>CM042081.1:37589591-47589591 GCA_023509865.1 Trypoxylus dichotomus
GCATTTGCAACCATAAGAGGGCATGTTATAACATCATACTTACAATATCGCCCTAATTTCTTTCATATAGATTTTATTGTGTCTATTTACCTTCATTAGATTCCGAATAAATACGTAGAGAAATAGATTTGAGACACCCTATATAGCTAATATTTTTGTAACGATATCCTGTTTATTTACATGAAAGTCTTAAAAGTGAAGAGCAAGTAGAAGATTTAAAATTAGGGTAACGTTTACGCCGCTCACATTTGTTTTCCTAATGTTGAGCCGGCAACAACAGTTGTGAAAACAACTTTAAGAAATTAACACCCGAAAACATCGGGACATTGCGTTCGCGTTGAAGTGTTAAAAATAAACTCATCTTTATTTTATTCGCTCTCCTTATCCATCCATCGAACGCATTCGTAAGCAGAAACGTGAAAGTAAAGTTAAATGCCTACAAGAACATATTTTCTGTTAATAGCGTGATAATATTTTGTTAAAGACTTTAGACAAATATACCGACTAAACCGGGCGCTTGTAATTATATATAATATATCGGATTATTTTTCAGAAGATAAATGAGCTATACCCTAAAAATAAGATGATTTAATTCGAAATTCATGCGTATTTCAAGGAGTATAAGACGTTGGTTGGATTACACGGTACGGTACAGCTACACCGTGAAATCATGCCTTGGAAACTTGAAAATAGGCGTATCGTTGTTCTAAGAATAAATTCTGTTTATGATAGAGATATACCTCCTACTACCATTCTTCCACTGCCTCTAATGTATATGTATGGTGTATACGTAGATTCAACGAAGAAACATGTCGAATTTTTAGTATGTGAAGATGATTTTATCGTGTAGTCCTGATAGCATCAAAACGTTTGAATCCGTAACTTTTTTCTTACGTTATACTTGGATGGGATGATTGAAGATTTCACATTGCATATACAGTATTCAATTACCAAATAATTTAGCCGCTACGAGTCAAAAAGAAAAGATTTCTGTTCGTTAAACGTTGAAGTTGATACTGGATATATTCTAAAGAAATATAATACTACTAATATACAGTTTGTTGAGTGACCAACATATGCAAAGATACAATTTCACAGATACACTACCGTCTAAAAAAGTTTGGAAGCAGCAACGGAATTTACAAAAACTCACAGATACAGTAAAATTTTATTGTGATTATTAATGAAATTATACAATATAAGTGACTGTCGTCAAATAAGAATAAATTAATTCAAATATAATAATATTTATGCATTATTTAGCTTGTAAGTTTATTTTCGTCGATATGACCTCCTTTGACTTTGATAACCGCTGCACAGATTTTAGGCATTTTTCGAAGCAATTTTTCGAGGTAGTCCGCGTCAATTTGTTGCCATGCGATTTGTAAATATTTCCATAGGTGTTGGGTATTCTGAGATTGTCGCTGTCTAGCCCTTTGATCAAGCTCATACCATAAGAGCTCTATAGGTAACCATTAATTTTAATGAATTTCTTACTGCTTTCTTCTCTAAAAGGATTTTACAGATTCAAACCGTATGTTTGAGGTCATTGTATTGCTGGAACAGAAATGGCTCACCAACAAGACGGTTTCTAAATGGAATAGCATGATTTTTCAAAATATCAAAATACTCTTCTTTCCGCATTGTACCACTAATTTTCACTAGATCACTCGTAGTTGTCCCAGCAAAACAACCCCAAACCATAAAACTACCACCTTTATGCCCATAATAGTGTCTCTTTATCCGCGCGTTTTAATAACAATTTTTTGCGGCTAATGCATCTCCTTAAAACTGCTACCAATAATGTTCTTTTGATGGTGGTAACATTTGTTCGTCTTTCTGTATTAACGCGCGTTGCGATATTCGTCAATCTCGTTTCGAAGTTATTGCTATAAATTTATCTTCAGCTTCAGAAGTCACGCGTGGCCGCCCACTTTGTCTTATATCAAGATTTTGTCCTGTTTCTCTTCTTCGGGCTAATGTACAATGTACACCTTTCGATGAATTCTCTAATAAGCTGTAATCACCTTTGCGATATGTTTTTGGTCGTTATCTTGCTCCTACTATATGCATTAATTCACATCCAGTTTTTGTCATTCTTTCATCTATTTTAACTAATTTTCCATGCCTTCGGTCTCGAAAGCAATCCTATTCCATGTTTTAATATAGCAATTAATTATATAATAGTATGATTACAATAATAATAATTTAATATATAATAATATTTTTCTAATCATTTACACTCCAGTTTGCGTGAATTTTTGCCCAATTTAGTCTTTTCCTTTTGTGTATACAACTTAATCCTCTTCTTCTTACTGCTGTATGACCCCTCAGACCGCCGGCTTTTATTAGTCGACACGTTCTACGCATATATATATATATATATGTATACATATACATATACACTTCGTCTATTTTATGTCTTTACCTACGTCATTGTTTTGTCGTATAAGTTAAGACAATCTATTCATTGTCAAAATCTTGCTTCCTTTTTCAGCAACAGTACTAGAGAAAGATCGTCAAATGAATAGATGCAGTGTATATATTTAATTATCAAGTAATTTGTCTATTTGAAACTCTTGTTTCGTATACAACGCATACTCTGACACGCGTTTCAATATCTAATTTCCTTTTTTTTTTTGGTATATCTTCGATCAAGTAAATCAACAAAATGAAATGGCGTCTTCCATATAAAGTACAGTGCAGGTGGATGTTTCAGTACCCCTCCCAAATCCTATTTATAATGCACTCATACCCAATTTCCGACAATTAACGCATTATTGCTTTATTGCCATAATAAACTTTAATACGTGTTTGAATGGATTTTATAAATAGTTCTTATTGTTACAAACATAGACCGGATTATATGCAAAATGCATATATTTTATTTTATTTATTTATTATATTTTACGTCTATATATAGATGTAGTTAACTGATTAAAGTTAAGTAGCGTTAATAAACTTTAATCAGTGTAAGATAACTACAAATAGACATATAATCCGGTCTCTAGTTATGAATATATACTATCAACATTAGATTATAAATGCCATTCTAAGAAGATTCCCTAGATATTTTTAATTCATATAGTTCTAAGTGTAACACAATAACATTAGGTGCGATAAAACTTATGAAACGTAATGTACATGTACATACATCAAAAGAAAGTAATCGTTTCAAATTTATTCCGAGTCTACTGTGAATCTTATTAAATTAAATCTGTCTTAAATTATCTTATAACATACTAAACGGATGTCTAAAATATCCAATATGATTTAATTACGTTTCTAAATGTGTCCAATCTGTGTATGAAACAAAAAAATGCACACTCATCAGCGATGTTTTTAGTTGATTCGATCGCGGCGCCATCATCCGGCATCTTAGCTATGTATTTCCGGCGCTAATTGCGAAATGTCAAACGTCTAAGCTCGCTCGTTGGGTAATCCAGATTAAAAGCCGCTTAGATTAGTATACAGTTACATTTTTAGGGTCCCTTTTTTATTTGTAATTTAATTTAATTTCCTAAAGAATCTTAATTCGTTATAAATGTTTTATACTTTATATGTAAATTCTAAATTATCTCACCACAAGGTTAGTTTTACAATTTCGTTTTATTGTCTCAACAATATCAATTTGTTCCTTTCAACAGCAAACATAAAAACGTGATTAAAGTGATGAATAAACATTACACATTATTTTTAATTTATATATCATGATGTAATACGTATAACACTAATTTTACCTGCATTCGCTTCCACTTATTTCACGGGTTATGATGCCAGACAGCCAACGAATTAACGTTTCTAGCGGGATGAATCACACTGACACAAAATTTACAAATCTCCACCCACTCGCCTACTCGTATAACTTTGAACGCTTTTTCTTTAAAACGTGCAGTTACTTTGCGCAAATCCTCGACTTTTATTAATAGCACGGAAGTAATAAGCATGTAAATGAAGTGGACGTTTAACATTTAGTATAAGTTATCATTTCATTTGGGTGCCAGAAAAAAAGTTATGCTTTTGTCGAAATCAGAAGCTAATTAGTTTTTCCTTGATTAAAATCCTTTTATAATCAACACGTTTTGCGTTATTGCGATACATGTTTGCTGTACAAGTTCGTTACTTTGCCTGAATCTTTTCCAAAGTCTATCTAAAACCTATATGCCAATCTTTTTGCATTCGCCTGCTTTTAATACTTTAAATTTTCTTTCTTCGAATATTTTCTATTATTTTTCTGTCTCTAAGGAAACGAGATTTTGAAAACCAGATAGCATTCACGTACACTACTGTCCGTATTGGTTCGGACACGCAAATAAATCAAAAAAAAGAACGAGAAAATATTCACTCATTCTCCCAAACCTAAAAATTTTTATTGCATTTTATTAATAGCGTTTAAAATTGAAGTATAAAAGCAAAAAAATATAATTCTAACCAAAAATAAACAAAAATTCCTTAAACATTCCATTCATCAGAGAAACTCCCCGCGAAGAACAGGTTTCACAATTCGAGACATCCGCTCCACTAGTTTTCAAGGGCTCTATTTGGTAGACTAGTCCATTCCTCTTCTAACATATTCCACAAGTGGCCTATGGAAGTAGAGCACACTTTTCGCCCCCCCTACCCAATTCATCCCATAACAGCTTGATGGGGTTTAGATCTTGTTGTTCATCTAAGGAATTTTTACATATCACTACTGCGTGTTTGGAGTCGTTGTCGCACATGCATACAAAATTTTCGCCGATGAGACGTTGGTCCGATGGTATTGCATTTTCTTGCAGTATTTCTACATAACCTTCTTTTTGCAAAATACCTTAGATTGGCTTCAAGTCTCCTGTACCGCCGCAGGAAAAACAACGCCAAACAAGCATAAAACTTCTTCCTAGCTTGACAGTTGGCACTTCACAATCCTGCAACATTCTTCGGCCATTCGCTCTTCTTACAAAAACACACCTTGATTGATCGAACACCTCAAACTTTGACTCATCAGTCCATAAAGGGTGCTATGGACATTGTATTTTATTAATAGCGATTAATATAGGCCGTTGTCCTGCATGAATACAAAATTTCCGCCAATTAGACGTTGCCCCGATAGTAATGCATTTTCTTGCAGTATTTTTGCGTATTTTGGCGTAGGAAAAACAACCCCAAACAAGCACACAACTTGCTTGACAGTTGGCACTTCACAATCCTGCAACATTCTTCGGCCTTTCGCTCTTCTTACAAAAACACACCTTGATTGATCGAACACCTCAAACTTTGACTCATCAGTCCATAGCACCCTTTTCCAATCATCCACTGTCCAATGTTTCTGCCCACTGTAACCGTTTCTTCCTGTTTTCCCGTCGAAGTAGGCCTTTTTTGTTGCAAAGCGGCCGTGAAGATTTGCAGCCTTTAATCTTCTTTTCACTGTAGTAACTGCACGGTCGTGATTCATTTCGGTGGCGATTTCTGGTGCTGTCAGTCTCCTATTTCGACTTGCACTCGTATTTACATGATTGTAGGTGCCACTTTACGCACTAGTTGTGCTTTTGCATAGGAATACTGAAATATAGAATGTTTTCAAGTAAATATACATTAAAAATTATCACATAGTACTGACATTAGATTTTAATTTTGCGGTGAATGCTGGTTACATAGTAAAGGTGTTAATTGAAAATGTAGTTTAAACTTCGTAATTATTGCTAACCATTATTTGTAAATGCATAGCTTTCCATCTAATTTTTACGGTAAGATATACCGGTAGTACTGCTATTACTACAAAGCTTGAACAATATATTTTATTCAAATTTATAGAAGTAAGCCACCAGTTTCAAACCATATCATACGCAAACAAAAAACTCTTATAATTAGGTCCTCCTACACAAATCTTTCCAGATTTCCACCCAGTTTGTACATATACCGGCTACTTTACAAATGTCCAAAAGTTCTTTAAATTCCACCGCAATCGCCAGACTTAAACGTAGTGGAACATCCATGATAAGACTTAAAATTTAGATTGAAAAAACATACCATTTTAAATAAATAACAACTCAAACATGCAATTGAAGAAGATGGGTCAAAAATACTACCTGAAGTAACTAATAAATTAATGTCTTTTATGAACGACAGAGTAAATGCCGTCAAAAATAGCAATGGATTGCTTATGAAATATTAAAAGATAATTCAAAAAAGCAATAACTGTTTTATTTGTTTATTGTTGTGCTGCTTTGAAGTGAGCGATTTTCATTGTGATCATCAATATTGTACTTACTTCAACTGTATCTTTTTGTACGAGGGCGACCTGAAATGTTTCCGGAATCGGCAAGAGATGGCGCGTAAAGGTTGAAGTGAATTCGTTAATCGACAAGGGTAACCTTTTTTACGTTTTTCTTGTCGATTCCGGATTAATTATGCCAGATTTTACAAGAAATTAACCTGCAATAGTAGATTGATGATTTTCACTGTGATACTGTAGCTAATATATTCAAAGATCCCCAATGTGATATAAATGAGCTTTTTAAGTCAACTATATAACCAATACCAGTCGCACCTACGCTATAGTAAGAAGATCTTGGTCGTATGTAATTAATAACTTCAGCTCAATGTGGCATACGCATGTTGAATGAAATAATCCAAAGTAGACACGCTTTAGAACATTTACTGATAATTTCGAGATTAGAGATCTTACTAAATAAATTGATGACGATAGTTTGTTAGACAGAGCATCTACATTTTTCCAAAGTGGGAATGATGACCTAAATAAACCCCAAAGGGACAAAAATAAATAACTGTGTTTTTGCCGTATTCCTGTTTGCTAAGAACCATTAATATTAATAGTCATATCTTCAATATTATTTCTGAGATCAAAGAAATATCTATCATAGTTATTTACCTTGTAATGCTATAGGTTTTAGGTTCAGACAGTATATTTTTGCTACGTTTTACTCTGAGCGACTTCATGTTTCTTCTACTGTACATGCGTACTTTGCTTAATCTGAACCAAAGAGCAAATCATTTGATATAAATAGCTCAAACTTCGATACACAACATCTACATTCTACGCATCTTGAATAAATACGTACGTATGTGTAGCATCGATTCCGCATATAATAATATTGTCATCTAAACAAATAGACAATATAAGAACACGATTCGAAATAAACAGAGTCGGCTTCTCTAGCTATTAAGCCGTACCGTTTACGAATCGGCTACAATAAACGGGCAATATACGCTCTTAAAAGATTTAGACGCGTTACACACATGTGGCAATATGAGTAATTTGCTTCGAGCGTCGTGTCCATGCCAAAATGCGAATTTCAAAATACACACATGCGTGCGGATATAAGCAGGCAACGCTATTTTTAGGCGGATACTATGACTTTCTGTTTTTAAGAGGAAGCTGCTGGACGGACATTTTCAGCGAGGAATTTTAAGATTTGAGTACATTTTAGACATACTTGCCAACATTATATACGTTCCGCTTCAAATGTTAGCAAAATGATTTGCTAGGACTATTAATATTCAAGAAGATGAAGTTTATATGAATTAGTTATGCCGGAGTTGTTTTAATGACTTGTAGTACTTCTTAAGATATACGATCATTTCGCGGCAATAATTAGGTCCATGATAAGCTATGCATTATTAGTTTGACGGTTAGAAACCGTTCAAAGGACCACGCAACCACAATTGCAACAAATCCAGCGGCTTGCTTGTCTCAAGATCAGAGCTTTAAAAGTTCCATTGCGACTAACAGTATTTTATGTCTTCATTAAGAAAGAACTTCTGACTAGTGGGCGTACACTTGTCAGGTTAAAACGGTTAAATCCGTTTTAGCAAATAAACTCAAAAACATTTTCTTCAAAACAAAATTATTTTTCTAGCTAGTTGCGACCATTGCTCAGATATTTGTCATAGTGGAACACCAATTTTTCTATACTCTGTTCATAGAAAGATGCTGTCAGTACAACAGAACGACGTCTTTTACGTCGCTAAAACGCCTCTCTCAGTCAGAAGGTGCATGACCGGGGTTATATGTGGTTTTGAGTGATACCAATAGAGTGGGGAAGTGCGTTGTCATGAAGCAACGCAATACCTTAATTGACTTCTATTGTTTTGAATTGCGCGCCGAGGATTTCTCAATATTATCAATATCGTTCCGCATTGATGGTTTCACCCCTGGAATGGAACAACATCAACAAGCAAAATGCCCTGTCTATCTCTGAATACAGTGCACATGATTTTTCGTGCTGACGACGTTGTTTTGGATTTTTGTCTTTTGGGGGATTGTGAAGTGCTTTCATACCACCAACTATTGTTTTGATTCTAGAATGACATGGCAAACCCAAGTTTCATCACCGGTCACAATGCTGTCTAAGAATTCATCTCTCTCAACACTGTACCGTGTTAAAAAGGTTTATTCAACACCCGTAAGCATTTTCGGAACCCAACAGGAGCACATCCTCCGATAATTTTAGTCATTTACAACAACCTCATTCAAAGTAGTTTTCTAAACTTATAGAAACTTATCACTAAGCATTCTTGTTGTGAACCATCCGCTTTCACGAATTTTCTCATTAAACTTTTTCAACTAAACCATCATTGACGACAGAAGGCCGCCCACTCCGTGCTTCATTATGAACATTGATTCGTCCATCATTAAATTGTTTAACCCACTTTCTCACCATTCTATCTGTCATTACATTTTCACAATAAATCTCTACAAGTTCACGATGAATTTCAGCTGGATTAATATTCCTTTCGTTCAGAAATCGTATTACAGAACGCACTCCACAGTCGGTTGGTTCAGAAATTATCTTAAACATTTTGAACGATGATTAACAAATGTAAACACAACATAGAACAAAGAGAAGCGGGTGCATGCGAGGAACTACGACAATAGCGGTACTTAGTTTCCACACAAGCCCCGTAAATATATGGTCATTTGGTGGACTTCAACAGAAGAAGGGTGCTCTAGCAAGATGCACAGACGAATCAAAAGTAGAAGTAGTCGGAATTAGAATAGACATCACAGGCCTTAGTTTCTACGTGAAAATGGCTATAGGACTCTCATCTGTGCCTTACGCCTACATATGTCATAAAAAGATCTTTAAAAAAAGATGCCAAGGTGCAACGATTAATGTTCTTACATCTAATCAGACAATATCGAAGGTTATAGGAACCTACACATTAGGATCTGATTTGGTATGCATTTGTGTGCAATTGTGGCGTGAGAATCATATCATACTGTGGTAGGTCTCAAGTCGTCAAGGGATCGAAGAAAATGAGAAGATTACAATAAGTTAGGCAAAGAAGCAACGAGAATGCTTTTCACTGGATCAAAGCCTTGCTGTGGTCTATAAAAAAAGTCATGTATGCAAACCACCAAATTAAGACAACAACAATCAACATTTTTAAATGATTAGAATGGCAGTAATTTAATAAGAATTTATGAATAACATGTTCTTAATAATCCATCCTCCGACAAGAGCAATAATGAATGGAAAGTTAGAAAACATAAATTATATTGAAATGACTTCAAAGGAGAACTTGTGTGCTTCTTTATTTTGTCGTGTAGGCTTTTTGCAGAAGTTCAGTTTGCAGTAGTTCCAATTAAGTATTACAAATTTGTAGATTCTATTTAGCAGTAAAGGTGTTGTTAGATTAATTACAATACTTGCTTTCAGAAGGTCTACAAATAACTTTAATTGACGGAACAAAACTAATTGAAGCGTGCCGTGACAGCATATATTTGTAAAATTTTAAATTGCGATGCATGCATCAAGATTATGGAATTTTAACTACAATTGTCAATAGAAGAAGCAAATATTTGTCAAAAAAAGAAATTTTTGCAGGTATTGCTATTACTTTACGCATACAAATACAATATAACACAAATACTCAACAACTTTAGTGAGACATGTTTTCAGATTTAACAGTGCTTGATCTGCCCGCAGCGTAGAATGATGACTTATGTAATTATTAAAGAAACACAAATGCAAGAGAAATTTCTAGAGGTTCATTCACGTAAAATTAATAGATAAAATAAATGCATCAAATTTGGTCAACGTTGCAATAGGAATATCATCCCAACACCTCGTTATAGCAGATTTTAGTTCTTTGACGCTGTCGTATTGTTTATTATGCCGTTACTAAATGTTTATAGGGGAACTACGAAATTATATGGATAGAAATTCCGCTGAATGTATGTTTCATATTTCAACAAACTACTATAACGTGTTGAAATTGAAATGATTCTAGAAATTAAAAGAAATTCAATTCACTTCTCGATTTTTTATCCCATTAAAAAGTTATTTTTTAATCTGGCAAAACTGACAAATAGGATAAAGTTAATAGTAACTATTACGAAATTTGTAAAGGGTAACAAATATTATAGTTGATGGGCAAAGTATAATACAAAATCTTTTACGTTAACAACTAGATTACTTTTTTTAAGTAATTTCTTTGACATGACAAATTGCCTTTAACATAATCCAAAATTGTTATTTTTCAATAAAATATCTTTCCTGTGTATAGTGCCATATGAAAAAATTGCTTTTTCAGTTCTTAAGAAAAAGTAGTAACCATCGAAAATCGATATCACTGTGAAATTTGTTTTGAGGAAGTAATTTGGATCCATTGTTTAAACCTGGATACTAATCACATTTAGAAATATCTAAAAAGAAATAAATATATGTAATTCCGCTGCTTCTCTATGACAGATAATTAACTATTATTTCTGTATGTAACATTTATATCACATAATATTTATACTAGACTATTGTTTAGAAGTTTTATCACCTATTGAAACAACGCGAAATGTTTTCAGTTCCGTTTTGGTATTATAACTTCTACGTGTTACATTAATCAAATTTTAACACACTTACAGCTTTTCCAAGGTGGTTTCAAAATTATGAGCGGTGCTGTATTCGCAACAGTGCGATCATGCTCGCGAATAACAGCGTATATTTTTAGGCAATCGCGTAGAGGTCTTATGCATAATTCATATGTTTTTACAACAATTTTTCTTTTTCATCATGTAATACTAGCAACAATAAGAACGCGTGTGGTTGTAATATTAGGTAGGTGGATTGCTGAATTTGAATTTCGTTAGGTGTACGTTCCAGATACATATATCTAGTTGTGTCTCCTAAGACGGAGAACAGCACATAACATGTGGTGCGTGCGGTTTACGTAACCGTGGGTTTCATGACATTGTTACGACGTAATGGCTATTTTATACTTTGAAAGTCAAAAGTAGACAATTATTAACTCCTATTGTTCTTTTTTCTGTGGATTCCAAGGGATATTTGTGATTACGTAATT
This sequence comes from Trypoxylus dichotomus, assembly GCA_023509865.1. Lineage (NCBI taxonomy): Eukaryota > Metazoa > Arthropoda > Insecta > Coleoptera > Scarabaeidae > Trypoxylus > Trypoxylus dichotomus. Next base: position 37,600,893 of record CM042081.1, read on the forward strand.
CAGTTACGGCTACCTCATAAGCAGGGACGCGTACCCACCCTCCTTGAAATAAACAATCTAACAAACGATTGAAAATTTTTGGTTGTTAAAGCTTTCTTTCTAAATTCTCTGTTTATTATTAAGAAATTAACATCTAGTCCCAAGTTAGGGAAATTAGAAAGCTATTATAATTAAAAGATCGTTTCAACCGTGCACCTTTGACCTGTTGGTGTAGATTGTGGTCATTGCGGTGGTTGCTGTCAATTTTATATTATCGTTTCCGTTTGTATTAGCCTATACTGTATAATCGGTATTGTAGGATGTTTATATAAATGATCAATAAGGTACATATTTGGACACAAAAAGGCATACATAGAAAACATAAGGCATAATCACTAATCACATAATATTGTTGATTATTTATAATCATTCATTATAATAAAGTAAACCCCACCTATTACAATCACATTGGCACAGAGCTTATATGAGTTCATGATATCTCTGGACAAATATCTCATATCGAAGTAATAATTGTATAATATATGTATAATATATATGTAATATATATATATATATATATATATATATATATATATATATATATATACATTTAATTTAAATGTTAAAGATATTTTATAATAACTTTTATTGATATCTGAGATCGCGAAAATAATGCTTAACAACGAAAAAGAAACAGAAAATATTACAAAATTTCATTTAAAGTGATTCTTCGTCAATGTGCCTACATCTAGATTGAATTACTGCAGCACATACTCTTGACATTTTTCCAGAGATTCTAGATAATCGTCTATAATTTCAGTTCATGCTAGCTGGAGCTTCCGCCAAAGATCTCGAGCGCTGCTAACTCCTCTTTGTCAAATTCTTCCTCCCAAATCATTCCACGCTAGTTCCATTGGCGACAGATCTGGGGATTGGGGTGACAAAATCATCTCTACGAACTTACATTCTTCCTCGAGTGATATCAAATAAGTTCTACATAAACGCGATGAGTGTTTGGGATTACTATTTTCTTGGAAAATAAAGTTTTAGCCACATAATCTTTCCCCATTTGGTTCATCATTTTTGCTGTAAGATTATCAGATAATCTTCCTTACACAGGATCCTATCCATTTTTATCAAATCGCCTTCAGCTATACCATACTACTTCCACCATGGTTCACGGTAGGAACCACACCGTTGATCACTTACTCTTTCTCCAGTCTTGTGCCTCACAAATGATCAACGTATTGAACGAAAGGTTTGGAATTTGGATTCATGTATCCATAATACTTTATACTATTGTTCAGGGATCCAATACTTGCGTTGAATCGCTTCCTTTTTTCTTATTTTGTTGCTTCAGTAGTGACTTTTTTAAAGCTGTTCTTCTCCTTGGTTGTGCTGTAAGAAGTCTCCGCTGTTGTGTAAAATATTGAGTGATTGAGTGATCTCTAGGGCGCTGCAAAGCCTACTCCGCTTGGAGGATGCTATAATAAACTGATCTTTAGTGGCTGTCGTTGCTCCCCTTTTGTCCTGTCAGTTTTCTATTGCGAAGTGTTGTTATCTGTATTGCAATTTCCTTGTAATTACCAACATTTTTGAAAATGCTTTTCTAAAAATGTCAGTCCCGATAAGAATTTAACCCACGTCTTCTTCCCTGTTGAAAACTGTTAACCATGTAATGTTATAATGGATGAACTTTTTTCAATTGATATTTTTTGTCATTTTGGCCTTACATACACAGCAACAAATTTTGAACTGACATTTCATTCAGGATACTTGCATACATATTCGGGTATTTTGATAATTTATTTCTTGAAATCGTTTCGTCTCACATTACAAACAATTCCTTCCTGGACTTTATCTGACTCTGATCGCAGTAGGGATTAATACAGTTTCAGCCATCATAAGGCAGGTGGCATAAAATGCAAATTAGTTCGAAAGTGTACTAATTAGGGTATTATTTGTGTAAACTGCGCTATAAGTCTATCAAAATGCAATTGAAACTTATATGTATTTCTATACTCTTTATAGTCGTCCCCAGATATGTGGACGGTAATGCACATATATATGTACTACAACTATTCTTATACGAGTAAATAACAATGGTGATTATACTTGATCAAAATATGATTTAATTGGTGGTTTGACAATCGAGTACCTTGAAAATAGTGCCTTCTTCAACCTTATAAAATCACTTAAATTCTTCTGTGGATGCTTCTCGTAATAATTGATATATGATTATTAATTGTGCTAATAGTTAAACATGGCAATAATTGTTTGTGCCTATCTGTTGAATGCTCTCCAGTGCCGTCACTGCCTTAACGATATTTGTGTCATCCAAAGCTATAAACATAACCTAATGTTGCGAAGTAGTTTTACAGCCAGTTTCAAATATATCAAATTTAATCCTCAAACGAATGTATTCCAAGCATTTATATGGTAAATGTGACCGAACTTTGAAACTTTTAAACGGTGGTGTATACAAACAACAATACAAAAGATAATTTGTGTAGCTGTCGAAGTGGGAGTGCCTTGTCTCTATTATGCCATAGGTATACCGTGCAGTCAACTACGATGTCAATTATCTTTTTTTTTTCTCTCTGCAAAGTAATTTCATGTTGATGTCATGGTCGATGTCACGTTTTCTCTAAGCTCTCACGCTAATATCGCGGTGAGAATACAAGAAAAAAAATAATCGTTCGAAATTTATAGTTTTGGAAATCCTAACTTACTGCGGACGACTATAAAATTTAAATTAAAAATTTCTAACGTTATGAATTAATAATTTTTTATTTAACTATAAATGCATTTCGAGTAAAACGTTTCTCTTTCTTTTCTAGGTAAGGAAGCTTCCCATCTCGCTCTTCACAATAAAAGAGTCTATTTCGGATAAGGCGTATTTTATGTACGTGAGTATAAAGGTACTATTTTGCATTCGGAATCACCCATGGCTATTGTTCTTTATGTAACAGGATTACAGGGTATTGTACTAACCGTAGTACCTTAGAATAGATAGAATGGGAGGAATATGATACTTCATATTGTTATGAGACATTTTTATAGCGTGATTCATTTGTTGACCTAAATACTGTAACATGTTCACCTAGAGTTTTTAAAAAAATATGTGGTTGGTTATTAAATTAGTATCACTAAGAAATTATAGTAGCGTTATATATCAAGCAAGTAGAAAATATTTTTGTACTATTTTGTTGATAGCTATTAAACTTAATAAAGTAATACGTAGTGTAATGAAAAATCTCTAAAAGATGTCTAGTGCGAAAGTGCTTTTATTTAACTTTCTTAAAATGTGATACCTTATTTTTTGAAGTAAAGAGTATTATAATGACATATTGCCAAAAATATATGTTTGTTACAGTGTTACATTTTAAGCGCGGCGTTTTCGTCTAAAAATATATAATGCAACTTAAGGCATGTACCTATTTTAGTGATTTATTGTCACTTTCATCAATTATTTCAATGTTGCTCGCTATAGACCTAAGTTTTTAAAAGATAATTTGTTGATGAATATTGATCGCAAGCACCACGATCTAACTGTATGCGCTTTTTGTTTTGTTTAGGTTAGGAGTTTGTTTACATATATTTTTTTTCCACTGCAAAAAATGGCGAATCAGAATCAAATTGTCTTATAAATCCTTTCTAAATCTGAAATCCATATATCTTCAGTGGTTAAATTAGACCTCACTCTAAGAAGATTTAAAGGATAAATATTTTCCGTATTATATAACTTACTTACTTAACTATGGTAGTATTTGACCATAGTTAAAAAATTGCGAAAAGTGCAAGATCCTGTATATCTCACAGTTGTTGCAATTAGTATCATTATATTATACAAATCTATTTGTAGTAGAGGTGCTTGTTAGTGCACTTTATACCTTGCTTGGTGTTACTTCTGAAACACTCTGTACAGCTGGAAATGTATATAGGACTTTAAGTAGATTTAAACAGCAAATAACTTTTATCCAAACTATTTTTCCATATTATTACAAATATGCCAATTACACAATTGTGTTTAAGCTCAACACTCTATATATTCCGCGTTACCGTGTTATGAAGAAACTTCCGAAAGACTGGGTTTTTCTGGAGTACTTAAGATGTATGAACGCCGCTATCTTTTGTCTCTTAATATACACGTCCCCTCCACTTCTACAATTGTAATAATACATGTTATGTGCAATACATTATTCAAAAATAAAACTTCATATTCATTTCCTCCAATAATTGTGCATAATATAAAAGTTTCCATTTTTTCCTCTTAGCATTGTTATAATCAAAATTTGGGATTTAAAGGTCTTACAAACCGTAGCTAAGTACACCTTGACAAGTGGCCATGTGTATGTAAAAACGGGTGTTTGCAAATTAGTCATAGCGCACTTATTGTTAGGTAAAAGCAAATTAAAATTTGCACAGATTTTCGGTCTCTACACTGTTCTACGGTAAAATTGTCCTCGAACAGTGTTTACCATTATTTATACGTTCTTATTTACTATTTTACAGCCGTAAATGTGGTATTACATAATGCTTCTTTAACCAAATGTACGCTATGCAGCTCATTTAATGGATGCAAATAAAAACCTACAACGTAACCTTGTCCGATTGCATTTTTTTTCGTTCTGCTAATCGCCGATAACAACGTTATTCATTGTGCGGAGAATTAGTATAGTTTAACACTATTTGACGTAAAAATCAGTCATTTGTATCTAATTTTAGATACCTATATTCACGTCTGTTGAGGTTGATTTCGTAAGAAGGTTCCTATTTTCAGAATATTGCTGTCCATTTCTTTAATTTTCTAGAAATGTTATTTTCGATAAATATTTTTAAATATTGTATGTTTAAATTTAGCTTTAGTGTCATTGATTTATTGATTGACTACAAAAAATAATAACAAACGTGCAAATTATATTTATGTTCTTTACAAATTTATCACAATATCTTCATTTTATTATTACACATTGTTGGTCGTTATAAAATTGGTATCAAGTACGTAGTAACTAATTTTTCAATTCCTTCGTTTTCTTTCAAAATTATCCAACTTCCAGATTCCACTCTTTTTAAAAGCTAGATTGGTTATTACTATTACAATTCATAGAAATTAATTTATTTTTTCTTTATTCGGAATAATTTGATGCATTTTTTTATGCTTTTGGTGTACAATATTTTAGTGAATAGCAGAACACTATATTTTTCTTGTTTTTTTTTTGGGAGTATTGTCTTTTAAAATTCCAAATGCTGGATTCGGAGATGTGTACGTGAGAGTTTTTAAGTTACCCCAATCTTTTTCGATTGGGTTTGGATTTGGCGAGTTTCCCGTTCGAAGCAAATTAGATGCATGGAAGGTATATGGTTGTTCTTTTTCGGATACTGAGTTCAGAAAAAGCAAAATTCTGTTCGACATACCTTTTTTTATAATACATTTAGTTCTTGATGATTTCCTACACAAAATACAAAGAGAGGCTCGGTAACACCTCCGTTATACACAACCAAGTCCGGGTAAATGTTTAATTCCTCTCCATATAGTTTCGCCAGTGTAACATATGTTACATACATGCCTTGGATCTTCGTCTGAGAGACTGGCAAGTTTCTGTCATATTATCTCAAGTGGAGAACGGTGTATCTAGCTGTATATTTGCATATTGACATAGGTAACGGGTATTTATTAAAAGATATAGAATTGTAAAACACATAAAAATCATGATCATGGCCATGTTATCAGCTTCATTTAAAATATAATTTTATACCATTAGCATTTAAAGATGATTTCTGGCTCGAATGAAGTGCAAAGTGGTCCAAAGAAGCAATTTAGAGCTGTGATATCGTACGATCGGGGAGACCAGCGCACATGGCTATTTCACGAAATTATGCGGTCATTGTACATTTCCTGAAATAAATTTGGTCCGTACGCTGTGTTTCATGTTGCGCCACGTTGTTGAAACGAGAATTCTTCCATATTAACGCCATTCAGTTGGGGGAACGAAATAAAATCAGTTATCATGGCGTCTACAGCGCTCTCTATTGACCGTAACGTTCTGGCTGGCATTATCTTTGAAGAAATATGAATCAATTATTCCACCACATAAAGCACACCAAACAGTATTTTTTGTGGGTGTAACGGCGTCTCAATAATGGCCTCTGAATTTTCTTCGTTCCAAATCTTGGAATTTCGCTTGTTGACATAACCATTCAACCAAACTCCAGCCTCTTCGCTCAACAAAATATTGTGTTAAAAATTAACATTAAAAGCAATCTCGTTTTCGACCAATTCACTGAGCGTATGACGGGCGTGTTGGTCACGCGGCTTCGATTCTTGCACGAGCTGGATCTTGTAAGCTCTTAAACCAAGATTGACACAACTCCGAATGCTGCCAATCGACACTACGCTCCACAGTAGAAATAACTATACGACATCTCTGCGGATGCGCATTATTAATTAGAGTATACGTGGTCCAAAAACGAATCATGGTTAATCGAATAATTTGTTCGGTAGGACGATTCTGGACGCAACGAATAATTTTTGAAGTATTTACACACGTTGTTGCCGCATAAGTCTATTCACAGTGAAATAACAAAACATTTTCAGCACTAACCAGCTGTAAACAGTTTGTATTTGAAAAACAAACAAGATGTATAGCCTTATGTAGCAACAAACAGCTTCATCAAGGCACCGTAGATACCTATCTCAACATACTGACAATGACCTTTTGTGAAAAGAGTTCTGGAAAATCCGTCCACGAGTGTAATAAGTAGAGACCGGATTATATGCAAAGTGCATATATTTGATTTTATTTATTTATTATATTTTACGTTTATTTGTAGATGTCTTACACTGATTAGTTAGTTAATTAACGCTAATTAACTTTAATCAGTGCAATACATCTACATACAGACGTAAAATATAATAAATAAATAAAATAAAATATATACACTTTGCATATAATCCGGTCTCTAATAATAAGTAACACATGGGCTGAAAAGTCTCGGGCCTAACACATAGATGATGCTAATTTTATTGCAGTCACCTTTCTCTCAGTTAGTACTAACCTTCAAAAGACAGCTGTTAAAATTTCATGATATTCTATTCATTAGTTTGTGAGTTATTGTGCTAAGAGTCACGCTACTTTTGTTATTTTCAAAACAATGGATCAAAAACAATTTCTTGTTTTAATTTTACACTGCTTCTTGATGGGAAAAAATACCGTTCAAGCGAAGCAATGGCTTGAAAAGTGTTATGGGGACTCCGCTCCATCAGAAACAACAATTAAACATTGGTGTGCTGACCTCAAACGTGGTCGTAGAGACACCGATGATGCAGAACGCAGTGGATGTCCAAATGAGCCGGTAACACCAGAAAACATCAAAAAAATCCACAAAATCGTTTTGTATGATCGAAAAGTGAAATTGCGTGAGTTAGCTGACATCGTAAAGATATCAAAAGAACGTATTGGCTTTATATAGACTGAGGCCTATTTTGAGGCAAAAGATAAATCGTTCTACAAAAGTGGTATTGAAATGTTAGAGCGGCGCTGGAATGATTGCGTTGCTCTTGATGGAGATTACGTTGATGAATAAAGCTAATTTTGAACCAAAAAAAACCGTGTTTTCTTTGTTAGGCCCGGGACTTTTCAGCCCATGTGTTATCTCAATCTTTCCAGTGAGTATTCCGAAAAATAATTTTGTTTATATTTGACTGCTGGTAATAATATCATTTTGTTATTCACATTTGTCTTTACTTTGTACCCGATCGAACGTACAAGTTTTCAATATGTGGTCTTAAATTTATAAGCAATAGTGTATACGAAAAACTAGTCACAATATGAACTGCGGGAACCCTAATGAAACATCTGGTGTTTCATGTTTCCGATTTTTAAACGGAACAACTTTCATCTAAGCAGTCCTTTATCCAATAAATGAACTGTTTCTGGAATTGGACTGTCATTAATAATATCCTTTATTGCCCAATAGAGAAAAATTCCATTTACATGACAATACAAAAATAACTAATAATACTAATAATAAAAATAATATAATTATTCTGCCCAACAGATGATCTATGTACATCCAATAACAGGACAGAAAATGCAGAGATATTACTTAACACCTTATCATGATAAAGCATAAAAAGAAGAAAATAAAATAAATGTAAGAGGAGACAAAGGAAACAGAAAGGGGATGAAGAGTCTGGGAAATGAGGTAAAAAGAAAAATAAAATGGAAACGGAGAAAGGAAAAGGAAAGATGGAAGAGAAACAAAGCAAAGATAGAGATAAACAAGGCGGGATCCCGACACGGTTCAAATACCGAAACCGTTCGTTTATTACTGACTCTGGCCATACAAGCCTACGTGTTTACTTCACTCCATCCATTTTAGCATTTAATTTTAGCATTAGCTTTTTTAAGAATATTTTTGAGTTTGTATACTTTACTGTGACGTACTGTTTTCTAAATAACAACTGCTTTTGCAAATTCTTTCTACATTCTTTCCCATTTAATTCTCACCGACATCTAGTCATACATACTGAGTTAGACGGCTCCCATTCCAGGCCAAGAGCGGAACATTAGTTGTGTGTACGGGTGCGCCTGCTTTGCCATCATTAAAGGTAATTTGAAAACAGGGAGCGTTCAATAATCAAAGGGGACTTATCGTTTAAGATTAGGAGCCTACACGGATATATACGGGTTTGTTTAAATGCACGAATAAGACCGACACACAAAGAACAATGCGATCGTCTGGGTTAAGTCATAATACCGAATTAATTCAGAACTTCGGTATGGTCTAATGTGATTTTAATTGTGATTTATCCTCTAACCGAGCTCCAGACATTCAAAGTCATTTAATATTAGATGTTGTGTGGGATTTTGTAAGGGATAATATGATTAATGGAAATAGAATTATTAGGACTTCTTACGAAAAATGAATGAGTGACGTCAAATAAGTGTACCGAACTGTTTTATTGTGGAAACAAAACTATGTTGCGATTAGGAACCTACTAGATGTTAGTGCAAAGTTATTTTTCCGAGAAAGTCCATCAAATTTGAAACGTATACAAGCGCAAATATTTTAGAAAGCATCAAGGAAAGTGGGTTCACAATATATTTATAACATAAGAAGTGAAAACCTCACGCTGCTAAGCGAAATGCTTTGAGATGTTCTCCCGTCTTGTTCCCAGAATAAGCGTATAATAAAATATACAGTCCTTGTATTCGCGATTCAACGAATAGAACCTAATATTTACCTTTTCATATCTCGAACGGTGCTATTTCCACTTGATCCATCAATTTGGGTAACCCAATTTCGTCGGTTGTAATTTTGGTTCAACTAAACGTCTTGTTTATTGCACCTAAAATATTTGCTGAGTTGTGTATTGTTCGTACGTGGTTTTGTTTGATTAAGCTGTTAGAATATTCGAAATCCTTTACTTGCGCAATAAATGTGTGCCTTTGTTCGATAGATGAAAAGTTATGCCGACTGTATATTTGAGTAATGCATTTGCGAAAGTTTGTTTTATCGGCATATACACTCCCGCTCATAAAGATTGTACACTTGATAAAATTTTATACAACACATAACCAGAGCGCGTAATATTGTCCGCGTCGCTGTGGTCCTGACTTATCATATCGTCTAACCTAACTTAGCGTTTTTCAACCTGTGGGTCGGTGATATTAAAGGGAGGTCGCAAAAATGGCCTAAACAGTAATGAAATCATTTTATGACAAAAATTATTTCAACATAATAATTTTTGTCATTAAAATTCGGTCGGATTTTAATTAACCATCTTTGCTGCTTCTTAAAGAATTTGATTGAGATTTTTTGGCATATTTTTTAGTATAAGACGATCTTTAAATATTTTCATTAAACCACCATTCTTTCCTGTTATCGTCTTAGCTCTCTCTCTCGTCCTCCACCCTATGGCTTCACAGCCCAATATCGGAAGTTGACCTCCTTCAGGATGTTCCTCCAAGCCTCTCTGTTCTTCGCTACCCTCTTCCAGCTTCTCATTCTCTCCTCTTTGGCGTCCTCGTCAACCATCTCCTTTCACTTTCCTCTGATCTTACATTTCATGTTTCCAAATAAAAATTCAGTTTCGCTTGCCTTGTTCGTTTCCATTTTAACCGTCTACTCCGAGGCTCTGCCTACTGTAGCTTTCGTAACAGTCCTGTTTTTTCCGGGTTTGAAACCCGCAATGGCAGGTGCGGAGCTACTGGATCCATCCCAACACCTACACCAGGCGAAGTTTTTGTTCTATTACTACATGCTGTAATACATTTTCTCCAATATATGTAGTATAGCTTCTAGTAGCTTCATAAAAAAAAAACATCAAAAAGACATTGTGTTGTTGCATGATCCACTACCGTTTTGCAAAACAACATATCTTCTTTGATTGATGTGTTCTTTATCACATTCATACCTCACAATACATGAGAACTGGTACATGTTTGCTACATCTGTTCATCAAATTAGATATTAACAAATTCATTTGAACTTATTTGTTGAATTATCTGATCTAGACATCTTAACTACTTTTAACGCTACGAGATAAAGTACCTCAAATACACTTTTATTAGTATGGGTTGACTTACAAATAGAAGTTTGTTGATTTGTCAAGGTATGTAATGTTCTTTCGAAAAATTTCAAGGCTTTGTTTTTGTGAGCTGGGTGTTTAGTTTCCAAATGTCGAACTAATTTTGATGGCTTCATGCTTCCATCGGAGAGAACCTGATAGCAAAAAATGCACTGTGGCTTTACATCTAACGATGTAAAACCATAATTTTAATAACTATTACTGTACAACTTTGTCTTTTTTACCAATCGATCCACTAGATGTACACTACCGTCCATATTAGTTCGGATACGCAAATAAATTTAAAAAAAATAACGAGAAAATATTCACTCATTTCTCCAAAACTTACATTTTTTATTGCATACCAATACCAATTAAAATTAAGGTATAAAAGTAAAAAAAAGTCATTCTAACGAAAAATAAACAAACACTTTTTAAACATTCCGTCTATCAAAGAAACTTACTTTTGCGCGAAGAACAGTTTTCACAATCCGAGACATCCGCTGCACTAGCTTTTCAAGGATTCTATTTGGCATATTAGACCATTCCTCTTGTAAAATGTTTCACAGGTGACCTACGGAGGTAGCGATATAGTGCAAATATTTGTAAGATGATCTTCTGAAGGAGATTATCCGGAAGATTTGAACATGTTAGTACATAACTTGTCTCCGTCCGTTTTCTTTAAACCTTATTTTGACGTTGTTATTCTCAAATGGGTTCAGGCTAAAGTAATTAACGGCGCTTCACCCTTTATGGCGAGGGAATGTACTAACAAGGCAATGGAACACTTTACACGCACACTCCTACACCTTAAGGATCTTGTGGTTATGACAATCTGAAATAGCTTATAATCCCGTTGGGCTGCTCGTGAACAAAAAAAAAATATATTTCTAACTCTGCTGAAACACTCTCTGTGTGGTTCAATTTAATTTGATCAATAAGAAAAAAATTCAACCAAATTTAACAGCGTATAGAACTAAACTTTTTGAGCTTCTACTAAGCAAACATCTTTCAACTAGGATTTCAAAGAACTCTTACAAAAATTCGCATAATCAATGAAAAGGTAAATATGTATATCCTCCAAGTACGATACTTTTGAAACAGTCCGTACACAAATAACAGCAATAACTCAGTCATTCAATGAACTCATATACAAAACTTTTCTGAATCAACGATATGACGTTTCCAATCGATTATCTTCAACAATAGACATGCCTCGTTCGGTATTGTAACATACTAATTAGGCCATAAGCATTCAGAATTACGTCCACTTTATGACATGGTATATGCAAATAAGACTGGCTCGATGTATGTATTGTATGTAAGTACATACATGCATGTGTACTACGAGTATACTTTGGCTCTATTCTCATCTGTCGATCTGAATATACGAAAAAAAACCATGGCGTTATTCTGTAACTTTATCTTGGCGACCTATAGCAGCATATATTTGCACCTGAATCGAATCAATCGATGACGAGCACACAGCTATACGATATCTAATCTCCTCCTTCAATAACGATGCAAGATCGAAGGTTATTGGGTAATATCCGATATGATTCGATCACTTTCGCTCCTCCCACCTTTATATCTTTGTGTCACACTATATACATGTGTATTCAAAGGTAAGTACCGTTTCAAAATCTTCGAAGAATTCATATCGTTTTATAATTGGAAGAATTTCGAAAATTGCGTGATGGTGTTACTTTCACTTTATTCTCAAGTCATCAAAGCGGTTGTTCAACAATTTATGAGGAATTAACTTCCTTTTTGGTGGATTAATGTGGCAAAGTATATATTTTTTTATTTTAATCAACGCGTTAAATGTACGAAAATTTCTCCATGTTTCATGATTTGTATGTTCGTTATGAAACAGTGCAGGTAAGTTTAATGAATCAGGCGTGGTTTTTATTATTAATTTAAGATCTTACAACTACAAAAATGTGTTGTACGTGAAATCGAATCATCATCAATTCGCCATTATTTTAGCGTCATTACATCAACGTTCGTCAACTGTTTCATAACTATATAGAGAGAAGCGTTAAAATTTAAAATGAACGTATAGCGACCGGTTTCATAATAGACACCTTAAAGCGCCTTTAGCTAAAGAACCGTTAAAGTTAAAACGGACCTTAAGATCGACTTTAAGTAGATGCGTTTCATAAAGGTAATATGTAGGAGTCTTGGTTAGCTAAAGTCGACTTTAGGACAACATGTTATCAAAATTATACTGGTCACACTGAATGTATATAATTTGTTATGTATTCGCATAGTGTTGGTACAAAAAACAGTTTATCGCGTGCTTCTTTTAGCCACTTCTTGGCAACACAAGCAATATTGATAAAATTACAATTTTCTTGCAATTTCCAACGTAATTAAATTTTCGAAAAAATATCGGTCTCGGAGGGGAGTTGAACCCAACATCTCTATATCGCATATATTTAATTTAATTACGTTGGAAATTGCAAGAAAATTGTAATTTTAGTATTAATATGGATGTTAGTTTAACAAGCAATGTTGTGACTACCTTACAATATATCTTGTATTATTTTAACTACTCTAATTTAAAAACAAATATCACCCTCATTTTATATACCTTTGACCTTCTTACAACTATTTTTACTTCATCATCTGCAGATGTTGTACTGCTTCAGTTTAATGGGTTCATTTTTTTAAATTATTCTTCAAAGCAATAGCAGGTTAGGTTAAAACGCTGTTGATTTGACGCTTGACGCCAATCGAATAGGTTATACAGTAAACTTTAACCTCTTAAAGTGGCCAAATCGGGGCTTTAACTTAAAGGACCCTTTAAACATCCTTTAGCTTTAAAGTGAGATTATGAAACCGGTTTTAAAAGTTAAAGTCGACTTCAAGATTTAAAGTGGCTTTAAATTTATTATGAAACCGGCCGTAACTGCCTTATAGAACAAAATCATTTTAAAAGGTCTATTGATATATTAAATATTATAAAAGATAGTATTTCTGAGGTAATAAAAGTTGTTTAGAGAGTAACTAACAATTCTATACATTATTAGGAAAAAAGACAAACTGCTACTAAAACCTGGGAACACTTTGTAGGCGAATAGTTATTTTCGTTTGTGATTGTGGTGGCCAGACTATATTTTTAATGACTCCTTGTATCGTAAAAGGTTTTGAAACAGCTTTGAAGAAAACCCGTAAAAAAAACTATATTGTCACGAGTTTCAGCATTTGTGGAATTAACTTAAATTCAAAATAATAAGATTCACTCTATATCAAATTATTTATTAATCTAGATGTACATTTTGTATACTAACAAGCATACACTGTCAGTAAATATACATACATGACTCTCCTTACAAACTGGAAAAGGTATTTTTTGTATTCTTCTGATAATAGTGGTAGTAAAGTCATTATTAAACAATTACGGGATAAATAAATTTTGCAAAAATGTATTAATTTTGCCGATTAAACTACTAATATAAGAAGGAACAAACGGCTTTAAAAAGATTTGAATTATAAAAGCTTAGGTGGTAATGCAGAAGTTGTAAAGACTGCAGTTTTTTAAGTGTTTAGCCTGTTAATGTCAAGTTTATTCTATCTATTTTCTTAATAATTCTACCCTTTGTATATCAAGGTGATGTCTTATAACTCATTCTTTTTGCAAAATAAATACATATATGTAGTGTATATGGCTATGTTTATATAGAATAGAGAAAGAGGGCGCCAACAGTCATAAACAAGGGTTCTAGTCGTTACAAGGTTGGCAAGACCAGATCATCATAGTTACTGTTAGTTATAAAGCAATAAGAAGCAATAAATTTCTTAAATCAGTACGTTTATTGTTCATTTAAACCTAAGTGTCGTTAAGAACACAACAATACATACAGCTGTGGTCATATGTATTCGCCACTCTCGTTTTGAACGTGTTACACGAATATTATTGTATTTCTAAGAAGCAGGGTCAATGACGGACTTAAGTAGGTACTTGGTAATAAGGGTTTAATGGTTTATTGTAGGTCATTCTGAGTAAATTAGAAAATAGACGTAAAATTGTAATTTCTGAATATTTCTTCAGTCTTTCTTAAAAGTTGTAAGAGTAAGGTTGAGCTAGTTAGAGTGAAGATATTGTGTCTGTGATTTTGTCTGTATAATACGATAGTATACAGTAAAAAGTAATGCCGAAAACAGGCGAATTGACGGAGGTAGAGCGAGGACAAATTGTGATGTTAGAAAAGCAAGGGTTGTCGGTGTCTGCTATTGCCCGATAAGTGAAATGTGCGCAATAGACAGTTAGCATGACGATAAAACGATACAAAGAGAGTGGATCTTTGACAAACAAACCGAAAACAGGTCGAAAAAGGAAGACAGCTAGCAGAGATGAGCGAGTCTTAGAGCGGATGTCTTTGCGAGACCGGAAAAAAGGGTCTAAACAGCTTTCCAGTGAGCTTTTCCTGCTACATAATGTTGCTATTTCTCCTCGCACGGTTAGAAGACGCCTTTGTGAATTAAATTTAGGTGGATACAAAGCTCGACATAAACTACGGTTGTCTCCGCAACAAAAGAAAAAGAGACTGCTGTGGGCTAAAAGTCACCGCGACTGGACCATTGACAATTGGGCCAATGTTATGTGGATGGATGAGTCAAATATTGAGGTAAGTAATACATAATTATTGTATTTGCGGTATTCTGTATTCAATTCCTGGTATCTACAGTGTTTTTATTCTTTTTGATGGGTTCCAAAATTTAACAGTATTCATGTTTTTGTTGGGAGCTTTGTGGTAAACCTGGGTCTCAATACGTGCGACGCAGGCGAGGAGAGGCCTTCCATCCAGACTGTATCATCCCGACTGTCAAGTTTGGGGGTGGTAGCATAACGGTTCCATGAGTGCAACAGACGTCGGAGAACTGTTCGTCTGCAAGGGCCGAATGAACAGTCGGACGTACATCGACATGTTGGTAGAAGTTCTGGAACCGTGTGCGTTAAAATTATTCGATAATAATGAGCCAGAGTATTACTTCCAACAAGATAATGCACCGTGCCATAAATCTCGCGAAGTAATGCGCTAGTTCGAGAAAATAGCGTGCGGGTCCTGGAATGGCCGGCACAATCCGCGGACTTATCGCCAATTGAGCATTTATGGTACATTTTAAAGCGAAATGTAGCTAAATACTCATCTACCACAAAGCAATGCTTAAAACAAAAACATTCGAAGAGTGGAATAAAATCACCCCTGAACAGTGCTACAACTTAGTGAGCAGTATGCCCCGACGAATTCGTGCGGTGATAAAAGCCCAGGGAGGAGCTACCAAATATTAAGCAATATCTGTATATATCTGTATACACTCACAATGAAACATTTTCATCGATCAATTTTCTTTTATTTCTTATATATTCGTCGGAATAAAAAACAAAAAAGGGTAGGGAATACATATGGCCGCAGCTGTATATAATATAATTTGTTTAATTTTTTAATTGCATTTAGTACTTTCAACATGGATATATACGACCACTTTAGTAATCGTATAGGAATTGCAAAATATAGGACTCTTCCATATAACTTCTCAACATCCAAATTATGGTCTTTAATTTAATTTGCTTGAATTGAAGGTTAGGTATGAAGATTTGGAAATATAATTCTGCATTTTTTTTCTGAATTAAAGATGTTAATCTAAACCAAGTATGGGGTACCTTTGACATGTTGCGGGCCAAACTTTAGTGCGTAAATACGTTCGCGGGTCGCGTTTAAAAGTAGTGCATTTTAAAGTAGTGTTCATAATTTTTAGCGATAGATATCAGACATGAAATAATGTTTTTATAATGCAATTTATTAAAAAAAAGTGGAGTGAGTATGAGAACATAGTGTAATATTTCTTTTAATTTGGTTTTTCAAAATGTCCCGCGGGCCGGATCAAATCTTACAGCGGGCCGGATCCGGCCCGCGAGACTATTGTTGCCTACGTATGATCTAAACGATCCTTAAAGATGCAAGGCTTTTTTTGTTTTAACACGTGAAACTTAAAAAATAATGCGTTGATTAATAAAATCTTATTTACGATCTAATTCTATTTTTATTGGTGATTACAAAAAAAAAATTTCTTATCAGTCCGTTTTCGACAACAGCCATTTTGGCAGTATTACGATATGCATATCGTTTCCTACAGAACGATTGACGTTTTCTTATGTTACTTCCGTGGTAATAATCTCTTCAAATATTCTTTTACGACACTAATCCTCGGTCGGCAAGTTAATTAGGAAAACGATTTGATTTTTAACCGATCGCAGAGAGATGGCGTAACCATACGCAAACAAATTAACGCTAACGACTCACTGATGGAATGACAGCTGCGTTAGTAAGTGATACTCAAACGGTATGTAATCGCTTTAAATACGACATGTAAATATTGATCTTTTTAGGCATTTTTTCTTGAACACGCTTCTACCGTATTGGTGCCGTACCGTTTGTCATTTATATCAGTAATACCAACCCACAAAAGATAAGATTTTACATTGTTTGGCTAAGTTAAAGTGTTACTTATTAGCCACATTACTATTATTTTTGTACATAGAATGGAAGCATGTTAATGGAAGTTTGATAAGTATGATGGAGATAATGATTAGATACGTATACACTATCGGCCATTGAAGTTTGAATAAGTAATCAAGAAATGAAAGGGTAAATTAGAGAAATAATTAAATAAAAAATATTTTTTTCCTGATGCAAATATATTACCAGCGCTTGCTTCAGCGCATATTAAAAAAGAAATGACATAAATTCGCGTATCATTATTTAAGCCGTACATCAATACAGCGCGTTGTATTGGTGGTGGTAGAAAACAACTAAACAAAACGACCCTCCTCTTGTGCATGTTCAGCTAAAACTAACGATGTGCGGACCGTATTAAACTGGAACACTATTTTTTTTAATGATGGAATTCCCAAGGACCAGAGACGTACACAAATAAATCATTTATTTCGTTTTAACACTTTTTATTTCTTAAGTAGTAAATTCACAAACACTTATTTTATATATTTCTGAATTAATACATCCGTTGATTTAGCTGGACTCTAATTCTGGCCATCTTCCTCGGGTATCTTCCTCCTTAGAACTTGAATCTAGTAAATTTAAATGCCATAAAACTAAATGATACTGTATTATTGCAATCCTTTCGCTGAAGACGAAACAACCCTTAAGACGTAATCTGATGTAGAAGTCTTTAGCACTCACACATATAACCTATAACTTATATTAGCGAGTACATTTTACAAAAGACCTTGCAGGAGTATTACGTGAGAAACTTACCTTTGCTTACCTCTGAATGACTTAACCATGATGATCGACTTGGCATTTGTAGATTAACGGCTTAATTAAAAATTAATTAAGTTCAAGTGGTACTGGAATAGTTAATTTATAATTCGGTAACGTAGAGTAAAGATATACATAAGAATAACTGTTGTAAAATATATTACAAGCATCACCTGCAGCACTTATGCAGCATATGTATCAAATATAGAAATTTTTGTCTGTATACATTTTTTTCTTAAATCGAATTTACAAAATGTCATTTAGTAATTGTAGATCATCAATCTCACAATACAAAATTCAACTTATTTGTATGGCTACAAAATCATTAATAAGAATGTCGTGACCGAAATTGAAATGTGCAAAGGTAAAATTTTGCACAGAATTATGGATGGAAGAAAAAGTAACATAAGATGGGAAAAACAGACTAACGTACAAATGTCTGATGATTAAACTCGGAACGGTAGGCATAGGAATAATAATAATAGTTAGACTGTTAACTTGGAAGAAACAAGAATTTAAGAGAAAATGTCTGAAATAGAAAAACTATAAAAAAGTACCACTATGCAATGGATATGAATCACCTGTAAGTACCTCTCATGATTATTTATATTAATGTTTTGGAGCCTAAACTAATCCTGCCAACTTAAACAGACAACAGGAATTATTAAAATTTTAGTACGATTTAAGTTCGGTGTGGGTTACCAAGGAGTTTTCAGCCTTTTGTGTTAATTTCCTTTGAAATATGCCCTTTCCATAAAAATTATTTAAAGACGATTTTTGGAAAAAATTCAAAAGCATGTTTAAGCTTCAATTTAAAAAGATTCGCTTTTCTATTTAAATTTGATACATACAAGAAAATTGGCCAATTTTCTGTTTCAGCTTTAACTTAACCGTTTTATTAAAAATGTCAAGTTGATTAGTTGAACATTGTTTATTTTCAATGTTTAATACATTCGATTAGATTTATTTTAGAATCCGCCACTCATTTAGATTTTGCGATTGCTAAAAGTTCGCATCTAACACGGCCGAACATCTTCCAGCAAACATTTTAATCTCTATAACGGATCACCTGACCTCATAGCTGGGAAGAAAGAGTCGCATAATTAAGCAAGCCGATGATGTCATTCGGACGAGACCAACATTATTTTTATTGCTTTCAATAACGCAAACGCCAAACATCTCTGAAATCTCGTCTCGCGGAAGCTTTTCAAAGCGAATAGACTCAACATGTGATCGTGGTAATCGGTAGGTAGAATAAAATACAACGAGGAAAACGAAGAGACCCGCGTTAGTGATAATAGTAATAGATAAACTTGAAAATGGAGTGTATTAAGTCATCCTTCGTAACTGCACTGCACGTTCTACATGTGTGACCGAAATGATAATGAACAAGGTATGACGATAGCTTGATCTTACCGTATAATATAAGGACATTGGTGTGCACATACATATATATGTATAATGTATGTAGAAAATGTGGTTATTTATATAAAAATTTGTACACTAGTGGATACGAAGATTTGCTCGCTTCTTTAAAAATGTGGTTACAATTCGAAATTTTCTTTAAGAATTTCATTTCCGACATACGAGGGGAGGTCCAGAAGTTCGTGGAATGAAAGGGTTTTAAATAAAATAAAACAATAAATCTATTTTTCCTTTTCAATATAATCACCCTTAAGCACAATACATTTATTAGATCTATGAATTAATTTTTCTAAACCATCATAAAAATATTTTTTATCTTTCGCCTCAAAATGGACCAAAATTGCCTCCTTTACCTCATTGTCGTCGGAAAACTTTCTTCCACGTAAGTCTTTTTTTAAATTGGGGAACAAATAAAAATCACTAGGTGCCAGGTCTGGTGTGTAGGGTGGATGGACTATTGATTGAAAGCCATGCTTGTGCAGAGCAGCCATTGCAACTTTGCTCTTGTGCACCGGCGCATTGTCTTGCAAGAGCAACACACCCTTGGTCAATTTTCCTCGACGGTTTTCCTTGATGGCCCCCTTTAATTTTTCTAATATCGCTGCGTAATATTCCCCGGTTACGCTCCTACCTTTTTCTGTGTAATCAATCAGTAATATCCCCTCACAATGCCAAAAAACAGTAGCCATCAACTTTCCAGCCGATTCTGACACTTTGAATTTCTTTGGCGGTGGTGTCCCCTCTTTATGCCATTGCATGGACTCCTGTTTGGACTCAGGCTCAAAGTAATGAACCCATGTGTCATCTCCGGTAACAATCCGCTCCAAAATCTGTGCAGGTTTGTCTCCACACAACTCCAAAAATTGTTTGGGCGCACAGACGCGCTGCTGCGATGTCAAAAGGAAACCATTAAACTTGTTGCAATCTTACCTTGCAGGTGATTGAGTGAAACTGTACTCGATCCTGGCTAATGTATGTTGATTCTGGAGTACCGCAACGCTCCATCTTTGATCCAGTATTGTTCGTGATTTATAAATTACCCACGCTGAGATATGCTTATATGTTGACTACACATCGTTTTCGATCAGAAAACAAAAGACGCTATAATAGGCTCAAATAACTGGTTCGGCGCATTGCTTTGGAGGATGTAAAGGATTTTCGTGTTGTAGAAGAAGACTTAAATATTTATGTAACCTAAAAACAAAAGGTGGCGCTGGAACGTACTTTAGAGCAAAGAAAATACCTACCTTGCCATCGATATCAATTTTTGGACGTAATTTAATTGGTAAATGGTAATAGTAACACTAAATTTGGCAAATAAAATTCTTAGGGTGAAACTGATCCATATTATAATACCAATTCGAAGCATACCAACTTAACCTACACATTTTAGATGGTCTTTCAGGATATTCATATTGCTGTCAAAAATTTGAGCTAATTAATACCAAAGAATATTTTTCCTGTTTGTTTCATACTGTTGAGCAGATACTTATGACCACCAGTGTACAACCTGAACAGGTAGAACATCACTGCTACTGCGACCATCGCGTACCAACCAATCAGTATGTCGTACCTCACGCGCATTTTATATTCTTTTACGCGCTCCACGCTTTGATCGTCCAGACGATTAGCATAAATTATAATGAAAAGCGATCCAACTGGTACAGCTCACCGACGTAACGTTTACGGTTCGCAAGTGACAATTGAATGACGGAAAATTATACGCGCAGCGTTTTGGACTGCCGAGAATTCCAGCGGTGGTGATGTGCTGGTGGTGATCGTGTACTGGTAGTGGAAGAGATTGATTAGAAAGCTCAACGACCTTTACTAAAAGAATGAGAATAAAAGCGCACGGTGAAACTTTGAGGTTAAAGAAAACGAGCTCTTAGTCAATAATAAAAATGGTATGTCACCTTACAACTTGCCGATATGTGTCAGAATTGGCGTTTGATTGGTCAGATGGTTTTGGAATAAGTTAAATACGATTTTAGAATGAAACCATCGCAAATTTAATTAAAATTGCAGTTAGAATATCTTTCTAATTATTTTGCTACTGTATGCGTTTAGGTCAGCATTTTCCTAATCTTGTAGATGAAACTTTTGAGGAGCATTTAGAATACAATAGAAAAAATAATGGTAATTGCCATTCCTTAATAGGCAATCCTACTTGCATTTAGTGTTGAATATCTTCTAATTCTATGTCAAACAGGAAACGCCTGTAAAGTATGTTAATAGTACATATAAGTTGTGTTAGCAATAACATCCGGGGTAAAATTATGCTTGAAATATGAAGTTGGGTAGCACTTCCCTTGAGCAAACAGAAAATTTAACTATCTGCGCGCTCAAAAGTAACTCAAAGTAGGTTCTGTTCAAGTCTACTCCTAAGGGAATCAATTTTTAGCTCTGACATTTGAGTGTGTTTCATCTGACGTAACGCTAAATAATTAAGACTGTCTGTTGTAGTAGAAATGCGACTCCTACCGTGCATAATAACAGTATCTCCTGCAAATTTGCAACGTTTGCTTTCTTTCTTTGTTATTTCCGTTATGTGCATGGGAAAATAGTTTGTGGATATTAAAGAAAACAAGACGCTACCTTGTGGTGTATTTATTAAATATTGAATTTGTGTAATCTGATACCGCCAACCTTACAATAAATATATTTACATATTGAAATATACAGTCAAACCAAGCCATAGCTAAGAAAATATGATGATCCCATCATCTTATTAACAATTTTATGAAGTTGGGCAATTCTTGTGACAGAAATCGTGCTAAGGGGTGTAATCATAAAATAACTGGAAGGCAAAGCTCACCAATATTTCTATTAGCCTCTTCTGATAATGTAACTCCACAACAAATAAAATGAAATTTAATTTTATCAGTAACAAGCAGACGTTCTCAACAAATTTTATCCGGCAGTAACCGTTTTCGGTGGCTAAAAAAGGTTTTAAAAAGGACACATAAACAGGCAAGACTGAAATTATATAAGATAGGATCATGAGTGGAACAAGATTTTTTGACGAGAAGCAATTTAACTTGGGCGGGCCTGATGGTTTTACATATTATTGGCGCGATTTGCGCAAAAATACTGAAGTTAAGTTGAGTTGTAATTTTGGTGGCAATAATGTATGTTTTATTCCTATGCGAATGGATTCTAATTCTTATATTCAACCTCTGAAAATTCTGATAGACCTTAGTGAACAATTGCCAACGCAAGACTGGATATTTCGGCCAGGCAATGCAGCTATCCACAATTCCAGACAAACTAAAGGAGTGGTTTCATCACCCGATCCGAAACCGATCGAAAATCTTTGAGGAATATTGGTAAGAGAGGTGTATGCCAGTAATAAACAGTACGATAGCGTCAAAGAAGAAAAATCTGCGGTTGGAATGATATTCCTATTTCAATATTAACTAAATTGATAGATAGTATGAAAATCCAGATGTTGTTTAGAAAGAATTAGAAGTGTTAATGGAGCTAAGAAATTTCGCTGTTTTGAGTTACCATTATTGTAAATGTTATCCGTATAGAATATAATAAATTTCTTTAATATTATTTTCTCGCGCATTTGTATTTCTTTGTAGTTCGTCATTTACTTCGATGCATAATTTTCCGGAGATATTAAGAATACCGAATACTCTGTTCAAGATTTCGTATGGAACTATAGAAATTTCGCTGTGTGTATATGAATATTCGATGTACTTTACACTCTTCGTCTAGCTGAATATTTTTGCCTATGTTCATGTTGACTGGATGTAATCAGCTTATGTTACAAAGGAACACACTTTATCGATAGAAATACCTTCAAACATTTTTGACAAAGCACTAGATATCGAAGTCAACCTATAACTTTCAATCAAAAGAGAATCCTCTCTTTCAAAAGCGGGAGTAATTGCATAGCATTTTAAAATACCAGTTTTAAATAAATTTATTATATGAACTAAATATGCTGATATTAAGCACATACTTTTTGATAAACTAATTGAAACTTCATCAAAGCCTGTTAAACCGTTTCTCTGATAAATGTTGTATATCATATTTATTAAGAACCAAAAAAAAATGAAAATTCATTTACATAATAGTATATAGTTAGCTCTACTCTTTTGAAGTTCGCGCTGTGCGCCACCTAGGAAGAATAGACAACACAAAGCGAGGTAGAGGGCAAAGAGAAGCAACCATTATCACTATCTAAGTTTGTAACGGGCAAGCACCAGCTGTTTTGTACATCAAGTTATAGAAGTGAGAAAACCAAAGGGTTTCATTTTAAATCAAAACAAGAGTCATTATTTTATTCGACAAGTAGTTTCTTACAGTGTAGTTTATACTGGTGTCTCTTGCAAAACGAGGACATAAAATAAAGAAAACAAAAGAACAAAAATAAGGGAATACGAGGCATTATAAAAAGGATTCAAATAAATTCTACCTCTAATAATCCATTCCAATAAAACTTTTGTAGTAACTATTTTCAGTTGCATTGTCAATTTGATAGATTATTTATCATTAATAAGCGAACTACTTCCTTAATTGACCGTCATGATGAGATATATAAAAAAATGAAATAAAAGTAAAAGGAAAAGAAATAAAAAGGAAAGGAAAAAATGAAAAAGGGGGTGAAAAAGAAAGAAAGGTGAAATAAAGAGTAGTTAATTGTTTTCTTTTTTTTTTCTTTTTCTGCTCTTACTCTTCTTTAATTTTTTTTATATATCTCATCATGACACGGTCCAATTCCGGAAGTAGTTCGTTTATTACTGTGGCCGCGGAATCCCAAGAACTCTGTATTTATCATGTCATTCAAATAGCTTATACCAAATAAAATTTATCTTAAGAGTTTCAGTAACAAACTAAGACATAATAATTATAGTTTTAAAGATTACTTTGAGGTACAATTTATTAAAACGCATGTTACTAGCTATATACAGTGGAATCTCCTTTGAACGGACACCAACGGGATCAACTGAAGATGTCCGTTCAGGAGGGGTGTCTGCATAAAAGAAATATGTAGTAGATGCAACAAAAATCGTGTTCTAACGAAAACTGAATATATTAAAGAAACTGGGACATTTAAATCGTATATGTATATAAACGTTTTTAAAATAAATAAGAAACTTTAAACTTAAGAAAAAAAGTTTATTTCCTTTAGATATATACATATAAGTATACTATATGTGTGTACATAGATACATAGATGTAGTATGTAATACAAAACAATGAAATGAATAGTCACTTTAAGGACGCAAAAATTCATATATTGTTGTTTGTCTTCTGTTTTTCTTTAAAATGGCGTCTTGAAATCGTATTTCTAATTTAGAAAGGAGCTCCAAAGACTCTGTATCTCCGTGATTTTCGACAAAACTTTTGAGCTGCTTGGTCAGGGTAATGGGATAGCTTCTGCTGGCACTGGAATCTGATCGACATTAGAATCTTCCGAAAGTTCTTGTATTTCAACTGGATTTGCAATTTCTTGTTCTGAATCTGAATCTTCAACATACAAATCTTCATCTACGTCCAAAAAATCATTAAGGTTTCCATTATCCCTCAATTTCAATAAATTCTTATTTTTGAGGATATCTGAAAGTACACTAAGAGGCAAATCATCTTCTAGGTCAGATGTATCAGCCTCAGTTAACTGGTCTTCACTTTGCATATTTACATGATTAAATCCTGCTTTGTGGAAGCAATTTTGAACTGTCTCTTTGGTTACTTGGTACCAAGCGATTTTTGCCAAATAAACTGCATCCAGTGGTGTAGTTTTCTTTATTCACTCAACAGCTGTACCAGCAGTTTCAATGTTTACTAGCAGATGTTTGAGTATTACACTTCGGTAATAAGTTTTAAAATTCTTTATAATCCCCCAGTCAAGTGGTTGACAAGCTGATGTACAATTAGAGGGTAAAAATAATATTTTTATAATATTTAAGTGAACGTCTTTCAGATGAGATCCCGTATTATCTAAAGATAACAAAATGTTTCTTTTTTCTTTAGCCATTTTCCAATCTAGATCTTGCAACCACTCTGTCATAATTTCTCCTGTCATCCAAGTTTTCTTATTGTATTTCGAAGTTACAGGCAGGTTATTTATATTAATATTTTTAAAAGCTATGGGTTTGGTTGCCCTACCAATGACTAGGAGTTTTCTTTTTCATCCGCCATATTTGCACAATGCAAAATTGTAAACTTCTCTTTGAGATATTTACCCCCCACACATCTTTCCTTCTTTAATGTGAGCGTTTTGTCGGGTAGAGCCCTAAAATACAGGCTTGTCTCATCGGCATTGTATATGTCTCTCGGTGAATATCCCTTAATCAAAGAAGGACTTTCTGTTAAAAACGATGAAACATCTTCAGCATTAACCGAAGCTCCTTCTCCTGAAATCGCTGATTGAGCCAACCAGAAGAAGCCTTGAATGTAGAATGTCCCAAAGAAGCGGCTATTTCTCTTGCTTTACATCGTATTAGCGGACCTAAAAAAAATAAGTTTTTTACGTTTTTGTCACGACAAACCTATTTGTAATCTCACTTTTTTTTTATCTATTTTATCAAATTTAATATGAAAAGAAAATAACGCATTAATACAAGAAAACCTTAGGAAAAGTCCCAGCGAAATTGGCGCGCGGCGCGATTGAGAAATGCAATAGCAATACTCTCGATATAAAAATAAGATAAGGCGTTTCTTTTTATTTTATTTCTTGTATGGTTAAGAGAACATTTTCTCGTGTCCGCGTCCGTTCAAGAGAATGTCCGTCCAAGAAAGAGTTAATACAATGGAAATTATATGAGAGCCGGTCGGGACCATGAGGGTTTAAGGGAGGTGTCCGTGTAAGAGTGGTGTCCGCGAAGGGGAATTTCACTGTACTAGCTTTCTAATTTAATGGCTGCTATTTCGAAAACCTACATTTGGCTCTCTCTTATTCACTACGCTCTCTACGAGAATTTAAAGAAAGCTCTTTTGAGTTTTTTTTTAATCCGCTAATTTAAGAACTCATTTGTCAAACATGATTTGAAATGAACACGTTATTTACTTGGAACACTAACGACAGAAGCACACTTTATTTATTTATGCATATATCTTTTCGATTACCTAATAGGGACAACATTAACACTTATTTATCATACCGCTTTCGAGAAATAAATCACCTTTATTTTTAACGGTGTTTATCGTAGATTAATATCACTACTAATAATAGCCCGTTATGTCATTTTAGTAAAGATTCTGAGCTTAGAAACTTGTACAGCACAGATGCAATACGTGATTGAGTAAAACTAAACCTGTACAAATTTTGTTAATCTTATTAGAAACTTAATGATATCTGATGTAAACAAAACTGGTTTGGCGAATTTCGACAGTTTAAAGAAATCATTTTTGATTCGAACGTTTTCCTAACACTAAAACTATTCGCTTTAGCTTTTTTTCGTTTTTCGTGAAAACAAAATAAAATCTCTACATTATACGCGTTTCCAAAATATGTATGCATGTATATATGAAATTTTAAAGAAATTTGCATATCGTCTAGCGTGCCAAGTGATTAATTTCATCCGGGGAAAACAACATCGAATTCGCCTCAGGTGCAATTTCATTTATGAAGTTGTCGGCAGAAGATAATAATAAACATTAATCATTGCCATGAACGTGAAGGTGGCTCAAAATACCGATTACGATATGTGGTCGATTTTATTTCTGGCACCATGACAGCGGGATGCGCTTGGACAATTTCTTTTTGAATGAAACAGCTGAACAGCTGAATCGAGTTTTTCTCGTTTCGTGTAGGCGAAGCTTCGATGAAAAGTTATAGATTGCGCGAGGGAATTGCATCGGGTGAAAAACAAATATTCAAACAAAAATATTTTGGAACGCGCTTCTTTCGAAAGTTATTCACTTTTATTTTTGTAATCGAATTAGAATCATTTGGTTTGTCCAAATTTTATTTTTGGAATCTTTCACCGTGTACTATAATATTTTTGAGCAAATCAAGATTTTCAAATTTACCAATTATAAG
This sequence comes from Trypoxylus dichotomus, assembly GCA_023509865.1. Taxonomy (NCBI): domain Eukaryota; kingdom Metazoa; phylum Arthropoda; class Insecta; order Coleoptera; family Scarabaeidae; genus Trypoxylus; species Trypoxylus dichotomus. Next base: position 37,628,155 of record CM042081.1, read on the forward strand.
ATAATACCAACCCCGATAATGTTTACAGATGGTCCATGTTGTAAGGATTAAATGTATGCGAAAAGATTTCTCCTCAGGGCCCCCGGGCGTAACACATAGATGACGCTAGTTTTATTGCAGTCACCTTTCTCTCAGTTAGTACTAACCTTCAAAAGACAGCTGTTAAAATTTCATGATATTCTATTCATTAGTTTGTGACTTATTGTGCTAAGAGTCACGCTACTTTTCTTATTTTCAAAACAATGGATCAAAAACAATTTCGTGTTTTCATTTTACACTGCTTCTTGATGGGATAAAATGCTGTTCAAGCAAAGCAATGGCTTGAAAAGTGTTATGGGGACTCCGCTCCATCAGAAACAACAATAAAACGTTAGTTTGCTGACTTCAAACGTGGTCGTAGAGACACCGATGATGCAGAATGCAGTGGACGTCCAAATGAGGCGGTAACACCAGAAAACATAAAAAAAAATCCACAAAATCGTTTTGAATGATCGAAAAGTGAAGTTGCGTGAGTTAGCTGACATCGTAAAAATATCGAAAGAACGTATTGGCTTTATATTGCATGAGCATTTGACTATGAGAAAGCTCTGTTCAAAGTGGGTGCCGCGTTTGCTCACTGTTGACGAAAAACAAGAACGTGTTGATGATTCTGAGCAGTGTTTGACCATGTTTAAACGTAACAAACCGGAATTTTTGCGTCGATATGTGACAATGGATGAAACATGGATCCATAACTTCACTCCGGAATCAAAACGATCGTCATCTGAGTGAACAGCAACTGGTGATCCTCGTCCAAAGCGCCCGAAAGCACAACAATCGGCTGGAAAGGTTATGGCCTCCGTATTTTGGGATGTGCGTGGTGTAATATTCATCGACCATCTTAAGAAAGGAAATACCATCAACAGTGAATATTATATAGCGCTATTGGAGCGTTTGAAGGCCGAAATTGCAAAGAAACGACCGCATATGGCAAAGAAAAAAATGTTGTTTCATCAAGACAACGCACCGTGTCACAAATCAATCAAAACAATGGCAAAACTACATGAATTGAACTTCGAATTGCTCCCACATCCACCGTATTCGCCAGATTTGGCTCCCAGCGACTACTGGCTGTTCGCAGACCTCAAAAAAATGCTCGCCGGTAAGAAATTTCGCACGGATGAAGAGGTTATCGCTGAAACTGAGGCCTATTTTGAGGCAAAAGATAAATCGTTCTACAAAAGTGGTATTGAAATGTTAGACCGGCGCTGAAATGATTGCGTTGCTCTTGATGGAGATATTACGTTGATGAATAAAGCTAATTTTGAACCAAAAAAACCGTGTTTTCTTTGCTAGGCCCGGGACTTTTCAGCCCATGTGTTAATTGGAATTTAAGCGAAAATTCGAAATTTGCGCAAATAGTTTCAATGTTTTAACGTCATCGAACTTATTTAAAAAAAAATATCTTACATCGGTATTACGATGTTTATAACTACGTATTATACAGCAGGGTGTCCTACCAAATGGTCTTAGTAGAATTTTGCCTGTAGGTGAGTAATGAACATTAATTGGTTCGAGTACATACACAGAAGAAGAAAAAGCAGTCGATTTTCTAATTATTAAATTGTTTTAGAAGAAACTAAAAGGCTTGCAACAAACTTCCAACATTCCAATTAGTGCTTTTTTAATTTTCATTTACATTACTGTACGGATTAATTGAATTAATATCGATTTAATCCGATTTTTATATTTTTGACCTGGATTCTTCCCACACAGACCCGCCTTAAGTAACTCAACTGGGTGTTCCAATAAGCCTGAATGACTTCAATATATTGCAAGCTGTAAGTAATACTTAAAGTGATGCTAAACAAAATTATAAGTGACCCACAGACAATCAATGAAAATAAGTGGTAGCTAAAATATAGGTGTGAGTGAACATTATCCACAATTTGAACAGAATCCACAAACGACATCGAATCATAATATCATCAATAATTTTTCAATTCCCACCGGTAGTCCATAGTAGTTCTTGCGAATACTTTGTAAATCACATTTTACCTTGGAACATTTTCTGGCTTTTCTTGGTAGTTTTGGCGGGTCTTGGATCGAATTGTAAAACTGCCTTATTTACATCATCAAAATGTTCGCAGTAGTAAAACGCAGCCTTTAACTACGTTTCCTAACGCGTAGTAATCGGCTGTGGTGGTTCAGGCACTTTGGGACACAGTTCGTGAAATTCTTTTGTACGTTTTGGAGGCTTTAGAAATACTGTTTTCGTATGAGCTACTAAAGCATTTACTCATGGATAACTTTTAAAGATCAATTGCGCCACAAGGTTTAAAGCATGGATTTTACATGTTACATGTAACACTTTGCCATTCTCTTCTTTAAGAGATCGGCATAAGGAAAGCATGTTACCCGTTACTCACAAACATTTAAAGTTGGATTGTTGAAACTTGAAATTTGTTCAATGCCCTTCACGCCACTTATAAAATTTCATCGCTACTACATTTTGCAACTCTTTTGGAAACAGATAAGATAGGGGATGATAGTTCAAACTCTTGCATTGTACGTACCATAAATTTTTTATCTTTCAATTCTGCTTTAATTCTTCTTTCAACATAATTACGAACAGATGGTATAAAGTTTCTTAACGATGTCGGACTTGGTAATGTATAATCCGGATACTTGTCCCAGAAGGAGACAAATGTTTGTTGGTCGGGTAAAGTGAACGGTACATTACATAGAATAAAACAAACACCTATATCAAGACTACCAGATCGTGGTTTATTTTTGAGTGAAAAATCGGACGAAATTTATCGAACCAATTCCGGCAATCTCTTTCTTTTAGAACTTCTTCTTCATACATATCGTTTAACTTTTTAGCAGCTTGTGTTATGTACTTTTCTTTTCGCAAATAATAACGCAAAATATAACGAAAATTAACGCTTTTATTCTACATGTTAAAATTGAACCCACACAAACAAATCTCACAAAAAATATACTTGATGTAGTTCTTAAGAAAGCTAGAATTCACAGCTGATATGTGCCAAAACTATATAATTGTAACATTGACAGAAGCCATTCAAAAGAAACACTACTCCCATCTACATTTAAAATTGGTAATTACATTGCTGCCAGCCCATTATTTTGTCCGAAAATAATTTACAGTAACCTTGAGACTCTATGATATACTTCAAATTATGTTCTATAAAAAAGCTTTATATCTGTTTTAGTTTTTACAAAATTTTTGAAGGGGCGAATCGTTAAAAAGATTGTGTTCTTAAACCCTCTTGTACTTTTTCAGTTCGTTATAGATGGTTTGTCTTAGCATTTATGAGATACTGAAAAGTAATTTTGAATATCATTTTAGTTTCAACGTTGAATAATTCTTAAAATACTAGCATTTTATAAAATAAATAACAATAACACTTAGAAGCATAATAATTTATACAATCAAGCGTGCCAAAGTAAAATTTAAACAATACTACCAACTTATTGAAGCAAACAGGATCCTAATCGTTTAGTAGAAAACACTCGTACCAACTTTAAGCAAACAAATTTTCCTTTAATAAGGGTTTCTGGTGTAATTACAAAGCATCGGGTGATGACGCAATTTTCTTATTTTATAAACACTGGAAAAGCAAACGCGATCCTATTTTCGGATTGTGTATATACAAGTCTCCGACATTCGCCGAGAGAGCCGCATAGCCTCGACGAAACTACTAAAATTTCAACTTGATCGCCTATATCGTTCAGAATAAGAGCGAAATGGAGAGATAGATGCCGGGAAACCAGGAGGATCGCTATCGTTTTATGTATGCGAAATATACCGCCACTGACTCACTGGCGAATAATGTCTTTATAAACCGAAAACGTTACGCATACGGATCGGATCGACTTGTAATTCTAGACGATTCCAGTAGACAATTCTTGAGTTATTTTCGAGATTCGGGAAGAATTTTCGCCTAATACAAATATCGGGAAGTTTCTAGAATTGATCGAAAGAGTCTGGATGGATAAAATCATGAAGGAAAGAGAAAAAATAAACAAAAACTGTCTGATACTCCTCCCAGTAGACTTTTTGATATACATTGTTTATTGTCGTGAAGAAGATCTCGAAATTGATTGTTTCAGAAAACGTCGGCTGACGAAAGGATAAATCAAAGTAAATATTGGTTTAAAAATGAGAAGAAGTTTTGGTAATCGTGGAAAAAGGCGTGTCTGATTCGTAAACGGTCGATTTGTTTTAGAATATTTTCTATATATAAAAATCTTTGTTTGGAGCCACTTTCAAATGAATTAGATTTGTTTTTTTTTGAGTGAAAAATAGTTGCCATTTAATTTTTAAATATTTTTATATATGTAATTTATAAAAACAAATTTTCCTTTATTAATAAATAACATATAACGTATGCATGTGAAAACTGGACATTGCGGAAAAAATACGAAGCAAAGATAAATGGAATGGAAATGAAACATCTAAGAAAAATAGCGGGGAGAACAAAATGGGATCAAGAATGAATATCAAAGCAAGAACCAATAAAAAAAATAAGGAGGATGCAATTAAATTGTCTTTTTTTTTATTAACCATGGGCGGGGCTTTTAACCCCTAGGAGCAACGCGACCACTGGCAGGCCTATTGTGCACCCATGTGATTTTAGTTCACTCGACCGGGTTGTACCTGAACAACAAAGTCCACACTTCGCTCGAGAGGTAATTTTCTTAACTTGGGTTCCTCAAGCTGAGCATCCTCAAATTGAACCTGTCTCTCCCTGCAGACTGCCGGGCAGTCGACCAGGGTAGGGGTTTCCTCTGCTCTCACACACTTTATTCATGAAAGAGAGTTTACTAGTTCCATGCAATGCATGTGTTTACTCAGTCCCCAGTGTCCAGTTAAGATCGCTGTGAGTGCTCTCAGTATGGTCCTGCCATAGGTACACCCACATGTCGGTTCAGGACCTGAGAGTGGTCCTCCACTGACGTCTCTTACTAGCAGGTCAGCTATTTCATTCCCTTTGATTCTCTAGTGGCTTGACGCCCATCTAAGCATAACGCTGCGATGTTCCGCCAGTTGTTGTAGCCTTCTATGAACCCCAACATCACTTTGGAGTCAAACTTGATAACTTGTAGCGTCCTAAGGGCGGCTTGGCTGTCGGATACGATTATCGCTACTTCAAAGTGATGTGCGTAGTCCATAGAGTTCCTCCCACATGTCTGGATGGGAATTACTTCTGCTTGAAGGATGGAGGAGCAGGCCCCTAGTCCGAGGGTTTCGCCATCCGGTTCTCCCTCTTTCCAAATTCCAATACCTGTACCACTTGAGATTCTCGAGGGGTCTGTAAACCAGCGGTAGACGTCCTATCTCGATTTCCGTGCACAAAAAAAAATTAATTGGAATGGACATATAATAAGCATGATGGCGGATAGAATTACAAGAAAAATAATGGTGACAGGACACCTAAAAAATAAAAAAAAGGGAAGACCTGCCTCAAGACACTTCTATAAAATTAATAAAGCTTCGATCTCAATAAGTTCTCCACTTATCATCAGCCATTCTGATTTATTGACAGCATATACGACAAAGAACGAATAAAATATTCAATGCAATAAACAATACATATTGCGCATGTTACGATCTTTCATGTTACATATGTATTTGTCAGTCCACTATTACGGATTTGTCATAGAGCTTATTATATAAATAATAATACAGCATCATACAATAAAATTTGGATGGCATATCATTTTATATTCGCTCTAGACATCGCACTACACTACGACATTGCCTTAGACGATTTTCAGAAGCAATGTGGATAGTAAAAAAAGATTTCCGTTATTAATAAAAATAATGTGAGCCCATTAAAACAGGATACCGACCAAAAGAAACAAACGAAAACGTACTGGAATGTCGGCGTTTGTGTACGTTGGAAATCGTCCAAAAAATCTCCGTATTGTTCTTTTGCGTAAACGTTAAATGTTTCAGTTGTCGGGCTAATATGTATGTTGCTTCTTCTACGATATATTGACCTAAACTGTATAAGCTTGCAAATAATTAAGGATATATTTCAGCAGTAAAAGCAAGTCATGAAAGTACTTTTGGTGGATGAAAGAGACGTGTTTCAAAGTGTCCTAAGAGAAATTAAGTTGTTTCTGTCGATTGTTTAAGTACTACCGATACGTCCATCAAAAACATTTGCTGTTTGTTCCGTCTAAGCATTATGGTTATATTGGAAAAATGACGTCTATTATAGAAACTCCTCCACTGCCACTCACTTTTTGGCTGCTATAGAAAATGAATGCTGTATATAACAATTATACTTGTTTTCACATTGTAAGAGTTGAATCGCGAAATAAATTTCAACACTTATAAGAACTTATTAAAGATTTGTTCTCTGAAAATACAGCGTCAGATAGAAATGTAGGAGGGGAAATGCAGGTTGTGTTATTGATGAGTAGAAGGCTATTTAATATACTCTGAACAACTTATAGTAGTACCTTTAGACACCAAATTAATGCTGATGACAAATCTTGGTGTTACCACTACAAACTAGAAACCAAATGCCTGAGTATGAATCAGAAAAAATATTAGTGGCCGTTTTACCATGAAGTATTGAAAAGCACATCAAAAAATGTCTAGAAAACAGTACCTAACATAGTAATGCTGCTAGATGGAGCTACGCATGGTATTGGTGGAATCATTCAACATGAAGAGAGAAACAACGCTAACACACGGACATGTTTCTGCATAGCGAACATCATCAACGTGACTTCGAGCGATTTTTATATTCAACATACTCAACACATTACAATTCCCTCTTGGCTATCATCACCGTATCTAATGTAACAGCTTAAATGAGCATTCTTGGCGCTATCTAGTGTCACAAGAATAACACATTCGTCTGCCAGTTAAGACAGCAAAGCAAACGGGTACAGTTTCCCAACTCTTCTCCGACCAGTTAATGGACTGTTAAACCAAAGAGGGCGCACACCAACAACGCATAGGGTAAACTGCATATGTGAATGATTCCTGATCGCTTAGGCTTACCATGATGTATTAGAAATACATGGAAAATGTCTAGAAAACAATACCTAACATAATAATGCTGCTAAATACAGCTATTCATGGTATTGGTGGAGTCATTCACCGGAAAGACAATGTGAGAAGAGAAAAAAACGCTCACACACGGACATCCACAATCGATACCATGAGTAGCTGCTGTATTTAGCAGCATTGTTGTATTAGGTAATGGTGACTATATTTTTTGATTACCAAAGTGTACTGCTCTTAGAGTTTAAGGAATCTGGTGCCTATACTAATGCCGAACAACAGGCAGCTTAAATTGACAATCTCAATACTAAACGTTTTGGCACAAAAGAAAATAAGGATAGATAATGGCAATTTACTGGCACCACTGAAAATTGGATTTAGGAAATTTTATTTCAAGAAATTTATAAGATTCACGTATTTTTGACGCAAATATGTATTCATCCATATTGTAGTACACGTTAGCAATAGTTTAATCTGCTTTAGAGTTTCGCTTTCTTGTTCTCTATTGTTTATAATCGATGATGAGAGTATGTCTGATGAGAGTTCAACAATGCTATCATTGCTTCTTCTTGACAACGTCGCCATCAAAATTCACAGTGCTCATCACCGACCTGGCCGTGATTAACAGAGAAGGAATTCATATGGAAGTCAAGAAAGTGAATTTTTAAGGATACATTTTAGCCGAATTTATAAAACAATGCCGACATATCCTCGACCATTTCCTTGTAATTCTTGGTCTCGTCATTTCCAACGAAGTTTCTTAATCTTAGGAGAATCTAAAGAGCTATTTAATCTGGCACTCTACATAAACGACCTGTTTAATGTTGGCTTCAGTTAAATAAAATTATTTAACATGAAAACTTAATCAATAGAAGTATGTAAAAAATATTAATGCATGATGAAGATGAATTTAACCCAACAATCCCAAAGGTTCACTAGTGATGTATTTTGACAGAAATGCATTTAAAACCGGGGTTAAAGGAGATAAACTGATGCACTGAATGTTTGCAAACATGAATTTTAAGACGATCCTAAATTTAATACGTTTTGGGCGAGAATTAAAAGTTACGACTTGAAAAAGAAAGACGTTGAATTTTATTTACGTATTCAATCTCTAACGTGATGTGAATTTCTAAAGCTTAAGTACGATTCCGTATTTTTGCTTGTTCTTCCTATTATTTTACACGACTCTAGTTTGGGAAAAAATCCGAGAACGCTGTGTGAATTCTCCGAAAAGATTCTCCCCATTTCAAGCCTGTATATATACGTTACACATCTCCGTATCTCTTTCATCTTTGAAGAAAAAACTTAATTTGTTATTCTAATTAAATACCTACATTCCTCTTCGGATGTACTAGGTAGAGGACGTGAAACGTATACGTATAGTTTCCTCGCGTCTTTATTCTCTCGCTAACACTAGTAAAAAAAATACACAGAAAAATACTACTTGAACAGTCGAAATTGTTTAAATTGCTCGCGCAAACACGAGAATGACTGTATAAATATAAATAAATTCATTGAGAATGTATGTTTTCAATGCAACAGAACGTAAACATGAGTCATGGTTTCAAGTTGACTTCGCAGTGTCCGCAGCTTATATATTATGAGCTAACGTATCTATGGAAGGCATACTATGGACAGTGTATCTGGACAAGCTTATTAAGAGCAATTCGTCGTTTTTATGCCCCATATAGATAAGTATGCTGTCTAGTAATGTTGGAAAAAGTTCAAATCATGAAAATAAAAATTTTAGTCGTGAATTATACCAGACAAGTAACAATTTAGTTTTAGCAACTATAAGCAATTAATAATTGAAACCTTTCAGGCACGGAGAGATTTCGTTTATTTGTGATTCGTCTTACATAAACCTGGTCTCCGTAGCCCTACTAATACACTAGAGTGACAGAATAAAATAGACACCTACTAATTAAAAAAAAGATTCTATTCTCGTTATATATACAAAATATTTTAAAATTTTTAAATTAGACTAATATTTTGTCGATCCACCTTTACTTGCGTGAAGTGCTGCGAGTCGTCGTGGCATAGAATCTATTAAATGATTAATCGTGTCTTCTGGAATATTTAACCACTCTTCTGTAACAGCTGCCACGAGTTCTTCCTTATTGTTGGGTTTTCGGGGTCGTTTCGCCATATTTGTCTGGATTATGTGCCAAACATTCTCTATCGGATTCATGTCTGGTGATTGGCCTGGCCATGGTAAAATCCGAATCCCTTGTTCCTCTTTCCATGTGGTTGTTGTTCTTGCTTTGTGGGAGGGTGCTCGATCCTCCATAAAAGTGGCATCTTCTTTAGATAAAATGGCGTTATCGGATATCGGTCGTAGTCCTTCTGTTAATATTTGGATATATTTTGCCGCATTTATATATCCGTCGTAAATTACTAATTGCGATCTTCCACCATACCATATCGCGCTCCACACCAAAAAAGTACACATCTACTCCTACCCTAATGACAAGAGAAAGTTCTTAATTCGTTCTTAGAGTTTAGCTGGTTACATATTTATACCGCTTTACCTGGTGTCTATTTTATTCTGTCGCCCTAGTGTAGTTCCTAGAATAGCCGGCTGCGAGTTGTTATAATTTATCACGCATTGGTGTACGGAATTGTGCGTGTTTGTGCGAGTTGAAACCTGCATTAGTACTGGATGTATAAAAACCGGGTGTTACTGATTGTCGTTCAGTTGAAATAAGGTTTGCATTGAGTGAATTTGTGAGACACGCATGATAAATGGCATCGAAAATATACGTGAAATGTGTGAGATGCGGTGACCTCGACTATGAAGAAACACTGTTGCAGTGAGCAGCGGAATGTGATGATCTGCCTTTTGGAAAAGGTCATATGTCAAAAGAAGAAAACGATGACACAGAAAATCTAAATTTCGAATTAGTTTCTGGCGAGCATTCTAGATCCAGTAGTGGTGATGGTGACGACAATTCCGAGGATGATGCTGACGATGTTGGTAATCCGACCATTGCTTCAACGAGTGGATACGCAACTCCAAGTAATCTGGTTTGGAGTTTGGAGTCTTCAGAAAAGTAAAATTGCACTACACAGCATTATTTAACGTGCACTAGAATTGCTAAGAAAGGATATGACTGCAACACCAAAAGAAGCGTTTTAGCTATTTCTAACTCCAGTTATTATACAAGAAATTGTACTAATTTAGAGGCGAAACGTGCCTACGAAGCAAAAGGAACATCGTGGAAGGATGTAACCGTTGATGAATTTGTAGCATTGTGAAGTTTACATATTCATGCGAGAGTTAACAAAGCCTTGGATGTTCCTATGAAAGAATTATTTTGTGGTGAATTTGCTAATCGTATATACCGGGTCACAATGTTCATATTTCGCTTCATGATAATAGAACTCGAAATACGCATTGGAAACCGATAAATTAACAATTGTATGCTACGTTTGGAATTTGTTCATTCCACAATGCAAAAGCTGCGTCATACCGGATACAAATGTAACTATAGATGAACAACTCGTTGAGTTTGGAGGTATGTGGATGCAGATTCGTGCAATAAATGCCAAGTAAACCGACAACATATAGAATGAAAATATTTTGGATGTGTGAATCTAAATCTAGTTATGCTCCTGATGGATTAGTTTATGTTGGTCGCTAGGCCGGAGAAGCTCAACATAAAAACTTGGTACTTGAGGCAATACAAACTTTTGCGTTCATAAATCTCAACCTCATGATAGATAATTTCTTCATTAGCGTTTCACTAGTAATTTGCCTGTTGACTAAAAACAGTACTATTATGAGTACACTACGACAAAATAAGCGTGACATTCGAATAGAACCGAAAGCCTTATAGAACCATATAGTCTGCTCTTCATTATTTTGCTTTCGTATCCATGGTAAGTTATGTACGTAAAAAGAACAAGTGCGTAATTTTGCTAAGCACCATGCACCATGATATAGTGATCAAGGCGCTAGGAGGAAGCCCGAAATTATTTCTCATTATAATAATACAAAGAGCGATGTTGACATCAGGGACCAAATGTCGACATCGTGTAGCACTCAATGCATATCTAGTCTATACGAAGGAACATCTAAATTACAATATAGGAGTGACTTACAAACAGAGAATATTCTTGAATGATTTAGCCAAGGAACTAGTAACAACACATATACAGAAAGGATCTACTAACGCTACCTACGCTGTAGTGTTTGGGAGCGTATGAGCCAATATATTCATGTCTCTGATCCTCAACTATTAATCGGTAAAGTACAATGACATGTGTTAGATGTAGAAATAATATCAGTAATCAACATAATATTCGAATGCGCCCCATTTGCTTCTTTAATTCCTAGAAAAATCTTTTTTAACAATAATGTCCATTTTATATACATATGTGTATGTTTTATTTCAATATCTTTGTTTGTGTTACGACTATACATATATACATATGTATATATATATACCTTTATATACTGGACCTCGGAGGCCGGATTATGTAAATGCCGATATTGTATAGCAGAATGAAATAATTTAATTTCAAAATTAAGATTGAATTACTACAGATATCCAAAAAAAGGACGCTATGAGTGTATCCTGTTGTTTGTTCTAGAATTTTTGAAAATCTTACATTATATATTACGCCCTTGGATATGGAAGCTGTATACCTTTGTTTAGATAAACTTTATGTTGCTGATTTAACAAGATATGAAGACCATTTCCATTTTTTGCTTAGAGTTAAGCAAAAATGTTCTACGAAAGTTTCTAAGGTGTTTGTAGCTTCTTTTGAACACTCCGTCATATTTAAATGCTTTTTTTTCGATATATATTTGGAATTTCTGCCTAGATAAAATCAATTATTTTGCAAATAATGAACAAAAAATTTAGCAGCAGTTAATTCCTTTCAAATGTTTAAATCTAGAAGTTTGAAAAAATCTTTCATCGCGATTTTGCTTGCTATAATATCAAGAACAAGTCAAAAATAAATAAGAAAATGGTTTTAACAAGAAAAAAATTAAAATGCTTAATTTAGATAATTTTCCTATCGAAATGCAAATATAATGAGGTAAGCTGATCCATGTATATTATATGGATTGAGGATTGAAAGTGGAACTGATCAACAAGATTATCGGAATAATTCAGTATTTATAATAACCTGTAAGATTATTAAATAATTTCTAATTTACCTCAACTTGCTTAAAAATTAAAAAAATCACCATCATGTTTATAGCGTTTGAATATTTTACACCTATCTAAGTTTTATCTTTATCCTTCGCAAACCCGGGAATATGTTTGCTATTCATTGACTGTGGTCTTGAAAGCCTTCATTTCGCCCACTTAATAATAATAACAACTGCAAAGAACTCTAACATTATCCAACTAAGATACTAAATCATTTAAACAGATTCAGTACTTTTCACCATTACATCACTCCTATATACAGCTCAAGTGCAAGTTGTCAGACGGTGTAACATTTTCTGAACATGTAGCGCGTGTCTCGCTGTTTTATCTCATATCGTGCACTCTTGACTGCGTTATGTCATTGGTAATTTTATATATTTTATGTACATAAAACGCCACTGTTACTCTCCAGTCGCTGCCTCGATTACTGGCTACCGGTATCAGATCACTTGATCGCAGGTTATGAATGTCAGTCTTTGTCAGTGTATTGAGGTCCATTCGTTTTTTTCTCTCCCGTTTTTTCCCGAGATTCGAATCTAGTAAGTGGTGTCATTGAAGGATTGATTATGTGTTTTATGCTTCGTGATTCATGGCACTGGAACTGCTGTGGTTTGTATTGCTATCCGGAAAAGGTCGTCGAGTGTATGGAAAATAACGGAAAAAAAGAAATTATTTACACTACCGTCCATAAGTATTTGGCCACCTGTTTTGTTTAACGCGTTTGGAGTCGTCGATATTATTATCTAATGGCACTTAGTGAATATATACATCTACTTAAAGCTATATAAACACACACAAAAAATTAAATCAAATTTTGCTTTCGTCAGTATAAGGTTCTCTATTTCTTATAACTAGAGACCGGATTATATGCAAAGTGCATATATTTTATTTTATTTATTTATTATATTTTACGTCTATTTGTAGATGTCTTACACTGATTCAAGTTAATTAACGCTAATTAAATTTAATCAGTGTAAGACATCTACAAATAGACGTAAAATATAATGAATAAATAAAATATATTCACTTTGCATATAATCCGGTCTCTACTTATAACTGTCACGCATACTGGAGGCATTCCACCGACTTATTTGGTTAGAGTTTCTTCTAATATTGTGTTCAATTCTTTCTGAAGAAGGATGCTAGAGTGGCTTGTTTTACCTTTCGATCCAAATCATCCCATAATAATGTAATGAGATTGAGGTCGGGAAATTGAGTAGGTCATTGTATAAGCATAGGGCTGCCCTCCTTTTCTCTTTCTAGCAAGCAATTGCGACATATCTTAGCTGTGTGTTTTGGATCATTGTCATGCTGAAATGTAAAGTTTGTACCGACTACAACGGCAACCCCGATGATACCCAATTGTTTTCTAAAATATTTTTGTCCCCTTCTTTTCACAGAATACCGTTTATTTTCACTAAATACCTGATAGAGGCACCCGCAATACAATCCTAAAGCATCACCGAACCTTCACCGTGTTTTGACGGTCGGTACAATGCACCATAGAAAGGGTGGTAAACATAGAAGGCCATTTTCACGCTCGATTTGTGATTCTTAAAAGTGTAACCAAGGGAGATTTTACCCAACTAACATGAAAACGTGGAAGGATGATTTGCTTAAACTTAGGTGGTGACAATATTCTTAGATTGAGAAAGCTATTATAGCTTGTAATTTCTACCTTGTCGTAGTTGTAAAACTGATCTACATATAATACTAATGTCAATTTACCCTACTGTTTCTAATGAAATCAATTACTTTTATTGAGAAAACAGGCCCTGCAATGCACTACTCCGACACTCATTCCCCTGTCGATCTTCGAGTGAATACACATCTGCGTGAGTCGGAAAATTCGAACTTCGACTCGTCACTCCACTTTTTCCAGTCTTCGATGGTTCAACTCTAGTGTGCTTGTGCTCACGTATATTGCTTCCGCTTGTTCTGCCTCATTAATAAGGGATTTTCTTGTCGCTACTCTACGGTACTAGGCGCCATATCGCTGATGTCACACTCATCAGTTTCCTGCGTCCTCCGTTCATTTCAGCCGCGATTTCTGGCGCGATTTTCCGTCGACTTCCTTTGCTAATTCGGTCGCCCGCTTCTGGTAAAATGCAATTAAACAATTAACCGCATCACATCAAAATTCCAAGGAAAACTCACAGCAGGGTCGGTACCCTTACAGTTCAGGTAAAACTAAAATTAATTTTTATATCCGCCAACTCATTAATGGAGCGTGTGCGAATGAAACTTACTCATAATGGGCGTACATATAAGGTTTGTTTGTATCTGCTCTCATTATTTGCAATAGATGCTTCATAACGAAAAATTAAGAAACATAGGTGGGCATATACTAATGGACGGCAGTGTAACTTGTACGTGTTTGGAACTTACGCAGATGGATTCTGTTTTTAAACGCATCAACTCTAGAGGCTTTAAAAAAAAACGTTAATATGGAAGAATGTTAGTTGTCAGAATAAATCGTTTTTCGTATAAGTAATTCGAATATAAAATGTCCTATTTACTATTCAAAAAAAAATAATTGTAATCGATTAATTTTTAAAAACTTTCTAAAGATGGCGCCATCAAATAACTTTATGAACCTTCTATATATGATAAAATCTAATCTGTTTTTGTCATGATCATTAGAATTGGTAAATTCAGTGTTAAAGCGATGCATTACCTAGCAAACCCAAGTTGTTAATCGATTCTATTTTGAGATTTATTGCTGCAGAGACATGCAATAAAGTCCACAGATAGAAAGGAAACACATTGTAATAACGAAACTGACGGTTAGAGATCAAAAGATCATATAGAATGACATAATCACGACGTACTCGCTATCAGGACCGTAATAAGTTTAAATGCTCAATATCGAATCTTGATGTTGAAATAAATTTGTATTACGCAAAGGAATATAAAATAACTAAAATACAAATGTGATGTACTGCATAAAGAGAAAATAGGGTTTAAAAATGTACGTTTAAATTATAGTTGTTTCCAACTATAAACGATTATAACTGTTCTAAATTTCCTAGAGCGAAATTAATACCTATTTTTGTAATTTGTAATATTTTTATATTAATTCTATCTCTAACTTCGTCAGCATCTTAAGAAATCGTTGCATAAAGTTTGTCTTCAACGAAACTCTAGACAGAGAAGTCTAAAGGATTGGAATCATAAGATTTCGCAGGTCAGAAAATAGGATCCCTGCAACTAATCCATCTATTTGGGAAGTACTCATCTAACCAGTATATTATTTTTATTGGTTCTCTACGTCCGATCTAGCATGCAGGAAATATTTCACTCATATGATTCACAAAGATTAAGGGCAAGATGTAGCGGAGGTCCATTCTGTTGGAACCAAATATTTTAGTGTAGATGATTCTCTGTTTGTATTTGAGCTGGGAGTTGTAAGCGCTGGCACAATCCTGTTCCTCTAGTCTGGCTTCACTTTTCGAGAATGCTGTGTATCAATTTCGTCCACCCAGAGGGATTTTAGTTAACCAGTAATGATAATTGTGCTTGTTAACAGTACGATAACGGCAAAGTGTTGCTGCGTCAGGAAAAATTGATAAATTCTATAATTAATTCGCAAAAGTGTGGACTGTGATCAAGAGCATCTTCAAGCATCTACTGAACAATATGCATTTTGAAGGGTTTCAGGTTTGCAGATTTTAGGATTTTTTGGATAGACTTTTGAGACACCTCTTAAATTTGTCCCAATTCCATTATAGATAAGTCATTATTTTCTTGAACTGTTAGAAAAATCTTCATACTGGTGTCTTCATTGGTTACTGCTCTTGTTCTTAAACATTTACTTCTTAGTAACCACTTTGCTTGGTGGTATATCTCGTATTTTTGGATTATCCGATATACTATTACGCAAAATGCACACATATTCAAATAATCATTCGCCATGTGCACGAATCATCAAATTGTAAATTTGGTCAGATTGTGTATGTGGCAAGGTAAATAATAACCAAAACTAAAAGGTAGCAACATCAGTAACTTGTGGCATTAATCTAACGGGTTACAATAAAATGCTGGCGGTTTTAAAGACATCTTGATTTTACGTTATTAAGTAGACTTTTCTTGCATTGCGTTTTGTCAATAAAGATAAATTCACAGGTATAGCAGTAAACTCCACTCACACAAATTAATTAATTATGCGGAACGCAGCGTTTCGGGAGCACGTGGGCTCCCATTGTCAACCGTGTTACCGACAGTCGGTGAGTGGAGTTTACTGCTATACCTGTGAATTGTACATCCACACAGTCCTTGCAATCGTCATTTAATAAAGATAAACATGTTGATATTTCTGCACGTAGTTCTTCAGTCCGTATCCAAAAATGTGACAATATACTGGGCAATGCAGAAAAAAAATAAGTACGCTACATTTCCCGTCAAAAACATGTGAATATGGTACAATAAATTCGATATTTTCAGAAAAAAAAGAACCAATAATTATTGTAACATGTTCTAACTTATACACTACCGGCCATAGGTGTTTACCCACCTGCATAATTGGAGATTATTCAAGGAAACTATTTTTCATCCTTATCAAAATATTTGCATTATTAAACTGTAAGCATGAGATGGATTATAATTCATCTGTAATGTTGTGTATGTGTACGTAATGAGCCGACTGGCATTAAGATGTCGAAAATAACCTTTTTTGCGGATCAGGCACACTCAGGTAGATGGATTAGATAAAGAGCAGTTTTTCGGGAAATGCTTATCGACCGTCATGAAATATGAAAATAGACTATACGGACATTTTAATGTAATAAAAAAATTAGTTTGCATTCAACTTTCGTATTGCAAGCAGTGAAGAATTGCAAGAAGTCAAGAGTTTGTCTAAAGTGTTTTAAAACAGCAAGTAACATTAAAGTAATGTCGGCAAGAAGACAATTATCTACGGAAAGGTGTGCTCAAGTAATGGCATATCACAGCATCGGTAAAAGTAACCGAGATAGTGCTAAGTCACTGAAATTGAACAGGAGAACCGCAGATTATGTTAAAAACTAAAACTAGAATACCAAGATTGTATGTGGCAGTAATAAAATCGCAAACTTAAGTTAATTTATGATTATCTTTATTAGCAAATTGATAAACACATTGTTTTTATATTGAAATGCAAGAAAACCATACCAACTTTTAACTAATTTCTGATTGCGTATGATTGATTTCAACAAGCCTGTATGTAACAGAAAATATTCAGAAAAAAAAAAGTAACTAAAAAGCAAAAAATTATTATTTGTCTAGAAACAAACAATAAAAATTTACGTTATTAACAATGAATGCTGCAATTGAGGAATATCAATTCTAATTATGTCGTTTATCATTGTTTCAGGTATGCCATTAAGTCGAGTTTTAAACCATTAGATATACTGAGATCATAAATAATTTCGTAAGTATTATGCCATCGTAATTAACTCATCGTCCACAGCTACTAATTCTAGGTAATTTGCTGTAACAAAAGCGTAAATTGTTTTGTCAGAAAAAAATGCGATGTAAATAAATAAAACGTAAATTGAATAAAAGTTATTCATCCACTTCCATAACTATTTTTAGACAGTGAATAGTATAAGTATACACTATCGCTCATAAGTTTCATATCACCTATTGACAAATAGTAGAATGTTAAGAAATCACTCTTATGAGAATATCACTGTGGTTTTACGATCCGTAATAATATTTGAAAGATTAAAGAAATGTAAAGTGGTATAAGTCCCTTCTTTTTTAAAGTAAACACATAAATTCATTTTACTGAAAGCGAGTACTTATCTAAGTTTAATTTATTTAACAATTGCATTTTTACGAATTTCATATGTACATCTACTTATACATGTATAGTTAAAAAAATGCTCTCAATCACAAAATCTTTTCAGTTACGTAGTCTTTAGGCCAATTATATCCACTCCCTGCAATGAAGACGGAAATGAACCTAACGTTTTATATAAACTAAAAGCTTTGAAAATTGAAAGATATCGGGTAAACACAGATTTTTCAAACTGATTTTAAACTTTTAAATGGTGATGTATAATAATAGTAATAATAATACATAAACTATTCTCGAAGGTGCTATTTTCTATGCATAAAACGATTTAAATCTGGCATAGTACCAAAACAAAACAATGTAAGAACATATTTCATGGACTTGAAACTTGTTGCTATCGTCGCAGAGAGAGGCTTCATTCTGTAACATACAATCTTGAAAACTCAATTTCGAATGCCTAGCTGAATACAGCTCCGCACGGAACTAACAAACGATGGGTCATTTGTTATTCTTAGAATGGATAGTGATAAATCGATGTCTACGACAGGCTACAAAACGCTTATGTCACTTTGTAGATTTTGAGTCATTTTTTATGCTGGGGAGATTTACAATGCACACGAAATGATTTGTTAAAAGAAGAAATTTCTGCAATTGTTTCTAGTCCTCATAGAGACGTGATTCACATGAAATTCTTAAAGTGGAAAATCGAAAATAAGTGACTAATTTTTATCCGGTGATGTTCCTGAAAAACTTATTTCATCATATTAATTTTAACCTATTATCATTGAAATGAAGGGAGAAAGCTTGTACAGCGTAACAATATTTTAGATGATAAATATACTGTGGTCTTACTTAAATGATGGAGAGAATATCAAACTACTTTCCCTGTTATGCCGCAGACAGTTCGGCTTCTATCGGTTATTGCAGGTATAAATCTTATTTATCATTTGTATTCCAACTTCCGAAATCAATTTATCAATTCAACATTAAAGATTTTATGGCCGATTGGGGATTTGTTATAAGTAGAGACCGGATTATATGCAAGGTCCATATATTTTATTTTATTTATTTATTATATTTTACTTCGATGTAAATGTCTTACTAATTAACGCTAATTAACTTTAATCAGTGTAATACATCTGCATATAGACGTAAAATATAATAAATAAATAAAATATGTATATGCACTTTGCATATAATCCGGTCTCTAGTTATACATGTACGTGTATATTATTTCTTACTTAGACCGTTTATAAATAATTTTACCGAAACGTTTATAAATGTAGATGTCTGTCATGGGGGGTGACATTAATTAATGTATGAATATAGTCAGGCCAAATATATCAATGTACTTATTCAAGCTATATACAATAATAAAAAAATACTTCTGTAAACCAAGTAAATCTTGCTTGAATCAAATCTTTCTTGTAGCGACTACTTCGATATTTTTCGGAATTTCGCAAATGTTATACTAAACACGATGATTGTAAACAATATCTTACAGCTTTAGATAGCTCTCAATTACCTGCAGTGGAATTAACAAAATAAAATATTAATTGGAAAGTTGTCATTCTCACTAAGAATTACCAAGGAGATTTAACCCACAAAATAGCGTTATATTTAGGTTATGGCAGATTGGAGAGATTACGCCCCGCTAAATAGAAACGCATTTGAAAAAAATATACACTTCCGTTCAAAAGTTTGATCGTACTATATAAAACAACATAATAAAGTAGAGATATAATATTTATGAGAAACTTATGAAAGAAACAAACTTTACTCATTAATTTAAAATGTTTTATTGACAAAATAGTACTAGAATCGTACATATTTTCAAAGTAACTTCACCTCTTTTTGCCTTAATAATTGCCTGATAAATGGTTCCAAATAAATTTTGTCTATAGCAGAGATCTCCAAACTTGTTACCTTAAGTGCCACACTTACTCCTTCAGTAAGTTCCAAGGGCCAAGCTTGTAGGGAACTATGGACCGAATTAGCTGTTCTCGCAGTCTGGTATTGGCCCGCGGGCCGTAGTTTGGAGACTACTGATCTATAGCATTCCTGCAATACATTTGAGAATGCTGCTTTCCCATTCGGAGATTTTTTTTCCGATCTAAGTGATTCTCTCCCCAATTAATTCAGATCCAGTTGGTACCGCATCGTTTTCAAGAATTCTCAATTACACATCCTTTGTTATTCTTTCACTTATTTAAACTAATTTTTCAATCCTTCCGCTTCCAAAGCATCCGCATTTCTTCTCCTATATGTTTCATTGTCTATCAAATACACTCGTCTAACTTCTTTCTCCTGGGCAGCGAGAAACAAAAGCGCGACGTTTATTTTCGAATAATTCGAATTTCTAATCATTTACACTTCAATTTGCGTAAACTTTTGTCCAATTTAGTCTTTTCCGTTTGTGCATAGAATTTTACCGTGGTTTTGTTACTACTATACCACCCCTCAAACCGGCTTTTAGTAGTCTCGGTTTGACTGTCAACAAACTTACTGGTTTGCGGTGTTGTAAATGGAACTCTTCCGTAATTTGCCGTGCCGTAAGGCCGCGATTTCTTAGGGAAATCACTCCGATGTATTGGTCGTCTCGTCCCGTCATAGATCTGGGCCTTCCACTTCGCTTTCTGCTTTGGAGGCTATTCCGAAATACCTCATTATCGAGCATTTGTTTTGTATAAAAAGCATATTTTGACCCGCATTTCAATATCCAATTTCCCTCTTTTTAGCATATCTTCGATCAGGTAAATTCGAAATATAAAATCACATACGTCTCCAGTATCTCGAATATACAAATTTTATTTCATACCGCATTTTATTATTCCTTTATTTCCATAAAAAAATAATAAAAGTATACATTGTTTTCGTGTTTGAATTGACTTTGTAAATAAGTCTTATTGTTATAAATATATACTATCAACATTAGATTGAAAATTCCATTCCAAGACGGCTAGTATGAATTTCCCTAAATAGTTCTAAGTGTAACACAGTATATTAGATGTGATCAAACGTATGAACGGTAGTGTAACATTTCGATAATTTGCAACCGAAGGATGTGAAAAAATTAGTGCCAAATTGTCTCAATATCTATATCAAAACAAATGCTATATCAACAATTTTAAATACTTAAGCCCGGTACGAAACTGCTTTCGATCTTATTTTATTTTAAACATAATGATTTGCCTCTAATTAGGCCAAATTAACCGACACCGATACGGCCAATTTAATCACATACCAGCATACCAATCGAAAGCAACTTAATGCCCACAATCCGGCGAAATTCACTTCCTAATATATTCTTTTGAGTTTCTCACTAACCTAACCAATCTAGACCGTAGAAAATCGGACAAAATTGAAATATGTAATCGGATTTATTCACCAAATATATATATTTCAGAAAGTTAGCGAATTCCCACTTTTTTCATGTTCCTTTAATCGGTTTCCTGTCTTTAATTCTATAGAAGCTGATTAGTTACAGAACGAGTTTAATCTTTTATCGCTTACGTCATCGTATTTTTTTTTATATATACGGCGTCAAAGCATGGTTCTTCGTGGAAAGAATTCTACGAGCTTTTTGTGGTTTTTGATATCAAAAGACATGAATATAAATCGAAATATGATATATTGGTTTAATATCTTAATATTTAAGGGAAAATGTTTCGGCTTTCTTTTTAAATGATAATGATGTAATGTTTCTTTTTGTGTTGATTAGTGAATTAAAGGAACGTCTAGTACAGTGTCTCGTATTTAGAATCTGAAACTTTTATAGTTAGACATAAACTGTTGAAAATAACATTGAAAAAATTTATTGCACTTCTTATAAAAAATATTTGCACTGTCTACCAACTTTGAACACAAAATCGAAAACGTTTACTGCCGTATAAAATATGTTCCACGCGTCATTTAATTCCTTGTAAATTTAAATCAGATTTATTTTTTATGCAGTTACATTATTAGAAAAACATATCGATAACCTCTGTCTTCATATCAGTTTTTCATCTATTTCCCTTTAAAGAGGTCTTTACTATAGGAATGGGCCAATTTTATGATATTGCTGATTAAGTAATCCGGCTTAAAGTCCCTGTCTCTTTATAACATGTCTTTTAACGATAAAATTATATTGAACTAGTTAATGGTAATAGTAAACATATTTTAGAGCTTTATTTATGATTTGATACTTTTTGTGATGCTTTCTGTACTAATATTTTAGAAGTAAAGCTAATAAAATACCATATGATTGATTAAATTTACCCTCTAGCAAGCCATGAAATTGTTCTCCTTTAAACGCGATAGCGACAGCCTTTAAGTGTAGGTGGTTCAGTTTATGTTACACCATTGACATACGGTTGTCAGATTAGGTTTTGACGTTTTGACAAATAACAACACACAAACGTTGCAGTTGGAAAAATAAAAAATTTAGTAACAATAAAGAATGGTTAATTAAATGGTCAAAGTGAGCTGCTTAATTTTCCACACACAACGCCTCTCTTCGTTTCATGTTATTGAAGGCATCCCTAAGATTATGTGGTGTAATTTCCTCGCAGACATTTCGGATAGCTTCAGTAAGTTCGTCGATGGTATGAGGACGACTTGTAAATATTATATTTTTGGGTGTGGACGATATAATATAATCCATAATTAATCGGGAGATCACGGTGGAAAATCTACTATCCGATTATCAAACAGTTCATGCAATAATTCCATCGTTTTCCTTGTTATATGAGGTGTTGCATTATCTTGCTGAAAATATGGTCATGTAATTGATTTAAAAATGGTTGTAATAAATTATTACGATATCGTTCCGTATTCTTGGTATCATTAAAGATTATTGGACCAATAATCCGTTTACGAGAAACAGCATTGTTTGTTTATTTATATATCCTGACAAGTGACGCCATGCTACATTCGAGAAGGAAGATTTGTCAAAAACATCATCATTATTCATCGTACCTAAAAACCATTAACAATAATCAAGCTGGGTTGTTTTCTGATAACTCGAAGGACGAAAACCAGTTATCATCAGTAATGTTGCGATTCGTGTTCTGTACAGGTTTGGAGAGCCTCATAAGAGATTGCGTCGTTTTGGAAAGCTTTTTCTCTTCTTCAGTGAGACCGATAGCATCAGAGTCCTTTCTACAATATAAGTAGCCATTATATTATTAGCATTTCATCAATAGTCGGATTTGTACCAAGTGTGTAGGCACTTTGAGAGATGAACACAAATTTGTTGAAAACTTCTGAAATTGGTGTCGGCGTTCAGCTCTGTCAATGGAATTATCAAAACGCAAAATTTCATGACCTGTTCCGTCGGGAGTAAATATTTTTTTATGGTTGGAATTAAATGCAGCAGCATAATACTATAATCCAACGAAAGTTCTCAACTCAATCATATCTAAATTCTGCAATTCGGATCTTTGAGTACTTTTATATATCGACGGTGTGTAATTTTACATTTGTCCACTGCAATACAACTTGTAGCAGGTCTGCCGTAAATAAGAGATTCCAGGAAGTAACTGCATCAGCTATATTTCCTAATCCGGTCGATCGTCGCACCCGTGGAAGCTGTATAACGATATTGTGCTGCTGGGTTCTCGTACGAGAAACAAAACTTTGCGATGACCACTTATAGCGATTTTTCCCATAAAAGAATTTTACATTGTTTTGAGAAATGGCGCCGCCAAAAACGAAAATCCGTTGCGTGGCTAGGGGTTAATGAAAGTTTATTTAAATGTTCGATATATTTATCCTAAATAGGAGGCTTCGTCAGTATCAGTACATCAGATGTATTTCGTCTGAAGAAAACAAGTTTCATTTAAGGTTATATTTCTATTATCTCTAAGTACACTAGGGTGACAGAATAAAATAGACACCAGGTAAAGCGGTATAAATATGTAAACAGCTAAATTCTAAGAACGAATTAAGAACCTTCTCTTGTCATTAGGGTAGGGGTAGATGTATCGGAAGGAATTCGCCATAGTTTAGTATCGTTACAACTATGCCTCGCTTACAAGGTTCGAGTGATATTAGCGACTTCACCCGGGGTCGCATCGTTGGCCAGAGTGAACGCGGCGCTTCGCAACATGAAATAAGTAAATTTTTAAATATTCCGTTGTCCCCACAGTTAACCGTGTGATTACACAATTTAAACGCAAGGAAAAGCAACAGTGGAGCGGCGACCAGGTCGTGTCGGACCTTCTGAAAGAAGTAAAATGGTGCTTGTGCGCGAAGTGTTAAGAGAACCGCGAAAAAGTACAGCTGAGTTTGCGGCAACTTCACAGAAAAGTCAGCGCACCGTAATGCGATACCTCCATAGTATGGGGGTGTATAAAAGGGTGGCAAAGAAAAAAACCTCTCCTTACGGCGTTTCAAAAACGGCACCGAATGGCTTGGGCAATCGAAGTGCGAACGAAGCCCGAAGAGTTTTGACGGTTTGTCATTTTTTCAGACGAAAGCAGATACTGTCAATTCAGTGATAGTGGTCGTACGTGGGTATGGAGAGAGTCACAGCAACTGGACGACAAATTTTTCAGACGATGAAATACGGCGGTGTGAACATCATGGTGTGTGGCGCGATATGGAATGGTGGAAGATCGCAATTAGTAATCTGCGACGGAAATATAAATGCGGCAAAATATATCCAAATATTAACAGAAGGACTACTACCGATATTCGACAACGCCATTTTGTCTAAAGAAGACGCCACTTTTATGGAGGATGGAGCACCCTGCCACAAAGCAAGAACAACAACCACATGGAAAGAGGAACAGGGGATTCGGATTTTACCATGGCCAGGCCAATCACCAGACATGAATCCGATAGAGAATGTTTGGCACATAATCCAGACAAATATGGCGAGACGACCCCGAAAACCCAGCAATAAGGAAGAACTCGTGACAGCTGTTACAGAAGAATGGTTATATATTCCAGAAGACACCATTAATCATTTAATAGATTCTATGCCACGACGACTCGCAGCACTTCACGCAACTAAAGGTGGATCGACAAAATATTAGTCTAAATTAAAAATTTTAAAATATTTTGTATATATAACGAGAATAGAATCTTTTTTTTTTAATTAGTAGGTGTCTATTTTATTCTGTCACCCTAGTGTATATCACATAGCTTCCTTTAAAAATTGTATACATGTACAAACACCGCCTACCACTGAAGCTCCAAGAATATACTTACTAACATTTATTCATATCTGAAATGAAGTTCGTAATTAAAGTAATTATTTTTATTTTTGCAAGTTGAGTAACGCTGTTGCTTACGCGATTTTCATAATTATAGAGGTATTACCAACTTTTACGTAAGATATTATAACAAGAACGTATTTATAGGAGCTTTTGTTACTCTTCCTTATACTCACTGCTAGACAAAATATGTTGACAGTTAATGCATATAATCTAATACGCATTTGCTTATGTTAACGCACGATCGTTGGAATTCACAATCTATTTTTGTGCGATAGGTAGTAATTTTGCGACGACGTCATTGCCAAAATTTCACGCCCTTCGATTATATCGGAACACAAATCGAACGCGTAATAGTTGAGCTGTCAAATAAAATATTTCTGTAAATATACAATACCTCACCTTACTAATGAATACATACGTACGAATATTACTTATAGGTGTGCTGCTCATTCATTAATGGATAATTTCTTTCTCGATGGAAGACGTGACTCACTGATTATTTACATAAAATTGTTCGCGGTTCTGCATCTTTACTAATAGGTCATATTTACATATGTTTTGATAACTGAAAATTCCAAACTTATTACATGTCAATGGTGAATATTTTCCTTTTAAATGTGCGACCATGACGATCTTGATGATTGCTTTATTATTAGTTTTCGTGATGTTTCATTAATAATCTTGTGTCAATCACGATATACTTGGTAAATTATGATTTGACTCCATATATACACTATCACACATAAGTGATCATGGACCGAAAAATAGCGAAATCAGAACAACATTCACACCGGAATAATTTCGAGCATTTTTATGAAAATGCAAGTCAATCATTGTAAATATGTAGAACCAACTTCTCTAGGTTGATCAAGCATTATCTGGTTCTCATGACAATGGTCCATAATTCTTAAAAATAAATTCGTGTAATACTATTTTGTACAACATTTAAATCGCCATATACGATTGTAAAATTTAACATATCGTTGATTGAGACCATAACTTTTTTAGAATGTAGTGTGGTGGAAAAACCTAGGCTATTTAATTTTTTAAATGTGTTCTTTGATTTAAATTTTGTTTTATTTGTTTTTAAATTAAGTGATAATGTTGCCTAATTAAAATAACCAAATGTAAAGTTGAAAATGGACTCTTTTTTTTTAAACAAGAAAATTGTGAATAATAAGTTAATGAAGAATACCCGAAGTAGATATCTGTAAAACTTTAGAGAGAAACCTGTACAGATTGAATATCTGTGCTTAAAATTCATAAAGAGGGTCTACTAACGGTACTTTGCCTCTAACTTCTAAAAAATAACGGCGTGCACCAAACAGTGACGAGAAAATATCTGGAATAGGTAAACTAGTAAAATTTAGAAAAAAATCATTGATAATTAATAGAGAATATTTCATATCATTACAGTAGATTAGAATTAGGTATTTAGTATTAGTATGATTATAGATAGTTACCTATGACACTACTATGCATCTTGAACTGCTTGAAGTGAGAGTAGTTTCCTTTTTATGCCATTGCATGGACTCCTGTTTGGACTCAGGCTCAAAGTGATGAACCCATGTTTCATCTCCGGTACCAATCCGCTCCAAAATCTGTGCAGGTTTGTCTCCACACAGCTCCAAAAATTGTTTGGACGCACAGACGCGCTGCTGTTTCTGTTGCGACGTGAGCATTCTCTGTACCCATCTTGCACTGACTTTTGTCATACCCAGGTGGATACGCAAAATGGTGGTATCTGATACTCCAACTAATGCAGATAATTGTATTTTCTTCAAACGGGCATCTTGCAGTAGAAATTTTTTCACTTTTTCGACGATGCCTGATGTGGTGGCCTCAACTGGCCGTCCTGGGCAGGGGTCGTCTTCAATCGACTCCCGACCATGTTTAAAAAGACCATGCCACTTATAAATCATTGATTTACTAGGGCACTGTTCCCAATATACGGTTTCCATTTCATTCAATATGGTTTGAGCGTTCTTTCCTTGCTTTGTAAGGAATTTTATCACAGCACGGTGTTCAATTTCCTCCATAGTTTCAGTTTTCTTCCGGATTGACTTGTTTAACAGGCAACCATTCGTAAACGACTATGACGCTATAGGGCTGCAACTTAACTTATATACTAACGATGAGTCGCCAATCAGAATGACACCTAGCGAGCGCTCCTATCCCCACTCCATCCTCTCCATTCCACGAACTTCTGGACATCCCCTCGTAGCGGAATATTTAAGTTTATTTATTTCTAGAGACTGGAGTAAGTTTCATTTTAAACTCTTAATTTTGGAATGTAAAAACTCGAAATTACTGATGAATGTGTCGTTATTTTCTAGTAAACAGACACTTCGAGATCGGATGATCTTTGTCGACTTTTCTTCACCTTGAAACACCTAAATAGAGGATTGGCATTTATTTTCTTTCTTGTGTAAGTAAATCTAAAATTCATCACCACTGATGATGTTGTTTTAACGTTTTAAAAGTTTCCGGTGTTGAAGAGGTCTAGAGTGTTTTGACACCAATTGACCCTAATTTCTTTCTATTCTTCTGTCAGCAGATGCGGTATCCAACGGGAAACTAATTTTTTACATACAATTTTTCATGTAAATCTTTTTTAATTGAGGTCTGTGAAATCTCCAATGGTACCTCAATCTCAAGATATGTCACAGGTCGATTTTCATTGGTGATCTTGCGCTAAGCATCCACGTTTTTCTGAGTAACTGCAGTTTTTAGTGCACTTGCTCTTAAATCGTCGCTAAAACTAATCCGTCCACGTTTAAATTGTCCATACCAACGAGAAATTGTTGACTAATGTGGTATTTCATTACCGAAAACAAAAATCAACTTGGCGAGACATTTTTGTTGAGACAATTGTCTTCCAAAATTATTGTGCGAAAATGTTCTCGGTTTAATTTCATTTTTCAACTAAATTGTCAACTTTGACAGTTCGTTATAGCTACAACACTACAAATATCGCACTAAAACTTTAGATTTAGGTTAACTAAGCATGTAAGTTCATTTTTAGTACTGACATTTGATTAGCGGCGCCCTCTATGTCCCAATATACAAAACTTAGAAGACAACCCTGGTATTGCTAGAATATTCCAAGAGACAATCCTGAATAGGATTATTGCCGACAAATAAAGAGATCGAGCTCTGTTTTGCTATTTATTAAAAGGTATAAAATTTAATTCGGTTATAACGCAAAAGAATGTAAAAACAATAACAAATTTAAATAAATAATGAAGATGCAAAATATATTTATTGGGTTTAGGCAAAATTTAGTCGAACTCACAAGAAACAGCAGCATATTTGTAATTTGTTAAACGAAAAAGTCAAGCAAATTAGTTAATTTTTTTATAGTTTAATTTTCTTGTAAAAGTCCCATTAACTACTTAAATTTAATATTTAAGAACAAGCGATTAGACGAGACGCAAACATACTGCAACCAATTTTCCACACAACTTGCTCCGTTTCAACAACGTAAATAACGATTGTCAAGAATAACCTAGCAGGTTATAAGAGCATTACTAATGTAACGCTTATTTAACGTCCGTTGTAAATAAAGGAAATAATGCAATAAAGTACTGGGGCGTTCACAATTTTATACTCAAGTTCAGGTAAAAAAAGAATGCCACGGACGTAATACCAGCACAATCTATTCAATCCACTTTACAGTCTAGTTTTTCTTGCGATGTATCAACAATGACTTCGCGCTTATTATTCTTTAAATCTAGTTATGTAAAACGGAAAGTACTAACGCGTCTGTATTATGTAAGTTTATTATAATCCATATCCATACATTCTGTGATGTGGAATTATAAAAACTATATAATGATTGAGATTATTTTAGATTTATAATGAACAATACGATAAATTTGATCTGTTTTAGAGGATGGGCAACTGTCTAAGAACAGATAAGTATTTCAATAAGTGAAGCAGAACAATGAATTGGCAAGACTGAAAATCATAATTATTCGATGAATAAAAGTCCAGTCCAAACTAAATTATAAATATCAACGTTACACTCAATGGCCTTTTGCCAATGTGACGCCATTTTTTGTATGCTGCTATTGCAAAACTGTATAGATTTTATTGAGGTACTGCATTTACTGTATCAACTCGAATTTTCAACTGTCTACGCCTCATACAATTGTTAAGAGACAAGAAAAAGGTGATAATCACTTGACGAAATATCAGGAGAATATGGAGAGTGTGGTATTATTTTCCAAACAAGTTCAAAAATCCTTTCCAGAATCAATCTTGCGGTATGCGGTCTGACCTTATCCTGTAATCGATTGACTAAAGAAGGCTGCTTTTGGATGAGTGCTGCTTGTACTCGCTGAAGCTGTTCACAATACAAGTTCGCGGTGATGGTTTGACCCCTTTCCAAAACTCATAATGAACTATTCCTGTTATTGTCCACCATTCAAACAATATAATCTTGTTTGAGTGCAAGAAAGCCTTGGGAGTGTGTGCTAGCGAATCAGTAGGTGACAATCAACGATACAAATGTTTGGAATTTGAGTACAAAATTCACTTTTCGTCATAAGTTAGCAACCGATCCAGAAATGGTGCATTGAAGTCTTATGAAATGTTTGCCAAACAAATGGTAAAACAACTTAATTTGTTATCATTTGACAATTCATGTGGAACCCATTTGCTTAACTTCCACGTTTTTCCTAATCGACAAAGATGCAAGAGAATTGTTTCATCACTAAGATTGAACTTTTCTGCAAGTTCTAGGCACGTTGTACTAGATTTTGCCCCCATAACCTGTTTAAGATCGCCGTTATTCGTGATCTTCGGACTCCAAAGCGGGCTTCATCGGTCAAGTTGAGATCTCCCGAAGAAAATTTCTTGAACCACTTCTATGCTGTTAGATCACTAACAGCATCTCCGAATGCCGCCATTGCAGCTTTGGTACCAACTTTGTACCCATGCAGTAAACTATCTTGAATTAAAGTTGTATTCGCTGCCACTTACAACTATTTAAATTATGAATTAAACAATTGCTACCAAATGTGAATTTAAAAAGTATTCATAGCACTCTACTGTGTAGAATCCAGTAGCAGAAACTCATGCTTAACAATGTTTTACAGAATATAACAAAAAAAGTGAAATGATACTAGACATAATTAATACAGATAAGTTAGGTCATGAATTTTGAGAGTCATTACGTTTTTATAAATAATGTATGTTTTTTTAATAGGTCGTTGCTCTAAAGATATGAACGTTGCCAATTCTATAGCAAACACATTCACACTCGCATCACATAAATTAATCTAAATTTATCCAACGTATTTATGTGTGATTTAATTAAATTATACAATGATATCTACGAAGTAAAACTTGAAGCTTGTTGATGTCGATGCGACTCGTTCAAGCTAGTCAGATTAATGAAAAGCTATCAATTTGATTTCTTTCTAAATCAATTAGGGAATAACAAACAAAATAGTTGGCCGCGATTGTTGAAACTAGAATGGTACATCCCGTCGTTGAGTCGTAATAACTAATGCATATTTATGACAGCTTACTGCAAGTGGACAGTTAAAGCAGTGACTCGTTAATATACAGTTTTGCAATTAAGATTTGTTATCGCTCATTAACAAGTGCAATTGATTGAAACTAATTGAAATTAGGTCGTGATTGAAAGTTTGAAACGCATTTGGAGGATTAGGTATAAGTCATATCAAATATTTCTTTGCATCTATTTTATTTCTAATAACATCGATCATGTATTGCAAATATTAACATTGTTCTAGAGGAAATTAAGAAATGTTCGAACTTTTTTTTTATTTACATCCATACACATGTATCCTTGAATCTATCTAAATTGAAAACTAGTTCTGATAATGCAGCTCCACATGCAAGTGTTCTAGTGTTCTAATCATTAATCAATCATAGTACTAAAGACTAGGAAATATCCACTAAAACTCTCTAAATATACACTTAAATTGACTTATGATATGCATTTATTTATGTTTTAAGAAATTAAAGTTCATTTGTTGCATTTACAAATTATGTATTTATTTATTACAAATAAATAATCATATATTTCTTTTAAATTTTCCATAGTTAAATTATGTTTACG
Organism: Trypoxylus dichotomus; assembly: GCA_023509865.1. NCBI lineage: Eukaryota > Metazoa > Arthropoda > Insecta > Coleoptera > Scarabaeidae > Trypoxylus > Trypoxylus dichotomus. Next base: position 37,659,428 of record CM042081.1, read on the forward strand.
ATCTGTAAGTATATGTTTATATTGGGAAAATGTTCTTTTAGAACCGCAGGATGTGATTGGTGCATCCTTAAAACTTTATTTTAAGATTATATTAATGCCTTCATTAAAATTGTCATTAATTACATTATTTATCGAGTTTAATGCAGCTAAACCTTCATTTTTGTGTAGAATTTCGGCTATTTGTTCCAATTAATTCATTAACTTTTCCAATTCTCTCTTCAATATCATTTACAATGCCAGTGCTAACATTTAAAGATAATTTTCAATCTTCTAATATAGTACTTGCCTCCTAAATTATCGCAAAATTGGATGTAATATGTGATTTTTTATTGTCAAATTATTGAAAATTACGTTATACTTAGTAATAGGCGACACATTCCGAAAGTAGTTCGCTTATTACTGACTTGGTCGTGAAACCCTACGTATTCATTATACTTCTCTACGGCAAGACTGTTTGTTGAATCAAATTGAGTTACAACATTTTTGATGCCTTCGTAGTTATCGGCAAGAAACACAGCACATTTAAGCCATGTTCACCATCTTGTTAGGATGTGTTCTGGTGGCAATGGAATGTCGAGAAGCACTTCGTTATATAATTGGGCGCTATAAGGGCGCTTTTAAAATACTTTTTGGATATTAGTAATTAAACTGTTTACATCTAGAAATTCTAATCTAACATTTTCGGCAACCCTATTTAAACAATGGGCCAAACAAGTACAATGGATTAAAGTTGAAAAAAAATTCAGACTTTCAGCAGCTTTTAATATATATAAAGCGGCGTCAGCTACCATTAACAGAACTTTTCCAATAAGTTCTTTGTCGGGTAAAAGGAAATTAGCTAAGGAGTTATTAACAAACCTGGCTATGGCAACATGATTTGTTTTGTATAAATTATCTACATCTAGATTGATTTGAATCATTTAGATTCCAATAATTCAATTAGCAACCTGACAGCCTTTCGCGTCGGTGATTTCATCAACAGGGATCCAAAGATTCTGGTTTTGCAACTCCTTTATAATGCCATCAGTAACATCTTCATAAATTTCGTTGACGTATGTATTTCTTACATCGAGTTGAGGAACTAGGTACGTAAATGGGTTTATCATCGACTTTGCAATGAGTTTTCAGGAATTCTTGGAATATTGGACTGTCCAATTTATATAAAGAAATATTACAACCGAGAAAAAGATTCACAAATCTTTGGAAAATATTTCTTGTGGACTTTTCGACATATTGAGAAAATCTTCCTCGAAAAGTCCATCCCATTGCAAAGTTGAAGGAATGCTAATCAGTTTTTCAGATTAAAATGGCGAATACATCCGTAAATATGAAAAATAATAATAAAATATATACATGCATATGCACTCATGGTAAAGTGTCCATATATGCATTATATGCAAAAAAATGGTAAAAAAGACGTATTCTTAGGGCGAGAAAGGGGTAAGTACAAAATGTGGAAAAAATATATCAAAAAACAAAAATATGCATTTTGCATAAAATCCTGCCTTTAGTTAGAACACAAGTTATTGTCTCTATACAGTTTAACACGTCTTATATGAATAGTAGAATCAATAAAGTAGTTATATGCTTAAGCATTTTTTATTTCTACTTTGAAAATAAAAGAACATGTGTACTATGAAGCTAATCGTTTTGCCTCTGATCGATTACTCGTTTCAAGGTCGCCATAACGATTTGGATGCGTAAACGGTGCCATTTCAGATAAATGCAGGAGTATAATTATAAATGCTTCGCTCACAAGACAAACGACACCTTCATTTATTTATAATTATACAGTTTATTGTAACAGCCGCTGTTTAAGCTCGTAAAGTACGAGTAAAACGAAATTAATTACTAATAATTCACACCGTTCGACTATCAGTAAACATCCGCAATATAAGGTTATAAATGGAAACGCGAGATTAGCGATTCGAAACGTAGTCGTTCGCCAGCTACTTTAGAGTCGGATGAACATTAATTTAAGCGCTCCTTTTAAGGCGGGATACCCGGATGATTACGCAGGATTTTGCACGTTTACCTAAATCAATTAAGGATTTTTAATGATATTGAGAGCTTCGCTCGAAATACGAACTGGTACCCGAAAGTTTCCAAACAATGCATAAAATTATAAAGTACTAGGAATCCCTTTCTCTTCGTGACCTTTCAAGTTGTCTCATTTGGCGTGTAAACTCCGATTCTAACACCTCTACCATGACAGGATTGCATTCCGTTTCAAGATTTAATTTAAAGTTCTATATTTATTACATTTATTCATCTAACTTTGTGTAAATTTTTAGATTATCTGATTTATCAATTTCTGAACTTCTGCATTTTTTAGCTTTCATACTGAGACAAATTGATCGCCTAACTGGTTTACCGTGACCGATAAATACATGTCTTTTTTCTAAATTTCTCCGCCTGATACTTTTGCTTCTTCTAAATGCAATGCATACACTATAGCCCATAGAAGTTTAGCCAAGGGAGAAAGTTTTCTAATACTTCAATTTAATAAGCTTTATTTCATTCAACGATGATAATCTTAATAAACATCTATCTTAAATACATCTGCAACCCAAAAAATTAAAGCATTACGAAGAAAAGAAGTAATTAAGTACTTTATGGCCTGGAGCAATCATCCTCGTTCTCAGCTGATTATTCTAACCTATTTATTAGATAAATTGTATCCATGAAACCAAGGAGATAAAGGTTTTATTGCATTCCCTCTGTCTCTTTCTTAGGGCTCGTCCCTAGCTGGTTCGAACGTTTACTGCGATTGCCAAACTCACAATAGTTCAATTTGAATATTATTGTGATCAGCGGTACAGTAAGTGAACAACACTGGTCGATATGCCGCATGGTAAATCAATAGGTGTTGCTAAACTATCCAGTATAATAACTTTGCATAAAGAAGGTTTTGCCAGCAGGCTGATCACTGAGACTGTCGACAGTAAAATACACCATTTACCGATATCAAAAGACAGGCGACTTAGAGGACCGTGATCGTCCAGGTACCTCACGACCGCCCTAGCGGACAATCATCTACTACAACTATCAAGTAAGCGAAATCGTAGAAGAACAGCATAAAAAATAGCTAGCGAATTCAATCGCAGACGTCAGCGTCCGATTTCAATTACCACCATCAAACGTCGAGTGGCCAAAGAAAAATTACACGGTCACGTGGCAGCTCGTAAACCATAGCTACGCCGGGGTAACCAACTGAAAAGGTTATAGTAGGCCTGTAAACTTATTGATTGGACAGTAGAACAGTGGCAAAATGTTTTATGGACTGACGTATCAATATTTAAAGTGTTTGGTCAAAGCAGGAGAGTGTTTGTCGGACGTTCCACTAATGAAATAATGCTTCCCGAATGCATTGTATCGGCAATAAAATACGGTGATGGTTCAGGTACAGTTTGGGGTTGTTTTTCTTACTCATAAACGTTACATCGAATTCAGGGAATAATGCGGAAAGAGCATAGTTTTCGGCAATGCTTCCTTGTATGAGTGTATTTGGTCAGAATTTACACAGTCGTGCGAAGATCCCTTCTAGACAATCTCAAGTATTTTAGTTCTTTGCGCTAATTCGGATAAATTAAGTTGACTTAAGCAACGCAGCACGCATTTGTTTCAGCTTATTTGCTCGGACAACATGCATGGGTGATGGTTCTAATACTTCGGTTCAAAACCATGAACATTCACTCTGCCCAATCTGCCTCCTCTTTCGATTTTAACATGTTTTGTACATACAACTAGAATTTGGACTGTTTTCATCATCAACAATTTCACAATTTCAAGTCAATTTTTATTAATTTCAGAAATTAGTAGGAGCGGTCTAGCAGAAGCTCCGAAATGGATGGTTGGCCATGATTATCACCTCCAAATGTATTCCTGGTTCTTTCCCTTTGTTGATTTTTGGAGATAATTTTTTTGAAAAGACAGTTCAACTTTCATGTTAGAGGAACGATTACAATATTAAAAATATATGCAAGGATCACCAAATTGACAGGAAGATATAAGCTCTGTCCTTAAGAGGGCGATGATCTTAAAGACTCTATCGCAGATTGTTCACATTGTGGATCACCATCATTGTTTGTCTCTTTGTATGATGTACGATTTCCATCGCTTCAGTAAATTTAAACCTCGTTTCAAGCAATTCGACCTCGTATTCCACTTACACCCTGTACAAGCGCATTTGTTAGAAAAAATCGCATTCGTTTTCTTGCAAAACAGCTCTGTCCTGTTAAGCTAGCGATCAGTATCAATGGATAACTCTTACACAGCATTTCATCACAACCAACAATCGCATTTACTCGCTAATTACCGTGACCCACTTGCTGTTTTGCTCATACAGCGCAATCTCTTAGGTTATTTGCGTCCACCGTACGGAAGCTTAAGTAGGCGCTAATAGACAAGCAAGGAAGAGGACGCAACTTGATTAGGCGCTTACATTTCAGCAAAACCTATTTCTACGTCCAGTTTGATCAAGAGAGGAAGTACCCAACGTAGCGGTACTTTCGGAATCTCTTGAACTAGATCGTTACTGTTACACGATATTCCACTTATGCGGATTTGCATACCGGACGGCTGGAGAAAGTAATTTTGAGAAAGCATATACAACGATGATGGTCCTGTTGGTATAGTAAAGATCATCGATTGCTAAATGGACGTCTTGTAATTAATTCTGAATTTTAAATAGAAAAACCTGTGTCTATTTTTTTTTTCAGGGAAAAGTATAATTTTGATAAATGAATACTAATATTAATTGAATTTTCTTAAATTCGAGGCCGAGTTGATAGTACATTTCTTTCTATGCTGTTCATTTTTTATTATATAGTCCGTGACCGACTTTTGGTAGTGGATGTAATTTACATGAAGCACTCTTGATAATGCTCAAGAAATTAGTGATGCTTTTGCCGTAATATGTACCTCCTCAAATCTTTTGCATGCCGGGGTTTTGCATTCTAGCAAAATGACGCTGCTGTTCAGCGTGCTCAAATTGTAAAAGATTATTTTCGACGAAAGAAAATATCAGTTCTTGAGTAGCCGGCCCGTTCGCCTGACCTGAATTCGATGGACGATGGATGATGAGGTATATGCGAAGTTCCAGAAATTTCTGTCTTTATCTTCTCCATCTTGATGGAATTCGCTCGAGCGTCCAGTTATTCAATCCATCTTCGGTTCGAGCGAATTTTTCTTTAACGGAGTTGGATGGTCGTTTTTCTACCTCGTCTTAAACTTATTCACTCGTGCTTCCAGCTACTCGATCCAGCTTCGACTCGAGTGAATTGTGTCTTCGACGGGGTGGGAATATTGTCTCTTCTTCGTCTTGATGTCAATTACTCGAGCTTCCAGCTACTTAATCTAAGAAATCCCCATGGTTTCATTTCTGGATGGTGATTAGCAGGCTCGGTCCACTGCTATCAGTCCTGGTGGTCCACGATGAGTGGCCGTAGTCGAGGGTACCTCCAGGGTATCCTGGGGTCATAGTCCTGAAACGTCGACACGAGGCGGTTCCAATGATTGATTGCTCCATCGAAGAATTGGGCGGCTATCTTTCGGATGAAGTCTATGAGGGACTCTACTCTGGCGTCTTCATGTAGAGTGGTGTTCCTTACGAACCAGAGAGCGTTGAGGGCCATCTGCAGCATTCGGTTCTGGAGTTCTGCATGCCGGTTGTCGCAGCGGTTGACCATACGGCCGAAACGTACGTTATGATTGGTCTCTATACGGTTCTGTAGATCCATATCTTGCGTATTCGAGCTTGTTTCCTCCGATTAGTAACGGATAGAGGATTCCAATCGTCTGTAGTCCGTGATCGATGGCGCGATGTATATGAGCTCGCTAGTTCACTCAGGAATCCAATGCAATCCCCAGGCATTTGGTCTGAGGTCGCCAGGGAATTATGCCTCCCTGGAAAGTGGGCTCGGCTGAATTATCGAGCCTTCTTCTTCTGAGACCGCTTCTCGACAAAAGCATTGCCGTGCTTTTTCCTGGCTGGACAACTTTGCGTACCAGCCCCACAAAGTGTCACAAGTTGACGTATGTGGTTATTGGGATGTCGCTGGTGTAAATGCTGACCCTTGTGGCACTTCTGCTATGGCGATCCTGACTGTGAACCGTTGCCCTTCCATCTTAACCTTGAACGTCCTTTGTCGGAGATACTAATGGATAAGTCTAAGCATTGCTTTGGAAATGCCGGCCCTATGCATTTTCCAGAGCCCTTCCTGATGACAGACTTTGTCGAGGGGTTTGGCGACGTCGAAGCCTTCATTGATCTGCTCGACGATGCGCACCACTTGGAAGGTGGTGTTGTGCTTCCCGCGGAACCCGAATTAACTGTTCGAAATGATGCCGAGGTCGTCGGTTTTTTCAATTCAGTAATTAACAATCAGTACTTTAAAGGAATGCATAGAGCAAAAACTTATACAAGAATTATTTGATACTTTGCCAAGGAGAATGCTTGAAGAGAAGCGAGATGATCTAACGCACTCTAAGAAATTATTTATTAATAAGCAAATTAAATTATTATCTTATATGTTTATATATGTCATGTTCTAGACTTTTGACGCACCTTTATTTTGTCAATAACCCCAAATTATCCTTATATCGCGTATTTTTGTCCTAAGTTGTAATGCAGATAGTAAAATTTGTTTATCATATATAGAAAAAAATATCCAAACTCGATATGCTTAACAAAACAATGAAACAAAATAAATGTAGTGTCCTATACTTTTGTCGCGGATTGTACTTGCATCATCTACCACCATTTTTTTTCATAAGCAACATTATGCTCAGCATTTCCAATTTATTACACTTTAAACATTTTTCCATTGATAATTGTTGGCTTTTTCTTTGCCTATGTCTTGTATCAACTAATATAATATAAGCTATACATCATTTCTGATATTTAAATTGCTTTTGAATCAAAAATCGTATTCCTTACAATACTCGTGATTTATGTAACCTTTTCTGATTATATCGCTTACGATTCTGCATGATTTAAAATACCACGTCGCCTCTGAACTATGTAATATTAAACTATGATGCATTATGCATGTGTATGAAAATATCTTCACCCACAATTCCAACCAGTCCTCTTACGTTGTTCGTATACACACATTTCCTATTCGCTCAATCTCTCCAGCTCGAAGCACAGCACCTAAGCATGTTTATCGTATAAATAGTACGCTATATTTATATTCAGTGTCGTCTTCGATGCAAGACAGAAGTAGGAAGCGGCATAAAATGCACATGCACGCGTAGATGGCCGTGTTCCGTTGCTCGGCACATGGTTTCTGCATTTATATTTACACGCTATAACTTGTGGAATTCTTCAAAACGGAATCACACCGATGTATCTATGTGTAGAAATATGCCTGTACTAATAATTGATCAATTACTGTTGGATTTTGAGGAGAAAATTCGTAAAAATTATCCATGACATTAAGTAAATATATGTAGCACTGTTGTTGAAATGTTAAGAAAGCAATATAACTATGGTTTTAGATACTATTGTACATTGATATATTTTAGTTCTTTTTCGTATTTACTGTTACTTCATTGACGCAACGGTTGTAGGGATTCCGCCGCACAGTTGGGTCAAATGCTCGAAAAGCGGAAAAAATTCAATATCTAGAGAACAGATAGTCTTATCAAACTGCAGTTGGTCTCATTCGATTCAGGATAATGAATTACATCAAAATGATACTAAATTAAAAAGATGAATTAGTTTAATGTACATTTATTAGTAAGAATTTACTCGAAATAGGGGTATATTCTACATATTCATACTTTACAATAAAACAGTATTTTAGAGACTAATATGATAAAGTAGAAGTTATTCTTACATTAATAGTACGTACATGTAATATATAATGTAATACTTATAATTAGAGACTGGGGTATTATCCAAGTGCATATATTTTATTTTATTTATTTTAGTTTACGTTTATATGTAAATGTATAGCACTGATTAAATTTAATTAGCGTTAATTAACTTTAATCAGTGTAAGACTTCTACGAATAGACGTGAAATATAATAAATAAACGATATAAAATATACGCACTTTGCATATAATCCGGTATCTAGTTATAATAAATGTTATACCTACTTATAATTTGGCCAAACACTTACTGGGGCAACATTAATTCAAAGGCTTTTGCTCTAATGGGAAAGTGTTTGTTCTTAGGTTCAGGCTGTGTAATATAGGGATCTGACGAGTCGAGAATCTTATGAAATACATTCTCGTTTGTGGCTGTACGGGAACATTTGTAGTATTTATGTCACAAAATTATTCCCCATCCAATCACCATTCTTCTTTTTCAACACATTTTTGTCTCGATTGGCTGATCTCCACTTAATATTGAAATTAGGAAGAAATCTTCTTGTAATTAACGTAATTAAGAACAGACATCTATAATTACCAACGGTAATTATAGATGTCTGTTCTTCAGCAATATTATGAGGAGTTTTCATGGATGAAATAAACGACTGAATGTTCGATAGACCGATATGCAACAAATATTTACACAAACCACTGTAACTGAAATAGCAAATATACTTCAAAGACTAAGTTTAGTTATAGTCAACTGTAATGCAAGTTGTTCGTAAATGATTAAGATTCGAGAAGTACAATAAATCGATAAAAACTACCAAATAAGAAAGTTGATATCAGCGCCCTATATGCTGCAATACTATTAAGCTGAAACTATTTTTTTCAAATGGATTATAGTCCACCATGTCTATACTTCACGTTTCAAAGTCAAATTCCCCCAAGAAGTTCGAAAAATTCCAATAAGACAATTTGGTGGGACACCCTGTATAGTTAGTTATATAGTAGCTAGTGTTAAACATCGTAACACCAATGGAGAATATTTTTCTTTTGAAATAAGTTCAATGACGTTAAAACATTGAAACTATTTGCACAGATTCCGAATTTTCGCTTACGTAGATGCCAGTTAAATGACGATAATTTCTAAATAGGCAAATATAGGCAGCTGATACTTAACTATTGTTTGCACAAATGCATTCTGATTCTATCTTAATCGATGCCGATTTAAAGCAGGGTAAAGCTATTTTTTTAATAAAATTATATGTAGTATTTATAGCGTAAATCGGTTTATTCACTAGTCATATGTTTTGGGCTTGTGTCTAGATGTTCATGCCTAATTAATATTCACTATTTTAAAACTAAAAATCGGTGTATTTCTTAAGAAAAGATGATTTTGCCGGCCGCAATTATTTACGCCGTTACACCTCTGTGCGTCGTGTCCGTAAGGTTACCCAAGGGTACAGTACCTTACGACCGTTACGACAATGGCAAACGGCTGTAAAAGTCTAAGAAACTATTTACTCTTATTTCATCACAACAATACATTTCGCATCAGTTGTTCGCGAAAGAATTGAATCGGCTGTGATTTCAGATTGCGCCTAGTCCGCCTTATTTGCCAGATCTAGCACTAAGTGATTTCCACCGATACCCCGACCCCCAAACTCAAATTTTTCCTTGTAACAAAAAAGCATCGATTGGATGAAGAATTTATTGTAATAATGACAATAACGGTATTTTCATAATCTTGACGAAGATTTTTACAAAAATGGCAACACTTCAGCAATATTGATCCAAGTATGTTGAAATCTGGAGACTGAATACTGTGAATCGAAGAAAACAATATGTTATTTCCCTTAATTTCATTAATTAATTTCATAATTTCATTGCCCTACGAAAAAATGTGAGATGAGAGGAGGTCCTTTTTTAATGAGAGAGACTCCTTCTAGAAAGTTTATTACGCATTGTGGTGGGTGATGCTAATTGCTACTTTTAAATCAACTCCAAATGCCCTTTCAAGCAAGCCGACGTTCATTGTATGCGCTTTGATGTGCTGGGTAGTTAAATTTATTAGTCTTTAATGACGCATTTGAAATTGTGAGTAATCCCGGTATTTTTGCCAGAAATTTTAATCTTTATTGTTAGGCGCTAGCAATTGTTTTATCTACCCTGTATTTCCATTGAGCTTCTGTTGCTCACTTATATGTTTTTTGCATCACGTTAGGTATTACAGTTTGCAATATATTGCAGTCCTTCGACGTTATTGGAACATCCAGTATAGTTACTTGACACGGGTCTACGTAGGAATTCAGGTCAAACATATAAAATATTAGGTTAAATGGATATTAATACCATTAATCCGTACAGTAGTGTAAATGAGAACGAAGAAAGAACATTGATTGGCATGTCCACGCTTGCTGCAAGCCTTCTAATTTCTTCTAAAACAATTTAATAAGTAGAAAATCAACTCCGTCTTCTTCTTGTGCGTGTTCGTGTTGTGTTCGAACCAATTAAAATTTATTACCCACCTATAGGCATAAATTATAATATATAATGACATCTGGTTTATTGGTAACAGTAAACAGGTGCTTTGGAAAGAAACATCTTCCAATAAAACGAAGCGGTCTGCTCTAACTGCATACATTACCGTCCATAAGTTTCAGACTACCTTGAGAAGTCTTAATTAAGATTTAATTAAAAAGAAAACATAGGAAAGAGCATATGTATTTATTAGAAATTAGAATACTAAAACGGAGTAGATTGTACACACATAGCTTCAATCAAAAGGATGGTTTCGGTACTTTATTAATTTTAAATCGCTATAAATGCTTTGTTGAATTTAGATCCCGCAGATGTATTTTTCTGACTAGTTCCTCTTACATTTTTGGTTTATACGATTGAGATCGGATGATTTTGGTAATCACAAAAGTTTTTGCAGAGTTTATTTTGTTCACTTTTTCCTAGCATGTCAATTCCAGAAACAATAGACTATCTGGTTAATCCCTTAAAACCAAACAATGTGGAGGATGCAAAGAACACGGATCAACCAATCTATGCATATCTCAAAATTACTTTAAAGTAGGCGAAAAATGGTTTGAGCATGTGGAGGGCACGATGATCGGAAGTCAATTCTCTCCTTTCATTGCGAATCTTTTCGTGAGCTAATTTAAAACCAATATGATACACAGAACCAAACATTTTCCGACAATTTGATTGAGGTACGTGGATGACGTTATCACTGTATTTCACACGAGTGAATTCAGCTTCTCGAATTCGAAATGTATTACTATCAAGTTTACAATAGAAGAAAAAGGGAAGAACTGCTTCTGGCCTATGTAGCATAGTCATGGTAATAACTGTAAACTAGAGATAGACGCCTATTACGTTACATTACATTGATTGTAAATCCGAGTGGGTAATTTATCACATTAATAAAATCTATTGCAACCAGCCAGGTAATCAGTTCTTTTTTGGTAAATTTCAGAAGCTTACTTAAAAGGGTTTTTTTGCTCAGTTTGTTCTATGTTGAAGACACTATTAAAGAAAAGGAATCTAGTTGCATACTGCCTCTCCTCTCTCAGGTGTGCAAAATATATCACCATCTCCACTCCTTATTATCGGAAATTCCGAAATTGTGTTTCTTTTGGGGATACAAATAACTAGAATGACCGAGGGTTATTTTTAATTTGGTTTCGGACATGTTATTATACAAAGCTGTCTCATTAGTTTTCACAAATTTTCTCAGTTCACTATAATGATCGAAGTTCTTGATATGTTTAAACTTAGATTTCGCGAGATCTTTTATGTTATTACACGTGAACTACACGACAAGCGAATTGTTTTTACAGGGATAAATTTATTCAAAGGCGTCTGGTAGATGTCGTAAAAAGCTGCATGCCTCAATAAATCTTCACGTTGAATCGTATATAATCGACATAAATTTTTTTGTTGCTTCGAGGGAGAGAAGACGTACTAATATTAATGTACGAAAAAAAATAGTTTATAGCAGGATGGTACTTGTCCACAAAAGGTATAGAATATGACCAAGTTTATATTTTATCTCGCATAACTCATGTTATTAATATATTTAACGTCTGGCCTGTAATTCGATGCTTATCATTTGCTCGTCAGAAATACAAGGTATCCCAAATGTCTGTGTTTTGCTATTTGCTCCATATGTTGCGAATATAGCAAGAATAATATATGTTACACAATAAAACATGTATACAGAAATAGATATGTGTATTGCCAAAATAGAACTACATCCGTAATATTCTTGGAAGGCATTATTCCCATCTTAACAAACCAGAAATGTAAAACAAATAACAACAAATATTCGAAATTTATTGCATTTTAATGGTAATTACTACAACATTCACAATGTAAACAATAATGTATTTGGTTTGTACAATCTTTCCATACCTGGTACTTATGTACGAAAATTAAAGAGAAATAAACTATGTATAAAAAGTGAAATAGAAACCTTTACGAAATATAACAATTTTTTTGAACGCATTTACGTATAGAAACGTAAAACATTTAACAAAATTAAGCGTTAAAACTGCGACTAAATCACAAAAACGAAACGAATAACTGATAACCATATGTAACAATAGAAACATAGCATCACGTATCTTCTAACAGAATGGGGGTAATATTTAAGAACGCGCATTTGTCTGTGTAATTCGATTCTTGCGCTCTTTACCAAATATTTATGAACTAATAAAATAAGAAAAAGAAGATCAAAGCTACAAATTTAACATCGCTCCTTATGGTATATACTGTGCCAATTGGTATTATCGCCTATTTGGAACTGTAGCGCCACCTGCTCGCACCTGCCCAACAAAGTGAATGAGATAAATTTATGAGCAAACTGTAAGTAACAGTAAAGATAATCAATACCTGGTTAAGAGGCCAATATTTCCTATTAATGAATCCAATGACGGCTAGCGATTAGGCTACACCCCACTCACCATTCAATGAGTGTGTACGTGCAGAGAACAAACCAAACTTAAAAAGACTCTTGGGACACCCAGTATTATTATTTTTATAGTTTAAGGTAGCAATACAGAAAATAAGTGAAGAATGATGATTTTAAAACTTCTTTTACCCATCAACAATGTTTATTGCCGTATAAAATTTAGTGTACACGTTCTCTACCTACTGCCAAATTTAAATTATGCGGCCATTATCAAAAGTGGGCTAAGGGCAATATCCTTAAAACAGATTGGCTCAAATTTCAGATAGGATAGTCATATTTACTTAATTGTTTTTTGATCCATTATTGTGGCATTTCACGCATTACCAACACGACTAGTATTGATATTCATATTAATATTAGTATTAATATGCATGTTAGTTTAACTATTATGCCGTTTAATAGTGTGCGTGAGATATTGCTATGATATCTACTGGCATCGTGACATCTAGGGGGATTTAAGACGACTTGGATTCAATGGTCTTGTGGTGCAAGGGTTTAGCACGTATACCGCAGATATAGAGATGTTGGGTTCAAGTCCCCTCCGACACCGATATATTTTCGGGAATTTAATTACGTTGGAAATTGCAAGAAAATTGTAATTTTATCAACACGATATCAGTCTACTTACGGCGCCAAATTCAAACTGCACTCAAATATCAGCAGTCACTCTCTTGTTTGAACATTACCCAACCAACGGAACCAGAATACCTACAGCACGCAACAACTAAAGGCGCAACGCTCTCATCTGCGATCTCTTTCTTCGAGGCGAACGCTTCTGCGTGTCGTACCAGCGGCTTCCTCCTATCCTTCCTTCGTCTTCTTCCTCACTACGCCGTATGTACGCAGTTTCGTAAGCGAACAAGCATCTGCTATGCAAACTTCGTTTTTCGACGGCATGCGGGCCGGTTACGCGTCCGCAAATCCTATAAATAAACCGTTTGTAGCGCGAAACAATGCGTTGCGCTCGCTTTCGGTGCTTCGCGATGCTTTACGTCGCGTTTTTTCGATAATTAGTGGACGAGTGCGTCGCCACTTCCGGTAGCGTGCGCGTAGGTCGATTTCGGATTCGTTACGCGCGGGCAAGTGAGAGTTTACGGCGGTTTCTTTCGCTTCTCGTTCTCTCCGTCGCGTTCGTTTCTTTCTGGTTGTTTATATCGCTTTTGCCGAGGTACAGTTACGTGGCTAAACGAAGGAATTGCGTTGGAAACCATAAATACAATTACCAATGATTTATTATTGTTCTTTAATTGACTGAAGGTAATTTCTTCGTAGGTCTTTTGGATCGGTTTTGGTCGCTTTCTCTCAGGTTCGCCGCTTTGTATTTTTAATTTTGATCGAAATATTATAGTCAGGGATACTGCAATCACATAATAATTTAATCGAAACTTTATTTCCCTGGGTAAAAGTCAATTAATTTCTGTGAAGCTGTCATAACTCCACTTTAGAAACTAAAAGAGTGCCACCACCAACGTATTTTGTTAATTAAGCTTCGTAAAGTAGAAAATGAAGTATGCTGTCAAGAGTCTTTCAACGCATTCTTTGATTCCAAACACTGATAAATTGTGATGTGAACTTTTTATCCAAGAATTTCCCATAGATTCCTAGCAGGACCAGGACCTAGCGAATGCACTGGATACTGAAACATCTTAATTTTCTTTTGTGGTAACTAGTGTCGTCAATTTTGTCCCCCTGGCGTTGGTTTTACAAATTTTCACAACTTTATCCAATCCCCCGTTATCAAATTCGGTGGCAAGTTCCTTTTTCTTGGTAATATCATGCTACTTTAAATCCCCCACGATCGGTTTATCGGATATTGCGAGAGAAGTTCCTTATTCATGTTTCGACGTATAACTGTTTTAATATTATAAAAAGCGTTCAAAACTTGTTTTCCTCTAGTACTCCATTCCCTTAAAAACTTTTATCATAACTTATACTACTGATTCACTATTCGTTCAGATGCATAATAAAATTGTATTGTAATTTAATAATTGGCTTTTTAACAGTACGTTAATAGGAGAAAGATATCGACAAGAAATTATTATGCCATTTATCGAACAGCTCAGTGAAAAAGAAATGACAGGGTTACTTTCAACAAGCCGGAACTAGAACACTCATAGGAGGTGAAATAATGAATACACTACAGCAATTTTTTTTCAAAATCGATTGATAAGTTTAAAGAACGATCATGAATTTTCACCAATTTCTTGTCATGGCTTTTCTTAAAGAACTCAAATTATCGGGTACAGATGCCCCCGATCTTGCAGACTTTTAAATCAGAATTGCTGAAAGAATTAACGAAATTGACGATATTATCCCACAAAACGCTTTTTTTTCCTTTATTAGAAGAAGATGTGGAAAATGTCTTGAACAAAGTGGATGCCACTTTCAACAATTTCTATAATATCTTAGTTATTTTTGCAAATAAACATATTTCATTCAGTTAAAATTTTTCGTTACGGTTTTGACATTTGTCATTCACTTAATAGTTTATACCAAACAACATTCGTATTAAGAGTTTCAGTAACAAGCTAAGACATAATTATAATTTCAAAGGATACTTTGAGGAAATGATTTATTTGAACAAATCTTATAATGCATGTCTTTAGCTTTATTAAGAAATTATAGCCAAATATTGCTTTTATTTTACAAAACACAACTTCGGCTGTTAATTATAAAACTGTAAGATCTGAAAATTGCGCTTCAAAACTTTTCTAAATGATATAGATTGATAGAATGAAATAGATTAAATAAATGATACGAAACTAATGAAAGATTTCTGTAATTTTTGTAAATATTAACCCTTAGCCACCGCAGTGAGGTCTCAGTGACCGCAGCGGATTTTTATTTTTGTTTATCTTATCCTCACTCTAATATCACGGATCCGTTTTCTCGTTACCTTCAAGTGAGTGCATTGCCAGTATGCTGCAAAAAGTTGAAGTCGATATTTGTTTAGGTGCGCAATAAAAACACGGCTAAAGTTATGAAGCGGTCATAGGGACCGGTCTACGGTGCTAACGCTAGTATTTGAGTTGCGCTTTTTGCACAAAATAAAGAGTAAAAATCCTACCACATCTAAAACGGTTCGGTGAGGCGATCCTGATCATGAGAGTATAAGGTGAAGATATTAGTGGCCAAAACAGTGTAAATGAGGACAGTTATGAAGAAAGTGAACATGAAACAGACTCAGAAATTGAACTTAGTGAGGGAGAAGAAACAGAAGAAACTAATGAATTCTCGGACGAAACTGAAACTAGCGGTGGCACTTCTCAAAACAATGTAAAATTCATTTATGGGAAAAATTGCTATAATAAGCGGTCATCGCAAAGTTTTGTTACTCGCGCGAGAATCCAGAAGCGCAATATCACTATACGGCTTCCAGGGTTGCGACGATCGACCGGATTAGGAAATATAGCTGACGCAATTACCTGCTGGAATTTCTTATTTACTGCAGATCTGCTACAATTTGTAGCAGTGAACAAATATAATATACACCATCATACACATGATTAAGAAGAAATGTTATGAAGATATGTTCGAGAAGAAAAACTGGAAAAACGAAAAACATGTTGCACTTGTTCTTCTAAAATTAAAAGAAAAACCTTTTATGTGTGTAAAATTTACCATTGGCCTACATGTTTAGCATCTGCATCAAAAATTTGTAAAAAATGTAAACACAATCTTTGGATATTTGACCCCTACAATTTTTTATTTGTTTTAGGTTATTTCTTATATTATTGGTTTCTTTTAATCTGTTATTTTTTAAATTCTAGCATTTGTGTTAAAATCAGAGCAAAATATGACATTTACGGATTTTTTGTTTGGTTTATGTTAATTAAAGAACGAACTATGTTAAAAGACATCTTGCGTTTTATTTTAGGGTGCACTCAATCCAATAAGAATGTTCCCAATGGGTAAAAAAATATATTTTTGTAATTAAAGTTTGTTTATTATATGAGGTCATCAACACCGCACGATGGTGAAGATTTGTAGTAGTATTTGCACTACGGTGGTTAAGGGTTACGAAGGCTTTTGACCACCGTTTTTATTTCATATACAGCTTTCGACATTTCTGTACTAAAATACAGAAAGAACTGTAATAATTCTGTTTTGGAAGAGACATTCTAGACTCTAGATCTAATTCCAGTACATCAATTTTAAAACTTCCCACAACCAAGATTCTTGCTCCAAATAAAATGTTATTATATTTAGAAATACGTTCTAAATATTCTACCTATTTCTAGTATAAAATAACCACGAAGCAGAAAAAGAACGAACCATCTGCATTATTCTCTTTATCATCGGAACCGTTTCATTGTTAGAAATCTCGTACTACGGCATCCGATATTATAACACTTGCCGCTCGATGCGATCAACCTGCGGAGCGCCTTTTGTTACGCCCCGTTCGGGGTCAACGTAAAGAGATTCCTATCTTCTGGCCGTCTAGATATATTCCCGCTTTGTGTCGTAATAATGCGGATGGAGCGTTCTCAGCGCACGCACTCACCGATCTTATTAGGAGTCGACCATTATGGTATTCCTTTTGTAATGCAAGGTAACATCTTCGAATGGTGGCTATTTTTGGAATTGAACCGATGGATGGGAAGGACGAGAATGATAAATGTATGAAGTGATTAATAGGGTTTTTTCTCTGGTCACTATTTGTACGAACAAGGGAATTAGTTGTTTTGCCGCTTTGTTGAGGGAAAGCTATTATTCAATTCCTAAAATTCCTAACAAAACCAGGAAGAATTAAAAAAAAAAGAATTGGATAATTAAATAATAATAGTTGTCCTTTCTAATCAACTGTCTGCGAATAGTTAAAGCAGTTTATTCGTGGTCGATGAACCACGTTCAAATCACCCTGTTGAGGTTATTAATTCAAATGTTAATAATTCGCAACCTCATTCTATAAACCATGGTTTTTTTTTCATAAATAGGTATTGAAATTACAAAGGTTAATACAAGGTTCTACGCAAATGGAAGTATTCATGGAATATGAATGCTTTTACCATCACAAAAACATACTCGGCGAGACAAGTGTGCACAATTTTCACTTTGTGAAGACAAAGCAGATTTAATTACGAATCAACTTGTTAGTGGATAAAAATCATCACGCTTTTGAAACCAGCTAAGGTTTGATCGAACGGCATTAAGTTTCCCCAGAAATCTAAAGTGACTCTTGTAGAAAAGTAATAGCAACCATGTTTTGGGACCCTCCGACAATTTTGAGAAGATCTGCAGTTATACCTTCTTATATATGGAGTTGCTTTTACTTTTGGGATGTATATAATCTAATATCAATTATAAATATTTCTTCCGTGCACAGTTCTCTTCGAATATTCTCTTGTAATGCATTTAAAGAGTGAGAAACATTGCTGTATACCTTTAATTTAAAGTAGCCCCATAGGAAAAAATCCATTAGTGTCAAGTCGAAGCTACGTGCCGACCAATTTATGTTACCGCCTCTGGATATCCAAATTCTCGATGGAAAACTTAAACTGGTAAAGACACGTAGTGTTGAAACCAAGTGGTCTGCTTGAAACCATTAAAATCTTGCAAAGCTGGCGTAAAAAAGTTGTCAATCATCTCCACAGAGATCCACAGATCTGTTTTGGATTAGTTGAGGCCATTAATCTGAAAATGCGCCTCATTTGAGAAGTTTTCACAGAAAATTTTTTACACCAGTTTCAGTTCAATTCGAATTGAAGTTGCTTTTGGAACAGCTTGATTTTACAAAATGATTTCAAACAAACAAAAGATTAACTCGAGTAAATTGTAAAAACAAGAGAGTAACCCTCTTAATTCCATAAAGTAATAGCTAGTCTCGGCAAAGTGCGGCAACTTACATGGCAGTGCGGGGAATAACGTGAAGGGGCCGAGTGGCCGTATCAAGGCGTTCAATAACGTTTAAGTCCTCACACCCTTTATGATCGTGACATTCATGAGCATTGATAAGGCGGCCGCAGGAATGCTTGCACATAAAATAATTATAAAAATATATTTTATAACGTGCTGAAACACTTACTGTTTTAAGAAGTTTCCACGAAATCGCAAACCGGGTGGCATAGATTAAATATTAGTATCATTAAACATGTTTCCACACTTGTTTCAGTCAAATGAGTACGGCACCTGGAACAATTCTGAATTCTCCGTGCTGGGCATTTCATCCCGCCACGTCGTTTTCCGCACGACACTGAAATTTGCCCCTGTTTGCTAAGATTAGTAATAATATCCAGAATAATGAAACATACCTGTACTTATTCCAAACAAGTCATGGAACCAAAAAATAGTCAATGTTTACTTAAAATCATATTATACAGAATGATTCCTAGTAGAAAATATTGGAGTAAGTGACAATTTAATAAAATAGGTGATGAAACTCTATGATAATGATATTGTAGGTATTATTTCAATAATTTAATTCTATTAATTCTTAGCTTAACCTTATAAATAGTGTAAATTAATTATCAACAGTTATAACGATATCAAAGTAAAATCTCAAGTTACATTTTTTATTCGTTTGGATGTCCGTATGCGTTCTTTCAATATGTTTAGTCTAAGCCGTATTCTTTGTTATTTTCCCAGCAACGATAGCCGTCTCTTGTTCTAAAGCATCCCATCTTTGTTTTCAAATTAAGACAAGCCGTGCTTTTACGATGATGCTTATTTTTGTATAGAATCTTATTTTTAACAGCTCGCCAAAGGTCCAACGCACCTTGAGTCACCTAAAAATACTTATCTCACATCCATTATTTGTGCCTACGTGTGTTCTTACCTGTATGGTATTAATTAAAATATACATTCGCGTTAATTATATTGATTAACAATATTACTAAAAATTCCGTGTCTAACTTGTATTGTTTTTCGTTTTTTTCTTTGAAACCATGATGTAATTCAAAGAAAAAGATACAAATGTGAAGGTATTTAAGTTGGAAAATTGGGATACTGTAGAACTATGGACCGTCTAGTGTAGTGGTAGGTGTAGTGTAATGAAAAGCGATTTTTTTTAATATCACTACCTATTTTTCTCTTTCCCGTCAAATTGCTCTTACAAATACAATAAAACAATGTCATATCTACTACCCACCGAAAATTGATGCTTTACACAATATTTAGGAAAACGTGTATTGTGGTACAATTGCTTCATAAAAGATACCCACCAATATCTTGGGTATTAGTATAGTGTAAGGTCACAGCTCACGTAGTTTTCTTAGATGTTATTTAACTTCGGTATATCTAAGTTAGTCATGACTAGAGACCGGATTATTTGCAAAATGTATATATTTTATTTTATTTATTGTATTTTACGTCTATTTGTAGATGTCTTACACTGATTCAAGCTAATTAACTTTAATCAGTGTAATACATCTATATATAGAGGTAAAATATAATAAATAAATAAATAAAATAAAATATATGCACTTTGCATATAATCCGGTTTCTAGTCATGACCATTAGGAAACTGACCTACACATTTTCCTAAATATCTCGAGAAGTATTTCATTTTAGATGTATAATAAATATAAAATTTTTTATTCTTAGAAGCAATTTGACGAGAGATAGAGAAATAGGCAGTTGTATAAGTTCTGACACTTTTCTCTATTTGATGGTTTAATCATAGTTGTTGGACACGCTGCATAATGGCTTCCAAAAATTCTAACGGTTTCCAATCCTATTTATGATCAACAGTTCTGCAGAATTTCAATTTTTCGGAATAAATACCTTCGCAGTTATAAAAGACGTACTCGTCCACGGTTAAAAATTTTCAAAAAAATGCGAATATTTCAAATATGATTAGTAATAGCAACATATGTATTTATCTCATTAAACATATCTTGAAATATAAAAATGTAATAATATATAAGGTGTTCCATTTAAAACAACAAAGTCGGCAGCTACTGCAAATTTTTAGTCCAATAGACTAATGTACTACTTTAATGTACTACCAAGTTTTGAAGATCTTCCAATGCCTACTCTTTCATATATCGATCAATGCAGTTCTAAGTGAGACACTGCGTATATGCAGATAGCTAAAACAAAGGAAAAGAGAGAATTACTCTTAAGTTTTTTATCTTATTTTTATTTTCGTGACGTTTTTGAGAACTTTTGTTTATTCAGAAATTACAAATATATATCTAGTACATTACTTAAGAATGCTATTTTACTATTATAGTTTCTGGATTTTGGATAGTATTAGTTTTTAGAACATTGTTCAATGTTACAATGCTTCAAAATAGTATAGAAGTGCAACACAAAAATGTAACAGATTGGATTCCTGATCCCATTATTTTTTTTTTAAGATTTGCCGCAAGTTTTCAGTTTTAAATATTGAAGAATTTCACAAAAGAAATTGGGTCCATTAAATCACGAATGGCTAATGTATTGCATTATTCTTTAAACGATTTAAATATTTAATCTGATAAATTTCACCAAGAGATGGCGCTGCTAGGCTTTACTGTTTCCTACTTACATCATTCTTTAGCTATAGCTATATTTTCTCACGGTCTACACAGATATCAAGCGATTTTCATGCTAAATTATTACTTTCTCTTATCCTTTACCTTTCCCTTTTCTATAAAATAAATCCCATTAGATTTTTCTTTGGTTCGGATCCTCGACTTTTGAGTTTTATTCTTCAAACTACACTAACTCTAGCGGCGACGTCAATAATTTCACTTAAAACTTTCCAATGCATTCTGAAATGATTATATTTATATTGGCGAACGTCAGTATCCTATAAACACCAGATAATGCAATTTATATTCTAGATAAGCTAAGATATATCAAAGAAAGCTCTTTGAATTTGATAATACACATCTAAGTTACAGAAATCCATATTAAGTTTTAAATAGATACTTTATAGAAACAATTGCTTCTGACATCTTACTTTCCCAGGAAAGTGATAATTAATGCAATCAAAAACACCTTCACACGTATGCACACATCCTTTGCAACAACCAGAAAAGGAAATTGCATTCATTCACCAATGTTAAACGAAACTTGTGTATTTGTAGTTTCACCTTAGCACCGCAAATTCTAATTTGTTTTGCTAAATACGGCTATTTATGGATCTTGAGAGCTCATAGCGTCAGCTGACCATATAAAGCCTGCAGAAAACAATGCCGACAAAAGCAATTGCATTAGGAAAGCGTGTTCTACTGTGCTGTTAGTGATTCATCTGGTGTAAACGCATAGAAACTCATGGTAAATATGTAAAAGGTTCGAATGTGTTGTTCTTTCTTCATTTTTCACAGGTGTTTTTTCTGTATGATTATAAATACTGTTCCATTGGTCAAAATCAAGATCTGAGAGTTTAAATTGAATTATTGTTTTGGTTAAAAGAAAAGGACAGGCAAATTTCAGATAACATATTAGAAAATTACTACACCAAAAGAAATGCTAGTTATTCGAAGGAATATAATAAACAATCTGGTGCAGCACTGATTACACTGCCCAACACAATTTTTGCTGACATCTATATGAGACTTGTTTTATTACTAATTTGGGTGTGCTGAATCCTAAAATCATATTAGTTTTTGCGTATCACGTCGAATTTAACTCTAGGAGATTTGAGAAGTACAAATGACGTTATTTCACTGGTCCTATGCCAAAAATGATATCATTCTTTTTACGAACAGATTTTCATCAACTAGTAATTACGTTTACAAATACTAGGTTTTAGTGCTGGAAACCTTAAAACCATTTTCAATGTTTGGTTGCATTTCATTGAAAATAGAAGTTGGTAGTTTTCAGCGTAAAAATTAGAAAGACCGCAATAGTTTAGTGGCAATGATAATAATAATTGGAGTTTTGTTTATTATACATATGTTGGTATTGTTTTGACTTCACAGGACATTTGATTGGAAATGTTTTTGATTTTTTTCTATTAGTCTTATAGACTGCAAGGAATATCCTGGCGAAATATAGAATTTTGGAGATAAAACTAAATACCCAGAATGACGCCATCTAATGTCGCGAAGAATTATTAAATTACTTGAATTTGCAAAAGTGTACTTTTTAATCATTTACAGTAAAAAAAATTGTATCGCATGCAATAAGTTTTGATTCTGTATTATAGTTACAAGACTTGCAAGTAACATGCCAAAAAATTAAATTTCGGGGCTATATACAGATTCCTTCTTTAACGGTAAACACTTCACTTCTTGTTTGAAGGGTGACTATATGTTGTGCCTAAAATTAGAGGAAAATTGTTTTTCTCAATTACGTAGTCTAGCCATAAACACTGTTATAAAAATTTAACCTGAAATATTTGGTTGCTCATCACCACTTTTGTTTTACTGCCAAATTGACAGTTTATACTTTGTTTTGTTTTTTTAATTTTTGGAATATAATAAATGAATCGAACATTCTGATGAAGTGGGATAAAAATGAAATCAAACTGCTGTTACTGCAACAACTACGAATCCCAACAAATAGGAATGTACACTAGTGAAATATGCAAAATATTACAGCCACTTGGTAGCAGCAAAATATGCTTGTTTATCGTGTTATAAATCTATTTACTATAACTTCAATTGTTTGTGATTGTCAAAGATCTAGTCTAAGGGTTATTTCCGCCAAAAAAATACCATTAAAGCAGTTAAGTAGAGAATTGGACAAAATGCTTTCAGAAAAATACTACTGATATCTCTCAAGGATCTAATTGTATAATCAAAAGCAAGTTGTAGCTGGGTACTTTCAAAAGATCTGAGAGTTATTTCCTAAATGATATATTAAAGAAAAATACGACAGTAAAGGAAAACTCTTCCTTCAAAAATACTCTTCACTGACGAGAACATGTTTACAGTAGAAGTTCAAGAAAGAAAATAACCGAGTTTATGCTTCAAGATTAAAAGGAACAAAGTAACTCATTGCAGGACTTGCAAGTGGATATCACCTACGTAGCATAGTTGGGAAGCAAGTATGATAGTGCTTCGGAGTTACATTTTCTGTTAGAAACAGTAGTAGAATCACTGAGCACAACTTTATTTCATCCATAAACTCAGAACGTGTGGTACAATTCAATATTTATTTTTCAAAAGACTACACATATCTGAAATTTTGACTGATGAGTAGAGACCGGATTAACGATAGTTTGTTGATCGTTTTCAGAATTGTTAAAACTTAAATTTAAATAAATAACCGTAAAAGTGCATATATTTTATTTTATTTATTATATTTTACGTCTATATGTAGATGTATTACACTGATTAAAGTTAATTAATTTTAAAAAAGTATTAATTAAAAATATAATAAATAAATAAAAGCAAACATATACACTTTGCATATAATCCGGTCTCTACTGATGAGTAGGCAATGAAACCAATTTCTACGGTTATTTATTTAAATTTAAGTTTTAACAATTCTGAAAACGATCAACAAACTTAACAATATCATTTTCAGCCGCTGAAGAATAGATATCATCAGCATACGAGGGTGACCTGAAATGTTTCCGGAATCGACAAGAAAAACACGGTATTGGTGTGGTTTTTTATTTTTATTTCTCGATGTAGTTTCCTCAAAGAACAATACACTTTTTCAAACGATGCTCCAGTTTCTTTTTTTGACAGTTATCATAAAAAGGGTTACCTTTGCCGACCAAGGAATCCATTCCAACCTTCATACGCCATCTCTTGCCGATTCCGGGAACATTTCAGGTTGCCCTCGTATTTTACACGCAGAATTGGGTAGACGTTTCTTAGCTGTTTGCAAAATAGGCGTCACGAACCTTGAATTTTGATTGAAGACGTGAAAATATGTGAACGTTAATCGATAATTTAGGACTATACCAAGGATCAAGCTTATTTTTTGCAAAATCTTGTTAATTGAGATTTAGCTTCATATTTCTGCATTTGATTCCAAACAACAAATTTACCAGTGAACAACACTATAAACATCAGCGGGTAGGGCAGGGTTGTGGTTTTCTTTCTTTTGGTTCATAGGGAGTAATCTTCATAGACTACCTTGCAAACAGTCGAAATCACTATTCTGCTGCTCTACTCGACAAATTAAAGAAAACAATTTGTGAAACATGAATCGAGAAGATCCATAATAAAGTTTTGTTTTATCATGACCGCTTCACAGCAATAAAAGTGTTTGCGAAAAATTGAATTCGTTACAAATCTCACTGGATTTGGAAAACAATATAAGGAAAACGAAAATGCTAATATTAAACTTGCAATTAGACAAGGTTTTGGTTTTATTTCATAAATTTACCATGAAAATCGCGAACAACTAGTCTGGTACGGATATTTAACACTAGTTTTAGATCAAATATCGAATAGATTGCATTAAATCCAATAAATTATTAAATTCAAATTGCCAATTGCGAATACGTATATGTAAATGAAGCCTGAATACAATTATCTAATAGGTAACTCGCATTATATAGTTCGCCTCTATACATTATCGATTGCATAAGATATCGCTTTCGGAAAAAGAAACGAGTTTGACTTCCAAGACTAATCTCCGAGTAATAGCGGATACTCACTTAGCAAAGCTAGCGGAATTGCACCTTCTATTTTTCTTAAACGGTTGTCCACTCTACGCAAACGATTTTCCTCCGCTTCTGATCGCCTTTCACGTTAAATGAAATTACATTATGTTTATCTTTGTACGTTCGTTCGAAGACACACGTCCATATGCCAAGTCGAGCTGGTAGATTGCACAATTGACCCGCTCTTCGGAGGAAACTGGTCTCACGCGTCTATGTATGTACAGGCTGGAATTGGGAGCGGTCACAGTGTAGTTGGATGGGCAGAGGCTAGCTACAGAGAAGTGCCTATGCCTTTACACGTTCAACAATGGTTTCTTTATCCTCTCTAGCCGCATGCATACGTAGATAATACTTTCTCGATTGGCCGTTCTCTGAATGAGGTATTAATGCTTGCTCGGCTCTTACCAGGTATGTTGTGTACACTATTATCGGAAAGTCTTGTTACATCAGAAGGTGTAAATTAAAATATAGACAGGCGCTGTTGCACTGGAATAATATAAAAGAACGCATAATAGATGTCATTTTAAGTAGCACAAGTCTCCATAACAAAAAAATATCAGTTATTCTTTAATATATAGCAATTGAAGTTATTTACACGATTCACAAATCACCTATTGTGCGTTAAAAGTCGTCTTTCGGATAATTTCTTGTTTGAACTTGTTTGGTATTTATTAATTCTTTTTTGTTACTTTGTTACGTTTGTTGCTTACTGTCAATCGCGAGCCACATCGCAACTAACAACTGCGTCTCGGGTGACCCAAACCTTTTCCGTAATCAAACACTGACATCTCTAATATCACGGAATCTCCTTTAAAGAGCTCGAAAACCAGAAATTAATAAAAGAACTAAACATTGCCCGTTGAAATAGGTTGGAATATATTCTAGAAGACTTGCTCCTGCATCATTCCTATCGCAACATCATCAAATTGATTGATTAACCCGGGAACGTGTAAACTGAGACGAATAGAATTGAGAGAATGTAGTGTTTCTTCAAACCCAGATGAACGTCATAAAGAACGTAATCGCAAGAGAAAGCTTTGGTAAAGGATTAGTGGTGATATGAGACGGAATTTAAAAGAATGCACTAAATATAAAAAGATACAACTTGGAGATTCTAGAATCTTACTCGGTCCCATTCTTGTAAACCTGTCGTTGGATATTTTCGAGAGTTGGGTTCTCACATAATCCTACATGCTGTTTAGATGTACAGATCTTGGCAATTGAAATGCAGCAACTTTGTGAATTTAGGATTTGTTTCAAATTCATTAGATAAAAAGTATAAATATACTCGTATTGCTATGGTATATAAATATAATATGAATTAGAAATGCGATGTTGCAGTATTCTTGTTTCTAAATGCTTTAGATATAGAAGAAAGTGTACTAATAAGGGGTGGCTTATGGAATGGGGAAGACATTGGAACACTTGGGAAGATTGTGGATGAAATGCTTACAGAAAGTATTGAAACTGCTAAAATTCTTAGAAGGTAAATGATCAAGAACTCCGTGGAACTTGGTCTGTAAACATTTGTTTCGGAAAACTGAAAAAGATTGATGCAAATGTGATAAAGACGCTCTTTGAATACTGAACATGTTTACAAAACAATACTCATGGTCTTTTGCGAGTCTAGAATACTTAAAACTAGTACAAATTCCTCTTCTTCAATCTCAGTTTCGATTTGATGACAGTATTTAATCAATATGGCTGGGTGGTTCAGCAGTAAGAGGACCAGCACTTGAATTTGGCAACTCAGGTGTCGTGCGTTCGAAGTTAGCGTCCGACGAGTACAGTGACGGTACTTTTTGGGCGAGTTCAGTATATTTCCGAGTCACCACTCGCCGTTGGGAAAATAATTAACGGTGCTTCTTCACCCTTTACGGCGAGGGCATGCAGTAACAAGGCCACGGAACTCTTTACACACACTTTCCTACATCTTAAGGCTCCCGCGGTTGTGATAAGATAAAATAGAGTATACGCAACGGGGCGCCGCTTACCACCAATAAAAAAAATACAATCAATAATAGAGACATTTGGATTTTCACTTATTAAATCATCATCAATTAATTAATCTGTTTCCAATTCTAAATTAATGGCATCTTTTTTATCGCATTCATTAAATCCACATGTTAGAAAACTGTTTTCTTCCGCTTATAGGCCATAATTTTCTCCAAACCTCTAAAATCCATATTAATGTATTGACAACTGTAATGTTTCTTTGTACCATTTTCAATAATTCTGCATTGCTAAAACTACTTTATGAAGCATATTTTTATAAATGACTAAAACTTTTAACGATGCTCCGATCCATTGATTATCAGGGCTGAATTTCACGTTTTCTAATGAAATATTCGGATGAGAAGTTACATTATCGAAAAATAAGACTACATTTCCCCTTTCACTCTTTATCTTGTGGCTAATGCTTTTGACTATGTTAACATAGTATCCAAAGTCATCCATGCTTTTTTATTGTATACCCACTGTATGGCAATTTATCCACGTGCTTTCTTCTAAAACCTGGACTTCTAAGTAATAACAAATCTCTTTCCATGTTTGAGTACAACAGTATTATGAGACTTTCCTTTGCATATTTTTCCCCCGCACACCTATGGCTTATTATTAAGCTTTGGTATCGGGTACTTTTATCTTTACATTCTCCTTCTTATTCCATTTAGAGCAACCATAAGTTTTGCAACTGCAAATCTCGCAAAATGCACTTTAACTTTCCAACTGCGCTGTATCTTCGTACACGGTACGGCAGGAAGAGGTGATTGTAACGTGATAGATCATTCACTTGCATACCTAAAGTCCAATTCCGAAGGCAGTACCTAGTTTCTTGGCCGTTACATAAACTACAATTCCCGGAATTGGATAGTCTTGTCCGTGCTATTACCGTAACGGACGTAAACAAAAACAAACGTGCGAATGCGTTGCTTTCATGCATTTCTTCGATATTTCATCTTTATGTCATACCTTTTGCATTATAAGCTGCTATTAATTATTTCTAATGCGACGCCGATCTTTGGAATCTGTTTCAGAAAAATAAATCTAGCAATGAATGTGCTGCGAAATAAAAATATTTCTTTTGCAAGGACAAGCATATATTACTGAAGAATTCTTTTTAATACATTTAATTGGCACATTCCGCGCTTATTAAGTGTAAAGGGAAATTCTAAGATAATATTATAACGAGTATTAAATGGACAAAATTGCTTAGCGTGTTCCAGTTATTGGAGTCTTCATACTGACGTTTATTGTTAAGCGGTGATATTTTACAAATTATTTTAGTTCCATCATGTATTAAATCTGCAAATTCAACGATGAACTTCTATATTTTGTAAACCTATATTCGCCTTTTTGGCATTCGTAATTGCGATATTATTAAACTAAACCGTACAAAACTTTTAACACAGTAAACATATTCGTGTAAACGAGGTATGTATGTATATACCTTGCCCGATGAGCGATAGCTGACTGACGGTCTCCTTAGAATAACATCTGCTAAATATGTTCTGTTTCTTCGAAAAACAACCTGTTAAGGACTTAACATTGTTTTTTATATTTTATATATTTTTTACTACTATGTATTTTATCTTCTTTGCATTATTATTTTCATTTAGAATATTATTTTATTTTCATTTTTATATTTATTTATTATCATTCTTATATTTATTTATTTTGCTCTCTTATATCCAATTTTATTTTAATATGTATGTACATTACGCATTTGTATATGTATGCAAGTCAGCCATTCGCATTACGCTAGCTAAAACTGCCTAATTAGAAATATTTCACTGCAACGTCGTCGGATATGTAATGGGAGTTTTCTTGAAATTTAAGGTACACAAGCATAGGCAGTCGTCTCCCGCGCGACAGTCGAGGTATTAGCGATCGTGCACTCTCGGTCACCTTTCGTGCCTCGTCGTAACGTGTACAGTAACGTCGTCGTAAGATTATTAGAGATTTCTAAGTTTTTCTAGTTTTGGCGGGAATCGTCGAGGACGTTGTCTATACATTTATTTCTGGCGGGAGTCATTTGGTAACGTCGTCGGACCACACGTATAGATTATTTTAATAAGTATAAACTCTCGATTTTCTATCATCGTACGTCGAGGCTACTGTGTCCATTGTCGTCTATACATATTTTTAGTCTTCAGTTAAGTTTGTGTCGGAAATTATTTTGGTGAGATTGTCGGCGCGCATGTATAGACCTCCTCTACAAGTACGATCACTCCGCTTCTTGCTGACGGTCGTTGCGGCCGCAGCGCCCGTTGTCTTTGTACGTTTGTTCGGTCCTTGTCGTATCGGGACTTAGAAATTTTTCATTTAGTTGCTCGTCGTAGCGGACGAGTGTCACGGACCAGTTTTCTTATGTAATGTCGGCATCATCGCTCCGTTTTACTTGTCGGTGCACAGTTCGCACATTTGCTGGTTACTGGATTTTTTCCTTCTTTGGGGCGCAGTAGTATAGAGCTAAAGATTGCACATAGCGTAATATTTCAAACGAGAACGCCTGGGTAGCTGTGACATTACTTTTGTATTGAGATCGGCTATTATCGCTACTGTCGCCCTCGACCAGGCGTTCAAGCTCTAAGAGATAGGGTGGGTTCCCCTATAAATGTGAATATAACAAACGTATTTGGTCAAGTACAAATACATGCCAATAATACAGGGCCAAGTCCCTTAGGCAAATTTCAAACAAGGAAAGTATATTAGGCTCCCGGAAAGCGACATATAAATAAGCATAGCACCGAGGTGCGCTTATAAATTTAAGAAATAAATAGGGTTGGCTCCTATAAAAAGGTAGTGGTGCATGAACAGATAGAGGCATTAGTACATGCCTCTGACAAAGCTTCAGCGGAAGCATATAAGAGTTTAACCTTTTAAACAGAATTAAGACATAGCGTTGCAACGTACATGCTGAGGCATTACTTTATGTTGCTACCAATGAAAATACATATACAAATGCTAATGTACATTACATGTATAAGAGAGCTCGAATAACTGCAATTATTGCAAATCTATATATCTTACGTACATCGTACATGTACATAGGCAAGAGTGGAAACCGTGTAACCATTTTATTTTTAAATATATATCTTTTTGCGCATGCGCATTGAGTTTCACTGTACAACCTCTCCTCTAGTAAATAAGCGAACATACTCTACAAGTAAGTATTGGTCAAGTAATTTAGGAAATTACGAGCAGGCTACAGCGGCGTTGTTCTTCAAACCAGGAGAACGTATCACAACCTATTAACCAAACGAATAGATAATCTAGCTTAATATTCATATACTTATAGTGTGGGGGACTTTTCAGAAACTGTCAAAAATATGTTGTGGTGTTGAAAAAGGATGCAGATCGTTTAATTTTATAGTGCAGAGTCATAAAGAACTGTAATTTCCTCAGAAACCAAAATTTGAAGTGTGTACCTGAAGGTATCTGGACCGGACTAAGGATATTCTAAAATTTAAGTAATTAATAAATAAATTAATAAATTTTATTATCAGCATTAATAAGTAATAACTTTACAATAATAAAAGATTTTAATTTTAGTAATCCATAATTACATGCAAAATTTATTTTCTTGATCTTTAAACAAAATGTTATGAACCTGCTTCTTGCTTAAAAATAGAACAGTTCAATTTATTGCAAATACAAATAAAAATGTATATTGTTCAGACCTTGGAGTGTTAGCCTCAGAGAGAATAAGACGTTGATATGGATCTTAATGACGATGACAAAATGTGTAATGGAAAACAAAGACAACATTTATCCTTGAATTAAATGTTTACAGCAGTTTGATAGACATAGATAAAGTACCTTAATCAAAGACTACTAAAAGAAGCCTCACAGTTTACTAAAATAACAAAGTCGACCACCAGAAAAAGTGGTAAATTTGTGTTTCGGGAAAAAAAAACAAGCGTAATAATAGACAACTTAGAGATATATTGATATTACTCTAAAAAGTTTATAGCGGGAATAACATAAAAGAATGCATAATATGTGCTATTTCAAGCAGCACAAGTCTCGATAACAAAAAAAATCAGTTGTTCTTTAATATATAGCAATTGAAGTTATTTACACGATTCACAAATCACCTATTGTGCGTTAAAAGTCGTCTTTCGGATAATTTATTGTTTGGTATTTATTAATTCTTTTTTGTTAATTTGCTTATTTATTATAACTGCTTACTGTCTATTGCGAGCCACATCGCACCTAACAACTGCGTGTCGAGTGACCCAAATTACTTTACTTCTTTAGTTTTAAATCTTCTCCGTAATCAAACACTGACATCTCTAATATCACGAAATCTCCCGAGAGCTCGAAAACCAGAAATTAATAAAAGAATTAAACATTGCCCGTTGAAATAGGTTGGAATATATTCTAGAAGACTTGCTCCTGCATCATTGTTCTCGCAACATCATCAAATTGGTTCATTAACCCGGGAACGTATAAACTGAGACGAATAGACTGGAGAGAATGTAGTGTTTCTTCAAACCTAGATGAACGTCATAAAGAACATAAACGCAAAAGAAAACTTTGATAAAGAGACAACATTTATCCGTAAGAATATACGCTTAGAGAGATATTGATATAACTCTAAAAAGGTTATAATTTTGCTACGATCAGTCGTAGTACTGGCATCATTTTTTCAAATTTACAACGATAGGTGTCATAAATTTTAGGTTACTGTACATACGGGCTTAAAATATTCTATACCTGCCTTCCAAACTTACCAGTTATTATTTTTTAATATAACAATAATAATACCAATAACATAATAATAATACATGCCTTCGGCTGGCAATGAGTGGTGAGTCTTAAGATATTCATTATTAGCATTCGCCGTGGACTCAGGAAAATCATAAAATACAGCCCCAGGGTTCGGACCCAAGACTCCAAAATTGATAGCCAAACGCACAAGGCATTAAGCCATTAGCCTCAATAATATATGGTAAAAAGGAAACGAGATAATTGCTGAAGCTATGACTGTGTGAAATACCAGATAATGATTGAATGATTGCATCTACTATTGTCCTCGTGGTCCTAACAACTAATTAGTAATTGTTTCCGCAAATTGGATTATTCTTCAACGTAATGTTTATATATTTTTAGCAAATAAAAATGTTTGCATGAGTACGTAGGCTTCCACGGCCAATGTGCGTAACAAGCGAACTACTTCCGGAATTGGCAGGAATTATTGAGGTGGTGGTTTTATCCCCGCAAATTATTTGCCGCTGAAGGAAAACTGCTTACGCCATTATTCATATATCAGAAAAATAGTTAAAATGTTGTTGAAAATGTGTTTTAACACTTGCCCTCTGTACCCCAGAAATTTCATTTAAATTAGTGAATAATACTAAATTAAACTCCTTTTTACAAGTTTAGCTATAATTTGTTATTAAACCAATTCACAATTAAATTAAATTATTAAATCATGATTTTTCAAAAATCTTATCGAGCCCAGTAGTTGATTTAAAACTCGTCAGAAAGGAAGAAATTATCCTCAATATCTAAGTATTCAAAACTGCCTAAAGGTACAGTGATTTGCTCCAATCTAATCCAATATTCTTAAAAAAAAATCTACCGCCAATAACGTCGAAGTTATACCGCAACAGAAACGTGTGTTGAATTCATTAACCTATTTACGCGTAATTTATCCGACATCCAGTCAACTACGATCTGACAGCATGTTATTTTATAATACGGCATGCCTTACGGTGCGTACTCCACATTTTCTTAATTAGATCACGTCGGGAACCGCCTCTGGCGTACGCAAAACAGGAAATAGTATACTATCATACGCCGATTCCACGCCAGAAGTTCGACATTACGACTATTAGTCGTTCTCTGTATTTCGCGCGTTTTGCCCTGACCAGTTTTAGAACTGGTACGATACGGCCTTAAAAACGAATCGCATCACGTAGTAGGAATGCGTTAATGTTTCCATGAGAACCGGCCCGATTTGTATACGGAGGCAGGCTATGATATTGCGTATATCTCTTGTTGGTCTCTAGCTGGGATGCAATGTGCAATAAAATTCATCATTTATACTACAGCTGTTTGGTTGCAAAAAAGAAACTGAATCGTACTATCTAATAAACTTATGCAAATCTATTTTTAAATTGAATGTCTTTATCAATCTCATAGAATCTGGTAGACTACAGCAGCTGTTTGGAAAACCATTATTTAATAGGAAGTCAATAAAGAACAGGTGACATATAGACAAGTATTGCGAAACCTTTCAAACATATGGAATTGTATAAGAATTGCATACACCATCAAGAGAAAAGAAAAGGTTATATTAATTAACAACGAAATAGTAAAGTGAATTTCTTTTCACATATGAGCAACGATCTTCCGGTATTTTGGTTAACTCAACAGGAACAAAATGTTAAAATCAGGGACAATTAGGTAGGACAACCGCCGGTTCCACGTTTAGCGCCATCTGCCCGACTTGGAAGAAATCAACAATACACTAGGGTGACAGAACAAAATAGACACCTACAAATTAAGAAAAAAGATACTATTCTCGTTATATATACAAAATATTTTTAAATTAGACTAATATTTTGTCGATCCACCTTTACTTGCGTGAAGTGCTGCGAGTCGTCGTGGCATAGAATCTATTAAATGATTAATGGTGTCTTCTGGAATATTTAACCACTCTTCTATAACAGCTGCCCCGAGTTCTTCCTTATTGCTGGGTTTTCGGGGTCATTTCGCCATATTTGTCTGGATTATGTGCCAAACATTCTCTATCGGATTCCTGTCTGGAGATTGGCTTGGCCATGGTAAAATCCAAATCCCCTGTTCCGCTTTCCATGTGGTTGTTGTTCTTGCTTTGTGACAGGGTGCTCCATCCTCCATAAAAGTGGCGTCTTCTTTAGATAAAATGGCGTTGTCGAATATCGGTAGTAGTCCTTCTGTTAATATTTGGATATATTTTGCCGCATTTATATTTCCGTCGCAGATTACTAATTGCGATCTTCCACCATACCATATCGCGCCCCACACCATGATGTTCACACCGCCGTATTTCACCGTCTGATGCAAAAATTTGTCGTCCAGTTGCTGTGACGAACGTCTCCATACCCACGTACGACTACTATCACTGAATTGACAGTATCTGCTTTCGTCTGAAAAAACGACAGACCGCCAAAACTCTTCGGCCTTCGTTCGCATTTCGATTGCCCAAGCCATTCGACGCCGTTTTTGAAACGCCGTAAGGAGAGGTTTTTGCTTTGCCACCCTTTTATACATCCCCACACTGTGGAAGTATCGCAGAACGGTGCACTGACTTTTCTGTGAAGTTGCTGCAAGCTCAGCTGTACTTTTTCGCGATTCTCTTAACACTTCGCGCACAAGCACCCTTTTACTTCTTTCAGAAGGTCCAGCACGACCTGGTCTCGGCTCCACTGTTGTTTCATTCCTTGCCTTTAAATTGTGTAACCACACGGTTAACTGTGGACAACGGAATATTTAAAAATTTACTTATTTCACGTTGCGAAGCGCCGCGTTCACTCTGGCCAACGATGCGACCCCGGGTGAAGTCGCAAATATCACTCGAACCTTGTAAGCGAGGCATAAAATTTCGTTATGTTACGCACAGTTTGCGTTTGAAAAATATAACAAATGTATTATGTTGAGCAAGTATTAAAAAAAAAGTATGTTTGCAATCAAAATTGTTTTATAAGATATTCACATAAAATATTTAGAGAGGATAATAAAATAAAGCTGCTTAATCAGAGATGTATGTATATTTATAATCACAAGATACTTATAAACCTAAGTAATAGGCTCAGTCCAATACAGTTAAGCTAATTCTCTCCTGGTTTTTAGTATTTTCTGCATCTGTTTTGTATAACTTTAGAATATAACAAAATGTGAATTTGCCGATTATAACAGGCAAACATAGTTTAGGAAAAAACTAGTGGTAGCAATTCATTATTTCTTCGAATAGTTTCTGCTTCAAAGTGCTTTTTCCTCACGCTCTACAATTGTTGTATACTTCTTCATGTGTAATACATTCTTTTTTAAGTCCATTCTATATTTTTGGTGGGATTTGCCACTATAACACAATAGATTTCTACCATACTTACACCTACCAATAAATCAAATAAATGATTAATACTGGTATCATCCAAACTTTTGGAAAAAAAAACTTAAAGAACTTATATATTGTAATAAACTATGTGTATAGAAAATTTAACTTCTCCATATTTATCCGTGTGTAAGTATAAAGTGTATACAATGTTCTTTTTATTATTTAAAAATTCCTATTTCTATACACCCATTATGTGTCAACAAAATACGATATATTTGGTACAATATTTACATTACATCATTTACTCCTCTATAGCGATAAAGCAAATACTTCTCACTGAAGTTAAAAGAAAAATGTTACTTTTTTCTCAGGCAATAAGGTACACTCGGTTCGGCTTCTGATAAAACACTTTTAGCGAACTTTCTAAATTGAACCTATACTGTCATCTGTTATCCTGGAAGAAATTAAAAGATTTAGGAACAGTATCATATAATGGGCATGTCAACCCCATGCTTAAAATTTATCCATCACTATGTCACAGTTAGTTCACACAGCACATGGTTGCCGGTCTAGATTGGTTATGTAACATACTATTCTTAAGTTATAGCAGTGAAAATCATCAAAAAAATATTTAAAACAAAAATGTTCATTATAGTGCGCACATTTTATAATAGCAAACTCGCGGCAGGATTCCTTGAACATAATGTGAAAATCATGTCTTACTGAATGGATGTAGCGATCTGGTTTAGTTGATTGTCAACTAAAGATTTCAATTTTATTACGTTATTCCGTTGATCTAATCAGCATCAATGTTACTGAGTAAAACACGAGGAGTAACACTACAAGGCACACACGTAGTTTTTCTTACAGTATAACATGTGTATTGTTATTTCAGAAATCTTCTGGTCATATTGTATTTATTTACATTTGTGTATTATTTGAAAGCTAAGTGACTATAAATACTTTTGGCGTCTTCGGGATCAGAATCCATACGTCCCAATGAAATGGATACTTTATACTTTTTTCTCACAAACCCTAATTTGCTCTGGCATTTCAATAACAAGAAAACATCTTCTAGGATTCAGAAAAGCATGAAACACGACGGCAAAGAGTTTAATAGGCCGGATGTCTTTTCCAATGTCTTTACGAGTGCGTATAAACAAAATGCTCAATGTGCATCTTTCAATTCTTCTTTTAACCATAATAATTTTTGTGCTCATGTTTTCTCTGAATCGGATGTGGATCACTGAATCTGACGATTTTAAATCAAATACATATGATAACTGGAGATGATGGATTACCGAGCTTCTTTCTAGACGATTGTGCACCTGTTTAGTTGTAGTCACTGTTAACTACATATATTTGGCCTGGCGTTAACTACGTCAACTTTACAGAAAGTGTTGAAGATTAGTACAATTACCCTCGTATTTGAGAACGAAAATCGATCTAACATTACTAATAATTGTAGGCCTATAAGCATAGTGTCCAAATTCACCAAAAATAGTTGATTATGCGTTGCTTTTCTAAACTGCATTTTCTTAAATTACATCAGTGTACTAACCAAGAAGAAATTTGTACTTAAGGCCATATTTTTTAAAGCGCGAACTCTAAATCTATAATAACTGTTACTGAACTAGTTATCTAGACTATTTTATTTCTGTTAGATATTCACCAATAAACTGTTCTTATTTTTACATACATATACCATATAATTAATACCACGTTATGATGGAAATATGAGCAAAAACTCAGAGAACCACTCCTAGTATTGCATACATTACGATTGTACGCTATTCATATTCAAGCGGCCTAATACATATTCCGCTTCTATCCCATGACTCGTTCTTCCCGATTAAATCAGAGGCCTACTTCTCCGATGATGCGTTTAGCAGTGATTCCGGATTGATATGAGTATACTATGTTGTGCCTAGAATGACTCTGTAAAAGTAATTAATATTACGTTAGGTTTTTATTTTTTTCTATCACGATAAATTGTAATGATAAGAAATCCGGATAGTGGCTCGATATGAAGTTTATTCTTTAGAAATTAGCAATGATCCATTAGCTTACTTCGTTTGATAAATTAGTAAATATTTGTTGCATGTATTACTTGTGTTTTATTTATCAACTGATCGCACGAAATAAATTTGTACATTTGATGTCTGTCCCAGTTTGAATACATAGTAATTGTTGTAAAGAAAATGACTATATACATCGTTGCCACTGTGCAAAGTCAATATTACTAATAGAAAAGAGTTTAATAGAGACATAAATTCAATAAAAACACAGCAGCATGTTTAAAAACTTTATGCTAAAATAATCCTATAAGTAGCATACAAGCTTACTTCCAGCCTAAAGGAACAGTTCTGAGTAATTTATTCTACAGTAATGCAATATCTAAAAGTCTTCAGTAGATCTGCTTCGCTGGTGACTTCACACATTTTCATGTCAACCCAATAGAAATGTCGCATCCCTTTCCTCTTGAATACAAAAGTTTATAATTTGCCATAATATTCACAATATTAAGCTGAGGTAGGATGCAGTTGAAAGTTCCTCTTGTCTTATCGAAACTTTCAACTACCAACTCCTGCAATTTTTTGTTCAACATTCGATGAGGTACTAGAGGAAGTTTCATCGTATGAATTTGATGACGCTTCAGCTAATAATCCAAGCTAAAAGCTATACAATATACTACAATTTTTCAATAAGATTAATTTTTCTATATACTTCTTACCATCGTTTGCTTCACGAAAGAGTCCATCTTAAACAGTTTTGTGTTTCTGGAAATATGTTATCGAGCAAAAAATAACCAAATCAAATACTACACCTGGAGTTGTTTAGTACCAATTTACTCGACAACCTATCGCCAATGTATGCAAAGAGAATACATGATACCGCCATAGTTTAAGTTTAACAGCACCAAGGACTTACATAGTAAGAGTCGAGAAGAGGCATAAAAAATTGACGATATGACATATTAAGTTTTAAGACCAGCGAAGGCTTTTTGTATTACATGTGAAAATTGTGAGAAGCATCCAAGTACACTCAGCAAAATTTTTACGGTTCCATATGAACTTTTTATACTTTAATTAAAATGCTATTAATAAAATGTAAATAAAATTTTAAGTTTTGGAAAAATGAGTGAATATTTTCTCGTTCTTTTTTAATTTATTTGGATGTGCGGACTAATATGGAGGGTAGTGTATGTTTGAGATCGTCCATCTTCGATTAAAGTATCTATTCCAGCCATTTGTTCTGACGTTAAATTATTCATTTTGCGTCTAATAACGTTAGTAAAATACTCACAAACAGCACACTTTAAAATTTGCCCGTATAGGATCACTTTCAATAAACAACTAAATAAAAACCATGTGTATATGCACTTTCCTAACATTTTTTGTAATAACAAAAAAAATAACTTATTCCAAAGCTAGTTGTATGATCTTTATATACTTGTAGTTGGCGCACATATGGCAAATATATTGTAGACGTATCCAAAATATCTCAGGCGTTTGCCTTTTCATAGTCTACGTGATATTTTTTTGGCGGAGTGTAGATTCATTTGAAGTGATTCCAAACTTATGGCCTACAGTGTACGGCAAGTGTTATTCGTTGTATAAACGATGACCATTTCACTGTATTTTTTTACCATAAATTCATGCTGGTTTAGAAATGTAGAAAACTGGTTTTCCATAACGATTAAATAAATTAGCTAATACTATTTATCAATATTTAAGTAATATTCGAATCGATTTAAATTTACATAATCCAGATATAGGCGTGAGTTAACCCAGTCTGTACGTAAATATGCCGCGAAACCTGCTAGGCAACTTTATTGCGATTTACACGAAGAACGAATAAAACACGATAATCGTGAGTATTTCTTACGATTTTCTAACGTTATATAAATACCGACAATATTATTTCCATTCCAGTAACCTACTTCCTCTTTAACTCTTGAAACTATCTTGTAGAAATTCCTCGCAGGCTCCAGCGCTATTCGGTAGTCCGAATTCATTCAAAAAATTCGCGGAGAAATCTCGCAATACTCGCGGCAATAAATATTCTAACGGCCGCAAAAGTAGGGTAGCCACGTTTAGTCATGAAGATAAGCGATAATGGTACGGAATTAGCGGACAAATATCGACGTGGTTATGTTGCTTTGTTGTCATCTGGCGTGGACTTACGCTTTAGTGTTGTAAGTTGTTAGCAGTAATAGAAACTGGTTTCATTAATATTCCGCATGCATTGTTTTGTATGATTTTGCATATTTGTCGTCTTGTTTAAGCGTTAACGGTGCAGTATATGCAGTTGCAAGAGCTTAATTATTCCAAAATGTGTTGATGGATATATTTCTTATATTTAAACTTACAAAGTAATCTTAATTAAAAAGGAAATTGTGTTTAAAATGTTTAAATCGAAGTTCTGCGGGTTAGTTTACATAACCAGAATTTTTCGACAGTTTATGTGCAATATACTAACTTGTATTTTATACCTAGTCAAGCAATAACTTTTGTAATAAAAGCTTCTGTCAACTTCAGGTATTCCACAAGGCTTGAAATTAGGCCCGCTGTTGTTCAATATTTTTATAAATGATTTATTTGAAGTTGTTACCTGTCCAGTATTGGCCTATGCTGATGACGTTAAGATATATAAAGCGATAAATAACACTGAAGACATTCTACTCCTGCAATGGAATTTGCTCTTGCAGATCAACTGGAATCTTGCTGAATCTTGTCGCCTACACAGACATCCTACCATGTGATAATTATCAAGTTTCACGAATTTTTTTGGTACGTGATCTTGGAATCACATTTGACACATAAATTTCATCAGCCACATCCAACAACCGCGTTTGACAGTTCACAAGACCTTTTGCTTCATTTATACAGTTATCAATCCTTTGTCGAACATCGATGCAATTAAAGCATTATATAGCGCCTTCATCCTTAGTAAATTGGAGTATGTGTGTTACGAGGGCGACCTGAAATGTTTCCGGAATCGGTAAGAAATGGCGCACGTTGGTTGAAGTGTCAAAATTGTAGACGTCTACTGTCAACAGTTGTTGTTTAAGAGTGTGTTTTGTGTAGCAAGTCAGGCGGTTTCGCTAAAATGGATAAAATTGAATTTTCTGCAGTGATAAAACACTTCTGGTTGGCTGAGAAAACGGCCACGGAAACTCGAAATATTTTGCTAGAGGTTCACGGCGAATGTACTCCACCATTTTCGATCATCAGCTTCTGGGTGAGTGAGTTCAAACGTGGCCGCACAAGCACAAGTGACGAACCACGCAGTGGACCCCCAAAAACCGCTACCAACGATGAAATGGTCGATAAGATTCATGATGTCGTGTTAGCCGATTGAAGATAAAAGAGATAGCAGAGACAACAGGCATCTCAGAAGAAAGCGTCGGCCATGTCCTATACGAAATTTTGGATATGAAACAGCTTTCGGCGCGATGGGTACCGCGTTCGCTCACATCGGAGCAAATACGGAATCGGGTGACCGTTTCGGATGAGATCCAAGGATTTTTTCATGCGTTTCGTAACCGTGGACGAGACTTGGATCCACCACTACATACCGGAGACCAAGGAACAGTCGAAGCAGTGAACTTTTCCGGACGAATCGGCTCCGAAAAAAGCAAAGACCATCGGCCGGAAAGGT
This sequence comes from Trypoxylus dichotomus, assembly GCA_023509865.1. NCBI lineage: Eukaryota > Metazoa > Arthropoda > Insecta > Coleoptera > Scarabaeidae > Trypoxylus > Trypoxylus dichotomus. The sequence continues at coordinate 37,700,443 of CM042081.1, forward strand.
CATGGCGACCATTTTTTGGGATTCCCGTCGTCATCGACTATATGCAGAAGGGAAGGACGATCCCGGGGCAATACTACAGCGATTTATTGGTCTGATTCGATGCAGTATTGAAGGAGAAACGGCCTCGTTTGCTGCGGAAGAAAGTGCTTTTCCACCACGACAATGCACCGGCTCATTCATCCCGCTTCTTCGTGTCCAAATTGAATGATTTGTGCTACGCATTAGTCTCTCATCCTCCATATTCACCGGACCTAGCCCCCAGTGACTTTTTCCCATTACCAAACCTGAAAATATCATTGGGAGGAAAGAGATTTGCCTCAAATGAGGAGGTCATCTCCGCTATTTTGCAGATCTCGAAACATCTTACTTTTCCGACGGCTTGAATAGACTGGAGCACCGTTTGAAAAAATCTATTGATCTCCGAGGAGACTACATCGAAAAATAAAAAGCCACACCAATACCGTGTTTTTCTTCTCGATCGCAGAAACATTTGAGGTCGCCCTCGTACTTCGGAAAACAAGCTTGATGTTTTAGTCTATCTCTATGTGCAAAACTTAAGAGACAATCCTCGTAACAAGTATAAGAAAATGGTTCTGATTCAATTACGATGGGCTATAGGAGTCGTGATTAGGTTTAGTTATTATAAGGCACAAACTTGTACGTCCTTCATTCTTTTTCTATTTTGATGGCTCAAAATTTTTACTAATATTAACAGTAAGAACTAAGGCACATTGCCATATTGCAAGAACTTTTCTGGATTACCTTATTTAAGTGAGTAGTATAAGACTATGAAAATTGGGATAGATTAATTAAATTATTTATAACTAGACAATTTTGTAATTCTTGTTTATAGACGAATTTCAAGACTAATAATTATTTTTTAAATAAATTTTTAATAAACGAAACCTGCTCCTTCCACTTCCTATTCAAATTATTGGGTAATCAGTAATATTTTTGTTGTTCCTTCAGACGTTTCTAATTAACCAAAACTATCTATCACAATATCATACTATACCACACGATCTCATTTCATTATCCAAAGAACATACTGTGCGGCGTATACTATTATCTACTTTATAATTTTATACCCACCACCACCGGCATAACCCGATGATACGTAGGCTTTAAAACCGTCAAACGCGACTCGTATTAGTAATTACGAGTTCATTCTCCTCTCCGTTAAGCAAAAGCAATTTCGTCACCATAATAGCACGCCACTGTCCCCGCACGGTATCCAGATTTCGAGTTCCTTGCTGCACCGTTCTTATCCCCACCATCATTCTGCTAGATTCGACCGAAATAAAACGCGGTTGTGAAGAAACCGCGCGTCGTTTAAATCGGATTGGAGCACGTGCCTTTACGCGACAAAGGCAAGAGCAAGCGCTGCGGTGAAACGATGCGACGTAAAGTATGCGCGGGTGCATAATCTAATAGCTGTCGTTTATCTTGTTCGCTCCGAAATGATACAATGCGTTTGCGTCAAGGGTTCGTTGAAGGAATTTAGAGAGCTGTAAAAATGGTAATTTCTTCGGAATAAAACTAATCTTATATGGATTCTAAAGATGTTTTATTAGATATAAAAAGTATTTTTATTAAAATAAAATAAAGCATTAATGCTGTAATGTGAAGCCATGCTGATTACACAGGGAATTTGGTCCAGTTTACATCAAATAAAGTTTTTTCTTTGATGGTAAATGCTATTTTAACTTATCACAGTCTCAAGGACCTTAAGGTGTATAGCTTTGTTACTATATCCCTTCGCCATAAAGGGTTAAGAGCTATTAATTATTTTCCCAATGGTGAATAGTGGACTTGCAAACATATCGAACCCGTCGGAAGAGTACTGCCACTATAGTTGACGAACGTTGGTTTTGAACGCACGACGCGCAAGTTACCAAATTTCAAGTAGAGGCCTTCTTACCACTAGACCACCGAATCGTTAAAAGAAGAAGTTTTGAGACCAAAAGGAAAAGCAAGATGAAATTTGAAATTGTCAATTTTATTGGTGTTTGCTGATTAGTTACAACTAATACACGTTCTGGTTTTATTGTACGCCCAACAGCCCAAGGCCTACTGTAATGTTCCCTCGTTTGGTTTTAGTAAGGCATGTTGGTTTCCTTGACTAGCTTTAATAACCTACATACTAAACATTTTGCCAATGATTGATCCAAAGTGGCCAGTACATTGTTCGACTTAATACTACATACTCGAAAATAACATGGTAAGTTGCTTCGTCCTCTTCACTACACAGTTTACTTATAGGCTCTTCTCTTAAAACCCTCATTTTGTGCAGATGTCTCTTAAGCAGCTTGCATCAACGGAAAATTCGTAATAGAATTTAAATAAATCCGTTTGATATTGTTTTTTTTTTTAAAAGCTTGAACTACGTTCTGCGCTTTATGTTTGAGTTTCTTTTGGTATTTAAATGTTATTCCATAAACATGTTATACGGATTAATACGTATTTGGAATTTTATTGAATGTAGACATTTTTTTTACAAAAGAAAACTTAATGTTCTTCTTTCTATGAAAAAAATACAGTCAGCATAAGCTTAAGTCAGAAAGAAAGTCAAGTTTTTAGAGATTCCAAGTCACAGCAATTGTAAAAAAATAGTTGAGGTGATAAAAATTATTTGTCGTTTGACTCCTTAAACGACAAAAGAAATCATCTTGTTATAGAAAAGTTAAATAGCGTTTTAAATAAGGATTTACATTTTGTCAGGTTAAGTAAAATTTGCGGTAATATGACAGCGTTTCTTTGAAAGATTATTTTATGTATGGTGTAACGCTGAGAATATCTTTTTTGATCGTTTTGATCGAGTGAACATCTCTCAGTGAAATGCTGTTCGAAACATACCGAATGCTGAAGGTGCCGAACTCATTCATGTTGATAATATTTCGCGGAAGAGTAAATGGTATGGAATGCTTTTCACAAGATGGGAGAAAAATTCCGCGCCATAGGGATTGCAATTTGTAATACACAATACAACATACCTAACATAATAATGCTGGTAAATACAACTACTCATGGTATTGGTGGGATCATTCACTGGAAAGACAATGTGAGGAGAGAACAAACGCTAATACGTGGACACATTTCTGACTACTCGGCGTCATCATCGCGATTTTAACCGATCTTTCCGCCTAACACATCGCAATTCCCTCTCGGCTGCTATCACCGTATCTAAAGTAACAGTCTAAGTGAGCATTCTTGGCGCTATCTAGTGCCACAAGAATAATACACTTGTCTGCCGTTTTAAACACAGCGAAACAAGTAGGGTACAGTTTCCCAACCGTTCTTCCGAGCATCTCATGGACTGCTAGACCAGAGAGGGCGCGCACTAACAATGCATAGGGTAGCTGCACGTGTAAATTATACCACAGGCTTACCAGGATGTACTAAAAACACATCGAAAAATATCCTAGAAAACAATACGTAACGTGTTTCTTTCTCTCTTCGCACTGATTTTCCCATTATTGTGTTAGGTATTGTTTTCTACGCATTTGTCGACGTGTTTTTACTATATAATATTTGTTTTTAGTATATTTACATTATATGTTCAGTGTAGTTACCGTTAGTGTTAAAGCGCAACCGTAAACGATAGCTCATATTCCAATGCTTCTCGCCAAGTGAAGTGTTTTTGTCTCTAATTTTTTCAGAATAAACTTTGGATTTTTGGATTTAATCTTTTGCAGTAAAGTCATTGAATTTAAATCCTAAGATTGCAATGTTCCCCTATGGCTAGTTCACTGTAGGAGGTTCTCATTTATCCAGTCACGTCATTTGTGCGCCTTAATGAGTGTGGGGAAGGGGATGCCTTGTCCTGGATAGACGACTCTGGGTGTGAACCCACCACATCCAAATCGGCTATTATTGAATTTCCTAAGTTTTCCAAACTAATTTCCGCTGGCGACCTTTTCTTCAAGGAAGTAGGAGTCAATAATCCCCAGAAAACACACCAAACAGAACAGCTCTTTTTTCCTTATGTCTGATAAACCAGTGCGGATTACTGTCAGATCAACAACGTAAATTGTATCGGATTACCTCACCGTTGACATAAAAATTAGTTTCGTGAACGAACATAACTTTTAATAAAAGCTGTACATTCTCTTCGAACTTTGTTAAACGTCAATTACACACCTCCACATAATGATCTGGCTCATTTTCTAATAAGTGCTGCAACACCTGCAGCTTGTACGATTGAAACTTGTGCGTTTTCAGATGCCTCGGATAGTCGATCGAGGAACATCCAATTCCATTATTCGGTGGGTTAGTTTCTTCGTATTTAATGTTATCTTTGCCAAAACCACTTCCAATACATCAACTGAGATATTCCCACCTCCAACACCTCGGCTAATATCTTGGACGTCTGGATGTGGGATCATCACCCGCACTACCTGTAGTCTTAATTTTTTCAGGCAGGCTGCTAACTGTGATGTGTGCTACTGGCTGTCGTTTAAGGTGTCTCTGATTAAAATCTTTTGCAGCACCTCTACAGGAGAATCTCTTCCACAGAAGAGGTTAAGCTCATATGCCCTTCAGTATTTAACATTCTTTCTTTCTAAAGCAAGTAAACATGATAACGATTGCAAGCACTGTATGATTGTGTAATTAACAGGTATCACAGTAAACTATACACCACACAAATTAATGATTTATTCGCAACGTAGCGTTTCAAGACCACATGGCCATGTCAGTCAGTAACTCGTTTGATAATGAGAGTCCATGTGGTCTTCAAATGTTTATTTCCAAATATCTTTAATTAATTTGTGTAGTGTGGAGTTTCCTGCAATATCTATAAAGTAAGCATCACGTCGGAGATCAAATCCCTATGGTGTGGGAGTTTTCGCCCATCCTGTATAGCATTATATATAACCTGTTACCTATTGATTATCTACCACGATGCAGACAGCTATGGTCAGCTCACTGTATATAATAATCTTATAATATCTTGCTTGAAATAAGTAAACAAATTGAAGAACCTAAGATCTGACATCCACATGTTGTAATTCTGTCGCTCTATATATTAAGCAAATTGATCGATTTCACTAATTTAATAAATCTAATATTACCCACAACTGCAGTGTCATTTATGCAAATTGCCTTTCTTAATTTATTCTGTTAGATAACGCCCAAAAACGAACTTGTGTAATAACATTTCCTTATGGCTTAAGAAATTAACATCTAACATAATCGTTTTTACGTATTGCAGAAGCTATACATTTCGAACTAGTTCATTTAAATTTCATCCTGCTTCGTAATGTAGAGCAATTAATCATACAGTTTTGCAGCAAAGGTGTTTTCCACGTCGTTAAAATCGTTCCCAATGGAAATGATAGAAAATAATTTAGTACGCATGCTGATATATGTATTCTGTTTTTATTCAGCATTTTATCGCCTCAGAATATCTCTGATCTGGGTGAGCTGGCCTACGTCTAAGATAAAATGTAGGTAAAATTAAACTAGGATCGATTTTGCAATCGAGAAATTCAAAACGGTTCCATTCGTTCTACTCGTAGGTTATAAATATGTATGATTTAAATAGAAAAAGTTTACAACCAACAGGCACGCAAGAAACACTGAAACGGCGACAAAACAAGCTACAGCGAGAGATACGTTCTAGCGGTTGATCTCTAGGGAATTACATTGCTCATATGATATAATAATCAACACCGACTTATACGAATACGTCTATGGTTGTGTGTACGTATATGTGTATATGTACTTACATATAAAATATGGTTGCTTGCATTTCATACGGTAAAGTTAAGTTTTTCTGCTACAAATGATGTCACATGGAACTGTTAAAACAGATCCTACAACAGTATCTTAATAGTCAAGTGTACTTAATCTGTGAACGGCGAAGTCTGTCATATATACACTACCATTCATAAGTTTAATCACACTACATATGCAAAATAAACTAGAGAGATAATGTTTACGAGAAATTTATTAAAGAAACAAATTTTACTCATTAATTCAAAATGTTTTATTGATAAAATAGTACATTCTAATAAAATACATACTGTTATTTCCCATTTGCTTTAATAATTGCCTGACAAATACGCGGCATCCTTAGAACTAACTGCTTCAAATACGATTCGTCTATAGCATTCCACGCTTCCTCCAGAGCCTTCCAATATGCTGCTTGGCCAGTCGAATATTTTTTCCGGACCTCACTATCCAAGTGACCCCACAAGAGGTTACGATCAGGGCTCTGTGACGGCCACTCCATTATAGATTGGATTCCTTCAGAAGATTTGCCTTGTAAAACAAGCTTTAACCACCTTTGCGGTGTGTTTGGGGTCGTTATCTTACTAATAAATGAACCTCTCCCCAATCAATTCACATCCAGTTGGATATCGCATCATTTTCTAGGATTCTCAAATATACATCTTTTGTCATTCTTTCATCTATTTTAACTAGTTTTTCAATCCTTCCGCCATGATGTTTCCTCCTCCATATTTCACTGTTTTTCAAATATACTTGTCCAACATTCTCTCTCCAGAACGGCGAAGAACAAACGTAGGACATTTGCTTCCTAATATTTCAAATTTCGATTCGTCAATTATCCAATCATTTAGATTCCAGTTTGCGTGACCCTTGTCTTTTCCCACGTCTTTTCCGTGTGTGTATATATCCAATTCTCTCTTTTTTTGCATATCTTCGGTCAAATAATCTAACAATGTAGTTCTTCTGAACGCAATCACACACATTTCCAGTATTTCATCAATATATGGATGCATACTGACAATGGGTGAACAGTTTATTATTAGGCTGGTGGATGATTCACTACCTCTCGCAAATGCTAATTCATAACGCATGCATCCCCAGTTTCCTACTATTAACGCATTATTGCTTTATTGTCGTCATAAAATATAATACAGGAATACATTGTTTTCCTGTTTGAATGGATTTTGTAAATAAGTCTTATTGTTATAAGTATATACTATGGATATTAGATTGTAAATGCCATTCTAAGAAGACTAGTATGAATTTCCCTAAATATTTTTGAAATAGTTCTAATGCTAACACAGTATATTAGGTGCGATCAAGCTTATGAATGGTGGTGTATATATTTACTTGTATGTATGTACATAATTACACTAGTGCTTGGTTAATTAGAAGGTATTCTTGTGTTACATGCAAAGATAATTAATATTCGTTGATGTAGATTTTTTATGCGCGATTACGTGAGTTTTTATCGCGCAAATTGCTCAATTATCTTGTAAACAGTAATTATGAAATTAAAATATGCGCTTCTAGGTTTTTCACGTCTTTTTACAAAGTTGTTCTATAATAATTATACAGTTATTTTCAAAAAGATTCGATATAATTAAATTAGAAGCATTCCTTTGGATTTGATCGGAACAGACAGCCTAGCTTTTGTCCTACAGTTTTAAAAAAAGCACTTGGGCTTTCTACTATATCGCACAACCTGTCCATAAGAAATAAATATTAACCATCCTGGAAGAACAACGTTTAGTCAATAATTTCTAAACAGTTTTGACAAGAAATCTTACTGCAAGCGTCCTAATTTCGCTTATCCTCAAGTCAGAAGAGCAGAGAATAGAATCAATACTATTACACACTACTACACTCAGACGTGGCGGTCTGGAATATTCCAGAATAAACATTTCATAACGGCTTCGAAGCTAATCTAACTTTCTAGAACATGTAGGTGGTTCCCGTTGCTTGTAGAACTTTCTAGAAAAATATAAAACATTTTCAAAGCACATAGAATATTCCTGAAAAGTATGGAACTTTTGTGAAGTTTATATTACCTTCGAATATTGTCGAAGTTTGGCAAGAGTTCGAAGTAAGTGTAGTGGCTAGTAAATACGGCATGACTTCATCGAACCAGTTCAGTTCTTAAATAATTGAAGACTAACATCTAAGAAGAAAACTAAACAGTTTTAGGACGGCCGTTACCAGAAGAGCGCCCGCTTTGTTTTAGTGTATTGATTTGTATTTTCATCGTAGAAAGATGGAGCGATTTATATTAAAATGACAAGTCAATAATTCAAGTGAGGGGTAGCAAATAAACGGAAATATTGTGAATACGATAATAATTATTTATTTTGGCTTAACTCCAGTAGAAGTAAACAATGAAGAGAGACCGTGAAGGGGCTCAATTTTAAAATTTATCGTTGAATACCTAAAGTTCTGCAAATGCATTATTGGAAGCTTAATGGGTCAAGACTTATTCGAAAATTAGTAGCTGTATCATAAATACCATGAGTAACTATATTTAGCAGTATAGTGTTAGGTATTGTTTTCTAGGCATTTTTTCGATGTGAAAATGATTTGGGTTGGCAAAAGTGCATTAATATGTGTATTGACTGAGCTTGATTAATGTATGGTCGATATAGAGGATTGTAGGAGCTTATTCGCAGCGAAACACACCATGCTGTTTGGAGTCCCTACATCATCCATAGAAAAGCATTGGCATTAAAGTCGATGAACTTTCGCTTGAATTTGATATTAGAACGTGCAGCAGATGTAGTAAACTAAGCTACAGAAAGCCAGATTTACCAAAAAGCTATCCCTGGACACAGAAGCTGAGTACACGGCCGTGCTATACTACTGCAGTTCGTTATGGCTTCACTTGACAACGTGTTATCCCGTAGTCGAGTTACGTCAAGAAATGCACACTTCTCCACAAGAGGGGAAAGTCACTAAAACTCCAGATACTTTGCCGAATCCATCTTTTCGCAGAAATTGACATCCTTGTGCGAGATATTTAACAATCTGGATACCTTGAATCTGTGCATGGCAACAACATGGATATTTTGAAACTTTTAGACAAGGTTACGGTGTTTAGGAAAAAGCTGCAGTTGTTGATAAAAGACATCAATAAGGATGGCAGCCAAAATTGTTTTCTGGAATTGCACAAATACGTCGCCTGTAATAAAGTCGCTGCTTCACGAAACCTACTGTCCCTTTTCACGGAGCACCTCTCAAAGTTCACATACTGGTTTGCAAAATGCTTTGAATATTGAGAATCCAACATCCGTTCCGTGCCCAAGCTCCACCAGAATTTACTTCGTAGGGAAAAGAGGGCCTTATCGAAGTCTCTTGCAACAATAACCTGAAAACGAAATTTGTTTTTCCGATTCAGGGAGTTTTGAATATCAAAAATGAATATTCAACTCTGAGTTTAAAAGTTACATGGATCCTCATTCCCTTTTGAGATAAACTATTTATGCGAAGCCGGATATTCAGTTGTAGCAATAATCGCTCAAAAATCGATATAGAATGAAAAAAAGGAATGGCAGTGTTAATTATTACATTCCGCGTTTTGAAAAAAATGTGTAGGGATAAGTAAGGTCAGACCTTACATTAACTTATTTGTCGTTCAAGGTTTTCATCGTTTATTTCATATTTTTTATGGTTTGTCATTATGGTGATTCGATTTTAGTAAATATGAGCTTCATATTCTGTGGTCATTACATATTTTGACAAGGACGATGGGATAAAATACTAAACCTGTAAGTGCGCTGCGAACTGATAATGTTTGGAAACCCCTGAATTATATAGTACGGCGATATTCTGCAATAACAGGACACATATTAGAGACTAACAGTGTATGTCAGAGAATAACATAAATAATAATAATAATAATCCTTTATTGCCCAACAGCCCAAGGGCCAATTACAGAACAAATTTACAAAATTCTTATTTCAAATTCAAAAGAAAATTCAAATTGTGTTGACTACAATAATATTTGCAATAAAAAAGACTAAATAACAAATATGCTGAATATATATACATATATATGTATTTAGTGTAACTGCAGTTCGAACGCGGGACAAAACCCGACATATATTTGTATATATGTATCTATATAAAAAGGAAACAAGGAAAAAAGAGGGTTTCACAAAAATGGTTCCAGATCCCGTTTATTTGCATTCCTCATAATTAGTAATTACATATTTATGCACAGTACTGTATGTAGAAGCATTTATTGTATTATAACTTTCTCAAAAATATACGTGCGTAGCTAATACATCACATATTTCGTTTAAAAAGGAAAACTTATCTCCATATATCGCATTAGAAATTCTCGAATTGGGAGTTCTTTTCGTTGTGAAATCTTCATTTGAATAAAACACGAAAAATGCGTTAAAATTCAATCTATCTTGTTTAGATTACCACTTACCAACTCGAGGACATTATTCATTCTCTTTCTTTTCTTTCATTTACGATTATAATTCGTCAGACGCTAAATTGTCCACCTACCAAGGCACCGTGACAACTAAAAAGATTTCTCTCGATTATTTTCTTGTCCATAAATAAATATTCATGCTAATGTCTTCCTTGTCTCCGAACGAAATGACTTAATTAATATACCTCCACGTGATTGAAGTGATTGTCACCATTCACCTGCATAATTCTGAACGTAATAAATCGTATTTATAAGATAGAAAGGGAATACTCATTGTTCAATTGACATATTTTATGCACTACATCAGGTGCTATGTAAAAAAAAAGAATAATACCATATCTGCACATCGACGAGCATATGATTGTATTTTTATATGGGAGCTTAACCTTCAGTTATGCTGGTGTTTTATTGAGCAATAAAATTTTATTGCGTGGTATGCTCTATATCTTCGCTATTTTTGCATCGCAGAGGATATGCTTAACAATAAATAACGCAAATAATTAGTTTCAATTTAGAAATAGTTTTTATTTTTTCATCAGAAGCAACTTTAGGTGTCGGTAATCATCAAGACCCATAGAACTGTTGCTAGTATAAGGTATAGTGAGAATGGCTAACATTCTACTACAATAAGTTAATATACTGGATGTCCCAAAAGACTTTCAATTTATTTTGTTCACTGCACGAACACAATCGTTGAATGGGGAGCGGGGAGTATGGCAATCGCTAGCCCAGTCCTTGGGAAATTAGTCGCTATCGAGCGTTTTACGTAAAAACTTCACAGATGAGGCGAATTTTTACCTTAATGGCCAGGTAATACTGTCATTATTGGTGATTAACAAATCCAAAACAGAAGCACGAGGGACCACTTCAGTAATTGTTTGGGCTACAATGCCGACGTTGGAAATTATTGGCCTTGCAAGATGTTAATGGTTTTAGATGGAACACGTGGTTTCAACAAGATGGGGCGAGATCTCACACGTCTAACGTGTCCCGACCAGTTGTTCATTAAATTTCCCTTGAAAAATTGATATCGAGACGCGGTGATATAATCTGACCAGCCGGTAGCCCCGACTGGACACCAGAGAATTTTCGCCTATGGAATTACCTTAAGTCAACGGTATACAGTAACACTCCTCACGCTGTGAATGAATTAAAAGAGAATGTACGAAGAAAAATGGCAGTTACCACGTAGAATACGTACCGAGTATTTCCAAAAATTTTGTCTCACGTTTAGAAGAGTGCTAGCAAAATTACAGAACACCTTTAGGAGGCATAATTTTTAAGAAATAAATTCCCAAAGCCTGTATTTTAATTCATTAAATTTGCCTACTATTTTATGATATTTTTTTCATTTTGAAAAGTATTTTTAAAACACCTTCTACATCCCTGAGCCTTTGCTGTCACCCAATGCTTTATTATTTACATTATTCGTTTTTCTAATATACCTGAATCATAATATTTTCTGAATGAAAAAGATTATATTATAGAAATGACATTACCTAACTAGACCAAAATGTAGGAATCGGAAGTACTAAACAGTTTATAGATTTGGCGTGTTCTCTTAAGAATAATACATTATAATGTTGAATTCTACAATTAAACACAAAAACTAGCCCCAGATTATCTAAAAAGTCACGGTTAATCGCTGTTTTTTGACAAAAGTTTAAATATGATGTTCTTAATTTATAGTGCCTCTCAAATCTCATGACCTATTTAAACATTGAATTAGTTTTTATACAAATTTTGAACTTTTAACATCAGTAAATGCGAAATTGAACAAGCGAATTGGCGTATTAAGTTTCTTTTATTATTTTCTAACACGTTTGGATCGATCTTTATGAAGTTTCTCAATATATGTACCTAAGCAGTTGCTACGATAAGTTCTTGATTTGACTAAAACATATTTTCAGATTAGAAAAAAAAAATGCGTTTACGAAGTAAATAAGATGTTATTAGGATGGATTAGGTGACTTAGACGTGATCTAAGATCTCTATTGGTTCCATTTTTCGCACTAGTGTCCGCCGGCACATGGTCACGATGAAGAACGACTTCCTATATGCTATTCTAGTTCATTTTTCATCAATTACTTTCTTCTATTTGTTAAGCGAAGCGACATAATATGATTCTTTAATGGTTTCACCTTGTAAGACAGTTTATGAGAAATATTCGCTTCAAACCCAAGAATAAAGTAACCATTGCCTTATCTGCAGGTGGAAATGTTATAGGAAGCAGTTTTGATCACCCACTCTTGAGCAGGCCAAACGCTAACAACCTCTACTGAAGGCTAATATACTGCATTAGTTATTGACCCCTATCGGCGAGTTCCAGTACCCGAAATTTGTGCTATGATATCCATGGTCAATCGGTGACTAAATGCAATGGAGACGCAATAAATACTATTACAAAACCACTATTTATGAAGAGAATAAAAGAAGACGATGTAATTGAACTTTAGAACATAGAAATTGAATTATTATTATTAGTTTTTGGTAAGAAACAGTGGACATCTAAAGATAAAATGCTGCCACAAGCTGATTTCAGGGAAAAAAAACCTAATCTTCTAGCATTTACAATTTACAAGATTCATTGGTTAGAAGTTGGCAATTCGTTGTACTTCTTCTTTTTCTTAATTTTTCTTGTCTGAAATTTAAGAAGTAAAAGAGATAGGTTCATAAAATCTATGGAAACTAATATTGGAAATTGCTTTTATATGAATTGTCAGATTGAAGGTGCGGTATCTTATAAAAAGATCACTCAATGTTCTTGAAACGCAGCAATATTAAAATCGTATTTGAATTTGGACTAAATGTACTTTGACATACTCAATTTTCAAAGGAAAATCTTTTGGAAACTTAGCAATTTCTAGTAGACATTTAGTAACTATCCTTACGCTTAAATAAATACCTAATTAGAAAAGGAGCTTCGCTCGTGCTAAAGCTAGAAGTATTTCAAGAATATCTCTTAGAGATTTTCATATTTCGCGAATAAAATCGAAACATGTGTTAATCTACGCTTTATTTTTATGCACATGTCATTAAAAGAAGCTGTTGTTATTGACCTGTTAATGCATTCGTCGCTTAGAAAAAAGGTGAAGGTTCACCTGAATAGAATTTATTTATATTTGGAATCCCAATCTATTAGTTTAATAAACATGAATTCTCCAAAACTTTTTAACCGACATCGTAAACTATCCATAACCTTTGGCAATAATCGCCTAAGTTTATCTTGCCGTTATATAAAACGCGAATTGACTTGCTCAATCTGGCGTACCGTCTAATACATCATCTAACGTGACAGATACCATTTACGAACAATTTACTACGTAATAGACATGACTTTTTTCCAAATTAATTATGCTAATTATACGCAATTTGCTGCCGGCAACAATCAATAGCTATTTATGTGGATATTTTTAGGAAACTAACGTTGTTCTTTTTTTTTACAGAAATTGCAAGGGTGCGAGCTAGTTTATTTCAAATAAATGGCGTTAAAAAAGAGCCGCTTGTCTTACCGGAACCGGAAGGTGAGGTTACGACGCTCACAGAAAAAGTTTACGTACCAGTGAAAGAACACCCAGATGTAAGTAGTTTTCTTGTTACCTTTATTATTCTTGTTTTCTTTTAATTCATTTGTTAAAAACTATCACGCAAACGAGTTTATGTGCAATATGCAAAATTTACTGCTTCATTTTTTTTCTAATAAAGCGTGGATTTTAAATATCAAGTAAACCTTGGAAATACTTTCAATATTTATATTAAGCTTGAATTGTTGCTTGATATGGTATTTACATACGTATACTATACTATAACGAGAAATGAAGTAAATACTGCATATCATGGAAAAAAAGGATTAAAATCCTTTGTAATTGGTTAATAGTGTTATTAAATAATTCTGCAAAAGTTTTTGAGAAATGTTTATATATGTGTATTTATTCCCAAATTAAACCCTAGATTTCATGTAACCAGCACGGTTTAGTTGCTCAGTGGTCTACACACACTAATCTTGTTACAATTGCTTAATACTCGTTCAATAGTGTAGAGGCTGAAAAGCAAGTAGATTTTGTATGTATATGCTGACCTCACAAACGCCTTTGATAGAGTCGATCACGCCCTATTTATTAAGAAATTGAGCAATATTGGATTTTTGTCTTCACTTTTGTGTTTGTTCAAATCGTATCTTATTGATAGAAAACAATTTGTGACACATATGGGTTTTGTTCCTGATATTTATAAATAATTTGTGTTACCAATTGAGTTGTCCCAAGTTGTTATACACAGATACCTTAAAATTATATCTTATTAACAATTCTCAGGATTGCAATCATTTGCAGAGCCAACTTAATATATTCTACCTGCCGCGTATCAACAACAAGCTAATAGATAATGTGAACAAATGCAAAATTTTCACCTACTTTCGTAAGACAATTCCAATTATCCACAGCTATGAGTTAGCTGGATCTCTTTCGCCTAGACACAACTCCATGAGGGACTTGGGTGGCATCCTCGATTCAAAATTGACCTTTGCTGAGCACATATTTAGTTCATTATACGTGTTAGATGACCTTTTCTTTTCTATACCAGCCATTCCTCATCTATATTTTGCTTTTGTTCGGTCTCAACTGATGTATGCGTCCTTGATCTGATCATCTAATACATGGGCAAGTCCCGGGCCTAACACATAGATGGCGCTAGTTTTATTGCAGTCACCTTTCTCTCAGTTAGTACTAACCTTCAAAAGACAGCTGTTAAAATTTCATGATATTCTATTCATTAGTTTGTGAGTTATTGTGCTAAGAGTCACGCTACTTTTGTTATTTTCAAAACAATGGATCAATAACAATTTCGTGTTTTCATTTTACACCGCTTCCTGATGGGAAAAAAATATCGTTCAAGCGAAGCAATGGCTTGAAAAGTGTTATAGGGACTCCGCTCCATCAGAAACAACAATAAGACTTTGGTTTGTTGACTTCAAACGTGGTCGTAGAGACACCGATGATGCAGAACGCAGTGGACGTTCAAGTGAGGCGGTAATACCAGAAAACATCAAAAAAATCCAGAAAATCGTTTTGAATGATCGAAAAGTGAAGTTGCGTGAGTTAGCTGACATCGTAAAGATATCAAAAGAACGTATTGGCTTTATATTGCATCAGCATTTGACTATGAGAAAGCTCTGTTCAAAGTGGGTGCCGCGTTTGCTCACTGTTGACCAAAAACAAGAACGTGTTGATGATTCTGAGCAGTGTTTGGCCATGTTTAAACGTAACAAACCGGAACTTTTGCGTCGATATGTGACAATGGATGAAACATGGATCCATCACTTCACTCCGGAATCAAAACGATCGTCATCTGAGTGGACAGCAACTGGTGAACCTCGTCCAAAGCGCCCGAAAGCACAACAATCGGCTGGAAAGGTTATGGCCTCGGTATTTTGGGATGTGCGTGGTGTAATATTCATCGACTATCTTGAGAAAGCAAATACCATCAACAGTGAATATTATATAGCGTTATTGGAGCGTTTGAAGGCCGAAATTGCAAAGAAACGACCGCATATAGCAAAGAAAAAGATGTTGTTTCATCAAGACAACGCACCGTGTCACAAGTCAATCAAAACAATGGCAAAACTACATGAATTGAACTTCGAATTGCTCCCACATCCACAGTATTCGCCAGATTTGGCTGCCAACGACTAGTGGCTGTTCGCAGACCTCAAAAAAATGCTCGCCGGTAAGAAATTTCGCACGAATGAAGAGGTTATCGCTGAAACTTAGGCCTACTTTGAGGCAAAAGATAAATCGTTCTACAAAAGTGGTATTGAAATGTTAGAGCGGCGCTGGAATGATTGCGTTGCTCTTGATGGAGATTACGTTGATGAATAAAGCTAATTTTGAACCAAAAAAACCGTGTTTTCTTTGTTAGGCCCGGGACTTTTCAGCCCATGTGTCATATACACCTATCAGATACATTTTCTGGAACAGATTCAAAGAAGGTATTTAAAGTGCCTGTACTTTAAAAGATTTTATACTTACCCGATACAAGGATTTTCTCTCAATGCCCTACTAGAGATATTTAATATTGATTCCTTAGAACTACGTAGAAACCAAGCTGAGTGTAAATCCCTATTTACTTTACTTAATAGCGGTTTTCATGTCCCTCAATTATTAAGTTAAATCAATAGCATTGTTTTACATCATACATCTAGAGCAAATATTGCCATTAGTTTCCCAATATGCAAAATACAGCTGCTTACCATCACTTTTAGCAATATGTAAATGGTAGATATATTATGCATAGCAGAATCCTTGTTTTGTTCTTGTCCCCCCCTTTTCTTTTTTAACCACTAGTGACATTTTTTAAAAATTAAATTGAAGCAGTTTAGGTATGGTTGTAGATAGTCATAGTATGTTGTAGGTTGGTTACACGTATATTGTAATTTGATCTGCCGCTTTTTTTGTTAATTTTATGTTTACTTGTAAGTAACTAGTTTTACATGTGTACATTAATTATATTTGCCTTGTAATTAGACATTTATTTTATCTGTTGGGCAAGAAAGAATTATTATTATTAGCTGTAACTTTAACTGCGTTATCAAAAAAATCATTTTGCTATACGGTGTATAGCAAAGGTACTAAATTACGCAAAATTAAAACAGCTGTAAGTTCCTCACCTGTTACCCAACTTTTATGAACGTGGGCTCGTTTAAACACACTTTGGGATGATTTATAAGCTGTAATTACTGTCACATGTTTATATTCAATAAATTTAGTAGCTATATCCAACTATTCCAGAGTTTATTAGTTTCTTCAAGAGTCAGTACTTCTCTTATGCTGTTTTTAAAGACCGTTAAAAGATTAAAGGGAAGGGGTGTTGATTTATATCTTTCTTTGTTTTCGAGATATTTCCAAAAAAAAAGTTAATAATCAATAATGTCTGAGCAAGTGGAAAGCAAGAAGAAAGCAGAAGATAAGGGTTTCGTTATAATTTCAGACAAAGAAAGAATGTGATAAAAATACTCAATTGATTGTTTATTTTCGAATTTTCATCCAGAAGAATAGAAGGTAAATTAATATTGGAAAAATTTCAAATTTCTTACTTTTTTGTGTACTTTTCTATAAGTCACTATTTTGTATATTTTCAGAATCTCTATACATTTTATTTATTTTGCGTATAGTAGTTCTTTTTCATTACGTTATTTGGGTTAACTATTTTGAACTAACTTTGTAATGAGCTTTGAAACATTAAAATTCTAACTAAAATCTCGTATTCAATATATTACTAAAAACACAAACATTCTGTTGCAATTTTTTTTGCTAAAGCAATTTGTACTTCTTAAAGTATTCTCGATGACATACTTAACACGTCTTTCCAAATGTTACGTTCTCCTGGTTTGAAAAACAACGCCGCTGTAGCCTGCTCGTAATTTCCTAAATTACTTGACCAATACTTACTTGTAGAGTATGTTCGCTTATTTACTAGAGGAAAGGTTGTACAGTGAAACTCAATGCGCATGCGCAAAAAAATATATTTAAAAATGAAATGGTTACACGGTTTCCACTCTTGCCTATGTACATGTACGATGTACGTAAGATATATAGATTTGCAATAATTGCAGTTATTCGAGCTCTCTTATACATGTAATGTACATTAGCATTTGTATATGTATTTTCATTGGTAGCAACATAAAGTAATGCCTCAGCATGTACGTTGCAACGCTATGTCTTAATTCTGTTTAAAAGGTTAAACTCTTGTATGCTTCCGCTGAAGCTTTGTCAGAGGCATGTACTAATGCCTCTATCTGTTTGCATGCACCACTACCTTTTTATAGGGGAGCCAATCCTATTTATTTCTTAAATTTATAAGCGCACCTCGGTGCTATGCTTATTTATATGTCCCTTTCCGGGAGCCTAATATACTTTCCTTGTTTTAAATTTGCCTAAGGGACTTGGCCCTGTATTATTGGCATGTATTTGTACTTGACCAAATACGTTTGTTATATTCACATTTATAGGGGAACCCACCCTATCTCTTAGAGCTTGAACGCCTGGTCGAGGGCGACAGTAGCGATAATAGCCGATCTCAATACAAAAGTAATGTCACAGCTACCCAGGCGTTCTCGTTTGAAATATTACGCTATGTGCAATCTTTAGCTGTATACTACTGCGCCCCAAAGAAGGGAAAAATCCAGTAACCAGCAAATGTGCGAACTGTGCACCGACAAGTAAAACGGAGCGATGATGCCGAGATTACATAAGAAAACTGGTCCGTGACACTCGTCCGCTACGACGAGCAACTAAATGAAAAATTTCTAAGTCCCGATACGACAAGGACCGAACAAACGTACAAAAGACAACGGGCGCTGCGGCCGCAACGACCGTCAGCAAGAAGCGGAGTGATCGTACTTGTAGAGGAGGTCTATACATGCGCGCCGACAATCTCACCAAAATAATTTCCGACACAAACTTAACTGAAGATATATAAAAATATGTATAGACGACAATGGACACAGTAGCCTCGACGTACGATGATAGAAAATCGAGAATTTATACTTATTAAAAAAATCTATACATGTGGTCCGACGACGTTACCAAATGACTCCGCCAGAAATAAATGTATAGACAACGTCCTCGACGATTCCCGCCAAAACTAGAAAAACTTAGAAATCTCTAATAATCTTACGACGACGTTACTGTACACGTTACGACGAGGCACGAAAGGTGACCGAGAGTGCACGATCGCTAATACCTCGACTGTCGCGCGGGAGGCGACTGCCTATGCTTGTGTACCTTAAATTTCAAGAAAACTCCCATTACATATCCGACGACGTTGCAGTGAATGATTTCTAATTAGGCAGTTTTAGCTAGCGTAATGCGAATGGCTGACTTGCATACATATACAATGCGTAATGTACATACATATTAAAATAAAATTGGATATAAGAGAGCAAAATAAATAAATATAAGAATGAAAATAAATAAATATAAAAATGAAAATAAAATAATATTCTAAATGAAAATAATAATGCAAAGAAGATAAAATACATAGTAGTAAAAAAAAATAAAATATAAAAAACAATGTTAAGTCCTTAACACCAAATTCATCCCAAATATGTTCCACTAGATTACCATATGCAGAATTGACTGGCTATTACGTTATTTCTATATTAACTTCATGGAGCTAGTTGGTCACGGTGTTTGCTTTCACCGTTGCTGTGTATGGAACCAAGGGCTTCAGAATCTTATCTAGATATCTCTGGCTACTAAAAGCTTTTTTTATGAAATAAAAAGTCGATGGGCTTCTGCTTATCGAAATTCATACCATTGCACTATCATTCTAATTTTGAGGCCGTTCATAGACAAGATGTTACGTCTATTGTGTAGTTGCAATGTAAATCTGGATTCGTCACTGAATAGCATTCGCCTCTGTTCTTTATGACACTATTTAATGTGCTTGTTAACGCTCAGTATTCACGCTTTTTTATGCAGTGAGAGGAATACAAACCGTCTATTTTTAGGCATAAAAGCCAACAGTTTTGCATTGATATTAGCCTCCCAGTGACGATTCCAAAGTCTAGAAATTACACTACCATTCATAGGTTTGATCGCACTATATAAAATAACAAAGGAAAACTCGACAGATGTTTGCCAGAAATCTATTAAAAAACACAAAAGTTACTCATTAAGCAAGAGTGTTTTATTCACAAAGTAATACATTCTAATAAAATCCGTATTCTTATAATGCTTCTTCAAAATAACCCCCTTTTGTTGCTTTAATAATTGCCTGACAGATACGCGGTAGCCTTAAAACTAATCGTCCCAAATACGATGCGTCATTCCGTAATTACTAAAAAGCATTCTAAAATGCTGCTTTTCCAATCAGAAGTTTTTTCCAAACCTCATGATCCAAGTAATCCCACAATTCAATAAGGTTGAAGTCGCGGCTATGTGGCAGCCACACCATTAATGATAGGACTTTGAAAATAAACTTTAACAACTTTTGCGGTGTATTTGGGGTCGTTATTTTGCTGATAAATGAACCTCTCCTCAATTACTACCGCTCCGTTTATTAGAATTCTCAAATACATATGTTTTGTAATTCTTTGATCTATTTTGACTAATTTTCCTATCCTTCCACCTCCAAAGCAACCCTATACCATGATGTTCCATACCTCTTGCGTATTCTCTGTCCAGGGCGTCAACGAACAAACGTGCGACGGTTACTTCCAGGAATTTGAATTTCGATTCGTCCGTCCGTAACACATTTTTCTAATCATTTAAACTGCAGTTTGCATGTGCTTTTGCCTAATTCAGTCTTTTCCGTTTGTGTATAAAACATAACCATGATTTTATTGCAGCTATACGATCCCTCAGGCCGGCTTTTATTAGCCTCCATTCTACTGTCGATAGACTTACTGGCTCCCTACGGTTGTAAATTGAACTCTACCGAAATTTGCAGTGCGATAAGGAAATTCCTCCGAATCTCATTCTGACGTTGATCTGGGCCTTCCAATTCACTTTGAGCTTTGAAGCCTACCGGTTTCTTCGTTCGTTTTGATTGTCCCACGCATACAATACTGAGAAATGCTTAATTTTCGAGCATTTGTTTCGTGTGTTTGGCGTGTGTTTCAATATCCAGTATGAAACAGGGTCTTCTATAGTTTATTATAAGGCAGGTGGATGATTCAGTATCCCTCCCAGATTTTATTTCATAGCGCGTTCATCCCCCACTCCCTACTATTAACGCATTATTCCTTTATTGCTATCATAAAATTTAATACAGAAATACATTGTTTTCGTGTTTGAATGGATTTTGTAAATAAGTCTTACTATTTACTATCAACATTAGATTCTAAATGCAATTCTGAGAGACTAGTGTGGATTTCCCTAAATATTTTTAAAACAGTTCTAAGTGCAACACAATATATCAGATGTGATCAAACTTATGAACGGTAGCGTACTTGGCTCACTTGAAGCTCTTTATAAATCCATTATTGTGTTCCTCCACATTCCAATTGATCTATAGGTTTCCAAGGTTCTATCATTGACAGACCATGGTGTGGTTCTATTTCGGACAACACATAAAATTGCACATCTTCACCTCTAACTACAATGGTAACATTTTTCATACTGTGTATTCGGTTTCTCGTTTGTGAATAAGGTAATAAATCTAATATTTGCACAGTAAAACCATAAGTATATAATATCCATCGCCTAAAAAGAACAATCGACTATCATGTGCGCCAATCATTGTTAATGTCTTAACTTCACACTAATTGTGAGTAAGCCACACCGTCATAAATCTCAAAACAGAACCTACTCCTTCCGTTAAGTCTCTGTTTACATATCCTTCTAAAATAGAAAATGACATAATAGGGTTAAAGTAAACCATATTTTTCTTTATTCGCTAACAATGACCAATACACTCGAATCCTTATCGTGTTTAAATATTTTATGCCAACAATTCGCATTGTTAACATAACGAAAATAAGAAAAATATACAACAGAATACAACACCGTTTCCTTTTAGTTACATGCATATACACACAAACCTTACATAAACATATTCTCCGTTGTTCTTTTTCGTTTCGTTCCCTAATCATGTTTTCTCTCTTTGTTTTACAGTTCAACTTTGTGGGAAGGATCCTCGGACCACGAGGAATGACAGCCAAACAGTTAGAACAGGAAACTGGTTGCAAAATAATGGTCAGAGGGAAAGGCTCGATGAGAGACAAAAAGAAGGTGTGTATCTTTGTGTATGTACGTAGATGTTTATAGATTCCTCTATATTTGTGGATAATAATGTACAGGGTCTGGTTAAATTCGATATAAACAGCAGGTAAGTAAACGTTGCGGCGGAGTTGTGTAAAAATTATGGCTTTCCGTTATGTAAACTCATTAATAGTTCCAATCTTGAATTTATCTTTATCATTTTCGCAAAAGTTCTTTTCACATTTCTATTATACCATTTCTTTTAGCAAATGACGCTGATAGCATTGGACAATACAAAGAATTATTAGAAAATTCTACGTTAAAAGAGCAAGTCAGTCGTTTTAAATATCAAGACGAAATATTTAATAAATGCTTTACATAACAAAACATTAAATTAAACAATGCAGGAAGTTGCTTAGATATGATAATATGTAAGTTTATACAGTATTGGAGAAAATTCTGGTTTCCCCTTAAAAAAAGGTATATGGTATAAGATTTCCGAAGCAATCCTTACTTAGATATATCAAGACAGTTCTCTGAAAGAAAAATATTAGATCAAATTCTAATTGAAAAGTATCATTTACTTTTGCCCAATTTTAATTGTGCGCCTTTAACAAGTTGTGATGTACGATGGTTCTTTTCAGTATTTAAAGATATATCGACATCCAAACAGACAAGTTTTACTGGAAAAGGAAAGAAAACTAATTATTAACACAAAGTGCACATTATTCTCTGAAATTTATGTATTAATATAATATTTACTCGTGTTAGTTCCTGTACATACAAAGAATCTTATATGTACAACATTAATAAGCGTTAATTATTATTTGTTTAGGACTACTCTGATATCTATGTAGGTACTTTTCGCATATCTATAGAATAACTACTACGATAATGCAGCACTTAAATTCGTCACGTCTTTGGTTATCGCTGTCCTTTTAGTAAAAACTATAATAGACCTTGACATAGCAGGATTCCCAAATGTGTATAACTTCACATATATATTTTATACAGGATGTTGCATTAATGAATTATCCGTAGAATAACTAAAGAATTCTTGATTTAATCTAAAACATTTAGGTCAAATATCTCTGCTAGATTTATTAAAAAATTTAAGTACAATAAATGCATGTCTGCATTTGCAAAATCATTATGATGTAGCATTTTCATAAAAAAGGGTATATATACAGTTATAACATATCAGCCTATTACACTTTTATCAATACAATATTGAGGCCGAAGACTAAGGCTCTATCACTATCGTACACCTCTGGTAATAGGGAATTATTGTGTAATTCAGGGAAACAATCTTGCTCGCCATCCCTTTGATTTTTCTTGTCCACAAGCTTCTTCCTAAACGCCGCAACCCCCTCAAAAAGTTTCAAAATGTGCATTCTTATTGCCTTGTATGTATAGGTTCAAGACATTCAATATATCGCACAAGTACGCTAGTTTCAGCAAACAGGTGGAATTTGGCAAAGTACCTGGAGTGATCTTCCTCTTATAGAAAAGTGTAAATTTCTTGGTGCAGCTCGAATGCACAGAATACCTCATAGAAGCCGCCGCGAGCTGGAGTAATATGGCAAGGCCCCCTTATTCAGTTTCTGTGCACATGCATAGCTTTTTGCAAAATCTGGCTTTCACTGGCTTTTTATTGTAGTTCACTATGTCTATGATACGATCTAATACCAAACAATTGAGAGTTCATCCACTGTGATGCAAGTGCTTCATGTGGATGATGCAGTGATTTGCTGCGAATAAGCGCCTGCCATAGCAACTAGACATTTATCGAGCTCTACCAGTATACATACCGAAGCACTTTTCCCAATCCAAATTATTTTCGGTTATAAACTTGTCAACCATTTCATATGTCTTCAGTTCTTGCGTTTCCACACTTTTGCAGAACAGGTCTTTAACGATAATATTATCATCCAGGCAGCGAACATAAGAAATGGAAAATCTGTCTATTACTGTCAGTAGCCTCATCAAGTTGCAGACTAAATTCCGTGCCTTTCATTTTCTCTATTAATTGATCATTGAGATCCTGGGCTATATAATGAATTCTTCGAGTAATAGTGTTATTGGATAAAGGTACCAAGTTAAGAGCAGCCGGTAGAATAAGCTCTTCATAGGGTTCTATTTACTTGGTAGCTATTAGAAAACCTGTATGCGAGAAAATGTAAATGTTTTTCATTTTCTTTTTCTTAACTTTACAATATAATGTATGCATTAACTATTTTTTCGGAAGTGAAACGTTCAATTGCTCTCCTGTTTTCACCATTACAATTAAAACAATCACCAAATTTCTAATCTAAGCAATTTCGTGGCTCCAATAATAAGGAAATTAACAATCTTGAACATTTAACTTTAGACGCGATGTATACGTATCTAAAGTATTTAAGTTTTATTTATATTTAATACATTATGCATGTTTACGTTCCTTGTTTAAAACTAAAATACAACATCCAACATACCTAACCAGGCAATAAATCCGTTTCATTATGAAAAAGAATACGAAAAGATCCAACATGCATGGCAATGTTTTATAACGCGTGCCATTACAATAATCCCTACAATATAATTAAAGTATTATTTAGAATCTAACTTCTTAAGTCAGAGTTTCTAAACACAGACCTAATTTAATGACTAACTACCTACCCGATCTTTTGGTATTAGACAATTCAAATACAAGAGAAGCTTTATATTTTTACATTCTTCATTTCTTCTATTAATTCTGAATAAGCACAAAATATTTTACTGTGTATGTTTATAACACTGTACAAAAGTAATTGAAGTGCATTAGATCATTGTTTGTATGCGCAAAATCGTGCTTACGTATCGGAAACGTTTATGAATAGAATTATGTCCAATTTGTTACGTTTAGAAAAACATCACATCCTGGTTTGACACATATTCATAAATCATTCTTAGGTTCGCCTTACCACTCCGGAAAGATCATATCATTGACACATATTGCGTACTCTCTTGCATAGTTTGCATGATGCAATAAATCATCAATGTCATGCTTTGGCATACCAATGCCAGCTTATTATCTATGAGAGTATTGTTTGATTTACATTTGCAACAACGTATTGGGAAAAATCTTCTGGAATTTGTATTTGATTCAAATTACCTTTTTCTTAGAAATGTCCCAGTATTTTATTTTGAAATTGTTTGGAAAAAAATATTTTTACACAGTTACGTTTATTAAAAATCATTCATCTTGTACGCCTATAAATATCTAACCAAATACCACCTTCAACAGCTAAGAGAATAGTTTGCACATTATATATCAATGGCAACCGCGTTTTTGGATTCAGCTTTATTTCAAACTGCGACACCAGCTTTAGCAACATCATCTTGATCTGGATTAAAGCGAATCTCTGCCCTGAAAGAAAATTTTTACACTTTGTACAGTCACAGAAGTGTATTTGAATGAATATTTATTAGGTATTACCTAAACATGCGCGTGGTCCTTCACCAAAGGGCATATAAGTACATTTTTGAATTTTCTCCTTATTTTCACCCAAAAATCTGCTTGGATCGAAACGATGAGGATCTTGGAAATATTTTTCGTCGTAATGCAAAGCTTTTAGAGGTATAACAACCGGTGTTCCTGGCTGGATATGTAAGGGTTTCGATGTACTGCTTACAGGTGGAAAAACTATTGATTTCGTACACACTCTAGTGACCGTAGGAAACCCAGGATATTTCCTAAGTCCTTCTAAAAGTTAAATACCGAATCAAAATTAAAGCAGCCATTTCTAAAATAATACCTAAGGCTACTGCTTCCAGATATGGCATCTCTTGAAATACATAATAAGGTATGCTTCCATCATATTTCAAAAGATATTCATCAACTTCTTCGGCTAACCTTTGTTGAACATCAGAATTCACCGCTAATTCGTATACAATTAAGTGTAAAGCTGCAGAACTCGTTGCAAATCCGTCGATGAAGAAGCCGCCGATTTGAATAGCCATCTCTTCAAGGGTCGCCTTCTCTCCTTTATGCTCTTGAATGGATTCGAAGAAATCGTTTCGTACTACTTTGTGTTGTTCTCGATATTCCAGTTGTTCTTTAATTAATCTCTTGAATCTGTTCGTTACGTCCGAGGGAACTATACTGGATGCAATAGAAAGTGATCTTAGTTGGGAATATATTGCCTTTTACGTATTAGTTGGCTGAAACTTACTGCACCGATATGATATGTGCAAAAACGGGTGATATGAATACCAAGAACTGTTTGAGTCCGTTCAGAAATGTTGGTTCAATAATATCTCTACCCATTCGCCTCATTTCAGAGTTTTCTTCGTCGAACGTTCTCGGATCAATCCCCATTGTGCAATTGGCGATGTTATATATGGTGTATTTGGCAACCAATTCCATGCACTCCATAGTGAATTTGTTTTTCTCGCCTATTTGATCGTTCAAAAACTGCGCTAATCTGTCCCCGCCTTGGTTCACTAAATTGAACATGTACTTGATCTAAAAAATTCAATGGTTGCTTTATTTCTTTCCCACTTGAAACAGAGAAAAAGACCTACCTTTCCTGTAGAAAATTGGCGATTATGTATGATTCTACGTTTTCTCCAATTGGCATCTCTACTGGTGAAAGGATTTCTGGCGAAAATCGGGTCAATTTTCTCGTCTACAAGCAAATCGTTGTTGAGGAAATGCACAAAGTTATTTTGTACTACGTCCAATATCAGTTTTGGATCGCGAAGTAGAAGTCCTGGCCTGTTAATTACGTAAATTCCCACGTACGGAATATCGGGAAATTTGCTGAAAAGCATTTTAAACAGATACTAAATTTTTATTACAAAATTGAGGATTAAAAATTGGAGAACGTCTTCTTCGAGTGTTAGATTATTACTACACATTAACGTAATCCATGATATGCAAGCATTCTTAACAAATTTAACTGCTGATATAAGGCATCATGTAGCCGAGAAGAGGAACTAGTATCTCTTCTATGCAGTCAAGATCCTTGGATTGCTTGCTTGCTGCAGTTGGTGCTGAGGTCAGAAGCAACGCTAAGAACCTACAGAGTCAAGTGTAGTGAGTGCAAGGGATTCTCTGGGGGGTTGAGACACCATACCAGCATCTTTAACTACATCGAAAGGACAGCTCGAGTGTTGATGTGGACCGACAAAATTCGGCCTATGTACAGCTTTGTTAGGGAATACAATGTAATTATTGCCAGTGGCGAAGCAGCAAAGGCATGCACACGCAAATCCAGGCGGGGCAAAATTAGTGTGATTTAGAATAACACGGGTGCACAATTGGCCGAGTTGCTCTTCGGGGTTAAAACCTCGCCATTGGAACTAAAAAAAGTCTTACAGACGTGAATAAGTTAATGTTGTTGATATGATAATTTTGCAATTTGAAGCTAAGATTGGTGTTATGTTGGATGAAGCACTTGTGTTATACATATCGCTTAAGAACAGTAAGAAAGTATCGAAAGCTAGAGAAAAAGTGGGGATTTCCTTAAAAAAAATGAAGACAATAAATATAACGGTTATGAATTTTGCTTCAGAGTGCATTTTGACATTCCGTACGTTACTGATAGGTTTTATTACCAAATTTTAAAGTAACGTTAGTCTAGTCTAGAATATCACAGTCAACATCAAAAGGTACTTACTTATAAATGCTTTCATAAATTTCGAAGGGTGTTTTCTTCATATAAATGACGTCTGCAAAGTTTCCCCATAAAAAATGAGGCTGGACGTGTGGTATATTCAATTTTTTCCATCGAGAAAATGAAGATGTCCACCATACACAAAACACAACAACTAAAAGTATGACTATTAAGAGCAACATACTATTATTCCGTTATTGTTCCATCTACAATAAGTCACTAAAAAAATATATATACTTGATTATTTATCTCGCATTTACAAGTGATTACAGTTCTATTAGAGATAAAAAAGGCAATTTTAATAATTTCATCGTTATATTTAGTGCCAAATTACAATAAAAAGATATCAAAACGATAGATACAAGCTTATTTTTTGCATAGAGATGTTTAAACAATTATTGAGTCGACTTTATTTCGTCCGCTTATAGATATCAATCCAAACACCACCTTGAGCTGCTAAAAGAACACTTTGTACATCGTATTCCAGAGGCGTCTTGGTTTTAGCGTTAAGCCTAATCTCATATTCAGCTACTAACTTCAAAAGCATCATCTTGCTCTGCAGCAACCCAAATTTCTTGCCTAAAAATTGATGAACGAGAATCAAAAGTGTTTTCGCATAGAGTTATACACTAGGGTGACAGAATAAACTAGAGACCTACTAATTAAAAAAAGATTCTATTCTCGTTATATATACAAAATATTTTAAAATTTTTAAACTAGACGTATATTTGTCGATCCGCCTTTACTTGCGTAAAGTGCTGCGAGTCGTGGCATAGAATCTATTAAATGATTAATGGTGTCTTCTGGAATATTTAACCAGTCTTCTGTAACAGCTGCCACGAGTTCTTCCTTATTGCCGGGTTTTCGGGGTCGTTTCGGCATATTTGTCTGGATTATGTGCCAATCGGATTCATGTCTGGTGATTGGCCTGGCTATGGTAAAATCCGAATCTCCTGTTCCTCTTTCCATGTGGTTGTTGTTCTTGCTTTGTGGCAGGGTGCTCCATCCTCCATAAAAATGGCGTCTTCTTTAGATTAAATGGCGTTGTCGAATATCGGTAGTAGTCCTTCTATTAATATTTGGATATATTTTGCCGCATTTATATTTCCGTCGCAGATTACTAATTGCGATCTTCCACCATACCATATCGCGCCCCACACCATGATGTTCACACCGCCGTATTTCACCGTCTGATGCAAAAATTTGTCGTCCAATTGCTGTGGCGAACGTCTCCATACCCACGTACGACCACTATTACTGAATTGGCAGTATCTGCTTTCGTCTGAAAAAATGACAGACCGCCAAAACTCTTCGGGCTTCGTTCGCATTTCGCTTGCCCAAACCACTCGGCGCCGTTTTTGAAACGCCGTAAGGAGAGGTTTTTTGTTTGCCACCGTTTTATACATCCCCACACTGTGGAGGTATCGCAGTACGGTGCGCTGACTTTTCTGTGAAGTTGCCGCAAGCCCAGGTGTACTTTTTCACGGTTCTCTTAACACTTCGCGCACAAGCACCCTTTTACTTCTTTCAGAAGATCCGGCACGATCTGGTCTCGGCTCCACTGTTATTTTTTCCTTGCGTTTAAATAGTGTAATCACACGGTTAACTGTGGACAACGGACTATTTAAAAATTTACTTATTTCACGTTACGAAGCGCCGCGTTCACTCTGGCCAACGATGCGACCCCGGGTGAAGTCGCTAATATCGCTCGAACCTTGTAAGCGAGGCATAGTTGTAACGATACTAAACTATGACGAATTGCTTCCGATACATCTACCCTTACCCTAATGACAAGAAAAAGTTCTTAATTCGTTCTTAGAATTTAGCTGTTTACATATTTATACCGCTTTACTTGGTGTCTATTTTATTCTGTCACCCTAGTGTAGATCTTACCTATACATGCTCTAGGTCCTTCATTGAAAGGGATGTAAGTGTACGGCTCTATATTCTTCTTATTTTCGTCGAGAAATCTCGTCGGATCAAAGCGTTGTGGTTCAGGAAAGTATTTGTCGTCATAGTGCAATCCCATCACCGGAATTACAACAGGTGTACCTGGTTCTATTGTATAAGGTTTAGCGTTATCGTTTACTGGTGGAAAGGTGAAAGTTTTCGTGCAAATTTTCGTGAAAGCCGCTAGCGGTGGATGTTTTCTAAGCGATTCTAAAAATTAAATCGTCAACTTTAAATCTGTAAATCTATCTCAAATACAGTCTCTGTCCAATTTATTAAGGCCACTTGCTAAAATAGCGATTTTGTTAAAGTACATAATGAAAAACGTATTGTACAAGCATAAGTTTACTCAGAACTATTTATAAGACATCGTCACTACTACATAACTAATATTTTGTAATGCCTTCTTTGGCGTTTATAATTGCTTTTAGTCTTTTTGACAAACGTTAATAGCATGTCTAATTGTAGCGTTACTTTGCCACACATCCCCCATCCTCCAATACACACTTATATTGGTGTTGCTTCATGGTGCCTTGGCAAAAATTTCCAGAATATTCGACTGGTATTCAGGACCATAGCAAAACTGACGGAGGGGATTTCGCTGTTTTTAGTGCACTAGCTTCACCAAATCGTTCAGATGGACGTTGTCTAACAAATTGAGCTCTTTCCGTGATGGCTTCTAATTTTGACTCATCACTGAATACGATCTTTGACGAAAAGACATTGTTCAAACAAAAAAATGTTGCTTGATTTATATATTCATTTAAGTTAGTTTGTCTTACCTTCCGCCAATCTTCAATTGTATAATGTCGATGACGTTTTGCCCTTTCATAACGTGTTTGCTTCATCATCGGTGTTAATCTTGGCTTTTTCAGAGGCTGTCTGCATTTTAATCCGGCTTCGTACAATCGTCTACGTACTGTACGCGTGGATATTTGCACTCCTTGTTAAGACATAACATTTTCTATTCCTTTGGGGGATAAACTTTCGTCAATCATCTCGATCAGTAGTGATCCTTTTCTTGCCGCAAAACGATCTTCCGGTACTGTGTTTAGTGGGTATCTTTTCTTTCATTAGAACGGCGATTCGCTGCACTATTTGTGGGGTTACTTCTTCTTTATTTGCAATTGAGCGTTGAGAATGCACTCCTGTACCCAACAATGCCTCAGTAGGCAGTTTTTTTTTCTTATTTGGTATGTCCTTTTTTACCCCTAACAAAAAAATATAACGCGCATATAGGCAATAACTTAAAGCATAACACTAACACAAACAGGGAAAGAACGTTTTTACATACGCAGATAAATATTATTTCTACAATAGTAACCGATCCAAATAATATTTTACGAATTACTGTGTCCTTCAGTCTTGTTTCTAACCATCGTTTATACAGTACCGAGTGACTCATGAAGGGGATAATAATGGCACTTTCTTTCAATTTCTTAGAAAGGTATTTAAGGGACGCATTTAAATACGTATGGTAAAACCTACTCATGAATTTTATTATTGTATTTGTAAATTATCGCGTTGGAAACATACAAAAGCTTAAATTTATAAGGTGGCTCCAATAAAATGGACAGGGATTGTATCTCAAGTGGTTCTACTTACCTGCAATCACTGCGTCTAAATATGGTACCTCCTGAAACACCTCGTACGATATGTTTCCGTTATTACTGGTCAGGAGTTTATCGACTTCCTCAGCTAATTTACGTTGAACGTCTAAATTAACCGCCAATTCATATAGCATAAAAGTCAACGCCATTGAATTAGTAGCAAACGCGTCTAGGAAGAAACCGCCAGCTTGGACAACCATTTCCTCTATTGTTGTCTTTTCGCCCTTATATTCTTGAATATTTTCGAAGAAATCGTTTCTAACAATATTATTTTCTTTTCTGTATTGTTTTTGTTCTTTAATCAATATCCTGAACCGTTCGGTGACTTCTTTTGGAACTATGCTGTAATTTGAATTATTGAATGTTGAAAAAGATCGATTAAAATTGGTATTACCGAGAATACCTACTGGAATGATAAAAAATGTGACAAAGATGGTAGAACAAAGATAAGCATCTGTTTAACACCATTATAAAACGTTGGTTCTATGATCTTCCTGCCCATTTCTCGCAATTCAGCATTCTCTTCGTCGAAAGTCCTCGGATCGATACCCAAAGCGCAATTACCAACGTTATAAATCGTAAATTTAGCTGCTAATTCCACAGCTTCAATGGTATACTTTTCACCGGACCTACTTATTTCGTCGGCTAGGAACCTAGTCATCCTATCACCACCTTGGTTTACCAAATTGTACATGAATTTGATCTAGATTTATTTTGAACAGAATCTTTAGTAAATCGTCGCTATTAAACACAAAAAATGTACCTTTCCGCTTGAGAATTGGGGAGTATGAGTTGCTCTGCGGATCTTCCATTTTGCGCCCTTTTTTGCGAATGGATTACCTCCGAAGATCGGATCGATTTCCTCATCCACGATGAAATCGTTATCGTGAAAGCTCGAAAAATTAGTTAGTACAACCTCTTTAACCAATTTTGGGTCACGTATTAGAAGGCCTGGTCTGTTTATGATATAAACTCCTACGTATGGGACGTTTCGAAATGTTCTAAAAGTTAAAAACAAATTGATTTGTTATTTTGTGTAGACCTTGTATTTACTAATACGGGGCTTGTCCGAAAAGTAAGTACCGTTTTGGAAAAAAACAATTTTATTCAAAACAAAATTTATTTCTATATGAAAGAGTATTTTTAAAATTACAGTACCCAATACAATTTTTGGTGACTTCCATATGAGACTTATTTGTTACAAATATAGGTGTCCTGAATCCGAAAATCAGATTAGTTTTTGCCTATCACGTAAAAATTTTAAGTTTCTGTCGTTAGCTTGTTACTTAAGAACTGATATGGTATAAACAAAGCATAAAATTGTAATTATTCATTTAAATACTATAGTTGTCACGAGTATAGTACAAGTATTTATTGTAATGGCCATTAAAAAATTATATAATAAATACAAACAGCAATTAGGGAGCAAATTTTCGTGTGCTGTGCTTTCTGCCGTGAATTTTGTTTTGGCAGTCCGTTTGAACACTCTAGCAGTAGTCGACCATCATATGAAGACCCTGCCTTCGTTTGTACCGAGTTTCCATCATCACGAAAAAAACAAAGCTTTATGCTCATGTTACAACCTATGGGGTGAAATTTTCCTTGCAAATCTAGAGCTTCAACATATTAAATTATTTAGTATAACTTTTTCAGTGATAATTCAACCTGCTTGTTTTTACCAGCGTAAAATTTAATTGGGTTAGTTTTTGGTGAAATTTTTTATTAATAAAATTGTGATGGTTCCCGATAGGATTTGAACCTACGTCTTCAGTTCGCTAGACCGGTGTGTATCCATTTGTACCACGAACATCGCCTAGGTGAATTGGAGCCGTAGGTTCAAATCCCACCAGGAACCTTGAAATTTTTTTAATTAAAAATTTCACAAAAAACTAATCCAATTAAATTTAACGTTGGTAAAAACAAGGAAGTTCAATTATCATTTTAACATATTGCTTCATAAGACCCAATTTGATGTGAAGAGGTGGAAGAATTACTTTCTCTCTGTCGACTACAATACTCTTACAATTATTTGAACAATTAAGAATGTACTGCATTCAGTTAATGATTTTCAAGAATTTTAAAATCGACGAACAAGAAAGTGTCAGATCTAAGTCAGCAAAAACAAAATGTATTTATTGTCCAGTGTTATTTTTTATATAGTAGCCACCATTGCTCAGACATTTGTCTTAGCGGAAAACCAAGTTTTCTATACTCTTTCCATAAAAAGATGCCTCTAGTAAAGTTTATGACAATCTCATGCAAAACAGGTTTTGATCACTAAGCATTCTTATTGTGAACCATCCGTTCTCAGGAAATTTCTCATTAACTTTTTCAACCAAACCATTAGGATAACAATGGAAGGCTACCCACTTCATGCTTCATCATCAACAATGGTTCGCCCATCATTAAATTATCTGACCCACTTTCTCACCATTCCATTTGTCATTACATTTACACCATAAATATCTATAACTTGACGATGAATTTTGGATGATTCAATATTCATTGCGTTCAAAAACCGTATTACAGAACGCACTTCACCATCAGCGGGTTCAAAAATTGTCTTAAACACTTTGAACGATCACTAACAAATGTAAACACTATACAATTCGGCTGTAATAGCGTCAGCGAAAAGACTATAAACCAGAGAGATACGTATGCATGCGCTGAACTACGATAATAGCGCTGCGGTGACGGTAGAATGAAGCTTAGTTTCCGAACAAGCCTCGTAAATAAATATGAGTTTTATCAGGTGGTACCTAAATGCTTCCGAAATATAACGATAAATAAAATTTCAAAGTAGCACGATGATATTCATCTCCGTTACCTTCAAAGGGCAAATACATCGCACTCAACACAAATGCTTCGAAAAGAATGCATTCTGGAAATCTTGTTTTGATAATTTATTCAGCACTCTCGTGCCAAATCTTTGCGCCTTCAACTTGATTTACCAGCAAATACGCTGGATAAGGAACAAAGTCCATGTAATTTCATATCACACAGCATTTGAACGAGTCACCGCGCAGACATCCCAATCGTTCCTATGCCATTTCTCTGGAATATCTCTTTCTCATATCTTACCGTAACCGCCTTATAAATATCACGATAATGAATTGCTTCCTTTAACATTTTTATGCGGCGGTCTTCTCGACTTTAAAGCAGAGCATTCACATCGACAATATAACAATAAATAGCGTTTCCACGTACAATAATTTCACTTAACAGCTGATTTACAAGAGAAGCACACAACGTCACGTAGTGGCATTTGATGGTCAACTGCGTCCGTTCACGCGTATTTCTTCGGAAATTTTTGGGTACCACCTCGTATGTTTACAGTGAATTATTAGGTACTATATAATCATATAAAATTACCCTCTAGCAAGCCATGAAAACATCTGCAAAACATCTTGTTGGTAGTGAGCTGACAAATAAAATATATTTTTCCTGTGTACTGTATTATTTTGTTGACACAATAAATTTTTGCAATAAATTGCAAAGTTTTCATTATCGAATCATATGCACTCAGAAATGATATAAAATTAGAAACAGGGTCTTTATCCCGAAAAACAGGTAGTGGTAGACCATCAAAACAGACAGCTGAAGATATAGCTGATGTTGAGGAACGAATAACTCAATCACCTAAGAAATCTATTCGAAAGCCTTCGCAGCAATCCTTAAATTCTACAAAAATTTCCATACAAATTTCATTGCGCTCAAGAGCTTTTACTCATTCATCACGCAACCTTAATTATGTTGGATGCCTTCAAAGAATACATTCAATAACATGAAACGAAGAGTGGCCTAATGTATAGAAAAGGAAGAAGCTCACGTTGAACATTTGATGTAACCATTATTTATTATTATTAAACTTTTTGTATTTTTAACTGAAACATTTGTGTGTAGTTTTTTGTTAAAGCGTCAAAACCTAATCCGACAAACGCATGTCAATAACATAGATTCGACCACCTACACATAAGCGCTGTCACTAGCGCCACAAAATAAGTCAATTTAGACGCTTTTAAAGTTATTCTACCAACTTCAGTTGAAAAAAGGAAATCTTCATGGCTCGTTATAGGGTAAATTTAATCGATTATATGGTAGCTATACATCAGGTTTGAGGTTTTTGTGTGCATTTTCGACGTATTACTGATGTCATCGAGGATAAGTAAGTTTAATTCTACTGATTGATAATTGTTAATGTTTATAAGCTGTTTTATCGTTATCATGGGATAAGTAATTGATAGGAAAAGTTTGTAAACTTTTAAACGGCAATTTAATTATACATCCCAATAACAATAACCTTGTTCTTGATTTTTCTAGAAATAGATTATATATACAGCATAAACTAAGGGAGTACATTCAAGAGTAAATACGTGGGCAAATTTGTATAAAGAAAGCAGATTATTTCATTATACACGGTGCTTTTCTTGACCGAATAAATGCTGGTTACATATTACGAAAGCGAATCATCAGATTAGCTATCTTAGATATTTTTTTCTAAATTACGTGTACTTAATTTTGATTAAGTCATCGTCAATTTATAACGCTCTAGATAACAAGACCGTAGAAGAATTGTGCGCAAATATTTAATTTGAAATAATTTCATATGTTTATAGAAACTCCTGCTAGAGATTAGGGATTGTTTGCTTGTATCGGATCATTCCTAATATTTAAAAATAAGTTTAAAATTTCATTTTAGCCTAGTTCTCTTAAAGCAAATATGTATTTTGTTTTGGTTTCACTGGAATTTCGTTTTTCCTTTTCCTATTGATAGAGAAAGGATTTTATTTATTTATTATATTTTACGTTCATATGTAGATGTATTACACTGATTAAAGTTAATTAGCAGTGTAAGACATCTAAAAATGGACGTAAAATATAATAAATAAATAAAATAAAATAAAATATATGCACTTTGCATATAATCCGGTCTCTACTTATTAATTTTAAAATGAAGGTTTTTTGGTAGATGTTTATTTTTTAAAAGAGATTATTTTCGTAAATATAGTGCATTACATAGAAATTGCAACATGCGAATTTTTTTACCAAACTTGGGAAAAACGTATAACTATTCAAAGGTAATAATTGATTCTAATTTTAACGAAAAAGAACAAAAGATTAATACAATTTAATGTTATTTTTATTAATAATGTGTTGGGCCCCCTCTGTTAGTTTCGCACTCCCCCCCGCTTCATGGCATTGATTCCAGTAGGTGGTGGATGTCCTCTATGGTATCCCAAGCAACCTACAATTCGTGCTGGAAAGCCTCCAGGGTATTTGGTAAGTTCATCAGTTTTCTTTCCATAATATCCCACAAGTGTTCGATTGGTGAGACGTCGGGAGATCTAGGTGGTCATGGTAGGATATTAACAATGGGCCTCTTCGAAAGAAGCTTAACGCTGCGCGGGCACGGGCATTACCCTACTGAAGAATATGGGGTCCACCACCTCATTTAAGACCTACTCCCGTATATTGTAATACTTGGTACCGTAATTCCAGACGTCTTTCAGTAGAAAATTGAATATTACGACGTCCCCCATATCTTCCTTTGACCTTCATGCGACCATCATACTCCTTATACAAAATCGAGATTCATCACTGAACACTATCCTCTGCCACTCCACGCACTAGTACATTCGGAACCTGCACCATTCCAAGCGTTGTTGTTGATATTCAGCCGTAAGTAGTAACACAAGATGTGGTCGATAGGATTACAAACCGAAAATCATAGGAGTCGCGGGACGACCTTTAATTAGAGCAATGTAGCTGGTAGTGGGTAATCGATCTCTTAGTGACATTAGGCGAAGGTGGCAGTCCTGTGTATGGAGTGCAGGTTCCTCCCCAGCTACTTTTGTGCCTTTCCCAAATCAATGATTGATAAGAGCGCATTGTAATGGATTGGTTCTGGTTAAGGTGATTTAAAATTTCCTTAAAAAAAAACCAAGTCAATAATTCGACCTGTGTCGAATTCTTTCAACTGGTGGTAATTTCCAGATTGTTGCATTTTGGAGATAATCTCAAAACACGTGAAATAAGAATATGACAAGAGAAAATCGTAGAAATTCAATTAAATCTCAAGAAATTTCATGGCGACAGAATTCTAATCTATTATTACCTTTGAATAGTTATATGTTTCTACCAAGTTTAGTTAAAGGATTCGTACCTCTTCTTGGTGTTGCAATTTTTATATTATATAGCATGTGTACTCTTAAAATTTTTGTTTATTTTTAAATAAAATATCCACGTTTTTACCAAACATGTACTGTCTACTATTAGTTTTAAGTTTTAAATTAAAGTTTAAGCTTTTAATTTAAAAAAGTCAGGAATTTTCGGAACTAAAGAAAGACTTATTGACAACTGTCAAAAACTGCGTATAATTCTATTATACCTTCGAACTCAGGGACAGAGCAAACACACAGGGTCTCCATAAAATAAAATGAAAAATTATGAAAAATGAAAAGATCTAATTTTATTAGACACATAGTAACGAACTACTTCCGGAATTGGACCGTGTCATGATGAGATATATATAAAAAAAAAGAAATAAGAGTAAGAGGAGAAAGAAATAAAAAGAAAAAGAGATAAAAAGGAAAGGTCGGGGGATGTGAAATAGAACAAAAGGTGAAAAGAATAAGAGAAAGAAAGAGAGACAGAAGAGGGGGGGGAGGCGGTACTGGTTAAAAAAGAGGAAAAAAGGAAAAAGAAAGAGACCAAAAGAGAAAGGTGGGTCCTCTTTTAGTGGGATCTCTTTTGGTCTTTCTTTTTCCTTTTTTTTCTTCTTTTTTCTCTAGTACTCCCCTCCCCCCTCTTCTGTCTCTATTTCTTTCTCTTATTCTTTTCACCCTTTGTTCTATTTCACCCTTTATATTTTTTTCTTTTCCTTTTTCTTCTTATTTTTCTTTCTCCTCTTACTCTTATTTTCTTTTTTATATATCTCATCATGACAAGGTCCAATTCCGGATGTAGTTCGTTTATTACTAACTCTGGCCGTGGAAGCCTACGTATTTATTAGAGATATTTTTGAAAATTTCTTTGCAGAGGCGAGAAAATTTTTATTTTAAATATCTTTACTATTAACAGCCGAAATATTCGTATCCAAGCATGTCGTCGAACTACTAACATGCCGTTTGAAAGGTTGACAGTGTTATCTTGTAGTTTTCATAACATCCACAACTGTGTCATTGCAGTGTGTACAGTCTGCGTGTATGTATGCGAGTTTGGTTGGATGGATGTATTATGTATACACATTCTGCGTCCATAGGCGGCATATATTACAATTTCCTTCTTAATTCTGACATTGTCATTGTCTTCTATCAATTTTCATCCACATGTCTTTGTTTTTTTAACAATCCCCACCATCAAACAAAAAGTACCTAGAAAGCAATCCACCTTCATGATCCTGCCAATACCATGAGTAGCTGCATTAGCAGTTATTTTGGGTAATTTCTACCGTCTCGACTTTGAATGTTCAATATCGTAACTTCCCAGTGCAATCTGTAAACTATTAATCTCGCAATGCTACATTTCTAGACTATCCACTACCACGTCTCTTTCCTCTTTCTAAAGCACAAAAATTCGCAATTTTTTAAATAATCGACTTTACTAAGTTTTCTTAATAACCTTTACATATGATAATTTATTTTAGATGTTTAACACAATTAGCTTTGTATCCAAGGATAAGTGACGTTTTTCATTGCACACTTCGTCATCGCCACTAACACAACACATCACCTGTCTCATCTTCTCTTAAAATAACTATAGCACTTTTATCCCAAGTTGTACCTTTTGAATTCAAAACGTCCTATCACTTTGCTTATTTGAAATGAACTAAAATTTCAAATTTTCTTTATAGATTTGGTAAATACATTTTGTAGGATTACTAAGATTCTTTTGTTAGTATTAAACTATTTCTTATATTTCAGAATACCCTTATTATCTGACGTAGATACTTTTGCATTAAGGTTATACAATCCTGTCATACCTGTAAATATTTTCGTAGATCTGGAAAAACGTCTTCTTCTGATAGATGACTTCTTCGAAATTTCCCCAAAGAAAATGAGGCTTTTCGTGAGGTATATCCAATTTCTTCCACTGAGTTAATGACGATGTCCAGTACATATACAATGCAAAAATGATACAGCCCGCTACAATTAATATATCAAGCATTTTACTTGGATGATCACAATCTCCATGTACAATTCTCAAAAATTGTTTATAACTGCCGGTTAGCAAACTGCGGGTACAAACAATTATCGATTCAAACTTATACGAAATTTGCTACGTTCTAATCTGTCGCACTCAATCAACTGACGATAAACTGTTCCAGTTGCGTGAAGGTCAGTTTCGTTTATTTTGATAGGATATTTATCTATCGATGGTGAATATATGTTAAATGTAATCACATTTTAAATGTTTTGAAGTACAAGTCGAATGTGAATAAGCAACTGTAATTTAGATACGAGGGCGAATCAAATATGAATCGGACTTTCTTTTTAATGCCCTCTAGGTGATGTAGGTGGCGTGACATTTAGATATGTGCTGGGGAGTGGAAGGATGAAAGGAATGTAAGGGAGTAAACCGCTCAGTTCGCCAGAGCCTGTTAGTAGCATCATATCTGAGCAAGGTATACATTTAATTTTTGGTGCGCAAGAGCGTAAAACCTGTCGAAATTTTGCGTCGATTAACTACACTACGACTGGCAGAAAATATTTTCCGATGACCGAGAGTCAGTGAAAATGAAAACTATGCAACTCTTGCAACAATTTTTTGGAATTCCAGAGGCATACCGCTCATTGATTTTCTCCATGAACGACGTTCAGCTAATGCTGCGTACTACTGCAGTTGGCAGTCGTCAGCTTCACTTTATCAAGCTGATGAAGTGAAACTGGTCTATCGACGAAATAGGCGCGACTACCCCATTCGAACTGCATGATAATGCTCGGCTATACACAGCTGCATTTACCCAAATTAAGATGGACAAAATTCACTGGGAAACACGATCTGTCACCGTTTGACTACCACATGTTTGGGCCACTCAAAGAAGAACTAAGAAGTCAACACTTTGATGGCGACGAAAGTATGGAAATGATTGTGTGCAATTGATTACAGACGCGACCATACTCGTGCTTTGACGACGGAATTAAAGAACTTCCGATGCGGTGGGAATAAAAGAGGAATATTCAATTGTTTTTACTGTACCAATAAACGCTCTAAAACTAAAGTCCGGTCCATATTTGATTCGCCCTCGTACAAATAAAGTTGCACTGCGTTTGATATGTTTCTTGCGTCTTAAAAGAAAATAATTTAGAACATATAAGCTTTCGAATATACACTACCGCTCATGGAAAGCTGGACACTTGATAAAATTTTATATAACACATTTATTATTAAAGCAGGCAAACTGTCATATATCATAGACGTGCAATAAATAATTAATAATTAGTAGTAAGCAAAAGATTTTGTGTTATAATTATTAAACAGCTGGGTGAGAAGGGAACCTGCGTCTGATCTGTCGGTGTATGATATGGTTGTTTAATGATGAGAGTAACGGAATAGATTTGCGTTTCTTCTTTATTATTTTTTTTGAAGATGGGCGTTGAATTAAATGACGCGATTTACTTTTGAATGGACTGTATTTTAATATTTAACAAGTAATCGCGCGCTAGTTCAACTGTGTGTCTTGTAATGCCTGGTAATATTATGTTATGGCTGTATTACCGTTCAGGTACCAAACCCAACGCCCACTATCAAGCGCGCAAAATTTTGTACCTTTTTAGGTAGCATTCACACTTCCAGCTGTTGGTACAGGTCAAATAGTTGTCGCACTTTACACATTTAATTCTATTGCCTTCGTATTCTAAATCGGGCATACTTGCTATTACGTTTTCTAGTTTATTCGAAATACGCCGTTCCGAAACGCACCTAAATGTGTGTACTAACAAAAACTCACAGCGAGCAATCGAATAATACTGAACAAGCGTGCTTTGACACGGGTACTCTATTCTCCTAGCCGCGCGCTTCACCCCTCCACGTTACCCCTATTTGCGGAGACTATTCACAAATTTTAATATTGATAGTAACCGACTCGCATGCATCTCGCAAAGCACCCGTTTCTCCAGCCTTACTTACTACAGCAATTTGTGAAGCGATATTCTAAATATATAAAGCTTTAACAATGAGAACAATGGTTATTCGCTTCATATAATCTGGATATCTGCCTGCTTTCAAAGTAGCGTTTATTAGTTTTGCTAATATTGGCGCTAATACATCTTTATTGTCTTTTATTAGGTTATTTTTTACTCGATGAAATCCAGGTGCTTTGCGGCATTGCAAATTCGTTAATAATTTCGTCGACTTCTGCAATAATTACAGCCTAGAATTTAGTTAACATTGCGTTTTTGCTTGTGGTTGTTTTCGTGTTACTTTCATGTTTTTTATTCAATGCTCCGCTAAATGTTTGCCTATTGTCACAAAATATTTGTTACTTTCGGATAAAAATTGTTGCAATTGAACTTGTATAAAATTTAGTATTTCTTTGGTTTTCCTATATTTCATAGTCTTCCACAAAATCTTATTAAAACATGTTTAAACAAGTTTAGAATAAAACACAATATGTATAGTCTAATTGAGAAATCCTTTTTTTATTTCAATATCTTCTGAAGAATTTTCGAAATAACAAGCTTCACTCTTGTGCTCTGTGCGTGCAATCACAAGATCAAAAAATTCGCCTCGCTTTACATTAAAAAAGCGCTCCGTAACAACCATACTTTATTTTTAGTTCAACGTAAACTAAACATATCGATGTATTATTCACCTCCACGAAAAAAATCGACTGGCATAACGCCAATGTGTCATTAACATGCTCGATGACACATTGGAGGTTGTCAGAGACGGGATAGGTTCTTTTTATAGCATCGGAATTAGTTTATAAGAAATGGCGAGGACGTATTAATTAATTTGAAAGCTCTCAGAACTACGCAGACCACGGTAGCGTATTGCTGTTTGTCGTATTAGAGAGAGTAGGGCTATTAATCCGAATTCGTATATTTTGCTGCATGCTTCTGTGAAGCAGAGAGGTTAATGGTGTATGAAGAAAGTATTTTTGGTGACATATATTTAGAAGTTAGACAAAAATAATGAAAGCGACTTGATTTTAAATATGCCGACTCATCAGGTAAACACGAAAATGTCTGTTACGACAAACTTGAAATTTCTAAGATTTTGGAGATTTCGGACATTTCGGAGAGGGCAAAATTCACAAAGCACAGAACTTTCAACATGTAAAAGAAAGACCACACTTTCGCCTATATCTTCCAAATGTTTTTAAACTCCACATTGGTTGTAAAAGTGTGTATGTGTTACGAGGACAACCTGAAATGTTTCCGGAATCGGCAAGAGATGGCGCACAAAGGTTGAAGTGGATTCATTGTTCGGCAAGAGAAATATTTTTATGGCAACTGTCAAAATTTCAGACGTATACTGTCAGTAGTTGTTTAAGAGTGTGTTTTGTGCAGCAAGTCAGGCGGTTTCGCAAAAACGGATAAAATTGAATTTCGTGCAGTGATAAAATACTTCGCCATCGCTGGGAAAACGGCCACGAAAATTCGAAATATTTTGCTAGAGGTTCATGGCGGATGTACTCCATCATTTTCGACTATCAGCTTCTGGGTGAGCGAGTGCAAACGTGGCCGCACAACCACAAGTAACGAACCACGCCGTGGACGCTCAAAAACCGGTACCAACGTTGAATTGGTCGACAATGTATCTCAGAAGAACGCGTTGCCCCTATCCTGCACGAAATGTTGGGTATGAAAAAGCTTTCGACGCGATGGATACCGCGTTTGTTCCCACTGGAGCAAACACGAAATCGGGTGACCGTTTCAGAGGAATGTCTGGCCAGGATCTAACGCAATCCAAGGGATCTCTTTATGCGATTCGTAACCGTGCATGAGACTTGGATCCACCACTACATATCGGAGACCAATGAACAGTCGAAGCAGTGAACTTTTCCGGGTGAATTGGCTCCAAAGAAAGTAAAGACCGCTCCATCGCCCGGAAAGGTCATCGCGTTTTTAGGATTCCCAAGGTGTGATCGTCATCGACTATCTGCAGAAGGGGAGGACGATTATGGGGCAATACTACAGCGACTTATTGACCCGATTCGACGCAGTATTGAAGGAGATACGGGTTCATTTACAGCGGAAAAAAGTGCTTTTACGCCACAACAATGCACCATATATTCACCGGACCTTGCCCCCAGCGACTTTTTCCTATTCCCAAACCTGAGAAAATCACTGGAAGGAAAGAGATTTGCCTCAAATGAGGAGGTCATCGCCGCTACGGGTGGCTATTTTACAGACCGCGAAACATCAGACTATATCGAAAAATAAAAATAAAAAACCACATCAATACCACCACCAATTTCCTAGTATGCAAAAGTGTATACATGAGTTTACGCCAACGGTAACTATTACTGTGCACAACGTTCATCCAGGAGTGTTTTTAGATTAGAAAAATTAACACAATTATAATCCAAGAAGAAAACAAGGATATTATCAAAACATGTTTAACCATTAGAAAATTTTCAATTAGTCCAATCTACTCCAGTCCAGTCCAATGGCATTTTAAATTTAGTATTTAGAAAAGATCTACATACACTCAGTAGAAGTAATGGTTTCGTTAAGATTCAAAGGAAATTTAAAGTAGGTAATTCCACAATAGACTCATTGTTGGAGTATCACTATGTTGACCAATAGGCACAATACACAAAGCTGTCATTTTAAAAGATAACAACATCATTTAATTGAAGAAAATAAAGACCAGATTTTTTTAGTGCGAAGATGATATTAACATGCAAATTTTATGCACTATTAC
The DNA here is from genome assembly GCA_023509865.1 of Trypoxylus dichotomus. NCBI lineage: Eukaryota > Metazoa > Arthropoda > Insecta > Coleoptera > Scarabaeidae > Trypoxylus > Trypoxylus dichotomus. The sequence goes on from CM042081.1 coordinate 37,744,385, forward strand.
TGATTTTTTTTACTAGTTATACTCTTATCGAATAGTAAAATTTTTATTAGCTAACTTAGGCTAACTAAGTGGCGGCCACATAAATAGCACAGGTATCAAATTTCATCTAAATTAACCGCTCACGTTGTTTCCATTTAAATTTTTATTAAACTAGCGTGGTAGTCCCCGAGAAGGTTGTGTGTACTTCCCCTATCTACGTATTCCAGAACAATAATACAGCATTCAATGCAGCCAGTTTCGCTGTTCTAACAGGCACATAAATAGCACAGTTGTCGGTTCTGTAGCGGAATCTTATCGTAGTGTTAGGGTTCGAGTTATTTTGCACCAAAAAAAGTGGTGTACTTACCATTTTTAAAATTAACGTATTATTGATAACAAAAATTTAGGTGTTAGTATAATGGGACGAGAACCAGAAAAAAGAGAGTTAATTTGCACCATGAATAAGAAGGGCATATCAATTTTAGGAATATCGCAAACATTAAATTGTTCACGTAAATTAATACAAAATGCGATAAAGCATGTTCAGACGGAAAAGACTTTAGAAAACAAGAAACCGAAGATTAGGCCTCGTAAAATAACTTTACGACGTGACAACCTTATTCGTCGATTAAGTCGATTAAGAAGATCCTTCTCAGGCAGCTACACATACAAAAAACGAATTTTATAAACAATTTGATATTGATATATCGAGAAGAACAATACGACGTCAGCTGAAGGAATTTAATTTACATGGGTGTGTCGCAGTACGAAAGCCACTCGTTTCAAATAAAAACCGTCAAAGAAGATTGCACTTTGCGAAGATGCACAAAGAAAAGCCGCTTTCTTTCTGGAAATCTGTACTTTGGACAGATGAGAGCAAATACAACAGACTTAGGTCTGACGGAAAAGTGTACGTACGACGCCTCACCGATCAGAGATTCAATCCTAGGTACACTATAAAAACATTGAAACACGGTGGAGGAAGTGTTATGGTATGGGCTTCTATGTCATGACCTGGTGTGGGGTCTATATTCAGAATTGCAGGAAAGATGGATCAGTGTGTATATCTCAACATATTAGAAAATGTGATGGAACCATATACTGATGAATTTCTTCCAGTAATCTGGAGTTTACTGTACGACAATGATCCCAGACATGCGACGATGACCGTAAAACAGTGGCGAGAGGAGAAACAGATTCGTGAGTTAGAATGGCATGCACAAAGCCCTGGTTTAAACCCCATAGAAAATCTGTGGGGGGATGTTGAGGTTGTTATAAAGTCTAAATCTCCAGCGACATGAGAATTATGGAATACTATTGAAAAAACCAGGTATAACATTCCTGTGGAGAGATACCAAAAATTAGTTGAAAGTGTGCTTAGAAGATATGCAGAAGTGCTGGCTTGTAATGGGTTTCCAACAAAATATTAAATGTAAAACCAAAAAAGAATTTAAAAGAAGATGTAATACAGTATTTCTTTTTGTTATTAAGTGTGCTTTTTCTATGTTCACTTAAAAAATAATACATTTATTTTTTTTAATTTGTTTATCTTGAAGTTTATATAATATTATGTGTTTATTATAAACTGCATGCCATCTATTGCATTTTTGTTAAATAAATCACTTGTTAATATTTACATCCATATCAGTTTAGTTGTGCTATTTATATGGCCGCCACTGTATATATATACACTAGGGTGACAGAATAAAATAGACACCAGGTAAAGCGGTATAAATATGTAAACAGCTAAATTCTAAGAAGGAATTAAGAACTTTCTCTTGTCATTAGGGTAGGGGTAGATGTATCGGAAGGAATCCGTCATAGTTTAGTATCGCTACAACTATGCCTCGCTTACAGGGTTCGAGTGATATTAGCGACTTCACCCGGGGTCGCATCGTTGGCCAGAGTGAACGCGGCGCTTCGCAACGTGAAATAAGTAAATTTTTAAATGTTCCGTTCTCCACAGTTAACCGTGTGATTACACAATTTAAACGCAAGGAAAAAACAACAGTGGAGCCGAGACCAGGTCGTGCCGGACCTTCTGAAAGAAGTAAAAGGGTGCTTGTGCGCGAAGTGTTAAAAGAACCGTGAAAAAGTACAGCTGAGTTTGCGGCAACTTCACAGAAAAGTCAGCGCACCGTTCTGCGATACCTCCACAGTGTGGGGATGTATAAAAGGGTGGCAATGAAAAAACCTCTCCCTACGGCGTTTCAAAAACGGCGCCGAATGGCTTGGGCAGTCGAAATGCGAACGAAGCCCGAAGAGTTTTGGCTGTCTGTCATTTTTTCAGACGAAAGCATTCAGTGATAGTGGTCGTACGTGGGTACGGAGACGTTCGTCACAGCAACTGGACGACAAATGTTTGTATCAAACGGTGAAATACGGCGGTGTGAACATCATGGTGTGGGGCACGATATGGTATGGTGGAAGATCGCAATTAGTAATCGGCGACGGAAATATAAATGCGGCAAAATATATCCAAATATTAACAGAAGGACTACTACCGATATTCGACAACGCCATTTTATCTAAAGAAGACACCACTTTTATGGAGGATGGAGCACCCTGCCACAAAGTAAGAACAACAACCAGATGGAAAGAGGAACAGGAGTATTCGGATTTTACCATGGCCAGGCCAATCACCAGACATGAATCCGTTAGAGAATGTTTGGCACATAATCCAGACAAATATGGCGAAACGACCCCGAAAACCCAGCAATAAGGAAGAACTCGTGACAGCTGTTACATAAGAGTGGTTAAATATTCCAGAAGACACCATTAATCGTTTAATAGATTCTATGCCACGACGACTCGCAGCACTTCACGCAAGTAAAGGTGGATCGACAAAATATTAGTCTAATTTAAAAATTTTAAAATATTTTGTATATATAACGAGAATAGAATCTTTTTTTAATTAGTAGGTGTCTATTTTATTCTGTCACCCTAGTGTATATATATATATAAAATATTTTTGTTAGATAACGTACCTCAAAACTTATTATTAGTTGCAGAACTGTGTATTCTACTTTTAAGTTCAAACAATACAATTTCAACTATTAATGAAAAGTGGGATAGAATTCTATTTATGTTACCTTTAACCATATTTATGCAAATATCTCAAAATGAGGTGGTTGCCGTACATACATTTTTGTATCCAGTGACCTCACACATTCTAATAAATACAGTTTTGGTTTGGTATGAATATTTCAAATAGCATTCGATTATCAAATATGCTCTAAGTAAAAGCCTTTTAAGCACTTAAGTTGATATAAATATTAGTAAAATTTGCTCATTTTGTTAATGTACAAACTGTGAAATTCTTCGTCATTTCTTTTAATGCATATATATTTCTTTCAATTTCAGGAAGATCACAATAGAGGCAAACCAAATTGGGAACACCTATCAGATGAACTCCACGTCTTATTAACGGTAGAAGATACAGAGAACAGAGCGCAGATCAAATTAGAACGTGCAGTAGAAGAAGTTAAAAAATTATTGGTGCCAGTAAGTATTACTTGGTTAGTCACGTAAATTTAATTGATTTTTATCTGGAGTATTTTATGTATGAAACGTTTATCTGTGTTTGTGTCAAAGTATTTTTCAATTTTTTTAACATATGCAATATAATTTATCCTAATAATAGATCCGATTTATCTGGGATTCTATTTTTATTACTGATAGATATAATGCTTTTTTTTAATACTCTGTTTTATGGGTTACCGCGGATAGATTTAAAAATAATTATTGTATTATATAAACTAAAGCCGAGACATATCAATAACATGAACTTAAGTGGTTTTTCAGACCTCCGATAAAAAGTAATTATACGAGGTGACATCCAAAAGTTTCCGAAATTTAAATCACACATGTGAATGGACGTAGTTTACAATTGGTTCTGTGCAACCGAGCATTTCATTCAATTTGCAGTAATTTGTTTTTTGAGGAAATACTCAGATAAGTCAATTTTATTTTCTACATCGATTTTTTAAATGACGACTTCTGATTTTTTTATTTTGACAGATTATTAAATTATCTAAATGGAATCTTCAAAATTTTAATACCTCACATGATAAAATTGTCGCATAGAAGTCGTTTGAGGAGTGGAGAATATGATATTTATTAATAACAGAAGGCAAAAATTAATACTGTTATTCAAGAAACTAAGTAATTATTTCTTTTAAATCAACAACCCTTCGGCCAACACCGACACCTGGCAGAATCTACATACTGTTTCCTCTATCAGGCATACAGCGTCGTGTTAACAAGGGCACTATTGTTCTATCGGACTTCTAGTCCTTGCTTAGTAGGTCCGCCGTAGAAGTAGGCATGTATCCAACCAGAAACTTCTTGGCCCGTCTTTGGCCTGAAATACTTTTCCACCATTCCTGAGGCCTCTTAATCTTTCCACTGTTTAGTAGTTTCCTTAACTACCATATATGCTATTCCTACCGAATACGTTGGGCCTTTGTCAGTCGACGAACTTGTTCGGGCTAATTCTTCTCCTTTTACATTACCTCCATGGACTTCCTTTCTTGGTATCCAGACCAGGGTCACCTTAGTTCGACTTCCCAGCGCATTGAGCGCATGCATGCAGTCCCACGCCAATTTTGAGGCGTCTAATGCTTTAAATACTGCTCGACTGTCTGAATAGATAGCAATAGATCGGTACTTGATTTCTTGCCTATCTAATTCTTCTAGATCAGCACCGGTACTATTTCAGCTTGGAATACTTTGGTGGTTCGATTTAGGCTTAATGATCTAGATAGTTTGTCCTAGTCCTCCAAATTCCGGCTCCTACTTCAGTCTCTGTCTTTGAGCCGTCTGTGTACCAGATAGATTGGACTTTGACAGGCAAGTCTTTCTTCCATTCCTCTCTATTTGGTATTATCCTTTTGGTCTACCAGTTACCAGCTTTACCTTAAGTTCCTTCAACAGTTTTTGGTGATCTTCACCACGCGATCTGATTATAGGAGCTTGACCATTCATTATCCTGTAGCTTGTCAGCCTTGCCTATCGTTGGATGTACATATGTAGTAGTACTAGGTTAAGAACGACTTCCAGGGCGGCCGTTGGTGCGGTTTTCATGGCACACAGATATGGTAGTCTTCGTCCACCATACCACCGAGCCATATGTTATTATTGGTGTGATTACTCTCATTTATTATCACAGCACCATTTCTGCGCTCAATCGTCACGTTTTTTCTACACAAGCTTCTACATCTTCCCAGGATGATAATAGACTTGTTAATGGTTTATTGGTAATACACCAATCATTAATCATAGCAAGATTTTTTTTGGAAAATAAAATAGTCAACTGTAGAAGTGATATTACTGAATATGTTCAAGTCATCAGCATATGAATGATGAAGATTGTTGATGTAGACATTGAAGAGTAAAGGACCTAAATTAGATCCTTGTGGGACACCACTACTGGGATTATTGTGAGAATTCCATGTAAATCTTTGGTTGAACCATACTCCCAGATATTTCGTTTCTTTGACATATGGAGTTACCACCCCTTGTAACATAATTGGTTTTAAACCTTGAATTACCGTTTTTTTGTGAATCCTTTGAATAAAATAATAATCAGATGTTTTTATTCAATGACCAATCAGGAAATATATAATGAAATTAAATATTATAATTACGATTAATGAGATTTATGCAGCTGTAACTTTGCACTTGCAATTGTTTGCATTTGTGAATCTTGTGAAGTTTATTAGTGGAAATTATCAGCAGCGATTTGAAATACTCTTTGCGTAACATTGATTTGAAAATATTTTTTATGTACTGGGTGTCCCAAAAGTCATTTTCAATTTGTTCACTGGGCAAACACAATCGTTGAGTGAAACGTATGCCAATTGTTGGTCCCGTTCTTGGAAATTTAGTCACTGTGAAGGCTGCGTCCTGTGTGTGTGAGTTTTACGCACCGTGTACTCAACTGATCAAAGAATGGGTCAGAACTTCGAGGAGATCGGTTCGACAATGGACAAACCTCGAACGGGGTGACTGAGAAAGTCAAAAACCGCAGAAAAAGACCACTACCTGAAGTGTTCCATACATCGCGTATTGTATAAAAATTTATGTCTCCACCTCTACAACTTGCACTTACTGCACAGCAAAAAACTGTTAAGAGGCTCAACTTCGCTAGTGGACAATCTTTTGTTTCCCGATGAGGCATAATTTCTCCTTAAGGACCATGTAAACAGACAGAACCACTGCTATTGGACTTCAACAAATTCAAAACAGAAACATGAGAGGCAAGGAATTATCTTCCCGTACTTGAAGATGACAGAGGTCGTACAGTAACCGTAACCTGCGAGCGATATGCGAAGACGATTAACTCTAATTAATTCTTTTACGTCAGCCTTGCGAGATTTTAAGTAATTTAATCGAAACACTTGATTTCAACAAAATAAAGCAACATCTAGCACGTTTAACGTGTCCTTACCAGTTGTCCATGAAGTATTCCCTGGAAGATTGATATTCAGATGCGTTGACATAGACTAGCCGATACGTAGCCCTGACTTGATCCCAATGGTGTTTTATTCTATGTATGGTAAACGTCTCAATTGTACTTATGTAAAACATTCTTCAAGAAAAATTGGGTATGAGAAAGCTATAGACAAGATAAAGCAATGCTTGGACATCTTTAAGCTTAACGGTTTCTGCGAGGTTGTGTAACTGTAAATGACACATTGATACACGCCTGAAAACAAAGACTAATCAACGAAATGGTTTTTTCCCGGCGAATGTGCACCAAAGATGACGAAATTCATCAGCCGAAAAAGTTATGGCAACAATTATTTTTGCAAAACTGGCCCAGTTACAGTGCAAATTGGCTTCTCATTCACCATATTCGCCAAATCTACCCCCTTGCTACTTCCTTCTTCTTCCAAACTTGAAAAGGAAGTGGTTTACGTTAAAGCAAGAGCTCATTGCTGAACCATAGGTCTCTTTGTTCAACAAATTCAACAAATATTATTATTTGAATAGCTTAAAAAACTTGAAACATCCCCGGGGCTAATGTGTATACCTACAAGAAGATTATATTAAGAATTAAATTTATTAAATGCAAAGCAATTGCGTTATCTCCCGTAATAGGTATTTGTTGTACTACAAAATTGTCAAATTTTACCATATAAGATTCTTAACACTCAAAGAATATATCGGTGCGAATCAATGTTAAATCGAAAATGTGGTTGTGTAGCTTCATATTTAATTTACTATACACAAAATACACTTTAAGCACAGGGAATTTTTTGTAAAAAAAAAATGTCTAAATGAATTTCTGGGGAGATAATACGATATTTCGTTTGAAAACTTCGAAAATCGTGCAGTAAGATTTGCAACAATTTTCAACAGAAAACTTGAATAATAATGAAAACTTAAAAAAATAATGTATTTAATAATTTTCTCTTTAACAATCTTTTATTTTCGTACCAAGAACCTTTATTAATAGTTATAATGGATTAGTTATTCCCAGTCCTACCAGTCAAGCTGTCTGGGACCCGCCATTTTCTTGTGATGATACAATCATCTGGCAAAACGATCAAAACATATCGCCAACCTATAAAAAATGTATCATCGCAACTATCCACAAACATCCGATGTATTATTTATAAAGATGCATCTCGGTTGCCACCACACGAAAGCGACCTATTAATATCGGTCCTCCAAAAATAGAGATTTGATAGAGCTTTTGATGTGGCGTAGGAAATGGACTAGTTTACACGTTTCTTATTTTAACTGTTGCTGTGTTTTTCTTGTTTTCCCCATGATGTTTATACGTAAGAATACTATTATGAAAATTTCGGACAATTTTATCGATTTAAATTGATAGTGCAGATGATACAGTTCTGTCATATATGTGTATGTGATAATGCTCCTTTTCCAATGGACTGAATTCTTCGTACAATACTTCGCGATTCTCCCTTTCTTGGCCTTTTATATGCTCTTACATGAAAGATTCCAAAAAGAGCTTCTTTTAGTGTGCATGTTTACATTCCAATTTAAATCTATACTCCTCAACAGAACAGAACTGTTATTAAGAGAGATATGAAGTGTACACTTTCAAATGTATGTGGTTATAAATTGATCTAAGTATCTACAACTACGTTTGTAGCATTGTAATCTACTATAATTTGCGATTTTTTATCATCTCTGGCACTAATTTCTTTCTCGCTGTGGAAGGTATACGTAAAAAATACATCCTTGTCCTTTTTCTAGCATCATTTGTAAAATGAAAGGAAAAACTTAATTTATCATGATGTTTGGATTTTCTATCTTGTTTTTTTCTTTTGAAATTGTAAGAAATTATGTCGGGTTAGATTATGTACCATCGAATTTCGTTACTAAGATCTCATACCACTCTCGCATACCAGGGTTTCTCTCAGGAAGTACACCCGGTTGTTTTGTTATATATGAAGGTGTCCCAATAAGAGTGGAAAATCTAAATTTTAAATAAAACGGTTTTTGTATAAGCAAATACTGAAATTTTGATTTAATCAAGAAGGCATGTGGAAATTATGTATAGAACAACACTCTGATAAATTCCCTCTTCAATATTGCTGGCACATTTACGTTTTCCTGACGAAATTTTCAATCATGGTTTAGCATAAATCTGACTGTATTTCAGTAATGGATCATCTTATCTCCTCCTTCATAATTTGGATGGTCGTAGGCTTGTTAAAATAAAGTTTAACGTCGAAAAATTCCAGAGAAAAAAGTCCAAAGCGGTTGAATCCCACAATCTAAGCGTTCAATTCTGGTCGCTCAAATGGGAGATTAATGAGACAAGAGAATATCTAATGCGATAATGAGATTATTTCACGTGCTGAGCAGCAAGGCGCACCGTCCACATGTGTTCGAGATCCATACCATCTATTTGAGGTACAAAAAAAGTGGGTTATCCAAAGATACCTCCAGCCTAAACTACAAGCAGTGGGATGCATTTCCTTTTCTTCGGTTTTTGTCATTCCAAATTCGGCAATTTTGCTTGTTTATGAAACCATCACCACGAAAATTAACCTAATCGTTAAAGATGATTTCATTGGAAAATACGCCGTTCACTTATTGCTGATCAATGAATCATTTAGCGAATTCTCTTTGCTGTCTATGGTTTGTGAACTTAAATTATTGGGCCACTTAAATTCTATGAGGATGTCGTGAGACTATGTGGCATGATGCCTGATCAGGCATGAATGTGTAAGGGCTTTCGTTCGGATCTAGATCATTGATATATGGCATCAAGACATCCTCCAATACACGCTTATATTGGTGTTGATTCTTGGTGCCTTGGCAGTGGTCCAGGACCTTCGATTGATATACAGGACCATACCATAACTGACTGATGTTTCACCGGTTTTAGTGTACTAGCTTCACCAAACCGTTTAGATGGACGTCGTCTAACAAATTGAGCTCTTTCGGTCATGGCTTCTAGTTTTGATTCATCGGTGAATACGATTTTTAACGAAATGACAATGTTCAAACAAAGAATTTTTGCTGTTTTACATATTCATTTAAGTTATTTTGTCTTACCCTTCGCCAATCTTCAATTATGTGATGTTGATGACTTTTTGTCCGCTCATAACATGCTGGCTTCATCATCGGTGTTAATCTTGGTCTTTTCAGGGAAGGTCTGTATTTTAATCCGGTTTCGTACAGTCTGTGTACTGTTCGCACTCCTTGTTGAGACATTACATTTTCTATTCCTTTGGCGGATAAACCTCGGTCTTCAGTTGCTAGTTGCCAGATACGTCGATCATCTCGATTAATAGTGATCCTTTTCTTGCCGCAAAACGATCTTCCGGCACTTGTCGTGGGTATCTTTTCTTTCATTAGAACGGCGATTCGCTGCGCTGTTTGTCAGGATACTTCTTCTTTCTTTGTAATTGTGCATTCAGGATACCCCCATTACCCAACAGTCCTTCAAAACGCAGTTTCTCTCATTTAGTATGTTTTTTTTACCCATAACGAAAAAAATATACGCAACGTTAACACGTAAACACGGAAAAAAATGTTGCATAAATAGATAAATCTTCTGCAATAGCAACCGATCCAAATAATATTCTACGAATTACTGTGTCTTTCAGTATTGTTTCTACCCATCTTCTATACGGTACAGAATGATTCATGAGGAGGATAGTAATAGGCAAGATGTCATTAAGTAGCATTTTCTCAATTTCTGAAAAATATTTAGGGAACGTATTTAGATAGGCATTGTAAGCCCTATTCATGAATTTTATACTTGTATTTGTAAATTATCGCGTTGGAAACACACAAAAGCTTAAATTTACAAGGTGGCCCTAATAAAATGGACAGGGACTGTATATAATTTTAAAAAGTAACGATGGAATAAAGGAGCTCTAATATTGATACATGGAGTCACCAATGCCCAATAATATAATATTTCAGGCAAACACATAAACCACTAGGTTCCAAAAATATTCCTAACAGCTCCCATGCAATCCTCAAAACCATTTTATTTTCCATTTCTTCCTAATTTAATTCTATTTATCCATTATCTATTTTCTGCTTTTAAAATCCTTGGAGCATTCTACAGTCTTATAAGCAACAGTACATAAATACACACCACAATTGTGTTTGTTGTGTGTCGCGGACAGTAGAAAGTGGCTAACGCGATAGCATAACGGTCACGGAAATAGATTTATATGCAGATTATCCTGTCACGTTGGGAAAATCTATGGTTAGTAGTAAACAGCCGGCCGTATTTACAAAGTTAGAAGTTGCACACGGCAGAGATTCTCCTTGCAAATTTTTCGATTAAAATTTAAAGAAGTTATATCTGTCTAGTAACTTAAATTTCGTTTTTTTTTTCTTGTTTTTTCTCTTTTACTGACGCTTCATTCAATTCTTTTCCAGCAAGCGGACGGTGAAGACGAACTGAAGAAAAGGCAGTTGATGGAATTAGCAATCATAAATGGGACGTATAGGGATTCAAGTTCGAAAGCTGCATCGGTAGTGGGTAAGTTGAATGTAAAGTGCTTTAGAATTTTATTGAAATTAGATGCAGTATAGTTTTGTAATTTGTGTAACAGCGTAGATGTCATTAATTTATCACCAAAATCGTAATGGCGTTCTGTTTACACCAGTTAAAATTGTGCTGTGCTAATCAGAAAAACATGTTATCATTTAAAGTAATTGAAAAATTCTCAGGTAATTTAATTATTATTTTTATTTTTTTATTCAAAGAAAAATAACGTAGAAAGTAGTAAAGTTTTCAAAATTACCAGTACGAGGGCGACCTGAAATGTTTCCGAAATCAACAAGAAAAACACGGTATTGGTGTATTTTTTTATTTTTATTTTTCGATATAGTCTCCTCGAAAATTAATATACTTTTTCAAACGGTGCTCCAGTCTCTTCAAGCCGTCGGAAAAGTAGGATGTTTCGAGATCTCCAAATTAGCCATCTGTAGCGACAACGATCTCTGCATTTTAGGCAAATCTCTTTCCTCCCAGTGATTTTTTCAGATTTGGGAGTAGGAAAAAGTCGCGAGGGACTAGATCCGGTAAATATGGAGGATGAGAGACGACAATGCAGGATCAATGAGCCGGTGCAGTGTTGTGGCGGAAAAGCACTTTTTCCGTTGGTTTCTCCTTCAATATTGCATCGAATCGGGTCAATAAATCGCTGTATTGCCCCGTAATCGTACTCCCCTTCTGCAGATAGTCGATGATGAATTCCCAAAAATGATCGACCTTTCCGGTCGATGGAACGGTCTTTGCTTTCTTCTGAGCCGATTCGCCCGAAAAAGTACACTGCTTCGGGTGTTCCTTGGTCTCCGGTATGTAGTGGTGGATCATTCACGGTTACGAAACGCATGGATAAATCTCTTGGATTGCATTGGATCGTGGCCAGACACTCCTCCGAAACGGTCACCCGATTTGGTTTTTGGTCCGTCGTGAGCAAACGCGATAGCCATCGCGCCGAGAGGTTTTTCATGCCCAAAATTTCGTGTAGGATATGGCCAATCGGTTCTTCTCACATGCCTGTTTTATCTGCTATTTCTCTCAGATCCAATCGGAGATCGGCTAGCACGACATCATGAATCTTCTCGACCATTTCATCGTTGGTAGCGATTTTTGGGCGTGTCCACTGCATGATCCGTCACTTGTGCTTGTGCGGCCATGTTTGAACTCTCTTACCCAGAAGCTGATAGTCGAAAATGGCGGAGTACATCCGCCATGAACCTCTAACAAAATAACGATTGCAAGGACTGTGTGGATGTACAATTCACAGGTATAGCAGTAAACTCCACTCACACAAATTAATTAATTAATTATGCGGAAGGCAGCGTTTCGTTACCGTGTTACCGACTGAGGACAGTCGGTAACACGGTTGACAATGGGAGCCCACGTGCTCTCGAAACGCTGCGTTCCGCATAATTAATGAATTTGTGTGAGTGGAGTTTACTGCTATACCTGTGAATCTAACAAAATATGTCGAATTTCCCTGGCCGTTTCCCCAACCAACCACAAGTATATTATCACTGCATGAAATTCGATTTTATTCATCTTTGCAAAACCGTCTGACTTGCTACACAAAACACACTCTTAAACAACAACTGTTGACAATAGACGTCTGAAATGTTGCCGACCAATGAATCTACCTCATGCGCCATCTCTTGCCGATTCCGGAAACATTTCAAGTCGCCCTCGTATGTAAATAAAACCATAAACATTCCTGAACGATTAAAAAAAAAATTGTGGATAATATTAATACAAGATTAACTCACATACAACGCGAGCTATTATTACTATCCCCCTAGCATAATAAAATTTTAAAACGGTAGTAACACTAAATTTCGACGTGTTGCTTGCCGATGCAATTTTGTTGGCTTGATATTAAAAATATTCCTGATTCATTTACGTCACACGTAGTGTGTAAGTAAAGTAGTGAGACTGGAGCATAATGCGGCGGAAACCTTTGCCAAATTTCAACAAGACTGTGGAGACAATGCTAAGTCAAGGGTCCAGGGAATGATTTAAAATATTCTGAGAAAGCCGAGGCTCGATTGAAGATGAACTTCGCAATGGAAAGCCTCGAACGGGGAGAAGTGACGAAAATGTCCATGGAATCCAAGATCTTGTGCGTTCTGATGGTTGGTTGATGATCAGAATAATCGGGAAAGAGTTGAATTTGACTCACGCAACCGTTTATCAGTTTTTGACCAATAAAGAAAATCTGCGCGGACAACAGGACGAAAACATGTAGTGACACCCTTTTCCTAGAAGTAGTGACAAGTCATCCATTTTTAAATATAACTCGGAAGCGAAGTACCAAAGCCATGAATGCCATACTCCAACCTCTCCAAATCAAAAGAATGCCGAGTTTCTTTTTGCTGACAAAGTGATTATCGATAAGAAATTTGTGCCTCAAAGACTAAATGTAAATTACCATCCATTGTTATCGAAAAATCGTGGAGGACTTTCCAAAAAGCGTCTTTCGTGTGAAATCGAGCCTGGCGCGTGACAATTCGTTTTGCCTTACCGCGATTTTAATTAATGAATTTTTGGCTTGAACCTTTGTAAGTTTTTCCTTTTCTCAAGAATAAAAATTCGTCCTAACAGACGCCATTTTGGGACATTGGAGACCATTGAAAGAGGCCGTAATCGACCAGTCGAAGGTGGTTCCAGTATCTACCTTGTGCTATGGAGACTGGACAAACTATCTCCAGAGCTGTATGGGCTCCTACGGTAACTATTTTGAAGGAAACAATGTGAAATTGTATTTTCAATTGAATAAAAAAATGATATCTCTTCATTTACACACCTTGTAGTTTCCCAATATAATGAATTGAGCACTATATGGCTGGGCGTTTTTACGGACTAGGACCACGTTTCCGATTGAACGCTTTGGTTTCATCATTTTCCATCAAGGACTAAGCGTTGTAAGGAATATTTCTGCGGTATTCCGATAATTTCATATCCAGAGCACTGTAGCAATAACTTTTTCCTTCTGAGGGAACCCGATTTACTCGATTTTTCGGCCTAGATAGAATTTTGTATCGACTTCTTAGGTTTCTTTAGATTTCTATGATACATGTCTTAACTTCATTCGCAATATACGATAGAAACTCAACCACATCGAACTGATTCGGTACCCCTCACAGCTTATCACTGTACAATTGGCTGAAGAAAATAATAGCATTCGTACAGTGCATACTTGTCTTAAGTTCGTACTAAATACCCTTGCATACTCCGCCAATAAGTACAATGAAACGGGCGAATAACACAGAAATTGGAGAAAGACGTAGAAAAACATCGGCACAAACAAACAGTGGTATTCTTAGAACAATAAACTCCTAGAAGGAGTAAAACAGTTAGTTAAGTAGAATCACGGACTTGAGATTACGCGCGTATTTGAACTGCTAATAATTTATTTTTAAAACCATAAACTCGAACTATTAAGGCATTTAAGATATGTAGTGCGTATTTCAGGTGTTTGTGTACAAAAGTAACCCGTTTGGGTCGTTTCTCAATGTCTCAATGTTGAGCAACTTTTAGCCAGTTTCTGCTTTTTTTGTATTTCTCCTATTTCTTCTCTTCTCCTGCTTTTTCTTCCATTATCTGCATCTTATTTTCATAATTTTCTCTCCCCATTCACACCTCTTTCTTTTTTCTTCTCAATTTCCTCTTTTACTTTGCCTTAATTTGAACACCTTCTTTCCATTTTTTTCCTCTGTCATTCTCCCTTTCTCCTTCCCCTGCTTTCTTTGTTCTCTTTCTTTTCTCCTTCTCTTTGTGCTTTCACCTTTACTTCTACTTGTTCTTCTGTTTCTCAATCATCATCATGATTTTATTGTTCTTCTTTGCCGTCTGAGGTCTCCTCCTCTTCATTTTCTTCTTCTTTTTCCTTCTCTCCTCCCTACTTTTTTCGTTTTCTTCCTTCCTTTTGTTTTTTCCCTTTTTTAGCCCTCTTTCTTTTGGGTCACATTTTTGTTCTTCCCTTTTTTCCTTTGTTTCTGCACCTTTTCAGTTTTTATTTTTTACTGTTTTTGTCTTTGTTCTTCTGCATCATTTTCCTTTTCATTTCTATCCTCTTTTCTTCATCTTTTTCTTCCTTTCCTCTTCTCTTTGTCATTTTGTTTTTTCTTATTACTTCTCTTCATGTTCCTTTTCTCCTATTGTTTCGTGTACTTCTTTTCCATCTTCTTATCTACCCTCTCCTCCGTTCTGCTTCTCCATCTTCTTATCCTGTTCCATTTACTTTTCTCCCTTTTTTCTCTTTCTCTTTCTCCTTCTCCTCCTCCTTTTCTTTCCATTTATTTTTCCTTCATTTTCTATTTGTCCTCTTTATTCTTCTGCATCTTTTTCTCTCCTCCTTTTTCCATTTTCTTCTTCTGCCCTTTACCTTTGCTTCGATGTGTTTCTATCTCCTCTTCTAATTGTTCTTTTTCTACTTTTTCTTCTACTGAACCATCTACTCCTTCTCCATCTGTTTTCTGTTCCTCTTCTCTTTCTTTCTTCATTTAGTTTCCTTTTCCTCTTATTTTCCTTCTTCTCCTTTATCCCTTCATTCCTCTACTTCTTACTTTTCCCTATACCTTTACCTCTACTTATTTTGTTTTCCCATTTTTTTTCTTTTTTTTTCCTTATTCTTCTGCCTCTACTCGTTATATATTCCTTCATTTTATGATTTTCAAAAATAATTTGAATTACCTCAATGCTCATCAGAACTTTCTTTATTAATTAGTATCGTTTGTTTCTGTTTCTTTTCTAATATATTTAAAATTGGCAGGAGAATGCAAAACTACAAGAACAGATAAAATAGATCTATTTGTAGCATGTCCGGGTGGATTCAAGCAATCATTACAGCTAAAGGCAGCTTAGCAAAATATGAAATGACTGCTTTATATTGCATAATAAACATTTTATTAACAAAACTATATAATAAGAAAAATATACGTATATGTAGTATATTTTTGTTGCATTCTTAATAAATGTGAAATAAATAGTAAAATTATCAACTGGCTCTAATTCCCAGAGACTTTATACAGGAATATTTTATGTATGAACGCAAAAACATGTTAGTTAAAAGAAGTAAACGCATGCAGTTTTCTGCAGATTCGTTTGACTCTAGATGAATGCATTTGCACAACAACAATAAATACTGTGGCATATATTACCGATTTGTTCCTATTTTGAGCTCACTCCGACCTCCCTTATATTGTTTTCTGTCAAAAAAAGCTGTCTTGTAAAAAAATGTACATTACACTGCCCAACATAACTTTTGCTGACTTTTTTTTAGAAATTTGGGTGTGCTGAATCCGAAAATCACATTAGTTTTTCAGTATGACGTCAAAATTTAACTCTATGCCATACTATGCTCTTTGAAGAATCACTAATGCGGCTAAGTTGTTACTGATAAGATATAAACAAAATATAAAATTGTAATCATCCAGTTATTTATTTAAATACAATATTAGTCACAGTATAGTATTATAGTAGATTTTAATAATCATAAAGAGTACTTGTAAAAACACACACAACAATCGGCGAATAAATTTTCATTTGCTGCACTTTCTGCTGTGTATTTTGGTTTGGCAGTAGTCGGCCATCATATAAGGTGTCATCTTCCTTTGTGCCGAGTTTCCATGGTGTTCAAATCTTGATGAAATCTCTCACCGTGTTCATCGTTTACAATGCCTAAATTTTCGGAAAACCTATCAAGATGACTATGAAGGAAACGAAGCTTTGTGCTCATGTTACACCTTAGAGGGTGACATTGTTGAAACATTGATTTCACCAAATCTTTGTAATTAGGGGCCTTTTTCTTTCCAAGTTTCCTTGTTCACGACTACAGTAAAAGAAGGCTTCTTTCTCAGCTTCGTTCATAGAGTTGATGAAATTTGAATCTGTCATTAAAGTTCTCATTTGAGTTTCATCAAATACCCCAGTTCTAATCTCTGCATTGGAATAATTCGCTGCAAATGAGGATGATTGTTCCGAGCCATAAAGTGCTTAATTACTTTTCTTCGTAATGCTTTCATTATTTGAGTTGCAGATGCACTTATTAAGATTATCATCGTTGAATGCAACAAAGCTTATTGAATTAAAATATTGTAAAACTTTGTCCCTTGGTCAAACTTTTATGGAGTGTATATCGAATTTTATGTGGTGCGCAGTGTGCCGATCATTTCGTGCCTGTATGAATTTGTTTAAGGACACACATGGAAAATAATGTTGAAACATAACACTGGCCAATACACATTTTGGTGCCTAACATTTGTTAAGTATAGTTAAGCAATTTTGGGGTGCCTAATCCAAAAATGCCGTCAGATTGATCTATCAGATCTAGTTTTCGAAATTCACTCTTTCTGCCCTATTTAGGAAAAATACGTAACTTTTTAAACATTCCTATTTGATAACTGTTAACTGAAACACAAAAAAGGGTAGGAGGTATTTATTTAGCACAAAAATATACATATACAACTTTTAATCATCAGTTAAAAATTTCCTTGCGTGAGGTTTACCGGAAGAGTGTCGTTGAAGATTCCAACAGTAATCGGCCATCATAAGGGTATCTCACCTTCCTTGGTACCTTTCCTCCATAATGCTGATATCTTTGTGAAATCTTTGTCCCTGTTACTTGCTAATATTACCTAAGTTTTCTGGAAAACGATCTAAGTGCTTGCGAAGGTAATGATGAGTCTTGATGTTCATGTTACATCCGAGCGTGTGAAAGTTAGAAAGCATCTGTTCTGCCAATTCGACGTAATTTGCTGCTTTATGATTTCCAAGAAAATTTTTAACCACTTCAACAAAAGAGGACCAGGCATTAGACTTAGGCTCTTTCGTTGATTACGTGAACTGGGGGTTATTTAAAAGTTGCCTTATCTGAGAATCAGGAAACATTCGAGATTCACTTTTTCTGTGCTAAGCCTTGGAAAGTTACTGAAAACGCAGTCCATTTCGAGGTAAAGCCTTAAGAAATTGCTTCAAGTCCCAGCTTAATATGCAGTGGTGGAAAGATGATTTTGTATCTCTCAACCAACGGTTCGTTAAGAACGTTGTGTTCTCCTTGAACTAAAACATTTCTTAAAGGCCAGTTTCTGGTAATCCAATGCTGGGCCTTAGCTCTGCTGTCCCAAGAGTATAAAAGAACAAGGATATTTTGTATAACCACTTTGTTGCCCGAGGAGAAAGTTTACAATTTTTAGATCTTCATACTTGATATTTTTCAGGACCAATGATATTTTCTCGTATTCTTCTTTCATAGTGGTGTCAATGTCCAATAGATATAGAACCATGTTTATTACCATTATGTAAAAGTACACATTTTAAACATCGTGATGAACTGTCTATAAAAAGACGCCATTCACTTGGCTTTAAGCTTATTTTCTCCAAGACACATGTTATATCAATATAAAACACTAAGTCGGTTCCTTTAGAGAAATACGCCAGCAGATCTTTCCCTCTGGTACGATAAAATTACTATCTGGACACAGTAAGTTCTTTTGCTTTAATCTGGAAGCAAGCAATTCAGACGACTCCTTTGAGAGGTTCAGATCTCTAACAAGGTCATTAAGCTCTTGTTGGTTGAAGCTGATGATCCTTCAAAATCACTATCGCCTTCACTTTTCTGGAATTGCACCTCGTCAGACGATGTATCTAAGTCATTCTCCGGAGGCTTAGGTACTTTACTGATCGTTAGGTATTTCTTCAAAATGAGGAAGAGGTCTCGTTGCTGACTCCATGTTACGGTGTACCCATTTATGCCGGTTATTGAGGTTAAAGCCTTTTGTGTTGACGGAACAAAAGTAGCAGTCATCATGATGGTTTTTAGACCGCCTCCATACCATAGGTACTCCAAATTTTAAGCTCTTTCTTTTTCCATTTGTCCACTGTCGCAAATGTTCTATGCATGTTTTGCATACAAAATGTGGTGCCCAGGATTTATCCCGCTCTCCTAACTGGACCCCAAAATACGTCAAATGTGCCGTTTTTATAAAGGGAGATATGGGTTTTCTATTTTCCTTAAAAATGTATTCACTACAATTGTGACAAAAAACATCTGGGTGGTTCACACAATTCCGTTTGCCTGCAGAAGCCATTGCTGTCATTCGAATTTTTAATATTCATGGAACAACTTAAAGCAGAAATTTAGTACACACTAACACAGTTATCACACGAAAGCACAATACTAAGCTGAACTGTGGGATGCAGACAGAGATACAGGGAACTCTATGTTAGAGCTAAAAGTAGTGGGGACTAAGATTGAGTTGGGTTAGACAGATAGATTTTTTCAGTAATGGGGAATACTGAAAATTATAATTCTAATTATAATTAAATTTCATTGTGGTGTATCTCAAAAACTAGAGCTGCTAGGAAGATATGCCAGTTATTTTTGGGACCAGCACATCGGAAACACCCTAAATCAGTTCATATTTTACAGGCACCACGATAAAAAAATTATTTTGTTGGGCGGTGTAATCTGCACGAAAAAATACCAATCTATAAAAAATTTACAAACGTTCTCTTTTCCAGCTTGCGACGAAGAATGGAGAAGGGTTGCGGCCGCCGCGGCGGCGGATGCGTCGCGCCTCCTGAATCCCGCCATCCCCGGTCTCGCCACGCCCCTGCGTACGCCCACCGCGCCTTTGGGCGCGCCGCTGATCCTTTCGCCGCGCATGTCCGTTCCGACGACGGCGGCGTCGATCCTCAACGGTTCGGCGCCGCCCGGTTCGCTGCTGTCCACCGGCGACCCCCACGGCCTTCTGTACACGCCGTACGGTGCCGAGTACACGAACTACGCCGCCCTCGCCGCGACGCCCCTTCTGACGGAATATGCGACGGCGGATCATTCCGGTGGGTTGTTTGCACGTTGACTACTCATATTGTAGATTTCTTTTTTTTTTGTTAGCGATTTAGTAACGATAATAAATAGTATGTAGGTACATACATACCGTAGGAAGTACGATGATGATGAATCAGAAATAAATTAGGCCTTTTCTCCCGTTTAGTTGTACTTCAGTATGAATATATATATATTGCATAGTAATTATTACTATTATTATTATTATATTATGATTATTATTATTATTATTATATTATCAAAAACATATATGGGTACTATATACATTATTATTAGAATTATTATTGTTCTGTGTAAATGTTAAATCAGATTCTTTTTCTATATCTTTCTTTGTATAGCACAAATATCGATAGATGCAAGTTAACCCTTCTATAACTGAATATCCGACTGATGGAATTCAATTTTTAATCCTAACATTTTTGATATAAAGAGAAATGTAAAAAATATAAGCGCCAACGTAGGGATCTGCAAATTCTATACAAGTCAAAGGTGACCACTTGTATTCTTTTATTTTACAGTGAATAATATATTGTCAAGTAAAAATATTTTCCAATATTGTGTGATTTTATTTTCTTTCACTATGGGAAATTATTATTAAATTAATATTGTTTAACTTGATGCTTAAAGTATCGATACATATAAAGAAACAACTGTCGGGCACACATTATTATTTAGAAAAATTGTTTAAAGTAGCATGAGATGTTTACAGTATCTTTTGTCATGTTTAAACAGTGATTAGACAACACACATCGCCTACTTTACCTTCAGACCTACGTCATTATTTAATTGTACAATCAAAGAGTCATCTTCTTCTAATACCAATATCAAAAACTGAAACAAATTTTGCATTTATCTTACGGAGAAAGATAAGGGTAATAAATTCAATTAATTAAGACTTTTTTGTCAGTTGTATCAAAGTGCCAGCGCCAAAGTGACATTAAGCACTTACAACAGGAGTCAAAAGTTACGTAACCCTACGAAGAATGACAGCTTGCTATGAATAGCCAAATAAGGAAAGTGCATACGAGGCTTGCAATTAATCTTTGATAATTTATAGTCCTACAAAGAAAAAAAGAACATTTGATATTAGATACCTTAATTTACATAATATCACTTTTACAATATAACAATATTTGGAGCAATTTTCAAGTGACGTAAGTTAGGCAACTTAATTTTTATTGTAACAAAAATAATATTCTAATTTTATTTTCATAAGCATTAATATTTTGTGGCATACCCCTTATTTTTAATGACGGCTGCGTACTGTTTAGGCATTGACTCTATCAAATTGTGTAGAAACTGGACATCAAACAGTTCAACGACGTTTTTATATTTTTTATTGAGCATTATTTTTCTATTTATAGTCCCCTACAAGTTCTCAATAGAATTGAGATCGGGAAATTAACTTGGCCAAGAAATAACACTAGTTAGCCGCCCCTTAACGACCCTAGCAGTGTGCTTATGATCATTATCATGCTGAAAATGTCATCGAAGTGGCATATTCCATTCAGCAAATGGCTGCATGATTCAATTGCTAAAGTCATCTATAGAACCTTGTTGTGCTATTACTAGTTCTAAATTGAGGACCAACTGCTGGCTAGTATTTCTAGTTAGTCTAAATAACTTAACGGATTTGACGTTGAATAATTCGCAAAACTAAACGACCTATTAACTGCACCGGTTACGACTTGTTCTATAAAATGCCACGAATTTTACCAAATATATGCTAATATAAATATCAATAACCTATTGCCAAATTAAAGGATATTGGTATGGCTTGGTATTGATGCTGCTATTATAAAATCCTAGTAGCACCTTTCCTTAATTGTTCTTGTTTATTGAAAAGCCCCCTAGCAATAAATATTAATCTATAAATTATAAATTTAGTAAAATCTTTTAAAAGAGCGGTCAAAGTGTTTTATAAATTTAATGCATCGATTATTGAAAGTGATTCCAAACTTTTGACTCACAGTGTATCGAATATTAACAAAATGAAGGCTCAATAGAATAAAGTTTCTATGGCACTTTTAATATCGATCATATTTATATAAAATGAGTCGAAACTAGTGGAATAAATCAAGCCAATATCTTGGAATAAGTATATTGAGATTATTTCTATTACCTTTCGACCTGAAGAAGAAACCAAATTGTTTTCTATGAAATGGCTAATACAAAATTAGACATGTTGGGCAAAAATTGTTTTTAGTAAATGGGAATGTTAAGTTAACTTTCATTAAACAAAATACGAAGACGTTGTAGACCACCACTACTTCTTCGAAGATTAAACCACACCCGCACAGCAGCTATAAAAAACAGTTTCAAAAGATCTGAAGTACGACGAATGATATTAGAAACAATGATAAAGTAGCTTGGGTGTGGGTGTGAATTAGTAGAATTCAAGAAGCGCACTTATTATAACACATATGTTTCGGGTTTTAAGTTTTTTTGTAAATAATTCTTGCAGTTATTTATCATAAATCTGTGTTTATTTTATCCATTCGGATTCATCCTGCACAAATCCAAATACAAAAATACAAAAATATTTAGTGAACTTAGGTAATGATCGTAAAATATCAATTTTTTCACGATGAAAATTGGCAACCTATTAAATTGAAATTCCTTAACGAATAACAATATTCAACAGTGATAAGTTTTGATACAGCTTCCGTACGCCTCGTAACCCTGACGATTGAATCTTTATCGATAAGCTTTGACAAAACTTCGAAATAATACGGAGATACGAGGACTTGCATTTAAACGATAACAGAAATTAGCAAACATGTATTTTTAACTTATATCTTATATCAAAGTGTTCTATGTATCATCTTTTTATGTATCCTGTTATAGAAGGGTTGATTTCATCTTTTGACGTTGACTATAATTGTAGATACGTATATGATACGTACATATATAAATTCAGAAACTGTTGTTCTCCTTGTGCTTTTAAAGTAGACGATTTCATGAAATATATTTCTCGAAGAAGTAGCAGCTACGAAAGAACAAATAAAAAAAAAGTAAAATAGTAACAGTGTTTGAAAAAGATATTGGAGTATCTTTAAAATTTCCCTTATTAAAAATTGGCAAATTAAATTTTGCCTTTACTTCCATCTGAAACTGTATACTTTGAAGATGGTACCTTTCTTTACTAAATTGTGAAAATATATATGCAAACGCCTTATACTTTAATACCTACATCTAAAACGATTGCTAGATATTCCAATGGTACCCTTTCTAAGCACTGTAACTTATAATCTATATATTATTATTATTAATTTCTAGATATATTCGTTTTAAACATAAATAATCTTTAGTCAGTCTTTTGTTACAACTGTGATAATTTTAAAACCACAAACGTAATCTTAAAACAATATGTTCTATTATAAACGGTGGTTTATAAAAAAAAATCGGATGAAGTGAAGTAAATCTTTCTTCGAAAACTATGGAGTTTAGAAAGCAAATAATACGAAATTGATTCACTTTTTTTGGCTTTTCTAAATTATTTTTTTCCTTTATTTATTTCCTTTTATTTTACAAAACATTACCTCTGGTCAACAATAGTCATTTGTTGTAGATTTCAATATATAATACCTATGCGCAGGGTGATGTAAAATTTATCCACCATTTTGGAGCATTTAAATGTACATGTTTGCCAACTATTTCAGTATGCAGCAAAGCTCCTCAAACCATTACGCCTTTTAACGTAGGCAAGCTCTATGGTTGACATATTTTAAAGATGTCACTTTCCAGAATAGATACACAAAAATGGTAGATAAATATTATGGCACCCTAGATTTATTTAATAATAAATAATGTATGAAATACGTATATGAATATGTTTTAAGGAGCAAACAAATTGCATCACATTTTTTTTGTATATACTATTTCAATTTTTTTATATATACATATATGAAAGATTTTTAAAAAAAAGTTACAATTTATAATGTATATTATTATCAGTTTTAATTATTACTATTATTATTATAAGCTCTAATAGTTTAGAATTTTACAATTACAAAAAGAAAGAAATGCATTTATAAATGTTTTATGTTACCTCAATTGTTTTATTTTTTTTAATTTTATTATATTCTCTTTATTTTTGTTTATTACTGTTCATTTTTTAATTTTGCAAGTACGTACTATATTTCACAAAGTCTATTAGATGTTATTTTAGTGCAATAGGTCGTTTTACACTTCTTTACTTCCACTCAAATCAAAAATTGAAGATTAATGTTATCCCGATGTGAAGTTAGAAATTGAGGGTGTAAGCTCTAGAGGATTGCGTATTTTTTTTAGTATTTTTATATTTAAAAACATATAGCTCTGAAACGAGATATGTTATCGCTTTTATTTGTTCAGCTAAAATATGATGTATGTAATGTATAGATTTTAGGTTTTTATATTTTACTATTGTATAATTTGTATATTGTAGTCTAAGTGAATTTATTTAAATTTTAGGTGTTACTTCGGATAAAGTGGAAAAATAACAAGGGTGCTTTGCATTTTTGCAGACAAAGTTTAGAAAATCAATTAAATATCTAATTCTCCAGTTAATTATAAAGAATACGCCGTTTGTAACACAAGAGCATGTAATCGATTTTCTTTAGCAAATGTATTTGCTTAGTAAAGTGTCCAGTTTCTTTCAATATAAATTATAATTCGACATTTTTATTTGCCATACTTTTTAATTATGAGTGTATTGCTTACTTACTAAACACCACTCCAAATTCAAGAGGTTTTCTTTCTGGAAAACCATGCCAAAATTCAGAGGTGGACGATATAACTCAATTTTTTATTGAACTCCTTATTTGCTTTGATGTACAGTTGAATCAGAAAAGGATAAATACAAAAGAAAGAAGAAAAATCGATAGAATTTATTCGTATCAGCGGGTAAACACTAAAAATATGTATATTTAATTATAATATTAATAATATTGGTTTATGATTGGAAGTTTTTTTTTTTGAAAGAACATTGGGCAAAACTGCTTCCTCTTCTACTTATTTTAAGTTCAAATACATTAGGTATGGCCATAGCTAATGTATTTATTTCATTAATTTATCTAGACTACCTCTGTCTTCCATCTACAAAGTAACTACGTGTTGTTATTCACCAATATGTTATGTGTATTACCAGATTTAATAGCAGACGTTTAATCGATTCTTGAATACTTTTGCTTCTAAAAATTATAGAAGACTTTTCCCATATTAAAGGCGTAAAGAACCACTAGGCTGTATTAATGGTACAAACGTGGCAAACATGTTGGTATCATTTGTTGAATAAGAAAAACCGCTATCACGAAAGAAATAAGGCACCTTGGATTAAAGTTTTAGTATATAAAGGTCTCCTCAAAGCCTAAAGCCATTAAAATGAAGTTAAAATTTTATTTTTGAACTTGTATTTACCATAGAAATTAATTGGCAAAAAACTACTTTTAAATGTAGAATCTAAGCACTTCAATTGTTTTTAGATATAACTGGACTAATGAAATTTTTAAAGCGTTTCTGCACACACCACACGAGAGCACTGATAATTGAATTAAACAAATTTTTAAAGTATCTGAACCGTCTTAAGTTGTCAGTTATTGAGGACTTCCGCTTGTGGAAGCGAATAACATTTGACCAACCAAGAAAAGTAATTCTCTACTTCGCAATTTTAATATCACGTCAAGAGTTCGCAATTTTTATTTGAACAAATAAACATCAATATTGTACGATTTTTTGTGACAATTATGGTTTAAAAGTATCCACCACAGGTTTTGGTTAAAATAAAAACCTTTTTCTTCTAGTTTTAAATGTCAAATCTTCGAAGCGAAGAATTTTAACTGACATTAAAGTTACCTTCAATTATTTTTGCAAATTACTGGTCTTTCTGGTGTTATTTAAGGAATTACTTATATATTCTTTTTCATTTTTAGACCTTCAGCTTCTCTTAATATTGTTCTTTGCCCACATTTTCATGTATTACCTAAAATATTTATGATTTCTTTTTCTCTGTTTTTAATGCAGTAAACTGCTGATTTTGCTTCGTCATATTATTTTAAATCCACAAAATCACCTTGTTGAGGTAATGACGTGCACCTTCCTCAACATTAATCATTGCATGGTAGATGCAGAACGGTTATAACTGGACTAGAGGCATCCTCAAACTAGAGGGCTATTTTACGTTTTTAATTACCTTCGTTTGTGGAAACCAACTACACTTGGCCAATCAACGAACGTAAATCTGTTTTGCAATCTTTATTTCAACAAATGAGCCATCAACATTGTACGATTTTTGGTCCCCAAACGTTTTAAATGTGGGATCTTCAAAATGAAGAATTTTAACTGACATTAAAGTTACGCATCATTTTGTCGTAGTTGACAAACCATACCACAGCACTGTGCGTGTTGCGTGGTGTTGCTCATTGCATAGCACCATGAACTGCGCAGAAAAGCCGGATTAAAAAATTTGAAAAGAAAGTATATTCTCCAAAGTATTAAGTCTAATAGTTGTGTTCAGCATTTTGAAAGAAATACATTGCTCATATACAGTATTTAACATGCACACTACTAAGATATATTCGGTAACAAGCTCTTATGCTGCAGATTGCACCTTAAATCTTGAGTACCTGAAAAGTGCAGTATGTTCTCAACATCTAAAAATATTAATTCGTCTAAAGAAATATTTAAAAATATATAAAACTTCTAAGAGACGTACTGTATCTTATACTTACTAAAAAGTAATAAAATTCTTTTAAAAAGACGTACCTTACAGTTGTGATGGTAGTGCAGTTAATTTCGATAACACGTTAATTCGTTTTGCAAAAACACTCCATAAGATTCTTAATCTTAATTTTTTCGCAAAAATAAACACCCTTCGTGTTTTTCCCATCTCTAATAGAGCGAACAGGCATTAGTTGTAAACAAAAAAAAACGTTTCTTTCTTTATGAATTTTTTTCCATTGAAAATGGGAGACTGCTTGGTTGTAGAAAATTTCTGTTTTGATGTTTTTATTTAAATGAATATTTGTGTAGGTGCAGCGATGGCTGCGAAACAGCGCAGGAATTGGGGTCAAATAAGGGAACACCCCTACCAAAGGGCTGGTGCTCTGTCTTGAAAACCATAAGGTTAGTTTCCTCGTCTTTTAATTTATATTATTTTGTTTCTGTTCTTATTGCTCGTCCAGGGAAAAAAAAACGTTTTTAGAAACGAAATTTTTACAGAGAATATGGTGAGAGTTTTCTCGATTATTGGCATATAAAAATATGTAGTATTTAAGATGTAATTTAGGCCATACCACGGGGTGACAGTACTGTTGCGTTATACATACGTATTTTTTGCATTTCGTAACGATTTTTTTTAGTATTTCTTTCTTAAACCAGTGATTTCGGTGCTGATAATATGCATATAGATCTCTACGTGAAGCTTTAATTTTATGCGCCATTTTCGTCTTATTTATTTTAAATTTATATTATTTTATATGCCAGTATTTTAATCCTCTCAATCTTTCACCATACCCAATAGTAGCTAGAATCGCAAGATATTTTTAGGAGACGTTTTCAGTATTGCAGGTCAAAAGAAACAATTAATTCAAGCGGGTTGTGACAGATATTTTTTAATTATTATTATTTTCTTTGCTCTCTCTTTTTTTTGTGATTTTTTTCCAGTTTGTTTTAAAGTCTTCTTTTCAAATGTTTAATAGTGCCTTTTTCGAGAAAAAAGAAGGATTCTCTATTACCAGACTTATATGACAATTCTAGATACATTTTTCCATTTAAACAACGCTCTAGTCCACAGAAACAATTTCAAGAGTAATCTCAATTTTCACTAGTCAAAAATAGAAGATCTCCAACCAAAAACACCTATATACACTGCCATTCAAAAGTCTTTGGGTACCCATAGATTTAGAAGAAAAGATTAAGAGCACGAGTGAAAAAGTGAACATATATTTACTATTTACATATACATAACTAATTACATATCTGGCAATAGGATTATACATTATATCTAAACTTGAGATTCGTCTATGTGACTTTCGTCGATTTCTTTTGTTAGTTACCATTATTGCACGATCTTCAGCAGAAGTTGCCGCTCTCGATCTCCCACTTTGTGATTTATTCAGAAAGCGACCACTTTCTCGGTATTTCTTTACGGCATGGTCTAGAGTGGTATTATTTAACTTTCATTATTTCGCAATTTGCCAGTTGCTTGTGCCACGTTGATGATGCACAATTATAAGAGCACGCCTTTTTGTTTCGGCATGTTTCACAGTCTTAACAACAGTAATCGCACAGGAATATCTCACAACGAATTCAGGAACGTAAGTGAGGGCAATTTCCAAAATCCACCCTGAAACTTGCCTGAGGTCACTAAAACATCCTTGCTAAAAGTATCCGTAACAAAAAGATAGTCGCAAGAACTTCGACACACTTTTATCGTGCTAATCCCCATGTAGTGGCGATAACCACTTTTGGTTTATTGCAGGTAATGATCTAATTTACATTATGTTGCTCATACAGCATTTCTGTAAATTTAATGTTCTCCCTATAATTATTTAATTTTGCAAGAATGAATTCCCTAAAAGTTATATTGTATAAATAGTTTTATAAAATATAGGTGCCTAAGTACTTTTGAACGGTAGTGTATCTTTGAACAAATAAATAGTACAATGAATCCCGTATTTATTTATCGTATGATGTTTCTATATATATATATATATATATATGACGTCAATGGATGAAAATTTAAGCACTTTTTCGCTATAAAGAACCCAATATTATCGTATTTATACAATTTCAGGTAAATAAATAGTGTCTAGATGTATGTTATTGATTTGGTTTCGTTTGTGTTTTCACTAAGAACAAGTGATGCTTAAAAATCGACCTATTCTTTTATAAACTTTAGATAATAAACAACATCGTCACCCCCCAATTCCTCTGTCATGTAAAGAATTTAAATAAAATTTCCATAATATTCGAAGAGAAAACACTGTGCTTAACTAATAAGAACCAAACGAGTATCCTTCTGATATTTTCGAAAATCGCTACGAATTTCTCTTCTCTATTTTCCTTATCAATTTCGGATTCTTTTAGATTTCCCTGTCTCTATTTCATGTATCGTCCATGGTGCTACATTTTATTCTATTAGAACAAATACGGCATTTTCTTATCGAATAAGTTTATATTTATATAGTAATATTTCAAATGGTATTGTCGAATTGTCAAACGCTTCGTGACAATTTCGCCTTGCATTTTCAATGCTAACGCATAAGATGCGCGAGAAGGTAAGGCAGTAAAAAAAGAAAACCCCGCAAAAAAAAAAGATGAATTTCGACAAGATCGACAATACGTTCAAAGTCGGCCATGATGTTGTGTTTTGTTTTAATCACTATCGAAGTATATAATTGGTAGTTTTATACATAAATATACATAGTATGTTATATAGCTATAATGATATATTTTTTGTATTTTGTTGACTTGCGCCAATGTGGAAGAAAAAATATATTTATAAAAAAAAACTTGTTGCTCTTTTTTGTCTTTCATTTATTCAACAAACACCCTATAAATAATCATGAGTTTCCGAAAAATTCCAGAATTAATAATACAATTTGATTTCTTTGTATCACGACTACCATATTAATAATAATTATTATATACATATTACTACTTTGTTTAATTAACAAAATATATACGGAGCATGTCAAGAAATTGTTTAATCAATTTATGGAAGATCCTCAAGCTTTTTTCTTTCACTTCTTTGCCGTCAATAGAAAAGCAGTAGTGCCCTTCTTATAAATTCGCTAGGAACTTTTTGGCATGCTCCGTATATTGAATACACTATTTATATTTATTATTATACTAATTCCACATGGCCAAGTTCACTAATTTTATTCAATTAACGAATGACCTTTGTTCTCATAGCACTTATATTAAAAAAAAACATAATTAACAATCAATTATTAACACCTTTTTTGTACAGATTAATAACGCCTCTTGTACTATTGTATCCAGCAAAAAATATAGTCGCAAAAGTTAATCAATCCAGCCTGTATACATTTTAATTCAAGCTTCGTCCCTACAGTCTAATTTTAATAATAATTCCAAACTTGTAAAACGAGATTTTTTCAAGTTTTACTAATCATCTATTTCTAAGTATAAAATATGTAAAACGTAGTTTTTTTGCTCTTTTTTAAATCAGATCACACAATTCTTAGTAGTTTATTCGTTAACAGATTTAGTAACTCCTACTGACTGCGCCATACTGTAAGAAATTGATCCTACACTTACACAAATTCTCTAATATTTTTTAAGTTAAAATTTTCAGTGATTACTGCCCCATACGTTAGCAGCTATAATCGTCAAGCTTCTAATCCGTGCACTCCAAATAGCAGCTAATGTATTATTTCATCGTGTACCATAATTTTGTGACCGCATATTCATAGAAACTATATTAGTATCTCGCTTATTAGTAACTACAACATAATACGAATATAAATACTTATTTTAAACGTAAATCGTACATCCACGGGATTTCGCCTAGGTTAAAGAAAGCCCACTAAGTCAAAAGTTAAAGCTTTACTGATTAATAGCCACAACTCCACAAAGAGTTAGCACCGTCAGGATTCTATCGTAACGTCGTGTAGCGGCTAAGGGTATGCAAAGGAAATACCCAAAGGTGCTGGAACGACTGAGTTCTCCACCGAGGCCACATACCGTTTTTATCATAGAGCAGTTTTTGGCGAAAAACCGGCCGTTGTTTCTCATACAGCACACTCGCTCAAGTCGGTTCCTTACAATTTTTTTTCTCTTTCCAAAGATGACAATCGGATTGAAAGGGTGTGGGTTTCATGCGATAGAAGATATTGAAGGTGAATAACAGATGGTGGTGAACATACTAACAAAATGAGACTTTCAGAATACATTTCTTTCGCGACAGACGCATTTTTATTTCAGGAAATTTTGAACATATATCACAGACTCTCGTTGTTAATAATAACAATTGCCTTTTTTTTCACTCTTTTCAGCGCATACCATTTGTGATGCATCTAACCTAACTATATTTTCTTTTTCTTATGCATCTTCCACAATTATTTTTTTTCCTGATTTTGATAGAAAGACTGTAGTACCGCATTGAACAATTGCGACAGCTACAACATTGAAAACCCTATATGGACCTCTGAACTTCACAGTTGATAACTATGCTTGTAGATAGCAAGTTGGAAAGTACTCTAACTATTACTGTTTTGTTTTGACAATAATTATCAAATTAAAGATTCTTTTTAAAGTTTTACACAGAAAGCCATCAAGCAACCATGATATGCCAATTTATAATTTACTCAATAAAATAATTTCTCAGCACAATACCATAAACAAATCCATTTTGGCGCGGCGACAATCTTTTCGATGACAAAATATCTCAATATGGGGGAGGAGAGGGGAGGGGGAGGGAGGGAGAGGGGGGAGTGAAGTATACCAACAATTTATGGATCACATGAAGCAACTGAAATCCTTTCATTGAAATCAGAAAAAATGTTCTAAGTGTCTCTGATATAAATAATAAGAGTTCAGATGATGAGATGTATGATCTCTCGGATGATAGTAACAACATTCATACATCAAATAGATACCTCAAAAATACTAGAAACAATTGTCTAAATCGGAAGAAGCGGACGTTAGGTAGGAATGCCAAAAGATGAAAAGTATTATCAAAAGATGTAGAAGGATCAGAAGATAAAGAGGGGATAGGAAAGCCAGAGGTCAAAAATCATTTGATCAGGAAAATCCCAAATAATAGTAGAAGATGAGAAAAACAGTAAATACATCAATAGAGGTAGCCACTGTTACTTACGACGATTGTAGTCAATATGTCAAGATAGAGGAAAAAGAAAAAAAAATGTAAATTAGAGACAATGCAATAAAATTATTTTTCAACATAATCACTGCCGGTGGACAAGTTTTCCAGTACCCTGTTGACGTGTTGACACAGATCTCTACAGCGCCTTTTCTTAAACTTTTCATTGCTACGGAACCGTTTCCCTTCCAGACCTGTCTTTAATTCCAGAAAACAGCATAAATATCCTTTCGTTCTGAATGGTCTTCCACAGGCTACGAAACGTTTGACAATATATGTTTTCAGTGATCATAGTTCCCGACGTTATGAACTGCGCAAGAAACATTTACGATCGCAGGAAGCGGTAGCGATGGTCTTCCTGTTGTTGGACGTTTGTTTGAACTCTTATGTCCAGAAAGTTTGTATGCATCCATTGTTCGAATTGTTCTTTTGATTCTAGATTGTCACAAATGACTCCAAATACTCTTCACCGTTATCATTGTAACGTGTGAGAGAAGATAAGGCTGATGCTACCTTCCACGTTTTATGAACCCAACATATACAATTTTAGATAGCCCAAATGTTTCGTTACGATCGTATACAGAGCTGATCTTAAAATATCCGGAAAATGCACAGACAATTCGCTAATGGAAAATTTTCGAACCACTTGACCAACTCGTTGAAGAGTCATGTTAGCCTTTAGTGGTCTGTATATTCAAGTCCAAATGATATATTGCATTCGATAGTAATAAGGAAACTACGCAGTAATTCAATGTACAGATTCACCTCCTAACATCCAGCTGGTCACTTAATAGTGCGATTAAATACGTTTAATCGATGATTTGGAAACAATAATCCTTCTTTTTAGCGTCATGAGAAGAAAATGGTTAAATCTGGTAAATCCAAAAGTTCTCAATGGGTAGTGATTAGTACAGCAATTACAAGGAATAAAATTGCGTATTAATGTACGTCTGCTTAAAATATTGTTTTAATTCTGTACTTAATAAAAAAAAAAGTCAATATTGTTTCTACGAAAATCCGGTCACAAAATTATCATAGATAGTGAAGTAGTTCTCAAAGAGATGATCAAGAACTGGAGAAATATAATCTGGAGCGCGCAAATTAGAAGCTAGAAATAATAACTTCGAATTTCTGTGAAGCACACCCGTTGCTTAATTTTTGCGACATTTTTTCTACAATTTCTTCCGAATCATCTAAATAATATAGCATATACACTTAGATGCACGTTATTTTCAGCAGTTTGAATAGGGTATCTTTCTAGTGATGCCTGCAAGCAACAGAGAAGACCACCACGCTTAACTAGGTCTGTAACAGCATCAATTTTCTTAAAATAATCTTTAGTAGAGGTGTGAGAATAATAATACATTAAATATGATAACATCTGGCTGCTAGTTATTTATCATCGATAGTTTCCTGACGTAGATCTACAAGATTCCCAATCAAATTTTTCGTTGTTTGTTGACAATTTTACCCAAACCCAATAATGGGTGTTGAACCCCTTATTCGAAATGACTAATTTTAAAAATCCGTTTCTTCATACTGTCTCTCGAATTAATCAATGTTGAAATAGGAATCTCAGTTCAGCACCTCTTGATTGCTGATTTCTACTCATTGAGGTTATTGTATTGCCTATTATTGGAATATACTTCTGTTACCAAAGAGTCTGCCAATTCTTATAATATTTGATCTTTTAAGAAACCGATCTTGTTCTATCTGGAAGTGTGTCTATGGAAGTCTACTAGAAGTACTACTAGTAAAAACAAAACAACACTAACAGTAAAATTGAAACATTGGCCACCCACAATTTCAGTATTTTGTCAAAATTATGCACTAATATTTAAAGCCGTCAATACCATCTAAATTACTTTTTCCTTCTGAAAACACAATGTCCTTCCATTGACGATCTCAGCTCATCTTGTCCAAATTTGAATCTTGGTTGTTTGTGTTTCTCTATTTAAGGGTTGTCGTGAAACCTTTTTTACCCTAACTAAGGAAATTTGCTGTGTGTAATTTAATTAGGATTCCTCAAACAATTCAGATATTTTGAAAAAAATGTATTGGTACATATTAAATATGATTCAATAACATTCATTGTACAACAACAAGCCCCTTTTCAACATTTTCTCTAACAGTAGATGTCTTATAAGATTCCTAGGGTTTAAAAACTAATGACATGGCCCTATACCGTTATATAAAGTTTCTATGTCGAAGATGGCATTGAAATAGGAAACATATGTCTGAACTTAAGCCATATTATTGTACACGTAACACAACCTTCACTTTTGGAAATTATTTTGTTAGTGCCATTATGACACCAATAAATATATCATTTGGTTTCATTATTAATAAAAGAAGGCAAAATTAAAGCAAGTGTTGAAATTGCTGTCCATTATTTTCAATTCCCAACTCTATACGCCTTTTCATGCTGTTAAAGCCATTTTCCAACATGGCAGACGTTATTAATTCACATTCTTCGATATGTTTTGCTGCAGATATTGTAAATTAGAAACCGCAGTTTTCTTTAGGTGAGGAAACGCGAAAAAATCCATAATTGTCAAACAAGGTGATCGTGGTTGAAATTCAACTTCCGTATGTAAGCTTATAATACGATCATCAAAAAACTCACGAAGAAAAGCAATATTTTCTTGTGTTGTGTGTGCCGTTGCACCATCTTGCTGAAAGTAACCATATTGTAATTCATCTTTGCGCAGCTGTTCAATAAATTCATTTGAAATGTTTCTATTACTCTCAGCATTAAAATTAAAACAAGATAGGTTCAACAATTCTGCAGTGAGTAATTGTTAAACAACCTCTAAGTTTCCGAGTATGCAGAAACGATTCAACAAAATTATGAGGATTTTCACTACTCCAGATCCGAGTATTTTGCTACTTGACGTAATCCAAAAGATGAAACCACGCTTCATCAGAAAAAATTTCAAATTTAGCCAGTCATCATTTTGTATTAAACTATTTGCAAACCACTAGCTGTAAGCAGGACAACTAGAATAGGGTTGCATTTTATCCGGATGCATATGTAAGTTTTTCTTTACAATTTTCTGGCATGTTCCATAAGAAAGTCCATCCCCTTGAGAAAGAAGTTTCAAAGGTCTTGTGGATTCATTTTCCACCCGAACGACTTCGGTTGGTCTACCAGTACGTGATTTATGGCCCACAGAACCAGTCTCACGAAATACACTAACACAATTGAAAAGGCAATTATAAATATTTTTGGAAATTCAAGCTAACTCTAAGTGCTCTCTAAAATAATGCAAACATGCACGCTGGTTGTACACCCAAATTCGATCAATTTCGCACTACAGTTCGAAAATAGGCTTCAATCATGTACGTTTTTTGCACCGCATTTTAAACCATATCTGAGTTGATTCAAACTCGATAATTAAACCTGCTTTCAGCTATTCTAACGCATTGACAGTCAATGTCAGTGATAAAATAATTTTCAAAACTGTTAAGTTATAATACCTGGCTTAAGTTTAGACATATATTTTCTGTTTCAATGCCATCTTCGACCAAGAAATTTTATGATATCACGATATCATCCACACACCACTCAATGTTATAGGGAGCTGTATGTATGTTATACGCAGCATATGTTAATTAATTGGAGTATTTCTTTTTTGTTTAAAAATAGTTTCTTCGTCAAATTTCTTTCCTGATCTTAAAATTGTAATTTAGTTAACACATGGGCTGAAAAGTCCCGGGCCTAACAAAGAAAATACGGTTTTTTTGGTTCAAAATTAGCTTTATTCATCAACATAATCTCCATCAAGAGCAACGCAATCATTCCAGCGCCGCTATAACATTTCAATACCACTTTTGTAGAACGATTTATCTTTTACCTCAAAATAGGCCTCAGTTTCAGCGATAACCTCTTCATTCGTGCGAAATTTCTTACCGGCGACCAGTTTTTTGAGGTCTGCGAACAGCCAGTAGTCGCTGGGAGCCAAATCTGGCGAATACGGTGGATGTGGGAGCAATTCGAAGTTCAATTCATGTAGTTTTGCCATTGTTTTGATTGACTTGTGACACGGTGCGTTGTCTTGATGAAACAAAATTTTTTTCTTTGCCATATGCGGTCATTTCTTTGCAATTTCGGCCTTCAAACGCTCCAATAACGCTATATAATATTCACTGTTGATGGTATTTCCTTTCTCAAGATAGTCGATGAATATTACACCACGCACATCCCAAAATACCGAGGCCATAACCTTTCCAGCCGATTGTTGTGCTTTCGAGTGCTTTGGACGAGGTTCACCAGTTGCTGTCCACTCAGATGACGATCGTTCTGATTCCGGAGTGAAGTGATGGATCCATGTTTCATCCATTGTCATATATCGACGCAAAAATTCCGGTTTGATACGTTTAAACATGGCCAAACACTGCTCAGAATCATCAACACGTTCTTGTTTTTAGTCGACAGTGAGCAAATGCGGCACCCACTTTGAACAGAGCTTTCTCATAGTCAAATGCTCATGCAATATAAAGCCAAGACGTTCTTTTGATATCTTTACGATGTCAGCTAACTCACGCAACTTCACTTTTCGATCATTCAAAACGATTTTGTGGATTTTTTTGATGTTTTCTGGTGTTACGGCCCATTTGGACGTCCACTGCGTTCTGCATCATCGGTGTCTCTACGACCATGTTTGAAGTCAGCAAACCAACGTTTTATTGTTGTTTCTGATGGAGCGGAGTCCCCATAACACTTTTCAAGCCATTGCTTCGCTTGAACGGTATTTTTTCCCATCAAGAAGCAGTGTAAAATTAAAACACGAAATTGTTTTTGATCCATTGTTTTGAAAATAACAAAAGTAGCGTGACTCTTAGCACAATAACTCACAAACTAATGAATAGAATATCATGAAATTTTAACAGCTGTCTTTTGAAGGTTAGTACTAACTGAGAGAAAGGTGAGTGCAATAAAACTAGCGTCATCTATGTGTTAGGCCCGGGACTTTTCAACCCGTGTGTTATATTACTGATAAGTTCTTAGATGAAAATTTTGTGTTAAATATGTTTTATTTTTATCTAAGTGTACGTGCTATATTATCATGTACTACATGATGTACAGATTCATTTATATAAAGTGCACCTCTTCCTCTATTTTGTATCACCCTTACTGTATCACATTTCTCCGGATTGCAATTTTAATATACATGCTATAGAACATACTTCATTCCTTTTGTCGACAGTTCGATTCACACGTTTAGATGTATATTTCGCACACACGTAATAATAATATTTATTTATTAATTATATTAATTAATCTTTTATGTGTTTGTGATTGGTAATTGGTTCTTTAATTTAAATCGGTTATTGTGATGTCATTTCGTTGATAAAAATCGGTTACCCCTCCAGTTCCATCCAGCGACATATTTTCTTTTCGACATAAACCGCGAAAGCTCACATACTCATCTTAACTTCGCATCAGAATAAGTTCGATCATTTACCTGACGAAAATGACATTGGAATAACCGTAACTTTAGAAATTGTCTTTTTTTTGTTCTCACAAAAAAGCGGTACAGTCGATTAATTAATAAATTAATTATTTAATTAGTGTTTTTTTGATATAATATTATCTAATAATAATAAACAATAATATTTTTTGCTATCGCGGATCACAGCTATAAAACGAATTACTAACAAACTGTTTTTCTTTTCTTTTCTTGTTAACCCCCGAATGCCCGCGGCCTGTAGGCTTGGAGTGCTAACCCAGAGTCACCTGTACGCGACTCCACTAACTAAGGACACCGGATCAATCCACCTGCGGTAGCGGTACGTCTAATAACACACATCACTAACCAACCACCTCCCAGCACCACCACCACACCACTACCTTACTACTATAACATATAAAAAAGGACCACTCTTCATCTTGGTACACACACATAATTTTACTGATATAAGATGTTTTTTAACTTTTTTAATAATTAATGATCAAATAACAAATCAATCCTTGTACACTGGACACAAGAATAAAAACTAAACAAAATCGGATCGTTATATTTTCAAATTTTATGTTGGTGGTAATTTCGACAGTTTAAGTTTGTCAAGGGTAACAGTTAACAATAACTCGCAACAAACTTCCACGTCGTGTTTTCTCTTGTTTAATTTTTGGTTGATGGATTATTGTATTTTATTTTATTTATTTTCGATTTATTTGTATCCAGTGTACGTAGGTTATCTTTATGTACAGATTTAAAAAATATTAGAAAAAAGAGGTATAATAATACGCTGCTGCATATGTAATATGCATTTTGGCTTAAAAATATTCACAGAAAATATCCGTATTAACTAAAATTTATTCAGGGCGTCTGTAAAATAAAAGAAATATTTAATTTAATGACATAGACTGTCAGCAATTGACACACCCTGTATAAATTTTTATAATGTAATATTTTTAAGCGTAAAAGTACAAAGTATTCAATATAAAGTGCCAATATTGTAAAAAAATGAATTAAAATGAAAAAATGTGCCTTCGACAACTAACTATTCATGAAAATAAATGTTATTCGTTAATTACCAAATAATGTACGCTGCGGAAGGTAAACAGGGGTTTTGCTTTAATCGTGTTTTAATTAAGACTAACAATAATAAGAAACAATTTCTCCTGGACGTGCCATCCAATAAAAAAACTAAAAATGCGTTTCTTATTATTGCTTTCAATTTTACAATTTAACTTAAGCAACCTCTAATTTCAATAATAACAATATTTTTAATTGCGTGGATGTTTTCTCATACCAAAATTTTGACAACCTCTGTATATCTATGCTTTAGTAGGATATAAGTAAGACACAAAGTACATTATTTGTCAATGAATAACATTAAGCAGATCGATAAGCAATAAGACCATATAAGGTAGGTACACTTTTTATATTATATATAATGTTATAAAATGTAATTATAAAAAAAAATGGTGACTTAATATCCTTTTCGATCCGATAAGTGCTATTACTTAAGAGTATCGTTTTTTATGTATTGTATGATATTATTATTTTTTAGGTGATTATGGAAAATATATAAAAATATTATATGAGTTATACAAAAAAAAAATACGCACATTTACACATAATGATATATAGATAATTTACTATTACTTCTTTTTTTGACTGACTCCAATTTTCAACAGCAAATCTTTTAATATTCGATAGATAATTATATATACATTTAATTTTAGTAAAAAAAATAATATTTACTGGTCTTATGATATATATGTATAATACTACTGATTTTTCAAAATTTTTAAAATAACAATTGGATCATATTTAGTAGATTGAACAAATTATATGGAGGAAAAAGTGATATTGGGGTCCACAGTTATTAACAAATTACTTTAATTTCATTTTTGTATAGCAAGTTATATTCGAAAATACCCACCGTCACAAAAAATAGGGTATGGGAAAGAGTTTTCATCGTTTTTTATGTAGACAAAAAGTATTGTTTAAATATGACAATATTAAATGAGCTTTTCCATCCGAAGTGACAACCTTCGCCCATCTTTCGGGCAATAAACGGATTCCTCGAGTGAAGAAATCTATTTGTTTCGTTGATCCAGTCATTGACCCATTTTTGTATGCTATCATATGAGGTGAAGCGCTTTCCAGTAAGTGCCGACTGCATCGACCGGAACAAATAACAGTGTGAAGCCGCAATGTCTGGTGAATACGACAGGTGGGCGAGGACATCTCATTTTACCCCTTTTAGGTATGTCCGGACGGGTCAACCAATATGTGGCCTGGCGTTGTTGTGCTGCAGAATCAGCTTCTCGTGTCTATCGTGTCATTCTGGCCGTTTTTCTTGAATAGCTTATTTCAAACGCATTAATTGATGTCGGTAACGTTGGGAATTGATAATTTTGGCCGGTTTTAGCAGCTCATAGTAGACTACACCCCGCATGTCCTATCAGATACAGAGCATGACCTTTAACTCGTGAATATTGCACTTTAACTTTGATGGATCTGATTCACCTGGCTTCACCCATACTAGTTTGCGTTTACGATTACCGCAGTGAATCCATTTTTCATCGCCTGTGATGATCGATGCAAAAAGCACTTTCTTTCTTGTTGTTGAAGCAATATTTCGTACGTTACCAAGCGCCTTTCAATACCCCTTTCTTTCGACTCGTGTGACCCTTTTGAACCATTCCAAACGCATGTAGGCGTTTTCCATCGGTGGAAGCATCAACATCCAATGTTGCAGACAATCCTTCAAGTGTCTGACATGGATCAATAATATTTTGGAACTTTTCTGGGGCACCATCGCGTTCTTTGTTGTTGACGTTGACCACTTTTGAAGTGTTGGAACCAATATCTGCAAATTGCCTCTAATGGAGCAAGCAATTAGAAAGTTTTCGAAATCCATGTATCGAAAGGGTAGAAAAGATACTAAAAGTGGTACTATTAATGCCATCTATGGGAAAACAGTTAAAGCTTATTCCCATGTCCTTTAAAATTAACAAGATTCTTTTATATTATTAATTTCGATTTGAACATCTTATAAAAAACATTTTAGTGACCATCTAGAAATGTCGGATGTTGGCAGTATTGAATTTGGCAAAGGCAACGCTGTGAAATTGGTTAACCTGCGTTTCTCATTTTATCAATTAGATGCGGATTCGTGCTTACAATTGATCGAATTTTATCATCATCAACGATGGAATAACTAGATGTAATGAGTGAGTTATTAATTTGACATCACGCAGAATAAATCAAACGTAAGGTAACTATGACGTAGAACATCAGTGATCTAGAGACCTTTTCGCTGCCAACCTTAAACATTTCTAAGTAACCGTAAGGTATTTTCAAAGTAAACCTGAATCAATATACATATCATAAGTAGAGATCGGATTATATGTAAAATGCATATATTTTATTTTATTTATTTATTATATTTTACGTCTATATGTAGATGGATTACGCTGATTAAAAGCTAATTAGCGTTAATTAACTTTAATCAGTGTAAGACATCTACAAATATAATAAATAAATAAAATAAAATATATGCACTTTGCATATAATCCGGTCTCTAATCATAAGTATTTCCAAACTCATTTTAAACTTGTACCCCTATGTATTTTTTTAAAAATTTATGAGAGTAATATTATGATTCTATTCACAACCATATCGAATTCTAATAGATTTGCTTCAAGTTTTCATGATAAATATACTGACTTTACAGCATATTATTATGCTATACAAAAATGTTTTTGATGGTTTCCATTAAATTATTTGTTTCTGGACCCATCAGAAAAAATCACGAGAAAATATTGTGATACAAAATAGATCTGATAAATCTTTTCTGTATTTATTTCAAAGTTATTGAGTCTCAGAAAGTTTTATAGATAAACTTTTTTTTTTATTTTTTCATAGTTTAGTACTAGTCTATGCGAATAGAATTTGAATTAATAAATATCTAATCTCAAAATTTGGAAGAAACGATACACTACGATACCACTCGATTAATTTCAATATGATCTGGTTCGTCTCCGTCCAATTGATTCTAATTTTGCCATGTACGGAATCTGTTTTGTCTTTGATACCGTCAGTAAGTACCTGAAAGACTTTTCTTTTGTACTTACGGAGCAATCCTTAAAAAATCTCAGATAACCGTACATATAGCACGCGATCAAATATTTTTTACTTTTGCTAAAAAAAATAATGAAAGTAAAAAGTGGAACAATACTCATGTTGATTGCAGAGTGTGTTTGATAATAGTCAATATGATTTGACTAACTTGAATGAGATTGTGATCCACGTTTAAATAACTTGCACTGAAGAAATTGTGGGCAAAAGTTCTAAATACAGATTGGAACAGTACCATTTAGCATATTACTTATAACCGCTGCACTTTGACTCTTTTGTAGTCCAGAATCTCCTTTTTTGTTTTAATTTTAGAAACATAGTTTTCCTATAATTTCAGTGCATGCAGACTAAACGTGGTTCTACTTGTTTCTAATTCGGTGTGCAATAACAAACACTCTGCTCCTAATTAATTAAGTCGTCTTGTATGTTAACTATTTCATTTTTTAAACCAAGCGGAAACTATAACGTGCAATTCTTACCTTTAAACTATATAATATTAATGAAAATATAACAAAAAGAAATTAATATCGATGTTGAAGTTTTAAAATTTTGTTTTTTTTTTGCATTTGATATATAGTAAATAAATATATTATGTACTTTAACAGAAGCGTTTCTTTTAAACTTTACTATATATTATATTATTAATGTACTTATAAGGATGTTAAATTTAGTGTTGATAGGTCAAAAGAGTAGAAACATATTTTAATAAATGTTTGTTTTTTTTCTTTCTTTTCACTTTTATTACTTTTTTCTTTTCTTTTCATATCGAATTCCATTGGAATATTCTGCGAAATAGGTTCTAACATACCAATATCTTGAATGTTTCAATGGGGATTATTAATTCGACGTGTTAATAATTGTGCTAATTATACATTTTTCTTTTTTTTTTATTAATAACTTTAAGGCATTACAAATTGTGCAGATTGATTCAAATTAAGTAAACACAATAATAGAATAAATACGTTCATTTCCCTTCATTAACTGATACTGAATAATTCAAAATATTCCAAGGTATAGTGACATATTTTACCAATATCAATTGTATGAATGTCATGTTTGTGATCAGTGGCATTATTCAAGTGTGCCTAATATCGTACTATTACCAACATAATATCTTCGAAAATGATTTAAAAAATTATCGCGAATTTTTTTTTTTGATGAAACAAAACAATACTAGACTTGTTAATTTAAATTGCCAATAACAAGAAATAACAACGACACAAACTAGTTTGAATCATTCTGTGCTCACACTAATTAATATTAATATTATTAATAAATATAATACAATTTACTGTTTTGGTAGCTTTTTGTGAAGATGTTTATGTTTAATTTATAATTAATTGTGTGTCATATTAATTATATACGCATATTATATAATATTAGCTATTTATGTTGTAATAATACGGTAATGTTATTATTTTTAACTACCTATATAATAATAATAGTTATGGAGAGATGTGAAACTCAAAATAAATACGTATTAATTTCTCAAAGTAACGGCAAATAATGCAGTGAACATTTTTAGAATGACCGAGATTATTAATATTATAATGCAAGATGGTATGTATTAAATTTAAGTTGTGCGTAATAAAAAATCTAACAAAATTTAATCATGTTTTTTTTCTATTTCTTAATATTTTTGTATTTGTTCCTAATCTACTAGTTTTCTGGTTACTCTAACTCTATTCACAGTAACAGAAGGAAATT
Organism: Trypoxylus dichotomus; assembly: GCA_023509865.1. Lineage (NCBI taxonomy): Eukaryota > Metazoa > Arthropoda > Insecta > Coleoptera > Scarabaeidae > Trypoxylus > Trypoxylus dichotomus. The sequence continues at coordinate 37,787,338 of CM042081.1, forward strand.
AATTAAGACTGCTGACTTAAATAATTCGTTAAAAGAGAAAAAACTTGTCTATAGTCCTTTCGCACCTTGAAATTCAGTATGGTTCTTATGGGAAATGCGAACACGGTTGCCACATTATGTCAACATTACATTCTTAGGATATCTTATACTCTACAGTTGGCTATATGAAAAAATGACAAATGTAGCATAACCATTATTTCTCATATATGTTTATTAAAGTGTTAAGTTACATGATAGCAATTAGTGTAAATATTACAAGTTATTTCTATATTTTCCAATTTATACGAAACGGCTCTTATTAAAATATAATTTTGAATGTGACATTTCTTTCCTTTTTGAAATGATTCTACAATTGACTAACAAGATTAGTAAACTGATTTATTTATTGGGAATAGTACTGCAATGATATAATATAAATAGTGGTTCTCTATATATATTAACAAGCATTAAAAATATTAAACATAAAGCTACTGATAGAAAAAGAGACATAGTGTTTTTCGAGTTAAAGCAGAACAGCTGGCACCAATAAGTAAAACTTAAATACCAATTTGTTTGTTGGTAATGCAACTGTCAAAAAAAGACTCTAGTATAAAATTGTGCAACTCTGCCCATACATAAACTCTCTGTCTGAAAAAGAGGATAACATTCGATAAGAACCATACTAAATTTTAAGGTGCGATCGGACTAGACTTTCCTTACGTGTATATTAATTCTATGCTTAAACCATGCTTATAATTATAGCGCATAAAGTGTGACATACGAGGGCGACCTGAAATGCTTCCGGAATCGGCAAGAGATGGCGCACGAAGGTTGAAGTGGATTCTTTGATTGGCAAGGTCAACCTTTTTTATAGCAACTGTCAAAATTTCAGACGCCTACTGTCAACAGTTGCTGTTTAAGAGTGTTTTGTGTAGCAAGTTAGGCGGTTTTACAAGAATGGATAAAATCGAATTTCCTGCAGTGATAAAGCACTTCTGGATGGCTGGGAAAACAGCCAGGGAAATTAGAAATATTTTGCTAGAGGTTCATGACGGATGTACTCCATCATTTTAGACTATCAGCTTCTGGGTGAGCGAGTTTAAACGTGATCCCACAAGCACAAGTGACGAACCACGCAGTGGACGCCGAAAAACCGCTACCAACGATGAAATGGTCGACAAGATTCATGATGTCGTGTTAGCCGATCGCCGATTGAAGCTGAAAGAGATAGCAGAGCCAACAGGCATCTCAGATGAACGCTTTGGCCATATCTTACACGAAATTTTGGGTATGAAAAAGTTTTCGGCGCGATGAGTACCGCGTTTGCTCACACCGGAGCAAAAACGAAATCGGGTGTCCGTGTCTGGCCAGGATTCAACGCAATCCCAGGGATTTCTTCATACGTTTCGTAACCGTGGACGAGACTTGGATCCACCACTACATACCGGAGACTGAGGAACAGTTGAAGTAATGGACTTTTCGAGGCGAATTTGCTCTGAAGAAGGCAAAGACCGTTCCATCGGCCGGAAAGGTCATGGCGACCATTTCTTGGAATTCCCAAGTTGTGATCCTCATCGACTATCTGCAGAAGGGAAGGATGATCACGAAGCAATACTACAGCGATTTATTGACCCGATTCAATGCAGTATTGAAGGAGAAACGGCCTCGTTTGCAGCGGAAAAAGAGCTTTTCCACCTCGGTAATGCACCGGCTCATTCATCCTGCATTGTCGTGTCCAAATTTAATGAGTTGTGCTACGAATCATCCTCCATATTCACCGGACCTAGCCTCCAGCGACTTTTTCCTATTCCAAAACCTGAAAAAATCACTGGGAGGAAAGAGATTTGTCTCAAATGAGGAAGTCATCGCCGCTACAGATGACTATTTTGCAGACCTCGAAACATCCTACTTTTCCGACGGCTTGAAGAGACTAAAGCACCGTTTGAAAAAGACCAGTGATCTTCGAGGAGACTACATTGAAAAATAAAAAACTACACCAATATCGTGTTTTCCTTGTCGATTCCGAAACATTTCAGGTCGCAATTAAAATACTATTTACGCATTCTCTTACTAGATACTGTGCAAGATACCTTTTCTGCAAAAAATCGGCAATTAATTAATAATTACAAAAGTAAACTAGTTTAGTTAAACGCAATTGCTAAACTTAAACTAAATATTCAATCATTTAGGAAAACACACAATTTAAATCTTACAACATTTACTTATAAATCTATGTAGAGTAACAATGCACGCAACTGCCACTATTTGAATTTGACGCCAGTTTTGAACCACTGCGCATTCCGTGCTCTGGCCACGTTACGGTGATCAACCTGTACAATGCAATATCAAATACTGGCATTAACGCAACAAATGCCAGTACGTATCTCAACCTAGAAACTTTACGAAAGCATAGAATCGAAATACTTGCGTGATGATAGAGGGTTGCGAAGATTGTTCTACCGCTCATGCTTGCTACCGCTTAACCTTCTCACTCGGAACCTGGAAACTATCTCAAAGTTGTGCGCTCTACTTCTAACCATATTATTTAAGACAGTTAGTCTATTTTTTCTACCAAGATATATGTGAAACTAACGAAGGTAGAACACAAATCACATAATTTTTATTCATTACTAACTTAACTTTATACGAAGAAATAGGAACCTGTTATCCTTCAATATTTCCAATTTCAATTTTTTGCATCCTTCTGGGCAAAATTAAATGGGTATAAATTTTTTTCACAACTTGCAGGAATCCTACTGAAGAAGAGTTACATACAATCTACAAACAAGTCCCATATTGGCATTGCTGCTGTTACAGGTAAAGTTCTACAGTAATGACATGACGATATTGGTAATCATAGTCACTGATTTACGTTAACAACTAATTGTTTTCTGATACGAACTGAATACAAACTTAATTACTAATAAAAAGAATGAGTGTTTCCAAGCACAGAGTAACTTACCCTTTTTACACAGGTATCGCAGTAAACTCCATAATGTATTCGGAACGTGGCGTTTCAATAGCACATGAATATCAACCGAGTTATCGACGCGACAATGAGAGTCTATGTGCTCTTAAAACACTGCGTTTCGAATAAGTTCTCTGAATAAGTTATTAATTTGTGTGGTGTGGTTTACTACAATACTTGTAAATACATTCATACTGTCCCTGCAATCGTTGTAACTTTTTTTTAGATCATCCAAAGCACTCTGCAGATAATATAACATTGGATTGTATTAAAATATTTAAATAAATAATCTCTAAAGTATGTTGTTGATATTTTTTTATTGTTATTTTGGACAAGTAAGTCTAAATCATTTATTTTAAAAATTAGCTTCGAAGAACTCTACCTTCTTAAAAAGTAAGGTTGTCACCTTCCATTAGTTGAAGGAAAATATTTATAACGTTAAGGTAAACGATTTCTAACCAAGAGAAAACTCTAAAATAACATGTGTCTACTTGTGTTTAAACAGCATTTAAACCCATTTACGAAACGAAATAAGAGTAAGAGGAGAAAGAAATACAAAGAAATATGAAAAAAAAAAGGGGGGGGGGGGAAGAGCGGGCGAAAGAAACAAAGGTGACAAGAGTAAAAGAAGGAAGGAGAGACAGAGGGGGGGGAGGGGAAGAAAACAAAAGAACCCGGGACGGTAACTCACATTCAAAACCCTCTGGCCGTGGAAGCCTACGTATTCATTTCATATTCAACATATTATCCTAATAAGAATTCAAACTGTCATTATAAAATTGCATTATATAGTTATAGAATGTCACATCATCCGCCCCACGAAGTTTAATTAAACCCAAGAAATTATCTTAAATATTGTCAGTTATTAAAATAAAACTAAATATAAGTGTTTTATTGTATCCCTACCCACTTTTTCATCCACAATATCGAAAAATGTATTTTCTGCTAAATTGCGGTAAGTTGATTAAAAGGTTTGGCGATTTAACGCATTTTAAATACAGCAAAAGCTTTTCTTCCAATACTTGCTGTATGCGTAGCAACCATTAAGTCACTACCAGGCCTCGGAAAGTCAAAACCAGGGAATACTTATCAACATGTGACGCCCTCCAGAGCTGGCCTGGGTGTAACGGCATAACATGCAAACTCGACGACAATGGCTAGCTGACGACTATTCGGGAGAGGGAATTCGCGCGTATGCTAAAGGAGTCGTAATTACACCGACGAGATCATGAGAAATCAAGCTTGCGCGCTTGTGACGGCAAAACAAGCACGCACTTACTACAGGAGACACGATTGCTCCAAGACCTAGGGCGCGCGCATACAACAGCCAGACCTAGGACGTTCTATTTAATGAGTCTAACTTTAGTGTCTTATACTACCGTTCATAAATTTGATGTAACGGGGTTGTGGCTCAGTACCTAACTCACTTGGCTATCAGTCCGGAGATCCCAGGTTTGAATCTCGAGGTTGTTTCCCAAGTTGAGGTTTTCTGTGGTTTTTCTCTCCATGGCGAATGCTGAGAACGATTATCATCTTAAGACAAAATAAACTAGACCAATAATGTTTACGAGAAATTTATCAATGAAACAAACTTTCAATGTTTTATTGACAAAATGTTTCTTCAAGGTGCCCTTTTGCTTCAATTATTGCCTGATGGATACGCAGCATCTTTAAAACTAATCACTCCGAGTACGATTCATCTATACTATTTCAGCCTTCCTACAGAGCATTCTAAAATGCTGCTTTGCCAGTCAGAGATTTTTTCCGAACCTTACGATCCAAGTGATTCCACAGGAGTTCAATGGGGTTGCAATCAGGACTCTGTGGCAGCCACTCCATTAAGGATATGAGACTCCTTCATAAGATTTGTCTTGAAAATAAGCTTTAACTACCATCGCGGTGTGTTTGGGGTTGTTATGTTGCTGATAAATGAACCCTTCCCCAATTAATTCACATTCAATTGATACAGTACCGCTTTCTAGAATTCTGAAATATATATCTTTTGTTATTCTTTCATCTATTTTAACTAATTTTTGAATTCTTCCACCTCCAAAACAACCTTATGCCATGATGTTTCCTCCTCCATGTTTCATTGTTTTTGAAATACACTTGTCTAACATTCTTTCTCCAGAGCGGCAACGAACAAACGTGCGACATTTACTTCTGAATAATTCGAATTTCGATTCGTCCGTCCATAACACATTTCTTCAATTATTTACACTCCAGTTTGTGTGAGCTTTTGCCCATTTTAGTCTTTTCCGTTTGTGTATAGAACTTAACCGTGCTTTTCTCACTGCTATACGGCCCCTCAGACAAAGTTACTGGATGACGGCGTTGTAAATTGAACTCTGTCGTAATTTTGAGTACGGTAAGACGGCAATTTCTTACGGAAATCACTCGGATGTATTGGTCGAGTCGTTTCGTCGTTATTCGGGGCCTTCCATTTCGCTTTCTACTCTGAAGCCTACTGGTCCCTTTCTTTGTTCAAATTATCCTGCGCACACAATAGTCAGAAATATTTAATTATCCAGCAATTTTTCTATTAGAAACATTTGTTTCGTATAAAGCGCGTATTCTGGCGCGCTATTCAATATCCATGGCTCTTCCTTTTGACATATCTTCGATCAAATAAACTCCCAATACGAAATAGGATCGCCCTAATGCAATTACGCACGTCTTCTGTATCTCGGCAATATACTGGAATGCACAGCTTATTATAAATTATAAGGCAGGTCGATGATTCAGTATCCCTCCAAAATTCTATTTCATTCACATTCATCCGCAATTTCCTATTATTGATGCATTATTGCTTTATTGCCATCATAAAACGTAATACAGGAATATATTGTTTTCGTATTTGAATGAATTTTGTAAATAAGTCTTATTGTTATGAATATATACTATCATAAATGCCACTCTAAGTAGACTAGTATGAATTTTCCTAAATATTTCTAAAATAGTGTTAAAAGTGTAACATAAATCATTAGGTGAAATCAAACTTATGAGCAGAAAGAACATCTTGGAACTATTGGTGTATTTTCAGCTTCTTCAAAATAAACTTCTGTTGGAATAACTTTCTCTCACTTGCAAAAGATGTGCAATTTAACACATGGGCTGAAAAGTCCCGGGCCTAACACATGGATGACGCTAGTTTTATTGCAGTCACCTTTCTCTCAGTTAGTACTAACCTTCAAAAGAGAGCTGTTAAAATTTCATGATATTCTATTCATTAGTTTGTGAGTTATTGTGCTAAGAGTCACGCTACTTTTGCTATTTTATTTTCAAAACAAAAGATCAAAAACAATTTCGTGTTTTCATTTTACACTGCTTCTTGATCAAGCGAAGCAATGGCTTGAAAAGTGTTATGGGGATTCCGCTCCATCAGAAACAACAATAAAACGTTGGTTTGCTAACTTCAAACGTGGTCGTAAAGACACCGATGATGCAGAACGCAGTGGACGTCCAAATGAGGCGGTAACACCAGAAAACATAAAAAAAATCCACAAAATCGTTTTGAATGATCGAAAAGTGAAGTTGCGTGAGTTAGCTGACATCGTAAAGATATCAAAAGAACGTATTGGCTTTATATTGCATGATCATTTGACTATGAGAAAGCTCTGTTCAAAGTGGGTGCCGCGTTTGCTCACTGTTGGCCAAAAACAAGAACGTGTTGATGATTCTGAGCAGTGTTTGGCCATGTTTAAACGTAACAAACCGGAATTTTTGCGTCGATATGTGACAATGGATGAAACATGGATCCATCACTTCACTCCGGAATCAAAACGATCGTCATCTGAGTGGACAGCAACTGGTGAACCTCGTCCAAAGCGCCCGAGAGCACGACAATCGGCTGGAAAGGTTATGGCTTCGGTATTTTGGGATGTGCGTGGTGTAATATTCATCGACTATCTTGAGAAAGGAAATACCATCAACAGTGAATATTATATAGCGTTATTGAAGTGTTTGAAGGCCGAAATTGCAAAGAAACGACCGCATATGGCAAAGAAAAAAATTTTGTTTCATCAAGACAACGCACCGTGTCACAAGCCAATCAAAACAATGGCAAAACTACATGAATTGAACTTCGAATTGCTCCCACATCCACCGTATTCGGCAGATTTGGCTCCCAGCGACTACTGGCTGTTCGCAGACCTCAAAAAAATGCTCGCCGGTAAGAAATTTCGCACGAATTTTCGAGGTTATCGCTGAAACTGAGGCCTATTTTGAGGCAAAAGATAAATCGTTTTACAAAAGTGGTATTGAAATGTTAGAGCGGCGCTGGAATGATTGCGTTGCTCTTGATAGAGATTACTTTGATGAATAAAGCTAATTTTGAACCAAAAAAACTGTGTTTTCTTTGTTAGGCCCGGGACTTTTCAGCCCATGTGTTACAACGTGTATTAAATAATGTTAGGTATAATGCATTCACTCAAAAAAAATAAAAATAAATAAACATAAGTTGTGTTGGTTGTGAATGATTTTCCTAGAAATTTCCAAGAGAACAAAATTGTCTTAGTTTGTAGGAGAAATAAAATTTAAAGAATTCCCCACAATATAATCATTCTCTTATACTGAAATATAGGAATCATTCGACCACTTGACACAGCTACTAGGTAATCTAGGGAGAGTCGTAATTTGTGCATTTTCAAAAACAATTACTAGTGTCTCCATCTTAGTTACTCACTATTGCCTATACCGGCTAAGTTATGTACGATTTTGAAGCAACAGACTAACAGTGATTAGGGATGCAAAATATTCAGTAAGTCAATTAAAAGGACAGGTTAATTATCAACCTATCTCCTGCTTGATACCCCACATTTCATATAAGAAATACTACAATTTCCCATCCACTTCAAAAAAATAAAACGTAAACGAAGAAAACAACAATTATCTAGGAAAAAAGATTGTATGCAAACCCTCTTGTTCATTCGCGAGTCCAGAAAGGTGATCAAAAGGCGCCATAATTACGTCACATCTGGGAAAAATTAAACAGAAGACAATCTTACAAAAATATATTTATTACTCTAGATAACTTAACTATCATATGCAGGTACTTTATATTGTCTAAAACCTCTCTTCATCTTATCTTTGTTCTTGTTATACCATCTTAACCATTCGTCAAGATGTGGATTGGTACGATCACCTCTACCTTCTAACTGCTGGTAATAGGCTTCACGAATCATACGGAAACAATGGCTATTGTGATATGGAATGCACGTCAAAGGATCAATGTATTTTGCAGGTAAACTGTACACGACGCAGAAGAAACAAAATTAGAGTGCAATAAAGTTCTGTTATTTTTCACCTTACCTGGTAATGGAACATTTCACCTTCTTAGGATACTTTGGGTTTGGTTTGACGTTGAAGGTTTTCTTGAAAGTCTCATCGTTTGGATCATTTAGTATTGTGATTAAGGTTCTTTCATAATATTGACATTTCTTATCTTTAACATCTTGCTCTTGTGATTCCTTCTTCCTGCCATTAAACACATATTGAGGTATATATGTAAAAATTATTGGAACGAAAGAGCTTACAGATCATCCTTTTTTGATATTTCCTCGATTGCGGGAAACTTTAAGGAATGGTATCGTATTGTTGGTCCACCAAAAACTTTTTTAACAGGTCGTTTGGTCTTCTTTTCACTTTCTAGCTTTTGATATCGCTCTAAAAATAGATATAATTATGAAATGCACAGTTGGGAGATCACGATGTTCACTACTCGATTTGAATTTGCCATTTTTAATCGAGAAATGGAAGTACCCTTTATGTCGTTTGATTCATCTAATATAGTCAATTTAAACCACTTGATTATGGAGAATCTGCTTTGCATGCTGTATACTGCATACAGTAAGCCTGTATTTGTCTGTATAAGTTCCTTTTATATAATGATTTCATTTTACTATGATTTTATCGTTGCATCATTAATTTAGTTTTTCTTAAGTGTTTAAAACTAGAAAGTTCCATCGCATAAAAATATGTTGCCTTTTGTAATAGAAGTAAACAGCACAAGTGCAAATCATAATCAAATAAACATCAAAGTAATATATATCACACTACAAAAATTGCCCAATTGAGCTCAAGTCTATCAACTACTTAAGTTAATTTGCGGAGAATCATTTGTTTTAAACACACAAGGCCGACTGAAGAATTTAGCGATGAATTTGATCCTCGACTGAGACAAATTAACTAATTTCTCTTCAAATAGTTGACAAAATTCAATCATGCATCATGGCTCCCATACCGATTGCATAGAAATAGTACTAACCTAAAGATTGTAAGTTTTCCTGTTCAGTAATCTTTGCTTCCTCAAGTAATTCTTCTTGTGTTGGAATCCACTCCTCTTCCCTTGGCCTTTTCACTTTTCTCTTTTGTTCTTGGTTTCTAACCTTAATTCTATGCGCTGTTGCTGCTGATTTTGCGGCCGTTGATTTCCTTATAGACTTTCGCTCTGAAAATATTCACTTGAAAGCATATTTCACGTAAATACTTGAACATTAAAACCTCCTCTATCAATTATTAAATGTGCATCAATTTTAGTCTTTGGGACAGACGGTTTAAGTTTGGGAACTTTTATCTTCTGCTTATTTTGTTGTGGGGCAGGTTCCTATAAAAATCATATTATTAATAATACTTATTATGATAAAATTAGTTAATTCACTTTATAAGCTTTTGTAACTAAACGTTTTCTCTTCTTTTGGTTTTCTTCTTCATTATCAGAAACAGGTTCATCATTTTCATCGATACTAAAATCTGAGTCTACAATATCTTCGCCTTCTTCCTCAGCCCTAAAAGATATATATACATCAATTGTACCTAATGTGAAATACCACAGTACTCGTATTCGTGATCGCTTTCAGTTTCAACAAAGCCACCATAATTGATTTTGTAAAATTCATCTTGACATTCTTCCTCCTCATCGAGAAGTTTTGCTAAACGATTACCGGCATTAGTACGTCGTTCTCTCTGCATGTTTCCTGGAATATGAATGAAACATAAATTGTAGGTTAGATATAGGTTAGATTATACTATTAAAAGTCTGTTAAGCTTAAATAACGTGAAGTTGATGTATGAAGTATGAAGGTTGAACACTGCATTGAAGTCATAAATGTGTACCAACATTAAAATGAGTAATGCTTCCCAACCAATTTAAGGTATTGTATTTTCTTTAATTATGGAGTTAAAAACATTTCAATAAAGTAAAAGAGAGTACCTCAATCGACTCTTAATTTTTGACCAATTAATGTAATGTTTGAAATAAAATTAATGTAAGATAATGTTAAATCATAAATCGAGCTCTATAACACCCATTAAAACTATTTGATTCCATTTCATATTAATTATATTGATACAGTAATAACAACAAAATTATTCTTGAAATTCAAAATAGTCACCAGTAGGCATCTTTATATGTAGGGTACAGGCAAGAGAAATATGTGGCATCACTGTGTAATACACAAGTGATCAAATAGGTAAAATACTGGTGTGACAGTTAAAGTCGTTATTTGCCATTTTGGTTTCAAGGGTGTTACGTTGTAAGTTATAGATAATTTATTTCTCAAAGAAAAACCGAGTTTATAATGGCGGTGCCCGGAATTGCTCTAGCCCTTGCAATTGGAATCGGTATAGGTTTTGCTCTATATAATCTTTTGCAAGGTAATAATACGCCGCATACCCATGACAACGGTTTTAGATCTATACCACAGAAATCAATCGGCACGGGCAAGCCTAGGGCAGAAAAGTAAGTTTGTTTTCCAAATGAATTATGTAAAGTGTAATGAACTTTTTTTATTGTAGATCAAGGAAAAGAACTAAGAGAAAGCAATCAAAAGAGTGCATTATCTGTACAGATCTTATTGGTAATTGGAATAAGAAGACTTTAAAATGTGGTCATACATTCCATGAAAACTGTGTAGCACGTTGGTTACAGGAGAAAAATGAATGCCCATTTCGTTGTTCTCCATTTTAAAGCAGTTTGTTTCATTAGGTTTTATATGCTCAAGTAATGTTAATCTCTAATTTCTAGGAATGTATGTGTATATTGTGGACTTAATATTAAAGTACACTTCAAGCTTTGAAGATACTGACAATGAGAAAGCAGCTAAACTCCATCTTTTTGTTATGTATTTTTTTAAGTCTAATACTGCTGAATTCTTTTAGATTAGTTTAATTTTTTTATAAGTTTTTGTATTGTTCATTATATAATTTAAACGATAAATTAAATATATAATAAATAAACAATTTTATTGACTTGACAAAACACTTATTTAATATGTAAACCATTTGAACGATGGTGGATATTTGTAGTGTAGGTTCCCCGAGTCTCGTTTGCAATAGTGAATGTTCTTATACGACAATTGTTCCATATCTAATGGTGCAATGTTTGCATAATTATAATTGTCTTTTAAACAAGTGAACGTATCTGTATGCGTACTATTATAAATCTGTCTTAATGTAGCCAAGTCTGTATTCTTTCATAGGACTATTAAATTGTTGGCAAGAGTTAACGGGTAGTGAACTGGCGATTCACATGGATTCTAACGGAAATTTAAGCCATCTAAAAAGTGCTATTTCTAGGTTATGTTTACAGATTATGTAAACCAGAATGTAGTCGTATTATCGGGGTGACATCCATTATACGGTGCTGCTCCCACATTTTTAGTTTCCCTCAGGATAATAGATGGCAGTATAGGTTAAATTTAAAGAGTTTACTAAAAATGTTTCATCAGAAGCTAAACAGAGTGCGAGCATCGTCAGTATTTGGAGAAGTACACTTCGTCTATTTTCAGTTTTTACCTGCGTAATTGTTTTGTCGTATAAGTTAAGACAATCTACTCATTTAATAATCGTTCTCAAGTACTGTTGCTGAAAAAGGAAGCAAAGTTCTCATACAAAGATCTATACTAGGAGCACCAAAACTTCCAACACACGTAATTAACGCGACGTCATAAATATCCAATGCTACCTCACAAATAAATTTAAAATATTTTATATTAGTACATAATTATAACATAATATTTAATAATTAAAGTAAATTTCAATGGATAACACAACACACTGTTTTTAATACAAACACTCGTTTTATCAAAGTTAAAAATGTAAAAGAAATAGTTATTTACGTAATTATTATATTTTCCATATCGCAGTACTTTTACGTTGCTGTTATTGGATATATTTGATGAAATACAATGTTGCCGGTTATCTTTGTCCGGCCATTTTAAATACTGACAGTTGGTAGACCTGGTGACAGTATATTAGGTTAGGTTTGATAGCGAGTTTATGTGTGTGTATTCGGCAAAGGCGTAAAACCTGACGCCTCGATTTATTGATTGACGTGTATTGGAACTTATCGTGCCTCTCGTATACTTGGCTTGATTTTATTGGAGTGACAGACAAGGATAGTGGTATATACATGGTATATACTACCGCAATATTCAAGCTACATGAACTATTTATCTTCTAGCGTTTGTTATCGATTGTTAAATGTAAGTTAGCATCGTTTTTTCGTAGTTGCTGTAAAACATTAAAATATCAAAAGATAATTAATTTTGTTAAAATAAAATAATTTGCGCTACATTACATTAAATTTATTTTCAAATTAACTGTTTATACGATATTTAATTTGATCCAGATGTATCGATTGTTTCACACGGCTAAAAATCAATGACGTAGATATAAAATGAAAATAGACGAAGTGTATGTACTAATGCTATCATTGCTAGTTCTTTCCGAGATGCGCAGATGTCGCTAAACGTGGAATTGTTAATAGCCGGAGATTGTCCTATGTTATTGTCTATTTGGAAAATTTTATAACATATTGGTACTCATTATACCTGGACTAAAAGTCACTATAAATACTGCTGAGCGGCAAATTCAGATTTGAAAATTTATTGTATTTATGTTTAACATGGTGTAACCTTAAAATTAACTATATGAATATTCAAAAACTATATAAAAAAGTTCCTAAAATAAAAGAACGTATGTATCGTATAAAATAATGAAACGGTTCTTGCATTTAAATACAGACTGTTTCACTTCCTTTTCTAATATTTAGATTCGGTATTTCTGTCTCGAATACACTGCCGTCCATATATATGGGGACGACTATAAAAAGGGCAGAAGTACACAAAATTATTAATACTAATATCTCAACATCCTGTGTTATACATTTTAATTGTATTTAGATAGATACGCAACGAGTACCCTAATATAGTTCACATTAAAGCTAATTTGAGGAATTTTACGATTCTTCACAGTTACAGTCCTTATTTGGAATTTTGCATATGGAAGTGTTACCGTATGTTGTAAGTTGTAAATAATTTATTTTCAAAGAAAAACTTAGTCTATAATGAGGGTGCCAGAATTTGCATTAGCTGTTTCACTTGGAATTGGTTTTGGTATCCAGCCATTCCATTTTTTTGCAAGGTGATAATAAGCCGTACGCCCTCGAAAATGATTTTAGATTTATGCCACGTTGGTTTACGTGAGACAGGCAAACCTGCGCAGAAATATGTTTGTTTTCAAAACGAAATATTTTAGAATGTAATGAATTCAATTTTTTTTTATTGTAGATCTAGATTCTATAGTAGATCTTTGATACAATTTTGCTGAACTCTTTTAGATTAAGGTATATTGTTCACTGTACTATTTAAGTAATACATTATATGTGTGTAACAATAAACAATTTTATTGGCTTGACAAGACAAGATATTTGTTTAATATGTGCCTGACTAAACATCTGAATTATGGTAGACGTGTACCCTATAAGTTCCTTGAGCCTTCTTTGCAGTAGTGAATAAATGTTTTCTATGATGACTTTTCCATGTTTAATGATGCAATGTTTGCATAACTAGAATGGTCTTTTAAACAGGTAAACATGCTATTGTTATCATTTTTTCTGATTATTGACGTGATATTGTTGACTATGGATAATAATTAGAGTTATTTGATCTATTTCCATCGTCCTTTTTTTCTGCCAACAAGCACTTGCTATGGCAATGACCTGAGAATCTGTCTCCAGTCCTGAGTAACATAGATATGGAAGAATTTGGATTCGTACGAACTCAAACTAAAAATGTGGGTCAGATACGTCGACGATACCTTAGTGATAGGGTCGTATAGGGAAAAAATGGTGGCTTTCTCCAACATCTAAACAGTTTACAAGAGTCCATTCAGTTGACTATGGAATTGGAGGTGGATAACAAGATTCTATTCCCAGATGTCCTAATACATAAAAAGTTGGATGGCACATTGCGCACGACGGTATACTAGAAGTCAACCTACATAGGACACCACCTTGGATTCCAATCATGCACATAACGTTAAAATGGGTGTTGCCGAATGCGTTTGCGATAGTATACGGTGTGTATCTTTGGATGAAAGAGATGCAGGTAGAATTTCAGTCTATAACAAGTACATTGAAACTTAATGGACATACAGAGAAAACGTTATCAAAGACGAAAGAAATACGAATACCTCAGAATGGAAGTACAGAACGACCACCACATGTATGTATGTAGTATGACAATGACGTTTTTACGTATGCGATTGTCTTCGAAAAAGATCAGAAGATTAGCTAACAAATACAAAATTAGAACGGGCATTAGAACTTCGAATACAATCAGATCTAAGCTAACTAAAATTAAACCGGACAATGAAAATCAAAGAATCAAGAACTGTGTGTACAGAATATCATGTGAGCGTGGGCGGTAGTATATAAAAGAAACGGACAGACCCCTACTAGTCAAATAGATAAGTCACGTTTGCCTCCACACGTTTGGCTTCTTCCCAAGCGTGGCGATCTTCTGATCACAGGATTGCGTCAAATAACGCCGCAATCCTAGACAAAGAAGACGTCACAAAACGGAAAGTATTAAAAACAACATATATGACCATAACACCAACCGCCATTAGCACTCCAAATCTAGAGACCAAAATTGTCTGACTTCCTCAATGATTACAGAAAGTATCAGCCGAATTTCCGCAACTACAATACGGAAGAGATGAATAACAGGCATACGTAGAGCAACTCTGCAGAATGGAGAAAGCATAGTGTAACTAATAAAAAGTGGGCCAATAACTTTATCGCTTACTATTCCAATCCAAACATTGACTTTCTGAAGGTACTGTGTTTGGGTCAGGTTTTGAGCATGAGGATTTGTACAGGACCAATATCTAACGGATTAATGGAAAGGAAATTTTCTATTTTACAATCGATACATGCAGGATACTAACCGGAAGTTCTGAGAGCTGACTTAGCGATTTATAATAAAAGTAGCTCCATCAGTAAAAAGTATTTCATTTAATTTTTTTTTATTTTCATTTAATACATATTAAACCTTATTTGGCAGAAATCAGTTCGCTTTACTTTGTCTTCTTCAAAAAGCTCTTGATGGCTTGATATCTTGTATGGCTTATATTTAAATTTTTTCGAGCTTTTGTACATCGAACTGTACGATACTCCAAAATACTTGGCTACATCTAAAGCGATCCTACATAACACAAGATATTCAACTTCATGTCTTCTCTTAAAACTTGACTGGTTTTATTTCCTTTTTTATGGGAATTTAGAAGACAGCCATATTTTTGAATTTGTTAAAAATGTTTAGAATTGTTTTCGCACAAAGTAGGCCTGTCAGGATAATTAATTGAAAACATATCTCTTAGTGTCCTTAAACTGTTATTCTTCTAATGCCACATTATCATTGCCACCTTTTCATCTTTGTTGTATTCATAGGTATAGCAGTAAACTCCACTCACACAAATTTATTAATTATGCGGAACGCAGCGTTTCGATAGCACGTGGGCTCTCATTGTCAACCGTGTTACCGACAATGAGAGCCCACGTGCTCTCGAAACGCTGCGTTCCGCATAATTAATAAATTTGTGTGAGTGGAGTTTACTGCTATACCTGTGAATTGTACATCCACACAGTCCTTGCAATCGTCATCTTTGTTGTACTCACCCTTTAGTTGAATTAGTTATCCACCTTTCAATAAAATGTATTTAATTTAAGATTAATGAAATATTTGTCAAAACAATGTTTTTTTTGTCTCTCCAGGGCAACTTAATTTAATCATTAAGCTATAGCTAAATCCTTCAACGTGTATAACTGGTTGCCTAGCATAGTACTCCTACGCCGCTAGTAGAGGGTTATCCCGATATAAAGAAGGAATACGGGGTTATTCTGGCTGTGAATCGACCTGTATCGGTCAATATTTCCAGAGATCGACTCAAAAAGCTCTTGCGTTCGACCGTTTGAGCACCCCCGATATACTGCATACTAAAATAAGAGAAAAATTTACATACCTGCATTTTCTTATACTTTAGTACAGTTAAAATACTTATAATATATATTTTGTTTATTTAAGTTTCATTTATTAATAAAGCGCAAAATTTAACAATTTAATAATTAACTACAAAAGAACCACGTGATACCCGAACAGTTCCGAACTGTGGTTGAGCGAATTAACCATGCGTGAAATAAGTTTCCGTAGCCTTATAGCTGTGATAACTTATTGAACCGTCATTGATTCAATAAATGTCATGTACTCCTACACGATTTTACAGTTTATCGAATCCATAACTTTAACGATAACTATGCTTCCACAAACCGGGCCTAAATGGATTGTCTCTCACTCCATACCACACAACACATTGACAAAGACGCGTTGTGAACGGATATGAATTACAACTGTTATTTATATACTCACGCCAAAAATATTTTGTTTATGTTTTGTTTAATGTGCTTTTCTTTCTTCTGATCTAGTCTCAAATGATGAAATCGAAGTACATGTTTATGATAGAAAAGGAATGGATTATAGATGTGGGAGATATAGCAGTATCTGTAATAAAAAGCGTCCAAACTTTTTTTTATGAATTATTATAATTTCCATACAAATTATAAACATGATTTAAAATACTGTACACATACAGAGCGAAATTATAAGATTCATTAAGTTCATTTTGATATGGCATTCCAGATATGAATTACTATAGCACAACATTTCGCGATTGCATCGAACAATAAAAATATCAATAGCCGCCATATTTCAATAGAAATATATTTATGTACAACTTTTTTTAGTTTTTAAATAACCTCATTTTTTTCTTTTTTACTTTTAACTTTTTACACTGACACGTAAAATAGATCATTTTTTTTAGTTTTATTCTTTTCATTTACAAATAGACAATATACTATTATTATTGTTCTCGGTAAGGGTCCTTACGAACTAACTCTTTTTTTTCTTCCTTAATTGTTGCGTGGGGAAAAAGAGGAATCGATAAATTGTTAAGTAGTTTCCACTACATTTTTCAAACTCATTCAATAATCTTTTAAGTATCAAAATATATGATCCAGCCTTATTAAAATTATTCCTTGCTTTATGGGGGAGAAAGATTTGTCGACTAACAAAGTGTACCTTCACAGAAGGTGTTTCGTAGGACTATGCCAGTGTTTTATTTCATTTCGATTTAAGCGATAATTTTCTTTATCCTTTCGTTTTGTTTTATCTTTTTTTTACAGGTGCATAAACGGTTAAATAATGAACAAAATGAAGCTACCAAATTAAGAGTTTGAATAAAAACAAACAAAAAAATAATTATTAGAGATCAAATCATTGCCACTTGTTGATTATATAAGTAAAAATTACACAAAAAATATTACACGTTTTTTTTTTGCTTTCACCGTATATCGTGAAAACGAATCACCCAAGGTGTCCAAATTATTAAAATCATTACAAAAAAATATATATATTATGTATATATATATATATATATATAAAACGTAGTGAGGGCTGCCCATATAGAACACATGTTACAGTTTTCTAGTTCCTTCACAAAATTCGCAACTTCATTGTGATTTAATCGAACAATTTTCGATTGATTTAGTTTGTTCGATGATCTTATATTAATTCATGTAAACAAATCCTAATCTGAATTGATGAAGAAAATATAAGAAGGACGGACTTCATCTAATTAATTCTCAATTAAAATTTATTCTATTAATGTCGCTTTGTATATTTTTTTACATTTCAAATTGTTTAATTTGGAAATGTAAGAAACATCAAAAGCTTAATATTAGAAATATTGAAAAATATAATATCGGAAGTGGAGATATTTCTCTCTTTCTTTTGTTTCTATTGTGTAAGTACAATATGTCGCATCCTCCACACTGAAATAATTTACAAAAAAAAAGAGAGATGCACATCTGTATTTTAAAATTAATATTGAGTATGCGAATAGGATTTGCACATTAATTTGTAAGAAAGTAGCAATCAAACAAACCAAGTTGACAATATCATTCATTGTTCATCAAAGTTTAAATTTTTTGTGAAGATACCAACGCATTAAAAAATATGTAGAAATACTGGGTATTCAATATCCAAATACGGTAAATAAAAACATTGTACGCAGTATGTCCACAATATAGAAAAGAAAATTTCCAAAGATTTAATCTTTTCATGGAGGAGTCGATTCAATTTTTTTTATGTACACGTACATTTTTAAAAAATAATTTCCGTTTACGATTTCGATAGATATTGCAATGAATTACAATAACGTATGTACGAAGATCCATAAAATATCACAGTAATAATAAATAGTCTCTCGATAAAGAATAATCAATCATCTTCGAATGTTTCCACGATTAATGAGTATGTGTAAAGAAGAAACGATAGAAATTGACACCATGTTAGATTCTTGCAAAAAACAATTTGTTAGCATGTTTTTTCTTTTGTTTAAATTGTGGACATACTGAATATCATTTTATGTACAATACATAGTATTCGTTATGTCATATATATATAAAAGTAAAATCACATGAATAGCAAACTTTATAAACTTAAAATTTCTCATTTGTTTAAAAACTATAATAATATGTAAAATATATCTATAATCAAACATCTTTTCTATTATTTATATCCTTTTTTTATCATCGATCACTACCACTCAAAATCTACTTGAGTCATTTTTTTTTCATATTCTCGATAAGAATAATAGTATTACTAAAGAATTGCTGCTGCGTTGTAGTATTTTTTCCTTTCACGTAAAAAAAGAGAACTTAACAGCTAATAAACCTAAACATACGCTTTATAATAAATAAACCTATACTTTCATCTCTCTTTGTCAAAATTTCGATTATGCAACCTTGTGGTTTAAGAAGTAACATATCGTCAAATGTAAATCATTCTTAGGGACGCCTGGATATGTTAAAAACATAGATCACTTATAATATAATAATCTATAAAACAATGTACAATTTCAAGAAGTACTTTGTATGTTGTCTCCGTGTATTTCCTACACTCGTTCGTTTTTAGTTTCGCGGACATTTATATATATTTATTCGTATAATATATATAAAAAATTGGTCGATATCGCTTACATTTGTTTCTTCCCTTTCGATTTATATAACCTAAAAGTACGTTGCCAAATAAACTATGTTATATATTATATATAATATATAAAAACAGAATAGTAAAAGAAAAACACCTATAAACTAAATAAGTGTAGTAATAAATTCGATATCGACACTGACGTTTTCTCTTTTTTTTCATACCTCTCGTATATTCTCATTTTAATGGCAATTTTATATAGCTAGTCTATAATTGTATATAGCTAGTCTGATAATAATAATAATAATACTAGTATTGTGAGGGTGTAGGCACTGAAGTGATAGACGACATTAGCTTTGCCATTGCGCTAATCTTTGACCAATCGGTAGATGTGGTGTTGAGCCCCATGTTCTGACGTTGACACTTCGAAAACGTAAGCTGTACATAGTAAGGTCTCTTGAGTATCCCTGTTACTCACAACCTGGAAGGAAGAAGATAATATTTAACTCTAAGAGATACTGTACATAAAGGACGTTTCAATAAGAGCGTAAAATTTTAAGGTTCGATAAAAGTTGGTTTTCTGTAGCAAAGTATTGAAATATTTATTGATTTATAATGTATACATTTTGGCAGTATGTACGAAACAAAATATCTTGTAAATAACTGCCATGGCTTTGCCTGTACATCCGCACTCTTTTAACAAAATTTGCAATAACACTATTCTACGCACGTGTCGGTATTTCATAGATAGAGCGTCTAATTTCGGCCTTAAATGTTTCGGTGGTCGCGGGATTATTGATATAACCCTGTGACTCCACAGTCAGAAGTACAAGTGTTAAATCGCAAGAACGTGGTGGCCAATTCGGTCGCCAAACCAGGAAATGACATGACCAGGAGCAAACCCATGCAAGACAGTGAATGTTTCACGGGTGGTATGACATGTGGCACGGTTCTGCTGAAGTCACTTGTCAATTGAAATACAATAAACTGCGTTATCATAGCACGATTCACCGTTGCTGCATTATCTTCCTCATCTTTAAAGAAATACAGTCCAATTATTCCTTCAGACCACAATGCACACCAGACAGTGACATGTTTCGGAGGTACTGCTTCCTGATAAATCATTCGTGGATTTTCCGATTCCGGCTTTGTCGATTAACGAAGCCAGCGAGGTGAAAGTGGACCTTACCATTAATAATGATTTTGTCCGCAAAATCAGCATTCACTTCTGTTTGCTCAAAGATCAAATTGGTGAACTCTCTTCGCTGCACGTGGTCTGTTGGCAGAAGCTGTTGAGTTTATTGGACCTTGTAGGCGTGGATATGCAAATCTTTAGTTAAAATATGCTGAAGAGTGGCTTTTGTAATGTCCAATTCTTGTGCGCTATGACGAATCGACGTCTCACACTCTAGCGAACTGCCGTGATGTTTTGTTCCGAACCAGCACCTTCGAATTTTTCGATTATTCTTTTCGCAGTAATTGAATTAGGAACATTCTGTAGATCGAATATTGGACGCACCTTACGTATGGTCGCAATCAAACTTTCACGATTTTGGTAATAATATTTAACAATCAGGACGCGTTGCTCTATCGTGTAATACTCCATGTTTACTAACTCTTATCTGTCAACTTTCGTCACGTCATAATCACGTGTCATTATGACTGTCAAACACGGCGGACAATTCAAATCTTGGGCTCTTATTGAAACCTCCTGTATACATAAATTTAATTGATTCGGGTTAGGTTATGTTTTAGTCTGCATTTTAATCAGCATATGAGAAACAAATAACGAAAATACATCACTTTAAGTTTTTTAAAATTATTGATACATCATTTGAAACATAGTTATATTCTGTTTATTGTAAGCAAAACAAATCTATTTGTACAAAATAAACAAAACCCAGCGCGCCAAATTACTTGGCAATGATTGTATAGACGGTGTCATCCAGGTTTCGAAGTATTGCTCTTATCGAGATGCAACGTTGCCATAGTTGCCAGATGTCTAATACAAGGGTTATTTTAAATAATAAGTTGGTGCTGCCTATAATTATTTTTCATTTTGTCAATTTTTTTTACAATTTCATTGTATTTATTATAAATAAAACTAAATTTAAATGTATTTATGGGTTATTCAGAGTCTACAATTTGACAAATGACAGAAACGATATACAAAACAAATGTAACGTAGGTACGCCGAACAAATTGGTAACACTTCTCATTCCATATAAAGTAACAAGAAAGCGTTATACTCTATAAGACCTAATACTTCAAAGCCCGGGTGATATAATTTATAGTTATATGCGAATCCAAATAAGGCAATAAAGGCATGAGGCTTAATACTTTATTTGGGTTTTGTTTCTGTTTTCTTCTGTTTATATTTATTATGGCAAATGTAGAATTCGATTCATTTCGGATTGCACCTAAAATACACGAAGCGTGGCCTAAATTTCGTAGTATTTCTGCTAAAATTATCGACGCTATCACACAAAACTACTAGTCGTTAGATATACCCAAAATCATATTTTAAATAGGTATCATCAAAGACGAATTGGTTTTACTGAGGTGTTGCTAAGTAATTAATATAATCAATTACCTAGTTTTATAGTAGATGCATACAAAGTTGTAGCTAATATAATAGAGGCCGAAGAATAGTCCGATAGTTAAGTTTACCTTAATAGAATTACTATACTCTGTTTTTTTAATTTGGAAGTATGTTTTTAGATTGAAGCGCTAAAAAGTAGGCTAGCTATTGGTCAGCTTTCGGCAAAAATATTTGATATATTGTCGCCCGCCATATTGTTGCAACAACTGATTGACGTTTAGATCGTGTATTTTTCTGAATGCGTTTGTATTTAGTTTTTCTTCAGAAATTTGCGCTGTAATAATTAAACAGTTTTTCTTTCTTATATAAAATCCTGACTAGTTTTAAAACTGTCCCCGAAAAGTAGCTTTGAAAAATTCCATTATCTAAACACGCCACAATAGGGTATATCTATTATTTAATGTTACCAACTTAAATATTTAGGTGACATATCCTTCATTTGAGGTGGGATCACTCAATACGGTAGTTAATTGTCTTGCGTTTGGCAACACCGATTTTAACCGTGAATTTCAAATTAATCAAAAAGCTAACAGAATTTGACTACAATATTCATGGTATAAAAATGTCCGCACTGTTAAATGAACGAATAAAAGTAAGCGTTACCTAAAATAATAATTCTGCTAAATACAACTACTCGTGCTATTGGTGGGAATCATTCACGGGCAAGACAATGTAAGGACACATTGTTTTTAGCAGAATCATCATGTTAGGTATTGTTTTCTAGGCGAAGAAAGCGAATTTAAATGGCTTTTATATGCATGTCTGTATTACTATTTTGCTAGCTGCTAACAAAATATCTGCACACATATGTGTAGATATCTATTTTTAAAAATTATTATTTTTCTCATATCTTTTACACGTAGATTTTTGATCTTTTCATTAAGTTTATTTCTTCAGAAAACTACGATTGTTTAATAGAACTACAACAAAAAATGTTAATGGTAACTTACATGTAGTATTGTAAAGTTTTCTAGAACACTGTTCATCATGTACTTCTCAGGTAGGTGCTTCAACTTATGTATGAAGTTGATCATGTATTCGCACATCGGACTTCGGTGGATCCTATAGATGAATTTCCCGCCTTCGTAACGCGCGTATTCGGTCTCCACCTTCTCCACGACTTGCTTCCCGAAAGAACACACTTTCGTGGAACACGTTATGGTCATGTTCTCGTTACTTTCGTACCTACAAAAGCGATGAAGTTTAAACATCTTTTACGCGAACGATCGTTAGCGATCTTATGAACTTTTATATAGATTCGTTGGACGTTAGATCAATGCTACTTACTGGCTGGTTACTCCGTAGAATGCTCCCGCTTCGTCTTGTATATTGCTATTGAGGTCAGCCCAGAATTTGACGAGGAAGAAAGCATTCTGTGGACCCTTATCGTAGAGTTCTTTTAGACCGCCTTTCTTTTCCGGGAACTTGTCGTATATTTGTCTTACATCTACTGCCTAAAAAACAAAACGGGTGTTGACTTGTGACTGTGACTTGCTTTGAAGAAAATTCAAAATCGTAATATTGGAAGTACCAAGCAAATGGTGGCATAATCGGTAAATTGTGAAACTAAGGTACGTTTAAATTTAGTAAAGAGGTGACCGTTTTCCTAAGAACACATAATAATACACCATGGTTGAATTTTACTGGTTTCTTAATAATATTCAGTTTTAAAAAGGAGGATTACTTTGGTCGCAACTACACTTGTACGTGGAGGAAAATAAGAGCCGCTAATACTGGTAACGATGTTAGAGAGAATGTCAAAATTGTATGTGGCAGTAATAAAAGCGAAAGGTGGAGACATTAACCAATCACAAATTTAAGTTAATTGATGATTATCTTTGTTAACAAATTGATACTGATTGTATTTTGTATAGGTACAGAATAAATTATTTCTTGTCTTTTCTTTTTGTAAATACTCCTCCACTTATATATTTCTAATATTTGTTAACCCTCTTTTTCCTGTATTGTATTCCATGTTAGGAATTTATGTAATATATGTAGGAATTCCTTTATCTCTTTCTAATTGAATATGATAAACATGGATCCATAGTTTCATAATTTACCGATCATAATTTCGCGTACAGACTATAGTAAACTTACTTCTAATAGAGGATCGGCGTAGGATAAAGCGGGTCCTCCTATGTGTACAAAAAGATGCC
Organism: Trypoxylus dichotomus; assembly: GCA_023509865.1. NCBI lineage: Eukaryota > Metazoa > Arthropoda > Insecta > Coleoptera > Scarabaeidae > Trypoxylus > Trypoxylus dichotomus. The sequence goes on from CM042081.1 coordinate 37,811,374, forward strand.
TTGGGTACTGAAACACGAACAAAAGAAAACATCGGTAAGTACAATAGGCAATAACAAAAATTTACGTTTCTAAAAATGTTACCAAAACGGCTTTTGGAAACTTTGTTGCAAACGATGTTCCAATTTGAAGATACTAAAATTTATAACAGCAATGTAAGAATGAATATTTTCTTTTAACTTGTTTTTGACGTATGCTCATACAAACAAACGATAAAAATTTCAGCAAGATACATTCGAGTAGTAGAGTTAGCATTGGCAATAAACTAAAAACCAGATTTATTTTTCTATTTACACTACTGAGTTAAATGTCACTGTAAGGTTTACAGCTTTATTTAGTCCTAGGAAAGTATAAAAGGATGTCCACCTGTCTGATAACGTACCAATTTTCATCTATTATTTGAGTTGGAACGTGGTAGCTCTGTGTTAGCAAAGATGGGAAGAAAATAAACAAACAAACAACGTTTTCGCCCTGGACATCCTAGATGTACACTACTGTCCATAGAAGTTTGGCCAAGGGAGAAAGTTTTACAATACTTTAATTTAATAAGCTTTATTTGATTCAACGATGATGATCTTAATAAACATCTACCTTAAATACATCTAGAACTCAAACAATGAAAGTATTACGAAGAAAAGAAGTAATTAAGTACTTGAAGGCCCAGAACAATCATCGTCATTTAGAGCAGATTATCGTCATATATTTATTAGAGAAGTTGTATCGATGGGACCAAGCAGGTAAATATTTTATTCTATCCCCTCTCTCTTTTAGGACTCGTCCCTGCCCGGTTCGAACATTTACTGCGATTACCAAACTCACAACAGTTTAGTTTGAATATTATTGTGAACAGCGGTTCAATAAATGGACAACACTGTTCGAAATGGACGACTTAGAGGACCGTGACCATCCAGATGTCCCACGAATAAGTACCCCAGCAAACGATCGTCTATAACAACTATCAAGTTAGCGAAAGCCTAGAAAAACAGCGCCAGAAATATGGAGCGAATTCAATCGCAAACGTCAGCGTCCGATTTCAGTTACCAAACGGCGGTTGTCCGAAGGAAATTTACACGGTCGCATGGCAGCTCGTGAGCTAGTGCTACGCCAGGGTAACCGACTGAAAATTCTACTGTGTGCCCATGAACATCGGTATTGGACGGTAGAATAGTGGTAAAACGTTTTATGGACTGATGAAGTGTTTAGTCAAAGCAGGAGAGTGTTTGCTAATGAAAGAATACTTCCCGAATTCATTGTAACTAGAATAAAACACGGTGGCGGTTCAGTTACAGTTTAGGGTTGCTCTTCTTACTCAAGAACAAGAACGTTACATCGAATCAAAGGAATAATGCGAAATATTGGAAACTCATGCAATTCGTGCTGGGCTGCGACTAATCGGCGACAATTTTATTTTTACGCATGATAATGATCCGAAACACAGTCAGGATATGCAACAGCATCTAAATGAGCAAAAGCAAATAGATATTTTATAAGTTAAGACGTGATCACCACAGAGTCCAGATCTCAACCCTATTGAATTACTGTGGATTAACTTGGTAGAAGCCATAAAATTGCATAGCTAGAATGACGCAACAGACACGCAAATACTGGAATGGAGAATCAAATCGAAGAGTGAATGTAAATCGGGCAGTAATCTACCTAAAATTTTAACTTTGTTGGCAATTTGGGCGCTAGCTAAAATGTGTACCCGCAGAGGATTATATCTAAACTGGGCACCGTACAAATCAAACAGAAATGATGATATGAAAATAGTGCATTTTTAGTTAGTTTTAGTACTTATTATCAAACAGACAGAAGATAAAAATATTCAATCAAGCAATCCTTTTTGCAGGACAGGTAAATACATAAATTTGGTGCCCAGTTTACAACCGCCGAAATCGAATAGTCTTCAGTAACAAATTCCGATTTGCTTTATGAGTTTTTCATGACGTCCTAAAATGGTCAGATGTCCCAAAGAGAGAAAAAACTTGTAGTTTTCTGTACAATCACATCCGGCTTTTAATCAAGACGTGATGGCCATTTTAGGCATAATTAATAAAAAATAGATGAATATATAAGAAACAGAAGAACATCGACGCAGTATTAGTGTCTAAATGAATTTTCATCATTTCGTATTCGAATAAAACACATATTTCCTGAGTTTCAATAAAACACGAGAATATCTACTGGGTATTCATTCATTTATAATAGTCAGGATATATTACTTCCACATTTTTGCCTCCCCTCCCCCCCTTTTTTTTACTGAGTTTACTGCGATACCTGTAAATTATTTCCCTTTGCTCAGATTTATTTTGATAACCTAATCAAAAACACTTGAAAGCGTTTCATAGAAAAATTAGGTGATTGATTGTTTTCACATCCACAACCAAGAAAACACAACAGGTTTGTTAGAATCATATTGCAATAATATGGTACAGTAGAAAATATGTTAAAGAAACAAATTTAAAAGAGAAAGATACTTAAATTATTCGTTTCCAAGCAATAAGAACCCAGCAGTTGTCATTTTGTAAGGAAAAACTTTAATGTCGTCAAACTGGTACACTGTGCAGTATATTCAAATCTGTAATTTGCTACTTACGGGTTCGTCCCTGTTTTGCGATTCCATGAAGGCGGAGAATTCAACTAGTCTAAGTTTATGCGTCGCAATCGCTCTACCTTCCCAAACTGGCGGATGGGGAGCTTGTAGAGCACCGACGTCGCTTTGGGAAACTGCCGTTGAAGGTTTGCCAGCTGGATATGAAGATTGGGGAAATGGTTTAACGCTGCAAATATATAAGTAAATAAGATAAGTGTCTTTAGCTGTTTTCAAGAACTGTTAACCAACATTATTTTTAGCAAGAAATAAGAAGTACTTATACTATCGCTATAAGTTTGAGAGTACTTTATGCGATTTGCATTAAGATTTAATCCAAAAGAAATCAACGCTTTTTTTATGAGAAAGCCATATATACGAAGGCGGATTTTCATGCCCCACCCCTCACCTACTTCTAATTGGTTATTTGGTTAATGTTTTTGACATTTAGTTAACTGGCATTTGTAGATCATATCTATATAATATCAAGTTTGTATCTCAAAGTGTTGTTGTGCTGTGGCTAATTCTTAAATTGTGTGTCGTGTTGTTTATAAAAATGGATCCTGTAGAACAACGAGCAGTAATAAGATAATTCCAGAAAAAGGGCATGACTCCAACTCAAATTCATACGAACATTATGGCAACTATTGCTGAACAACATTCTGTGGTCCGCCCATAACGGCAACAACAGACAAAAACATTAAAATGGTACACGATATCGTACTGCAAAAGCATCTAACACGCATCAGGAATATTGCGGAAGATATTGGCATATCTAGTGGTGCTCAACATACTGACTAAAGAATTGGTTATAAAAAAGATGAGTGCAAGATGAGTGCCCCAAATGTTAATCATTGATCAAGGAAGAAATCGGCCGTTGATTTGTAAGCGCCTTGTGGAAAGGCACCAAGCAAACAAAGAGAAGTCGATATGTGACCATGGATGAGTATGGGTGCACCACCATGATCTCGAGACCAAAGTGCAAAGTAGAGAGTGGAATATCACGGTTCTCTTCCTCCACGAAAACTTAAGATTGCGCCGTCTGCTGGAAAGATTTTGCTATCTGTATCTGGGATGCTAAAGGAATCATCCTGACTGACTATTTGCTAAAGGGACAGAGCATACAGGAGCCTACTACGCATAATTAATTTCTAAATTGCGAGACGCTATTAAAGAGAATCGCCGAGAAAAGTTAAGGCACGGTGTGCTGTTCCATCAGGATAATGCTTCCAGCCACACATCTGGTATTGGTATGACTGCTATACATCAAGCAGGCTTTCAATTAGCTGATTGGGTGGTTTGCAGACGTCGGACAAAAATTTTTTCCAGGAGGTTGTTGAAATGTTGGAGTACTGATGGACCAAGTGTACAGGTGTAGAGGGAAACTACGTCGAAAAATAAAGAATATAATGCCACTGTAGTTTTACCGTAAGTAGGTCAGGGTACAGCATAGAGATCTATCTCCGTATATTTGCTGTGTTGCAATTCGTCCTGAATTTATATAATTTACTACTTTGTATAGGTTAACTGAGCCCTCAAAGAATCTTTAGTGCTTTGTTGCGATTACCTATTTCATTTTTTTTCTTAACCTTAACATTATCTGAGCATGTGTTAGTTCTTAACGGATAATAAATCATTATTAAATAAATAAGAAGAATGTTATCGCAGTCATAATAAGCTTAAATTAACCATTTCATTTGGAAAGAAGACTGCGCTTAAAATATGCCTCTGCTTTTTAAAGTTGTTGCTTTTTAGAAGGTTCTATCGGATAAATTTTTTTTCAGGAGATCTTTGAGAGGTTGGAGCACCGGTGGACCAAGTGCATTAGTGCAGAGGGAGACTATGTTGAAAAATAAAAAATATGATGCCACTGTAGTTTTACTGTAAGGAGTATAGCATAGAGATCCGCCCTTGTACAGTGGAACTTGTATATAACGACCCTCTATACTGTGACTACCTGTTTATAGTGATTATTTAAGAAAAAGAAAATTTATTTATTTATATAATTAATTGAATGATTGTGATGTAATGCTGCAAAGTTATTAAAATGTCCACATTGTCGACACTCTTATTATAAACGTATGCAATTAATTAATGCAAATCGAAAGGATTTAAAATTCAAATTTCACCATGCACTACCGCGTGTCTTGCACATGGTTGCTTTACGCGAGTTATCTAAGCTTACGTGCGAAGTCATTGTCTGTAATAATAAAAGTATACATATGTATCTATGTATAACATACTCACTCTTGGGAAGTGCCTGGTTGTAGTCCTGGCTGCCAGAACTGCTGTAAAAGTGACAGGAAAATGGTTTATAAATATTTGTCTTTTCTCTTTGTAGAAAGAAAGATTATCAAAGGTGAAGTGAAGCAAATATTGTTTATTAACTTTGCTATGTTTAATTTCTTTAAGAATAAAGCAAATATATAAGATGACAATTTAAAATTTTACTAGTATTTATATTTCTGAAACAAGAATATATCGAAAAATTCGTAGAAATTGTTTTTTAAGGTATAACGGGAAAAAAACTTAAGCACCAACTTAGTACATGATGCTATCCAAAAGCATGTCATTTTACTTCAACCACCTAAGCTAACTGGAGAATTTTGTCAAAAAATTACTCAAACATTTGGTAAGGTGAGTGAAGAATTTTATAACGTACGTTATAACAACAGAAACAATTTCAAATTTATTAATGCTTAAAATAGGTTAAATTGAAATTTCAAGCACTTATTTTTTAATATAATCAAAATTTATTGACGTACTGAGAGAGGACCAGAAGTTTTTATACCTCATTTAGTTCTTAAAATTGTAACTTCGTCATTTTGGGTAAAACGACCATTTACCTTTACTTCACCGCTTGATCAAGTGTAAATATTGCACAACTTAACGAACTGACCAATTCATGTTCTTATTAAGGAGTGTTAATTCCTAGCATGGTTACCCATTGAATGCTATTCATACATTTTTTAGTGTACATCTACAATGAAAATTCGTGAATCAAACGCATGTACTGAATAATTCCATAAATCAACAATTATATACAAACAAGCAATTAGCTGCATCGTAATGAATCCCTCAATAGATTGGTACAAGACAATAAGTTGTCTTTGATTTGCGTGCCAGGAAATGAAGTCATTAAGGACCATATGATGGCCGATGCACTAGCCAAAGAAAGTTGAAGAGGAAACTCCGTAGGATTACAGCCTGTATATGGATTCATAAGGGATTTCGCTACAAGAAGGTTTAGTCCTGCTAAGATAAAGATAGATGTTATGATTTTTATGTGGAATGTATCAGTTTTGAGTGGATTAAAATTTTCGTATTTCAAATATTTGTGCGTGTAAATTAGTGACCCTCCATAATGTTGATGAAAATAAAAGCGTAAATGCTTCATAAGCCAGAACGTGATCCCAGTAACGTTCCTGCCAGATTACTTCATCATCAAAAAATGCATAGTTATAGGAATCGAGAATGGTAGGAATAAGCGAACATAAAATATCGCTAATAAGAAATGTTGGGAAAAGCAACGGAAAATTACCTCAACCAAGAAATTATTTTCCAAGAGAATCACGTGGTCTCGGCACAATATAGCAGATATGGAATCATTTTGAGAGAGCTTGGTGAGGTGATCGCCAACCTGCGATAACAAAGATGGCGCAAATAGAAGAAGAAGAGATAAAGAACGGAAAAAGAAATGAAGGATGACTGAAAGTCAGCTTCATATTAAAGAAGAAGAAAAGCACAGGCAAAGTTAAGACTATTACCGGATTATTAATTGGATACTGCCTTCTGAACAAGCATCTATATAACTTAAAATCGGCTAAGCAAACATTGGTGTACGACAAACTGATTACAGGAGGAAACTAGCTTACATGTAGGCTGTATTTGTGAGGAATTGACTTACTCAGGCAGAAACACTTCGGAAAAGATCTACTGAAGCCTTCGAGAAAACTCAAGTTTTCCTTCTATAGAGGACGAAAGTTCTAGTGAGGAAAGTACAGAAAACTCAAGTGCCTGGAATTACAGAATCCAAACCCAAGGATATGAATGAATAAAGCTATTTGTGGTGTAACAAATAAAAAAGAATTATACTTCGAGCAGACTTCTTAAGAAGTCATAATTCTAAATACTTAATATTGAAAGCACAATATTTCTTGAAATACATCGCTTTTATTAATTATTCAGCTCCGAATTAACATCGACATCTTCAGTGTGTAAGAAAAATATTAATCCTGGAAAGCATTGTATTGCAAAAAGGAACATACAATACAAATATTAGCAAGCAACGGCCCCTAAGAATTTGTACTGGCCAAACGACATCCAGTTTATTTGTCGTCGTGTTTATATGGCATTACCTTCGCAAAAACATTATGTGCTTAAGGAAATTAAAAATCTTATTTTATAGAAATTGTGGTTCGTTCAATCTATACTGTATGAGCGTATAAACATTAAAATCAACACTGCAAGCTAAACGCAATTTCTTTAATTCATACGAAGAATTTAGTAATAAACTTTTGAATAATGCATTGAATTGTGCGGAATAATATGGATATATTTTTATACCAAGCATTTTCTAATTTCTCTTAAACATACGCTTTCAATGCTTTAATGAGGTGTCTTGTTTTTATTAAATATAGGAGTGTAAATTTTACAACAAATGTCATAATATGCTAATAGTAGTCCCTATTTTAGCTTCAAATATACGATCATATATCGAAGCAAAACTACTTATCGAAATATCCCCAGTTCCAGATGGTTTTCCATACCGCCTTTCATGAAAATAACTTCTGGATCTATCTGTTTCCTAATTTCGATAATTTCTTTAAAGAACAAGAAGGAACAGTGATAAATGAGATTGGATAATAGTAAACCCAACGTCCAATATCTCAGTAATTACAATAAACTATAGGTAACCATACTAATCCTTCATTTTGATTCATGCGTTCGGTCAGTTCGCTGAATTAGCTTGCATATAAATCAAAACAAATAAAACACAATTTGATTCACATACTCAACGATAAGAAAAACATTGCCTAACTAAAATAAAAGTACATGTTAAAGTTAGAGAAGCCTTGTTTTATTCGAAACACACTAACTATCTAAAAAATAAACAGAGATATGTTTTGCACAGAGAATATACTTATATATAAAGAGGTACATAACCGACAACACACAGCAAGTAAGCGTTTTTGATTAATGAATGGTGTGTTAATAAATTTATTCGGGCGAAAGAATGATGGTATAGGCATAGGAAACTGTTGAGTTAGAAAAGGCGGCGTTTGTAAGGGCGGCGTTCAGCGAATAAGCTTTATTCTTTTATCGTTTCGCTTTGATTTCAGCTCAATTAAGTATACTCAGTTCAATGTCTTGAACGGGCAGCCGATTTTCCTTTACCGACTTACCGTTCCGGGATAGTTCGAATGAGGAGGAGATAAGAGGCCCAGACCTGCGGCCGACTTGCTGTGCATTGCCGTCGCGGAGACGATCTGCGCACTAGACATGCTCGACATGGTTTGCAGAGCCTTCTCCTTAGCCGCCTGGTCCTGCCAACCATCACCATTTGTTTTAGCACCCCCCGACACCTTACACTTCTGTCATCATCAATAAATCAAACGCCAAGCATACCTTACCAATTCAGTTCCAAACAGGAAAGATGAAAGATCAAAATGATCATGATTTGCATTTGTTTTACAAATTTCTTCAATATTGAAAGGCTTCAGTTTTCGGTAAACTAATTAAGTCTAAATAATCTTAACTGCACACTCATTTGATAAATAAAAAAGATACGTTTCAAGTAAAGAACAATACAATTTTATAGCTTTTCATATATTTTTTGAAATATCTTAAAATTGACTGACATTATAATTTTCTTCATTCGATAAAATACGATATTAAATAGTTCAGAAGCCATAAACTGTTCATTATTGTAGTGAAACATATGTACACTACCGTCCATATTAGTTCGGACAGCCAGTAAAATGTTGTAAACTCTACTAAAAGATATTATATTTGGTTTTGTATATAAATAACATTTATATTAGGTCCTTTATGAAGTTCATTGTTTATTAATTGTGCAGGCAAAGCTCTAATTATTGCTTTAATAAATAGTGATATCATTTGGAGAAATTAACGCACGGGCTGTTTAAAAGATCGACATGCTCAGGTCGTAAGAGAATAACAACTCATGCCGACGATGAGCGTATAAAATTGCTGAGCAAACGAAATAGTAGACTGGCAGCACCAGAAATGGCCGTCAAAATGAAACGCGACCGTGCAAGAAAAGTGTCTGCTACTACAGTGAAAAGAAGACTAAAAGCTGCAAATCTTCACGGCCGTATTGCAACAAAAAACCTCTACTTCGATGGGGAAACAGGCAAAAACAGCTACAGAGGACAAAAACACATAGAAACTGGACAGTGGATGATTGGAAGAGGGTGCTATGGATTGATGAGCCAAAGTTTGAGGTGTTTGGACAATCAGGGCATGTTTTTGTAAGAAGAGGGAAGGGTCAAGGTATGTTGCAGGATCGTATAATGCCAACTGTCAACCAAGGAAGAAGTTCTGTGGCTGTTTAAGGTTGTCTTTTCCTATGCCGGTACAGGAGACTTGAAGCGAATCGAAGATATTTTACGAAAAGACGGTTATTTAGTAATACTGCAAGAAAATCACAATACCATCGGAGCAATGTCTAATCAGCAAAAATGTTGTATTCATGTAGGAGAACGACCCCAAACACTCAGCAGACTTTACAAATAATGACATGGCCGCCGCAGAGCCTCGATCTAAACTCCATCGAGCTGTTATGGGATCAATTGGGCAGGAGGGTCTGAAAGGAATGGGCAACCTCCGTAGGCCTCCTGTAGAACATTTTTCAAAAGGAATGGACTAATATGCTAATAGCTGTTCTCCGCGCAAAAGGGAGTTTCCTTGATGAACGAAATATTTAAGAAATTCAGAATTACTTTTTTTACTTTTATGCTTTAATTTTATCGCAATTTATTAATTTATTAATGCAATAAAAATGTTATCTTTTGGAAAAGTGAGTTTGAATATTTTCTCGTTCTTTTTCTTTAATTTATTATGTCCGAACTAATATGGACGGTAGTGTACGTGCTAAAATTCAGTGAAGTTAGTATTATAATAATTAAGATTTACATTATTTATTCCGTAAATATGAATGTCTATACGATCTGCCTTCAGACAGTGAAAGTACATTAAATAAGAAACTGGAGGTGACATGCAAATTCACAAAGTAAACAAGACTTTGTTTTTCTGGAGGCATGAGTCATCACTGGCACAAGCAACGTTTTAACTTATAACTTTTTTATTTTGAATTGTCAGAAAAAAGGGGTTAGGTTTAAAGCTCAAACACAAAAAATCGATTCTCCTTGGAAGTTTATTAAAATAAACGGTTTCCTTCTTTTCGGTAATATTTACCACGATGTTAACAATACCCATTACACGAACACCATCTTTCTGAAAAAAATTTCATTCCTCCTAAGTAACATTATCGAAAAAACAATCAATTTACGTTTTTGGCAACACCTAAAAACATACCCTTGAAAAATTTCAGTTTACAATTGGCACCATTCATTGTTAATTAGTAAATATAAATTTAATGAGCAAAGTTTAACTGCAGTGAAGATCAAATTGTTTGTTTGAATAAGCCGTGGCTATACCTAGAACATTACTAAGCTTTACTAACGTATTCAGCAGTATTGAAAATAAAATGGTTCATTTAACTTCCGCCAATTTTAAGGTGTCATATTTCAAAAATGGTCTGGAAGAAATCAATCGCATGTAATAACTTGGAGACCCCGCGTGCTATAGCGAAAATAAAAATACTTCAGCGCATTTTACGCTGAAACAGCTCGCTCGTAACTCGGTGCATTCATCTGAGATTTCCTTTTATGCCAGGAGAGTTTGTATGTTATTTACCTAGCTATGAGAATAACATGCTTTCGCGAAGATTTTGTGACATTTATAGTGTTTGGTTCCAATCCTTTGACAGATGTTATTTTTATTTCAGTTAAAAGAAGTCAAAATGAGTGATTTGGAAGTAGCCCGAAAAATATTCACGAAAGAATGGTGTATGAAGAAAATATTTTGTTCTATTTCCAATTGGTGTAAGAATTCCATTCATAATGACCCAAAGTTCGACACTTTGACCTCTTGAAGTACGAACTGCAGAAATCACCAACAAAGTTGAACATTTGGTGTTAACTGACCTACGAGTAATAGCTTCAGTTAGTGCTACAGAAAGAATAGCAAGAACGAGTGTTCTTAAAATTCTGCACGAAGATTTTGGAATGAGTAAAGTATCGGCACGATGGATTCCAATACTCCTCAATTCCGAGCAAAAACAAGGTAGACGACAAATTTTCGAGAAGAATTTGACTGCATTTTCTCAAGATTTTTTTTCAATAGAATTATAACCGGGAATGACGACATCTGGGTATTCCACTGCGATCCTTCCATAAAATAAGAGTTCACCACCTGAGAACGTGAAGATGCGAGATTCACCTCCAAACTTACGGATTTTATCTGGTGTGAGCTTCTTAAATATTTCCGATGACCATGCATGCAGATGCAGACATTTGCAAACCACTAGTCGGTGACCGTTTTATCAATAAAATCTGATTCGCCACATTTTACTGAATACTATTGCATTTCGTTTTTTAAATTTGTCTATCCCTGCACTACTGCACTTAAAATCATGGCCAATTAATTTTCCAAATTTTTCGGCTTGTAATTGCAACATCGCCCCACTCACTAGAATATTATTTGTTCTCTGCTGTTAAAACCATTTCAATAACATTACCACTATCCACTTCTCACTTCAACCCCACTCCAGTCGACTTCTGGACGTAGCAAATTACGCAACTTTTTTTCTTAGCATTTTTATGCCATCCGTCTTTAATTTTTGAGCGATTTACTAATATATATGATCCTGTTGACTTATTTAAATTTACAGTTTTACAGATTTGTTGAATGTTATTAAAATGACCACGACTGAAAGGACTTTTGAAATTCAAACCATTAATGGTTTGAACTTCAAAGGAAATGACTAATTTTATTGTATATATTTAGGTGAATTACCAAAACACTCCGTTTATAGTGGATATGTTGTGTTTTCATAGTCCATTATAATCGAAAGTCCGTTATGAACGAGTTCATTGTAAGAAGAAATATACACCTGTTTATATAGGATTGAAATTGGCACCTAAAAACTGTGTCCATTATATCCAGATTTCCATTATATCCGAGTCGATTATAAGTGGATTATACTGTACTATCTGGGTTTCGGAAAACAAAACCAACAACATAATGAGATCAATTCCAACATGTACACTGCAAGTCGTTAGAAAACCGAAATTTAATAATAAAAAAATTGTTTTTAAAAATTGGTAGATAAAAAGTTCTGTTTTATTTCTACATCACCAACAGTGCAACTAAGTATATTTGTGAATTTGTTTTTTTTTTCTAATTAATTAAGTTACTAAAAATAGAAAATTAGCATGCACCTTTCAAAGATCTTATATAACATTACAAAAAATCAAAATATATTTACTATACCAACATCTCGATGAAGATCCGCCTGCTATTTATAGAGACTCAAGATAGAAGGAGATTGATATATTCATAAAATGCACGATATTTAAAAATAACAACCCGGAAGACAATCCGAAAATATCTTTAACGCGCTCATAAAATAAATAATTTATACTTTTTTCTTCTACTCGATGATAATCCAAAAAATATTCTTAATCCTTTTCGAAAACCGAAAAATACGTTTGTATATACATACATATGCGTGTATGCTGCTATCCTTTATAAACCCATCGATTTCTAAATTAATTCTATATCACAGCTTTGGCATTGGATCAATGAAAATGAATCCGTAATTTCCATTCAGCGGAAACGAGATTTGCATGTGCGTCTGTTTTTTTTTGTTGTTGTTATTAATTCCTGTTTTACAACCTATCGTCATCGTTAATAGGAATTGATAGCGAGTAAGATGAAAGATTATCGCTGCTAGCGCTTTGAAATGTCAAGTTTTATTATTAGCATCTTCCAGGTGTATTTATAGCGCCAAAGAATGTAGAATCTTCATTTCTAAATGGAGTTTTTTTGTTGGCTTTTCTTTTGAATAATAAGGAAGAAGATTAGGGAATTATATTAAAAACATTCACCTTTAAAGGATTAAAGTCATTAAGTATTATAGTTGAACCAATATACAGGATAATTCACGACTATTGTCTGTTAGGTATATCCCTAAAACTAATAAAACTATTGTTCTAAAATTTTGGTGGATGATAATTATAGGGGTATATTTTTCAAAAATATTTTATTTCATGTCACACTTCTTTAGATAGCTATTTTACCTATTTATGCTTAGCGTTTTAAAAAAGGGACAACTGTAATATACCACTGTAATTTTATATTCTACAGCACGTACGAGGGTTGTCTTTAAGTTTTGCATGTAGAGCTGCGAACCTCCATCTGCAACCAACATTACAAGTTTGGTTGCCATTATATTGAACTTCCTAAACGTATTTTCTATAGTTTCCACTATACTTTCCGTGTTTGTCATCTGTGATATTCTACTACGCAAAAGAAGAGGCCAGGATATAATCGTGTTTTTCATTCAATGATATCCAATACTGTCATTGACCTCTTGTTGGCAATCTCCATTCCGGAACGTATTTCCGCCAAAACTTTCGAAATTCTTCATCGTCTACAATATTTTGTGGAATGTTGCACATATTTAACATATAAATAAAGTCATATAAAAATTTATAATACGGTACAATACATTGCGCATTTAACCGCCAAACAAAAATGCTGTACGGCAAAATGTTGATATTGCAAACAATACATTTAATGATTGATAGTGCCATTGTATTCTAATATCCGAAATCGTCGGACATAACAAAGAACGCAATTATACCAGGTGTATGCATTAGTTTTTTCCAGGTTTTTATTCAAAATATTGGTCATCCGCTTCAACACATTTCATCCATCTTTTAGGTAATTTATCGATACCATGCGAGAAAAACTGCTTGCCTTTCGCGGCAAACCATTTCCCAACTTTCCCGAAATTGCTGAAGTGTTGCCTTGTGAACGCGTGTCCCATTGATGCGATAGTCAGATGAGGCCAGGTTTGGGGAGTACGGCGATGTTTCATCCAAGCGATTTCAAGGTATCTTTCACTGATTTTGCTGTGTGAGACGGCTCATTGTTGTGTAACGAAACCACATTGCCATGTCTTCTGGTCCATTCCGGTCGTCTTTTAATTAATGCGTGGATTACATTAATCATCTGTTGGCGATAGCATTGTGTATTAACGGTTTCGCCTGGCCTCAAGGGTTCACAATACACAATATCGATCTGGTCCCACCAGAAACAGAGCATGGTCTACTTGCCGAAGTGATTTGGCCTGTGTGTGAAGGACTTTGCCAGGTGAAAGCCACGATTCTTTTCCGCTTCGGGTTTTCAACATAAATCCATTTTTCGTACCTGTCACAATTCGATACAAAAATGATTTCCGTTCGAGGCGTTGAAGCAGCATTTCACAGGTGACTTGGCGATTTTCTATTTGACATTCATTTAGATCGTGTGGGACCCATTTAACGAGCTTATTGATCTTCTTCATTGTTCGTAAATGTTTGCTGATTATTTCTTGTGTTCACATTGAAATCACCACTTTTAAATTGTCGAAACCATGTCTCACATGTTCTGATCGATGGAGCGCGTTCACCATATGTTTCTAGCAGCAAATGATAACCTGCAATAGTCTTTCTCTTTTGATTATATAAGAAAAGTAATGCGTGCCACAAATGTTCTTTTTCAGGCACAAAACTCGACATGATCACGGAATAATAAAGCAAATACGCTAATTTTTGGCGGACTCAATTTGTGTGTGTTTGTAGTTTAAATGTCAGACGAACAAAATGGCGTATGTTTCGACTTAATACGCTGCGTACTTTTCGCTGGCGCCATCTCTTAGTTAAATCGGAAAAAAACTTATGCATACACCTGGTACACATCCAACCATACGCATATGAATCCTGACGTCGGGTATGTCTAGCCGCTTTCGAAATCATCGGCGCCAATGAGTGCGCATTCGTTTCTGCAGACTTAATTATATTTTGTTGTGATGGTTCTATTTTATTATCAATATTATTTTTATCTAGAAAGTATGCCTTTAAAACAAATGAATTTTTTCTTTGGTTCAAATAAATCGCAGTGCACTAAGGAAAAAAGTTTCTTTGTACGACAAAATACATAATTATTTGGCCTTATTGGAAAACATAATTTCGTTAGTACAACGTATATTTATTCAATTAAAGAATTAAAGAAATCTTTTTACTAGTTCAGCTTAGCCAATTTTGCAAAAAAAGGAGTTTTCCAATACGAAAATTCTTCACAAAGGCATGCAAATGTATAACATAACAACGGAGGAGTTGTTTTGAAATTCCTCAAAATTAAGATTATACCGAGTTTCGTTCTTCACAAAACCCGATACGAACTTACTGCATTTGTAACGGATCATCCTAGTCGCAGCGTGATCTTCGAAATCCAACGTTTTCGCTTCAACTTTGAACGTCGATGCGAAATAATCAAAGTTTGTACTGTTTTAATGAAAGTCGGAACGACGACTTCACTCCGTACCTTTTCTTATTAATATTTTTAGCGAACGAAGTACTGGCGACTAACGCGCAAATCTAGAGAGACCCTGAACGGTGACTCATTAAAAAACGTAGTGATTCTTGTTTAAATTTACCAAACACAGTATGCGGAATTCTAGGAACGAGAATTACATTCGAATTGTGTACGCGCGAATATGTTTCGCTTGTGTATGCGTTAATAACTATAAAATCGACGTCTCATTGTGCGAAACAGTGGCGTACAACGGGCATACTCATCACTATTAACAACAATTTCCCTATTTTTATTTTATTGTTTTATTTAGTTACCATAACCACGTGAACAAAAACATATTACATATTTATTTTATTTTAGTTATGCAATTTAGAAGTTTATTAGAAATGACAGAAAAATCGCAGGGTTGAGTATGGTTTGCTCAGTTTGAGTTTGGATGAAGCTCGCATAGTTTAACACTGTAAAGTTAACAACTAAAAGAAAACGAAAGTTATGCCTATCTCAACTATAATTAAGTCTAAATATTACAATGGCAAATAAAAGAGTAAACAAAATAAGAACTAGTAATCGTATATATATGGGGACAACCATAAAAAGTATAAAAACACAAATATCTTAACATCCTATATTATACATTGCTATTGTATTGTGATAGATTTATAGTGCAGTTTATACAAACAATACCCTAAAACTAATTTGCATTTTACGATACCTGTCTTATTTTATATCTTACGACAGCTGGAACTGTATTACTCCCTACTGCAATCAGATTCGGATAAATTCTAGGAAAGACTTGTTTGTAACGTAAGATGAAACGGTTTCAAGAAATAAATTATAAAAATACTCAAAAATGTATGCAAGCATTTTGAATAAAGCTTTAGTTTAAATTTTGTTATCGTGCGTGTGAGACCGTAGTCAAAAATGACGAAACGACAAGACGTATCAACAATTTTGAAGCGGCAAGCGCGAGAAAGATTCAGTAACCAATCTGTGGTTCCAACTGTGAAATATGGTGGAAGTGGTGTGATGGTTCGGGGTTATTTTGGTGATATAGCGACAGGCGATTTGATAAAAATAGATGAGATCATGTATAAAAAAGGTTATCTGAGAATCTTATAGGAAAATGCTGTACGAAGTGGAGAAAGTTTATGTGATCACAACTTTATCTTCCACGAAAATAACGATCCCTAACATACCCGGCAGTGTGAGAAGAGTTTAGCTAACGCTTCTGCATTATATAAGTCGCTTCCCCTAGATATCAAGAAGTTACCACTTAATACCTTTAGACGTGCTGTTTATAATAATTAAATGAACAACTGTCCGGCAGATAAACATTTGCAGTATGGCGGATGATTTGGTTGTGCAACGAATTATTTTCTCATTTCTTCTTTATTCTAGGGTCATCCTTAACAATAGGAAACCGTCTTGGTCTACGGAAGGTGATCCAATTGGCAAAAATAGTTCCAACTTGTATTCTTTTTTGTTGATTCTGTATTTACCATTTACTTGCCAATAAAATAATATTAATATTATATTATTACTATTCATCTCATTTATCTTGAACTTATTTGATGCAACTCAAAAATAATTTTAATGATTGATGTTACTCAAGGAAGAAGGTAAGTTGATAGGGATGATTTGGCTACTCCAATCTCCAAATCTGTCGTTAACAGAACTAGTATAGGATATACACTTAGCGAAATTTCTAAAGGTCCATATGAACTTTTGAACAGTATATTTGGTTTTCTCAATATCTTTTTAGGTAATTTTCAACTCATATCGTTGCTAAATGTCTGTAGGGGAACTACAAAATTATATGAAACTATAGAAATTTCGCACAAGATCTTTGACAGAAGCTCCAGGTAGCATGGACTGTAATTACAGGCGGTTATCTGAAATCTCTGATTAGAAGAATGCCAAGAATATGTACCGCCGTAATTCGATCTCGAAGTGGCATATTGACGAGTATTCCCTTTCAATTAAAATTTTGTAATATTTTCTCTTTGTTTCGTTGTTAAACATTCTTTTCCCGATGTTAAATATCTATTAATAAATATTGATGCAAACCAAATGGATATTGCAATTCAAATCAAAGAAAACGACAACTTTAAAGTCGTCGTCATATAACACATGGGCTGAAAAGTCCCGGGCCTAACACATAGGTGACGGTAGTTTTATTGCAGTCACCTTTCTCCCAGTTAGTACTAACCTTCAAAAGACAGCTGTTAAAATTTCATGATATTCTATTCATTAATTTGTGAGTTATTGTGCTAAGAGTCACGCTATTTTTGTTATTTTCAAAACAATGGATCAAAAACAATTTCGTGTTTTAATTTTACATTGCTTTTTGATGGGAAAAAATACCGTTCAAGCGAAGCAATGGCTTGAAAAGTGTTATGGGGACTCCGCTCCGTCAGAAACAATAATAAAACGTTGGTTTGCTGACTTCAAACGTGGTCGTAGAGACACCGATGATGCAGAACGCAGTGGACGTCCAAATGAGGCAGTAACACCAGAAAACATCAAAAAAATCCACAAAATCGTTTTGAATGATCGAAAAGTGAAGTTGCGTGAGTTAGCTGACATCGTAAAGATATCAAAAGAACGTATTGGCTTTATATTGCATGAGCATTTGACTATGAGAAAGCTCTGTTCAAAGTGGGTGCCGCGTTTGCTCACTGTTGACCAAAAACAAGAACGTGTTGATGATTCTGAGCAGTGTTTGGCCATGTTTAAACGTAACAAACCAGAATTTTTGCGTCGATATGTGACAATGGATGAAATATGGATCCATCACTTCACTCCGGAATCAAAGCGATTATCATCTGAGTGGACAGCAACTGGTGAATCTCGTCCAAAGCGCCCGAAAGCACAACAATCGGCTGGAAAGGTTATGGCCTCGGTATTTTGGAATATGCGTGGTGTAATATTCATCGACTATCTTGAGAAAGGAAATACCATCAACAGTGAATATTATATAGCGTTATTGGAGCGTTTGAAGGTCGAAATTGCAAAGAAACGACCGCATATGGCAAAGAAAAGAAAATTGTTTCATCCAGACAACGCACCGTGTCGCAAGTCAATCAAAACAATGGCAAAACTACATGAATTGAACTTCGAATTGCTCCCACATCCACCGTATTCGCCAGATTTGGCTCCCAGCGACTACTGGCTGTTCGCAGACCTCAAAAAAATTCTCACCGGTAAGAAATTTCGCACGAATTTCGCTGAAACTGAGGCCTATTTTGAGGCAGAAGATAAATCTTTCTACAAAAGTGGTATTGAAATGTTAGAGCGGCGCTGGAATGATTGCGTTGCTCTTGATGGAGATTACTTTGATGAATAAAGCTAATTTTGAACCAAAGAAACCGTGTTTTCTTTGTTAGGCCCAGGACTTTTCAGCCCATGTGTTATGTGGACGGTAGTGTATTTAATTTAAATAAAATAAAGCTCAAGTTCTTGTTGTTCATACAAGAGAGGAGCTTTTCTTAGAGTGAAACTAGACACAAATGTATTTAAGGAGTAAACCGCAAAATTCGTTTTCCATGTACCTTGCAAATTTATTTTACAAGCATTGATACAATATTTACATTTATAAACTTGATTTGAAAATTAGAAAAAGATATGGACACAGTATATAGTTACACATTCGCTTTCCCTTAGAACAATTAAATTAACGGATTTAAGTGATGAAGCATGGATTAGATCGAAAATAATTAGCTTAGCATAAAAAAAATGGAAGTTTGTGTGATCTACAATTCGTAGTAGTACTAACTGCTTCAAAATTCAAAAAAGAAGTCACTATACCCCACGCCTTATTAAATTTGAAAGAACATTGCAAACAGAATAGCTTTAACGATTACTTTATATCCATTCTTCGCCAACTAAATCCAAAAACTATTTACCTAGTTCAGACATAAATTATAGCGATGATTATAGGTTTTTCTATCATCTGTAACAGCAAACAATGTCGAAATTGTTATTAAAAAATCTGAGCAGCTCTAAATTTAAGGGATAGAATAACGTAAATTTTTTTATTGTAAAATACTGCTCACTTTTCATTATATCTGTTATGACAATTGATAAATTATGGCAGAACCCAAATGCCCACGAACAATGCAAGAAAATATAATTAGAAAACAACAAATATACTATTTTAACTGGGTCATATTGACCATACAAACGTAGGCAACACGTCAAATGTAGTTTCTACTACTTCTGCGTATATAATTTTCTAAAAATAAGCGTTTCTTTTTCTACTTAATCCGAAATGGTGCTCGATCAAACCAGATTTATATTACACCGTATTTTTTACTCCCGGTCGCCGTGAGTCTAGCGCCAAGCGGCAGTCGCCGCAAAGGAACCCAGCGAAGAGAAACGCAGTCTTCGGGCGACACGATCTTAAAGAGAAAGAGAGATCGACTCTCGATGTGGCGCGGTCAATTTGATCCGTACAAGACACGTATTAATTCAGTTTTAGCGGAAAAGTCAATCAAAGTAACGGATAATGGCAGCCAGTTAAATCTCTTCGCCTGTAGGGCCGTGCGGTTGCACGGCTCTTATACGAGAGACAGGTTTTCGATTTTAGTTGTAATTCTATGCTTAATTTGCACGATTTACGTTGGGAATATTGAAGGCTTGTTTAGAGTTACTGGGTAGAGAGAAGCGATTTGAAGAGAAAAGGATCGCTAATATCTGAAAATACAAATTAATTGCATTGGCTTAGACGTTTATTCTCCAATGATGAAAAGAGTTATTGTGGGGGATTAACGAGTCGTTAAATCCAAAGTTATTGTTAAAAAACTTCGATCACATCATGCTTTCAAAATACATACACTGCCATAAATGTTTACCAACCTGCGCAATATGAGATTATTCAAAAAGCTATTGTTTATACCTACCAAACTGTATTGCGAACCTTTTCATGAGCAAATTTGAAACAAACCTGAAAAAAGAAACCAAATATTTTCCGAGAATTTGGCTTAGGTACGTAGATGATATTTTCGCTGTGTTTGACACCAACAAAGGAAACATACAAGATTTTCTAGCAGAACTGAACTCAAAATTTACCACGATCAAGTTTACCATTGAAGAAGAAGTGAACAATTGCCTTCCGTTTCTAGATACTCTAGTCATACGCAATAATAATAAATTAGAAATAGACATCTACAGAAAAGAAACTAATTCCAACAGATTCATCACGTTTGATTCGCACCATTGCGAACAACAAAAAATGTTCGCGATTAGTTTTCTGGTCAATAGACTCGTCAGATTTCCGCTAAACAAGAGCAGGTATGACAAAGAATTAAAATATATCAAAGATGTAGCGAGGTACAATGGTTTCTCTTCTATGGATGTCGACCGTATTTTAAGGAAGGTCCAATACAAACAACACATCAGAAATTCCACGACTTTGACATCAACAAACACCGGTAACAAGAAATTTATAACTCTTCCTTTCCACCCAACAGTAAAAGGGTTAAGTAAAATTTTCCGACAACTAAACATGAACGTGTCTTTGTGTCAAAAACAACTTAAAGAATCTCTTAGGGAATCCCAAAGATAAACCGGAGATGATAAAAAAGTCTGGAATATACCAAATCGCATGCAATGATTGTGAGAAAGTTTATATTGGACAAACAAAAAGGAGTATCGAAACGAGGTTCAAAGAACATATTAGACACTATCGTTTCGACAAACCTGAACTATCAAGCGTAGCAGAGCATATGGTAAAATCCGGACATAAGATTGATTTAAAAATCTGACACTACTTAAAAACGTGAACTCGTATAGAGAATTAGACGCGTACGAAACGGTATATATGAAAAAGAACGGAAACTTATTGAACAGAGAACCACCCCCAATTGCACACTCGAGTTTGATGGATTTATTACCATAGACCCTGTTAAATGATACGGTTCGCTTTCGGTCCATCCTTCCCCGTAAAAGGCATGAGGCCACCTAGTAGATTGTAAATAGTCATATGGTTAGAAATTTTAGAGCCTGCGTAGAAAATAATTTTGCATGTGTGATACAGTTTTTACTTTTAGTCGGTAACACGGTTGACAATGGGAGCCCACGTGCTCCCGAAACGCTGCGTTCCGCATAATTAATTAATTTGTGTGAGTGGAGTTTACTGCTATACCTGTGAACCAAACTGTAGGTACGAGATAGATTATAATTCTTTTGTGATGTTCTGTGTGTACGTAGCGAGTCGACTGGCAGTAGGATATCGAAGATGACCTTTTTTACGGATCAAGCATGTTCAGGTAGACGAAAAGAGCAGTTTTCCGGAAATGTTTACCACAGCCGGCGTAAAGTATAATAAAAGACGACACGGGCATTTTAATATAATGAAAAATTTAGGTTGCATTCAGCTTTCGTATTGCACTAGGATCAGTCATGATTCGGGATTGTTTTGGCAGTACCCCTGTGAGCGATTTAGTATCCTTAAAAAAGGTTATAGGGGGATTTTGGAGAGGAATGGCATCTTATCTGGAACACGATTAATCGGTAAAAATGTCGTGTTTGTAACAAATGAAGCACAGAGAGAAAATGGTACCTTCAAAGTTCGGATTTCAATCCGATCGAGCTTTTGTGGAAGAAACTCGACCGACAGGTTGGAAAATCTGATCCAAATTTGACAACAGTACTTTGGGTGCATCTACAGGATACGTGGAGGAAAATAGAGCCGCTAACACTGGTGAAGCTACTAGAAAGAATGCCAAGATCATGTGGGGCAGCAATAAAAGCGAAAGGCGAACACATTGACGAATCGCAAATTTAAGTTAATTTATGATTATGTTTGTTAGCAAACTGATAAGTACGCTGTTTTTATAACTGTGACAGTTCTTTGTATAAGCTTAGAATAAAGATTTATTTTATGATTAGTTTTTAACTCGTTTTTGTAATATTTAAAATACACAAGTGAAAATGAACCGCCTTAAATTACAATAGTCCCCTAACATATGCTCAACTCAAAAATTCCATTGTATGGTAATTAGTCAACCACCACTTTAAAAGACGTTCAAGCAGTCTTTTCAATTTCAACCAGATCTTAAATATTTCGGTCGCTAAAATTTTTGTAATTTCAGGGCGAAGGTCTTTCTTAAGTTCGACCTACGACAACCTTGAAGAAACATTCTGTAGGTAAATACATAGAAAGAGCTCCTTATTGATAAAGCACTTTTACAAAGTGTTTTATCTAGCATCAGCCGATGGAATTATGGATTTTTGGCGCAACCATAAGATTGTCCTTCACATTTATTTTTCCAGGAATAAATTCATATGTAGTCGGTCACATCTTTTTAATGTAATGGTGTTCTCTCGCTCTGGTATCCCATAAGCACAAAAAAAAAACAAGAGCACTGTGTATCCACATTGAAAGCACAGCAATAAACCAATCACTGAGGAGCGGTATTGCCGTATAGTGTTAAATTTCTCTCAGGGAAGAAGTTAATGCAGCTATTTATAAACAGGTTCATTAAATCATTTTTGTCATTTTATAAACAACCAATAAATAAATAAAACGCTCTTCTGGGAGAAGACAAAACTTATAAATTAGTAAAAGTCTATTGCGTTCAATTTAATCTTCTATATACCTAAGATACAAAGGTTGTTTTAAGTTTTGCATATGGAATAAAACAGTAGATGGCTTTTAAAGACTCCACGAAAATTAATGCACTTTTGTATGCGCTTCAACCATCTCTAGAAGCAATTATTCCAGTCGCTTGTTGGTAAAATCAAAATTATGTCAATGAAGAAAGGCATAGACTGCTGCTTCTGACGACTGGAACATTTGAGCGCGCAGTCCGTTCTTGATTTTCTGAAAGGTAAAGAAATCGTTGGGACCTAGGCCTCAATCTTGCGATATGTCACATCTCAGCCTTCGTTGATGATCTTACGCATACCATCGATGTTTTACTAAGTGACTGCAGTTTTTGGTGCACCTGCTCTTGGAGCTAAGGCTAATTGGTCCACATTTGGATTCTCCATACCAACGAGAGATTGTTGATGGCGAGACATTCTTTTTGAGATAATTGTCTTCGGACATTATAAAAATTATTGCGCCAAAATGTTCTCGGCTTAATTCAAAATTTCCAAGTAACTTGTCAGCTTTGATAGTTCGTTGTAGCTACAATACTGCATCTGCAAATATCACATTGAAACTTTGGATTTCGGCTAATTATAGATGGAGGTTAATTTTTAGCGCTGACAGTTAATTAGTGGCACCCTCTATTCCCCAACATGCAATAGTAAAAGACATCATAAGAACTATATTGTTTGTTTGTGGTATTGTGTGTTATGATCTATTCTAGCATACAACATTGCAGAACCTATTAGATGAGAGCAAAGGGGTGGTAACGGGAAAACTATTCACATGTGATCTACTTTGCCGACTTACACAGACGTAAGATCACAAATGACAAACTAATTTAAAGGCATAAATTGACACAGATGAAAAATGTCTATGTTGATTATAATCATCGCCTTGCAGAATTATGTAATTTGTGTCTCCTACAATATCACTTACGCACAGAATTCTAATTGGAAACAAGAGAGGCACTCTGGAATGATTCAATTTCAGTCTGGTTACCAAAGTAAACCTATGCCCTGGTATTTCCATCTTCTTGTACCATACTGTCTTAGGGATTTTGTCTTATAGTACATGTTGTGGAGTCCCTATTGTACTTATCCTGGTACTCTTTATCACACTGATGGTTTTTGTTTGCTCTTATGACGACGCTGACACAACTACCTCTGGATAGCTGATTACCCATTTAATCAACGTACTCGTTTGGACCAACCTCGGCATTAGCTTTGACCCAAACAAAGATTAGATGTCCTCCACTCTCTCCAAATTCCACACAACTACAAGAAATCTCTTAAATTATAGCCGAAGACTTTTAGTGGCAACCCAGAATGCCCTTAAGAAGTGTATGCATGTTCTTTCTTATAGCATACTCGAGTCTCTTATATACAGCAAATACTCC
Organism: Trypoxylus dichotomus; assembly: GCA_023509865.1. Classification (NCBI taxonomy): domain Eukaryota; kingdom Metazoa; phylum Arthropoda; class Insecta; order Coleoptera; family Scarabaeidae; genus Trypoxylus; species Trypoxylus dichotomus. The sequence continues at coordinate 37,835,624 of CM042081.1, forward strand.
TACTGTAAAAATTGGAGGCGGATCGTAGCAAATTAGTAACTTCATTTCTAAAGATCACTATAAGTAGAGCGAAATAAGTATCACAAACTTTCTACACGGTATAGAACCCAAGAACTTGAGAATAGCCTACAACAGCCATGAAAGCCTGAACACTACTTCAGTGTGAATTATCTCCCCAAAGATCGCGTATTTATGGTAATTGTTTGTGGAAATTTTGAAGCGTTGCGGTTTAGTCGGTCAATGCTGTAATTGCCACGTTAAATTATTTTAAAAGTTAAAGCCCTAAAAGGTAAACAAAAAATCTTTAGCACGTATTGCCCCTTTCTTTCTATTTTCGCAATTATATCACTATAACAAGAATTGCACAAAACCGATTAAAAGCAAATTAAATTTCTAATTATGCTGCTAAGTATTATTAATACCGTCACGCTTTGCAGCGCCAATACTCTCATTAGAATCCTATTCTATCTCTACTAGCAATTGATAGACGATTTAAGCTTCCTATATACTGCACATAAACAATTCAAGTGACTTCTACAGTCTCGTGCAAAACAATCTAATCTTTGCATATAGTGCATTACCTCTAGCAACAAACGTATTGATATAGAGACCTATTCGCTTGCCGAACGTTCACTAAACAAATCGGCAGACAGGCCAGCACGATTACATAAACACACTTGTGGTTGAGCGCGCGGTCCTTTAATTATAATGAACCCTAATGACTGCGAACTGCGTTATGTTGTATTCACGAAGCAATGAGTATACAACCGCGACAGCGCGCAAAAACACAACTTTCTACAAATTATACAATACCGCTGTATGCACTATTAATTTTCTTACGCAAATGTTATTCGCGCATTGTGCCTATATAATCGCCTATATTTACTTGCTGTTGGTTTCGCTGCTAAGTCCGCGAAAAGCCGGAGCTGCTTGATGACTTCGCGCTGAATCACACCGGTTCGTTTGCCCATCGTTCGCGGTCCAATAAGATCATTCCCGATGCCGTTTTGGTGTTTGCTGGTCGATGGCGAAATATTGAAGCGAAATAGCGATTTCTGTACGAGAAGAATGCTGTCTGCCTAGGTATTTAGTGCGCAAACTAAGCATTTCTTGGATTTAAATACGATTGCGTTAATCGCGTTAATTAGGAAATCATTGCGAATCATTGAATATTGCATGTTTCTACGGGATTATTTAGTAAAAATCTCCTTACGAAATAAATTCGCCATTCCTACAAGGTCTTGCATCAAGCAGAAAGTAAATGTACTACTGATATTTTTCTAATGGATTTTTTAGGACCTACATTTGTTTATACACTTTTGAACAGAATATTTGTATTCTATGTTGCTTGTTACCATACCTATCTTTTATTTGGTCTACTTACATTTCCTCTTCCTAAACATCTATAAAATCTCGCTATGGTTAGTAACGTCGTCACTTGCATCCTTTCTACGTATTTCTTCCAGTTATTTTTGTTTTCCTTTGTTCTGTCATTTATGCCGAACATGTTTAGTCCTGCTCTTATAGCAACATTTCTCATTATATCAGATTCTGTGCAACCTTTCACTCTTCTTAAAAATTTCATCACTTGTGTCTGTATCCCGCTTTCTTATTTTTTCGTTGTTGTCCATGTTTCACTACCGTATAAGGGGGTTAGCAATGCTATGGTCCTTTAAAATTTTATTTGTATATTCTTCTTTGTTTTGCTTTTTAACGTTCTGCTGATTATTCCACAGATATGTGGATCTATATAAAGTGTGTGTTTCACCTGTTCCAATACAGTATCGTTTGTGCCTATTTTTGTCCTAATTGGATATTTACCCAAGAAAGCCATGGTTTTGGTTTTATTTGCTGATATTTTCATTTCTGTAGATCATCCTCTGTTTTAGTTAGGAGTCCTAAACCGTCAGCATATAAAATAGAGTTTATGGTGGTATTCTGGTACAACAAATCCCTTTAGGGGGCATTTCTTTTTCCATTCCTTTATAATAGCATCAATATAAAACAAAGTTGCCGACACACAGCAGCCTTGTCAAACACTTTTGTTTATTGGTACTTCCCTAGTTACTCTTCCGCCTATATCTATCATAATTCTGGTGTTAAATTATAATTCTCTCTAGACTTAGTAGTTAGTGTTACATCCTCTCTTCAAAATAACTTCACTCATACGTGTCTTCATATTCAATTTGGTCAATGTTGAAACACAAATATCATTCCGACACCTCGTTAACGCAGATTTTACTTCTTTGATGCTATCGTATTGTTTATTATTGGCATACCTTACCAATATTTCACAAAGATTTTCATTCGGGTTCAGATTAGGCGAGCGAGCAGGCTATTATAACAAATGAATTTCCTTTGGATGAAACCAATCCTTTGTTTGTCTGGATCTATAGCTGCATTGTCTTGCTGAAATCTTGCATCAGCAATTGATCACCAAAGCCTATCAGAACCATTTCCAGAAGTCATATATAAGAATTAGAATTCATTCATGTAGAAATAAAACATATAAAGGTTTTATTGTTATCCATAAAAGCCGTTCAAACCATTACCACTACCGCCACCAAAATTCGGACTCATCGCAACTTCACTGTTCTTGTGGAAATCAAGCCAATTCCATCAGGCCTATCCAAGTTAAATTTCTTTCCGTCAGAAAATATGACGTTCCACTCATGATCCCATCTGATATGTATAATCTCGCGCAAATTTCAGTCTTGCCCGTTTATGTGTCTCTTTTAAGGGTGGTTTTTAAAAGGTGTTCCAATTTGGGTTTAGTTCTTCAATTTACAATAGAACATACAAATTATTTAAAGTTAACGTTGTTAAATAATTTAATTATTTAACAACGTTAATTTATAGAACGACGTTTTAGTAATGTTGAATTAAACCGCATTTATAAACAATGTTTGAAATTATGTTACGCAACACCGTTGTTATACATCGATAAAGCAACGTCACATAAACGTTACAAACTAACATTTATATTTATATTTGCAACAGTTACATAAATATCTTGTGAATATTACAAATTAATATAGAATTGAACGGTATATTTAACCATGTCTATTACATCCGTCGCACTCTATCAATGAATCTAACTTTTTGTTTATTGCTACGTTACATTTAATAAACAAGGAAGGAAAAGAAGGAGATATACGTCACAACAACCGAGTCAAATATCTAGATACTTGCATATTGTGATTCCTCGTATTTCTATTGTACATATTATTCTGTTATTGGACCAGTTTTGGTCTATTGTATAATAAAGATTGATATTATTATTATTATAATGCCCGAACTCTATTTTATGCACGTATTAAAATATTATAAGGAAACGCCTATTTAATGCAGAATTAAAGAATACTTTCAACTAATGATGTAAATTATCCCAAAAAGCATCATTATTTTACATAGTTTGGTTATTTATGGCAACCACACTGAAATATAAAGTAATTAAAACGGTCAATGTTACAGAAAACATATACAATCCAATTTCAATTTTTTTCTTCTTTTCTTTATAATACGTTTCATCTCAAAATATAATAAGACACGACATAGACATTGCAATGTTTTTAATTTGCATTCAGTTTTTGTGGTGCAAGTAGTTTACGGCAATGAGTAATATTTAAATAATGCCGGGAACAAGAATTATCGACAGAGACACACGTGTTCGAATAATCACTTACCACCACAACGGAAGTAATAACATAGAAACAACAATGTTATTAAACCTCAATCGTAGTGATCTGAGTTGATGACACTAAATTTGTAACATTCGGCTCAAACAGAAAAACATCTGTCTGTAGATTTAGGGTTATTTTGCCGGTACTTCTGTGGGCGATTTGATTAAAATAGATGGCATACTAAAAAAGAGCACTATAGAAAAAATTTTGGAGAAGTGTGTCCTTTCATATAGAATACGACTAATGAAAACCTCATGTCCCAATACGACAATGATTATAAACATAGTGCCAAGATATGTAATGAATATTGGGAACAAATGGAGGCCAGAGGGGAAATTCTCATTGTAACCTCTCCCCCTTCACCCCAAATCCACAGGTTCAAAAGATGCATTGAATAAAATAACGCACCCAACACTTGCGAAGCTCTTAAAAAGAATGCGGGAAATAAGTGATTTTTGAATATCTTTAGAAGTAAATTAGCAGAAACATTATTTTTGCAAGTATTAAAGATATTTTTATATAAATACAGAATACAGTTCTAAAATTAGCATTTCAGTTCTTTTTGTTTAAGGGTAAGTAAATATTTATTGTCGGTAGTATATATCATGTGACCTATTTTATAAATTCCCGTCAACTGCCGTTAGAGGAGGAACTTTTTTAGCAAATCGCTTCGTTAAGACGCATTAGGAGGCGCATCTATTTAAACTTTGCTAATAGTGGTACAGTTAACTGTCATATTTGTAGTTATCATGGGCTAAGTCGAAGTGTGCACTGTATATCCTTGGAAATTAGCTTCAATCAACTCACGCATGCAACACATACGATTGTTTTTTTCCCCTATTCTTTCACTCACTTAGCAAGTAATATCGTTTTCGCAATTTGTCGATACGAATCCGTTTAAATTAGAACTAATTAATAGAAAAACGCTCCCACAGTTTATAAGGAAATTATAGTTCGACAAAATAAGTGAATAAAATATATGACTAGAGCCAATCTGCATAATGGCTCGATAAAGTGTAAATTTACAATCGTTATTGCATAGGCGTATTACGTAAATGATACGGCCAACTGCTAACGAATACGTACGGTAGGTACTACCAACTAAAGGTATTAATTATAAACGAATTATATAAAACAGTTGCTCACGTAATTAAACCGTGCAAAAATATTGTCAGGATAATGATATACAAGCGCTGCCACGGCGTTAATTTAATGAAAATGCTAATAGCGAAATTACCTTACACTTACGCAGGTTCAACGGTAAACTGGCTTCTTTTTTTCGCCACGGTTGACCTTTCTTGCTGGTAGGTGAATAAAAAGGATCGTTAATACGGTTAGAAAAACAAGGAAACACGCGATATTTGCCTTAAAGGGATGAGTTCTGTATCTGCTCCGGAGTATAATACGTCATATTATAAAATGTCAAACAATCTAATAGATGAGGGCGACCAGAAATGTTTCCGGAATCGACAAGAAAAACACGGTATTGGTGTGATTTTTTATTTTTATTTTTCGATGTAGTCTCATCGAAGATCAATACACTTTTTCAAACGGTGCTCCAGCCTCTTCAAGCCGTCGAAAAAGTAGGATGTTTCGAGGTCTGCAAAATAGCCATCTGTAGAGGCGATGACCTTCACATTTCAGGCAAATCTCCCTCCTACCAGTGATTTATTCAGATTTGGGAATAGAAAAATGTCGCTGGGGGTTAGATCCGGTGAATATGGAGGATGAGAGACTAATTCGTAGCGCAACTCATGCAATTTGGACACGACGATGCGGGATGGATGAACCGGTGCATTGCCGTGGTGGAAAAACACTTTTTTCCGCTGCATCGAATCGGGTCAATAAATCGCTGTAGTCCTTCCCGTGATCGTCCTTCCCTTCTGCAGATAGTCGATGAGGATCACACCTTGGAAATCTCGAAAAATGGTTGCCATGACTTTTCCGGCTGATGGAACGGTCTGCTTTCTTCGGAGACCATTCGTCTGGAAAAGTCCACTGCTTCGACTGTTCTTTTGTCTCCGGTATGGAGTGGTGGATCCAACCCTCATCCACGGTTACGAAAGCATGAAGAAATCCCTTGGATTGCCTTGGATCCTGGTCGAATACTCCTCCGAAACGATCATCCGATTTCGTGTTTGCTCCGGTATGAGCAAACGCGGTACCCCTCGCATCGAAAGCTTTCTCATACTCAAAAATTTCGTGCAGGATATGGCCAAAGCGTTCTGAGATGCCTGTTGTCTTTGCTATCTCTTTCAGCTTCAATCGGGGATTGGCTAACACGTCATCATGAATCTTGTCGACCATTTCATCGTTGGTAGCGGATTTTGGGTGTCCATTGCGTAGTTCGTCACTTGTGCTTGTGCGGCCACGTTTGAACTCGCTCACCCAGAAGTTCATGGTCGAAAATGATGGAGTACATCCGCAATAAACCTCTAGCAAAATAGTTCGAATTCCCGTGACCGTTTTCCCAGCCGTCCAGAAGTGTCTTAGCACTGCGCGAAATGCGATTTTATCCATTTTTCCGAAACCGCTTGACTTGCTACGCAGAATACACTCTTAAACAATAACTATTGCCCTTGCCGACCAATGAATCCACTTCAACCTTCGCGCGCCATCTCTTGCCGATTCCGGAAACATTTCAGCTCACCCTCGTATTTGTGTTCGAGTTCGTAATGTTTTTTCTGTTGATTGTTATTATTTATTTGCTTTTTATTAGTAATTGTGATTTCGTTATTTAGCAACAGTTTTTTACGTAATGTTAGTGTGCTGCTCAAAACTCATAAGAAACAATTTAGCACTGTTCTTCTAGCTTACTCTGCATAAAAACAATATCATGTTGTTAAAAGCTTAATTGCCGGATACCTTTGTAAAAATTTAAACTTCTATCGTTATGTGCGTACTTCCGCTATATTTATAAAAAACATTTAAACGTAAACATTGTTCTATTTAAATAAAGAAAATTTGCATTACTTCTGAAACCAAACTGTCAAACTATTAGCAGAAAGCGAGATACTTAGGATCTCGTTGTATAATTTAGTAGATGAGTCAATATTAAGTTTTACTATTACTAGTAAACCAATGAGATTAGAGCCACGCCAAAAGTTTAATAATGCTCAACAGACGTGTGCATCTCTTACTCAGACATAATCCTACTAACAGTCCATCTGGTCCACCTTGCACCCCCTTCCCCCCTCCATAATACATATCAAAACGTCACCTAGAGGGCGTTAAAAAAGAGGAAAGTCCGGTTCATATTTGATTCGCTCTCGTATAAGTATTTATATTGTGCGTAAAGTATATTATTTCTTATTTAGACCGTTAAACACAATTGCAGAAACAATTGTAAATATCAATGTAATGATATTATGAAATGAATAAATATAAATTTGAAAAGAGTATTATTGCCATTAGTTAAACAAAATATCGATTTATACACAAATGACAACAAATTGGATAACACATAACAACGTCAGTTGAATGAAGTTTTCCATCTTCAATTTTGGGAAACTATATAACAAATTTGTCTATATTCGCGATATAAACAGTTTATTCTTTCCTTTTTCTTAATTTATATGGAGTTAAAGTGTCTTCTAAGTGATTTCTGTGGGAATTTGTCTTAAATTGTATGTGTCTTGTATTCTTCTTGGTTTTAATTGACAATTGTCCATGTCACTTATTTGATCTTTCGACAAATGAATATTATTAGAATGTACACCCACAGGATCGAAGGAAAAATACTAACGATTGCAGTTAAGATTGAATTAAGTGCAGCTAATAATTATCCTTAGAACGTGTGTGACCACATTCCTTTGTAATAAGGATTGCTTTTTTGCGAAAGGAGTTTTAACGTAAAATTACAATGCATAATAAGTTTTTAAATCTAGTAAATTTGCAACAAATTCTAAAATTAAGTTACTGTAATTTAATAGCTAGATATTGTAGTTTGGAATAACTTCTTCTGCAACGATAGTAGAAAAAGTATATTTAATATTCATTTCAAAGTAAACTTTGACCTTGTGCAAATATTTCAAGCTAATACATATACTCGAAAACCACACTGAATCACTCACCACAAAAATAATCTGTCAGATAGATGGTATTTTTAGCAAATCATGATCATAGATCTTTCCTACACATTGTTCTCATTTGTAACAAATTTTATATCACGATTCAATTTCATCATACTACATTCACACTTTCTTTTCCATTCCTCTTCATTTAAATTTGCATTCAAAACCAATGGATGTTAACAGTTTTGTTGTTCTATCTTTATTTCCGTTTAAATATTCTGACAACACCAAGTGTAAAAATTCGTTTTAATAAAAAAATGTAATAGACGTAACGTGATTTGTAATTATATAAGACTAAGTAAATAGTAGGAGATAGATATGCAATTGGAAAGAAGAGAATCGGTGTAAATACTTACTACCTTGAGTTTTGCTTGGATTTCTCTCAATTTTCGCCTCGCCAATACTTGGATGTGTGAACTGACTTGTTTCCTGGTTCGCGTCTTTCCTGTTCTGAGTTTTATGTAACGTGCTATCAGCTCGTTTCTACCTGTAAGCAAAAGAACATACGGAATTATTACATATTGTAGCTATTTCTCCAAGTGTAGTGTGTGGAATTTGATGTAGGAAATTTTAAAAATGGATATTATTATATAGCGTGCGAATATCCTATGTTTACTAGAGTCTCTCATTAATTATAGTACAACAAACTAAGTGTTGGTATTCGTAAAACTGTGAACTATTCCAACTCCTCCACTTCTTTCCGTACAATATTAATATTTTAATTACTTTAAAGAGTACTACGTGTTTCTCTAAGAGTAAATTATTGAATTTTATGCCCATCAACTGTTAATAAATTTAAAATAGGGTCACAATTTGCGTATGCACCTTGAACATGAGCATTTATATTGAATTTATTTTTAAGTCTCTTTTATATTACTTTAGGTTTAAACCAATCTGCTTTCTGTATTACGCTGTAGTAGCCGACTAACTAGACGAAAAGGGTACACAAATATGATGTTGATCTTTTTGATATTGAGCTTGAACCTTTCTCTTAAAATTGTATTTCAGTTTGGGTATCTATTTGTTACTATTTGTTTATAATTGTAGTATGTAGTAAAAATAGAAGATAAGATCTGGCTTATAGGCAATGAAATCATTAAACAATTAGGAGAATGACAAAATATTGTTATTTCCTGTCCATTTTGAACAGCTGTGGTACAAGGAAACTATTGACGAAACAACAATACAAGAAGTAGACGTGAAAGGTTTGGATGATATAGAATTAACATAACTAATAAAAGCCTTGAGGGCTACTAAAAACAGAAGAGTAATCGGTATGGATGGTATTAACACAGCGCTTTGGTAATATTAGGGACTTATACTACATCTAAGACATCTACATGCACTTAACGAATTTTGGAAAAGTAGTATTATCTCTGATGATTGGAAAAGGGCGAAAGTAGTCTCGTTGTTCAAAGAAGGCAATAAGAATGACCCTCAGAATTACCAAGGAATCAGTCTATTATATATCGCCAGAATATTAAACAAAAACAGGTTGAAAATCGTACTGGACTGTAGTGGAACAGGTGAAATACTTCAAGTATTTAGGCTGCGATATATCTTATGATCGAAACAAAGACATAGAAGAAAAATTCATACATATCTTTAGAATAATCAGCAGAACGTAAAAAACAAAACAAGAAAGCATACTCAAATAAATTTTTAGAAGACGATAGCAGTGAATAAGTAGAATAAGAAGTGGAGATATAAGGAGTAAACATCTTCAACATAAATGAGAGAATAAAGGAAAACAAAAAAAGTGGAAGGAACACGTAGAACGGATGCAAGTGACGAGGTTGCTAAATTTTATAAATGTTTAGGAAGAAGTGTAGGCAGATCAAATAGAAGATGAATATCGTAACAGGTAAACTGTCTAAAACCTGAAGTGAAGAAGAAGATTTGTTTATAGTTTATGGTAATGTATGCCAAAATAGATTATCTCTTCATTTATTAAAGGTGATACTAACAACAAGGCTACAAATTATAAAAAGAAGAAAACCATTAAAAATTAAAAAAAAAAGGAAATACAATAAGGAAAGTTTTAGAGTGGGAAAACAGTATAGATTTTCTGACAAGCGGAAGGAAAATCTAAGAAGACAAGCTTAAAGATATTGGTAACTATGCCAACAAAGTATTAACAATATTATTAACAATAAACGCAGCAAGAAAAATAAAAGGTTTTTCTTTCTACAAACGAGTTAATATAAGGTTGGTAGCTAAGTACATTTCGCGCTTGGCTATTAGTTTCAGGCTCCCAGGTACGAACCCTGGGACAAAAAAACCTAGTGACTCGGCGAAACCCGATAACCGTTGCGACTATAACAAACAGCCGTGAAAGTCTGCGAAAATATCTATTTTTATTACAGCGATATAAGTTGACAACCGATTTTATCCCTCTAACATGTTGTTCTGTATTAAAAAATAGTTTTGAGCATGCCCTAAGGTGGACTATACACATATAAAATTTAAAATTTTTCTAAATTCTCGGGTCAAAAACTTTTCTTTATTAATATTATTTTACATGAACTATATTTAATATCTCAATTTTACTTCTTATCGCAAAATAATTAGTACAAGTCCTACAATTATTCCAAACATTATTTTTATTATCGTAGATATTGAATGTAATATTCATCTGTATACAATTGCAAGCAAGTATGTACACTACCGTCCATATTAGTTCGGACACCCAATAAAATGTTGTAAACTCTACTAACAGATAATATAATTGCTTTTATATATAAATAACATTTATATTAGGTCTTTTATGAAGTTTATTGTTTATTAATTGTACAAGCAAACTTCCAAGAATATCGATTGGAGAATGATTAGACACCTGTTATATTTTATGACCCAATATAGTAATTTTCAAAATAATCCTCATCACCACCAAGAGGATTATTTTTGGGACAATATTGCAGGTAATAAATTTAGAATACCTTTTGGGGAGCATTGTGTATCGATAAATGCTTTACTTTCTAAACAAACCTGCTTATGGGTGCGTTAGTGTTAAGAGCGTATCTTCTTGTGTGAACCTCATTAAAGTTATTAAAATGCCGAGAGGCAAATCGACATGTTTATAAAAGCGCTGCGTAATTGTTGCGTTTCATCAAGAAGGTTATTCAGTGCGTCAAATTTCCGAAGAAATACATGTTAATAAATCGACTGTTAGTGATCTCATTCGAGACATCAAGGCATGGGCAGTTTAACAGATCGGGCACGTTCAGGTCGTAATAGAATAACAACTCACGCCGACGATAAGCGTATAAAACTGCTGGGCAAGCGAAATAGAAGACTGACAGCGGCAGAAGTACCCGCCGAAATGAATCGCGACCGTGCAAGAAAAATTTTGCAACAAAAAAAAACCCTTACTTCGATGGGGTCACAGGCAAAAACGGCTACAGTGGGCAGAAACACAGAAATTGGGCAGGTGTTCGGACAATCAAGGCGCATTTTTGTAAGAAAAGCGAAAGCCCAAAGAATGTTGCCGGATTGTGTAGTTCCAACTGTCAAGCAAGGAAGAAGTCCTGTGCTTGTTTGGGGTTGTTTTTCTTACGCCGGTACAGCCGGCAAGAAAATGCAATACCATCGGTATTCATGCAGGGCAATGACCCCAAACACTCAGCAGTGATAAGTAAAAATTTCTTAATTGAAGAACAAGATAGCAAAGCCCTGATCTAAATCCCATCGAGCTGTTATGGGATGAATTGCAGAGGAGAGTCTGAAAAGTATGTCCTCCGTAAGCCACTTCTGGACTATTTTACAAGAGGAATGGATTAACATGCAACATAGAGTCCTTCAAAAACTAGTGGAGCAGATGCCTTGGATAGTCAAAGCTGTTCTTCGCGCAAAAGGGAGTTTCTTTGATGAACGACATGTTTAAGAAGATTTCTTTTACTTTCATACTTTAATTTTCATCCCTGGTAATAAAATGTAATAAAAATTTTAAGTTTTAGAAAAATGGGTTTGATATTTTCACGTTTTTTTTTTAAATTTATATGCGTGTCCAAACTAATATGGACGGTAGTGTATATGTTACATTATGGTATAGTGTACACGATATATGAAACAAGGGAGTTATGAAACTATCGTGGCAGGGCGAGGCAGCAGCATTACAACACCTTACTCAACACGGTATTCACAATAGCACACGTAGCGTAAATAAATTAATAATAATAAATGTCTTGCGCTCTCCTCACCTCGAACGCAAATGAACTTCAATGCATTTCAATTGCAAATATAATCCACGGCGGTTATGTTAATCTCGCCTAATTAATTATCTCCTTATTGCTGCATAGAATGGATCCAACACATCGATTCCAACTGAACTTGTAACGTTATTCATTAGTCCCCTGGTCTTAGTATGAGCGTTCACGTTGAAAATTATTCTCATCATCATCATTACCGTCGTCATCGACGATTTGCATAGAAACTATTCGAGTGAGACGATCTACGAAATATTATGACAAGACGAAAAATTAAAGGCGAGATCGAAAAATGAAGAGATAAAATGTACATACATTGAAGGTGGTCGAATCAAAGTTAGACACGCAATCTGATAATTACGTCTAAACTACCGCTGCTGCTTTACTATCTTATTCTTTGCGTGGGAATTTGTGATAGAACGCGAATTTTTCGTCCATCACAATCTGCATACGTATAGGTACATATATACACTACCGTCCATACATATGAAGACGACTATAAAATTTCCGTTTTCTTTGATATTAATTGAAATACAGGGTTGGTTTGTAGTCATATTTATTAAAAGATATTTGAGTTCGCGGAAATAATGTTTAAGAACGAAAAAGAAACAGAAAATATTACAAAATTTTAATATAAACTGATTTTTCGTCAATATGTCCACCTCGAGATTGAATCACGGCGACACATATCCTTGGCATTGCCTATAACTTCAGTTCATGCTACCTGGAGCTTTTACCAAAGATTTCATGCGCTGTTAACTTCTCTTCTTCCAATTCATCTCGTACTAGTTCTATTGGCGACAGATCTGGAGATTGGGGTAGCCAAATCATTCGTATCAATTTTTCTTCTTCCTCGACATCAAATGAGTTCCACATAAACGAGATGAATGTTTGGGATCACTAGTTTCTTGGGAGATAAAGTTTTGGCCATATAATCTTCCCTCATTTGGCACAGCATTTTCCTGTAAGATTCTCAGATAATCTTTGCAGGATCCCATCTGTTTTTATCAAATCACCTACGGTTGTACTACCAAAAGAACTCTAAACCATACATTGATCACTCTTTCTTTACTCTACCGCCTCACAAATAAATGACGTTTTGAACCAAAGATTTGGAATTTGGGTTCACCTGTTCATAATACTTTTTACTATTGCTCAAGGTTCCAACCCTTGTGTTGAATGGTATATTTCAGTGTTCTTTTCCTATTTTGTTGTTTCAGCAATGGCTTTTTCACAGCTATTCTTGCCCTTAGGCCTGCTGCGAGGACTTCGCTTGACTGTTGTATGAGATACTAGTATCTTCTTGCAGTATTGAGTTGTTGAGTGATCTCTGGGGCGGTGAGAAACCTATTCCGTTTCTAAGACACTATAATAAACGGATCCTCAGCAACTGTCGCTGCTCTTTTTCGCCCTGACCTTTTTCTATTGCGAAGTGAATCTGTTTCCTGCATTCTCTTTAGAGTCATAAATACTCCGTTCTTCGATACCTTTACTTTTTTCGGGATATCCGCTATTTAATACTATTCACGTTTCTCAATTGATACTTGTTGTTTCGGCATTTTAACTACGATAACAAATTTTAAACTGAAGCTGACACTGACGCTTTATTTAAAATATTTGCATATATCTTCGGGTATTTTTATAATTTATTTCTTAGAACTATTGCGTTTTTAATTACAAATAATTCCTTCCTAGAGTTTATCTGAATCTGATATAGTAGGGATTAATAGTTTCAGCTATTGTAACCTGTAAAATAAGGTGTCGCAAAATAGAAAATAAGTTTTAAAGTTTATTATATTAGAGTATTTTTGTGTAAACTACGCTATCAATCTATCAAAATACAATTGAAAAAATGCACACTACAAATGTTAAGATATTGATATTAATATTTCCGTGTATTTCTATAATTTTACAGGAGTCTCCGGGTTTATATATATGGACGCCAGTGTACGAGGACAAAGTTAGTGGGGTGGCTGTAGACAATATGTACACTAGGGTGACAGAATAAAATAGACACCTACTAATTAAAAAAAAAGATACTATTCTCGTTATATATACAAAATATTTTAAAATTTTTAAATTAGACTAATATTTTGTCGATCCACCTTTACTTGCGTGAAGTACTGCGAGTCGTCGTGGCATAGAATCTATTAAATGATGGGGTTTTCTGGAATATTTAACCACTCTTCTGTAACAGCTGCCACGAGTTCTTCCTTATTGCTGGATTTTCGGGGTCGTTTCGCCATATTTGTCTGGATTATGTGCCAAACATTCTCTATCGGATTCATGTCTGGTGATTGGCCTGGCCATGGTAAAATCCGAATCCCCTGTTCCTCTGTCCATGTGGTTGTTGTTCTTGCTTTGTGGCAGGGTGCTCCATCCTCCATAAAAGTGGCGTCTTCTTTAGATAAATTGGCGTTGTCGAGTATCGGTAGTAGTCCTTCTGTTAATATTTGGATATATTTTGCCGCATTTATATTTCCGTCACAGGTTACTAATTGCGATCTTCCACCATACCATATCACGCCCCACACCATGATGTTCACAGCGCCGTATTTCACCGTCTGATGCAAAAATTTGTCGTCCAGTTACTGTGACAAACGTCTCCATACCCACGTACGACCACTATCACTGAATTGGCAGTATCTGCTTTCGTCTGAAAAAATGACAGACCGCCAAAACTCTTCGGGCTTCGTTCGCATTTCGATTGCTCAAGCCATTCGGCGCCGTTTTTGAAACGCTGGAAGGAGAGGTTTCTTCTTTGCCATCCTTTTATACATCCCCACACTGTGGAGGTATCGCAGAACGGTGCGCTGACTTTACTGTGAAGTTGCCGCAAGCTCAGCTGTACTTTTTCACGGTTCTCTTAACACTTCGCGCACAAGCACCCTTTTACTTCTTTCAGAAGGTCCGGCACGACCTGGTCTCGGCTCTACTGTTGTTTTTTCTTTGCGTTTAAATTGTGTAATCACACGGTTAACTGTGGACAACGGAATATTAAAAAAATTACTTATTTCACGTTGCGAAGCGCCGCATTCACTCTGGCCAACGATGCGACCCCGGGCGAAGTCGCTAATATCACTCGAACCTTGTAGGCGAGGCATAGTTGTAACGATACTAAACTATGACGAATTCCTTCCGATACATCTACCCCTACCCTAATGACAAGAGAAAGTTCTTAATTCCTTCTTAGAATTTAGCTGTTTACATATTTATACCGCTTTACCTGGTGTCTATTTTATTCTGTCACCCTAGTGTATATATAGCTTTTAAGAGATTCTATTCATGATGTTAAAATTCCGTTCAATAATAATAACAATTAATGAACTGTTGCGAAAATGGAAGCAAAAGGTGGGATAGAAAGAAAATAAAAAGTAAACAAAAGAAAATACAGATAAAAGGAAAACAGCGAAAACGAAAAAGATCTTTTAGAAGTGAATGTTTCAAAAGTTTGTGTGTGTAAATTTGTCTTTTTCTGTAAAATTTTTCAAATAAGCATAAGTTTATTATTGTTGTAAGAGGGACATAATAAGTCTATCATACACATATATAACTATTACACAAAAAATTAAGACCATGAATTGAATCTTTTGGACGCTAGGTCATCTGCAGACTTTCTGGTAGCCCTGTATGATAAGAAAGGTTCCCATAGTATGATACGCAAGAATGAAATTATGAAAATTGCTACCTTCTGTATTCAAAAAAGATTACTGCTGCCACGTTCAATTCGTGTTGTTTTGGTTTTGTTTTTATTTTTATATCCCCGTAGGCATACTCGTCTGAATCTTCTTATGGCATTGCGTGCTTGGATTGGCCCTTACGCGCGACACGAACATTACACGTTGAAATTTGTGTATCCAGCATTTGCTAATAAAATGGAGCACATCATATGTACTCAAATAAAAATAAAAACCTAAAGAATTTTACCTAAAGATCGAAGTATTGCTCTTATGGAAATACTAATAGATGTCTTTAGATGCTTAATAGATGCCATACCTTAAATGAGGGATTTACCTAATAGCTATGTAGTGGTGTGACAGAGAACCTTCAATACGACTTTCGTATAGGTTTCGTACAAATTGCTATGCTATAAGTTGGTATTAAAGTTTCCTTTCGTTCATGTAAAGTACCGTAATTTTGGATCCAAAAATAAGCGGCAATTTTAAATATTATCGCATAGGTTGATAGGGTGGTTTCATTTAGTAGGGGGATAAAAGTGATTGTGGTTATATCTTAAGTAACGATTATTGCTTAAACAAATGAAGTATAAGACCAATATTATGAAATATAGACGATGATAGGAGTTATACGCAACATACTTTATTATAAGTACGGAATTTGAAATACCCTTCGTATAAACATCTAAAAAATCATGGAATTAATACTGATATATACATTAGTCAAAATATTTCATGTTAAGCTTCAATCAATCACTATCAATTCAAAAAGAATTTCGCTTACATTAGCATCTGACACACTTAAATAAAACGCGTGACATCCATATTTCCCATAGATTATAATGTTAACATGAATTTTCAAACGAAAAAAACGTCTGTTTCCTTATAAAACTACGTAATGATTAATTGAAACAAAAAGCTAGAAAAAGCAAAGTTTAGCTGGCTGTGACATAATGACATATATTTGGCACTTTTATTAACAAACTACATACTACACGTTAACGCTGGATTTTGTTGCCAGTTGGTCTTTCATTGCTTTAAATTATCTATCATCATCAATTTTGAGTCGGATCAATAGCGACAGCAATTCAAATCAATCAATTTACCCTTTTGTCATATCTGGTTGTTTGGTGTATGTGTCGTTTTATCAAATAGAAAATAACAAATTGTTTCATACTGGCAAAATGTATTTAAGAAAATATTAACGGACCAATTGCAAATTTAGAAGCGGGTATAATTTCCTAACCCTTCTCTCGAGCAATACATGGATTGGTAGTCCCGAAATGGCGCGCTTACAAAACGCAGTGCTCAATAAGGGCACTGCACATGTTAATGATTTCTCAGGCTTACCGTGACGTACTAAAAACACATCTAAAAATGCCTAGAACTGTACCCGATCCTTTTCGCTGTGTTTGACTTTTTGCAGACAAGTGTTTCATTCTTTTGGCACTAGTTAGCGCCAAGAATAATCACTTGAATTGTAGGGTTAGATATGGTGACAGTAGCAGAGAGGGAATTGGAATGTGTTGAGCAAAAAAAACCGGACGAAACTACGCTGGTAACGCCGTGTACGCAGAAACATGTTAGTGCGTTAGCGTTTTTTGTCTCTTCACACTGTCTTTCTCGTGAATGATTTCATCAATACCATGAGTAGCTGTACTTAACAGTGTTTTTATTCTTTGTTGTTATTTTCTAAGCATTTTTGGATGTGTTTTTAACACAGAATAAAGGTTTATTTTATAATTAGTTTTTCACTTGTTTCTGTAATATTTTAAGTGGATAAATATTTATGGCCTGTAGTACATTTACAGGCTTGTTCTGATTAAAATTATATTTTTATTGCACAAAGAAATCTTACCCTACCAATCTCAGTTAAACCATTTCTCATAAACCTCATATCTAGTTGACACTTTTCTTTTCTATACCTCACAACTTTCTACTTGTACAATCTGCGAAGACAATAATAAAGCAAAACCGTTAAAAGAAATGAAGCATCACGCGTCTGCCTATAAAACGGCTCATTATTATTAGCAATATAATGCGAGAAAAAACGAAATTTAAAACGTTAAGAGCTACCGCTCTTGAGATGACCACGTCGTAGCTGTACTCTTTGCAAAGAAAGATTCTTCTCTCTCGCACCTAACCATGGACATTCGTGTGAGTGAGTCACAAGACCAGTTTCGATTTTTTGACGGCGAAACCTGTTCCGTGCAGGAAGAAGAAATTAAAGTCTCATTATCTTAGTTCGGTTAGTTCACGTGTACGTTATATATGGTCAGCGGTTACTCGATTTCGGTTGGGTTTTCTTTTCACAACTCGTTGATAATATAATACGTAATAATAATATTAATAATTCACGAGTGTTGATGAATTTATTTGTTGACTATTTTCTTTTTAAAATTGTTCCGATGGAGGAGTTACATTAACTAAATGGACATTAGATCATTGCCAAAACATATATTCATCAATTAGCAACTGAACGTCATACCAATTATGAAAGAAATAAATGAATTATTTATATTTTTATGTATTGCACCTGCGTCTGTTGGTTATCTAAAAAGTTCAGATAATTAACGGAAATTTTGTGAATTATTTTATGAATTTATACAACATAAATGACTATTGACAAGTAAAAGTAAATCAATTCAAACACGATAATATTTATGTATTATTTAGTTCGTAAGGTTATTTTCGTCGATATGACCTTCTTTGGCTCTGATAACCGTTGCCTAAATTTTAGGCATTCTTCAAAGTAATTTTTCGAGACAGTCCGCGTTAATTTGTTGACATGCGTTCTATAAATATTCCCATAGGTGCTGGGTGTTACAAGGTTGTCGCTGTCTAGCCCTTCGATCAAGCTCACCCCATAAGAGCTCTATGAGAGATAAATCCGGACTTTAACGAGGTTAAACCATTAATTTTAGGTCATTTCTAGCTGTTTTCTGATCCAAAAAGTTTTTACAGATTTAGGCTGCATGTATGGGGTCACTGTCTTGTTGCAATACAAAGGGCTCACCAACAAGACCGTTTCCACACGGAATTGCATGTTTTTGCAAAATATCAAATACTGTTTTTTCCGCATTGTACCACAATTTTCACTAAATCACTCGTAGTTGTTCCAACAAAAGAACGCCAAACCATAACACTACCACCTTCGTGTTTGACAGACTTCACTAAGCAGGCTTCAATAGTTCTTTCCCTTGGTCGTCGACGAACCAAAACTTTCCGTTGCGTACCAAACAACTGAAATTTGAACTCGTCGATCCATAAGACTGCGTTCCGATCATCCAGTGATCAGTTTGCATGACCTATTGCTCATTTTAATCGCTGTTAATAATCGCCTCTTGGTAACAGAAACATTTGTTCGTCGTTGTGTATTAACACTCGTTGCGATATCCGGTGCCGTTAGACGTTGATCTCGTTTTGAAGCCGTTACTATAAATCTATCTTCAGCTGCAGAAGTTACCCGTGATTTTACCAAGCTTTTGTCCTGTCTCTTTTCTGCGGGCCAATGTGCACACCTTTCGATGAAATCCCTAACCGTAGAGCAATTTCTCTCTCGGCATACCCTTTGTTGCGAAGAGTACAAATATTGCTACGTTGTCAACTGTCTGCGTTTTGACATTTTTACACTCTACTACTTTACTAAATTATTACACTTGCGTACTGATTTATAAGACTAATTACACACAGGAAAGCGATAAGACAGTAAGGATTACCAGTCTTAGACTTCCACTGCCGTTTGACATAGTTGTAACGGTTGTCGAGTTCCGCGGTGTCACAAAGGTATCTTTGAAAATGCGAACTGCAGTTGTTCGCGAAACGTCAGGGACATAAACCTAGTGATACGGCGGAACCCGACAACCGTTACAATTCGGATAAAATTTGTACCTAAATGTTTGGACTTTACGGATTATGTGTAATAATTTTATATTTGCATACAATAACTTATAATAGGTATCAACGATTTCACGATACGCCTATCAATTGTATTGTTTTAAAGGAATTTCCCCTGGTTTCCAAACTTATGGATAATAGTGTAAGTGTTGGAATACTTGTTTTAGGTTACCATCCAGAAAACAAAAGAAAAAATATGAATCGGATTTAGGTTATCCGGTTTGAAAACGCGTCGTAGTTACATGAGTCTGGGCAGACTCATGCAACTGCAATTTTCACCTTCACATTTAAACTACTTTATCCGCTCATTTCCTCTAATCCTATTTTCACAATAAAGAAATACCTTTTGTCACGACAATTTCCATGTTACCCCAAAGCCTACATCTCCATTTACCTTTTCCACAATAGCATTCCACGAAATATTTTATGTTACTATACGATACTTCAAAAACGATCCGGATGTAGTTCCTATCCTATCTATAAATCGAGGCAACCTTCGTTGCTAAATTAATCAACCCCTCGTTTTTGGTAGGGAGATATATAATACCTCGTCGTGACAATAGAGATAGACGAAGCGGAATAGACGCTTTAGAAAGCGGAGTGTAGAAAGAGACCGCAACATCGATGTCGGGCGTACTCTTAGTTTATTGTAGCGCGCAGGTATTTGTGGCGTGCATCGATACAATTAATCAAAAGCGATATTTCCAAAATTGAAACGTTACCCCCGTTTCAACCGTAGCAGAAGCATACAACATTTACTTTAGAGAAACGAACAATCGATTCTAGAAAGCTATACACGTTTCTTTTATTTAGATTATCCGTAGAATTACGTCGATAATGAGGTGCTGAGTGCGGCTGTAGGTAATTCTGTAATTTATTCGTGGAATGATGTCGAAAAAAAAAAAGACTCGATTCGAATTAAAAGAATTTCTTTCAAAGCCGTCGCACTTGTCATCCTCTATTGTATCGTCGTGCAATTGAAATTTATGCCAGTTAAGTGGGTATTAATTACGGTTTGTTTATTTTATCTGTTACCAATTGAGGCGTCATTAGTTAGCAGTTATGTCATTAGGAGATAATTATAACGAACGCACCTGCTCTACTGTAATTGTACATTCAAATCGACCTGTAATTAAAGTTAACTGTTAACATTGGAAATAGCTATAGTAGTAATGCAATGAAATTGCAGATGTGCATCTTAAATAGACTGTAAATAAGTAAATTATTAATTTATTTCTTCAGTATTAATGCCCTTTCATTTTTTGATTTTTTCAATTTTTGTTACTTGGCCAAACTTCTTTGGACGGTACCGTATGCTTAGCTGTACATATAAAGGGTTTTTAATTAAGAACAACGCATTTTGATGCATGAGAAATCTTTAGTTAGATGTACAGCTAATACCATCATTAATGAAATACGATATAATTTTATGTAACGTCCTTCAATCTGATTTTTCATGAGCTTTTAGCCTAAATTGAGTCCGTCAACATTGAGCGATAGTGAATTTCATTCACAGTAACAGGATTACTAACCTCACAACCAGTTTAAGTGGACGCAACAAGTGATTCCAGCTGTATAAGATCCAGCTCTATCAAGAACTCTCTGAAAACAATTTTGAGAAAAATGAAAACCTCGTTAAAATTATTTTGTTTAGTGACGAATGCAGGTTTCACAACGATATATTTAGGAATGCTCTTGATTCAGTAGAAGAATTAACACTCAGCACAGATGGTGAATAAATGTGTGGGACAGAATAATGGGTTGATACGAGAGTCACTCGTGTATTTTGAGATGCAAGAAAACTACACTACTTCTTGACCATTCTTGGTGTTGGTGCATCTTCATGGATCCACACAAAGCTCTCCTGGCGGGCAGGAATATCGTAAAATGGGATGTAAGTTTCATCACTTGTTATTATTTTAGAGAGAATACGATGTTCACCATTATTTAATATTTCTAACGTTTCCTGATCGATTCTTACTCACTCTGCCTTTAGGATCGTTAAGTGTGTATGGCACCCAACGAGTAGCAATCTTTTTCATCATCAAGATGATCGAGTCAAATTGAATTCACTATTGCGGATCCAACACCAGGAGATCTTCGTCGATCATATTTCTGTGTCACTCTCTCAATGTTTCCAGCGGTAACTGAAAAACAGGGCTTCCCAGCACTTACCATATCACCAAAATATCCGTCTTCTTTCAAATTTACTTTACCAGCGCATTACAGTTGCGCGTGAAGGATTTTCATCACCAGATGTAAGTTGCAATCGCTCGAGACTCTGTTGTTCACTTAAACCGACTTTAAAATCGTAGTAGACAAGTCCATGTTTCGATGACAAATCGTATGTACCATATTTTCTCTATGACAGCAGCGAATCAACTGACAGTTAGAGCTTTCTACTTAAGGCTGGTGATATTTAGAAATGCAGTGTTGCCAGCTCTAAATTCTCTAGTTTCGTGGCATCTTAAAATATATAGCGTGACCCTCGCATTTAATTTATCCTTATGTTTTCGAGGAACATTTACCTTTTAATCTTATTAGAAGAAATTTTTTTATAACATAAGAAGAATGAGTTGACTCCGAATAGATGTACCTCTAGTTCGTTTTTATCGTGGAGTACGAGAATTTTTGGATGTCCACTTCTAAAACGGATGGGTTGGAAGCAGTGGCCACTAAGATCACTCAACTTAACTTTAATAGATTTTCTTTTGCGTGGATAAGTAAGACAATACGGAGGAGCGCATCAGAAAAGCTTTTCTAAACATAAGCCCAGAAATGTTGTGCTTTCTGCCACTAGGAAACGTCACCTTGCGATTTCAGTATTCTCTTGTTTTGTTTTATTATGTAGGCTGCATCTTTTTGTTGTATGAAAATAAAAATTACTATGAGGACGCCACTAATCAAAAGCCAGTAGTAAAAATTAGCCTCCATCTTTAGTTAAGCTAAATCCTAAGTTGTAGTGCGATACGTGTAATATTGTAACTAGAACGAATTGTCAAACTTGACATGTTAATTGAAAAATGTAATTAAACAAGGAACATTTCCGCGCAATATTTTTTTATTAATTAGTTACTTGGTTACCATATCTCTCGAACGAAAAAAGAGAACAGCTAGGGTGAATTGGTCTCAAAAAACTCTAGAGCGCTTCAACGCCGGATACTCTAAAACGTGTGAAATGCCGTCAGTGGTGATGAATCTTGGATTTATACATATGAGGCAGAAAATAAACCCCAGTCGTGTGTTTGGTTGTTCTAAGATGAAGAGAACAGTAATCCATTCTGTAAGTCTCTTCAAAAAGATGGTCGCGACATTTGTCTCGAAAGCAGATTGTGTAGCAACAATTCCTCTACGAGGTCAAAGAACTGTTACTACCCATTTGTTCGCTGCAAGTCATCGCTGAGCTTAAATGACGAATCATCCTCCACCAAGACACACAGCAGGAAAGACAATTGAATTTTTAGCACAACGAAACGTCGAATTGTTAGACCAGCTTCCGTACAGTCTGGACCTAAGTCCCAACGATTTTTTACCTCCCCGAAAGAGAAGAACGAACTGCGTGGTCAAAGGTTCCAGTCGCCAAAAGGAGCAGTTGATGCCTTCAAAGATGCAATTTTAACTGTACCAAGAAACGGGTGCAATAACTGGTTCCAAAGCTGGTTAGAGCGCATGCAAAAGTGCATTAATTTTCATGCAGAATACTTCAAAAAATAAATCTGTAAAAGCTACTTCTCATATGATAATTTTGAATA
This sequence comes from Trypoxylus dichotomus, assembly GCA_023509865.1. Taxonomy (NCBI): domain Eukaryota; kingdom Metazoa; phylum Arthropoda; class Insecta; order Coleoptera; family Scarabaeidae; genus Trypoxylus; species Trypoxylus dichotomus. The sequence continues at coordinate 37,858,911 of CM042081.1, forward strand.
AAAGATTCAACGCCTATTATAAAGTATAGGTAAATTGTAAAATTTCTTGTTTATCTACCCATTTTGTATTAATGAAGTTATGGAGATTCTGTTATTTAAATATAAATATAAATAAATAAATTATCATTGTTACAAATATTTTCAATTCAGCACTTTATATGGACTTATAGAAATTTATCTGAGTGTATACAAACAATGAAATCGTAAATAAGAAAGCAAGTGTATGTTAGATATTTATCGTAATCACCTTCTACAAATTTTTATACGACTGAAACCAATACATTTTATCCACTTAATTAGCAATTACTTATATATTCATTAAGTGCTCGTTATTAGTAAATTGGTCAGAGAAAGTGAGCTTATCCAATGAAAGGGAAACGCTCGATCGAATTATTACATGTAATAAACAAAATTGGCATGAAAATGTTACATTGAATAGTATAAAAATTTCCTCCTTTGAAGTTTAACGTTTCAACCGGTATAACGATTTCCACTGCACACTACTAAATTCGAATTTTCTTAGAATTAACATCGGCGGCGGAAAGTGAAGCGATGCCTACATATATTCAAAGCGAAAAGATGAGCGGGACGATGAAAAGGTAGAGACAGAGGAGACCAGATCAAAAGCATAGCAGTTCATCTCTGGGTAAACAAAGCGACGGCGGCTCCGTCATATTACATAGTGGATCGTTTATCGTGGGATATAGCGTTGTATGTTTTGTTACCTGTGTTTCAGAGGCGACGTCAAACTATACACACAATAAACCCTTAATTAAAACTTTTATGCAACGTTTTAATACCGTAAATTATTCGAGACGACAATGAAAGTAAAGCAAGTAAAGTTTGTCGTTTAGATAATTTGGAAAATTTAAGCAGTTTCTAGAGGATAACAAATATTTACGTATACAATAGCGTGAATATGTTCCCGACCATAATCATTAATTCGCGTATTTCCATTTTGACGTCCCATTAAATTGTAATAATAATGTTTATTATGCAACAGGTGACCGATTAAAGGACAAATTACACTTCTCTCTATAATTAAGAGATTACTTTCATACTAAACAACTATTTCCTTACAATGATTGGAAGAACTGTATGGTTTATTTATTTGGAACCTAGCGTTTTAAGAATACATAAACCAATGGTTTCTGAACTGTCCGGCCTTAGGGCCATAGTGATTACTCCAGTAAGTTGCAATGGCGATAACCGATTTAATTTTCCGTCATTATTTATAAGGCTTTGATTTTGGTCATCATCAACTTTGTTTGGCCTACCAGATCGTTGCCCATCTTTAATTGAAAAATCACCAGAATAAAATTTATCAAAGCAATTCCAGGCATTCTCTTTCTTTTACAACTTCATCACTATACAGATTGCTTAACTTTTCACCTTGTATTGCGTTCTTTCCTTTTCGGAAATAATAAAGCAAAATATGACGAAAATGAACGCTTTAGTTCTTTATATTAAAATTGAACCCATACAAAGAAATCTCACAAAAAATACACTTCATTCGCTCTCAGTTGCATGAAGCGTCTTCTGGGCTGTTGTGAGAAGGAATTACACTTTCTCTCTGGTTCTTTTCCTTGCTCGATGGATGTTTGAGTGCCGTTTCTTCACACGCTGAATGAATTTATCTTATCGAAGTCTATAACAACATACAAATTAACAATTAGTTATGTTTAGGTGTTATGTTATGGCATTCTTTTTTTTATAGTCACATCTTCATTCTTCGCTAAGTATTAAGCCGCATTTGGGATCTGATGCCCTAAATCGTCAGTCCTGTTTTGCTGATGTTGTAAATTTGTCTTCAACACCAGTTATTGTCAGTGGTCGTCTATTGCCCCGTCGATGCCGAAACTGCCCCTTTCATTTTCTTTAATAACGTTTAGCGAACATGTTTGGGTGATATGCCCAATCTATCAGCAATAGCTGCTTTAGAACGTCTTTCCTCTTAGAGAGTATAAATTGCAGAACATTGTTTTAAGATTAGTTGCTTTTACTTTAACATTTTTAAATAACGTTTTTCAAAAAAATTAAGCTTACACATTGATTAGAGAAAAAGAATGTTTAAACAGACAGAAATCCACGGATAAAACTACTCCGTTCTATAAATATAATGTCTTAAATGTTGGCCATTTAGCTATCGTGTTTAGTTCAATTCAATATAATATAGCAATAAAACAGTTTAAGCTTAATTTTTTCTTATACGAGGGATGTCTTCTAAGTTTTGTCACTAATTAACTGTCAGTACTAAAACTTAACTTCCGTTTTTAGTTAATCTACCACACATTCAAAGTTTCAGTGTGATACGCGAAGTGTTGTAGCAACAATGAACTGCGAAAGTTGACAAGTTCGCGTATTAATTTTTTATAATGTTCGAAGATAATTCTCTCAGTAAGAATTGTTAAGGACTTAACATTGTTTTTTGTGTTTTGTAAGTTTTTTACTATTATGTATTTTATCTTCTTTGCATTATTATTTTCATTTAGAATATTATTTTATTTTCATTTTTATATTTATTTATTTTCATTCTTATATTTATTTATTTTGCTCTCTTATATCCAATTTTATTTTAATATGTATGTACATTACGCATTGTATATGAATGCAAGTCAGCCATTCGCATTACGCTAGCTAAAGCTGCCTAATTAGAAATCATTCACTGCAACGTCGTCGGATATGTAATGGGAGTTTTCTTGAAATTTAAGGTACACAAGCATAGGCAGTCGTCTCCCGCTCGACAGTCGAGGTATTAGCGATCGTGCACTCTCGGTCACCTTTCGTGCCTCGTCGTAACGTGTACAGTAACGTCGTCGTAAGATTATTAGAGATTTCTAAGTTTTTCTAGTTTTGGCGGGAATCGTCGAGGACGTTGTCTATACATTTATTTCTGGCGGGAGTCATTTGGTAACGTCGTCAGACCACATGTATAGATTTTTTTAATAAGTATAAATTCTCGATTTTCTATCATCGTACGTCGAGGCTACTGTGTCCATTGTCGTCTATACATATTTTTAGTCTTCAGTTAAGTTTGTGTCGGAAATTATTTTGGTGAGATTGTCGGCGCGCATGTATAGACCTCCTCTACAAGTACGATCACTCCGCTTCTTGCTGACGGTCGTTGCGGCCGCAGCGCCCGTTGTCTTTTGTACGTTTGTTCGGTCCTTGTCGTATCGGGACTTAGAAATTTTTCCTTTAGTTGCTCGTCGTAGCGGACGAGTGTCACGGACCAGTTTTCTTATGTAATGTCGGCATCATCGCTCCGTTTTACTTGTCGGTGCGTAGTTCGCACATTTGCTGGTTACTGGATTTTTCCCTTCTTTGGGGCGTAGTAGTATAGAGCTAAAGATTGCACATAGCGTAATATTTCAAACGAGAACGCCTGGGTAGCTGTGACATTACTTTTGTATTGAGATCGGCTATTATCGCTACTGTCGCCCTCGACCAGGCGTTCAAGCTCTAAGAGATAGAGGGTGGGTTCCCCTATAAATGTGAATATAACAAACGTATTTGGTCAAGTACAAATACATGCCAATAATACAGGGCCAAGTCCCTTAGGCAAATTTCAAACAAGGAAAGTATATTAGGCTCCCGGAAAGGGACATATAAATAAGCATAGCACCGAGGTGCGCTTATAAATTTAAGAAATAAATAGGGTTGGCTCCCCTATAAAAAGGTAGTGGTGCATGCAAACAGATAGAGGCATTAGTACATGCCTCTGACAAAGCTTCAGCGGAAGCATATAAGAGTTTAACCTTTTAAACAGAATTAAGACATAGCGTTGCAACGTACATGCTGAGGCATTACTTTATGTTGCTACCAATGAAAATACATATACAAATGCTAATGTACATTACATGTATAAGAGAGCTCGAATAACTGCAATTATTGCAAATCTATATATCTTACGTACATCGTACATGTACATAGGCAAGAGTGAAACCGTGTAACCATTTCATTTTAAATATATTTTTGCGCATGCGCATTGAGTTTCACTGTACAACCTCTCCTCTAGTAAATAAGCGAACATACTCTACAAGTAAGTATTGGTCAAGTAATTTAGGAAATTACGAGCAGGCTACAGCGGCGTTGTTCTTCAAACCAGGAGAACGTAACAAGAATGCTTCGCCGAGTTGGTTGCTGTTTTCAGCAATGAAGCACCAAATCAGTCAATAATTTCTCGTTGGAATGGAGAATTCAAACTTGGACAGATTAGTCTTAGCCAGCAAAAGCAAACGGAGGTGTATCAAAAACGGCAGTCACAAAGAAAAGAGTCGATGCTGTGCGCAAGCCCATCAATGAAGATGCACATGTGGCATATCGCGAAAGTCATCGGGGCATCATCGGGGATTTCAAAGACCTCATTTCAAAAAAATCTTGTATGAAGAAGTGTTTGTAAAAAAAATAGCTTCCCGTTGGATACCACATCTATTGAGTAAAGAACAGAACGCAGCTAGGGTGAATTGGTGTTAAAAAACTCTAAACCGCTTCAACAAAGCTTTAACAACGTGTGCAACGTTGTCAGTGGTGATAAATCTTGCATTTACATATACGAGCCAGAAAATGAACGTCAGTCTTCTGTTTGGGAGTTCCAAGATGAAGAAATGGCAACAAAAATCATCCGTCCTTGAAGTGTCTCCAAGATGGTCGCGACCCTTGTCTCCAAAGCAGGTTATGTAGCAACAATTTCTCTACAAGAACAAAGAACTGTTACCGCCGATTGGTATACAGCCGTAAGTCAATTGAATTTTTAACGCAATAAACGATCCTCCGTACAGCCTAGACCTAAGTCCCACCGATTTCTTTATCTTTCCGAAAATCAAAATCGGACTGCGTGATCCAAGGTTCGAGTCATCAAAGGAGCAGCGATGCCTTCAAAAATATAATTTGAACTGCACCAACAAACTTCCAGAGTTGGTTCGATTGCATGCAAGAATAATCTTCGAAAAACAATAAAGTTTTTAAAAGCTACCTACTGTTTTATTCCAACTCTATATGCAAGACTTAAAAAGCTACTACGAACGTATAGCTCTTCAATATTTCTTTAAAATACGAAATATTACAAGGGCTGTCATTACGACAATAGTGTATATTTCAATTATTTCGTTTGATGTTACAATACTAAAAACAATATTCATTGTGCATTTCGTTAGTCAAAACGGTCTTCCTGGTGGAATAAATTGTCGCGCAATCTTTAACGAGACCAAACTGGGAGAAATAGTGATCCACTTCTCATGCACAGCTTTACGAAGCTTTTCCGTGTCTTCTTCTTTGTCTTCGATCCTTTTTATCGGCACAGCGACAGCCTTGTGAGAGCGATAGTGTTGTGGCGACAAGTGCGTTTGCCTCCAAGTGATGCATATATTCTCGGGTAATTTCAAGCGTGTACGGTCAACTGGTAACGTTCCGAAAGTAAGGAATTTTACTTTGTCCAACGCACGCCGGTAATGATCACAACGACAAATTTCCATTGAAAAAAAGGGTAAATCTATGTGAACGTAAATAAATATGAGAATAATAAGAACCTGTATAGATTGTGTTTACGAGACATTGACATTTGTACTACTTATTTACTTCAGCTTTTGTTTCGCGTTATAAAATATAAGGATTTTGATAATTAAGATAAATTCCTAGTAGATGGCACCACCATTCTAAATTTGGCAAATTTGCTGTTAGCCGCCACCTTTCTAATATTTACTAACTGTCAAAATTTCATCCTCATGTATAGCTGTCTATTAATTAATACTTGAAAAAAAAGGCAATGTTGTCGATGAAAATGACCTTGCACCATGGACTAGTAGTCTGAACTTCGAGAACCTCGTGAAGACGTAGGAAGCATAATGTAATATCTTGATGTTGAAATATTCGATTCCGAACTGAATAAGGAACGTCATGTCAATTTGGAGTGTAGTAGAATAACTTTTGGCGTAAACTCCTTAACAATTTTCCTTATTTCGAAATTTTTATAATAAAAACTATTTTAATTTAAATAAGTCAAAGTAAAAAAAGGAAAAATTCTTTTAAACCATAAATTTGTCAAGTAAAGAAAGGTGAATGTTCTACACGATCTGCAAGTGCAACTACAACATGTCCTAATGACCTATAATTTCAGGCTAGATATTTACCATATAATCGGTATTTGTTTCAAATTTTTCTATGCAAAATATTAGGCTTGAATCTGGGAAGCCATAAATGGCTAAAATTAAACGTAATTTGCAAATATCTCTACCTTTTTTCATTAACATGCATACCAGGTATACGAATAAGTCTTTTTCAGTTTTTGCTAAAAATAAATACGTAATTTCCAAAGAAAATAAATGTTTTTTATTCAAAATATTGGCCATCAACTTTTACACATTTCACCCATCTTTCAGGAAATTTATGCCAGAAATTCATAATACATAATACAGCTCTGGTCCCACCAGACACAGACCATGGTCTTTTTCGACGCGATTTAGCCTTGGTGTTGAAGGAAGCTACATTTTTTCCGCTTCGTGTTTTCAAAATAAATTCTTTTTTCGTCACCCGTTACAATTCGATACAAAAATGAGTTTCTTTCGTGACGTTGAAGCAGCATTTCACAGGTGACTGCAGTTTTCTATTTGACGTTCATTTAAATCGTGTGGGACCCATTTAGCGAGTTTATTGATCTTTCCCATTGGTAGGAAACGTCTGTTGTTCGTTTCTTGTGACACATGTAATGCTTCTGCTAATTGCCGTTGAGTTTGAGTTGGGTCATCATCCAATAACTCCTGCAATTTCTCGTCTTCGCATCTTTATGGCCTACCAAGTCTCAGATGTTCTAATCAATTGAGCGTATTCACCAAACGATGACTTTCAATAGCTTTTGATTAAATAAGAAAAGTAATGCGGCCCACAAATGTGTTTTTTTTTAAGGCACAAAACTCGACATGATTACTGAACGATAAAGCAAAGATGCTAGTTTTTGGCGGACTCAAGTAGTTTAAATTTCAGACGAACAAAATGACATATGCGTCAAATCAAAACGTTCGTACTTTTCCCTGGCGCCATCTCCTAGTTAAACCGGAAAAAACTTGTGCATACACCTGGTATACGGATCGTTTCTACTGCAAACATGGAGATCTTGTGCCGCACAAAGTGAAAATTATCCCCTAAAGTTAGTTTTTACATTCCTTCTGGTTTTTCCAATTTTTTCTTCTGGTTTCTAACAACTGCTTCTTATCAAGTGATAAAGTATAGGTTTGCATAGTTAAAAAAAAATAATTCACTGATAATAGAACGGATTATTCTCAATAAAGCAGTACATGCATCTTCATAAAAATATAAACAGGAAAATCGCCGAAGCTCTTCATTTACCACCAACTATAAGCTCATCCGGAGTTCCCCCTCATTTTCTATCTGCGGCCCATCAATTGTCTTAAAAAGTCCAAAAGCCGCTCAAGTCCATTATCATTTTAATTGCCAACCTCGAAACGACAAAGAGCTTCGACTTTTTGCCGGATAAAACTTCGCGTCCTTTTCCCACCGCCGCAGGCGAGAACAGTGAAGTGTGTATACCGTTTAAGGACCACTGGATCGCGCAGATTGGCACGAGCTCTTCATCTAGCGCCGCGAAAAGTTCCATCCTCCTCTTCGTTCTCAACCACCGTCTCGCTTTCTCTTTTCCCGAGTCTTTATATTTTCTTCCTTGCCATTGGGAGGCCGCGTTGCCTCCCTCTCCTCTCGATCCTACGGCGTCCCCTTTCCGCCCCCAAAAAGGTCCCTCACACCATCCGTACGCCGCCGTTCACTAATTGCACATTCTTGACATAGTTTCGGGCCCGCACCCTCATCCCTCCGACACCGGAGAGTGAGTCGACCTACGCCACGCCAGCCTCGACTAACCCCCTTCTTTCCAGTAGCGACGTTTCCTTCTGTCTCTCTCTTGTAAGCGCGTTTTCCATCCTCAACGGTGTTCTCCCCTTTTTCCGGTACGATGCCCGCCTGGTGAGGTGCCGTGTTCCGTTTTAAGCGCGGTATACAGTCAGAAGGACGCCTCCACTCCAAAGAGACGTGTCGCATAAATAAGATGTGACGCAACTCGTACAAAACGACACAACAATTTGATGAATTACAGCGACGGCGGCGGATGGTGGGACGTCGATTCAGTGGCGTTACAGCGAAAAGGAAAGAACGAAACAACGGGAAACACGGAATACAATGTTGAAAATCAATTGAGGTTCACGTAAAGTAATTACAAATGATATCGTAGTAACTAAATAATATACTAAATAATATACTATATAATAAATACTCTGTTTTTAAACTAATGCCTTAATTATAGTAGAAAGTATCATAAAAATAATGGAAAAATATGCATATCTAATTAAAACTTGAAATTAATTTCGTGCAGCGAGAAAACACTTCTAGTTTGAAAACGGAAATTTGAAATATTTCATCATATTCGACCATCAGCTATTGGATGAGGGAGTTCAAACCTGACTGCACAAGCACAAATGACGAACCACGCAGTGGACACCCAAAGACCGCTACCAACGATGAAATGGTCAACAAGATTCATGATGTGTCAGCCGATCGCCGATTCAAGCTAAAGGAGGTAGCAGAGACAACAAGCATCACATAAGAACGCGTAGGCCATATCCTACACGAAATGTTGGGTATGAAAAAGCTGTCATACAAAAACGAAATTGGGTGACTGTTTCGGAGGAGTGTCTGACCAGGATCCAACGCAATCCAAGCGATTTCTTCATGGGTTTCGTAACCGTGGATGAGACTTGGTTCCAGCACTACATACCGGAGACCAAGGAACAGACGAAGCAGTGGACTTTTCCGGGCGAATCGGCTCCGAGGAAAGCAAAGACCGTTCCATCGGCCGGAATGGTCATGGCGACCATTTTTTGGGATTCCCAAGGTGTGATCCTCATCGACTATCTGCAGAAGGGAAGGACGATCACGGGAAGGACTACAGCGATTTATTGACCCGATTCGATGCAGTATAGAAGGAGAAACAGTGTCGTTTGCAAAAAAAAATGCACCGGCTCATTCATCCCGCATCGCCGAGTCCAAGTTGAGTTGCGCTACGAATTAGGCTAGGATTTGTAAATGGCTCATGGTAAACCAATAAGGCCAGTAATAATAACAACAACAACATGAGATGCTTTTGCCAAAAAAAAGTTTTGCCCACTTCCAAATCACATTTGACATTCAATACGTTTTACTTTAAAAAAATATTTAAGCTATTTTCCATTACACAATGACAAATAGGTTGTCTGAGTGAGTCTCCTTTTTAGTTTTAGTATTTTATCATATATTCTATAACATTTGTTTTAATTTGCCTTCCAATAGAATATGCATCAATTGCTCTAGGAATTTCATCTTAACAAGTCACTGCAGTCACTTCATACACCGCTTAATTGGGCTGGCAGGTAATGGAAAAGATAAATTAAAAGTTTTGAAGGATATTTCCATGAAACAAGACAGACATTGGATAAAATATTGAAGACCGTCCTTTGTTAACTTATATACATATATATGTATATATAATTTCACATTCTAATCATAAAAAGGTTTCTTCGAAACAAATGTTAACATAACATGCTGGGACTTCTCGATAATGAACAAATCTACAACACCGTTTTTTTCTTTTTTCTTAACTGCAAAAACTGAAAAATTGACGATTACGTGAAGTACTCCTTATTTAGAAGGTTCTAAAAGAGAAGAAGCGCCGCTTCGAATTAACGCCTTAAAAAACTTAACTCCAGACACTTCGCGCCTCTGTTACAGCACACCTCGACGAGCAATAAACGGAGTTCATGAATAATTAATGCGGACTTTTTCCCGCCGATTCCGAAGCGATAGCTAAGGTTTTCCGCGAATTCCTTCTTTCCCGCTCTTTACTCCATTCTACACTTCGCGCGTAGTAGAATAAGGTACTTGTGTTTCGTGTGGTCGAAGTGGTGCCGACGACACCGAAAGCTTTCCGCCTTAAACTCTCCAGAAGGCGACTACCAAATCTGCAATTGTAATCGGAGATTGACGAAATGGATGTGGAATGGCGAGAAGAAGTTTTCATCATTTGACGTTTTATTTTTCTCATGCATGTTGAATTTTCGTTGTTTTCTGTATGCCGCTAAAGATTGAGAAGTTCAAGATTTTAATTACAAGCGGAAGTATGACATGGTACGGGTGTAAAGAGTCGGTAGAAAATTACACACAATTTGTGGTAATAAGACCATATTTTAAAAGTAACTCTACATTAGCCAATAAAGGTGTGACTATTTTGTAGGATTGCGGTTGAACTGCGAAAATACTGTACTGTTTAGTGTAGAAATATTATTTCAAAAGAAATTTACTTTATATGGTCGATACATTTGCAATGAACTATAACATAAAAAAATTACACTAGAGATCATGGATGCCAAGGTTACACCGCAGAAGCTGCCAAAGATGGAGTTTTAGCATCGAAATAACTTTTTTGAATATTTCCTTCAATACAGATTTTCACAGCTCATAAAAAATTTTCGTTGTGGGCATGGTTGTGTTTTATTTAACCAAAGCGTTTGCTCCCTATATTATTTTCAACAAGACCAGAACTTAATTATTGATTGACCTTTTATCCTGAGGAGTATGGAGATATATACATAGTCTAGAAAGTAGAAGACGTTATACCAATTAAGCATTTTTCATAACTTAATACAAAGCGAATAGGTAGGCACAATTTCCATATATTTTTGGAACTGTAAAGTTTACACACAGTATATGTAGGGATTTGTGATAAGGACTACCTTTTTTCTTAGCGTTTCCTAATTTTCATTTCGAAAAGAGGACTGTAGGTGTTAATGGATTGTGTAGACCTTAGAGGACGTCGTTTTAAGGACTTCAAACTATTTTTACAACGGCATCGAATTATTAATTAATCGTTGTAATAAATGTATAGAAGTTAGGGGAGATTACATTGAAAAAACGAAATTTCTTATATTGTTCTCTAAGTTTCTTTTTTCTATATCAGGCCGAGAATTTATGGCACCTACCTCGTATGCTAGAGTAATTAGAAGGGTACATAGACCAAGAAACAGCCACCATAATTTGGCTCCTCCAGGCTCTTGTCCAGTTTCTATTGTTGTTAGAAGTTTCCACGTTCCAGCACGTTTTAGCTAATAATTTGATGATGTTACTTGATGTTTCTGAGCTTAAACATCGTATCTCTGTAACATGATTTACACCCAAAGAATATTACGACCTAGACAGGGATATGTGGAGTTTGGGGATATATATAAGGAATTCCCCTACTTGTTATACATTATTAAAAACAACAGTATAAATATGGCATATTCGACGATACCAACTGCTATGTTATTTTACTTTAACCATTTCAAACAAGTAAGGAATTTTGCCAAAGAAACATTCAAGTAGGTCGTGGTATTTCTCGAGAAACATTTGCCAAAATGTCTGAAGAATTTGAAAACATATCCTATTATTGTCGCGATAATAATGGAAACAATTTCAAACATTTACTGTATTAATGTTTAATATAGAATAAGCGCAATTTTCAAATATTTAATTTTTTCTTAAATATAATGAAAAAGTGTTCAACGAGTTTTAATTCCTGAAATATAGATGGTGCAAGTTGATACATTGTTACCCTGTAAACAACTACAATGTTTAGAAAAACTAAATATTAACGCACACGCGAACTGTTTCTTGCCCAATACGGTAACATCTTTCATTTACGCCAGATGTCGTTTTTCCATTTTACCTTCTTTTTTCTTTTTCGCAACAAATTTACGAGCTCTCGTATTCCATTCAGGTACTGCTCGTCTTCCTATATAAAGTGATAAATTACCATCGTCGGAGCAAACTTTCCTCCAAGCTCGCGCTTAAGAAACGCGCAAGAACCAGATCGACGATCGCAAAACGCGAAAGTCATCGACTTGGCAGCGGTAAGTCAGACAGATAGACAACGAACTACATACATATACACCGTACTTCTGCTGCTAAGTCGGTTGCCGTCTCATAATTTCTTCCTGTCCGTCCAATTCAAGGCATTTAGAAGTAAATTTCGTTGCCGGTAAAACTGATTAAGCATTAAACAGGTAAGACCACTTTCACATATAATGTACTGTCGTGTTTTATGAATATTGTTATGTTATTTTTCCTTGTGTGATATAAACTTGTCGCAGACATTTTAAGTTAGATTATTGTTGACACTTTGGTTACAAATTATCTCTATTATGGTCAAAGCTGAATATTAAAAGATATTTTCATTTGCATACACTACTGTGCAAAAGAAAGAGGCACAAACGTATATTTTTAAAAGTTTATGTAATTGTCAGGTTTCCGGAAATATTTCTTGATATATTTTTAATTGTATTAATATTTACGATTTACCTGAATCTGCTTAATGCGATATCAACATATAAATAGAAAACAGAAATAGAAATAGAAAACTGTATCCTGGACAACTGAAAAAACTTACCAGAGCGGATGCACATTTTTTGAAAGTGACAGCTCCAAGAAAAAGTAAGGGCAGAACTGGTGCAAGAGTTAGAAGAAGCTACAAGCACGTCAGTACGGACAGTGACGGACTGTAGAACTTTCAGGAAACCACTTTTGCGACGAAGCAATGAAGTAAAAAGACTCAAATATGCTAAAGACCATCAAAATCGGACAGATGATTCCTTGATTCCTTGGATCGAACAGGCGTCAGTATGTTCGATGAAGTGTTGGAGAAGCTCTTGCAGAACCACGTTTACAAGCTACTGTCAAATATGGGGGTGGCAATATCCAGGTTTGCTACAGTTCATCGCAAAGAATTGGTTACATTATTAAAATAGAAGGGAATCTTATAGCTGAGAAATACGGAACAATATTGCTATAGATTTTCGGCATCGTTTAATTGGTACTAGCTATTAGAACTATTTAAGTCAGCTACAAAAGGACGGAGTAATTCGCACCATGGTCTGGCCGCTACAAAACCTGGACTCAAATGTTATAGAACATGTTTGAGATTATCTTAAACGATTAAAAAGGCACTAAAGATTTTAAATGAGTTGTGGAACATATCAACACTGCGTCACAAGCTTCAGGCTCGTGTAAGACACACTATCAAAATATAAGGATAGCCAAATAAAATATAAAAAAAAAACTGAAAGTTCTGAAGATATTCAGTATACCATTTACGGATATAAATATAGTATTAGTTGTAAACATTTATTGGACAAAATAGTTACTTATATTTCGGTCACACATTTTCTTTTAATTTCTTTTCTATAAAATTAATTTAGGTGCCTCTTTCTTTTGCATAGTAGTGTATATAAATGAGGAAAGTATATAAATAATTAACACTAACACCTAATTACAAAATATGTGATTTAATATTTAGTGTTACCATCATTATCTTTAGGTCTTTTGTCCACAAATGTAACAGTATACCTTATAACACATGGGCTGAAAAGTTTCGGGCCTAACACACAGATAACGCTAGTTTTATTGCAGTCACCTTTCTCTCAGTTAGTACTAACCTTCAAATGACAGCTGTCAAAATTTCATGATATTCTATTCATTAGTTTGTGACTTATTGTGCTAAGAGTCACGCTACTTTTGTTATTTTCAAAACAATGGATCAAAAACAATTTCGTGTTTTAATTTTACACTGCTTCTTGATGGGAAAATACCGTTCAAGCGAAGCAATGGCTTGAAAAGTGTTATGGGGACTCCGCTCCATCAGAAACAACAATAAAACGTTGGTTTGCTGACTTCAAACGTGGTCGTAGAGACACCGATGATGCAGAACGCAGTGGACGTCCAAATGAGGGCGGTAACACCAGAAAACATCAAAAATCCACAAAATCGTTTTGAATGATCGAAAAGTGAAGTTGCGCGAGTTAGCTGACATCGTAAAGATATCAAAAGAACGTATTGGCTTTATATTGCATGAGTATTTGACTATGAGAAAGCTCTGTTCAAAGTGGGTGCCGCGTTTGCTCACTGTTGACCAAAAACAAGAACGTGTTGATGATTCTGAGCAGTGTTTGGCCATGTTTAAACGTAACAAACCGGAATTTTTGCCTCGATATGTGACAATGGATGAAACATGGATCCATCACTTCACTCCGGAATCAAAACGAGCGTCATCTGAGTGGACAGCAACTGGTAAACCTCGTCCAAAGCGCCCGAAAGCACAACAATCGGCTGGAAAGGTTATGGCCTCGGTATTTTGGGATGTGCGTGGTGTAATATTCATCGACTATCTTGAGAAAGGAAATACCATCAACAGTGAATATTAAATAGCGTTATAGGAGCGTTTGAAGGCCGAAATTGCAAAGAAACGAGCGCATATGGCAAAGAAAGAAATTTTATTTTATCAAGATAACGCACCGTGTCACAAGTCAATCAAAACAATGGCAAAACTACATGAATTGAACTTCAAATTGCTCCCACATCCACCGTATTCGCCAGATTTGGATCCCAGCGACTACTGGCTGTTCGCAGACCTCAAAAAAATGCTCGCCGGTAAGAAATTTCGCACGAATGAAGAGGTTATCGCTGAAACTGGGGCCTATTTTGAGGCAAAAGATAAATCGTTCTACAAAAGTGGTATTGAAATGTTAGAGCGGCGCTGGAATGATTGCGTTGCTCTTGATGGAGATTACGTTGATGAATAAAGCTAATTTTGAACCAAAAAAACCGTGTTTTCTTTGTTAGGCCCGGGAATTTTCAGCCCATGTGTTAAGCATTACATTTTCTAACATATCTCTGCTCCAAGTCGAACAAGGAATATGATTAAAATTTTTAAAATAACTGCTTGGATACTTTTGTATGCAATTTATCATATTTTGTAGGTAATTTAACTGTTTGTATTATCATATATTTTACCTTCATTACTTAGAACACTTAGATGACAATATGAATTATGAATTACATACGTTCATCTTATGTTATCGAATTTTGACGTTTATATGCACTACCATCCAAAAGTTCGGAAGCAGCAACGGATTTTACAAAAAGTCGCAGATGCAGTAAAATTTTATTGTGATTATTAATGAATTTATACAATATAAGTGACTGTCGTCAAATAAATGTAAATTAATTCAAACATAATAGTATTTATGCATTATTTAGCTAGCTAGTTTATTTTCGTCGATATGACCTCCTTTGGCTTTGGTAACTGCTGTAGAAATTTTCGAGACAGTCTGCGTCAATTTGTTGCCATACGTTCTATAAATATTTCCATAAGCGTTAGGTGTACTAAGGTTGTCGCTGCCTAGCGCTTCGATCAAGCGCATCCCATAAGAGCTCTATTAGAGATAAATCCGGACTTTAACGAGGCCAAACTATCAATTTTAATTCATTTCCTGCTGCTTTTTCACCTAAAAACTTTTTACGGTCATTGTCTTGCTGGAATACAAACGGCTCACCAACAAGACGGCTTCTACATGGAATAGCATGATTTTACAAAATATCAAAATACCCTTCTTTCCGCATTGTACTGCTAATTTTCACTAAATTACTCGTAGTTGTTCCAGCAAAACAACCCCAACCCATAACACAACCACCTCCGTGTTTGATGGTCGTCGACGAACAAAAACTCTCGGTTGCATACCAAATAACTGACTCGTGGGTCCATAAGACTGCATTCCAATTATCGAATGACCATGTATAATTATCTTAAACTTTACTGTACAGAGTTTAGGAACTTTTTAAGAAATTGAATTAAAAAAAAATGAAAAGAAAATAAGGAGATTAGTAGTGCACCTGAAACTTATGGCTACTGATTTCAGTCGGCGGCAGAATTTTCTTTTTGATTTGTTGCTCTTTGTACCAGAGAACACCCAGAGGCTCAGACTACTACCAGAATTTTCCTCTTTTTCTCATACAGGATACACTAGCTTTCCTGCTCACATGAAATTTAATCAACTTTAAATCTAGATAACATTTACAATGATATTCCATAACACCAAGTGACCCCTAAAGACACTTAGTCACTCCGGTTGACGGTACTCTAATTTGACTATAAAGTATCGATTTGCTTCGGACATAAAAATAAATGACGACGATCAAGGGTAAGAAACCATAATATGAAATCCATTAGAACCATAATATGGTTGTTTAGTCCATATTTTCAAAGTAATCGGTACATACACGTACTCATATGGCATATCCCATTTTTAATCTAACTCTGAATGTTTCTAAGCTTTTCAAACTTTTATTTCGTTCAAGATGTGACATCTAGACCTCTTTTGTTTAAAAAGAAAGGCACTGGATATGTAAATATTAAACATCACGTGAACCATGAATCTTTTCTTCCAACTTCCTTGTTTTCGCTCCATCGAATATCAATTTCCAGCGTCGAGAAAAACAAGTCGATGTTGGCGATAGCGTCGCTCACAACAAGCAGGCAAAGCGTCAAGGCATCGGTAGTACCGTGCCATTGCCTCTGCTGCTACTACCGCTGATGTTATTGGTTTCCGGTTGACCGGAAGTAGAAGACGACCGGACGGCCGTCGTAATGTGTGAATTCAGCGTATTATTGTCCACCGCCGCCGCCTCGTCCCTTTCTACGGCATCCTTTTCCGCCTCGCCTGCGACTCACACCGACCGAAAGTTCTTCGTCTTACTTCGTCGTGTTCGCGACGGGTGGAGGACGAAGGGAGAGAAAGGGTATTGGAGTGGAACAGGAGAAGCTAGTGTCGGTGCCGGTGGAAAGGGCAAGAAGGAATGGATATTCCGAGTGAGCTGGCATAAAACGTGCAAGTGTCCAGTTGTCAGCAACTCGCCACCCACCTCCACGACCGGCCCGCTTCGCTATCCTCGCTGTACTACCACCCCCTCACCGGTCCCTTTCGCTCGCCCGGATATTCGCAGCAGGAGTGGACAGCAGACACCGGACTTTCCGGAACGGTCAATATCTTCACAGCCTGCGCCTTACAATGGAAAGATGCCATCGTAGTCGCGACATTTATGCTCGCTTCGGGCCCTCCACCCTCCGCCTTCATTCTTGAGATATACATACTACATATACTGTGTTACTCCTTAAACAAGGATAACAGGGGTGTTTCTCTTATTCGAACCCTAATACCAACCTTGATTATATAAGGTTGTTCATGCATTTTGTAAAGCGTTAGTTCAGTTTAGAAAGGAGTGTTTCTATGTTTTATCACCGAATTATATGAATTATTTTACTCAACGAGCCAGAATGCATAAAATAAATTGTTATTTTATTTCTCTCTAAATTCTTTATTTCTTCTTCTTTAGAGTTATTTCACTCTTGACTTTACCTACATTAAATTATTAAACCTACTAAGAAAGCATGTTACGGGCACGAAGTCTACTTTCCAATTAAATTGTTTAATTTTTTGCTTACTATAACTGTGATAACATTCCTCCTATTTACTTAATAATGGTTTATTTTCCTTTAAGAACTAAAAAAATGCTCAGGTAGTGTCAAGGTTAAGAAAAAATGAAATAGCTAATCGCAACACAGCACTAAATATTTTTTGAGGGGTCAATTACTTATATATATATATATATATATAAAGAGAAAGGTGCGATCCCGACGTTTCGCCTCCGACGTAGGAGGCTCCGTCAGGAGAAACAGGCAAATCAAACTTTCTTTTTCTTTCTTTCTTTTTTCCCCTTTTTTCTTCTGTCTCTCCTTCCTTCTGTTACTCTTTTCACCTTTCTCTCTTTTTCACCCTCCCCCCTTCTTTTATCTCTTTTTTGTTTTTATTTCTTTCTCCTCTTACATTTATTTCGTTTTTATATACTTCGTCATGACACGGTCCAATTCCGGAAGTAGTTCGCTTACTGACTCTGGCCATGGAAGCCTACGTATTCATATATATATATATATGTTGTAGCGTATGTTTTCACGGGTAAAGGTTGTCTTGTTATCCTCTCTTAATATATATACATATATATCAAATTGTAGATACATTCCATTAAACACTTCGTCGTCATTAATTCTAAGACATACCTCATATGATTGACCCTAACCGATTTGCGATTAATTTGGAATAAATCTACTGTTAACATTATAACATTTTGTTTCCTTAGTACCAGACGAATATATATATATATATATATATATATATATATATATATAAAATATATGGGAAATAGAGATTGTTTTACTTTTTAAGAACTAATTTATAAATCTAATGCGATTCTTTTTCGCAAAACATTTTCTGCTAACCTCTAATTAATAGTATTCTTTCTAAAGATAATCGGAAAAAATGAAATAATGGAGTCGAAATATTAACACGTAAAAATCTATAGCCAACCATAAAAATAAAAATACGCTATATTCATACATAACATAAATATGCTTTAAGTGGAAGATTAATAAAATTTTTTAAGAACGAAATCCCATAAACAATGTAATACGATTCAATCACAAAAGCTGTTTAAACAAACCATTTACGTTTATAGTTCCATAACGTTACACAACAGCAGAAACAAGACTAGTTGACAAGCCGGTCAACTCCCAGCGTTCAAAAACTTTACGAGGAAATCCATTTCGCTCGAACGACTTCGAACGCGTCGAATATTACCCGTATCCACCGCCTTTCGAGGATATTGCTCGCCCATAAAATTAGCATTTAAATCAGGCCAAACAACCGGGGCCGGCATCCGAATTCGGACGAAGAATCGAATCTCGTCTCTCTCGAAGAGCTTTCCGGCAAAGTTAATCCGATTGGAACACGCGGGGGAACAAAGAAATAAACCGTAATAGAAGAGAAGTTCTAGCACTGCTAAATACTACCATCGGCTAGTACGGTGTTGGCTATGTACTCTAGTGGTTTTAAAAGTTATAAAAGTTCTCTCTCCCTCGACGCTAATCCGGACGATTGTTATTCAACGGAGTGAATCGCTTCGCCAAATGAGCGAAGATCCGAGGCTGAAATGGGGGGAAAACGGAAGCGGGAGCAGCAGATCTGTGTGCTGGCTTTTTATACGGCCACCTGTAGATACGTCTCTGATGTGAATAGTAGATTTTCGGTTCTCGGAGAGTGTAGCACCGTCACAATAGCGCGGAAAAAAGGATATCAGTTGGAAGAGGTAGTTTTCAATTGAGTGTGAAATGGGGGAAATATCCTTTCCTTCAATCAATTTTTATTCATGTAATATTGAATAAAACAAAAGAGGTGGATGTATTTTATAAAAGATGAAAAATTTCTTAAAATACAATGTTCTAGAGGTTGAAATTAAACTCTTAATAAAGAATTTCTTTTGGCATTCCAGGATCGTTCACATACCTCTTAACTGCAATCGAATTAACACTAAAAATAAACTTTGAAAACTGTATGGCATTTGCAATACATTTCACAAACAGCCAATGGAACAACAAACTTCTTAGATTTAGAAATTTAGATTTTATTAGTATATGCAAAAGTAAGTTGCGTTTTTCTTGGTTATTCTCCCATTCTGGTCGATTTTTCTAAACAGCCCGCTTCAAACGTACCAGGTGTATAAGTATGAAATGGGGATTTTTTCTTCTACAAAAAAAAAATTAAATTCGAAGCGGTTTATTCAAAGCATGTTCCATCGCTTGTTATACATTTTTTCCCATCTTTTGGGCAATTTCTAACTATCATGGCAGTAAAAATTTTCCCCTTTTGCTGCGAACCATTCATCGAGCCATTTTTTTCACATCTTTGTATAAACCAAAGCACTGATCAATAAGTGCAATACCCATCGATGCAAACACGTGGTAATCGAAGGAGCCAAGTCTAGTGAGTAAGCCGCATGGGGTAAAATTTCCCAGATGAGTGCTTCAAACGTGTCGCGAACTGGTTTTGTCTTTTTCGGTATTCTAGAATTTTTTCAAGTGAATGGCTCAAATCGGTCAATTGCTGTTGGTAACGTTTCCCCAGATTTTAACAGCTCATAACAGACCACGCGCTACTGGTCCCACCAAACACAAAAGCATTCAGCGACAGTTTTCTTCAAATGAAAACAAAAAATTAGTGCTGTCCCCGAATGCTCTTTGTTCGATATAAATTTCGACTACGCGCATACTTTTGCAATGTATCACTTATGCGCATCTGACACTTGTTGATGACACAACAAAATGCTGCAGTGTCAAATCTTTACAACTTGTCAACTCTTACAAACTGCATCTGTTGTCTGAAATCCGCATTTCATACTTGTACACCTGGAATTAGTTGTAGCCGGTAAACTTCGCCAGTAACAGTTTCAGGTTTCGATAGCTCATAATATATAACGCCTTTTATATCCCACCAAATACAATGCATAACCTTATAAGAATGAATATTTCGCTTTGGTTATTATGGACCAGCTCCATCAGGCTGTACCCAAGCCCATTTTTCACCCCCAGTCATAAGTCGATGCAAAAAACCCTTTCTTTGTTGTGTTTGGAGAAGCATTCTACACGTGATTTGCGTGTTCCAAATTACGAAATTTTTGAACCATTCCCATTCCACATAGACGTCTACTGACAATGGATAGATCAATATCCATGCTTCTACCAATTCTTGTTGCATCTGTGTGTTTTCTTCGTCCAATAATACTTGCAAATTTTCATCTTCAAATAGTTTCGGTCTACCTCCAAATTCTGCTTCTTCAACATCAAATAAACCTCCTTTAAATTGCTTGAGCCTCCTTCTATACATACTGTCACAAAAAAGGTTCTTCAAGGCAACGATGACTTTCAGCAGCGCTTTTCTTTAATTTATAAAAATATTTATAAATATAT
Source organism: Trypoxylus dichotomus (assembly GCA_023509865.1). NCBI lineage: Eukaryota > Metazoa > Arthropoda > Insecta > Coleoptera > Scarabaeidae > Trypoxylus > Trypoxylus dichotomus. Next base: position 37,879,612 of record CM042081.1, read on the forward strand.
AACAAAACTTTTCGCAAACGACGATTATTTGGCAAAAACTGTCCATTTTAAGTCGAATAAACTATATTGTTTATATTGTTTTACCAGATTCACACAATATATATAAGAAGACTTACACCATCTTAGTCGCAATAATTGTCGGGTTTCGCTTTGGTTTTTTGTCCCTGACGTTTAGGTACCTTTGAAAATGCGAACCGCAGTTATTCGCGAAACGTCTGGGATAAAAAACCTGGTGACACGGCGGAACCCGACAACCGTTACGACTATGACAAACGGCCGTGAAAGTTTGAGATACTTAAATCATCTATTAGAAAAACGAAATTTACTACTTTGCATATAGCCAATAAAGTTTTAACTTTCTTTCCCAAAAGAACATTCAACATTATAACGGTTTCTTTTTAATAAAAAAATCTGTAGTTGTGAAAGAAACCATAGTCTGCAGTACAAGAGCGTGCCGTAGGAGATAAACATTGCTACGGATAGTATGTCCACCCTGTTGTTTAGGGTACCAAACACCTGAAGAGATCCTGCTACCCATCGCTGTCGATTCAACAATATATACAGGTTGGAACCCATAGCGTTTGTTCTTGCGAAAGGAACTCAAATATCAAGAATCGTATCTGAAATTCGTCCGCGAAATCAAATGGGAAAAATGCAATCGGTAATATTTGCCATAAGCTTATATAAGGATTTTGCGCAGATTGTTTATTTTTATTTACTGAGACACAGTGTTCTATCATGAGAACATAACACCCTACAATAAATCCCTTCCAGGATACACCCATCTCTTTTAAAAGAAGACAATTTCAAAAACTTGCACTGGGTCATTCTATGGCTAATACACACGAGATATAGAGAGGATGGCAAATCAGTGCAGCAAATTCAATTTTGCTTATTACGAAAACAAAAATATAATAACTTCAGTAGAGATATGTCATTGCAGTATTTTGTAATATGCATTATAAAATGTAACAATTTTTAAGCTTCAGCAGACACTTCAGAAAGGTGAGCTTTGAATACTTGAGGGAAACGAGTCTCCCATATTCCGAAACTCAGCTTTAGCTTTTAGAACATTACTAACCACTTAATAAGACGCTTTTCTCAATGATGAGTTTCAGTATAAAACCTTTTGCTCCACCCCAATAATTCGTCCAAATTACGCTGAACCTTGCAGGACTCATTATGTTTGTGATTGAATCCTAAGACTGTTTTCTGTATTTTCAAGTACCAGCTTGTTAGAATGGACTTCACGACGGCTTTATATATCTTTATTTTTGTTTCCAGTCTTAATCCTTTAAGCCACTGCAAGAAAATTAAAGCCTGGGTTGCTTTTTTCCCTTATTATATTTTATTTCCTCACTAAGTAAGTGTCCTAGGTATTTGTACTGATTTGTTCTTCTTATTTCTCTAATTTATCCTAAATCCTGAGGGTCATCTTCGTCTTTACACCCCACTTTCGTATATTCAATCTTTGTTTAATGTCAGTGCCCAGTGTTCGTATTCTTGTCTCAGTTTTCTAAACATGTAGTCTATATCCTCTTTATCACAAACTGTAATTACTTGGTCTGCGAAAAAAAGACTTGCGAGACAGCGATTTTCCATTTTAATTCCCATTTTTTCTCTTTTTTTTCTCCAATTACTTAAAGCTTCCAGAATATAAATTTTAACTAATGAAGGGGACATTGAATTGATGTACCTGGTATTGAGTCCTAATTTGTTTAAAATTTCACACATTTTTTAACGGTACCGCATCAAAAGCCATTTCTAGATCTGTAAATACTAGGTAGGTGGGTAAATTTGTAACTATGCGTTTCCGCAAAACAAATATATTGTCCATGCATGACCGTCCACCTCGAAAGCCGTTTTGCTCGTCTATTTCTTGTAAGCCACTTTCTATTCCTTTCTTTAATATACGACCGATTGCGCTGATTATTATTCCTCTATAATTCTGGCATTTACCTTTGTCTCCCTTGTTGTATATTGAACTAATTTAGCTCAGGTTCCAGTCTTCCCGAAGACTGATTATTATAGTAAATCATATTATCGCTGTAGAAGTTATTTTTATATATCGGTATCTTTTCTAATTCCATACCAAATTCATCTTTAACAGTGCAGCATTCCAAAAATCCTGTTACCGCCTTCCTTTCTAAAAATACTAAATACCTTTAATACGAAGTCTGAGAGACTCGTCCCGAAAACAATACATCAAATACAGGGGATTATTTCAGCGATATTTATAGGAAGATCGTATTTTATTTAAGTTGGCCTTTTGCGCTGGAAGCTAAATAAATAGATAAATTCCCCTTTAACCGAGTTAGAGACCACCGCTTTGATGTCGAAAATTTATTACCATTTGCAATAATGCACGCACCTACAATAAATCAATCGACGACTAAATCTGCCCTAAATTAAGATGATATTCTTATCGTGTATGAAAATCCGCCAAAAGTCTCTTCGCTAAAGCTTCTCTATTCGGCGTCTTAGGCGCGCCGGCGATTGTCGGGTTTCTTTGAAAAGTTCGCTTCATATTAATGCATGATTTATTACGCGGGGTTACTGAAATCGAATTATCTTTCAATTGAATCGGAGGTAAGCAAATATGTAGGTATTTTGTTCAAGAAGAATTTTGCTTGTTTTAATTTGAGTAGGAGTCTTTAGGCGTCTTTATTTTGATTGACATCCCCATAAGATTAATATTACGATTATTAATCAATCTAGCTTTTAAATAAAAATTTCGTATTAAGTACAATGGGGCTGGTCAATAGCAATATATTTAAGAGGATTAAATGGAGATTAAGCTAAACCTTAATCCAATTGCGATAAGTGGCGAGATATAAACTTTAGATACGGTCGGGTTTGTAAATAAAAGAAAATTGACGTCTTGGCGCAGTTAATAAAATTATCACGCTGACGAGTACAATTTGCAAAATTTATTGTCACCTATAAAAGATGTAAATAAATACATTTCATTGATACTTACGAAAAGGATATTTTTGGAAGATAATATAAATATAACAAATAATTATTTGCGTTACGAAAACATCTCTTTACGTTCCAAAAATGGTTTAAATCATTCAGCTTAAGCCCTATTTGGAGTTCCGCCTTTCTCAAATGTGTATTTTACATAATGCTGGAAATGTGAATTATATAACCACACAGTCCTTGCAATCGTTGTAATAGACCAGGACAGTTTTCAAATCCTATACACTTTTATTTTGCAGAAAAATACACTGAACAGTATTTAAAAAGTAAGTAAAAAGTCGGCTATTGTGTGTTACTCGTAGTGGCTATAATTATTACAATAACTACATAAGGGTGTAAGTAATCTTTTTTATCATTTTTCTATATACTTAGCCCCGCTAGTATATAGAAAGCCCCGCTAGTTCATAACAACTACCAACAAACCTTTGATGACGAGGAAATGTTGGTAATAGAAAAGAAGTGCAATAAACAAAATGATCAAATTTATTTTCAACGGAAATAAAAAAATATATTGGAAGGTGTTTTGGAGTTTTTCATTTTTATAAAAAAAAGCATTAAAATCTCAAGTAGAGTGTATTAAAACTGAATTAGAAATGGTAGTAAAACACATAAACACAACTCTATCTCAGAACCAGCACTGGAGTTTTCATCAGGATTCAGCACCAAGTCTTAAGACGAAGCTTGCTCAGAAATGGTTGAAAAAATGTTCCTTATTTAATTAGTGTGGACAGTTGGCTTTTATCAAAGTCGAACATTATTACATTAGGCTATAATCCATGGTGCATTTTAGAGGAGATGCCTTGCCTACATAAGTCTTTGGTTAGTGTAGAAACTAATTCCCTATTAGAGACCATACGTGTTACTATTAATAACTGCCAAAAAGGTTTGAATATGTGCATCAATACCAGAGAGAATAAATGTTGGCCTTTTTAATTGATTGTTTTCGTGTAAATATAAATGAAAAATCGATAAATGATCTAAATTTATTTTTATAATAGTAATAATACGTTTTATTCAGTAATACCGATAAAGCGTTGAACAAGTCAATATAAATATATGTAACAGCAATAAACGTAAATAACAAGGGCATATTGTATAAACAACTAGGCTAACTAACAATTATTTACAACATTGATTAATATTAATAAACGTTTCTCGCATGTAGCGCGGTCAACACGCCGAGTCACCGTAACCTTCTGCCAAAGTGGTTTCCCCTATTCTCCTGAAGAAGGAGGCGAAACGTCGAGATCCCACCTTTCTCTTTTGATCTCTTTCTTTTTTCTTTTTCTTCTTTCTCTCGTACCCCCCCTCTGTTTCTATTTCTTTCTCTCATTTTGTTCACCTTTCTTTCTATTTCACGTGCCGCCACCCTTTTTTTTCATTTTTCTTTTTCTTCTTATTTTTCTTTCTCCTCTTACTCTTATTTTTATATGTATCTCATTATGACACGGTCCAATTCCGGAAGTAGTTCGTTTATTACTAACTCTGGCCGTGGAAGCCTACGTATTCATTGATTAATATTGATGTCAACATCTAAAATTGAAATTTATTTTGAAAAAATTCTACAACGAAATAGACCTTCATTTTCTGAAGATAAGCATGCAGTTGTCACTTGAACTCGCTGATTTCACTACGTTTCAATTCGTGCAGTAAGTGATTGTGTACTTCAACAACCTGAGTCGTTACACTTTTAAAACCTAATGTCTTATTTGTCCGTGTAGAAAATAGGTGCCTTGCCTTGGTACCACGGGTGCTATACGTACGCATCAACGCTTGATTTTCAAAAAGTTCGTATTGTGATGAAGTATTAATGCAGCAGTATATATGGCCCATTTCTTTCTTCTTTTTGCACACCAAATTGTTTGTTGCTACGTACACTTTCATTAGAGTACATGCAGGCAAGTTCAGTAATGACCGATTGTACGAATTCGAGGCAACTGGCATTTAATGAAACATAAGGTCAACCAAACTTGAGCTTAACACTTTGATTTGTTTTACAAATCGTATTTACATTGAGCTTACCTAAACTACAAAGAACAAAGTTTGCAGGCGTTTTAAAGCAAATTGTCGTATGTTTGCGCTCATTCAGTTTATTATGGTTTAAGCGCATTGATGTCATCTTGAGTTAATGTCATATATAAAATAATTAATTTAATGTTAATATATCCGTAGAAAATTTTTGTTAATGGATGTAGTCAATCCTGGTATAAAATGTTATAAGTAGATCACATGTAATTATCGAAGTATGTGGGGGCTTAGGTGGACCGGTCTGATATTTCCCGTTGACGTTTCTCAAAACATGTTCCTCATTAATAAAAAAAAATGAAATCTTTGGATAAACTCTACATTAAACATTTCAAATTAATTCTCACGACGTTAAATTAATTTTCTAAGATGGTTTATCGGTGTAGATCATCTAATTTCATCTTCTCATCATTTAAATTCATGAACTTTTTCATATTGTGGCAAATACTTTCGGAATTGTTATTTTCGAAAAATTATAGAAACTTGCTAAATTATGTTACTTATCTCGTAATATTCTACACAGGTAGAAGTTAGTTAATATAAAATAATAGTAAAACGTAATAGTAGGAGCAACTTCTTGCTTGAATTCTTAATGTGGAAAATATTCCATCATATTCTCATTGTAAAAAGGAACACATTGTATGAAGAAACTCCTTGTGCCATATTGCTGACTTCACCAAATAGGTAATTTTCTATATTTGGCGATCTTTAGGACAACTGGCACGTCAAAATCAAATCACACTATAGTGGGTTTCAAACCAGCAAGAGATCGAGGATTGATTGGGCCAAAGCCCTGTTGTGGTTCATAAAAAAACCACATCAAACACGAAATCAAGAAATAGGAGGGATATCAAAAGACCTCCTCTTCGAGAAGAAGCATTCCTGAACAAAGTCATGCGAATACATTCATTTGATCCACGCCAAGTACAGGAAATACTGTGCTATCTTTGAAACTTCAGACTACTGGTAGAGATACTGACAAGCCATATAGTACTGAAATATCGCTTCAACAAACTTGGAAGACAACATTCAGAAATGACAGGACACATATCATGTATACGCAGTGTTGCAAGTACTTGCCCATGAGGCAAATTTTTCATCTTCTGAACTAAAAACAAAACTACTGCTAAGACTTAAAAACTTTACACTCCTCTAACTATAACAAGGATATTGTTACAATAGATCTTTTGGGTTCCAATAGTAACATTAGGCGCCTATTCTTAAACAATTTCATATACCACACTTCCCTAAATGCAAGCATTTTAATAACCACAGCTGTCTTTTATCTCCAGCTTGATCGATTAATAAATCAAACATTTTTTGCACATTTCCAATATCTAAATCTGTTACCGTTTATCAAGATTTGCAGCAATAATCTACCAATAATTAATGCACCTTTGCATTGGTGTTTCGTTTCGTTAATTCGCGAGAATTATCTCGAGCTCGCGAAACATTTCGCCTAACACCCGACTTAAAACAGAAGGTGAAAATTTCGATGATATTTCCTACTATGTGCTGCTTCATTTTACGGCTCTATTGATCGACGATCCGATCGAATATCGGCTCCTAATCCCGCCGGATTTGCTCGAGAGATCAAAAGCGCCTCGTCACCGGGGGGACTCTTATCTCGCGTTACGATATGACGCGTACGAAATACAGACGACCTTGCCTGATAGGTGATTCGATGTATTTCGGTCGTCTTGAAGTCTCCAAACACGACGATCTATCTCTGCCAGTCAACTTCTATTCGTATTACACTCGCTTTTCTCTCTTCCCACATGTCTAATCTTGAACATATTTCAGAATGAATCGGGGTAATATGTAATGCACGAATTATTATTGATGATGATGAATATTATGAATGTTTTAGTGGTAGTGAACAATTGTTTCCAGATCTGTTTTGAATACTTTTCATATCTTATTTATTCAGTAATAAATTAATGAAATAAAACACAAAGTACCGGAATACATACAGAAAAACGATTGCGATATTTTAAAAATTATTATCTCTTGAAAAAAATCTACTTGGTCCATGTAACTTTTTGTTTATTAAAAGATAATTTATATTAGCCATAAATTAATAAGATGTCTTGTGCTTAATAAATGACATTCTCAAATTTCGGTTCTCTTAAAAAAATTACAGATAAGAACTTGACGCAGGCGCCTAATAGGTGTTGTAGGTGGCGCTTCTGTCGTATGCAACAATTTTTTTTGTATATGCAACACTTGCTGTGTATTGATCTTAATTGTTAACCTACAAATGTGACGTTAATTCTAGTGTAAATATGTTTTATGGGGACATAGGCCAAACTAAGTCTCTCTCAACGAATTCTAAAGCCAAATGTGCAATTTCTTGAAATTATAGAAAAAGAAAATTATTATACGTGGTGTGACTCAGAATTGATTAGTTTAAAAATGTTTAATTGAATATACTTCCAATTTAATATCGGCCTCCTTTAAGGCATCCTCATTTGGAATGCACACAGCGTTTTCAGCGAGTTTTCCATTTCTGGTAAAAATTCTGGAAGTCTTGTTCCGTTGGGCGGCGTCGTGACTCTTTCGATGTTGTTTCGTAATGATAACCTTTCAATTTTCGCTTAAGCATTGAAAAAAGAAAATAATCACATGGAACCGTGTCTGCACTGTAGGCGCGGGTGTGGGAGTACTGGAGCTGCGACTGGAAGCATGATCGGGATGTAAGATTTACGAGCTAGTATTGTCAAGTCGCATACGCAAAACTCTTTTCCGCAAACGTTCAAGGACTTCGCGATAAAAGGTTTGGCTCACTGTCTAGTCTTGCCCTACAGATTCTTTGTGAACAATTCCACAAGAACACATCACTATAATGCCCCCAATCAGAATTTTTGGCGAGGGAAATCATTTCGCTACTGCCAACATGACCTCTACAGTGCAGACATGGTTCTTTGTGATTATTTTCTTTTTCCAATTTTTAAATTGAAAGATTCCCATTACGGAACAATAAACAGCATTCAAAGAGTCCCAACGCAGGTTTTAAACAGCCTAATGGAACAAGATTTCCAGAATTGTTACCAGGAATACAGAACTTGCCGTAGACTCTATGTGCATTCCAAAGGAATATATAGGGACAATATTAAATTGTAAACATATTCAATTGAATACTTTAATATTAATCATTTCTATAAATTCTGAAACATACCTTGTATAAAAGACTTAAAATTAATTAAGAGTTATCCTTGATTAAATGCAGTAATTTGTTTTCTCAGTGTATGACTATTAAAGTTAAGGGTAACACTCAAGGACTCCAAGAATGTTATAAATTCTATATTGACAACTATCAAACTTCCGCCGACAAAACTATCAGAATAACTTCTAAATCACTCACAAGGAGCAAAACTGTAGAAATAAATTAAGAACATATTAAATATACTGGCCGCCATAACACCCAACAATAAACGTTGCTCTATCTTTTTTAATAATTATGCATTTCGTTCGACAAACAAACGATGAAAATGTAGTAGAAACGTATTTCAATTTTTCGTCTCACCCGACAACAAGCGAATTTTCATCATAATTGATGATGAAAATTCAATGATTTGAATACTGATGTAGCTAATTTTGTAGGATACTACTATTGTAGTGATACTGTACGCTCTGTGTTACCGAAAATAAGCAGAAAATAATGAGGAATGATGACGTTTACGGCCCGAACATCCCAGACAAACTATTGGTAGTAAAGATCGTGTTCTTTGACTTGGGGCTCTCGTTTCCCGTCAATAAGGGAAATGGAAGAATTCGATCTGTTGTGATGGTGAATCGAATTAAGTCGTCTTTAGTGACGAATCTCAGTAAAACGGATAGAAGAGGTTTCGGAGAAAGGAAAAAAATTTGCAGTTTTCTCTACAGCAATATACGGTTCTTCCTCAAGGTCAAATGACGTGAGGGGTTATCCACCATGGAATAGATCTCTAGTAGTAGATCAAAGAAGATTAAATGCGATTAACCACGTTAAACATGCTCTTGAACCAGTATGAGTACAATTTTTTCAACAACTTAATTCAGTTTATCGGCAGTATAATGCACAGTGACATACAGTGTACTATTGAGTTCTTAGATAATGCTAATGTTGATCGCTTACAACTGCATTCTCATTCGCCAGATATCACCAATGGAACGCATGTGTGATATGATAGGACAGAATATCAATAATTTACAACCATTTCCAAATATGTATATGTTTCTCAACAAAGGATTTCAGAAATTTATGATAGAATGTCACAGGCTACCTAATAGACTAGCTAAATGCGGAGGAGAATCGACGCATTATTAGTGTGTTGTGAATTGTTAAGATCATAACTTGCTGAAAGTTTCATTGTTTCTTAATATAAATAAGGAGTTTCAATAAAATATATACATTTATCGCGGCTAGTACACTTAGCACGAACTAAGCAGACTAAGAATACAATTATTAATAAAGGAATATATCAACGTTGAATCTTTTTTCAGATGCTATAATGCCAAATGAACTCAAATATAAAGATACAAAATGCATGTATACAAACTCTACTATGAAAATGAGCCAAAATGAAAAGGTTGAACAAATGAATACAAAACTTCTTAGCCCAAGGTTTCCCTAAGTGTATACACAGGGCCCCCGAGCACCGTAAGGAATAAACAGTGTAATAGTTAGTACGTTGAAGACTGATGAGGTTGGAGAACCGTGACTATTTATGCGATTAGCTTGTAATTACTTAAAGATTCATGTATGGCAGATGATGTACAGAATCAGCATAGTTATTAATGTAAATAAATTTTAATATACAATGCTTTTCTCCGTTTTTAACACTGTTTGTGTAGTATTAATATAAAAGAAACAACGTTGACATGGGGTTAGGTTGTTAAGATGTAAAAACCTACGATCAATTTTTAAAAGAACCATATATACCTAGAATGTACAATAAATTAATAAAATTTTCCAATCTCATTTTTTCTTAAGGAAAGGCTCATCCCACAATTAAAACACCAATATCAAGAGTGGTAGCTACGTAGCAATCTTCCACTGAAGATAGATCAATATATCCCTCTTATCTAGGAAAATGACGGGTATAATATTTAGGTAATCAAAAGAGATACCTTCTATAAGATGTCCTTTTCGACAAATTCAAAGTAGGAGATGTTGAGGACGGGCTGGAATGGCTCAAAAGAAAATGTTAATCCAGCAGTCTTAAATTATTCAGAAGAAGAAGTGTATAAACAGCAGTTCTAAGTAATTCCATAAGCATTATCTTCAACACAGTAAACTCGCCTGCGTTTTCAAGCTTAGGATTACATTGGTTTTCCAAATCGCGTATATTACAAAATTATCCTTATTTTTTTTTTATTTATTTTGAGTTTATCCGTTTTTATTATTACAATGCATATCGCATAATCCCAGGGCCTAAACACTAAAATAGGTTATTACCTAAAAAGTTATCCGAAACGTTATTCAATCGACATATAATTTGTATCGCAGCCAATCGTTTAAACGGAATAATATTTATTTTAGTATCATCTATTATCTGTCATTTACAACACAACATTTTAGATTTATCAGGCGTAATATATCAAATATTTATTATTAAACTGTGAGCGAAAAACAGCCGATTTGCATTAACAGAAATATCAATAGCAACACCTAAAATAGTTACAAGTTTTTCTACTCTTCTAGTGTATAAAACTTAGAAGATTATTAAATATTAAACGAGGCGATGTAAGTAAAAAAGTATCGAATGCTTTTCGATAATATTAATTTGAAATATAGTTTAATAAGTACTTGGAATATCAGAAGCCATTATTGCTCAGGATAACTAAGAGCTTTTGAAATAATATCAGGTTCCTGACCGGTAGCGTTCCTTCATGTTTAGAAAACAAAAATGTAATTACAAGTACGGAATTTTGAAGGGCATTTGAAGGCCTATCGAACATAAGGATATAGGCAGCAGCAAGTTCAACTTTCATATCACCATTGGTGTGTGCAGAAACATCTAAATTGCAATTAAAATGGTGGAAATGGCAAAAGACCGTATTAAAGAAAGATAGAAAAAGTTAGTAGAAGGCGTCACTAATGATAAAAAAAAATAATGTAATTTTTCAATAAAAGTATTGGTAGAACATGAAACCTTAAAATATAACTTATCTAAGCTATGAAAGGCTAAAGATCAACTCTATCATCTGTGTTACGAAAATCTAAAAGTAATGGTACGCAGTTGATGTAAATACCTAGCTATCAGTTACAAACACTTTCGTCCTCTGCTTAGCTAATTTCAAAGTTAAGCCCACAGCTACTACTCTACAATAAATTTGTTTAAATTGCAGTGAATCCAGACAGTAGTGAGCATGTTAGCAACAATAATAGTAATAATACAAGACCTAGAATAAACCACATCTCAACCTTTATAATTTAATAAGTCGGGCTGAGCTTGTTACAGAACCTACATTATCACTTTATTACATTATTACGCAATGAACTGCTACAATAGCAATGCAGTAAGAGCATTTATCTATTTTCAATCTCTTCCAATACTTTAAGAATTACAATCGGCCTATTAGGAAATAATATTTAAGATTCTTTGCTAATTTACTGTTAATTCGTTTTTCTTAAAAATGCTCCTTATATTTAAATCGAAGACCTTAAAGCTTTTTTAAATTGAAAATTATATATGTATACTTTCCAATAGATTGAATATGATAAAAATTTTTAACAAATTTAATGTACACACGTGCAGAATAACGAATTTTCTTCATCTTGTGGAAACATAAGAAATCTTATAAAAAGGCTTGTTAGATAATCAAAAATTCAACTTTATACAGACTTTAAAAACGGGGCTTGAAGTTACTAAAGCAAATAATAAAGTTTTTACTTACCATACATCTTTCCTTCGTCCGATAATATAATTTTCCGTCTTCCGCAGGGTGGGTAAATGGCGAGGGCTTCTTGAAAACTCTGTTCGATGTCTGGACTCCAGACACCTTCGGCGTCTGCCGCCGACATATCCTTTTCATCCTGAAGAGAAGTAACAACGTTAAGGATTATCACCAAAATTGCACGTCTTGAACGCAAACTACGAAAACTTTGTTGAAAATTTTGCTGAACTACCGCAGAACAATCCTCACATCTTAACTAAAATCACTACTCACATCGTAGTAGGCGAACCTCGGATCGTAATGATGATGGGAATGATGGTGATGGTGGTGGTGATACATTGGAGAAAGAGGAAGGCACATAAACACAAGAGTTTTATCTCTGTCTGTTTTACACTGTTAAGAAATAATTGTTTAGGATAATTTTAGCATTCGTATAGTCTACCACTTGCACGCGCTTAAATATCGGCCAACTAAATATTTAATTGATATCTCGGAGATGGATGTTATCAAAAATAAATCGCTCTATTGGAGAACGAAGATATCTATAGCTAGAATGTACAACATCTGAACGTTTCGGAATGATGTTGCATGTGTGAACGTGTCCGTGGGCCCGATGTTTATGTACGAAATAATATCATCATCGGTTTTGACCTGATGTTTTCATCTCTCTGTTACGTTCGATATTTTACTGGTTGTTGTTTTCTTGATAAATGCGAACCAATCTAATGTACGAGAGTGTGACGGCATTATCGAGATGTATGTACGTATTGTACGTATGTGTATAAATTTACGCACACAATACGAACGATAACGTTGGATGGGGGGATAGAGCAACTGAAACTCTGGCGTATCCAATCTCGAAGATAAAGTTTTTAAAATTCTTTGAAATCTAAGATGCAGTCGCGTGGTAATATGCACTGTTGCCCGCAAAAATCTAGACGCATAAGACACGGGAAAAGATTAGGATTTTAAATTAAATAGAAGGTGTTCCAATTTAAGGTTATTCTTGAATTTAAAACAAACTAGACAAATCACTTAAATTATAATAATGTTTTTATTTCAAATGATCTATTAACTACATGCGTATATCAAGTGTATGCATAAGTTTTCGCCGGCTTAACTAAGAGATAGCGCAGTGTATTTATTTGACACATACGTCATTTTGTTCGTAGATACACACGAGTTGAATCCGCCAAAAACTAGCGTCTTTGCTTTTTGTGCCTAAAAAAGAACATTTGCGGCACGCATTACTTTTCTTATTTAAGCATAAGAAAAAGCCTGCAGAAAGTAATCGTTTACTGGTAGAAACATATGGTGAATACGTCCCATTGATCAGAACATATGATAGAAAGTGGTGTTTTCAATGTGAAAGATAGAGAGCGCTTTGGTAGACCACAAAAATACGAAGACGCAATTGCAAGAGTTATTGGATAATGATCCAACTCCAGCTCAACGGCAATTAGCAGAAGTATTACATGTGTCACAAAAAACAATTGGCAGACGTTTGCTAGCAATGGGAAGTATCAATAAACTCGTACCCCGAAAGATGAAATAATATAATAGAAAAAAAATGTTAAAAGTTTAGCAGGCCATTATTCATTAAATTATTGATGAACCAAGTAGCAGTACGCAAAATGTCTGGGTTGGCTTGTTGGCGAAAGGACTTGGTATGATTGCATCCTATACGGATACATGTTAAGTTCTTATCTATAACGGTTCGGCGTGTTCCGTAAGAAACTTGAATTTCTTCGGTTGGACGTCTCCAAGGTTTTGTCCTCTTCCATACGATTAGAAACATCAATAAACAATCAATAAAGTTACAGATATAGTTTCGCGAAATACACCAACAACATGTACAAGGCACATAACACATGGGCTGAAAAGTCCCGGGCCTAACAAAGAAAACACTGTTTTTTTGGTTCAAAATTAGCTTTATTCATCAACGTAATCTCCAGCAAGAGCAACGCAATCATTCCAGCGCCGCTCTAACATTTCTTACCGGCGAGCATTTTTTGAGGTCTGCGAACAGCCAGTAGTCGCTGGGAGCCAAATCTGGCGAATACGGTGGATGTGGGAGCAATTCGAAGTTCAATTCATGTAGTTTTGCAATTGTTTTGATTGACTTGTGACACGGTGCGTTGTCTTGATGAAACAACATTTTTTTCTTTGCCATATGCGGTCGTTTCTTTGCAATTTCGGCCTTCAAACGCTCCAATAACGCTATATAATATTCACTGTTGATGGTATTTCCTTTCTCAAGATAGTCGATGAATATTACACCACGCACATCCCAAAATACCGAGGCCATAACCTTTCCAGCCGATTGTTGTGCTTTCGGGCGCTTTGGACGAGGTTCACCAGTTGCTGTCCACTCAGATGACGATCGTTTTGATTCCGGAGTGAAGTGATGGATCCATGCTTCATCCATTATCACATATCGACGCAAAAATTCCGGTTTGTTACGTTTAAACATGGCCAAGCACTGTTCAGAATCATCAACACGTTCTTGTTTTTGGTCAACAGTGAGCAAACGCGGCATCCACTTTGAATAGAGCTTTCTCATAGTCAAATGCTCATGCAATATAAAGCCAATACGTTCTTTTGATATCTTTACGATGTCAGCTAACTCAGGCAACTTCACTTTTCGATCATTGAAAACGATTTTGTGGATTTTTTTGATGTTTTCTGGTGTTGCCGCCTCATTTGGACGTCTACTGCGTTCTGCATCATCGGTGTCTCTACGACCACGTTTGAAGTCAGCAAACCAACGTTTTATTGTTGTTTCTGATGGAGCGGAGTCCCCACAACACTTTTCAAGCCATTGCTTCGCTTGAACGGTATTTTTTCCCATCAAGAAGCAGTGTAAAATTAAAACACGAAATTGTTTTTGATCCATTGTTTTGAAAATAACAAAAGTAGCGTGACTCTTAGCACAATAACTCACAAATTAATGAATAGAATATCATGAAATTTTAACGGCTGTCTTTTGAAGGTTAGTACTAACTGAGAGAAAGGTGACTGCAATAAAACTAGCGTCATCTATGTGTTAGGCCCGGGACTTTTCAGCCCATGTGTTATACGAAGATTACTATTTACGTATCCGAAATAATAAATAAAAATAAATATTTGTTACTGAAAATGGTTTTATTGTTTTTCAAAATATTCTCCGTGATGATAGCTACATTTTTGTTTACGTTTGAACCAATTTTCATAGCATTTTTCAATTCCGATTGAGGTATGTCCAAAACACGTATCAACCGCTTCTTCTGGCTTCGTAAATCGTTGATCACATCGTTTATTCTTCAAGAACGGACATAAAAAGAAATCATTGGGTGCCAAATTGAAATTGTATGACCGATGACCCATCAATTCAATGTTTTGACCAGTTAAATATTGGGTTGTTTGGGTCGATGTGTGAAAGCCCGCGTTGTCATAGTGAAGAATGACGTCGCTGGCTGTTTTTTCTTGTTTCTTCAAAAACTTCTGGCAAACAAATGGTTGTGTGCCATTCAAGATTGACCGTTCTACGACTCTCTAGTGACACTGTAGCCACATACCCATTTATAATAAAAAAAACAAACAGGCAACAATTTGCTTCGAGGTGTTTCTGGCGCGAACAACTTTTGTTGGGTCTAGCTTACCTTAGAAGACCCATACAGTCGATTGCTGTTTAATTTCGGGCTCATGCGCAAAGATCCAAGATTCGTGAACTGTGTAATATTATACACGCGTTTTGGCGCACCAAGATTGTATTTTTCTAGCATTTACTTGCACCAATCGACACGATCTTTTTTTTAGAGCGATTATCAAATTATGCGGAGTCCAACGCGAACAAATTATTTTCGCGGCTAAATCTTCATGATGCAGTAATCGATTGTGTGCGACCTTCTTTAAATTTGTCCCTTAGTGAACAAGGGCCACGATTGAATTCACTAAACCAGTGATATATACTGGTTTTAGGTGGTTCTTCATCCTCAAATGCTGAAATGAGTTGATCGAAGCACTGGTGTTGAGATCCACGTCGAAAGTCATAGTAATCGTCATCGTACGAAAATTCTCACGAGTTAATTCCATTTTTTGATTGAGATGAAATTTTCAAGTCACTAAACAACAGAAATAGCATCCGTATTACAAAACGTTGGCCTAATTCGCGTCGGAAGTCGTAGTTAATCATCGCACGCAAATTCTCAAGAGTTAATTCCATTTTTTGACTGGGATGAAGCTTTCAAGTTACTAAACAAAACATTCTGAGTACGTATATAGATGGCGCCTAGCCACACCATTGTTACCAATTCCGGATACATATATACCAACACTCGCAAAAATTCTGTTCTACTGCGGTGAAATCTGGAAAGTATTTACGAAAATTGTCCAAACATAAATGATACTGCCAAATTCCATTAACTACCACACCTGCTCTGAAATAGGCTCCAATCATGTAAGTTTTATGCGCTGCGGCGAAAACCATAATTAAAAAAATACTTAAAATTCCAGAGAGAAAATATATGACTAACGACTTAATCTGTTGGAATTATATTTAAAAAAAGAAATAAACTACGACATACATTTTCAAATCTCATGACATACTTATCAATATAATTTTTGTTCTCTCAGTAGACACTTTAATACGACAAAACAATATCCTGAAGTTCATTAACGATTTCTGGTGTCATATAGTAGTCTTTGATCGTCCACAGCGAAAGTCACCTTCTTTCTAAGTGAGTTCTATCTCATTTAATAATATTTTGTTTTATTTTTGGATGGTTGCATGCAAGGGACAAGATAAATCCAATGTACACTACCGTTCATACTAGTTTGGGCACCTAGTATATAGTAATTTTCAGAATAATCCTGATCGCCACAAATAGGATTATTTTTGAGACAATATGGCACGTTATAAATTTACAATACCAATTGTTGCTTTTCATCAATAAGGTTATTCAGTTCGTCACAAGTTCGACTGTTAGTGATATCATTCGGAGACATCAAGGCACGGGCAGTTTAAGAGATCGAGCACGTTCAGGTAGTAAGGAAATAACACTTCACGTCGACGATTAGTGTATAAAATTACTGATAGCACTAGAAATCGCCACCGAAATCGCGACCATGCAGAAAAAATTTCTGTCACTACAGTGAAAAGAAAATTAAAACCTGCAAATCTTCACGGCCGCATTGCAAGAAGAAGAAACCTACTTCGACGTGGAAACAGGCAAAAACGGCTACAGTGGCCAGAAACACAAAGAAATTGGACAGTGGATGATTAGAAACGAGTGCTATGGATTGATGAGTCAAAGTTTGAGGTGTTCGGAGAATCAAGGCGCGTTTTTGTAAGAAGAGCGAAAGGCCAAAGAATGTTGCAGAATTGTGTAGTGTCAAATGTCAAGCAAGAAAGAAGTTCTGTTCTTGTTTGAGGTTTTCCTACGCCGCTACAGGAAACTTGAAACGAATCGAAGGTATTTTGCGAAAAGAGGGTTATTTAGAAATACTACAAGAAAATGCAGTACCATCGAGACAACGTCTGATCGGCAAAAATTTTGTATTCATGCAGGACAACAACCCCAAACACTCAGTAGTGATATGTGAAAATTTCTTAAATGAAGAACAAGATAATGGCACTTTACAAATATTGACATGGCCGCCGCAAAGACCGGATCTAAATCCATTCGAGCTTTTGCGGAATGAATTGGATAGGAGGGCCCAAAAAATATGCCCTACCTCTGTAGGCCACCTGTGGAACATTTTGCAAGAGGAATGGATTAATATGCCAAATAGAGTCCTTGAAAAACTAGTGGAGCAGAAGCCTCGTGAAAGCTGTTCTTCGCGCAAAAGGGAGTTACTGATGAATGGAATGTTCAAGAAGTTATTTTTAATTTTTCGTAAGAATTACTTTCTTACTTTAATTTAAACCGTTATTAATAAAATTTCTATAAAAAATGTTAAGTTTTGGAAAAATGAGTTTGAATAATTTCGCGTTTCCTTGAAATTTATTTGCGTGTCCAAACTAATATGGATAGTAGTGCACATATCTTTCATATCATTTGACAACAACACGACGCGAATAAGAAATTATTCTCGTTATTTTTGTCGCGTATAACCAAAACTAACACGTCAAATATTAATAGAACATAAAAGCTCCACATCTTTTTTGACACATGCATCTCCTTCACGTTTACACTAAAAAAAAATCCTAAACACAATAAATAAATGATTTGATTGCCTAGCGGTGAAATACCCCCCGCGTACAACAGATACTCCACCAACCGTTCGAGAAAAAATAACAAGCGAATTGTTAGTAAACAGCCACTTTCGTTAGCGGCCAGTTTACGAAATTACGGCTGTCATCGTTCGGGCGCGAGCGTGAATCTAAAAACGTGCGCCGAAAGACCGAAAAAATGCAGCCGGCCGGCATCTTTACGATCGATATTTTTAAGATGCGACCGACTGCATCTTATACGTAAGTAAAAGTATATGTAAAGCGCATATAATACGAGTTTATAGACGAAGATTTTATTTACGTCGAAAAATATGTGTACACACGTAAACCGTCGCGTTTACGAGGCGTTCCACAAGTCTATCTTATAAATAGAAGCGGGAGGAAAGTTGTTTGTTTATGGGCTTGCCTGTGTTGCGATTTAGATTGCGTTAATCGTAGTATTTTTTTCCTCTTCTTTCTCTCTAGCGAAGATGTTTACTTATGCATGTTGAATCGGCGAGCGTCCAGTAGCGCGAAATATGTAGAATATTTTGCGTATGTCGATTTTTATCACAACGAGTACTGATAAGATTTGCGTAATTGTGATTCATAAAATAGTGCACTCAACGTCTATTAAACTGGAGTGAATTTTAAAGCGGGATGTGTAAATTAAATCGATGTATTACGTCTGCAAAAAGCTCATTTTAAAATTATTGCTTTTAAGCGATATAAACTTTTAAGAATGTTCTCGATAAATTTAAATATATACATCTACTATACTGAAATCATATCTCTTTATAATTACGGATACTATTGATCAGGAGTTTGTATTGTAAAATTAATAATTCAAGTAAACCATCCAAAATAATAATCAAATATTTCTATTTAACAGCCAATTAATGAACATAATAACTAACATATATAATGAAATTAAACATTATAATTACGATTAATGAAATTTATGCAGTTGTAGCATTCCACTGATAATTGTTTGCAGTTGTGGATCAAGTTAACGAATGGAAATTATTTCATTTTGCATACATAATTAGTCTCGGCGAAGAGGGGCAAGTTTCAGTGCCGTGCAGAGAACAACGTGGAGGGGTGAAGCGCGCGGCACGGAAAATCGAGTACCAGTATCAAAGCACGCTTGTTTAGTGTCTGGTTGTGAGTACTTGCTTGTACACACATACTTAGAAAATGTCGCGTTTGGGTACGTTTGTTGTGTACGTTGAAAGAAGAAAGCAGAATTGAAAGATAAAAAATTGTGGCTATGTGTGGACGAAAAAACCGATCGGCAAAAACATTCAGTGGTGAATGTGATGGTACGTACAATGGAAGAGCTTGAATTGTCATCCCCTATCTTACTTGCTTCTAAAAGAGTTGCAAAACGTACTAGCGATGAAATTTTAAAAGTGGGGTTAAACTTTTAATGCTTGTGGTGTCGCTAACATGCTTTCTTTCGGCCGTTCTTTTAAAGAAGAGAGTAGTAATCTGTTACATGTAACATATGAAATCCATGCTTTAAACCTTGTGGTCCAATTGATCCCTAAATGATATAATGGCCTATACGAAGGCAATATTTCTAAAGTCCCCAAAACGTACAAAAAGATTTCACGAACTGTGTCCCAAAGTGTTCGAACCACCACAGCCGATTACTACGAGTTGGGGAACATTAAGGGCTGCGTTTTACTACCGCGAACATTTTGATGATGTAAAGAAGGTAGTTTTACAATTCGATCCAAGACACGCCAAAACTATCAAGAAAAGCGAGAAAAAGTTTGAAAATAGTCAGGTAAAATGTGATTTAGAAGGTATTCGGAAGAACTACTATGGACTAGCGGAGGGCAAAATTAAAAATTACAAAATGATTCGATGTCGTTTGTGGATTCCCTTCAAATCGTGGATGATGTTCACTCACATGTACGGCGAAAGCGAAAAAAATGAAAATGTAATACGAAAATTTGAAAGTGTTCTTGACAAGGATTCTGATTTTCTGATATTACGACAAATTTGTGAAGGTGCGTTTAGGGATCCATTAAGTTGTCACATAACTCGATGTGGAACGATCGTTTTCATCATTAGAAAATATTTATTCCGATCGCCGTACTCATTTGATTAAAACAAGTGTGGAAACATACTTAATGATACTAATTCATAAAATAATTGCGGTTATTGAACCAAAAAGAACAGTGTTCCTAATTTAATACTCATCCACTGCATAAAAAGATCGTCGAGATTTGAAATCCAACAGAGACTTTATAATGTCTGGAATATATGTAACAACACAACTAAATGATACAGCCAATTACCAGTTACCAGGTGTACAAGTATGAAATGCGGATTTATTCTTCTAGAAAAAACATAGTGCTTTATTCAAAGTATGTTCCATCGCTTATTATACATTTTTCCCATCTTTCGGGCAATTTGTGAATACCATGCCAGTAAAAACCTTCCTCTTTTGCTGCGAACCATTCATCAAACAATTTTTTCCCATCTTCGTACGAACTAAAGCGCTGCTCAGCAAATTCTTGACCCATCGATGAAAACAAGTGGTAGTCAGAAAGAGCCAAGTCTGGTGAGTAAGCTGCATGGGGTAGAACTTCCCAGCTGAGTGCTTCCAACTTATCGCGAACCAGTTTTGCCGTATATGATGGAGCATTGTCATGAAGAAAAATTACTGTGTTGCCTGTTTCAGTATTCTGGCCAAATCTGGCCAATTATTCTTCGTAACGTCTAATATTAGCCGTTTTGCGCTTAAGATTTTCAAAATTAATCCAGTTTTCATCCCCTGTAACTATACGATGCAAAAACGATTTTCTTTTTTACCAAGCGAGCAAAATGCCACGTGTTTTTGCGCTTTTCCATTTGCCTGTCATTCAACTCATGCAGTATCCATCTACCGGTCTTCTACATTTCTCCATCTCTCGTAGCCTATTGGAAACTGTTTGTTGTCTAACGCCCAATTGCTTGGCGAGTTGTTCTTGTGTTTGCGATTCACCGTCGTCCAACAATGCTTGCAATTCAATTCCACATCGTATTTTTCTGGTGATTTTCCACGTTTCTTGTCTACAGCATTGAAGTCATCATGTTTGAAACGCCGAGACCATTATTCACACGTACCTTGCGATGGAGCATGTTCATCGTTCGTTTCTCGGAATAATCGGCATGAAATGAAGACAAAAAGTGAATTGTTCGGTATAAATTTCGACATATTGAACTCAGCACAACACTGCACATATTTTGCCAATGTATCACTCGTGGACATCTGACACTCGTTGATGATATAGCAAAATGGCGCAATACCAAATCTTAATGCCACAAACTGCATTCCATACTTGTACACCTGGTAATAATCCGAAGGTGTTTAATATTTCCAGGTTGATTTTTATTGGTTGGGATTTTATGATTATAAGGCAACGTCTAAGAGACGCTAGCAACACCATCTAAACTAAAATACGTCCTGTTTTAACAATTATTTCTACCCAAAATCGCTTTCTATAGTGCTTGTGATGAACTCGATCTAGGTTAATATAAGTTATGACTAGACACCGGATTATATGCAAAGTGCATATATTTTATTCTTTGCATATCCTTAATTATAGTCTATATGTAGACGTATTACACTAATTCAAATTAATTAACGCTAATTAGTGATTGCATATTTAGGCATTTCTATGCATATTTTTATAAAAGTTGCACATATTGCATATTTAGGCTTTTTCTTATCCTTTCTATTAGTAAAGATTCCTAGTAATTCCTAATGTAGATCGACAACGGACAATTCTCAGAATGATAAATCTCTTACATTGGTTTCTCTTATACTTTTTTCTGCACGTGTTTAATTTCGCCTAGCAGAAGGGACATGGTAAATACATTTTATTATTATTAATTCCCAAATAAACTATTCATTCATTGAATATCTTTGAGCGAAACAGCATGTAATTGTGTTACGTTTCTAAATACTGTGCGTTCATACAATGAGTATAGCGAACAATATTTCTTTATGGATTAAGCCATATCCTGAACTGGTAAAGGCGACAAAATACTTTGTCAAGCCTGCAGTAAACTGGTAAGTTTAATTTTACTAAAAGCTTTACAATTGTTTTTAAATTCTCTAACTTTTGATATAACATGACAATTATTGTTGTAGGTGTCTTTATTTTATGTAAAAACTTTGCATATTGTAGCAATTATTTTGCATATATGTCCCAGATTTATGCATATTTTCTCGAAAATCTATGCATATATATGTGCATATATTCCAGTTTTTCTTTGGATATAATCCGGTGTCTAGTTATGTGTATTCAAAATATTATGCTTACGTCGCTAACATCACCGACGTCTAAATTCTTCGTATCCGGGCCCGGGCCGTTCGAATCGGCCGGCGGGCCGGTGACTGGAGTCCACGGTGAACTAATTGTGCCCGGTGAAACTACACTTCCTGAAACAAAAGAAAAATTACTTAAAAATGAAAATTTCTATAAAAGGAATAAATACAGGATGCTTTAAAGTACCAATTAGAAAAAGGAGTGATTATTTCGAGAAAATTCCATTCAATAAAATGAGAGAATTTTGCTATTTGTATTCAAAAGGAATACATTCTAAAAGGATTCGGCGTAAAAATAGACATTATTACGTTTAAACAAGGCTTCCGAAAATAAAAAAAAAAAGAGTAATCTTTAATAAAAAAAATGTTTGACAAAACCTTCCTCGTAACGAACAAACTCGTTAATTCGGTTTAAACCTACGTTCACGTCCCGAATATCCATTTTGTTTACGCGATTTTCTGACATAATACCTACGTTTGTGTAAACGAACGTTTCCTAGATTTTATAGCGTCTATTTAATTCATCTTTTTTACCTCGCCGTATAGTAGTAATATAACGTAGCCGAGCCAAAGATCTGAATAAAACTTGTCCGGTAATCCAGGATGTAGAGGGGTCGGTTACGAGAGAAGGAAATGTAAATATTTTTTTTTACGTATTCTTCATTTAAAAGTGCAAAATAAACAAACCATACGATGCCCGAGTGGAAGTATCCAGAGTTGTTCGCCCGCTTGATCGTATATAGTGGAAAACCGTTATTTCACCTATCCTGGTTACTTCCCAAATCTTCGACCGTGTCGAGAATAAAAAAAAAGAGCCGAGTAGATTAATTTACGTAAGGATGCTTTACGTTGGAAACGGCCCGAAATATTTCACGATCTAAACATTTGAGTTGGTGCTGCTTCGTTCCCTCTCTTTCTTGCTTTCTATCGCCTGATAGTAAACACGTGGCAAAGATCGACTTGGCTCAGGCGTGAAAAGTAAATAATTTTTATACAAATGAAGCGCCGAATGAGATTCGAACTGCTTCCTGTTTACGAGAGGATGAGTTCAGAAAAAAAAACGTAATTACTTTTCCAGGAACAACTTTCCAAAATTTCCGAGATGGTTTGGAGGAGATGTCTCACTTTCTTTCTTACACAATATTTTTCCTAAGTTATGATTTGACTTTCAGACTACAAAAAAAAAATAATGATCAGAGAGTTTGTTCAACAAGAGCGGAAAATTTTAATTGAACGCCATTTTTACTGTTGTGCTCTGATAGTCAAACCATTATGGCGGCGAGTTGGTGGACAGTTCACCATTCTTAAAAATGAATCGATAATCGACACAATAATGCATCCTTATTGTTAAACATTATCTTAACGATGGTGAAAGTTTGATAAGTATATACACTAGGGTGACAGAATAAAATAGACACCAGGTAAAGCGGTATAAATATGTAAACAGCTAAATTCTAAGAACGAATTAAGAACTTTCTCTTGTCATTAGGGTAGGAGTAGATGTATCGGAAGGAATTCGTCATAGATTAGTATCGTTACAACTATGTCTCGCTTACAAGGTTCGAGTGATATTAGCGACTTCATCCGGGGTCGCATCGTTTGCTAGAGTGAACGCGGCGCTTCGCAACGTGAAATAAGTAAATTTTTAAACATTCCGTTGTTCACAGTTAACCGTGTGATTACACAATTTAAACGCAATGAAAAAACAACAGCGGAGCCGAGACCAGGCCGTGCCGGACCTTCTGAAAGAAGTAAAAGGGTGCTTGTGCGTGAAGTGTTAAGAGAACCGCGAAAAGGTACAGCTGAGCTTGCGGCAACTTCACAGAAAAGTCAGCGCACCGTTCTGCGATACCTCCACAGTTTGGGGATGTATAAAAGGGTGGCAAAGAAAAAAACCTCTCCTTACGGCGTTTCAAAAACGGCGCCGAATAGCTTGGGCAATCGAAATGCGAACGAAGCCCGAAGAGTTTTGGCGGTCTGTCATTCTTTCAGACGAAAGCAGATACCGCCAACTCAGTGATAGTGGTCGTACGTGGGTATGGAGACGTTCGTCACAGCAACTGGACGACAAATTTTTGCATCAGACGGTGAAATACGGCGGTGTGAACATCATGGTGTGGGGCGCGATATGGTATGGTGCAAAATCGCAATTAGTAATCTGCGACGGAAATATAAATGTGGCAAAATATATCCAAATATTAAAAGAAAGACTACTACCGATATTCGAGAACGCTATTTTATCTAAAGAAGACGTCACTTTTATTTAGGATGGAGCACCCTGACACAAAGCAAGAACAACAACCACATGGAAAGAGGAACAGGGGATTCGGATTTTACCATGGCCAGGTCAATCACCAGACATGAATCCGATAGAGAATGTTTGGCACATAATCCAGACAAATATGGCGAAACGACCCCGAAAACCCATCAATAAGGAAGAACTCGTGGCAGCTGTTACAGAAGAGTGGTTAAATATTCCAGAAGACACCATTAATCATTTAATAGATTCTATGCCACGACGACTCGCAGCACTTCACGCAAGTAAAGGTGGATCGACAAAATATTAGTCTAACTGAAAAATTTTAAAATATTTTGTGTATATAACGAGAATAGTGTCTTTTTTTTAATTAGTAGGTGTCTATTTTATTCTGTCACCCTAGTGTATTTCATATAATCAATAAGCCATTGGGTGTCGGGTTAGATTAAATTCGGTACCCAGCATTCCACACATTATCCTCTCTATTCTTTGCGATTTTTTTAGTCTCTTCCCAAGTTTTTCCTTTCTTATCTAAAATTTTGATTATTTCTTTATTCCAGCTTCCATTTGGCCTCCACCTTATTCTTTTCATGTGTATTTATATATATGCTTTCCAGAGCTGCTTACTTCTTTCTTCACAGTTGAGTACCCAAATTTCTTATTATTATTGTTTGTTGTTATTTTTGTTTGTTTTGTTATTTCGTTTTTGTCTATAAATCCTCAGTTCATAGCATAGTATACCTTGTTGGTTTTCTGTATTCTGTTGTTAAGTTCTTCTTCTTGTCTTCTCGTGTATTGTAATTCTTAAATAGTGAAAATCTCTAACTTATTGCATTTCTGTTTCTTCAAGTTGTATCTGCATTTCTTTTTCCTTTTTTGATATAGTCATTACTTTTGCTTTATTTGCATTAATTTTCATTCCATACTCAGTGAGTGTGTTCTTTCAAACGTTTATGTTGTATTGTAGAGTTCTTTCATTTCCGGCTATTAATGCACCATCATCTGCGAATACACATTCTATAATTTCTACCTTTTCTAAGTTATGACGCTCTACATAAAAGGTTCTTGTTATTCTCTGTGTTCCCATGATTATTTCATCTATAAATATTATAGATAGTAGAGGCCTAAGCCCACCTCCTTATCTAACACTTTCCTTTGTATACAATACCTGTAATTCCATGTTTTTGCAAATTACGCAGTTTGCTGCTTAAGTTTGATTACTACAATTCGCAAATTACGTCCAATTTTTGGCATCCAATATGATTCAAATGTATCAACTGTGAGGAAAATTATCGATTAATGACTGATGAATATCGACACGTTTTCCACTAGATTGAGATTCGGTAATATCCATTTGGCACCATGATCAAGAAGAACTATGCAGCGTATTCTAATAAAGATTGGCGTCTTCAAATCTACAAAACTTTACCAATTGGTTCACTGAATATAAAGTGAACCATAAGTTTTTTAACAAAAGTCAACTTCAGAGATAAGGCCCATTTTCTGTTAATGGCTTTGTAAACAAGCAAAACTGACAAATTCGGAGTGACTAAAATCCACATGTACTTGATAAAAAGGAAATGCATCCCTTTGGATTGTATTTTAAGCTAAGGACACAATTGGATCTGTATGAACAGACAATTGTATTCCCTTTCATGTGTTATAAAGAACTTTTCAGCCCCGCTTGAAAGTGCAATAGGCGAGGTAAGATCATTGTTATCAGTTCATCAGAGAATCTGACCTTAACTCTGTGCACTCACTTAAGCACAGCCGAAAATGGCTAAAACCCAAATACAAATTTGCATAACTACAATTAGCTGACTAAAAGCCAATAAAGAAAAGTGGAAACGTATGGCCACGGCGGCATGACTACCCTTCATGCCGCCCCAACAAATTCAAACGCATGGCAACAGGCATTTAGGAGTGGTTTCGGCAAAATCCAACAGATTTTTTGCGCTAACTTGTGACTTGTGATGAAACGTGGATCCACTATTACACACCGGAAAGTAACCAGCAATCAAGACAGTGGACTAACCAGCTCCAAAGAAAGCCAAACTCATCCTATCGTTAGGAAAGGTGATGACTTCCGGTTTCCGGGATGCGAAGGAAATGAAACGATTACTGGACAATACTATTCTAAATTTTTGGATCGATTGCAGGCAGCTATCGTTAAAAAAGACCCGGAAGAAAGCAAAAAAAGTCCTCTTCCATCAAGACAATGCTGCAGTTCGCAGGACCGGAATTGTCAAAGCAAAATTGGCCAAATTAAAGTTCGAAACGCTTAAGCATCCCACTTATTCACCGGATTTAGCTCCGCCGGACTATCATCTCTTCCCCAAGCTTGGTATGAGATTTGCTTCGGATGAGGAGTTGATAACTGCCGTGAGCCACTACTTTGAGAAGCTTGGGGAAAATGAGTACTATAAAGACATAAAGAAACTTGAGCATCGACTAAATAAATGCATTGATCTTGAGAGAGATTATGTCGAAAAATAAAATGCATTTCATTGAAAGATTGCAATTTGTTATGCTTTAGTTATCGAATTTTTCTGCTTAACCTCGTATCATATTTACTATTTCTATAACAGCATTTTCTTCGTTTGAATGATTATAATTTCCAACGAATGTGCTTCCTTTAACATTTTTATTAACCTGTAACTTTTCTACAGCGTTAATATTACCTATTCTTCGCGTATAATTAATTTCAGACCCGATAAGTGTAGTTGATAGGTAATAATAGCAGAACGCCGACAATAAATAACCGGGCACTGGATCTCAACGGCCTCTACTTCTGAATAAGCAGCGTCGTAGATGCAGGGAGATGGTCGACGATAATACTGTATTCAAGGGACGCCGAGAGACGCCCCACAACATCCCAGCACCGAAGTAAGGCGGTAGAGGTGCAGATGAGACAATAAATAACCGGCTTTTAATAGGACGCGCTTCGATAATAGCCGGCGAACGAACAGCGCCACCTTACAGCCGCCGATGACGTTGTACGTTACGGTACGGCGCTTTACGGCGGGCAGCAAAGAGGAGGAAGAGGAAATATTAGAGTTTAGTGGATGATGATATGATAAAGTGCCGGAGCAATGAAATACGGCCCCGAGCAACCGGCAAGTTATTAAAGCTCACCTCGATCCCTCCTCACACCATAGCGCAGCTTCGGCCGTGTGTTCGAAGCTGTGCGAGATGCGGGGGAGCCTTCGGTTAGCCCGATGCCTGTATTTTCCGTAGAAATTCGCTATTGTTTACTCCGTGCGCCGGTGTTCGCCGCCGTCTCGAAATTTAATAGGGACCGGAGAATGTTAAATTGATAATAAAGGTATTGTAAATAGGTTATATTTACAGCTACGGGGTACTTCCCGAAGCGTAGGCCGGCGACGAGGCGGTGCGGTTGAGGGTTTACGGAAAGACGGTTCCTTTTTTGAGCTTCGGCATGTTCTTTCTGCGGAATAAATTGAATTCCTTCTAAAATAAGAATGGAGAATATTTCCTTACGTTTATTTAAAAACACAAACATCATTTACTTCATCTGTATCAACTTCTTTTATTTTGAAATAGCAAGTATATTTTCTTCTTCGTTCCATGAGATTTTTATACAACACATACGCTTTTGCTTAGTTGATTCATACAATGAAGATTCCTATTTAGATTTTGTAAATGTGTTGTAAATAAGTAGAAAAAGGGGAGATGTCTCGGAATTCTTTAATATAAAGCTTGTTTGGTATGAAAGATACAACCTGTAAATGTAAATATTGTTTGTTTTTTCCAAAATTCAAACAATTCTTAGGCCAACTTGCAAAAGCAATTGTATTCTGTTCAAGTAAAATTAAGATTTAGTTCGTTATAAGTTACTTATGTAGTGTTCTAACCCCTAAACTTAAACAATGTCGAAGTCCTACCATTAAGTCATTTCTTTCGACAACGGCACTATCTTCTATTTTTGGTGAAATAAATTTGCTCGTTTTAAAAACTTTATTTGGTGTTTGTTATTACTTAACACTTTTCCAACGTAATGCATAGGAAAAAAACTGATATGCACTTCTTGCAGTACAAGGGCAGAATATTTATTATGAGAAATGGAAATATTGGAGACTTGAAAACACTTTTGAGTTAACTAAATACAATTTAAGCGATACTCTAGGGAGAAATGTTATTATCATTGGAGAAGACTCGGACACCAGTGCATGTAGTCACTGTAACTTATTAAATTTATTGCAAGAATGACCTAAATAAAATTATGATAGTTCAAGAATTTTAACAAACTAGTACTAAGTACTAATATAGGATCGTTGTTGGTTAGTTCAGAAGATGTTATATATTCCCACATAAGCGACAACATGCGTACATACATATGCATATATATCCTGCTGTTTCTAGTTTGTGTACATGATTTCTCAAGACAGCATATCCTAGCAGTTACTGAAAGATTACAATTGTATTAAGTAAGCGCCTTTGCATGACTTGACGAGGACCTTTGATCTTCCTGTCACTTCTTGATTTTCGGCTTCAGGTGGCTTTCCTGTCTCTGCTCTCTAAAAAAAGGCTTGTTCACTTCTTCTTAGCTAACTTATCAGTTATCTCATTTCCCTCTATCCCCTGGTGAATCGGGATCCACCTTAGTCTGATGTTATTAGGGCCACTGATGCCTACGTCAACTCTGGTCTCTTTTGTGCTTGGTCTGACACTGCACCATACTAGAGTTTCTCTTCGGTATTGAGCTTTACTAAATGCCTTACTCAGTACAGTATATATAGGTATATATAAATGGATTCTGTAGAACAAAGAACGGTAATACAGTACTTCCAGAAAAAGGACATGACGCTCACTCAAATTCATAAAGACATTATGGTAACTATTGGTGAGTCTGCAGTTTCTTATGGTATAGTCAAACGCTGGTGTCGAGATTTTAAATGGGTAAGAACATCGTGTGAAAACCAACATGACGGTGGTCCTCCCATAATGGTAATAACAGACAAAAATATTAAAAAGATACACGATATCGTACTACAAAACCAACGAGTACGCATCAGAGACATTGTGGAAGATATTTATGACATCATGTTTTGCACAACATACTGACTAAAGAATTAGATATGAAAAAGATGAGTGCAAGATGGGTGCCCCGGATGTTAACCATTGATCAAGAAAGCAATCGATTGCTGATTTGTAAGCGACTTTTGGAAAGGTACCAAACAAACAAAGAGAACTTTAGTCGGTATATGACCATGGGTACACCACTAAAATTAAGGTCGCGCCGTCTGCCTGAGAGGTTTTGCTATCTGTGTTCTGAGATGTTCAAAGAATCATCCTGAATGACTATTTGCAAAAGGGAAAGAGCATTACAGGAGCCTACTACGCACAATTGATTTCTAAATTGCGAGACACTATTAAAGAGAAACGCCGACGAAAGTTAAGGCACGATGTGCTGTTCCATCAGGATAATGCTCTCAGTCATACATCTCGGTATCGCTATGGCTGCTATAGACCAAGCAGGCTTTAAATTAGTGGACTACCCACCATATTACAGGCTGTTCCTCAGATTAAAAGAAATCCTACGTGGGGCAAAATTTTTCAGTAATTATGAAGTGATGCAAGCTGTGGAGAAGTGGTTTGCAGAGGTCGGACAAAAATTTTTCCAGGAGGCTGTTAAGATATTGGAGCACTGATGGGCCAAGTGGATTAGTATAGAGAGACTATATCGAAAAATAAAAAGTATAATGCCACTGTAGTTTTACTGTAAGGGGGTAAGGAATGCAGCATAGAAATCTATCCTCGTATACTGCACTTAAATTAAATGCATTCTTAGTAATTTTTAAGGATTCTCCTTATTCCGACGATGAAACTACATCTGAAAGATACTCCGAAAACCAGTATATTTCCCTTTCCTTAAAAAAAAATCACGCGGCCACCAATGTTTTTTTTGTTTTACGCAGTAATAGCTTTTGCAGGACCAATTTGTAAGTGGTTGTGGGACGAAATTTCATGATGCATTGATTAAACTGAGATGGGCGAATTTATCCCTATTCTATCTCATATATTATTCTATATATATTATTTTTCCAATACAAAAATATTGTACCTACATTTAATACACTTTTTGTTTCTCGTCTATCGTAAATTTGTCCATACAGTTTGTTATCCGGACTTTTACCTCAAATTCCGTTTGCATTATTTTATAATGCCATAAAAAAGAAGCAAAAGTATCCTTGAAATAATCACGATTTCGATCAAAACCGCCGATCTCTACAAAGAAAACATAATCCTTAATTGCGGCATTGTATTTAAATGCAATTGCGTTTTTGTAAAGGACAGATATGGACGCGTATGTACCAAGATATTTAAAACAACACGTAAAGAACACGTAAAATAATAAATTCTTTCATAAACTATTGTCAATGCGATTGTGATCTTTTCAAAGATGACAATCGCTCCGAAATAATAGTGCGGTAAAGGTAAACGTAAGCGATAGGCCTGTAGATAATTCCGGATTAACATCTAGAAATACGCTATCCAATTTTTTTATTAATTTTGTATTAAGAATTTTATTCTGTCAAATTTAAAATGGTCGTCAACCAACCTAAGATGAAAAATAACATATGTACAAATAAGAATATATACAAAAACTTATGCAGCGATTACGTGAATGAGTGAAAAAAACGAGGTGCTATGTATTGTACATCATTTTATTAACATTATCGTCATTGTAAATCGTATACCATAACCGAAACAATATTGTAACAATTCCAAATCAATAAAAACGTTAAGTAAATTTCAATAAAATGATTTAAATAATCAAAAACGTATACAGACAGGCTAATACACAATTAGTGTTGACACTGCGATGGTTCAGTCAGCGGCGAATGCTTAGAAAACGTACAAGTGGTGTGATAAGCAGGTAATAAGTGTAAGTAAACTTTCACCCTTTTTAGCAGCCTTTTCAGGATGCAGATGCAAAAATTAGATGAAAACGATTACATATTTGTAGCAACAAATATACCAACGGTTTCCTTATGTAATCTTGAGTGTTTCAACTAGTCCATTGTAGCTCTTATAAATAATTTGTATGCTTTATCTTTCAACAAAAGTTTTTTTAGCCTTTTTCGATTTAGTTGCTTCACTAGAGTCAAATTGTAAAAACTATAACTTTAATTTTTGCGAAGGATAATAAAATGTTGCCTGTAACCATGCTCCTAAGCATGTAAGAATCGGTTGTGGAGGTGTGGCAACATTCTATGCAGAGGAGATTGAAAGGCCCGTAGATATGACAGGGGATCTTCAGGGTGATTACATAGAAAAATAACCATGTTTGTACATAATTTTTGGTGCAAATTCATTCTGTTATTTACACTTGTCTTGCTTTTATGAGCTTTCGGAGATTAAAAACAAACCAGCCCTCGTATTTAATGTCGTCGACTTTATTCCGTGTGTGGTTCTTATTAATCTATTGAAGTTCTATTTGGAAAAGTTCGTATCCAGAGCGTCTAATGACAATATATGCGTTCTGTCGTTTTTAGGTGTTCTTCACATAGACGGCATAGCTGATCTTCAGCTTTTCCAAGTTTGTGTAAATGATATTTGAGAACTACATATCTTCTTTATTGAAAGATAGCAATATCTTTGCTGTACTTGACAAGGGTAAAACGAATTCTTTCACATAATATTGTCCAAGAGTGTTTACTTTTAGTGTGCGGTTTAGGCAACTCAAACATTCTTGTTGCTTCTTGAGCCAGTCTATCAGCCTTCTCAGTCCCCTTTATCTCTCAACAACCTGAGACCTATCACAGTCTGATCTGATTTGGACGTTCCAATTGCATTAAGCTTCGTAGACAAATGCAGATAAGATTCGAAAGTATTGGCTTGTAGAGCCTTCATCCTGCTTGACTGTCTACTAAAGTTACTCATGTATGGTAATGATCGTGAATTATAGAATTAAGCGTATAGATATTTAAATAGATCTTCTGGCATGATTCGCTCCAGAAGACGCCGAAAGAGGTTTCATCGAAACGTCAAGCTACTTCAGATTCCTTTTTGGATAGCAGCTTCACGGAGAAGAATTACTGATCCATTATTTTGTGACGAAGCACTAAACGTAGAAAGATGTAATAATTTATTGCAACTCTTTTCAAGACGTAATGGCAAACTGAGGGGCGGTATACTTTCAACAAGACAATTCCATAACTTATAACATACTACAAATAATGAAGACGTTCATTGTTGACCATGAATATATGCAGTAGATTTTCCTCCATGTTCTCTTGATTTACCTATTTTAATTTATTTTATTTCTTCACACTTAAAGAGCACCATTTTTTAGGTCATCTTCTAAAATAGCACCATACAATGTTGTGCGTCAAAATGTTTGTGGCACATTATTATACAACATAATATGACGAGCAAGGATTTCTAATGAAATTGCAGGATATCGTTTTAAGCATTTATAGTAATTCTTCTATTACTTCTCTAAAAAAAACATATTTTTAGTCTGCTAGCATTATTGTTATTTAACTTAGATTACTATAATAGCTAATTATATTTAAGTAGAAGCTTATTTACATTATTACTGCGAAGTATGTCAAACGTAATTTGATCTTTCAATTTTGATATGAGTTAAACAAGATTTAACTGTCTGATGTAGCTGTAGTTAACATAAAAAAAGTTCAAATCAAAAACATAACCTTCTTGGCTACGTTTTTATGATCATACTGTGTATGTATTCTGTTAGTTTTCAAAGATTAATAGCAATTCGTAAATTGATTTTTTAGATATCAAAATGCTGCTTACTTGTTCTATTGAATGGGGTAAACTATTGAGAAATTTTAAACTCACATAACTAAGATTTCTTTCAGTCAATTATAGCCTGTGTTTGGAGTAGCAGTAATTTATTTTGTGTGTAGTATGGTGGGTGTGAAGGAAAGTATTATGTTCAAACATTTTTTTATGTTTGAATAAAAACACTAAACATTCGAAAATACAGATTGCAAACATGACCAAAAACCTGTTAGCGCTAGAATGACCTCTACAAGATTGGTTGTAATTGAGGCGTAACATTAAACGCAGGACTTTTTTTGACTAACGAAAATGCGATCGAGTTCTCTACTGCTTCCCTAGAAGACGACCCCAAACTTTAAATGCGGATAGCAGAAGAATAAACCAGTCGTAGTACATCAGCGCTAACCACTTCACCTAATATTCGTATACAATAACAGAAAGTACTTAGTTTTTTACAAACTCAATATATATGACTATTTCACTTGAGGCAGTCATCCACAGCAAGGCCTAAAAGACGTGCTGAATGTTGTACATCTTACTTATAGCCATTGAGAAAGAGAAGCTCAGGATAATTCATTTCTTTCGCTTTTAAGACCACAATCTTTACTGTGATTAAGAATTAAGCTGTCCTCAGTTAACCATTGTTCAAGTAACGTCAAGTACCTGGAACCATTGTCGATGACTGCCTCAAATAAAAATCTCAGAAGTATCAAAGAAGTGTCATTAGCGTAGTTTATTCTCGATCAAAGGACATTCGACAATATAGACATCATTAAAATAAATAACAAATAATAGCGGCTCCAACATATTGCCTTGAGGTACGCCCTTACAAGTATAAATGGGATTTGAATAAACACGAACACCATTAGAGTTGATCTCAACTGCCTGCTGTCTATGCTTCTATCAAGTAAGCTTTGAACTAGGATAAAGATGTGCCTCGAACACCATAGCGCTTCAGCTTACAGATTCATTTAGAATGGTATATGCTATCCAACGCCTACGACAAATCAAGCAGAATACAACATGGTAAGCTGTTACGTTCCAAGACGGTAAAAGTAAATTTTATGAGCTAGAAAACAGCGGTTTTAATACCTCTATAAACAATATATTATGTGCAAAGCAATCCAAACTCAAATTAGAAATTTATTTTGTTTCATAAAAAGTAAGAAAAAGTGACATAACGTAAAATTCTCTTGCAATTTTATACGAACAGCTACTAAACGCAATTCAAAAGGAAACAAACTCCAATTACGCTTCGCGTATTGTTTTCTAGCGATAGAGAGTCTAGAACCCCCTTGAGAACTGTCACCCATCGCGTCTACATGCAAAAACGAGCAACAAGATGGAAAAGCCACGTCTGAGTTTGAGAGCGTTCTCTTCTGCCTCTCCATGCGAACTCGGGAACGCGGACGGCGACTGAAACGGGGGTGGAGTTAGGAGAGCGGGATGTCGGAACAGCAATTTCTTTATAAAGTAGAATAAACGTCGGGATATCGCCTCAAAGAGACTCCCGCCTGTCCGCAGCCAGCGCCGGGAGAGAGTGGTTTTATATCACGGTTTCGTAAGAAGTTTAGCTTTCGCTTTGATGATGTTAAAGTTAGTCGAAACGGAAAACTAAGTTGTACGCGAACACGAGCGCACACTTCTCTCTCTTACTCTCTCTCCACCAGTCTCAACCGGTGCGGTTCCAACGTTTCGCGAGTCCTTACTGGCATATTTCGCCCCAGAGTACATCACACTGATAAATGCCTTGGCGGCGGCTACTTTTCTCGAACGTTGGCAAGGTTTGTCTTCGCTTCGTATGCTGGAGCTACCCGCCTCGTCAACGCCGCCTATAATCGTTCGTCTTGTTGAAGGGGCCTTTTCTGCTACCATACAAGAGTTTGCTTTGTTCATACCACAAGATGCTTTTGAAAATTAGACGTAATATATTGGGAAAAGAAGAAACTTGTGTTTACTGAAGAAAACACTTCGAAGTTGGAGAAAAAAAAAAAAAGAATGAAACAATCGATTAATAAAAGAAAAAAGAATAGTATGGACAATAATATTAATTCTATCCCCATTAATCGAGGAGGAGGATTCTTTTTAGCCACGTAATACACAATACTTTCGATTTCGAAACTGTATTACGATTTCCCATTCCTATTATCATTTTGTTAAATTATAATTAGCCACAAAATAGATTAGGGACACGGAAAATATGCGAACTAAACCAAGTCATTGCTGCACTACGTCCGGTTATATCAATTTTAATCGCAAATATTCATAAGTACCGTTATTTTGATCTACACTTACAACTTATAAGTAGAGACCGGATTATATGCAAAGCGCAAACATTTAATTTAATTTATTTTACTTTACGTAGATGTATTACACTGATTAGAGTTAATTAACGTTAATTAACTTTAATCAATGTAAGACGTGAAATATAATAAATAAATTAAATTAAATTCTTCGACTTTCCATATAATCCGGTCTCTACTTATAAGAAATGAATACGTAGGCTTCCACGGCCAGAGTTAGTAATAAACGAACTACTTCCGGAATTGGACCGTGTCATGATGAGATATAATATAGAAATGAAATAAAAGTAAGAGGATATAAAAAAAAAGAATGAAAAGGAGGTGATGGTACGTGAAATAGAAAGAAAGGTGAAAAGAGTAAGAGAAGGAAACACATACAGAAAAAAAGGGGGGAGGGTGGAAAAAGGAAAAGAAAGAGAAACAAAAGAGAAAGGTGGGATCTCGACGTTTCGCCTCCGTCGTAGAAGGCTCCTTCAGGAGAAATAGGGAAAACCAAAGTGGCACGCTAACTCGACGTGTAAACCACGCTAGAGACGAAGCCACTTTGGCAGAAGGTTACGGTGACTCGGCGTGTTAACCGCGCTAGATTCGAAGACTTTCTGATATATATCTCATCATGACACGGTCCAATTCCGGAAGTAGTTCGTTTATAACTTATAAGAAATAACAAAATGTTTTCTTAATCAATATATCAATATAATTATGATTTTAATATACGATGTCATATTTTTAATATTCCAAAAACTGCAAGTGCATCGCTAGCTGATGTAAACCCTTTCTTTTATTTTAACGAAAATATATACGAGGGTTGGACTTACTAGTACAGTGATGTAGAGATATTATGCGACAAATCAGATAATGACGCTTACATTATAGATATGCTGCATACTTATCCTCTCTTAAATCTATTGGATTCGTCTTTTCCATTCCACACATCTTCACAGTCACAAAAAGACCAAAGCTTATCAAAGTTACTGATCTAATCTAGCGTACTCACAATGTCTTCCAAATAGGAGAAGCGCAGTTACTAGAGGCTAGCAGTGTAAGTAAGCGATAAATTTGTTTAACATGACGGATAAAATCTTTCAACGAAGGACATAAGGGTGCGGCTGACATGTCTTGGCCAAGCCAGCCGAGTGTAAACAAGGAACAAGTACCATAAAAAATAAATTAGCCAATAACCACTGGCCTTGACACTTTGGAAAGGTGTCTAAAAATGCGAAAAACTGCAGTACGATTGGTTCACCACACGTTCACAAAAATGCTGAAATGATAACGATATGAGCCTGCTTGTATACATTTGGAGCGTTATGAGTATGAAGTAGAAACTTTTTTGCGTGCCAAAACGGAAATGGTAATCTAATGAATGAGATCACTACGAAGTTGAAAAGTTCGTCAAAATTCCGGCAGTGTGAAGGTTATGATGATTCCAGTGTGCGGTTGGGATGGTGGTATCCTGCAAGATACAATACTACTTGAAAAAAAGTCTAACCGGCATTCAGAAGGAAAAGACGGCATTTTCGGGAAAATAATTTGACAATGTTCGAGTGTACACTGCACGAGCCTGTAGGTGATTCCTGGAAGCGCTGGATTTGGTAAATACATACCAGCTTTTCTACTAGCCTGATTTAATCTTCCGCGATTTTGATTCGATTCTCAAAATGAAGGAACACCTCTAGACACACCAGACCGTTAATGCAGAATTTTATCATGGCGTCCTAAAGCGGCTAAGGAAGAATATGAAGAGGAAATGTCCATAGAAGTAGCGTAGGGACGAGTCGATTCTCCACAGGATAACGCGATTTTTTGTGAAAAACTATATGGCTGTGGCTCCTAACCCAATCTATTCGCTCGACTTGACAGCTTGTAATTTTTCTTCTCTCTTTTCAAAACTGAAAATTAAGTTGAAGAGACAAGAGTTGTTACCC
This sequence comes from Trypoxylus dichotomus, assembly GCA_023509865.1. Classification (NCBI taxonomy): domain Eukaryota; kingdom Metazoa; phylum Arthropoda; class Insecta; order Coleoptera; family Scarabaeidae; genus Trypoxylus; species Trypoxylus dichotomus. The sequence continues at coordinate 37,917,284 of CM042081.1, forward strand.
TGGAAGGAATAGAAGCTGAATTGCAGACGGTACTCAATACATCACAACAAGGCTTCCAGAATGCACTTCTTATTCTATACTCCCAAGAGGACTATTTTAAAGGAAGGAAATCCTAGCATTCAACAATTTTATTTATCAACATATTTGTTCAAGTTGCGATTCAATTCATGTTTAAGACAATTCTTTTTTTAAATTTCACCTTCAAAGTTAGATTATTATTAAAAAAAAAAATTAAGTTTCGTGTCTGTTTACTTAAGCTACCACTCGTGGCGTAATAGATTTCAAAAAGCAAAATTTTAGGAGACTAAGTTCATTTTCCAAAACAACTCCTAAGTAAACTACGAGGTTTAGCTAGAGGGCAGTGAATACTTATTGGCCCCGATTTTCAACGCAGTATTCAAATTGAGAAAAAAATTAGGTTGTTATTTAAAAATATAGATAAGTTGATATTAAACGGATAAAAGTTTGGCTTTTTCATGAACACTCAACATCTAACTGCACTGCTATTATAGAGACCTGTGCCATCACGGCAAAGACGTCATAGACAAGGGAGAAATATCTTCTTTGAAACCATCACAGATATTGAAGTTTATTAAAGCTCTTAGATTGGATGGAAAGTTATAAGTGCGGGCAAATCCTAGCTTGCAGCTCATATAAGGGGATATAATAGACCAATAGATAGCAGTGCAACTTCACTCCTAATTAATCTAGTCTAACCTAATCCGATATAAACAGAAATAAAAGAATTCTGAAAATATTTTAAACCGAAGGACCTAATCCAGAACTGGTATCTGCCAAGATTCAAAACGCGACTCCTAGCATTTTTCTAACCAAAGCACCTGTATAAGTTTATAGTAAGAAATAAAGAGGAATTCAACGTGTTGTTACACCTTGGATTATCTACATACGTATTCTTTGTGTTTAATCATCTTCAGGATATTAGAATCATTTTCCGAAAGCAAACCGTGACTAAAAATATTTGAGATTATTAATTTTAGCTCAAATAGCTCGTAAAGTTTAATATAATTCCAATTTGATCATGCAAATGCATCAGCTCCATTTTTAGTTAATATCACAAGTTAAAATATAGAACTCGACCAAGTCGATACCATCTCCGTAGATGAGTATCGCATTCGATGACACTTTAAGCGGTATATACATTTTCAACAGAATAAATACGTTACATGTTACACTTCGAGAGCGATACCGTCACGAGTCCGCGGATAGATTTGGACGTTAGCTGGTCGTAACTCCCGTGCATCCGTAAGAGCATAAAAAAACATAAAGTGCGTCTAAATTTGAACGACATAAACTCCGAAATACACACACTCGTGCATTCAACGGGGTCCATGAGAGAGCGAGATAACGAAAAAAAAAAAGAAAAGCCGAATAAAAATAGAAGAGAGGTCGGTCGAAGCAAAAGCGTTCTAAACGACGAGCTTATTTTGGAAACTCAATTTGATGTCATTCTTTCGGGCAATTAATCGCCGAGCTCTGTGCTGTCCTGCGTCTTTTTTCTCTTTTTTTCCTCATTCTTTTTTATAACGTCCTCACATCCATCTTCATCTAACTCGCGCGTTTCATGAAATTCCGTCCTTTTCTATCTCATATATGTATGTACGGCGTTATACGACGAGACAGGGACAATAATCCAGCCATTCCGTTTTGTGTCGTTCCGAGTTGATGTGCAATATTGCCCACCCCGTTACCCTTCCCCCTATCGACGCACCCCACGAGACCCCCTTTATAACTGTACCCCCGGCGAACTGGCCATCGTTCCCGGTTTAGCCGGGTCAAGGGATATAACGGCGGCAATACCGGCAGACTCCGACCCTGTTCCATATACCCATAAGTATCCCTGTGTGTATAATGGCGCAGTGTACCGTGTACGCGATATTAGGCCGCATTCCACGACAGACGGTGTCATTGCTACCGCTCGCCGTCATTATAAAGCGAATTTACGGAGTCCCGAGGGTGGACGATCGACGAGACCAAAACAGGACATAGAAATAGATTATCGGTTCTGCGTATATTGCTGAAGGTGTACTTAGAATACGCTTATTGAAGTGGAGAATTATATAATACCGAACCTTTGAGGACTATTGCGATGACAAGTTTCGTAATCAATTGTAAATAAGTTTGTACCCTGTGTAATTGTTCGAAACTATTGTGAGATTGGTGAACGTGCAATAATCATAGGCAAATAAATCAAGCAAGTGATCATAGAGTTAATAATAATATTTATTATGCAACGGCGGAATCTATTACAGCACAAACTAAAGTACATACAGTCCCTGCCCATTTTATAAGGGTCTCCTTATAAATTTAAGCTTTTGTGTGTGTCCAATACGATAATTTACAAATACAAGTACAAAATTCATGAATACGGTTCACAATATCTACCTAAATACGTTTCTTAAATATCTCTCTCTCAAATTGAGAAAGTGCCACTTAATGACATCTTGCCTACTATTATCCCCCTCATGAATCATTCTGTACTGTATAGAAGATGGGTAGAAACGAGATTGAAAGACACAGTAATTCGTAGAATATTATTTGGATCGGTTACTATTGTAGAAACAATATTTGTTTGTTTATGTAACGTCTTTTCCGTGTTTACGTGTTAGTGTTACAATTTAAGTTATTTCTTGTATGCGCTTTATACTATATGTATCGCTATGGGTAAAAAAAAGGAGATACCAAATGAGAAGAAACTGCGTATTGAAGCATTGTTGGGTACAGGAATGTATTTCCAACGTACAATTGCAAAGAAAAAAGAGGTATCCTGGCAAACAGTGCATCGAATCGTCGTCAGTTGTGGTATAGTTCTGTATATCAGTCAAAGGTCCTGGACCACTGTAACACATGGGCTGAAAAGTCCCGGGCCTATGTATTAGGTCGATGACGCTAGTTTTATTGCAGTCACCTTTCTCTCAGTTAGTACTAACCTTCAAAAGACAGCTATTAAAATTTCATGATATTCTATTCATTAGATTGTGAGTTATTGTGCTAAGAGTCACGCTACTTTTGTTATTTTCAAAACAATGGATCAAAAACAATTTCGTGTTTTAATTTTACACTGCTTCTTGACGGGAAAAAATACCGTTCAAGCAAAGCAATGGCTTGAAAAGTGTTATAGGGACTCCGCTCCATCGAAACAACAATAAAACGTTGGTTTGCTGACTTCAAACGTGGTCGTAGAGACACCGATGATGTAGAACGCAGTGGACGTCCAAATGAGGCGGTAACACCAGAAACCATCAAAAACATCCACAAAATCGTTTTGATTGATCGAAAAGTGAAGTTGCGTGAGTTAGCTGACATCGTAAAGATATCAAAAGAACGTCTTGGCTTTATATTGCATGAGCATTTGACTATGAGAAAGCTCTGTTCAAAGTGGGTGCCGCGTTTGCTCACTGTTGACCAAAAACACGAACGTGTTGATGATTCTGAACAGTGTTTGGCCATGTTTAAACGTAACAAACTGGAATTTTTGCTTCGATATGTGACAATGGATAAAACATGGATCCATCACTTCACTCCGGAATCAAAACGATCGTCATCTGAGTGGACAGCAACTGGTGAACCTCGTCCAAAGCGCCCGGAAGTACAACAAACGGCTGGAAAGGTTATGGCCTCGGTATTTAGGGATGTGCGTGGTGTAATATTCATCGACTATCTTGACAAAGGAAATACCATCAACAGTGAATATTATATAGCGTTATTGGAGCGTTTGAAGGCCGAAATTGCAAAGAAACGACCGCATATGGCAAAGAAAAAAAATGTTGTTTCATCAAGACAACGCACCGTATCACAAGTCAATCAAAACAATGGCAAAACTACATGAATTGAACTTCGAATTGCTCCCACATCCACCGTATTCGCCAGATTTGGCTCCCAGCGACTACTGGCTGTTCGCAGACCTCAAAAAAATGCTCGCCGGTAAGAAATTTCGCACGAATGAAGAGGTCATCGCTGAAACTGAGGCCTATTTTGAGGCAAAAGATAAATCGTTCTACAAAAGTGGTATTGAAATGTTAGAGCGGCGCTGGAATGATTGCGTTGCTCTTGATGGAGATTACGTTGATGAATAAAGCTAATTTTGAACCAAAAAAACCGTGTTTTATTTGTTAGGCCCGGGACTTTTCAGCCTATGTGTTATTTTACCACTGCACCATGAATCAACACCAATGTAAGCATGTATTGGTGGATGTCTTGATGCCATATATTTATAATTTAGATTCGAATGAAGGCCCTTACACATTCACGCACAAGAAGGCACCATGCCGCATAGCTAAATCCATCCAAAGTTTTTGGAAACGCATGCTCTGCCTGTGTTATCTTGGCCGGGAAATTCTTCAGACCTCAATGCATTTCAGAACGTGTATCGAGTCAATATAATTAATTTTCCGTGTATAGGAAACAAATAAACATTTACTGATATTTAGTTTTGATTTGTGTTGGAGATGAGCCACAACAATGAAAGACCTAATATGGGGATATAGTTTTATGTCACAAGTATACGCTAATATTGAACTGGATAAATACATCAAAATGACCCCAATTGTGACCCTTGTAATATTCCTGATGAAGCAATGAAATCAAAAAATTTATAACACTCGTAAAATACACAGTGAACTCTTTTAGTTAAATAGGAATGTAGGAGTTATAACAAGAAAGAGCTCAATTCAATGATTGATAGCTTAATAAAATTGCATTCTATTGACGACTTTTTTCGGGACAGTGTAAACGTCAACTTGACCCTGCACATCTAGTTATTTGCTAATAAATTGATAAAATTAGCATCCATGCTGGAAATAAAATAGCATTTTCAAAAACTTTGGCAAAATTCGATAAGATCGATATCAGTCTATATTTACTAAGACAATTCTCTCTCAAGTCTTTTTTAACGATAAGGCTAATTATTTTTCCTTCCTCATGGAATAGAAAAAGCACAAGTGCCGACCGCTAAATTAATAATGTAAGTCGTAGGCTTCTAAAATGGATAAGGAGCATGATATAAAACTGAATATTAGAATCATCACCAGCGATATCCTCCTGAGAAAATTTAAACATAATACTGACTATTTCATTTTCCGTAACACGTAACAAGGTAAAAGGAACACAGTGTAGTGGATGGCTTCATATAAAAAGTTATTACTGTCAACGAAAACGACGGAAACTTTTGAGGCAAACACGTCAACGGTGTCCTGCGAGGTACCAATGAATATATCGTCATGAAAAAAATAAATCGTATATTTATAAAATTGCAAGCGGACTGACAGAAATACTTCCTAGATTACAGTTGTATATTATAAATATCCAACTGAAATTTAACTTAATCTAATCTTGAAAGAGACTCAAGAAAAAATAACAGTTGCTGCTTAACAGACGTTAGCATAAATTTAGAGCGAATTCATTAATTCTAAGAATTGTACTAATTTTGTTCATTTTCATATTGTTTGCGTTTGTTTTTCCATTAACCCGACACCTAAAGGGTATACGGGTCTTATTGATTATATATATCAATATATGTTTTCCATTAATATTTGTATGTGACTAAAAAACAATGGATTCTATTATTTAACAAAAGACAATCACAAACGAACAAAACAGTCATAAAAATTCGTAAATATATCTAAAAAGCTCTTCACCAAGCTTCAAACATGCAAAATAACCAGAATACACTCCACATGGACTCAAATTTAGACGAACAAAAGAGGCAGAAACCGTCAGAAATGAAGCCATCGTAGACATACACACACAGACACGTACATATACGTATGTAGATACCTGCGAGCGAAAAACGACAAAAGAAAGATACAAAACTCAATCCACGGTTACAACCGTTATGTTAGCTCGGAAACGTAAGGACATACACTCACACACCCACTTGATTTGCATTATGTACAGCAACATCAGACTCTTGGATACGTACATAGGTGAACAAACGGCCGGCGCTTAAATTAAAAGCGGTGGAGACGTAGGCTGGGTCTCGCCGTACGCGCAAATAGGAGACCGACACTCCGGCTGTTCGCGATGTTTTTAATGTCGCATACAAGACTCGGCACACGTACGACCTATTACATTTAATACAGTAATGAACAAAGCTATCCTAACTCAAGTGAGAGATGAAAAGTCTACAATTCAAAGAACTTTCGGAAATATTTGTCTTTTTAAAATCTTGATTTAAACATCCGCATCTTATATTGAGAATCAGCCACCTAACTCAGTTTTGAGACATTTATTGACAACATAATAATACTTGTTGCCCATACATTTCAAAAATTTTATATTAGATGCATTTTTTGTGCTCCAACACAAATACTCCAACAAAGTGATAAGACATTTCGCTTGTCGTGACCACAAGAGCCTTAAAGTGTAGAATAGTGTGTGTAAAATGTTCCACTGTCCTATTACTTCACCGTAAATGTTGAAGCCCTGTTCACTATTTTCCCAAAGGCGAATACTACTCAGCAGTATATATAAGTACTCCTTCGAAAATGCACTAGTCCTACATCGACAAACGCGGGACTCGAACCCACAACTAGATGCAAGCCCTTTTTTCACGGGAGCCGTCTAACATTACATATTAAACTTAATTGTTTTTTTGTAACTCTTACTCTTGACTATGTCGATATGTTTTATTTGAATAAAATGGAAATATGAAATCAACTATTTACTAGTGATATAGGCGAAATTAATATGATAGGCTTTGCTTAAATAATCCGACGAGGTTTTAATTTATATTTATATATATATTTAGTGTTTTCACATTATAACAATTCATATGTTTATACTCATTCGTTTTTGCTTTCCATTTATTTGTACAGAAATATTTAGTCTATTATTTGCTAGCATATTTGCTATTATCATAATCTATATATTCAGTAATTAGTACTGGTAAGTCTGACTAACGAATTTTGTAAGGAAATCTCGCCAATAACCACTATCTATTCAATTAGGAATATGTTCATTCTTATAATGTTAATTATTTTCTTAAATCATCTTAATTACCAAATATCTAAATATTTCATTTTTCCAGAATAATCTAAGCAGCTTAGGATTGCTCATTAAGGTAAAACCGAAGTTGCTTATAAATAACGTCAGTACACAATGTAAGTCAGTGCAAGTTAAGTCAATACAACCTGTAGCTCAGTACAAAATATTCAATATACTTATTATATTACGTGCAGTGTTTTATTCTTCGAATGAAAAATCAAAAAAGGTGAAAAACTCCAGCCACAGATTCGTACAACTGGTTTCGTGTGACCTCCACGCACCATCAGGCCCATACTAGAAAGGATAAGACAAGCCATTTTCTAATGATGTACTGAAAAATTGTCTCAATTGTAATAAATAATAAAAAACTAATGTTTTGTACTTATTATTCCAGAATAGACTACAAGAAAGTTTCGTGAATTGAAATGCGAATGCACTACACAGAAGAGCAATACAATTATAACTAGAAATTTTGTAAAAATGTAAAAGTAATAAATAGGCAGATCAAAGCAGTTGCATAAATGGATAGAGCAAATATGTTAAAATAAACACTGTCAAAGTAAAAATAATAATAATACACTTGGTCAAATAGTATCTCAGACTTTCACGGCCGTTTGTCATAGTTGTAACGGCTGTCGGGTTCCGCCGTATCACTAGGTTTTTTGTCGACGTTTCGCGAACTGCGATTCGCATTTTCAAAGGTACTGACCACAGCCGGTATGGACGAGATAGGGAATGTGACCTAAAGCTATTATATATTATAAGAAATTTTTACACATCATTAATCCTTACATAATATATTTAAATCCGCAAGAAGCCTAAGAAATTTCATTAAGATATTAAATAATAATAGCTAACAAATAAAAATAGCCATATTTAAAACAATCTGTTCACTAGGTCTTTGCATTAACAACGTTTACATATCAGCGAAATTTAGGTTGAATTACAGTTGGTACAAAAACCTGCTATTGCCACACTGTCCATTTTTCGTTCTCTTAAGTAAAGCAAAGTGTATTTTATTGTTTTTTTTTTATTTTAAAACAATTGCTCAATTTACTCGACACAAAATAAACCAGTTTTTTTCCAGCGGTTTTGCAGAAATGGGCATTGAAATTCCGTTGACACATTCTCATTAATCACCAAATCCAGCGCCAGCTGGACTTCGCCTATGCTCGAAATTAAAATTATTTCTTACTGTCAGGAAATTCAACTACAACGAAAACGTCATTTCGTCGACTCTGGACGAATATCTCGTACAGCTTTAGAAAATTCGCAACCATGAGCACATATTGGAGCTTGAATGGAATTAAACAACATCAATATAGTAGTACATTATTTGGTAAAGTCCAAGGTGACGGAAAAGACCGCGTGGGCTAAGTACACGAAAATTTAAGTTTTCATGTGCAAGACTCCGAGAGAAGCTAGAAACAACATTAGAAGATACTCAACATGGATTCAGAAAAAAAAAGAAGCACCCAGGACTTAATGTTTATATATTGCAGATGATATGGTATTGATAGCAAACTCAGAAAAGACATTACAGCAAAATTTAAAGATTTACCAAGAAGAACTAACAAAGATAAATATGGAGATAAACACGATGAAAACAAACAGAATAATAGCCGCAGAAGAGGAAAAACATAACATCAAAATCGAAGGAACAAGTTAAAAGTTACAATTACTTAGGAACAACTATTGAAGATAACGTGGGAATAGAGAAAGAAATAAATAAGAGAATAGGGAAATCCACAAAAATATATAATACATTAAGAAATGCATTTCTAGATAAAGAAAAATAAAGACGGAGGTGTATAAAAGAGTGGTCAGACCAACACTAACATATGGCAGTAAGTCATGGACAACCACGAATAGAATTCAAAGCAGAGTTACGGCTATGGGCATGAGATTCCTAAGAAGAATAGAAGGAGTAACAAGGAGAACTAAAATCAGACACATGACAATCGCTAATAGTCTAAATATCAAGCCAATAGAAATAATTACAGAGGAAAGACAACCGGGATAGCTTGGACAAGATGATTTTTTAAGGCAAAATAGAGGGCAAAAACTGAATAGGTAGACCCCGAAACACCTGGAAAGAACAAATGCATAGAACATTAGAAAAAAGAAGTATGGAATGCATTGGAGCCAAACAACTCGCTCAGAACAGGAAACTGGAAGACAAAAATAAGAGAATGGTAGTCCACCACCGTAAGGTACAAAGGACGTAGGATAAAAAAGAATGTGCAAGTCGGAAACAATTTGATTATCATTTAGTTTAGTACACCACTGCACTTAGTAAATAATAATATGTACGTGAAAAGAGCACCTACATAAACTTTGAAGAGGGTAGCGTCTGTAAGCGTTGTGTTGAACCACCGTTGACCGCTTTCGGTGGCGTTGCATTCGTTGCTCTCGACCGAGAGCGGACTCGTCGGAGTTCCGACTCTACCTTCCTACTCAACCCAACGCACGCCTCGCTCAACTTCTATTACATACACACAATCTGTCCGCTTTTGTACGTCGGTCGCTTGTCTCGCTCTTTCATTCACTTCGGAGAGTGGCCTGCTCTCGGTACTACTCCGATTAACTTCCAAGCGTGACTCACGGACCCACGAACAGTTACCGAACTTCACCTACTATTTATAAACGCGCTGAATATAAATGTCAGTTTGTCGTCTCTTCTTTGCTTTTGAGCCAGCGACGGTCACTACGCCTGCGACCGACGTACAAGAGTTTGTTTCGCGTGTTACACTTACCGCCTCGTTTTTGGGATTTCGCCGCAGTATCCTTTCCGCTATTCTTCCATGTGAATCTAATATGTAACGAAGATCCCAAAGGTACTGGCAATGGTGGCATAAATGTATTTCGATATCGTATTGGGATTGTTTAAATGGTTAGATTTTTCATCAATCGCATCGTAATTGGAAAAATACATTTGTTATATGTTGGACGATAAACTCTATAAAATCAAATAACTTTGAGATTCGTTTCGTCTAGAAAATATTACATTTATTGTATAATCCATTTAAGGTGTCTAGTACTGTACATTTGCCGTGTTAGTTTACGACTTATTTAAAAATATTTAAGCAGCTTCTTTTTTCTGAGTTTTTTAATTAAATAACAAGAACGAAGAAGATTGTAAGAATTTTTTTAGATCGGTGCAAAGTGAAATTAATATCACGGAAGTGCAGACAGAAATCCACCGGTTGCACATAATTTTTCATGACCTTTTCATACAAATTAGGTCAAATGTCAGTAAAATTAGGTCAAATGTCAGTAATGACACGTCTAATATTACTCTGCGACTCAGCGATACGACATGCGGCAGCCCAGAAAAACTCCATGCAACTAAGAGCAAAGCGTCGGCAAACACATGCAATTACGACGCGGTTTCAACCCGGAAACCAAAACTCTCTAAAAGAAAACAAATACCGCGAAAGTCTACAACAATTTAACGTTATCTAAAAGACGAATAAGTCTAGAAACGTTAAATCGCACGTCCACGAGACGTAATTAACTTGCAATAAGTGAATTACTTTTTAATTTGTAGCAATATGGCGCCGTCCTGCCCAAGCCACAACCCATCCAAGGGCATACAAATCCAGCAAACAAAATAATCAATATTGAGCCATAGCGAATTCTATTTACAGTAATGGGGGTATTAGTATCGTTGAAAAAAATTAAGGTTCAACGGCTCCTTCAGCATGAGACGCACACTATATAGTCAGTTTAAGTGGAGGTAGTGCTTCTTCGTGTATTACTTCTGGCTGATATGGAGACCAGATATGCTAAACTATTAAATCAGAAGTACATTTCGTCGATGAAAACGATTCATTTATAAAAGTCTGACACGGAAATGTTATGAAGTAAAATAAAAATATCTTGATTCGAATTTTTGCACAGGATGTTATAACGACCGACAATTGGAGTTAATGAAGCTGAGAGGATCAAAGAATCTTCGGGGTTTGCGATCATAATTGAACTGGAAGGAGTTAATAAAACTTTTTCATGTATTTCCCTGAAGATGAATTGAAATTAAATTCAAAAGCTTAGAACACTTTAAAAGAGCTTTACTAACTACTTTCAGCTCAATTTTGAGTGAGAATGCTTTCAAGCTTGTGTTGTCTCAGAAAAGTAAAGATGTCAAAAGAAAACAAACTCAACAGGGTTGTAACTCGAAAGATATTCCAACTTACAAATATGTCGTTTCTTAGTTATTCGTGTTATAATGGCAAAAACTAAAGCGCTAGTCAGTGTGGTGCTGGAGTGTTACGACACCCTATTCGAGGAGAGCTTTCGACACATTCACAACATTGCCCCTGCCGCGCTTGATTGGCTGGGGACATGCAATTTGCGGTTATAAAGTGTCATGTTTGCTTGTATCTTTGTTTCTTTTTTTTTGTAGTGAATTTTTCTCAGGGTTCGGGAAAAATAACGACTGGATTCTTTTATTAGGGATCTTGCTTATATTCAAATAAATTTAGAAGACGTTAATGAAATGAACTGAAATAAATGAAAAATAGATTAGATCCGTAGCTAGCTGGGTTGGTGAATCTCCTATCTTCACGCTGACGACGGAAGGCTCTAGGTTATGTCGGAGTCCTTTTGAAAAGAATTTTGGGAAATTATTAATAAATGCGGAATACATCGCAAGAAAATTGTAAGTCTAGCAGATACAATAAAAAAATGGGCATGTTCCTGCGGAGAACAGGGGCCTCAAAAATCCCATTACAACATATATATATATATATACAATAGCTACTCCAACATCTGCTACCGTTATATGACCCTTCTCCAGGAAGCATGGAACATGATATCAGAAGAAACTCTGATAAAATCAGTTGGTAGAATGCCTCGATTATGCGTCCCAGTTATAAGAAATAGAGGCTATACCGACGAAAGCAAAATTTGATTTGAAATTGTATACCATATATGTTTGTATGTGTATTATATGGTTTTATGTAGATATAAATATTAACTAATATATTACCATCCAATATCCACGACTCAAATATTATTTGAATCTTATTTCGAAATAAAAAAAAACAGGTAGGCAAATACTTATGTACGGTGTACGGTATGTAGGTAAATGTGTTTACGTGAACTTTGCATAATTTGAGCTAAGTATTCGCGTCAATATGGCCAATGATTTGAGGTAACGATTAGTATACCCTATATTTCGAAGCAAAACTTGATGATTGTTATAAGCAAGGTAAATCGAATTAAGAAGTCATTTAGGTGGCTGAACAAATGCTGTTGTGGCAACTGCACAACTTTCCCTTGTACAATAATAGAAAAATAATATTTTACTACATTAAAAGTTCTCTTATCTATACAACAATAATTTAGACAACCAAGTGCCAAACGGCCCCGAAATTACGTGAAAGCCACACGAAAGAAATCATTGTTTACTTATATACATAGATATTGTCCGTTTCTCGTTATAGTGAGCAATTATAAAGAAACTCATTACTGATTTACTACGATAATTGCTACTGTAAAAGCTTACATTCCATACTATAACTTGAAACAGACAGTACATAAAAAATACGGTTAATACTGGCAATGCAAGAATTTTATGAATGACGTATTACAATGGAAGAAACTTCTTAGAAATGCGAGTTCCCTTTCTATTAAAAGGATAAACTAGCTATGCAGGTTTGCTGTGTTAAATTATATTGAAGAAAAACACGAGTTGAACCAAAAAATTTGCTGTAATATCTTGCTCGAAAATATAAATTCAAAATTAATAACCCCTACCATTTGACCAGCACCGAAATGTACCGTAACCATCGAACAACGTATAAAGACGTGTCTATGCATATGTAACAGGTAACAGTAGACGTCGAAGTCATGTTGACACAAGCAATACAGCCTTGATTTGTCGTAATCTTATCTACGCGGGATAAGGGCCTGCCTTTCAGCTTCTCTTCGCTGTTTGTCTACATTCCCATTGACATCCCACATACATTATTCTCGACGTTGTTGTGACGCGATAATTGATGACGCGTCAGGCTTTTAGTACGTCCTTTGATAGAAGTGTGTTCCTACCAAAAGACTTTCTAAAAGACTACTCAAATAAAGACACTGATTATGGATACATTTTGTGTACATGCCTATTCATACACAGTATTGCTTGCAGGTATTAAGCACATCATTTGAATTTGTTTAGGTAATGATTGTGTGTAGCATTGAGGACGATAAGACGCGCCGTAGCAATTGGAACTTACTTCGGTATGGAAGAGTGAATAATACGATTAAAAAGTCTCTTTGGGGTTTTGAAAAGTTTAGAAAGATTTTGGAGAAGAGGTACTATTTGTTTCGTAGAATAAGACTCTGTTTTTTTTTTATAAAAATCGTTATATAGTACCTTTTTAATAGAATGTCCCTTGAGGAGTAAAATAATTAAGATGCTCAAAAAGGTAAAGAAGCAATACTACGCAAAAAGATCATAGCAATTAGTGCTTTGAATAGGGGAGTGTGACGCAAATTATTAAAAATTTTGGGAAAGAACAATGAAAATTTGTTACATTTATTTCATTTTAATATATTCTTTCTGCTTATTTAATATGTTTGATAGCAAATGTTACCGCCTGTATAATTGGTTTTGCTTTTTTTGCTCGAGCGTTTCTGTTACACGTCCACTTTTGTGGTTGTCTTTTATAAAGGTAATTCACAGTACTGTGGTTATCAATTTTTGTTCTAATCGTACAGACATTGCTACAAACTTTGAGTGACGAAAAAAGTTTAATACCGCATTAAGTAGATTAGTAAGATCAAGATCTTACCAGAAGTCAATAAATCCAAAGAGCCTTATAATTGTGTGAATACCACATGTTTTAGGTTTTCCATACTAGCACATAGAGGACGCTACCAATCAAATGTCAGTACTAAAAATTAATCTCTATAGTGCCATAGGTAGTGTTGTAGCTACAACGAATTGTCAAAGTTGACAAATTGGACAAATTAATTTAAACCAAGAACATTTTCACGTAACAATTTCTCGTTGGTATGGAGAATTCAAACGGATCAATCTTAGTGATGATTCAAGAACAGATGCACCAAAAACGGTAGTCACTCAGGAAAACGGATAAAATCGAATTTCGTGCAGTGATAAAACTTCTGGATGGCTGGGAAAACGGCCACGGAAATTCGAAATATTTTTATAGAGGTTCACGGTGGATGTACTTATTCTCGACCATCAGCTTCTGGGTGAGCGAGTTCAAACGTGGCCGCACAAGCACAAGTGACGAACCACGCAGTGGATGCCCAAAAATCGCTACCAACGATGAAATGGTAGACAAGATTCATGATATCGTGTTAGCCGATCGCCGATTGAAATTGGAAGAGATGGCAGAGACAACAGGCGTCTCAGAAGAACGCGTTGGCCATATCCACGCTTGTTCACACCAGAGCCAAAACGAAATCGAGTGACCGTTTCCGAGGAATGCTTGGCCAGGATCCAACGCAATCCAAGGGATTTCTTCATGCGTTTCGTAACCGTGGATGAGACTTGGACGCAATGGACTTTTCCGGGCGAATCGGCTTCGAAGAAAGCAAAGACTGTTCCATCGCCCGGAAAGGTCATGGCGATCATTTTTTGGGATTCCCACGGTGGAATCCTCATCGATTAACTGCAGAAGGGAAGGACGATCACGGAGTAATACTACAGCGATTTATTGACCCGATTCGATGCAGTATTGAAGGAGAAACGGCTTCGTTTGCAGCGGAAAAGACACAATGCACCAGCTCATTCATCCCGCATCGTTGTGTCTAAATTGAATGAGTTGTGTTAGGAATTAGTCTCTCATCCTCCTAATTTACCGGACCTAGACTCCAGCGACTTTTTCCTGTTCCTAAACCTGAAAAAATCACTGGGAGGAAAGAGATTTGTCTCAAATGAGCAGGTCATCGCCGCTATAAATGGCTATTTTGCAGACCTAGAAACATCCTACTTTTCCGATGGCTTGAAGAGACTGGAGCACAGTTTGTAAAAGTGTATTGATCTACGAGGAGATTATATCGAAAAATAAAAATAAAAAAAGAAATGGGTATAACCGTATGGCAATACAAGGCATTTCGCAAACTACATACTACCACAAGGTAAGATAAAATGATTGAACAGTTAATTACCGAAAATTCAAACACTGCGCTCTTGCGCTACACACTGTAGTATATAACAAGCAAGGCATCCCTACTTCTCTCTTCACGACCTTATCCGAATATGTTCCCGACCATAAGTTCTCTGTTTACACTGTATACTTTCAAAATTGAAATAAAAAATATTGCCACACTCACCGCACTTTTCTCATTTGTTGTCATGAGATCTTCGTTTATTCCAATTTCCTTTTTCAATATTTAACAGCAATATACGAATTAATAACGTAAGGGCTCTCACTTTGTTACATTTTATCAAAAAAGAAATTCACAATAACAACTCTCACTCATCTATCAACATACTAAATGCTGATATGCAGATATCTAATTTCCTTGTTTCCTTGTTTTTATTTTTATATCGCCGTTATTTCAAGCCGCATCTTCTTGTCTCTATTATTTCGATCCTATCATCTCGTTTAATAACTAATTTAAAAATCAATTAATATACGCTCGATTTTAAACTCAGTTCCATAAAGGCACAATCGATGCATTACTCAACGTTATAATTAAAAAAACAAACACCGCACATCATAACCTGAACGCTAGATGTAATCACGCAAACGATTCTTTCGTTCATGACCCACCTATGAAGGTACAAACGAACCGTCCAGAAACAAGTTTTGTGTGACTCACTGGTACACACGTATTTACGCACACACAGATAAACACTTATACTAGCGACTGATACACACTAAAGAGAGCAGGTAGAGTTTGTATACAATCGAGTTTGTCAATTTCCCAGGGCGCCAGTTTAAAAATTAATAAAGACAACAAAAGTGTGACTGTTAAATTGTCAGATTAACAGAGTAATGAAGGGCGATAGCAGCCTTTTTTTCTTGAACTTATAAGTATTGGATTAGTTAACTGCTGATTGTGACTGTTTAATTGAAAGTGCACAAATTAAAAATGAAGCCAAAAGTACAATTTTACACAAGCAAATAATAACACAATACACATACGCGATTGAAATGGTCCAGGACAATGCACATTTTGCAAAAGTAGAATGGTAAAAATTAGATCAAACGATTCAATTTATAATTTAAAAATTCACATACTGCCGCAATTTGGTTAAAGAGCGCAATAAGTGCCACGATTGAATGACCCAATGAATCCAAGCGCCAGAAACAATGTGGACATCCATGAAAATCAAAAGAAAATTTAATCACCGAAAGATAAGAAACTAAAGAGTAGATGTAGGCTAGGTGTATAGTGATATTCTTCTGTCTCCATATCATTTTATTTTATTTTTATTTCGTGAAAGAAATGTATTGTGGAAAATGTTTATAGAACTGTAAAGTTAATTTTTTAAAACCGATGAGGACTGTTGCTATACAGTTTTTCTTTAGCCCCAAAGAAAGACATCATCTAACGCGAGATCGAGTGAGCGCGGCGGCAATAGCAAATCGTCGCGATGAGAAATATTGCAGGCAAGAAACATCTTATTTAAAAGGAGACACGTGTGCGCGGTGGCCTGATCCTGTTGAAACCATATCTCTCCATCCAATTGTTCCAATTTTGGTTGAACAAAGGTCTGCAGCATGTGGACATATCGACCCCGAAGTAACTGTAACAGCAACTCCATTCTCTTCAAAAAAGTAAGGTTCCCAAACTCCAATTGCAGACACCATAGCCCAAACTATCACTCGCTAATTATGCAGAGGAGTTTCATGTTTTTTCACGAGGGTTCTCTGCTGCCCAATAACGATAATTGTGCTTGTTAATCAAACCAGATAAATTGAAATGCACTTCGCACTGGTCAGTAAAATTGTGTTTCTCGGTAGGTTTTGGACGATAACCAGACACGCATCCACACGCCTTCGAAAATCACCTTCGTGTATCTTAAGGTCTTGATGTAACACTCTTGCTCTACTTGGAGGTTTTTTCTTTAGTGTTGAACCTGTTATGCGACACCCTTCTATTCCTACGCATTTTGACGCATGATAATACCTTTCCAGCGGAATTAATTCCTTCATTATCTTTGATTTCGTTAAAAATTGCATTGACTATTGCAAAAGCTTTTTTATTATATAAACGTGAATATTTTTTCGAATAACCTGTCCAGTACTATCATCACCAGCTGACTTTAGAAATGGTTTTTCAATGTCGTCGTTTTGAATGTACTTGCTTCAATCACTTTTGGTCTTCAGCAAAAGTACCAGCTACGGTATTTTTCGAAACAATTACTGGCTTAGTTACTTTTTTCTAAAGGTTACCAAACAGTTCTAAAATGTATATCTCATTTTCCATGCAGTAGATCTATTATCTACTGGGTGATATCTCTTTACACGCTTCTTCTGATAAAGATTTATTTTTGCTTTTGGTGTAGATATCGAAACAGTAAGACTGCTGGATGTCGACGGTTTCAACATTCTAACCTATACTCTTCAATTCGGATTAGTTTATTAATTACCAATTACATTATAGCACCAATAAAAAGCAGAGAGACTTTACTTAAGTAATTAAAAAACTATTAAGAAAAAATAGCAATGGAAGAAAATAATCAACATGCTGTTCTGTTCTAATTCTCGCATCTTTTAATTACAATTAGTAATTATAGGTTTTCCAATTTGGACCTATAGCACCGTTTTCTCCGAGGAAGTTTACTTGTTTTGTTCGATTATAACCAAAACTACATTTAAATGTGAATTAGTTATGAAAAAAAAAAACATTTTTAAATGTATTATCGGCCAAAATTATTTCATAATTCAATTGGAATTGGAAACGATATTCAACGATACACAAAAAAAGTAATATGAACTATCGAAACGACAAACGAATTAAAAACAAAATAACATTTTTAAAAAGCAGCAAAAAGTGACAGATCAAAAAAAAATCCAGTGGGCATTGGATACTCCCCATGACACGCGAGATAAGCGACCCAATCGAATGTAATTATTTTCGAGTGCCGGTACAATGGAGTTAACGCCGAACGAGTAATTTATTCGATTTTAATGAAGCAAATGAATTGATTTCGAGCGGTAATTCACATGATTTGTGCTCGCTTCGAAACGTTTGCGAACCGAGACTAGCTCGTATCATTTCAGGTTTTAATGAATAGTATATGCCAGATTTTTATGGTGTTTTTTTTTATTTTGCAATTGCATCTGAACTACAATAGCTAAATTAAATACACAAGTCCAAATTGAAGTCTTGATGTTAACTGGAGCTCGGAAGATAGGGAAAATAAATCTTTCCTGCATGTTTGTACATTTCAGCATTTCTTATAAAGTGTACCTGCATAATCTAATAATGCAATTTAATAACTTAAGAAAAGGATCTAGTTCACAGGTATCGCAGTAAACTTCACATCACACAAATTAATAATTTATTCGGAACGCAGCGTTTCGAGAGCATATGGACTCTCATTCTCAGCCGAGTTACTGACTGGGTTATTCGGTAACTCGATTGATAATGTGAGTCCCTTTGTTCTCGAAACGCTACGTTCTGAATAAGATACTAATTTGTGCGGTGTGAAGTTTACTGGGATACCTGTGAATTATACAACCATACAGTCTTTGCAATCGTTAAAAGTAAGTAGTATTAAAAAATTATAGACTTTAAAGAAAGATATATCGTCAATTTTACTATTAAAGTGCTGACTGAAGAAAAGTAACATACCTAAAATACCTATAAATAATTTGAAAATGTTTGAGAAAAAAATAAACGTAGTCATTGCCATATTTGTGAGTATAGAGACGAGTGAGTGGTTAAGTAGTGTCGTTTTCCCCAAAGGCTACTGACAAAAAATATATATTATAGTGCCAGATGCTGCTTTAAGTAGGATGAAAGTAGCAAAATTTTTTTTTCTTCAATTCACTGCATCGTTTATATAGAGTAACTGTTAATAATATAGTAACCAGTATTGAAAATGTATTTATAAAAGCTCCCGTATACAAGGGAAAAATTTTAATACCACTACCGGCAAAGTCTGCTACCACTTCATGGAGAACACTGTTAAAGGGTGCATATTAGGTAGATGAAAGTTACACAGAAACTAAAAGTGTCATCAAAGTGTCATAAATCTTTTCAAAAGATTCTATGTCTTAAACTCAGAACAGTATTATTAGTTTTTGGAGTGCAATTGCAATTACTATTCTGGAAAATAGGGAAGTTTCATTAACTCAAAAAATCATATTTATAATTTTACAAAGCAAAATTAGAAGATTTATAAAAAATATAAAGAAGAAACTGGTATGGATCAATAATATTTTGTGCGTTGCATATACAAGAACATTTAATTACTAGTCCTAAAAATAAAATATCACTTCACCATCGCTTTGTAAAATATTAAGAAGAATAATAACATAATAGTTGGCTATAAGTTACTTTTTTACTAAAAAGTACCCACAAAATCTGCAGTTAACAGAAACAAAGCACTTGACCTCCAGTTTGAGGAAGGTTATTAAAGTAATGCATTGGAATCTGTCATTTTTTCTACCGTAGAGTTAATTTTGTAATTTAAAATGGCTTAAGGTAAAAGCTGCAAAAGATAGAAATGAAAAACAATCTCAAACCTGAATAAAAATTTGTACAGTTCAATGAAAATTATTTAGCAAAGAATTATGTATACATACAATACAAACGAAGAAAGTCAGCAATCCATTATCCGAAGATAAGGGACTTTCGGTCATCTGAATCATCTTGCAAATAGTGTTGCGTTGTGTTGTAAATCGGTTGTTAAGATAAAAACACTGCATAATTTACCATACCAATAGTTAGTAAGGTTCAGTTTTTAATTGAAATGCTGCCTGCCATAATAGTTAATATTGAGACTTGTCTGGTGTACTCTTATGAAATATTAAAAAAAATTGTCTTTTTATAAGTTGATTCAAGGAAAGAGATCAAAATGAAGAATCCAACACATAATATTAACATAATAATCTTTCCTTTACTTGAACGTTATGAAATTGTAATGCCCAAATGACTGTAGAAGTACAAAATAACCTTTTTAAATTCAAGTTGTAACGTGCTTGCAACTATTGTAGATAGATTCTCTCACCTATGAATGCTACGTAGTAGACCATTAGGTAATATTCTTTTAGAATGCTAATTATGCTTTACTTGCAACTTTGTTCGCTTAAATGCGAAAAGTGACATCCGCAGGATCAATATTTTATCTCAGTTCTATTTCGGTGCTAGATTCTTAAATTAAATTAGCTGAAACCCATCTTCTATTTCTGGTGTTCATCCAGTATAACTACAAACCATCTATTTGTATACTTAAATGTGACTTTATCCGGACAATTTAAAATGAAAACATGGTTCTGTAACTTTAGAGCTAGAGTTCTTCTTTAACCCGCTCGATTTAATAAAATGTGTTCTAATGTAAAGTTACGTGCAAAATTTATAATAGAAAACACCAATCATTTAGAATATAACAATATTTTCTATTTGAAAGACATATACAAAAGTTGCGGTTTAGTAATCAAATAATATCTTGAGTTTGAACTGTACAAATATAACAGAACATTTCGATCCACGTCTTATATATTTTAACTGCCAGTCTCGATATTTTGCTTCAGAGAAGGTATTAAAATTACAGGCTTTCGCTAAAAGATCTTTGAAAGAAATCTTATTTTTATGAAAGGATACATTTTCTTTGAATGTAAAGAAAAGGCAAACAAGTATATCAAATAATAATAAAAAAATCTGTATAAATGCAATATTTACTTGGAGATAATACGATAGGATTAATAAACAATAATACGGTAAGAAAAGGAGAAAGTCAATGGACACACGACTATTAAATATTAAACCATTAATATCAAACACGACAATAATAGTAGCATTTCACACACTTTAACCGCGTGTTCTTTCAAAACGCCTCTGTTACTAAACAAGAAAAAATGTGGAATTGAAAAAATTCTAGGCATGATTGTTATGCAATTTTTCGATTGTTGTTTGTATAACGTGCGTTTGGTACTGAACGGTACTTACAGCAAATGTATTATTATAGAAGGCGTATACAACGATGATTTATGTCAGCGTATGCCGTTTCTTTTTGTAAATAAAAGTAATTTATTTAAACGGTTTTCAGTGTAACAATAATCGCCTTGGAAATAGTTCGAATTTTAGCGATAAAAACTTATAACCTTTGTACGTTCTAAAAATAAAAAGCTGACTTATTGAAGATTTATCTGCGTCAATATCCAGTCTATGTTTTGTCACTATACATTTGTTAATTTCGCTTTAAATTTACCGCTCTATTTTTTCAAGTTTAGAAACGCCCAAATACACTCAGCGAAATTTCTATAGTTTCCCTATAAACACACAACAATTTGAATTGGGAATTACATCTCTGAACGTAAAAAAAATAACAGAGACATTACTTTGTCAATAGCACAACTTTTAGATATGTAAGGCAAGTACTTGCCGTATAAACGTATAAATACGAGCGAAATTTTTATAATTCCGCAGAATTAGACAGACATCCTACGAAATCAGGCATTACTTTTTAGTATAAAAAAGCCTCTAAATATCTTCAAAAGTTTATTTATTGTTAAATATATGTATATATATATTATCGAAGTACCCTTTTAATTATTTTAGTTTAGTAAGTTCTCATAACATTGAAATCTATAAAGAAATATTATTCATTTGTAGTTAGGAGTGAAATTATTAGTTGAGTGTTTGTGTAATGAAATGCATGTTTATCCTTTGTTTGAAACCGCATATGAGTTTCCTTTCTCCCGTGGTTCTGTTTTGTTTGTGTTATATAAATATGCCCTGATGAACCTCTGAGCAACAACCGTGTATCCCTCTATGATCCATAGTATAAGTGTGTAAAGTATGAATCAGAGTTGCTAGTGATAGCCTATAGCTAATACCATTATAGAATAATAGAATAGAATATATTATCGATGTACACATATCAATTAATAAAAATGCCTAGAGTTAAATTGCTATCCGAGGAGGAGAAAACAAAAATAAATTGTTATAAAGAGGTAGGGTTTTTAAACAAAAAAAAAAAAATAAAAATAGTGCGACCTCATCATCTCATCAACAATTCTATAAAGTTAAGCAGTTCCTACGGCAAAAATCACGCTAAGGGGTTAATCAAAAACTAACTAGAAGCAGCGCTTATCGATATTTCGGTTAACCTCTTCTGGTAATGTAACTGCGCAACAAATATAATTAATAAGTAATTTAAATTTATCAATAACGAACAAACGTGCACAACGAATATCCGGCAGTAAATCTTTTCGGTGCCTAAAAAGGCTTTCAAAACCACCCCTAAAAGAGACACACTAACGGGTAAGACTGAAACGACAAAATCACTGTATATACAGCTTTTCTCATGGTATTGGTGAAATCATTCACGAGAAAGACATGTGAAGAGATATAAAAAGCTAACACACGGACATGTCTCTGCCTACCCGGCGTCATCACGGTGGTTTCGAGCGATGGAAGCAGAGAGGGAATTAGATGTGTTGAGCACAAAACCGCTTCACATGTCTCGTGAATGATTTCACCAATACCATGAGAAAAGCTGTATACAGCGGCTTTGTCGTTGGTGTTATTTTCTAGGCATTCCCTTAGATGTGGCAAGACTGAAGTTTGCGCAAGATAATATCAAATGAGATAATGAGTGGAACGTCATATTTTGATGAGAAGAAATTTAACTTGGACGGAGTTGATGGTTCCAAATATTATTTGCGCAAAAATACTTAAGTTGCAATGAGCCGAAATTTTGGTGGCGGTAGCGTAATTTGGGCGGCTTTTTCCTATAACAATAACAACCTCTACATGTTTATTTCTACGTGCATGAATTCTAATTCTTATATACAATTTCAGGAAAAAGTTTTGTTAGACTTTGGTAAACAATTGCCGATACTAGACTAGATATTTTCGCAAGACAATGCAGCTATCCATAATTGCAGACAAACAAAAGAGTGGTTTCATCAAAAGTAAATCAATTTATTACAATGGCCTGCCCGCTTGCACCATTTGAACCTGATAGAAAATCTTTGGCAAATATTGGCAAAACAGGTGTACGCCAATAATAAACATTACGATAGCGTCGAAGAACTACAATAACAAATAACAAGGTGTTAACAACAACAAATATATAAAAAAATAATAAAAAATAATAAAAATAAATAAAAATAACAAAATAAATAACAAGGTGTTATCGCAGATTTTAGTGTGGAGGCGGATCTAACACTCACCACTATGTTTAGAAAGAATTACAATTTTTTATGTATTTATTTTATTTATTAATTTTATATTAATGGACCTATAGAAATTTTGGTGTTTTGAGTTTAATACATTTTTTTAATGTTATTTTCTCTTGCATTTATCTTTCTTTGTAGTTCAGCATTAATTTCGATGCATAATTTGCCGAAAATATTAAGAAAACCAAATATTTTGTTCAAAAGTTCATATGGAGCTATAGAAATTTCGCTGACTGTACTATAAATCCAGCTAGAGATAATTATTGTTCTCTTTTGTCTAGCTTAAGTATAAAATTGCATATGAAAGCTTACATTTTCTAGAATACGAAATTTTGAAATATGCCTTTATCATAATATGGAGGAGCAATCGCATTCACCTACATTTTATAACAGCATAATACTAGATTCATGAAAAATTAAATTTATTAAACTGGATATGTTCTTTCGCGTATCTTCTAATTCCCTGCTGCGAAATTAATTGAAATTTTAGCAATTATCACGAATGTGAATCTTCGGGATCTATTTTAAACTCGTAGGAGGATGTATATAATTTAATAGATGTACATGTATCCCTATAGCGATTTGTTTATAAAATACAATCCTTTTTAAATATTTATATCCAACATATTGTCGCGTTTTATTTATGGCAGCGCCGAGTAGAACAATTTTTGCCTACTGAAAGATATCAGTCACTATTAAATCACGCTATTATAGCGAGTATAAATTTCTATAATTGATTATTATTACGTCTATTAACTTTAATGTGTTTATATGTGTGAAATGATTCTATTTTCCTTTCTGTAAAATTTAACGGTTATGTATTATTGAGCAAAAATAAAATTATACAATTAGACGTTTATTGTAAATTCCGGAAAATAGATGGTATCGTGTGTTTACTACTAACAACTAAACATTGAGCATTTGATGACCTAACACCTAATTGTTCATTATTTCTTTTTTACCGAAGACTTTTAAGGATCCAACAGTATGGTTTCATTTAGAGTCCTATATTGTTAATGACATTACCACAGAATAAATAAGGACAATTTTGAAAAATCTAAAGTTGCTCAAATTTGTAGAGTGGAGAATCTAGCCTTACCACTTTCCGACAGAGCTGCTTGTTCACTTCTTTCATTATATTCTTAAGTGTTTTTTACTATTGTAGGGTATAAGGTATTTTATTGTGAAATAATAGATGCTGTTATGTATGATTACGTATTGTTTATTTGTACAATAACTTCTAGTATAGAGTACCTTATTGATACGAGTCACGGTCTTGTTCTACCCTTCCTCTTAAGCAACCATGTCCTGTTAATGGACAGGCCGCTGCATTAAGCTGTGCTCTACTCAATGCTAGTATGTCAGTAAGTTGTTGGAATAGACTTCCCATCATTCATTTGCAGTGATTCTATTTAGCCACCGGATTGCGATAGAGTTGGTGTTGCTGTGCAATCCATTCTTTGATTGCTCCACGTACTGCATTGTTTGTTATACCTATACCTTGTTCGGAGCTCCCAAAACCAAGGCCAGCGAGCGAAACGTCGCCAAACTCATGCAACTACTTCGCGGTTTCAATGGGGAAACGTAAATTCTTTGAAAGAAAGCAAATACCGTTGATGCTAGAGTCACTTTGAAAAATGGAGGTACACTCTCCCAAAAGCACAGGTAGTGCATGTCTTTTAATCTGTTTATACTGGATGCCAGTGCTAAAGTTAGTTTTCTTCTTGGATGCATCTCTTTCATCGTCTTCACAATTCTCCCACCCTAGATATATCTTACAATTTAACAAAGGACACCTTAGGAAAGGCTACATAGGTGGATTTTGTAATTATCTTTTCTATTTTAGCATATCCTTACCATGTCGTATCGGGTTTGCCTGTTTTCATAGCACTTTAACGTCTATACTGCAATTCTTGCCTCTCCCTTGATATAATGTCGAAGGGTGGCAAACTAAATATAGTTTACATAAGAGCAGTTAGGTATCACTCTTAATTTTTGGGAATTTTGCTACAGTTCTCTTCTGGGTAACCTTAGGTTACCAAACTACAGTCACACATATTACGCTATCATGGGTCTTACAATGGTCGTACACAATAACCATTGCATCGTATGTGGTTTTAGTCTCTATGTCTTCAATTGTTCTTCAGCTAATCATTAGCGCTCTTCTAATTTGTTCATCATTCTATACATGTATACACACTCTCTAAGGTTTTCCCGGGTGGAATATAAAGTATAATTCTTCCGGGTGTTGTTCCGCGAAGATAGCTGCTTCTCAGAATAACTATAAGCAGCTCCATGGTTCGATAAAGTGTCTTTCATCTTCTTATGTCACGACTTCTAACTTTAATCTTTTGGTAAAAGGTACTAGCGTTGATTTTACAACATTTTAACTCTGTTTTCCTTTTTACAGCATTCTTCTACCACCCACAGGGAGTGCTTGTGTTAAACATTTTGGAAATTAAATGTACAAAATGTTATAAAATAAATATATCAACACACTGCATGGATGGATTTCATAAAATTTGTTCCTTAGAATGGCGCATCCATCCTGAAATTCAGCAAATCAAGTCGGTTTGATACTTCACGGACTACAGAAAGAAATTACTGCAACGTCTTTCCTTAAATAAAATATATGTTCAAATTAAGAGTGAGAAATTGATTCCAAGGGTAATGATACAATCTGTCTCATCTGGAATTCAATGACTTTTTCTAAAATTCTACTAAATTTTTAAATATCCTTCCTGATATTGTTTGGTTCACGTCCTTATTATATCTTGTTGTTGTTGGGTGCTCCTTCTTCTCAATTTAAATTTTTAAATATTTATTCCATGCAGTTTTCTTTCTGTGTATTGGATATTACAGTTATCTACTTTTAGTTATTATTTACCGACATTTGGTTTATAATTCAAAGTAAATTATTTAAACCAAAGAGTCCCTTAGACAACCTGTATGATGAAAACCGAAACTCCCCACCATCGTAATGTATAGATTACTTAAACATATATTTGTTGATATAATTTCCTGAAAATCATCTACAAAGATGCGAAACATGCTGTACTCATACGCATTTTATCGAATTATAAGGAACGTATTGTCTGAAATAAACACACACACTAGTTTTAAAATTCTCGTACGTGGAAAGGATAGCATACCTGGCAGTTTTATTAGTAATTAATTTCATCCCATCAAGGCTGTATGTTGTATAGCCTGTCAACTAAGCAAACAAGTTTAGTAAACCATGAATAGCAATTACCAATATCAGAAAAAAAATATACTATTGCAGCTACATGCGGCACCAGTCAACATAGACATAGTTCAAGTATATGCACCAACTTTCCAATATAGCGAAGAAGAAGTAAATGAATTCTACTCCCAAATCGAATACATCAAAGAAAACGAAGTGGTAAATACCGTGAAAATTCGAAAACAACATTTAGGACACATAATGAGAATTGGGAACAGATTTCATCTATTGCAGAATATTCTACAGGGAGGAGGAATTAGTCGAGGACGAATTTCTTGATTGAAAAATCTAAGAACCTGGTTCGGTATGAATAACTGAATTATGCCGAGCAGCAGCCAAAAAAAATTTAAAGGTAGCCAACATCTGAAACGGATAGGAACTATTAGAAGAAGAAACCACGAATGTGGCATTGGCCACGGGAACGACGGATGATTAAATAGCAGCAGCGTCAATCTGACTGATGTTCAAGTTGTCTCTTCTAAGAAAAATTAAATTTTATCTTCGAATAAAGTATAAAGTTTGAGAATCTTCAAAGTAAATGTAAGAGAATTGTGACAGCTATTGTTGTAAGTGGATGCTAAAAGAATATTGTTAAAAAGCGAACATATTTTATTTTATAACTTTTCATTTGGTTACAGTAATTATTTAATATACATATACATACACAATATTAAAGAAAACATTAAATTAAAGAACCGACTTGGCAAAATAAAAGCCTGAGACTTTCCACAGCATAAGATAAAATCAAAATTATTTCCGAAACATACACTCTACCTACACAAAGATAAAATGACAAAGCTTCTGCAATGTGATGTTCCCATTTAGCTATATTTTCTTATCTTTAAAATTAACGAATCCATAACAAAAGTACACAGGACTCAGTATATATACACCGAAGATCGATGCTTCGGAAACGGAGTTGAATAGTAGGTACACGAGAACTTTTGTTCTAACCGTGAGAGCCGAAATGGTCAGGTAAAAGAAACCAAAACAACCTTGGACCAACCAGTCATTCACGAAGAAACTTGTAAATCACTGGCCGCGATGACCGCATCGGAGGTCTCCATGAGGTGTTCTAATTCTCGGTAGACGGCGAAGATCGTCGGATAGAGAACAGTGGTGGTTTCCGGAATCAATAAATAGGATTGAAGCGTTGCTCGGTGGCGGTCGACCGTTTTTACTGCTTATGTAAAAAGTTTGCCTCTAGGAAATGGGATTCTTACGAGATTTCAAATGTCGATTCACAAATTTAGATGTTACGAAATAATAAGTTGATTTTGTCCTTTTATATTTACGAAAATATGAAGTATAAGAAATATTATGTTGCTTAAATTAATTAAAATAATATTTCATGTTTTGATTTTTTTTTAAATTCATTATTGTTCGTTAAATGTTTGATACACACATGCTATTTTTTGTACCGACTATTTACAAAGAAATTATTTAATTTTCGACAAATCTAATTGCCGAACTGTAGTGGTTACTAGAACTGTGGTGAAAAACTACCTTGAACTTGCTTTTACAATTATTTGTATAACTTAACCTATCCATGAGTCTATCTACAATCACTAAAACTAAATATTTTTTTTCAAAATGACATTTTAGCACGTAATATCCTCCACTTCGCAATTGAGGCCGTAATTTGAAATAGGATTCGAAGTGAACATGTTTCGATTATAGGATTTAAAAGAAAACATCGAAATTTAACTCAAAAATAAACTTATATTAATATCCAGAATTGTTAAAAAAACACAACTATAAAACGGGGGTACGACTCAGACAAGTAACAAATTCAGACCAAATTAGACAATACAAAATAAATAGTTAATCAAAATTGACTCAGCCTGTTGGTTGCTACTACGGGTTATTTTCTGACCTCACTATCATCAACACCAGTGGAAAAGAAAAGACAGAAAATAAATTTTAAAACTACAGAATCTCTTAAAGAAGTTCCCGTGAAACTCGAATTGAGCACCATTCAATCCCCAGACAAGGGACAGACATTAAATTATCAGAACCCAAGAAGATGAGGTAAATCGTCTTCTCACATTTGGCAACCAATTCCTCAAAGAAATTTTGTTTCGATTAATGAAACGTTACGTGGTATATACTGATTTGTTAATAATTTGACATGTAGATTCTTAGTAGTTATGCCAGTAATTAGTAAGCCTGCAGTAATGAGTGCATACTCATTGGCAGCGATGACATATTTCGAAAGCGTATAGTTAATATATGCTTGAATGCCAGATTAGATTGATGATGGCAAATCAACGGCGTTATTTGTTGTGTTTGACGAGTGTTAATATATAGATGTTAATATATTTCTTAACCAAATTCCGATATCAGAATACATTGGCACTATTATTAAATGTATTATTTGCAGCATCAACGCTGTACAGTATTTTTGTGTGTAAAAGACGTTAATAGTAAGCAACACAGGTTAAATGCGCAATGTGATGTACCATATTATAAATTTATACATGACTTTATTTATATGTAAGTGCGGGCAACATTCCACAAAATATTGTAGACAGTTTTGAAATATGTAAGGGCGTAAGGTCTAAGATGACCTCTAGGGCTGGCGTTGGGCATGTTCTCATAGCTCTGGTGATGTATACATATGCTAACCATCGCAAATTATCAAGGGTATTCCTGGTCGTAGCTTGGGTGACCTTCTGAAACCAGGTTATCGCTCCGTATGCTACTGTAGGTCTTACTGTAGTGATGCATAGCCATCGCAGTATATTTGGGTTACAGCCCTATGTTTTACCTGCTATATTTCAGCACATCATTAAGGCTCTTGTTGCCTTATAAGTAGTCAGTGCAATATGCCTGTTTTACAGAAGCTTCTTGTCTAAGGTTATTCCTAGGTACTTGACTTCTGATTTATATTCGATCAGTTTTCCATTTAGATGGACGTCTTTCGTTGTTCGAAATTTTCCTCTTCCCAGTGAAGGGTACAATCGCAAAGGTTAGCGATCGATTTCACTTACCACCGTCAAACGCCGGCTGACCGACGGAAATTTACGCGATCGGGTGGCAGCTCGTAGATCATTACTAGGAGTAACCGACTGAAAAGGCTACAGTGGACATTGCGATTGGACGACAAAATTGTGGCAAACTATTTTAAGGACTAACGAATCAATATTTAAAGTGTTTGGTCAAAGCAGGAGAGTATTTATCAGACGTTCCGCTAATGAAGGAATGCTTCCCGAATGCATTGTACAGACAATAAAACACCGTGGTAGTTCAGTTACAGTTTGGGGTTACTGGACTGCGACTAATCGGCGAGAATTTTACTTTTATGCAAGATAACGATCCGAATTGCAAGAATATCCAAACAGTATCTGAATGAGCAAAATTAAACAGATATTTTACAAGTAGATAGAAGAGTTCGAAATGTCAGTCTTACTTTCCAGCAACAGCTTTGGAACATCCTTCAATACGAATGGAGCAATATCCCAGGCAAAAACCTCAAAAAAATAATCGAAAGGATGCCGCGAGTTGTTCGAGCAATAATCGATGTAAAAGGATTTTACGAAAGGACTATTTAAAAATAAAACTTTTCATTAGATTTTGATAGTTGTTACTTTTAAGCGTAATACATTTATTCTTTAGTATTAATTTCCTTTTATTTTTTGATTTTTTAAATTTTTATTACTTGGCCAAACTACTAAGGATGGTAGTATTTTGCTTTATTTCCAAAACAACATTTTAGCAGGTACAGCAAAATGTTTAATGCTAACCGACACTATATAATAGTCAGTTAGATAATTAATTCCCCGGTAATTTTTAACAATTTAAAAATGTTCCAAAAGGATAAAAGTTAGAGAACAAAATTCTTCAAATTCCCCACGTTTGGGACATCCTATATGTATATGCACCAAAAATCGAAAGCGGCAACAGATAAAGAGATACTCACCCGTCGAAAGGGTTCGTGAGGTAACGAGGGGAGGAGGCAAGAGGGATTGAATCGGTGGAATTCGATCGCTGACCATAATTAATGCAGACAAACAATACACACTGCGCGTGTTGACGTCGTACCGAATACCGTACGCTCAAAAACACCCTTTTGTTTTTGTGTACGTCCTCCCCGCGCTGCCGCCACGTTCATTTATGGGAATGCAATATCGGATAGACCGGTCCGGGCTCCGGTGGAATCTTTGTTGTTTGTTGGCGGTACCGTCGGTACGGACCATGGTTGTTCGCGTTTGTTGTTGTTTTGTTTGTTGCCGTTGTCGATGTTGTTTCGGCAATACGATCGTGCTCGCCGGATTGGTTTTTTTTCCGGTACAACCCGCTGTAAATGTCTCTTTGAAAACTATCGGACGCCGATTGGCTAGTACCTGATGGACGTCGATTTTGAAATGAAATGATAGATTTAGCGGAATGGATTCGACGAATGGACGTTTAGAAAGGATCGCAATCGCGGTAGGCCTTTGAAAAATTTATTTTGCCTTTGAGATTTCACTGTGCCATTGTCAATTAAATTACACATCCGTCGATGGTGTCATCCAGGCAATACATGTATACAATAAACCGTAAAAGAAAGCGGGAGACAGGATTTAGATAACAGAATTTTCACTATTTTCAGGCTTTTTAAATTCAGAAAATTTTCGTTTATGAAAGGTAGGGCTCTTCATGAAATTTTGTGAAACAGTATTATGTAAATAAATTACGAATTATATTACCATAAAAGTTGCTATAAGGTTCAGAGACATCTCAACATCAGTGCATCGATCAATTCACTTCAACTTTTGGCGATGAAGTCCCGTCTAAAACCATAGTATATTATTGGTTTAGTAAATTCAATCGTGGCCGTTGCTCACTCAGGGACTCAGTCGTGAGATTGAGGCATCCCTGTGTATTAGCATGACAAGCGCACACAGGATTTTAGACGAACATTTAGCCGTGAAATAAAATTGTGCGCGTTGGATTCCGCATAATTCGAAAATCTCTCAAAAAAGGCTCGTGACGATTGATGCAAAGAATTGCTTGTATAACATTTACACTGCTGACAAATTTTGGATCTATGCGTATCAGCCCAAAAGTAAATAATAATCGTCTGGATGGGTCTTCCAAGATGATCCGAACCCAAACGTTGTTCACGCCAGAAGCACCTCGAAGCAAATGGTCTCCTCTTTTTAAATGGGCATGTAGCTACAGCGCCACTAGAGAATTGTAGAACGGTCAATTCTGAATGGCACACAATCATTTGTTTGCCAGAATTCTTTGAAGAAATAAGAAAAAAAGTGATTCTTCACCATGACAGCGCGACCTCTCACACATCGACCCAAACAACTCCATATTTAACCTCTCAAAACATCAAATTGATCCACCATATAGTCCTGATTTGGTACCGAATGGTTTCTTCTTATTTCCATCCGTGAAGAATAAACTACGTGGTCAACGATTTTCGACGCCAAAAGTAATGGTTGATGAGTTCAAAATGCATGTCTTTTTGGAGATACCTCAGTCGTAATAGAAAAAAAGGTGCTACGAAAATTGTTTCAAGCGTATGCAAAAGTATATCGATCAACGCGGAGAATATTTTGAAAAACAATAAAACCATTTTCAATGACAAATATTCATATTTATTAATTATTCCGAATACGTAAATAGCAATCCCCGTACCTGTATTTTCTTTGGTTGTTGCAGCAATCCCAGTTGTTACGTAGTATTATTGAAGGGGTGAAATACGAATTTACATATTTCTTTACTATGTGTGTCTTTTGAACTGCGCTCCAGATGTCTGCAACCTTAATTTTCTTGTGAAATGGTTGGCACGCTGTTACATGAATTTAGCTAACAGTGACTGAACCTATTTCAAAAAAGACGCACGAAAAGCCAATAGGTACTGAGAAATGATCCTCGACCACTACTCTACATGAAGAAACTTATTTTACACAACAAATGAATTAAAAAAGTTGCAATACAAAATCCACTGTCAATAGGACCGTATGTCTATTTCATCGAACGGAAAATTTACAGGATTACAATCGTCCAGGATTGTTCAAGCAGATTTCAGGCAAGTGGTTTAAGACTTGTGGTAATCGAAGGTGAATGGCAGCTGAAATAGTTATTGAATTCAATTGCGAAGAAGTGAAAAAGAAATGAATTCATATTCGAAGTATTCGACGAAAAATGAAGAATTTTCGTGAAGACTCTATTGTACAAACACTTAAAACAGGGACGATTCGATTTACGTTTGGAGTTATTTTGTAGAAATTTTTTTGCATGGAATTAGCAAAAAAAGAAGAAAAGGAAGAATAGTGTAAAACCACGAGTGCTTCGCACAACAATGACTTTGCCTTTGTTGATAAGTAATGTCTATGAGGATAAATAGGTTCTTGATATTTCGAGGATCACGCTATATATTTTAAGATGCGATGGAACTAGAACTATGTTAGAGCTGCTGTCATAGAGATCACGTGGTACATACGATTTATCATGGAAACATTTACTTCTCAATAGAACATGTGCACGCAATGATCAACTACGATTTTAAGACCGGTTTAAATGAACAACGAAGTCTTGCAATTCGCATTTGGTGATGAAAGTCCTTCACGCGCAACTGTGTTTTCGCTGGTATAGCGAATTTAAAAAAGGACTAATATCGCTTGGTGATGAGGCACATGCCGATAAGGCCTGCTCTTCGGTTACTGCTGGAAACATTGACAGAGTGAGACGTATGATCGATGAAAACCCAATATGCACTTATCAAGCGATTAAGGCAACTCTCATTGTTGAATCCGCAGCAGTAAATTCAATTCTAGATGATCATCTTCGGATGAAAAAAAGTTGTTACTCATTGGTTGCCACACACATTTAATGAAAAAAGGCAGAACCAGAAAATGTTTGAAATGTTAAATAATGGTGGACATCGTACTCTAACTAAAATAGTAACAGGTGATGAAACTTACAAACCCATTTAGCGATATTCCTATCCGTCAGGAGCGCATTGCGTCGATCCACGAAGATGCAGCAACCTCAACAATAGCCAAAAAGCAAAGGGCTGTGAAGAAAGTTATGTACGCAGTTTTCTTTCATACTATAGGATTAGTAAAACCACTCAAGCTGGAAAATCAACATACAGTCGCAGCAAACCGGTACACCACAAAATGATTATCTGTAGTTCTTGAGTCAGTCAATATTATCGGATTAATGTTGCACCACGACAATGCATCGTCACACAGCGCACAGCAGACAGTTCAATTTGTACGTGAAAATAATGTAAGACATTGAACATCCACCCTATTCGTCTGATTTGATCATAAGTAATTTCTGGTTGTTCTATGATAGATGAAACAATTCATGGCTGGCTTCAAACTTTTGCGTTTTGAAAGCTTCAGTCACAAAAGTCCTTTCATGCAGCACGTGATTATTGAGAACATAAATAAAATGATTTTCATAAAAACGCTTGTAGTTTACTCAACATATATAGCGTGACCCTCGTATTTGCAAATACATTATCTTAAACCTATCTCAGATCTTGTGCTTTATATGGTCTGTACCGGGGCTTCATTACTTCCAAGATGTAATAACTTTAATCAGCAGATAAATATGTCCCCTTTCACAATCTGAATACGGATCTAGTACTTCTGAAAACGAAAGAGCTTGTTGGACGAAACACTCTGTAATTTAGAATTATTTATTGAAACCAAAACTACACATAATTCTATTACTGGTGTTACTAGCAAAGTAACATAAATAGAATCAGTTGTCACGTCTGTAAACCACAGTACTTGTATAAACTAATTAAGCACTTCACTTAAGACAAAACTTCCTCTACATCTTCTTCTAGCGTATCGAAACGCTCTGTATAATGTATCACGTATATGACGGCATCAAATCTACGTAACAACGACGTTGTATATGCATGCATGCACGTATGTGTGTAGCGCCCGACGGCGTGTACCTGGGTCGTTGTTCATTCCTGGCGTTCCACGGATCTTCGAATCCCGACAAAGACGCGCTCCGAGATAATGATAGGAAGATAAAGGGGACCGCGACGGTCGGCAGTAGCGTTGCACCAGCGTGATTGAACGCCGGATCGCGTAGGAATAAACGGTGAAAAAGGACGACTTTTAATCTTGTACCGGAATGGTGAAGGAGACGATGGAATACTTGATGACGATGCGAGAGTCTGTATTTTATTAGATTCGAATAAAAAAAAGGAAGCTGTCGAAACAAGGACGGCACGGTTAATAAATGATTTTGAGAGTCATTACGGGAAAAGAAAGAAAAGCGGACGAATATAACGCGTTGTTCTTAGAAAATTATTATTAATAATAATAATGTAAAGTAAACTTTTTTGCCATCTTTATTGAAACGTAGTCGATATGTTTATTAAAGTTCAAACTTTCATCGGTCATTGTACCAAGGTATTTTATAACTCCGGCCTTTTCAATTTTCTACTATTATACCAATTATAACAATATACATTCAACAGAACAGTTTCACATGAATAACGATTCATAAAATCTGATTGTGCATCATTTATTACAGAATAAATGTGCCAGTAATTCACGATTTGATTCTTTACAGCAATTAAAATGGACTTGTTCAGAGGAACACTATACCATATTTTTTCCACTTAGTAAGGGCATTTTTAAAATCAATTTATAAAAATTTGGCTCATAATTAGCCATTCTCCATAGATAATATAATCATAAAGTAAATATTATGTCTCCCATAGACAGACTTTTTCTCATACAATGGACATACACTACCGTTCAAAAGTGTTTAGGCACCCCTGTTTTCATGGATTATTCATATAGTATTATGTTTACCAAAAAAACATTATAATAAAATGAAATACGTATTTAAAATGTAGTTCAGTAAGATAAACACCCATTATATCGCATAAGGTTTACTATCATTTACTTGCACTTCGTCGGATTACCATAAACTGTTTATTGCGGTGCAATTACAATAACAATCCCTCTGAATTTACTAAGTAAATTTAGTCATCTGTTAGATTGTAGGTAATAATGTTTAAATTACCTTCCTAGAAGATTATAGTGAAATCTGTAACCTATGGTCAGTTGCAGTGTGGTATTTACTCTATTCACGTCGTGACCGAAATATCGTGTGACAATTTTTTAAAATGCCTCCGCGAAGAGAAATTAGTACGAAAACACGTGCGCTTATAATAGCTTAACATAAAAGCGGCATAAGTAATCGACAAATTGCCAAAAAATGAAAATAGACCACGCTACGGTTGACTATAACGTAAAAAAATATCGGGAAACTGGCAGTTTTCTTAATAAAAGACGGAGTGGAAGGCCAAACGCGACAACATCTGCTGATGATCGCAGAATAGTGGTTACCAGCAAGTTAAATAGACGCAAAACAGCCCCGGAAATCACCGCAGAATTAAATATTGGTCGTCAAAAACTAATCCGTGTTTCTACAGTCAAACGTCGCCTACAGAAAACTGGGCTCCATGGACGTATTGCGATGAAAAAGCCATTACTACGCAAACAAAACAAACAAAAGCGACTTAAATGGCCTCGTGAACACCAACACTGGACCATAGAACAGTGGAATAACGTCCTATGGACGGATGAGCCCAAATTTGAGCCGTTCGGAACCCGAAGACGCATATTCGTAAGAAGATCTGTGGGTGAACGTGCCAGAGAAGAGTGTATTGCTACTACCGTGAAGCATGGTGGAGGTTCTATCATCATTTGTGGCTGTTTTGCTGGCACTAGTGTAGTTGACATTGAGAAAATTGACTGTATATTAAAAAAAGAAGGCTACCGCGAAATTTTGGAGAATCACGCAATACCTTCCGGAATTCGACTTTTGGGTCAAAATTTTATCTTCCAGCAAGATAATGACTCAAAACATTCCTCTAAATTATGTAAAGACTATTTACGCCATTTAGAAGAGGAAGGAACTCTCAAAATTATGGAATGGCCTCCCCAGAACCCCGACTTGAATCCAATCTAGTTACTATGGGAAGAACTAGATCGGGAAGTACGGAAATCGGCTCCGACATCAGCTACTGACGTGTGGAACAAATTGCAATCGAGTTGGACCTCAATAACACAAGAAACTCTAGCAAAACTTATTGCGAGAATGCCTCGATTGTGTGCTGCAATTATTAAATCAAGAGGAGGTCACATAGATGAAAGCAAAATTTAAATTAAACGTTTTATTTTTCACATTTATTTAATATATTTTTATTCATGTACGTGTATCTGTACATAAAAAATAAATATTATTAACATTTTTGCTGAGTTTTTATACATTTTTGCTGTCAGTGAGAGTGCCTAAACACTTTTGAGCGGTAGTGTATTTGCATTTACTGATTACCATTAAGACTTTTCTTGTTGTGAAGCGCTATTAACGTTGCAAGATAATACTTCAAAATTCTATTTACTTAATATTGTATCTGCTTCTAGTATTTGTGTAAACGTACTCCGGATTATGGGACCCATTACCTAGTACAAGTGAGGAGCAAAGATGCAAAAGCAGATAAATTTATTCCAGGAGATTTTCAACTAACCATAACTTTATCGATATACGCACCCAGATCTAAGTAAAACCAGTAAAATTCCCATCTAAATTCAGTCAGATTGTTGGGGGTTTCATTTCAAACCTAGATAAATCTGTTGTTCACTCAATACGAAAATAAACCCTTTTAGATGTTTCAGCTCTACCGATTACAGTTCATAATTGATTACTTCAAACTAACCTTTATGAGATGTTCCAATTTATTGTTTACAAATTGCTAAGGCGTAATTAAAGCGAGTCTAATTGTTGAGTTATTAACAAGTTTGCGCTAGTTTAGAAGAAATTATCTTTCAAGTGGGGAATCAAGGTTCAAGAACAAGTGTCCTTCTGTATTGTGTGCTGTAAAATTCATACAATAGCATTCTTTAATATCCATGCACATGGCGTTAATCGTGCATGTCTCTTGTTTGCAGGTATGTTAATAATGATCTGTCACTTGAAATGTTTGTACGATCCTTTATTTACCTGTGTCGAAATTACTAAAGCAGACGTTAAAGCAAGCGAAACGAGCATCTATAGTTTCCCAATCCTTCTCCTGAGTAGCTCACGGACTGCTAAACCAGAGACGGCACGCACCAACAGTGCATAGCGTAAATGCACATGTGAATGATCCATTAAACTGTGGCACTAGATAGCACCAAGAATGGTCATATAGACTGTCAGTTTAAATACGATGATAGTAGTCGAGAGGGAATTACAATGTATTGAGCAGAAAAAATCGCTCGAAACCACGCTGATAACGGGTAGGCAAAAACATGTCCGTCTATTAGCGAATTTTCTCTCATCACATTGTCTTGCCCACAAATGATTCCACCGATACCATAGAGTAACTGTACGTTAGCAGCACTATTATGTTAGATATTATTTTCTAGGCATTTTTCAATGTGCCAAGAGCAAATTGCAATATGTTGAGCAGAAAAACCTAGTGTTGAGCGATAACCTGATATTTAATCACGTTGTGAATAGTGATTGTGATTTATAAATAACGACGATTTTAAACGGCGAACGTGATCACTGTTATATCTCAGACATGTATATCCAGTATATCGTATCTCTTGTAACGAGATACGAATTCAAAGAAATTTTCAGCTGTTTGTTGCATATTTATACAATAATATTTTTGCGAAAAAACAATTACAATTTTTGTCTACTTTTTTGCACTTGACACCAGGTATAAGTATATAAGTTATAAGAAAAGTAGTTCGAGAATTTCATATATTACATGGCAAAAGGCCTTATTATTCTAGATATTAAGGCTACAATTATACATTTCAATTATCGTTATGCCAGATATTTTTTTTTTTATATATTCAAACACAAAAATCTTTACAAACAATAAAAATAACAAAAAAATATGTAATTGCAAATACAACATAGGTTAAAATATTTCAGCATGCAATGTAGTGCAATGAGCAAAACTAATAAATTGTTATAAAATGTATTATAAAAAAATATGCAATATAAAATGCTACCCTTTATAATAGTAGATATAGTATATAATATAATATAATACGGTGTAGGCCATTTGTTAACCCATATGGTTATTCATTTATTAACGTATTTAGTTATTCACGTATGAAATCAGTGATCCTCGTTTCATCGCTGCCAAATCACCGATCATTGATTTTTGACTTGGGCATAATCAGTGACTTACAAATGACGCTGAAAAAATCACCGAGAATGAAATATCGTCCATCACTAGAAAAATTGCTCGAAACCACGCTGATGACGACAGGTAGGTAGAAGCATGTGCGTGTGTTAGCGTTTGTTGTTTGTTCACATTGTTCCTCCGGTGAATGATTCCAACTATACCATGAGTAGTTGTGCTTACCTGTATAATTATGTTAGATATTGCTACCAACTTATCTTGATCAAAATATTCAATCGCATCGAAAATTCGTATTTGTACTGCGTCCCATTTCTTGCCTAAAAGATTTTCACGACGCATGACACAAATCGTGCTTTAGTTGGGAAATTTGCTTCGATATCTTCACAAGATAGAGACATGAAATTTGGCTTTTATTGTCGACTTTTATCATTTTTATGCTCCTTAATTTCTAGCAGTATCTAGATGGTATAATTAATTGCTAATTAGAAGTCTTTTAAACTAATTTAATTACATCCTCATTTATATAAAAAAAAATAACCTTGCACCTGCATTTAAAACAAGTTTCAGCCTGGAATTATTTGAACACCAACTCTGTACAATGTTTAGAAAATAAAAACGGTGAAACGCACACAAAGTGAAGATCCACTTAACATTTTTAAACTCTCCAATTTAATTTACCAAAGCCGCCCGTACATGAGTACTTAAACGACATTGTTACCATACCGTTCTTCGACGTCAAAACGATATCTCTAGAAAACATCGGGCTTTTTGAAGATACGAAGATGACTAACAACGACAGAAGTTAATTTACTCTAAATTACAAGGCCTATTTGATTGTACCGCGTGCATGTCCCGGTGACATTCTCGAAATCTTGATCGAAACCAGTGATATTCATCGATGGGCTAAATAATATTCCTATATCGACAGCTGCTGCACGGGATGCCTTAAATAAGTACTTTTTTAAAGCATGGGTATGTCGACTTCCTACTTTTTATTACGATCATCTGTAATAATTCAAGATGTTTTGTGTTATGGTAAAAGCTAAAATACTGTGCGCGGTAATATTATGATCCCTTAATAACGTCATCGATAATTTTTTAAATGACAACTCCTGACTTTCTTTATTTTGATAGACCATTTAATTGCTTAAATGGTACCATCAATGTTTTACTACCTGACATGACAAAAGTTTCGAATAAAAGTTCTTTAAAGGGTGCAAAACAAACTTTATTAATACCAGTGGAAGATGTATCGGTAATTACGAATCAATAGAGTGCTTAGATTCAAAAATGTATGTTGATAGACCACAAAAATCTAGAAGACTTGAACAAACGGATTAGGTATGACTCACTTCATACCCAATTAATTTGTACTTGAAAATACCGCCTGCAGTGACATACTCAAGACCACGGCTAACAAGCAAGGAAATACGTATTGGCAGTACCAACTCAGACTCCTACCGTGAAAGCCTACTGTTATTTATGAGTCTAATTTAAGTAGTGTGTGCGTCATTGGCAATGTACAAAATGAGTGTGTTCATAGATTGCTTATTGTCAAGAGTCCGGTGGATGGCATTTCGAACATTTGATTTAAAAGAAATAATCATTTCTTTTGCATTGCACCTAAAATGTGCACTGGAACTACTATTCGGTTGTTACTCCTTTTATCCAATAACAAAAGAAGAAATTTAAAGCAAAGGTGGCCCTAGAGTAGCTAAAGGATAACTTTTTTCCTAAGAAGATTCCACAAATCAGCATTATGGAGGAAAACTACCAAGGAATATGGAAAAGTTGTATATGCATATCTCTCTGTTAAACAAATACCTCCTAACCATTTTTTTGTGCTTCAGTTAACAGCTATCAAATTGTAGTATTTAAAAATTACGTATATAATAAGACATTATATCTAATTTTAGCGAATTTTCCCTAAATAGGGCAGAAAGAGTGAATTTCGAAAACTAGATCTGACAGAACAAATTTGACGACATTTTTGAGTTAGGCATCCTAAAATTGCTTAATTACACTTAAAAATTCGAGGCACCAAAATGTGCGTTGGTCAGTGTAATTCATCATTAAAAAAGTGTTTCTGAAGAAATCCTATAAACACTGCTTTAGTTACTTGATGTAAATCTAGACTTAAAGAAAATTTATGTAGTTCCGCATAAACTGTATTTTTTGTTTTGGTATGAGCGGCGATGATCGAAACATAGACATAGCAGAAAAAGTGAATAAATTCACACATCTGTGGAACAATCAGCAGAATGTTAAAAAATAAAGCAAGAAAGGATACACAAATAATATTTCACAAGACGATAGCAATGCCAACTCTTATATGGTAGTGAAACATGGACAACAATGAAAAAAGAAGAAAGCAGGATACAGACACAAACTTTTGAGGTGAAGGGTTGTGCAAGTTCTGATAAAATAAGAAATGCAGATATACGAACATAATTAAACACCTTTGACATAAATCAGAAAATAAAGGAAAAGAAAAATAAGTAGCAAGGATGCTAATGACAAGGTTGCCAGCCAGAGCGAGATTTTATAGATATTTAGGAAGAAGAAGTGTAGGTAGATCAAATAAAATATGAGTATCGTACCAGGTAAAGTGCTTAAGACTTGAAGTGAAGAAGAGGACCACGAAATTGTAATATGTGTCGCCTATAGATGCAGAATATGTATACATAATACATCCATCCAACCAAAATCGCATACATACACGCAGACTGCATATACTGTAATAACAGAGCTGTCGATGCTATAAAAAACTGTACTAAGAGTTCGCACGAATATTTGGGCTGTAAATAATAAAGATATTTTTATTTTAAATAGCTTTATTATTTCTTTTATCTCGGTTGCGAAGAAATATTCCCAAAATATTTTGGATTTAAGTCTAATAAAATCTAAAAAAATAGATCTATTTACTTTTCATACTTTTTCTTATTTTATTTCATGGACATCCTGTATATATCTGAAGAGACATAACTTAATCCCAAGTAGACAATCAATTAAATTTTTAATGGTATTAACCAGTTCATGCAACAACTGAAACCAACCTCGCTGGCCAGATTGTAAAAATATTCAAGAAGATTATCTCCCTACCAATCGATCAAAGGACCAAATTTCCTATTCTTCTTCGAGTAACTATACATATTTTATTACTCAGTTGGTTGCCTTCTGCCAGATTAGGAGCTGTACCTGAAAAAGAAGCAATGGATTCTGTATTGAAATTGTCTATATTTCTTCCTTTTCTACTAGATTAGCAATTAACGAAGATCAGCGGTGAATTGTTCGAATTAATCCATCCATATCCTTAATGTTTACACAACCTCCACTTACCCATTTCTTGTTTCCGTAAGCCTAAGTTACTATTTAATGTTCCATGTGCCAAGTATGGTAAATAAAAAAGTAAAAAAAACTTAATTCTTCTCTTGGTACTACGACTTCTGAAAAATTCCGTAAACTATGCACGATTCCGCAATATGAGTAACTTTACAATGTCAGTGTATATATACGCGTTGTTTTTTCATGTCCTTTGCGCGCGGTGATATTTTTACCTCAAATTTCATTTGGCATACTTAGAATGACGAAGCAGACGATAACATTTTTTTTTCGCAGAACGTACAATACGTATGTCCTGCCCGGTTTACTTAAGAATTCTACAATATTTCGAATTTTTCGAGCGTTTTAACCAAGGTGAAACGGTGCATATGGAATTAGCGCAGCGATTTCTGCAATGTTCCTATGCGATAACGAAGCCCTATCGACGATATGTCGTCGTGTAGTAGAGACGTATTTCAGTTTTTTTACGTCGCCAACTATTTAATTTATTTCTAATTGCGGCTATTATGTTCGAACGCGTGCAGAATTTAACTACACGTCTCACTTTTATCCTGGATCTAATCATAAATGCTAAAGAAAGCGGTGATTCTTTCTATTCTTTATTCCGTTTTTCATAGAAATTGCTTTAAGCGAAATTTTATGATGGAAAGAGATCTATTTGAAATATGATTAAAGGTTTACAATCTAAAATGAGTACACATTTGAAGATCAACATTGTTAAGTTGGTATTAACCATATAGGCATTGAAGTTAATATCATTTACGAGGGTTTGCTGCTATTTGTCATAATAATAATAATCTTTATTGTCCAACAATTATTTGTACATAATATGCAGTGCAATCAGTAATCAGAATATATAAAAAAAGAGAGAGAAAAGAAACAACAAAAACAAAATTAAGTTCTTCCAAAAAACCCAGTAACATATATTTGTTAACAACTTCGTAGGTGTATTTAAAATTTAAGAAATGGATCCGGGTACATGGTGTTTGCATCCCTACACATATGTGTTAAGGGTGCTTTTAGTAAGATGTTGGTATGTGCAGTAGGTAAATTG
This sequence comes from Trypoxylus dichotomus, assembly GCA_023509865.1. Classification (NCBI taxonomy): domain Eukaryota; kingdom Metazoa; phylum Arthropoda; class Insecta; order Coleoptera; family Scarabaeidae; genus Trypoxylus; species Trypoxylus dichotomus. Next base: position 37,960,390 of record CM042081.1, read on the forward strand.
AATGTGTCACAAGATCTATGGTGATACCAAGGAATCGAAAACGGAATACGAGAAAGTAGAGCGGGAGAATCAACAAAATGGTGTATAACTTTGAATAGAAATTTCCCATTGGCTACATCTTTACAACAAGAGAACGATTTCAACTTGCGCCTATTAAGTAAACTTTTATAATTCGTTCCACGTGCAGGATAAGTACCATCTGATTTAAAAGATAAATATTTCAAAAACCTTCAATTCAACACATTCAATTAAAATTTGTTGGTAATGATAATATGGGTACCAAACGGACAATGCATATTCTAGTTTAGTGCGCACAAGCGAGAAATAAATAACCTTTGAAGCATCTTTATTGAAAAAATGTTACAAGTACGAAACAAAACGAAACCAACCCATCGATGTGTCGAGAAAAAAATAGTGGTGCATCAAACAACACCCCGGGATCCTTGTAAACACTCACTCTAGGTATGAAGGTACTGGAGGTGTTGTAATCGAATATTAGCAGTTGTGAAGAACGAGTATAGCATACTTGGAAATGTTTAAGTGAATTTTAGTCATAAAGAACAGCAGTCATTAATGATTAATAAATGTTCCTGTAAACTTAAAGAATCAAATTCCGAGTTTGTAGTAGTATAAATTTTTAAATCGTCAGCATAAGCGAGAATATTGCAGTACAGGGAAAGTAAAAGATCGTTTACGTATATGTTAAATAGAAGTGAGCTCAAGTTTAAGCCTTGACGTACACCTGTAGATGCAATTAAAGATTGAGACTGAAATCCGTCGCAGTGGACATGGCATGAACGATTACTAAGATATTTATGTAATAATTAGAGTTGTTGTTTGGCTATTTTCATCGTCTGTTGAACTTATGTAGTCCAACGTTTCGGCAGTTCGTCGTCTACTGCCGTCTTCATGGTAGTCTGTTACTTGCCCGTTCAATTATACGTTTGATGATTTTTTGTGAGATAAAAAAAATGATAAGGATTAATCTGGCAAGTAACAGCTGTGTACCAAATTTGCGAATTTGACATGCTTGCTATCAAAACTAATTAATAAAAGTGTCAACGGAACCCAAAACATGTAGAAAACATTGAAAATAAAATATACCAATACTAAATCTATATAAAACAGAGAAGGTATCAAATCTATTCATGAAATTCATCACTTTATAGTTGGAGAAAGTTATGCTTGCAAATATGTACATGTAAAGAACGGCTTAAATTTAGAACTGTGCAAATTTCATTTTCATCCATTCTCATATGTAGCGCAAAAAATTAGAAACGTGATAGTCATGCTTTTTTTTTTAATTTCTAACGTCTAAGCTGCGAGTATTAGTAGTAATAACCTTTTATTGGAATATAAATTGATATAAACTAACGGTGTATGCGTTGTATGTATATTTACGTTCAATAAAGTACACTCTTACAAAAACATCAAATCTATTATGACTAGCAACACTTAATCAAATTAAAATTACGATAAATCGGTTCATAGAAGGTTTTTGCCGATTCTAATACGTCAACAATAAATGTATTTATTTACCATACAAAAAGCTATTTGCTATGATACTTACGTAAACGGTATCTTCTTTGATACGGTAAGATCCATGTACTTTTTGAATTCTTGTAAGAATTAAGAGAGTTCTGCTCTGATTCCCTAAGTAATTTCTTAAATAAGCAGTTTGTCGTTGTAAATTTTAACGGTCCGTCACTGAAAGATTTTTACACCTAGTTATTTGACGAAAACATTGCCGTATTACACTCGATGCTAAAGATACACGAGGCTTATAAAGAAGTGGTTCACACGATTATTTACATACTCGGATTTTTTTGTCGTATAAAATTATACTGGATGTTTCTGCTAAAATAAGAAAACAATGAAACTCAATTCACTGTCTAGCAAACTTTCCTATTTTAGCTAATGACTTCATAAACCAAAATAATTCACAGAGCGCAAGTTTTACAGTATCATTTTTGAAATACATGAGAACTGTATACAACTTTCTTTTCTTATATGAAATAACATTCTCTTTTTATAGCAATTGAAAAGAAGAGTTTTCAATAAATTCATCAAGTTTCATACAAAAAAGTGAATGGAATATTTAATAAACCTTAACAGTAGAACATCCAAGACAGTACACAAGGAAAAAGAAAAATACAGCATAATCATGAGAGTTGTTGTTTGGGCTATTTCCATCGTTTGTGAAATTTACATAATCCGACGTTTCGTACCTGTCGTCTTCAGGATAACGCTCCGAGAAGGTTACTTGCCAGCAGATCCATCATTCGCATTTTTTGTCTAATGTATTAATCTTACTTATTTTTTTTATTAATGAAACTGTCTCGTATGGGGATCAAACTCGATTTATTTTGTATTCCAATTGGTTGACCACTAATAGAACGGACAGAAGTTACTGTGTTAAACTTATACTTAAGTTACAATTTTCGGCGCATGAGAGGTTTTACATTTTGTTAATCTTTCTCCATTCTGCGGGGTTGGTCTGCGTACGCTTGTTATTCTTCTGTCCTCCGCATTGTGGTTGCCGGTCTTCGGCTAATCCTTCTCTAATCACAGGAAGCCAGACATTTTTGGTCTCTCGGCCTCTTGGCTCCAGATTCATCGCCAATAGCACATCAACCCTGGAGAAATACTGTAACTATTTTAGTTTTCACTACCTAAGAGGTATTTGCCTCACTGCGAATTGAAAGTAGAACCAAAGTGCTTAGCTAACATTCAATTTGAGAATCATCAAAAGAAAATAGGACTAAATCTGAACCGTTTAAAAGCACGTGATAGTGGAACATACTTTATAACCTTCGACGGGCAATATGTAATGTTTGTCTAACTTTGACGCGCTGCGACATTTTGTATTCATCGCAGCTATCTTGTTCACGTAGCTGACACGAAGCCTGAATATGCGTATAGGCATATGGAACAAAGCTATTGCAGGACGTGGGGGCGATGAAGTTGCTTACCGAGTACTTTGATTGGGGTGAGCGGTCCACCGGGGTTAAAAGCTATTTGGGTTGTTATAGCTGCAGGAGGCTGAAGAAATATAACTTTCTGGTAAGTGGTCACAGCTACATTTCTCGTAATAGGGGTTTTGGTCTCATAAAAAAAGCGTAATGAAGGTAATGGTAGAATAAATAAGGCTCTCCATTCTAAACCCAATTCAATTTGCAACTGCTCTTTATTTTATACATAAAAAAGCATGAACAACGAAATTTTTTAATTATGTTTTCAGGTTATACTTAAACATCTTTCAGTTTTGAATTTTGTAGTGCCGAGGGAGATAATTATACATTTTTAACGTTTAGGTAACCGCACTTTTATGCACTGTTAGGAAACTTGTTTGAGGAATTCAGAAATTTCCTTTCAAACACTCTCACATACACACACCGGTGTTGTATACGCGATTAGTCTCGTAAGATTTTATTGTCACTATAGCGCTTTTTAACAAAACATGCATATAGGCACTAGGCAAGGTAAGTATATCTATTTCTTTTTTTTTTTAATTTCTGTATATTTTTTTTTCTTTTCTTCATTTGTGCTTGGGCGGCCACGGTTGCACTCGCTCACCCAAAAAGCTGATGGTCGAAAATGATGGAGTACATCCGCCATGAACCTCTAGCAAAATTTTTCGAATTTCGGTGGCTGTTTTCCCAGCCCTCCAGAAGTGCTTTATCACTGCACGAAATTCGATTTTATCCATTCTTGTAAAACCGCCTGACTTGCTACACAAAACACACTCTTAAGCAACAACCATTGACAGTAGACGTCTGAAATTTTGACAGTTGCCATAAAAAAGATCGCCCTTGTCGGCCAATGAATTCGCTTCAACCTTCGTGCCGATTCCTGAAACATTTCAGGTCACCCTCGTGCATTCTTCAATCGACTTGGCACACCTTTTATTAGTTACACATGCACGTTCTTAACAAGGTTCCCTAGTTGAATGCAATCAAAGGCCTTTCTGAGACCACGAGATCTTACTATAAAAATATACCGATGCTAATCAGTGGATCTTCCTTTTCCATGGTCTGCAATTATTTTAAACATTTTTAAAATAGAAATTATGCTTCTGGAATATAATGAGATGTTGCAATTCGCAATCTAATAATACGATATTCTAGAATTGATGATCTATTTTGATTGTTCGTTTGAAGTTTGATCTATTTTTTTTTTCTGATCGATCTCCTTCTAATATTTATGTATGTATACTCGAACAACGAAAAATATTGTTGTTTAGCGGTTAATTGATGATTGTTTACGTCGATTTCTATCGCTCTGAAATCGTACGAGAAATCGGATGATCGCGATCTGCACGCAATAAATAATAAATCACACAAATCGGGATTAATACGAATATATTGTGCAAGACTCGGGCTGTAAGTTCCGTAACAAGAAACACCGGTTTCTCAACCGGTGAGTAAATGTCCGCGTGTGTGTTGTGTATATGCCGAACGGCTATTTAGGCTCTCGTTCGATTAATTGGAAACGCTGGCGTGCGTTTTTTTTTTATGTTTTTACTGGTAGTCGCTTCTTCGTGCTGGGCTGCCGTCGTTTTCTCTTTCTTTTTTCTTTTTTTCCGCATAAAAGTCGTTGCGGCAATAATATCAACAACGAGAAGGAGCTGACGATTTCGTCAGCGTCGTGAAGGAAACCGTAATTTGTATATGTTTACTAAAACTATCGGCGAGGCTGTTGCTCTACATAAGATACTTTTAACGCGTTAGTTAGTTAATATTGCTTACTTTTCTCTCCTTCCTAATACCGTTTCTTCTTTCTAATCGTTTCAACAGCTTGTTTACCTGTTAAATTACGAAATTGTATGGAGTGCGTGCGAGTAGTTTTTACTAAAAAAAAAATAAAATAAGGAAGATAATATCGCTTATTCGTACGCAAGAAATAAATATTTAGATTAACCGCATTAATTTACTTAATTTCATAATCATGAGAAGAAAACATGTTTTCTTTTAATTAGGAAACTCGTACACACTACTAAAAAGCTTACCGTAATTGTTTCTATAAACAGATTATGGATGGATATTAAATTTTCCTATGTTTAAAATGGTCTGACTTTAAGCGCCGTATACAAAATGTATATTATAGGCAATTCAAACGCGCCCGTTTAACGTCGTTTCATTTAACGCTGTTAATTAGAATCAGATACGAGGATAGTTCGTCTTGGTTAAATCGTTTCTAAATTAAAATTAGAACTTTATACGTTTCTTTCCTCTAATTTGTATTAATATTTAGATACTCACAAGGGATGTACCCGATTCTAATGAACCGCAAAGACATCTTCCGCTGTCGTCAAGCTGCACATTTAAGCGATGAAAATTAGCCTTGAAATTCGCAATCTCAAATTTTGTCTTTTCAAAATAAATTTTAAACAGTTAAATTACACAAAAAAAGTCCAAATGGCGAACTTATACCATTTAATGATTCCATTCGGCTGATGCGGGTATACACATACACTAAAAACAATACAATAGAGAACTTGTTGCTCGAATTTTAGAAAACTCTTATACTAGCTGCATTTTCCATAAAATAGTATCTACAAAGGTATAAAAGGTGATTAATATATAATAAATATACAGGATGGCCACAAATTACAATTTTTTCAAATATACTACTGTGCAAAAAAAATAATAGGTGCTAATGTTATTTTTACATTAACAATCATCTTAATACTACATCTTGCGTCAAGATAAGTAAACATTGTTTCTTACGAGCTCCACCAGTGTTTTCTGCATTTGCCGCATATTTCCAGGGAATACCCGCCTTGTTTCAATCGATAGTAAACAATTGCTGTGCAAAAAATAGGTGCGCCGTATAAGTATTGCAAAAACAGATTATTTCTTCGTTATATTTGGTCGTAATAAGTAAGTATTTCATAGTTTCGATATTATAAAATCTATTCTAGATTTATAAATTTTATAAAATCATAGTTACGGGTCGAGCTAAGCATTGTACCGCAGAAGAACGAAGAATCATCTTAAAAATGCGAGAGGAGGGCAAAACATACAAAGTTATTGCACAATTGTTGTGGCGTTCAGAAAATATAATTACAAATAGCAAATAAAACCCGAAAAAAAGGGGTAGACCGAGGAAAACAAGCGATCGAACAAATAACACGATAACAAGACTAGTGAAAGTAAATCCTTTTATCACCTACAAACAAATTAAAAATGATTTGAAACTTAACATTGATACCTCGACACGTAGGAGGCGTCTGTTGGAACAAAATTTGCATGCAAGTGTACAAAAGAAGGTAAGACTATTGGGTCGCCATAATGTAGGACGCAGGTTAGACTTTGTGAAGGAAGAGAGAGATTGGAATATACAATAAAAACATGGAGGCCAGAATATTATGGTGTGGGATTGTTTTTCATCGTATGGCCTAGGTCCTAATTTTTGGATAAAAGAAAAAATGACAAAAAAAGTTATGCTTCTTTATGCTGAAGATGAAATGCCGCTGCGCTGGACGTTTCAGCAAGATAATGATTCTAAACACACGTCCAAAGCAGCAAAGGCTTGATCTTTGGCACATAAGGTGAATGTTATGGTGTGGCCAGCTCAATCGCCAGAGCTGAACACTATCCAACATCTATGGGGTAATATCAAAAGGAAATTAAGTTAGATCAGGGAATGCGTGGTACTCAGTTCCCATTAAGAGGTGTCAAAGGTTGGTGGAATCAACGCTACGCCGCTGTGTTGCTGTAATACATAATTCTGGATATACCACGAAGTATTAATTTTTTTGTCGATATGATCATAAATCTAATTAATTATGTCCCTATCACATTCATCCTCACAAAGCATGAGAACTGAGACATGTTCGCTACATCTGTTGATTCATCAAAATTAATACTAAAAAATTCATTTAAACTCACTTGGTGAATTACCTAATTGCGAACATCGGCGGATATATCATGGATTCGCCTTGATATTGTGCCATTAGAAAGCGGATTTTTTTTCATTTTTTTTACTTCTTCTTCGGCTATTAAAACAGAGACCATATCAATTACAGCAGGCAATATGAGGTTTTCGACGATTGTATGAGGTTTGGACATCTTAGCTAGCCTTAGCAATTCTTACAAAGAATAGTAAATTTTAAAAAATCTAACTTGTCTCCAAATCACTTCCTTTGATTTTGATACAAGCCTTCTACCAGTCAAAAGCTGTACGTATGGTATCTAATGGGAAATAAAGACAAGAAAGTTTTTTCCAACCCTGTCTGATTGCTTTATTTTATGCCCAAAATTTTGCTTTTGGTCTGGTACCGAATCCTATTCAAAGCTCCAGTGTTGAAACTGTGTTCAGAGATTTCACTTTTCCTTCTAAAATAATTTCCTCGGGATACTTTAGCAGAAATTTTAGTGCCCTATCCGACAATATAATTCTGCAGCACTACCATAGCTGATCTCCCACCATACCATTACGTTAGTTTGGCAGTGGTTTCTTTGAATACTTCCAATGAACTCGAAGCATAAATCTTCATTTCCCGTGATAGCACTTCTTGTTTCCTGAGAGAATTTCGTCGAAATCTCTGGTTAATTGCTTTAGAGCCACGTGTACCAATTAAATTTACCAGCTGATGAACGTAAACTTTCGTTAAATAAGGCAATGCGGGTAACCAACTTTAAGATCAATACTTGAGTCAATATCCTAGTCATGTGAACGCCTAACTTTGATAGTTCAAGCAAAATTGAAGTAGATTTTGGCATAAAATATAATCCATAAGCCGTGTTGTGATATTTCAGGTGAAACATGATCATCTCTCTGCTATTAACGTCATTCGCGTAAAATCAATATGTCGGGCGAGGTATTTGACGATGAAGATTTTTATTAAATCCAATTGGCGTTGTAAGCGAATCGTGGAATATGTGATACATTAAATATTGATAGAAATTTTGCTCCGAAAATGATGCAACTTTAACGTAGTGAAAAACACAATTGTAAAAGTCATGCATTAACATCCGTCAAGGTGGTACTTTTTACATTACGCTTTCTTTCATCTGTAGCGTCATTTATGATCCGCAGATCATTTAAATCCGGAGTTAACTATAGTTCGTACAATCGAGTCTTCTTTTATGGCATGTTTACACGATCAACCCATGGAGAAGTAGATCTTTGGCGATTACAAACACTGAAGTTTTGGTGAATAGATTTATGACACAGTAAACAAACATTCGGCTGACACCAAGTTGCTGTAAGGCTCTGAATATTTCATACCCATTTTATGGAGTGTGATAACAGCAATTCGGTTTTGCTTTTTATTCTACTCAATTCGAATGTTGAATTCACTTATTACATTCGTAAAACACAAAAATCACGTTGTCATGGCCTCTTGATATTTTAGATTATTACCTGTATAGGCAGAAACACGTTCGTGTGTTAGCGTTCTTTGTCTCCTCACATTGTCTTTCTCGTAAATGATTTCATCAGTACCATGAGTAGCTGTATTTAGCAGCATTGTTATGTTAGGTATTGTTTTCTAGGCATTTTAGATACGTTTTAATACAACACAGTAAGCCTGAGAAATCAGTCACATGTGCAGTTATCCTATCCACAATTTATGCGCACCCTCTCTAGTTTAGTAATGCATGTGTTGTTCGAGTGAAGGATTGGGAAGCTGTACCTGCTTGTTTTCGCTGTGTTTGAACCGGCAGACAACTGCTTTATTCCTTTGGAACTAACTTGAGATGTAAGTTTAGATAGGGTGATAGTAGCAGAGAAAGAATTGCCATGTGTTGACCAAAAAATTGCTCGAACCTACGCTGATGACACCAGGCAGGCAGAAACATTCCGTATTATCGTTTTTTTTGTCTTCTCACATTGTCTTTCTCGTGAATGATTTCACCGATACCATGAATAGCTGTACTTAGTAGCCTTATTATGTTAGGTATTGATTTCTAGGTATTTTAGATGGGTTTTTAATTCGTAATAGTATTTACCGCAAGACTAATTGTAAGGTGAATACTGCGCTTGTCCTATCTATAAAATTCTCCTTTAAACTGCACGTAATGGTGCTTTTATAGTCCTTAACATCCAAATAAGAAAGATCGCCTCAAAGATTACAAATTCTATTTCAAACTTTGCCCATAACAAAACCCATTAATGATGCAGTGATGATTTTCCTAACACACACGTATATACGTACATAAGCACTAACCAATCCAGATAGGTATTAGGTACCATTCGTATACCGCCGTTTTACATATGCACACGCATAGGTCTTGTCACACATGGAGCCCGATGCCTTATCAGTTCGATCGAAGAAAAGGTTCGCCGCTGAATTCCGAATAAAACAGAGACGATAATTACGGGCAACTATTTACGAAATGCGGAGTTGCATGTCTCCTTGCAATTTAAAGTTTGTCGTATTGTATTTTGTACGAGTGCATGCATGTGTGTGCGAGTGTGTTTGTAATACGCTTGGTTCTTGCCTTCCTGCGAGTCGGTTAAATAACCAACCAGAAGCCTCTATCAGCGCACGCTGAAGTTCCACGAAATCGTAGAAAACTAGATAAGTGGGTTTTACTAACGAATATACCTATCTACATAAAGCAGATAGAAAATGAGATTTTTGTCGTTTAATATAATGCTATTCTATAGATTTTTTGTAGACTTTTGAAGGAAATGCTTGAATTAAGTATGGAACGAAAAATTTAGGAACGTTTATAACACTTCAAATCATCTCCAGGTAATAATTTTCAATTGCCTTTAATCTTCTTAACACATTTCTCATTCGCCTTATTTGAGAATATTTTTCATGAAATATGCTAATCCACAAAAGTTGCCCACTCTTGGTTTTTCTTAGCTATTCTCATAAACCTTTTTGCTACCACAGTGGGTTGTATTGTTTTATATATATTTATATCTTTCGATTGTTACCTGTTCGTTCTGGCGGTATGACATCAAGCTAGGCCAGAATATTATTTCATCTCTTGCAATTAAAAGACCATCTACCTGTTTCATTATAACGTAACAATGTAGCTCTAGCTAAAATACATACTCAACACCCGGTATGTATCTTTCGATGTAATAGCTGCTAATACTCGCCTAATAAGGCCGCTAAATAATTTTGCTTAGAAATGGCGTTCCATTCCTTTTTTCAGGATACCAAAGAGCTCTCATTCGTGTTATCTAAATTGATTTCTTTTCTACTTGAATCATTCCTTGTAGCCCCAAACATGTTCGATAATGTTCGGTTGAAGGTGGCGTACGAAAGAGGTTCGAAACAGTAACGAATACTATTTACAGAGGTGTCCCGCAGGGATCGATTCTGGGCCCCACGTTACTTTTAATATATGTTACAGATTTGTGTGTTGCTATCAGTGCTAAATATCTGTATCAATGTATTAACGTCATTTCATGTATTGCGTCGATAAGTGGTGTAGAAAGTATGTTAAAATTGCTCTAGAAACAAATAATGACATATTTTACTGGTGCAAATGCAAGGATTAACAACTAAATGAATCTAAAAGAAGTGCACTTCATTTTAATAGTAAACAAAATTGCTGTATCTATGCTAATGGGAAATCGGTTCCCAATATAGACAATTTCAAGTTTCTTCTAGATATATTTATATATATATATATATATATATATATATATATATATATTATTTACATTAATAAACTGCGTTGGGAAGACCATACTCAAGAAATTATTAAGCAACTGTATTCCTGCTGCTACACTATTCTTGAGTTAAAGAGGTATGTTAATCTTCAGACAGTTATGCCATATTAATATGCAAATTTTTTCTCATGCCTCAGTAGTGGTTGGATACTTCGGTGATCTGCCTCTATCCATACAGGCGTACTTAGAACCCAAAAGAGGATAATCGGAAATATGGGAATATAATATTATCACACTGAAAACCCTTATTTTTACGATTAAAAATATTGCCTCTTCCGTTCTTGTACACATGCTCTATTTTCCTATAAGAACAAAGCAATATTTGCAGAAAAAATAGGACGTATGTGCAAATATGTCTACGCCAACGATATCAGAATTCCTACACGCAATCTTTTTAAACGACCACCGAAACATAGAGTAACTAAAACTTTTTAATAAAATTCCAAAACGTATAAAAGACACAGCGTCCTTACCATTATATAAGAACAGACTGAAGACGGTAGGTCTTCAATCGGCTTCTAACTGTTTCTCCTCATCCGCTGAGTTTTCAGATTCATAACAAAATCATTGATTTCTATTTGGTTTCTACCTTTATGTATGTGTTTGGTACTCCAATGGTAAGAGCGCCTGCATCTGAATTTAGCAATTCACGTGTCGTGTGTTCAAAACCAACGTTCATGAAGTAAGTGGCAGTACTTTTCACCATTCACCGTTGGGATACCAATTATTGGCGCTTCACCATTTATGACGGGGGAGTGTCGTAACAATATCACACTTTACCCACACTATTTCCACAATTTAAAGCTCTTGAGGTTATAACAAGCTGAAATAAGTTAAAACTCCATTGAGTCGCTCACCACCAAACAAAAATATATTACGATTATACAGATTGAGCCAAAAGTCACTTTACCATTTAAAAACTAAATGATTTTTTTGCACAGGCATCGCAGTAAACTCCACACCACTCCAGCTAAATCTTATTCGATAGAAATAATTTAATTTCTTACATTATACAACCGGAACCAATGCAATCGTTATGAACTTTTTTAATATTACATTTTCTTTCATTTTTGTTTCAAATTTTTACATTAAACAATTTAAAAATAAATTATGCATAAGTCTACGACTCGATAGATTGAGAATACAACTTACTAAGTTACTGTCTCGGATCTTCGACAGAGTGGAAGATTCCACTTAGTTCGTTCGCAGGAAAATATTCCGAAGGTAAGGCAAAGCATTGGAACATTTATTAAGGACATTTACGACTTTGAGGCGCATACAAAGAAATTTTAAAGTATTTCAGTACAATATAAGACATCTCAAACTGAATTTTTTGTATAAGATTCACATTTTGAGAACTGCTTTATTCTTTCAGTATTTTAGTACGGACATTATCCGTTGTATTTTCTCATGTTTATTTTAAGTATTGCAGTTAATTTTTATTTGAGGGGACTCCTGAGATATTTTAGTTTACTAGGAAATAGAAAGTAACAATGTACAAGAATTACAACAACCCATCGAGTTAGAAAGCATACCAATGGATAACGAGATGAACAATATACCAACAACAATTCATTGATGATTCAACAAAGATTATACAGCATGCGCAATTCTCATTTTTTATGGGCATATGTACGTTACTCTTCATTATTTTATTAACTCAGTAGTTTTAATGTAACCCAACCAGTGCTCCTAAAACTTTACAGTAAAATGAGCACACATGATTTCTTTATTTACCTCCTACAAACCTTTCGCATTTTTTTTTCTTCAACATAGGTTTCGATTTAACAAGTGGTGCGTAAAAATACGAATGGGACTTGAGGAATATCCTATATAACATTGACAATAAATTCTTTTTTATTAAAAATAAATCCCTTATAAAATCATTTAGCGATCATTGCTCTTATATTCAGGATATAACCCATATAACTTACTCAAATATGCACTTACAACTGTTCCTCTGTGAATCCGCAATGCTCGTTCAACTTTGTGTTCAACTTTTCAAATGAATGGGATCTCCACGTCACGGCAAATCGAAAAGTTCCAAGTTAAATGGCCCGTGCTTCCCGCGGAAAACGCGTACACATTCACAACATTATATATACAACGGGATACTTAATATAAAGTAACTTCTTCGTTTAAAGTAAATAAATAAGGCGTACGAGATAATTAACCTTTTATTCGTTGTTGAAGTTCTTTTTTGCCTCGTTTCATTATGCGTTAACGTTTACAGTTATGTAGAGACTAAAACGATGACTAATTTAATTAATAGCCTCGTACTACTACTTCTGGCTAAACAAGAGCCCGATTTTTCAACCGAGTTTTTAGCGGGACGATTATCGTGGAAACTGTACGACCGCTATCCTGCGGTTTTATTAATAGGTCGAAGAAGAAGCTTCATCTTAATCTCAACGCTTTATTAAATTGCTCTTCTATTTTCGAAATTAGCGTTTACGTAAGCCGAGTCGGTAAAGAGAATAAAATAGGAATCCAATTCTAGTAATTACATGCTTACATGTCTGTATATGCACGTGCGTGTATTAATTTTATATTAGTTAGGAGAAACAAGTTTATTGGTTACTAACGTGTTAATTACGATTATACAAATACAGTCTAGATTTTATCATTCGACATAATTATCAAATCGATATTATACAAGTAAGATTTAGTTTTCAATTACGGTATCTGTAAGTGAGGTTTTAAGCCACAAACAATATTCATGGCACAAACAGCAATAAATACATTGGTATAATGGTCAAAAGCTATCCAGAAGACCGTCCAATAGCACCTCCAATAAATTTAGCGATTTGTATGTCTCTACATCTAGGGAGCACCCCTAGAAGTTCTACTGGACTAATACCATTCCACATCTACAGATAAAAAGATGCTACGACTAGTGCCTCCACACATAACAATTTAAAAGGGGTGAAGCAAGGAGAACCTGCAGAACGCTTGAAATTTCTATAAGGCCCAAAACTAATATATTTCAGGCAAAGATTTACCACTTGCACCTACACTACCCTCCATAAATTTGGAAGCAAGGCAAAATTCCTTTAAAATAGCACAACTGCTAAGCATATTGTGAAATCGTTAATCCCTATTACAAATTATTGAGTGCAAGTATAAAATAATTATATATAATCCGTAGAAAGCAAACGTTTAGGCACAAATTTCATCCGGATAACTGTCTGCAACTTTTTGTAAATTCCGCTGTTGCTTCCAAACTTTTAGATGGTAGAGTATATGCGGTAAGAACTTCGAGAAAGAACTTTAGGGTCACGAAGCATCGAAATCTTAAGACGTCTATGCAATTGGATCTGGCCTGGTGCGTTTGTGTGTGCTATACTCAAGGTAATTAGAACGTCAAAACTACATCACATTGCAGTGAATCCCGTATACTTGCTTCGACTTTGTTGGATGCCTGTAACAATATACTTGAATCCGGATTACAAGTAAAAATTAAATAGACGGCAACCAAAATCATCTGAAGTAGTTTTAAAGTCATGTGAAGTATTTTTTAGACAATATTTCCTCTAATTTAATAATTTCGGTTCCAATGTCTTTTACTACGTTACCCGATTATTTAAAATGTCTATAAATAAATTCTTCTAAATCATTTGGCAATTTGATAATCGTCTTTAATTTCGTAATACATCGTCATCCACATTATAAGTTTTGTAGCTCCTTTTATGTAGTTAAATTGACGATTATGGAAGTAAGGGACATTTCTGTTTATACGATGATACTCTTAAAGACGTTTCCTTTTTCAATTTATTACGCTATTAGTCAATTTATTAATACTGGGGATTTTTTTTTCTAACAAATTCAACAACTCTACGCCATTCATGAACCGAACCACCTAACATACAACCAATCTGTATTTATAGGTTCTAGTACTTTATTTGCAACAAGAACTGGCCTATCTGAGTGCAAGATTCCAATATAAAAAAAAAAATTGCAACAATTACAAAACGTTACACATGTTCCTGCTTACAGCGTCCATTGGCTTATATAAACTTAAAATAAATACTAAACCAATAATAACCAAAAATAGATAGGTATCTGTTTTCTGTGTAACATTATGAATTGCTTTAGAATATGTTTTTGAAAGGTCCAAGGAAAAAAAGAAACTTCTACAGAGAGTTCAGCACATATGGTCTCACTCAAAGACTAATTTGAGTTGTGCCTCTCTCCGGAAATCTTTAGTAAAAGGACCATAATACTTATGTCATGGGTAAGTGTTTAACAACAATTATTGCTTCTTACTAAATAATACGGTACTTATTATGTACGTATGATGAATATCACAGTCTGTAAGAACCGCTATCATTTTGTAAACCCCGTACAACAAAATTCCGCAACATATCAAATAATATTGATCCATAGCTGTTTAATTCTCTTAAAAAATCCTGGGTCTTAAAATAAAATATAGTACGGAAACTTTTGCCAATCATGCAGTCCTTGGTGGGTTATCGTAATGGGGTGGTTTATACACTGAATCCTACAACTACAGGAGTTATCACTTCCATTCAGTTACTTATTTTCAAATTCATCAAACTGCACTAACTAGACTAACTCCACTAGCACGCAATTTGTTTAGCACCGCATACGTTATGCCTTTCATTTTGATTTAAAACTTCAACAACCATTTATTCCGAATTTGCCAATGAACTTTCAGAAAATAAATTATCGTTTGTTCTAGATATTCGTGTATTTTTAGTAAAATTTAAGAATTAAATAATAACACAAGGCAATTAGCTCATTAGAGTTCCAAGTTATTCAATTTCCAGAAAAAAATATAAATATAATAAAAAAACAAAATCTCCCTTCTTCCACGAAATAAGCAGTTACTCAAAAGATTTTGTGTGTTTTCCTAAACAATCTATTTTTCGTTCAAGGATACCATCGCCGATCTTATTTATTTATTCAACGAACATCGGCTCTCACGTTATTTATTGCTGTATCGAGAAATGACGTGTCAAAATATTATTTGAGACTGTCACCTTATGGTATAATGAAAAATTAGTCATTTCCGCTTTTATAATTTCGCATTTGGCACACATTCTGAATCAAAATCCAAATAAAACAGCTCTTGTAAGACTCATATCTACCTTACTTAAATTACATTAAATCACGTTAATATTAACAAAATAGTCAATAGTTTTAGAAAAAAAGTTTGGTGAACGTGAGTAATTGAGAACTGTAAGACAATGTTTGTAGGACGGATTTCTCTTCCCACGAATTAGTCCAGAAGTAAAATTAGTTTTTGGAGAGTATTTTTACGTTGGAAATTTAATATCGCGAGGTTCTTGAACGTTTGCGGAAAAAAGTTTTGCGTATGATTTACATCACGCTAATACCCCCAGTCACAGTCCACTCCCGATTTGAGAATTTATGACAGAAAAAAACATTCCAGTAGACTCACACTCGCCCTACAGTCCAGACATGGCTGCATTTGATTTTCTTTTCCCAAGGCTAAACTAGAAAATGGAAGGTTACGGAGCAATAAAACAACATCCAGAGACACGACCCAGGTTCCAAATAGTCTAATGGAACAAAAGACTTCCCTTTTATCACGAGATCCTTAAGTGTTTGCGGGAAAGAGTTTCTCGTGTGCCACCTAATATTTCCAGCTCGTGGGTCTTGCATCACGATGATCCCAGTAGCAGTTCAGTGTCGGTTAGAGAACTTTGGTAGAGAAAAAGATACTCCAGTACTCCTACACTCGCATTACTGAACTATAAACAACATCCAAAGAGTCACAACGCAGGTTTTAAATAGCCTAATGGAAGAAAATTTTCAAGAATTGTTGTCAGGAGTGGAAAACTCGCCTGTGTGCATACCAAAGGAACATATTTTGAAGGGGACAATATTAAATTGTGGATACATTCAATTCAACACTTTGAAACTAACCATTTTCATTAATTCTAAGACATATTGAACTAATCCAGATAGTAATATCTTGTAAATAAGGGACTTTAGAGAATAATACATAATTGAAAATATCTAAATGACGAAACTAGAATACAGCTGAGATGGTGCAATTTTCGAGGTGTTTATAATATCCATATATACTAATCTAAGGCAAGTTGTGGAAAGATGTGCCATCCACAACATTGGAAAAATAAAACAAAATTCAAACATTCCCGATGAAAAGTACGTGTTGTTAGTACTAGCTTGCAATTACGCAACTAGGACAACTAAGAAAGTGTCATGCAATCAGATCATAAAAGAATATGATAAACTGAGTAAAGTACAATAAGCATAAATCTATCAGCATGATTAAGACCCATGACATTGTAATAATTACATTAACCAACATCGATTAAATGATATCAAAAGAAAACCTATATCGTCTCCATTAAATTAAAAGAATGTTGAAACCAAAAGAACTATCTCTCTTTGTAGCGATAAATATTTTCTAATACAAATATGCAACTATCAACAAGTGACAGTAACCAATACCAAACTGCTAACTTACCTCAGATATGTTATAAATAGCCCAAAATACAAGACATCATCAAAATAATGCTGTCATCCAAAAGATCTCTCTGCGGGATACTTCGGCTAATATTCCACGTTCACGTCCGCAGAAGAAAAAACCTTCCACTTAATTACAAGCAAGAAACTTCCTTTCCCCATTGCTCCAAATTCTCCTTCCATAATAACACAATTCCGAAATAACTTCCCAGGAATTTTTTTCACCCGTTTGTTGTTGCATCTCTCTATTTTATTAAAATTACTATCTCGTTAATGCTCTCAACATCAACAGCGGCCTTATTTCTTTTATCGTCGGTCATTTTGGGCGTCCGGTCTCTGCTCGGTGGCGATTTTTCCGTCGGCGCGGCATTTGTCAGCAATGTTTTTATTAAAGCGTCAGCATACTAGCGCCTAATATTGGCTAATAACGCCAGCCATATACACGGAATACCACACACATCCATACAAATTCGTTTTTATTATTAGGAGAAGGACCGACAAGCACGCAAATACATACATAACGCATACGTATGTAGATATATAAACGAGAATGCCAAAACGAATGTATAAGTATAAGATGTACATATGATGTTCTTCAAAAGTTTAGATACATATTTACAGTGAAGAGAAAATTGAACGACAATTGAAAGTTTAATTTTGAATATACTTACTGTATTTGAAAATAAAATTTAGAAAAATGTACAAGACAGCAAAGAACGACGATTATCCAGAAAGTAGAGAACGTTTCTTTCTCTAGCATTTATTAGTAGAAAAATTAAACAAAGTTTGTTGTACTCTGAAACTGCGACCGCCTTCCAGGTGAGGCATTAGAATCTTCAAGGAACCTGACTTCTTGGAGTAGGAGACTCAAAGAAGGATAATTTTGAACAGTTAGTTTGTTGACGCTGTTTCATACGTTTTGTTTGTTTGGGCTTAGAGCCGTAAACCATGTAACATCATCGTTTCCTGTTACTGAATGTAACTATATTTAATTTGACTTAATTTTTGATTGCAAACTTATTATCTTGCGTTCCTTTTTGTTTCTGAATTGCAAGACTGTCTTTTGTCTTCTCTTTTCCCTATATTTGAAATAAGAAGTTTTGATTTTGCTGTTGAAGTATTTTAATGTTCTACGAGGGCCACTCGAAAACTAAAATACAATTTGCTTTCACACGTAACAGCGTATCCCTACGAACACCGCCGACCCGCCACTGACCTTGGTACTCATCCGCTTAAGTTTTGGGGTAGCTACGATCCAATACGGTTGATTACTACTTAGCTGTGCGACCTTAAAATGTGTGACAAAATTGGCGATCCTGCTAAGTGAGAGGTGTGCAGCATTATTCACTATTTAAACGCGCAAAAAGTCCGCCCCCATCGAAATTTATAGACAGATAGCTGAGGTTTACATTGATTGAAGCAAAAATCTAAGAAAATAGACGTTTCAGAATTAGTGAATTGCGTTCATTCTTTCCAGAAATTTCAAGAACTGTGTTGTACGGAATTGTTAGTGTATATCTGGTCTATAATGAAGTATGCGCCAGGTGAGTTCCGCAAATTTTGTCAGATCAACACGAAACAAAACGAATGACAGTTGTATTGACAGTTCTCAATCGCTATGATAAGGATGGTGATGAAGTTTTGAATCACATTGCCACTGGTGACGAGACTTCATCTGCAATCCCCAACGAACCAGAAAAAAGCAAAACAAATTTTGAGCACCAGAAAGGTTACGGCTACGGTGTTTAGGGTGTCCTGCTCATCGACTACATGCGTAGACGTGAGATCATAAATACAACGACCTACTCTGATACGTTTCAACGACTTCGCCACGATATTCAAAACAAGCGACGTGGAATGTTAAGCAGTGGAGTCATCCTCCTTCAGAATAACGCACGTCCGCATGCAGCGGGACTGATACAAGACTTGCTGAAGTAATGATGGACTTAAACAATCCGTTAATTAATGGTTTAACAACTTGGCGATAACTGAGTATGCAGAATGCATGATAAAAGGATACAAGTGCCTAAGTTTAAACGGTGACTACGTAGAAAAGTAGCTTGAGCATCTAATTTTATGTAAAGTATAGTTTCGTTTAATTAAATCTAATAAAAAAATTTATAGAAAAAACTTTCTTTATTTCCCGAATGGTTCTTGTAGTTATTTTTGGTAGAGCTCCAATCAGCTAGCGTCAAATCTTTTGCTATGTCAAGCTGTTGCTTGCCAATTTTTCCAGTAGGAATATCATAAGTAATATTTTCGACAACCAAACAAGTTATTGTTACCAAAAAAGAACTACAGCTTAAGTTAATTTTTAGTAAACTTGATTTCGTTGTCAATGTTTGCGTTTGAGTGATGCCACACATTGGTGCATTAATTGTCTGAAGTTTTAATCCTAATTTCGTAGCAAATGAAGTTAATTGGTAAGTGAAGTGGTAGTTTAGCAAAATTAGATTATGAACTAGAATCTAATCTACCAGAGCCAAATATGAATACCACACGTTATGTATATAAAAAATGTTGCGCTCTTTCATGTTCGTTTTATATAAAGTTTGATAGTAGCCACATGTCGGTTATGATGTATTCTAGATTATAGCAGTGTCGATAATGTAGGCTACAAATTATATCGTCAGGGAGAAGTCACAGAAAGAATTATCACGTGCTATGTTTGTTCTCATAATAATAAATGTATATTATTATGAAGTACATCTTAAATCCTTGAAGGTGCAAACTGTACTCTACATTACCGACATTGCTACATTATAGAACACAATATAATAGAATATGTGACTACATGGCTACAGTTGGCTATTATGAAACTTCACCCACTACCGTAAACATATTATCGATTGCAAATCTGTCAGTATACAATGAACATAAAATAAGTCAGAAAAGTAACATCCTTTATATACACTACCATCCATAGAAATTTGGCCAAGTAACAGAAATTTTTAAAATCAGAAAATAAAAGGTAAAGAGAGATAAAGCAATGACAATAGGTTTCAGCTGTTTATTTTACTTAGAAACTACTAGTTCATAACTGTTTAGTGATGAACAGAATTTACGTTAGACAAAATTTGTTTTACACGCTTTAAACGCATTTGAAGATTTACCTTTTTCAGATTAAGAGCCAAATGGCTAGGATTTAGTTGACTTCTAAATCAAATTCCACTTAGCCTTGCACAGTGGTTTCCTTTTTTACTGCCTAATCACTATTTTTCAAATAACTTCTACCTGGCTGCAACATTAATTCACCTAGAAAGTACTTATTAAATTACTTATTACTTATAATTAATCGTACTTTCACCTTTCACTTTGCAATAGTTAAATGAAATCCCATTCTTTTCTATTCTACCTTGTATATATACATATATATTATCCAAAGCTTTTCGCCGACGGTGTATGCACAGACATATGTGTGCATGAAGTATACGTGTACACGTATACATTTATTCCTATCTATGTCGTCGCGCACTATATTAAAGAATTTTATGGGCTGGCGCAATAAAGCCGCTTTTAGTAGTCCCTTTTACGATCGGTATTCGTAATTTTGTGTCATGTACTTTCGAAATCGCTTTAGATATGCGAAATTTATTTCGCCCGTGTTATTGAAACGCTTTTATGTGTGTACGGAAATTGCGTGAGAAGATACGTCTGGAAGAATTAGCGCTAGCTATGAAAGATTCAGCGTACGTTTTATATAAATATAAAATTCTCGTATTAAACTGCTACATGAAAATATGCAATAACTATGTTAGAAATAAAATGCAACAAGTAGATTTTAGAGGAGAAAAAAGGACTGAATGGGACCATGACAAAATGAAAATTTAACGATCGGATCGTCTTGAAACACGATCACCAATATTAACGCTATATCAGGAAGGATATTTTGTACGGTATATTTCTGGACGACTTAATGTTGAAAAGATTCACAATAATTGTAACTGTTCGCCGCTTCGAATAAACTGGTACATTTGCTAGCAAAAATCGTCCACGAGGCCCTCAAGCAACATTTAGGGGACGATAAATGCATAAAATTGCTTAGCAAGAGAAATAGACGGCTTCTAAAATTACGGCAGAAATCAATCAGGCTAGAAACAGGAAGATATCCGTTACCATAGTGAAACGTCGTTTAAAGGAAGCAAATCTCTATAGTAGTATTGCTACACAAAAACAGTTGCCACGTTGTGGGAATAAGCAAAAACGTCTTCAGTGGGCTAACACTCACAAAGATTGGATAATAGAATAGCGGGGAAACGTACTATGGACTGATGAGTGCATATATGAAATGTTTAGTCAAAACTGCACAACATTTGCCAGGCGCTCAAAAGTCGAAAAAATGCTTCCTGAGTGCATTACACCAACAATAAAGAAAGGTGGTGGTTCAATTCTTGTACGGGGTTGTTTTACATTAAGTGTACGAGAGCGACCTGAAATGCTTTGAGTATCAGCTTCTGGGTGAGCGAGTTCAAACGTGGCCGCACAAGCACAGGTGACGAACTACGCAGTGGACCCCCAAAAACCGCTACCAACGATGAAATGGTCGACAAGATTCATGATGTTGTGTTAGCCGATCGCTGATTGAAGCTGCCGATTGAAAAAGATAGCAGAGGCAACAGCTATCGCAGAAGAACGCATTGGCCATATCCTACGCGAAATTTTGAGCATGAAAAAGCTTTCGGCGCGATGGGTACCGCGTTTGCTCACACCGGAGCAAAAACAAAATCGGGTGACCGTTTCGGAGGAGTGTCTGGCCACGATCCAACGCAATCCAAAGCGGATGAGATTTGGATCCACCACTGGAGCAATGAAAAAGTGCATTGATCTTCGAAGAGACTCCATCGGAAAAGAAGAATAAAAAACCACACAAATAGCGTGTTTTTCTTGTCGATTGCGGAAACATTTCAGGTTGCCCTCGTAAGAGGAAACCTTGTGAAAATTGATGTAATAATGAGGAAGGAGAATTATCGCAAGATATTAGAAGAAAATGCTCTACCATCCGGAATACGCAACAATTTTGAGTTAACGCACGATAAGGATCCGAAGCACACATCGTTATTATGCAAAAACTGCCTCATTAATTTACTGAATGAAGGAATATTAATAATAATGACGTCAGAGTCCGGAGCGTAATCCGATAGAGCTTCTGTGGGACGAACTGAACAGACGAATTAAAAGAGAATGTCCAACGTCCAAAATCCATCTCTGGACAGTATTGCAGAAGGAGTGGAACAATATTCCTCAAGATACTCCGAGGAAATTGGTGGAAAGAATGCGACGAATTGTGCGAGCAGTTATTAAATTAAGAGGTAAATTTTTCGATGAGACGTTTATGTTTTCTAATGCTAATAAATATTTTTCTTATAATTGTTTTGTTTAAAGTTTTAAAGCAATAGTGAATTTTTGTATGAAATAGGAAGTGTCCATACTGTTATGAGCGGTAATGTATATTTCCCCAGCGATATCAATTTACCTAAAACAACGTGTTTAAGCCACTGTTTACATTATTCCGCCAAATCTAAAACAAAGGAAGCAACAGCTACTCAATAACATTACAAAAACGACTAAAAATTCTATAATCCACATCGCCGAAGTGAACTCGTAAGCCAGTCGCAGATACGAGAACTTTACGAATTAAGTAAGTTTCAAGTTCTTGCAGGCCTTTGCTTCTCCGTTTCTTCCGTCTCCTCAGACGGGCTAGCGCTTGCAGTCGCCGTGTATCCAGCTATTGCGGATGATAACTTTTGTAATTAGTTGTTGCTCTTCCGACTCCTTGAATTCGCATACTGCTTTCCCCCGCCTCTTTTCTCGGCGTGTAGAAAGTCCGGAGAGAAGAACAGAATCAGTACAAACCGTGAACAAGTGGTAATTTATATTTTCCTGGCGCTGAAAGGACGCGCAAAGTTTTCCTCTTAAGCGTTTCCGTTCTTTGAGTTCGAGATTCGGGCTGCCGTACCGTCGCTACGCTTATTTGAAGGTTTAATAACGGGAGGTAGTAGCGAGTTAGCAGTCGCGTTTCGTACAGACGCAGTTGCTAACAGCAATTCATTTTGTTTTAGTAATTGTTTTGATAATGTTATCCGTTGCGCGCTGTTAGCAATGTAATATTACAACAAAATTGTGTGTTTCTACTGGGGCATTTCTTTTATTGTATGGAAATATTTCGGTCAAAGAGCTTCTGTTAATGTAAACCGATTTCTTGAATTTATACGTCGAAAGTTCAAACACAGTTCTTACCATACAGTTGCTGATTCAATTAAACTAACAGAAAAAAGGGTTTTTTTTCTGAAAGATGGGTGCCAAAAGAAGATACCAACGAAGAAAAAGATCTTTAATAGAAGATGTTGAAGAACACTTTAAAAGCCTATGATACGATAGCCTAACGAATAATTGCTCTGCTAATAAAATGAACAGGACCATAACATGCAAGAGCAAACACAATTCTTCCTAAAACATTCAGTACGGAGGATGTCTTTCAAGTTTTGCATACTGGATCATAGAGGGCGCCGCTAATCAAATGTCAGAACTAAAAATTAACCTCCGTCTGCAGTTAAATAATTTTTATAATTTTCAAAGCCAATTATTTCAACAAGAATGCCTCGCCGAATTGGTTTTTGTTTTCAGTAATGAACCACCACATAACTCAAAAATTTCTCACTGGTATGGAGAATTCAAACGTGGACTGATTTTTCTTAGCGACGATCTAACAGCAGGTGCACCAAAAACGGCAGTCACTAAGGAAAACGTCAATGCTGTGCGGTCATCAACGAAGATCGGCATGGGACCTATCGCAAGATTGAGGCATCATTGGGGATTCCAAAGACCGCAATTCAAAAACTTTTGCATGAAGAATTGTGTGCAAAAAAAAATAGTTTCCCGTTAGATACTACATTTGAAGAACAGAAGGCAACAACAGGGTGAATTGGTGGCAAGAAATTGCAGACTGCTTCTACGCTGGAAACTCTAAAAATGTGTGCAATATCGTGATGAAATGCGGTGATGAAATTTGGATTTACTCATATGAGCCACAAAATAAACGCCAGTCGTCTGTTTGGGTGCCATCCGTTCTCAAGGTGTTTCCAAAAAGATGGTTGCGACATTTGCCTCAACAGCAGGTCATGTAGTAACTATTCGCATACAAAATCAAAGAACTCTTACTTCCGATCGGTACACAACCACTTGTTTACAGCAAGTCATCGGTGAGCTTCGAAAAATCATCCTTCACCAAGACAATGCAGCTTCGCACGCAAGACAATTAATTTTTTAACGCAACAAAATGTCGAATTGTTAGACCATCCCTCGTACAGTCTAGACCTAAATCGGACTGCGTGATTAACGCTTGCAGTCATCAGAAGAAGCAGCCGATGCCCTCAAAAACGCAATTTTGTTGTATCAACAAGCGAGTGGCATAATTGCTTCTAGAGTTGGTCCGAGCGCATGCAAATTTTCGTCGAAAATACATCGAAAAATAATAGTTTTTGAAAGATATCTATTGTTTTATTCCAGCTCTATATGTAAAAGTTAAAACACAACCCTCGTATAATGTCAAGGAAAAATGAAATTACGAAAATCAAATTGAAAACAATCCTTAACCTACAAAACGCGTTCATCAAAATTAAACCCAATCGTTCCTCAATAACAGCAAGTTCAAAGAGTACTGCTTGTCAATTAGGAGGTCAATGAGCGACGCTGTATCGTCCAGAGCACAGCCAACAACGTTAATGCGTAAGGGATTCAACCGTAAATTTAATGAGACCCAGCCGAGAAAATATAGGCGTTACCGTTCATAAATCATCTCACGAGTTGACCAACCAACTTCCGGCAGTAGACAACTGAACACATGTCCAACACAGTTTAACATATCGCAACGTAATGTCAGATCGTAAGCAGCAAGAGAATAGTATAAAACATAAAAATAATAACGCCTGTCTGCGTTGTAAAGGGTATAAATAATTTAATTGCTTCTAAATTAGTACGTAGTAAATATATTAAAGTTAGTAGTTAGCAATTATGG
The DNA here is from genome assembly GCA_023509865.1 of Trypoxylus dichotomus. Taxonomy (NCBI): domain Eukaryota; kingdom Metazoa; phylum Arthropoda; class Insecta; order Coleoptera; family Scarabaeidae; genus Trypoxylus; species Trypoxylus dichotomus. Next base: position 37,985,528 of record CM042081.1, read on the forward strand.
ACGCGATATATCACCGAAAAGTTAAATTAAAAGACGATAACATGTTCTTTTAAAAATAGATCAAATCGCTGATTAAATTCTCAATGTGCGATAAATAGGTTGCGTAACCTCCACCCTTCGAGCAAAAAATATTACGCAATCAATGAAACCTGTTGAATTGATTAAATCAAAAGAACCAAGCATTGTATGAACATTACATTTCGGTTATTCCAACAAATGCGAAACTAAATTAACAACACGTTTCTCTCAATTCAAATATTACCAAATGTTCGAATTAATCAATAAAGACCAACATTTTACTTAGTATTAAAACGAAGTGTCAAACACATTGGGAATATACGACCATAAGAAATGTTGTTAATTCATCCATCCAGAAACTTCGAACCATATAAGAAATATTATTTTTCCATGTAACCTCCCCTAAGTTCTATACATTTATTACGATTAATTAATAATTCGATACTCTTGTAAAAATAATCTGAAGTTTTTCCGTCAAAATGTTCTATAACAGCTGCTTGCAACTCACTCCTTAAAACGACGTCCTCTCGAGGTCTTTTTTTTAAATTAGAAAACAAATGAAAATCACAAGGAGTTATATCCGGAGTATACGGTGGATCTTCCTATTCTCGAAAGCCATATTCACGGATGGTAGCTTGTGAAACGATGGCAGTATGGACGAGAGCATTGTCGTGCAATAATCGTACACCTTTGGTCAATTTTCCACGACGTTTTGCACGAATACTGTCCCTTAATTTCTGCAATAAAGACGCATAATATGTGCCTTTCACAGTTGTATTGCGCTTTTTAAAGTCAGGTCAATTAGCAAAATGCCCTCATAATCCCAGAATAACACATGGGCTGAAAAGTCCCGGGCCTAACAAAGAAAACACAGTTTTTTTGGTTCAAAATTAGCTTTATTCATCAACGTAATCTCCATCAAGAGCAACGCAATCATTCCAGCGCCGCTCTAACATTTCAATACCATTTTTGTAGAACGATTTATCTTTTGCCTCAAAATAGGCCTCAGTTTCAGCGATAACCTCTTCATTCGTGCGAAATTTCTTACCGGCGAGCATTTTTTTGAGGTCTGCGAACAGCCAATAGTCGCTGGGAGCCAAATCTGGCGAATACGGTGGATGTGGGGGCAATTCGAAGTTCAATTCATGTAGTTCTGCCATTGTTTTGATTGACTTGTGTAACGATGCGTTGTCTTGATGAAACAAAATTTTTTTTCTTTGCCATATGCGGTCGTTTCTTTGCAATTTCGACCTTCAAACGCTTCAATACAGCTATATAATATTCACTGTTGATGGTATTTCTTTTCTCAAGATAGTCGATGAATATTACACCAAGCACATCTCAAAATACCGAGGCCATAACCTTTCCAGCCGATTGTTGTGCTCTCGGGCGCTTTGGACGAGGTTCACCAGTTGCTGTCCACTCAGATGCCGATTGTTTTGATCCCGGAGTGAAGTGATGGATCCATGTTTTATCCATTGCCACATATCGACGCAAAAATTCCGGTTTGTTACATTTAAACATTGCCAAACACTGCTCAGAATCATCAACACGTTCTTGTTTTTGGTCAACAGTGAGCAAACGCGGCACCCACTTTGAACAGAGCTCTCTCATAGTCAAATGCTCATGCAATATAAAGCCAATACGTTCTTTTGATATCTTTACGATGTCAGCTAACTCACGCAACTTCACTTTTCGATCATTCAAATTTTGTGGATTTTTTTGATGATTTCTGGTGTTACCGCCTCATTTGGACGTCCACTGCGTTCTGCATCATCGGTGTCTCTACGACCACGTTTGAAGTTAGCAAACCAACGTTTTATTGTTGTTTCTGATGGGGCGGAGTCCCCATAGCACTTTTCAAGCCATTGCTTCGCGTGAACGGTATTTTTTCCCATCAAGAAGCAGTGTAAAATTAAAACACGAAATTGTTTTTGATCCATTGTTTTGAAAATAACAAAAGTAGCGTGACTCTTAGCACAATAACTCACAAACTAATGAATACAATATATCATGAAATTTTAACAGCTGTCTTTTGAAGGTTAGTACTAACTGAGAGAAAGGTGACTGCAATAAAACTAGCGTCATTTATGTGTTAGGCCCGGGACTTTTCAGCCCATGTGTTAGTGTGGCCATCACCTCTTTCGTTGATTACGCCTACAATATATCGTAGAGCAGAAGCATTCTTCATTGTTCTAGCCAATATGTTGATCGCGAAGCTATATCATTGAAATACGCATCTGCACCCATAATGCACATAAGTCTCAATTGTATAACAACGATTTGATTACACACTAAAGTAAAAACGTTAAACTACAAAGATTTGTGCGAAAATGTTGCTATTAGGTAGATATAAGGATCATTAAACGAATACTGTTGCAAATAGCTTTGGTTTCTAACAAAATGTTAACAATACTTTTGTCCAACTTTAAAATAAAATTTATAATAACAAAAAGTAATTTACATTCATAACACGAATTGACACTGTGTGCATATGCTTTATTTTTAAATATATGCGACTTTCTAACAGATAATAACAGAATGAGGAGAGTAATTATGATTATTGTGAGTGCAGTGTGTTGAGAGTGAATATAATACTTCATAATTTGAAATAAGTAGCCAATTAAAATCGAGATGGCACGTCAATATATTAATTGGAGGTATTCGAGTGGCAAAGTACACCATTATCAATTACATTTAGAGTTTTATAGAAAATATAATTGAAACTAGTCCCTTATTAAGTATGGGTCTAAAATATTTCTACTTATTCTATCTATTTGTTTATAAAAATGCAAATGGAAAGTTTGTAATTATATACAAAAGAAATAAACACAACTACTTATTTATAATAAAATATATGAAAGCTCATTTTAAAAATATCTTCAAGCTGTTTTAATTCATTGGCTAACGATTGTCCAAGCTCTGCCCTTAATTAATCATCTCTTAAATGTATGAATTTGTACGAAGAAATTCAACATTTGATATTCTCGCTTTCATCCAGTGTCATGGCTTAGTGATGTATAACAACGATAGTTATTTTGACCGTAGTGTTTTGCAGAAGGAACAATGAACCAAATTCAATACAAGAATCTTATCAGTCAATGTGTTTGCCTTTTCCGAACTCATTACCTAATAAAGAAGGACCACCTACCTATATGCAAGATGAGGTATTGTACCATACAACGAAATCGATCCCAAATCCATATCAAGCACATACTATTTGTGCTTTGCACTACTTCGAAAACTTAATAGTCCTAAACCTGATTGAAACTATCTCACATTTACATTTTCAAATTCAACAATGGGAATTTTAAAAGAAAATATCCACAGAAACTGGCATGCTGGAAAAAGTTAAAGCACTTGTTAAAGCCAAAGAAGATTCAACAAAGTATACTAAATGCTTTTGGAACAAATGGGTTCTAATTCAATTGTTAGGAATTGCAGTTAACTTTGAAGAATAAGCGGTTCCACACACAGCTGAATAAATTTTCGAACACTTCCTAGTCTTGCAAAGCTGGTTATATCGGCTTTTTAAGTAAATACAACTACAGCCCCTGTCCATTTTATTAGGGCCACCTTATAAGTTTAAGCTTTTGTGTGTTTCCAACGCGATAATTTACAAATACAAGCATAACATTAATGAATAGGATTTACAATACCGATCTAAATACGTCCGAGGTTTATCCGCCAAAGAAATGAGAAATGTAATGTCTCAATAAGAAATGCAAATATCCACGCGTACAGTATGTAAACGATTGTACGAAGCCGGATTAAAATGCAGACGCTCCCTGAAAAAGGCAAGATTAACACCGATGATGAAGCGAGCACGTTATGAATGGGCAAAACGTCATCAACATTACACAATTGAAGATTGGCGAAAGGTAAGGCAAAATAACTTAAATGAATATGTAAATCAAGCAAGATGTTTTTCTTTGAACAATATCTTCTCGTTAAAGATCGTATTCAGCGATGAGTGAAGACTAGAATCCATGACCGATAGAGCTCAATTTATTAGACGACGAGTCCATCTGAACGATATACTGAATCTATTGCACTAAAAACGGTGAAACATCCTCCGTCAGTTATGGTATGGTACTCTATATCAGTCGAAGGTCCTGGGCTAACGTATTTTTGCCAAGGCACCGTGAATCAACACCAATGTAAGCATGTATTGGAGGATGTATTGATGCTATATATCAATGATTTAGATCAGAATGAAGGCCCTTACACATGCATGCACGATAACGCACCATGCCACATGGCCAAACCCATCCAAAGTTTTTTGGAAACGTACGCTGTGCCAGTACTACCTTAGCCGGGAAATTCTCCCGACCTCAATGCAATTGAGAACGTGTGGAGTGTTCTAAAATCGCGCGTGTATTCGAAAAGAAACACTAAGAAAGAGCAATTAGTAAGGAATATTGAGGGTGTGTGGCAAAATAATGTTGCAATTAGATATACCATTAACGCTTACATAGACAGTATGCCAAAAAGAATAAGAACAATTATAAAAGCCAAAGGAGGCATTACAAAATATTAGTTATATAGTTGTGACGATGTCTATAAACAGTTCTCAATAAACTTTATGTTTACTTATTAAATATTTTAAAAAATGGCCCTAATAAATTGGACAGATACTGTACATTATTTATAACGCCATATCAATTTACTACGCTAAATATAACATAAGTAGATATTTATCAACATCAAAGAAACATAAGAACGAATTAAATAAGTAAATAAGACGTCAGTTTAGCAATTCCTTAGGTACCCTATACGTATAGTGTACGGCGACATCTTTACATGTATAGATACATAACCAACTGCGTTTTATCGATACCCGACGATCATTAACAAGTCCAGCAGAACAAGGAAACAATAAAATATGGTTTATTATCGTCGCCTTTCAATTAAACGTATGTACGATGGTTACGTACGTGTATGCAGCATACCTCGCGCATTAGTGAAGTGAATAATAAATTCTGATAGAGCTGAACTGCGTGCATTGTGTTCGAGTAACCAGTTGTTATGGTTGAAAAGAAAAGTTATGCATGCAGGTACAATATACATACTCGAATAACACGAGATTAATTCTACAATTACAATGCTTCGTGGCTCGTAATGCGTCTACGTACTTTACGACTTCTAATCGATATATAGGTGTAGTATTCGGTTAATAAACGTTTAGAGTTACAACGAAGAAGAATAGAGCATTTTATGATAAACAAGTATAAACATTAAGCAGTCACAATTTCATGTATACAAACATCACAAGAACTCCGCAACAATTTGATCGATTTTCACAAAAATTTATACTCCTACATTTTACAATTAAATTCAAGAAATTATTTGGCGATGGTGCAATGAATACTGTTAAGTGAAATATTTTTTTTTTAATTTAAAATGAAGCACCTGAACTACCTATTTTCAACCGATCTACGAGTTTTTAAATGTCTAAATAAAAAAAAACATCAGCCATGTGATAGTAAAAAGATGATAATTCATCCATTTTTCTAGCATGTACAATATTTCTAATAAATATTTTGAAGGCCAAGAAACTTCGTCGAAGGAGATGAACAGCCAACTTACCTGACAAAGATATGTGATGTGTGTCGACCGACAACCAGATCTTTTGCGCCATAGGTTTATATATCGCACAAAACCTGGTTTATTACATCGTCCTTTATTTAATTATGTGAATGGAGTAAAAGACGAAAAACAGAAAAACTGCGATTATCAGCGATTGAAAATATGAGTTACGCAACTAATACAAAGGTACGCGGTCAAGACAAAGTACATGCTTGGAAGATTGTAAAAGATCTTCACGCAACTTCAATTCGAACACAAAAGTACAGAATAGCTCTTAAGGGAAGTATCCAAGACTCCTTGCGCCAACTACCATTCATGAGTGCTCTGGCTATGTACATTACCGTCCATATTAGTTCAGACACCCAATAAAATAAACTCTACTAAAAAATAATATACCCAATGTAGTAAGTTTCAGAATACTCCTCATCGCCACAAATAGGATTAGTTTTGAGACAATATAGCTGGTAATAAATTTACAATATTCTTTGGGGTGGGAGCAGGCTACCCGAAAGTGTATTGTGTATTGATAAATGCTTTAGTTTCTAAATAAACCTGCTTGTGCGTGCGTTAGTGTCAGAAGGTTACTCAGTGCGCCAAATTTCTGTAAAAATACATGCTAATAAGATGACTGTTAGTGATATCATTCGGACACATCAACACACGAGCAGTTTAATAGATTGGGCACGTTCAGATCGTAATTCCTGAGCAAGCAAAATAAATTGACAGCACCAGAAATCGCTGCCGAAATGAATCGCGACCGTGTAAGAAAAATGTCTCTTACTACAGTGAAAAGAAGATTAAAAGCTGTAAATCTTCGCGGCAGAATTGCAACAAAAAAAGAAACCTACTTCGACGGGAAAATAGACATAAACGGCTACAGAGGACAGAAACACATAGAAATTGGACAGTGGATGACTGGAAAAGGGTGCTATGGTCTGATGAGTCAAGGTTTGAGGTGTTCGGACAATCAAGGCGCGTTTTGCAAGAAGTGCGTAAGGCCAAAGAATGTTGCAGGATTGTGTAGTGCCAACTGTCAAGCAAGGAAGAAGTTCTGTGCTTGTTTGGGGTTGTTTTTCCTACGCAAGTGAAGCGAATTGAAAGTATTTTGGAGAAAAAAAGGTTATTTAGTAATACTGCAAGAAAATGCGATACCATCGGGGCAACGACTAAACGGCGAACATTTTGTATTCATGTAGGACAACGACCCCAAACACACAACAGTGAGATGCAAAAATTTCTTAAACGAAGAACAAGATAATTGCAGTTTAGAACTAATGACATGGCCGCCGCAAAGCCCCGATCTAAACCCCATCGAGCTGTTTTGGGATGAATCGGACAGGATGGCCCGAAAAGTATGCCCTACCTCCGTAAGCCACCTGTGGAACATTATACAAGGGGAATGGACTAATATGCCAAATAGAGTCCCTGAAAAACTAGTGGTGCGGATGCCTCGGATTGGGTAGGCTGTTCTTCGCGCAAAAGGATATTTCCTTAAAGAACGGGAGTGTTTAAGAAGTTTTTGTTTACTTTTCGTTAGAATTCCTATTTTTACTTTTATACTTTAATTTTAATCGGTATTAACAAGATACAATAAAAATGAGTTTGAATATTTTCTCGTTTTTTTTTTAATATGTTTGCGTTTCAAAATGTATTATAATTAATATACGTATGTAGTAAAAGATTCACGGATTTCACATTACAAGACCTTCTATAAAACAGCTACATCAAAAATATGTTGGTTTTGCTCCGACTATCTTTAACAATTATCAACTTTTTCTTATATATAAAAAACATACACTTAAAACTAATACAAAAGAATAATAAAAAATAATGAGGAAGTCTGCACTTACAGTAAAAATTTTAAAATGTAACTATCTATTTACAGTAACAATAAAAACTCTATCTTTCTCTCTATTTTCATCCACCATATCATTTCGTTCATTGGATACTACGAACCTCATTTACAATGAAATAGTTGATCGGTCCTTTAGAGGTTCCCTTATCAGTGGATAGTGGTATGCAGTAAAACGATCGTTAGATATACTTTTCTTAATTAAAACATAAAAGTGAATATACGAATATAATGCCCCTTCATCTAAATTTGAAGCCATTACCAACCTTATTACACAACAAGATACGTACGTATGTTACACCGGCACAAAATAGACAGTTGTTAAATATCAGAATACAGCCATTAATCTTTCATTTATCGGCCAGTCGTACGCTCACATATTGATGGATAATTTGTATACGTGTACACCAACACAAACGCGAGCCCATCGATTATAATCATTTATGTCTGTTTCGAGCCAACAAATAGTGGCTATTATTGCACACAATTAACTTTCATGTAGTTACTTATACATACATATATTAGATCCGATTGTTAACCGTGGTGGTCGATTATCTTGCATCTCGAATTATTGTGTTCTTATTACTTTACGTTTGCAACTTAAGAATCAGGTTTCTTTTCCTCTGGTTCTAAATTAGATGGATAAATACACGTATGTATGTACATGAACATATTGAGCTATGATTTCTCTCAATTAACTAACGCAATAACACTAAATGGAATATGAATGTGGTGTAGAAAGTTTTGTTTCATTTTCCTGCATTATTACTAAACCAGATGTTGATATAAATAAGAATAAAATGACTTTTAAAATCTTTGTATAAAAACAGATATAACCGTACAATCATCATTATTTTTTTTATATGCACCTATAATGTTAAATTAAATATGCAATTTTAGTATCGGTGACTAATCTAATTTGTTCTAATACTATTATTATTAACAGTAATATTTTAAGAAAAGAACATTTGTTTTACATATGTTAAAGAGATGTTATAAAGCCAAAGATGATTTAAATCATTTAATACCAGGTATATAACACATGGACTGAAAAGTCCCGGGCCTAACAAAGAAAACACGTTTTTTTTATTAGCTTTATTCATCAACGTAATCTCCATCAAGAGCAACGCAATCATTCCAGCGCCGCTCTAACATTTCAATACCACTTTTGTAGAACGATTTATCTTTTGCCTCAAAATAGGCCTCAGTTTCAGCGATAACCTCTTCATTCGTGCGAAATTTCTTACCGGCGAGCATTTTTTTGAGGTCTGCGAACAGCCAGTAGTCGCTGGAAGCCAAATCTGGCGAATACGGTGGATGTGGGAGCAATTCGAAGTTCAATTCATGTAGTTTTGCCATTGTTTTGATTGACTTGTGACACGGTGCGTTGTCTTGATGAAACAACATTTTTTCTTTGCCATATGCGGTCGTTTCTTTGCAATTTCGGCCTTCAAACGCTCCAATAACGCTATATAATATTCACTGTTGATGGTATTTCCTTTCTCAAGACAGTCGATGATATTACACCACGCACATCCCAAAATACGGAGGCCATAACCTTTCCAGCCCATTGCTGTGCTTTCGGGCGCTTTGGACGAGATTCACCAGTTGCTGTCCACTCAGATGACGATCGTTTTGATTCCGGAGTGAAGTGATGTATCCATGTTTCATCCATTGTCACATATCGACGCAAAAATTGCGGTTTGTTACGTTTAAACATGGCCAAACACTGCTCAGAATCATCAACACGTTCTTGTTTTTGGTCAACAGTGAGCAAACGCGGTACCCACTTTGAACAGAGTTTTCTCATAGTCAAATGCTCATGCAATATCAAGCCAACACGTTCTTTTGATATCTTTACGATGTCAGCTAACCCACGCAACTTCACTTTTCGATCATTCAAAACGATTTTGTGGATTTTTTTGATGTTTTCTGGTGTTACCGCCTCATTTGGACGTCCACTGCGTTCTGCATCATCGGTGTCTCTACGACGACGTTTGAAGTCAGCAAACCAACGTTTTATTGTTGTTTCTGATGGAGCGGAGTCCCCATAACACTTTTCAAGCCATTGCTTCGTTTGAACGGTATTTTTTCCCATCAAGAAGCAGTGTAAAATTAAAACACGAAATTGTTTTTGATCCATTGTTTTGAAAATAAGAAAAGTAGCGTGACTCTTAGCACAATAACTCACAAACTAATGAATAGAATATCATGGAATTTTAACAGCTGTCTTTTGAAGGTTAGAACTAACTGAGAGAATGATGACTGCAATAAAACTCATCTATGTGTTAGGCCCGGGACTTTTCAGCCCATGTGTTAAGCATGAAATCCGGGTTTTTTCTTCCAAAAAAAAAAACAAGTTAAATTCGGAAAAATGATAAAAAGCGCTTTATCCAAAGTATGCTCCATCGCTTGTTATACATTTTTTCTATCTTTTGGACAATTTGTGAATACTATGCCGGCAAAAATCTTTCCCTTTTGCTGCGAACCATCCATCGAGCCATTTTTTCACGTCTTCGTACGAAGCAAAGCGCTGCTCAGTAAGTTCGTGATCCATCAATGCAAACAAGTGGTACTCGGAATGAGACAAGTCTGGTGAGTAAGCCGCATGGGGTAGAACTTCCCAGCTGCGTGCTTCCAAAGTATGGTGAACCGGTTTTGGCGTATATGATGGAACATTGTCATGCAGAAAAATTATGTTGGTTCTTTCGGTATTCTGGCCTTTTCTCAAGTAGCGAATACAAATCGGTCAATTGTTGGTAGGAACGTTTACTATTAACCGCTCACAATAGACCACCCCCTCTGGTCCCACCAAACACAGAGCATTGTCTTTCTACCAAAGTAATTCGATCCTGCGATCAATGTGGATGGTGCGCTTGAGTCTATCCATGATTTTTTGCGCTTGAGATTTTCAAAATAAATCCACTTTTCATCTTCTATAACTATACGATGCAAAAACGATTTCCTTTTGTACCGAGGGAGCAAAATATCACGTGTTTCTACGCTTTTCCATTTGCTTGCCATTCAACCCATGTGGTATCCACCGATCGGTTTTCTGAATCTTTCCCATCTCTCGTAGCCGATTGGAAACAGCTCGTTGACTAACGTCTAATTGCTTGACGAATTATTTTTATGTTTGTGAATCATCTTCGTCCAACAATGCTTGCAATTCCACATCATAGCAGTTTTACACGTTCCTTGTCTACAGCATCGAAGTCATCACTTTTGATCACTTTTGAAACACCGAAACTATCGTTCATACGTATCTTGCGATAGAGCATGTTTACCGTAAACTTCCCGAAGTAATCGATATGATTCGACAGCAGCTTTTTTCAAATTAAAACAAAGCATAAATGTTGTCCACGAATGCTCTTTATTCGGTATAAATTTCGACATATTGAACACAACACGATACACACACTTTTCCAATGTACCACTCGTGCGCATCTGACACTTGACATAACAAAATGGCGCAGTATCAAATCTTTATAACATAAACTGCATTGAAGTTGCTCTGTTGCCCGAAATCAGCATTTCAAACTTGTACACCTGGTAAATATTTTATACGAAGAAGGAAATCAATAAACATATGAAAACGATATGCGTTTTATTAAGACAAAACCAAAATTTCAAAAATTCTTCAAAAAATTTAAGGAAAATGTAAAAAAGGAACGAATGTGTTTTCAATCTAAGATATTATTATAATCATTAAAAAAAAGCACTAATGAATTACTTTTTTTAATGAATAAAAAAAATCGCATTTCTTTATAAAAATTGATGATTTTTATTAAGCCTGAATGTTATAAGTAAGCTTTGACACTATTGTTTTTCTACTTTTCAATCAACACTGGTATAGTATTGCCCGAAATAAACAGTACTGAAACTAAGTTGGAGGTGTCTATGTGCGTGCGGTCATGCCCACATTAGATAGCGTAGACCTGTTAAGTAAACGTCAACCAATTAATTAGAAGTGCCTACTTCGCCACTTTCTGTTGTAGGCAGCTTTTGAAAAATCTAATGCCTAGGCGAATGGTCCTTATCTTTTTTCTTTAGTTTTAAGGTTTAATAACTTATTACAGTCACTAGTAGTAATGGACATTATTCGCATTCACTTGGAATGTTGAACACTTGTAAGAATAGTTATTATGTAAGTATTTACGTTAAAGAAAAATGCAAAATGGTATTCACTTCCTCAGTGAGTACTCGATCCATTTAAATCACATTATTTCCTAAAATTTAAGCATTGTAAATTTTTAAGTTGCCATCCTGGGTTCCAGAAATATTTCGTGAAATCTGAAAATTCAACCCCATCATTTACATAAGTACATTCCTTAAAAGTAATAACATTAATAGAACGTCATTAGAATCGCAGAATAATTATCTCACGTTAAAGTTTATACGTTTTCATTTCCTTTTATTTAACGTAAGATACCTCAGGGGCTTAATGCGATTATAAATAAATTTTCTATCACACGGCGTAACGTCTGTCTTAGTACTAATATATGTACACTGCGAATAGGGACGGCATTATAAATAATCCCGTAATTTATAACTACAGGTGTGTAATCTATGCCAAACGCATGCTATTCTTGTGATTTATAGATTTTATTTATTCTCGCCGGTAAATCTGCGACTCGCCGTAAGTAGAAGGAAATTAACACCCGCGTAAAATGATTAACGCGTGCAGTATACGGATTAGTTTCTACAGTTTGAAAACCGGTACTGCATGAATTGCAAGAATTTGAATGTTTTGAGAGATATGTAGATTTTTATTTAAATGATAGTATAAAAGTTACGATTTAGTAGTGAAAAATGAAAATAATATCTTATAAGTGACCTCTTGCTGTTATACAGCAGATTTCCATTCTCTTACCAAATTTTTCAATAACATTTCGGTATAACTAAGGTTCTCCTTAAGATTATTAATTGTCTCTGAATTGTTAGCTAAAAAATGTTCAAAATGTTTTGTCAGTTGGATTCTCAGATGAAAGTTTCTTAGGAGTCATAAAAATAATCTTCAATATAAAATTAACAGAACTTTTGGATATCCTATAATAAATACATGTAGCCCAAGTGACGAGTTTACCGTAGAAATAAAATCTGTATTGTAAGAGTAAAATCTGATTTGCACAAAAGAACGGTTGAGGTATTCTATAACAGAAGAAAGAAATCGAACTTCTGGAACTCAAGAATAAATATCTATTTATGTTGGGAAAAACCCTATTGTTCGAAACATAATAACAAACTATGTTTATACACTTCCTCCGTGAAACCTTTTTGATTAATGAACGCTTAAAATTTTGTAAGTCTCATGCGAAGAGCAAAATAAAAAGTATACTTCTGTATTATGTCGTCCACAATAAGAGGCGCCTCGATTACGTCAAAGTTACTTTTCTCATCCGTGGTCATTTTTATGTAGAGCTGGACGAAAATGTAGAATTCCAAAAGAACTGGCATTTCACCAGAATGAATTAAAGTATTCGAAGGTGCTCGAATAAAATCAATACTTTTCAGTGTTGTAGAAATGTATCAACCTTACTTTCGACCATGGACAATTGTTTTAATTCCTACTTAAATTATGCTATGAAATGCCTGTTTCGTTTCCCTTCAATTCGAGAACTATAAATTCGCCCGAATCATCTCAAATTGCTATATTATCGGTCCCTATAATAGAACATAGCAATCGGTTTTTAAAGACTAAAAAACTAAAGGACAGGAATTTGTAAGTGACCTGCTTTATCACAAGATGAATTTATGATCCCTCTACATTTCTACTCTGGTACATCAGTCCTATGCCCTGGAATTTTAAAAATTCTTAAAAGATCTTATACCAATCAACGTTAAAAGTTTCGGCGCCTGCAAAATTTGAGGAAATTCTGGGGTGGTGAAGCACATTTTTTTGATAACATTCCAACAAATGAGAACTACTTATGTGTTATTGCAAAATTTTGCAATATTTCGTATGAACTTTTTAAACTTAACTCTTTTCGGCCATTTTTTTTTATAATTACAAAAATGTTTCCTTAATCCTGTGTTATTTATTTTAATACAACAGATGCAATTATTAAATAGTTTCAAAATTGAAATTCAGTCTTATAAAAAATGAAGAATTTGTTGCATACCTTTTTATAGACTTGCACCCTTCAAATGGTGAAAGTAATAACGTAGTGGAACTTTCGGATTACCTTTTCTTTTTAATAGATATATTTCTCCAGATTTCCTTATACCATCTTGCAGAGCCTTTCATAATTTGAATGTGCTATCAGTACTGGGGTTTATATCCTTATTCGATCTAAATTGAAATTTGCGTCTTTCGTTGATATCCAGATTTCTTATCGTATAAGATGGACGGTGCTTATCCACCACGTGACGGTGATATGGATTACTTCGTAGGCATAACTTTATCTCGTAAAGTCAAAGAAGACAAGAAGTTAGCAGTAAATTTTTAATAAATTTAATTAATACTCGTATTCACCTTCACTACTCTATCAGATTAACTTTATTGTGCGTGAATAGAATGTTAGATCATCCAACACGTTCTGTGTTCGTACAGCACGTTCTAACGTAGTGTACAAGGCATCTCTGTCACATAGGAATGTGTACTAATGCGAATAGATTGTGCTTTGATCCATTCTGGAAATGATTTCTTACGTTTATATATGCTTGTTTGTAATATGTTTTAATTTGCCTACTCAATTATTTCAGCTTTTCATTTGTATATTTTTGCTTGCATGTTTACTTATTTTCTTCACTGTACTGTATATATATCAGTTTTTCCATGTAATTAGATTTGATCAGTTCGGTAATTAAGATTATAATTATTATTAAATGCAAAACATCTTCCAAAAAATCTCTCTATTTGAATGGAAAAATATTATACATTAAAGAAAGAATTTTAACGTCCACTGCAACTTCAAAAACATTTTTTTCAACTTTTACGATCTTAACATGCAAAAAATAAAAATAAAATCAATCACTGCTATTATAATTCAATTTAGTATAGAAAAAATATCCGTCCAGGAAGTGTGTTAGTAGGTGGAATGTTTTGAAGGACAATGCGTATGTTACCCGAGATACCTTGACTAAGCGTATATCAATATCCTTAAACAGCATTATGTAATATGTCAATTGGAATAAATATAGAGTTAACAGTATTTAGATTACGCTGCGCTAGAATTATATAAAGATTGACATACAGTGAACAGTTACGTCAATAATATTAACAATCACTATTATATTTTCGAAAGAATCTGCATAGAATTTGCAAACTAAATCGTGATATTTACATATACATGTCAATCATATTACCACTTCTGTTAACATAATCAAGAAAAGTTAGTAAATCTTAATCTCCTAGATATATTTAAACAGCTTCCTTTACAAAAAGATATACAGTAGATAAAAATATATAAAGCTAGAAATACTACTAACCAGAAATAACGAACAAATATAGTATTAGCTGTAATATTGAGTAAAACACTATTGTTTATTGTACAAAGACTATTTTTATACACATTCATCTTAAAGTAGAGAAGCTAAAATTAACTAAAGTTCACGTAAACTTTGCTTTCAGGCCCGATATTCATCTTTTATGATTTGTCTTTGGATATAGAAAAGTTTCGAATTTTGTCTGACTTTCTTGGATTATTACTCTTTAATTTCATATGCAGCCTAGATGTGTGTTTGGTTTTTCACTGAATTTATTGGCTCATAAAGAAGTTACCTGTGTAAAAAGAAAATTCCGGCAACAGTCTAGATTTTCTTTTGACATAGGTAACTTCTACACCAGTCAATAAACTGAATGAATCTCGGTGAAAAACACAACACGCGTCGAAGCTGCATATGAAAATACGAAGTAACAATTCAAGATCAGATAAAATTAGAAACTTGTCTATATCCAAAAATAAGTCATAAAAAATGAACATCGGGTCTGAAAGTAAACCCTATGAAATTGTTTTATCTCGACCCAATTTGAAATGACAATTATTTAGCTATATATCCAAAGATATTCATGTTACATTCTAAATTATGATTCTAACAACGACCAATGAAGCAGTCACAAAAAAATTTCTATCTATCCGTTTACCACAAAGAATTGCAGAAGGCATAAAAGTACATACTGGAGGCAAATCATTGTATTGTTGGGGAGTCCTTTCGGGAATTGAAGTTTTACTTACAATTAGTAATTAGCAGATATTCGATGTAACAATGGGTTTCTTCTACACTTCCTGAAGGCTCAACGTTTTACAAATCGATTCAAACATATACCAGCGATATATGTTCTCCTCCTGATTCGAAGGAGTTTTCAAAATATGAAGTGTTGATGTATGTTCTTGGTTTCACGAAATTTAATGCAGTGTGCACTCTTATTTCTGTTTTGTTGCTTAACTGTACATTTATGTGTACCTTAGCGGCTTGTACTAAAACAGCTAAGTTATGCTATATTCTGATTAACGTTATCTTGTAGTAGCTACGTTCAGATTAGAAGGGTCTCCCTTAAGTAATGTAGTGCACTGAATGAATTTGTGAAGCTCTGTTCTTAATGTATCGTTGTTAAATTAATCATAAGAAACTACGGTTTTACATTATTGAGCAATCCTATAACTGCATGATTGTTGTTGTAAATGGAAGTTCTAGGCCTTTGGTGATGATGTCACAGGGATAGTTGAAAAACACAGGAATACTATCCAAAATCTAAGGTAGGTGTATGAATTGGTCTTGAATAGAATTTTAATTTAGCAGATCAGAGTAATTTTCACTACATAAATGTTTCCTACCTAAATTTAAGCGATATTAATTACACAGATATCTGGCTACAATAGCGAACGGGACGAAATAAACGAAGGGTAGAAATAAATACAAAGTAAACCTGTATACTATGTAACCTGTAACCTATAAAATTGTAAGATTATAAATAAAAATACAAAATAGAAAGTCGTTTGGTTATATCGAACATCCTTTCATTATTCAACTTTTTCAGGTTTTTATCAGCAATAGTGTACGTGTACAAATCATAGATTTCGAAACGTATCGAAAACATCCAAAACAATCGCGTAAAATTCCAAATTAATGTAATTAACGCGAATTTCGTAAATTAAATAATAAATAGCGCTAATTTGCGCGAAAACATTTCGTTACGGAAAATTTCAAAACAATTGCGTTAATTTGAATGAAATATGTGCTCGTTGCGAGGTACGAGGATCGGATGAAAACTATTTAAGATGTGCAATGTGTACAATCTAAGTGAATCAAGAATTTGTTTTTAAATTAAGTATTGTTTCTTGATTTCGTGTTATTAAATACACTACCCGCCAATTTTGATCGCATCTAATATATTGCGTTGTACTTATATACAATATTTACTGTTTGAGGTTACTGCTTGTTTGCATATTTTCCAAATATAATAGAATCCATCTTGATTACCTGTGGACATAGACCATTAGGAGAAAAGTTTTATAATTATAAAATAGAAGGTACTTTATAATTTGGACTGACCTCATCTAACAAATTTTCATATACTTTCGCCACCGTTTCAGCATGCATTAGTGTGAATTTTTCAACCCATCCTCGTAGATAGATGTTAGATTGGTTGACGAATGCATGCCAGTACATTCGTAATAATATAACGCTTATTTCAGTGTTTACTTTATAAATTACGACTTATGATCTCCAGCAGACGTAATGACAAGTAATATTTCTAACATACATCAAAAAAAAAAACAAGAAGAGAAGGTTATGTTATGGGAAGGCTGGCGGGATTAAAGCGTATCGTAGTTACTGACCTATCAGCAGCAAACCGTCAGTGATAATGGGATAAACAAGTGCTCCTATCGGCCTGCGAAAGTTTTTGCGTATCAGAAAGGTCATCCGGATAAATAGAGTAGATGTGAGCGTACTGAAGTGGTAAAGCAACGCGTCATTATGATTCATACTACTTACATAACTAGATTCGTATAAGAACCATTTGAACTGACCATTTTTTTTTGATTTTTGAATTATATATATATGAAAGGGAAACACCTTTTTCGACACGAATTCGAGAAATCTCCTCTTCTGAAGAATAAATACTGTTACATAAAGATTTTATCATGACAAAAATAAATTCATTCAACAATTTCTTTTGTTCATATTCTTATAAAAATATAATAAATATCTGCTTGACTAGTCAAATTGGGGAAATTAGATTCTGCGTTTACCAAAGACTCGAGACGTAGAGCAAGTCATCTGCTGCAGAATAGACCATATTTTGTAATCTACGGACTAAGGTTCGGGTTTGATTAAGGCCAGTTATTCGCAGAAATAAAGTCAACATTTTATGCCAAATCCATACCGATTCCTACTGTGAAATCTTCAGTACTAATTTTGAAATAGAGATGTGTTTAATGGTCCATTGTGCTAATTGGGTGGTAGCCACTTTCAATTCTTCCAATATATCTTTTGTCTTCAGTCAGTCAGTGAAGAGTATTTTACTGTGAATGTCAGTAGTATACCGGTGTAGTAAGTACCTTGCTTTTGATGTTCTACTTTATTTTACCATTTAGTAAATGATTCACTGATATTTTGAAAGAGCCTAGTCCCAACTCACTTTTGATTCTATAAGAAATAGACCTTTATTTTTCAGAAAATGCATTTAAAAAGCTCAAATCGTTAGATAACAGGTCACTTGCCTCTTGAAACTATATCTTTGTATTGTCTTGCCGGTTAAAAATTTCTTGTTGTACCACTAATAATTGTCATCGGCATTACCTGCAATAGTTTCATATCGATATATTTTGCAACACCTTCCATTGGTGCTGAAATTGTATTCCTACTACAACCAATCGAGATGCGGGTGCAACACCCAGACAATACCTCAAAAGAGACTACCCATGGGCGAGAAAACACAGAGACTGTAGCTTGGAAGATTGAAAGAAAGTGTTCTGAACCGACGAATCTACCGTTCGATCTACCGAATTTGTCGGTAGATCGAACAGGGAACGAGCGTGTATTACACCAGAGTTGTTGTAATTGCTTTGGCGGTATCTCTATAGGCGATTTGGTCAAAATAAATGGTATTCTTAAAAAAGAATATTATAGGAAGGTTTAGGAGAGGGATCAACATTGTTGTTAGGAAGTGGCCGCCCCAAAGTTCAGATCTCAATCCAATCGAGGTTTCGAATATTTCACATTCAAAACCAGTTAGCGTCACCACGATAAAAAGGCGTTTACGCGAAGCTCGTTTGCATGGAGAAATTGCTATGCGGAAATCGTTATTACACAAAGTAAATAAGGCTAGAATCGGCACGAGAACGCAAAGACTGGACGTTGGGAGATTGGAAGAAAGTGCTCTGGACGTACGAATCTAAATATCTCACCCTTGGTCCAAACAGAAGAATATATGTCCGTAGGGGAATGAGTACTTGAATCCTGTACTACACCGAGAATAAAACATGGAGGAGCATCAGTCATGATTTGGGGTTGTTTTGCCAGTACCTCCGTGGGCAATTTGGTCAAACTAGATGATATCCTTAGAAAAAAAAAGGGCTATAGGGAGATTTTGGAGAAGAACACGATTAATGAGTCAAAACTTTGTGTTCCAAAACGATAATAATTTAAAATAGATTGCAAAAATATGCCGGGTATTTGAAACAACTAGAGCACAGAGAGAAACATTGTTGTTAAGAAGTGGTCGTTCGGATCGAGCTTTTCTGGGAGGGACCCGACCCACAGCCTCCAAAATCTGCTCCAAATTCAACAACAGTACTTTAGGCGCAACTATAGAATACGTGGAGGAAAATAGAGCCACTAACACTAGCAAAGCTGCTAGAGAGGATGCCAAGCTTGTATGCGGCAGTAATAATAGGGAAAGATTAACATTTTGAAGAATCGCGAATTTAATTTAATTTGTGAGTATTTTTATTAGTAAATTGATAAGCACGTTGTTTCAATAACGATTACAGTTTGTTGTATAAGCACATAAAGGTTTATTTTATAATTAGTTTTTGACTTGTTTCTGTAATATTTTAAGCATGAGCAAACACTTATGGCCGGTAGTGTAGATTTACACGTGCATATATACGTAGGTAAGTTTACGTATGCATATACGTACGTGAAGAAATATTTCCAATCGAAGTCGATAGAGGGAGCCTTCACAATAAAATATTTTCTACTAGTAAATCTCATAAATCCATATATTTTTACGCCCACGTCTGAAATATTATTTATTATTCCGCACGAACTTCAACAATGCCGTTCAGTCGGAAGTAAATACATGCTCGACTAGGTTCCGTTACAGCTGATCCTAATACTTTTTCGATAGTTTTTTTCCGCCTGAACATGGAAGTCGAATCCTGGACATGTGTAGCACATCCCTACGTTTTTTAAAACTTTTCTCTACGGCGAAAGCTTCACAGTTTGCCTCGCTAGATAAATTACGAAAAAGGAAGAAAACAATAATCTGTTAACATGTTATTGTATTTTACTGTTTTGGGTGATAATGTTTTCTCTTTCTCTTTGTAAATTAGTTGAAACTAATTCGGCTTGTTTATTTCTTTCGTGTAGCTATATGATAATAAATCCATAGAAGTTATTCCAATCATGTTTGAATCAAAAAATGTTGTCTTTGGAATCGTCACTATTTAAGATCAGAAACATTTTCAAGAAAATAATAAGAACGATTTTTAATCCTCGAATTACTTTCGGCACTATACACATATGAATTGCTTAATCTACTACATGTTACTGGAGCTTCCACAGCACCAGTAACTCATTTCAATTAAAACGAATTAGCTTCTACATATAATACTTTTAATGTCATATTTTCACAAAAATGTTGGAAAAATATCAATTTTATTTGTTGAAGGCCGTGCTAAATCACAAACATTGGACTTGTGGGTTACTCCATATTCCCGCCAACCCCTAAAGTAAAAAATTTCAAATGAGAGGAATGTTCGAACAGGACATCAAATGAGAAATCAATTCTCTATTATTGGTACTGCATCTTTTGATGATTGCAAATTACTTTTTACAAGATTTATCCTTAAAAGATTGAGAAATATTTTACCAAGAAGGAAAAATTCAATTCCAATTAAAAAAAATTGTTATTCCTCGCCAAGTAAGGTAATTTTAAACACTTTAATTAATTAACTACATAAAATAAACAATTATGAATAGTGTGCTTGGGAGTATGTACGATCCAACTTGGTTACAGTAAGCCCATGCCTTGTCATTTGACAAGACATTTATTTAATTCCATGGCTTTTAAATCTAACTAATTAATCCTAATAGATATTTCGAATTAATTACCTTCAATTATTCATCTAAATTTGTAAATTAGTTTACTTTCTCTAGCTGTTTTTCAACATTTAGGAGTTGTCGACATAGAATAAACTTTACTAGTCCCTAACAACACTTTCAGGTTGCTGTATACAGGTTGCTGCGCAACTTAATCGAAAAATACTAACCATATGAGCATTCCTAAGTCAAATATTAGTTTCTTAAAAAACTGTATGAGAACTTCGATAAAAAGCTTAGATAAAAAAACGAATAACTACGAACACAAGATCGATTCATATGAGGTAGTAACCGGCCACCCAAAATATGACTTATGCTAGCTACCATAGTGTGTAAGTAAGATTGGCATTTTCACCTCACTATTTGTGTTTTAATTTTGGTAGAGTTTACTACTACACTAATACAACCTACTAGATGTACAACCATACTTTACTCGTCTAATTAAGTCGGATTTAACACAACAGCTTTAAGTGTTGCACTTCTAATCATCATAACATCTTTTTTTATGCAATCAACTTCTTACACAAATGCGCACACGAGGTTAAAGTTTTTCGGTCATGTTGCGAAACATCCTGTATTTATCGGTCAATAAAAACGAAAATTTAATACATTGCTCTACAGCATTATTCCATATATAGAACTACTAAAACACATCTGTCGAACAGTTCAATTCTAATTTCGTAAGACAGAGATGAATCAAAAACGAATAATACAGAGCGTCTGGTTCAATCATAAAACAATTCAAATGTCATTCCCGTTCTAACAGTCCAACAGTCGAGACACGCCCACGGACGTTACTTCATTGCCAATACCGGTAGCGCGGATCTGTCTTTTTCTACGGCAACGGTGGTGTTGGTTTGTGTCCGTGGTTTTTGACGGTTACGCGCTAGAAGAGTATTTACCGTGCGAATATAAAGCAATAGCTGAAGTAAATGGTAGATAAGACATAAACGTACCAAGTCAAGGCAAGGTCGTTTTAAATGGTATAAGTTGAATTGAATGGTGTGCTCTGATAATGTTACAATTGAAAAAAGTTTGCATACAGATTAAATCGGTCAGCATTAAATGTTTAGCATTTACAAGAAAAGAAAGGTTTTATACAACTTCTTAATGTTTATTAATTAGCAGTGTTAATGTAATACTGATTGCAATGGTAATTGCTTTGATATCGAATTGTAGGTTGTATCAACAGCATTTCGTCAACTTCTTGCGTTAAAGGGGTTTCTGCAAACATTTCACTAAAAAGTGAAAAAGACACAAAAAGTTCGTGTACCATCTTCCCTCAAAATTTAAAAAAAAAATTACAATATCCATCAAGCACTATCCAAATGCATTAACGAATAAATTAAATGCAGTAATCCCCAAACATACACGCAAACAGTTCTATACAAACATACATACATACAATACACAACCACTTCATAGCACAATAAAACCTTATTCATGCTTGCTACGTAGCGTGCAGTACACCTTTCCAATAATCTTCGACGGTATCGACGGAACACGTATACTTTTTCTAGGTAGCGCGCCTACGTGACGACGAATGCATTTACCAAATAGCGGATAATCCCCGAATTGCAGTTTCTGAACGCGTTGCCTGCACTCTATACCAAGAGAGCTGCTGAACGCTGCGGGAAACAGGTGCAAATATTACAGTAATTTAGTACGAAGGGCAAATAAACCGTTACAGCTATACGTACATTTATCGGAAGGGGAAAAGGTATCTAATTGAGGCGTGAATTTACATGTAGAAACCGCAAAGATTAACGTCATTTATACGACGAGTGACTCAGTTAAGTCTATACGGTTTCTTCATTTCCATGTTAATATACACTGTGTTCACGTTAAAGTCGACACTATTGCGGACTTTGTTACTATTGAAGTTACAATGATAGTTAAACTGATAAAATATTGTTTGCACTGTAAATAAAATATTAGGTTGCAAACAAAGTAATTTCCGATTTTAAATGTAGATGGGAGTAGTGTTACGTTTGAATGACTTTTGTCAATGTTGCAATTATATAAGTTTGGTATTTGTCAGTTGTGAACTTTAAAAAGTGTATGTTTTGTGAAATTTGTTTGTGTAAGTTCAATTTTAACATGGAGAACAAACGCGTTCATTTTCGTCAATTTTGCTTTATTATTTCCGGAAAGGAAACAAACCAACACAAGCTGCTAAAAAGTTGAGCGGTATGTATGGTGATGATACGAGGGGAGGTCCAAAAGTTCGTGGAATTGAGGGGATGGGGTGGGGATAGAGGCGCTCGCTAGGTGTCATTCTGATTGGCGACTCTTCATTAGTACATAAGTTAAGTTGCAGCCCTATAGCGTCAGTCGTTTATGAATAGTTGCCTGCTAAACAAGTCAATCCGGAAGAAAACTGAAACTATCGAGGAAATTGAATACCGTGCTGTGATAAAGTTCCTTACAAAGCAAGGAAAAAACGCTGAAACCATATTGAATGAAATGGAAACCGTTTATGGGGAACAGTGCCCTAGTAAACCAATGATTTATAAGTGGCATGGACTTTTCAAACATGGTCGGGAGTCGATTGAACACGACCCCCGCTCAGGACGGCAAGTTGAGGCCACCACATCAGACATCGTCGAAAAAGTGCAAAAATTTCTACTGCAAGATGCCCGTTTGAAGAAAAAACAATTATCTACATTAGTTGGAGTATCAGATACCACCATTTTGTATATCCTACATGACCACCCGGGTATGACAAAAGTCAGTGCAAGATGCGTACCGAGAATGCTCACGCCGTTGCAGAAACAGCAGCGCGTCTGTGCGTCCAAACAATTTTTGGAACTGTGTGGAGACAAACCTGCACAGATTTTGGAGCGGATTGTTAACGGAGATGAAACATGGGTTCATCACTTTGAGCCTGAATCCAAACAGGAGTTCATGCAATGGCATAAAAAGGGGACACCACCGCCAAAGAAATTCAAACTGTCAGAATCGGCTGGAAAGTTAATTAACGCTAATTAACTTTAATCAGTGTAATACATCTACATATAGACGTAAAATATAATAAATAAATAAAATAAAATATATGCACTTTGCATATAATCCGGTCTCTAATTATAACTTTTATGAAATATTCGTTAATTATTTCCTGTTTGATAAAATACCCAACACCTTAATTGCGTAGGCTCCCTTCGTATTCCTACTTCAGTTACGATAGAAATACATTTTCTCAGTTAAAAATTATATTTTAAATGAAAGTCTTCTGAACCATAAACATCAACTCACTCACCTTTTTCCAGGAAGGGTGCGCTCATGTCAACCTTGCGCCCGAGGGTCTGTTCGTAATGTGAGGCTGTAAGCAAACGAGAAAAAAAATTAATTTTCATTAGAAAAAGGCTAATTTTAAATTCTTCTGTTTTTCCGATTGTTTCTCGTTGAATAATTAATTAACATCATTCTAAAGCGTAGATAAAAGCTTCGACTATATTTTAGTAGATATACAAATAAAATATGAGTGTATACGTATGTTTTCTGCGAATTTTATCTATGGCGTATCACGTAGAAGGTATTTTTGCGCGATTTACGCATGAACGGTAGCAATATCACTGACGTTCACCTTTGGAAATTTTTTACAGTTTTTAGAAGCTTCATGTGCGCTACGCGCAAGATAAATAAGATAAGGTTGTACGGTAAAACAATTAAATGTGTATACACACGTACACTTGGATATGCAACCAATGATTATAGTAATGCTGTTTGACGAAATCAACCTAAAGGTTTGAAAATAATGGTTTGGATTTAGGTTGGTATTTTATTCCATTTAGGACTCCCAGAAAATCGAAGTTTAGACAAGTCCTAATAATATATAGTCACAGAAACAGCTATAGTAAAGCAAATTATATTCTACAATCAAAAATCTCCAAATACTAAAACAAGAACAAAATTGAGATTCGCCAGAATAACTTTACCATATTAATTAGAAACGTCCTTTTCGCAAAGGAACTTCGCAGAAGCATAAAAAATTAAATGGAATTGGTCAGAACCAAAGGTGGATTGAAAAAAAAACGGTCGAATTTATCCAGAAAAGTAGTACATCAATCGTGTCTCAAAAAATGTAGTAGGCTTGATATTGCATGAATCCAATATTCAGAATGCTTTGATCATAACGAAAAGCTTGAAAATGAGTTCAATAAGTGTAACCTCTTCTATTTATGTACATATTTCATGAATGCACTAACAATCTAAGCTATTTTTCATGTCTCAAAAAACACAAACCATATCAAAGTTACATTTTTTTTAAATGGAACACTCTGTGTATTATTTAATTTTCGGTTTCTAATATCGAAATAAAAGCAAGGTTCATTAAGATTTACCTCACCCTACTTTAATATAGTACCAATTTTAATTCATATAATAATTTCTATTAGAATCTTTGAGCATAAATACGTGATACCAGCAAGCAATTTTGCAGGAATAAAAATTGATACAACTTGTCAAAAATGCCATCGGTGACTTAATAAATATTAACAATTAGTATAAAAACAGCCTGCATCTTTAACGGTGATCTGTTAAAAAAGATGGAACTTTAACAGGTTTTGTAATTTTGGGACATCCTATACGCTATGAAAATGATTTCAAAATGCATCTCCTGATCTATCCGCTACAAAAATCTTTTAGGCATAATATTTCGCATGGAATAACGTGAGTTACCTAGTATATTTAAGACGTTGAACTTGATTACATACTCGTGTCATGTATTTGGACAATGACAGATATTTCTGATTTGCTGGTCGTTTTGTTTACCCAAGATATTTTGCATTATATTACTTACAATATACAAACTTCGCATAGACCAAATTTCCAATATATCTCAATAATATCTTCAGCATTTTTAAAAAGTTTATTGCATAAAGAAAGAGGAAAAAGTGGTCACGTCTTGTATAATGAGTATTAGTTTAGAATATCATCAGGAGTTCCGTAAGGTTCCAATCTCGGACCATTATTATTTAATATTTTTCTAAATGATTTGTTTATGTTATCGATGCGCTAATCGATAGTATAAAGTTGCAGACTTACTCTACCCTTATTAAATGTGGCCATTAAACCAGCTCTTAGAGTAAGCTAGTCAGCTTACTCTAAAGGTTTACTCACATTCTGATAAGGTGGCAGATAACCACAAGTAAGATAAATTGATTAGGTAGCAGATATCTCATTTTTGTATATTCACCAAATTTTATCTGAGAGGTAACAAACCAGGACTGTTTAATGTTTTTAGACCGTTAATATAGCAATGAATAAAGGTGGAAGATAGACTTATGTCCGTTGTTATAATGTTTCGATTTGAACATAACCTAATATTCTTGTAGTGTTGGTCAAATGGAAAATGGTGTTAGAAAATATCATAATAAAAGAAAAGGATTAACCAACTAATTTTGCGAATTATGAAATAGAATGGATACCAAAAAGTTTAAGAGTCCAAAAAAATACTAATAGAAAAACCTAAAGAACAAATTAATATTAAATTTGTGATGCTTGCTGATGCATCTATCAGATCTTTTAAAAAAGCAATTAATAATTGTTGAAAAAGAATCTCAAGTCAAAGCTTTAGAAATTATAATTCAGGGGCGACAGTTGGAATATTTGGAGAAAGAACATGAACTAAAGGTAAAAATCTTAAAAAAGGAGTACAAGAAATTACAATTTTATTTTAATGCTTATTTGTTTTATATATAGTTCTAATGCGAATTTCATTTTGGGTTGAGAAAAAAATGACGCACGAAATAAAGTAAGGTTATAATATCCAATAGATATACATTTATCGGGAGGATTTAACAACGCGTAAATTTATTCCCCTGATAAGCAATATACCAACTGCTTTTTATCTGTCAGAAGGTGAATAAACACATGTTTGTGTTTATCCGTTAGATTGCGCTACCTGCAACTTTATCAGAATGTGAATAAACCGGCTCTAAATGACATATCTGTAAATACTGCAAAATGTTTGGTGATTTCTTATACCAAACGCTCTAATTCAATCATTTTCAATTACACTGTTAATTCTACATATATTACAAGAACAGAAGAAGTAAAGAATTTAGGAGTATTTTTTAAAACTAAGCTTCTCTAATCATATATCTGCTGCATGTCATTATGTATTGTAAGATTTTATTTAAACTACTATCTACGAAGTAAATTCACCATCGTTGCTGGCTTACGTGGATTTTCGAGTACCACCACCTTAGACACGAGGGGTTGATTTTCTCATAACATACAGGTATAATACAAATATTTTGGCCAAGTTGCCTGTCAACTTTAATAGAATATACGCGTAGAATATTTATTAGGTTTTAAGATTGTGTTTATTTTTATGGAATATATTGTACATCGTAGAAATGTTTGTTGATTTCATATTGTGTTGCACATTAGGTATGTAACCAATATAACTTCACTAATTGTTTGTATATTGACCTGTAAGTGATTAATTATCGTTGGACAAATATAGATTATTATTATCAGATTTATGAACAATATGTAAATTAACTTTTAACAAAGTGAATACAATGATAACTTTCAAGTGTCGAAATCATACAATTCCTTTTAATTACATACATCCTTCTGGAAACCATTGTGCGTAACGACGTCCCTAACATATTCTGGTATTTTATGGATTCTCTTTTACATCCATTAAGTTTTGTAACCTTCATGTTTTTTCTTATTTATTTTCAATTACTTTGCCAAATCAATTAACCTTTAAACTTAAACCGTTAAATATGAACACTTAGGTGTAATAAACACCTTACAAAACTTTAAAAACATGTACGAAAATAAAAAAAAAAGGACCAATATCACAATATTTAAAATGTTATTGAATAGCGGCTGCTGGTTTCTCGTAAGGTTGTATATCCTCAGGTCATGGACACACCAGAGAAAGACTATAGAACAGATGCAAACAATACCATACTAGCAACACGGCAACAAAATTACATTAATTACACGTTAAAATTGTAGAAGGACGAGACAAGAGAATAAAATAGTTAATAAGAACCACATTCTTACATTTTTTTTTTTAAATTACAATACTTTCTGTATGTGTTCACATTGTATGCATGAAGCCATAGTCTTTATTATATTTTGAAGAAGTCGATTAAGTTCAAAATATAAGTTTTAGGTACTGTCCTGCTCAAATGTCCTGAATTACCTCTTTCAGAAGATCGGCTTATAAATATTTGCATTATGTCGCTGATTGTAGTGTTACCTCGCAAATGAGATAAGATATAAGTGCCTAGTGATTTAACATTTACATAATACCTGTATCTGTACTTAGGATAATTGGCCAACTGAACTGAGAAAACAGTCATGCTATTATTACACATTTATGCAAAAGGGCCGTGTTGGCATTATTTTATTGCTTTTCAATTCTGAACATGTAATCACCATAATACATTAGGCTACATATTAAAAGGATCCACTGGTACATATATATCGAGTATACGAAACCAGTATTGATATGTGTGGCCTGAAGTATAAATATTCATTTGCATCCACGTTACAGACAAACGGTCGCTATAAGAGTGCATGGTATGTATCCAGATGCATACACCACTTAATATGCTAAGCAATAACAACCTGTATTACTACATACATACACTTCCGCTCATGAAAGATTGGACACTTGGTAAAATTTTGTAAAACACACGTTTATAACAGTAGTATGGGAATTAAATAGAATAATATTACTTTACAATATATTATAGTACGAGGGTCTAACAAAAGTGAGTGTGTATTTACCGCTTAGTATGAAAAAATATCTACACTTTCTTTGGTAAAGAAAATAATGATTTATTGCGGATATTTTATTTGTTAAGCGCTGAAATATAAATTCCTGCATTTAATCACAAGTTATCTTTTTAATTGCACTCTAGAATGTTATAATTTAAATAATTGTTAACTAAGCAGTGTTCTTGTGAAGACAGATGACACAAATTTAATTTGCAGTGAGTGAAATTGTTTAAAAAGAGGGCCTAGAAAGAAACTTTGCCTAAAGAAGGTTATTGTGCTCGGAAAATTAGTCGAAAAGATGAAATTACAAAATTCCTCATCAATAACGGTATATGTGAGCTTCATCAACCAGGGCAACAGTTTATCATCATCCTGCATGCTTAAGCAGATATTAGACACAGCTTTTTATAGCTAAACTACTATTTCCAATAGTAGTCGAAGTAAGTCGTTTTACGGGCTCTAGAGTGGCTAACACATCGAGTAACCGTAACTGCGTTTCAAAATTGTTTTGTGGTACGGTGAATTACCGTACCTCCTGACGAAGGCTTCTTCGACAGACACGAAAGGTTGAAACGACTTTTCCTTTTTTCTTCTCTTTTTATTTTTTCATTCTTCTTTTTTTCTTTTATATTTATTCACTATGACACGATTCAATCGTCGAAACAATTCGTTTATTACTAACTCTGCCCGTGGAACCCTCCGTACCCACTACAAAGGAATAATGTGATAACAATAATGACATGGTCATGGATTCAAGTTAAAGGCGTTCAAGAATAGAAGCTCGTACATCCAAAGAACATATATGGGACATTCTATGCGCAGAATGAAGAAGTACTGATTATGAAACAAGTACAAAATTAAGTGCTTGCTTACGGTTATCCTATGAGCGATATAAGCTATTAAAAGTGGTTATTTGGACAAGAAGAAAGATAATTCTTTCTTTTATTATAATACCTTGTTTTCATAATATTGTCTATTTTTGTGATTTGTTGGGCAAATAAATATCACTTTAATTTCCGATTTTTTAAATTCCTCGCTCTTCAGTTAATTTCAAATATCCAAACTCCCGTGTACACCAGTGTATGTGCAATACTCTAAGCGTAATTAAGCAGTTAACACCTGCTCAAATTTATTACGGACCTGCCTTTGTATCCTTTGGAACTCTAAATCAGAGCAAATACAATTCCAATATTTGTTTATTTAAGTTGTTTATCTTATCGCCACGCGATGACGAAGTTGTCATGTCTCTACCGATGTTTATATTGCAAATATCGCTGGCGTTGGAAATCCACCTGTTACCTGTCTACAAGCGATAATGTTCCGCACTTTTACAGTTAGTTTATTTATTATGCGTATTGTTTAAACGCTCATATATGTATTATATATGTATGAGATATAATTCTTAATATATCGAATTTCGTAGACAGCTTATATGGTATGGACATGTATAAAGCATGAATGAAGGCCAAAGAGGGCAGTAAGTTATACACCACAAAATAGAAGGAGAAGAGGAAGGCCAACGACATGGAGGAATAGGATCGAGGAAACCATGAGAGACAGCAGTAAAAAAAGAAGTTTGGAAGAATAGAGATGAGTGGAGATCGAAATGGGAGATGCGGCAAAGACCGTAGGACCCTCGCCATAATAGATATAATTCTTCTGGATGTTGATCCGAGTAGATAGCTGGTTCTCAGAAGAATCTAAAGCAGCTCGACGTTCCAATGAAGTAAGTCTTCCATCTTCTTCTAGGGCGAGCCATGACGGAAGTGTACACGCTCCAGAAGAAGGTGGAAAGAGACTTTATCGAAACGTTGTACTATTTTAGGTTCTTCTGAGAACCAGCTATCTGCGAGAAAGAAGAATATCGCTTATTTCATACACGAAAATCTCAAACAATATATAAATATACATACAAATTGAGATGTTCAATATGAATTGGTTTTAATTTATTACCTCTTTTATGAAGATATTCCAATTACAACTCCTTATTTTGTTGAAATGTAGGTAGTACTAAAATCACGAACTATCAATGCGTGTATTTCTAATTTTTCAAGAATTTTTTACCTCCTTTTTAAAGATATCTACAAATAGAAACACAACTATCACCAAAGCTGTTTGTAAATGGAAAAAGAAAGGTATTACAACAGGTAACTAATAAGCAATATGGACATTTCAATACAACCGATTGTATAATAAAGCTTATGATTGTATTGTATTTGATAACGCAACCCCAAATTTTGTGGAATATTTTTAAATAGAAACTTTAAAATATTTGTACTCTACATTACTTTAATTACTAAAAAAGTTGATCGATAAATGAAATCCTAATAACGTATGACATTTTTCATCGCGCATTATAAACACTACGTTAGCTTCAAATTTGGCAGACAGTTTTGTCATTGCAAACTAAAGAGGTTCGGATAATTTCAAGTACAGATCTTTTCAGGCTTAAGACTTAATGGCACTCAAACTGTCACTGCTTTGGTCCAGTGTTACATTTTTTTTATTTCCTGTTTTAAGTAGTAGATTTTCAACAAATTTGGTAAAAGGCCTTATCATTAGAAAATTATAAAATCCTGTGAGTTTCAAATAGTCGTAATAAAGACTTGAGGGCTCCTAAACTTTGATTGTTTTCTGAACGATGTTCAAAATATTAAAAACCACACTGGCCTTCTCGGATTTAAAGAATCGAATACTTGAATTAGAATGAAAAGCTTAAACAATCAATTATTTTTGTTTCGGAACATTTTAACTAATCCTATACAAAACTAATTGTGAAATATATGCATATATACTTAAACAAAACCTCACATCAAAACATTTTTCTTCTTTTTCCAGACGGAATTAATCTTTTGGAATACGTTGTATACAATTCTAGGTTTTAAAGTTTTAAGACGGACTCAAACGCGAAAGCATTGAGGTAGACGTATGTCAATTATACGAATTATCGGCTTAACTCGCGCAATAAATTTTGCATGCTCTAAACGAGATTATCGATCGGATTCGCTAGAAACCGGGTTAAGAAGTTAAGCCGCGTATAATTTCAGTTTAATGAGGAATTAAATTAAAATAGATCCGTAATTGACATGGTCAAATTAGGCGTAACGCTCAGTTACATACAACGCGATTAGAATATGCAATCGCGATAAGGTAAGTAAGCTATTTTTGATAGCTCGGACATCTGATCTGTGTATACCGGATATTTCTAGGTTACATCACCCGATTGTTCTGTTTTATATTCAAAAAGTAGGAGCTAGATTGAACAAAAAGAGTTACTATGTTTAAAACTGCAAGAAATAAATTAGCCTTACTTAAGGTTAACTTCTGTATAAAAACGGAAAAGACTAAACTGGGCAAAAGTTCACCGCAAACTGGAGTGTAAACGATTGGGAAAATATGTTATGGACGAACGAAATTCGAATTATTCGGAAGTAAACATCGCTGTCCTGGTGAAAGAATGTTAGACGAATGCATGTATTTAAAAAAACTGAAACACGGAGGAAGAAACAAAATGGCATACCATGGCATGGAGAGCTTTGGAAGTAGAAGGATTGCAAGATTAGTTAAAATAGATGAAAGAATGACAAAATATGTGTATTTGAGAATCCTAGACCGCGATGAGGTACCAACTAAATAAATAAAATAATCATCATTTTTTCAGTTATACGTACTTTGAGTGGATAATTTCTTTAAAATGTGGCTTATTTAGAGAACAGTGTCATCTACGAAAACGGTCTGACAAAGTTTAGTGCACCTTGTATAGACATGTCAAAAGGAACCCTAAGTAGTAGAGTGTAAATATAAAACAAAATAGAAAAAAATGTGTTAACCATTCATACACAAATTAAAAACATACACCTACAAAAAAAAATATCTCGACGAAAACTGTATAGAATAAAATATTATTTCCATATTTTAAGCAGAAAAAAATACATATTTCGTGGAAATTCTAGAAACAGGTAGGTAAAACAAAAGCCCGCCTGGAAAATATAAAAACAACGACGGTTTCGAACGATAGGCAACATCCGTTGTCCGAAACAAAACTTCAAAAAGTATTTCACTCTTGTGCCGGCGAATTTTCGTAAAAAAAGTTTCTGGGTTTTCGTTTGGTTGTTCACGGCTGACGTACGCCAGCACTAACAACTGTCATTTGTTTTTGAGGACCGCACAAAGTAGACGCAGAAAAAAAAACAAACAAAAACAAACACACGGAAACCGCAACAAAGGGACCTGCCTTTGCTTGTAGGTTGAGATATGTATATTAGGGAATATTTTTTCTGGACGAAATATGTAATATTTATTTTTTGATGTATAGAGGTATAAAAATGTCACTTGCAGATCGTACTGCGATATGTTTAATAACATTTGTTATCTAAAAAAAGCTTAACAAGAAGCAAGAAGAAATGCATTTCAAATTTGTTTTGTGTATCCGTTAGAAGGCTATTTTTTCATACCTCTTTTATTTTGGCCTCGAATTGTGAAACATCTATAACACTTTACTCATTTTTTGCACACTTACACGTGCAATCAAAATTTCGAACAAAAATATTTATTTTTCCAATTACAATAATTGATAAAATGCGACACTTGTTCTATTATAACTGGGGAGACTTCTATTCTATACTACAATGGGCTGATATCTGTAGAGGAAAAGGTAAATTTGCTGATTCTTCGACTCGTGGCAGGTTGGAAAATCGCGGAGGTCATAAAAGTAATTAGACAAGAGGCTCTTCTAGAAACCTTAAAACTTGAAAGCATGTACGCGAACGTTGTTCTGTTGGAAAAAGGAATACAATATGCGAAGTAGAAAGGTATGCTGCTATAATAAATCATTTGTGTAATACAAGATAGCATCATATAACTGAACAACTTTTTGGTTATCCATTATGTGCATCTAAAAACCGTCTAAATTCTCCACTAAAAACAACTGAATTTTATTCTTGAGATACCAATAACAGCGATCCATCCTCAATAGTGAGCTTCAACGACTATGTTCAATTGTTTAGGGCAACACTATCTAAATGCAATCGAGTAAGATATCAGATCAAATGATATAATTTCACTATAGGGTTGGTGTAGCAATTAATGTATTCACAGCAGCGTACTATAAGCAGATAAGTCTGTTCCTTTAAATGAGAAGGCACATTCTTTAGCTTTTCTTCAAGCTCCTATCCCTCGAAGGCCACTATAAGGGTCTTCTTCTATTCATAGATAACGGTATCAAAATACTGTAACCAAGAGTCCTAATTAACTTCCAATGTCCCCTGCTGTTTCTTTAGCGAATATTCCAACTTTCCCGAGTCTAACAATTTGCTTTTTTTAGAAATACGTCAGTTGGCGAAAGTTGGTACGTCTTTATATTCGAAGGACTACACTAGACTCACTCTAAATCAATAAAACAAATTCGAAACAATACTGAAGTCTATAAGATAAGAGTTGAGTGTTTGGTACAAAAATGTGTCATAGAAAAAGCTAAGGAATTTTCTTTGATAATGTAAGCGTTTACTAGGTTTTATCGAAATAGGTTCGGGTCTAGAACATGATTTATAAAAATGGGCAGTATACACTAGTTTTGTTGCTTTAACTTGCATTAAAGACACTACATCTCATGTTTTACTAGAAAAATATCCAGCAATTAATTAAACTATTGCACGTATTCATGAGCTTGTCGTGGGAGACAGTCACCCCTCTGTGCTTGAAATTTCAGAAGAACACGTCGTCAACTATGGAAGCAACCAATCGATCATTAAAAAGTAGTTGGGTATTAGAACGATCTCAGCTGCTAGGGTTCTAAAGCTGCTGAATAATGATCAAAAAGTTGAACGACTTCGTATTTCTCAATTGCTTCAGACTCCTTTTGAAGAACGAGGGAAGCTTTTTTGTAAGCAGAAAATGCGAAAATTTGATTGTCTGCAGAGGAAGTGTTTTTTGAGACGCTCCTTGAGACTGAAATGGGACCGTAAGCTACTTTTGCAGCATCCTGGATCAAATTAGACTTCAACATCAGCACAAAAGATTGTGCTATCCACGAGGTATTGCTCCTCCACGATAACGCCAATTCCTACACAAGTACTGGAGTAACGCAGCACAAACTGGTGGCAATACAGTGGAATCCGCTTGATTATACACATTACAGCCCAGACGCATCACAATGCAGCTTCTTCATGTTTGAAGCTCCCAAAGGACTATATGAGGATGAGCGATCTGAGACCAACGATTGATACGACGGAAAGTCAGTAAGCAGATGACAAAACGCTATTGTAAAAATAATTAGAAAAATAGTTAACCAAAAACAAGTTATATTTTTCAACAAGTCTCTATCTACATTAATGCACTTATCCCATCACTTTATGAATGACCCAATGTGTTTGGGTTGCTGTCCGGACCACGTGCGTACCTTTTGTTGAACATCGTTATCGCCCACGAAATGTTTGCCCCTAAGACGTTTTCTGAGTGGACCAAACAAATGGTAGTCATTTTGGGCTAGGTCGGAACTGTGAGGCGGGTGTTCAAAAGGTTCCCATCCTAATTCTGCAATTCTGGCCTGGGACAAATGGACCGAATGCGATCTGGCATTATCGTTATGCAGCAATATTCCTCTCGTCAGTAGGCCTGGAAGTTTTCATCGATTTCCATTCCAAAAAAAAAGAAAACTAGACAGTAGTAACGTTCTCATTTCTACTCTGGAAATGGGTTAGGAGCACTCTTTGAGAATCCCAGAACGCGATAAGCATAACCTTTCCAGCTGAGGGCAGAACCTTGAATTTTTTTGCGGAAGGTGAAGAAAGACGTTTCCATTGCATTGAATTTCTCAACCCAATTATGCACGGCTTTACACGACACTTTTCGCCGTAAATAGGGAACACTTCCTTATGGATATATACAACAGCACACAGAAATAGCTCACTGCTATTTTCAGCTTTCCCAGACCAGTTTGTGACTTATTTAATGACTTTAAGTCGAATATCCGCCCAGCTTCATTTTACGAAAACGGAATGAAGAAACTACCAAAACGTTGGGGTAAATGTGTCATAATAAGAGAAGACTATGTATAATAATTTGTAGAAATATAATGTTTTCTATTAAATTAAATTGTGTTCGTACTTAATTTTGCCTCGCATTTATTTTTCAAATCACAAGCAAGATGATATAGATCAGATTTTCGATCAAAACTCTAATCATGTAAGTTTTATTAGTCACATCAAAGATCAATCCAACCATAAAATTAAGATACTAAAGATTTATAGAATTTATTATGTGTCACGGCTCCGTCATACACCTAGTTACACCTTTTCCTTCGTTATCGTGATATCTAAGAGAAGGTGTATCGCTACTAAGTCATTGGAAAATAATTATCTTCGACGGCCTCTTAATATCATCTACTAGGTGTGTTGCCTTGTGAGCGTTTGCGATACGTTATAAGGCGACTCAACTTAACAGAGCAAGCGAATGGCCATAAGAAGGGAAGGAATCGGGTCATTAGACGTATAGCCGTTGCACAATCCCGTAAAAATACCGTGATGAGGGGCGGGCCGTTTTGCACGCACTCATCCATCACATTTACCTCGCCCTCGCGAACCAAAGCACTGTCTTTCTCTCTTCTCCTCCGTCAGCTTCTTCTTCATCTCGCATGCATGTCAGTAGGTACTTTTCCACCACTCTCAAGTTACATCGTTACAACGCGGACAAACGGACAGATGACGTTTTCCGTCTTTCTTTCTCATAGCTTCGATCTCTTCTTCTCGTAGTGTCGTAATAATTACAACGAGCCAACACGCACCGATATAATCCTTACACCGATATGCGGCGGAAAGAAACGGGAAAGGAATATGTAATAAGGTGCGCGCAACGAGATGAGAGGGAAAAAAATAACGAGGTACCATCATACGTTAACGTGCTGAAAGTCGCTGTTATTCATGCGCTTTGTATCGTTTTACCTTTTCGACGGGTTGTTATCGGATCCTAGTATCTCTCAAATTGTTAATAATGCGTAATTGTTCGCTTTCGTTACCTATCTTTTGATCGCTCGCCATTAATGCGGTACTGGTTACTTGTAAAATAAACACGAAGCAGATCAAATTTATGTGTAATCGCTTCCGATGAGTTCTGGCTTCTGGTTGTTAGAAGAAATAAAAATACACGGAAAAAAGTGTATTGCTCAGATTAAGACACGTATTGTCTTTTCTAAAACACTTTCCAATACGGTACGCGACCAAATAAACAGTACTGAAATGCGCATGTGTCAAATATGTACGTGCCATGTGCTCAAACGTACCGTGGTTGCATCGTACATGAATGTCTTTTTAAAGTTAGTTGCTTCAGGACGGTGCTCACTGTGGCAGAAAAAGTTTTTATCGTGGGGCACTATTTTCGGTCATACGAAAAAGGGCACGAAAACGGTTCAAGCTTAAAAGAAGTTGCCGACGCATTTAGGCCTAAGTTTATGAAACAGGCTCTGACCAACACCATTACGTTAGCAGTTGTTGACAAGTTTCGTCGTACGGCAAGTGTGCTTTGCCAACGAAAATGTCACGCTAGTCGCGCAATGACAGTCACAACCAATACGAATCATGGAAGCGTTTTGAATCAGGTGTTGCAATCACCGAAACGAAGCCTCCGAAGAGCACCATTAGAATTGAATATCAGAGATCGATCGCTCCGACGAATATTCAAAAATATTGGGTTTGCATACAAAATACAGACCGGACAGCGTCTGACTGCAGCTCATAAGCGTGTAAGAGCCGAATACTGCGCACGTGTGTTGGCTACGGATTACGAGGACGCGTCTTTCTTGCCGAATGTTTGGTTTTCTGATGATTGGTGTTCTGTATCCGCATATGGCATATTGGGCCCGTATTTCATTGAAGCACACAATGGAACGCCGATAACCGTGAATCAGGAGCGCTACAGAGAACAGGTTATTACACCATTTCGGTATGATCTTCAGCGATTTTGTTGGGCCAGGAACCTACCACGTAATCAACAATGGTTTCAGCAGGACGGGGCAACCTATGATACGGCTGAGGAGTCTCTTCGAATGCTGCGCAATCATTTTGGGGATCGCCTTATTTCGCGTGGCACTGATTTCCCATAGCCATCGCACTCACCAGACCTAAGACCACCCGATGCGTACATATGGGGAATGCTAAAGGAGGCTGTTTTCCGTACCAATCCACCGTCTGATATTCCGGAACTGCGGATTAAAATTCAAGGTTTTTTTCGTGCCACGCAGCAACCTATATTCACAGACATGTTTGTGAACCTTCGCGAGAGCTACGAAAACTACTTAAAACTGAACGGAGAGCATCTTTTTATCGGGAACGTCGTCGTGAATAATGTTTGCAACGCTATATAATGTTAAAGTATCGCTATACAGTGTAAAGTAAATATATGAATAGTAAATAATATACGTCTCATAATTCCAGTACTGTTTATTTTGCCGAATGCTGTACTATAACTAATTTTTCGCGAGCGACGGTTGTTACTAGATGTTCTTAGGAATATTTGATTCATGGTGTCATTAGTGCTGCAAGTCGCTAAAATGTATTGGTTGAATTTATCCTTTGTGTTTATAGTTCTAACCTCAAAATAGTTGCAATGTGTTCGTTTCAAAGTTGTTGGTACAAACATA
Source organism: Trypoxylus dichotomus (assembly GCA_023509865.1). Taxonomy (NCBI): domain Eukaryota; kingdom Metazoa; phylum Arthropoda; class Insecta; order Coleoptera; family Scarabaeidae; genus Trypoxylus; species Trypoxylus dichotomus. The sequence goes on from CM042081.1 coordinate 38,023,639, forward strand.
CGAGATTTAAATATAATAATTGCGATTAATAACTTATCCTCAAGGAAGATACACTTCTTATATGCATATACAATATAGAAGAAAAGTACATACAGTATAACAGACTTTTTATACCGAAAAATTAGAAGTAACAAGACCAGTGCCTTTTAGATGTCCTAAATGAATAAAATATTTGCTTTGTACATTTGCAAACTTCTGGCAACTTCGTTCTGCTCCAGTTTTTTTCCCCAACGTCTCTATCGTCGTACTTCCATCCCCAAATTTTCTGTTCAGTTCTAGCCTCCTACGAAAATAATAAAATAGAATTAAACAATATAGACGAGGAGAACTGGGTAAAACATTATGAACAACTCTGGTACAAGGAAAATATTGACGATATATAGATACAATACAGGAAGTAGAAGTAAAAGGTTTGGATGATGCAGATCTAACAGAACTGACAGATGCCTTGAGGGCTACTAAAAACATAAAATAGACCGGTATGCATGGCATTAACACAGAGCTTTGGAAATACGGAGGACTTATACTATAGCTAAGACTTCTAGATGTATTTAACAAATTTTGGAAAAATAGTATTATCTCTGATGATTGGAAAAGAGCGAAAGTTGTTGTTCAAAAAAGGCGATAAAAATAACCCTCAAAATTACCGAGGAATCAACTTAATAGACATTGCTTATAAAATTTACGCTAGAATATTAAACAGCGAATTAACATCTTAATGAAAGAAGTAATAGACGAGAAACAAATGGGCTTTAGAAAAGGCAGATCAACCACAGACGGAATATTCACTCTACAACAAATTATAGAAAAGCACAGGGAATATAACAGAGAAACCTGAAAATGCGAACCGTAGTTGTTCGCGAAACGGCAGGGACAAAAACCTAGTGACACGGCGGAACCCGACAACCGTTACAACCATGTCAAACGGACGTGAAAGTCTCAGATACTATTTAAATAATATATTGTTATGCATTAAGTAACTGTAGATAACAGATGGATACATCACTGCATGCCAGAAACCAAAGGTCAGTCGGCAAAATTAGTCTCATAACAACGATTTATTTAAGATTCGCAAAGCACAATCGCAATTAATTATTGGGAAAAGAACAGAACAATCACGGGAAAGTAGATGATCTACTGGATCGGTTCGACACTGAACTAAAGGGGAAAATGGTCCCACCGAAAAAAGGAAAAAATTCTCTACAATCTTAGTAATGCCCAAACGCAATCATTGGTAATTGTAGCAACAAAACTAGTGCACAATACGAATTGATGCTCCATCCACCATATTCACCAGATTTGGCCACCTGCGACCTCTTTCTTTTTCCAAACTTGAAGAAATGGCTTGGCGAAAAACAGTTCATGTCCAATGAGGAGGTCTTTGTCGGAAAACGGGCCTATTTCGCAAAATTTGACAAATTATTTGGCTGGGTTAAAAAATGGAATATCGTTGGACTAAGAGTATAGAATTACGAAGAGATTATGTTAAGAAATAAATTCATCAAATGGAAATCAATTGCTTTGTGTTTCTTCATAGACTTAAATGGTAGCAAATCCTTCAATTTGTTGTTCAGAATTTCGAACAGCAATATAAAAAACTTTTAGACATCGTTATACGGGTTACACAGGTTTCAATGCCGTTACTCGTTTTAATTATCAGAGTAGAAGTGTAAATTTTTCAACAAGTAAACATAATTTACGGTCACGGAAGAAGCTATGTAAAAGTTATACGAGTATTTTTATCTTTCGCTATGTGTTAATCTGGTAATTCCTGCTTAATCTATTGTACTGGCCGTATTTTACATAAACACAATGAAAATAAATCCTTCCAATTACTGAGGAGGTGTAGAAAGCCACAGAACAGGAACACATTTCTTGATTTCATCAACTCCGTGGTTGAATTGTCAAAGAGTCTTTTGTAAAGCAAAATTAAACTGCAATTCCTAAATTTCAGATTTTCTTTCCAAGATCTATCATCCTAAATAGTTTATTCCTTTTCTTCAATTTTTTCACTAAACGAAATACATCTTAAACTAATATCAATATTAATACCAAACCACCGTTGGCATTAGTAATGATAAAATTACAGTTTCCTTGCAATTATCCAACGTAATTAAATTACTGAAAAAATATCAGAGTCGGAGGAACTCGAACCCACAAACTTTACGTTTCTGGTGTGCTGTGCTACCATTACACCACGAGACCACTGAGTTCAAGTGGCTTTCAATCGCCCTAGATGTCACGATCTCAGTAGACATGTAATACCTCACATGCACTATATTATTAATACGGTAAGTGCGTAACAGTTGTATCGATATTAATACCAAACCACCGTTGGCATTAGTAATGATAAAATTACAGTTTCCTTGCAATTATCTAACGTAATTAAATTACTGAAAAGTATCAGTCTCGGAGGAACTCGAACTCACAATCTTTACGTTTCCGGCGTACTGTGCTACCATTACACCAGAAGACCACTCGAACCCTCTCGTGTTGTAATGGTAGCACAGTACGCCGTACACGGAAACGTAAAGATTGTGGGTTCCTACGAGACTGATATTTTTTCAATAATTTAATTACGTTAGATAATTGTAATTTTATCAGAAGTACATCTTCATAGGCGACACTTTGCCCCCAAGCAATAACAGTTTTGCATTAGTTATCGACCACAATACAGATACAGGCAGTAGAAATTTCTAAACAAAAAGTTATATTCAAATTTCGTAAATATCATCGTAAGAGCAACTTCAGGGCCACCCCTAAAAATTCTTCTATTTCGTCAATGTTTTTGTCGCTCTCAATCGTTATAAATAACAAATAATGAAATACTATTCCATTGTAATAATTTTAAATATTGACGTGGGTTATCGAACCGACGTTAAAATTTGAAATGGCGGAATGTGAATAGCACATACGAGTAATATATCTCAGTAACGTATATTTAATTTATGATCTTTGTTCACGCACGCAGAATTTTACAATAAAACGCAAATCCGAAAAATATAGTCCAGTAAAATATGAACCACGTCGAACATACAATAGAATTTACATTTTTTACAATAGATATATAATTCGCAGAATCGAAAATTCCTATAAATCAATGATATTTTAATATATGTATGTCAGTTGATTAATGTTACCGATTCTATTCCGCATTTTTTTTATTTAAAATATGCATGCGTAACTATTTTATGCGCTGAATACAATTTCGGGAAATTAAATTCAGTACATTTTTACCTCCGAGAAAAAAATGCAGCTAAAAATGAATTATTATGTTTAGCGTTGCAATTGAAATTCGGTAACAAAAAATGAATTTTAATCAACGAATTCCGAAATAATTATTTATCGCATTTGAATAGTTGATTAAAGATACCTATAAATGTATATACGCATGCAGGGTTAGGTTAGCAGAATATCTGAAGGCGCTACAGTGACCAACTCATGGTCTTAAGATTTCGTAAAACAGAATTAGAATATTATTTGACTATTTTGAAGTAAATAAGTATTAATTTTAATAAAAAGCTTCCGAGTTTGGTCACCATCTTGATCTTCTTCTAGTAGGAATGTAGTTGTATTTTTTTATTAACTTTTTTAATTACTAATTAAATAAATTACTAATAATCCTGGGGTTTTATGATGGTGTAATACAATTGGCCAAAACTGTATTTCAGGACACTCCTCTAATAAATTAATCATTTATTCGGAGCACTGAGTAGGCTCTCTCATGCTGAAGTGAATTGTCAGTTAAGGGTGTAGAGTGTACCGAGATACTTGTGTCTACTACTATAGCAAGGCATTTTTGTTGTTAGCTTCATGAAAAGGATGGATCTGTCATTCAATAGTGAACATTACTCCTGTTAAATAATCAACTGGTTATAAGTTGAGATCGTTCTGACCCCAGTACTCTTAGTTCTTAATATTGTTTGGATTTAAGTTCGATATTTTCTTATGAAAACTTTTGGATTTTAACATATCTGATCCTTTTTTATTCCTGTGGTTAGCGCGAGTTTTATGTGTAAGTAATAACTCGATGACGTACGGGTTTCGTCTACCAATACTGCCTCCATGTTACCGGCAGGGCTTCAGTTCACACTCTAAGACGCTACAGCAATCGGAAGCAGACCCTCTTACCACTGGAAGAACGAGTCGTTTATCACAATACTTTCGGTTACTTCATTTACGTTACTTTAAAAATTCTTGTGTGTTTTAAAATTAGCTTCTATGAGATAAGGTATCTTGTGATTGTCGTCGATTTGGATGCAACTAGTAATAGTGATTAGCTGAATTCATTAATTTTTTTTGAATGAATATATGGCATTGAAGGATATTATTTTTTTAGTATTAAATTAATAGTTATTTCGGCGACCTTTATGGAGAGGAAATTATTTTTAAAACTCTATCCTTTTCCAAATTTTACTACAAATTTTCACTCTCACTCCATCTTCTCTGTCGTTACCGAAACAAGCAATGATTCTCAATTTTCTCGAAGTTTGCTATCCCGTATGTATTCCAGCATCCCAACGTAAATAAGAGTTGTACTTGTAAAACTATTACTAATATTTTATTAACTATTATAAATGATTAAAAATGGAATAAGAGAAAATAAAAATGAACGTTAAACGCATACGTGATCATGAGGAAATTTATCGTAGCTTCAAATGATGACGAATGTTATTATTCGTATCTTCACCGTATCTCGAATATCATCGACAATAAAGTATTTCTTTAATCAATACGATCTTTTCCGTCAATATAGAAAGCCATACCACGTAAAACCACTTTCGCTTGATGCGTGTGTTTCCAACAGAAACGTTCGCAATTCCTACTAGAGGTAGACATATGAACGTAACACATGCAAAGCGTTAGGAAATTATGCTTCGACCAATATCCAATACGTAATATCCAGTAATCGTGAAACGCAATCGGCACTCGATCTCGGATATACATACGTATGTACGGACATACATATCGAGAGTTTAAGTTACCGCTGCTTGCGAACGCCGGTAATCATCTATCGTCGCTCGTATGGAGATTGAAAGATTCGTATAACGGAATACGCTTTTTGCTCGTTAATATTCATACGGGACCCGGAGCGAGCAGCGGTCGTGAGGTTTGTGCAATGGTTCACGAGCATGCGGAGACCCAGAAGAAAACTGGTCCGCATGTGTGTTAGTGAGAGCACGGTACCTACGGCCGTGCCGCCTAGGCGAGCCAGGCCACATCGCGTTCGACGAATTTATGACCGCAGATATGGCCGCGCAATCGTTCATTCGCTCAATGGCTATCAATTCGAAATGGATAGAGTTCTCTCGGTTCCGCGATAACGACGGATAAACTTCAATTATTAATTTAAAGTTGATTGGAAACTAATGAAGATTGCGAAACATTGCGGCTTAATAGATCGACGACTATTCGTAATATGGAAATACGCTCGATACTACCTAACCGTGTGATATGTACAGATTCTTCACGTTAAGCTTAGCCAAATGTATTACTTACAATCATTCAAAGAAGTAATTGTTCTTTGATTTTAATGGTGGTAACTAGAGTTGTTTGGAATATTTCCATCGTTAGGTCCTTCAGACGATACGAAAAGACCATATTCAAACTTGCCAAGGAATCTAACCATCTTACATTCCTGTACAAAGCAAGACAACTTAAAATCGTCCCAAAAGGATTAAAAATCACACTCCCCGTTTCAAGCAATCGAGCCAAAAGAATTACTAACAAAGCAGTGAAGCATTGGCCAGGGAAAGAATTAACTACCACAGACCTGCCAGTTAAACGAACGACGGAAATAGCTCAAACAACAACTCTAGTTATTATGAGAATCCATCGTCAACGGTATCACGTCAAGAGTTTAATGGTGGTATTACAATTACTTCTGTGTAATTTGACTGTATATAAAATTAATAAAGCTGAAATCTTCTTTCTTGACAACACCGAAACGAAATATACATATATTACTGTCTGATCCAATTTTAGTAGTGTGTAGACCAGGTCTAAAAAAAACACGTCATTCTCAACGAAAATGATTTTTTTTTATTCAAAATATTGCCCATCGACTTCTACACATTCCACCCAATACCATGCCAGATTCATCGATCCATTTTCCAACATCCTCGCAATTGCCGAAGTGCTGCTCTGCGAGCGCGTAGCGCATTATCAAAAGGTGAGAATCAGATGGCGCTAGGTCTAGAAAGTACGGCGGATGTCCCATCCAAGCGATTTCAAGGTGTCTTTCAGTGGTTTTGATGTATGAGACGGCGCATTGTCGTGTAACAAAATCAGTTTGCCATATCTTCTGGCCAAATCCGGTCGTCTTCCGATTAGTACGTGGTTTAAATTAATCATTCGTTGGCGATACCGTTGTGTATTAATCGTTTCTCCGGGCTTCAAGAGTTCACAATACCGCTCTGGTCCTACCAGACACAAAGCATGGTCTTCTTACCGAAATCATTTGGCCTTGGTGTTGAAGGACTGGCTTCACTAGGTGAAACCCACGTTTTTTTCCGCTTTGGGTTTTCAAAATAAATCCATTTTACGTCACCCGCCACAATTCGATACAAAAATGATTTTCTTTCATGGCGTTGAAGCAGCATTTGACAGGTGGCTGCGATTTTCTATTTGATGTTCATTCAAATCATATGGGTCCCATTTACCAAGTTTATGGATCTTCCCCATTGGTCTTAAACGTCTGCTGATGATTCCTTGTGACATATGTAATTCTTCTGCTAATTGCTGTTGAGTTCGAGTTGGATCATCATCCAATAACTTCTGCAATTGCTCGTCTTCGCATTTTTGTGGTCTGTCTTTCACATTGAAATCACCGCTTTTAAATTCTTGAAACCATGTCTCACATGTTCTAATCGATGGAGCGTGCTCACCATATGCTTCTACCAGCAAACGATGACTTCACAACAGCCATTTTCTTTTGACTAAATAAGAAAAGTAAAGCGTGCCGCAAATATTCGTTTTCAGACACAAAACTAGGCATGATCACTGAACGATAAAGCAAAGACGCTAGTTTTTGGCGGACTCAACCTGTGTGTGTTTGTAGTTCATATGTCAGACGAACAAAATGATGTGTGTGTCAAATTAATACGTTGCGTACTTTTCGCCGGAGCCATCTCTTAGTTAAACCAAAAAAAATTATGCGTACACCTGGTATAACATATAGCATAACACAGTATGTAGACGTCAGGCGGAGCTTGTATCACTTGTGGTGGTTCTTACTGTTCTCTGGTGGATATTTCAAAATTATTTTGTTAAAATATTGCAAAGCAACTCTAGTATTTGCTGTTGTGGACTTGCCTGGTTGTTGTTTTCTTTTAAAGAATTTAGATTTTCGGGCTGAAACCGCGTCGTAATTGAATGAGTCTGCCGATGTTTCATGGAGCTTCTTCTGGACTGCTGCTTGTCGTATCGCTGCTGTGATACGACATGCAATTCTATTCATAAAATTGGCCCCCTTAATAAAATTTGAGGATAGATCACTATCAAATTCTTAAGGTTGTAGAATAGATGGCGAATTGTCTTATTATAGATCCCAATTGTAGAATTTTTTGCATTTCGTAGATTAAAAACTTATATGAACTCCGAAGCTGTGTTTACTTTCTGTCATTCTTGTTTCATATCATATATGAAATACGGTTTGCTATTCACAAAATTATTAAGCATTAACGACAATTTTTAATAGAAATAGGACGCAGTCATATAAACCTATATCTATCAACAATAATTTACTATCTTTTCTCTCACTGCCTCTTCACGAATCTTCTTTATATGCTTTTAAAAACAAAGCTGTATTCATTACTAATAGACAGGTAAATAAAGTTTGTAACGCGCTTTAGGAAAAAGTTCAATATTCCTTTGCATAGGTTGATATAATGTAAGAAAATCCTCTCTGCATGTGTACCAAAATTTTCAATAAATTACCTTCTGAACTAGATTCCTTCCGACATTTACAAAGAAGCTAAAAAATATTTTATCATAAATCGTTACAACAATATTACATAGTGTAATGATATGTATTATTGTCTTTTAAATCTTTTAAAATCTCAATGTTTTTCTAAATTTTTCTTATACTTCCACTTTGAAAATTTTCTCGTCAGTTATGGTTCAGTTATGGTTCACGTATTTTGTTATTGTTGATGTTGTTGAAGGCAAAGTACCGTTAGGACTCCCTCTTCATTTAATTTATTTAAAATATTTATTCCGTACAATATTGTCTGAATACTAGATAGCTTTAAGTTGCACTGATATAACATACAAATTAACTTGAGCAACTTGATGAAGCGGAATCAAAAATTCAAAAATATCTACCTATTTATTTCACTGCTAGATTTTTATTACTAATTTTGGAACTACGTAATTTTTTGGACTAAAACTTTAACTAGGACCATTAGAGGTGAATATAAAAGCAATACAATAGCAGAGCGCTTGACTAAGGATCCCCTGTAGTTAATTCTTTTTCTATTTTCCCCCCATATAATTTCCTATTATTACTATAATTTTATTTTCACGTGATACCACATCATTAATTTATAATATGGAGCGCCTAACTCATTAGATTAGTCATTAATCTCCTTTTTTTTATATAGCTCAGTTATAATTAACATAATGCGACAGAATATAGCGGCGGCAATCGTCCGAACCGCGATCTTTTTTTACGATTATCGTATTTAATTGCCCCCTGGACTTCGCACGAAATGCACACAAACAGTAGCGGAACACGATTAAAACGGACCATTCGTCAGGCGTTCCGAAGTCGGTCGCTCGGGCGCCATTTCGCGAATAAATTAAGCGATATTAATCGACACGACGGAACACGTTCGCAAACGACGTCGACAATACTGCGGTACCAAAATTGTACATAAGAGCATCATAGACCTTACAGAAAAGCAACACATGTTAAGAGTTTACGTTGTACTTTCATTGATGCCGTTAAAATCTTGAAAAAGGCTCCAATAAAATTCAATGCTACAACGCCATGCATTTTTATTGTTCGTTACGTGTTATATTTCGAGGAATATCTGAATTTTCATTGCTTCGTTTCAAGATCTTGCATAAGTCCGAGAGATGTTTTTTAAGTTTCGCATACTGGGACATAGAGGGCGCTCAGTACTAAAAATTAACCTCCATCGTTAGTTAGCCTAAATCCAAAGTTTTAGTGCGATACGTGTAATATTGTTGCTACAACGAACTATTGACAAGTTAGTTGAAAAATGGAACTAAGCCAAGAATATTTTCGTGCACATTTTTTTTATAATTTTCGAAGACAATTATCTCAACAAGAATGCCTCACCGAGTTGGTTTCTGTTTTCGACAATGGAGCGCCACATCGGTCAACAATTTCTCGTTGGCATGAAAAATTCAAACGTGAACTAATTAGTCTTAGCGTCGGTGGTAATATCTGTGCGCAAGATCAGCAACGAAGATTGACATGTGACATATCGCGAGATTTAGGCATCATTGCAGATTTCAAAGACCTCCGACTAAAAAAGAACTACACGAAAAATTGTGTATAAAAAAATTAATTTCCTGTTGGATACCGCATATGTTGAAAGAAGAATAGGAACCGTCTAGGGTGAATTGGTGTCAAAAAAACTCTAGACCGCTTTAACGCCTGTCGTCTGTTTGGGTGTTCCAAGTTGAAGAAAAGCCGACAAAAGCATCCGTTCTCGAAGTGTCTCCAAAGACATGGTCGCGACATTTGTCATCAGGTCTTATAGCAGCAATTCCTCTACAAGATCAAACAACTGTTACTGTCGATTGGTATACAACCATTTGTTTGCCGCAAGTCATCGCTGAGCATCGAAAAACAAATCGAACAAACTCGGTTTTAAACCCTAGGTAATTGCATCCTCTAGTATTCTATACCATGTAACCCAATTAAGGTTCTAAGTGCATTTGTGATTTTTGTCACTAACACTGAATTTATCATTGTAGGTAAAAGCTATTTAGAAGAAATGCATCCTTGTATTGGCCTAAAAACAGTCCGAATTTAAACCCCATCAAGAACATATGTACGTTGTTTCAAAAGTACTTGAAACAAGCCAAAAACAAGGCAGCAACTAGTGGAAGTGATTTAACTAGTCTGAAGATATTTCAGCAGCATATTCCTAGTGCCTAAGCAAACATATTTCAAATTTTGAACGATGTTTTTGTTTACAAATACATACAATATGTTTTTTACAAACATATGTAGCAGTTAAATCTACGCAAAACATTATGTATTTAGGGAAATTGTTTAAACACTGCAAACAAATTTTAATTGAAATTTTAGCTAAAATTTTGAAGCGTTGTGGTTCATTATATCAACATTATGTACACATACGCAAATAGTAATAAAATTAATATCATCATTAGCGTTATTGGGATATGAATATAGGAAAGCTTGAATACGTGTTTTGCTTGGTCCGAATTCGGTCGATGGTGGCGCGGCGAGCGACAGCGAACAGAAACAGCGCTGGTACAAATGGATCGCGTTATAAATCAAATTTCTCCGTATCACTGGACTAATGCCTTTCGGTAATTTGTCATACATAGACCGACTGGCTTACTTTATCCGGTGACAGTTTATTAGACACGAGATACGAATAATGGAAAAAAGTTAAATGGTTTATTTATCCTAGAAGCCAGATGGAATATATAGTTTGGTATTAAAGTTGCACCATTTATATGGCTAAGCAGAGAAGTAGTAAGAACTCAAAACGTTGAGACTCAAACTGACGAGGACTGGGTTTGATCGACAAACCTAAACAAAAGAACAATTCTTTTGCACAATTATAACTTGCGCCACTCATATGTAGTATTATTATTATTATGAACAAGATTCACTAATTAGATGATTCACAAACAGCATATTTCAACATTACTAACTTTAGTATAATACGTTGCAACTTACAATCTAGCAAGCGCATATGTAGTTTACAAGCTATTTAAGCTGACCGTCAAGTTGCAACGTGTCAATATAATCTAATTTTTCTTTTACTACAGAAAACTAGCATAGAATCCGAAGGTTACCAACAAGTGCGCTCAAATGCAGTATAGAAAGCTGCTAAAAGTTATAACAATATGGTCTGCATATAAAATTTATTTCTTCACAGATACTACCGTCCATAAGTTCAGAAGCAATGTGAAATTCCTTTAAAATAATACAACTGATAGGCATATCGTGAAACCGTTAATCCCTATTATATATTATTGTATGCATGGAGAAGAGAAACAGGACAAAATCTTGATGGAAGTGGGAAGCTACGGTTGACTTCTGTAGCTGAAGATAAATTTATAGTAACGACTTCGAAAGGAGACGTCTAACGGCACTGGATATCGCAACAAGCGTTAATACACAATTGTTTCTGCTACAACCGTCAAGAGGCGATTATTGACAGCAGATTTAAGAGGATGCATCGGCTGCAAAAAAAAACGTTTTTAAAACGCGTGCCTAAAGAGAAGCGATTAACATGGGCAAGAGAGTCTGTAAATTGGTCATTGGATGATTGGAAGGCAGTCTTATGGACCGACGACTCCAAATTCCAGTTATTTGGTAAGCAACGAAGAGTTTTTGTCCGTCGACGACCAGAGGAAAGAGCTAGTCAAGGCTGCTTAGTACCGTCCGTCAAACATGGATGTGGTAATGTCATGGTTAGGGGTTGTTTTTCTTGAACAATTACGGAAGGTAGTGAAAATTAGTGGCAAAATGCAGAAAGGAGAGTATTTTGATATTTTGCAAAACCATGCTATTCCGTGTTGAACACATCTTGTTGGTGAGCCGTGTGTGATTCAGCAAGATAATGACACCAAACAAACGGCTCGAATCTGTAAAAACTTTTTAGAGGAGAAAGCAGCAAGAAATGAAGTAAAATCAATGGTTCGATTAAATTCTAGATGTATCCCCCATATAGCTGTTGTGGGATGAACTTGAACGATGGACTAGACAACGACAACCCCAGAACACCCAGCACCTAAAACCAACAAATTGACGCTGTCGAGCTGTCTCGAAAAGTTGCTTCTAAGAATGCCTAAAATTTGTGCAACGGTTATCAATGCCAAGGAACTTATGAGCTAAATAGTGCAAAAATGTTATTATGTTTGAATTAACTTACTTTTATTTGACAACAGTCACTTGAATAAATTCATTAATAATCACAATAAAATTTCACTGTATCTGTGACTTCTTGCAAAGTCCGTTGCCGCTTCCAAACTTTTGGACGGTGGTCTAGGTTTATTTGTTTAAATATGACATTGATTTTTGTACTATTTTATTAAAATGGTAAAAATTGTTCACTGACTTTAAATAACATTCTAATCCATTTTTATAAATAGAATATAAACAGAAAAAACATCCAAATGTTCACGTGTTTTTACGAAGCTTTTCGTTGGCTTCTTGGCAATATATACAAAAAGCCATTATTCTTTCTAAAATACTTTTTTCGTTATTTCAATGAGACCTATGAAAACCCCTTCTTGTATAAACGCAGTTGGTACCTTTTAGAAAAAAAAACATTCACTATTCTGTCTTTAGTTAATTTCATTGGTCTGTTAGGAAATCATGTTCCCGTTCCCTTTTTCCACAATTACACATACTGATTACTCTTAATAGTTTCCATTCTTTATAATAAACATGGATATGAATCATTGTGGTTTTCATGTACATATTTACTAATTTCGCTATTGCTGGTACTCCAAATAATTTACTCACAAATCTCCTAGTATATGCGTCTTTCCCTATCTCTGGGATCTCTTCCTTCCATAAATATGTTCTATTTATATAAGAGAAGATAAAGCTATTATTCCACAAGAAAATCAGTAACACACAGCAGAAATATAATAAACCAGATGTATTTTTTATAAAAGAAATATTTCCTTAAATTTAAGATTTTTCCAAAAACTAATAATTTTTAAATGCGTTTCATATTTTAGATCTGTGTAATGCACACCCAAAACGCTTTAGCAAAATTAAACAATCTAGACGTAAAGCAAAGTTTCAAACCATAAACGCTCATAACCACTACGCGCGCATTGTTCCTGAATTTACAATTGCGCTACCCTTGTTCACCCGTAGTTAAGCCAAAACGGTTAATATTTCCATCATTCGCCAGATACCAAAAACTGAATGGAATGCGTACATGTTAATTTCGCTAGACTCCCGATCCGTTCCGGCTTATTCGCTCGACGCTATCCGGGACTTCCCCCGGTACTTCTCTAGCCACCGTTAGTCGTTAGTTATTGTATATCGACAGCGTACCGGGTTCGTTCCATACATGGTACGTATGCATGCACGTATTTTGAAGCGTATAGTACCGATCCTGTGTATGCAGCGTATTAAAGTCCCGGTTGTTCCCTCCCCGACCGCCAACCCCCTAAAAGCGCCAGCTTGCATCACCAGGTCGGATCGAGAGTTTACGGCAATAATTTACAACATTGTGATCATCCGGATGCTGGAATAACTTTGGTATTTACCTGGAATTCTGTTATGCTATGTATGGCGTACGTTTTCCCGGTTTATGTTGTGTATACGTTGTGTCATATATGTATGTATGTGGCTATATACACACAGATACGTGTATATACTAGATATAGAACAACGTATGTAGGTTGTTTGTCACCAAGAGTAGTTAAAAAAAGGCAATTGAATTAAATAAAATTTAGTAAAGTGGTATTGTCCTACTTCATTCGTGTGGTTACCAACAGGGAACTACTCACGTCAGTCCCGTAATTTGTTAATTATAATTAACGTAAGTAGTTTATTTTACACAATATCCAATCAACAAAATTCAATATAACGAAACGTTCTTAGAAACGGTATGTCATTGGTCACATGTCTTCGTGGCGTCATATTCCATATTTATAGTAAAATCGTTGCCTAATGTTACATGAATGTATAAATTTAAAAAGTAACCATACAGAACCTAAAGGATATCAACGCATTTAGAAATAATTAGTTAGCGCACCTGTTTAGAGAACGGAAGTCGTAGGTTCGGGTCATGGATTAGTTGAGGGTTCTATTTATGGAATTCCATCTTACAAAATCCATTTTTTCTATTATGCAACCATACTTCGTTCGCTTTTCTGGACTGATTCTTTCCATTCCTTTGGCTGGACTTTTGACTTTAGATGTACAATGTTAAGTTCAGTGAATTAATACACAATATAATCGGCCGAGCATTCAAATTCAATAATAGCCTTATTTCGTGAATTCTTTCTAGTAAATGCATAATTATCCCCTCCAATTTTGATCTTTTTTCTTCTTTTCGACGAAATGAGATAAACACCTAAAAGTATACCAACAATAAACAGATCGTCTTCTTCAGCCTTACAAGTAAATATTTTTTTAGATACATTTGCAGTTTGCAGGAAACTTTAGTTGGTTTACCATATTTGTACTTCTGTAGCAACAGCATAAAAAACAAGAATTATTTATGAACGTACACATTAGATTATGTATAGCTGTTATACCACAATATTGATAAGAACTTTACACAGTGCGACAAATAAGTTTCGAGACTGGCCGTGAGAAAAGACATTGAAATAGGAAATCTGAATATTTTTCAATTTTTTATTCAAAATATTTTCCCCCAGTTTCAATGCGCTTATTACAGCAGCAATGCAAATGCGTGTTGTAGCTCATTCTGTGGAATTGGCTCTAGTACTTATGTTATAGCTGTTTTGATGGTCGAAATGTCTTTAAAAAAACATTCCTTCAACTTTAATTTTAATTTACGGCGGATGATTCCATACACAGACTTGATTTCAAGCTCAAAATTAACGGACATTAATGAGGTGCGATTCGGTGCATTATCGTGCAACAGACACCAGGTTTCTAGATCACGACATTCGCGTCAAATACGACGAATTATGGCCATCAGACGCTTCAAAACTACGAGAAATTTGCAAGTAATTGTTTGTTCAGTTGGATTCGAATTCCCTGTGGTTAATTCCTTTGCTATCGAAGGATATAATAAGCATTGTTTTAACTTTTGATGGGACTTCCCGTGTTTTTTGGATTGTGATGAATTTTTCGACTTTCATTTCTGCACTTTGACGCTTAGTATTTGAGTCGTACTGAAAGCGCCATGTTTCGTCATCCGTAACAATTGATTTCAGGAAGTTTGGATCATTTCTGGCGGTTGCCAACGACTTCTGTGGAATGATTGACACGCACCCAATTCTGGCTATCCTGGCAGCTCCTCGTGAAGAATGATTCGTTTCTCTGCTAATGTTTAAATTCTCTTCCATCATTTTCAGTGAAGCATTGTGATCATTTTCAACAAAACCACGTTTTCGATTATTTCTTGTATCCGAGCTGAAATTGGCCTTCCTCTACGATTACAATCTTCTAACCTCTCTCTACCCTCCAAAAAACGTTTATGCTACAGAAAAACATTCTATTCGAACAATGTTTCTGATGCACTTTCTCTTAGTTTTACGTGAAATTTAATAACAGCTCTTTGTTCCATGTTAGTGTTTCAACATCGCTATAACTTTCGTATCGATTGGAAGAATTGTTATAATTTTGCTATTTATCGATCGATTGAAATAAAGTTGGTATTATTGGAAAGAGGAATGTCGAAATTTTAAACGTTGGTGTAAACACATAGATGACACTATTAGTTAGTCAAATATGATTGAAGTCTCGGAACTTATTGGCTTGAAAATTAGAAAGTATATTTACATTCAGTATACTCTATTTTTTTAATTTAGAGAAGTGCTTTTAAATTGAAGCGCTAAAACGAAGGGTAGCTGTTGGTCAGTTTACTTGTGGCACGGAGCGTTGTCTTGATGAAAAAAAGTTTTTTTCTTTGCCATATGCGGTCGTTTCTTTGCAATTTCGGCCTTCAAACGCTCCAATAACGCTATATAATATTCACTGTTGATGGTATTTCCTTTCTCAAGATAGTCGGTGAATATTACACCACGCACATCCCAAAATACCAAGGCCATAACCTTTCCAGCCGATTGTTGTGCTTTCGGGCGCTTCGGACGAGGTTCACCAGTTGCTGCCCACTCAGATGACGATCGTTTTGATTCCGGAGTGAAGTGATGGATCCATGTTTCATCCATTGTCACATATCGACGCAAACATTCCGGTTTGTTACGCTTAAACATGGCCAAACACTGCTCAGAATCATCAACACGTTCTTGTTTTTTGTCAACAGTGAGAAAACGCGGCACCCACTTTGAACAGAGCTTTATCATAGTCAAATGCTCATGCATTATAAAGCCAATACGTTCTTTTGAGATCTTTACGATGTCAGCTAACTCACGCAACTTCACTTTTCGATCATTTAAAACGATTTGGTAGATTTTTTCTGGTGTTACCGCCTCATTTCGACGTCCACTGCGTTCTGCATCATCGGTGTCTCTACGACCACGTTTGAAGTCAGTAAACCAACGTTTTATTGTTGTTTCTGATGGAGCGGAGTCCCCATAACACTTTTCAAGCCATTGCTTCGCTTGAACGGTATTTTTTCCCATCAAGAAGCAGTGTAAAATTAAAACACGAAATTGTTTTTGATTCATTGTTTTGAAAATAACAAAAATAGCATGATTCTTAGCACAATAACTCACAAACTAAAGAATATCATGAAATTTTAACAGCTGTCTTTTGAAGGTTAGTACTAACTGAGAGAAAGGTGACTGCAATAAAACTAGCGTCATCTATGTGTTAGAACCTGCACATTTCCAATAATCACTCGACGAAGCGGTAGGTGTTATCACGTTAAAATTAGGCAAGTAAATATTTACAAGTGATCTACAGGATACATTTGGGAGACACCCATACTTTTCTACGTAATTCTTATTGTGGAGTGTATTATAGAGCCAATTTCAGTTGCCTATCAGCACTAATATAGACCTATATTTGTAAACTAACGTAAACTAAAGTCGATATTTATAAATCATTGGATCAATTTAATAAGATAATATAAATGAGTTCCCTATGACAATTTTAGTTATTACCGTAACTATCATAGAATTGTCATTTGAAGTTTAGTAAGCTACCTACCATCAATAATATTTTTACACCTAAATATTTACGATAGAAAAATCTGGTTTTGAGAAAGGCTTTTCGTTTTAAAACTGGCGAGAATCGTCGCAATAGTAACCACGTGGTTACTAATTAAGTACTTTTTTTGTAAATAATTTTATGCTGCGTCTTATTTTTTGTATTGTCTGAATGATTATATTGTAATTTGAATAGTTTTAACATTTAATACCATTCTACATAAAATATCACGCAAATTTACGTATTATAATCAACACATCAAATGATATCATTATCGTATAAAAAAGTAGTCATTTAATTTATATTCAAATTACAAGACGAAAGAAAACAAATCTACATACAAAATATACACATATACAAACCATTCTGGCATCCGGAGCAAAAATCAAAACAAATACGTTGCCCCATTCAAAAAAAAAAAAAAAAAAAACGCCTTTCATTTCGATAATTGAAATGTTTTGCGCCAGAGCCAAGATTTTCCGAGAAATTAGTTATTATTGCATTCAGAAAATGCCCGCGTTGATGTAATACGGAAATATTCCGAAAACTATCCGCCGTAGAGACGTAATTAGGCTGATTTGTTGCTAATGTTAAACAAGTTGGCATTGCGCAAAAGACCTTTTCAAAGTATAGACGAGGCGAAGGTAAATATGCGAAATTATCCGATTTCACGAATATGAATTATCGAATCGTAGGTATATATAGGTGTAGGAATATGAGTAATAATTTTGACGTTATGCCAAAGGATAAAATAAGATCGTACCTACGGTAAAATATGATCTGCAAAGTATCTACTTGTTTTTCTTTTTTGTTATTGTGCGTGGGTGTTTCCTGCAGTTGTCTAATTAATTTTGGCATATTAGATTCCCCACTTTAATTATTCGTTTTTAGTTTAAATGTGAAAGACTAGTACATCAGAAAGAATCGAATAATTTGAAGCTAGCATTTTTCGCAACGATTATTATATCCCTATAAAATTTTGAATTCCTGTTTCTAGCTATTTACAGTTACTAATACATACACAGACCGCCATAAAATTCGCACCAAATGAGAACTTTATGATTTTCCTTGTTTTTAATATAATTATGCTATCTATTAGTTTCTGTAGTTAATTAACGGTAATTAACTTTAATCAGTGCAATACATCTACATATAGACGTAAAATAGAATAAATAAATTGAATTAAGTTTTTGCACTTTGCATATAATCCGGTCTCTACTTATGACCAATGTTATTTAAAACCAATGCCTGTGGTGTGGGACTTTTAACAATAAAATTGCTGGTCCTTATTTTTTTTAGAAGAAGCTTAAACTCTGGGCAATATCTAATTTTTTTCTGAAATCAGTTACTTGACGAAATTAAACATATACTCCTTGAGTTACACAGAGAAATGTGCTTTCAACAAGGTGCTGCAGTACAAGTACAGCACAGTACAAGAGATACTGACAATTTATTAGATGAACCTTTTCTGCCACCAGCGACCATTTAGAAACATTGATCACTTGAAAGGCACTATACAAGAATATGCTAAACAAATCATACTATAATTTTTAACCAATGAAGATAATCCGACAATTACTTGGGTTCATCGATACTTCTTGAAAAACAGTATTATTTTGATTTTGAATGTTTCTAAAAAGCCCCATTTATTCTAATGCAACTAATTACTCGTCATATAATTAGGACTTGTCTAGTTTTCAAATAAAAAAATAAAAATTAATAGCAGGGCTATAGTTTCAAAGAAACCCAAAATAAAAAATGTTCCCACTTGAAGGACTTAGACCATTTGTTTGGCAGTACCTCCGGTCAATTCTCAAACGTACACCAACACGTCCACACTGATCAAGCTCCTATCTGCGGTTTTTAGTGACCATAAACTCGGCGTTCTAATTGCTAAAAGTTACAAACCGACAAAAATCTTTCGGGAAAATGTTTAGAAGTCAATAGATTTGGAAAGTTGCCAACCTGTACTCAGTCAACGCAATTCCTACGCTATTGCTTTCCGATTGCTGCGGGTCATTTGTAAACGTTTATGTCGTTCAAGTCTTTTTTTAATTGCAAATTAGCTTAAGGATTTTAGGAAATGGCGTAATTGTTTCAAGCTGGATCGAAGATTGCGTAAGCAAACAGCTTCGACAAAAGCCAAATATAAAGTTTCGCAAGCTAAAATTACATCAGCAGCGTTAAATTGGAGGGAGTCGATTAGGCCACGGTGAGTTTATTTAATCTAAATTAAACTAATTAAATTAATGAAGGGACTGGTTTAAGTAAGGTGCCGTTCAATAGATTGAGCAAGGGGAGTATAAATATAGTTGTAAAAACGTTGAGGTATATATGTATATCTACACTACCGTCCATAGAAGTTTGGCCAAGGGAGAAAGTTTTACAATACTTTAATTCAATAAGCTTTAACGCATTCAACGATGATAATCTCAATAAACATCTATCTACAATTCAAATAATGCAAGTATTAGGAAGAAAAGACGTAATTAAGGACTTTATGGCCTCAGTTACAGCGGATTATTCTAATCTATTTATTAGACAAGTAGTACCGATGGGATCAAGCAGATAAAGATTTTATTGTATCCCCTATCTCTTTTAGGGTTCATCTCTGTCCGGTTTGAATGTTTACTGCGTTTACCAAACTCACAACAGCTCAGTTTGAATATCATTGCGATCGGTGGTATTGTAAGTGAACAACACTGTTCGAAATACCTCGTGGTAAATCAATAGGTGTTGCTAAACGTTTTAGTATATTAACTTTGCATAAAGAAGGTTTTGCCAGCAGGCAAATCGGTGAAAAATTAATTAAAAAAATCTAGCCGCGTCGACAGTAAAATATACGGTCAAATGGCAGCTCGTAAACCATTGTTACGCTGGACTAACCGACTGAAAAGGCTTCAGTGGGCCCGTAAGCATCTGGATTGGAATATGCTCTTTTGACAGCATGTATCGAGGGTGGTTGAGGCAAATTAAAGGTTGAGGGTGCATAACGTAAAGGTAGACCGAAGAAATTTGAAGATGGAGGATGCAAAGCATTATTTGATGAAGACAACACGCAGACGCACCAAGAATTGGCAGAAGCATTGAATGTTACCAGTAGACGTCCGCATGGAATGGGAATAGTTCAAAAATTTCTAAATTGGATGCCACATGAATTAACAGAAAGACAGATGGAATATCGAAACGTCTGAAATCCTTCTTCAAAGACACCAAAAGAAGGGTTTTCTGCATCGACTTGTGAGTGGAGATGGAAAATGTATTTACCAAGTCAATCTTAAACGTAAAAAAGCTTAAACACGGCCTGGTGAAGCCGGTCCATCACAGCCAAAACGAAATATTTATTCTGATAGGGTTACGCTCTATATTTAATGGGATATGAAAGGTGCTATATTGAAACCCTCCGAAAGTGTCACTAGCCAAATCTATTGACAACAAGTAATACGTTTGGAGCGTGATTTTCTTCCGCAATAGGAGAATAGACAGAATAAACTGATTTTGCAGTATAACAACGCAAAACCACATACTGCAAGCGTCATTAAAAACTATTTAGAATGACAGGACTGGGAGGTTCCATTTATTGGGGTCGATGAAGCCAGCACTTCAAGGCGTATGACAGAGAATCCGTAAATTGCCTTAAAGATGGGCTTCTGATGGAGCATACTTTGAATAATCTACCACTTTTATATACTTGCTAAATAAACATGTAATTTTAACCAAAAAACTTTAGTTACGAAGTTACTTTTGTATACACCCTATAAATTTACCATAATCTGCTATAGAAGAAAATACTAACCTAGATTAAATGAAATCTCAAATACGTATTAGTAAGATAACATTTTCATTGAATAATACATGAACATTACAAAAAATTAAAACATCAAATATAAAAGATGATTTAAGAAACAATAACAATTGAATTGATTTGAATTCCATTAAAAATTTTCCGTTGATGTACTTTTGATAAGCACCACCTTCTTCAGCTTTTTAATTGTGTGCACCGAACACATTTAACAGAATTCGACATTGATTTAAACATTTCAATCCAAGTTTCCTCGAAATTGGTGTACACCTGCATTACCCAATTGACATTTCTCTGAATTCCAATAAAAAACAGAACACAAATTTACAAAGCATTTGCAAGTTAATTAAATTGGAACTATCTACACCCAGATACATGAAAAGTTCAATTCACCGATTTTCACATCACTTCAACTACCTCGCTTCTAGTACGAATTAAACTGTCGTTGAAATGTACAATCCGGGGACTGCAAGGTCAATTTGATTGATAAATACATATACTTTTAGTAAAACGAACTTTTAACCAAGAATAAAGAGACTGTCATTTAAAGCTTACTATTTAGCTTTTTTAATATAGTTTTATCTTGCTCGTCAATAGGCTTGAAAATGTGCGATTCATTGATTGAATATTAAACAATAGCAATGGAGATACTTCTTTACATTACTTTTTAACACTCTAACTGTGAAAAACTTTTTTTTTCCTAAGCACAATCCAATATTCGAAGTACTTGAAACTAAAAGATATGCCACCTTTTCGTCGCTTGCGAAAGAGCTAAATAAATTTTTCCTTACTTAATACTCCATTCTAATTTCGTAACCAACAGATCGATAAACTTACGTCAAAAATAGTGATACGTTAAGAAGGGTAAACCATCAGAGCATGTGGTGGAATGAATGAGTTAAAACGCGCGCCTCAATGTCCCGATCCCCGAACATACAAAGACGGCCTCTAAAATTGAATTGACCTATTTTTATTTACGTACAAGAAGCATCTGGCGACCTACATTTTTTATTTAAAAGGCTTGGAAAGACAGCTAATTTGTACGTATTACTGGGACGCGGATAATCCCCTTTGAATTGCGGTAACTTCACAATTAGCCTGATTGAACTAAAATAAACACTTGGGAGAGGTATCTAAAAGCGAATTCGATCTTTAGAAAGAGGCCTGTGTATATAGCACAGAATTGATATTGAGGTGGTGGATATAATTTATCTTTAATTAATCTTTTTTCTGTTTCTTCAAAATAATTTGAAAAATTAGAACTACAAGCTTTTACGTATTTCGACACGCCGATATGATATTTTGTGACGAAAATGAAGTACGCCATGAGACGGTGCTTTAAGTAACCATTATTAAATAATTTCGTTTCTATATGTACCACAAATTACATAACAATTTTACGCCAGTTCTGGTATATCTTATGAACGAGTTGGAAGCAACAGAAGCATATGCGAACAAAATAAGAACAAATCGCATTCAGAATAGAGGTTAAGAAGATAGAACGCAATTAGTATCAAGCCAAAAATAAATATCATGGCGTATAAAAATCCGGTGCATTATTTTAAAAAAACCGGATACTAGTACTTTTGCAAAAGGCGATAAAAACAACGCAACTGATTTTAATACACTAAAAACCAGAATCTTACATTGAGCTGAAATAGAATCCTTTTAACAACTACCGCATTGACAAAATGTACCACCACGCTCCTTCAATATCTCTACAAAGTGTAAACAATCTTTGGAATATAATTAAAACCCATCATCTCTATCTTAGCCAATGCATATGTTTCGTAGAAAATATGATTTCCGATTAAATAAAACCATCACTTAAAATTGAAATAATTTGTTTCTAGTAACGTTATCTACTATTCAATTGTCCTTCTTTACTAGAGCACATGTTCTTTTTCGTTGTCTTCCTGCAAGATCCAGTCCTCACTTTGTTTTATGAAGCATCGTTCAACAGTCGACAACAAACACTTCCCTTCTAAATTTTAAGCATCTTTAGAGCATTTAAATTGGATGTAAACAGATAAGTAATGCTCCAAAATCCTGTTTCGAGAAGCAGCCCCAAAAGACGACCTTTTATAGGGTGTTTAACAGTGAATTGTATTAACCTATTGATCAAGGTTGTCCAGGAACGTTGGATAACAGTATATCCCCAAATCCGTAAAGATCACGTTGCCCCAATCTCGGTCCAAATTCTTCTTTGCCCGAGCGAGTCTTTTCGTCGTATGTCGTACACTTAACAGTGGTTTCTTCATTGTACTTAGATATTTCAGGTTATGGCAAGGGGTTGGGTTCAAATAGTAGTACGAGGGCGACCTGAAATGTTTCCGGAATCGACAAGAAAACACGGTATTGCTGTACTTTTTTTATTTCTTTTTTTTTATATAGTCTCCTCGCAGATCAATACACTTTCTCAAACGGCGCTCCAGTCTCTTCAAGCCGTCGGAAAAGTAGAATGTTTCGAGATCTGCAAAATAGCCATTTGTAGCGGGGATTACCTCCTCATTTAAGGCAAATCTCTTTCCTCTGTGTTTTTTTTCAGGTTTGGGAATAGGGAAAAGTCGCTGGGGGCTAGGTCTGGTGAATATGGAGAATGAGAGACTAATTCGTAGCTGCCCTTTACAAGATGTACGGAAATTCCATGTACATATTCCGACACTGTTTTCAACAATTACATCTCCTAAACATCTAAATCAGCTACTGCAAAAGAAAAATAAAGTAACGTATCGAAAGAAAACTAAGTCCGATGAAAGAAAACTGATTTCATTTTTTTGGAATCACCATCAGCAACTTAGCAGAAGACACCTATCACATTCATTGTGACAAATGAATTATTGATCAGTTTCACCACAAAAATGTATAAGGAGTTATTGATTCCACTTGCCCGGTTCCTTGACCTAAACATTGTATAAATGTTTAAATTTTAAGAAAAGGTTTAATTAAAAGGTACATACTATCCAAACGATTACTAATTGTCGCAACAATTATAATCCAGTTTCAACTAATCGGATATAGCATTTTATAATTAACGCTTTTTTGACTTGCCTTACGAATTATTGGCACAAACCAGAAATTTTCCAAACATTAACACGAGTTGCAATTGTATGAGAAAGCTGATTTTGATTTTAAACGATTCATTGTTTTTGCACGAGTAATTCTATCCCTTCAAATTTTAAGAAACGAACCAAAAACTCCTTCTTCCTTTTCGAGAATAATTTCCAGTAGTTTATCTAAATATGCTTTTGAAACGTCCGCGAAATTCAACTCGATCAATCCATCAATCTCGAGCTTGGCAACTCCCCATCAATTAAAAATAAACCACATCCTTGAAAAGAAAACAAAAGAAACAATATAAAACGTTTTATGGATATCAGCTTCGGTTTTCTCCTGAAAATCGGGTAAAACGCGACCATAAAATCCGTGAAACGGCAAGCGATGAGAGCGTATAGCTTTTGCCTATCCGACGACGTGCAACAAGTAGCCAATTTCCCTCCCATGAAACGACGTTCGAGTGGAGAAGTAACGATCCCCCCCAGGACGATATTAAAACAAGGGCGAAAAGCAAACAACTGCCGGTGGCGCGACTGAACGCGCGTATAGACGAGCGGCGGCGCCCTCTATCCTTTCCGGATACTTCCGGATGTGTCGTTCGTCTAATAAATGTCCGAGGAGAAGATTCACGTTCTTGGATCTAAATGAAAAACAAAGACCGGGTCGGGTAGAGAGGAAAAAAAGGGACAGTTTCTCTCCTGTGTGGGATAGTAATTTTATTATCCTTGTCCCGACCAAGGAATGAAAAAAAAAATTAAAAGAAGAAGTAGCTGAAAGATAGAAGAAGATGAAGGAGAAAAGTTTTAAAGTGTTTGGGTTTTGGAAAATTAGACCTTTATCGAGATTTATTGCTGAAATTCCTTGCGTTGACTTTCACGGATTTTTCTTCTAAAGTTGATATATTTATTTAAATAGGAAATCTTTATTTACATGCATGCTATATATAATGGAAATAAAAAGTTTTGATGTAATTAATAAGAAATATGGTTCACTTTTATGAGGATGTAATTTACTGTAGACGCCCCAGCGAAATCATATAATTCACAAAAAAAATGGCAAACTGTTCTAAACTAATCCATATTCGTTAAAAGGTTATTTTATGTACAATCCTGGCCAATTGTTTAATTACATTTTTAAACGATACAGAAGAAAGAAAACAGCATCAAAATCGGGGTAAAAGCATTCGAACAAGTTACAACTACTTAGGAACAATCATTGAAGACAATGGGAGAATAGAGAAAAAGGTAAATGAGAGGATACGGAAATCCGCAAAAATATGTAACATATTGAGAAATTCGTTTCTGGATAAAAAAGAAATACCAAAAAAAATAAAGACAGAGGTGTATAAAAGAGTGGTCAGACCAACAATAACATATGGTAGTGAGTCATGGATAACCACGAATAGAATCAAAAACAGAGTTACGGCCATGAAAATGAGATTCCTAAGAAGAATAGGAGTAACTAGAAGAGACAGAATCAGAAACACGATAATCACTAATAGTCTGGGTATCAAGCCAGTGGAAGTGGTCATAGAAGAGAGACAACTGGGATGGCTTGGACATCTACACAGAATGGAAGAAGATCGAATCACAAAGAGGATATTTGAAGCCAAAACAGAGGGCAAAAACAGAATAGGTAGAACTCGAAACACCTGGAAGGAACAGGTGTATAGAACATTGGAAAAGAGAAGTATGGGATGGATTAAAGCCAAACAACTGGCTCAGAACAGGAACCTGTGGAAGATAAAAATAAGAAAATAAATAGTCCGACACCGCAAGGTATAAAGGCATAAGATTAAAAAAAAACGATACAGATGCCTTGTCTTTAAAGGTATTTATTGGAATTGAACAGAGGAACAAAAATGTTCGAGTTAAACTGTAAAGATAAAATGGCATGTGAGAATTGACACAAATTTATCGCACCAAATAAAGATACCTTCTATCACCAGTTTGATAAGTTTAAAAAAAAAACTTTGCAAGTTGACAAAACGTGCATAATAATAGTTTTCTTTTATTTCCAAGAGATAAATTATTCGAACAAGTTTCTATCCCTAGGGAATTATAAATAATTTCAACAAAGTTTATATAGATTGGCGATTATAGAAAAGATATATCTACTGAGGTGTTGTTAGGTTACAAATGCTATGCCCTATCGAATTCTGCATATTGTGGTTACCATTTATTTGCTACAAAATTTTCTGTAAGTAGCTCTTTAGCTCATCCCATGAAAGTTCAACGGGATAGAAGTTGACCGATAAATTGATTAACAGATGGTAATGCGTTGCTTTTTAGGATATCAAAATATTCTCTTTTCTGCATCTTCCAGTTATTCTTATCAAATTATCCATATTAATGCCAACAAAACTAATCATCACATAACATGAAATTTCTATTCTGTGTTTCACTAAAGGTAATAAACAAGCTTCATTATGACTTTGGCTTAGTTAACGAAGAATGCAAATCCCACGTTTAGAACCGAAAATTTATCATTTACCTTATCAATTTCCTCACATGTTCCAACAATTTCTCAAAAGATCACATGTGTTGCACAATTTTCTTTTCCATATTCTGTATGGAACTTTCTTACAGGTTCTGCATACCTTTCAACAAATTTACAATAATTTTCAATAAAAAACACACGTTGTTCAATTACATATCTTTGCAATTTTTATAAACCGCAGTATTTCTACTTCCTATTGTAACAATTCCAAATTTCATATCAAAGCAAATTATTAGCAAGTTTGAGTATTGGATCATGATTAATACGGGTTTGTCTCGTTTTGATCTCCATTTTTGTTTCAATTTCTTCAAGGACCACCTGACCGACTTGATCCAAAGTATTTACCAGAAGTTTTGATTCTAATTAACTATTATTTCTTGTGAAAATCAATTTTATCAATATGATTATCGACTTTCCTTGACACTTCCTCAAATTGTGCATCGTTTAATAAATTCTTTGAAAAGTTATTACTATATTGTGCTCTGCACCATGTCAAGATATCTATTCATATATTGAAATGGAGTTGGAGAAAAAAATACCATATGATCGGATAAATTCAGCTTCTAGCAAGCCATGAAATTTTTCTTCTTTAAACTTAAATTGGTGGAATAATTTTGAAAAAATATGTAAATTGACTTATACCAACAGAGCTTAAGTGTGGGTGGTTCAGTTTATGTTGACATACGGCTGTGAAATTACGTTTTGACAAATAACTACACAAACGTTTCAGCTGAAAAAATAGAAAGTTTAATAATAATAAAGAATGGTTATGTTAAATGTTCAAAGTGAGCCCCTTCATTTTCTATACATTACAACACTCACTTTATATCATTTAAGGCATCCCTAAAATTGTGGTATAATTTCCTCGCAGTCATTTCGGATAGCTTCACTAAGTTCGTCAATTGTATGAGGACGATTTGTAAATATTATCTCTTTTAGGTAAAGTATGAATGATGAATATGAAACAATAGATGATTGGCAAATCGTTTCCCTTGCCATATAGGGTGTTGCATTATCTTGCTAATCTCTCACAGAGTTCGTCATCAAGTAATAGATTAAAAAATGGTTCGAACAAATTATTACGATATCGTTCCGCATTTATGGCATGATTAAAGATTATTGGACCAATAATCCGTCTAGGAGAAACAGCAAACCAAACCTCTATTTTTTGAGGATGCAAGGGTGTCCCAAGAATTTCATGTGGATTTTCACTAGACCAGATGCGCATTGTTTGCTTATTTATATATCCTGATAAGTGACACAATGCTTCATCTGAGAAGAAGGATTTGTCAAGAACGTCATCATTATTCATCGTATCTAAAACCCATTGACAATAATTAAGCCAAGATCAATGAGTAAAAGCTCCTGCACGCAATGAAACTTGTATGGAAATTTTTGTAGACCTTTTTTAAAGATAGCATGTCCCATATGAAAGTTGCGCTTGCTATGAAAGCTTGCGAATAGATTTCTTTCTGTTATATTTTCAACTGTCCGTTTTGATGGTCTACCACTATATGGTTTCTAGGACACAGACTTTGTTTCACGAAATTTTGCCACTGATTTTTGAATAACTTGCCGCAAACTGTCATAAGTTACTGGAAAATTTGCAAATTCCGCCCAAAGTTCACCTATATATGGTGCACTACATATTATCTTAATAATAATAATAATAATAATAATAATAATAATCCTTTATTGCCCAACAGCCCAAGGACCAATTACAGGACAAATTACAATACAATTCTTATTTAAAATAAAATAACTAAAATCGTGTTGCCTACAATAATAACATGCTGAAAATGTATATAATAATGAAACAAAAAAAAAAAGAAAGACTCACAAAAATGGCTCCAGATCCCGTTTGTTTGCGTTCCTCACCATGTGACTGAGAGGTGCCTTAAGCAAAATGTTGGTATTAGCTCTAGGTACTTGCAATGTATTATAGTAGCGAGTATGATGAGTAGGTACGGTAAAGTTTATTTGCGCTAGAAGGGCTGGCGAGTCGACAGTATTTTTCAGGATCCTGCAAAGAAACTCCACACTGTTACGCTCGCGGCGGTCAGCAAGAGATAGAAAACCATGCTCAACAAGTAAGCTATAATACTCGATACCTCTTGCAGGATACACGTTGTCCATTCGAAAGGAGAGATATTTTAGAAATTTCTTTTGAACGCGTTCGATCATAAGCTCTTGGTGTAAATAACGGGGATACCAAACAATAGAGGCGTATTCAAGCTTAGAACGAACGTAGGCATAATATAAACGTTTCATTACACCTGTCTGAGAAATGCCTGCAAGAACGCATGACAAAATCGAGAGTTTTGGAAGCAGATGAACACATGGACGAAATATGTTCCGTAAATGACAGTCTATCATCAAACAAAACACCAAGATCCAAAGTTTTGATATTGCGTGGTATGGCTGCATCATTAATTTGGTAGTTATAGTATAAAGTAGTGTGAGTGTTATTGTAGGAAACCACAGTACACTTGTTGATGTTCAGAGGGAGATAATTGACCTTGCTCCAAGTATTAATGCGAAGAAGATTGTCTTGTAAATGTTTACAATCGAAAATGCTACCAACAGTATTATATATCTTTACGTCATCTGCGTATACTAAGACGTGACACGTAAACAGAGATAGTAAATCATTTATATAAAAATTGAAGAGAAGTGGTCCAAGATTTGAACCTTGAGGAACACCTGATGTTGGAGAAAACGGCGTAGAGGAATAACCATTGTAGCAGACATAACACTTCCTTCCAGTAAGGTAAGACTCAATCAACGTCAGGAAACCCACACCAAAACCAAATTTGTCCATTTTTTGTAGTAGCATCTCGTGGTTAATGCAGTCGAAAGCTTTAGAAAAATCTACGTAAACATCCACCTGCTTTCGCTTATCAAGCGCTTCACTAAGATATTGGCCAATGCATGCTAAATTAGTGATCGTCGACCTACCTGCAACAAAACCGTGCTGATGCTCAGATATGAAAGGAGTTATGCAGGTAGATATTTCTTTGTAAAGCAAATGTTCAAATACCTTAGCGAAATTGGGCAGTATACTTATAGGCCTATAATCAGCAATGTTAGATCGGTTTGCTTTCTTAAATACGGGGTAATTCTGCTAATTTTTCCAAACCTTTGGAAAAGTTGACGTGCTTATCGCTAGGTGGAATATAGTTGACAGTGGATAGGACAGAACAAGAGCACAATCACGTACAAAGAAGCTCGGTATTCCATCATCTCCAGTTGTCATATTAGATTTAAGTCTCCTGATACTGTTCTCCACATCCAATTCAGAGAGGCATGAACACAAAAATTATTATAATTGAGAAAAAGAGTTGAAAGATACATTTTGAACACTAGGTTTATACACACTCGCAAAGACACTGGAAAAGGCATCCACGATTTCGTTTGGCTGGGTAAATTCTCTGCCGTCATACTGCATACTTCCCGGAATTCTGGAAGAAGTTTTCTTGTTGTTAATGAAGCGCCAGAACAACTTAGGATCTCTGTTGATATTAATTTCAGCATCTGCCAAGTAAGCCTTGTATGCGTCTCTAATTTCATTCTTTGTGAGAGATCTCAATCGTTTGAATTCATTAAAATAGTATATCGCTTTTGTTCTTTTCCACTTCTTGAAGTAAAATTCTTTTAATTTAAGACGTTGTTTTATTTTAGCACTAAACCATGGAGGAAACGTGGAGGTAGGACGTTTAGTTTTCTCAACTGAACGATCTATAACGGAGTATAATGTATATCTTGCAGTCTTTTACATTAACTAGCTTGTATTATATGATAAACCCCCAAATTAATACCTAATAAGAAAAAAAAACCTTGCTCATTATGTTTAAATTAGCCTATGTATGAATACGTTTTCCTCAACTGAGCATAGTATTGTTCTACCGAAAATAAAACTAAACTTTTAAATTACGAAATTATAACGTATATAAACAAAAAAATTACAAAAGCTGATTAGTCATTATTCATACGCCTATAACCGAAAGAAAGATAACATCTAATCGAGATAATTCCAACGTTTTCTCTATAATTTCGTACATCTACACCTAACGTTGACTGCTATAAAAGATAAACCGCAAGATTAAATCACATAGGACATAAGTGGATACGTGTAATGAATGAAATCAGACCTATAAATACGCTGACAATATAAACACGAGGTTGTAATCAATAGTTCTAGGTAATGATAACGCCGGTATTATCTAACGCGAATGTGAGAATCAAATATATATATAGGAGATTTTTCACGTTAAAGAATTTGATATTCTTGTTTGTTTTAGTTTGGAAGAAATTAGACGCTATTTTACTTTGAGAACTTCGCCGATTAAATGGTTTGCTGACAAAAAAATACTACGTCAAGGTCATGAGATGTATGCATGTATATTTAGCACGAAATTTCGGTGTTATGTACTGTAGAGAAGTATACCGTACTCAATTTTAATACACAAACATGTTATATTTTAACCGTTGTTCCTTATTTGTTTATGTTATATAATTTGGTGAAAATTTTTGTAAACGGCACAACTGCATTTATGAAAATGCAGAATCAACTATCAATGTTATCAACCATCCTTGGAAGAAAGAAAATTACAAGCTATTAGAAAACCTATGTATAAATAAAGAATTATTTTTGAACTTACTGTGCAGGATTGGGTGAAAGGCCAATATAATTTAAATCCTCGTTTATTTCTCTTTGCTAGTCCAGCAATAAATACTATTAATTTGATCTAAAACATCGGTTGGTCTTGATTAATTTTACTTCAATACTGACAGTCATACCAAGTATGAACTATTTTTTTATTTAATTTAGTAAATGCACTGGGGTGAAAAAGAAAATCGTTATTATTGCACCTCTTAATATGGGAGTTTAGACTACTGAAATATTTAAAACTTTACAGTCACTTAATGTCAGCCGAATGTTTTTTTATCGCGCCGTATATCGATTTACTATAACTTCCATTGTACGTACCAAAAAAATCGAAAAGTAATTAAGCTGAAAATTAGGCGAGAACCTTTCAAAAAACGAAACATATGACGAGAAATGAAGTAACTTGGAACTACGACATTTCATAAGATCAGTGAATCATTTCCCAAATGAAAAATAAAACAAAAACACTTACTTCTGCGCCACGCTCGTAACAACTACACAAAGATATTCTTTACTGACTAGAACATATTTACGGTAGTGAAAGGTTCAATAAACAAAACGCTCCCAATTCAAAAAAAGCAAAAGAAATCGTTGACAATAATGATCCTTCGAAGTTACATTCTTGTGAAAACAGAATTCAAACGAGGTCAAAGAATACCAAGAAACTAAGAAAACTCTATTAACTAACTCTTTGTTGTAGTCTTCCGCGGTATATATTTTCTTAAATTCTTTAAAAGAAAGTACTGAAGCTTTTAGTAGGATTCGGAAACATACCATAAAGTAAGGTCTATGCAGAATTGGTTGGAATAAAATGGTTTTGGACTTTATTAGCGCATATTATTGGCTTCAGCCACGCCCAAACCTTAATCAGGCTATAAAATATAGTCTATTTTGAAAGAGATGGCTTACTCCAAAAAACATCCTAACATTTAGTCTCTAAAACAGCGCTTGGTGAGTGAAAAACATCATACATGCACAGGCGTTGAAAAGGATATTGAATGCATGTATTAAAGCTAATGGAATTCATTTCGAGCCAAGTCGCATCCCCCAACAGCTTCCACTAATTAATGGTAATAGTTTGTTTTATTTAATATTGATCAAAACATGTGAAATTCCTCCACTACTCTTCAGTGCGTGAGTTGTGACACTTTTACAAACTAATGTCTTAGTTATTTGTGGAGGCAATAGGTATCCTTTCTGATACCGCGAGTATTATACATATGTACTAAGTCTTGATTTTTAAAAAGTTCGTAATTTTTATACACAAACATCGCGCACTGAAGTATGTAAATCGCAGGCAAGGTAAGCATTTTATGTTATTTAAATAGATCTTTACACTACGTTCTAGAATGTAATCCAAAACAGGACTTCTACAACTTAAAAATTCTATCAGAGTCCACAGATACACCCCAAAATATAATACCATAACAAGTTTTGCTATTAACCTAGACATAATAAGTCCAGGTTGGATGTTTGTAGATTACACGAAGAGCATATCCAAAGGAGGCTAGTCCGTCGTCAGGGATTCAACATGCTTCTTCCAGTTCAATTGGCTATCAATGATCAGTCCAAGGAATTTGGTATTCTCACAGGTGGTAAATGTCTTGTCTTTGAATACAAATTTATAATGGTCTTTCTTGAAATAACTAAAATTCATCAGTTTTATTTTATCGATGTTCAACGCCATATCGTGTGCATTAAACCAGTCCGCAAATCTACTTAGTATTGAAGCTACTTCGTTTCCTAGATTGCCAATTCTCGCTCTAATAATAACGGACGCATCATCAGTATATAAAGTGATTTGGTACTGTGGTATTTGCGAAAGATCGTTTGCATACAATAGATATAGATATAACAGCAGACCTAATATAGAACGTTGAGAAACACGTCGCATTGTTCTTAACAAGTCAGTATATGTTGCCCTGTTTCTTCATCAATACTCCCCACTCTCTGCTATCAATTGGTAAGGCAAGAATTTAGTAAATGCAGACTGATTTCTTTATTCCCTAATAGTTCCACTTTTTAAGTAATTTATTCCAACAAACATTGTCAAAATCCTTAGACAAGTCCATGAAAATTCCTACAGTCGTTTCACCCAAGTTTATACTTACTTGGCATATTGCACTGCTTGTACTTCCCCTTTTGACATATCCATTCTACATGAAGGAGATAAGATTATATCCTTCAATGAAATAGTAAATTCTGTCGTGTAAAATTCTCAAATATCTGAGCTAGTGTCCTTCAGATCCATATCACATTGAATACTTCAGCTGGAAACGTGGGTCTCAAAAACAATATGTTTGAGTTTATCTCCTGATTTAGTGATAAAGGCAATGCTTTTTCAATTTTTTGCAACTATCCACAAGGTATGTGTTTATCTCCAGCAATTTTTCTTGCAACTTTGGAGCGCAAAATTACAGTGGGCATCACCTGTGCTCATGGTGCGTCTTAAGATATTCGTTCTGAGCATTCGCCATTGAGTAGGGAAAAACTACAGAAAAACCGCAACCCTGGGAAAAGCAGCGTCGGGATTCGAACTCAAGTCTCGAAACAAAGGCGCTAGGCACTGAGCCACCAGCTCCGTGTTTTTGTAAAAATAAAATAATAAAGCGTCGAATCAACCAAATTTATTTCTGTGATATGATGAAATCTATGTAACAGTATTTCTTGCTAAATCAGGTACTAACTAAAGTTAAAGAACTCCTTTGTTAAACTTCCAAAAAAAAATACCGACCATTTCTCAATAAATATAGTAATATGAGGAAAGTAATTCAAACAAAGCGATTGTTTAATAAACCCGTCCCACTAAAACGAAATAACGCAGAACATGCAGCTCCGGCGGTGATAGCACTACGTCATACGCTCGCTGACTTCGAAAACTCTTCGTATCCCATAAATTCGCGTTTATTGACGCCCGTAGTAAGCGGGCCATTTCAACAACAAGTATTCCGTTGGCGTACGGGCGCAAATTGAAAATTTTACGCGGAGGATACTTAAACCAAAATTAACAAATCATAAACTTGAATGGCGCGCGTGGCGTGAATATGCATGCATATTTGCGCGGTTGGTGGACGAAATGCGCGTTATGCACGTGCGATGAGGGTTCCGAAATGAACAACAAATGCTCTGTCATTACGTACTTGCAGCGTATATTTCGCGACGAATTGTTTCGAAGCCGTAAAATGCTTTAGGATATACTCGCGCATGAACTGTTTTATTTATTATTCTGCGGGAAAGTTTGATTTAGTACATAAAAATATTGCGTCTAAATTTAAATAGCTAAGTAGTTGATTGAAGTAGTTTAGGAGAAATTACTGCATTCAGTTGTTTGTTTCAGAAACAAAATTGATGAGTCCATCATTTTAAGTAAATGTATCATTCTATCGCACTCTATATCGGACATCAAATTTTCAAGAATTTGCCGGATAATTGCCCACAACTGCACTAATTGTGAATTTGCCTTGTCAAAATCCACGTTGGCTCTTAAATATACCGTCGAACTTCTTTATCGTATTCTAAAAGGTTGCCTTGAAATGAGACTTATACACTACCGCCCATAAAACTTTGTCCCCCTGCATAATTAGAGATTATTCAAAGAAACTATTTTTTATCCCTACCAAATATTTATATTATTACACTGTATATACTGACTGACATTAAGGAATTATTAGGAACGTTCAGGTAGACAGATTATCACAGCTATCATAAAATATGAAAGTAAACGGCGCAGGCACTTTAATATATAAAAAAAAATAGTTTACATTCAGCTTTCGTGTTGCAAGCAGTGAATAGTGAAGAACTTGGGCGAAGTGTTTTAATACAGCGGATAACGTTAAAGTAGCGTCCGAAACACATGTTCTAATAGTGGCCCTACCCCAACATCGGCAAAACTAACCGAGAAATTGCTACATTACTAAAGTAGAACTGCGGATTATAATGTTAAAATTTATCAAAGTAGGAAACGACCCGGACGGCCAACAGTAACAACACCAGCAGAAGATCGCACAATTGTAATCACGAGCAAACGAAATGGACGAAAAAAAACGCCAGAAATTGCTGCCGAAGATATTCCACGCCCAAAACTAGCGTCACCAAAGTAAAAAGGCGCTAGCGCCAACGTGGTTTGTATGGATGAATTGCTATGCGGAAAACGTTATTACAAAAAAGCAAACAAAGCTAAACGATTAGCATGGACGACAGAACACAAATACTGGATGTTCGAAGGCTGGAAGACTCTGGGCCGGCTAATCTAAATGTCTCACATTTACTTCAAACAGAAGAACATTTGTCCGTAAATCGAAAGGAGAACGAGCACTTGAATTCTGTATTACACCAACAACAGAGCACGGAGGAGAATCAATCATGATTTGGAGTCGTTTTGGTGGTACCTCTGTAGGGGATTTGGTCAAAATAGATGGTATCCTTAGAAAAGAAGATTATAGGGAAATTTTGAAGAGGGGCACGATTAATCGTGTTCCAACCCCAAAAGCACATTACAGAGATATGCCATGAATATTTGAAACAACTGGAGCACCGAGAGGAAGTTGTCACCCCAAAGTCCAAAATTCAATCCGATCGAACTTTTGTGAGAAGAACTTGACCGACAGGTTCGGAAATCTGCTCCAAATTCGATAACAGCATTTTGAGTGCAACTATAGAATACGTGGAAAAAGAACAGAGTCACCAACACTGGCAAAGCTATGATTGCGTGTTTTTATATATTTTAGGGATGGATAAACACTTACTTATGGCCGATAGTGTAGGTCTGCAATTCAATCTATAGTTCAAATCTTAGGAAATAGTATAATTAACGACTTTTTGAACACAGTTAAACAAATTCCTGATGATATCAAATTATTAATCAAATGGATAATAGGTTTGGTCAACAAAAATTTCGCTTACTTAAATATATGAGGTGATTTATCATGTCCTGCAGGACTATTAGAGAATAGCTTGGTAAATGTAGATAGTATCTCAATTTCAAAGTATGGAAATAAGGATGCTGATTCCTGAATGGTATGCATGTGCTAAAGAGTAAAAGAAGGATATGAAATGATGTTAAAGTTGAAATTAAATTTACCATATCATCTAGAAAATTTAATATATCATCGGGATATGTATACCGATCAACTGTAGAACTAACGGTCATGTGTTTAAGGCTCTTCATTGTAATGGTATTGTAGCGGCGAAAGTGGACAATATTATTTGTGGTAAAGTGATTGTATTCTTTCTCCCTGTATATTTTTTAATGTTTCAGGAAAACTTTACGACCTTCATTACAACATTTATTGTAATCGTACACTAATGTCAATAAATGATAATGTACCATAGCAAAAAAAATAATTGAAAAGAATATTGTTGTACGTAGCTAGTTCACATGCTATTTCCTCACAGAAGCAGGTGTTCAGAAGAGAATTTTACAATAATGCAACGAACGAGCCATCGGTATCTATTAATAGGCGATTAATAGTGAGTAAAATATCTATTTTGTCTAGAAGTACCTATAAGGAAAGTTAGAAAAAAAATATATTACAGTCGGTTTGCCTTTTTTAACCTTGTCGCGATTGTAAACGTTTCTATATCGCTTTTATTTTTTTATTTACATCTGCGAACTGTTTAAGGAGAGAAGTCCACTGTCCTATAATAGAAAAAAAGGAGTTACACCTTGCGACAACTACAATTACCAATAAAGGACGCTCATTCTTTCGAGACACGTCTAAACAACCATAGCAAGCGGAATGCAATAAATATTACCGTACTATTCTCCGTGTTCCAACGTTCGAAAAGATTGACAATACCTCGCTAATAATTTATAATAACGTCTATTACAGATACACTGGAAGATACCTTATAGTTCAACATCGTGCAGGAACTCCGGTAATATAATATTGTTGTACCAGACGGTGCAGTTCGGTGGGAGAAAAAAACAGACGGTATAACTATCGATAATAAATGCTCGCCACTTGTACCTACCATATTTATTCGACATTACACGATGTCATATTGCGAACTCAAAGAATTTATAATTACACCGGACTATACCTTATAATAATAACTATTACCGTCTAGTGTTATTACTGTTTGCATTCGACAATCCGGTCAAGATTTTTCTTGGTTAGACGGTGTTGTTGTTAAAGGTGCGTACACAATTGCAATATTTATTTTTTGGATTATACACTTTTAATGTATGACAACTCCGAAAGCCGTTATAGTAAAATATAATTGGTTTTAATATTTCACTGCAGCCACATAAAAACTTGTCCACATTAATCCAATATTAATTTAAAACGTACTAACCTCAAAAAGCAATGGTAAAAATGCCACATTAGGTTCCTTGGACGTTTTAAGTTATCCATTAAATCATATTGATGAACCTATCAAATAGTTTTCATAACTCTACTTGAATAAACATAAA
This sequence comes from Trypoxylus dichotomus, assembly GCA_023509865.1. NCBI lineage: Eukaryota > Metazoa > Arthropoda > Insecta > Coleoptera > Scarabaeidae > Trypoxylus > Trypoxylus dichotomus. The sequence goes on from CM042081.1 coordinate 38,061,092, forward strand.
TGAGCTAGTTGGAATGTTTTCAAAAGACCTATTGAGGGACTTCACCTGTTTTATTTGATTAAAATCAACTTACTACAATTTGCTTGATTTGCATTAAAATTAGCATAATAAAATTATTTTAAAACTAATATGACTGCGTTTGTGCAATGCATTTTATTGAACGATAAATTATGTTTATTATACGTATTTGCTGAATTACAACCATCAGATCAGTTTTAATAATTATTATTGTAATATTTACTTTGTACAAACATTGAAATCAGCACAAGCATAACAGATGTTAAATATACCAGGGCTGTTTTTTTTTTCAACATCCGTTCGAGCCTGTAACAGCCACGCAGGAGGTGAGAAAGGTGACTGCGCATCTCCCCCCATTATAATATCTGCCATTTGCAGCTAAGTTGGAGGTACGTAAACATAACAATTGATACTCCTGCCAAGTGTGAGTTGCGTAGTGTACCCGATTCCTTCATGCAGAAAGGAAGTTTAAAGAAGGCGAGCTGATATTCACGATGAAAGGGGGGCAAGGAGGCAAGTCTATTGCATTAGAAGACATTGTTCAACGAGTTCACAAAATGGTTCGAGAAAAACTGAGGTTTACCAATATTGAGTTGAGAATGGAATTTCCTGAAGTTCCAAGATCAACTGTGTACACAATTTAAACGGAACACCTACCATTTCAACACACCAGCGATAACATTCGATGAAGAAAGCATTGGAAGACTCGTCCTTATATATGACAAATGCATCAATCTTCACGGTGATTATATAGAAAAGCAACCATGTTTGTACATAACTTGTCTTCTTTTTATGAGCTACCGGAGGTTAACAAAAACGGCCTTCGTAATTAAATGAGAAATCACTCTTGATGTAAGGAAAAAAAAGTACTTGCTCCCGCCTTCCATTCAATCTTTATGAATGAAATAAAACACACAGTATAAGTAAAATATGTTTAATTCCAACTAGACCTAAATTCTTTCATGTAACCACGAAAGTTGTATACAAGCAACCAAAGCGACTCTGATACTTATATATAATAAGAATATTAGTAAACAATAAGAGACACAACTCAGCGCTGAATGTATTCATAATTTGAATTTAGAAAGCAAACATCCCTTAGAGTACGCAAGTAATTCGTTACAAAACTTAGATGTGCTATAAAAATAATTATTCGAAATCGAAGTCCTACGAACAGAAATATTAATAGAATTCCTAGGATAAAGTGTCACATAATGAATATCAGCACGAAAATTCATTATTATTATTATATAGATATACAGGAACTACTTGAGCTCAATCAACCTAAGGCAGAGTTGCCGAATTTGGACCGTCGCTTAGATTGGACTAGCATCGTATCCTAAGCCGTATAGAATATATGCGGTGAAATATAGGCAAAAATTTTGAGAATATTTTTCATGAAATGTCACCTCTACCAACATCACAAGGTTCAGCATCTTCTCAAGCAAGAAGAATTGAAATGGTAGTAAATTTGCATGAAACTAACTATATTAAATCTAGCCATAATTAGAATAACGTGCAGACTACTTTCCAAGCAACTATAATTGCATGCGATTACGTAACAAACCAGTTCAAAGGAACAGTAGTTTTCTGTCAAATTTTGCACGGTACAGTTCTTATTGATCTCGTTCCTCAGAAAGCAGGAACAAAATTTATCCGATACCTCGATTGATGCTGGCAACTAAATAGTTGCACTACTCTGCAATTAAGCATGAAATTAGTTGTTACAATAAATTGCGTAAAATTAAACTTTTAAAATCAATTTCTCTTTAATACACACTCTTTAATCTACACTCGAGATGTGACCACCATAAACTCCAATTGTTCAACTGAATAGTTTATAGCTAATTTACAGTTATATAAATTCAATGGTTTTTTCACAGGTATAGCAGTAAACTCCACTCACACAGATTAATTATGCGGAACGCAGCGTTTCGAGAGCACGTGGTCTCCCATTGTCAACGACTGATAATTAATTTGTGTGAGTGGAGTTTACTGCTATACCTGTGAATTGTACATCCACACAGTCCTTGCAATCGTCAATGGTTTTTTGTATAGCACGTTTAACAAATGTGGAAGAGGCTAATACGAGTTAACAATTAATTAAACAATTGGATTAATCATTTGATAAAAAACATATTTGTGCTCACAAGTTCGAAGTGCTTGGGCGAAAGCGATGACATTTCATGAGAAGGCCTAAGCATCCAAAAAAAAAATGGTGCATTACCGTATTGTACCAGTAATTAAGCATAGAAGTAGGTCTATTTAGATTTCAACACTCCCATATCTCCGATTTGAGCTCCAAAAAGCTCTTATAGAATGTATATAATCGTATAGAATGTGTTTGAAACAAATAGAAGGTTCTCACGTTCAAACAACATGGAGGGGGGCACATTTTATATAAAGATAAGAAACCTTGGTCGCGCAAAAATTACCAAATTAATTGCTACACCAGCACGTATTATACGGACGGTGTTAACTTCGATGAGAAGAAATTTATTGTGTTTTTTTTTTTATTTTTTGTTTATATTTATGTATGTTTTGCTACGCAGATAAATAACAAAATATTATGTTATATTTCAGCTTATGTTTTTTGCCTTCAAGGTAGTTTGAATTTCTTTTTGAAAATAGTCCCAATGTGCAAACTTCTGTGAGTAGAAGTGTATATAAAATATGATGGCATAATAATCACAATTGATATACACAAGATAATGCCAGGTTACTGATTTCAACCCACTGAACAAAATAAGTTTTATACCAAGTTAGATTAAGCTGAGCGTTTGAGGGAATAATATTAAAAATTCGAAAGGTTTAAGTCTACATGTACTTCTGGGTCTCGGAACTATAACAGTTATAAAATCCAGGACTATAAAACGTAAATCAGTATCAATATATCACTAAATAACCGAACTAGATCTAAATTATTACAAGATTCCAACGAGGATAAAACTTAAAATACTAGGCCTCTGCATTAATAGAAGGGCAAGCAAAAACGATTCAATAAATGATAGAACTGACTAGAAGCACCGATATTTGGAAGTTGAACATATATACTTCCTTATATAAAATAATTTATGCGATCATCTAATTTACAACGAACACTTTAACTAATAAAGCGCCACCCGTAACAAAACAAAAGAGATGTCAACGTAATTCATGAAAAATATACCAATCCTTCGAAGAATTAGTTTTATACAAAATAAGTTTTATTGGAATATCAGAAAGTCAATTTAAAAAGATAGCACTAAGCATAATTACTAAAACGAATCCAAAGAATGTTATTTGTTTTTACACAAAATGGTTTAATGTGGTTAATAATTTAATAGTCTCTGTGTAACACGTTTAACATTGTATTTAAAGTAAGCACTTTCATTTCTTTTATAGTGAATAGTCAAATAAACCCAATATAATTTTATCTAATAATACCATCCAACTCTCAATATAAAATCTATAAAGTATCATAAACCACTAACTACTATTCTCTAAATGTCACCAGAAATATCTCTGAATACCATCAGAGGAATATGCTGAATGTTTTCAATAATGAACCTGAGCGCGAGCTCCAGCGAATGTGTACGCGTCTTTGGAGGATCGAAACGAAGTCGGGCAATTGAAAATGGCGAAGTACATGCACATAGCGCTCACACACAATAGTACCGCTTGGACGGGCTACAGTTACGCGCTTCTCGAATACCGATAAGGTGGTACGCTTCATTAGGTACCTCGAAGAATTCGTAGAATTTTCCGTTCGTCCATAACGCGGTGACGAATAAGGAATTGATAATTGGTTTCAATGCATGTGAACATATATATGTATATATACATATGTGTGCTTATACTTAACCTAAAACGTATTCCATATACATCGGTAATGCTAATTGGTCTTTTAAATACTGGTGTGTCCCGAATTCGCTATATCGTTGGAATTGGAGATACCCCATTAGGAGGTTATCAGTGTCTCATACAAAGAACGGTTTAGGTTAGTCTATCGGAAAGTCTATCCTAAAAAGGTTATGAAGTTTTTTATTTTTCGGAAATTATGGTGACAGTCGCAAATATTTTGATATATGGAAACGTACAGGACTTGAACACCTCCATTAATATTATATGAATATGTCACCACTTTCTCTCGGCGGTACACCCTATGATTAAACATTTTTTCCTTTGCAACCATATATTAAATGATACCACAATATGTCTTTATGGGTCGCTTTTAAATTATCTACGCAACCTATAGGTTTCAGAATGTAGGCACAGTCTTGAAATAGCACAGAAAAAAATCTAGTATTCAATAGAATAGATTCTAATCCCAAAATTGCAGCATATTACATCCTATCGTCTTGTTAGAAAAGAGTATTGCTTCGAGAAGAAAGAATATTTTTTTTAATTTCTAAAAACAAAGTCTCGGTGAATAAAAAAGTATTTAACTGAACATCAATAAACAAAATATAAAAATAGGAAACATAATAACAAAGAGAAAAGAACTTTTCGAGTGCTTTTGAACAAAAACACATAATTTTTGAGTTCCTGCATACACCATCGTTCATAAGTTTTTAATGATGAAATTTAATGTAATCCTGGAGATAACTTAATGGATCTTTCGACGCACCTTCACAAATTTGTCTTAGTATGAGAAAATCTGAATCCTTGTCAATAACACTTTTAAATTTTCCTATAATACTTTTATTTTTTTCGCCTACCGCCGCACATTGGTGTAAGTGAACATAATCCATAATTTGAACAGAATCCACAAACGACATCGCACCATTTTGTAATTTTTCAATTCCCTCCTCAAGTCCACAGTAATTCTTGCGAATACTCTCTAAAACACATTTTACCTGACTATCTTGAAATATTCTCGTTTCGAGTTGTACTTTCTTTACATCATCAAAATGTTCACAGTAGTAAATCGCAACCTTTCACCATGTTTCTCAACGCGTAGTAATCGGCTATGGTGGTTCAGGCACGTTGGGACACAGTTTGCGAAATCTATTTGTACGTTTTGGGAACTTTAGAAATACTACCTTCCTATGAGCTATTAGTTATATATTTATATTGTATAATAATTAATTATTAATGATTTAAGGACTATTTGCGCCACAAGGCTTAAACCATGGATTTTACATGTTACATGTACCAGATTGTCACTCTCTTCTTTAAGAGATCGGCCTAAGGAAAGCATGTTAGCGGCACCGTCACTCACAAACATTAAAAGTTGGATGTTGAAACTTGGAATTTGTTCAAGGCCCACAACACCAAATATCATCGCTAGTACATTTTGCAACTCTTTTGGAAGCAAGTAAGATAGGGGATGACAGTATAAAGTTTCTTAACGATGTTCGACTTGGTAATGTATAATCCGAATACTAGCTCCAAAAGGAGACAAGTGCTTGTTGGTCTAGTAATATGAACGGTACATTACATAGAATAAAACAAACACCTATATCAAATATTAATTGTTCGCTGTATCGTTTCCCACGGATTGCAGAATAACATTTTATATTTCTTAGGTGGCGTTCACACTTCCACCCGCTAGTACACATCAAATAGTTGTCGCACTTTACAGATTTAATTCTATCGTATTCATCTTCTAAATCCGGCTATTATGTTTTCTAGTTTATTCGAAATACGCCTTTTCCGAAACGTACCTAAATTCGACATTTTGTAAGTATGTGTGTACTGACTCCACGTTGTTCTCTGCACCGCATTGAAACTTACCCTTCTTTGCCGAGAGTAATAATAACCAGCTTGAGAATTGTATACTTTCTCGATATCTTTCAATTATCCAATGAACAACAGTTTTTTTTAATGTTTTAGCTTATTTAAAATGTAATATTCACGTCTGCCTTCATAATGAAAAGTAGTTATTCAGTTATACGATGAGTGGAGACAGGTATTACGGACCAACGAGTCTACTTTGATTATTTAGATCGAACAAGCGTTACTATGTTCGACGACGTGTTGGAGAAGCTCCTATACATTTTCTCTTTCCTTTCTATAAAATTTATCTAGGTACCTCCTTCTTTTGCATAGTAGTGTACGTTTTAATTTACTAAACTTAAATCGATCCCATAATCTAAACTTTCGCCAGTGAATATCCATATTTATAGTTCTGCTTCCTCAATCTACAATCCTCCTTCTTTAAAAAGAAATTAAAGATACCAGGAGGGTAAGCCTTCGTACATCTAAAGACGTAGGTAGATACATGTATATATGTGTATATATATATATATATCCACTCAATGAGCTGGGATGGTCAAGCATCTTACAGCATCGAAGCGACTCCCTCTTCTTTTCCCGTTGCCATCGTTTATCTGCCATCACGCAGAAGCCTTTGTGCCTCACTGTCTTCGCCGACCCGTGGGAATATAGGAGAGAGATAGCGCAGTTCGTCTTGCTTCGCCTTCATATATGTAAGTAAGAGTAGGCGCAGAACAGCGGATATCGCCGTTCGATTGTTTTTCCCTGTTTCTTCTTGTCTTCTTCTTTAACTTCATCTTCTTCTTCGTTATCGATGCGGTAACAGCGCCTACCTTCACCGTTGATGATATACAGTGAATAGAGCGACCTGTTGATGGTTAACGCGGCTAGCGTTGAAGTCCCTTTGCGCCTGTGCCGTACCAAAATGAAAACAAAAGAAAGAGCAAGAAGTAGCCGACAATGCTCTTCGCGGTCGAGAAGGTACAGAAAAAGAATCGACGAAGGTGTTTAAGCTATTTTCCGGACGGCTTATTGGTCGTTTCGTTGTCATGGCTTTTATAAAAACAGCTGTTGGACGTACTTGATTACTTTTATGGTGGTACATTTATAAGAAGACTGATTTAGTAGCGCGTAATTAGATACTTAAATACGTTTAAGTATATCGTAGAGGTTGTACGTTTTACAAGAGCTATGCTATGTTATGGTAGTTAATACCGGCATAATGATAATACGACATACTCGACCGATTTTATTTCAGCCGGTGGTGAAATAAAATGATATGTGTATGTATGTACGATTTCTACGAAGAAATGGAGATGAATTAATAATAGGTTTCGTTTTGCTCACACTTCATCTGTGTGCAATATCGTGACCTCAGGGAATATTCCTAGCATATAACTACATCGTAAGTGCATGGGACTGTAAAAAGTCTGAGGTCGTATAATGGAAACAGGTGTCTCGGTACACTCCATACTACACAAATTAATCACTTATTCGGAACACTGCGGTTTGAGAATCTGAATACATTCGGTAATAAATGATTTATTTCTGTAATACAGCGAATACTAAGTCACTATATGTAAAATCAAAACAGAGGGACATAATAACTAAAAATTCTTCAAATACGCTGGGGCATTCACGGTGGCTGTCTTGTGATGAAGTATTGGTAGGGAATACTATGAATAAAGAGAATTTTTATTGAAGCACCGTCAATCTCGTGATACATTTTAAACTAGAAAAGAATATGAATTTCTTATTTCAAATAGAATATATATTGTCGATTCCTACAACCTTTTTGAATGTAAATTCAATTGTGCAATAACATCATCATCATGGGTCCAGGTAGTACCAACTTTATAAAACTTTTGTTCTTAAAATCTCGGTAGATTAAAACAAACTTTACTTCAAATGCGGACATATTACACTAGCCCCATTTCGATCTTTTAAAGAAATTTGGTTTCCGGATTGAAACCGTATCGTAGTTGAATGGAAACAATGAATTCTTCTCACAGCAGTGATACCATATGCAGCAGTCTAAAAGAAGCTTCATGCAACTGGGAACGAAACTTCAGTAGACTCAACTACAACCCGATTTCAAATCAAAAATACAACGACCATGGAAGTCTATAACCATTCATAAATACGTTATTCATATGTATATTACATTAATTTTGATTACTTCGAAATGCAGGTTGAACAGCAGTTTCTAAAACTTTTAATTTCTACGAAATGCAACGTTCACCTTTATTCCTGTTAAATACAGCACCTTTTTCAATGTTATACTTTTTATTTTGGCCTATATTTATAGTCATATACATTTATATACATACATATATACATTTGTATATTTAACATAACGGCAAGTGACAATATTACCGTAAATGTTGTGAACCAAGTGAACAATACAGTTGTGATTTAATCAATTATTGGCATTCTCTCGACTGTTTATTTTTAACACGTTATAAATCAGTGTTGTACATGTACCAAGTACTAACAAGAACACCAACATCTCACACAATAGTTAAACGGAGACTTTTTGCATCAAGGCTAAAGGGAAGAGTATCTGTGAAAAAGCGGTTGCTGAAACAACAACATAAGAAAAAGAGACAGAAATGGGTCATTAAACACAAGAATTGAACCCTTGAGCCACGGCATTATGTATAGATGAACCCAAATTCCAAATCTTAGATTCAAAACGTTGATCATCTGTAAGGCGGCAGACTAGAAAAAGAGTGAGTGACCATTGATAAGTGTCTACTGTCAAACATGGTAGAAGTAATATGATGGTTTGGGTTTATTTTGGTGATGCAGCTGTATGCAGTTGGATAAAGATAGATTGGATCTAGCGTAATGAGGGTTATCTGAGAATCTTAAATAAAAATGCTGGGTCAAATAGGGAAAAATCATGCTCCCAAAACTTTATCTTCCAAGCCAAACATTTATCTCGTCTATGTAGAACTTATTTGATGTCAATCGAGAAAGAAGACAAGTTGAGACGAGTGATTTGGCAACCCGAATCTCCGGATCTGTCGTCTATAAAACTAATGTGGAAAGAATTGTACCGTAGAATTCGAAAGAGGAGTTAGCAACACACGCGATCTTTGGCAGAAGCTCCAGGTAGCAGAGACTGAAATTACAGGTGATTATCTGGAATCTCTGGTTAGAAGCATGTCAAGAATATGTACCGCCGTAATTCAATATCGAGGTGGGCATATTGACTAGAAATCACTTTCAATTAAAATTTTGTAATATTTTCTGTTCTTCTTTTTATGATATGAAATATCTCTTAAGAACTATGACTACAAACCAACTCTATATTTCAATTCAAATCAAAGGAAACGTCCCCATGTACATATATGATGGATGGAAGTGTACGTATCTTTAAAATTCAACTTGCTTTCCATTTTCACCCTAATAATTGAATTACCAGATTGTACTTGCGGCATTCATAACTCGCCACTGTTAAAAGATTATGTAACTACCATAAAAGAAAAATAATCGCGGTCATTTTTTTTTTGGAATAGTAACAGATAACAGATTTAAAGAACTTCTTCTCCGGAACAATTTAACCGCATACAAAAATTTCTACCTGTAAAATAAACACAGTCTACTGTGAACGTTGTTTGATAACAGATACGTATAATGTAATTGCAAAAAATCGATTTAATTCTTGCAAGAAAGTAATTATTCCGGCAACGATTACGCTGAATTTAAAAGCGCCAACAAACCTCCGTAGCGAATGAAAGTGGCCCTTTTTCGAGCCGATTTAGTTTCGATTAACGGAGAAAGAAATCGCCAAAGTAACAACTTTCACCCGTCGATAATCACCATTTCTAATTAGTATTTAAACGAATTCGTAAAGCTCCAATCGCTACAGAACAATAAATGCGTATAACGATCATTAGCAAAATTACTTCACGTTAGATCTGCGATATGATAAAAGACGTTAGAATTAAGAAATTAAAGTGAAGATGCTATATATTTCAATAAAAGCTATACACATACAATGACTCCTTTGAATGGCTTTTAGCCGTACCTTTCCAATATTTGTACGATATATTTTTTGAACCATAATCATGTAGAATCTAAGAATAGGGAATCTGTAAAGTGTTGCGCTTAAATCCATATACAATATGCAAGAAAATGAGAAAAGGGGACCAATCTCACAGTATCTCAAGTTTTTATTCACGTAATGGCTACCGCTCTCGTGAAAGTCTGCACATGCTCAGGCCACTATAAAATTAAACAGATGCATGTAATACCATAACAAGCATCACGGCAACAAAATTACATTAAAAAACAATACGTTAAAATTGTATAAGGACAAAACAAGAGAATAAAGCAGTTAAAAAATGAAAAGGGACAAGTCAATAAGATCTTCCACAATGTTTACTGTATGTAATGCGATCACCTACATATTAATATAAACTGACAATGATAAACAACGTGTAAACAAACCCATTTAAGTATAAGGGAAAACAAGTTCTTCTGGAGTATTTCATTTCGATGGGTTAAACACATAGAAATTACAAGCAAACGTGTTAAATCCGCACGATCTTCTAATACACACGGACAAGCAACACAAGTGAAATCATTCAGACTGTCATGCAGAAGAACCTTCATCGACATGATGGCAAAAAACACTAAAGCACTATTTATTATTGGCACCAGACAATGCAAATTCGCAAGACAACCGAATGTTTAACGCAACAAACAGAACGTCGAGTTGCTAAACCATCATCTGTACAGTCCGAACCCAAGTTTACCTTTCCGAAAATCAAGAATGACCTACGTGGTCAAAGGTTCCAGTCGTCAGAAGTAACAATCAATACGTAAAACTGTGCCAACAAACGAATGGAATAACTGCTTCCAGAATTGATTCAAGCGCGTGTAAAAGTGCATTCATGATCATGGAGAATACTTCGAAAGACAACAATGCATGTATAAGCTATCTACTGTTTTGTTCCAGTTCTATATGCAAAACTTAATAGACAACAGTTGTAGCATAATGATAAGTGGCAACATCAATATCTACGAATTTGTTAATAAAAGTTTGATGAAAATGCTGAACGCAAATGCTTCTGCCCAGTAATAAGCAAGTATTGCATCCAGTGATTAGCAATTTGGAGGTAGTCAAGAATAAGTAATGAAATGAAGAATTCGCTCAAAGCAATTTTCAACTTGCTCAAAAGTGGGTAGATGACTTTATTAGAAATTACTGCAATTAAAAGAAAAGCCGTTCTATATATTAATTGTTTTCCTCGCCCTCTATTGTAAAAATTTTGTAGTTTTCTATTTAGCACTTTAGGAATAATGAATAATGGTAAAACCATCAATCCAATTTAGCTAAATTTTTGGCATGATTAGGATCCGTTTCAAGCATTTCTGTGTTGTAGCTGTTTTATTTGACTAATGCCGCACACGGGTACCAAATTTAATAGATACAGATATTATTTGATTTTACAATATATTCAAGGATTTAGCTCCGTTCAAATAACCTCCAATGAATAACAAACCAACAAGAATATCAAACATTCAACTTCTGGAGATGCTATATACTACAATTCATGTAAATTTTTACGAGATCAAAATCTAACAACAAATGTCTATTGAGTAGGGGAAACGAGAAATTATCTGTGAAACAGATAACTAAAAAAATTGTCTTCTTACCTTATCTTCTAGAGAGATCTATTACGTGGTAGCAATTTATAAGCACACTCTCTTTTCTTAAAATTCTTTGGATAATCTCCTTATTAGAACATATATTAGACAATAAGATTTAGAAAAATCTAATTCTAGACTTGTTTGCGCGGTTGCTTTACGGCATATGTGGGCAACATCCGGTCCGCTGTAAGATTTGTTACGGCCCGCGAGACATTTTGAAAAACCCAATTAAAAATAAATTCACGATTTAATTATAATGTTGTACTTATTTTTTTCGTTTCATTTTCTTATTTTAATAAATTGTACTATAATAACATTGTCGTATTATTTCATGTCTGATATCTATCGCTAAAAATTATGAACACTACTTTTAACCGCGGCCCGCGAACATATTTGCACACTAAAGTTTGGCCCACAACATGTCAAAGGTTGCCCATACTTGGTTTACGGTATTAGGATAATTACCTTTGCCCGAATTGCATTTTCTACACTTTACAACACGTCCCTTTGGACCAAAATGATTTTCTGGCTTATCAACCACTGCAAACGGAGATGGAATTGGCCAATTTTTAAATGCATCTTCAAACCATTTAATTGTCTCGATAATTGAATTACCAGCGTATACCTGTTTAATCATTTGTATTTTTTCTTTCAGTGTGTAAGTAATTCTAACAAATAATAATGTTTTTGCAGCAAATTATTTAAAAATTAAACGTAGTGTGGTAGATACGACACAAGGTAGGGCAGATATTGCAGACACAGCACAATTTTTACATTTAAATAACATCGGTGAACACATAACGCTCTAAACCTTATGGCACACGGTTATTCCAGTTGCGTTCACATGTCTGCAACTATTCCAAAAAGAACAACATAGTCGGTATAATTTTATTTTTCAATGTTAATTCAAGGATACGCATATATATTTAGATTCAGCAATCATATAATAGTATATCTAAGGATAACTTGTTTTAATAATATTATTCAAAACATTATATTACATTAAAGGAAAAAAAAATGATTAGAATCGTTAACAAAAGCAGATTAAAACCTATCTGGACCTACGATTTTAATAATAGCTAATCGTTTTCTCATAACCTAAGGTCGATAGCTTTTGAGAAAATATAAAAATAAGCTGACAAAGGGAAATAAAGCATTCTCCGGCAAACTAAACGATATCGATTTCATTAAAAAAAAAAGAAGTAATTACGTATATACAAGGAAACTAAAAGGTGAACAAATCATACCAACCCACTTCAACAATACACAAATAAATACGGCTACTATTGACTATTATCATTGACAAAAAATCGCATATAAATAAGAAATTATATTACAACACTTGTCAATAACAGCATACATATGGTGTTGAAAATAAAAATAAGGAAGTTAAAAATGATTTAAATACGTGTACGCATTTGTGTGCGTATGTGTAGAACGGATATTCATTTACCAACAGCATGTAATATTAGTAAAAGGTCTTTGCAAGAGAACTAAACATAACGCGACCAAGGTCTGCGGCGGCTATGTCGCTAGACACCAACACCAGAGACTTACTTACGCAGCAGCGTATAGATAGTAATACGGCTATGTCTAGTTTACACGAATCACCAATTGCCTTGTCCGCAGAGGATAAGTTTCACACGTTTCGGTTTGCACTAGATAGATATGTAACATGTGCTTGACACTGCATGTTTGGAGTGGTGTTGTAAAGTGTCAAGCGAAAGAAACCGTCTTTTTTCTTCTTTATTCTGCGTTCCAGCAACGGTATGTACGATATCTACAAGCTCTTAGTAACAAAATGTCTCGTTTTTCTCAATCTAGGTTTCATTTGCGGTTATAAAAGAATCTTTAAATAATTGATTTTTACTCATGCAACTATCGCAACGCGTTAGACCCCGCCACAAAACAAGGCTTTTGTTAACATTTGTGTTTATCGGTACACAGGTATTCTAGAACGACATTTCTACATACAGATATACATTGATAGAAACACACATGTCTACAGCCCCTGTGCCCTGTGATAAGTTCGCAAGGTGGAGGGGGCGGAGGGGCTGCTTTGTTATTACGCCACTGATAACTGAATTAGTAAATTATCCAAAAAAGCAAAAGTCAACCTTATCTTGCGACAGTTGAATACCCATAGCATACTACATACGGACAAAATAGACTAGAATTACATATTAAATAGAAAGCCATGACATTGACTAAAATCATTCATAGCCCATCAAAACAAAACTATTCACTATTTCATCTACTAACAATGATAAAAAAAGTACAAAATAAGACTACGTTATTTGCGTTCTGTTCCTACTTAATAGCCCAACAAGAACTCTAGTTATTATGAGAATCCTTCGTCAACAATATCACGTCAAACGTCAAAAAGAATATCAACGCATTACTGACCTGCTCCTTCGACACATATGACATTACCCACAGAGTTTCCACCTTCAGGTCAAACGATTAATGCAAAATTCTGTTATCTCTCTACACTCTATTGGGATATAACGTTCTGTAGATAGTTACTTGTCAATTTTGAACGTCTTCAAATATGACAACTTTCAAATTACACCAAAGACTACTAAAATTGAATCTCTACGGGCCATACCCGGTTAAGGAAACACCAACATAGAATAAGCTTCACTCTGGAGGGGGAGCACTGTCTATACCTAGAAGAAGGGACAGTTGAACATATTTTCTGCCACTGTCCTGCCATATACGGAATCAAATTCCCTTTTCGAAAAAAGTTTCATAGAAACCAATATTAAAATAATGATGGTAATACAGCTACTCATGGTATTGATAGAATCATTCACGGTAAGACAATATGAGAAAAGAAAACGCTAACACGTGAACATGTTACTACCTATACGGTGTCATCAATGCGGTTCCAAGCATTTTTCTCTGTCTCCAATTAAAATTCCCTTTTGACTTATAATCACCTTTCTTCTAAAAGAACAGACAGGTGGATTCTTGTACACATCTTCCCGACATTCAGAATACGGCGACATAAATGGGTACAGTCACCCAACCCTCCCCGTGTGCGGCTGCCGATACATAGTTACCCAATGTACTTTCGGTGCGCGCTCTCTCTAATTTAGCAGTTCATGAATTGCTTGGAAGAAACTGTATCCACTTGTGTCAATGTATTCTAGACGGCAGGCATGTGTGTTGTGGACTAGGCTCTTGTTTAGAAGGAGTCGGGAGGCTATTTTAATTGGAATTAGGAAAAGCGCTCGAAAACGCGCTGATGACGCCGGGTAGCCAGAAACATGCCCGCGTGTTAGCGTTTTCTCTCGTCATGTAATCTTCGTGTGAATGATCCAATCAATATCATGAGGGACTGTATTAGTAGCATTATTTTGGATACTTTGGCAGTGCTTCTCTGATATCGAACGAACTGATAGGATAGATATACTCAAGGAACTCTTTGATACTACTTGGCCGATTGTAATAAATCCTACTGGTCGATGTAGTGGGATGGGCCAAACAACCCACCCGGCGATATCGATGTAATGCAATTTGTTGTATCACAATGTACTGAAATTGAAGCAACAAGTATACAGGAAGAGATTATTTATTCAATAACCAAAAGCAATATCGAACTTATTTCTATTGTTTATATCCCAATGTTTAAAGTTTAATTTCGCAACAATACAATTGACAACAATTAAAAAGAATATCGCAAATTAATACGAAAGCTCTACTACATTTAAAGTATAATTAGAACTACGCGCGAAATCTCATCTAGATTACCGTCACGAAGGCGTTCGTAAACAAAATTTTATTGAGTGTCGATTTCTTTTGCACGCTAGTGTATATTTAGACTCACGCGAACGTTGAGGTAGGTTATTTATTTCGAACACAAAAACGACGCGTACGATAATGCACCGTGTAAACATAGCCGCCTAATGACAATAATGACAATCATACTTATCCAATTTAAATATTTGAAGAGATAATATCCTATGGATCGTGCGTATACATGTAAATATTGGGTCACGAAAGCGATATGTAACAGAACGTTAAAAATAACAAACACTACACGTATTATGTATGTAATAATATATGTACAATATATATACATATTATACATAGATATGTATAACAAACGTTGTCGAGGTTTGGACGTTTTCTCGAATAAAATTTATGACGCTTTTAAAGAGCCAGGGAAGTCAGGAAAACAAATACACGATGATGGATCGTTACTGTCTGTATGGAAATGTTGGAAAGCTTCAAGCGCTGACTGGATATAGAAAGGAACATGGAAGAAAAAGCAAACATAAACTAGAAGAAAGAGGAATTTCAAAATAAATCAGAATAAACCGTAGAAGTGCTTAATTAATTTTATAAAAATAATGTAGTTATTCAAAAAAAAAACCAACAATAAATAAATGATAAGAGGGCACATACACACAGCGCTTAATGAAGAAGAATAATAAGAAATACAAAATCAGATAATGCTATAAACAATTTTAGATTTGAAGCTTAAACTTTAGACAATTTGTAAAAGGATTTAAGGGAAAATACTAAAGAAAATAAAAGTTGAAAAGAAGATCGTTCTGAAAGATACCAGAATAAACAACTAAACTTTAGTATCCCTGACAATAAAAGGGAAACACATAAGCCCAGAAAACAAGGACAGGAAGTTATTTTTATTTTAACAGACTTGCAGGTAAATAATTAAGGAACCAAGATCAGCAACATCTTGTTGGGCCACCTTATCTTTTTTTCCGGTATTCCTTTGCCAAATTCTCTTCGGAATTCTATTGAAATTCATTCTAAGGATATGTCCCAACGACCTTGTATTTTGTCGCTTTACCGTATCCTTATACAACTCCTTTATTAATATTAATTAATTATTAATTCTACATTTGTTTTCTTTATCGGTACTCCATTTGGATTTCTTACTATCGCAGTTTCACTTCCCATGCCCCAAACACCTTCTGTTCTTATGTTCTCAATATCCACACTTTACAGGTGAATGTTACAGTTCGTATTATTGTTTAAATCTTTAACTTTAATCCTTGTGATACGTTTTTGCTGTTGAATATTTTTTAAGCGCAAATATGTATCCTATCTTATTTTCTGGCTATCTCAACACGTACACGCCCAAATTTTTTTCTCGCCCAATATTCTTTTTCTGTACATACCACGTACTTGTACTCATTGGTCAGCAGACACATTATCCTTGGTGATGTTTGTTAGTTCTAAAAAAAACTACTCTTTGCAACTTGTTCTTACTGCTTGTTGGGGCAGCTATATGATCTACAAAATTTAAAAACATTGATGTTGGACATGCAATAATAAATCATTTCTATCGATATTCGCACTTCTCACTACATCTTTTAAAGTGAAATTAAATAATACAAGAGATAGTGGACCTGGTTGCCTAAGTTCTTTCGGTGGATCCAGACTCTCAGCTGTAATCAGTTTTCCACTTCTATTTTTATAAAGCGTCGCACTCTCATGATATCCTCTTCTTTCCCTTATCAAACTCTGGTATAGGTTTCATACTTTCCTACTGCTGTAATTTTTATCCATACTTCTCTTCTATATATATATATAATATAATTTAGCTTATATCACTTACATCGGATAGTTCTCTCAACAAACACCTATCGCAATCCCTAGCTAGCTAATAAACCTTTTTTTTAATTTTGATTTAATTTGTTCATACGGTGTCCATGGAGCAATTTGAGAACGTGGTAGTGTATGGAACAGGAGCTACAAGTTCAAATCCTTCCAGAAACCATTAAGTTTTTAATTTTATGCCCTAATATTTTAAGTTACCATTTTAATTAAACAGCCTTTCAATTTGTATATTTGTGCAAACATTATGTAAATTATTCGCAAAAGAAGAATTTCCGATATACCTTCTTGTTCAACAAACGAATTAAAGTGTCGGAAGCCGCTAGAACCATTTGTGCCGTTTGACACCTCCCTACTATCCTCCAAATCCAAGAAAACCATCAACCTTTCATGAAGATTTGTTTTGCATCCATAGATAAAAACTGTCTTTCTTTTCCATCAAACATTTGGCCATCATTGTTAAAAACAATGTCGGAATATTATAGACTTTTGCATTTATAACATTTGATTGATTTGCTTGTGCAAATAAAGTTCATTATTTTATATAATTTCAAATTACATTCAAAAAATCCCTTGATATTACAGGCAATGTAAATGTACAATGATATTTTCAATGTACAACTGTCATTCTTTTTCTTGGTACCTTTTCTATTCCGCGGACCTGTATGCATAATTCTGCCTTAAGTCGATACGACAGGCACTATGTGATGAATCCTGTATTCCTGTGTTGTTCTCTCAATCCCTCTTTTGTTCTCTCTTTTTTGTTTTATAGTTGGTGTATGTAGTGTTTTTCTTGAACTTTGCTAAAAAACCCTCAATAAGGCCGAAGGTTTAAAAGGATGTATAACTGATACAGGCTTCATTAAAGAAAGCTCTACAAAGCGATTTAAAAAAGTTGGGTGATTATTAATAATAATACAATTTTCTTTTTAACATCAGCTAAAATTTTGAATAATTTCTAATTTCTTGCATCCAAATCTTCCAGAATAAAGTTAGAGAATTTTGTATAAAAAAAGAGTTAACGTAATAATAAAATATTAGAACTTATACGGCACTTAAAAGTTTATGTGAACTCATATTCTTGCCACATCAAGTTACCATTATCCCACTTATATACGTAGGATAAGTGTGTAAAGTGGCACATTATTTCCCACAAAACCATTTACTTTATATTACCCCGGATGACTCATCGTCTCATGCAGGCTAGGCGAGTATTGCCTGCGATTTTGTCTGTCGGCGGTTCGTAAACGTGACTTTCGATTGTATTTTTCTTCCATTCATGCCAACAGGTGTTGGGTAAAAGCGTATATCTTGCGCGCTCGCTCCACGAACAGTATTATACGGCGGCAAGCATATGGAGCAGCCGACGTATTGCCACTATAATATGCTGACGTGAACAAAATCTTAACTCTTGCATATGTCGAGTCGAATCGCATGAAATTCGATACACAAGCGAAAACGGCAGTATCTTAAAATAATGAACGTAAATTTCCGTTTGCCTCTTTTTTAAGATGGTTATTATAAAAGTAGTATATGCGAATGAAGATTTTCTGAGAAGGGAATCATTGAACTTTCGCTTTTTTTTCTTCTCTTGTTCCACTGCAAATAAATAATATCACTACATACAGAAAAGAATATATTATTATACGAGGGTCACGCTATATATTTTGATACAAGAAAACTACAAGTCTTTTTTCGAAAATGATCTTATTTATGTTCAAAATAATAAACAACTGCATCAATGCACTTTTGTAACCGAAGCTTTCACAACGCAAAAGGTTGAAACCAATCATCTTTTGGCATACTCTCAAAAAATTGATGAAATGCTTCATCTATCTCATCCTACGACGTGAAACGTCGGCCACGTAAATGTTTCTTTAGATTAAACACCGACAAGAAATCACATATGACCAAATAAGGTGAATAGGGTGAATAGGGTGGATGCTCAATGATTTTTACGTTATTTTCACATAAAAAGTCGATTATCTGCTGTGTGACAATGCATTGTCGTGATGTAACAATAACCCGCGAGTGTTGACTGACTCGAGAACTGCGAGTAAACATTTTGCGATGTACCAGTTTTTTTTACTAATCATACACTACGAAAGAAAACTGCGCATATAACTTTTTCAACAGCCCTTTGCTTTTTGGCCACTTTTGGTGTTGGTGCATCTTCTTCTTTACTGTTGCGGATCCACTACCAAAATCGTATGTACTACGTTTGCTCTATGACTGCTGTGACTCAACTGACAGTCAAAGCTTATTACTTAAGGATGATGGTATTTAGAAATGCAGTGTTGCCAACTGTAAACTTCTTTAGTTTCGTGGCAGCTCAACATATATAGCGTACGCCTCATATTGTCCATTTTAGGTCTTGAAAATCCTTTTCCATTTTTAGAATTTTGAAATGCAGTATTAACACGTAATAGATATGTATTACATAACGCTTATGAAATCTTTACCACCATTTTCCTTACGATCATTATTGCTTAATCTAAAAAAGTTCCCTCTACAATATTTTCATCGTAGTATTTTCTGTACTGTAATGTAAATTTAGAAAACATACATTTACTTTTTGATACACGTGGGTCACTAATGTAAAGTACTAAAATTGAGCTTTAGAGACAAACGTTCACAACTAGAAACTGAGAACACCGGGTAACTGCAGGTTCGTCAATACTGCAATATTAAAAATGAAAAGGAAAGGAATTGAAAACCGAAAATTCCCAAAAGAATGAATATACGAAATTGAAGTTCAGCAAGCTCAAGGATGGTAAGGTCAAGCTATTGATATTCTAGTAACTTTTCGCTTAATAAATACATATTAAATGAAAGGTTTTTATTTTGAATCATTTGTAATTAGTTACGTATTCAATACTAAGAATACAAAACTAACGAAAACCTTTCAGAGTGTATAAAAAAAGCTATCGATTATCCGATTTTGCAACTTCTCCAATATTACTTTTAGACACGTTTTCTTTTATAACTCAACGATAACTTATGAAAGTTCTACTAAAATCGTAAACTGTGAATAATTTCAGTACCACTTTTTATATAGCCTCTAACTACAAAGAGTGTGCGATTCACATCACTCTACTAAAAGAAAACGAACTAGAGCTGCCTCGTTCAAAACTGATGACACCCAATGGATTCACTAAAAGTTTTAAAATTACTTTCAACGTGTAAACTTTAGAAGTTCCAAGGCTGAAAGAAGGCGAAGCTAGAATGTGTTCGTCGAAAAATATATGCTTGAATAAACATCTACTTTCTTTAATTTTTAATAAGTTAAATTTTCAATAAATATTATCGTCACTTTCTAAGTTGAAAAGCTCGATAACGAAATTGAGAAGAAATATTTCCTATTCAACAAAATCAAAATATAAAGCATTACGCTGGATCGAAAATTTGTGTTCGTCCAAATATATATGCTTGACTAAACATCTACTTTCTTTAATTTTTAACAAGTTAAATTTTCAATAAATATGAATGTCACTTTGTAAGTTGAGAAGAAATACTTTCCACCCAAGAATGTCAAAAGATGCCCTCCTTATGCTGGATCGAAAATTGAATATAGATGCTTTAGATACATAATATGAGAGAAAATTCACCAAAACAAACTTCTTTACAAAATTCTGCGCTAGAAGAATTTATCAAAAAAATGCTAATTAATAAAAAACAAATCTGGCGTTTCAAAATCCAGTTTCACTTTGGACTGCCATCCCACTTAATACATCCTAAACCAAAATATTAAACCAACGAAATAAAATGATTCAGAGGAAGCTCCTTGAAGATGGGGATAGCAAGATTCATTATTCTATCCTCCAGAAACGACAAGATATCGACCACAATCTCTTTCACCAATGATTCATTGCATTTTAACACATTTTGCAGCTCGTTTACTATGCAAACTATATTCAATATTGAATCAAATTTTTCCTCACTCATTAATTTTTAAGAGGTTGTCTGTACCTCTATTTGCACCTACGTAACTTCATGAAAAGCGCAATAAAAATAAACAGAAAGTATTATTATTTCTAGCAGATGCAGTTGCCTACATGGTAGCGACTGGTCTGCTCTTACAACAAACATACAGGAGCATGTCGCATATTACATGTTTAGCACATCCTCTTCACCGAGTATCAGAGGAGGTCAGGAAATGCTACCCGAACGCAAATAGATATCATCAGTCAAGTAAATTTTTGTAAAGGCATCACACCGCGCAAGAATTTATTTCGTGGAAAACTTCCATATTCCCCCCGCATTTTCAAAAGATGCGAACCGCAGTTGTTCGGGAAACGTCAGGGACAAAAAACTTAGTGACATAGGGAAACCCGACAACCGTTACGGCTATGCAATTCTATCTGTCTTCAATTTACAGAATCATGTACACTTATTCTATAGCAGGTATGTCTCTTGGTTGTCATACAATTCGCGCATATTACTTTCGCAAAATAATGAAGAAACTATAATTAGTTACGAGAGAGACCTGAAATGCTTCCGGGAGCATCCACCATTTCTCCCAAAGTGTGATTCTTATCGACTATCTGCAGAAAGGAAGGATGATCGATGCAGTATTGAAGGAGATACGGGCTGAAAAAAATCCCTGGGAGGAAAGAGATTTTGCGTCAAATGAAAAGGTCATCGCCGTTACAGATGGCTATTTTGCAGACTTCGTAACATCCTACTTTTCCGACGGCTTGAAGAGACTGAAGCACCGTTTGAAAAAGTGTATTGATCTTCGAGGAGACTACATCGAAAAATAAAAATAAAAAACCACACCAATTCCGTATTTTTTTCGTCGATTCCGGAAACATTTCAGGTCGCTCCCGTATTTTCCATATTTTTTTGTTTTTTTCTAAGAGTAATTACTTATTTAGAGAGTTTTGTTTGAATTTGGGAATCTCTTCAAAATAGAATTAAATAGAAAAAAGATTTTAATCTTAATATACTCTGTTTACCGAAAATTTACCGTAACGTAATCGATTTGTCACAAATACGCTGGCTATTTTCTCCAGCACACCCATGGTAAGTTGCAACGCCGCCAATCACGAGAATCTAAAACGTGAAAACTCAAATAACAAATAACCAGGAACACATAATATTGCTGCCGGTAGTAGTACTTATACGGCGTTCGAGAGAAATAAAAGAAGCAAAAAAAGAAAAAAGAACGTCGTTTATATAAACAGAGTAATAAACGCACCAGGCTGTAACTACCGGACGTTAAGCAAACACAATGCGCGCCGATTTAGGCGGCTGAGTAAGTGCGGTTGAAGTGGTTATTGTGTTGTCCTTTCACTATACGGCGCGTTTAATAATAAAAGGCTAACGGTACGGCTTTAAGGTGAAGATACGATGAAGCATTGCGGCGTAATGAGGAACGCAACAGCATCTAGCAAACAGCACTGAATCATCCTATCGACGCAACGTGCAGTTGTCTATCTTCGTTGTTGCAAACCGAAACATTTTGCGGCAATGGCGAGCAAAAATAACCGACGAACACTGAAGTGAAAGCATTTTTGCGAGGCGAACTTAGAGTATCGATTAACGTCAAGAGATTTATTTTAAAACGTAATTGATTTCACAAACAATACCTTCCATATTTCGAAATGTACCTACCAACTAAACTATAAAATATTTTACAACCTTTTATTCGGAAACCGAGCCTTTAAAACTCGTAGTATTCCTAATTTTATGCACGCAAAACATAGCTTTATAGCTTACCGAGAATTGAATTCCCTTTTTTTTTAGTATCCATCTTTATACTCGATCATAAAATTAGTTTGATACATTTTATTGATTTGATATTTTTTTATGATACAACGGATTGAATTGCTACTTTAGATTTTGTCAGGCATATATTTTAAACGACCGCAGTGCTTACGTTACGAATAGAGTTGGGATACTTTTCCCGTGTGCCAGGATCGTAACAAGGCGAGTGTACGAACAAATGGGCTACCTTGTCATTTCAATTATGTTTTATAAATAACACATTCTATTCACACCGCAAAAGTGGATATGACCGACAAAAAGTCTGCAGCATGACATAAGTTTCCACATTTGTCTCTGAGAGCACCGTACGCCGTGCTGAGTAGATGTTATCATATTTAGAAAATGGGCGGTTGACATCTACGGATATAATATTCGCATAATTAAAACAATATTTAGAAACAGGTAACGAATTTATATACACTACCGTCCCTAAGTTTGGAAGCAAGGTGAAATTCCCTTAAAATAATACAACTGATAGGCATATCGTGAAACCCTTAATCGCTATTATAAATTATTGTATGTAAATATAAAATTGTTACACATAATCCGTAAATCCCAAACATTTAAGTACAAATTTCACCCGAATACATTTTATTGCTCTTTTTACAGCTCTTATTCGATGAAAACGCATGGTAACAAATTGACGCGTACTGTCTCGAAAAATTGCTTCAAACACCTAAAATTTCAACAGCGGTTCTCAAAACCAAAGGAGTTCATATCGACGAAAATAAACTTACGAGCTAAATAATACATAAATATTATTATATTTGAATTGATTTACTTTCATTTAACGACAGTCACTTATGTTGTATAAATTCTTTGTTGTATATGTGCGTTTTTGTAAAATCCATTGCTGTTTTAAAACTTTTGAACGGTGTACATTTACCATCACAAATTTTGACGAATTCGACATTTCGGCAGTGTATCTATAGCCGTCTTCAGGGACGCTCTGATAAGAGCTGTTGATTGCCAAATTCATCATTAGTTCAATGATTTGTCTGGCCCTATTTTTTGGCGTGTGGATTGAACTCGATTTGATATTCTCGAATTTTGCAAATCCAACGCACTTGACCAGTAAGTTAATCGGGCACACTGGCGAAACGTCGGAATATAAAAGTCCCATAGACGATGGAAGTTGCGCAAACAACAATTCTAACCTTATTCTGATGATAAAAAGCATCCCACTACTTGTTTCAAATATGGAAAAAGTATCTGCAAGCAGCACTCAGGTTGAGAGAATTATGACAAATGCAATGTTACAGGAAAGTATGTTCAAACGTTATCGTTATTTTCTATAATTGTACACGTAATTTTATCTTCTTTTTTTGTTTCAGGAATTTCAGTGCATGCTAAATCATAACGAGCTATAGTTAGAGACAATTACGAGGTTCGGTTTTAGTTTTATATTTATTTTTGTGGAATGCTGTGTTTCTTTTTTTATTCTTTATGATAGCAAGTTATCTAAAGACAAACTATTTAATAGTTAGAAGCAAAATGTTTTCTCTTGTATTTCCTAAGCGGTTCCAAGGCATTAAAAAATAAAGGCGTTTATGAAAATTTCCTCATTTTTAGTTTTTTTTATATAGAGAACTATAAGAAACTAGTACTGAGTACCAGTTACGATATAAAAAAGGGTAAACAACCCTGCTAACTAATAGGATGAAATTGTAGGCGAAGTGATGAGTTGAGCTATGATCGAGTGCCCGCGATGAAAAGTTATGTGGTGGGAGTGTCGTGAAACCATTGTAAATACACCGAATGCTGCAAGTGTATGGCTGAAGTCATTCAATTTGATAATGTTTCGCGAAAAGGCAAATGGTTGGAAATATTACTTTTGACCTGACGATGGCCGTAACTGTGAGTAAAAGGAGGATGAAATAAGTTAAAACAGTTCAGAAATACGCATACTATTCTGCTGGGCGTTTATGTATCAGATGTACGTTTCGATAACCACTTTCAATCCGCAATATGCTATCGCTGTCTAGCGCTATTCTCTACCCATGTTTAAGTACTACTACAAACTGCTACCCTTACATCGATCTCTTGAATTTGAATCGATTCAATCAAGCCCACATTCCCTAGACATGCGTAATTCATTTCAAGTCAGATTTTTTAAGAAATGTCCGTTGCAATTTTTATGACCGGCTGGATTACTGCATATGCCAAGGGGGGGGCAGTTATTCCAACATTTAATAAATAGTTAATTTTCTTTTACAATTTCTTGATTTATTTATAGTTTTTCATTTGTTTGCAATTATTGCTTTTAAGTTTAAGTTTGTTATACTCATTAGCTCTTTATTTATTCTAATAAGAATTTGTAAAGTTTCAGTATTTTATATATGTTTATCGTCTTTATTTGGTAAGAATTTTTATTGAGTGTAGACCATTTAATATTATTTTATTTTTCATGACGCTATGATGAATTCTGTCATTGAAATCCGTTATCAGTTACATTATCTGATGCTTCGATATTCATACCTAGAAATAAGTATGAAAAAAAAACAAATCAATGCTACACATCGTACTTTATTGCACTTTTTAGTTATCAATTGAGTATTGTAAATGAAACGTTGAATTTAATATTAGTTTTACAAACTTCGTAAATCGTGTTTATAGTAGCTTGCTTAGACAATTGGTTATTAATTTGTAATTCATACCATTAATAGCGATATAAGAGTATGCTTTAGAGAGAAAACGAATATCACGCTCATTTTATTTCGGCTGAGCTATGACGAGTCGCCGAATGTTAACAAATCTGTGCTGCGACCTCGTGCTTGTGTATGCCTACAGCGAGAATCGTTTCCATTTCCAGTCACCCAGAGCGCAATCCACAGCTTGCAGCTTTTCACCCGGTATATCATATTACGTACAGCCTGTTACTTATTAATTATTTACCAGCATTCGAACGACTATGGCAACTTTAAATATCAGTTCTTGCTCATACCTTTCTTAAACCGAGTAAAGCCGCTATATTTCTGAGAATATACGTAAGGACTTGAAAGGATCAACAAAATTAATAGACAATTGCAGCTCGCCAAACAAAGATTTCATATTAAAACAGTGCCGCACACTATTGTACTTCATAAACAATCTACGTACACATGATTGTAGGGTACGTGATTCATCGCAACTACAATAAACACAATACGGTAATTGTTTATTGATTCTACGCATTCCCTTTCGTAAAATTCATCTGTAACCATAAGATTATTCAACACTCGCAAAAAAGAAGACCACTACTAACACGGTAAAAACTCGTACCGTCCGTTAATGCGATAACAAATGACTAAATAACAAATGAGTCAATAATTAGTATACGTTAGCAGCTTTGGTTCGCTGTGTAGAACGAGAATATGTAGCAATTCAACTAAAAAATCTTTAAATCCGGTGCGTGCATATACGGTCGGCAATTAATTGTACGATTAATTGTAAGGATCGCCCAGGTGTTTATGTAGGGCAAACCGAACAATATTCGCGTTCGTATACACGTAACACGAAACCAGTTATATGCACGCAAATTTCTACACAATCGAAAGTTGAATAATATACACACTAACTAAGCGGCGTGTGAAATTCATTGATATAATGTTAATTTGATGTTTAACACGTAACAATTATAGAGGAGGTATTTCGACAAACATAAGCTGGATCCAAATAATTCATAGTTAATTAAATTAAAGCGTTTGTTTTCAAGGATAACCGTTTCGGAATTTCATGGATTACCATGATATCCGGCGCAATTTGTAATATTAAATGACACCGTTGTTCTCGGTGAGTACTTAGACAACTGACCAAGGAACCCGGAAGGATTCGAATGGGCTTGACCTTGCAACACCTCCCCCGGTACACGAAGGACAAGCTTAACAGGATTGTTGGTGATGAGTCATGGGTACACCACCACCCTAAACAAAGCGTGCTTCAATGTAATGAAAACATCCTTCTTCACCGCCAACAAAGAAATTCAAGGTTGCGCCCTCAGCTGGTAAGGTTACGCTTACCATGTTTTGGGATTCTCAAGGCGTACTCCTATCTCATTTTCAGAATAGAAATGAAAATGTGACTGCTGAATCATACTGTAGAGTTTTGTTGTTGTTTCAGGATACAATTCGATGAATACGTCTAAACCTACTGACGAAATGAACATTGTTCCATCGCGATAATGCCAGCCCGCATGTCTCTTTCACCAGGCTCACTTGAATTGGTGAGAATTGCAGAATTATGGTGGGAACTTCTTGAATATCCGGCTTACAGTCCCGATTTAGCCCCACGCGACTATCATCTGTTTGGTCCATTCATAACGATGCTCAGTAAGAGATAGGCATGTGGTTCAGACAACTCAACATTTTTATGTAGCAGGCATTGGACCCTTGATAAAATGTTGTGTATATAATGTAAATGGAGACTTTATTGAAAAATAAAACTTGTTTAGATAACTATTTTTTGTGACTTACTTACAGACTTTCCCTTCTAATTGCCTTTTCGTACAAGAATCCCTCAAAGAAAATGTTATTTTCGTGTCAAAATGCTTGAATAGTTTCCGTGTTACTGCTGCTGTTGGTTTTTGTTTTTCGTAAACGGCAATGGCAAAAAGCATTGTCAAAAACAATATGGCGCTTTTTGTATTTAAATTTGATATTAAACTATTTCCAAACTCATGTTTAAATAACAATATTGACATCTTCATGGTGTCAAACTAACAATTTAAGATGCCCCACATTCTTGACCGAAGCTATACGTACACGACCGTCCATAAAGGTTTAGCCAAGGGAGAAAGTTTTACAGCACTTTAATTTCATTAAGCTTTATTGCATTCAATCACGATAATCTTAATAAACACCTACCCTGCAGATGTATTTACATTAAATAATTAAAATATTACCAAGAAAAGAAGCAATTAAGCACTTTATGGCGTGGAACAACCATCCTTATCTACAACGGATTATTCTAATCTATTTATTGGATAAGTTGTATGGATGGGACTAAGCAGGTAAAGATTTTATTGTATTCCCTCTCTCGCTTAGGGCTCATTCCTACCCGGTTCAAACGTTTACTGCAATTATTAGACTCACAACAGTTCAGTTTGAATGTTATTGTGATCGGGGGTACAGCAAGTGAACAACATTGTTCGAAATGCTTCGTGGTCATTCCAAAATCGATAGGTGTTGCTAAACGATCCAGTATAATAACTTCGCATAAAGAAAGCTTTGCGAGCAGGCAAATCGGTGAGAAGCTAAATCTAGCCGCGTCGACAGTAAAATACACCATTCGCTGATATCAAGCAGACAATCGTCTAGTACGAGGGGAGGTCCAGAAGTTCGTGGAATGAAAGGGTTTTAAATAAAATAAAACAATTAATCTATTTTTCTTTTTCAATATAATCACACTTAAGCACAATACATTTATTAGATCTACGAATTATTTTTTCTAAACCATCATAAAAATATCTTTCGCCTCAAAATGGGCCAAAATTGCCTCCTTTACCTCATTGTCGTCGGAAAACTATCTTCCACGTAAGTCTCTTTTTAAATTGGGGAACAAATAAAAATCACTAGGTGCCAGGTCTGGACTGTAGGGTGGATGGAGTATTGATTGAAAACCATGCTTATGCAGAGCAGCCATTGCAACTTTGCTCTTGTGAACCGGCGCATTGTCTTGCAAGAGCAACACACCCTTGATCAATTTTCCTCGACGTTTTTCCTTGATGGCCTCCTTTAATTTTTCTAATATCGCTGCGTAATATTCTCCGGTTATGCTCCTACCTTTTTCTTTGTAATCAATCAATAATATCCCCTCACAATCCCAAAAAACAGTAGCCATCAACTTTCCAGCCGATTCTGACACTTTGAATTTCTTTGGCGGTGGTGTCCCCTTTTTATGCCATTACATGGAGTCAGGCTCAAAGTGATGAACCCATGTTTCATCTCCAGTAATAATCCGCACCAAAATCTGTGCAGGTTTGTCTCCACACAGCTCCAAAAATTGCTTGGACGCACAGACGCGCTGCTGTTTCTGCAGCGGCGTGAGCATTATCGATACCCATCTTACACTGACTTTTGTCATACCCAGGTGGCCATGTAGGATACGCAAAATGGTGGTATCTGATACTCCAACTAATACAGATAATAGTTTTTTCTTCAAAAGGGCATCTTGCAGTAGAAATGTTTGCACTTTTTCGACGATGTCTGATTTGGTGGCCTCAACTGGCCGTCGTGAGCGGGGCTCGTCTTCAATTGACTCCCGACCATGTTTAAAAAGACCATGCCACTTATAATCATTGATTTACTAGGGCACTGTTCTCCATAAACGGTTTCCATTTCATTCAATATAGTTTGAGCGTACTTTCCTTGCTTCGTAAGGAACTTTATCATAGCACGGTGTTCAATTTCCTCCATAGTTTCAGTTTTCTTCCGGATTGACTTGTTTAGCAGGTAACTATTCGTAAACGACTGACGCTATAGGGCTGCATCTTAACTTATATACTAATGATGAGTCACCAATCAGAATGACACCTAGCGAGCGCCCCTATTCTCACTCCATCCCCTCCATTCCCCGAACTTCTGGACCTCCCCTCGTACAACTATCAAGTAAGCTAAATCGTAGAAAAACAGCACCAGAAATAGCGAGCGAATTCTATTGCGGGCATCAGCGTCCGATTTCATTTACCACCATCAAACGCCGACTGACCGAAGGAAATTTACACTGTGGCAGCACATAAAACCATTGCTACGCCGGAGTAACCAACTGAATAGGTTACAGTGGGTCCGTAAACATCGAGATTAGACGGTAGGACAGTGGCAAAATGTTTTATGGACTGACGAATCAATATTTAAAGTATCTGGTTCAAGCAGGAGAGAGTCTGTCAGGCAATGCGCTAATGAAAGGATGCTTCCCGAATGCATTCTATCGACAATAAAACTAGGTGGTGGTTCAGTTACAGTTTGGGGTTGCTTTTCTTATTCAGGAACAGGAACGTTACATCGTATCAAAGGAGTAATACGGAAAGAGTAGTACCGCGGGATATTGGAGTCTCATGCCATTCTTCTTGGGCAGCCAGAATATGCAACAGTATCTGAATGAGCAAAATCAAGTTATGACATAGCCACCACAGAGTCCAGATCACAACCTTATTGAATTACTATGGAATGAACTTGATAAAAGAGTACGAGGTGTCGGTTCTACTTCTCAGCAACAGCTTTGGAATATCTTTCAACAAGAATGGAGAAATATCCCAGACGAAAAGCTCAAAAAATTAATTGAAAAGATGTCGCGAATTGTTTTAGCGGTAATCAATGCAAAATGCGATTTTTCTAACGAAAAGAATGTTTAAAAGTTTTGTTAACAATGACTAGGAAAATATTTTTTTGTTAGATTTTGATAGTTGTCATTTTTAAAAGTAATACATTTATTTCTATTAATTGCCTTTTATTTTTTGATTTTTTAAATTCTTGTTACTTGGCCAAACTTCTATGGACCGTAGTATACGTCATTTAAAGTTCATGAAGCGCATTCACATCGATTGAAATCGTTAATTGCCAATTCTCGTAACTAACAAAGCAGCCATCAAAAATGCTGCAAAACTTCTATTTGCGCGACATTAATTATTATATTACGTTTTATCCCATTTCTTATATGCCCATCTTATCTCGTCGTTAAAAAGGTTTACGGGGAAGCTCGAAACAATTCATCCGAACGAATTATTGTACTTTAACATAAATCGGTACGTGCTGCTGCCTTTTCGCCAATGGTCGCCGATGTAAATGCCGTAATAAATCTATTTTTAACGAAACCTTTTATTGGTGTTTATCTTTACTATGACGTTTTCGGTTTTTATTGTTCCCGTCTTACATGTACTGCGGGGGTCATGCGAATTTCGTCCGTAAAACGACGCCTGTTTAGAGTTCTTTTCGAGATATATTTCTCTGGGATCGTTCATGAGGTATAAAGTTGTTTCTTTGAGTGCGTCACTTTTCGGTGGTATTGGTTACGTTGCGTCTTTTTTTCTCGAACACAGGAATGTCGGATTACCTAACAGATGATTTATTCTGCTTTGCTAGTTATTTCTATGTGATATCTGAATATTTAAAACGATCAATATTATATTCTAAATCCCGCAAAAAAAACCTGATCTTGGACCACTTAACATTTCAACATTTTTTTTCGGAGACTTTACGCTCTTACTTCAAAAACAAAGGTACGTATACGCAATTGGTAAGATGTATGTTAATAATATTCTTAAGAAGGAAAATATTGTCACAAAATGACAAGAACAATAGTACCAAATATCTGAAAAGATATACAGCACCACTTGAGAATGCAATAAGTCCAAACGTTTTCACATCCACTCAAAATTCATTTGGGGTTGCTTAGTATTCTGGATTTTCGATCGTTGTTCTTGTTTGCCGAAAACCTAAACGCTCAAAAAATAGATGTCAAAGTTTAGCAAACATGGGTTTCGCGATTCAGAATGGATTTAATTACACACACGTACAGGAGCAGAATGAAATTGATATCCACTTTTCAAGCTCGAGTATCTCAAGAACGTGAATGTTACGTTCTCCTGGTATGAAGAACGCTGTTTAAAGTTGCAATTTCCTTGTAATTGGTTAATTAACCAACGTAATTAAATTACTGAAAAAAATATCAGTTCCGGAGGGATTTGAACCCACGACCTCTACGTTACCGGCGCATTGTGCTACCATTACATCACAAGACCACTTGTGAGCTCAAATCGTTTTTAATCCCTAGATGTCACGATGTCAATAGATATATCATAATATCTCACAGACACTATCTTATTAATGAAGGCAAGTTCTTCACAATTAAACTAATATTAATGTTAAACCACCGTTGGTATTACTAATGATAAAATTACAATTAATAAGATAGTGTCTGTGAGTTATGATATATCTCTGTCTGCGAGATATTGTGATATATCTACTGACATCGTGACATCTAGGGGTTAAAAACGATTTGAACTCACAAGTGGTTTCATGGTGTAATGGTAGAACAATACGTCGGTAGAGGTCGTGGATTCCCTCCGACACTGATATTTTTTCAGTAATTTAATTACGTTGGTTAATTGCAAGGAAATTGTAATTTTATCAAGTTATGTTTTCTTTTGTAAACCCGTAAATACGATATACATACTGTATTTACAGTTAGTTACAAAAATACACTGAAAATACTGAATGACGAGTTAACCCGCTCGATGACGAATTGAAACTCACTATTATTTACTATTAATAAGTGAATACAAGCTAACTTGCTCTGGACAAGTTGAAACTCCTGTTCTCTTGGAGCTATGCGTTGTTCTCCTGAATTACATGGTGTACTGACTTACATCGTGGCTTGATTTAAGTGTACTACTGTAGTGCCTAACGTATACTACACGGAGTTACTTTGCGAGCTAAAGTTACATTATTGGAAGAGAATTCTTCAATTGGAATTTCTTCCGAACGTTTCGTTTACAGCTGCGGTAAACGAAAGATCGTCGAAAGTCTGTCTTGAATGAAAATGTACACATTTAGAACATGTAATAAAGTGTAAATAATACGTTAAAAAGATAATAAAATTAATATATTGGGTCATAAAATAGAACAGGTTTTTATCATTCTCTAATCGATATTGTTGGAAGTTTGTCTTTAGAATTAATAAACAATATGTCATTTATATACAAAAGCAATTATATTATCTTTTAGTAGAGTTTACAACATTTTACTGGGTGTCCGAACTAATATGGACGGTAGTGTATATCTTCAATTGAGTTATCCAAGCTTAGCTTACAGATTTTGTAATCCAAAAAAGATGATTAATATCATATACCATATTGTAACATGAACATTATATTTCGGATTTACATATATATTTACATGAAATGACGGTTATTTTATTTCTTTATTATACATCCTTATTTATATATGTACACATGCATTTCTTTAGGACAAATATGAGAAAATGCCAGCTTCACGCAGGCTTAAAAAGTGTCCGAAGTTGTATTAAACTTGTACATTATAAACCTTAATGTATGCTAATTTGATTTAACGTCAATGTATATCCGAAAAACGTATGAGAATGTATGTAATTCGCAGTCACCGCAGCGTGCATCTAATTTTCGCATACAGACTATAATAAACTTTTACATAACCGTTAGGCAGTCGTATAAACACGGCGACGAATTAGCATTTTACTTTAGAGTAATGGTCACGATCGAAATCTTTTAACAAAAGGGGCTTCGGACGTCAACGTACCGAGCCTCTCGTTAAAGCTATTATACACTTTTTATCATTAAATCATTTCATAATTTCAACCGTCAACGTTATAAATATTGTCAACAGCGGCATCCGTTTTGTTGAGGTTTAACGACATTCTGATGGTAATCTATTCTATAATTAACTTTGGAGAGAAATTGCTTACATTGTAGAGACGCAATGGAGACGGTTATAGTCCATGGTAATTTAATTGAGGTAGTTAGCCTCGGCCAGCAGTGCGATTTTGAAGAAGTATGCTGCAGATGCTTCAAGAAGATGCGAACACTATATACAGTTTCAAGAATAATTTAATCGGTTTTAAATGTTTAACAATTTAGTTCAATCTCATGTTGTTTTATTAACTTAACATGTCTATCATAAAGTCTTATAAGATTTCTATTTCCGCTTGTGTCACCTCTATAATAATCCTCAAGATATCTTTTATGTTGAATGGGGTATCGTTATTCATAATGATGTCTTAAAACTTATCTTAAACAATAAGCTGTTGTACTGGTAGTGCAACAAAAAACATATTTTCCGTGGCTTAATCTTAGTTGGAGATAAAATGTATTGCCAAAAGAAAAATAAATTACAAACATAATACCTTCTTCTTAGCCTTACCATCAACCGGAGTGACTAGGGGTCACTCGGTGTCATGGAATATCGTGGTAAATGTCACCAAAGGTTTAATGATGACTAACTTTGATGTCAGCAAGGAAGCCAGTGTATTTAGTATGAGAAAGAAACGAAAATTCTGGGAGAAGCCTTCGGATGTTCTTTGGTACAAAAAATAAAACAAATACAAAATTGTGCCGCCGACTGAAATCGGCAGCCACAAATTCCAGGTGGACTACTAATCCCCTTATTTTTCATGTTTTAGTTCATTTTTTTAAAAAGTTTCTAAACTCTATACGGTGAAGTTTAAAACAGTTGTACATACGTAATTCCTTTAAAGTTAGTTTACTCTTAACTTGAGTTTGTCGATGTTTAGGTCAAATTTTTTAAAGAAAAGGTATTCCCACCAACTCACGATTTTGTTTGTTTCTTATCTCTCTAGGATTGTATTCGTACCTTTTGCCGTTTTATTATTAAAAATTTTAATTATGTTGACGTTTATAACGACATATACATATATATATATCCCCTTTTATCCTTTTTTAAATTTTACCATTTTTTAAACAGTTTTCAACATTATAAATCTGTGCATTTGAATTTTGTAGGGTGACTAGTAACCATAAAACGTTTCTAATATCGTTTCAAAGAGAACCAGGTGCAGCAGTTAGTGGCCCCACCAGTAACAAACGAAGTAAGTTGTCGCCAGAGAAAATAATTCCTCCCTCCCCCCTTCCTGTTGTAACTAAAATTTCTTTAAGATTTATAAATTGATAGCAAAGATATAAATCTATATTGTATTGAAAATTCAGCCCAATTCAACTGATATCAAAGGAGATATGGCATAAAAACCTCAAAATATCACACTTTATCACCTTGGTTGACGGTACCTCTCTGGTTTGAATTGACAAGAAAAAATGATATTTTCTTGTTTATATCATGATATACACAGGATGAGTCCACAACCAATAGTGAGTAAATATACATATCAACAAAAAGAAAAATAAGTTGTAACCAAATTACCACAAAATCCAAGAGATGAACGTCAAAGTACAAATGTGTTGAGAAACAGAGCAAGCAATAGGTTTCGATGATTCATTGCTTCTCTTCTTTGAATATAAGATTAAACTTTGAAAAGATTATCCTATTTCCATGTACCTTATACTGTTAGGTCGTTGATCACCCAAATCCTTGAAATTTATTCTATACCCTTTCTATTCTGTTGAAGTTCACTACCATAACAAAGATACTTATCTGTCTGGAATCCTCTACCTAAGAGAGTGAAGTAAAGAAGTCTACGTACTACCGCAGATTTAAAATCGTAACAAATCCTCATCGTAAAACCAAAGATCTTGTAAGCCTCTATAACAATATTCTCGATGTTAATATCGATGGTTCAATTATTCTTCAATCCGACAAAATTTATCCATATTTTGTTCTTTGAAATTATATTGACGCGTTGTATTATATATCACATTTTCAAATTTAAAGGTATCTCATTATTTCTGCTGTAAATAGTAATTCCATTGAAATCAGTTTGCACTTCATAACCATCTTTAGCTAATCAATGTATATATTTTTAAATCATCCACATATATTAAATATTTTCAATTTTGAAGGCATAGGTAGCCAATAACGTTAATATGTAGAATGAAAGACGCTTGATCGAAATCTCTGCCTTATCTGGATCTCCACCCAGTTAGACCGAGGCCCTTGTGGCTCTTATACATCTGGTTTGCAACATCTCTAGCTACCGCAAGAAAACTTAGTTAAACAAATATGATTCCAAAGAGTTTTTCATGTTGGAAAACTTTTCATGAATCCCGTTTAACAGACAATTGGACATATTTTCTATATTCCTTAAATTTATTGTTATATATGGCGCCTAATACATTCTTCCTAGGTACTGTCTTTGGAACATTCTTACTAAAATAATCAAGATATATAGAGTAAAGTTTATTGCAGGCACCGTCAACAGAATCACAACTGATCACTGAATCCCAATGCAGATATACATATAACCGATTTACAAAGACATATTTAATCATTTAGCCAACCACTGAAACCAACAAATGCTAATATAATACAGAAACCTTGCATAGTACCAATAGGTATTCTAATTCTCTTACCGAGATCCATCGAAGCACAACTCACGATCGTCTTTTTTCTCGTTTTCAAACGTAACTAAATAATTCGTAATAAATCGCATACCACCCTGGAATAATTCCTCCTGTTTTCCAGAGGAGTTAATTTTCGTCGTCCAAACGACGTATTATTCCGTTCCATTTGTGTGGGAACGAAAGAAAACGGTTCTCCACTTCCATTCCATAATCTAATTATCAATTTCCTACTATGTACGTCCTTCTTACGGCGGCGGAGACGCATAACGAGAGATGCTTGTCGTCGTGACGAAACGATCTGCATTGCTCGGATACTCCGGCCGAATAATTTATTTTCCTTATCTCTCCGCGCGCGGCGAAATTCACTTGGAATAATTGAAATATTATGTCCCTTTCGTTCTGTTCGTTCTCGTTCGCCACCCCTTGCCTCTAACGGCGACATTTCGCGAATATAGATACAAGAATTAATTAAAATCGAATAAGTGCTGTCGTACCGCCAAAATGGAAAACTATACTAAGAAATAAATAAATTTATTTTAATGGAGTACCTCAGCAAACACTGTTGTTTACATTTCGAATTAGCTTTGTATTTTCAACAGTAGGGTTTCTTTCTAGCATATATTGGGCGACACGGGCGAAATTATCTAAATTTAAGATGGGCCAAATGCTCGTTACATGTAATTTTAGTAGATCTCTTTGTGTGCTCAGTATACACCTGATTGCAATCTTTACATGATATTTTGTAAATTCCTGACTTTTCCATTTTATCTATTGAAGACCTTTCGTATATGGATAAAACGCTAATTTCACATACTTCTTATTGCTACAGCCAGTACTTTCTAGTGTGCTTATATTTCTAGTTCTTATTATATTCTTATGTTTCCTAATAGTATTACAGACAAAGCTTAAGCTTGATGGCACCAAAAGATATCCTCCCAGCCATAATTGCCGACGTATGCTGGAGCCCGCTTCAGAACTTTAGTCCTCGTCAATGATGTCATTAACGTAGAATTACGAGGGTAAGCTGTAGCAATATTTCAATGAAATGCGTTTTATTTTTCGATATAATCTCTCGCAAGATCAATCCGTTTATTTAGTCGATGCTCAAGTTTCTTTATGCCTTCAGATTACTTATTTTCCTCGAGCTCCTCAAAATAGTGGTCCACGGCAGGTATCCGCTCCTCATCTGAACAAAATCTCATACCGCCAAGGTATTTCTTAAGCTTGGGGAAGAGATGATAGTCCGGCGGAGCTAAATCCGGTGAGTAAAGGAGATGCTCAAGTGCTTCGAACTTTAATTTGGCCAATTCCGCTGGTGCGAACTGGCCCATTGTCTTGATAGAAAAGTACCTTCTTTTGCTTTGTTCCAGGTGTTTTTTCCGCGATAACTGCCTTCAGTCGATCCAAAAGTTTAGAATAGTATTGTCCAGTAATCGTTTATCGCTATGGAAGGTAATCGATAAGCAAGATTCCCTTCGCATCCTAGAAAACGGAAGCCATCACTTTTCCTTCCGATAGAATGGCCATCTTTGGAGCCGGTTAACCACGTTTAGTCCACTGTTTACTTTCCGATGTGTAGTGGTGGATCCACGTTTCACCGCAAGTCACAAATTGGCGCAAAAAAATTGTTGGACTTTGCTGAAACCGCTCCCAAATGGCCGTAGAACATTCCACGCGTTTGAGTTTTTAGAGTGGTGCGGGCAAACGCGGCATCCATCTTACACACCACTTGGACATGTCTAATTTAACATTTAAAATGTACGTCACCCGTTCTCTGGAGATGCCTGTAGCCTTAGCAACATTTTTCAATGTTAATCGGCGATCAGCTTCCACAAACTTCAAAACTTTTTGCACACTTTCTACAGGAGTGGATGTTTTTGGGCGTCCAGAATGGGGATCATTATTTACGGTCGTAAGACCTTTTTTTAAATTTATTCACCCATTTGCAAACACTTTAAAAAAAGGAGCATCCTCTCCTAACACATTTACCAATCAGCATGAATTTCTTTGGGTAAAAAATACTTTTTTCCACAGGTATTTAATCACTGCGCGAATTACAATATTCGCCAGATCTTCACGATCCAAGTTTAACTGAAGCTTCATTTCGTTGATGTAATTCTTTAGGTATATTTACTGCGATCCATCTTAGATATGTTTTAAAGTTAAGCAAATGAGTAGAGATTCCAGTAATTATTGTAATGAATCTCATAATTCTGCTTAACGAACAACTGCTTACAGTCACAAAACAGCACAGTAAACAACGTAAATACGAGGAATTGACAGGAATATGTTAGTTTTAACATGTGTCTGTTTTGTTTGGAAACTTTTTGAGTGTCGCTATAATACTATTGACGTCATCATTTTCAGTACATTGGTTTCTACACAGGTTTCTCCCGATTTGAATAGTACTCCACCATGTGGTCCTTTGTATTATGATTAACCAAAGTCTCTATCATATTAAAACATTTCAAATTAATGGAAGAACAATTAAAAATATGTGATAACATATTATTTTTCGATAGGTGCTCTTATACTTATGAGAAATAGTGTATTTCCATACGGAAGCAGATTCGCAATCGGTTGTGTTATTCTTCGAATTAATCGATCGCCAGACACATAAATAACTAACTTTACCGCCCGCTCGCTTTGATCTTATTGCGATCCTTAATTCGATGCTCCTCTATTTTCCCTTCTACTTTTTTTTCGACTACGCACGTACATCTTGCGACACCTAAGTTCATCTTCGGTTTAAATATAGTCCTAATTGTCAAGTGTAAGTGCCAACCGTCTACCGAATTGATACGCCGTGATTTACAGCCGAATGACATATTCTTCGCGCGTTAAATATAAATCGAATTGGCAACGACTCGCCTGCCTGCCTCCGAACTGGCCCCAAAACGACGGCAAGATCCGCCAACAAAAATCTTTTTATTAGCCCATTGATATTTCGAGAGACGCTCGTGAACTGGAGGAAGATTCTACGATACGCGAAAAGGGAAAGCGCCTCGAATAAGCGAAAAAGGTCAAGATGAAAGGCGCGAATTTTCTTCGGCTGAAATGTTCGTAAAAATGGGAAAAAAGTGGGAAAGAGAAACGGAGGAAATTTGTGTGCTGCACGTAGATGAAGGGTTATATTCGATGAAAGAAGAACGCGATTAAGTGAAAAGGAGGGATGGGGAAAAGGGATGGAAAATAGGGAACGTGAGATTTTGCCAGCTCAATAAGTACTTTGCAACAAGTTTTCTGGTGGAATAATACTAATCCTCTTTTGGCTGATAAATGCTTCATCTGGATTTCCTTCAGACAGGAGGAATGATTAAAGAATTATGCGTTTGTATTTCGTTTTGACAATTTCTTTAGGCAATTTGCAATTACGAAACATTAGTCACGAGAATACAGGAATTTTGTTGTATTATTCATTGTAAAAAAGAATTTCTCTAGTTGCAGCCCACTAACTCGCTTATGATGGTGAAAGTTTTCTAATTATTCTTCACCACCTTCTAGAACATCTAATGAAAAAAAAATGAAAGCGACATCAAATTTTGTCCACGTTTCATTTCTTATATTTTTAAGAACGTTTAAAAATGCCCTCAGAGAATTCATAGGCTTGATTGTAATAAGCAGAATAACAAATTTCGAAAGTATCAGCTAATACTTCATGGTTGCATTGCTGCCTTTCATAACGATCAGTTAACTATAACGAATTAAGAAAGAAATACATGTACACTAACGTTTACGAAAATCTAGGGACTTTATTTATTAACTTAAAGCAATGATATAGGATTACACTAGATGTAACATAATATTTCTTCAGTTAATCCCACTTTCCTTGCGCACCGATGTTAGTATGTGCCTTCTTGTTAACTGCGGACAATTCCGCCACTTTGTAAGAATAAGTTTGTGGGATAATGTTAGATGCTTTTCCATTTTATGCACAATATCCCTGGCTGGAGACAAAGGACGCTGAAAATATTCGACTGATTTCTGAGCAACATGTTGGTGATTTTCTTCCAAATGCCTTTTATTTGCTACTACATATTAACTATAGGGTATAAGAATAAGTTTTAATCATTTGTGGACAAAAAACTTTAAATACAAAAATATTAAATGATTTTATCCAAAATAAAAAACATCGAAGTTATGCGAAGGATCGGAAAGAAAAGTGGTTAATACCATGAAAATTCGGAAACTACAATACTTAGAACACATAATGAGACATGAGAACAGATTTCATCTACTGCAAAATATTCTACAAGGAAAAGGAATAGGAAAGAGGGGTATTTGTAGAAGACAAATTTCTTGGTTGAGCAGCAGCAAACAAAATTAGTTATGGTAGCCAACATCCAAAACGGATAGGAACTATTAGAAGAAGAAGATTCAAAATATTTTCTATTTGAAGCACCAACCTTCGCCCATCTTTCAGGCAATAAATGGATTCCTCGAGTGAAGAATTCAATTTTTTTCGAAGCGAGCCAGTCAAGCGATTTTTATATGGTGTCATATGAGGTGAAGAGCTCTCCAGTAAGTGCCTACTGCATCGACCGGAACAAATTATGGTCTGTAGGGGCTGTCTGGTGAATACGGCGAATAGGATGGAGCCTCCCATTTCACTCCTAGGTATGTCCGGACGAGTTGACTTAAGATGTGGGCTAGCGTTGTCGTGCTGTAAAATTAGCTGCTTCTGTCTATTGTACTATTCTGGCCGGTTTTCTTGAATACCTTGTTGCAAACGCATTAGATGAAATCGGTAACGTTGGGAATTGATAGTTTGGACGGTTTCAATGGCTGATAGTAGGCTACACACCGCATGTTCCACAAGATATAGCGTACGACCTTTAACCCGTGAATATTACGGTTTGGCATTGATAGACCTGGTTCACCTAGCTTCACCAATGCAAATTTGCGCTTAGGATTGTCGTAGTGAATCCATATTTCATCGCCAGTGATGATCTGATGCAAAAAACTCTTTCTTTCTTGTCGTTGAAACAACATTTCGCACGTAACCAAACGTCTTTCAACTCGTGTGGTACCCAATAATTTCCTGCTTTCTGAACCATTCCCAGCGCATGTAGGGGTCTTCCAACGGTGAATCGATCAACATCCAATGCTGCCTTAACCGGAACCAATCCATCACCATGCGCTGTTATCAGTCATGGACGAGGGAGGGTCAGAAAAGTCGCCAAAAAAGAAACCGAAGACTGAAGCAGTAAGAAGGTACAGAATCGCCCAATCGTATTAAGAGACCGATTTTCCGATATCAGGTCAATTGCTGATCTATGGTTAAGTAACGAAGGTCGTCCTTTAATCCTTCGGAAGCCGAATCAGCAGGCTTTTGACTTACAGTCCTATCGACCACATCTTGTGTTGTCACCTACGGCTCAACACGAATAACGAGATTTGGAGTGATATAAGTTATGAATGCACTGGCATGTGTAGTGTCATAATTCAGTGATAAATATCGACTCTACATAAGGTTGCACTATGATCGCATAAATGTCAGACAAAGACGTGGGAAACGGCGAAAAATTCAATTTCATGTTGATAGGCGTGTGCACATCTTCAGCGGGTTGAAGATCCACTTTTCCGAGAGGATGTCAACATCTAGCCATGACCACCTATAATTCTCGATCTCTCGCCAAAGTGTGCAACATTATGGGACGAAAGATGAGGAACTTAGCAAACCCTTGACAAACACTGAAAACGCTCCGGCATGAATTGCAGGTTGTTTCGTATGTCATGTACCAAGATGACAACGACAATCTACTGGAATTAATACCGCGTAGAATAAGGCAATGTAAAAGTAATAGGGAGAGGGTGGAGAAAGGACAACACATTATTACTAAAAATAAAAGTAAATTCTGCTAATGTTTTGTTCTCTTTCTTTTAAATTATATTCAATTATTATATCTGAATGGTTATACGTTTCTATCAAATTCAGTCAAAAAATTTGCACCCCTTCTTAGTATTACACCGTCCATGTCATGTGAGTGCTTATGTATATTTTGTTCACATTATTTAAATCAACAAAAACTTTCAGCCGGATAAAATATGGGCAACGAAAGTTCTATTTTGGCGGACAATTATGGAAATTATGATCAAAATTTAACAATCTAATACGATTAATGTTTTTCATTCTGAATTTAATTAACTAAGAAATTCATGGATTAATGCCCAATGTTAATAAAATAGGACGTAGGAAACAAAAACAAATAGAGAGGAGTATTGGAAAAGAGGACACCAAGAGAATCGACTTCAAATCAGTCTTACACTGAAAATGACAGTCTTTTAATCAGGTCTGCAAATAATGCGCCAATGTTAAATTAGCGGCAACATCCAGAAACTCTACCGCAGTAGACTGATCGGAATATGTGTTTCATTGAAGCGAAATAAATTTTAGCATTCCTAATAGTAACTAAAATTGTACAAGGCCGCGCGGTTCTAAAATTCTGCCCACCCGACACACTGAAACACGCATTGGAAGACCTGTCTTCCGCGCACGACATACATATCTAGATCGAGAGGATTGCAAATTACCATCTAAACGCTTAGAGAGCTTGCAACTTTAATATCGACCGACAACGTTCCCTTTCGCAATACGTAAAGTTCAAACCGTAATTCTCGCGTTTTAAGTCGTTTATCTGATGCCGCGGTGAACACAATCCCTCGACAATAACTCCGTTAAATATCACAACATTCGTATCGAACAGCTAACATTGACCCCATAACATCCGTATAACTCGTACGACAGTAATTCTCGGTTGGTTCCAATGCATGGATACGCAGATGTGCGGCTGGCTCACAGCTTACGAACGCATATGTAACGTGTACTGGTGTGTATATGTACGTAGATTGCGATTGAAAAGTGGATATTAAGGCGACTCATGCATGGCTTTGTATGCGCGTTTTCCAGCGTATGTACGGAGATGATGTAGAATATCGCGTAGGCGTCAGATGAGTCATCTCGGCGAAGCAACAATTCCGTTTCGATGTGTGAAAGACGGACGAAATGAGGCTTCTTTCCGTGTGGATTTCGACAATCGAAATGCTATAGTGACGCGTTAAAACTTCCAATAAAGTATGTAAGGACATCGTCGCAGTTATACGGGAACGTTTATTTCAAATTTGTCAAGAATTACGGAAATTAAAGAAATTGATGATGATGAACTATTTTGGAATAATTTTATTTGAAAATGTAATCGATAACAAGAATTTTATTTTAT
The DNA here is from genome assembly GCA_023509865.1 of Trypoxylus dichotomus. NCBI lineage: Eukaryota > Metazoa > Arthropoda > Insecta > Coleoptera > Scarabaeidae > Trypoxylus > Trypoxylus dichotomus. The sequence continues at coordinate 38,104,034 of CM042081.1, forward strand.
CAATAACAGCAAGCAATAAACAAGATGTATGTAGCTCTACTTACTGTCATAAACTCAAAACAACAATCGTCAATCCAATAGAGAGACACGGAATTATATAAGAAGTGTATACCACTATAAGAATCATGATATACACTATCGCTCATAAGTTTAAGACCACCTTACCGGAAAATAGATGTTATAAAACTAATAGCACGACATGAATGCGTAGGCTTCCACGGCCAGAGTCAGTAGCAAGCTAAATATTTCCAGAATAGGACCATGAGATGTAGAAAACGAAATAAAACTAAGAGGAAAGCAACAAAAAGAAAAAGAAAATAAATAAAAAGAAAAAGGAAAAAAATGAAGAAAGTGGGCGAAAAAAAGAAAAGATAAAAAAGGAGTAAGCGAAGGAAAGAGAGAAAGGAGACAAAAAAGAAAAAAAACACGCTAGAAGCGAAACCACTTTGGAAGAAGGTCACGGTAACTCGACGTGTTAACTACGCCTTTTCCTTTTTATTTCTTTCCTCTTACTCTTATTTCATTTTTTACATCTCATCATGATACGGTCCCGTTTCGGAAATAGTTCGTCGTAACATGACAATATAACCCTTTTTTTGTTTTTACGTGAATAATTTTAATTTTATAAAATCGTTTTAATTGCATGGTCTTTGGATGGTAGTTCAGTTCAAACGTATTACAACCGTTATCACTTCCAGTTATATTTGAGTTGCATGATTCTTCGACAAAGATTTATGACCAGCCTAGCTTCCAGTAAGCGACAATTGTCACAGAAACTTGGTCCTTCGGAATGGACAATAGTCGCTCTGCTTCATAAACTAAGGAAGATAAACGAAAAGAACCTCGTGTATTAATTATGAAAGAGACGCAGCGACGAGAGCAAATTTTGTAACCAACTTCTCGGCAATCCACGAGATCTTCATTTCTATCGGGATAAATCTAATGTATGGCGAAAAGTGCTTCTACTTCAAACAAATCAAATTGGTGGTTAACCCGTCGCCAATCTACAGAACTTGTAATCAAATGCAAACACTTATTGAAAACAGTTTAAATTGGTACCGGCGTTAAAGTCCAAATTATACTATACAAAAATCGCATGTTATTCCGTCACGATAATGCAAAGCCGCATAGTAACCAATGTACTCTCCAGAAATTGGAAAAATTTGGGTATGGTACAGCATTCGGCTTACAACCTCGACTTTTCCGCTGAAACTTCTTTTGTCAATGTTATGAAGGTGTGATGAAGAAGGATGTTGTAAATTCTTTGCCTTTAATCAGCAGAATGCTGTAGGCACCCAGACAGTAGCACAGAACTATCGATCACAGCGGATCTTTGTGTTGTTCATATTGCTAAATTAAATTTTATTCACAAATAACAAAAAAAAAAATTGCTCCACTATATTAATTACCAGAATGCCGCAGTAAGGAAAATAATCAAAACTTTGTTTTTTACAAAAATTTTGGAATATGATTTTGCTCGAGGAATTACTCTAACATGTTAATAGTGGTGTCAGTAGCGACGTTAGGCAATAAAGCAGATTAATTTGTCACCGAGGGCTTGGATTGAATTTACAGTTTTGAAATCAATTCTTCCGTATTAGAAATTGAGTAATTATGGTGAAATTCCAAACGACTAAATTCTTTCGCTAGCCATCTCCCTCTATAACAAGCAGGGGAATTCGTATTGGAGCCAATGGAGCGGTATCAATTACCAGGTTTATGCATTTCAGATAGAGAGTACAGATGAGCTAGTTTTGGGTTTTTCGGGGTGAGATTTTGGAAGCAGTTTGATTTATCAAGAGTGCTCAACATCCCAAGTGAATGAGAATGCCGCATATTGTACGATCGATACTAGCTGCGAAAGATGGTCACTTCAACGAGAATAAATTTCAATTGTTAGTTTATTATATTACTATGTTTCCAGATTTTATGCTGATTTTAGCGTTTCGTTAATCAAATCAATATTATGTTGCATTATAGTTTTTTTTTTGTATTTGTTTTCAAGTTAATTTAACTCTCATTTTGAAAATAAACCATCTGTCCAAACTACTGCAGACTGTTGCCATAGTGAAACAAAAATAATGATTTGGAAAGAGGCCATATGCTTTTATTTTCCTTACTTTAAATACATGAACTTTCTTGAATTATACTTTAACAAGAATATTTAAAGATATGTAGGATTCTTTATGTAATCAAATAAAGTTTAATCAACATTCCGCATTCGTAATTCAAGGCAAAAATATTAATTGGAGCTGCTACTGTTAGAGATCGGCAAGAACGGTTCCATTCGTCTCCGATCTTACGAAATTGAACCGCGTACTTTAGAAGAGCTCAACAATATGCGATATTGTGTAGAATCTCCATTCTACTTAAGCAATTACGTAAGAATACGTTAAATGTCATCGTTTACATATAAAAGATGCTGCGATTTTCGTTCTAATGATATTTATACGTAAATTGTAGTTTTTTCTTAATCTGAAGTCGATTTGGTGACTTTAATTTTTTAATTAACCTTTTAAATTTTAAGTGATCGAAGAGGAAACCTACTGCACTTTAATTGGTTTTGTAATATTCAGTATCGAAAATACTACTGATAACCCATGGATGTAAAAATTAATTACAGTTAATTAAACGATTATAAAATTGTCAACTAAGTTTAATATACTTTATTACAATTTAGGTTATAATAGCAACAAAGCCATAGAGACATTAGATTCATTAAAGAATGTAAGAGAAGCGCGTTTGCTTTTAATTGGCATCATTCCAGACAATCCCACAGCATATCCCAACTACGGAAAATTATTTCAATTTTAAGAACGACGTAAAAAAATCTCGATTGATTTACAACCGAAACATCCTACGCGACACCTATTGCATATTTCTCCAGTCACATTTATCCTCAAAAAAGCAGCATTTCGTTTTTTTCATTAAATCTCCAGGTGCACGACACATTAATTTCTATCAAAACATTCTTTCCTTCGTATACATTCATTTAGGAATTCTTTATTTTTTTGCAGGGAGAATTTAAATTAGATTTTTTAAACGATGATACGTGACAACCCTATTGACAATTTCTCCTGAAAGTATACAGAGCGCTTGGAAAATCATCACATATACTGGTTGTATATAGTTGAAAATGTATAAGATTCTTTTATCACAGTCTGTAGCTCAAGAGTGTAGTAGTGGACGTACACCGCAGTACGTTGTTTACATATTTTTTAAAAACCTATTTTAATCGCCTTCATTGTCAAGTATGAATTGACACTATTTTCTCAAGTTGGTGTAATTACCATTTCAATCGTGCAATTGATACGATTGATCATGCAGCTTTATTTATAAAACTTTGTACCTTTGGACTTAGCTCGGATTTCCTTAAACTGCTACATTCGCATTTGATGGATATAATCAACTATGTGTTTATATAGTATAGTTTATATAGTTTTAAATCAATAGAATTTTGTCCTTTATCTGGTGTACCCCAAGGCTCAAACTTGGGACCCTTGTCATTCGTACTCTACGTTAGAGTTTTGCTTTCTTCGTTAACATGTCCTATACTGGTATGCGCAGATGACTTAAAAGTTACTCCTGCATAAGGAACTGGGATGACATATTACATATGCAACAGAATTTAAACATTTTAACTAATCCAGGTAACGAATTTAATTTAAAGCTCAATATAAGAAAATGTTGTTATATTTCACACAACGGTAAAATTAGCAATGTACAATCCTGCCTATACCATAGGAACTAAAGTCTTGACGAGAGTTAAAAGTAGTTAAAAGATCTTGGGATATACTTCGATTCCAGTTTGCGTTTCTCTAACCATTTGGATTATGGGATCACCTTTACTCCAGTTTTGTGATCGGCAAACTGGAATATGCTTCGCAAGTTTGGTCTTCACACGTATTTGCAACTCAACATCGAAAAAGTACAATGACGGATTCTGAAATACTTTTCCTTTAAAGAAAGTGAAATCTATCCCCAACGTGGTGTGCACTCCAGAAAAAGATCTAGCAACATTACATGTGAAATCGATGGCAACTTTGTTATCAATGGTTAATGGTGCTCAGCAAATTTATTATAATATTTAATGTGTACGTAATTTTCATGGGTAAAAAATAATACGCATGTAATTTTCAGACGTAATTTTCAGAAGGAACATTAAATAAGTATGTAATTTTACCTCTTAAATCTATACTGATAAATATAAATTCCTAAGAATAAAGGCATAAGAAAATTTTCAAGTCTATTTTCATCGGCTACAGAAATAGTGCTGGTAAAGAAATTCGAATTACTTATATTGGGACATGGCTTGCAAATCTCGACTGGTTCCTATGATTCACTGAATTCAATAAAGCTACATGAGCGCTGTCTCCTTCAAGTACTAATTGGGATCCATTTAAATGAAGTTCCTGCGATTCTACAAAAAATGAGTTTTATTAAAATTGACAAAGATATCTACATAACTGCAGAAAATGGAAAAATTGGGAATTTTTCAACATTCACACTGGTGGATAGTCAAGATGTGCCCCAAATATAAGTTTCAACGCTGTATCGACACCCAACACTTAATTCACGAACATCTTATAGCTATTCAACACTAGTATCTAGTAAATAAAGGATATTGATGTTTTATTAATTAACATACCAATACTTTTCTATTTCACCGTCTTTCATCTTTACTAAGGTTAGTAAATTTAAAATATTTACCTCTCAATATAACTTCTTCAAAGAGGTTTCCCAGCGTAAGATATTTCAAATAAATAAATGCTTTCCTAATTCAGTATGCGCTCCATATTTTAAAAATAGCAATATATTAATTTAACAACAAGTAACATACTTATAACAAGAGCATAGACAACTTCAAGGAAATATAGAAATAAAGAGGAAGAACGCGCCGATGCACAAATATTGGATATATGCTCTGTAAAGGCCAGTCTTCAATCGAAACCGACAACCAAGTCTCTCATAGAGCTCTCTCTAGATAAAAGAGATCCGGCCATGTCACATTAACTGTAAACTTATTGTTGATACACCATGTATGGAATACATTAAGTAGGCTTTGCAAATAATTGCAATCCTGCGAATTATTAATTGTTGTATATAATTTTAAGTCATCTGCGTATAACAACTTCGGATAGCAATTGGTAACACAAATCATTTACATATGTGAGGAACCAACGTGGATCCGAGTTACTTCCCTGAGGAACTCCAGAGGTTAACGAATAAACTCGAATCCCATATATGCCACACTTTGTTTTCTATTAAGAGGATATGATCTGAATAAAGATAAAGGCGAAGGCGAAAATCCAATATTGACCAATTTATTAAGAAAGCAGGGTGTGGTCAATTCGATCAAAAGCTTTTGTTAGGTCAGTATACACAATCGCCTTCCAACATCCACATCCGCATCCATAAAAGCATGAATATCTTCGTGATTGGTCGTATTATGTATTGATAAGAAAAATAGTTGTTGAAAAAGTGAAAAATGTCAGCGAAATTAATACTTTATTTTATTTTTAGATTTATTCTAAATACTATGAACGTAGTGTACAAGCATGGTGTATGCTTTCCCACATAGTTATCGTGCAATATTTAGTGATTATCATAATAATAATAATGGATATACCATTATTCTATTCAATTTGCTAAGGACACATATTACAAAAAATATTCTACTGGAAACAACGTGCTCTTCTGTGGTCTTACGAATTTTCCGCAGATAACAAAATGAGCAAAAAGTAAGCAATTAATTACATCAGCTATCGTCGACCGATAAGCAATTCCCTGCATCGGGAAATCCGTCAGCATTGAAATGTGACTTCCTTTCTATCCTGAACGGCACGTAAAGTATTGCACTTGACGCAATGTACCAGAGAGAAGAGGAGGGAAAAAAATTCACAGATTTATGCGCGCCCATATTCCCCATCCGTTCCGCTCGCAACAATTTCTCGTTCTTGACATTTTTATTCTTTCACTCTTCGGCATCGCAAAACAGCAGCCGGTAAACTGCTGCTACATATGACGGAATCTTCGAATTCATCGCCTCGCTACCGCAAAAGAGTCGAGTGGGAATATTGCGCGAAGTGGCCGTATTATTATTAGAAAACTCCACTACTTGTGTATCAACGTTAAAAATGATGAAGATTGAAATTAACCGGCCCATTAAATGCGGCACGATAAATCAATGCCAATGGAAAATGCTGATACGTTTGAGTGGAAAAGTTCTTAGGAAATTCCATTAAGATACCAGATATGTTTTATATATGACGTATGTTACGCAATTGATAAATAAAAAAGAAACAGCACAATTTATTGGATAGCTGGTACACCTGCCTCGATCGCTAATTGAAAACATCAATTCAGGTTGATATGTACTTTAAGTATTAATTATTAAGCAATTTTGCCATTTACATGTTGGTACAGTAAACTAATTGAACTATTTTTGAGATCTAAATGGTGTTGTTAATAGCAAAGAAATTCTTAAAGGATTGAGCAAATTATACAAGGTGAAGTGAGGTAAACGAAATAACAGGTGTATTGGAGCTACAGTAGCCTCTCAGTTGTACTTCTAACTATGTATAATTATATTCTACTATACACTGTACATAGGTCGCGTTTAACGTTTAATAAAGAGTTACGAGGGCGGCCTGAAATGTTTTCGGAATAGGCAAGAGATGGCGCACGAAGGTTGAACTGGATTCACTGGTCGGCAAGGGCAGCCTTTTTTATGACTGTCAACTGAGACTTGGATCCACTACTACATACCGAAGACCAAGGAACAGTGAACCGGCTCCGAAGGAAGCTGCAGAAGGGAAGAAAGATCACGGGGCAGTACAACAGCGATTTATTGACCCGATTCGATCCAGTATTGAAAGAGAAACGGCCCCGTTTGCATCGGAAAGAAGTGCTTCTCCACGACAATGCACCGGCTCATTCATCCTGCAAGGTCGTGTCCGAATTAATTGCGCTACGAATTAGTCTCTCATCCTCCATATTTAACGCACCTAGCCCCCAGCGACTTTTTCCTATTCCTAATCCTGAAAAAATCACTGCGATGAAAGAGATTTGCCTCAAATGAGGTTATCGCCGCTTCAGATGGCTATTTTGCAGAGCTAGAAACATCCTACTTTTCCGACGGCTTGAAGAGACTGAAGCACCGTTTGAAAAAGTGTATTGATCGATGAGACTACATCGAAAAATAAAAATAAAAAACCACCCCAATACCGAGTTGTTCTTGTCGATTCCGGAAACATTTTAGGTCACCCTCGTACTAAGTGATTTTGGTCATTTTGCGAAAATAAATCAGTTTTGCAAATACTGTTTTTAATAAAACGATAATTAACGACAGAATATAAACCACTTACAATCAGTGGGTTTAAAGACGAGACACGTTAAGGAATTTTTTTGTAGTGGAACATCTTAGTGGCAATTCCAAAAAAGTTATTGTATATTATGTTATACTGTCATATTACTGTTCTCAAACATTAAAAATTAAGCGAAGAATACAAAAAAGTTAAAATCGTTGTCAAAAGCTGTTCATGTCTGGATTCACTGTACGACTATGTTCAAATAAGTAAAATTTTGTTGATGAATTTTCTAACAAGATTCTTTTATTGTAATTGTTTTCATTGGATGCAATCTCAACTTCATCAAAATTGACGTTCCATTTAAATCTATTAATTTGGGTAGTTACGACTCACTTATTAGATGTAATACGGCTCTGGCTTTTATGTTAAGTACACCGTTTATATCATCTTTATGTAGTTTGACCTACGTACACAGTCTGACAATTAAATAACGGAACTTTAATTTAAATCATAAAACATTTATCGATATGTGTTAAACGGTAGCAGCATTTTAAACACACAGATTTCCTCTTTTCATTGCACTGAAGTTCGAGCAAATCGGATAATAGCTTATAAAGTTGTACGCATTTCAGTGACTGTAGGTTAAGTACTCATGTCGTGAAATGACAATAAAACAAAGAGCAAATATTAGATTTTGTTTCAAAAGAGGAAAGAAATTTCTGAGACGTATAAAAAGTGTATAGTGATGAGTGCATGTCTCGTACAAAAAGTTTATGAGTGGTTTACGCGATTTAAAAAGGGTTACGAATATTTAAAAGATTACGCAATACTTGGACGTCTACAACATGAAAATCGTGCTGAATTACTGCAAAAAAATCGATTGCTATTGACAGGAATTTCACTGTCAGAATGTTGGCTGAAGAATAAAATACCAATAGAGAAACTATTTGACAAATTTTGACGATCGATTTTGGTAAAAGGTGTGTGCACGTTTTGTTCCACATCAATAAAGACCAAAAAATCGCTCGTGTAGCGCATTGTACAGACATCATTCAAACTTGAGGCACTTGATGAGGCATGGTGCTTTAAATATGACTCTGAAACTAAGCGCCTACCTGTACAATGCAAATCCAAAAGCGAGTCAAAACCAGAAAAATTGCGCTTTCAGAAGTCAAGAATCAAGACAATCCCGATTATTTTTTATGATTCAAAAAGTATTGTCCACAAGGAATTCGTTCCAGAAAGTGAAACTGTTAATGGAGAATATGAGTTTTAAATCTTTTATGGTCGAGAATTGTTTGAGTTAGGTCCGAGTATTCAGCAGGAAAACAGCTGCTTTTATTCCACGATAATGCACCACCTCACAAAACCGTTCAAGTTCCTGAGTTTTTGACTATAGAATGAAGTGCTTATCTGAAATGCAGTGCAATTATATTGACACCCATTACAGTTTTACTACCCTCTACCTGCGCTTATCTGAGTTGGTATAAAAAGAAAATTTATCAGTCGAGTAGATTGTAGATAATGATGTTTAAATTGTCTTGTGAAAAGATTATAGTAAGATAAGTGAACTATGATCACTTGTAGTGTGATATTTACACTGTTAACATCGTGAGCGAAATATCGAGTAACAATTACTTAAAATGTCTTCAAGAAGGCAACTGTACTGTACTGAAACGCTTATAATAGATTACCATATAGCTATCATAAGTAATTCACACATTTCCGAAAGAGGTAAAAAAATTATACCAGCCTATGGTCGATTATAACGTTAAACAATATCAGGAAACACATAAAATGCCTAGAAAGCAATACCTAACATAATAATGTTGCTAAATGCCAATATCATGAGTAGCTGCATTTAGCAGCATTATTATGTTAGGTAATATCAGGAAAGCGGTAATTCTTTTGATCGTAATGATGATCGTAAAATAATGTGTATCAGCAAGATAAATAGGTGCAAAACAGCCCTGGAAATCACCGCAGAATTAAATGCCGGTCGCCCAAGAACAGTTAGTGTTTCTATCGTTAACTGTTGCCTATAGAAAACCGGGCTCCATAAACATGTTGCTGTGAAAAAAACACCACTACGCAAAGCAAAAGCGACTTAAATGGGCTCGTGAACACCAACATTAAACGATAGAAGACTGGAACAACGTTTTGCGAACGGACGAGTCTAAATTTAAAATGTTCAGTACGTGAGAAAATCTGTGCTGCTATCGTGAAACATGGAGGTGGAAACATTCATCTAAATTTTGTAAAGACTACGTCATTTGGAGGAGTAACTATTAAAGTTATAGAATGACCTTCTCAAAGCACTGACTTAAATCCGATGGTGTTAGTGTAGGAAGAACTGTACCGGACAGTACGGAAATCAACTTGAACCAAGTTGGCCCTAAACAACGTTAAAATCTCCAGCAAAACTTAATACAAGGATTGCAATTGTTTAATCAGAAGGACGTCACACAGTCGAAACTAAAATTTAAATTCAGCATTATAAAATTGTTTAATTAATCCGTTAGTAGATATTTTTAATATTTGGAATTATAGTTTTATTCTGGGTACAATGATTGAGTGCGATTTTTTGTTTCGAAAAACTTTTTTCCTTTCTCAAGTTTTTTTTTCCTATAAATACATTTTTCATTTTAATTTATTAATTACTTTAATTACAGTAATTTCTTGATAATTTAAGTATTTAGGCGTTAACAATTTGGTATCTAAGCCGATCTTTAATTCATATCTTAAAATGCGCCAAATTGTAATAAATCTGTCTAGATTTTCAACCATTTTGGTCTGCTACATTTACTATTAAGAAAATACAAGTAAAATGCAACAAGTTCGGAGTAAGTTCAATGCATTTAAAAGCCATATGTCTGCAAAATCAAAACCCAAGTGAAAGTTTACCTGAAAAAAGTACTGACAGAAGATTACAAGCAGTTTATAATGTTCGCGTTTCAGTTGTTGACAACAACACCATCTTTCAACAATAATAAAATTAGTAACGGTGGGCAAATAATTTTAGAAACGATTCTGAATAAAAGATAACCTTAAAATAAATAAAACTTTTATACTACTATTTCTACCGTATCTTTTACCAAAGAAACTTTACAGCTAACCATTACAGTTACTTGATTGATATGTAAGGATATTCTAAACAAACTCTATTCACAGTTATCTCAAGGATATCAATATTCAAATCCACATGCATACGGTGTACAATGTTACTGATTAAAAAAGCACGCTCCTAAAAAAAAGTTTATTCCATATACCCCATTCGATTTACCGTTTATTAATTTAATAAGAAAGTATTCTAAATGTAAGAAATCTATTTGGATACAATACATTCATTCAAACGAAGGATTAAAACGTTGTTCTTTTTTTATTCTAGCACTACATTATGCACACACTACATTTCCGCCAAATCGACTGCACGAACTCCATTAGTATTACCATCGTCTATCGTTTTATCGTCAAACAAAATCGGTACGACAATAGACATTCGAGAACGCACATAATGGACCGCAATATAATAGCGAATTAATCTCGTTTCAGATCGTTACGGGTGTTATCGCTTCTCGAAGGTTCGCAAAGATCATGATGAAGTTAGAAAATACTGTAACTCGATACGACTATGTATTGTGTGTTGTAGTTAGTCTTAAAGAAAGAAATAATTGAATTCTTTAAATGTAACTACCATAAAAGGTGCATCTAAGCATTTTGTAAGAAGATTCGTCACTAGAAATAACCAAATTGTACGAGGATCATCCAATAAATAAAGAACATTTTTACTTCGAAGAAATTTTATGATTCCTACACTACGACATTGAGCAATTTCAGCTTAAATTCATTATCGTAGTGTTTTACAAGCTCTTCTATCCCGGTTTCATATTCTCTTGTCATCAACGGGAGTGCAAATAGCATCAAGGAAAATGCGGTGTATACAAAAGATCAAAAATTAGAGTAGCTACTACAGAAGATTTATTAACAACAGACAAAAAGAAAATTCTATTCTGCAACCAATATTTATGATTTCGTATTTTACGAGGGATGGCTTTTCAGTTTACATATATTTCAGGATACATATTATTCCTTTAACCATTTTTTGTTATTTTATAGCAATGTTCGAGTTATCTTTACATTACAAAAATATAACTTCGCGAAATGCACCATTAGCTGCTTTAATCGATTCAAATTTACATTAAATATGCTTATGAAAACATTTTGATAGAAAACAAGCCACATTTTGAGCTTCAAACATAATATGGGCCTTACAAAATCAGTAGAGTAAACATGAAAATAAAATAACCCTCAGAATATTAAACAGATATGTTTACTTATCCCGGTAGTTACCAAGACAGGTAAAACATATGAGATACTACATCACAACGTACTTTAGTTTAAATTTATAAGTCATTTATAGCTTTAATTATATTATTATATCTGAGATTAGTAGTTCAATATTTCACGTTTCTATAGACTTTTTCTTAACTGCATTTGATTAATTGTTGACGATGAATAGAAATTACAGTAGATATTTGAGATTTTACCATTGTTTCTGGAATCTTAATAAAATGAAAGACATGGGAATTAATGAACAAGAAAAATAAGTAAGCTTCGATATCACAAGCCTGCTTCCCAACGCACCAAAAGAAGCAATCCTAGCAATACTGAAGAACAAGCAGTCCACAGGCACACCGCTACATGTTAGGACATCGTAAAGTGTAGAAACCATTGCAGAACTGCTATCCACATGCATAACCACATCATACGAGGGGAGGTCCACAAATTCGTGGAATGGAGGCGCTAGAGTGGGGATAGGGACGCTCGCTAGGTGTCATTCTGACCGGCGACTCATCATTAGTATATAAGTTAAGTTGCAGCCCTATAGCGTCAGTCGTTTACGAATAGTTGCCTGCTAGTCCGAAAGAAAACTGAAACTATGGAGGAAATTGAACACCGTGCTATGATAAAGTTCCTTACAAAGCGAGGAAAGAACGCTCAAACCATATTGAATGAAATGGAAACCGTTTATGGGGAACAGTGCCCTAGTAAATCAATGATTTATAAGTGGCATGGTCTTTTTAAACATGGTCGGGAGTAGATTGAAGACGACCCCCGCTCAGGACGGCCAGTTGAGGCCACCACATCAGACATCGTCGAAAACGTGCAAAAATGTTTACTGCAAGATGCCCGTTTGAAGAAAAAAACAATTATCTGCATTAGTTGGAGTATCAGATACCACCATTTTGCGTATCCTACATGACCACCTGGGTATGACAAAAGTCAGTGCAAGATGAGTACCGAGAATGCTCACGCCGCTGGGGAAACAGCAGCGCGTCTGTGCGTCCAAACAATTTTTGGAGCTGGGTGAAGACAAACCTGCACAGATTTTGGAGCGGATTGTTACCGGAGATGAAACATGAGTTCATCACTTTGAGCCTGAGTCCAAACAGGAGTCCATGCAATGGCATAAAAAGGGGACACCACCGCCAAAGAAATTCAAGATGTCAGAATCGGCTGGAAAGTTGATGGCTACTGTTTTTTGGGATTGTGAGGGGATATTATTGATTGATTACAAAGAAAAAGGTAGGAGCATAACTGGAGAATATTACGCAGCGATATTAGAAAAATTAAAGGTCATCAAGGAAAAACGTCGAGGAAAATTGACCAAGAGTGTGCTGCTCTTGCAAGACAATGCGCCGGTTCACAAGAGCAAAGTTACAATGGCTGCTCTGCACAAGCATGGCTTTCAATCAATAGTCCATCCACCCCACAGTCCCAGACCTGGCACCTAGTGATTTTTATTTGTTCCCCAATTTAAAAAAGACTTACGTGGAAGAAAGTTTCCCGACGACAATGAGGTAAAGGAGGCAATTTTGGCCCACTTTGAGGCGCAAGATAAAAAATATTTTTATGATGATTTAGAAAAATTAATTCATAGATCTAATAAATGTATTGTGCTTAAGGGTGATTATATTGAAAAGGAAAAATAGATTTATCGTTTTATTTTATTTAAAACTCTTTCATTCCACAAACTTCTGGGTGGATATTCTACCAGCAAGAATTTAACCCAGTACCATGGTTCTCTTTTGTCTCTTATTCTAAGCAACATACATGTCGAAGAATTTCAAGAAAGGACAATGGATTCACACTGAAGTAGTCTTTAGGCTGTCACTACCATTGTTGCTGGTTGCTTTTCGAAGCCATGAAGAGGAGGCAATGGATTAATACGAACTCAAACCAAAAATGTGACTCAGATAACATGACGATATCTTCATGATACAGCCGCAAGGGAAAGATACAATCAACGGCTTCCTTTGATAGCTTAAAAGAATCCGGATGGCACGTTAAAGACCATTGCATACAAGAAACCAACCTACATAGGATATCCACACTTCGTCTGAAATCATCCATATTACTTCAAATCGCTGAATACGATAGGATACGATATATATGTTCAGGTGTCCCCCAAAATGTGTATACAGAAAGACCATCAGATGAATTCCAAACGTAAAGGGTGTGTCAGATAAAATCAAAAGAATAGAAAGCAACTACGATCAAAACAAAACAAATTCACTAAAAAATTAATACATTCATAGTTAGACTAAATCGTTGAGTTCATAATGAATCTGGTAAGAAACAGCTAGCCTGATGTAGATACGCTGCCAAAACATCGGAATATCAAAATTCCACAAATGTTAATTCTTTATATCGCATTTTAAGACAACAGAATGAATTTTTATATTCTGCAAAGTATTAATAATTCAAACAGCGAATTTAATATGATATATGGTTAACCACACCAAAAACAGATTCCCAAAATCTTAAGGGAGCTAAATTTAGTGCAAATAAAATGAATTGAAACACAGGTATACGAGTAAAAATATATAATTCGAATTCGATTCAAGAGAAAATAAATACTGGAAAACCTTGAAATCGATTCTTGTTTGAACCTATGCCATTGTGCTTGAATAAATTCTCATCGTTTAAATATAATTCTTAGAAATTAGTTTAAAAAAATCGGAAGTTCTAGACATGCTTTTTACTTAATTATTTTTATTTATATTAAAGAAACACTTAATTTAATACAATTATACGCAGATAAAAATCACCTGTACTTATCTAAGATAAATGCATGCGATGCTAACAGTCTCATTTATTGAAAAACTTTGCTTCTCTTAATAGAAATAAGTAGTGTAAGCTGTCATATTTGATAAATATAATTATTTATAGTCCATTATCTTTTGTTAGCTCTACTATTAGTATTATAATTCTCAATTAAATATGCAATTAGTAAAGATGTCACTGCGGCTATTATCTTCTATTTTCTTCAATTAAGATTTACACTTTATACTTTATAATCAGCTTAAGAAGTCCGCGACTCGTGTTGGTTGGAGCAGAAACGGCTTCCGCGAGATTTTTCTCCGCAAACAAGAAAGTCACTCGTTGTAAAAACGTCTCCCAACCGATACCTAAACATTATATCAAGTATTAAACGGTCATTTAGCAATTTACAGTTAAACCGTATGCATAGGCTCTCTCTCTCTCTCTTTGTAGCATTTACAGTAATAATTATTTAATTAGAGAGACCGATGCTGTTAATAAATTTAATTTGTTGTTGTGTGAATTTTCTTTCGGCCGAGATGCGGTCGGTCACAGCCTACTAAGCGTATTCGTTTTCCTAGTCGATTTTAACCGGCTATCTTACCAATTCAAGTGTATCGATCGATTTTATCGGGTAACGTTATTCGTGTTTGTTTCCTTTGTACGTTTGTTCTTATTTGATTATATTGCACAATTAAAGAATGCATTCCTATTGGTTGTATGTTTATGAAGAAAAAAAAAAACATGGGTATCTACGAATAGATAAAAAATGTTATCCGTGTATGCGGTTTAAGGTCGCTCTTTTATATTAATATTAATATTATTATCCACGCCCCCATTTATCTTATGGTAAAGATCAGTTCAAATATTAAATTGTTTGAGTAGTGTAGGTAGTGCGACAAATTACCTTGTGCAGAACGTTTTACACAGAGAAAAAAAAAATTATCAACTGACTGAGTTTGTAATTCAGTTATATATCGGCCATAAGTGTTTATCCACCTGCATAATTAGAGATTGTTAGTACGAGATAGATTATAATTCTTCTGTAATGTTCTGGGTGTACATAATGAGCCGACTGGCATTAAGATATCAAAAATGACCCTCTTTGCGAACCAGACACATTCACGTAGACGGATTAGATAAAGAGCACTTTTTCGGAAATCACAGCCGTAAATATGAAAATAGACGATACCCACATTGTAATATAATAAAAAATTTAATAACTAGAGTTGCTGTTTGGAATATTTCTGTCATTTGTTGAACTTATATAGTCCGAAGATTCGGCAGTTCTTCTGCTGTCGTCTTCAGGGCAGCCCTGATAAGGGCTGTTGCTTGCCAGATTAATCATACGTTCGATGATTGTTTTGTCTGACGTATTTGTCTTCCCTACTTTCTATTAGTGAAAGTTGTCATGACTGGAGATCGAACTCGAATTAGTTTTCCTCGATTGAAAAATTTAGTTTGCATTCAGTTTCCATATTGCAAACAGTGAATAGCGAAGAATTTATGCAGTGTTTTAAAACAGCCAGAAAAGAATTATGTACGCAAACACGTGCTGAAATAGTGGCATGTCACATCACGAGTAAACGAAATAAGACACAAAACAGCGCCATAAATTGCTGCCGAAACGAACATTTTGCGACCAAAACCAATTAACATCAACACGGTAAGAAAACGTGTGCGCCAAGCTGGTTTGTATGGAATTGCTGTGCAGAAACCGTTATTACACAAAGCAAACAAACCTAAACGGTTAGCATAGGAGAGGGAACACAAATACTGGACGTTGGAATATTAGAACAAAGTGCTCTGGCCCGACGAACTTTTGATTACAATAGAAAAACATTTGTCCATAAATCAAAAGGCGATCGAGCATTTGAATCCTCTATTACACCCACAATAAGATAACATACTTTGTCATCATCTTTGTTAGCAAATTGATTAGGACCTTGGTTTTATAAGTGTTACAGTTCTTTGTACAAGTACAGAATAGAGGTTTTTGACTTGTTTTAGTAATATTTCAAGGGTGGGTAAACACTTATGGCCGACCGTGCATGTGGCATTTGAAGAAGGGAGGAGCTTTATTTCTGTTTTATAAAAACAATAGTTTAGCTCTGTGTTATCGAAAAGTCATCTATATTACTTGGAAACATTATTGGCCCCTTCTATTCCAATACCAGAAATAAAAAATCTCAATTGTCTACTTCTGAATGAATTTTTTTAAGTAATTTCGTATGTATGCAAGAATTTACATTCCACAAGCAATAGATTGGACGAAGGGGTCAGATTAATCGTGGTCTTCAAACACAATTCCAATCAACTTCTTCGACGAACATCTAAAATGTTTGATATGTGGTAATAAGCCAGCAAGAGTAACTGACTAGAAAGCTAGAATTACAATGGAGATAACTAATACCTCTAGAAAACCAAGCTTTTATAAATAGATTACGTCTGGAAATAAACGAGCAATATTTTGAATATTTGTTGTTTGTTTAATGAAATTTTAACTTTTTCATTTTTTTAGATAGAAACATTTCTCTCTAAAATTATCTTTTGACTTCCATTGTCAACAATAAATCATTAACATATAAATTAAACAATAAGGGACCTAACACCGTCCCTTGTGGAACACCATTATTTGTATTTAAACTATTAGATATCCCTATTATTATATTTCACTTTTCGAGTTCTCTTATTGAAATATGAATCAAACCAGTTTGTCACGAATACCATATATTCCTAATTTCTTTATTAGTATTCTATTAATAGTTTCAAAAGCCCTACGGAAGTCCAAAAACACAGCTATCATAACATTTCGATTATCCATTTCTTACAATCGTTTGTGATATATATCCACTATAACCGTCTCATATGAATAAGCTTTTCAAAATCCCGATTGATTATTATGTTTCGTTCTCAAGAACAATATAATTGGTCTTTTAGATACAGTTCCAAAACTTTTTCGTAGCTTGCTACAGTATTAAGCATGCAGAGTTGTTTAATTTAGGGTTTATACCTTCATTAGTTTGGAAATCGTTTGCGATTAGTAATGTTATACATCAAGTACATTATGATATTTTAATCAGTACAATTTCACAATGTTAACGATTGCAGACAGGGGAATTTTCTGCAGACGTAATTAGGGTGAGATATTTCTAATTAATTAGATATAACTCAAATATACAAAAGGCAAAACCTCAAACAAAGTAACAGAGCTTGAATTCATCTTGTCAGAGAAACATCATGATAGTTAACAAAACGTAGTAGTCAGTGCTTGAATTGATCTTGTCGAATACACATAATTATTCAGTAGTATTCAATATACTATTCAAGAAGAAACTTTGCTAATATGAAATTCCTTAGTTGTAAGTGCTATTAATAAACGTATAAAGCGTTAGTAAGGTGTTTCCGTTTCGCGAGTGTCCATTTAATTCAATTATACATTATAACTGATAGTTATATGGTTCTACGAACCTCGGAACAATAGACGTGTTACCGGTAAACCCATCGGAACGGTCAGTCGCAACAGAAAGGAATCTAACACTTGTTTAGTTTTTGCAACCTTACGTAATATATTTTCATTTTATCATCCTTTAGAAAGTCTCCGAAAGTGTTAGACTGAATTATTGGTTTCACGCGCTAAAGCTCCAGACTCTTCCGCAAAGTGAAGGTGTTCTATTTTGATTACGGATCACACCAAATCAAATTAGAAACATAAACAACTTCATTTGCCGTGTTTCTCACTGCTCTTTCTTACTCTATTTAATTTTAGAACAGGATTTTCCTCAATTTCAAACCTTCGTTCGACACGTTTTCCCTAGTCAATCCGTACGCATCTATGATCCCATATTTCTCCAGGCCGAAAAGAAAAAAAAATAATAAAATTCAAATCGACGAGAGCCAAGGCAATAAATGAACTCTCTTCGCGGTCGGTGCCGTACGGCTGCCCTACTAGAGCAAGAGAGAGATCAAGCACCGTTAGTTTTGGAGCCGCACCCGATACAACAACTAACAGTCGACGACGCTGAACCGCTGCCAACTTTTATTTTAGGGAACGTGACGCATTGTAAACTCTGCGTGTAGTGGCGCAGCAAGCACACACTCTTTAGAATCATTTACGAACGGCGACTTTGGCGGACTTTTCGATAGATGAAATGTACGCAGATCTTTTTCTAATATCCTTGTTTTTTCACCTGCTTTTCATTCATGGGAATTGTTTCATCTCACGTTCACGTGCGTATCGGATATAATTTGTGGCATTTGACGTGCGCATCGGGAAGGGGAATTAAAAATAAGTATGATACCCGCGTAGAGTTCTAGATCTGGCAAATTATGTGTATCATGATATATTTTTCTTTTCTACAAATTCGATCGCGTAGGATTTGTGTTTATATATATTGTGATGGGGCAAATACTTTGATTTATATTGTTACAAGATGTATTCCTCAGGATAATGTAAATAACATCGCAAAGTATAGGTCAATTCGGAAGAAATCCTTAACCTTCTTTATCGTATGATGAAATTTGTCCTCGTGTTTTAAATGGCTAACATATGATATACAACCAGACTTGGATATATTATATGTTTCCGCAAAAGATATTTATGTTATTGTTACATTACAAAGAAAGGAGGCGCGACATACAAGCCCATTTTCATTCCAGTCGACTCACCATGAATCTTATTTTTTTTGATACCATCAAAAACAGAACAAATTATTATTTTTTAGATCCCAAATCAATTAACAGGGCATATTTAATAAAATTCAACCGAAAACTTATTTTGTTACAAAGTAAGCTTACAATTGCAGATGGCTTTGAAAAAAAAACGTCTAGTTTATAACTGCGAGAAAGCATTTTATGCATTTTGAAGCTAATTTGACATGATAGAGGAGGTTGATGGTAGTCGACACAATACATGACTTTCAAAATGCATTCCTTTAGTGTCAAAGATACTAGGATCGATGTTTGCCCTCCCAAGGGATTATGTCGAAAATAACTGAGCTGATGAATGGAACCATGGTATTTTGCAATTTTACCCATCTCTAGCATTTCAGGAGCTTTGGGTACCATCTCGTATTTAAGCTTTCTTGCATCATAATTAAAAAAATATGTACTTATTCTGTGTATGGGCCACAAGTGCAGTGACAGAGCTCAATCATAAAACATACAATAAACACAGAGAGATAAGACAACATATAAATATATAAATCCAGAAATAGCACACATTAAATATTAGATGCAAAGTAAACCGATTTTAAAAAATGTAAAAATATATTAAAAATATAAAAGAAAAAACTATTTAAAAATATTTGCGAGTAATCAAGCAATAGCCTAGTAGCCATAAACTATAAAACCAGATCCAGTGCAGATTGTCATGTGATACCGGCAGAACTTGCCTCAACAAAATCTTTCCATTCGCCAGTATATTTTCTTAGTGGGCAATCCCGAACTATATGTGGCAGGGTTTGTTGAGAAGCTCCACCGTCACATGCTAAGTTGTTTTTGTATGTCTAATTCTAACTCGATTCATCAGACACCATGTTTTACGGGAAAGTTGCATGCCAGGAAGGTGTTTATTAGGACCGTCTATGTTGTGGCGATTGAGATTGCTATTATTCCATTTCGCTTTCTAGAAATCACGGATGTCAAATCTTTCCTGGGGCAAGTATTTCGGCATTCCAAATTTGTACTCTTGATTTCAACCGATTTACACAGGGTTCAATGACAATATTTTTGATTGATCAAATTGGTTTATTTTTTGCTATTCTTTCAAAGTGGCGTGTCGCTTTCGAATTTCTGGGGGAGCAATAGTTGACAGAACAGAACGAAGTCAAATTCAACGTCCTTGATTTTCTAATGGCTTCGTTTAGTTGAATGTCGATCTTGTTTACATGAGTACTTCGGCCTTATACAGGAGTGCAATACTCCGCCACAGAATAGACAAATGATTGTACGGAGACTAATTACGTCTGTACTCCATGTGATGCCCGCCAGTTTTCGTATAATGTTATGTCGAGTCTTACGTTTCTGGCTTGTCAGTTCGGCATGTTTTTTGAAGATGAGGGACCAGTCAAGAGTCATTCGACGTGTTTGTTGTGTTTAATTCGTTCTCCGCTAAACGTGACATTTAGCTCATTGTGTACCAATCGATTATTTAAATGGAAGGTTTGAGTTTGGGCATAATCTCCATTTCTTGTAGTATTGGTTCGTATCTGGCATATCGCTAGTGTAGACATTAAAAAGGAGTGGGGCCAGTACTGAACTTTGAGGAAGAGCCCAAAGAGACTTTAAAGTATTAGCATTTTCTCCAACAAGTTACATAATTTCAGACAGGCACTTAACTTACAGTATAAGCTCATTTATCCAGACCGTGTCATTGGTTGCACTAAGACCGACGAAGGCCACAGATATTTTAGGCCTCTCTGGAATCCTTATTCTACGTAAGAGGTAAGAGCCTGTTCCTCCTCGCAGCAATTTCGATTCGGTCTGAGTCTCGCCTGATTATAAGGTAGATGTTGTATGTTAAATAATTCGTTCCAGTAATTTATAACAGATACACAGTAGAACTATGGGCAGTAGTTTGCTGGGTCGTCAGGTGTTTTTCTTGGTTTGAGCATAGCGGGAGTCTGGGACATCTTAAATTCCTTCAGGAGACATCCTGTATTATTTAATATATCATTAAAAAAGTCTTTATGTTCTTGCAGGTGGATAGTGCAGTAAAATAAGAAACGAAAACAAATTCAGGCATCAAATTAGAATATCGTCCATTTATCCAGCAGTCTTACTCTGATTTCGAATGTCTTTATTAAACCGAAATTCTCAAAATTACTAACGTAGATACGAGGCAAATCGCAGCCCAGCAACAAGTAATAATCGTAATAATGGACATTCCGCTAACTGTATCTCGGGTGTAAATCATAAATTACATGCGGTACATAACGACTAGAAACAGCCTTTATACCTCAACAATGCCGCATACAGAGAAATTAATTAGGAAGTATAATATCTCAAGTATTGTCAACGTAGTGTGGTTGACGTTTCGCGAACTGTTGACTTTTCATTCGTAACGCTGAAGAAAAAACACTCTTCTCGCTTCCCAGCCATTACTTCTTATTCCATCCACGTTGACAGGTCGCAATTTTCACCGCTTCTTCTCGAGAAACGGCGCGCGTATTTATCATCGCATTAAATCATTTGTCACAAAATTAAACGGTCACGTAACGTTATAGGTAACACCGTACAACACCACTAATAACTTTCGTTCTGCGTTGAGGTAGAGAAGTAAATAGATGAGTAAGATAATGCGACGATAAACCTATGGAAAGTGCCTTGCAGCAGCATGTCGTTTATTGGCATAGTAGCTAATGAAGAGGTAATGACTGTAATAACCCGGTCTAGACCAGTTTAATGTCTATTGGAAATGCTCGGGTACCCAAAGGAAATATTAATGGGCAAATGTTATAGACCATATTCTCGTGTATTACCTTATTAACCGGCTCATTTTTAGTTAAAGAGATCTGATAAAATTCCTATTAAAATATGCAGGCATTAAAACTAAAATTATATTCCAAACTTGGATAATAAATTCGTTGTGTGTAATAAGGATGTTGTGATCGATAGTAGCGATACAGAAATGGTACTTGTCGATTCATTTGGAGTCGATACACTTACGCAAGAATATTTTTGTAATTTGCTGTGCCATCGATACGATATTGTTTTAACCCTGGAATGCTATAAGGGGTACAACCATACCCCACAACTTAATTTACTTCTGGTATTTTCAAAGAGATGGCGGTGCGAGTATATCGTTTTATATAGTTTCATGGGCTGCCAATTCAGTCTGAATGTAGCTGTTGAAGACAAGGTCTCGTATTTTGCTCTTGAACTATAACTAGTTTGTAGTACAAATGTACTCTGGTGTAGCTTATTTAAAATGAAAATTTTCCTTATTTTACATACTTTACTACTACTATTTATTAATATAATTCACAATTACAGTTAACTTTTTGAGCATATTTTAATACCCGGATTTCATCTTTTACCAAATAAGGGAAAAATGATGTATCAAAAACATTATTTCAATTTGACAAACGAGGAAGATATCTAAGAAATTCGCCATATACTTTATGATTCTGAATCGCAATCTGATGATGAAGCAGAGGATGAAATTATTCCAAACTTGAGAAGAAATTATTAAATTTCTGAAGAGGAAGTATCTTAAGCTATTGCTTTGGCCAAACTCCTGTGTTTTCAAGTTCTGATTCAGAGGAAGACTTATCATTATTGGCTTTCCAATTCACTGATTCTGTCGAAGCAAAAATTGCAAAAGTTCCAACCAAATTAAAAGCAAAAATGGATTCCTGTGGTCTGGGAAGAAAGACACTCTTCATCACGCACCAGCTAGAAATTTAATAAAGAAAACTAGGGAACAAAAACAACGCGAAACAAGTAACGTCGGTATTTCAAACTTGACAACCGTGTTTTACTAAGCAAAATTTGGATACTATTACTGAATATACAAATAAGGAAATTAAAGCTCAACGTATGAAGTACAATATGAATATATCTCGAAAAACTAATTCTACAAAAATTCACTCTTATAGGACTATTCTACTGCACGAGAGTTATGAAAATAGGAGGCGTTTTCACGAGCGAACTGAGGCATAATGGAATACTGGTATTTTTGTCTCAAATGACGTCAAAGAAATGAGGGATAAAAAAAAGCTGTTGATAAATTAACTGCTTTTCGAGATGTTTTTGAACGGTCTATGAATGTAATGAAACAAATATATGTGCTTTCAGAGTATAGAGCTATAGATGAGCAGGTAATGGGATTTAGAGGTCGATACCCTTTCAAAATGTATATCGCATCAAAGTCCGACAAGTACGGAATTAAAATTGTGCTGTGCTGTAATGCAAAAACATTTTATGTCGTCAACGCAGAAGTCTATACGGATAAAGGATCCACACCAAATAATGTGCCAGTTGCATTACATTTCTGTGAAAAACTTATCTCTTGTATTCACGGGACTAACAGCAATTTGAGAATGGATAATTGGTCACACACAAAAATCTCTTTGGAAACAAAATTACTGTTGTCGGTACGCTCAGATATAAAAGAAATTCCCTCATCATTTTTAAACATAAAAGAAAGTCAGAGAAACTGCCAACCACGGAACAAGAAAATTATGTTAATGCTATCAACTATCCACGTAAAAGATGACGAACCTAATTCAAGGAATTTGCCAGATATCCAGTTCTATACTTTATCTAAAAGAGGTGTGAACACACTGCATCAATTATGCCATAGCTGTACATGCTCCAGAAAAACTGTGTTTCTTTTATAACCTTTTTGATATCATTGGTATTAATACCATAATTCTATTGAGGGGGAGCATCACATCCGACGAAGAAAATGTTAAAAACCGAAGAGAATATCTCAAGCAACTGGCCATAGACTTAATGAGACCGTATGTGATGAAACGATTAAATAAATATTAAAATATTTATTTAAGTGTAATTCGTCGATAAAATTCCGCGTTATAAGACGCATTTCTGTGACAAAATAAGGCCAAAACCCTCATCAGGACAATGTATCTTCTGCTCTAGGTTCACGAGACAAAAAAATCTAGGGTCAATTGTACCTATGTACAAAATTCATTTGATTCAATCACCAACAAAGGACGTGCACATCATGTCTTCATTAATATATTTTTCGTGTGGCGTATTAGGATTACTATTTAATGCCCAGATAATTTGTTTGCCCTATTTTGAATAAAATTTTCTTAAATTCACTTCAACATCCTTTTTATTTGGGGTACGTCTGTACCCCAGTGTATCTTTTACATATGTAAAAATAAGTGTAGCATTCCAGGGTTAAAGCGAACTGTTTCTACTTCGTGCTATTTTTAGAAATAATAACAAGAATTTATTTCGCGATTGTGTTCTTAGAATGACGAAACTTTGTGTAAATTTACATTGTGAAATGTTGATTTGACACCACGACCAGTTATGTAAAAAGAATTTTGAAAATGTAAATAAGCAGTGCCCCTGCAAAAATACTTTACACATGTAAAGCTAGATACAAACTGAATATTAAAGTGACGAAATTTTTAAAATTACAACATTACATAAAACATTTATCACGTAACTTTATCTGTTGCCTATAGTGTTAACTTGTATTAATTTTACAGTTAGCACTAGGGAAAATACGAAGAATATCCAGTTCCAAAGGTAGATCGATCAGTTTGAAACTTGCACGCATTTTGACATCAGTTCACCAACACCGAAAAAAGTTCATGAAGTAGATGAAGGTTGTTGCATGATAATGCAAGACCGCACGCGCCATCAAACGAAGGCCTGGCTTCAGAAACATACAAGTGACAGTCCATCCACTCATTCTGATTTTCATTTGTTTAGGCTGTTGAAAGCTCATTTGTCGGGTAAAAAGTTTGAAGACGACGACGAACTTCGATCGCACCTTTTACTAAGAGAATATACAGAAGTTTGTGCCTGGCTAGGATAAGTGCCTTAACATTGGCATCAAATAAGTTGAAGAGTAACTAACAGTTCGTACTTTTAACAAGTGTTTGATTTCTACAAATAAAGTAGTTTGTCTATACTTCACAAATATACCACAGTAATCGGACATCCCTCGTATTATAAACGAATTAAGTTCAAATAAAGCATCTTTTTCTTTTGTAGATGAAATAAAATCTCCTTTAAATTACTTCTGTAAGGCAAATACCTTTTTTATCACTCCAGCTTTCCATGTTCTAGAATCATTTCGTAGACTTACACCTCCTCACAATCTGTTGACATATCTCATAACGTCGAAATGTTACGATGAATCAACAACTAACATTTCTCAGGTAACTAAATTCCGACTACATATCTGCAAACAGATCTAAAATGGTAATATGATTACACCTCCCTATTTCAAACCGTTACCAGCTCAACATTAACCGTTAAAAAATTATCGACAACAAGCTACCTACTCGTTCCATCGATATTTCTCCATCTAAATTCATCGAGTTATATCCCGTAATGCCTGTAACTTACATGAATTGATGTACAACACAGACATGTGTACGCCAAGTCATGCGCCACAGCCGCCAGCCAGATATCTATTAATACGACAACGAATTGTGTATAAATTTCAAAGTCTTGTCTAGTTGAGCGCGATATTTCATTCATAATTTAGATTCTCCGGGGCCGCTCTAAGTCCTCTACCCAACCATTTAATTATTCAATGCCATCCGATGGTGATGCGTCATGAAATTCAAACGACATAACGCGCTTAACGTTCGAAATGCTCACGCACCGTACATTGAGCGATTGTTTGTTCATCCGATATCAACCGTTTCTGTTTGTTATTATTTCTAGCTTAGAAATGACAGCTTTTTGTAGATGTCTAGTGTAGATATAGATGCGAAAATTTGCCCACAATATTCTATTGGTTTTAACACTTTCCAGGTACTAAACTTAGACAGTAATTACTTTTATAAAAGATACTTGACTATCTGTAGAAAATTCGCCGAAACCAGTGACGCAAGAGAAAGTGCCAGGCACCCTCACAGCGAGGTGAATTGCACTATCTCGACCCTCAACAAAGAACCAACGTTTTGCTAATACGTTTTCTTTTATTTTTTCCATAAATATATTTAGTATTATCACAGTTTATTTTAATAGTATTGTTATAATAGTTGTGTGATAAAATAAGATTGTAATAAACCCAAAATCTGTTAATGAAACGGCTGATAATTTTCACACTATCTACGTAATATAGAATTTGTCGGAGATTGCAAAGTTCAAGGTAAAATGTTTAAAGTAACTATTATTTAGAATGATAATTCGATTAAAGAATTGAAGCTTAGAAAATGAAGCAATTTTAGTAGTTCAAATATCTCTATAGGAAATTTCATCAATTAGTCAGCAATTCAATTTTGAATCAATGGTAAACCCTTAAGACCTCCTGCAACAAACCCTTTAAGATATTTTAAGACTGGGAGAAATGGAGAGACGCGGAAGGAAGAAAACCGAATGCTCGAATCTGATATACAGATGTCAAAAATCGCAATTAATTCTGACTCAGGTCTGAAGAAACTAGAGGACATGGAATTTCTGTATCTTTGGAACGCTGTACTCCCGTATACAAACTGAAGATTATGCTATACAAATCTTGTTTGCAAACTTATCCGGCGGTAACTACAGAGCAAGTCGGTCTGCATTCTCTCGAACAGTCAGACTGCCTTAAAGATGCTAGCATCAAATCACATAAACTCTAAACTAATATATGCTTGCAGGACCTAGTAACCCAGTCTGAACACAAGTGGTGTACAGCATGCGTTCAAGGAAATTACGGTTCTGAAATTACCGTCACTGGACTCCAACCGGGCATACGCACAACAAAGGCCGCAGTGTGTGATGTAATCAGAGGGTGGATGGGACAGCAACGTCAACTCTATTGGAACTAGTTGGCTGGATAAAATTGCAGCGATTGAATAATGGGAAACTGCGCCAATAACTAACAACTGACATGCTTAGTATTGTATAAAGTGCAGCTTAAAGCAGAATATGGCTGTTTAAAGGGACAACTGAACAAAACGAAGGTTTCAAAAGAAACTATATGCAATAGGCAAGAAGAGGCTATCAAACCTTATTAAAGAAATTAACCTGTTTTAGTCATACAAACAACCAGGTGTTTCGGCCGCAGTGTTAAGAATACAACAAGATCTGAACCAGTATTAGGTAGTAGTCGATCAATGGTATATTGTCCTCTTAACCTAACATGACGTAACTCAAAATTTTTCCGTTGGGTTATGAAAAAACTAAGACACAGATCTACTTTCTTTCGCATGCGTTCAAACCAATTCTCGAAATACTTCCATTCTGAAGTTGGTACCTCAAAAACATGGTATTTTTAAGGCTTCTTGAGGTAATGAAACGTAAGCCATTCAGCACTAACTATTCTTCGATTCTGTAAAGCAGGGGTCTCCAAACTTTTCACTTTAAAAGCCACACTAACTCCGCCATTAAGTTCCAAGCTCATCATACCAATATATAATTATGAATTACGCGCGAATTTCAATCATGTCCCAACACTGTAGCGCCGTCTTGTGGGGAGCACGCTGGTGTTGACCCGCCGGCCGTAGTTTAAAGACCCCTGCTCTAAAGGAATGGCTGCGACATATGCAGTAAAACAAATGAGCGATTATTTTCTTGGAACTGCATAGTACAGATTTCAGATTTTTTAGTCGGTGTTTGGATTTGTTCTCGGATTTATTCAGTACAGCTTACACACTGTCTAAATGACCAGCAGCGAGCAGTCTTAAGCGAACTAAGATTGAACTGATGACCACATAAATTATTTGCTACTGCACATATTGGACCGCGCAACATCAAAACAATAGCAGAACCATACATTATAATTATAACGAATGAAAACAAACCTATTCAGCCTTGTTGTGGTATTCATTTTTTTTCTGAAATACTTGAGGAAATCGCTGCATTTCGCGACCATGAAAATCCCACAATGTTATACCAGTCATTGTATTGGAAGATCTTCAGCCACTTTTCGTGTTAACGCTAGTGGAAACATTTTAGATTTGAAAGAACTGGGTGGATGGGAGTCAAGCAAAGTTGCTAGCGGTTAGTTAGAAGAAAAGCTGGTTCAATTCCGCAGAAGATCCATATCAGAAACGTTTCAATTAACAATGTGACAAATACTAAAGAATCACTAAATGCAAATCGTAGAGAAGCTGAAGATTTACTAAATACGACAAAATAGATATTCACGTTCAAAAATAAACTTTTATTATAGTTTTGTATCAATATATCATGAGTTTGCATCCAGCGTATAGTAACCAAGCTAACCTAGTACTATTATGGCCTCAATAATTATTAATAAATGTTCAACATAAAATGAGCCTAATAATTAAGAACGATAAAATCCATAATAGCTTTACTTTAGATTATAATTCCAAATTATAAATTGTTATACATACACAGACTATACATACAAACGTATAATACCCAAATAATATTACAGCATATAAATACACTAAATGTAAGCCATTAATTAATTCAACTTGGAAAATTCAAAAATTTTAAATAAGTATACAATAGATATATAAAACTTATCTAAAAGAAATTCATCTTTACCATAAAATTACACCTGCTACATTTGAGGACGAGTCTGAAATTTTGGATACTAAATACGAGCATTAAAAAGCTACACCCAATTTATAAAAAAAATAAATTATGGGTTACAATTCCTACACAGGGAAATGCACTGTAAAACTTTTCTTGTGAGTACACGTATCACTTTTGAATGCTAACAACATCATTCAACTTTTTACTGTATCCTACAGCATAGATTTTAATATCTATCCAACAATCATTTCGCTTAAATCGCACAATTCTCCCAACAGAGGAAGATTTTTAAAATATTTCGAAGTGTACTAGAGAATCTGGAGTACGGAGTATCGGAGTCGAAATAGAGACCATCGTCCTCTGTGTTAAGCGAGATCTCACCGAACAAACCGTACACGTCCTGGCTGAACAATGAGGGGCGGTGATAGGCGTAGGCGTACTATGTGGAGTAGGCGGCGCAGAACAGCCGGGACCGAAGGACCGCCGACAGAGGGCCAACGGACAGACGACCAAATAGATGCCTCCCTTTTTTCCGCGTGGATCACGTGAAAGTATCGTTCTAAATGTATACGTGTGTTTATGTGAAACTTGACTCTAATTTACTATCTTCCATTATTATATCATTTACACAAAAAAAAACGTAGGTGTTTGAAATTACACTGGATTGAATTCGGTACATACTAATTACAAACAAAATAGAAAGCTATTGAAAACATTTTGATTTCCTGTTGCGATCCGACCATGCATCTTATTTATTTACCTTAAAACAAGAAGTTGGAAAGAATTTATTGTCTTAATGTAGAATGGTAAAAACATTGTTTTGCTGCCTTCTGAGAGTTCTATTTTTACGAATTGATTTCAAATACAGATACTTTTTAAATTAGTAAAGATACTTGCAATTCTAACACTAACCTGAACACTACCAAATGATATTAATGCTTGTGAAAGATAAAAGCTTTTTCTGTAATTAGTTTTTATACAGATCATAAAACTAACATTAGTTTCTTAAAGCCAAATCAAACAATCCCTTTTTACAGTCATGGCATCGATTTTTTTATTGCACAACTCTTTGGTATCCACATTGCTCCATAACGTAGCCGAGGTCTCAAAAATATTCCATAAATATAACCGGTTTGAAAGCAAAAAGTATCACAGGGAACCAACTAGTTCCAAAAGAGAAGATATTTACATAATTTTTGACATCAAATTATTATATAAATCAGCGTCAGACGAGGGGTAACACCCAAAAAACTAAAACACCAAATTATAACCGCGAAAATATCAGAAGCATAAATATATATATGAAATAATATTCTTGGGTTTGTGACCACGTATGTTATTATATAGGGTGGCGTAATAGATGTAGTTTTTAGAAAGTTATTACTACAGACATACAAACGAAACGACCCAGGCCAAAAAAATACAAAAATTTAACCAAAATTATTATTTTTTAAATAATTTGGTCACCACGCTTTCCTAATCAAACATGAAGTCGTGACTGAAACTCGTTGAAGCATTTCCTGGTTTATCGCTCTAATTTCTTGAGTAATGTTGGCTTTTAAATTAAACGCGTTCGAGGAATATTTTTGAAAACCCTAGCCTTTAAATCGGGATATAAATCGTCCAGGAAACATGTTCCTTAGAACAGCCATACAAATTCGCGCTATATGGCTTCTTACTCCATCTTGCTGGAACCATAGGTCGTTATGTTCTACCCCAAATCATTGCAATTCAGTAGTTAGAAAAAAATTTAAACATCTGCAAATACCGTTGAGAAATTACAGTTACTGTACAACCACACCGCACTACACGGTAACATTCGGAATGCAGGTATTGTTCGTGAAGTTGTTGCGGTTGTTCGACAGCACAGTACCGAAAATGGTTCCTATTTATAAATCCCAATATGTAGAAATGCGTTTCGTCACACATTATTAAATAACGAAGAAGTTGCGCTGATTCAACGGCCACATTTCATTGGCTAGTACACTGCAGTACATAAGGATTCATTTTGACCACTAATTATACCATCTTCTTTATTCATAATCAACAGTCGCGTTTCAAAAACCGTCAATACTCATTGCGCCATCCTTTACATATTCTTTAAGGTTTTGGCAGATAAAATATAATTCTTTCTGGTGTTAATACACGGGGAATTGAAATCATTTTCATCGGGGGATCTCTAAATGCCTAGAAATACCTAGAAATAATCGAAAATGTAAAAGCCCTAATCCAGAATCAAATGTGCACGGAGGACTTCGTTTTGAAGCAAGGTAATACCCCTGCGCATAATGCTCGGGTAGTGAAACGATGGTTAGAACAAAATGAAATAACTGGGGATGACATCTCAAAGGATCTAGTGGTGGCAAGCAATTTGCAAATAAAGAACAGTTGAAAGTGGCCATTCGGGAAGCATGGGAAGGACTTCCGTTGGAGTACATTCAAAATTTGTGTAGTTTATTGCTAAACAGAATGTTAGATGTAATAAGAAAGAACGGCAGCTGTACCCATTATTAAATAAAGTTTTTGCCAACAATTTTGTTTGTTTTATTTTGCTGAGTGTAATCAAATGCCGCACCAGTTTTCAAAGTAACATTTATTAGTTAAGTTAAATTTTGATTTTCTTTATTCTTACTAGGAATACTTGCCTAAAATAGCAGTAGATTATCGGCATAAAACATAAAAATTAAAAATGTACTCTAAGTTATAGATATTGCGTTTAATCAAGTACCGCTAAATGTATTTCATTCAAAAATCACTTTGCCATCAAATCGCCCTCATACATATCATTGTCTATTCTAACTCCATATCATTAAGATGTTTGCCTTTAGACAGCGCACCTAATTTTCGTTGGTAAACTTCAAGACCGCAATAATTACCGATGATAGTACCTCCCTCCGTAAACCACGATTCAAAATAAGCTCCTTACAATGTAACCGCGCACGTAAGAGATCGACATAATGCATACTTTGCACATCGCGGACACGTAAATCCAGGAAAACACGACGTACCCGAACGATGATGCTGCCTGTTTGCGGTCAAAGACCGATAATTTAAACTCGCTCGTATACCTACGATACAACACGCAACAGCCGTTCATGTTCCGTTCCAAGTGCGGGCTGGCTCTCTCTTGTTCTTCGCAGTTGATTTTCGCTCGCGAATAATAGCTTTAGATCGAAGGATTCGAACTAACGCGTATATTTCGTCGAATTTGCTTCCGTTATGCAGCAAAATTTTGTAATTCACTCTAAGAATTCTTTCTTAATACCCTATGAATGAAATTTTTCAAAGAACAATGAAGACAAATAAACTATTGATTAAAACTAGGGTTAATCATCATGGTTTTGAACTCGAAACCTCAAAAAGGACAAATTTAAAATACGTTTTCTGTTCTTCCAGCCAATTACGATATTTACACCCACCAATTAAGGTGGGTTTTAGTATACTAGCCTGAGTTGTAAAACTAATAATTGACAGAATGAATTGCAACATTTCTAATGAATCCACAAAAGGGTGGTTACCTGAATTCAGGTAATTTATCACTTCATTTCCTTACTTAAATGCGGTAACGGTATCCAAGTGTTAAATAGATAAACCAAATTCAGGTGTTGAAATCTGCTTGTAGTTATTTGTTAAAAAAGAACCCGTAAGGGGAATACTTTCGGGGTGCTAAGTAGAAATTTTGTAGGTAAAAGATTATTTACAAGAAAGAGCCATTATACCATTGTCTCGATTCAGAAGCAATCCCAATTTAAACCCTTTGTTTAGAAGGCAGTGTCCAGAAACAAAGCAACAATTTGTAGAATCTATCCAAGCTACCCTGCATGGTATTTCGGAAGAATATTTACAAAATTTAGTAAATCCCATACCGAATATACTTAGAGCTGAAAGGAGGCCACCCAACAAAAATTAAATAGGGTTATTATGTTATTACGAGGATGGATCTATATGTTGTGCTCCTGACCTCCAGTAAAACTACAGTGACGTTATATTTTCTATTTTTCGACATAGTCCCCCTGTACACAGGATTTCTTTTAATTTTGGGAACAGCCCGCAATCATTAGGGGCCAGATCCGGCGAATATGGCGGGTGTTCCACTACTTTAAAGCCTGCTTGGTGTGTATCAGCCATAGCAATATCAGATATACGGCTGGGAGCACTATCCTGATGGAAAAGCACACCACGCCTTAACTTTCCTCGGCGTTTCTCTATAATAGCATCTCGCAATTTAGAAATCAATTGTGCATAGTAGGTCCCTGTAACGCTTTGTCCCTACAAATGGTTACTCATGATGAGCATCCGAGAACACAGATAGCAAAACCAGCCTAGCAGACGCCATGACCTTAAATTTGCATGGAGGTGGAGAACCGTGATGTGTCTACTCTCTACTTTGCACTTTGATCTCGGGATCATAGTGGTGCACCCATAACTCATCCATGTCACATACTGACTAAGAAAGTTCTCTCATATAATCAGCATTGAGAAAAATGATTCTGTTAATTTTAGATTTATGATACATTGATGTTAGATTTTCGGAGTTGAATTAACGAAAATTTTGTTAAATGCACAACTTTTTTGTGATTTCAATAGGCAAAAATAATTATTTGGATGTGATGATTTATGTTAAAATTATTTAGTTTCATATTGCAACATTGAAACCATATTCAACATATTTACATCAACAATTTGGTGTTAAATTAACGATTTGTAATGTTCCCAACCAAACAACGTTATTAAAATAATGCAAAGAATGTGTTTGTCCTATTTGTACGCCGGCAAGATTTAGCTATCCCATCAACGTCAACTAAAAAACTATATAAAATCAAAACATCTTCATATTGCATTCATATGACACATAACCAGCTATAAACTTAAAACACTCTCATTATTTGTGTAGACGTGGGCATAGTAATAAATGTTGTTTTGCTAATTTTACTACGATTTAAGAAAATATTTTGCTTTGGCGTGACTCTATTCATGATGAATTGCCAAACCGACAATTGCAAAATCGATTGTCAGAGAATATGGTATTGCTAAGTTAAAGTTTTCCACTTCCAAAAAAAAAAAAACAAATAACACCCAATATTATCATTAACTATATATTTCCATATACAAATATATATATATATATATATATATATATATATATGCATTAAAATGATGTTTAAGTATTGTCAGCAGTTTTTGTTTTACAGGCGGCAATAAAATAAAGATCGATGTCTAACTGCATGACTGTTTATCTTACA
Source organism: Trypoxylus dichotomus (assembly GCA_023509865.1). NCBI lineage: Eukaryota > Metazoa > Arthropoda > Insecta > Coleoptera > Scarabaeidae > Trypoxylus > Trypoxylus dichotomus. The sequence goes on from CM042081.1 coordinate 38,137,842, forward strand.
GATGGCGCCACAGTTTAAAAAGGTACTATGTTCAACAAAATTAATTTTGTATTACCTCACCTTGGTCCACTTAAATTAGAAACAAAAATTAACTTCTCATACCTAAACTTCAAAATTTAGAAAAGTCCATTTCCACGCTACGAAGCGGATAAAATTCTAAATTAGTTTTTTTATATAAACACATTATTTGCCATTTTTTACACGGGATATTCACACGAATATCCAGGTTTGACAAATAACATGATTGATTCGCGATGTATGGATATTTACTGCAATAAAGTGTGGTACGAACACTTTTTGTTTAAATAGCCAACCAACTGTAAGTTAAATGAGAACATTTTCTTCTCAAAACAGATCAATCCGCGGATTAAGTTATTAATTTATTATTAAAACAGGCTGCGTAACACTCATTCTCTGAGCGAAAAATATTGCTCAATCAATTAAACATATCCAATATATCCTTTTGGTCAAGTCAAACGTACGAAATATTGTATGAGTATTACATTTCGGTTATTCCAACAAATGTGAAACTTCCAATTAATACCATGTTTTAACATGTTTTTGAATTAAGCAGTGAAGTTTAACATTTCGCTTAAGATTGAAGCAAAGTATCAATCATACTGGGAATATACAACGATAAAAAATGTTAACAGCTTTTTGTTAATTTAACCATTTTTCTTTTACAAACTCTTATATTCCAGAAGTTTATTTGTTCAGATACGTTATTATCTGTTTACAGAAACTTTTTAACTGAAACTAAAATTTTGAAGAGTTGCAATTCATTTTTTCAGTACTGTACATTTACTTGAACGCACTATACATTATATCAGTACGCATGATTATGGAAAAGCACAACTAACGTGTAAAGTTACATCCATAATAAGGTAAACATAATGGTGGGAAATAAAAATTATATTTATCTTATACTTATGTACATTAAGAAGGTTGCAAATTTATATATCATTATGCGCCAACGTATATGTACATTAAGAATGTCTGCATTCCTAAAGACGTACCTCTTCGAGTACATGATCAATTAATTAATGTGAATTAAACAGTGTTAATCATGTGTTAATCACATGTAAATTTATACTGGTTTTTCAGTGCATCACAAAGAAGACAATAACAACACGTAGATTTAACAAAACTCATTTTGTTTTTAATTTAATTAAATAAAATATTCCATTACAATAACCGAAAAAAATTCTCAATATTAATTAATTTAACAATATTTAATGGCTGGTAAAACAAACAAAAAGAATGCATCGTGTGCACTGCAAGAATTCAAAACACTTACAGTTATTAAACTGTATTTAAGCTGATTTTTTTTTTGAACAGTCCTTTTTATTGATGGTAAAATAATTTATAAGGAAAAATTAAATTTTTAAGTTTATCATACTGTCGATGTCATCGTTCCTAGTGCGATTCCACCATTCCTTCCAACGATTGAGAACCACGCAAAGTAGCAACAATCCAATCTATATAATCCACTTCATCGTAGGTTATTGGACTGCCAAACTGCGGGTCCTCAATCGTTGAACAGACAGTTAATTAATTGGTAGTAACTCGTCGTGTACACTTGTGAATAAATTATTTGACCTTGCGAGACCTGAAGACCCCACAACAATTCCAAACATTTGATTTCAAGCTTTTCATGGCCAAATGCTAAAATTTACAAGTTAGGAATCCTTATCGAGTTTGGCTTCAGCAAAGAACCTGGCCAAACGTTTTTTTCCTTCTGTTTGTCACTTTAAAAGGCGTTGATACAATTTTTCGTAACATATGGTCCGAAGTTTTACGATTTCGAACGATTCCACGCAGCCTGCTGCGTTTTAACGTACTCCTAGCCTTATCGCATATTAGCTCTGATAAGATTGAAAATTAGTCAGCGTTATCGGTAGCAAAAAACAACACGTACGCATTGTATAGATAGATATAGCGATGATGCGCCTCTCCTTATCGAAATCACCGTTTTTCTTCTCGATAACGTTATCTCTATTGTTTCTTTTTTTATGATTAATGATTTATTTATCTCTATTCGTTTGCGAACGTTCTTTTTTTTACAAACAATAAACGGTAACAAGATAGTTTGAGTTGTAAGCAGGTAACGTTTATTTAAATTCACATAGAAGATAGATATAATGTAGAAAATGATAGCTACCATGAAAATCTAGATTAATAATACTTGACTTAAAGTTTGTTAATAATATTTTTTGCTTCTTACTAGAAAATTGGAAACTATTAATTCTAACTTTTTTTTTATTAAAAAATCCAATTGTAGGCACCACTTTGAGAGGGTATTTGTTTTGTTATAAGAAGATAGTTCAAGTCAGTTCCTTTCGGTTTGTGGGATGATCTTGGTAAAATTCGTTGTCATAAGTAACACATTGGCTGAAAAGTCCCGGGCGTAACACATAGATGACGCTAGTTTTATTGCAGTCGCCTTTCTCTCAGTTAGTACTAACCTTCAAAAGACAGCTGTTAAAATTTCATGATATTCTATTCATTAGTTTGTGAGTTATTGTGCTAAGAGTCACGCTACTTTTGTTATTTTCAAAACAATGGATCAAAAACAATTTCGTGTTTTAATTTTACACTGCTTCTTGATGGGGAAAAATACCGTGCAAGCAAAGCAATGGCTTGAAAAGTGTTATGGGGACTCCGCTCCATCAGAAACAACAATAAAACGTTTGCTGACCTCAAACGTGGTCGTAGAGACACCGATGATGCAGAACGCAGTGGACGTCCAAATGAGGCGGTAACACCAGAAAGCATAAAAAAAATGCACAAAATCGTTTTGAATGATCGAAAAGTGAAGTTGCGTGAGTTAGCTGACATCGAAAAGATATCAAAAGAACGTATTGGCTTTATATTGCATGAGCATTTGACTATGAGAAAGCTCTGTTCAAAGTAGGTGCCGCGTTTGCTCACTATTGACCAAAAACAAGAACGTGTTGATGATTCTGAGCAGTGTTTGGCCATGTTTAAACGTAACAAACCGGAATTTTTGCGTCGATATGTGACAATGGATGAAACATGGATCCATCACTTCACTCCGGAATCAAAACGATCGTCATTTGAGTGGACAGCAACTGGTGAACCTCGTCCAAAGCGTCCGAAAGCACAACAATCGGCTGGAAAGGTTATGGCCTCGGTATTTTGGGATGTGCGTGGTGTAATATTCATCGACTATCTTGAGAAAGCAAATACCATCAACAGTGAATATTATATAGCGTTATTGGAGCGTTTGAAGCCCTAAATTGCAAAGAAACGACCGCATATGGCAAAGAAAAAAAATTTGTTTCATCAAGACAACGCACCGTGTTACAAGTCAATCAAAACAATGGCAAAACTGCATGAATTAAACTTCGAATTGCTCCCACATCCACCGTATTCGCCAGATTTGGCTCCCAGCGACTACTGACTGTTCGCAGACCTCAAAAAAATGCTCGCCGGTAAGAAATTTCGCACGAATGAAGAGGTTATCGCTGAAACTGAGGCCTATTTTGAGGCAAAAGATAAATCGTTCTACAAAAGTGGTATTGAAATGTTAGAGCGGCGCTGGAATGATTGCGTTGCTCGTGATGGAGATTACGTTGATGAATAAAGCTAATTTTGAACCAAAAAGACCGTGTTTTCTTTGTTAGGCCCGGGACTTTTCAGCCCATGTGTTATGTACATTTTATTCAAGTTGTAAATTTAGTAATGATGTTAATAATTTAAAAAAATAACGTACGCACTTTAAATTATTCTTTGCTTAACTTTGACGTAGCTTATCACTTTTACGCCAATATTTTATTTATTGATCAAATTACATAGTTTGCTATAAAATCAATATACATCAACATAATAATTTAGAAAGTGAACTTGATATAATTTTTGAGTAAATTTGGGCATATATTTTACAAAAGAACAAATAGAAGAGGAAGTTTTCTTGATACTAAATTAGGACACAAAAGATCCTTTCGTCACTGGGTCCATTTTTAGAGAAAGTATACCAATAGTAAAGTAAGATTATTCAATAAATATGTTTGTTTTTTACAGCAACTACAGCAGGTATGCACACAGATAAGCGTTTTAAAATTTCGATATTTGTAAAATATCGTTTCTTTCATTTCGTCACTACAATCTGAATCTTACTTCTTATTTAAATACATTAAAAATATTAACATTGTTTTCCATTGTATCGTCTAAGTGCAAAGAATATTGTGCAATAAATCTTCACTATAAACGTGCTAATTTACTTTGATACGTTACCACATTTTATAGAAATTATTTAGTTGGGCATAGTATAGTTTGAGGAAAATAATCGTCATAACAACCTCCTAATAACGCTAGCAGGCACATCCCACGGTAGTGCAACCGTAATTCAACGACTTCTAACGACAGCTAATTCAAGAAATGATACGAGGGGAGGTCCAGGCTCTTCATGGCTTCGACAAGCAACCAGCAACAATGGTAGTGACAGCCTAAAGACTACTTCAATGTGAATCCATTGTCCTTTCTTGAAATTCTTCGACATGTATGTTGCTTAGAATAAGAGACAAAAGAGAGCCATGGTACTGGGTTAAATTCTTGCTGGTAGAATATCCACCCAGAAGTTCGTGGAATGAAAGGGTTTTAAATAAAATAAAACAATAAATCTATTTTTCCTTTTCAATATAATCACCCTTAAGCACAATTCATTTATTAGATCTATGAATTAATTTTTCTAAACCATCATAAAAATATTTTTTATCTTTCGCCTCAAAATGGGCCAAAGTTGCCTCCTTTACCTCATTGTCGTCGGAAAACTTTCTTCCAAGTAAGTCTTTTTTTAAATTGGGGAACAAATAAAAATCACTAGGTGCCAAGTCTGGACTGTAGGGTGGATGGACTATTGATTGAAAGCCATGCTTGTGCAGTGCAGCCATTGCAACTTTGCTCTTGTGAACCGGCGCATTGTCTTGCAAGAGCAACACACCCTTGGTCAATCTTCCTCGACGTGTTTCCTTGATGCCCTCCTTTAATTTTTCTAATATCGCTGCGTAATATTCTCCGGTTATGCTCCTACCTTTTTCTTTGTAATCAATCAATAATATCCCCTCACAATCCCAAAAAACAGTAGCCATAAACTTTCCAGCCGATTCTGACACTTTGAATTTCTTTGGCGGTGGTGTCCCCTTTTTATGCCATTACATATACTCCTGTTTGAACTCAGGCTCAAAGTGATGAACTCGTGTTTCATCTCCGGTAACAATCCGCTCCAAAATCTGTACAGGTTTGTCTCCACACAGCTCCAAATAATGTTTGGACGCACAGACGCGCTGCTGTTTCTGCAGCGGCGTGAGCATTCTCGGTACCCATCTTGCACTGACTTTTGTCATACCCAGGTGGTCATGTAGGATACGCAAAATGGTGGTATCTGATACTCCAACTAATGTAGATAATTGTTTTTTCTTCAAACGGGCAACTTGCAGTAAAAATTTTTGCACTTTTTCAACGATGTCTGACGTGGTGGCCTCAACTGGCCGTCGTGAGCGGGGCTCGTCTTCAATCGACTTCCGACCATGTTTAAAAAGACCATGCCACTTATAAATCATTGAATTACTAGGGCACTCTTCCCCATAAACGGTTTCCATTTCATTCAATACGGTTTGAGCGTTCTTTCCTTTCTCTGTAACGAACTTTATCACAGCACGGTGTTCAATTTCCTCCATAGTTTCAGTTTTCTTCCGGATTGACTTGTTTAGTAGGCAACTATTCGTAAACGACTGATGCTATAGGGCTGCAACTTAACTTATATACTAATGATGAGTCGCCAATCAGAATGACACCTAGCGAGCGCCCCTATCCCCACTCCACCCCCTCCATTCCGCGAACTTCTGGACCTCCCCTCGTATATACGCTATCGGCCATAAGAGTTTATCTACCTGCATAATTGGAAATCATTCAAAGAAACTATTTTTTTATCCCTAAGTGCGAGATAGATTACAGTTCCCCTGTAAGATCTTTGCGGTTTAGGTACGTTCAGATAGGCACATTTTTTCGAAAATATTTATCTCGGTCGTCATAAAATATTAAATAGACGACACGGCGATTTTAAAGAAACAATTTAGTTTGTACTCAGCTTTCGTATTGCAAGCAGTGAATAATGAAGAATTTGTGCAGTGTTTTAAAACAACGAGTATCGTTAAAGTAATGTCGCCAAGAAAGGGGTTATCTACGGAAACATGTGCTCAAATGGTGGCATATCACAACATCGATAAAAGTAACCGAGAAATTGCTAAACCACTGAAATTAAACCGTAGAACCATGGATTATAATATTTAAACGTATGAAAGAAGTATCCGATAAACAGCGCCCTGCACCCCCAAAAATAACAGCACCAGCAGAAGATCGTGCAATTACAATGACGAGCAAACGAAATAAAAGAAAAACAGCGCGAAAAATTGCTGCCGAAATGAATATTTCGCACCCAAAACAGGCTAGCGTCATCACGGTAAAAAGGCGTTTGCACCAAGCCGGTTAGTATGGAAGAATTAGTGTGCGGAAACCGTTATTACACGAAGTAAAGAAAGCTAGTATGGGCGAAAGAACACAAAGATTGGAAGAAAGTGCTGTGGAGCGACGAATCTAAACATCCCACGTTTGGTTCAAACAGAAGAACATTTAATCATAGATCGAAAGGGCATTAGGCCCTTGAATCCTGTATTACACCAATAATAAAACATGGAGAGTCAGTCATGGCTTGAGGTTGTTTTTGGCGGTGCCTCTATGGAGGATTTGGTCAAAATTAGATGGTATTCTTAGAAAAGAAGGTTATTGGGAAATTTTGGAGATGAATGCCACTTTATCTGGAACACGATTAATCGGTGAAAACTTCGTGTTCCAGCACGATAAGGATTCAAAACACACCGCAAAGATATACCGTGAAAATTTGGAACAACTGGAGCACAGAGACAAAATTATTGTTATGAAGTGGCCGCTCCAAAGTCTAGGCCTCAATTCGATCGAGCTTCTGTGAGAGAAACTTGATCGATAGGTGCAAAAATCTGCTCCTAATTCAGTTATTTGCTTAAATACAGAATAAATGTTTATTTTACAATAAGTTTTTGGCATGTTCTTGTAATATTTTAAGGGTAAACATTTATCGCCGGTAGAGTATATCTGATTATTTTTTAGAAATGGCCATTAATATAATGAATAAATGTGACGCTGAATATAATTGCAAGGTAACTAGCTTTGTCACAGACAATACGGCTAATCTGACTGGTATAAGAAAATATCTCAGAGCTCCTGCATCTGAAATATCCCATTATATCTTATGGGTGTCACTCCTATACACTGAACAGGCATCTAAACTGGTGTCCTCTTTCAAAGATTACGATAATACCTCATAAGATTTAAAAGGACATTCCATTCTACACTTATATTAAATTAAATAATCTTCTGAAGGATTTCTTAAATTTCAGTTTCAGAAAACATCATATATTTTGTATTAATAAGGCACGTCTTGTTTATTAGCGTTTAAAAAATATTCCAAGAGAAATAAAAAATCACTTGTAGCTAAGAGTTGCTAAAGAAAAATCGAACTCGCAATTTTCAAAGCAACGAGCCACCGCTGTTTAAAAGATAGCAATCTAGCTTCTCGACAACCGAATTTCATGCTACCGCGATCTCCGTTTAAAAACGCGAAATTATCTTCACAATCGCCGCGCTATACATGCTTAATTGTCCCCCGGCCGCGATCACTTTTGCTTCTTGCACCTCGTCCGTATTGGATCTTTTCTTCCGTTTGGCGCTGCTCATGAGCTTTTTCGCAAACATCGCATGCCCGGCGTTTTGTTCGAGCGCACCACCCGTCAAGGAAGACCGTATTCGTGACACCGATTCGCTTGTCTGCCCTCGCTCTGCTATAATCTTTCGATGATCATACGTCACGTCGTGGTGTCGGCGCCTCTTGCAATCCTTTCAACGCGCGTTGCAACTTATAACGCTCGGCGAATGACGCTAACCGGTAGAGAGATCCTATTTCCGAGAGCTGTTGTATTGTAAAAGTTGCAGTGAAAGTTTTCTTTTGGATTTTCGATGGTTGATTTTTTCATTTAGATCGTTATTTAGTTAAGAAATTATCTCGTAGCAGCGTACGGTAACGGTACAATCTAGTTAATGACCGCAAAAATAATTATTGACCAGCTTTTCCACATTTTTTTTTTCAAATTGATAATCACACACCTCTATATCCTTTCCAGTCATGTCTGATTACCTATGAGGTTTAAAACTGAGTTTTCGATTATTACAGCAATTTGATAAAAGATATTGGGCAAGAAAAATAATTAAAATTTCGCTGAGGCCAGGGTCCGGAAGAGAAAAAAATTGATTTGAGATTACTCAAAAACCATGAAGATCCATGAATAAACGAAAAGTGTGCAAAGACTGTTGAAAAGAATATCTTGCGAATAACGTTTTTAGTTGTTATAATAAATTAAATGTTTGATAAATAACCCACGATTATCAGATACTAGTAAGTAAGAAAAAACAAATGATATACAAAAATGTAACATAAAAATACATACATGCATACGAATATTCATGCATCTATACATACATATGTACATAATACACACACACACTATCGTGTTGATCATTATTGTGTGATCGCATTAGGAAGACCCTATTTCATATTGTTAGTTTATTTGATCGAAGATGTGCCAAAAAGAAGGGTATTGAATATTGAAACGCGTGCCGGAATATCCGTTTTACACGTAACTAAAATTTCAAATAGTAAAATCTCTCGAGTAATAAATATTTCTGCGCATTGTGCGCGTAGAAGGATTAAAAGAAAGGAAGAGACCGTTAGGCTGTAGAGTAGAAAACGAAGTGGAAAGCCTAGATCAACGACAGAACGAGACGAACAAAACATCCCAGTGATTTCCGCACCGCAAATTACGGCAGAGTACAATTTACAACGTCGTCAGCCAGTAAGTGTCGCAACAGTAATATGGAGACTATTAAAAGGCGGGTCTGAGGGATCGTATAACAGTAAAAAAACCACGGTTAAGTTCTAGATACTAACGGAAACGACTAAATTAAGCAAAAGCTCACGAAAACTGGAGCGAAACATGAAGGAGGAAACATCATGGTATAGGGTTGCATTAAAAGCGGAAGGATTGAAAATTAGAGTAATTTTAGTTAGTTTTTAGTAAATTTCTCGCAAACATTACCTGTCAAGTTTATTTTGTTATTTTTATAGTGTAATCAAACTTAGGAACGGTAGTGTACATAGACACACGTTTTGTTCTTTCTGTTACTTAAGATGTGACTCATAAATACCTATATATGCATTTACACATCAATTTTTTTTAATAAAAAATGTACATATAAACAATGATAATTTATTTTCTTTGATATTACTAATAGTTTATAAATAAAAATTTACGGTTTCCGCTAGGATTTGAACCTACAGCTCCTGTTCGCTAGAGTGGCATGCACCCATTTACACCAGGGAGACCGTGTGAACAAATCGCCATTTAAATCGCTAAATTTCAAGTGGCTACTTTAAATACCTAGAACTAATGGTGGCTGCGGATATACCCTCGATACCTTAGGCAGACATGGTATTTAATATCAACGCCAAGTGCATTATCAATTAAATTATTTTAAAATAATACTAGTATAACCATTAAACAATACAATTATTATCTTCGAAATGAAAACAGTGTACACCTACTGATTACAAGTCCCATCCTTAACTATAAACATAGGTCTATCTCACACAAGTATCGCATAACACACAAGAAGCGATATTGTTCCAAGAAAAAGCTTGTCTACTCAATGCAATACGATAACTATGAGATAGAACCTAAGAGAGACAAAACATACACCTGGTATCAACATAAATGAAAAGGACGAGCTTATGAGTGTTATAAGTCCATCAATCTCCAGGTTTGTTCCTAATAGAACTGTTTTCTCTTGATGTCAGATACCTATTAATAAATATTACTAGAAACCAACTCTATGTATATTTCAATTCAGATCAAAGAAAACGTCAATTTTATAGTCGTCTCCATATATAAACTAACTCTTTCAACGTAAACTTGGTTACAATTTATTATTGTAAATTCTAATGCAAAGTTACATTAAAATATTGCAACAATACTTTTAAAAAGTGGACTCACCCACAACAGCATGTAATTCACGCTACTTAAATATAAAATTTTCGCACTTTTTCTTCTCAACATATAGATAGATTTGAAGCAATCAAATGTAACAAAATTCTGTTTATTTTTCAAATTCTTCCAAAAAAATTCTTCATCTTTTTCTTTACAATTATTCATTGCTTAAACATCCAAACAAAATTAAATCATAGCTTATTACCGCAGGTACAAGGCTCACCTTTATTAGATCAACCTTGCCTATCTATGCCTAACTAGTCGTCATTTAAAAATTGAAGGTGTCGAAGTTCAGATAAAGAAATCTAGCTCCGTAAACACATACTCAGCAATGATTATTCGTCTTTATTCGTCACATACACTCTATGCGTTTTATATTTAGAATTGTGATATTTCTGCAGCCGTTATGGTGGAACAGACTTTTTGCCGACGAGAATGTTTCGAAATCCGCGAAAATCTCAACCGGATAAGAGAGTGGACGTTAATTAAAATCTGGTATTGCAAAATCGGCGGTTTGTATAGTAGCAGAAGTAAATCGAAAGAACTTTTACGTAAGATTTAGCGAATTAAGTATGCTTGAGATAAGTGATAGTGGGTGTAACGGTTATAAACAGAGAAAAGCATTTTAACCGCAATTTGCGATAAATTTTACGATTGGTGAGAAATTATTTACTGATGGTTTTATCTAGGCAAAAAAATCCAAATAGAAGAAATAGATTTTTATAATTTTTATTGCTTCTTGTGAAAATCGGTTTATAACATCATTTGCAATTTTCTAAATTATACACAACGGTTAATATATTACCAAAGAATATACTAAACGATAATAAACTTGGAGAGTAAGGTAACACATGGGCTGAAAAGTCCCGGGCCTAATAAAGAAAACACGGTTTTTTTGGTTCAAAATTAGCTTTATTCATCAACGTAATCTCCATCAAGAGCAACGCAATCATTCCAGCGCCGCTCTAACATTTCAATACCACTTTTGTAGAACGATTTATCTTTTGCCTCAAAATAGGCCTCAGTTTCAGCGATAACCTCTTCATTCGTGCGAAATTTCTTACCGGCGGGGCATTTTTTTGAGGTCTGCGAACAACCAGTAGTCGCTGGGAATCAAATCTGGCGAATACGGTGGATGTGGGAGCAATTCGAAGTTCAATTCATGTAGTTTTGCCATTGTTTTGATTGACTTGTGACACGGTGCGTTGTCTTGATGAAACAACATTTTTTTCTTTGCCATATGCGGTCGTTTCTTTGCAATTTCGGCCTTTAAACGCTCCAATAACGCTATATAATATTCACTGTTGATGGTATTTCCTTTCTCAAGATAGTCGATGAATATTACACCATGCACATCCCAAAATACCGAGGCCATAACCTTTCCAGCCGATTGTTGTGCTTTCGGGCGCTTTGGACGAGGATCACCAGTTGCTGTCCACTCAGATAACGATCGTTTTGATTCCGGAGTGAAGTGATGGATCAATGTTGGTGTTACCGCCTCATTTGAACGTCCACTGCGTTCTGCATTTTCAGTGTCTCTACGACCACGTTTGAAGACAGCAAACCAACGTTTTATTGTTGTTTCTGATGGAGCGGAGTTCCCATAACACTTTTCAAGCCATTGCTTCGCTTGAACGGTATTTTTTCCCATCAAGAAGCAGTGTAAAATTAAAACACGAAATTGTTTTTGATCCATTGTTTAACAAAAGTAGCGTGACTCTTAGCACAATAACTCACAAACTAATGAATAGAATATCATGAAATTTTAACAGCTGTCTTTTGAAGGTTAGTACTAACTGAGAGAAAGGTGACTGCAATAAAACTAGCGTCATCTATGTGTTAGGCCCGGGACTTTTCAGCCCATGTGTTATACTGGCTTATTGTGAATGTTATTATATACAAGCTTAGCATAAAGTCCGGGAACGGTAGAATAATTTTGATGAATTTATTGCAATATCTTCATATATTTTCGCTTCCGATTTGACAGGAAATGCTTCCCACTTATCTTTTTTAATACAACACCCAGTATATTGTTACATTTGCAGATAAAGACTGAAATTTTTAAAAATATCAACGTGTTTATTTTCTATTGATAGTCAAATTGATATGCGTATATTTCAAAACGTAAACGTCAAGAATATTGTGCCTCCATAACGTGAAAATAAATGAAAATTCGACTTACTTCTTTTCTTGGCAAATTTAGTGCCTTGTATTACGCAGCCAATTATTTGGAAGACAAATACAAATAACTTCAACGAACATGATGAAAATTGTACTATAATAGATCATTCTGACGATTCTGAATGTGTCAGATCAAAACGAAAGATTGTCTAAGAATACAGACAAAATCAGCCACGTAGAAGCAACTTGCATATTTAACAGAGGTTTGGAAAGTTATCATTCCAGTCTTCCAAACTGGACGTTGGAAGACTGGAAGAAAGTGCTTTGCTCCAACGAATCTGAATGTCATCTTTAGTTCAAACAAAACATTTGTCCATATATGGAAAGGGTACCAAACACTTGAGTCATGTATTACACCGATAATAGAAACTGGAGGAGGATCAGTCATGATTTGGAGTTGTTTTGGCGGTATCTCTGTGAGTGACTTGGTCAAAATTGATGAAATCTTAGAAAAAGAAGGTTGTTGAGAGATTTCGGAGAGGAACACGATAAATTGGCAAAAACTTCGTTTTCCAGCACGATAATGATCGAAAAACTGCAAAGATATGTCGTGAATATTTAGAACAACTGGAGCAGAGAGAAAATTCTTGTTATGAAGTGACCGCTCCAAAGTCCAGATCTCATTCCGATCGAGCTTTTGTGGGAGGTACTCGACCGATAAGCAGATTGTTTTTATTTTTATTATTTACTATTACAGATCTTTGTGTAAGTACAGAATAAAGGTTTATTTTAGAATTACTTTTTGACTTGTTTCGGTAATAATTTAAGGGTGTGTAACTACTTATGACCGGTGCACGCAAATGTTTTAAAACCCGATTAAATTTGTATACTCATATTTTTGTCCCAATTCTGGTAAATTAAAATGAAACCTCCAATAAGCTTTAAGAACAAGATTTCCCCAAAAAGAAAAGAAAATAACAACTAAAACTTAAAGATTTGAACCAAAATATTACTTGTCTGACTACTTCGGCATTTTCAATATGAAACTAGTGCGGTAGTTAAAAATATTAAGGCCCTTAGAAATCCAACCAGCCTTTAATGGTGTTCAAGTTTTATTAAATGTAATTGATTCTAAAGTGGACAAAGCTACATGAATAGGAACTTTGAATACTACACTTCATATAATTCCTCTTCCAAGAAGCACCACGATTTCTTCCCTTTCCAAAGAGAATAAAAAAAGAATAGGCTATACGTAGCTTCACGACAACATTAAAACCAGAAAAAAAAACGATCATACAAGAAATCTTAACGAAAGGAACCCGACTTCTCTGCGCCCAGCCTTAAAAATGAAAGATATCCAAAGTATCGGAACAGAAGCATCTCCTGCAGCTACACGCAGGGAATCTCAGACGGGAAACCTCGCCGAATATGCGGCGAAGACATTCTGGCCAATAAATTACAGGCTTCGGATTGTCGCACGAATTTATAAATACAAGAGTCGGAGCTGGATTAAGAACCGCGAACGGAACGCTTATAGAAGAAGACTGGAGACGCGAGAAGCTGGAAAAAGACGCGGAACGGTGAGAGGAAGCGGGGAGAGAATATACAAGGTGACACACACGCCGTTGGAACAAGAAAAAGAAGAAGGAAAAGAGAAAAACAAGCAAGTAGTATTAAGAACTTCTATAATTGTAACGACCGTTTACGAAAGAGCTACCGTCTATTCGCTTTCTACTGTTGGAACTTTAACGTGAAGAAAGAAGTGTTCAGTTTTAAGTAAAGTGAATTAACAAGGGCGAAGAACGTGTCCGATAATTACCAACTAAAATAAGAATAAATACGGACAGCTAAACGAAACACCCAAAGTGTGTTAGTTGGGAGATAAAAATTCCCTGAAAAGTTCACGTCTCCAGTTGAAGCAATCAAAAAAAAATTTAAAAAATTGAATTGAGTATGCAGTTTTATCAAATCCAATAAAAATTTATAGAACAATAAAAATTAATTAATGCAATCCATAAGTAAAATATCAGGCGCAATGAAATTAAAGAAGGAAAAATATAAAAGCTATTTTGTAAAGGACACACTAAGACAAATAAACATTTTATAAAAAAATACTAATTTAATTAAATTTAACGTTGGTAATAACAAGGAAATTGAATTATCACAGAAAAACCAACAGAAGTTATTTTAAATAATTTAGCAACTTGGTAATTTTATCTAACATATAATAACAGATATACAGGGAGTACTCTATTTAAAATAACAAAGTTGACAGCTACTTTTAATATAATCGGAAGTGTCAGATTATTAAAAATATTTGGTATACCGGCAGGTTGCTAGAATTTTTCGATTAATACCAATCCTCATGAGACATCCTGTATAAGATAAGTTTTTTTCGATTTTTATGTTAGTATAAGGAACTCGAAACATATAAAAGATAGGAAAAAGGTTAAATTGGAAAAGAAAAATTTATATTTTTCATTTTTTATAAATATCTAGAAGGGCTTTGACTTTTCCCGTTAAACAAAGTTGGTTTTATTGTGAGGGAAAGTCAGTAAGTAGGTCACAAAAGCTATTATAAGAATAATTAGAGAAATAGTAAGTCAAAAAACAGGTTTTGTTTTTCAAGAAAGTCTCCATCTACATTAAAACACTTATCGTACCGCTTTATCAATGTTCCAATGCCTGTTCCATAAAAGTGTTTAGATTGCCATTTGAACCACGTGAGTACTTCTTAGAGAACATCGTTATCAGCGCCAAAGTGTTTGCTGCCAAGATGCTTTTTGAGTGGACCAAACAGATGATAGTCGCTTGGCGCTAGATCCCCATCCTGCAAGCCGAATGTTCAAGAAGTTCCCACCCAAATTCTGCAATTCTCACCTGGGTCAACTGGACCGAATGCGGCCTGGCATTATCGTGATGCAGCAATATTCCTCTCGTCAGTTGCAGTTTTCGTCGAGTTGCACCCAGAAGCAACAACAAAACTCTACAGTATGATTCAGCAGTCACGTTTTCATTTCTATTCTGCTAATGGGGTAGGAGCACTCCTTGAGAATCCCAGAACCCGGTAAGCATAACCTTAACAGATGAGGGCATAACCTTGAATTTCTTTGTTGGCGGTGAAGAAGGATGTCTCCATTGCATTCAAGCACGCTTTGTTTCGGCTAGGTAATGGTGCATACATGACTCATGACCAGTAACAACCTGTTAAGCATATCTTCCCTTCTCCTATGTACTGAGAGAGGTGTTACATGGACAAGTGCATTCGAATCCTTCTGTATTTGTTGTCACTTCTCTTTTTCGAAAATTCAAACGATCGTGCATTAGTTCGTAGCCTAAAGCACGAGAGCATATTACAGTTGCTATACTGTTTATTGTTACTCGCTTGTCAGTTCGAATCATCTCTTCCCCCCGTCGAGGTGTTGCATCTGTCGCAATCTAAACGGGGCGTAAGCAGGAGACATTTCCTTATGTATATATTTTGCAGGAAGTCTTTTTGCTCAGAAAAAAAACAGCACGCTGCTCTTTCACAGTATAGGCTTCGAGCACGATCGTCATTTTAACACTGCCTGCGTACGCCCACGGTAGATGTCACTTAAGTACCATAAAGATGGCTTAGGCTGACACCCTCACTGCTATTTTCAGCTTTCCCACAACAGTTTGTGACTTATTTAATGACGTACCCTCGTATTAAGCTGATAAATTATTTTTCCAATTTATCCATTTCTGTAGCACTAACTGTTGTTGAGATTGCTCAATTAAAATTTAAAAAAAGGCACCTCATACGTAATGTGGTTAAATATACAATATATCTCTATATAAGTTGTTCATACACCTTCGCTAGTTTGCTCTTTTAATTGACCAAAATGATCGTGTTTACTTTTAGACAAATTGATAACTTTTATCAACCCTGGTACACACAACTAAGCATACGCATATGCATTTGCTATTTTAAGTAACTTTCATAATAAAGAAACGTTATATAACAATTCCTAATTCAACAAACACCTACTACATTGTCAATATTGTTACGCTAACTTGCTTATCGTTTTCTAATGATAACTGAGGAATAGATTATTGAATACAATTATTATTCCCGTACAAACATCTATATCTAGAATCTGTGTAAGCGATTCTTGTTTACAATAAGCGGTAAAAAAGATTGATTATGTATAAATTAACTCCCCAAAAAAATCCAAACAATTTACTTTAAGGAACAAAAAATACAGAATAGCTATCTGAAATACCCAATGTTTGATCCGATTTTTTTTTGTATATTTACTCACGTCCTGTTTTTCCTCTTCCTTCGTTTCATTCTAAAATAAATACTTACTGGTACAATATTTAAAAGTATGTCAATGCACAGCAATCACCTGATTAACAATATAAATACACATAGATAGATAATCGTTTACCATAGTTCACAGTATTTATTTTCGTGTTTGCAAAACGCGTAATACATAGAATTGAGATTAAGAAAGGCAATAAAAACGCAAAGGTATACGAAAACTTTACTTATGAACGCAAAAATTAACTTAATTCGCAACAATTCCGTTGAAAAGATTAGAGAAGACGACGTAAGAAATCAGCGTAACCCAGGCTAAATATAAACAACAAAAAAGTGAAATAATGCCTGTGTCGACATAGCGTGTCATAATCATAATATAAGAACCTAATTACGTTGATGTTACCACGTAGAGATGATGATAGCTTTTTATATTGTATTACACAAATAATGTCGCTATTCTATAACGCTACTTTTTTTGGAAATTAACATTCAAACATGTATTTTTAACAACGATTGACATTTAGAATATTTTATTATACGCATACAGGAAGATGTATAAACTCTATAAATAGAAATACTATGGTATTTAAGCGATTTAAATTATTTAAATTATTTTAATGACCTTATGACAAAAGTGCCAAATTTAAAATTAAAATTCCCCACGGATTTTTACTGCATATAAAATAATGTTTTCACATTTAAGGCTTCTGAAAAAAACAGTGATTTATCAAGATTTTCTATCTAGAGAAGAAGCACTTCCGCTATAAACGTAACTTATCTACATATATGTGTATTTATAAACGAAAATTAACGATTAGTAATTAGATATACACTACCGTTCATAAAAGTCTGGACACAAACTTAAATTTCAATATACAGTGAAATTCCCCTTCGCGGACACCCCTCTTACACGGACACCTCCCTTAAACGGACATTTTCTCATGGTCCCGACCGGCTCTCATATAATTACCATTGTTTCCATTCTTTCTTGGACGGACATTCTCTTGAACGGACGCGGACACGAGAAAATGTTCTCTTAACCGGACAAAAAATAAAATAAAAAGAAATGCTGTATCTTATTTTTATACCGAGAGTATTGCTATTGCATTTCTCAATCGCGCCGCGCGCCAATTTCGCTAGGACTTCCCCAAGTAAACCGGAGATTTACCGACTTTAATCTTTCGGTACAAACGCAGCATGCTATGTCGTGCATTTCTGCTTGGCGTGAATTAGCGACTTCCCCAAATTGGTCGGGGATTTACCGTTCTTATTCTTTGGGTGTACGCTTTCGAGTGAATCTGCTTTCAATGTCTGAATCTGATGTCTATGCGGAAAAGACACAGTGGACGACACATTCATTATAGAAATGGCTCCAAATAGAAAAATTCTCACGCTTAAACAAAAAATTGAGATTGTTGAAGTTTACAATAAAGAGAAATTAAGTGTAAGGAACTTATTCAAGCGTTTTAATATTCGAAAGACACAAGCTGCAGATATAATTAAACATAAAGAAAGCCTTCTAAACAAATGGATGTCGAACAGCAATTTGAATGAAAAAAGAAGCCTTTTTACGGGTGATGGTACCAGAGCTTCTTTGGGACATTCTAGATTCAATGCTTCTTCTGGTTGGCTCAATGAATTTAGAATCCGCCACAATATAAGTTTTAAAGCGATTTCGGAAGAAGGAGCTTCGGTTAATGCTGAGCATGTTTCATCGCTCTTAAAAAAATGTTGTTCTTTGATTAAGGGATATTCACCGAGAGACATCTATAATGCCGATGAGACAGGCCTGTATTTTAGGGCTCTACCCGACAAAACGTTCACATTAGAGAAAGAAAAATGTGTTGGGGGTAAGTATCCCAAAGAGAGGGTTACAATTTTGCATTGTGCAAATATGGCGGGTGAAAAAAAAACTCCTAGTCATTGGTAGGGCACCTAAACCCAGAGCTTTTAAAAACATTAATATAAATAACCTGCCTGTAACTTGGAAATACAATAAGAAAGCTTGGATGACAGGACAACTTATGGCAGAGTGGTTGCAAGACCTAGATTGGAAATGGCTAAAGAAAAAATAAACATTTTGTTATTTTTAGACAATGCGGGATCTCATCCGAAAGACGTTTACTTAAATAATATAAAAATATAATTTTTACTCCCTAATTGCACATCAGCTTGTCAACTACTTGACTATAAAAAATTGAAAACTTATTACCGAAGTCTAATACTCAAACATCTGCTAGTAAACATTGAAACTGCTGGTACAGCTTTTGAGTTAATAGAGGAAATTACACCACTGGATGCAGTTTATTTGGCAAAAACCGCTTGGGACCAAATAACCAAAAAGACAGTTAAAAATTGCTTCCGCAAAGCAGGATTTAATCATGTAAATATGCAAAGTGAAGACCAATTAACTGAGGCTGATACATCTGACCTAGAAGATGATTTGCCTCTTAGTGTACTTTCAGATATCCTCAAAAATAAGAATTTATTGAAATTGACGGATAATGAAAACCTTAATGATTTTTTGAACGTAGATGAAGATTTGTATGTTGAAGATCCAGATTCAGAACGAGAAATTGCAAATCCAGTTGAAATACAAGAACTCTCGGAAGATTCTGATGTCGATGAGGTTCCAGTGCCAACAGAAGCTATCCCAAATTATGGTAAAGCTATTACCCTGATCAAGCAGATCAAAAGCTTTGTCGAAAATCACGGAGATACAAGAAAAAGAGAAGACAAACAAGAATATATGAATTTTTGCGTCCTTAAAGTGACTATTCATTTCATTGTTTTGTATTACATACTATATCTATGTATCTATGTTTAAGTTTCTTCGCATTGGTGTCCGTTCAAGGGAGATTTCACTGTGTATTTTTCATTATTACAATCCTTATTATAGTAAAATACACAACACTTGTTAGCTTTCTTCGTCATTTTTTTAGAGTTAATACAGCAGATATAATTATGATTTAAGGAAGATAGGTCGTGTATAAACCTTAAAATTATTATTGTAGATGAAGAACAAATGAATTTGGCAGTAATAAACGAACTGATTCCGGAACTGGACTGTGCCATGATAGGGTATAAGAGGAAATGAAATGAGAGTAAGAAGAAAGACAAAGAAATAAAAAGGAAAGAAAACACCATCTGAAAGTTTTCACCTCTACTGTTTTTCCGCCTTTTCTCGCTTTTTCTTTCCTTACTTTTATTTCATTTTCTCCTACACCCTATCATAACACGGTCTAATTCCGGTAACAGTTCGTTTATTAGTGATTCCGGTCGTGGAAGCCTATGTATTCATTTCATGAATTTGACAGGCAAAAGTAAGAGCTTTGGTATTAACTAACCTGTTGCTTTATCCATTAATTTCTTCAAATTTCAAAATATTCTGCAGCAGAAAATACTGATTATAAATGTTTGTCCACCTGCATAACTAAAGATTATTCAAAGAAACTATTTTTTATCCCTATCAAAATATTTGTATTACTAAAACTGTAAATACGACATAGATTACAATTCCTGTGTAATGTTCTGTGTGTACGTAATGAGCCGACTGGCATTAGGACATCGAAAATGACCCTTTTTTGTGGAATATACATATTCAGGTAGATGGATTAGATAAAGAGCAGTTTTTCGAAAATGTTTATCACTTAATCACATAAAATATGATAATAGACGACTCGGATATTTCAATATAATGAAAAATTTAGTTTACATTCAGCTTCCATATTGCAAGCAGCGAATAATAAACCGCTATTACACAAAGCTAAATGGTTAGCAAACACGGGAGAATACAAAGAATGGACGTTGGAAGATCAGAAAAAACTGCCCCAGACCTATGAATCTAAATATTTCACCTTTTGATTCAAACAGAACATTTGTCCGAAGATCGAAAGGGAAACGGCCGCTTGAATCCTGTATTACACCAACAATAAAACGTAGAGGACGATCAGTTATGATTTGGAGTTGTTATGGCGGTTCTTCTGTGGGCGATTTCCTCCAAGTAGATGGTATCCTTAGAAAAGAAGGTTATAAGCAGGGCCGCCCTTAGGGTAGAGCGAGTGGAGCGGCTGCTCCAGGCCCCGCGCCTACGAAGGCTCCGCGGTGAGGGGCATGAAAGAGAAGAGTCGAGAGCTATTTACCTACATAAAGACCCCGCAAAACTATTTTGCATTAGGCCCAGCTTTTGCTAAAGACGGCTCTGGTTATAAGGATATTTTGGACAGGAATGCCATTTCACCTGGGATACAATTAATCGGTGAAAACTTCGTGATAATGCTCCAAAACACACTGTAAAAATACGCCATGAGTATTTGGAACAACTGAAGCACAGAGAGAAAATTCTTGCTGGCTCAAATTCGATAACAGTACTTTGGGCACAACTACATGATACGTGGAGCAAAATAGATCGATTAACACTGGCAAAAATGCTAGAGAGAATGCTGAGATTGTGTGAAGAAGCAATAAAAGCGAAAGGTGACACATTGACGAATTGCAAATTTAAGTTGATTTATGATTATCTTTGTTAGCAAATTGATGAACTGTCACAGTTCTTTATATAAGTATAGTACAAACCTTTGTTTTATAATTACTTTTTAACTTGTTTTCGTAATATTTCAAGGATGGGTAAACAATTATAGCCGGTAGTATACATAGTATTTTCATCTTTCTAATTGGGAAATTAGTATAACTCAAATAGAAATCAGGTTTATATATATATATATATATATATATATCAATATTAAAAGATCCGTCCAACATTGTTACCAATTTAGATGTTCGGCCAGTTATAAGTTAGGTATTAAAAATCAGCTGGTAATTAAAAACGTATTTAAGAGAGATATTTCGCGTTGCAATGAAGTCACCACTTACGAACGGTTCTTGCAATAGTAGATGCCATTAAAAAAATCGATTATATACGATATCAAACAATGTAATAGTACGTTAATAACACTGCTTACACCATTCGAACAACGATATTGTATATTACCGTTAATGAAATTTACAATTACAATTTTAACATTTCAACAGTGAGTACATAATATGTATCTGCATATCCATATACTGTATTGTTAGTAAGCGTTTTATTATATACGAAGGTATGATTTCGAATGTATACCTATGTATGTATAAATATATAGGTGTAGAGAAAGTGAGAAGCTTGGAAAAATACCCGTACTTACACCTCTAACTCGCGAAGTAAAGCAGGAAATGTGAAATTGCCGGTTATTCGTATTCGTTTTTAAAGGGTATACGTAAAATCTGAAAAAGTGAAAATCTTCATTTACCTTATAAACCGGAGCTACAATGATGTTTCTAATTTATTCGAACATGGAGCAAATTTAGTTATACCTTCCAGAAGAAAATATTTTATATAAAACAGAAACACAGAAACCGTAAGAAACATGCAAAATTCAGAACTGGGTGAAGTATGGACCTCGTCGAAGACACAAATGGCATAGATTATCATACGAAGCAAGCGAAGTATGTTCTTATATGATTTTACCTGGCGGGAATATACATATTCAAACTTATTCAAAGTGTATTGCACATGCGCTACTACTAAATGTTCTATAAACATTAGTTATCAATCCGTAGTCAAGTACCATCACTACTGCATGAAAATGAATCGTAATAAAAATTGAATACCGAGTGTTGATTAAATTTTTAGCAAGAGAGGGGAAGAAAGAACATAGAGGAGGCCAGACTTCTTATCTCTTACAGAAAGACCGCCATGCATGCATCATTCGCTTATTCTATCAGGGAATTAACTATTCCAGCTAACTGATCGATCGAAGGAGCAGATATTATGCAGCTGGTATCGTTGGCAAATTAGGATACGACACGTGAATGTGAGGAGAGGCTTAGATTGATGACGTATACCAAGAAAAGACTCGAACCAAGTACTGACCCTTGTAGTACGCCACAAGTGATCTATGATATGGGAGTAGCATAATGCAGTTTCGTGATGCTGCAACATATGTCTTACAACCCTGAAAAAATCGATTCACGAGAATGAACATGTCTTTCTCGTCAATTGATTTCACTAATACCATGAGAAAACTGTATTTACAGCGTTTTCTTATCTCGGTGTTATTTTCTAGGCATTCTTTTAGATGTGTTTTAAATACGTCATGGTAAGCCTTGAGAAATCATTCACACGTGCAGTTCCCCTTGCACTGCCCTTGTGCTGCGCCATCTCGGGAAAGCAATCCACGAATTGCACGAGAGAAGAGTGGGAAACTGTACCCGCTTCTTTTCGCTATCTGACTTTGCGGACAAGTGTTTCTTTCTTTTGACACTAGTTAGCGCCAGGAATATTCACTTTTATCGTAGGATTAAGTATAGCGATAGAAGCAGCGAGAGAATAACAATATGTCGAGCATAAAACTGCTCGAAACCACGCTGATGACGCCGGGAAGGCAAAAACATATCCGTGTGTTAGCGTTTTATGTCTCACATGTCTTTCTCGTCAATTGATTTCATTAATACCATGAGAAAACTGTATTTACAGCGTTTTCTTATCTCGGTGTTATTTTCTAGGCATTCTTTTAGATGTGTTTTAAATACGTCATGGTAAGCCTTGAGAAATCATTCACACGTGCAGTTCCCCTTGCACTGCCCTTGTGCTGGGCCCTCTCGGGAAAGCTATCCACGAATTGCACGAGAAAAGAGTGGGAAACTGTACCCGCTTCTTTTCGCTGTCTGACTTTACGGACAAGTGTTTCTTTCTTTTGACACTAGTTAGCGCCAGGAATATTCACTTGTATCATAGGATTAAGTATGGCGATAGAAGCAGCGAGAGAATAACAATGTGTCGAGCATAAAACTGCTCGAAACCACGCTGATGACGCCGGGAAGGCAAAAACATATCCGTGTATTAGCGTTTTATGTCTCACATGTCTTTTTCGTGAATTGATTTCACTAATACCATGAAAAAGCTGTATTTACAGCGTTTTCTTATCTTGGTGTCAGATTCATATAGTTTACGAGTAACCAGCTAAATGTATATTTCTAATTTTTTCGATAATTTTATCGGCCTGTAATTGTCAACGTTGGTAAAATTGCCACGCTTGTGAACGGTATTGTTTTAGTTAATTCTAGACGTTAAATGAGAAAGTGCCACTTAATGACCTCTTGCCTATTATTATCCCCCTCATGAATCATTCTGTACTGCATACAAGATAGGTAGAAACAACATTGAAAGACACAGTAATTCGTAGAATATTATTTGAATCAAATGACGATTGCAAGGACTGTGTGGATGTATAATTCACAGGTATAGCAGTAAACTCCACTCACACAAATTAATTAATTATGCGGAACGCAGCGTTCCGGGAGCACTGTCGGTAACACGGTTGACAATGGGAGCCCACGTGCTCCCGAAACGCTGCGTTCCGCATAATTAATTAATTTGTCGGTAACTTCTGATTGACAATGGGAGCCCACGTGCTCCCGAAACGCTGCGTTCCGCATAATTAATTAATTTGTGTGAGTGGAGTTTACTGCTATACCTGTGAATTATTTGAATCGGTTACTATTGCAGAAAAAATACTTATCTATTTATGTAACAGCGTTTTTTCCGTGTTTACGTGTTAGTGCACTTTAAGTTACTGCTTGTACGCGCTTTATATTTTTTCGGTATGGCAATAAGAACAATTACAAAAGCCAAAGGAAGCATTACAAAATATTAGTTATATAGCTGTGACGATGTCTATAAACAGTTCTAAATAAACTTATATATTTTAACAAAATTGCTATTTTAGCGAGTAGCCCTAATAAATTGGACAGGGACTGTACGTTTGAACATTTTTATTAATTTATAATCTACTTTACTTCTTGTAATATCAACATTCTTCATTTTATTTTTACATTCCCATACATTTTTTTTTCATTTTATCGCTGTCCCTGATAACACCACAATTACCAATTGTTCGAGAGAAGAGAATACATTCGTAACATTCTACATATCTTGCAACATTTCTTAATAAAATGTCACAATAACGCCCATTAATCTAAACAAAAGATATCTATTTATCTTTCAAAAGATAATTCTCGTTTGACAAGATTATTCTCACACAGTGAAGGGGGAAATACTTTAATCTGGAAGTGACAATTTACATAAATATCTTATCAATTTTGACACATACAGATCGTCATAACGTATGATTAAAACGACTCTCAGATCAAACATTACGCAAAATATAAAAAAAAGTTAAGGCGCACTTAATTGCACTATTGCAATTATAAACTGGAAAAAAATAATTTCAATAAAACAATGAGCACTTAAATAAACGTTAAGTGCTGTAAAAAAAAACTATGTGCCAATAATGCATACGACATAAAAGATATGTAAGGGTATTACTTCATTTTCCCATTGGATTTGCGTGAAGATTACAATTTTCACAGGTATTACGTGGATAGCATTTAACACGGTAAAAATACAGAAAATGTCTTCATATGTCATTGAAAAAAGAACAAACTATAAACTTTTTTATACATATCTTTTTTCCTGAACTATTTTACTGGTACTGAATGAAGATCAAAACAGCTTTTCATAGATCAATAGCAAAAAATAGCACATACACAAAATATTTTACGCTACGTATCTTAAACTGATTTTAATATTATTTAACGCATAAATTGCTCATTTGAAAAATTGTTAAATACGGTCAAAAGAAGTGGATCGGGTCAGACGTCACTTAATTTTGGAATATTTACCAAACTTGGTTACTTATTAAGTTGGCAATCCCGTTTCAATGTCATGTTATTCTAAACACTGCCAAC
This sequence comes from Trypoxylus dichotomus, assembly GCA_023509865.1. NCBI lineage: Eukaryota > Metazoa > Arthropoda > Insecta > Coleoptera > Scarabaeidae > Trypoxylus > Trypoxylus dichotomus. The sequence goes on from CM042081.1 coordinate 38,163,192, forward strand.
GTGACATGGAATGTTAGCGCGCTTTTTTGCAAATAAGAAAACGAAATAAAATCAGCAGGTGAAAATTCTGTAGTGTTATAATGCCTACAATTTTTTTTTATATTGCCTATTCATTCTATTTATGCATACTAAAATGTTTAAAATACATTTTTAAATGTTGCTTTCGTGGTTCGATTACAAAAAATTTTTTGATTCTCATATGCAGAAATTAGGCTTAATCAGGACAAGATGATTCGACACTATGTTTGGAAAATGGGGGGACATATTTATCAAAAGAGTACCAAGCAAACGCTTCAGCCTGCATTGGAACGGTATACAATAGGGTAGATTACCTTCAAAGAAACCCAAGAAACAGAGAAAACAAAGTGGCCCAGTCGTATTAACATTGCAACTACAAAAAGGGGCCTACCCTATAGAAAAACTCAACACAGGAAATACGGCTAAAAGTTATTTAAATGAAACAGGTATTGTGTTCAAAGAGCTCAAACATTAGGGACCAAACGGAAACTGAAAAATTCGGCGGACATATCAAAAGACATAAGGCGGCTATTTCTCATGGAATTACCGATTATTTTATTTTCATTTATTTTGACTATTTGGAAAACACTCTCAAAGACGATTAATTACAGCTAAATGTGTTTACTCACCGATTATAGGAAAAACGCTGTCGTAGTGAAAAGAGTTTCAACAGCCTGAATAAGTAGTAGACTACAAAAACTAACACGCCTGTGATGTTTAATGCATAGATTCTGAACAACTTCTCAATACCTTTTATAGCTTGCCAGAGTGAACTCCCATATAGAAGGTGGGTTGGAAATGCGCTCAAAGGAACAAGATATATGCTGAGTATATCAGAATAGTTTGGTACTACTCTATCCGAAGAAGCAGAAAGGAAAATGTGCAATTGTAGATAACAATTTCGATAGCCACCTATCTTTTAATCTTTGTGAATAACATCATACAGAACTCTACGTCTTATCATCCAATTCAACCCACCTGACGCAACCGTTAGATGTTGCTGTGTGCCATCCAATAAAGGTAAGTTGGCACAAGAAAAACTGAAACTTCGGAGAAGAAACACAATGGATCCCTACAAAAAATACCTTTCGCTCCAACTAGTGTCGACTATGAATAGTGTAACAAATATAAAAAAGAAAAAATTCTGTCATGTTTTGCTGCTATTGGAATCATCTCGTGTGGCAAAGAGAAAGCACTGAAGGAATTACCAAACCAACCATTCAACTGCAGAGGACATTGGCAATCCTAATCTTTGGAAAACATTGGTTGACATGTACCAGCAAACCCACAATGGTAACAACCTTCCATTCGCAAAAGAATGGAAATTTTTGTTGGACCAGGCAAAAGCGTTGCCCTGAAAGATTTAACCACAAATGAAAAGCTTTCATCGATAAGACTGAGGGATCGAAAGGACTCGAAAAATATCAAGGAGAACGCGATATACATCAAAATTACTCAAAAGATGGACCGACAGAGATAATTTCTATTGAAGATCTACACATCGAAGATTTTATAAAAATTTGTTACAAGCCGAATAAGTATGATAAATTTTATGTTAGCGTAATCAAGGAAAAGGGTGAAAAGAATACGGTGAGCTGTTTGATACCCAACCAAAAAAGTTAGTTTCCAAATGTAGAAAATTCATGTGAAATTGATTTTCCACAAAGAGTCAGGAAATTACCTAAGCCCATACAGAGAAAAGTGTTTTCTTTTTTCATTCTTAGCAAATTTAATTTTAAACCAAATAAATATTTTATTGACCTACATAGATCTTAAATATACGCACTAACACTCATGAATAGTGTGTTTTTAAAATTGACTAATTATCACTTAACGAATAGCAATAATTTAGTACGACATTCTGATTGTGAACTGATTTTAAAGATATTTGGCTTTTAGTATAAAGATTACTTATTCAACTAATGTAGTTGTGATTATTACCCTAACTAATTAAATATGAACAATATTGTTATTTTTTGTACAACAAATTGTATTGACGTTAAAATATAGAACAGAATGTTACTTTGAAAAATATAAATCTATTTCTTATTTAAAAATGCATATTTTTTATTCATGTTTGTAGAAAATTTCTGTTTACATGTTTCCTTTTATAATTATTATTATTTGTCTAAGTTCACTTATTAAACAATTTCACTTGTGTATTCGGTTAAAATGACATGCGTTCAAATACATTTCTACCCAAAGTAAATTAGAATTATGTCTTAACTTGTTACTAAAACTCTTAATACGAATTTTGTTTGGCGTTCAAATAAATTTTACCCCTACTAGTTTATTCCAATAAAAACTTCTGTCGTAACTTGTACTATTTTCAATTGCGTTTGTTGTCAATTTGACAGAGTATTCGTTCAGATGCATAGTTGGCAGTTATTGATTCAAGATGGTTTTTACTATACAACACAAATCATTCATGGTTGAATCTAATTTTTTACTTCGTTTGTTGCAAATAACCATATTTTATTCAGTTAAAACTTTACGTTTTATAATTTCCGCATTTGTAATGTCATTGAAATACCTTATATCAAACAAGATTCGTATTAAATATTTCAGTAACAAGTTGAGACATAATAATTTCAAAGGCTACTTTGAGGTAAAATTTATTTAAACGCATATTTGAATGACATGACAGATGCTTAGAAAATAATGCAGCTTACGACAAAGCTTTTTATTTGATACGTGAGGTGGTCTAAATAGTTCAACTTAAAATTGCTTATTATCATCTTTCAATTTTTGCGCCGATCTAAAATGTTAATCTCATAAATTGATTGAAAGAAATATGAATAAAATTAGAAAGCAAACGCAGTTAGAACATTTTATATTTAACGTCAAAATGAATAAAATATAATACGAATGAATGTCAAATAGACAAATTAAAATTGAACCCCTTGGAAGCGGTTAAACTTTGGGTATACGATTTGAATATGCACACCGATATTGAACAGGTGTTAGATATTTGATGCTCTATTAATTAATTAAATTACTGAATAGAAATGCACACGATAGAATGATAAAACGAAAACTTTATTAGGTTAGAAATTTAACTAGAACAATATAAATTAAAAGTTAAAAATTCCTGTTGATTTAATCAATTAGAAATAACAACATATAAATAGTTACTAGGAAATTGCCGAATAATATTTAATTTCATATATTTCCAGGATATTCTTCAATATCATTAAACAAACAGCATTCTATTTCACGAAATTACACTAAATTTTCCAATAAATAGTTTAAACCAAACAATACACGCAGATGTTGCAAGTGTATCCATTAATCATTACATAGGCAAGAATCTTGATTTCATATCAATTTCTTAGGATTACGAAAACAAACCGAGCCTGAAGAAAAATAAATCCTCGGGAAAAAAACAGCATCACATAAACGTCAGTAGATAAACAGATATCCGAATTTACTTACGTCTAAAGGAAACTTAAGTAATCTTATCTTTTTGCACCTGATCTCACCTTTTTTAAGCGATTACAGAAACAAAATATAACGTTAGCATACGTAATTCCTAGGTACACATAAGCTAAATTGGCATGTATTGCAATAAAATGTTTATAGACCGGAAATTATTATGTAAATACGCGGAAAACAGGAGAAATCAGTATGTAATAATAATATTATTCATACAATTTATGCAATGCCAGCAATGTGAAGATATTTGCATGTATGGTCTTTAAAAAAGAAACTGATTTTCTAATTAGTAACTAGAAAACAAGAATACCTAGATACATGTCTCTGCCGTGTTTTGGTACAGTTAATCCAAGTAAAATAAAAACTGATTAATCCGTCGCTGTTGTATATTCAAACATCACATTAAGTTCTTTTTACTAAAAATACGAGAAACTAATTGGATTCGAACTGTGTGTTTCCGTTTTTATCGAATTTTCTCTAAACAAGTTTCAAGAAAGTTTTTACGAAACGTTCTAATTTACAAAATTACGCGCACTTTTCGCACAATCCTTATTGTTTTTCTTGGTTCGGATCCTGCCTGGCGTAAAACAATTACAACACATTCACATTTCTTGGCGATAGTAAACAAAGTTTTGTTATTGTCGCGTCGCACGAATTTGAAGACGTCGTCGCGATGCTAAAACAAAACGTTCATCGGCGATGTCCACTTGGATGTCCGTCAATTCACTTGCGATACGACACACTTCATCACTCGGATCAATAGGCGACAACGACAACACACCGTAGTCACTACTACTACTACAACTACTACTAGAACAACTGTTATTATGAGAAGCGCGCGATTTCCCGAAACCGTTCATAATTTTTTCGAGTTTTCCGCCTTCCGAAAAATCATCGGCGGCTGAGCGTCGCACGAATCGCAGCAAGCGGCGGCAGAGCGGTTCGCTTCGTCCCTTCTCGTCTCCGCTTCGTAACAACAAGCATGACAAGTATGTAAAGTATTGGAGGAATTGTGGACACATTGCTGGCATTCTAGCCGATATTTTCGCGGAAAACGCGCATAAACTGTATGAAAACCGTGTCCGAAATGGAATTGTACTCACCTGCAGCGAGAATCCACGCCTGTACGCCAACTTTTCCGCTAATTAGAACAGATTTTCGTCCGTAAATACGAAGAGTCGGTAGGTTATTGGTATGCCAGGAATGGTACAAAGAATCTAGACAACGCAACGACTACAGCGCAACAACTACGCGCATGGTAAACGCTTCGGAGCCAGTTTTCGGTGCCCCCTTTGCCTCCCCATACAACCGTGCATGATACATTTAAAAACATTAGCACACGATTGCCATCTATTACCAAATAAACAAAATACTACTAACAACCAAACAATCCTAACCTCTACATAATTAAGTCCCTTCTATTAAAGTTGCATCTATTTCTTACGTAAATATCATTATAATCCAATCTCTGTTAGTATTACCACCGTACAATGCAGTCATTTCCTCGATATACAAGAAATTTACAATTATCTAATTTTTTAATAAAATTAATTTAAATTATGTTATTTGGGTTGTATAAACAGCAAAATACATCATATCCACTACATTAAAGATTAAATCCGTACGTGTGGTGCCCTCTATTGTAAGATAGCGAGATTATCAGTCCACAAACCACCAAGCTTTGATAGTTTCTTGTAATCTAGTCCTATGTAAATATTCAGATAAAATTAAATTGTTTCTTAATAATATTTATATATAATTATGATCGCAAAAAATACTATACTAAAAACTAATAATGGCATACAACAAAAATAAACAGAATAAGAAATCTGTTAATAAACTGATTAACAAACGGTTGTAATAAATATGCTGATGAATTCCTATTCAAAACTTAAAAAACCTATTAAAAATATATGCTGATGTACAATGGGTTTAACTACCCATAACTTACTGAAAAATTGTGATTGTTGAAACATATAAACTTGAAAACGGAAGACTTATCTTTTGATTGCAATATTCACTAAATTTATGAACATCTATCTTCAAATTGAGAAAATTGAAAAATAGAAAAGTGAAAAAAAATGAAAAATAGAAAAGTGAAAAAAATTGAGGAATAGAAAAAAAACTAAAACATAGTAATTAATACAAGGGTAATACCATGTCTTTGATAAAAATGGAGCTCACATGACCTTTTTTACGTATGCAACCAATACTACGAAATAGGCATTGCACAACATGAAGATTACTATATTTGATAGCTGGGTTATACTTTTGTAAAAAATGTTATTTCAACCAATAAAATAGATTTTTCTCTGATTCTATCACGTTTCTTACTCCTACAATAAGTATTAAACATATATTTTTATGTTTTGCATTTTATTCAATTATTAAATTTACAATAAACTTTGAAAATGTTCTCCATTATCTTCTAACCATACTCTTCCTTTCAACTAACACACGTAGTAACTCTTCTATACTAACGCTATCTATTTCATTTTGTAAATACTGAAGAAAATAATACGAAAGTATTAACTTCTTCAGTGCTTATATATTGATGCTATTATTACGATTGTCAAGATTCTTGGCGCAGAAATGGTTGTAATAACACATTACCAACGAATTCTAATGCCAGCAATCAATATTACAATAATGAGGCTGTCATGAAGGTTTGATTTATTCTCAAAGACACTTTATATCTTGGTGCTGTATGAAAGTTACGGTATATTCGGTATACGGCGTATCGGTTTTTAGGTTTCGCCTTGTCGCTATATTTCTATTCATTCACGTTTCGCGGACTACGCTGCTCATTGTGAAAAGTACTGTACCTTTGAAAACCTTTACGACAATGACAAACATTACATAAAAAAATATTTTTTCAACGTTTAGAATGTAACAGACACTGCCATGAAAATTTCATTCCGTGTTAAAACTTTGTTACTATTGTTTAGTAAATTATAAGAATAAAACAGGTTGCAATTATCGTATATTAGACTGTGCAATACAATATTTTAAATCGGAATGTTGGCAACCGCAAATACTGGATTTCAAGTAAAACAGATATAATCTGGGCAGAGTCAACGGTTACAATACGCATGTGCGTCTGCCGTTAACCTTTCTCTCTGCAGTATTCCCCTACAATCAGACGTCATTCGTGGAATACAGTACTTCGCTGTTGCCCTTCTACATCATGGTTAAAGCTATAGTGGGGGAACATAAAATCAGAGATCACATATATATAGTATAGGTGATCTGTATATAGAATTGTAGATACCTCCCCGTCGTTGACTTCGCTCAAATTATATTTGTATAATAGTATGACATATATCTCTCTATGTTCTGCGTAATACATCAATTAAATGTGCTCCACGTAAAACTTAAATAGTGAGCTGTAATTTGATTTAAAATATAAGAAATAAAACTCAAATGCTTTCAATAAAAATATTTAATAAATATTTTTATTATTCTTATATACAAATTATAAGTGCAATAAATATGTATATAATACATATAATAAATAATACAGCAAGGGCATATAAATAGCATAAATTATGTAAAAAAAAGTAAAATATATTAAATATAAAACAGAATACGATAGAAGTATTACACTATTACTTTACACTATTTAAAGACTTTTGACTAGCTTTAAATCACAGGGCGTTAAAAAATAAAACGGATACATACGTTAGCATTCTACAATACGAATTTAGCTAGGATCGCGAAATAAAAACATCAAAACCAACGTGACGACGCCATAGAAGTCAATTGAATAATTTAAGATCTAAAAAGGCGGTGTCACAAAACCGTATAAAATGTTTTCTTCAATCTTCATTTATCGATTTAGAAATGCTAAAGTCTTTAATTGACTAATATCGACTGCTAGCCAGCACTCAGGCGCTAATAAAGTTTCCAGGCATTCTCGTGTTTGGTCTTGTGTAGGCCACGCGCGATGACCAGATGCTCGCTGGGAAAATGCGATATTAGGGTGCAATGGTACATTATATTCGCTGTCGCTATTATGTATTCGCAAAAGGCAAAACGGCTGAAAGCTAAAAAAAATACACCGGAATCAACATATTTCATCAATTCTTTTTTTTAACAATAGATTAAATAAAGGATTTTGCGCCCACCATTATATGATATTTATGTTTTCAGGTTACTTCTAGTAATTAAACAGTTACAAAAGGTAAAATCAAAGAGTTAAAATCTGTCGCCATTACATTTACACTTCGTTTATTTTCACTTGTTACCTACGTCATTAACTTTTATCCGTATGAAACAAATCGATACATCTGGGTCAAATTAAATACCGTATAAACAGTTAATTTGAAAATAAATTTAATGTATTGTAACGCATTTTTTTTATTTCAACAAAATTAATTATCTTTTGATTTATTAATGCAAATATTTACAAAAACTGTGCTAACCTACATTTGACAACAAACGCTAGAAGACAAACAGTTCACGTGACTTGAATAAAGCAGTAGTAGTATATAACACTATCCTTGTCTGTCACTCTAATAAAATCAAACCAAGTAGATCTTTGTCTGTGAGAGAAACGCAAAGCTTGCTTTCCTTTTCAGCAACAGTACTTGAGAAAGATCGTCAGATGCACAGATGGTCTTAACTTATACGACAAAACAATGCCGCAAGTAAAAACTAAAAATAGACGAAGTGTATATGCTTTTATTGTTTTAGGTTGTAAACAGTTGCTGAAATAATAAAAGACAGTAGAGTTGTGAAAACAACAAATAAGTGTACAAGTGACGTAACCCATGAAACTTTATCAAAAACAATCCGCAGTCATTTTTGGAATATTAAAAAGATCGTAGTACAATGGCATGCACTAACCAATAACATTAAACTTCCAATACATACACTACCGTCTAGTCTCGTGATGCAGTTGGTACCACGTTCCGCCGGTAACGTAGAGAGAGGTCGTGGGTTCAAATCCTACCTTGACTGATACATATTTAAGAATTTAAAACGTTGGTAAAATGCAAAGAAAACGTAATTTTAACACAAGTACAATTGTATGTACTTACAAAAATATTAAGGAACATAACGATACTGTTCAAAAAGAAATAGTGCCGCAAACTGAGTACTTACAGTCACCATATTTATACATTCCTACAATACTGATTACACAGTATTAAGTATAATACAAGCGCACGCAATAGTACAAAATCAATATCACCGAAATTCACATTCTTGTTTAGATATTTTACGATATTTAAGATATCTTACCCAATTCTCGACAGAGTAATCTATGTTCTGCAAAAAAGGCAGCCATAAAAACCGTAGAAATAATTGATATGATGAGTAAAATTTTCTTATAAAATATTTCCTGCCCGAACATTTTAGAATTCTTCTTACTTATTGCGATATTTTGTAGTGCTTTCAAACTCGCCAGCATGTGCCACAAGCTGCAGAACATGAAAAACATGAAGAGCTTCTCATGTAAAACTACAATATTTAAAATTCAGTTTGTTCCTTGCTAATCAAGAGTGTATATAAATAACTCACAATAATTCTCCATGTTTGAGATATATGTAACTCCCGCAAGCGCTGATACTTCCAGTACGTTACACCAAAAAGCCACTTCAAGCCAGCGGCATATTGCTCTTTGCACATCCAAATCGGCATCCTTTCCTATGAAACTACGCAGATATGATCTATGTGTTGCAGCAATTATATACCTTGGGCCAATATGTATTGCAACGCTTAATCGCCATAGATATCTTTGCGGGCTTACTCCTGTTATTGCACTTATTGATGGAATTATATTATAAACCTTAAGCAATAACATTAACCTAATTGCTAATATCATTAAAATAACATTCAACTTACCTGGCAGTGAGTTTCATGTACTTCTTCGTTCTGATATATTATTGCAGTTATAAAACATATCACCAAAGTACAAAATGGTATAAGAGCAGTTACAATACACAAATGTCTAAAGTTCAATGAAAAATGTACAACTACTTCAGATTTTGAGTAATCTCCTTTAGAATCGGAAGCAGGTTTCATTATACAATTTTGAGGGATATTTACATAACAAACCATCCAATTTTATGGGTATTTATTAAGTCATCGTGCTGGAAATAAGTCATATTAAATGTCAAATAAATTTTAAAATAATTCAAATAAATCAAATTGGTTTAATACAAACACAAATTTTCTGTTGACATTTCTAGGTTATAACGCTCCAGCAAACAGAACTAACATTTTGGTCAAACAATACTTACAATATTTCATCGAGATATATAACACAATACTAGAATGATCGAAAGAAAGTTATTATAGCCGGAATATATCTCAAGAAAAACCTATATTTAAAGATTTTACGTAACGAAAATTGACATTTAAACAAAGCGGTATATCGAGCAAATTGCACCAACACATGCCTACTTGGGAGCATGCTCAATCAGTTTTCTTACTGACCGTTTAAAATTAATGATTTTCTGTTTAACAACTATAAAAATAAACGACAAGAAAGGCTTAAGGTATTCTGTTTAGGTTGGAATTTCACATTCCTCAACGATAGGCAAGCGATCAATAATAAAAAAGAATAAAGGTTCTTACATAATAAGAGTTTAATTTTAATCATTGAATAATTTTGTACTCTATGTGGTGGTGTATATATTTAAAAATTACTATTAAACGCGTAAAATGTTATCGTATTCAAATATAATTAAATTTGAAATTGTTAAAAAAAAATGGTATCCGTTGCCATAACTAGAGCCCAAGAAATTATAAGAAAAGATGACATCAGCTTATGATCTCTTGCAACCCTTAACTATAGTATTAGATAATTAGATAAAATCAAAACGGAATAATAAACTATATATACTTCACAAAAACATTCTTTTGTTTTATAAAAATACGTTTATTTAATTTTTGTTTATTACATTGCAACACTTAATATGTCTGTTTCAAGCTAACATTGGTTTAAGCAAATTTTCCAACTTAATAGAATCTGCAGCAAACTTACGAATTCCATCTGATAGTTTATCAGTAGCCATTTTGTCTTCATTCAACATCCACCTGAATTTGCTTTCATCCAATTTTATTTTACTTAGATTCGCTTTTACCGCTGTTTCCTTACTTAACTTCTTTGGTACAGCAACAGCTTCGGCCTCTAATTCCCCAAGGAGTTTTGGACTAATTGTTAGCAAATCACAACCAGCCAAGGCTTTAACTTCACCTATGAAAAACAGCATTCATCATCTTCCATTAAAAATGCAGCAGAATTTTACCTATATTTCTAAATGAAGCACCCATAACAACAGTTTTATATCCAAATTTCTTATAATAATTGTAGATTTTAGTAACAGATACAACGCCTGGATCTTCATCCGGTTCATACGATTTTTTATCAGTATTTTCAACATACCAATCCAATATACGCCCAACAAATGGAGAGATAAGAGTAACTCCGGCTTCAGCACAAGCTATAGCTTGAGCCATGGAGAACAATAATGTCAAATTGCAATGTATTCCATCTTCTTGTTCTAGAATTTTAGCTGCTTGGATACCTTCCCATGTTGAAGCCAATTTTATAAGAATTCTGTCCTTATTAATACCTTCATCGGCATATAACTGAATTAATTTTCTCGCCTTAGCAACGCTTCCATTCACGTCAAATGATAATCTGCAATGAATTCAATTTTCTTGAAAATGAAATGATATAAACGAGAATTTGTGAACAAAAAATTTTGGTACACTTTGTATACATAAATTTAAAAACTATATCCACATTAGAACAATCGGTAAGGTAGATGTCTAGTAGTAAGATACCTATATTCTTTTTTGATTTTTTTACTGATTTAAATCTTATTGGAAATCCAAAAAATCAAAACCCATCTTACAACTTATTTTCAGTAATATCTTATTTATTTGTAAAATATTAGTGGAAAAACTTGATGCATTTTGCTATTTCTTAATTTTGACATTTCTACAGTTGATAAAGCAGATATCTCCAAACCGGCGTTTGTAAACTATTGAGTAAAGAAAAACATGCAGATTTGACAAGAAATATAACATTTGGCTAATTTTGATGGATTTAAGGATTATCTACATGTCACTATGCTCAGGTATAACTGCCGTATTTTCCTAATACCACGACAAAATTAATAAAAATCCTAAGTTACTCTAAAAAATCAATTCGCAGACAAAATACCTTGCATCGACTTCAGTCGAGACTCTTCCAGGAACAATTTTCAAGATTTCAATTCCAAATAAAACGCATAACATGTCCATAGCCGATTCCAATTTCTCTTCTTCATTAGTTCCCACCTTATTGGCATAATGCACAGCCTTCTCAATTAGAGGCTTGTAAGCTGATATATTTGCAGCTTGTAGAATTAGTGAAGGATTTGTCGTTGCATCTGTGGGTTTGTATTTTTTCATAGCTGTAAAAAAATTATTGTAAAAATTTTATACGCAAAAAAAAGGAACACCAACGTTTTGCATCTTCAAAAAAAAATCAAATTAATAAAGCCCGTATTTAAATCTAAAATGCATAAGTATAACATCACGAAATCGATTAGAACGGCAATCGATTTAGATAATTAGGGCATGATAAGCAAAAAAATGTGCTTGTACCTTCAAAGTCACCAGTATCGGCGACTACGGTCGTTAAACCTTTCAATTGTTCCAACGAGCTCATCTTCCTGCTCTTCTTGGACTGCGGCTCAGACATTCTGAACGTTTTTTTTTGTTACACGATGGAGTTCCAGAGGGGATGCTCAGCGGAAAGAGGACAAAAAGACCGATAAAGAAAAACGTGCGTAGGCTTTGACTCTCGCACAGCTTAGATTACAACTTATTGAGGCTTTTTTTACCATTAACATTTATCGCAAATAGCATATTACTTTCGCGCTAAAATAGCCAATGAGAAGTGAGCATCCTAAATGAACTATCATTTACTAAAAATATGAAGGTCATTTCAAAAATCTTTGCATTCATAGAAATCGGGATTTTGAATGCATTTCGTATGAAATTATATGTGATTACATACGTGATTGATGATAGATTTTATATTAAAGGAAAAAAATTTAAATCTCGTACTGTAGCAATTAACATATGTATATTGTGACGATTAGAATTTGTACCGTATGAGTTTTGTTTGCGATAATATGCAATCTTTTGTTTGGTAATCTAATATTAAAAAAATTAATTATACGTATCCAGTTGCGAATATCTAAAATATTATGTCCAAGGAATTCGAGAACATAATCATTGTCGCCGTTTGTTAATCACATTAAGAATTTGAAATATAAATTAAAGAAGGTTTTAGATATAATTACGCGAATGTTGTATTTCACAGAAACCCGACAAGGTGACTCTTTGACCTAATGCATATATGGAAGGTTATGTTATAGAATTCCACAACTTTGTTTTTCTTTTGTATTATCGTTACATAATTGAGTACAACTCGTTTAAACACATCTCATTTATAAATAAATGAGGAGTTTTAAAGGCAGAAGATATTTGTTAATGCATAAAAGTATTTTCTGGATGTTTTAAAACAATTTTTAACAAAATAACAATCGACGTTTTTTTTGTTTTGAAGTTGTTTGGGTTAATTCTACGAATAGCTAAATATATTTCAGATAATTTACATAATGGGAAAAGTAGTGAAGATGTATATATTAAAACTTGATAACGTTTAAAATAATGGAGTGCGGTATTTGCGTTTGCATTTTGTATTCAATTAATTTAAATTACAAAAGTCTTTAACAATCACGTTCATGATAATCTCGTATTGATTATATTTTCTACTTGAGATAAATATTTTTCCCAAATTTATAAGAAATAAATTTGATTTGCTAAACATGAGTAGCTAGCCTCATCTAGTATCCAAATCTAAAGATACAAATTTTTTTTTTTTTTGCTAAGTTGTTAGTAGTATAACTATTCACGAACAGATGCCCCACTAATTGCGCTATCTTCGCCAACCGTTGCCTTTATCAAGAATTAATTATTAATGTTACCAGTAGATGGCGCTTCTGAGTGGGGAGTCCTTACTTCTGTTTACAATCTTTTGACAGTTCTTTTGGGAGAAATGTGAAAATGGCTGCTGCTAGTAGTGAAGGTTCGCCAACAACACCATCGACTCCGCTAACGAATTCGGTGCACATAGAAAGAAGCTCCAGATCACCTTCGGTCACTTCCATAAAGGAATTCCAGTGGACACCTTTGCTAGTCTCCAACAACAGGCGAAATGTACGACTGTATAAAGGTAGGTCAGTGTTATTTTTACTATATTTGTGCCAAATTTCATATGTTGGCGACGATGTTGAATATTTTTAAGTAATTTAAGCTTTTCTTGATTCAATCTTACTTAGAATTTATTGTATCCTTTGCACGCAGTGTTTTTTTTAAATAGAATCAAACTTGAACGAACTCTTGTAAGTACTGACAGTTGTCATCAATTTAAACATTTGCAAGTATATACAATATTATCATTTTTATTTCATAGGAAGATATTTGAATACGCGATTTTGTGCATATGTTACTGCATATGACGTAATTCTTAGTATGCGTTCATCTATTTAACTATACAAACCATTGTGTTAAAAATTCCCGGCCTTTTAATCATGCTACATTGCAATACCAACAAATCTTCTTATCTTTTCTCATGCGATAAATAAACAAATTTATTATTATACAAATACGATATGCTAATACTAGATGGCGCTAAAATCGCATCCCTGTATTGATCAACCCCTTTATGTGGTGGCGAAAATCGTCCTAAAAATCAATATCAAGATTCCAGAATCGCCAATATACTTTGCCTTGTCGGTATTAAAAACGCAGCCAATTTGGTTTCTTTGCCAGTGCAGTTGTTGATTAGAAGAGTTGATGATAAGTTAATGATTTTGCAACTGTATTTTTGGTGCGACAGTGTTTAAAAAATAGTGTTAAGCAATAAGTGGCGGTACTACAAACTTTTTGCATTAATAGGGTGTCGGTTTTGTGTCTTGCGAACAATCATTTAAGGTATTGTCAAGAGAGATTTTGACCAAATAATCTTCGGCGGAATTAAAAACGTTAATTTTTGTTTAGAGCGTATAATTGATTATTTTCAACTCTTGATTCGCGAGTTTATTGACAATTTTCTAGGACTCTTCATGAGTCATATTTGTGTATATATTTCTGTTGCGTATAGTCAATTAAATGAATAAGTATTTTTTCCTCTAATTGAATTTAGATTCGTAATTTACTAACCTACTGGGAGTTACTTCATTGTCAAACTGTTTTCAACGAATTACCACAGCTAGTTAGATTTATATTTTTAGTTATACCACAAAAAAATTTTTGAGTGGTTTATTTTACATATTTTTCCTTTATCGATGAATAGTACATGTTTTTGAATCAATATGAAATTAATTAAAAGTAGATAGATATTAGATTAGTCAGAAACTACGTCTTTGGCTTTTACCCTAAATAATTTATCAAAAATAGTCTTCCAAAAATAATAATAACAAGAATACGTCTTTGAATACGTTTCATCCCTTAAATGATTGTTTTCGCAATTGATGGTATTTTTATGGGGAAGGTTTTTTGAATGAGTTTAACGCCATCGTTCTTGGGGAGCCGACTCGTCCAGAAATCGCGTTCCTCATGAAAATAAAAGAGATGGTTGAGACTGTCGGTCATGTCGCGATGGAACAAGAAATGGCTGGCGCTCAAGATACGATTTATCTTTGCAACTTTCGAGTCTCCGTTGATGGAGAATGGCTCTGCCTCAAGGAACTGCACGATGTAGAGTTTAACATGCACGATTCGGTGATTCATCCCCTTTCGACGCCTTCACCCGATGCACCTGTACAAGCATTCGGTAAATTAAGAAAAAAATAGTTCCTTTTCATTTCTTGAAATATTTTCTTTTGGGTTGTGTATATGTTCACCTTCATGTGTAACTGGCAAGACGTTTCACTAACGATCCAGTGTTTAGAAAAGTATGAATTTTTGAAAAATATGAGAAACATGAATATTTCGGGAGATTGCTATCAGTGAGGCTAACTAAAATATTTAAATGTCTGTTATTTCCTTTTATAGTGGAAGTCAACACTAGCTTATTTTAAATTCAACACATTTTGTAGTTCTTTATGACAAGTTTATACAGTGAAATCTCCCTTGAACGGACACCAACGGGACCAACTGAAGATGTCCGTTCAGGAGGGGTGTCCGCATAAAAGAAATATGTAGTAGATACAATAAAAATCGTGTTTTAGCGAAAAATGAATATATTAAAGAAACTGAGACATTCAAATCGTATATGTATATAAATGTTTTTAAAATAAATAAGAAACTTTAAACTTAAGAAAAAAAGTTTATTTCCTTTAGATATATACATACAAAGTATAATATATCTACGTACATAGATACATAGATGTAGTATGTAATACAAAACAATGAAATGAATAGTCACTTTAAGGACGCAAAAATTCATATATTGTTGTTTGTCTTCTCTTTTTCTTTAAAATGGCGTCTTGAGATCGTATTTCTAATTTAGAAAGAAGCTCCAAAGACTCTGTATCTCCCTGATTTCCGACAAAACTTTTGAGCTGCTTCGTCAGGGTAATAGCTTTACCATAATTTGGGATAGCTTCTGTTGCCACTGGAACCTTATCGACATCAGAATCTTCCGAAAGTTCTTGTATTTCAACTGGATTTGCAATTTCTTGTTCTGAATCTGGATCTTCAACATACAAATCTTCATCTACGTTCAAAAAATCATTAAGGTTTTCATTATCCGTCAATTTCGATAAATTCTTATTTTTGAGAATATCTGAAAGTACACTAAGAGGCAAATCATCTTCTAGGTCAGATGTATCAGCCTCAGTTAACTGGCCTTCACTTTGCATATTTACATGATTAAATCCTGCTTTGCGGAAGCAATTTTGAACTGACTCTTTGGTTACTTGGTCCCAAGCGGTTTTTGCCAAATAAACTGCATCCTGTGGTGTAATTTCCTTTATTAACTCAAAAGCTGTACCAGCAGTTTCAATGTTTACTAGCAGATGTTTGAGTATTAGACTTCGGTAATAAATTTTAAAATTCTTTATAATCCCCCGGTCAAATAGTTGACAAGCTGATGTGCAATTAGGGGTAAAAATTATATTTTTATATTATTTAAGCGAACGTCTTTCGGACGAGATCCCGCATTGTCTAATTAATACAAGAAAACTTAAAATCATCATATGCATACCTGTTAAAGGAATCCTCTTATGCCGAGCTGCTGTAAACCAGTCATAACACAATTTGTCAATTTTAGTACCATCACCCGTCAAAAAGCTTCTTTTTTCATTCAAATTGCTGTTCGACATCCATTTGTTTAGAAGGATGTCTTTATGTTTAATTTTATCTGCAGCTTGCGTTTTTCCAATATTAAAACGCTTGGATAAGTTCCTTACGCTTAATTTCTCTTTATTGTAAACTTCAACAATCTCAATTTTTTGTTTAAGCGTGAGAATTTTTCTATTTGGAGCCATTTCTACAACGAATGTGTCGCACACAAAAAGAATAAGAACGGTAAATCTCCGACCAACTTGGGGAAGTCCCTAATTCACGCCAGGCAGAAATGCACGACATAGGCTGCGTTTGTACCCAAAGATTAAAGTCGGTAAATCTCCGGTTTACTCGGGAAAGTCCCAGCAAAATTGGCGCCCGGCGCGATTGAGGAATGCAAAAGGAATACTCTCGATATAAAAATAAGATAAGGCGTTTCTTTTTATTTTATTTTTTGTCCGGTTAAGAGAACATTTTCTCGTGTCCGCGTCCGTTCAAGAGAGTGTCCGTCCAAGAAAGAGTTAATACAATGGAAATTATATGAGAGTCGGTCGGGACCATGAGAAACTGTCCGTGAAAGAGGGGTGTCCGCGAAGGGGAATTTCACTGTATACGAATAAGGGGAAACATCAGTTTCTTACATACACTTTTTGATGCACTCTTGGAATCTATATAATCTATATAATTTTTGGTAAATTATAATGCAGTCTAAAAATATTCATGTTATACAAGACCTTGTCGTTAGTCAACATGAAAACAAGGACAAAAGCCTAAAATTTAAAAGGAAGCTCCCATATTTTTGACATATGTATTTGTATTTTATTCCAAAAAGAAGGTATAACGTTGTCATAGATTTCTTATGTCTGACTTGTTTCTCGAAGTATTTTTTTTAAATAATTTAAACATTTTGAGTTGATCAAGATCGCTAAGTAAAACAAATGATCTAAATTTGATAATTATTTGTAAAACATCCGATAGAGTAATAATTCTCAATAAACACTGCTCAATATAATTAGTTTCAATATTTAATTTTGCAAAAGTTTTACAGCAAGAATTTGTACAAAAATAGAGACTAATAAGACATGTCATCCTCATGGATCTCTAAAAACTTTTGGCATCTTGATGGTGTAGATTGAAATAGAGTATTAAACAATTTTTGGGGAATTATATGTCATTTCTCCCTGACAGCAAATTATGGTATATTTCGTGTAGCAATCCTCTCAAAACATTCAACTCGCGAATTTATAGACAAAATCTAGAATAATATTAATATATCAAGCAGTATTTTTTCTTAGCAATAGAAAGTTCTCTGTTGAAGTAAATATGTTAGATGTTTTAATATGCAGGTGTGTGACATCCAGTCCTTCAGTCGTTACTTCTTTATTGATACATTATACATATGTGCTATCTTTGAAACTATAGCGTACTTTAAAGTATATTAGGGCAATTTAATATCCGCCATGTTATTTTTTAAATACCTTGGGAACTGGAGTAGCTGTTTACATATTTTGAAGAATACTACAAGGTTGAAAATTACGCAAATAATTTATAAAATTAAGAAGTAAATAATGAGAGACTTAAAAGCTGAAACACCAGCTGTTTACAAAATAAAAAGTTTGAAAAGATCTGGAATCGTAAATTGTGCAATTAGGCCTTTAAAAAATTATATTGTTATTATACTTAGAAGCTTATCAGCTACATTCAGATCTGAATTTTTTGCTTACTGTTATTCCCCTTATTAATATCTTTTGTCGATATACACAGATAGTTTGAAAAGTTTCCAGCCTAACACAGAAACATGTTTTTTCTTGACAAATTCAGTTTTATGGCTCAACATAGTCTCCTTGTAAATGTATACACCTTTTCCAATGATCTCTTTAATCCGTCCAAACAGTAGTTGGCAGCTTGTGCTACCAAATAATAGCTCCGAAACCTGGAGCCTAGGAAGCAGGAAAAGTTACTAGGAGCCAGACCTGGTGAATGGTCAATCAATTTGAACCCCGGTTTGTGAATTTTTGCGATGACAACCATTGAAGAGTGATACGGAGTGTTGTCTTAGTGGAACGAAACTCTTTTTTTCTTCAAATTGGCCGTTTTCCCGTAATGTTTATCTTTAACTTGTTAAGTAATGATGTGTAATATACCCCTCAATATTGTTTCTCCTTTTTCGAGATACAAGACTATCCCAAAAAGCTGTCCCCATTATTTTCCCGACCGATGGCACAGTCACCATTTAGTGAACTTCTCCAATGTTATTGGTACTGGTTCTACTTTTGGACCATTCCGAACATTTGTCAACCAAGCTGGTACAGTCAGGTTTAAATTCAGCTGCCCAAAATTTCACAGTAGAAAATGATGGTGCGGAGATGTTTGATTTTCTCTATTTTTGCACTAACACTAACATCGACTAATAAAAATTATTAATAATTAAAAGACCAACATGGTGGAAGTTTTCAAAAGTTGTCCAATTATATTACCAGATTATTTCTGATGAATGAATGAATTACATCTGCATGCTGAGGCCTCGTTTTGTTATGGATCAACGAAACTACTACAAATTAAAGACAAATTAATCTATGAATACAACATGTTCCGTTCATAGAGGTCTAGAGCTTTAGCAAGTTCTTGAAGTTTATTAGTTTATTGATAAATTTGATGATCCCGATTATTAGCTTAATGTCAGAGGGAACTTGATCTACACAAATACGTACAAAATTTTAGAAATTCATGAGTATAGAATTCGTAATGTTGAATATTGTTTATGAGTTTCGTTGAAAAGAACCTGATGATTGAATGGATATTTTATTACTTTCATCTAGTAAATAATAAAAGAACAAGCAATAATTTTTTTGGACGTAACACAATCTTAATAAATCTTGTTTTTTTTTCTTCCAATGCGTTTTATTTGATTACAGGTCGTGATCCTGTAGTAATTGAACGAAGCAACCTAGTAAATATAAGCAAATTAGTGGTTAAGGAATTAATAGAACAGTCACTGCGTTATGGACGTATGCTGGACTCAGATCATATGCCTCTACAGCATTTCTTTATAGTCCTGGAACATGTTCTTCGACATGGATTGCGACCAAAGAAGGTAACGAATATCACGTAAGAAACTGCAAAAAGGGTTAAATTAAGATTGAATTCCATTCCATTACGTTATTGGCATGAATTTACAGTCGTTTAAATTAGGACCACTGGGAAATAAGCAATGTTTCTGTACTATCTTATTAATGAAAATAAATGTAGTAATTATTTTTGGTGCATAAAATGCTCTTTGAAAAATATAATGGCCTTGTATTATGTGTTATGATACATAATCAAATCATTACAGAAAGTGAATCTTCTATTATGTTCGCAGTATAGTCTCCTTCATAACATCCACCTTGAACATTTTGTAACATACTGAGGATATCTCGATTTTGCTGGTAATAATCTTAAGTAAATAAATAGAAACAAAAATTTTCGGAAATTAAGTTTATAAAGTTGTTACAACTAATCTTTACCTTCTTTCAGTCGTCAATAATGAAATTCCTATGCTGTTCAGACAAAAACTTTGCAGAACTTTCTTCGTCTGTTTCGTTGCTCTTGTTTTTAGTTTTACTGGACATCTAAATTTGTTTTAATCCGGCTCCCAACTGTTTGATGATATATACTTAGACTCCGTCACCTTGCGGTTTGGTGAATTGTTTTGGAGGATAGTTTTATTCTTCAATTTCCAAAATTTCGGGATTATCACGGACTGCTGCCTTTTTCGTCTTCCCGCAAGATTGCTGGAAGGTACTTGTTCTAGGAATATTTATTTTTAATTAAATTGGCAATCCATGTTACATATTTCTTTTCATGTTAATTTCGGGCGTAGTATATATTCTCAGATTTAAGAGAGCTTTTTCTTATCCATAATAGCAACTAATAAAATCACATATTGCAAAATATAACTCTTAACATAGCGCATCAGAAAGACGTTTATTTTATTTTTCGAACACAACAAGTACGTTACCTTCACTGCACGATAGTATTATGTACGCATTTGTTAGAATATATATTTTTTCACATCGGAATTTCTAAGTTATTTCAAGTGGCTCTAATTTAATAGCTAACAACTGTACTCATGCAATAATTTTTCATTACTGTTTACATTGTTTGTTTTCTATGGGTTTTTTTTTGTCAATTGCCTTGAGAAAATTACCCTAAATAACTTTGAAGAATCGACTAGATTAACTAAAAAAGAAAAACTGTTTCAGGGCCTTCTTGGACCCAAAAAAGAGCTATGGGACATCTTACAAATGGTGGAGAAATACGCACCAGAAGCACAAGATATTACAGCTAGCGTTAGAGATTTACCGACAGTCAGGTAAGATTCGGATGCAGATTCTATATCTTTATACTTCTTCTTCACTTCAGGCTTTAGGCACTTTGCCTGTTACAATACCCGTCTTTTATTTGGTCTACTGGCTGGTAACCTTCCCACTTGCATCCGTTCTACGTGTTCCTTCCACTTATTTTTGTTTTCCTTTATTCTTTTATTCATGTCGAAGATGTTTAGTTCTGTTCTAATATCGACAATTCTTATTCTATCAGATCTTGTCCAAGCTTTCACTCATCTTAAAAATTTCATCTCTTGTGTCTGTATCCTGCTTTATTATTTTTTCGCTGTTGTCCATGTTTCACTAGCGTATAAAAGGTACTGCAATCGTCTTGTAAAATGTTACTTGTGTATTCTTTCTTGTTTTGTTTTTTAATGTTCTGCTGATTGTTCCACAGATATATGTAAATTTATTCTGTTCTTCTCCTATGTCTTTGTTTCAGTATAGTACAGTATCGTTTATGACTATTTTTGTCCTAATTGGATATTTACCCAAGAAAACAATGGTGTTAGTTTTATTTGCCGATATTTTCATTTCATACTTTTGGCAGATTTTTTGTAATGCATATAGCCCTTCATGTAGATCATTCTCTGTTTCTAATGGGAGTACAAAGTTGTCAGCATATAAGATAGACTTTAGGGTGATGTTCTGGTCTAAACGAATTCCTTTGGGGTATTTCTTTTCCCGTTACTTTATAATAGCAATAATATATATGTTAAATAACGTTGGCGACACACAGCAACCTTGTCTAACTCCTTTGTTGGTATTTCCCTAGTTAGTTTTCCGCCTACATCTACCATAATTCTGGTGTCAGTATATAAACCCTGTATAGCTCTTATTAATTCATGTAGATATCTCTGTTCTTTCATAGTATCCAATAATTTACATCTATTTACATTATCGAAAGCCTTCTCAAAATCTATAAACCCTATGTATGTTTCTCTGTTGTATTCTCTGTGCTTTTCTATAATTTGTTGTAGAAGCCATCTGTGATTGATCTGCCTTTTCTAATCTCAATATTTTTAAACGCAAATACGCAGATCTTTATATTTGTATGCATACTTCATTACAGAACGCATATGGGTAGAGCTAGAGCTTGGTTAAGACTCGCTCTGATGCAAAAGAAATTGGCCGACTATCTTAAGGTGCTCATAGATCACAAAGATGATGCTCTCGCTGAATATTTCGAACCGGACGCGCTAATGCTCAGCGATGAGGCGATTATAATCATAGGTCTTTTAGTGGGATTAAACGTAATAGATTGTAATTTATGTGTCAAGGTAAATGTTGCATTTCGTCGTATCGTTTGGTAGATATTTTAAAGAATGAAATCACTATCATTTTGCAGGAAGAAGATTTGGATTGTCCACAAGGAGTGATAGATTTCTCGTTGTACCTTAGATCCTCCAATCAGATCACTGAAACAGCGGCTGATGATGACCAGGAAGATAATATGACGATGGTGCTAGACCAAAAAAATTACATCGAAGAACTAAACCGACACTTAAAGTATGTTCATTCAATAACGTGCTTTTAAAAAATTGACGTAACGTTAAAACTATACGTATATTTCTGGTGTACCTCAGGATAGCGTATGCGGACTTTTGTTGTTTATAATTATTACATTTTTCTGCTATAACGTCTTCGCATTGGTAATTGCAGTGCAACGGTTACCAACCTACAATCCAAAGTCGAATCACTGACGACAACCAACGCCTTGATGAAGGAAGATCTCGCCATCGCGAAGAATAGCCTTTTAACGCTTTACGAAGAGAATCGACTGTTGAAGAGCGAGTTAGGCAAGGAGGATGTGTCGGATAAGCTGAGCGACGGTGTTCGTATTACAAATATCACCGAAAGCGACATGGAGAATAACAAGACGGCTGCGGCGGAGATCGCGG
Source organism: Trypoxylus dichotomus (assembly GCA_023509865.1). Taxonomy (NCBI): domain Eukaryota; kingdom Metazoa; phylum Arthropoda; class Insecta; order Coleoptera; family Scarabaeidae; genus Trypoxylus; species Trypoxylus dichotomus. Next base: position 38,186,212 of record CM042081.1, read on the forward strand.
AATTGAAGCAGCGACTGGAGGAGGAAAGAAGGCTTAGGCTGGAAGCGGATAAAGAACTTCAATTGCAGGTGAGTTGTCTAATTTTATTTGTTGATGTGGAATGTCGCCAGTACTTCCGTTGCTGTTTCTAGCGCCCATAACATTACAATTTTTGACTGGAATCGCATTAGACTATAAATTTATTGTTGAAAATTACCGGGCGTTAAATGAAATTCCCCGCTTCATTGACAGGCTTTGGGTTGTTTGCAAATAGTAGGAATTCCCCGATTCGTGCTCCTCCGATTGGTGTGACCTCGAGCATCGTGTGAAGCGAGAATTGACCCTCTCCAGTTTGAAGCGGACGCGTGTCGATCTGGGCGCTCGAAATAATCCGATATACAGGGTTCAGCGAAATAGTTCAGTATATTAGATGCGGCGAGATAATTCAGTATACAGGGTGCGAAATCATACGGGGTGGTGTGAGTGTATGAACATATACGTATTGTTGGAGTGTTATATGGGATAATAATGTAATGTTAGAAATATAGAGGGCGCTATCTAGTAATAAGGGTATGGGATTAAATATATATAAAAACGGGACGAAGCTAGTTCGAACGAGTTGGTGCATGCACCGTCAATTAAATTGGGTTATAGAACGAAAACTGGTTTAAGCGAATTCGAGCAAATTGCAACATCGCGTTGGGGTTAAACATATGTAAACTAGATGAAGCTAATCGATGTTGAAGTTCAAGTTTGAACTTGCATCATCGACGGATTTGTTGAAGTACGAACAAATATGAACTTACAATGTAAAATTGCTCATTGGTGTTCAAACGAGTTTGAACTGTGGAATATTACAAAGCTACTTCAAATAAAATACCTTCAACATATTGATAAGTCCATTTACATCTTCAAAAAATTACATAACGTATTTACACTGAATATAGCACAAATTTTTAGATCAGTTTAATGGTACATACAACATTTAGAATCTATTTTTTTCTTTTTTCTTGGAAATGTTACTTATGTACCCTAAATTTACTATTGGAATATTAATATATTTACTTAAAATATCCGCTTTTTGGTATCCTTTCAAAAATATGATTGTAATAGTCTTCGTCAAACGTTGTAGTATAGCAGGTAGTTTGCATAAGTCAACATGGGCTTCGCTGTACCGCAATGCAAGGTGGTTCCGCTCTAACCAGTTAAGATCTTGATTCGTAGCTAATCAGATTGCAAGGTTTAGACTTGTTCACAAAGCTAATGAGTTTCACTATGAATTTGTTGAGGTGATTCGATATAATCCCAAGACATCAATGCACTACGACTAGACGAGGTACTGGCTTTAGTGTGAAATTCGTATTTCAACAAGTCAGTTGACGATGCAAGTTCAAACTTGTACTTCAATGTCGGCTAACTTCATCCTTTACTTGTATTTAACCCCGTATTTTTACTGTTCAATACCTTTCTCTATATCTCACATTTAATATCGCATTTTCACTATATAATGATACTCTCTATATCTCCTGCAGCAATTTAACCGCCCACACATCGATTTTGATGATGCAAGTTCAAATGCGCACAAGCCAATTTACATATATCAATGCGACGGTGCAACTTGCTCGAACTCGCTTAAACCAGTTTTCATTCTATAACCTAATTTAATTGACGATGCATATACCAACTTGTTCAAACTAGCTTCATCCCGTTTTTACATATATTTAATTCCGTACCCTTATTACTAAATAGCGCCCTCTATATTTCTAACATTACATTATTATCTCGTATAACATTCCATCAGTACCGACATGTTCATACATCCACACCACCCCGTATGATTGATTTATCTCTCCGCACCCTGTATACTGAATTATTTCTCCGCATCTTATATATGTATATAATTATTTCGCTAAACCCTGTATATCATATTATTTCGAGCGCCCAGATCGACACGCGTCCGCTTTAAAGTGGAGGAAGTCAGTTCTCGCTTCTCAGGATGCTCGAGGTCACACCAATCGGAGGAGGAACTCGAATCGGCGAATTCCTACTACTATTGCAGCCTTTTTCCATCATGTAACTATTATAATAATTCCATTAAACATAAAAATTATATCGTTGGTCTTGAGACCCTTAGCCAAGCGCGCAATGTACTAAGCCACCAGCCCTTTAAGATATACTGAAAGAATAAAAGAAAACGTATTAGGGATGCGTGCGTGATATATCAATGATCTCAAGTTAATTCGCTGGTATTTGTGCAGTATGTTGATTTCCTGGCTTACTCTTTAGCTTCTTGCATCCCATATATTGCCAAAGAACACTATTGATACGATGGCATGCGTGGATAACCCAATATTTGTTCCTAGTGGAAGCTGACGTTGCGTTGACTGCTCCATGTAATACCTTTTTATGCTCGTTGTATATTATTTTATCTATAAACGTCAGTTTTTTGGGTAATATTATGTGATCCCCCGTTTGATGTGGTAATACCGCCTCATTTAAACGTCTTCTTAATCTTCAGCTGATTTTAATTGTCAGCTGATCCGGTACATCTCTGTGTAATACAGTTTTCGAACTCTTAAGTCTTCAGTTATCTTCTTCCCATATATTGTTGAATATTATTGGTAAATATTCTTACATAGGCTACTATACGATAAATTTCACACAGTCTATTGTTTTCTGGATAACTATTTTCCAGGACTACTCCTCATTATAGAGAACAATGCAATCAACTGCGTAACTAACTCTTCCTCTAGTATCTATTCGTTCCGAATATTGGCGACCATTCTAGCTATGGCGACCTTGTTCACTGCTGCTCTAAACGGTTTTGTGGTTATTTTTGAATACCATATCCTTCAGTTCTTGATCAATAATATCCTTCTTCCGGGCGCTCTCTTTCCAAACACCTTGCCTTGAAAGGCGTTTCTCATTATATGACAGAGATATTCGAGTTTTCCTTAATCGTATATATCACTTCTTTTTCCTTCCTTATTCTCTCCAATAGTGTTTCGTTGTTCATTGCATCTATCCAGGATATTTTAAGGATCCTTTTGTAGAGTCACATCTCGAAGGCCTCGAGTTTCTTTTGTGTTGTTTCGGTAAATGACCAGAATTCCATTCTACAGTATAATATGGAAAACACACGGCAGCGCAGAAGTCTTACTTTGATATCTAGCTTGAGGTGGTGGCTTTTGAAGAGTTTAGACATTTTGATGAAAACATCTCTTGCTTTCCTGCATTTAATTTGTGAGTGGTCCAACTGCATGTTTACTGAGGTTCCCATGTACATTATAGATATTTGGATACTCGTTCTACTGGTATGTTTTTAATAAGTAGTTGGAACTTTTCTTTCTTCTCTTTACTTATGGCCATAAATTTCGTTTGATGTTGATTCCAAATTCCAGCTGTCTCTAACAGATATCAAATAATAACATTTACTTATGGACTAACTTTTGAGAACCTGTTGAATATTTTGATTCAGAACCGAACAAAGAATATCGCTGCGTGTGGTTTTTGCGCCAATTTATATATACCCTATACCGGGAATTTCACATAACTTACAATATATGCACTTGCACTGTTCCATATAAAATGCAACATAGCTAATAGTTACAATCGTTATGATATATTTTATGATAAATATCCTTTATTTAATTATTTTACAACAAATTTTCAAATATTCCTCCATTGACTTCCAAACAATAGCTTACGATGGTAGAAATTGGCAACAATGGAATTTAGTATATCGGCAGTAATTGTTCCAAAACTTTTAGTTATTCTATACTTGACCTAATTTAAGTTTTCAATTTCGCAATTGTAAACATGCGTCGTTATATAACCCCAATAAGTTAATTGCTGTCAAATTAGGTGGCCGCGAAGGCGAAGCTATCTCTCCACCGCGTCCAATCCAACGTTGAGGAAATGTATATATATTGACGCACATTTGCAGAATAATGAGCGTAGGCGCCAGCGTGTTGATACCATAATTTGTGAGAAATGTTTAAAGCATTTGAAGCTGGAAATGTTTCTGTTTGTAGTAACTGTAAATACTTTCACTATTTAAATATCCGTCAATAAAAATGATCCTATAATTTGCTAGCAACTGATTCCTGCCCACACATTTACTGTTTGGGGGTATTGTGTTCTAGTTTCATTAAAAAGAATAAATTTCTTTTGCTCTAATATCGTGTTTTATCGTTTTACTTCACCGGTAATGTTGCGTCATGCGTAAATACAATTTGTTTAAAAAAATGAGGGTTATTACTGATAATTTCAAATAGACACTCGCAAACCTTGACACGAATTTGGTACTGGCCTTTCTGGGTAGGTATCGTGAAACACGTCAGCTGTTGCTTACAAACTTAACCCCGAAAGTCATCATTTCACTAGCTGAGTTTTCTATAATAATAATAATAATAATATAATAATTGAATTGATAATTTCAAATAGACACTCGCAAACCTCGACACGAATTTGGTACTGGACTTTCTGGGTAGGTATCGTGAAACACGTCAGCTGTTGCTTACAAACTTAACCCCGAAAGTCATCATTTCACTAGCTGAGTTTTCTATAATAATAATAATAATATAATAATTGAATTGATAATTTCAAATAGACACTCGCAAACCTCGACACGAATTTGGTACTGGACTTTCTGGGTAGGTATCGTGAAACACGTCAGCTGTTGCTTACAAACTTAACCCCGAAAGTCATCATTTCACTAGCTGAGTTTTCTATAATAATATAATAATTGAATTGATAATTTCAAATAGACACTCGCAAACCTCGACACGAATTTGGTACTGGACTTTCTGGGTAGGTATCGTGAAACACGTCAGCTGTTGCTTACAAACTTAACCCCGAAAGTCATCATTTCACTAGCTGAGTTTTCTATAATAATAATAATAATATAATAATTGAATTGATAATTTCAAATAGACACTCGCAAACCTCGACACGAATTTGGTACTGGACTTTCTGTGTAGGTATCGTGAAACACGTCCGCTGTTGCTTACAAACTTAACCCCGAAAGTCATCATTTCACTAGCTGAGTTTTCTATAATAATAATAATAATAATAATAATAATAATAATAATAATAATATAATAATTGAATTGATAATTTCAAATAGACACTCGCAAACCTCGACACGAATTTGGTACTGGACTTTCTGCGTAGGTATCGTGAAACACGTCAGCTGTTGCTTGCAAACTTAACCCCGAAAGTCATCATTTCACTAGCTGAGTTTTCTATAATAATAATAATATAATAATTGAATTGATAATTTCAAATAGACACTCGCAAACCTCGACACGAATTTGGTACTGGACTTTCTGGGTAGGTATCGTGAAACACGTCCGCTGTTGCTTACAAACTTAACCCCGAAAGTCATAATTTCACTAGCTGAGTTTTCTCTGCCTTTGTGTACATGCTTTAAAGTTAATATTAAATTAACGTATGATATATGAAAATTATATTCTGTTGCATTTTATGTGGGAGAAAGTAAGCATGTACACCCTGGAAATGGAAAACCTATACATTTTTGTTTGTATATTGCATATTTAGCGAAGTTCACGGTATATCGTTGCAATTTTTAGCAGTTCGCTTTGATTCTATACCATTAGATTTTTTTCTTTAGACTCTCCTCAAAGTTGAAATTAATAAACATAACAGTAATGTCGCTAAGGAATTTCGTGGAAATGTAAAATATGGGTTTCACAAACAAAAACTGGTTTATATAAGTATACTATATAAACATAAAAAACGAAAAGTATATATTTAAAAGTCTGAAACACAATCTATGAATTATTTATTAGAATAATATAAAAATGTTTGTAAATAGCAGAAGTATTTTTCCATTATATTTCTTCAACTTACCTTCAAATCAATAAACTTACTTTATTACGGATAGCCTAGTTTGTGCGTATCACATGCTACGATTTATTAAAAAAAAATCATGGCGCACTGCTAATGCCTAGAAAATTGGAAAAATGGGATATCTTCGTGTACACGTAAGATATATACATATTTGAGAAACTCGTTGAACTAGTCACATAATTATGAGAAAGCCGTCTACGATTTTCACAGAATGGTAATTATATTATTACTCAAAATTTAGAGAAGATATTAAAACTAGCAATTCACTTGCAAAATTTGTATGTGCAGTATTTTTTGAAACGTTAATGGTAAGATAAATTTGAAATAGAATTTCATTAAAAACTTTTTCAACTTCTCTTCGGTTTACATTATGCATTTTCCACTATTACAAAAGTGTTTACAGTGAACATCTTCGATGGCTGTCCAAATAAAACTAATTGTCAGACCGAAATGAAATTCATGACCTACTACGCCAGCACTACTAAAAAAAATGCCTTCTGCTGGAAAGTGTCAAAGACAGAAAGGAGAAATTCAGACCATTCCAAGGTATTCCTTGGAAACTTCAATAAGCAAAGAGCAAAGACTATGTTAGATGAAACAGACTACGCGTCGTCACAGGTTTTCTTACAGTGCATTGTCACCTTGGGAAATACATGATAAGGATAGGTCTGAAACAGAATAGCGACTGCAGCTTTTATGGGGCGGAGGCAGAAAGTCTGGAACACCTAACATTTAGCTGCACTGCTATCATAGAGACCCGTGCCAACCATCTCGGCAAAGACGTCATAGAGGAGGCGGAAATACCTTCTCTGAAACCATCGCAGCTATTACAATTAAAGCTCTTAGACTGGATGGGGAGCTATAAGTGCGGGCAAACCCTAGCAGCTTGCAGCTCATATAAGGGGGCACAATAGATTAATAGTGCAACATCACCCATAATTAATCTAATCTAATTTAGAAAGTATCTTACTTTTGACTATGGCTTCGTACTTACTGTTTACACGTAATTTTATGCCTTGATGTAACATTCATGACGTCGTGGACAAAGGTTGGGTATATAAATAGAATAAAATTTGTGGTGTAATCTTCTATTTGTATTGATATATTTCTATTTATATTTTCCGAACTTCCGAACTGATGGTCCGCTTGCAGACCGATACTTGTATTTTCCGGTGGTTTCAAAACTTTTTATGTCGCTCATCTTTTCCAATAATTTATTCCAATGCCCTGAATCGTACAAGACGTTGCTCAATGTTAGCAAAAAATTTGCAGTGTATTATGTAATAATGCAGATAAAAAATCATTAGAGCAAGTTATGCAGCAGACTGTACTTTAATAAAAAATAATAGATAATAGGCAACAAGTCTATTTGCGGTTATATTATCTATATAAGTTTTATGCGTAATACGTATGTTTGTAGTATCTAGTCCACTGATTGATAATAAATAACTTATTATCACTAGTACAATATTTATTTTTCCACAATAACGAGAAAATTGGGCGTAATTTCACGAATATTCTCGCAAATATTTGTTCGTCATCCGGGTATTTGCAGCAACTAGTTTTACCCGAAATCGATAATCATCGCAATTTCTACGTGCATTAGAAGTTATACGCTTGTCGAAAAACCAATAGTTTGGCTACGTTTCGAATATGTAATCACAAAGCAAACGTCATTTGCAGTATCTAGCGGCTATCGGCGACTGTTTTGTAACTCGCAGCAAGTGACTAATTTGATAATAATTCATTCGGCGCACGATTGAAAGTATAACTGAGTAATTTGCGGCGAACCGTAGTTAGTATTTGGGTGACAATGGCGTGTGTCAGAGGAAATAGGTTTTCCGTATTCGTAAACGTATTCCGTGTTCTCAAACGATTGTATCGTAATAGAAGACGCGCCTGTTTGGAATATCGCGACTATAATTTGACCAATTCGTATTCTACAATGCAGGTAATATAATATACGCATATAATTTTCGAATAGCTTTATAGGGTTTTGTTTTCAAAACAAATAATAAGTAACTAATTATTAAATTTTTTTTGTTAATTGATCTTAAAAATTATGTATTATTGTAAATGTTAATCGACTTTTTATAAAATTCGTAACTGCTAATATTCCATATTGCTTTACAATCAACTACGAATAAATTTATGCCAGGTGTTTATCTCTCATGTACGCTAGATAACGGCTTATTACGTTAATGTAACTACTTTCACAACTATTTAGTAATTTCCAAATTACAACTAACTAATTACGTAGCTTCAAGTTCAACCACTAGTAGTTTAAATTATCATTCAGTTATCTATTTGGAAAATATAGATTAATATCGTTATTGGTAGTTATTGTAATTGATAATTTTCGTGCATACTCTATCTGCTTACTTAGTCATTTGTTATAAAGAAATTTTGACGTACATTAGTATTAGTTATTTACAAGAGTTTGCGGTTTTATTTGTATATACAGTGGGGGACAAAAAATAGATTCAATGTCAGTATTTGGGAAATTATTGTACAATAAAATAACAGAAAACAGCATAAATATAAATTGAAAGAATGCTTAGCAAAGATTTAACTAAAATAAAAAGAAAACGACAAATTCTGCTTGGACAAAATAATAAGTGCAAGTCATAAAAGTATTGCAATAAGTATAGCACGTACTTCAAACTGGTTGATCAGTATGTACAGGCAGGGACACAATTATTAGGCACCCCCAATTTTTTCAATTACCTCTAAGATAAACAATGAAAACAAATATTATACAAGCAAATATTTATTACTAAAAACTAGAAATTCAGTATTTGGTTGGCTCCCCGCGGGCTTTTACGACAGCTTCAATCCTTTTAGGTAAACTGGCCACTAACATATGGCAGATTGAAGTTAGAATGTCCTCCCGTACTCTTTCAAGTATTGCTTTTAATTCTTGTTTGGATTTGCATTTCTGTTCGCAAACTTTTCGCTTAATAGTAGCCCACAAACGCTCGATCGGATTTAGATCCGGGCTTTTGGGTGGCCATTCCAAGATGTCAATGTTCGCTTCCCGGAACCACACTAAACTTGCAGCCGTAACTTTTGGGTTAACTTTACGAAACTTATTTTAACTAATTTACTGGATGTACCTATGTTTATGACTGCATTCATGACACAATTTCAGTAATGCCGGGGAATTACAGCAAGTGTACTCAAATGGTATCTGTATTAGTACCAGATGTTTTCAAAACTATCTGCGGCCATCCACCACCAGATGTCATAAGCAGTAAACAGTCAGTAGCAGTATTGGACGCTTAATACTATTACAATTTTTTTCCACCACTGTATATATTTTTTGTAGAAAATAATTGAATAATTTCAGAATCTTTACCGGCTATCTTCAATATTAACATTAAATATCGCTACTACAAAATAAAAACGAATTAATAATAATAATTACCTATCGTAAAATCCCAAAAGGTTTTATTTTTCAAATAATGCATTTGCAGATATAAAAAAAATTGAATAATTAGAAAATCTTTTCCTTCCGTTTATAAAGAATGCTGACAAGTCATTCATAAAAAATCAAGCTAGAGCCATCCTTTGTTATACGATAGGAAATGCAAAAATAAAAATACAGTGGAAGCTTTATTTAACGCAGATCGATTTAACGAAATTCTTGTCTTTACAAATTTTTTGAAGATCATTGTATATAGTAAAAATTTCGTATTTTTACCCTAATGAAATAAATATTGATATAACGAACTTTATATGAATACAATAATTTACCTCATCTCTCGTTAATTGTAATATCTGCGCTTTAAATTTTCGTATAACTTACTTCTTCTTGTTAAGGGATTAATTGGGACTAGAGATTTCCAGTTATAAGACTTTATAAAGTTAAATTGTTTTATTACGAGGCACGACAAATAGGAAACTGCTTCGTTTATTGTTTGGAGTACAGAGAAAAGTTTAACATGAATGCCAAAGGAAAATTTTTAACTTTAAAAGATAAAAGTCTTGGACGAGGATAAGATACTGCTTCCAAAGTGGTTTCGCCTCTAGTGTGGTTTACACATCAAGTTACTGTGCCACTTTGGGTTCCCTACTTTTTCTCATGAAGAAGCCTTCTACAACTGTTTCCTTTTTTTTCTTCTTTCATTTTATTCCGTTTTACTTCAGTATGACACTGCCTAATCCCGCAAACGGTTCGTTTATTTTCGTTTATAAGAAAGGTGTAAAGAAAAGGAATATTACGTTTAAATTTACACGTAAAATGAATGCACATGAATCAGTGTATTATATTGATTATATACTTATCCTCAGGGATCTAGGCGCCATATTTGATTCTACTTTAATCTTGCATATCAAACAAACTTCTCCTTCAACCTCTAAAATGTTGTGTTTTCTTATAAGAACATTTTAGTAATGTTCTAATTCTTAAACTACGCGCAAAAAAGTAATTCTCGAACTTATGTATCGCATTAAATCGATTTAATTATAATACAGAATACTAAATAGTAATCCATACAAAAAAATAAAAGTATTATACATTTATTGATACAGAATAAAATGTTTTAAATCAAATTTTCTAAATTATTTAAAGGGCCCCTAATTTAATGTCAACGACTGTACAAGAAAAGGCAAAGACCTCTACTTATAACATGCAAGACAAGACTAAAGTAGTAATAATAATAAACATTTTTATACAAAAGGAAATGCGTATATTTTTATTTTATTTATAAATTTAAAATAATTATAAAATCACAAAGTAAATCTGATATCATTACAAAGAACTATAGTAGTTGCTTCGCAACAACGTAAGATGGATAGAAGACCGATTAAATTTTTCTCTTGAGAAAATATTGGTTTCTAAGAGAGAATTAGTTGCATAGCGCTTTTCGGGTCCCTCCATGTCACAGTTTTTACTCTCCAACGTTTCGTAAACAACTGAGCTTCGCATTTTCAAAGGTACTCACAGTTTTTTTCGGCGGAACCCAAAAATTGTGACAATGATAAACGGCAGTGAAAGACTGAGGTATTATTTATGATCTTCATTTCGAACAAGATTCTTGCTGATTTGGGACCACTTTTTCTAGGCTGCTTTCTACGTTCGATAAGAAAGTTGAAAGATTTTTCAATGGTTACTTTAATTTTCATGGTTTTCAATTGCTAAACTTGACGAGGTTACTCAAGCCAATTAATATACTGAAACATTTTGCCTACAAATAGGTCTAAGTATCTCAAAATTATTACGATATCTGCAAGCAGGTTGAATTATTGTTCCACTTAACTTAAGAATTATGTTAGAGTCTTTTTTGTTTAACTTAATTAGGCAATTTTAACCATATCTTTACGTCAATGACAGAATCTGATTTGACTTCCTGCCGTTTAACCTTTTCTTTGTCATTCTACTATCATGTTTCTTCTGAAAAAATATTTGATAGTTTTTATCAACTTATCGAAAGTTCTTTATGTGTACTAGTTTCTGTCACTTTTTTAATGCATGTTTTTTTATAGAAAGTTTGTATATGTTTCTAGATTTGTTAAAGAATTTTTTTTTATAAACATGTGCGTTATTTTTGAAAATTTACAATCGAGTATTCAGTATATGTCTGGTTTTTACGCTCCGAAAAACCTATAGACTGTTTCACGTTCACAGTGCAGTACAAGCACAGAGTACAGTTTTACGGTCTCATAGCTCACATAGTTGCCAGGTCATGCGCTTTTTGATGGTTAATTTACCAACATATATTTTTTTTTAATCCTATGTCCTTTATACCTTGCGATGTCGGACTACCAACATATAAAATAATAAATTTGTAGCTGTCGAGATGATACAAAATAAGTAAATAACCATAATCTTTAAAACTGTCAATATTGAATAAAATTTACAGCTTTTTTGTTTGATATTAAGGGAAACGAAGATTTTACACTGGTCTAACAAAAGGAGACATGTTGAAATTTCTGCGAATTTTGTTTTGTTATTGCGTGCACATTACGCAATGAACAATGAGTATCAAAAACTGTATTTTGTATATGCAAGAGAAAGAAGAAACTATATTTGTCCATAAAAAATTTACTTTACTAATGCAACAAAGAATATATTTGATTTTTCCATGCGCGTAACCTTGAGACTTGATAGCCTCTTATACACTGTGTTCAACAACGATTGAAACGTGTTTGAATCATCAGCGCTTTTTTGTGTTGTAAGGTTGGCGCTTCACTAAAACATAGCAATAATAATCAGTAGCGTCCTTTGGTAGCATCTATCGTATTGTTTTGATTTTATGCATTTTCGACCGATTGATAGGCAGAGACCGCTGGCCTCCTCGATCACCAGCTTTGATCACCTTGTATTATTTCATGGTTGATTATTTAAAAATTAAACTTCATTATAATCGTATCCATACCCTGGAAAAATTACAACGTACAATTGTGGAAGCTGTGAATAGACCAGAAGTATTACGCGATGTATTCAACAATGTGAAACGAAGGGTGAATTTGTGTTTAAATTTACATGAGCAACATTTTTAACTAATGTTGTAATTTTAAAGTATTTAAATCGTGAATATATAAGTGTTATAGTTTTATAATAATTTTCATTGACTAGCCTAATCTCAAATTAAGCTAGAGTGCAATTTAAAATATCAAAATTAGAAAACAATGTCATTGTAATTATATATCTATCAATAAATAAGTAGATATCACTAAAATTGTTTTTTTTTCTCATATATTTATGTTACACCTATGATATATAGTGTTTACAGCTTCAGAGGTGTGGACTAGTACTTAGCACTGATACCTTAACATGTATGGCATTCAAGGAATTTGCCTTAAAGAACCATATATATTACGTAGAAGCCTTAAATGATTCCAACTTTTTCAAATCATTATGTGTTAGATAAGTAGAGGGAAAGTTGAAGAAAGCTAACGTGAATCGAAGAAAGGCAATATATCGTATAGGTGTATACTTAATTCGTCTCTGAATGAAGTTTTTCCTTTTTTACATTGAAAAAATAAATAATAATCACTGTATTTTGGGAAAATAACTAGTCTGTATACATAGATTAGTTATTGAAGTTTCCATATTATCAGATCACTTTCTAAAACAAGCGAATTTCCTATTTTGATTACCTTTTCTTGCTCTAATATTCAAATACGTCTACCTAATTTCCTGTATATGAGATGATCAAACCGATGATTAAATAAATTAAATATTATCAACTTTCAATTGCGTAAAAATGCGTCATATCGTCCCATTCATGAAATATAAACACTCGGATACCAAAGAAGATGCTCGGGTTAAATCAAACGATAAAGCCTGTGTTATCGCCGCCTGCTTATATTGAGGAAGGAAGAAAAATACTACGCATCTTAGGGACCCGTTTGATTAGAAGAACGGAACCGGAAACATTTTTTCTCCTAAGCGCTTATCGTGGTACACGTTGAAGTTCCGACTCTAAAGAATGAAACCGGAGACGCGCTGTCTGTCTAATCTTACTCTGCGACGATTGCAAAATTCGCTACTGAACTTTGAACAAGCTTTAAATGCTAACTTCTGCAATTGCTGGCACACAAACGTAGTAATAATATACGTTATGCAATAGTAGAATTAGATGACTAAGTATTGTTCGTTGTTGTAAATTGAAAATGGTTCTACGCAGTTTTTTTAACGTTAGAAAAGATTACGTTTAAATTAACATTTTGTCGGCGCAAAAGTGGTAAATATGACGTCAATTTTAAAAGAAAACAATCGATAGTAATTTGATAATTGTTGCGGAGGTGAGAATGTTTGTTGCTCTGACTCTCATGTTTTCACCATCAGAAAGATTAATCTTTTGTTAGAGCTGATTTTAGAACATTCAATACATAAAAGGAAAACTAACGCCAACATTGAAAATTATAGATCGATGTCACTTTTGCATATCGAAAGATCTTTGAGTACTGCACAATAAATCGAATAAATGCATTCCGAAGCAAATACGACATTCTGTATAAAAATCAACACGGCTTTAGGAAGAATAAGTCGCCCATAACCGCTTTAATGTCATACCTTAAGATTTTCGTGGCCATTGTCGTAACGGTTTTCGGGTTCCGCTGTGCCACTAAGTTTTTAGTTCCTGGCGTTTCGCAAACTGTACTTGCACTACGAGTACAATACCTTTAATATCAGTCTATGATATTGTTATCGAAGAGTTAGACAAAAACATTTTTTTTGTAATTTTACTAAAGCTTTTGACTGCGTACAACGCCAAATATTATTTGATGTACAGACACGGAAGGGGTAATGCAATAAGTTGGTTCTCAACGTATTTGAATGGACGATTGCAGTATGCCACCTTAAAGTGTATATCTGAAAATTCATTCAAGACTGTCAATCCTTCATATTTGCCTCTTCTTCATGAGATAGCCCAAGGATCAATAATAGGTCTATTTCTATTCAATTCATATAAACTACCGTTCATAAGTTTGATCACGCTATGTAAAATAACAAAATAAACTAGGCAGATAATGTTTGCGAGAAATTTATTAAAGCAACAAACTTTCCCTTATTATCTTAAAACGTTTTATTGGCAAAATAATACATTCTAATAAAATACATATTGTTATAATGTTTCTTCAGAGTAACCCCTTTTTGGTTTAATCAATGCCTAACAGATACGCGTCCTCCTTAGAACTAATCGCTCCAAATCCGATTCGTCTATAGCATTCCACACTTCTTACAGAGCATTTTTTCTGGACCTTGCGACCCAAATGATCCCACAAGAGCTCAATAGCATTCCTTCAGAAGATTTGTATTGACAATAAGCTTTAACCACCTTTGCGGTGTGTTTGGTGTCGTTACATTCCTGATAAATCGACCCCTCTCCATCCATTCACATCCTGTTAGTACCGCATCTCTAATCTATTTTAGCTAATTTTCCAATCCTTCTGTCTCCAAAGCAAAGGATGTTTCCCCCTCCATGTTTCACAGTTATTGAAACTGCCAACACTGGCTGACGGCGTTGTAAATTGAACTCTGCCGTAATTTGCGGTGCGTTAAAGAGGTTATTTCTTAGGAAGATGACTCTGATGTGTTGGTCGTCTTATTCCGTCGTTGATCTGGACCTTCCAATTCGCTTTCTGCTCTGAAGCCTATCGATCTCTTCCTTTCTTTTAATTGTCGTACGCGCACAACACCCAGACATATTGAATTGTCGAGCAGTTTCTTTATTTGAAACATTTGTTTCGTGTAAAACGCATATTTTGGCGCGCGTTTTAATACCCAATGCCCTTCTTTTTAACATATATTCGATTAAATAAACTAACAATATGAAATAGGGTCTTCCTAACGCAATCAAACACGTCGCCAATATCTCGGCAATATACTGGGGGTCACAAGTTGCCACGTCTAATAACGAAATACACTTGTAAACTTATTGGTCAAGATACTTTAAAAGATAAAGATAGATATATAAATGTATGCCATTCGTTCGTAATATATCGACAAGACAGACGTTCTACTAATCCCGTGTGTTCAATGATATATAGAACAAAGATAGAAATACAATAAAAATGAGATTTCCATGCTAATAATATGCAGGCCGTAAGCAACCATACTGAGAGATGTACTTTTGATTAACGTTGTTTGCATTTTATATGTTATTTGTAACCACTTGCGATCTTTGGATTTTTGATTGTGCTTATTTATAATACTTCCGAAGTAATTTATAAAACGAGTTGTTTTTTTAAACTGGTATCAATATTATTGACATCATCTCTGTACTGCCGGAAGTACAATATCTAATATGACACTGATTTCTTGATAATGTAGGGTTCTTCGCTTATGATTAGAAGTATAGATGGATTCTCAATTCCCCAATTTCCTATTATTAACGCATTATTATTTTATTGCCATCAAAATTTAATGCAGGAATATATTGTTTTCGTGTTTTATAAATACGTTTTATTATTGTGATCTATCAACATTAGTTTGTAAATGCCATTCTAAGAAGACTAGTATGAGTTTCCCTAAATTTTTTAAAATACTTCTAAGCATAATACAACATATTAGATATGCTCAAACTTATGAACGGTAGTGTATATATTTTCATTGACTGATTTTATTATCTCTAGAGGTACAAAATGTAGATATCATATGTATGCATTATTCTTTCTTTCCGCATGAATTGGGCTCTGAGGTTTCTTTAATTAATGAAGACTTGCGAGATTATATAAAACTTGTCCACTCATTAGTTCTTAATATCAGCAAATCATCTGTTTTATTTTTTGGCAATAGTAATAGTAGTTTCAAGGACTCTATTTGAATTCAACTGTATATTGATTTTAACTTGCGGTTCAAAACCTATCTATATTTCAAAATGTGGTTAGCGATCGTATTCTACTATAATACTGTTATATCACCATAGATAATCTATGGATATGAAAACTAAAGTAATGTTGTGTTATGCAATGGTTCTTTCCCAATTTAACTACAGTATTCCCTTAACATGTCCTTGTCTTGACATTGCTACTGGAAGAATTCAAAGCTCTTATTTAAGCTTTATTAACGGTATGGCCAAGTATGACAGCATCTTTTGAAACTTTTCCTAGCTGGTTGGTTGGAACAACAGCGGTTTAAACTAGCGACCGCCATTTTTTACCATAAAATGTTGCTTCGTCAAAAGCCACCATACTTGTAGAACAAAATCAGGTACTATATTTTAATGTCAGGTTTCGTTGTTACATTGTCGTTCCACGACATAGAACGGCCTTATTTAGACGTGGCTTCTCTTATAAAATTTGTCATTTATAAAATTCTTTCCCTGACCATCTTAAACTGTTGTCTGTTCCTTCGTTTAAGTTCCGTTTTAGGAGAGATTTTCTAACGCTGAATATGTCGTCTATTTGGAACTTGTTTTTTAAAAATCATCTTGCGACTTTGTCAACTATTACACATTAATTTTTTTATTTAAACTAACATCCATATTAATACTAATATTAATATAAATATCAATACTAAACCACCGTTCGCATTACCAACGATAAAATTACAATTTTCTTGCAATTTCCAAGCAGAAAGCACAATTACGAGGGAAAATATGTATACAAAAAAGGTACAATTAGGATAATATTGAAAATTCCAATACCCAATTCAAATCGAAACGATTTGACTTTCCATTGATCACTGTGATAGAATAGCCAATAAAAGCAGCAACAGCTTTTTAAACATAAAAAAATTATGATAAAATTACAATTTTCTTGCAATTTCCAACGTAATTAAATTTCCGAAAAAATATCGGTCTCGGAGGGGACTAGAGATATAGAGATGTTGGGTTTAAGTCCCCTCCGAGACCGATATTTTTTCCGAAATTTAATTACGTTGGAAATTGCAAGAAAATTGTAATTTTATCATATTTTTTTTATGTTTAGAAAGCTGTTGCTGCTTTTATTGGCTATTCTATCGCAGTGATCAATGGAAAGTCAAATCGTTTCGATTTGAATTGGGTATTGGAATTTTCAATATTATCCTAATTGTACCTTTTTTGTATACATATTTTCCTTCGTAATTGTCCTTTCTGCTTCTTTATATGCCGTCTTCTTTGAGAAGGTTGGCGATCATAATAGCAATTTTCACTTTCGATGTTGCAGCTCTAAACAATTCCACTGAACTACTCTTGTACCTCGTGTTTCAGTATATTCAGCCAGGATATGCAATTTACAGATTTTAATTTTGTTTACAATGTCCCTCTCTTTCTCCAATCATCCTAGTACTTTCGCGCTTGTTGTTCTGCTCTCCCAGCTTATTCTTAGGATTCTTCTATAGCACCACATATCAAAAGCTTGCAACTGGTCAAAGTTATTCATCTTAATTATCCACGCTTCTATATCAGATGACAGCACTGAAAACAGCGCTTCAGCATTCTGATCTTGAAATGCAGGCTAAGGTTGTTGCTACACAGCACGTTTCTGATTTTGTTAAATACAGCGTGTCCAATTCTTAATCTTATTTCCTCCGCATATTCATTGTTCTCATTGACAGTTGTTGCTAAATACTTGTACCTACTTAATTATACTTTAACCGTGCCCAAAATTGTTGAAATGTATCCAAAAAGTCTTAATAAACACATCCAGTTTTTAATCTGCCATTTTCTCATCTGATTATTTCTGACGCCAATGTAGACAATTCAAAATACATTCTTGTCATGACGTATACTTTCTCACAATTTTTTTGGCAAGCATTTGTCGTATGGAATTTACCAATTCTAAACAAAAATAAGTTATTCAGTTTTGCGTAAAATTGACTAATTTTTAGCCTCATTATATTCTTTCTGCTAATATTTCTCATTATGGCATTTGTACGTTTGGAAATATAGAATATTACGTTTGAAATCTAATGAAGCCGCTAATTGTGTCTACCTACGTTAACTCTAATTGATTTCATTTAATATTTCTGTAATAAGAAATGGCGAGGTCCAAGTTTAGAACTCTGCGGGCGATATTCGATATCCACTTTATACGGGAAAGAATAATTCTAATTGAATTTCGAAACCGTATGCATTCATGTACGATTATAGTATGCACTGCTGTATGTTCTTGACATCTATTTATAAACAGCCGAACGTCTAATTATATACCTACAAATCGTCTTTTTTTTGATTTATTCTCTACAATCTTCACCAACGCAAGGCGACGAATGTAAAATATAACGACGACTACAACATAGCGTCGCAACGCCATTGACACCTTCCATGTTTATTTACGTACACTTCTCTTCCATCCAAGGTCCCCAGTAATTGTCTCCGACTTCCAAACGAGGTGCTGTTTTGCCCGCCTGTTTTGTAGCGCGCCATTTATTACGACACAATCTCGCCTCTCAAGTAAATAATTGCGTTATTATTTTATTTATAGAGGTTCCTGTATGTACAGTTATTGTTGTAATAAAACTAAGCAAGTCGTTTGATTCGGTTGAATGGTAGTTGCAGGCGCGCGGTGATAGAGTAGACAATAGAAACTGGAGGTAACGTAAGCGATTTCCCACTTTCCGAAAACGCGCGTTTCAATTTCAAATCAAGTCGAGTCTCGGCAAAGGTAAAACTCGCTTCGTATACCGCTGTCGGTCGTTATTAAAACATTCGCGAATTATCCTCTGGATTATTTGCTATAATTCGAAGCAATTAGAAAGTTAAGCAAATACAGTTAATGGAACTAGAATAATACCAGACAACAAACGTCTAGCGGACTTTAATCGCTATACGATGTAGGTAACAATGATCGGAACAACATCGTGAGTGTTTGGAAAGTGCAACTAGCACTGGTAACAGTACTTTTTTTTTAAGAGTTTCGACGTGTTTTGCATTACGTACCTCTTACGGATTGCATTCTTCAATTAATGTCTTATTTCTGTCAGTAATAAAACGCGTGATTTTTTTTTTTTTCTATCATGTGCAAATTGTGTTTACCTTTGCCATTTTTCAATTCGCTGGATCTCTGCGGAAATTCTAAAGAAGTCGAAGATAACGAGCGTCAAATTTTGGTAATTATATTATTTAAGCTACATACAACTATATTTAACACAATAATTAATTAAAATGTAATTCAAATTAATACAATTAAAATATGGCGTTGTTAAAATGTTAATTTAATTAATTGAATTATATTTCTAACTCAATCAGTCTGAGTTTTGGAAAGGTGACGCAGTTGTTTTTAATTGCTTGTTGTGAATATATTAATTCAATAACAAATTTCTCCTAAGCTAATTTGATTTCATTAAAATTTAATTAAGAACTGTCCTATTTTTGTCTTACAACAAAATATATTCTTGATAATTAGTCCATCCTATGTAGAAAAAAACGTGATGTAACATGAGCATAGGAACATACATATGTATAACCAGAAAAGTAAACTTCATTTATCGCTATTACACATAAGATATGCGTTTATACTCAGGTAAACAGTATAAAATATATTACCTTGTTTATGACAAGAAAAATTATGTACTAGGTTTTTTTTTTTAATTTAAAATGTATAGTACAGAATTCTCTAATAATGTTACAATGCAATTATGGCATTGAACTAAATTAGAAAAGATTCCTCATTTATCTAACCTTGATATGAAACCCATTTAAGCAAATTTGCTTTTATTAGGTCAACTTGTTTATCAGCAATTGATTCTGTTTAATCTATTCTGTTGTGTAACATTTATGGTCATTCAGTCTTTATTAATTGATATAAACGTTGACCAAGAGGAAAGCTTACCTCCTATTTTGAAAATCAATTTTGAAGCATACGTGGGCGACCTGAAATGTTTCCGGAATCGACAAGAAAAACACGGCATTGGTGTGGCTTTTTATTTTTATTTTTCGATGTAGTCTCCTCGAAGATCAATATACTTCCAGTCTCTTCAAGCCGTCGGAAAAGTAGGATGTTTCGAGATCTGCAAAATAGCCATCTGCAGCGGCGATGACCTCATTTGAGACAAATTTCTTTCCTCCCAGTGATTTTTTCAGATTTAGGAATAGGAAAAAGCCGCTGGGAGCTAGGTCTGGTGAATATGATGGAGGAGAGACTAATTCGTAGCGCAACTCATTCAATTTGGACACGACGATGCGGGATGAATGAGCCGGCGCATTGTAGTGGTGGAAAAGCACTTTTTTCAGCTCCAAACGAGGCCATTTTTTACTTCAATATTCTATCCAATTAGGTCAATAAATGTCTATAGTATTGTCCTGTGATTGTCCTTTTCTTTTGCAAATACACACCTTGGGAATCCCAAAAAAATGGTTGCCATGACATTTCCGGCCGTTGGAACGGTCTTTGCTTTCTTCGGAGCCGATTCGCCCGGAAAAGTTCACTGCTTTGACTGTTCCTTGGTCTCCGGTATATAGTGCTGGATCCAAGTCTCATCCAGGGTTACGACACGCATGAAGAAATCTCCTGAATTGCATGGGGTCCTGGCCAGACACTCCTCCGAAACGGTCACCCGATTTCGTTTTTGCTCTGGCGTGAACAAACACGGTATCCATCGCGCGGAAAGCTTTTTCATACGCAAAATTTCGTGTAGGATATGGCCAACGTGTTTTTCTGAGATACCTGTTGTCTCCGCTATCTCTTTCAGCTTCAATCGGCAATCGGCTAGCACATGATGAATCTTGTCGACCGTTTCATCGTTGGTAGTGGTTTTTGGGCGTCCACTGCGTAGTTCGTTACTTGTGTTTGTTCGGCCACGTTTAAACTCGCTCATCCAGAAGCTGATGGTCGAAAATGACGGAGTACATCCGCCATGAACCTCTAGCAAAATATTTCAAATTTCCGTGGCCGTTTTCCTATGCATTTTCAGGTCGCCCTCGTAATAACCTAACCGCTAAGGATTTTTCGATCAACGAGTTCATGGATTCTGAAAAATCGCGCGCTAACCGCAATAACGCTGCTTTGTTGTCCATTCATTCTTTTTTGTACTAATTGACAAGTTTGAAGTAACTGCAAATATTGTACTACTCAGCGAGAATTAACTAAGTACCATGTTTCTTTCTTAAATCTGTTGCAGTTTGCAAAACAAAATGTAGTAAACGGTAACGTGAATTAATTTAAACTGTGTTCACATTATTATAATGTTTACATTAGCAAGCGTGATTTTATTAATAAGCAAGTTATTGAAAAAAATGTTTAACAGTACAATTAAACCAAAATATATTCTGGCGGAGATAAGTAATAGATGCTATTTTAATCTACCTAAATTTGCGGTTAACAATGCCTTCCCTATGACTGCACATACTTCAACCCAATCTGAAGCTTGGATAAAACCATCTATACCTTGCATATCAATCTCTACACTTCTAACTTCAATGTGAAGGTCCTCATCATCTTTATCCTCATCTTCTTCATTTACATCATTCATCTGCTTATCTTCTTTCCATAAACCAGTATTATAAACACTCATCCAACCGACCCAACAGATGGGATTCCCCTGTATAAATCGGCCAATAACGCTTTACGTTGTCGAGGTGTATATTTCCATTATCGAGTGTTCATGTTATCTGCTGTAATGGAAATATTAAAAAAAGATAATGCGCAGGATGTAACCAATATATGTTACGTTCTATCTTCGCAAAGATACATTTTAATAGGTAATTTAGAATTTATAATCTTTTTTTATATCTCCCATGCAATTCGGAAATTTATTTCTAATGCTACTTCTACCTACCAAAAACGTTTGATATCCTGGACCATTTGGTGTTGGTTGATAAATTGCAAGATCTTGAAATATACAGACTGGCCAACGATCTTTTCGTGTTGTATCTGAATAGTAAAAACGCTAAAGTTGTGTAGCAGGTTGATATAAAACGAATCAGAACTAACAATGGAAATACACTGTGGCGTTCTTCAGGGATCTGTTTTAACACCGACACTTTTTAATTTGTGCTAATAATGTGCATTTATTATGCATCGTTATGCAGATTTCTGATGGGTGTATTATGAATAATCTCTCACTTAATGTAGCAAAAAGCACTCTGCTTCAATTTAAATCATCATTTCCGGTCGTGGGACTCCTTGTATAAATTGTAAAAACATGCCAATCACAGTCCTGGGTGTTAAGCGAGTTTTTTATACTTATCTTGGTTCCATTCGGGATGCTAGGTTTTGTATGTAACTAATGGTTTAAGCCATGACCAATAATAACTAGCTATTTAATACCAGGTACAGAAAACGACGAGGTTAAGTTTCAAAGGATAATCGTATATAGAAACCTGAAATACAGTAAGTGTTGTAATACAATGCAAAGCATACAGTATACGAAATTTACGTAATGTTGTAAGTGTACATGCTCTAACTCAATTCAACTTTGCGTATGTACAATCCCGTCTCATATACAGACTAATTTTGTGGGGATCGTCGAAAACGACTCCTACGAAATTTAACTATAACGTGCTTACTTATTTACTTATATGTTATATATATTTTTTTCTTTTAAGAATTTAAGTAATGCCAAAGAAAGCAATGTGTTTTATGCAGGATGTTGTTTGGCAACTGCAGCAAAAACGTAAAACAATGATGCTTATTCCTGTTTTTTTTTTCCAAACAATGCTGTGCGCTACATAAGCAGCTACTGTATCAGCAGTTGTAGTCACGAATTTGAAATAATGCAGCAATAAACCTTTGTTGAATATTGTTAACGATCTTCACTTCTTTTTTCCCTTATCTTGCAAACGACCAAAGATGCAGAATAATCAATTGTCCGGCAAAGTTCAATATTTTCCATTCCGTTAGAAATATAGACTTTAAATAGATGTAAAAATGATTTTACAGTATGTTCCGGAAGCAAGGTATCGATTCTAGGACCCCTATTTAATAACAAACCACTTCTAAATTTTTACATATTTTTATTTGGGGCCATTGCCTCTATAGAGTAATAGTTTTGCCTTATAATTTCTTATAATCTATTTTTTGCATAGTATCTTTCAAAAATTATAACTTTGAATTGACACCAATTACATAGCGATTTTTTTTTATAGTTTGTAAAGATATAATCTATCTAGAATATTGGTTAGCTTTATTAAAGTCTTGACTGTTACTTTTCAAGAAAATGGTTCCTTTAATTGTTATCAATTTTAAATTATCATTTGTCGAATACAGATTTAAAGAATATCCAGTTTTGGTAGTTAATGGAAAAACTAGTACGGACTGTAGAAAATGAAATTAAAAAGCCGCACATCAATTGTGTTACTTCAGAAGACAATCAAAACCAAATTAATGCAGACTGCCATTGAAAGAATGAGATTTTTTAAGCAATTTAGGCAGGGAATTGTTTGATAGGACAATTTCTTGTATTCAACGAGGCAGAAGGTATGTTGAAGTGTCATAGCTACTGACTCGTCTTCAATTTTTTGTTTGTGTAATTTATACGGAGTTTAGTCTTATTTGAGCGTGACATATGTTAATTATTGCGTTCTTAAACATTTACATTACAATATTGATCTTACATATACGTATATTAAACGTAATGTCCAATTTATAAAAAAAATATTTTCCTGCCTAATTCTTCAAAAAAACATTCTTTTACAAAGATTGTAACTATTCCATTGCCTTCTACGCAAAAATTATTGAAGGAATGACTGTTTCAATGGTCAAATAGTTAGCTCACTTGCGTTTCGATCGAATAGTCGCGGGTTCAAATCCCGACCGTGCATCGGTTAGTTTTTAATTATAGGCAAAAATCGGAAGATGTCTTCTCAGATAAGGTAGTCCTATATCAATACGATATTTGATGCGCTTAAAACTCCTGACGAAAGGTGAAACACCTCTGAGGAGTTCAGGGAAATTCTAGTAGGTTAAGGATAACAGTAATTTCTTGTGACAGTATAATCGTTACACGAAGTGCGTTTGAAAGTTAAATTTTTACCCTGCAACTCGTAAACCAAAAAAACTATCAAAACTGTGTTTATACCAAATGCCATTTCTTTAAAAAAAAAAAGGACACCGTATTTTAATTGATAATTCATACATTTTTAATCACTTCGTTTTCTTTATAGATGGATCTGAAGGCTGAAATGGAGGTGGCGATGAAACTATTAGAGAAAGATATTCACGAGAAGCAAGATACCATTATTTCACTAAGAAGGCAACTGGACGATATCAAATTGATTAATTTAGAAATGTACAAGAAATTACAGGCAAGTAAACAAAAACTCATCAACATACCGACACAAAAGGTAGTCTAAACTATCAAAATAATACCGTAACAAGAATAAACAGTAGAATCTTTCTTATGATATATCCAAAAGAAAAAAAAACAACCTACACACTCGCTAAATTAGTAAGTACGGCTAATTATAAGCTGCTTTTAACCCTAGGTAATATAGCATTTTAGGTATTACTATTACTACTTATATTATACTCATACATTCGAACATCAGCATTCATGAAATCATCATATTCACGAAAATTAAAATTACTATTCTCATCATCATAATCATCATCACAATCATCATCACAATCATTATCACCTAAATGACAACATTCTATCCACCATACATCAATAGGGAAAATATCGGGTAAATAAACAAAATAAAAAACAAGATGGCTATTTCGAAGCTATTCGTTTGTCGTATCAAATCTTTCCGATCGCCCTGTATACGTATATTGTGATACCATTATAGGAGTGTGAGATGGAATTGACGCAGAAAGGAGAAATGGTGAGCCGCTTGCAAGCGAAAGCCGGCCAAATAGGTAAAATACTGAATAATCTAGAGAAATACAATCATCTTCTGCGCGATGATAAGAGAAACGAACGAAAGATAAAGAGGTCGGAAAGTAGGGAATCGGCGATCGTTAAAAGCGACAGCGTTGTCGCCGGTATGGAAGTGAAGACGCCATCTGGCGGCGGAATCGTCGCCGCCGCCGTCGCTGAATGCAAAAGAGCGCCCGCCGAGCCTCCGATCGAGGAGCAACGGCAAGATGGTAAAGATACGGCGTCGGGGGACAGTAAGGCGGGAGATTAATTTTAGGTGTATTACTTCTAGTACTTTCTTGTGTATATTTGATAAGGTGATTTAATGCGATAAACTAAGAGAAAAAGATAACGGCTAAGTTAAAGCGTAAGTTAAAATACGCTGTATCTAGAAGTACTCTTCTGCTAAAGTTTAAAAGCCTTTCTTATGTGATGTGTACATGATGATGCGGAAGAATGAAGTAACCGAATCGAAAAGACAATATGCTAGCCGGAATTTTGATCAAGAAGCTTGTTTAACTACTAGTTTGTTACTGTTATAAAGAATGTGAGGATTCGTTTAGTACACTATCCTTAGGGGGTCACTTGTGCGCATGCACTATCAATACTAAAGCTACTAATTCATCCGAACTGAGTTTGTTGCCAATAATAATTGAAATGAATACGTAAGCTTCCACGGCCAGAGTCAGTAATAAACGAACTATTTCCGGAATTAGACCGCGACATGATGGGATATAAAAATGAAATAAGAGCAAGAGAAAAAGAAAGAAAGAAAGAAAAAAGGAAAGAAATAAAAAGAGAAAGGTGGGATCTCTGACTCTCATTTAATTTTTATATTTCATCATGACATGCTTCAATTGCGGAAATAGTTCGCTTATTAATAATAGCTTTGTTCAAGCAACAAATAAACGTGATTGGAAATCGTACGCCACTTGCGTAGATGTAAGTACTTGACCATTCAAAATTTCTTGTTGCTCTTCAAGCACATCCGATCAATGCTATGAAACTAGATTGTGAATGGTCAAAATAGTTGGGTGTATTTTGCATTTACTAGCGGTTAGAGGCATGCGCTTCGCAGTTTATTGTAGAAAGTTCAATTGATAAAACTGATTCACAGCAACGGTTGTTGAGTTAGATGTTTGTGGTAGCCGGTTTTTTGTCTGGTATCTTATTGCTAGTTCATTAAAGTTAAATTTATACATATTTAGATTGTCATCGTGTTCTTGACGGATTTGTTGATATGGTTTAGTAATAATTAAGATTCCTTCCGTACATTTACTAACTTTCAGTAGAATCTATCTAAACTTTCCTTGTGGTGTTTTTATTCGAAGGTTTTCATTACGCACATCCTCCGTTAGATGTCCAGTATAATTTTTATTACTCAAGCAAACAAATATTTATTCCATCAGCGAAGCCGATCAAATCGTTTGCAATGAAAGTTATTGCTTGAACAAACCTAATATTGGATTTACTATTGATGCAACGGTCAAAATTCAAGTTTCGGAAGTAAATGTTATACATTTAGCAGCGATGATGTTATAAATCATTTCTGTAATAAAGAAGAATTAAATGGTAAAAAATATTTACTTTTTTTAATTTTAAATTAGAAGTTTGCATTAATAATAATTTTCTATAGTAAAATCTACCTTGTTATTAGTTTATGTCGATTTTGTTACAACTGATGATGGTGGTACTGACAATAAGAAACATTTTTCTTTATGTAATTATACTCACTTAGACACTTTGGGAAGGGATTTCTTTCTGCCACTAATTAAATTGTTTACAACAGAAAATTCATCTCTAGTAAATTCAGCAATTCTCTGTAAACATGAGCAACACACATTTCCGCAACTTACGAGTTTGGTTAGCCATATAGATGCGGCGTCGTTGATAAAAAGATCATTTCCACGTTTTGTAACATCATCTGCAAAGTTATCTATAGTGACCACAATCAACTCAACCGTAGCATTTCCCATTTACTTGTTCTAGTACTTTACTTACTATCAGAAATGGCTCTATTGTATCATTTAGCCGTAGTATGTGTACTTTCATATATTTTTTGTTAAAAACACGGATCTCATGCAAACAGCTTACAAGTTAAAGAAATATTGCTTCTATTATGAAACTAGTTACACCGTAACTTGTTTCACAGAGGTTTCAAATTATTGCTCTACTGAAGATAGCACTGGAAATTGCCAAATTTCTACAGTAAAGGTTATTTTAAACAGTTGGTATCCTATATGATTATTATCGACAATATGACAGATATCAGATGTACTTTTCCTTTAGATTATTAATATGTACAGGTAAACCACTGTAGTATAACGAGAGCCGACGCATTCCGATCGTGTGAGGTGCGTGAATAAAAAAGCGTTAGTTACTGTGATCATAAGCGTAACACAACACTACACTTACACTAAATATTCAATCATTTACTAAATACAATTTAAATCTTTCTAGAATTTATTTCAGAACACTTTCAACATGTACTTATAAGTTTATGTAGAGTCGCAATGCACGCTACTGCCACTGTTGAATTTTACTCCACTTTTGAACGGTCGCGAATTCCCTGCTCTCGCCACGCTACGGTGATCAACCTGTACCTATGGACAAATTGTTTTTGGATAAATTACGTTTGCATGAGAAATATATATATACAGGGCGAGCATAAACCAGTTACCTTTATTGCTATATGAGTTCAAACTTTATTCTATTTCTAATAAGAAACTCAAGTATTTGTGTTTTAGATTATACATAGCCCGCAAATATCAAAACAAGATTACAACAGACTAAAGGTTGTTTTTTATATGTATGCTAGTTTTTTAAATACAGAAATTGAATGGCATCTAAAAGTTAAGTCGAGGATGATATCCATTTTCTGACTTTTTCGGATCACCTTGGAGTTCATCTCACAAGTCTTTGATTAAAATAAATTAATTGTGGAAGAAAGAAGTGAAAGCAAATATAAATTATTTAATACTACACTAATCAATAAATAAGAAACTAGTACCAAATCTAACAAAATAATAATAAATAATATATATAATCGAATATACTCGGCAATGTCAAGCCATCGACTACAGAG
Source organism: Trypoxylus dichotomus (assembly GCA_023509865.1). NCBI lineage: Eukaryota > Metazoa > Arthropoda > Insecta > Coleoptera > Scarabaeidae > Trypoxylus > Trypoxylus dichotomus. The sequence continues at coordinate 38,214,327 of CM042081.1, forward strand.
GATAGTGTATTAAACTAATTTTCACACTGATTGTAAATATTAGTCGAAGAAAATGCATACTGTTTCTGATTCCTGTATATTTATATAATAAGGGTCATTCTCTATCTGCAACTTTTGGATTCTGTGCAAAAATTTTATTGTATTGAAGATATGGGGTGTTTCTTTGTAACTTTAGCCCAGCGTTTCTCAAACTGAAGCTCGCGAAATGCGTTCTTTGTTTCCCTAATTATAACTATCCTTATATTTTGGCAGAAAAACTGTTGTTGAAATTAATGTTTTCCAAAGTGATTGAAAGTTATTACTTTTTTTTATATATTGCAGATTCAATATAAATACTGCTTTACGCAATATTAAGTTTGTTCGAACTCGGTGCTTTGGAGCGATTCTGAACTCTGAATTATAATCCCAAGTATGTACTTGTGTTCATAGTCATTAATTCTTGTTTTAATATAAAATATTTGCGATAGAGGATTACTATGATGAATACGTAGGCTTCCACGGCCAGAGTTAGTAATAAAGGAACTGTTTCCGGAATTGGACCGTGCCGTAACACGGAGACCGTGTCATAACACGGTTCGTTTATTAATAGAAGATTGTTATGTTTGTTATCATGAAGTAAAAGTAATTACACCCCAGCAATTATGAAGACGTCAAGCTTATAAATCTAAAGAAATGTGTTTTACGTTTTTACATTGTGAATTACTACTTCGCAGTGTAAATACAACACCTCTTAAAATAATGATATACATTGCGCATGCTCAAGTTTGACCAGAATTTCTGATACCTGCTCTTCGGCAAGAATTATTGTAACAGTTCGGAAGAAAATTTTCAATACTGATACTTTAATGAACGGCGAACTAACGGATTTGAACAGTCGTGATGGATTTACAGTCATTCCCGATTTGACCAGAACTGCGAGCTCGAACAAACCTACTAGTCTGTTAGTATTAGTTCCGTAGAAATGTTTAGATTAGCATTTGTTTTATACATTTTTAAAATTCGACAGTTCAGAAATTGAATTGCCATTGGATTATACTTTCATTGCTTGTTCGTTACATAATTAATAGCTAGCGTGTGCATAAATGCTTATTGGTCTTTTACGTTAACAGATGTGGTAACATTAGCAACGTCTTCAGTGACATCACAGCCATGTTGCAAAATTCTCGATTTCTAATAAGACTATCTCTACTTTGTATTTTATAGATTATGGTGGCTATGAAATATGAATATGTATATGCTTAATGTAGAGGTTATATACCTACTTTACTTTTGATAGATAAATAATTGTTGTAGTATCTAAAGGACGTTAATACTATTAAAGACGAAGCAAGAACAAAAAGAGATATAGTAACAGTAGTACTTTATTATTATCATTACTATGTGTGAACATGTAAAATATATAAGAACACGTCACAAACTTATACGCACAAGTTTATATAATATTATAAATTGTAGAGTAGGTGTAATAAATGCAAACAGAATTATCATAATCGTCTTTAGGATTAGTTGATAATATGTTGATTGTAAATACAATATCTCTTTCGAAACTAACCTCTAAGTACCACTATTTTTGAATCATTAGAACTTTATTGTAATGCGAAACTTTTACAATTCGTTTGTTTAGGTGGATCAAACTTCAGCCTTCCAAATCAGTATTTGTTTCCCTCTCCTTCTTTTTCATGTACCTGATCTACACCCAATTCCCGATCTCAGTTTACTTGTTTTTCTTGCCCCCTATAAATATTCTAACCACTTAATTCTACTGTACAGGTTGTTATATCTTTATCCAGCACTTGTACTTCACTATTCTACCTTTGTCTTACTGTTTCTTCGTCAACACTTTTAGGTCCCACTGTCGATATAGTTAGCCTTCTTTCAAAACGTTCAGATTATGTTCGTCGCACTTAGTTGAAAGACATGATTTTGGCGGCATAAGTTATTGTTGGTCTTATTATGATTTCATAAATTAAAATTTTTCTATGATCATGATTCTTAACGCCTAGATATTTGAATTTATTGAGCTCCTGAAATTCGTAATTGCCAACTTTTATTTTTCCCAATGCCTCTTTACCACTGATACTTAGTAGTCTGGATATTTATTTCAAGACTTGTTTCTATTTCTTCTGCTACAATTTGTTCTTGAATATTCTTCATCTTTCTTCTTTATTTTCCTATTAATACTAAATCATCTGCATAATCACTTGTCTACATTTCGCCTTTAATGTTTCTCTATGTAATATAAATGTAAATTATAACAAAAAAGTAAGCGCGAAATATAACTTTTCGCAGATTATGAAATATCAGTTATGTAATGGCTATATACCAGTATATGTTGCTTAGATAATTTTGTGGTGTACTTTTACTAGAATCGAAATCACAACTGATAGTGAACCTCGCCTGTTAACGTAAAATGTTTATAGTTGAAAATGAATCAGACAAAGACACAAACGCGCCAATTTTTATTGATAAATACAGCTTCTGACAGCTGTTATTAGTTTATTGCCTTCCTATTACTACTTCTATTTCTGTCTAATTTTAAGTCTTATTTCTAAGTTCACAAAAATGATGGCGTAACGAACAAGTTAGAAGAAATAAAACTAAATAAAAATATTCACAGATCATTATTCATCATATCTAATATATTTATGCTTTTTCTTTAAATTTAATAATAAGGAAAGTAAATATTGTTGTAATTCCAATGGTTTAGGAATAAAGTTATGAATATCTTTAATAATTTAAACTCCCTTGAGGAACTAATACTAATAGAGAGAATTTATTGACTAAATATAAAGAAATATCAATCAATTTTTAAAATTCCTGCCCTACATAATAGAGAATAGGGCACATTGTTAGATAAGTGTGATATCTTATTGAATAAATTGCTAGTATCATCGCATTTAATCGGTAAACATTATTTCCTCGCGTACTATTGCAACACTTCCTAGAGAATTACTGCAGTTTTTGTATGTGGTTAGGCTAAAATCTCGTGATTTAACGCGACGTTTGTATAAAATTAAGGTCGCTATACTTTGTATATCAAATATTGTCACAACCTAAAACATTTCATTGACATATTTTGTTGAAAACATATACCTAATCTTCAAAACAACGTCTAACAAGTAAATATGTTTTCGTGATTTTCTACGCTTGCGCAGTTGCAAAAATAACGTCAGCATTTGAATGAAAAGCTCGCGGAAAGAGAATAATTGTATGAACATTGTTCCAATTTGCCCTACTCCCGCATTTAACTTGTCGTAAAGAAATTGTATTTTGATTAAACACGACTGATAGAGAATGACCTGTAGACAATAAATATTGTTTGTTTTTTTTATCTCTTTTTTTAATACTAAACTAATCAGGACTAACGAAAAGCAAAGCGATAGCAAAACACAAAATAAATATAAACAAAACGCAAATGAATTCACAAGAAAATTAAAAGACTGATGTGTATTGTAAAGCAAGGGTTGATTTCAGGAATGTGAGGGTTCCCTTAGTCATAAAACAGAACTAATATCCAAGCTAGAGGCTAAATCGCAGGCCATGTCAGACTCTATTCAAAGTCTTGAAGCTAAGTACGTTTCGCTTGTTGTTTAAGTTTACTAACATTGTCTATTTAATCAACGATCTTTGAATGTGCTATTATCCCACCACGTTTTTTTAACCGTCACAGCACTCTGTACATCTTAACATGTCCTTTTGAGATGTAGAATAAAAGCTTTCATGGCCGCCTATATCATCTACACCACAAGGTAGCTTCTCATAAGAATTAGAGATCTTGTACTTTTAATTTGATCAATTTGGTTGTATTGAGTTTAGCGTAACAGTGTTACACCATTTTCAAAAGTTGGAGAAAAAGTATATTTTTGATTGTTATGATAAATTATTACACACATTTAAATGCAAGGACCTGAAGATCATAGCTGTTAAATTATTACCATTCCTGAGGGCGTTGAGTGTAATTTCCCACGGCTAGTTATAAAATTTGCACGAGAATGTTGTATGATTTCAATTTTTTTCAACAAGACGTCAAACAATGATTTTTGGAACTTTTCAATGACTCGCCAAGGATTAATCCCAACTATTCCAGTAGTAATAAGTCTTACTTATTGACAAATTAACATCTTACACACGTATTCATGATTCTAGATTCAAGTGTAAAACTTTCAAGCCTCTTTTATAAAGGTTTACAAAAAAAGAGATACCGTTTTTTCGTTCTCGGCGTAATCACTTTTTGTTACTATCAAACCTTTTAGCTTACCATACATTAATCTATTTGATCGATCAAATGAAATTAACTCCAAATTGGAAATTTTTCGACCATAAACATTCTTGCATCCAACGCTTAAAAAATATAGTTTTCTTTGTTGTGACAAAGAAAACTATATTTATTTAACTAACAAGTCGCATATAAATGTGTATAATCATTTTTGATAATGATAAATGTGCAGTTACTCTCATATTTGAAGCACTCGAATGTATTCGATTTTTCTTTAATTTCAATAATGTCTGTTTACTGTCAAAGGCAGCGTGAAGTCCTTAATATGAAGTTGAATGTTAATAGACACCTAAATGAAAAAAATGTTCCGGGCTCAAAGTGCATATGAAAAATACTTGAGCAAAGAGTCAAGGTCATACAAATTGCCTTTGTGAATGACTGTGCTTTTGTTGTTATAAAATCTAATGGCAAGCATGATTTAAAGTTATGTTAAACTATACAGGTCATCCTATAAATTCGCAACTACCCAAAACCATGTTTTATTTTTTTTATTTTCCTTTTTGAAATCTTTTCCTTGGGGTTTTAAACCAGAAAAGATGATCAAGTGCTACTCAAAAATTAATGGATTCAGAAGATTACAGGATGTTGTTTGGAAGTGCACATTAGACGGTTATACTTTGTGGTATTTAAATTTAGGCATAAAAGGATCTAATACAAGCTAACTTATATACTTCCAAATTGCTGAGCGTAATATTATATTAAGTTGGTACAACATATTTCCGTTGGAAAGATATCTTATTTAATAAAAGACATACTTTATTATCTTATCGAATTGATGTATAAGTTTGTAGGGTATATTAACTTTTTAATAGGCAAAATATCTCTTTCATTACGATTACCTTCCAACAATCGAGTATTTTTTTTTGATTTTACGTGTGAAAAAATTCGATGGTTTGAAAGTAAAGGGGTCGTGACGTCATTATTAAACAAGATTCCTCGAAGGTTGTTTGATAGTAAGCGAGAGAGATAGAAATCTCATCTCGCGAGATCGGAATCGTTATCGAACAGTAAATCACTTGATGACGTTTTTCCTGTTTTTTTTCCTTGAACTGCCGTCTCAAGAGGACAAACTTATTGGCAATAAATCTCAATAGTAATGGTTTCATTCGTCCAAACCGATTCGTGATAGAGAACACCCTCTTTGTTCCACCAGATATACATCAGCTTATGCGAATGAGTACCACCCTTTACTCGGAGATTCGCCTTTTTCATAAGGCATTGTTTTCTGTTCTTGATGTTAACATGAAAGCACCATTTTCCATTACCATTACAACGTGGGACAATCAATATTATTGACGATCTAGCAAGAAAGGGCATGTTTTTAAATTTTGTTCGTGAAATGCAAATGTCGTACTATGGTAAGTTGTTCAGAATCCATCATAATGGCTAAAATCCCGGATCGATTGATGTGGGTCATCTCGATTTAACGCACTAAAACGATCTTGGTCCAAGTTCATATCAAAATGAATCTTTGAATCGAGTAAATTATTTTGGTGGTGTAGTTCCCTCAATGGGAATAATTTATGTAATCTACCTAAATTTGCAAATTCAAGACCTATTCAATTAAACAATAGCGTGACATTAAAGCAAGTTTGACGTCACACATAACAACTTTCGCAATATTTGAATGAAAAAATTACTAACGTATCATCCGTTTTGTAATTATACAAACTTTTGAGATTAAACTTACTGCCAATATTTGTTTTTGTCAATTGGCTGTAACAGATATCATAAGCAATTATTTGGTAACCACATTTGATAAAAATTACATAGAAGTTTATCTTATTCAAGTTCGCAATAACAAGATTACTTGCTGAATAAAATAAATCAAAAACACTTTTACGAATAAAAGTACCTTTTATAGCACACATAAATACTTCATCATATCTGTGCTAATATTTTTTTTTGTAGAATAAATATTTTAAAGTTCCACCTGTTTGTAATGATATTTCTGCAGGGTGCGGCAGTTGCAACAGTTGTATTGTTGGCATTAAGTATTAACGACCGTCGTGTTGCCTGTCTTAGTATCAGCATTACTGTCACTCGTCTTCTATTGGCGTCGAGAAAAAAGTGGAGTCCGAAAATCCCAAATGAACTTATTCCATATTGAACTATTACCTTCTCGTTATGCAAAAGGAGATTCACGCATTAAACCCGAATTTTCCTCTACCCAATATCTGAAATTTTGTTTATTTACACAACTTAAGTGGAAATGGACTTCACCTGACTTAATTAAATTTATATCAAATTGTAGTTGTGCTTTGATCATTCGTAAGAGCTTTGTGCAAAATTCCACTCGTTGATGTAAATCTTCAGACAGTAATTCTTGAGCCATTTGATTTTTAAATCGTTGCAAATGCGAGTCCATCTGTAAAATCTGTAGCAGAACGTTGTGGGCTCTGCTGTAAAGCCGTTCTTACTCTCCATATTTTTTGGAGTGCAAACTGTTTGTAGACGGCCAGAATTCTTTTTTGACAGTGCAGAACCACTGTGACCTAAATTTTTCTGCCGAATTTAACCGTTTGACGTATTGGGACTTTCCTATCTCTTCCTAGATTAAAACGACGCCTACATTAGCATTACAGTACCCGAATTACCATTTTCAAAAAAAAAAACACTCAACAGCAAACGAAGAATACTTACTAAATCAACACTCCATGGCAGCTGGTGGATACTTTGGATTATTATACAAACTGACAATGCAAATACAGCGCTATCTACCGGCATATGTTTCTTTTAAATAGTGCAATCTATTCTGCTGAATCCTATATATAAAGAAATGAAGCATGGGCAATCATTATAATGTACGTCAAAGGATTTCGAAATTATTATTTAAGGCCGATGATTAGTTCGCGGTTTTTTGCTTCAGAATTTAATATGAATTCCAAAAATGGAGATATACAGGCATCTTCTGTGTAGATAAACAACTTTGGATAGCCGTGATTTTATGAGACACCTAGTATAGTTCAATATAATATTTGAAGCACTCCCACGATTGAATGTGACAAGAAAAATCTTTATTCGCATTTCGAACCCAAGGATGTGACTCACCCTCTATATGTTCCTATTATTTTTGTTGAATAATTACATTACGTGCTACTAGTGTACTGAATCTTCTAGATTTGACTTTGCATTAAAAAAGACAAGGTCTCTAATCATAAACTAATCTCATTATAGTATGCTAAATATTTAACCATAGTGATACTTTAATATTGGAATGAATGTTTCGTTTAGTTGTCATTTTCAGAGTTGATGGTGATATTAAAAAAGAGAAGATGTGAATGAAAATGTTGGCAAACCTTCACTACAGCAGCTACTATTCATACTAGTCTCTTTACAAGTTAAAAAAAAAACTAAAGTAAACGTAAATACTGTTGCGATTAGTCACCTAACAAAAAAAAGAAAGAATAGTTTGATTATATCGAAACAAAAAAAAAGAAATGAAATGCTATTCGCATATATTAAAGTGTATTATTCTCAACAATATCAGTGTTATAGTAAATACTATATTTTTAGGTTGCTCTACATATACATATATTTATATTTACATAACAAGATGTATGTTATTTGTGCTGATACGTTTATAAAATAAATGAAATTACAGAACAACGGCTTGTTTTCTAATATAATATGATTGCTCCCATTTATTATTATTTCAATTATTATTGGTTTTTACCCCGTTATTAGTAGTTTTGTAGTAGGTTTGCCATTATTTTCAATATGTCCTTTTTAATTTTCCCTTTTTAACATTTAATTTCCACCTTTTATCCTCTTGTTTTGTTTTAACAAAAGCTTGCCTCTTACGGTTTCATTTCATTTCACTTGAAATACCCTACGATTAAAAAAAGCTTAGTCTTAATTATCTTAGTGTTGAACGATAACGTATGGAAAGAAAATTTTGGGAACATTTTTAACACCCTTAACCAAAAAGTAAGAAAAAGGTATGTAGAAGAGATGGCGAATCAAATTTATATTTTGCCGTCGTCCAAACAATGCCTGGTCATTCCATAGAACAAATAAAATTACAAAACATCAAGATTTCATTCACCTCCGTTGCGTTTATAATAATCCTATTACGAGTGCAAACACTGATCTCGCCACCTTTGCCACGAAAGGAATGTATTTTGGAAGACTCGTTTTCATCGAATACGCTAGATAAGGAACGACCATGTAGCTTTCTGCCAAAAGTTGCTATATCATGAAAGCGATGTGTAGCCACACATTATCCTGGTGGGGACCCAGTCGTTCGTTTTAGAAAGGTTTCAACTCATCGTGGTTTATGTTTGCCTCAAAATGCCTTCCCTGAATGCTTCTTTTTACATTTTGCTTTATGAGTTTAAAACAAAACCGATGCAAATATGTTGCTCCATTAAACGGGCCATCGCAAAATTGCAAACAGAGGTAGACAAAATAACTTATTCACCAATAACTTAAAAAAATCTGTGGGATAGATCAATTCCCATTTCCTCTTTGGTTTATATCTTCTCGCATATCTCTCTCCATTTGTTCCTGTGTTTAGTCTTCTTCTACCATCTGTAGAAGCCAGCTCTTCCAACGTCCGCCTTCATCTCCTGCAGCCAAGTAGTTCTGGGTCGCCCTCGTCTTTGTCTTCCCCCCGGTTGCCACTCCAAGGATATTGTAGTTTTCTTCCCAGCTTTCCACACTTGTCCCAACCATCTAGCTCTCTGTTGCTTTATTCTTCTGACTACGTCCATACCTCCCCATCTCATTTGCTACCTCGTAATTATTTCTACGCCTGCATTCGTTGTTGTCAGTTTTTATAGGACGTAGTATTGTTCTTAATCTTATTCGTTCTTGTATTCTCAGATCTTCCTATTGCTTCTTTGTCATTGTCATTGTTTCTGCCGCGTACAGGATCATTTTTGTTTTTCCCCAATGCATCGTAATAATATGCGTACTTTGAATAGTTTCATTTCCCCGTGTATTTTTACATTTTTCAATAAAATTCAGCATACTGTATTATGGCAAGTTACAAATTGACGAATTATATTCCTTCCTTAGATTTTTTATTGTACGGTAACTTGACCACTAGAAATGTTTACAATTTTCTCTACATTTTGTACATCACATGAAATTTTCCCCAATACTTTCCATACGTTAGTGCACAAAAAAGAAACCAATTCAATTACCCTTTTTAATCGTATGATATTCAATATTTCATTACGGCAACAAAATTACAGGAGGTGAGTAAATGATAGAAAAGCAAAATATTACTGCAAGAACATCCAATTCTATTTTAGAATATTTCTAGGTATAGAGAATGCGAATCTGTAAGAATAATGGCAGAGAGGAGAAGACGAGAATTAGATTTACAGGCCGCTCATCAAGAAGAACAAACAAATGGAATCGAAGAGGATCTCAAAGTTGAAAGAGAATGGAGAGTGTCCTTACAGGAGATCATGCAGCAGGATCGAGAAAAGATATCTCAATTACAACACGAACTAACGCAACTTAGACTTATAGCCCAAGTAAGTTATTTAAGGCTTGTTTAGAATTTTGCTTACTTAACTTTGTTTTTTCTCCTTCCAGAAATATGCTGCTTTACAAGAAGAATATTATACTTTGAAGGAACACTGTCTGGAACAGGATCAAACGTTAGAAGAATTAGGAAAAAAGCTAAGCGATTCTAAATTAGAATTATCGGAACTAAAAGAGCAGGCCAGTCGAAAAAGCGATGGAATCTGGGCGAGTGATAAGGATGCAACCCATTGCCGATCCTGCGAAAAAGAATTTAACCTAACAAGGCGGAAGGTAAGGCATTTCCGATCGTGAAAGCCTGCATATTGAAATACAATGATTTAATATTTTATTTATAGCACCATTGTCGTAATTGTGGTGGCATCTTCTGCAACGCCTGCTCCGATAATTCAATGTCGCTTCCGTCATCCGCCAAACCAGTTAGGGTTTGCGACAGTTGTCAACTGGAACTGTCAAAACGATTTACTGTGATGTAAAAGTGCTAGTGATTTTATTTTAACGATTTACGGACTTGTTTTCCACTTTATTATATTCAAGCTACTATACGTGTACAAATTAAACGATTATCAATAAATATGTTTTAAAGTACAAACTGCACATCGTGATTTCTTTTATACTTGATTGAGTTTTTGGAGAAAAAGCTACACTGCAGATCGGACATTGTAGTCAGTGATCCATACATAATAAGCACCTTTCCTTTCCCATAACGGCCATATGTTAAAATATGAATCACTGCCTATATTATACGAACTGACGTAGGGTGAAGTTAATGAAACCATGAGATTTGATAAAAAGACATATAGTAAAGTATATATAGACTGTTAGTGCGCACCCTCTATGGTTTAGCAGTTCATGAGCTGCTCGGGAGCTTGGTTGGGAAACTATATCCGCTTGCTTTGCTGTTTTTTATCCAGGCAGCCGAGTGTGTTATTCTTGTGGCACTAGATAACGCCAAGAATGTTCACTTAGACTGTTAGTTTAGATACGGTGATCGTACCCGAAAGAGAATTACAATGCGTTGAGTAAAAAAATCGTTGAAAATAACGCTGATGACACTAGGTAGACAGAAAGATGTTCGTGTGTTACTGTTTTGTCTCTTCAGACGATCTTCTTCGTGTATGATTTCACCATTACCATGAGTAGTAGTACTATGTTAAGTATGAGATTTCTCCCAACAAAAAGTGGATCATTGATCGCCGATAAGTGCATGTACTACTTTAATGCGCATGCTTAGTTTGCAACTAGTCAAAAATTAGAAAATTTTACTCATGGAACAAAATCGAAGGCGTATTTAAGATTTGATTTACTGTAATGTCATTTTATTACTATTTGTTGGGATATTTTTTATATACTAGTTGAGCATTATATATAAATGTGTATTAAAAATGAAATAAGAAACAAAAACTGGTTCCCATTTGATTTATTAACTGTATAGTGTCGTCCCTCAAAGTACCGTACTAAATAGTACTTACATTGAACTAAAAGGAACGCGCATTAATTACACAGGATACTGATAAGTCTGATGAATATAATTCTAACCTAACTTTCTATATTGAGAAATGAATATAATCCTGTATTCTGGACATGTGTCAAGAGAGCAATACTCATAATAGGATATATTAAATATAATGTAAGAACATGAAGGGAGAGATGATTTCAAATAAAACACGTATTTAAATTTTGCACCATATAAATATTTCCTAACCTGGAAACAATCTCGATAGGTGTTCATTGAATGTTTGGCGATATGTGGCTGTGGCACCATCCTATTGTAATACCAAACTCTGGAGTTCCGTGACAAGACGTTTATCACGTGTATATAACAATTGGAGTTCAGAGTTACCGTTTCACCTGGGCCTTTAAAAAAGTAGGGACTGACAATGTAACGTCTAGATATTGCGCACCGTACTGCTATATGGGGCGAATGCAGTGAGCGTCCCGGATTTTCCAGTGCCGAGTACCTGACATGTTGAAATGGTTGATTATTCCGTGTAGATAGAAATGCACCTCGTCATTCATAAAAAATAAGCCCATCGGCTTTGTCTTCACAAAACTTGAACCTGTACAGCTTTTCAAAATTCGCACCCAATGTTAACGAGTGGTTATGACTCGAAGGTCTGAGACTGTCAAGAGCTGCTTCTCTCATTCTTCATAATTCTCACTGTGCTTTGAGCCCTTGAGGGTTTATTTTTCAATACAGTGTCTGTAGCACAACGTAGTTGAGTCAATTTTAAAATATTTTCCGAGGGTGAAATGGCGGAATAATCTTCAAGCTGAAGCTACTCACTTGCCGTTTTTCAAGTGGGATTCATATTTATGTAATTTTCCTATGCAACGCTGATTTAAGGAAACACAAAGACGCTGTGATTTTTAAGAATTCTAATAGTATTGCGTTTCTATATGTAATGCTAACATATCGGATTATTTTGATTTGCACTCCGAGGTTGGTATTAGCTGTTCTATATGTTGTCACAGATTACGTTGACGAATGATAAGCACATGATAGTAAAATATACAACAGTTGTGCGATTTCCTCCCCATTGGAAATTGCATAAAAGAAATGCATAATCTGAGTACTTATTTTCATGCAACTTTTGTTCAAATACAGAGCAAAGACAACGACGGGGAGGAATCTGCAATCCTCCGTTCCCCCGCTATAGCTATAACCACGATGTAGTACGGCAACAGCGAAGTACTGCGTACGGCGAAATACCGATGGACTGATTATAGGGGGATACTGCAGCGCGAAAGAATAACAGGAGACGCGCATGCGTATTACAACCGTTGACTTTGCTTGGATTATATCTGTATAAATTCCTGCAAGAAATTACATCAATGTGAATCCCACTTTACGTATGCATCATAACGTGAATATGCGATGTTGCACAAAGCACGCCTCGATGGTAGCTGAAATGATAAAACCAAATTAAAAGAGTGTCTTGAGTGCTACTCTCTGTTACCTCACTTCCTACCCCGGTACAATCGCATCAAACGTTAGTACTGTCCGACAAAATTCTCATGTAAATTATACACTGGTAAAAGATCAGGGGTGTAACCGTTACTCTTAAATGGACACTTGAGGTGTGGCTCGCTAATAAGAAGAGTGACGGTATAATGCACGCACGACTCACTATCGTCACGAGATATTTGTCGGTTTGTACATTCCTCTGTCACCCTGAGCAAAATGTAAAAAAAAGAAATAGCAATATAACTACATGGTTTTAACATAAGATGTAATACTATTAAAATTAAAAAAAAACTGCAAATACACTGTTAGCTGATATAAAGCTTTTTTCTGGTTCAACGTAATTTTTTAGAAATTTTAATGGGGCCGTCTACTTGTCTTGAGTGTAATGTAACAACCGCAATTTTGTGATTGCACGTGCATATCTGCTTGCCATTGCCGCTTGCAATTGTATTTGTTATTTGCATAATATAACTAAAAAAAATAAGGAGGTGAACATTGAAAAATGCTTAGCAATAATTACACTTCATAATAAAAACCAAACATTTCCAAATTAATTGAGGTTTAAAAAATGCCGTTCATTGTTTAGCGGTGGTGTAAGTGTATATTTTTATTTTTAATAAACTTACAATAAATCGTACAATTATAAAATGGTTTTAATTAAATTTCCAATGATTGTACGTAAGTGTATTAATAATTTGACGACGACTCTTATTACTTGCGCACATGCATATATCTCCACTCTCCGATTACACGAAAAACCAACAACTGCTCCTAAAATATTGAATAGACCGAATACACGTCGTTTCTCAATTACTATCGAATCTAGTGTGCTATGTCATCTGATAAAATAATTTTGTAGTTTTGGGACATCTACATACCCTAATCTGAATCTGATGGTACAGATTTATAAGCAAAAAATTACGAAACCGCTTTTGTATTAAAATACCGATACTTCAAAATATGCTCAAATATGTTTACGTCTTTATTAAGAAAAAAAAAAAGAAGTAAATACATTCGATGAAAATGAAAATAAAAAAGAAACTAAAATATAATACATAGTTAAACACCTTACATTTTTCTATATACCTTTATAGTAAATAGTACACATAGATGCAATTTTGTTTCACAAATATCTCTGCTGTTGCTTTTGAAATACAACATATTGATTCATGTTTAGAAAAAAATCTTACTTTAGTTTATAAATCTCTAACAGAAACAAATCTGTCCACAAGATAGCAGCAATAGTGATAGGATACTTTCACTAAGCAAACGCTGTTTATAATAGTTAATATTATGTGGAGATTATTAGTGCAAACAAAATTTATTTAAAGATAGATCGAGTACTATCTATTAAAGTTCGTACCATATTAAAATCTAATTCAATTTGCTTTTTGTAACTAACAGATTCCCTCCATTAGAGTACATTGATGAGGGTTCCGATTAATCTTTTTTTTATTATATATATTTATAATATTTATATACAAATAATTATTAATCCATATATTTCTATTATATTTATATCAATAACATAATTGATAAATATCATGTACTGCAAACATGTAACGGGATCATTAAAGAAAAGAAAAGAAGGAAAATGAATGGAACTGTACCTTGTACCGGTCACTCAGTTTGAGTGCCGGCACCTGCCTCTCCTCCATGATGCGCAGTTATTGTGAACACAGATGGACCTACCTTTCGTTGACACCACGTTTTTTTTTTGCATTCATACAGTCACATATATACGTAGAATATTAATAGCGATAATAGCAGTTAAAAACAACAAACTTATCCGTTAAAGTTTCTATAACACATTCTTTGAAAATACGGTATATTATAAATATGCCATAGATGCAAGGAGTTCCTCAAAGATCTTTACCAGTGACTACTACTTTTTATTGTTGTATAAAATAAAATTTTAGATTTAATAAAATATCATTCTCTCGCCATCATTCAAAATGCAATAGTTTAATTTTTGAAAATAGCCTTGAAAAATTAATGATGCAGAAAAGAATAACGAAAGATTAATAAAAGACATGGTAAGCGATTTAAAAAAATAATCTTAATCACTTAAAGCGATTGTCATTCGCTGCGTTTGATAAAACTTAGAATCAAATAAACGAATCAACATCTTCAACAGAACAAATTTTTCATTTGAAAATAAAAAAAGTGATGCATTTATATACAATGTACAAATAATACTCCGTTGTAAATTTTATAAAATCAATCAATATCCTTTTATTGACCACTTTATCGAATCTTCTAAATATATATAGTACTTTCAGTGTATAAAAAATAATTTGATCAATCAGCGTGGTCCCCTGTGTTCACTACACTATCACAGACTAGAGTTTCTTCATGTTATAATTGTTTTTAAACATACTAAAAAAAAGGTAAAAAATACTAAACAGTGGCAACATATTTGCAACACATTACATTCTCTCGTCTCATTTCTGAATATGAAAACATTTTTTTTTAAGAAAAGAAGACTATCTATATATTCCTTTGCTTCGGGTTTAGTTCATTTCAAGCTTGTTCCTGCGTTTCCGCATTTTCCGCGTTTATTGTTACATCACTTTCGTTTCGTTCACTCAGCATCTCCGTATCCTCATTTTTCATTGCACCATCGTTCTCGACTTCATCCCGCAACGGCGTAGTGTTGCCTTCTTTATTCTCTTGCTGTAAATTATTGTCTATCTCACCGGCTTTCTCATAATCGTTGTTGTATTCTTCACTAGGTTTCTGAACAATTTCTTCGTCGTCTTCATTACGATTCCGCAAATTTTCATTTTGATTAGTGGGGGAAGTACCGCCCCATCTGCTTCTTCGCTCCGGACGGTCATAATCCTCACCGCCCACTTCATTTTCGTGCTCGAATTGTTTCGGGAATCGTCGGCGATCATCGTAACGACGTGGACGCGGATGGAAATCATCAAAATGGCCCGGTGGACCCCTGAAGCCTGGAGGACCGTCGAATCTCGGCGGGAAATTCGGTCTCATGCCGCCGTCCATCATCCATGGAGGACCTAATATTATATTATTTGTTTATATGAAATAAAAAAGATATAAAAATAAAATGAAATGGTAGGAACATCACCAATATAGTATAACAAGTAAGGCTGGCACGTTATTTTTGAGATCTCGTTCGTTATTTTGGAAATCAGCATACGTAAATGTAATTGCTATGGCAGCCAGACAATATGAATCTAAAAAGATTTCTAGGGAGTGGAGATTTTCAAAATAGAACATAAACGCATTTTTAATGCTCTTTTAAACATACTGGAAACTAATTTCTCACAGTTGTATTGTAACTGTGTCTGAAAATATTCGTCGCGTTTGTATTTAATTCTAATAACCTTGATTAATTCTGTACACTTAGTTTTGATTATTGAAATTCTGATTTAAAAATAGCAATTATTACAGTACACCAGTTCATAAGTTTCAAGAGTCTAATAATTTTCAACATCTATGATGCCAATATTTTTTAACATAGAATGAATTAATGATAGCAAGGCTATGGAATAGGTAGAGACACAGTGAATACAGTATTATCTACTCGTTGGTTAACTACGCCTACTATTGCGAATATTGTATACATGTTGTCGTATGTCAGTTTTAGTAGTGCACGGATCTAGGGACGGTATTATGCCCAAACAAAATTATAGACGAATACTAGAGGAGAACGCTGCGACATTTGAATTGCGGTTAGTTGGGGAGAACTTGCTTGCACATGATAACGACTTCAAACAAAAGATGATTCTAAAGATTGTAGAATGCCACGTCTTATAAATCATGTTCTGGCCCACGCAGAGTCCAAATTCGAACACCAATAATTTACTATGGGTTAAGCTCCACAGATTTTTTGTATAATCTGCTTAACTTCGAAAGAGCACCTATGGCGACCTCTTTAAACTGAGAACAAGATTTTTCGTGAAAGTCTAGCCAAAGCAACAGAATGTAATACCAGGAGTTGTCCGGGAAGTATTACAAGCCAAAGAAAAAGGATACTTCGATAAGCAGAAGATATAACATAACAATTTAATGGAAATGTTTTATTTTATGCTATTTCTTCTTTTTATTTTTATTTCTAACACTAAATTTTTTATTTCTATTATATTATTACCATTTTTATTTACGTTTCACTAATTCTAACTTCAATGTCTGACAATGTATAACGATAAAGGTAAATCTTGGCTTGCCGAAGAACCAATTTACTTTTTAAAGTATTTGCTGTTCTTTCACTAATACTTTGCATCTTATTGGGTGTTTTATCGGAGTCAATTTTGTAGACATACTTACAATTCCAAATGGAAATTTGGAAATCTCGATTAACCGGACAGTTAAAAAGTTGTTTAGCAGATTTGGATAGGCTTCCGGCACTGATGACAATGTTGTATGTGCCTTTGTAGAAAAGAACCTAAGCATTACAATTGAAGAGATTGCTAAGGGGATGGCCGTAAATAATTATACCGAGTTTCACCGTATAAAATATGCTACAATACATTTCCAAGCTCTATGGATAGGTAGTACCGCACTTTTTAAACTGAAAGGAATAACCTGAATGTGGCCATTTCTCTGCTTGTTCATGATGAAGAGCCTTTTTTGGATCGAATCACAACAGACGATGAAACGTGGCTTCTGTACAACAATGTACAGTCAAAAAGGACACGGAAAAAAGCAGATGACGATACACTAACTTTCTTACATCTAAAGATGTTGTGTGTTTAGTGGGATGCCAGGGGAATTACTGCGAGTAACTGACTAAACTCGATGCGGTTATTAGAAAAAAACGTCTTGCTTTGACCAAACGAAAAGGCGTGAACTTCAGTCACGAGAACGTTAAACCACACGTCGCTCACCAGCCTGCCGAAAACCTCCCGAACTTTATCCAGTCAAAACCTAACCCTTTCTTCAAAAATCGACAAACTTATAGATCATTGGAAAACAATTGTAGAGAAGAAATAGTAACTATATAATTGATTGATGAAACTGTATTGTTTAGAATTTAATCTATCGAATTTTATTTTTATATCGGGAAAGAAATTACGTATGAATTGAACTTACCAAACAAAAAAGCTAGGCCAGAATGGAACGAACATGGGTAGATAAATTGGTTTTAGGTTAGGAATGAACATTAGCAAACTCGTCGAAAATTAGTAGTTTAGTATGTATTCATTTACGTTGCGTGTGCGCATATCTGTTTATAATTAAATATGTTTATAACCGCCAAACTACTGCTTCCATATATTACTATCTTAGTCTAATTATTCTAACTCACATTTCTAAAACATTACCTATATAATCAAAGGTCTGTACCCTACCGTGCAACTGTTCCACAAGCACACGTATTTCAAAGTAACATTCTTTTATTGTATACTGCGCATGTCGTAGTTGTGAAATATTACATTCCGAACGGTTTTAATCCTTCATTCCACGTAGTGGTTTGAGTTGTTGATATAATCAACTAAAAATATACAAACATTTTGAGAAAAACGAAAGATTTATGAAAAAAATGAATATTTACTTTCACACTACATCTTTTAAATAATTCTATCATTTACATATTAATGTCACGAGGCAAGGAGAATATGTAAGTCTAGTCTATTGGAAATCTAAAAGCCGAGAGGTACATACGCAGAAAGAAAATTATAATCACGCTAACAATTTTCTTTGCCAGCTTGTGTTAAACATGTGAAATATCACTTGAAGGTATGAACCATGAATGGCCAACCTTTGTTTTTCAATGTGATATTTTTTTAACGCAAAGGCTGATGTAAACAATAAAAAAGTATAATATTACATAACATATTAAGATTAATTTACTTACGTATCAAAGTCAAGGTTAAGTTGTGGTTGGTCTCGGATTTTTTGTTTTCATCGTCAGTTGCCCGCATCTGTTTTGACAAATTCGCCTGCGCGACTTGCAGTTTATCCATTACTTGTAAAGAAAAATACTACATGCACCAGTTATTCTACTAGAGTTTTGGCTTTCCAAGTTGGACTTTGGAAAATTGCAACGCGCTTGTTTTTATTACGTAAATGGACGAGAAATAAATACTTTTGCTTTCTTGCGTATGTCATGTAGACTTTCCATAAAGGCGTACATATTCTTCGTGTCTCATATTTACTTCATCTCAATTTCATATTTTAATTATAATAGCCTGAAGATGACTAAAATCGATTACCACACATATCAATAGGCTTTTTGTAAACTTTAATTTTCTCTGTTGTATATTATTTTTATGAATCGATTTCTATTAAATTATACCTTCGTGCTATATAAAAATAAATCCAGTTAAATGCCCTGTATAACAATGCGTATTTAAAGACAGCTGAAAACTTTTGCAAGGTCACCATGATATACGGCCATTGATGGGTAAAGAAACATTTGTTGACCAGTAGATGCTTGAGGTACCATTCGCTACATCTGACAATATGTCACACTGAAGTATGCGGCCACATTCTGTAGCGCTCTTATTTTTCGCTATTACATCTATTCCAAAAATTGAGATACGAATTTCAGAACACACCACTTTTACAATTAATTCTCATTGGTTACAAGCAAGACCAAATTGAAGTACACGAATCTAGCGCAGATTCGGTCAAATATTTAATCATCACTTATGGTTGAGCATCGTTGTTCCATTACTTTATCTTTTTATTGTATCTGGTTTCAGCGCTTTTCAGAGCCTTACGTATATAATTAACAGATAATCTTTTACAGGTTGATCGCCGCAACGGAATGGGCAATGGTTCAAGAGTGGTGTCAAATTCAAACAGTACCAGGGGCGTGCGTGGTTACCCCACATCGATTTATAAGTAAATGTTGAAAGTGTTCTGAAATGAATTCTAGAAAGATTTAAGTTGTGTATTTTACTAAATGATTGAATATTTAGTGTAAGTGTAGTAATTGCGTATAACTTACTAGCGTATAACTAACGGTTTATTTTAATCTTGTGATACGCCTATGAGCATAATAACCAACACTTTCACATTCACGAACCGCGCTCAAATACATGCTATCGCCATCCGACAGCGATTTACCTGTAAGTGATTTGCAAACAATATATATAGGGACAAATGTATTTTTTTTATGGTGTGAATGGCACAACGGGGTTATAAGCTACTTCACCTTGTCATAACCGTAGGAACCTTAAGTGTAGGAAAATGTACGTAAAGTGTTCCATTATCTTGTTACTGCACCCCCTCGTAAAAGGTGACGCGCCGTTAATTATTTTCCCAACGGCAAATGGTGACTCCCGAGTCACCATTTGCCGTACTTGATGGACGTTAACTTCGAATGCACGACACTTGAGTTGTCAAATTCAAGTGCTGGTCCTCTTGCCACTGGACCACTGAGCCGTTCAAATAGCTTCATAGATGGTTTCTATTACAGATTTACAACCAAGCACAAGTGCCGTTCGCCGTGTACATATTTGTTCTCCCTCAAAGATTTACTTTCAAGATTTTCATGTGTTATTTGGGCTGCGGATGTGTTCAAAATTTCGTCTCCATTTTTGCAATAGCATATAATCTGGAACGAGTTGAAACCACTTCGCAACAGCAAATCAAATCGTGTAATCTACTTCAAATAAACTAATACGCTCAACTGGTAGAGATGTAGCTTTCAATAGCAACCGCTTAAAGCAGATTTGCCCGTTGAATGCGACCATTAACTTTTTTGTATGGAACATATATTGCATGATTATAATTTTTTGCCTAGCGCTGATAAGGTCTCTTAAACTCGATACCGTAATGTTAGAGATTCCTATAATATACATTGTTGGTGATCTCCAATTAACTTGGCAATGAAACGCCAAACTTTGAGATCTTTCGACAACTTTTATAAAACAAGTTAGTTGTAGTATAAGTCAAAATTGTAACTAATATTTGAAAACAAGTAATGCGGGAATTTTGCAATTAAAATGTAAGACATAGATCAAAAAAGTATTATAGAGATGCTGCCAATCGAAATATTTTTTGAGAAATGTAATAACGAACGAGCATATTAAAGCGAAATTAACGTATATAATTTTTACAAAATCCAATAGCAACGTACCTGGTGGTCTTGGACCTCGTATGTGCGGTGGTCCTCTAGGATGGAACATGGGTGGTCGTCCCATCATTCCCCTTGGAGGAAACCTATCTGGTCGCGGTCCTCTCAACATAGGAGGTCCTCTAGGCGGTCCATAGCCATCTCTAGGAGGCGGAAAGAAATTAGGCGGTCCGTTCATCCGCGGAGGTCTTCCGAAATCGTTCATCATTCGCATATCGTCCTCCATAGGAGGATGAAACCGATCCCGCCTCATATATCCATCGTCCACCATATCCCTATGCATATGAGGTCTTGGGTCGTCGAAGTCTGGCGGACCGTCAAAGTTTGGAGGACCGTCAAAGTCTGGAGGACCATCAAATTCTGGCGGACCGTCAAAGTCTGGAGGACCATCGAATTCGGGAGGATCTTCGAATTCGGGCGGTCGACCGAATTCCGGGGGTCCGTTAAATGGTGGCGGACCATCGAATGGTGGTGGGCCTTCGAACGGAGGCGGACCTTTAAACGGAGGCGGGCCTTCGAACGGCGGGGGGCCTTCGAAATCTGGAGCTCTATCTATACGCCCTTCGTAGTCCATCCTATCTATTCTTCCTGGGAAGTCGTCCACTGGTCTTCTCATCCTGTGACCGCCGTCAAAATCTTCTGGGTGCATGAAGCGTTCCCTTTTGATGGTATCCACATTTCCTTCGCTATCAACATCACCGTCTACGCCTCCATCAAATTCTGGAGGAGGAAATACGCGCCTGTCTACGGAATCGTTTCTTTCTCTGTTATTGGGTGGCGGTGGTGGTGGTGGGTAGGCACTTTCGTTAGCCAGTTCACGTAATCTATCGTTGAGTCTTTTCTCTCTATCCCGTCGTTCTTCCCTTTCACGATCCACATCTCTGTTATCGCTCCAACGATTTGTACGTTCCCTCCTGTCATCTCTCCTATCGCCACTTCTACTATGTCTGGAAAAGATATCGGGAATATGTCACTGGTGATGTAAGAAATCAAATATTTCAACTCGTCAAACTAGAATTAAACATGCAAAACTTGAGTGACCATTATTTTAACTTGAATACCACATCCGGTTAAATAGGGATTCATTTTGTAGACGATACAACGTTTATATGAAGCGACAAGAATGAAGCTGGTAGTTGAAAAAGTTCAATATAAAGATAAAACATAGTTCACATAGAACAAAAACAGTTCAACTGTTTATTCATGTCTAACGCATCACAACACTAGGCAACACAGAACATGTACGACTTGCAGGGATGATTTCGAAGGCCCATATCAATGAACTAACTAACAAATAAAGAAACAGAAATTTTAATGTATTGCGCACTTTTCCATTCCTGCATGATCGATGAAATTGAATAGCAAGATGAATCATTTTCACACAAAGCATTTTCATGTAAAAAAGTCCACAATTAACATTAGAATAAATGAAGCAACTTACACGATGTAAAGCATCATTCATAAACAATATAATAATGAATTTACCACCTGTATACATTCTAAAACTACTTCGAACTAAATTGAATGCCCCTAAACTGGAAAAAGTATATTATATATGTAGTATAGCATATATAGTATCTAACCAACAAGTTCAAGTACCAAATCACAGACAGTCAGATACTTGAAATTAGGAATAGACTGGATAGAGAAACCGTATTGCGTTTTCAAGAAGAAAGTCAAAAAATATTCCATACAGAATAGTTTTTATACATTAAAAAGCTCGTGGGATGTGGAACATATCTTTCAGCTGTATACACCTTCCAATGCAGCAGACAATTGCACCATTATATTTTGACGTTTACCTCAAAACTGAATTTGATACACATGTTCTTTATTTTAATGAAAATAAAGTTTAATTTGGTCTTAATTTATGTCTCTTCCAAACCAACCAAATTACAATTATAAACATTTACTCCATCATACTTTAATAAACTAAATAGCTTACCTATCTCGACTATCTCTCCTATCTCTATCTTTATTCCTATCCTTGTCTCGTTCCCTACTTCTATTTCTGTCATCTCTCCTATCATCGCCATCGCCCCCGCTACCCAGACTTGTCCTATGACTTTGGTTCATCGCCGAATGCAAACGATTAACGGCCATATTTAAATTTATATCGCTACTGCTATTGCTATACGCGTTAAGTGAAGCCATCAGTTCGTCTGTTAATGCAGGCGGTCTCTCGATTCTATCCGCGTCTTCCATCTCAACGTCCATGTTATCCTCGTGCCCGGTACTGTGAGAAGGCGGTTGTGACAACGCATTAAAAGTAGAATTCGGCGGTAGACTTAAAAGCGGTGGCGGTCTATCGCTAGAATCATGAGTTTTCCCATCGGAGGAAGTGGACGAAATCGGAGGTATCGGCGGTTGTAATAAACCTGGTGGTGCCTGTCCGAAAGGCGAACTTATGCCTAACAGTTGATTAGGCATCAATGGGGCTGGAATCGTAGGCGGAGGTACACCTATTGGAACATTGGGCATCATCGGAGGAATGCCTACGGCTCCTAGAATTCCACGGAAAGGAGGTACCATAGGTAATGGAATAGGCGGTGCAGGTAAAAGCCCGCTCGGAACCGGTGGAGGTTGCGTTGTATCAATTGAAGAAGACGTAGTAACGGTAGCTGGTGTGGTAACAGCAGAATCGGTACTTTCTGCTATAGAAGCACTCTTTGTACTTGACTGTAACTTGGGCTTAAGGAATGGCGGCATTGTCTCTTCGTCGATCATTCCACCATCTTCCAGCATATCTAAATCTGTGTCCGGTTTAATTTTCGTATAAGGTATATAAGAAACACCGAGATCACCTTCCCAGTAATCTTTGAGGTCTTTACCTTTCACACCTTTACCTGGCGCCCAAGCAAGCTAAATGGTACAAGATAAATGTAAACGTAACTTAATTTGAAATTTGTTAAAAACTTACTGTTAAAGCTTTCCCATGTAATTTATGGTTCTTCAATTTGGTAAGACATCTTGCAGCGTCTTGCCGTCTATCCATAACGATAAAGGCACATCCCCTAGGTATGATTAAATCGATGCTTACGATACCACCGAATTCACCAAAGGTGTCTGATAAATCTTCTTGATGTACAAGCTTTGAGAGATGACCAACCCATAAAGTTGTACTACATACTGAAATTGAATGACAAAAAAAAATAAGGTAAAATATGTATTAAATATTTCTTAGTAATATAAAAATTCCTAGAACAAAAATAATAATGCTCACAAACAAATTTGATACAGTAAATAATTTTGTCTTGGAATAATTATCCGTTTCTTACACCGAGTTTCTCTATGCTTTTTCAATGTTATCTGTATCAAGCAAAGAATACAGCATTTTTTCACTTCACTTGGCTACGGCCCTTGGACGGTATTAAAACAATGGGCGCCCTTCCACCTTCATTTAACCGGTTTCTTTCGTGCATTTCATTACATTTAATTTTTGCGTGTACTGCATTTTGATTAGCTGTTTATATTCCAGGTAAACTGTCCAAATTTCGTGTGCAAATTTGAGTTTCTTACGTTGGAGCGTTGGTTCATAGATAACATCACGTATTTTTGTTTATTAATTTCTAAACATCCAGAATTATTGTGAACTTATTGCTTTTTAGAATGTAGTCATTTGATTTCTTCCTAAGTTTAAATTTGAAAAAGCTTTGATAATTAATAATCATTAAATTAGTGTTTCGTTTATTTATCCTTCTTTATTCTTACTCTCCCCGCATTAGATTTTCTTCTTACAGGAAATTTCTAAATTTGCTTGGGCATTTGTCCAGTATATATTTGATGTTTTCCTTGTATTTTCTTGTCTTAAAAGCCTAATTAAACTCGAAAGCTTTGCTGGTTATAGCTTGAAATAACTTGTTTGAGCGGATTTGTATTCTCAGCCACTTAAAAGTGAGATCTTGCTTTGCCTGCTTACCGTCAAGTACACGAAAATGCAACCCTGAAAATCTACATTTTCTATGTTTAGCACAACTCATCCGATCAGGTACAGTGTTGAAACGTATTTTGTTATATTTTAAATTATTCTGGCAAATCATTTTGTATCTTTTAGGATTTTCGCTGTATACTTATTTTTCCTTATTACCTATTCTTAATTTATCAGCTTGGATTTGTTTTGCTTGCACTACCTTCTTTTTGGTTACGTTTACCATAATCACTCGACGTATTTGTGGAACCATTATTACCAAGTTACATCTTAGCAGTAGTAGATATCTTCTTACAGTAGGAGCACAAACCACTTTTTGGGTTAGACCAGGAACCCCGAAACTTGTTACCCTAAGAGCCATACTGACTCCTTCACTAAGTTGCAAGGGCCGAGCTCATCACACCAACATGTAATTATGAATTACGTGCAAATTTCAATTACGCTACAGTAATGTAGCGTCATCTTACGGGGAGGCATGGTTCGAATTGGCGATTCTCACATGCCGGTATTACCCCGCGGGCGGTTGTTTAGAGATCCCTGATCTAGACTATTAGATGAATACAGTCAGATTTAACCTTTTTCGTTTTTTATTAATCGAAATTAAGAGACCATCATGTTACTTATCTTGCTATATCTTTATCTAATTCCACCATACCATTCCGAACAGCTCATGTTACCAAATAGTTTCCCGATGGGATAAGTGACACGTATGAGAGTGGTTCGAGCTACGTTTGATTTATAATCCCACCTCTTATCCCACCACATCTTCCTTGAGCAGGCTACCAATCCATGTGAGGAAAGACAGGCAGGCGAACGAATATCAAAATTAGTCATGAGGTAAATTGTAATCTATCACGCAATACAACATCTCTATAAGATGATTGTAAACTCATAAATTTTATAAAACGACCCAGTAAACAAGCACCCGCTTATGATTTCATCTAATAGATTTTGAAGAAGAGTGGAAGTTCTGATAGTATAAAAAAATGTAGATATAAGAATAGAAGTAAACATCTTGGAAATAAATGAGAGGATAAAGGAAAACAAAAATAAGTGGAAGGAACACGTACAATGAATGCAAAAGACGAGGTTGCCAGCCAGAGCGAGATTTTGTAGATATTTAGGAAGTGTATTAGGTTGTCCTGTGGTGGCTAAAATATATGTAAATACTACTTTAAAAAGAAGACTCCAAACCATATTTTTTTTAAAGCAAAATTGAAGCAGTATGTTTATCTATAAGACTTCAGTGGAAAGTTGTTACACAGATTATAATACACCTTTCTTTATATTTCGTTAACATAATTACGCACATTTTCTCCTTTTAATTTTTAGATAAAATAGTTTTGCATTTTAGTACCAATTTCTCACCACTCCATAAAAACAAAAAAAAATGTCATGACATGTTTGATTGATACGTACCACTTAGATGATCCTTTTTAATTGGCGGCAATCCACGTTTTTTTCTCTCCTTTTCTTTCTCCCTTTCCTTTTCCCGTTCCTTTTCCTTCTCTCTATCCCTTTCTCGCGATCTCGATCGATGTCTTCGCTGTCGCGACCTCGATCGAGATCTTGAACGTCTAGATCTCCTATCTCTATTCCGCTCCCTGGATCTCTCTCTAGACCGACTTCTCCTCCTCCTGTTGGCGCTATACCTGTCGTCTCTAGGTGAGGTACTTCGCGAATCGCCGTGATCCAAAGTTATAACCTATAAAAATTATTCAGGTCGTTAATTGTATACGTAGCATCATATATTGTATATAGGTATAGCTTTGCAACATCAAATTCAAACAAACGATTATCGTATCTATTACGTGTTGGCAAACGCATGCAATTTACAAGCACGCTACGTATTAATGAAAACAAAAAAGTACGGCCAGCTCACCTCGACGTCATTATCATTGCCACCGCTCACAAATTCCACTTCCGATTCCATGGTACCTTCTTCGTGGGGTTGCGCAATTTCATACGATTGGTTAGTATGATATCCAGGTGGCGGTTGCGTCAAGTCGGCCCCCGATGGCAGAAAGTAACCAGGAATAACGGCCGGTGGATTTGTGTTTGGTTTGAACTCACACTCAGAGGCAAACGGTAAATTCTATAAAATATTGTTACAGTAGTCATCAGTAACAGAATTAATATCGATTGATCAATTGATTATTGATAAGCGAAACGTTGTTAGTTCAAAGTTCATAAGCATTTACAATTATTTTTCATTTATAAATAAGACTGCAAATCGACGATTTCACTTATCGCATTGCGAAGACGCTTCAACAACGAGAATCACAACAGAGAGGCTTCATTATTCTGCTAAACATTTTGCAATCAAAAGTTATTTATTGCTACGTTTTTTTAAATTCCCCGTTTAAAATGATTACCATAGGATTTTCATCGAACAAAGGGAGATACATCATTAATAGAGCTTATAGACAAATGTAACGTGACAAAGGCAACTATGAACGTAAGATTAAATTCGCAGAAATGTCATCACTAAAGTTTTAAGTTATGTTGGCTGCACTGAAAACAACTTGTACTAGGTTGACACATGTGTTTTGTTCACGATTGTTTGTATCAATCATTTAGATAGCGTTTTCCTCCGAGTGTTTTGTTAATTTTTGCTGCTTTTGAATAGAAAAATAGTATTTTAAAAACTCAGTGTGCCGAACGCATCTTGTGTTGTAAATTTCGAAGCAGAGCGTTTACTGAAATTAACACAACAAACATCTACAGCATTGGAAACACGTATTGCTGCTGTCAATGGAATATCTTCTGATGCCCGACAAAAGAATCCAAGCAAAAACAGAATAATAAGAAACATGACAATTTCACCGAGAGCGCTATCAGAAATGTTGTGTATAACATGTGAAGAACCAGTAGATTATGAAAATATATTGTACATAGGTAATCTGAAAGTTCTCAGTCCGATACATAGATCGCGTTAGAAACTGAAACCATAATCGTATTGGCAAGTTACATCCTTTATATAAACACACGTAAAATTTTGTATCGATCTCTCGAATCATTCGAGTCGTAGCAGCTGTTTAATATTGAAGTGTCATTGATTTTGTTAAAACAGAAAAAAATCAAATATCGTGCAGAGATGAAATCCTTTGTTTCGGATGATATAACACCAGCGTAAATTCATCCGAAATTGTTAAGTATGTAAGAATATATCACATTCACTTTCTTCTGTGAAAAGAGGGGTTGCTCTTCTTAAAATTTACAAACCACGAAGGTGATCCACGCGAACTTTGCTGCAATATCGCAAATCATTTAACCCCATGATATGACGTTAAATAGTGAAAGTGCGTGAAATAGCCGAGGCCATAGGCATGTCAGAAGAACTAAATGTATGGGGATATTTGAAAGATGAAAAGAAGATGAACTTTAGCAGAAAATTGTAAACGCTTGTCAATAACTAATAAATATAAACGTTTCCAATATAAGTGCGCGAGTTTCTTCGATGAAGACCGCAGTTTGTACACTTCAGCAAGAGTAGCAATTCGAAAATCTGTTATTATAACGTTAAATTTATTGATTCTGTACCAATATATCGAAACTATTTTTATTAAATCATATTTCGAAAGCAACTGAGCATCGAACGTAAATGTATTAGAACTTGTTCTTGCTTTCATTTCTGTTATCGCTCAGCAAAGCGCGTAAAATTTTTCTTAACACTATACATAACGTTAATAAGATGAATTCGAGATTCCTTGGTTCTTCCCACATATAACTAATTTGTACCACGGGGAGCGATCTTATATTTGTGACCGTGATCTTTTCCTTTTTTTATTCGTTCATAGATATTTGGTAGAGAACGCTAGAATCGAATTATACAGACAAATACGCACGCGCGTTCTTAAATATTACCCAGATATCACCATTCCGTTAAAAGTTATGTAAGGTTATGTTTCTATTGTTACACATGGTTATCAGTTATTCGTTTCGTTTCTCTGATTTAGTCGAAGTTTTAACGCTTAATTTTGTTGAATGTTTTATGTTTTTATACGCAAATACGTTTCTACTCCACTTTTTGTACATAGTTTACTTCTATTTAATTTTCGTATATAAATGCCAGGTATAGAAAGATTGTACAAATGAATTGCATTACAGTTTACATTGTGAATATTGTAGTAACTACAATTAAAATGCAATAAATTTCGAAAATTTGTTATATGTTTTACAATTCTGGTTTGTTAAGATAGGAATACATTGCTTTCCAAGAATATTATAGAAGCAGCTCTATTTTGGCAATATACATACTTATTTCGGCATACATGTTTTATTATGTAACAGATATTCTTGCTGCTATATTCGCAACATATGGAGCAGATAGCAAGAAGAATATTTGTTGCCATAGAACTTGCAGAATATATTATATATACATGATTTGAAATCGGGATTTAGCTTTGGCGCTTTGAAATACTCTTTAGGCAAACGGTAGGTGGCGCTAAGCAGCCACAAAATAATATCGAACAGATTCCTATTTCCTATATATATTATCTCTGGTTTGTACAATAAAACTGTTACAACGGTGGGACTCGAATTTACTTCACATGCACGACAGATGCGATAATCAATTACGTCACGGAGTCTTAACGAGTTACTTTGTACACCTAGAACTAATTGTGCTAACGCTGCTCACAGATTTTACAACAGAAGCCGTACATGTTAGGTGGTACCCAAAAGTTGCAAGGATTCGAAGGAAATTTAAGAAAAATTTAAGAAAATCAAGGATTTTTGAGCAGTTCAAACGTCTTAAAGAAGGCCGTGAGTCCGTTAAAGACAATCGGAGTTCAGGTAGGTTCAACTACCATCACTCCAGAAAACATTGTCATCCACGTCGTTACTAAGCCTGTATGAATGTAGTGTGGGACATGCCAATGCATTTTGCTTGATGAACTCAACAAGAGAAGAATTGCATCCAAGTTCATCCCCTCAACTTGCGACGCAAGACCTGACAGAAGAATGGAAATCTGCACTGCCATCCAACGGACAACTGCAGAGGATTCAAAGTTCTTACCTAAAGTCATTCCAAATGATGAATGTTAAATCACTGTTGGTAATTCTTTTCGACATTCTTGGAATTTTCTGCAAGAAATTCGTCCCATCTGATCAAACCATGAATAGTCTCTAATCCTCGGTATTTTGATGCAAAAATATACGACGTAAACGGCTAGAACTGTGAAGAAACGGTTCGTATACCATGACAACATAACCGACCACGCTACGATCTTGGTCACGCAGATTTTAGCTAAAATCAGATCTAGCGCCGTACAACTTTTTCATATTCCCGAAGACAAGCTTCGAGGAGCATTCATGGCGTAAACGCTATCAACGCTGTGTTGATACAAACAGTAACTATTTTGAAGGAGACAAACTTTTGATTGGAAGTGATTACTTTTGTTTTTTTTTTTATGGAATTTCTGAAACATTTGAAGACACCTTGTATTAATTAATACTTTTATCAATATAATGTTTGCTCTTCGAGTAGAACTAAATATGTACTTAGTATTGAAATTGCGGGCATGGTTATATCTGTGTTTAAAATGATTCGTTACTTATTCCATAATCAAGCAGAGTTCGTAAAATTTTTAATTCACAAGTTCATACGTTATACGCTGGAAAAAGACTAAGGAAAAACAGAATTTGTCACTTGGTACCAACTAGAAATGTTTTTACTTTTATTATTTTGGCGTTAATACGGAGCTATAAAGCGTAGTAAATATTGTTAACCTGACTTTTTATATCAAAAACCGGGTAAACAAATATAAATACAAGTAGAGTTGGCACTGCGAACGTTTGATTAACAACGCGTCCTTCAAAAAAAAGTGGAATTTGCGTATACAGTTACATAAGGAAACTGTTAAAACGCAGCAAGATGTTGCAAATATTTAGCCGATATTATCCACTTTGTGCATTTGCATACTGAAAACGATGCTAAAAAGGTTAAGTGTTTGTTTACATTTATTAGTTGCGAAACCCTTTGCACGTTTCTAAACGTGCCTTTCAAATCAAATATACGCATAACACTAATTATAACATATACGAGTGAATATGCTGAAACTGAATAATTGCAATATATCGGCGTCGTATGATTCACAACCGACAGCGGAAATCATCTATTCGCAGTCTAAGAATGTCTTCCAGGTTTAATAGTGAATGAAACCGGTTTATTAATATTCATCTTAACCAAACCCTTAACAACTTTATGCTATTTACGGCTGATAGATTAAAATGATTGGCCGAAGTCTTGTATTATAACACCAATATCATTTATGCCCGAACCTTTCTGATGCTTCAATTAACACATTAATAAACACGTTTAAAACACCAGAGAAACCGAAAGAAGACAATCGCTACACTTTTATCCTGTGAGTAATGCAAAAAATGCAATAAACAAAAACCTTTCGCTAAAGTAATATTTAAGCACTCACCGGTACGGTTTGAGCTAGATGTTTATCAAACTCTTCCTCCTGTTGTTTCATTTCCTGCAACTTTCTTAGCTTTTCCAGATCAACCTCTGTATGAGGTTGCAATAAGGAATTCTGTAATGTTTGCAGCTGCCTTAGTACCTCGGGATTTGATAATAAGCTAGAAAATAAATTAATTATTACATTGGACTTTGACGCATACCAGGTTTATGCATAAGTACTTTTCGGTTTAACTAAGAGATGGCGCCAGCGAAAAGTAAGTATTAATTTGACATATCCGTCATTTTGTTCGTCTGACATTTAAACTACAAACACGCAAGTCGAATTTTGTGCCTGAAAAAGAACATTTGCGACATTTCTTATTTAATCAAAAGAAAAAGACTGTTAAAAGTCATTGTTTGGCGGTAGAAACATATGGTGAACACGCTCCATCGATTAGAACTTGTGAGACATGGTTTCGACAATTTAAAAATGGCGACTTCAATGTGAAAGACAGTGAACGCTTTGGTATACCACAAAAATGCGAAGACGAGCAATCGTAGGAGTTATTGGATGATGGCTCAACTCAAACTCAACGACAATTAGCAGAGGGATTACATGTGTCACAAGAAACAACCAGCAGACGTTCACGAACGACGGGGAAGATCAGTAAACTCGACAAATGAGTCCCACACGATTTGAATGAACGTCAAATAGAAAATTGCAGAATCACCTGTGAAATGCTGCTTCAACGCCATAAAAGGAAATCATTTTTGTATCGAATTGTGACGGGTGACGAAAAATTGATTCATTTTTTGAAAACCCGAAGCGGAAAAAATCGTGGCTTTCACTTGGCGAAGCCTTCAACACCAAGGCCAAATCGCTTCGACAAGAAGGCTATGCTCTGTGTCTAGTGGGACCAGAGCGCTATTGCCAACAAATGATTAATTTAAACAACGTATTAGTCGAATGGAACTGGAACTGGAATGGGCCAGAAGGCATGGCAAAGTGATATTGTTATACGACAATTCGCCGTCTCACTTAGCAAAAACCAGTGAAAGAGACCTTGAAATCGCTTGGATGGATCTGACTATTACCTCTTCGCATCAGTGAGATATGCGTTCGCAGAGCAGCACTTCAGCAATTTCGAGGAAGTTGACGACGAATGGTTTGACGCAAAAGGCAAGCAGTTTTTTTAGCTTGGTATCCATAACTTTCTTGAAAGATGGGCGAAACGTGTAGAAGCCGATAGCCAATATTTTGAATAAAAAAAAATACCTTGAAAAGTATGTACTTCTTGTTGGCAAAAAAAAACGGAAAAAACTTATGCATACACCTGATATATGAATGGATCGTACGACTAGAATCGCAAGGAATTTTTTTGATAAGGCACACACTCACCTTCCAACAGATTCAATCGGATTGGGAGCTGCATTAGCCGTCTTTGGCGATGGATTTGAAGGATCTTCATCTTCATCATCGTCATAGTCGAAATCTAGCAACTTCCGATCAAAGTGAACTTGCTGACCCTCGGTTTTAGCAACGCCATCTCCGCCTTGACGCAGAAGTAATTTATGCAGCTGTTGCAATTGTGCCAATGTATTTTGGTCCAACTGGCCCTGCAAACAATAGAAAATAGAGTGAATTTATTTTGAAATTTTGAAGCAAAGATTATTCTAAAGTATTCTAGCTTACTTACTAACTAAATGTACTTAGTATAATTACTATGTAAACTGAACGTAACTAAAATTTTATCAAGGTTAACATTGTCCGATTTTTTTTTACTTTTTTACTATCTACACTTCTGTGGCAATGGTAATTAGTAATTTTGAAATAGATTCAATAAATGAATGTTAATGTATTTTCAGTCAATTCTTAAGGTTGTAACTCTGACGCAGGCACTTTCGACGAAGTTCTGTTACACTATTTTTTCGAGTTTTTAATTTTCTATGTGTATCTGTTCATCTCAGTTAATCCTTTGTATCTCTTTAATAATTACTTTTTTTATAAATTCTAATTGTCAGAATGTTGTCAACAATAGTAAGTATCATATTTAAAGCTCATTAAAATGATATACTTTTTAAATTTGTACGCATATATTTTGAAAGAGTTGTTCCTTCCAATAGATTTTGGAACAAACATTTTGAGAACTGTTTTTTTTGTTATGACAACAAAATGTGATTTATGGCGTCCTTTAAGTATATATCGTTCAAAAATTGTTCTAAGCACAAATGATATCGCCCAGCATAACGCATTTCCATTGGTAATTCAGCTTTATTTTAAGAAAATATTTTGTTTTTATCTCATTTTGCGATCTTTCTTCGCCGCATTTATTTTCATATTTTACGCATTTACGTAGTTTCTATTCCAAACCATACGAACACTGTTTTAACATACTATACACTCTGTACATTTCAATTTCAATCTTCTCGTGAATCATTGAGAATTGGTTAAGTATTCCTTGTTATCTAATGAATTCCATTAATTCCATTCTTCTTTTTATCAAAGTGTAGAAATTCCTTTAACTATTGTAATCATTCTGTCATACTATCTGACATTAAATATACATTCAATTCTTCGCTCTATTTTATGTTTTATAAAAAATGGAAATGTAATATACGTGTTCAAGGTCGAGACCATCAAAAACCCAGACACTGTTATCGTTTAAAGAGAAGTATGTTTGTTTAAGTCACTTCCTCTATGTTTTACATTGCAGTTATCATAACACGACTTCACATCAAATATTAAGTCATCCACGCCTTAAATAAACATTTATTATGTCTTTTGAAATGTTTTCCAGCGCATACAAACGTATCTTTTGTATAATACGAATATGAGTATATTATTTTATTTCGGAGTTAAGAATTGTGTTCGTTTTCTTTTTCGTCTTATTTTTTTTTTGTCATGTTCGTCATAGTTGTTATCTGTTGAGTTGGCATCATAGCGTTTCTTCATCCAATCTTTTTATTTACATCTTTTACAGTCATCAAGTTATTTTTCATATTTTCTGTACTTTCTCGATACTTCAGTAACCAATTTCGAAACATCCTTCGCTTTCTTTTCTTGGCAGAAATGATCCATTCCTAATTTATTGTTCAATTTTCCTTTTCCGTTGTAAACAATGCGAATTCTATCGCAATCTTTTTACGCCGCTCACTTGCATCACGATGTTTAAACCTTGCGATTAGTTTTATTTTAACAGGTTCGTTTTTATTTTCTTTGTAAGCGAATAAATTTGAAGACAGTAAAAAAGGCTCAGTACCGTTGGATTAACACCAAGCTGGCTCATATTGGTTGCCTCCGAAGTTCCTTGTTGAGGTACCTTTGTCGGCGTCTTCTGTAGTGCTGGCGAACCTAATTATGAAAACTTATTTAGACAAGTACCCTAAACTAACATAGTATGCCAAAACAATTACTTTTACACCGCTTTATGTTATTTAAAGCGTTTCAAACAATTATTCGATTAAAAGTATACAATACGGTTACGTGTATTAACCAAAATAAATTTAAAGCGAAAATTATGTATAATATAAAAGATTTTATTATACAGGATGTCCATGAAATAAAATAAAAAAGTATGAAAAATGGAAAGATCTAATTTTATTAGACTTAAATCCAAAATATTTTGCAAAAATTCCTTCACAAATACGAGAAGAAATAATAAAGATATTTAAAATAAAAATGTCTTTATTATTCACAGCTGTAATATTGGTATGTTATTGAACTCTTAGCACGTCGTTTGAAAGGTACAGTGTTGTCTTGTAGTTTTTATAACATCGGCAGTTGTTTTATTGCAGTGTCTGTAGTCTGCGTGCATGTATGGAAGTTTGGTTGGATGGATGTATTATGTATACACATTCTGGATCCAAAGGCGGCACATATTACAATTTCATAGGGTTTTTTTAATTCTTACATTCGCGTCGTAATTGACTCAAAATTTTTTGGATTTATGTTGTATATAAATGCACCCTTTCATTTTCCATACCTTTTTTTATTTTATTTCAAAGACACCCTGTATAAGTATTCCATAAATCGTGGATAAAATGGAAGAAGGTGATAAGCGAAATGGTTCCCAACAAAATATATACCTATCTGATTCTTTCAAGTTATAACAATTTTTGGTATTTTATGATAAATCCCACATTTCCGCACAAAAAAGGTTAGTCTTTCAATAAACGTATAAGGGAAAGTAAAAGTAAGAAACGAAGGATTCAATATTATTTATAGGTATTCCTATATCAATTTGAGGATCGCGGTTCAATCTAGATTTGGTACCCTGTAGATCAAACAGAGTGGAGCAGAAATAATTATAAGTGGTATCAAAATTTAAAAAAAACTGAACATAAACACTGCTAGAAGGAACTAAACGGAATAAAAAAACAAATGTAACATTAAAAATATAGCTAGCAGGGAAGATCTCATACCGAAAAAACTATTTGTATTTTTTCCTATAGAAAAATAAACATATTTATCACAAAATCAAAAATTATTATAGATCCAAAAACCATGAAAAATCGAATAACCATATAAATGACCTGCCCTGTCGCACCTTTTAATTTTATCCATAATTTATTGAACACCCGGTATAATAAAACAAACAACTTATTTTTAAAATGCGCTATAAATAGAACAGTGTAGATTAAATCAAATAACCGCACGCCGATTAATCACATAGTTACATTTAGATTACTCATGAAAGATATGAAGTGCAAATAAAGTGATTTAAAGTTTTTATCGCATAATTTTTCATTCATAAAATTCTAGAACTATTCAAAAAATATTATGAAGTCCTCTAAACTAAGTTTATTTCAACATTTTCTAGACCAAATTCAAAACCAATTTTTGATTCAATTCCTTAACAAAGGCTCAAACTGAGCACATTCTCCGTCTAAAGATATTTCGTTAATAAACCGTTATGAATTGTATTCACTCTAAATACGTGACATTAATCTAGAAATGCTAGTATGTAAAGTCTTAGTACTACAATAAATGAATGTAAGACAAGTACGGCATCGCGACGTAGATGGCGCTTTTAATAGACAATTTAGAATCTCATTCGGACATAAAGTTCCAACTAAAATTCATTCAATTGAGAATTACCACCAGCATACGCAAATCAAACTTAATGTTCGCACAAGTAATAAGAATTAAGGTATCATTTCAAGAGATCGCAAATTAATACAAGAACGAATTTAAATGCGAATGCATAATTAACGAGAAAAGGAACGGTAACTTCTATGTAGATGCATAATACTTCGAGAATGCAACAGTGTAACATAGAGGTATTTGCTGCAATCATTCTGTTTTCAAAGTTGTTGGAAATCCAGCTATTTTCTTTTAATTTATCGTCTTTGCACTCGTTAAGATCTCGACTATACAAATGTGTACATTGTTCTACTAATGAGGCTGATAGCCCAGCGTCTGGAGCACTTGGCAATCAACCTGTAGATCTTGAGTTCTCGAACACCGGGCTTGTTGCTTTTCAGAGTTAAGGTTTTACGTGGTTTTTCTTACTCAATGACAAATGCTGAGAACAAATATCTCAAGATGCACCACGGGTACATGCGTAATAATAACATCAGTTCCCGTTTAATAGTGCGAAGATCTTAAGAATAATAAAACTGTTTCGTAGTTCAAATCGATATCTGGCGAAATTTGAACATGGGCGGAAATAAATTGTATACAAAAAAAAAAGAAATAGTGCAGTTCGACCAAAACAAACTATAATAATCATTGTAAAAACAATGAAGATTATTATACCAGTATGCTATATTTATATACGAGGGTTCTTTTTTTTTCAACCTCCGTTCGTATCTGTAAACAGTCACGCAAGCGGTGGGAGACTGGGATGCTCAGAAGGTGAGTGCACATCTTCTCCATTATAATATCTACCACTTGCAACGTCATTACGCCTCTCAGCAGAATTGCAGGCATGTAAATATGGCTGCTACAACTGATTCTCCCGCCAAGTGCGCAGCTGAAATTCACCGAAGAATGAGCCCAGAATACGGCGAAAACTTTATGCGGAGTGCAGTTGTGCGTGAATGATGTTGGAAGTTTAAAGAAAGCCGAGCCCTGCAGCTGTAACCCAACGACTTCCTCAAGAATTTTTATGAAAAGTTTTTGAACACCCAACGTATAGCCCTGATTTAGCACCAAGCAACTTCTATCTCTCTCGTGAACTAAAAAAGTGGCTAGGAGGACAGAACTTCCAGACTACAGAGAAACTTCAAAACAACGTCACACACCATCTCAACTCACTGGCGGCAACACCGCCTGCAGAGGGGTTTGGAAGGCTCGTCCATAAATATGACAGGCGCATCAATCTTCACGGTGATTATATAGAAAAGTAACCATGTTTGTACATAACTTTTGGTAATAAACTCATTTTCTTAATTACACTTGACTTGTTTTTATGATCTATCGAAGTTTGAAAAAAAAATAGCCCTCGTATATTTATCTAATAATTTACCATTCAAATTACAATTTACAATGACTTCAAATAGGGTTGATTTCAGTGTGTCCAAACGTAATAAACGAAACGTTTCCAGAATGGACAGTGTAATAATAAACGAGTGAATGAATAAATCCACCAGAGAAAAAAGCGCAACAACGTGTTTCGATTTATTTGGTCCTCTCCATCGCGGTGTAATCGAGGAGTCTTCCTGTCGTAGTGTCAATTTACGTTTTCGTCTCCAAGTTGCTTAATATCTTGCTCATTAGCTACACCGCACGTGTCTGCGGTTGCTTCTCTGGTGGGCCCCAACATTAACCTTTTTTTTATGAAAAAGAAAAATTGAAAAGGAAAAAAAAAGGGTATCAATATTTCGACATTTTTCTTTTATTTTTCTTTCTTCCCCTTTTGTATACATTTAATTCATTGTAACATGGTTCAATCCAGGAAAAACAACATATGTTACTGACTCTGGCTATGAAGCCAGAATTTACTAAAATTCATTGCAATATTTTTATAAAAAAATACGAAACAGGGTTTGATGATTACTGATTTTCTCATCAAGGTAGAGACGACTAATTTATTCTGGGAAAGTATTTGCCGTAAAGATTTAAAAAGGAAGTCAAGAAAATAGTTAATTAGCGTTAATTAGAGTTAATTAACTTTAATCAGTGTAAGACATCTACAAATTAGACGTAAAATGTAATAAATAAATAAAATAAAATATATGGACTTTGCATATAATCCGGTCTCTAGTTGTAACGCCTTTTTAGTACAAGGTGTACAAACATGTTTGCGGTTGAAGATCACGAAACCAACATATTAGTGAAATAATTAAAAAAATGAAAAAAAAAAACGATGTCGTGGCAAGTTAAGTCAGTATTTCAATTGTCTCTTTGCCACAGGACCTGCTTATGTAGTTTTAAAGTTTCTTCCAGCAATCGACAAAAATATAATATTAATCCATACCAGAGATAAGTTACCTATAGTTAATTCTGTGCTGGTTCCATTAAATAAATTAGAACCATTATTACATGACGTAAATTGCTATTGTTAATCATTTTTTGTCCTTCCCAACAAAACTCAATCATGCACCATTAAAAATATATTTGGGAAGTAAGCCTAAGATAAGTCTTACTTCATTGTAAAACAAAAAACATATTTTATATGTTTGTGTAAAAGTAAAGGAAATATTGTATGTAACATAATAATTATTATTTCATTTTATTAAAGTAGGTTTCAAATTAGTGTCAAATGGATGAATAAAAGGAAGTGAAACCGTTAGTATAAAATATTCAATAATAGGTAACTATTTTGGAGTTTTAACCTTATTTATGAGATGATACTAGACATAAATACTTGTAACACAAGTTTTGTTAGGATTATAAAATCCAACCTATTGCAGTTTTTAATTTGAAGGAAATAAAAAGGGATACAATATTTAAGTTCAACAGCACATTAGAACGTATCTCTAAGTAGTTATCATAAACAATTTCATATAATACAAGACTCCTTAGTGGGACTTTCTTGGTTAAGTGACTATCCATTATACATATTTTATTTGAACACGTAAAAAGGAACTTTAATAGAATTTTCGTTTTGGAGCTAATTTAACACAAGCCATAGAAATTAAGACAAATAAAATGGCTTTAGAGGTAAAGGCACGAAATATTTCATTAACACAAAATAAAAATTGTGATTTTAATGATTAACTTAAATAAATGTACATAATGTTATAGAAAACGTTGACTGGTACCCACATTAAACAGAACCCAAATGATTTACAGTAAAGAAATAGCTGTTTTTTTCAATAATAATACCGCACAACGTAAAAAGTTTTTATATAAATATTACCAACATCAAGAAATATAATAACAAATGTAATGTTTTGGCAAACCATGTTTTAATATAAAAATAATTCAAGCAAAATTCAACTGAATACACACCTTTCGCAATAGCAGTAGTTATACTGGAATTCGCTACACCATTACTTTGTACCGTACCCGCTGCACCAATCTCTTTATAAATTGGATGATTTGGATCGGCCAAATCGAAAAGTGGTTGTATTACATCTGGGGCGAACACTTGATTCTTCTGCCATAAATTTAGCACCCGAATAACTTTGCTCTGAAATAGAATTGAAAAAAAAAAAGATATTAATTACATTGTCAATTAAATCATCACAATTATAATATAAACATATGCTATGATAATATCTACCTTGTCTTCTGGAGGGCACTTGAACAAATTTACGAATGTTTGTTGCATATTCTTCGAGAATCGTGGTGCGAAGACATCTTTATCTGCTCCGAACTGATGCCTTGATTGACGAACAATCGAATCAATCACATATAATCCAGGCACTTTATATTCCGCTTTACACTTAAGAATAAACTTTTCTACACTTTGTACGACGTGTTTGTAGAACTTTATAGCCTTAATGGCTCCTCTAGTAATCGAAGTCATCTTAGCTTTTGATATAGGAGGCTTCACCTCATAGAGCGAAGATAACTGAAAAATAAACGTTTGCTGGCATTAGAAACTTACCCAATATTCATGTGCATGTAAGTATATTGGCAGAATTAATTTAAGCATCGCTAATACAAGAATTTGTATCGCATAGGATTGTCAACGATCATTGGCGCAATTATTGATATGTGTACTCACCTCCGCGTTGAAAGCTTTAACTGCATCCATCCTTGCGTATTCTTATTAGAAGCACTACACTACATTAAAGAAATCCAATTTTGCATTTTCTTTGTATTTTTCACGAGTTTATAAAACTTTAAGCAACAGACGCCATTTTGCTTCCGGCGCATCCTTGTTTAGTGACGTAATCTGAACAAAATGAATAAGAAATAATCCATAGGATGGCGCTGCAGTGACTAACCGCGGTTATTTTTAAATTTGAAACAAATTTTGACTTTTAAGGGTATTTTCAATAAAAAGAAATTGTGTGTTTAAAATAAAAATGAAATTCAATCTAAACATTATTAAAAGGACTTTTCTTTTGAATATTATAACATTTTAAAGTTTGCCATGCATTCAATTTTTAATAACGTATACTTTACCCAAATGTCGAGAATTATTGATTCGACTTTATCGTAGTTTTAACATCCTTGACGACCAATATTCTACATAAACAAGTAGAACTTCATTAGGTGGTGTGTGGAATATTAATGTTATTGTATCGAAAATATCGATACATGCTCGGAGTGCCCGGATTCAGCGTCAAATCCGGAATGATAACCTGAGTTGTAAATTGGCGCGATGAGGTACCATTTCTAATTTCTTTGAGTGGGCAGAAGTGATAAAGTTAAAATGAGTTGGTGCATAAGGTAAAATGACACATTTCATGCGAATATGTTATATTATCACTATAAAAAAGTATTATTTGGTTGTTATAACTGCGGCAGCTCTGTGTTCATTCATAATGAGCTATTTTTTAATATCAACTTGCATGATTGAGAACTACAAGCATTATAGGCATGGTGTTACTCCACCACATAATCATATGTCACTTCCAAGGAAGAGGCACAATGATAACTTACTACTTAATCTGATGAGCAATGTTGAGTGGAGGAATAAAATGTTGAAAATGAAAATGGAACGTTTGTCGCATAATTTGAAGAAATCGAGATCTATTATTGTGAACAGTAAGCCTGCACTCATGTTGAATTATAATGTGCATATTTTCTATTATGCATGGTATGCAAATTCAAAAATAGATGGACAATATAGACATTGGAATCATATGTACCTGGAAAACTGGAGAAAAGACAGTCGCAAAGTATATCCAACTGGAACGCATGCACCACCTCATGATATCGGCTCAAATTATTATCCATCATTGGGTTGCTATAGTTCAAGAGATACGGATGTGATAAATCATCATATGAAATTGTTACAAGATGCAGGGATTGGAGTCGTGGGCCTATCATGGTTGCCATCCAAGTTTGTTGATTCGCCTCATGATATTTTGCATAGTTTCTTCGATATTGCATCAAAATACAATCTAAAAATTGCTTTACATATAGAACCCTACCCAGGTAGAAATCCTATAAATCTGCAGGAACATTTACGAGTTTTTTTCAATATATTCCGGAACCATACTGCTCTATATAAAATGAAGAAGCCTTTGGGCAAGATAGAACTGCCCGTCTTATATATTTACGATTCTTACTTAACTCCAGCCGTGGCATGGAAAGAACTTTTGGGAAACAAAGGGAATTTAAGCATAAGAAATACTGAATATGATGCAGTCTATATTGGATTATTAGCTGAAACGCAACACAGGTACCACATAAAGAAATCGCAATTTGATGGGTTTTATACATATTTCGCAGCTAACGGCTTTACATATGGGAGCACTTGGAAAAATTGGAAGATGTTGGGCAAATTTGCAACTGAGAATGGTCTCATTTTCATTCCATCAGTTGGTCCAGGCTATATCGACACTCAAGTTAGACCATGGAATTCAGCAAATATCAGGCATCGAAGACATGGGCAGTATTATGAAGTCGCTTGGAAAAGTGCCATTGATAATCATGTCCAGTATGTGTCCGTAACCAGTTTCAATGAATGGCATGAAGGTACACAAATTGAACCAGCACAGCCCAAGACAGAAGATAGTTTTACATATTTAGATTATGAACCTGAAGGACCAGATTTTTACATGAACTTGACCAAATGGTGGATTACACAATTTAAAAAATCATTTCAATAATACTATAATATACATCTAAATATGCTGGTAAGGATATAGTATAGGATTGAATCAAATATCAGGTAGTATAATATACACACTGTATTGGTACATCAAATTTACAAATGAGAATCTCAATACAGAGTGACCTAAGTGATATTTACTTCTGTCTGTTTTTGAGGGCATATCTTTCTCGAAAAATGTATCGATACAGTGTGTGTGTATGGACTTGTAACGATGTGTGTTCACAAAATCACTTTCAAAATTTATTATAAGACCTTTGTATCGCATTATTTTGTTATTGTAATACGAATAAATTTTATTCCTATTATTCATTTTTATATCTGTGATATAAATATAAAATAAAGATTTTTCTTTTGAACTACCAACTCCCTGGGATTCTTATGTTTGTCTCCTTTGGTGCATTGTTACTTCTTTTAATGGTATATTTTAATCATGTAATAAATATAAAAGTTAACAAGTAATATAAAAAGTGACCCAAATTCAACGTAAACAAAAGGTAAACTTATTTTATAGCCAAAGTAGTAATGATGCAGACTTCCAAGAAGTGATTTTTCGAGATAAATTTATTACTTATACATAATTTGAATTTACCGCATTTTCGAGATTTCAAAGTTTTTTTTTTCGAATTTCAGTTA
Source organism: Trypoxylus dichotomus (assembly GCA_023509865.1). NCBI lineage: Eukaryota > Metazoa > Arthropoda > Insecta > Coleoptera > Scarabaeidae > Trypoxylus > Trypoxylus dichotomus. The sequence goes on from CM042081.1 coordinate 38,257,279, forward strand.
TATGGCATAACTTTTAATATCTCAAGAAAATGTCATACACTTTCAATGTAATTATTTGCAACTTTCGATATCTTTTCAAGATTCTGAGTAAAGACATCACCACCACTTTTTGTTTATAGTATATATAATTAACTATTGAGTTATTTAGTCTATTTCCATTGTTTGTGGAACTTAAATAGTCCGATGTTTCAGCAGTATGTCTACCGCCCCCTTCAGGGTAACCCTGAGCTGTTACTTGTCAGATTCATCGTTCGTTCGACGATTTTGTCTGAAGTATTTACCTGTTTTGTGTGGGGATCGAACTCGATTTGTTTTTCTCAAATTTCGTTCTCGCAGTAAGCTAATTCTTGTGCATGAGTAGGTGTGCATTTCATTAATCCTTCTCCCTTCTGCGGGATTGGTCTGTGTATGTTTGTTTTTCTGTCCTCCGTATCGAGATTACTGGTCTTCAGCTAATACTTTCTTTAATCATAGGGAGCCAGACATTTTTGATGTCCAGGCTTGGTGTGCTAATGGCGGTTGGTATAATGGCTGCTTTTAACATTTTTCTTTTTGTTGCGTTGTCTTCTTTATCCAGGACCGTTGTATAGTTCCATGCAATATCCTATGATTTTTCCAGCCATATTGAACCGAAAGGAACTTATCCGTTTCTCCCATTCGAACTAACCTCTGATGTTCTTTGCTTCTGACTAGTATGGATCTGTCTCCTATGTACAACCGTAAATGGTAATTATTAGAAACCGGATTATATGCAAAGTGCATATATTTTATTTTATTTATTTATTATATTTTACGTCTATATGTAGATGTATTACACTGATTAAAGTTAACTAGCTTTAATCGGTGAAAGACATCTACGAATAGACATAAAATATAATAAATAAATAAAATAAAATATATTGGACATTGCATATAATCCGATCTCTAGTAATGATAATCAAAATGTTGATATCAAAATACCTAAAGTTGCACTTCATCCTTAGATTCTACGTAGAAAACTACATTGAATGTGTGTAAGCTATTTTTCATTGCCTTAAACTATAAGAATATAAAAGTTGTGCACCAAATAGAAATTGAAAAAAAATCAAATACGATAAAATAAATTCAAAAATAGATTTCGCTAATGATTTTATCTTGAAATATAGCACATTTCCTTGATGTTTACATCGTTCTTGGGTCACCCAGTACATTGCTAACTACCATAGGAGAATATAAATAACGACGATTTTCGCAAAACTTTGTTATTATATCCTACATACGAAAACAAGAAACAATTTATAATATAACATACTTTATTTCACAGTTCTATTGATACAAAAATAGTTTTTAAATTAGTTTCTATTCCTGTTATATAGACGTTTGAATAAAAATATTTCGACAAAACAAGGATTTCGATGTTTTAAACTATAGTAGGTGATTAAAACTTATCAAACACATAAAGTTAATATCATAACAAATTTGGCTTTGGATAATATAGAGGTATTAATTCGGATATAATAAAATACTATGCAAATGATTCACAATAACCTTGGTTAATAACACATATAAATTAAAATATTTACAGTAATAATATCAAAATAATAAAAAAAAGAAAATGGAATTGATGGTGCAAATGCATAAAACGTCTCATTAAATGATTTGGACCAAATTTGTAGCTCCCAAGGAGCAATATCAATAAAGGGTTAAAATACTGCATGAACTTCAAACTTCCTGCGTAGACTATCTCACCAGAAGCTGCAACTGTTGATACTTGAACAAGTATGCTTTGAAGAATTTTGAAAATGTTTTTAATTACTAATATCAATGGACCTAACTCACCTAAATATTTTGTGATGCCTATCGCTTTCGGTTGTGCAGGTATATTAACGATAATTTTCGTAATATGCAATATTAATAGAAAGTCTGTAGACGATTATATAACGACCAAAAAGCACAACTCATCTTACCCTTAAAATTTCGTATAGTACAATTACAATATTTTTCGACTACCTTCAAGTAATCAGGGTGTGTGCATTCTTCGCAGACATTTGTAAATGGAGCGCCAAGAAAAAAAAAAGATTTCCTCAGATATTAATGACGTCATCGCAGAACGATCTTTAAGCGAAAAATGCAAAAAGTTAACATAGCGAGTTTAACTGGCTTGAAGTTATTTACAATTATTTGTTAAATGGACGGTGTTGATGTGCATCATTGTAATTATTAGAAGCAAAGACTTTACATGTACAACATAACAACAATTAGCAATAGTATTTGCAAAGATACTGAAGTACCTTTGAAAATGAGAATCTCAGTTGTTCGCGAAACGTCAGGGACAAAAACCTAGTGCCACGGCGGAACCCGACAACCATTAGAACTATAGATATACGAGCATGAAGTATTAATTACTTCCAAAAAATTAAACATTTTCGTGAGACAAATCGACTCATTGTATATATATATATATATATATATAGACTACTAGTCAATATATATATATATATATATATAGACTACTAGTCAATATATATATATATATATTGACTTACATTCACAGTAGTCTACGCCTTCCAAGATGTGGCGTGATGAAAGTACAAAAGGACCCAGACTAATAATAGTGTACGCAGGAGGCAACATGGGCTTTATCGTCAACGAGAGATACACATGCTATTCTGCAGGGCAATTGCGTGTCAGTATGCAAGGTCTGTCTAACGGTATTCTCTACCCTTGTTTAACTACTACTACAAAATATTATCCTCACATCAATCTTTTCAATTTGAACCCATTCAATAAAGCTCTCATTCCGTATTACTGCGAGGTGAGGGGGGATAGCGCTAGTTTTAAGTGAATCCAGTGATCGATTCATTTTTCTGTCGCTCAGAATGCAATCAACCGCCCGCAGCTTTTCACCCGGTACAAGGGCAGTAGTGCATCGTGATAGAAGTTGTGTGCATAAAATTTACACTGTGCTCAAATTAAAGCAAAGTTTAGAGAAAAAAGGCGTGTTGAAAAAGAAGATAGCAGGACAATCGTGTATTATACGTCACGCCAGTGGTGAAATGAATTTTATTAATGGAACGTTGCTTTTATTTAAATCGGAAACAAAGATGTGGGACTACTACGATTAAATGAATTACGAACATTTTTCAAATTGATTCCTAATATATCAACAAATTCAACGCTACGTTCTAAATAAATTATTAATTTGTATGGTGTTGTGTTTACTGCAATACCTCTGAATTATCAACCATACAGTCCTTGCAATCGTTGTGTATCCTGTGTAATATCACAAAAAAATATATACATCATCCAGAAATGTTAAAATGTGAGTTACCTGAGATAGTGAGATGTTATTACATGGAATATTACAAACACTCATATAAATACAGCAAACTCTCGTTCATGTAAATACCCAGTAGTGGAAACGTCGCCGTCATGTAAATAGAAAATTGTTACTATAGGATCAAGGTAATGTAAATAAGTTTGCACCGCGTACATATCGATAATGTAAACAGTTTAGAGTACCGGCTATTTTCCGATTTACGTGCGTAATTGAATCGATCAAAAGAATGTTTATGTAAACGTTTTCAGCGTCGGCACCGGTTGTTCCTCGACTTATGTATGGGATTCCTGTAAGCGTTGGCTCTCTTGCCTCCCGTGAAATAAAGTAGTGCGCAGCTAAAATCATGCCAGAACAGATATGGCATCTACATCCAATAAAAGAATATTTTTAAAGTTAAGTGACAAAATGAAAATCATCGACGAGATTAAAACAGGTGCGGGGTTGGAGTATCTAAAGCCACAATCTGTAAAATTAAGCGATTCGAATCACAAATTTTACAACGTATGTCAGATACATACGGAGGCCCGGGAAGTCGCAGAACTTTAAAAAATGCCCAAGCACCTAGAATGGAAAATCGTCTGTATAAATGGTTTTTAAAACAAAGGGATAATCATGTTCCAATTACGAGTGAATTAATTAAAGAGAGAGCAAAATTATTGAATGAAAACCTAAAAGAGACCGATAATTTTGTAGCTAGTGATGACTGGCTAAAACGATTCAAAAGGAGGTATGGAATTCGACTGCTGTCGATATCTGGTGAAAAATTATCATCGGCACGATCACAACTAGTCCAACCATATAAGGAAAAGTTAATGAACATAATCAAAGAGCTAAATTTAAATGAGGAGCAAATATACAATGCAGATGAAACCAGTCTTTATTGGAAATTATTACCTACGAAAACCTATGCTGCATCACATGAAAAATCTGCTCCGGATAGAAAGGGGAAAAGACAATGCATAACTTTTCTACCGTGCACTAATGCTAGTGGTACATACAAAATAAGGACACTAGTAATAGGAAAGGCAAAAAAATAATTTAGAAATTTTAAGAGTCCCGTTGATTATAACTGTTCAAAATCCGCTTGGATGACCAAAGGCATATTTCTAGAATGGTTCCACAAGCACTTTGTCCCTCAGGTATAGCAATAAAACTGTAATAATAAATAGTGTAATATAATGATATATATTCAATTTCATCACAATTAAGTTGGTCCCACTGAAATTAGTAATCCCTCATGTTTTCTGATTCTGCTAGATTCTGATAGTTGCAGTTTCCTCCAGTTATAATTGTTGTCTTTTATTTATTTATTTAGAAGTTACGCTATCGCTTCTACTTAAGAGAATAACCACACAACAGTCCCTTCTAGGCAAACAATTAAAAAAATATGTATAGGGTTAAATTTTAATTTGTTTCCAATTGTAGTCACTGCAAGGACAAGGTAGGTAAACCTACGAATTAAAATTCGCTGCAGTACACGCTCGATATCGTTGGCACTTTCTTGTTGGTCATTTTAAATGGGTCTTAAATGAAGGTGTAAGAAAAATGTATTATCATTATAATTATGCTAATACAATCCTAATCTCGGCAAAAAGAGTCAAATGAAATCGTATTGAACTTCATACGGTATTACTTAACATTGGTCCGTCTTACCGATTGCGTGTGAACAGAACCATAGAGTAACCTAATTAGGCAGAATTTTAGTTATCTCGATACGACTTAACCGTATTACACAAGCAAATTATTAAAATGGACTTACACTGAATAAAAAAGTACAAACGCAGTTATATTACAGTTATGCAAAGAACTATCTATAGTTACTATTGTAAGAAGCATTTATCAATGTATCGTAACATCTATTTTAAAAAGTAACATTACATATATTAATACTTCGTAACGAAAAAAGATGGTATAGTAACCTTAATTTAAGAAAAGTTTCAAACTTACTTCATGCTACATACCCTAAGCCTACCATCCCCAATGCTACAACAGTTTTAAGAATTGTAGCAACCCAAAATCATCAACAAGAACTGTTAATTTAAGAAGAGTTTCAAATTTACTTCATGCTGTATATCCTAACCCTAACATCCCCAATCCTACAACAATTTCAAGAATTATGGCAACTCAAGATCAGAGTTATAGTATCAATGATAGTAACAACATTAGGTAATATTATTACTGCTAATATATGTAGTACAATTCATGTTTTTCTTTTAAAAATGAAGCAACTATTACTCTTAATAAAATACATGCTAAAGTCGATCTTCATTATATTTATATTACTATTAATTGATAAATAATAATTTCGAATATAGCAGAAGAAACAGGATAAATATTTTGATTGAAGGTGATGATATAGGTAAGTGGCCATATCTAGATAAATAAATAATGGCACTGCTGTTATTCCAACCCATTTAAAATATTGATAGAGGAAAACATAAAAATTGTATATCACATGTCATAAAAGAGGATAAAATGTATGCATTAGGTGGTTTAATTAGTAATCTTGTACAACAAGAGGCAATTTAACTGATAGCGACTTTAACAGCGGCACATCAGAAAATGACTGACTTAAAAATATTTATTTCCAGTTACTATTATTGTTAATTCATTTGTGTATTTGTTTAACAAAATATAAATGGGCAATATACAATATATCTTTATATATTAAATACATAATATTTAAATAATTATTTGAATTAAATAAATATTAATGTTCGTAAAACGCAAAGAAATCGTAATTTTATCAATTATTTAAATTTGCCGCCAAATATGTGTAATTTGAAAATTGAGCGTTGTAAGTGGGAGTTTGTTTAGGTGGATCGCCTTATTAAAGGTTACATGCGAATACATATAAGGTAATAAATGAGAACTATACTTAATACTTTGAACTTACTACACTTTTTGTTCCTAAGTGCCTACTGTTTGTAATGAGTATAGGTAGAGATATACTCTATGTTACGGTGGGGACGGACAATACAAAGGATAGAATAGTAGAGAATCGACGTATTATCAGAGACAATCCGAGACGTGCAACTTAATAGGAAATATTGGCCACTTAACCAGCTACTGGTTATCTTTATTGTTACTTACAGATTGGTTATAAATTTATTTCATTCACTTTGTTGGGAAGATACAGCCAGGTGGCGCTACGGTTCCAAATAGGCAACAATACCCGAGTGATTTTGGGCTATTTCGATTGACGCATCCTCAGCTAGGAGGGAAATACTAGCCATTAGCCGGCATTAGTGTTTTCGTTGTTGTTTTTCCGTGTTATTTGGTTTTTGTACTTTTATTTATTATTGAGAATTTTTCATTTTATATATTACTTTTATATTTCCAATTTGGAGATCCGCGTAAGTACAGCGTAACCAAAGTAACTTCTTTTTATAGTAAAGTAAGAAGTGATATAATAAAATAATGAAGTTAAGTAAAGAATAATATCTGTGTTGTACTATAGGATTATACCTTTAGTTTTAAGTATCCTCCTCATAATACAGGGCTAAGGTATATAAGAAGACCGATGATAATAACCAAAACATATACGTTATATGTTGCATATTAAAATAAACACTTAGATACATTGATGGATACGATTATTTCCATGTTGCATAACAAAATAAATTCTTTGTATAACCAAAGTAAATTATAAGACGTCCTATTGATAAGAGGGAAGTTGTTGCTATTTAATTCGAAGACAACATTTTAGAGCGATACAATTAAATAAATAGGGTTATCGCTTTAGGTTTAATAATAATTGTAAAATAGTAAAGGCGCAAATTCCCAAGTTTGCTGGATTAAAATAAAAACAATACAAGAGTTTATAGATATCATTTCTCTGGTTACTACCAACGAAATAACGCGACTCTAGTCATACGATAATCATCATTATTTTATGTATACAATCTTCATAGATGAGTACCTAAAAAAGCAAAATAATTCGCACTTATTCGGGAAATTCAGGTATAATAAATGAGATTTTTACAAATTTTCTCCGAATAAATCTTCTAAACACAAATAAACGACTGTCAAATATTAGACCAACCTTCAGAAAAGGTAAATGAAAGTAAATCTAGATTTGTATAAACTTACAAATACGGTGACTTATTTATTGCATCTTACACACGTTAAAATTATCTTTGATCGGGTAATACTAACACTTACAAACATAAAATCTTTTTGATAATATATAGAAAAATAATTTAACTTCGAGTTTACTTCGTCCGTCTTTTCAAAATGAATAATCTTATATCGCTTGTAATAATTACTGAATAATAACAAGCTTATTTTATCAATAGAAATCCATGCACGTTCGATATGAATTTGTCAAAATTATCTCTGAACTTCATCTTATGAAACCTATCGCCATCTAGCGGCACATTACTCATTAATTGATTAAAAGCTGCCGTCAATCGCTCGGCGGTCAAAGGATCGGTTTGAGATTGGATTAGATTTTGTACAAATATGTTATACTGTTCACTGTAACAACAAATTAAAGCATAAATGCAACAGCTGGCCGTACAAATTATATCCGAATTAATCTGTTGCGAGAGAGTTAGATCTAATAATAATTTTAGAAATGGTAAGAGTTTCTGGTGTATGCTAGAATTTTGTAATCCATTCTTATACACGTAAGTGGCCATTCCTTGCAAAAAATCTAAAGAAGCTTGTACAATATCCGAACCAAATTGTGTTAAACCATACTGAACAGATACTAAAAGCTTTGTCAATAACTCCTCAGGTAAATTACAAACCTTTTCGGGGAAAATATCATTAATCAATACAATTAATCTATAATACTGAGCACATAATGATGGATACTTAAGTAAATCCGTTGTCATCAAGGGCATTATAAAATTGAGTCCAAACAAAGATATATCCGCTGCCGTTATAGTTATTTCCTCGTTAGGATTTGCAGGACTTAAATCAAGGCAGTCTTTCGATAAAATATATGTTAAGAGATCTAATGCAAGGGTTAAATCTTGAAAGCTACTTTCCTCGGAAAAAGATTCAGTGGTAAATCGATTTTCGTTACATTTTGCGTATGTTTGTATTGTTGCAAGGGTACTCTCGTATAATCGCTTACTATCTAATTGACTTAAATAACAAAGCATGCACTTGGCACATTGTCCGAATAGTTCTAATATTAATTGCACTATAACCTGATAATTGTTGTACCTCTTTACGAATTGGGGCAGCTCGGCCAGCATGGGTGCTAAGAAATCGAAAAGTAGATGCACTGTAGTCATCTGAGTACCTTTTGCAATGCCTATAAAACCTTCCAGAATGTCAATGACTTCATTCTTGACCCGTTCTTCCTGGTAGATTTTGTTAAAGTTCTCCTGGCAGAGTAGATTCTTAAAGCGCTGCTGTAAGGGTTTCAAAACGCTGCCGTAGTAATTGTCAATTTCTTCTTGATAAGCTATCGTAGCACCTGCCATTACGAAACCTCTACATAAACCTCGACGTATGACTGAAGGCAACATACCAGCTTCTAATTTACCATGTAGGTTTATCAAATTCCAGATACCTTCGCTTCGACACAGAAATATTGACCTGCAATCCAGTAGAAATACAGTTTCACTTCTACCTTGTCTTCAGAATGTCACATAAGCAAAAATAATAATTTTTGATAAAAACGAACACGTACTTGTCGAATAAAAGTCACTAAAAAAGATGTTTACGCAATTTTTACTTTTTTTTGTATAAAATCCACGTTTTAAGAACTACAGTCGCAATCGGAGCGAATGTGCTGCATAGACATCTCTGGCATCAGCCATTATCCATTGTCCTACAAACAGACAACGGACACCATATTATCCGCTTTTTTTTGTCTTTATTATTGAATTGTAACGTATTTGTTCCGGATTAATTTATCTATTTTTTTTGTGGTTTTAACGTTGATCAACCAGTGCTCTTAAAACTTTGCAATAAAATCGACACACGCAATTTTCAGTTACTATGACATCTTGAAGGAATCAAATTAAGTGTACTAGAACAATATTTCAGAAATAAAAAGCAAAACGACCGGAACAAGTTATGCTAAGGAAATACGTGACCAGGTGAAAGATCAAGCAAACTGGAGTAGTGGCAAAAAACTAGAACAAGAAAAAATAAAAATAGCCTAGAAATCAAAAATAAATTATTCGGTATCTATCTGAGTGAACTGACTTATGATTAAAATACAGACTACTCACTTTGGTTGAATACAGCAATAAAACAAATCCCATCCATATGAGAGGAAAATAGCACTTGCGCTACAAAACACATTCAAAAGGCTGACCAAGTATTTACCTACCTAATGAGGAACCACAAAAAAATAACCAACTAAAAATAATACAAGTTACACTCCAAAGATAGCTAAGGAAACAAAAGAAAATCTAAATCCCATAAAAGCTCCAGGGATCGATTGCATTTCATAGAAAATGTTAAAAAATAAATGCGGGGCTACCTCAGGACAGTGTACTAGAGTCCGTAATCTATATGCTGTACACACACGATATTCCAGTTGCGGACGTAACCAAATTAGCTATGTTTGTTGATGATACTGCAGTTAACTGTCGGAAATACCATAGAAGAAACAATTGCCGATATCCAAGGCGCAATAAACAACATAAATACATGGACAAGGCAATGGTGTGTCCAAATAAATGGAAGTAAATCTGTTCGTATGAACAGCAACACAATTCCACACAAAGAAACTTGAGTTTCGACCTAGATGCGCAGTTAAAATGGAGAGAATGCGTTAAAATAAAAGTAGCAATTCATATTCAAATATAAAAGAAATGTATCAGAAACAAAATGCTGATGCAAATGTTCAAACCCGTATGAACATACAGCCTTCAACTGTGGGGTTATACCAAAAAGGGCAATTACTAGTCTCAGCAAAGAGGGGTAAGTTTCAGTGCCGTGCGGAAAACAACGTGGAGGGGTGAAGCGCGCGGCACGGAGAATCGAATACCCGTATGAAAGCACACTTGTCCAGTATTATTCGATTGGTCGTTGAGTGTTTGTCACTACACACATACTTAGAAAATTACGCATTTAGGTACGTTTCCGTAATAGCGAGTATGTTGAATTTAGAATACGAAGACGATAGAATTAAATGTGTAAAGTGCGACAACTACTTGACGTGTATCAGCAAGTGGAAGCGTGAACGCCACCTAAAAAGTATAAAACACTGTTCTGCAATCCGTGGCAAACGATACAGCAAAAACTTAATATTTGATATAGGCGTTTGTTTTATTCTATGTAATGTACCGTTCACTTTACTAGACCAACAAGCATTTGTCTCTTTCTGAAGCAAGTATTCGGTTTATACATTACCAAGTCGGACAACGTTAACAAACTTGCCATCTGTTCGTGACTATGTTAAAAGAGGAATTGAGGCAAAATTGAAACAAAAAATTGTAATTATGTTATGTGTGGATGAAACCGATCGGCAAAAACATTCTATGGTGAATGTGATGGTACGTACAGTGGTAGAGTTTGAACCGCCATCCCGTATCTTACTTGCTTCCAAAAGTTACAAAATGTACAAGCGATGAAATTTTATAAGTGGTGTTGGGGGCATTGAACAAATTTCAAGTTTCAACAACCTAACTTTTAACGTTTGTGGGTGACGATGCCGCTAACATGCTTTCCTTTCCAATCTCTTAAAGAAGAGAGTAACAATCTGTTATACATAACATATAGAATCCATGCTATAAATTTAAACCTTGTGGCGCAATTGATCCCTAAATGTTATCCACGAGTAAATGGTTTAGTAGCTCATACGAAGGTAGTATTTCTAAAGTCCCCAATACGTACAAACAGATTTCACGAACTGTGTCCCAAGTTCCTGAACCACCACAACCTTCTAATATATAATAGATACCACCCAGTTTATGATTTCGTGGAAACTTCTTAAAACAGTAAATGTTTCAGCACGTTATAAAATATATGTTTTATCACTATTTTATGTGTAAATATTCCTGCGTCCGCATCGCCTATGCTCATTCTTGAAGGTCACGATCCCAAATGATGCGCGTGCCGCTCGGCCCCTCCTCGTTGTTCTCCACTGTAACTTGCCCCACTTTGCCGAGACTAGCAATTACAATTGCCTTGAAGCTTTTCAGAACTTAGTGGTAAGGAATGAAGATATTCATCGAGAACTACAGATGAGGATAGTTGAAAAAATCAAGATTGCCAAGAGTCACGAGGAGAGTCTTTATAAACATCCATATGTTGAAGTGTTTTAACTTTCAGATTGGGAATATCCATACTCACGTAACTATAACAATTTAAGCTACATTTGAAATGCTCATTAATTTTATGATTAGGTGCATTATTAATTATTAAGAAAATAAAACTGACATTTTCTTCAGAAAATTAATATTTTGCATCTAACCCACCAAATTGCGTAAACATTTTTGTACTATAAAACTTTTGTAATGAAAGTATAAAATACTCTATTTTACTCACTTATGTCGCACACTGCAAATATCACAAAACAGGTTAAGAGTATCCTGTAGTAAAATAGGCTCCGAATTGAAATGACAAATATTAGCCTGAATTTTCTGCAAGACGATGTTGAAAAGAAAAATAGCACCTTCTGTGTCTTTCACTAAGCTACCTTTGAATGTTTGGGGTATCTAGAAGATAAATTACAATTAATTGCACAATTATTGCTATCTTAATTATTTAAGGAATTAATTAAATAATTAATTATTTAAGTTACCTCATCATAAAAACTTTCAATTGGCATCAAGTAAGAAAGACACCAACGATTCAAAAACCACATCATCGTACAGCCAACCTCAGGACTTGTAAAATGCCCCAATTTAATCTCCGCAGCTGAAGTTTCCACGAAACACAGTTTCAGTACATCACAAAATATCCTAATGACATGATCGCATTGATCCAGGCAATCTAGATTGTTTGTGAGTTGTTGAACGCTTGCCATTACTTTTAAAGTAGCATCTAAAGTACATACGGAGTTTGTACACTGCTGCAAGCAATACCTCATGACCTCAGATGGTATTACTGGAGTTTCCCCTTCGCTATCCATACATAAGACATGACCAGCTATTAGGATTATCCAATGAACATCTTCAAAAAGATTATCTAGATTTGTGGACTCTGCAATTGTCATAGCTTGTGTTTGCATTGCTTGAAAATGGGTTCGTAACTTTCCAATCCTTTCTTCTAATAATCTGTTTTAGGCAACAATATGAAAATTTAAAATTTTCAGGTACAATAAACATATTAAGCACATACTTGTACAGCAATGGTAAAGAGTGCTCCAGGACTACTCTTCCAAACATACCAATAGTTTGCAACTGGTCTCTAAACTTTATCCTATCATTATCTTCGTTATCCTCAATTTCTTCAACTTGATCATCGTTATGCCTTCTAGAGCCATCTGGAGGAGCTAAGTGACATTGCAAATATGTATTAAACACCCTCGTGCTAGCCATCGATAAATAGTCATTTGCCACATCTTTGAATTCTTTCAGTATAGTCGTCCATGCTTCTAGCATATTGTCAAAGGATTCCATGTAGTATTTGTTGTCGCTTGCCTCCTATAGAAATAAATAGAGCCAGGTTGAGTATTATAAGTATGTATAAAGTTTGATACTTCTTACAGCCTCTTCAAGCGAAGCCCCTTCAGCAAAAGAACATGTTAAACGCGTTATATCGTCTAAATAAGATTCCTGTAAATTCTGAGGTAGTTTGGTTAAATCCGTTGAGAAAAAGAGCTCTAATTTTCTTACAATGTTGGATATACCTAACGATTCTTTGTTCTTAATCGTTACACTATAACAGATTGCTCCCTGCACCTTTACTTATACTTGTTATAACTAATCCACTTACCTACTAATGAGCTTAAGAAAATTCTCCATGTATATGGTGAGATATTGCATCTTAACATCTTCATCAAATACAACCCCACCATTTAGAGAAGCAAGCTGTACCAGGCAAGTCATCGCGTGATGGGCAAGCTCATCGTGATCCCTAACTTTCCAATAAACTTGAAACATTAAAGGTAAAAGTTGTGGAGCTAAGATTATATCTTTCCAGTAAGCTGCTAACCTAAGAGGAGGTGCCTGATCTGCTTCGTAAACACTCTCATAGACTCCAATTATTCTTTTTGGCAGTGTTTATAATTAAGGAAAACATACGTTTGAGTTAAATAAAGAAAGTCTATTGCAGCAAATGTGTTCTATGGAGATTTATCATACTGTTCCATTAGATCAAATGATGGTATACACAAACTGTTTCAAATTAGGTGCGCGCTATTGCTATCTTTGTTATCAATATAAATACCTCACTACACTCCACACCACACAAATGAATCATTTATTTGGGACACTAGTTCGAGAACGCATGAACTCTCATCGAATAAATGATTAACATATGCAGAGTGTAGTGTACTGTGGTATTTACTTAGTTGCGCCTATTACGTGACCCCACAGTCCTTGTAATCATAATTCGTTACTATTCATTCTGTTGCTCCTTTTTCTTGGTAAAGAATGTTCTATACACTGAAGAATTTTAAAAGACATAAAAGCTTTAATAAAAATATATCCCAACAGCAAATAAGAAAAAACCTGGCTCAAATTTGAAAATTGAAATCAGATATTGTAGGAATAGTTTAAACAACAAAAAAGAGGGAATATTACAGTTGAAAAAGTAAGCTGCAACGAGAGGAGACATTAGAAGAAATAAAAATGAAGGAACTAGCAGATGCTTCAGGAAAAATTAAGCCAACAAAAGCACATGGAGCAGATGAAATATCTCCATTAATGATAACATTTCTAGGAAATAAAGGGTACAAGTGACTTCTAGATATATTCAGAGAAGCGTAGAAAACAGAAAAAAGATCTAAACCAATGCAATGTGAAGACAATTGCATTTTACCAATTTATACGAAAAGAGAACATGATGGTAATAGCTATAAAGTAACATTCTTATCATCTATAGTTTTTAAGGATAATCGAAAGCTGTTTAGGGCGAAGCGTTGGGAACAAGTTAGAAGGTAAACAAGTCGCATACAGACCAGCGAAGCAAACAACTAATGATATACGTATATTACAAAGTATAGTTGAAAGAAGGACCGAATAAGGAAACGAATTTGTATATGGAATACCAATTCTAGCGAGAGTCGCTTGTTTTTATGTGCTTCAACCTGTTATAAAAGAAATCCTGTTCCAGCTTTTCTCAAATACAAACATGACATTAAATAAATTCTACTAATAACAGAGATAACAATTTATATCAACTTTTATAACCAAATTTAAATAACAAAAATTTTAAATCTCCTTAAAGCAACTTGCAAAAGTGCTATAAGCATTCGATCAGAAAAAGGATATGTATATGCGATATGTATCCCCAAGTTAAAACGTTTTCGGTTATTGTTAACAAATATTTAATAAGATTTAATATAGTTGGACTGCTGAAAGCATCTGATTTAATTATTTCTGAAAGCACTTGTACGCAGAATTGAAATATTCGCTTTAAATCTGTTGCTTCAAATTGCCTCTTTGCCTTGTAGTGCACTTCCCATGGAAGTCCTACATCGGTAGTTCTGACGGTAATGGAGTATTCTTGCATTAAGTTTAGAATTACTTTGCAACCAAGAATTTGCTAAAAACAATAAGTCATAATCTTAATCACAGGTAGTAAAAAGCTAGAATCACCAAAATTACAGTAACATCTATAAAAATAAACATACTTTTGCAGGATCGGCACTGACTATTAAATTTTCAATCTCATTCAATATATTTGCTCTTTCCTGTCCTAAATCTTCAATACTACCTCTTTTTATCATGATCGCAATAACTTGTACTAGTCTTTCCTGCACAAAAGGTGACATTTCACGGCTTATAACATAATGCATTAGATATTGCCTGAGAGATATTAAATCAGATTCTTGCAAGAACGACCATTCGGAAATAAGTGCACTTTTGAGAAGTTCGGCTGCTTCAAACATTATATATTGAACTTGCGAATTCTCCAATATTTCCCTGCATAAAGCGTAGGGAGATTTCGATTTTCGAAAATTTAAAATTAGTGCTTCTGCGACATGCCGTTGTTCGTTCGTGACCAGATTCGGTGGTGCCTAAAATTTAAGTATATCTTAAAAGTAATATAAAAACAAAGGGTTTTACTAACCATCATAATATTGGCCGCATTTTCTAATTCCCTTATGAATTCTGTACTCATTTTGATCGTTCTTTTCTATTAATACTAGATAGCTACGCCAATACTTTACATTTGTAAATCTTAAAAAGTAAGTAGATATTTTAACAATTAAAAGTTAAGAATAAGTTTAGGTTACCTATTCTATAAAATAAACCCAAATAAACTTGTAAAATAAATGCAAAGTGTGGTTAAAGTATATTAAGCATATTAGATTTAAATCCAAAAATTTGTTTGGAAAATAAAATCTCGGTGCATTTCAAATTAAGTTATATAAATTTCCATTGCTCTATTAATATATATGTATATAATTTAAATTAATGATAAATATTAGGTTAAAGATATTAGATGATACTTTAACCACCAATAAATATACATTTACGATTCGATTCTTTCAATTTTAGGCCTTATGAATACGTGTTATATGACCTAGTCGAATTTACTACAATTGGCACTGTCGTACAGTGTGCATCATCCCCACTTGAATTATCGACATTTATAATCTCGTTTGTGGTCTTAGAATTTAAGAACTTGGTTTTGCGTAGTCAGGAGTGATAATTAAGGATTTAAAGATGCCTAGCAAAGCAGTTTGCGTTTTAAATGGAGAAATTGTCAGGGGTACTCTCTTCTTTACACAAGAGGTAATATTAATTTACCAATTTACGAAGGAAACGATGTGTACCGATTTGTTTTTAGAATGCTAAAGCACCGGTAATTGTCACAGGCGAAGTTAGTGGTTTAGGACAAGGACTTCACGGTTTCCACATTCATGAATTCGGCGATAATACTAACGGTTGCATTTCAGCAGGTGCTCATTTTAATCCTCATAGTAAGGATCATGGTGGACCAGAAGCAGACGTCCGTCATGTCGGTGATTTGGGAAACATTGAAGCTGGAGATGATGGCATCGCCAAGGTTAAAATTTGCGATAGCGTGATATCGTTGGAAGGACCACACAACATTATTGGTCGTACTTTAGTTGTTCATGCAGATCCTGACGATCTTGGTCTAGGTGGTCACGAACTCAGCAAGACTACAGGAAATGCAGGCGCACGTTGCGCTTGTGGTGTTGTTGGCATCGCTAAACTTTAAATATACCATTCCAAAGAAAATTGTTCTGATATAAAGTAAGTTAGGTTTTTTCTGGATTTCTTTTTGTTTTTTTTGTTATTAAAAAAATAAAGGTATATGGAAAATGTATGGCCTATGTTCATTTAGTTTAAAGAACGTAATTATCAAGTGTTGATAAATTCTATTAGAACTTATGTAATCAAAATATTAAAGCTTCAAAACAAATAAACCATTATAAAATATAGAGATGGCTTTTTAATTTACTAGCACATTTTATAAAAGTATTATAAAATCTACCTTTTCCCAATAAATAATCAAAAGGCGAGCATGATAAATTGAAAATCTTACAAATCATGTTATTCAATGAATTAAAACGTCATTTCAAGGTTGCGGTCAACGTCTAAAATTTTAAATAATTTGAAATGCATAAATCGAAAGTATAGTTAATATAAAATCGAGATTGTTACGTTTTTGATTCGAAAATAATGTTAATGAGGTTTATTACACAATGCAATGATGAGGAATAATTTCATATCTCAAGAGGTTTGTAAACGCAACCTTGACACGTAAATTGCATAAAAAAATATTGTTAAATACACAGTATGGATTACTTTAATTGCAGGATTCAAATAATAGTTAAACCAGTAGAACCTGTAGAAATCAACCAGCATTTTTTAAATATATAGTGATATTTTTTAACTTTATCTTAGCAGATATATTAATGTATAGCCACATACAAATATTATTTTGAATAACAAAGACAGTTTATCAAATTGTAGGCATAACAAGTTCACATACAGCAATATTAAATAATTTATGAACTGTCAGACACTTTAGATTTTTGAATTTACCGCTGTATTCATTGTTTTGAATTGTAGGAACTCGGAGGGAAGATTAATTGATATTATTGTGATAGAAAAATATATTCAAACAAATCAATGTATTTATTTTATACAGAATAAATAAAGAGGAAAATTATTACAAACAAATAAATTCCACCATAAATAAAATAATGCGATGTTAAGTTTGGAATACCTTTTATTAACTTTTCTATTGCTCTATTGTAGCCATTGTCATCTTAAAGTATTATTTCACTAAAATTATTTATTCCATTAGCATATAGTCTGTAATGCTTCTACGCATATTTGAATGAATATACTTAATAAATTGGATAACTCCAATAATTTTACATTAAATACGTCAAAATAGCTATCATATTTAGTATGTAGAGTTATCTATGATAGCTATGACCTATGACCAGCGATCAGCCTCATAGATAACACCACTCATCAGCCTATGACCATAATAAATTGCAATGTCAATTTCTCAGACGTACCAATATACCTAATTCGTAGTTTTTAATCACACCATAGTTCAAAAAGAATAACTGATATAATGATTGTAACTAATCTTCCTTACCCCAAACATTTTAAAATTTCGTGAACAATTTAAGTTGATTGTTCGGATAAAAGGTAATCCATAATCTCAAAAGTATGGTCTTTATTGTCGGAATGACCAACTTACACACGCGAAATTTAAAATATTTGTTTGAAGTATAGTTTTAATGTGACGCGTTCTTTCGCAGCTCTTGGAAAAAATACATTTAGCTGGCAAAATAACCGTATTAAAATAATATCGTTACAACTCCAAATTATTAATCTATCATTCTTATATCACTTTTAATGGCTAGCTGCTCTGACAGGAATTGAAATAATCGCAAACTAGACAGCTCGGGGCTTTTTCTGGAATAACAACCTTTTAACTTGTTACATAATTTGTTACCTTTTATAACATCGAAAAGGTTTACTGAATATCATTTTCATTGGTTAAATTTTTAAAGAATTTCACATTTTGCCGAGTTCAAAATGACATTCCTTTCATCAGATTAGTTAAGAAGTTACATAAAAATCAATTTGAAAATTGCTATTTGTAATACAAACGCTAATAAATGTTCAGTAATACTAAAATAAAGAACTATAAAACAAAACAAAGTAGTTATTATCTAATGTATTAAATATAAATATATATACAATTAAAAACGTTAAATATCAACAAAATACTGACAAATACTTCTCAATAGCATAATAAATTGCCTACATAAAATCACACAAAATACTCTACAATTAGTTAGTAACGATATAAAAATAGATCACCATCTTTATCCCAAGTATGCATTCTAGAACAATTGAGCTTATAAATATTAATCATTCAACTTCCTCAATTATTACGCCTCCTTGTCTAGAAGTAGCTGGAAGAGCTCGTAAATTTTGGTACGAAGTGTATACTGCATGTGGATACTTATTTTGGTATGGTTGTGGTACAGGACTTCCCCCTTTAATTAAAAACGCTATCAACATGCACAGCGTTCGAAAAAGTCGTTCGATTAAATTTGCAAGTATTTGAAGTATCGGAGCGGATGATTTTGTTAATTTCGAAAACTCACTCATGAACTTTAATAGAAACTCGCTAAGATATTTTAAAATCTCAAATAAAGAAACAATGATTGTTGCTAATAGCATAAATAAAAACTTAAGACTCTCTTTCAAATTTGCAAAAGTGGTTATGTTTTGTAGAAAATAATGTAACTTCTCATTAATATCTTCTCTAACATTCGCATAGGTATCTTCAAAAGATAAGTTGTCACTTGTGGTTTGCTCTTTACTTTCTTTTGTTCGATGTGCGTCTTGAGTTATTGGACGAATTACTTTAATACGCAAGCATGATTCGTTAATGTTAAATTTCATTCTTCGGATTTTGAACCAATAGGCACCAAATGGTGTATTTTCAGGTAATTCAACCCACAGACTATACGATGCTGGTGTTCCAATTATATCAGGGCTAGTAATGCCTACCCAGTGATTATTGGGATGTAATTCTTCAACCTTTTGTTTCACAGTCAATATGTCCTGAATCAGTTCCTGTTCTTCTCTTGATATGCACACTACATCTCGGTAAGCATTGAGACTTTCAACATATCGCCTCTCTTGGAATGATCCAATGAATAACCTGCCATGTAACATTTGCTTTGCAAATATATGAACTCTCTTTTCATCAAAAGATAAGTCATCCAATTCAGATGAAACTGATGTATCAGATGAACATGTTCTTGTTGGAATAACCATTCTGATCCGTATATTGTATATAGTAAAAACAATTTTTTTATGTTGCAAATAATAACTAGACGTCACAAATAACAATTTCAAGAAACATCAAAATTAAGGGAATGTCCAATCTAACTTTTACAAGGCCAAAAACAAATAAATTAGCCGATAACTATAGGACCGATACGGCTTCAATATGAGTAATCCATAAATATCTTTTATATAACTTCTATCTCCTTATCAAAATTAAAAGTTTACATTATTTAACCAAAACCAGCTAAAATTTAGAAATTACTTTGTTTAAAACAAAGTCAAGGTCTTTGTTGTCAGTGTCCAGGAATTGTAAATCCCTACTGTTTAATTAACTTGAATTTAAGAATTACAAAGTCACTTATTTGCATTAATAATAATTTCATATTATTAAAGCCTTAAGTTATGAATAATAGTTGAAACAATTTCAAAGCAAGATATTCCTTTTATTAACTTACAATAATTCATGTATTTTGGGTTGGTATCAATCTAAGAGAGGCTCATGGTATTGTGTCTGCAAATTTTGTCCATTTTTTCTAACCTCTTTCAATATTCTTTGTATAGCTAAGATAACTTTTTTGCGATGTGCGTAGTTACACTAAAGCTTCTACCATTAACTAAGACATGGTATGTTTATTTAATTACTGCACTAACTCCCAGAAAATCTAGTATTCTCTTTACAGGTTCCCTTCCGGTATTGCCCCACATGTGCGATAGACAATAAGACCAGCAAATTAGTACTGCGACAGATCAATTTTAGCTTAGCTGTATATCTTTGCGAGGACAGTAGTTGCAAATACCCAGAGGGGTATGATACTGTGCAAGTTGAACAGAGATCATTAGACGAATTATCCAAAGAGATCAAGCAACACAATACTGAAAAATCTGATCTAGATAGTTGGCTAGAGGATTTCTTTGCTGATGATGATCAAAAACAGTGTGCACAAAATAAAAATTACACTGCGGTGGATGATGATGAGTTATCAAAGATAATTGATGAAATAAACAAACCATGTAACGATACTGTTGCTGCACAGACTGATAATGATTTATTTGCATGGGTTGATGATGCATTTGAGCAATTTTGTGTTAATGCAGGTGGTAAAGATGCTGACAAAAAGGAAAATAGAAGTAATGCAACTACAAATCTTGGATCGCATACAAATAATGTCAAACATTTAGAAATCAATGAATTGGCTAGCAAAAATAACAAAAATGAAACTAAGAAATTATCCAAAACATTGGAACCGCAATATGTATTATGTCCTAAACAAAAGCAAGTTCTAAGAACATCTGCATCAACATCTCAAGATTCTACTAAGACACAGAATAAATTTTTGAATTTTAAATTTGTAAATACTCTTGTTAAACCTGCAAATAAATAACTATGAATTCATTCGACCTTTGTGTGGTTGTTAGGACGCCCAAAAAACATTTGCATTAATTAAAATTTTGTTTACTTAATTAATGTAACACAGAACCAAAAGTAAAAGTAAAGAATACACCAACAAAAAAGAACAGAACCTTTGCTATCCAATATCCGGTACTAACTATACTAGAATCGCCGAACAGGTGCAGTAGTAATTGTCGCATTAACATAAGAATAGAAAAACCCAATTCACAATTTAAAAACTTTGCTTAACATTTAATACTTCTACAGATTTTTCAAAAACATTTTCTGATGTGATGAATATGAATTTACTGTACGAGTTAAGATTAGTAATCTTAAGTAAAAACTTTTTTATTATTTATTTATAATTAATTACAAAAAATCAATATATAAGTAAGCACTAATATAATTTGAATATATTACGATTTCAACCAAAACCATAAAAGTATGTCAAATAAATTAAACGGATAATTACAAAAACTTTATACACACGTTAACTGTTGTATAAAAACCACTTACAAAGGATGCTTTATAAAATATTACGATCAAAATAATATCAAATATAAATAAAGCAACGTAAAAACTAAAATACATCATTGTAGCTATTGCATCTGTTGAAGCCGTTAGGTACACTTTTTATATTTATGGCATAATTATTTTTTTTTGTATACCAGTGTTGGGATGGATTGCTAATAAATTAATAGTTGGTTGTCTGCGCATGTTGCAGCCTTGATGAAAATCGGGGATTACCATGGGTATTATAGTAATAAATTTCTTTTGTAAGATGGCACACGTACTTTTTCTAGATTAAGTTACTTATATTTAATCCATCTTTGTGGTAGTTTAAAGTAAAACTTAAAGTATGTATGGTTTTTGTGAAAGTCAGATCAGGGGTATAGAAAAAGAAATTAAAATAGAAAATAAAATTGTACAATGTCGTGTTGATTAAAATTATTAAATTTTCCAATGTTTGAATACGTTATAGAAACATCATTTGTTACGTGCATTCATTCATTAAGTAACGTTATCAACGATTGTGCAATATGATTGTTATATTTACATACAATTCATTTTTCGTAATATGATCAAAAGGTGCTGCAATGGGGCATTATGTACTGGGAAATTATTAGATTAATTGAATTTACTCTGCGGAAGAAACAGTAAATAGTAACGGAATACAGAGGACAAATACACATTTTTTTGCAGAAGAACGCATGCGCCAATAGTCTGATAGATTATGTCGTACATACGCAAAATCTAACAGGAATAATACAAAATATAGAAACAAGGAAAGAACCGAGAGCGGGGACAAACCATGGATTAGTAGTAGCAAGCAGCTTAGTGGAAATTGACTGGAAAGAAGAGACAAAAAAGTATAGTAGCTTAGCAATACACAAACTTAACATGAGATAAAATAGGCATATATATGAGGAAGAAACAAAGAATTCAGAAGACTAGACATTGAAAAAATAGAATGGACCATAGAAGAGAGATGGATGGTCTTTAAAGAAACACTGTCAACAATAGCAGAAAAAATATTCAGAAAAAGAAAGTTTAATAAACATATGAAGAAAACGATGGTAGAACGATAAAAAAAGAAAAAATAATAAAGAAGATAGCAAAAGAAAAAAATTGCTTTGGAAAATGCGTACAAACAAAAGCAACAGAAGATAAAGAAGATTACAGATGAAAGAGAAACCTAGTAAAGAAAATTATAAAAGAAGCCATGGAAGGAATTTGGGGAACAGATAACAGAAGTGTATAAAGTGGACAACAGAAAATTTTGAACAAGAATAGAGAGAAATTAAAAGGAAGGAAATAAAAGCAATAAAAGATCAGAATAATCGACTACATACAGGAACAAAAGGCATATTAGAAATATGGAAAGAATGCAATGAAGACAAATTTAATACAATAAATACAGAACAAAGGATAAGCAGAGAAGAACTGAACCAACAGCAAGAAATAACAGAAGAAGAAGTGGAAGAAGCCATACAAAAAATCAAGACATGAAAAGCAGGTGCAGGTGACGGCATATTACCAGAAATGATCAAGTGAAGCATACTGACAGACGACGGAAAAATATATAAAGAGTTAACGAACAGCTCGAATAAATCAGCAAGAATATACTTGATATTAAGATAAAAATAACGATATATAATACTATAACAAACCCAGTAATAACATATGCATATGAAAATTGGGTATTGCGGAAGAAATGGAAAAAATTTAGAAGATATGAAAGCAATGACAAGAAATAGAAAAGAGTGGAAAAAATGGGTACAAAAAGAACCGGAATCCTCATCCGACACCTGAAAAGGTATAAGGATATGACAACAAGAAGAAGAATTGTTTCATTTAAATGTTTGTAGTAAAAATATTATTCACTGTAGTGTAGCCAGTATTAATAGCAAAATATGGTAAAGAAAAAATGTTTTTAAAATTATTAAAAGTACCTGATTCCGGATTGTCAACATAATCAGCCTTTTTTGACCAGATAGTATATTTAAACGTAAGATAAACGATTACAATGAAAGAAAACAAACCAGTTTATATTTTATATCAATTCTTACTTCAGTTTTATACGGAGAAACTATTATTGCTTTCTAATAATGGAGAAATTATTATTTTATATTTTTCCTGCAAAAACTGTATTTTACGTACGACATTTTTGAGAATTGTATTATGTAGACACAAACGCATGTAATTCTCCAGTGAAGTGTAAATCTTGACTGATTCCTGAATTAAACGATGCCACACTTTCTTCGGATACCTGTTTCGTCACGTTACTATATTTGTTTTATTCTAGAAGATGAAGTAATATATAATATCTCTAAGATTAGAGCAAGATCAAGAACGAACTTATTTGACATTGATACCATTTATGGCTAAATAGTGTTTTCTAAAAATGCGTCTTAAATGGAGAAGCTGTCAGTAACAAAAATGATAACAAATAGGCGGTTAATAATTATGTTTTTGTTTAGAAAATACTTTTAACATTTTGATATACTTTAAAATGATATATACCAATATAATTATAGCACAAAATAAATAAATGCATATGATTTGAAAGTACCTACATACAGCTTTTACATTTCTTTACATTCTTTTTTAATTAATGTGAACAACCTCACGGATAAGTCGTAATTATATAATACAAGATTAAATAATTTCAAAAGAAAGTATTTATTTCATTGCATGTAAACGATTCTTTGTAAAATGGTGGACTAAAAGAATTAAAAATATATTTTACATTTTTATGTTATTAAACGTTTTAATTCCTATTCTAAACTCAAAACATTGGTAATACAGTATATTCTAAATAAATTTACTTTTAACCGTTTTAAGGCTTTTGCGGGTTAGAATAAAAGAGAACCTACTCATCTATCAAAGTAACTATGGTTTCTTTAAAAATAAAAAGATTACTGGAAACAAACAGTTTTATACGAATGAGTTTTAATGAGATAAATTCCAATCAAAAACGAAGAAGATGGCTTCGCTTAAATTGTAAATTAATATAATAATAATAATTTACAATAGCGCTCAAACAAATGCATACGTACACAACTATTATAAAAACGAGATAGATTTTCTAATGAGAAAATACCAGGGTGCGTACTTGACAATGACCGAAGGAATTACAAACACGGCTACAAGTAAATTGCTATTAAATGAAAAGTAAAATGATGACTGGTTGGAAGAACGGCTCCGCAAAATAATTGGAGCGCCTCCAACTCCGTATGTGATAGATATGTAGGTACGCGATTATGCTTCGTAGTATAGGAGGCCTCTTATACTTTCGCCGAGTAATATCAAAAATCCGATCATTACCCTCACCACCCCTCTTGAAATATCTCTAAAAAAGAACCGTTCATTTTAGATTGTACGCCTATATAAAAGCTTCTGGAACATCTATCTATCGTATCAGTTTCCGATTCATTCCAAACGAGTGTTAACAATGATGAAGGTAGTTACAGATTGTTAACGTACTGTATGACATTTATAGAGGACTCTTAAAAAGCCCTGCGTTATTTCATTTTCTTAATTCTCGCTTTCTTTCTGTTGTTTTCCAGTTTGCAGTTGTCAGCGCCTTACTTGTTTTTTCGTCCAGGCAAGTGCAATCCGGCACCATTTTAGGAGGTGAGTGGAATTTGTTCTAATTTTCGGAAATCGTTTTTACTGTCGTCGTCTTTACGGTTCATGGTCACGGTCAATAACTTCACAAAGCATTAAAATATTAAAATTAGAAAGTTGTATTTGTTAGTATATTTACGCGTATATTTTGACTAAATGTCTTTCATCTTTCTCCAGTTATTATTAGTAAGATTTAATGATCAATATTTTCTCTCATTCATTTTAAATATCTATTCGGTAACTGTTTCGTCTTACATTATAAAAGAATGCGTTAAATACGCGTTGTAGATAATTCTATTTTGAATTAGAAAATTGGAACAATTAATAAGAAGATCATGTTTGAATCTACGATTAGAAAGATTCTAGCTATTAATCATATTTACGCTTTCTAGTTTATATAGTTATAGTTGTAAAAATTGATAACTAATTGAAATATTAACTAAAAATCATAAATAAAGTCGTTACTTATAGAAAATTTGGTATAATGCTTCTTTCTCCAGTTTTAATAACATAGGAACAAAAACGATTGCAAATGGCCAAAAAAGTTGCAACTTTGATATCACAAATGTATTTCATATACTTAATTTCTTCTTTTGTCAAAAAGGGACCAAATATCCAAATTTTATTATTTTCTATATGTTTTGCCCTTTATTATTGATTTCGCATCTATTACTTTATACAAATTTATCTCTTTGAAAACACCGTAATATTGTTAAATAATCTCATAAAATTTTAAATAAATTCCTATAAATATTATTTTGTATGCTGCTTTTAAATTAAAATTTGCTTATCACTTATTTTGGTAAAATAGAATTTATTCAAAATACTTTAAAATATGGAACTAACTTCAATACAATTCCAATGAATATAACCTAAAAATATTTCGCACGGATGATATTAATTTTTGATAATCGTCCATGAACTCACGTAGTCAACCATTTTTAAATCTCACAGAGAATTTAAGATGGCATTTCCGGGAATGAAGGTTACATTCGCAGTTTTTCCTGAAGTAATACCAGTGAATATAGTCTTTACTGCCGGAACTACCAAACTAAATTATCCGCGGGATTTAAAAATGGTTGAAATCATTAAAATTATTTGCTGCTATGGCCCTCTTATAGTTCGTTCAGAATTTAGATATCAGTACGGATTGTTACGGAGTACCTCTATCCTTTTTCAGCTACGGAACTAATATGTCAATACGTCTCGTTTACTCATAGAATTTGTTGTCACAATTATGTGTTATTATGAGTGAAGTTAGTTAATTTAGTTTAGTTCTATTTTATTGTGTCCTTGTGTTTATTTGCTCAATGTATTCTTTCCTCGTGTAATTATACCATTATTTTGAGTAATGCATGAGTTAAATATTTCCATTTTGGTTAATTACATGTTCAAATTAAGAGTCACTGTAGATTTTTATTGAGATTTTTCAAAAGCGTATTTTCCCCAAGTTAATATAAAAATAAACGTCAAACACTAGAAGTACATATAATTCTAACAGAGGTTCTAGCCATCATATTCAGCAATTCTTCAAACCTTTTAAAACAAAATTTATCTATTGAAAATAAATTTAATAAATTCTTGGCAACGCCGACTTATCTTTTCATAAATAGTCGAATAAGACAAATCAAAAATAAATTTTCGCGTCATGTGGAAAGTTGTACATAAATTATGAAATTTATAACCGTCACCAAAACTTTCTTTTTATTGCCGTTGAAATCAAGTATTTGACGCCAAATTATGACATTTTTCATTAATTACACCTGTATAGATTTTAATTGACTTTCACTAGCTTTTTTCCTGTTAGTAGAGAAAGGTATTTCTCTCGAATTCTTGGAGAGATAATAAATAGATATATGATTAGAAATCTTAGTGGCAGATATGCGACCTATTTTAAGCTGTGAAAACAAATGATTTTTTCTCTTGGCTTTCTTAAATAATAATATACATGATGTCTCAAAACGTACTATATATATACAGGATCAGTAAAATGTCTCGGGACGGTCAAATAACTTTGTTGTTTGGGAAGTAATTTTTTTAGGAACTTCGGTGTAGAGATTAAAATAACTTAAACAACGTTAAGAAACTACTTTCACGTATTTTTCTTTTGCTTGTTGTTTGACAGCAAAGTATCTTTTTTTAATAAAAACCCCAGACCAAAAAAATTGCTTTCGGAAATATCAACGTTTTATTTATTGATAAAACCGCAATAGAAAGAAAAGAAAAAATACCTAATAACTTAAAATCAAATTATCATTAAAAGTACAGTAAAATTTGATTGAGGCTATACCAAATGTTAATTTTTGTTTCTGTTTACAACTTGACAATTCAAGCGACCACACAAGAAGAAATCCAGTAGCAATAGATCTGGAAAACAGGTTGGTCATTCAATCGTAGTTTCCAGCGAACATTACAGGCAAAATGTGGCGGAACCCTATGCTGTTGGAATCAAATATTTTCATTTGGATGATATATCTGTTTGGATTTGAAAAGAGAGTTGGGGCAATTTCGTTCTTCAATAAATTTAAATAGCCGTCACCATTTAAATTTACTTTTATGGAAGATGGAGCTAGTATACTGTTTCCAACTAGACCAGCACTAACATTTACTTTTTAAAGGCGCTCCGCATAGACTTCCTCCATTCAACGTAGGTTTTCAGTTGTCCAGTAATTACAATTGCACTTGTTAATAGTACCATTAAGACAAAACTATGCTTCATCAGAAAAAAGTATTTGATTTACCAAATTAGTTTCTTCTCTAATAATATTTGTGATTAATTCGCAAAAGCGTAGTCTGTGATCTGAATCATCTTCAGTCAACTCAGTAATATATATTTTGGGAGGTTTCAGTTTTGCAGACTCTAGGAGTTTGAGATTTCACGAACTTTCACTAACAATTCGGTTGTAGGCATATGTATAATCATTTTCTTGGACTGTTAGTGAAACA
This sequence comes from Trypoxylus dichotomus, assembly GCA_023509865.1. Classification (NCBI taxonomy): domain Eukaryota; kingdom Metazoa; phylum Arthropoda; class Insecta; order Coleoptera; family Scarabaeidae; genus Trypoxylus; species Trypoxylus dichotomus. The sequence continues at coordinate 38,285,453 of CM042081.1, forward strand.
TTCATACTGGAGTTTTCATCGATTGCTGTTCTTGGACGTCCACTTCTTGGTAAATCTTTCATTTAACGAAATGCTTCATACTTTTAAGTTGTTCGATAAATCATACTTTTACTCATTTAGCAATTCGGATTAACTGTATTAATCAAAGGGTAAAGCTCTTCAAAAGAACATTGTCAAAATATTAATTCGTTCAAACACATCAGTAACTCTTGACAACAATTTAAGAACTTATAGTAAATTGCCGATGTTTTCAAAGATATTCATGATTTTACATTATTGGGCAGTTTTTCTTATTTTTCTCTCTTGCGCTTTTATTCACAAAAATAAACACGATGATATCTGAAAGTAGTACTGGATGTCTCATCAAAAAGAACATTTCTTGACATACCGGAAGCAAAAAAATGTGTTCATGTTATAATAAATTTGTTATTTTTAATTATATATTAAGTAAAAAAAAAAAAAAACTTTTCAAACAATAAAGGTATTCGACCGTTTAGGAACTTTATACTAATCCTGTACTAAGTGTGCAAGAATGACTGTGCTGATCCTAGACCATTTTTCACAGTGCATATATCGTTATTTTCCTTCATATTTGTATTTGCTGTTCATAGTGATAAGTTTATTTGTTTTAAAAGTAATTTTTTTATTAGTATAATAATTAAACAAATGTGTGTAGTACATTGACTAATTGCCTAGGTTTATGATAAAATGTAAAGACAATACACGCTTATGCATAACAGCGTGCCCACATGCATATAAGCATATAGTTCGCGTAAAGTGGAGGTGTAGAATTCATGGTTATCAATGTTGTTCTCTTGTTATAAACAAATACTCTAAATACCGCCGTTATCGAGTTGTTGATGGTATGTATTGAGTTAAAGGTAATATATTTAAATAAAAATATCGGAAACATTTTCTTAAGTTTTCGTTTAATATTTATAACATATTAAGTTAGCTTTAGAACAGCAATATTCTCAAATATATTCAAAACCATCGGTTTGTTTAGATATATCTCTAGACTCTCATTTTTCCTGGTCTTTCAGGATTAGGAGGTCTTTCTGGAGGTGGACACGATGGTTTCTCTGGTTTCTCCCTCCCTGCCCCCGCACCACTGCCAGCAGCGCTACCAGCACCTAGTATTCCTGATTTAGGAGGCGCCGGCCCTGATCCAAGTTTATATCAAGGTGGTGATGGTGGTGACTTCCATGGAGGCACTAGCATCATTGGAGGAGGTGGTGGACAACAGGGGCAGACTTTAGATCTTACTGGACATGGTATGTTGTTTCTATAGGTTTATTTTTTTACATAGAGGTTATAGATTCATAAATTACAGTTCAAAGAATTAACGTAATATCTAAAATCCATCAGACATGTCCAAATTTTTCACCTTATGAGCCACACTGATTCCTCCGCTAAGTTCCAAAGGCCAAGCTTATCATATCAACATGTACTTTTGAATTGCACATAAATTTCAATTGCGTTACCGTAATATAGACCCCTGCTATAGTACATTTCAATTGTTCAAGCGACTTGCATTGATGTTTCTCATTTTTCTTTGAAATCACCCATAAATGTTTAATTAACAATATATGAGAGGATGGTATGCAAAAAATCTGTGATAATAATTACGCAATTCTACAAAAGATAGAGTAATAAAATGAATAAGATGGTTATTTCTCATGAAGCCTTATGAAAGAACCTGAAGAAAACAGGTATTCATTTATGCTTTCATTCAATGGATTTTGTAAATAGTGAGTTTTTCTGAGGGCATCCCCGGAAAAAGATGTATAAACACTACGGTAGAAATGAACAGTCTTATTTAATTGAACAAATTGCATTCTAATGTTCTAATTTAAACTACGAATTTTGAAGTCGCTGACCATAGTGGAAAAGTCTTCGGTGGCAGCTTCATCTCGGCCAGTGTAAGCGGAAAATCTGGAAGCTACGGTTCATCGGAAGGCGCTGATGGAGGTGCCGAACTCGATATTCACTCCCTCGCGGGTCTTTCGGACGGACTTGGAGCCTACGCCGGTGTCTCAAGCTACGACGTAGGTCATGGCGGTGATAGTGGGGAAGTTACCGGCGTACTCGGGGGATCCTATGATGGAGGTGACTTAGGTGCCGGAGGCCATTTCGGCGGATACCATTAGCGACGACTGACTATTGAAATTCCTTTGTTAAGTTAACTGCAGAGGCGAATCTCCCGTACTTGTACATATTTCCCGACTGTGTTGTTATTGTTGTTTTTTTTTTGTTGATTTTATTGTTGTCATCTTCGTAATAAAAATTTAAAATATTTAAGCAGTTACTTTTTATTATTCAATGAACCCACGCCCATCGATATGTGCCGATACTGGCACATGGCAATGTGAAATATGTACCCAATACAATTGATAAAGAAGGGAATATTGTTTTGCTAAAACGGTTAGACATGTAGATGACTGAAATGCGACTGACAACTTTTACCAACTAACTTCATTTTTATTGCTACGTTAATCAATTACGATATACGAATGACACCAAAATAGGTTATGTTTTGTGAATTGTAATATTAAACATATTCTTTTACAATGGATTCTGGTGAAAGTAATAATGCATCTAACGCACAAGCAGAAACGGAGAAGCCACTATTTAAGAAACCATTATTAATAGGTAAAGTAGGTAAATTTCCTAAAAAAGTGGTGAAAAAAGGTGCTGAGCAGAAAGCAGAACCTGGTTTGGAGAATTCAGTGGATGTACAAAATGAGAAAATAAATGAGGGTGAAGGTATGCCCAAATAAACTCGTACTAACAAGAGTCCAAAGTTACGATTCAAGTAGTTTCAGTAAACACAAATGAAGATATTGTTGAAGAAAAGCAATTACCACTTCCTTACAAAGAGCCAGCATGGTCTGGGTTACCTGTATCGGAAGGGAAACATTATAAGTTAGAAGTTCTTAAGTTAGGATCTATAATAGAAACAATTGATTTGATGGGGAAACCATATTGGGTTTTTGGTCGATTAAATAATTGTGATGTATCAATGGCGCATCCTACCATCTCAAGGTAATACACTACCGAAACTAATCACCACATTTAATTTTCAAATTTTTTTGCAGGTATCATGCTATTTTACAATACAGAAGTATAGAGTCAGATGATGAACCAAAAGGTTTTTATTTATACGATTTATCTAGTACACATGGAACATTTTTAAATAAAAATAAGTTAAAACCAAGAACATATGTAAAAATGTATGTAAGTATAGGAAATTCTTATTTATCATTGACATCATCATAGATACCTTTACTTGCATTGTCTAAACTTGCAATCGTCTTGCTGAGTGTCTCTTCTAGAGTTTGAGTCTCATTCTTCGCCCTTGATTTGAGATTATTCAAGCGTGTTTGTAAGTTGTTCAGTTTTTGTTGTACACTTTTAATTTCGTCTTCAATTTCATCATCTGTTTTATCCACATTGTCTAGGGAATATCGCTCTTGGATGTTATTAATGTGGTCTCGTTGAAAGATAAATTTGATATTTTCTATATCCTGCTTCGCGTTTTTCAAAAAGTTTCCGCTAACATCTAATTTTTTGCGTAGTTGGGCAAAATATTTATCAGCTGCTTTATGTCGTTCGTCTTTCATCGAATGCATTGCGGCTGTCTTCTCGACTAATGCCTTTATCTTCTCCAGGTTATCTTCTTTTTTTTCATTTTGATTATTTTGTGATTTATTCTGTTTTACCAATGCTTTAGTTTTGCTTTCAGTTTTTTTAGTGTTCATCTTTTAGGTTTGATGGAATATAATATAATAATATAATTATAAGATAGAAAATGTTACTGACAGATGAAAAAATGACAATTTTGTGTATGGGGTGGCCTCAAATAAAATGTTTGATCAATAAAATTAAAGTTAGGCAAATATTTTATTCTAGATTTTATGTCCGTATTTCGTTTTTTCACTTAAAATTAGCGATTTTGTTTTAAATCTATAAAACCTTTTAAATATGTGCAAGTTACTAATTAAACTGGTTGAAAAAAAGAAATGGGTTACTGAAATATAAGGCTTGTTCATAGAAAAATCCTAAACCAATCAGGTGCCAGTCAAATCCAATAGAATGTGAAATTTGTTTTGACCAATTGGATACGTTCTGATTGGTAAAAAAGAATTGAGATATACAGTGTGTCCCAGGATTAATATTACAACAGGTGGAGTGCATCCAACATGAAAACGTGACATAGTCAGAAGGTAAAATTCACTGGGAGAAAGCATGCACCCGATAACACGTTTGCTTTTAATACTGACAGCATCCTTGAAGTTATTTTAAATAGAACGTCATCAATTCATAAGGGTTGCTTATATTGCGCAGTGGTTACAAACAGTGAAAGGATCTTTAAAAAATAATTATTTTCATTATTATTGTTTTGTGTTACAGTATCAAAAAAGGAATGGTTATTAAAATACAATTTCCAGGACGAAGATAGCATTGAAATAGAAAATATATATTTGAACATAAACCATATTATCATACTCATAAGGCAACCTTAGCTTTTGAAAATTATTTTGACAGTGTTATGGTGACATCAATAAATATGCCATTTCATTCAAAGATACAATAGGACAACTAGCTCAGCTGGTATTCAAGGTTTTATTAATAAAAAAGGCAAAATTAAAGCAAGTGTTGAAATTGTTGCCCATTATTTTCAATTCTTAGTTTATACGCCTTCTCATGCTGTTAAAGGCATTTTGCAGCACATTCTTCAATAATTTTTTGTTGCGGATCTTGCAAATTATCAGCAGAAGCTTTAAATGTTCGGTTCTTTGGGTGAGGAAACACGAAAAAGTCAATAAACCACGCTTTATCAGAAAATGTCAAATTTAGCAAGTCTTCATCTTACATCAAATTATTTGCAAACTACTAGCAGTAACCAAGATATCTGGGGCAGTCTATCGGTAAAATAGCCTGGTCTGATTGCATCTTTTATGGATGCATGTGTAAGTTTCTCTTTACAATTTTCTGGCATATTCCATAAGAAAGTCCAATCTGTTGAGAAAGACGTTTCAAAGGTTTTACGGATTCATTTTCCATCCAATTTTTGGGAACTATAGCTAACTCTCGGAAGTGCTCTCTAAAATCATCCAAACACGGACGTTGGCTGTACACCAAATTCCATCAATTCGTACTCTAGTTCGAAAATAGGCTTAAATCATGTACGTTTTCTCGACACCACTGTAATTTTAATCATATTTAAATTTATTCAAACTCGATGTTTAAACTTGTTTTTAGCAGTTCTAACACACTAATTGACTGACGATGTCACTGACAAAACAAATTTCAAAACCGTTGTTATAATACCTCGCTTAAGTTCAGACATATTTTCTATTTCAATGTCGTCTTACAAATTTATGATATAGCGGTATATAAACAGTATGACACATTTACAGTTATATACGTGCCAATGAGTATTTCACTCGCATTATATTTGTGAGCCCGAAGTCTATGACGTGCACCTACTGTTTAATGTGAATATTCTGGTACTGTATGTGAAAATAAAATAGTTTTCGCTTCACTTTCGAGGCCTACTTGTTTTTCAAAAAATGAAAATATTCTTAAAATTCTCTTCAAACTAAATGGGATCTAATCCAACACAATGTTAAAATAAAAGTCAAAGATTTTGAATGAATTGCATCTGTTGTAACATCATTCCTGCGGCATTGTATATATACCTAACAAGATATTTGTGTTAGTCTACAAAACACCTCACTAGTATTACAAGCTAAGCAAATTTGTAATGGAAAGTAGACGAATAAAATGAACAAATTTATTTCAGAAAACGTAACAGAAAACAGAAACAATACGAAAATAATTTCTCTCAGCTATAAAAAATAATAATAATGATAGATCTTTTAGTGTTCTTTAATAGTATATATATTTTCCACGACACTGAATAATACCATTTAAGCTTCCCCCATTTAAAAACTGTTTCCATATCCTTCTTGAGAAGAGCCAACCTCATGTGTAGGATGATGTGGACGATTCCTTCGACTGTTGACTTTATCAGATACAAGAAACGTAGTGTGTGGTCTACAATATCTTAGAGAGTATCTTCAATATATGTATGGGCATTTATAACGTCGTTTCCTACAAGTGCGAGGTCAGTATATACCTGGCCACGCCATAACAGAACCTCAATAAAAAGGCATCCGCTCAGAGGTAGTACATTCCCTTCATTTTATCTTCTTTATGCCTTTTCCCGACCATCAACTTTTCGTGGGCAAATAAGCGATTTGTCAATGAAGAGAATTTGATTCTATTGCTGAATGGTCCAATTCACATTGAAACATGTAAAGTGAGAACTTACCTTTCACTAGCGTGGTTGTAATTGTGATGCAGATCCTCCCGAATTAAAACCAGCCTCTGCAAGTTTCCGTCGAACAGTTTTCTCACTTGTTTCATTCCCATGCACTCTCTATAAGCAATGTTTAAGTTGAACTACTACTGATATGCGACGCCTGAATATGTTGAGAACAATGAAGCACAGTTCAATCACAGTTGCTGCTGTTTTTCTTCTAGACCCTGCTCCAAATGCCGATTTCAAGCATTCTGTATGCTTTCCTCAGTTAACAATGATTTCAGAAATTTTGTTCTAAATAAGTGATCAGAAGCAAAGTATTATTGAACAGTTAGCATACTTCCAGATACAGTGTTTGGCACGTTAAAAATTCCTAAATTCGCCAAAATTTTAATAGGTTTGGACTAATGTTCATAATAATCGATGCTTAGAAATGCGAAGTGTATTTCATTACCCGTTGATGTTTTGTCCAACAAAACAATGGTAACTTTTATTGGTAACGAACGTACGCGGGAACAGGTTAATATTATTGAGGTGATATTTCTACTATTTAAAGCAAAAATTGGCTCTCAGAGCATTAATGACAAAAATATCAAGCAAACTGCACATTTACAAATAAAACATAAAATTGAGCAAATCTATAAAAAAATATTTGAGGATAACCGCTTCTCTGCGTAGTTTATAATATTTATATTTACTACATAAATATGTTGAAAAAGAAAATCAAATTCACATATTTCAGGTAGGCCATTTACTAAAATTGGGTTTGAGTTCCCGATCATATCTATTAACTGGCCCAGAAAATGATACAGAAGAAGAAAGTGAATTAACGGTAACTGAATTAAAGAAACAAAGAGAAGAAAATTTAATCAAAAGGAAAGAAGCCGAGGAGGAAGCAATTAGGAAACAAGAAGAAGAAAAAGAAGCTATACGAAAGAAACTAGAGGAACGTGGAATTGATTGGGGTCTAGGTAATTTTATATTGGTTCTCGTCGAATTAAAATTTTTATTTTTATCGGTGTCTTTTTTAGGAGAGGATGCCGACGAAGACACTGATTTGACAGAAAATCCTTTTGCGCAAATCACCAACGAAGAATTATATCTGGATGATCCCAAAAAGGCATTAAGAGGTTTTATGGAAAGGGAAGGGTATGATTTCGAATATGACTGCAGTGAGCAAGGATTAGGTCAATTTTTATGCAAGGTGGAGCTACCCATAGACGATGATCATGGTAGGCCTATTGTTGCTGAAGTTCTTCATAAAGGAAAAAAGAAAGGGGCGGTCTTACAATGTGCCTTGGAAGCTTGTAGGATATTAGACAGATATGGTTTACTAAGGCAGGCAACTCATGGTAACTACTGATGCTCCTACTCATTTTCCTCAAATCATTTTATTTACTTTACAGAATCTAGAAAACGTAAAGCTAAAAACTGGGAAGAGAATGATTATTATGACAGTGATGAAGATATATTTTTGGATAGAACAGGCACCGTTGAGAAGAAACGAGAAAACCGAATGAAAGCTAAAGTACCAGCTAAAGCTGAAACATATCAAAGCTTGGTAAAAATGTATTTTTAAATTTGACTATTTCTTATTTACTACTAATGCTATATTGTAGTTAGAAAAAGAAGTTGCTTTACGTAAAGAAATCAACAACATTGAAAATCTACTTCAAACATCCAGCAAAACCGCATCAGCAACAGACTCATCAGTTGATGAAGATCCCCTTGACCATTATATGAAAGAGCTTAAGCAAATGAAGTTAGATAAACAAGCTATTACCAAGCTAAAATCAGATTTAAGCAAACTTAAACAAGACCTTGCCAATGTCGTGAAGCTAGCTAACATAGCCAAACCCACAGATTTACCAATACTAAACGAAACATCAAAGAATGTTACCACTGACAAACCACAAAAGAATAAGTTACCGATTTTTGGGAAGCGGTTAAAAGTTAAAGTTCAAATACCCGAGAGAAGAACAAATATTAATACAGATATTGATGAGGATGAAGACGAAAATGAGGAGGAAGAAGAAGATGTGGCAATGACCTCAGGACAAAACAAAGATGATAAGGGAAATGTCCAAGATGAATTTAAACTAGGAAAAGTAATTAGAAAAGAAGTACCAACCTTACAAATTAAAATAAGGAAAAACGCTTTGAGTGACAGTGAAAAACTTCAAGCGGAATTTTCTAAAATAGACACATCGTTTAAAATGATATTTCCTTTAATGTCTAGTGAATCTGAACAACAGTTAAAGATTATCTGGTCTCAATTGAAATCATTGGATCCGGAATATTCAGAAACAGAGAAAGAAAAAGTTATAAATTCTTTTTTGAACTATGCAAATAGTTATAATGTCACAACTGTAATAGATGCCTTTACAAAAGAAATAGATTCCTTATCAGATATGCTTAAGTCAATCGGGACTAGCGATGATATAATAAAAGTTGCAGAAAAACTAATTAGTTTAGCAAAAGAAATAACGTTAAGTGTAAATAGAATAGATCAAAACGATGAAGCAAAAGAGCCGGAGGATTCAACTTTAGATGAAGCTTCTTCGGAATTAGACTTTGAAAAGAAGAAGAAGAAAAATCAAAGAAGAATGCAGCACAGACAAGAGAAAGCTGAAATAGAAAAGCAAAAAGGATATGAAGAAGATGCGGCTAAAGAAGATTACAATATGTGGGTACCACCTGCGGGACAAACTGGTGATGGTAGAACAAGTTTAAATGAAAAATACGGATATTAATATGTTATTATTTATGTATTAGAGAATATATAATTTTTTATTTTGTAAATAAACGTCAAGATTTTGTCAAGTTTGTGTTGAGAAAAAAATTGATTACTTAGAAATCTTTATAGAATTCCACGCAACTGTAAAACATATATGTATATATACATATGGGCCGTTTTAACTAGGTCGACGTTTTGACAAGATTCTATGGACGCTCTCGTTCGGCTAGCGATTGGAGATGAACTAACGCTCGTTGAAACGGTTCTTTCAGGACCAACAACATACGCGGGCACAAACTCGGAAATATCAATTCACGTCAAAGTACCCTTCCTAACACATACAGACATAATCTCAGCAATGTCAATGACGGCGAGGTATCTACAATTCTACGCCTCCCACTATAGCTACAACCATTATGTAGTAGGGCAACAGTGAATTACTGATAGACCTATTGTAGGGCATACTGCAGCGAGAAAGAATAACGGGAGACGCACATGCGTATTATAAGCGTTGACTTTGTTCAGATTATATCTATATATACATATATATATATTGTATTTGAGGTTCTCGCTAGCAGAGTGCGCGTTGTTTTTCTCTCGAATCCTATGCGTTTCTTGTATATCCTAGGCAGGACCTTGTTGTCATTTTGGTGGCATCGCAGTTACTTCTAGAACGTGTTATGATCGGTGATTGTCAGAGTCAGTATTCGATCACCGAACCCGAAAGAAAAGCAACGCATATATATATATATATATATATATATATATATATATACCGAGTGAAAAGCTGCGAGTTCTTAAATGCATTCTGCGCGACTGGAAAATGAATCTGACATCCACTTCACTTAAAACGAATAACGCATGTGTAGCAATATACCTCCTCACCTCGCAGTAATATGAAATGAGGGTCAACTGAAATTGAAAAGATCGATGTGATTTTGTAGTAGTAGTAGTGTTAAACAAGGGTAGAGAATACCGTTAGACAGAGTTAACATACTGATACGCAATCGCTCTGCAGAATAGCATGCGTATCTCTCGACTTTGTTGACTTATAGAAATCTTATTTCATCCTTCTCTTACAATTACAGCCATCGACATGTCGAAAGTGCGCTCATGGTATATATACTGCTTAGTTTACTATAACTTCTAGTCTAATAAGTATGTATTCCCTAAATTCATTTTGTTACAATTACAAATCTATACAGTATACAGCCGAGAGAAAAAGAAAGAGAAAGGTGGGATCTCTACGTTTCGCCACCGTCGTAGAAGGCTTCTTCAGGAGAAATAGGGAAAACCAAAGTGGCGCGGTAACTCGACGTGCAGAAGGTTACGGGACTAGGCGTGTTAACCGCGCTATAGGCGGATACCTTCTGTCTTTGCGTCTAGCTCCCTCCCTTTCCTTCTCTTACTCTTTTCACCTTTCTTTCTATTTCACACACCCACTCCCCCCTTTTTTTTCATTCTTTTTATATCTTTCTCCTCTTACTCTTATTTCATTTCTATATATATCATCATGACACGATCCAATTTGGAAGTAGTTCGTACAATATAATCCTGTTTGTAAGAACCGTTTTACTGTGTTTTGCACTGCACACTTCGAATATTTCATTGGCTTCGCAATATTTCTTTGCGACATGCCCTATCTATGTAATAAAACAATTTGACCCGAGATGCTCCACTCAATTGAAGTTTTTTTAGACATCTTTATTTAATATAGAACCTTAAAATTGCGATATAAGTAAAAAAGGAAACGAAAACGACCTTTACTGCTCAAATAAAAAGGTGGACTATAACATACGACCACGGCTGTATAAATTTTGAAAGATAGTGTCAATTTGTTAGGAAAATGAAACTTTTAAGAGGTATAAGTTGCTAGCCTGCAAAATGACGTTTATGTGTGTGTAAGTGTTTTTTAGTTCGGTCTAGTTCTTTTAGAGTTCTTTTTACTATTGCCAATTAGCCAAATCGAAGATTTCTCATCGAAACAATATGCAGGGCCCTCCCGTTTTTATAGATATAACTCCTGAGGATCAGGTACGTTTTTCGAACTAGGCAAAACGCTATTACCAAATATCTTTAAAAATTGAGATGTTCCCATATGATAAGAAGAGGTTATGTTGTCTTTTTAGGCGCAGGAGCTTCGAGCTTATTTGAAAGGTCTTGGAGCGGAGATATCGGAAGAAAAATCACCAAAAGGAATCGAGGATGATTTACACAAAATTATCGGTGTATGCGATGCATGTTTTCGAGAAGGACAAGAAGCCGAGGTTGAAAGTGTCCTTATCGATATAGTATCTATTATGGTTTTGGTAAGTATATGATTTTGAAACTTTTAATTGATACAACATTGCTTGCTTATTGGTAATTGTAGATACCTTTAGAACGATCTGAGAATATAATTTTAGCTTTCTGTGAGAAATTAACGAAAGCACCTGGTTCAAAGTTGGGATTTGTTTGTCTAAAAGCGTAAGAAAGAAAATGAATTGCAATAGATTGAGATTGACTGAATTTGTGTTTAAATTGCAGGTTATGGTTACTTTTCCAATCTCTGGATGAACGTTCTCCAATGAGATATCATGTCTATTACCATTTAATTGTAATTGCCAAAGCTACTGATCAAATTAAATTGGTATTTCGAGATGTTGATTACTTGAAACAACAGTTTTCTTTATGTCCACCATCCAGTGAGCAATTGCAGAAACTATACAGATTGTTGCATGAGGTTCTGTTGAAAAGTAATCAAAGGTGAGTACGGAGCATATTGGTGATAGAATTCTTGATTTCATTCTTACAGTGAACAAGCTGCCAAGGTAATGATTGAACTTCTTGGAACTTACACTGCAGAAAATGCATCACATGCAAGGGAAGACGCAATTCGTTGCATCGCCTCTGCATTAGCAGATCCTAATACCTTCTTGTTAGATCCTCTATTATCATTGAAACCAGTGAAATTCTTGGAAGGCCAACTAATTCATGATTTATTATCAATTTTTGTCAGTGATAATCTTGAAAGTTACATGAAATTCTACAAGAGTCATAAGGAATTCGTCACCTCCCAAGGGCTAAATCATGAACAAAATATGCAGAAAATGAGACTTCTGTCCTTTATGCAATTAGCAGAGACAAACCCTGAAATAAGTTTTGATGTAATTAAAAAAGAATTGCAGTTGCCAGCTGATGAGGTAGAAGGGTTCATTATAGAAGGTAATTTGTTTTTATTTAAAATATTCGTTATCTTATTATTGCTCAATTTTTAGTGCTGAAAACCAAACTGGTGCGGGCTCGTATGGATCAAGCAATGAAGAAGGTGTACGTTTCAAGTACAATGCATCGTACCTTCGGTAGGGCGCAGTGGCAACAGTTGAGGGATTTGTTGTATTCGTGGAAAACTAATATTGGTTCAGTTCAAGAAGGTATGAAGACGATTGCCGCAGCACAATTGGAACTTATGAATCAACAATAATTAATTTATTGTATTTGATTAACTTTTATAAAAATATCCCCATAAACTTTTTTATTAAAGGAATTATCCACCTGAATCAGTATAACTTTCTTTTTTAATACGTATACATACATTGGAGTTAAAGTAAACACTATTAGACAGATAAATTCATGCTAAAAATTTAATTTTCATGAAAATTCATAACTGAAGCCCATTGCTGTTATTTTATCATTTTCTTCAAATAATTTCCAGTGTGCAGGGCGATTATTTTAAGGCATTGGTGTCATCAGCATTTTATTTTCTCTACTAGGAATTTATTTAGGACCATCCTGGCAATCCTAGGTTTGTACTAAATTTAGTATCACGACAACATTTCATTAGTTATGATCCAATTGCATCATCTTAAGCTAAATTGCTTTTTTGATTGTATCATGACAACTTAAAAGTGTATCTGTTCGCACCTTACAATTCAGTATGGCACTTATGGAATGCTACCCTCTCTTTCTATTGACAGAGAGTTTATGTATGTACATCTCTTTTCAACCTGTCTAGTGTTACGCGGTTTTGTGGTAGTGACTTTTTTGATAACTGCATCACCAACAAATAAATTTAACTGGAAAAATATTATATCTATCGTTACTATCAATAGCTTTATATTTAATATTCTCAATGTTTATTAATATGTATAGAAGACCACTATTTATACTAGGTATTAGTTATGTTCCATTTGTCCTTTCTTCATATCGCCAACTGTAGAATTAAAAACATTCTAAGAATATAATGTTGACAATGTGGCAACCGCGTACGCATTTCCTATAACAGCTATACTGAATTTTAAGGTGCAAACAGACTACATACATGTTAAACTGTGGTTCAACTGCTGTATAGTAGTTCAAACAAGGTACGTATGAATTCAAAAAACTGTTTAACTGAAAGTGGTAACAATTGGTTCTATGTAAAATTCGTTTGACATAATCGATATAATGAAGACTAAGTGTTGGTACTACTAAGCCTAAGTCTGTAATATACTAACTTGATAGGATAATATTAATCACTATAATTATAGCACAGTGAACTTTTTAGTATACATATTTAATCATTTTTGCTCTCTCTGTATTAAGTTGCTTTACATTGAATTGAAAATTTTAAATTGTTTATATCAATACTACTAAAATGATGTAGTTCGTAAGCACTCATAGAGCTAAATGAAGTAGAATATGATTTGGGGAATTTCTTGTTGCCGACTTAGAATACTTCTCCAAAGCCTCCTTTATCATTAAGTATTGTGATATCCCTGAATATATATTATTGGTGAAGAATCCAAAAACTATAGAAACGCACTATCTTAGAATTTTTTTCCCTGAAAATGATTTTCTTACCTAAAATTAAACTTATACGTTACTGTTATAACATAAGCACAAAACAAAGGCCTATGTAAACCAAGGTTTCTTACAATTGATGTTTATGCTTTGAATTCAAACATGTGGGGTACTTAATTTTGGATTCCTTTGTATATTGTTTATGCACTGCCACCGCAAACCGCTATTTGAGGTTAGAATTGCCTCTTTTTAAAAATAGAAATGCATAACGATAAGAAATGCATACGTTGCTATACAAAAGATTTGCATATAAACTTCCATCATTACTATTTGAACAAAGATATCATTATAAGATAAGCAAATAATAGAGTGTATTAATATAATATTTATCTATCATTTCACGCAACCACTTTTATCGCTAACAAGTGTAAAGTGCGCCCACAGTAATCCATTCTCATATTTTTTCATCACAATACGACATATAGAGAAGTTAAATTGAGGTCACTCCTACCAATTTTATACAGATTATTGGTCAAGCAAGCCTTTCGAACAATGGAGCCTATTTTGCTCGTACATGGTGGAGCTGGTGAAATACCTAATGATGAAAGGGCCCAGCAGTTACTTGAAGGAGTTAAATATGCAGCTAAAGAAGGTTACAAAATATTGAAAGCAAAAAGTTCACTCTTAGATGGTGTTGAAACTGCAGTGCGTATTTTAGAAGATAATGACATGTATAATGCAGGAAAAGGATCTGTTTTAAATCTAGATGGGGAAGTAGAAATGGATGCGAGTATTATGGTTGGGGCAGATCTAAGTGCTGGTGCTGTCACTATTGTAAAAGATGTTAAAAATCCTATAACTTTAGCAAGAAAAGTAATGGAAAAGACACCCCACTTTATGTTGGCAGGGGAAGGAGCACTTAGGTTTGCCAAAGAACAAGGACTGGAGATCGTACCGCCAGGTGCTTTAGTAACACAAGCAAAGCGAGAGAGATTAGCATTAATAAAAGCTAAATTAACTGAAAAAGGATCTGAATTAGGTACTGTTGGAGCTGTAGCTTCTTTTAATGGTCATGTTGTTGCTGCAACATCAACTGGAGGCTATGAAGGGAAAATGGTTGGCCGTAGCAGCGATACTTGTGTCTTAGGAAGTGGAACTTACGCTGATGATGATCTAGGTGCTGTATCAACTACTGGACATGGTGAATCTATTGCAAAATTTTGCCTTGCATATGCGATTTTAAAAGAAATAGAAAAAGGCAAAAATGCACAAGATGCAACTGTGTATGGTCTTGAAAAAATGACTGCAAAATTAAAGAATACTGCTGGAGCAATTACAGTAACACCTAATGGTGAGGTTGGTATAGGGTTTTCAAGTAAAAGGATGACATGGGCGTATCAAAAAGGGGACGAACTGCATTTTGGAGTTAATAAGAATGAACACCACATTGAAAAAGTTTAATGCAATATTTTTGTAACTGAAAAATACATATATTAAAATATAAAATAATTTAAAATGGTAAATTTACTATAATGTTATTAAATTGAGTATCTTTTCAATCGAGTCTTTTAGTGATTCCTCATCATTGTTATTAACCACTAAGTCCCACTTATTCCAGTCATCAAGATCACACTCAGAAGTAACATTATCCACACCTACAAAATAGTAAATTACAAACTCACAATGCTAATCTGAATTATCACTATTGTTAGATTTAAAATTAAAACATACCATCAGTATATACCCAACCTCTTGCAGTTCTGATATCTTGAGTAGCAAATATTTTTATGGTTTTTATTTTATCACCATAATTCGAACGAAACCATTGTATATCTGTTTTTCTCCTTATATCACTAACTATCCAAACGTCCGGACATGTAGCTAAGTAGAAGCAAACCAATATAAAATCAATGTGCAACTTTAAGTTACTTACCTTTGCTGCAGGTTATTTGACAAAAGTAACCAGGATCCTTTTTCCTAACTTCATCACTCCATATTATCATTTCTTGGCGATACTTTTCTTTGTAACCATTATTACTTAATAGTTCTTTCAGGTCTAAATTAAGATATTTTGCATAGTAGGCTTTAATTGGTTCTGAGATTCTTAAAACTTCAGCTTTCTTTCCAAGGCTAATTTAATTATACAATTAATCGTAAAAACCTAAATATGTAAAACTGTGTAAATTGTACTTACATGTCATGTAATTTTTCTGCTATATGATCTTTTCCAGATTTTCTTTTTCCACTTAGAAGCAATATTACTTTTGGTTCCATTTTTTAATACTGAATAAATTATTTAAATGAGCTTAAAAATAGATGAACTATTTGCATTTTTATGGCCATTTACGTAAATACAGTATTAAGGTCATCCGTTATAATGCATTTATTTAACTATTTCTTTTGAATTACATTTTTTTATAACCTCAAATTTTACATTTTTAACTTCTACGTCCATTGGAGTGTCTTAGTTCATAAAAGAGCATGTTAGACTCTCAAAAAGAATAAAAATAAAACTTATAGCATAATCTAAGGCTAGTTTAATTCCTAAAAATATAAAAACTTAAAGTAGCCTTTTAAAAAGTTTCAGGTTAGGTTACTCAATATACATTGTGTTTCAAAACTTTTGTACAATTTGAATCATTAAAAAATTTAGCGGAAAGAAGTAATAATAGCAACCCAATATAATTACCATTTGTTTTATTTATAATTGAAAAGTATAAGTTACAATTTACAAGTATGTCTTGCAATGCCTTTCTTTGAAGTAAATTTCTTCCCACATTTTTGGCATTCGTACAATATCCTGTCTCCATGGGTTGCGAGATGTTCCTTCAAACCATCTGATCGAATGAATGCCTTTTCACATAAGGTGCATTTATAAGGTCTCACTCCAGTATGACATCGAATATGTATACTCAACATGTATTTGTCCACAAATCTCTTGCCACAATAGTTGCATTCGTGTTTCTTACTTTCATTATGGACCCTCCGTAAATGATCATTTAAGTTCCTAGTGCTTTTAAATGTTTTAGAACAAACTTCGCAGATGCACATGTAATCAGAATGAGTGGACATATGTACATATAATGCTGAAGCTGTTCTTCCTGCATAGGAACATAATTTACATTTATACAGTCTTTCATTACTATGCGACTTCATGTGAACCTTCAGTGCAGTTTTAGAGGAAAATTTTTTCCCACAAGTACAACATATGTGATTTTTAATATCTGTATGAACAGTTATTATATGCTGGGCTAAGGAGGCTTTGGAATTGAACCGATTTAAGCAGTGAATGCACCTAAAGTTGTAATAAACATTAATAAAACAGAATATGAAATATTACTGCAACATGTTGTACAAATAAAGCGAAAAAGTATATAAAATTTACCTATGTCTGTCAGTATGTTGTATTAAGTGCAATTTCATACTACTTTTTAATATCATTTTGCCACAATGGGGACATGGTCTTTTATGTTTTCTGTCATGCTCGACTATTTTTTCTCTTGAATCAAATACCTATAATAAATGTCGATATAATCACTCAATAAAAGCGTTAATAATAATATACTTTTGGACATTTATCACACTGAAAAACTGAAGAGCCATCATGTTCAGATTGATGATCTAAATAGTCAGAACATAATTCAAATTTACGTTTGCAAATATCACATTCGTAATCTGTGTAGGAAATACCTAGCTCGTACTGGATTTCCTAAAAGTAATTAGTATGTAAGGAATAAGATGAAATAATTCAAAGCACCTTACAGAATAGTTCCCTTTGAAAAACTGTTCAACTTCTTCATGTTCTACTCCATTTTTTGTATCAAAGTCATCTTCCCAATTTATAGGTTCATCGGTTCCTTTATATTTGTCACATGATAGTTTATTTACATCATTTGCAGATTCCAAACTACTATCACATTTATTTCGTTTAAAATTATTTGAAAGTATCCTATTTGAGTTCTCACAATTTTGTTTGAAGGTAATCCATTGGGTAACTTTATTAATACAGGAGAGACAAGCAGTAGTTGGCAAATCATCACTTCTCCTTATCTAAAAATTTGTCTGTTATAAAATTTGTTTTTCATCAGAACTCACTGTACTTTTATGGATACACAAGACCATATTTTGTTGGGTAAATCTTCAATTTGGGAGTCCCAAATTGATGGAACTTGAGTTCCGTCTCCTTTATGAAGACATAATCTACATATATTCATTTTCTTGTAGTAATTTTCTTTCAGATTTGAATTAAAATTGCATAATTTTAAAATTCAATTTAAAATCATAGGACTTATTCTAGTGTTTGGGTAGCGTTCAGCTATTGCTTAATGTTTAAGAGAATAGAAAATATAATTTAATTATACAAGGAAAATTTCATGATACTTATATGTTGTATAATAAATTAATAAAGATTAGAACATATGACTTGTTATTTCGTCCTTAAATAGGTTTAAAGAAAATTATTTCTTTGGATTATTTGTATCAAACAACTATCGGCTGAATATAAGAGAATAAGTATGATGTAAATGATCATTGTAAAAGAAAAGTATAAAAATTGTAAATAAACTTACTTAGTTAATTTTAGATAAAATAAGTGTTTTGCAATATAGAAAAGAAATTAAGGAGATTTTAATAGTAATAATTCGAAAACAGTTGGCAGAACTGCTTTTTACGCGCGTTTATTTTGACATTCCCTTGTTTTATGTTTGTATGGTGTTTACACAGTTGCATAAATTCAAAATGTTTCCTTCAGCACGGAATTGAAATTATTATGCACAGAAAAACGAAAAAAACAGTGGAAAGTGGTTGTTGATATTCGGTGCGGATCATTTTATATTGTTTGCAATGGATGTCAGTCTAAATAGATGTAAGAAACGAAAATTGGACGCATTGTCAGAAAAATTTGTATGCGACTTAGGTAAGTTAGATGTTTTCATGTTCCTTTTAATTCACACAATAACACTAACTGTGGCTGTTTTTGCATATTCTATGTGTTTCGTGCATCACTTTCTAAATATTAAATAAATGTGAATTTTCATGAAAACATTTAAATATTAGTGTTGTTCTTCCTTTTGTTATATTATTTATTTACTTGTACAAAAAAAATGTTCTTTCTGTTAGAAAAACAACAAAAACCAGGACGATAGTTTTTGGTTTTACTTCTGCCTACTTTTGCATTGGATTATATTTAATTTTTATAAATTTAGTAAACAGTCAATAAACTCGTTAACCTTGCTTCCAAGTTGTTTATTTTACCAAAAACAATACGGGGTCTTTTAGAAAAATATTCATATGATCATATCATCTTTAATAGTAGGCAATTTAAATTTATCATGTTAATGATGTTGAAAACATTCTTAACGGTGCTAGGTCGCTTGTAATTCTAAGCACACTTTTCACCCGTTCGAAAATTAGAACAACACGTCTTGTAGACGTAAATTTTAAAATTGTTATAGGTTCACTGAAGCAAAGAATTCCTTTTTATTGTATCAGGATATAAATATGTTTATGTACTTTATTACTATACTAAAATTCAAAACAAAGCAATCGAAACGAATTAATAGATTTGAGATCTCTATCATTATTAACGACACTAATTATAAATCAGTATTAGATTATTGTCAATTAACGATTTGTAAACAAATTTATAAATATATATGAAAATAATCTGAGTATTTTTTGATACGTAATATAGCGCAGGTATTTTCCATATTTATATTTATACTGATTTATTTCCAACAAGTTGCAAACACAAGTACGGGAAATATATTAAATAACTAAACTGAGACTATGTAAATACATAACTCAAATAAAATAAGATAAAACGAGAAAAAAAATTATATGAACGCATATACTTATTAACATAAAATCTTATTGTTCATAGGAACAGGCGAAATCAGTAATTTTTGAAAACATTTTATTTTGAATGTTATATATTAATTAATTTAACTTATGTTTCGCATATTTGATTTTTTATTAAAAAAAGTGTTAAATGATGATACTTTTTATTTTGAACTAACCTGTATATGCTGTGAAATTAGTTAATTACTTAATGCACTGTTAAATCGCTGTTTTCAATTCTCTGAAGTAATAAATAATTACTCACGATTTAAGCGAACCTTCGGTAGGTCAATAAAACCCGCCAGTGTTCAGTAAAATTCGTCTGAGGTTTCATCGCGTGAATAATATTTTTTAATGGCAACTATAATTTTAACGAAAGATTGGCTGAAAATTATCTCAAGTAGGTTATTTTCGCTTTCACTTACGTATTTAATTCAATTCGTGGTTAATTTCATGTTGTTCCTTGTGGAATTTTAGGAACAATGAGTAGCGTCCATGCGGGAAACATTACAGAAGTTCACGATGTACCGATGTCCGTGCTCATAAGGCCGTTTCAACCGGAAGTCGACGAGAAAAAGGTACAGTCATTGATGGAAACTCTTAGTAATCCACAAACGGCTCATGAAGTACCACCGGTGGACGTTTTGTGGATCACAGGAAGGGAGGGCGGAAATTATTATTACAGTTTTGGTGGGTGTCATCGATACGTAGCGCATAAAAGACTTAATTTATCGACGATCAAAGCGAAATTGGTGAGGTCAAACGTAAGCGATCTGCGATGTTATTTGGGTGCCAGTACACCTGATTTAAAATGAAAGGATGTCTTATTTTTATAAGGAACTGAATTCTTTTACGTAAGTGGTAATCTTTCAGCTCATTTTTTCTGTAATATATGTGATAATGTTGAGAGTTGTCGGTGTATGTTATATAGTAATTGTTTATGCTCCAAATAAATATTTTTATATAAAGAGTGATGTATTTATTTGAAAACATCGCCGATGCTCAATATAGGATGATCCAAAAAGATGGACCCAATTTTAATTGACTACATTTCTCGAACTATATGTTGTATCTGAATTCTGTAAATTATGTACACTATGTCTCTAGAAATTCAATATAGCCGTGCGGGTAACATCTAGGCGGTAGCTGAATTCATCTCATACTTGATAAAGAGAATATATGGCGATAATGAGTTCACTGCACCTGGGATGCGGTTTCTTAGGTTATTTATATTTGCGGGAAGAGGCGGTACATCGCCACATGATAAAAATCAGCTCTGGCAAAAGTGTCAGGTCTTCATTTCCCGTACAACCTCTTCAGTCGTTAAGGTATCGTAGATGCAAAATATAATGTTCAAAAACTGCATTTGTTGAATGAAGGGGAAACGATCCAGTTTTGTAGTATTCTAAGGCACGTTGTTCCAGTAACCGGGTTTTCATAAAAAAGGCATCTACCTTTGTTAGCGATATGGCCCAGAACACACTAACTTTTGAGAAATCCTTCTCATTTTCTAACTCCCATTAAGTCTATTGAGGTCTACTTAAGTGAAACGTCGCTTCGCCCTTAAAAATTGCACTGGACATCTTTCATGTTTTCAGGTATACGCTCACCAAATTCTCCATGGTTTACGTTGTTTGCGCGAAGAGCTTGTAGCAGATGAATGTGATATGGTTTATACGTTAACCGGCGCCTCAACACATGCCAGACAGTTTTTTGCGGAAGTCCTAGTTCTCTATTTGCTCTGCGTTGGGCAACGCTCAAAACTTACATGAATGCGATCCGCGCGGGCTTTTACCCATACGCAGAAAGGCAGTTTTATCAAATTGTTTGTTCAAACGACAAATGCTCTTTCTCATTGGAAGTTCAATGTTAAACTTACAACGAAATGCACGCCGGATCGCAGTCACAGATTTACTCTTACTAAACACGTGAATGCAAAAAGATTACAATTGACACCATCTTGCGGCGCTGGAGTGGTTTGGCAGTAGTATTCAAAATTTTCCAACATCCTCTATCAAATGTAATTTAGGGCATTTAAATACAATATATAGTGCAGGAAATTGTGTTCATCTTTTCGAATCACTCTGTATTTATGATACCACCAGATGAATATATTGAAACTTTAAATTGTGAATCCGTGCTGTTTGAATAGTTGACCTTGTCTGACGATAAATCATGGAAAACAGAATAGAGAACTTGCAAAGAAAGAAAAGGTAGATTAAATATCAATATAAACACCAAAAGAGAGGTTTTGCGTTACGTTAACGCTTAGCGGCAAATATAGGAATTGGCTAACATCTAGAATATTTACAGAAAATGAAAGAAATGAAGCAGAAATATTGCATTCCTAAAATGGCGAAATGCAATCTGTTATGTTCTGATCTATTTTTATAGCTAACGAATATTGCTCATTCAAATTCCACTTGTATAGAAATGCTAGTTCAGTATCGCATTAAAAAAGAAATAACTTTTCTAAAATGTCATAATGGGGTTGAAGCCTCAATTGTCTAGATTCCATTGTTTTTAACCAAGGTAAATCTTAGTATATTAATTTTTGTAAATACGCTACTACTATACAGTGTGTAATTTGTGATTTGCAGTATAAATGTCTATTCAGTTCTGGCAGTTTAAGAAGCGTAAACGTCCATTTATTACTTATTTGCATAGAAAAAAACACCTAATGGTACAAAATATAAACATTGAGAATTCCAGAAGAAAATTACTACTTTATTACCTCACTACTTAAGAGGAAATCTTTAGAATTTGTCTACTTGCAAAATCAAATATGGATTTAGTTGATAGATATGATAAGATGTAAATATAGTTAGGTGCAAAGATAATGCTAGTTTGGATTTAAGCATACAGCCAAATATAAAACTTTCTAATCTGATTTACCACTACTGGTCAAAACTATATCAATATCACTAACCACTTGCTTTTACAAGATGTCTCGCAAATTGTGTGCTTGTATTCATGTGAATAATACAGCTCGCTAAATGGAAATGCATTTTGATGAAAAGAACTACAACCAGCAGGTGTTGTATGACTACAACGTTTCTTAGTAATCGAGAAGTTGCATATGTTTGCTTGATTGCAAAGTTAAAGGGGGTTCGTTAGTAGAATAACTTAAGAAGTCAACTCTAGAATACTGAAAGAGTAACTACGATAAAATGCTAAAACTGAAAACGGAAAATAATTTATATTTCATGAAATCTTCTTCAATAAATGAATAGATAGATATACGGTAACAAAGGCCGAGATTGTCGCATATCAATTTTATTGTGCGTTCACCGCGGCAAAGTTTATTGCTACTTTATTAAATTAAAAAGAATTGAGGTATCAAACATCGCAAATTGGAGTAACCTGATATTATTTTGGTAAATTAAATATCTAAAGAATACCTTTATTCCCTTGTGGTTGCTATTTCAATATTTCCTACTGGATCTTGCATATTATTTTCTTCGCTGTAAGATAAATCTACTTAAATTGCCACGAATACATATCAGCAGTCAAAGTAAATGAAAGAAGTATACACTAAAACGGGAAGAAAAACACTAGAGTACTAAAAGGAAAGAATAATTACGAATAAATAACTAAAATTGGAATAAAATGGCAAAATCTTAAGTGGAAGTTTTTTATTCTACTCTCATATATAACAGACGTTTCCAAGAAACTTCCATCTTTATTAAGGCTACAATATTTAAACAATTAAATTAAAATTACACTAGAACCTTATGTCAACACATTTTATAGGTAAACGTTGTTCGTAAAATTTAAAATGTTAACAATTACAACCATCAGATGTATGAAATAAATTGTCAAGCATTTATTATAAAATTGAAATGTTTAACAAGTTTTTAAATTTTTGTTTCCAATTTGGAAACTGTAGTGAGAATGAATGCAGATACACATACAATGGTGGTTGCACATACAATTTTTGTATAAGATTTCTTATTTCTATTTTTACAAAAATATTCATAATGTTGTATGTCAGTATAGAATATTTAATATTAGAAACAAACCCGATGACAAGTTTGTAAATTAATAATAATTGATCAAAAATTTTGCAAAATAGACATAACATTTAAAATAATTAAAATAAATGATCAAGAAATATATATATAAATCCATTTCCTAAGTCTTATTAAACGATATTTCATAGCATTTGCTTACTCCATCAATATCTAGAATTTATAAAGCTTTATTACCTATTATAAGCTTTGATATGAAACATTTCTGATAAAGAGCGTTTTTTTAAGATTAAGTTAGGTTAAAGAACCGAATCTTAAAAAAAAAGCGCCAAAAATTTAAAGAGAAATTCTGGATCTTTATTCACAATTTTTCTTTACATTTTTTTCGTTTGATATATTTATGTACGAAATATCACAATCTACCCAATTGTTGTAATTTTGTTGAAAACATTTATGTACGAAATATCACAATCTACCTAATTGTTGTAATTTTGTTGAAAACGTTAAGTTCATTTGAAGCACTTAAGTCGTACATCATAATGTGCCCATTATTTCTAGAGAAAATTTAATTTCTAAGACGAAGTTGCGATATTGATAACTTTATACATAAATCTCATATTTTTAATATTGGAGTTGGTTTCTATCGTTAAAACCTTGTCATTTTTTGAGCCTAAGATCTCCATAAAATTGAGATGAAAATTATTGTTTTAATTTTTTTCTGAGCAAACTCAAATTTTTACTGTGAATCTTTGGGCTGGCTAAATTGAATTTTTTATTTTAAGTTCGTAATTATGTGTATTGTTGACACAGTGGGTGGCTGGAATTGTAATTAAATACTTCACTACAATTATACAGGATGTCCATGAAATAAATTAAAAAAAAGTATGAAAAATGGAAAGATCTAATTCTATTAGATTTAAATCCGAAATATTTTGCGAAAATTCCTTTGCAGACGCGAAAAAAGAAATGATAGAAATATTTATAAAATATTCGTTGCACCATTCGGAGATGCACGTTACAACTGTAGCCTATAGTGTAAAGAGTAAGGTTAGCAGTGGGCCACGGCAATTTTGCCAGCACACGACTCATATACATCTGTATCAGTTTCTGCGTTATGTGTAGGTATTTAGAGTATGGCTTATACAACGCATGAACTCTACAATATGATTTACATTTATGACGAAACAGATGAAAGTGTTCTTCAAACTTGTCGTAGGCAGCGTTTTCTAAATCGTCGAGCTCCATCTCGCGGATGTGAAAGGCCCAGTAGAGTTTTACGCACTGAAGAAGTGCTGCTGGACTTTATTGAACGAAATCCAGGTGTAAGTGCATGATGCAGCAAGATAGGTGGGAGTGTCTCGTAATACGGTACTCAATATATTGAGACGTAATTTATTACATCCTTATCATATTCAGCGTATACAAAAATTGACTGAAAATGGTCGTCCCTGCGTATTATATTCTGCAGATAGAACGTGGCCTCCAGGCAGTCCCGATTTAATCTACTTAACTTATTTGTTTATAGCGGTGGAGAGATTGAAAACGTAGAAGACATACGACAATGAATTTTTAACGCAGCAGAGGGCATTAGACATGAGGCACCCTTCTAGCGAATTCGTGAGCATTTTTCACGCCATCTCGAGGCATGTCTCCAAGCTGAAGGTGGGACTTCGAACATTTCCTTTGAGCATTTCACCTGTTTACACTCCGGTTCTTTTCAGAACCAACAAGTTTTAAATAAGAGAAAGAAAAATATGAACACACGTACTGTAACAAATATATCTTTATTTTACATTTTAATTCTATCTTTATTGCAATGAAACGATTTTACGATCTTAGTTTTGCATAATTTATTTGCGTACGTGTAAAATAAAGATTTCCTTGTTATTTACAGCCGAAATATTCGCAACGTAAGCATGTTATTGAACTCTTAGCATGTCGTTTGAAAGGTAGACAGACAGTGTTATCTTGTAGTTTTTATAACATCAACATCTGTGTTATCGCAGTGTATGCAGTCTGCGAGTTTGGCTGTATGAATATATTATGTATACACATTTTGCATCTATAGGCGGCACAAATTACAATCGCATAGAGCTTTTTTTTAAATTCTGGCGTTCGCATAGTAATTGACTCAACATTTTTTTTATTATATTTCAAAGGCCGTATTTGCAGTTCCCAAAATGTGGATGGATTTTATACAAAACATAAAATCTTTATTGTATTCAAGCCCTGTCCAAGAACAAGTACACATATTGGTATATTGTAACGAGAAATGTTGTTCTCTACTTTTAGACATTATATGCATAATATATATGAATATAACAAATTACTACACCATTGGGAAGGTACCTGTTGTACTTTATTTATTAGGATTAAATTCCTATACATTTATTGTCCGGTACTAGTTGATCATTGTCTCATGTGCTGACGTTAAAATAGGAATAGTTTTAAAAATGCGCCAATAGAGACCTAAATTGGCGAAGTACTATTAAACAAGCCTGGCCTTCTTATGAAATATATGCAACCTTAAGCTTAAGCTATTAATTGAATTTATATTGATAAGTGTTGTTCGGTTAGTGAAAGCAAAAGGAGTTGGAATACAATTCTCAAATTAAGCAATTTTTTAGTTGATGATAATTTAAAATGTAATATAAATTTGAGCAACAGTTATCGTATAATGTTGTTCACTTTCATTGTATGTAACATTATGCATCCATATTATGTAATAAACGTTAATTTTACAGCTTGTGTTATCTAATAATCTTTTATAAGTACATTGTATGCGGACAAGCTGTTTAATTATGGGTATACACTAATTTAGCCAAAGATAATCTAAATACCGAACGTGTACAGTATATTTCCCTTAATTTATTATTGACACATATGTTACGCAAATAACAAATATTGGACATGCGATGTTAAAGGCTTCAAACAACGCCGTGTTTTATTATTCCAATTTAATGATAGGTTTATTATGATACTGAAAAATGCTATCAGTAAATTATCAATCGATGTTTTTCATTGATGACATTATACGGTTTCAGAAAGTTCAAGGTGGGGATATTAGCAATGTTCTGTTTTTAGAATGAAGAAAGTTGCTTTAAAATGTACCTAGTGTAATAACATGAGTTCTCAGGCGCCAGATGGTCATTTATATTTATCTCATTTAGTTAGAAATACGTGTACATTCTATAGAAACAGCTGCGGAATATAAATAACTAAAAAACAGAAATGGGTCAGTTTTATGGTGTTCTCGATAGCCTTGTACTCCTTTTACTCTTAATGTTCTCGAATTTGAATTAAAACGGATTGTCCTTTATAAAATCAAAATGTAAGTTGAAAGTTATATACAGAGGGTGTCACGATTCAGCGAAGTATTGATACTTCTCATATTTTCTAATTGTCCTCTTTGGGGTAAAATAAATAGCATGTGCTGGATTTTATACTAATTTTCGTGAAAGAATTCTTTCTTTTTTTATAATAATTTCCGCCAGCTATAAGAAAAAGAAATTAAGAAATAAGTTACTTTTTTAACGCATGCCTTTCTGGATAGCCCATGTATATATCAATCTCTTTTACGATAATGATGTTTGTCGTATAACCTTTTAAAGAGATAACATAAATAAATATCTTTGTATTTTTATTATATCCATCCTACTCCAGATAATCCTTACAATTAGTTTTAGGAACAGGAAAACTAATGTTTGTAATGTGTAGAATACAGACTAATGAGTTGCATTTTTCGATTTAAAATATTTTCAAAGTTCTATTTCTGATTATACCGGAAGTGGATATTTTTTATTTCAAATTGTACCCTCTAATTTTTATAAATCATAAATTTGTGAGATGATTTTAAAACGTGTGACTAATAAACCCTGCCCTCTAAAGTGAGCTGTTTTTTGTTATTTAATTTTTTCTTTAAAAGATACAAACACAGGGTATTACAAGTTACTCCATATTTAGAACATTAATGCACGATTTATAGAAATTATTCTGATGGATTCAATAGTACAAGATCTGTTTAAGAAAAGGCAGTTCTATATGTTATGAGTTCGATTAAGTATTTGTTCGATAAACATAACGCAACGTAAACCACAAGCTCCGAAAGATGGCAACTTTCGACGTATTTTACACTTATTCATATAAAATCGAGGCTTATTATTAGTACGTCATAGAACAAATTGTGTAGTACGAAAGATTTCTTTGCCGATTTAGAAAATGGAAGAATTTGAAGTAAATCAAAAAAAAAAAAATAAACATTCTCGAAATTTTGGATATGGTTCAATTTTTCAGACTTCTATTGTTAATTTTCTATACTATTTTTATTAATATTACTTCAATTAAGTTTCAATACGTAATTCGATAGTCTTCATCTTTTATTAAAAAAAGGCATAGAACAAGTTGTAGAGATTTATGGTGAAAATGTAATGATGGAATGGCGAGAAAGTACGTTAGATAATTCAATAGTGGATGAACCAGGCAGTGAGCGACCTTCTGTTGTCAATGATGGTTTGGTTGAAAAAGTTAATGGGAAAATTCGTGAAAACAGACGGTTCACAATAAGAATGTTAAGTGATAAGTTTTAGCAAATTTCAAAAACTGTTTTGCGTGAGTTTGTAACTGGTGGCATCTCTCTACGAAGAGGGTATATATATTCCCTTTCCGCTAAGACAAATGTCTAAATAATGGTGGCAACTATATAGCAGAATAATTTAAGAAATGCATTTTCATGTAGAAATAAATGTTTTGTATAAAAAGGTTTTTCTGCTAAAACTGTACTTACTTTCCAGACAAGCCTCGTATATACTGAATTGTCAAAAAGTTGGCATCAAATGAAGACATTTTATACGGGATTACATTCTCTGGAACAGGAAAATGTTTAAAGAAACGAAGTCCAATAAATTTTTTATTCATTAGTTTTGCCCAATAACTGCAGGGTCTCAAAATTTATTTTTCTTTTAGTTTTTTCCCTGGGAATTTCACATTTTTTTAATATTCTTAACTTTCATGCGCTACAATTTAATTACAAATAATAAACTTTGTTCAGTAAAAACGTTTGATTTATACTTACTAAGAATTACAGAGGCTTCTAGTTATTCTGTCAAAATTTCTTATTAACGTGAAAGTAATATTTCTGCAAATTTTTGAGTTTGTGATGCAATAAAGAACTCTTGCAAGAAATATCTGTGTAATGAAGTTGTTAAGGACTTAACATTGTTTTTTGTATTTTATAAATTTTTTACTACTATGTATTTTATCTTCTTTGCCTTATTATTTTCATTTAGAATATTACCTTATTTTCATTTTTATATTTATTTATTTTGCTCTCTTATATCCAATTTTATTTTAATATGTATGTACATTACGCATTGTATATGTATGCAAGCCAGCCATTCGCATTACGCTAGCTAGAACTGCCTAATTAGAAATCATTCACTGCAACGTCGTCGGATATGTAATGGGAGTTTTCTTAAAATTTAAGGTACACAAGCATAGGCAGTCGTCTCCCGCGACGGTCGAGGTATTAGCGATCGTGCACTCTCAGTCACCTTTCGTGCCTCGTCGTAACGTGTACAGTAACGTCGTCGTAAGATTATTAGAGATTTCTAAGATTTTCTAGTTTTGGCGGGAATCGTCGAGGACGTTGTCTATACATTTATTTCTGGCGGGAGTCATTTGGTAACGTCGTCGGACCACATGTATAGATTTTTTTAATAAGTATAAATTCTCGATTTTCTATCATCGTACGTCGAGGCTACTGTGTCCATTGTCGTCTATACATATTTTTAGTCTTCAGTTAAGTTTGTGTCGGAAATTATTTTGGTGAGATTGTCGGCGCGCATGTATAGACCTCCTCTACAAGTACGATCACTCCGCTTTTTTGCTGACGGTCGTTGCGGCCGCAGCGCCCGTTGTCTTTTGTACGTTTGTTCGGTCCTTGTCGTATCGGGACTTAGAAATTTTTCATTTAGTTGCTCGTCGTAGCGGACGAGTGTCACGGACCAGTTTTCTTATGTAATGTCGGCATCATCGCTCCGTTTTACTTGTCGGTGCGCAGTTCGCACATTTGCTGGTTACTGGCTTTTTCCCTTCTTTGGGGCGCAGTAGTATAGAGCTAAAGATTGCACATAGCGTAATATTTCAAACGAGAACGCCTGGGTAGCTGTGACATTACTTTTGTATTGAGATCGGCTATTATCGCTACTGTCGCCCTCGACCAGGCGTTCAAGCTCTAAGAGATAGGGTGGGTTCCCCTATAAATGTGAAAATAACAAACGTATTTGGTCAAGTACAAATACATGCCAATAATACAGGGCCAAGTCCCTTAGGCAAATTTAAGACAAGGAAAGTATATTAGGCTCCCGGAAAGGGACATATAAATAAGCATAGCACCGAGGTGCGCTTATAAGTTTAAGAAATAAATAGGGTTGGCTCCTATAAAAGGTAGTGGTGCATGCAAACAGATAGAGGCATTAGTACATGCCTCTGACAAAGCTTCAGCGGAAGCATATAAGAGTTTAACCTTTTAAACAGAATTAAGACATAGCGTTGCAACGTACATGCTGAGGCATTACTTTATGTTGCTACCAATGAAAATACATATACAAATGCTAATGTACATTACATGTATAAGAGAGCTCGAATAACTGCAATTATTGCAAATCTATATATCTTACGTACATCGTACATGTACATAGGCAAGAGTGGAAACCGTGTAACCATTTCATTTTTAAATATATTTTTTTTGCGCATGCGCATTGAGTTTCACTGTACAACCTCTCCTCTAGTAAATAAGCGAACATACTCTACAAGTAAGTATTGGTCAAGTAATTTAGGAAATTACGAGCAGGCTACAGCGGCGTTGTTCTTCAAACCTGGAGAACGTAACAGAAGTACTTTTCAGAAAATATAGTGAATGTCCTTTTATAGTTGCGTGGTTAATTAGATAGGTAGATTAAACATCTTATTATGCTAATCTTTTTTTTATTTAGAGTTTTCAGTATCCTGATCTCCAATCCTGTTCGTTTACTACTGAATCTGCCTATGGAAACCTTCGTATTCATTTGATCAACATTAATTTATTTATCCAAGGAGACAAAGCAGATTGTTTTAATTGGTCAAGTTTGACAAATGAAAAAGTCATAAGATAATTTCTGTTTATTCTCTTTGCAATCATTATTTAAACACTGTTACAACTGTTTTTTTTTAATAGACATTCCATATGCACCTGTTTAATTTGATACAATCTTTCTAGTGGTCAGTGTATATATGAAACTGAAGAAATATCATACAGAAAGTATCAAAAGGAAGACTATTCATTAAATTTCGTAGAAATCTGTTCGCGAAAATGTTAAAAATTACTGATCGTAGAAAATGAATCTTGACATAAAATTCACTTTGGCTTTTGTAGATGTCTTCAACCGTTTTTGAGATCCGAAATTTTAGACGGCGGAAAAAAATAACCCGGTGAGTTAATTATAATCCGTGCAAGGATCTCAGCTTTTCAGTTTTGGCAGGTATTCGCGTTTCGAAATTAGAAACAATACTTTATTAATTTTGTGCATTATATATTTTTAACAAATGCATAGTCACACCGAATTTTGTAGATTCCGTGACGTCAATTTCTTTCTTGGAAAATAGAAAAATATACGAACTTCGAAGGAACAAATTAAAAAGCAATTTAAAATTAAAATCGAGACGTATTGTTATATTCTTGCATAAATAATATACAAAATATCAAGGTCTTACGCTAGTAAAAACTTATTCGCTCATTTCTTCTATTTCCTCTTCTTCCTCATCGCTGGTTACGTCTGGATCATGCGCTTGTTGTTCGCATTTTGGACAAGTGCACTTAAACAAGTAGTTTTCTGATAGTTCCTTATTACGCGAATGTCGCGACCTCTGCAGCGTACATTCGTCTAGGTAACTTATGCAAATTTCATCGCCAGCTTTAATATCGCTCAAAGCTACCAGGGATAATCGACTGTTGTTATGCAAATATGTCGGTTCCGCGTTTGGTACACAACTATGGTTACAGGAGCTTTGCAATGAAAACAATGCCACCCCTTCATTATTCAGGAAATTTCCAGAATGTTTGTCCATGTCTTCGTACAATGTGTCAATGAATCGGTCGAGTTTAACTGTTTCTTCTGGGGGAAGTTGTAATTCGGAGCTTCGGGTGACCCATTGACTAACTGCGCTTGTACCAACACCTTGTCCATTGGTACCTATATTAAAACTTTTAAATTACGTTATTGAAGACAAAAAAGTTCATTGCTTGATCATTAGGCAAATATTAGTAAAGTAATTTAATAAGATCAAAAATACAAATACCTATAAGTGCAATTAAACTCTGAAAGCCTTCTTGTGTTAGAAAGTGAGATATTCCCTCCGGATTCATAGCCTGTACAAGTAGGTTGTGCAGAAT
This sequence comes from Trypoxylus dichotomus, assembly GCA_023509865.1. NCBI lineage: Eukaryota > Metazoa > Arthropoda > Insecta > Coleoptera > Scarabaeidae > Trypoxylus > Trypoxylus dichotomus. Next base: position 38,317,519 of record CM042081.1, read on the forward strand.
TACAACCTGATCTGCAAATTTTCCTCTCAGAAGTTTATGCGCAATTTTAGTATCCTCATTAACAGTTCGATGGCAAAATTGTAAAAATTGTGCCTGGGTGTGTTCTCTATTTGAGGACTGTTGTATCGTTGCCAAAATCCGTGGTATTATCATGATACTACTTGTTTCTGGAGGATAATGCATTTGCCTAGAAATGATAAAGTATTACAATATGCAGTTTAAATTCAACACACTTACTTCCACATTTCGTTTAGCTGATAAAGGGGATGCTCCTCGAAAGAAGATTTTTGGAAGCATAATGTGCGGTGGTACTGATTGTAGGCTGTTATTTGACATTCTGTACTGCAATAATTAACTCCGCATAGAGTACAACATGCTGAGGTGTTCTTATTTGTATTACAACACTCGGGATATGGAAGACGTAACTCTGGCTTGGCCGATAAACGCCTAGCATTTTCTTCAGCTGTTTCAAGTGGCCTAAAATATTCATTGCAACTTTGGTTAATGTAACTTTGAGATGATCAAGCATACCTTAAGCAATGGTCACAAGCCCTGTAACCATATGCCGCGTTCCATGAAAATTGACAACATACTAAAGGATCTTCTTCAAATATAACGCTTCCGGCATTAAAATCTCTTTTTGCAAACAATCCTTTACCCTACTTCAATATGATAATGATAAATGCTCTTTATTAATATAATCTCATTCATACCTTAATGTTATTTACACAACGTATCTCCACATCCATATTTACAAATTGCATAAAATACTTTCAAATATTTAAAATCACATGCTTTGTTAATAATAAACACGATAATAAAGTTGGGTTAGAATCATTCCATACATGTCATACAATGACGTGTTGAGAGACATCTTTCCTTAAATAGCAACATAAACTCAATTTTTGAAGTTGATGCAGCAAATATCTAGTAGAGGGCCTCGCTGGTTAGTATAAATGCATTTAAAAGGTTATAAGTGGAATTTGCCTTATCAAAAAAGCTTTTTCCATTAAAATATGGTGAAAAAGAAAAGAGTTTTTGTTACCGTAGGTACAACATATTTTAATGAACTAATAGCAACCGTCACTAAACCAGAAACACTAGAAGTTTTGAAAAATTTGGGTTATACAGAGATACAGCTGCAGACCGGGAATGTAACTTTTGATAAAGTGTCTGATCCTACTATATCTGTATTGTATGGTACATATTTTGAAGATTTTGAAAACCAATTGGAAACGGCAGATCTAGTAATAAGCCATGGTGGTGCAGGATCATGTTTGGAAGTTCTCCGTAAAAAGAGACCACTTATTATAGTTATTAACGAAAACCTAATGGATAATCATCAGATAGAATTAGCTGAACAGTTGCAATCTGATGGTTATGCATATTATTGTACGTGTAATACTTTAAAAGATACTTTACATAAAGATTTAAATTTATTGAAAGAGTATCCTACAGCAAACAAAAACCTGTTTAGTGATTATTTAGACAAATGTATGGGTTTTTTATAAAAAAGTTATAGGGAAAATTTTATTGTAAGAAAACAATTTATACAAAACAAACTTTAAATAAATTATTGATTACACTAACTTCTTTGCTTCAAAGAAACTCTTTAAATGTTTCATTTGCCAAGCACCCATAATTAATAGCACAGCAGTTTGAGTGATTGACCACCATAAAACTCTTGAGTTTGTACTTTCACTAGTTTGACGGAACCTTTCTTCACGGAACTGTAAATAGGTAAAATTTGATGTTAGTTGCTTAGATTCATGAAAAAACCATTTGTAGTTTACCCTCTGATAATTTTGTTCTTTAGTAATCTGATCCACTTGATCTAACAGTTGACGAATCCTTAATTGCAACTCTGACAATTTCTCTTTTTGCACGACATCTCCATAATTAATAGCATGTTCTCCGACCTGTATATCCAAATGTACTCTTAGCTGAGACCCACTAAACCATGCTGTACTATTGGAATACATGCAAATTACATGTTCACCAGGCGTAGTTGAGGTAAAAGAGATTCTTCCTTCCGAACTATAGACTCGAGACAGCATTAGTTGGTCATCTGGGTCTCTGACATCAACATGCATGCCAATACCAGGAGAAGATGGCATAAAACCACCACTTCTTGGATCGTACAATTCTACCTTGTAATTTACTGAAAACGTAAAGAAAAATAGAGCTCAGTAATAATTCTAGACTGTCAATGAGAGGTTATATTACCGATTACCGAGGTTTCACCGGGTATTTCTTCTATGAAACATTTTCGCTCTAATTCGCCTATGTGGAAATAAAGCCCGTTGGCGAAAGTACAGAAAGAAAGTGCTAAAAGTGCGAAAATATACTTATCCATATTTATTTACCCTTTTGTCAGACACGTCATTGAAATCAGGTGTGTTCTTTTATATACGCCACTTTTGATCTGAAATTTGTGCGCATGCGCTTTATCAGTGTTGTCATGCGCATTACATAGAAAGTATTTCGCGGCAAAGAGAACAAGCCCATCTGCATCCTAAGTATAATACAAACCCTTAGAATTGATTTGATTGAGAAAACAGAAAGGATGTATTCCCGTTTCCTTTAAGTTAATAAAGAATGTCCTTTGAAGACATAATCTTCCATTTTACTTTAGAGTGAAATTGCTTACCATTATTTCAATATTGACAGTTGTACATGCTTCAGACAGGAAATTAAGAAATAGCATCCTTCTATATCGACAGTGAGTAATTTAAAATAGACTGAAATTTCAAGAAATTTCTGTAATGTTATAGAGTGTATGATAAGAGGAATACGTTTCTTATTTATAATCCATTTTACTTTTTTAAAACTGAAGATTGTTTATAATTCGGTGACTGTTTGAATTACATATAAAGACATTTTGAATTCTAAATTCTTCTGTGCTGATCAACATTTTAATGTGAAACAGCTTTTGAAACTCGAAAAGATGTCTAACGGTATGTTCATTTATAACATTTCTAATATCATATTGCAATTAAGCTATTAATAATTGGTATACATCTCATCGTATATTAATTATACCATAGTATGTCTTCCCGTGTCGGATTACTTCAGATAAGTTACCATTTATACAATAAAGTTTAACAGTCTTATGACATCTATAGATGGTTTGGTAATACGATATCCCGTTTGCTATTACTGAAATAATAACCACGATTGCCATACATGTGTTCTGCATCGTTTATATTAAATAATTCTTTCCGAGGCGCTTTCATACTGAAGCTATTGTTCATATCTTTGTTATTTGATCATTTTGTTACAAACATACCTAAGCCGTTTTCCAAGGTTTAGTAGACTATGATTTTGAAGTCATAAAGAATAATTTGTGGCAATTTCGTGAAAAACTTACAGTAAGTAATCGCAAGTGCTGTTTTTAGGTGATAAGTACAAAAATAAGAAGAACTCTTTTTCTATATTGCAGTAATATATTTAAACCACAATCTTTTTGAATTGCGGCTTTTTAACGATTATGCTATGTATTGATAAGACCGCAGGATGTTAAGTTTATGTTAAGTAATTATCTACTTACAGTAGTATCGTTTTGATACTAATTTGTGAATAAATAAATGATTTCTATTATGATTGAAAAATTAATTTTTTCATTAATATATTTATTTTTTAATTTGACATAATAATAGGTTTTATAGTAATATAAAAAAATATGGATGTCGTTGGGGATATAGCTCAGTGGTAGAGCATTCGACTGCAGATCGAGAGGTCCCCGGTTCAATCCCGGGTGTCCCCTGACTTTTTTTCTTCCTTTGTTTTAGTATTTTTAAAACTTTTGCAACAATCGATTTTTTTACAATTACACAATAAAATTTCAGGAAGGTGTTTAGATCTTTTTCATCCTTACTATTAGTCTTTTATAGTGTTTTTCTAATTCAAAAATAATTTATTTTCTTTAATAAATCATCTTACTCTGATGTAACATATGCCATCCAGTTATCGTTGAGATATGATCTTTTTTGCTGTTCTTCTATTTCATCGTCCCCTTCTGATGTCATCTGTTTTTCTAAAGTATGGCTGTCTGAAGACCTTTTCAGTGACCAATATTTTCCTGGATCATGTAATGTTCCCCGATTTGATAGAAGATTTCAAGCTACTGATAGGACTCGTGGAGCAATTCTGCTGACCTATAAGCACCATTTAAATGTTATGACTTTGGACCTTATTAGTTCTCTTGCTAATTTTCCATTTATAGACGTCACCGATTGCAAATTTTCTTTTAAATGTTTAATGCTTGATGAATTTGAGCATGTTCTATTAGTTGGTGATTTTAACTGTACCTATTTTAGCAGTTATGATAGTAATGATTTCAAATCAATAGAATCAGAATTCTCGTGCCCTTTATAATTTGGTTCAACACAATTTTATTCTTTACGATAGATATCGACTACATGAGCTTGCTATTGCTGGACCTTGTACCTTTAGTTATTAAGGATACCTACCATTCGGTGCTTCTGGTAGAAGGCTCTATCGTTTTAGTATCATCTACTAACTTATCAATTCATCCTGTCTCGATAATTGTTTTGATGTCAATATTGCATGCGACATTTTTTGATGTTTACATGTTACCCCGAAAGTAAACTTTACCTAAACGGTAGATGCCTAAAATAATCGATAACATCAACCTGAAATATTACTTCCTACAACACTATAGACGATTTAAGTGTGTCAATTCCCTATAATAGTTTAGAGAACTTTGCCATCTTATTAAAGGTCGGTCAATTACGGTTTACTTCAACAATCTCGACGGTGAAGAAGATGGTATTATTGATACGCTGATTGATTTTGGTCTTTTATCCGATAGAATTGCTCTACATACTGATTTTGCTAAAGTTTCTAATCATGCCGACCACTCTTTTATTTCCTATAAATTTATGCCATTTAGATTGAGTGATTTTTTGGCACATTTGTTTCAATCATATTTGTTTAATAGACGTTAATATGTTTTCTTTAATGGATTTACGTTTCGCGAATTTATTCGCTCTTTTGGGAGTTCCGCATGGCTCTAACTTTGGGCCTTTAATATATCTAGATGGTGTACACTGAATCATCTAATCCTTTACATCAACAAGTGCAAAGTGATTTCCTTCACTCGTCGATATTCGTCTATTACCTTCAATTACGATTTTGCTGAAGTGGTCATCGAACGTGTTGAACTTGTGACGGACTTGGGAATTTTGTTTGACGTACAACTTAGCTTTGGCGAAGATATTTTTAACTTCTCACATACCGATAGAAAATCTCTTGCACTCTTATTAAATCCTGTTTGGAGTATGCGTCCCATTACCACGTTACTTACAGACGTCTATTGGAAATGGTGTAATCCATATTCGCATAATTTCTCTAGTTTCGACTAGACAGAATTTGCCAACCTAGAAGTGTAGATCAGGTTCTATCGTTGTTTTAATTGTAAATGGTTTGGACAATAAAATTTATTATTACCTTATTTTTCCTGGTTAAATAAAATGTTTGGATTTGGTCTTGTGTTTCATCCTTTATAAAAACTTCAGCTTCATCGCTTAGAGCTAGGGATTTTTTTAGTTCATGATGATATACTGGCTTTCATGTTCATTTCTGCACTGGATATTTAAAATAATTATTTAGTTTGCACTTAATTTTGTGCGATTCGTTTGTAGTTTTCTAGCGTAGTATGAATGTAATTTTTTTGTCAGGCAAAGAAATTTAACCTTAGTGAGACTTAACATGTTCAAATTATAAGTATAGAGGCATTTACTCTACGAATTGAGCATTATTATTAAAACATTATGCAGTCCTAGAGAACTGGTTTACGTAATTTGTTGTCGCATAACTTTTGATCAAGGTAACGTTACTTTCATCATCGTACAAGTTTCGCAAATCGTTTAGTGGAATGGGATAGCTTTTCTTTTGCATCGTAGTGGTTAATGACTGTTAGTATTGCCTGTCATGTTAAAGTAATTAGCTTCTATAAATCATGACAATGGCGTTGTGTAAAGTGTGTGAATAAACGCAAAAAGAAGTACGGATGATGATGTCAATATCGTCAACCAAGCTGGCGTAAAATGAATCTTAAAAGGACTTCTGTTTTCCGTTTCGTCCACCTCATTAAATATTAAACATGTGTAGTTCGGTATATACTCCATAAGATATTCGCATACGCTCAAACAGTTCGTTTATTATTATAGATAATTATTATTGTATTATCGCTCATAAGCGTATCGTACAAGCCTTGATATGGATTCAATTATCGGTATGTACATATTTTATTATTATTTAATTATCGGTACTATAGAGGTGTTTCGTATTATCGATGTATTGCTATGCGAAGTGGATGATTATTGCTATTTAATTTGCGTGTTTCGCATACATTAGAGATTACTAGTAGCTTTATTATCCATCTTGAATCGTTTGTTTTTGTATTCAAAACGTGCTCCTGCCGTAAACTATATGTATTACCACGTTAGGCCGGACGCACATTAAATGTAATAAAATATTAGCCGTTAAAAAGAACGAAACCCAATATTGGCGTGCTTATGGAAACTTCCAACAAAAAAGAACAGCGCTAGTCATTTTTTTTTTATTTATACAGTTAGTCACAGTGAAAATTGTCCACCTAGTAGCAGACGCACATTTTTTACCATTCTTCATTACACAACCGATGGTGGCAAACAGTTCAGAGTATATTAAAAAGGATATCAACAAACGCAGAATTTACACGAAAAAAATTCTTATCGAAGGGGATGAACAATAGATTCTGATAGAAATAAATAAGGATACGAAATAATGGGGGAAGAAAGTTAATCCCAACAATATTGAAAGAATGTTGCGGGAAAGTGAACTGCATGGACGTATCGCTAGAAAGAAGCCAAATATCAGCGACAACAATGGGACGGTAATAGTCGAATTCGTAGACAAAAGGCATATCTTATTCTGGCAAAAAGTTTTATATTCAGATGAAATAAAAATAAATTTATTTGGATTGGATGAGAGAGTAAATGTGAAGTATAAAAAACGGACCAATGATTCGTCTATGACTTATAGCACACCAAACACCAATTTTCCGTGGATTCAATATAAAAATTATCGTGTCCTTCTATTCTATGAATTCATATAAGCATTCAGATAAAACCATCCTTCATTGGAAAAGGATGTTTTGTCAAGTAGGTCATTGTTGAAATTGTTTAAGAACCATTGACAGAACGTTATTCTTCGAGGATGATCAACTTGCAAAATTTCTTGAAAACAGGTCATGTCGTAAGGAAATAGATGCAAATCCCTTTTCAAAATCGTATGACAAATCGCAAATGACACTCCAGTTAGTTGGGATAAAACTCGGATGAAGGTTGTTGGTGCATTATCCATAATTTCCACTTCTTTTCGCTTCATACTAGCTGTTTCTGTAAAGACTTTGACACAATTTTTAACGGTATGCTGAAAACTATCATAATTAAATTCCAAGTTTGGAAATTCACTTTGAAATTCTTCCAAACAGTCTCCAAGAGAGTATAGCCATTGTCCATCAACTTTTCGTCCATTACGAAAATATATTCAGTGGAAAAACATTTTAAAATAGAAAAATGTCAAATCTAAATATATTTTGACAACCATATAATTGAACTGTCAGTAGATGATATGCAAATACAAACTAGAGATACGATTTTATCTTCAGAAACCACTTGACGTAAAATTTATTTGATGCCTTATTATAAACACAGACATTCAATTACAAAAGAAAGAAAGCTAATTTTCACATCATTAATGCTGGTATAAGTATTGCTTGTATCTATTTTTAAAGTTACCATACTAAGTGATTTAAAATATGTACTAAGCTTGGTTCAAAATGAAGCAATATGATACGTGAGACCTGTTTGATATGTACCAGTTCTGTGAAGTGATACGGTTATAATATTCTTATGCCGAATATTAATATTGCGAATGTCAGGGTATTGCACATAGTTTTTATTCTCCTTTGACCTTCACCGAGCAAAAAATAATCAATTGTATGATTTGTAGGTATCACGCCGTATCCAAATTTCATGTCGATGTTTTTGTCGTTTAACTACTATGTCAGGATGACATAGTATAACGCGCAGAACATTTTTTGAAGTCGGTGCTCAATATTTGTCTTGATGCTTGCTGAGAGGTCCTTTTTGAAGTTTTATAATGTAAATACCACATACATACATATAACCAAAGTTGCTGGAACAACTCCATATTTACCAGTAAAGTGTTGCATTTTAAGAAATTTTAGACTACTTCAAAGAATTTTGCATATTGAATGACTTATGCTGGACACAATTTAATCAGAGTATCGAAAGCCTGTTTGATTTTGCACATTTTACTGCACTTCTGATGGTTATAAGAGAAAATAATTTAAAATAAATATTACAATGGTGGAATGTGGAGATAGATTTTTCGATCAGTTGTAATAATGAAAGAGAATAAGAAATTGTCATGGCTGCGTAGTATAATGAGTCTTTGGAAAAGAAAACTAAATCAAACATGCTAATTTTTAAATAAATTTGTTATTAATAATGCATGACTACTGTTGTTTCTCATAATTTGGAATAATCTTCTTGGAATCTGTTGAAATGATTTTTGTGAATATTTCAATGGGATTCTTAACCACGTCCGTTCTGATTCTTTTAAAGAACTTTCTTACGTTTTAGTATTAGCGTATACTTTTCTTGTTAAGTATTCCCTGTTAGGGACCCACAGCATGCATTTGCAACTGTTTGTTAATCGGTGAGCATTGTGGATACCAACATTATAGTATCTAGCTTTTATGTTGTATAATATTTGTAATTCTATCTGGAGTGTATGAGCTATATAAATATACTAACTCCAGGGAATCATTTAAATATATCAAGGATTCGCTACCATAACTGAACCCAAATTATTATGATGAATAAAAGCACTTATTTTCACTAATCGATTAAGTTAATCTGAGTTCAAGGGAATGCCAAGTAATTTTCTCTCTATGTGATATTAAAACTGATTTCCTTCACATTTTTAATCTTTTAATGTTCGGAATATACAATTCCAATTTACCAATCGGTCTAAGGAAGCTGCAAAATTTGAAGGAACTGTCGAGTTTATTCCGGCAATATATCAACCATGGTATGGCTCTTTCCAGGGTGGTATAAAAGAAAATAGTGAAACGGTTTTCGTTATTATAAAATAAGTTCTAAAAATAATCCTTCCATCTTTATTTCATAAAAACATTAAAGTGAGAATGAAAACTAGGCATAATCAAATTTAAAATAAGTCATTTTAATGGCGATTTATAATTATAGTATATAATGCTCTTCATGTAATGAGACCCATACTTTCTTTCCAAATGAAAACAAATACAGCACTCTTGAGATAGTTTCCGATAAAACATTTATGCATTTTGAAGTAAAACTGGGTTCACGATGAGAAATGTTGGATGCGAGATATGAATAGTAAACTGCAGTAAACATTTTAGCATAGAGCTGTTTTCAATAGTATTGCCAATCTATGATATATAAAATTCCATCAAGAGATCCCATTATTCGTAGCTCCAGTGTATTGAAGTCATTTAATGACAATTCTTTCTTTTTCTTTTTCAGTGTTTCCTTTTGCTTTTTTTTCTGCTTTTCCATCTTATTTTTTTCTTCTGCTTTTCCTGATTCTTTTTCTTGTTCTCTTCCCTAGTTCTTGTCTTTGAATTGAATGTGCCCATAAATATTCTCGAGTACTGCTTGTAGTAAAATTATTCAGTTGATCAAAATTGGTTAAAATTAATAATTGACTAATTCTGTGATAATTAAGCTTATTTTTTTCTTCTGTAATAATTAATTTAGTCATTAGTAATATATACTTTTATTACTTTTCGAATCTAATTGAAAACTATACTTAAGTACACAGTCCGACTTTAGTAAATACACGTGCACACGAACATGTCGAGATCCAGTGACTTTTGCGTTTGTAAAAAAAGCTGCTAAAAGCTTTCTATAATGGGAATAAAAACATATTATAGATTGTGGGCTCGGGGATCATACATCACAATAATACCTCTAGTTCCAGCTCATTGTCGGTTAGAGAATTTTTGGCCCGTTACGAAATAATAAACAACGGAAAAGACTTCCAGAATTGTTACCATGAATGGAAAACTCGCTGAAAACGTTGTGTATTCTAAATGAGCACACTTTAAAGGGAACGTTATAAAATTGTAGATACGTTTAACTAAACATTTTAACACATGGGCTGAAAAGTCCCGGGCCTAACACATAGATGACGCTAGTTTTGTTGCAGTCACCTTTCTCTCAGTTAGTACTAACCTTCAAAAGACCGTTAAAATTTCATGATATTCTATTCATTAGTTTGTGAGTTATTGAGCTAACAGTCACGCTACTTTTGTTATTTTCAAAACAATGGATCAAAAACAATTTCGTGTTTTAATTTTACACTGCTTCTTGATGGGAAAAAATACCGTTCAAGCGAAGCAATGGCTTGAAAAGTGTTATGGGGACTCCGCTCCATCAGAAACAACAATAAAACGTTGGTTTGCTGACTTCAAACGTGGTCGTAGAGACACCGATGACGTAGAAAGCAGTGGACGTCCAAATGAGGCGGTAACACCAGAAAACATCAAAAAAATCCACAAAATCGTTTTGAATGATCGAAAAGTGAAGTTGCGTGAGTTAGCTGACATCGTAAAGATATCAAAAGAACGTATTGGCTTTATATTGCATGAGCATTTGACTATGAGAAAGCTCTGTTCAAAGTGGGTGCCGCGTTTGCTCACTGTTCACCAAAAACAAGAATGTGTTGATGATTCTGAGCAGTGTTTGGCCATGTTTAAACGTAACAAACCGGAATTTTGCGTCGATATGTGACAATCGATGAAACACGGATCCATCACATCACTCCGGAATCAAAACGATCGTCATCTGAGTGGACAACAACTGGTGAACCTCGTCCAAAGCGCCCGAAAACACAACAATCGGCTGGAAAGGTTATGGCCTCGGTATTTTGGGATGTGCGTGGTGTAATATTCATCGACTATCTTGAGAAAGGAAATACCATCAACAGTGAATATTATATAGCGTTATTGGAGCGTTTGAAGGCCGAAATTGCAAAGAAACGACCGCATATGGCAAAGAAAAAAATTTTGTTTCATCAAGACAACGCACCGTGTCACAAGTCAATCAAACCAATGGCAAAACTACATGAATTGAACTTCGAATTGCTCCCACATCCACCGTATTCGCCAGATTTGGCTCCCAGCGACTACTGGCTGTTCGCAGACCTCAGAAAAATGCTCACCGGTAAGAAATTTCGCACGAATGAAGAGGTTATCGCTGAAACTGAGGCCTATTTTGAGGCAAAAGATAAATCGTTCTACAAAAGTGGAATTGAAATGTTAGAGCGGCGCTGCAATGATTGCGTTGCTCTTGATGGAGATTACGTTGATGAATAAAGCTAATTTTGAACCAAAAAAAACATGTTTTCTTTGTTAGGCCCGGGACTTTTCAGCCCATGTGTTAAAACTACTCACTGTTATTAATTTTGAGACATACCTCGTATGCCAAAGGGCGAAAATCTTATATAACACTTCCTGGTTCATTTGGAAATAAAAACTTATATTGATAATTGATTAGTTTCAGTAGAATATCAATACAAATGAATGTCAACAATTTGAACAAAAATGCTCTTTCTGACTATTAAGATTAAGATAGCAGTTTAATATTTGGACGTACTATCTTAGTTTTTTAGTATGGCTTTTTAGTTGTGTTTAAATTCATATTGAAGTAACTTCACACTACAGACAAATGGTCATCTTTTTGTTTTCGACCAATTCTTTTTCCGAATGTTAAATTCGAGTTCGCCTCTCAAATTGTGCTCATAATTTCTTTTTATCTATCTTTTATGTGCATCCTCATCCAATGAATAGCCTTGACTGGAACAATATGTTCTCCTAAACGAAACGTTGTGTTACGTTTGATGTGCGTCTAACCTTAAGACGGCTTTTGTTTTGTCGTTAATTTTAATGCTATGCTAATCTACCCAGATAGCTACGTTGTCGGGGACGAGGTCTTAAAATGGGAATTTGTATTGTAAATAACCACCTACGTGTACTATATATGTATACATACACAATATCCAGCTGTTGCTCGTAGAAAATTTCAATTCTTTGATGCTATTTTTAACCTTGCCAAATGCTAATTAGCATTACGCTAATTCTATTTGATCAGTCTATTTTCATTAAATGTAAATATTTAACACATTTTTTGACTATATAGACTATATATTTATTTACGAAACATATTTAACATTATATCCTAATTGTTCAAATAAATAATTAAATTTTTTTAAGGAATTTTGATGAAGTGAAACATATTCAAAAATTTACATTCAATTCATTATGAAAATATTGACGCAATTTTTAGCCCGGCGTGATTTAAAATTATTTGAATAAAAATTTAAATCGCGATTCAAATCAAAATGAGTTTGTATTTTAAAACATGCTTAAATTTCATACAATTCACCTTAGACCTGTTTCATAACTTGTCTTCCTGTGGTTTGTAGGGCATAAGTACAAACATACGTATTGAATCAATTTCATTTATTTTCTGAGCTACCTTTTAAAAAGTCACTTTATCGACTATGTATTGCGAATTACCTGAGACGTAACAAAACTTCCTTATACCTTACCAGACATTGTTTTTACGAAAATTTGTTAAAATAATAATAATAACAAAATTATTTTAATTATACCATCAAGTACGAGGGCGACCTGAAAGTGTTTCCGAAATCGACAAGAAAAACACGGTATTCGTGTAGTTTTTTATTTTTATTTTTCGATGTAGTCTCCTCGAAGTTCAATACACTTTTTCAAACGATGCTCCAGTCTCTTCAAGTCGTCGGAAAAGTAGGATGTTTCAAGGGCTGCAAAACAGCCGTCTGTAGTGGTGATGACCTCTTCATTTGAGGCAAATCCCTTTCCTCCCAGTGATTTTTTCGTGTTCGGGAATAGGAAAAAGTTGCTGGGAGCTAGGTCCGGTAAACTTGGAGGATGAGAGACCAATGCGCAGTGCAACTCGTTCAATTTGGACACGACAATGCGGGATGAATGAGCCGGTGCATTGTCGTGCCGAAAAAGCACTTTTTTCCGCTGTAAACAAGACCGTTTCTCCTTTAATACTTCATTGAATCGGGTCAATAAGTCGCTGTAGTATTCCCCGTTATCGTCCTTACCTTCTGCAAATAGTCGAATAAGGATCACACCGTGGGAAACCCAAAAAAATGGTCGCCATGACCTTTCCGATAGTACGTTCTTTGCTTTCTTCTGAGCCGATTCACTCGGAGAAGTCAACTGCTTCCACTGTTCCTTGGTCTCCGGTATGTAGTGGTGGATCCAAGTCTCATTTATCATCCATCCTGGCCAGACACTCCTCCGAAACGGTCATCCGATTTCGTTTTTGCTACGGTGTGAGCAAACGCGGTACCCATCGCGCCGAAAGCGTTTTCATACCCAAAATTTCGTGTGGGATATGGCTAATGCGTTCTTCTGAGACGCCTGTTGTCTCCGCTATCTCTTCCAGCTTCAATCGGTGATCAGCTAATACGACATCATGAATCTTGTTGACCATTTTATCGTTGATAGCGATTGTTGGGCGTCCGCTCCGTGGTTCGTCACTTGTGCTTGTGCGGTCATGTTTGAGCTCGCTCACCCAGATGCTAATGGTCGAAAATGACGGAGTACATCCGCCATGAACTTCTAGCAAAATATTACGAATTTCCGTGACCTTTTTTCAGCCATCCAGGGTTATCACTGCAGGAAATTAGATTTTATTCATTTTTGCGAAACCGCTTGACAATGCATCCACTTCAACCTTCATGCGCCATCTCTTGCCGATTCCGGAAACATTTCAGATCGCCCTCTTATATAGATACAACATTCATAAAGCGTATTATATATCCATATATAACAATTTTCTTAATATCGACTGTACTTTTCTGCTGGATTTACAGAGATGTAAATGATGTACTGGTGGAATTTTATGACGTAGTATATTCCTCCTGGATCAATGTGTCCCTTATAAAACCAAACTCAATTCTGATTATCCGCCATGGTTGCCACCAACGATCATCGCAAATATCAAAACCAAGTACTATTATTGCCAGAAATGGACAAAAGAAAAACAAAAAACTTAATATTTCTTGTTGAATTTGAAAGAAATACCTCATCAAAAGACAAATACATCACAACTACACTCAATATAGAGCTAAGTTTGGGTGATCTCTGGGGATGTCTTCATATCATCTGTGGAATTTTCTGCGTACTCAGCAGCGCTCTACAAGAATCTCTGGTAAACTTCGAGACAATGATGGTGGAGTTTTCGAGAATCCTGATTGTATTGTGAATGCATTTGCTGAAATGTTTTCAAATCAGATTATGCATTCTTCCAGTTTTCCGATTTCCGAATCCAGTTTCTCCAACTCTGTTCCACACCTCACATCTACTACAAAAGAAGATGAGTTACTCGAAATAATGACTCAATAGTCAAATAAGTACGCGGCGGGCAATGATCTACTACCTATTTTCTTGGTACGAGATTGTAGGTATATGCTTGCTTTCCTACTTCAAATAATTTTTAATATGTCGATTTCAATCAGTATATTTCCCGATAAATGGAAAACAATGAGAGTTATACCGATATATAAAAGGGTACTCGCACATCCCTTTCAAATTATAGACCGATATCCATACTTTCTAATTTCGCCAAGATATACGAGAAGATTCTCTATTCCAAAATTTATAGTGGTGCTCATTCCAGTATTCTTAACAATCAGTGTGGTTTTGTCATTGGTCGATCAACGGCTACAAATCTAGCAGTAGTATCTCAATATATTAGTGAGGTATTGGATAGGCATGGATGTAATTTATACAGACTTTTCTAATGCTTTTGACTGCATCGACCATAAAATACTGCTGTACAAGCTAGATGATCCCGGTTTTGTTCCATCTGTTCTAAAACTCACGCAATCTTATCTAACTCAGAAGAGGTGTTACGTAGTCTGCAATGGATATATGTCGAGAGAATTCACCTTAACTTTAGGTGTATCACAAGGTTCTAACCTGGGCCCGTTTTTGTTTGCGTTGTGCATCAATGATATACAGTCTGCAACAAAAAAATAGGACATTGCATTTATTAAAAAAATTTTATTGTTTTGTTAAGCAAATAAAGTTTTGATATTTTTTCTATATGTAATAAACAAATTTCACTGTCTCTACCATTACTTGGGACAAAAATAACCGATGTAGGGATAATTTGGAATTATTGACAAAATAAAGGTACGTCTAAAGTATAGGACATTGTTTATTTAAACTTTATAAATATGTAAAATAACAATTTACTTTCACCTCTTCGCATTTTTACTACTTCCAGCATTCTCTTAGGTAAAGTATCAAACAACTTTTGTGCAAGTTTTTGCTCTATACGTTCCCATTCCACTAAAATACTGGTTGTTAATTCCTGAATTGAATTGAACTGTCTTCCGCCACTGTATACATTATGTACTAAGATACTCCTGGCACTTTCGATTATATTCGGGCTGGCCACTCAAGAACTGATACTTCCTTTATTATAGAGTATCTTCCTTATTTGCGCTGTACCCATTGAGGACAAAACTAAAACTGATGACATGGTCTATACTTTTGTCGCACTTGGATGTGTGGTTTTCTCCAAATATCTTTGCTCATCCCCACTTTCGCAGTGTCAGTACCAAAAACTACTGCAACTTACCTTATACGTTCCCAATATGGATTGCCTACTCGAATTTTTCAATGCAATTCTTATTTTCTTTAGAACTTATGGGTGGCCTATACTATTGTCGCGGACTATACTTCTTCAAGTGGATTGTCCTATTCTCGCGTACGCTGTTGACATAAAAATGTGTATTAGGAGCATTAGTGACTCCTGCAACCTTCAGCGGAATTTAGATGTGTTGGCAGGGTAGTGCAAACAGTTTAAACTAAAACTTGACATTGAGAAATGTGTAGTTACTTCTAGCCGTTCCGACTCACCTTGCACCTTCTCGTATTACGTGGATGGTAATGTCTTAAGCCGTAAGACTGAATTTCGAGAGCTGGGAGTACTAGAGTGTAACATTCAAGCCTCATATCTCTGGAGTAGATGCTGACGCCTACACAATCTTAAGTTTTATAATGCGAATTTTAAAATATTTCAACGGCATACATCTGCTAAAAACACTATATTTTACTTGTGTACATGGTAAGCAAAATTGAATATGCCTTACTAATTAGATATCCCGTGTACACCACGAATATATTCAGTGCAAATTCTTGAAATTTATTTCTTTTACAAGCGATGATGTTTATTCAGGAAGAGGTATCTCGCAGGATTTATGTTACTGCGTTACGAACCATTACCATCGATTGTCCTTCTTTACTAGGACGCATGTATCTTTCGGTTCCGCGCATAAAGTCCAGGTACAACTTTGCCTTTCTGATTCCATTTGCTAGAATAAACACTATGAGACGGGTGCCAATTTATGCACTTTCTCAAATTGGCAACGATGGATGGAAGGCCCTCTTCAGTTGTTCGTAACGATGAGCAGCAATCTGGAAATCTACATGGGCCTTACGAATACTCTAACTTAGATGTATGCACACATGCTCATATTATAATGCCCCCATGTTTATATTTACGTTATTAATTAGTAATTATCCTGTCATTGCATCTTGGTCTCTTGAATAATAAAGGTTATTATTATTATATACGCAAATAGATATTTTTAACAATATTATAGATATCTACAAGTACAGGATTTCATCAATAGTTTTTTCTAGGTATCACCTCCGTTATAAAGAAGCAAATTTTTGTGTTAATTCCTATTAATTCACCTTCTCATAAAACTAATTAGATAAGAAATGGAATTTTCTATATATAATTTCTTCGTATTCTAAAAATAATTATTATTCGGTAATTCCTTGTATCCACAGATGGTAACTTTATAATTTGCTGTTTCGAACGCATATACATGTATTATAATTTAAACAAAGGTTGCAACCATATGTTCTTTTCCCTTTCATGTTTCAAAAATTACAGTTTACGTACATATATCACGTCGAAAATTCTTCGTGTATGGATGCGGTTATGATACACAAAAACACTTACACTTCTTTTGTTTTTCCGAGGATATTCGTTTGTGTATATTGAAAGGATTTTGACGTGTATACGGTCTGTTTATTTATACGATCTTACTGTTTTACGTCTGAAGGATTGGATTTCAAACAAAAAAGAAAACGTTAGTGATCTGACCATTAATTTGTATATTTTGTAAGATTGTTAGTAGATATTATTTATAAAAAAGGGTTATTCTTAAGAATATTACATTCAAAAGATGGAATTCTTTAAAAACTCGATAAGGTATTAAATCTAAGTTATTAGGTAATGGAGTTTGTTAATGTACATACATCTCTCTAACTCTAAGTAAAATTTGGAACACTTTCTTGAGAAAGCATCGTCAATGCAGAGTCTTTCTTGTACCATGCTGTTTCTTAAGAAGGTTTTTATTCTTTCCAAAGTAGAAAAACACCGATCTGCTTCAACTGATGTTATGGGAATTATAAGTAGAATTTTTAAAAGTTTTAAAGTCACATTTAGTTCATTGTTTTGTGGAATGATGTCATAATGTGAAAGAAAACCCGAGAGTGATATAAAAAGAGTGTAAAATCTTCCGTTTCACTAATTACGCTTAGTTCAGTACGGAATATCCATTCATCAAAGTTAATTCTTTTCTGAAAGACAATTTTAGGAAAATGGAGGCTGTATTGAGTAAAGTTATCAGCATAAAATAAAGAAGTTGCAGTTAAGTGTCTAGTAAAGCTAAACCTATCTTTGGCCCGACAAAATAATAATACCACAAACTTCCTTTGCTTCTCGAGTATATTCGTCTCCATCGATATTATGCCGTTTTGTAGGTGATGGTCCACTGCCACTGAGTGTTTGTGATATTATTTCTGATTTGAGTTAACTGAGTTTCAAATGATAATATAAATTTATTGGCAACAAGGGGATCAATTTCCCTAGTTTGTAATTTTACATTCAATACACAGTAGACGTTCGATTGTGTGAAGGATATCAGTCAAGCACTGTTCACATTATTGAAAGTTTGCATTACCGAGCCTTATTTTATTTGTAAAGGAGAGTCGTCATCCTCATTCACCCCATGTTCCTCTTCATGTGCATCATCCATCTCTTTATCGTCATTTCATAAACCAACATTGGTAGTTGTACAAACAATGTCGGGATTTATTATTTTTTATAAGGTTGTATTCTTTAAGATCTTCTTTTCCCAACTTTTTTTATTTTCGTTGATTCAACCACAGTCCAGTTTAGTTGAGTCTTTTCATTAGAAAATGGATTTCGTGTAATAGAATCAAAATATGGAATAAATATCGACTTTTTAAAGTACTCGTTCAGGTTAGTAGCAGGAAGATTAGAATGGTGTTGCTACCTTGCTACAAGTAGGCATGCTTAAGTTGGATTCGAAGAATTTACCAATCTTTTTTGCATCATTAATGAACTCTTTCGTGCGTTTCTCGGCGACAATACAGTGGGAAGTGATAGCTGATATAATTCGCTAGAAATGCTGCGAGTATCTTACTAAATCAAAGTATATTGATTACAGATTGCAACAGTACCTTTCGTTGCCACCGAGTATACTTAAAATACCTCTGTCCTGGTAGCTTTTGAAGTCCTTCTACATTAGCCGCAAAGTTCAGCTTAGAAGCGCTAACACTTTCATGTTTTTGAGACCACTTTGGAAATATTCTTTCCTAACACCTATTCACAAAAGAACATGATTTGATAACATTTTTTATCATTTTTTCGTTAAAAGATATAAACAAAAAAAATGCTGTTTACAGTATGGAACAAAGATTATTGCTTGTTGAAGAAGAAAATGGTGGATACGCTTAACATTGAAACTGATACATCCAAGTTTTTACCAATATAGTATTCAGTAAAAAGTTGTGGTAATTTGATGACGGTGAAAGAAAATCATTATCGATATTTGCAAAGGACCAGTTTCCGTCGGTATTGCACGCGAATTATCGTTAATATGCTATATTCTTTGTTATTACGACACATCCCGGAATAAACGCTTGCGGTCGTAACAGTTGAAATATCGTAACAGTTTAAATAGTGTAAAGTTTGTATATAAGTAGGGAATACATTTGATTTTATCGTCATGTTATTTTAGATATTAATGTTCGTATAGTTTTAACCGCAAAATTCAGTAGTAAAACGATAAAAGTCGTGTTATTAATAATGTTTTCGTCTCTAATATCACACATACAATTTCTCAATTGACAGTTTTGAATGGGTTAATAGTTATACATATAAACTGGACTAATGTTTGTCAGATGCATATTTCATTTCGATTAAGAAATCAGACACATTTTATACATAAATATCGCCTCCACTTACATTAGAGTTACTTGAATATTTATCAATTTAAACGTTACGTTAGTGATACGATAACAGGCAAATTGAAAGCAATTTCGTAAATTTTTAATTAATCTTCCGTGACATTTATATTGAATTAAATATTCCAGATGACCCATATTTTCTACAGGGTGTATCACGACGACTTTTGGTTAGAATATAGAAAACTAATAACAATTGCGTTTTGAAATTCGACGTAATTTTGCGTTAGATTCTTCCTATTTAAAATAGTTTTAAAATTCTTCTATTTCTGCTTACACCGGAAGTAGATATCGACTTTCTTATTTCGTTGTCAGGGCCTTCGTTTGTTTTTCTTCTTTTCGATTTCTGTTCTCATTACCACCTTGTCTAATTTCCATTCATCTTTATCGGTATTTCGTCTTCATTATCCATGGAATCTCTTTCTTTACGATTCTGATATAACTTGATTTAGGAAACGTGTGTGGTAATGGCTTTACTTTCCTGCAAATCTTTCTACCATCAGTAGCTATTTTATTTATTACTACGAGGGCGACTTGAAATTTTTCGGTATCGATAAGAAAAACACGGTATTGGTGTGGCTTTTTATTTTTATTTTTCGATGTAGTTTCCTCGAAGATCAATACAGTTCTCAAACGGTGCTTCAGTCTCTTCAAGTCATCGAAAAAGTTTCGAGGTCTGCAAAATACTCATCTGAAGCGGCGATGACCTCCTTATTTGAGACAAATCTCTTTCTTTCCACTGATTTTTTCAGATTTGGGAATAGGAAAAAGTCGCTGGGGGCTAGATCCGGTGAATATGGAGGACGAGAGACTAATTCCTAGCGCAACTCATTCAATTTGGACACGACGATGCGGAATGAATGAGCCGGTGCATTGTCGTGGTGGAAAAACAATTTTTTTTCGCTGCGAAGGAGGCCGTTTCTCCTTCAAAACTGTATCGAATCGGACCAATTAATTGCCGTAGTGTTGGCCCGTGATCGTCCTTCCCTTCTGCAGATAGTCGATGAGAATCACACCTTGAGAATCCCGCAAAGTGGTCGCCATGACCTTTTCAGCGGATGGAACGGTCTTCGCTTTCTTCGGAGCCGATTCGCCCGGAGAAGTCCACTGCTTCGATTGTTCCTTGGTCTTCGGTATGTAGTGGTGGATCCAAGTCTCATCCACGGTTACGAAACGCATGAAGAAATCCGTTGGATCCTAGCCAGACACTCCTCCGAAACGGTCACCCGATTTTGTTGTTGCTTCGGTGTGAGCAAACGCGCCGAAAGCTTTTTCATACCCAAAATTTCGTGTAGGATATGGCAAATGCATTCTTCTGAGATGTCTATTGTCTCTGCTACCTCCTTTAGCTTGAATCGGCGATCAGCTAACACGGCACCATGAATCTTGTCGACCACTTCATCGTTGGTAGCGGTTTTTGGGCGTCCACGTGGTTCATCGCTTGTGCTTGTGCGGTCACGTTTGAACTCGCTCACCGGGAAGCTGATGGTGGAAAATGATGGAGTACATCCGCCATGAACCTCTAGCAAAATATTTCGAATTTCTGTGGTCGTTTTCCCAGTTATCCAGTAGTGTTTTATCACTGCACGAAATTCGATTTTATCCATTTTTGCGGAACCGTCTGACTTCCTACACAAAACACTCTTAAACAACAACTATTAATAGTAGACGTCTGAAATTTTGACAGTTGGCATAGAAAAGGTTGCTCTTGCCGACTAAGAAATCCACTTCAATCTTCGTGCGCCATCTCTTACCGATTCAGGAAACGTTTCAGGTCGCCTTCGTATTAGTGAATATAGAAGAATGGGTTAAACCACCCATACAGTAATGTAATTCTAAGTTACGAGAAGGATTCTGTCCTCTAGGTGTTTTATGCTTTTATATGAAGAAGTTTGCTGGAATGACTAACAATTCTGGAGATGTAAACATAACAACATTTTGAAATTTTAACACGCTGTAATTTCTAAATCATTGGATATAGATGATTCACTGGTCTCCATTGCATTAAAAATTAGAATAGCTTTTCTTTTGTATACACCACAAACACAAATTTCCATTTTGTTGTTTACAATGTGCGTAGTATTGACCAACCATGTAATATTAGATTATAAAGTCCGTACACATATAAAGATATTTCTGTTGAAAGCTATAACTACGTGCCTTTATTTTTAAAATTCCTAATGGCGAAATCAGTTAATGCTATTTTTATTCGCAATATCGAATGTGAAATATTGCAGAACATCTTCAACTACTTCAAACCTAATTTAAAATTGATATCAAGAGGCGGCCCCGTTATAAATAGCTTATATTCGATATTACAGCACGATACTACCGGTAAATATCGAATGTACCTATAATAACTTGTAATAGCTAAACGTAAGGAATATATACACTTGGTTAAAAATAAACGTGTGTAGTAAAGTGTTTGTTTTAAAAGCAGATTAAAGTTTATTGTTTTAAAATATCATATCTATAAAGCAACGGCAAAAAACACCAGAGTAAAATTTAGAAGGATTATGTTTCAGGGTTTTTCATTATTCAAATAGATTATGTAACAGGTGTTGTAATTTGAAGTTATTTAATAGAATACACAAATTATTTAAATTGTAGTAATATTTTTATTTCAAATGCTAGTGGGAAAACGGCTGTTTATTCATGTAAAATAAAATCTTGTAAGTCATAATAATAATAATACGTTATTGTCCAACAGATAAAGTAATTATCCAATTAAAAGGCAAATTTAATAAAAAATAAATGTATACATGTAAAACAGGTTACCTAGGTCTAAATACAAAACTAACCAATGAAACAAAAAAAAGCCTGATGAAATCACAATATACTTATAATTAAATTACAATATACTACGAATATCCACATCCACATCCAAAGTGGTTTACTGTAAATAAAAAAAAAATCACTATAGTTCATTCCAAACAGAGAGAGACTAAATTCTGAACAGACCCCCACCCCAAATTAAAGCCGATAAATTTGTGAAATCAATTTTACGCGGTAAACTTTGATTTGAGGATTTATCTGAAATATTAAGTCTATACCAAACAAAATTTTATATGGATTCTCCGGGGATAATTCTACAATTAAAACAATAGAATGGTAACTGTAGTAGTTAGAACAGATGAAAGTGAATAAATTTGTCTAGAAGATATTTCATTTATTTGTTGAAAAAAGTTCAAAAGCATACGTCATTATATAGATAACAGTGTATATATAGTAAAACATAATAAACAATGGAGTTGAAAATAGCTTAAATTTTTCAACCATAACAATGCATGACAATTATTTAAAATTACAACTGACCATTAAATTTTATAAACTATTTAAAGATTTTTTAATTTATTCTGATGCTTGTAAGGAAATCGAGTCATCACTACCATTGCCGTCTCCAACAGAAATTATAAAAGGTTCTATAACTTCATCGATAATTCCATTAAGATCCTTCATACTTGCCCTTCATCCTCGCTTCTTTTCCGATATCATGATTTATGCAGTTCCGTCAAGTTGTTGCAGTTACTTCATTGATGGTTTTGTGTAAATGTAACTTAACTTTGTTTAATTTCAAAATTCTGTTGTGTACAGCAACCTCATTTTTTATTTGTGCCCATGTGAATTTAACTGGATTGAGTTCACAGTGGTATGCAGATAAACGAAGAATAGTAGTGTTCTTTGACTTTGCAATTTCATCAATTACATATGAATTGTATTCAGTTCAACAATTCTGCTTTAACCATATCCTCCTCATACTCTATCCCCTTATTTTGTAACCAATTTTGTATGTCCACTTTTCTTCACATTCTTATTGGTGTTTTTTCTACCTTCCCGCTATGATATGGTGCATTATCCAATACTACGATAGCATTCTCTGATAAATATTGTAATATTTTAGTAAACCACTTCATGTTGTATATATTGCACTCAATAAAGTTACGTAGTATTTGGAAAATCTGCTTAATCATATCACCTTTTCTTGTGTCGGGTGTAACCGTTACAATTTTTTTTGTAAGCATTAAAAATTGTCTACTTTTCAGCGTTACTCAAGTGATTTGCTTTCTCTCAAATAAAGTTCTCTATATTTGCATATTACTTACAGAATCTATTAATTTTCAAATCAAAGCTCTAAGAAGAACTGATCTATTCCGCAAATAGCTAAGGTAATATAATAATTATGAACAAAGCCTGTTGAAACGCAAACGTGATATAAACAATAGTAAGAATGTCGAAATCTTCGACAATTTACGGCAAAAAAGGAGTGTTGTATGGTGTGATATCGCCTCGCTTTCAACCAATAAGAACTAACTATCATTTGGGTCTGTTCAGAAATTTGTCTCTCTCTTTTTGGAATATTGTATAGTTGTTAAAAAGGAAAGAACAATGAAAAAGAATTTTTGCTAAGTATAATGTATATGCTGTTTACATACTGCCAAAAGAGATGCCAAGCAGCAGGTATGCATATCCAACTCACCAGTATCCACAGACCTGAAGCCATTACACATTCTATATATCGAGGACCTAATGGCAATGGCAGTTCTAGGAGCCTGATAATAAAATACGTTTGTTTACATGGATCCAAGATGAGGAACCATAAAATTAATTTGACTCAACAATTCAGAGTAGTAGTAAGTAAATTAAGTAAATTAAATAGGAATTTGCACTCAGCTTCTTCTGCTTCGATCCTTGAATACTTCAAAATTTTCAACACTACGTACTCCGTCTCAATTTCACGGGTACCAACAATAATGTTTTCCTTAAGATTAGCAATTGTTTCTGATTTGTTCGCGTAAATCTTTTGCTTTGGATAACTCCAAAAGAAGAAATACAAAGGCGTTGAATTGCATGATCTAGCCAGGCAATTAATATGCCCTTCTCCAGAAACTATTCGATTATCATGTTGTAGGCGAAATACGTCTTCTTTCTGTGGCTCTGTGGGATATGGCACCGTCCTAGTGAAACCACGTCTTCTTGAACAAAATATTTGTAATCGTATTAAGATATCGAGCTCCAGCTACTGTAACTGCGTCGCCACCTTCATTTTCAAATAGGGCTCGATCACACAGCTCAGCTTAGAAACTACACCAATATTGGATAATGTTCGTTTGTACTTGACCAAAAGAAAGTACCAATAACGTTATCATATTTGAATGAATCATCCTGCATACAAAACGTATAAATAAAATAAATTGTTTTTGAAAATTTCGTAGTAGGCTTTGTTTAATTTACTTCGCACCATCTATTTTGCCAATAAAATATCCTTAAATACAACCAGCAAAGTAAGCCCTTTACTACCTTGCCACGATGGACTGTCATCCAACGACTACTATGTTGGAAGTTGTAGTACAGGCTGTTTGTATTGTGTTGACTTTTTGTTAATACTTCGCGTCACGAAATGAAACAAATAAGCGTTTGAGGAAATGTTAACCATTCCTAAGCACTTGTTTTGGTTACCATTAGTAATGCTGGTATATTATTATAAATATATATTTATTTATTGCAATGTGCCTAATTTGAACGCGGTTATGATAAACCTAAACGTGTATACCATTGGTTGTGTATGGACAGTCCATCTAGCATAATGAGGTATTAGTTGATGCAAAATTGCTGTTTTCGCCTAAAACAATAAGAGATTATTACAAGGAAATGAGTCAAACACAATATTTAAACTGGTTCTGATGATTCATTAATTTGTATTTTGCACCCTAACGATCTGTTTTTATAATAGACAAGATGCTATTCCGTAACAAACTTATTAGGAAGGGACTCTATTTTTCTGTTATAGCAGAAATTGGAGTAACATAATCAAATTCAGTATAACTCACACTGAAATAAGAAATATAGGTTACGTTATGATTTTCTCTTGTTTTTTCTAATAGTCGAATAACAACCTTTAAAAAGTCATATTTATGCAACGATGGCATCTAGTATTTATCCACACATTAAGTAATGAAACAGTATTATTCATAAAAATATACAGTATTAACTTTTTTGCTGTCTGTTAAAGGTGATTTACAGAATAAATAATGCGAATTGGCGCTAGAATAGTAAATACTATATGATCATATAAATTTAAAAGTTCGTGTGCGGGATCTCTAAATATTCAGTTTCTTTACCATTTGCATTTAGTGAACATTCCATTGATTCTTTAGTATTTGCCATATTGCGTTTTGAAACGTTCTCGACCTGGACGTTTTGCCCAATTGAAACTTTCTTAACCAGGATTTCTTCTAAATAAGCTCTGACAAATTTGCTTAACTCCCATCCAGCCAGTTTGTGCAAATACAAAATGTTTCCACCGGTGTTATCAAGAAAAGTTGCTGAAGATCTTCTAATACAATGACCGGTACATATAGTTGGATTTTCAAGGTTGAGAAATGTAGCAATTTTCTCAGATATTTTAAAAAGGAAAGGCTAAAATATATACTTTCCATATATATATTTTTAATCCTATGTCCTTTCTATATATATATATATATATACATATATTTTTAATCCTATGTCCTTTATACCTTGCGGTGTCAGACTATTTATTTTCTTATTTTTATCTTCCACAGGTTCCTGTTCTGAGCCAGTTGTTTGGCTTCAATCCATCCCATACTTCTCTTATCCAATGTTCTATACACCTGCTTCTTCCAGGTGTTTCGGGGTCTACCTATTCTGTTTTTGCCCTCTGTTTTGGCTTCAAATATCCTCTTTGTGATTCGATCTTCTTCCATTCTGTGTAGATGTCCAAGCCATCCCAGTTGTCTCTCTTCTATCACTATTTCTATTGGCTTGATATTTAGACTATTAGTAACTCTGCTTTTGATTCTATTCGTGGTTATCCATAACTCACTACCATATGTTAATGTTGGTCTGACCACTCTTTTATACACCTGTCTTTATTTTTTTTGGTATTTCTTTTTTATCCAGAAACGAATTTCTCAATATGTTATATATTTTTGCGGATTTCCCTATCCTCTTATTTACCTCTTTCTCTATTCTCCCATTGTCTTCAATGATTGTTCCTAAATAGTTGTAACTTTTAACTTGTTCCAATGCTTTTTCCCCGATTTTGATGCTATGTTTTCTTTCTTCTGCTGCTATTATCATTGTGTTTGTTTTCCTCGTGTTTACCTTTGTTAGTTCTTCTTTCCATATCTGTAAGGGATAAACAGTGTTTTAGTGGCAACCTGTGACTGTCGTAATGCTATATATTTTTAAAATAACATCACGGGATTAATATTACCCCCAGATACAAGGGCAAAAAGTCTTATCTCTTTTGAGTCTGGAATGGTAATAATAATAGTATCTCAGACTTTCACGGCCGTTTGACATCAAAGGTACTTTTGAAAATACGAACCGCAGTTGTTCGCGAAACGTCAGAGACAAAAACCTACTGACACGGCGGAACCCGACAACCGTTACGACTATGGTAATAATAACCTTACTCTCCAAAATCTTAACGTCGTCCATAGATATTTTCACTAATTCAATACTTCTACAAGTTCCACGCCCAAAAGCTGTACACAAAAATTTAAAAACTTACTCTCTTGCTAATATTTTAGATTTTTTAATTCTACATCCAACATTCTTCTTTTTGATTAGTCTTATTTTAAATCACCATACTTCTCGATTTTCACTCTCTCCTTTAGTTCCAAACAAGTTCTCAACATGGAATACTTGGACCACAAAGATGAGGAGAATATGCATTTGGAAGATTGACAAAATAAGGGAATATAATCGTTTCTGCACTCGTCCTTTGTCTCGCCACTCACAAAGTAGACGATATTCTTTTTCATTATATATTATGATTTCTCTGATAGTAAATCCAATCATCCACTATTTGTTGATGAGCTGTTTTGTTTTCATCATCCAAGACACGATACAAATGTAGGAATTACATTGATTCTTTAGTAAATCTAAAAATCTGTTCTTATATTTTTTAGTGCCTCAAAAATGAATAACAATCATAGTAAAATTATTGATTTATTGTCATCTTTGATGATACGATAAAGCTGTAAATATGAAAGATTTAACCATATCGGACCCTACGCAGGTGGCTGGACTACGTCTCATCACCTAGCAGCGTCCTATTATAAATCGCATAATATTCTTGATATATTAATAGCTATAGATGGTAAGTGCATTGTTTATACATCGATACTATAATTAACCAATTTAAAGAAATAAGTGTAACACTTTATTTAATTACTTTAGTTCGAGAAGGCTGTGTAATATATTATTCGTTTATTTATATCAAAGAATATGTTCTATCTTTTTCTTTATTTTCAAATTTTATTACAACTATAATACATACATTTAATGTACACACGCCGAGGTATAGCAATTTAAATAATTTTAAGACTAGATTTTCTTATTATTAGCAGTAGGATTCTAATAAAAACATTTTTGATTATTTGAAATAGTAAAAATAATAAGTCAAAAGCAAGATTCCAGGTGAATGAAGTAATTTGAATATCCTACGGAATGTATTCTAGTTTCGTACTGTACTCTTACAGTTATTTGGAAATGTCAACGAACATTGTTTGCTCTTACATTTAGTCTTCTAAAATGTTTATTTAGGTAGGTAAATAACACCTTTCAAAACAGTGACGTGCGTATCTCGTCTCTATTAGCTGTTTTTTCATCTAATTTCACATCCCTGGTAAGGGTTTTAATGCAGATTAGGTGGATTAATTTATTTATATATCTATATATATTCAGAATATACATAAACTCCGTTCTAATGATGAAAAAGAAACGGTATGAATTGCCAGAGAGCGTAGCAGTTACGCTACTGACAAGGACACCACTCTTCAAGACCAGTTGGTTCGTAGAGCGGAGCAGGTAGCCCCAACAAAGAGACTCATTCTTGTTTCGGTGTTAGTATGGTGTTGGTGTTGTTAACAGTAAAATGTGCAGTGTACCACATCGAGTGCTGCTGATACACTACGTTTTTTCACATCAAAAGAGACGAGGATTTTTTTCTTGCAATTCAATTTTTACGGAGATTATATAGTTATCTAAGTAAGTTGAAGTTTTTTTAGTCAATTCGTCTTTTCGCTATCGGGAAGGAGTTATATTTAATTGCGTTCAACTCACATGGGGGTACCACGATTCTGTATTCTCGATTTCTTTTTAATGTCAACGCAATGTAATTATATATACATACACATATAAGCTTATGTGTTTTTTATATATACTTATATATTACAGTTTATATAAGCGCATCTGGTAAATGGTAGATGACTGTTTTTAATTATGCTTAAAACATGTGCGTGTTATGTATACTTTTGAAGCATTAGATACACTGCGACAATGTTTGGCGTTTTCTTTTTTTTTTTTGTAGAATATCTAAAGTTTAAATAAAATGGTGCAGGTTTCTAAGCATTAAAGTAAATATATGAATATAAAACTGGGATATCCAATCAATGTCTTGTCGAGGAAAAAACTTGTTGCTGCTAAAGAACTCGAAAACCAGTTTTGCAATTTGATGTTGCGCGCAAAATATCTCTAGAATCCCTTCTACATCAACTTGTAATCTTATGTATGTCGGAATTCTTCTACTACCAGGTAACATCATATAATCCTAAGTTTTTATGGGGTTAATTCTAAGAAATACGTTTGCGTTTTGAAGTGGTTTCTCAGAAAATATAAACGCAAGCAATTATGCATAAGTTTTCTCATTAAAATGGTATAACATGCAAAATTCGTAAAGCTCCATGTTCCAGGAATTTTGTGGAACAATTTTCCCTAAATGGAATATTAAAGCGCTTGTTAGTGTAATGTGAATCGTGTTCTTGATAACATTAACCACTGCAAATATCGGAATCGATTATTAAACACTTAGTGCACTGTATGATATGAATCGTGTAAGTATCGGAATCAATTATATACTGAAATTTTGGAAGTTGATTTGCAAATATTTTTTTTATATAAAGCAAACAAATATCGTTTTTATCAAAACCTACATTTAATTTGATTGTAAGTATAGTAGATTGCAGAGAAGAATCTAGTAATCTCTAACATTCAATCTTGAAAGTAGCAATACCTTTATCAATGAAGTTTTTAGTGAATGCTGCGTATAATAAAAATGGGTTGAATCTCAAACAGAATTGTACCAATAATACCTTTCTAATTTTGCTTCTGCTTTAAAAACCAGATATCGGTTAAAAACAACTACATCATTAAGCCAATCTTGTTTTCTTTTTCGTTAAATGGCTTATTAAATATTCTAAAAATAGACTGGAATATGATAAATAAATCTGAACCAAATATTGTAGAATTTTATTGGGTTTAAAAAATGTTTATGGTTGAGGATGTGGTTTTGGAAAATAAAACAAAGTATTATTTGTTTGTTTTATTGGTGAAGAAATATAATTTAATAATTGTATTATTTTGATTTAACGTTGATTACTTTATGGAAATGTATGTATCATACATTTTTCCCCTCAGATTTTGACAATATATGAATCTCGTATGGAGTAAATTAAGACCTTTTTATTATTTGGATTAATTTGGATGTGCTTCACTACTACTGAATGGCTCTCTTCAACATTTTCAAATACTATACGTTTAATAGATAAAAATAAGGCAAAATAATTTGTCTGCAGTCTATTTCGAAATGACAATACTGTGAAATTGGGATTGGGGAATGGGAATTTCAAATTAAGAGCTAGGAAATTTTATATTAAGACCTCTTATACTTTGAAGTATCGTCACTAATTCTTATATAAACCGATCACATTTGCCTCATTCAAGGTTGTTCTCCTGCGGCTTAAAATGTTCTCAACTGGATTGTCCCAGGCTTCCTTTGGTCTACCACGTCTTCTCTTTGCACTAATTATGGCTTCCCATATCTTCCTTACAGTTCTTCGGTCATTAATTCTCTGCAGACGT
This sequence comes from Trypoxylus dichotomus, assembly GCA_023509865.1. Classification (NCBI taxonomy): domain Eukaryota; kingdom Metazoa; phylum Arthropoda; class Insecta; order Coleoptera; family Scarabaeidae; genus Trypoxylus; species Trypoxylus dichotomus. Next base: position 38,347,901 of record CM042081.1, read on the forward strand.
TCCCACCAGTTCAATTGTCTCTGCTCAATGAACTCGGGGACACACTGTACTTTCAGATCCTTTCTTATTTATTCATGCCTTATTTTATCTAATTTGATTATTCCCTGTACACGTCTAAGATATTTCATTTCGGTGGCTTGAATCTTACCTTTCAATTTTCTTGTTAGTGTCCATGTCTCACATCCATACGGCAGTATCGGTCTAAACATAGCTTTATAAACATTCAATTTTGTCTTCTTAGATATTTCCTTTTTTATTAATAAAATTTCTATTGATGGTATAATACATTCTGATTACTTTTTCCAATCTCTTGTTTATCTTTTCATCTTCATGTTCTTCTATTGATATCCCCAAATACTCAAGCTAATCCACTTGCTCTATTGTAATCCCATCAAGTTGAACATTCAGTGGTTGATTTTCCGTTATCTATATTGTTGATGTTTAGTTTCATTCCATGCTCTATCAGAACCGTCTTCCAACTAGTATTTTCTCCTGTAAGTCTTTTCAGTTTTTGCTAATAACACTATATCATCTGCAAACGCACATTCCGGTATATTCACATGAAACATATAAACAGCGTAGAGCGAGCTTATCCCTCCTCCTTGTCTTAATCAATCTATAGTCTGAAACGTCTCCGTTGGTTGTTGACTGACAGTTGGCACCACACAATCCTGCAAAATTTGTTGGCCTTTCGCTCTTACAAAAACGCGCCTTGATTGTCCGAGCACCTCAAACTTTGGCTCGTCAGTCCATAGCATCCTTTTAAAACCATCCATTATCCAATTTCTGTCCACTGTACTAGTTTTTGTCTGTTTCTCCGTCGAAGTAGCAATTTTATACGCTCATCGTCGGCGTGAGTTATTATTCTCTTACGAACTGAACGTGCCCGATCTCTTAAACTGCCCGTGCGTTGATGTCTCCGAATGATATCGCTTTTCTAAACTTGTCGGTTTTCCTCTCTCTATTTTAATCACTTTAATCAGGTTCACACAAAAAGGTACGCTCTTAACACTAGCACACGCACAAGCAGGTTTACTTAGAAAGTAAGGCATTTATCAATAAACAATACACTTTGAGGTGGCCTGCTTCTATCCCAAAGAATATCATAAATATAATAGGTTTTTAATCATTCTCTAATCGATATTCTTGGAAGTTTTCCTGTACAATTAATAAACAAGAAACTTCATAGAGGACCTAATATAAATGTTATTTATATACAAAACCACTTATATTATCTTTTAATAGAGTTTACAACATTTTACTGGGTGTCCGAACTAATATGTACTGTACTGTATATGTATATCTATATTGCTATATACAACGATAAACCCAACGTAAATTTTACAAAATATGATCGCGTACCTGTGGAACCTAAAAGTTATATTTTTTCACTGTATAGAGGAAATCAACCAGCAGTGTTACACCTTTATTCGTATATTTTCTTATTTTATCATTTTGTAAACATAAAGGGCGTGGGTTAAGTTTGGTTTGGCGGTATTCATAATCTCGTTAGTATTATCTGTACGCCGAGGACAGTTAAAGAACGGTCTTGAAACTTTTGACTTTTTTGCGGGGATCTAAAAAACTTGTACGTATTGCTTTGTTTATTATACCATGTATGCGTTGTATTATAAATATTTTAATCACATATAACAAAAAATATCGTCTCCGTGTTAATGCTTGCAGAAGTTTATTTATGTTTTGCTTAATTTCGCTGGAATTTGTTGTATAAAGAAGTAAATCATTGCCATTCGATTTATGTAACGCTATTGCTTACCAATTGCTAGAGTTTTGTGCATTTGCGCACGTAAAAGTACCGCAAATGTTGGTATCATACAAATAGTATTGTAAGCGTTTAGTAGCATGGACAAAGTATAGATGACAAATATAGATATTGTTGATTACGATATTCATTTCTATTGTTGAAACGGGGTTTGCGATTAGTTTTTTCGCGTATGCGATATCATTTTAAGCACCGAATTTATTGTTTGAAAACTTAACATTTCATTCGAAATTTTTTTTTTCATGGGTTATTTATTTATTTTGATTTAGTTATTCACGAAAGCTATATTACATATAATATATGTATAATTGTATATACGCGTACAAGTGCGCATTTGCTTCTGCATGTGGTACTTCCCTTTTTCTTCGATTGGGGATGTTTGGGCCGATGGTCCGTCCCGGCTTAATAGTGTCGAGGGCTCCAATTGTTGGTTGTCTAGGTAGGACTTGTGTCCAATCATACATTTAAATTTCTTCTTGTACGTCTTTTATTTGAATAGTTTTACATCATCGGGTACTTTATTGTATATGTTTATTATTTCTGTTGTAAGCATTTGCGAGAACTTGCCATGCGTAAATCTTTCTGTTCGTAAATGGGATTTTCTTCTGATCTTTTTCGTTTTTCAATTTTATAGAGCATTAGTAGGTTGTTTAGTATTAGTAATCTTATATAACGTTTGTGTTGGTGTTCTAAAGAGTATAGCATTTTAAGAATTTGGTTTTGTTGCCTTGGTATCTTATTTAGGTTGATTAAGAGGTATCTCTCCAGATAGTCATCAATTAATTATTACTAGATGTGAATAATGCGTTATATATGGGTTTCCATAGTGAGTTTGGTAATATATGCCTAATTTTTTGCTGCAGCAGTTATTGTTTTGTATTCTTAGCCCCAAATAAGTTTCTTCGGTTGTTTCCTTTATTGCTTGCGGTTTTACTTTCATCTCTATTTTTAGTATTTTTTCCTTCTTGTGAAGATCATGTATTCGGTTTTGCTTTTATTTATTGTTAGTAGGTTGTTATAACACAATTCTTCAATTTTTTCATATCTTGGTCTATGTGTAATTGAATTTGTATTTCATTTTTATATACTATACTTGTATGGTCAGCGTATATATATATATATATATATATATAGTTTTCCTTTGAGGTTTAATTCTGAGATCGTTCATGTATATTATGTACAAGGTTGGAGATAGATTTCCCCCTTGCGGTAAGCCGTATTCTGCGTACAGTGGTTCAGTTTCTTCTTTGCCTATCTTTGCGATTTATTGTCTGTCTTTGGTTAGGTTTTTAATAGGTTCAATTCGGTTCCTTTTATGCATATAACTTCTAGTTTTTCAATTAGTTTCGTTCTGGATATTATGTCGAATGCTTTCTTCATGACTCTCCAATTTTTTTAAGTATGCTAATTAGATCATATGCTGCAGATTTTATTCCTGAATTCTTTTGGGATGTATATTGTTGTTGGTGTATTATATTGTTCCGTAACAGATGGTCTGACAACCTTGCTTGGAGATTTTTTCAAGAATTTTATTTAATGATGAGAACAACGAGATAGGCGTCTGATTTTGTGGTTATTCCCTTTTGTTTTTCTTGAAGATGAGAACATTGATTGTCTTCTTTATGTAGTTAGGGTATTTCCCTGCTTTCAAAGTAGCGTTTATTAATTTTACTAATATATGTGCTAATATATCCTTATTGTCTTTTATTACATCATTTGTTACTCCTATTAAATCCAGGTGTTTTGCGGCATTATAATTCGTGAATAATTTTATCTACTTCTGCAATATTTGCGTCCTAGTTGTGTTTGATCTTGAATTAAATTAGATGGCTATTGGAGATAACTTACGTTTAACGTTCAGACTATATTGGTTCTTCGAAAGCATGATATCCCACTTAATACTTACGTCTATGCAAAAATCTACCTTCCTTCTTATACCAAACAGTAAATCTGGTATTCTATCGTTGTTCTCGCCTTCATTTGCATTGCTTCCTTGATCATTTTCCTCGTATAACGCCCATTCTAACTTGCATTCGAGTCATGCACTTTCGTCGCAATACAAATATCGGATTGCATGGCGTAGCATTGTGCAGTATTGATACTATCAGAATATATGCCCGTTACGGATAACGAATATGAATTGCTCATCTCTACAGAAGATAGTCCAAATTTCACGGGACGTCATAAATTTAAAGTTAACGTATTTGTTTCTATACACCTTGAATAAACAGCTAGATGAAGACAAATATTTGCAAAAGGATACAGTTCTGAAAATAATCAAGCTGTAGAGTTGACTTTGATAAGAAAAAATAAATATTCGTGTCTCATGCTTAATCCAGATACTTTAAAATGTGGTACATATCGCACACTGCTATGTTATACATTTTCTAAAATAATACAGGATGTAACTTTATGACTGGAAAATATCAATAAACATTTATAATTCAATAATGTGGAACACCTAAAATTAACATTGAAATATGTTAACAATTAAATTAAAATGACAGTTTAATTGTACCCAAACAAGTATAATAAAATAGGCCTTAATAGTCTAGTCAAAAACGTATTAATAAATGAAATTGTATATATAACTGCTCTTTTTGGCATACTGTCTATACATGCGTTAATGGTATGTCTAATTGTAGCGTTATTTTGCCACACATCCTCAATATTTCTTACTAAACACGGAAAAAACCTTGTTACATAAACATATTCTACGAATTATTGTGACTTTCAATCTTATTTCTACCCATCTTCTACACAGTGAATTTTATATTTGAATTTGTAAATTATCGCGTTGGAAACACACAAAAGTTTTAAATCAATAAGGTGGCCCTAATAAAATTGACAGGGACGGTAAGTCTCATGTGGCATTGGCGACATCTAAGATGCTTCTTGGTAGAGAAGTTCATGGCCTATTCGTTGTGGGCCTTCGTTGAATGGCCATTGTCGTAAACTTGAATAACGATTTATATTTGGTTGAAACAATGACGAATCCATTTTACCATCTTTATTTGTTATTGTGTAATTTCCATACATTGACAGGCATCACATATATCATTTCTCGTCATCAACGCTGATTTTATAATTGTTGAGTAGATAAATTTTATTTTTTGATCATTTGATGCTGTGACACACACATATATATTCCTTTCTCTTTGCAGATCGTCGCGTCGTTCATGCCATTGATTACAGTGAATCGTAATTTATTGGCGTGGTTACTGCACTGATGTTGATCCATCTTATGAATAGAAGAAAATTTTCTTCATCATACTGAATTCATAATATCCCTGATCTTTGTTGTCACATCTTTGAAAGCTATAAGCAAATGTTTTTTTGAACTTATGAACGATCGCACTTCACATATTTCGTTTCTTCTTTGTCAACTACCAAGATAGCCAAATGTACATATATGCTTTTTGATTTTATGCGAATTTATTTCGACTGAATATAAACAGAGTACCTATATCGTTATCTAAATTCCAATACAGACTTAGAGTCTGATAGCCGGCGAATAAAAAAAATCCGATAAAAATGTATTCATTCATTCGTATCGCATTTAGCTATGACAATTTTTGCGTAATCTCTTTCCTTTTAGTTTCTTTTCTGATTAAACTCGACAACTCGCCTTCGTATTCGTTCATATCAACCTATAATTCTTTTGTAACATCGATCGGGAATTCAGTGGTAACGAAGTCATCATAGTCAAACTCTTCCTCAATTAAATAATCGGCATCGGAGGAATTTGTAACATAAGTTAAACCACAACAATTGTCAAAATGGGGTAAATGTGATACCAGTCCTAAATGTCGAAAATTTCTATCAAAACTACTTTCCTTAATAATGCACTATCAAAACTTACATCCCTGATCTCTGAGTCAATTGAAATGCGACTTTATCGATGAAACTATTAAATCAATTACGTACACTACCGGCCATGTGTTTACCCACTTTTAAAATATTACAAAAACAAGTCAAAAACTAATTATAAAATAAACTTGTGTTTACCTTTCGCTTTTATTACTGCCGCACATAATCCTAGCATTCTCTGTAACAGCTTTGGCTGTGTTAGCGGCCTTATTTTCCTCCACGTATCATCTAGCTGCGCCCAAAGTCTTGTTATCGAATTTGGAGCAGAGATTCGGACCTATCGGTCAAGTTCCTCCTACAGAAGCTCGATCGGATTAAAATCTGGGCTTTGGAGCGGCCAGTTCATAACAACAATTTTCTCCCTGTGCTCTAGTTCCAAATACTCACGGCATATTTCTGCAGTGTGTTTTGGATCATTATTTCACTGAAACACTAAGCTTTTACCGATTAATGGTGTGCCAGATGAGATGGTATTCTTCTCCAAACTCTCCTTATAAACTGATTTTTTGAAGATACCATCTATTTTGAGAGATACCGCCAAAATAACCCCAATTCATGATTGATCCTCCTCTATGTTTGATTGTCGGTGTAATGCAGGATTCAAGTGCTCGTTATCCTTTCAATCTACGGACACATGTTCTTTTGTTTGAGCCGAAGGTGAGATATTTAGATTTGTAGATCTCGAGCATTTTCTTCCAATCTCCCAACATCGAGTATTTGTGTTATCTCATCCATGCTAACTGTTTAGCTTTGTTTGGTTTGCATAATAACGGTTTCCATATAGCAATTCTTCTTCTTCTTTCCCTTTTCCTAAGATTTGGTCTTGTTTCTTCTACTCTTCTTAATGTTGTTCAACCTCTTGGGAAGCAGATGTCCAGCTCTCGTAGCAATTCTTGGAATATGGGCGCGGAGGTCTCCTAGAATTCGGGTTTTTATTCTTTGCTCATTTCGCCCATCGACCTTCTGTCATTCTGTCGATGTGGTTCCTCCAAAATCGTCATCCCATCCTTGTAAACTATACTATGTCTTGAATTTGGAGGTCTTCTCTTATCATTTTGTTTCTTATCTGATCATTCAGTATCACTCTCTTAATAGCCCTCAGTATCTCCATCCCCGCTGCTCTTATCATGTTCCTCGCTTTTGTTGTATCTGCTCGAGTTTCCGCTGCATATGTGAGTACAGGTTCCACGTTTGTTTTATATATGCGAACTTTACTTTCAGCGGACATATATTTATTCCTCCATATGAGGTACTTCAAATAGCCAGAATGTCTTGAAGCTTTATTAATTTGAGCTCTAACTTTATCTGTAAGTTTGTGCAGCTTGTTATTTCAACTCCTAACTACATGCATTGCATGCACTGTCGAATGGGATTATCGTTTATAGCCAACTTACATCTAATGGCCTCTTTTGCTATGACCATTGATTCTGTCTTTTCCATAGATATCTGCATATTAAGGCTTTCTGGCTTTGTTTGGAACTGGTATAGCATTCGTTGTAGGTCGTCCTCGTTATCTGCCATCAGTGGCAAATGGTCTAGTAATTGTTTTATACAAGCCAGCTTGGCGCAAACATCTCTGGCGTCCGTTTTCGTGTATTTCATTTGCTTGTGATTACAATTTCGCGATCTTATGCTGGTGTTGTTATTTTTGGCCGTCCGGGTTGCTGTTTATTGGATACATTGAATACTTCTTTGATACTTTTTAACATTACAATTCACGGTTACAAATTTGTTACAAATTGTATAACACAAACGGTTGGGAAGTCTCTAAATCCATTAAGAACTATAAGATGTTAATAAAGTCTATTTATTAGAAATATCCGACGTTTCATTTTTGGGATATTTGGAAAACCGTAGATCTGAAATATTTGATAAGAGTGCCCTGGGATTCTTTTCTGAAAAGAAAAATAACCTGTTAAGTTTGTGCATGCAGCTATGCAGGAGTTAAAGTTGACGCTACAGAGTAGTATTTAAAGTTCATAAAATTTTGTGTATCTCGGTTGTTATAACAGTTATAAAAAGTCTTTAAGATAGGTAATTGTGCAATTTTGCATATTTTTAAGCTATCTTCTCCCTTTCATTTAAATACAGTTCAAACTATCTATTTAGCTATTTAAAAAAGTTCTATAACTGTTACAACAACAGAGATATAATAAACTTACTAGACTTTTGTTGTTTATTAGAGATTTCGAAATACTGAGAATTGGATACCTTGTATAATAAAAAACGTCTTAGCGGTAAATATTTTATATAGTTTTTGTGGGTTCAGGGAAAAGCACACTTAGAAATTACCAACATAATAATTAAGATATTCTAATATTCAATAACGTTAAGAATTCCAATTACAAACGCGTACCATTATTTTTGCAAAAATTTTAGTAACTTTAATGTATTAAAAATATTTTAAGCAAAACTCAAATCATTTCAATTTTATTTTCAAAAATATTGTTTAACTGTTTTGGGAAGTTTTAAAAGACAACAATTATATGTTTTATGGAGCAAATCATTTAGAAAGCATCTGACCTCTATAATTCTCTAGGAAACCGTGTTTTATAACAAGTCATTTGCTGGAAAAACCTAACCGTGCGACGTCAGGTAACTGAGCTGGTAATACCAGGTACATCATTGCCTACATTCATGATTCCAGTAAAATGCAAAAGTAACAAATAAGAAGAATCTGGACTCCTTATTTAGTTGCTACTTACCAAATTGATGTTTCAACTTCGTTGTTTTTTTTCTTGTATTATTATTACATTCATTTATTGTATTTAGAATATTACATTTTTACAAGTATTTCATCTAAAAATTATTCATTACGCAATGCATTTATTATATCGGATGTCTTGCGTCGTACAGACTTGGGTCTCTTTCAGTAAAATTTAGGACGTATCTAGATTAGATCTGCATTTTTTTCATCCATTTAGGAACCTTCTGACACATCTAATTTTGTTCGAAATACCGAATAAAACACATGTTTGCCTTTTTGGGATCCTATAACTTTGATTTGCAATAGTCAATTTTGGCAATGGAATAGAATATTGCGACGTTAGTATTTTCTTGCAAACTAAATGATTACGACTTGTTTAATATCTTCTTCTCCTAAATCTAGACCGATCATTTACAAGCATGGAACACATGTGCTGTTATTTTTTAGTCTATCACGTAGTAATTTCAAGGTAACAAATGGATAACTAATGCCCGATGTGTTATTTTTAAAAAATAAGAATTAACACGAATATAAAGTGTACATCATTGAAATTCTTAAGGTATTTATTTTTTATCTAACATAGATTACCCAAGTTTCTTAAGATAAATTGTTAAATTGAAGACTTTGGCGTCATATTACCTATAAAACGCAAACGAGCATCACATTCATATTTTTCTACCATTAATCCAGGGAAAATTGTTTACCATGGTCACGGCACTCTAACCAAAATTAACGAGAAGCACGTTTTCTGACCTAAAAACTTACGTAGAATTCAAAAATGCGAAAATATACAGTATGTTATCTGTAAAATATTAAACTTGATGGTATTTTCGGCAAAACTGGAGAGTTGCTAAACAGATAAAAAAATTCAAATATGGCCTAAATTATACATCTAACGTTTGAATTAAATAATCATACGGATAAATAAACCGCCTAATTCAGTGGCGTAAGACACCCGGTATACATGTGTATAATTAGATGGTATAGTACAAATCCGTACTACCGAATGATCTTTAAAACACTTAATATTAGCTCAGTCTATATGAATTTCCCTAGAAAGCGATATTAAATTGTACACTTTTGAGTATCAATATTTTTGGATATAGCGTTTGCTATGTTCATTAGCGAATCGCGAACTTCAATCATCAATATTTTAATTTGTACTTTCGCTTAAAATTTTCAACAAAGAAAGCTGGACGGATGACAATAAAAAAAAGAAGTCAAACTTTTCTACCTGTTTTTAAATTTGAGTTTTGTTTTCAGTTAACTTGTTGTAAGAACTAATGCAAAAAACCGCACAATAAATGCACCGTTTTATTTTTATATCAACCGTTACATTATCAAGAATAATTTACCTACTTTTAATATTAACATAAATTCTATAATTTACCATCAAATAATTTGCAATGTTAATTGCTTTACATACATCAATATTATGTATGTACACTACCGCTCAAAAGTGTTTAGGCACCTCTGTTTTCATGGATTATTCATGTAGTACTATGTTTACCAAAAAAACATTATAATAAAATGAAATACGTATTTAAAATGTAGTTCAGTAAGATAAACACCCATTATATCGCATAAGGTTTACTATCATTTCACTTGGTCGGATTACCATAAACTGTTTATTGCGGTGCAATTACAATACCCTCTGAATTTACTGGGTAAATTTAGTCATCTGTTAGATTGTAGGTAATAATGTTTAAATTACCTTCCTAGAAGATTATAGTGAAATCTGTAACCTATGGTCAGTTGCAGTGTGGTATTTACTCTATTCACGTCGTGAGCGAAATATCGTGTGACAATTTTTTAAAATGCCTCCGCGAAGAGAAATTAGTACGCAAACACGTGCGCTTATAATAGCTTACCATAAAAGTGGCATAAGTAATCGACAAATTGCCAAGAAAATGAAAATACACCACGCTACGGTTGACTATAACGTAAAAAAATATCGGGAAACTGGCAGTTTTCTTAATAAGAGACGGAGTGGAAGGCCAAAAGTGACAACATCTGCAGATGATCGCAGAATAGTGGTTACCAGCAAGTTAAATAGACGCAAAACAGACCCGGAAATCATCGCAGAATTAAATGTTGGTCGCCAAAAACTAGTCAGTGTTTCTACAGTCAAACGTCGCCTACAGAAAACTGGGCTCCATGGACGTATTGCGATGAAAAAGCCATTACTACGCAAACAAAACAAACAAAAGCGAGTTAAATGCCCTCGTGAACACCAACACTGGACCATAGAAGAGTGGAACAACGTCCTGTGGACGGATGAGTCCAAATTTGAGCAGTTCGGAACCCGAAGACGCATATTCGTAAGAAGATCTGTGGGTGAACGTACCAGAGAAGAGTGTATTGCTGCTACCGTGAAGCATGGCGGAGGTTCTATCATCATTTGGGGCTGTTTTGCTGGCACTAGTGTAGGGGACATTGCGAAAATTGACGGTATATTAAAAAAAGAAGGCTACCGCAAAATTTTGGAGAACCACGCAATACCTTCCGGAATTCGACTTTTGGGTCAAAATTTTATCTTCCATCAAGATAATGACCCAAAACATTCCTCTAAATTATGTAAAGACTATTTACGCCATTCAGAAGAGGAAGGAACTCTCAAAATTATGGAATGGCCTCCCCAGAGCCCCGACTTGAATCCAATCGAGTTGCTATGGGAAGAACTAGATCGGGAAGTACGGAAATCGGCTCCGACATCAGCTACTGACGTGTGGAATAAATTGCAATTGAGTTGGACCTCAATAACATAAGAAACTCTGGCAAAATTTATTGCGAGAATGCCTCGATTGTGTGCTGCAATTATTAAATCAAGAAGAGGTCACATAGATGAAAGCAAAATTTAAATTAAACGTTTTAATTTTCACATTTATTTAATATATTTTTATTCATGTACGTGTATCTGTACATAAAAAATAAATATTATTAACATTTTTGCTGAGTTTTTATACATTTTTGCTGTCAGTGAGAGTGCCTAAACACTTTTGAGCGACAGTGTATATATAGAATGTGTAGGAGAGAAACTAGAAAGTTACATTAATTTAATACAACTGTTACAAATGTACTGTGTAAAATACTGTATAGTACGCAACTAGCCGGGTCGGCTACAGAATAACACAAGGGACAATTTTGTCGAATTCAAACGACAAAATTATAATTAAAATTTATTCTGTTGATTTGTAAGCAACACGCTTGAAAAAGGGTTAGTAAGGTAAATAATAGGACTGTGCTTTTATTTTAGTAACAACAATAACATCAAGAGAAAATTAGATGTATACACCTGTTTATAAATTATAGAGGTGGTCAAAACAAAAACAAACATTGCGCTTCGAAGCTTTGTTTAAATTTGTAGTCTTCACTTTGGATTACTTACGATAACCATTACCTTATAGAAAAAGTGAGCGTTCAAGTCACTTGTCTTCGTAAAATACTTGAAGCCCTTTTATGAAATCATCATGGCTAATTACACTTCCTCAATTGTTAATCGATGATTGGAATTCCGCGTGATACAAATCATAATATTACTGGGTGATTGAAGTATGTTTACTACTACGTCACACCTACAATGTGCTATACTACTAAAGCAATAATAAAGTGGCATATTTCAATTTGTAGGAATCAGTTAGGGGTATAAACCTGAACCGGAATGAAATGAATAATATAATTCGTAACTCGACACAGTAAACTCTAGCACAATAGTAGAGAACAGATTATTGCATATCATATTAGACTTATTACTGTGTCATATTTCATATTATAGTATTCGGTTTAGTTTGGTCTGACTTCTGATCTCTGTTAATTTATAAAAGGAATCAAAATGTTTAACATAATAGAAAAATGAAGCAACAAATCGTGTTACAGTGTTTATTATAAATGTCTCACTACACTTAATCTCATATTTTTTCCTTTGTTAGAGGCCAGCTCTCTATTTAAACATTTTATAGCATAAAATATTTTTAATATAACATGTAACGAGAGCAAATACTCCACAGGAAAATTTAGACAATGTACATCACTAAAATTTCCAAAATGTTGTTTTAAAGTGTCCTATTTTAGGGTGAAGGGCTAAACTAGAAAATTGTTCGAAGAAAAATGTTTCTAACTAAAATAAATATAGTGAACAAATAGCTCTGCTGGAATTTTTAACTTGCCAAACAATTTATCATCTTCGTCACTTTTAAAATTGAAAAATGTAGAAGCAGTAATATAATTAGATGCGTCCAGAGCATGCTTTTCGCATTCTAGGCAAGAATGTTTCTCCAAACATTTTTTTATTAGGTACCCACAAACATAGGCAAAAGCATTTACTGCTACAAGATCCAAGTTCCTATAGTATCTTAACCCTACAAAGATTTCTTCATTTTCAATAATTGACACAATAGGTGTCTGTATTTGCGAGCTATTTGTAGTTGGTTCAGTACACTATCCATATCGTTATCACAGTTTGCCCCTTCGGCATGCTGAAAGTAGGACATGCAAACTAACTTTTAAATGCACGTTTAAATTGTATCGGAGGAGGACTTCTTGCGTTTCCCTCTTGTTGACGGATTGATAAAAAAAAAACCAAACATATTATATCCTTCATTATTTAAAGAATCTATGGTACAGTTTTGCATGGCATATATATGAGGATTTGTGCCCTTCTTTCCACTATTACCATCACTACTCATTTTTGTCTTATAGTCTAAATCAAGTATGGGCAACCTTTGACATGTTGTGGGCCACACTAAAGGCAAATACGTTCGCGGGTGGCTTTTAAAAGTAGTGTTTATAATTTTTAGTGATAGATCTCAGACATGAAATAATACGACAATTACATTACAATGTAATTTATTAAAATAAGAAAATGAAATGGAAAAAATAGATACAACGCTTATATAGGCAAAATGAAGGAATGGTCTAGAATGGTCTAGTGCAGAACAATTGAGAAGCAATAATCTTTTGTTGCGCCGCCAGTGAGGCGGCAAACATCAAAGGTTTTGATCTTTGCCGCCTCACTCTTTGATGATCACCGCCATTCGGCTTCCTCGCTCAATTGATTGCGCAGGAGCAAGCGGCAAACCTCATATCACTCGATCTTCCTCATTTGTAGTGAATATGTGTAAGTAGTGTAATATTTCTTTTTTATTGGATTTTTCAAAATGTCTCGCGGGCCGGTTGTTGCCCACATATGGTCTGAATGAATAAACAATAACAATGAAATAAAAAAGAAAAATGAGAACGAAACAACTAACAAAGAACACCTTTAAAACTCGACAACGTATTTCAAACCTAAATTCTGCCAAATACTGGTATACAAACCGACGTATAATGACAAGGTTACGAAATGTTATGAAACGTAAATAAATACGGGAAATACGATGAAGTTGTTCTGTTGTTTTCTCATATTATTTTCAATATGGCAATTACGCTCAGGCGTACTGAAAAGACCTTATAGCAATTTTGGAAATTGTTCTTTCTGTTATTCTGTGGCTCGGCTAGTAAATGATTGTAGGGCGCATGTAGATACAATGCCAAGTGAAGTTCTTCTTCAAACATTAATGCCACCTTGTGTCATCTGCTTCAATAGAATTCATCTATTTTCCAAATCATTACTTGGTCTTCTGACACCCAAAAGTATATACCATTTTTAAACACAACACACAGAGATTATCTACTAATCTATTACATAATGCCTCTTACGAAAGTACAACTGAATTTTGAGACGGGAAGTAAAATAACTGCTTCAAATAATAACGAAATATACCATATCCGTTTTCTTTAAATTTCGCTAAAATTAGGGTGACACATCACCACGTTATTGAATATTTAGGATTGAAAACCACCACTATCCAATCACTATTAAAATTTAGATTCTTCGGTTCTTTCACAATTATCGAACCATTTTCAATAGAAGTACAGAACGAACTCATGAAACAAAAATGTGATAGATTGTGTTGATCATATTTTCGTATAGCGTTTTGATTTACGTAAAAACTTATTATCGAATTTGTATTGACGTTTTGAAACGTTGGAACATCTTCGTAGTGTGTCTACGAATTTTGTCTGTGAGGTTTTCAGTCTTATAATGTAAAAGCTATTCACCTTAGATCATTTTTTTTATTGATGGCTGTCTTATTTAAAACAATTGACCACAATTTTATCCCTAAAGGATGTTAAATTAAAATTAGAAGTTGATTTGCTCGAACATTTTCAAATCAGCTTCATGAAGAAATTATGAATTTTATTCTATGATGTTTACGCACTCTGTATATTTATAAACAAGTCAGTTGGTTGGGACGTTAAAGAAAAATGTGCTTGTTTATTAAACAAATTAAAGGCAGTGGAATAGAAATACGAGAAGTAGTACTGTATACCATATTATCGCAGAATTCGTAGAGGTTTTCGTCTTATCTACTTATCGGTTAACGCGGCTAACTTTGCCGCTATTTTACACACACAGGAAATAAAACGTGCTACCAAGATTCGGTGTAAGAATTATTTGAATGATAATCACATTAGCTTTATATTAATTCAGCAGAAAGTGTTTAGTTTTCGAAGTTAGGAAATGTATTTTGCATTAAGTGTAGAGGATCTATTATCCAGATTTAGGATTGTATCTTTTTATTTATCAAAAAATTGTCCATAAACTTGTACATTTCTACGTAGATTATAAAAAATTATCCGTTTTGTCAACGGAAAACTGTCTCTTTAATGTTTAATCAGAAAATTTATTATTTGTTCCTGAGAATGGGTGCTATTAATGTTGTGTCTTGAAGCGTGACGCGACGGTTGACGAAATTGCTTTGATTTTGTCATCGTTTTCGGTCATAAAATTAAATTACTCTTGTTGATATGCAAAGAACGACGTGATTCATGCAATAATTGAAAATTGTATGAATGAAATGTGTAACATAATTCGTCAGTATCATCCTAGTAAATATGTACTTTAGTGTTTCTACTATTTTTAGCACAGACGTATTCGTTTGCGACGTCGGGATTAATTTGACTAATAATGGAAGTTTTAGAGAAAAAAATCAGCGAGATAATTGCTTCCGCTTTTCAGTGTGATGTAGGAAATGCGGTTAGATACGGTGTACAGGGAGATATAATAAAAGTACTTCATTGCTCGGAATTGGGTAAATAACCTATTTTGTTGGTAAACCTGCTTTGTATATATTATTTGCTGCGCGAATTTTAAAAGCGAAATTGCACATTTTCTGTTTGTGATGAGTTATTTCGAGTTTAAGATTTAGCTAAATAATTACGAAGAGTATTGACAATTTTGAAAAGGGACATCTGTATTTGGGTGAGTTCATTTCCATTATGTTTTTTTTTTTTTATTCATAATTTGCCTCTATTAAAGAGTGCTTGAATAAATGCTGTGACATCTTAATGTAATTATATATTGTTGCTTTTGCATTAACGTAACTGGGACGACAAAACTGCGTTACTTCTTGGTGAGTTCCGAAGAGTGATGAGCTAGCTAGAGCACCAACGAGTATGCCTTTTTTTATCAAATTCTTGTTACGGTCTGCAGAAGAGATATCTAAAACAAAAAATTAACAAATGGAAGACAGATTAACACACGCCTTTCTAGAAACGTTTGCTGGTATCAAG
Source organism: Trypoxylus dichotomus (assembly GCA_023509865.1). NCBI lineage: Eukaryota > Metazoa > Arthropoda > Insecta > Coleoptera > Scarabaeidae > Trypoxylus > Trypoxylus dichotomus. The sequence goes on from CM042081.1 coordinate 38,363,875, forward strand.
ACTGTCCGCCTTCATTCAAGAAAATAATCGTTTCAGTTATCCACAATAGAATTAGTTTCATATCAATAGAAATATTTTCTCAGCACTTCTCAGATAAACAGAATTATATATTTGTAATGAAACAATAGTATTTCTTTGCTTAAGAAATTCATTAACTTGATTCAAATATAAATTTGAAAATATTTATTAATTAGAATTGTTTGGGCTATCTTTTCCTTCATTGGTTTGTGAATAATTAATCACTTATGTCCGACGTTTCGGCAGTCTTTGGGGTATAGCCCAAAAAGGACTGAGTATATATTTGCCAGATTAAACCCATACGTTTGATGATTTGTGTGTGCTTGACGTATTACCTACTACATTTGATTTTATTAGTGAAACTGTCTTATCGGCGATCGAACTCGATTTATTATTCTTGTATTCTCGATTTTCGTATTCCACCCGACTTTACCACTAAGCCAATAGAGGTGATAATAAATACTGCGTCAAATTTATATTTAAACTACAATTTCATTAACATTTTCTTAACTTAAATTTTACTCCGAAAAAGCATTTTTTTGTCTTGCATTTATTTGATCTTCTAACCCTAAGAAAATATTTATTTGGTGTATTATTTCAAGAATATTATTTTCTTATATTAAATATTTTTTTTAGTTTTGAAGAAAAACTATTTACTTTATTAGAGACAGATTTTTGGGAGAAAATCTATTTTCTTGATGCAAGAAAACACTTCTCTGAGTGCAGGCGTTGTAACGGATAAATGCAAGTGTGAAATGCGAATATTTAAAAAAAAAAGTTAAATTCGGAAGAATGATAAAAAGTGCTTTATTTAAAGTATGCTCAATTAGTTATACATTTTTTGGGCAATTTGTGGATACCATGCCTGTAAAATTCTTCCCCTTTTGTTGCGAACCATTCATCGACCCATTGATGGAAACAAGTGGTAATCCGAAGGAGCCAAGTCTCGTGAGTAAGCCGCATGGGATAGAACTTCCCAGCTGAGTGCTTCCAACGTGTTGCGAACCGGTGATGGAGCAATGTCATGAACAAAAATGACTGCGTTGCCTCTTTTGGTATTCTTCTGGCCTCTTTTCATGCAGCGAACGGTCCAAATCGGTCAATTGTTGTTAGTAACGTTTAGTATTAACCGTTTTCCCAGATTTTAACAGCTGGTAATAGACTATGCTCCTCTGGTCCCGCCAAACACAAAGCATTGTCTTTCTACCAAAACCATTCGGTCGATGTGGATGGTGCGCCTGGGTGTGTTATTGATTTTTTGTGATTGGGATTTTCAAAATAAATCCACTTTTCATGCCCTGTAACTATACGACGCAAAAACGATTACCTTTTGTTCCGAGGGAGCAAAATGTCACATGTGTTTTTGCGTTTGTTGACGGGCTGTTCTTGAGTTTACGAATCATCTTCGTCCAACAATGCTTGCAATTCCACATCTTCATGTTTTTCTAGCGCTTTTCCACGTTCCTTGTCTGCAGTATCGAAGTCACCATTTTTGAAACGCCGAAATCATCATTCCCACGTATCTTGCGATGGAGCATGTTCACTGTAAGCTTCTCGAAGTAATCTGTATGATTCAGCGGCAGTTTTCTTCAAATGAAAACAAAAAATGAATGCTGTCCGCGAATGCTGTTTGTTCGGTATAAATTTCGACATATTGAGCACAACAACACAACACTGTGCACATACTTTTCCAATGTATGACTCGTGCGCATCTGACGCTTGTTGATGACACAATGAAATGGCGCAGTATCAAATCTCTATAGCACACACATTGGTGTTGCTCTGTTATCTGAAATACGTATTTCATACTTGTACACCTGGTACTAATGCTAGTTATATAATCTTCGCCAAAAACAAGGAAGACAATGCTGCAGTTTGCTGGCAGGTGTTTTGACAGATCCTGCAGCCCTGAAATATTATTCACATAAGCTGGATACTTAGGAACAACAGACTGCAAATTTCCAATCCAGTATATTTAACACCATCTGAAGCGAAGTCTAATAATCCTAGATTGGTACTGTGTTTTATTATTCTATCAAAAATTAAGGGCATTGTTGCAGTAGATCTTTTAGCTGATTGACGCTACAGGCTTTCCAATAATAAAAATCTAAATGTAAGAAAATAATTAAAATAAAAACTTTATATCACTGTTTTGTTGGCAAACTGAAGTAGTTTGTTCAATAAAGTTACTTATTTAACGCTTTGTATGTTTTACTCTTCAATGTAACGCTAGTCACATTAGTGGATTACGTGGAATTTAGTTCTTCTTAATTCTAAATGATTCTAATTTCTTTCTTTTACCAACTTATTTTACCTTAGTTAATTTTTATCTCATTTTAAATTTATTTTTCTTTTCTATTTTTTTTGTGCATTTCAACACTAATTGATTTAGTTTTCACCATTTCATTGAGACCCAAGATTCGCTACTTTTTTATTTTTCTTATCTTTTTCTTCTATAATTCTATAATTTTGATTCCATGGCATTGTATATCTTTCCAGTTTTTCCAAGCTCTATCAAACTACCTTTAATTAAAATGGTATCGTATTTCGTTGAGAAATAGTCAAATATTTTTTCCTTGTTATATCATCGACTTTTATCATCTAATTTGCCAAGCGTTTTGCCTTGTAATGTTCTCGCGCGTATCTTAGCTGTTTTCTCTTGCTTGTAGATCGTTTCATGCATTTTTTCAGTGACACACAGCAGCCTTGTCTGACTCCTTTGTTTGTTGGCATATCCCCAGTTAATCTTCCGCCTATATCTACCATAATTCTGGTATCTGTGTTCTATAGCTCCTATTAAATGATGTCGAGATCGCTGTTCTTTCATAGTATCCCATAATTTACATCTGTTTACATTATCGAAAGCCTTCTCGAAGTCTATAAACCCTATGTGTGTTTCTCTGTTATATTCCCTGTGCTTTTCTATAATTTGTTGTATAGTGATGTAGTTGTATCTCTGGTTGATTTGCCTTTTCTAAAGCCCATTTGTTCCTCTTCTAATTAGTTCTTCTAATATGATTTTCATCATGCTGTTTAATATTCTGGCATACATTTTATAAGCGGTGTCTAATAAGCTGATTGCTCGGTAATTTTGAGAGTTATTCTTATCGCCTTTTTTTAACAACGACATTACTTTTGCTCTTTTCCAATCATCAGAGATAATACTATTTTTCCAACATTAATTAAATGCATGCAGAAGTCTGAGCTGTAGGATAAGTCATCTGTATTTCCAAAGCTCTGTGTTGATGCCATCAATACCGGTCGTTTTTCTGTTTTTAGTAGCCCTCATTGCTTCTGTCAGTTCGGTTAGATCTATATCATCCAAACCTTTTACGTCTACTTCTTGTATTGTTGTTTCGTCAGTATTTTCCTTGTACCTGAGCTGTTCATAATCTTTTACCCAGTTCTCCTCGTCTATGTTGCTTATTTGTATTTTATCATTTTTTGGATTGTTTAATGATTTCATTACTTTATAAGCAAGGTTTTGTCTTCCATGTATATCATTTTCGATACTACTTATAAATCTATCTTAGGACTCGTCGTTAATATTTCTGGATACTTATTTCTACTATGCTTGTAAATTCTATGATTAAACGAAATTTATTAAACTTATTCCGGCTTTGTCTTTCTTTTAGAGCTTCATCACTGTACACTTCGCTTGACTTTTTAGCAGCTTGTGTTGTATTCTTATGGCGAAAATGAACGCATTTGTTCTTCATGTTAAAATTGAACTCACACAAACAAATCTCACAAAAAAATACAGTTAATTTGGTTTTTAAGAAGGCTAAAATTTATAGCAGACAAATGTCAACACTATATAATTGTAATACTGACAGAAACCATTCGAAAGAAGCACTACTCCCATCTACATTTAAATTCGCGCAATTACTTTGTTGCCAACCGATTATTTCAAACACTCAGGAAACATACGCAAACAATAAGTAATTACGAATAAAAGCATTGTAGAAAAAATATATTCCCATCAAATATTATACATTACATACATACTTTAAGTTTTCGAATATTCAAAACAGTACGTAGTTTTATAAAAATATCAAATTTATAATAGTATTTTTATTGGCTTTAATAATTAATGTCTCTCGCCCGATCTTAAGATTTATAATTAACCGCGTTTATTCAAATCCCAACGATAAATCCATCAGTAAGCAATATGCTACGCATAACATCTCGCAAAACACAAATTGACGCCCACTCTGAAAAGATTAAGAAACGACAAAAACGCAACGTTTACTTTCATGTCGGAAGCCGTTCGCCAAATTGATTTACAAACGAATTCGTATTCTTTTAAACAAAAGGAACCGAACAAAAGCCACATACTTAGGAACGATTTCGAATTGCCCATCGTAAATTTTCAGTTTAGTAAATCATATACGCATATGTAATTTGCATTTGCTTATGTGACGCGCTTATTCTTACGCAAAACGCTGGAATACCCGCATGTAACTTTGTAAACATTGCCGTAAATATTAATTTTATCTGCTTCGTTGAGCTTATGTATACTGGATCAATAAAGGATCGATACGATGAAAGAGTTATTGGTGTATATGATTAACGAGGTGGTTGAGATTATATAACGAAATGCAAAGCCGAAATAGGTTAAATTGCGTGTCATATTTTGTTGATTCAGAGACACAAATTTCTGAACAAACCCCAGTAACAGTTATTTTTTATTCGTTGAAAGCAAGGCGAAATTACACCGTACAACATTCTCTTTTTGCTGTAAATTCACAAAAAATTTGACATCCTTAACATCGTTTATATCACGTTTGCATTCTGGCAGTTTTGTTCATAATTATTATATTACTTCGGCTATTTTGCGGTATAGATTAGTTCTTCTCAGAGTTTTGATTTGAAAACATTGAAAACAGATTATGTAAGTAATATGCAAAGACAGAGAACTTTAGTTGTGCTGAAATTACAATTCTGCAGCTGTTGCTTTCAATTATGGATGCAGAACCTAGCACCACTACTGCTAAAAGTATAAGGAACTTGATGGAATTATCGATGAAGGTATAGAACCATTTATAATTTCTGTTGGAGACGACAGTAGCGGCGATGACACGTTTCCTCACAAACGTCGAGATTAAATTCAAAAATCTTCAAATAGTTTATAAAATTAAATGTTCTAATTAACTTGGTCAGTTCTAATTTTAAATAATTATCATGCATTGTTGTGGTTGCAAAATTTAAGCTAGTTTCAACTCCATTGCTTATTATCTATTACCGTATATACACTGTTATCTATATAATGACATGTACTATTTCAACTTTTTTAACAAATAAATGAAATAGGTGTTTTCTATGCAAATTTATTTGCTTTTACGCGTTGTAATTGCTACATTTACCATTCTATTGTTTTAATTGTAGAATTATCTTTGAAGAATCCGTATATAATTTTATCTGGTACAAATTTAATATTTCATACAGATCTTCAAATTTAAGTTTACCGCGTAAAATTGATTTCATAAATTTATAGGTTGTAATTTGGGCTGGGGGTCTGTTCAGAATCTTGTCTCTATGTTTTTGGAATAAAATAGTAGTTTTAGATTTTTTAATTTGATTTGTGAAAGTTTGTCAAAACAACATACACTCAATACTGTGATATTATAAAGTTTGTGCTACGAAGATACCATGGAAATAGAAAATATTTGTCTGAATTTAAGACAGGTTTTACAACTTAACGGTTTTGAAAATCATTTTGACAATGACATTGACTGTCATGAATTAATATGTTAGAACTGCTAAAAACAAGTTTGAGTATCGAGTTTCAATAAATTCAAACACAGTGCAAAAGACGTATTTGGATGATTGGGACCTATTTTCGAACTGGAGTGCGATTTGATGGAATTTGGACGTACAGTCAGTGTGTATGTTTGGATGATTCTAGAGAGCATCTCCAAAAGTTAGCTAAAATTCCCAAACATTTTTGCAATTGCCTTTCCAATGTATTGGGGTATTTCGTAAGGTTGGTCGGATAGAAAATGAACCCACAAAACCTTTGAAACGTCTTTCTCAAGAAATTGGATCTTCTTATGGAACATGCCAGAAAATTCTAAAGAAAAACTTAAACATGTATCTGCGTGTAAGGTACAATCACGTCAGGCTATTTTGTTTATAGATAGCACTAGGACGTCTTGCTTACTGTCTGTGGTTGGCAAATAATCGAATGCAAGATGTTAACCTACTAAATTTGGCACTTTTCTCTGATGAAGTGTGGTGTCATCTTTCGTTATACGTCAATTCCCAGAATATTCGGATGTGGAGCAGTGGAAATCCTCATATTTTTGTTGAATCGTTTCTGCATACTGCGAAACTTGGTGTTTGGCTAGCAGTTTCTCGTCGTAGAATTGTTGGATCTTTTTTTTTTTTAATTTAACAATTAATGCTAAGAGACATAGAAATATTTTAATTGAAGAATACAAGAAAATATTGCATTTCTTTGTGTGTTGTTTGCGTTTCCTCAACTAAAGAATAGAATACCTAAAACTCCTGTTGCTAATTTGCAAGATCTGCAGCAAAGTATTGTATTGAAGAATATGCATTAATAACACCCGTAATGCTGCAAAATGCGCATCATGGAAACGGGTATAAACTTCGGAATTGAAAATAATAGACAACAATTTCAACAATTGCCTTAATTTCGCCTTTTTTTATTAATAAAATCTTGAATACCAGCTGAGTTGTTTTATTGTATCTTTAAATCAAATGACACATTTATTGTTGTCACGATAACACTGTCAAAATAATTTTCAAAAGTTAAGGTTATTTTACGAGTATGATAACATGGCTTAAGTTCAGACATTTAGAACTTTTTTGCAAGTAACAATGTTATAGTTACAGAATTCGATAACATCTGCATTTTTTTGACGGATAGTTATACTTTATTTCGTCATACAAGACATAGTATATACGATCATTTTTATATATTTTTTAACTACTTTATGGGGGTGGTCATAATCAGAAGTGAAGTTATATCAATGCTATATGCATCATTGGTTACTTCTTGGGAAAATGTGTGATCAAATAAGTTTTGATGTAAATTATAAAGGGAAAGAATACATAATAGAAAGTGTCCATTTCTATCATTTCATTCATTATTATATATGAAAGTTGAGTTGCAGAACTTATTCCTTTGCATATACGTTTGATTATTTATACTAAAAAAACAAAAACGTTTTTACTAATGTGAACACAACCTACTTGATAGGTGATTTTTAGAAATATTTGAAAACACAGTTTTGGCGACAAAGTTCGCGGTTATAGAAATTTACGTCGTTGAGCTTGTTATTTGTTATTTATAACCATAGTTGCTCGCGAGAAAACCCTTATCTATTTTCTATGTCAATACCATCATCGCTCTAGAAACTTTATGATATCATGGTATAACCTGCATATGGTAAATTAAAACCAATTTGGAATTGTAAGATTTGTCAAAATTTATTGGAAATAAATCAAATATAAATTTCTATTATGCGCTATAAAATAGTTTACATTTAATATACAAGAGAATGGTTGAATATTAATGACTTTCTGCATTTATTTTCAATACAATTTTGCGCACCACATCCGCGTACATTTGCATAAAAAGCTACCAATGTTGGCTATCACGTACTTTCCAGCTGATTTAAATAATTTTCGGCAACAGAAGGATTCCATTGCATATTGTTCGCGTATTGCTCCATGTATTACTCGAAAAAAGGCGGTGGTTTCAATGGGAGGACAATGAACTTGTGCAGGTTGACTTGCCGAGTGCCGAGGCTCCAGCAAGCGATGATGGAATAGCTCGATACCCGCCACCGTGACGGATGATAAAAGCGAACTTTTTAGCAATTAAATACGGCAGTATAATGCAATACTATTGCAGAAGTTCGGACATTTGTTGTAGATTTACAACGCAGCTGGTTAAATGTTGTGTTAATTTTGTTAGATATTATTGTTCATAAAGGACATTCCGATCTGAATGCCATTTGTATTATAGAATATATAGTAGAGATTATCTGGGTTCTGTTGCACGTCATTGAAAATTGATGACGAAATTATGACGTCTGTTTATTCGGTGTTATAAATTTGTTTATAATTATTGACAAGCAACACTGACGCAGAATACACAAACTAAAGCTAAAATCGAGCGCAGCAACGTACTATTAAAGGACAAAATACTAAACATTTTTTTTCTAGTTATTATACAACAAAAGATGTATTTTTTATTTACTTTCGATGTAAAACCCTGAATGTAATTTAAAACATAAGTGTTATATGTTTTGCACAATAGCTTTTATTTATTGGAAAATTATATACAACGTTATTCATGGTCAAATTTAGTCGCCACTATGATTCTACTAAGGCGCCACTAAGAAAATTAGTATTCATAGATGCATTTAGTAGCTACTAAGACTCTTATTAACGTTAGTTGGTTACTACTGATAAATTACAAAACATATGGAAGTATTGAGTTAGAAACCATTTTTGGAACAAAAAAGCCGCACTCCCAAAACTGATGATTTAGCGTAAGTTAATAGAATACATCAGATAGGAAATCCAGATAATTGAAAACAAAAGAGAAATTATTGTATTAAAGAAAAAATAAAAGAGTATTGGAGCACATGTGTAAGAACATTGTACAAGGCATGTACAAGACATCTGTTTAACATAAATGTGCAAGGGAACAATGGTAGCGAATGAAAATGGAAGACATTTCAATGAAACTAGTAAAGGCTGCTGTTGGAAGCAAGTGTTTCGATCAAAAACTTTTAAGGGTGGCGTAGAAAGCTTTTAATCATTTATAATTTTTTATTTTCACAAAAGTACAAGGCGATACTTCCTTACACCAACATCGCAGCCCAACTTTTGGCGAGTAAAATAGCCTCTTATGTTTCTGTTTTGGACTTGTAGAGAACTCTTAGTAGCGGCGGTTTTACCTGTTTATATGGCCATTAAGGTGAAAATGTGTCTCATCTGAGAAGTTATTGTAAAACTCGCGCACACAGCACATATATATGTACGTTTCGCTCTAGCAAAACGCTCCATAGCGATGAAATTCCCCAGAATGGCGCTACCGTTTGTCATACCCCCACCCCCATTCAACAATTGTGTTCGCGTAATTAAAACAAATTGAAAAACACATTTGGGATACCTAGTATTACGTTCCGTTACTAAACCGAAACGTTTGTATTAGCATTTAATAGAAATATCAGCATTTAATAGAAATATCAGCATTTAATAGAAATATTAGCATTTAATAGAAATATTGGCATTTAATAGAAATATTAGCATTTAATAGAAATATTGGCATTTAATAGAAATATTAGCATTTAATAGAAAAACATTGGTACATTTTTAGTAATTGTGTTTTATTATAAATTTAAAAAGTAAACTTAACACTTTCTAGTACAGAATGCGAAGTAGTAATCCGTACAAAACAATTAAAAGTATTATCCAATTTTTTAAATTAATAAGTCCGATTTTCTAAATTATTTGAAATGGTTCTGAGTTAATGCTTAACAACTGCGATCTATTAAACATTTGGTTGTTATTTCAAAAGGATTCAAAAGCTGCCCAAGATTTATTAAAATCTGAATTTCAAGAAGGGAGTAGTTTCTTTGTTATTAAGGCAGTTTCTTTCACTTTTCATAGTGAACATTGCACTAATTTATTTGACGTTTTAAAAAAATTAGTTACTTTTTTGCACTGCCTTTTCTTCATCCTTTTGAGTATATTACCGAACAACTATCCTCATTAATGAATAAAAAGAACGAACAGGAAACCTATGTACTTCGTATAAGACGATTTTTACTTGCGAACATCAAATTTTAAACCAGAAGTTTGTGTGGTTACCTGTGCACGTACGTACACAGTTTATTTCAGGTGTAAGCCTTCTGTTTTTGATTTCTCGACACGTTACTATTATGTAGGCATTATTAAATTCCATCCGGAACTGGGAAATTTCGTGAGGTGTTTGTTATTGTTTTCGATAATTTCTATCGGTTTATTTTCACCATTTGCAATTTCACACCTGAGGATTTCAACGTGTAACGTAATAACATATTTCATAGCAAAATGATTAAACATTCCGAAGGCGGAAACGCCTATCTTGTTATATGGGGAAGATAGGAATAAAAAATGTATATTTTGTTTTCGCAAATGTAATAATTTTCAACGTTGAATGTGGGAATGTGCACTTCGTTTGAGGTTAAGTTAAATGAATAGCTACTTTTTTCTCGAAATGAAGAGATCACTTAATCGTTGTGTTACATTAAATACCGTGATCATTTAACCTAACTATCAAAGGGAATATTTTTTACCTAATGGGGCATTTTGGGACACAGTTCGTGAAATCTTTTTGTACGTTTTGGGGATGACGGTTCAAACTCTTTCGTTGTACCTACCATCACAATTCACCACAGAATGTTTTTGCCAGTTGGCATAAAGTTTCTTAATGATGTCCGACTTGGTCCAGAAGGAGACAAATGCTTGTTGATCTCGTAAAGTGAACGGTACATTACATAGAATAAAACAAACACCTATATTAAATACTAATTATTCGCTGTATCGTTTAAATGCGACATTTTCTAAGTATGTGTGTACTGACAACGACCAGTCGAATAATACTGAACAAGCGTGCTTTTATACGGGGACTCGATTCTCGGTACCGCGTGCTTCACCCCTCACACGGCAGTGGGACTTGCCCCTCTTTGTCGAGATTGCTGATTTTGCACGATGTAATAAAGACCTATAGTCAAGTTCAGATTGAATTTTCTTGCTGTTCTTTTGGCGAATACCACAGCTTTTCTGAGAATTCCTCTAATCGACGAGAATATAGCAGTCGAAGCATTATTTTAATACTATATTCATTGTATAGTAATAAAACAAATTGAAAACATTACTCTAGGATAAAAAAAAATGAAAAAAGTTAAGAATTCTTCTTGTCAGTGGAAATAGTGTTTTTAGGTTTAGTTTTATAGGGTGCTGCACTTACATTAATAGACTGTGTATACATTTTTGAAAGTTCTAAATAGGTGCCGCCTTGCATTGACGCAGTGATATAGATCTTTTGTACTAGTTAATGCGAAGTAAGGGTTTTTCTTTAAATATAATGCCGGAGTATTCTGAGAAGTTTTAAATATAGATTTCGCTTATTTTATCCTGTAAAACTTGGGTAGAATATGCAGAATGCGCTTTTACTATAACGCTTTGTCCGTTTTTGTTACAGTTAGAATGCAAATATTATGTGCATTAGTAGTGATGTACGTGATGTTGTCTCCAGTGTACAGCGAGCTATGCCAAGCAAATTGCCGTATTTCACGTGTGAAAGGACTGAGGGTCGCCGACTGTTTTCGAAACGAGATCACCAAAGTCCCGCAATGCCTACCCGGAAATATAGAGGTAATCTTTATGTATATTTCATTAAAAAAATTCTGGGAAAGAATTAGTTTTGAATTAAAGATTTAACCTTCCCGTGGCTGACGCATCAAGTTAAAAATTGATGAATGCTTTATTTTCATTATAATTGTTTATTTGTTTATTATTCATAGTGTAATTGAGAATTGAACCAACACCTTGCCGATTGGCTTGACGAGTTTTTGCTTGCATATTTATTCATATATTCACATTATTAAAAAATTATGAGAAAATAAGCTCTAATGTCTTCCATGCAACACTCCTTAGAGCAATAATAGCAAAAATAGTGCGGTTTGTCTAAGAAAACACTTTTGCTATGTAGAGAGGATGTAAGGTTCGCTCCAATTTATAGTGCGGAATTGTAAGTAAATTCATTATTGTGATAATCATACAAAATTTCCAGTACCTGTAAAACATTTGGTTCAGATTAAAAATATTATAATATATTAAGTTCAAGAAGATTAATACGAAATTTCCGTTGGCAAATCCGTAATGATAAATTACTATTTCCTTGTAAGTACCAACGTATTTGATAAAATGTTTTTCTCAAAAAGTCAATCCCAGTAGGATTTGAACCCACGTCCTCTCCCTTGCCTGGAGAGTGTCTTCACCGCTAGATTAGAGGACCCTATGAGTTCAAATCACTTTTAATACCCGGTAGTGGAAACGTCGCTGTAGGATCAAATGGAACGCCCGGTAATGTAAACAAGCTTGCACCGCGTACAATTCGATAATGTAAATAGTTTAGGGTACCGGTTATTTCCCGATTTACGTGCGTAATTGAATCGATCAAAAGAATGTTTACCAAAAAGTTTTCAACGTGTGCCAGATACATACGGAGACCCGGGAAATCGCAGAACTTTAAAAAATGCGCAAGCACCTGGAATGGAAAATCGTCTGTATAATTGGTTTTAAAACAAAGGGATAATCATGTTCCAGTTAGCATTGAATTAATTAAAGAGAGAGAAACATTATTGAATGAAAACCTAAAAGAGACCGAAAACTTTGTAGCCAGTGATGGCTGGCTGAAAAGGTTTAAAAGGAGGTATGATATTCGACTTCTGTCGATATCTGGTGAAAAATTATCGGCACCATCACAACTAGTGCAACCGTTTAAGGAAGTTAATGAACAAAATAAAAGAGCTACATTTAAATGAGGAGCAAATATACAATGCAGATGAAACCAGTGTTTATTGGAAATTATTTTCTACGAAAACCGGTGTTGTGAAAAATCTGCTCCGAGTAAAAAGCAAAATCTTTTAATAAAAACGGTGTTACTCTTGGATAACGCACCAAGTCATCCTCCAAAGGAACAATTAAGAAGCAGCGAAGGCTTAATTTTTGTTGTATTCATGCCGTCTAACGTAACTCCACTTATCCAACCGATGGATCAAAATGTAATAAAAATGACTAAATTGTGTTGTCGAAAATTTCTGCTTTCGTCTGCATTATCGAAAAATAAAAATATTTCTGAATCCTTAAAGCAAGTAACTTTACGTGAAGCAATTTTAAATTTAGATATGGCGTGGAATGCCCTTAACCAGCAGACATCAGAAAGTGTTGGGCAAATTTGCTTTACTCCAGTGATGATTATGACGATGAAGACAATGTACCACTAACCATCATTAGAAAACAGTTACTATCTGATGCTGACGTTATTGACAGTGCATCATAGGACGTTCTCAAATTATTAAAAGCAATAAATCCCGATATTGTTTGCACAATTACCGATATTAGTTTATGGAATGACGATAAAGAGATGGATGATGCACATGAAGAGGAAGATGGGGTGAGTGAAGATGATGACTCCCCGATTTAAATAAAAAATACAGTGAGTGACGCGTTAGATTGGTCTGAAGGAAAAGAAATATTATATTCCGAAATTTTAGTACTCCGTAAACTACGGTCAATGGCATAAGAAAATACGAAGCGTAAATTTACGCAATCAAAAATAGGACATTATTTTTCAAAATGTATAGAATAAATGTATGTTATATATGTTATGTATGTTATTCGTTGTTCATAATTTATTTTTTAATAAACATACATATTTTCTTTAATGCGATTTCTTTTTAAATTAAATAAGGGTTGCTAATGTAAGGTTTTAGCAGTGTAAACAGTGCTTGGCTCATATCGTTCACATAATCGAGCGTCTACTGTATATTATAATGTCTCGGCAGACAATATTATTTAAAGCTAAGTTCTTATTAATTAAATTAATATGAAATTTCCGCTGGCAAATCTAGGTTTTAATGTTTATTATTAGCTGGAAATAAGACTTTAAAGAGATAACCAAAACCACTTGTCTAATTTGTCCTGTGTATCTCCTCACACCTTACAATAAATTATGCTCTCTGCATAGAGGTTTTCATATTGATCAACAGAGGTCGCATTTAACTTTAAAATTTCTTAAATTCAAATTTTAACTTTGTACTTCTGTGAATCTACAGAAATTTCGCTGTTTTGAGTTACCATTATTGTAAATATTCTCCGTATAAAATGTAATATTTTCTTAATGTTATTTTCTCATGCATTTGTGTTCCTTTGTAATTCGGCATTAGCTTTGTTGCATAATTTACTGAAGATATTAAGAAAACCAAATGTTCTATTTGAAAGTTCATATGAAACTATAGAAATTTCGCCGTGTGCATGCAATATGGCTGCCATTAATTTTCGCTGTTCCTACTATTAAGCAAGTGCATATAACTTAAACAATTCATCATATTGCCAAATATCCGAACAAATTGGAAACAACAAGCTCATAAATTGTGTCAAAAGTGTTAGCGTGCTATTTAGGAGTTAAAAGTAAACTGCTTATTACATATGTATGCATGTTTATTGCGACATTGAATATTGAATTAAGACCGTGTATTTTAACTAAAACAATGTTCGTCAGTCTTGACTTTGGACAGGTTATTAGTATTAACGAATAAATTTGTTGATTACAAAAGAATAGAAAACGCATTGCATGTAGTTAGCTAGGTTAAACGCAAAATATAAATATACTGTTTTTTAAACGAGGTTAAAGCATACTTTAACAGAAACGTTGAGCGTTATAATTAAATGTTTAAAATTACGTTGAAATTTGATCGATCGAATATCTTTTCACTAAAATACATGACGATTTGTAAAACAAAATTAAAGCAATACAATGTAAGCTTGGCATTGTTTTAACAGTTATGAATGAATGTTGTGATGATATGCAATCATTTAATATATATCTATCTGTTCTCTAATTGTGACGTAATTAAATATTAAATTATGCATAAATTTAAAGAAAAATTACATGATCACAAACAACCTGCTATTGGTAGTATAATCAAGAAGTCAATCTTATACATACAATAAAACAAAATAACTTTATATAGTCCCACAGCAATTATTCTATTTATTTTTAAACGTAAATGGCTACAGAATGACTTCAACATCAGAAAGTTAAACTGTGTATTATTGATATTACTGTACCTAGTAGAAGAGTATTATGGCCATTATTTTAATGGTATGGATTATTTATGTAAATTTGGAAAATTTAGTTCTTGTTAATAGTAACAGATAATATCCAATGTTGTTTCAACATATTTTATATAATAGATAACTGGCACTAACGGAGACAATTTTTAACTATTTTTAAGTATACAAACATTAGCGTGGATAATTTATGATTTGAGCATACACATTTGAGGCAGTAGCAATAATGTAACTGGTAGGGAATACTAATAATAATTATTATGACATAATTCGTTGCTTATTACTAATTTGTAATTATTTATTGTGCGTCTATGGTACAAAATGTCCCAGAAGTCCTTTTCAAAATAAAAAAATAAAAAATACGATAATGGCAAGGTTTAACGAATAAATGTAAAATACAAGCTTTCGGAATTTATTTCTTAAAAATTTGTCTTCTAAATGTGTGTGTGTTATACTGACACTACTAAATGCGAGGCAAAATATTCGAGAATTGCTCAGTACATATTTCTCCGTGATAACCGCTATTTCTCTTCGAATATTCTCTTTTAATTCATTCAGAGAGTGAGGGGTGTTGCTGTATACTATTGATTTGAGGTAGTCCCATAGCAAAAAATCTATTGGTATCGGGATAACGTGCCAGTTTATGCTATCGCGTTTGGATAGTAATGTTCCAAAGAAAATTTCACTGTAAGAAGACGTTAGACGTGTGGGATGTCGTTCCATACCAAGTTATTGTGCGATCTTTGTCATCTTCAAAAGTGCGCGCCAATAATTCCTTGCGTCGACATTGTAGCCCAAACAGTAACTTTTAACGAGTAAAATGGCCTCTTATGCTTCTGTTTTGAATTTGATGAAGTGCCATTATTGGAGGCAATTCTGCCTATTTACATGGTCATTAAGGTGAAAATCTGGCTCATCTGAACTTTTTGCACGCACACTCCGTCCCCGTAAAACGCTCCACAGCAAACCCTCACTTCCCACTCAATGATCGTGTTCGCGCAGGGAACAAAGTAAATTGAAAAAGGTTTTTGGAAGACCCAGTATATGGTATCTCACAGTTTATGCCATATATTGCTTGAAGCATATAAAACGAAGTTCGTATCAATACTAATTTAGCATCACCAACTAGCAAACACTGATATTAACAGTTTTATAGAGTCTAGTGGTTATTTCAAAATGTGTACAACACAAAATTTACGAAAATTTTGGGGGACAAAGTATTGAAGAATTTGAGATAACGCCTAAACTTTCAAACATTTAACAGGATTTCGTTGGCCGTCATCCTACATTCTAACATATTTGGTACTAATGTCCAGGTACATTGGTGAGAATTAAAATTAGTTATAAACAAATTACTTCCGTAATTGGACCGTGCCATGAAAGTCAATGAAAGAAATAAAAAGGAAAGAAAAGAAAGCCTTTAGTGTGGTTTGCACATCGAGTTACCGTGACCTTCTTCCGGGGTGGTTTCGCCTCTAGCGTGGTTTACACGTCGAGTTACCGTGACCTTCTTCCGAGGTGGTTTCGCCTCTAGTATGGTTTACACGTTGAGTTACTGAGACCGTCTTTTTCTTCCATAGTGACTTTGCTTCTAGCGTGGTTTACATGTCGAGTTACTGTGACCTTTTTCCAAGGTGGTTTCACCTCTAGCATGGTTTAAATGTCGAGATACTGCAACCTTCTTCCAAGGTGGTTTCGCCTCTAACATGGTTTACACGTTGAACTACCGTGCCATTTTGGTTTCCCTGAAGAAGCCTCTTACGACAGAAGACGAGATTCTACCTGCCTCTTTTGTCTTTCATTGTCTTTTTATTTCCTTTGTTCCTGTTCCCCTTCCCGCTTTTTCTCTTATTTTTTTTTAACCTTTTGCTTTTTCATCCTTTTCACTTTTTTAATTTTTTTTCTTTTCTTTTTCTCTCCTTTTTATTTCTTTGTTTTTGCTTTTACTTTTATTTAATTTTTGTCTCTTTTCGGACCATTTCCGGAAACATTTTGTTTATTACTGACTACAGAGAGTCTTGAGTTAAGATAAAATCACAATTAGAATTAGAACGTGACAATCGGCATCAGTTGAGGAGAAGAACTATTATTATATTCTATCTGACATGTTAACTTAATCCCAGATTATATTTTAATTTATCTCATAATTCAATGATACTACAAGAATGTATATCTGTTACTAATTATAAGGCTAATTTAAGCATAATGTAGAATGCATTCGAATGATTTGGGAATGGCACTAGTATTATTGGGATGGAAAGAAATGTAGATTTTTCAAACTCAGCCAAAATCGAGAACGAAATGTTATTATAAATTCCATGTAGTAGCTGAAAATGACTACTCGCAAATAAGAAGTGTAATGACTTGTAGAAAAAAATATGTACGCTCAATTTACAATAATATTTGGATTTGCTTCGCCCAAAATCATACCGAAATTAAACATACGCCATGTTCCAATGTTTACACACACACATCACCGTCAAGTTCGGTGTTTTTGCACATATTTGATTGACTTAATTTTTTGATATACGTAATCTTTCAAACCTTCCGGTGTATAATGTTGCATGTACAAGATCGTATTGTTGATTCCGGCAATGAATCGTATTTATAGTTTTTTTTTAGAGCAATACGTGCGAATATGGTATTTATTGCCGGAACTACCAACTTAAATTGTCCGCGAGATTTAAAAATGGTTAACTGTAGGGTATTCTTTAAATACCAATCTGGCTATGTAATGAATAGGTATTGCGTGTCTCCATGCTCTACTTATACAGTGGCAGCCATATAAATAGCACAGGTAAATTGATATGGATGAATTGATAAATTTGTAAATGTTAACAAGTGATTTATTTACCTTAGCTTAACAAAAGTGTAGTAGATGGCATACGGTTTATAATAAACCCATAATATTTTATAAACTTCAAGATATATATTATTATTTAAGAGAGCGTAGAAATAGTACACTTAATAATAATAACGAAATACTGTATAATTTCTTTTTTTAATTCTTTTTTGCTTTTACATTTAATATTTTGTTGGAAACCCTGTACAAGCCATACTGCTGCACATTTTCTCGACACACTTTCAACTAATTTTTGACATCTCTCCGCAGGAATGTTATGCCAGGCTGGTTCAATAGTACTCCATAATTCGTCTACTGTTGCTATATAACAACATCAATATGCCCCTATAGATTTTCTATAGGGTTTAAATCAGAGCTTTGTGGAGGCCATTCTAACACTGTTTCTTCTCTAGCAACTGTTTTACGGTCCTCGCCATTGTCGTGCATTAAACTCCAGCTTACTGGAAGAAATTCATCAGTATATGGTTTCATCACGTTTTCGAGAATGTTGTGATATACATACTGATCTGCAATTCTGAATATAGGTCCTACTCCACGCCATGACATAGAAGCTCATACTATATCACTTTCTCCACCGTGTTTCAATGTTTTTTATAGTGTACCTAGGGTTGTATCTCTGATGGGGCGTCGCATATATATGTTTCCGCCAAACCCAAGTCGGTTGTATTTGCTCTCACCTGTCCAAAGTACAGATTTCCAGAAAAAAGCGGCTTTTCTTTATGCATTTTCGCAAATTGCAATCTTTTTTTAACGGTTTTTATGACACGACTTCGTACTGTAAGTTAAATTCCTTTAGCGTCGTATTGTTCTTCTCTATATATCAATATGAAATTGTTTATAAAATTCTTCCACTTTTTGTTTTCTAAAGTTTTTCCCGCGTGAATATGCTTTATTGCATTTTGTATTAATTTACGTGAACAATTTAATGTTTGTGATATTTCTGAAATGGATATGCCCTTCTCTTTCATGGTGCAAATTAAATCTCTTTTCTCTGGTGTGCAATGTTTTCCTCGTCCCATTATACTAACACCTAAATGTTTGTTATTAATAACATATTAATTTTAAAAATGACAAGTACACCACTTTTTTGGTACGAAATAACTCGAACCGTAACACTATAATAAGATTCCGCTACAGAACCGACAACTGTGCAGTAGCATATAAATATATGTGCCTGTTGGAAAAGTGAAATAAATATTTTTTTTCATTGAATGTCGTATTATTGTTCTAGAATACATAGCTACGGGAAGTACATGCAACCTTCTCGGGGACTCTCACGCAAGTTTAGCAAAAGTTTAAACGGGAACAGCTTGAGTGGTGAATTCAAATCAAATTTGATGCCTGGGCTATTCATGTGGCCACCGCTGAATATAATACTTGGTTGCTGTAATCTAATTACAAATAAAATAAGTGATGTGCTGATTAAAATAGATATAGTAACTCATGTACAATTCTATTTATCAATTTCAAGCTTCATCAAATTCAAAATACATTTCACCCATCTTCCAAGCTATAGAATAATGATAATTAAAAGCAATTTTATTTCTTGCAGGTATTAGATTTATCCCACAATAGGTTACGGGAGATCCACAGGGACGACTTCAGCTCCTACTCATCCTTAGAAATCTTGTACTTAGCGGAAAATATTATTACCGAAATCGATGAACACGCTCTAGAAGATCTAACTAGTCTCCATACTCTAGATCTCTCGTGGAATGCTTTCTTTGATATCCCAAGCACTCCCTTCTCTTTGCCAGTATTAAGGAAGCTTCTTCTCGGCGGTATTAGAAATCCGAAGATGGTGGAGGACATTGAAAATAGCGCGCCCGTCACTAGTCCTCTAGTGCACCTGGATTTAACAAGTAACAAGCTCAAGAGACTGCCTATTCTAGGGAGTGTACCGTCTCTAGAATTTTACAACGTGACCGGTAATGAAAAGGTCTTACTGAACACGACCATGTTCGCTGGGCTTTGCAATCTGCAGCATTTCATCGACAGCGATTTTAGCGCCGTTTTCGAAAGTCCTTGTGACTGTTATGTTCTCGAACAATGGCTGACAGCCAGACGAGTGGACTTCACTCCATTCAATTGCGGAACCAGAGGTAAAACACATTTAAAATAAGATTTTCATATATACGTCTAATATATTTTTCTAGATTGTACAAATCAGGTACCCACTGAAGACCTAGAAACCTTCAACAATTGCAGGAAATTACACGAGGCCCAGCAGCAACAAATGCAGACAAGAAAATTGCTCACCAACGTTGGTATCTCAATGGGAACAATATTGTTGTTCCTTCTTGTAGTGTTATATTTCGTAATTAGACGGAAAAGAGCGCGAAAACGTAAGAAGAATATGGAAGCAAGAACTCAGCATTTATCGGAAAAGAAAAGTGACGATTTGCTTTAATTGTGTTATTTAGATTCTAGGTTATTGTTGTATTATTTTTTACGTATTTTTTTAAATAAATTATTCAGTATTGATTGTTCTTTTGTTATGAGTATATATAAATTTAACGATTATCTCCCCTAGTAGACAACATCTTTTAAATTTCCCGGACAAATTTAGTTCGTGATTCGGGCAATAAAGCTCATTTTTTAATTTGTAGAAGTAATATATGAAAATATGAGCTTTATTGCCGGAACTACCAACCTTAATTGTTTACGAAAATTGAAAGATGCTTATTGGGTCAGCATTTTATATCATTCGAACAAGCAAGCCCAAAAGTTATATTTCCAATATGTCAATGTATTTATGATAATCAGTATGCTAATTTGTCGTATATTTCTTGAATCCATTACACTTAAATGTAATACTGTAATTGATAAAAATAAATTTTCATTTCTAATACAAAAATGTTACTAGCATTGACAGCTAACTGCACACTTATTTTGACGTCGACTGTCAAATTTATTTTATAATTGTTGTGCTTGATCCGGTTGCATCGTAAATAAGTGAGGTTAAATTCTTAGTGTTTCTCTTCAAAACATGTGAATTGATAATTTAAGATTAAATAAATGATTGGGAAAGTAACGCATGGCCTTTTTAGAAGACGAATCAAGTTTTTTCTGTATCCCATTTTCATCTTTTCATGTATTTTTATCATATACCAGTTCGTTATTTTCGGCCAATTGAACCAAAGTAATACTCGCACCGAGGAAGTAAATGCCGAAGAGCCCATTGTTAATCACGTTAGTACTGTAAGGGGAGTGCATCAGAACAACTGGTTATTCTACGAGAAACGGGAAGATAACTCTTTCAGATGTATACATAGCATGGAGATTATCCAATACGATCAAGTAAACGATGACTATTGCGACTGTTTGGATGGTACAGACGAGCCAGGCACGAACGCGTGCCCAAATGGCGAATTTTACTGCAAGAAGCAAGTATCCGTTCGAAATTTTTCGATGAGGTTGCCATCCAATCGTGTCAATGATGGCATATGCGATTGTTGTGATGGTTCTGATGAGTGGCAAAATAGAATTCAAAATTGTTTAAGTGGTATGTACCCTTTAAGGATTTGTTGAATAAAATCCTACAAGCTCTTTTTTCTGTTTCAGTTAAGCAGCAAACAGCTATAAGTCGATTTTTAGCTCCATGTCCAGTACAATGTTAGTGTTTTATTTATTTGAAAATAGCCAATTTTTTTAAGAATAAAAGTACTACCATTTCCTTCATAATTTTAATGGTAATTTTATTATAAGGTGAATTACTACAGTATTTATTTATTTATGTTTGGAAAAGCATATATGGTGACATCTATAGTAGATATTCTGAATGTAAATACTTAATTGAGAGAATAAAATAGAAATCTTCTTTCTAATTTGATGTTGTAATTAGAGCACATCCTATAGATGTCTCTGCTGATAATCATATAGAAAAATGCATAGAACAATATTACGAATTTTAAGATATCTTTTGTAAATTTTGATTTTGTATTATACATTCTACTTCAGGTAGTGTTAATTTTTGTTGTTTATTTTTTAAATAATACTCCTGATCTTTGCTGTTTTTTCGTAAATTACGCAATTACTAAACGTTATGTTCGACTTTTGTCGAAAAGAAAATGTTAGCAGAATAATAGTTTATACAGGGCTGGTTCTTGACCAGGAGTTGTCTATGTTCTTGACCGCCAAGGTATGAGTCATTAAAAGTAGCTATATGATATATTTACTATTTTATTGTACTTCAGTTCTTACTCATTTGTACTATTTTACAGTTTTACTTTAAAAACTCATTTTTTTACTTATCGCACATCAGAATTACATTTGATGAATTGCCAACAAATTGTGAACCATTATAAACACGTAGCAAGTTCTCATAAACGTAGACATGAAATGTTAATGTGAAACAATACATACAATAAATCTAAATGTGAAGATGGAATATAACGTGACAAGAAACCGTAACGTATTAGTTTATAAAAATATTATTTTGAATATAAATGAACTAGAATGGGAACTGGAGACATTGATACTAATTATTTTAAGGTAATTAAATCAATAATAATTGTTAAGTACGTACATATACCTTTAAGTGTCGTGTAGCTCCATCTGTAGTTAGGTTAAGCAAAGGGTGTACATAATAAACGAGTAAATAGCCATGGTTTTATTTACCGAACAATAATATAAATTCATATAACTCATAAATTACCAATAACGAAAATACTATTCATTAGAAACTTATCAAAATACGTAAACATTTTAATAAATTTGAATGATGAACTTCCAATAATTCTCGCTTGTATTTTGCAAATGCAAACTGAACGTAAAATAGCAAAAATTTATGCAATATTAACATAAAATTTTGCTATATTACGTACAGTTGGCTTTTAGGCACTATTCGATTTAAATAAGATTGTGTACCTACTAATGCTATTAGTATTAATTTCTAAGCAACGCAGGTGGCGCCAAAGTACGTGGTAAGGGAGCTATAGCTCTCTCTGGAAAATTGTCCGCGAGATTCAAAAATGGTTTACTGGGCGATATCAATAATTAAAAAGGACATAATAAAAATTCAGACAAAAAACTTTCCAAGGTTCTACAACAGATTTACCTTACATTCAAATACCGAGAATAATGCGCATGTCACTGATGATTTCAATTCGTCGCTGCATTTAAATTTCTTGGAAGATTTAAGTTGGTTATCCTGGCAATAAAGATCGTATTCCTTTTTTTGAACAATGCAATGGCAATATATGTGTGTGGGTTTTACAGAGAGAATTGCCAACTTAAATCATGCGCGAAATTTCAAAAATATTTACGGGTCTCTCAATGAAACTTGTATGTGTATATTTCCGTATGGGTTAAAGTGATTTCAAGGTCCTTATATTGAATAAAGCAAAACACAAAATATTAACAAATTGACAGAATTTTATTTCATTATTCTTTCAAAATAAATGTTACAATATGTATGTATAGGTATATATTATATATAAAATGGAATTAATAAATAAACACTGATAGCTGTCTCAACAAGAATAAATGTAATCATATAATATTACATGTATGTATGTATATAATAATACTATTTATATTTTATGTCGTAATATTAAAGCGTTTTGCGAAAAAGAAAACGGAAAAAACGACAAAGTTGAAATACAGTAGTTGTGTCTTCAATACGCTTCCTATGGCCCGATAGACTTTTGCTGACGTTAGCCTCATCATTTGACTGCATTCTTTTGACTGGGTTTCTTCTCGATTTCTCTGTCCTTAAAAACGTTAATCACATCGAAATGTATGAAGAGATTTGGACAGACGTTCTCGAAATGGACGCTTCTATCAACCGGCGCGCCTAGTCTTCTGAGTATGTCACTGAAGAGTTTTTCTTCCTTTTTGATCCACGGACGACGGTCGTCTTGTATTTGGTAAGGTGTAACGTGAACGTGGACTCTGATACCTACACACATGCATAGTAAAATAAAAGTTATAGAGTTGATTGGTGATAATATTTATGTAAAGATAATGATTGAAGCCTGTTATTAACATTTGAATAATTTTGAGAGTATAAATTAGAATTGGTCTCCGGCAGTGTTACTGGAAATTGGTACGAAATTTAACTAAAGATGCACGAAAATTCATAATAAAAATTTTGATGTGACAGCAGTGATGGATACTATATTTGTGTTCAATATTTAGTGTCTTGAAACAATTTCGAATGAATCGACCGATACTTGTTGGAAATCGATATTGAACATGGGCGAAGAAGTAAAATACAGTTTTAAAAATATTTCTGTAGCTTCATCAGATGATGAAGGTACAGTGATGGCGAAACATATCATATATTACAACGAAAGACTCGTCTTACCAATGGTATTGTATTTTTAATGTTGATTATTTTCGTTTTACGTAAGTTTGCACAGGAGTGTATTCAGATTCATTTGAATAATAGCGTAAGTTCACAAAGTAATAATTGCCTTTGGTACGTTTAGCGGTCAAATTCAAATATTGGCGCGCGACATGCGAGGGCAGCTAGTGTAAAATAGAAGAATCATATAAGAATGTCATATACAAGTGCTACTAAGGAAAACCGCTGTTGAAATTAAAGTTTAACACAGTTCATTAAATACGTATACCGTTTTTTTCAATAACGCAACCACGACGGTTCCCCAGCCTTCGTATAAATGTTGGTGTGGACTTATTTGCCTTATAGTATGCTACGATGTATTAACGTGCAAAGAAATTTATAACAAGCCGCAGAAACGAATAATACGTTGTGTTAAATATATTGGAAATATTTGTAAAATGGTGTTTTACTCCTTCGTCCATATCTTGAAACAAACTTTTGCTACATTTAACGATGTAAGATATATTTTAACGCAAATAACTGTTTATGCCATAAAACAAAACTGCATGAATAAAATTAAGAGATCAACAAATAAAACGCAAGATTTTTACGACACCGCGCATGCCGGTGTTCAGGGTTTTGAAACGTAATACTCAAACAGATATTTTAAAATTTCGCGGTCGATTAAATTGGTCGTTCCGAGAATAAAGGTCATATTCGTTAATTTTTTAAGCTAATATAGACAAATATAGTCTTTACTGCCGGAATTACCAACTTAAACTTCCCGCGATATTCAAAAATATTTGTTTAGGTATTTATTATATATGTTAATTTATATTTAAGGAAGATATAAAACGTGGTTTATTTATCTTATTAATACATCAAAAGAAGTTTTTTAAAGACTAACCTGTCATTACAGCAAAGAGAAAATGTTCGTCCAAAGCGAACTTATATATCTGCATAGATAGAACGGTAATTCATAGTCCTCTAATGTGAATTTTTGTTAGCTTATTTTAATAAATGACCAACCAACTTTTCGCTCAACGTGTTTATGAAATTTACGATGCACAAAGAATTATTTCATGTAAGGAAGTAGTCTTTGTTGCACTTAAAATTAATCAGAGTGAGATATTTTACATTGTGTTCTTGAAAGCGCATACATTGTTGAAATGTAACGATTATTAAAAACTAAGTATTTTACAACAAAGCATCATGTAAAACGTAGTGCTTTAAATCTTTTAAACTGTGTTGAGGTTGGAAAACATCGTAAACAAAATGGCGATCCTATACTACACTTCCATTGTAGTTATAAATATGCGAAAGTCCTGCAACACGACCATAAAGGTCGAAACGACTTAATACATGTTTTCACAATGATGCAAGAGATCTTGATCCCTTTCATTCTATTTTACATTGTTTAAGCTTTCAAAAAACGGGTGTTTCGCAACGTTGTCTTATTTACACACTGGAGTGCACCGTACTATTTATTGTGTTATCAGGAGGTACTAGGAATCAGTAGAACGGAAATTGGAAGAATCGTCTAATTTAAGCTAAGTCTTCAGAGATATCGGCTCTATGGAGCCCGACCTGAACAAGAAATATAGTCGGTTCCGCTGTTGGTTGCAGCTGTCACGCGCCATACGTCATGGTTTGGGTGGTCATCATCTACGATGGCAAATCCCTGCGTGTTTTCGCCGGCCAAGGCTTTTCACAGAACCTCTTATGGATTCAACTGCTCGTTGAATTTGGCTGCATGGGAGCTGAACTGTCTTTCTAATAGCATAGATATTTTTGAATTAAGCTATATAAACAGTTACCCACTCAAATCGATCTACTGTATACCAGCTGAATTAAACTTAAGTTTTTCCTTTGCTTCGGTTTAGTTTTAACTTGTTTATGATTAAAATGTGTTAGATGTATTTGTACTGTGACCTTTTTTGGAATTTGTTCTGTTGGTCAAATTAAATAAATAATTAAACTTTTGCAGAGGGGCCAAATACGAGGGGAGATCCAGAAGTTCGTGGAATGAAAGGGTTTTAAATAAAATAAAACAATAAATCTATTTTTCCTTTTCAATATAATCACCTTTAAGCACAATACATTTATTACATCTATGAATTAATTTTTCTAAACCATCATAAAAATATTTTTTATCTTTCGCCTCAAAATGGGACAATATTGCCTCCTTTACCTTATTGTTGTCGGAAAACTTTCTTCCACGTAAGTCTTTTTTTAAATTGGGGAACAAATAAAAATCTCTAGGTGCCAGGTCTGGACTGTAGGGTGGATGGACTATTGATTGAAAGCCATTCTTGTGCAGAGTAGCCATTGCAACTTTGCTCTTGTGAACCGGCGCATTGTCTTGCAAGAGCAACACACCCTTGGTCCATTTTCCTCGACGTTTTTCCTTGATGGCCCCTTTTAATGTTTCTAATATCGCTACGTAATATTCTCCGGTTATGCTCCTACCTTTTTCTTTGTAATCAATCAATAATATCCCCTCACAATCCCAAAAACCAGTAGCCATCAACTTTCCAGCCGATTCTGACACTTTGAATTTCTTTAGCGGTGGTGTCCCCTTTTTATGCCATTGCATGGACTCCTGTTTGGACTCAGCCTCAAAGTGATGAACCCATGTTTCATCTCCGGTAACAATCCGCTCCAAAATCTGTGCAGGTTTGTCTCCACACAGCTCCAAAAATTGTTTGGACGCACAGACGGCGCTGCTGTTTCTGCAGCGGTGTGAGCATTCTCGGTACCCATCTTGCACTGACTTTTGTCATACCCAGGTGGTCATGTAGGATACGCAAAGTGGTGGTATCTGATACTCCAACTAATGCAGATAATTGTTTTTCTTCAAACGGGCATCTAGCAGTAGAAATTTTTGCACATTTTCGACGATGTCTGATGTGATGGCCTCAACTGGCCGTCCTGAGCGGGAGTCGTCTTCAATCGAGTCCCGATCATGTTTAAAAAGACCATGCCACTTATAAATCATTGAGTTACTAGGGCACTGTTCCCTATAAACGGTTCCATTTCATTCAATATGTTCTTTCCTTGCTTTGTAAGGAACTTTATCACAGTAGTGATAAAGTACATATTATCATAGTTTCAGTTTTCTTCCGAATTGACTTGTTTAGCAGGCAACTATTCGTAAACGACTGACGCTATAGGGCTGCAACTTAACTTATATACTAATGATGAGTCGTCAATCAGAATGACACCTAGCGAGCGCCCCTATCCCCACTCCATACCCTCCATTCCACGAACTTCTGGACCTCCCCTCGTACATATGAGCACAGAATTTTGACGTTATCTTCTAACATTTCCTAGAGTTGTTCGAATATTTGCTTAAATAAACAAATTCTAATGACTCATTTAACGAATGCAATTACCACAGATATGCATTTTGTAATTCCCCAAAATAAATCTGGATATATAATAGAGATCGATGGTAGCAATTTTTATTCGATTTAGTTCATAAATAAACAGAACGCGTTTATCAAAGCATTAATTTATAATGGTGTATATAATAGACACAAACAACCAGGTGATTACACAATGTTGGAATAACATTTTAAGAGATATTCGCAACAGAACACATCGTAATAGCGTGCATATTATAAACAGCATCGCTTTAACGACGTTGACTTTAAGCAAACGTTTATATTTTGAGAATTTTAATTTCACTAGAAGAATACTAATACCGCGAATAAATTTGGTGTTTAACATGGGAACAGAAAGTTTCTGTTTCTTATGAATGGGTGACATGATTTTGGAATATAAAAATTCGGGATAAGAATTGGTGGACATTTTTTGTTCGGTATTTGAGTAACGTTTACTGGTCTTTATGGGTGGAGTTTGGTAGCAACTATATATACGAGGGATATAGGTTAAGTTTTGTATACTGGGGCATAGACGACGCCACAAATCAAATGTCAGTACTTATACTCTATTTTTTAATTCGGAAGAATAACATGAAGACTCGTTTGCACAATTGAATTTTTCAAAGCTACCTTTTGGTGGTAATTTTAAAACTAGCTGGGATTTTATATAAGTTTTATTTACGTAATTATTATTACAATGTAAATTTAGGGAGAAAAATTAAATATAAACGCACTCAGAAAAAGCATCTAAACGGTAATCAATTGTAACAATATAGGGGCTGGAAATATAGCAAATAATTGCTAGTGTATTTTTTGCCGAAAACTGACCAACAGCTAGCTTACTTTTTGCCGCTTGAATTTTTTTTTTAAATTAATTATTGGCCTTGGGATTGCGCCATTAGCCACTTACAACAATTAAACCAGAAAAACCGAAAAATACGAAGGAAACCAAACAACCCGAATGGACACAAGGCTAACACAGGACACGCTTCACACCCGGGGCCGATCGGGTGACTAACACGAACACACAGGTAGGCCAACGGAAAAGAAGGAAAATCCACAAAGGGATACATTACATAAGGAATCAAGCTAAATAATAAAACGCAGGTTACACATGTGTTTGAATATCTTGTAATTGACATCCTCACTCTCCAGGGCTACTAGATGATTTATATTAATTGGCAGCTGAATTTTGCTGTTAAGCAAGTCGTTAACAAATAAGTTGATTTTCCCGGTGTGACTACTACATCCCAACATAATATGATTAATATCTCCATATTCAGATTCGCAAAAAGTGCACGTGCTACTATCCGACACATGAATTTTGTGAAGATGTGCAGGGAATCTCCCATGATTGAACAGCAATCTTAGGATCTGTGACAGCATGTTCCTTTTAACGGTGTTTCTATTATACCACCGGTTACTTTTAATTTCTGGGAAAATCATGTACTAGTTGGTGGGATTATTCTTATACGCATTAGTGTAATGTCTCTGCCAATCTTTATAAGATCTATTCTTAATTTCATTCAGGAGATCCGAATGTGGTAGTAAGAAGTTTTCTACCAATTCAATATTATTGCAAGCCGCTTTTGCCAGTCTATCTACCTCCTCATTAAATCTAATATTAGCATGTTCTTTTATCCAAATATACGTTACCGTTTTGCCACGTTGTCTCAGGCTATAGTTTAACAATAGCATCTCTCCTATCAGTGACGATGAAGAGAAATTAAAGTTTTGAAAACTTTTAAGCACACTTTGGGAATCGCCGAAGATAGCACAGTTGTCCCTATCCATTCCTAGTATAGTTTCCATGCCTTTTCTTATAGCTGTTGCCTCTGCCGTAAATACACTGGCTTCTTTCGGTAACGCAAATCTTTCGCTATATTGCATTTCCGGGATAATAAACGCACAACCAACTCCTACCTTACTTTTTGCTCCGTCTGTATATATGTGAATATCTTGGGAAAATTGTTGAACAATTTCATAGTACTTTAACTTACTCATATGTAAGTCATCTGGAAATTTTGGAAAAAATATTGCAGGCTTATGTATTATAGCTTCCCAGGGTAGAGTATGTATAAAAAGATCTTGGGCTTTACAGATTTTATTATCAAAAGGGAATGAATTTGAAAAACACTTCTCCAAATTAACAAAATAATTAAAAATTAATTTCCATCTTTAGTTAACCTAAGTCCAAAGTTTCAGTAGTTACACTGAACTATCAAAGTTGACAAGTTAGTTAAAAATTGGAATTAAACCGAGGACAGTTTCGCGAAACAATTTTTTATAATTTTCGGAGACAATTATCTTAAAAAGAATGCTTGGCCGAGTTGGTTTCTGCTTTCGGTAATGAAGGACCACATCAGTCAACAATTTCTCGTTGGTATGAAAAACTGAAACGTGGAGGGATTAGTCTTAGTCCTGATTCAAAAGCAGGTGCACCAAAAGCGGCAGTCACTCAGCAAAACGACAATGTTGTGTGCAGGTTCATCAACGAAGATGGACGTGTGACAAATCGCGAGATTGAGGCATCACTGGGGATTTCAAAGGCTTCAATACAAAAGATGTTGAATGAAAATTAGTTTCCCGTTGGATACCGCATCTGTTGATAGAAGAACAGAAAGGATCTAGGGTGAATTGGTGTCAAAAACCTCTAGACCACTTCAATGCCGGAAACTCTAAAAACGTGTACAGCATCATGTCATGATGACTTTTTCACTTAGTCATACGAGCCAGAAAATAAACGCCAGTCATCTGTTTAGGTGTTCCAAGGCGAAGAAAAGTCGACAAAAGTCATCCGTTTTCGTAATGTCTCTAAAAAAATGGCCGCGACATTTGTCTCGAAAGTAGGTCACGTAATAATATTTCTTCTACAAGATCAAATAATTGTTACTGCCGATTGGTATATAACCATTTGTTTACCGCAAGTCAGCGATGAGTTTCGTGGTGGAAAAAGGAAAACGAGCCCTAGAAAAAACAGAAACATTATAACTTGCGCAAAGAAGACACCGTTCACAAGTTCAACAGCAATTAAAAATTACTATTAGGCGAAGATTGATACAAGCAAAGTTGCGTGCAAGAAAGTCTGGAAAGGTATCACTATTAAATAAAAGGCAAATACAGAGTGGACACGCACAATGGGGCGAAAAAAAATGGCGTAGTGTGCTATAGTCAGATGAAATTGAAATAGTATTATTTAATTCTGGTGCATACCCAGAACACACATGAAGACCACCATCGACAGCATTTCAACCCCTGTATACCAAAAAGACAGTAAAATTCGGAAGCTCAAACATCATCCTGTGAGGGTGTTTTCATGGTATGGCATAAGACGGAAGGCATAACGAATGCTGATGTCTATGTTAACATGTTACAAACTGTGCTTCTGCCATATGTAGAGGAAAAAATGTCACTAAGATGGCTGTGCATGCAGAATAACGATCCGAAACATGGTCCTTGTAAAGCGAAAACAAGGTTTCGCGATAATAACGTTTGCGTTTTGGGTTGGCCGTCGTAACCGCCGGACTTAAGCCCAATTGAAAATTTATGAGTGGAGTTGAGAAAGGTTGTATCTGCTGCAGAAGCCTAAAACATTGATAATCTGTGAAGAATATTCCAAGCTGAATGAAAAAAAAAATTCAGTAGAGACATGTAAACAGCTAGTAGACTTGCTGTCCCAGAGGTGTTAGGAGGTGATAAAGAATGGATGTCAAGTAACAAAATGTTAAGTTTTTTAGTGCAATTAGTTATGTAAAAATGAGTTTGAATAGCATTTTGCAATGATTGCTATTTTAATGCTTAATTATTTTTTATGTCCTATAAGGTTCGAAACCCAACCCCGAATAATGAATCATCCTTCACCAAGACAATTGAAGTTTCTCGTTAGCATTGTAGGGCGTTAAAACCATTTTTGCAAGTTTCATTTAAGATTTATGCTGGAACGGCTGGACAGCAGATTCATTGGATGATAATTTTTCAATACTATTCGGGTTGAGATTATTACATATTCGAAATCTCGCATGTTCAGATTATAGATTATAATTGTTTGTTAAGTTCTAATAAATGATCCAACTGAGATAAATTTTTGAAATGGCTTTAAAAAGTCAGATTTCGCTGCCAGCAAAATAACTCTGTCGTTGGGTTGATCCATAGTTGAGTAGGTGTTTTTCTGTTGTATCCTTTGAGGTATATTTATACGGTAGTACACATTTTTTACATTGGTAGGAAGACATTGATTCAGATTAAAAGATAACATCGTATTGAAAACAAATTCCATGTCCTGACTATATTATTAGAGGGTTAGATATTGATATTGTGTACAAAATATTAGCTTAGAATTATTTAGAAATGCAATTTGCTTTAAGAACAAGTTTAAGATAATTTGCAAGTTTTCAAAAAATAATCAAAATAGACACTGCCTAAATACCAATTCAATTATTAATGATTCTACAAAAAATGCTCACTCAATCTAGTCAACGTTTCCAGGAGCGGCCTTGAAGTGATCCAAGTATTCTTCCCGCCAGAATGTCCCCCATCCAACCAATACATATCTTTAATTCTCGAAACGATCCCCATCGACGTTTGATCGTCCGGGGTCAGCGTTTTCAGATAGTGGAATTCGTACAAGAACTGATTCAAAACGACGCAACCTTTGCTAAAACCTATCAACGATATGTCATATTTATCCAGCTGGACGTTCTCCCTCCACCAAAACGACTCTTCCAACTTGGGTTTTTCGTAGACGGTGTTCGCGTTGTTTGGCATCAGATCATCGGATGTTTGTATTGTATTTTCTTCCGCCTGTGAGAGAAAAAATAAATGAACCTATAAAGTGTCGCCGTGAACCGTGAAATCCGCGAACAGGTGTTTACATTAGAGTATTGTGAGTTGTTGAGCCAAGGCTACGTCTAATAGTGTTGAATTTGTTTTCTGCAGTATTTATTGGACGTTAAAGTGGCGACAAGGATTGTTTATTGTGTTATTATTGGGATAATTTATTGCATTTAACGTTTTTGGCAAAATTAAAATTGGATGAAGTTTCTAGAGCAAGGCTTGTTTTTCAACGCATACTGCTAAAATTATTGGAATATTTGGGATGCCTTTGATATATTTAGTTTTCTTTTTAGAATTTTCAAAAATTTCGAATGAGGGACATATACAAGAAACGTTAGAGCATTTTGTTGAGAGTTTCTGCTGGTAAATTTGTGTTGACAAATATTCAAACAAAACATTTCTATTACCTACTTAACTCTCTGAGTTATAGTAGCAAAATGAAAATGTATTTATGGCTTCTATTAGTAAAATAATTAATCATTTACATCAACCACGTTGTTTAGTTTCATAAAATTAACCAAATACATTATAGAATCTAGCATTGGTACGCTCGGAAGAAATGAACATTCGTCGAACGTTACTAGGATTTCCTTTTCTGTTAATTGAATGTTCTCAATGTTATTTATAAATTCTAAGGAATTTTCTATACTTAGCCTATCTACACTGTGGGGAATTCTTATGTTCATTCATTACCCATTTGAGTAGTTTATATGAATGCCGGAAACTATGAACTCATGGGACCAATTGGTCCTCTTTAACAACGAGAGACCACGTGCTCATGAGATGCTACGTTCCGAATAAATAATTCATTTGTGTGGTGTGGAGTTTACTGCGAAGTGAATTATAGAACCGCTATCACTACGAATTCGTTTCGAGTGATCAGACAGTAAACAACAAGTACGCGGCAGTTCCGAGGCGTTTGAGTGAAGCCCTAAGTTGGAAAAGACCTTAGTTGTAGATGAACCAGCGTTGGGTGTTGCACCACGACAACGCACCAGCTCACACGTCATTCCTTGCGTGTAATTTTCTGGCTAAAACTGAAAAACTTATTGTACTCCAGCACCTTACTCCTCAGATTTGACTCCAGTAAATTTTTTTCTGTTTCTCAGGTTGAAAGGATACCGTTTCGATACATTTGACGAGATCAAGTGAAATTCGACGAATGGAGTTGTTCGCCATTCCAAATTCGTTAAAAACGTTGGGATAGGTGTATTGCAAGCGAAGGAAACCACTTTGAAGTCCATAAACTGTTCAACCTATTCGTATAAAATTTCACGTATGATTTCGTCTACAAGATGAAGTGCAGATCCTTCTATTTCACTACCATTCTATCGAGTTACTATTAGTAAAACTTAACCACGGTTCAGTAATGTAGAAGATGCAACAGATTCTTAAGAAAGTCATGTAGTTCATAATAAATGTTTAAGATTCTATTTTTGTTGTATAATATTTTTGTTTTTGTTGGCTCAGATAGAAAAATTCTAGGTACTAAATGCCTAGTTAAGTGTTCTTTTAGAAGATAATCCCTAATCTGTTTATACTGCAATATTTATTATATATTATGGCGGCTTGTAAATATCTAATTTTGCAATCTACCGAACCCCAATCTTCAAGAGCCCCTATTCCTAAAACCATCTTCGCCCAGCAACTCCAGCATCGTCTCTTCTGCATAGCCTCTTTAATTCCTTTTTCCTAACTCCTTCTTGTTCTTCCTTTTTTCCATTTCCAAACCTTTTGTAGTTGTCTATCCCGATACATTTCCTTTATGTGGTCATACCACAATAGTTGTCTCCGTTCTATTTCATGTATAAATGATGTGTCAACTTGCATTATTTGTCTTATTCTTTCATTTCTTTCATGATCTAATACTGTCTTCGTACAACAGCGTCTCCAGTATATCATCTAAGTTGACATTATTTTGTTTTCCATCTTCTTATTCAGCGCCCACACTTCACTTCCATAGGTAACACAGCTTTCAACATAAGAGTGGAACATCCGGATTTTTGTTTTCTTCGAAATATTGTCATTCCACACCACAGGGTGTAGTGGTCTAATTATAGTTTTGCCCTATATTATTTTATTCTGTATGTGTATTTCACACTTATCCAAATTGATGTCCAAACCCCATCTAGCGTATTCTTCCTTCAGTTTCCTGAACATCTAATCGATGTCATCTCCGTCCTGGGTTGTTTTAGACAAGATTTCCAGGTCTGAAACCACTTCGTTCTTCTTTTACTTGTTCCTCTATTCTGGATTTTACTATTCGTCTGTACAGCCAGCACATAGAAGATGTAACACCGATTTTCCTATAGTTTTCGCATTTCCTTTTACTGCCTTTCTTGGGTATAGAACTTACTTCTGGGACTTCATTACCCTGTAAACAGGACGTAAACAATCTGGAAATTGCTTCTAATGTTACAATTGGGGAATCCTTAATAAGTTCCATGGGGATATCTCCTAGACCTGACGCTTTGCTATTTTTCATAGTTTTCATTGGCTCTGTAACTTCCTTCACTGTTATTTCTCTTACGACTTGGTTGATCGGTTCCTTTGTGTAATCTACTTCGCTAAAATTATTTCTGTCTTCAATTAATAAAGATTCGTAATACCTCTTCCAGTTATCCATTTCTATTTATAGATTTCACTTTCTTGTATTTTTCTTCAGTGTTCTCAAGGTTTTCCATGCTTGTCTACATTTTAATCCTCCTATAAGTCTGTCCACCTCATCACATTTCCTTTCCCAACAATTATTCATGGCTTTCTTTTCTTACTTCATAATTGTATCTCATATAGATTTTTCTGTCCTTCGGATCTTGTGTTGCCAGCCACTGCTGATATGCTATTATTAATTAATTAATTACCAGAAACTTTATCTCATTCCACCAAACATCATTTGTTTTCTTGAATTTCTTGCCTGTTTGCGGCCTCGTGAATACACTTTTTGATTAAATTATACTGTTCTGCGACTGTAGCATCTGTTGAATTTCCTATTTTGACTCCCAACCTCGTCTTATACCAAAATACAGTCGATTCATCGGAAAAAAAGACTAGATTGTATGTGGGCCATTGGGGTACTTGACTAGTTTGATTTACATCTTTTTCTTTATTGGTTTGATAAATGAAAGAAATAGCTTTGCTTTTACGAAATAATGGTCAGATCCACAGGATGCTCTTCGCTGTACTCTCACATCGTGGACTTTAAGACTGGGGCTTGGTCTAACAATAATGTAATCTATGATAGACTGTTGTTTCTTTGTGGGTTCAAACTAGATATATTTATGCATTTCTTTGTGGTCAAAGAAACCAATTCATCACCTTCAAATCGCATTGATGATATACTTTTATTCTAATCACATCTTCATCATGTTGGTCTACTATTTTGTCTCATACTTTCTTCCCTATTCGTCCACTAAAGTCTCCCATGAATACTACGTCTTTCCTATTTCCCATAGTATCTAGGATATCTGTTAAATCTTCAAAGAAGTTATTCTTTATATCTACAATTGCATCGTCTGTTGGAGCGTAAACCCCTATCAGTATTAATTTGTGACCAAATACTCTAGGTCCATTGTGATTAAGCGTTCGTTTATAGCCGACTAGTTTCTAACCATATTTTGGAACTTTTTATGCAATGGAAATTACTGCTCTTGTCCTCTTATCTTTGTCCTTTCCATTATAGAAGTAAATATACGTGTCGCTGAATTAATTTCCATTTCTTCCTTTCTTCTTGGTTTCACTTAGCGCTGTTATGTCGATATTATAATCTTTTCATGCAGCGCTAAAAACCAAGACGTTTTTGGGGCATTAAAAGATTATACTGCAATAACATCCAAATTTTGAATCAAAAAAATTACCTCTACTAGTTTCATGCTACTATGATATAACTCTCTAGAAATATAATTAAGCGTCTCCAGTTTTAGTATCTGCGATACGCCATACAAGTAACACGTATCTCGTATAATGTGATGGATATATCAAAGTTCAAATATTTTAATTTATTGGCTATGAATATGATGAATTATTATCACAGAAATGGAGTAATTTCTACACAATTTACACTGATGGTTCATGTAAGAATCAATGTTTTGATTGCAGCTTGTGTGACTAACGATTACAATATCACAAGTCTTACAAATTCAATACCACCTTGAGTAATGCGTTTTAAATGTTCATAACGCTAGTAAAAATCCAGTATATTGCCTGGAACCTGTACGTGATAGTTTTGGGAATATCCAAAGAAAGTAAAATAGGAAAGAAGTCGAATAAAAAACTTTACGAGCAAGATGTGCGCAAAAACTATACGGGTCGGTCAAAAGCAATAACACATCTGGTACAGATCATAAAGATCTTTATAAATTTGCCGTAAAACAGTTGGTTAATACGTGTTCCTTTGTTATACTAACGAAAATAAAAATGGTTTATGTGAAATCTTGGCGAAGGATTTTATTTGTATACATGAGTACATGACACAAAGAAAGAAGTTAACTGTCTTGTCTCCCATAGCATATCAGACTTTATACTTACATCTGTCTCATCGTTTAGATGCACCGGATTATAAGAGGCCGCAGCTGCCCGAAGTTCCGATTCGGTCATAGTTCTGAGTTTTTCCGATACCGTTTCAAGTACCTTCTCTAGATGCTGGAGAGCGTAGTGCATAGGCGTGTGCTCCGGGGCGCCGCAGTTATTCGAAGGCACGAAGTTCTTGAAACAGCTGAACGTCTTGTATTCAATTCTGGAATTGTATTCAGTTTTGTGTACGCGCGAACATGTTCGTGTTAATTGAATTTCCTTTTTGGAAATGTTACCATGTTTTGGTAGTTTTAGGAAAATACCAATACAAATACAAGTGCTTATTGCCGAACAAGTGTGATTTTCATTGTATTTGTGTGGTATTATTAGTGAGAAATGAGGGGTGGTACAGAGGGTCATTTAGATACGAGGTAGGCGTTATAAATTCTCGGCCTGATATAGAAAAAAGAAACTTGGAAAAATATAAGAAATTTTATTTTTCAATGTAATCTCCCCCCCTAACCTCTATACATTCATTACTATGATTAATTAATAATTCGATACCGTTGTAAAAGTAATCTGAAGGTTTTTAAATGATCTCTCCGAAAAATATTTGAGAACAAACTGGCAAAAGAGTTGAAAATGTCTTACGGATTCTCAAGTACATCCTCACCATCATGCATAATAGCCGGTATTCTTGTACTACCTCGCTTTTGATCGATATATTTCCATAATGCTCATAGACTTAATGGGTCATCGTTGATGTCATAAAGACTAGAGATTCTGATGAAGTTAGTGCATATCAGGTATACTAGGGACCTTATAAGGACATTTGCTCGAGTATGACTAGAGCTAATTCTGGGAATAAGAAAATTACTCTAATTTAAGAGCCAGGGACAATCAATCTTGTTATGTACTAAACAAATTAAAAATGTTAACAAAGAAATCGTTTCCTTGGTAATAAGAGAAACAAAATCAAATTTCCGCAGCAGTACACTATGTTTATAGCGTCTATGTGGATATGATTCATCCAACAGAAAATAGAGGAACTTTAGGAATCTTCTCTGCACTGCCTCAATAGAGTTTATGCGTGTTTCATAAATAAGGAACCAGACCAACGCTTCGTACTTCAACCGCGATCGAGTAAGTGAAAAGAATAATGAAGATAGAGCTTGTATTGAGCGGAAGTCTCTACAATTACGAGATATAAATCCATATATTTTATAATTCGCCACACCAAGCAAGTTATTTGATCAGAAAAAGATAGAGTGGTATCAAAAAGCGCCCCCAAAATCCTTGGCTGAATTTGACACCTGCAGTGGTGTTCATTTAACGTTATAATGGTAAATAATAGCTTCCTGTTGCTTAGTAAATGTCATAGTAGTGCATTTAGATATATTTAGGGACAATCTATTAACTTTACACCAATTGGAAACACAAAAGATATTTCCTTGAAGCAATACACATTCTGCAGCGGAATCAATGCTTAGAAATAAAGAGGTTATTGCTGAAATATAAGCCTATTTCCTAGAGTTCCACAAATCCCGTTATTTAGATGACCTAAAAAAGCTGAACATCGCTGGACTAAATGTAAAAGAATTGCGTGGTCTTGCAGCTATTTACCAGCAGCCAAATACAAACAAGGGAAAATTCATTTTTTACGTCTTGATGTTCGGTTAGACTTTTTTTAAATATATTGAATATGTACGAGGGCGACCTGAAATGTTTCCGGAATGGACAAGAAAAACACAGAATTGGTGTGGTTTTTATTTTTATGTTTCGATGTAGTTTCCTCGAAGGTCAATACACTTTTTCAAACGGCGCTCCAGTCTCTGCAAGCCGTCGGAAAAGTACGATGTTTCGAGGCCTGCAAAATAGCCATCTGTAGCGGCAATGACTTCCTCATTTGAGGCAAATCTCTTCCCTCCCAGCGATTTTTTCAGGCTTGGGAATAGTCTAGGCTTGGGAACAAGTCGCTGGGGGCTAGGTCCGGTGAATATGGAGGATGAGAGACTAATTCGTAGCGCAACTCATTCAATTTGGACACGACGATGCGGGACCAATGAGCCGGTTGTCGTGGTGGAGCACCTTTTTCCGCAAACAATGCCGTTTCTCCTTCAATATTGCATCGAATCGGGCCAATAAACCGCTGTAGTATTACCCCGTGATCGTCCTTCCCTTCTGCAGATAGTCGATGATCATACTTTGGGAATCCCAAAAAATGCTCGCCATGATCGATGGAACGAAAAGTCTATTGCTTCGACTGTTCCTTTGACTCCCGGTATATAGTGGTTGATCCAAGTCTCATTCACGGTTACGAAACGCATGAAGAAATCTCTTCGATTGCGTTGAATCCTGGCCAGACACTCCTTCGAAACAGTCACCCGATTTCGTTTTTGCTCCGGTGCGAACAAACGCGGTACCCATCGCACCGAAAGCTTTTTCATTCTCAAAATTTCGTGTAGGATATGGCTAACGCGTTCTCCTGAGATGCTTGTTGTGTCTGCAATCTCTTTCAGCTTCAATTGACGACCGACTAACAAAACATCATGAATATTGTCACTAATTTCATCGTTGGTAGCGGTTTTTGGGCGTCCACTGCGGGGTTTGTCACTTGTGCTTGTGCGGCCACGTTTCAACTCACTCAGGCAGAAGCTGATGGTCGAAAATGATGGAGAAAATCCGCTATTTTTTCGAAACCGCCTGACTTGCTACTCAAAACGCACTCTTTTCAGAAACATTTCAAATCGCCCTTGTACAGTATATGTAAAATTTTGACCAAAATACTTAAAATAGTTTCAAATATATTTAGGACTTACCTAGCAGGACGAATGACGATAAGATGTGAATCTAAGAAGTTCCCTTGTATTAGTCTAGCGGTATCTTCTAAGTTCCATTTAAGATAGTTTTTGCTATCTCTGTGGCTCTGCATGTTCTCCGAGAAATCCTGTCAAACAATACGCTTTCAGGTTGTTTTCTGGAAAAACTATCGATACTAGAATCAATATTATTGCAATCGAATCGCCCGATATGAATTTTTGATTGATGACTGCAATATTATGATGGAATATTGATAGTTGGACAACAAGAGAAGGTGAAAGAACTTTATTTGATATTTCTTTTTCGAGAAAGGTCATACAATTTAACAAAATAGTAAGTAAATTTGTTAGTACTAAACAAAACGCCTGGTTATTATAAAACAAATAAATAATCGTAAAAGAACCTGTCTAAATTATAAAACAGGTGTTAATGTTTTAATTACACATTTCTTAACACACAATTTAATGTTGACAGTGTATTCCACTGCCAACTGTGTGAATATTTATTTCATTTCAACGAGAATAACTAGCCGATGGTACATTAATTAAGTATTTACCGTAGTAAATATTTCATCTGCCACACTAAGTAACGTTATTAAAGAAAAAAGTGTCATAAATGGAAGTCTGAAAGAGATTTGAATCTGGACAGCCTCCAAATAGCATTCAAACATTTCTAATAAAGTTTATTTTCATAAAGTTACGCATCTTTGGGGGAAATTAGCTTGTGTCTTATTTATGTGACATTGTATTTATGTATTTTAAAGGAAGCATGTATGCTTGAAAGTGATATAGATATTTCAAAGGTAATTTTTTTTAAACGTGCAAAAATGATCTGCGGTTTCTATTTCTATATTTCTGGTTTTATGAATAGTTGCCAGAAAACGCAGACAAGGTCTTGTATTATTTGTTAAATTATGCGAATGTAGTGCGAATGTACTAGTTTTGAGAATGTAGTTTTAATCAAGGGGTTTTCAAACTAATTTAGATATTTTGATAAAGAGAAAGACAATGGTTTAAGCTAAATAAATAGATAGCTTATCATTTAGTTGATTAAAACACAAATTTGATAATTTGTAATTTCATCCATACTATACGATTGTAACAATTGTTTGAATATAGAGACGACAGTTCAGTATCGAATGCTCCATGGAAGCCTATTAAAAATTCTTGATCCACTCTTGAATAATTAGTGATTTTTGATAGTAAGTGTAATTAGGTCTAATTTGTATGATGTTTTTGTTTCAAATGACGATTGCAAGGATTGTGTGGATGTACAATTCACAGGTATAGCAGTAAACTCCACTCACACAAATAAATTAATTATGCGGAACGCAGCGTTTCGGGAGCACGTGGGCTCCCATTGTCAACCGTGTTACCGACTGGCTGAGCGAGTTGAAACGTGGCCGCACAAGCACAAGTGACAAACCACGCAGTGGACGCCCAAAAACCGCTACCAACAATGAAATGGGTGACAATATTCATGATGTCTTGTTAGTCGGTCGTCAATTGAAGCTGAAAGAGATTGCAGACACAACAAGCATCTCAGGAGAACGCGTTTGCCATATCCTACACGAAATTTTGAGAATGGAAAAGCTTTCGGTGCGATGGGTACCGCGTTTGCTCGCACCGGAGCAAAAACGAAATCGGGTGACTGTGTCTGGCCAGGATTCAACGCAATCGAAGAGATTTCTTCATGCGTTTCGCAACCGTGAATGAGACTTGGATCCACCACTACATACCGGAGTCAAAGGAACAGTCGAAGCAATAGCAATTTCGTTCCATCGATCATGGCGACCATTTTTTGGGATTCCCAAAGTATGATCATCGACTATCTGCAGAAGAGAAGGACGATCACGGGGTAATACTACAGCGGTTTATTGGCCCGATTCGATGCAATATTGAAGGAGAAACGGCATTGTTTGAGGAAAAAGGTGCTCCACCACGACAATCGGCTCATTGGTCCCGCATCGTCGTGTCCAAATTG
Organism: Trypoxylus dichotomus; assembly: GCA_023509865.1. Lineage (NCBI taxonomy): Eukaryota > Metazoa > Arthropoda > Insecta > Coleoptera > Scarabaeidae > Trypoxylus > Trypoxylus dichotomus. Next base: position 38,405,462 of record CM042081.1, read on the forward strand.
AATGAGTTGCGCTACGAATTAGTCTCTCATCCTCCATATTCACCGGACCAAGCCCCCACCGACTTGTTCCTATTCCCAAGCCTGAAAAGAATCACTGGGAGGGAAGAGATTTGCCTCAAATGAGGAAGTCATTGCCGCTACAGATTTTGCAGGCCTCGAAACATCGCCTCGAAACTTTTCCGACGGCTTGCAGAGACTGGAGCGCCGTTTGAAAAAGTGTATTGACCTTCGAAGAAACTACATCGAAACATAAAAATAAAAACCACACCAATTCTGTGTTTTTCTTGTCCATTCCGGAAACATTTCAGGTCGCCCTCGTACATATTCAATATATTCAAAAGAGTCTAACCGAACATCAAGACCTAAAAAATGAATTTTCTCTTGTTTGTATTTGGCTGCTGGTAAATAGCTGCTAGACCATGCAATTGTGTTACATTTAGTCCAGCGATGTTCAGCTTTTTTAGGTCGGTAACACGGTTGACAATGGGAGCCCACGTGCTCCCGAAACGCTGCGTTCCGCATAATTAATTTATTTGTGTGAGTGGAGTTTACTGCTATACCTGGGAATGTTTTTGTTTGTAATTTCAGAATTGTGTATACTTCTTTGTGTTGAAAATTTGCTTTTATTTTGCAAAATAAAAGTGCAATATAACGAAAATAAAATTAATAAATTATGAATTTTTAAAACTTTTTCTTCAAAATTCGCAGTAGCTTAAGCCAAATATTAATCTTAATATATATTATGTATTTCTGTAGTAATGAAAAACACAGTTCTTATTTTTTGCTTGTCTGCAGATAATAATATTATAGGAGGGTACTCTATACAGAGTGTCTTCGAAATAAAATAAAAAGCACGGAAAATGAGAAGGTGTAATTATATAGAACATAAATTCAAAAAACTATGAATCAATTACAGCGCGAACGTCAGAAATAAAAAAAACCCTAGGAAAATGTAATACATAATTCATCCACCTAACTAAACTCGCATACTTGTATGCAGGCTACATATATTGTAACACAGCTGTTGATATTATAAAAACTACAAGATAACATTGTCTACCTTTCAAACAGCATGCTAAGAGTTCAATAACAGATATAATAATAAAGAAATTCTTATGTTAAATATCAATAATTTTTTTCTCGCATCTGTGAGGGAATTTTCACAAAATATTTTGGATTTAAGTCTAATAAAACTAGATCTTTCCATGTTTCACGGTTTTTTATTTTATTTCACGGACACCCTGCAAACATTTGCGTACAACAATTCAATTAGCAACATGTTTTCGAAAGTATTTATTTAAAAAATAGGTTTTTCAAAGTGTTGTGAATACATAATCAACATGATCTTCCCAAGCTAGATTGACGTCAAAGATGTTTTAATGGGCTTAAGAGAGTTAATGTTTTTTCAAATACAATAGTATAACACATATAGAAATAATTTGCCGTATGGAATATAAAACAGTGGAAAGATCAAGGATATCAAACTCAAACCTACATCAGTATTAAATTTATATGACCTGACACTTCAACGATCTTGGTCGAATCAAACAAAATCAGCACTATATTTTCACTCACATCTATCTTATTATATATAATTTGAACACACTCTACAGTCTCCGCCCTTGTTGAGAATCTTTGTCTAAAATCCATGCTGATTCGATATACCATACACTTTCGACGTGTTGATGGCCGTAATTGTGAATCAGAGGAGGATGAAATAAGATTTCTATAAGTTAACAAAGTCGAGAGATACGTATGCTATTCTACAGGACGATTGTGTGTCAGTATGCTCGCTTTGACTAAGGGTATTCTCTACCCTTGTTTAACACTACTACTACTACAAAATCCTATCCTCACATCGATCTTTTCAATTTAAACCGATTCAATGAAGCCCACACTCCGTATTACTGCCAGGTGAGGGAGCTATATCGCTAGATATGCGTTATTCGTATATAATATAATCAAATTAAATATATTTTTTTACAAAAGAATAAATTTTGTTGGCAGCAATCCTTGAAAAGACACTTAATATCGAAATCCGCCTATAATTTTCAATCAAGAAACACTCGAAGTTTGGTATTTATTAGTTGCTCGAATTTCCAATTTCCCAAGTGTCTTGTTTATTAATCTTATTATTATAACTAGAGATCGGATTATATGCAAAGTGCATATACTCCATTTTATTTAACACATGGGCTGAAAAGTCCCGGGCCTAATACATAGATGACGCTAGTTTTATTGCAGTCACCTTTCTCTCAGTTAGTATTAACCTTCAGAAGACAGCTGTTAAAATTTCATGATATTCTATTCATTAGTTTCTGAGTTATTGTGCTAAGAGTCACGCTACTTTTGTTATTTTCAAAACAGTGGATCAAAAACAATTTCGTGTTTTAATTTTACACTGCTTCTTGATGGGAAAAATACCGTTCAAGCGAAGCAATGGCTTGAAAAGTGTTATGGGGACTCCACTCCATCAGACACAACAATAAAACGTTGGTTTGCTGACTTCAAACGTGGTCGTAGAGACACCGATGATGCAGAACGCAGTGGACGTCCAAATGAGGGGGTAACACCAGAAAACATCAAAAAAATCCACAAAATCGTTTTGAATGATCGAAAAGTGAAGTTGCGTGAGTTAGCTGACACCGTAAAGATATCAAAAGAACGTATTGGCTTTATATTGCATGAGCATTTGACTATAAGAAAGCTCTGTTCAAAGTGGGTGCCGCGTTTGCTCACTGTTGACCAAAAACAAGAACGTGTTGATGATTCTGAGCAGTGTTTGGCCATGTTTAAACTTAACAAACCGGAATTTTTGCGTCGATATGTGACAATGGATCGATCACTTCACTCCGGAATTAAAACGATCGTCATCTGAGTGGACAGCAACTGGTGAATCTCGTCCAAAGCGCCCGAAAGCACAACAATCGGCTGGAAAGGTTATGGCCTCGGTATTTTGGGATGTGCGTGGTGTAATATTCATCAACTATCTTGTGAAAGGAAACACCATCAACAGTGAATATTATATAGCGTTATTGGAGCGTTTGAAGGTCGAAATTGCAAAGAAACGACCGCATATGGCAAAGAAAAAAATGTTGTTTCATCAAGACAACGCACCGTGTCACAAGTCAATCAAAACAATGGCAAAACTACATGAATTGAACTTCGAATTGCTCCCACATCCACCGTATTCGCCAGATTTGGCTCCCAGCGACTACTGACTGTTCGCAGACCTCAGAAAAATGCTTGCCCGTAAGAAATTTCGCACGAATGAAGAGGTTATCGCTGAAACTGAGGCCTATTTTGAGGCAAAAGATAAATCGTTCTACAAAAGTGGTATTGAAATGTTAGAGCGGCGCTGGAATGATTGCGTTGCTCTTGATGGAGATTACGTTGATGAATAAAGCTAATTTTGAACCAAAAAAACCGTGTTTTCTTTGTTAGGCCCGGGACTTTTCAGCCCATGTGTTATTTATTATATTTTACATCTATTTGTAGATGTCTTACACTGATTGACGTTAATTAACGCAAATTAACTTTAGTCAATGTAATACATCCACATATAGACGTAAAATATAATAAATAAATAAAATAAAATACATGCACTTTGCATATAATCCGGTCTCTAATTATAACTGATCCAAGGGGTTGGCACTCCGTATGATTACTGTGTCATTTTGACAGATTTTATTAGTAATATACGATAAATAAATATAAAGAACAAAAATACGTGTTATTTTTTAATTTCTATTGGTATATAATTTGAAACATAAATTTGTTCTGTTTATTACAAGGAAAATAAATGCATTTCTAATTTGTAAGATACTTGACGTCTGCAAACATTTCCAAGCTAACTGGTAAAACGTTTTCAGCAAAATGCAAATCTTACTTTGAATTTCAAAAACGACTTGTCTATTATCGAACTCCCTAACATACTAAATACATTGTCTTTCGTCTCAGGCACCTTCTATCCCGATCGATTTATTAGCTTCGAAATAAGAAGATTGTTTAGACAATTGCATGCGGCTAAGTCCTTTCTGATTGATAGTTCAATCGCGCATTTCATCTAACGATCAAATATTTACAAATTCCTTACGTTACCGATTTTGTTCGTTTCCAAGAATGTTTAAACTCAGTCTCGTACAAAGTTAAAAAGATCAATTGAGTAATTATCGTTTACTTGTTGATGTTCTCCGGAAATAATATGCTCAAAGCTGTATGCTGCAAACGATTCTTTTGAATATTGGAACGAAGAAATTGTTTGCATTGTTAGAATATTAGTTGGCAAGTTCTATTTGCAGAAAGGATGATATTGGAGGATTATTGTTATGAATTATACAGGATGTTTTAGGTTCAGCTCACTAAATTCATTATAAAGAAATCTGACTTAATTAAAAGTTTTTGTGTTACAAATGAAAATTATACGATTATATGTAATATTCTTTATAAATTAATAAACAATATCTTTCTTACTTTAAGGAATGATAAAAAGAAATAATATGAATTTGAGCGAAATCGGGGAAGTCAAGATTTCTTTCAAAATCGCAAGGGGTAGGTAGGTATAGAAAAATTATCGATTTCTGACGATTTGCGAAGGTTATTTGATTTAGCTCAAACATTGGTTATATGAGGATAAGCTGAAAAATTCGGTAACTAATTATGAAATGGCGCTGTGTGAAAGCAATCTTTGCCGCTACTAAGCTATACAGTAGCTGTGACGTTTCAATGACATACGTGTTAAACTTCATGTCGATCTGCCAAGTAGTTCGTTGTGTAGGCTCCTTCAAAGTACAGCACTTTTGGCGCTTTTTAAAAATGCCCAATGAAATTCATGCTGATATGGTAAATGTGTAAGGCGAGGATGCTCCTTCTTTTAAGACTGTTTGCAAATGGGTGAATGAATTTTAAGGAAGGTCGTATGAGCCTAAATGACGATCCCTGTTCTGGACGTCCAAAAACACACACTTCCGCAGAAAGTGTGCAAAAAGTTTTAACATTTGTGGAAGCTGATCGCCGATCAACATTGAAGGATATTGCTAAGGCTATAGGCATTTCCAGAGAACGGCTGACGTACATTTCAAATGTTAAATTAGACACGCCTAAGCGGTGTGCAAGATGGGTGCCGTGTTTGCTAACACCACTGCAAAACTCAAACGCGTAGAATGTTCTACAGTCATTTTGGAGCGGTTTTGGCAAAATCCAATAGATTTTTTGCGCCAATTTGTAATTTTCTATGAAACGTGGATCCACCACTACACACCGAAAAATAAACAACAATCAAAACAGTGGAGTAAACGTGGTGCACCTGCTCCAGAGAAGGCCAAAGTTATTCTATCGGCAGAAAAGGCGATGGACAAACGATTACTGGGATTACTATTCTAAACTTTTGGATCGATTGAAGGCAGCTATCGTCGAAAAAAGTCCTTTTCAATCAAGATAATGCGCCAATCCACAAGAGCAGAATTGTCGACGCAAAATTGGCCAAATTACAGTTCGAAGCGCTCGAGCATTCCCCTTATTCACCGGATTTAGCTCCGCCGGACTATCATCGCTTCCCCTAGCTTAAGAAACACCTCGGCGGTATGACGAGCTGCCGTGGACCACTATTTTGAGGAGCCCGAGAAAAATGAGTACTGTGAAGACATAAAGAAACTTGAGCATCGGCTAAATAAATGTATTGATCTCGACGAAGATTATATCGAAAAATAAAACATTTCATTGAAATATTGCAATTTGCTACGCTTTAGTTAACGAATTCTTCAGCTTAACCAGCGTGACTACCACAGGAAAATCTCTGAAGTAATGAAAATTGAGTACCGCGCGGTCATCAAATTTTTAACAAAATGATGATAGGCGCCCTACAAATCGTTCCGGGCGCTACCGGATCCACTCCGCAGCTGTCCCCTCTAGTATAAGGACCTAGGGAGGAGCTGTCGAAGAGCGGAGGACGAATCCTTGGGTACCCGTATAATCGCTCTTTAAAAGGACCCTATTTCAGCTGGTTTTCGAATTTGGTTCCCTTTAGGGCTGTATCTGGAATAAATAGGGCGCTAATTCCACCGGAAATCGATTCAGTGTGTCATTTTACATGTGTTCCAGAAAATAGCGAATTTCGATCGGGATTCTTCCTTTCGGTCCAAAATTGGAGGTTCCGTTCCGGAGGTGGTAGGACGATGAAATTTGGAACATTTATGTAACACAAATAAATTCCTAAACCTTATATTTTAATAAAAAAAATACACCACAGAGGATAATAATGTTCAGTCATTGTTTGGCCCTTTTCCATATAATCAATTAGAATTACTACATAGCAGACTCTAACGCTTCTTCCATGTGTTTCTGTGTTATACAAATGCACCCAAGTTTGATCCCCAGTCATAATATGGCTCAAAAAGTTTTCCTTTTCTTCACAATGGACACAGACTAACTACAATGCCTCCACTATTCTTGACTTTTGATCATTATTCAAGTAATTCGGAATACATTGTGCAGACCTTTCCCCATAAACGTATCTACATAGTGGATGTATCCATAGGAAAGTTTTAGCGCCTCAGGTACATGTTTTGGTCCACTTTTGCGATCTATTAATAAAGAAATCATGTCACGAACTGTATCAATATTGTCGGAGGGTGGATATCGAAATCTTAGTCTCTTTCCGTCTTTAATGGAAAGTTTTACTGTTTTGTATAGCACGATCCAATTTTTCATAGTCGTCTATCAGAGCCAAATCTGTTTACCCTCAAACTTCAAATACACCCATAATGCTAGATGAGAAGGAACATAATCTTTCAAATAACCCTGTATGACCAACGAATCCATCAAATTTCATTAGAATCGGTTCTGGTGAACATTGTCTTACAAGTTAAGGCGCGATATCACATTTCCTACATGCAATTTGCTGTTTTAGTGCGGCCTATAAAGTCCATGACGAATGAAATGTGCGATCTGGTACTCCGTTAGACCGTCAAACCTTGTGTTAGCAGAAGATCTATTTTTAAAGTACTGCGCGAGTGTGTGCGAGATACGACTGCGACATTACGACTATTTTTAACCGCGCGTTATTTATTTTTTAAGAGCGAAAGTATAATAATATCGCGAAAGGTTCATTAGACCTATCTTTTATCCCTCATCTCGGAGCTGCTGCCTTTTTTCGATTCAGAAGATCGAAACGCACGTAACCGTTCCAATTACAAATTATACGACGGACATAAATCTTCAGTTTCTGGGCGGCGTTATGTGTCGGTGTTGTTGAGTGAATGAGCAACAACAGATTCTATTGTCGAAAGACAAAAATAAGAGTAATGAGGGGGAAAAATTGGCAGCCATAAATATTGTCCATAAAGTTTTTGGCATCTGTTATTTATATTTGCGTATACATATCTACATTACTCTTTCCATAACGTTTTCTATGAAAAAATCTTTCATTAACGTTCTAATAACAACATAGTCTAAACAAGTTCTGGTTTTAATTCGGTGGAATGTTTATGTATTCAAAAGTTTTTCTCTCACGCTGTTATTTTCATAAAAAAAGAACTAGAATATGGTTTTCTTTTCTCCTGCATGAGCTTGCAGAATGTGCTACTATAGTAATCTTCATTCTTAATTCTAAACTAATACAAACACTCGATAATCTTTATCAATTTGGTAAAAAGAGGATTTCGTTTTTACACGATGATTATATTTAATTAAAAACAATGTTATGAATATTCTAAAACCGTTACTAAAATAAAGAGTACTTCACCTAAATCTGAAAGTAGTATAGGACTCGCTTCAGGTTGCGTGGGTCACTCACTTCCTGGATTATATTTAGTGCAATGTAGTACAGCAAATGTGAATGGTAGCTATTTATCATTGATGTTTAAAAGGTAATTTGGAGCAATTTTAGCGGAAATTGATCTTTGAATAGAATATATTTCTGTTTTGGAAACAAAATGTATATATATATTAAAATAATTTTTATTGCTTCTTAGTAGACAACTACAAAGGCAAACGTCAAAGAAAAAATACGTTATATAAGTTTACAGTATACCAAAATAAAGTTACAAAAATAAATAAATAATAATCATCCATCTAGTAGTCGGGAATGTAGACATTCATCTATGCTATAAGGTTCAATATGTAGTAGTAATTCGCGAATTGATTTTTTAAATACAGACTTACATAACTAAGACTTCTCGTAGTCAACTGTAACCTGTGTTTGGGGTAGCAGTAATTTATTTTGTGCCTGGTATGGTAGGTGTGAAGGAAGGTATTATGTTCAAACAATTTTTTTATGTTTGAATAAAAACACTAAACATTCGAAAATATAAATTGCGAACATGGTAAAAAACATGTTAGCTCTAAAATGCCCTCTACAAGATTGATTGTAATTGAGGCACAACATCAAACGCAGAACTTTTTCTGACTAAGAAAAGTACGATCGAGTTCTCTACTGCTTCCCCAAAAGACGATCCCATACCTTAATGCGGATAGCAGACAGAAGAATAGACCAGTCGTAATACATGAGCGCTAACAACATCACGTAGTATTCGTGTACAATAATAAAAAGACTATTCCATTTGAGACAGTCATCCATAACAAGGCCCAAAAGACGTGCTGAATGTTGTACATCATGGTAGTACTTATTAAGAGATAGAAGCTCAGGATAATTCATTTTTTTCGCTTTTAAGAGCATAGTGTTGGTTTTACTGTGGTTAAGCATTAAGTAATTAGCAGTTAACCATTGTTCAAGTAATTTCAAGAATCTGGAGCCATTGTCGATGACCCTCTCCAATAAAGATCCTACGACTACCAAAGAAGTGTCATCGGCATAGTTCAACAACATGGGTGTATTCTCAATCAAAGGGCACCTGACAGTACAGACATCATTAAAATAAATAACAAAAAATAGTGGTCCCAAGATACTGCCTTGAGGCACACCTTTACGAACATAAATGGGATTTGAATAAACACGATTACCATTGGAATTGATCTCAACTGTCTGCTGCCTATGATTCAAGTAAGATTTAGAACCAGGATAAAAATGTGCCTCGAACGCCATAGCGTTCCAGCTTACAGATTAATTTATAATGGTTTATGCTGTCGAATGCCTTCGACAGATCAAGCAGAATACAACATGGTAAGTTCTTACGCTCCAAGGCTGTAATAATGAAATTCATGATATCGAAAACGGCGGTTTCGATATCTCTACCCCTAAGGATTTCATGCTGATGACAACCAATCAAATTATACTTATTAAAAAAGTTATAATACAACCTTCTCAAAAATTTTTGAAAAACCTGTAAGTAAATTTATAGGTCTGTAATTATCCAGATCGTCAGCATCACCCCTCTTGTAAAGAGGTATTACATTTGCGTGCTTCACGCTGTTAGAGAAAATACCGTTTTGAAAAGAAAGGTAAATGCAAAGTGGTTCTATATAACACCCTGAAGTTATTTTTAAAAAATAGGTGGGAATACCATCAATTCCCGACGACCTGGAACTCCTTAACGATTTAATAAAGGTTAAGAGTTCCGCAGGACATGTAGGAAGCAAATATAAAGAATGAGGATTCATACGAATAGTATAAAAGTTACTGTCACCTCTTACAGTGGACACATTGTCTGCAACATTGAAATGCATGTTAAATTTATTAGCTAATAGTTCGAGATCGTCAGCAATAGGGAATATTCCCGTCATGAAATTTTTTTCCGATATGGTTATTTTCCATGTGCATTTAGATCTATTAGAAGAGTTGATAAGTATCGCATCATTTTTGTTTCGTTGCATACAATAAATTTCCTTATCGTACATTTTTTTATAATATATATAGGTATCTTTATATTCAACGTTATACACAGAAATAATTTGTAGTGAACAAACGATATCAAACATAAATAACATAAATATATATCGCTTTTTAACAGAATTTCTTTTAAACATTTACCTAAGACAATCCCTGTCTAGCTAAATTTGTAAATTATAAACGAAATATAAAATGAGAGCAAAAAACACAGTGAATTTTGATAATTTATTACAATTTTAAGTCTTTAATTTCGAAATCGTATTCACATTCGCGCGTAGTGTATCGTATTCTAGATTTCCTACTATTCGGTTTCCATCAATGTATCGGAAACTTCAAATTGTTATGAAAATATCAGCTGGGATACGTTTTACTTCAAATAACTTTGAAGAATTTCAATAACTATAATTATTTTGAAAAATAACGAATTTTTCTCTCGAGAGACAACTTCGACATCTGTGACTTTGACACTGTTGTTATTTAATATGTCGTTTCCGGGGCTACACTCACTATACTTAGCTTATTACCTATATGGTAGGCCACACAGAACACATTCTTGATGGAGTGAAATTATTTACAAGTAAAGGCTGCCAGGCGTGCCATCCATCCGACGTACGAGAAATATCGAAGATAGTGTGTGTTTTATTCCGGTACGATACTTATTCTAATAATTTGAAAAAAATGTGCGAGTACAGTACATTATACGTCTTTTAGAAATAAATTTGGAAGAAATTATAATTAATCACAAATATACCTTTAAGAAAAACGATATATATATACATATATATTAACCATAGTGGAGTTTGCGTCTCACTGCATATGTTGTTTAATGGACTGGACTCTTTCTTTTTATTATTAAGAAATTTAAAATTGTAAATTACATGTCAAGAATGAATAACTAAAGTAGATATCTGTAATATTCAAAATTCAGAAAGAAAACTGTATGGAATAAATATTAAAGAAAAGGGAGCCCTAACAACAACAACAAAATAAGGGGGTGAACCATACACTAATGAGAAGAATAAAATACAGAAGTATTTGAAAATTTAGAAAAAAAATTATTATTACTTTAAACGATAATACTACACATCATTACAACATGTTAAAAATAACACAAAATAAATTTTCGTAATACAATAACGCTGCTAAGTACATAGTACTTATGGTATTGCTGGAATCATTTACATGAAACACAATGAGAAGAGAGAAAAAGACGCTAACACGCAGACATGTTTCAGCCCGCCCGGCGTCATCAGCGCGGCTTCGATTGATTTTTTTGCCAAACATATTGTAATTCCTTCTCAGCTATTATCACCGTACTATCTAAATTAACAGTGTAGGTGAGCATTCTTGACGCTATGTAGTGCCACAGGAATAACACACTCATCTGCCGGTTTAGATCCTTCTCCTGACCAGATCATGGACTGCTAAACCAGAGAGAGCGCGCAGCAATAGTACATAGGGTAGCTGCACATGTGAATGATGCCTGCGCCTTTTTTCTCTCCTCACATTGTCTTTTTCGTGAATGATTCCACCAATACCATGAGTAGCTGCACTTAGCGTATTATTATATTATAGTTTGCTATGAATAAATGACCAGAATTGTTTTGGTTCATTGCAAAGAGTATTTTCAATGTCATCAAGATAACTCCTATAAGCAATCAAAATAAAGTTCTTTTGCTTTGGATATGAAATATTTGAATTTGTCCTGAAAATATTGTGTTCTATGCTTTTTGTATTTTCCTAACATTGCGTATTTATAGACTTAATACGTTACATTTTTGCTTTATATGAGTGGAATAAAACGAAACGTAGGAAAGTTCCTGATTGACGTTCAAACTTGAAGCGAAATTTCCACCATAACCATTTATTGAAAGTTTCGCTAGAATATGGAACAAGTTTGGAACTAGCTTATTACATATTAAAGTTCTCATAATTTATTCCCCTGTTTGGTTTCGCGTATCCTCCGTTTTAAGAATAGTTCTCTTACGGTTAGAACTTTTCGGAACCAGATTCGACCGTATTACATCTAAATCTTACATTCAGAAATAGCAAACAATAAAAAAAACATTGATACGACAGCGAAGATCACAGGAAAGCTTTTCGTTACTAATAATTTAAACGTTGTTAATCTGGTTTGTTTTTATTCGCACAACAGATCTAACGATCCTCACATTAAATATATCCTGGTAAGTTTAAACGTAATAAAAACAAACTGAAAAAAATCTTGTTGACATCAAATATTCGTTACTCTGAGTTTATTTTATTTCTAAGGCGACAAGTACATGTGTCACATTTATTTTATCGCTTAGCTACTTGATTTTCTCTCAAGATTTTCACCTGTCAAGGAGGTTTAAATAAATTTTGGCGGAGAATTTACATTTTTCAAGTAAAAAAAGCGTTTAAAACAAACTCAAGTGATTATAAACAAATTAGAAGAACAACAAAAGCAGTTATTAAAACTGCAATTGTTAACTTCGTTCAGAAATATGAAAAATCGCAAATATTAAAATTTGTTACTGTTGTCCATGGATGGAATCCAGAGTGGGAATTTGTGCAATGTACACAAGTTTAGGAACGCATGTAACACATGGGCTGAAAAGTCCCGGGCCTAACAAAGAAAACACGGTTTTTTCGGTTCAAAATTAGCTTTATTCATCAACGTAATCTCCATCAAGAGCAACGCAATCATTCCAGCGCCGCTCTAACATTTCAATACCACTTTTGTAGAACGATTTATCTTTTGTCTCAAAATAGGCCTCAGTTTCAGCGATAACCTCTTCATTCTTGCGAACTTTCTTACCGGCGAGCATTTTTTTGAGGTCTGCGAACAGCCAGTAGTCGCTGGGAGCCAAATCTGGCGAATACGGTGGATGTGGGAGCAATTCGAAGTTCAATTCATGTAGTTTTGCCATTGGTTTGATTGACTTGTGACACGGTGCGTTGTCTTGATGAAACAAAATTTTTTTCTTTGCCATATGCGGTCGTTTCTTTGTAATTTCGGCCTTCAAACGCTCCAATAACGCTATATAATATTCACTGTTGATGGTGTTTCCTTTCTAAAGATAGTTGATGAATATTACACCACGCACATCCCAAAGTACCGAGGCCATAACCTTTCCAGCCGATTGTTGTGCTTTCGGGCGCTTTGGACGAGATTCACCAGTTGCTGTCCACTCAGATGACGATCGTTTTGATTCCGGAGTGAAGTGATGGATCCATGTTTCATCCATTGTCACATATCGACGCAAAAATTCCGGTTTGTTACGTTTAAACATGGCCAAACATTGCTCAGAATCATCAACACGTTCTTGTTTTTGGTCAACAGTGAGCAAACGCGGCACCCACTTTGAACAGAGCTTTCTCATAGTCAAATGCTCATGCAATATAAAGCCAATACGTTCTTTTGATATCTTTACGATGTCAGCTAACTCACGCAACTTCACTTTTCGATCATTCAAAACGATTTTGTGGATTTTTTTGATGTTTTCTGGTGTTACCGCCTCATTTGGACGTCCACTGCATTCTGCATCATCGGTGTCTCTACGACCACGTTTGAAGTCCGCAAACCAACATTTTATTGTTGTTTCTGATGGAGCTGAGTCCCCATAACACTTTTCAAGCCATTGCTTCGCTTGAACGGTATTTTTTCCCATCAAGAAGCAGTGTAAAATTAAACCACGGAATTGTTTTTGATCTATTGTTTTGAAAATAACAAAAGTAGCGTGACTCTTAGCACAATAACTCACAAACTAATGAATAGAATATCATGAAATTTTAACAGCTGTCTTTCGAAAGTTAGTACTAACTAAGAGAAAGGTGACTGCAATAAAACTAGCGTCATCTATGTGCTAGGCCCGGGACTTTTCAGCCCATGTGTTATATTTCTTAGAAATGAAAATACTAGAATGGAGAAGATTAGATTATAAAAAATGTAGTTGAATTAGACTACATTTTTATAACAAGCTACCTAGACCACACAACTGAGAAGTAAACACATTTCATAGAACCACATGTAAGCAAGGGCTGTTCATATTCAACACCCGGAGCACAATTTTTTAATTCGGAAGAGACATTACCTTTTTGAGGGTACTGTGTTCGGGTCAGGTTTTGAGCATGAGGATTTGTACGGAGCCAATATTTAACGGATTAATGGAAAGGGAATTTTGTATTTTTTAAGGGATAAATATAGGATATTAACCGGAAGTTCAGTTGACTTCACTGTTTGCGGTAAACATAGCTTTATCAGTAAATTTGTTTTGTTTAAAATTTCTTCATTTTCATTTAACATATTTCGCAAAAATCAGTTCGCTTTATTTTGTCTTCTTTGAAAAGCGCTTAATGGCTTGACATTTTGTATGGATTACATTTAAATTCTTTCAGGGTTTTCTACATCGAACTGTACGATATTTCAAAATGCCTGGCTACATCTAAAAACGATCCTACCGGCCGTGCTTCTACATAACACAGGATATTCTACTTCATGTCTCCTGCTAAAACGTGACTGGGTTTATTTCTTTTTTTGTGGGAATTTATAATACAACCGTCTTCTTTGAATCTGTTAAAATGTTTAGAATTGTTTTCGCACAAGGTATACGTCCGTTAGGATAATTAATTGAAACGATTCTTAAAATATTATTCTTCTGGTACTACATTATCATTGCCACCTTTCATCTTAGTTGTATTAACTCATTATCTAAATTAGTTATATACCTTTCGATAAAATGTATTTAATTTAAGATTCATGTATTTAATCATTAATCAGAAATAATTGTCAAAAAAATGTTTTCTTTTCTCCAAGGCAATCTAATTTAACCGTTAAACTATAGGTAAATCCTTCACGGTATATAACTGGTTGCCTACCATGTCTCTAATGCATTGACAAGTATCTTTTTAAAGTTACACATAGGAAAAATGTATGTATAGTGATGGAAAAAGTATAAGTTGTAGGTACGTCATTATTATTGGAACGCAAATTTAGGGAGAAAAATTAAATACAAACGCACTCAGAAAAATACACAATCTAAACGTAAATCAGTTGTTGTAACAATATGGTAGCCGGCAATATAGCAAATATCGCTAGTGTAACTTTTGCCGAAAACTGACCAATAGCTAGCTTATTTTTTGGCGCTTCTACTTAAAGACACTCCTCGCAAATAAAAAAATAGAGTACAATAATAATATATAATATTCCGAGCGTGACAACCGAATCATTTAAATTTGTATAGGAACGTTGTCTGAGGGACATCTTCAAATTGAGTTGTCAAATTCATTGTTACTTATCGTCGATCATTTATCGCAAACAGGAACTCTGTATCCTTTCCATCACTCGAACTCAAGCTTACGTCAACCAAGTCCATGATTTTGATGTTAGTTTTTAATATAGCAACAAAACAACAAAATAATTAGGATTATATGACTCAGTGACGTTAATCGTTCATAGATGTTAACCAGACACTCGGGAATTTTTTTTCCGGTTTCTCTTCTGGTAGCATAACGATACTAAAACCTTTGTCTGTTTGTGGCGGTCAAAATACAAGTTCTTTGTTACGAAAGTATTACTTGTAAAAGTCCAAGAAGGACAACTGCAATTCTGTGTGATTTTCATACAAATTTCAATAATATTTGTGGTACTGAGATTAAAGAATAGTGATAAAAGTTGTATGTAGAATCACCGCCTAAGAAATGTCCAAGTAATAGATTGCAAATAAGGGTATTATTGCAACACCCTAATGTTAAAACCGTGTAGGTGGAACATGGATGCATTTTAATGTTAAAATTTAATGAAAAAGTTTGGTTGCCGGCAGGATTGAAATATTCAATTTTGTAAGACAATTGGCTTACTCCGTATGTTGCCATAATTCAACTCCATGCTCAAAAAAAGAAACCATTAAAATATTGAAAGCATATGTTGATCAGATATAACAACACGCGATATTTAAAACAATACAAATTATGGAAATTAGTTACTAAACTCAATTGGTTAATTTTATATATGTAATCCCTTTTCAGTTTTAGAGCGTAAAATATTCAAAATTCGACAAAAAAAAAAACAAAATATACAGTCCCTGTCCATTTTATTAGGGCGACCTTATAAATTTAAGTTCTTGTGTGTTTCCAATGCGATAATTTACAAGTACAAATATAAAGTTCATGAATAGGGTTTACTAAATACGTTCCATAAATATCTTCACAAGAAATTGAGAAAGTGCCACTTATTGATCTTTTGCCTATTATTATCTCCCTCATGAATCATTCTGTGCTGTATAGAAGATGGCTAGAAACAAGATTGGAAGATACAGTAATTCGTAGAATATCATTTGGATCGGTTACTATTGAAGAAAGAATATTTATCTGTTTGTGTAACAATGTTTTTCCGTGTTTACACGTTAGTGTTGCACTTTAGGTTATTGTTTGTATGCGGTTTATATTTTTTCGTTATGGGAAAAAAAGGACATACTAAATGAGAAAAAACTGCGTATTAAGGCATTGTTGGGTACAGGAGTGTATTCTCAATGCACAATTGCAAAGAAAGAAGAAGTATCCCGACAAACAGAGAATTGCCGTTTTAATGAAACAACAGATACCCCACTATAAGTACCGGAAGAGCGTTTTGTGGCAAGAAAAGCATCGCTACTAAGCGAGATGATCGACGTATTCTGCAACTAGCAACTGAAAACCGAGGTTTATCCCCCAAAAGAAATAGGAAATGTAATGCCCTAGCAAGGAGTTGAAATATCTACGCGTACAGTACGTAGACGATTGTATGAAGCCGGATTAAAATGGAGACGCCACCTGAAAAAGTCAAGTTTAACAGAGATTAACACCGATAACAAAGCGAGTACGTTATGAATGGGCAAAACGTCATCAACATTACACAATAGAAGATTGGCGAAAAGTAAGACAAAATAACTTAGATAAATATCTAAATCAAGCAAAAAAATTTTTTTTTTGAATAATGCCTTTTCGTTAAAGATCGTATGGCGCTATGAGTCAAAAAGTAGAAGCCATGACCGAAAGAGCTCAATTTGTTAGACGACGTCCATTTGAGCGGTTTGGTGAAAGTAGTGTACCAAAAACGGTAAAATATCCTCCGTCAGTTATGGCATGACCCTGTATATCAGTCGAAGGTCCTGGAGCTCTGTATTTTTGACAAGGCACCATGAATCAACACCAATATAACCGTGTATTGGAGGATGTCTTAGTGCCATATATCAATGATTTAGATCCTAACACATTCATGCACGATAAGGCATCATGCCACATGGCCAAATCCATCCAAAGTTTTTTGGAAACGCACGCTGTGCCAGTGCCGGGAAATTCTCCCGACCTCAATGCAATTGAGGACGTGTGGACTGTTCTAAAATTACGAGTGTATTCGAGAAGAAACACTACAAAAAGCAATTAGTAAGAAATATTGAGGATGTGTGGCAAAATGACGCTACAATTAGACATACCATTAATGGTTGCATAGACAGTATGCCAAAAAGAATAAGACCCATGATAAAAGCCAAAGCAGGCATTACAAAATATTAGTTATGTAGTAACAGTTCTGAATAACTTATGCTTATGCAATACGTTTTTCATTATATATTTGAACAAAATCGTTGTTTAGCAAGTGGTCCTAATAAATTGGACAGGGACTGTATACAAATTGAAACAATTCGTGATTTTTAAACACTATGCCAAAACACTGGTTCCATTATACGTGTTTAAAGTCTTCATAATGCAACGAACATTAATTCTAAACTGTACGCAGTTACTCCGATGGTTCGTGGGCTAGTTATTTATTAAAGCGTGTTAAACAATTCTGAACGTTTCGATGGTAATATGAGAGTTTTTAGAATTTTGTACAATACCTGCATATCTCCACCGAAGTAGATGACAGTGGATTGATTCTCTGATCGCAACGCTGGATGGCAATAGATGATATCGTTAGCCCGTCCATCGTATCCCGTTACAGCATACAGTCTAATAGGTGAGGGTGGCGCGGGTGAACCCAACATGCTCTGCAGCTTCACATCTGCAATTCAAACAGTAAAGTACCGATATGAGAAGTATATTTTCCCTTTTTTTTTCTTTCTAGATATATTCTTTCACAATAGTCTATAAATATACGCGAAATATTTAAAAGAAATCCTTGTTACGATGCCTAACACTTATGTTCCCGTTACCACCACCATCACCATCATATTTGAAACTTCACTTAATACTTTACAGGTCTGCGTTTCGCGCAGCATTTCAAAGTCGCTAGCCGGGTACTTTCCAAACACTGTCCCATGTCCTCCTTCATCTCGGAGACTTTGACGCGTATCTCCTCTCGCATGAGATTGTAGCACATGGCGACCAAACCGAGTCCAATGAGCATGTAGATGAAATTCACCACCAGTTTGTAGTGGTTACCGCTTTGAGATTCGGAGATATTAGCTCCCGGTACGAAATCTCCCAAACCAATCTTGCATAGGCTGGTTACGCAGAAGTAAGTGCTGTCTAGGTAACTCCATTGTTCCCAAGCTGAAAACATTAGAGCCCCGGTGACTACGTATCCGCCGATAACCCAGAGGGAAGCCGAAGACGGTACTATAACCCTGCGTGGTGGATCGTCTTCGCGTTTTTCAGTGGTGCATTCGTATAACCAGGTGTAGATCCATCGGAATGAACCGGCGAGGACCTCGCCCATGTTCATGAAATATAAGACGTACAAAGGGATTCCGAACATTGCGTATAGAACTGTAACGCATTTTCCCATATCGGTCCTTGCGACCATATTCCCGTAACCGATCATTGTGATAATGCTTAACGAAAACATTAAAGCCGCCGGGAAGGTCCAAATTTCCCCAACAGTTCTTCCATTGTAACCCCTGGATTTGATCTCTGCGACTATTTTATCTTGATAATTCTTTAAAGTGGCGTTTACTTTGAAATGAAACGATGTCCTATTGAAGGTGTTTTCGTGTTCGACTATCGTCCACAATTTTTCGGCTGTTTCATTCCTCCACTTTTTCACGTTGAAGATGGATTCGCTTTCTTCCAATGTTTCTATGTGTTGGAAAACGAATGCTCCGACTATTGTGTAGCCGACCACTAGACCTCCTACACCGACTTGCGTGCACATGAACGCCACCAATTTCCTACAGCAGTCTTTAATTTTTTCCCTAGCGGAGACCTCGCTACGCGACGACGATGAGTCTCTGCTGCGTACCGAGCTTCGCAATTGTCTTCTGCCACGCTCCATTTCGCGACGAGCTTCCAAAACGAACTGAGTACTGTTGGCGAAATGATGTTTAAATCGGAGAGTGAAGTCGGGCTATAGTACTCTCTGCTTTATCCCATGCGAGTCCGATGATGCTATTTTCGTATGCATTTTACACACAAAACGCATGTGTACATAGGCATAGTTAGTTCGGTTGCGAATCATTGGCGATTTGCCATTGTAGCGTTCTGACAAATCGGCGTCGTCTCGTTTGATTTCCTGTTTACGTCACGCTGGGATTTTCGTTTATAGGTTCGGTTAAAAATGAATTGGAAATGTTTCTCGTTTATGGTTGACATGCTTTTCTACGAATTTATACGAGACAATCTCCTTTTTTTTCCACAATACACTTCATCCAATAATTTTCTGCGTGCTGTTAAACTCTTCAGAACATATATTTACTTTGTCTTACCAATTTATCATTTGACCCAAGTCTCTTTCTCTACAACTGTTTTTAGTTTATGTAGAGGAAGTAACTCGAATCCTAGATGATGCAATTATGTCATCGCCATTATCGACTTACGAGTTGGTATATTGAAAAATGGCAATTGTTTTGTTGAATGTTGTCGCTTTCATAAAATTAGAAGTTAGTGGAAAATAATTGAAAATGGAAGGTTCCCGGATGTCAAATTCAGATCTTAATGAAACTTGGCAGGTAAGTACAGTATGCTGAGTTCTGAGGGGGTGAAACACCCCTTCAAAAATTCACAGTTTTCTTGATTTTATTCTTGAACGGATATAGATAGAACAAAAATTTTAATGCAAATATTGTACCTTATTGAAAGTTCTTTCAGGACGCGTGAATGTGATATATATAAGATGTTGCATTTAAGAGTCACCCTCTTATGATTGAGCTGATTATAGTAATCTGGAAAAGCAATTAACGCAAACATCCTTTATTGATTTTGAAGCATTTTCAATTATACAGGGTGCTCCAAAGATGATATTAACTTAATAACTTATATCTTTAACTTATATCTTATGCAACGCACGTATTAGATATACACACATCAGAAAAAGGAAACAGTTACTCTATATAATCCCACTTCATACAGTTGAAGTAGTTCAATTTGCTTCGCATTAATTAAATTTTATTGAAGTATATAACTGCAATCGCCAATTGATATGGTATACATGGATACAGCTGTTTTTAGGTGTAACTGGATATAAGTAAAAACCGACAAAATTGACAGATTGCCGTGTGTGGTTGTTTGTTATCGAAAATATTCAAAACTATCACGTTTCTTTAAAACGAATTATTTACAAACCACATCCGATTATTTGGAAATTCATAGTTAAGGTGTTACTGTCTTTTAATACAAATTTTAAGTATATACATATTTTGATATTGGCGGTATTTGTTCTAGATAAATACCGAAAGAAAAAATATTGATTTTACAACAAAATAACAAAAAGAAATATTGATACAAAAATAAATTATATCATCTCCAATAGAAATTCACGTTTTCACAAGGTATCTTTGAACACATTGGGTCGTACATATTGGTACATCATATTGTTTAAATGTAAAAGTGCTTGCGTTCCATATAAAACACGCTTTCAAAGTGTCCTTATTGAAACTTGGTTTTCAAGGATACGTTAAGGCATTTTCCGCCTTTCAGTTGATCTTAGTAGAAATTGAGGATAGCTTGGTATGTTGCCGAAAGCGCTTTTTGGTGAATTGTGATGAATGGGAAGGAACTTGTCAGTGGGGATATTAAAGTAATTTTTCTTCCTCCTAATGTAACTTTACTGCTTTAACTCATGGATCAGGGTGTCTTAGAAAATTTTAAGCGTAATTACAGGCCAATATTACTGGAGTAAATTTTGGAGGGAATTAGTGAAGGAAATTATGATCGACAGATTAAAGCAAATAATTCTTAAGGACGTAGTGTACGGAATAGCAGATGCTTGGAATAAAGTAAGAGTTCACCATCCAAACGTCTTGGTCAAAAATAATTGGCCAGGAAGACATTTTAGACGAAGAAAATGTGGACGACGATCATGACACCATGTTTGAATTGCTCCAGAAACTACCCGATTGTGAAAATGTTATTAAGGAAGACTTTATCGGGTGGTTGGATGGGGACGAGAAGGAGAAACTTACGGAATCGGGCATATTGAATCTAGTTACAATGGACACCATGGAAGAAGATGACATCAATGATGAGACTGCTGAACTACACAAAATGTCATGAAAGCAGACAAGTTTTGGAAAAGGCTTTGGAATATGTAGAAGAGCAACCGAATGCAACACCTGTTGATGTACTGCTACTCAGAAGATAGAGAGACTGCATCGCTAAGAACAGAAGTACAAATTCGAATCGTTTCTGATACAGCTGTAATGTTCACATATATACCTATGTACTTTATTCAAGTATATACATATCTTATCAAAATACAAAACATATACCTATATAACCTTGTACGTTCATTCACATGCATTTAATAAACATGCAATGATTGTTCTCATTTTTACTTTCAGTTAACTGGAAAATTCAGTTATCCGAAAGAGGCTCGATCCACATTATTCCGGATAATCGAGTTTTTATTGTACCTAAATGTGCTTTAATGCAATGATAGAATCTAAAAATGTCTTACATTTGGTTACTAAAATTGTTTCCTTAACTGCAAAAAGATTTTTAATACCACCAACATTTACACAAACAGTATCAAAACTGACATTTTATAATAAACGAAAACTCAAAAATTTAAAAGATTGTGAACCAAATTTTCATTCATGAACTTAATACATTTTTAATTTATTGCTATAAAACAAAAAAATATTTATTTATTTTTTTAGTTTATTGGATATTATTACTTAATTCTAAGTTTAAACTTAAAAAAAAAGTGTTTAGAATATAATTGAAAAATGATTACAGAGACCTCTATTAACTAAAAGCCGCACTGCTGACTTCTTGACCTATCCCACCTTATAGTTGGACATGAAGTTAACGATTTTTCCCCCAGATTAAATTTTTCTCTCGTCATAAAATCTATATATACGTATTGCTAGGCAGTTATTTAAATGTTGGATGTCATCCTATTTTATTGTCATTCAGGAAAAATACGCTTCGAATAGCCGAAACTTTCTATTCCGAAAAGAAAATCGACCGCAAAACACGACGTGATCGAGCCGAAAGGCGGAGTACATCCAACTTTTAGGCGAAAGCCGGGCGAAAATAGAGGTTATATTTACCTGGAGGATATCCGCGACTACCTACCTAAATATTTTGGGTAGAAAATGCTTCGCAGAGGTTTTACGATGGTGGACGCCGTTATTTAAAATTAACGAAACACTCGGATTTATTTTAAATGTACGAATATTTCACAACTGTCAATGTTTGGCGTGACATTAGCTACTGAACGAGGCCGGTCGGCCCGTTTCCAGCTGGACCATTTCGATTAATCAATGCTCGAAAGGGGTTTGTAGATTATCGCTCTTTCCAACCGACAGGTGGCTGTAGTATGACGACTGGATGCGAATTTCAAAATCTTGGATATTTAAAAAATTTTAATTTTAATTAAAAAAGAATAATCTCAATATACGTATTTGTTGCGATTAAATTTAAGAGAATCAAAGAAGCTTGGATTAGGAATCTAGATATTGAGTACAAATTTATTAGTTTAGTTTTAATACTGTGATAAACCTGCAATTTATCCCAAATCTAACTGTTTTAACATAAAATATTGATAGATACATTTCGGACAAATAAAACTTCAAATAATTTAATAGAATTGAATGGTGTTTATTTCAAAATAATAGAAGTACTTTATTTTCAATGTTGAGTAAACAGCATTTTTTTATCCTGTGTTCTGAATAAATTAACAAATTCGTCAGTCCCTAATGACCCGTAAGTTATAAAATGGACATACATTTATCGAAGTGGAAACAGAAAATAGTGTTTGTAAAACATTTATTTATATCAAATTTTTATAAATTCAAATTCTCTTACGATAGGGGATTTCATGTTGATAAAACTGTTTTTTTTTAATTGAATAAAAATATTACGTGGAGTTTAGTTAATAATTTTTCTCTTTACATAACAATCTCATTTGACCATATTTTTAATCCTTTCTTCTTTTTGGGTCTCCTCTTTTTACCCAAGACTTCAGATGCCGTTCTTTACTGCTTGTTTTATATTTTGCCATCCTTCGATTATATCTTCTTTTGCTTTTGTACATTCTAATCATTTGTTCAATCTATTCTGGTAGAACCCTCTTATACTTTCCTCTTCTTCTTCTTCTTCTTTTTTTCAAGGCAAAGTTTTGATCCCAATTTGCAGAGCTTTTTCAAAATATCGTTGTAAATTTAAAGAAAAAAATTAGCAGTCTACGTTTTGTAATATAAGCTACTCTATAGATAATTCATGTCGTTGTTCTGTTTAAACAAGCTAGTCATTATTTTTGTAAGGAAGATTATTCACTATAAAAACTCACTTCCGTTTAGATAGTCAGTGGTATTGAAATGCATAGATAATAACATTTTGTTAGAATTTTGCGGATTTTGTAGGCTCTTGGTTA
The DNA here is from genome assembly GCA_023509865.1 of Trypoxylus dichotomus. NCBI lineage: Eukaryota > Metazoa > Arthropoda > Insecta > Coleoptera > Scarabaeidae > Trypoxylus > Trypoxylus dichotomus. The sequence goes on from CM042081.1 coordinate 38,429,020, forward strand.
ATCAATAGTAGATTTTGATATCGAACCTGTTTTTATTGATCTATTTATCTTGTTTTTGGTTAGATAAGGATGAATAAATATCTAGGGTAACGCAGGAGTACCATTATTTTTAATTAATTCTATCTGAATGTTCTTCTAATAATAGTTAATGTTTCACAATCAAATCTTGAAGTCGATATACTCCGCAATTTGGTAGAATTCAGATAAACAATTTATCACACTCAGTCTTACCAACTTTATCAATATCTTATCTTCACGGGAACTAGGTGATTAATAAATTTTATTTTAAATAATTATTACTTTAATCTAATCTTTCGTATCGATTAAATATCGATAAGGACGACATTCTTTCGAGAAACTCAATATGTCGGATTCATTGTGATGTCGTGTTTCTGTGTTTTCTTGTTTTGACAAATATATGTACGTGTAATACACTATTATGGGAGATAGGGACGATCAAGCAACCTTTGTGGAGCTTAACCGTAGAAGACAGCAGGAGGAGGAGGAGGATGAAGAAGATTCTAAGCCAAAGCAGAACTGGTGTGTGCGATTTTTGCAAAGTAGGAGGACCAGATTGCTAGCCGCGGTGTTCCTTTTCGCGTTAGTAGTTCCAATATTGCTGTACTTCTTCCTCTTCTGGCGACCAAATATGCATGCTGAGGAAGATAGGCATACCTGCGCGATTTCTACAGAGTTTAGAATCCTATGCGGAGATGGAAACTTTACCGAAGCGGATTGTTTGAGTAGGAGTTGTTGTTTCGATTTCACTGATTTATATTGTTATCATTTCGTGCCGTCTAAGTATAGATATAATCGCGGAAACGGTCACATCTTCACTTCGCACCCAGACGATGATGTTTTTGGAAACGTTCAAAAAAACTTGAACTACACTATCCAGCATATGACTGCAAACAAAGTAAAAATAATAATACATCAGGCGACATATGAAACAAATACATTGACAGATGACGCTTACTATGAAGTAAGACCATATGGTGGTAAGTTAGGTTTCGATATCGTAAGATATGGTACAGATGATGTGATATTAACTACGGGGTTGGGACCATTGATGATGTCAGAAAATTACTTCGAAATATCCTTTTACATGGGAGATACTCTCTTTGGTTTGGATGAACTGTATTTTGACAGCAATGAAACGTATAGGAAAGTAATTTATAACAATCGAAACGACCACACAACTATACCTGCATTTATGGCTTACAATGGGACCTATGCTGGAATCTATTTCGATATAGCTGGACCGGTCGAGCTGTCAGTGTTGCCATCTAGATTGATTAGTGTGCGTAGTTTGGGCATTACTGAAATGTCCTTTACGTTAGTGACTGGGCCGACACCAAAAGATGTTCAACAACAACTTTATCAGTTTTATCTACCTAAAAGATGGTGGCTACAACCGCACATTTGCAGGTAATGCTTTAAATATATATGCATATATACTACTGTCCATATTAGTTCGGAGACGCAAATAAATTTAAAAAAATTTAGAAAATATTCAAACTTATCTAAACTTTTCTAAAACTTGTGATTAAAATTAAAGTATAAAAGTAAAAAACGGAAAATAAACACTCCGTTCGTCAAAGAAACTCCCTTTTGCGCGAAGAACAGCTTTCACAATCCGAGGCATCCTCTCCACTAGTTTCTCAAGGACTCTATTTGACATATTAATCCATATCTCTTGTAAAATGTTCCGCGGGCGGCGTACGGAGGTAGGGTATATTTTTCAGACCCTCCTGTCCAATTTATTCCATAACAGCTCAATGGGCTTTAGCTCGGGTGGCCATGTCATTATTTGTAAAGTACCATTATCTTGTTCTTCATTTAAGAAATTTTTACACATTACTGCTGAGTATTTGGGGTCGTTGTCCTGCATGAATGCAAAATCTTGAGGTATTTCCAAGTAACCCACATTTCGTAAAATACCTTCGATTCGATTCAGGTCTGCTGTACCGGCGTAGGAGAAACAACCCCAAACAATTACAGAACTACTTCCTTGCTTGACATTTGGTACTACAAAATCCCGCAACATTCTTTGGCCTTTTGCTCTTCTTACAAGAACGCGCCCTGAGTGTCCGAACACATCAATCTTTGACTCATCAGTCGGTAGCACCTTTGTCCAATTATCCACTGTCCAATTTCTATGTGTTTCTACCGACTGTAGCTGTTTTTACCTCTTTTCCCGTCGAAGTAGGGGTTTCCTTGCTACAATGCGGCCGTGAAGATTTGCAGCTTTTAATCCTTGCACGGTTGCGTGAGTCTCATATTTCGCTTGCTCATCAATTTTATACCCTCATCGTCGGCGTGAGTTGTAATTCTTTTTCGACCTGAACGTGTCCGATCTCTTAAACTGTCCGTGCGTTGATATCTCCGAATAATATCACTAACATGTATTTCTTCGGAAATTTTAGGCACTGAATAACCCTATTGATGAAAAGCAACAATTACATAGCGCTTTTCTAAACTTGTCGGTTTTGCTCTCCGCATTTTAATAATTTTAATCAGGTTAACACAAAAAGATACGCTCTTAAGACTAACGCAGGCACAAACAGGTTTATATACAAACTAAAGCATTTATCAATATATAATACACTTTCGGGTGGCCTGCTCCCATTCCAAAGAGTATTGTAAATTTATTACTTGCAATATTGCCCCAAAAATAATCCTATTTGTGGCTATGAGGATTATTTTGAAAATTACTATAATGGGTCATATGAGGGCTACCTGAAATGTTTCCAGAATCGACAAGAAAAAGACGGTATTGGTGTGGTTTTTTATTTTTCGATGTAGTCTCTTCGAAGATCAATACACCTTTTCAAACGGTGGTCCAATCTTTTCAAGTCGTTGGAAAAGTACGATGTTTCAAAGTCTGCAAAATAGCCATCTGTAGCGGCGATGACTTCCTTATTTGAGGCAAATCTCTTTCCTCTCAGTGATTTTTTCAGGTTTTGGGAATAGGAAAAAGTCGTTGGGGGCTAGGTACGGTGAATATAGAGGATGAGAGACTATTTCGTAGCGCAACTCATTCAATTTGGACACGACGATGCGGGATGAATGAGCCGGTGCATTGTCATGGTGGAAAAACACTTCTTTCCGCAACAAACGAAGTCGTTTCTCCTTCAATTCTGCATTGAATCGGGCCAATAAATCGCTGTAGTATTGCCCCGTGATCGTTCTTTCCTTCTGCAGATAGTCGATGAGGATCCCACTTTGGGAATCCCAAAAAATGGTCGCTATAACCTTTCTGGCCGATGCAACGGTCTTTGCTTTCTTCGGAGCGGATTCGCCCGGAAAAGTCCACTGCTTCAACTATTCCTTAGTCTCCGGTATGCAGTGGTGGATCCAAGTCTCATCCACAGTTACGAAACGTATGAAGAAATCCCTTGGATTCCGTTGGATCCTGGCCAGACACTCCTCCGAAACGATCACCTGATTTCGCTTTTGCTCCGGTATAAGCAAAGGCGGTACCCATCGCACCGAAAGCTTTTTCATACCCAAAATTTCGTGTAGGATATGGCAAACGTGATCTTCTGAGATGCCTGTTGTCTCTACTATCTCTTTCAACTTCAATCGGCGATCGGCTAATACGATATCATGAATTTTGTCGACCATTTAATCGTGGGTAGCGGTTTTTGGGCGTCCACAACGTGGTTCGTCACTTGTACTTGTCTGGTCACGTTTGAACTCGCTCACCCAGAAGCGTGTGTTTTATCGCTGCACGAAATTTGATTTTATTTCTTTTTGCGAAACCGCCTGACTTGTGCGCCATCGCGTGCCGATTCCGGAAACATTTTAGGTCATCCTCATAAGTAGAGACATTGCCGAGATTTGTAGTAAGTCTGAAATTTATACGTACTTATTGAGATACTGATTGTACGAGTATTTGATGATAGTAGAATATTTGATTACAGTAATAATAGATATATTAAAATATAAATACGTAGGCTTCCACGGCCAGAATTAGTAACAAACGAACTACTTCTGGAATTGGACTGTGTCATATATATATAGAAAAGAAATAAGAGTAAGAGGAGAAAGAAGGTTCTCGCCTGTAGCGCGGTCAATACGCCGAGTCACCGTAACCTTCTGCCAAAGTGGTTTCGCCTCTAGCGTGCTTTACACGTCGAGTTGTCGTGCCATTTTGGTTTCTCTATTTCTCCTGAAGAAGCCTCCTACGACAAAGGCGAAACGTCGAGATTCCACCTTTCTCTTTTGTTCTCTTTCTTTTTCTTTTTTATCCTGTTCCCCCCCCCCCCCTGTTTTTCTGCCTCTCTTTCCTTTTCTTACTCTTTTCACCTTTCTTTCTATTTCACGCCCCCCCTCCCTTCATTCTTCTTCCTATCTATCTGTTTTTTCTTATTGTTCTTTCTCCTCTTACCCTTATTTTTTTTCTATATATATCTCATCATCACACGGTCCAATTCCGGAAGTAGTTCGTTTATTGTATTAAAATATAAATGAACGAAACATGAATGTGAAATACGATAAAGTAGAAATACAATAGTCGCTTGGTTGCCGTCCGAATAAGCTTTAGCTACTGCCTTAAGGTGTAATTTAAGAACCAGCGATCTTCAAACATAAAAGTGAATACTTCATTCATTCGATTCCTTTGTCACATGTTTTCCATTAAGATAAAATAACCTTTTCGTATGTTTTGTGGTGAACAAAATTAAATTTTCTTATTCATAGCATACAGTCTTGATGCCCTAGGCAATCAATATCGGAATTTCTACCGTCACCCGGAAGTGCAAGGTTCCGTTTGTATATACGTACATATAAAAGTGGGGTTGGGAGATGGGGAGAAGGCTTGGTAGTTACATTTGCCGGTAGTAACCCGGAAATGTGATATAAGCATTTGATCTTCGAGATACGTAAATCACCCCAGACAATTCTATAACCATTACCATAATATCGAAAAGGTATTTAACTTTACAGGATGGAATTTATTGTTGGATGTTGTAGAAGTTGCTATCTATGCCATATTTCTTAGCTAAAATGATTTATAAATAACACTAGAACGATATAGTTGGAATTTAAATTTATTGCCAAACATTAGAAATAACTTTTTAGTGTAAAAATTAAAGCTCTTCCGAGCTTTCGAAGCTTTTCGAATGTTTTCTAAAAGTTTTAGACGCCCACTATCTAAGAGATATTGTGGGTTCAGATTCTTCTAGTAACGTTGAGTCATATCACCTCTGGTATATACATGGTGGCCGGGAAACCGAGAAATTTTGAATGTACCTCTGCTGAAGTAAAACCAACGAATTTATAAGTTTTAGTATTGTATGCCGTTAAGTATTCCACTAAAAAAATTTCAATTTCTAAAAATAATGTTCATGAGAAGCCTCTTAAACGTATTAAGCTAATGCTGAGTTTTTGCTTAACACGTTGAAACACCTCGATGGTTATTGTAATAATTTCTTCTCTAATTCTCATTTGGTGAGTGTAGTACACTTTGCTTTTGAGGTAGTTATACAAGAAAAAAATCACACAGCTCCCATTGACACCCGGACAATATGGATGGTGGCTTGCTGAAAGTAAAGATTATGAAAATCAATAAAGTTTTGTTCAGCAACAAAAACTTCGAGCATATTAATATGTCGTTCTGTCGTTGTATTTTCTCTGCTATTCTCAAAGAAGTAACGCCTAATCACACCTTGTATTGATCCAGCATACCACATTGTAACCTTTTGGTTATGTAATGTAATTGCTGTAGGTTGTCAGTTGTCCAATATCTGCAATTCTATTTGTTTATATATTCGCTCAGGATGGAACTGATCCTCATCCAGAAATGATAACGTTCTTAATGATCTTTTCGATCATAAATTTACAGAATTGCTGCCGTGCCTTGTAGTCTATAGGTTGCAGCTCCTGCACAACTTGAATTTTGTAAGGGTGAAACTTCAAATCACGCTGGAGCATTCGATGAACAGATATTTGCTTTAGATCTAATGCTGCTATGTGTTTCCTTACAGATCGTGTCGAGTTTCTTGCAACTGATGCTGAGGTATAGGTTGTGTGCTTTTTAGAGCTGAACCTGTCTAGTCGAAATTCCTAGTCCATGTATTGATGGTGTGGCAAGATGTAAAATGCCTACACGGCAAATGTACGTTATGGTCCATGATTACTAAATGGCAGATAGTTGCGTCCAGCCGGATGCTACTAGTTGGTAGTAATTTTACTGTCACATAATTTTACCTTTTGAATTCACGTATTTTTCAAATTAATTTCTAATTTCTAATGCTTTAATTTTGGGCCCATTTTTACGGTCATACGGTTGTCCACACACAAAAGAGTGTAGCACTTTTTGAACATCTGTTCTGTATGATTTATCTCACTCTAGATTTAACAAATTATTAAGGCCGCAACAAGCTAAAGTCATATCTGTAACTTTGTGTGAGCTTAAATTTATAATGATTAATAATATTCCAAATCTATTTACTAGAATACCAAACCTATTCTCTAAAGCATGGTAAGTTCTAATTATAGACGAACATTTGAACTTTAATGAACGTATGGACTATATTTCAAAAATATTCCTCGGATTCCTCATATGGAAGGTTGCGTCAAACCTAAATGGAACCAACTACGTACTTAATTATCGGTAGAACGCAGTAGTACTCTATTCTTTCATGGTTAGACCTGCTTGTTTCTGCCACAGTACTTCGAATCTGGATTTATCTGTACTTTTGCTATTCCTACACTATTTGTTCATGTTGTAATTTCGCCTACTATAAATATTTTGATCTATTACCTTATAGAATCGGTTTTCTTCTTGATACCCGGTTGTGTGAATCAATTTCTAGAAAATGTCGCACTTAGGTACGTTTCGGAAACGGCGTATTTCGAATGAATTAGAAAACGTAATATAGCGAGTATATCGGATTTAGAATACGAAGGCGATAGAAAGAAGAATTAATGTAGAATTGAAAGATAAAAAAATGTGGTTATGTGTAGACGAAACAACCGAACGACAAATACATCGGCAATCTGTGGTGAATGTGATGGTACGTCCAATGGAAGAGTTTGAACCGTCATCCCCTATCTTAGTTGGTTCCTAAAGACTTTCATAATGCACTAGCGATGAAATTTTAAAATTATTGTTGAGGGCATTGAACAAATTTCAAATTTCAACAACCCAACTCTTAATGTTTGTGAGTGACGGTGCCGCTAACATGCTTTCCTGAGACCAATCTCTTAAAGAAGAGAGTGGCAATCTCTTACATGTAACATGTAAAATCCATGTTTTAAACATGGTGGCCCAATTGATCCCTAAATGCTTTAATGGCTCATACGAAGGCAGTATTTCTAAAGTCCCCAAAACGTACAAGAAGATTTCACGAACTGTGTCCCCAAGTGCCTGAACCACCATAGCCGATTACTGCGCATTAAGTACACGTAAAAGTTATCAAGAAAAGCCAGAAAATGTTTCAAGATAGTCAGGTAAAATGTGATTTAGAAAGTATTTGCTAGAACTACTGTGGACTAGCGCAGGGTGTTATTGATAAGTGTTCAGATTTTCTTATTCTAAGACAAATTTGTGAAGGCGCGTCGAAAGATCTCTCGAAAGATTACTCTAAATTTTCAAATACAACATCACTCGATGTGGAACAGTCGTTTTCATTATTAAAAAATATTTATTTCTCACGCCGAACTCACTTAACTGAAGCAAGTTTATCGTTATTTTATGTGTAAACATTCCTGCGTCCGCATCGCCTATGCTCACTCATAAAGGTCACGATTATAAATGATGCGAGTACGTAAACGTTACTGAACAATGGCCCCTCCACGTTGTTCTCCACTGCACTGTAATTTGCCTCACTTTACCGAGACTACTCCATAGTATCTTTTAGAACAATATAATAATAATACTAATAATAATAATAACAATTCTTAGTTTATTTGTATAATGGTGTTATAAACGCATGGTTTAGAAGTGTCCAATTTTCCATGAGCGAGAGTGTACGTATTAAATTGTTACTTCTATGTAAGCTATCGCGGATCTAAATTAAAACCTTTCTTGTATGTGCAAATTGAATTTAAGGTCAGCATAATGTCGACGTGCAAGGTCACGGTCTTGTAACGTTCAAGCCAATTACCCTTGATAGAGTACCGGGTTAACGTAAGGCTCCGATCGCAATTTCTACGGCAGTAGCCGCTTCATCGCCCCATTGTTAATAGGGTTAGCCATACAAGCGCCCTTCGAGAAGCTCATTTTGATCATCGTTCGTGTGCTTCTACGACGGTTCGTAATATTTCCGATAAGCTGTATACAGAGAGCGAATGACGATGACCATGATGATGGTGGGGTGATGGGAATTCGGCGATGTGGAAGAAGCATAGTTTGAACACTGCAGATGATTTATACTTTGGAAGAAATGGAAAGTCACTGAATTATGTAATGAAAATCGCACATATTTTAGTTTGTACGAGGGTTGCTGTTTATGTATCCGGAAAATATTTTCTGCCGCGATCGATACATTTTTGCATGGGTTTGAACCAATTTTCATAGCACTTTTTCCATTCCGATTGAGGTGTCTCCAACACTTTTTGAACGCATGAACCGCTTCTTCTGACGTCGAAAATCGTTGACCACGTACTTTATCCTTCAAGGACGAAAATAAAAAGAAATCGCTGGCTACCAAATTAGGACTATGGCGGATGTGAATCAATTCGATGTTTTGACCGGTTCAATATTGAGTTGTTTGAGTCGATGTGTGAGAGCTCGCGCTGTCATAGTGAACTATGATTCTAGGTGGCTAGCCACATGCTCATTTATCCCAAAAAAATGACGGGAACATTTGGTTCAAGGTGCTTCTGGTGCGAACAATTTTTGTTGGGTTTGGCTCATGTTGGAAGACCCATACAGTCGATTGCTTTTTACTTTCGGGCTCATACACATAGATCCAAGATTCATCATCTGTGTAAATGTTATACACGGCTTTTGACGGACCGCGATTGTATATTTTGAGCATTTCTTTGCACCAATCGACATGACCCTTTTTTTGAGTGATTGTTTTTCGCTGCTAAATATTCGTGTAAGATCTTGCGTATGCTTGTCCAGGGATGCCTCAATTTTACGGCACGTCACATGACGATCTTGCTTTATCACTTCGCGCACAGCATCGTTGTTTTCTGGCACAACAATCGATTTTGGACGACCTTTTTTAAATTCGTCCCAGATTGACAACGGCCACGGTTGAGTTCACTAAACCAATTATGTACAGCGCTTTGAGATGCAGTTTTAACACTAAAGGCTGAAGTGAGTTAATCGATGCACAGTTGTTGAGATAATCCACGTCGAAAGTTGCAGTAAATCATCACACGAAAATTCTTACGAGTTAATTCTATTTTTTGACTGAGATGAAATTTTCAAGTCACTAAACAACACATCTGCATCATTCCTATGACAAAACGTGCTGAGTACGTATACTGTCAAACTTTACGATGTATATATCTGATGGCTCCTAACAACACATTGTTGCCAATTTCAGATAAATAAATAGTAACCCACGTATAATTTAGCGTTACGAGGAACGCTTTGGAATTATGAACCATACTAGATAGTTACTTTATCTCGTCACGTCTTTTCCAGTGTTTCTTGTAGATTTTTTTGGCTCAGGTTCGACTATTTTGATAGATTACAAATCCGCCTAGTTTTCTTAAAAAAAAAGTCTAATATAAGCAACACATTAGAGACACCACAACCTCAACACCAATACACACCGGTAACAAGAAACTGATAACACTGTTTTTCCATTCAACAGTTAAAAAGCTGGTTGAAAATTCTTTTAGGCAATTCCAAAGACAAACGGGATATGATGAAAAAGTCTGGAATTTACCAAATCGCATGCAATGATTGTGATAAAGTTTACATTGGCCAAACAAAAAGGAGTATCGAAATGAGGTTTAAGAACATATCCGGCATTATCGTTTCGATAAACTAGAACTATCTAGCAAGGCATAGCATATGGTGGAACTTAATATTGAACTAAAAAGTGTAAATTCTTCTAGAGAATAAATTATACATTACGCACGTGTGGAATGATATCTATGAAAAAGAACAGTAATGAGAGTCTACGTGCTCTTGAATATTCCTTGCAGTCGTTGTTGAAGCAAATACATTACTATAACTTAAAAATCCCGAAAAAAAAAAGATTAAAATTCCCAGTCCTGGTTTAAAAAAGTTTGAATTAACATTGTCTAGAGAATAACATACTCACCGGAAACCTGTTCATGTTACAGTGCCTTATACACATTTTAATTTCAAAATAGCGCATGAAAATATCAAATAGGACATTGCTACACAAAACTCAGTCAAAAATGGAGACCTGTTATGGACTGCTCGTGCTGCTGTCTATTTGTATAATCGTGTAATCGCATATTAATTTCAACATCAAAGCCTTGCAACAGTAACCAGTTGCTCTTACTCTGCGTTAATCATGGGCTTTATACTATAAAATTATTAAAAAAGAAAAAAAAAACTGATAAAGCGCTACGCGTTCGCATCTAGTAAAATGAACTCATTATTTTTTTTATGTACAGTTCATATTTTGTGAGTTTTACATTTCATCCAAGTATTGCTCTGCAGGATATGAATTCAAATGAACGTGCATAACATCTTTCACATAAAGCATAAGCTATGAGGCTTTGAACTACGTACATGTCACCCTCTCGCTGTTGTCAAGGGATTAAAAATCGAAACAATGTAATAGAGACGGGCTTTATTTTACAAGTGTGGTCATTTATACTTGCCTTTTAGAGCACCGTTGGAATATTTATATGTACACTACCGCTCGTAAGTTCAAGACCATCTATCGCAGTAAAATGTTAAAAGGAAATGATATATACACTACCGTCCAAAAGTTTGGAAGCACTAACGAACTTTACAAAAAATCACAGAAACAACAAAATTTTATTGTGATTATTAATGATTTTATACGACATGTCGTCGAATAAAAAATTAATAATAGTATTAATGCATTATTTAGCTCGTACGTTTATTTTCGTCGATATGATCTCCTTTGGCTTTGATAACTTCTGCAAAAATTTTAGGCATTATTCGAAACAGTCCATGTCAATTTGTTGCCATGCGTTCTGTAAATATTCCCATGGATGTTGGATGTTTTGAAGTTGTAGCTATCTAGCCTCTCGCTCAAGGTTCACTTATAAGAGGTCTATGGGGAATAAATCCGGACTTTGAGGAGGCCAAACCATTAATTTTAATTCATTTTTTGCTGCTTTCTCCTCTAAAATCCTTTTACAGATTTCCAGACCGTATGTTTGGGGTCATTGTGTTGCTGGAACACAAATGACTCACCAACAAGACATGTTCTTCTTTCCGCATTGTACCACTAATTTTCACTAACATGGAGCAACATATGGATTACTAAACCAGAGAGGGCGCATACCAACAGTGCATAGGGTAACTGCACGTGTGAATATCTTGTTAGGCTTACCGTGACGTATTATAAACACATCTAAAATGCCTAGAACAATACCTGTGTGTTGAGCAAAAAATCGCTCGAAACCGTGCTGATGACGCCAGGGTAGGTAGAAACGAGTCCGTGTGTTATCGTTTTTTGTATTATCATATTGTCTTTCTCGTGAATGATTTCATCAATACCACCAGTAGCTGTATTTAACAATTTTCAGTTCAGTTTTCAGTATTATGGTTTGGGCGAAGATTTTGTGTCTCCATTGGTATGCATGCTTTCTTACACTTCACAGAGAGATACGGAAAAACAACGCTTACAAATTTTAGAAATAATTGAGTTAGATATTTTAAAAAAATCATGTAGGTTTCCTTTTAATATTGAATTGTTTAAAAGTAGGCAACGTAACACTCAAAACACTGAACGTTTTCAAATCATACTCCCAGTTCTAAATATAAACCTTTTTCAAATATTTCTTAATTATCCTGCTCCTCTTACTTTGTATTTATGTTTATTTAAGACTTTTGATTGGTTGTTGTTTGAGATAAAGTACTATTAGACTCGCTTTAACATTTCTCTTTAACCTATTTGCTTTAATTTTATATAATAAAAAAAGTATCCTCAGTAATATGCCGAGTAGAGGAAAATCCACTATCTGTATGAAATGGTTTATTTTTTACCTATTTACTATTAATTTAAAGTTAATTATCCATGAATTAAATTCAAAATTCACTCATCAAGTATGTACGCAGCGTTGCCTAACAATCAAGCAAATAAATATAGTACACGTTAGATTTGGAGGCACCTTAAGCAAAAGTAATTTAAAGTTTGCAAAACTGCAGTTTATCTTCAAACATCGGAACTTATATTCTACAGTTTCGGAACATTCTAGTTCTAAATTCCGTGGCATAGTGAGGTTCCAGGATTGCTAAAAGGTCAATGTCTATGTGTGAGTAGACTACCGATGCAAAATTTTATAAGTAAAACCTTAGAATTTCCAATAAAGGTATACACACTAACAAATTGTAAAAAGCGATTATTGGACACATACATACTTTACAAAATACATGTCTTCTATGAAAAAAATAAATTTTAAAATTCTTTAAATAAAACAACCTTCACATTTGAAATTGTTGCTTGAGATTTTTCACCAAAGTTTGTTATAATAGATGATACGGGCATTTTATTATAATGAAAAATTTAAGACGGCTAAAAATAACAACACCCGCAGAAGGTCGTGCTATTGTAATCTTTGTCGGAGAACCGAACGTTATATGATACTTTTCGAACCGGTTAATTTAGCCCACATGTAGTTCTGTCCTCGCTGTCGTGACAAGAAATGGTTCAGTCCATGTTCCCTTTAAATTTATTGCGTAACCATTCACAGTACGATTTTTACCCTAGATGACTGTTACGGAAAATTATGATGTGACCACCTACGTCGAGGTAGCGAGAGGTAATTTTCGTACATATATGGAAAATAGAAAAGATTTAAGAATAGAAATAGAATAGACATAACACAGTGCAGATCTCAAGACACACATTGTAATTTTAATTAAACTAAGTTATATTAGTGTGTTTCAATTTTCAAAATAAGACATTCAACATCATGAGTAAACACAATAGATGAAAAACAGCGCCAGAAATTGCTGTCGAATTGAATATTTCGCGCCCAAAACTAGTTAGCGTCATCACCGTAAAAATGTTTGCGTCAGGGCTTGTATGGAAGAATTACTATGCGGATACCGCCATTACACGAAGTTAAACGGTTAGCATGGGCGGGGAAACACAAAGACTTAACACGGGAAGTTTGGAAGAAAGTGCGCTGGACTGACGAATATAAATATCTCAGATTTGCTTGTTAGTAGATCGAAAAGAAAACGTGTACTTGCATCCTGTATTTCACCAACAATGAAACATGGAGTAGCATCAGTCGTGATTTGGGGTTGTTTTCGCGGTACTTCAGTGGGCGATTTGGTCAAAATAGAAAAGAAGGGCGTAGGGAGAGGAATACCATCTCATATGGAACACGATTAATCGGTGAAAGCTTTGTTGATTCAAAACACACTGTAAAGAGATGCTGTGAGTACGTGACCCAACTGGAACACAGAGAGAATATTGTTATAAAGTGGCCGCCCCGAAGTGCAGATCTTAATCCGATTGGGCTTTTCTAGAAGGAACCTGAGCGATAGGTTCAAAAATCCGCTCCAACTTCGACAACGCTACTTTGGACATAACTAGAGAATACTAAGATTGTTTTTATAACTGTTACAGTTCTTTGTATAAGTACAAAATTAAGACTTATTATATAATTAGTCTTTGGCTTGTTTTTGTAAAAAAGGAGTGGGTAAATACTTGTGGTCGGTGGTGTATATTGCGGCTTATTTCTCAATTTCATTCGAGTGTTTACTTTTAAGTAAATTTGTGCCTTTCTAAATCTCCTTTTAACAGGAGCTGCACAAATTTTGTGCGTACCTATGTTATATAATATGATGTAGATCAAACAAGGCAGATGGTGCTGAATACAGGTAAATGTGTCTCAAAACAACACCTCAAGTTATTTATTCTTTTAATTCCACTCGAGAAATGAATTCTACTTCAACACGAATGAAACCAGAAACTGTTATTAATTTTGACACCCACTGCATTTCTTATTTTCGCAAAACAATAAAGGCGAAAGGAAAGAATGATGCTCGAAGAACCAGAAGATAACCTCGGGAGAGAATTTATTTACGGGCGAAACTGGAGATAGTCGTATACATATATCTCTTATTTACTTCCACGCCCAGCAGATATTTTACAATTATTCGATGTGCCTAGCGTGGGAATAAATACTATGCGAAAGTTAAGAGGGTTCTGTATTGTAAACAAGTTTCGTTAAGCCAATGTATGCGATAAAGACTTTGTACATAGGGCCCCGAGGACATAGATTAATATGCGAACTTACTATATGAATGGTAAATAGTATCCTTCGGATATTATGCTATGTGTACCGTCAATAAATCAGAGAGAAGAATAGCAGTTTACGGAGCTAATCTTTGAATATGTAATATTTGCAATTACGTGAAAATAAAAAGAAGTAAAGAAGCATAAATAAATAGAAGCTTCAAAAACGTGAGAGAATGTCGTACAATAATCTGATGCTATTTGACAAGGACGAAGCTGATTTTCTTTGCAAAGATTTATTATGAGCATCTACTGTCCTTTTTATGCAGTGCACATATATGTACGAAGGCGACCTGAAATGTTTCCGGAATTGGCAACAGATGGCGCACGCAGGTTGAAGTAGATTCATTGGTTGGCAAGGGCAACCCCTTTTATGGCAACTGCCAAAATTTCAGACGTCTACTGTCAATAGTTGTTGTTTAAGAGTGCGTTTTGTGTAGCAAGTTAGGCGGTTTCGCAAAAATGTATAAAATCGAATTTCGTGTAGTGATAAAACTTCTGGATGGCTGGGAAAACGGCCACGGAAATTAGAAATATTTTGCTAGAGGTTCATGACGGATATACTCCATCATTTTCGATCATCAGCTTCTGGGTGAGCGAGTTCAAACGTGCCCGCACAAGCGCAAGAGACGAACCACGCAGTGGACGCCCAATTAATCGCTACCGACGATGAAATGGTCGACAAGATTTATGATGTCGTGTTAGCAGATCGCCGATTGAAGTTGAAAAAGATAGCAGAGACAACAGGCATCTCAGAAGATCGCGTTTGCCATATCCTACACGAAACTTTGGGTATGAAAAAGCTTTCGGCGTGATCGAAATCGGGTAACCGTTTCGGAGGAGTGTCTGGCCAGGATCCAACGGAATCCAAGGGATTTGTTCATGCGTTTCCTAACCGAGGATGAGATTTGGATCCACCACTACATACTGGATACCAAGGAACAGTCCAAGTAGTGAACTTTTCCGGGCGCATCGACTCCGAAGAAAGCAAATACCGTTCCATCGGCCGAAAAGGTTATGGCGACCATTTTTTGGGATTCCCAAGATGTGATCTTCATTGACGATCTGCAGAAGGGAAGTACGATCTTGGCGTAATACTATAGTCCAAGGACGGCTCTTCAAATTTGGTAAAATTGCGTTTCCAGAAGTCACGAGAAAAGACAATGTTCATTTGTTTTTACTACCAAAGGTATTCTACATTGGGAATTCATTCCACAGGGTCAGAATGAGAGAAATTCTGTTTTGTTTGACAAGTTCCGTTATTTTTCTGACATACTAAGTATGTATATTTATTAGTAATAATATATTATAATAATAGATAGGGTAATAATATATAATAAAAGGAAGAATGTTTTCAAAAATGATTAAAAAAGGCCAAAATGTTATATAGATAATATTTCTATATATATATGTGTTGTTTAATCTTTCTCGAGAATTCATTCCGATATTCAATGTCCCATAGCTCTCTAGCTTGGGTTCGCTTCTATTCGTCGATATTTTATTTTACTTTCAACACTCCTTGGTCCTATTAGCTAAATGACCTTGGTCGAAAAATGTCGTGCAGTTACCTATGTACTACATATATTCGTTTTCTTTCACATCATGCCTCATCATATTTTGTTGACGGTAGTATATGGGAAATCGTAAAGTTGAATTTCAGGATCAGGGCGTATTGCCCCTATTCTTAAGCACCTTACCTCTGCAGCATCCACTGAAGCCCAAGACGTTGGGTCTTATAATGCGTATATCAAAATATTTCAGGAATCTATCTTTAATTAAGACGCTATATTTGGCTTATCTAATAAGTAAAGTTGAGTATCCTTCATTAATTTGATGTCTCTTACATATTTTTGAGATACTAGCGCTAGAACGAATTCAGCGCCAATTTTCAAAATTTCTTTATTTGAAGAATGATGGCATTTATCCTGATAAGGCAACATTATGTTATTGCCTTATGATATGGTGAACGAAGAGAAACAATTTGTATAAAATTTTTGCATAAACTTATGACCAATGCTATCGATTGCTCTTACTCTTTTACTATCTATGAAAGCGTTAATGGTATGTCTAGTTGTAGCGTTATTTTGCCACACATCCTCAATATTTCTTACTAATTGCTGTTCTGGTGTGTTTCATCCTCGAACACATGCATGATTTTAGAACACTCCACACGTTCTCCATTGCATTGAGGTCGGAAGAATTTCCCGGCCCAGGTAACACTGGCATAGCGTGGGTTTCCATGAAACGTTGGATTGACCGCATAGCATGGTGCCCTATCCTGCATGAATGTGTAAGGGTCTTCATTCGGATTTAAATCATCATTATATGGCATTAAGACATCCTCAAAAACACGCTTGCATTGGTGTTGATTCATGATACCTTGGCAAAAATACATTGGTCCAGGACCTTCGAGTTATATACAGGACCATACCATAACTGACAGAGGGCGTTTCACCGTTTTTAATACACTAGCTTCACTAAACCGTTCAGATGGACGTCGTCTAACAAATTAAGCTCTTTCGATTATGGTTTCTAATTTTGACTCATCGCTGAATACGATCTTTAATAAAGAGACATTATTCAAACAAAAAAAGTTGTTTGATTTACATATTCATTTAAGTTATTTTGTCTTACCTTTTGCCAATCTTCAATTATGCAGTATTGATGACGTTTTGCCCATTCATAACGTGCTTGCTTCACCATCGGTGTTAATCTTGGCTTTTTCAGATGGCGTCTCCATTTTAATCCGGTTTCATGTGTACTATGCGCGTGGATATTTGCACTCCTTATTGAGACATTACATTTCCTATTTCTTTGGCGGATAAACCTCGGTTTTCAGTGGCTAGTTGCAGGATACGTCGACCATCTCGATTAGTAGTGATCCTTTTCTTGCTGAAAAACTCTCTTCTGGTACTTGTAGTGAGTATCCTTTGTTTCATTAAATCGGCGATTGGTTGCACTGTTTTTCGGGAAACCTCTCCTCTCTTTGCAATTGTGCGTTGAGAATACATTCCTATACCCAACAATGCCCCAATACACAGTTATTTTCGTTTGGTATGTCCTTTTTTTAACCATAACGAAAAAATATAAAGCGCATACAAGCAATAACTTAAAAGTGCCACGTAAACACGGAAAACGTTGTTACATAAACAGATAAGTAGTTTTTCTACAATAGTAACAGATCCAAATAATATTCTCCGAACTATGGTGTCTTTCACTCTTGTTTCTAGCCATCCTGTATACAGTACAGAATAATGCACCAGGGAGATAGTAATAGACAAGATGTCATTAAGTGGCGCTTTTTCGTTTTCTTAGAATGATATTTAGGGAACGTATTTAAATAGGTATTGTAAACCCTACTCATGAATTTTATACTTGTGTTTCTAAATTACCGCGTTGCAAACATACAACAGCTTCAATTTATAAAGTGACGCTAATAAAATGGACCGGGACTGTATACTTACATTTGTACCGCTACTACCTTATTATTATTATTATTGGTGTTATTTTTCCTTATATCATCCATCTGATTGTTGTTGTTATTGTTATTATTGTAATTATTATTATTATTATAACTCGAACTAAGCGTTGAAATATTTACGTTATTTTTCGAAATCCATTTAGTATATTATACGAATGAACTAAAATACAAACTATATATGACAGACAATTATAAATAAACCTCAGCAGACAAACAAGGAAATTTCGAGTGAATTGAAGCAGAACGTAAATACAAGTGTAGGTGTTCAGTAGGGAAAACAATTCATTTATAATTGAATTAAAGCAAACGTATCCAATGTTTAAACGAGGCGATGCCTGGTGAAGAGGATTTAGCGTTCTCAATTAGGGGATACAAAACGGTCCCGATTGGTATTAATTGAGCGTAGATACCTCAAATATGAAACATATGGTTTCACAATTAACTGTATGCATATGGATTCAAAACTCGTAACGTGTATCAAGGCAAAGTAAATTTATATGGCTAATGATTGTTTGGTATATGATTTAAGAAAGATATTTGGATACATACTCATAAAAATGTCTGCAAGGAGCTAGTTATTTGGTCTGCCTACACTTCTTCTTCCTAAACATCTATAAAATCTCGCTCTGGCTGGCAACCTCGTTACTTGAATCCGTTCCACGTATTCCTTCCACTTATTTTTGTTTTCCTTTATTCCCTCATTTATGTCGAAAATGTTTATTTCTGTTCTTATATCTACATTTCTTATTCCATCAAATCTTCTGCATCCTTTCACTCTTCTTAGGAATTTCATCTCTTGTCTCTGTATCCTACTTTTTCTTTTTTCGTTCACCATATTTCGGTACTGTATAAAAGCGTTGGTACTGCTATCGTCTTGTAAAATGTTATTTATGTATCCTTTCTTGTTTTGTTTTTAACGATCTGTTGATGGTTCCACAGATTTGTATGAATTTATTAAATTTGTCTTCTATGTCTTTGTTTCAATGATAAAATACATCGCAGCTTAAATACTAAAAGTGTTTCACTTGTTCCAAGGCACTATCGTTTATGACTATTTTTCCCCTAATTGGATATTTACACAGGAAAGCCATGGTTTTGGTTTTATTTGGGGATATTTCATATATTATTATTTCATAGTTTTGTCAGATTTTCTGTAATGTATGTATCCCTTTCTGTAGATCATCCTCTGTTTCTGTTAGGAGTACTAAGTCGTCAGCATATAAGATAAAATTTAGGATGGTATCTTGGTCTAAATGTATTAGGGCATTTATTTTTTCATTCCTTTACAATAGCATCAATATATATGTTAAATAAAGTTGGCAACACATAGCAGCATTATCTAACTCCTTTGTTTGTTTGGACATACAATTATCGAAGTAGAAACAGAAAATATTTGTTTGTAAAATATTTATTTATAACAAATTTTTGTAAATTCAAATTCTCTTACGATAGGGTGATTTCATGTTAATAAAACTATTTTTTTTTAATTGAGCAAAAATATTACGTGGAGTCTAAGGTTTCAGACTCCCGAGAAACCCACATTTTTCGAGGAAAATGACCTGTTTTTGCGTGTTTTACTATGAAGGAGATATAATAGAAGTTCCAGAATACGAAAATTGTGTCTCTCGTATGATGTCCAGTCGTTTTAAACTATTCGGAATATTCTAAGGTTTCAGACTCCCGAGAAACCCACATTTTTCGAGGAAAATGACCTGTTTTTGCATGTTTTACTATGAAGGAGATATAATAGAAGTTCCAGAATACGAAAATTGTGTCTCTCGTATGATTTCCAGTCGTTTTAGACTATTCGGAATATTCTAAGGTTTCAGACTCCCGAGAAACCCACATTTTTCGAGGAAAATGACCTGTTTTTGCGTGTTTTACTATGAAGGAGATATAATAGAAGTTCCAGAATACGAAAATTGTGTCTCTCGTACGATTTCCAGTCGTTTTAGTTAATAATTTTTGTCTCATAACCGCATAATAATAATGTAAATATATAAATAATCGCTTGCACAAGTAAAAAGGTAAGAAATTGCAGTGAATCGTCTTTAACATTATAATATGCCTTTTGGGCATATGTGTACATGTATGTGTTTTCGATATAACTTTAACTTCAATAGGGCTGTTAATATACTGCATGTATGTCTTTTGTTTTTGTTTCACTGCTTCCTCCATCTTATTTGATCATATTTGTTTTTTAAATATGGACAGATGAGATGAAAAAGGTAGTAAAACTATGTATGGCAAAATAAACTCCCGTAATTATTTCACTAGCACTGCAGTGTTATTTATTTGAACCTTGTAGATAGAAATTTCTTCTATTTCACAGGAATAATTCATGTCGGTATCTAATGTATTGCATATTTTAATGCTTTCAGAGACGGCCCCACTGATATATATTCCCTGATAGAAGAGTATATCTCTTTCAACGAAAACAACACGGACGTACGATACGCGACGGATTGCTTACACCAAAATCTTTACTATCTGTTGTATTCCATTAACGAGACGGAAAGGGCGAGCTTAGCTACAGTGTTGGATCTTCTAAATGAAAACAGCACGTTCGTCATGACATTATATCCTCAGGTAAGAGTAACGTTTATGTAGAGGTACGAAATACGGTAAAAAATAAATATAGAGATGTCGCGATGGGAAATTGGATATTCGTGAAGGGAGAAAAAGAAAATTTGCTTTTAAGGTGATTGTGTAGCTAAGGCCGGAACGAATCTAATTTCGTTGTTTGTATAAAATGCTAGTTATTATAGAAAGTAATACTGATATGTGGGCGTTGGTTTAATTAAAGCGTGTTCTGAAATGTCATTTTGTAACTAATTTTTAGTATCCGCCGTATGTCTATTATGGATATACTGACGGAGCACAATTAACAGAAGTACAACATTTTCGAAACATCTAAAGCATATGTGGGCAACCCGCTGTAAGATTTGATCCGGCTCGCGAGACATTTTGAAAAACCCAATTCAAAAGAAATATTACACTACTTACTCATACTTACTCCAAATGAGGAAGATCGGGTGATATGGGGTTTGTTGCTTGCTCCTGCGGAATCAAGTGAGCGAGCAAGCCTAGTGGCGGTGATCATCAAACAGTGAGGCGGCGCAACAAAAGATTATTGCTTCTCAATTGTTCTACACTAGATGATTCTAGATCATTCCCTCATTTTGCTTATATAAGAGAGTGGATGCCCGAACTTTAGTTCAGTTCTATTTGAGCTACCGAGGTGATAACTTCGACAAGCGATATCCTAGCGAACTGCTAGTGCCGTCAATTGGCTTTGTGTGCATCTTGAATGCTTACTAATTATATTTTGTTATTAAGTTTATCGAACGAAAAATAAACGAAAATGATGTCTGGTGGAAAGAAACGAAAAGTAGATGCATATCTTGCACAATGGTAAGCTTATTTGTTTGCTGTGTAATGAATTCCTTTCAGTGATGAAAGAATTCAATATAAAGAGGCATTACTCAACTAAGCATCCTATTCTGCACTCACTGACAGGAGAAATAAGAAAAGACAGTATCCAGAAGCTCACCGCAAATTTGGAAAAACAACAGCAAATGTTTCATAAACAAAGAACACAACTTCATAATGTGAGAGCTAGTTTTATAGTTCAAAATTGCCAGTCATAAAAACCATTTGCCGAAAGAAAAATAAATTTGAAAAAATTAGTTTGTCAAAGACCAACTGTTGCCCAACGTATAGAAATGATGGCTAATGATATAAAGACAACTTTGACTGACCGTATGGCTGGTTTTGAATAACTTTCTATAGCATTAGACGAGAGCACCGATTTGTCTGACACAGCTCAACTGGCTGTATTTATTCGAGGTGTTGAAAAAGAGTTCACTGTTACTGCGGAATTGCTGGCTTTACAGCCGCTAAAAGAGACCACTACAGGACTACACTATAATTTTTCGCTTGCCATGGTCAAAATTAGTTGGTTTACGTAAAGGTTTCATCGGTACTTTTGTATGAAAAAGCAACTGAGTTAAATGTGCAAAAAAATGATTTGATAGTTTCATTCATTGCATTATCCACCAACAGAACTTGCGTTCTAAGTCCATTCGACTCCAGAATGTTATGAATGTCGTAGTAAAAACCATCAATTTTATTCGATCCCGAGGGCTTAACCAGTCAGTTCAAGGCGTTCTTGGATGAAATATCAACCAAATATGAGGACGCACCATATTATTGTGAAGTCAGAAGGCTAAGCAAAGGGAAAATGCTGAAACAGTTTTACGAGCTTAGAAATGAGATTTTATGCAAATAAAAGATAAGGCACTATCTGAATTGAATGAGCCAAAATGGATATGTGACTTAGCATTTCTGGTCAACCTTACAGGCCATTTGAATGATTTAAATTTGAAACTTCAAAAACAAGGACAGTTAGTAAATGATTTGTACAGCAGTTTGATAGCGTTTCAGAATAAAATCCGCTTGTGGGAGGCACAGATGGTGTCTGGTTCGAGTTACCATTTAACCACGCTCTCTAAGTATGAAAATACTGCTTATGCTCAATATGCTGCAGAACTCAAGTTACTGTGGGAGCAATTTTCGAACAGATTTCACGATTTTAAAAACATGGAAGACAGTTTCAATTTATTTGCTACTCCAACAAAAAGTAATGTACAAAATGTTCCAGTACACTTGCAAATGGATTTGATCGAGTTTCAAGAAAACTCACTCCTAAAATCTAAATTTGAAAGAAGACGTGGAGTCTGACAAAAAATACCTCGAAGAAGACCATTTTCCGGAGCTTAGAAAATTCGCAAGAAGATTGATTTGTGCGTTTGACAGAACTTATAAATGCGAACAGTTCTTTTCAATGATGAGAGTTAATAAATCAAAACATCGTACAAGGCTGATTGACGATAATTTTGAAAATTCTTGACGTCTTTCCCAAATTCAAGCTCAAGTGTCTCATTGATATCGTTGTCGCTATTTAACTTTCGTAGTTTGTAATAATTCTAAATTTCACGATTTAATTATAATGTTGTACCTATTTTTTTTTATTTCATTTTCTTATTTTAATAAATTTTATTATAATAACATTGTCGTATTATTTCATGTCTGATATCTATCGCTAAAAATTATGAACACTGTTTTAAAATGTACTACTTTTAAACGCGGCCCGCGAACGTATGTGCATACTAAAGTTTCGCCCACAACATGTCAAAGGTTGCCCATACTTGATCTAAAGGAAGCGCTAAATATTCCTTCAGAAATAAGTCGTTAACATCTCTAAATATCCCTTTTTCTTGATAGCTGTGTCTTTGTTAACAATTAAAGATTAAAATGAATGAATTGAAACTTAAAAGTGGGATTGTTGCAATTATTTTGTTGGAAGAAACCGTTTCATATTTCATTATGTATGTACAGTGGAGCTCGCTTATAAGGGTAACGAACTTTCGGATACAGCGTACACGTTCCTTGGTCCCGGCAAGGCCTTATTTGAAATAATGTATTTTTGTTCTGATATTACGTACTTCTGTTATTACATATAAAAATCCTGTTCAAAAAAGAATTGTGTTTCTTTTTATAACGTACTTGATTTTTTGTAACGTTCTTATTATGTATATCTGGTATAAAACAGCATGGAGTACGTGTTAAACACCGGGAAATTACCTTTCTCGACGTAGAAACTCACACACCACAATCGCTGTTAGGTGGGGCGTATAATATAATGTACTAAAGGGATTTTCTTATTTTCCTTCGCACGGGTTGCTGTTATCGTTTGTTAAAGTTAAAGACATTTGTTTCAACAGATTATTAAGTGCAACATTACGTATTAAAAATGAGCACTTCTACTCAGCGACGGAGTAAAGCATTATCAGTTGAAGAGAAAATAAATATAATTAAAGAAATTCAAAGTGGTAAAAAACAATCGGATATTTGTCATACTAAATGTCTTTAAAAACACCAGTTTCTACCATAATGTTAGGTAAAGATAAACTCGCGTAAGAACAGACAAACAAAAATGTCAAGCGATTACATAAACCGGTTCGAGGAAGAATTGATGAAGCTTTACGATGGTTTGAGTATCAACGAGTATCAAAGTGCTCCTAAGTTAATTCTGGACGTGAAACGTGTTGCGGGAAATACAGTAAATGCAAAAACAGTTCGAAGAACTCTGGGGTGTGCTAATTCGCAAGCACGAATAACCACGAAAAAAAAACAGTTTATAAGCCAGAAGGATCAAAGGAGTCGCTGACAGTTTGCATTACAGGATCAAACTAAAGACTTCAACTTCTGGAAAACTGGTTTATTCTCTTATTAGAGTAAATTTAATCTTTTCCACTCAGATGGGAAGGGTAATGTGTGGACGAAAAAGAATAAAGAATTAAAACCGCAACATTTAAAACCAACAGTTAACCATGCAGGCGGGGATGTGATGATCTAGGACTGTGTTTCTACTGCTGGTGTTGGGAACCTTCATTTTATTGATAGGCTTATGTACTTAAACATCCTTAAACAGAATTTGGTGTCTAGTGCCGGGACACTTGACACAGAAGATGATTCTGGATTTTATCAGGACAACGATCCGAAAATTTTCCGCGCGTGTGGTCCAAGGATGGTTGTTATATAACTGCCGCAGTAGGGTGAAAACTCCAGCTCAGTCACCTGACATAAACATTATCGAAAATTTGTGGCTTATTCATGAAACAAAAGTCCGTAGTCATCGAATATTCGATAGGAATAATCTAAAAAATACTTTGTTACAAAAATTTCAAATAATTAATTATAAAGTCCAAAGGAACCCAGCTAAATATTGTTTATTTTTAACTTTCAAAAATAACTAATTCATTATTGTTGTAGGTGCATCATTTTCATTGTGATGTTGAATATGTAGCCGCTGTAACGTTATCTGATTAGAATTCGTAATACTTTTTCCAATTAGTTTTGTTTTATTTTTGTAATGTATTTCAATGTACAGTAGTAATTATAATGTATTTAACTTACTTTCCCCAAATAATTATTTTATTCAACAAATTCAGCTTCTTACCAAGTTATATACCACTGCATCATTTTCAGTGTGTCACTGTATCAGCTAAATCAATCACTAATTTAATAGAAATGCATTTTATCATAAAACGAATCATTTTCTTCATCCCTTTTCACTAATTAAATTGAACCCTGCCTGCTTTAATCAATAATCCAGTTGATTGATACGTTCGAAGCTTTATATTTAACTGGTTTTACTGATATGGGAGGGGAAATGTAACCGATGTTGCCGCGTACGTACGAAATAAAAGTAATTAAAGTGCTCATTGCTTTTTTGTTTCTTCTCTTGCAGGTATTAAACGGCACCGACGTCTACGACTCAGCGCTGAATTCAAATCTGCTCTACACTTTAGGGAACGAAACTTATCACTCAGTGCATTTAGATCAACAAGTGGCGTATGTGGATTATGGCGCCCAAGGTGTCTATTCATGGTTTGGGATGGTGCGAGACATGTTCAGCTCGTTCGAAATAGGCGGATATTCCTTAAAGGATAACTGGCCCGAGGATGGCGCTTTCATCATGGAAAAGATTGAAGAGCTTCCTTATCTTAACGGGGTAGGAATTATTAAGTGCTTACGGTTTATTATAGAAAACGTACCTTGAATCGTATTCCAAAAGGTGGAGTTGAAAAATTTCTAGTCGATTGTAGATGTGGGTTTTTATTTTATTTCATTATTTCTTGGGCACTGGTAAACACCAGAAAATTAAAGGATGCAGATTGTACTAGGCAGCCAATATAATTAGCTGTCGAATATTGTTAAATAGCCACATAGTTAAATCTTGCTGACTGCGCCATTATACACTACCGTCATAAAATTTGCAAGCAGGTCTTAATTTCTCCAAGCATGAAATAGGAAACATAATTCTTCCGGTCGATTCGCGAACTACTTCAGGTTTTTCTGAGTACTAGTTATTTACGCCGATCAACAGTTGGAAGAATTGTGTAAATGAGTACATGCCAATCTAGTAAACAGTAGGTTCAAACCCACCTCGAAACAGTGAATTTTTTCTTGAATATTTATTTTAAATGTGAAACAATTAAGAAAAAAATTAAGTGTAAACTGTTTTATTGCCATATTACTCTAATGAGGATAAAAAATGAGAAAGTTCGCAATGTGATTTTGTTACGGAAACGATTTCAGTTAGTAATCTAGTAGCCAAGAGAAATGAGGTAATGGGTATATTAACGAAAGGTGCTGGGAAAGGATATTGAGCAAGACATCGGTCATAATCATTAATAAGACATATGTATCATAAAAACCGCCGGGCACATTATGGAGTTTGTTTCAGGATATTATTTCTTGACTAAGGAGTTGCATTAGAAATAAATATATTAGCGACAATCGCAAAGATTTTCGATCTCATTGGATAAATTTCATCTATTGATTGGGGTACTTAGGTATTAATGTAGCAACTTTGGGAATTGCACGTAGTACAGGAAGATGAAATTCTAGCAGAACTGAAGATTGTTTGAGAAGATAATACCATTATATTATTCTTAAAACACGAGGGTGGAAGTGTGATGATCTGAGGTTGTTTTGCTGGAATACAACCAAGAACCAAAGTCTCGTCAAACGTCCAAACAACGCAGTTACACCCTCTATCTGCGCCGATTAGAAGATTCCGTCAGGTCTTCTCCATCCCGTATGTGGACTTTTCTTAGTACTGGGCAACCTTCAAACAGAATTCCTGGTAGACTTTGTGGTGGTGGTGGCAATATTCGCTAGAATGTTCGTCCATTGCCTTGCTTATTCTCAGCATTACTCGCACGTGATGTTTGACATAGTTCTTTTCCGCATTTCATTTCACCTACAACAAAACAGGAATTGCTCAAATTTATGATTAGTTTACCTAATAAACATAGAGCTGGTAGCGCTCTACTACCTAGCTTTTTAGTCTGTGATTGTAGGTATGTCTTTGTCTAACATTTTCAAATAATTATTAATCACCTGAATATCTCTGACTCTTTAATGAACGCTTCCAACCGTAAATTTTCGAAATTTACTTAAAAATGTTGGTATCTATCACGTTATCAAATGGTATCCTTGAGCGAGCGTAGAGCAGCATTTGCCATGGGATTTTTATACAAATTAGTGATTAACAGTACTGATTATTCCTTTTTCTATTCGAGCGCAAGCCGTTACTTGTCGCGCGCACCGGCTGCAGACACAACTCTATACGCCTGGCCACATTTGCCAGAACAAGTGCAATGAAAGGGGCTGCAATATACGTCGTGTTACGGATTTGAAGTGATGGATGGAGGATCTTTACGGATGCCGTTTGTCATAGAATTGCCTACATTCACATATGTATACGTACTTAAATGCATATATATATATATAAGTATATATATACAACTTCGTCTATTTTAAGTTTTTATCTGCGTCATTGATTTTTATCCGTATGAAAGAAATCGATACTAACAGTTAATTTGAAAATAAAGTTATGTATTGTAGCGCAAATTATTTTGTTTTAATAAAATTAATTATCTTTTGATTTATTAACGTTTTACAGCAACTATATAATGAAAAATATATTTATTTGAATATCTGAGATATAACCTGAAATAGGTTAGGAATTTTAAATTAAATTAGTTTAAATTAAAGTAGATTTGGGTCGAATTTCTATTTTGAATGAATGTCACTTAATGCGCATGCTTATATTCCAATTAAATTATCTAACCACTGCCTCCACGTTCTATGTAACAAACAACCATTCTTTTTAATACAACACCATACATCGTTTTCATTATTTAATGGTATTTTAAGGTATCAAGAGAACAAAATTGAAATAACGTTCATAATAAACAATAAACATTAAATAAACACTCATTTATGAATTTATAGTATAAAAGATGTCATCGAGGGCTTCACTCATCTATTTCTTCTTCAGAACTTGGAGATTCGTCGAGATTAGCAATTATTATGGACTCGATGTCTATCTCCAATACGTTTCTTTCTCGTTTATAACAATTTCTTATTAAATTGCCACGCTTGCCATCATAACCGTCAGGTTTATGAACACTTTTAATGGTATCGTCTTGCTAAGACCTAATCTTATTACCTTTAGAATAAATTCACGTCTCATCTAAGAATAGCACTACTTTCGCAGAACTCGACATGAGATTAGCCATATATTTTTTTTCAGAAAAATACTTCGCAATAATACAATATACATATTTGAAGACAATTTCCTTCAACAGTGTACTTAACAATGCCTTTGGTTTTAAGTTCATCTCATAAGGGTTTATAAAGAAACATGTTTCCTTAAAACAGGATTTAACAGAGGGCCCCCGTTCTCTGTCACTTTCTCGAGACATGCCAAAAGGTTAAGCACACACTCCTGTGCTTTGAAATTCAACCGCTTTCCAGCCATTCTCTGTAACGATACTAAGAACATTAACCTCTGTTCGATGTTCTGTCTTTATTTATAATAACTTACTGAAGAGTCGTAGTCTGTGTTCTGAAAAGAACATTTACTCGGAAAATGCAGGGGGAAAGTAAAAAAAAAGGGTGAAACGTAACTATAAATGTTAAACTGTAAATACGAAAACGATGTTAACCTTCATTTAACAACGACAACAAACGCTAGAAGATAAACAGTCCACGTAACTTGAATAACGCGGTAGTATATACCACTATCCTCGTTTGTCGCTCTAATAAAATCAAACCAAGTAGATCTTAGTCTGTGAGACAAGTGCAAAATCTTGCTTCCTTTTTCAGCAACAGTACTAGGGAAAGATCGTCAAACTAATATATTGTCTTAACTTATACGACAAAACAATGACGTAGGTAAAAAGTTAAAATAGACGAAGTGTATATGGTAATACTTACCTATTCAAATACTTACTTATTGTGTTATTCTATTATATTATCCTGTTGATGGAGCAGTTTCGGTCTGTTGGGTAATAAAGATTGATATTATTACTCTAAGAATGAGTGATTTAGCACAACTGGAAAATGTAAAAACAGGCATATTTCTTCATCCTGAGAAACAATTCATTGCAGTCTGGAAGTTGCATTATCGATCAACTGTTCATATTAAAACAAGGTAATGATCCAAATGTATATAAGAACTTTTTGGAAAAAAAGGAGTAGCAGGTGAAGTGACAATAATGACCTGACCATTTAAAATTGAGCTCTTGTGCGATAAGCTAAGGGGCGAAGACCACAAAATGATGAACAGCTTTGGGGTTGCTTGCTAGAAACTTTGCAACAAATAGAGGCCAGTTACGGAGAACAATTAATGATTAGAATGTCCAAAATTTGGGGTGCGTATAGGTGGAAAGGTATTTGTAAATTAAGCAACATACCAAATGTAATTATTCCAGAACTTTTCTTAGCATACAATATTGTTTTTATATATGTGTTCGTAAATAAAATTTTGTAGAATAGCCTCTACATAAACATTTTTTCTATAATTTCCCAGAGCTTTTAAACTTTGTGATGGTAGTGTGCATATATTGATGTATTAATTGAACGCGTTGATCAAAGTAAAAGTTATATTCTGAGTAAAAAACACTCATTTTATTAACATAGCGAACATAAACATGATCCCTATGTGCGTATATACATATATATTGTTAACTTATTTACTAGAGAAGTCAGTTGTACTATATTACAGATAACACAAGTTTCTGTTTACAAAATTAGCGCTAAATTCAAATTACGTTTAACAAGGCTGCGCCATTACATATATGGCCATGTGCATGAAAATAACAGTGGTCCTAATTTAGCTGAAATATCAATTTATATGATAAATAATAGAAATTCAGCGTCATTGAACTCTTTATTCCTACATGTTAGATACTGCAATAAATAGATTTCGTAATATCAGAGAGAAAATAAAATTCTTTATATTGTAGGACATAGAAAATAATTGAGCATTAAAATATGTAGCATCAGTTTCAAAATATTATACAAATTCATTTTTACTTAGGTAATTGGATTGAAAAACTTAATTTTTTGTTGCTTGACAGCGAATTTGCCAATTGCCTACATGTCTCTACTGAAATATTTTGCCTTACAGCTTGGCATATTATTTACAGTCGTCAATATTTTGCAGTATAGCAGAAAATACAGCCATTTTCAACCTCACCCGTGAGTTTTCAATTGGGTTTAAGTACGGTGATTGTGACGGCTAATCCAAAACTCGACTGTTATTATCTCGAAACCATGTTTTCGCTTTACGAGGAACAGCTTTCGTACCGTTATTCTGTATATACAACCATCTTACAATTAGTGGCATATCTTCTTCTGCATATGGCAGAAGTGCAGTCAGTAATACGTTTACATAGGCATCAGTATTCATTATGTCCTCTATTTTATGTAAAGGACCTACTCTATACCCCCTCCCCCCCATTCTACAGGATGATGCTTGAGCCTCCGAATTTTCCGTCTTCTTGGTTAGGCAGGTTGAAATGCTGTTGATGGTGGTCTTCGCACATGCTGTTAGTATGCATCAGAATTAAATAAAACTATTCTAACTCATTTTGAATTTCATTTGAACTTATGAGCGGTGTCTTCTTTGCATACCACGATCTTATTTCACTTTTCCCCAGTTCTAAGCGTTTACAATCATTTTCTCGGAACAAAAGAAGGTTTCTTGTATAATCTTGTAGCTTTTCCAAAGAACAATGTTTTCTCTGACACATATTACAATAGCAATAGATAATTTAAAATTGGTTGTATTACTCTGCAACACACAGAACTTTATACACCTGTGTTTAATGTTGCCAGCTATGGTACTGCTATTTCACTGCACAAGCAAATAACAGCCCATGACTAGAAAAATCAGTAATTCCCTTTCACATTCGGTACTTTATCGGATTCATTGTATGTGTTAATTAACGCTAATTAACTTTAATCAGTGTTATACATCTACATACATATATACGTAAAATATAATGAATAAATAAAATAAAATATTTGCATTTTGCATATAATCCGGTCTCTATTTATAAATATTAATTTAGGACCGCTACTTTCGTGCACATGACTGTATATATACGTGACACTACATATACCTATATACGTTTAGCAATCTTAAATAGTAATAAAATTGTAAGGTGACCTTTATTATTCTTAAGAATTGAAGACAAACAAAGCCATTCAATTGATTTTTCAAACGCTTGTATGGGTCCATACGAGGGAAGAAATTCGAACGCTGTTATGTAAATAATTCATTCTAGTGAAAAAACTGATTGAATTAGCAAACAAAGATGCATTGCTATACGACTGATTTCATAAGAATAAGAGGAATGTAAGAAAGGTAGATGAAACAAAGAGAAATTGGTTAAAGTATTCATTGATATTGAGAAAATATAGACACATTTGCCATCTTGCTGACGTAATGGCACTTTATACGATATTCTCCAATATTCTTTTGTAAAGAAAATACTATAGGTAGTTCTTATTTAAGGAATTCGCTTTTGTTTACGTGTATTATACCAGATGTATAAGTATCAGATGTGGATCTCAGCTGATAGATGCCCCACCAATGGAATTTATGCTATAAAGATTTGACACTGCGCTATTTTGTTGTGTCATCAAGTGTCAGCCAGCAAAGAGTGATAAATAAATAATAAAGTATGTGTATAGTATTATGTTGTTGTGTTCAATATGTTTATTGGTGTTAGTCAACAAGCTGCTTCCAATCGGCTACGAGAGATGGGAAAGATTCAGAAGACAGGTAGATGTCATATGAGTTGAAAGACAGGTAAATGGAAAAGCGCAAAAACACATGCAACGTTTTGCTCGCTGGTACAAAAGGAAACCCTTTCTGTATTGTATAGTTACAGAGGATGAAAAGCGGATTTATTTTGAAAATCCCAAGCGCAAAAAATCATGGGTAGACCTATGCGTACGATACACATTGACCGCAAGACTGAATCGCTTTGGTAGAAAGACAAGGCTCTGAGTTTAGTGGGATCAGAAGAGCATGATCTATTATGAGCTGTTAAAACCCGGGGAAATGATTAATACTAAACGTTACTAACAACAATTGACCGATTTCAACCGTTCTCTGCTTGAAGAAACGCTAGAATACCAAAAGAGGCAATGCAAAGTCATTTTTCTTCATGACAACGCTCCAGCGCATACGGCAGCACGGTTCACGACAAGTTGGAAGCATTCAGCTGTGAAGTTCTACACCATGCGGCTTACTCACCAGGCTTGGCTCTTTCCGATTACCACTTGTTTGCATGGATGGGTTACGAACTTGCTGAGCAGCGCTTTGGTTCGTACGAAGATGTGAAGAAATGGCTCGATGAATGGTTCGCAGCAAAAAGGGAAGATTTTTACTGGAATGGTATTCTCGAATTGGTCGAAATATGGGAAAACTGTATAACAAGCGATGGAGCATACTTTGAATAAAGACTCATAATTTTTCCGAATTTAATATGTTTTTTTTAGAAGAACAGATTCGCGTTTTATACTTATACACCTGGTAGAAAACTCCACTTCCGTAATAATATCCTCCTTGGGAATATTGTTAGCGAAATTTAATCCTTTGGCAAGAACTATTTCATTGCTATCATTTATTAAGTACTAGTTTGCTGAAATTTGTTTTTCTTCTGCGCACCATTTTAATTTTTCCCCTCTTTTTTTTAATAATCATGTAATAGGTTCCAGTTTGATATTAATATCTATTAAGTAAAATAACACTTCGTTTTCATTATTTTCACCCACTTCTAAATAACTGAGACTCTGGGACTCTGTGGGTGTCCGTCATGTGGGTGTACGTATGTTAAAAAATAATTTCATTCTGTTTATATTACAGACATTCTTGAATCCCATGTCTAACACTATACCGTGGAACGCAACCACCCCATCATCTCAACGTCATATCGGGATCCACAATAGCTACGTTAGAGGCCAAGTTGATTTGCTGAGACAGGCGTTTGCCAATCCGTTCATACTGACATCAGCTTATACCACCGATATGGGCGATGCCATCGCGCAAGTGCAAAACATGAACACTAGTTGGGTTAATCTGAGGAAGACCATTAAAATGGCCTTGTCCCATGGTCTCTTCGCTAGTCCCTTCATTTCTATTCCCGTGTGCGGATCTACTTCCGAATACGCGCCTGATTACCAGTTCATCCTATGCGCGAGATGGTATATAACGGCAGCCACTTTCCCGATATTTAGCGTTAGCTCCGATAATCCTAGGAGAGATCAGACGGCGCTACCTAGCGGTCACAATCGTAAGATCGCCTTAGATGCTTTGAATATAAGGAAAATGTTGACGCCTTACTATTATACGGTTTTATCGAGACAGGAGCCGCTTGTCAGACCTATGTTTTACGACTTTCATGATGATAACTACACTTGGGCGTTGGATGCGCAATATATGCTCGGCGATGCCTTACTTGTCGCACAGCCTTTACTCCGGGATATGTACTTGATTACTGTATATCTTCCAGTTAAAGCAGGTGGATTCTATGAGTTCTTCGGAGGAGAATACATCGGCGAATTGGGAAATGTTACCTTGTCTGTACTTGTCGAAACTGATTGGTTAGTTTTCATGCAAGAAGGAAAAATTGTGCCATTACAAAACGTAAGTACCTATTCTAAACCGGATCTTGTTTAAGACTTATTTCATCGAGATTGTACTAGATTTACAAAATTTAAATGAGGCTGAACTGGAAATAGCGGTTAGAATCTTTGCACTTACGACGTTCAGCTTGACTTGCCAATTGTCGTTGGAAACGTTCAATTCTTTTATTGGACAAATTGGGGGTAAACGCCTAGGATACCAAAAATAATAAACCGTGAGGCAAGTTTAATACATACATACATTAAAGAAACATTTATGAAACGTATATACAGTATTTATAAATTTAAAATAAATATATAAATTCTTTCTTCTAGCATATATTACACAGGGCTTAGTTTCGGTTAGAAGAATATAGAAAAATAAAGTAGAGTAAAATAGAGTTGGATATTTAAAATTTTGTAGGTAGAGTTTTAAGTAAGACCCCCTAATTTTCAAAGTTAATATGAATTTTTGAGATGATTTTAAAACTGTCTAATAAATATTGCTTCTAATACGGACCGTTCTTGTTATTTATTTTTTTTTACAAAACAGAGTATTAAAAACTACTGGATACCTAAAAAATGAATTCATATTCAGACTTAAACACTTAGTTGGTTATTTCAGAAGCCGTATCAAATGCAGTATGCTAAACATTATGATGAGTGTTAAAAAAATGCCAAACTTATTTTTCTAGTTTTTTTTTTGAATCCGCCGTTTAAAATAAGTCCCAGTAAGTATCCACTTCCCTATATACTCAGCGAAATTTATACGAGGGGAGGTCCAGAAGTTCGTGGAATGACAGGGTTTTAAATAAAATAAAACAATAAATCTATTTTTCCTTTTCAATATAATCACCCTTAAGCACAATACATTTATTAGATCTATGAATTAATTTTTCCAAACCATCATAAAAATATGTTTTATCTTTCGCCTCAAAATGGGCCAAAATTTCCTCCTTTACCTCATTGTCGTCGGAAAACTTTCTTCCATGTAAGTATTTTTTTAAATTGGGGAACAAATAAAAATCACTAGGTGCCAGGTCTGGATTGTAGGGTGGATGGACTATTAATTGAAAGCCATGCTTGTGCAGAGCAGCCATTGCAACTTTGCTCTTGTGAACCGGCGCATTGTCTTGCAAGAGCAACACACCCTTCGTCAATTTTCCTCGACGTTTTTCCTTGATGGCCTCCTTTAATTTTTCTAATATCGCTGCGTAATATTCTCCGGTTATGCTCCTACCTTTTTCTTTGTAATCAATCAATAATATCCCCTCACAATCCCAAAAAACGGTAGCCATAAACTTTCCAGCCGATTCTGACACTTTGAATTTCTTTGGCGGTGGTGTCGCCTTTATATGCCATTACATGGGCTCCTGTTTGGACTCAGGCTCAAAGTGGTGAACCCATGTTTCATCTCCGGTAACAATCCACTCCAAAATCTGTGCAGGTTTGTTTCCACACAGCTCCAAAAATTGTTTGGAGCCACAGACGCGCTGCTGTTTCTGCAGCGGCGTGAGCATTCTCGGTACCCATCTTGCACTGATTTTTGTCATACCCAGGTGGTCATGTAGGATACGCAAAATGGTGGTATCTGATACTCCAACTAATGCAGATAATTGTTTTTTCTTTAAACGGGCATCTTGCAGTAGAAATTTTTGCACTTTTTCGACGATGTCTGATGTAGTGGCCTCAACTGGCCGTCCTGAGCGGGGCTCGTCTTCAATCGACTCCCAACCATGTTTAAAGGGACCATGCCACTTATAAATCATTGATTTACTAGGGCACTGTTCCCCATAAACGGTTTCCATTTCATGCAATATGGTTTGAGTGTTCTTTCCTTGCTTTGTAAGGAACTTTATCACAGTAGTGATAAAGTTCATATTATCATAGTTTCAGTTTTCTTCCGGATTGACTTGTTTAGCAGGCAACTATTCGTAAACGACTGACGCTATAGGGCTGCAACTTAACTTATATACTAATGATGAGTCGCCAATGAAAATGACACCTAGCGAGTGCCCCTATCCCCACTCCATCTCCTCCATTCATCGAACTTTTGGATCTTCCCTCGTACTCTCTTTATGTGCAGTATGTAGTTCATAACGAAAAATTAAAAAAGAAATACGTAATTGGCTAAACACTTTTGGACTAGAGTGTACATTACAGTTGGTAATGTTTATGTTCTTCTACGCAATGTGGAAAAAGTTGTAGGGAGAATAATCATCTGGCTTTCAGGTAATGTATCTGAATTCTGTGTCAAGAAAATAAATATAATGTTTCGAGGTTTAGAAAGAATCCTTCTGGTCAAATCCAATTCTCTAACATGCAATTTCGAATTACATCTCGTGTTACATATATATATATATATATAGAACTGTCTATAGACCGCAAATTAGAGTTCAAAATCTACATAAGCGAGCTTGTTAGTAAATGAATTTATAAAGAAATTTACTAATCTAATGAGAGTGATAACCAGGGTTAAATGAGGTGTTGATTTTTTATGTATTAAAGAACGTTTATACTGTTTCTATAAGACCTATAGTTTATGGCTATAAAGGCTTTAGCGTATATCTAGGTACAATGAAAACTACTCCCACTCCAGCCTTTCAAATTAAAGTGCAGGAGCCGTCCTTACATTTATGAAGGAAATACTTGGCAACTAAATACATATGAAAACTTAGAACAATCAGCTAACAGCACGTTTTAAAGAAAATCAATAGATTCATCAGATCCATACCAGATATAACTTTAATGTTGGCGCCATATATTTAAATCAAATTTCCCGCACTAATTACCATTGGAGGGGCGAGCTCATTAGGGCTTATGTATATATATATAGATGAATTGTATTATTACAACACAATGTTCAATGTACAATTAACAGCAGTGGCTGCTTATAATTAAGTTATTTAACGTCGAATACAACAAATAAAACAATTACAGTAGTCTATTTTTACTACAAGAACCAGTGACATTTCATAACGTACATTTTTTTGGTCCTTCGAGCCGGATCGTTTGTGCAAACAGAAAATATCAAGATTTCACTCAACGTAACACCACGTGGTCGTCAACGCCATTGTTTCAAGTAAGTTCATCCATTTTACCTATTCCAATTACCATTTTTCACGATTCTATTTGCGTGAGTACTTCATAATACAATTACTATTTATCAATTGTCAATTTACTTTCGATTTACTAATGGCGGAAGAAATTAAATTATTTCGTCGTAAGCGTGGTGCGCTAAAACATAAACTAACCTCTTTTACAAAATATATCGATTTAATTAGTCAACAGCCGATTGTTGAAATTAATAAAAATGAATTACAATTACGTATTCAAACCATTCAACCTATATTGCAAGAATACTACGACTTACAAATTGAAATTGAATCTTCATTAGATGAGAACGAGATCAGCGAGTTTCGCTCTGAACAAACAATTTTTGAAACAGCATATTTTCAGATATTGGCAAAAGCAAAAGATTTAGTCGATCTAAGTGTTAGCAATAGAACAAATCAGCTGCAGAATATAGGTCCAACGCACTCAATT
Organism: Trypoxylus dichotomus; assembly: GCA_023509865.1. Taxonomy (NCBI): domain Eukaryota; kingdom Metazoa; phylum Arthropoda; class Insecta; order Coleoptera; family Scarabaeidae; genus Trypoxylus; species Trypoxylus dichotomus. Next base: position 38,466,004 of record CM042081.1, read on the forward strand.
TCCGACAATAGTTTCAGTAGTTTAAAATTGCCGACAATTCATTTGCCTAAATTTAAAGGTTCTTATGAAAACTGGCTTGAATTCAAAGATTTATTTCAGTCTCTCATACATTCTAACTCGGCCATAAAACAACATTCAAAAATTCCATTATTTGAAGGCGTCATTAGAGGACCGTGCAGCGAAGTCATTAAATGCATTGACTTTAGTAATGAAAACTATGAAATAGCGTGGGACTCACTTTGCGATCGCTTTGATAATTTACGGCTTCTTACTCAAAATCACGTCAAGGCACTGTTTGAGGTACCTTCTATCAAACATGAATCTCCAGTCAATATACGTAACTTAATTGATAATGTATCGAAACATTTGCGTTCTTTAAAACAGTTAGGAGAACGAACTGAGTATTGGGACACTTTAATAATCTATATTGTATCTACAAAATTAGACAAATTAACTATGCGGGAATGGGAAGAACAAAAGTCTGGTAAAACGGTTGCAACATTTGACGAATTTAGAAAATTTCTTATGTCAAAGGCTGATATTTTAGAAACATTAGAAGCAAATCATGATGATCACTTAAAGAATAAATCTTCTTTAGGAAAGAAGCAATCAACGTCATTGTTTTCTAATAGCGTTAGTTGCAATTATTGCAAAAATTCACATTTAATTTACAATTGTAAGGAGTTTCTAAAATTGCCAATTTCAGACAGGATTCATCAGACTAAAAAGTTAAAATTGTGTCTTAATTGTTTGAGAACCGGCCATTTATCGAAAGATTGTCGATCCGGTTCTTGCAAAAATTGCAATGAAAAACATAATAGCCTTCTACATATAGACAAGGCTAGATCAGATGTAGCCAAACATTGTGACGTTATTCCTGTAGTATCTAATCACAATGCGTTAACATATCCAGAACATGTCTTACTGTCAACAGCTTTAGTAGAGATTTCAGATAATGAAGGAAACAGACATAGTTGTCGTGTTCTTCTTGATAGCGGTTCACAGTCAAACTTTATCACTGCCGCATTCTTCAAGAAATTAAAATTACCTGCCTTTAGTGCTGATCTATTAGTTAAAGGCATCGGTAACATAACGTCGAATATTGAATCAAAATGTTCTATTACAATTCGTTCTCTTAGAAACTCATTTACGTCAGATCTTTCATGTCTCGTTATAGAAAACATTAGTGGAACCCTACCTCACAATTTATTGATACTTCAGCTTGAATATCCCAAAACAGATACCTCTTGCAGATCCAAATTTTAATGTACCGGAAAAGATTGATTTACTTTTAGGCTCTGGCATCTTTTGGAAATTACTAACTCAAGGGCAAATTAATTTGGGAAAAAACTTGCCTAAATTACAAAATACCCGGTTAGGATGGATTGTATCAGGATCAATTGTTCACACATACCAAAATATTTATTGTAATTTTAGTAAGGCGTGTAGCGAGGACTTTGAAATAAAAGATCAGTTGAAACAATTTTGGGAAATCGAAGAAGTTTATCCTAACCATATCTCGTCGCTTGATGATTGTGAACAAATCTTCCAGAACACATTTTGTCGAAATGTTGAAGGTCGTTTTGTTGTTTCCCCTCCGCTCAATCAAGATTTAACAATTTTAGGTGATTCATACGAACAAGCACGGAAACGATTCTCTTCACTTGAACGTAAATTATCAATGAATCCACAGCTAAACGAGATGTATACAAATTTCATGGAGGAATACGAAACACTAGAACATATGACAAAACTCGAAAGTGTAGATAATACCAAACCGTGTTATTATCTGCCGCATCATGGTGTTTTCAAAGAGTCTAGTCTAACAACCAAATTAAGGGTTGTATTTAATGCTTCTGCTCCTTCTTCTTCTGGATTCTCCCTCAATGATATTCAACTTGTGGGTCCTACAATTCAGGACGATTTATTCTCAATTTTGATTCGATTTCGTCAACATACTTACGTAGTGTCTGCTGCCATCGCTAAAATGTATAGGCAAGTGTTGATCGATCCTAAATACAGATGTTTACAGAGAATTTTATGGCGTTCAGATCCAAGCAAACCACTTCATATATATCAATTAAACACAGTAACATATGGTACCGCTTCGGCACCTTACCTAGCGGTAAAATGTCTCAAACAATTAGCTATAGAACATATGGACAATTTTCCTAGAGCAGCAAATGCCATTGTTCACGATTTTTACGTGGATGACTTCTTATCAGGTTGTGATACTGTAGAAGAAGCACAACTTTTATGCAATCAAGTCTCCCAGATTTTACAAGGCGGATGTTTTGAACAACGAAAATGGGTATCTAATAACCCTCAAATCCTAACCGTATTAAATTCGTCGAAGGTTTCATCCCCGCAAGTGATGCTTTTCAAACAGTCAGAGGTCAAAGACAAAACTTTAGGCATTCAATGGAATTGGAGTACAGATAATTTGACGTATTCCATCCCCAATTACAACAAAACTCGTCCTTTTACTAAACGCAATTTATTATCAGACATATCTAAAATTTTTGATCCGCTTGGTTTGCTGAGCCCCGTTGTGGTAAACGCGAAATTACTGATTCGTCATGAGCATATACGACTTTTGCACGCCGGTCCTCAATTACTTTTGTCATCAATTAGAAACGAATTTTGGCCTACTAAGGGTAGAAATCTAGCACGAAAAATTGTTCGAGACTGCATCAAATGTTTCAGGTTTAAAGCCGAATCAGTAGTAAATGTTTCAATTACTTTTGAAGAGCTTCTTACCGTACTCACGCAAGTAGAATTGAATTCACGACCCATTTTTCCTATGTCTTCCTATCCCAATGACCTAAACGCCCTGATACCTGGACACTTCCTCATCGGAAGACCCGTCACTTCTCTTCCACAACCCAACTTACTTGAAGTCAAAGAAAACACCCTGTCAAGATATCAGCGACTCCAACAAATGACTCAACATTTCTGGACAAGACGGTCTCGTGAATACATCAGCGAATTGCAACAGAAAACCAAATGGAAGTCAACCTAGGATCCATCAATGTTGGCGATTTAGTTGTAATTAAGGACGATCATCTGCCTCCTTCTCGTTGGAAGTTGGGACGTATCACTGAAGTTCAACCGGGAAAGGACAATGTTGTTCGAGTAGTCACCATACGAACTTCTAGTGGACAAATGAAGCGGAGTGTGACAAGGGTGTGTCCCTTGCCAGTATTGAATGAACACTAAATTATACATCAACGTGTTCTAGTGCGTCACATTTACATAAAATCGCTTTTGAAAGATATTCATCTTTCAAGGGGGGAGTATGTTGGCGCCATATATTTAAATCAAATTTCCCGCACTAATTACCATTGGAGGGGCGAGCTCATTAGGGCTTATGTATATATATATAGATGAATTGTATTGACCACAACACAATGTTCAATGTACAATTAACAGCAGTGGCTGCTTATAATTAAGTTATTTAACGTCGAATACAACAAATAAAACAATTACAGTAGTCTATTTTTTACTACAAGAACCAGTGACATTTCATAACGTACATTAATGCATTGGAAAAACAAGGAATCTCTTATCCACGCTGTTTGTTTTCGCTTTACCTCGGAGCGTGATGTTCCACTACCGGCAAATATTGACTTCTTTTTATACATACATAGTGATCCTATTATATTTCCAGCGTAAGTAGGACAGCGTAAATACGGTAAACAACTGTATCGGGGAATTACGGATGGATTCTCTAAGATCCAGGTGATATTTGATAAAGTAGACTGTTTCGCCTGGATTCAGCATTATCAATTTTCTTTACGGAAGCAATTATTATGTTGGAGGCCTTAAAGTATATTACGTACATACATTAATTCCAAGATGATATAATGATGCTTTAAGGTACAGATAGTCTTTCTAAAATTCATTCAATTTTGTTAGTTATCTACAAAGTGTTAAAATCAAGTTCCGTTCAAACCGCAATTTATTGGCTCAAAAGTCACGTGTGAATTTAACTTAATGAAGAGGTAGATCGTTTTATCAAAATGAGCTATACTAGTGGTGTATTATATAGTCTATATTCTATATATTAGTTCGGAGGAGTAAAATGAAAAGACGCGTTCACACAATGGAATTTTTTAATACTACTTTTTGACGGCAGTTCTAAAACTAGCTAGGATTTTATATAAGTTGTAGTTATGTAATTAATTACATATTTATTATAAAAATAATTAATTAATTGAATACAGAAAACACTGCAGAATAATATTTATTGATCAAATACACATCATACTATAATTCTTGTTTTTATATAATTATTTACAAGCGAACAACAATTTAGACTAATATTGAATATAGCATATTAAATAATAACTTGACCTTAAATACATTGTCTTCTAAAATAATTATTCACTATCACCTTTCATTGCACTTGAACTACTACCTTTGCCCACCAATATAATAAAATCGATCATATCGATTCAAAGTCACATTTTCTTTCTTCTTTAATCACATGTTCTACACATTGTTTTGAATTGTCTGTAGTGACATCCTGGATTGCCTGCAGTAAAAGTGCCCATTTATCTGTTAATTCGAATGAGGTATTCTTAGTTGCCACTTCATTTTTTATTTGAGCCCACACCAGCAGAATTGGATTCTGGCCATCTCATCTGTCGCATGTATATTATCGTCTTTATTAAGGCGAATTAAATAAAGGAGTTCAGATCGCACAATATCTTCATCGTAATCAAGCCTATATATCGAGTTTTCTAGATACTCTTGTAGGAATGTTTTCAATTTTACGACTATGATGTGTAGCATTATCAAACACCTTGGCATTTATTTTGTTGAATAATATAAAGACTCTTTGTTAGTTTTTAAATAAACCCTTTGATTTTCTCACTTTTATTTCTTGATGTACAAACGCGTGGTGCTTGCCCGTTGCAAACTTACGTATAGTCCACGTGTACGTCATCAATAAATCGTGACGTCAGGTTTTGCGCCGTTGCTGGATACACACACATAAACTCGCTATCAAACCTAACCTAACATACTAATGTAGCCTAACTTCTATTACTTTATTTATTATGGTATATCAAATAGAAAATTTTAATAATCGGCACTACAGAATTTAGTAAGAAGCATCTAACAATACGTAAAAGTGTTCAAACTACGAAAAGTAAATATATCTTGCCTGAAGGGAAAAAATGTTTTATTAGTAGTATTTCAAATTATTTACGACTTAGATTTAAAAAAACTGGTAATGAACCAGAATTACTTTATTAAAATATTTGCTTCGGAACTGTAAAAAATGAAATTACATAAAATTCGAAAACAAACTAACAAAGCTAATTTTCTTCAATATCAGTGTCTGAGCTTGAATCATCATCATTTAAGTTAATAATTATGGGGGAAATTTCGTCACGATCTATTCCAACTTCTCTTTCCCACCATCGTATGATTTCTGCTTGTGTATGGTGGATGCTGTTCGACCAAGTTACTTGCGTAATTGTTGCTAATGCTTTGTCCCACATCTTCATGCAATTGTTAATACTATAGCCATCTCTTCCTACGTGACGATTGTAATATGTTTTTGCAATTCCCCATATGTTTTCAGTAGGGTTGACTATACAGTGGTACGGAGGTAATGTTAGCACTGTATGACCATGTGCACGTGCTAGTTCGTCTATCAAATATTCCTTCATTTATGTGTAAAAGATATACACTATTGCTTACTTGCTTCAACTCATCTTAACGAATACTTACAATGCAACTAGATGTAATAACTGATGTTTTAACATGCTAAGATCATATGTAATGTTGTTATCTACCAGTCATTCTTGAATATTGCCTTTTCTCCAACTAGCATCTGGTGCCTTGTTTTTTAATTCAGAGTGATAACTAGCGTTATCCATAATGATCATAGAATTAGGTTTTATATTTGGTAACAACTGCATCGTAAACCATTTTCTAAAATTTTCTTTGTTCATTTCTCCGTGGTAATCATGCCCTCTTGTTTTTGAATAAAATATAAGTGGAGCACCTGGTATAAAATCATCACTATTGCCTGCATGTAAAACTACATACCTATAAATAAGCTTGATGAGAAACAGAAATTATATTTGTAATAAAACAAGCCTCTTGCCTTCAGTCTTTAACTTTTTTGCATTTTGCCGATTACTGTCCTGCTAAGAATAATTATTGTTATAACCCTGGTCGGCTGACAACGAGAGCCCACGTGCTCTCGAAACGCTGCGTTCCGCATAATTAATAAATTTGTGTGACTGGAGTTTACTGCTATAGAGTGCCTTGACTATAATAATGGTTACTTCCTCTTTCCGTCTGTCTCGCTCTGTCTTCTACATACTTAATAGGTGGCGCACAGCACAAAATTCAAAATAGTAGAGTTAACTATACATATTTCTTCATGATAATCGGTTGTCTTTTCACCTTCGAAAAGCAATAAGTTATTCTCCATAAAGTATGATCTTTGTTTAGCCATGTTTCGTCTAGGTAACAAATTGGCCGAATTTAATGACGATAATCTTTTATTGTCATCAAATAACTTTTTCTCCACCTGATTATATCATCACGCTCTATCAACTTCTCAACTTTTCATGTATCTGCAATAATTATACTCATTCTAATATATCAAAGTGTGTAAAATATAAATTCGAGTACCTATACTCAAAATTTGTTTCATATTAATTAGAACATCGGCACTAATCTGAAGTTTACCATTTTCATAAATTTGTACATTATTGAACGGCTCATCTGTGGCAAGTCATCACGCTACGTTACTTGATTTAGTATTTTATCAAGTGTAGGAAGTTCATTTCTATAAAGAAACCTATGAATTAATTGCCTTACAAAATTCTTGACATCGTAATCAGCAATTAAAGAATGTCTTCCAGGAGTTTTCTTAAGTGGAATGATGGTACAACATGATATAATGATGGTAATGTAATACAACACCAACCTATTATGCTTAATGTTCTTGCAACAATAGCAGTAAGTCTCATTCTGTGGTTATCAGTTCCAAGTTTTTTGAATATACTCAATATGTTCTGCTATCCTGTCAAAGGTAGATGTCTTAAGCTCAGAAACTTTCGCCTTCCTGGAGAGAATATTTCAGTTCCAAAAGTAGTTGCTACTTTCTCCTCATCCAGGAAAGACGCTGTGAAAATGTTTTGCACGGGACCGATATATGCCAGCCGATTAGTTCTCAGAAGAACTTTATTATAACAACACAAATTTTGGGAGAAAAATTAATACAAAAACGCGCTCAGAAAAGTACACGATCTAAACATCAATCAGCTTTGGCGCTTCAATTTAAAAACACTCCTCAGTACTAAAAAATAGAGTATAGCTCTTTGCGTACAAGATTTTTACGCATCTCGAAGAGGTATATACTTCTAGTAGAATGGGAAACCTATATACGTCATATGACTCAATACGTGTACGTGATTTCCAAATCAACTAATAATATCGTGCTATGCCATTACCAATATATGCTGATTCTATCACTCTACCATCACATGCCTTAAATTTGGCCATGAACATTTTCCTAGTTATTTAGCAAAAGTGAGAATAACTGCTACGAAATTGCAGATTTGAACCATACATTGTTTGGATATAGCAATTAGCTTGCCGTTACAGTATCTGTCCAATTTATTAGGGTTACTTGTTAAAATAGCGATTTTGTTAAAATATATAATAAAAATCGTATTGTACAAGAATAAGTTTATTGATAACTATTTATAGACATCGTCACAACTATATAACCAATATTTTCTAATGTTTCCTTTGGTTTTTATAATTGCTCTTATCCTTTTTGGTACACTGTTTATGCAAGCGTTAATGGTATGTCTAATTGTAGCGTAATATTGCAACACATCCTCAATATTTCTTAGTAATTGTTCTTTCGTTGTGTTTCTTCGAATACATGCGTGACATTAGAACACTCCACACGTTCTCAATTGCATTGAGGTCGGGGGAACTTCTCGACCAAGATAACACTGGAAACAACTTCGGATGCATTGGCCATGTGACATGGCACCTTGTCGTGCAAGAATGCGTAAGGACCTTCATTCGGATCTAAATCATTGTTATACGGCATCAAGACATCCTCCAATACACGCTTATATTGGTGTTGATTAATCGTGCCTTGGCAAAAGTACAGTGGTCCAGCACCTTCGACTGATATACAGGACCATACCATAATTGACGGAGAGTGTTTTACCGTTTTTAGTATACTAGCGTCACAAAACCGTTCAGATGGACGTCGTCTAACAAATCGGACTCTTTTGGTCATGGCTTCTAGTTTTAACTCATCGCTGAATACGATTTTTAACGAAAGACATTCTTCAAACAACAAGAATTTGCTTTATTTGTATATTCATCTAAGTTATTTTATCTTACCTTTCGTCAATCTTCAATTCTGTAATGTTGATGACGTTTTGTCCATTGATAACGTGCTTGCTTCATCATCGGTGTTAATCTTGGTTTTTTCAGCGGGCATTAGACACATTTTAATCCGGTTGCGTACAATCATCTACGTACTGTATGCGAGGATATTTGGACTCCTTGTTGAGGCATTACATTTCCTATTTCTTTGGCGGATAAACCTCGGTTTTCAGTTGCTAGTTGTAGGATTCGTAGTGATCTTCTTCTTGCCGCCAAACGCTCTTCCGGTACTTATAGCGGATATCCTTTCTTTCATTAAAACGGTGATTCGCTGCGCTGTTTGTCGGGATACTTCTTCTTTCTTTGCAATTGTGCGTTGAGAGTACATTCCTGTACCTTACTATCTACTTTTTTCACCCATAACGAAGCAAATATAAAGCGCATACAAGCAATAACAAAGTGCGATACTAACACATAAACACAGAAAACGTTGTTACATAAACAGATAAATATTGTTTCTATTATAGTAACCGATGCAAATAATATTCCACGAATTACTGTCTTTCAATCTTGTGTCTACCCATCTTCTATACAGTACAGAATAATTCATGAGGGGGATAATAATAGGCAAGAGGTCATTAAGTGGCACTTTCTGAATTTCTTAGAAAGATATTTTGGGAACGTATTTAGATAGGCATTGTAAACCCTATTCATGAATTTTATACTTGCATTTATAAATTATTGCGTTGGAAACACACAAAAGCTTAAATTTACTAGTTCAATTCAACGTGCCTCTTTCAAAAGCCTATTATGCTACAATGCAAAAAAAGACCTGTGATGTAAGGAAACCTTTGTTAATCGGAATATTTAATGTTAGTATAAAATATTCATTTCATTCCCGCATGCGCCAGAAACAATATGCATTATGACAACATTCGAACATAGAATGTACCTGGAAATATATTTGAATAAATAATATATAGAAAGATTATCTAAAAATGTAAAGTAATTAGAAAAGTTTTTTGAATCAGAGTCCGTAACGATCTTGGGAATATAGTAGATTTTCTTTCTTCAAAGATGAAAGAGTTTCAAATTGAATAGGCAAACTGTTGAGTTTCACTGTATTTTTAAATTTCCCGCATGCACGTGCACCCTCATCTTTAACCTGTGCCTAACAGACAATATCGAATAGTAGTCGTAATGAACGAAGACATCCATTAAAGTGTATTACGCAAAACAGTGTTTTAATAATAACTTCGACTGCTCGAATACGCCAAATCAATCGCATCACAAACATCGAATGTAATTGAGTTATTTCGAAATAAAAGAAAATCCACACGAAATTGCGTGCTTCATTGACAAATTACCACGCTAAATATGTACCTACGAATCAATAGCAAACAGTAGACAAACAAATGTAAAGTTGACAGATATAACTGTGTTAGGGCGTATGATTTACAGTTCAGACTTTCAACTATACCTGTCTAGACAAAAGATCTTTTGTTCCATGAATTTCGCTATAAGCGACCGTGTTTTCTTACGTTCCATTTTGCACGAAACGTAGCATTTCATACGTACTGTTCTTGTAGTCTGCATTCCGATCCATGTCTCTTTGAAGTTGCTATTTGTCAAATAGAGCGTTATTTATAACATGTAGTAGTTGGATTGAATTGTCGTATTTACTGTCTCTTGTTTGCTGCTTATAGAGTCTGTCCGTCAAGCACTGCCTCACGGCGTTTTATTACCGGTTTAACATCGATCGGGATTTTTAGCGCGGTCAGTAGCGCGCGTGTATATAAATACACTACGGTGACAGAATAAAATATTTTTAAATTAGACTAATATTTTGTCGATCCACCTTTACTTGCGTGAAGTGCTGCCAGTCGTCGTGGCATAGAATCTATTAAATGATTAATGGTGTCTTCTGGAATATTTAACCACTCTTTTGTAACAGCTGCCACGAGTTCTTCCTTATTGCTGGGTTTTCGGGGTCGTTTCGCCATACTTTTGGATTATATGCCAAACATTCTCTATCGGATTCATCTCTGGTGATTGGCCTGGCCATGGTAAAATCCCCTGTTCCTCTTTCCATGTGGTTGTTGTTCTTGCTTTGTGGCAGGGTGCTCCATCCTCCATAAAAGTGGCGTCTTCTTTAGAGAAAATGGCGTTGTCGAATATCGGTAGTAGTCCTTCTGTTAATATTTGGATATATTTTGCCGCATTTATATTTCCGTCGCAGATTACTAATTGCGATCTTCCACCATACCATATCGCGCCCCACACCATGATGTTCACACCGCCGTATTTCACCGTCTGATGCAAAAATTTGTCGTCCAGTTGCTGCGACGAACGTCTCTATACCCACATACGACCACTATCACTGAATTGGCAGTATCTGTTTTCGTCTGAAAAAAATGACAGACCCCCAAAACTCTCCGGACTTCGTTCACATTTCGATTGCCCAAGCCATTCGGCGCCGTTTTTGAAACGCCGTAAGGAGAGGTTTTTTCTTTGCCACCCTTTTATACATCCCCACACTGTGGAGGTATCGCAGAACGTTGCGCTGACTTTTCTGTGAAGTTGCCGCAAGCTCAGCTGTACTTTTTCGCGGTTCTCTTAACACTTCGCGCACAAGCAGCCTTTTACTTCTTTCAGAAGGTCCGGCGCGACCTGGTTTCGGCTCCACTGTTGTTTTCCCTTGCGTTTAAATTGTGTAATCACACGGTTAACTGTGGACAAAGGAATATTTAAAGATTTACTTATTTCACGTTGCGAAGCGCCGCGTTCACTCTGGCCAACGATGCGACCCCGTGTGAAGTCGCTAATATCACTCGAACCTTGTAAGCGAGGCATAGTTGTAACTATGACGAATTCCTTCCGATACATCTACGCCTACCCTAATGACAAGAGAAAGTTCTTAATTCGTTCTTAGAATTTAGCTGTTTACATATTTATACCGCTTTACCTGGTGTCTATTTTATTCTGTCACCCTAGTGTATTTACCTCTTTTAGCAGTAGTTTCAGTATGTAGACGCACGGATTGAGTAAGGTCGATTACATATTTACAGCATCATATACAGTCATTTACATGACATTATTACTTATAAATCATATTTACAACAGATAATTTTGGCGCAGCTATATCAAAATTATTTAAAGTATCTAAGTATATATGGTTCCGGTAAAGTACCGAATGTGAGGTGGAATTACTGAGTTTTCTAGTAGTGCGCTGTTATTTGCTTATGTATAACGGCAGTACCGCAGCTGATGCCACTAAATGCAGATGTATAACGTTCTGTCTGTTGTAGAGTAATACAACATTTTTTTAATTGTCTATTCCTGTTGTAAAAGGGACCAGGGAAAACGTTCATCGGAAAAAAAGAGGAATTATACTCGATCTCCTTAATAGAAGGAAAAGTTACTAGCTTATACAAGAAACCCTCTCTTGTTCTGCGAAAATGATTGTAAACACTAAGAATTGGAGAAAAATGAAAAGAATCGCGGTGGAAAAAGGAGAACTAGTCCTAGAGAAGATCGAAACAGTATAAGTTGTGCAAACAAGACCACGTTTATAAGTTCAACTGCAATTTAAAATGAGTTATACCTTTTTATAAGTACTTCAACTATTAGTCAAAGATTGATTCAAGCAGAGTTGTGTGCAAGAAGACCCAGAAAGGTACCGATATTAAATAAAAGGCAAACACAGAGTACATAGATTGTCGTTTGCTTATGGACACGTGCAATGAGTCTAGAAAAAATGGTGTAGTGTACTATGGTCAAATGAAACTAAAATAGTTTTATTTAATTCTGGTGCATACCAGCAACACGTACAAAGACCACCATCGAGAGCATTTCAACCCCCATACACCAAAAAGACGGTAAAATTCGGAGGTTCAAGCATCATGCTATGGTGGTTATTTTATTGTATGGCGTAGGCCCTTTATATAGTATAGAGGGTATAATGAATGTTAACGTCTATGTAAACATATTACAAATTGTGATTTTACCATATGCCGAGGAAGAAATGCCACTAAGATGGTTGTATATGCAGGATAACACGGAAAACATGGTTTCGAGATAATAACGTTCGCGTTTTGGGTTAGCCGTCGCGATCGCCGAATTTAAACCGAATTGAAACTTTATGGGTAGAGAAATGCTGCATTTCTTGTTAAGCCACAAAATATTAATAATCTGTGGAGAATATGCCAAGCTGAATGGCAAAAAATTTCAGTAGAGACATATAGGCAATTGGTAAACTCGCTGCACCACAGGTATTAACAGCTGATAAAGAATAAAGGTCAAGCAATCCAATATTTAATTCAATTACCTAAGTAAAAATTAATTCGGATTGTATTTTGGAATGGCTGTCATTTTAATGCTCAATAATATAATAATAAACAATTCTATTTTCTCTTTGGAATTAAGAAATTTATTTATTTATTTATTATTATAGTTATAACATGTAGGAATAAAGAGTTCAATAAACTTGAATTTCTTTATTTAACGCATAAATTGATATTTCAGCCAAATTCAGACCATTTCTATTTTCGTGCACATGACCGACTATCCAGTTAAATCTAGAGCGCTAATCTTTTTCCTTGGAGGATATACAATAAAATAACAGTGCTCTTTGACATGTCAAAATTACTTGAGTCGACTATTGTAAGCATGCTGCGGACCAATAAAGTTTGAGAACCCATGATCCAATTGAAAAATTCTAACGGAACTTTTTATTCACGTTTTGCTGTGTAATATTAACTAGACCTTGCGTATGCTCAAATTTCAAAACACTCGATATATTTCCGCGTTTACCAAACGTTTTCAACATTCCCCCTTTGATATTAATCTAGAAAATACTTAATATGTTTTGGTCTTTTTGTGAGGATTACTGAATGACCCCGGTTAGCAGAGGTCTGTAGAAAAAATGTTGAAATATTCATACCTACCTATGACCACTACGCACTAAATTAAATTCCACGACTACCGTACGTTTTTCTCCCCGTAATTCGACTGCAGAATTTTAAATTAAATCCGCAAAGACGAGTCCGGAATACGTAGTTAGCCTCTTCATCCTTGCAAGTCAATCTCATGCTTTAATGTCGCACATTTTCGATGCGTATGGTTGAACGCGGTGCCTCACAAGCCTTCCGAACATTAGATATTATCGATATCGTATTTTTTCCTTTTAGTAATCTCTGTCAGTATCAATCGTGCATACTATTGGAAGTGTGCACCTGGAAATCAATGAGATTTTGCATTCTACTCTTGGGGAATATTTGAATGTGTGCGAATCAATACCAGAGGATGTTAGAAAGTCGTTTATATAAAGTAGGCAAAGTTGTAAAGGTCGTGGTTCAAGTTTCTACGACGTCGAGTTCTAATGAACTTCTATGAAATCTATCTTTGAGATGTTCTACGCATCGAAAACTATTATTTTAAATTTTATGGCAGTTCATTACGCCAGGGATTCTCAATGCATTCTCCTTCTTGTATAGGGAATTTTTTGTCTCCTAACCGAATACGATAATTTCTGAAGCGATTTCCCATTTGATTTGAATTGTATGAAAGAAGTCTTGAAGATTGACGATGATATTTCTGGAAAGCGAGATATTAGGAGTTAGTTTGCTAAGGTGTGGCGTCAATGCGGTAGCGTTACTTAACAAAACTACTAGTAATTTATATATTTACAAAAGATTTGGATGGGTCCAGCTATATCCCTGCACATTGCGTGTTACGTTCCCCTGTTTTGAAAAACAATGCTGTTGGAACCTGCTCGCAAAGCTCCCTTAGGAATTTTCTGACCTATGCTTGCTTGTGCTTGGCTTGTAAAATGCTTGCAATGCATGCATTACCTCCTTGCTCAATAGTGATTTAGAATGAAACTCAAATCTGCTTGCGCAAAAAATATGTTTAAAAAATTTAATGCATTTGTGGTTTCCATTGTTAGCCTAGGTACAGATACTATGTATAATAGGAAATGTGTGCAACAATTGGAATTATTTCAGCTTTCTTGTATGCTTTGCTTTTGCTATATGATGTACGAGGTAGGCGCCATAAATTCTCGGCCTGATATAGAAAAAAGAAACTTGGAAGAATATATGAAATCTAAGTTTTCGATGTAATCTCCTCTAACTTCTTTATATTTATTACAACGATTAATTAATAATTCGATACTCTTGTAAATTTTTTTTTCGATTAGAAAACAAATAAAAATCACAAGGAACTATATCCGCACTATACGGTGGATGTTCCAATTCTTGAAAGACACATTCGTGGATAGCAGCTTGTGAAACGGCGGCAGTATGGACGGGAGCATTGTCGTGTAATAATCGCGCATCTTTTGCATCAATTTTCCACGACGTTTTGCACGAATACTGTCCTTTAATTTATGCAATAAAGACGGATAATATGTGCCGTTCATGGTTGTATTGCGCTCTCTAAAGTCAATTAGCAAAATGTCCTTACAATCCCAGAATATTATGGTCATCACCTTTTTTGGTTGATTGAACGACTTTCGCCTTTCTGGGACGAGATTCATCAGGTCGTCGCCATTCCACGTACTCTCTTTTCGATAGAAGATTTTAAAAGAGAATCATTCTTTCATCCTCTGTGGCAATGGACTCCAAAATCGGTCTGGGGTCGTCTCCACACATGTTTAAAAACGATCACGCACATTCGACTCGACGTTCGCTTTGGACTTTAGACCAATCTTATTCATACCCAAATGGTCATAAAGATTTTAAGTTTCGGATGTGTTTGTTATCACTGCTAATTCCTTCACTTTGAAAAGGCGATCTTCTAGCACGAAATCTTCAGTAATTGAAATTGTTGAGGGGTTATCACTTCAATTGGTCAACCCGACCGTTCAGAATTTCCAGGAATTCTTTCCCCAAACGGAAACATTTTGTCCACTTTTTTACAGTCGAATATGAAGGAGATGAATCACTGTAAACGCCATCTAAACGTTGTTTTATGTGATTAGGTGTATGCCCTTCTTTTGTTAAAAATTTGATGTCTTAATTTTCATTACTTCAGAAATTTTCATGCGCTAATCACTAGCTGCTAAAAACTATTACTCTTCGAACCGTTATAGTCTATAGCGCCCACCTCGTAACATTGTATTGTGTTTCTCCAGCTTGTAATGGTTTGGCAAAAGCTTCGTTGAAGGCATGGATCCTATCCGATTTCATTGCTTAAATGTCTTAAATCTTATTTATTTCTGTGACAATATATTTCGTTTCAAGGGTAGAACAGGTTAAAAAGCAATAAACGAAATACACATATATATATATATATATATATATATATACTAATGTTTATAAGTTAAATCGCACTACATAAAATAGCAAGACAGATAGTGTTTGCGAGAAGTTCATTAAAGAAACAATCTTTACTCCTTAACCTAAAATGTTTTATTGATAAAATAGTACATTCTAATAAAATACATACTGTTATAATATTTCTTCAAAATAATCCATTTTTGCCTTAATAATTGCCTGACAGACACGCGGCATCCTTAGAACTAATCCATCCAAATACGATTCGTCTATAACATTCCACACTTACTGCAAGGCAAGCAGTCGAAGATATTTTCCGGATCTGACGATCCAAGTGATCTTACGAGTGCTCAACAGCGTTGGAATCACCGTTCCGTGTCTGCAACTTCATTAAGGATAAGATTCCTTCAGAAAAAAATGTTTTGAAAATAAATTTAACTACATTTGCGGTATGTTTGGGTTGTTATATTGCTTCCAATGACTTCACATTCAGTTGGTACCGCATCGTTTTCTAGGATTCTCAAATACATATCTTTTGCGATTCTTTCATCTATTTTAAGTAATTTTCTAATTCTTCCGCTTACAAAGCAACGCCCTAGCATGATATTTCTTGACCAACATCTTCTTTCCCGGGCGGCGATGAAGAAATGTGCGACGTTTACTTTTAAATAATTCCGTATCGACTCGTCTCTCCAGAACAAATTTTTCCAATCATTTATATTCGAGTTTACGTGGGCTTTGGTCAAATTTATGCCAACTTGGCTGAAAACAGTGTAATGACGTTGCTAGTGGCAGATATTATAGTGGAGGAGATGCGCATTCACCTTTTGAACATTCCCGTCTCCCAACGCTCGCGTGACTGTTTACAGGCATGAACGGAGGTCGAAAAAAAATAGCTTTTGCCAAATTTAGTCTTTTCCACTTGTATATAGTACTTAATCGTGGTTTTCTTATTGTTATATAATCCGTCGGTTCGGCTTTTATTAGTTTCCGTTCTACTATCGACACACATGCTGGCTGACAGCGTTATAAATTGAACTCTGCAGTAATTTGCGGTGCGATGGTATAGCTCTTTCTTAGGGAAATTACTCGGATGTATTGGTCGCCTCGTTGCGTTGTTGGTCTGGGCCTTCTATTTCGCTTTCTGCTATGAAGCCTACCGGTTTCCACGCATTTCAATATCTAATTCCCTTCTTTTAGCATATCTTCTATCAAATAAACTAACAATATGAATTAGTGTTTTACTAACGCACTCACACAAAGTCTTTGCTATCTATGCAATATGCTTAATGCATATTGAATGTACAGTTTATTATAAGGCAGGTGGATGATCCAGTACCTCTCCCAAATTCTATTTGATAACATATTCATCCCCAATTCCATACTATTAATACGTTATTGCTTTATTGCCATGATAAAACTTAATACAGGAATACATCGTTTCTGTGTTTGAATTTATTTTGCAAATAGGTCTTATTTTTATGAATATGCCATTCTAAGAAGGTTAGTACGAATTTTCTTAAATATTTTTAAAATAGTAGTAACAAAATATATTAATTCCTTGGTATACTCCTAGATACGTTTTTGGCACCCGCAGCATAAGCTGTGGCTTAGTTTGGGACCAGACAATTGGTATAGGTAGTCTGGTGATTATTACTAGTATTATAAATAAAAATAAGTCTTAGAGTAACATCACTGAAGGATGTAAAATCTCGTGTTACTTTTCTATTGTCTTTCTGATGCGCCGCTTTTTGTCTTTTCTGAGCTTCTAGGATATAATTGTTTCAACATATTCTGATTGAATATTTTCTAATACTTAACTTAATACAATCGCTGTGGCGGACTGCATTGGTTTGGTCTTGAACAAAAGCTGACTTCTATTTAATAACGCCATCTATTCACTGGATTAGCCTTCCAACTATAGTTTTTAGTATTATTGTTATTAACATTACAACTGTTAGAATAATCTCTAATTGATTATAGCTTAACATTAGCTTTTAAATATTATTTGGCAAATAAAGTAAACAACACGTCCTGTAATAGATTTGTTAAGTCTAAACTAACTTTTAAATTTTGCAAAAGTAGTTTGACTTTGTGCTGATTGGAAAATTATTCATTGATTGGGCAACTGTCGCAAGGGCTAGGGGAACCTGTGGATCGCGAGATTTTGGATTCAAGCCCAGCGAGCCTATGCGTAAAAATGGGTCTGTCATTAGGTAGTCAATAAGGTGACTAATATACGAGGACTGTTTTTTCTTTCAATTTCCGATAACTCAAGTGTAAATAGCAATAAATTTATCACCAAAAGTTATACAAACATGGTTACTTTTCTACATAAATACTGTAAGATTGATGGATTTGTCATACCTATGGATGAGCCTTCTAATGCTCTCTGCATAGAATGTTGCTCCCACTGAGTTGAGACGGTCCGTGACGTTGCTTTGAAGTTCCTCTGTACTCCAGAAGCTCTGACCTCATAGCCACCTTTTTCAGCACACGAAAGAGATATAAGTTGTTTGGCGGTAAGGCGGGTGTTCAAAAACTTCCCATCGAAATATTTCAAGAAGTCGTTGGGTTAGAGCAACAGTGTAAGGGCGGCCATTGTCATGAATGAGAAGAACTCCAAAAGTCATCATACCTCTTCTTTCGGTTTGAATAGCTCTCCGCTAGCGTTATAAAGTCTAGTCCGGCTCAATAAATTCAACAAACCACTGTATCCATAACTTTCCTGTTACTGAATGTTTGTTTGAACTTTTTCGGTTTGTTTGGCGAGTTTGAGTGCATCCATCGTTGTGGCTGTTGTTTTGTTTCGGGGGTGCAGTATTGAATCTAGGTCTCATCTCCAGTGACATTTGGTTTCAAAAAATCTTCACCTTAAACCCCATAAAGACTGAGAAATGTCGGCCTTTTTTAAACTTCCTACATCATTCACGCAGAACACCATGCGTCGTATACCCGGATCATTCTTCGATGAATTTGAGTTGTACTATTCCCTTCTGCCTTCTGTCACACTACGCAGCGCGAGAATGAATTGTAGCAGCCATGTTTATGTACCTACAACTCAGCTTAAAATAGTGTAAAGACGTTGTTAATGGCAGATATTACAGTGGAGGAAATGCGCATTCATCTTCTGGACATTCCCGTTTCCCAATGCTCGCGTGACTGTTTACAGGCACGAAAGGAGGTTGAAAAAGAAACAACACTCGTATATTTAATACTGATGTATTTTTTTAATAAATAAATTAGTTACCATGGTACATATATTTTGTTTCTATATTTATTTTGTTTTAAACAAAATTGTTACGTTTCCTTGAACAAGACGTCATTCTTAGCGCAGATCTTGTTTCCGCTGTAAAATGTTTGCAGCTCCTTTATCTGCTAAGTTCTCTTTTATGCTTACAGGAGCACGACAACTACACTCTGGCTATAGCTCTATCCCAAGACGAACAGACAGCTAACGGAACGCTGTTCTTTAATAATGTTTTGATGCAAATGACTGCAGACGACGAAACACTGCGCCTATCCCATCTAACCGCCGTGCGCGAGGATTTGAACTGCAGCGATGGTGTCGCGGCAGTCGACCTGCCAACGATTATCAGCGATGCGAGGATTTATGGTTTGTACGGGTCTACAGACGTTTTCACGATTTCGACGTTCGAACCGGTGAATTTATGTGAAACCGAGGGCGATGAATGGGAAACAAATTATTTCGAACCAATCACGTCGGTGTAGGTGTATTTTTTTTTCTTTATTACTCTATAAACGAAGATGAAAAGATATGGCGAAATCTAGACTGTATAACAATTGTAACAAATTATCTGTAAATATTAATGGATTATAATTTAGAAATTAACGATACAGGATGTTTTACAAGTTATTCGAAAAAGTTTAACCAGACGTGCAACTTTAAAAAAGAAGTAGATATCTTTAATGAAATGTAATAAAACTCTACAGTTATTATTTCATATTGATTCACAAAAGGTGATTATTTAGATAAAAAATGTACTGTCCTCGGTATGATTCGTAAAGCGAAGGTTCAAATGCATATCTAGGTAAACATTTTCGGTTTATTAGTAAAACTCTGTACATGTATTTATCTTTATTTTGTATAATAGGTTAATGTAATTATTTATTATTTCACTTTATGTATGTACTTATATATTGTATTATGTAAGTTAATAAAAATTATTGTACAAGATATTTGTATTAATGAAGTAATTTAACTAAACAACCTCTATCCCGTAATTAGTGTATTTTTTTCAATGTAATTGATCGTATGCTGATAGTTTTGCTTACGTTACTTTGGGCTTCCTTCTTTTTCTATTCGTGCCGTCTCCGTTATCGAAAGTTGCCGATCACCTCATCAAAAATTTCTCGATCTTTATCTGTATCTGTTCTAATAAGGTTCTAATAAGGCTTTCAAAATTTAGTCCCGTCCAGTTTCTAATATTTCGCATCCATGACGTCCCACGCCGATCCCACGTCTACCCTCCACCTTCCTTTGGATTATAAGCTGAAGTAAGCGATACTTCCTATTTCCTATTCCTCAAAACGTATTCAAGGAAAGCGGTCTTTTTTACTTTAATTGTGTAAAGCAGTTCTCGATCCTTACGCATTCTCCTTAAGATTTCCTCATTCCTGGTGTACATTATCCAGGGGATTTTCAGAATTCTTCGGTATGTCCACACTTCAAATGCTTCTATACGGAGCATACTAACAGTTTTTAGGGTCCACCTTTCCACCTTTCCACCCTGTACAGTAGTCTCGACCAGACGTAACTTTTTGAAAGTTTTAGACGTGGTCCATATTTAGTTGCTAGTTAATCAACATATTCTCGGGCTTAAAGAAATTTTGCTTTGGCTGCTGAATCTTAGATTTTATTTCAATGTTCTGATCCAGCCTCGAGTTAACCCAACAGGTCAGGTACTTGAAGTGATCAAGCCGTATGGGCACCGGGACGTTTAAACTATACCAATATCATTTTTGTTTTGCTGATGTCTACTGCCATAATACATTTTTTGGATGTTATATTTAATCTGTTTATTATATTTCGTAATCCTACATCACAGTCAGCAACTAACACAATATCATCTGCATAGTGAATAGTTGATATGTTAACTCTGTTTATTTTATCCTGCCACTGCAATAATTGAGCGCTCCGACAAATACATAAGTATTCGGAGTATATATTGAAAAGAGCAGGCGCCAACACCCAAGATTGTCTCATTTCCTTACAAATGTTAGCGTTGTTTGATGTTAAGTTATTTCCCAATTGTATTTTTGCAGACTGATGTCAGTACAAATTTTTTAAAAGTCCATACTATCTAGCCCGATCTCCTCCAAGAACTCAAAAAATTTATCGTTATTTACCCGATCAAACGCCGTCTCATAATTGACAAAATAAACATGAAGATCTCTCTGTTGGCCATAGCATTTTTGTGATAGAACTTGTAAACTACATAAGGCTTCTCTTGTACCCAACCTGTTTTGAATTCTGAATTGTTCTGAGGTGATGGATCACATCTGTTACATATTTTCTTATGTATGATCTCCAGTAAAATTTTGAGAGCATGATTCATCAGACTAATAAGTCTGTAGTAATTCAATTTTTTGCATTATGCTTCTTAGGTAGTGGTACAAAAATAGATTCGAGGTAGTCCTAGGTAATAATAATAATAGTAGTAATAATAATCATAATAATAATAATAATAATCGTTTGTTTACAACAGGTATACATCCAGTTACAGGATATATACATATATAACAACAACATGAATAGAAATAAACTAGACATAAACCTAAAAATTAAGTATAATTTATTTGTAACACTACATACACAATACTAATAAACATAAACTCAATAAAATGATATTAACAAAAAAGAAAATGTTACCTGTTTTATATATGTTCTTAAACAGAAGTAACAGTAAATCCACATTTTCCTCATTGATAAGTTTAATCATCTCTGAGTTTACCTTATCAGCGTCTGAACATTTATTATCTTTCAGTTGGTTAATACCATGCAAAATTTCGCTCTTTAGAATTGATGATTCTTCTATATAATCATTTTTGGCATCTAGAAGGTGTCTTCTGTTTGCGAACATTTCTTGAAAGTATCTTTCCCATTCTTGCAACTTCTCTCCTTCTTCACAAATTATTCTGCCATCTGAGGCTTCTAGCATGTTTGGCTTTCTTTTACTATTATGTGTTATCATCTTTATTTTCTTATGTAAATTTCACTTGTCGTTTTTGCGTTCCTCGACCTCATCACACTGTTTTCTCATCCAGTCCTCTTTTGCTGCTCTAATTTTGTTTCTCATTTCATTATTTATCCTCTTGCATATTGTTTTGCTATTCTTAAGCTTTCATCATCTGTCTATTAAATTCAGAATTTCCCGGGACATCCATTCTTATTTCTTTATCACATTACATTGTTGCTTGCCACCGCTAGGATTGCACCTTTAAACTTGCTCCACATATCCGCCGATTACATTATTTTCTCTGTTTGCTTTTAAAGTTGCAAGCTGTTTATTTAGTTGTTCCGATGTAGCTATTTTAATTGCTTTTTCTTTTAGGATTCTTATGTTTATTCTATTTCCATTATTCTTTTCTGTATTATATTAAGTTTGAGGCACATATTAACAACAAGCTGGTTGTCATACTACCCTATATCGGCCTCAGGATAAGTTTTTGCATTTATTATTGTGCTACGAAACGTATGATTAATGAGAGGATAGTCTACTTGATCCCTTACTATTTTGTTATGAATGTATTGTGGGGTCGTTTATGTATGTAATCATCCGGGGTGGAGTTTCAATAAGGTGTTATTATATATACTATATTGTGTTTTTGGCAAAATTCTAGGAAGCTATCTTCTCGGTCATTGTGTTCACTCAAACCGTATTTGCCTACGATGTTGAGGCCCCTTTTCAATGCGATTACAAGCTTCTATAAGAGTGTGAAGAGTATAATGCAGAAGAAAAAGGAATGAATACTGTCTGATATGTCAAAAGAAGGCTGTGTTAGTACTAGCGTTATTAGAAAACGTCGGCATGCTGTTTATAGAAGAATACTTAGTATTA
This sequence comes from Trypoxylus dichotomus, assembly GCA_023509865.1. NCBI lineage: Eukaryota > Metazoa > Arthropoda > Insecta > Coleoptera > Scarabaeidae > Trypoxylus > Trypoxylus dichotomus. The sequence goes on from CM042081.1 coordinate 38,488,745, forward strand.
AGGGTTTTAGATAAGTAGACTATTGGTTTATAAAACTGTTAGTTGGAAGACCTTTGAACATTGATCAAGACGTTCTTCTAGCGTATCGCGGTGGATAATAGGTTGCCATCTTTAGAAACTGGGAAAATAAACCAAACCGGATTATATTAATAAGCTAAATAATCCTAAGTTGTTGTGGGAAACACATATAAACCTTAAAATATCGCAGAAAGAGAATCGGAGATAATGCATCGTACATTTTTTTTTATTTGAAATTAAACTGCCGAATTAGCAACACTCGTTAATTTTGTTTTTATTTTACCATATTTCCTATAAAACATAAAATTGACGTATAAAACGAAAATTCAAGAGCACCTTCACTTCCTGTCCGTAAACTCAATGCTCGAAAGGGAAAAGTTTTGTGAAACGTTCGAAAAGGGAATGCCCGAAACGGCCGCAGATTGCCTATATGCAATGTATAAGAGAACACTGACCAACATACATTTAGGTGCCTGGGATATTTTAAGTGTAGTCAATTTTGGCGTACCTAATCCAAACATTCCATCCTTGTTATATCTGATCTAGTTTTCGAAATTCACTCTTTCTACCATATTTAGGAAAAATTCGCCAAAATTAGATATAATGTTTTGTTACGTACGTAACTTTTTTAAATATCACTATTTGATAACTGTTAATTGAAACACAAAAAAAATGATAGGAGATATAACTAAAAAATATGCAAATACAAATTTCGATCTTCAGCTAAAAATTTCGTTTTATAAGATTTCCATGCATGATGTTTACCGGAACAGTCCCGCTGGAGATTCCAGCAGTAATCGGCCATTATATAGGTATCTCATCTTCCTTGGTACCTTTCCCTCATAATGCTGATATCTTTGTGAAATCTTTCCCCCTGTTTCTCACTGACATCACCTAAGTTTTCTGGAAAACGATCTAAGTGGCTGTGAAGGTAATGAATTTTGATGCTTATGTTACATTTGAGTGTGTGAAAATTGGAAAGCATCTGTTCTACTACTAAGTTACGTATCAGCAATAAATTTCACCGTGCCATATCTCAAAAACTAGAGCTACCAGGAAGAAATGCCAGTTATTTTTGGAACCAGCACACCAGAAATATCCTAAATCAGTTCGTATTTTACAGGCACTATGACAAAAAAATTATTTTGTTGGGCGGTGTAATGTTTTGTAGAAAGGCAAGTGTTTTAGAATATTCTATATATTGTGACCTGTTATATTTATTGATTATTTGCAATGATGTGGATCATGGTACCCCGACCAATTCTAACTATAATACAAATGAAAAAACAACCAAAAATTTCAAAAGTAATAGAGAATTTTTTTTTAGAATTCAGTTTACTGTCCCCTGTAATCCTCTTTTCCAGAATGGTCTGATTTTAGCAAGAAAATTTCATGTTGTTGGAGAATAAGCTCGTTTATTTTTTGAAAGCGATATGAGTAATTAAGTATCAACATTTGAGAAGTTGCATAAGCAAACGAATGCTTGTAGGTGACGTTTCTATAATATTCCCGTCTCTTTGATAGAGAAGTCTATAAGGTCATAGTACCATCATCAGACGAAAAGAAAAAAAGGAAACGCGAATCGATAACAGAGAAAAAGCGATTCAAATATTCAGACGTATGTTTCGTAGGCGACGACCAGTTTTCTGCTTTGTGACGTCGACCCGATTAATTTCTTCTTTGATTACAAACATTTTTCATCGCACCGATGATTTCAAGGATATTTCCGTTCTGAAATTATTATACTTTTTCAGTGTACTACAGCGAAGTAGTACAATGGCTGTTCGTCCGACAGAAGATAATTGTCGCGACGGGATAACTAACAGAGTGGAATTTCTTAATAAATCGCGCCTACTTTTTTTTTTTGAGAGAGGTTCATAGTCCCTTACTTTTTATTAGTAGGAAAATTAATTACTGAATGTTTTCTTATGAAGAAAGTATAATAAGTTTATATGTTTCAATTGTAAAAGGAAGTTCAAATTAATTTAGCTTTTTGGATTGAAATTTATTGGAGAACATTCATTTTAGAAATTCTATTTGATATTCGGATAATAGTTACGGTACTTACTATGGTGAGATGTGTAAAAAACATGCATAAGCTAAATGTGTGTCCACGGCACATTAGCTATATTCAACTGATTGATCTGTATTGGAAGGTATTAGTGATGTTATGTAGATGAGGCATGTTGCACATTTAACGACATTTTGTACGAAGCAAATCATTTCCTAAACTTAAAACCATCGCTGACTTTATCCCCTTCGGTTAAACTACAAAATTATACAAATGTTAAAAACTAAATCCTTTTCATAATCAATTTAAATATTACAGATCCGAACCTAAAAAAAATGTATCAGCATCTCATAAAAGTTATATTGCCAGTATAGAGCAAAGTCTCAGCAGACATCTAACACGTTTTTGGTCTTATATTCAGAGCAAACGCAAAACGGACGTACTGCAATACCAGGGAGTATGAAGTACAATAACATTGAGTTTATTACACCTGCTGAGATGATAGTAACTGCTTTTGAGGAATATTTTTGTAGCGTCTGCATTGAATTCTAAAGTAGTCAATTGCTTGCCTTTCACGAGATGATAATTCAACGATAACATTTACGTTTATTACACTACGGTGACAGAATAAAATAGACACATACTAATTAAAAAGTAGATTCTATTCTCGTTATATATACAAAATATTTAAAAAAAATTTAAATTAGACTAATATTTTGTCGATCCACCTTTATTTGCGTGAAGTGCTGCCAGTCGTCGTGGCATAGAATCTATTAAATGATTAACGACGAGTTCCCTTTATTGCTGGGTTTTCGGGGTCGTTTCGCTATACTTTTGGATTATGTGCCAAACATTCTCTATCGGATTCAAGTCTGGTGATTGGCCTGGCCATGGTAAAATCCGAATCCCCTGTTCCTCTTTCCATGTGGTTGTTGTTCTTGCTTTGTGGCAGGGTGCTCCATCCTCCATAAAAGTGGCGTCTTCTTTAGACAAAATGGCGTTGTCGAATATCGGTAGTAGTCCTTCTGTTAATATTTGGATATATTTTGGCGCATTTGTATTTCCGTCGCAGATTACTAATTGCGATCTTCCACCATTCCATATCGCGCCCCACACCATGATGTTCACACCGCCGTATTTCACCGTCTAATGCAAAAATTTGTCGTCCAGTTGCTGTGACGAACGTCTTCATACCCACGTACGACCACTATCACTGAATTGGCAGTATCTGCTTTCGTCTGAAAAAATGACAGACCATCAAAACTCTTTGGGCTTCGTTCGCATTTCGATTGCGCAAGCCATTCGGCGCCGTTTTTGAAACGCCGTAACGAGAGGTTTTTTCTTTGCCACCCTTTTATACATCCCCACACTGTGGAGGTATCGCAGAACGGTGCGCTGACTTTTCTGTGAAATTGCCGCAAGCTCAGCTGTACTTTTTCGCGGTTCTCTTAACACTTCGCGCACAAGCACCCATTTACTTCTTTCAGAAAGTTCGGCACGACCTGATCTCGGCTCCACTGTTGTTTTTTCCTTGCGTTTAAATTGTGTAATCACACGGTTAACTGTGGACAACGGAATATTTAAAAATTTACTTATTTCACGTTGCGAAGCGCCGCGTTCACTCTGGCCAACAATGTGACCCCGGATGAAGTCGCTAATATCACTGGAACCTTGTAAGCGAGGCATAGTTGTAATGATACTAAACTATGACGAATTCCTTCCGATACATCTACCCCTACGCTAATGACAAGAGAAAGTTCTTAATTCGTTCATAGAATTTAGCTGTTTACTTATTTATACCGCTTTACCTGGTGTCTATTTTATTCTGTCACACTAGTGTATACCTGAAGAAATTGAATTGGCACTTAGGCGGTCGAAAGATTCTTTTACGTTAGGATCAGATAACATTCCGGCATTTATCGTCCATGATTGTGTTTATCTATTTCCTAAGCCTTTGCACGTAATTTTCAATCTTGTTTTGAAACAGCCTAAATTTCTAACAGTTTGGAAGTTGGTGCAGGTATGTCCAGTACTCCAGAAAGGCGATCTCTCAATTATCGTCCAATTTGTTTACTTTGTAACTTCTCAAAAGCATTTGAACATATTTTCTTTTCTCATCTTTCCTTAGAGTTGCGTGAATGAATCTCTCCGCAGCAAGATGGTTTTATATCTCAGCGTTCACTAATCTAGCATGTTTGATGCAATATGTGTCTGAGGCAATAGATAGTAGAAGTTGACACTATTTTAGTTAGACTTTCAGAAAGCGTTTGATCAGATAGACCACTATATTCTTTTAGGAAAACTGAATTCATGCTCTTCATAAACGACTTGCTAGTGCTGTTGAATGCGAAGTGCTAATGTACGCTGATAATATTAAACGATTTCTAACCATCGATTCCACTGCAGACTACGTATTCCTTCAGCGAGGTATCGATTGTTTTTCTAATTGGTCTAAAGTTAATAGATTGACCGTAAATATATATATCTAAATGCTCTACTGTGACATTTACTAAACGGCAGCAAGCTATTATCAACCATTACAATGTTGAACGAAAATCACAGCAGGTGCCAACATCAGTCAAAGATTTGGGGGTGCTTCTCGATATCTCTTTGTTTTTTCTGATCACATAACGCTGTTGGTGTAGCGATGCTATAAAATATATGAGTTTATTTAGCGTAATTGTAGAGACTTTCGCTCAATACAAGCTCTATCTTCATTATTCTTTTCACTCATTCGACTCCGATTGGAGTGGTCAGGTTTCCTATATTTGAAACACACATAAGCTCTATTGAGGCTGTGCAGAGAAGATTCCTGAAGTTCTTCTATTTTCTGTCGGAGGAATCTTATCCATATAGATTCTATGAACATAGTGTACTACAGCAAACATTTAATATGTTTCTCCTTTCTGCCAGGAGAAGGATTTCTTTATTAAAATTTTTATTTTGTTTAGTACATAACAAGATTGATTGTCCCTGGCTCTTAAATAAGTGTGATTTTCTTATTCCCAGAATTAGCTCCAGGTCGTTGCCTTCCACTACGGTCGCATTCGAACAAATATTCTTATAATGTCCCTGATATGCACTAATTTCAACCCAATCTCCGATCTTTGTGACATCATCTCTGATTCATTGAAATCTATCATTGATGCAGTCTTTCTTCGTCTAGTCTCTTCGTCCTAACATTTGTCAATCAAGCCATTTTAGCATTAGTTAAATAATCTTTCTTTTTATATCCCTTTATACTAACACATGGGCTGAAAAGTCCCGGGCCTAACAAAGAAAACACGTTTTTTTTGGTTCAAAATTAGCTTTATTCATCAATGTAATCTCCATCAAGAGCAACGCAATCATTCCAGCGCCGCTTTAACATTTCAATACCACTTTTGTAGAACGATTTATCTTTTGCCTCAAAATAGGCCTCAGTTTCAGCGATAACCTCTTCATTCGTGCGAAATTTCTTACCGGCGAGCATTTTTGTGAGGTCTGCGAACAGCCAGTAGTCGCTGGGAGCCAAATCTGGCGAATACGGTAGATGTGGGAGCAATTCGAAGTTCAATTCATGTAGTTTTGCCATTGGTTTGATTGACTTGTGACACGGTGCGTTGTCTTGATGAAACAACATTTTTTTCTTTGCCATATGCGGTCGTTTCTTTCCAACTTCGGCCTTCAAACGCTCCAATAACGCTACATAATATTCACTGTTGATGGTATTTCCTTTCTCAAGATAGTCGATGAATATTACACCACGCACATCCCAAAATACCGAGGCCATAACCTTTCCAACCGATTGTTGTGTTTTCGGGCGCTTTGGACGAGGTTCACCAGTTGCTGTCCATTCAGATGACGATCGTTTTGATTCCGGAATGAAGTGATGGATCCATGTTTCATCCATTGTCACATATCGACGCAAAAATTCCGGTTTGTTACGTTTAAACATGGCCAAACACTGCTCGGAATCATCAACACGTTTGGTCAACAGTGAGCAAAGGCGGCACCCACTTTGAACGGAGCTTTCTCATAGTCAAATGCTCATGCAATATAAAGCCAATACGTTCTTTTGATACCTTTACGATGTCAGCTAACTCACGCAACTTCAGTTTTCGATCATTCAAAACGATTTTGTGGATTTTTTTTGATGTTTTCTGGTGTTACCGCCTCATTTGGACGTCCACTGCGTTCTGGATCATCGGTGTCTCTACGACCACGTTTGAAGTCAGCAAACCAACGTTTTATTGTTGTTTCTGATGGAGCGGAGTCCCCATAACACTTTTCAAGCCATTGCTTCGCTTGAACGGTATTTTTTCCCATCAAGAAGCAGTGTAAAATTAAAACACGAAATTGTTTTTGATCCATTGTTTTGAAAATAACAAAAGTAGCGTGACTCTTAGCACAATAATTCACAAACTAATGAATAGAATATCATGAAATTTTAACAGCTGTCTTTTGAAGGTTAGTACTAACTGAGAGAAAGGTGACTGCAATAAAACTAGCGTCATCTATGTGTTAGGCCCGGGACTTTTCAGCCCATGTGTTATATGGTAGCAGTAATATTTTGTATTTGTAAGACATTAAATATGTATGCCTTAGCAATTACTTTGTATTATATATATATATATTTTTTTTCTTTTTGTGTTTTACTATTATGTAATAGTAATTTACTATTTCTGTAACTGGATAAATATATATCTATACAAAAGAAATAATAATAATAATTATTATTATTACTTTGTTTTAAACTGTCTCTGGACACTTCGTGAGATGACATCTTTGTTCGTGACAAATTATAACAATGTTCTTAATGTTACTATTATTGTTTATTACAATATTCATGATCGTTAATTTAATTTTGGACAGCTAATTATTCAGTATTTACATATACTGAAGTTATATTCATTGGCCTTTACGAGGAATTAATATTCATAAAAGCTTAAGTAGCGCAAAACTTACATCTAATTCACGTTGCTTGAAACGGAATTATATACGCATTATATATAAAAGGAATAAAAAAATCGTCAAGTAACACTTACGTCTGGCAGTACTCAAATCAAAAAATTAATGGGTGATTTCCTTAAGTATCTCATCAGCATTTTGCAAAACTTGCTTATCCTCCGCTGTCCGGGTTTTTCCTATAATTAAGGCAACAAATAAAGTTTTGGAATCCATCGTAGAGAAGAAATTGGTATCACTACTTCGTTTGCTATCTCAAAGTTTCTCTCCGACGCGGCGTCAAAAAGTTTAATTGTTCTAGAAGTTCGACGGGGATTTGTTTGAGTGCAGGACTAGAGAAGGAAGACGGTCAAAAAAATTAACGCTTAACTATTCCTAGGTGGAGTAGGATTGATGCATATTTCAAGTGAAATTAATTGACGGCAATTTTCAGGACGAAATTCAGTCAGCTACAGTGTGTCACTTAGCTTGCAGCTTAAATGAGGTAATTTGATTCAATTTAGAGTTGGCTCTTTAATAAGTTTGTCTGGAGATAAAATTAATTGTTTGTTTTTATTTTTAACATTATAGTGGTATTTTTTTGTGTGTATAGCGTGAAAATTTTAGTTTAGCATCTCTCCTTATCCTCGTAAATATTGTATTTAGATGAACGTCATACGCAATTTCTTGTGGACCTGATATTTACCGATAAAAACTTTCCTTTGTAAATACAAAAGAGGTCTGGCAAAAATGGATGAAGTAATATTTTTTGCGGTATTGCAATGTTGGAGTTATTGTTAATTTAGTCATTTAGATTTAATCTATGACCAGATGTTGGTTTTAGCAGTAGGTATTGCGGGTATTAAGGAATATTCCATATCTTCCGACTTAAAGGTTCTACTCCCTTATTTTATGTATAGGTAAGATATAATTTACAACAAAGGCAGCAATTTACGAGGACTGTCTTTTTAGTTGTGTCTAGAACTCTAGTGGTGGAGATATGATCTTATAAAAAACGATAGCGCCATACGGCAAGATGACAAATTAATATCTTCAAGCGGGAAATATGATTCAATTATAAATAAATTCGAGCTTAAACATTGCTTTCTTAAAGGGAAAAGAAAACTACGGTAAGTAGAACTGCACAACATATAAAGCGGCTGAACAACCGATACAAATGGAAATAGGTAAAGATTCAAAAAAAAGAAAACATAATTGACATACAATTTATTTAGAAAGTACATTGCATTGTTTTTTGACGTATTTTCGATGCCTTTTCTAACGGCGCAGATTTAATAACGTCTGTATACATTATATCCTTAATTGTTTCTTCTTTCAGAATTTTGTTCACAGTTTTAACCCAAGTAAATATAAATGTTGTTATTACAACATCCAAAAATATATTTTTTAATTCGTGGAACGGACAGGAGATTTCCCATTCTAGTTTATTATTTAATAAGTAAAAATGCTTATTTTTACGTTGTCCTTATGGCAAAGAATCTTGATAAATTTAGACTCTGCGGGAACAAGTGGCCCCCGTAATAATTTTTTGTACATACCACAGACAACTCTAGAGATGGATAAGTCCCACGTTAAATTGTTGGAACGAGTTTGCATCAGCGCTGCTATCTACTTTTCACCCTAAGTAAAAGGACGAGGGAAATTTGAACAGCTACTTTATTATGCTTGATATATATTTGAAATAAAAATTTTTACTTTGCAGTTTTTGTAGCAGTTGCCGACAAAATACTGCGATATAAAAAGCTCGTTTGTAAGTTATATTTTGCTACTGATTGATTACTAAGATTTCGTTTGTTATACTTACACGATATAAAACATACAAACCATTGAAAACTATGCTCAAACACAAATATCGTAGATAGGGACATGTACAGATCCGTTAATACAAACCATCGGTGATTGATTACTTTAGAACAAAAGAATCATGTACAATGGCAAACAGCCTTAGATATAATCTTTTATTGATATATTTAAGGTTCTATACAGAATGTTAAATTACAGACAGCATAACACAAATATGTTTATAAAATATGCACACTTATACTATAATTAATAGTACAAATATGAACACAAAAAAGGATTGATTGTCAGATAAGGAAGAATACAAAAATATATAGAATAATTCCTTCGAAATAATGTTATGTTTGCTTTCTGAGTAATTGCAATAGAAAGCTAAAAAAATTTTTACTCAAAATTCTTCTAATTCTTGTGAATGAGAAACACAATTGAGACGAAAATGAATAACTGTAGATAACACAATCACAAAAAAAAATTCATTAATATTATAGGTAAAATGTGCATGACTAAATTGTACATTTTAAAGAAATTAAAAACAGGACAGGGACGCAAGTCAGTCGCATCGGAAGACATTATTCAACGATTTGACAAAATGGTTCGAGAAAAACGGGGATTCACCATCAGTAGATTGAGTATGCCATTTCCTGAAGTTTCAAGATTAAATGTGTACACACAATTGTAGGAGACCACCTAGGTTACAAAAAACTGTGCACTCAATTGCTTCCAAAGATGTTGCTTGATGGGCACAAAGTTTGTGAGAATAGAATATTTTTTGATGTCAATTGTGATTGGGGATGAGACCTGGATTCAATACTACACCCCCGAAACAAAACAACAGCCATAACAATGAATGCACTCAAGCAAATCGAAAAAGTTGAAACAAACATTCAATAAGAGGAAAGTTATGGCTACAGTGTTTTTGTGATCAAAAGTGCGTATTGCCTGTTGAATTTACGGAACCGGGGCTACGATCAATACAGGCGCTTATTGTCAGGCTTTACAACGATTGCGGAAAGCCACTCAAAACAAATGAAGAGGTATGCTGACTTCTGATAATGCATGCCTTCACGCTGCTGTGTAACCCAACGACTTCTTGAACAATTTCAATGGGAAGTTTTTGAACACACACCGTATAGCCTTGACTTAGCGCCAAGCGACTACGACCTCTTCCGCGAACTGAAAAAGTGGCTAGGTAAACAAAGCTTCTAGAATACAGAGAAACTTCAAAACGACGTCACATACCATCTCAACTCACTGGCGGCAACGTTGTATGCAGAGGGGATTGGAAAGTTTGTCCATAGATATCACAAATGTATCAATCTTCACTGTGATCAAAAGTAACCATGTATGTACATTTGTTATTTCACTGGTGGTAAAGCAACAAAGTTGTGCACTCACATGTGCCAAGCGGAGCTCTATGGCGATTATTGTTTTATGTTTGAATAAATAATGGGAAAAGATATACACCAAAACAAAACAAGAGTATAGAAAATTAACACTGAGAGGCACATTTAGGCGTATTAATTAAGAGAACTGTGTATGACAAAGGCTTATGAAAAATTTAGTCCAATTTTCCCTTTAGTCAAATGTTAATATATCAAAGATATATAACTTTGCACACCGAAAGTTAAGCACGATATACATATGTATATCGATTGAACATTATAATTAATTGAGTGTGTCTTGTGGAGGTACCGAACTTGCGTTAAAAGGACGCTATGAATCAGTTTTGTTTTCTAATCCGGTGTTTCTCGTGGATTAATAAACGGTAGTGCTAAACTTAACGTTGCTTAAAAGACTATTTAGAAAAAGCTACCGTTTTCAAGAACACCTCAAAAAGTATACAAAATGAAATTTTATAAACAATATTCAGTGTGTGCCAGAAAGAAATCCCTAAAGAAATTAAAGGAAGCAGATACTTGCCTCTAATAGTTGATGGAACAACCGACATACCAAATAAATATCAAATGGCCATGGTATTTAGATAACTAACTGAGGATAAGCCTGATCAACGATCATAATGTGAAACCGTTATCTACTATCTTTCTTGCAGAATTAGAAAGATAAAGAAAGACAATTCATTGCTCAAATAGGATAGGACAGCCCTCATTAGTGGATTGTGTAATGATGTACAGGCAATTACTAAACAAACTTATAAGTACGCTGCCTACGTCCAACACTAATGCCCGTATATTCTTTGCAAATTTACAAGGGATTTGTACTTATGTTTTCCCAAAGAATTCTTAAAGAATTGCAATATTGGACGGAATAGTTAAAAAATGGTTATTTCGTTTGTCCCCAATAAGATAGAACTTTAATTCCAAACTGCGTCTGAGTACAGGGAAGAAACTACAGACACAATGCGAAGAATGTTGAATGAAAATAAAGCTATAGGCATCACTACTCTCAATCAAGTTTCAGGTTATACTACGCTTCGTACTAATAAGGGTTTTATTCTCTAGCTAAATTTATTTTACAAGATAATGCGTCAAGTAACTATATTACATGCTAAATTTCCAACTGGGAAAGTTGCTCCCCATATTGCTAATAAATCTATGTTTTCATTTGAAACTTAGCTTAAATCAGAAATAATATCACAAACACTAAGGATACCAGTGACAGAGGGCTATTAACTACAGAATGACGTAAGATTGATGGAAATGAATATACCCGAGAAGCAAGTGGAGTTTGCGATATTATTATATTATTTGTCAGGTCAAAGATAGGTTTAGCTTTATTGAACACTTAACTGCAACTTCTCTGTTTTATACTGATAATCAATACAGCTTCCATTTTCCCGGAAATGTCTTTTAGGAAACAATTAAGACTTACCCATACTTTGATGAATTGAAATTACGTACTGAATTAAGCTTAATTAATGAAATAGAGGTTTTTTAATCAATTTCGGGTTTGGTTCGACTTTTTTATCATTACGCAAAGTAGTGAAATAAGTCTCACTTGTAGTGAGACTTTAAAATTCTAATTACAATTTCGATGACATCCGTTGAAGCAAAAAGGTGTTTTCTACTTTGGAAACAATAAAAACTTTATTAGAAAACAGCATGATGTAAGAAAGACCTCCTGCATTAGCGATACTTTCTCAAGGAAATAATTTTATCAAAAGTATTTCAGATTTTAATCAAAGAGTTATAGATAAATTTGCTACTACCAAAGACCGTCGCATTGATTTTCTATTTCAGTAAAATCAGAATATTAGTGACTTTTAAAGGTCCTTTTCTTATTTCTTTATAAGTACCCCTAGTAAAAATAACTTTTCATAAAGCATACATAGTCATCTACTAGCATTCGCAAAATTTACAACCCCCACATTTTTTGAAGCACGAGCCGCCACTGACTTATTCACATCCATAGCAACTTAAAATATTTGAAACATACAATGATCAAGTTGTTACAGCGGGCACACATGAAAACTTTATGGTAGATTTTTAATTGGGAGTAAGGAAGATGAATCAAGTAAGCCTTGTGGTGTGTTTTGAGCTAAATATTGAACACAAATTGTTGCATTCAGTCTGAAATAAATGCGGTATCTAACCGTTTCACGTACTTTTCTAGATTTTCAATGCGAAATGAGTACATATTTGGCATGAATGCAGGGGGAAGCCTTAATACACAGAGCCGTCTTTAGCAAAAGCGGGGCCTGGTGCAAAATAGTTTTGCGGGACCTTTATGTAAATGTTTAGAGGCAAACAAATCCAATATAAACCATTGAAAAGAGAAGGTTTCAATTAATTCATTTTTAGTCCGTATTATCTTACTCTAAGAACATTTTATTGTGAAAACGCCCCTCACCGCGGGGCCTTCGTAGGCGCGGGGCCTGGAGCAGACGCTCCACCCTAAGGACGGCCCTGTTAATACAGTCTGCACAAATTCCCGTTCTTTCGTTACCCTATCAATTTATATTTCCCATGTCTTTTAATCCATTTTTCCGCTTGCAAAGTAATGCGCTTAAATATGTGTGTGTGAAATATTTGTGAGTGAAAATATTATGGTTAGGGTGAAAGCTGTAGATTTCCCAATCCTCGATTAAGATTTTATTTACGCCAGTTTGGAGAAAACCGATACACGTACTCGTACTACCAGTTTAACGGTATATGCAACTGCTACGCTATGTATTCGTGGATTGTAGCACAGATTCTCTATTTGCAAGGGCAGAACCAAACACGTTCAACTGTTAAAACGAGTTTCGTGTTTCGTTCGACAAATATTCAGTTCAAACTTGTTGTAGTGGCGGTGAAGCGGTTTTCGTTTTAAAATTAAAATAAATAAATGCGATGCAGGGATTTATCAATAATAAACGAGACCCACATAGACACACATACACATATACAGTCGTATTTACATCACCGCTTATACAGGGTGGCGCAGGGGAACGGGAAATTTTGAACGTTGCAGTTGTCAGCACTGTAGAGCCGGCAGTTGTTCGTAACGTCGCACAATTGTTGTGAACGCATTGCGATTTAGTAATCATGGATCGTTGGACTGGTGCGGAACGTGCAGTAGCTGTGAGATCGTTTTATAAAAATGGTGATAGTGCGACTGCCTCGCAGAGAATATTTCGACAGCATTACCAGCTTGGACGTCATGGACGTGTCCCATCTGCGATTAAAACGTGGGTGCGTAATTTTGAAGAAACAGGATCTGTCTAGAAAAATAAAGCCCCAGGTGGCATTCGAACGGTACGTACCCCAGAGAACATTGAGGCTGTTAGAGCTGCAATCGAGAGGAGTCCTCGCCGCTCCGTTCGACAGCATGCATCTACGCTAGGGATTAAGCGACGAAGCTTACAAAGAATACTGCACGAATTACATTTCCATCCCTATAACTTGCAGATTGTGCAAGAATTACATGAACGACACCCAGCGTCATGTATGGAGTTTAGTAGGCAGATATTGGCTAAAATTAACGAGGACGCGAATTTCGTTGGTAACATATGGATATCAGACGAAACCCATTTCCACCTGAAAGTTTTCGTAAACAAACAGAATTTTCGTTATTGGGCCCAGGACAATCCTTGTAAGTTACACCAGCGACCACTACATAGCAACAAGGTCACAATATGGTGTGCTGTGTCATGTCATGGTGTTATCGGCCCTTATTTTTTTGCAAGTGAAGATGGCAGTGCAGCGACAGTAACATCCGCTCGATATGTTGAAATGCTTCAAACATTCTTTACACCGAGACTATACGAGCTTAATCTTAACATTGAAAACATGTGGTTTCAGCAGGACGGAGCCATGTCACACACTGCTCGACATTCGATGGCAGCAGTTCGTCAATTGTTTGGAAGACGCATTATTTCACGTGACGGTGACATTGAATGGCTTGCGAGATACCCTGATCTTAGTGTGTGCGAATTATTCCTGTGGGGGTATCTTAAAGGCAAGGTGTACCCGTACATGACCTGCAACGATCCATGAATTGAAGGAGAACATTCTACAAGAAATCACTGCCATTCTCCAAGATTTGCTACACCGCGCATTCCAAAGTTTTCATAACAGGCTGTTAGAGTGTGAACGCCGAATGGGAGGACATCTTTCCGATGTCATCTTTAAAAAGTAAAGAGACACTTTTGGACATTTTGATTGTAAAAACATAAATGGTATGCTGCATACATGCACTTAATAAATTACTAGTTTTATGAATTTATTCGTGGAAATGACGTTATTTCAAAATGTCCCGTTCCCCTGCGCCACCCTGTAATAGAATGGACGTTTTAAATTTTAAAAATTTTTTTTAAAAGGAAGTACTTTTATTCATGTAATAATGTTATAAGCATGTATATAATTTACTAAATAAGGAACTAAGTTGCTAAATAATTAAATTGGAATATTATTTTTCAAAAACGTGTACTTTCCTTTTAATACCTTAAGAAAGTTATTTATATATTAATATGTATTTCCTTAAACCTGTGTTCGTTATATAAAGAATCTACTGGATTCTTAACATTTCTTTAAGTACACTCTAGGTTTTTCTTTGAGTGAAAGCATCCAATATTTACTTTTATTATTGAAAATAGTAGGAACTATCAATTTATAATTTTTGTTAGATTTCAAATTTACAAAGAAGTCATATGTATGTTAATCTATGATGCAACGTACATTTTGGAAAAAACATTTTTGAATGATAACAAATTAGATCGCCCAATTTTTTATATGGAACTAACACATCAAATCTTTTGTATGTCTGTGTATAGAGTACGCCAGTGCTCATAGTATAACGGACACAAATTTTAACAAAGTATTTAAAAAAAGTACTTTTATTCATGTAATTTGCTAATTAAAGAGCTGAGTTGATAAATAACGAAACTGGAAGATTACTTTTCAAAATCGTGAAATAATTAGGTACAGTACAAACAATACCAGGTATAGATATTTATGTAGTATACTGGTAGAAATGTTATGACTAGAGACCGGATTACTTCCAAAGTGTATATATTTTATTTTACTTATTTATCATATTTTCCGTCTATTTGTACACTGATTAAAATTAATTAACTTTAATCAGTGTAATACATCTACATATAGACCTAAAATATAATAAATAAATAAAATAAAATAAAATATATGCACTTTGCATATAATCCGGTCTCTAGTTATGACACATGTGGAGATTGCATTTGCCCCATAAGGTATGCGCAAATTACATTAATAGTGAGATTAGTTTATCATTAGATACCGTTATGTGTATATTGTTATTTCTTTGTCCGAGTAAATAATTTAATTCCTGTGTGTAAATGCCTCGCAGAAAATGTTGGAGCACGATCAGCAATGCTAACGCTACATCAAGAAGGATATTCTGTGCGGAATACTTCCGGACGATTTAATGTAAAAAGATCCCCAGTAAATTTAAGTGCTTGCCGCTTCGAACAAACTGGTACTTCTTGCTAGCAAAAATCGTCCAGATATCCGTTAGCTCAGTGAAGCGTGATTTAAAAGAAGCAAACTTCCACGGCCGTATTGCTACACGAAAACCATTGCTACGTCGTTGCTACTCACAAAGACTGGACAATAGAACAATAGGAAAACGTACTATAGACTGATGAGTCCAAATATAAAGTGTTTGGTCAAAACCGCCGAAATTTGTCGGGCGCTCAAAGACAAGAAAATGCTTCCCGAGTGCATTACATCAACAATAAAGAAAGGTGGTGATTCCAGTATTATATGGGGTGTTATGTGGAACAGAAGACCTTGAGAAAATTGATGGAATAATGAGGCAGAAGAATTATCACTAGATAGTAGAAGAAACTGCCATCTGGGTTGCGCTTAGTAGCGCTTAGCAACAATTTTGAATTGATACACGATAACATTTCGAAGCACACGTAGATATTATGCCAAAACTACCTCGTTGATGCAGAGAATGAAGGAATATTAAAACTGATGACTTGGCCTCTCCTGGGTCTGGATCTTAATCCGATGGAGCTTGGGTGGGAGAAACTAGACAAACGAATTAGACGAGAACACTCAACGTCCAAAACTCATCTCTGGACGGTATAGCAGAGGGAGTAGAACAATATTCCTCAAGATGCACTCAGGAAATTGATAGAAAGAATGTCATGAATTGTGCGAGCACTTATTAAATCAAGAGGTGGATTTTTTGATGAGAAAAAACTATAACTAACTTCATTTTTTCTAATGTTTATTATTACTTTTTATTTTGTGTATATATGTGCAATAAGTTGTAGATGAATAAACATTTTTCTCATAATTGTTTTGTTTAAAGTTTTGAAGCAACCGTCAAATTTTGCATGAAGTAGGAAGTGTTCATACTATGTTACCTGTGTATGCTAAAATTAATGAATCTACAATGAACAAAAATCTGATGAAATACTTTTAATTACGTTTCTGTTAATCACCATGGTTTTTGTCCTAATAAATTTACAGCTATATCAATTTTTAACCTTCTCAAAAGTATTTATAGTAATTTATATAGTAATGAATATTGTCTTGGCATGTTCATTGACTTATCAAAGGCTTTCGATTTAGTTAATCACAGCATTCTTCTTTATAAAGGAAATATGGTGTGAATAAGATGTTTCATTCATTGGTTTCGATCTTACCTTAAAGACAGAAAACAAAGTGTTCGCATTGAGGATTCGCAATCTAATTTTGTAGATATTAATAGTGGTGCACCTCAAGGGTCTGTTTTGGGTTCTACATTATTTTTATTATTTATTGACGACGTCTTTAATTCAAGCAGAACAAGTAGTATTGTATGCTGATAATATTACTATTTTATTAAATTTAAAAAGTTTATCCGATGTGCTACTTAAAACCGAAATTATTTATGATGAACTTGATGCATGAATGCAAAGTAGACATTTAATTACAAATAAAGGAAAAATGCAATTTCTTAATTTTCACAATAAAGTGTAATCGTCAATTAAGGAAATTCAAATTAATCGGAATGTTTGCGATGTTGTTTCAGAAACTAAAATTTTGGCTTTGGTTTTGAACTATTTCTTAAATTGGTCTTACCACATTGATTTTTTGTCAGAAACATGCTTTCTCCTAAAATAGCTTAAACGTGCTTGTAACGAGGAAGCGTTTAGAATATTTTATTATTCAAATTTGTAACGTATATGCGTTATGATATTATGCATTGGGGAATGTGTCTTAATTCGGATAGAGTTTTTCTTATGCAAAAGTGAGTAGTTAGAATTATTTTTAATATGAGCTACATTGAGTCGTGTAGGAATACGTTTAAAGGAAACGCATTGTTTACTTTTTACGAATTATATATCTACGAAACGTTGTGTTACGTTTTTAAACACAAAGAAGAGTATTCAATTCGCAATTACTCGCATCACTATGCGAGCCGCTTAAATAATTATCTTCTGCCTCCTCCCACAGGAACGTAATTTTTACAAAAAAGCCGTATTTTATGGGCTGCAAACTTTATAATCATCTTCCTGCTATCGTGAAGAAGGCCACAAGTTTCAATCTATTTAGAAGACTGCTTAAGCAATATTTATTAAGTATTTCTGTTTATAATGACTTTTGGTCTGCATAACATTAAGTTTCTCTTATTGTAATTATTCTGTGTCTTTTCTTTGACTTGTTTCAGGCATGAATGATGTACATTCAAATTGTTCTGTGCTTGTGTGTGTTTGTTATTGAAATAAATGATATTATTATTTTTATTATGAGCGGTGGTGTACATGCTATCTCATACGGTACAGAATTGGAAATGTGTTCCCGCACGAAAATGATAGAAAATATACTATAAAAACACGCCGTGAACAACTGGAGCACATAGAGAAAATTGTTGTTATGAAGTGGTATTTTTAAAGTCGAGATCTCAATTGGATCGAACTTTTGTAGTAGGAACTCGACCGACGAGTTCGAAAATCTATCCCAAATTCGACATCACTGCTTTGGACGCTACTATAGGATACGTGGAAGAAAATAGAGCTGCTAACACCGGCAAAGCTACTAGAGAGAATGTTAAAGTTGTATGCTTCAGTAATAAAAGTGAAAGGTGGACCCATTGACGGATCGCATACTTAACTTGATTTATGACTATCTTTGTTAACAAATTGATAAGCGCATTGTACATGGTGACGCAGAGGAACGGGAAATTTTTAAATAACGTAATTTCCACGAATAAATTCATAAAACTAGTAATTTATTAACGAAACTGCATGTATGCAGCATGTCATTTATGTTTTTACAATCAAAATGTCCAAAAGTGTCTCTTTACTTTTTAAAGATGACATCGGAAAGATGTTCTCCCATCCGCACTCTAACAGCCTGTTATGAAAACTCTGGAATGCGCGGTGTAGCAAATCTTGAATGTTCCCCTTCAGTTCGTGGATTGTTGCAGGTCGTGTACAATACACCTTGCCTTTAAGATACCCCCCACAGGAAGAAGTCGCACACACTACGATCAGGGCTTCTCGCAGGCCATTCAATGTCACCGTTACGTGAAATAATGCGTATTCCAAACAATTGACGAACTGCTGCAATCGAATGTCGAGCAGTGTGTGACGTGGCTTCGTCCTGCTAAAACCACATGTTTTCCATGTTAAGATTAAACTCGTACAGTCTCGGTGTAAAGAATGTTTGAAGCATTTCAACATATCGAGCGGATGTTACTGTCGCTGCACTACCATCTTCACTTGCAAAAAAATAAGGGCCGATAACACCATGACATGATACAGCACACCATATTGTGACCTTGTTGCTATGTAGTGGTCGCTGGTGTAACTTACAAGGATTGTCCTGGGTCCAATAACGAAAATTCTGTTTGTTTACGAAAACTTTCAGGTGGAAATGGGCTTCGTCTGATATCCATATGTTACCAACGAAATTCGCGTCCTCGTTAATTTTAGCCAATATCTGCCTACTAAACTCCATACGAGACGCTGGGTGTCTTTCATGTAATTGTTGCACAATCTGCAACTTATAGGGATGGAAATGTAATTCTTGCAGTATTCTTTGTAAGCTTCGTTGCTTAATCCCTAGCGTAGATGCATGCTGTCGAACGAAGCGGCGAGGACTTCTCTCGATTGCAGCTTTAACAGTCTCAATGTTCTCTGGGGTATGTACCGTTCGAATGCCACCTGGAGCTTTCTTTTTCAAGACAGATCCTGTTTCTTCAAAATTACGCACCCACGTTGTAATCGCATGCGCAGATAGAACACGTCCATGACGTCCAAGCTGGCAATGCTGTCGAAATATTCTCTGCGCGGCAGTCGCACTATCACCGTTTTTATAAAATGCTCTCACAGCTATTGCAGGTTCCGCACCAGTCCAACGATCCATGATTACTAAATGGCAATGAGTTCACAACAATTGTGCGACGTTACGAACAACTGCCGGCTCTACAATGCTGACAACTGTAACGTTCAAAATTTCCCGTTCCCCTCCGCCACCCTGTATTTATAATTATTATAGTTTTTTGTATAAGTACGAATAAAGAGTTATTTTATAATTAGTTTTTGAGTTGTTTTTGTAATATTTTAAGAGCGAGTAAACACTTATGGTCGGTAGTGTACATGAAAGAAATTACTATTTCGACATATGCACGAAAGAGATTATTATTTTCACAAGAATTCAAAGTTCCATATCAGTATTTAGAGAACAGGTGTTCAAAATACGCCCCGCCCCTTTCGAGTATATGCACACAAGGCTTCGCGCTGTTAGTCCGGCTGGGTATCTGAAAACATTTTCAAAAACGTTCAGTCTGGTTTGCATAGACACGAACCGCGGAAGAATAGAGGTATTTCCCCTGTTGTTTTCCGCAGTTTGCCTCAATGTCCGCATGTGAACGCTTATTTCCCGACGAGGCGACCGAGCATATATAACAATTATGGGTGCAGTAAATCGTCTGTTTTTGTAATGTGATTCCGGAAAATCCCCGAAAATCGAAACGCAGCGGTATTCAATTAGGAATAACAACCTATTTACAGTTGAGGAAATAGAGAAAAACGAATCAGAAATATTAATACGAGAAACGAACTTCAACGATAAATAAACGACGACGCCAGCAACAGGAACACGATTCGAGCTTATTAGTTTCCAGCTTGCGACTAGCAAAATTACTGGATATCTTGCATTGTACGTACAAACAAATGGAAATCGCTTTTATATAGTATATTAATTAAATGTTGCATTTGTTTTTCAACAAGAAATAATCTTCGTCTTATATTCTGGAGAATTTTATAATTATACTGTTAGGATGTTAATGCAGATAAGATGTTGCAAATATACGTATAAATATATCACGTTCTTTTTGTTTTTATTAGTGTTCCCTAGTACTTACTATTGAATCTTTGACGTAATATCTGACGAATATATTGTTATGTCTAATAATTGGAGGAGCATAATTTGGCCATGTTATTCTGCAAGGCTGCCATCACTTATGAATATACAATCAGAATAATCAAGAGCTTTTAATAGAAAGTTATTTTCAGTATTATCCTCTTTAGAAGAAGCAAAGCAACATTTGGGCATTGAAATCACCGTCAATTGTGTATGATTTATTTATATTTAAGAAGAGTGAGTGATTCACAGGTATAGCAGTAAACTCCACTCATACAAATTAATTAATTATGCGGAACGCAGCGTTTTGAGAGCACGTAGTCTCCCATTGTCAACCGTGTTACCGACTGGGAGCCCACGTGCTCTCGAAACGCTGCGTTCCGCATAATTAATTAATTTGTGTGAGTGGAGTTTACTGCTATGCCTGTGAATTGTACATCCACACAGTCCTTGCAATCGTCAAGAGTGAGTGAGTTGACATGCTCTTCATATGAAATTTTGGCGTGTACTGTTCAATAAACCGAAAACATGGCAGATTGGAATTGCGGTAAATATATATACGCCATTTATTATTAAGCTTTCCCAAGACTTTTGTTCATGTGTTTACATTGAAGAGTGAAACACTATCTCCCTAACATACGGCTACTCATACCGTCTATCTATTTGGTCAGTTCTGAAATAGGAACATCATTCCAACACCTCATTATCGCAGGTTTTAGTTCTTCGACGCTGTCGTGTTGTTTACTACTGGCATATACCTCTCTTGCCAATATTCCTCAAAGATTTTCGATGGGGTCCAAATCGAGCGAGCAAGCAGGCTATTGCAATAAATTAATTTCCTTTTAATGAAACCACTGGGATTATGGATAGCAAGACAATGCTTGCTGAAATATCCAGTCTTGCATCT
The DNA here is from genome assembly GCA_023509865.1 of Trypoxylus dichotomus. NCBI lineage: Eukaryota > Metazoa > Arthropoda > Insecta > Coleoptera > Scarabaeidae > Trypoxylus > Trypoxylus dichotomus. The sequence continues at coordinate 38,510,208 of CM042081.1, forward strand.
GGAGTTGTTCACCAAAGTCATCAGAACCATTTCCAGAAGTTGTATTTAGGAAATAGAATTCATTCGCGTTAGAATACAACATATAAGGGTGTTATAGTTATGGATAAAAGCCGCCCAAACAATTACACTACCGTCACCAAAATTTCGGCCCATTGCAACTTTAAGGTTCTTGCGTCGGTCCAATAATATGTGAAACCATCAGGCCCGTCCAAGTTAAAGTCCTTCCCATCAAAATATATGATATTCTTCTCATGATCCCATCTCATATGATTTTGCGCATATTTCAATCTTGCCTGTTTATGTCTTTTTTAGAGGTGGTTTTGAAACCTCTTTTAACCACCGAAAAAGTTTATTGCCGGATAAAATTTGTTGTACATATCTGTTTGTTACTGGTTACATTAACAAAAGATGCTAATCGAAATGTCGATGAAATATCGAGTTAGTTTTTGATTATTCCCCTTGGCGCGATTTTTGTCGGAGAAATTGCCCAATTTTATAAAATTGTTGATGAGATGATGGGATCGTCCTATTGTCTTAGCTGTAGCTCGGTTTGAACACCCAACCTTCTTATAACAGTTTATTTTTCTTCTTTCCTCCTTCGATAGCAATTTTTCTCTCGGCATTTTTGTTGACTGATATGTATATTTCGATACTATGTCATAATTTTCCCTTGCATTTGTGTTTCCATGCTTTTATAACTATTTAACTAGACTTTGTTGTTTACATTTCGAATTAACTGTATATTTTCAACGTTATGATTTTTTTCTAGCGTATTGAGGGCGCGATTAGATTTGTAAAATCTTCGATGGGTACCGTCTACAACATAAAACAGAAACTACAGCTGCTGTTCCTTCGTCCAGTATTTCTACAGCTTCGTATAAGTCAATATTAATGCGCAAAGCACTTGATGTGTCAGAAAAGATTAAAATGGATGTTCGTAAAGTAATTTATGGGATGTACAACGTTCATTCATTTCAATTCTAATTTAGTATATTTTTATAGAAAAACATATAACAGTAAAAGTGTTAAAAGAAGTGCTTGAATATGGAAATATTTTAAATACTAGCATTTCTTCACTGTGATGTTTACTCCACCTTTTAGGATCTAAGTTTAAAAAAGGTGATAATCCCAGAGTTGTTATGGAGAGGAATGATATTTCAGCATTACGATTTTCCTTCCTAAAGAAGTACAATGAAATATTGACATCACCTTTAAAAAGAGATATCGTATACCCAGACGGAACCTGGATATTTTCAAAGGGAAGTGAAAGGAAATCATTGCAAGATGACAATATAGAAAGTGTCAGAAAACCCGAAGGTTAAGATGGCAAACGATTTATTGTGTTGCATGCAGATATCAGAGGTGGCTTTGTACCAAGTGCAAACTTGATATTTGCCTCAAACTCAAATATAGGTGATTACCGTTGTGATATGAATAGCGATTTAGTTACAAAGTTGGTTGAAACGCATCTAATCCCTAATTTAGAACAACTATCAATAATTTTAATGGACAATGCACCGTATCATAGAGTTTTACTTGAGAAGTGGCTAAATCTAAGTTGGTCCAAAGGGAACATTATTGCGTGGTTAAAGAATAATAACATTACCTATGAAAATACAATGAATAAGAGTGAACTTTTAGAAATAACAAAGAGATATAAAAAAGAGAAGGTTTATATTGTTGACGAATTACTTTGGGAGCATGGAGATGAAGTTTTGAGAATTCCTCTGTATCACTGCGATTTCAATTCTATTGAACTGATATGGGCACATGCGAAAGGGTATTATAATAAACATATTTGTCGAGATGGCTATGATGACAGGCAAGTGTGAGATGAAGAATGCAAGAAAGTTTGGACAGCTGTACACCAGACATCTGGCAAAATTGCACAAACCACACAGACAAAATAATTAAAGAGTGGTACGAACGTGAAGCAAATGCAGAAGACTTTGTTGTGAAGGTTAATTGTGGATCTTTTTGTAAGTGGTATTATGTTATATAATGGTTTACCATATGAAATTAAAACTTATAATATTAGTACCTTTAAAAAGCATTTGTACATACATATTATTGAGCACTGTAAGTGATTGTATATTGAATTTATTTGTTCTGTGTTATTGTATAGCTTGTTAGCTAAATAAACTATCTATCTATCTATCTATCTATCGACGAGAGTGAAGACACAAATTAAATATATTTTTAATTGTCCTATCTGATTATTTCTTTCGATATTGACGTATTTTAATTTAATTTATGTTATGTTTTGCATATCATATTGTATCGAAATATGTTTGTTACATAAATAAAATAAAGATATGTTTCATTTAATGAATAGTTGGTAACACACATTAGACTAAACACTTTTGAGTATTTTGTTTGAATATTTTCTACATATTGATTTAAAAATAGGTTTTTCATATGAGATCTATATTACTACAGCGATAGAGAGACATTTAATAATTAGTTTCGCTTATTCAGCTCCTTTTCGTAAGTACAGATGTATTGATATACTATTATGAAAGCATTGTCAATAGAAGAGCTCGCTTTTTATAATCCTATTGGTTGCAATCATTCATGATTTGGATTTGCAATGCATCGTTGTTTAAAATGTTAACAAACAAAATGTATTAAAGATGATAATAACCTCAAAATTCGACAATTGTTGTTTTAGTACAATTCATTGTAAACATGGTTGACGCACCTGAAAATTTTTCAGACGCTGCACACGTCATAACCAACTATGACGTAACTACAAAGTTTCGTGGTTTTCTGTGTATATATACGCGTAATGTATGTGTCAATATAGTTCGAACATATTCCAAGTATTGGATTAATATTTCTAATAGTTAGAGATCTGTTGTTTTACATAAAAATCCTAACTCTGTAACTGTAATTTCCAACTTATCTGTTGATTTTCTAAAAAAATGTAAGTTTCGTGAGTGCGCTTATATATCCGCTTAGAGGCTTTATCTAACCAATCTTAGTACTTATAATAGTTTACGTTTATTTGAATTCTTAGCAGAATATTACAGTAATTCATAAAGTAATATTTAGTTATATTTTTCCAAGCATAACTAAAGATACTTTTTATAAATTTGTGAACATGTATGGAGCGTTTCGTTTTATTATCTGATGGTGTTTATGTAAATAAAGTAGATTCAAAGCATAAACTCTATTGGTAGTCGTCCACTAATCGATTCGAAATAGAATAAATGGGACATTAAAATATTATTCCGATTATACGTATGTATATACGTGTTTCAATACGGTTTATTGAGTCGATTTAATTAATTTAATTTAATTAGATTGTGGTAGCAAATATAAAATCCTTGACATTTCAAATGTTTCTAAACGACAAAGGAAACACATATGTTGTGAATAAAAACGATCCATCCGGTGACGAAAATTTGAAATTCAAATGGAAGCTAAATTTATATGCCGGCCTTTTTAATCCGAGCTTTTGATGCGGCAAACTCGTACACACATATAGTTTTTCGATATTACATTGTTTCGTGTAATCCATAACGGGGCTTAGTATGCGAATTAAAACTTGTTTACATGGCAAATTTAAATAAATAATGCTAACATATGCACGACCGGTCACGGAAGTTATTATTTTCAAAGTGACTCTTTGTAATTATCAACTTGCACGAGTCTTTTCGGTGCGCGATCTTGACATCACATTTGGGACGCATACGAGTTTTATCAGTCACATCGAACAATTATGTTTGGCAGCTCACAAAACCCTTCGTTTATAGAGTCACCAAGCCTTTCTCGGACATGGATGCAATCACGGTATGGTTTATAGTCTCTATTTCGACGACGCGATGAATAAGTGGCAAATTTTAATACATCTTTCTCAGTGAGGTTGATTGTGAATTTCTCGAGTACCACGTTTTGTATCTAAATATGCTTCAAATTTTCTAATTACTATAACTCACACAAACCTAATGTTGCGGATTTCAGTTTTTGCTATGTGTAGGCGCCATAAATTCTCGGCCTGACGGGCTTCTAGAGGTTCAAGCGTCTCCAAACTCCGTCACGGCATGCACATAAGCGAGATGTACGAGGGGAGGTCCAGAAGTTCGTGGAATGGAGGGGATGGAGTGGGGATAGGGGCGCTCGCTAGGTGTCATTCTGATTGGGGACTCATCATTAGTATACAAGTTAAGTTGCAGCCCTATAGCGTCAGTCGTTTACGAATAGTTGCGTACTAAACAAGTCAATCCGGAAGAAAACTGAAACTATGGACGAAATTGAACACCGTGCTGTGATAAGGTTCCTTACAAAGCAAGGAAAGAACGCTCAAACCATATTGAATGAAATGGAAACCGTTTATGGGGAATAGTGCCCTAGTAAATCAATGATTTATAAGTGGCATGGTCTTTTTAAACATGGTCGAGAGTCGATTGAAGACGACCCCCGCTCAGGACGGCCAGTAGAGGCCACCACATCAGACATCGTCGAAAAAGTGCAAAAGTTTCTACTGCAAGATGCCCGTTTGAAGACAAAACAATTATCTGCATTAGTTGGAGTATCAGATACCACCATTTTGCGTATCCTACATGACCACCTGGGTATGACAAAAGTCAGTGCAAGATGAGTACCGGCTGGAAAGTTGATGGCTACTGTTTTTTTGGAATTGTGAGGGGATATTATTGATTGATTACAAAGAAAAAGGTAGGAGCATAATCGGAGAATATTACGCAGCGATATTAGAAAAATTAAAGGAGGCCATCAAGGAAAAACGTCGAGGAAAATTGACGAAGGGTGCGTTGCTCTTGCAAGACAATGCGCCGGTTCACAAGAGCAAAGTTGCAATGGCTGCTCTGCACAAGCATGGCTTTCAATCAATGGTCCATCCACCCTACAATCCAGACCTGGCACCTAGTGATTTTTATTTGTTACCCAATTTAAAAAAATACTTACATGGAAGAAAGTTTTCCGACGACAATGAGGAAAAGGAGGAAATTTTGGCCCATTTTGAGGCGAAAGATAAAACATATTTTTATGATGGTTTAGAAAAATTAATTCATAGATCTAATAAATATATTGTGCTTAAAGGTGATTATATTGAAAAGGAAAAATAGATTTATTGTTTTATTTTATTTAAAACTCTTCCATTCCACGAACTTCTGGACCACCCCTCGTACTCTATAAATATGACGGTTCGAAGAGTAGTAGTTTTTAGTAGCCAGCCAACCAACCTCACTAGCGCATGAAAATGCCTGAAGTAATGAAACTTGAGTAGCGCGTTGTCATCAAATTTTTAACAGAAGATAATTACATAAAACTACGTTTAGGCGGCGTTCACTGTGATTCATCTCCTCTGCATTTCACTGTAAAAAAAGTGGGCAAACTATTTCCGTTTAGGGCAACAATCTCTGGAAGATGCTGAACGGTCTGGTCGACCAAATGAAGTGATAACGCCTTAACAAATTTCATTTATTGAAGATTTAGTGGTAGAAGATCGCCCTAGTATTCGCCGAAATGTACGAAGCGTATAACATATTTTTCCTAGAGATTGGTATGTATTTCATCAATGGATAACACAAAATCTCATGTTGAGCCAGATCTCCACGATGCAAGTTCAACTAAAGCTTCATTTCATTAGTCTAATTAACAGTTGATCTTCTTTAGGTATATTTGCTGCAATCCATCCTAGATAATGTTTTAAAGTTAAGCAAATGAGTAGAGATTCTAATAATAATTGTAATGAATTTCATAATTCTACTTTTAACAAACAAAATAATGGTACATACGCTCGCAAAACAGCACAGTAAACATCATAAGCATCAGGAATTGACAGGAATAGGTTAGTTTTATCACGTGTCTTTGTTTCGTTTGGAAACTTTTCAGTGTAGCTACAATACTTACTGACGTCACACTTACACGGACGATTCTGCAGGGCGATTATGTGTCAGTATGCTATCTCTGTCTAACGGTATTCTCTATCCTCGTTTAACTATTACTACAAAATCCTATCCTCCCATCGATCTTTTCATTTTGAATCGATTCAACGAAGCCCTTATTCTGTGCGAGGTGAGTGGGATAGATGGTTAGACATACGTAATTTATTTTAACTGAAGCCGGTGTTCGACTCATTTCGTTCATTTCTTAATAAGGCGTTGTTGGATATTTGGGTGCGGTTCTCCAGTTTTATAACGGTTACTAAGTTTTGATCGCGGTCAGTAAATTTATGAAAAATTATACGCTCGAAGAGAAACTATTTATAGTAAAACAATATTACGGTAGGAATTCAGCAAAAGCTACACGCAATTTATTTGCAGTAAATTATCCCGAAAGATCAATTCTTAGCACGACTACTATTCGTAAGACAGTTCAATATTTTGAAACAACGTTTACATTAATAAATAGCAGAAATAAAAATGTTTTTGCGAAAAATGTCTGTGATATCGAAATGTGTCCATTAGTGGAATTAAATCCTAGAAAAATTGCTCGCGAATGTAGTATTAGTGTAACTGTTTTAAATCTCTTTACATAAGAGCAAACGTCGGTCATACAAAATTAGCACACACCAAGAAATTTTACACAACGTTGCATGGAATTTTGCTAAATAATGATGAATAAATCTCATTACAAATTATTTTATTTACTGATGAAAAAACATTTTACATTCACGGGCATCATAATCGTCCAAATATCCATTATTGGTCGCGTAAAAACTTACACCTTAATATACCAACACGAACGCAGACTCCACAAAAACGTGTGAGCTGGTATTCTTGGGAATAAAGTAATCGAACATTTTTTTTTATTGAAGGAAATTTAAATGGCAATAAGTATTAAGAATTATTGTAACCTAATATTGTTCCTGCTGTACGGAAGGGATTTGATATTAATGAAATTTGGTTTCAACAGGACGGTTGCCCGGTGCATAATAGGCGTAATGTCAGTAATTTCTTAAATACCGTTTTTGAGGATAGAAGGATCGGTAATTCAGATCCTATTAAATGGCCACCACACTCCCTGGATTCAGTTCCAAACGATTTCTTTTTATGGCCCTTCTTAAATAATTCAATATACGGCTATGGTGAATAACGTCCATCGAATCGCGAAAATCAATGAAGTTAGCAACGATGTCACTCTGGATTATTTAAGAAATGTTTCTCTCAATTTTTATGACCAGCTGGGTTACTGCTGATACCAACGGGAGAGTTATTCGAACACGTAATGAATAGTTAATTTTTTTTTACAATTTGTTGTTTTATTTGTAGTTTTACATTTGTTGGCTTTAAAGTTGTTATATTTACTAATTCTTTATTTATTCTAACAAGCATTTGTTAAGCTTCAAAACTTTTTTTATGTTTATTGCTTTTATTTGATAAGAATTTCTATTCATTTCAGAACCTTTAATATTATTTTATTTTTCATGAGGCTATGATGCTGTTATCAGTTACATTATCCGATGCTTCGATATATGAGATGCGCAACTAAGTTTCCGCTAGCAATATGTGTTGATCAATTTCGACATATCCAAAACGTTATGAGCCAAGCTTAGACATATGGTAAACAAACCGTTTTGACACTGTAGTGATTTTGTTTTGGCGTCATATACTTTTGGTTGCGTGAAAATGATTTTGTGCTAAACAATCGTCGTTTGCTGGAAGTGTTGATTATTTTCCTTTATTCGGAGAAAACGGCGGCTGAAGCACATCCAGAGCTCCACAAAGTTTACGGAGGTGCTGCTGTAAGTGAAACAACGTGCCGTGATTGGTTCCGTCTCTTCAGAGACGGTGATTTTGATGTTGACGACCGTCCGCGTGTAGGAAGGCCCAAATCCTTGAAGACGCTGAATTGGAGGCATTGCTCGATGAGAATTCATGCCAAACGCAACAAGAGCTTTCATCAGCATTAGGAGCCAGTTTCAAGCGATTGCATGCATTGGGAATGATTCAAAAGTAAGGAATTTGGGTTCTTTAAGATTTGAAGCCAAGTGACGTTGAACGTGGTTTTTTCGCCTGTGAATAACTGCTCCAGCGGCAAAAAGGAAGGGTTTTCTTCATCGCATCCTGACGGGTGATGGAAAATGGATTCATTACGGCAACCCAAAGAAAAGAAAGTCATGGAAAGTGTCTGGTCATGCTTCTACGTCGTCGGTTCGGCCGAATATTCACACTGCGAAGGTTATGCTGTGTATTTGTTGGGAACAAGTCGGTATTATTTATTATGAGCTGCTGGGGAACGGTATCAATTTCAATTGATACGATTGAGTCAAGTATTGCGCGAAAAATTACCACAATACGAGTAGAGACACGAAAACACGCTCAGCCTCACGTTGCCAAATCCGTTAAAACCTACCTGGAGACGCTCGATTGGGAAGTTCGTCCCCACCTGCAATATTCCCCAGATATTACGCCATCCGATTATCACTTGTTCCGTTCGATGGTACATGGTCTGGCTGATGAGCAGTTCCGCTCATATGAAGATATCGAAAAATGACTTGATTCGTGAATAGCCTCAAAAGATGAACACTTTTACCGTAACGGTATTTGAACTCTGCCAGAAAGATGGGAAAAAGTTGTAGCTAGCGATGGTCAATACTTTGAATGATTCATATATAACCATTTTTTCATAATAAAGTTGCATTTTCATAAAAAAAATAGGGAGAACTTAGTTGCGCACATTTTACATACCTGGATATCGACAGAAACAAGTCAGTTATCAGTGCAGTTATCATATGAGTATTGTCTTATTATTCCCATTTACATTGATGCAATTGTAAGGTTAAATTTAATATTAGCTTGACAAACTTTATAAATCGTATTTATAAAAGCTCGTTTAGACAATTGGTTATAAATTTGTTACTCATATCATCAATAGTGATATAAGAGTGAGCTTTGGCGAGAAAACGAATATCAAGCTTATTTTATTTTGACTGAGCCGAGTCGCAAATGTAAACAAATCTGTGCTGCAGCCTCGTACTTACGTACGCTTACGCTGAAGTCCTTCCCATTTCCAGTCGCCTAGAATGCAATCCGCAGCTTGATATAGATACAGCATGCATAGCAAGATCGTCCATTTATTCGTACACTCGCCTAGTTACTATCCTGGCAGTGAGAAAAGTATCCCAATTCTAGTCATGTATTTGACATGTTTAGATGCTATTTTGGTCAGAGTCAGGTCACCAAAAAAGACAAAAACTTAATAAATATAACACTATTACATACTAGTTTCAAATTTTCTTAAATTGTTTCATGCAACAAAAAATAGTTTTCAATTTTTTTTTCCAAAATAAACATTATAGAACATGCGGTGTTTCTTAAATATATAATTTATTTGTAAGGAAGGCCGAAAAGGTAATGGAAAAAAAAGGAATTTGTGCCCTCCTCGAAACGGAAATGTATTGTAAGGATGAGATAGCACAAGAAGAGAGTGTTTTCCTTCAAACTGTAATAAAAATAGCCCAGTTAATTAAAGGATGTATTTACCGGAACGAGTACTTCGCTTGGAAAAGGAGTAGTTGTTTCTCCTTAGCTTTCAGCAAATAAACAGGTGATTGTTCCCGACATTTATTTACCCTTCCTCTAGCTTTTTTTTATTATTATCTTACAGTTGCAAATTTAACGTTCTTTTTTTAAGCTTCTATTCATTTTTGGTTCTCCGTATTCTCATTCAAAAAAACGTACGCGGTAGGCGCCGCAAATTCTCGGCCTGATATAGAAAAAAGAAACTTGGAACAATATAAGAAATTTTATTTTTCAATGTAATCTCTCCTAACTTCTATACACTTATTACAACGATTAATTAATAATTCGATACCCATGTAAAAATAATTTCAAGTTTTTCCATCAGATGTTCTGTAACAGTTGCTTGCAACTCACTATAGTCCTTAAAACGACATCCCTTAAAGTCCTTTTTTAAATTAGAAAACCAATAAAAATCACAAAGAGATATATCCGGACTATACGAGGGCAACCTGAAATGTTTCCGCAATCGACAAAAAGACACGGTATTGGCGTGGTTTCTTATTTTTAATTTTCGATGCAATCTCCTCGAAGATAAATACATTTTCTCAAACGGTGCTCCAGTATCTTCAAATCGTTGGAAAAGTAAAATGTTTCGAGGTCTGCAAAATAGGCATCTGTAGCGACGATTTGAGGCAAATCTCCTTCCACCAAGTGATTTCTTCAGGTTTGGGAACAGGAAAAAATCGCTGGAGGCTAGGTTCGGTGAATATGGAGAATGAGAGACTAATTCGTTGCGCAAGTCATTCAATTTGGACACGACGATGCGGGATGAATGAGCCGCAGCATTGTCGTGGTGGCAAACGAAGCCGTTTCTCCTTTAATACTGCATCGAATCGGGTCAATAAATGGCTGTAGAATTGCCTCGTGATCGCCCTTCCCTTTTGCAGATAATCGATTAGGATCACACCTTGGAAATCTCAGAAAATGGTCGCCATGACCTTTGTGGCCGATGAAACGGTCTTTGTTTTCTTCGGAGCCGATTCGCACCGGAAAAGTCTACTGCTTCGACTATTGCTTGGTCTCCGGTATGTAGTGGTGGATCCAAGTCTCATCCATGGTTACGAAACGCTTGAAGAAATTTCTTGGATTGCGTTGGATACTGGCCAGACAGTCCTCCGAAACGACCACCCGATTTCCTTTTTGCTCCGGTGTGTGCAAACGCGGTATCCATCGTGCCGAAAGCTTTTGCATACGCAAAATTTCGCGTAGGATATACCCAACGCGTTCTTCTGAGGTGCCTGTTGTCTCTGCTATCTCCTTCAGCTTCAATCGGCGATCAGCTAACACGACATCATGACCATTTTATCGGTGGTACCGGTTTTTGGGCGTCCACTGCCTGGTTCGTTACTACATTTTACTAGGTATTGACGTTCCTCTCCGTCCTCGAAGCATCGTTATAGACTACAGTCTGAATTCTCTTTTTGTGACATTTTGTGATACACTGCAATAATAAACAATATAGAATCGTAACTCTGAAAGAAAATGATTTACGGTTATAATTACGATTTATTAAAATCAAAATTTAGTCAAATACCGGGGGCAACTAATAAACCCCCAATGGTTTAAAAATATAAAGTATCTTAGAAAAAATCGATTCTGCATTATTAAACTTGAAAACAGTAAGCTGGCAGTTATAAATTAAGTTTCAAAAGGAGAACGGTGTCAATTTAGATTTTATAACTATAAAGGAAGTATCGAAAAATGAGTTATGCTTCTGAAATCCTTGCGGAGCTATCCATCCTCGCTGCCTATTTTGCATTTGCCTTAATAATAAATTGTGAGGTGGAAAAATCCTTCTCGAACTTCAGAAACATTTTAACGTCATAAAGAACTCAGCCGCTCACGGGAAATTTTTAAGATGACGCATTTGCGCTTATGCAACGGTCTTAATGTTATTTCTAATAATTTCCAATGCAAAAATCAAAGTTCAAATTGATATACGAGCCGTTACATTTATTACTGTCGTGAAGTTGACATGTCTTTTACCTTACCGGATGATGCTGTCAGTGATTGACATATTATACCCAGTTATTGTTTCATATATAAAACTAATAAAGTTTTGGCATTCTACACATACGAACTACGTCTTATATTGAAATGTGACAGAACAAAAACGTTATATACTCCATTCACATTAAGATTGCAGAGTTGGAATAGATAGGCCTTAAAATACGGACTTGCCATTGGCTAATGGGCAAGGCATGTTCACACTGGAGAAATTCATGCAATTTCTTTATATGAAATTTCTGTCAGTTGTAAAATTTACTTACGATTTTGTTGCCGTTGTTTCCTGCAGTTTTTCATGGTATTTTATCTTTATAAACAAGTAGTGACAAAAATAATTCTTTTCAGAGCTCTTTTATCTCATAATTTAATAATTCAAGGTACTACACAATTAATTATACAAACAAAATAATATTTATTGTACCATTACAAAATTACAGCTTTGATTTCGTATGGCTGCGGAAGCAGTAATACATCTAGTTACAGGACCATCGAAAAACCCTCAAGGGAAGCATATTGGCAGTAGGCAGAGGTTAATGGCTTACGATTTACATCTACAAACTGAAGAAAGACAATTGCAAGTCAAAGTCTGTTAAATTGACTGCAACACGACTTGGTTTAAGTGAAGGAACAGTATGAGAGTAATGCCAAAGAGATTAATACAAGAGGAATTCCCTGTTCGCCCCTAAGAAACGCCTTCGTGAAACAATATCACTTAGACGAAGTTCAAAAATCTATAATAAGGGGATATGTCCACTCATTCATTTTAAGAAATGAATTGCCTATGAGTACAAAATTATTAAATGTAAATATAATATATTTTGACCTTCGATTTAAACCAACTTATTAATCTTTTGCAGTTTATTATTGCAGATGACAATTTGCCCTAGTTGAAACACACGTTATGGAAAATTTAAAAAAAATAGGATTCAAGAGGTTAAAAAGGAACTGTGGTAATGGAACAAAACATTTTGCTATGGAAACGTCGGTATTTAACTAGCATTAGAAAATTAAATAAATTGAAATTATTTGTTCACCTTTTTCACTCTACCCTTTGATTTATAAATCAAATTCATATGTTTATTTCATTTGTCATTTTATAAATAAAATGTTAACAGTAAAGAAATCTTTTTTATTAAATTTATTGCAGATATGAAGAGAATTATATAAATTTGTAATATGTGCATTTAAGAGATTTTCATAATTAATCAATATATTTGATATTTTATTGTATTTTTTTATTTTATTATATTGTCATTAATATGCATGACTGTACTGTCGTTGAAAATGTACACTGGTTTTACTACAGTCGGGGTACAGTCGACAAATATACTTGCACTGCTGTTTTCTTTTTCACCAAACAACTCATCAACTTCACCATTGACAATAACCAAACTCTATGCAAGATTTAAGGATCTTGTATGTTGGCATATATTTTGAAGTCATTCGATGGACTTGGATACAGTCCCTTTGAAGCCATAATCAGCAACATTCTTCCTCGTTTCGCATTATCTCATACATATTGAATTGCTTAGTTTCAATCATACCATTGAAACTTTCTCTTTTAAAATTGATGGAGATTACCAACGGAGAGGTTCACTTCACGATAAATGACTTGGTATAACACTATGTACACAACCATTCATGTCGAAGTTAAGTTTCGATTCAAGTTTATCCATGGTAATATTGTTATTTTAAAGCTTGTCATATGACATTTATGTTCCTTTCGATTAACCCTAAATGCAATCTCATTTACTTTTTAACATAATTAAATAAGTTCCAACAATTTCGGTAAATGAAACAATCGAAGGATACATTTACATTGCAATTGATGTTACATTTACTTTGCATTACTTTTACATTGTTGCGGTATTATTTTACCAGGTCATATAACCATAATGTTTTGCACATAAAATATGAGAAACTTTACTATTTATTATACAAGATTTTAATAACCAAACTTTCATGTCATTTGACAGTTCCATTAAATTTCACCTGTGTAATACAGCCGCTGATCGTAGCGTTACCTACTGCATTCTTAACGTGAATGAAGTATAGTATTAACTAGTGTCAGATCTGAATCAGCAGAAAGAAATTATTTGTTGGCTAGTGCAGTTATATAATACGCTATATTTTAGTTTTAATATGCCGATATTGAATGCCATTATTGTTTTTCTTGTTACATATTTTTGATTTCTGTTTCAAGCTAGTGAATTTCTTACCACAATACTTGAAGAGGTTATTGACCGGTACCCTCACCCTCTTCTTTTCCTCTTTTTTTTAATATGTCCTTACTTCATTTGCTTCCATTCTGTACATACATTTTACCAACACAAAAAAAGCCCGCATCTTCATGAAATTTCAATCAAGTTTGCAAAGAGGGTATATATTAATTGCTTCCGGTACAAGCATAATAATCGAAATTGAACATACTGTAACCAGAAGCAACGCTATTATTATCGATAATAACGCTGTACTTTACGTGTATATAGGTTCACGAACCTTTTCCGCAATTGACTTTGGCTATCGGGCTAAGGACCTCACGTTCTAAATAAACAGTAATTTACGGTCGATGTAAGTCAGAGAATATGAACGTTGTATTAAATTAATCATTTTCGCTCTATTGCCTCGCCATTTCAATGCTAATATGTGAGATTGAAATTTGGTATTGTACATGTCACAAATGAGACCGGTGATTGCTTTCAATATATATAAAATGGTTTCTGCATGACAAGAACCAATATAAATTTTATAACTGAAATAAATTGTTGAAATACAGATCGATAACTTTGCTCGGTATTATTAACCTGAAAATGAAGTCTGACGTTAGAAAAAATTATATGGTTAAAATTGTATATTCGACTAAAACTCCGAACTTTGAGAACCTCGTAAAGACATATGGAGTATGGTTGAAATTTTCGATTCAGGACCGAACGAAGAATGTTGCTACTTCCAGCTTCTGTGTCAGTAGACACTCTATATACTAGCGACAACGCTACATTACGTATATATACACTACCGCTCAAAAGTGTTTAGGCACCCCTGTTTTCATGGATTATTCATATAGTATTATGTTTACCAAAAAAAACATTATAATAAAATGAAATACGTATTTAAAACGTTTACTATCATTTACCTGCACTTGGTCGGATTACCATAAACTGTTTATTGCGGTGCAATTACAATAACAATCCCTCTGAATTTACTGGGTAAATTTAGTCATCTGTTAGATTGTAGGTAATAATGTTTAAATTACCTTCCTAGAAGAGTATAGTGGAATCTGTAACCTATGGTCACTTGCAGTGTGGTATTTACTCTATTCACGTCGTGAGCGAAATATCGTGTGACAATTTTTTAAAATGCCTCCGCGACGAGAAATTAGTACGGAAACAGGTGCGCTTATAATAGCTTACCATAAAAGTGGCATAAGTAATCGACAAATTTCCAAAAAAATGAAAATACACCACGCTACGGTTGACTATAACGTAAAAAAATATCGGGAAACTGGCAGTTTTCTTAATAAAAGACGGAGTGGAAGGCCAAAAGCGACAACAGCTGCAAATAATCGCAGAATAGTGGTTACCAGCAAGTTAAATAGACTCAAAACAGCCCCCGGAAATCACCGCAGAATTAAATGTTGGTCGCCAAAAACAGTCAAACGTCGCCTACGGAAAGCCGGACTCCATGGACGTATTGCGATGAAAAAGCCATTACTACGCAAACAAAACAAGCAAAAGCGACTTAAATGGGCTCGTGAACACTAACATTGGACCATAGAAGAGTGGAACAACGTCCTATGGACGGATGAGTCCAAATTTGAGCTGTTCGGATCCAGAAGACGCATATTCGTAAGAATGTGGGTGAACGCGCCAGAGAAGAGTGTATTGCTGCTACCGTGAAGCATGGTGGAGGTTCTATCATCATTTGGGGCTGTTTTGCTGGCACTAGTATAGGGGACATTGTGAGAATTGACGGTATATTAAAAAAAAAGACTACCGCGAAATTTTGGAGAACCACGCAATACCTTCCGGAATTCGACTTTTTAAAAAAATTTTATCTTAATAAGATAATGAACCGAAACATTCCTCTAAATTATGCAAAGACTATTTACGCCATTTAGAAGAGGAAGGAACCCTCAAAATTATGGAATGGCCTCCCCAGAGCCCCGACTTGAATCCAATCGAGTTACTATGGGAAGAACTAGATCGGAAAGTACGCAAATTGGCTCCGACATCAGCTACTGACGTGTGGAACAAATAGCAATCGAGTTGGACCTCAATAACACAAGAAACTCTGGCAAAACTTATTGCGAGAATGCCTCGATTGTGTGCTGCGGTTATTAAATCAAGAGGTGGTCACATAGATGAAAGCAAAATTTAAATTAAACATTTTTATTTTCACATTTATTTAATATATTTTTATTCATGTACGTGTATCTGTATATAAAAAATAAATACTATTAACATTTTTGCTGAGTTTTTATACATTTTGCTGTCAGTGAGAGTGCCTAAACACTTTTGAGCGGTAGTGTATATATATATATATATACATAGCGCGATGGAAGTTTTAGCGGTCGCCGTATGCGAAATAATATTCCCAGATTTGCGACCACTTGCGTATGAATTCATCGGAGATGAGCTCATCTCCGATCGCTAACCAAATGACAGCGTCCAGAAGAGCATGAGTGAGATATCGTCGAAACAGTCTCGACAAGATCCCCAAGAATATCATTTCATATATATGTATACTATCGTCCATATATATAGGGACGGCTATAGAAAATATAGAAATACACAGAGCTATTAAAATTAATGTGTAACAGAATGTATTATA
This sequence comes from Trypoxylus dichotomus, assembly GCA_023509865.1. Classification (NCBI taxonomy): domain Eukaryota; kingdom Metazoa; phylum Arthropoda; class Insecta; order Coleoptera; family Scarabaeidae; genus Trypoxylus; species Trypoxylus dichotomus. The sequence goes on from CM042081.1 coordinate 38,526,536, forward strand.
TATTTCAATTGTATTTTGATAGATTTATAGGGCAGTTTACACAAGCAATACCCTAATAAAGTACACTAATTTGTATTTTGCGATACTTCCCTTATTTTACATTTTACGATAGTAGGAATTGTATTAATCCCTACTGTAATTAATAGTCTCCGTAAAGAGAAACAAGTTTCAGTACCGTGCGGAGAACAACGTGGAGGAGTGAAGCGCGCGGCATGTGGTGAATCGAGTACCCGTACCAAATCACGCTTGTTCAGTATTGTTCGACTGGTCATTATGATTGCTTGTCAGTACACACATACTTAAAAGATATCGCAGTTAGGTACGTTTCGGGAACGACGTATTTCAAATAAACTAGAAAACGTAAAAGCGAGTATACCGGATTTAACATACCAAGGCGATAGAATTAAATATATAAAGTGAAACAACTATTTGACGTGTACCAGCAGGTGGAAGTATGAATGCTACCTAAAAAGTATAAAACACTGTTCTGAAATCCGTGGCAAACTATACAGAGAACAATTAATAATTGATATAAGTATTTGTTTTATTATATGTAATGTGCCGTTCACTTTACTAGCACTTGTCTCCTTCTGGAGCAAGTATTCGGATTATACATTATCAAGTCGGATATTGTTAAGAAACTTTATACCATCTGTTCGTGCCTATGTTGAAAGAAGAATTAAAGCAGAATTGAAAGATAAAGAATTGTGGTTATGCGTGGACAAAACAACCGATGGACAAAAATATTTTGTGGTGAATGACATGGTACGTACAACGGAAGAGTTTAAACCGTAATCCCCTATTGTTACGTTCTCCTGGTTTGAAGAACAACGCCGCTGTAGCCTGCTCGTAATTTCCTAAATTACTTGACCAATACTTACTTGTAGAGTATGTTCGCTTATTTACTAGAGGAAAGGTTGTACAGTGAAACTCAATGCGCATGCGCAAAAAAATATATTTAAAAATGAAATGGTTACACGGTTTCCACTCTTGCCTATGTACATGTACGATGTACGTAAGATATATAGATTTGCAATAATTGCAGTTATTCGAGCTCTCTTATACATGTAATGTACATTAGCATTTGTATATGTATTTTCATTGGTAGCAACATAAAGTAATGCCTCAGCATGTACGTTGCAAAGCCATGTCTTAATTCTGTTTAAAAGGTTAAACTCTTATATGCTTCCGCTGAAGCTTTGTTAGAGGCATGTACTAATGCCTCTATCTGTTTGCATGCACCACTACCTTTTTATAGGAGCCAACCCTATTTATTTCTTAAATTTATAAGCGCACCTCGGTGCTATGCTTATTTATATGTCCCTTTCCGGGAGCCTAATATACTTTCCTTGTTTTAAATTTGCCTAAGGGACTTGGCCCTGTATTATTGGCATGTATTTGTACTTGACCAAATACGCTTGTTATATTCACATTTATAGGGGAACCCACCCTATCTCTTAGTGCTTGAACGCCTGGTCGAGGGCGACAGTAGCGATAATAGCCGATCTCAATACAAAAGTAATGTCACAGCTACCCAGGCGTTCTCGTTTGAAATATTACGCTATCTGCAATCTTTAGCTCTATACTACTGCGCCCTAAAGAAGGGAAAAATCCAGTAACCAGCAAATGTGCGAACTGCGCACCGACAAGTAAAACGGAGCGATGATGCCGACATTACATAAGAAAACTGGTCCGTGACACTCGTCCGCTACGACGAGCAACTAAATGAAAAATTTCTAAGTCCCGATACGACAAGGACCGAACAAACGTACAAAAGACAACGGGCGCTGCGGCCGCAACGACCGTCAGCAAGAAGCGGAGTGATCGTACTTGTAGAGGAGGTCTATACATGCGCGCCGACAATCTCACCAAAATAATTTCCGACACAAACTTAACTGAAGACTAAAAATATGTATAGACGACAATGGACACAGTAGCCTCGACGTACGATGATAGAAAATCGAGAATTTATACTTATTAAAAAAATCTATACATGTGGTCCGACGACGTTACCAAATGACTCCCGCCAGAAATAAATGTATAGACAACGTCCTCGACGATTCCCGCCAAAACTAGAAAAACTTAGAAATCTCTAATAATCTTACGACGACGTTACTGTACACGTTACGACGAGGCACGAAAGGTGACCGAGAGTGCACGATCGCTAATACCTCGACTGTCGCGCGGGAGACGACTGCCTATGCTTGTGTACCTTAAATTTCAAGAAAACTCCCATTACATATCCGACGACGTTGCAGTGAATGATTTCTAATTAGGCAGTTTTAGCTAGCGTAATGCGAATGGCTGACTTGCATACATATACAATGCGTAATGTACATACATATTAAAAATAAAATTGGATATAAGAGAGCAAAATAAATAAATATAAGAATGAAAATAAATAAATATAAAAATGAAAATAAAATAATATTCTAAATGAAAATAATAATGCAAAGAAGATAAAATACATAATAGTAAAAAAAAATTTAGAAAATACAAAAAACTATGTTACGTCCTTAACACCTATCTTACTTGCTTCCAAAAGAGTTCTAAAATGTACTAGCGATGAAATTTTAGTGAAGTCGTGTTGAGGGCATTGAACAAATTTCAACAACTGAACTTTTAATGTTTGTCGCTAACATGCTTTCCTTTGCCCGATTTGTTAAAGAAGAGAGTGGCAATCTATTACATACAGCATGTAAAATCCATGCTTTAAACTTTATGGTGCAATTGATCCCTAAATGCTATCTACGGGTAAATGGTTTAATAGCTCATACGAAGGCAGTATTTCTTTAGTCCTCCAAAAGTACAAAAAGATTTCACGAACTGTCTCAAAGTGCCTGCACCACCACAGTCTATTACGCGTTGGGGAACATGGTCAGAGGCTGCATTTTCCAACTGCGAACATTTTGATGATGTAAAGAAGATAGTTTTACAATTACAAATATAGGAGAAAAGGAAAGAAAACGGACCAATCTCACAGTATCTCAAATAATGCAACTCATCTACGGCTATTGCTTTTGTGTATATTTGCAGATGATCAGGCCAAGACACCCCAGAAAAGGACTATAGTATCAAAACAGATGCAAAAAGCAACATCCACAGCATCGCGGTGGTAAAAATGAGTATCTTGGCCTGATTATGTGCAAATGTTTACGAAACCGGTTGATTTAATTAAATTATTTAAGGTACTCTGAGATTCGTCCCATTTTCTTTCCCTTTTCCTATATTTTGAATTTTGTTAAATAATAATAGTGAAAGGAAATGTTCACTACTCTTGATACCAAATAAAAATTCTTGTGTTGTATATTAATAATTTACATTCCCATGGTATACCACTTCTAAGTTAAAATAGATGAAATACATCTTAAATTTTTACAATCTCCCATTGTGTCTGATGTTGTCGTTGTCCCTTTTGGAATTTGGAGAACCAATTATGTGTGAGTGGTAGAACAAAAAGATTTTGTTAAAATCATGAAGTACAAAATTTGGCCAATATAGGGATTGTGTCTTTACCAACATTTTCTTCTGATAGTAAGTCATGTGAGCTTTTTTGTTTGAATTAATATATCATTTCGGTTCGAAAAAATCGTATATTGCTATTAAAAAATAGTTATTTCAAGAAAAACTTTAAATAAAAGAATCCACATACAATAATAAAGCATCGAGAAATTTCAGTGTAATATATTTTCTATATTTAATTCGAGTCACGTATAATCGTAGAAAGAATGCTGTAAGTACCAAATACATACAAATAAAACTCTGCTAATTAATTAAATGGATATCAAGAATAAGGAGGAAATAAAAGTCAGTAATTTTTAAACAACCACATTTATTGATATATATTACGTATTGTACATGTAAATAAACAAATAAAATATTAAATGCTAATGTTGTTAATTAACAAAGAATCACAGACATCAACTCTTGTTATTATCGTTAACGTAATGAACGTTCTGGAACATTTAATGGAACGTTTCGACTAGAAGTGATGTAAGGACTACATCTCCACTTCTCAATTAACGATTTTATGCAGTTTTACCCTGTAATGTACAAAATCAATGATTCGATTTGAATAATTTCAACATATATCTTTATTTATGTTATCCAATAATTTTTAAAACATAACATATGCGTAGTATTGGTTTTTCTTTGGGCTTGTTTTTACTACGATCAGATTTGGTTATTATAACAATTTAAGATGACCATACTACCACTAATTGGTAACAATCATATAATAAAGATGGCATCTAACGAATAGCTGATTTGTTGTTTATTTCTGGATGCCACTTTCAAATATTTTAACCTTAAATTATGAGACTGAATTAAAAAGTATAGTTTAAAATATTAGGCAAATAGTACTAAAAACAACAAAAGAACCTGGGGGATATAATATTATATTGGGATATAGCATGGATAACTGTAGCACATAAAAATTACGTCTAGTGAAGTATGTGATTCCAAACAATTTCAAATTCACTCAAATTCACCTTACACTTTCAAAGGAAATTAATGATTTCCTTTTCCTATTAGAAAGCGTCAACCTGTGACACGTATGTAACTAATGAGGTACATAGGGAGTAAAGAACAAAGTGTTTCTATGTATCTGTGTGCACGTATATAAAAACAAATTGTATAGAGAAATCCAAGGTATCGCATTTTTATCATACAAACTCCGTTGTAACGTAACGCTTCATAAGTGTGTAGGTAGGTTTCTTACGTTAACAGACGAGGTATGTCGTCATTTGTAATTTTTCTATTCGTTAGAATTGTTGTTGAAAGGTATTATGTTTTGCGTTTTTTGTTATTACGTTGCTATTCTGAATAATATTTCTCTGTTGAAGGCCAAAAAGAAAATGCTTACAAAACAAAGGTGTTGGAAACGAATTACTTATTATCTTTTATAAGTTGCTATGTGAAGGAAAAAAGAATGTTTTACGTCAATTATTTCTTTAGTTTTTATTCATCTGCAGTAGGATTCTGTAACTCTGACTCGACACTAGCCTAACTCGACATCGACATCAACCGGAATTCTGTAACGGTGTCAAGTATGAAATCGGGAATTGACAGTAATTTATGTTCAAGAGTGCCAAATTTTGTGATTTTTAGAAGAAATGTAAGGGAATTAGCCGTCAAAAATGGCTTGACAGCTAATACTTGTAAAATAAGATTGTAGTGTTATTGTAATATATTCAACTATACGTTATTTATTTTGCCCATATTCCATAATTTATTATATCAGTAGAACGAAAGAATAATTAGAAGTTAATCATGACTAGATGTCAACTGCTTAAAAATATTAATTCATGCATTTACTACGATTAAAGAGTAAATATTAATTATACTTCATTTTTTAATTCGGAGGAGTACAATGAAAAGACGCGTTTACACGATGGAATTTTTCAAAGTTACTTCTTGGCGGCAGTTTTAAAACTAGTTATGAGTTTATATAAATTGTACAGAGTGATTTTATATGTTTGAGGATAGTTTAAATTTCGCGCGGTGGATTCTAGGGGATTTGACATGTTAAGAGTGGCCATTGTGAGTATCGGTCCTGTCAACTGCCTGTGCAATACGTTATTTATTATTCGTTATTTATATTCATTTTATTCGTTATTATTTGCTTCATTTTTACTTGTAATTTGTTCTTCTTAGAGCTACTGTTTATCAGTGTTATCACATTTACATTAATTTTCTGCTTAGAAAATCAATATGAAATTTATATTTTGAAGATCTGCTGTCAATATTTTATCACCCATCCAAAATCTATTTGCTACGCTACTGGTTACGAATTCAAAACCAAATCGCCAACGTGACAAAAATTTAGCAAGGCGCGAAATTTAAACTGTCCTCAAACATTTAAAATCACTCAGTAGTTACGTAATGAATTATATATTCAATATTACAAAAATGATTAATCAATTAGATATAGAAAACACTGCACAATAATATTTATTGATCAAATATACATGATACTACATTTCAACTTTATACATCATACCTTTCTTAATGGCAGTTTCTAAATGTTGCTAGATTCTATTATAATTCTTATTTTGATCTGTTTATTTACAAGCGAACAACAATTTGGACTAATATTCAATATACCATATACATATTAAACAATAAATTGACCTTAAATACATATGAATACATTACATTACTTTACTTTTACTAAAATAATTATTCACTAGCACTTTCCGTTTCACTACTATCTTTGCCCATTGATATAATAAATGGCTCGATAGTATCACCAATTAATCCATCTAACTCACACATTTTCTTTCTTCTTTAATCACATGTTGTACACATTTCTTCCAATTGTCTGTAGTGATATTCTGGATTGCCTGTAGTAAAAGTACCCTTGCATTTGCTAACTTAAACGAGATATTCTTAGCTCCCACATTTTTTATTCGAGCCCATACTAACTCAATCAGGTTGAGTTTGCAATGATAAGGTGGTAACCTCAACACAGTTTTGTTGCAACTTTTGGCCATACCATCTGTCACATGCGTATTATATTGATCTTTATTAAGGCGAATTAAATAAAGAAGTTCAGATCGAACCATCTCTTCATCGTACTCGATATTTTTTTATTTCAACTAAATCTGCATATCGAGTTTTCTAGATGTTGTTATGGGAATTTTTTCAATTTTTCGACTGTGATATGTAGTATTGTCCATAACAATAACAGCATTGTCTGGCAGTACCGCCAATATCTGATGAAACCATCGTTCAAACACCTACGCATTCTTTTCTTCGTGGTAATCGGTTGTTTTTTTACCATCCAAGTTTTCTTTGGTGGGGCAACTTGATGGTAATATAATATAACACCAACCTATCACGCTTGATATTCTTGCAACAATACCAGTAGTTCGAAGTATTTTGAATATATTCAATATATTTTGCTTCTTTATTCAAATCTTTTTGCAAAGATGGATGTCCTAAGCTCAGATATTTTCGCTCTCTCGGCGGAGTTATTTCGATTGCTACTTCCTCCATATCCACGAAAAATGCTGTGAAAATGTTTTACGCGTAGAATATGCCAGCCAATTAGTTCTCAGAGGAACTTTTTTTATTACAACAATGTGAATTTAGAGAGAAAACTGAATACAAACACAGTCAGAACAATATTCAATCTAATCATCAATCAGCTGTTGTAACAATATGGCGGCCGGCGATATATCGAATATCGCTAGTGTAATTTTGGCCGAAAACTGACCGACAGTTAGCCTTCTTTTTGGCGCTTCAATTGAAAAACACTTCTCCTAATTACAAAATAGAGTATAGTTGCTCCTAATTCAGGCGCCCCAATAAACTCTTAAAACATCTTTTTAATAGTGTTAAAAACCACTATTTACTTTATCGTGAACTTCCACTTAAGTCATTTTAATCAAGTTTTAAGGCTGCGCATTTCCTTTTCAATGCGCTTTAAAATAAATGTCTGCAATTCAATGACCTTTTTTTAACGCTAATTATTAAGGTAATTGTGCCTATTTTGTTATTTATTTACTGATTTTTTACAATATCCCAAGGCATTTAATATTTAATTAGTTGCCCCCATAATTGTTTTTTATTTATTGTTTACATTGGGTGTTGAAATTCGCCAGTCTTTTATATCATTTCATAAAATTAATCGAAATTTTTCAATGGCTGTGCTTCTTATTTTGAACGTCGTCTAATACAAAGAAATGTGGAGTGATAATGTATAAAAGAGAGTTATTTAACATCCTTACGTTAAAACAGATTTTGTTAAATTTCAAGTTGAAATAAATTGTTAGTATAAACAAACTAGTAATCTCTAGAGACCGGATTATATGCAAAGTGGATATATTTTATTTTATTTATTTACATGTAGATGTATTATACTAATTAAAGTTAATTAGCGTTAATTAACTTCAATCAGTGTAAGACATCTACAAATAGACGTAAAATATAATAAATAAATAGAATAAAATATATACACTTTGCATATAATCCGGTCTCGCATAAGAATTGAAAAATTCTAGTAAAACATTCATAATTAGGTGTATATTATTTTACAAATGTTTTAAATTTGTGATTCTCTATCGAACCGTCTTCTATTACATAGGATAGTAAATGATCATACAACATAATACAATTACAAACATAAACAAATAATTAATACATTTTGGTTTTGAATAGCCGCCAAGAAAATGTCCTCTCTTGAAGAGTGATAGAAACCAAGCAAAATGTAATAGAGTAAGATGCACGACCCAGACGACACCAGTTTTGCTGTCGAGTATATTCCGCCGAAGTGTCGAGTAAACGTTACAGAATTTCGATAGTGTCGATTCACTCGACATCGAGCTTACAGAATCCCTATGCTGAATTCAAATACAGCCCGTTCGTTTTATGTAGGCGGGAAGTATGAATGCACAAAGTTGAAGTGATAACGTCGGTCCTATGTCTTTTTAGTAACAAACAATCTAATCTAATAAAACCAATATAGTAGACATAATTAAAACAAATTTTACATTATTACCACACAAAGCTGGCTGCGTCTGTATTGAATAAGAAAATTATTATGTTTGAGCTTATTGGAAATTTAAAATTCCGTTAAAAAATGTGTAAAAATATTCGTGTACTTAACATTTTGTCTTGTCTGGGCTTAATATTTTTTAATTCCCTGTATTAGCAATGCGTTGACGCGTTTATAATACTCTGGTTTGTTCGCAATAACTAACAAGTAAAGGTTCCCGGGTATCAAATTCAGATCGTAATGACACTTGGTAGGTAAGTAGAGTATGTTGAGATTTGAAAATTTTTTGTTTGTGCTGAAACTCACTCTTCACATGGGATGTTCGCATGGCTCAGGTCGATTCTCTATATAACCGGACTTATAGCATTCATATGCAAACAAAGTGATACATGTATTTAGAGGACGACAATTGATTGTGTATTGCAAATGTATTGCAAATGGAGATTAACATTATAATTTGAGATAAGAACCAGGTGATAAAATCGTCGATTAAATCTCTTACATATTTGAAATCCATAGACGTCCAGTGGTTGAATCATACTTGCTACTTTCCTTGGTATTGTTAGTATTTGAATATCTTTGTTGGATGCGACCTCTTTCTTGAAAGACTTTGGACAGTGATTTGTAAATGAGTTAACAAACTAATTGTTAAATAAATCAGTGGTTAATTTACTTTCAGATGAGGCTTAAATAACAAAGTTTGCACGTAGGGTTTGTTGTACTTAGGTCGTAAATTTGCCACCAGATACTTTTAGTACTATCAGTAGTGGAGACATAGGTTTACCAGATACAGATATTATTATATTAAATATTATAGGACTGTGTTAGATGCACTTGTAACACCGCCTTTATATACGATTTCTGGTTGTTTTTGAATTCGTCGAGTAGGTGTACAAATGCCGTATTATAAAACCACAAAAAAACAAGCATAAGATGGAGGCGCCTAAATGCAACACCCTGTATATACCACACCCATGTCTCCTGTAGGATCTTTCGATAAGGCACAATATTTGCATTTAAATTTTTGTTCTATCTATTTCCGTTCAGAACTTAAATCAAGATAACTGAAAATCTGCGAATTTTCGAAGGGGTACTTCACCCCCTTAGAGTGAATTTCAGCACAAACAAAACAATTTCATTTTCAAGTCTCAACATACCTACCAAGTTTCATTAAGATCTGAATTTGACACACGAGAACCTTTCCTTGTTAGTTTCCTTTATCTGGTTCTAACTTGATACATTCTAAATTCTTCCTGTATTTATGGCAACTTTTGAATTCTTTTTCATGACGGCACTTAAGTTACTATTATTTGCTTTTATTGACCTTACTTTAGAACGCGGATACCAAAATTTCAATCCTTTTTTTAGAAAGTTCATTTCTAAAAAAGTTTCTTAAAGGTAACACAGCATCTATACTGCCGATGTTTATACCTTCATACCAAAGAACTACGATAGTCTATACTTGGAAAGGGTTATTCAAGAATTTGGCAGCATGACATTGGTAATGAATACCCTGCCTGTTAATGTAGAAAACCTATAGAACCATTTCTTATTTAGAAGCTAATTTATAGTTGCATGCTTGCGAAAAATTACTCTGTTAGATTGACAAAAGACAGACGTTTAATAAGCTGGTTGAATGTTGAGTGAAAAATAGGTTAATAAACTAAGAAATATAAAAATATAATTTTCCTCAGTACAATTCGATTCTTTATACAGAATGGCGCAGTGGGTATTAATGGTTATTGAAATGCCACGGTTCGAACTGGGTGTATAATCAATGGCCTAAATAAACCCCTATAATACAGTGTAGTACCTACCGAAATGTGGCTGTTGAATCAATGCAGCTTTGTGTTCCGGCGTAGTAATAATGTAATAATGTGTGACAAGACGCCTTTCTACACATCGGAATCTGTAAAAAGAAACAATTTTCGGTACTAGGCTGCCGAACAACCTCAACAATTTCATGAGCAACTCCTACATTCCAAAAAAGTTACCGTGTGATGTTATGTCGCTGCATTCGGAACACTAAACTCGTACTTTTTCGAAGAAGATAACCGTTCAGTGACTAATTTCTCATCGGTATTAGAAGATGCTCCAAAATTTTCTACCTGCTGAAGTTTAGGTAGAATGTAACAACTTATGGCTTCAGCAAGATGGAGCAATAAGCCATATATCCAGTGATTTTAATTGGCCGCCAAGGTCATCGGATTTGACAAGCGTTGATTTTTTTGTATGGGATTATTTAAAGGCTAAATTTTCTATTATCTAAGAAATTAGAGCGACAAACCACGAAATGCTGCAATGAGTTACAGCGACTTTTCAGTCACAACTTCATGAATATTGAGAAAAGGGTGGTGGCCATTTAGCAGATGTTAATTTCAAAAATAATTTCTGGCGTTAAACTGTGGATCGTTTCGTTTGTACGTCCGCAACTACAATCCAAAAAAAAACATCAACACCCATTGCGCCATCATATACAATTCGCATTTTTAATGAAATGTGATAAGACGTTATTGTTCTTAAAACACGGTAAAAACCTAGACGACAGTTTATGCGATAAAATCAAGAAATGATTCTTATAAACTGCATTCTCCTAATAATGTAAATTAGGTGTAGATGTCGTTTCGCATAGCACAGAACAGCATATTGCTATCGCATTTACATATTCTGCGGTATTACCAGCACATCGGATACGAATTCGTTAATTTTATGCAACTTCACGGTTAATTAGAAATTATGGAGCAAACTTTGCAAATTCACGTTTATCTATGGTGCACACTTGCTCCAGCTAATCCTTTTCTATCAAGTTGACTGACTCTGCATTTTGTAGGTATGTGGTAGGCACATCAGTTAAGCAAAAATATAGAGTGCATACAAATGTGTATTTACTTCCATTAGTTCGCAGACCCCAAAGAAAACCGATTCTTAAATTTATATTGAAAAAATATGATAAATTTTTAGATATTCTTTGTACATTTTTTGTGACGTTGACGCAATATGTATAGTTAAGCGTCAAATTTCACACGTTTTACAATATCTATATATGTACATACATACATGCGTTATTAAATATTAAATACGCTTTCGCCAAGAATGGTCTTCTAGATATATTTATTAAAATCATGGCAAACAGCTTCTTTGAAGAATATTTTTCAATTGGGTATAAAATGTTTCGTACTTAAAAAAATCGAACTGATTTCAATATGGTTTCGCATAGAAAAGAAGAAGGTTGACAACTATTATGACTAAGCATGTGCCGAATTTAAGTACCACTCAAATGCTGTACCACTGATATGTTATACATTAATAAATGGCCAACTAATATATTAGCGAGGCATCATATACGAGAAAGTTGGATTTCTGACCATACAGAATACCTGCCAGTTGTTAATGATGTAGAAATAGTATGCAATTTTTGTCAAAAAACTCTAAAATGTGAGAAATAGTGGGACATTACATATAACATATAAATGTGAAATAAGCATAAGCAACAAAATAAATATTTTGTCTAGCAACCTTTATGAAGATCTCTGTGAAACATTTATTGCTTTCTTTACACAAACTTCTAAACCCCAAATTAAAATGACGATTGAATGACGATTGCAAGGACTGTGTGGATGTACAATTCACAGGTATAGCAGTAAACTCCACTCACACAAATTAATTAATTATGCGGAACGCAAAAATTCACAAACCAGGTAATTCCATGAGACCTATAGTATCCGGCATTGATTCTCCAACATACAAATTGTCCAAATGGCTAGTGAATGAATATAAGAACTTGCCCCATAAAGTAGATAACCTATGTGTAGAAAACTCCTTAGATTTTGTAAATAAAATTGAAAAGACTGAATTAAAAGATGGGGAAATCCTTGTATCATTCGACGTTTGTTCACTTTTCCCAAGCGTACCAATTTCAGAAACTCTGGAGTATTTGGTCGAATTTTTGAAATTAAATAACGTAGATGACGTGAAAACCGCGGAATATAAAAGGTTAACTAAATTATGCATGTCACAAAATTGTTTTCAAATAGGCGGAAAATGGTTCGAACAGGTGGAAGACACGGCGATGGGTAATCCTTTATCTCCTTTTATTGCGAACCTTTTCATGAGCAAATTTGAAACGAACCTGAAAAAAAGAAAGAAAATATTTTCCGAGAATTTGGCTTAGGTACGTAGATGATATTTTCGCTGTGTTTGATACCAACAAAGGAAACACACAAGATTTTCTAGTAGAACTGAACTCAAAATTTACCACGATCAAGTTTACTATTGAAGAAGAAGTGAACAATCGCCTTCCGTTTCTAGATACTCTAGTCATACGCAACAACAATAAATTAGAAATAGACATCTACAGAAAAGAAACTAATTCCAACAGATTCATCACGTTTGATTCGCACCATTGCGAACAACAAAAAATGTCCGAACATATTAGACACTATCGTTTCGACAAACCTGAACTATCAAGCGTAGCAGAGCATATGGTAAAATCCGGATATAAGATTGATTTAAAAAATCTGACACTACTTACAAACGTGAACTCGTATAGAGAATTAGACGCGTACGGAACGGTATATATGAAAATGAACGGAAACTTATTGAACAGAGAACCACCCCCAGTTTGATGGATTTATTACCATAGGCCCTGTTAAAGATACGGTTCGCTGTCGCTCCATCCTTTCCCGTAAAAGGCATTAGACCGCCGAGTAGATTGTAAATAGCTATATGTTTTAGAAATTTTAGAGCCTGCGTAGAAAATAATTTGCATGTGTGATACAGTTTTTCCTTTCAGTCGGTAATACGGTTGACAATGAGAGCCCACGTGGTCTCGAAACGCTGCGTTCCGCATAATTAATTAATTTGTGTGAGTGGAGTTTACTGCTATACCTGTGAACCCAAATTAAAAGCATTTCTTAAAAGTAATAGAAAGAGAAAATTCCTGACCCTTCAACATTACGGAAACAATATCTCACAAAGTGTTATACAAAAGTAATGCAACAAATTAATTTAATTGTTTCTAACCAGCTAATGCAGCAGATTATTGTGTAACAAATGTAACAGTTGGTATTTTGATCAAACTAATGCTGAAATTATAAGAAATACTTTTATTGAAAGTCTAGAAAATGTCCTTTAGTTTGGCCAAATTCAAAGGCACTTTCCTTTTACTTGTTATCGATGCAGCGGCACATACATACGTTGAAGGCAGAATACTTATATTGGTCAGCACAATTTATACTTCTGACTTCTATCTGAGATTTTTGTTTTACTAATTTAGGTGTGTTGAATCTAAAAATCATATTAGTTTTTGCGTATCACGTCTAAATTTAACTCTGTACCATACTATGGTCCTTGAGCAATCATAACGCAAATAAGTTGTTACTTAAGAACTGATAAGACATAAAGAACGTACAAAATTTTAAGAATTCATTTTTTTTATTCAAATCCGATATTAGTCACGAGTATAATATACGTATTTATTTTAATAATCATTGAAAAATTATAAGAGTATTTGTAAAAACAACAATCAGGGAATAAATTTTCATTTGCTGCACTTTCTGCTCCGTATTTTGATTTGGCAGTCCCTTTGAACACTCCAACAGTAGTTCGTCCCTCTTCTTTGGTATTGAGTGTCCGTGGTTTTTAAATCTTGATGAAATCTCTCGCCCTGTTCGTCGCTTACAGCAACTAAATTTTCGGGAAACCTATCGAATGACTATGAAGGAAATGAATGTAGTCGGTGAATTTTTGAAGTATTGATTTGACTAGATCTTTGTAATTAGAGGCTTTTTTGCTTCTTTTTCAGCTTTGTCCATAGTTGACGAAATTTGGACCTGTCATTAAAGTTTTAAGTTGACGTCGATCAGATACTACAGTTTTAATTTTTTCATAACTTTTAGTCGTAGAAACTTTTGACATACGTATTTGAAACAGTCTTGCAAATTGATCTGAAGAGATGGAAAAATGCCTTTTTTTTCTGTAGACTAAACGTTCACTTACAATATTTTTTTGTCCAAGATCTAAGGATGTTCTGCGAGGCCACTGTTTTTGAATCCAGTGTTCGCTTCTAGCTCGATTATCCCAGAGGCACAAAAACAGAAATTTGGTATATCCCCTTTGAAAGCCAAGTAAAAAGTTAACCATTTTGAAATCCGCACACTTAGTAACTTTATAACCTTCTCAATATCGTCATATGTTCCCTTCAATGTAACGGAATATCCAATAGGAATTGAACCGAAAACATTCCTGCTGTGTGCTAGGACACACTTGAGGTTTCTAGTAGAGCTGTCGGTAAACAAACGCCATTTACTTGGGTTATATTATGCAACGCTTATTTTAATTAGCAAACCTGACACATTGTTCCAATAAACAAATTCACACACCTGTTTAAAATATTGCAATATAAGGTTACCTTTCCTGTGGCGGTAAAAGTTATTTCCGTACTTAGCTCGAGTAAGTTTTTTTCATTTAATCTTGAAGCCAGCACTTCCGATGACCCCTTCGATAGGTTCACATCGCTTACTAAATCATTCAACTCGGCTTGAGTGAAACGTTGTGGTCCATCATTAGAGATCATATATTTATTGTCAGAATCTTGCTAATCAATAGTATCTGGCATGTATTCGGCATCCGAGTATTCAAGTGAAGGAAGCTCTTCATAAATTGGCGCGGGTATTTCATCGGAATGAGGTATTGGTTGAATCGCCGACTTGGTATTAAAATATACAATTTTATTCTTATTCTTCTTATTTTAACCGGAGATCTCGATTAAACTAAAATAACTATTATCTGCCTGGTGTTTCGGTTTACGTCATATCATTAGAACGCCAAAAGTTAATTTTATAAATATTAATTTGAAACGTTTAATGAACAAAATACTTTGAACAATGAAGCACTAAATGCAGCAAATTTGTTATATACGATAATATACAGTTTATGCAGTAGTGAAAGCAATTTTGGGCTTCGCCTGAGAGGAAAGATACATACCATTTTTCAAAGAAATTCTAACTTTGATATATTAAGGTAGTTTTCTGAAGGAAGATCTAACTGAAAATTATCATTTACTTTTGCCATACTTTATTTATGCGCCTTTAAAAAATTGCGTTGCAGAACGGACCTTTTCAATATTTAAATATATATTCACATCCAAACGGACGAATTTTACCGAAGGAAAATGTTTCAATTATTAACACAAACTGCATATTATTCTCCGCAATTTAAGTATTACTATGAGGGCTGATCCTCATATTCCACAACTCTCCTACTTCTATTTGGTTGCTTAATTAATGTTTTTGACATTTAGTTAACTGACACTTGTAGATCATATCTACACAATATCAAGTTTGTATCTCAAAACCTGCAGAAAAAGGGCATGACGCCAACTCAAATTCATAAAGACATTATAGCAGCTATTGGTGAGTCTGCAGTTTCTTACGATATAGTCAAACGCTGGTGTCGAGATTTTAAGTGTGGAAGAACATCCCGTGGAAAGCAGAAACATACCGGTGGTCCTCCCATAACGGTAACAACAGATAAAAACATCATAATGGTACACGATAGCGTACTGCATAACCGACGAGTACGGATCAGGTACATTGTAGAGGATACTTTCGTATCATATCATGTGCTGCACAACATACTGACTAAAGAATTGGACATGAAAAAGGTGAGTACAAGATGGGGTGCCCCGAATGTTAACCACTGATCAAACAAGAGATCGGGGAGACTAAAGTGTAAAGTAGAAATGTGAAAACATCACGGTCCTCCTCCTCCACGGTAGTGCCATTTGCTGGAAAGGTTTTGCTATATATGCTCTGGGAAGCTTAAGAAATTAACCTGACTGACTATTTGCAAAAGTGACAGAGCATTACAGGGTCCTACTACGTGCAATTGCTTTCTAAATTGCGAGACGCTATTAAAGAGAAATGCCGACGAAAGTTAAGGTACGGTGTGCTGTTTCACAAGGATAATCATCCCAACTATACATCTGGTATTGCTATGGCTGCTATACACCAAGAAGATTTTGATTTGTAGAGCACCTGCCATATTCGCCGGATCTGACCTTTAGTGATTACAGCACCCTCGCATAATATAATATTCATAAAATCATAAATATTTATTCGTACTTCATTTCCATATAAATGGAAAAATTTACGTTAATAAGTAAGCGATAACTATTATTTGTTTAGAACTGTCTTGGTATCTAGATTCTTTTCGCATATATATGGAATATCTTTTACGGTGATGCAGCGTCCGAATCGTATTTAAACTCGTCACATCTTTGATCATAAGGCAATAAATAATTTTCTTGTGGTCCCAATTTAACGACCAGTGAGCAACGACTAGATTTATAGATCGATAGATGTAAATATCATACAACTTAAGCCTTATATATGGTCTATCGTCATGAATTGATAATTTCCTATTCAGCACGCGTTTCCGTACGGTGTAAATTAGCGAGATTTAGAGCGAGATTGTGTGTAAACCCTCGGGAAGTTTATCTCTGTGAAGTTCGGAACCTTGTCACCACAAAAGTTACTCAACGCAGAAGATTCATCGGTTCAGATAGTAGGCTTGGAAACTCTCAGATTCAATTAATGTAATACAAATAAAACATAGGGGAAAGAGTAAATAAGAAAGATAATTTATCACATAGTAGATGGAATAGGAATAGACAATATTTGAGAGACCTGAACTAGTAATAAATTTGAATGCAATTAAAGAACTTTGGTTGTTCAAAGCGAAATAAAATAATTATATTGATACAGGAGTATATCTAGATGGCGCTGTTGTCATTGAACTTAACGGTTCTCTAATTGTTTTAAATTTGAATTAATTTTTAGAGGTACGTATATGGATATGAGTTACATATGCATTATTGACTATAGAAATACGTTTTTTTTGAAAGGAAACTCTTATACTTAAAGATATTATATTTCATATTACGTGTGACGATTTTTAATGTAACAAAACGTCCCATGTATGCTAGTTATCGTAGCCTTATTCCCATTTACAAAATAGACAAAGAGACATATGAAAAATGATCTTCTCCTGTATTTGCATATGTTAGCTGGGGGATAAAGTATATATTTCAAAATGACATCTTGTGATTTTGTTGGCATAGTAACTATTTTTCAAAGAAACTGAATGCATTAATTTTGTTATAAAGATATCATTGTAAACGATATAAAAATTCAAAAACCTTAGTTTTAATACAGTCTATCTATAAAGGATGTAATCAACATATAACATAGAAATATAACAGGAATGCTGTAATAATTTTAATAAACATAAAGCAAAATGGAGGCAGAGGAGTTATATGCCGTATCCGTTTTTTTTTTCTATTAAAATATTCATTAATGAAATTGATACGAGAATCAGAATCAATACTTTTAACCCAGACTTGCCTTAATATACAGGGTGATTTCTAATGCGATCGAAAGCGTTACTTTAAATTAAAAGAATCACGTGAGTGTAATAGTTTATGAGTACTGGTCTCGTTATTAGCTTGCGTGTATGCATATATGAATCATACGAAGACAATCAATACGGTATTATAATGTATTTAACGAAAATATTCAGCTAGCGTCTATAATAAAATAATTTATTCGAGAAATCATATAATAGTCGACTCTATAGGATGATCCTCAAGCGACCGTAACAACAATATAACAACAAATAACGTACTGTAGATAAAAGAAGTATATAAATGAATCCCATTGTTCAACTATAATAATATTGCTGCAGAATAAACGCGTTAGCAATAGCAATGCTGCGTTGGTAACATCTTCTCCTGGAATGTTGAAAGAAGGCGAAGAACAGAAAATGCCGAGTTGATGAAGATAGGCACCGTTTGCAAATGTTACTGAAAAAAGTTTTTAATAATAACTATCACACATTACCTTATCAAATTGTAGTAAACTTAACTAATAATTTTTTGCTGAGAAATCTAGTTTTTGTTTCTGCTTGCCAGTATAACGTGATCTAGTTAGCACTGAGTGGAAAACCATGTAGTAGGCACGAATAAGGTTGTGGTTTCATAATAAACGGACGGATTCACACAAAAATAATGGGGTTCGAACCCATTAATAACAGAGTCCGTTACATTAGAGTAAACATGAAAATTAGGAATTTATCGATATTCTTCGTGCACGCCTCTGCTGAAGAGAAAACTGAAGAAGAGAAAGTAGCGCTTGCTGGACTAGACAGAGAGATGGAGAAAGTACCAAGGGAGATGTGAGACTAGTAATGGGAGATCTGAATGCACAGATTGGTAAAGGAGAAGAATATGTAGAGATAACAGGAAGACACAGTCGACATACTGTTACAAATAGTAATGGAGAGTGTCACATGCAATTTGCAGCCAGCCACGGTCTAAGAATTAGAAGTACGGCATTTCCTCACAAAGGCACTTGGACGCCAACCGATGACAGGACCATCTACCAGATACACTACGTACTAATTGATAGTTGAACATACTCTAGTGTACTAGATGTCACACCCTGAAGAGATGCAGTGTCAGAATTAGACCACTTCCTAGCGTGACCCAAATTAAGGGAAATGATATATAGAGAGGATAGATAGATTGAAAGATGAAAGTGTGTTAAATACCTATAGAAACAGAATTACTGATTCATTACGAGATGTAAATAATAATGGAGAGGAGAGGAATATGACAACAGCGGGAGGAAATCAAGAGGAACGAATGGTATGACAATGAGTATAGGGAGACAGTGAAAAAAAGGAATGAAGCCAGACGCCAAATGCTGCAGATGCTAACTAGAAACAAGAAAGATGAATATGATAGACTCAGAAGAGAAGCCAAATACACTTGCAGAAGAAAGAAGACACAAATGATGAACGACCATCTATTAGAAGTGCAGTCGACATATGATGAAATAAGAAACTTTTACAAGAACATCAAACGAGTGGGAAACAATTATCAATCTAGAGAAACGATGTGCGGGGATAAAAACGGAAAGACATTAGTGAGTGCTGCAGAAGTGGTGGACAGACAGAAGAACTACTCCGAGGAGGTACCAAGCCAAAATAAAAGCAAGGGACGAATATGCAAGGTTGAATAAGAATTTAATAACGCAGCGCAGCCAGCAGATGAAGCATATGAAACAGAGAGCAAATGCTCAGTGAATGGGAGACTGCAATGTTATGCCTCGTATACAAAAAAAAAAGGGGAAAGATAAAATTGCGAAAACTACGCCATTTATAAGATTTTCACAGATATCCTATGGATGAGAATAGCACCATAAGTTAAAGAACGTATTGGAGAATACCAAAACGGGTTCTATTCGTCAAATTTTGGAGAAAACATGGAAATACAATGTTGAGATTTACCAAATCTTTATTGATTTTAGACAAGCCTACGATAATATACACAGAGGTTGTATGTTATACTATGCAATGGAAGAGATGAGGGTACCAATAAAGTTAATCAACCTGGTTAAATCTAGGAAGAGCAATTCAAAAACTAAAGTTAAAATACAATACATGCTATCAGAGACCTTGAAGTCGAACAAGGACCCCGACAAGGAGATGGATTGGCACTACTTTTATTTAATATTGCCTTGCATAAAATCACCCAAGAAGTGGAAATATATGGTAACAGCACAATTATAATTAAGAAAGTCCAAGTAATTGACTATGCGGATGACATCAACATGGTGAGAACAACAAAAACAATAATAAGAACAAAGTATGAGGAATTAAATGGAATATGACAAAACATAGGATTGGAAGTATATAACTTTTTGTCATGTCTTTGGCTCATTACGGTCTTTCGATTAATGCGTGATTCAAATTAATCATTCGTTGGCGATAGCGTTGTGTATTAACGGTTTCGCCGGGCTTGAAGACTTCGTAATATACAATACCGCTCTGGTCCCACCAGACAGAGCATGATGGTCTTCTTATCGAAGCGATTTAGTCTTGGTGTTGAAGGACCGGCTTCGCTCGGTGAAAGTCCACAAATCGTGTGGGACCCATTTACCGAGTTTTTTGATCTTCCCCATTACTTGCAAATATCTGCTGATTGTTTCTTGTCAGACGTGTAATGGTTCCGCTAATTGCCGTTGAGTTTGAGTTGGGTCCTCATCCAGTAACTCCTGCAATTGCTCATCATCGCATCTTTGTGATGTACCAAAGCGCTCACTGTCTTTGACATTGAAATCCCTACTTTGAAACCATGTCTCACATGTTCCAATCGATGGAACGTGTGCACCATTTGTCTACCAGGTTTCAAGCACAAATTTCGACATCATCACTGAACGATAAAGCAAAGGCGCTAGTTTTTGTCGGACTCAACTTGTGTGTGTTTCTAGTTTAAATATTAGACGAACAAAATGACGTTTTTACCAGTTTACCTTACGGTTAGTTTAAGTTTTTGACCAGTTTTTACCTGCGTCATTGTTTTGTTGTATAAGTTAAGACAATCTATTTATTTGACGGTCTTTCTCAAGTACTGTTGCTGAAAAGGGAAGCAAGATGTGTGCTTATCTCACAAAGATCTACTTGGTTTGGTTTTATTAGAGTAACAGACGAGGATAGTGACATGTACTACCGCATTATTCAAGTTACGTGAACTGTTTATCTTCTAGCGTTTGTTGTCGGTTGTCAAATGTAGGTTAGCATCGTTTTTGTAAGTAGTTGTTGTAAAACATTAATAAATCAAAAGATAATTGTTAAAATAAAATAATTTGCGCTATAATACATTAAATTTCCTTTTAAATTAACTATTTATAGGTATTTAATTTCATCCAAATGTATTGATTTGTTTTATACGTAAAAAATGAAGTAGATGAACTGTATGTGTCACATTAATACGCTACATACTTTTCGCTGACGCCATCTCTCGGTTAAACCAGAAAAATAAGTAATGCATACTCCTGGCAGAAGAGTTTTTTAACATATAACTGTAATCTATTGTTAAATTACATAGTAAATATGCTATTTATTATTTATTTACAATATTTTAGGGGTATCTGGGTTAATAGGCTTGATTTCAACACAAACAGCATAGTTTAGATTGTAATATAAATGGTATCTTACTGTTATATTTCTGTGTAAAATTTCGGGTACATCCTGTAAATATATTATGTACAATAATATTCAGAAGCATTTTTTATTTGATGGGTCTATAAATCAATAAAAATCCTTTAACTATTCCCTCTACTACACAATTGTTTACCATTTATTCCGCACAGCAAACAATATCGATCCTCACACATCGCTTCATAGTACATCATACACAATAATCCGTTCTAACACCTACACTTTCGCATTCAGCCCGGTTCTATATATTTCGAGTCCGGCTCGGATCTGGATGAAAGAACACGACCGTCGTATTCTGTATGTCGCATTTCGGCGACGAAGGATGCGTATTGCTGTGGTGATCGTGGTTCGGCTCGTGCTTCCTACTACTGGTGAATGGCGAGGGATCGCTGTGGAACGTCGACGAGTGAAAGCTTCGATTCATCGCCCTTTCCGAGAGGAAGGATATGTGGCCGACGCTTGAAGGTCGATTCGGGCCGTGTTTTTCGTCCTGTAACAGCAATAAAAGTGTGAAAAAAAATGATTTCATTCCATAGCGCAGACGTTTGACAGTGTAGCGAGAATTACAATCATGTGAAAGACGCTTGAAACGACCGATTATTCAGGCGAGCCAACATCAGACACCTCAGAAAAAATACTATGAGCTTTTAAGTCTTTCACGCGACGGGCGAAAGTTGCAAATAGAATGGATGACTTTGTCAAAGAAGCTTCTTCGTGGTTGACAATCGCAGCCATAATGTTGCGGTATTATATTTTTTAAAAGATCGAATTTAAAGACCGTTTTTTACTTGTGAAATGCTAATAAAAGGAGCGTATTCAAGAAAAATACGTAGGTTGAATGGAAATCTTCGCATGGTTGCACATACTAACAACAAACCCTTTACCACTCGTCGTAGAATGCATTGAAAATAACTATATACAACAGAACGTCTGCGCCACTTTAAATGCCCACGTAGTATACTATAAATATTACAATAATCACAAAAGTCAGGTGTTCAGTATAATACAGTCTGCGATAAAAGTATAGGACACTACATTTATTAAAGAAACTTCATTGTTTTGTTAAACATATCAAGTTTGGATATTTTTTCTATACATTGTAATAATATGTACGAGGACGGATCCTGATGCCCCATCCCGCACCTACTTCTAATCGGTTGTTTGATTAATGTTTTTCACATTTAGTTAACTGACATCTGCAGATCATATCTACATAATATCAAGTTTGTATCTCAAAGTGTTGTTGTGCTGTAGCTAATTTTTGAATTATGTGTCGTCATTGCTTATAAAAATGAATCGTGTAGAACAAGGAGCTGTAATAAAACCTCTAGAAAAATGGCATGACGCCAACTCAAATTCATAAAGACCTTATGGCAACTATTGGTGAGCCTGCAGTTTCTTGTCGCGGTTTTAAATGCGGAACATCACGTGAGAACCAACACGCCGGTGGTCTTCCCACCTGCTTGCTGCCAGCAATACCAGTTGTATGGCAGGGAGCATTATCCTGATGGAACAGCACATCTTGCCTTAACTTTCTCCGGCGTTTCTCTTGAATAGCGTTTCGCAATTTAGACATTAATTGTGCGTAGTAGGCCTCTGTAATGCTCTGTTCCTGCTTGCAAATAGTCAGTCAGGATGATTTCTTGAGCAACCTAGAACACAGATAGCAAAACCTTTCCAGCAAAGGGCGCAACCTTGAATTTGCGCAGAGGAGGAGAAACGTGATGTTTCCAAACTCTACTTTGCACTTTAGTCTCGGGATCATAGTGGTGGACCCATAACTCATCTATGGTCATATACCGACTAAGAAAGTTCCCTTTGTTTACTTAGCATCCGATTTATTTTTTGATCAATAGTTAACATTCGGGGCACCCATCTTGCACTCATCTTTTTCACATCTAATTCTTTCGTCGGTATGTTGTGCACCACACGATATGATAACCCAGTATCTTCCACATTATCCGTGATGCGTACTCGTCAGTCTTTCAGTACGATATCGTGTACCTTTTTAATGTTTTTGTCTGATATTACCGTTACAGGAGGACCGCCGGTATGTTGGTCACCAGGATGATCTTCCGCATTTAAAATCTCTACACCAGCGTTTGACTATATCATAACTGCAGACTCACCAATAGTTGCCATAATACCTTTATGAATTCGAGTCGGCGTCATGTAAACGTCTATCCTTATACAATCTTCGCGTCACATTAATCCACTTTTCGTTAATGTTGGCGGTCTTCCTTAGCATCTACAGTCCATGAGCCTCAGAGAAGGTGGTATGGGATGGCTCATAATATTATGTGGCGGAGGTCTTTTAGCAGAAGGAAAGTATGGATATTTTACTTATCTTAATTTATTTAATATTCCTACAATTTTAGTATACAAAAGCAGCAGCAATGGTCCCTTGCCTCTTCACATATTATTGACATGGGGCGAGATTCCCCATTCAATCTGCCAGTGAGTCTAAATCTTATCCTGATTTCCAGATTATTTTTGATGAATGGGTTTCCATTTTTTAGGGGCTTGAACATCATTTTACCACACGCGTAACAAAAGTACTTGGGATTATTTACACAGTTGCGTGACATTGTAACGGTAAATTCACGGGATTTGAGTGGTTCAAAAATTTGGTTAGTTAAAGCCTGATAAGGGAAACAGTTTCAAAATAGTTACAAACGACATTTTACAATGAAGCGAACAAGTTAGGACATAACGCGACATTATACACTCACGCATCTTTGGTTTACTGACCTAGTTTGGCAGCTTCAGTTTCACAAAATAAGGTTCCTAGTATTACAGTTTAAGCTTAAAGCAGTAGCTATAAAAGAAAAACCCTTACACTAGGGTGACAGAATAAAATAGACACCAGGTAAAGCGGTATAAATATGTAAACAGCTAAATTCTAAGAACGAATTAAGAACTTTCTCTTGTCATTAGGGTAGGGGTAGATGTATCGGAAGGAATTCGTCATAGTTTAGTATCGTTACAACTATGCCTCGCTTACAAGGTGGAGCCGAGACCAGGTCGTGCCGGACCTTCTGAAAGAAGTAAAAGGGTGTTTGTGCGCGAAGTGTTCACAGAAAAGTCTGCGCACCGTTCTGCGATACCTTCACAGTGTGGGGATGTACAAAAGGGTGGCAAAGAAAAAACCTCTCCTTACGGCGTTTCAAAAACGGGGCAGAATGGCTTGGGCAATCTAAATGCGAACGAAGCCCGAAGAGTTTTGGCGGTCTGTCATTTTTTCAGACGAAAGCAGATACCGCCAATTCAGTGATGGTGGTCGTACGTGGGTATGGAGACGTTCGTCACGGCAACTGGACGACAAATTTTTGCATCAGACGGTGAAATACGGCGGTGTGAACATCATGGTGTGGGGCGCGATATGGTATGGTGGAAGATCGCAATTAGTAATCCGCGACGGAAGTATAAATGCTGCAAAATATATCCAAATATTAACAGAAGGACTACTATCGATATTCGACAACGCCATTTTATCTAAGCCACTTTTATGGAGGATGGAGCACCCTGCCACAAAGCAAGAACAATAACTGCATGGAAAAGGGAACGGGGGATTCGGATTTTACCATGGCCAGGCCAATCACCAGACATGAATCCGATAGAGAACGTTTGGCACATAATCCAGACAAATATGGCGAAACGACCCCGAACACCCAGCAATAAAGAAGAACTCGTGGCAGCTGTTACAGAAGAGTGGTTAAATATTCCAGAAGCCACCATTAATCGTTTAATAGATTCTATGCCACGACGACTCGCAGCACTTCACGCAAGTAAAGGTGGATCAATAAAATATTAGTCTAATTTAAAAATGTTAAAATATTTTGTATATATAACGAGAATCACTCTAGTGTAAAATATCAAGGTGCTCCAGTTAAAACAGATTTACAAACTATTCATATGAATTACATAGTGGTATTGATTGTCAGATAAAAGTTAATTAATGGAACAATCCAAAATACGGTGCAAAGGCAAACCATGCCTTAAATGACGAGTGAAGTATTCATATGTTAAAAAGAATTCCGGTATTCTTTGATTTTAAACGACTATTAACCAGCGTCTACAAAACTCTGCGATAAAGTGAACACATGTAACTTTTCAGTTATCGCAAAACTTTTATAATTTTTTCTTTAGAATGGGTTTCCATTAACAAATAAGTGAATGAATTTACAATACAACCCTGTATAATGCTTTGTTTTATATCACGTGCCTCTAATTAATTGCAGCATCACGGATCTGCCAAGAGAAAGAAAGTGTGAGCAAATCTAAACATCAATTGGTCCGTCTTACAATCACGAACACCAGATGGGATAAGTTTGTTATTTTCCGTTATGTTTAAATTAGTACGATCAACAAAGCGGTTGTTATTCATCGGAAACGGTAAGCAAACAAATGTACCCGACGCGTTTCGGAACTTGGAAGTTCCTTACTTCGATAGAAGACAGATATCGGACTGTCTTATATGAGGAAACATCCACCCAGGCTTGATTACTCAATTTTGTTGAACGGAAGAGTTTGCCTTGAAACTTTTATCGTTCGGTGGGAAAAAAAATCCGACGTTGCTGCTGAAGCTTAAATACAGTCTAGAGCCGATCCTGAACGGAACGTAGTTAGCTGCTCTCGAATTTTCTTCGTGTTGCGAGTTTAATTTAATTACCGGCAAGAAAAACTTGTTGTAGCTGTTCTTTATGTTTCGTAATGATCGGGTTTGTGTAGAGTAGTAGTAGAAGTTAAATTTGAATTACCACAGAGTAATAACATTCAATTGAAAATATATATGTAAAATAAGAACACTACTACATCGTGTATCCCTGCCACAAACCCAACTGTCGGACATACGAGGGAGACCTGAAATGTTTCCGGAATCGATAAGAAAAACACGGTATTGGTGTGGCTTTTTTATTTTTATTTTTCGTTGTAGTCTCCTCAAAGATCAATACAGTTTTTCAAACGGTGCTCCAGTCTCTTCAAGCCGTCGGAAAAGTTGGATGTTTCGATGTCTGCAAAATAGCCATCTGTTACGGTGATGGCCTCCTCATTTGAGGCAAATCTCTCCTACCAGTGATTTTTCAGGTTTGGGAATAGGAACATCATCAAAATGTTCGCAGCAGTAAAACGCAGCCTTTAACCAAGTTCCCCAAGGCGTAGTAATCGGCAGTGGTGGTTCAGGCACTTTGGGACAGAGTTCGTGAAATCGTTTTGTACGTTTTGGGGACTTTAGATATACTGCCTTTGTATGAGCTATTAAAGCATTTACTCGTGAATAACATCTACGGATCAATTACGCCGCAAGGTTTAAAGCATGGATTTTATATGTTACATGTAACAGATTGCCACTCTCTTATTTAAGAGATCGGCCTAAGGAAAGCATGTTAGCGGCATCGTCACCCACAAACGTTAAAAGTCACAATTTTAGAGAATACGGTAAAATCATTAATAACGCAGAGATCTCCATGCTTTGCGGCTATAGCAAATTCATTTAATAGATGTCGCATGATATGGCTATTTATGTACGGGATTAAGTTAAAATATTATTTCGTACTACTGGCACTGCTATTATTTTGCACATAAGTATACATTAACAATAAGCTATCGCTTCTTGGGTTATTGAAATCAACTTTAGTACTCCGTTACCTTCACGCTATAGATTGTAAACATGTTTATGTATACAGTGAAATTCCCCTTCGCGGACACCTCTCTTACACGGACACCTCCCTTAAACGGACAGTTTCTCATGGTCCCGACCGGCTCTCGTATAATTTCCATTGTATTAACTCTTTCTTGGACGGACATTCTCTTGAACCGACGCGGACACGAGAAAATGTTCTCTTAACCGGACAAAAAAATAAAATAAAAAGAAACACCTTATCTTATTTTTATATCGAGAGTATTGCTATTGCAGTTCTCAATCGCGCCGTGTGCCAATTTCTACATTCAGTGCTTCTTCTGGTTGGCTCAATAAATTTAGAATCCGCCACAATATAAGTTTGAAAGCGATTTCGGGAGAAGAAGCTTTGGTTAATGTTGAAGATGTTTCATCGTTTTTAAAAAAACGTCCTTCTTTGATTAAGGGATATTCACCGAGACACATCTATAATGCCGATGAGACAGACCTGTATTTTAGGGCTCTACCCGACAAAACGCTCACATTAAAGAAGGAAAAATGTGTTGGGGGTAAGTATCCCAAAGAGATGTTTACAATTTTGCATTGTGCAAGCATGACGGGTGAAAGAGAAAAACTCCTAGTCATTGGTAGGGCAGCTAAACCCAGAGCTTGGAAATACAATAAGAAAGCTTGGATGACAGGACAAATTATGACACAGTGGTTGCAAGACCTAGATTGGAAAATATCTAAAGAAAAGAGAAACATTTTGTTATTTTTAGACAATGCGGGATCTCATCCGAAAGACGTTTGCTTAAATAATATAAAAATATTATTTTTATCCCCTAATTGTACATCAGCTTGTCAACAACTTGACCAGGGGATTATAAACAATTTTAAAACTTATTACCGAAGTCTAATACTCAAACATCTGCTAGTAAACATTGAAACTGCTGGTACAGCTTTTGAGTTAATAAAGAAAATTACACCACTGGATGCAGCTTATTTGGAAAAAAACCGCTTGGGACCAAGTAACCAAGGAGACAGTTCAAAATTGCTTCCGCAAAGCAGGATTTAATCATGTAAATATGCAAAGTGAAGACCAGTTAACTGAGGCTGATACATCTGACCTAGAAGATGATTTGCTTCTTAGTGTACTTTCAGATATCCTCAAAAATAAGAATTTATTGTAATTGACGGATAATGAAAACCTTAATGATTTTTTGAATGTAGATGAAGATTTGTATGTTGAAGATCCAGAATTCAGAACAAGAAATTGCAGATCCAGTTGAAATACAAGAACCTTCGGAAGATTCTGATGTCGATGAGGTTCCAGTGCCAACAGAAGCTATCCCAAATTATGGTAAGGCTATTACCCTGACCAAGCAACTCTAAAGTTTTGTCGAAAATCACGGAGATACAGAGTCTTTGGAGCTTCTAAATTAGAAACACGATTTCAAGACGCCATTTTAAAGAAAAAGAGAAGACAAACAACAATATATGAATTTTTGCGTCCTTAAAGTGACTATTCATTTCATTGTTTTGTATTACATACTGCATCTATGTATCTATGTACATATATTATACTTTGTATGTACATATATATCTAAAGGAAATAAACTTTTTTCTTAAGTTTAAAGTTTCTTATTTATTTTAAAAACATTTATATACATATACGATTTAAATGTACCAATTTCTTCAATATATTAATTTTTCGTTAAAACACGATTTTTGTTGTATCTACTACATATTTCTTTTATGCGGACACCCCTCCTGAACGGATATCTTCAGTTGGTCCCGTTGGTGTCCGTTCAAGGGAGATTTCACTGTATTTGTAATCAAGTGGAAAATTTCTACAATTTAATAAGATACTGCGATTGAGTAGTATTACTGGGTTGGAAATTAAGGTTTCAAATTACTTCCGAAGCGCAAAGTCAGCTCGTTCTGTTACGCGAATAAAAAATTAGTTTCGTGTACCGTGCGGACTTTGAGGACGCAAATTTTTGCTGAATTTTCGGACGCTAGAGAGCGATCCGCCCAAGGCGATTCGTGCTTTTTATCTCCTCCTCGTGTACGAATTTACATAATCCCTCGGTGAGTTTCACTTTTTAAATACCGCTTTTCTGTTTGTAAGTTTGTTCGTAGCGTTTTTTTATTTTTTGTTTCAACGAAATATTAAATCTCGTACTTTTTAGGCGGAGGTCAAATTAATTTTGCATTAAAGTGAAGCCTCGATAATTCTCGAGGGAGCTTCACTGACAATGAATTTAGCTGCGTACCTTTGGAAGAAAGTTTTCGAAAAATTGAGGCGAGTTCATGGTGTTTTAATTAATTGACGGTGTTTGCTGCTAATCAAATCTAATACGTGTAATATCAGTACTTTTAATAGTAGAGGTCTGTCAGTCGCTTACGATTTTACATTATTCTAATAATAATAATAATAATAATAATAATCCTTTATTGCCCAACAGCCCAGGGGCCAATTACAGGACAAATTACAATACAATTCTTATATAAAATAAAATAAAATAATTCAAATCGTGTTGCCTACAATAATAATGAAACAAAAAAAAAAAGAAAGACTCACAAAAATGGCTCTAGATCCCGTTTGTTTGCGTTCCTCACCATGTGACTGAGAGGTGCCTTAAGCAAAATGTTGGTATTAGCTCTAGGTACTTGAAATGTATTAAAGTAGCGAGTATGATGAGTAGGTACGGTAAAGTTTATTTGCGCCAGAAGGGCTGGCGAGTCGACAGTATTTCTCAGGATCCTGCAAAGAAACTCCACACTGTTACGCTCGCGGCGGTCAGCAAGAGATAGAAAACCATGCTCAACAAGTAAGCTATAATACTCGATACCTCTTGCAGGATACACGTTGTCCATTCGAAAGGAGAGATATTTTAGAAATTTCTTTTGAACCCGTTCGATCATAAGCTCTTGGTGTAAATAACGGGGATACCAAACAATGGAGGCGTATTCAAGCTTAGAACGAACGTAGGCATAATATAAACGTTTCATTACACCTAAGTCTGAGAAATGCCTGCAAGAACGCATGACAAAACCGAGAGTTTTGGAAGCAGATGAACACATGGACGAAATATGTTCCGTAAATGACAGTCTATTATCAAACAAAACACCAAGATCCAAAGTTTTGATATTGCGTGGTATGGCTGCATCATTAATTTGGTAGTTATAGTATAAAGTAGTGTGAGTGTTATTGTAGGAAACCACAGTACACTTGTCGATGTTCAGAGGAGATAATTGACCTTGCTCCAAGTATTAATGCGAAGAAGATTGTCTTGTAAATGTTTACAATCGAAAATGCTACCAACAGTATTAAATATCTTTACGTCATCTGCGTATGCTAAGACGTGACACGTAAACAGAGATAGTAAATCATTTATATAAAAATTGAAGAGAAGTGGTCCAAGATTTGAACCTTAAGGAACACCTGATGTTGGAGAAAACGGCGTAGAGGAATAACCATTGTAGCAGACATAACACTTCCTTCCAGTAAGATAAGACTCAATCAACGTCAGGAAACCCACACCAAAACCAAATTTGTCCATTTTTGTAGTAGCATCTCGTGGTTAATGCAGTTGAAAGCTTTAGAAAAATCTATGTAAATAACATCCACCTGCTTTCGCTTATCAAGCGCTTCACCAAGATATTGGCCAATGCATGCTAAACTAGTGATCGTCGACCTACCTGCAACAAAACCGTGCTGATGCTCAGATATGAAAGGAGTTATGCAGGCAGATATTTCTTTGTAAAGCAAATGTTCAAATACCTTAGCGAAATTGGGCAGTATACTTATAGGCCTATAATCAGCAATGTTAGATCGGTTTCCTTTCTTAAATACGGGGGTAATTCTGCTAATTTTCCAAACCTTTGGAAAAGTTGACGTGCTTATCGCTAGCTGGAATATAGTTGACAGTGGATAGGACAGAACAGGAGCACAATCACGTACAAAGAAGCTCGGTATTCCATCATCTACTATTCTACATAATGTTGCGTTTAATGATATATTTGGTTGAAAGATGTCTGGAAACTCTTATCAAATTCGGTTCATACTTAATTTTTTCCTTTCAACTTAAAACTTTCCTCTCAGAGAGACATACTTATATCAAAATCGAAAATAACATGATAGGGTGCTTTGTCTTCTACAGTTGTATAGCTTGCATACAGGGCGAAAAGCAGCTGTGGATTGTATTCTGAGCGATTGGAAATGGGAGGGACTCCAGCTGTAAATGTACATAAACACGAGGCTGCAGGACGGATTTGTTAACATTCGGCGACTCGTCATAGCTCCGTCGAGGTAAGATGATTTTATATCGATATTGACGATATCAATAACACATTAATAACCAATTATCTAAGCGATCTATTGCAAACACGATTGACAAAGTTGGTAAAACTAATATTAAGTCCAACGTTACATCTGTATTAGTGAGACTGTAGACAGTGGTAGCATACAGCGGATTGGAGACGGTATATCGAATTGTATGTACATCTGATGCGCAATCACCCTGCAGAATAGCATGCGTATTTTTCAACTTTGTTAATAATAATGTTTTATTGCCTCTTAGTAATCAAATACAAAGGAAAACATCAAAGGAAAAATACATTATATAAATTTAACCAAAATAAAGTTACAGGAAATAGATAAATAGTACTTATTATTATTTTTTAAATACATGAATGCTTCTTACTTGTTGTATTGAATGGGGCAAACTGTTGAAAAATGTTAAACTCACATAACGAAGACTAGTTTCTGTCAACTGTAGCCTGTGTTTAGGACAGCAGTAATATACTTTGTGTCTAGTATCATGGCTGTGAAGAAAAGTATTATGTTCAAACAGTTTTTTTTATATTTGAATAAAAACACTAAGCATTCGGAAATATAAATTGCAAACATGGTCGAAAACCTGCTAGCTCCAAAATGCTCTCTACGAGATTGATTGTGATTGAGGCGCAACAATAAACGTAGGACTTTTTTTGACTAACGAAAATACGATCAAGTTCTCTACTGCTTCCTCAAAAGACGACCACAAACTTGAAATGCGGATAGCAGACAGAAGAATAAAGCAGTCGTAGTACATCAGCGCTGACCACATTACGTAATATTCGTATACAATAACAGAAAGTACTAACTTTTCCATTCGAAGCAGTCATTCACAGCAAGGAAAAAGACGTGCTGAATGCTGTACTTCATAGTCGTAGTTATTGAGAGATAGAAGCACAGGATAATTCACTACCTTCTCTTTTTAGAGCATAATGTTGATTTGACTGTGATTAAGAATTACGTTATTAGCAGTAAACCATTGTTCAAGTAACGTCAAGTACCTGGAGCCACGGTCGATAATCATCTCAAATGAAGATTGTACAACTACCAAAGAAGTGTCATCGGCATAGTTCATCAACATTGGTCTATTCTCCATCAAAGGACACTCGACAGCATGGACATCATTAAAATAAATAACAAATAGTAATGGTACCAAGATACTGCCTTGAGGTACGCCCTTACAAATATAAATGGGATTTGAATAAACACGAATACCATTGGGGTTGATCTCAACTGTCTGCTGTCTATGACTCAAGTAAGATTTGAACCAGGATAAAGATGATATCTGTATCAGAAAACTCTTTTACCCAGGGTGAGTGAATTTCTACTCCTAACTATAAACAAATTTCTTCCATAATTCTCTGTTACGGGCCGAAATTTTAACTTTTCCCTAGTCCTTTTCCTCTGTTCTGGATGCTGTGTCCAATGGTGTTGTCCCATACTTTTCGTGGTCTTCCTGTTTTTCTTTTATTCCGTACTTTTGCTTCATATATTAATTTTACTGGTCTAGTGTTTTTTATTAGTTGTAAATGTCCCCACCAATTTAGTTGTAGCTATTCCCCTCGTATTTGTGAGTTTTTCATTCTATCCTTTCTTGTTACACTCCTCACTGTGCTACGATATCTCGTTTCCGCAGCTTGAATTTTGCTTTTTTTGCGTATTATTAAGTAGTCATGATTCGCATCCATACCTCAGAACAGATCAGTAGATTGTTTTGTAAACTGTTATCCTGGTGCTTCGCGATGTTTCCTTTTTAATGAAGTTCGTATTGAACGTATAGTATAGTTTGGTTTCTTTTACAATTCTTTCATTAATTTCTGACTCATTTTGGCCAGTGCTTTCTATGGGTACACCTATATAATGAAACTCGTTTACCTGTTGTATGCTAATTCCTTCACTCTGTATATTTAGTCGTTCTTCAGCGGTGGTTATAATTTTTGTTTTATTTTTATTTATGTTCATACCTTTCTTCTTAAGTGTTTCATTCCATATATCTATACTATCTTGTAGGCTCTTTTCGTCCTCTGCTATTAGCATATCATCATCTGCAAATGCTGTACAGATTTATTTGTTAACTAGATATCTAATTTCGTCCTCCTTTTACTCACAGTTACAACGTCAGATCAAAAGCGCCGTCATGGTATGGCACCTAAAAGAATTGATTTAATGCCATTTCTGCCTAAACACGACGTTGTTACAGGGCTCTCGAATTGTACCTCCAAACACGTCCGTGTTATTCGATTAAAAAAATTAATGTACCGAAACCCGTGCAAAAGCCCACGTAATAGAGAAAAAAAATACTTTAAAAAGTGCTGGGAAAGCGTATCCATTTATTTTCTTTATCGCACAGCAATTACGTACTTTTTTCTGGCTTATTCGAAAAACAGGAGGCTCTCGGGCAGTATACTATGCGGCGGTGACCTTTCCTAAATTAGTATGATTGTAAATCGAACGAGCGGAAGGGCGCTATGATTAATTTATCGGCACTAACTCACCTATTCGACAACTCGCAATCGAAAACAATGAGATATGAGAATGCGCTACTAATAAACCGGTTATCGTATGCTAATAATTATTCCGTTATAAATGACGCTTTGGTATATACAGTGTGTACCTAAAATAGGCAGTAGCGAGGTGGATTGATGCTGTTATTATTGAAAAAAGATCCTATTTTCGCGAAAAATCATTGGAGAGCGGAAAATTAGACGAAATAGGGTTTCCTAATTTGAGTACTAATCTACTACTTTGACATTATAATGTAATGCGACAATCTTGTAGAGGATATGTGGGCAACAACCGGCAACTGTAAGATTTGATCCGGCCCGCGAGGCATTTTGAAAAATCCAAATAAAGAAAATATTACACTACTAAAGTTAATAAATCAAAACATCGTACAAGGTTGACTGACGATAATTTGAAAAATTCTTTACGTCTTTGTATCAGTGGAATTAATCCAAACATTGATGGATTAGTTTCCCAAATTCAAGCTTAAGTGTCTCATTGATTCCATTGTCGCTATTTAACTTTCGTAGTTTGTAATAATTCCAAATTTCACGATTTAATTATAATGCTGCACCTATTTTTTTGATTTCATTTTCTTATTTTAATAAATTGTATTATAACAACATGGTCTTATTATTTCATGTCTGATATCTATCGCTAAAAATTATGAACACTATTTTTAAATGCGGCTCCCGAGCGTACATATTTGCACACTAAAGCTTGGCCCACAATATGTCAACGGTTGTTCATACTTGTTGTAGAGTAAAGGCTTGATATTCTACAAGTGCTTTTAGTATTATTATTATACCTCTGCCTGAAAGTTGGAATACGTAGTTATCAAAACAGAGTTAAATACGAGGAATGTCTCTTAATTTTTGCATACTGGGACAAAGAGGGCGCCACTAATCAAACGTCAGGACAAGAAATTAATTTCCGTCTTTACCCAACCTAAATCCAAAGTTTCAATGCGATACATCTAGTGTTGTAATTACAACGAACTGTCAACGTTGCCAATTTAGTTGAAAGATAGAATTAAACTTACAACATTTTCGCGCCATAATTTTTTATAATTTTCGAAGACAATTATCTCACTAACAGTGCTTCGCCTAGTTGGTATCTCTTTTCGCAGACGAAGTAGCACGTTAGTCAACGTAGGCAGATTAGTCTTAGTAACGATACAAGAGCAGATGCACCAAAAATGGCAGTCACTCAGTAAAACGTCGATGCTACGCACAAGATCATTGACGAAGATCGATATGTGACATATCGTGAGATTAAGACACTATTTGGATGTTCCAAGATGAAGAAAAGCCGACAAAAGCCATCCGTTCTCGAAGTGCCTCCAAAAAGATGGTCGCGACGTTTGTCTCGAAACCACGTCATGCAGTAACATTTCCTTTACAAAATCAAAGAACTGTTATTGCCGAATGGTATATCTTTTGCCGTAAGTCATCGCTGAGTTTCGAAAAACTAACTCAGAATGAAGAACTATCCTCCACCAAGACAATGCAAGTTCACAGCACTCAAGACAGTTGAATTTTTAACGCAACAAAACGCCGATTTGTTAGACCATCCTCCGTACAGTCCGGACCTACATAAGTCCCAAAGACTTCTTCACCTTTCCGAAAATCAAGAACAAATTGCGCGGTCAAAGATTCCAGTTGTCAAAAGAAGCAGTCGATGCCTTCAGAAACGCATTTTTGGCTGTATCAACAAACGTGCGAAGTAATTGCTTCTAGAGTTGATTCGAGTGCATGCATTAACCTTCATAGAGAATATTTCGAGAAACTATAGTCTTTAAAAGCTATTTCCTATTTTATTTCAGCCCTGTATGCAAAACTTAAAAGACAGGGTTATATTAACAACAAGATGAATAATAGAGTTAACACTATAATAATAATAAAACGTCATGTTTTCCTAGTCATACATCGATTTGAAAACGTATCTCCCTTAAACAATTTAGTCTAGTATTAGCAGTATATTATATATATATATATATGTATATATGTATATATATATATATATGTATATATATATATATATATATATATATATATAAGTATGCGTATATTACTCTTGAGACATGTTCAAACCTATTGAAACATATTAAATTATACAATACTTCTTATTATATTTTGGATTTAAGTTGTTAAAACAAAGTACTAGGTATGCGCCACAAATTCTCGGCCTAATAGGCTTATATTGGTTCAAGCATGTTCAAACTCCGTCACCGCTTGCATGCACACACCCGAGGTATACGCCATAAATGTGACGGTTCGAAGAGTAGTAGTTTTTAGTAGCTAGTCAATGAACGTGACTAGCTCGCAAAAATGTCTGAAGTAATGAAAACTGAGTAGCGCGCGGTCATCAAATTTTTAACAAAACAAGGACATACGCCTAATCACATAAAACAATGTTTAGACGGCGTTTGCGGTGATTCATCTCCTTCATATTCCACTGTAAAAAAGTGGGCAAATTGTTTCCGTTTGGCGCGAGAATCCCTGGAAGGTGATGAATGGTCGGGTCGACCAATTGAAGTGATAACGCCTCAACAAATTTCAATTATTGAAGATCTAGTGCTAGAAGATCGCTGTTTGAAAGTGAAGGCATTAGCAGTGATAACAAACATATCCGTAACAAGTATTCGCCGAATTCTTCATAACCAGTTGGGTATGAATAAAATTAGTGTAAGATGGGTACCGCGACCTCTTTCTGCTCTCAATCCTGAACGTCGAGTCGAATTTGCGCGGTCGTTTTTAAACATGTGTAGAGACGACCCAAAACCGATTTTGGAATCCATTGTCGCAGGGGATGAAACAATACTTCTCTTTTACGATCTTCTATCGAAAAGGGAGTGCATGGAATAGCAGCGACCTGATGAACCTCGTCCCAGAAAGGCGAAAGTCCTTCAATCAACGAAAAAGGCGATGGCTATAATATTCTGGGATTGACTTTAAAGAGCGCAATACAACTGTGAACGGCACATATTATGCGTATTTATTACATAAATTAAGGGACAATATTCATGCAAATCATCGTGGAAAATTGATAAAAGGTGTGCGATTATTGCACGAGAATGCTCCCGCTCATACCGCCGCCGTTTCACAAACTGCCATTCGTGAATGTGGCCTTGAAGAATTGGCACATCCACTGTATAATCCGCATATAGCTCCTTGTGTTTTTTATTTGTCTTCTAATTTTAGGAAAGACCTTAGGGGTCGTAGTTTTAGGGACGATAGTGAGTTACAAGCAACTGTTATAGAACATTCTGACGGAAAAACTTGAAATTATTTTTACAACAATATCGAATTATTAATTAATTAATCGTTGTAGTAAATGTATAGAAGTTGGAGGAGATTACATTGAAAAATGAAATTTCTTATATCGCTCCAAATTTCTCTTTTCTATATCAGACCGAGAAGTTATGGCGCCTATCTCGTATAGTCGTAGATGTAATAGATTTTTGCAAACACATTTTAACAGAGACTTTATAAGCGAATCTCTCAAAATCCAGACGTGATAGAGAAATGTGGAAACTAATTTTAGAGTTGAAACGCAAATACGCATGTTATTACATAAGAAAGAATAAACCCCTGGTACACGAGTGTAATTATTTATGAACGCTTTTCAGTTGTTTTACAACTACGTACTAGATAATTTCCTGAAATTGAAGAGTTTGAATCAATATTTAGTCTATGTTCATATACCCTCTGCGCCATATGTTGCCATTTGCTCAACAAAGTTTTCTTTGTATTTATGAATAAATACGGTGGCTTATGCTTTTCAATGCTGTTGATGTTCCAATATGTCTTCCAATTACCGCAAAAGATTCGTCTACAGCCGATGTCGCTTCTCCATTGTTACCGATTTTTTTTTTGTCTAGCAAACAATAATTTTAATCTCGAAAATAGATGACAGCCAGATGGTGCTGTATCTGGTAAGTATGGAAATGTGGTACAATTTGAATGTTACCTCATTCAGTTTTCGTACTACAATAGCATTGGAACGAGCAAGCCCATTATCTAGATGAAAAATACTTTTTCTGACCGTTTTAGGTCGTTTTCGTTAGCTGCTATCTTTAAATGACCTAAAAGGTTTGCGTAATATTCACCGTTGTTATGGTATTACCTTTCTCTGGGTCATGAAAGGTGTTCCAATTTGAGATTACTTCTCAAATTTATAATAGAACATACCAGGGCTGTTTTTGTTTTCAACCTCCGATAGATCTTAAAAAAAAGACAAAATGAATTTATTACCAAAAGTTATGTGCAAACATGGTTACTTTTCTATATAATCACCGCGAAGATCGATGCACATCTCATATTGTTGTGGAAAATCTCAGGCTCATTAATTTATATAAATCGGTTCTTTGATTTAAATTTTGTTCTTTTTGTTATAAATTAAATGATAATGTTTTCTAATTAAAATGACCAAAATGTAAGGTTGTAAACATAAATATATTAACAAATTAACAAATATATACCGCTTTTTTGACAAAAATATGTTCTTTTTTTACAGAAAACCTAAGGCAATCCCTGTCTAGCTAATCTTTAAAATTTCTAATTAATATTCGACACAAAATGAGAGCAATAGGTACAGATAATGCTGAGGAATTTATGAAGATTCGACGTTTTTAATCTTTGAAATCGTACTCACTCGCACGTGATTTCTAGCCTTTAAGATGTACTGGTCTTCGGCTTCCAATAAATGTGTCCGGAACTTCCAGATGTTATTTGTAGTATCAGCTGATACTACAAATTATGACTGGATATATTCGAAGATCTTTGGAAATTAAAGAGTTATATGAGAAGATCACTGATTATTCTCAGGAGAGACGATGTCAATATATGTATGTGACTTTGACAGGATGTTTTTTTATATCCCTAGTAACATATTTGTTCGCCCATATAGTAGGCCACACAGTAGACACATACTTGATATGAGTGAAATTATATAGGTAAATGCTGCCAGTCGTGCCATCTTTCCGTCGTACGAGAATTATGAAATATATTTTCGTAATAATACATACACTAGTGTGACAGAATAAAATAGACACCTACTAATTAAAAAAAAAAGATTCTGTTCTCGTTATATATACAAAATATTTTAAACTTTTTAAATTAGACCAATATTTTGTCGATCCACCTTTATTTGCGTGAAGTGCTGCAAGTCGTCGACGTGGCATAGAATCTAGTAAATGATTAGTGGTGTCTTCTGGAATATTTAACCACTCTTCTGTAACAGCTGCCACGAGTTCTTCCTTATTGCTGGGTTTTCGGGGTCGTTTCGCCATATTTGTCTGGAATATGTGCCAAACATTCTCTATCGGATTCATGTCTGGTGATTGGCCTGGCCATGGTAAAATCCGAATCCCCTGTTCCTCTTTCCATGTGGTTGTTGTTCTTGCTTTGTGGCAGGGTGCTCCATCTTCCATAAAAGTGGCGTCTTCTTTAGATAAAACGGCGTTTTCGAATATCGGTAGTAGTCCTTCTGTTAATATTTGGATATATTTTGCCGTATTTATATTTCCGTCGCAGATTACTAATTGCGATCTTCCACCATACCATATTTTTTTTAACATGAAAATTGTGAATCATAAGTTAATAAAGAATACCCAAAGTAGATATCTGTAAAACTTTAGAAAGGAACTTGTACAGATTGAATATCTGTGCTAAAATTCAGTAGTACTAAAGGTAGTTTGCTTCCAACTTATAACATCAACCATAATAAAAATAAGAGCGTGCACCAAACAGTGACGAGAAAATATCTCTTAAATATCGGTTCTCTTCTTTGTTTCTCATCATTAGAGTTCTACGTCCAAACTCAATCGTCAAGCTAGATTCGGACGTTTGTCTTTCTCCTAAAATTTAATATTAAAATTTCCTCGGCGATCCTCGGTTACTACGGTAATTATCTACCCTATTCATCATATTCTTCTCACCTTACCATTTCAAATTCGCAAATATCAAACTCTACTATACACACGTAAATTATTAATCTTACAGTCTAGCTTACTCTAGCTTAATAAGGAGCTCATAATTTCGGCCGGGTATAAATCATCAAAAGAACGTTAATAAAAATTCCTCTTCAATTTATTTTTACAAATTAAAATCTTATTTTACAATATAAAGCAGCTTTTAAAAAGCGCTCGTTTTTTTTGCGACACTATTCAGTCGCTTAGGAAGAGGAGTTAGTACCTGTAAATATTTCCCGCGAAACTAAACGAGGAAAATGTAGTTCTGTCACGTTATCGCGATATTCTGTTTTTTTATAGGAAGTGCCCGATAAACCGCGGATGCAAATGGCATGAAAGTAAATGGGAATTTATAACGCGATACATTGTACGAAAGATATGACGGAATAGGAAATTTTGTCGCTTGTTTAAAGGTAGATAAAAACATCAGAATCAAGTGAAATACAATAAATTTACAACACAAATAATGGAGCTATAATTTTGTCACGACTATCGACCCGAATATATCGGATTCCTCGTAATTAACGGGATAGAACTGCACCGATAATTCAGATACGTACTGCACATACATTTGAAGTCCCCGTATAGTACGTGATATATAAATTTGCAATTTTCGAGTATACTAACGGTCCTGTACACTACCGCTCATAGTAGTATGG
Source organism: Trypoxylus dichotomus (assembly GCA_023509865.1). NCBI lineage: Eukaryota > Metazoa > Arthropoda > Insecta > Coleoptera > Scarabaeidae > Trypoxylus > Trypoxylus dichotomus. Next base: position 38,567,195 of record CM042081.1, read on the forward strand.
ACATTTCCTATTTCATGTAAAATTTAACGCTTGCCTTAAAAATATTTATTCATTTACAACTTATTGTAAATGTGTACACAAAAGAAAAAGTAGTAATAAATATGAGAAGAGTAAGTTATGCCTTTTCATCGAAAAATCCACCTCTTGATGTAATTACTCACACAATTCGTGGCATTCTTTGTACCAATTTCCTCAGTATATCTTGAGGAATATTGTTCGACTCTCTCTGCAATACTGTTTAGAGATGGGTTTTCTAATCTTTATTTTCAATATTATGTCACTCTCTGCATCAGCGAGGTAGTTTTTACATAAGAATGCGGCAAAATAAACAGTACTGATATTATGAAACGTGTATTATTTATTATTCATGTATTTACGTTATATAGCGATATCTTAACATTATATAGCGTTGCAAACATTATTCACGACGACCTTCCCGGTAAAACGGATGGTCAAGATGCCCTCCGTTCAGTTTCAAGCAGTATTCGTAGCATTCGCGAATGGTGACAAACATGTCTGTAAACACAGGTTGTTGCATAGCACGAAAAAAAACCTTGAATTTGAATCCGCAATTCGGGAATGTCGGTCGGTGAATCGGTACGGGAAACAGCCTCCTTCAGCATTCTCCATATGTACGCATCAAGTGTTAGGTCTGATGAGTGCGATGGGTATGGGAAATCAGTGCCACGCGGAATAAGGCGATCCCCAAAATGATTGCGCAGCGTTCGAAGAGACTCCCTAACCGTGAGACAGGTTGCCGCGTCCTACTGAAAAAAAACCATAAAAGCGTCGAACCGCCACCTTTCTTTATTTGATGTAATGCACTCAGGAAGCATTTCCTTGTGTTTTGAGCGCCTGACATATGTTCCGCGATTTTGACCAAACGCTTCATATTTGGAGTCATCAGTCCATAGTACGTTTCCTCATGGTTCAATAGCCCAGTCTTTGTGAGTGTTAATTTACTGAAGCTGTTTTTGTTTATTCACGACGTAGCAACGGTAGTGGAGGTTTACTTCTTTTAAATTGTGCTAACAGATATCTTCCTCTTTCTAGCCTGATTCATTTCCAGCGTAATTTCAGGAACCGTTAATCGTCTATTTCTCTTACTAAGCAATTTTATGCGTTCATCGTCGCCCCTGGATGTTACTCGAGGACGTCCTGGGCGATCTTTGCTAGCAAGTATACCAGTTTGTCCGAAGCAGCGAACAGTTAAATTCGCTGTGGATTTTCCGGAAATATTCCGTACAGAATATCCTTCTCGATGTAGCGTTAATATCGCTGATCGTGTTTTCCGCGAAGCATTTTTGCACATAAATCAAATTATTAACTCGCATAAAGAAATAACAATATCTAGCTGCACGTAACGGAATTTAATGATAAACTAAACTAACTATTAATGTAATTTATGCGAGTTAATGTAATTTATCTGAGTAAGTGCACGGCGTTTTTAAAAATATTTTGGAATTTATTACTAATTGAGGTTAGTTTTTTTATTTACAACGGCGGACTACGGCGAACTTCTAAATACGGTCTGGCATTAGTGTGTCTTGTTTTACCTCTAAAGGTTCCGCGCATATTAGTGATAACTTTTAAAATCTACAATATTAAAAATTTGAATCTTGCATTCAGTTTTTGTATTTATTATTTCATGACCTGAAAGTCAAAAGAATCTATTACTGCTTGTGAAGACTCTGCCCTTTATATTCAATTATCCTGCAGCTTTAAATTTTAATAACTGCGCTTACAAAATAAACGGTTGTTTAAGGGGTTTAAATGTTGGAATGGAAAATGGGGAAGATATATCTAATAATTTATGCCAAAAGTTGTTTAACCGGTGCTTTGCATTTAAACGATTGAGTTATATCATTGATTATCGTGTCCTATAGTTTCTGCATACTCTACTTTAAAAAGGCGAGGTTATTATTTGGGATGGCAGTAATGAAGTTTCCCAAGTCTTTATTAATTAAAAAGAAATTATTTGAATCATTTCTGGTCTTATGCTCTGTTAATATTGTAGATGAGTTATCAAAGCACACAATCTCTCTGCAATTTATTCTCATGAACTATACTGCATGACATTGAAATTGCAATCAAAGAAAAATAACACAATCTTAACACAATTTTGTCTTCATTAATAGTATAGGATGTAAATTCGAGTAGGTCGATGGTCTTTTGAGGTAGGGTGCTATGAATAACTTGCAACTGATGCCGGAGGACTTCCAGTGTTAGCAGGAGTTCGCTAAGTTCCTCAGTTTTCTCTTCACAACGCCCCACAGGCACTCTATTGGCGAGAATACAAGAGATTTAGGTGGCCATGTCAAGATATTGCAGTGGACTTCCTCGAACTGGCTTACGAAAGTTCTTGGTACACGGAGACGAGCATTATCCTTTTGGAAAAGTGAATTTTCGAGTTGTTGCAGAGGAATACGGGGTTCCAGGACTCTATCATCGCAACGCCGAACGTTCAAGGTGCCTTGAATAAATACTGAGAACAACGTGCATGCGCTATAGCGCATCATATCATAACTTCCATTGAATATGGAGACATTCTTCACGTCCTCGTTTGTTCCTCATGTAACACATGGGCTGACAAGTCCCGGGCCTAACAAAGAAAACACGTTTTTTTTTGTTCAAAATTAGCTTTATTCATCAACGTAATCTCCATCAAGAGCAACGCAATCATTCCAGCGCCGCTCTAACATTTCAATACCACTTCTGTAGAACGATTTATCTTTTGCCTCAAAATAGGCCTCAGTTTCAGCGATAACCTCTTCATTCGTGCGAAATTTCTTACCGGCGAACATTTTTTTGAGGTCTGCGAACAGCCAGTAGTCGCTGGGAGCCAAATCTGGCGAATACGGTGGATGTAGGAGCAATTCGAAGTTCAATTCATGTAGTTTTGCCATTGTTTTGGTTGACTTGTGACACGGTGCGTTGTCTTGATGAAACAAAATTTTTTTCTTTGCCATATGCGGTCGTTTCTTTGCAATTTCGGCTTTCAAACGCTCCAATAACGCTATATAATATTCACTGTTGATGGTATTTCCTTTCTCAAGATAGTCGATGAATATTACACCACGCACATCCCAAAATACCGAGGCCATAACATTTCCAGCCGATTGTTGTGCTTTCGGGCGCTTTGGACGAGGTTCACCAGTTGCTGTCCACTCAGATGACGATCGTTTTGATTCCGGAGTGAAGTGATGGATCCATGTTTCATCCATTGTCACATATCGACGCAAAAATTCCGGTTTGTTACGTTTAAACATGGCCAAACACTGCTCAGAATCATCAACACGTTCTTGTTTTTGGTCAACAGTGAGCAAACGCAACACCCACTTTGAACAGAGCTTTCTCATAGTCAAATGCTCATGCAATATAAAGCCAATATGTTCTTTTGATGTCTGTACGATGTCAGCTAACTCACGCAACTTCACTTTTCGATCATTCAAAACGATTTTGTGGATTTTTTTGATGTTTTCTGGTGTTACCGCCTCATTTGGACGTCCACTGCGTTCTGGGTCATCGGTGTCTACGACCACGTTTGAAGTCAGCACACCAACGTTTTATTGTTGTTTCTGATGGAGCGGAGTCCCCATAACACTTTTCAAGCCATTGCTTCGCTTGAACGGTATTTTTTTCCCATCAAGAAGCAGTGTAAAATTAAAACATGAAATTGTTTTTGATCCATTGTTTTGAAAATAACAAAAGTAGCGTGACTCTTAGCACAATAACTCACAAACTAATGAATAGAATATCATGAAATTTTAACAGCTCTCTTTTGAAGGTTAGTACTAACTGAGAGAAAGGTTACTGCAATAAAACTAGCGTCATCTATGTGTTAGGCCCGGGACTTTTCAGCCCATGTGTTATCTTTTTGCAAAATCGAGATTCATCACTGAATATCACCTGATGGTACAGGTTCAGTACATTAGCAATCTATACGATTCCAAACATTGCTGTGGGTGTTGAGTCGTAAGCAGTAACACAAAATGTGGTTAATAGGATTGCAAGCTGAAAGCTCTGATTCGCTGATTACTTTTATTATTTAGCCATAACAACTGACTCGGTACTGGAGAGGAAGTTTCTTAGTCCTATTAGGCGAAGGTGACGGCCCTGTAGCTCATTAGTTCCTCTTTGGTCGCTAATTCCTCTTTGGCACGCAGTTTTTCTTTGGTCCCTGTTCCTCTTCAGCGACTTTCTTGGCCTTCTCTAATTTATGAGTGATAAAAGCGTATGCTGGTGAATTGGTTACGCTTAAAGAAATTTGTAATATCTCTGAATGAAAACCCACCTTTGCACAAGACAACAATTTGACCTCTATTGAATTCGCTGAATTGGCAGTAATTTCCATGATGCCGCACTCAAGGGGTAATTAAACCTTCAAATCACATTAGGCTAAAGAATTATAAGAGAAAATGGCGAAAATTGAATGAAAATACGGAAGAAATGCATCTGACGTCAATGCCAGAAAAGGCTGCAAGAAGTGTTAGATCTGCCATGACTACTGATTTGTCGCAATAAAATTATAATCAATCTTCTGCCAAGCTTGATTAAAAAATTCTTACCCCTTCTCGGGGTTGCAACTTCGGTGTCAGGTAGCATACATAATTTTTCGTTAAAAAAAGGGTTTATTAAAAAAAACTGCTTCGTGTGCACCTACACAGCTCGAACTAGAGGTAAACATCATTTAATTTTAACGGAGCCTACCCACAGAAACTTGTACGTACTTCAACAACTTGTCTTTAACTTTGTAATATTGAAGAGTCTTACAAATGTCTACTGGCTAAATCTAATTTTTGATGAACTATATGATCTTGAGTCAAATTGTATTACTGATATTTTAGACATAGTATCTTAGCAGCTAGATGTTGTTATTACCGTTAGAATTGCAAGTAATAACATTTAATTCCCGGTCATATCGAACTGCCTCGGAACATATCCAGAAAAACAAAGAAGTTATATTAATATAACATTTTAAATTCGAAACTAACTTTAGGATAGAAACGTCATTCGTATGTTTATGCAAATGCTTAACGCTAGACCGGAAAAAAACGAAAAGAAAAACGTACAAGCATACAAGCCGCAACATGACACTGAGAAACACAACAAGCTTACGGCGGAGGCGCCACCCTGTGGTTTCAGCGGAAACCAAACTTTACTCGTTTGCTTTTATCCCCATGACAAGGGAATTCGTAGATGTTTTCAAGAAAAAAAAAAGGGAACGACAGCCGCGCTGCCCTGCCTTTTGTCGTTCAATGAAGACAAATTGGTCGACATCAGCAAACGTTGTTTGGGAAACCGTTTTCGTGGCGACACTTGAATGACGTTTCACATATAATACGTTTGACATAATCGAGGAGAAAAGTAGAGTATAACGGTTTTCCTTGAGAGAATAAGTCTTATCGGGATAAATTGAGAGTAAAACAATTTAAATGGTGTATCCGTTACATCTACTTTAAAATCCATTAGGTGGCTCTTCACTTTACTTGGATACTTTCTACGTTCTACACCTACTATGGATGGACATTTTATGACTAAATTTTGCACGTTCTTTTACATCAGTAGTAAAGTAATTGATTAAAATTTTGACTGTATATATATCAAGTGACAGTAGTGTAATTGATATTTTCTTAATGTATCAATTTTATATCAAACGCTTTTGTATTAATTTGTGTAACCTCTTCTTTTATGTTATTTGTTTCTTTAGGCCTCTAAAAAATCACGATGTAATAATAATAATAAACGGCCGATTTCATAATACATTTAACGGAGGTATTAAGGTTAACTCTTGTATATTAAATTTCAACTTGTGTTCCATAATTCACAATTCACACTGAACAGACCTTTAATTTTAATGGCGCTAAAACTACCACTTAAGAAATTAATGCTCTGTTAATCTAAAATTCTGCCATAACCGAGTGCGCTGATGTATTGTGTTGGGGTAAATAAATACAGAATTATGCTTCGTCATGATATGAGTTTACCAAAAGCATAGGTGTGTTGCATAATAAAAGAAGTCTCGACTGTCATTGTATCACTGCGAAGACGCGACGGTACATCAAAGTGGAAAGAAGTGCGGAACAATTCTAAGCAACAGCAAAGTTTCTGTGCGTGATAGGGGCATTAGATTGTACATTACATAAAATAACCTCAGGTGGTGGTGAAGATGCTGAGATTTTTCAATCAAGAAAAGGAAGTTTTTTTTTTTGAATGTGCAAACTGTCAGTGATGCGAATATGAAAATACGTAAAAATTGCATCCAAGATGACCTTATAGACTTTGCTCCCAATGAATTTTAATATTTCACACAAATGTAACACTGTTTGTAACGCATCCGCAAGGTGCGATCAGACAATCTTCCACGATAGTAGTTTAAAGGAAAAATTTGAAAATGGTATATTTGGGAGATTTATCCTAGTAGGCGATAGTGAGTATATATTACAACCAATGACCAAACTGCAAGAAGCTAGAACTGGCGCAGAAAATTTATATAATGAATCCATTATTACGATTCGAAATGTCGTTGAAAGATAATGACGTGTTTAGAAAGTAAACTTGCGATTTGGAATGCGGCTTAATCTTGATCGTATAATGGTTACAACTGTTGCAACTGCAGTATTGCACAACGTAGCTATTGACATGAGTGATCCACGTCCAAATGAGGAAGTACACTTCGTAGTTGAAGATCACAGAGAAATTAGATGATATTGTATTTAATGTAAATAATATATGACGGTGACACTTGGTCCATCGGTGCTCCAACATCCCAACAGCCTTCTGGAAAAATTTCTCTCCGACGGCTGTAAATCACCTCTTTACAGCTTGCATCACTTCATTATTACTGGATAATTTTACCTCACGTAAAATTTCTTTTAATTTGGGGAATAAGCTGTAATCACCAGGGACCAGATACGGCGAATATAGCCAGTGCTCCACTAATTCGAAGTCTACTTGGTGTCTGGCAGCCATAATAACTGATGTATGGCTGGGAGGATTATTCTGATGGAACAGCACACCGTGCCCTAACTTTCCTCGGCGTTTCTCTTTAATAGTGTCTCGGAATTTAGAAATCAATAATGCCTAGTAGACCCCTGTAATGCTTTGTCTCTTTTGCAAATAGTCAGTCAGGATGATTCCTTGAGTATCTCAGAACATAGATATCAAAACCTTTTCAGCAGATGGTGCGTCCTTAAATTTGCGTGGAGGAGGAGAACCGTGCTGTTTGCAGTCTCTACTTTGCACTTTGGTCTCGTGATCATAGTGGTGCACTTATGGCTCAACCGTGGCTACATACCGATTAGAAGAGTTCTATTTGTTTGCTAGGTACCTTTCCAAAAGATGCTCACGAATCAACACCCGATTTCTTTTTTGATCAATGGTTAACATTCGGGGCATCCATCTTGCACTCATCTTTTTCATATCTAATTCTTTAATCAGTATGTTGTCCACCACATGATATGATAGGCCGGTATCGTCCAGAATGTCCCTGTTGCGTACTCGTCGGTCTTGCAGCACGATATCGTGTACTGTTTTTATCTGTTGTTAGTGCATGTGGGTTTTCAGAGGATGTTCTTCCACATTTAAAATCTTGACATCAGCGTTTCACTATATCATAAGAAACTGCAGACTCACCAATAGTTGCCATAATATCTTTATGAAATTAAGTTGGCGTAATGCCCTTTTTCTGGTCACGGTTTACGGTTCTTTGTTCTACGGGATCCATTTTTATGAACAATCACGACACACAATTCTAAATAGGTTGTTATCTACTCGACGTAGTAAGTCGTTGTTGTACGCGTATAATGCAAATTGGAATGAACCCAGGTTGCATTCTTGTGGGGCACTGTATATCTGGGTAAACTATTGAGACATTTTTATATTATAAACTAAGTAACATCTTCGTCAAACTAAATAGGGCTGTATGAGTTGGAACGCAAAGAGGACAAAACCAACAGCGTTCAATTTGTAGGGAGAAGAATCTCATGGTCAGTCATATCAAAAGGTTTAGAGAGATATGTCCAGATGACATCGATTCAGCCACGTTTATCTGAAGCTCCACTAATTGGTTAGATGCAGAACATCAATACCGTAACAGCGAAACATTCACCAGTTAATCAATGATATTCCTTGTTACATTGTTAAATTAGTATCGGCATGTCTAATGGACGCATCTGTTTATGCCACAACCTCTTGTTAGTGCCAGAGTATCTTTCCGTACGAGTTGAGATACGCGAGAACAATTTCCGTTTATGAAAAGACGACACTACAGAAATAAAAAATTATTACCCATTTGCCTTTTGTTTTCGCTATAATATTTGAAAAAAGTTATCAACGACGAATAAATAATTACATTAGTTCAATAGTTATAACTTGATTTCACCTACACAATTCGGTTTTCTAACCGGAAAATCTAAAACCAACGCAATACTCTATCTTTGGTCGTATTTACTGCGAATTTAGTGCCAAACAAGCGTTTGAGCTACGGTTTGATTTCCGGGGATTGTCTTCATACGCAATTAGACTTACATTATAAGAGTACTTTTAGAACAAAAGAAAGTTAACAGGTATATGGTTTGCGCAAACGCTGAGATATTTTGTCATTATTCGAGGTAAGGCAAGGTGTTAGTGTTCTATAGCAAAAATACTCATCTGTTCCTCAGAAATCACGTCTTCGATTGTATGCAGATAAGGAATTGTGAAACTGTCTCATGGGGAGATCAGAATGCCTGGCTCCCTACGATTAAAGAAAGTATTATTAGTCGAAGACTGTCAATCGCGATACGGAGGGTAGAACAATAAATATACGCAAGCTAGCCCCGCAGAACTTGCGCAACCTCGTTCGCGTAGAAAACTGTAGTTTAAATACAAGTTTAACACAGTAACTTCTATCCGCACTATTAGCTTGGTGGTCAGTCCATCGGAGTGCAAAAGTCTAGAAAAACATATCGAGTTCGATTCCCACAGAAATCAGTTTCACTTAAAAAATGGGTAAGACGAATACGTCAGACACAAAACCATCGAACGGATGATGAATCTGGTAAGTAGCAGTCCCTCCCAGGTCTACCCTGAAGAAGACAGTAGAAGACACACAGCCGAAACGTCGGAATACGTAATAATGCAAATTATAGAAATAGCCCAAACAACAACAACTCTAACCAGATTTGCTAACCCAATATATTTTTTCCTCAATTATTTATCACCTTTACACCTCTTCAAATGTTTCCCAGTGACTAACATGTGGGCAATTAAAACAGCTCGGTAATCAAGGCTGTTTATAAATCTACAGATTTTACACTTTCAATAATTAATGATTGGGCAACTTAAAACTGTTTTCTTTTTAGGAAATAAAGGGGCTCACGTTTTAAAGTCTTGCCTAGGTTAATAATATATTCGTGCCAGATTATTGAAATTATAGCTCTTCTGAAGGTTTTCGCTTCTAGTGCGGTCAACACGCCGAGTCACTATAACCTTCTACCAAAGTGGTTTCACCTCTAGCGTGGTTTACACGTCGAGTTACCGTGCCACTTTGGTTTTCCCTATTCTCCTGAAGAAGCCGTAGAGGCGAAACGGCTACCCTTCATTATTATTTCTTTCTTTTTTTCTCTTTTTCTTCTTATTTTTCTTTCTCCTCTTACTCTTATTTCTTTTATATATATATCTCATCATGACACGGTCCAATTCCGGAAGTAATTCGTTTATTAAATACAAAGATAAACAAAAAAATATTCTCGCTGAAATAACCATATTTGGCAGCTGATACTGCTGCGAAAGGTTCTATCGCATAGCAAAGTTTCCTAGGATAATAGTAGGGACAATTGATTGCATATGAATTAAAATTCAATCAATTAAGGGAGAAGACGCTGAGATTTTCCAATCCCGGAGCAATTACTTCACTTTAAATATGCAAATGATATCCGATACAAGTTTGAGAATAAATATTGTGACAAGGTGGCCAGGTTCTTGCTTGATCAAAGCATCTAACTGAAATAAGATTTTTAAAGGGGAAATTACGGATAGTTTCAAATGGTTGGTGATAGTGGGTGTAGGATTGAACTGTATTTAATTTTAGCAGTTCCACAAACAGTGACACCTGTGAAAAACTTATACAACGAATTTCTGACCAGGATTGGAAATGTTATTAAAGCGATGTGGTGTTTGGAAGAAATGTCCCATATTAAGTTTTGGGGTGAAACTCTACTGCTAGTAGGTTTATGGTTACAACGCTTAGACCTGGTAATATTGCATTTGATATGAACGAGGAAGTACTTGAAAATTGATTAGAAAATGTAACTGACGGAGAGAAACAAATCCAGCATCCTGTCAGCAACGTACTGAACCACGGTTAAGTTACAAGATAGTTGTTAATAAATGAACATTTTGCTCAACTGTATAATATTGAATTTATCCTTACAATTTGAATAAATTTATCTTTTAATATTTAATTTTATTCGCGTGTAATTGCAATTCTGTGGTGATTAAGGTTATTAGTACCTTGTTTTTGTTGTACTGTGTGTTACTGTTATGCAAGTAAAAATACGAAGTAAATATAGAAGGTGTTTCAACAGCATTATTTTTATTATTTGAGTGTACTGTGTGTTTTGTTCTACTTGCGTACAGTGGATTGTATGAAGATGCCTAAAAGACGGGAGTTGACTGTTGCAGAACGTAGTCAAATAGTGTTGCTACATTCGCAGGGTATGTCGCAAAAAAAATTGCATCAACAATGAAGCGTTCGCGACATGCGATACAATTAACCATTAAACGATTTCGGGAAACTGGATCGTATGAAAATCGACGAAGAAGTGGGAAAAAACGCAAAACCACTGCGAGATAGGATCGCTATTTGAAGCGTTTAGCTTTACGGAATCGCTTTCAGACACCTAAACAGCTGGCCGCTGACCTATCGGTCGAACAAGACGTTTCTGTATGTGACAGAACTGTCGCTCGTCGCAAGCCATACCTGACCCAGCAAGTTTGCTGTGGGAAAATATAAAGATTGAACTGTCGTGGATTGGTCGAAGGTCATATGGTCTGACGAATTAAACATAGAAGTATGTTAAGCAATCCTATTCTGTTGCTTTGTTACACAAAATTTGCAAAAATGTATACACATATCACCAATTCGCTAAATTAAAAGAAGTAATTATTGAGAGTTATCCAATTCAGATGTTTGGTACTCCCGGAGCTGTTTATTAGCCGTAGATCTGGGGAGGCATCTCGTGCTGATTGTATCACCCCAACTGTCAAACATGGCGGTGGCGTCATGACTTGGAGATGCATATCCACAAATGGCGTAGGAGAACTGTTTGTGTGTGATGGTAGAAGAGGTATTAGAACCATGAGTGCTGAAAATATATGACAGGGATGACGTAGAATATTTACTCCAACAGGATAACGCTCCCTGTCACAAATCCAGATTCTCGATGGAGTGGTTTCGTGAGAACGTTATCCGTTTACTTGAATGGCGGGCGCAGTCACCAGATCTGTTGCTTATAGACAATTTGTGGCGCATGCTGAAGCTAAAGCTTTCCAGTAACAAATTCAGTAACAAAAATGACCTTAGGAACAAACTTGTACAGGAATGGGAGGCACTTTCACCTGAAGCTTGTTTACGTCTAGTAGCGTTAACAGGTGGTTCCACGAAATATTAAATTTATTATTAAAAACTTATTTAGTGAATGTTTATGCATGTAGTTTTATTTTAATAGTGCACAGTGTATCTTTATTTTAAATATTTTGGGATGCGCCAGACATATGTCCAAGGCTGTATATTCCAGCAGGGGTCATTTATAGACGGAGTTATTACTGGAATACAATAACCCGTTTATTGATGGCCTATTCTCGTGTCTTGTTTACGATTCTAACTTAGATAAATGAGTTGCTTGCGATAAACCGATTGTAGGGCCCTTCCAGCCGTTACAAATGTAAACGGGTGTAATTGGAGAAGGGTATAAAATCAATTACACCAACTTCGAAAACGTCAACGCTAGAGGTTATACTGCGCAAAAATCTCCTTTTTTTTAACAAACCAAAAAAAAAAGGGTTTCGTAAGCAATCTGCGATAAAGAAAATTAATGGTACGTTTTCCGAACTTTTTGTAACTTAATATTTTTTTCCGTCAGTACACAGTTTTATACGGTTTCCGGTAAATTTATTTAGGTTCCTATTCAAACAGAACAATGTTGTGTTTGGAGATGTAATTCGAAAAACCTATACAACGTTGGGTGTATGCGCGAATAACGTTACATCAATCCTTTCAGGTGCTCTACGTATGCATGTGCTTTATTTATATGGCATTTAAATTCGAGGTAGGCGTTGATCTCTCCTGGTTTGAAGAGAATGCGGTATGCAATTGATTTATACTTTTAAATAAAACAAGGTTTCACGTTTCACTTAAACTATATTTAGAATACCAAAAATGGTGGATGGACCAAGTGCATTAGTGTAGAGGAATAATATGTCGAAAAATAATAACATATAATGCCATTGTAATTTTACTGCAAGCATAGCGACCTACCCTCGTATATGTGTTCCGCGTATCCAATCAATATCGCAACAAAGATTATTATTATTACTTTGTATATGTGAAAAAGTTTATGTTTGCCGAAAGCGAAACACACCCGCGATCTTGAAGCTTCGAGGTATGCCGAAAACACTCAGCCAAGACAAGAGACTCCTCTCTTTTCCAATTCTTTAAAATTAAATGTAATACGGATAACCTACTCATTTTGTTTAAAATGTGATCACCGATTGTTCCAAGTTTCCATATATATTTGGTTGCCACGCATTTGCTTCTTAAATATTTGGGAACGGGGGTGGTTTTCATTGCACGTATAAAGTTAATGGTTTAGAAACTATAAATTAATCTACTTTTAGATAACTGTTTCTAATAAATTCAGCTAGAAGATGACATGGACGGAGCAGGCAGGTTACATAAAGCAATTGGGGATAAGATTGTTTTAGTAACGTTCCAGCTTTGATAATGCTCAAACTCCGATTTGTAGCCAAAATTACAAGCTGCCTATATATTGAACGGACCCAAGTTAGGAAAATTATCACTCGAGTGGATTATAGACTTTGTTGCTGAAGTATAACGCGGTCGAATGAGCTAAAATCACATGGGTGCACAATAGGTGAGGTACTGGCCGAGTTGCATTTCGGGGTTAAAGCCTCGCCCATGAAAAAAAAAATGTATTGAACTATTAGGTATTTTCTAGGATCCTTTCCGCGTTTGTCCTACCGTTTTTTAAGGTGCGCACATCTAAAATACAATTTTTTCTTGCATCTGTTGTTTCATCTAACATCAGCCATATGTTTTGATCTTTTAACTTTGCTTTTATTTGTTCCGTAGTCGCGTTTTTCACCCGACGAAAATTATATTGCAATTGACCTCTTGTTGGTAATCTCTATTCCGGAACATATTCCTCCAAAACTTTCGAAATTCTTCATTGTCTTCAATATTGTGTGAAGTACTGCACACATTTAACATTTATAGATTCTATAGTCATATAGAAATTTATAATATGGAACATCACGTTGCTCATTTAACCGGAGTTGTTTACTATTAACATGTCTTTTACACGCAAGAATACTATACGGTAATATCTTGGCAGTACAAATAATGCATTTAATAATAGTGCCAGTGTATTCTAATGTCGAAAATCGGTTAACGAATCTATTAGCAATTGTCAAACGTAACAAAGAACGTCGTCGATTTATCATCAAACTAATCCGGCATTCATACACTACGTGTATTATCACCGCCAATGAGTGCTTCTAATCCCCTCCAGAAATCGGGATAATATGAGTTATGTACGGCTGAAGAAATGGTAAATAATACCTCATTAGATTTTTGCTATTAAATCAGATTCCGATCCTTTAGATTTTATAGATAAAATGACGTTTAATAAAATAAATTTTGTAACTAATTCAAACACAAACAGTTTATTAATTTGGGACTTAATATTTGTTTTCTAAATCTAATACGAGGGGAGGTCCAGAAGTTCGTGGAAGGGAGGGGATGGAGTGGGGATAGGGGCGCTCACTAGGTGTCATTCTGATTGGCGACATCATTAGTATATAAGTTAAGTTGCAGCCCTATAGCGTCAGTCGTTTACGAATAGTTGCCTGCTAACCAAGTCAATCCGGAAGAAAACTGAAACTATGGAAGAAATTGAACACCGTGCTGTGATAAAGTTCCTTACAAAGCAAGTAAAGAACGCTCAAACCATATTGAATAAAACAGAAACCGTTTATGGGGAACACTGCCCTCGTAAATCAACGATTTATAAGTGGCATGGTCTTTTTAAACATGGTCGGGAGTCCATTGAAGACGACCCTCGCTTAGGACGGCTAGTTGAGGCCACCACATCAGACATCGTCGAAAAAGTGCAAAAATTTGTACTGCAAGATGTCCGTTTGAAGAAAACACAATTATCTGCATTAGTTGGAGTATCAGATATCACCATCATGCGTATCCTACATGACCATCTGGGTATGACAAAAGTCAGTGCAAGATGGGTACCGAGAATGCTCACGCCGCCATAGAAACAGCAGCGCGTCTGTGCGTCCAAATAATTTTTAGAGCTGTGCCTGCACAGATTTTGGAGCGGATTGTTACCGGAGATGAAACATGGGTTCATCACTTTGCGCCTGAGTCCAAACAGGAGTCCATGCAATGGCATAAGAAGGGGACACCTCCGCCAAAGGAATTCAAAGTGTCAGAATCGGCTGGAAAGTTGATGGCTACCGTTTTTTGGGATGGTGAGGGGATATTATTGATTGATTACAAAGAAAAGGGTAGGAGCGTAACCGTAGAATATTATGCAGCGTTATTAGAAAAATTAAAGGCGGCCATCAAGAAAAAACGTCGAGGAAAATTGACCAAGAGTGTGTTGCTCTTGCAAGACAATGCGCCGGTTCACAAGAGCAAAGTTGCAATGGCTGTTCTGCGCAAGCATGGCTTTCAATCAATAGTCCATCCACCCTACAGTCCAGACCTGGCACCTAGTGATTTTTATTTGCTGCCCAATTTAAAAAAGCACTTACGTGGAAGAAAGTTTTCTGACGACAATGAGGTAAAGGAGGCAATTTTGACCCATTTTGAGGCGAAAGATAAAACATATTTTTATAATGGTTTAGAAAAATTAATTCAGAGATCTAATAAATGTATTGTGCTTAAGGGTGATTATATTGAAAAGGAAAAATAGGTTTATTGTTTTATTTTATTTAAAACCCTTTCATTCCACGAACTTCTGGACCTCCCCTCGTATATTTGCATTAAGTATACCTTCTTTGCCAGTTACAGAAAGGAAAAATCTACTAATTTGAGTTACATTGCTACACAGGCGGGGTAATCGCATTTACACGCTTATGTTAAATAGTTGAGCATTATAAAGAAACTACCTTATTATTAACATATGCAAAATGAAACCAAGTTATTGAGGTACCGTCCAAACATATGAAGATTAAATTGACTGAAATCACGATATATACACAACATAAGGATATTTGAGGTTTCACATGCAATTTCCAAGAAAACCTTCAATTGACCGCTAACATTTATATTAATAGTACCACTATTACTTATAAAAAGGTCAAAATCGATGGGCACAATATCAATTGAAGTCATATTTGCTTTTGTTATTCGCGTCGAACTGTCTATTAATTGTATTAGGCTTACTGACTTAAGGCGGGTAAGAAATTGTCCAAACAGTTACTGGTTTATAACAAACTAATATCAAAATCACCCACAAAAATAACTTGATGCGATTCTAAAACAATATTTGAGAGTATATTCTTCAAATAAAACTATCTAAATTATTCTAAACCCCAATTCATTACTACTAAACGTTTATTTTCTACGTATAATCTTAGCAGTGTGTTATTTAAATGAGAACTAACTGAAGCCTAAACAATAATTGAATAGTATCGTCCGTCCTGGAACCTACTCCGCTTCATTTTCACGCACTTTAGATCAATTTTATCCTTATCGAGAGATGTATGGAATAGAGTGAAGCTTCCAGGAAATTCGATACGACAGCCTAAGTAACAATATGCACGTTATGTTGTGTCGAGCAGAAGTTAGAAGTGAATGCATCTACACGCTATGGACTGCGCTACGACATAAAAGACGGTGGAATAATTACTTATATAAAAACTGCGAGTTTAGAGTGTGATTTTAAAGATAAGTACAACTGTATATACTTATAAAATTATTGAAGGACGTAGGAACACTGTTTAAAGGAAAGTACCACCGTATTAAAATGGGTGCTTATGGTTGCCGTACTTATAAGAAATACTGGTTACTAAGAGTTTGGAACAATGATTAGAATATTGTCGAAAAAGAGGCGATTACATAAAAACATGCCTTTTTTTCAAAATTCTCCAATGATTGATGCATTTTCTAAGGTATCATGGAACAGTATTGAAGAAACCAGGAGCAACTTGGGAACAGTTATTGTAATCGATCGTGTTGGAAATATTCTTTTTTTTTGGTAACCTACACAAGCTAAATAACCTTACCTTTTTAGATGGATTACATCTTTTAACGATTGTTGATCGATTTCCGCCGTTGATGGCAGTACTACGTGTTACGGCGGAACCAGCTGGAACAATAGAGAGAATAAGGGCAACAAATGGCAAGTGAGATGAGTTCTAATATTTCACGCATTCTATTATAACTTTATATCTAGCTAAACTCGTACATTAAAATGAATCAAAATCCTTACGACAGAGTTAACGGAAAGCGTATCAAAAATGAAACATTACCGACTATTATGTGCAGAAATTCATGCATTCCTTCTTCCCATTTTCATCTTTAACTGTTTGTCGTTTTAGAAATTAAACAATGCCATTGTTGTAACAGTGCCTCCTTTAACTATGTATATTGTTCCCCGTATACCTATTCTGGTTCAGCAGAAATCGTTTCCATTTTACCCAGCAAATATTTAATAGGGATTATGTTCTGTGATTGTAGGCCCGCATAATGTTAATTTAGCACACATACATTAATTGCTTATTAAATCGCTCTTTCCTGTGCTGTTAGTTATGGTGTAGCGTTGTGTTCTAAAAACGGCATTATTTATGCATAACGTGAAGGTCGAAAATTGTATATAGCTCTACGTTAAATTTTGTCTACTGCTGAAAATTTCAGCGAGATATACGAGGGGAGGTCCAAAAGTTCGTGAAATGGAGGGGATGGAGTGGGGATAGGGGCGCTCGCTAGGTGTTATTCTGATTGGCGATTCATCATTAGTATATAAGTTAAATTGCAGCCCTATAACGTCAGTCGTTTACGAATAGTTGCCTGCTAAACAAGTCAATCCGGAAGAAAACTGAAACTATGGAGAAAATTGAACACCGTGCTGTGATAAAGTTCCTTACAAAGCAAGGGAAGAACGCTCAAACCATATTGAATGAAATGGAAACCGTTTACAGTGCCGTAGTAAATCAATGATTTATAAGTGGCATGGTCTTTTTAAACATGGCAGGAAGTCGATTGAAGACGACCCCCGCTCAGGACGGCCAGTTGAGGCCACCACATCAGACATCGTCGAAAAAGTGTAAAAATTTGTACTGCAAGATGTCCGTTTGAAGAAAAGACAATTATCTGCATTAGTTGGAGTATCAAATACTACCATTTTGCGTATCCTACATGACCATCTGGGTATGACAAAAGTCAGTGTAAGATGGGTACCGAGAATGCTCACGCTGCTGCAGAAACAGCAGTGCGTCTGTGCGTCCAAACAATTTTTGGAGCTGTGTGGAGACAAACCTGCACAGATTTTGGAACGGATTGTTACATGAGATGAAATATGGGTTCATCACTTTGAGCCTGAGTCCAAACAGGAGTCCATGCAATGGAATAAAAAGGGGACACCACCGCCAAAGAAATTCAAAGTGTCAGAATCGGCTGGAAAGTTGATGGTTACTGTTTTTTGGGATTGTACGGGGATATTATTTATTGATTATAAGGAAAAGATAGGACCATAACCGGAGAATATTACGCAGCGATATTAGACAAATTAAAAGAGGCCATCATCATGGCTTTCAATCAATAGTCGATCCACCCTACAGTCCAGACCTGGGACCTAGTGATTTTTATTTGTTCCCCAATTTAAAAAAAGACTTATGTGGAAGAAAGTTTTCCGACGACAAGAGGTAAAGGAGGCAACTTTGCGCCATTTTGGGGCGAAAGATAAGAAATATTTTTATGATGGTTTAGAAAAATTAATTCATAGATCTAATAAATGTATCGCGCTTAAAGGTGATTATATTGAAAAGGAAAAGATTTATTGTTTTATTTTATTTAAAACCCTTTCACTCCACGAACTTCTGGACTTTCCCTCGTATATAATATTTTCCTTATGGCTTTTAGATAAATCACAAATCTATGGCATCACATTTTTTGTTGTTACTAACTTACTCAAAAATTATTTATGAATTAGAAGTTCGTTATTGTTCTCTACTTTTGGGTCTACTCCACTAAACAAGTATCGCATAGACTACGAAAAAGCGTTTGAAATATTTTCTAAACGTATTTGTTATATATGCATTATGTACATATATATATATATATATATATATATATATATATATATATATATATGTACATACATATATATATAGAAGAAAATCGTACAACTAGCTTTTGTACTTTGTTATTACTAGTTTCGGCAAAGTGAGATAAATTACAGGGCAATACGTAGAATAACGTGGAGGGATCAAGGGGCCGTATCAAGGTGAATGTTCAGTAACATTTACGTACTCGCATCATTTATGAGTGAGTATAGGCGACGCGGACTCAGGAATGTTTACACATAAAATAATGATAAAAACTATATTATATAACCTGCGGAAACAGTATTTTAAAAAGTTTGAAACTTGCTTGTCTCTGCCGAGACTAGTTACTCCATAAACATTTTAGAAAATTGCATATACACGTAGTTTATTTAGTTGCTTATTGAAAGTGTTCTTATACGGAGAAATTTTAAGGTGCGCTGTGTGTGAAGTACTTTACTATGTTATTAGAAGCGAAATGAGTAATTTAACTCTAGAACAAGTGGTTGGAATAGTTGCATCAGAGTAATTTATATGAAATTGTTACATGCATGATTGCAGTGAATAAGTAAGTATATGGTTCATCTGCATAATGACTGACACTGCGGCAATGTAGTTGTGAAATAAAAGTGTCCTGTTTATGCGAAAGGCATTCTAGACACGACATAAATTAAGTTCATTCAATTTAACATAAATTCATACAAAGGTACCTGGACGACCACATTAACAAACAGTAGCTCTGAAAAGAACAGATTAAAAAAAAACGAGGTAAATAATAATAAATAAAATAAATATAAATAACGAATAATAAATAACGTGTCACACAGTGGGAAATTTAAATTATCGTCACTTATTCAAATCACTCTGTACGGAACAAAGTGCTATAATGTTGGACAGCATGTTAGCAATGCTTTTTACAATATTCATATGTAAACGTTTTAACATGTCACATTTTTCGAAATGTGCAAATACTATTTACAAATGAACTGCAACATAAAAATTTACATTATTAGTTTAATCATGAAAGATATCAAGCATGCTTTTTCGTTACTGTGGTTACTTTTCTGAATTCCATTCATAAACAACTTACATACACATACGAGGGCGACCTGAAATGTTCCTGGAATCGACAAGAAAAACACGGTATTGGTGTGGTTTTTTATTTTTATTTAGGAAAACTAAGATGTTTTGAGATCTGCAAAATATACATTTGTAGCGGCAATGACCACTTCATTTCAGGCAAATCTCCTTTTTTCAAGTAATTGTTTCGGGATTGAGAGTAGGAAAAAGTTGTTGGGGGATAGGT
Source organism: Trypoxylus dichotomus (assembly GCA_023509865.1). Taxonomy (NCBI): domain Eukaryota; kingdom Metazoa; phylum Arthropoda; class Insecta; order Coleoptera; family Scarabaeidae; genus Trypoxylus; species Trypoxylus dichotomus. The sequence goes on from CM042081.1 coordinate 38,587,065, forward strand.
CCGGTGAATATGGAGGATGAGAGACTAATTAGTAGTGTAACTCATTCAATTTGGACATCACGATGCGGGATGAATGAGCCGGTGCATTGTCTTAGTGGAAACGCACTTTTTTCCTTTGCAAACTAAGCCATTTCTCCTTCAATACTGCATCGAATCGGGTCAATAAGTCGCTGTAGTATTGCCCCGTGATCGTCCTTCCCTTTTGTAGATAGTAGATGAGGATTACGCGTTGGAAATCCCAAAAAATGGTCGCCATGACCTTTCCAACCGATGGAACCGTTTTTGCTTTTTTCGGAGCCGATTCGCCCGGAAAAGTCCACTACTTCGACTGTTCCTTGGTCTCCGGTATGTAGTGGTGGAACCAAGTCTTATCCACGGTTACGAAACGCATGAAGAAATCCCTTGGATTTCGTTGGATCTTGGCCAGGCACTCCTCCGAAACGGTCACCCGATTTCGTTTTTGCTCCGGTGTGAGCAAATGCGGCACCCATCACACCGAAGACTTTTTCGTACCTAAAATTTCACGTAGGATGTGGCCAACGCATTCTTCTGAGGTCCTTGTTGTCCTTGCTATCTCTTTCAGCTTCAATCGGCTAATACGACATCATGAATCTTGTCGACCATTTCATCGTTGGTAGCGGTTTTTGGGCGTCCAATGCGTAGTTCGTCACTTGTGCCTGGGCGGTCACGTTTGAACTCGTCCAAAAGCTGATAGTGGAAAAATGATGGAGTACATCCGCCATGAACCTCTAGCAAAATATTTCGAATTTTTGTGGCCGTTTTTCTGGCCATCCGGAAGAGTTTTAACACTGCACGAAGTTCGATTTTATCCATTTTTGCGAAACCGCCTAACTTGCTACAGAAAAACATATACTTAAACAACAACTATTGGCAGCAGACGCCTGAAATTTTGACACATGCCATGAAAAAGGTTGCTCTTGCCGACTCCGGAAACGTTTCAGGTCGCCCTCGTACGTCATCATAGTGCATTTCAATTTTTGCAAATTTAATAAAAAGAGCGCTATTTATTTTTAAAAAACGTTAACAATAGGGAAATGCTGTTACTATTTGTAGTTTCAATAACAACAAAGTTAGCATCAGTGCCGACTTCAAGTTGAGCACGCCGTATAGAAAGGAAATTGATGTAAATAAATCCACAACAACACAACCAAATAGTACAGTTTCCAGCATGAGATGCCTGCTTTCAACTTTCTTGTTTATTGTTTGTTGCGTTCTCCAGTCACAGAAGGTGGATTCGAAACAAAACTAATTACATGAGGAAAGTCGCAATGCGTCTTAGCGAAGGTATTTAACAATTAACAACTCGGTTAATAAGAGAAACAGCAAGTTGTTAGCTAAGAACAGCAAAACTTTAATTGCGGTAGTCGATTTGTTAAATTACTCTTTCACAAAGCAACAAAGAACTTGTCTAAAATTTTCAAAGATGATAATGTTCATAGGTTTCAGATCACCTTAGGAAATTTGTATTAAGATTTAGTAAAAAAGGAAAAATGCTTTTAATGTATATTTGCTCGTACAGGTTCGCTTAAAGGAAGCAAACTTATTTGAAGAAAAGTGTAATTTCTCCTTTTTTCGGCCTTGTAGATGAGCTTATTTCGGGTTTTCAGTATTAGATGTAATCCTTCTATTTCCATGGCTAGATACTTATAAGGGAATACAAGTAAGTGTATCTCAGCGCTTTAAATGAAACTTGGTGGATTTATAGACTGATGTAGTATAAGAATAACGGTGACTTTCTTAGCTGCTAAGTCATTCGTTGTCGGGAGCTGGAGTGCCCTATCTACAACACTACCCTTCGCTACTTGCCTTAATATTTCAAAAACTATAAGATATATCAAAAGAAGGTTAAGATAAATATTTAACTGTTTTACTAGTACTGATGGATAAAGATAATAGTTTCCCTCTCAGAATAATTGTTTATCGGAAACAACCCCCACTCCTCATATTTATTTCAAATTTGAACAGTTTTATTTACTCAAAACATATAAGAGGTTATACACAATTCATTCATATATATTAAATGTGCCACAAAATAACTCAATTTTCAAGAGAAGCGATAACTGTAAAATTGTGTATACCGGGTGAAAAGCTGCGAGCTGTTGATTGCATTCTAGACGACTGGAAAATGAACCGAGCCCTGGCTTCCTCGCATTAATACGGAATATGAGCTTCGTGGAATCGATTTAAATTGAAAAGATCGATGTGAGGATAGGATTTTGTAGTAGTAGTTAAATAAGGGTAGAGAATACCGTTAGATAGAGCTAGTATATTGACACACAATACCTCCTGACTTTGTTAACTTACAGAAATCTTATTTCATCCTGCTCTTACTATTCGAATTGCGATTCTGTTGCATGACAAAGCTCGGCTACATACAGCTGCATTGACCCAAAATAAGTTGGACAAAATTCATTGGGAAACACTGGAATATCCCCCCTACAGTGCCGATCTGTCATAGTATGACTAGCACATATTTGGGCCACTCAAAGAAAAATTGTGAGGTCACCACTTTGACGATGACGAAGGTGTGGAAATGTTCGTGCGAAATTGGTTACAGACGCGATCACATTTATTCTTTGATAACGGAATTAAAAAACTTCCTATACTGTGGGAAAAATGTGTGAATAAAGGTGACGATTATATAGAAAAATAAGATGTATTCAATTTTTTTACTGTACTAATAAATGTTTTAAAACGAAAACCCGGTTCGTATTTGATTCGGTCTCGTAATAACGGAGGTATACTATGCATCATTGCTTGACAATCTCAAGACAGAAATTGCAAAAGAACCACTATATTTGCAGAAAAAGAAAGTGCTGTTCCATCAAGACAACGTATCGCACTTCAGAGGACTCCATGGCAGAAATTGAGATTCGAATTGATTGACCGCCCACTGTACTCAGCAGATCTGACTTTTAGCAACATTTTTCTGTTTTTTAAGTTCAAAGTTTCATTTGGAGAAGATTTTTATCGAGGAGGTCATCACATTCATAAAGGCTTATTTTGCAGAACAAGGTGTCAACTACTGTTGAACAGATTAAAGGGATGGAAGCATCACTGAGAAAAGTGTATGGACTTAGAAGGAAACCATGTTAAGAAATAAAATTGAATACTATTATAGTTCATGGCTCGAAACGTTTCTCACTACCCTGGTGTATACATGCGGAAGGTACGGTTTTTCATCTGATTCATTAAACATAAAACTTTATCAACGAAACAACTGACTAATAATGTCGAAGTGCTTAAACTGAATTAAATTTGAATATCTTATAGCAATCATGAAACTAAAACGTGAACAACGTTATATATCAGATTGAATGATAACATTTAATAGACTTATAAATAGCTTAGCGCGGGAAGATTGAGGAAAACATTTTGAAGACGGGTTTCCACGGATGCAACGACGCATTGATTTTGAAAGAGACTGCTTTGAAAAATTGTAAATGAATGTATTTTGTCAATAAATTGTTTATTACTTTATTAGGCTCAGCAGAAAAAGAACAGCCCACGTATAGAATATTTCATATTAAATTGCAAAGGTTCCTGAAAATATTGTGCAGCAGGAATTCACTCTTAAGAAATGTAAAATTGAAGGTTGTTTTCTTTTTCGCTGTATAAACGAGCAATAAAGTTATATTAAATTTACTTTAATGACTCGAACTGAACTTTAAGGTTACGTTTAATTAATTCTCAGGTTACTTAGATTGACTTCTAGGTTGTTGAACTTTTTACATTCTCTGTATTAACCCTCAGTTATTCGTAGAATTTCAAAGCAAATAAAAGCCGCTTTCAGAATCTAATCCAATATCGATGGTATTTAATTTGTAATTCAAGACAATCTGTATTTGGATTTAGAAATTAATTGCACTGTCTAGACAGTTTATTAAGAACGATAACACTTATTAATTGATGCGTACCGTAGCACGCTTCATTTCGTTTGATATTCATTGAATATGATAGAGCAATTTCAAAATGTCGGCGCAAAAAACTATTCCTTATAATGCATGAGGATCGTTCGATACAAGAACGACCAATTACTTCTTTTTTTAATGTGTTTTTTAGAATGTGATGAGCGACCATGGGAGTACAATTTCTATTGAATCGGCAGGCAATTTTAAACCTTCAGTTTCGGGGTGTAAAATTTCGAAGTTATTGTTGAAAGTATGGTTATTTTCCGTAAATCAAATGCATAATTCTACTCTTTATTCTTATGTACATAGCCCGCGAAATGCTCGTGCATTCTTTTATCAAAACTTCTACCAGTTTGGCCGATATATGTTTTTGGGCAATCACTTCAGGTTAATTTATAAGCTTCTGATGTTTTCCCTTGTTTATTCTTGGTTTATTATTTTTAAATTTTCCTAATGAATTACTATATTTGCATTAGAATTTATAAATAATATACATCAAAATATGGGGTTCACTATTGAAGAAGAAGTAAGAGAGAAATTAATAGTCATATATTCTCAATTTATCATAAACCGTCTCTCTGATATAATTATTCACAATAGTTATTTAATGAATTAATCTTTTATTGCCCAACAGAAAATAATTCCATTTACAGGACAATGCGAGGATAATGTAACCTAGCATATATAGTAATAATATACAGCGCAGTAACAAATTAAAATTAATCGAAAATGATACAACTGAATCATAAACATAATAATAGCTCGGTGACATCAGAATGCAAGAACAAAATAGGACGACAATGTAAATCCATGTAGACACTTCAACAAAAAGGATCATCAAGTAATTCATTGGCATTTCTAATCATATGCGTAATGGGTGCTTTAATCAGAACATTAGTTTTGTATGACGGGACCTTAAAATTAGGGAAACGTTTTTGCACTCTTTCAAGTAGTACTTGCAGATGGAGATAGTGAGGATACCAAATTATGGAGGCACACTCCAACCCAGTACGGACAAGCGAATAGTATAATGCTTTTAGCGAGGCAGGATTATTAATGATCTGCAGGATCGTATGAGAAATCCTAAGGATTTCATCGCAGAATTTCGTACGGATAATATGTGGTCTGCAAACGACAAATTTGCATCAAACAGCACGCCCAGGTCCATCACAGACGAGTGCCTAGGAACAATAGCCTGACTCACAGCGTAATGAAAACTGTAGAGTCTATGACATCTAGAGTAGCTTACAACAGCACACTTATCCAGATTCAAATGAATTCCATTCTGTATACACCATCTAACAATAGTATCCAGACTGTTCTGGAGAAACAGACAATCTGTCCGGGAGGTTATGGTATTGTAGATCTTAAGATCGTCCGCGTATGCCAGTACATTGCAGTCCAGCCCCTGTAGGAGATTATCCAGATAAATATTAAACAAAAGAGGACCCAAATTGGATCCCTGGCACACACTAGAGGAAGCAGAAACTGTTGAGGATGTATATCAGTTAAATACGAGCGGATCAATTGTGTTACACTTGGAGGAAAACCAAAACTACTCAGCTTAGATACCATAAGGAAATGATTGATAGTGTCAAATGCTTTACTAACGGGTAAAATAATACATCTACTTGTTGACGTCGTTCCATAGATTCGGCAATATGCTGTGCTAACTCTGCAAGGTTGGTTGTAGTAGACCTTCCTGGAATGAAACCATGTTGTCGCGAAGATAAGTAAGGCTTGACACTAACCCAAATTCTGTGAGACAGAAGGTATTCAAAAATTTTTGCAAAGTTGGATAAAATATTTATTGGTCTATAATTTTGAGAGTCTGAACGATTACCTTTCTTAAACACGGGTGTAATTCTGCTAATCTTCCAAGCATCAGGAAAGGTAGAAGAACGTACGGGCAAGTTAAATATTCTAGCTAGAGGTTCACATAGTACTACACAACAATCACGTGCAAAAAATGCGGGGAGGCCGTCATGACCAGCAGTAAAATTAGATTTTAACTTCTTAGATGATTTTAAGATATCCTGTGCAGTAAAAGATCCAATCAAAGAACTACCACCAATGAGATCCCTATCAAGAGACTGGGGCCCCTGTAATGCTTGTGAACCAGACACAAACACTCTAGAGAAATCACCTGCGAAGGTGTGAACAATGTTGCTGGGATCATCAACAGTGGAGCCGTTCAAAGTGAGACATCCAGGTATTCTTGATGCATTACGACGCGCGTTTATTTACTGCCAGATTAGCTTTGGATTTTGTGCTATATCTTCTGCAGCCGCCGTCTGATATTCCACATATACAACTCTAATTTTGTCTTCAACTAATTTCCTCAAACGCTTAAATTCAATGTGGTAAATCTCCCGTCCGCTATTGTTCCACCCACGAAGGTAATAATTCTTTATTTCAAGAAGCTTGATTATTTCCAAATTATACTAAGGCAGGTATCTTCGAGAAGGGTGTTTGGACAAAGGTACAGAACGACGGATGACAATGTCTAAGCAATTATAAAAAGCTGATACTGCTTCGTTAACGCAATTAAGATTCTCCAAAAAGGTCCAGTCGATTTCAGCTATATCGCTGCACAAGGTAGGAAAGTTTGCCTTGCGAAAATTAAATTTCAAGCTTGTGTTTGATAGAAACTGTTTAGTGACAAATTCGCAACATAGCCTAAATGTAATATTGAGAGCGGGATGATGAACATCCTCAGCCACCAATGGATCCGAATCGTGTACTACATACATGGGCATCACAGCTTAAGTTAGTCAGCAACAGGTCAATAGTTTTCCATTATGATTTACAACGTTATTATACTGTTGTAAGTTCAATAAATTCATAAAAGACAACAAAGATACATATTTACAATCAGGGCTATTGCTTATGACGAAATCAGTGCAATTGAAATCAAGTGTTTATCCATTAAATTAAGATCTACAGTGTCTAAAAACAATTCAAAATCATCGCATGACACATCGGGAGGTACATAAACATTAACAAAGTATACTAGAGCTTGGCCTATACTAATCTTACATATAACGGTATCAATTAATGAAACTACATTTAATGATTGTAAATTAGTAACAAGAACAGCATTCAAATTTTGTACAAAAAGCAGCCAAAACACCGCCTCCAATTGAGCGACCCACAGCTTCAAAATCCCTATCCTTCCGGCAGACATCAAAAGATAAATCGAAAACTTCAGAGGAATTTAAGTCTGAGGATAACCATGTCCTAGTGAGAAGTACTACGTCAGCATTGATACATGAAGATGTCGAGGAAACAGTACCAAGCTTTGAACGTAACCCGCGTAAGAATGGAAAAAAAATGAAAAAAGGGGATGAAAAAGAAGAAAAGGTGAAAAGAGTAAGAGAAGGGAGACAAAAAGAGAAAGGGGTAAAGAAAGAAAGAAAAAAAGAAAGGTGGGATCCCAGATTTTCTTCTTCCTTACCCCCTTTCTTCGTCTTTTTTCCTTTCTCTTTACTTTTTTTCCTCTTACACTTATTTCATTTTTATATATCCCACCATAAGACGGTCCTATTCGGGAAGTAATTCGCTTATTAAAGAAAACTTTCTTAAAAATTTAATATTATTAAATATGTAGCAATAAATAATTGATATAATTCCAAATTAATACATCAAATATTAGAGAAAAAGAATTATCGAAAAACAATTGAAAAAGTTTATCCAGATATAAAGGGAAAAAACGAATAGTTACAAAGTATTAACTTATATAGGCAAAGTACTAACTAAAGCAAATTTAAAGATAATATACACAACCAATGATTCATTTCCAAACTCCATTTACAATAGTAAACCAATCAGGAGTCTATAAATTAACTTGTGATTGCCGAAAAATACATATCGGCCAAACGGGGACGAGTTTTTATAAAAGAATACACCAGCATTTTATATGCTATGCACATAAGAATAAAGATTCCAATTACGCAATTTACTGGAGAATAACCGTACACTCAACAATAACTTAGACATTTTACATGCCGAAACTAAAGGTTTAAAATTAAACTTACTCGAGTTTCTAGAGATAAATAAACTTAAATATTCAGATGTATTACTAAGCGATGGAGTAGATCTTGATAATTCACTATTGTTGAATTTGTCCGTGGAAAGTTAATAGTTTTAATTCTTCGCCCAGGAGCACAATTTCAACGGTGCAATAAGAAGCCCTAGTTGTTTTTTTTTTAATTTTCCAAGTATTCGTTTCGTGTCTGCTAAAAATTTTTGTCTTTTGGATCTGAATAAGGAATACATTGGAAAAGTAGTATTTATAGTAGGAAAGCCTTTTAAAAATAATCTACGAAAAGCTAATGCAAATTTATACACGAATAAAGCTGTACAGAGTGTATCTAAGCTTGTGCAAAAGCGACACGTAGCGACATTTTTCATTTAACTCTGTATCAAAAAGTTTCAAGGGACGTCGTTGACTCGGTATGTGTCCATATGTAGGAAAATGAATTATTTAAATTATGGGTATCGGCTTCGTACAGATGTACGCAATACGCATAATTAGTATCATAGCAGAAAAATTCAACAACAATATGATAAAATTGTAAGGTGAGCGAAACAAGACAATGAAACAGTTACAAGGGTTTTCTTTGAAGTTCTGCATGTAGAACTGGAATAAAACAATCTTTCAAAGACTTTATCGTTTTTTGAAGTATTTTCAACGAAGGTTAATGCACTTTTGCAGTCGCTTAAAGCAACTCTGGAAGTAGTTATTCACTTCGTTTGTTGGTACAGTCAAAATTGCGCTTTTGAAGGCATTGACTGCTCCTTTTGGCGACTGAAACCTTTGACCACGCAGTTTGTTTTTGATTTTAGGAAAGGTAAAGAAATCGCTCGGACTTAGGTCCGGACTGTATGGAGGACGGTTTAACATATCGACGTTTTATCGCGTTAAAAATTCAATTGTTTTGTGTATTGTATGCGAACTTGCATTATTTTGGTAGAAAATGCTTCGCCGTTCGGGGTTAGTTCTTTGAAGTTCAGCCATGACTCGCGGTTAACAAATGACTGTATAAAAATCGGCAGTAACAGTTCTTTAGTCCTGCAGAGGAATTGTTGCTGCATGATCTGCCTTCGATACAAATGCTCACGTTTCCAGTGTTTCCAACGCTGAAGGAGTCTTGAGGGTTTTGAATATACATTTTAAATAATGTAGGGGCATCTTTGTTTCGATCCCTTATTTATGGGGAATAGTTTTAATCTGATTTCACACATTTTGATTATGCTCTGTGGATCTATATCGCAAAAAATGTAATTTCTCTAATTTTTTTCCTTTTAGACCTTGTAGACGAGTACTTTGGCTTTTGAGTATTAGATATATACCTTTCTTTTCCATAATTACACACTTAGCGGAGTGGTTTCGGTAAAAGAATTTACCATATCTAAATCAATCATTTGAAAGCCCACATCCGCCTAGAAGTGAAAAGAGTCTGTTCTTCAGTGAAGAGATGCGGTATCCAACGGGAAACTAATTTTTTACACAAAATTCTTCATAAAAAATGTTTTGAATTGAATTCTTTGAAATTCCTATCTTCACGGATGATATTGCGCTCAACATCGGTCTTTTCCTGAGTGACTACCGTTTCTGGTGTACCTCCTCTTGAATAACCGCTAGAAATAATCTGTCCACGTTTGAATTATCCATTCCAAAGACATTGTTGACTAATGTGGAACTTCGTTGCGGGAAACAGAAACCAACTTAGTGAGACAGTTGCCTTCGAAGCTTATGAAAAATATTGCGCCAAAATGTTCACGGTTTAATTCCATTTTACAACTAACTTGTGAACTTTGACAACTCGTTATAGCTATAACACTACAAGTATCACACTGTAAATTTGGAATTTGGTTAACTAAAGACAGAGCTTAGTTTTTAATACTACCATTTGATTAGTGGCGCCCTCTATGTCCAAGTACGTAAAACTTAAAAGATATTCCTCGTAATCTTTGTGTGTGAATCTTATTCTAGTTTAAAAATGGGTGAAATTTCAGACTTTATTCTGGTAATATGTTATATCACGAAGTGGAAGACTGGAATTTTATTTAAAATCGATATATCAGAAGATAATTATATTCTTAAGAGAAAGTTCATACAAAATGCTAAAACCAGAATTAATATAATTTAGTCTTTTTTAATTCAGCACAAGTGTCTCATTTGCATTCCGCCTAATTTTAATGCGGAGGAAACTACGCCAATTCCACGTTAAGTATCATCTCGAGACAAGTTCATCTTCAATGTAATCGGTGCGTTCACTACAATGTTGTCCCTACCGCATTATTCCAGGTAACACAATCCGGTAATTTCCGAAATTGCGTAACCTCTACTGTGTTATTGCAGTGGTCTGCAAATGAAACCTCAAACAAACAATATCGGGAACAGAGATGTATTTAATGCGTTGTCTAATGGTAGGTATCATATAGCTTAGGTTGAAAAGGTTCGTAACGAAGAATTGAAGAAGAGAATAGTGTTGAACGAAATATAATCGAATCGATTGGGTTACGACCTAAAATATGGTCACGGCTAGTGTAGTATAAATGAAATTGGAAAAAAAAATCCAATTAGGGGTTATAACCGGCCGGAATTGGTCAAGAATTTCGAAAATGGTTTAGATTATTTGCTTTCGGTAAACTGACTAAAATTGCTGGATAAATAAATTATATTGAAGGAATTCTTCTGACCGCGATTACAGAAAGCCGTTATAAGGAAAAAAATGGGGTAACTAAATTTCGAATTCTTCGATGAATTCCTTCGTTGGCTTGTTTTATGTATAACAGTAAGGCCTTGGGGGCATTAGAGGTCTTACATACCAGCCGATCGTTGGGCATGATTTGTGGAAAGGTAGAGTGGGGGTAATTTGAACATGATATTGCGATAAGGCTTCATTTAAAAAAACCAAGCTAAAGACTACATTTTCAAGTTTATAGTTTAGTTTAAATTACATGAATTAAAGAAAAAATGTAAGCTGCTCAAATGTTTGTTTTTTACTAAAACAGGATATAATAAAATAATGACCAGGTTTAATGAACAAATATTTATTTCTTTATTAAAGAGCAGGCTTCGGAAACTTATTTCTTAAATTGTTCTAAATGTGTCCGTTAATTTGTTGGCATTCTTCTAGACGTGAGGCAAAATTTTCCAGACCTGCTCGGTACACATATTCTCCGTGATAACTGCCATTTTCCTTCAAATATTCTCTTTTAATTCATTCAGAGAGTAAAGAGTGTTACTACTGTATACCTTTGATTTAAGGTAGTCCCATAGGAAAAAAAACCATCGGTGTCAAATCGAGGCTACGCGTCGGCTAGTCTATATCAGCACGTCGGGATATCAATGATTAATGTTCAAATTTCGGTATAAAACAAAATAAAATAGCTACCATATATTACCAGTAAAACTGGTATTTCTAGTAGGGATAAGCGAAGATTGCAAGAACTGACAAAATACTAGACTATGGATTGAGCAGAATACCATCTAGTGTTCAGACGCTGTTTGTAAGAATCCTCTGGTCCTCCCGTTTTCTTGTATTTGATCGCTAATGCATTTTGATATAACGCAGTTTAGCATAGAAAAGTGATATTCATATCTCATTAGCGATTTTCAGGTTTTGTACGTAATATGACTCTCTATTGCAAGATTAATAAGGTGGTAAGTTTTGCAATACTGGGAAATAAAAGCAATGTAAGTATCAGAACGGCGCACTGTACTTAACATTGATGTTATTAATGTTATGACTTCTAAGATATTGACAAAATTACCGAAATTGAACCGATCTTTCAATGAATTGCAATAGTGCAAACAATAGACGATTGTTTGATAATGGGTAAGTGGCATCGTGGCAACACTTTCATCCTAACATATACTCGCAAATAACTAAACTGAAACGCAGAATATATATACAGTGAAATTCCCCTTCGCGGACACCTCCCTTAAACGAACAGTTTCGCATGGTCCCGACAGGCTCTCATATAATTTCCATTGTATTAACTCTTTCTTGGACGGACATTTTCTTGAACGGACGCGGACACGAGAAAATGTTCTTTTAACCGGACAAAAAATAAAATAAAAAGGAACGCCTTATCTTATTTTTATATCGAGAGCATTGCTATTGCATTTCTCAATCGTGCCGCGCGCCAATCTCGCTGGGACTTCCCCGAGTAAACCGGGGATTTACCGACTTTAATCTTTCGGTACAAATGCAGCCTATGTCGTGCATTTCTGCCTGGCGTAAATTAGGGGCTTCCCCAAGTTGGTCGGGGATTTACCCTTCTTATTCTTTGGGTGTACGCTTTCGATTGAATCTGCTTTTAATATTAGTCTGATGTCTATGCGGAAAAGGCACAGTGGGCGACACATTCATTTTAGAAATGGCTCCAACTAGAAAAATTCTCACGCTTAAACAAAAAAAAAATGAGATTGTTGAAGTTTACAATAAAGAGAAATTAAGTGTAAGGAACTTATCCAAGCTTTTTAATATTGGAAAAACACAAGCTGCAGATATAATTAAACATAAAGAAATCCTTCTAAACAAATGGATGTCGAATAGCAATTTGAATGAAAAAAGAAGCTTTTTGACGGGTGATGGTAAATTGACAAATTGTGTTATGACTGGTTTACAGCAGCTCGGCATAAGGGGATTCCTTTAACAGGTATGCATATGATTTTTTTAGATAAGGTTTCTTTGTATTAATGCGTTGACTTTGTTTTCATATTAAATTCTAAAATAGATAAAAAAAGTGAGATTACCAATAGGTTCGTCGTGACAAAAACGCGAAAAGCTTTTTTTTTTAGGTCCGCTAATACGATGTAAAGCAAGAGAAATAGCCGCTTCTTTGGGACATTCTACATTCAGTGCTTCTTCTGGTTGGCTCAATAAATTTAGAATCTGCCACAATATAAGTTTTAAAGCGATTTCGGGAGAAGGAGCTTCGGTTAATGCTGAAGATGTTTCATCGTTTTAAAAAAATGTCCTTTGATTAAGGGATATTCACCGAGAGACATCTATAATGCCGATGAGACAAGCCTGTATTTTAGGGCTCTAACCGACAAAACGCTCACATTAAAGAAGGAAAAATGTGGTGGGAGTAAGTATCCCAAAGAGAAGTTTACAATTTTGCATTATGCAACTCCTAGGAAAACTCCTAGTCATTGGTAGGGCAGCTAAACCCAGAGCTTTTAAAAACATTAATATAAATAACCTGCCTGTAATTTGAAAATACAATAAGAAAGCTTGGATGACAGGATAAATTATGACAGAATGTTTGCAAGACCTAGATTGCAAAATGGCTAAAGAAAAAAGAAACATTTTGTTATTTTTGTACAATAAAAATAATATAAAAATATTATTTTTATCCCCTAATTGTACATCAGCTTGTTAACCACTTGACCAGGGGATTATAAAGAATTTTAAAACTTATTACCGAAGTCTAATACTCAAACATCTGCTAGTAAACATTGAAACTGCTGGTACAGCTTTTGAGTTAATAAAGAAAACTTCACCACTGAATGCAGTTTATTTGGCAAAAACCGCTTGGGACTAAGTAACCAAAAAGACAGTTCAAAATTGCTTCCGTAAAGCAGGATTTAATCATGTAAATATGCAAAGTGAAAACCAGTTAACTGAGGCTGATACATCTGACCTAGAAGATGATTTGCCTCTTATTATACTTTCAAGTATCATCAAAAAGTAGAATCTATTGAAATTGACGGACAATGAAAACCTTAATGATTTTTTGAACGTAGATGAAGATTTGTATGTTGAAGATCCAGATTTAGAACAAGAAATTGCAAATTCAGTTGAAATACAAGAACGTTCGGAAGATTCTGATGTAGATGAGGTTCCAGTGCCAACAGAAGCTATCCCAAATTATGGTAAAGCTATTACCCTGACCAAGCAGCTCAAAGTTTTGTCGAAAATCACGGAGATACAGAGCCTTTGGAGCTTCTTTCTAAATTAGAAATACGATTTCAAGACGCCATTTTAAAGAAAAAGGGAAGACAAATAACAATATATATGAATTTTTGCGTCCTTAAAGTGACTATTCATTTCATTGTTTTGTATTACATACTACATCTATATATCTATGTACATATATTATACTTTGTATGTACATATATCTCTAAAGGAAATGAACTTGTTTTTCTTAAGTTTAAAGTTTCTTATTTATTTTAAAAACATTTATATACATATAGGGTTTAAATGTCCCAATTTCTTTAATATATTCATTTTTCGTTAAAACACGATTTTTGTTGTATCTACTACATATTCCTTTTATGCGGACACCCCTCCTGAACGAACATCTTCAGTTGGTCCCGTTGGTGTCCGTTCAAGGGAGATTTCATTGTATATATATATTTTTTCTCGGGCTTTTGGCCGGGTGCGAGTTTTGTCCTGATAAGGACTGTTTCCTCGATGTTTAGGAGATGGTCTATCACTAGCTTTCTACCGTTCAAATTTCGGCGACTACGTGAAAAGTAGATTGAGTTTTTAATTTTATGTAAATGCACAGTTTCGCTTAATTATATCTAATAAAAATTTTTATAGAACAAAAAACGTTCTTTACTTTTCGAGTGGCTCTCGTATTTGCTCCAAGTTAGCGACGTTTTTTAAAACATAGGGCTACTGTTGAATGAAACACATTACGAATACTAAATCAAACAAATGTATTTCGGAATTCAACTAACGAGATTGTTTATTTTTTAGAGGTTATATGTTTGAATCAAATAAATTATGTCAAAAAATGGAAGAAACATATCTTTGCCGCCATTTGAAATTATGCGTATCTTGTTGATTCAAAAACTTTTTCTATATACAGGAAGCTTCACATCAAAAGGATGTTAATTGCTTGGAAAAATTAATAACAGAATGCCCAGAATTTGCAGTGCTACGGGCTAAAGGTGAAAAAAAATATAGTAAATTAAGTAACATAGCAAATGTAATTATAAATGAACTTTCATATAACTTTATAAAAGCCACTATGTATATAGTTTCCCGGAACTTCTTACTGTTTTCAAACTTTGTGAGGGTAGCGTATGTATATATGCCGTTTGAATTGCTGCGTGGTTATGTATCTGAAGGGTAATAAATAACATCTGCGATATGTGATCCAACATGTGTCAAACTTCTAGAAATACTTGATTTATATTCTAACGTTACTCTGAATCTGAAATTTATTTGACTTTAAAGTTCTATCATTCAAATTAACTTGCTGCGAATTTAGTAAAATCTAGTATGTGGATTTAGACTGATAGTTTTAAGGGTTCGATATTAAAATACCAAATTCCATTAATATTCTATTTCAATCCATTTAATTAGCTTTCTTGTCGTTGTTATTGTTAATACCGCGAATAAAATTAAATCACTAGTATTCTGACTAATCTGCATCTAGCAAAAGAAAAACGAAACTTTCGAATGTTAATAAAAAAGCACCAGAGTAGGAGAGTGGCGTCATGAAAAGGACTTTCCGTGAACAAGGTAGTAAATTTCGGAATTATTCGAGATTGTGTAAAGGATTATGCTTGTACTGTGTGTGCGAATGTGTCGGTATATAGTTCGTTTCAATTTATAGCGGGAAAGCATATCATAAACAAACCCATTTTGGATTTATTGCGATCATTTCCCCGTAAACTACTGATCGTAAACATAAAGTTTAAAGCACCTGCAAAGTAGATGGGCCGGATTAAGGATATTCTGAAATTTAAGTAATTAACATTAATTTATGAAGTTTCTAACTAATAGTACTATTATCAATGTGAATATGTAATAAGTTTATAATAAAAAAAGACTTTAATGCTTTTTAATTATTTGTGATGGTTTGTAATGATACAAAATCTATTTATTTGAAAAGAAATTTTGGAAGTTTACCTGCTCTCGGCTTAAATATGACGTAGTTCAGATATTTGCAATGTTTAAGTGTTGGTGTCATAGGGGTCTATATCTCCAGTACTACCACCTCCTTTCCAAAATTCAACTAGTACATATTTTGTGCTCATTTTATGCTAATAAAAAGTTTTTTGTCAGTGTCTAGATTCCTTGTGGTCATCTTGGAGACATGTCAGTACGACCACATCCGAATTTTCCAATTTTGGCCACAGCATCGTTTTGTGCCACAGATAAAGGAATGTGTGTTGCTCCGTCGTGTTGGGGAGAGGTTTATAGGAACAAAAAATTTCGAATACGTTCTTATATAAAGCTCATTTTGTGGCATCTTTGCCCGTTAATTTACTATAATATACAGCTACGACGAGTAGGTGATCAGAGTAGAGACAAACTTAGCGAAAATTACAATTGAATGCGCGTTTGAAAATTTTTGAGAATATATTAGAAATTACGTAAATAAAAATTCCTCTTACTCTCTTTTTTACCGAGTTATATAGATTTTTTATAGTAGAGCTGCGGACATGTTCACAGAGAACCATTGTTGTGTGCATGTTCACAGAATTTCAAATAGGTACTCTTACACTAATGAAATACCAGTACCAAAAATTCATCTCTTCAGTTAACCTAACCTAACCAAAGTTGACAAGTTAGGACAATAGTTTTTTATAATTATCGAAGACAATTGTCTCAACAAGAATGCTTCATCGAGTTGGTTTCTGTTATCGGTGATGAAGCACTACATCAGTCAACAATTTCTCACTGGTATGGAGAATTCAAACGTGGGCGGATTAGTTTTAGCGACGATCCAGGAGCAAGTGCACTAAAAACTGCAGTTACTCAGAAAAACGTGGATGCTTATCAACGAAGACATGTGACAAATCGCGAGATTGAGGCATCATTGGGGATTTCAAAGACCCCAATTTCATAAATTTGCATGAAAAATTGCGTAAAAAAATAGATTCGCGCTTCAACGCTGGAAACTCCAAAAATGTGTACAACATCGTCAGTGGTAGTCAGAAAATAAACGCCAGTTGCCTGTTTAGGTGTTCCAAGGTAAAGAAAAGCCGACAAAAGTCATCTGTTCTCGAAGTGTCGATTGGCACGACATTTGTCTCGAAAGAAGGTTATATAGCAAATATTTTTTCACAAGATCAAAGAAGTGTTGCCGCCGATTGGTATACGACGGTCACGCTGTATATTTTGAGATATCACGAAGTTAAACCTGGCAACACTGTATTTCTAAATACCACCATCCTTAAATAGTAAGCTCTAACTTTCAGTAGAGTCGCTGCTGATTTAAATGAACAACAAAGTCTTGAACGATTACAACTAGTATTTGGTAATAAAAATCGTTCACGCCGAAGTGTGTTTCGCTGGTATAGCAAATTTAAAAGAGGGCTGATATCGCTTGGTGATGAGGCACGCGCTGGTAGGCCCTGTTCTTCAGTTACCGCTGGAAATATGAGAGAGTGAATGAGAGAGTGAGACGTATGATCGATGAAGATCCAAGAAGCACTTATAAGCGATAGAGGCCATTCTTGGTGTTGGATCCACAACAGTGGATTTAATGATCATGATCATCTCCGGATGAAAGAAATTGTTACTCGTTGGGTACCGTCCGCTTAATGATTTTCCAAAAGGCAGAGCGAGCAAGAATCGCTCGAGAAACGTTAGAAATGTTAAATAATAGTGGACATTGTGTTCTATCTAAAATAGTAAGAGGTGATGAAATTTATATCCCATTTTACAATATTCCTTCCCTTCAGAAGAGCCGTGTGTGAATCCAAGATGTACTAACACCAACAATGAACAAAAAGCAAAGGACTGTCAACAAAGTTATGTACGCAGTTTTCTCAAGCAACCAAGCTAGAAAGTCAACGTACACTCACAACAAACTGGTACGCCCCAAATGTGTATGTAATGTATTTACCTACATTTCTTGAGTTAGTTAACATTCATGGGTTAAGGTTGTATTGTCACACAGTCCACAACAGGCAGTTGAATTTGTAAGTGAAAATAATATAAATGTCATTAAACATCCACCCCATTCGCCTGATTTGGCCATGTGTGATTTCTGAGTGTTCTTTAACCAACAGAAACGTTTACGTGGTCGACGTTCAACGACGGAGGAAGAGACTGATGAAGCAATTTATCAATTTTTTTGTGAGCATTCCAAAAGATGACTGGCTTCAAGCTTTTACGTTATGGAAGCTTGGGTTGCAAAAGTACATTGATGCAGGAGGTGACTATTTTAAACGTAAATAAAATCATTTTCGTAAGTAGTAGTTTTCTTGCATCGCAAAATATATAGCGCGATCTTTGTATAACATTTTGTTTGCCGGAAGTCATTACTGAGCTTCGAAAAACCAACCCCGAACGACGTATCATCCTCCACCATGACAACGCAAGTTCGCATATAGCACGTCGAATTATTAGCGTATTCTCCGTACAGTCTGGACCTGAGTAGCAACGATTTCTTTACTTTTCCGAAAATCAAGAACGAAATGCATGGTCAAAGGTTCTAATCGTCAGAAGGAACAGTCGATGGCTTCGAAAGCGGAATTTTGATTGTACCAACCAGAATTAGTTCGAGCGCATGCAAAAGTACATTAACCTTCGTGGAGAATACTTTGAAAATCGATAAAGTCTTTAAAAGCTATCTACTATTTTTGGCAGATCTGTACGTAAACCTTAAAAGACAACCCTCGTATTTGCTTTAATTAAGTGTTAGTGTAATTTTGACTTTAATATCTATATACTTCAGTTTAATACTAAAGTTGTCTCTTTCCTAATAAATAAAATAAAAATAAATAAGTTTGTTTCTTTCATTGTGTCGTAGTTATTAAAAGGAACAATAACAACATTTTATATATTTAACTGTGACTTTGACAAAATTCGGTTCAAACAAGTAGACCTTTGCTATGCTGTAGTGTCTTACTTTCAAGCGAAATTGCCACTACTGTGGAATATCTTCCCTAATCTGAAACTATCAGACTTAAAAAATTACTTCATTGACATAAATAAGTTTTCAATGCAATTGTAATCTATCCAACGCATGAAGTAACAACAGGACGGTTATGTTGATATCTTTTTTTATCTACAACCACCCTAATTCACGCTAAAAACGCGGAACCGAACCTATTTAAGCACGAAACGTGATAACAGAATTTTTCGAATTGTTTTCAACCGCTTGAATTCACCGCTTAATGAACTATCACGCAAATTGCGTCACGATCACGTAAATAGCGTCCAACCAATCGTTACGTTTACGAACATCGTCGATAACTAAACCAATACGATTCCAGACGATCCAGTTGCACCCGAATCGATAATATCAATAATCACGTAAAAGAGGAAAGAGGACTCTTTCGACCATGCAAGCGGTTGAATTACATTTCAAATAATTCTTCGAACAATTCCCAGGGCTTCGGCGTTTCGGTCAAACCGAAATAAACTTAACGTGTGTGCATAAAATTAGCTTATACCGGTTTTTCTCGGCTACATTATTACACCCGCGCAATGAAAATGTAATTAAATACCCATTAAAGCGGTATTGTGTCTCGCATTATTTTGCGAAGTCCAAATGCCGCTGTACGTGTTTTTGCGTTGGTAGAAGCCATTTAAATTGCAGACCATTCGCGCTATCGGCTTTAAAAGCGAAAAGATGATTCTTGAATAGCTCCTTCTTTGGTGTTGTAGATAGACCATCTTCGAAGGTTCGATAAATCCAGTGATCGCTTTGTAATTAATTAATTAATTATCTTGGATCGTGAATAGTTATCCGTACTTTCAATGCAGACTGGTGTTAAATTGTATCACTTTAAAGTTAAACTTGGAATTTCATCTGAAATCGTTCCTTTAGAAGAAAGTAGCACTGTGAGAGGCTACATCTTTATATAATGATGGGGTTTATTAGCACAAAATAGAGAACAAATATAGATAAACAATACAAGGTAAACATAAATAGAAATGTGCCACTAGGTTCAGGATCAACTACTTACAAATACATAAGCGGCTGCTCGTCCTCCCAAACACGAAGATGCCCTACATAATATATACATACATAGTAAAGGTATTGCTATACGGCTTAAGTAACACTTAAATTAAAATTTCAATTAAGATGGAATGAAAAATAATACGTGAATGAAGAAGCTATTAGCAGAAAAAAAAAGAATATGCTAACTATGTGTAAAGGTAGTAGCACTTACGCAGGTGACGGGTAAGTAGTGTTGGCTTTAAGACGCGACGCTCCAACGGGATTACTTTAATATATTTGGCAATCATGTAAGAGAATGACCTTCTAAACATCTCTAGGCTGTGAACTAGAGGGGTGACTAAACCTCTAAATCTTAAATTAATATTGTGAACGTCTGTTCTAAAGAGGATCTTACGGTAGAGATAGCTATGTTTCTTTATAGTAAATTAACTTGTTATAAAAAATAGTAGCACAGAGCTCAGCTCGAAGTGATGTACACAACCAACCTGTCCATCTCAGAGTGTGGGATGTTCTTTCAAACTTACGAATGCCGTAAATCAATCTTAAGCAAGAATTTTGCAGTCGTTGAATTCTAGCTGTATCAATACCATTCAAGTAGTTATAGTAGGCGCTCACGCAAAAATTAAATCTTGATAAGACAAGAGACTCGCATACGCGCTTTCCTTAAATTTATATCTAAACATTCTCTGTTGCCATATAAAATTTTCTAATTACAGTAACCAAGTCTTAATAAACGAGATATGTGTTCTTTGAAACGGAGTTTAATGTCTAAATTACACGCACAATCTGATACAGAGACAATTTTGTCATTAATTTTGATTTGGATATGCGGTATAGTAGTATTGCAAATTTTAGTGCGGCCAAAAAGCAAGACAGAAGTTTCCTTTGCATTAATACGAAGACATTGTTTTAGTGATATGTCAACAAGCCTTTGAAGATCTTTATTTATATTATAAACGGCCTGCACGCTTCCTCGCCATTAAACGAATAATAAATTTGCGTATCGTCAGCGTAAAGGTGGTATTTACAATGTTTTAAGCATTTTACAATATTACATGTATAGATAATATACAGTATAGGACCAAGGATACTATCCTGGGGGACGTCAGACACTATAGGAAGATAGCGAACCATTGTATGAGGCCACCTGAGTTCTATTTGACAAGTATGAAGCGAAGAACGATATGGAATTACCACTAAAACCGATATGCTTGAGAATAGCTAGTAGACGGGAATGATTAATGGTATCAAAGGCTTTTGAATAATCCAATAAAGTTAAGGCAGTCATTTGGTTGTTGTCAATGTTACGTAGCAAATCATCGCATACAAGAAACGGAGTATTTCCTAAGTATATACTGCAATTTTATAATAATTTTTTTGTGTAACGTTATGAATATAAGCCAAGTTTGATTGTATTAAACTAACAACTAAAATATATCCTTTTAAATTTTGCCAACATACAACACTATGTGAATTAAAATTTCCTATTTATTATGTATTTAGTAAATTATCCTCAAAATTACCGAGGAATCAGCCAGTTAGACACAGCTTATAAAATTTACGCCAGAATATTAAACAACAGATTGAAAATCACAGCAGAAGATCTAATAGAAGAGGAACAAATGGGCTTTAGAAAAGGCAGATCAACCACAGACGGAATATTCATTCTACAATGAATTATGG
Source organism: Trypoxylus dichotomus (assembly GCA_023509865.1). Lineage (NCBI taxonomy): Eukaryota > Metazoa > Arthropoda > Insecta > Coleoptera > Scarabaeidae > Trypoxylus > Trypoxylus dichotomus. The sequence continues at coordinate 38,608,583 of CM042081.1, forward strand.
AAAACCACAGGCACTACAACAGAGAAACACATAGGGTTTATAGACTTCGAGAAAGCTTTAGATAATGTGAATAGATGTGGATTATAGGTTACTATGAGAGAACATGGATATTCACATCATTTAATGAGAGAGTTTATACACTGACACCAGAATTATGGTAGAGGCGGAAGGTTAACTAGGGAAATACCAACAAACAATGGAGTTAGACAAAGCTGCTGTGTGTCGCCAACATTAATTAACATATACATATATTGATGCTATCATAAAGGAATGGAAAAAGAAATGCTATAAAGGAATACGCTTAGATCGGTCGTTATAGAGATTTCTTTATGTTCTTTTTGTATAACATGTAACTAAATGCATGAAACAAAGTTAGCGTATATGAAGTTTTATAGGTTAGATTTTGTAAAGAAACGTTGTTAACTCGGTATGAGTTTATATCAAAATATGGGAAAAAGAAACGAAGACGGGACCAATTTCACAGTATCTAAGACAATTTATTGACTGAATTGTCTTGGATACTGCGAGATTGATTCCGCTTTCTTTCCTTTTCTTATAGTTAGCTTTTCCACAAGTCTGTCAAGTTTCAACTAGATCACTTTAGAATCTTCTCTTGTAAGTAAAACTCTAAGAGTGTGATTTACTATTCAGGAGAAAACGCATTTACAAGAAAATCTTTATTTGATTCAAGGATATATTTTCAATTTCTTTTTGCATAAGATAGAACTTTTATATACATCCACAGTACATAAGAGACACTGAGAGACAACCAATAGAAAATAATACCAGGTATTATCGCAAAGGTTATCTATCCAGCCATTGTAGTCACGCACTTATTCCAGCAATAAAATTTTTGTTCAAAAAGGAAGATTAATAATATCCGCAGAGATAAATAAGGAGATTAGATACCAGCAGTTCCACGTTACAAAAGAAACGGTAACAATTAATTTTTAACATCGAGGACGGCACAATAGCACACCTTTCTTGACCTTGTTAGTAAACGCGGATCCATTTAAAAGTATATTCGCGCGGCACGTTTACGCTTTCAAGTGTCCATAGGTGAATAAATCATCTCCAGAAGCGGCACAAGAATTGAACGCAGCTCTAACTGAATACGAATCGAGTTTTCGTAGAGCTACTTTTCATTCTGAGGCAATAAAGTATTGTGAACGAAGACGTTTATTAGAAAGCGAATAATTTATTTGAATTTGTGCCGCGATCAAAATTATAATTTTTCTACCATTATGTGACGGACACATACCGGGCGTCAAATATTTTTAACTGTAAGCACTACCTTCGCTATTTCTGAAGATGAAAAGATGGATTGAAGAATGCTACGTACACCTCCTATTTATGGAAAGTTGGACATTTGATAATATTACGTAAAACACACGCTTGCTAGAGCTGCCAAATCATGTCGGAAAATCAGTATCGCCCAGACACGTGCGTGTATAATGCAATGTAGTACAATAGGTAATTCTATATACGATAAATTAAAAAAAAACTGATAAATAAAAATATGCGGGGTATTTGAAGTTAAAGAAAGGTAAGAAAATTTTGGAAGGCGATATTTCCTTTCAAAAATTTTCGACTTTCATTTTAGTTTAGAATGTATTGGAAAGTTAAAAAATGCACCAATTATATCTGTGGTTGTTGAAAGAAGGTTTTCTGTTTCGAAACATATGTATTCCGATAGAAGACAAAACTTTCTTTTACACAATTTTGAAAAACATTTAATTATAAATTGGTTTAGAAATATGTTGTAAAAAAAATTGTGCAATAAAGTTAATGTTTAAATTTCTACTCTTATTTATGTTATTTAAAAATTTTGCATATCGTCACAATTTTTTTTGCATACATGCCCCAGGTTTATGCATATTTTCTCAAAATTCGATGCATATATATGCGCATATATTCCAGTTTTTCTTTGCAATTTTCTTTGCTTATATATACCTCGAATGGAATTTATACAAATTATAGTCTTCCTTAACGCAATTTATGCATATTACTACATTGGTTAACCTACGGTGCCCAAATGTTGTACTGCTACTACCACGGACTGATACCCTAACTTTTGTGACGTGTGGATTTATAAATGCAATGAAACATATTACAGCTTCGATATTAGGAAACTAATTTCGCAACATTTCAACATTCTCTAAAAGGATATATTAATTTCTAGAACACCTAAAATTGGCGGAACATATCCTATATTGTATTTAAGCTTGTCATTCCTATTTAACTTCAGATGCCACTGCGACAGGGTCGCTTCAAGTATTGAATTTAGCCTTTTCTCAAAATAAAAAACAAAATAGGATACGTATAATATATATGTATGTGTGAATTTATCGTGACAAAGGTATGTATTTACTCAGCAAATAGAAATTGATTTTTGAAAAAATAAGGATTGGGGAAGAGCTTTGCCAGGAAGGTGTAGTGACTATAGAAAGCCTAGTGGTATTGTCATATAGTACCCTCCAAACAGATAAAACGTTGTCTAAAGGGTGCTCTTATTTCTCATAGTTTCAGTGACATTGAGGATGAGGCGATTAGGGAATTGACTCCCGAAAAAACGGACAATGGACACCTGTGTTCTTATACTGGGTATCCCAAAAGCTTTTTTCAATTTGCTTTGTTCATTGAGCGAACACAATTGTTGAGTGGGGAGTAAGGATACGCAATTGGTTGCACCAACAAACTCACCAAGAAAAAAATGGGTACAGAAGTTCGAAGAGACGGGCTCGGCAATGGGCAAACCTCAAACAAAATGGTGACTGGTGCTGTTGTGGGGCGGAGGTTGAAAGTCCGGAACACCTAACATCTAACTGATTTGCTATCATACCCGTGCCAAACATCTCGGCAAGGACGTCATAGATGTGGCGGAAATATCTTCTCTGAAACCATAACAGCTATTGCAATTTATTAGAGCTCTCAGAGGGGATGGGGAGCTATAAGTGCGGGTAAACACTAGCAGCTGGCAGCTCATATAAGGGGACACAGTAGATCAATAGGTCGCAGTGCAACATTACCCTTAATTAATGTAATCTAATGGGAAATTCTTGGACGGGTTGACTAAGGACGTCAACAACCGTGGAAAACTTGAAGAGCGTTCGCTTAAGTATTCCTAAAAACTTCATATACTGCATATTGCGTTAAAATCTGTGCCTTCAACCTTACACGTTGCAGTTGGTGCAGGAACTAAAGCCAACTGACGCTGCTGAGAGAGTCAACTTTGCTAATGAAATGATTCAACGGTTTCGCTACTTCATCATTTTGTTCTCGGATGAGGCGCATTCTGATCTTAATGACGATGTAAACAAGCGGAACTGCAAGGTATATTACAATATTCCTCACCTTCTGAGTGAATTAAAAGAGAATATTCGAAGAGAGATGGCGGCTAACACCGAAAATATGTACCGACTAGTGAGAATATGTATTAACCAATTCTCGAACAGTTTCGCCCCTTCAATAACAGTTTGTTCTCAGGAAGTAGCAAGAACTGCCGTTATTAGAGTGCAACAAATCCAAACCAGAAGCATGAGAGGATATTTCACTCGTCAAAAGTTGCTGTTTGGGCTGCAATGTCGGCACAAGGATTTATTGACCAATACCTCTTTGAAGATGACTTAAGTCGTACAACTGCGATATGTGGAGATGATTAACAACTTTCTAATAGGAACACTTGGTTCTAACAAGGAGGAGTGACATCTCACACATCTAAAGTGTCCTTATCAGTAGCTTATGAAATTTTCCCTAAAAAATTTATTTCCAAAAGCAGTGACATAATTTTTTCTTTCCTGTAAGCCTGTCCTAATTCTCTTATATTTGAAGAGAAATGGTGGCTATCACTGAGAATATGTACCGGGCAGTTTTCAAAAAATTTTGCCTCACGTTTTGAAGAACTCCAGCAAAATAATGGAACACAACAAGATATATTTTTTAAGAAATAACTTTCCAAAGCCTGTATTTTTATAAAAGGAAATAAATTATTATATTCTTCTTATTGTGAAAAGGACTGTTGGGACACCTTAGACCATATCAGTTTACAAACCTACACAATTTCCATTTTTTCTATATTTTTGGGTTACCTTTGTCTTCTTAAAATGGTTTCTGAAAATCTCACGCCTTATCTGATAATATTCGTCATAAATTAGGTTAGGGGGAGTGTAATTTTTTGCTTTCTCATGCTAATCAGAATCTAATATTCAACTTACAAATGCGCCAGACATTTGAGTAAACGGCGTTCACGATATTCTCCTAATATTCACAATTAACCCCTTTCCCCCACTACACCCTTCTCATGTTCGCCACGCCCTCGGCGGGAGTAGTTCGTGAAGCGGAACTGAATTGATTTAAATTCGTGTCGTATTCCTGTTTTGACACGTAGAGCACCTGCACTTTCACATGCAGCGTGACGTTCCGTATTTTTAATATAGACCCGAAGTGTTCAATGCAGAAGCGTCTTCCTGCCGTAGATATTGAATTTTTTCCATATTCATCAGTCTAGATGGGCATGAATTATGGAGGTGAAAGAACTGAATGCGGTACAAAGCAAACACATTTATGGATATTAGCATGTATTTATGTAAATACGATATTTTGATGATAAGATTCTAGATATGTTTCTGACTATAGGATTCGTAAAATATAAAATGGACGACGTAGCTACTTTAATATAATGAAACACGTTGTCCATGATTCTAGAAAAATAGTAATTTGTTTACTTATTTATTGTTAATATATCCATAGGTAGGGTCGCATCTAGTTTGGAAAGTACTCCTAGACAAAAACATAATTCCATCCTTTCGTCGCAGAAAAAAATAAAATTTGATAATCATACGAGGGTCATTCTCTTTTTTGAGGTGCCACGACACCAGAAATGTTAGAACTTGCAACACTGCATTTCTAAATACCACCATCCTTAAGTAGTAAGATCTGAGTGTCAGTTGTGTCATTGCTGTCATAGAGCAAACGATGTACAATGAAATCTCCCTTGAACGGACACCAACGGGACCAACTGAAGATGTCCGTTCAGAAGGGGTGTCCGCATAAAAGAAATATGTAGTAGATACAACAAAAATCGTGTTATAAAGAAAAATGAATATATTAAAGAAAGTGGGACATTTAAAGCGTATATGTATATAAATGTTTTTAAAATAAATAAGAAACTTTAAACTTAAGCAAAAAAGTTTATTTCCTTTAGATATATACTCACAAAGTATAATATATGTACATAGATGTAGTATGTAATACAAAACAATGAAATGAATAGTCACTTTAAGGACGCAAAAATTCATATATTGTAGTTTCTCTTCTCTTTTTCTTTAAAATGGCGTCTTGAAATCGTATTTCTAATTTAGAAAGAAGCTCCAAAGACTCTGCATCCCCGTGATTTTCGACAAAACTTTTGAGCTGGTTGGTCAGGGTAATAGCTTTACCATAATTTGGGATAGCTTATGTTGGCAGTGGAACCTCATCGACATCAGAATCTTCCGAAAGTTCTAGTACTTCAACTGTATTTGCAATTTCTTGTCCTAAATCTGGATCTTCAACATACAAATCTTCATCTACGTTCAAAATATCATTAAGGTTTTCATTATCCGTCCATTTCAATAAATTCTTATTTTTGAGGATATCTGAAAGTACAGGCAAATCATCTTCTAGGTCAGATGTATCAGCCTCAGTTAACTAGTCTTCACTTTGCATGTTTACATGATTAAATCCTGCTTTGCGGAAGCAATTTTGAACTGTCTCTTTGGTTACTTGGTCCCAAGCGGTTTTAGCCAAATAAACTGCATCCAGTGGCGTAATTTTCTTTATGAACTCAAAAGCTGTACCAGCAGTTTCAATTTTACTAGCAGATGTTTGAGTATTAGACTTCGATAATAAGTTTTAAAATTGTTTATAATCCCCTGGTCAAGTGGTTGACAAGCTGATGTACAATTACGGAGTAAAAATAATATTTTTATATTAATTAAGCGAACGTCTTTCGGATGAGATCCCGCATTGTCTAAAAATAAGAAAATGTTCCTTTTTTCTTTAGCCATTTTCCAATCTAGGTCTTGCACCCACTCTATCATAATTTGTCCGTCATCCAAGCTTTCTTATTATATTTCCAAGTTACAGGTAGGTTATTTATATTAATGTTTTTAAAAGCTCTGGGTTTAGTTGCCTTACCAATGATTAGGAGTTGTTCTTTTTCACCCGGTATATTTGCACAATGCAAAAATGTAAACCTCTCCTTGGGATACTTACCCCCAACACATGTTTCCTTCTCTAATGTGAGCCTTTTATCGAGGAGAGCCCTAAAGTATAGGGCTGTCTCATCGGCATTATAGACCTTTGTCGGTGAATATTCCTTAATCAAAGAAGGACATTTTCTTAAAAACGATGAAACATCTTCAGCATTAACCGAAGCTCCTTCTCCCGAAATCGCTTTAAAACTTATATCGTGGCGGATTCTAAATTTATTAAGCCAACCAGAGGAAGCACTGAATGTAGAATGTCCCAAAAAGGCGGCTATTTCTCTTGCTTTACATCGTATTAGCGGACCTAAAAAAAAAAGTTTTTTAGGTTTTTGTCACGACAAACCTATTGGTAATCTCACTTTTTAATCTATTTTAGAATTTAATATGAAAAGAAAATCAACGCATTAATACAAGAAAACCTTATCTAAAAAAAAATATATGCATACCTGTTAAAGGAATCCCCTTATGCCGAGCTGCTGTAAATCAGTCATAACACAATTTGTCAATTTTAGTACCATCACCCGTCGAAAAGCTTCTTTCTCCATTCAAATTGCTATTCGACATCCATTTGTTTAGAAGGATTTCTGTATATTTAATTATATCTGCAGCTTGTGTTTTTCCAATATTAAAACGCTGGGATAAGTTCCTTACACTTAATTTCTCTTTATTGTAAACTTCAACAATATCAATTTTTTGTTTAAGCGTGAGCATTTTTCTAGTTGGAGCCATTTCTACAATGAATGTGTCGCCCACTGTGTCTTTTCCGCATAGACATCAGACTAATATAGAAAGCTGATTCAATCGAAAGCGTACACCCAAAGAATAAGAACGGTAAATCCCCAACCAACTTGGGGAAGTCCCTAATTCACGCCAGGCAGAAGTGCACGACATAGGCTGCGTTTGTACCGTAAGATTAAAGTCGGTAAATCTCCGGTTTACTCGGGGAAGTCGCAGCGAAATTGGCGCGCGGCGCGATTGAGAAATGCAATAGCAATACTCTCGCTATAAAAATAAGATAAGGCGCTTCTTTAAGGTTGGTACAACGAATTTAAAAGAGGACGGAACCAATTTCGTACTATTTCAAATATTATTAAATCACGGCCACCGATTTCGTGCAAATTTGCACATCCTCAGGCCAAAACACACCAGAAAAGGATTATGAAACTACAACAGATGCAAACAATAGCACAAACAGAATCACGGCAGAAAAATTGCATTAGAAACCCACAAGTTAAAATTGTATAAGGACGAAACAACAATAAAATGTCCATAGGGGCAAGTCAATAAGAACTGCACTATACTTCTCTAATTATTTTTCACTTCCCTGGATTCCTAGGATATCTACACATTATGTAAAGATAGAAATCACGAAAAATTGCAAAGCGTTAGTAATCAGGTTTATTTTATCTATTAATACACGAAAAGTTATAGAATTATACTAAGCTTTGTGCAACGTCTATCTTTGTAGAATTAATTTAACACAGTTTAAAAGGCACTGAAAAACTCTACCTGTAAACTTAAAAACCTAAGAACTATTTTAGAGATACTTTCATTAATTAGCTTAATTTTTTTCAAGCAAGAACATCAGTTTTTAATTCTCATTTGATGTTTTAGGGCCTTCATTAGTAAACGATAAAAGAACGTTTTAATAAAAGAATAAGGTTTCTCAGAGTAACGATAGCAACGTCCACTACCGACCATGTGTTTATCCACATACATAATTGGAGATTACTCCAAGAAACTATTTTTTATCTCTATCAAAATATTTCTATTAGCGAACTGTCAGAACTGAAAAAAATAGTTTGCATTCAGCCTTCGCATTGCAAGCAGTAGTCGTGCAAAGTGTTTTAAAACGGCGAGTAAAGTTAAAGCAATGTCTTCAAAAAAAGAATTATTTCTCTCGGTCAGCCAATAGTAACAACACCAGCAGAAGATCGCGCAATGGTAATCACGGGCAAGTGAAATAGACGAAAAACAGCGCCAGAAATTGCTCTCGAAGTGAATATTTTGCCGCCAGAATCAGTTACCGTCACGACGGTAAAAAGGCGTTTATACCAAGCTGGTTTGCATGGAAGAATTACTGTGCTGAAACCATTATTACACAAAGAAAACGAAGCTAAACGGTTAGCATTGGCGAGAACACATAAGGACTAGAGGTTGGAAGATTGAAAGAAGGGGATTTATCCGTAGACCGAAAGGGGAACGATCACTTGAATAGCATAATACACCAACAATAAGATATGGAGGAGGACGAGTCATGATTTGAGGTCGTTTTGGTGGTACCTCTGTGGGCGATTTCGTTAAAATAGATGGTAATCTTGTAAAAGACGGTTATAGGAAGATTCTGGGGAGGAATGCCATCTCATCTGGAACACAAGTAATCGATTAAAAATATATGATCCTAAACATACTGCCGTGAGTATTTGGAACAACTGATGAACAGAGAAAAAATTCTTGTTATTAATGACTCCAAAGTCCAAACTTCAGTCCGACTTAGCTTTTCTAGGAGGAACTCTACCGATATGTTCGAAAATCAATAACACCAGAGTACCGCTAACATTGACAAAGAGTCTAAAGAGGATACATATAAGCACATTGTTTTTATAACTGTTACAGTTCTCTGTATAAGTACAGAATAATGATTTATTTTATAATTAGTTTTTGACTTGTTTCTGTAATATTTTAAGTATGGGTAAACACTTACGGCTGCTACTGTATGTCATGAGTTTGCAGCTACACCAAGATAACAAGAGAGTTTCATTAAGAAAAAGTGAAAGTTGAACCTAAAAGAGAGCAACCATTCCGTGAACAAATAAATAGTATGGATCACGATAACAATGCAGGGCAGGAGTAACTACGATTTAATGGGATTTGGGGATTAATGGCTGGCGGGACAAATTCCCGACGCAAGGGAAATTGGGACAGAAGGAGACGGAACACCAAAGGGGTATAGGTTGAAAAGAAAACAGTAGCAGCGGAAATGGCAAGAATGAGGTAAGAAGCAATGAGAAATCTGTCAGTAGTTGGCAAGAAATCGAACGCAGTGTAGAGGAAATCGGTGGCAGATTCGATTCGAATACCTTTCGATTGAAAATTGGAAAAACGTTATGATTAAGTAAGTTCGTGAGTAGTTCAAACATTTAATCACGTCTGGTTATATTAATTGCGAACGATTTTGAATCTTTTCAAATGGAGATATCTTATGGGAACATTTTCCGGTCTTCGTATTCCCAGGTATCAATCAAAAACTTTTAAATTATTTCCTAGTATCTAAGTATATACCTTCTTCAAAAATATAATCGACAAAATAAGTAGGAACAATATCTTTAATATCTTTCGAAAGTAATTTTTTTTAACAAGTTAATAGTTTAGCTGCAATGTTATCTCATTGTTTATGTGGCATCTACACATACCTTATATAGTCTTTCTCATGTTTGTGTTTATGATGCGTTTGCATATTTTATTCAGAATTGACTTAAAGTACATAGACGTACGAGGGGAGGTTCAGAAGTTCGTGGAATAGAGGGAATGGAGTGGGGAAAGGGACGCTCGCTAGGTGTCATTCTGATTGGCGACTCATCATTAGTATATAAGTTAAGTTGCAGCCCCATAGCGTCAGTCGTTTACAAATAGTTGCCTGCTAAACAAGTCAATCCGGAAGAAAACTGAAACTATGGAGGAAATTGAACACCGTGCTGTGATAAAATTCCTTACAAAGCAAGGAAAGAACGCTCAAACCATATTGAATGAAATGGAAACCGTTTATGGGAAACAGTGCCCTAGTAAATTAATGATTTATAAGTGACATGGTCTTTTTAAACATGGTCGGGGATCGATTGAAGACGACTCCCGCTCAGGACGGCCAGTTAAGGCCACCACGATGTCTGTCGAAAAAGTGCAAAAATTTCTACTGCAAGATGCCCGTTTGAAGAAAACACAATTATCTGCATTAGTTAGAGTATCAGATACCACTATTTTGCGTATCCTACATGACCACCTGGGTATGACAAAAGTGCAAGATGAATACCGAGAATGCTCACGCCGCTGCAGAAACAGCAGCGCGTCTGTGCGTCCAAACAATTTTTGGAGCTGTGTGGAGACAATCCTGCACAGATTTTGGTGCGGATTGTTACCGGATATGAAACATGGGTTCATCACTTTGAGCCTGAGTCCAAACAGGAGTCAATGCAATGGCACAAAAAGGGAACACCATCGTCAAAGAAATTCAAAGTGTTAGAATCGGCTGGATATTGGATGGCTACTGTTTTTTGAGATTGTGAGGGGATATTATTGATTGATTATAAAGAAAAAGGTAGGAACATAACCGGAGAATATTACGCAGCTTTATTAGAAAAATTAAAGGAGGCCATCAAGGAAAAACGTCGAGGAAAATCGACCAAGGGTGTGTTGCTCTTGCAAGACAATGCGACGGTTTCACAAGAGCAAAGTTGCAATGGCTGCTCTACACAAGCATGGTTTTCAATCAATAGTCCTTCCACCCTACCGTCCGGACCTGGCATCTAGTGATTTTTATTTGTTCCCCAATTTAAAAAAGACTTACGTAGAAGAAAGTTTTCCGACGACAATGAGGTAAAAGAGGCAACTTTGGCCCATTTTGAGGCGAGAGATAAAAAATATTTTTATGATGGTTTAGAAAAATTAATTCATAGATCTAATAAATATATTATGCTTAAGGGTGGTTATATTAAAAAGGAAAAATAAATTTATTGTTTTATTTTATTTAAAACCCTATCATTCCACGAACTTCCGGATCTCCCTCGTACATATTAAAATAAAATTCTACGTATTTTACAAAGAGAAAAATAACTGATAAGAAAATGAAAACATTAGCACTAACACGTACGGTAGCAAAAAACATAAAGATATATAAAATATACGAAATAGTAGAAAAAATTGATAAAAGAAAATTATTTTCTTAGAAACTTAAAATTCTTATACAAAAAGACATTAACAATGTTATATCCTTAACAAGCAGTTATCAAATCAAGGGGTGAATTTTTCGATGACAAAAAAGTATAACTTACTTAATGTTTTCGAATGTTTATTATTAGTTATGTGTACACCTGTGCAATAAGTTGTAAATTAATAAATAGTTTTCTTATGATTGTTTTGTTTACAGTTTTGAAGCAAGCGTCAAATTTTGCATGAAAAGGGAAGTGCCCACATTATTATAAGCGGTAGTGGGTATGGTCTAGCAATGAACGGAATCTACTACCCAATAAAGTATTAATTTAAATTGGTGTATTACAACGAATATTATATTATAACGGATCTCTATATCCGCTTTCGGTTATGTGGTTAGTTCATTCAGTATATTGTATCGTTTTAACTAAATTGGCAATATCTCTGAAATCATTTGTTTCATACCAGTATATCTTCATTTTCGTACATGGTTGTATTGAATAGTGAGCGTATTGTTTAATACAACAAATTAGCTTGAAAATGCTGTCAAATAATTCCAATCTATGTTTTACTTTGAATTCTGTGATATAATATCTCACACATTTACGTATAAAAAATAAATAGTATAATAGTACTATTAATTTGAGCAGAATTATTTTAGATCTGATTACGAATTGAGCGGATTTAATTCTGGTTTCAAGTAACTCAAGCTAAATTCAAGTAACGAGGTATGTACCCGTGTTACTTGCCGATTGCCGATTTTAATCATACATTGTTCGTTTGTAGATGCCTTTGTTTAATGGTACTTTTCCTTTCTGCAGAGTCGTACAATTCTCTTAAATTGCGCTGAAATGTTTGGATCCTCTAAAATTTTCCAGCTTCGCGATTGCATTTGCTTCTAGTGCCCATCGACATTATGGTATGTACCAGGCGATTTTGATTCATAGCTGGCAAAAACTATTGTAGTACGTGTTTAACATAGAGACACACCATCTGTCCCTTCTTTACTTCCTTCAAATTTTTTGTTTCTTTGCTAAATCGATTTTACTTGAATCTTTCCTGAAACTAGCTTCTACAGCACTTAGCGATTGCAGGTGCGATTTCGAAGTAGTGTAGTACTCAACGGCCTTCCTTTTGTAATCTGGAACAATATTACCGTCTTCTAAAACATATCCTTCCTCGTACTCTTTTGCTACGTCTTCTAAATCGTAGGACGATGAAAGTTCCCTTTCAACACCCAAATTAACAACGCGACCTACCAACGTATAGTGATGGTGTTAATTAATGTCTTCCCCTATGACGAAGAGAATATCAAATCTACTTTTCCTGTAACGCCGCAGACAGCTCGGCTTCTATCGGTTATTGCAGGTACAGCCCGCCAAATGTTGTTCCTCTCAAGGTCAGTTGAGGGATGGACAGATTCTACGTAGGGGGAGAGAGACCATTTCTTTAGCAACTGTGATAGTGTTGACAACAATGGTGCAGTCTAAGGCAAAAGTACACAACGATTACGTGCAATAATAGTTTAGAGTGTGGTGTATTTTACTATGGAATTTAAAAGTACATAAAATAATAAGGTATGGTATGTATATCAATATTCTAACAAATTAATGCTGATATACTTATGGAGATTTCAATATTTATTCATACTTTAACTGCCTCTGATTATAATGGAATTCTTTGCAGGTTTTAGAGGCGCAGACTAGAGGTGTAATGTATTGTGTATTTAAATTTATGAGTAAAGAAGAAAACGACGATGCACCGACCCTTCCTTTAAGAAAAGTAAAGTATTTCTATTATATTATACAATGACTAATCGAAACGTAAAGCAATAAACATTCATAGATATGGTTATTTATTTTATTTTGTTGTTTAGAAACAAGAACGTGTGTTATCCGCGTGAGGTGTTAGTATCTGAACAGTCAGAAGAATTATAAATGAGGAAGAACAAGTAGAACTTGGATTTTTTAAAAGCTTCTGGATACCAAATAAGAAACGGCCAGGAAAAAGAACGGAAAAGAACTTGGAACATACATGTTATTATTATTTATGAATAGAAAGTTCCCACCAATGAAATGTATCCACAAGAAGTTTGTGGACGATACAGGCTATCAAGAATGTTTGAAAAAAGTTATGCGAAAGATAGGATTCAGTTGGCGGAAAATTAATGCAAATAGAAAACTATTGATTGAACGTCATAACATCTGCAATTTAAGAAGCAGTTTTTTGAAAAATATTCACCAGTATATACAGCAAAAGCGTCCTATTGTATACATGGATGAAACGTATATACTCGTCACATACTCATAACAGTTGGAACGATGATTCTAATGAAGACGGGAAGATCTCTTCTTCTGGTGCCTATCTTCGGTAGATATCATCAAAAAGGAAGGGGACTATCATCACGGGATAATTTTGAAAACTAAAAATAGTGGGTAAATACAATTTTGCGCGAAAAAGGTGTTGTTGTGATTGATAATACTCCTTATCATATATTTCACTGTCAATACTAATTAAGTACATATTGAGTATTATCCGTCTTTTCAGACTTAATTTACCTAAAATGTCATTATGATTTGCATACCCAGTAAGTCAAGATTTGGTCATCTCACTCGCTTCCCAGGGGCACAGATATTTTAGACGACCTGTATACATACTATTTAAACAGTATGTATAAAAGCTTATTATGATTTACGTACACTACCGGCCAACATTATTTGCCCACCCTCAAAACAATCCATAAATAAAGCAAGTGCTATCTGAAAAACAAACTGTAGTGTTGTATTTAATAAAATACTCTTAAAACAATGAGATTGATAATATTTATTTCGTAGAAATGCTCTCTTCGACCCGTCATCCAATTTCTAGTTCGGTTTCTCGTCTATTCCATCATTCGTCACAACTTTTCGACGTTCTTCTGCTGGTATTATTACTTTCCATCATCCTGTTCATTTACTACTTATTAACGAGTCAACATCTTGACATGTTTTAACGTTATAATCGACAGTTCGGTGACCTAATTTCAATTGTCTTCTACAAGCTCTGTTACATCTGCCAAGATTATGTAAAGCAACAAAAATTGTGCGGATTTTAAATTTTTATAATTTTATTAACGATATTCACTGTTTACAACAATAACTACTAAATTCTATAACGTTTACTTGTACTACATTGTTCATTTATTATAGTGAGTGCACGTTTTTCCGGTTTAACTAAGAGATGGGGCCAGCGAAAAGTACGCAGCATATTAATTTGACACATGTGTCATTTTTTTCGTCTGAGATTGAAACTAGAAACACATAGAAGTTGAGTTCGCCAAAAACTAGCGTCTTTGCTTAGAGTTCAACGAGCATGTCGAGTTTTGTACCTGAAAAAGAACATTTGCGGCACGAATTACTTTTCTTATTTAATCAAAAGGAGAAAACTGCTGAAAGTCATCGTTTGCTGGTAGAGAGATATGATGAACATGCTCCATCAATTGGATAACGTGAGACATGATTTCGACAATTTAAAAGTGGTGATTTCAATCTGAAATACAGTTGCGCTTTTGTAGACCACAAAAATGCAAAGACGAGCAATTGCTGGAGTTGTTGGACAATCATCCAATTCAAACTTAATGGTAATTAACAGACGCATTACATGTGTCACAAGAAACAATCAGCAGACGTGATCTGTGTCTGTATTATAAACTGTTGAAGTCCGGCGAAACCGTTAATATACAACGCTATTGCCAACAAATGATTAATTTAAACCACGCATTAATCGAAAGACGACTGGAATGGGCCAGAAGATATGGCAAAGTGATTTTGTAACACGACAATGCGCCGTTTCATACAGCAAAACCAATAAAAGACACCTTGAAATCGGTTGGATTCCACATCTGTTGTATTCTCCAGACCTAGCGCCATCTGACTATCACTTCTTCGCATCAATGCGGTACGCCCTCGTAGAGCAGGATCTATTCGAAAATGGCTCGATGAATGGTTTGCTGCAAAAGGCAAGTATTTTTTCTGGGATGGTATTCATAAATTACCTACATTATGGTAGAAGCAGATGGCTAATATTTTGAATAAAAAAAAATAATTTCCCTTGAAAATTATGTGTTTCTTTTTACCAGAAAACGGAAAAAACTTATTACGCCTAATTATCTAATGAAGGAGTGAATTTATAACTACGTATTAGAAGGGCCTTTCACGAAACTATAAACTGACATCACTTACAAGTGCAAATTAGTAGTTATTCCTAATTAATGAAAGAACCTAATAAATAAGGTTTATACCTGCAATAATCGATGGAAGCCGAAGTGTCTGTAGCATCACAGGGAAAATTAGTTTGATATTCTCTTCGTAATAGGGGGAGACATACGTGCATATTACATTTTATCAGTCTGGCGAGAACTCTTGTTTATTAAATTAGAAATTCCATCGAAGATAGATACAACTGAAATATTACGTCTGCATGTAGTCGCAGCCACGACACTGCAAATTAGTGCACAAGGCAATATTGGTGACAGAAATAAATTGCTTATTAAGACAGTGCTGAAATACTGAAATTATTCCTTCATATTATCTAAACGGACAACAAAAAACATAGTGCATTGAACCTTTTTTATGTGACCAAGACACGCAAAACTGGATATGTGGTGTACTGGATATCACAGAAAAAGGTCAATATATAATAAAGTTTTAACCCATGACAGCGAACTATGAACTTACAAATTGAAAGCGTCTAGACGGGCTTTTTTGCAGCTTATAACGTAATTAAGGAATAAAGTCATACGCTGTCGGTGTTCATAAACTTACTAGATGGAATTCTCATTTTTGAGGGTTTGATATGGTCTAGTGAACTGGCGGTTTTAGCAGTAACTCTAATTCGGATTAAGTAGTCATATAAAATTCAACGTGTTGGATTTGTTCGTTATTTCTTGTTATGGTAGCTTTTGCCATCTGGCTATCAGTTGGCTGCACATCCATTACTAAATTAAGCACAAATAATAACAAAGGAATTTTAGCAGTACCTTAAATAAAAGTTATATTGGAATTAGTCGGTGGAAAATAACATAAGAAAAGGATGTTATAACGTATTTTACCATTTGTAGCTACTAATATACAGTACAAGATAGACCCCATTCGCGACTAACAAGGAAAGATAGGTAAATAGAGTATGTCGAGACTTGAAAATAAAAATTTTTTATTTGCGCTGAAATTCATTGTGAGGGAGTGAAACACCCAATCGAAAATTCCCAGATTTTCAGTAACGCCCGGGGTGTACAGCATACCATGCTCATGCGACAAAGTGTATATCGGTACAACAGGACGTTCGATTAACACCAGACCGAACACGAGAGGAATGTGCGGTTGAAACAAATAGACAAATCGACCATTGCCAAACATATCCACTCGGATCCGAATCATAGGATTAGATACGAAGATACAAAAGTTCTAATATCAACTAAGAACTACTACAGCCGCTTAAACAGGGAAGCCAGTGAAAAATACAAAAACCCTAACAACACCAACAGAGACGACGGGCTAAGACTGAAGCGAAAATATGGACAACGGCACTGCGCACGTCCAGTCGCGTTATTGACAGGCAGTAACAACATTCACGAAGCCTGTACATTTGAAAATGCGAACCACAGTTGTTCGCGAAATGTCAGGGACAGAAAACCTAGTGACGAAACCCGACAACCCTTACGATTATGATCACTAAATGCTAGGTAGTTGTGCGCAGGCAAATGCTACTCCTACCATTCTACCAACTCCACAGGACTGTCACTACAACATTAAAAAAAAATCCCATTTCCTTGTGCCGTTCTGTATAACCGTAGTAGACAGTGCAAATCGATTTCCTCAATGCACATAGGGGGAAGTATAATTAATCCGCTGTCGGTATCAGTTAACATTGCGGTAATTGGGGGTTAACTCTAGATGTCGGCGATTTAACACAAACAGCTGCACGTAATTCGTTAATCTTTCATCATCAAGCCACTTACAACATAACAACCTGGTATTAACGGTGTACGTCAGTATCCATAAACTACCGGCGTTGCTATTGATATATCCGGAATAATGAATAAAAATAAATATTTGTCATTGAAAATGGTTTTATTGTTTTTCAAAATATCGATACACTTTGAACCAATTTTCATAGCACTTTTTCCATTCCAATTGAGGCATCTCCAAAGCATGCATTTTGAACGCATCAACCACTTCTTCTAGCGTCAAAAATCGTTGACCACGTGGTTTATTCTTCCCGGACGGAAATAAAAAGAAATCATTGGATGCCAAATCAGGATTGTATGGCGGATGACCCCATTAATTCGATGTTTTGACCGGTTAAATATTGAGTTGTTTGGGTCAATTTGTGAGAGTTCTGGTTTGTTTGTTCTTATTACTTCAAAGACTTCTGGCAAACAAATGATTGTGTACCAATCAGAATTGATCGTTCTACGAGTGAGTCTCTAGTGGCGCTGTGGCCACATGTCCGTTTATCCTAAAAAAATAGACTTCCATTTGCTTCAAGGTGCTTCTGGCGCGAATAGCTTTTATTGGGTTTGGGTCACCTTGGAAGACCCATACAGTTGATTGCTGTTTATTTTCAGGCATAGATCCGAGATTTGTTACCTGTGTAAATGCCTACATATACACAACTGTGCATAAATAAGTAATCACTTATGTGTTATTCTTTGACAGAAACTTATTTTTTGTGTAGTGAGCAGCCCAATGAGACTACACGTAAACTATGTCAGGTTGTCGCAACCCTGGGAACTTTAAAGTATATGAATAATGCGGGTGTTCCATGGTCTTGTTATTTCATATCTTCGCCGTAAAATGTGAAGTACGGTTAATTATTTTACCAACGGCGAGTGGTGGCTCGGTATTATATCGAATTTACTCGAAAATGTATTTCCTCTACACTGAAAGTCGCAGATTTCGAAAGTTCGACACCCTAGTTCCTAATCCGATCCAAGACTCTCTTACCGCTGGACCACCTAGTTGTTATTCTCTAGTATAATCTCATTATATGTGACCTGTTGCTGCAAAACATCTGTGTACTTTAGTAATTTTATAACGTACATTATCGGAACCTAGTTCGTTAAAATAAGAGGACAATTTGCGATTTATGATTCTTGCCGATAAATGGACCGTAAACACAGATGTGCTTCCGCATTTATTGAAAATTATCGTCCTATGGAATTAGGTGAACATTACACAGCTTAGATCGCCGTTTACAATACGATTGCTATAGTACTGTAGTTCCCCCGTTATTCTGCACTAAAATTTTAGAAATTGCCAAATGAATTGACATCCAACAAATTTGTTAGACTTAATTTAGTCAAATTTCTCCTGTTCTTTATTCTTCGTGCTCTTCATCTTGTCCACTGTTTTCCTTTTTTTCTGTCTTCTTTGTTATAATCTTTTTCTTTTCCCTTTTTTGCCAATTTTCAACATATTCTGCATTTCCTTTTTTTACTCATTCCCACTTTTCTGTATCTTAATTTTCTTTCGCTTTCTCTTGTTTTTTTTCTTCTTGTACCCCTCGTGTTCCTTTCGTTTCCCAATTATTGATTTTTGTTTTTTCCATCTTCGTTGGCCCCCTGTTCTTCTAATTTTTATTTCTTCTTGTATCGCTATTCTTCTGACTCTTTCTTTTTCTTCTTATTCTTTCTATTATCCTAGGTTTTTTTCCTGCTTCATTTCCTTTTTCCCCTTCCCTTTTTCTTCTTCTTCATTCTCTCATTGTGTCTCAATGTCGTTATCTCAGTCTCTTTGCCCCTCACGTGCTTCCCATTGTTTGTTTTAATAACCTTCTTTTTCTTCATCTCTTCATTATTCTGGTTTCTATGTTTCCTATGTCCCTTCTTTTTCTCCTTCTTTTTTATTTTCGGTGTGATTATTACTGTTACCTTCTTCCTTTTGTTCTTCTCCTGGTTCATTTTTTGTCCCCATCTTTCGTTTTCTTCACGTTCGTTTTCTTCTTCGTCCACTTTTCCTTCTCCTACCTTCTTCTTCCTTTTTATGTTTTTTCTTCTCTTTTCTTCTTTGACTCAATGAAATTTTGGGGGTGCATATCCTGTGAGAGTCCTTTAAAGTCTGTACGTAAATGAAAAGTAGGTGAGATGCAACTGTTTAGGCTTGAATAGCCTTATATGCTACCTCACTACTCATAAAACACTGATGGTTACACACTTTCAAGTCATTTTCCGAAGATCTCTTTAGTGTAAGGCACAGATTTCTGCCCTAAATATGTTAGTGTGTAATCCCATATGCATTTATGGTTGATAATTAGAAGAAGCATTGATACTTAGGTTTGTCAGTTCTGACTCTTTCTACCCTTGATCTCTTTATGTGACTTCTTTTATGCTGAGGTCTACCATATGCTTAGACAGTACGGTCTTTTATGATTATCTTCTACGGTTGACGAAGTTATATTGCATCGGGATCACATGCAGTGCACACATACGCACGTTAGATAGTTGGGTCTCCGATAATTTCGAAATTTCTTCTAAGATTTTCTGGCTTCCGTATTTTTAGATTGTTAAGTGTAAGAACATCCATCATCACTTCTTTCTGTACCTAGATTTGAAGTGGTATTACTTCTAGTAGAATTTCTGGAGCTGGTGTCGAGCAAGGGCTCATCATACCTATAATAATGTAACCTGAAGGACTTGTTGAAACTGCTGTTATACTATCTTTCCGGTAGTTTTTAGCTACGAAACGACGATGCCTTTTTTCAAAAGTTGATAATGTATTAATATAAATTAAGAATTTCTGCAATCCCATATAAGTACGCCTTCAATTACATGACCAAGGACTTAATATAACAGTATTGATCATATATATATCGAATATAAACTTACAGTGATCTTTTCAATGTAAGACCAATTTCAAGTTATAAACTATATATTTCTAAAAGGCATCAAATTCTTAATGATTTAAAAATAACTGAAACAATTCAATCAATTAAAAAAGTTTCTAAAATGTTTTAGCAATTTAAAAATTATGAACGACCTTATATATTGAATTTAGGAATTTGGCCATTGGAAAATATCTTGCAGTATTCATCGATTTTTGTTTCTACTGCAGCTACTAGGAATTTCGTGGAATGTATTCTAATTGAAAGATCCACAGGTGGTCAGATGGGAATAGTAGATATCCTGCGTGCAAGACTTGTGATATGGCCCACGCACGTTGTTGTACGCAATTTGTTACATTGATGTTATCATGTTCTTAGCTCTGCCAGCACTACATCTTTTTCTTATTGCTACATATTTCTTTACTTCGAGTTGTTAATTGCATTTAGTAATTTATAGTACTATTATGTGGTAGCTGTTCTTTCTCAATGGATTATTATATTATTCTATCTTAAGCAAGTACTTATAAAGAATACGTAATTTAGCTTCCAATTGCATATTAAGACATCGTATAGCGGTTCAGGTGCGAAAAAAATCATTCTTGAATAGTATTGAATTCACATCTGTGATCTAAATTTATTAAATGAATATGGCTTTACTGAATGCACGATTTGTAAAACGGAAATTAAAAAAAAAGCTAATATTACCTGCGGTGACTAGTTATTAAGGGATCGGGACAAAGAAGAACTTTAAAGGATTTCACCATTCTGAAATGGAGAAAAAAAATGTGCAAGTGTTTCTTGAATCAAAGAAATAAAACATTATGGTCAGTGATGATACGATTAAAGAAAAGGCAAAAGCGTTGAATTTAGAGATGAAAGAAAATTCTGTTGAAGAATTTATTCCTAGTGATCCGTAGTTTGATATTTAAAAATCGCTGGAGAAAAATTGTCATTGCAGACAGAACTAATGGATCCATTTAAAGGCCAGTTAAAGAATAAAATAGAACAATTGGGTATTCTACCTAATTAATTATATAATGCTGATCAATCAGCTCTGTATTAGAAGCATCTACCAGAAAAAACCTTTGATTGATCTCAAGACATAACTCCCAACTTAGAAACAACGACTAATATTTTTGGAACTATATATGGCAGTGGAACTAATAAAGTTAAGCCATTTCATTTATCAAACACGAATCTCTCGAAATGATTGATAAGTCATTGTTTATACTGTTGGAAGGTTACACGTTATGGACACCCAATAAAAGCTTATTTTGGGCAATCCATCACATCCTCTAATAAAATAATTACAGAGTAAAGATGGAAAAATTACAACAATGTGACCAGATGTGACACCCCATATCCAGACAGTGGATCAGAATGCGATCAGACTGGCAGATTTATATTACAGAAGTAGCCTTTTTTGCTACATCATTGCAAATGGATCCAATTTAGAAACCTTAAAAAATTTAACAATAAAAGATGCTCTTACAAATGTGGTGTATGCATGGAAGCGATTAGATCCAACAATGATTGATTACATAACTTTCATTACCATAGGTATTTACATCTATTTCTAGATAAGAGAATTGCATGGAATGGAAACGACACACAATTAGACAATTTTGACGAAGAAACAGAAGAAGATGAAACTAAAGATGAAAAAACAAGGAAAATCACGAAACAAAATTACTCCAGATATAGCAATAAATGCACAAAATACATTCATTCAGTAGGTAGAATAACATAGACTTAATTTAAAATATCTTCAAATATTAAAAGAAATAAGACAAACACAAAAAGTTGAAAAACACAAAAAACAAAAATTACACAATATTTTTAGAATGTATTTTTGTGTATGTTTCGAATAAAAAAATGCGCAATTGTAAATGAGTACATAATTATCGATGCAACAATACCTGTTATTGTAAGCATAAAATCAGTTATTCGCTTTAATGCGAACAAATCGTTAGTGGAAACGGTCTGCGTTTCATTTTGTTCGCACTATTGAGAGTCTATTACTGTAATATTTAGTAATTATAAATAATATATATATGCAAATATTCATAACTTGCTAAAGCTCTAGATACGTATTCCGACATCGTTATTTTTTTAACAATTTTTTTTCATCTACAATTAAACAACTACTCTTCTATTTATTATGTTTCTTAAAACAAAAGTATATCTTCTCCTAATGGTAAAAATAACGAATTATAATTTACTACTTAAAAGTTTCAGATTCTTTTTCCATAAAAACGCGATTCTGAACTGCCGCAGTGACATCGCCTAACGGATATAGTTCCAACAACCGTTTATGTGAACCTTTCTATAGAGATGGCAACCGTTTCTGCACTGAGTTCGACAAGTTAATTACGAAGTTTTCTGGCAGACTAGTGGTACATTTCGATAAAAAGAAACTTCTAGAAAAAGCCTGTTTGAAAACATTTGATTTCTTTTTCGATTTGTAGAAGATCTTGCAAAGGACGGAAGGTAGATGATAAAATGCGTATAAACTGGCGCAAGATTTGCACCTAGCGACATCCTTTGTTCCAACCTGTTTGTAATACGTTTTTATGTAGTAAGTATGTGTCTGGAAACTACTGCAAAGAAATATACATACATTTAGCAAGTCTGTACTCGCATACTACTAATAGGTATTTTTCTTAGAGACAGAGAACTTTAAATTGAAAAGAAAACTTTATAGCATTAATGCTTGAATATGATTTCGGGGGAATGTAGTCACACGTGGCGTAATCTGCAGGCCCAATTTTCACATATTTTTTTACAATAAATCAGGCTGTATTTTGGAAGTAACGCATCTAATGTTGGTTTCCAAGTATTCAATTGTTTCTCGTCTATTGGCGTAGACACGTGACTTTACATATCCCCAGAGAAAATAATGCAATGGCGCCAAGTACAACGAACAAGGTGACCAGTTAACAGGCCCATTTCGTGAAATTGTTCGTCAAATGTTTCTTTCAGTAAATTAATTGTATCATGTCTGTAAAATTGTGCTTTCCAATTGAGGCACGAAAAAGATAGTTATCACGTCTTTGTAGTGCGCACCGTCGATTATAACTTTTTGAACACCATCATTTTTGAAGACATATGGATTCCACCAGCCCACAAAGCGCACCAAACGGTACTTTTTTCTGAATGTAATGGTGTTTCGATAATAGCTTGTGGGTTATCATCGCTTCAAATGCAGCCATTCTGCTTATTGGCATAATCATCTAAACGAAAGTGTGCTTCATCACTAAACAAAATTTTCAAATGAAATTGTGGATCAATAGCAATGTTTCCTTCATCCTATTCACCAAATTTAAATGGGACGATGATTGTGTAGCTTCAATTCCTGTGCAAGTTGAATCCTGTAAGCACGCAAACCGACATCTAGGTTTAATTATTGAGCACGATGACGAATTGACGCATTCGGATCATCATCAACACTGCGCTGCACACCATTAATCGTTTGGTGTACGAGATAGGTTGCGAGTCAGCCAGATATAGAAGAAAAGAAACTTTGAACAATATAAGAAATTTTATTTTCCAATATTATCTCCCCTAGTTTCTATACATTTATTACAACGATGAGTTAATAATTCGATACCCTTGTAAAGATAATCTGCAGTTTTTCCGTCAAAATGTTCTACAACAGTTGCTTGCAACTCACTGTCGTCCTTAAACCGACGTCCCTTAAGGTCTTTTTAAATTAGAAAACAACTAAAAATCACAAGGAATCATATCGGGACTATACGATGGATCTTTCAATTCTTGAAAGCCACATTCGCGTATTGCTGCTTGTGAAACGGCGGCAGTATGGACGGGAGCATTGTCGTGCAATAATCGCACGACTTGTTTCAATTTTCCACGACGTTTTGCACGAATACTGTCCCTTAATTTATGCAATGAAGACGCGTAATATATGCCGTTCAGAGTTGTATTGGGCTCTTTAAAGTCAATTAGCAAAATGCCTTCACAATCCCAGAATATTATGGCCGTCACCATTTTCGCCTTTTTGGGACGACGTTGATAGGTTACCACCATTCCATGGAGCCCTCTTTCGACAGAAAATCGTAAAACAGAACCATTGTTTCATCCGCTCCAAAATCGGTTTTGGGTCGTCTCCACACGTATTTAAAAACGACCACGCATACTCGACTCGACGTTCACGTTGGAGAGCAGAAAGAGGTCGCGGTACCCATCTTGCACTAATTTTATTCATGTCCAAATGGCCATGGACAATTCGGTGAATACTTGTTTAGGATATGTTTGTTATTACTGCTAATTCCTTCACTTTCAAACGGCGATCTTCTAGCACTAAATCTTCAATAATTGAAACTTGTTGAGGCGGATTTTTTGTTTTGAACGAATCAGTTTTACGAAGACGTTGACCATTAGGATGTCCCCGATTGGAGAAACGTATGGGATTTTCTCGTCCAGTCATGTTGCTGTTTCCATTATAGAAACTATACTACATACATACCGGCATATTCATTGAATGTAAACTCCGTTGTCATTAAACAAAATAATAACAAAGAAACACAAGAATACAAGAACTAAACAGGATTATCATAATCAATAAATAAATCACATACATACAACGTTGCCAAATGCATCTTATTGAAGAAACATTAGAAATAAATTTTAAAGTCAAAAGAAAACACTTCAGAAAAATATTCTACTAAAAATTCTTCTTTATTCTAAATTTCATTAATCTCTATCAACAGATATCGAACAATAATGCACATGGGTTCACACTTCGAACTTCAACAGTGCCTAAAACTTTTGTTTATTCACACACAATTGAATTATTAATGGTATTGCCACTGAGATCATCTTGTTAATAATTTAATACCACATTAAACGTAACGTTAAGTACTTTCTAAATTAAACGTCTTTTCCCAAAATTCTACCAGCAAGGTTACGATAAAAGCTCGAACTATACGCTCGCATCTAGCAGGGATAATCTTATTAAGTGCTGTTTTGAAAAGGCTATCACGACGCCTCTTAAGTGCGTATTTCTTTGCGTAGATAGTTTTGCCAATTTTTCCTTTCCACCTTTCGCCATGCTCGAGTTATTGAACTGCGTAATCTTTCTTTCTCCGCTGCTGGGTCTGAAAATAATTGGTCTGGTTCTTTGAAAAGTGATTGACTTTTGTATTTAAGAAATGTGTAAAGTTTAATATAGTGTCCCTGACAGCATATAATTGTTTTCTTGACAAATAAAAATATGTTTTTTCCTGGAAGTATTTACTTGAATGTAATCATATGTTGTCAAATAAGCTTCTAATTGCACATTGCATTTTTTCCCAAATTCTTTCATCTAATATTTCGTTTTAAAGTCAGAATGGATTTAGAAGAGGCAACATTTACTTTTATGAATTTGGTTTAATTTTCTAGATGATCTTTGTTACGTTCTCCTGGTTTGAAGAACAACGCCGCTGTAGCCTGCTCGTAATTTCCTAAATTACTTGACCAATACTTACTTGTAGAGTATCTTCGCTTATTTACTAGAGGAGAGGTTGTACAGTGAAACTCAATGCGCATGCGCAAAAAAATATATTTAAAAATGAAATGGTTACACGGTTTCCACTCTTGCCTATGTACATGTACGATGTACGTAAGATATATAGATTTGCAATAATTGCAGTTATTCGAGCTCTCTTATACATGTAATGTACATTAGCATTTGTATATGTATTTTCATTGGTAGCAACATAAAGTAATGCCTCAGCATGTACGTTGCAAAGCTATGTCTTAATTCTGTTTAAAAGGTTAAACTCTTATATGCTTCCGCTGAAGCTTTGTTAGAGGCATGTACTAATGCCTCTGTCTGTTTGCATGCACCACTACCTTTTTATAGGAGCCAACCCTATTTATTTCTTAAATTTATAAGCGCACCTCGGTGCTATGCTTATTTATATGTCCCTTTCCGGGAGCCTAATATACTTTCCTTGTTTGAAATTTGCCTAAGGGACTTGGCCCTGTATTATTGGCATGTATTTGTACTTGACCAAATACGTTTGTTATATTCACATTTATAGGGGAACCCACCCTATCTCTTGGAGCTTGAACGCCTGGTCGAGGGCGACAGTAGCGATAATAGCCGATCTCAATACAAAAGTAATGTCACAGCTACCCAGGCGTTCTCGTTTGAAATATTACGCTATGTGCAATCTTTAGCTCTATACTACTGCGTCCCAAAGAAGGGAAAAATCCAGTAACCAGCAAATGTGCGAACTGCGCACCGACAAGTAAAACGGAGCGATGATGCCGACATTACATAAGAAAACTGGCCCGTGACACTCGTCCGCTACGACGAGCAACTAAATGAAAAATTTCTAAGTCCCGATACGACAAGGACCGAACAAACGTACAAAAGACAACGGGCGCTGCGGCCGCAATGACCGTCAGCAAGAAGCGGAGTGATCGTACTTGTAGAGGAGGTCTATACATGCGCGCCGACAATCTCACCAAAATAATTTCCGGCACAAACTTAACTGAAGACTAAAAATATGTATAGACGATAATGGACACAGTAGCCTCGACGTACGATGATAGAAAATCGAGAATTTATACTTATTAAAAAAATCTATACATGTGGTCCGACGACGTTACCAAATGACTCCCGCCAGAAATAAATGTATAGACAACGTCCTCGACGACTCCCGCCAAAACTAGAAAAACTTAGAAATCTCTAATAATCTTACGACGACGTTACTGTACACGTTACGACGAGGCACGAAAGGTGACCGAGAGTGCACGATCGCTAATACCTCGACTGTCGCGCGGGAGACGACTGCCTATGCTTGTGTACCTTAAATTTCAAGAAAACTCCCATTACATATCCGACGACGTTGCAGTGAATGATTTCTAATTAGGCAGTTTTAGCTAGCGTAATGCGAATGGCTGACTTGCATACATATACAATGCGTAATGTACATACATATTAAAATAAAATTGGATATAAGAGAGCAAAATAAATAAATATAAGAATGAAAATAAATAAATATAAAAATGAAAATAAAATAATATTCTAAATGAAAATAATAATGCAAAGAAGATAAAATACATAATAGTAAAAAAAAAAATTTAGAAAATACAAAAAACAATGTTAAGTCCTTAACAATCTTGAACAGGTTATCCTCTTCTATAAGCATTTTGAGCTTCTACTAATAGTTGCTCTACGATATTTTCCAGGTTTGATTTTAATATTTTTTCATATAGCTTTGGAACAAAAACAAGTAGTATAGTACCTTTATAATTTGCTATTGTAGTTTTTACCTTAACCAATGCTTACTTTGCGCAGAGATTTTATAATTTGTGGTGTAACTGACAACGAATGGTTGCCGTGTGTAAAATTCAGATTTAAATAAAACGTGGTGTAATTGTAGAGCATACTAAAGTATTTATGTAGCAATTTATTTTATCTGCTGAAAGTCACTTTGAGGGGGTGTTTCGGAATTTCGGTAATTTTTTCAATTATAACCAGAGACTGGGGAAACATAAAAGGAAAGGATAAAAACAAATGCTATACCATGTTTAAAGATCTTTTAGAATATGTAATTAACGTATACAGTGTATTACCTTTAATCTTTACTCTAATGAATGGACATTTTTGTCAAAATCCGAAAAAGAAATTAAGTAAAAGTGTTTTCCTTTTAATTCTGTTCACAATCACATAGGATTTTCTAATATACAGGAAATTAAAACAACACTCTCTCAGTAGTAGAAAGAGATAATAAACAGGAGTTTTTGATACACAAAAACTATGGGGAAGCTTAAGTACAACGAAATATAAACGCATCGAAGAGTACTTCAAGATCGAAGAAAGTGTTGTATGTAGATAGCAATGTGCCACAATGTCGGTGTGGGTATAAAAAAGATGATGATTTTTTAAGATTGACTTTCAGAATTAATTATATTCACACCAATCAGCCACCACATCCAAATTGCAGTACAGAAGAACAGCCATCCATACCAGTGGTGAGAAAATAAATGTTTAGGTCATCAGCGTAGGTTAACACAAGGCAAGATAGAGTTGCGAGTAAATCATCCATATACTATCAAAATCTTTACGTAAAGATGTTTGGTTCGAGTCCCTCCGAGACTGATATTTTTTCAGTAATTTAATTACGTTGGATAATTGCAAGGAAATTATAATTTTATCATTACTAATGCCAACGGTGGTTTAGTATTAATATTGATATTAATATTAATTGCAAACAATAAATACCGATTAATATTAATATTAATATTAATCTAAATAAAGACATGGTTGAAGTTAGTAGGTAAAATATGTCTATATCAAGTGATATGCTGCCAATTCTCTTAGCAATATTGTATGTGAAGTAGCTTTTATATGATTCACCTAGATGTCTAGGTATGGAAAGCAGATTGCTTCCACGAAGGTGCACGCTATGTACGAGGGAAGGTCCAGAAGTTCGTGGAATGAAAGGGTTTTAAATAAAATAAAACAATAAATCTATTTTTCCTTTTTAATATAATCACCCTTAAGCACAATACATGTATTAGATCTATGAATTAATTTTTCTAAACCATCATAAAAATATTTTTTATCTTTCGCCTCAAAATGGGCCAAAGTTGCCTCTTTTACCTCATTGTTGTCGGAAAATTTTCTTCCACGTAAGTCTTTTTTTAAATTGGGGAACAAATAAAAATCACTAGGTGCCAGGTCTGGGACTGTAGGGTGGATGGACTATTGATTGAAAGCCATGCTTGTGCAGAGCAGCCATTGCAACTTTGCTCTTGTGAACCGGCGCATTGTCTTGCATTGGTCAATTTTCCTTGACGTTTTTCCTTGATGGCCTTCTTTAATTTCTCTAATACCGCTGCGTAATATTCCCCGGTTATGATCCTACCTTTTTCTTTGTAATCAATCAATAATATCCCCTCACAATCCCAAAAAACAGTAGCCATCAACTTTCCAGCCAATTCTGACACTTTGAATTTCTTTGGCCGTAGTGTCCCCTTTTTATGTCATTGCATGGGCTCCTGTTTGGACTCAGGCTCAAAGTGATGAGACACATGTTTCATCTCCGGTAACAATCCGCTCCAAAACCTGTGCAGGTTTGTCTCGACACAGCTCCAAAAAATTTGTTGAAAAAATTGTTTCTGCAGCGGCGTGAGCATTCTCGGCACCCATCTTGCACTGACTTTTGTCATATCCAGGTAGTCATGTAGGATACGCAAAATGGCGGTATCTGATACTCCAACTAATGCAGATAATTGTTTTTTCTTCAAACGGACATCTTGCAGTAGAAGTGTTTGCACTTTGTCGACGATGTCTGATATGGTGTTCTCAACTGGCCGTCCTAAGCGGGGGTCGCCTTCAATCGACTCCCGACCATATTTAAAAAGACCATGCTACTTATAAATCATTGATTTACTAGGGCACTGTTCCCCATAAACGGTTTCCATTTCATTCAATATGGTTTGAGCGTTCTTTCCTTGCTTTGTAAGGAACTTTATCACAGCACGGTGTTCAATTTCCTCCATAGTTTCAGTTTTCTTCAGAATTGATTTGTTTAGCAGGCAACTATTCGTAAACGACTGACGCTATTGGGCTGTAACTTAACTTATATACTAATGATCGCCAATCAGAATGACACCTAGCGAGTGCCCCTATCCGCACTCCATTTCCTCCATTTCCTCCATTCCACGAACTTCTGGACCTCCCCTCGTACCTGATGTCACACTTTATTGTAAAGGTGAGACGGCTTTCCTCCTCTCATATACTCACAGAAAAAGAGTGTGTAAAGAGCGTCTACTACACATGTTCAAAAGTCCATGTTCTTTATAAATATAGGATATAATTTGTAATTTACGAATACCAAAAAGTAAATCGTGTACAGCAATTCTGGACACGTTAGATTCTTTCAGAATCTTATTTACTGGTACAGGGAGAATATATGACGTCGTCATAGTTAAATATTGATAACACCAGGGAATTACATAATAAATGTCGAGAAGACGTATCAAGAAAACGGCGGCTGGTATATAAAGTTTTAAGAACAGACAAGGTATTAAACTTGAGGTGTTAATTTGAAAGTTGAGGGAAGTATCCAAGTAGATATCAAGGTCCTTGGCAATATCACCAGGGGAATAATTTCTGTTTTAATACCAATTTTGAGATTAGACCTAACGAATTCACGTACGTGCTTAAGGCCAAAGAGGATTAGCTGGTTTTTGCTAGGGTTAATTTGCAGTTGCAATTGCTCTGAAAAATCGTATGTTCTCCCAATATCGTCATTAATCAAACATAGTTAAAAAGATTTTCGGAGTAAAAGGAAGTATATATTCGTGTGCCATCTGCATATAAATGATAATGACAATGCTGAATTACAGAAGGTAAACTAGATGCATAAATAGAAAAGAAAAGGGGACCAAGTATCGCATCTTGGAGTACTCCATGGGATACCTTCAGCGGAGATTAACAGTTGGATTCCAGTAAAACTCATTGGCTGCGGTCTGTTAAATATGATGAAATTAAACACATCACAGAGGAGTGCATACCAAAGATGGACAATGCATTCAGTAAGACTTGGTGATGAATGGTGTCAAACGCTTTACTGAAATCTAAAAGGACTAAAGCGGTAGCCTTGGTCAGTGGCGTGAATTACTTCATCCACCATATGGGCAAGCGCTGAGGTGTTGCTATAACCGACCCCGAATTCTGATTGGAAAGGATATAAAATATTATTCTCGTTCGTAAATGCTCTAAGTTGACTATCGATATATCATTTAAAGACTATATTGAAATCTAGAAGAATACTGATAGGTCTTAGGTTGTTAATGACTTCGATATTCTTCGTTTTACGCAACGGGATAATATTAGACGGTTTCCAGATGGACGGGAACACAGAGTTGTCGATGGGAAAATATGAAGTAGGTAGTCCATTATTAGCGGCATACATATCTTCAGTACATGCACCTTTATATTATCCATGCAGGTAAGCACATCCTCCGATGCTACAGCTCTAAAATCAAAAGTAGGTCACTTAACACTACAACAACAAAGAATGAGAGGCATCTGTATTTACGTGACGTATTCATTGTTGCGTATTCGCGAATTGAATATTACAAGTTTAAAAAATAAGTAATTCCGAGAGTACCACTAATATGTTTAATTTTCAAATTAGATACACCATTTGCAAGTCTAGTAACAAATGACTACAAATTATTTCAAAATTTAACAACAATTTAACAGGCACTAAAAATTACTAATCTGTGAAATTGCGCTTATTATTAATATTTTGATTGTACAACATAAATTTAATGTGAAATTAGGACCTCTTCCCTAGTACCATTTTTTTTTGTTAATATTAAGTAATTACGTACCCTCACGATTATTATGAATATTAAACAATTATTTCAATTTCAAATATTCATAGCTATTTTCTCAGTTATGAAATAAACATAATTTAATACAACAGTGTTTTCATACAAGATGTTGAAAAGTAGTCGAAAGAAAAATGGGAACGCCTTTTGTAAATCATCAGTTGTAGTTGGTAGACAGGTATTCGAAAGAGGAGGGTTCATGGAGGTTCGCTTAGAGCGTTTCCTAACCCTCCGTTTTTAGCGTTTGGCACATGAGTGGTGTATTATTTAACATTAGCATAATGGTTTCGGTTCTTTAGATAATGTCAGGAACAATTTGCATCGAAAACCTATAAGTCGTTATCGAGTGCTTTGGAGAGGAAATTAAGCCTTAAGAGTGGCTTCCTCTCGCTTATTCATTTCGCATATCCGTTACGGTGCGATGGCAGTATTTTCTACGCTTTGTTGTCGGCTTTTTAATAAGGCCCGGAGATAATAGACGCTTTGCGGCGTCGCCAAAAACCGCCGCCCTCAATAATTTATATTAATTCCGCCGGACGGAAACGTTAGAAAGCTACTTTGTGTGAAGTGAAGCTTACCTTTGTATAAAGAGAAAACAGAAAATATTAAACGGCGCGTCAGTGGTGTCCCCTGCTCTGCTATCAGAGTTGGTCCATCTGAAATCGACCAATTAAAATTACTTTTAGTAGGAGGGCATTAAAAGCGAAAGTTTTAATTGTGTCCGTTTGTAAGAGGTTTAGTTAGGAGGGGTGAGATGAAAAATTTGCGCGATAGTACGTCAAACATTCGATTTGGAAGGTAATGAATTTCATTGCATATATACAGGAAATAATTAGTTCAGTGTGGCGCCCTCTATGTCATAACTGGAATTGTTATTTGGGCTATTTCCATCGTTCGTTGAACTTGTATAGTCCGACGTTTCGGCAGTCTGTCTACTGTCATCTTCAGGGGCAGGGAGTATGACTGCTCTGGTAAGCAACAGCCCTTCTCAGGACGCCCCTGAAGACGGCAGTAGACAGATTGCCGAAATGTCGGACTATATAAGTTTAACGAACAATGGAAATAGCCCAAACAACAACTCTAGTTATTATGAGAATCCATCGTCAACAATATCACGTCAAGAGCCCTCTATGTCCTAGTATGCAAAACTTAGAAGACATCGCTCGTAACCAATGCAAGTGACGGGCCCCCCACCTGGTGTTAAAATCATTTTATTATTCATACATATTTCTATTTTATGCCCAATCGGATTTTGAAAAAAGAACCTTACGAATATTTAATGAATATTACAGTTTATATAACTACGAGAAGAATGGTAATATTCTTCGTAGATTGCTTGAATTTATTATTATCTTTGCGACATAATTCGGCGTAAATAAAAATAAAAAACTGTCCTTATACACTACAACTGCTAGGGTGAAGGACTTTTGTTAGAAATTTGCCAAAACACAGTAAATTTTATATATAAAGCAAGTAAATAAGTATCAGAATGTAGGTACATTATGGTTATTTCATTCGGTTGTCTACTATATCGCACCAAGGTTTCACCGCGCCTTTGTTTTGTATGATAAGCGAAGCGAAATCAGTTGAGAGTAGCAGAGGTTGGATAAAATGGAATCTCTTTTTGTATTCGTTAGGAAAGGTATGTAATTATATCGTGTTATTCATATGTTTTTTTGCCAACAAAAGCAACCGTTTTTGTGCAAATTATGGACAGATAGTCATTAGTATTTTGTTGGTACTAATTCTGTTGTTTCCAAATATTCCATTACATTGTTGAATATAGATGAAGGCATTAAGTGGAAGAGGGCCTTTTGTTGTATATTTTTGCCGTTTTGTTTATGACTAATAATAATAATATTAATTATATATAATATATATGTACAGCAACCTTAGAAGTAGGAAATTCAAAAGATGTTAAAAAGTAAGTGTTGCATTTAATATTTAACATATTTACTTATTAGTTTTTTAATATCATTGGAAATGCCTTCGAGTGACATAGTGTTGAAGGATCCTTTAAGAATTGTGCCGTCCCTGTTAATAAAAAGGACATGCACCATTAAAAAGATCTAGAAAATGTTGGAAAAGAATTTAGATGCTGCATTAAGGTTATTGCATGCAAAACTTTTCTCGTATTAGGTATCTTCGGCATTTTTCTTTCCGGCAAGAGAATTTCGCACCAATAATAGCTTACACAACTAAAGTTCTGATACGTGAGGGTAGATTGTATTATCCAGATAACTATGCATGATCTTCAAACCTGAAAATTGTTCCTCTGAAACTCAGATGGAAGAAAATATAAAAGAAATGTGGGAAAATATTCCATGTGTAGTGAAATGTTAGTAGGTGCGATAACGAAGAAGACGTTAAGCTACAAAGAAATCAACCACGTCGAATTTTGTAATGCAGCTTCTGTTACAAATATATTAAAAGGAAAGTTCTCTCGTACTATCCGGCGTTATAGTATGTTCTTACTTGGAGTAGTTTTGAGTAGATCACTTTGTGTCTACTTAATGGAATTCCAGTCATAACGTTTATTATTGCTGCGTTATGCGGGTACATTATATAAACCTCAGAAAGTCAACAGCACTTGCAATCGAAGGTATTAAGAATTCGTATATTCATATTTCTTCATCGTAAGATCGTACACTATCGCTCATAAATTTAAATAAAGAAAATGGCGAAAATGTTAAGCTTTAGCATGTGGTACAATGTTACTGAGTGTCTATATATCTAAGTTTAATTAAAAAAAGAAATTCCTACAAATTGCACAGGCACATCTATTTGTATGTAGCTCTAACAAATGTTCTCAATCAATTTTACAAAATCTTTTCAACTACGTGGTCCTCAACCTGCAGGTTAGTTCAGGTATTCATTTCAATTATTATCGCTTGCAGTTGTGTTAGGATTATTTGCATAATACGAGTAAAAATAAAGAGTTAAAGGTGAGCTTTACATTTCAAACAAACATTTCGTAAAATGCTTTTTATTCAGCAATTAAAAAAATATCAGGAAACAGGAAGAAATTTTGATTGGCCGGGCTTAAAGTAACAAGTATTGGCGAAGACTAACATAACATACTGTTTTAATCAATAAACGTCAGTGACTGACAGTACTCGAAATCTGTGCAGATGTTAATAGCAGGAGTAAAAGTTACTGCATCAGTACCCTCGATCAAGTTAATTACTGAAAGGGCGCATTGCAAACCTTACTTCGTAGTTTTAGCATTAATAATCGGTAATTTTAGAAGAAAGATAAAGATATTTCGTACGAACTGTAAAACACGTAGGAGGTTCGTGATGGCATGGGGATGTTTTGTGGATGAAATAAAGCGATATTGAGAAAAGAACAATATGAAGCAATAATAATCGAACTATTTCCGGAATTGAACAGTCGTGATGAGATATAGAAAAAAGTAAATAAGGGTAAGAGAAAAAAGAAATAAAAAATAAAAAATAAAAAAAGGAGGTAAAAAAGAGAAAGTTTTCGTCTCTAGCGTGGTTAACACTTCAAGTTACAGTGACCTCTTTCAAAAGTGATTTCGTCTCCAGCGAGATCTCACCTTTCTCTTTTTCTGTTTCGTTCCTTTTTTCTTTCTTTCTTTCTTTCTTTCTTTCTTTCTTTCTCATTTCTCTGTCTCCATTCTCTCTTTCTTTCACTTTTTCTTTTTTCACCCCCTTCCTTTTTTGTTATTTCCTTTTTTCTTTTTATTTTTTTGATTTCTTTTTTCCTTTTACTTTAATTTTTTTATATCTCATCATGACACGGTCCAATTCCAGACGTAGTTCGTTTATTACTGACTTTGGCCATGGAAGCCTACGTATTCATTTCATTATGAAGTAATTGAAAAATATAATCGTCGGACTTCAATCTTATAAGGAAATTGTAGGGCGAGGAAGTGTACGTGAACGAAATCGAAGTTCAGAAAACATTGGCAGGAGTACCTCCAATGTAGGTGAACTAAAATTAAATCAGAAACTTTAAATAAGCTTGTAAAAAGGATGCCGAAGTTATGCCAAACTTTTATAACACACAGAAGTAGATTTTTTTGACGAGATCATCATTTTGCCGCGAGTACAGTCAGTACAGTGAATACAGTAAGGTCATAACATCAGATGTGGAATAAACTTTATAAAGTCAAAGAAAATCTTTTTCCTGAAATTTTACATACTAGTAGTTTCCTGAACAGTATTTGCTGAATCTATAACGACATCGACATTTTCTTACAAATCCTTTATAAGTTGTTTCATTCCCAAGCCATACTCGACGTTTTTATATACACCATGTTGTCTAACTACTGGGTGTCTTAAAAATCTTTTTATTTTATTTACCGGCCCCGTCTTTACGAGTTTAGTGACTATGAAGCGTTTTACAGGGGTGGAGTTTTACGAAAACTTCCCAGATCAGACATTTTTCACATTAATGGCCACGTAAATAGGAAGAACCGCGGTTATTGGATTCTAAAACAGAAGTATGAGACACCACTTCCCTCGCCAAAAGTTACTATTTGGGCTGCAAAGTTGGCGCAAGAAATTGTCGGCTCGTATTTTTTTCCGAAGATTGCCGAGGTCGTACAGTAACCGTAAATTCCAAGCGATATGTGGAGATGATTAACAACTCTTTTACGCCAGCCCTACAAGATTTTAATGGCTTTAATCGGAACACTTGGTTGCAGTAAAATGGAGCGCCATCTCACACGTTTAACGTGTTCGTAGCAGTTTTTTATGAAATCTTCCCTGAAAAATTGATAACCAGACACGGTGACATAAACTGGCCGGCATGTAGCACCGACTTGATACCAATGAATTTTTCGTATGGGATTACATTGTATCGAAGGCATCTAAAAGAGTGCCAGCAAAGTAACTAATAAATAATAAATTCCTAAGGTCTGTATTTTTATAGAAAGCTAAAACTTATCTATTAAACCTTGGACATTATCTTGTTATATTCTTTTTATTTGAAGGGTATGTTTAGCACACGCTGTATAACATAGTTTTTCCTATTTCTTTTTAGAAACTTGCACCGCACGGCAACTGAAACATTATAGAACAGAAGAAGGAAAAGGATTGGTTGTCATTTAAAAAGATGTCATAAATTCAACTAATATAGTTCAACATAAGTACCAAATGATCGATTAAATTTACCCTCTAGCAAGCCTGTGGCGTTAGTGATAGCTCTTAAGTGGTTCAATTTATGTTACACTGTTTTGTCAAATAACTACAGAACAAATGTTTCAGTTGGAAAAAATAATAAAAATAAAAAATAGTTACGTTAAATGTTCAAAGGAGCTCCCTCATTTTCTATAAATAAAGCCACTCTTTGTTTCATGTTATTGAAGGCTTTCCTTAAATTATATGGTGCAATTTCCTCCAACACATTTCGGATAGCTTCAGTAAGTCCGTCAGTTGCATGGGGACGATTTGTAAATATTCTATTTTTTTATGTGTGGATACATGAAATAAATCATAATTGTCAAATAAAAAGATCGCGGTGTAAAGTCTACTATCCGATTATAAAAGAATTCATGCAATAATTCCATCGTTTCCCTTGTCGTGATGCATTATCTTGCTGAAAATATCCCAAGAGGAGTTCGTTGTCATGTAAGTGGTTTAAGAATGGCTGGCCAAACCCCTATTTTTGCAATAGATGAGATGAGCATTGTTTGTTTATACACATATATATACATATATATATATATATATATATATATATATGTATATATATATATATATATATATATATATATATATATATATATATATATATATAACACATGGGCTGAAAAGTCCCGGGCCTAAGACATAGATGACGCTAATTTTACTGCAGTCACCTTTCTCTCAGTTAGTGCTAACCTTCAAAAGACAGCTGTTAAAATTTCATGATATTCTATTCATTAATTTGTGAGTTATTGTGCTAAGAGTCACGCTACTTTTATTATTTTGAAAACAATGGATCAAAAACAATTTCGTGTTTTAATTTTACACTGCTGAAAAAATACCGTTCAAGCGAAACGATGGCTTGAAAAGTGTTATGGGGACTCCGCTCCATCAGAAACAACAATAAAATGTTGATTTGCCGACTTCAAACGTGGTCGTAGAGATACCGATGATGCAGAACGCAGTGGACGTCCAAATGAGGCGGTAATACCAGAAAACATCAAAAAAATCCAAAAAATCGTTTTGAATGATCGAAAAGTAAAGTTGCATGAGTTAGCTGGGCATCGTAAAGATATCAAAAGAACGTATTGACTTTATATTGCATGAGCATTTGACTATGAGAAAGCTCTGTTCAAAATGGATGCCGCGTTTGCTCACTGTTGACCAAAAACAAGAACATGTTGATAATTCTGAGCAGTGTTTGGCCATGTTTAAACGTAACAAACCGGAATTTTTGCGTCGATATGTGACAATGGATGAAACATGGATTCATCACTTCACTCCGGAATCAAAACGATCGTCATCTGAGTGGACAGCAACTGGTGAACCTCGTCCAAAGCGCCCGAAAGCACAACAATCGTCTGGAAAGGTTATGGCCTCGGTATTTTGAGATGTCCGTGGTGTAATATTCATCGACTATCTTGAGAAAGGAAATACCATCAACAGTGAATATTATATAGCGTTATTGGAGCGTTTGAAGGCCGAAATTGCAAAGAAACGACCGCATATGGCAAAGAAAAAAAATATTGTTTCATCAAGACAACGCACCGTGTCACAAGTCAATCAAAACAATGGCAAAACTACATGAATTGAACTTCGAATTGCTCCCACATACACCGTATTCGCCAGATTTGGCTCCCATCGACTACTGGCTGTTCGCAGACCTCAAAAAAATGCTCGCCGGTAAGAAATTTCGCACGAATGAAGAGGTTATCGCTGAAACTGAGGCCTATTTTGAGGCAAAAGATAAATCGTTCTACAAAAGTGGTATTGAAATGTTAGAGCAGCCCTGGAATGATTGCGTTGCTCTTGATGGAGATTACGTTGGTGAATAAAGCTTATTTTGGACCAAAAAAACCGTGTTTTCTTTGTTAGGCCCGGGACTTTTCAGCCCATGTGTTATATATATTGTGGTGGTAAATCTCAGGCTCGTTACATTTTTTAATTGGGCTCTTTGATTTGAAATTTTGATTTATTTGCTTTGAATTTAGTGATAAAGTTTTCTAAAGTAAAATTGACAAGATAAATCTATTGACCAATCAAAAGATATATACCGCGTTTTGACAAAAAAAATATGTTTTTTACAGATAACCTAAGGCAATCCCTGACTAGCTAAACTTTAAATATTCTAATTTATTTACGAAACAAAATAAGAGCAGTGATATAAATAATTTTGAAGAACTTAAGAAGATTCGACGTCTTTAATCTTTGAAATCGTAATCACTGGCTGGCCTTTAGGATGGACTGGTCTTCGGATTGAAAGATATGTATCCGGATCTTCCAGATTTTATAGGTAGTATCAGCTGATACACTTTATTATTGGATATAAACGAAGATATTTATAAATTTACGGAGTGATATGAGAAAATAACTAATTATTCTTTCTCAGGAGAAACGATGCCAACATGTCTGACTTCTGACACGATCTTCATCTGTTGGTTTTGTTTTATATCCATAGTAACGGTATGGTAGGCCACACCATGCACACATACTTGATCTGTGTGAGATTATAAAGTTAAACGCTGCTAGTCGTACGAGAAATTTCGAAGATTATAAATATAATTGATAAAGAATAATGCATATTTGTACCATGTAACTGAAATATGTGAGTACAGTATATTAAACGTCTTTTAAGAATGAAATTTTGAAATATTTATTTATATAACAAATATGTTTACGAAAAGCGATATATATAATAAACGATAGTAAAGTTTACGTCTCCTCTGTAAGTGTTGTTGAAGGGACTTTTTTTTAACAAAAAAATTGTGAATAATAAGTTATTAAAGAATACCCAAAGTAGATATTTGTAAAACTGTACAGATTGAATATCTGTGCTTAAAATTCATAAAGAGGGAGTACTAACAGTACTTTGCCTCCAACTTCTAACATTAACCATTATAAAAAATAACGGCGTGCACCAAACAGTGATGAGAAAATATCTGGAATAGGTAACACAGACCCTGTTTCACGAAATTTTAGCACTAATTCTTGAGTAAGTTGCCACAAACTGTACGTTACTGGAAAATTTGGAAATTCTCCTCGAAAGGGGTGTGACCATTCTTCATATTCTAATCTTATACCATCTCCGAAGAGTGATTCGATAATGAAAACTTTGCGATTTATTGTAATGTTTAATTTTATTCCATATTATAGATTCTAATAAACATGTATATACATATATCTTATCTTATTGCAAATGTGTCGTTCTCTTTTCAATTAAGTCTTAATGCAGATTCTAAAGGTAGTCTTAAACATGTGAGCGATAGTGTACGTATATACGATAAACCTCTACGGCACTTTGTAAGCACGCAAATTGATGCATATTACGTACTTAAAAACTTTGAAATATTGGATTTTTATCACCGCTTTTTTACGATCACACTTTCCGTACCTTACATGTCTTCAGGATTCTTTTTTATCCACCTCCGAAAAGTTTAGAGCAGTAAATTTTTGAAGCAGCCGGGAAAGGAAAATTATAATATTCCGTGTAGGCAAAGAAAAAAGGAGATCTTATAGCTTGTTTTATGTGTACTACAAACAGTTTATGTGACATTTGTAAATTCGGAGTTGGCGTTGAAATATTTAAAAGCAGAGCAGGTGACACATGAACGAAATATCGAGTTTTGCAGTAAAAATGAAAGAAACTTTTTTACATCCCGACCAAAATAGCTTTACGGAATTTTTTGTTTTCCATAAAATTTAATCAAACCAATTTTTCTCGCGTATAAAATATCAAGGCAGCTATTTTGGTGGATCTGTAGTTTATGCTTTTATTTAGAAAAATAAGAACAATACTTACTGTTTATAGTTGAATCTGCCTGGCATTTACAACACCAAAAGCATCTGCAGCAATTCTTAGGGAAATTGATCGCATAACTTCCGTAAACCAGAGGGTTCATGCAGCTGTTCGAGACTGCCATCATAAACAGGGCATCTTGTAGTGAGGTTGGCACTTTAGCCGCACTGTCCCAATCGAACATGTACCTGGAAGTGAATATAGGTTAATTCTATGGGATTCATTTATTATGCAGGCTATCTAAAATTCACGGGCTACGGTGGGAATCTCATATTAAACGAAATACAGTGAGCTTTTGTGCATAAAGTTTCTATGTTCTATCGATTATCCTGTAGTTGTACTCTTAAGTTTAAAATATTTTCGTTGTTGAATCCAGATCATAACATTTTTAGGTTTCCAATAATATAATGCAAAAAGAACGCGCAGTAACAATATTTTTGAATGACAACTAATTTAGTTTTCTTTTATTACTACACATTGCTGTCACCTTTCTCTCAGTTAGTACTAATCTTCAAAAGACAGCTGTTAAAATTTGTTATTTTCAAAATAATGGATCAAAAACAATTTCGTGTTTTAATTTTACACTGCTTCTTGATGGGAAAAAATACCGTTCAAGCGAAGCAATGGCTTGAAAAGTGTTATGGGTACTCCGCTCCATCAGAAACAAAAATGGTTTGCTGACTTCAAACGTGGTCGTAGAGACACCGATGATGCAGAACGCAGTGGACGTCCAAATGAGGCGGTAACACCAGAAAACATAAAAAAAATCGACAAAATCGTTTTGAATGATCGAAAATTGAAGTTGCGTGAGTTAGCTGACATCGTAAAGATATCAAAAGAACGTATTGGCTTTATATTGCATGAGTATTTGACTATGAGAAAGCTCTGTTCAAAGTGGGTGCCGCGTTTGCTCACTGTTGACCAAAAACAAGAACGTGTTGATGATTCTGAGCAGTGTTTGGCCATGTTTAAACGTAACAAACCGGAATTTTTGCGTCGATATGTGACAATGGATGAAACATGGATTCATCACTTCACTCCGGAATCAAAACGATCGTCATCTGAGTGGACAGCAACTGGTGAACCTCGTCCAAAGCGCCCGAAAGCACAACAATCGGCTGGAAAGGTTATGGCCTCGGTATTTTGGGATGTGCGTGGTGTAATATTCATCGACTATCTTGAGAAAGGAAATACTATCAACAGTGAATATTATATAGCGTTATTGGAGCGTTTGAAGGCCGAAATTGCAAAGAAACGACCGCATATGGCAACGAAAAGAATTTTGTTTCATCAAGACAACGCATCGTGTCACAAGTCAATCAAAACAATTAAGATAAGAATAAAGATTACGTTGATGAATAAAGCTAATTTTGAACCAAAGAAACCGTGTTTTCTTTGTTAGGCACGGGACTTTTCAGCCGATGTGTTATTTACTTACAAGGAAAGGTTTCCGGGTGTCATATTCAGATCGTAATGAAACTTGGCAGGTAAGTAGAGTGTGTTGAGATTTGAAAATAATTTTTTTTAAGGGGCCGAAATACCCTTTCAAAAGTTCACAGATTTCCAGTCTTCTTGATTTGATTCTTTAACAGAAATACATACCTTATCGAAAGGTCTTTCAGGACATATGAATATGGTATATACAGGGTGTTTCATTAAGCGCTACCCTTTTATGCTGGTGGTGATTATAGTAATATGGAAAAGAAATTAACGCAAGTTGTTAATCTTTGGCATCCTTTATTAAGGTTAAAGCGTTTTCATTTGATACCACATCAGCGATTGCAGTTATGCACTTCAATAAAATTTAATTAATCAATTTCACTTAATTAGTGCGATGCAAATTGAAAAATGTTACGATCTTATTATTAATTAATTGAATTAACTTCCAAGGATGAATAGCGAGACGAAAATCCTTTCTTACCGAACCTAATAGATTCAAAAGATTGGATTATGCATGAAAATATCTGAAACACCCTCTTGGAGTTTTGAAAAATTGTGGTGTTGCGACTAAAGTAAATTTGTTTGGATCCGGTAGTCTTCAAATGGTGTGTCACAAACCGAACACGGAGTTGGGAAAAAGAATATGCTACGTGGGTAATGCGGTACATTTTGAGATGCCACGAAACTAGAGAAGTTAGAGCTGGCAACACTGTAGTTCTAGATGCCACCATCCTTAAGTGGTAAACTCTGACTATCAGCTGAGTTGCTGATGTCACTAAGTAAACGTGGCACATACGATTTCTTATCGAAACATAGACTTGTCAAGAGAACATGTGAGCGCAGTGATCTACAACGATTTTAATCGAATAAATCGATTCGATCGTTATTGTTCCAGTTAAGAAATATAAACCACCTTTTTTATAACATCCCGCCAATATTTCAAAATTACAAACGCGCGAACTACGTTGTATACAAATACAAATGAGAAAAATTGTGTTCGAGCAACTTTAAAGTTGTGTTCCAAATTCCTATCTAATGCTATCGATGATGTAACTTGTTTTATGTTAACTTTTATGATATTTAGGTAATAGAAATTGTATAGATTTTTAATAATTAAGAATTCGAATCTCATCTCTTAGGAAGTGTTATAAACGTCATCAAAAAATTCCATTGCTGCCAACTTTTTGTTACGATTACAGGACCTGTTACACTTTTATTTGTGGTAGTCTTTCATTCTTATATATTGGAATTAGATTCTGTATATCAATCTAATTGGCACTTTTCAGTACTTCAATCACTTTTACACTCTATTAATAAAATATGAAATATATCTTCCTAACAAATTTGTCAAACTACTGAATCATAACAGAGAGTTGGTAATGATAGCCTATATTTTAGATGGACAAAGTACGGCGGGGAACGAAACTATTTCAAACTTTTGTTTTTAATTTCATCAAAAGCAATAAGATAAAACTTTGTGGATGTACGACGGCGATCT
Organism: Trypoxylus dichotomus; assembly: GCA_023509865.1. NCBI lineage: Eukaryota > Metazoa > Arthropoda > Insecta > Coleoptera > Scarabaeidae > Trypoxylus > Trypoxylus dichotomus. The sequence continues at coordinate 38,651,867 of CM042081.1, forward strand.
GAAATGTTTCCGAAATCGGTAAGAGATGGTGCACAAACGTTGAAGTGGATTTATTGGCCAACAAACTGGTACACCGCAAAGTGTTTATCTGGAGTTCTTGATGTTACGTTCTCCTGGTTTGAAGAACAGCGCCACTGTAGCCTGCTCATAAATTCCTGAATTACTTGACCAATACTTACTTGTAGAGTATGTTCGCTTATTTACTATGTTAGATGAAAGGTTGTACAGCGAAACTCAATGCGCTTGCGCAAAAAAGTATATTTAAAAAATAAAATGTGTACACCGTTTCCACTCTTGCCTATGTACAGCTACGATGTAGATATATATATTTGCAATAATTGCAGTTACTTCAGCTCTCTTATACATGTAATGTACATTAGCAGGTGTATATGGATGTTTTCCTTTGGTAGCAATATAAAGTACTACCTTAGCATGTACGTTGCAAAGCTATGTTTTAATTGTCTTTAAAATGTTAAATTCTTTTATGCTCCCGCAGGAGCTTTGTGAGAGGCATGTGCTAATGCCTCTATCTGTTTACATGAACCACTACCTTTTTATAGGGGAGCCAACCCTATTTATTTCTTAAATTTATAAGCGCACCTCGATGCTATGCTTATTTATATGTCCCTTTCCGGAAGCCTAATACATTTTTCTTGTTTTAAATTTGCCCAAGGGACTTGGCCCTATATCATTGGCTTGTATTTGTACATGAACCAAATACTTTCGTTATTTACACATTTATAGGGGAACCCACCCTATCTCTTAGAGCTTGAACGCCTGGTCGAGGGCGACAGTAGCGATAATAGCCGATCTCAAAACAAAAGTAATGTGACAGCTACCCAGGCGTTCTCGTTTGAAATAATACGCTATGTGCAATCTTTAGCTCTCTGCTACTGCGCCCCAAAGAAGAGAAAAGCCAGTAACCAGCAAATGTGCGAAATGCGCACCCACAAGGAAAACGGAGCGATGAAGCCGACATTACATATAGAAAAATGGTCCGTGAAACTTGTTCGCTACGACGAACAACTAAATCAAAAAATGTCTAAGTCCCGATTCGACAAAGGACCGAACAAATATATATATATATATATATATATATACATGCGCGCCGATGACCTTACCAAAATGAATCCCGACACAAACTTAACAGAAGACTAAAAGTATGTATACGGACACAGTAGACTAGACGAACGATGATAGAAAATCGAGAATTTGTACTTATTAAAGAAATCTATACATGCGCTCCGACAACCTTACTAGAATGACTCCCGCCAGAATCGTAACAGAAGACTAAATAAATGTATAGACGACAACGTTCTCGACGATTCCCGCCAAAACTTGAAACTGTTAGAAACTTTCAATATTCATCCGACGACGTTACTGTACACGTTACGACGAGGTACGAAAGCAGATCGAGAGTGACCGATCTGTAATACCTCGACCGTCACGCGGGAGACGACTGCCTGTGCTTGTATATGTTTAATATTAAGGAAACTCCCATTATTTGTTCGACGACGTTGCACTTTGTTGCCTTTTAAATTAGGCACTTTTAGCTAGAATATTGTGAATGGCCGGCTTGCATACATATACAATGCGTAATGTACATACAATATTAAAATAAAATTCGATATATTCTAAAGAGAGCAAAATAAATAAATAATAAAAATAAAAATAAAGTAATAAAGCTAACCCATACGGTTGCAAAGAAGATAAAATCATATAAAATACATAAAGTAATAAAAAAATGGATAAAACAAAATACATTTCCTTAGAAACTTAAAATTCATTTACAAAAACACAAAAACAATGTTAAGTCCTTAACACTTGACTCGATCAACATTCGCAGGTTAGTGTTGCATCAGTACAATGCATTATCGCACAGTGAACAGTGAATTTTTACTGGAAAATAATGTAAAAGTCATTGAACCCTATTCGTCTGATTTGGCCATGTGCGATTTCTGGTTGTTCTTTAGCCCAAAGAAACATTTACGTGGTCGACGTTTCACGACGGATGACGGGATATATGAAGTAGTTCATCCATTTTTTGATTACATTTCAAAAGATGACTGGCTTCAAGCTTTTAAATTGTGCAAGCTACGGCTATAAAAGTGCATTGATGCAGGACGTGATTATTTTCAACATAAATAAAATCATATTCGTAAAAACAATATGACCCTCGTATCTACAATAAAACATGGTGGAAGGCATGCTATGATTTGGAGGTACATGGTTTATTATGGGGTGGGTAAACTGCACTTCATAAATGGCGTTTTATACGCTAAGGGATATTTAAAGATATTGCACGACAATTTACGCGAAAGTGTGGAGGATATTCTGAATTGTTTTGCAGAATAGTAGCTTGCCTACCGACCATTTTGAATGTAGCTAGTTGTGCATGAAAATCACAGTACTATTAGTGCACTACATTAATTCACAACGGGCGTACATTAGTACACCGTACGTCTGACTACGGTAATTCATTCCCTTTACAACAGCAAATTAAAACGGAATGTCTTCATTTCTGAGTAACATTTCGAAAATATCAGGATCTAGTAACGCTTGTATATGAAATATCTCGAGGGGACATATATTTAAGGCAGTTTGTCGCGTATGTTTCGATATATTTGTCAATTTCTTCCAGGCAATAGATGAAATCGATCAGGCGTACTAAAAAGATAAATTCCGGATATTTCGCTTGTACGAATTCCGGAAGAAGTGGAAAATCTTTAATATTTAGCTGAAAAGGTTTAGGAAATTTCGTATGTAAGACGACGGCGATGCGACGAGAGTAAAAGACGAACATGTACTAAACACGTCGATGATGATAGGACGCTTTCTTCTTGAAATTACACGTGCAAATACATATTTTGCTCGCGATAGGTAGGAGTAAATGTAATGCACGTAAATTCTAATGCATTGGTGTTGAAAATGTTAAAGTAATGGCAAGGAATATCGGAAAATATGTAGGAGGCGAAATGCAGTGTTGTTGTGCTTAAGGGTTACGTTATATGATTTACTACAGCATTACCCATTCTTGTTGCTCTTTTAAAGCAGTACTAAATAGGTCAGTAACATTAACTTTCAGGATAACCTCTAGATGGCAAATGGCAAGCATCGGCGAAGCAGGTGTGAAAATTGTATTAGTAGTTGTAATTTTTTCGAGTGGTAGTATTGGCAAGAAACTGGAAACAAGATTAGAACATATACAACATGAATTTAGAAAAGCAAGAAGCACTCAAGATTCTGGAAAAGAACAGGAAGTACATATATGTTTTATAGATCTTAAAAAATGGGGGTAAGAAGAGAAGATGTATGGCAGTGCTTGGAAAGGAGAGGGCTAGATAGATGAATGATAGAGATCGGTAATACATTGTATATAAGCAACAGGAATAAAGGCAGAACCTCCAACGCAGTATCAGCTGAATTCGGAACACAAATTGGATTAAAGCAAGCCCATTGTTATTCTCTATATTAATAGATGAAGCTACTGAAAAAGCCAAACGAAAAGGAAAAAATATGAAAGTAGGAAACGGGAAAATGAATGCAATGACTGTATAGGAAGTAATGTTTGCAGATGATATGGTATTGTTAGCAGACTCAGAAACGACACTATTTGAAGATATACCAAGAAGAACAAAAAAAGGTAAATATGGAGATAAACGCGAGGAAAACAAACACAACGATAATAGCGGTAGAAGAAAAAAATGAGAGAATAGGGAAATTCGTAAAAATATCTAATACATTTTTAGATGAAAGAGAAATACCAAAACAGATAAAGTCAGAAATGTATAAGACAGTGGTCAGACCAACATTAATATATGGCAGCGAGTCATGGACAACTACGAATAGAATTAAAAGCAAAGTCATAGCCATGAAAATGAGATTCCTAAGAAGAATAGAAAGAGTAACAAAGAGAGACAAAATCAGAAACACTACAATCACTAATAGTACTTAAACTATACACGTCAATAGAAATAATCGTAGAGAGGAGACAACTTGGATGCCTTGGATATATACACAGAATGGAACAAGATCCAATAAGAGGGAAGATTTTTGGAGCTAAACCAGAGGGCAAAAACAAAATAGGTAGACCCCGAAACACTTGGAAAGGACAAATATATACAATATTAGTCCAACACCGTAAGATACAAAGGACGCAGGATTAAAAAAAAAATTCGAATCAGAGGTTAGAGTATATATATACAGTGAAATCTCCCTTAAACGAACACCAACGGGACCTACTGAAGATGTCCGTTCAGGAGGGGTGTCCGCATAAAAGAAATATGTAGTAGATACAACAAAAATCGTGTTTTAACGAAAAATGAATATATTAAAGGAACTGGGACATTTAAATCGTATATGTATATAAATGTTTTTAAAATAAATAAGAAACTTTAAACTTAAGAAAGAAAGTTTATTTCCTTTAGATATATACATACAAAGTATAGTATATGTACGTAGATACATAGGTGTAGTATGTAATACAAAACATTGAAATGAATAGTCACTTTAAGGACGCAAAAATTCATATATTGTTGTTTGTCTTCTTTTTTTCTTTAAAATGGCGTCTTGAAATCGTTTTTCTAATTTAGAAAGAAGCTCCAAAAACTCTGTATCTCCGTGATTTTCGACAACACTTTCGAGCTGCTTGGTCAGGGTAATAGCTTTACCATAATTTGGGATAGCTTCTGTTTGGAACCTCATCGACATCAGAATCTTCCGAAAGTTCTTGTATTTCAACTGGATTTGCAATTTCTTGTTCTGAATTTGGATCTTCAACATACAAATCTTTATCTACGTTCAAAAAATCATTATCATTATCAGTCAATTTCAATAAATTCTTATTTTTGAGGATAACTCAAAGTACATTAAGAGACAAATCATCTTCTAGGTCAGATGTATCAGCCTCAGTTAACTAGTCTTCACTTTGTATATTTACATGATTAAATCCTGCTTTGCGGAAGCAATTTTGAACCGTCTCTTTGGTTACTTGGTCCCAGGCGGTGTTTGCCAAATAAACTGCATCCAGTGGTGTAATTTTCTTTATTAACTCAAAAGCTGTACCAGCAGTTTCAATGTTTACTGGCAGATGTTTGAGTATTAGAGTTCGGTAATAAGTTTTAAAATTCTTTATAATCCCCTGGTCAAGTGATTGACAAGCTGATGTACAATTAGGGGGTAAAAATAATATTTTTATATTATTTAAGAGAACGTCTTTCGGATGAGATCCCGCATTGTCTAAAAATAAGAAAATGTTTCTTTTTTTCTTTAGCCATTTTCCAATCTAGGTCTTGTAACCACTCTGACATAATTTGTTCTGTCATCCAAGCTTTCTTATTGTATTTCCAAGTTACAGACAGGTTATTTATATTAATATTTTTAAAAGCTCTGGGTTTAGCTGCCCTACCAGTGATTAGGAGTTTTTCTTTTTCACCCACCATATTTGCACAATGCAAAATTGTAAACCTCTCTTTGGGATACTTACCCCCAACACATTTTCCTTTCTTTATGTTTAAATATATCTGCAGCTGGTGTTTTTCCAATATTAAAACGCTTGGATAAGTTCCTTACACTTAATTTCTCTTTATTGTAAACTTCAACAATCTCAATTTTTTTGTTTAAGCGTGAGAATTTTTCTATTGTAGGATATGCCAAGAACTAAACAATTGAAATGTGTAGAAAGGAAGCTTGTATTGTTATCTAAAAAACAACACTTATTTTAATCTCCATCCACAATCGATTTTTTGCTTTTGTTCTTTTTTCATTGCATGAACAATACAGAACTACACAAAAAAATTTGCAATCGCAAACTAGTTTGGTTTTTGTACAGATTATAAAATCAGAACTAATTTTTTTCGAGCCGTGACTTGTTTACTACTGTGGTGTCAGCTTTTTACGGCGAAACTTTCTGTATGTCCATGTTGTCAATTGCATTTATACGTAATATAGTCTTCATAGTTGTACGAACAACAATACCGTTTTTCGTAAATTGCAATTTGAGGAGGAAAAAACAAAAATTTTTATAAAGGGGTAGGGTTCTCAAACCGAGCCATAGTTAAGAAAATAGGGCGATCTCATCATCTCATCAATAATTTTATAAAGTTGGGCAATTACTACGACAACAATGGCGCTATAGGAAGTCATTAAAAACTAACTCAAAGGCAGCACTCATCGATACTTCGGTTAGCCTCTTCTGGTAATGTAACCATGCAACAAATAAAATGTAGTTTAGATATATCAGTAACAAACAAACGTATGTAACGGATTTTATCCGGTAGTAAACGTTTCCGGTGACTGAAAGGAGAAAACCACTCTTAGAAAAGACACATAAGTAGGCAAGACTGAAATTTGTGAAAGATCATATGAGATGCGATCATAATTGGAACGATGATATGTTTTCTGACGAGAAGAAATTTAACTTGGATGGGCCTGATGGTTTCAAATGTTATTGGCACGATTTGCATAAGAACACTGAAGTTCCGATGAGCCGAAATTTTGGTGGGGGTAGTGTAATGGTTTGGACGGTTTTTACTGATAACAATAAAACTCCTATATTTTTTATTTCTAAGCGAATGAATTCCAGTCCTTACATACAAAGTAATGGTTTCATCAAAAGGAAATCAATTTATTGCAATGGCCTGCTCGATCGCCCGATCTGAACCCGATCCAAAGTTTTTAGGGAATATTGATAAAAGGGGTATATGCCAATAATAAACAATACGATAGCGTCAGAAAACTAAAAACCTGCGATAACAAGGTTTTGGAATGATATTCCTGTTTTAACATTGAGCAAATTGATAGGCAGTATGAAGACTCGGATGTTTGAAGTTATTTTGAATAGAGGAACTAACACTCACTAAGTTTAGAAAGAATTATAATTTTTTTATGTATTTATTTTATTTATTAATTTTATGCTAATGGGCCTCTAGAAATTTCGTTGTTTTGAGTTAACATTATTGTAAATATTCTCTGTATAAAATGAAATAAATTGTTTTAATGTTATTATTATATGGGCTGGCGCGCTCCGGACGTTCCGGGTTTGAACCTCGCGGTTGGTTTCTCAGGGTTGAGGCTTTCTGTGGTTTTCCTCACTCCATGGCGAATGCTAAGAACCAATATCATCTTAGGACGCTCCACAGGCACAGGCGTAATAATAAGTCATGGCCGGCCGTAATTGGCGGAAAGCTGTTGGGGGATGCGAAGGCATGAATTACTATTATTATTATTTTCTTTGGTATTTGTGTTTCTTTGTAGTTCAGCAATAACTTTGATGCAGGATAATTTGCCTAAGATATTAGGAAAAGCAAATATTCTATTCAATAGTTTATATGGAACTATAGAAATTTCGCTGTATTCGAGTGTATGTGTTGAATATTATTTCATATAGATGAAAAGTAGATCCTCCAGAAACTTTATGGAGATCCGAGGAAGTTTTTTCAGAAATTTCAAAGCAGTAAAAAATGGTTATTTATTGCAATTGTTTATTTTTTCGTCCTTTTTGTCTTTCCGAGGCGATTTATCATCTATAACCTTTTTATTTTTGGTCCACACATCTGAACGATGTCTCTTAAGAATAATAAAACATACAGAAGTGCTTCAACTTGGAAATAAAATTGAAAATGGCGGAAGAAAATTTAAAAAATCGACGAAGGAAGATATGGAAAAATAAGGGAGAGTTTGGAAACTTGAATTATGAAATCGTTTTTTATTTTATAATTGCTTTGAAGCTATCTAAATGTCGTTCTCACTCTTTATGTTAATAAGTGGAATTATTTCATAGATAAATGCATTAAATATTTAAAGATGATTGCTAATCTATGCATTTTATTTAAAGTAAGCGATGAATATACACAAATAGAAATGCATGCATATAAATTATTTCCTCCAAACAAATAATTGACTGCGATTCGCATATTGTCAAGTAATCAAATAAAGCCAGAAACAATTTCCTATGGGAACCTCCTATTCGTATACATGACTAATCTACAATGCCACTGACTATCTGCTGCATCACCGTCTCTTGTATATTTCACATATCCAATTCAGTTTCCGCCTAATGAATGGGCTGCATAGCGAATAGCGCAGACCAGTAGAAACCGTTAGCTTATTTCCGTCATTGTCAGGTACAGACCGGCGGGACTATAGAGACACAGAACCTTTTGTTAAGAGATTGGTGTTATACCGGTAAGAGCGCCGTAAAAATACGAACGTAGGGAAGTAACGCTTTTGAAAAATTTCTCTCAAGTGCCAGTTGTCCTTTGTAATTCGGTCATACATTCAATAGTTAATGTCTGAAGATAAATGTCAACTTATTGTGTTAAAATCTTCTCTCACTGAATTGAACCACTTCATTGCTGTAGCTTTGCATGTTGCAAGTAAATGGCTCTTAAACCTCTCAAAATATTTGCAGTGACTTTCTATATTGGGGTTTATCATGTATAATCGATAGCTGCTGCAAGTCCTTCATTACACTTTATAATTTTTTTAAAGAAAAAAGCATAATGTTGATTAATATCAATCTACTGTTATTCCGCTTGTACTTCAAATTATATAATATGAATGGGCGTATCTAAATATACGTTTAGTAAAATGAATACACAGGCTTTCACGGTCAGAGTCAGTAATAAACGAACTGTTTCCGGAATTGGTTCGTGTCATGATAAGGTATAGGAGAACATGAAATAAGAGTAAAAGCAAAAGCAAAAAAAAATAAAAAGGAAAGAAAAAGTGAAAAAAGGTGAAAAAGAGTAAGAGAAGAGGGATACAGAAAGAAAGGAGAAAAGTGAGATCTCGACGTTTCGCCTCCGTCGTAGGAGACTTCTTCAGGAGAAAAACAAGGGAATCAAAGTGGCAGTGTACTCGACGTGTAAACCATGCTAGAGACGAAACCACCTTGGAAGAAGGTCACAGTAACTTGACGTGTTAACCACGATAGAGGCGAAAACCTTCTGACGTGTGTCGTTGGTTGGCTGGACTTCCTTCTTCGGTCCGTTTTTCTCCAGTACCTTCCTTTCTGGAACTTGCTGGGGGCATCTAGGTGTCGTCACGGGTCCTCGACGTCTTCCGTATATTTCCTGGGTTCTGACGTGTATCACTGAGTACCGGGTTTATATAGGACGGGAGCATTACTCCTGAATGGTTGGTTGAGTAGAAGAGGGCGGGGTTTGAAGAAGCAGTTTCCATATCGCGCATGAAGATATCCACCCTCCCTATTATTCATTTTCTCTTGTACCTTATCATCACACGGTCCAACTCTAACAGTTTGTTTATTACTGATTCCGGCCGTGGAAGCCTACGTATTTATTTCAACAACCTCTACGGAGAGGAAATTATTCTTAAAACCTTATCCTTTTCTAAACTATGTTATAAGCTTTCCAAACTCCTTTACACCCTGAACTTTCTCTGTGGCTGTCGAAACAAACAAATAATTTCCAATTTTCTTAAAATTCGTAACCACATATCCACTCCAGTTTGCCAAAATATCTTTCGCCCCACGGGCTTAGCCCTTCTCCGCGAACAAACTCTGCATACACGTCGAGAACTCGACTTCATTTCTCCATCGCTTCTTCAGCTCCATTTACGCCTTTCATCCTTAATTTCTTCTGAGAACTTGTCTTTTTATCGAGTAATTATCCTATATTCAATCCTAAATGACGTTTGAAAAAATGACGGAGAAACACCTACGCAAATTCCAAATGATCTCCCCTAAATCCAGCTCATGTCCAAAACCTAACACCATTGTTAATTTATCTTCTTCACCTCTATCCGGTAGCGATGCTAAAAGACTAAATTACGCTATATCCCTCAAAAGTATTCCCAAGGAGGATATTATTGCTGAAGTGGAATCTTCTATACGTGCTCTACTGAGTCTCATTGCTGACCAAATTTCCGAAACAGCCAAATGCTTAATGTTGGCTAAACCTTCTCGTTCGAATCTGAGGCATGAAGAAACTAAAGCCCTGAGAAATCTTCGATCACATTCTGGCTCTATAATCCTTCCGGTTGGTAAGTGAAATACTACAGTCATCGTAGATAAAACTCAATATACCTCAAAAATAATGGAGCTATTGACAAATGGCACATGTATTCCTTTAAAGCGAGATCTAACACTGGTACTTGAACAGGAAGTTTCTTCTCTAATTAAAGCTTCCAATATTCCACTAGAAATTCAACGCCGTGTCATTCCCCAAAACTCTAAATCACCTCGGCTGTACCGTCTTCCTGAGATACACAAAGAAGATGTTTCGCTTCATCCTACAGTGAGTACCATCGATTCACGTCGAGTTACCGTGCCACCTTGGTTCTCCTGTTTTTCTCCTGAAGAAGCCTTCTACGGCGGAGGCGAAACGTGGAGATCTTGCATTTCCTTTTTCTTTCCACCTTCTTTCTTTCCTTCTATTACTCTTTTGGTTTTTTTCTTCTTGTTTCAGTTTTTTAATTTTTTTCGTTCTTTTTTCTTTTTCCTCTTACACTTATTTCATTTCCTCTTATACCTTATCGTGATACGGTCCAATTCCGCAAAACAGTTCGTTTATTATTATACGTACAGCAGTCAAAGTAAAGAGCAAATACATTAGATACAGTATATAATTGTTAGGAACGAAGGGTATTTAAACCAGAAACTCGGTATGTAACGAAACATAAAAGAAACTGGTTTTGGAGGATGAAATCGGTATTTAAAAAATGATGGTTTTTTCAGTTTTTCGATAATTATTTGCTATTAAATGTTCATGAAAATGAACGATACATACCAGGTTATTATTTCCTTGTTTCAAATACATTTGCATGACATATACATTTTTTCCATGTATAACTTTAGAAACAATATTGTAGATGCATTAGCGACAAAGCAGGCAACCAGTTATACATTTACGATACGACGAGCCTGAAACCACGAGATTCTATGAGGGCTTTTCTTTCAACCTCCGTTAGTGCTTGTAAACAGTCAGGCTAGCGGTGGGAGACGCGGATGTTCAGAAGGTGACTGCCTATCTCCCCACTATAATATCTGCCACTTGTAACATAATCTTCAAGCAGAAGGGAATAATTCAGCTGAAATTCAACGAAGAATGAATCGAGTATACGTCGAAAACTCTATGGCGAATGGTGTTGAGCGTAAATGATGTAGGAAGTTTAAAGAAGGCCGAGCCGATGTTCACGCTGAAGGCGGACAAGGACGCAAATCTGTTGCATCAGAAGACATTGTTCAAGGAGTGTACAAAATGGTTCGAGAAATACGGAGATTTACCAGTAGTGAATTGAGATGATGGATTCGAAAGAGGTTGTCTGATGACCGCAAAGTTCGTCGAATGGGATCAGCGCTGATGTTTCTCACCCGTTATGAAGTTCAAGGTGAAGATTTTTTTAAATCAATTGTGACTGGAGATGAGACCTGGATTTAATATCGCATCGCCGAAACAAAACAATAGTCACAACAATGGATGCGCTCAAACTCGCCAAACACACCAAAAAAGTTCAAACAACCATTCAACAACGGGAAAGTTATGGCTGCAGTGTTTTGGGACCTAAACAATGTGTTGCTTGTTGAACTCATGGAACCGGAGATTACGATCAATGCAGCTGTCTATTGTCAGACTTTACAACGTTTGCGGCGAGTCATTCAAAATAAAAGAAGAGGGGTGCTGACTTCTGGGGTGGTCCTAGTAATAATAATAATTGATAAAATTACAATTTCCTTGTAATTACCCAACGTAATTAAATTCCGGAAAAACATTGGTCTCGAAGGGGACTCTAATATTAATTGTTGTTATCATTGTCATTATTTGTTATACTCCTTTTATGGATGGAAATTAACTGCATGTATTTATGTTTCTATAAATTGTATCCATATATCTTTCTATATTGTATATCTTCTATCATTGTCAAAGAAATTTTGTCTAAAAGCTTCGGAATATATCTCTGGAATAATTCCGTCTAATGAAACTTTTGAGATCAAAGTGCCAGCGGTTATGAAATAATTCTTAAACGAATGGTAGCAGGAACAATGTCAACAGGATTGTAAAAGTAATAGCTACTAATTTTGTTATCTCTGGATATGATTGAATACGATGTACGATCTCGGATAATGTAACCAATGGGCGACGCTTGCAGAGAGATCAATTCTATCTTAAATTTATCGTTTTTGACTGCCTACGCTTGCGACACAATCAAGTCAAATCAATTCCCCTTGCTTTTCCACAGAGCCATCCTTCGTTAAAATCATATATTCATTGCTACTGGTTAAAGACGCATCCTCTCAATATTAATTAAATTACGATTTCGGCACGATATTTTTCGGCGTATGGTTGATCTATAAAATACAGGTGGCGTTGCTTGATGCACGCCAGCTATCGACGTTGTTGCTAGTAATAATGGGTGTTTCAAGAGTGGAAGATTTTAAGGTTTAATAAAATGTGGTTTTCTGTAGCAAAGTATTGAAATATTTACTTATTTATAACGCATATACATTTGGCTATTATGTATGAAACAAAATATCTTGTAAATGATCACCATGGTTTTGATGGAGCACCTAATTTCGGCCTTCAATGCTTCGATGATCACGTACTTGTTGGTATAAAGCTGTAACTTGAAATAACCCCACAGCCAGAAGTCCAAAGGTGTTAAATCGCAAAACCGTGGCGACCAATTCTGGTCACTAAACCTGGAAATGGCACGACCAGGAGCAAATTCGGACAAGACAGTCAATATTTCATAGTCGGTGTGACATGTGGCACCGTCCTGCTGAAACCACATGTCGTCAAGAGTAATATTCTCCAACTGAGGCATAAAAAACTCTTAGCACGATAACGTTCGCCATTCATCGTTACGTTATCAGCGAAGCCATCGAGGTGAAAATGGGATTCATCACTAAAAATGATTTTGTCCGTAAAATCGGCATTCACTTTTGTTTGCTCAAGGATCCAATTGGAAAATTATCTTCTCTGTGCATGACCTATTGGCAGAAGTTGTTGAGTCAATTGGACTTTGAAGGCGCGGAGATGCAAATCTTTAGTTAGAATACGCTGAACAGTGGCTGTCGTAATGTCCAATTCTTCGCTGGATTTTGTTTATTCCTTTGTTGAGTTTATGAATAAGCTGGGATTTGTGCTCATGTTTCTCCCATCGTTTTGTTAAAAAGTGCAGTTCGTATTTGTGTGTATGTATATGCAAACAAGTGTTACATTTCCATAAATCAATAAATTCTGGACAGTAATAAATAATATTTTGTATCAAAGAAAATTGTTAATAAGCATTTTAGATGCATTTTCATAGTCTGTTCAATGTATATCACGTCTACAGCTTTGTTTGTGCATTAACAATAGGAAGCGTATATTTAAGAAAAGAAACTAATTTAGTTATGAGATAAATTGTCTTAATTAACTCGGCCTGTTTTAGGAGACTTAGGAAATGCATCACATGTGAGTTCGAAATAATTTTGAATAAAATGAAGTTATTGGAATGACATATAATTGATGGAAAAAGATATATATAAGTAATTTGTTAGGTACATGCTCTTAATTTAATAAATTATATGATTTATTCAGTTCATAACGGTATTTGAAATTCGCTCTAGGCTATTTCCATCTACCATGTCGAAAATAGTACCTAATACATCAATGTTGCAAAACAGGGAAAGCTGATAACATTGCTGGATGGATTGGATCCTCCTAAAAGCTAAAATAGGAAGAGTGCTCTTCTACAAAAGTTAAAAAATGATCATTTATTTTCATTGACTTGCTTTGCATATGAAACCTTATTTATATTAATCGACGACTATAAGTTAGCTTCTGGTGTTATGAAAATCCATTTATTCCAGTAGATTGATGCAATGTCTCTAGACGGTAAGTGTTCGGATTAGGATTGTAAATTATAATGTTATTGGTATGTCTCTTTTCCACTTGAACGGAACTAAATATCCAAATAAAAATGAGAGGACTTCTAATACAAATTTATCGTTAATTATATATTTTTCTTTATACTGGAATATCAGATATTATAAGGTGCGCAACTAAGTTCCCGCTGTTTATCAACAGATTGCGCCAGTAATAAGTGTGGGTCGCTTTCGACATATCCAAAACTTTATGAAACAAGCTTAGACATATGGTAAACAAACCGTTTTGACACAGTAGTGATTTTGTTTTGGCGTCATACACTTTTGGTTGCGTGCAAATGTTTGAGTTTCTGCTAAATAATCGTCATTTGCGGGAAGTATTGATTTTCTTCTTTCATACGAAGAAAACGGCAGCAAAGTTTACTGAAATGCCTTGCCCTGATTGGTCCCGTCGCTTCAAAGACGGTAATTTCGATGTTAACGACCATCCGCGTGAAGGAAGGCCCGAAACCTTCGAAGACGCTGAATTGGAGACATTGCTCGATGAGGATCCACGCCAAACGCAACAAGAGCTTTCATAAGCATTAGAGGTTACCCGCAAAGCTATTTCCAAGCGATTGCATGCGTTCGGAATGATTCAAAAGCAGCGCACTTGGGTTCCTTGTGATTTGAAGCCAAAGGACGTTGAACGTCGTTTTTTTCGGCTGTGAACAACTGCTCCAGCGGTAAAAAAGGAGGGGTTCTCTTCATCGGATCGTGACGGGTGATGAAAAATGGATTCATTGCAGCAACCCAAAGAAAGGAAAGTCATGGGGATTGCCTGGTCATGCTTTTACTTCGTCGGGTCGGTCGAATATTCGCGCTGAGAAGGTTATGCTGTGTATTTGTTGGGAGCAGGTCGGTATCGACTTCAATTGATGTGATTGAGCCGAGCACTGCGCGAAAAACTGTCACAATACGGACAGAAACACGAAAAAGTGATTCTACAGCATGACAACGCTCGGCCTTACGTTGCCAAACCGTTAAAACCTACGTAGAAACACTCAAGGAATAGGAAGTCCTATCCCACTCGCCATATTCCCCAGATATTACACCGTCCGGTTATCATTTATTCCGTTCGATGGTACATGGTCTGGCTGATCAGCAGTTTCGCTCACATGAAGGCATCGAAAAATGGCTTGATTCGTGGATAGCCTCAAAAGATGAGTATTTTTACCGTAATGGTATTCGAGCTCTGCCAGAAAGATGGGAAAAAGTTGTAGCTAGCGATGGCCAATACTTTGAATGATACATTTACAGTTGCATCTTCATAAAAAAAATACCGAGAACTTACTTACGCAGCTTTTATTAGACAAATGGCAAGTAGGAAAAAATAGAAAGTTATACGATTGAACGACGTGCATGTATTATTATAAATTATTTTAAATTTGGCGAAAGTTATACAGAAGTGGGAGAGAAATTTCGCGTGGAATATGGAAGTATGACAATTTGAAAAATTGTTACAATATTTGAGAAAATGGATATGGTAAGGGTTGAATAAAGCAAAACAGGTCATCGTAGTGATCGGCTAGATGAAATTATTGCAACCACAAAGACTAGTTCTCTTCAGAATCCAAAAACAATTCGTTATCGTTTTGAGTAACTAAACATTCGAAAAACAATATCTTTGGATCTTCATCTCGGCCGCGAACTGCCGTGATGTTTTGTTTTGAAAGATGTCTACGAGCTCGTGTCGTGTGTTTCAAATCACTACCTGAACTTGTACCTTCGAATTTTTCGATTATTCTTTTCACAGTAGATGAATTACAAACATTCTGTCGACCGAATATTGAACGCATTTTACGAATGGTGGCAATCGAACATTCACCATTTTGATGATAATATTTAACAAATAGAAGGTATTGTTCTATCGCGTAACTCCATGTTTACTAACTTCAATCCGTCAATTTTCGATCTGTCACATCATAATTACGTATCATTATGACTGTCAAACATGACAAGCAATTCAAATCTTGCGCTCTTATTGAAACATTCTCTAGAAGTAATGAGAAAGTCAGTTTAACATGCAAAATTTGCTTTGTCTTATATTCCGCTTCTAGCGAGGAAGGCAGACGAAAATAAAGGAGCCAGTGGTAAATTAAAGTTAAACAATTCTCTTTGAATAAAGTTAGATTCTGTCTAGAGAAGCTATTATTTACGACTATAAACTAATTGCCTTGTTTGCGTAATATCCATGTTAATCACACCTTACCTTGTTACGAGTAACGTAGATAATTTAAATAGTATGTTCCCCTCTTTGTTACGATATCACACGGTGTAATTCCCGCTTCTAACTTCGATAAAATACATATTAGGCCCAGATTAAAGTTAGCAATATTTCATAGGTTTTGTTTCGATTAGTTCGTTAAATATTCGTGAAGTTTCGCAATTACGATATTCAAAATTTATGCAAATAAAGCTCGTATGGTCCTAGATTCCGACTATGTTCCTCTCAAAGATTCGATTAGATTCTAATCTCCTGCATTATTCGGGCAATAGATCCTCGTCTTACGGAAAAAGGTACGTTTACAAATTTTTATTCGTTTACCACTTCTTGCTTTGCGTAAGCTTTTATTTACTATCTCTGCTCGAATCCCTCGTGAAATACCTCGACCTTTCTTGGCATCCGTAGTTTTCGTCGGAGACTTTAGACTTCCCCGTGAGGATTTCGGCAAATAAGTTTTCTTTGTAGATTTTTAGAAAAGGACGTTGTAAATTATACACTGTTTTCTTTTATATTGCACATGTGATATTGGAGGGGAAAGTCTTTAGTGTTGTCGAGGGATCAATTAGTTATAGTTTAGCGCTATTGCATTAATGTATACGTAGCAATTTTGCAAATATGCCCAAAAATAAATTGCGAATTGAATAAGAAAAACATAAAATAATCGTGAAAAATGAAGAGTTGAAGTTAATGCAAACAACGTAAATAGCTGACTTTAGCAAAACATTCGTCCGAGGAAAGGGTAGATAGAACGTACAGGGTGGCGTAGGGGAACGGGGAATTTTGAAATAACGTCATTTCCACGAATAAATTCATAAAACTAGTAATTTATCAACGAAAGTGCATGTATGCAGCATGCCATTTATGTTTTTACAATCAAAATGTCCAAAAGTGTCTCTTTACTTTTTAAAGATGACATCGGAAAGATGTCCTCCCATTCGGCGTTCATATTCTAACAGCCTGTTATGAAAACTCTGGAATGCGCGGTGTAGCAAATCTTGAGGAATGGCAGTGATTTCTTGTTGAATGTTCTCCTTCAGTTCATGGATTGTTGTAGGTCGTGTACGGTACACCTTGCCTTTAAGATATCCCCACAGGAAGAAGTCGCAGAAGATCAGTGGATCTCACAGGCCATTCAATGTCACCGTTACGTGAAATAATGCGTCTTCCAAACAATTGACGAACTGCTGCCATCGAATGTCGAGCAGTGTGTGACGTGGCTCCGTCCCGCTAAAACCACATGTTTTCCATGTTAAGATTAAGCTCGTACAGTCTCGGCGTAAAGAATGTTTGAAACATTTCAACAAACCGAGCGGATCTTACTGTCGCTGCACTACCATCCTCACGTGCAAAAAAATAAGGGCCGATAACACCATGATATGATACAACACACCATATTGTGACCTTGTCGCTATGTAGTGGTCGCTGGTGTAACTCACAAGGATTGTCCTAGGCCCAATAACAAAAATTCTGTTTGTTTACGAAACCGTTCAGGTGGAAATGGGCTTCGTCTGATATCCATATGTTACCGACGAAATTCGCGTCCTCATTAATTTTAGCCAATATCTGCATACTAAAGTCCATACGTGACGCTGGGTCTCGTTCATGTAATTGTTGCACAATCTGCAACTTATAGGGATGGAAATGTAATTCGTGCAGTATTCTTTGTAAGCTTCGTCGCTTAATCCCTAGCGTAGATGCATGCTGTCAAATGGAGCGGCGAGGACATCTCTCGATTGCAGCTCTAACAGCCTCAATGTTCTCTGGGGTACGTACCATTCGAATGCCACCTGGAGCTTTCTTTTTCAAGGCAGATCCTGTTTCTTCAAAATTACGCACCCACGTTGTAATCGCATGCGCAGATGGGACACGTCCATGACGTTCAAGCTGGTAACGCTGTCGAAATATTCTCTGCGCGGCAGTCGCACTATCACCATTTCTATAAAACGCTCTCACAGCTACTGCACGTTCCGCACCAGTCCAACGATTCATGATTACTAAATGGCAATGCGTTCACAACAATTGTGCGACGTTACGAACAACTGCCGGCTCTACAGTGCTGACAACTGTAACGTTCAAAATTTCCCGTTCCCCTGCGCCACCCTGTATTAACATTACGAACGGAAGTGCGGAATTGAAAACTATAGCTGTCGAAGTATTGCCGCGGTGCCGATGTGACTATTACACAACATCTAGAAGGAAAGTATGCTAGTAGGTATGCGTTGAAAGTTAAGGAAAGGTAAATTAAGCCGAAACAATGATAGAACTTGATCGACATGGGCAAATTCTGTCTAGCCGAAACCAGAGAAGTTTTGAGAATCAGCCCTGCACCATCTCTAATAGACATTTTCGAGTTATATAGTAAGGGGACCCAACAACAAATTCCAAACGGAAATACACAATAGGTTAGTTGTGTATCGAACAAAATTCATAGGTCCTTTACCCGTTCAGCACGTTCAACAACCACTTGATCAAGCTCGTAATCGAAGATAGCGGTCGTATATCGGCGAGTGAAGCAAATCGATTTACACGTTGATAATAATGGTTAGATTTATAAAATTACAATTTCCTTGCAATTAACCACGTAATTAATTTACCCAGAAAGTATCAGCCTTGGGGGGATTTGAACCCACGACCTCTACGTTACCGGCGTATTGTGCTACCATTACACCAAAAGACCATTTCAATCCCTAGATGTCGCGATGTCAGTAGATATGTCACAATATTTCACAGACATTATCTTGTTATTGATGGCAAGTTCTTTGCAATTAAACTAATATTAACATTAATATAATATGTATTAATAATTGATATATCTACTAAACTCGTGGCGTCTAAGGATTAAGTGATTTGAACACACAAGTTGTCTGGTGGTGTAATGATAGCACAATATGCCAGTAACCTAGAGGTTGTGGATCCGAATCCCCCCGAGACTGAGATTTTTTCAGTAATTTAATTACGTTGGTTAATTGCAAAGAAATTATAATTTTATCATCATTAATACCAGCGGTGATTTAATAACACATGGGCTGAAAAGTCCTGGGCCTAACACAGAAAACACGTTTTTTTTTGGTTCAAAATTAGCTTCATTCATCAACATAATCTCAAATCAAGAGCAACGCAATCATTCCAACGCCGCTCTAACATTTCAATACCACTTTTGTAGAACGAGTTATCTTTTGCGTCAAAATAGGCCTCAGTTTCAGCAATAACCTCTTCATGCGTGCGAAATTTCTTACAGGCGAGCATTTTTTTGAGGTCTGCGAACAGCCAGTAGTCGCTGGGAGCCAAATCTGGCGAATACGGTGGATGTGGGAGCAATTCGAAGTTCAATTCATGTAGTTTTACCATTGGTTTGATTGACTTCTGACACGGTGCGTTGTTCTGAAATTTTTTTCTTTGCCATATGCGGTCGTTTCTTTGCAATTTCGGGCCTCAAACGCTCCAATAACGCTATATAATATTCACTGTTGATTGTATTTCCTTTCTCAAGATAGTCGATGAATATTACACCACGCACATCCCAAAATACCGAGGCCATAACCTTTCCAGCCGATTGTTGTGCTTTCGGGCGCTTTGGACGAGATTCACCAGTTGCTGTCCCCTCAGATGACGATCGTTTTGATTCCGGAGTGAAGTGATGGATCCATGTTTCATCCATTGTCACATATCGACGCAAAAATTCCGGTTTGTTACGTTTAAACATGGCCAAACACTGCTCAGAATCATCAACACGTTCTTGTTTTTGGTCAACAGTGAGCAGACGCGGCACCCACTTTGAACAGAGCAATGCTCATGCAATATAAAGCCAATACGTTCTTTTGATATCTTTACGATGTCAGCTAACTCACGCAACTTCACTTTTCGATCATTCAAAACGATTTTGTGGATTTCTTTGATGTTTTCTGGTGTCACCGCCTCATTTGGACGTCCTCTGCGTTCTACATCATCGGTGTCTCTACGACCACGTTTGAAGTCAGCAAACCAACATTTTATTGTTGTTTCTGATGGAGCGGAGTCCCCATAACACTTTTCAAACCATTGCTTCGCTTGAACGGTATTTTTTCCCATCAAGAAGCAGTGTAAAATTAAAACACGAAATTGTTTTTGATCCATTGTTTTGAAAATAACAAAAGTAGTGTGACTCTTAGCACAATAACTCACAAACTAATGAATAGAATATCATGAAATTTTAACAGCTGTCTTTTGAAGGTTAGTATTAACTGAAAGAAAGGTGACTGCAATAAAAATAGAGTCATCTGTATGTTAGGCCCGGGACTTTTCAGCCCATGTGTTATTAGTATTAGTTTAAGGGTTAGATTATTCAATATTTGCCATCCGGATATGCTCATGAGATAGACCTGCAAAAACTTACTATCCTGAAAACTAGGCACCTCACGGAATAATTCAAATCATTAGCGAACAATAATGTATGAGATGAGATAAATGTTGTTATGCCAGTTATAAATAAAATGAGTATAAAGGACCCTAGATTAGACCCATTGGGAGCTTCCGAAGAAGGAATAAATTCCGCGAAAGCTAAATCTATTAGATTAGACATCTATTAGATACGTTTGAAGCAAATGTACCAGAAAATAACTAAATTAAAAGGACATCAATTTATAGGGAATCAAGAAGTGATCGGGACGGTCAAGAGCTTTAGCAAAATCGGTATGGGACAAGAAGTGTGTAAATTGACAATAACAATGAATGAAATGCTGTTCTTGTTGTAAGGATATGTATATAGCAGAGTATAGACATTGTTCATAAACTTTCACAGAATAGATATAAAGCGATAGTTTGAATAGGCACAGTAATAGCAATATTCCATTTGCCCGGGAACAGGGAGGTTTTTCAGAATAAAAATAATTCTAGGCAAAGGATTCACTAATACAAATTTTCAATCTTCAACGATAAGTGAGGGAATTTGGTCATTATCAGAACTGCGTATATTTTTTAGTTTATTTATAGAATGCAGAATAAAATTGTCAGAAAACTCAGTAATGCTGTTGCAGTACTTACTGTTACATGCGTCTTGAGGATTGTCGCCAAATAACAGATCAGTGAAAACACTACTAAAGTATTCTGCAAATCTATTAACAATTTGTTGAGGGTTACTTAACCTGACGTTGTTGAGCGCCATATTTCCAGTAATCCGACTTCATCGTTTCTTTCCGCAGATAAAAGACCAGAAGTTAATTGGGTTATCAACAATGTTATGTTGCTCATGGTCGATGTAGTTGGGAAAACCTCTAATTGACGAACTTTTAACAAGACGGTGAAGTGCTCTAAGCTACCGCAGAGAACCGACACACTTAAATCGTCCGTGCTGATGTAGGAAGTAATATTTTCGTCTGAATTAGCACAAGTTCGCTCTCGGGGTAAAAATTACAGGGAGGTAATATATCAAACAACGAATGCAATGTAGAATAAAATAAGTCGCATGCGGCATCGTCATCACTTTTATGAAGTTATTGAAATATTTTTCGGGAAGTTGGTAAGTGAGACTAAAACGGTGGAGATACCTATAAGAAACGCCCAGATATCCTCAGCAACTGAAGGTGTAAGGTATCTTCGTACCTCTCAGGGAACATTAGCAATAACAAGGACTTGCGATTTGAAATCATTAATATCTCTAGCGCAAAAATAAGGACAACTGATGTCTCAAAATCATGGTGAGTTAGAGCGGGAATCCCTTCAACAACACTTGCAGAGGAGACGTAAACTTTACTATCGTTCATCTTATATATCGCTTTTCGAAAACATATTTCCTATGTAAATAAATTTTTCAAAATTTCATCTTTAAAAGACGTTTAATATACAGTACTCACACATTTCAATTACATTGTATGAATATGCATTATTCCGAAGTTGTACTCATAATCTTCGAAATATCTCGTACGACGAAAGGATGGCACGACTGGCAGCAATTTTCTTTATAATGTCACACATATCGAGTATGTTTGGTGCGTACTGAGTGGCCTACCATACAGGCGTACAGGCGAACCAATGCGTTGCTCTGGATATAAAACAAAAGAAGAATAGACAGACGAAGATCGGGAACAAAAGGGAGAGATGTTGGCATTTTTTTTTCTCCTAAGAAAGAATAAGTCGGTATTTTTCTGATATAACTCCGTGAAATTATAAATATCTTCGTATTATACCCAATAATAAAGAGTAGTAGCTGATACCACATACAAAATTTGGAAGTTCCGGACACTTACGTTGGAAGCCGAAGGCCAGTCCATCCAAAAGCCGAGCCGGTGAGTACGATTTCAAAGCCTATAGACGTCGAATCTTTTTAATTTCATCAAAATTAATTTATATCTTTCGATCGCATATTTAGTTTCGTAAATTAATTAGAATACTTCAAGTTTAGCTAGGCAGGGGTTGCCTTAAGTTTTCTGTAAAAACATTTTCTTTTGTACATTTGGTATTTTAATTTAGAAAACATTTTCACTTAATTCAAAACAATAAGTGAAAATTTTAATTCAAAGAACCCAGTTAAAAAATTTAACGAGCCTGAGATTTTCCACCACAATATATATATATATATATATATATATATATATATATGTTTTAGCGTGTTTTCGCGGGTAGAGAATATCTTGTTATCCTCTCGGGTTTTGTTGCGTTCGGCGTGGGTTCTTGGAAGAACCATGTACGTCCTGACGTTTCGTATATATATATATATATATATATAATACAAACACATTCCATTAAAAAATAAATATACAACTAATAAAGTCTGTAGATGAAAAATCAGCAAGAAAACTAGCAAGATCCAAAGTCGTAACGTTGAAGTGGTTCTTGTGGTATAGTAACTCTCCTTCGGTATTTTTCCTACCAGTAGCTTGAAATCTTTCATCAAATAAACATAGTAAGATTGAGAAAGATATTTCTCACTGGAAATGTTTTCAGACAGCCAAGTTTTAATCAAACGGATGGCATCAAGAGGACCTATGTGTATACGTCTAAATGTATTAATGGACCTATCTAAATTTCATTGTTTTAAACTGCCTTTATTGTAAATAGTCTTGTAGATTTATAAAAAGCGCAGTACATTTTTTCGGATCAAAAAGACAAAATTGAATAATTAAAATTACTAATAACTGACTGAGGTGAGACCATAAATGCAACGGCCTACTGTCAAACGCTTCAAAAACGGTACAAGTGTCTAAATTTATACGGTGATTACGTAGAAAGGTAGCTTGGGTATCTAATTTTATGTAAAATATAGTGTCATTTAATTACATCAAGTAAAAACTTCTATAGAAAAAAAACGTTCGTTAATTTCTGAATGGCCCTCGTATATAATATTTTCATTATTAGCAAATTGGTGTATGGTTGTGTTATTTATGGCTGTGTCCATTTATGTGACTCATGATTTATATCTTGGTTGTGTATACCGAAGACTTCTAAAATCTATACCATTCAAACTGGTTGAAGTGTATCCGCTGAGGAGTACCTGCCATAATGCATTACTACAACGGTGTGGACTACAGTCTCTATTTCAAAGACGTGATGAACGTAGCTCAAAATTTTTATACATTTTTCACAGCAAAATAGACTGAATTTCTACTATTTCGGGGGTTATTTAATGTACCACGTCTTACATCTAGATATGTTTTAACTTTTGTAATTCCTATAGCTCGCACAAATCTGCTATTCTAGACGGGAGTGCTAACTAATATTTTGCACGTCTTTATGTACATTTGGAACATAAAACACATATTTTTTTATTATTTATATGTATCTAATACATATAAATAATATCTAATATTATATATATTACATAACAAGTATATATATATATATATATAATTGTTATTCTATTGCAGTGGTAGCTGTGTTATTATTGGGTGTTCCTTGTTCAGCGAAGCGTAAAAAGAATGGTTTTCATGTAAATTGTAACCACGGAAAAAGTAGCTTATATCTTAAAAAAATTATTCACGTACAATGGTAAAATGTCAATTCCCTTAAATATGAATATACGAATTTGTAATATGGTCACTGGGATTTTCAAAAAGGTTGCTTATTTTCGTTTCCTACCGTTACAATGCAGATTTCGATTTCATCTTCCATAGTTCTGCATCTATTGGCGAGAAGGCGTGCTAATGCGTTAACGATCTTTACATGAACAGAGACCTTTCCATTTTATCTTTTCTATGTTGGAATTTTTTCATTGTGAACGAAATTAACATATTTTCAACTGATTTTGTGCGCAATTATTGGTATCTTGCAATATTTATATACCAATCTGTCGGAATATGGATTTATCTTTTTATAGATTTTCGTTCTCAGTGTTCAGACTTTAAAACTAAAAACTAAACCACTTCGAGGATGATAAGATACAAACAATTACCTTAGTAATGAAATAACATCCTTGAAACAACAATCGCTAAACGCAGAAAGGGAGATTAACTCTCGCTAACATTTTAACATATTTAAAGCTTTTCAAACTAACCTTAGCATCTCATCCCATTCTATTTAAATTCGCTCATAAATTTTAAAGAAAATCCTTAGCAGTTATCTTAAAACTCTCACTCTCATTTAAACGCGCAAACAATGTTTTGTCTACAGAACTAATTTATCCGTCCCTATCTGATTACATATTTTGTAAATCATTTTAATTTAGATTAACGTTAGCGTCCGTTATCAAGCACTTGTAGCGAATAGGTCTCAAATAAGTAGGAAAATCTTAGTAGGGTGATTTTTGCGAGATAGAGATTTAAAGTAAGATATTTTAGGCGAGAGAATGCTCAGACATAACAAGAAGATACGCGGCGATGTTCACGTTATCCCGCGTATTAATTTCACGAAAAGGGATGAATCTTGATGAAATATGTTGCCATAAATTCCTGTTATGGTTGCTATTTTTTGTATCCTATCTATTTACGTTAGACATACTTTATGGTAAAAAATCGTTATACATAATATGATTGTGTTTACTCCACATAACTCCGCGTTAATTACACAGTACAACACAAAAAATTCAATTTTAAATTAGCTTTCTCTGATACTGTTGTTTGCACAGATTGAGCATCAGTGTTTTTTTTCTGGTTTTTTTCTGGGCCAGGGTAAAACAATGCTTTGTTTTCTGTTGTGATATCGATCCTTTTTTATTCGTATTGTTCATTACATTTATACGTAATGCCGCACAGTTATGAGAGAATTTTATTTATAGCTATCAAGGCAATGGTATTCACATATTTAGTATTTGTCATTAATATCAAACAAGATTTGCCTCACTACATTTATTGAAGAGATGTTTTACTTACCATAACGTCATTACAACATATGGCGTCCAACACCATACGAAGACCACAACTATCATGATGGTCATTTTTAGGGTTCTAGTTCGGGCTCTTTCAATATTTGTTACGTCGGATCTTCTCAATCGCATCCTTCCATTATTTGTTTGAGGTTCTAAAAGCAAACGAAATGGATTAGTTCTTAATTGAAAATTCTTGAAACTAAAAATAAAAACGTGGAAAAATAGCAGCAGGAATAGGAATAGGAAGAAGCCATATCATACATCATGTACAGAATTTTAATATTGTTCTATATTAATTTCGTTGATCTCCTGTAGGAGCTGGATTGCAATGTACTGGCGTACGAGGACGTTTTTATGGTCTACAGTACTATACCGTCTCTGGCAGATTGTCTATTTCTCTAGAACAGTCTGGATACTATCGTCAGATGGTGTACGTAGAATAGAGTTCATTTGAATCTGGATAAGTATGATGTCGTAAGCTACTCTAAATGTCATAGACTCCACGGTTATCAATAGAGACCGGATTATATGCAATTATTTTTTGTATATCTTTACTTATACTCTATATGTAGAAGTATTACACTAACTGAAGTTAATTAGCTCTAATTAGTGATTGCGTATTTAGGCATTTCTATGCATATTTTGAAAATTTAGGCTTTTTTTATCCTTTCTATTAGTAAAAATTCCTAGTAATTCCTAATGTAGATCGACAACAGACAATTCCCGGAACGATAAATCTTTTACATTGGTTTCTCTTATACTTTTTTCCAAGAACTGCACGTGTTTAATTTCGCCTAGCAGAAGGGATGTGGTAAATACGTTATATTATTATTAATTCCCAGATAAACTATTCATTCATTGAATATCTTTGAGCGAAATAGCATGTAATTGTGTTACGTTTTTAAATACTGTGCGTACATACAATAAGTATAGCGAAGAAAATTTCTTTATGGATCAAGCCGTAACCTGAACTGGTAAAGGATGACGACAAAATATTTTGTCCAGCCTACAGTAAACTGGTTTAAGTTTTAAGTTTAATTTACTACAAGCTTTACAGTTGTTTTTACATTCTTTAACTTTTCATATAAAACGACAATTGTTGTTGTAGGTGTCTTGTGAGAGAAAATACCTGATTGATCAACATGCTGAAGCGATCCGCATGTGTGCAGCAATCTATATATAAATGTGTAGCATCAACTTCAGGAAACTCAGAACAAGAAGAATATAATACGGATCTGTGTAACGCATTAATTTCGTCTTACATACCATTACCAATATTAAACAATGTTAATTTGAAATAATTTCTGCAAAAATATTACAAACATAATATACCTGACGAAAGTGCCTTACGAAAAAATTATGTCACATTTTGTTACCAGCAAACAATGGCAGAACTACAACAATTGGTAGGGAATAATTTTATTTATATCATGGTAGATGAAACTACGGTTAAGTGTGAAGATATTGTAGGTGAATCATATTTAATTTATTGTAAAGAACTTCAAAAAACAAATAATGTGACAATTGCCCAATTCGCTCAAGAAGGTTTATCCTGCAATTATACCTTGTGAAAAACTTTTTACTAATGTTATCCGACGCTGCACCATACATGATAAAAGCCGAGCAAAATTTAAAAAATTTTTATAGTAATATTATTCATACCACTTGTTAAGCTCATGGCTTCAATCGTGTAACCGAAGACATTAGGAATCAATGTCCTTTGATTAATGATTTAATTAGCAATGTCAAAAAAGTATTTTTAAAAGCACCTTTACGAATCCAATTTTATAAGGCGCGACTTCCCTGCGTCAAGTTGCCTGCTGAACCGATTATTACGAGATAGGTTTGAAACCAAATATCGACTGCAGGTTTTATGGAGTGGAGGTCGAAAGTCCGGAACACCTAACATCTAGCTGCACTGCTATCACAGAAACCCGGGTCAACTATATCGCTAAAGATGTTATAGACGAGAGGGAAATACCTCCTCCGAAACCATCACAGGAATTGCAGTTTATTAAAGCTGGATGGAAGGCTATAAATGAGGAGGGCAAACCCTAACAGTTTACAGCTCATATAAAGGGGCACAGTAGATCAATAGGTGATGCAACATCACGCTTAATTAATCTAATCTAATCTGCATCTATTTTTAGTAGGGTGATGCACGCCAAAAATTGAAAATCCTTCTAAGAAAGGAAGTGATTTTCATCCCATCAATATGTTTTTTGGCACTAAAAAGGGTAGTTTTGAGCATGTCCTAGAGTGAACTACTTACAAACAAAGTTGCGAACCTTGCCATGTAAGATAATGAAGTTTACAAGGTTTAGACAACAACGGACCTGTAAGACAATGGATGATTAAGCTGGTTTGCCGCAAGAAGAAGATATTTTTAAGAATTGTTTTAGTTTAACCATTTTTACAGTATTACACTAGCAATTATACAAAGTTAAGTACCGCTTACAATTTCAAGGGGGTTATAATCTTTTAGCAACCACGGTGGGCCATACTGTACGCAACTCTTTTCATAGTTTTTAGTGTTACAGTCATCATACGCAATAGAAAATGAAAAACAGATTTTCTGCTGGAATTGTTCGCTTATAGTAAATACCGAACCCGTCGGTTTTCTACTGCGTTTATACTTTTATCTTACCACAACAAGCTCTACCGGAATCTAAGAACCTCTCGTCAACCAGTTTCTTTTTTATGTAGTGCGCTCTCATGATAGATGAACAACGCACGTTCTTAACATAAAACTTCCGCATGGTTAATTATGCTTTTACGAGTTTAGAAACAGTGAAACATCTCCAGCAGATGTAGCATCAGCTATTACATGCAGACACCAGAAGGATGTAAGATATTTGAGTAAAGCTTTGCACTCCGTGAAATATCTCTATTAAAGTTAAGCATCTCTGTAAAACGAAGTGGAAAGCTACACCTTCTTCTCCGGTAACCTGAGCGCTCTCTTGCGAGTAATATTTTCAGCAGCAAATTAAATATGGAAAAGTGTAATTGGATGACGTAAGATCACAGACCTAATTAAAAAATAAAGAAGATGTAATACTTGCATATACCGCGGAAGGATTTACCAGGTCGTCTTAAAAGGTTTCCGGGATCAAATATTCACGTGGAAGTTTAATTTCTTGTTCTTTTTAATAGCTTTAATAAGATATCGCTACCAGGAAATTAAATCTACTATTTTTTAAAATGTAAATGGGATCCTACTGTAAAAAGATGTATGTAAATGAGATTGAGTATAATGGTATTTCTAAAAGGAAGGCAAGGAAAAATTAACCTTCGTAGACTATTTTGTTTCTACAAACACATTCGAAGTAATACTTAAAAGTTCTCGAAATGTATCGATAAATAATATTGGAAGATACCAGAATTTCATTCACCTCCGCTACCTTCAAAGTAAATCTATTGGAGTTAAAAGTACCGATTCTAGAGCCTCTTTGGAAGTTTTGGCTTCTTAATGTGTTCAAGACCATCTGCTATTCAGCTCCAATCTCCTTTATAAGGCCAAATCTTCGCCTCTTCAAATTGATTTTCAATTTTGGAAAGAGATAAAGTTGCAAGGAACCAAATCATACGTAGAACTGCGATTCTGAAATCAGTATGCGGTCTTGCGGTATCATGATGGTTCCTGTATCATTTTTATTATATCCTCGTTTAGCTGCCTTACGAGGTCAACATATTTTTCTTTGTTTTCATGGTGTGCGGCCCAGCGAGGTTATAAGCTATTTTCAGCTTGTCGTATCCTCAGGGCCTTAAGGTGTAAGAAAGTGTGTGTTAAGTGTTTCATAGCCTTGTCACAATACCCCTCGTCGTAAAGGATGGAGCGTCGTTAATTACGAAGGCCGTTCAGAAAGTAAAGGACGTTTTTCTCTATAGAAATTTTTATTAGATATACTTAAACGATATCCAAACTACTTTTCAACGTAATCACCCTCCAAATTACAACGATAGCCATTTTTGCATCAATAACGTGATGAGATCCAGCAGCCACAAGAAGAGAAAACGTGATAATGTGCAGACAATGTCAGGTCAAATACCTTCGCCACATGGCGAATAATATCCATTTCCTCAATTGCTAATTGACAAAAGAGAAAGGTCAAACTGCAATTGATAATAATTACTAGCTCTGAAAATATTGAATACTCAATTTGTCCTTATTTTATTGCATCTCCGTCGGGCAAACCGCATATAATTACTCACTCCAAATTGTATGGTTTGGTATGAGATTTGAACTTATCAAAATCACAAGCAGGAACTTTTTGGATCGCGACTACAGCAATAGAATCTACTAGCGAAGTAAATGCGAATTAGTGTCTTTCGTAATATATATACAAACTTTTTTGATGCTTTGGGAATATCTTACGACCTTAATTCGTGGAGATTATACACAGATGCATCAAAGAGCAGACCCAAAGTAGCTTTGTTAGATAATGGAACCTCTTATCCTTCCATTGCATTATACTACGATGTTTCTATGGAAGAAACTTGTGAAGACTTAAGTGCAAAGTGTATTCCTCAAA
This sequence comes from Trypoxylus dichotomus, assembly GCA_023509865.1. Classification (NCBI taxonomy): domain Eukaryota; kingdom Metazoa; phylum Arthropoda; class Insecta; order Coleoptera; family Scarabaeidae; genus Trypoxylus; species Trypoxylus dichotomus. Next base: position 38,681,770 of record CM042081.1, read on the forward strand.
TATTTGTGCGTATTTAAAAGTTATTGTAGTCATTTTTGGCAAGGAATTAAGCTCTACTAAAATCTATTGCTTTCAGTGTTTTTGGGACAGTCATAACAGGAAATACCACTACGTTAAGCAGAGCCAGACACTATGAAAGGCACTTATACGATGATAATGTACTACACCATCTTTTAGTCGGAAAGGAAGAGATCAAAATTTCATATCTACTCGAAAACTGGGGTTCATGAAAAACCTTATCAAAGCAATAGATTGGTAAACGGCTTTCAACACCTCTAAGTCCCAAAACCTAATAGAAGAGAAAGTAATCCATGCTACCTAGTTTTTACATTTTTATTTTTTTGGAAACAAAAAGTAGGAAATTACAAAACTTTACTAATAGGTATGATTCAACCATTTCATACTGCTGCTTGCAAATATATGTTGATTCTTGCTTTTCAGTTAGACTTTTGTTTTAAAAATATAGGTGACGTTATTAATGAACATGCTCACACTGTGGGAGCTGAAAAGCAGTACCTAGCCAAATGGAATTCTGTTATGTTAGTAGAGTACTGTTGGACCACAAGAAGGGAGACAGCGTATATTGTTTATAACAAGGAATATAATATTTCACCATATTTTTAACTGTAGGGACTTGAAATAATTATTAATATACGTTATAAATGGAAAAATCTTTTTATTAGAATCCAAAAGAAATTAGAGCTATCTTGATAATTTACCTTTTATCAACATAAATGTTTCTGGGAGGGGATCCGTTTGACATTGGTTATTAACAGTATAAGTTTGCTATACAGCATCTTTTTCTACAAAAAGACGGCTTTATTTCTAATAAACACGAAAACACATAAAGAAATAGGGGGCATGGTGTACTCCGTTCCCTGATACCATTTTTTTTTCGAAAACAATCCTTGAGACTATATAATACATTTCAAATTATATTACAAAAGATTTAATATCTCTTATAGTTCCGAAGGTATTTACAGTAGAACCGTCCAAATTTTAAAGTTAACCCTCGAATTCGGGGAATTCAACAGCTACAACTTTGTCTTAAACTTTTATTACCAAAGGTATGCTTACAAATACGTATGTTGCAAACATTCCATTAGTAAACTCTATTAGTATAATGTAGTAACGCAAATACGATAATTTATTATCCGATTCTGCGGAGCAACAGCCCAAATACATAGTTTGTAATTCGATGAATTATTATGACAGTACAAATTACAAAACTAGCTGAAGCGATACCCAAATCAAATTTCCAGCGAGATCTCTGGGATTTCTGGCATTCTTTAGATTCCCAACATACGCATTCTAGGTCAGTTATCGATGATGGATTTGGTGGCCGCGCCGGGGTATTTCATTAATTAAACTTATTCTAAGATAACGAATCCTGGAAAAATCTTTTTCTGTTTTACGTCTGTTTTATGTGAAGCAAACATTTTCTAAATATGAAAGAACCTTCTTTGAAACATAATTTTAACGTAATTTAAGCCTGCAAACCAGAGGAGTCCGAAAATATCCCATTTAAAACAGAAAAAGAGATTGCATAATAGATGGATAGTGGTATCTGATACTCCAACTAATGCAGATAATCGTTTTTTCTTCAAACGGGCATCTTGCAGTAGAAATTTTTGCAACTTTTTCGACGATGTCTGATGTGGTAGCCTCAACTGGCCGTCCTGAGCGGGGGTCGTCTTCAATCGACTCCCGACCATGTTTAAAAAGACCATGCCACTTATAAATCATTGATTTACTAGGGCACTGTTCCCCATAAACGGTTTCCATTTCATTCAATATGGTTTGAGCGTTCTTTCCTTGCTTTGGCAGGAACTTTATCACAGCACGGTGTTCAATTTCCTCCATAGTTTCAGTTTTCTTCCGGATTGACTTGTTTAGCGGGCAACTATTCATAAAAGACTGACGCTGTAGGGCTGCATCTTAACTTATATACTAATGATGAGTCGCCAATCAGAATGACACCTGGCGAGCGCCCCTATCCGCACTCCAACCCCTCCATCCCATGAACTTCTACACCTCCCCTCGAACGTACTTTTATTTAAATATGAATTTATAAGTTATAATTAAGGCTGCAGAAACAAGTGCATTCCCAATAGCGTACGGCTCAGTTACTACCAACATTGAAAATAATGAATACAATAACTTACATAGGTTTGCGATGTGCCAATAAACAGAAATAACTATGAAGTAGAGAAGCTCTAATATCGATAAAAGAAGATCGCCAATGCCTAATAAAATAAAATTTAAAAGGAACACCCAGTTTCAATTTAAATTTTCTCTCGGGTCAAGTAGACCCGAGGGGAATAGCAACGGAACAGTTAATTATATAAGGAAAACCAAGCCTAGATGGAAGCGTATAATGCCAATTTTCCCTAGGTCACGGTCATTGATATCCATTTTACTTTAGTTCTTGCTATACCCATCTTAGCAATTGTTTTCCAGTAACTTCCCTTTTATTCGAAAAGTTTTAGTTCGTATTTGCAACTCTCTAGGAGTTTTCTCGTCCTCTTTAATAAGCTCAATCTCTCCGCTCCAGTAAGAAAGTACTTTCTTCTTCTTTGCTTTCCCTTTACTAGAGCATAGTTATAATGACGTTATAACAATGTAATATAACATTACCGCTTTCTGTCATATCCGTTTGTATGTTCACATTGTAAACGTTAGCTTATGCATTAAATAGGTTTATTTCAACGCTCCTAGTTATAATTACTTTTGCATCGTCTGTTATTAGTAATGCTAAATGCAATTTTGTTAGTGTTGGGTCGATACTGGAAAATTTATGCGATCTGCATAATTTAATCAAATAATTGGCGAATGTGATGTAAAATCTCTTACATCAACAAATGGACAAACATAAATATATAAACAATAATAGAAAAAATGACCATTTTATGTTATTATTTCTCATCCATGTGCAAATGTACTTGCGTTGTTATTGATTGTGTGTTTTAAGTATTATACGATTCTGTTATATACATGCATTAACTTGTGACATCAGAAAGGATTTGGTGTTGTTTGTGGAGATAAAAATATTTGTGGAAACGGTTTACTGCTCTAAAAGACGTCAATTTGCTGACGATGTAAAGAAGTTTAAGAAATAGTCTGAGCCTAATATAACACAGTGCAGAAATAGTACGTTTCGTGTGCAATAAACCTTTGTTCTGCCTGGACAAATGTCGCGGTAAAAACACATTAAAGTTCACAGTAATGTGCTATACAAATAAGCTTAACTAATGTGATTCCAGATCGAAACGATCTCCTATTACCAACACCACAAGAAAATCAAAGTGTGTTGGAATTTGAACGTCAAGTGTATGAAGAGCGTTAGGGATGCAGCGGTTGCATACGAAGTATATCTCAGGATTAATGAGAATGAGTTGCATGTGAATGGAAGGTAAATGCGCAACTTGTTGTTTGCCGTTGAATTCCAATACCACGTCACATACAGAATGTAGGAATTATCGAGAAGCGATATGTAATTAAATTTTGGTTTCAAATAGGGAAAAAACTGGTTCAGATCACTACAAATGATTAGAACAGCATATGTACATGCTGCGTTGTCGTCAGCATAAATTTTCAGTTGGTATAAGGCTTTCAAAGATGGCCGCGAAACCATTGAAGATGACGGTAGCCCCGGACGGTCATCCACATCGAAAATCTATGAAAGCGTGGCAAAGGTGTGTTCTGCATTAGCACAAGATACACTGGTTGACACTTGGGATGATTGCACATGAGGTCAGCATGAGTAAGGATACTGTTTATCGAATTGTGAGAAACGAACTAGGCATGGGAAAAATTTGTGCAAAGCTGGTACCCAAGAACTTGTAAAAGAAAAATCGCTTCTCCATTAGCTAACAACTGCTGGATCGCTTAACAACCGAGTCCAACTTCATCCACAAACTGATAACAGATAATGCATCACGAGTATTCGAATACGATTATGAAACAAACGCGGCAAAGTGCTGGGTGGCACACACCTGCATCACCCTGGGTGAACAGAGCTCATATGTACAAATCCCGTTCATGTTCATAGTCTTTTTTTATTCTCGTGCAATTGTCCAGAAATAATTCGTACCGCAAGGCCACAGAGTTAATCAAATTTTTTATCGTAAAGTCCTTGAACGTTTGCGGTTTACCGATCTTGCACTACTATAACGCCCCTAGTCACAGCTCATTGTCCATTACAGAATTTTTGGCAGAGAAAAAGATTACAGTACCCCACACCCGTCGTACAGACCAAACATGGTTCCAATTTATTATTTCCTTTTTCTAAAACTTCCTAAGACTTTCTAAGACTTCCTTTACCGAACAATAAAGAACATAAATCGTCACGATGCAGGATCTAAAAAACCTTCTAGAATTGTTACCAGGAATTGAAAGCTCATTGGAGACGTTGTGTGCACTCTAAAGGAGCATATTTTGAAGGGGACGATACTAAACTGTAAATACATTCAATTAAATACTTTAAAACTAATCATTCTCATTAATTTTGAGATATGCCTCGTACATATTACGCCTTCATAAAATTTACTATCGCAAGGTCTTGCATAGGTGCTACATGCATAACGATATAAGTACGAAGGTAATGCCAAAAATTCCTAACCTAACTATGGAAGAAACAACGTCGACTCACAATGAAATTTGATTTTTAATATGGCACTTTGACAATAATATACCTATTACAACGTCTCAGCAACAATTTCAATAAGCCTAAAAATATTCTTTCTCTTTGTCTTTATAGTGTGATCTAACTGTGTCCTTCATTTCTTCGTTGAAATGGTGCACTGATAATGGTGTCAATGAAATGGTGTCCACAAAGGTTCTTTTGCATGTTTTTGAACAGGTAATAGTCATTGCAGCAAATGGTCAATTTTCTACATTTCTTCTCCTCAATATTTTACCGTAATTTGCGCAAAAGTGCTGCATAAAATGACCTGTTTTGACAATTCTAAAAATTCGAAGCCATGAGTTTTTTCGTCGATTGACGGACTTTCAACTTTCTTGACGGTGCTTTCTCCTTTTCGATACCATTCAATCGACTCCTTTTTGCACAAAGCATCATGGCAAAGAACCATAGCTTCATCTCCTATAACAATTGTCTTCAACACTTCCGCAAGGCTTTGTCCACATACCTTCAAAAAGGATCAAGCGTATTCAACATGACGTCATATCTAAATGGTAGTACAGAATTCGCCAAACCCTTTTATCTGAAAGCCCCGACGTTTTCTATATTTCTTTTACTTCTAAATGTTGATCGCCTAATACGATATTCTCAACAAGAGCTGTTCGATTCCCTTTCCAACTTCCTTCTAGATCTTGCGTAGTTTTCTATTGATTCAATAACACAATCGGAACGATTTTTACCAATATTTTACTACAGAATAGATGGTGAATCTTCCTTGTACACTCCATCCAGCTAAGTTTCGATGCTTCGAGAGGAAAAACCTTGCCAATTAGGGAGTTTGTTAACAGCACAATAACTAGTTTTTGTGAGTTCTGACATTGGGATCAACGAATTACAGTTATAAAAAAAAAATAATTGGCATAAAATTCCATCGTTGTCTTTTGCAGGGTTGGTAAAACTTGAATCTAAGTATTAGCAAATTTTTGACCCACTGCGATACTTGGATTAATGTTAGTCCGGGAAATTTGGTGCTTAATTATATTCATTTGTATATAGTAATGCCTGAGTTAGCTCAAACCCAAGACAATTTCAACGAAAGGAACGCAATTTATCAATTCCGTCTGGTTCACCATATTCTATAGATATTGATTTCCTCTTACACCAAATCCCCTTTCTTAAAGTTTTCCCAAAAGACATATAAATCACGTTCAGACGAAAACCTATCAAACGCAACATAATGCGGGATAAGTAAACTAAATAAGATACGGGTTATCGTTAGCTTGACGAATTTGGGGGAGAAATTTCAAACGGAGGGGAATAAAAAGTATCGTATTTCGCACAATATATGAAAAATCAATATTCATTTTGATTACTGCTTTTTATTTTATTCACAAAGTTACCTAACGTCACTGGAGAATGCAAATGCAGTAATACTAATTTCATTATCAGAAAGTGATATTATGCAATTACCTTTTATAGAATTCTGTAAAATGCGAAATAGCTTGAAATGGGTGTAATGAAAATTGAATTACAATGTGTGCATAAACCAAATTATACGTATTAAATTTCTCAGTTTGTAGTTTCATTGTAATTGGTATAATTACAATCAAATTAGTAGTTATCAAATTTGGACGAATTTGAAGCTAATAATGCTTTGTAAACTATATCGCACAATTTTGTATAAGCACGTTTAAACGTCTTAACATAAATCTTCAAAGAATTCATCTCGGTATCTGGCGAAATTAGGACATGCAAATAAAATATGGTTAGTATCATCTAGGGACCGGATTATTTGCAAAGTGCAAATCTTTTATTTTATTTATTTATTATAACACATGGGCTGAAAAGTCGGGGGCGTAACACATAGATGACATTAGTTTTATTGCAGTCACCTTTCTCTCAGTTAGTACTAACCTTCAAAAGACAGCTGTTAAAATTTCATGATATTCTATTCATTAGTTTGTGAATTATTGTGCTAAGAGTCACGCTACTTTTGTTATTTTCAAAACAATGGATCAAAAACAATTTCGCGTTTTCATTTTACACTGCTTCTTGATGGGAAAAAATACCGTTCAAGCGAAGCCATGGCTTGAAAAGTGTTATGGGGACTCCGCTCCATCACAAAAAACAATAAAACGTTGATTTGCTGACTTCAAACGTGATCGTAGAGACACCGATGATGCAGAACGCAGTGGACGTCCGAATGAGGCGGTAACACCAGAAAACATCAAAAAGATCCACAAAATCGTTTTGAGTGATCGAAAAGTGAAGTTGCGTGAGTTAGCTAACATCGTAAAGATACCAAAAGAACGAATTGGCTTTATATTGCATGAGCATTTGACTACGAGAAAGCTCTGTTGAAAGTGGGTGCCGCGTTTGCTCACTGTTGACTAAAAACAAGAACGTGTTGATGCTTCTGAGCAGTGTTTGACCATGTTTAAACGTAACAAACCGGAATTTTTGCGTCGATATGTGACAATGGATGAAACATGGATCCATCACTTCACTCCGGAATCAAAACGATCGTCATCTGAGTGGACAGCAACTGGTGAACCTCGTCCAAAGCGCTCGAAAGCACAACAATCGGCTGGAAAGGTTATGGCCTCGGTATTTTGGGATGTGCGTGGTGTAATATTCATCGACTATCTTGAGAAAGGAAATACCATCAACAGTGTATATTATATAGCGTTATTGGAGCGTTTGAAGGCCGAAATTGCGAAGAAACGACCGCATATGGCAATGAAAAAAAATTTGTTTCATCAAGACAACGCACCGTGTCACAAGTCAATCGAAACAATGGCAAAACTACATGAATTGAACTTCGAATTGCTCCCACATCCACCGTATTCGCCAGATTTGGTTCCCAGCGAGTACTGGCTGTTCGCAGACCTCAAAAAAATGCTCGCCGGTAAAAAATTTCGCACGAATGAAGAGGTTATTTCTGAAACTGAGGCCTATTTTGAGGCAAAAGATAAATCGTTCTACAAAAGTGGTATTGAAATGTTAGAGCGGCGCTGGAATGATTGCGTTGCTCTTGATGGAGATTACGTTGATGAATAAAGCTAATTTTGAACCAAAAAAACCGTGTTTTCTTTGTTAGGCTCGGCACTTTTCAGCCCATGTGCTATTTTACGTCTATGTGTAGATGTCTTACACTGATTAAAGTTAATTAACGCTACTTAACTTTAATCAGTATAATACATCTACATATAGATGTAAAATATAATAAATAAATAAAAGATTTGTACTTAGCATCTAATTCGGTCTATAGTATCACCTAATGTCTCATTATCACAAGAGCAGCAAGTACTATCAAGAATACCAATCTTATTGAAATGTGCAGGGGAGCGTAGGTGATTGAATTTTAAACGGGATATCATAGAACTAAAGTATCTGGTAACACTTATGGATGTAATCAATGTAAGAAGATAATTCAGAATGGAGTAAAGCATAATGCGTTTTAGATTTTTGGGTAAACTCACGCCAGTCATTAGCCTAACGTTCCTTACTCTGAACCCTAAAATAACTAATAATATCCTAAACAGGAACCGGTAAAGAACGTATATCCATAACCAGATTTTTAGCATGCATATCAGCTACGTCGTTGTTAATTATGTTGAATGGATTTTACACCATATGAGCTTCACTTGCACTTCTTGTAACCCATATAGCAAGTCAAAGATCTCATTGCCAATTAATTTTTATTAGAATTCCCAGAGTTTTTGAATTGACTTTAGAGTAGATTCAGAATCAGATATTATAACAGCGCCATTTAAGGTAGTATTTTGTAACAAAATTGCAAAGCTTGCATTATAGCGTAAAGTTCAGTAATAAAGATAGAGGCCAAAGGATTCAATTTGAAAGATTCAAAATAATTGTTTCCTGGAATGGAAAAGACGGTACCAATCGAGCTGATATTTTTGGCACCATCTGTATAAATTTGTAAGTACTGATACTACTTGGGATATAAGATTAAAGGTTTTATAATAGTGGTAGGGTAATCTAGCACACCAGTAGCGGCCAGAAAATTGATTTAACCTGAACATTCAACATGACTAATATCTCTAAATGCGGAAACTAGAGGAGGGAAATTTTTAATCTTCCAAAACCTATTGGTTAAATCAAATATGGCGTTGTTATATATAGGCCTAACTATTTGTTTTACATTAAAATTTTTAACTTTTAGGATATACTTTCTAACAAGGAATTTTCGTCGAATAGAGAGAGGTAACTCAAGGGATTCTGTTAAGACAGTCGTAGAGCTTTATACTGCATTTTGTCTATGTTAACCAGATGACATTTGCTTGCAGAACCATACAAAACACAACCATAGTCTAAAATAGATCGAATATGGGTTTTATAAAATGTCAGACATACTGCTGGATCAGTCCCCCGCCATTTTTTGGCAGTGTACCTCAAAATATTAAGGCCTTTTTCACACTTAGCAATGATATGATCAATATGTTTGCCCCATAAAAGCTTTTGGTACTGAACGATACCCAAGTACTTGATAGAGTTCTCTATCTTGTTAGAAAGAGGAATTCGATGTCTAATGAAACACACCATCTTGCTTTTATTAACAGATATGTCTAGCTCAGATTGATTAAGCCACAATTTAATTCGTTGAAAAGAATCTTTCCCTTTATCATGCTGATAAGTAAGTTCTTCACTATATATACATATATCATCAGCATACTGAATGCAAGTCAGTGCATTATCAAAGACTTTATGTAATTCCAAAGTGTATATGTTGAAGAACAACAGACTAAGAACGGAACCCTGGGCAAGACCAACGGATGTGAAAAGAGGGGCTTGTAGTGACCCATTGCCTCTCACAAATACAACTGTATTCCAATATAAGGCAACTATAGCAGCAGTTGAAGGCATACCAATTTTAATTAGTCTCTTTTTTAAAAGTGTTAAATTTACATTGTCATAGGCATTCACAAACAATGTTTGTATATAGCTATTCGCACTGAAGTATACTTGGATATCAGATACTGTGTCGTCCCAAAACCTTTTTGAAGCCATACTGGTTTTCTGGGAGAATTTTGTGGTAGTAAAAAAACCACTCTAACCTTCCCTTGATCATGCGCTCGAAGGTTTTGGAAATGCATGAGGTAAAGGAGATGGGTCTGTAAGAAGCTCTATAAAACCTCTTTTTGCCTGACTTCAGAATAGGAAGAACTACAACATCTTTCATAAAATGTAAGTGAAATGAATTAACCCACCAATCATTAAAAACTAGTTTTAGATCGGACAGATTTATATACGCTGAAGTAAATATTCGGTTCAGGTACTATCAGAAACTTTGAAAACGTCCGGGTGTTTAAAGTACAGCCTCCGCTCCTGTTACTATTTTCATAATTTTGTCAAGCGAATTTAGTGTCGAATTCTTAAATCAGAAAAAGATGTTTTATACCGACCGTAACAAACACGACGTAACATTGAAAATAAAACCATGTTTATGGTTACATCGATACATATTCCAGGAGAAATAGCTTCGAGGTATTTTCTTATCTATCTAGTCGATGTTACGGCGACAATAAAGCTCCCGGGGGTTAGTTTCTGTTTTCGAGAATTCTATTTGGCCGCCTTCTCGATTATTTCATATGCACAAATTGCAAAGGACTGCGACAAATTGACCGGCGAATATATTGTGCACGCTGCTCGTGTGAATATTGAAAGTTTATATGCACTACGTCTGTTCTTGAAGTTGCAGGATGTTTAAAATATCTCAATGTTTGTAGTGAAATTTTCTATGTTATAGAGATGTTACCATAAATACTGTGTTTTTCATTTATTATGTTCATTGTTTCATTCTTTACTTTCGAGGTGATTCTTATTTACTTTGTGGTATTAGGGATAACATGGTCTGGGCAGGTTCCAATCACGAAAATATCATTTCTATAAGAAAATTCAACTCGCACTTCAACCACTTTAATACTACTATATCTATCTTACTACACTTTTAATATAATCTAATGTTTCTAGCATACTACTCCTTCATTATTATTTACTATCCGATCTCCTTATCCCCTCTTTGTATATATATTGCACTGAATCATTTCCTTGCATTTCAGATAAGCAAAAAAATGTTCTAACAATTGACTGACTAACAAGGAGTACTTCCAAGGTGTCAAATTCAGATCTTAATGAAATTTAGTAGATAAATAGAGTATATTTAGACTTGAAAGCAAAAATTTTTCGGTTGTGCTGAGATTCACTCTGAGAGGGTGACACACCTCTTCGAAAATTCAAAAATTTTCAGTTTTCTTAATTTAATTCTTGAACGGAAAACGGTAGAACAAAAATTTAGAAGCAAATATTGTACCTTATCGAAAGGTCTTTCAGCACACGTGAATATAGTATATACAAGGTATTACATTTAAGCGCCGCCCTCTTATGCTAGACTTGATTATAGTAACGTGGCAATGCAATTAACGTAAATTGTTCATCATTAACATCCTTTACTGATTGTAAAGCATTTTAAATTATACAGGATGTTCCGAAGATCATATTAACATAAGAACTTATATCTTATGTTACCCACGTACTACCTATTAGATACACCATTAAGGGGAAACAGTTACTATATGCTACTCATACAGTTTAGGTTAGTTCAATTTGCATTGCACTAATTAAATTAAATTAATTAATTGAATTTTATTGTAAGTACATTACTGCAATAGCCAATTGGTATGGTATCAGATGCAGCTCTAACGAGATAACTAGTAAAACCCGACAAAATTGACACATTGCCGTGTCAGGTTGTTTATTATAGTACATATTCAAAAATATCACATTTTTAAAATGAAATATTTGCAAACCAATATTATTTGAAAACTCGTAGTTAAGGTACATATTATGGTTAGTTAATACCAATTTTAACGATATACATATTTTGATATTAGCAGTAATTGTTCGATTCTAGATATTTTGATAATATACCACAAAATTGGTTTTTTGTTAAGGTAGAGAAAAGATAAAGATATATATAACAGAGATAACGTTGTGGTTTTATAATACAACATTTATATACCTACTCCACGAATTCAAGAACAAGCACAAATCGTATATAAAGGCGGTGTTACAAGTCCACTTACAACTTATGTCTCCACTACTGATACTACCTGGAGGCCCGAAGTACAACAAACCTTATTTCGACCTGATAACGTTGTTATTCAAGACTCATCTTGAGGTAAATTAACCTATCAAGCATTGGCTCAAAGAGTCCTACTTTTAGACTTATGGACAGGTCACTGTCCAGTCTTTCAAGAAAGAGGTCTCATCCAACAAAGATCTTCAAATATTGACAGTACCAAAGCAAACACCAGGAATGATTCAACCACTGGATTTCGAATATGGAAGAGGTTTAATCAACGATTTTCTGACCTGGTTCTTATCACAGATTATGATGTTAACTTCCATTTACAAAATAATATGATTGTAATTGTAAATATCCCATGAATTTTGCCTTTTCAAACTAAGGCATCTATTTCCTCCGCGTTGCTTTCAATGTGATCCTTTTGCATCCATACGTTGTTCTTGGTCCGAAAACTTCTTGCGCTTTAAGCATTTTTTTGACGACTTTCATTACCATACCAAATCATAAATACATAATTTAAATACGCATTAAAATAAATACTTTATTCATTATTACTAATACTAACAATTTGTCATCACGTGTAAACCCCTGTTTACATTTATATTAATCATGAACATTAGAGCATAACGATTGATGCTATTTTATAAATTAATGCAATATATAGATGGTTTTGGTGTTAGTAACATAAGGTATAACTTGCTCTACACCTTTGGAACAACCTGTGTAATTGAAAATGCTTTAGAATCAATAAAAATGTTAACAACTTGCGTTAATTTCTTCTCCATATTAATATGATCAACTCTAACATAAGAGGGTGGCGCTTGAATGCAACACCCTGTATATGCAACATTCACGTGTCCTGAAAGATCTTTCGATAGGCTACAACAATTGTATTTAAATTTTTGTTCTACCTACTTGCGTTCAAGAATAAAATCAAAAAAATTGAAGACCTGTGAATTTTCGAAGGGGTCTTTCACACTCTCGGAGTGAATTTCAGCACAAACAAAAAAACCGTTTATTTTAAAGTCTCAACATATTTTACTTACCTACCAAGTTTCATTAAGATCTGAATTTGACACCCGAGAACCTTTCCTTGTAAATCAGTTAACTTTCTCTATCCTACTTCTTAGATCAAAGATCTTTAGCGTCAAATGAAATCCCATTACTAGTCATATAACGTTTTCCTAGAATCTAATATCATACACCATTCCTCCTTTGTTGTGCTAGCGAATCCACTTTAACTTAGAAAGAGGTTCCGGCGTGTCATTAAAGAGCAAATAGGTATGAAATATTTAGAGTGGGTGAGCGTGTTCGTACTGACCTCGACTATCCCTGGACTTGTTGAATATTTCACACATGATGGCGGTGTACGCGACGACTATAACTATCAGAGGAAGAAAGTACATCGCGAACACACCGAAGAACGTGTAGGCGATTTCCTGCTTCTGCGACAGCAATCCGAAGCTCACGCACTGATGAAAAAACGGATATTTGGGATGCGAGGACACGTGGAACACGATGCTCTGCAAAATAAAAAAACGTACGTCGTATAGAATATGAAATATAAGAGATATCTCAGCAAAAATTCAATTTCTCTATTTTTAAATATCTATCAGTTGGGATAAACTCTGTACAATATAGATATGTGGTTACATACGAGGGCGACCTGAAACGTTTCCGGAATCGACAAGAAAAACACGGTGTTGGTCTGGTTCTTTATTTTTATTTTTAGATGTAGTCTCCTAGAAGATCAATACACTTTTTCAAATGGTGCTCCAGTGTCTCTAAGCCGTCAAAAAAGTAGGATGTTTCGAGGTCTACAAAATAGGCATCTCTAGTCCCATTTGAGGTAAATCCCTTTCCTCCCAGTGATTTTTTCGGGTTTGGGTATAGGAAAAAGCCGCTGGGGGCTAGATCCGGTGAATATGAAGAATGAGAGACTAATTCGTAGCGCAACTCATTCAATTTGGACACGACGATGCGGTATGAATGAACCAGTGCATTGTATTGATGGAAAAGCACTTTTTCCATTGTAAACGAGATCATTTCTCCTTCAATACTGCATCGAATAGGGTCAATAAATTGCTGTAGTATTGCCCCGTGATCGTGCTTCCCATCTGCATACAGTCGATGAGGATTACACCTTGGGAATCCCAAAAAAATGGTCGCAATGACTTTTTCGACCGATGAAACGGTCTTTGCTTTCTTTGGAGCCGATTCGTCCGGAAAAGTCCACTGCTTCGACTGTTCCTTGCTCCTCGATATGTAGGGGTGGATTCAAATCTCATCCACGGTTACAAAACGTATGAAGACATACCTTGGATTGCGTTGGATCCTGGTCAGAAAGGTCACCCGATTTCGTTGTTGCCCCGGTGTGAGCAACCACGGTACCCCAGCGCGGCGAAAGCTTTTTCATACTCAAAATTTGGTGTAGTATATGGCCAACGCATTCTTCTGAGACGCCTGTTGTCTCTGCTATCTCTTTTAGCAATCGGTGATCGGCTAACACGACATTATGAATCTTGTCGACCATTTCATCGTTGGTAGCGGTTTTTTGGGCATCCACTGCGCGGTCCGTCACTTGTGCTTGTGCAACCACATTTGAACTCGCTCTGAAAAGCTGATGGTCGAAAATGATGAAGTACATCCGCCATGAACCTCTAGCAAAATATTCCAAATTTCCGTGGCCGTCTTCTCAGTCCTCCAGAAGTGTTTTATCACTGCACGAAATTCGATTTTATCGACTTGCTACACAAAACACGTTCTTAAACAATAACCGATTTCGGTGTATTTCAGGTCGTTTTCTTATGTATATGGACGTCATTGTTACATACAATGGCGTGTATAAATTTTGAAAAAGCTACACGCAGCGATATTTTCGTTTAGTTCGAGGATGTGAACATTAAAATATTGTATCGTGCTTCATACGTTTTTACGAGGTTCTCGAAGCTCCAATTTCAGCTCCACGAATAAGCGTTATTTTTCGATATCTTTAAGTACAATTTTTTCATAAACGATTTGTTTTTGACATGAAAGCGTTGTTAATATATCGTTATTAACACACTTTTACAAAATAAAGACTCATTTACCAACGTTGCAGAATAATAAGCTTGGCTTATTATTCTATATATTTGGTATTTATGTGTTTAATTCTGCTTTAGTGTTACAATTTCGTGTAACCTCTGCCTATTTCGTGATTATTTGTATAAAGTCGATTGGTTTTTGTGTGTCTGCATTATTTGATTCTTTCGCTATTATTTTGTTCGCGTATCACAGATTTTACATTCAATGAATATGTAGATATGTACATGGTATACCGTTTCTGCAATGGAAATGCTAACATGGCAAAACGAGAGTAGGTCAAGGTATTTTGAAGCCTGGATCAACGTTTCGTGAAACTAGTTTATCTAATACAACCTTACTTTTTTTTTTAGAAATGGTACCGGTTTTAGTGTCCATTTGCATCGTAGAAATGGGTTAATTTTGAAGCAAAAAGTAATTTCAAAATTAATCCAAAAATTCTAAAACAATAACTTAAAATAACGTACTCAAACAGGACCTTTACATTAAAATTTGAACTTCAATGGTACTGCTTTTTATTATCGTAGATATACCTAATATGAAGCTTTATGTTCGGTATCAAGTCTGTTGCAATATTTACTTTTTAACGACACATAAGTTGGGAGAAATTGTCTTGCATATATACAAGGTGTCCCAAAAGTCCTTTTCAAAATCAGAGGAATATAGTAAGATAATGTCCAGGTTTAATGAATAAATCTTTATTTTTCTTATTAAATATGGGCTTTGGAAATTTACTTCTTTAGAACTATGTCTTCTAAATGTATTCCGTTATTTCACTGGCACTCTTTTAGATATGAGGCAACACTTTCGAGAACTGCTCGGGACATTTTCTCCATGATAGCCGCTATTTTCCTTCGAATATTCTGTTTTAATTCATTCAGAGAGTGAGGACTGTTGTTGTATATCTTAAATCACAGGAAAGAGTCCATTGGTGTGAAATCGAGGCTATGTACCGACCAGTATGTCCGCCTCTCTATATCAATTTTCAAGGGAATATTTCATGAACTGGTATGGAGACGTTAGACGTGTGAGATGTCGCTCCATCTTTGGAACCAAATATTCCGGTTAAAACCATTAAAATTTTTCAAGGGTGGCATAAAAAAGTTCTTAATCATCTCTACCTTTCGCTTAGAATTTACGGTTACTGTACGATCTCTGTCACCTGCAAAAAGTATGGGGCGATAATTTCTTGTGCCAACATTGTAGCCCAAACAGTAACTTATATATAGTTGCAAATGGTGAAGGTGTCAACACTGCCTTTTATGGTAATTGAGAATATACATCACTTAAATTAATCCAAATTCCACTAACGGCATTAATTTTTGCAACGACGGATCAGATACCATTTCGTATTCTTCTGCTGACTTGGTCAAAGGTCGTACATTAACAATAATCCTACTGTTGTTGGAAACTACTGATTAAATGGTTCACCAAAACCTTTCAGATGCTGAATAATTTCTTCATTAAATGATTCTCCTATTTCGACCCTTTCCACTTCTGTAAAGCTTTTTATTATTGGGAAGCAATCAAACTTGGTGGAGCGTCTTTTCCTCGAAAATAATAACTTTCAAGAACTTATGAGCAGTGGGTTCATTTACTTATTTGCCATGGAG
The DNA here is from genome assembly GCA_023509865.1 of Trypoxylus dichotomus. Lineage (NCBI taxonomy): Eukaryota > Metazoa > Arthropoda > Insecta > Coleoptera > Scarabaeidae > Trypoxylus > Trypoxylus dichotomus. The sequence continues at coordinate 38,698,214 of CM042081.1, forward strand.
AGTTGAATTAAATTTGTTGATCTTTATATCATCAAGTAAACAATTTTAAGCAGCCAGTTTCTATTAAATAATTGATCTCTCAATTCCAAATTGTTTTCTATAAGAAGAGCATGCACCTTGATAAACTGCCGCTTTCCTTGCATTTCACCAACGTTTTAAATTCTAGAAGAAATATCAATAAAGGTAAGGTTTGAACCCACGACCTCTGTGTAACAGGCTCAACGTGCTACCAACTGCACCACGGGAGTGAAGTTCAAATAGCATTTAATGCCTAGATTAAATATCTAGATTTTAAAACCGATTTGAACTCACATTCAGTCTCATAGTGCAGTTGGTAGCACGTTGCGCCGGTAACGCGGAGGTCGTGGGTTCAAATCCTACCTCAACTGATATTTTTGCAGGAATCTAGAACGTTGGTAAAATGCAAATAAATCGCAATTTTATCATTACTAATACGAACGGGAGTTTTATATTAATACTAATATAGGCACACACCTTGTTTTTTAGTTAAAAAATTTGGGTTGCTATCTTTCCTGTAGATAACCATCTGAGTTTAGTATGTAAAAGAAGAGATGCATGTACACTTTCTATACGTCCTCACCTGGTACTTTTAATAAACGTTTGTACCATACATTATACAATATGTTTTTCATAAAACAGGTGGTTGCCAAATCACAATGCCTAAACTAAAAGATCAACTGGAATGTTATTGTGGATTTATACTGAAAACTATACCCCATCATTTGAGTTTTACATCAGAAGGAAACAAACTGTAAACAGTAGAAACCTTTTAATTGTAAACATTGATATACGAGGGGAGGTCATGAAGTTCGTGAAATGAAAGAATTTTAAATAGAATAAAACAATAAATCTATTTTTCCTTTTCAATAATAATCACACTTAAGCACAATACATTTATTAGATCTATGAATTCATTTTTCTAAACCATCATCAAAATATTATTTATCTTTCGCCTGAAAATGGGCCAAAATTGCCTCCTTTACCTCATTGTCGTCGGAAAACTTTCTTCGACGTAAGTCTCTTTTTAAATTGAGGAACAAATAAAAATCACTAGGTGCCAGATCTGGACTGTAGGGTGGATGGGCTATCGATTGAAAGTCATGCTTGTGCAGAGCAGCCATTGCAACTTTGCTCTTGTGAACCGGCGCATTGTCTTGCAAGAGCAACACACCCTTGGTCAATTTTCCTCGACATTTTTCCTTGATGGCCTCATTTAATTTTTCTAATACCGTTGCGTAATATTCTCCGGTTATGCTCCTACCTTTTTCTTTGTAATCAATCAATAATATCCCCTCACAATCCCAAAAACCAGTAGCCATTAACTTACCAGCGGATTCTGATACTTTGAATTTCTTTCGCGGTGGTGTACCCTTTTTATGCCATTGCATAGACTCCTGTTTGGACTCAGGCTCAATGTGATGAATACATGTTTCATCTCCGGTAACTATCCGCTCCAAATTCTGTGCAGGTTTGTCTCCACACAGCTCCAAAAATTGTTTGGACGCACAGACGCGTTGCTGTTTCTGCAGCGGCGTGAGCATTCTCGGTACCCATCTTGCACTGACTTTTGTCATATCTAGGTGGTCATGTAGGATACGCAAAATGGTGATATCTGATACTCCAACTAATGCAGATAATTGTTTTTTGTTTAAACGGGCATCTTGCAGTAAAAACTTTTGCACTTTTTCAACGATGTCTGATGTGGTGGCCTCAATTGGCCGTTCTGAGCGGGGGTCGTCTTCAATCAACTCTCGACCATGTTTAAAAAGACCATGTCACTTATAAATCACTGATTTACTGGGTACTGTTCCCCATAAACGGTTTCCATTTCATTCAATATGGTTGGAACGTTCTTTCCTTGCTTTGTAAGGAACTTTATCACAGCACGGTGTTCAATTTCCTCCATAGTTTCAGTTTTCTTCCGGATTGACTTGTTTAGGCAACTATTCGTAAACGACTGACGCTATAGGGCTGGAACTTAACTTATATACTAATGATGAGTCGCCAATCAGAATGACACCTAGCGAGCGCCCCTATCCCCACTCCATTCCCTCCATTCCACGAACTTCTGGACCTCCCCTCGTATCTTTTTAAACGTATAGATTATTTATAAGAAATAAAATAGAAATGAAGATTGAAGGGCAGTATTATACTGCTTCTCAAAATAACATTTCATCCAAAAAGAAGTAGCTTATTAGATTTGATTTGAGCTTGTTTAGTTTTCAGGTGTGTACAAGCTAATAACGTAGTTATATTTAAAAAAGAAATGAAAATAAACGATCTTTCTGTTTGGTGCGAGTTTTGTGGAGGACACTGTATATTATGCTTTGATCTTCATTTTTATTAACTTTCATTTCCTACAGATATCTGTATGTCTTGAGCATATACTCCTTTTTTCAACTAAAAGTTTTCTATTATTTGGGGTTTATTTTGGTAATCACCTGTAATATGAAAGCGATATTGTATAAGTTGTGATAAAACAGTTCTTTCGAAATATTTCAATTTAATTCGTCTAGCCTTTGCGTCTATGTGGTTTTTTTATGCAGAGTTAAAGCGTTTTATAACAAAAATTGCGATATCGGGTAATATTCTCATAACAGGCATGTCTATGTATGCAATTATATACAACGATTTACAATTAATTTGAAAACATAGCTACTTGAAATCGGAGCGAGTTGTTCTCATGCTGAGTTATCCCTACGGGGTATTGGTAGCGTTTAGTTGACCACCGTATTTCTCCTCACTTTTACTTTAACACTTGCAACAGTGTCAACAGCTTCTTCACAAAAAGCGCAAAACGCAGATATTCCTTCACTTCGAAACCCACACCAACATGAGCAGCCCTCAACACCCAAGCTCGTTCCGCGAATACCGCGGTTAATCAAGATCACACATTATTTATTACCTCATTTCTAGTTCGTTATGAGCGATGCGGGCCGATCGTCCTCCCATGGGATTCTCCCACATATGCACATATATTACGCTCATTTAGTCGTCTAACACGATACGGTAACGTGAGAGGAAGCTACCCGATTACAAAGATAAATATTTGTCTTTCACTTATCCCGCTTATCCGTACATATCGTGACCATCGTAAAGCAGAAAGGAAGTAACGTGAAGGATATAGAATATTTTTCATTCGAAGTACGTATTTTAAAGTCCATGATATTAGAAAACATCTGATATCCTTATTTGTTTAATTCGTCCAATTTATTTGATTGGACGTTGTAGATCTGGTTACTTGGAGGGATTTGGGAGAGTTGATTTATTCTTTCCATCTTTTGCATGTTTTTTGTTTAATTTTAAGACTGTTCTTATGTATTTCCACATTCCAATTCACCCTCTTCCACTTTCTTCAATTCGTTGAGCCTGTGAGCCTGCAATATCACATTTTCCTTGGTGTTTCTAGTAGGCAAGGCACTTTTCTCTGCATGTGTGCTCGCTATATTTTCTAACACCAAGAGATTTTTTCTTTTAAATTTTTCATTCACATTCACTTTTCTCTCCAGGATATGATACTTTCTCATCGAGAGTTTTAACTTACATACAATTGCCATGGCATGAATTTTAAAGCACTTATGACCATAGAGAGTGCCACTTATTATTTTACTGTGTTATACAGCTATTCTTGTGATCAGAGTAAAGGCAAACTTAATGAAAATCGCTATTAAACGCACGTTTGAAATTTCGTGAGAATGCGTTCGAAATGGCGTAAATAAAAAATCTTATTACTCATTTTTTACCGAGTTATAAAGCCTTTTTATGCCTGAGCTGAAGATACGTTTATGGGGAACCATTGTTATGCGCATATTCAAACAATTTCGAATAATTACTCTTACATTAAAAAAATGTCAGTACTAAAAATTAACCTCCATCTTTGGTTAACCTAATTCCAAAGTTTCAGTGTGATATGTGTAGTGTTGTAGCTACAATGAACAAGTTAGTTAAAAATGGAATTAAGCTGAGAACATTTTCGCGCAATAACTTTCTATAATCTTCGACGACAATTAGTTGGTTTCTCTTTTCGATAATGAAGCGCCACGTCAATCAACAATTTCGCGATCGTATGGAGAATTCAAACGTGGACAGATTAGTCCTAGCAATGATCCAAGAGAAGGTGCACCAAAACGTCGATGCTGTGCGGAAGATCGTTAATAAAGCATCATTAGGGATTTCAAAGATTTGGATCTGTTAACCGAAGAACAGAAAGTATCTAAAATAAATTAGAGTCAAAAGACCAAACCTCTTCAGTGCTGGATACGTTAAAAACGTGTACAACGTGCCAGTCGTCTATATATGTATTCCAAAGTGAAGAAAAGTCGACAAAAGTCATCCATTTTCGAGGTATCTTCAAACAAGTGATTTATCTTGAAAGCAAATCATGTAGCAACATACAAGACCAAACAACTGTCAATGCCGATTGGTATACCACCACTGGTTCGTCGCCAGTCATCGCTAGGCTTCGAAAAGCCAACCCCGAACGACAAATCATCCTCCACCAAGACAATGCAAGTTTGCACATAGCACGCAAGATAATTGAATTTTTTAAGGAACAAAACAACGAAATTGTTAGACCGTCCTCCGTACTGTCTGGACCTAAGTCCCAAAGAAACTAGCAGCTTCCCGTTTTTCTTTTTTACTGAAGAATTTGCAACAACAACCGTACCAGATTTTGGCAGATATCTTTTCGGTCTAGTAGGTTGGTGTGTCAAAATATATCGGATAATGCGGAACAGTTTGAACATCATTTAAAGTATGTCCCGAATATTGTGATGCTACCTAATCGTTAAGCAGCTGCCTGACGATTGGCAAACCTTTTGGAACACTTTTAATGGCGTGAGCCAGTATCCCAATTGTTCTTAGGTCAGATGACCATGGATATGATTATCTAATAATTGTTTAATACCTTAACCCGGCCAATGCCATCAAAATTGTAAGTGCTTTTCAGCTGTTCTTGAGAGTCATACACCTTACTAATCTGTATACCTTTGTACGTATCATTGCAATAAAACTTCTGTAAAAAATGCAACAAATATCCACAAAAGTTTAAAACATAATAATGTGTTCAGTGCGATGTCATTTCTGTTTGACATCATATTATTTTTATAACATACGTTAATTATTTCGAGCAACGTAGATTCTACGAACTTCAACACCAGAATTCATGCTCTGTTCGAACCATAGCACGCAGATGCTGTTTTTAATATCCCACGCACACTTAGCATATGCACTGAGTAGCTAATTTGAATATTATCTGCAAATTTCAGCGGATGAATGCAAATCCTTTTGGGCACCGTTTGATTTGCATATTTTAATCTACAAGATTAGTATTTGAATTTAGATTAAGGAGGTTAATTCGTTGTATAATACTGGTCTGGCAGGACATTCCTTTTTTATGAAGCGTGTGAATCTGCAAAGAGATCTTCTAACTAGATCTTACCAGAGAAAACCATAGACCCTATCAAGTAGCGTATGTACATAAATAATAAAAAATCTTGCATCCAGTTAATATGGATAAATTCCTCTAGAAAACCAATAAGTACAAAGATTGTTGATTTTATTTTAAATTTACGTTTGCTGCTTACGAGGAAACGTGCTAGACTGTTAAATTCAGATTTTAATGAAACTTGGAATTGCATGTTAAATATAATCGGTTGAAACTCCACCAATTTCCGAGGGTTGATACTTTTCTAGATTTCTTGGCGATATTAGTCTTTGAGCGTAGAAAATATGATTTATATGATTGAAGTAAGTCCAATTTAAATTATATAAAAAAGTATAATGATTTCTTTACGTATATTGAGCATTGATTTTATGGCGTCTTAATGATGTTTGCTTTCTGTTTAATCACATCGAATGTTTAATATATTTTATTGTTATTAGAGTTGTATTGTATTAGGTGGTTAACCGTGCTTTTATCAATGTTACCATTATCCACTGATTGGTACGAGAGTAAGCTGAAAAATTCGAAATGGGATGGCGCTGCGTGAAAGCATTCTTTGACGCTATTGTATAGCTTGATGTTTCAATAATATACGTGTTAAACTTCATGTTGATCTGTCAAGTAGTTTGTTATGTACACTCATTCAAGGCATAGCACTTTTGGCGCTTTTTAAAATTGATAATATTGAAATTACCGCAATGATAGAATACCTGTGGAAAACGTATTTTTCGCCCAAAGAAGTTCATGCTGATATGGTAAATGTGTTAGGCGAGGATGCTCCTTTTTTTTTAAGACTGTTTGCAAATGGGTGAATGAAATTAAAAAAGGTAGTACTAATACAAATGACGACCCCCTTTCTGGACCTTCAAAAATAGCGGCTTCTGCAGAAAGTGTGCAAAAAGTTTTGAAATTTGTGGAAGCTGATAGCCAATCAACATCGAAAGATATTACTAAGGCTACAGGCATCTCCAGAGAACGAAGATGGGCTGGAGAGATCTTCAGAGAACGGGCTTGGACATGTTTAATTTAACATTTCAAATGTTAAATTGCGCAAGATGCATTTATTCACGCTGCTGCAAAAACTCAAACACGTGAGACGTTTTACAGCCATTTTGGAGCTTTTTAAGCAAAATCCAACAGATTTTTTGCATCAATTTGTGACACTAATCAAAACATGGTGAACCAGCTCCAAAGAAGGCCAAAGTCATTCTATCGGCAGGAAAGGTGATGGCTTCTGTTTTCTGGGATGCGAAGGGAATATTGCTTAGCGATTACCTTCCAAAGGGAAAAACGATTACTCTATGTTCTTAAAACTATTCTAAACTTTTGGATCGATTGAAGGCAGCTACCGTTGAAACGAGACCCGGAAGACAACAAAAACGTCCTTTTCCATCGCGATAACACCAAATTTAGCTCCGTTGGACTATCGTCTCTTCTCCAAGCTTAAGAAACACCTCGGCGGTATGAGATTTGCTTCGGATGAGGAGTTGGTAACTGCAGTAGATCACTATTTTGATGATTTTGAGGAAAATGGGTACTGTGAAGGCATAAAGAAACTTGAGCATTGCTTAAATAAATGTATTGATCTTGATGGAGATTATGTCGAGAAATAAATCATATTTCATTGATATATTGGTATTTGCTGGGCTTTAGTACCGAATTTTTTAGCTTAGCCTCGTATGATTAAAATAAGCGGATAGTAACGAATATAGATAAGGATACATTTTTTAATAGATTAGATTTTTCTTTTTATTCAATTTTAATAATAGTTTTTTATATATTTATGTATAAATATAGTACTTATAAATATCCTTAAACCAATTTGATTATTTTAAATAAATACGGAAACATGTAACGACATACAGTAATAGGTGCTCTAAATCACGATTTCGTTTGCCAACGTTACATTAAAACATATTAATGTTCTAATATTTATACCACGGAGTCCCTAAGCGTCCGTCACGGCGCCTTGGGGCGCCGTAAGGAGTAAACACGGTCGTCACGGAGCACTCCTATGAACGCGGACAGACTACAGCGACGGCGGTCTGGAATATTCCAAAATGAACATTTTGGAACGGATTCGAAGCTAATGAAACTTTCTAGAACATCTAAGTTAAATCGTCCCCGTAGCTTGTAGAATATTCCAGAAAAGTATAGAACTTGTGCAGTTTACTTACATAACATACTATCGGACATTGTCGAAGTTTCGTGAAAGCTCTAAGTATGTGGAGCGGCTAATAAACACGGCACATCTTCGGCGAACCAACTCAGTTCATAAATAACTATCGAAGAGTAAATATTTTCCGAAAAGAAAGGGGAATACTTTTAAGACACCCGCTGCCAAAAGAGCGTCAGCTTTACTTCAGTGTTTCGATATACGTTTCCCTAAAGTTGTAGAAAAATGGAAAGATTTTCATTAAATAAGCAACTCCACAATTCAAATGGGGGGATAGCAAAGAAACAGAAAAATCGTAAATACAATGATGACGAGCCCCATTCGGAAAGTATAGAAGTTTTTTCTATAGAAATTTGTATTAGACAATAATATGAATATGAATTTTACTTAAAATTAGATATCCAAGCTACTTTTCTACGAAGGCACCGTTCAAATGTAGGCACTTGTCATACAGTTTTATCAGTTTTTCTATGCCTTCTGCATACTCAGTTGCCGCTAAGTTGTTGCATCACAGATCTTTAAGTTCATTATCGCTTCCGCAGTATTGTCCCCACAGTTCTTGAAATTTAGAAGTATTATTATGTTAGGTATTGTTTTTCTCAGTATTTTAGATATGTTTTTGATACGTCACGGTAAGCCTGAGAAATAATTCACACGTGCAGTTGCCCTTATGCACTGTTTGTGCGCGCCCTTTCTGGTTTAGCAATCCATGTGTTGCTCGGGAGAAGGGTTGGGAAACTGTATCCGCTTGTTTTCGGTGTCTGACTTTGCTGACAAGTGTTTCATTCTTTTGGCGATAGTTAGCGCCAGGAATAGGCACTTGAGCAGTAAGATTAGAAATGTGGCAGAGAAGGAATTACAATACGTATAGCAAGAAGTCGCTTGAGACCACGCTGATGGGCAAAAGCATGTCCGTGTGTTAGCATTTTTTTGTCTCCTCACATTGTGTATTTCGTCAATGATTTCACCTTTACCATGTGTAGCTGTATTTAGTAACATTATCATGTTAGGTATTGTTTCTGTAGGCATTTTAGGTGTGTTGTTAATATCCCAACTTAGCTTTAAATATAACACGGATTAAAAAACTATTTCCAGTGGGCACGAAATAAATGAAGACAAATTTAAAATCAAATAACATACAAAAAGAAAAGTACATAAATTCAAGAATATTAAGAATTGATGCGAAACTGAAGGAAACGAATAACAACGCCAAAAAGAAGACAAAGACGAATTCTTCGAAACACTACAAACCAAAATAGACGTTGCCGAAAAACATTATTGTAATGGAAGATATGGGGTGACAGCAGGAGAACAATAATAGATATGTCCATTAAAACGACGTGATTATAACAAACACAAAATTTAGACATAAACACATCCACAAATACACAAGAGAAGTGCCTAGAAGCAAAGAAAACTCAATCAGTGATTATTTTTTAAGAAATTCTAAAAACTGGAGAAAGATAAGAGTTGTTAAAATTCAAACAAATGCAGAAATAGGAAGAAAAACGCTGAACTACGGTACATCTTCTGTAATTATCCTTTCCCGTGATCCTTCTTCATTCTGCAGTTATATTGAAAAAACCGAAAATTCTCCATTTCTAAGAAGACACTCTCGCCTTTTTCCAACGTCGAAATGATTTTCAGCAGATAAAAAAATTCCTATATATTTTACTATGCTCTACATTTCCACCCCGGGACCTTTGCTTGTTAGGTATAGATTACATTCAAACAATGAAAGCGTGAAAGGGCCATTAGTGGTACCAGAATGAAATTGTGGATCACTCTCCGGGGAAATTGTTCTTGCCAGTATGAGAAAAAAAGAATATCGGTGTTGGATATGGCGAAGATTGGAGCGAGTTATATTAAAAAAGTAATTCATTCGTAAAATGTTTATGTGAATAGAAAAAAAGTAAGTTGTAATAAAGGTTTTGTACGCAAGCAATACGCAAAGGAGAGCTTATAAGAACTTTGAGAAATAAGGAAATAACAAAAAATTTCAAACAAAAGCAAAGAATTTAGTAAGATGTTTGTCACGGCATAAAAGCTAAATTAAGGAAATTTTAATTTTAGATTTGCGATTTGGGTAATCTTCAAAGTATAGTTGCCATTTGGAAGCCTGAAATTGTAAATCAAAATTAAGAATTTTCACACAGATGCGATCAGAGATGTGTATAGTAGAAACGTGTTTACAAGTTGGCAGGTTTGGGCTAGTCTCCTTAGTTTGTTTTACGCGCTCAAGGTTTCTGCTTGACCTTGAACGATCGAGTGATTTATGTCTTAGAGCTGAACTTGTCCCTCACCAATAAGAAAGTTGTGTTATGAGGTGAAACACGTTCTCCTTGCTCCACTTTAGAAATGTTGACGGAATAGATTCCGAATTGTAACGCAAGACTCATTTGTCAATTGTTTGTAAAAAATAATTCAACAACAAGAGAACGGTACGGCGACAACTGCTCCACGGTTACAGAAATGGCGTCGTATAAGCAACTAATCAAGTCATGGTCTGTTACCCTATTACGAATATTCACACTATACTATGCGATAATGAAATCGTTTTGCTGTTTCAAAATTGCATAAAACAGGGTGGGGTGCTTAACATTTAAATATAGTCGTAGTAAAATCATTTGAAGGGTCAATCTGGGTATTGCAAATAAATTAATAGGTTAGGGGTAACATAATTAGAATGTAGAACCTATAACAATGTAGAATTGGATACTTGTTGAAGATGAACAAAAAAGAACGGGGAACCGTTGTTCTTCTTTGAATTTACTATTTTCTTTGAGATGTTTTTATCGCTGTCTTATTACAGCGTCATGCCAAATAAGGAATTTGCGCTAAAAATGGGAATTGTATAGGAAAGAAGGCTGCAAAACAACGCTTGACTATTTTACTGTATGTAAATAAGGAAGGTGAAAAAGAAGATCCATTAATAATTGGAAAAAGTCCAAATTCTCGCTGTTTTAAGAGTAATTATGTTGGCAAATTACCCTTAAAATGGATTTCTAGCAAAAAAGCGAAAATTATAACAAAATGGCTCCATAAATTTGAAAAATTAGAAAAGTGCTTTATTTCTTAACGCCACGACACATTATAAAGTCCCATTGGAAAAGGTTAAACTAGTCTTCCTGCCGTCATACACCACTTCCCATTTTCAACTCTTGGATCAAGGAAAAATTCAGAATTTCAAATTGGTTTACCGAAATTTGTTGATTAAAAGGCTTTTAACGTTCACTGAAAGTGAATGAGATTTTAAAAGTTCTGGAAAAAAACACAACTTAAGCCAATGCTTATATGGATTACACCTGTTTGGAAAAAGGAAGAAGACGAATTACCTTACTAGAAATGTTTTTCGGGTTTTGTCGTGTATTCGCTGTTTTACTTGACGCTTCGTTGATCATGCTGTCAGCTTATTCAGAAGGTTTCTAAAGACTGGTGTTATTGTCTCTTGCTTCTCGTTATATATCATATTTCTGTTCCGCTTTGCTGATCCATAACCGTTCCGATTTGCTGATCCATAACCGTTTCGTTCGTTGTGTGATGACTCCACAGTGGTAACTTCCACCTGTTGCAAATTTTGTTTCCATCTTCGCGATTGAAGTTGTTGATATTCTTCATTATTTCTACTGATTCGCGTATTATTCTCGGGTAGTAATGGCTGGTCCTGGCTAATACCTTAACATCGCTGTAGGTTATCCGGTGGTCTCCTTGTTGGTGCAGGTGTCCTGCTACTGCAGATTTTTCAGTATGCCTGAGGCGTGCGTCTCTCTCATGTTCTTTCACCCTGTACTAAATACTCCGTGCTGTTTGACCGATGTAGCTTTTTCCACATTGGCATTTTACTTCGTATATTCCTTTTGTTTGTAGTTTCGGTAACACGTCCTTGTTGGAAGGGAGTAGCTGGTCGATTGTGGTCATCGTGTTGTATCGTGTGGTAATGTTCGCTTCTCCTAGGGTATTTTTTTAGCCTTTCGGTGACCCTGGCTATGTACGGAAGATATGTGTAACCTGCTGGTTGTTGTTGGTCTTCGTCCTTTTTCTGTTTCCGTGGTTTCCTTATATCTTTTGTGCTGTAGCCGTTCTTCCGCAAGGTGTTTTTAACGTGATGCATTTCACTATTCCTGTGATGTTCGTCACTGATTTTCCCCGGTCTTCTTAACAATATGCTGATGAGGGATCTCATTTGTTGGTGGTGGGATGTTGCATGCAGGTATCGGTCTGTGTGAGTCTTCTTCCGATGTACACTGTGGCCCAGTTTGTTGCTTTCGGTACGCTCCAGTAGGGCATCTAGGAATGACAAGTTGCCGTCCTCTGCGATCTCCTTGGTCAAGTTAATATTAGCATGTTGTCTATTGATGTGTTGTAGGAATTCCTCTAGAGTCCTTGGTCCGTGCGGTCATATGACAAAGGTGTCATCTACATATCTGTACCAGCATTTAGGTGCCATCTTGCTGGATTCGATGGCTTCATGTTCGAGTGCTTCCATACAGATCTTGGCGATGTCAGGTGATAGAGGAGATCCCATAGAAATAATGAAGAATACCAATAACTTCAATCGCGAAAAGAGATACAAGATTAGCAACACATGAAAGTTAGTACTGCAGAGTCACCATACAACGAACGACACGATTCAACGGAACGGTTACGGATTAGCAAAGCTGAACGGTTATGGGTCAGCAAAGCGGAACGGAAATAGGATATATAACGAGAAGCAAGAGACAACAACACCAGTCTTTAGAAACCTTCTGAAGAAGCTGACAGCATCATCAGCGAAACGTCAAGTAAAACAGTGAATACACGAAAAAACCCGAAAAACATTTCTACTATGGATCACGGTCGTGAAAGCCTACACTCAACTATAATATGAATTACCTCTTACCCAATTATTTCATACAGTTCGCAACGAAATTCTGGATTGAAGTGGATATGCAGCTATTGATAGTCGCGTGCCTACAGAGAGGACTAACTTCAGCATTACAGATATTGTTGAAGAATTGCGCAATAATGGAGAAAAACAAACTCTGACAATAGTGATGTGGATGAATGTAAAACTCCAAAAAATACTTCATTCAGTATGAGTGAAGTGTGCAAATTTAACAGGTATACAAAATTATTGATTCTACAATAACAATGGTGAAATTTTTATGAATGTTTCTCGAATTTTATCTACATATAAAGCTGTCGTTTCGACACTAAAATATTTAAAGCAAACAAAGATCAAGGATCTATATCTTTAAAAAACTTAAGAAATTATGTTTTTTCGCATGAATATATTGTATTAATATGTATAAATAATGACTATATATATTACCTATTATATGTATGCATATTTTAACGATGGCTATTTTGTTTTCAACCTCCGTTCATGTCTCTAAGCAGTCACGTGAGTGGTGGGGAGGCCTAGAAAGTGATTGCGCATCTCACCCACCATAATATCTATCACTTGTAATGTTATTACGCCCTCAAACAAGATAGAATAGTGACTGTCGGAGTGGGGGTAGAACTAACATCAGCGCCTCTTACGGTTATGGGGTATTTGGTTATTCACTGCATTTGGTATTATTAGGCATTGCAACGAGTTATTTTCTATTAGCTAATTTAGATTATTTTTCTTTGTAATATAAATATATTTTCGCATTAAATTGGTGCCTTGTTGTATAAATATAATTTAATTTAATTTTAAATAATTATACCTGTAAGGCTTCAAGAACGAGTAGTCTGCGTCTCGGTAACTATCAATATTAAACATAATGAATGTAATTACTTACTATTTTTGTGTATTCTAATGTCGGTAATCGGTTAACAAAACTATTAACACGTTAATAAAGCGATTTCCGGTATTAGTAGACTAAAGTAGTAAGTAATTATATTCATTATTTTTAATATTAATAGTTATCGAGCCATGCACTATTGCGAACCACTCGTTTTTGCAGTCTTAATTCTATTCCACTTAATACCATTCCAATCTGTACCCGAGAGAAACGCGCCTTCTCTTTAACTCTACGCCATGATTATAAGAAGCCCTGAGTTTAGTTTTACCCCCACCCCGACAGTTACCATCTATCTTGTTCTGGGATTACGCCATTTTCAACTGCAAGTTGCAACAAGTTGCAGTCACGTAAACATAGATACTATAATTGGCTCTAATTAATTATAATTTTCCGTTATTTTTTTCAATGATAATTTAAATTTTCTTGTTGCTCCAACGTTAAACTTAATTAATTAGTTCTTCGTGAAATTTTAAATAATTAAAAACTTTTAATTATTAAAAACTTGGCATTGATATTAAATTTTGTGTCTGCCTAGATATCAGGGTTATATCAGCAAGCACTATTACATCCAGGTATGAAAATTTAACGACATAAATGGCGATTTAAATAGCGATTTGTTCAAATGATTCTGTGGTGTAATGGTTTAACACACCGGCCTAACGAACGGGAGCTGTAGTTTCAAATCGTATATGGGCTAATTAATTAAATTTAACGTTGGAGGAACAAGGAAATTTAAACTGTGTACATACAACAATTATAGCAGAATACCAACGCTAAACTGTGTACACAATTATAGCAGAATACCAACGCTACAAAAAACTGTGCGCTCGATTGGTTCCAAAAATGTTGTCTGATGACCACAATTTGCGCCGTGTGGTATCAGCGCTGACGATTCTTACGCCTCAAAAGTTTTTGAAATCAATTGTGACTGGAGATGAGACCTGGATTCAATACTGCACCCCCGAAACAAAATAACAGTCACAACAATAGGCGAACTCAAACTCGCGAAACAAACTAAAAAAGTTCAAACAAACATTCAACAACAGGAAAGTTATGGCTACAGTGTTTTGGGAACAGAAGGATGTGTTCCTTGTTGAATTTATTGTCAGATTTTACAACGATTGTGAAGAGCCAAACAAAAGAAGAGGCATGCTGACCTCTGGAATTCTTCTCGTTTATGACAGTGCTCGCCCTCACACTGCCGCTGTTACCCAACGACTTCTTGAATCATTTCGATGATAAGTTTTTGAACACTCAGCGTATAACCCCGACTTATCGCCAAGCGGCATTCATTTCTTTCGTGAACTGAAAAAATGGCTAGGAGGGCAGAACTTCCAGAGTGCAGAGGAACTTCAAAACAATATCACGAACCATCTCAACTCACTGGTGGTAACATTCTATACAGCGGGGATTGGGAAGCTCGTTCATAGATATGACAAATCCATCAATCTTCGCGGTTATTATGTAAAAAAGTAACCAACCTTTGGTAATAAATTCATTTTGTTGTTTACATCCGTCTTGCTTTTAAGGGCTATCGGAGATTGAAAAAGAACTGCCCTCGTATAATATGTATCTAGTCTATGCTTTGTATTACATACATTAAAAGTAATAAAATAGTTTTAGTTTTTCGTATACGTGTGTGTATTTATATAATATTTAGTTTAATTAATAAAATAATTACAAAAATGTTAAAAGCCAACTATGTATTTTATGTGTAAAGGAAAGACTACCTTTACATATTGGCCAATACTGCTTTTTCTTTGGTGGCCATTATTGATAGGGTCTACTGTACATATTGTGGTGGAAAATCTCAGGCTCTCAATTTTTTTTTAAATGGGTTTCTTTACTTCATTTTTTTTCTCGATTTTAAATTCGAATATGGTGTTTAATGATTGAAATCACCTAATCTAAGATTGTAAAAATAAATATATTAACAAAGCAAAAATATATATATATTGCTTTTTTAACAAAATTTCTTTTTTTGTAACAAAAAATCTAAATCAATCCCTGTCGAGCTAATTTTATAAATTCTAAATGAATAAATTTTGAAAATTGATTGTGATTTGAAGTCTTTAATTTTGTAACCGTACTCACACTCACACGTAATGTCTCGTACTTTGGGTATCATAGTCTTCGGCTTTCACAGATGTGTCCGGAACTCCAAATTGTTATAATATTATAAGCTGATATATTTTTTGACTTTAAATATATTCGAAGAATTTCAAATATTACGATTAATTCGCAAAACAACATTTTTTTTTCTGGAGAGACGACTTCGACATCTGTGACTTTAACACAATTGTTATTTATATCCAGGTCGTTACCGAGGATACACACATTATATATAACTTGTTTGCCTATATGTTAGGCCACACAGAAGAGATACTCTTGATGGAATGAAATTATTTACAAGTAATACTACCAGGCGTACCATCCATTCGACGTACGAGAAATTTCAAAGATAGTGTGATATAATTTCGGCATGATACATATTTTAATAAGATGATAAAATAAAAATGTGTGAGTACAGTACATTAAACGTCTTTTACAAATAAATTTGGAAGAAGTTATTAATACATACAAAAATATGTTTACGAAAAGCGATATATATAGTAAACAATAGTGTACACATCCTCTTTTTGTTTTTACTCATTAAAATTGTAGATTATACGTATGTTAGTAATGACTAAATATTTGAAATAAATTCAATAAAGAGGGAGTCCTAACGGTACTTTGGATGCAATTGACTGGAAAATATCCCAAGTAGATAAATAAGAAAAATTTAGAAAGTCATTGATATTATAAAAGATTTAAAACACAATAATTCATATCATTGCAATATGTTACAAAAGTATTTAGTCGCGCAATTGAGCCGTTAAAAGAATGTATTGTTTTTATACTTTATCTGTCCTTAAACTTTCATCGAAAACTAAATTTTCATGTTGCCAGGAATTCCATTTCAGGCAAGATTGCGGATTCTAAGACAATCTCAAGGAACAATATGCTTGAGTAGTTTTTCCAATCTAAATTAAGGGAAGTTTCAGTTGGTTGCCTGTTAATATATATATCGTACGTCATTAGATAATTAATGGTATATTTTTAATTCACGTGTACGCGCAGATGAATCTGAAGCAGCATTAGCGACTATGACCTAGATTAACGACGTTATTCATTTAACAAATTACCAAAGAAGCGGCAAATAAAGATTGGGTTATGCGTTACGCAACCCATCCTTAATTATAGAATTTTCACGAAGAACGATCACCATATTTCCAAGCTTGTTTGTTAATGAGCTCGCACAGAAAGTAAACCCTCAAATTTTACTCATCTAGAAACATAACAGAACGCCAATTCAATTTGAATCGGAGCAAGGAAATAAATTAACATTTCGTTCAACGTAGCGGCCAATTTGGATTCTTATAAGACAAAGCCGAAATGCGCAAAACTCACCGAATGTAAATATTTCGGCCAACTCCTTCGCCCGACGTCCTTACTTCATTAATATTAAGTAACGGTAGCGGTAATCGAGGTTGGTAATATGCCGAACTTTTCTTGTACAAAATTCACCACTAGATTAAAATTTTACCAACGAAAGGATAGGATGTTTAAAAACCTGCCTTCGTTGAATGTAGAATAAAGGCGATGGATACGAGGCTTTAAACTACACAGTTAATTATCTCCGGTAGAGATCTTGTTGAAATTGCCAGAGCTGGGGTTTTGCATTCGGGAGCCTCGAGGGAAATATTTCGTTATGAAATAACAAGCAAAACAATAGCATTATAGTAAATTGTACTTATTTACAGGAATTTGGAAGAGTTTACTCTCAAAATTGATGTCAACTATTCAGCGTGTAGTAAAGAATGCTCGTGTTATAAAAGACAGGACAACAAAATTGAGTATGTACCAATTAGAGTATAGCATGGTATTGTATGTGTACTGCCAAGGCTTGCTAAATAATTTTGATCAAGTAAAATCATATCACAACCGCTTACATCGACATCAGCATTAAGGCGGAAATGTACCAAGGAAGATGGGATATACATATGATGGCCGATTACTGCTGGAATCTTCAGCAAGACTGTTCTGCTAAACCTCACGAAAGTAAACTTTTAATTGATGATTGAATGTTGCATCTGCATACTTTTCTGTTAAATAAATGCCTCCTACCCATTTCCTTGTGTTTCAGTTAACAGTTATCAAATAGTAATATTTAAAAAGTTACGTACATAACAAAACAGCATATCTAATTTTGGCGAAGTTTTCCTAAATAGGGCAGAAAGAATGAATTTCTAAAACTACATCTGATAGAACAAATCTGACGGCATTTTTGGATTAGGCACCCCAAAATTTGCAAAATTGCTTAATTACACTAAAAAATCTGAGGCACCAAATATGTGTTGGCCAGTGTTATGTTTGTTTCAATGTTGTTTACCATTTTCACTATTAACTATACTTACTGTTAGTCATGCATTCCAAATTGCATGAATTAATACAATTAAAAATATCTGCATTTAAAGCACATTAAGTACAGAAAACCACAATTGCCCAAGTGCCAAATTCATTAGCAAAGGTAATCGAAGATTAGCGACATCAGATATTGACGTTAAATTCATTCAGCGGCGTATGAATCAGATTCCAACTAATACTGTAAAATGCACAATCTTCTTCAGTTTCGAATTACTTTCGTCCTCAATGAAAGTAATTAATTTTAAACATAAGAAGTAGATCTAGATGCATAGTGACAGACAATGAGTCAGCGTGACAGTCAAAGTAAAGTTGGGTTTTTACTCGTAATTTTTGTCGCTTCGTATAATCTTTGCGGATACATTCATTGAGAAAATTAATAAACAGTGCTAAAATGACGCAATTAAATTATTTGTATATTTCTCTGTTGCTTCGAAATATAATCATTGAAAGAAACTAGTGTTGGAGCAACCAGTTCGATACAGTCCACATATCGTTGATTTAGTTCCGCACACACAAAGAAATATGTTTTATTATTATTTTTTTTATAATTTTAGATACACATATTAAACGAAAAGTTGTTTTCGAAACGATATTAATTACACCGTGATACGATGGCTCAGATTTTATAATTCTGGTACAATTTCATTTGCCGTTTTAAATGCCATAAGAATAATCGACTACTTATTGCTGATTGAGATAGGCTACAACAAGTGTTACGTTCTCCTGGTTTGAAGAACAGCGCCGCCGTAGCCTGCTCATAAATTCCTGAATTACTTGACCAATACTTACTTGTAGAGTATGTTCGCTTATTTACTAGAGGAAAGGTTGTACAGTGAAACTCAATGCGCATGCGCAAAAAAAATATATTTAAAAATGAAATGGTTACACGGTTTCCACTCTTGCCTATGTACATGCACGATGTACGTAAGATATATATATATTTGCAATAATTGCAGTTATTCAAGCTCTCTTATACATGTAATGTACATTAGCATTTGTATATGTATTTTCATTGGTAGCAACATAAAGTAATGCCTCAGCATGTACGTTGCAAAACCATGTCTTAATTCTGTTTAAAAGGTTAAACTCTTATATGCTTCCGCTGAAGCTTTGTTAGAGGCATGTACTAGTGCCTCTATCTGTTTGCATGCACCACTACCTTTTTATAGGGGAGCCAACCCTATTTATTTCTTAAATTTATAAGCGCACCTCGGTGCTATGCTTATTTATATCTCCCTTTCCGGAAGCCTAATATACTTTCCTTGTTTGAAATTTGCCTAAGGGAATTGGCCCTGTATTATTGGCATGTATTTGTACTTGAACCAAATACGTTCGTTATATTCACATTTATAGGGGAACCCACCCTATCTCTTAGAGCTTGAACGCCTGGTCGAGGGCGACAGTAGCGATAATAGCCGATCTCAATACAAAAGTAATGTCACAGCTACCCAGGCGTTCTCGTTTGAAATATTACGCTATGTGCAATCTTTAGCTCTCTACTACTGCGCCCCAAAGAAGGGAAAAATCCAGTAACCAGCAAATGTGCGAACTGCGCACCGACAAGTAAAACGGAGCGATGATGCCGACATTACATAAGAAAACTGGTCCGTGACACTCGTCCGCTACGACGAGCAACTAAATGAAAAAATTTCTAAGTCCCGATACGACAAGGACCGAACAAACGTACAAAAGACAACGGGCGCTGCGGCCGCAACGACCGTCAGCAAGAAGCGGAGTGATCGTACTTGTAGAACATGTCTATACATGCGCGCCGACAATCTCACCAAAATAATTTTCGA
Source organism: Trypoxylus dichotomus (assembly GCA_023509865.1). Classification (NCBI taxonomy): domain Eukaryota; kingdom Metazoa; phylum Arthropoda; class Insecta; order Coleoptera; family Scarabaeidae; genus Trypoxylus; species Trypoxylus dichotomus. The sequence goes on from CM042081.1 coordinate 38,717,891, forward strand.
CACAAACTTAACCGAAGAGTAAAAATATGTATAGACGACAATGGACACAGTAGCCTCGACGTACGATGATAGAAGATCGAGAATTTATACTTATTAAAAAAATCTATACATGCGATCCGACGACGTTACCAAATGACTCCCGCCAGAAATAAATGTATAGACAACGTCCTCGACGATTCCCGCCAAAACTAGAAAATCTTAGAAATCTCTAATAATCATACGACGACGTTACTGTACACGTTACGACGAGGCACGAAAGGTGACCGAGAGTGCACGATCGCTAATACCTCGACCGTCGCGCGGGAAACGACTGCCTATGCTTGTGTACCTTCAATTTTAAGAAAACTCCCATTACATATCCGACGACGTTGCAGTGAATGATTTCTAATTAGGCAGTTTTAGCTAGCGTAATGCGAATGGCTGACTTGCATACATATACAATGCGTAATGTACATACATATTAAAATAAAATTGGATATAAGAGAGCAAAATAAATAAATATAAAAATGAAAATAAAGTAATATTCTAAAATGAAAATAATAATGCAAAGAAGATAAAATACATAGTAGTAAAAAAATTTATAAAATACAAAAAACAATGTTAAGTCCTTAACAACAAGCATTACACACAATTAGAATTTCACAACAAAGGATTTCTTTGCATTAATCCAAAGTGCAAGGTGCTTTAGTAAAAAAGCGGGAAAAATTGTTAAAATCACAACACCATTCCACCACGTTAATTTGAATTAGAAATAATTTATTATCTCCAGCGCCTCCACCATTTATCAATCTGAAACGTTGTTATACAAGCTAATACTAGATTCGCTGAAGCCTGTCTCCCTATCTCCTACAGTATCGTTAATAAGAGGAAATTACCCTTTCCTGCACAACATCCGTTCGACTTTTCAGCAAAATATGTATATTACCACATGGATTAGTTATTCGTAAACTCATTACATTTACATGACTCACTCGCAAGGATCGATACCGCTCGTACTAAGCGTATAATCTGCTTAACCAGTAATTTCATTCCAAACATTTTTAATGTAATTTTGTAATTGTGACGTTTTTTTGCAACTCCTTGTCCGCGAGAATTGCTGGAATTTTTCAAATTTCAAATTTGTATATCCATATCGTATTTCAGATACGTCGTGCAGGCTGTTCTTTTCACTTGCGTTTTGAGCCCAACATTTACAATAAGTTTTACTTGTGAAACCTTCTCAGTCCCATGCGATCTAAATACGGAGAAATATGCTTGTTAAGTCTAACATCATAGGTTACATTTTGCGGTTACATAAACGTTAGTTTGCGTTCAGTAAATTTCCAAAGTTACCTATGTATAAACTACGTTATACCCTTGGGTTTCTCGAGCCGTATGTTTTCCCATTACTATCCGCATTTATTTACCAACTAAACTACCAGATACCCTTCATCAAAAGTGCCCTGGATAACGGCTTTTATTTTGTGGGCGGCCACACGTATTGTACGGGAATCTCAACTAATTCCGACGTATCAAAGGGGCTTATTACCCTTTCGGAGGGAAATCCTCATTAGGAGACAAATACTCTTCTGTGTTGGTGATTTGTTTTCTAGATGTTCAATAGCAGGACGGATTAGACGTGTAGTTACCTGATGTTTCGTAATTTGTGTAGCTATCTCATATGGTTTTATTCTTTACTTTTGAACATTGCTTTCTTGTAAACTTTAATGAAGATTCTATACATTATTTGATTATTGTCACAAAAAGCGTAGAACATAAAAAGTATAAAAAATAAAATGATTATCTCATTTAGACTGACTAAAACACAAGATTTAACAGCAGTTTTCCTTTCTCTACCAAAACTATTACATTGTATCTACCTGAGATATTTTGACATTCTTTTTAATTTGACAGTAGTTTTGACATGTTTTCGTCTTCCTAAATTTAAATTGAAAACTTTGCTGTGACATGCAGTATATTTTGGGTCCTTTCCAGACGATGTTCATCATCAATCTTTTTATTGCCTTAACGTATCGCTGATGAGCTGTTAAACGGATAAATTCAAATTCTATTATATAAATCCGACAGGATATTTAATATTAAAACTATTGAAACTTCTTCTAAGTGTGGAATCTTCTTGTACTGTAAACAAAATGTTCACTTCTAGTTCTGCTGAACACATTTATCTTCCTTGTATTAAACGAACCAGTAACAAGAAGAAGTTGAATCAGGTTAGGATGTCTCCAGTTTGGTAAACGTATATGATATTACCCTACCATGCTAACAATTCCATTGTAGAAACCCTATACCATCTGCATATCGGCTGACTCATTGGATGTAAAATCCATTATGAATGGAAAAAATAAGAATAAAAGAACATAAGAACTAATTGGAGATTTCCCAAATAGAAAAAGTTGTGGTACTATACAATGCATGTATAAATTGACGCAAAAGCTACATTCTTCGTTTGCATTTGAATCAAAAAACCTCAAGATCAAAATATCGCACTATGTTTCATGTGCCGTCATGAGGTTTTCGAATTTCAGACTTTTAATTCACAAGTAGACATTATTGTTAGATAACCGCTAATAGAGGAAATTTGGAATTTAGGATAATTAAGAATTTTTAATACCATCTTTTGGTGAACATTTTCTCTTTGACTTCAAAGTTTGTAACATTGTTGCATTCACATTTACGAAAAACATTCCACAACGTTGTGTAGACAATAATATATATATATATACATCAAGGTATACTCGGATCTGTTTACAAAGAGTACAACTTATAACGAATGTTTGATTTTAACAAGTCATTTTCAGTGTTATGGACAATTGTTCATTAAACTTGATACAATTTGAGTTCGGATACAACGAGCCTGGATATAACGAGCACTTCTTTTAGTACGAGCAAATTTTCTATTTGCAACGTGGTGCTCCGTTTGGGCGAAAATGCAGCATTGTTCTAAACAAACTTGTTATAACTCGTCTACTTTTTTGCGTATATGGTGCTGTACATAGTCAAAGATAAATCATTTGTTTTTAGTTATAATCATGTCAAGCACGCTAGAACAAAAAATAAAATTATTGATGAAATCGACTGTGGAACATGTAATATATATATATATATATATATATGTATATTATTTTATTTCAATTGGGAGGTATAAAATTTAATTTAGTTGTTATACCGCAAACGAACAATAACAAACTCCAAGAATAATAGGGATATTTTGTTACGAATTTCCTTTCGAACAAGTTAATTAATTTTCTTTTTGTTTATGAAAGCACGTCTTCATATGACGCATATTTTGTATTATCCCTTACGCTAATCGAGAACACAGGGTATATTTATTCCACTAGATCAAAGTTCTCCAGTTTTCATTGAGAGTTAGTAATCGTTTGCCCATTTTAATCACTTTCTATTGTTAGCCATAAGGTGTTTTGTTCGTGTCCTTAAAGTTATTCCTACTTGGTGTCAGTTTTGTAGCTACGTGCTCCACTTTTGAAACTGTAACATATCGTTATGTTTTACCAAGTGTTAGAATAAATTTCGAAAGTTTGTAAAAGTGTACGCCGTCTTGTTAGACAAGATAGCACATACATACGTGAGACTGGAGCGCATAAATCAAGAATACCATTCTGCTTTAAGTGAAATAGCGCGTGCTCAGCATATTTGTCGGAAAATGGAGATTCGTATTTTCCAAGATGATTTAACATCCTTCCGAAGTGCTCCCATTGCGAATACACCTCCTGTATCAGAAAGATGCATTCAGCATATCTTCCGCTATATTTAACAGACGATGAAATACATAAAGATTTAAGCTCGCCGGGGTACCTCCGCACCACCCGAAGTGATTTATGCCGGTTCTGAAGCATTCTACGTACTCACAAAATTCTCTACAGTACTTCTTTGTGCGGAAAGTGCGCCGAACACTAGAGTGGAAATTATACGCCTACGTGAATCCTTATACATCTGTCCTTCGACCGAGGCGATCCATACAATTTATTTGTCTTTATTCGTCTTCATATATGTTCGTTATGCAATGTAATCCTAGCGGACGAAGACCAATTTGTTCGCGTTTAAGACGGAAATTGCAACTACGAGTGGCTGCTATTCATCTTGGAAAATTCGCTTTTTATGGTTGACAAAGAACGGGAAATGCCACAATGAATCTAAAATTTGATAAAGTATAGGAAAGCAAGAAATGCAACCAATCTCACAGTATCTCAAATAGAAAACTTAGACTTGAAGAACTCTAAATGTAATAAGAACTATGTGACTATGTCATTACAAGAATGATATTTAGTTGTCCCTCTCTACTTGAGCCGCTTCCGTGGCTTCAATTAAATGACACTGAACTTCGCATAAAAAAACTTCCTGTGCATGTACATTTGCTGTGAAGCATGCAAAAATAAGAATTTCACTTAGTTGTAGTGACAAGTTTACGTTTAATTTACATTCCCTTGCAGGTTATAATAGAATAAATCGAGCGCAATCTTTGTTAGCAGAGAGATTGTCGTAAAATACATATATTATTATGGGTTTACTGCTCAAAATGATTTGTCAATTTGAAAAAATCATTTTGACAAATCCCACAGAACTTTGTAAAGGGCTGCACTATTTTTACTAAAACACTTGCTATAACACTTGAATGCAATCTATGTACACTGCTATCCAAATATATATGCATTTGAGGATGTTGGTTTGATATAAAATTGAAGTAAGATAGACACCTGATATGTATATATATATATATATATATACATATATATAGCCGAGGCATTCTAAGTTCACATGCACGTCATTAATGCGACGTCATACATATAATCAAATTAAAATAAATAATAAATAATTAAAGTAAATTTCAACGGATAACGCAGCACACTGTTTTTTAATACAAAGGCTCGTTCTATCAAAGTTAAAAATGTAAAAGAAATAGTTAGTTACTTAATTATTATATTTTCCCTATCGCAGCACTTTTACGTTGCTGCAGGCTCAGTAGTGAAAAATCGTTCAGTAATCTACAGTGGCGTCGCTTAAGACGATTCACAAAAGATATACACAACTCCACCACACTCCACCATTGACAGTCGAATTACGGACTATGACAATGAGAGTCCATGTCCATTGAAACACTGCGTTTCAAATAAATCATTCATTTGTGTGATGTGAAGTTTACTGCGATACGTGCAAGCAACACAACCACATGGTCCTTGCAATCGTCATCAATTTTTGATGTTGCATCTTTATGTATCTAATCTTTGATTAGATGTTAGCCACAAGTACTTATATCTACATATATGTATGTACACCACCGCTCATAATAGAATGGACACTTTAACTTTAATAAAATATTTTACAAAGAAGTAGTTTTATTCATGTTATAATTCTATAAGCATGTACATAATTTACTAATTAAAGAACTAAGTTGATAAATTACGAAGTTGGAATATTACTTTTCAAAATCGTGAAATAATTAGGTACAGTATATACAATTCTAGGTATAGATATTTTAAATAATATAGGGGCAGAAACTTTATGACATTATAAATGAAAACCGAATTCTAAGAATTGACTGAGTTCCTGCAGAGATGGTACTTGTCTCATAAGGTGTGCATAAATTACAATAACAGTGAGTTTAGTTTGTCATTAGATACCGTTACGTGCAGCTCGACGTTGCTATTTCTTTGGGTGAGTAAATAATTTAATTCATGTGTAAAAATGTCTCACGGAAAACCGTTTGGTGTTCAAACACGATCAGCAACATTAACGCTACATCAAGAAGGATATTCCGTACGGAATATTTCCGGGCGACTTGATATAAAAAAATTCATAGTAAATTTAACAGTTTCGCGTTTTGAACAAACTGCTACAGTAATAGCAAAATTCGACCAGGATTTAGAGGAACATCCTGGAGCGACAACGAACGCATAAAATTACTTAGTATGAAGTACAGTGAAACGTCGTTTAAAAGAAGCAAACTTCCACAGTAGTATTGGTACACGTAACCGTTGCTACGTCGTGGGACTAAATAAAATCGTCTCCAGTTGGCCAACACTCATAAAGACTGGAGAATGGAATAAAAGTATATTGCTGTCAATATGTGCTGTATTCAGCACCGTGCCAACTGGAGAGACAAAAAGATGTCCCGCACTCGGTGGCGCGCTAAAAAGGTTAACACATATATGTATTAGAAACGTTTTATAGAAAAAATATTGCGTCTCACATTTTCCGTGATTTATACATTATCATATGCTACACGTTTGAATTTAAGATCTACAGATGTAGCTATCACTGCCAATTTATTATCTTCAATATTGCTTAGTCATTGTTGGATTTAATAAATTATTTTTGTAATATATGATCGGCTTCTGTCGAAGGTTGTATTTAATGTGATGTCAATACTAATTAGTGGTATAACCAGAGATATTGTAGGATAGTTTTCTCCTCAAAGTGCAGTGGTAATTTACACTCTATTTTTTAATTCGGGGGCGTAAAATGAAAAAGCATGCTTACACAATGGAATTTTCAAAGCTACTTTTTGGCGGCAGTTTTAAAACTAGTTAGGATTTTATATAAGTTGTAGTTGTGCAATTATTATTACAACGCAAATTTAGGGAGAAAAATTAAATACAAATACACTCAGAAAAATGCAACATCTAAACATCCATCAACTGTTATAACAATATGGCGGCCGGCAATACACTAGGGTGACAGAATAAAATAGACACCAGGTAAAGCGGTATAAATATGTAAACAGCTAAATTCTAACAACGAATTAAGAACTTTCTCTTGTCATTAGGGTAGGGGTAGATGTATTGGAAGGAATTCGTCATAGTTTAGTAGCATTACAACAATGCCTCGCTTAAAAGGTTCGAGTGATATTAGCGACTTCACCCGGGATCGCATCGTTGGCCAGAGTGAATGCGGCGCTTCGCAACGTGAAATAAGTAAATTTTTAAATATTCCGTTGTCTACAGTTAACCATGTGATTACACAATTTAAACGCAAGGAAAAAACAACAGTGGAGCCGAGACCAGGTCGTGCCGGACTTTCTGAAAGAAGTAAAAGGGTGCTTGTGCGCGAAGTGTTAAGAGAACCGTGAAAAAGTACAGCTGAGCTTGCGGCAACTTCACAGAAAAGTCAGCGCACCGTTCTGCGATACCTCCACAGTGTGGAGATGTATAAAAGGGTGGCAAAGAAAAAACCTCTCCTTACGGCGTTTCAAAAACGGCGCCGAATGACTTGGGCAATCGAAATGCGAACGAAGCCCGAAGAGTTTTGGCGATCTGTCATTTTTTCAGACGAAAGCAGATACTGCCAATTCAGTGATGGTGGTCGTACGTGGGTTTGGAGACGTTCGTCACAGCAACTGAACGACAAATTTTTGCGTCAGACGGTGAAATACGGCGGTGTGAACATCATGGTGTGGGGCGCGATATGGTATGGTGGAAGATCGCAATTAGTAATCAGCGACGGAAATATAAATGCGGGAAAATATATCCAAATATTAACAGAAGGACTACTACCGATATTCGACAACAGCATTTTATCTAAAGAAGACGCCACTTTTATGGAGGATGGAGCACCCTGCCACAAAGCAAGAACAACAACCGCATGGAAAGAAAAACAGGAGATTCGGATTTTACCATGACCAGGCCAATCACCAAACATGAATCGGATAGAAAATGTTTGGCACATAATCCAGACAAATATGGCGGAACGACCCCGAAAACCCAGCAGCAAGGAAGAACTCGTGGCAGCTGTTACAGAAGAGTGGTTAAATATTCCAGAAGACACCATTAACCATTTAATAGATTCTATGCCACGACGACTCGCAGCACTTCACGCAAGTAAAGGTGGATCGACAAAATATTAGTCTAATTTAAAAATTTTAAAATATTTTGTATATATAACGAGAATAGAATCTTTTTTTAGTTAGTAGGTGTCTATTTTATTCTGTCACCCTAGTGTATATCGAATATCGCTAATGTAATTTTGGCCGAAAGGTGACCAAGATCTTGCCTACTTTTTAGCGGTTCAATTTAAAAACACTATTCAGAGTTAAAAAAAATAGAGTATAGCGAAAGTAGTTCAAAGAAGGTTCCCAACCTCCCAATACGTTGAAGTTGCTTCTATTTAGACGTTGCAGCACACATGGAAACTCGAATATAGCTATTATTAGTGGAATCCAATTACCAGAAATCTTTCCAACATCATGAAAACTTTTTTCACTTTTAATTGTAGCAAACAGGTCTCATTTTGAGATGTCTTCGGCAGTCAGCATGCCATATTTAGAATGAAACCGTTTTTTAGGAGATGGGTAAGTTCTGTGTTTCCGTTTAAGAAATCATTGACTATTAAATTTACGCCTAATGGTACAATTTTAAATGTTCTATTACAGAATTTCTTATACGAGCGTCAAGCTATATATTTTGAAATACAAGAAAACTGCAAATCTTTTTGCGAAATGTTTTTATTTATGCTCCAAATAATCACCTCCTGTATCAGCCGCAGTTTCCACAACGTAAAAGTTTGAAGCCAGTCATCTTTTTTGAATGCTCTCAAAAAATTGATGAATGGCTTCATTTATTTCATACTCCGTTGTAAAACGTCGACCACATAAATATTTCTTTAGGTTAAAGAATAAACAGAAATCACACATGGTCAAACCAAGCGAATAGGGTGGATGTTCAATGACTTTTACATTATTTTCATGTAAATACTCAACTGTTTGCTGTACACTGTATTGTGCTCGTGATCCAACATTAACCGGCGAATGTTGACTGACTCAAAAACTGCGGGTAAACATTTGTAGTGTACCAGTTTGCTGTGACTGTAAGTTGGTTTTCCAGCACGATGGCTTTTTCAAATTCTATACTACGAAAGAAAACTACGTACATAATTTTCTTGATAGCCCTTTGCTTTTTGTGCCATTATTGGTGTTGATGCATCTTCGTGGATTGACGCATCGTTCTCCTGGATAGGAATATCGTAAAATAGAAAGTAAGTTTTATCACCTGTTACTATTTTAGATAGAAGACGATGTCCGCCACTACATAACCTTTCTAACATTTCCCGAACGAATCTTACTCGCTCGGCCTTTCGAAAATCATTAGGCATGTGTGGTATCCAACGAGTAACAATTTTTTCATCCGAAGATTATCATGTAAAATTAAATTTACTCTTGCGGATCCAACACTAAGAACCGCCTCAAATGCTTGATAGGTGCATCTTGGATCTTCGTCGATCAGCGGTAACTGAAGAACAGGGCTTACCAGCACGTGTCCCGTCACCAAGCGATATCCGTCCTTTTTTAAATTTGCTACACCAGCAAGACACAGACGCGCATGAGGGACTTTCATCAGCAAATGCGAATTGCAGTTGTTCAAGACTTCTTCTGTTAAACCAACCTTAAAATCGTAGTAGATCATTGCGCGCACATGTTCTCTTGGCAAGTTGGCAAGTTCATGTGTTGATGTCGTATGTACCTCGTTTACTTTACGACAGCAGCGACTCAATTGACAGTCAGAGCTTACTACTTAAGGATGGTGGTATTTAGAAGTGCAGTATTGCCAGCTCTAACTTCTCTAGTTAAGTGGCATCTCAAAGTATATAGCATGCTTCCCGTATGTTTGTAACTTTTTCCACTGGGTTCCATTTTGTTAAAATTTTCCTTAAAGTCGTTGCAATATTTATCCAGCGTGACTTTCAATCACATTACGAACCTCCATTACAGCGGAATACTTCTCTTGGTTAAATAAAACGAGGTGCGATAGTTAGGGAACTTCAATTATCTTCCGTCGATCTCATATAGGAAACCTGTTAAGGTGGGAATATTAACAACGTGGTTTAAAAATAATATTATGTCTGTTCGGATATTATCTACAAATATTACGACATCTAGGTATTAAAATCGATTTGTGTCTACAAGATTCTCGTGGTCTAAATAGTTAAGACGTTTGCCCGGTATGCAGGAGGGCGTAGGTTCGAACCCTATCCAAGACCGACATTTTTAACGTTGGTAGTTGATGTAAATGACACCCTATACTAATACTCCTAATCTACTGCATTGACATAAATGGCTTTCCTTCTAATGTTTAGATATCGTTATCTCTTCTATCTACGTAGACATCTTATACAATACAGTTTGGGTTTCCATTGAAATCTGATACCGCTAAGCATCTAGGTTAAGCGTAGGAGTAGAATTTAACAATTTCCTGTTCACAACTTCAAAAGCGAACTCGGCAAGGGAGACGTAGATCGTTGTCCATCTTCCGCGAGAAATCCCCTAATTCATTTAATTAGCGTTCTAAGGTTAAGAGAGCGGTTTTAGCGCGGCTCATTAAGATACGCCTAGAGCGTTGGAAATTGAAAGAAAAGATTCCGTAAGTAGGCGGTCTGTTTGCGTCCAGTTTAAATTGACTTGTTTACAATGGAAAGAGCGTTTCTGCTGTGGAGGGTAAAAATCGAATTGTCTCAGATGGGAGATGAATTTGTATAAGGTTTTCGCTGTCAGATTAGGGTTTTACGGTTTTTGTTGTAATTATCTTTGTTCAGAGGTTTTTAATTATCTTCAGCAGCTTCTTTGAGGTAAGGAAGAAGTAAGAGTAGGTTTGCTAATACTAACACATTTCTGAAAGACTGGAAAATTCAATGCTCTTTTCGAAACTTGATTTAAATAAAATACAACAATATCTTAAGTTCAACAAATAAGGAAATTCCTTTGGCTAAAAGATGTTGCTTAAATAAAGAAACTAAATATCAATATTTTGATGAAAGGGTGCACAAAATCTGATATAATAAATATAGATATGAGAATAGAACTAAACATCTGCAATGCAGACCAACCTTGGGCTTCCGCCACTGCAGCTGGTGCGAAGGTCACAAGCAACCCTAAAAGCCTACAGAGTCAAATGCAGTGGCTGCAAGTGATTCTTTAGCAAGTTCGGAGACCACACCTGCATCTTCAACTACATCGAACAGTTAGCACCGCTGTCGATGAGGGCCGACAAAATTCGGCCCGTGTATAGCTTTGCTAGGGCATACAATGTAATTGTTCCCGGCAACGAGGAAATGAAGGCGTGTGCACGCAAATCGAGACACGACGATTGTGTTCGCGTTGTGAACTAAACAAGTTGAAAAAAGCATTTCAGAAAGTTGTCGGTAATAGCCCGTACATAATGAATTTCAACTAAAGGATACGAGGGTGAATCTCTATGCGGTACCCGTGATCCTCTTACGGTAAAACTACAGTGGCATTATATTTTATATTTTTCGACGTAGTCTCCCTTTACACTAACGCAATTGGTCCATCGGTGCTCCAACATCTCAACAGCATCTTGGAAAAACTTTTGGTCGACCTCCGCAAACCATCTATGTACAGCTTGCATCACTTATACGTAATTACTGCAAAATTTTGCCTCACGTAAGATTTCTTTTAATTTGGGGAAGAGCCTGTAATCACTATGGGCCAGATTCCGCGAATACGGCGGGTGTTCCATTAATTCAAAGCTTAGTTGGTGTATAGCAGCCATAGCAATACCAGATGTATGGCTGGGAGCATTATCTTGATGGAACAGCACACCGTACCTTAACTTTCCTTGGTATTTCTCTTTAATAGCGTCCCGTAATTTAGAAATCAATTGTGCGTAGTAGGTCCCTATCATGCTCTACCCCTTTTGCAAATAGTCAGTCAGGATGATTCCTTGAGCATCTAAGAACACAAATAGCAAAACCTTTCCAGCAAACGGCACGATCTTAAAATAGTGTAGAGGAGGACAACCGTGGTGTTTCCACTTTCTACTTTGCACGTTGGTTTCGGGATCATAGTGGCGCACCCATGACTCATCCATGGTCACATACCTACTAAGAAAGTTCTCTTTGTTTGCTTGGTACCTTTCCAAAAGACGTTTGCAAATCAACATCCGATTTCCTTTTTGATCAATGGTTCAACATTCGGGGCACCCATCTTGTACTCATCTTTTTCATATCTTACTCCTTAGTTAGTATGTTGTTGTGCACCACATGCGCCAGTACTTTCCACAATGTCCCTGATGTGAACTCATTGGTTTCGCAACAGGTTATCGTGTACCTCTTTAATGTTTTTGTTTGTTGTTACCGTTACGGAAGGACCATTGAAAATGTCGATACCAGCGTTTGACTATATCATAAAAAGTTGCAGACGCACCAACAGTTGCCATATCTTTATTAATTTGAATTGGCCCCATACCCTTCTTTTGGCGGTATTTTATTATGGCTCTTTGTCCTACAGGTTCCATTTTTATGAAAAATCACGATACACAATTCAAAAATTAGGCACAGCTCAATACTTTGAGTTACAAACTTGATATTATGCATTGCAAATGTCAGCTAGCTAAATGTCAAGAGAAATAAATAAAGCAACTAATTAGAGAGATGGGGAATGAGGATCTACCCGCGTTCTTGAACTTCTGTCTATGATTTTCCCAAATTTAATTTTAGAAATTTAAAGAAATAATTGATGTTCTAATCTATTTTAGTTTTATATTTTTATTTAAGTTTTTATTAATCAACGAAATTATCCGAATAAAAACAACGGATCTTTGAACATTTCCTGTGCTTGGCACCACAAATGAATTCAATCTTTTTCTCGCAAAAAGTGTCTTTCGCCGTTTGGAAACCCCATAGCTAAGTATCCTACATCACCAAACCGAAACAAAATTGCAAACGCTCCTCACCAATGACAAAAGGTACTAAAAAACGTCGTTTTTGTTTGATACTCGATGGATACCACACGAGAGCTTTCACGTACATATCCCCTATGTTTCGAACTCTATACGGAGTGGAAACCTCTGTTCGTGAAAGGTTTCACTTAATTTGGGACGGGAGAAAATCCCAGCTACGTACAATATGCAGCAAAATATTTTATAATGCTATTCATTCGATAGAGAACTGGTGCGTGTGGTTCAATTTAACTAATAGAACGGATACAGAAGGCATGCGAAAATAAAGTATGTTATTCCAACATTAATAAAACTATTGAACGTTCAGGGTGAAATATTGCCAATAACACAAAAATATTGCCGCAATTTTAAACACTACGTTTTTTTTTTTCATAATACCTTGACAGAAATAGGAAAACATTTTATACGGTGAAATATGCATATTTTGGTACGTTAGTTAAATGGATGCCGATATAAAAGGTAATACATCATATATGATTAAAAATGGTGGATTTCTAAAGCGTTTGGGTTAAAACTTTCAGTAATTCGCTTAGATTAATGTAACGACTTACAAAATACTATGATGTTAACGTGATGTATTACTATATTATTTAGCTGTCGCTGAAAAAGAATTGCGATTTTACGACCATTATTGTTGGTTATTTGTTCCCATCGATCAGCATAGTTTTAATATATGTGCATGTAATTTGAGATAGGAGGACTGCTGGAAATGCTCCTGAAGGCCAGGCACGCGTTTTTTAGATGCTGTATTTGTTAAATTTGATATTCGTAACCTAAATTAATCGGCAAAAAACTTACCATTCTGAAATAGTAAGTAGTTAGGAAATAGTAGTAAAGAGGATACAACTGTTTAAAAATATTGGATGATAAAAGAAAGAATAAAAATAGGAACAATTTATTATTTTTTTTGTGATTAAGAAATTTGTTAAGCTTGAATATCCTGTTTTGATTAATAAATTCATATTAGTTTGAGTTACTCGCTACCCATATCTTCTAGTATTATTATTGTTATTGATGAATAAGATCTATTCCACTGCAATTCTTCTTCCATCTTCATCCATTATAGAGCATGAGAAATATATCCAGTGAAACTCCCCTTCGCGGACACCCCTCCTACACGGACACCTCTCTTAAACGGACAGTTTCTCATGGTCCCGACCGGCTCTCATATAATTTCCATTGTATCAACTCTTTCTTGGACGGACATTCTCTTAAACGGACGCTGACACGAGAAAATGTTTTCTTAACCGGACAAAAAATAAAATATAAAGAAACGCCTTATCTTATTTTTATATCGAGAGTATTGCTATTGCATTTCTCAATAGCGCCGCGCGCCAATTTCGCTGGGACTTCCCCGAGTAAGCCGAAGATTTACCGACTTAATCTTTCGGTACAAACGCAGCCTATGTCGTGCATTTCTAGCTGGCGTGAATTAGGGACTTCCCCAAGTTGGTCGGGGATTTACCGGTTTTACTCTTTGGGTGTACGCTTCCGATTGAATTTGCTTTCAATATTAGTCTGATGTCTATGCGGAAAAGACACAGTGGGCGACACATTCATTCTAGAAATGGCTCCAAATAGAAAAATTCTCACGCTAAAAGAAAAAATTGAGATTGTTGAAGTTTACAATAAAGAGAAATTAAGTATAAGGAACTTATCCAAGCGTTTTAATATTGCAAAAGCACAAGCTGCAGATATAATTAAACATAAAGAAATCCTTCTAAACAAATGGATGTCGAAGAGCAATTTGAATGAAAGAAGAATCTTTTTGAAGGGTAATGGTACCAAAATTGACAAATTGTGTTATGACTAACAGGTATGCATATGACTTTTTTAAATAAGGTTTTCTTGTATTAATACGTTGATTTTCTTTTCATATTAAATTCTAAATTAGATAAAAAAAAGTGAGATTACCAATAGATTTGTCGTGACAAAGACGCAAAAAACTTATTTTTTTTGTAGGTCCACTACTACGATGTAAAGCAAGAGAAAAGGCCGCTTCTTTGGGACATTCTACATTCAGTGTTTCTTCTGGTTGGCTCAATAAATTTGGAATCCGCCACAATATAAGTTTTAAAGCGATTTCGGGAGAAGGAGCTTCGGTTAATGCTGAAGATGTTTCATCGTTTTTAAATAAATGTCTTCTATGTCCTAATTCTTTGATTAAGGGATATTCACGGAGAGACATCTATAATGCCGATGAGACAGGCCTGTATTTTAGGGCCCTACCCGACAAAACGCTCACATTAAAGAAGGAGAAATGTGTTAGGGATAAGTATCCCAAACAGAGGTTTACAATTTTGCATTGTGCAAATATGGTGGGTGAAAAGGAAAAACTCCTAGTCATTGGTAGGGCAGCTAACCCAGAGCTTTTAAAAACATTAATATAAATAACCTGCCTATAACTTGGAAATACAATAAGAAAGCTTTGATGACAGGACATTTTATGACAGAGTGGTTGCAAGACCTAGATTGGAAAATGGGTAAAGAAAAAGAAACATTTTGTTATTTTTAGACAATGCGGGATCTCATCCGAAAGACGTTCGCTTAAACAATATAAAAATATTATTTTTACTCCCTAATTGTACATCAGCTTGTCAACCACTTGACCAGATTATAAAGAATTTTAAAACTTATTACCGAAGTCTAATACTCAAACATCTGCTAGTAAACATTGAAACTGCTTGTACAGCTTTTGAGTTAATAAAGGAAATTACACCACTGGATGCAGTTTATCTGGCAAAAACCGCGTGGAACTAAGTAACCAAAGAGAGTTCAAAATTGCTTCCGCAAAGCAGGATTTAATCATGTAAATATACAAAGTGAAGACCAATTAACTGAGACTGATACATCTGACCTAGAATATGATTTGCCTCTTAGTGTACTTTCAGATACCCTCAAAAATAAGAATTTATGGAAATTGACGGATAATGAAAACCTTAATGATTTTTTGAACGTAGACGAAGATTTGTATGTTGAAGATCCAGATTCAGAACAAGAAATTGAAAATCCAGTTGAAATGCAAGAACTTTCGGAAGATTCTGATGTCGATGAGGTTCCAGTGCTAACAGAAGCTATCCCAAATTATGGTAAAGCTATTACCCTGACCAAGCAGCTCAAGAGTTTTGTCGAAAATCACGAAGATACAGGGCCTTTGGGGCTTCTTTCTAAATTAGAAATACGATTTCAAGACGCCATTTTAAAGAAAAAGAGAAGAGAAACTACAATATATGAATTTTTGCGTCCTTAAAGTGACTATTCATTTCATTGTTTTGTGTTACACACTATATCTATGTATCTATGCAAAGTATAATATATGTAATATTATACTTTGTATGTGTAGGTATATCTATATTATACTTTGTATGTATATATCTAAAGGAAGTAAACTTTTTTTTATTAAGTTTAAAGTTTCTTATTTATTTTAAAAACATTTATATACATATACGGTTTAAATGTCCCAATTTCTTCAATATATTAATTTTTCGTTAAAACACGGTTTTTGTTGTATCTACTACATATTTCTTTTATGCGGACACCCCTCCTGAACGAACATCTTCAGTTGGTCCCGTTGGTGTCCGTTGAAGAGAGATTTCACTGTATTTATATCTATATCATACTTTGTAAGTAGTTGATCTAGACATCTGGAAAATCTGTTACTGATTTCTGTATGTATTTTTGCCTGAATTTAAAGAATTTGTTTCACTGCACTCTTTAATTTGTCTCCCTCCTTTACGTATTTTCTTTAGTGATTTCAATGAATTTCACTTGTTTGAAACATTCGTCTCCTAATATAAATAATTCCCCTTTCTTCATTTCGTACAAAGTAAGTATATTCACTATACAAGCGCCGTCTCAGAGACATTGACCCAACTAACAAAAATATGCTATTTTTTAAATTTAATTTATTAAAATTAAAACATTGTTTAATTGTATAGGAAGCGTTTGTTCATTTTCGATATGATAAATTATATTTTAAGTAACACTAAAAAAAAATTAAGATATTCCCAGTACTATCAATCAGCACAAAATTAACCATAATTAAAGAGGAAACTACCAGTGCGTTACATCGCCTTTTCGATTAATTACTCCCACAATGCGTCATCTAGAGTAAATTTGTTCTAAATTTCGTGGATGTGAGCACGCAATCCTGAAACTGTGAGTGTCTTTAAAAATACTGTCCCTGTCCAAATTATTAGGGCCACTTGATAAAATACCGATTTTATTAAAATATATCGCGAAAAACGTATTATACAAGCATACGTTTATTCATACACGCGTGATTTTAGAACACTCCACACGTTCTCAATTGCATTGAGGTCGGCAGAATTTCCCGGCCAAGGTAACACAGACAGAGCGTTCCTTTCCAAAAAACTTTGGTCATGTGGCATCGTGCCTTATCGCGCATGAATATGTAAGGGCCTCCATTCGGATCTATATCATTGATATATTGCACCAGATATCCTTCAATATACGCTTATATTGATGTTGATTCATAGTTCCTTGGGAAAAAACCGTGGTCCAGAAGTTTCGACTGATATACAGGACCATACGATAACTGACGGAGGGTGTTTCACCGTTTCTAGTACACCAAACCACTCAGATGGACGTGGTCTAACAAATTGAGCGCTTTCGGTCATGACTTCTAGTTTTGACTCATCGCTGAATACGATCTTTAACGAAAAGAAATTGTTCAAATAAAAAAAAAATGCTGGATTTACGTATTCATTTAAATTATTTTGTTTTGCCTTTCACCAATCTTAAATTGTGTAACGTTGGTGACGTTTTGCTCATCGGTGTTGATCTCGGTTCCTCCAGGGAGCCTCTGCATTTTAATCTGGCTATTACATTCCATTCACATTACATTTCCTATTTTTTTGGCGGATAAACCTCGGTTTCCAGTTGCTAGCTGCAGAATACTTCGATCATCTCAATTAGTAGTGATCCTTTTCTTGCCGCAAAACGCTCCTCCGCTACTTGTAGTGGGTATCTTTTCTTTCATTAAAACTGCAATTCGCTGCACTGTTTGCTGGGATACCTCTTCTAACTTTACAATGATGCGTTGAGAATGCGCTCTTGTACCTAACAATGCTCCAATATGCAATTTTTTCTCATTTGGTATGTCCTTCTTTTTACCCTTAACGAAAAAATACAAAGCGCATACAAGCAATAACTTAAAGTGCAACACTAACACGTAAACACAGAAAAAACATTGTTACTTAAATAGACAAATATTCTTTCTACAATAGTGACCTATCCAAATAATATTCTACGAATTACTGTGTCTTTAAATCTTGTTTCTACCCATCTCCTATACAGTACAGAATGATTCATGAGGGAAATAGTAATAGACCAGAGGTCATTAAGAGGCTTCTCAATTTCTGAGAAAGTTATTTAGAAAACGTATTTAGATAGGTATTGCAAACCTCATTCATGAACTTTATACTTGTATTTGTAAATTTTCGCGTTGAAACGCACAAAAGCTTAAATTTATAATGTGACCCCGATAAAATGAACAGGGACTGTACTCTAATAAGATATAGAGAGACCAAAAACCGCATGTTTTCACATAAACCTCTTTTTGTTGTAACGTCAAATTCACAAATTTCATGTTTTTAATGGTTGGGCCAACTTCACCCCCTCAGCGCTTGTACATTACTTCTTGTGTTTGATTATTTACCGGTTTTCTAGTATCCACTAGAGATAGGTTTATGTTGCACCCATCGCTGACGTATTCAGTAATGGAGTGGGTGTGTACGTTCTTAACTTATTCTTTGCGCATCCCTCCCACTTGCTAGATTTCATTGCAGGATCTATAAGTTAACACGTTAGGAGTTTCGTAACCAACCCAACAAACTGTATTTTATTTACATTTTTACGTTTCTTCTTGATCAAATTGTTATTGTCAAAGAAAATTCATTCTGTTATATAAACATCCGACAAAAAGGGGAGTTGTAAAGTAATTTGCACTCTACAACGTTCCCTTCATAGGTTTTCAGGGAGGATGGTCATTTTAGAACCTTATGAATTATCCTTTTTCTGTTTGCCATTATCGGACAAGTCGGAAGGATCTTTTGGAATTTAAAGCGGACGAGAACGCTGATTTGATTCACATACAGCTGTGCTTCTGCAGGATAAAATAAAACTGGTAAGAGTAAACTTCCACATTTGCACTGCACCAAATACACGGCAAACGAAAATTTTAATTTCCTGAAACACGAAACCGTGAAGAATTAAAGCAATATGCGGAGTTAACTTCCAATAAGTTGGCGCTCGGCTCATTATTTACCAATGTAAATAACGCCAGCCCGTTTTGGAGCAAATAGAATAGAATCCTGGCACAGCGGATTATTAGTCGTTCCGAAATAATGGCGAAAGTTGACTCAATAGTGTAACTTTAAATGGGAACCGCTTCGTTTTATTAATTATTCTTCCATGTTTGTGTGCATATGGCGTGATGCACGCTAATATTCTACTGTTCTAAGGGTTGAGTCACGTTTACGATGGAAGACAACAATTATTAGTGGCTCACGAGGTGGCCTTACGTTTTAATTATAAATGTGAGTGTATTGAATACGCGTACAGACTAATTACGTTTAAGCAGATTTCCTAAGCTACGAGGGCGACCTGAAATGTTTCCTGAATCGGCAAAAGATGGCGCGCGACGGTTGAAGTGAATTCATTGGTCGGCAAAGACAACCTTTGTTATGGCAACTGTCAACATTTCAGACGTCTACTATCAATACTATCAATGTTTAAGGGTGTGTTTTGTGTAGTAAGTTAGGCGGTTTCGCAAAAATAGATAAAATAGAATTTCGTACACCGATAAAACACTTCTGGATGGCTGGAAAAACGGCCACGGAAATTCGAAATATTTTACTAGAGGTTCATGGCTGATGTCCCCCTTCATTTTCGACCATCAGCTTCTGGGTGAGCGAGCTCAAACGTGGCCGCACAAGCACAAGTGACTAACCACGCAGTGGACGCCCAAAAACCGCTGCCAACTATGAAATGGTCGACAAGATCCATGATGTCGTATTAGCCGATCGCCGATTGAAGATTGAAAGATAGCAGAGACAGTAGGCGTCTCAGAATAACATAACCGAAATTTTGGGTATGACAAAGTCTTCGGCGCAAGGGGTACCGCGTTAGCTCACACCGGAGCAAAAACGAAATCGGGTGACCGATTCGGAGGAGTATTTGGCCAAGATTCAATGCAATCCAAGCGATTTCTTCATGCGTTCGTAACCGTGAATGAGACTTGGATCCACGACTACATACTGGACAGCAAGGAAGAGTCGAAGCAGTGGGCTTTCCCGGGCAAGTCAGCTCCGAAGGGAGCAAAGACCGCTCCATAGGCCGGAATGGTCAGAGCGACCATTTTTTGGGATTCCCAAGGTATTATCCTCATCGACTACCTGCAGGAAGGAAGGACGATCACGAGGCAATATTGAAAGAGAAACGTGCAGCGGAAAAAGTGCTGTTCGTCCATAACAATGCACCCGCTCGTTCATCCCGCATCATCGTGTCCAAATTGAATGAGTTATGCTACGAATTAGTCCTCATCCTCCATATTCACCGGACACAACCCCCATCGCCTCTTTTCTATTCCGAAACCTGAAAGAATCGCTGGGAGGAAAGTGACTTGCCTCAAATGAGGAGGCCATCGCCGCTACAGATGACTATTTTGCAGACCTCGGAACATCCTATTTGTCCAACGGCTTGAAGCGATTGGAGCACCATTTGAGAAAGCGTATTGATCTTCGAGGACACTACATCGAAGAATAAAAGTAAAAAACCACACCAATACCGTATATTTCTTGTCGATTCCGGAAACAATTCAAGTCACCCCCGTATACTGTATTTTTCTAATTCGAAAAATTAAGGACAACTCAAAACAAGATCTGTTAGCCGCAATTAAAGGGTAAAAAAAATGTTCATGATGATGGAAAGACTTCTGGTAATTTGATTCCACTAATAATAGCTATGGTTCAGCTGCAATCAATACTGAGACGTCTAACTGAAAGCAATTTTAACGTGTTAGGAGGTTGGGAGACCTTCTTTGAACTCCTTTTACTATACTCTATTCTTTAATTCGGAGGGGAGTTTTTAAATTGAAGCGCTGAGTGCGTTTTTACTTTTTTCCCTAAATTCGCGTTGTTACAATAAAAAGGTTTTTCTGAGGACTAATCGGCTAACATATTCTGCGGGTAGACATTGTCACAACGTTTTTCGTAAATATATAGGAAATAGTAACTACTGTAAGACATTCTCTAATTGCATGTATATATGATATTTATTTAGTTTTGTACAAGTCTATTGTTGCATCACATATAGACTACTGTTCGGGCCATTTGTAAGGGCGCTTCGATTACAAAAAGTGGAAAATCGTGCTATAAAAACTACTCTCAAATGCAGTAACATTTTGTACAAAGCGTTTATCATAATTTATAAAGTCAAGCTAAAATTTGTTCCTAACTATTTACATAAAATCATACAGTATATAAGTGAAGCGCATAACTATCAAACTAGCGGTATAACAAATTTCTATTGTAGCCCTCTGTCTAGGGTTAAGTATACTTCTGCGCGAAATGAGTATGCAATGTATTCTTACTGGAAGGAAAACTACGTTCGGCACCTGGAGCAAAACCTTTTTCGTAGCCAACATGAATTAATGCATATCGTTAAGCGCGAGCCGTACTTAAATCTTAAACAAACGCTTGCCTAGATGTGTTTACTGTGTTTATCAGTTCACGCTTTTGTCACGTAATGTCCTGTATTTACCCATGATTCATCCGTAAAAAGCTCTTCCGGTTGTTTGCTAAAAAGAAACACGTAATCCTCAAGGGAATTTAATTCGTTTTATTCAAAATATTATCCATCAGCTTCTACACATCTCACCCGTCTTTCAGGTAATTTATGGTTATCATACCAGAAAAACTGCTTGCGTTTTGCGGCAAACCGTTCGTCGAGACGTTTTCCAACTTCCTTGAAATTGCTGAAGTGCTGTGCTGGGAGCGCAGCGCTAAAGTGGAAAAAACTTATGCATACATATGATATCATCGCAGTCTATCAACATTGCTTTTCTCCAATTTTTTCAAACAAATAACCGATGCCGCTAAAGTGTGTACAGCGTAGTTCTTGAAAGACTGTGTAAATCTGCGTCGCTATTTCGAAACAAAAAAAAAACTGCGGACTGTAAGTGTGTCAAGTATTTGTACGTGCTCGGCATATATCTTCACATGAGAAATCATTTGAATAATGTTAGCCCTTTGCTCTTTCGCAATTGTTACGTGTAAGTAGTTTTCTTTTTCCTTTCAAATGATATGCATAATTCTTTTTCCGCAAATCATCATTTTTCTATTACATGTAATTTATTTTTCTCATTATATTTACAATTGGCAACACTGTCAATTGTATAATAGTACACAACGAGATAAAATAACATGGAGATACACGAACAAAATGATATGTGTATTAAGATCAAAGAAACAACCTGGCATGTCTTCGTTACAGAAAGAGATGGCAAAATACAAATAAGTACCAAACAAAAAGGGGACGGCTATAGTCTATAAGAGCAATACTTCCTACTGAAAATGGAATGATCTGCAGCATCTGGATCCTTATGCCGCCGTATCTAATAAAAGATTATGTTTAGCACGTAATTCCGCTCCCTTCTATATTCATATAGAAATATTCCATATTTTCACTTCCCTTAACTTCCTAGAAATTCTAGACAATACAGTCCCATTCGTTCTTTCTACATTACTTGTAATCCTCATTGCTACATCCTACTTCCCGTCAGTATCCCCGCTATAATTTATTATTTTCGCCCCGGTCTTCTTTATTATAACGTCGTACATTTCCCCCGTGGGAAAACTCATATGTTTTCTTTTCCTCTGTGAAATCTCCGTAGCTAAATCGACTAATACAGTTGACCGTAAGGGAGCTTGAGTGCGGCTGAGGCATATTTCCGTTGGTTTACGAGTTGTGCAATTGTTTTACTTTATTCCTCCTAAAATATTGCGAGAGAGGTCGCGGATATATTGCCCTACTTATCATTTTTGTCACGGTCTAACGTAAATCGGAGAAACTCATATATCAAGCGTACAAAATGTTTTCACTTAGCATCCGTCGCTTAAACTGAAGCGAGAATCATATGTTTAATTGACATCATTGAGATACTTTAAAGGATTTTGTATAAATATAGAAGTAGTAAATTAGTCGCTATGCAGTCTAAATGGGTTGGTGTTTAACGGTTTCCATATTTGTTAAATGCAAAAGAGGATAGGTAGCAGAACTAGCAGAAAATAGAAAAATTAGTTTTCAAAACAGGAAGCTCTTTTTTACGGTCATATAATGCAGGTGCTTCCTAAGTGCGGGGAAAGGAATAAACAGAAGTGCCGCGGAACACATGTGTGAATCCGGACGGATATAACGGTCAGGAATATTCTAGAATGAACATTTGGAAACGGTTTCGAAATTAATTGAACCTTGTAGAACATCTAAACCAGTTCGTTCCGGTGGCTTGCAGAGCTTTCTAGAAAGATATGGAACATTCTCGAACCACATACAATATTCTGAAAAGGTGTGGAACTTTCTGGGAATTTATAAAATTTTCTTGTAGCCGCACGTAGCATATTATCGGACATTGCCGAAATTTCGCCAAAGTTATAAGCAAAGAGGGGTGGGGAGGGGGGAAAGGTAGCATAAATACGTCAACACTTATTACATATATAAATAAATAAATAAATATATATATATATATATGACGTTTACATATATCTCGTATATACTAATATATAATAGAGATAACCTTGTGGTTTTATAATACCACATTTATATATCTACTCGACGAATTCAAAAGCAATCAGAAATTGTATATAAAGGCAGTGTTACAAGTGTATCACTGTCCTATACTATATAATACAATAATATCTGTATCTGGTCAATTTATGTCTCCGCTGCTGATAGTACTAAAAGAACCTGGTGATAAGTTTACGCCCCAAGTACTACCTTACTTCGACCTGCTAAGGTTGTTATTCAATCCTCATCTTCAGGTAAATTAACCACTGATTTATTTAAAAATTGGTTTCTTAATATTTACATACCAAGCATTGGATCAAAATGTGTTATACTTTCAGACTCATGGAAAGTCACTGTCCAGAGTCTTTCAAGAAAGAGGTCGCATTCAACAAAGATGTTCAAATACTGACAATACCAAAGAACACAACAAGGATGACTCTAAAACTGAACTTCTATGGATTTCGAATATGGAAGCGATTTAATCGACGATTTTCTGACCTGTTTCCTATCTCGAACTATGATGTTAACCTCCATTTGCGAAATTATGTCATAAAATTGTAGTCATTAATACACAATCGATTTGTTTATATATTCCCGGTACAAGTTCGGTTATGTATATATAACATACATAAAGTATGACTTCTTCTACACCTACGGAACACCCTGTACGAGGGCAACCTGAAATATTTCCGGAATCGACATGAAAAAACACAGTATTGGTGTGCTTTTTTGATTTTTACCTTTAGATGTGGTCTCCTCGAAGGTCAGTTCCAGTTTCTTCAAGCTGTCAGAAAACTAGGATGTTTTGAAGTCTGTAAAATAGCCATCTGTAGCGGCGATGACCTCCTCATCTGAGGCAAATCTCTTTCCTCCCAGTGATTGTTACAGGTTTGGGAATAGAAAAAAGTCGCTGGGAGATAGGTCCGGAAAATATGGAGGATGATACGACGATGCGAGATAAATGAAATGGTGCATTGTCGTGGTTGAAAAACACTTTTCTGCTGCAAATAAGGCCGTTTCTCCTTCAATACTGCATCGAATCGGGTTAATAAATCGCTATAGTATTGTCCCGTGATCGTCTTTCCCTTCTGCAGGTAGTTGATGGGGTTCATACCTTGGTAATCCCAACAAATGATCGCTATGACCTTTCCGACTGATGGAACGGTCTTTATTTTCTTCGGAGCCGATTCGCCAGCAAAAGTCCAC
Organism: Trypoxylus dichotomus; assembly: GCA_023509865.1. Lineage (NCBI taxonomy): Eukaryota > Metazoa > Arthropoda > Insecta > Coleoptera > Scarabaeidae > Trypoxylus > Trypoxylus dichotomus. Next base: position 38,742,607 of record CM042081.1, read on the forward strand.
TGCTTCTACTATTTCTTGCTCTCCGATTTGTAGTGATGGATCCAAGTCCTATCCGCGGTTACGAAACGCAAGACCAGACACTTCCCCGAAACGGTCACCCGATTTCATTTTGCCGGCCTATCGCGCCGAAAGCTTTTCATACACAAAATTTCGTGTAAGATATGACCAACGTCTTCTTCTGAGATGCCTGTTGTCTCTGCTATCTGTTTCAGCTTCAATCGGCGATCCGCTAACACGACATCATAAATCTTATCGATCATTTCATCGTTGGTAACGGTTTTTGGGCGTCCACTGCGTGGTTCGTCACTTGTGCTTATGTGGCCACATTTGAATTCGCTCACTCAGCTCATCAACTCACAGCTGATGGTCGAAAATGATGGATACATCCGCCGTGAACCTCTAGTAAAATATTTCGGATTTCCGTGACCGTTTTCCCAGCCGTTCAGAAATGTCTTATCACTACACGAAATTCGATTTTATCCAGATTTGCGAAACCGCCTGACTTGCTACACAAAACACACTCTTAAACAACAACTATTGATAATAGACGTCTGAAATTTTGATAATTATCACAAAAGAGGTTGCCCTTGCCGACCAATGAATCCACTTCGACCTCCGTGCGCCATCTCTTGCCGATTCCGGAATCATTTCAGGTCGCCCTCGTATAATAGAAAATGCTTTAATATCAATAAAGAATGTTAAAGATTAACAACTTGCGTTAATTTTTTTCGGTACTACTAGGATTAGCTTTAGCGGAAGAGGATGGCACTTAAATGCAACATTCTTGTCTCCTAAAGAACCTTTCGATAAGGTACATGTATCATGTGCTTCTAAATTTTTGCTCTATGTATTTCCGTTCAAGAATTAAACCAAAAAAACTGAAAATCTGTCAATTTTTAACGGGATGTTCCACTCCCTCAGAGTGAATTTCAGCACAAAACAAAAAAAATATTTTCAAGTCTCAACATTCTCTACTTACCTATCAAGTTTCAATAAGATTTGAATTTGATACCCGGGAACCTTTCCTTGACAGTCGAAGAATCCATAGTACAGTTCAAGATCTCAATAATTAATTAATAGATAAAATTAACGGTAATGAATTCTGATTTGCAACTTGATAAAGCTATTGGTAGTAAAACGCACCCATTTGTTATGTATACTTCCTGGATGATGATATTGTTGTTTTGTATAAACATTATTGGAAACGTAAAAGCACAAAACTCGCAGCGCTTATTCGCGGCAAATTGTAGCATGCTATGTAAAGCCATGCCATCATGCATAGGAAACCACTTGGATCAAAGGCGGTAAACTCACAATTGATTTTGATATTAGCATATACCGTAGACATAGTAGGCGATATAAAAACTACGTCACTGAAAGCCATAATATTCAAAAGGTTTTGCATAGATATGGGAGATTTCTCCGCTACAGAAATTAAAACATTTTGCGATGACCGAAGTTTTCTTAAATAGATTATTGCAACCTATTTCAAGATGGTATTCGAGTACTACAGACGAAAATATACTCCCTGACTTAAGTCAAGGTTTGTGCTCTTTAATGTGGGTTTCCATTGAATCTAGCTACACTAAGCCGCAAGAGAAGGGAATTCTGTAGACGCCTTTAGAAGATAGTATCTTGATCCTTAGGAGAAGGAAAAGAATGTTTGCAATTTTCGGAGGAGGTTTGAATACCACTTTGATGTTCTTTTGATACATTCAGTAAAATTTTATGCCGTCTTTCATCCTTTTAATTACAACTTTATTAGTGCTATGAAATATTCAACAAAATAAATGTCGTTGTAAGGCAATTAAAGTAAAGCTGTGATGTTACATTAGTTTCGGGGATTAACAGTTTATGAATCACAATAGAATTTACATAAATAAGAGGCATTTTAAATTAAAAAGGGATTTAAATTGCTTAGTATTCCCGGTTTCATTTAATAACATGCCAGAGACTTAAGCAATCTCTCTCTCTCAACGGTACACCCTATTTTCTCTTTCGTTAGTTGCGCATTTCATCAGCACAACTATTTCCGTTGAAGTGTATATATAGTTCGTTCGTTTTACGGATGCGAGAAAAGTGAATGCGTGGTAAATACTATTCCCCACGTTGGTTCAAACGTATTCTGCCCGTACTACGCAAAAATTGAAGGGCCTCTGCAAGCGATAATGTAATGATAAGCTCAAAATCAACAAATAAGTATATATTATTAATTTTATATTTACTCTTTCTTTACTCGTTATTTTAGCTAGAACCATTATAAAGACTGTTAAAATTTCAGACGTCTACTGCCAATTATGCCTATAGTTGATGTTGTTTTGTGTAGTATGTCAGGCGGCTTCGCAAAAATGGATAAAATCGAATTTCGGCTGGGAAAACGACCACGCAAATTCGAAATATTTTGCTAGAGGTTCATAGCGGATGTACTCCATCATTTTCGCTCATTAGCTTCTGGGTGAGCAGCAAGCAAAAGTGACGAACCATGCGGTGGACCCCCAACGATGAAATAGTAAACAGGATTCGTGATGTCGTGTTAGCCGATCGCTGATTAAAGCTGAAAAAAATAGCTGAGACAAAAGGCATCTTAGAAGAACGCGTTGGCCATAACCTATACGAAATTTTGGGTATGAAAGAGCTCTCGGCGCGATGGGTACCGCGTTTGCTCACACTGGAGCAAAAACGAAATCGCGTGACCGTTTCGGAGGAGTGTGTGGCCAGGATGCAACGCAATCCAAGGGATTTCTTCATGCGTTTCGTAACCGTGGATAAGACTTGGATCCACCACTAACATGCCGGAGACCAAGGAACAGCCGAACCAGTGGACTTTTCTGGGCGAATCGGCTCCGATGAAAGCAAAGACCGTTCCATCAGTCGGAAAGGTTACGGAGACCATTTTTTGGGATTCCCAAGGTATGATCCTCATCAACTACCTGCAGAAGGGGAAAACGACCACGGGGCAATACTATACCGATTTTTTAACTCGATTCGATGCAGTATTGAAAGAGAAACGGCCTTATTTGCAGCAGAAAAAATGGTTTTCAACCACGACAATGCACCATTTCATTTATCTCGCATCGTCGTATCATCCTCCATATTTTCCGGACCTACCTCCCAGCGACTTTTTTCTATTCCCAAACCTGTAACAATCACTGGGAGGAAAGACATTTGCCTCAAATGAGGAGGTCATCTTCCCTACAGATAGGTATTTTGCAGACCTCGAGACATCCTACTTTTCCGACAGCTTGAAAAAGTAGCAGGACGACTTGAAGAGGTAGTAGAAAGAGGACCATATATCAGGTATGATAATAGCAGTAAGGGTACTTAAGGCTGGTTTTTGTGAATATAAGAGGCAAACCATATCGCCGACCTTCTCATGTCGCATCGGCACTGGGTTAGCTTGAACCACACTTTCATAGAGCAGCAAAGCGAACGAGCAATGCGATGTTATATGGTAGTTCAAATTTCGTATGCTACAGAAAGCAGCCGTCTTTTTTCCAATTGCCACAACTTATTATGTGTGAATCAGAACTATAGTGAAGTAAATCGTTTAGTTTGTGGTAAGTCTAGAGACGTAAAAGAGGCATACGAAGACTTAAAAGATTTTTTTAAATTGAAGATGCCCGATCGACGACATAGTTCTTGTTGCTGAGAGTTAGTTTGTCGTCTACTAGTGTATTTCTAGAAAGAAAGGCAAAATGGAAGTGCTCTAATATCTGGCGATGCAGTCCAGGAGGTAAGTTATAGTTGGTTAGTATTAAATTGCAAATGCTTTGAGCATTTCGATGGGTACGCCCTCCAACATAAAACAAAAGAGAGAACAACGTACAAGTCAATATTGAAGCCAAAAGCACTTGATGTGTCAAAGAAGATTAAAATGGATGTTCGTAAAGTAATTTATGGGCTGTACAACCATAGTAAGTTTATTTAGACAATTCTAATTTACTACATTTTTATAGAAAAACATGTAACAGTAAAAGTGTTACAAGAAGTACTTGAACATAGGAATATTTTATATACTAGCATTTTCTCACTGTCATGTTTATTCGAAAGGTTTGTTTTTGACGAATTATTTCGGGGACATGGATATGAAGTTTCAAGAATTCCTCCGTATTACTGCGATTTCAATTCTATTGAGCTGATATAGGCATATGCGAAAAGCTATTATAATAAACATGTTGATCGAGATGGTTATAGCGATAGATAAGTATTAGATATCTGGCAAGAAAGACAGCTGTACACTAGACATTTGGTAAAATTGCACAAACCATACAGACAAAACAATCAAAGAATGATACGAACGTGAAGTAAAAGTAGAAGACTTTGTTCTGACGGTTACTTGTGGATCAGAAGACGAGAGTGAAGACGCAGATTAAATATATTTATAATTGTCCTATCTGATTATATCTTTCGATACTGACAAAATTTAATTTAATTTACTTCATGTTATGTTTTGTATATCACATTGTATAGAAATATGTTGGTTATATAAATAAATAAGAGATATATTTCGTTTAATGAAGAATTGGTAATACATATTAGACTAAACACCTTTGTGTTTCTTGTTTTCCTACATTTTGATTTTAAAATAGTTCTTTTCAAGTGGGACCTATATTATAAGCGTGATAAAAACTTTTGCTAAGAAAAAAATTACTTATTATACTTTATTCACGTTAAGAATGCAGCAGGTGGCGCTACGATCGGCGGCTGTATTACACTGGTGAAATTTAACCGATGGAACTGCCAAATGACAACATCGTAAACATCCAAGTTTGGTTATTGAAATCTTGTATAATAAATAGGAGGTTTTTCATATTTTATGTGGAATACATTATGGTTATATGACCTGGTAAAATAATATCGCAACAATAAACTAAAATAACATCAATTGCAACATAAAAGTATCCTTCGGTTGTTTCATTTACCAAAATAGTTGGATCTTATTTAATTATCTTAAAAAGTAAATGAGAATGCATTTGGTGTTAATCGAAGACAACGTAAATGTCATATGACAAGCTTTAAAATGACAATATTGCCATGGATAAACTTGAAGCGAAAATATAACTTTGACATGAGTGGTTATATACATAGTGTTATACCGTCATTTGTCAATAAGTAAGTCCGTTGATAATCTTCATCTATTTTAAAACAGAAAGTTTCAATGGTATGATTGAAACTAAGCAAGTCAATATATACAAGATAAAGCCAAACAAGGATTGCTGGTTATGAACAATACATAATGGACTCAACGGGACTGTATTCAAATCCATCGAATGGCTTCAAAGTATATGCCAACACACAACATCCTTAAATCTTGCATAGAATTTGGTTATTGTCAATGGTGAAGTTAGATGAGCTGTTCAGTGAAAAAGAAAACAGCAGTGCAAATATATTTGTCTACTGTAGCCCGACTGCAGTAAAACCAATATACATTTTCAACGACAGTACAGTTAATAAATAATTGCATGCATATTAATGACTACAATAAAATATAAAATGTATTAATTAATTATAAAAATCTCTTAACTGCACATATTACAAATTTATATAGTTGTCTTCTCTTTATATCTGCAATAAATTTAATAAAAAAATATTTCTTTACTGTTAGCATTTTATTGATAAAATAACAAATGAAATAAACATATGCATTTGATTTATAAACAAATAATTTCAATTTATTTAATTTTCTAATGCTAGTTAAATACCGACGTCTCCATAGCACAATGTCTTCTTGTTACATTAGCACACTGTTTCGATTCCTTTTTAACCACTTAAATCCTAACAGGGCAAATTGTCATATACAGTAATAACCTGATTAATAAGTTGGTTTAAATCGAAGGTCAAATTGTATTTAATAATTTTGTACATGTAGGCAAGTCATTTCTTAAAAAGAATGAATGGACATGTCGCCTAATTATAGATTTTTGAGTTTCGTCTAAGTGATCGTATATTGTTCCTCGAAGGCGTTTATTAGGGGGCTAACTGGGAATTTATCTTATATTAATCTCTTTGGCATTGTTCTCATACTATTCTTTTACTTAAACCAAGTCATGTTGACAGACGTTGACTTGCAATTTTCTTGTTTCAATTGCAGATATAAATTGTACGCCATTAGCCTCTGCCTGCTGCCAATATGTTTCCCTTGAAGGTTTTTCAATGGTCCTACAACTGGATGTACTATTGCTTCCTTGGGCATACCATAATCAAAGCTTGAATTATTAAATTATGAGATAAAAGAGCTCTGAAAAGAATTATTTTTGTCACAACTTGTTTATAAAGATAAAATACCATGAAAAACTGCAGGAAACAACGGCAACAAAATCGTATGTAAATTTGACAGAAATTTCATATAAAGAAATTGCATGAATTTTTCCTGTCTGAATATTTCTCGCCCATTAGCCAATGGCAAGCCCGTATTTTAAGGCCTATCTATTCCAAGTCTGCAATCTTAGCGTGAATGGAGTATAGTTCCCATTAGCCCATTCGTTCCTTTCCGTAAGTACAATATGTATGATGTATTGATGTACTATTATGAAAGGATTGTCAATAGAAGAGATCACTATTTATAATCCTGTTGGTTGCAATCTCTCACAATTTGTTTTTTAAATGGATCGTTGATTAAAATGTTATATAACCAGGAAAATGTATTAAAGACGATAATAACCTCAAAATTTGGCAATTGTTGTATTCGTACAATTCATTGCAAACATGGTTGATGTACCTGAATTTGTTTCCGACGCTGCACACATCATAACCAACTACGACATAACTACAAATTTTCATGGTTTTCGGTGTATGTAAGTGTACAAATATATACTGGTACAGTGGAATACCCATCCTCGTTTATCTTCCAACACGTCAAAAGTAACTACTTTTCCTGAGATCCGCACCTAGGGAAAAACCCGTTAGGAGCGACATCGTTTGTTTTCTGTCACGCTTAAATACATCGGGGGAGGGAGGGTGTCGTATCGAGGTATACACTTGGCGCTAATACTTACTTGGGGTATAGCACACAGCAGAGACAATCCCCAAGCGACGGCGAGCATAATTTTGCCCCTTCGACGTGCATCGTTCACCCGGAGCGGATGGAGGACGGCGAAATAGCGATCGAGCGAGACGCAGACGAGCACGTTACTGCTGAGATAGAGGCCAAACGCGCGTAGGAAAAGGAATACTTTGCACGCGAAGTTTCCAGCCAACCATTGTACAGTAATCCGCCAGCCGACCTGTAAAAAGGAAAAGAGAATTTTAGAAATAGAGCCGGGGAATAAATGTCAAATGGTGCGTGTACGCAGATAGGAACGCTTCCATATCGTTTAAAGTCTAATATAAACCGGCAACAAGTGCGAAATTGGCAGCGTTATCTCCCAGTATATGCTATTGTGCACTGTCGTGAATTTTTCATCTTTTTCTCCGTAAAGATTTATATATGTTAACAACAGAATAAAACATTAAAATGGTGCTATGGGACATTCAAAAGTCATTACAGTAAATGGTATTCTACTCTATCGAGCAAATGAGGCGCCACATCCAATTTTACAATTGAATTATTAACTGGAGTGAAAAATATTCTCGCGTACACTATCGCTCATAAATTTAAGATTGCCTACCTATCTATTTCTATTATTACAGCCTTGGAGCGTAAGAGCTTACCATGTTGTACTCTGCTTGGTCTGTCGAAGGCATTCGACAGCATAAACTATTCTAAATTAATTTGTAAGCTAGAACGCTATGGCGTTCAAGGCACACCCCTTGTCCTGGTTCAAATCTTACTTGAATCATAGGCAGCAAACAGTTGAGATCAATTCCAATGGTGTTCGTGTTTATTCAAATCCCATTTATGTTTGTAAGAACGTACCTCAAGGCAGTATCTTGGGACCACTACTTTCTGTTATTTATTTTAATGATGTCTGAGCTGTCGATGCCACTTCTTTGGTAGTTGTAGGACCTTCATTGGAGACGGTTATCGAACCTGAACAATAGTTAACTGTTAATAATTTAATGCTTAATCACAGTATAACCAACATTATGCTCTTAAAAGCGAAGGAAATGAATTATCCTGTGCTTCTATCTCTTAATAAGTACGACTACGATGTACAACATTCAGCACGTCTTTAAGGCCTTGTTATGGATGACTGTCTCAAGTGGTATAGTCATATAGTTAGTTTGTAGGAAGCTAAGTACTTTCTGTTATTGTACACGAATACTACGTGATGTGGTTAGCGCTGATGTACTACGAGTGATTTATTGTGTTCTTGCTGCTATCCACGTTTAAAGTTTGGAGTCGTGTTTTGGGGACGCAGTAGAGAACTCGATCGTATTTTTGTTAGTCAGAAAAAAGTTCTGCGTTTAATGTTGTAATGAGTTTGAGTTACGTCATGGTGATCAACTTCTTCACCTATCGGTTTCAGAAACTTTACCAATGCGCCGGTTTGCGACTCCAAAAACTTACCACGTTTGACTTTTTTCTTCTGCTTGTCAAACCCACTTCCATACTTTCTGAATTTATCACGATCTCTCGGCATAACATTGCTAGGGATCAGATTCTTTTATAAGAGAAAATAGTTATTTAGCACTTACACAGACACTTACTAATAAATCGCGTAATTTATTTTAAAGTCGAACACTGGGTATTTATTTGTTTACACTTCGCCAACTCACGACACAAAATGACTCGGGCTGAATGAACTCTCCTTTTATATATTTTTCCCTTTAAGTTCTAGAAAAAACTATACTTTACGAGCAATGGAACACTCCGGAATTTTCGTATAAATAAACCCCAATAATGACGAAATATTCTAGTTACTGAATCCCTTTTTTCTTTCTAGTCGCGCCGCCTAATTTGCATAATGGTACGTGACATTTTTTGTTCGTTTGTTTGTCTCTGTTCACACCACCGACGCTGCTACAATATAAAACGTTGATTTGATATTGGCAAAATTTTATTTTAAATGTCCCTGAAAATGGAAAATCTCAGAAAAATTTCATATAACGTACATAATAAATGTTTAATGCGGAAATCTAACAGGTGCATCCCCCAATTAAAAAACAGATTTAAGGTTGAATACTTCCCTCGCACAGAAATTTTTTTTAGGAAACCCTGATTATAACAGACAAAAGACAAGCTCTAATCTGATTGGCTGGAACAACTGTGCACTTTTAGTGCACTTCTGACTTTATTCGAAGTCTAAGGAGTTAGAAAGTAAAAAATTGGAATAACTAAAGTTGAAATGTTTGGAGACAAACAAATCCAATATAAACCATTGAGAAGAGAAGGTTTCAACTAATTCATTTTTAGTCCGTAATATTATTCTAAGAACATTTTATTGTGAAAAGGCCCCTCACCGCGGGGCCTTCGTAGGCGCGGGGGCCTGGAGCAGCCGCTCTACCCTAAGGACGGCCCTGTTCTGCAGGTACTATTTTCGAATGTCCGATGTATATATATATATATATAGATATACCCACCTACAGATTACAAATACTCATTCAAGTACAATATTACGCTGGAGTGTATGTATATATATTGTGCATCTCAGCACAGGAACATGTACTGTTACACCCTGGGGATTATCTATCTAGCTTCGCTTTCATTGCACAAACTCGAAGGTGTACTTTAACAACGTAATACGATGCAAAGTCAACTTGTTTGCTAACAACTATTGGATTGCACAGCATTCATTCCATAATGCTGCATACGTATACACGAGAAGGTATTTATATACATATATATTCATTCTATGAATGCTCTATGAGATCTAGATCAGACCGTCTTTGTTCAAACACGAGCATATTTGAAAATAATTTTTGGTCGTTGCGGAGATGTAACGAAAGTGTGAATTGTTTGAGTAGTAAATTGAGTGTGCTTAGGTCAATAGAAAGTTTTGCCGCGTTCGGAAAATCGAAATTTTTGTTTACCCGAACTTGACCTTTCCAACAAGTGTTGCACCACCACTCATAATAGAATGGACACTTTAAATATTAATAAAATATTATAAAAAGAAGTACTCTTATTCATGTAACAATAAATAAGCATGTAGACAATTTACTAATTAAAGAATTAAGTTGATAATTAACGAAACTGGAATATTACTTTTCAAAATCGCGAAGTAATTAGACACAGTACAAACTATACCAGGTAGAAATTTGATGACATAAGAGAAATCCGAATTCCAAGAATTGATTTAGTTCCTGCAGAGATGCAGAGTAAGCATTAACATTGAGTTTAGTTTATCATTAAATACCATTACGTGTAGCTTGATATTGTTATTTCCTTCTGTAAGTAAATAATTCAATTCCTGTGTAACAATGCCTCGCGGAAAACCGTTTAACGTTGAAACACGAATAGTAATATTCACGCTACATGAAGAGGGATATTCTGCACGGAATATTTCCGGGCGAACAAACTGCTACACTTGCTGGCAAAAATCGTTGAGGATGTCCTCGAGCATCATCCAGGAGCGACAATGAACGCATAAAAATGCTTATAAGTGAAGTAGAGGATTAACGACTCTAGAAATTACGGCAGAAATGAATCGAGGTAGAAACAGGAAGATATCCGTTAACAGTGAAACGTCGTTTGAAACAAGCAAACCTCCACGGCCGAATTGCTACACGAAAACCGTCGTAAGAATAAACAAAAACATCTAACGTGGGCTAACATTCATAAAGCTTGGACAATAGTACAATGAGGAGACGCACTATGGACTAATGAGTCCAAATATGAAGCGTTTGATCAAAACCGCAAAACATTCGTCAAGGGCTCAAAAGACGCCAAAATGCTTCCTGAGAGTATTACACCAACAACAAAGGAAGGTGGTGGTTCCATTCTCATATAGAGTTTGATTTACATTAAGTGGAAAGGTACCAAGCAAACAAAGAGAACTTTCTTAGTTGGTATGTGACCATGGATGAGTAATGGGTTGCACCGCTATGATTCCAAGACGATGGTGCAAAGTTGAGAGTGGAAACATCACGGTTCTCCATCTCCGCGCAAATTTAAGGTCGTGCCGTTTGCTGGAGAGGTTTTCCTATCGATGTTCTTATTTGCAAAAGGGACAGAGCATTACAGGGGCCTATTCCGCACAATTGACTTCTAAATTACGCTACTAAAGAGAAAAGTTAAGGCGCGGTGTGCTGTTCCACCAGTATAATTCTCCCAGCCATGCATCTGGTATTGCTGTAGCTGCTATACACCAAGCAGGTTTTGAATTAGTAGAGCCCCCACTATGTTCACCGGATCTGGCCCTTACTCATTAAAGGCTGTGCTCCAAATTAAAAGAAATCTTATGCGAGGCAAAATTTTCCAGTAATTGTGAAGTGATGCGAGGTAATGCAGAGAGGTGGTTTGCAGAGGTCGGACAGAAATTTTTCCAGGAGACTGTTAAGATGTTGGAGCACCGATGTACCGAGTGCATTAGTGTAGGGGAAGATCTAAAAATAAAAAATATAATCCCGCTGTAGTCTTACTCTAAGGGAGTCTGGGGTACAGCATAGAGATCTACTCTCGGGAGTCAAGAGGTGGATTTTTCGATGAGAAGAATCTATAACTTGTTATTTATACCAAGAGCTTATGATCGAACGCGTTCAAAGGAAGTTTCTAAAGCATCTCTCCTTTCGAATGGACAACATGTATCCTGCAAGAGGTATCGAGTATTATAGCTTACTTGTTGAACATGGTTTTCTATCTCTTGCTGACCGCCGCGAGAGTAACAGTGTGGAGTTTCTTTGCAGGATCCTGAAAAATAATATCGACTCGCCAGCCCTTCTAGCGCAAATAAACTTTACCGTATCTACTCATCATATTCGCTACTATAATATATTTCAAGTACCTAGAGCTAGTACCAACATTTTGCTTAAGGCACCTCTCAGTCATATGGTAAGGAACGCAAATAAACGGGATCTGGAGCCATTTTTCTGAGTCTTTCTTCAGAGGGAGTCCAGCATAACTAGTATAGATGGATATACTAGTATGCGTCAATTATATTATAATTATTATTATTATAACTTACTTTATGTTTTCTAATGTTTATTATTGCCCTGTCTTTTGTGTACACATGTGCAATGAGTGGTAGATGAATAAATATTATTCTCATAATTGATTTGATTAGAGTTTTGAAGCAAGCGTCAAATTTTTGTTAAAATAGAAGGGGTCCATACTATTATCAGCGAAAGTGTACATACAAACCTGTCTAAATATTCGCACGATTACATTAAAACAATTGAGTAGCTTCATTATTATTAGTACATTCCGCAAACGCTGTTTAAGCTTTAATGTGCCTATAAATATTGTGCAAACAACCCATTGCGATGTCATTTAATTAACTCGACTTGAATAATTTGATAAGCAGAGTTCGGGTTTTATGCAAAAAAACGTATTTTTAATTTATTATTGCTATAGTTGGAATATGTCTGAATTACATTACAAGAACGAGAACAACAGTATAACAAAATTACATATTTTGCATAAAATTTATAATAATAAATAATATTTTCGCACTCCAACAGCTTTCGTCAATTGCAGAAGGCATCAGCGGGCCATAAGTTATTGCGCATGTGTCTTTGACGCTGAACAATGAACAAGAGTTAAGTAAAATTGTTCTCTAACAAAATATGAACGTGTATTATTTTTATGTTAAAAGACATCTTAAAACACATTTTAGGTAATCATGGAGATAAACCGGATCAGTAGCAATTTTAGCAAACACATCGGGCGTTATCGTTTAGGTAAATCGAAACTATCTAGCCTAGCAGAGCATATAGTAGTATCCGGGCAGAATATTGAACAAGAAAGCCTTAAGCTACTTAAAAGTGTAAATTTTCCTAGAAAATTAAAAGCGTACGAAACGATATTCATGAAAAAGGAAAAAACTTGCTCAACAGAGAACCACCGTCAATTGCACATTCGACGATCTCACTATTATTTATCTAGTCATGAAAAGAATTTTCCTACTTATTTAATCACATTCCACCAGTTTCCATTGTTCTATTTTATAGCACATTCAAGTACGTTATCTCAGGAAAAATTAGAATTTATAGATCCGAGTTCTCATCAGCATTTCGTTCCCCTAGCGCGAGACCTTAATAAAGAGTTTTTGCACCAAAATTGATACCGGGGGCATGGCTTTCATCTTGACGCGAAGCAGGAAAGTTTCGATAAGGAAGATTCGTATTTTAAAGGCGAAATGACTTTCACAAATCATACAAAAATGTATTATACGAAACTCTTACTTCAACTAGAATATACTACTACAGAGAAAAAAAGGTAAAAGTTATTCTACCGCAGTCATTAATTTATGCTTTAAAATGAGATATAAGACTGGTCATTTATTTCCTCGTATTTCAAAAAGGTTTTTTGGAGAAACTAGCATTTAAATTGTGGAGAATCGGAAAGCAACATGTACACTTCAGTCAATGTCTCTTTTGACTTGTAACTAACTAGTAACCACAGATCATATGCGAGAGTGATGCTATATGTTTTGGGATGTCATGAAACTAGAGAAAGTAGAGCTGGCGACACTCCATTTCTAAATACCACTATCCTTAAGTAGTAGGCTGTGACTATCAGTGGAGAATTCAAACGTGGACGGATTAGTCTTAGCGACGATCCAAGTCCAGGTGTACCAAAAATCAACGAACATCGACATATGACATTTAGCGAGATTAAGGCATCACTGGAAATTTCAAAGACCTCAATTCAAAAAATTTTGCATGAAGAATTGTAAACCACATCTATTACCCAAGAACAAAACGCAGCTAGGGTGAATCGATATCAAAAAATTCTACACCACATCAACACTGGAAACTTTAAAAACACCTTGAGTAATAATGAAGCTTAGATTTACTCACATGAGTCGGAAATAAACGCCAGCCCAACAGTTTGGGAGTTCCAAGGTGAAGAAAAGTCATCCGTTCTCCAAAAAGACGATCGCTATATTTGTCTCCAAAACAAGTCATGTAGCAACAATTGGTATACAACTATTTGTTTATCGAAAGTCACCGCTGACCTTCGAAAAACCAACCCTGAACGACGAGTTATTCTCCTCCAAGACAATGGAAGGTCGCTCACAAGAGGCAAAACAATTGAATTTTTAACGCAACAAAACCTCGACTTGTTACACCATTCTCCGTATAGCCCGGACCCACGTCTCAACAATATCTTTACCTTTCCTAAACTCAAGAACTGACGTAAGATACAGAATGTTTCGTTTGAAACAAGAAAATTCATACCTGCTACTATTTTAACCAAGGGCGTTATAAATGACGATTGCAAGGACTGTGTGGATGTACAATTCACAGGTATAGCAGTAAACTCCACTCACACAAATTAATTAATTATGCGGAACGCCGCGTTTCGAGAGCACGTGGACTACCATTAGTCGGTAACACGGTTGACAATGGGAGCCCACGTGCTCTCGAAACGCTGCGTTCCGCATAATTAATTAATTTGTGTGAGTGGAGTTTACTGCTATACCTGTGAAGGGCGTTATAAATTTGGAGATATTTTTATAAAAGCTGATCTCTATCCTACTATGGGTGGGGATAATGTTCCTGGTTTCATAGTTAAGGATTGTTCTTTTGCCTTAGCTCAGCCGCTAAGCATCGTTTTTAATTTATCCTTGTCCACTGGTATCTTTCCTGGTGTATGGAAAATGGTGTGTCACTCCTACTCACAAAAAAGATGACATTTTTTTGGTGAATAACTATCGGTCTATCTCAATTATTAACAATTTTGCTCGAGATCTGCTTGTATAACAGCATTCACCCCTTAGTCCGACCTCTTTTATCCGAGCATCATCATGGTTTTGCAACAAAACGCTCCACAGTATATAATTTTGCTGTTATTATACAGTTCTTATCGAAGTGTTTAGATAATGACAAGCAGGCCGACATCATATACACAGACTTTTCGAAAGCTTTTGATCGCCTAAATTATACCAGGCTTTTGAGGAAACTTGATGCTGTTGGTTTCTCTCCGTTACTGCAATCACTTTTTAAACCCTATCTCCCTAATGGAATACATTTTTTTAGGTATAAAGAGTATCATTCAAATCATTTCTCTTCTACATCTGGAGTAGGGTAGTAATTTTTATAAATGATCTACCTCCAATTCTAGATTGCGATAAATTATTATTCGCTGATGATTTAAAATTATTCTCAAGAATAAGTACCTGCGTAGACCGCCAGGATTTACAGCTAGATCTTCTTTACCTGTGGTGTATTGACAACGATCCCCATCTTAACATATCGAAGTGTAACACTGTTTAATTTTCATGCAAATCAACTTAATAAATCATCAATATACAGTTAATAATATTACACTCAATCGCTGTGATACTATAAAGGACTTAGGAGTGACATTCGATTACAAACTTACTTTCAACGAACATGTTAGGAATATTATCTCAACATCTCTAAAATCATTAGGTTTTATTATACGCAATACAAAGCACTTCTCTTTAACACATTCTACCACAACGCTATATTTCTGTTATGTACGCTCCAGATTAGAGTATGCTTCCTTGATTTGGTCACCGTATTATAAAACACATTCCGATTCACGTGAAAATGTTCAAAGACGCTTTTTAAAGTACCTATACTTTAAGCGACATAGCGCATGTCCACAACGAGGTTTCAATCACACCACTTTATTAAATCTCATTGAACTTCAATGTCTTGAACAACGCCGTATAGTAACCGACATGAAATTTCTGTATAGTCTGGTGAATAATGGTATTGATGTAATACCATTTATAAATAGTACATATGTAATTTGCTGTCCTTCAATACTCAGCACGTCAAATTAATATTTCTCTGCTGCTGCTTTGCTCGAACCAAGTTAATGCTGAATTCACCAATGTGTCGAATTTCTTCTAATTTTAATCATAATTATAGTTCTTGTTTTGGTATTTACACTACCTCTTTAGGATCATTTGTAAATTTAGTTAATGCTTAATTACACTGTTACTTATGTTCTTTAAATACATTATTGCTATGATAACATTATAATTTCCTTGAAATTATCTAACGTAATTAAGTTACTGAAAAAATATTAGTCTCGGAGGGCCTCGAACCCAACATCTTTACGATTCCGGCGTACTGCGCTACCATTACACCACGAGACCACTGTGTTCAAGTCGCTTTCAATCCCCTAGATGTCACCATGTCAATAGATATATCAATACTTGACAGACACTATATCATTAATACGGTGAGTGCGTAACAGTTAAAGGAACATCAATATTAATACTAATATTAATATCAATTGATACTAATATTAGTATTAATATTGATATTAGTTTACATTATTGTCCATATGTTTCATTTATTTTTATATTGTAAGAGTACTGCGTTGTGTTACGTGCCAAGTTATATCTCTGTATTTTCTGTTCTGTTATTGGATGTATGTGGATCATCCGTTGGGCAGAATAATTATATTATTGTTATTATTATCCGTGCCTATCACTCACCACAATTTCAAAATTGTGTTTTCATTGCTTTTGGAAATGCTTTTGATACCTGCGGTCGTTGCGAATGACTGGATAGCCAAAGATACAATAACGTGACATAATTTTATTAACCTGCGAACTTATACCTTTCAAAATTACGTTTTAATCATTCAGGCCAGAATACGATACTCAATTTAGGTTATTATTTCGCCCAAAGTATATAATTAATGTTAAGATTAAATATTAAAAGTAAAGACAGTTCAACTTCGATATTCCAGGCCCTAAAGCGGAGACAAAAAAGTCGAGGACGTCTTAATTAATCAATATAGCGCTGCTGTTTCGAGTTTAAGAAATTGTCCCGTCAAAAGCGATCCCCTTTTAATTACTTTAACAAGCACAAAATTCATTAAGTTCGTGTCAATAAAGATTATGTCGGAACACTTCCTCCTAAAATACACTTTATTATTACCGACGAGCAACTCCTTTTTTTTTGTTATTACAAAAGAAGGTATTTCGATAAACAGTGGTGTTAGTACGGCCGGTTACTCACCGATAAGCGACTCCATCCCTCGGTGATCTATAGGGGACGAATAATGTATTTTGAGCCGTTTCCTTCTAGAACGCAAATCAGATTAATTAAGATGATCGTAACTGTTATGCTAACGGGACTTGTACAAACTGAATACCAAGCGTTAAAGAGTAAAATTTAAAGCAGTAAATTCCGTCTCTTTCTTGATTACGTTGTTCTTGTCCCATCTTTGTTTCTTACCCCCAAAGTGATGATTTTCATTGATTAGGCAAGCTTATCGCTGTTAATATCTCTAAGATTGAAATATCTACGTGTCTGGATGCTAAGAACTTTTGGCCTTTTATTGGTGCCTGCAGAGGGTGTAGTAGAGTTTAGTCCCTGGGTGTATAATATATTGCTTTAGCCTGGAATGACACTGAGCATCTGTTATGTAGTGTAACACAAATGTTCGTTTTATTTCTCAGAAAACGATTTATATAATTCGTTTTTATCGATATCGTTCAGATGATCGAAACTTTGGTTGGATTGATGAAATGAGAACTTAAGGTTTTTCGAATTATGGAGGTTATATTGTATTGCGTATTTGTATGATCTACATGTTCTTGTAACATCAAATTCACATCGACATGCTAAAGTTCGAGAACCTTAGTTGATTTAAAGAATTTTGGAAGATTGAGTACTCTAACAAAGCCATTGATTAGGCAAGCTTATAGCTGTTATATCTCAAGATTGAAATGTCTATGTGTCTGGATGCTAAGCACTTCTGGTCTTTTATTGGTGCCTGCAGCGGATCTAGCAGAATTCCCGGAGTGATGTATAGGAATGGGGAGCGTTTTACGGACCCACAGCTGATTGTCGAGGCCATTTCAGACCAATTCTCGAATGTATTTCAAGTCTCAACTCGACCTCTTCCTGATAATGATACTAACAATTAACTATCTTCTATAAAACTTCGTTGAGGGTTGACGAAGTATTATCTGCAATGAAAACCCTTAAAAACAAACTAACATCCGGGCCTGATCAGAATCCTAGATTCCTGCTGAAAGACTGCGCCACCGCCCTTTCTCTACCGTTATGTACAATATTTAATATGGTCCTGGAGACCTGAACTTCTCCGTCTGCATTGAAGCTTGCTAGGATTTGTCCAATGCAGCTGATATCGGCAATTATCGTCCAGTTTCCATTCTGTCTGATATATCAAAAATTTTTGAAATAGCGTTATACAAACTTCTGTATTTTGGGGTAGCAAATTACATCTCTGTAGCCCAGCATGGTTTTATTGAACAGAGGTCTACCACGACTAACTTAGCAATATTAAACGCCGAGGGACAGGTCGATGTCATCTACACCGACATGTCGAAAGCATTTGATAATATCGACCATGGTATTTTATTGCAGAAGTTATATAGCTTTTGCTTTTCTGGGTCCCTTGTTAATTTATTTGACTCTTATCTTACCCACGTCTGATTTTATGTGTCTCACAACGGCTTCCGTTCTATTACTAGAGTTATTACATCGGGAGTACCACAGGGTTCAAATCTGGGTCCCCTACTGTTTCTATTATTTGTCAACGACATTTTAGATCTGACTGATTGCAAGATCTTGATCTTTACTGATGACATTGAAATTTACGCAAATATGACTTCGGTTGATGATTGTCTGAAACATCAGTATAATTCAGAATAAGTGTCTCGGTGATGTATATCAAATAAATTACAATTAAATCTGGTGAAATGTAAAGTTTTTACCTTTTCTAGACAAACATGTCCAATTCTATTTGATTTCTCCGTTCATACTGTGGTATTGTTACATTGCACTAAAATTAGAGACCTTGGGGTTGTATTTGATAAACACCTTGCCTTTTCCGATCATGTAACGGAAATTATTTCTTAAGCATCAAGGAGCATGGGCTTTATTTTGCGAAACATACTAACTAACTTTCTTCACTGAAAGTATTATTCTGTTCCTTTGTGCTTGCTAAACTCGAATATGCAGCGATCATATGATGTCCGTACTATAATGTGCACAAATTTGCAGTAGAAACTATGCAAATGTGTTTTCTTAAATACCTATGGTATAAAGTAAATAACACCTACCTACCCGTACCGAGGTTTCTTTTACAGTACGTAATTAAATATTCACTTTGATCGCATTGGAATCGAGACGTATCAATGCTTATCTTTTATTTGTATACAACTACTGCATAACAAGATCAATGCCAGCTATTCACTGAACAGATTATCTCTCTTGGTCCTCCGAATGGCCGCACGAAACGTCCCAACCTTTTATACAGCATTGGCATACACCAATTTTGGGTTTAGATCCCGCGTCTCAAGTATGAGCGAAGAATACAATAGGATTTCCTCAAACTGTGATGTGTTTCACTGTTCGCTTGGGCAATTGCGTCCAAGTGCCCGTGCAGTTTAGTTTTGTTTAATTTACGGACTATTATTTTTTTTGTCTCGTTATGTTATTCTGTTTAATTTTTTGCGAATTCATTATTCTTATTATATTATATTTTTATATTGTTTATATCGTCTTTAATATGGTTTATGTGACTGTTGGGCTATAAAGTCTATTATTCTATTATTACTACAAACGCCATTATTATTAAATTTGAGAAGACTGTGGAACAGCAATGCTTTCGAAAGTCAATCTTTGATAACTGTCATAGGACCAAGGACTATAAAACTAAACCATATGCAAATAATACCATAACCAGTGCCACGGTAGCAAATTTACATTAAAAACCAATACGTTAAAATTGTATAAGGACGAATAAAAGCTAAATTTATAAAAAAATACGGATATTCTATTAATTAAACTAATTATTATTAAAGCTATGAAACGTAATAATGTTATATGCGCTTCATAAACAGAAAATAAAGAAATATCTAATCATAAAATTTGCAGGCTTTTCACCATTTTAACCAATTTAGGATTATCAATATCAATTATCTCACATAAATCGCACGAATTACGCTGGAGTTCGAAAAGTTTTTAATTAAAGGCAATGTTTACGTTGGAAAATTTTATGTATATTCACCTCGAGCGTAACTGATTTTAGAAATATATTTAATCGAACGTTTTAAGAGTAATATAGGCGTTCGTAGGCCTCTTTATAAAAAGTAGACGAATATCTCTGTTAAGTTGAAAAGAAGATGTTGATAACAATAAGTTCCTAATAACCCTAAATACTGTGTTATAAAAAGATTAATCAAAATTATGTGTTGGTTCATAAATTTTTATCGATGTATAAGTGCACAAAATCGTCGGCGCGCCAGGTCCGGACTCACTCCACGCACGACCGAAACGGAAATTGACAGAGTTCGTTGAACAAATTCGTCTTCATTTCGCTGGTGTGTATGCAGGTATGCTATATCGTATTACTCGAAATAAAAAATTTATTAAAGGCATTGCATGTAGGTTGCTTGAATGTTAAGCATTAACCTCTTAATGAAGGAAACCCATTTTTAAATATCTCTCACAGATATGCCACCAGAATAGCCCACAGCCACAGCTTCGTAATTTGCGGAATTAAAAAGAAAATGTGCGGTCGTGGCATTTGTAAACATAAGACAAAATTAGAGCGTAAAATTTCAAAATAAAGGCTCTAATTTTAACACGTTTCCCGAAAAAGAAGACACGATGATATTATCATAATACTTAGCAGGCATTTGGCAAATCTAGCGAAGCCAACACCATCTGTTTTTCAAGAGGTGGATAACCGAAGCGAGATAGATGTGATTTACACAGACTTCGAGTATTAGATATGCTGCTCAAGAAACTTGCATCCTTTGGATGTAGTTCGCCCCTACTTCAATTATTGTACTCCTACGTGATAATAAGCTCCACTCAATATAAATTAATAATTTATTCGGAACACAGTGTTTCACGGACACGTGGACTCGCATTATATAATTAGGAAAACATTTATTTTATTTAGGGTACGGATTACCAGTGCACACGGACGGTACAACATATTTTCTTGTAGAAGAGATGACCGATAGTATTAATATATAATCGGCAAAATTCTTTTTTTAAACATTCTTCACATAGCTGTTCTGGTGAATGTAACAAAAATGAGTTTAGTTGAGAGGGTGCTTAGTGAGAAAGTAATACAGTTGATGCCAGTAGATTGCTACAAATTTTTCTTTCAAAATTGTTGAGCAATGGAACTAAACGATGCTTCTCTACTTCAAGAAAAACTAATTGTAAGGCGTTCCCGAAAACTGACGGTATTGATAGCGATATAATAGAAATAACCAATATACATAATTATACTGAAATTGGGCAATCCCTGCTCAAGTGACAGACTGTTAGTAACACTCTCAAAAGGAAAACTGCGGAGGACATATGCACCAGGCTTAGCAAGCCTATACAGTCAGAATTACGAAAAGATGACATTGACGCAATCGCGATCCAATACGTGCAATTAATTCAAGGCAATTTGTATAATACAAGAAGATTGGTGACACATGTGCTACTGAAATCAGTAATGAAAGTGTACACATATTGAAGTGAAAATATTGTTCACGCGAGGAATGCGGTAGGCTTCCGCATTGACCTGGGTGGGGATCTGGCGCGCCGAGGATTTGCCTAACTTTGTATACTACTAGTCTTCATGAAATATATACAGATAAACTGCTAAAATGCTCTTCCATATAATGAAGTACAGGGTGGGGCAGAGGAACGGGAAATTTTGAAACAACGTCATTTCCACGAATAAATTCATAAAACTAGTAATTTATTAACGAAAGTGCATGTATGCAGCATGCCATTTATGTTTTTACAATCAAAATGTCCAAAAGTGTCTCTTTAAAGATGTCATCGGAAAGATATCCTCCCATTCGACGTTCACACTCTAACAGCCTGTTATGAAAACTCTGGAATGCGCGATGTAGCAAATCTTGGAGAATGGCAGTGATTTCTTGTTGAATGTTCTCCTTCAGTTCATGGATTGTTGCACGTCGTGTACGATACACCTTGCCTTTAAGATACCCCCACAGGAATAAGTCGCACACACTAAGATCAGGGGATCTCGCAGGCCATTCGATGTCACCGTTACGTGAAATAATGTGTCATCCAAACAATTGACGAACTGCTGCCATCCAATATCGAGCAGTGTGTGACGTAGCTCCGTCCTGCTGAAACCACATGTTTTCCATGTTAAGATTAAGCTCGTACAGTCTCGGTGTAAAGAATGTTTGAAGCGTTTCAACATATCGAGCCGATGTTACTGTCGCTGCACTACCATCCTCACGTGCAAAAAAATAAGGGCCGATAACACCATACAGCACACCATAATGTGACCTTGTCGCTATGCAGGGAAATAGAGACAGATTGATTCAAGGAACTCGGTCAATTTTCGAATCGGCCTTGCGTGCAGGGAGTCCGGACCTGGCGCGCCGAATATTATGTGCATTTATACATCGATAAAAAATTATGAAACTGATAATTTTGATTATTTTTTTATAACAAAGTATTTAGGGTTGTTAGTAACTTCTTCTTATCAAAATCTTCTATTCAACTTAACAGTGATATTCTTCTACTCTTTGTAAAGAGGCCTACGAACGCCTGTATAATTCAAAATGTTCAACTAACTTTATTTCTACAATTCAGTTATGCCCGAGCTGAATATACATAAAATTTTCCAAAGTAAACATTATCTTTAATTAAAAACTCCAGCGTAATTCGTGCGATTTATGTGAGGATGTTCATATTGATAATCTGAAATTGGTTAAAATATATAATGATAATTTCAGAAAATCTGTGACAATTCTACAAATTTTATGGTTAGATATTTCTTTATTTTCTATTAATGAAGCCCGTACAACATTATTATATTTCATAGGCCTAATAATGATTAGTTTAATTAGTTAGAGTTTATCTCAATTTTTTGATAAATTTAAACCTCAAATTAGACTATTTAACTTTAATTGATTTGTTAGGTGTGGTTCTTCTTCTATGCGTCCTTATACAATCTTAACATGTTAGTTTTTATTATAATTTTGCTGCCGTGGCACTGGTTATGGTACTATTTGCATATGTTTTAGCTTAATGGTTATTTTCTGCACTATCTTCTCAAAATATGCAAACTTGCATAAATCCAGTAGTCGTTATTACATATTTTCTGAAGTATATAAGTGGTTTCTAAGGTATTTGAAGACACCAGCAAAGTGCTGGTATGTGGCAAAACAGTTGCGTATTCAATTCGAAAAGAAAAAGATAAGGAGAAACATCCACTAGCGACTGGAAGGAACACAAAAGTATCATCAGTAGAAACACTCGGGTGCGATTATATAATGAACACATACAAGTGCTTATCAGATGTGAAGTCCACAGCTTCACCTTGAAAATCGTACTCAGATTTGATACGATGCTAGTCGGGAAATACCCATTCTGCAGAGCGATTGTGTGCCAGTATGCTATTGCTGTCTAACGATATTCTCTATCCTTGTTTAACCACTACTACAAAATCCTATCTTCACATCGATCTTTTCATTTCAAATGGATTCAATGAAGTTCTTATTTGGTATTATTGCGATGCGATGGGGCAAATAGCTAGACAAACGTAATTCGTTTTAAGTGAAGTCGGTGCTGGAATCATTTCGTGCATTTCTTAATAAGGCGTCGCTGGATATTTGAGTGTGGTTCCCTAGTTTTATAACCGTTATTAAGTTTTGATTGCGGTCAGTAAGTTTATAAAAAAATGGAGTTCCGTGCAGCCCAAGAAAAACTATTTATACCAAAACAATATTACGGTGGTAATTCAGCAGAAGTAACACGCGATTTATTTACAGTAGATTACTCCGAAAGACCGATTCTTAGCGTGACTACAATTCGTAACATGGTTCGTCCTTTTTAAACAACTTTTACATTAATAAATAGCAACAACAAAAATGTCCCTGAAAAAAATGTCTGTGATATCGAAATTCAACTTTATCCATTCGTGGAAGTAAATAAATCTTAATATGAAATCTAGACAAGTTGCCCGCGAATGTAAAATTAGTGCAACAACTGTTCTAGACCTTTTAATAAGAATAAATATCGATCTTGGCGTGTTTCGGATCAAATTGTAAAACTACCTTCGTTACATCATCAAAATGTTCGCAGTAGTAAAACGCAGCGTTTAACCATGTTCCCCAGAGCGTAGCAATCGGCTGTCGTGGTTAAGGCCCTTTGGAACACAGTTTGTGGAATCTTTTTGCACCTTTTGGGTACAAAAAGATTTCACTTGACTGCTATCGTATTAACGCATTTACTGGCGGATGACATTTAGAAATCAATTGCGCCACAAGGTTTAAAGCATGGATTTTACATATCACACTGTTTTCTTTACGAGATCAGCTTAAGGAAAGCATATTAGCGGCACCGTCACTCACAAGCATTAAAAGTTAGGTGTTGAAACTCGAAATTTATTCAATGGCCTCAACACCACTTTTAAAATTTCATCGCTAGTACATTTTGCAACTATTTTGGAAGCAAGTAAGATACGGAACGACGGTACAAACTCTTCCATTGTACGTACCATCACGTTCACCACAAAATGTTTTTACCGATCGGTAAAATTTCATCGCTAGTACATTTTGCAACTATTTTGGAAGCAATTAAGGTAGGGGACAACAGTTCTCCAGTACTCTTTCGTTGTATGTACCATCACGTTCACCACAGAATGTTTCTGCAGGTTGTTTCGTCCACATATAACCACAATTTTTATCGTTCAATTCTGCTTTAATTCTTCTTTCAACATAGTCACGAACAGATGCCATAAAGTTTCTTAACGGTGTCCTACTTGGTAATGTAACACATGGGCTGAAAAGTCCCGGGCCTAACACATAGATGACGCTAGTTTTATTGCAGTCACCTTTCTCTCAGTTAGTACTAACCTTCAAAAGACAGCTGTCAAAATTTCATGATATTCTATTCATTAGTTTGTTAATTATTGTGCTAAGAGTTACGCTACTCTTGTTATTTTCAAAACAATGGATCAAAAACAATTTCGTGTTTTAATTTTACACTGCTTCTTGATGCGAAAAGATACCGTTCAAGCGAAGCAATGGCTTGAAAAGTGTTATGGGAACTCCGCTCCATCAGAAACAACAATAAAACGTTGGTTTGCTGACTTCAAACGTGATCGTAGAGACACCGATGATGCAGAACGCAGTGGACGTCCAAGTGAGGCGGTAACACCAGAAAACATCAAAAAAATCCACAAAACCGTTTTGAATGATCGAAAAGTGAAGTTGCGTGAGTTAGCTGACATCGTAAAGGTATCGAAAGAACGTATTGGCTTTATATTGCATGAGCATTTGACTATGAGAAAGCTCTGTTCAAAGTGGGTGCCGCATTTGCTCACTGTTGACCAAAAACAAGAACGTGTTGATGATTCTGAGCAGTGTTTGGCCATGTTTAAACGTAACAAACCGGAATTTTTGCGTCGATATGTGACAATCGATGAAACATGTATCCATCACTTCACTCAAAACGATCGTCATCTGAGTGGACAGCAACTGGTGAACCTCGTCCAAAGTGCCCGAAAGCACAACAATCGGCAGGAAAGGTTATGGCCTCGGTATTTTGGGAGGTGCGTGGTGTAATATTCATCGACTACCTTGAGAAAGGAAATACCATCAACAGTGAATATTACATTGCGTTATTGGAGCGTTTGAACGCCGAAATTGCAAACAAACGACCGCATATGGCAAAGAAAAAAAAATTGTTTCATCAAGACAACGCACCGTGTCACAACTCAATCAAAATAATGGCAATACATGAATTGAACTTCGAATTGCTCCCACATCCACCGTATTCGCCAGATTTGGCTCCCAGCGACTACTGGCTGTTCGCAGACCTCAAAAAAATGCTCGCCGGTAAGAAATTTCGCACGAATGAAGAGGTTATCGCTGCAACTGAGGCCTATTTTGAGGCAAAAGATAAATCGTTCTACAAAAAGTGGTATTGAAATGTTAGAGCGGCGCTGGAATGATTGCGTTGCTCTTGATGGAGATTACGTTGATGAATAAAGCTAATTTTGAACCAAAAAAACTGTGTTTTCTTTGTTAGGCCCGGGACTTTTCGGCCCATCTGTTATATATGTATATATGTTATTGAAGTATACATAGCTAATAAAAATGCTGAAACGTAAATTGCTATTCGAAAAGGAAAAAACAAAAATAAATTGTTATAAAGAGGTAGGATTTTTAACCCGAGGCATAGCTAAGGAAATAGGACAATTTCATCATCTCTTCAGGAATTTTATAAAGTTGGGTAATTCCAATTGAAAATTCGCTCTAAGGTGGTAAACAAAAACTGATTGATGGCGGCTGAGGTCGATATTTCAACTCGCAACAAATAAAATTTAATTTGAATTTATCACTAACGTGTACGACAAATTTTATCCAGCAGTAAACGTTTTCGGTGGCTAAGAAAGGTTTCAAAACCACCCTTAAAAGAGGCACATAAACAGGCAAGACTGAAATTTGCGGAGGATCATATGAGATGTGATCATGAATGGGACAACGTCATGTTTTCTAACGAGAAGTAATTTAACCTAGACGGGCCTCATGGTTTCAAAATATTATTCGCACGATTTGCGATGAGGCGAAATTTTGGTGGGAGTAATGTTGATTTGAACGGCTTTTACCTATATGAACCTCTACACGTTTTATTTCTACGCGAATGAATTCTAACTCTTATATACAACTTGGTCAACAATGGTTTTGATGAACAATTGCCGACGCAAAACTGGATGTTTCAGTAAGACAATGCAGCTATCCATAATTCTAGACAAACAAAGGAGTGAAATAGTTTTTCAGACTTTCACCGCCGTTTGTTATAGTCGTAACGGTTGTAGAGTTCCGCCGTGTTACTAGATCTTCTGTCCCTGACGTTTCGTGAATAATTACAGTTCACATTTTCAAAAGTACTGATCAGTACCTTTGAAAAACTGATAATTTGGGCTTTATTTTTGCGAATTGTGCTAACTATTGTTAGATGGTTCGATAGCAAATACTTTCCTAGGTTTTGGGAAGTAAAAAGGTTATCGCAAAAGGTCTTCTGTCCAGAATTTCCAATTTCTCGGATTAAACGTTACACAACCTTCTGAAACTTCACAACCCTTGATTATTGTCTCATTTATCACCTTGTTTTCTAGTATAAATTTTGTGTTTGAGTGCAAAGCATGTTCAACAATCACAAAGAGCCCAAAATTTGAGTCCACACCTTTTAAACTTTGATGGAATATATTTTCTAAAAGGAAATCTTTCTCTGAAGATTGTGAGTTGTTCATCAACCCCTATACAGCAATTTGGTACATACATAAGTATTTTGAAGATAAGTACTCCATAACTCAAAACATTCTCTTATGGCTGCTATCTTGTCGCTACTCCTTTCTGTCCATCTTTTCCTTGCGTTATCAAATTTGCTTCAGCTGATTATCAGGCTAAATATCTTCCTTACATTGTTTTTGTTCCAAAGTTGCGTTACGTTGTGGGATGTGGATACATCTATTTTTTCCCTAAGCAATCTTTCCTTCAGAATTCGTTCAATTTAGGACAATTTCAAAGTATCAATTTGTTTTAGTTGTAACGGTTGTGTAAGGTACAGTACCTTTGAAAATGTGAACCGTAGTTGTTCGCGAAACGTCAACGATAAAAACCTACTGACACGGAGGAACCCGACAACCGTTACAACTATGTCAAACGGCCGTGAAAGTCTGAGATACTAACCAATTTGTTTATTTTTGAAGATAAAAAAGTTACCTTCAAAACGATTCCTATGATCATCACTATTTCCTGCGTATTCTTACCTCCAGTCTACTGTTGCATTCTAAAAATAGAAAATGTTAAGTTTTCCTCGAAACTGAAACCATTTCGTTGTTGAATTTCTATATTTTGAAAGGTATTATTACTTTTTTTATTCATATTTTATATAAGGTTCTCCAAAGGAAGTTTTGGAGAACCTGAACAGTAAACATTTCATTCCAATTGATTAAATTGTAGTCGAACCAACTGACAGTTGCTATGTAAACGTATTATCATGTATTCACAGCACGTATGTATTTGGTTTGTTTAATATATTGCTTTCCATCCATAAAACTTATTTGGAAATAAATCACACTGAGTAGAAAATCATATTATAACCCGCTGTCAACAACATTAGGTTATAAATTAATTCCTTATTTGTGTTGTTGTATTTGCCCTAAATACACAGTACTGTCGATCCTGTAAAAGCAGAACATTTTCGACATATATACGTACATATATACATACGTAAATACCAAATTACCTGACCTTATTTGAATACAAATACAATCTATTTTACTTTACTACATCCAGAGATCTACGGTTGCTACTTACCTGTTATTTATTTAGTATTTGGTGCTTTCTGAATATTATAGATCAATAAAACATCGTTCTGTATTACATTGATATTGTTATAGTTCCATTGATGTATTTTATTATATTTCTATGCTGTTTAGAGCTAAGGGGAATATTCTTAGAGACGATGCTGACACAAAAATTTAGTAAACATCTCCATTGTTTGCATCTGACAGTATTTTTATCTGAACCGCTTCTACTTAATTTGACACAAATCCGCTACTTAACAGAACGTTCAAATATAACTAAGCGAATATGTTAAGTAGTTTCTAAGGACCTCGCAAAAGAATTATGACCTTACGCTATATTCTTAATAATACAAATCAACAAGAGGATGCGATTCCCAACTTTAATAAATCTCGACATTAGTTTTTCAAAAACTCTCTTTTTTGGATGTCCCTTGTCAATGTAAATTCTATTGGCTAAAAACGGATTCCCCTCTGCCGCAAGTCAATCAAAACAATGGCAAAACTACATGAATTGAACTTCGAATTGCTCCCACATCCACCATATTCGCCAGATTTAGCTCCCAGCGATTACTAGCTGTTCGCAGACCTCAAAAAATGCTCTCCGGTAAGAAATTTCGCACGAATGAAGAGGTTATCGCTGAAACTGAGGCCTATTTTGAGGCAAGAGATAAATCGTTCTACAAAAGTGGTATTGAAATGTTAGAGCGGCGCTGGAATGATGATGGAGATTACGTTGATGAATAAAGCTAATTTTGAACCAAAAAACCGTGTTTCCTTTGTTAGGCCCGGGACTTTGCAGCCCATGTGTTATAATCCGAATACTTGCCCCAGAAGGAGACAAATGTTTGTTGGTCTAGTAAAGTGAACGGTACATTACATAAAATAAAACAAATACCCATATCGAATATTAGTTGTTCTCTGTATCGTTTGCCATGAATTTTCGAACAATGTTTTATACTTTTTAGGTAACGTTCACACTTCCACCTGCTGGTACACGTCGAATAGTCGCACTTTACACATTTAATTTTATCGCCTTCGTATTCTAAATGCCGGATTTAGAATACACGCTATTACGTTTTCTAGTTTATTCGAAAGACGCCGTTTCTGAAACCTACCGAATCGTGACATTCTCTAAGTATGTTTGTACTGACAAACACTCACAACAACCAGTCGAATAATACTGAACATGCGTGCTTTGATTCTGCTACTCGATTCTCCGTGCCGCGCGCTTCACACTTCCACGTTGTTCAGGGCACGGTATTGAAACTTACCCCTCTTTGCCGAGACTAGTTATTATTATAGTATTCACCTTATTGGAGCGAATTGGTGTCGGTACATTTGCTTCTGTTATAATAAAAAAAAATTCTCTCTAATCCTTATATTCATTTCTCATACTACAGTAAACTTACTTTTCTACTTACTCACTACTTCACTTCCACTTTTCTACTCTCTTATCTTTTCATAATCTTCGCTCAATACTGCTATCTTACGTTTTAATATGTCCAGTCAGCGTCTTCACTGTCTCAAGGACAGGGTATATTAACTGACTATATCCGCAAATACGTATTATTTGATGGAACTTTCCGTGACGATATATATAGTCGCGAAATACACGTTTATTATATGAATCAGAAATATTGATCAAATCGTTTTTGCTGCAGTACAGTAGGATAAACTAACAGCTGTATCTATGTATATTTGTAAACATCCATCAACTACACATGTAACGTCTAACTAAATACAGGAGTAAGGGATTTTAAAGTAATTTCCACAGCAAACGCATTTATAATTTGAGCTTCGTTTGGAGCACGGAATCGCATTTGTAAAATTATCACATGTTCGTTAAGCCTTCTCGGTAACGTAGTTCCAAACGATTTCGTGTTACATTAAACACCGCCGACTGTATTTTGATTAAAATTTGGTCGAAAAGGAATTTACTACAGTTAATTACATTACCATTACATTACATTGCCAGTGTCACGTTTTCCAATATAACAACGTTTGAATGTCGTCGTAGAAGTATGTAGTTTATTGAGTTTGGAATTTAAATGGCGATTCTGACACACTTTAGTGTGCGACGATGTGATATAAAGCAAAGGGTGTTCAAAACATCATTATATTAATCACTTTGTTCAAAGGGAAGATAGTCAACAAAAAGCAACAAAGATAGTGAGTTGAGGTGTAGACGAAATGTAACCCTCTTCAGTCATAAGAAACTCTAGTTTCCACAAAAGCAACTATGCTTTGCTTTTGTAGACGAGTTCGAATGTGTATTGAAGTTTTGGTGGATAATAGAACTCTATTTATAAAAGGTAAGCACAAAAGTAATAATCCGTGTTTTGACATCCATTAACGCAATTATTGCCGTAGTGATAGCCTAAGAATTGTAGAAACCTTTACAACATACACTAGGGTGACAGAATAAAATAGGCACCTGGTAAAGCGGTATAAATATGTAAACAGCTAAATTCTAAGAACGAATTAAGAACTTTCTCTTGTCATTAGGGTGGGGGTAGATGTATCGGAAGGAATTCGTCATAGTTTAGTATCGTTACAACTATGCCTCGCTTACAAGGTTCGAGTGATATTAGCGACTTCACCCGGGGTGTCGCATGGTTGGCCAGAGTGAACGCGGCGCTTCGCAACGTGAAATAAGTAAATTTTTAAATATTCCGTTCTCAACAGTTAACCGTGTGATTACACAATTTAAATGCAAGGAAAAAACAACAGTGGAGCCGAGACCAGGTCGTGCCGGACCTTCTGAAAGAAGTAAAAGGGTGCTTGTGCGCGAAGTGTTAGGAGAACCGCAAAAAAGTACAACTGAGCTTACGGCAACTTCACAGAAAAGTCAGCGCACCGTTCTGCGATATCTCCACAGTATGGGGATGTATAAAAGGGTGGCAAAGGCGTTTCAAAAACGGCGCCGAATGGCTTGGGCAATCGAAATGCGAACGAAGCCCGAAGAGTTTTGGCGGTCTGTTATTTTTTTCAGACGAAAGCAGATACTGCCAATTCAGTGATAGTGGTCGTACGTGGATATGTAGACGTTCGTCGCAGCAACTGGACGACAAATTTTTGCATCAGACGGTGAAATACGGCGGTGTGAACATCATGGTGTGGGGCGCGATATGGTATGGTGGAAGATCGCAATTAGTAATCTGCGACGGAAATTTAAATGCGGCAAAATATTTCCAAATATTAACAGAAGGACTACTACCGATATTCGACAACGCCATTTTATCTAAAGAAGACGCCACTTTTATGGAGGATAGAGCATCCTGCCACAAAGCAAGAACAACAACCACATGGAACGAGGAACAGGGGATTCGAATTTTACCATGGCCAGGCCAATCACCGGACATGAATCCGATAGAGAATGTTTGGCACAGACAAATATGGCGAAACGACCCCGAAAACCCAGCAATAAGGAAGAACTCGTGGCAGCTGTTACAGAAGAGTGGTTAAATATTCCAGGTGGATCGACAAAATATTAGTCTAATTTAAAAATTTTAAAATATTTTGTATATATATAACGAGAATAGTATCTTTTTTTAATTAATAGGTGTCTATTTTATTCTGTCACCCTAGTACATAGTTCTTATGATGGTAACTATTATTGTTTTTAACTAATATCGTATGCTATATTCCTTGAACGAACTGCAAACTAACTTTCACTAGCCAAATTTACCATTACGTTAGTGAATGCTTAACATACTTACAATTTATAATAATAACCTTTTTTAACATGACTAATACATATCAATCGTATTTTCTAGATTTACAATCTCTCGAAACCTTCTAGAACTCTCAGGTCTTTCCCAGCCGCTTTACTGTAGCGAGTATATAAGCAGCCTGACCTCGTTCCGGGAAGAAAATTGTCCACGACCGAAATGTGTAGTACGCGATACAACTTTAGCAAATCACTCGAGTACCCGTATCAAAGCACACTTGTTCAGTATTATTTGACTGATCGTTGTGAGTGCTTGTCAGTAAAGACATACTTAGAAAATGTCGCATTTAGGTTCGTTTCGGAAACAGCATATTTCGAATAAATTAGAAAACGTAATAGCGAGTATGCTGCCGTAGAGAATACGAAGGCGATAGAATTAAATGTATGAAGTGCGACAACCATTTCACGTACACCAGCAGGTGGAAGTGTGTACGCTACCTAAACAGTATAAAACATTGTTCTACAATCCATGGCAAACGATACAGCAAACAACTATATCTATTATATATTCTGTATAATGTACCGTTCGCTTTACCAGACCAGCAAGCATTTGCCTCCTTCTGGAGCAAGTATGCGGATTATAGGTTACCACGTCGGACACCGTTAGGAAACTTTATGACATCTGTTCGTAAATATGTTGACAGAAGAATTAAAGCGGAATTGAAAGATAAAAAATGGTATTTATGTGTGGACGATACAACCGATCGGTAAAAACATTTTGTGGTGAACGTGATGGTACGTACAATGGAAGAGTTTGTACCGTCGTTCCGTATCTTACTTGCTTTCAAAAGAGTTGCAAAATGTATTAGCGATGAAATTTGAAAAGTGGTGTTGAGGCCATTGAATAAATTTCGAGTTTCAACATCTAACTTTTAATGCTTGTGAGTGACGGTGCCACTAACATGCTTTCCTTAAGCTGATCTCGTAACGAAAACAGTGTGATATGTAAAATCCATGCTTTAAACCTTGTGGCGCAATTGATTTCTAAATATCATCCGCCAGTAAATGCTTTAATTCGATAGCAGTCAAGTGAAATCTTTTTGTACCCAAAAGGTGCAAAAAGATTCCACAAACTGTGTTCCAAAGGGCCTTAACCACGACAGCCGATTGCTACGCTCTGGGGAACATGGTTAAACGCTGCGTTTTACTACTGCGAACATTTTGATGATGTAAAGAAGGTAGTTTTACAATTTGATCCGAAACACGCCAAGATCGATATTTATTCTTATTAAAAGGTCTAGAACAGTTGTTGCACTAATTTTACATTCGCGGGCAACTTGTCTAGATTTCATATTAAGATTTACTTCCACGAATGGATAAAGTTGAATTTCGATATCACAGACATTTTTTTCAGGGACATTTTTGTTGTTGCTATTTATTAATGTAAAAGTTGTTTAAAAAGGACGAACCATGTTACGAATAGTAGTCATGCTAAGAATCGGTCTTTCGGAGTAATCTACTGTAAATAAATCGCGTGTTACTTCTGCTGAATTACCACCGTAATATTGTTTTGGTATAAATAGTTTTTCTTGGGGTGCACGGAACTCCATTTTTTTATAAACTTACTGACCGCGATCAAAACTTAATAAAGGTTATAAAACTACAGAACCGCACTCAAATATCCAGCGACGCCTTATTAAGAAATGCACGAAATGAATCGACCACCGACTTCACTTAAAACGAATTACGTTTGTCTAGCTATTTGCCCCATCGCATCGCAGTAATACCAAATAAGAACTTCATTGAATCCATTCAAAATGAAAAGATCAATGTGAAGATAGGATTTTGTAGTAGTGGTTAAACAAGGATAGAGAATATCGTTAGACAGCAATAGCATACTGGCACACAATCGCTCAGCAGAATGGGTATTTCCCGACTTTGTCAACTTATGGAAATGTTATTTCATCCTCCTCTTACTTACAATTACGTCCGTCGATACGACAATAGTGCGCTCATGGCATGATTGTATTACCTTTTGTTCAACTGTCTCGAAAGAAAAGCCAAACTTCATGTTTCAACAACCTAATGTTGAATGTAATGTTTATGAGTGACGGTGCCGCTACCATGCTTTCCTTGGGCCGACCTCTTAAGAGAGAAAGTGGTAATCTGTTACATGTAACAAGTAAAATCCATGCTTTAAACCTTGTGGCGCAATTGATCCCTAAATGTTATCCACGAGTAAATACTTTAATAGCTCATATGAAGACAAAAGGCTTTCACGAACTGTGTTCCAAAATGCCTGAATCACCAGAACCGATTATTACGCGTTGGAGATCATGGTTAAGGGCTGCGTTTTACTACTCCAAACATTATGATGATGTAAAGAAAATAGTTTTATAATTCCATCCAAAATAAGCCAAGCTATCAAGAAAAGCCAGAGAATGTTTCAAGATAGTCAGGTAAAATGTAATTTAGAAAGCATTCGCAAGAACTACTATGGACTAATGGAGGGAATGACTTTGCGATCAACTTCAGAAAAGATTTTTGGAAGACCTTTCGTGTAACAAGGATAAAATGATAGCTTTACATATCATTCGTCAAATGGATCTTTAGACGCACGTCATCAGACATACGTATCTTCCTCGCGTGAATACTCGATATCGAGATTAAATAAGGATAGACAGATTAACCAGCGATTTTTTCTTATACCATCAAACAATGACGTGCGTCTAAAACTCCCCTGACGAAGGATACCTCTTAGTACTACTGCTAGTACTTTCTAGTGTGCTTATATTTCTAATTCTTGTTCTTTTCTTATGCACTCTAATAATACTATAGACTACATTTTCGGAGAATACATTAAAATTTACAATTTTGATGATTTCATTGAGCTCATTTAGATATCTGTCTTTAATTAAATGGAAATTAAGCAAATGACGAACCTAAAAGGTAACTGGCGAGAGTTTATGTTGCCATGAAAGATTAGATTCTTAGGAGATGAATCTACAGGTAGTAGGTTTTCTATATATGTCCATTTCTAGCTTATTCCTTGTTCTTATAACTAACGCATCCAGGAAGAGGATCCTGTAGTCGATTTCCGTTTCATAAGTAAATTTAATAGATTTAATTTAATAAATTTTGAATGTAGTTCTTCTAAATGTCGTCAACAGATCTAATCCAAAACCGTGAAAAATAAGCCAAAGTATTCTTAAGATCAATTTCAAATTTAGCCATAAAAAGGTTAGCTATGAAAGGGGAGAGACTATTACCCGTTGCAGTTCCACCAGTTTATTGGCAAAAAGTGTTATTCATTTGGAAAAGGTTTTGTTTCATGCAAAGTCTAACCCGAGAAATTAAACAAACAACCTCCTTGCCATCCATTTGGTAACAACATTTTTTCTAAACATTCTAAAGTTACATCGACTGTGATGCTAGCAAACAATGAGCTTACGCGGGCGACCTGAAATGTTTCCGGAATCGACAAGTAAAACACGGTACTGGTGTGGTTTTTTCTTTTTATTTCTCGATGTGGTCTCTTCGAAGATCAATACACTTTTTCAAACGGTGCTCCAGTTTCTTAAAGCCGTCGGAAAAGTAGGATGTTTCGAGGTCTGCAAAATAACCATCTGCAGTGGCGATGACCTCCTCACTTGAGGCAAATCTCTTTCCTCCCTGTAATTTTTTCAAGTTTGGGAATAGGAAAAAGTCGCTGGGGGCTAGGATGAAATTCTATTTTATCCATTTTTGCGAAACCACCTGACTTGCCATACAAAACACACTCTTAAACAACCACTATTGACAGTAGACATCCGAAATTTTGACAGTTACCATAAAAAAGATTGCCCTTGCCGACCAATGAATCCACTTCAATCTTCATACGCCATCTCTTGCAGGTTCCGGAAACATTTCAGGCCGCCCTCGTATATCAAACGAAACGAAAACTTCGCTGTCAGTAAGCTCAATGTTCTTAATTTTCTCAATTTTCACTGCCAAATCAGGTATTTGTACTGGTAAACTGTTAAATTTGTTTGACAACCACCTGGATAGCAAATAAGTTGGACCATTGATGCTGAAAACAATAGATTTCATACTCCCTCCTGCTTTATGAAACAGCATATTCTAAGTAATACGGGATTTGATATCGTTAGTCTATATCTTAAACTATCATTAATCACGTCTTTACATTCTAGCAATATCTTCTTGGTTTCTGTAATCAGTTTAGACAAAAGATTTTTCCTTAATTTTAAGTAAGAATTTTGTGACAAAGTTTTATTGACTCTATTGAAATAACCGTGCTTGTCCAAGATGACTACAGTATGACGTTTGTCTGTGTTTAAATAAAAACAAA
Source organism: Trypoxylus dichotomus (assembly GCA_023509865.1). Classification (NCBI taxonomy): domain Eukaryota; kingdom Metazoa; phylum Arthropoda; class Insecta; order Coleoptera; family Scarabaeidae; genus Trypoxylus; species Trypoxylus dichotomus. The sequence goes on from CM042081.1 coordinate 38,778,946, forward strand.
TTTTATCTCTTAGCCTTTTTAGCAATAAGTTTTGTGATTTACTGTTGATAACAAAAACCCTAAAAAATAAATAGAGTGAGGATATACAAAAGGAAGATAATGAGAACGTGTTTCTTTTGTTAATTTGTTAAGTTGTGCATTATCCCTTTGTGATCAATAAATTTTGGAAAGTGTCTGGCCCTGTTTAATTTACAACATAGCATAAGTTAACACTAATTGCCTAAATTTCAGAATATCCTTAATCTAAGCCAGATATTTTGCGAGTGCCGCTTTGTGACGGGCACTGTAAATTCAAACGAACCTTAAGTACTTTTAAATAATATATTATTCAGATAAATTTGTCTAGTGTACCTTCGTTGCAAGCTAATAGGGTATAACAAAAGTTTAAATTTAACCACAATTTTCTTTTACCGTAATGGAATTTAAGAAAGTATCCTCCGATATCTTAATTTCATTAAAGATTTTACGAATCCCGGTACCGCTATCTAACGGAATAGAAAAACTCTTTCCAAACAATTTATTTCAAATGATTTCAATTTGGTAGACTCGTCGTAAAAGTTTAAAGTTAATAGAGCAAACAAGAAATATCGAACTACTTTCTTTTCCGTGTAGTAGTTTCAATGTTAGCTTTGCTGGTAACAATCTACAAAAAAGTAGTAAATTTAGAACCTTGCCCTAGTCGTGTATCTTCTTCGATGTCTTTTTTTCTCCGAAACGTACAGTGTATACCTCTTGAAGCAGTTCGCAAGACATAATAACGCGTGTAGTTGAGTGAAATGTATCCCCATAGAAGTACGAACAAAGAAATACTCGGCATAGAAAGAGAACTGTCTCTCGCAAGACTATTTCACACTTCGACAGAGAGGAAACTGATTACATGGAAAAAGGGCGCGAAGAAAATTGTGTTATTTTTGGAACGCGTTGAGGAAGAAGACAGGGGCTGAAATACGAACGAGGAAGAGATCTTGAAAATACAATATACACATAGATGAATAATTGATACCAGTCGCTATCAATATGAGTATACGGTTACCATGTGGTTAAAAGAACTTATATAAAACTCGGTTTACCTTTACCAAGTCGATGAAAATTTGAAGTTACAAGGACATGAACATCATACAAATATGCAATATATTGTAACCTTTATACTCCGGAAATCTTTCAGTCAAAGTTCTCATTTCATCAATCCAACCAAAATTTCGATAATCTGATAAATATTGATAAAAGCGAATCGTTGTCTGAGAAATAAAACGAGCATTTGTGTAACACTACTTGTATAGATAAACGTCCAGCGTCATTCCAGGATAAAATAATATATTATACACACAGGGACTAAAGTCAATTATTGTTTAGTTCTGAAATATAATAATCCGATTACTTTGTGTGTACTTTTTTTCTTAAATAGCCGCAGATATAGCAGAAGAATTAAATATTTATTCTATGTCAACAGATATTAAGAGGAACATCGCATATTCTTAACAAGATATCTACATGTACCATGAGTGAAGGAATATATGTATTGAGAGGTATTGAATCAAATTTCATTTGTTTTGTAATTAATTGTAAGAAGACCATATTAGAACCTACCACAGTAGAAGAATAAAATTTTTCCAATTGAAATTTCATAACTTAATTGGCGATTTAAATAAGGATTGCGATGTAAATGGATATACACCGGTCTAGCGAACTGGAGCTGTAGGTTCAAATCCTACTGGAAACCATGAAATTTTTATTCATCAAAAATCTAATCAAATTAAATTCACCGCTGGTAATAACAAGAATCTATGTCATATTTATACTGGAAACAATCAAAATTTAATTTTATTTATATATAATAGTTAGCTATGGAAAACTAAAGGAGCAGCTGCGGAACTATAAACAATCTATTTAAATGCGCGAAGCTTTTAGCAAAAAGTCATCAAAAGACCTGAACTGAAATAACTGAACTAAAAAATAAATTCAATAATTGGTATGTGATGCGCATACGTAACATAACAAACAACATAAAATAAATCACAGAATGAAAAGTACGTAATATGATATGAAAGATGGAGCACGTAAAATTAAAAGTTACAAACGTTCGAAACGTCCGTCGAGACCCTGTGAAATTTGTTTTTGTATTTCCTTTCTTCCCTTTGAACTTTAGTTGTTTAAATTTCCAAAACTTTCCTGTGCTCTTTTTTATGAGGTCTCCTCTATCTCTTATATGTCTCCATAAATAAAAAACAAGAGGAGTAGGCTCGGGAGATCGAGATGGCCAAAGCTAAGGTCCATTGGGGCCGATCTATCCATATTCAAAGACATTTGTTATTCCCCGAGTGTGCAGGAGCCGCATACGAAAACTACTTGCCTTTAATATCTTTGTATATTTTTCGCTTCCGCGTTTTCCTTATTGACTTCATACACAACCTGATCGTTCATGACTAATGCGAATACATTGAAACTAAAAGTGTCACGAAAATTTCTTTCTCGTGTGACATGTGAATTTTGATCTGTCCAATAATGCGCATTTCTCGTTTTACAATTCTATCGGGACGGAATTTCGATTTATATATATGTCCATATAATTTTAGATATAAAATCAAAATGCTTTCGAACATTAACTTTCATAAATTCGCAAATCATCTCTTCTAGCTTGATGGTCTGACTGAAAGGCCTGGACTTTTTGAAAAGAACATTGGTGCATTTTATACTTCTTTAAAATTGTATACATCGAGATATGCGAAATTCCGAAGTGCAAGAGACTTCTGACCTTCGTACTCATACGGGTAATTACTGCTTAGCTGTGTGACTTTAAAATGTGTAACAAAATTGACGATCCCGACAAGTGCGTTTTTTAAATGAGCAAAAGTCCGACCCATCAAAATTTATTGACAGATAACTGAGGTTTACGGTAATGTGACCAACGAAGCGTCAATTCGGAGGTGGTGTATCATCTTTAGTGGCAAACGCAAGAATGTTCGCGATGAAGATCGATCGAGCCCACACTTAGTGGTGACTGACGAACTCAAAGCTATAATAAAGTATGTGTCAGGCGAATTTTGTCAGACGAACAAAAACCTATGACAAGGATGGTGATGAAATTTTGAATCGCATTGTCACTAGTGACTTGGATCAATGCAATGACATCATCCCCACTCTCCAACGACACCAAAAAAAGCAAAACAAATTTTGAACACCTGAAAGATTATGGCTACTGTGTTTTGGGATAAGCATGTCCTGCTCATCGACTAGCCGCTCAGAGGTAAGACCATAAATGCAGCCGCCTACTATCAGACGCTTCAACGACTTCGCCGCGCAATTCAAAACAAGGGACGCAGAATGCCTTGCAGTGGAGCCATACTCCTGCAGCGGGAGTGACACAGGTCTTGCTTCAACAGTTTTAGTGGGAAATTTTCAAACATCCGTCATACAGTCCGGACTTATCCAAAATGATTTTCACTTATGCCCCAAATTGAAAGATTGTTTGAGTAAGCAACATTACGGAAGTAATGATGATTTTAAAGAAGCCGTTAATCGGTGGTTCAACAACTTGATGGCAACTGAGTATCCAAAAGACACAGAAAATCTGATAAACAGGTACATGTGCCTAAATTTGAACGGTAACTACATAGAAAAGTTGCTTGGGTATCTAATTTTATGTCGTTTATTAATTTTGTTTAATTAGATCTAATAAAAGTTGCTATAGAAAAAAAAACACACATTACATTGGGAATGGCTTTCGTAGATATCTTGGTAAAAAGACGCGATCTTCTTTCTAATATTTGTTGACATTCACCATGAATATTAAATAAACCTAAAATACCTCTATTAGAATAAATATTTAATTCTTTCGCTATATCTTCGGCTATTTCAGAAAAAAGTACACACAAAGTAATCTTTCAGTAGATTTTAGATTTCAGAGCTAAGGAATAATTGTTATTTTTCCACAGGTAACTGACTTAATTAATATAAACAATTGCTTGTGGCTTCTAGACTATACAAGACGGATATAGGAACATTTAATACACATCAATGATAATTGCGTTTTTGGTCATGGTAGTGTACTGTATTTCATTAAAGAAATCGATTTCCTGGAATTGAATATTCATAAATTAGATCACCTTACATGTTCTAAATAGGCATGCTGTGTTATTACTAGAATATACTAAGATTCGATTGTCTCCTGTATAAATATAACATAAATTAATTCAATTCTGATATGTAATTATAAACAGTATTGGAAAACATTGAAAAAAGAGAGGAAACATAATATTCAAAATAATTCAAAACCACTTGATTCTAGAAGAATTGAATCTGAATACAAATTTTATAATAATCTGTTATAACAAACCATAACCACTTATTGCCTGCTACAAATTTACAAAATCAGACAAAAATGCTAATTCCACGAAATTTTAATGATCGGGTTGAGTGGAAAACAGTGTACACTTATACAATGCAAGACTAGTTCCAGCCAAACTTCATCCTCAGCTAGAACCTACATGAATGTTTTATTTATTACGTCTATATACTAAAGTGGGTATTAAATACTTCCAGTTAAATTAACTGTTCTACATTAAAAAATTGTTTATTACGTATGTTGAAAATTAGGTTTTGAATGAGATTACAAATAAAAAATGTGAGAAAGGATGTTAAGATAACTACAAAGAGGCAATATTGGTAAAATATAAGAAATGTTTTGTAAAAGTTAGTAGAGACCGTCACATGTTTATTTGTTGAGAGTTGCTAAGGGGGAGCAGGAAAATTGCAGATGCCACTGGCTATATATATACAGGGGCGACCTGAAATCTTTTCGGAATCGACTAGAAAAACATGCTATTGGTGTGGTTTTTCATTTTTCTTTTTCACTTTTTCAAACGGTGCTCCAGTCTCTTCAAGCTATCGGAAAAGTAGGATGTTTCGGGGTCTGGAAAATAGCCATCTGTAGCGACGATGATCTCCTCATTTGAAGCAAATCTCTTTCCTCCGCGTGATTTTTCAGGTTTGAGAAAAATAGAAAAAAATCGCTGAGGGTCAGGTCCGGTGAATATGGAAGATGAGAAACTGATTCACTCAGAAGGTGATGGTCGAAAATGATGGATTACATTTACCATGAACCTCTAGCAAAATATTTCGAATTTCCGTGAGCGTTTTCCGAGACACCCAGAAGTGCTTTATCCATTGCACGAAATTCGATTTTATTCATTTTTGCGAAATCGCCTGACATACTATACAAAACACACTCTTAAACAACAACTATTGACAGTAGACGTCTGAAATTGTGACAGTTACCCTAAAAAAAGGTTGCCTTTGCCGACCAATGAATCCACTTCAACGTTATTGCGCCACCTCTTCCCGATTCCGGAAACATTCCAGGTCGCCCTCGTAGTATAACATAATAAATGTTGAACTTAATAGAATAATTTCCGAAGGTTATCAAGTATTTGTATTATGTTTTGGATGCAACTTCATCTACATACAATACACAAGATAAAAGAATAGTTTCTCATAAGAAAAAGTGTAACAAAGCGCAGAGCTAATGTTTTTTATAAAACCACCACCACTTATAGATATATATTTCTTCTTATTATGAATGTTCCGTTTTCTCAAGACGGTCTTTAACTTATGAGCGGCAGTGTATGCACAGTAGTGTGAATCTCTATCAGATCACTTCAGTAACTTTCATATTTTTATTTTATTATTTTATTAAACATTGCAATAACGATGTGAAAACAATTGATATGTTATTGTTATTCATATTCGATGTATTTTATTATAAGAAAACGCTCCTGTAAATGAAAAATATTCCAGATAATTTAGGATAGGTGTTTTCGTACGATTTTGGTACTGGAGATAAAAGTCTGAGAATTTTTATAAATGAATAATGGCTTACATTTCACCAAAAGAAGTTGTAACCTATCCCATTAACCAGAACAGTTTTGCTGTAAATAATTTCGTTGGAACGATTCCCCATGATCCCTTTCTGCGCGCAGATGTCGCAGTGCTGAAGGTGGTAGAAGTCATTTTACAGTCTAATGAGCTACTAAATAAAGTTAGTAACATAATTGCACGAACGGCAGATCTAGATGTAATCAAGTTGTATCAATAGAACGTAAGCCACCTAAAAGATAAGTTGGAAAAAGCCTACGCAACTGTAGATACGGCCGAACAATTTCCAGAAGAAAATTATCCCAAACTAGATTCCTGATAAAAGTGTCATTGACCTTTGTAAGAAAAAATAGAATAGAGAACCGGAAATGATTGATTGCTGTCATAGGCTGAGAAAAAAAAGAGTCATGTAAAGTTTAAGGAGCATTATATATTTGCTATATAGCTGACAGACTTGTTTACAATACTTATTACAGTATTTTAAAGATTCCATAATTTTAAGTGGGATGCTGAAGCATTACGTTATATATTTTTATAATGTCGTTAAAACGGATTTGTTCCACTAAACAACATTAATTACATATCTGAGATAAAATCTCACGCCCACCTTTGCACCACATTTGCAGTTCACGTATGTATAACACTATTCAAGGATTCAGAATTGTAATTAGATTGCAAAACTTCTACGTCTTCGACGGTCTGATTAATACAAAATTAATTAGCGTATATGTGGGACGCAAAGTCAAGCCGTATTGGGGTTGTTTTCCTTCTACCTATGGCAAATATAGTTATTTATTCCAATGCGATTGCGTTAGAGTAAGTTTTATTGGAATTTCCATTCGTGTATAATTGAATTTTAATCCGCACTACGAAATAGTGTACACAAGTTGAAGTTTTAATACCTGTTTCATATACATTTAGAAACTAATCTGTATCGTCGCCTATAACGGTATGAGGTATGTGCATTCATAATGAGAAACGGGTTTTCTTGCCTTCCCTGCAAATGGTCAGTTATTCAATGGATTTTATAAAGAATAAATCACTTAGTTCTAATTATTACGATAGTTGTAGTTCCCTACTTTTCGAAAACTCTCCCTTAAACTTTTTGGATTTACCAAAGCACTTTGATCCGTTCCTGTGGGTATTTATTAAGCCCATGAACTTTAAGAGTTCGCTGATTTCTCTTAATCATGAAGATAGTTCATCTTTTAAGGGAGGTGAACAGGTTAATAAAATAAATATTTTAGCTAACATTCCAAAAGTATTTAAATATATTTTATATAATAATATTTATTCTAATGTTAAACCATTTTCGTCAAACCATCAACACGGATTAATAGTTGGTAGATTCACTGTAACTAACTTGACAATTATCGCCCAGTATATATCTGGAGCGTTGGACCACCGAGGACAGGTCGATGTTGTCTGTACTGACTTTGATAGGGCTCTTAGTCGCATTAATCACAACCCACTTTGTTCTAAATTTACCTCTTTGGAAGAAGTGGTTACGTTTTCTATAACGGTTATTCGTCCACTCGTTTGAGAACACTATCTGAAGTTCAGCAGAGTTTTAATCTCGGACCACTATTGTTTAATATTTTCCTTAATGATTTGCTCGATAAATTGGAATGTAAGGCTTTAGCATACGCGGATGATCTTAAAATCTACAATGTTATTGATTCGCTAGTCGATTGTGTTAAGTTGCAGACTTACCCTTACTGATGACTGGTGTATTCTGAATGGCGTATCTCTAAATATTGGCAAATGTTTAGTGATCTCATACCAGACGCTCTAATCCGATCATTTTTTAACTACGCTGTTCAATCTAGATTAATTACAAGAACAGAAAAAAAAAGCATTTAGGTGTGCTTTTTAACTCAAAACTAAGCTTCTCTGATCACATATCTGCTAATATGTCTTTCTGCATCCTTGGACTTTCTAATAAGGACTTGTCGCGCCTTCCGTGACATCTCGGTGTTACGAACTCTGTACTAAGCCTTTGTTCGATCTAAATTGGAATATGTGAACTTAATTTGGTATCAGGTGATTTCAATTGAACGTATCCAAAAGAGATTCCTCAAATACCTTAGCTATAAGGTTAGCGGTAGTTACCCTGATCGTGGTTCAGATTATGTGAGATTGCCGCAGATACATAATTTTAGTTCATTGGAAGATCGTCGCAATAAAAACAGTGCGAGATTTTTATTTGCTACTATCTAATGAAATAGATTCACCATTGTTATTAGCTTATGTGGATTTCTGAGTACCACTACATTACCCAGGTTCCCTTTTCTGGTAAATATCTTGGCCAATTCGCCTATGTTCTATATGGTCACCAATTTTAATAGAATGTAATCATAGAATATTTGTTTATTTTAGGCTTAGGTTTATTTTGATGAAATATAGTATAGCGTAGAAGTGTTTGTTGATTTGAAATTGTATTACACATAAGGTATGCAATTAATCTAACTACAGCAATTCTTTGTAAGTTATCTTGTAAGTGAAAATTACCGTTGCACAAATATAGATTATTCTTATTATTATCTTTTCTAAGTAGGCTATCGACTTGCTCGAAGTCAATAAAAATTACATAGGTTACAGTAGATTCTCTGTATAGGAACATATCACATTTGTTTTGAACTAAGGATCTTATCCATTGTTGAGTTACAGGACCGAAGTGCTCTACAACAATGGTCTATTATCTTCTCTGTAATTCTATTCCTTTCAGCACGGCTCTGTTTACATTATGCATGTGTGTTCTTGTATTGTATACAATACAGGACAAAAATTGCAAGCTTCTTTTTTTAAACGAAACAAATTAATATACATATGTTGGAAATATTTCAACCTAATATATCTTCATATATTTATATAAACGTGTAATACTGAACACTCGAATGTATTAAAAGAGATTATAAGCCTTTAATAGTCATTATTCTAGAACCTAATAAACGTGGTTTGAGATATACAATACATTTTAAAGTTTAGTCATTTCATCATCAATTGTCAAAAGTCGTTTGCATAAATACGAGGGCTGAAACTTTAATAGTGGCAACACTGCCATGGAAGCGAATTGAGAATGAATGAATTATTCTCACTACTAATACGTACCAGTCTATGTTCTACCTATCTTACAATAAATAGACTCCTCCCTCCTAATCGAAGCGCATTCGATATGGCGAGAGAAACATAGTATTTTAGGGTTACCGATTTAAACTGTTGCGTTCTACATTTTTGTAATGCAGAGAAAAAAGGAACAACGAAGTTGATTGAAAATTGAAAGTGCTCGTGGTCATACAGCAAGGCAATGCCATGAAGCCTTACTGAAGTGTACGGGGAAACAGCGTTATCATATCGAATACCAGGTGTGAGATGGCAACAGCTATAGGCGAAAACCTTCAGATGGTTTTCGCCTCTAGTATGATAAACACGTCGAATTACCGTGACCTTCTGCCACAGTGGTTTCGCCTCTAGCGTGGTCTACAGGTCGAGTTACCGTGCCACTTTGATTTTCCTGTTTTCCCCTGAAGAGGCCTTCTACGACGGAGGCGAAACTTCAAGATCGCACCCATTTCTTTTCCTTTTCCTTTTCTTTTTTCTTCCTTTCTTTCTTCTGTCTCCCTCCTCTCTTTCCTTCTCTTACTCTTTATTTCACCTTTCCTTTTTTCATCCTTTCTTAATTTTTTCTTTTTATTTCTTTTTCCTCTTATTTTTATTTCATTTTTACATTTCATCGTAATACGGTACAATTTCGGAAGTAGTTCGCTTATTAACGTTTAATATTATTTTATTTTTTATGAGACTGTGATGAATTGTGTTATGAGTTATATTATCTGATGCTACGATATACATACGTAGAAATAACTATGAATGAAAACAAATCAATGCTACACATCGCACTGTATTACGTCTTTTAGTTTATCAAATAAGTATTGTCATATTATTTCCCTTTTCATTAATACAAATGTAAGGGTGGCTTTAAGATTAGTAGTACAAACTTTGTGAATCGTGTTTACAATAACTCGCTTAGACAGTTGGTTATTAATCTGTTATTCATATCATCAATAACGATATAAAAGTGAAGATGAGTGAGAGAACAAATTTCATGCTCACTTTATTTCGGCTGAACTATAATGAGTCGCCGAATATTAACAAATCTGTGCTGCGGCCACGTGCTTATGTATGCCAGCAGCTGGAATCCTTTCCATATCCAGTCGCCAAGAATCCACAGCTTGCAGCTTTTCACACGGTATATATTTTCAAAATGGAAAGCGCAATTCATAAGTAAACGTTTTCAAATCAATTATCCGACCAGAAATAGAAAATAACTCGTAACAAAAATATTGGAAACAAAAGACACATAGAATTAAAAACGGACTGCTTAACTTTACAAAAACAGACCGTATTTATTAATACTAGACAGTACATTAAACATGTAGGGCTCGTACAAACGACAACAAATAGTAAACGTCAGGACCAGCAACACAACCGGCTTGATTATATTCATTGCAGTCACATATGCGCCATATACCACGATAATGCCAACATAGAAAAATATCAGAGAGACTGTATACATGGAACGGGACGAAAGGAAATATTAAACAAATCTATGCTAGCGCAGGAATTAAACATTTTCAGCGAACAGCACGCGTTCGGAAGTAGAGTTTTCGGTCGAGCAGTGATATACACTTATGCAGTACGTACATGCATGCATGTGGAACGTGCATAATGAGACAAAGAAATAAAATAACATTTCTAAAGTTGAATATTGCTATAGGAATAGGGCGGTGTTCTGAGTCCCATAAATTTGGTTTTTTTCATTTTTTTGAACGTAACCGTAATGCCGAAGTTGTGAAAAGCCAAAGAGAATTTTTGACCAAACAAGCAGGAAAGTGTCTAATATTAATGTGTTACTTAGTGCTGTTATGTACATTCCCGTTCAAGGTAAATTGGAAACTTGATAATATTTTGTAAAACACATTGTAATTTCCTCTCTGCTACTATCACCACATCTAACCCTACAATACAAGTGATTATCCTTGGCGCTAACTAGCGCAAAAGAATTAAACATTTGTCTGCAAAGTCAGACATAGCAAAAAGGAGCGGGTACAGCTTCCCACCCTTCTCTCATAGAGTAGACTGCACATGTGAATGATTTCTCAGGCTTAGCATCACGTATTTAAAACACATCTAAAGGAATGCCTAGAAAATAAGACCAAAGATAAAGACGCTGTTAAATACAGCTTTTCTCATGGTATTGGTGAAATCAGCACTAGCAGAGAGGGAATTACAATGTGTCGAGCATAAAACTGCTCGAAGCCACGCCGATGACGTCGGGTAGGCAAAAACATGTGTTTGTGTTAGCGTTTTATGTTTCTTGACATTGCCTTTCTCGTGAATGATTTCACCAATACCATGAGAAAATCTGTATTTAACAGCGTCTTTATCTTTGGTGTTATTTCCTAGGCATTTCTTTAGATATGTTTTTTACTACGTCATGGTAATCCTGAGAAATCATTCACATGTGCAGTTTACCCTATGGACTGTCCTTTGTGCTCACGCCCTCTCGGGACTAACCGCACCTTATAATTAATATGAAATACAATTAAAAGATAAACTTTTAATTGTATTTAAAAGATGATTGAAATTGTATAGTCAAATGTTTCTTTTGGAAATTATTTAATTTATATTCGTTTCACTTTCCTCTATATTCCCCTCCACCTTTCTCTTTCTAATAGTCTTTTCTTGTTTCTCTTCTGTTTTCCAACTTCTTCCTAGTTTTCCTCCTCTGTTTACTTACATTTTCTTTTTCTTCCTCCTTTTGCCTTTGAATTCATTCTATTTTTTCTCTCTTGTTTTATAATGTATGATAATAATTTAGATTTCTTTTGCTTCTTCGTTGTGTAACAATAAACCTGTTTAATTAATATTGATTAGTAACAACTAACAATTAAGATTTTAATTGTAATTTTTAATTGGGTGAAGTATTGCGTTACTTTGGGCAAATAATTAAGATATAGTAAAAATACGATTATATAGAAAAAGAGAAAGTGTGGCTTTAAAATCAACACCGTCAAGTCTACTTAATGTCAATGATAACACGCAGAGCAGCAAAGGAAAAATGGCGACCAAAGATGAGGTAGAGAATCCGAGAGAACGCATATAGCCCATTCAACCAAAATGCTGTCCAGGGGCAAATGAAGAAGACGTTAACAAACAGCAAAAGCCAATAAATGGTCAAACGAAACGACATTATAGCAATTGCCATGTTTTTTGGGAGGTACCGCTTTGGATTGGTTTGAAACTATTGTAGAGGAGGAACAACCAAAAAGCATCTTCAGTAATACTAGTCACGACGACCAGATACACTACCGATTGCCTCCGAGGATATAGCAAAATGAAGAGAATGTATGGAAATACTATCATGTAAAGAAGCGAGTTCGGAGATGATGGAACAGGAAAAGATCCATTTTGTTCTTAAGGGACCACAGCCGAAGATACTGGAAAAGGTAAATCTGAAGACCGTAGCGCATTGGAGAAGCTTCGCATCAACATCTGGAAGATAGAAGCAAAATCTTTCCTACTGGGATAATCCTTACGAGAACCAAGCCTGACCACTTCGTCGGAAAACGACCAACTACATGAACTAAAAAGACAAATGAGCAATCTGGAGAGTAGACTACATGGTAGGACACATCCAAGTTACACTATTTTTAAGAAAAACAGCGCTAGTATCCCAGTAAAACGGGAAAATATTCGTACCTCAGATGGTAGAGTAATTAGTTTTAAGTGCAATAGACCTGGGCATTATGCCAAAAAATTGCTGCTCAAACAACTTAGGAACAAGAAGTGAAAAATACTTAAATATGCGACAATATATAGTTATCAGTACCTGATCCATCCTTCACAGCTGCTAGCAATGCTCTATTATTAAAGCAATTCTTTTGATTCTGCTAACTCAGCCTGTTTTCGGTGCCTGAGTAATCGAACTTCTACCATGAAACTAAAAATGTAATACACATAAAAGCAAGTGTACTACTCACATTTATGTTCTGTGTTTTAAACTATAGACATAATATTAATGTAATTAACTTTTATCTTTTGCTATGAAGACAATATTACATCATAAATTAGGTATGAGTATTTTAGCTTTTATAATATTACAGATTGTCAATGAATATTCAATATTTTGGAGGAAGATTGTCCTTATTTTTCAGGAAAATTCTCTTATTCTTTTCAATTAATCTAAAAACTATAGTAATTTTGCCTGAATATTTTTATTAAATGTTAAAAATCGCTTAAAAACCAAGTAAACTAAATCATTTTTTTTAGAACGTAACGACTGGTTAAAGAATAAAAGTGACGAGATGATACGCCATTAGTAGATAGGGATATGCCTGGAATAATGAAACAAATAACCTTTAAATGTTAATGTTCTATAAAAACTTTATATTCCTATATTTGAAATGGTTCAAGTACAAATACAAGCCAATGATACAGAGCCAAGTCCCAATTTAAGATTTTAAACACAATTAAAACATAGCCTTACAACGTACATGCTAAGGCGGTAGTTTATATTGCTACCAAAGGAAAACATACATATACACATGCTAATGTACATTACATGTATAAGAGAGCTCAAGTAACTACAATTATTGCAAATATATATATCCTACGTACATCGTAACTGTACATAGCCAAGAGTGGAAACCGTGTACACATTTTATTTTTTAAATATATTTTTTTGCGCATGCGCATTGAGTTTCACTGTACAACCTTTCATCTAGTAAATAAGCGAACATACTCTACAAGTAGGTCAAGTAATTCAGGAATTTACGAGCAGGCTACAGCGGCGCTGTTCTTCAAACCAGGAGAACGTAACAATTGGCATGTAATTTTTCTTACTGATATTTACTTAATGTGTTGTCTTTTTTGGTATGTTTTTAATGTATTACATATATTCTGTTTCTTGTATGTTTTACTATTTTATCCATTTTTAGATGTTTATCCTATATTTGAAATAATCGATTGGTGGCTGCGCTGGTTATAAACTCTGCAAATCTTTACAATTACCAAAGTATCGTGTATTATTTATATCACACCTCTTTCATTACGACAAAAATAAGTAAATTTTTTTACTAGTCATTTACGTAACGACGCAAACGAGGGATACAATCAACATTAATGGCAAACAACAACTCGTCTATGCGGTTAAGACCGGCGTAACAGTAAGGCGGTAAATGTTGAATCTCAGTGTCAGATATAAATGTAAACACGCCTTTCATGAGTTAGTAATACTATGGTGTAAGTAATTTTGTATTTATATTATTTTTTTAAGTAAGATTAGTTTGTCTACTTCAGCAATAAATGCATATTTGGACGAGTTTCATTAAACTTTATTTAGAGCGGCTCATTCTTTAGTTATAATAGTAAACCTCAGTGAAAAAACTGTTTGTATTGGGAGTATATCTGTTATAGTATAGCTTGTCTCTCTAGGGCATAAAAACGACATAAATAATTCCGTTAAATTGTTATTTGATAGTTTGTACTAACATTGTAAACCCGGCTCATTGAGACTATAACTTCGTTCTTAATCTAATATGGTATTTGCTACTGTACATTCCAAACACGATGAAACTCCAGACCCTTAAACCGCAGAAAGGGGAAGTTTTGTGTAGCGGATGCTGCTAAAAGCAACTGCACTTTATATTCAGCTCACCTTCGCCGTGGTAGAAAGCGATAAATATTTATATTCCGTTACATTTCCTTCACCACACATCCTGTAAATTTTAAGAATTTGAATTTTGTGGAGCTTTGTTCTCAAATTGTTTTAAATTTATTTCATAGAAGTGGAATATAAATATCTGCGAGGGATAAAAATAACCTGGCAATTGTTTTCTTTTGTGCAGCATCGAGAGATGGAATCTAGGATTCGAAGTTCTTGTATTAGATTTGTAAATAGTCTCAGTATGCTCTATTCAAATTGAGCCGGGACAGTTAATCATAACAAATTGAAGAATAGTTCGGTGCCTTTGCATACATTATTATGAAATCTAGGTTAGATACATGCATATATTCATGCCAAACAGTAGCGTTTTCTTGTTTATGCTGAAGGTGATTAATTTATTTATCGCCTTTATTAAAGATACCTTGGCAGTAATTATCTCTAGTATTTCTTTGAGTGAATACACATGCATACAAGTGACAACGTGGACTGCTGTTTAGAACGTCTATCTTTTAGTACTCGGACTGAATGCGAGATAGCAATTTGATATTTTGTAGACGTAATAAAATGTTAGCATCTATACAAAATATACACGGTAATATTAGGTGTATTATTAAAACGGTGGCAGAGTAAAACTCACTTTTATGAAATGCAATACCTTGCGTATTTTTACATCATTAAAGATCCTTAAATTCGTTGCTAGATTATGAAACCAACCTGTTTTGTAGTTTTCGAGTTATAAATTTTCTTTGAAAATTTGATCAATCACATATTTCGGTAGATAAAGTAAAAGTTTAAAGAGGAAATTTACATCTGGTGACGATAACATTCCTTACTTTCGTGTGGTTTGCTATTCCTCTGTGTATGATAGTTAATATAGTCTTTCACGCGTGCACGATTTCCCGATACATGGAAATTAGTCAGAATCCCGCAAATCTTTAAACAGGGTGGCAGTTCCAATATTAGCAATTACAGATCTGTAGCCGCAATTTCCTTCTTCGCAAAGGTCTTATGATACAAAAGTGCACCTCTCTGCATCTCAGCATGTTTTTACGTCAAATGGACCTACTATAACTAACCTGGTGCAGATTTCTCAAAAATAGCTTCCACCGTGGATGGAGATGGTCAACTGGATGTTATTTATACTGATTTTTCACGCGCTTTTGACCTGAAAGATCCAAAGATCCTCATAAGTTGTTGAAGGAGCTGAGTTTTTTCGGTGTCAGCAGGAATTTCCTAACATTAATTCGATCATGTTTTCTAAACAGTTTTGTTTTAATGGACTTAAATCTCAAACATTTTAATATAATATATCAAGGATCTCGCTCTATATATATATTATGTGTTCTTCTAAAGTCCATTGACTGCCCTTTATCAGCCCATGGTCAACTCTCATGTTGACTTTCTACAACGTAATCTGGACAAGATTCATACCTGGTGTCTGCATAATAATTTAAAATTAAATATAGATAAATGTCTCTTTATGTTTTTTACAAAAAGGATGCATAGAGTCGATTCTCTGTAATATATTAACAGTATTAATATTATTCGCCAATCTCCTATTAAAGATTTGGGTGTGATATATGATTAAAAGGATATCTTCTCTAGTTACGTTCCTGATGTCGCTGCTTCTAAATTATTAGAATTTATTTGTGGCACTAGTAAGATTTGCCTTAATTTTTCATATTTTTGATTGTTTCATATTATTGGTGTTAAGGACTTAACATTGTTTTTGTGTTTTTGTAAATGAATTTTAAGTTTCTAAGCAAATGTATTTTATTTTATCCATTTTGTTTTACTACCTTATGTATTTTATATGATTTTATCTTCTTTGCAACCGTATGGGTTAGCATTATTCTCTTATTTTCATTTAGAATATTACTTTATTTTCATTTTTATTATTTATTTATTTTGCTCTCTGTAGAATATATCGAATCTTATTTTAATATGTATGTACAATACGCATTGTATATGTATGCAAGCCCGCCATTCACAATACTCTAGCTAAACGTGCCTAATTTAAAAGTCATTATCTGCAACGTCGTCGAGCAAATATTGGGAGTTTTCTTAATATTTATTATATACAAGTACAGGCAGTCGTCTCCCGCGTGACGGTCGAGGTATTACAGATCGGTCACTCTCGGTCTCCTTTCGTACCTCGTCGTAACGTTTATAGTAACATCGTCGGACGAATACTGGAAGTTTCTCATAGTTTCAAGTTTTAGCGGAAATCGTCGAGACTGTTATCGTCTATAAATTTATTTACTCTTCTCTTACGATTCTGGCGGGAGTCATTCTGGTAAGGTTGTCGGAGCGCATGTATAGATTTCTCCATTAAGTACAAATCCTCGACTCTCTATTATTGTACGTCGAGACTACTGTGTCCGTTGTCGTCTATATATTTATTTAGTCTTCTGTTACGATTCTGGCGGGAATCCTTCTGGTAAGGTTGTCGGAGCGCATGTATAGATTTCTTTAATAAGTACAAATTCTCGATTTTCTATCATCGTTCTTCGAGGCTACTGTGTCCGTTGTCATCTATACATACTTTTAGTCATCTGTTAAGTGTTGGGATTCATTTTGGTAAGGTCGTCGGCGCGCTTGTATAGACATCTTCTACAAGTACGATCACTCCGTTTCTTGTTGACGGTCCTTGCGGCCGCAGCGCCCGTTGTCTTTTGTACGTTTGTTCGGTCCTTTGTCGTATCGGGACTTAGACATTTTTTCATTTAGTTGTTCGTCGTAGCGCACACGCACAATTGCTGGCTACTGGCTTTTTCCCTTCTTTGGAGCGCAGTAGCAGAGAGCTAGAGATAGCACATAGCGTATTATTTCTTACGAGAACGCCTGGATAGCTGTCACATTACTTTTGTTTTCAGATCGGCTATTATCGCTACTGTCGCCCTCGACCAGGCGTTCAAGCTCTAAGAGATAGGGTAGGTTCCCGTATAAATGTGTAAATAACGAACGTATTTGGTTCAAGTACAGATACAAGCCAATGATACAGAGCCAAGTCCCTTAGGCAAACAAGGAAAATGTATTAGGCTCCCGGAAAGGGACATATAAATAAGCATAGCGCCGAGGTACGCTTATAAATTTAAGAAGTAAATAGAGTTGGCTCCCCTATAAAAAGGCAGTGGTGCATGCAAACAGATACAGGCATTAGTACATGCCTCTAACAAAGCTTCTGCGGAAGTATATAAGAATTTAAGATTTTAAACACAATTAAAACATAGCATTACAACGTACATGCTGAGGCGGTAGTTTATATTGCTACCAAAGGAAAACATACATATACACATGCTAATGTATATTACATGTATAAGAGAGCTCAAGTAACTACAATTATTGCAAATATATATATCTTACGTACATCGTAACTGTACATAGGCAATAGTGGAAACCGTGTACACATCTTATTTTTTAAATATATTTTTTTGCGCATGCGCATTGAGTTTCACTGCACAACCTTTCATCTAGTAAATAAGCGAACATACTCTATAAGTAGGTCAAGTAATTCAGGAATTTACGAGCAGGCTACAGCGGCGCTGTTCTTCAAACCAGGAGAACGTAACAATTGGCATGTAATTTTTCTTACTGATATTTACTTAATGTGTTGTCTTTTTTGGTATGTTTTTAATGTATAACGTATAGTCTGTTTCTTGTATGTTTTACTATTTTATCCATTTTTAGATGTTTATCCGTTGGGCATTTAATAAATTATTGTTATTACTATTGTGTATGTATTGTATATGTGTATTGTTAAGTACACTAAGGAGCATGTTTCAGATAAAAATGAATTACTTTAAAGATACCATAAAGATGATTTTTATATTAGGTGAAACAGATGGGAATCCTTTTTTAGCCAATAGAATTTACATTGACAAGGGACATCCAAAAAAGAGAGTGTTTGAAAAACTAATGTCGAGATTTATTAAAGTTGGGAATCGCATCCTCTTGTTGATTTGTATTATTAAGAATATAGCGTAAGATCATAATCCTTTTGCGAGGTCCTTAGAAACTACTTAACATATTCGCTTAGTTATATTTGAACGTTCTGTTAAGTAGCGGATTTGTGTCAAATTAAGTAGAAGCGGTTCAGATAAAAAATACTGTCAGATGCAAACAATGGAGATGTTTACAAAATTTTTGTGTCAGCATCGTCTCTAAGAATATTCCCATCAGGCCTAAACAGCATAGAAATATAATAAAATACATCAATGGAACTATAACAATATCAATGTAATACAGAACGATGTTTTATTGATCTATAATATTCAGAAAGCACCAAATACTAAATAAATAACAGGTAAGTAGCAACCATAGATCTCTGGATATAGTAAAGTAAAATAGATTGTATTTGTATTCAAATAAGGTCAGGTAATTTGGTATTTATGTATGTATATATGTGTACGTATATATGTGGAAAATGTTCTGCTTTTACAGGATCGACAGTACTGTGTATTTAGGGCAAATACAACAACACAAATAAGGAATTAATTTATAACCTAATGTTGTTGACAGCGGGTTATAATATGATTTTCTGCTCAGTGTGATTTATTTCCAAATAAGTTTTATGGATGGAAAGCGATATATTAAACAAACCAAATACATACGTGCTGTGAATGCATGATAATACGTTTACATAGCAACTGTCAGTTGGTTCGACTACAGTTTAATCAATTAGAATGAAATGTATACTGTTCAGGTTCCCCAAAACTTCCTTTGGAGAACCTTATATAAAATATGAATAAAAAAAGTAATAATACCTTTCAAAATATAGAAATTCAATCAACGAAATGGTCTCAGTTTCGAGGAAAACTTAACATTTTCTATTTTCAGAATGCAACAGTAGACTGGAGGTAAGAATACGCAGGAGATAGTGATGATGATAGGAATCTCCTTGAAGGTAACTTTTTTATCTTCAAAAATAAACAAATTGGTTAGTATCTCAGACTTTCACTGCCGTTTGACATAGTTATAACGGTTGTCGGGTTCCTCCGTGTCAGTAGGTTTTTGTCGCTGACGTTTCGCGAACAACTACGGTTCACATTTTCAAAGGTACTGTACCTTACACAACCGTTACAACTAAAACAAATTGATACTTTGAAACTATCCTAAATTGGACGAATTCTGAAGGAAAGATTGCTTAGGGAAAAAATAGATGTATCCACATCCCACAACGTAACGCAACTTTGGAACAAAAACAATGTAAGGAAGATATTTAGCCTGATAATCAGCTGAAGCAAATTTGATAACGCAAGGAAAAGATGGACAGAAAGGAGTAGCGATAAGATAGCACCCATAAGAGAATGTTTTGAGTTATGGAGTACTTATCTTCAAAATACTTATGTATGTACCAAATTGTTGTATAAGGGTTGATGAACAACTCACTCCTCAGAAGAAGATTTCCTTTTAGAAAATATATTCCATCAAAGTTTAAAAGGTATGGACTCAAATTTTTGGCTATTTGTGATCGTTGAACATGCTTTGCGCTCAAACACAAAATTTATACTAGAAAACAAGGTGATAAATGAGACAATAATCAAGGGTTGTGAAGTTTCAGAAGGTTGTGTAATGTTTAATCCGAGAAATTGGAAATTCTGGACAGAGGATCTCTTGCGATAACCTTTCTACTTCCCAAAACCTAGGAAAGTATTTGCTATCAAACCATCTAACAATAGTTAGCACAATTCGCAAAAATAAAGCCCAAATTACCAGTTTTTCAACGGTACTGATCAGTACTTTTGAAAATGTGAACTGTAATTGTTCACGAAACGTCAGGGACAGAAGAGCTAGTAACACGGCGGAACTCGACAACCGTTACGACTATAACAAACGGCAATGAAAGTCTGAAAAACTATTTCACTCCTTTGTTTGTCTAGAATTATGAAATATCCAGTCTTGCGTCGGCAATTGTTCATCAAAACCATTGTTGACCAAGTTTTATATAAGAGTTAGAATTCATTCGCGTAGAAATAAAACGTGTAGAGGTTCTTATAGGTAAAAGCCATCCAAACCAACATTACTCCCACCAAAATTTCGCCTCATCGCAAATCGTGCGAATAATATTTGGAACCATGAGGCCCGTCTTGGTTAAATTACTTCTTATCAGAGAGTATGTCGTTGTCCCACTTATCATCACATCTCATATGATCCTCCGCAAATTTCAGTCTTGCCTGTTTATGTGCCTCTTTTAAGGGTGGTTTTGAAACGTTTCTTAGCCACCGAAAACGTTTACTGCTGGATAAAATTTCTCGTACACGTTAGTGAGAAATTCAAATGAAATTTTGTTTGTTGCGCGTTGAAATATCGATCACAGCCGCCCTCAATCAGTTTTTGTTTACCCCCTTAGCGCGAATTTTCAGTAGGAATTACCCAACTTTATAAAATTCCTGAAGAGGTGATGAAATTGTCCTATTTCCTTAGCTATGCCTCGGGTTAAAAATCCTACCTCTTTATAACAATTTATTTTTGTTTTTTTCCTCCTCGAATAGCAATTTACGTTTCAGCATTTTTATTAGCTATGTATACTTCAGTAATATATATACATGTAATATATATAACGTAATAAGAATCAAATTTCGGCGGTAAATTTTCTGGAAATCACAGTAGAGACGATGGTAGCACTACAATAAATGAACTGGACAAAAAGTTACTATCCGGTTCCTATGCTACAATGAAGCTGAAGCATATAGTCATACTTACACTGAAATACACTCGAAAACACACGAAATTTCTATAGTTACGCAATGTTAAACCGACATTCTACGAAGTAAGCCATTATTAGCCAATGTAAAAGGCCTCTAAACATCTTCAAAAGTTCGTTTATTGTTAAATATGTATATATATATACATTGTGTAACTATAGAAATTTCGTGTGTTTTCGAGTGTATTTCAGCGTAAGTGTGACTATATGCTTCAGCTTAATTGTAGCATACGAAGCGTCCAATTGGTTTATTGGACTGATTGCCGTTGAACTGCTGGGTAGGTTTAGTAAATTAAACTCAGAGTCTGTTTAATACATATATTAATGAAATCATAAGAAAGAAGTACAAGTCTATGCGTAAACAATAGTAACACTTCGTTGTTACCACCAATAATATTACATGTATATGTATATGTACATATATGTATATGTATATGTATAGGCTTGAATATGTTTGTTACAGTTTCAGTAAATGTTTGCTATGCGCGTGCATACATATATTTATTTGTATTAGGAACCCACTAATACATTTGTCTAGGAGCTGCAAGACCCAGAAGGGTGACTTTGGCGATTAATAGTCGGTCCACGTCTGTCGTAAATGCGACTCAACTATTGACTACCCAGGTCTTCCTTAAATCTTAAGCTTTGCATCAATGTGCATATAGTATAAGCCCGAAGACTTTGGTTTGCCGCAATGGGCGTTAATGTTTCTTACTATACCTACGCTTTGGTAGGATAGGCTTCGAGCAATGTGCGTAAGAGTCCGAAGATTTTCCTTTGCCTCAATGGGCGTATAATGTTTATTGCTGTACCTACGCTTTGCCAGGATACTTGCTCCTTTACCACAGCCCCCTTATTAAAGGGAGAAAACCTTAAACCACCAATCGTGCTAAGGGATGATTATATACGGGCCTACTACCTGCGACGGATAGCTAATCCGAGCATGCGCCGAGTCTGGCGTGGTCGACGAATGGGCTGCGACAGATCGGCAGTCGTAATGTTGTGATTCTCGCGATGTGATCGTTGCTATGGTAACTGTATACGTACAAGGCGCAGAGATAAATTCTGCAGCAACAGCGCGCTAATATAATATATATATATATATATATATATATATATATATATATATATTATTATATATTTGAGGCGATTTCTTTTACGCTAAGGTATTTTGGTAAGCATATACATATACAAATTGAGGTAAATTTATAAGATAATATATACAATATAAGAACATAGAAAGCATTACAAAATATTGATTTAAAAGATACATAAATATAAACATATGGATATTAAAAAAAAATAAAACATTTACGATGAATTAGAGTTCGTAACACGAAGCTGATAGTAACTTTTTGTCCAGTTCATTTATTGTGGTGCTACCATCTCAAGTTCATCTCTACTGTGATTTCCAGAAAATTTACCGCCGAAATTTGATCCTTATTCGAAGTGGAAATGAGAAGATTGTATTGTATTTTTTCTACAATTACATTAAATATGCCACCAGAAATACTATTGAAGGAATTTTAAAAATGTATTGCGCCATTAATTTCCTAATGTATATCGAAATATATCCTCCTTCAATTTACATTTTCTTTAGACCAAACAACCGTAACAGCTTTTATATGGATCTACACACTCCTTGCAAGTGTGGCACTTTAATCATTTTAATTGTATTCTATAGCTACTTTAGTAACCGTAAACGGTTAATGCTAGCACCGATTCAGTGCTGTTAAATGTTCCAATTTCGTTTTCGGTTTTAAAGTCCCCGTTTAATAGCGAGAGTACTCAAGAGCCCTTTCAATTTATCATCGTTTTCAAAACGAATTCCGACCAAATTAAACGTTGAGATGCCTCCAAATGTGCTGACATTGCTCTAAATGGATTCTTTATTAACGTAATCTATTAAACATTGAATCAACAGCATGATCCAAAACATGCAATTAACGTTTCATTATAAAATAAATGGAATAAGCTAGAAAGGAGAAGAAACGATGGTAGATTTTGTCATATAGTTATGAGCAGTAACTCATTAAACCACAATTTTAGAAATCCGCATTGATAGTTTGGATTTATTTTAGATTTAGATCTTTAGATTCTCAATTCGTTTAGAATTCCTTAAGGAAACGTTACTGGTTATAAAAGTAAAATATTTATAAAAGTTAAAATATCTTACCAATACGCATTTCACAGTTTAGGAATTTTAAAAAGAACTATCCTTAATAACTGTTAACAGAAAAAGTAGTACAATAATAACTATTTTTTTTGTTGTCCAAGAGAACAGCAGTTCCAATTACAAGACATATAACGCAGTGCAGCTTAGCAGTATGTAGTGCAAAGAAATAATACATAAAAATAACAAATATCTGAAGCAATCACAAATGAAGAAAGTAGATTATTATAGTAAACTAAACAAGCATCCTGTTTGCGTATTCCACCATTTGTATTGGTGGTGTTTTACGCATAATATTCGTTCCATCTCTCAGTGTAAGGAAGGTGTTTAATGACCGTATGCCATATGTTGATACATTGAAATTTATGTGAGTAAGCAGAGCTGACGAATCGACCTTACTAGTTACTAGCTACCAACCGTATTAAAAACCTTTCACTATACTCAATCACAGCCAAGGACAGCCATCCATGTCGTTCGAAAAATCGATCCCGTACCAAGGATAGATACCATCCTGCTTCAAACTCAAGTACTTCAAAAATCGTTTCTGAACACGTTCCAACGATAGTTGCTGGTTGCGATAAATAGGATGCTAAACAATAAGTGCGTATTAAACTTTGGATCTAACTGATGTGTAGTGATGTCAGAAAAATACTTACAAGAGCTTATAAAGAAGCCCAGTGACTTCGAAGCGAAAGAGGACAAGACAGTAATATGAGGCGCAAATGTAAGCCGCGAGTCGAAAGAAACACGAAGACCGTTAAACTGGGAAACTCTAATAGCGTTATCAGATACGGAATACTGAAATAAGCGCACCTAGAAAATGACATTTCAGCACATTTGTCGACATTTCACCGTCATGTTAATATATCATGGACAGGTTTGCTCTGTAAAACGAGAAAATCAGCAGCAGTACAAATATTACAATAAATTTTAAGACTATTGGCGAAAGCCAAGACTGCAATCAAGCAGACTAAAGAAACCTAAAATAGATCGACTTACTCGGCTGGAAACAACGAAGAATGCAGATGTAAAGCCATTGATTTTAAAGGTAAGATCGAAAGAGGTTGGTAGTCTAAGGAACCAATCCAAATGAAGACAATTTCGAGAATAATACCGCATGATCTATTGTGTCGAAAGCTCTACTAAAGTCTGTGTATACTACATAAACTTGCTATCTGTGGTCAAGCGCAGATAAACTGAGTAACCTCTGCTAAGTTGGTTGTCGTAAACCTATCCTTAATGAATCAGTGTTACACATCGGATAATTGAGCCTGAACACAACTATAATTTTTCGTACGAAAGTATTTCCAGGACCTATACGCATGCGGAAAGAATGGTTTATAATTTTCAATATACTACAATCACCCTTCTTAAAAATGAGAGTTACTCTGCATACCTTCCAAAAGTCGGAACACACTCTGCTCTGAGCAGCAAGATTACAGGGACTACCATTGGGACCAGTGGTCATTGTTTATTTAAGTGTTCTAATCGAGCTAAGAACCTCATCGGATGTAAAAATACCAATATCCAGTGGATAAGAAGTCCTAATGTCAGAATGATCAGGTGGAACTGAGAGGCTGGTGTTTTGATAAACATATCCGCAAAAGGTACAACGCCTAGATGCAATGTATTGCTAGAAAAACTTATGTGTATTTTCGTCGACAGTTGTTTGATATTCCTTGACAGCTGAACGAATTTCGGCCTTAGGTAAGGATGGAATTCGGGAGAAAAGATCTCTTCCACTTCGCCGTGCTTATTGTACCAGTGAGGAAAAGCCGTTGGACGTGTATGTGTATAAAATGGAACAGATTCCCGAATAACTGAATACAATTGAATGTAAAACGTAGAAACTGCAAGATTGACATCAGTAATATCGCCGAGGAACGTCCAATTAATTGTCAATATATTATTGTAAAAACTGTATTTCTAAAATTACATCTTGGGTTGCCGCTGGATGGAAAATTAGCAACAGGTGCCATGTGGGACAAGTGCAATGATATATTAAGTGCCGGATGGTAAACATCCTCAGGAATTAGAGGATCCAAGTCTTTAGAGACTACATGCAAAAAGTCAAGATTTGATAACACAATGTCCAGTAACCTCCCATTAACATCTATAACATTGTTAAACTGTTGTAAAATTAATGTATTCATAAAGTTGAATAGAATGGAATATTTGTTGTCACTACTACTTGATCTGATAATATTAGGACGGTTGAAGTTGCCACAAATCAGAAGTTGCCACAAATCAGAAGTTGCTTAGGAATTAACTCTAGACTGAACATATCAAAAAATCTCATAATCATCGCAAGTTATATCAGACGGAATGTAAATACTTACAAAATGTAAATTACAAGAGATGCATTTAAAAACGATATCTATTAAAGAAATGACACTCGAAGTATATACTTGCTTTACAAAGAAATATCTGCCTGCATACTCCTTTCATATCTGAGCATCAGCACGGTTTTGTTGCAGGTAGGTCGACGATCACTAATTTAGCATGCATTGGCCAATATCTTGGTGAAGCGCTTGATAAGCGAAAGCAGGTGGATGTTATTTACGTAGATTTTTCTAAAGCTTTCGACTGCATTAACCACGAGATGCTACTACAAAAAATGGACAAATTTGGTTTTGGTGTGGGTTTCCTGACGTTGATTGAGTCTTACCTTACTGGAAGGAAGTGTTATGCCTGCTACAATGGTTATTCCTCTACGCCGTTTTCTCCAACATCAGGTGTTCCTCAAGGTTCAAATCTTGGACCACTTCTCTTCAATTTTTATATAAATAATTTACTATCTCTGTTTACGTGTCACGTCTTAGCATACGCAGATGACGTAAAGATATTTAATACTGTTGGTAGCATTTTCGATTGTAAACATTTACAAGACAATCTTCTTCGCATTAATACTTGGAGCAAGGTCAATTATCTCCCTCTGAACATCAACAAGTGTACTGTGGTTTCCTACAATAACACTCACACTACTTTATACTATAACTACCAAATTAATGATGCAGCCATACCACGCAATATCAAAACTTTGGATCTTGGTGTTTTGTTTGATAATAGACTGTCATTTACGGAACATATTTCGTCCATGTGTTCATCTGCTTCCAAAACTCTCGGTTTTGTCATGCGTTCTTGCAGGCATTTCTCAGACTTAGGTGCAATGAAACGTTTATATTATGCCTACGTTCGTTCTAAGCTTGAATACGCCTCCATTGTTTGGTATCCCCGTTATTTACACCAAGAGCTTATGATCGAACGCGTTCAAAAGAAATTTCTAAAATATCTCTCCTTTCGAATGGACATGGTATCCTGCAAGAGGTATCGAGTATTATAGCTTACTTGTTGAGCATGGTTTTCTATCTCTTGCTGACCGCCGCGAGCGTAACAGTGTGGAGTTTCTTTGCAGGATCCTGAAAAATACTGTCGACTCGCCAGCCCTTCAAGCGCAAATAAACTTTACCGTACCTACTCATCATACTCGCTACTTTCATACATTTCAAGTACCTAGAACTAATACCAACATTTTGCTTGAGGCACCTCTCAGTCACATGGTGAGGAACGCAAACAAACGGGATCTAGAGCCATTTTTATGAGTCTTTCTTTTTTTTTTCATTATTATATACATTTTCAGCATGTTATTATTGTAGGCAACACGATTTGAATTATTTTATTTTATTTTAAATAAGAATTGTATTGTAATTTGTGCTGTAATTGGCCCTTGGGCTGTTGGGCAATAAAGGATTATTATTATTATTATTATTATTATTATTATTATTATTATTATTATTATATATATGCAATCGCGCAAATTGGTATTTAATTGAAGCAGGAATTAACACCCCACCGCCTGTTAGTTGCCCTACCTCATGAAAGTCCCTATCTTGTCGGAGGATATCGGAAGATGCACCCAACACCTTGGAATTCCTGAAATCCAAGTTCAACCACGTCTAAGTAAGCAGTAGAACATCAAACTCCAGAACATCGATGACGGAACGTATGCAATCAACTTTAGAGCGAAGACCACACACATTTCGGTAGTAAATCCTCAATAGAGCAGTAGAACATACTCTGTTGGATGCAGCTAGTTTGTAATCAATATGCAAATCGCAAGAACAATTATAGCAATAAACACGTATTTATAAATAACAAATTAAATCCCTAATCAAGATAATTACAAGCATTTATATTATGCCTTATCTTTCTCAACGATCTTTTCTTAGATTGAATGGAGTATAGATGTCCTTTCAATTTCCTTTACATAAAAATTTACCATATAAGCCCAATAAATCAGTAGAGAAACGAGCCAACGTTATTTGCAAGAAATCTACCATAAAATCGTTTGCGTGTCTGCAACAATAAAAAAGAGTTTATAAAGCGAGCATAAACATTTTACGTTTCGTACTAAAGTAGATATATATTTTTAAAACTTTAGAGAAGAATATCGTCTTAAAATTGAATTGAAAGTTTTACCATAGCTTAAAGGGAATTGAACGCTTTCCTTATAAAGTTGACATGTTACTATTTCGGTAGAACGTAAATACGTATACACGTATTTCATTTTATTGCTCTCCTAGCTCGCGCGCTCTGGCAAGAATTGTGTCAAACTAATACTAACCCTCTTTTCTAGGATTTTCCAATAATGGAAGAAGGCTACGTCTTTTCCGGGAGCGTGATTTGTACAGCAAGCCTTTCAACATTTCCAATTACAAGATTCTTTATGAAACGCTTCCCTTCCAATGGAAAATACATCGAACTATATACACAGCAACAACTTATTTAAAAAATTCCCTTGACATATATAGTGAAAATGGGCGACACATTCATTGTAGAAATCGCTCCAAATAGAAAAATTCTCACGCTTAAACAAAAAATTGAGATTGTTGAAGTTTACAATAAAGAGAAATTAAGTGTAAGGAACTTATCCAAGCGTTTTAATATTGGAAAAACACAAGCTGCAGATACATTCGTTTAAATTACCAGACCAAACAACTAAAATGTCGTCGACATAACGTTTGTAAAACAATATTATTTGAAAAGTTGCATGCATAAAAATATCAGCTAACAGATAAAGATAAAGATGGTCCCATAGCTAAGCTTGAAGTCATGTTATACGTTACGTTATTGAAGTTAAAAAAGCTTAGTTCTAAGTAAATTTTTACTAACTGTATAATTTCAAGAATTTGTTGATTGGAGAATTTAAGATGTAAAATCTCGACTCCATTTGTCGAATCTCTTGTCTAGGAATGTTAGTAAAAAGCCTTTTTATATCTAAAGAAATTAACATATCCGAGTCGACTGTATTGATAAGTTG
This sequence comes from Trypoxylus dichotomus, assembly GCA_023509865.1. Lineage (NCBI taxonomy): Eukaryota > Metazoa > Arthropoda > Insecta > Coleoptera > Scarabaeidae > Trypoxylus > Trypoxylus dichotomus. Next base: position 38,807,744 of record CM042081.1, read on the forward strand.
AAGTACTCTAATGAGTTGTATACTGTTAGTAATGGTACTTGTCAAAAAGTCCTTCCTATGGGGTTACCTTAAACCAACGGTATAGAGGGACAGCCCTCACTCTCTCAATGAATTAAAAGAAAATACTCCAAGAAAAGTGGCAACTATCATGGAGAATATGTACTGAACTGTTCTCGAAAATTTTACCTCAGGTTTAGAAGACTGCTAGCAAAATAATGGAATACACTTAGAAATCATAATGTTTAAGAAATAAGTGGCTATATTTTTAAATTTTTGTAAAAAATTAAAGATTTATTCATTGAACTTAGCCATTATTTTTATTATATTATTTTGATTTTGAAAAGGACTTTTGAAATACCTTGTGTGTTACTATTTACTGCATTAAACGTAAAAAATTTGTTGGACAAAGTCTGTACGCAAGTTATGGATTTTTTCTGTACATTATCTTCACGCATGCGCATACGTATATTTACTAAATGAATATCTACTAAATGAAGAAAACGTATTGATATATATAGTTCGATGACTGTAATCGCTAAACTGCTTGATTAGATATGCTAAGTTTTCCCCAAATATGTCTACTTCGTTGGAGAAGATTGTTAGAGACGTATGATGTATGAATGAATGACGTATGAATATAAGGATCTACATTAGCATTAATATAGCATGTATGTAGTGTACTATAAAACTCTATACCAAACATGTTATAATTACAAATCAAAATGATGCTAAACATTCTGGAAATTAAAATTAAAAAACTATAACTGTCCTAAAGAAATGAAATTTCTATTTCATTGGTGAAAGCTTCATAAAAGAGTTCAATAAACGTAAACATTCAATTGCACACCCTAATACCTCTCTCTAATTTACCAACGAGTATAACTGGCACTTTTATTAAATTCTTTTGTAGCAATATATTTTTTGGGTTGTTCACATTTGTTGCCGAAAGTAATTAGCAGCAACTCAGAACCAATTTTTAAAGTTAAGGGGATAGAATGTTTATGTTCATATAAAAACGTCAACACAATTATAAAAGTTGTAACCACAAAATTTATCAGGACTAAAAACTGCGTTTGAGGGCGTTCGCAGCGCTAACACTAATTATAACAGATGTGTACTAGTAAAAAAGGCAGCCGATGTGAAAAAGTTTGGATCAGTAAATAACTTTCACGGGCAATAAAAAGTTTGTACGTATTATATAAAGTATTAACGCAAACAATATGAAATATATTACAGAGCAGTGCTTTTCGAAGCTTTTTCAGCGTTTTATATCAAAGGATACTTCAGTAACTCAAACATGTAATACTTCTGTCTGTATATTATAAAGGTTGTTTTTTATAGTGGCATACAACTTTAAGTTGGCAACACTTTTTTAACTGGCGGCCATTTTGTCAGCTGTCAAGTGATCTACGTTTAGTTTGATTTGGCATTTCAACATGAATAGACTGACGCTTGAACAACGCTTTCCAATTGTGCAAATTTATTTGAAAATCATGGTTCTGTTCGAAATACGTATCGCGCACTACGTCCATTTTACGATCAACATCAGAGCAATTAATTCGATTAACTACGGAACGTTTTCGCACCATTATTACATTACCATATTACTCTAAATGATAATACGCATCCACAGAGACGTCGTACAGTGCGTACAGAAGAAGTCATTGCTGCTGTAGAGCGTAGCGTAGAGTAAGACACGAATCAGTCTATACGCCATCGTGCACATTAATTGGATATATGTCCATCCACTTTATGGAAGATTTTACGGAAAGATCATGGTTTGCGTGCATACAAAATCCAATCGTGCAAGAAGTGAAGCCACACGATCATCTAGCAAGGCGTAGATTATATGAATGGGCCCAAAACAAGATTGCCGTTGATCCCGATTTTCATAAGCCAATTTTGTTTAGCGATGAAGCTCACTTTTGTTTGAATGGATACGTCAATAAACAAAACTGCCGTATTTGGAGTGATGGTAATCCTCAAGTGTGTGTTGAGACACCGTTACATCCAGAAAAGCTGACTGTTTGATGAGCTTTATAGGCTGGTGGACTCATTGGTCCGTACTTCTTTAAAAACGATGCTGGTCAGAACGTTACAGTCAATGGTGACCGCTATAGAGCCATGATTACTGACTTTTTCGTTCATCAATTGAACAACCATGATGTGCAGGAGTTGTGGTTTCAACAAGACGGCGCAACATGCCACTCAGCTCGAGCCACAATTGATTCATTGAAGGAAACATTTGGTAACCGCATAGTTTCACGTTTCGGACCCGTAAATTTACCTCCAAGATCGTGCGATTTGACGCCACTAGACTATTTTCTGTGGGGATACGCGAAGTCGCTAGTCTACGCCGATAAGCCCGAAACGATCGACCACTTGGAGGACAACATTCGCCGCGTTATTTCCGATATACGGCCATAAATGTTGGAAAAAGTCATCGAAAATTGGACCTCCAGATTAGACTACGTCCGAGCCAGCCGTGGCGGTCATATACCAGAAGTCATATTTAAATTATAATGCCAGAAGATTATCTTTCGAATAAAGTAAATTTCATGTCAATTTAAAAAAATCATCTTTGTTTTATTCCATTTCAAAGTTCTATACCTCTATAGAAAACATCCTTTACAACGAATGTCTGCGTGTATGAAACAATATAGAAAAATGAATCATTTTTGTTTTTCGTATTATTTTATTATCCATTATCTGCAGAGAAGGATAAATTACAGATACGTGAAATTGCTCTCAACAAAATTTCAGACATATAGGTAAGCGCAAATACGTTGTACTAAAGTTTGTGATAATCTGTGACTAAATAATCTTTTCGTCCGCCAGACAGACAGGTTTGCGAGAGTCTCATGTAAACAGCAGATGTTGTTTTGATGAACCTACAAACGCGCAAACTTTTCCCTGAATATTTTAAATGCGTTATAGGAAAGAGCTTTAGTTTTAAGTACAATCTCGTCACAACTTTCAGTCGTACTAGATAGTCTAATTTTAGTAAGCAACAAAACTTGCAGGGCTAGGAAAAAATGTTTCGTTAACTTTGTTAACTGAAACAGTATAATGGAATACATTTTGCCGCTTATAAGTATATCTAACTCCGCTAAATAACAGAATAGGTACAGGTTCTCAAAATTCGCAGACAGTTGCATATCATTTTGAGAAAACCAAATATGAAAGAAGTTAGCACCTCAAATCTATTAAGAACTTAGCACATTTTATATATTGGTACTGATATTATTTTATTCCTCTTTTGTCATTTGTTTACGGTTTTTATGCATGGTATACATTTCATTTTTTAATATCTACACTACCGCTCATAATAGTATGGACACTTTAAAATTTTATCAAAATATTTCAAGAGGAAGTACTTTTAGGGTCGGTTTCATAATAAATTTAACGGAGACATTAAAGTTAATTCTTAATTAAAATTTCAATTTGGGTTTTGTTAACGACTTAACATTGTTTTTTATATTTTATATATTTTTTACTACTATGTATTTTATCTTCTTTGCATTATTATTTTCATTTAGAATATTACTTTATTTTCATTTTTATATTTGTTTATTTTGCTCTCTTATATCCAATTTTATTTTAATATGTATGTACATTACGCATTGTATATGTATGCAAGCCAGCTATTCGCATTACGCTAGCTAAAACTGCCTAATTAGAAATCATTCACTGCAACGTCGTCGGATATGTAATAGGAGTTTTCTTAAAATTTAAGGTACACAAGCATAGGCAGACGTCTCCCGCGCGACGGTCGAGGTATTAGCGATCGTGCACTCTCGGTCACCTTTCGTGCCTCGTCGTAACGTGTACAGTAACGTCGTCGTAAGATTATTAGAGATTTCTAAGTTTTTCTAGTTTTGGCGGGAATCGTCGAGGACGTTGTCTATACATTATTTCTGGCGGGAGTCATTTGGTAACGTCGTCGGACCACATGTATAGATTTTTTAATAAGTATAAATTCTCGATTTTATATCATCGTACGTCGAGGCTACTGTGTCCATTGTCGTCTATACATATTTTTAGTCTTCAGTTAAGTTTGTGTCGGAAATTATTTTGGTGAGATTGTCGGCGCGCATGTATAGATCTCCTCTACAAGTACGATCACTCCGCGGCTTGCTGACGGTCGTTGCGGCCGCAGCGCCCGTTGTCTTTGTACGTTTGTTCGGTCCTTGTCGTATCGGGACTTAGAAATTTTTCATTTAGTTGCTCGTCGTAGCGGACGAGTGTCACGGACCAGTTTTCTTATGTAATGTCGGCATCATCGCTCCGTTTTACTTGTCGGTGCGCAGTTCGCACATTTGCTGGTTACTGGATTTTTCCCTTCTTTGGGGCGCAGTAGTATAGAGCTAAAGATTGCACATAGCGTAATATTTCAAACGAGAACGCCTGGGTAGCTGTGACATTACTTTTGTATTGAGATCGGCTATTATCGCTACTGTCGCCCTCGACCAGGCGTTCAAGCTCTAAGAGATAGGGTGGGTTCCCCTATAAATGTGAAAATAATAAACGTATTTGGTCAAGTACAAATACATGCCAATAATACAGGGCCAAGTCCCTTAGGCAAATTTAAAACACGGAAAGTATATTAGGCTCCCGGAAAGGGACATATAAATAAGCATAGCACCGAGGTGCGCTTATAAATTTAAGAAATAAATAGGGTTGGCTTCCCTATAAAAAGGTAGTGGTGCATGCATACAGATAGAGGCATTAGTACATGCCTCTGACAAAGCTTCAGCGGAAGCATATAAGAGTTTAACCTTTTAAACAGAATTAAGACATAGCGTTGCAACGTACATGCTGAGGCATTACTTTATGTTGCTACCAATGAAAATACATATACAAGTGCTAATGTACATTACATGTATAAGAGAGCTCGAATAACTGCAATTATTGCAAATCTATATATCTTACGTACATCGTACATGTACATAGGCAAGAGTGGAAACCGTGTAACCATTTCATTTTTAAATATATTTTTTTTTGCGCATGCGCATTGAGTTTCACTGTTCAACCTCTCCTTTAATAAATAAGCGAACATACTCTACAAGTAAGTATTGGTCAAGTAATTTAGGAAATTACGAGCAGGCTACAGCGGCGTTGTTCTTCAAACCAGGAGAACGTAACAGGTTTCATAATACACAATTAATATTTAACGGAGGTTTAATTTTAATGGCTCCAAAGCGGCCAGTTAAGGAATTAATACTCTGTTAACTTAAAATTGTGCCATAACCGAGTGCGTTGAAGTTCTGTTGTGTTCTTATCAGAGTTCTTATATTCTTGTGTTAAAGTAAATAAATAGATAATTATGCTTCGTCGAACTTGAGCTTGAATTATGCTCAAGTTCATCCGATTATAAACGCGTAATAGTACGAAGAGAAAAGGTAAATAAAGAGAGAAGAAATTGTATGGACTCCTTTGATGAGAAACAATTTTTTGATCGTCTTCGTTTGTCAAAAACATCTGTCCAGTTCATATTAGAAGTAATCGAGCCACTTATAAAGCTTGATACAAATAGGTAGATTTAAATTTTATTAACAGAAAACAAGGTTATTCAAGATAATTTATTTGTAGAGGAGGATGTATAAGACCAATGGAACAAGTGCAATTAACTTTGAGATTTTATGTATCAGGCAACATGCAAATAGCTGTCGCTGATTTTATGAGTGTATCAAAAGCATCAGCCTGTCGCATAATAAAAAGAGTGTCGACTGCCATTGCATCATTACGATCACGGTACATCAAAATGTACGAAAGTAACATAGAAATGGAAAGAAGTGCAGAGCAATTCTATGCTATGACAAGGTTTCCTCGTGTCATTGTGCATTAATTAAAATAGACTCACCTGGTGGTGAAGATGCAGAAATTTTCCAATCTAAAGAAGGTTTTTTTTTGCTTTAAATGTACAAACTGCCAGCGATACTAATTTGAAAATACGTGATATTGTTGTGAGGTGGCCAGGTGCAACTCACGATCAAACTATCTTTAACAATAGTAATCTAAAACACGAATTTGAAAATGGCATATTTGGGAGATTCCTTCTAGTAGGTGATAGTGGGTACACCTTACAACCGTATCTAATGACCAAGCTCCAAGAAGCCAGAACTGCTGCAGAAAATTTATACAATGAATGTATAATTAGAACTCGAAATGTCGTTGAGAGACAATATAGTGTTTGGAAATGTAGATTTCCAATCCAGCTGTTGCAATTGCAGTATTGCACAACATTGCTATCGACATGAAAGATCCGCGTCCAAATGAGGAAGCAGATTTTGTTCTCGATAACAACTGAAGAAATGGCTGAGAGATATGTTCGTAAAGTTCCGTGAAAGGGCGTTAAAGGTAACTGAATAATAAAGTAGTAGCTGTCGTCCACAATAACGTCGTCATTAGTAATGCTGTCCGGACCAACAAAAGGATGCGTTCGCCGGTGTATACGATGTGTCGAAACGATAATAGACTTGCGACAAAGTGACAGGATAAATTTTATAGAGTTTGTATTACATAATTATATTTTCTTTAATTATTTTTTTGTGCATCGTCCTTCTTGTTTACATATTAATTTTGTGCTGTCCCTTAATTGGAGTAATCTGTTGAACAATAAAGAAAGATATTCTATTTTATATCAACCACTGCCCGGCAAAGTAAACAACAGCAACTGAGATTAAAAGAAAGAACTAGGACAATATGTTAAAACTCCATGGAATTCGGTTTGTACAACATTCCAACGCCTTTCAGAACAACGTCTACTAAGAATAAGGACTCCGTCTAATAAGTCTAATGCTAGATCGCATGTTGTAGGACTTATCAACAAGTGACGATGATTGACTTTCAATTGCGGAAGTATTAAAACTTCCAAAACCATTTGAGCTAGTAACTACGGCAAAAGATTATATGTTGCCCATGAGAAACCCATTAATAAAATCAATAGGGAACAAATCCTTGACAAACGTTGAATTCCTCAGTAATTATCAGGAAGGTGGAAAGAAGATGTAATTTGCAACATTTACAGTTTTTTAGCCTCGACATAAAGCATACATAGGTAAATCACAATAAGATGAAGTTCAGACACTTAACCCAATTGCAAAAAACGCATCTCTATTTCAAGGATGAATGGGAAAACGAAATAAATATCCATTATTACTTCAATTAGCACGAAAATACTTCACAATTGCTGCTACATCAATACCTTCACAAAGAGTACTTGCATCAGTAGGCGATTTGAAAGAATATAAATAAAATATTAGAGTAAATAGAGTACATATCTGTTGATTCTTTGTTTCGTTTTTGTAAGCTGTCATTTTATTTTTAATTATTACCTATTGGCAAATAAAGTAGTTTTAAAACCCATTATTCCTACGTATTTTTACAGATGACAATAATTACCAAATATATACACTATCGACCATAAATGTTTACCCTTACCCATCCTTAAAATATTGCAAAGAAACATGTCAAACACTAATTTTAAAATAAACCATTATTCTGTACTTATGCAAAGAATTGTAGTAGTTATAGAAACAATGTGCTTATCAATTTGCTAACAAAGACAATCATAGTCGTAACGGTTGTCGGGTTCCGCCGTGTCACTAGGCTTTTTAACCCTGACGTTTCGCGAACAACTGCTGTTCGCATTTTCAAAAGTACTGGTTTCGTGCACGTTGTTGCTGATTTAAGTATGCTCCTCAGCTCCGCCGAATTGGTTAACGGCTACGTTTTACTACTGCGAACACTTTGATAATGTAAAGAAGATAGTTTTACAATTCGATCCGAGACACGTCAAATTTAGCAAGAAAAGCCAAAAAATGTTTCAAGATAATCAGGTAAAATGGGACTTAGAAAGTATTCGCAAGAATTACTATGAACTAGGGGAAGGAATTGAAAAATTATAAAATGATTCGATGTGTTCAAATTGTGGATGATGTTCACTCACATCTATGTATGGCGGAAGGCGAAAAAAATTAAAGTGTAGTACGAAAATTTGAAAGTGTTATGGTTTGTGAAGGTGTGTCAAAAGATCTATTAAGTTATCACAAGGATTACTTTAAATTTGCAAATATAACATCACTCGATGTGGAACGGTAATTTTCACCATTAAAAGATATTTATTCCGCACGCCGTACTCATTTGACTGAAACTAGTGTGGAAACATACTTAATGATTCTAATTTTAATAGATGCCACCAAGTTTGTGATTTTGTGGAAACTTCATAAAACAGTAAGTGTTTCATTACGTTATATAATGTATTTTTATCATTATTTGATGTGTAAATATTGTGTAAACGTTACCGTTTTCCGCACCTGACTCTAACTTGCCCCCTTTTCCGAGACTACACATTAATATATACAATTTCAGGGACTTCTTTTAATTGTAAGCGAACCGTTATAAAACTCATCGTGTGCGTAGTTTAGCATACTCTTTTACATTGTTTAAACGAATTGATGTAATGGAGGTATATAATATACGCATATAGCAAAGATTTTCTTCTAAAGTTGACCTATCTGTTATAGAAAATGGCCAACTCAGAATAAAATAAAAAGCCATCGCCAAAAAATACAATAGTAGATTGTAACAATTGACTTCATTCAAACAAAATGGTTATAAAATGAAAGCTTGCCAACTTCTCTACGAGTACTGCATAATTTCTACAGGGAATTCTCTATTAAACTGTGAACGTTTGGGAAAAATACAATGAACTAAGAATCTTTTAATAGTGCACGTACAAACATATATAAAACGTCTACACAACAGTTACCTGTAAATTTTTTTAGCCGACATTTAGATAATACTTAAGAATATACAGTTATTTATACATTAATGAACGCACATAGGTCTCGTTAGTAATTATTAATAATAAGAACCTGGTATATAGTAGTTCCATATTATTTTAAAGCAAAAGGTTATCAAATTTACATTACATTTCACTAATACATAGGCATACATTACTGTACCGTATATGAATATATTACCTTCCATAAGTAGTCGATCCAGCTTCGTATACACTCCCCATACAATTCAAAATAACGAGATGATCTTAGTCTCGGATACGAATCTGAGGTTTAACCGTAATTAAGGAACAGAGGTGGCTCATTTATAGCCAACATTTTAGTAGATTTCGGAGGTGTTTTCATAGCTGGCAGGATTTGAATAATACGACGTTCCAGCACGAACTCCATCTTTCACCGTTGTTGTTAAATTAACTTTGCGAATGACCCATTTACAACCGTTCACGGTGGCAAGTGTAAGAGACGTGAGAGATTACGTAATTTGAAGTTATTATGTGCGTTTTGTAGACTAACAATCCATTACTAAACTATGACTTGGTAATCCTCATTAGCTTAGTGTTTTAATTAGTAAGGTAGAAATGATCTTTCAAAAAGAAATAGAAAATACCGTTAGGCACACACTAAAACAAATTTGTATATATAAGTATGTATTGCAATAATGAAATTATTATCCAACATTTATGACGTAATATACAGTAAAGCTCTACTTCAAGTATAGCTGGCATTTTGCATCACATACTGTATACTACGAGCTCTTCGGTATTGTTGAATCTTACGTGTGACAGTCAAACATCTCCTAAAAAGAGGAAGTATAATATTCTTCCAATAACGACATGTATCTTGAAACAACTTTTGAAGGAAACATGTATACTAAATACATGCATAAGTTTTATGTGATTTTATTATAATAATAATAGTCCTTTATTGCCCAAGAGCCAATTACAAGACAAATTATAATACAATTCTTATTTAAATTTCAAACAAAAAATAATTCAAATTGTGTTGCCTACAATAATATTGCGCTGAAAATATATATATAATAAGGAAACAAGGAAAAAAAGGGAGACTCGCAAAAATAGTTCCAGATCCCGTTTATTTGCGTTCCTCATCATGCGGCTAATAGGTGTCTTAAGCAATATGTTGGTATTAGCTCAAGGTACTTGAAATGTATTACAGAAGCGAGTATGACACAGTAGGTACTGTGCAGTTTATTTGCGCTAGAAGAGTTCGTGAGTCGGTGTTATTTTTCAGGATCTTGCAAACAAACTCCACACTGTTACGCTCGCGGCGGTCAGTAGGGCTAGAAAATTATACTCCACAAGTAAGCTATAATATTCGATACCTCTTTCAGGGTATACGTTGTCCATTCGACAGGAGAGATACTTTAGAAACTTCTTTTGAACACGTTCGATCATAAGATCTTAGTATAAATAGCGGGGATACCAAACGATGAAGGCGTATTCAAGTTTAGAACGAACGTAGGCGTAATATAAACGTTCCATTTCACCTAAATCTGAGAAATGCTTGCAAGAACGCATAACAAAACCGAGAGTTTTGGAAGCAGATGAACACATTGACGAAACATGTTCCGTAAATAACAACTTATCAAATAAAACACCAAAGATCCAAAGTTTTGATATTGTGTGGTATGGCTGTATCATTAATCTGGTAGTTATAGTGCAAAGTAGTGTGAGTGTTGTTGTAGGAAACCACAGTACACTTGTTGATATTCACAGGGAGATAATTGTCTTTGCTTCAAGTATTAATAAGAAGAAGATTGTTTTGTAAATGTTTACAATCATAAATGCTACAAACAGTATTACATATCTTTACGTCATCTGCGTATGCTAAGATGTGATACGTAAACAGGGAAAGTAAATCATTTATATAAAAATTGAAGAGAAGCGGTCCAAGATTTGAATCTTGAGGAACACCCGATGTTGGAGAAAATGGCCTAGAGGAACACTATCTTCCAGTAAGGTAAGACTCAATCAACGACAGGAAATCCAGACCGAAATCTATCCATTTTTTGTAGTAGCATGGCGTGGTTAACGCACTCGACCGCTTTAGAAAAATCTACGTAAATAACGACCACCTGCTTTCGGTTATCAAGTGCTTCGCTAAGATATTGGCCAATGCATCCTAAATTAGTAATTATCGACCTGCCTGCAACAAAACTGTGCGGATGCTCAGATATGAAAAGAGTTATACAGATATATATCTCTTTGCAAAGCAAATGTTCAAACACTTTAGCTAAATTGGATACTATAATTAGCAATGTTTGATCAGTATCCGGTTAAAAAGAAACACGTGATTTTTGAGGGAAATTTTTTTTTTATTATTTCCAAAATATTCGCCATCGACTTCTACACAGTTCATCCATCTTTCAGGTAATTTATGGATACCATGACAGAAAAACTGCTTGCCTTCCAACCTTTCTAACTTCCTTGAAATTGCTGAAGTGTTGCTCTGCGAGCGCGTGTCCCATTGATGCGAAGAGGTGATAGTCGTCTTTCGATTAAATTCGAAAATTCGATGATTTAAATTAATCATTTGTTAGCGATAGCCTTGTATACTAACGGTTTCACCCGGCTTCAAGAGTTCATAATTCACAATACCGCTCTAGCGACACCAGACACAGGGCATGGTCTTCTTGCCGAAGCGATTTGGCCTTGGTGTTGAAGGACCGACCTCGCCGCGTTTTTTTCGTTTTGAGTTTTGAAAATAAATCCGTTTTTCGTCACCCATCACAATTCGATGCAAAATTTCCTTTCGTGAAGTTGAAACAGCATTATACAAGTGACTTTGCAATTTTCTATTTGACGTTCATTCAAATCGTATGGGACCCATTTATCGAGTTTATTGGTCTCTTCTCCATTCTCGTCTGCTGATCGCTTCTTGTGACACATGTAATGCTTCTGTTAACTGCCGTTGAGTTTGAGTTGGGTGACCACCCAATAACTCCTGCAATTGCTCGTCTTCGCATTCTTGTGGTCCACCAAAGCTTTCACATTGAAATCACCACTTCTAAATTGTCGAAACCATGTCTCACATGTTCTGATCGATGGAACGTGTTCAACATCTGTTTCTTCCAGCAAACGATGACTTTCAACAGTCTTTTTCTTTTGATTAAGAAGGAAAAGTAATGCGTGGTGTAAATGTTCTTTTTCTGGCACAAAACTCGACATGATCACTGAACGATAAAGCAAAGATGCTAGTTTTTGGCGGACTCAACTTGTGTGTGTTTGTAGTTTAAATGTCAGACGCATTGACGGTCGTATCAAATTAATTGTTTTTGTAATTTTCGCTGGCGCCATCTCTTAATTAAACCGGCAAAAAAGTTATGCACACACCTCGTATCTGCCGAAGCAAGAAAATGCCCTTTAAAGAATATAGAATATGATTCTATAAATTTACGCTCTAGCAAGCCATAATTTGTTCCTGAATAACATTTCAACCATAAATATTTAGCAACGTTATATCTCATTAGTCAGTGTCTTCGCTGACCAATTGCACGTTCCAGGTCTTTACCATCTAATTGCAATAATAAAACCTACCACTCCAAAAAAGCAGACGATATTGCTCTGTATGAGATACTTCTTAGCATTTATATTGAACGTCGTGACAGAAGCACGTGGCGATTTAATATCTAACAGTTATTAGATCCTACAGAGCAAAAGATCGAAAATATTTAACCTAGGAGAAACCAGGTTAAATGAAAGACGTTCAAAACAAAATGTATAAATCGATATGAATATTTAAATCACTAGCAAAGCTAGAAAAGCTAAAAACCATACGGGATAAATTACCCAAAAATGAAAAATTAAATCCATTACTTGAATTTGTCCCCAGATACATTTAATTTCAAAACTGAGGTATGTAGATGCGAGTTTGTTAATCTTATTAAAAAAAACCGAATATAATTACAGTTTCCGCTCAATTTTTTCAATGGATTAGCCTACACGCATCCACTAGGCTTCCTGAATAAATAATCAAGATATAGCTATCTCCTGGATCATTCCATTAACGCGTTTACCTTAAGACAATTTCCATATACTGCTGGTTTGTTATTACTCGAGGCTTTGTACCAATTAAACTTATTTACATTGCAAATTTCGAATATGCGTATTATATTAGCTCTTCCAATGGCTTCGTTGATAATATTGTATGACACGCGTTACTTTGAGCAAATTCCATCGACGTTGATTACATATTATTTATCTAATGTTGACAGTGTATGGGAATTGATGTTGATATTATGATTATGTGCTTGTAATATCGTTATAAAGGCGCTACGAGCAAGCGTATATAGTACAAGGTGGCGCAGGGGAACGGGAAATTTTGAAATAACGTCATTTCCACGAATAAATACATAAAACTAGTAATTTCTTAACGAAAGTGCATGTATGCAGCACGCCATTTATGTTTTTATAATCAAAATGTCCAAAAGTGTCTCTTTACTTTTTAAAGATGGCATCGGAAAGATGTCCTCCCATTCGGCGTTCACACTCTAACAGCCTGTTATGAAAACCCTGGAATGCGCGGTGTAGCAAATCTTGGGGAATGGCAGTGATTTCTTGTTGTTCAGTTCATGGATTGTTGCAGGTCGTGTACGGTACACCTTGCCTTTAAGATACCCCCACAGGAAGAAGTCGCACACACTAAGATCAGGGCATCTCGCAGGCCATTCAATGTCACCGTTACGTGAAATAATGCGTCTTCCAAACAATTGACGAACTGCTGCCATCGAATGTCGAGCAGTGTGTGACGTGCTCCGTCCTGCTGAAACCACATGTTTTCCATGTTAAGATTAAGCTCGTACAGACTCGGTGTAAAGAATGTTTGAAGCATTTCAACATATCGAGCGGATGTTACTGTCGCTGCACTACCATCCTCACGTGCAAAAAAAATAAGGGCCGATAACACCATGACATGATACAGCACACCATATTGTGACCTTGTCGCTATGTAGTGGTCGCTTGTGTAACTCACAAGGATTGCCCTGGCCCCAATAACAAAAATTCTGTTTGTTTACGAAACCGTTCAGGTGGAAATGGGCTTCGTCTGATATCCATATGTTACCAACGAAATTCGCGTCCTCGTTAATTTTAGCCAATATCTGCCTACTAAACTCCATACGTGACGCTGGATCTCGTTCATGTAATTGCTGTTCTCGTCAAGAACATGCCTTTTACCGTAATTGTACTTTTCTTTAATGGTATCGTTAGGGAGAATGCAAGGTTAGACTCGCTCTAACATCGGATATGACTTCAACGTTATATCTAATAACTAAATATCTTAACGTATTGCAATTTATAGTTTTCTTGCGATATATTAGCATTTTTTTACAATTTCCAAAAATTCCCCTTCGTCCTTGTTATGTAAAAAATTCCATTTTTTGTCAAATAAAAAGAGACCCTTAAACAACAGGAGACGAGAATAATGAAATTATCCTATCAAAAGTCTATATTACAAAAATCAATATAATTAATGCAAAATTTTAGACAAATATATTTAACACACACGCATATCCACACCTCACTTAGCGAGGATCACATCGAAGGCCTACATCTCCATCTCTAGAAATACGTAGATGTTTTCGTTGCCATGATGGTCCTACTGCAGTCATTTGTCGCCTAACTTCCGGATCTAGTGGCGGTTTACGTACGTACAATTGACGAGTAGAGTCGGTATTAGATATCTGAGCATCATCAGAGTTCGTTAGCTCCGTATTTAGCGAATTTAGCATATTATTGTGAGGAAAGTACCTCAAAAAGTTTTATAAAGTTGTAGTAGACTTGTCACCACATTTAAAATACCCGAATATCGGGTGAAACACCGCTGAACCAGCAGAGCAAGTCCGGCATAACCTTAGGCCTTCCATTGTCAGCGTGAAGATAAGGAGATACACCATCCTACAAAGTGCGTGTGTGAGTAAAGAAAGTAAAGTACTTATCCGTAATAACGTCATTTATTGCTTAAAATTTTAAAATACGCATTTTATTAGCTAGTTAGCGATTGCGATAGGTATTTTGTCGAACATGTTCCCGATGTAAGTGATATATTCTAAATTTGCCAATATATTGTTAATTTCTTTATTTCAATCTAATCTAGTTTTCACTCAATTCATTTCATTTCATTAACGTCTTCTAAATTTTATTTCAAAAAGCAAAATCTCTGATCAAAGAACTGACTATGTAACATTTTCGAACCCTGAGAGAAAAATTCAGTACATTATATTTGTTGAAACAATTTCAATGGTTTGAAAACTTCGACTAGCAAATCGATTAAAGAAATATATATATATATATATGACGCTATGGTGGGGCCTCACATACCATCTTTGAAATTCCTGACGGCGTTTGCAAAATATAGTCTAGCCCCGTCCATTTGGAATCAAGGTTTATCAATATTCAGTATCTCAATTGATGGAATGATCTGGTCTCGTAACAGATTCAGATATTTTGTTACAGTGAGGTTACCAACAATTAAAAATGGGTCGACAACTTTATCGGTTATTATTCCAATCCAGACATTGACCTTTTCGAATACAGTGTTTGGGTTAGGTTTTGAGCATGAGAATTTGTACAGGACCAATATCTAACTAATGGAAAGAAAATTTTGTATTTTTCAATAGATAAATGTAGAATTCTAACCGAAAGTTCTGAGATTTGACTTCATCATGCAAGAAGTGCAGTAGTGAATGTAAATTCTTAAAAAATTAACTCAGAAGGAAGGTAAAGATTTAATTGTAGAGAATATTAACCAGGTGTCTCTAGAGCAACGATCAATATTTTTCCAGGACATTCAAATGTTGTTGGGGAATCTGAGTTTTTCAAGGATTAGAATAGAAGAGGATAGTGTATTATAACATAAAATAATCGAACAAAACAAAAATGATTGTCCAAAACTAACCAAATCCAAAATAAATAAAAAACTCCTGTTATAAATTGTTTTAAATTCTTTTATTGAATGAAATACTTTGTCCAATATATATTTTTCAGTTGAGATCTGAAAGCTATAAATTCTTATATCTCTTATACAATTGCGATGTCATACTATACAATTTAATTCCTATATATCACAGAGATTTTTCAAATAAGATATAACTGTATAACACAATCGAAGGCAAAGGTTCTTGTCTGACGGCGTAATTAAGATAAAAGCTTTTCGTAAAAACCGAAGTCTCGTCATTTTTGACGTAAGCTAAAACTTTAGGTATACATGAGAATCGCTAGTTCCTCGAAATATGGTCGACTCGAGGTATATCTTTTAACATTAGCGATATTTCTTATAGCCGCTTTTTTGTTGTGTAAATAACAAAGGATGCCATACGATGTTTTCGGTTGAAAGCTCGTGTAGTAATTAGATAGGGTTTCTTTTTGTAACAAACTAGCGTAGTCTATAAATAACATATTAGAGAGATGATAATTTAGCACATAATTGCGTTGTATGGCTTTTCCAGTTCAAACCATGTTCACCGTGTATCTAATGCGGCATGCATGCCTATGAGAGAGACTATGCTCGCGGCTTGTTTAATAGAAACGTATACCAAAAGCCTAACTGTTCATAAATTATGCTCATGAGTAGTGGTTCGCTTTTACATAATAGCAACCTTTCTATAGCCCTCTCATTTTCAGGCTCTGTCATACATTTTCTCTATCAAAAGCTTTTTAAGATCTATAAAATATATATGTATTTCCTTTCCTTTGCTTTCCCTATTAGTTTTTCTTCTTTCTTTCTTACTGTTTCCATCTTTTATATTTTTCATCTTGGCGCCTTCTTCTGTCACAATTGTTTTACTATTCCGTGGAATAATTTTTGATTCTCTCCATAGTCATCTCTCAGTTTAAGTCCAAACTCTCCACAAGAACTTTGTTTGGCCCTCTTGATACTCTCTTTAGCTTTCTTTCTTGCCATTTTGTACGTCTTACAATCCTCCTCTTTCCTGGTATGCATATATCTGATCCATTTATTTTTCTTATCTTTCACTTTGAGTTGTATTTCTGCTGTCCACCATCTGTTTCTTTTTTGTGTGCGTACTTGCTATTTTTGTTATTCCACAGCTTTTTTGTGCCGCTTGTGTCCTCTATCTCTATTTCCTTTTTAGTCTCTTGTTCATACAGTTGATTTGTCTTGTATTGGTATTTCTCTCGAATTTCTTCCTCTTTCAATTTGTAGCATTTTACGTTTTTCTTAATTACATTTTGTTTTGTTTTCTTTCATCTCTTTTTTTTCTATTGGATATAATTAAACGAAACTGTATTTTACATAGAATTAGATATCAGCTTTTCTATGCCTTCTGCATACTGAGTTGGAGCCATGTTGTTGAACCACTGATTAATGACTTCTTTAAGTTCATCATCACTTACGCAGCGCTGTCCACTCCAAAAATCTTTCAATTTGGGGAAAGGTGAAAATCACATCGGGCTAAGTCTGGACTACATGGTGGATGTTGAAAAATTTCCCTTCGAAACTACTGAAGCAAGTTCTCTATCATTTTCGTTGGATGCACACGCGAATTGTCGTGAAGGAAAATGACCCACTGGTTAGCATTCCATGTCGCTTATTTTGAATAGCGCAGCGTTGCATTCGTTGAAACGTCTGACAGTAACCAGCTGCATTTATGGTCTCACCTCTAGGCATGTAGTCAATGAGCAGGAAACATTTCCGACTCCATATCACCGTAGCCAAATCTTTCTGGTGCTCAAAATTTGTTTTGCTTTTCCAGTTTCGTTGGGGATTGCGTATGATGCCATTACATTGATTGGCGCTTTGTTTCTGGTATGAAATTTGATATCCAAGTCTAATCATTAATGACAATGTCATCCAAAACTTCATCACCATCCTTACCATAGCAGTAGCATAAAAGACAAAAACCGTGTTGACCAATTGTATCATCTCACTAAATTATTCAGAATATAGCATAGTCATGTAAGAAAAAGAGTATCACAAGAAAGGAATTAACTCGGCAAACAAAAAGTTAAAAAGATTCAGAAAGAAAAAATAAGGGTTGACCTAGAAATTCAGAAGCATTTACGTAGGGAAAGTTGTTTGCTCTTGTAATTACTCCCCAACTAATAAATTAACACATACATAAGCCAAAGTACAAGCGTGTACGAACATGAATATTAATTACTTTTCGATGGGGTATAATCAATAGTTTCAATACCTTGCGCGTACTGGTATCTTCAATGTGTAAATAGGTTGCAACAAACCACGCAAGAATATAAATGTAACATACAATCTAAGGTCAAAGTTGAGCCTAAATCCGTAAGAAAATCTTGTAATTAATTCATATATCTTATATTGCTTCAATGTAAATATGTATAATGGCACACTTATATGATGAAAAACGTATTGCTCAAGCATAAGTTTATTCAGAACTGTTTACAGACGTCGTCATAACTGTATAACAAATATTTTGTAATGGCTCCCTTGGCTTTTATAATTGCTCTTATACTTTTTGGCATACTGTCTACGCAAGCGTTAATGGTATGTCTAATTGTAGCGTCATTTCGCCACACATCCTCAATATTTCCTACTAATTGCTATCCTGTACTATTTCTTCTCGAATACCCGTGTGATTTTAGAACACCCCACACGTTTTCCAAGCCAAAGTAAAACTGACAGAGCGTGCGTTTCCAAAAATGGTGGCGTGGTGCCTTATCGTGCATGAATGTGCAAGGACCCTCATTCAGATCTAAATCATTAATATGCCATATATCCTCCAATTCACGCTTATATTGGGGTTGATTCATGGCGCCTTAGCAAAAAATACAGCGGTTTAGGACCTTCGACCGATATACAGGACCATACCATAACTGACGAAGGGTGTTAGTACGCTAGCTTCACCAAACCGTTTAGATGGACGTCGTCTAACAAATTGAACTCCTTCGGTCATGGCTTCTAGTTTTGACTCATCGCTGAATACGTTCTTTCGCGAAAAGACATTGTTCAAACAAAAAGATGTTGCTAATTTACATATTCATTTAAATCATTTTATATTACCCTTCGCCAATTTTCAATTGTGTAATGTTGATGACGTTTTGCTTACTCGAATCCCTAGAGATAAATAAACCTAAATATTCAGATGTTAATGATCATTTGAGTAATTCACCCTAGTTTATTTTGTTTGTGAACCCTAGTACTAAGAATTTAGAGACATAATCAGCCCAAGATGTAAACACATTATGTACACATTAACCTTAATTAGCATAAGATAAAATTACCTTAAGTTTGAGTATAAATACGGTTTTTGTTTAGTGGGAGTAGAATATCTGATGAAGCTACAGTGATAGCGAAACATATAAACATATATTAATACTGTGATAAATATATTAGAAATTTTGTGTTTTACTTCTTCGACCGTTATTGGAATGATATTCCTATTCCAATATTGACCAAATTGATAAACAACATGAAGACCCGAATGTCTGAAATTATTATATAGATATAACACTCACTACTAAGTTTAGAAAGAATTATAGATTGTTTAAGTACTTATTTTACTTATTAATTTTGTGTTAGTGAATCTATACAAGTTAGCCTGTTTCGAGTTACCATCATTGTAAATATTCTCTGTATAAAATATAATAAACTCAGCTTTAATTTCGATGCATAATTCGCCGAAGATATTAAGAAAACTAAATATTCTCTCCAAAAGTTCGTACGAAACTATAGAAATTTCGCTGAGTGTATACGACCCTAGAGCGTTTGCAGTTATAGGGAAGTAGACGTAGTTACGACGAAATATGCTTATCAATACTTGCCTAGTATAGCTTTTCCTCACTTACCAGCTGTTGCAGAAATTTTGCTGCTATCCGTGTTTAGTGCTTCCAATAAAATGTGTACCATACGATGTGCCGGAAAGGAACTACTCGAGCGACGGTTGCATCGTATTAGAAGTCGGGACTATCTGAAAAAGACTTTAAAATATCCTCCCTAGATTTTGCTGGTCCCAGCTTTCCTTTTAATGACTTCAGGTACTGTACATGATTCTCACTACGACTCCTCAGTACTCCACAAGAAATCTCGCCTGGTGTATAGTACTGATTCTAGACTTGCTAGTTTCAATTCTCTGAAAAATTTGTGTGGTAATTCTAGTCTGATTACACACGAAAAGATATATCGTAATGCAGATGTTTGTAACTTGATTGTTAACTTAAAAGTAGGTACGCAATTGCCAAAGCACGTTAGGGATTAGCGTAAAAAATGGAAATAAAGTTTCTTGGTTCGATAATTCCCTTCGATTTATAGCATATACACTAGGGTGACTGAGAATAAAATAGACACCCACTAATTAAAAAAAAGTTACTATTCTCGTTATATATACAAAATATTTTAAAATTTTTAAATTAGACTAATATTTTGTCGATCCACCTTTACTTGCGTAAAGTGCTGCGAGTCGTCGTGGCATAAAATCTATTAAATGATTAATGATGTCTTCTGGAATATTTAACTACTCTTCTGTAACAGCTGCCACGAGTTCTTCCTTACTGCTGGGTTTTCGCGGTCGTTTCGCGCCATATTTGTCTGGATTATGTGCCAAACATTCTCTATCGGATTCATGTCTGGTGATTGGCCTGGCCATGGTAAAATCCGAATCCCCTGTTCCTCTTTCCATGTGGTTGTTGTTCTTGCTTTGTGGCAGGATGCTCTATCCTCCATAAAAGTGGCGTCTTCTTTAGATAAAATGGCGTTGTCGAATATCGGTAGTAGTTCTTCTGTTAATATTTGCATATATTTTGCCGCATTTATATTTCCGTCGCAGATTACTAATTGCGATCTTCCACCATACCATATCGCGCCCCACACCATAATGTTCACACCGCCGTATTTCACCGTCTGATGCAAAAATTTGTCGTCCAGTTGCTGTGACGAACGTCTCCATACCCACGTACGACCACTATCACTGAATTGGCAGTATCTGCTTTCGTCTGAAAAAATGACAGACCGCCAAAACTCTTCGGGCTTCGTTCGCATTCCGATTGCCCAAGCCATTCGGCGCCGTTTTTGAAACGCCGTAAGGAGAGCTGTTTTCTTTGCCACCCTTTTATACATCCCCACACTATGGAGGTATCGCAGAACGGTGCGCTGACTTTTCTGTGAAGTTGCCGCAAGCTCAGCTGTACTTTTTCGCGGTTCTCTTAACACTTCGCGCACAAGCACCCTTTTACTTCTTTCAGAAGGTCCGGCATGACCTGGTCTCGGCTCCACTGTTGTTTTTTCCTTGTATTTAAATTGTGTAATCACACGGTTAACTGTGGACAACGGAATATTTAAAAATTTACTTATTTCACGTTGCGAAGCGCCGCGTTCACTCTGGCCAACGATGCGACCCCGGGTGAAGTCGCTAATATCACTCGAACCTTGTAAGCGAGGCATACTTGTAACGATACTAAACTATGACGAATTCCTTGCGATACATCTACCCCTACCCTAATGACAAGAGAAAGTTCTTAATTCGTTCTTAGAATTTAGCTGTTTACATATTTATACCGCTTTACCTGATGTCTATTTTTTTCTGTCACCCTAGTGTACTACATCTGGTATAAAAATTTGACAGTAGCTTTAAACTTGTGTAGAAGAACCTGCGCAGTGAGTGTGGTCGCGTTCCGAAGCAATCTTGCATCCTGCATCCTTGCATCTAACGAGAATAATATTCATAATGCGACTAATAGAATGAAGGAAACGTGGAATATTATTAGAGATCGGTATTCGAATTCAAAGTTTATTAATTTGAATATTTCGACTAATGTATTCATTTCATATCTTTATAATATGGCGCGGAATATTATAGGTTCATTACCAGGATCCATAAAGAGTTATATCCTTTATTTGGAAAAATGCGAGTATGATATATGATTTTCTTTTTCTTTCGATGAAATATCTTTTATTCAACTTAGGGACATTACTTACAATTTAAAGACGTGTACGGTATAACCTTGCAGATATTTAAGACTATTGGTAATGTAACAGCAATACCACTTATTTTCTCTTAGCAAGTTTACTGATGTAAACTATTATGAAACGATTGTACGATATTGATATAAAACGATAATAATATAAACACGTTGCTTCTCGATACATTTATTGTGCCATCTTGACTACTACTGCTACTGTTGTCATCATGACGAAACATAAGTGGGGGCTTTTCCAGTAGCGGGAATTATGTACATTTGAAAATCTAATAGAAAACTAAACAAAACCCTTCCCTACCTAATCAATTACCCTTCATCAATGTCTGGCACATTCAATATTTCCTGAAGCTTTAAAGCAGTCATTTATTACACAAAAATGGATGACTCGATAATTCTAAGCATATAATCATAGTTCCCACGATCCGCAAGAGATTTGAAACACTTTTACACTAATAAACGAACTACTTCCTGAATTGGACCGTGTCATGATGAGATATATATAAAAAGAAATAGGAGTAAGAGGCGAAAGAAATAATATTAATAAATATTTCTTTCACCTCTTACTCTTATTTCTTTTTTATATTATACCATCATGACACCGTCCAATTTCGAAAGTACTTCGTTTATTACTAACTCTGACCTTGGAAGACTACAAATTCATTTAAGCTTTAAACTCATTACCAAATATTGCCCTATTGGCCAAGAGACAATGTAGTTTCGACTAGAATTATTACTGAATAAATTAAAACATTGAGGTTTTTATATTTTGAGTCGAAATATGATCTTGTCTTACCTAACCAATAGATAACAGTGTGTCACTTTCAACAATATTGGATTTCTATGGATGTGCCCGAAGGATCAGTACTGTTTTTACTTTTCATTAATAATATCTCGCTTTGCTGTCCTGGTGTGCATTTTAAACGCTAGCTGCGCTAATTTCGTAACTAAAGCTAAGGACTTTTATTCTGTAGACTTCAAGTTAGGGGACACACAGTCGAAGGTGTACGACTTTCTCCAAACCAACAAAAAGCACATATGGGAGATTTCATTCTTAGAAATGCTCATGATATGAAAGAATCAGCAGTATGTTTCCTTGTTGTGTTTGACGCAATGTAAGTTTTACTCATTTGCGAATCCTGCCTCTCCACCTTTATTCTTTTGTCACTGCTTATTATGTGTTATTAAATATAACTACATTAACAGATTGTAACAATATTTATGCAGAGACGATTGTCTAAAACGCAAACTACATAGCTTGGAATATTCCATAATACTCCAAAAATATTCAGTGAACTTCCTGGAACCATTAGAGATTTTAATTATAATAGATTATAGTGTTAAAGAGTATTTTGGCGACTCCAGTAATCTCCCACCTTTTAACTTGTGCCATCAATCATGTGGATACGCATCGAGTATTGTTATTTTTACTAAGGTAATCTCTCAATGTTGCAGTTGTTTTAGATGGTACGCCTACTTTTACTTAAATGCATTCTTAACAGCAGCAACATTTTCTGGTGTAATATGAATTGATGGTTGTTCGAATTAACAATCGCAATCAACTGATGTTCGGCGATGTTTGAAACGTTTAAAGCATCCCTAGGTTTTTCATTCGCAAAAACGTACTGTGTGTTTCTGTAACAGTCTTACCGAGTTCAAAACAGAACCAAGTACAAATATGTTGAAATGAATGCTTAGGCTTCCGCGGCACGCACTGTTTCCGGAGTTGGACCGTGTCATGATAAGGTATAATAGAAAATGAAATAAGGATAAGAGGAAAAACAAAGAAATAAAAAAGTGAAAAAAGGTGGAAAAAAGAGTAAGAGAAGGAAAGAGGGAAGGGGGATAGAGAAAAGAAAAGAGATAAGCGGAATCTCTAAAGCGTTTCGCCTCCGTCGTAAGAGGCTTCTTCAGGAGAAAAGAGGGGGAACCAATGTGGCATGGTAACTCTACGTGTTAACCATGGTAGAGGCAAAAACCTTCTGACGTGTATCGCTGACTACCGGGTCTATATAGGACGGGAGCGTTACGCCGGAACTGTTATTTGATTAGAGAGGGGCGAGGTTTGCAGCAGCGGTTTCCATATCGTCTCCCCATTGGTATTATCCGGGTGTTTTTGGATCTCCATTGCCTCCCTGTTTTTTCTACCATAGAAATAAGGATTTTTCGCGATGACCAAAGTTCCTTCGCGTAGAATATTGTGGCCCGTTTCGAAATGATGTCTCGCTACCGCAGACGATGATACGTGCCCCGATTTAGCACAACGTCTGCGCTCGTTAATTTAGGTTTCGATAGAACGACCTTGAAAACCGCAAAAGCAAGGGATTTTATAGACACTTTTAGAAGATAGAGTTTGTACTTTAGGAAAAAGAAGAATATTGGCAATTTTCGAATGAGGCTTAAACACTACGTTGATTTTTCAGAATTCGGTAAC
The DNA here is from genome assembly GCA_023509865.1 of Trypoxylus dichotomus. Lineage (NCBI taxonomy): Eukaryota > Metazoa > Arthropoda > Insecta > Coleoptera > Scarabaeidae > Trypoxylus > Trypoxylus dichotomus. Next base: position 38,831,902 of record CM042081.1, read on the forward strand.
ATCGTGGATGAAAGGAAGATATATCTTACCTTCAAAGGTTTCGGAATCCTGGGGCATGTCTGCATAGGAGGGATGTAAGTGTTTACTGATGATTTTCTGTATGTTCCGATATTGGTAACCACTATTTTGGACCGATGACTTAACGTGCTACAATTCACAGGTATAGCAGTAAACTCCACTCACACAAATTAATTAATTATGCGGAACGCAGCGTTTCGGGAGCACGTGGGCTCCCATTGTCAACCGTGTTACCGACTAAAAGTAAAAACTGTATCACACATGCAAATTATTTTCTACGCAGGCTCTAAAATTTCTAACCATATGACTATTTACAATCTACTAGGTGGCCTCATGCCTTTTACGGGGAAGGATGGACCGAAAGCGAACCGTATCATTTAACAGGGTCTATGGTAATAAATCCATCAAACTCGAGTGTGCAATTGGGGGTGGTTCTCTGTTCAATAAGTTTCCGTTCTTTTTCATATATACCGTTTCGTACGCGTCTAATTCTCTATACGAGTTCACGTTTTTAAGTAGTGTCAGATTTTTAAATCAATCTTATGTCCGGATTTTACCATATGCTCTGCTACGCTTGATAGTTCAGGTTTGTCGAAACGATAGTGTCTAATATGTTCTTTGAACCTCGTTTCGATACTCCTTTTGTTTGTCCAATATAAACTTTCTCACAATCATTGCATGCGATTTGGTATATTCCAGACTTTTTTATCATCTCCGGTTTATCTTTGGGATTCCCTAAGAGATTCTTTAAGTTGTTTTTTGACACAAAAGACACGTTTATATTTAGTTGTCGGAAAATTTTACTTAACCCTTTTACTGTTGGGTGAAAAGGAAGAGTTATAAATTTCTTGTTACCGGTGTTTGTTGATGTCAAAGTCGTGGAATTCCTGATGTGTTGTTTGTATTGGACCTTCCTTAAAATACGGTCGACATCCATAGAAGAGAAACCATTGTACCTCGCTACATCTTTGATATATTTTAATTCTTTGTCATACCTGCTCTTGTTTAGCGGAAATCTGACGAGTCTATTGACCAGAAAACTAATCGCGGACATTTTTTGTTGTTCGCAATGGTGCGAATCAAACGTGATGAATCTGTTGGAATTAGTTTCTTTTCTGTAGATGTCTATTTCTAATTTATTATTATTGCGTATGACTAGAGTATCTAGAAACGGAAGGCGATTGTTCACTTCTTCTTCAATGGTAAACTTGATCGTGGTAAATTTTGAGTTCAGTTCTGCTAGGAAATCTTGTATGTTTCCTTTGTTGGTGTCAAACACAGCGAAAATATCATCTACGTACCTAAGCCAAATTCTCGGGAAATATTTGGTTTCTTTTTTCAGGTTTGTTTCAAATTTGCTCATGAAAAGGTTCGCAATAAAAGGCGATAGAGGATTACCCATCGCCGTGCCTTCCACCTGTTCGAACCATTTTCCGCCTATTTGAAAACAATTTTGTGACATGCATAACTTAGTTAACCTTATATATTCCGCGGTTTTCACATCATCTACGTTATTTAATTTCAAAAATTCAACCAAATACTCCATCGTTTCTGGAATTGGTACGCTTGGGAAAAGTGAACAAACGTCGAATGATACAAGGACTTCCCCATCTTTTAATTCAATATTTTCAATTTTATTTACTGCTATACCTGTGAATTGTACATCCACACAGTCCTTGCAATCGTCATTTAACGTGCTACAGTTCATTCGACAGGTTGTCTGGTACAGAAAAAGAAACAGCACGATGTACCAGGACATTTACAACACTTAACTTTTGCGCCGGATGACGGTAGGAATCGGCATGTAGATATCGACCTCTCTACATGGGTTTTCGGTGAATAACCTAGGCGACCGTTGGGTCCCCTTATTACGAGGACATCGAGGAAAGGAATTACACCGTTCTTTTCAACTTCCATGGTAAATTTTACGTCGGGATGTTGGCTGTTAAGATGACCAAGGAAACTATCTAAAGCATCTCTACTGTTAGGCCAAATGATACCCAAACCAAGCTTTTGGTTTTAGGTGCGACGGACCACTGCAAGCGGAGACCTAATGGCAACTCCTGATATTTGTTTGAAGAATTTACCTTAGAAAACAAAATAGGTCAAAGTGAGGTATTTATCTATTAGGTGGGTTAACTCTGGAGATTTACTACCCTGTTCTAGTAGCTGTTCGATTATATTGAGAGAATCTGGAATGGGTACATTAGTGAAGAAGGACTAACAAATCTATCGATTGAACAGTGATCCCGGAGCTTAGTTCAACGAAATATGTGGAGTTTAAAACATGCGACGAGGTCTCACCGGTGCATTCCTTGAGAATTCTGGAAAGATACTTAGCAAGGTTGTACGTGGGTGAATCGATGGTACTCACTGTAGGATGAAGCGGAACACCTTATTTGTGTATATTAGGAAGATCGTACCATCGAGGCGGTTGTTTCGGAGAATGAGGCGATGTTGAATTTCCAGTGGGATATTGGAAGCTTTAATTAGAGAAGAAATTTCCGGTTCAAGTATCAGTGTTGGATCTCGTTTTAGAGGAATATAGGTGCCATCTGTCAATAGTTTCATTATTTTTAACGAATATTGCGTTTTATCTAAAAAAACTGTAATTTTCCTTATCAGCCAAAAGGATTATAGGAGATCCCACCTTTCTCTTTTCTTTTCTTTTTTCTACTTTTTTCTTTCCTTTTGTGTGTCCTCGTTCTCCCTTTCTTTCTCTTACTCTTTTTTTACTTTTTTCTTTCTTTTTATTTCTTTATTTTTTCTTCTTACATACTCTTATTATTTTCTCTTGTACCTTACCATAACATTGTCCAATTCCGGAAACAGTTCGTTTATTACAAATACGCTGTTCGATTAAATCGACCATTGCAAAATGGCAAGCATATGCAGACGCAACAACGAAGATCCTATCTATCAGAAAAGAAATGTAAATGCCTCACGAAACTCTACTCCAAAGAATAATTTTTACCTGACGACAGACACGTAAAGAGTTTATATCGTGAGATATAAACTCATAACCGCTAGTTTGTAGGTGAGAGCAAAGTACGAATGAAAAAGCCATTTAAAGGTGAAGGATATAAAATGAACGAGAATGAATGCATTATTCCCAACCTCATACAATTCACAATATTATTCTTAATTATACTAGAGAAATGCTATTTACATAAAGTTTTCTAGTAAAAAGTTAATATCACACTTTCGCAACATTAACACCAGAGATTTCCAGAAAAAAAAACCCATGTAAACTGCTGAAAGTTCGTAGAAAATTCGAAGTCTACGTATTCTCGGTGAATTTCATTATGTACTCCTATCCCTATATATCCTTATCGCAACCTACATAATAGGGTTGCGGAGTGGTGTAATTATTACTCCTATTAGCACCGCTAAAAGCTCTGTATGTTTTGCATTTATTCCGGACAACATCTATGTACTTCGTAGCATTTTTCCGGAATGATACATTTACTGTCTAATATTTAGATTTGGATGAAATCTCGAACACTGATAGAGTACGCTAATATAAAAAAAATAGATTTTTATTTTTTTTTAAAAACATGAAATACGTCAAGAAATGAGCATAATTGACACAACATTATGTTATATTATACGTTCTTGGCAATAGTCTCTTATATAATATAAATATTTTTTAAGTAGTTTAAGTACGTCTTTAGGTTATTCTTAAACGTCTTCAAGCATTCACTTTTATAGTGCTCAAGAAGATTATGTACGAGGGGAGGTCCTGGAAGTTCGTGGAATGAAAGGGTTTTAAATAAAATAAAACAATAAATCTATTTTTTCTTTTCAATATAATCACCCTTAAGCACAATACTTTCATTAGATCTATGAATTAATTTTTCTAAATCATCATAAAAATATTTTTTATGTTTCGCCTCAAAATGGGCCAAAGTTGCCTCCTTTACCTCATTGTCGTCGGAAAACTTTCTTCCACGTAAGTCTTTTTTTAAATTGGGAAACAAATAAAAATCACTAGGTGCCAGGTCTGGACTATAGGGTGGATGGACTATTGATTGAAAGCCATGCTTGTGCAGAGCAGCCATTGCAACTTTGCTCTTTTGAACCGCCGCATTGTGTTGCAAGAGCAACACACCCTTGGTCCATTTACCTCGACGTTTTTTCCTTGATGGCCTCCTTTAATTTTTCTAATATCGCTGCGTAATATTATCCGGTTATGCTCCTACCTTTTTCTTTATAATCAATCAATAATATCCCCTCACAATCCCAAAAAACAGCCGCCATCAACTTTCCAGCCGATTCTGACACTTTGAATTTCTTTGGCGGTGGGGATACCACCGCCAAAGCATGGACTCCTGTTTAGATTCAGGCTCAAAGTGATGAACCCATGTTTCATCTCCGGTAACAATCTGCTCCAAAACCTGTACAGCTTTGTCTCCACACAACTTCAAAAAATGTTTGGACGCACAGACGCCCTGCTGTTTCTGCAGCGGCGTGAGTATTCTCGGTACCCATCTTGCACTGACTTTTGTCATACCCAGGTAGTCATGTAGGATACGCAAAATGGCGGTATGTGATAGTCCAACTAATGCAGATAATTGTTTTTTCTTCAAACGGAATAGAAATTTTTGCACTTTTTCGACGATGTCTGATGTGGTAGTCTCAACTGGCCGTCCTGAGCGGGGGTCGTCTTCAATCGATTCCCGACCATGTATAAAAACACCATGCCACTTATAAATCATTAATTTACTAGGGCACTGTTCCCCATAAACGGTTTCCATTTCATTCAATATGGTTTGAGCGTTCTTTCCTTGCTTTGTAAGGAACTTTATCACGGCACGGTGTTCAATTTCCCCCATAGTTTCAGTTTTCTTCCGAATTGACTTGTTTAGCAGGCAACTATTCGTAAACGACTGACGCTATAGCGCTGCAACTTGACTTATATATTAATGATGAGTCGCCAATCAGAATGACACTTATCGAGGGCCCCTATCTCCGCTCCATTCCACGAACTTCTGGACCTCCCCTCTTATATTCTTAAGGTTTGCGTAACGGCACTTGTATACACTGTCGCGAAACTTGTTTCAGGAATTCGGAGACTTCCTTTCAAACACTCGCGGGTGTTGTATTCGTGGTTGGTTTCGTACGATTTTATTAAATTATTGTAGTGTTCTTTTGCAAAAGCACGTGCATTCACATATGTAGACACTAGGCAGGGTAAGTATATTGAACCTTTTAAAACCCCTGTGCACATTGCTGTTTTCCTCAGAACTAAGATGCTCCTTGAATAGTGAAAATACATTTGACATCTATAGAATTTCCCAAAAATATGATTCCATATGCCAACCTTGAACCAACGTAAGCATGATATGCCAAGGCTGCTTCAATTTAGACATCTGAGGAGATCACCTTTAGAGTGTACACTATTTCCCGCAATTCTTTTGGTAAGTACATTCATATGCCAATTCCAGTTTTGTGTACTGCCCAATTGTACCCCAAAACCTTATAATGCAGGTAGGATTTTTGCATTCTCGTATTTTAATGTTATCTTTTTCAAAATCTCATTCATTTTGCCGTTCTGTTACTATATTACTAGCCTCAGTAAGCACTAATCTTGTTAGGATTACTTTTTCAACTACTTTTGCCATTATACATATTCAAGCAGTTGGTGTGTAATTTTCAATATTGTTTCTGTCTACGCCCTTATAAATTGTTTTGATGACCATCGTCTTTAGGAGTTCAGGAAATGTGGCAGGTTTAAAACATAAATTTGTGGTACGCGACAGTTCTTGATATAACACGTCTGCACAACGTTTGACTAGCTTCGCAGGCAATGCATCAGCACCTACTACCGCAGTGTTTTTGAGCAAACAGATTATATTATAAACTTCAGCTGGTTCAATGTCCTAGAGACGTCGATGTACTATTTGTCCTAATAGTTTTATAGGCATTTTCAAAGCTTCCGGCACTATCTTCGCCTACTTCTACGTTGAATTAGCATGAACTCATTCAACGTATTCAACTACTTTTTTATCACAAATTAATTTATTATAAGAATCTAGCTAACGCTACGTTAAAATCCTCTTTAGAACAAATCTTCATAACTTCAATTTAAGATTTAAAAGCCTACTCATTTCTCCATAACATAGAGAAGTTTAACACTCAATTCCATTGCACCACCGTGCCTTACAGCCTGTATTATTTGCACATCGCCTGCGTAAGCACTACTATCTTCACACATATTTAGCATTTACCTTCTTCGTTTATGTATTATTTTCATTCATCATTTTAATTTAATTTAAAATGTTAGTTGAGCCCTTGTATCAACACTTAATTTATTATCATATAGGCCATGGGGATAAGAACAGTCGCTTTTTTTCTGTCACTGATCCTGAAACCGTATTGAATTTCAATACGTTTATATTTAATTCTGCTATACTTTTTTTCTCTGTCTATACTACATTCTAATAGTAATATACTAATAACTTAAATACAGAAATCTCGTTTCTCTACATCCAAATTCAAGTGAAATCTCTGCACTAATCTTTCTGTCGAGATAAAGCAACACAACTAAGCTACTACAGCGAAGACGAGCGACATTCTGCGTACCAAGACACTAGTACGTTAGATCGAAGTCATGTCGCTGTTAACAGCAGTGACTATGACAAGTCAAGTTCGTTGTTAAGTTGAAGACTAAGGAAATTCCATTTTGCTCTGCTGCACGACCCTTAAAGCGCGAGCATATTAATACGAGGACGTATTCTCTCTTACACGTGAACGAGCTGTAATAACGATACGGTGACGCTCTTATCGAATTTGCCAACTAATACGTTATGGAAGTTTTGTCGAAGTTCGAGTGTGCTGTGTAGTATATTACCAGAAATCTTCGCACTTTATCTCGATGGCGCAATCGTTCAACTTTATTACAAAACGTAATCCCACGTAACCACGATATTGCAATCATAATATGGCGAAATAGAATTTGAAACCGTTGTTTACAGTGCTCTATTAAGCAAACAATTTGCTAGCGAATGGCTTCGTCGAATCAAGTTTCACTTAGATCAAAAACTCTTTTACTTGCTGGTAGTATTACTTATTTTAGGTAAACAAATTATAATACTTCATGTAATTACCTCCTATTCTTTTTATTTATTAGCTCAAGTAATCAAATTAGAGATCTAGGGCTACGAATTAAAAAGAAACAATGGAAAACAACGCGCATAAAATTCAGCAAAGATTTTTTTACTTTATAAAATATTCGTATTTGGCATCAAATTTCTCTCACTCTGCAGCTGGTACTTCGGAAAATAGAATCTTACAGCAACTAGCACTCACTAAGCATTTTAATTTTAACATTTGGAATAAAAATATTATAATTACCTACAAGGACGACCTGAAATGTTTCCGGAATCGGCAAGAGATAGCCCACGAAGATTGAAGGATTCATTCGTCGGCAAGAGCAACCTCTTTTACGGCAACTGTCAAAATTTCAAACGTCTACTGTCAATAGTTGTTGTTTAAGAGTGTGTTTTGTGTAGCAAGTCAGGCGATTTCGCAAAAATGGATAAAATCGAATTTCGTGGTGTGATAAAAGACCTCTGGATGGCTGGGACAACGGCCACGGAAATTCGAAATATTTTGTTAGAAGTTGATGGCAGATGTACCCCATCACCTTCTGGGTGAGCGACTTCAAACGCAAATGACAAACCACGCACTGGGTGCCCAAAAACCGCTACCAAGGATGAAATGGTCGACAAGCTTCATGATGTCGTGATAGTCGATCGCCGATTGAAGCTGAAAGAGATAGCAGAGACAACAGGCATTTCAAAAAAACGCGTTGGCCAAGAGATTTCTTCATGCGTTTCGTAACCGTAGATGAGACTTCGATCCACCACTACATACAGGAGACCAAGGAACAGTCGAAGCAGTGGACTATTCCGGACGAATCGGCTCCGACGAAAGTAAAGACCATCCCGTCCACCGAAAAGGTCATGACGACCATTTCTTGGGATTCCCAAGATATGATCCTCATCGATTGTCTACAGAAGGAAATGACGATCACGGCGCAATACTACACACGGGGCGATTTATTGACTCTATTCGATGCAGTATGGAAGGAAAAACGGCCTCGTTTGCAGCGGGAAAAAGTGCATTTCCACCATGACAATCCACCGGCTCATTCATCCCGCATCGTCGTATCCAAATTGAATGAGTTGCGCTACGAATTTGACTCTCATCCTCCAAATTCACCGGACCTAGCTCCCAGCAACTGTTTCCTATTTCCCAACCTGAAAAAAATCACTGGAAGGAAAGGAATTTGCCTCAATTGAGGAGATCATCGCCGCTACAGATGGCTATTTTACACACCTCAAAAAATTCTACTTTTTCGACGGCTTGATGAGACTGGAGCATCGTTTGAAAAAATGTATTGATCTTTGAGGAAACTACATCGAAAAATAAAAATAAAAAACCACACCAATACCGTGTTTTTCTTGTCGATTCAAGAAATATTTCAGGCCGCCCTCGTATATCCAACTAATCAGCACGTGGTTGACGTAGCCATACAATAACTTGCTTCTAGGATGATATTAATTGTATGATTAATGCAGAAGTTTTTCCAGATACGCTAAAACTGGATAAAATCTCTCCGATTTTAAAAGAATGTAATCCTAAGGTACATTTGGTAATTAACATCTCATCGTTTTCGAAGGTTCACTGTAAAAATACAACTTTGCAATTAAGTTATCTGTTACTGCAGGTAACAATAATAAATGTCGAATAATATAATGTCACAGGCACAAAAAAGGCCTATAAATGCTTAGGATTATTACAAACCAAAGGGGTTGATCAGAAGAAACTGAAATAACATCTTATCTACTCATACAAACTAACAAAGAAGAAAATTTTGCCAAGTTTAACATTGTTTCTTTGAATCTGCCAATAAACTTTCTAGGGAATTCAATTATTATTTTTCCCTAGGAATCAAATGATCACTTTAGTCCTTGCAAACAGGTACTAAAATACCAACTTTAGTCCCGGAACTGCAAAAATTTATATATACCCTTTTTTCAGTCTGTGAGTTCACTGGAAGCATTCCTAAATTGTATACTATTTGTTTATAATTTAGGACAAATTTTCGTTCTATTACCGGCATATCCACAAGAAGCGAATTTCAAATTTCACCTTTACGTCAAATAAATCATTGCCTTTAGCATCGTTTCAAAATAAAATCCTTCTATATTTCTTAAAAATATCTCCTCAAAATATGAATCTCAACTACATTTATTTTGTTCTCAATTCTTTCAGAAAAAAAAAGAAGAAGACGAACGTCTTATCCATCTTCTTGACAAGCAATTTTGCTTTTCCGTAAAACATAATACTCTTTTGCTTAAGATACACACCTGGAACTAACGGAAAATCCTCTCCCGTACATCGCGAATTAGAAAACCGCAACAAGCGTATTATCCCGAGTCCGTTATATTACGCAATTATGAAAGGAATTTTTGCATAATCCCGTTGAATTTTACGTCGAAATACTTCGAATATCATCCCAAAACTCTGGCGAACTTTCGTACGCCAGTTACTAACAACATCGTACGGTTCGCGTACGCCTTTTCGCGTAGTAAATGTTGCGTCATATCGCTTGAGATTCTTTTGACATAAGTAGTTTACAAGGGGGCATAGTTTACTACAAAGGAAATTGTGAAAGGACGGAGAATGTTACGATGATACTGGTAGAAGTTGAAATGATGGAAAATAATTCGAAAAAAGAAAAGTTACGTAAATTCTTTCTTTTTTCATAATTTTGGCTCAAATGTAGATCTATACGTGCTATATTAACATCATTATTAATCTCGGCAAAGAAGGGCAGTGCCGTACGGAAAACAAGGTAGTGAGGTGAAGCGCGCGGCTCGGAGAATCGAGTATTCGTATCAAAGCACGCTTGTTCAGCATTTTTCAACTAGTCGTGACTGCTGGTTAGTACAAACATACTTAGAAAATGTCGCATTTAGGTACGTTACGTAATAGCGAGTATACCGGATTTAAAATACGAAGGCGACAGAATTAAATATGTCAAGTGCGACAACTATTTGACGTGTGGTGGACGCAGGTGGAAGTGTGAATGCCACTTAAAAAGTATAAAACACTATTATGCAACCCGTGGCAAACGATACAGCGAACAATTATTATTTGACATAGGTGTTTGTTTTATTCTATGTAATGTACCGTCCACTTTACTAGACCAAAAAAAAATTGTCTCCTTCTGAAGCAAAGTATAATGTGTAATCCGAATACATTACGAAGTCGGACATCGTTAAGAAGCTTTATGTCGTCTGTTCACGACTATGTTGAAAGAAGATTTAAAGCAGAATTGAAAGATAAAAATTGTGGTTATGCGTGGACGAAACAACCGATTTGCAAAAACATTCTGTGGTGAATGGCAGGTACTATGGAAGAGTTTGAACCGTCATTCTCTATCTTACTTGCTTCCAAAAGAGTTGCAAAATGAAATTTTAAAAGTGGTGTCGAAGGCACTGAACAAATTTCAAGTTTCAGCAACCCAACTTTTAATGTTTGTGAGTCGCTAACAAGCTTTCCTTAGGTTGATCTCTTGAAGAAGACAGTGGCAATCGGTTACATGTAACATGTAGAATCCATGCTGTAAACCTTGTGGCGCAATTGATCCCTATATGTCCACGAGCAAATGCTGTAATAGCTCATACGAACTCAGTATTTCTAAAGTCTCCAAAACGTACAAAAAAAATTCTGTATCCCAAAGTGACTGAACACCACAGCCGATTACTACGCATTGGGGAACTTGGTTGGAGGCAGCGTTTTACTACTGTAAACATTTTGATGATGTAAAGAAGGTAGTTTTACAATTCGATCTGAGAGAAGCCAAAGCTATCAAGAAAAGCCAGAAAATGTTTCAAAATAGTCACGTAAATTTGATTGAGAAAGTATTCGCAAGAACTACTATGGACTAGCGAAGGGAATTGAAAAATTACAAAATGATTCGGTGTCGTTCAAATTGTGGATGATGTTCACTCACACCTATGTACGGCGAAAGCGAAAAAAGTGCAATACGAAACTTTGAAAGTGCTATTGACGAGTATTCAGATTTTCTCATACTAAGAAGGTGCGTCAAAAGATCCATTAAGTTGTCACAAGAATTACTTTAAATTTGCAAATATAACATCAGTCGATGTGGAACGGTTATTTTCATCATTAAAAAATATTTATTCCGCACGCCGTACTCGTTTGACTGAAACAAGTGTGGAAACATATTTAATGATTCTTATATTTAATCGATACCACCCAGATTGTGATTTCGTGAAAACTTCTTAAAACAGTAAGTCCAACAATTTTTATGTTTATAACAGTAATATCTTATAGATTAGTATTTATTATGCAAAAGCTTACCGACAGTTTACTAAATCGAAGAAAATTGACATCTTCTTCTTGAGGAAAAAATGTATGCGACTACAACAAAACGTCAAGACGTATCTGGTTCTTCCGGGAACCAACACCGAACGCAGGATGAAACCTGAGAGAACAACAGAGCACCCTCTGCCCACGAAAACATGTGTTACAATGTATATATGTACTGATTTCTTCCTGGAGTTTCATTACTTTTCTTTTCAATTTTCCATTCTCTTGCTCTGATGCAGCTAATTTATTTTGTAGCTGCGTTATGACTTTATCATTCATGGTCCTGCTGTTCCTATCTTTTCCGGATGCGACCGCAATATAGCTACTGTTCCCCACTATCTTCTTCTCGACCGCGTTTGTATGTTTGGCTTTTTTGCTCGAGCTGGTATTCATTCTTGTGTCGCTCTAACGAAAGATAGATAAGAAACATATATCATGGAAATCAAGTAGAAAAGCTAAGGCCCTTTTTTAGTACCTTTCTACATGTGCTTGCATATAAATAAGAAGAGAGAAAAAGCGCAGGAAACCGCATAATAAATATCCAGACTAATGTCAGTTTAAGATTTATTAAATGATACAGTTTCCTAGTTCTTTAATCGCTATATACGAGGGTTGTCTTTTAAGTTTTGCATATACAGCTCGAATAAAACAGTAGATAGCTTTTAAAGATTTTATTGTTGTTTTCGAAGTATTCTCCAGGGAGATTAGTGCACTTTTGCTTGCGCTCGAACCAACTCTCGAAGCAGTTATTCCACTCATTTGTTGGTACAGTCGGAATTGCGTTTTTGAAGGCATCGACTACTCCTTCTAACGACTAGAACCGATTACCACGTAGTCCGTTATTGATTTTCGGAAAGGTAAATAAATCATTGGGACTTAGATCTAGACTGTACGGAGGATGGTCTAACAATTCGACGTTTTGTTGCATTAAACATTCAATTGTATTGCGTGCGAACCTGCGTTGTCTTGGTGGAGGATGGATTCGCCGTTCGTGGTGGCTTCTTCGAGGATCGGCGACGACTTGAGGTAAACGAATGGTTATACACCAATTCGGCAGTAACAGTTCTTTGATCTTGTAGAGGAACTGTTGCTATGTGACCTGCTTTCGAGAAGAATGTCACGACCATCTTTTTGAAGACACTTCGAGAACAGATGACTTTTGTCGGTTTTTCTTTGCCAGGGAACACCCACCCAGATGAATGGGGTTTATTTTCTGGCTCGTATGAGTAAATCCAAGATTCATCACCACTGGTGTACACGTTTTCGGAGTTTCCGGCGTTGAAGCCAAGGTATCCAACAGGAAATAAAATTTTTACAAACAATCGTTCGTGCAAAATTTTTTGAATTGAGGTCTTCGAAATCTTGAAAGATGTCACATGCCAATCTTTGTTAAGGATTTTGCCGCACAGCATCGACGTTTTCCTGAGTGACAGCCAGTTTGGTGCACCTGTTCTTGGATCGTCGCTAAGACTAATCCGTTCACGTTTGAAACCTCCTAACTAACGAGAAATGTGATGTGATGCTTCATTGCCAAAAACAGAAACCAAACTGACGAAGCGTTCTTATTGAAATAACTGTTTTAACCAAAGATTCAGAGGTTAATTTTTGATACTAAGAATTGATTACTGTATATACAAAACTTAAAAGACATTCCTCGTACCAATAGTAGGACTGGATAAACGTTAATTATGATAAATTCGATATTCTAGACTCCTTAGAGGATAGTATCTTTCCCGTAAAATTCAATAAAATACGGGACGTACTTGCGATAACCTTCCTTATGTTCCAAACTTTTCTTTGTGCTTACCGACGTAAGTTATCCATTGCTGCAAGATTTAATTTATCAAGACTTTTATCAAAAGCTAACAGACAACCATGAAAACAAAACACATCAGTATTTCAGAATCTTAAAATCTTTTTTCGTTTCCGTTGTCTCATTTCCCGTTGAACACACTGTATACTATTCGCATTATCTCGCATCTCTTTCAAGCATTTTCACCATTTGAAAAAGCAATAAAAGCCTTGTCTTTTTCTGTAACCATGGGCCGCAAATTCTTTCCCATGTATCTGCAAACTAACTGCTTCCGATTTCTTTTTCTATGCATTTTCTTTTAAATTCGATAATCTTTTTCCAAAGCTTTCAAAAAATACCATTTTCTATAATTGAGCTTGATAATTGTTATACATTAAGGATTGAAATTGGAAATTGGAAGATCCATAATATTTTCGATTTGAGAACTTTTTCAATTTTCTTTAAAAAGTTACGACGAAACTAGTTTTCAAGAAAAATTTTATTTCATATTTTATTCATTATCCAAACTTCAAGTACCTAAAATAATCTTGTCTTTAATATCATGAGCGAAAACCACAAATTTTATACGTCTATTTGTATTCAGTTGCAAGATTAAAGTGCCGAGATAATTTTCGACAAAATAAAACAGACGAATTGAAAACTATAAAATCGGAATCAACTTCCAATGTTTCCAAAGCAAAAAGCGAAATTTGCTGCTTTACGTTTACTTTTACGATAACTTCCAGTTCTGAGGATATGACTTTGTTGTTTCTAGGTCAAAGATAAAATGATAAAATATTGGAAAGCAGTTTGTCACATATGGCTTTCTATCTACTCCTCTAGCAGAGTTTTAAAGAATCGTCATTTCTTATGGCGCCCTTGCTTTGTTCAGTAGCAACCATGGGACCGTATGGAATGACATTACCTCGGTGTATTGGATTCAGTGCTGGATGCAATATCTGAACCGCATTAAGTTTAACGGCCCGACATCAAATTTTAAAGTTAAAATAGAATTTGTATGCAGTAGCCAAAGCGATCATGAATTCCGTTCATGTGCGATAGCAAATTGTATACGATTAAAAATAAAAAAATGGTATATAATGATTTATAAGATATTTCCATAAGCGCATTACCTATGATTTTCTTTCATATAAATAACAATAGGTACTATCGTTATTTATATGCATATACATTGAGATTGTACATTAGGTGCATATATACAATTTTCTAGTTTTGTAATTTTTTTCTGTAAATTGAGCTATTTTGTGATATCTTTAATATGTATGAATGAATTGTTAACCTCTTATATTTTTTGAGCAAATAAAATTTTCAAATTTTACAATTATTACACAAAATAAAACACCGCCCAACAATATAAATACTTTGTAGCGGTTCCTATAAAATACGAAGTGATTTAGGGTATTTCTAATGTGCTGGTTCCAAAAATAAATTGCAGTTTTTCCTAGCAGCTCTAGTTTTTGATACACACCACGGTCAAATTTATTACACATACGGATAAATAGCTAAATCAAAATGACTAAATATTTAGGAGACCCAAATTGCCTGTTTTTACCTTAAATTAGAATTACGATATAATTATAATTCTCAGTATTCCCCATTACTGGAAAAAATCTACATGTCTAACCCAACCCAACCCTAACCCCCACTACAACATTTACCAGTAACATAGGGTTCCCCGTATCTCTGTCTGCATCCCACAGTTAATTTTAATATTGTGCTTTCGAAAGATAACCGTGTCAGTGCGTATTAAATATTTGCTTTAAATTGTTGCATGAATATTAAAAATTCGAATGACAACAATCGCTTCTACAAACAGACGGAATTGTGTGAATCACCCAGATGTGTCTCGTTACACTTGTGGTGAATACATTTTTAAGGAAAGTAGAAAATCCATATCTTCCTTTGTAAAAAGGGCATATTTGCCGTATTTTGGCATGCAGTGAAGTGACTGGGAAAAATCTTGGGCGCCACATTTTGTATGCAAAACATTCGTTGAACATTTGTCCCAGTGGATAAGCGGAAAGAGAAAGAGCTTAAAATTTGGTGTACCTACGATATGGAGGGAACCTAAAAGACATAATGACTGCTATTTTTGTACTGTCAACATCAAAAGCTTTAATCGCAATAACCAGTATAAATTGGGAGACCTCTTTCTCATTGTGACGAATAACTATTCCAATGTTCAGTAACTTACCTATGCTTCAGGAGGATGACTCAGATACACCGTCTGACGAGGGGCTGTTCCAGAGAAGGAAAGGTGATAGTGATATTGAAGGGCCATCAGCGAGTCCCCAACGCTTCAGCCAATAAGAGCTTAATGACTTAGAGATCTGAACCTATCAAAGGAGTCGTTCGAATTGCTTCCGGATTAAAAGAAAAGAACTTATTCTGTCCAGGTAGTAATATTACATTTTATCGTACCAGAGCGAGAAATCTGCTGCCGTATTTCTCTAAAGAAAACAACTTAGTGTTTTGACATGATATAATAGGTTTCTTAAAGAAAATGGGGTTAGATGAATACACGCCAAGTGAATGGCGTCTTTTCATAGTTCATCTCGAAGTTTAAAATGTGTACTTTTACACAATGCTAATAAATATGATACTATACCTATTGAACATTCCACGACTACGGAAGAGGAATACGAGACAATATCATTGGTCCTGAAAAATATCAAATATGAGGAG
The DNA here is from genome assembly GCA_023509865.1 of Trypoxylus dichotomus. Classification (NCBI taxonomy): domain Eukaryota; kingdom Metazoa; phylum Arthropoda; class Insecta; order Coleoptera; family Scarabaeidae; genus Trypoxylus; species Trypoxylus dichotomus. The sequence continues at coordinate 38,847,827 of CM042081.1, forward strand.
CATCAGTGGGTGATACGTGTCGATTTAAAAATGGTAAACTTTCTCCTTGGGTAACAAAGTGGTTACACAAAATATTCTTGTTTTTATGCCTTTGGGACAGCAGAGCTAATACCCAGCACTGGCCTTTAAGAGATGTTTTAGTTCAAGTAGAAAAGAAAATTCTTAGCAAACAGTTAGTTGATAGAAATAAAATTATCTTTCCACGAGTGCATGTCAAACTGGAACTTATAAAATAATTTGTTAAGGTTTTACGTCAAAATGGTCCGTGCTTTGAGTATTTGAAACAAAACTTTCCAAGGCGTAGCACAAAAAAACTGAAGGCTGTTTTTTTAAGATCCTCAGATGAGGCAACTTTTAAATAATCCACAGTTCACGCTGCTGCTCTTTTGTTGAAGTGATTGAAAATCTTCTTGGAAATCATAAAGCAGCAAATTACGTCGAATTAGTCCAACAGATGCTTTCTAACTTTCAAATGCTCGGATGTAACATGAGCATCAATATGCATTACCTTCACAGCCGCTTAGATTGTTTTCCAGAAAACTTGAAAGTGGGGAATAGGCGAAAGGTTTATGGACGAAAGGTAGCAAGAAAGATAGGCTACCCATATGATGGCCGATTACTGCTGGAATCTTCTTCTTATAAAAAGAAATTTTTAACTGATGATTGAAAGTTATACACGCATATTTTTTTCTGAAATTATTGTCGCTAGCCTTTAGTACTACTAAAACAGTAAAATACTTATCTCAACGTTTTTTGATATGGTTTATAGCTTTAGAGATATTACAGCAAATAGCGGGGAGTAGTGTTGCCGATAAGGCACTCCAGTTTCTGAAAATAGGCAATTTAGCAGCTAAAATAGTTACTATTGTTCATATACTACATCAGTATATAAACCCACCAAGTTTCATTAAAATCGGTAAGGTTTAACACACACTTGCCTGTGTTCCCTTGTTAGTCAAACAGCAAAGGATAGTGTTAGGCTTAGGGCATCTTATACCCCGTTATTGTGAGGTAGGGCGGGTAAAGCGCATACCGTTGTTTTTACACTGCATCAGCACATAAACTCACAAAGTTTCATTCAAATCGGTGAGGAAAACTCACCTGCGTTCCCTTGTGACTTTGGTTTTTGAAGTAAATGTAAATAACTTCTTTCGATAAAAATAAAGTTTGACACACTGAACTATATTCATGTATATGCAACGTAGTGAATTCACTCATGTTAATTAATTCATCGCAACAGACTTTTAAACGTTTTATTTTTGTCTTGCTTCCAGGTAGGAGTGGTTGTTTGAAATTTAAACTGAAATTAACGTTGTTGACTGGAACTTCATAGTATGCAACAGCTCGAATACAATATCACAAACACATTTACCTTTCCAGAGGTAATTAATTTTTTGCCGTCGCAAAAAATTACTTAATGGTTGCGACAAGGTCAAAGCGACATCATATAAAACTTTCGCCGTTGTGAGTAGAATATTGAGCAAGGATAAAACAAAAGAAAAAGAGAAACAAGACATTTGAAATTTAATTAAGACATCCATAATGGAATTTTTTCAATTACAACGAACATAAAAAATTTAACGTGCCTAATTCGTTTTTTCAGTATAGAACATTTCCGTGAAATAAAATGTAACTGAATATCCTTTAGCAATAGCGAATTTCAAAAGGGGTGACCAGAAAATACAGTGCAAACTTTTTCAGGACGATAAAATTTGATTATTCAAATTTTTCTGTGTAAGGGAGGTCCGTTGAAAAGAAAGTTGCTCATTTAATAAACATTTTTAACCGTCAACTCCAAAACAGTCTCATAAATAACTTCCTTCCATACAAAGCGCAGGTTATTACTAAAGGATATATGAAGTGCAAAGTACAGCAAAAATTTTATGAATTTCAACAAATAAGTAAATAATAGATAGGAAACAACATTTTCCACTAAAAATACGTAAATATATTAACGGAAATTCAAATTTAAAAAATGAATTGGTGTATTTGCTCTCATTGTTTTCAGTGTTTTAATAATTCGAATAGCTTTAAAATATCTTCAACTTCTTTGTCAATTTTTTTCTGAAATTAGTTCTTTATGCAGATCATAAAACCAACACCAACTTCTTCGAATTAGATCAAGCAATGTCCTTTTTACTGTTATGGTGTAGATTTTCTATTGCGCAGCTTTTTGTGTATCCATATTGAACATTAAGTAGCCTGTTTAGTCTTCGACGAAGTAATTTTATTAATACCGCATAATTTAGTAATCTTAAATATTCATAATGTGTTTGGACATATTACTCGCCCCATTGTCAATACTTCACTAATTGTATTCAAGTAATTTATTTTATATATCAAAGTAGTGTAAGTTAAAGATGTTAGTTTATCTGTTTTTCTCAATAATTAGAATAAGAATGGTCTTTAATTACATTAAAGCGAAATTCCTTGCCACAATTTAGTGCTTAAGAAATAAAAAGTGTTAAAACGACGCAATTGATTTATTTGTCCGGATTCTCACTGTCGCATCCGAATCAGTATCTGCTAAGCTACATCACAGAACACAAGATTAGTAGAAGATACAAGTCGGACAACAAACCACTTAGCAGGTCCTAAATCTTATCTCTACACTTCACACGCCACATTCACATCGCCGCAGTATGGAGTAGTCGCTAAAGGGTTTAAAATACAAACGGGGTGTCATAAAAGGCGTCTCAAGAAGACTCTTAACCTACATGGATTCAATTCGTGAAACTCAATTCGGTTCCATATCATTACAAACACTATTAGCATAGGTGAAGAAAACATTGTCAAACTTTCACGATATCCAAACACAGATTGCAATTTTAGAAGAAAGTGTTAAATCGACGCAATTGATTTATTTGTGTATTTCTCTGGTCCTTCGAAATGTAATCAATGAAAGAAACCAGTGTAAGAGCAACCAGTTCGATACAGTTCACACATCGTTGATTTTAGCTCCGCACATACAAAACATAGTGCCATGTTCATAATTGCCCACTGCTTAAGAGAAAAAATGTTAGTCTATCCAAATTATGTTGGCATACTTGAATTTGGACTGAACAAGGGTACAGAGTTCTTATCACCGAGATGTCACGGAAGACACAAGTTCTTATAAGGAAGCCTAATGATTTAGAAGCAGACATGTGATGGAGAAAGTTAGTTCTGAGTCAAAAGTACTCCTAAATCTTTTACTTTTTCTGTTATTATAATAAATGTCGATTGAACAGTATAATTGAAAATGATTAGATTATAGCGTTTGTTATAAGACATGATTAAACATTTTCCAATATTTAAAGATACGCCATGCAGTATACATAACATCATTAAGAAGAGTAAGACAAGTACAACTTGACACAATCGACTAGCATATCGATAACATAGTAGATTTTGAGAACGTTCACACATTGAAATTTATCAAGCAAATCAGTTAAAAATATGAAATAATTATGGTCCGAGATTGGAATCCTACGGATCCCTAGATGAATTGGCATAATGGTAAACCAAAATCTATTGATCTTAGTATGCCAATACTGTCGGCATCCAGTGTTGAACTTAAAGAAGACAACGTCATTTTGGCTTAGTATATACAACAGAACACGCTTTAAAAATAAAATCTATCGTAAGTTACCCAAACGTAGCAACAGCTATAAGACCTGTTCCAATACCAGAAAGATTAGATGAGTTTAATATTATTATGAGATCATATCAATAAATTGTCAATCTACCTTCTGAAACACATATCTGCAATCAATATTATTTAGGAGCGAAAAATTTAATAATTTTATTCGCGTTTTGAATAAAACAAATTGGGAAATATTGATCCCTCAACTTAACAATTTGATGTTAATTATGTATTAATAAATAATATATAATACCGTTGCCGTTTTCTTTGAACATATCAACCAAATGGTCCAAAAAACTAGTAAACTATTATTACTATTAATATGATATCCGTATGTAGTTGAATTATCTTACTGTTTGTAGAGGCGTGCCTCAACACAGCATTTTACGCCCAATGCTTTTTGTAGTTTACTTTAACGATGTCTATGCAGTCAAATATCTTTTCATGGAAGATAAACCTTGACTACTGGACTGCATTGACTACACTTTGCTACTTGAGCAGTGGTTAGTTTTTAATATTTTCGGTGCAGTAAAATCAGCGTGATGTTTTCAAAACTAAAATGCAACATTCAGTCCCTCTTTTTGGGTTTGATTACTGCTGATGTGCTTAAGTGGAAAGATCACACTATTTCCTTCGCTTTAAGGCATGTGCTGTATATGACAAGCTAATACAGCTTATGAACTTTGTTTGGCCACTCACCACACTCAAAAAAATCATTATTATTGCTGTCATCATTATAATTATGATCATATATATTCCTACCTCCTTAGGTAATGCAAGATAAAACTTTCAAAAATCAAATTAACCAAAAAACGAAAATTCGAGGCCTGTCAATGCATTCAACTCCTCATTGAAAATCTCTTGTGAAACAAGGAGGGGGATAACTATGAAAGATTAGTAAAAACATTATTGCACGTATGTCTTCAAAAATGCATATTGGACATTCACGTTGATTACCTTCTAGAAAATCTAGAAAAAGTTTCAGACAAGCATAGGAGAAAGCTTCTGCGAGGGCGACCTGAAATGTTTCCGGAATCAACAAGCAAAACACGGTGTTGGTGTGGTTTTCTATTTTTAATTTTTGATGTAATCTCCTCGAAGATAAATATACTTTTTTAAACGGCGCTCCAGAAGAGAGAGACGCTCTTGAAGCCGTCGTAGGATGTTTCGAGATCTACAAAATTGCCATCTGTAGCGGCAACGATCTCATTTGAGGCAAATCTCTTTCCTAACAACCATTTTTCAGGTTTGGGAATAGGAAAAAGTCGCTAGGGGCTAGGTCTGGTGAATATGGAGGATGAGAGACTAATTCGTAGCGCAACTCATTCAATTTGGACAAGACGATGCAGACCAAATGAGCAGGTGTATTGTCGTGGGGGAAAAGCACTCCTTTCCGCTGCAAACGCGGCCATTTCTCCTACAATACTGCATTAAATCGAGTCAATTAATCGCTTAAGTATTGTCCCGTGATCGTCCTTCCCTCCTGCAGATAGGGGATGAGGATCATACCTTGGGAATCCCAAAAAATAATAGCCATGCCTTTCCGGCCGATTGAACGGTCTCCGCTTTCCTCGGAGCAGATTGGCCCGGAAAAGCCAACTGCTTCGACTATTCCTTGGTCTCCGGTATGTAGTGGTGGATCCAAATCTCATCCACGTTTACGAAACGCATGAAGAAATCCGTTGGATTGCGTTGGATCCTGACCAGACGCTCCTCCGAAACGGTCACCCGATTCCGTTTTTACTTCGGTGTGAGTAAACCCAACGCGCCGAAAGCTTTTTCATACCAAAAATTTCGTGTAGGATATGGCCAGCGTGTTCTTCTGAGGTGCCTGTTGTCTCTGCTATCTCTTTCAGCTTCAATCGGCGATCGGCTAACACATCATGAATCTTGTCAACCATTTCATGGTTGGCAGCGGATTTTGAGCGTCCCCTACGTGGCTCGTCGTGCTTGTGCGGCGACGTTTGAACTTGCTCATCCAGAAGCTGATGGTCGAAAATGATGGAGTACTTCCGCCATGAATCTCTAGTGATATGTTTCGAATTTCCGTAGTCCCTTTCCCAGCTATCCAGAAGTGTTTTATCACTGTACGTAATTCCATTTTATCCATTTTTGCGAAATTGCCTGGCTTGCTATACAAAAAACACTCTTAAACAACAACTATTGACAGTAGACGTCTAAAATTTTGACAGCTACTATAAAAAAGATTGCCATTGCCTACCAATGAATCCATTTCAACCATCGTGCCGATTCCGGGAACATTTCAGGTCGCCCTAATATCACAAAAGAACAAGATACTGCAAAAATCCTATCAGTATGGGAGGTGGAAGTTGCTGTAGCATTTTAAGATGTATTCCTGAAGAGGATTATTACAAGCAAAACAAAACAAGTGTTGGTCTTTTGCAATTGTTTTTAAAAAGTTGAGGGAATTCGCATAAAAATTTTGTAGATTTTAATTCTATCGTACCAGATGTTTTTTTCTGCCATCATTTTCAAAGTTTTTGTTAAGGACTTAACATTGTTTTTTATATTTTATATTTTTTTACTACTATGTATTTTATCTTCTTTGCATTATTATTTTCATTTAGAATATTACTTTATTTTCATTTTTATATTTATTTATTTTGCTCTCTTATATCCAATTTTATTTTAATATATATGTACATTACGCATTGTATATGTATGCAAGCCAGCCATTCGCATTACGCTAGCTAAAACTGCCTAATTAGAAATCATTTACTGCAACGTCGTCGGATATATAGTGGGAGTTTTCTTGAAGTTTAAGGTACACAAGCATAGGCAGTCGTCTCCCGCGCGACGGTCGAGGTATTGGCAATCGTGTACTCTCGGTCACCTTTCGTACCTCGTCGTAACGTGTACAGTAACGTCGTCGTAAGATTATTAGAGATTTCTAAGATTTTCTAGTTTTGGCGGGAATCGTCGAGGACGTTGTCTATACATTTATTTCTGGCGGGAGTCATTTGGTAACGTCGTCGGACCACATGTATAGATTTTTTTAATAAGTATAAATTCTCGATTTTCTATCATCGTACGTCGAGGCTACTGTGTCCATTGTCGTCTATACATATTTTTAGTCTTCAGTTAAGTTTGTGTCAGAAATTATTTTGGTGAGATTGTCGGCGCGCATGTATAGACCTCCTCTACAAGCACGATCACTCCGCTTCTTGCTGACGGTCGTTGCGGCCGCAGCGCCCGTTGTCTTTTGTACGTTTGTTCGGTCCTTGTCGTATCGGGACTTAGAAATTTTTCATTTAGTTGCTTGTCGTAGCGGACGAGTGTCACGGACCAGTTTTCTTATGTAATGTCGGCATCATCGCTCCGTTTTACTTGTCGGTGCGCAGTTCGCACATTTGCTGGTTACTGGATTTTTCCCTTCTTTGGGGCGCAGTAGTAGAGAGCTAAAGATTGCACATAGCGTAATATTTCAAACGAGAACGCCTGGGTAGCTGTGACATTACTTTTGTATTGAGATCGGCTATTATCGCTACTGTCGCCCTCGACCAGGCGTTCAAGCTCTAAGAGATAGGGTGGGTTCCCCTATAAATGTGAAAATAATAAACGTATTTGGTCAAGTACAAATACATGCCAATAATACAGGGCCAAGTCCCTTAGGCAAATTTAAAACAAGGAAAGTATATTAGGCTCCCGGAAAGGGACATATAAATAAGCATAGCACCGAGGTGCGCTTATAAATTTAAGAAATAAATAGGGTTGGCTCCTATAAATAGGTAGTGGTGCATGCAAACAGATAGAGGCATTAGTACATGCCTCTAACAAAGCTTCATCGGAAGCATATAAGAGTTTAACCTTTTAAACAGAATTAAGACATGGCTTTGCAACGTACATGCTGAGGCATTACTGTATGTTGCTACCAATGAAAATACATATACAAATGCTAATGTACATTACATGTATAAGAGAGCTCGAATAACTGCAATTATTGCAAATATATATATATCTTACGTACATCGTACATGTACATAGGCAAGAGTGGAAACCGTGTAACCATTTCATTTTTAAATATATTTTTTTGCGCATGCGCATTGAGTTTCACTGTACAACCTTTCCTCTAGTAAATAAGCGAACATACTCTATAAGTAAGTATTGGTCAAGTAATTTAGGAAATTACGAGCAGGCTACAGCGGCGTTATTCTTCAAACCAGGAGAACGTAACAGTTTTTGAAACAAAATTTTGACGCATTGTAATGAATAATTGAATGTCGTTACGCCTTACTAAGATTGAAGGGCATAAGACAGAAAAGATGTTGAAACAGTTTTGGAAGCTTGAAATCAAATTTTGTCATATTTTTATCTTTTTTTCGTATTGTAACCCTGTATTTTATTTGCTATAATAAATTCTTGACAAAAATACCGAACAACATGTATCTGGAGTTACTCGATGAAATATTGTTATATTTGCAGCCATCTTTTTCCGCCATTATATTATGGAAAACTACTGTTTACGTGGTATCCCAAAATGTAATTTATTTTCCATCTTTTAAACCACGTTCATCATTTTTCATTAAATTATTCTGCGTCAAAATAATTTTCAGTAACAATAATTATTCTAATTTACTTATTTTCACCGACAATAACTATATGCACCCCATATATATTCTTACGTAACATTCTGTGGCATTGGGGGATATTATGAACTAACAACACGTACATATATGTCTGTTAAAGTCTTGAAAATCATTGCAGTAGGTGTTGAAATCAGTAAACCGTGAAAGCTTCTGACGTAACACGTTTTAGTAGACGGTCTTTGAAGCGGTTTACATGCACTAATCAACTTGTTACAACCCTTTACGCTAATTGTAAACAATTTCTGATTTCCATGCAAACTACACTTAAACTCAAGCATTCAATAACACAGCAAATATTTACGCCGCTAGAGACTTACCTCTAATGGTATCATAATAAAAGTCACCATCAAATCGGCGATGGTAAGATGTCGGATCATCAAGCTGATCCTAGATTTTCTGCGTCTCGATTTGAAGAGGCTGATGAAAACCGATAAGTTACCGACCGCGGCCACTACAAACAGAGCACTATATACGAGGACTACGATTAAAGAATTGTCATTGAATCGAAGATATTCCGGAAGGGTATCGTTCGCCTCGACCGTTGTTAGGTTCGCGGTATCTTCGACTGTCCACGCGTCGGATAAGTTGTAGAACTCGAACGGCTCCATCGTTTGTCATTTCGTTGATGAAACAGTTCGCATAACTAGTTTCACTACTGCAACAGACCTGGAAATTATAAAGAAAGGTACTTTGTAATGTACTAGTGGCTAATTATTTTCAAAGATAATAGCATAGATACTATATAAGGTTTTGCTGCTATTCTTAGTTAAGGAAATTATAGAATATTATAGAAAGAATTTTGGTTAAGTATAATTGGTTTTAAATGTATATGGATCAAATGCACATAATGCAGTAGACAATGATAACATAAATAAAGTAATCAAAAAAAAAATAAATATAAAATAATCAAAGGACAGAACAACCTTAATGATAAACATAGTAACCGCGTTTTACTTAATAACAGCATGCTATATGCATGTTTTTTAAGAAAATTACACAATCTGTTGCAACTAGATTAATAAGGCAACATTTTGAAGATAGTGTTTACAAACATTTTGATCTTCCATTTTTTCTCTGGAAAAAATCTTTCTGGTAGTACTGGTGTTGTTGGAATCGATAAATATTTTTGTTGTAACACATCGGCTGAAAAGTCCCGGGCCTAACACATAGATGACGCTAGTTTTATTGCGGTCACCTTTCTCTCAGTTAGTACTAACCTTCAAAAGACAGCTGTTAAAATTTCATGATATTCTATTCATTAGTTTGTGAGTTATTGTGCTAAGAGTCACGCTACTTTTGTTATTTTCAAAACAATGGATCAAAAACAATTTCGTGTTTTAATTTTACACTGCTTCTTGATGGGAAAAAATACGGTCCAAGCGAAGCAATGGGTTGAAACGTGTTATGGGGACTCCGCTCCATCAGAAACAACAATAAAACGTTGGTTTGCTGACTTCAAACGTGGTCGTAGAGATACCGATGACGCAGAACGCAGTGGACGTCCAAATGAGGCGGTAACACCAGAAAACATTAAAAAAATCCACAAAATCGTTTTGAATGATCGAAAAATGAAGTTGCGTGAGTTAGCTGACATCGTAAAGATATCAAAAGAACGTATTGGCTTTATATTGCATAAGCATTTGAGCATGAGAAAGCTCTGTTCAAAGTGGGTGCCGCGTCTGCTCACTGTTGACCAAAAATAAGAACGTGTTGATGATTCTGAGCAGTGTTTGGCCATGTTTAAACATAACAAACCGGTATTTTGGGATGTGCGTGGTGTAATATTCATCGACTATCTTGAGAAAGGAAATCCCATCAACAGTGAATATTATATAGCATTATTGGAGCGTTTGACGGCCGAATTTGCAAAGAAACGACCGCATATGTTAAAGAAAAAAATTTTGTTTCATCAAGACAACGCACCGTGTCACAAGTCACTCAAAATAATGGCAAGACTACATATATTGAACTTCGAATTGCTCCCACATCCACCGTATTCGCCAGATTTGGCTCCCAGCGACTACTGGCTGTTCGCAGACCTCAAAAAAATGCTCGCCGGTAAGAAATTTCGCACGAATGAAGAGGTTATCGCTGAAACTGAGGCCTATTTTGCGGCAAAAGATAAATCGTTCTACAAAAGTGGTATTTAAATGTTAGAGCGGCGCTGGAATGATTGCGTTGCTCTCGATGGAGATTACGTTGATGAATAAAGCTAATTTTGAACCAAAAAAAACCGTGTTTTCTTTGTTAGGCCCGGGACTTTTCAGCCCATGTGTTATATAGTCTAATCCTGGTAGCAATCATGTGTTATCCTTCCATTTTTTTCTGTGTAAATACGAAGTGTCTAAATATTTTCTAAGTATGTATTCAGAAGAAATGATACTTGAACGATGCTATGTAAATTGCGATATATTTTTAACGAAGTGCTCCCTTCACTGAATCGTGGTTACATCTTTGTATTAATTCTCTAGTTTCTACATCTGATACTGATTGTACTTGCAACTTTACTTTTTTTCTTTAATCCATTGTTCAACATCATTAGCATTTTCCAACGATACATACGTTTAAAACGTGAATCTAAAAATGTAGCTATTGCTGCAATTTTATTATGCTCTAAAGTAGCAAATCGCTTATTTATGGTAATTTGTTTTGTAAGAATAATGCAATTGGTGTTGTTGGTAACTTGTTGTGGTGACCAGTAATTGTAATATACGATTTACGATAATGAAGACATGATCAGACTTCAGTTACTAATAATTTTGTTTTGTGATATACAGATAAATATAAATTCAGCTACATCTTGGAACTTAAAATTCTTCTATTTGTTAAGGTCTACTTTGGTTGTAATTTGTTACAAAAACTTATGAAGCTTTTATCTACTATGGTTGTTAATGGTTGAAAATCTAGCGCGATCACTTCAATAAGGCTATTGTCTACGGCCTTCTTAAGTTTATCAGAGATTCGCTTTCCAGAATTAGTGTTGAGCTCTGGTAATTCCGACGAGGGGGCTGCTGTGTATCGGAAACTATAAAAACAGTTTCAGATGCGGAACTATCAAATATGTCATTTGGGGGCAATATGAGCATTCATGTTATCACCACTGGCTTTTTCTAAATAATCCCAAATTGATGAACATATTTTTCGAGATGATAAAAAGGTCTGGAATATACCAAACCGCATGCAATGATTGTGAGAAAATTTATATTGGACAAACAAAAAGGAGTATCGAAACGAGGTTCAAAGAACATATTAGACACTATCGTTTCGACAAACGGGAACTATCAAGCGTAGCAGAGCATATGGTAAAATCCGGACATAAGATTGATTTAAAAAATCTGACACTACTTAAAAACGTGAACTCGTATAGAGAATTAGACGCGTACGAAACGGTATATATGAAAAAGAACGGAAACTTATTGAACAGAGAACCACCCTCAATTGCACACTCGAGTTTGATGGATTTATTACCATAGGCCCTGTTAAAGACACGGTTCGCTTTCGGTCCATCCTTTCCCGTAAAAGGCATGAAACCACCTAGTAGATTGTAAATAGTCATATGTTTTAGAAATTTTAGAGCCTGCGTAGAAAATAATTTGCATGTGTGATACAGTTTTTACTTTCAGTCGGTAACACGGTTGACAATGGGAGCCCACGTGCTCTCGAAACGCTGCATTCCGCATAATTAATTAATTTGTGTGAGTGGAGTTTACTGCTATACCTGTGAACTATTATTATTATTATTATTATTATTATTATTACTTGCAAAAAAACAAGTAGCAGCCTTCTAGTTATGGAATCTCCCAACCTCAATCTCATTGAATTAATATGGTACCGTCCTGTGGTCCCTTCTCCAGGAAGTATAGAGAACGATATCACAAGAAACTCTAACAAAATTAATGGGTAGAATGTCCCGATTATACGCTGCAGAAATAAGAGAGGCTATATAGACGAAAACAAAATTTGATTTAATTTTGTATGTGTATTTGCATGTGCGTTTTTATGGCTTTATTTAGATGTAAATATTAACTAAGTACCATTAAATAATAATAACCACGTCTCAAATATGATTTTATTTCGAAATTAAGAAAAAACATAGATAGAGGTAGTGTATATGTACATATATACATATCTAGTTTCCAAGAGTAATCTATTGTATAAGGTCAACATGTAGGCGCCACGTTTATCACAGAGATGTATATTTCGATTTTTGCTGAATATGTAACAGATTTTTCACATATCTAAATATTTTATCAAAAGAAATTCTCTCGCACTTTTTTGTGTTGGCATTTTCTGCTTGTGGGTGATGGAAAAGTATATTCTTACAAAAAAGGAGGTAGCGCACAGTATGTCAATACATTGGATTCCACAGCATCAGGCAGATGAGCTGAAAAAGCCAAAAGTAACGCAATATATAGGCAGCAATGCACTGAATGATGTACGACAGCTACATAAGGGAAAATTAGATTGGCAATAACAACCAGATGTTATCTTACGTTTCTAATTTGATTTGGCCCAAAGATAGCATAAATTGACAGAGAATAAAAAATACCTGAAACAATACCGCATATACTTTGATTACATAGTTCTTTTAAACTTGCTTGAAATTCAACTCCTTGGACAGAACAAAACTTCCTGTGTAACCTAATAAACAAGGATGTTCATATGATGCCCCATATTAATGCTCTATTCTTTACTGTCTTCCAATACTCTCTACGGTAAGTTAATACCTTTTACGACTCTTTCACTTCCACGAATGTAATGTTCAAAGTACTTTATGCAGAATTTATTACTATTTCAATAATAACCACGGTTCTAACGCAAATATTCACAGTTCATCTTTAAGTTTACTTTTTGAGCTTAGTTAGGCTCAGTGAAATCAGCAAGTTACATGTAATTTGTCTATCTATAGCCTCGGCCAAATGTATTAGACACCCTCATAAAACCCCTGTATTATAAGTACTATTATATTTTCAAAAGAATCGACACCGAATTTGTAGTTAACTTGCATATCTAATAATAATAATACTCTATTACCCGACAGATAAAGTAACTATCCAATTACAAGGCAAATATAATAAAATAAATGTACACATGTAAAACTAGCTACCTGGAAATAAATATAAAACTAACCAAAGAAAAAAAAATTGATCAAGTAACAATATATAACAATTACATTTATATATATAACTTTTTTTTCTTTGGTTAGTTTTATATTTATTTTCAGCTAGCTAGTTTTACATGTGTACATTTACTTTATTATATTTGCCTTGTAATTGATAATTACTTTATCTGTCGGGCTATAGATTATTATTACATATATATATATATGTAATATATATATATATATATATATATATATATATATATGTATATATATTACAGTAAACCACTTTGGGTGTGGATGTGGATAGTTAACAATTATATATATATATATATATATATATATATGTATATATATATGTAAATGAACTGGTTATTAAAAAAGAAATGAGGTAAGAACAAGAAAAAAGAATTTGTTAAGTATAATGTATATGCGATTTAAATAATGCCAAAAGAGATGGCAAGCAGCAGGTATGTATATTTATCTCATCAGTTTCCATAGATTTGAACCCATTACTCATTCTATATATCGGGGACCTGATAACAATTGTAGTTCTAGGTGCCTGACAATAAAATATATTTGTTTGTCTGGATTCCAGATGAGGAACAATAAAATTAATTCGACTCAACAATTCAGAGACCAATTCCATTGATTAGTAAATTAAATAAGAATTTGCTTGTTTTCTACGTAGTTCTGAGGAAACAATATTAAAGATCTCCAGTAGAGAATTGTGACAAAGTCCTTGTATGGGGTAAGTATTAATTTTTTTAGAGTATAAGAACTTCAAACACCTTCTTCGAACTTGTTCCAGAAGATGAATCTGATATATATAGCTGACCAAACCAAGAATGCATACTCCAATCTAGACCGACCAAAAGCAAAATAAACACTAAACAAACACTAGATATACGCTGTGTCAATGTGAGTTTAGAGTCGAAGATGACCCCTAAGTCTTTCATAGAGTTGTCTCTAGGTAAAGGAGATCCAGCTAATTGGTAAGGGTAGAGGTGTCCTACCAGAATAGGTGATAAGTTTGCGTTTGTTCACATTAACCCTCTAAGAAATGGCTTTCTTTTCATCTTCCTTTTCATCTAAGAAATGTCTTTCTCGTGAATGATTTCACCAATACCATCAGAAAAGCTGTATTTATCAGCGCTTTTACCTTTGGTGTTATTTTCTAGGCATTTCTTATATGTATTTTTTACTAGGTCATGGTAAGCCTGAGAAATTATTCACATGTGCAGTTTATCCTATGCACTGCCCTTTGTGCGCGCGTCCTCTCGTGACTAGCAATCCATGGGAAGAAGGGTGGGAAGATGTACCCGCCTTTTTTCGCTTTGTCAGGCTTTACAGACAAGTGCTTCATTCTTTTGGGACTAGTTAGAGCCAGGAATATGAACTGTAGGGTTAGATATGGTGATAGTAGCAGAAGGGGAATTGCAATGTGTCGAGCAAAAAACAGCTCCAAACTAGTAGGGTAGACAGAAACATGTCCGTGTGTTAGCGTTTTTCGTCTCCTCACATTGTTTTTCTCGTGAATGATGTCACCAATACTCCAATACCATGAGAAAAGCTGTATTTAACAGCCATTTTATCCTTGGAGCTCTCAGCTACACAAATCATATCGAAGTCCAAAATGCATACGCTACTGTAAAACACGTCACTCTTCGTCCGTAACCCAAGTACATTTTGATAACAAATGGTGAGGTTTCTGTTGGGCTTGTTTAGTTTAAATTCACGATGGTCGGTAATCCTTGCTTGTATTTAATTTTCGAATTCTCTTCCCCGTTAGCTACTCGAGCCTCCAACTCAGCCTTAACCTTTTTGTAGTAGTCAATTTGACGGCGGGTTTTATCTAGTGGTGTGTATGTTTCATATGTTTGTATTGTTCACACTCACGCAACCACTTAGCATGCTCTAAGATGGAATGCGAAACTTCAGGACAGTGCGTGCTAAATGGTGATCTATCTAACATCCATTCATATACATGTGGCTATTGTAACGGACCCAAATTCTTCAAGAGCACAAGATTTAAAACGGTTTGAAAATATTTGAGTGAAAATGATCCACAGAGACTGAGAAACTGCGCGATCTTCGCTGGAATTAATAATGAGAGGAAATTCTATGTGAAGAGGTAGTTACAGTTTTAACCTTTGGCATCTCGTAAATCTAATTACATAATAAACACGTTCATTGGGAGTACAGCGTAACAAAACAAAACAACACCGAAGATAAGCATTTTGACTATCTCGGAATGCTGAACATAATAAGGCCTTGCGGTTTTTCCTTCCTACGAAATTAAAATACTTCGGCGACAGCTTCGCAACTACGAAGTATTTTGATCTAGTAAGGGGAAAGTGCATCGTATAAGATGAGAAATTGCCATTTTCTTCTTCGCATCGCTTCGTATAACGATTCCTGCCGGTATACGCTCCTGAAGGAATTCCAGCGCCTGTGTACGAAGCTTAATGCTTACTAAAAAGTGCTGCAAAACGAATTACTGGAATACCGAAAGAACTTTGAAAGATACGGAAAATGGAGTAGTAGGCAAGGTGGCAGATAAGTAGCTATTAATTTTATGATATACAGAATGTTCAAATTTGAGATTACTTTTGAATTTTATCGCCACTTAATGCCATACGAGAGTGGATCTTCATGCTGTGCTCCAGACTTCCTTACAGTAAAACTGCAGTGGCACTATATTTTTTATTTTTCGACATAGTCTCCCTCTACACTAATGCACTTGGTCCATCGGTGCTCGAACATCTCAACAACCTCCTGGAAAAATTCTTGTCCGACCTCTGCAAACCACCTCACTACAGCTTGCAATTATTGGAAAAATTTACCCCGCGTAAGATTTCTTTTAATTCGTGGAACAGCCTGTAATCACTAAGGGCCAAATTCGGCGAATATGGTGAGAACTCCACTAATTCAAAGCCTGCTTGGTGTATAGCAGTCATAACAATACCAGATGTATGGCTGGGAGCATGATCCTGATGGAACAGCATACAGTGCCTTAACATTCCTCGGCGTTTCTATTTAATAGCGTCTCGCAATTTAGAAATCAATTGTGCGTAGTAGGCCCTTGTAATGCTCTGCCTCTTTGCCAAATGGTAAGTCAGGATAATTCCTTGAGCATCTCAGAACACAAATAGCAAAATCTTTGCAGCAGGCGGCACGACCTTAAATTAGCGTGGACTCATCCATGGTCACATAACGACTAAGAAAGTTCTCTTTGTTTGCTCGGTACCTTTCCAAAAGATGCTTACAAGTCAAGACCCGATTTCTTTCTCGATCAATAGTAAATATTCGGAGCATCCATTTTGCACTCATCTTTTTCATATTATTTCTTTAGTCAGTATGTTGTATATCACATGATGTGACAAGCCAGTATCTCCCACAATGTCCCCGATGCAGCCAATGAATTCAAAAACACAATGTTGACTGCCACTAGTGGAATAACTGCTTCCGGAGTTGGTTCGAGCGCATGTATCAGGATGTACCTCTACGCTGTACCTCCGATTTCTTTTTTGATCAATGATTAACATTCGGGGTACCCACCTTGCACCCATCATTTTCATATCTAGTTTTTAGTCAGTATGTTGTACACCGCATAATATGATAAGCTAGTATCTTCCACAAAGTCCCTGAAGCATACTCGTCGGTTTTGCAGTACGATATCGTATACTTTTTAAATGTTTTTGTCTGTTGTACAATGTTGGTTTTCACAGGATGTTCTTTCGCATTTAAAACCTTGTCACCAGTCTGTAACTATATGATAAGAAACTGCAGACTCACCAATAGTTGCCATAATGTCTTTATGAATTTGAGTTGGCGTCATGCCTTTCTTCTGAAGGTATTTTATTACGGCTATTTGTTCTACAGGATCTATTTTTATGAACAATCACAACACACAATTCAAGAATTGGTCACAGCACAACAACACTTTGAGATACAAACTTGATATTATGTGGATATAATCTGCGAATGTCATTTAACTAAATGTTAAAAACACTAATCAAACAACCAGTTAGAACTAGGTGAGGGATGGGGCATCAGGATCTGTCCTCGTAAGTTATTGGAGAGGCAACAAATGCAAAACTTGCGGGTAATTACTAGTTTTAAAAACTAGACGAAATTAGGGAATGGTAAAAGATTCATCTTTGACCTAACGACGAACAGATACATATTTTCAGTAAGTTATTCGTTTTTTTACATTTAAAATGCAATAGTGCTGATCGTAAAGAATAAGATTGTATCTTACAATATACACGGTCAACCATTTAAACTGATAAATGCAAATGACAAAGAAAGAGAGCAAATATTGCAAATTTGGAGCAGATAGTTTTTTAACAAATAGACATTGGGATTTTAAGGAAAGGATTTTATTAAAAATGTGCATGCGCTTGACAAATACCACTAGCACAAGCTCAAATTCAAGTTACAATATTTTTGTTGGTTGTCTTTTTTCCAACCGGTGGAAGTCGAGAATGCCCACAAGGTAATTGTGCATCTCTCTTACAATAATATCTGCCACTTGCAACGTCATTACGCCATGTTCAGCTGAATCGCAGTCACCTAAACATGGCTGCTACAATTGACTCTTCCTCCAAGTTGGAGTTGCGCAGCGTAATTCGATTCTTTCAAGCAGAAGGAAATAGTACTGCTCAAATTCATCGAAGAATGAGCCGAGTATAAGGCAAAAACTTTACGGTGGATGGTATTATGCGTGAATGGTGTAGGAAGTTCAAAGAAGGACGAGCCGATGTTCACGATGACGTGGAACAAGGACGCAAGTCTGTCGCATGAGAAGACATTGTTCAACGAGTTGACAAAATAGTTTGAGAAAGACGGACCTTTATCATCAGTAAATTGAATATGAAATTTTCTGAAGTTTAAAGATCAACTGTGTATACGATTGTAACGGAAAAAACTGTGCGCTCGATGGGTTCCAAAGATATTGTCTGATGACCACAAAGTTCACCGAATGGGATTAGCGCTGACGTTGCTGACCCATTTTGAAGTTCAAGATTTTTTAAAATCAGTTATGACTGGAAATGCGACCTGGATTCAACACGGCATCCCCGAGATAATACAACAGTCATAAGAATGGATGCGTTGAAACTCGCCAAACAAATCGAAAAAGTTCATGCAAACATTCAACAACAGGGAAGTTATAGCTACAGAGCTTTGAAAACAAGAGAATATGTTACTTGTTGAATTTATGAAACATCAATGCAACTGTTTATTGTCAGATTTTACAACGATTGTGGAGAGCCATTCAAAACAAACGAAGAGGCATGCTGACTTTTGTAGTCCCTCTCATTCATAACAGTGTTCGCCCCCACACCGCTACTGTAATCCAACGATTTCTTGACCAATTTCGATTGGAAGTTTTTGAACACCCCGCTTAGCGCTCAGCGACTTCGATCTCTTTCGTGAACTGAAAAAGTGGTAGAGCTTCTAATGTATAAAAGGAACTTCAAAACAACCTCACTGACCATCTGAACTCACGGGCGGCAACATTCAATGCAGATAGGATTAGAAGGGTCGTCCATAGATGCGACAGATGCGTCAATCTTCTTCGTGATTACGTATGTTTGTAGATAACTTTTACAAATAAATTCATTTTCTTATTTATACTTGCCTTGTTTTTATGAACTATCGGAAGTTTAAAAAAAATAGCCCTCGTATACACTAGGGTGACAGAATAAAGTAGACACCGCTTTACCTGGGTAAAGCGGTATAAATATGTAAACAGCTAAATTCTAAGAACGAATTAAGAACTTTCTCTTGTCATTAGGGTAGGGGTAGATGTATCGGAAGGAATTCGTCATAGTTTAGTATCGTTACAACTATGCCTCGCCTACAAGGTTCGAGTGATATTAGCGACTTCACCCGGGGTCGCATCGTTGGCCAGAGTGAACGCGGCGCTTCGTAACGTGAAATAAGTAAATTTTTAAATATTCCGTTGTCCACAGTTAACCGTGTGATTACACAATTTAAAGGCAAGGGAAAAACAACAGCGGTGCCGAGACCAGGTCGTGCCGGACCTTCTGAAAGAAGTAAAAGGGTGCTTGTGCGCGAAGTGTTAAGAGAACCGCGAAAAAGTACAGCTGAGCTTGCGGCAACTTCACAGAAAAGTCAGCGCACCGTTCTGCTATACCTCCACCATGTGGGGATGTATAAAGGGGTGACAAAGAAAAAACCTCTCCTTGCGGCGTTTCAAAAACGGCGCCGAATGGCTTGGGCAATCGAAATTCGAACGAAGTCCGAAGAGTTTTGGCGGTCTGTTATTTTTTCAGACGAAAGCAGATACTGCAAATTGAGTGATAGTGGTCGTACGTGGGTATGGAGACGTTCGTCACAACAACTGGACGACAAATTTTTGCATCAAACGGTGAAATACGGAGGTGTGGACATCATGAACAACAACCACACACCACATAGAAAGAGAAACAGGGGATTCGGATTTTACCATGGCCAGGCCAATCACCAGACATGAATCCGATAGAGAATGTTTGGCACATAATCCAGACAAATATGGCGAAACGACCCTGGAAACCCAGCAATAACACACCATTAATCATCTAATAGATTCTATGCCACGACGACTCGCAGCACATCACGCAAGTAAAGGTGGATCGACAAAATATTAGTCTAATTTAAAAATTTTAAAATATTTTGTATATATAACGAGAATAGAATCTTTTTTTTAATTAGTAGGTGTCTATTTTATTCTGTCACCCTAGTGTATACTCGGGAATGTTTGCATAGCCTCCTACCATGAACTAGTCAGGATCGATATCTTTTATTAACTGGAAAATTACAATTTTCTCCCAGTTCCGCTCTTAATTAATTTCTTCTTTCTAGCGCTCCATTCCAAGTATCTGAACTATTGGTTTACTTCCTCTAATCACTAGAGCAATTGCCATAATTGAACGAGCATTACACGGTCAATGCAGTATCACCTGCATTTGATTACTTGTAAACTTTATTGCATCAACGTTATTGCTTTCAACGATACCATGTTTCCATCTTAATAACAGTTAATTTGCTCTCCAGCAATTGTTTTCTCTTTACTTACTCCAATTATGCATCAATTATAAGACTACAACAAGCTTCCGCTCTATTTAACTCGTAATAAAATGATTTTGATGTTCTTTGTATCGTATTAAGGACGCATAGAAGATGTAGAAGATAGTTTGTATCGATAATAATACTGCTACATATTTATTTCATAGTACGCAGAAGTATACGAAAAAGTCACTGCAACAATCTTTTAAAAAATGCGATCCTAATTTCACAAAACATTCAAACAATTTGCTTTTTAACAATCTTCATAATAATGTCTATTATTAAACTGTACAAGTACTAAATTAAGGCTAATGGTACAATATCATTTTAAATATGTACAGAAGTACAACATACAATGGTAAACTATAAACAAAGATTACACATGTAAATACCCCAACAACACTACGAGGGACACCTGAAATGTTTCCGGAATCGACAAGAAAAACACGGTATTGGTGTGGTTTCTTATTTTTATTCTTCGATGTAGTCTCCTGGAAGATCAATACACTTTTTCAAACAGTACTCCAGACGTCTGCAAACTAGCCATCTGTAGCGACGATGACCACCTCAATTAAGGCAAACCTCTTTCCTCCCAGTGATCTTTTCAGGTTTGGAATTACGAAAAGGTTGCTGGGGGCTAGGTCCGGTGAATATGGAGGATGAGAGACTAATTCGTACCGTAACTCGTTCAATTTGGCTGCGATGATGCGGGATGAATGAGCCAGTGCATTGTATTGATGGAAAAGCACTTTTTTCCATTGCAAACGAGGTCATTTCTCCTTCAATACTGCATCGAATCGGGTCAATAAATCGCTGTAGTATTGCCCCGTGACCGTCCTTCCCTTATGCAGATAGTCGATGAGGATTACACCTAGAGAATCTCAAAAAATGGTCCCAATGACCTTTCCGGCCGATGAAACAGTCCTTGCTTTCTTCGGAGCCAATTCGTCCGGAAATGTCCACCGTTTCGACTGTTCCTTGATCTCCGGTATGTAGTGACGGATCAAAGTCTCAACCATGGTTACGAAGCGCATGAAGAAATCCCTTAGATTGCGTTGGATCCTGGCCAGGCACTCCTCTGAAACGGTCACCCGATTTTGTTTTTGCTCAGGTGTGAGCTAACGCGGTAGCCATCGCGCCGAAAGCTCTTTCATACCAAAAATTTCGTGTAGGATATAGCCAACGCGTTCATCTGAGATGCCTCTGCTATCTCTTTCAACTTCAATCGGCGATCGGCTAACACGACATCACGAATCTGGTCGGCCACTTCTTCCTTGGTAGCGGTTTTTGGGCGTCCACTGCTTAGTTCGTCACTTGGGCTTGTGCGGCCACGTTTGAATTCGCTCACCCAGAAGCCGATGGTCGAAAATGATGGAGTACATCCGCCATAAATCTCTAGGAAAATATTTCGAATTTCCGTTGCCGTTTTCCCGGCCATCCAGAAATGTTTTGTCACTGCAAGAAATTCGATTTTATCCATTTTGTGTGAAACCACTTGCTTGCTACACAAGACACTCTCTTAAACAGCAACTATTGACAGTAGACATCTGAAATTTTGACAGTTGCTATAAAAGAGATTGTCCTTGCCTACCAATGATTCCATTTCAGCCTTCGTGCGCCATCTCTTGCCGATTCCGGAAACATTTCAAGTCGTCCTTGTACACATAACACCATTTTTCATCTCAATAATGAAAATATGCATTTTTTAGAAAGACTTACATAATACATACATACGTGCTATTATCTATCTTTCAATATTCTTTTATCTTACAATTTCAGCCAAGCTTAAAGTAAATGTTTACTAAGAAAGAATATGGACGTTTTCTTCTCATTTTTCGCAAAAATTAGTTCATTAAATCGCGACTCCACTGTTATTCCGTTTAATTAACGCGCAACAAATGCATTCCTAAATTTCTCGTACGCTAAACCCTAAGGTAATCTTGCTTGCTGATAAATGATTCCAATTACTTAATCGCTAGAATTAACAGCGCTTAAACGACAATGGCACCGTTCGACGTCTTAAGTATTTTCTTCTCAGATTAGCATGAAATTTAATCTTGTAATTCCCTGTAATTTCTCTTGTAATAAATGAAGAAATTAACTTTCTGTCTAAGGAAGTACATAGACGATATTGCAGCAATGGAAAAGAACGGACGGCAATGTTAACCTACAGGAATGCTGTCAATCAGCAGTAATGCGCAAGTTTTGCGCTTTTACCAAACGGTCTGCCCTGACTGAGAAACGTCCTAATTTTATAGTGGGTACGAAAAATAGTCACTTTTACAGTTTTGGCCCAACTTCCCTCTTAACATTTCCAGTGCTATGAAATATTTTATGCGAGATGAAAGCTTATGGCTATAAAAGAGGCCTTTATAGTTATTGCGAGCGGTCGTAATGACATCCGTACCATCACAATTACTACGTCTTACGCGGAAATGGTCTTAAACCTTTAGAGTACAGCTATTTCTTAATAGCGAAATTCTTACTTGCACTGATGGAAGAAATAAATCTAACATTTAGAAGGAGACTACCAATAGAATAAAAATCATGTATATACCGCCCGAGTAGTCCAAGTCAATGCAGCATATGTATTTGGGATTGGACCGAACATTTCTCGAACAATCCACTAAATGGTGATCGAAATTCAATTATTGTTGTAGGAGTAAAATAATAATTGTTTATAAACCCTTGAAACGTATATTTTTTATAGCGGGTTCCATTCTATCATTGCACATACATTTTTGCTATGTGTAACTTTAAACAAATTATTGTCAATGCATTAGAGACATGGTAGGCAACCAATTATACGCTGTAAAGGATTTACCTATAGCTTAATGATTAAATTAAGTTGCCTTGGAGAAAAGAGAATATTTTTTTGACAATTATTTCTGACTATTTATTCACACGTAAATCTTAAATTAAATATATTTTATTGAAAGATAGATAAATAATGTAAATAATGAGAAATTACAACAAAGATGAAAAGGTGGCAATGATAATGTGGTACCAGACGAATAATAGTTTAAGAATCTTTTCAATTAATTATCCTAACGGGCGTATACCTTGTGCGAAAACAATTCTAAACATTTTTATCAAATTCAAAGAAGATTGTTGTCTTCTAAATTCCCTCGAAAATAAATGAAATAAGACCAGCCTCGTTTTAACAGAACACATGAAGTTGAATATAGTGTGTTGTGTCGTAGGATCGCTTTTACATATAGCCAGGCATTTCGTAGTATTGTACAAATCCTCATGCTCAAAAGCTGACCCGAACACAGTCAATATTTGTATTGAAATAATAAGCTATAGACTTATTCTTTACTAACGATAACCTCACTGCAGCAAAATATCTGAAAGTATTGCAAAACCACATCATTCCATCAATTGAAATACTGAATATTAATGAACACCAGTTCCAAGTGGATGAGGCTACACCGCATTATACAAACGCCGTCAAGAATTTTTTGAATGACGCATTTCAAAGACGGCGGATTGACAGGTTTGGTACTATATCATGCACCCTAACATCAGCCGATTTATTTCCAAATGACATCTTTCTTTGGGATTACCTGAAAAGTAAAATTTATAGCATGCAAATACGTAACTTGGACGAACTGAAAGACTGTATACGTATTGCATGTGATGGAATATACCCAGCATTTATCCAGAATACTTTGCGTTGCTTTCAAGCTCGCCTTGCTTATTGTCTTGAAAGATAAGGAGGACACTGCGAAAACTTACTGTAAAATTAGATTAGAGACGTATTTCTTTATCTTCTCTTTCTTTTTCTTTTCTTTCTTTCCCCTTTTTCCTGTCTCCTTCTCTCTTTCCTTCTCTTACTCTTTTGACCTCTTCTTTCTTTTTCACTCCTCCCCCCTTTTTCAGTTTTCCTTTTATCTCTTTTTCTGACACGGTTCAATTTTGGAAGCAGTTCGTTTATTACTACATTAGATTTCACTTTTGTTATAGTATTTTGTTTATTCTAATTTATCATTAAAACAAGATAATGTCTTTATCAGATTTGCAGAATAGTTATTTTATTTGTATTAAGAGAGATCTGCTAGCTGGGTTTGCTAGGAACTTAGCCTCTTGTTTAATATACGTGTATGACTGGTTGCCTACTATCCCGCCAACTCGTTGACAATTACCTCTTCACAGTTACACATAGGAAAAATGTATGTGTAGTAATAAAAAAAGAAACCGGTACATAATCCAATAATCCATGTGCAATCTAAATGGTGTCGGGAGTTTTATTTCTTTTACATCTTTCAACTTTCTTTATATGCTTTGCCAACTACACTGCTTCAGTTCAGGTTTTACCCTTTGTTTCCAAAATTTTGGGCTATAACATTGTCTTAAGTGTACCCTGGCCTTCCCATACAGTCCTGATTTGGCATTCAATAATTTCATTCTCTTTCCGCCCGGGAAGAATAAATTACGTGGTCAATGATTTTCGATGACAGTGTTTATGAAATGCATGTTTTGGAGATACCTCAATCGGAATGGAGAAAGAATGGAAGAATGGAATGAATATTGGTTCAAATCAGGGCCGTCCTTAGGGTGGAGCGAGTGGAGTGGCTGCTCCAGGCCCCGCGCCTACGAAGGCCCCACGATGAGGGGCCTTTCTTTCACAATAAAATGTTCTTAGAATAAGATAATACGGACTAAAAATTAATTAGTTGAAACCTTATCTTTTCAATAGTTTATATTGGATTTGTTTGTCTCTAAATATTTACATAAAGACCCCGCAAAACTATTTTGCACCAAGCCCCGCTTTTGCTTAAGACGGCTCTGGTTCAAATATACGCAAAAGTTATCGATCATCGGGAGAATATTTTGAAAAACAATAAAACCATTTTCACTGAATATTTATTTTTATTTATTATATCGGATACATAAATAGCAACTCTCGTATATTTGTAGTTGCTTTTATGTTTGAAGAAAGTTGGTTATGATCGTGAATCTAACCTTTCCAAATCGATTTATTGGACGTAATGAGTTCGCTGAGTGGCCCGTCCGTTTCGTTGACATTATTTCTCCTTGAAAGATATTGAAGATATTTCTATTCTGCAAACGTAAAGTTAGTTTCTTTTGCAGGACATTTTCAAATAATTTATAAGAATCAAGGCAAAGGAACATATATGGATATAATTTAATCAATATGAAACTTGTTACAAAAATAAATCAGGAGCTTGTTCGTATGCATTAGTCAAAAAGCACGTGGTTAACACTTTTCAAAAGTATAATAAGGAAGTAGTTATTTCGCTCTGAAGTATACAAGAAAAATAACATGTTTTCTCATTTACTCTTCAACTCAAACTACAAAAATTCCAATAAATATGAATCACCTATTACAAGGAAAATGTCCAACTCAATAAGCTTTAACATAACAAGAGAAAGAAGATGTCAGTAAAGACAACAATTTGAAATTTGAAACTATCTTTAATGTATAACTATCATTCAACCGCATTTGGGGTAAAGTACACTTGTTTGTTACAGTACAGATAAACTTGATGCTGACATCCTAAGTGCAAGTAAGTACTAAAGACGGTAGAAGAGGGTTAGGTTACAAGAACAACAATGTAAAAAACTAACGTTACGTTACCGCTACTCTTCCGTCTTACATGTACAAAAAGATGAGTTTACTAGTTATTTACTTCAAATCGACACATTAACTCCATTTGCTGTCGTATTATTGTTTTTAATCTCTATATAAATAGCACAGGATTTTAATAGCACCCCATTGTACTTTATTTACTAATTCTATCGCAGCTATTAATTAAAATAGTACTAAAAATAACTCTAGCAAGTATGAAAACCCTCCACACAATTCATTAGTTTCAAAGCTTTAGTTTGAAACTATGCACACCCACATACTCATAGATATTTACGTACACGTTTTTAATAAACGTTGCCTGGATAAAATGGATGCCGAACCATTGTGATACCAGTTTTTTTTTTCGTTTTTTATAGTCTGTCGATGATCGTAATAAATCATTTTTCGATATTCGTCGGAGAATTTATTATCCGAAATTTATTCACCAGTTGTTCTTTAATATATTTACGGTATTGAAAAATCGCTTGCATATTTTTATCTGAAAACGAACCATAATGCGTAGAACTTGAGAAATATAAAATTTCGATAATTTATTGCATTTAATAAGGAGAGACAGGTCTGAATCTTTTCAACTAATAAAAAAAGGTTATTGATCGCATTATAATACACAGTTACTATCCAAGATAAGAGAAACCAAGCCATTGTGCTCAAGCGATTCAGAATCAGGGGAGAAGTGCTGTTTTTTATTTAGAGAGATGCATACAATGCTTATTTGGTAATTGTCGAAATGAATATCAGCAGAAACCTTAAGGTGTTCCGGAGCTTTATTAACAACAAGAAAAATTCTTCCAGGATTCCGGGAAGCGCACAGTACGACGGCAAAGAATTTTATCAGCCATACGAAATCGTGGATCCTTATTCCAATGTCTTCGCGGGTGTGTATAAACCAAATATTCAACGTGCATCTTTCAATTTTTCTCTTAATTGTAATAATTATTTCGAGAACAGTATCAAAAGACTGAAATCAAATATGACAACTGGAGGTAATGGGTAACCGAGCTTATTGCTTGTTGTTTCCTGCAATGTATCATAATTAATCGCTGTTAATAAAAAAGCAAACATTATTCTATCTGCATGAAAGCAAAAGTAAGTTGTGTTTGGAGTAAGGTTATGTTTGGTGTTGAAGTTATAAAAATGCCATTATCAAATGACACACAGAATAGAAAAAGTAAACAACTGTAAAAAAATCACGTCACAATTAGATAGGCTGACTCAAGCAGGTGGTAAAGCTCAAGCTATAACTTTTGTTAGCTTTATGGATGAAATTAAAGTAGTTGAACAGTTTGTAGTTTGCCAAAAAACTTATGTATTAGATATATTATGTCAACAACATATTTTCTTTGGTCAATACATATTTCCAAGAACAATTTCACATTAAAAATTGTGATAACTAGAGTTTTTGTTTGGGCTTGTTTTCCATCGTTCGCTGAATTTGTATAGACAGATATAGATATACCCCAAACAAAAACTCTAGTTATCATGAGAATCCATCGTCAACAATATCACGTCAAGAATTAAAAATTGTATCAATTTGAAGAACAAAGAAAATTCATCAATTGCTTTAATTCACTGTTTCTTACACGGAGGGCGTTCTTGGTGAAAAATTCTGACGACGACACATCATGGAGAACTACTTAAAAATGCTATCTCGGTAATTAATTAGATAAAAGCACGACCTGTACCGTCCAATCCGACAAACTCTACCAAGAAATAGACACCAATTACCAGAATTTTTTGTTGCATTCTGAAATTCATCGGCTCTCATGAGGCAAAATTTTAAACAGACTTATGAAACTTCATGTCGAAATGAACCTAGTGATTAAAACCGAAAATCCTGAACTCTCAAAGAAATTAAACAACATAATGTCGAATACACTATTGGCATATGATGCTTTATATTTTCCAAACGCCTAATTTTCTCAAGATTCCAACGAAAATATAATTCCGCCTAATGATAAAGTCCATGATATTTCAATAAAAGTGGAACTTTGGACATCGATAATTTTAGCAGTTTTTAGTTTACATCGAAGATTCTGCCTAGCTTGAAACCGAGGCAAGAAAACTGGGTGAAGACAACTTAACGAGATTTTAAAGAGGGATTAATGAAGTTCCCGAATAGCTCTATAGCTGCAAATTCAGTGAGTAGCTCTTCCTTTCGCACAGGATGGAGAACTTTAACTTTATCAATCTACCAATTAGAGAGAGAGAGAGAGGAATTAATCGATATCCAATCCAATATATGCGAGATCAATTGAAACGGGTCCAATTTCGTTTTGGTTACCTCAAGATTTAAGAAGGAATTACCATTCCATTACAAAGAGAACCTGTGACGTTTTACTTCCACTTTATACGAATTTGTATTTTCTATAAGAAGAATAATGAAGTTCAAGTATAGACGCTTACGGACATTGATGGTGAAATGAGTGCATTTGTTCCACATTAGATCGCGTTTCAGAAAGCTGTCTGCAAGACGACAGTCACAAGTATTTTATTGGCTTTTTAAATTATTTTCTGTTTCCGTTTTCATTTCGTTCTTCAATTCTAATTTATTCGTTTTGTTGAAATACTCTATCCTTCGAATTTGGTTAAAGTGTTGCGGAAAAATAACGCTCGCATTTGTATGACACTTTGTACACTTATACTTTTATTAATTATAACCAAATACTTTTGATAATACGGGTCTATAGCGAGTTTCTTGTGCCAACAAATTTTATTGCCTATCACTTTCTATGATCATGTTCTTGTACAAGCTTGCACTCCCCACTACACTCAGTAAAATTTCTTATCGGTCCATAAATACATCAAAAATGTGAAATTCTTTGTAAACTATGTAGTGAGTGCTAGATCCTCTATTCAAAATAACTTCAAATATCCGAGTCCCCATACTACCTATCAATTTGGTCAATGTTGAAGTAGAAATATCATTCCCACAACTGGTTATCGCAGGTTTTAGTTCTTTCACGCTATCATATTGTTTATTATTGGCATACACTTCTCTTGCCAATATTCCTTAAAAATTTTCGATCGGGTTCAGATCGGACGAGTGATGAAACCACTCCTCTATTTGTCTGGAATTATGGATAACTGCATTATCTTGCTGAAATATCCAGTCTTCAATTGTTCATCAAAGTCTATCAGAACCGCTTCCAAAAGTTGTAGATAAGAATTAGGATTCATTCGCGTAGAAATAAAAGATGTAGCGGTTTTATTGTTATGGGTAAAAACCGCCTAGACCAATACACTACCACTACCAAAATTTCGGCTCATCACAACTTTGGTGTTCATGCGCAAATTGTGCCAATAATATTTAAAACCATCAAGCCCGTCCAAGTTAAATTTCTTCTTGTCAGAAAATATGACCTTGTCAACTCATGATCTCATCTTATACGATCTTGCCCAAATTTTACTCTTGCCTGTTTACGTGTCTCTTTTATGGGTAATTTTGAAACCGTTTTTAGCCACCAAAAACATTTACGGCCGGATAAAATTTTCTGTACACGGCTGTTTGTTTTTCTTTGCTTGTTGCGCGATTATATTACCAAATTACCGAAACATCGATAACCGCTGCCCTTGAGTTAGTTTACATCTCTTAGGGCGATTTTTGTCGTAGGAATTACTCAACTTTATAAAATTGTTGATGAGATGATAGAACCATCTTATTTTCTTAGCTATAGCTTGGTTTGAAAATCCTACCTATTATAGCAATTTAATTTTGTTTTTTCCTCCTCGGATACTAATTTATAGAGACCGGATTATATGCAAACTGGATACATTTTATTTTTTGGATATCTTTAATTATAGTCTATATGTAGACGTATTACACTAATTGAAGTTAATTAGCGCTAATTAGTGATTGCATATATTGCATATTATGCATTTTATGCATATTTTTACAAAAGTTGCATATATTGCATATTTAGGCTTTTTCTTATCTTTTTTCCAAGAACTGCACGTGTTTAATTTCGCCTAGCAGAAGGGATGTGGTACATATGTTTTATTATTATTAATTTCCAAATAAACTATTCATTCATTGAATATCTTAGCGAAACAGCATGTAATTGTGGTACGTTTTTAAATACTGTGCGTGCGTACAATGAGAATAGCGAACAAAATTTCTTTATGGATTAAGCCGTATCCTGAACTGGTAAAGGATGGCGACAAAATATTTGTCGAGCCTGCAGTAAACTGGTACATTTAATTTTACTAAAAGCTTTACAATTGTTTTTAAATTCTTTAACTTTTGATATAAAAGACAATTGTTGTTGTAGATGCCTTGTGAGAGAAAATACCTGATTGATTAACACGTTAAAACTCCATCACATATTGGAAAATGTGAAAAACTAAACCGATCCGCATGCGTGCAGCAATCTATATATCAATGTATAGCATCAACTTTACGAAACTCAGAACAAGAAGGATATAATACGGATCTGTTGTAACGCATTCACTTCGTCTAACATACCGTTAGTAAGATTAAACAATGTTAATTTGAAATCATTTCTGCAAAAATATTGCAAACATAATATACCTGACGAAAGTACCTTACGAAAAAATTATGTCACATTTTGTTACCAGCAAACAATGGCAGAACTACAACAATTGGTAGGGAATAATTTTATTTATATCATGGTAGATGAAAGTACGGAAAAGTGTGGCCGTTGTATTGCCCATTTGTTAATAGGAATTCTTCATGAAGATATTGTAGGTAAATCTTATTTAATTTATTGTAAAGAACTTCAAAAACAAATAATGTGACAATTGCCCAATTCGTTCAAGAAGGTTTATCAAATTTCTTTTTACCTGGAAGTATACCTTGTGAAAATATTTTACTAATGTTGTTCGACGCTGAAGCATACATGATAAAAGGCGCGCAAAATTTAAAATTTTTTTATAGTACCATTATTCATGCGACTTGTTTAGCTCATGGGTTCAATCGTGTAGCCGAAGATATTGGCAATTTCTTTTGATTAATGATTTAATTATCTATGTCAAAAAAGTATTTTTAAAAGCACCTTTACGAATCCAATTTTATAAGGAGCCACTTCACGGTGTTAAGTTCCCTCCTGAACCAATTATTACGAGATGGGGTACATGGTTAGACGCTGCAATTTTTTACGTCGATAATTTTGAAGGAATAAAAAATGTAATTCTTGAAATCACTGCTGACTGTATTGCTCTAGAAAACTGTAAAAAGATAGTAACATCAACAGGATTGCTACATGTTAATACTACATTGCTGTATATTAAGTCAAATTATAGCTTTGTTTCAAATTCCATTCGTAAACTAGAAACGCAAGGAATGTCGCTCTTGTAATCAGTCGAAATAGTAGACGAATTTGATATGCTATGTAAGAAGGTTAAAGGTACAATAGGTAATTCTATATATGATAAATTTAAAAAAGTGATAAATAAAAATGCGGGTTATTTGAAATTGAAGAAAGTTAAGAAAATTTTGGAAGGTGAAACAGTAAACGATTTCGACTTTAATTAATTTAATAATTTAATTTAAAATGTATTGCAAAGTTAAAAAATGCACCAATTACATCTGTGGATGTTGAAAGAAGCTTTTCTATTTCGAAACATATGTATTCCGATAAAAGACAAAACTTTCTTCTACACAATTTTGAAAAACATTTAATTATAAATTGGTTTAGAAATATGTATCTTGTGCAATAAAGTTAATGTTTAAATTTCTGCTCTTATTTATTTTATGTAAAAATTTTGCATATTGTCGCAATCTTGCCACAGGTTTATGCATATTTTCTCAAAAATCAATGCATATATATGCGCATATATTCCAGTTTTTCTTTGCATATAATCCGGTCTCTACTAATCTATTTCTCGACATTTTTATTTAGCATGTCTAACTCTGAGGAATTCTAGAAATTTCACTCGTATTTATTCGATTATAATGCAGATAGTTCCCTTACATATCTAACAGCCGTAATATTGACAAAATAATGTCTCTACTATTTCTTTACATTCAGAAATATAATTGTAGGTAATTCCCGACTCATACCGTTGTTAAATGTTTATAGGAGAACCACAAAATTATACGGAACTATAGAAATTAGTGCGACCAAGTAAATGTGGTAAGCAGAAAATATGGGAAGTAATTTTTTCCTTGGAGTGTACATATAAAACGAGAATGCTGCTTGAGCTGACATTCGCTTGGTCGGATTATATATCTTGAAACAAAGTATATGAAGCAAGGGATCACTTACAAACAATTACACTATACCAACTGACCCTACCTTCCAGAGTAACCTAATTTACTTTGATTTGTTTAGACCTACCTATTGCAAAGAGTATTCTACCAACTGGAACAAATCAAATATGTATGTGTATGTCTACTGCGAAGAAGTCTACCTACTTTGTCTGGCAAGGAGATCCACGAGTATATTTGAAGCATTTCTATTATTACTGGACTTCTTTCGGAAGGAAAGGTTATACGGGTCAACTTTATTTAAAAGTGAACAGGTTCGTTTTTTACATACGGGCTCCGATTTTTACATAAGTACCTTCGCATACGTAGTAGTAATAGTGGATAAAACGCGTATACTTTGAAACGCATTATGAAAACGGAATGTAAAAATATACCTGAAACAATTGCCTATAAAATAAATCCTTGCCTTTTCCATTTCATAAAAGCTCTTCTGGATATTTTTGAATCTAAGGATAAGGTCCCTACACGATTCTTTGTCTATCTTTCTGTGGATATTGTGAACAATAATTGATTAAAATTTTGAATTATTATCAAATGTTTTTATGTCAATTAGAACTATTTTCGATATTATTAATTATACGACGTATGTTTTTCTTCAATCTCCATTCGCCCTGTAAATAATCACGCGAGCAATGGGAGACGGGAATGTCCAGATGGTAAGTAAGCACCTCCCCCCTATAATATCTGCCACTTACAACGTCATTACGCCAGTTTCAGCTGAAATGCAACCACGTAAACATGACTGCTATAATTGATTCTCCTGCAAAGTGCGAGTTGCGTAGTGTAATTCGATCCTTTAAAGAGGAAGGAAATAGTGCGGCTGAAATTCATCGAAGAATAAGCCGAGTATACGGCAAAAACTTTATGGTGGATGGTATTATCCATGAATGCTGTAGGAAGTTTAAAGAAGGACGAGCCGATGTTTACGATGAAGGGAGACAAGGAAACTGCTAAACGAGTTAACAAAATGGTTCGAGAAAGACGGAGGTTTACCATCAGTGAGTGGAGTGTGGAATTTCCAATACAGAATACAAAGCAACTTCAAAACAACATCACTGATCATCTCAATTAATTGGCGGCAACATTCTATCCAAAGAGGATTGGAAGGCTTATCAAATGTGATATGACAAATGCATCAATCTTCACAGTGATTGTCTAGAACAGTAACCATGTTTATCCATAACTTTTGGTAGTCAATTCATGTTGTTATTTACACTTGTCTTGTTTCTATGAGCTATTGGAGGTTGAAAAAGAAACACGCTTCGTATTTAGAAACTAAGCTCTCTTCTGCAATATATGATGGAGTGGCTCGAGAAAAAGAGAAGATTTACCATCGGTGATTTGAGTGTGGAATTTCCTAAAGTTTCAAGATGAACTGAGCGTTACAAAAAAACTACACACTCGATGGGTTCCAAAGGTGTTGTCCGATGACCAAAAAGTTCGGCGAATGGGATCAATGCTGATATTTATCACCTGTTATGAGGTTGAGGGTGAAGATCTTTTCTAGAATCAATTGTGACTAGAGATAAGACTTAGATTCAATATTGAAACAAAACAGCAGTCACAACAACGGATGCACTCAAACTCGCCAAACTAACCGAAAAAGTTCAGACAAACATTCAACAACAGGAAAGTTATGGCTATAGTATTTTGGGAACAAAATTTCTTGTTGAAATTATAGAACCGGGGAGTACGATCGATGTAATTGTTTATTGTCAACCTTTCGATTACGGAGAGCCATTTAAACCGAAGAAAAGACATGTTAACTTCTGGAATTCTTCTCATTGATGAAAATATCCGCCCTTATATTGCCGCTGTAACCCAACGACTTCTTGAGCATTTTCTATGGGAAGTCTTTGAATACCTTTTGTAAAGCTCCAACTTAGAGGAAATTGAAAATGTTTGGTGAAAGAACTAAGATTTCTCATGCAGTACCAAAAAATTACAAGTTATTATTTTTTACTATTAAACCCCACCGTTTTACTACTTCTTGAAATAAAAACTCTGTTGCATTGCAAATAATTTGTATATTTTATTGTGTTTAGAAAGTAACCAGCTTTTATCTTAATCTTTTGCTATGAGAAAATACTATTTGAAAGAGTGTGGTTCAAATGTAGATATCCGATGCACTTTTCATATGTTATCAACAAAATATCATGTTATGTTGACAACGTCTTTTATTATATATTCTTCTAACACCAAAATATTTTCTTTGTTTTTTTAGAAATTAATATACAAATCAATGGCGGTTTTTCTGTTAGAACTTTTAGAATATTTTACAAAGCAAATATTGAAAATGAGAATTAACATAGAATGAAATATATGAGGTATGAAATGTTAAAAAAAAAGTAATTGAACACTTGTAGCTTTAGAATATTTAGATATGGATAAATAAATAAATTGATAGACATGCCTCTTTCATTAAGCTTTTTTTCTTATAATCCTACGATCATTTAGAGCAAGTATGGATAACCTTTGACATGTTGTGGGCCAAACTTTAGTGTGCAAATACATACGTTCGCGGGCCGCGTTTAAAAGTAGTGCATTTTAAAGTAGTGCTCATATTTTTTAGCGATAGATATCAGACATGAAATAATACGACAATGTTATTATAATGCAATATATTAAAATTAGAAAATGAAATGAAAAAAATACGTCGGATTGCTCTCTCACGTGATTCCGCAGGAGTAGGCGACAAACCCCATCACTCGATCTTCCTCATTTGGAGTGAGTATGAGTAAGAAGTAATATTTTTATTAATTGGGTTTTTCAAAATGTCTCGCGGGCCGAATTAAATCTTACAAAGGGCTGGATCCAGCCCGCGGGCCGATTGTTGCCCACATATGATTTAGAAAACTTTACAGTTAAAGTATTCTTACCATCTGATGGGTATGAGATAACTTTGAACCATTTCAATTTCTAGTGACAAGGAAAGGTTCCCGAGTGCTAAATTCAGATCTTAATGAAACCTAGTAGGTAAGTAAAATATGTTGAGACTTTAAAATATAATTTCTTTTTCGTGCTGAAATTCTCTCTGAGAGAGCGAAACACCCCTTTAAAAATTCACAGATTTTCAGTTTCCTTGAAATAATTCTTCAACGGAAATAGATAGAACAAAAATTTAAATCCAAATGTTTTTATCGAAAGATCCTTCAGGACACATGAATGTTGTGTATACAGGCAGTTACATTTAAGCGCCACCAAGCTAGAACTGATCATATTAATATGGAAGAGAAATTAACGCATGTTGTTAACCTTTAACATTCTTTATTGATCCTAAAGCATTTTAAATTATACAGAGTGTTCCATAGGTATAGAGCAAGTCATATCTTATGCTACTATACTCTATTTTTCTTATTAGGAGAAGTGTTTTTAAATTGAAGCTCCAAAAAGAAGGCTAACTGTTGCTCAGTTTTCGGCCAAAATTACACTAGCGATATTCGATATATTGCCGGCCGCCATATTGTTACAACAGCTGATTAATGTTTAGATTGAATATTTTTCTGAGTGTGATTGTATTCAGTTTTTTCTCTAAATTCGCGTTGTTGTAATAAAAAAAGTTCTTTTGAGAACTAATTGGCTGACATATTTTCCGTGTAAAACATTTTCACAGCGTTTTTCGTGGATATGGAGGAAGTAGCAACTACTTCTGGAACCCAAATATCTCCGCCGAGAAAGCAAAAATATCTGAGCTTAGGACATCTATCTTTGATAGAGAAGCAAAATATATTGAATATATTCAAAAAACTTCGAACTGATAAGCCGAGAATGAGAATTACTGCGATTGTTGCAGGAATATCAAGCATGGTAAGTTGGTGTTGTATAGAATTATCATCATTATACATATTATAATGTTATATTATTTTTAGGAGTGGCACAGTCTACTGTCTATCGCACCATAAAAGAATACAAAGAGAAAGGACAAGTTACACCACCAAAGCAAACTTCTGGAAGATATTCTTTAATTGCTGATTACCATAAAGCTGTGAAGAATTCTATAAGGCAATTAATTCATAGTCTTTTCTATACAAATGAACTTCCTACACTTGATAAAGTGACGAATGAAGTAAAACAGCATGATGATTTGCCACAGATGAACTGTTCAACATTGTACAAATTTAAGAAAATTATAAACTTCAGGTTAGTGCCGATGTTCTAATTAATATGCAACAAATTTTGAGTATAGCTACTCAATCATATATTTTACACACTTGATATGTTAGAATAAGTATAATTATTATTGTAGATACTTGAAGAGAGATCGGGAAAGTGTTTTGATAGAACGTGATGATATAATCAGGTGAAGAAGAAAGTATTTGATGACAATAAAAGATTATCGTCGTCAAAATCGATCAATTTATTATTTAGACGAAACATGGTTAAACGAAAGTCATACCAAACAAAAAGTTTGAGTAGATGGTAATATTAAAAGTCGACGGCAAGCGTTTAATGAAGGACTGACTACAGGCTTACGTAATCCGGCAGGAAAAGGAAGACGTTTCATTATTTTGCACATAGGATCAGAGGCTGGTTTTGTGGAAAATTGTTTATTAGTTTTTTAAAGTAAGAAAACAACCGCTTACCATAAAGAAATCAATGCCAAGGTGTTTGAAAGATGGTTTCATCAAATATTGGCGGTACTGCCAGACAATGCTGTTATTGTTATGGACAATGCTACATATCACAGTCGATAAATTGAAAAAAATTCCCACAACCGTATCTAGAAAACTCGGTATGCAGATTCGGTTGAAATCAAAACATATCGCGTACGATGAAGAGGTGTTTCGATCTGAACTGAGTTAGTATGGGTTCAAATAAAAAATGAGGTGGCAGCTAAGAATATCTCATTCAAATTAGCAGATGTAAGGGTACTTTTACTACAGGCAATCTAGAATGTCACTACAGACAAGTCGAAGAAATGTGTAGAACATGTGATTAAAGAAGAAAACAAATATGAGTTAGATGGATTAATTGATGATACCATCGAGTCATTTATCAGTGGGCAAAGATAGTAATGCAAGTGAAATGCAAAGTGATAGTGAATAATTACTTTAGAAGGTACTGTAATGTATTCACATGTATTTAAGGTCAATTTATTGTGTAATATGTGTATACTATATTGAATATTAGTCTAGGTTGTTGTTCGCTTGTAAATAATCATATCAAAATAAGAATTATAGTAGAATCTAGCAACATTTAAAAACTTCCATTAAGAAAGGTACGATGTATAAAGTTGGAATCTAGTACAATGTGTATTTGATTAATAAATATTATTCTGCAGTATTTTCCATATTTAATTGATTAATTATTTTTATAGTGAGTAATGAATATATAATTTATTACGTAACTACAATTTATATAAAATCGTAGCTAATTTCAAACTGGCACTAAGAAGTAACTAAAATTTCCCGAATTAAAAAATGAAGTTTAACACCGAAACCATCTATATATTGCTTCTATTAAGAAAAACCATCACTGATTAGTAAAATTGCATCAGTTATTATGCCATAATGTTCATAATTCATACAAATGTAAACACGGAATTACACATGACAACAACGCGTATTTAGATTATGTATTTATGATTTGGTATGGTAATGAAAAGAATGTTTAAATCATAAACTGTTTTCGCACTAACAACAACGAATGAATGCAAAAGCATCACGTGGAGAGCAACGGGGAAAAACGGTAGATCATGGTTTGAAATGGCGCAGGTCGATTGTCTATATAACCGGACTTGCACCAGGCATATCCAAATAAATTTATATATTTAGAGAACGACAATTGGTTGTGTATTCATGATTACAATTTTATGCTAGTATTTTGCAAATGGAGATTAACGTCATAATTTGAGATAACAACCAGGTCAATCGTCAATTAAACCCCTTCCATATTCGAAATCCATAGACATCTAGTGATTAAATCATGCCTGTTATGTTCTTTGGTATTGTCAGTATAAGAACATTTCTGTTGGATGCGACCTCTTTCTTGAAAGGCTCTGTACAGTGACTACTATATTTATAGCCCAATCCTTGATAAGTAACTATTAAAAAACCAATTGCTAAATAAATCAGTGGTAAATTTACCTGAAGATGAGGCTGGAATAACATTTGTAAGTCTAAATAGGGTTTGTTGTACTTGGGGCCTAAACTTGCCACCAGGTTCTTTTAGTACTATCAGTAGTGGAGACATAGGTTTACGAGATACAGATATTATTGTATTATATATTATAGGACTGTGCTAGATGCACTTATAACACCGCCTTTATATATGATTTCTGATTGTTTTTGATTTCGTCGAATAGATATATAAATGTTGTATTATAAAATGACAACGTTATCTCTATTATATATTTATTTTCCTACATCTTAACAAAAAAAGAATTCGTGTTATTATGAGAATCGATTTTCGAATAGTATTTCGGTTTAAACAAATGTAATAATTTTGAATATTTTCGATAACAAATAACCACACGCAGCAATGTGTCAATTTTGTCCGGTTTTATTTATACCCACTAACAACGGCTGCATCTAATACCACTATCAATTGACGATTGGAATTATGTACTTCAATACAGGTTCTTATATAAATATCACATTTGGAACACTCTGTACAATCGAAAATACTTTAAAATCAATAAAGGATGTTAAAGATTAACAACTTGCGTTAATTTATTTTCCATATCACTATGATCAGCTCTAGCGTAAGAGGGTAGC
This sequence comes from Trypoxylus dichotomus, assembly GCA_023509865.1. Classification (NCBI taxonomy): domain Eukaryota; kingdom Metazoa; phylum Arthropoda; class Insecta; order Coleoptera; family Scarabaeidae; genus Trypoxylus; species Trypoxylus dichotomus. The sequence continues at coordinate 38,886,796 of CM042081.1, forward strand.
GCTTAAATGCAACACCCTGTACGGCGTATATAACGTCATGTGTCCTGAAAGAGCTTTCGATAGGGCACACCATTTGCATTTAAATTTTTGTTCTATCTAATTCCGTTCAAAACTTAAATTAAGAAAAGTGAAAGTCTGTAAATCTTCGAAGGTGTGTTTCACCGTCTCAGAGTGAATTTCAGCACAAACAAAAAAAAAATTTTTCAAGCCTCAGTATGCTCTACTTACCTACCAAGTTTCATTAAGATCTGAATTTGACATCCGGAAACCTCTCCTTATGAGTGAAATAACTTTTATGTTTGTATAAGTGCTCGAGGTTTGCAATCTTGTTGATAGTCAACAAAAGAATTAAGTGCAATTACCCTAGTCATATGTTAGCCCAACTTCTCCGAATTTGAGACAAGTTCAACAAGATTCGTTCCAAAAGCCAAACAATAACTCGTAGACAATCACATCAAAGAAAAATAGTAAACTTACTTTTTTTAAATTTCTTTTTTTAATTACACAATATTACTTCGAATTGTTTTTTAATTAAACACAAGTAGTATCCAGTATTAACAACAACCACGACGATATCAGAAACACGGAAAGAATTACGACAAAAACGAATTCAGAACGTATTTTAACTTTCAGAAAGTTCTGAATGAGACTTGCGCGCCAATTCCATTCAAATCGCGTTACGTTCGACGCGCGTAACTTTACCAAACCTGTGGGAATCTCCGTCTCAATCGAAATCCCGAAACGCGACTGAACCACTGGCAGCGGCAATCTTTCGGAACCAAATGGCTTGGATCCTGCGTAGTGATGGGTTGCTGTTTGGCGTTTCGGAATCACTTACATTTAATTCTTGAACGTGTTATGATTCCAACAAAGGCGTAGAATTGTCGCACGTCACGCTAGACCGTGTTAATTTCATATCTCGTCCATTTAAAATAGTCCATCGATTTGCATTTAATGCTAACACTCTTTCAAGATGATGCTATGAGATGTTCTTGGGAAAATGATACTAGAAGTTACCATCTATTAATAGAAAGAATAGAAATACTTGATGACAATAAAAACCATGTGCATATAATGCGTTTAGTATAGTTTTTATATTATATAGCCCCTGTCCAATGTATTAGGGCCACTTGCTAAAATAACGATTTTGTTAGAATATATAATGAGAAACGTATTATACAAGCGTAAGTTTATTCAGAACTGTTTGTAGATATCTTCACGATTATATAACTAATATTTTGTAATGCTTCCTTTGGCTTTTATAATTGCTCTTATTCATTTTGGCATACTGCCTATGCAAGCGTTAATGGTACGTGTAATTGTAGCGTCATTTTGCCAAACATGGCCAAGGTAACACTGGCAGAGCGTGACTTATCGAGCGTGAATGTGTAAGGGCCTTCATACGGATCTAAATCATTGATATATGGCATCAAGACATCCTCCAATACACGCTTGTATTGGTGTTGATTCATGGTGCTTTGGCAAAAAATACAGTGGTCTAGGACTGACGGAACGTGTTTCGCCGTTTTTAATACACTAGCTTTACCAAACCGTTGAGAAGGACGTCGTCAAACAAATTAAGCACTTTTGGTCATGGCCTCTAGTTTAGCCCATCGCTGAATACGATCTTTAGCGAAAAGACATTGTTCAAACAAAAAAAATGTTGCTTGATTTACATATTCATTCAAGTTATTTTGTCTTACCTTTCGCCAATGATTAATTGTGTAATGTTCATGATGTTTTGTCTATTCATAACGTGCTGGCTTAATCATCGTTGTGTCTGCATTTTAATCCGGCTTCGTACAATCGTCTACGTACTATACGGATGGATATTTGCATCCCTGGCCACGGAAATTCGAAATATTTTGCTAGAAGTTCATGTTGGATATACTCCATCATTTTCCACCATCAGCTTCTGGGTAAGCGAATTCAAACATGGCCGCATTTTATTTAGCGTGGCGGTCGCTATTTTTGAATATATTTTATATGCGGTGTTCGGGATAGGATATGGTTCTATAGTTTTCGCAGTTGGTGTTATCTTTGTGATCGTCCAACTGTCAGGTATTGTTTTCGTTCTCCAGCATTTATTTAGTAATTGTGGAAACTTTTGTTTTATCTCTGCTGGGGCAGATTTCAGAAGTTCCGCATCTATGTTACCTTATCCTGGAGCTTTTTGATGTTCTATTTTTCTGTAGTGTTTCCTCCAGCTCTCTTAATTCTATCTAGTCCATACTTCCATCCTCCTCCTCTTCTTCTTCCTTATCGCTCGTTTTCCAGTCTTTCTATTTTCTCTTCCTTTATCCAAAGTTTTATATAGTATTTTTTTCATCTTCTTCATTTTCATTTACGTGTTTCATTATCATATAAACGAACTCCTGTCTCTCATGTCGTTTGTTTCAGATTTAAATTCGGAATAGGTCTGCTAAGCTGCCTTATTTCACAGGAAACCGCCACTGATATGTGATACATCGCCAGGTCGCCAGTTTGCTCATACACGATCCTGACACGCGGAAAAATATTCAAGCTTTACCTACAGATATCCATTGGAACCTTAAAACCGGAATTTGTACGTATTTATGGCTTCCACTAAACAACCGTACGTATTTTCTTTTTTGCTTTAGAATTTAGTAATTGTTATTTTTTCCTCTTAAACAACTTCGATGTTTTGTTTAGATCGTTAATTTCTGGAATCGTCAATATCCTTGTTTTTCTTTACCATTATCTGAACTAACCTTATCTTCTCTCACACCAATTCTTTTTTGTTTTCTGACCCCCGAATTAGCGTGGGAGACTAAGTTTATTGGCTGTTGGTGAATGCTGTCGTGTTATTTTTAGCTTACTTGTTGAGCGTTTACATTTAAATTTTAAATTAGCTATTTTTTCTGTGCCTTGTTTACCAACCACGATTTAGCTAAATCTCCATTAGTAAAAGATTATTCATCAACTGTTTTTTATGCTATTTTTTTATACGTACACAACATCAAATACATATTTATCACTTCACTAACCGTCTGCTACATTCTAAAAAATATTGGGTCTCGTCTTATGTATTGACGTTTTATACACGAACATCCAAAACAAGTCAGCAAATAGATTTCGTTCAAAAATTCAGAAATTCGCTATTTTGATTTTAAAACTATCATTATAAGAATGGAAACTATTCAGAATTTCATCAGCCGTTTGCTTATGATAATCACAAACGCGGTAGGCGCTATAAATTCTCGATAATTCGATATCCTAAAAATAATCTGAAGCTTTTCCGTCAAAATATTGTACAACGGGCTTGCAACACACTGTCGTCCTTAAAACGACGTCCTCTAATGTCTTTTCTTAAACTAGAAAACAAATAAAAATCACAAGGAGTTATATTCGGACTATAAGGTGAATGTTTCAATTCTTGAAAGCCACATTCGCGGGTGGCAGGTTATGAAACGACGGCAGTATGAACGGGGGTATTGTCATGCAACAATCGCACTCCTTTTGTCAATTTTCCACGACGTTTTGCACAAGTACTGTCCCTTAATTTATGCAACAAAGACGCGTAATATGTGCCGTTCACAGGTGTATTGCGCTCTTTAAAGTCAAATAGCAAAATGCCCTCTTAATCCCATAATATTGTGGCCATCACCTTTTTCGTTAATTGAATGACTTTCGCGTTTCTGGGCCGAGGTTCATCAGGTCGCTGCCATTCCATGAACTCCCTTTTCGGTAGAGGATCGTAAAACAGAACCATTGTTTCATCCATGATATGTTTATTATCACTGCTAATTCCCTCTCTTTCAGCGATCTTTAGCACTAAATCTTCAATAATTGAAATTTGCTGAGGCGTTTAATTGGTCGACGCAACCGTTCAACATCTTCCAGGGACTTTTGTCCCAAACGGGAACATTTTGCCCACTTTTTTTACAGTGGAATACGAAGGAGATGAATCACTGTAAACGCAGTCTGAACGTTGTTTTATGTGATTGTCATATTTATGCCGTGATGAAGTTTGAACACGCTTGAACCTATATAAACCTGTCAAGCCGGGAATTTATGGCGCCTACCTCGTATATCGAAGCATACCTTTGCAAACATATTTTTGGTCGTTTTTAGCTTTCCCTACAAAATTCAATTGTCTGACTAACAAGGGTTGTTTCAGGTTTACATTTAATAATGATCTGTTTGTGTTCTGTTTTACAAACGACGCTCGGATAGAGAACGCAAAATATGCAGATCAGAAGCTCGTCTAGTTTTACCTGTTTGCACGATATTCGAATTATGATAAAAATGAAAATTCAGTACATGATATGGTTCGCAGCTGTGCAGGCATCTCCATTTAAAAAATTGTACAATTTGAAACGTTCACGTGTTAACAAATCAAATCATTGTCCGCATTCTATACAGTGTCGAACAAGTTAAAATTCCGTAACTAACTGGTTGTATGAAATTTCTTAAATTCTCCTGTTTCCTTTTCTGAAATAAATATCTAAAAAATTCTTGTTTGTTGGTGTATGCTAAGGGATTCTTTGTGTAGGATTGTGTGTTAGCATTTAGAAAATATAATGTACGCCTATATTTATTAGCTAACAAAAGTAAACAAATATTAAAGTTGGCTATTTTGTATACGCTCTCGTAGAAAAGTTGAAGTATATTAAATTGCCTCATTGCATCTTTTTAGTTTAAGTAATCTTGCAAAGAGAAACATTAAAGACTTCATACCATATTTTCTATTCCTTCTAAATGTTCTTCTTTACACTGGTATTGACAGAAAAAAATAGGAAACATGTAAGATAGACACATAGTTAGAGAAGATTTTTATTTATGATGCAATCGGTTCTGCTAGTAATGTTTACTTCTTGAAGATACGAGGGTAAGCTGAAAAATTCGGTAACTAAAGCAATATTTCAATGAAATACATTTTATTTTTCATAATCCCCTTCAAAATCAACACATTTATTTAGTCGATGCTCAAGTTTCTTTACGCCATTACAGTACTTATTTTCCTCGAGCTCCTCAAAATATTGGTCCACGGTAGTCATCAGCTCCTCACCCGAAGCAAATCTCATACCGCCGACGTGTTTCTTAAGCTTGGGGAAGAGATGATAGTCCGACCGAGCTAAATACAGTGAATAAGGAGGATACTCGAGCTCCTCGAACTTTAATTTGGCCAATTTTGCTGCGACAATTCCACTCTTGTGAACTGGCGCATTGTCTTGATGGAAAAGGACTTTTTTTGCTCTGTTGCCTTCCCTTCTTTTCCTTTGCTGCCCTTAATCGATCTAAAAGCTTAGAATAGGATTATCCAGTAATCGGTTGTCTCTTTGGAAGGTAATCGAGAGCAAGATTCCTTTCACATCCCAAAAGACGAAAGCCATCACTTTTCCTGCCGATAGAATGACTTTGGCCTTCTTTGTAGCCGGTTAGCCGCTTTTAGCCCACTGTTTTGATTGCTGTTTACTTTTCGGTGTGTAGTGATGGATCCACATTTCATAACAATCAATTGGCGCAAAAAATCTGTTGGATTTTGTCGAAGCCACTCTAAAATGGCTGTAGAACATCTTACACACCGCCTAGACATGTCTAATTTAAACTTTTACAGTGTACGTCACCCGTTCTCTGGAGATGCCTCTAGCCTTAGCAATATGTTCTAATGTCGCACACATTTAATTCTATCGCCTTCGTATTCTAAATCTGTCATACTCGCTATTACGTTTTCTAGTTTATTCAAAATACACCGTTTCCTAAACGTACTTAAATGCGACATTTTCTAAGTATCTATGTACTGACAAGAACTCGGAGCGATTAGTCGAATAATACTGAACAAGAATGCTTTGATATGGGTACTCGATTCTCAGTGCCGCGCGCTTCACCCCTCCAAGTTGTTCTCCGCACGGCACTGACACTGGCCCCTCTTTGCCAATACTGGTAATGAATGTAATTAGTTACTATTTTAATTTGATTGTGTTGCTGATGTAGACTCTACATCAGCAAAGCCATCATCAACAACACAATCCAACTAAAATAGTAAGCAATTACATTATTTTTAATATCGATAGTAACCGAGCCGCACGCATCTCTAACAGCACTCGTTCCTACGGCCTTATTAATCATGCAATCATGTTTCTATTACTACTTTTTGAAGAAGGCGCGTGGAAGCCGATTGAAGTATGATTTGAAATAACATTTGTATTAAAAATCCGACAATGCATAGTGCTGTCTTGATAAGAACCTGGATGAAACGATTTATAAAATGCACAGTGCACAAACATATGCATAGAAGCGCTAAGGTTTGAGGAGGATCTACAAATAACGAATTTTATGATACAGTTGACTTGAAATGTAAAAGTTTCTATTTTGGAAAATTGAGTGATTAATTTATTCTAACCAAAGCTGTATAACGCGTCTATGTGAAATGGATTCATGCAAATAAATTGAAACCATGCATCGAACATCCAACTGCTTGTGTTCAAACATCGTTGCTTATCATTTTCCACCTAAACTACCCTGAGAAGCAATCCATGAACTCGACAAGTTTCATTAAAAGCTGAAACTCTGCTTTTGTTTAGTTAGTTAATTTATATCGAGTACTAGAAGGGTTGCGACGAATGTTTTTTATTTCAGAAATTTCGTACGTACTTCCTAGTGTTCATTGGGATAAACCTTTCTATTTGAACAATGTTTTTACATGTAAATGTGTATAGCAGCACTTCCGGGCGAATGATATTCCACTACATTTTCGCAAGGTTGTTTATGGTCGCCAGGGGAACGTTGGTTGCCAGCAGACCGATCTGACTATGCCTACGAATTGTTGGGAAACACCAAATGCAAATCGCTATAATGTAACATGGCTCATTATAGTTTACGTTAAGACCCTACCGCATAGAGGTGTTTACACGAACTGAATTAGGATAATTGGAATATATCACATACAGTTCCTGTCCATTTTATTAGAACCGCCTTACAAGGTTAAACTTTTGTGTGTTTCCAACGCGATAATTTAATATCCCTAAATATCTTTCTAAGAAATCGAGAAGTGCCACTTAATGACCCCTCGCCCATTGCTATCCCCCTCATAAATTATTCTGTGCTGTACAGAAGACGGATAGAAACAAGACTGAAAGACACAGTAATTAGTAGAATATTATTTAGATCAATTACTATTGTAGAAAGAATATTATTTGTTTATGTAACAACGTTTTTACGCGGTTACGTGTTAATGTTGCACTTTAAGTTATTGCTTGTATGCGCTTTATATTTCTTCGTTATGGGTAAAAAAGGACATACAAAATGAGAAAAAAAACTGCGTATAAAGGCATTGTTGGGCACAGGAATGTATTCTCAACACACAATTGCAAAGACAGGAAAAGTATTCCGACAAACAGTGCAGCGAGTCGCCGTTTTAATGAAAGAAAGTATACCCATTGCATGTACCGGAAGACCGTTTTCTGACAAGAGAAGGATCACTACTAATCGTGATGATCAACGTATCCTGCAACTGGCAACTGGAAACCGAGCTTTCTCCGCCAAAGAAATAGGAAATGTAACGTCTCAACATGGAGTGCAAATATCCACGCGTACAGTACTTAGACTATTGTACAAAGCCGGATTAAAATTCAGACGCTCCCTGAAAAAGCCCAGATTAACACCAATGATGAAGCGAACAGGTTACGAATGGGCAAAACGTCATTAACATTACACCATCGAAGACTGGCGAAAGATAATGCAAAATAACTTCAGCGGTGTTAATCTTGGCTTTTTCAAGGGGGTCTGCATTATAATCCGGCTTCGTACAATCATCTACGTACTGTACGCGTGAATATAAAAGTACAGTGCTCCAGGACCAAGCAATAACACTAACACGTAAACACGGAAAGGAATCTTGTTACATAAACAGATAAATATTCTCTGTACAATAGTAACCGATCCAAATAATATTCTACGAATTTCTATGTCTTTCAGTCTAGCTTCTACCCGTCTTCTGTACCAGAGTTCTGTATAGCATAGAATGATTTATGAGGGGGATAATAATAGGCAAGAGGTCATTAAGCGGCACTTTCTCGATTTCTTAGAAAGATATTTAGGGAACGTATTTAGATAGCAACTAAATTATCGCGTTTTAAACAAACAAAAGCTTAGATTTATAAAGTGGTCCTAATAAAATGGACAGGGACTGTATGCGTCTCATCTAACAGTAAGGGTGCTATACACAGAATATATTAATGAAATAGATAAAGATCATTGATCAAAGATAATAAGAGGATAGAAGAAGCATGGACAATGTACAGTCGCGAGCTGATATGCTAAAACGAAATGAAATAGACCGTATACCGATAGTTCTATGCTTCAGTACAAATACATTGCTGAACAATCATTAATACAGAGCCTCAAATCGTAGAAAGCATATAAATAGTACAAAACATATGATATATTATATAAGAACCAAAGCAAAAACTCTTGCATACCTTTAAGAGATGCCTCGGATCGGACTGGTAACAAAGATGACAACCGCAAATGGGAATAGGAAAAACGATTTAATATAATAGTACACTTAAAATTGCTACATGAAATGTGCGGGGATTAACACATAAATCAGATGAATTGCAAGAAATATTGGATGAATATAAAATGGTGATAGCAGTGATAACAGAAACAAAAAAGAAATTAAACAGTTCCCTTGACCTGAGGAAACATACTACTGGTTCCTCATGTAGAATTATAAATTATAAATTTAAGTTATCTAACATAAATCTCCCAAAATTATTGACCGGTCATTGTTTCTTTTGTTGGAAGGTTACATGTTTTCTTCTTAGTTTCGATAATACTCCATATCATCCCCCAATAGAAGAATTATAGAGTAAAGAAGGGCCAATTGTAACAATATACCTCCCGCCAAATATGACACCCCTTATCCAGCCAATAGATCAGAATGTGATGACACTTAGAAAGTTATATTACAGAAGTAGCCTTCCTCGAAATATCATTGCAAATGGGTCCAATTTAGAAACATTAAAAAATTTGACGATAAAAGATGGTGTAACAGATATGATGCATGGAACCAATTAGATCCAACAATAATTGCTAACTGCTGGGAAATTTTCTAGATGTCAGTAATCAAAAAGACGAGGATGATTTGCCAGTTATTGTATTGCAGCAAAAATGGAAAGATGATCAGACAGAAGCTCTATACCTCATTCACCTTAAGAATGCAGTAGATAGCGCTATGATCGGCGGCTGTATTACACTGATGAAATTCAACCGATGGAACTGTCAAATGACAATATCGTAAACGTCTTGTGGGATAAATAGCGAAGTATTTCATATTTTATGTGCAATAGATTATGGAAATATAAGATCTGGTAGAATAATACCATAATAATAAAGTTAAAGTGGCATCAATTGCAATATAAATGTATCCTTTCATTGTTTCGTTTACCGAAATAGCTGGAGCTTATAATTATGTAGGAAGTAGACGAGACTGCATTTAGGGTTAATCGGAGAGAACATAAATGCCATATGACAAGCTTTCGTGGGTAAACCTGAATAAGAAATTTGGGAGAATAACTTCGACATGAGTGGTTATATGCATAGTGTTATACCAAGTTCTTTGTCATAAAATAAATCTCTCCGTTGATAGTTTCCATCAATTTCAAAAGAGAAAGTTTCAATGGTATGGTTGAAAGTAAGCAATTCAATATGTACAAAACAAAGCCAAACAAGGAAGAATGTTGCTGATTATGAACAATACATAATGGGTTCAACGGGGCTGTATCCAAGTACATGAAATGGTTTTATCTCTTTCAAATTAAAAAGAACAGTGCAATTATAAATGAGTGAGCAATTATTAATGCAACAATACCTATTATTTTAAGCATAGAATGAGTCACTCCCTTAAACAAATTGTTCGCACTATTGAGCATGTACTGTATTTTATACAGAATGCATGTTAGGCAACACTTTATCTATCAAAAAAAAAATACTTGGAAGACAAAAGACGTACTTTTGTTAATAGATTTGAACTTCTTTCACTTTTATATGTCGATATTCTGACTGATAGCAATTATTTTGTTTCTGTTATTTAGAAATACACTCTTGTGATAGGTACATTTTCAATTTCAACACTTGCTCATTTAGGTTTGCTTCTGTTTCATCGGTATACCTGTAATACTTTCTTTAATAAATTCTATCAAAACCAGTCTGCACAGAAATCGAGATTACAAATTTTCTGTTATCGTTATCGTGTATTGTATATTATCTTCCTGATAAAAATTGTTCAATAAAAATGAATATATTTTCTTGCTATTTCCATCTATCAGAATACTGCTGAACTAAAAGTACGTAATCACCTCCGTCACAAAATTGTAGATGGCCCCTCTACTAATAGATATTTATTTATTAAATTTAACAAGATATGTAAATAATGAATGATTTTTTATATTAATTTTACATTCAGTATAAAATTGCGCATTCGTAGATGCATACACTATTAAGGTAATTAATGATATGAGATTTTGGCATTATATCCATATCATCTTAGTACTAATACTATCGTTCTAGATGGCGCAATATTATCTGGATTTATGGTTGAATATTGAAGTACATGGGGAATCCCAGTGTTTTAAATTTTGTGTTTTGGATAATTACGAGATAGCTATTTTGTAATTATTAGAAGTAATTTGTGAAGCTGTGTTCGAAGAACATATATTCATAATGTTAAAAAGTAAGCTAGAAAACTACTATCCAAATAATTGGGAAGGCTCTGTAACATTTACTAATGTTGAAGTTGAATTAAGTCCGAACTCTGTTGAATACGAAACCGTCAAAACTGGTATGATTCGTAGAACAATAAAGCGTATTACTAGAGTGCAAAATCCAGAGTTATACGGATATTTTTTACTACAAAAGGCAGAATATCAAAGTCGTGGTGTATCAACAACCATAGTAGAACGATACCATGATACAGCTGAATGTAATATTCCATCGATTCTAAAAACAAATTTAGATTGGCGTATTGTACGGAGATGTAAGTTCGGAAAAGGCGTTAGTTTTTCTCCATATGCATCTTATGCAAATCGATACTCGAATAGATATGGACTTGACCGGGCAATGATTATAGCAGATGTGTTAGTGGGCAAAGAATATAACACTAATACAACCTGTACCTTGCCTCCATACCCATATGATACTACTCTTGGTAATGGTGACAATGTTTATGTGAAGTTTTACGATAATGAATTTTATCCGAAGTATGTCATTTATTATCGAGATAGATAATATAACTTATATACTTGTATAACTATACATTTATTCTCACTATAGTTCCTTTTCTTGTTTTAGAATAGTTATTGCATTTTGTTCGTCCTATGAGTATTATTGTAGAAATTAAAAATTAAATTAAGCATGTGTCTTTAAATTTTTATATTTTATGTAATAAAATTTTGGCAAAAGTTTTGTGCCTATTATTTATCATTAAAATCTCAGCAATTTAGAAAAATGGAAGTTTTCAGAAGTATATTATTACTTTTCAACATATTTTGAGTTAGGAATATTGCCAATAAATTAAAATCAAATTACTGCTTTACAGCGACAAAATTGAAGAAAGAGCAATAGTTCTAGTAATTATTCATCTGTATAATTATAATTTGTCCATTTATAATATTCGAATTATATTATATGAAAAATAGCCAAACTTTGTAATCATGTTGGCCGTATCATTCTTAATCCAAACAATATTGTAAATTCATTTGCTACCACTTTTGCTTCCATAAATTCATCCTCTAATTCTACCTCTACATTTGTTGAGAATGTAACACACTACCACATTTTATTTGTTTACCTGGTTCGTGATTGTCAGTACTTATTTGCCTTCCCTCTTTGAACTATTTTCAACCTACCTATAACAACTGGTGTGTTTCCAGTTAGATGGAAAAGAGTCAGGATTGTCCCGGTGCATAGTAAGTGATCTGCTTGCTCACTATTATCCAATTTCAGGCCTATATCTGTAATATCAAACTTCGCAAGAGTATATGAAAAAGTAATATATATGCCAGCCAACATAGTTTCATCTCTGGACGATCCACTGTCACTAATTTAGCCACAATAACTCAATATATATCTGAAGTCTTGGATACACGCGGTTAGGTTGATGTAATTTATACCGATATTTCTAAAGCCTTTGATCTAATTGATCATACAATCTTATTGCATAAAGTAGCAGCCTTTGTTTAGTTCCTCCTTTTATATTTGAACTGCTGCACTCATACTTGTATCAGTACAAGTGCTACGTGGTTTACAATGGATATGCTTTAAAAGAATTTCTGCTAATCAATAGAGTACCACAAGGCTCTAACTTAGGTTCATTCTTGTTCCTACTTTTTATTAAGGACTTGCTCTTCCAAATGGACTGTCCTGTTCTCAGTTACGCCGATGAGATAAAGATATACTTCGACTTGGCTGCTCCTAAAGATGCTCATACACTTCAGGGCAACCTAAATACCATAGCTGAATGGTGCAAGAAATATAAATGTTGCACTTGTTCTTAGATGCCTCTCATCGCACCTTACGATATTGACGGCAGTGCCCGTGGATGCAATACTAAGTTTGTGAACCTCCGAGTTGTGTTTGATGCTAGTTTTACTTTTAAACCCATACTTCGACTGTGTGCTCTGATGCTTATAATTCGCTCGGTTTTATTATGCGAATATCTAAATACTTTCAAGACATTGCCTTACTTAGATCGCTGTGGTTTGCCTTCGTTCTGTGTAAGGTTAAATGTGCTTCTTTAATCTACACTTCGGATTTGGAGCGCATTCAGCGAAAGTTTCTGAAATTCTTCTCCTTCGAGAGTGATGGAGTGTATCCTAAGGGAGGTGTATCATAGGATGATATGCTGTCTCCCTTTGATATGGTTTCTTCGAGCGGGCGTAAGGACGCCCTGTAGAAAGTTCTTGCATAAACTTCTGATGGACATTATTGATTGCCCCTACTTGCTTGAGTGATTATCCTTTTTGGTTCCACGTATCAATTTGAGATACAATTCAATATTTGTGGTTCCATTTGGAAAAGCTAATATAATGAGGAGAGCTCAAACTTACCTACTATCCATAATTGGCAACGATGAACCTCATGGTCTTTTCAAGTGAGACACACAGCTGCTGCGTGACGCTACAAGTAGTATTGCTTAATGCCCTATTACACATTCTGTTCAAATATTACTTTTATAATCATCTTTACATATAGAATGTACGTAAATACTAATTTTATTTTGTTATCCTATTATTAGATGTAGACCTGTTGGATAATAAAGATCACTATTATTTAAAAAATATATCTAAAATCAATACATTTTATATAATAAACTGGGTAAAGTATAAAAATAGACACTACCTTTTTAAACATTTCTCATTCAGTGGCTACATTTTAATTATTTATATACCGATAGTTATAAAACAAGTTATTTTAAAATCCTTTCTTTAGGTTTTTATCTGGGAAGCAATATTTGCTTAAGATACAAATCCCGCACCCTATAAACAGTTGAATTTACTATAGGAATTGTAACGTGAACGCATTAATTCGTGTGAGTCGTACAAAGACGTTAGTACTAAAAAGAAAAAACAAAAATATTTCTAAAATATTAAATGTTTCATAAATTAAAAGTTTTCCCGTAAATAAAGCAATAAGGAAAGGTAGTTCTTTAATAGTCAATAAATACTTTGAGAAAAGCATCTAGGATTTGCTAATTATGAATGTGGGACAATAGAATTCTATGGTGTATAAAGTATTGTTTATTACCAAATAACGTACAAAATTGATCTAATATTAAATATTACGAAGGTCACCTGAAATGTTTCCGGAATCAACAAAAAAAAAATATGGTATTAGTGTGGTTTTTTATTTTTAGTTTTCAAGGTAGTCTCCTCGAAGATCAATACACCTTTTTCAAGCGGTGCTCCAGTCTCTTCAAACCGTAGGAAAAGTAAGATAATCTCGTCATTTGAGGCAAATCTCTTTCCTCCCAGTGATTTTTTCGGGTTTGAGAATAGAAAGAAATCGCTGGAGGCTAGGTCTGGTGAATATGGAGAATGAGAGACTAGTTCGTAGCGCAACTCATTCAATTTTGACACGATGATGCGGGATGAATGAGCCGGTGCGTTGTCGTGGTGGAAAAACACAAACGAGGCCCTTTCTCCTTCAATACTGCATTAAATTTGGTCAATAAATCGCTGTAGTATTGCTCCGTGATCGTCCTTACCTTCTGCAGATAGTCGATGAGGATCACACCTTGGGAATCCTAAAAAATGGTCGCCATAACCTTTACTGCCAATGGTACGGCCTTTGCTTTCTTCGGAGCCGATTCGCCCAGAAAAGTCTACTACTTCGATTGTTCCTTGGTCTCCGGCATGTAGTGGTGGATCCAAGTCCCATCTACAGTTACGAAGCACATGAAGAAATCCCTTGGGTTGCATTGGATCCTGGCCGGACACTTCTTCGAAACGGTCACCCGATTTCGTTTTTGCTCGGGTGTGAGCAAACGCGATTCTCATCGCGCTGAAAGCATTTTCATACCCAAAATTTCGTATAGGATATGGCCAACGCGTTCTTCTTATATGCCTGTTGTCTCTGCTATCTCTTTCAGCTTCAATCGGCGATCGGCATCATGGATCTTGTCCACCATTTCATCGTAGATAGCTAAATATTTCGCATTTGCGTGGTCGTTTTCCAAGCCATCTAGAAGTATATTATCACTGCAGGAAATTCGATTTTATCCATTTTTGCGAAACCGCCTAACTTACTACACAAAACATACTTTCAAACAACAACTATTGACAGTAGACGTTTGAAATTGATAGCAGCAAGAGGAAGCATCGCGATAGTGATATTTTGTTATGTTGGTAATACATATTACTCACTTCATGTTCGTTATATACCTTGTAATATAATATACTATTGTATTGCTTGTAAGACCGTTAACGTTTATATATTAAACTATATTTTCATAGCACTCTTCGTTTCAATCAAGAAAGTAAAACTGTGAACGATACTTTCTAACAAAAGAAATTTTGACAAGTGCTATAAAAAGGGTTGCCCTTACCGACCAATGAATCCACTTCAACTTTTGTGTGCCATCTCTTGCCGATTCCGGAAACATTTCAGATCACCCTCATAATTAGTATACTCAAACATGCTGCCGACCACCATAACGCATACTCCGTGCATCTATCTCTATCTCTCTCTCCATCTCAAAATATTCTATTGGTGCATCCAGTATTGTGTTCTCTATCCAACTTGGATGAATCAGTTTCGAGATCATTTAGGGCCTGCTTCCATTGCTTCATATATTCGGCTGCAGTAGTCGTAACACCAGGACCTTCCCCAGTCCCCAAGTACCTCATAGCGATCATGAAGATTCACTGCAGTGATTCTGTATGGTCCTATTTCATACCTTTTCGGTTTCTTCCTTTTTTTATTGGAATGTCTTCCGTTTTCTTCTTCCACCTTAAAAATCCGAATTCTTGTTTCATATCTACTCTTGCCTCTTTTGCCATTTTCGATATTCTTCTTTCCCATCTACATGCTTCGTTGCTGCAGCGGGTCTATGTTGTATTGCATACTCGAATCCTTCGAGAAACATTGCCATCTGGCTACGCGTGTAATTAATTCCTTCTTCTTCACGGTCATTTAGAAAGCTGAGCGATCAGCAATAATTTTGAAAGGTCTTCCAGCTAAAGATACTCCAAATATTGATAGTACTTTTATAATAGCTAGTATTCAAGTTCATAACTCCTGTATCGTTGCTCAGCAATAGACATCTTCCTACTGTAATAATATATTGGATGAAATTTCTGATCGTTCGGACTTCGTTGTAACATTATTTCTACGATACCATACTTAGAAGCATCCCTGTGGAACTCCCTATTTTACACCAGGTTGGAAAATGTGTAGGATTGGTGGTCCAGTTAGTGCCGACTTCAAAGCTCCGAATGCCATGTATAGCTGCTCATCGAACTGAAATTAGGCATTCTTTTTGAGTAAATCACTAAGTGTTCGAGCTATCAACGAATAACCAGGGATAAACTTGCGGAAATATCCTGCCAAACCCAAAAAAACTTTGAATTTGTTTTGTTTTAGGTTCTGGCAACTTCATGGCCGCCTTAATCTTTCTATTTGATTGCATTATAATTCCATTTTCTACCTCGTGGCCAAGATATTCGATCTGTCTTTGAAGAAACTGACATTCTCTTCTGCTACATGAAGTAACGTTCTCAATTTTTGAAGTAATAATTAAGTCGTCTAAGTATGTTATGAGAGCACCATTTCGTATCAATTCTGTGAAAACAATATTTATGAATCTTTAAAAAAACCGCAGCGAAAGTGGAAATATGATCAAACAGAAGCTCTAGCTGAAATACGTGATATTTTAAATACGTTACTGTTACATGTATGTGCTTAATCATATATTTACACAACTTTCATTACTGTAGGTATTAGTATAGCTTTTTCTAGATTAAAAGGCGTGAGAGAGATGTAATTACATGGAATGATGGCGACACGCAATTGGACAATTTTGACAAAAGAACAAAGGATGAAACTAAAGATGAGGAAACTAAAGAAAAATCGCAAAATAAAATTACTCCATAAATGCATTAAATTCATCAAATCAATGGGCAAAAGAATATGGACTTAATAATTTGAAATATATTAAAATATTAAAAGAAATAAGAGAAACGGCTGCAAGGCAGAAAGTTGAAAAACAAAAATTACACAATATTTTTAAATATATTATCTTTTTCAAATTAAAAAAATGTATAATTCTAAATGAATAAACAATTATTGATGCAGCAACACCTATTATTTTAAGCATAAAATCAGTTACTCTCTTTAATGTGAACAAAATCGTTAATAGAAGCACGCGCGCGTTTAATATTATTCACATTATTGAGGGTCTACTGTATTTTATGTAGAATGTATGTTAGGAAAGCTTCATTATTTCTCAAAAAAAAAAATGGAACAGAAAAGACGTACTTTTATTTAAGTTTGAACAAGTTTCTTTCACTTTATGTCGATATTCTGGTATTGCGACTGATAATAATTCTTTTGTTTCTGTTATTTAGAAATACACACTTGTGATAGCTGCATTTTCAATTTCAACACCTGCTTCTTTGGATTTGCTTCTGTTTCATTGATATAGCTGTAACATTGTTTTTAATTAATTCTATAAAAACAGTCTGCACAGAAATCGAGATTGCAAATTTTCTGTTATCGTATATCGTGTATTTTATATTATCTTGGTAATAAAATTCGCCCGATAGAAATAAGTATATTTTCCAGTTGTTTCCATCTATCGGAATATGGCTAAACTAAAAATATGTTAACACCTCCGTCACAAAATTGTAGATGGCCCCTATACTAATAGACACTTATTTATTAAATTTAACAGAATATGTAAATAATTACTGATTTTATATATTAATTTTACATTCAGTGTAAGATTACGCATTTGTAAATGCATATACAATTAAGGTAATTAATGATATGAGATTTTAGCATTATATCCATACCATCTTAGTACTAATACTATCGTTCTAGATGGCGCAATACTATCTGGATTTATGGTTGGTTATTCAAGTACACGGGGAATCCCTGTGTTTTAAATTTTGTGTGTTGTATAGTTTAGAGATAACTATTCTGTGGTTGTCAGAAGTGAAGCTGTGTTCGAAGAGAATATATTCATAATGTTAAAAAGTAAGCTAAAAGATTATTATCCAAGTAATTGGGAAGGCGATGTAACAAATACTGATGTTGAAGTTGAATTAAGTCCGAACTCTATTGAATACAGAACCGTCAAAAGTGGTATGATTTGTAAACCAATAACGCGTATTACTAGAGTGCAAAATCCGGAGTTATACGGATATTTTATACTAAAAAAGGCAGAATATAAAAGTCGTGGTGTATTAACATCCATACTAGAACGGTACCATGATACAGCTGAATGTAATATTCCATCCATTCTAAAAACAAATTTAGATTGGCGTGTTGTATGGAGATGTAAGTACGGACAAGGCGTTAGTTTTTCTCCATATGCGTCTTATGCAAATCAACAATCGAATAGAAGTAATGGACATGACCGGGCAATGATTGTAGCAGATGTGTTAATGGGTAAAAGTTATTCTGTTAATAGAAGCTGTATCTTACCTCAATCCCCGTATGATACTACTATTGGCAATGGTAGAAAAGTTTATGTGAAGTTTTACGATAATGAATTTTATCCTAAGTATGTCATTTATTATAAAAATTAGTACCCCTTCTCTCGACTAGTTATACAGTCATTCTCTTTGTTATTGTTTTTCTTGTTTTAAAATAGTTTGAGCATTTTGTTTGTTGTACCAGTGTTAGTGTAGAAATTAAAAATTAAATTGAACATGTCTATATTTTTCATATTTTATAAAATACAATCTTTGAAAAATGTATTTGCCTGTTATTTATTGTTAAAATCTCAGCAATTTGAAAAATGCAAGTTTTCCAAAGTACATCATTACTTTTCAAAATATTTGGAGTGAATTATCTCATGTATTTACTTCTTTATAACATCAATTTTGAAGAGAACTACAGTTCTATTAATAGTATTGATTAATTATCCACAATTATAATTAGGGTGTGTACTAACTCGGTAAAGTATAAAATGAAAGCAAAGATTATAATTTCTGTGATAATTTATTTATTAACATTTTAATTTCTTATGTACCGATAGTTGTAAAATAAGTTACTTTAAAATCCTTTGGATTTTTAGACGTGAAGCAGTATTTACTCACAATGCAAATGTCGCTTTCTATTGCTATAAACAGCTTAATTTACTACAGAAAATGTATGCAGCATCAACGAATAATTGATGAGTAGATTGTGCAAAGGTATTACTCAAAAAAACACATGTAAATATTTGTAAAGTAGAAAATGATTCATAAAATGGTTCCGTAAATAAAGCAATATGCTAGAATAAAGGAAAAGTGTAATTCTTTAACATTCAATAAATATATTGAGGAAAGCATCTAGGATTTGCCAACTACGGATGTACTAAACTTTAATATTTAAATTATAAAATTAAAAGCATATTAAGATATAATTTTGGAAGACTACATTCCTAATTGTAAAACCACTACACTATCATGTTGCCCAAAAACGTTAAGGAAATTATGCTATCGCCGGTAGTCTAACTGAACTTGCCGAGTTAAATATTTCTCCAACATATTTTTTTAGGGACATAAATATATAGTTTTAACTTTTCATATTAATGGGTTTATATATTTATATTCATAGGTTTTTTACATGTAGTTGTTTTTTCATATTTAGTCCTTTTTTAATAGCTATAGATCTCTTTTTATTGTAAACGTATCACAATATCAATATATATTAAAAGTTTATTAGATGTAATTAAAATTTTCATTTGAAATCCATTCCACCACCAGTTTCATTATTTCATCCTGCAGATTGAATAATTGCTCCAATCTTTATATCCTCCGATATCCTCATTCATTTCAGTGGTGATATACAATACTCCTATTCCAACGACATCCATTGCTGATTGTATTTATGGATTGGTACCCTCATTTACAATAGGAAACTTTCTTTTCTGCATCCCAATTTGTCACTCCATAACATTGCAACATCTAATTTATGCTTCAACTTTTACACAGTTGTTTCTGCCTGCAATATGTTATAGATAGCAGTAAGAAGAAACATCGCGATAGTGATATTTTATGTTATGTTGGTAATGCATATTATTCACTTCAAGTTTGTTATCTATCTTGTCATATAATATACTTTTGTATTGTTTGTAAGACTGTTAACGTTTATATATTAAACTATCTTTTCATTGCACTCTTCGTTTCAATCAACAAAGTAAAGCAGTATCTCATCATGTACGGAAGTAGTGCGTTTAATAATATATATATATATTATTAAACGCACTACTTCCGGAATTGGACCGTGTCATGATGAGATATATATAACAAGAAATAAAAGTAACAAGAAAAAAAAAGAAAAATAAGAAGTAAAGGAGATAAAAAAGGAAAGAAGAGTGATGGAGGGGGACGAGAAATAGAAAGAAAGGTGCAAAGAATAAGAGAAGGAAAGAGAGACAGAAAAGGGATGGGGGAGAAACGAGAGAAAGAGTTCCCACCTCTCTCTTTTAGTCTCTTTCTTCTTCTCTCGTTTTTTCCCCTCCCCTTTTTCTGTTTCTCTTTCCTTCTCTTATTCTTTTCATCTTTCTTTCTATTTCATGCCCTCCCTCCCCCCATATCATTCTTCTTTCCATTTTGTATCTCCTTATTCTTATTTTTCTTTTTTCTCCTCTTACTCTTATTTCTTTTTTTATATATATCTCATCATGACACGGTCCAATTCCGGAAGTAGTACGTTTATTACTAACTCTGGCCGTGGAAGCCTACATATTCATATATATATATTGTTTACAATTGGGATACATTAAGATCATGTACTTATGTCTAAAAAGTTATTAATAGCTTTATCTAGGGAAATAGTACAAGGTCATACCAGTGGTTTCACTACTCTTATTTAGCATACCTATATAATATATATACCATAGAGTTTATCTATAACCAGAGACAAGGGGATAGGACAATTACGGCTTGGGCGTTTAGCGCCATCTGCGCGGGTTGGAAGAAACTAACAATAGCATTAGGAGGTATATATACTTATATATATTAAATTTAAATCGAATAAGGCTTAGGGCCAAACTACACATAATATAACAAAATGTTATGTTAATAATGCATAAAATCTTGATATGTTACATACAGTTTGCGTTAGAAAAATATAAGTAAATTATTATATTGTAAGTATTTAAAGAGAATCATCTGTTCACAATCAAAGTTGTTTTACAAGACATATTTACACAGAATATTTAGGAAGGATAATAAAATAAAGCTACTTAATCAGAAAAGTATATATATTTATAATCAAAGTTGTGATATATACAAGTAGAAGTACTTGGCTCAAACACATCCAATTCTATATTTTCTGCATCTATTTTCTATGAATTTAGAATATAACAAAATGTGAATTTGCCAATTATACCAGGTAAACAAAGTTTAGAAAAAGCTAGTTCAATATCTTCTGTTGTAAAATGCTTTCTACAATCTCTACAATTGTTGTATATGTCTTCATGCATAACATGATCCTTTGTCAGTGGATTTTATATTTTTGATAGGATTTGGAAAGCTATACCAGCATAACAGAATAGATTTTTACCATACTTACACCTACCGATAAATGAAATAAATAATTAATATTTGTTTATCGAAACGTTTGTAAAAAAATCTTAAAAGATTTATATATTCTTAGACACTATATAGAAAATTTAACCTTTCCACCTTCAACCGTTTAAATAGTAAAAACAATGCTGTATAC
Organism: Trypoxylus dichotomus; assembly: GCA_023509865.1. Lineage (NCBI taxonomy): Eukaryota > Metazoa > Arthropoda > Insecta > Coleoptera > Scarabaeidae > Trypoxylus > Trypoxylus dichotomus. Next base: position 38,908,198 of record CM042081.1, read on the forward strand.
ATTTTATTTTTACTGTTTAACAAGTCGTATTTGTATATAGTTCATTAGTATTGCCATTAGTGGGGTGTCAACAAAATATGATATATTTGGTAAAACATTTACTTAACTGTCGTTTACTCCTCTCGATATGCAGAAAGCGAATACACTTCTCACTACAATTAAGAGCATGTATAAAATGTTTCTTTATCAGGGAATAAGGTATAAAGGATCAGACGAAACAGTTATACGATTGCACATTTTCACACTGACAATGTGCGCACTCTGTTTATCTTCTGATGAAACATTTTTAAGGAACTCTTTAAATTGAACCGATGCTGGCATCTGTTATCCCGTAAGAAATTAAATGATATACGAACCAGTATCGTATAATAATAAAGATCTTATTTATAATTTGTCAGACGCGTCAAGTGTCAATTAACATTCTAACCTTATCAGCGATTTACTTTTATTTACAAATACGAAATGGACCCATTGGTTTCAAGCACATCAACACGAAGTTGAAATAATTGTAAGAAGATGAAAGGTTTGCAGAAAGAGGGTTGATTATTTTGCAAAATACTATGAACTTGAATGTTCCTAAAGGTTTCGGTTAACAAAAGAAACTGAATTATGTTTTTATGCAATTGGTAATGTGCTGAACTATCCAGAGGAATTCGTTCCGTATTGCCAGACTATATTTATATCTTCTGCAACAATATCAATAAGTAATTATGGAGAGAAATTCTGTAATATAACAAGAAATCGTTGGGTCAAGGAAGTTTTTTTGCATGAAATGTGTAAATCACACCAGATATAAACTTGAAGATAACAATATTTAATATTTCCAACATTAAATATGATTTTTATTAATGAGAGGTATAGTTGTTACCTATTGCTACAAGGTACTGATTATAGAATAGAATATTACCTCATGATCCTTCTATTGTTTTGTTAAAAAGTATCGTTCACTGCTTTACTTTGTTGATTGAAACGAAGAGTGCAATGAAAAGATAGTTTAATATATAAACGTTAACAATCTTACAAGCAATACAAAAGTATATTATATGACAAGATACATAACAAACTTGAAGTGAATAATATGCATTACCAACATAACATAAAATATCACTATCGCGATGTTTCTTCTTACTGCTATCTATAACATATTGCAGGCAGAAACAACTGTGTAAAAGTTGAAGCATAAATTAGATGTTGCAATGTTATGGAGTGACAAATTGGGATGCAGAAAAGAAAATTTCCTATTGTAAATGAGGGTACCAATCCATAAATACAATCAGCAATGGATGTCGTTGCAATAGGAGTATTGTATATCACCACTGAAATGAATGAGGATATCGGAGGATATAAAGATTGGAGCAATTATTCAATCTGCAGGGTGAAATAATGAAACTGGTGGTGGAATGGATTTCAAATGAAAATTTTAATTACATCTAATAAACTTTTAATATATATTGATATTGTGATACGTTTACAATAAAAAGAGATCTATAGCTATTAAAAAAGGACTAAATATGAAAAAAACAACTACATGTAAAAAACCTATGAATATAAATATATAAACCCATTAATATGAAAAGTTAAAACTATATATTTATGTCCCTAAAAAAATATGTTGGAGAAATATTTAACTCGGCAAGTTCAGTTAGACTACCGGCGATAGCATAATTTCCTTAACGTTTTTGGGCAACATGATAGTGTAGTGGTTTTACAATTAGGAATGTAGTCTTCCAAAATTATATCTTAATATGCTTTTAATTTTATAATTTAAATATTAAAGTTTAGTACATCCGTAGTTGGCAAATCCTAGATGCTTTCCTCAATATATTTATTGAATGTTAAAGAATTACACTTTTCCTTTATTCTAGCATATTGCTTTATTTACGGAACCATTTTATGAATCATTTTCTACTTTACAAATATTTACATGTGTTTTTTTGAGTAATACCTTTGCACAATCTACTCATCAATTATTCGTTGATGCTGCATACATTTTCTGTAGTAAATTAAGCTGTTTATAGCAATAGAAAGCGACATTTGCATTGTGAGTAAATACTGCTTCACGTCTAAAAATCCAAAGGATTTTAAAGTAACTTATTTTACAACTATCGGTACATAAGAAATTAAAATGTTAATGAATAAATTATCACAGAAATTATAATCTTTGCTTTCATTTTATACTTTACCGAGTTAGTACACACCCTAATTATAATTATACAAGTGGATAATTAATCAAAATGCTCAAACTATTTTAAAACAAGAAAAACAATAACAAAGAGAATGACTGTATAACTAGTTGAGAAAAGGAGTATTAATTTTTATAATAAATGACATACTTAGGATAAAATTCATTATCGTAAAACTTCACATAAACATTGTCACCATTACCAAGAGTAGTATCATACGGGGATGGAGGCAAGGTACAGGTTGTATTAGTGCCATATTCTTTGCCCACTAACACATCTGCTATAATCATTGCCCGGTCATATCCATTACTTCTATTCGAGTATCGATTTGCATAAGACGCATATGAAGAAAAACTAACGCCTTGTCCGTATTTACATCTCCATACAACACGCCAATCTAAATTTGTTTTTAGAATGGATGGAATATTACATTCAGCTGTATCATGGTACCGTTCTAGTATGGATGTTAATACACCACGACTTTTATATTCTGCCTTTTTTAGTATAAAATATCCGTATAACTCCGGATTTTGCACTCTAGTAATACGCGTTATTGGTTTACAAATCATACCACTTTTGACGGTTCTGTATTCAATAGAGTTCGGACTTAATTCAACTTCAACATCAGTATTTGTTACATAGCCTTCCCAATTACTTGGATAATAATCTTTTAGCTTACTTTTTAACATTATGAATATATTCTCTTCGAACACAGCTTCACTTCTGACAACCACAGAATAGTTATCTCTAAACTATATAACACACAAAATTTAAAACACAGGGATTCCCCGTGTACTTGAATAACCAACCATAAATCCAGATAGTATTGCGCCATCTAGAACGATAGTATTAGTACTAAGATGGTATGGATATAATGCTAAAATCTCATATCATTAATTACCTTAATTGTATATGCATTTACAAATGCGCAATCTTACACTGAATGTAAAATTAATATATAAAATCAGTAATTATTTACATATTCTGTTAAATTTAATAAATAAGTGTCTATTAGTATAGGGGCCATCTACAATTTTGTGACGGAGGTGTTAACATATTTTTAGTTTAGCCATATTCCGATAGATGGAAACAACTGGAAAATATACTTATTTCTATCGGGCGAATTTTATTACCAAGATAATATAAAATACACGATATACGATAACAGAAAATTTGCAATCTCGATTTCTGTGCAGACTGTTTTTATAGAATTAATTAAAAACAATGTTACAGCTATATCAATGAAACAGAAGCAAATCCAAAGAAGCAGGTGTTGAAATTGAAAATGCAGCTATCACAAGTGTGTATTTCTAAATAACAGAAACAAAAGAATTGTTATCAGTCGCAATACCAGAATATCGACATAAAGTGAAAGAAACTTGTTCAAACTTAAATAAAAGTACGTCTTTTCTGTTCCATTTTTTTTTTTTTTGAGAAATAATGAAGCTTTCCTAACATACATTCTACATAAAATACAGTAGACCCTCAATAATGTGAATAATATTAAACGCAGAGTGCTTCTATTAACGATTTTGTTCACATTAAAGGGAGTAACTGATTTTATGCTTAAAATAATAGGTGTTGCTGCATCAATAATTGTTTATTCATTTAGAATTATACATTTTTTTAATTTGAAAAAGATAATATATTTAAAAATATTGTGTAATTTTTGTTTTTCAACTTTCTGCCTTGCAGCCGTTTCTCTTATTTCTTTTAATATTTTAATATATTTCAAATTAAGTCCATATTCTTTTGCCCATTGATTTGATGAATTTAATGCATTTATGGAGTAATTTTATTTTGCGATTTTTCTTTAGTTTCCACATCTTTAGTTTCATCCTTTGTTCTTTTGTCAAAATTGTCCAATTGTGTGTCGCCATCATTCCATGTAATTACATCTCTCTCACGCATTTTAATCTAGAAAAAGCTATACTAATACCTACAGTAATGAAAGTTGTGTAAATATATGATTAAGCACATACATGTAACAGTAACGTATTTAAAATATCACGTGTTTCAGCTAGAGCTTCTGTTTGATCATATTTCCACTTTCGCTGCGGGGCATGAAATAGAAAGAAAGGTGAAAAGAATAAGAGAAGGAAAGAGAAACAGAAAAAGGGGAGGGGGAAAAAACGAGAGAAAAAGAAAGAGACTAAAAGAGAAAGGTGGGATCTCTTTCTCTCGTTTCTCCCCCATCCGTTTTCTGTCTCTCTTTCCTTCTCTTATTCTTTGCACCTTTCTTTCTATTTCTCGTCCCCCTCCATCACTCTTCTTTCCTTTTTTATCTCCTTTACTTCTTTTCTTTTTTTTCTTCCTACTTTTATTTCTTGTTATATACATCTCATCATGACACGGTCCAATTCCGGAAGTAGTGCGTTTAATAATATATATATATATATATATCTAAATATATACTAGAGGCAAGAAAAGTTCCAATGTACGTCATCAATAAATTGTGACGTCTGGTTTTACGTTATTGCCGAATACACAGACATAAACTCGCCTTCAAACCTGACCTAACCGGAGGACCAATGACAATCGACAACATCGTGTCATCAAATATCTTTCCAAGTAGCCAATAACAGCAACGTAAAAGTACTGGGATATGGAAAATATATTAATTAAGTAAGCAATTATTTCTTTTATATTTTTAACCTTGATAAAACGAGCGTTTGTATTAAAAAACAGTGTGTTGCGTTATCCATTGAAATTTACTTTAATTATTAAGTATTATGTTATAATTATGTATTAATATAAAATACCTCTAATTTAGTTGTGTGGTCACAGTGCATATTTATGACGTTTGATTATATGAATGACATCGCATTAATGACGTAGATTGGAACTTATCGCGTCCGTAGTATACATATAGATATGACCTTCACTGCCAGAGCCTCCAACTTAAATTGTCCGCGAGATTTAAAAATAGTTGACTGGGTATATTATGTTTGTAGTAAGTTATAATTGTTGTAATTTGATCAATTTTTCTTTTTGTTACTTTTATGTTTACTTCTAAGTAACTATTTTTACATGTGACCATTTATTATATTTGTCTCGTAATTGCATATTTTTTTGTGTATTAATTTAAATGATTTTTGACGGTTTATAGACAATAATGTTAATAGCATTTCTTTATATAAAGATTTGGATGCTTGATTTAAATATATTAGACACTCAATTTAACTTTGCCTTTTTTAAACGAACTGCTACTAGTTTCGGACTCCCTAATTCATTCGTATTATGGGAATTATTTCTTAAATACGTTGCGAAGGTGGTTATACAGTTTGTTTGATTTTTTTTTTGAAATTTCTATTGGTAGATGAACAACTTTTTATTGCCATTACGTTTTAAATAATGGCCATAGAAATTACTATCGTACATATTATATTGTGTGCATATTTTTTACACAATACAATTTCTGTTAATTCTCTATCAAGTCTTGTATATATAATGTAAAATGGTAAATAAAACCTATATAAGTTTCAAAGTATTGTGCCTTGTCAGGTTTGCAATTTCACAGACACCTAGCGTACAAATAAATTTTACCTCTAGTATTCTATGCCAAAGACTTTTGTCATAACTTGTATTATTTTCAGTATTCGTTCAGGTGCATAGTTACAGGAACTTGTTTTAAGAATTTCAGTAACAAGTTAAGATACTAATAATTTTAAAGGCCACCTTGAGGTAAAATTTATTTCAGCGCATGTTACGATGATTAAAACAAAGTCGTTTCTTTTTTCTAAAAATTGTAATCTACAATCAAATTAATGAAAATATAAAGATTTACAAAGTAAATATCAAACTTGGTAAAAAGAAAGCCAGCTTAATATAACTTCACTAAATATTACAAGTGTAGTTTTACATATATCATTACGGTTTTAATATATTTAAAAATAAAAACTGAAACTTCACAAGAAACAAAATATAATATATCATTAAAAACACTTGGTATTTTCACTGCAGTCTTATTAATTATGAGTTAAAAGAAAATCATGGTAAAGATGATAAAATAAAATTATATTAACAGTTAACCATAATTATATGATGATAGTCCCTTCTTTTGAATCGCTACCGAAACTGCAGCACTGAGAAAATCCATATGATCAGACATCTCATACGCATCACCTTTTTCCAAATCCGAATCACATGTCATTTCTTGTTCGGCATTCCTCCTACTTTCGTAGCATACATTTTCATAATTATCCAAAGCCGATTCCTCTAAATAGGTTGATTCAAACAAAGAAGGTGATACATTACATTCACGGCTAGTCTCTCCAAGCATTTGATAACTAGTCTCAGTTAGATTCTTAGACCCAGATTGTAAACCATGCGATTGAATTGCCATAAGTATTCCTTCATCTTCAACATGTCCATCGTTATCGCAGTTTTCAACAAAATCAGCCGCATCTACAGGAGCCAGCTTCCATTGTTCGAGTATACTATTTATTGTGTTATCGACATAGCATTTAGCAACCTGACGCGCTTGCCACTTACTCAGGTAATCATCCTGATTTTTAAGATTTGGTTTGACCAACGTAACTGGAATCTCGTCATGTATGGACCTGTCTATATTGCTTGAACTAACCTCCAAATCACTAGGATCTTCATTTTCCAGTAAAGCATTTGATCTAGCCAATAACGTATCCAAGCAACATTTATTGCAGTTTTTATTCTTTAAGTTATTATTGTTTGCAATTGCAGTATCGTCAGTTGCTTGATCTTCCTCGATTACATCCTTTGAGCAACTCTCTTTTGTGTTAGAATCATTAGGTTGTTTATAACTTTCTTTTAAATGATATTTACCCTTCAATTGCCACACATATTTTGCTTTTTTGAATGGTCTTTCTTCTCCATTTTCATTATCGTTACGTGTTTTCCTTGAATGCTCACCTAGATCATTGTTACCCATTATTGCCACTTATTTTTTATTTGGATTAATTAAAATTGAACAAATTCCATTATTTATTTTACCAAATATCTCAGTTTATTGATTTCATTTGACATCTTATTAGCTTTCTAGACTAGCTAAATTAGCCTAACTCAGCTTTATTAAATTCTCTACACCATTTAATTTATTATAAGCACTTAAACTCTGCATTTAGTTCATGCCTTGCAGCTGATTTTTTGGATTATTCGTACACACATAGATGTTTTCTTTTTCTAGCACTACTGGAAAAGTTTGCCTTACTTTGTACACACATCAAAAGATCTTCAACATATTCACTTTGCAAGCTTGAGTATTATTTATTGATGTTCCAATAAATTAAGTGCAGATGTAGGCCATGGAATTTCACTTTTTAATAATTGTAAGATATAAATTAAAAAGGAAATGTATAAAAATATTCCCTTTTCCATTCTATTATAGATATCTACAATGAATAGGTAAAAACTAGTAAAAGTAGATACCTACTTATCATCAGAGGGTATTGGACAATATTGTTGTTGTTTTGATTGTAATTTTTTGAAAATATGAATATTGCCAGGTAGATAACTGTGTTCTACATTTACTATTGAAATTTATTTAGTTTAATTACTATTTGAATCAGAACGCTAATATTGTGCGAAAATGTTTGCGAAATAGATAACTATATTCCATATTTTCTATTAGGAACTTGGCTAGTTCAGCTATTGTTCCAACGAGTGCGCTAATAGTACTCAAGTGTAATAGCTGTATACACAATAATACATTAATTAAAAAGGGCATATTATCAGCGTTCACAGTTAATATTAAATTTTGGAGAATATAGATTTATGATAATTACATTCTTCCGAATTTACAGCTTGTATTTGTTGATATTAACCGTTTAGATTTTGTAATGTTACATCAATGCTATTGTAAATAATACAACAGTATTATAAGAAGATATTGTTTGTTAGCGTAACAATTTACACTTACTTAATGTTTTCCAAATATTAGCGTAAGATTTCTCGAAATAGGCGAACCGTTGATTTTATGTAACTTTCACATAATTGAGCTTCATAATATTTACGCATTATGGTATACGTAACTTCGTTATTCTTTTATTTTTTGATCAGTGGAGAATTATTTAATGTTTACTAAACCTTCAATATACATACTTTCAAGTTTCAAGCTATGCAAGGGTAATATTTAAAAGAAGTTGAAACAGTTTTGATAAATTTCAAACATTAACATTATTGAAAATTTTCAGTTTTTTTTCCGTTTCAATTATTGTTTTTACATATGGCTCCTTTGTATACTATTACATTATCGTAAAAACTCAAAGATTGTGATGTTCCTTTTGGCGATGTAATACAAGAAGCTGCTTGAAAAGAATAGAAAAAGATATCCTAATGCATCTATAGGTGTTGCTTGAAAAACCTGTCGGAAAACATTGCCTGTAAATTGATATCTAGATAGATTTGCTTTATTCGTTTAAAAAAAATACGTTTCCCCTTGAAATGCTTTTCGACGAAACTTGGAAATTTGGTTACCATCTTCAAAGATTTTTCTAATATAGAAGGATCCAAAAGTGTCGTTTAATCTAGAGGAGTAATGATGCTTAATATTTTAATTAATAATAGCAACCATCTTTTCTTACTGAAAATTTTCTGATATTTCAAAATACGAGGGCGATCTGAAATGTTTCCGGAAAAGCAGGGTGTTTCAAGGTCTGCAAAATAGCCATCTGTAGCGGCGATAACTTCTAATTCGAAGCAAATCTCTTTGCTCCCAGTGATTTTTTCAGGTTTGGGAATAGGAAAAAGTTGCTGGGGCCTAGGTCCAATGAATATGGAGGATGATAAAGTAATTCGTAGCGCAACTCAATTTGGGCACGACGATGCGGGATGAAGGAGAGCGAGGCCATTTCTTCTTCAATACCGCATCGAATTGGGTCAATAAATCGCTGTCGTATTGCTCTGTGATCGTCGTTCCCTTCTGGAGATAGTCGATGAGGTTCACACCTTGGGAATCCCAAAGTATGGTCGCCATAACATTTCCAGCCGATGGAACGGTCTTTGCGTTCTTCGAACCCAATTCGCCCGGAAAAGTCCACTGCTTCGACCGTTCTTTGGTCTCCGGTACGTAGTGGTGCATCCAAGTCTCATTCACGGTTATGAAATGCATTAAGAAATCCCTTAGATTGGGTTGGATCCTGGCCAGACACTCCTTCGAAACGGTCACCCGATTTCGTTTTTGCTCCGGTGTTAACAAACGCGCCGAAAGCTTTTTCATACACAAAATTTCGTGTAGGATATGGACAACGCGTTCTGAGATGTCTGTTGTTTCTGCCATCTCTTTCAGCTTCAATCGACGATCGGCTAACACGACATCACGAATCTTGTCGAATTCTTCTGCGTTGGTAGCGATTTTTGGGCGTCCACTGCTTAGTTCGTCACTCGTGTTTCTGCGGCCTCGTTTGAACTCTCTCACCCAGAAGCTGATGGTCGAAAATGTTGGAGTACGTCCGCCATGAACCTTTAGCAACATATTTCGAATTTCCGTGTCCGTTTTCCCAGCCATTCAGAAGTGTTTTACACTGCACGAAATTCGATTTTATCCATTTTTGAGAAACCGCCGGACTTGTTACACTAAACACACTTAAACAGTAGGCGTCTGAAATTTTCATAGTTGGCATAAAAAATATTGCATTTGCCGACTAATGAATCCACTTTAATCTTCGTGCGCCATCTGTTGCCGATTCCGGAAACATTTCAGGTCGCTCTCGTATAATTTTTCACTACTAAATTTCTCAAATAAAAAAGTTTATTCTTAACAGCCATTGAAAACGTAAGATATAGCTTGTATTACGAGTTATTGAAAAAACCACAAATATTAATTCTTAATACGATAACTATACGACATGCAGCAGCCCAGAAGAAGCTCCATCCAACTGCGGTTACGACGCGGTTTCAGGGTGAAAATCAAAATTCTTTAAACAGATATTAATGCTTATTTATGAAGTGTTACTCCTCCAATTTATAGCCTTGCAAACCCTTAAATTTCCCCCTATATGATACACTTATATGAAATTATTCACGCAAGTCGTGCTGGTAAATTACGCAACGCCTTATCTTTATTTATTATACTGTTAAGGTGAGATATTTCGTTAGCACCATAATTTTTCCTTTAAATCTAAGCCCTCCTTTTTATTCTGGAGCTCTCTTAACCCTTTCTCATGCCCTTCACTCCCATCGAGATGTAAAAGGCTTCTTGATCAAATCGATGATGTGCGACCTGTTTTCATCTTTCTATAGCACCCCCTATGGGCGGAAGCAGGATTACTTTGGAGGTCATATATGTATGCACGTATATAAATATCCTTCAGAATATATGGAGGTTTCCCGAGGCAAGATGGTGCAATAGCGATACAAATTTATGCATTTTTCCGATAAAAGACGTCCTAGATCCGGAAAACTGTACATAGATCAAAGCGACGTTGAAATTTCCTTCGACATCGTTTCCTTCTCTTTATTCTCTTCTTATTTTCGCCTCGATGTTACTTCTTTCTAAATAAAACCAATGCAAGAAGAAATTGCAAAGAAGTCTCTAAGCGAAATTGAATACGTTTTGCAGGAAGTGTATACTTGGGCGACAACAAATATTTACGTTAGAGTATGGTAACATCAGAAGGAACTGAAAAGTTGCGATGTGTTTCGGGCTGCATTGAAGTAAAACTTTCAAGCCACAGTGAAGCCTGTTTCGTTGGGATCTATTATCTTTCATTGCAGCCCGTTACATTTTTTTCTTTAAAAATAGCTACCGATATCTTTGTCTGCATTAGCATTTAAATATTTCGAAGAGGCCGGTTTTTATCACTTTAAGAATACAATCAATGTACCCCTACTGGTGAAACCTGGAAAAACATCTCATGTTACTACGGTATTTCCAGTCAATATCGTACTTATTGGACAATAAGTTTCATTGCGTAACATTGCTTTAAGGTATAACGGAAAATATTCAATATTATTCAGGTGTATTAAGAAAAATGAAACGTTTGAAGAAAAATCTTAACATGTATGAATCAATTCATGTAAAAAAAACTGAAAATAAATTACTAAGGGCCGGTTTATTCACATTCTGATAAAGTTTTAGATAACCGCTAGCAAGATAAATTTATCAGGTAGTAGATATCTCATTTTGGTATATTCACGAAATTTTATCTGAGAGGTAACAAACCAGGACTGTCTAATGTTTTTAGACGATTAGTATAGCACTGGATAAAAGTGAATGCATATGTGCAGTTAAGAGATAGTTATAATTAATTAGTATATTTGGTATTTTATTGTAGTCATCGATATGCATGCAATTATTTATTGATTGTACAGTCGTTGAAAATGTACATTGGTTTCACTGGGTACAGTAGGTAAGTATACTTGCAGTGCTGTTTTCTTTTTCTCCGGACATCTCATCTAATTTCCTCATTGATAATCACCAAATTCTATGCAAGACTTAAGGATATTGCGTGTTCTGATGTACTCTGAAGCCATCCAATGGATTTGGATACAATCCCGTTGAGCCCAATATGTATTGTTCATAATCAGCAACATTGTTTCTTGTTTGGTTTTCTCTTGTGTATATTGAATCGCTTACTTTCAACCATACCATTGAAACTGATGGAGATTACCAGCGGTGAGATTTACTTCATGATAAATGACTTGGTACAACACAATGTATATAACCATTCATGTCGAAGTTGTATTTTCGTTTATCCATGGCAATATTATTATTTTAAAGGGTATCATATGGCATTTATGTTCTCTTCGATTAACCCCAAATGCGATCTCACTTACTTTCCAACATAATTAAATAAGCTTCTACTATTTCGGTAAACGAAACAATGAAAGGACATACTTATATTGCAATTGATGTTACTTTTACTTTATTATTGCGATATTATTTTACCGGGTCATATAACCATAATGTATTGCAGATAAAATATGAAAAACTTTGCTATTTATTGTACAAGATTTTAATAACCAAACTTTGATGTATACGATATTGTCATTCGACAGTTTCATCGGTTTAATTTTACCAGTGTAATACAGCCGCCGATCGTAGCGCCACCTACTGCATTCTTAACGTAAATGAAGTATAGTTAAATCCAGGAGGGTTCCACGAGATAGGGACAATTTTGTCAAAAATTTGATTGGTCGAAAGTCTCACGTGGTACTTTAGTACAACCACGCAGATATGCGGGGGCGCTGCTCATTTAATTTTGGATGCAGTCGATATATAAAAACTCATTTTTATCGATAATTCTAGTGCTGTGCTGACTTTGCTATAGATTTGTTATTGCGTATTTATTCGCTTCGCATAGCTTTATAAGTTTGTACGAGTGATTTTTAAATTTTGTTGTAAAAACTAGATCTTAAACGCAAATGTGTTATACTAATATAGTATGCATTTTGGCATACAATTTTTAATTAATAAGTGTCCTTGATTTCCGCGAGTAAATTACTAACTAGCTAGTGAGAGAAAACGAAAGTAAGTTATTCGTAAACATTTTATTACTATAGCAATCAATTACATGTGTTTTCAGGAATGTCTCAATATTCATACTGTACAGTGCGGGGATGCAAAGGTGAGGGTTATGTTGGTTTTCCTAAATTTCCGAGTCTAATAAAAGATCCAGAATAATTCATAGATTGGGTTTCGCTCTCTGGCAAAAAGTCTTTGTTGTAAATGGAACCAACTAAAGTAGCAAGTCGTACGATGTGTTCTGCTCATTTTGAAAATAATGATATCATTCGTGTGAAATTAATATTGTAGTATAGATTTTATCGATACAATTGTAAATCTGCTATTGGTTTTTCTCCTAGCGTTATCACTCTAATTGAATCCTACCTTCACAACCGATCATGCTATGTCCACCACAATGGGTTTGTGTCATACACATTCATTGCTTCTAGCGGCGTACCTCAGGGCTCCAATTTGGGACCACTGCTCTTCAATATTTATATCAATGATCTTATACTATGATTGGATTATAATGCTCTTGCATACGCTGACGATCTTAAAGTTTATAGTACAATTAGCTCTTCCTCTGATCCTTTAAGGTTGCAGAGAAACATTGGTGTCATTAATGATTGGTGTTATATAAACAAAATTCAGCTAAACATTAATAAACGTGCAGTACTTACCTTTACTCGGTCATCCCACCCGCAAATATTTCACTATAACATCTCTAGAGCTTTCATCCCAAGAGTTGACGTTTTTAGGGATCTTGGAGTTTCATTTGATTTCCAACTCTCATTCTCCCCACATATAGACGCAATGACTTCTGCTGCATCTAGGTCGCTCAGATTCTTGTTCAGATCCTGCAAGAATTTTTTTAACACCTGCGCCTTAAAGTCTGTCTACTACTCGCTTCTCCGCTCGAAACTGGAATATGCTTTTATTGTTTGGTACCCATGTTATCACTACCACCAATTATCAGTTGGACGAGTCCAGAAGAGATTTCTTAAATATCTTTCGTATAAATCTGATGGCATTTATCCTCCTCGTGGTACTGATTATATCAGTTTACCCTGTAGGCATGATTACGAGTCGCTGTCGCGTTGTAGAGACGCAGGTAGCGCGAAATTTCTTATTAAATTGATACACCACATATCGATTCCCCGTCTTTACTATCCCAGGTGGACTTTAGCATACCCCATTACAATCATAGATCTGTTGACACTTTTTTTATTCCCACGGCACGAACCAACATACTATTAAAAGCACCACTAACACATATGTCTGAAAACGCCAACGTCTTATACAGTGACCCCTTTTTTCTTTCGTGAGACTTTTTTTTTCATTTCTTTCCATTATAGTTTTCTTTTCTCCACGTTATTCTTTTTATTTGCTGTTAGTGATTAGAAGTATTAGCAATATAATTTTTATTTTCCTTTACATTTATATTACACTAGTTTGTATATATTTCACCTTATATATACACATGTATATATATATTTTTTTGTATACTGTACTTAATTTTGTTTTATAATTTGTCCTGTCATTACATTTTCTTAATTTGTTGCGCAATAAAGTGTATTATCATTATTAACTATTCTAATTACAAATTGTAATACACATGTCACTCTAATGAAAAAGCAGATACCTCAATCACTCGTGAAATTGTTAATATTCCATTATATTAAACAATTCAACTATAATATCAGATAGACAGGAGATTTTATTATACATAGAAAAGAATTGAATTTATAATTGTATTTTATTTATAAGTATATAGTGTTTTGGTACTATAACAATATTTATAATACACTGGTTGAAAATAGTCCTGCCTTTTATTAACTTCCTGGTTTCACAATAATATAAAATAAAAAATATGTATAAACCCGCTCAAAAGAATTATATTTTAGTTCACCTACGCAGATGCTGGAGGGCGCTACTTTTATGTACACGTTTTACATAATTGCGTGACGGCTCTGTTTAGGATATTCTATTGTTAAATCGTGAGCGCTGTGTGTATTGGGTCGATTTATTGTTTACTTCTCGAGCCGACTGTGGAATTGACGCGATGTACCTCTGAATACCGATTCCTAGTGAGCATACAAAATACTACGAGGGTTGGTCCAGAAGGTCGTGCAATGAAAGGGTTTTAAATAAAATAAAACAATAAATCTATTTTTCCTTTTTAATATAATCACCCTTAAGCACAATGAATTAATTTTTCTAAACCATCATAAAAATATTTTTTATCTTTCGCCTCAAAATGGGCCAAAATTGCCTCCTTTACCTCATTGTCGTCGGAAAACTTTCTTCCACGTAAGTCTTTTTTTAAATTGTGGAATAACTAAAAATCACTAGGTGCCAAGTCTGGACTGTAGAGTGGATGGGCTAGTGATTGAAAGCTATGCTTGTGCAGAGCAGCCATTGCAACTTTGCTCTTGTGAACCGCCGCATTGTCTTGCCAGAGCAACACACCCTTTGTCAATTTTCCTCGACGTTTTTCCTTGATGGCCCCCTTTAATTTTTCTAATATCGCTGCGTAATATTCCCCGGTTATGCTCCTACCATATTCTTTGCAATCAATCAATAATATCCCCTCACAATCTCAAAAAACAGTAGCCATCAACTTTCCAGCCGATTCTGACAATTTGAATTTCTTTGGCGGTGGTGTCCCCTTTTTATGCCATTGCACGGACTCCTGTTTGAACTCAGGCTCAAAGTAATGAACCCATGTTTTATCTCCGGTAACAATCCGCTCCAAAATCGGTACAGGTTTGTCTCCACACGGCTCCAAAAATTGTTTGGACGCACAGACGCGCTGCTGTTTCTGCAACGGCGTGAGCATTTTCGGTAGCCATCTTTAACTGACTTTTGTCATACGCAGGTGGTCATGTAGGATACGCAAAATGGTGGTATCTGATACTCCAACTAATGCAGATAATTGTTTTTTCTTCAAACGGGCATCTTGCAGTAGAAATTTTTGCAGTTTTTCGACGATGTCTGATGTGGTGGTTTCAACTGGTCGTCCTGAGCGGGGGTCATCTTCAATCGACTCCCCACCATGTTTAAAAAGACCATGCCACTTATAAATCATTGATTTACTAGGGCACTATTCCCCATAAACGGTTTCCATTTCATTCAATATGGTTTAAGCGTTCTTTCCTTGCTTTGTAAGGAACTTTATCACAGTAGTGATAAAGTACATATTATCATAGTTTCAGTTTTCTTCCGGATTGACTTGTTTAGCAGGCTGCAACTTAACTTATATGCTAATGATGAGTCGCCAATCAGAATGACACCTGGCGAGCGCACCTATCCCCACTCCATCCCCTCCATTCCACGAACTTCTGGACCTCCCCTCGTATACATTTGCAAACGAAGCATTAATATTTGCAGTAATTTATCCACTTTAAATCTTTTATAAAGCAAAAAAATTGAAATCTTTACTTCACTTTGAAATTTCGTAGATAGCTCAGATTTCTTCTTTGTGAAACGTTTTATTTACGCTTTAAATGCTGATAGAAACAAAAACGCCCTTATCTTTCCAAAATTAATCCTTTAATTCATCTTCTGAGCATTATTTTTTTCATCTCCGATTGAAATTCGGGGTTTCCTTTGATAAATATATAATGAGATTACATCTTTCGGAAGTAAAATATTTCGCCGAAATTAAATCAAAGCCTTAATTAATTTCCCTTTCGTCTGGAAATTTTCGGAAAGACGCGAATCGCGGAAGAGGGAAAATAAATCTACTCGCCTGGCAGGAAAGAAATTGATTTAATTTCTAATTTCTTAAAAATCGACCATTAAAGACGGATAAATAACTTCCTCCTGCTTGGGGGAGTAGCTTCGCGTTATTTAATTTCTTCGGCGCGGGGAATCGGCGGCGGGAAAGTAGCATTGACTTACTTTGAGAGTTTAACTACACGCGCAATTACATCGCGAACGTTTACCGGCTTGTTTATTTGTCGATTTGCGGCATGCAAAGTGAAAAGTGAACGTATTGCATCTTAATAAGAGCCGGTATCCTTCGGTTGTATTTGTTTACCTATTTGTTATAATTTAGAATGTCACGTTTGCGTTTGAATGTAGAATGAAAATGGAATAAAGCATGTCGTTAGATGGATATTCCATGTTGTAACAATAACTACTAATTAATTATGGTTACATAATGATAGTCCGTCGAAGGTATCTTTTAAAGCAATGAAAACATCGTTTCTCAACTTTTTCTGCCCACCGCATACTTGAATCTACAGTGTGTCTTTGAAATAAAGTAAAAGAGTACGGAAAATAAAAAGGTGTAATTATATAGAACACAAATCCAAACCATTTTGAGTCAATTACGATGCGAACATCAGAATTAAAAAAACCCTAGGAAATTGTAATACAGTCCCTGTCCAATTTATTAGGCCCACTTGCTAAAATAACGATTTCGTTAAAATATATAATGAAAAACGTATTGTACAAGCATAAGTTTATTCAGAACAATGTATAGACATCGTCACAACCATATAACTAATATTTTGTAATGCCTCCTTTGGCTTTTATAATTGCTCTTATACTTTTTGGTTAATGCTATGTTTAATTGTAGCGTCATTTTGTAATATATCCTTCATATTTCTTACTAATTGCTATTTTGTAGTGATTCTTCTCGAATACAAGCGTATTTTTAGAACACTTCACGCGCTCTCAATTGCATTGAGGCCAGGAGTATTTCCCAGCCAAAGTAACATTGGCAGAGCGTGCGTTTCCAAAAAACTTTGGATGATGCCTTATCGTGCAAGAATGTATAAGGGCCTTCATTCCTATCTAAATCATTCATATATAGCATCAATACATCCTCCAATACATTCTTATATTAGTGTTGATTCATGGTGCCTTGACAAACATAAAGTGGTCCAGGACCTTCGATTCATATACAGGACCATACCGTAATTGATGGTAACTCTTTCGGTTATGGCTTCTAGTTTTGACTCGTCGCTGAATACGATATTTAACGAAAATACATTGTTCTAACAAAAAACTTTTGCTTAATTTAGATATTTATCAAGTTATTTTGTCTTACCTGTCGCCAATCTTGAATTGTGTAATGTTGATAACGTTTTGCCCATTCATAACGTGCTCGCTTCATCATCGGTGTTAATCTTAGTTTTTTCCGGGGTGGGTGAGGGGGAGGGGAAGGAGGTTGCATTTTAATCCAGCCTCGCTAAGCTAAAACTTTGGAATAAAATGGGCACATGTCATTTCTTGGTTATTAAGAAATGTGCGGGTGCGCTATTTGTTCCAAATTATACATGAACTTGTGTAATACCCTCTATATAGGAATCGACGGTAATATATTAATAGTGATTTGTAACTCTTCTTTTTTTCGATTCCTTCATAACTGCAAATTAGTGACAGAATGCTTTTCTACTAAAACCTTCTTAGACGTTTTGTTTATTTGGCGGCCGCAAATCACTACACCCAATTCCTAATCTAGAATTTATTAACTAGGTAGTGAAGATTGTTTATATATTAATGTTTACGTTCCACGGGCAACACCCAGTGCTTCGGATAATATGAATGTAATTGTCCATATATATGGTGGTGCCTTTATGTTTGGGAGCGGGCACTATTACGCTGCTCCAAAATATTTAATGGATGAAGAAGTCGTATTTGTTACAATGAATTATAGATTGGGAGCTTTAGGTAATAAACACTTAGAATTACCTGAATACATAAAAATCTATTCCCTTTTCTTATTTTGAAAGGTTTCTTAAGCACCAATGATGAAGTGGTACCTGGTAACAATGGAATGAAAGATCAAGTATTCAAGCACTCCTTGTTGATACATTACATTTCCTATTTCTTTGGCGGATAAACTTCGGTTTTCAGTTGTTACTTGCAGGATACGGCGATCATCTTGATTAGTAGTGATACTTTTCTTGCCGCAAAACGCTCTTCCGATATTTGTAGCGGGTATCTTTTCTCTCATTAAAACGCCAAAAATCGATGTACTGTTTGTCAGGATAGTTCTTCTATCTTTACAATTGCGCGTTGAAAATACACTCCTGTACCTAACAATGCCTGAATACGCAGTTTTCTTTTCTCATTTGGTATGTCCTTTTTTTACCCATACAGAAAATATATAAAGCGCATATAAGCAATAACTTATAGTGCAACACTAACATCTAAACACGAAAAAAACCTTGTTACATAAAGAGATAAATGTTCTTTCTACAATAGTAACCGATCCAAACAATATTCTACGAATTACTGTGCATTTCAATCTTGTTTCCAGCTATCTTCTATACAATACAGAATGATTCAAGAGAGGGACAATAATAAGCAAGAGGTCATTAAATGACACTTACTCAATTTCTTAGAAGAAAGATATTTAGGGAACGTATTTTAGATAGGTATTGTAAATCCTAGTAATGAATTTTATACTTGTATTTGTAAATTATCGCGTTGGAAACACACAAAAGCTTAAATTTATAAGGTGGCCCTAATAAAATGGGCAGGGTGTGTATATGCCGTCTACGGATACAGAATGTCTATACGTACATACAGCTAACCAAACTAGCAGACTACAGCTGTCGATGTTATAAAAGCTACAAGATAACACTGTCTACCTTTCAAACGGCATGTTAAGAGTTCAATAACGTGCTTACATACGACTATTTCGGCTGTGAATAATAAAGAAATTTTTATTTTAAATATCTTTGTCATTTTGTTTCTCGCGTCTGCGAAGAAATTCCCGCAAAAATATTTTGGATTTAAGTCCAATAAAATTAGATCTTTCAATTTTTCATATTTTTTCATTTTATTTCATGGACAACCTGTATAGTTAAGTTTCTATAGTACACCTAAATTATCGTGATGGATTAAAGTAAACGTACTTACTTTATAAAAAAACATGATGTTATCGATATACAATGCCGTTCATGGAAGGTTGGACACTTGGATGGTTTTGAAAAAGAAAATCAAATTAATTCGAAAACAAAGAATAGAAAAACATCAAAATGTAATGCAATATTCGCTTAGCAAAATACAAAATTATATAAAAAAAATTAAAGCATGATAAAATTTAATTCATTTCCTATTACACCTAAGATTTACAAGGTGCGGTCTAAATAAATTTTGTATGTTGAAAGTATCGACACATATTATACAAGGTGTTCCAAAAGTCATTTTTAAAATAAAAAGAATATGATAAAATAATGGCCAGATTTAACGAATAAATGTTTATATTTTATTAAAATATAAGTTTCGGGAATCAATTTCTTAAAAATTATGTCTTCTAAATGTATTCCGTTATTTTGCTGGCACTCTTTTAAGCGTGAGGCAACACCTTCAAGAACTTATCAGTACACACACACTCCGTCACAGCCGCCAACAAAACAAATTGAAAAATACATTTGGGACACCCAGTATATAGCGCTGAGTATGTAATATTTCTCCATTTTCTTCGTACACTGTTTCATAGATCTTTTCTAACATCTAGCGCGTGTCATTCTTAAATTTCAAATCACTTTTCGTATGTAGAATCAACGCATCGGTATTAAGTTTTCCGCCACTATTACATTCTCGCTAACTTTAAGTACTTTAAAGAGAAATGTAATTAATTTACAGTTATGTTCTTTAAACTTGTTCTTGATGATTTTATAGCTTGCTAAAGGTTTAAATTTACAATCGAAAGCTTGAAGTAATTAAAAGAGCATCTTTCACTTCTCTTTCGAACTGCTACTGTTTGTGAACGCTATTGACGTACGTATATATACATATACGGGGGTAATATGAAAAGTCTGATACTTCATCATACAGATGGCGTTACTTGTCAGAAATACTTTAGTAACGTAACTACGCATGCATTGAGAGGTGCTTGAAAATTTCAGCCATGTTACCATAGATGCTCAGATATTGTTTAACAGTTGTTTATATAAGTCGATGTTAACGTTCTAAAGAAGAAATTAATGTGATATAGATCTTCAGATTATTTTTTCTTCTTTAGTGGTTGCCAAGACATTCCAGAAATGGAGTACAGAATCAAAACAGTTGCAAAAAACAATATCAGCAGTAAAACTAACTTTTTTAAAAAACACAAATTAAAATTGTGATGTTGCTGATGTTGGTTTTTGGATTTGTTTTGATTCTGTAGTCCTTTTCTGTAGTGTCTTGGCCTGACGATATGCAAATGTGCACGAAACCGGTAGACATTGATTAATTAAATTATTTGAGATACTTGTGAAAGATAGATATTTGTTCGAAACGCTGCGTTCCGCATAATTAATTAATTTGTGTGAGTGGAGTTTACTGCTATACCTGTGAATTGTACATCCACACAGTCCTTGTAATCGTCATTTCATAGATATTTGTGTTACTTTTTTTTTTAATTTAATTTTAATCGGTATTAATAAAATGTAATAAAAATTTTAAATTTTTAGAAAAATTAGTGAATATTTTCTCGTTTTTTAAAAAATTATTTGCGTGTCCGAACTATTATGGAGGATATGGTACATGCCAGCCGCGGCGGCTACATACCCGAAATCATATTCAAACATTAGTGCCATAAAATCATCTTTTAAATAATGCTAATTTCATGGCTATATGGAAGCATTTTTTATGTTTCTTTTCAAATTAAAGTTTCCCTCTGAAAAAACATCCGTTATATGCAATTTCAATTATACATGCTTCTTTACGACTTTTCTCTTTTTATAAATATATGATTTAAGTTCAACGTACAACGTTCAAGAAATTGATTTCCATTAAAAATATTGCCGCTTACTTTTTAACATGTAACGGTTCGAGATTGGAGGTCGTAGACATTCTGACCATACTAATACTAATCATTTTATAAGAACGGATTTTCCAAAATTTCTCTTCGATGCAATTCAACAACCTTATTATTTATTATATGCTGTGTATTTATTTAACGAGTGGGAACAGATTATCGTTTTTGTCGACATATTTTATCGTCAAGCAATACGCTTGTCGAATATAAATAACGTTAATTACAACACGATGTACATATGTATGTGACCTACGAATGGGTCGGATGTTTTATGTTGTTAGTTTACAAATGTTTTAATTATCGAATTTGAATGAAAATTTTCTATTAGTATAATAGTTCGCAGCATCGCGAACAGTGAAATGGTTCTGTTATTGTTTTAATATGCAACGCGTTTGGTTATTTTACATTCTAAATGTCGACGTCCATGTATCTAGTTAAATATGTTTAATTAAATGAAAATGTAATTGACATAGATAGCGCAATACTGATTTAATAACTTAAATAAAGTTGTCTGTAAACACTGATTCTGCTTGAATTTTATGTTTATTACACGTATGTTGAATTTGCAACATGAGGAACCGCGTTGACTGCATACAGAGTGAATCAGAAATAAATATGGCTTGAGAATTATCGTAAATTGGTTAATAAGTCTCTATCAGTTAATGCTTATAAATTGTATATTTAAATTTATATATTTTTTTAGTTTTAGTTAACGGGCATTGACTAACTTTATTATTTTTTACATTTGGTGGAACGCTACTAAGTTCTGGTTCTTACAGCGCCGTATTGCGCATTGTTAATCGAAAGTTTGAGATTAACATGGGCGTCGGCAATCCAAAATCATAATGAAGAAAGGAAGGTATTTGATTGTGCAAAATCGGTGTCGAAAATTCAAAATTCCAGTTGAAGAGCAAATGTTTTTTATTACCAAAGCTGGGGAAAAGCTTGGCATGGTGATAAGATTCCGCTTGTATTTTTGCAAAACCGTTATATCGAATTTTCAACCTTATATTAAGATCTTCCACATTTTCATCAATTTGGAAATTTTCCCGTATTTGTCCCGTGCTGAAGAAGGGAGATTCAGCTGATTTTAGAAATTATCGGCCGATTTCTTTGCTTTGCAATTTCTCTAAAGCGTTTGAACACGTATTGTTTACGCAGTTACATCCTCAACTTCGCGGAATGATATCTACCAATTAACATGGCTTTATGAAATAGCATACTATAATTACTAACCTTGCCTATTTTACGCAGTATGTACCCGAAGCTTTGGATGCTACAGGTCAAGTGGATATAACATATTTGGATTTTCAAAAGGCTTTTGATCAGATTGATTACTATGTTCTCCTTCAAAAGTAACAATCATTTGAATTTTCTGAATAAAACCCAAATATTTTACAAAAATTTCCAATATATTTTTAGCACAATGTTACTATATGTTTCGCTATCACTGTAGCTTCATCAGATGAAGTAACATTGTGATAAATATATTGGAAATTTTTGTAAAATATTTGAGTTTTACTTCTTCGACCATTATTAGCCTTTATACCTCAGACAGCCGTATACCACCTAATTTGGGCGATGGCTCTAGTTAGTATCAGTAAACAAAGGTATAGTAATTGCTCACAGGTATAGTGCAGACACTTTACAAGATCATAGTATTATAGTCATCGTAGTACCATACGCACCAGTAATAGGCAACGAATTCTTGTTAATACACGACAATGTACGATCTCATATACCAATATTCGTACGGGAATACCTTGATGAGGTTGGCATTCCAGTTTTAGATTGGCCCGCGGTGAGTCCAGACATGAATCTTTTCGAAAATATGTAGGACTATCTTCACAGAGTGGTACGGATCCAACGTGTTGCCTCAGTAGAGCTATGGGATTAGAAGATACCATCGGTGAGGAGTGAGAAAATTTAAACCAAGCGTATATAAGGAGGTTAGTTGAATCCATGCCAAATCGAATGCGAATGGTCATAAGAACCAGAGGTAGCAATATCGAATATTAAGCCTTTATCCTGTATTCGTTTTTCCAAAAATATTTTTTTTTACCATGGCTGTTTAATAAAAATGTCAAAAATAAGTTTGTGTTTTCATTTGATCCGAATATTATTGAAATAATCATAACAATTGTTTCTTGGAATATATGAGGGTTGCTATTTATGTATTCGGAATTGGCAAAAATGGTGTCGCTGGGCGCTATCTGACATACAAATCGTAAAGTTTATCATTATTTGAGTGTGTACGTACTCAGAACGTTTTGTCATACGGATGCTATTTGTGCTGTTTAGTGACTTGAATATTTCATCTCAGACAAAAAATGGGATTAGCTCGTGAGAATTTTCGTGCGACGATTTACTACGACTTTGGACGTGGATTATCTCAATAACAGTGCTTCCATCAACCCACTTCAGCTTTTACCGATGAAGCACCATCTAAAGGCACTGTATATCACTGGTTTAGTGAATTGGATTCTAGCCGTTGGTCACTCAGGGACGAATTTAAAGAAGGTCGCCCAAAATCGATTGTTGTGCCAAAAAACATCGACACTGTGCGCGAAGTGATAAAGCAAAATCGTCATGTGACGTACCGTGAGATTGAGGCATCCCTGGACATTAGCATACAAAAGATTTTAGACAAACATTTAACCGTGAAAAAAGTTGTGCGCGTTTGATTCCGTACAATTTGATAATAGCTCAAAAAAAGGCTCGTATGATTGGTGCAAAGATATCTTCCAAAAATACAATCGTGATGTGGCGAAAGCCGTGTATAACATTTACACAGGTAACGAATCTTAGATCAATGCGTATGTATCTTCTAAGGTGAGCCAAACGCAACAAAAGTTGTTCGAGCACCTCCAAGTAAATGGTCGCTATGTTTGTTTGGCACAAACGAGCATGTGGTTACAATGCCAATACAGAATCATAGAACGGTCAATTCTAAATGGTACATAATCGTTTGTTTAGCAGAAGTCTTTGAAGATATACGAAAAAACAACCAGCGAGCTACCATACATCGACCCAAACAATTAAATATTTAACCGGTCAAAACATCGGATTAATGGGTTATCCGCCATACAGTCCTGATTTGGGACCCGATAATTTCTTTTATTTCCGTCCGTTAATATAAACTACGTGATCAACGATTTTCGACGCTAGAAGAAACGGTTGATGAGTTCAAAATGCACGTTTTGGAGATACCTCAATCGGAATAGAAAAAGTGCTATGAAAATTGGTCCAAGAATATTTTTAAATGCAATAAAACCATTTTCAATCACAAATATTTGTTTTTATTCATTATTTTGGATACGCAAATAGTAACCCTCGTATTAGGATGTATTAAAAAGTTCTTTTAGTCATAAAATCATTTCCCTGCTAGAAAAATGAACCATGTGATACTTTTTTTTCATTGTCTATCTTTTGAGGTGTTTTTAGAAGATCAATTTTGTCTTGCATGCATTTTTGTTTATAGAACACTCTGACCTCAGGTATTCTGTGAAGGGGTTTGTTGAAATACATCCTGTTGTTTTAAGGAAAAAAAGCATTTTAAGCTCTGTTTGGCGGATGTAATTATTGATTTGGTTTTCGCCATTTTATAAACGCCTTTCTCTACCTTTTCGAAACTCTTCTCCATATCATTAAAACATATCACGCCGGTATTTCCCAGGATTGTTCTCATTACGTTCAACGGCCGAGAATTTCCCGAAAGTGCATTAGATCCGCTCCAACGGTAAACTAAAGCGTTGCGGTAGGTAAGTATTTCGTAATATCGAAGTTAGTGGGAACAGGTACGGTATGAGTGCTTATGCAGATATATTGGAGCGTGGAAAGGCAACGCAAAGCGGACAAGGTATCGGTCGCCAGTCAGCCCACCTCATTCTTAAACATTAGACAGTCTCAGGCAGTCGGACCGGCGACCCCTGCAACGCGTACGGCTACGGAATAATAGTGCCAAAGCAAGAGGCTTTTAGTTAACGAGGTCGATTCTCTATATCAGTGCGATCAACATCACTTTCTCTATCACTTTCTTCCTGAACATCAGCAAGACAACATCATCATCCACGCCATGTATTTTACGAAGGTAAGATCGGAGATCGTAATCCAAGCCTGTTCTACATGCGATATGCGATTTTAATCATTTTGTTGTATAATTTTATAATTCCATTATTTTATTACTTCTCCTATGTTTTTGCAGATATTTTTCGCAACGTGTCTCATCACAATAGCGTTGGCCGTACCGCAAAATCGACCACAAGTCTCCGAAGAATCTATCGATAAAGCACTGAAGGATACTAGATATTTGATGAGACAGCTCAAGTGCGCCATCGGTGAAGCACCTTGCGATCAAGTTGGCCGTAGATTGAAAAGTAAGTGTGTTTTTTTTGCGACTTTTACCGGTTGAAACTTAGAGTTTGGAGAATTGATGATATATATTATGTAGGTGATCCCAAAAATGTTTCCTAGTATCTGTTTTTCAGTAAAGATACCTAGTATAGTGAAGTTCTAAGATTAAACGTGTTAAAATACACGAAAAAAATGGAAAAATAAATTAAAATTTAATAGCATTTGGATTACATAACAATCCTAACTTAATAAACGTTTTAATTAATCTGAGGAAAAGTTTTGTTTAAGAAAATATTGCATGTGCATATTTTTAAAGCAAAATAAAGTATATAGTGGTTTTTTAAGATTAGGCAACAACACCTCTACCAGAAAAAATGGCTTATTTCTACAAATATGTTCCCAGATAGTTAAAAAAGAATATATGGCACCAATAGTTAAAATGGTTACAACATACAACAGTTTTGATACGTCCGTGATTTAGTGTCTCACAGTGCTTTCTATCTTTGCGTTTCTATTTGTTAGTTGGATTCAGATAACTTTTAGTGTTACTTTTATTAGGCGTTACTTATAAGAGAATTCATTCCTTTTTTTGTTTGCAACGATATGGAATTTTGTTTTTCCCTTTTTCTCATTTCTTCTTCTTTTATTTTTGCTTGTCTTTATCACTAGTTTATGGATAGTGACGTATATGAAGAAATATGTGATATGGGGTCTCTCCGGATTCTAATTTACCTACATTTACTAATAAATACATTAATGTAAACAAATTTATGGTAGATATTGAAATGCATAATTCTAAAGTTAACAAAAACATGTGTTCTGATAAAAACTAACCTACAAATAAACGTACACAAAAACAAAGTAGTATTTATATAGATTTGAATATTAAATACAAACTGAACAATGTCAATCGATTTTGGGTAAACATGGCCCATGTTGATAGAATCATAGGTAAACTGCATCATACTATGTGCGTTGGCTACTATATGATCGCCAATGCTAATGTTAAAAATTCTACTAGTAATATATGCAGGATAGGAATTAATAAGTTTCACGTAGAGCTTACTAATTATTCTGTTGCTATCTCTATTATTAAATATAATTTTTTATCAAAGAATAATTTAGCAGTGGCGGCACGTGAGTTTAATAAGTGAAGCAATGTTGTCAAAATCCATCTCCCTCCTCCTTAGAAAAATTAATGTGTACGTAGTCAAGATAAAGAAGAAATGAATAGCGATTGCATTTAAAACTTGGAGAAATTATATGGAATTATTTCTTTATTATAAGTTCAATTCTTCCATTCTTTAAGGTGACAAATTTATCAATTATGTTATCATAAAAAGCCGTTGGTCACTCAACAATTCTTTTTCAATTGCAATTTTCGACAAGCAAGTTTATAAGTCTATCCTTTGCAGCGGTATTGCTTAAATACGTCTTTATTCTTTTCAAACACGAAGAGCTACGCTCTGCAGCAGCACTGGTAGAGGCAATAGTCAGTATTAAACAAAAAGTCTCTATTGTCTTTTTAAAAATGTTGCCATCCTCACTGATAGGTTTGAAAAGAAATTGTGGTCCATAAATATTCGTAATTCAACTTTCAACCTTTGTGGTTGCATATCACTAAAAATAATAGGGTACAATTTTTTTTTAAATTGTTTAAAGCATCTATGAGAAACTTTTTGGAAAAGTTTTCAAATTATGAAACATCTATTAAACTAACAAATTAATTTGTAAAAATTCTATCAAATATTTTGAAGTACAAAACTTTATATTTTTCAAAAACTTGATTTTGTGTAAGTGTGACTCTACTCTGACCCTCGTGGTGATCAGTGGGACGCCTTATTCGTGATAATGCCGTCTCAAATAATTTCATATACACATATCTACTTCTTTTATTATGTAAAAGTTCCTTAACATTTGTAATTTGCAAAACGCAATAACTAATACCTAATGACTTCTTCTGGAGAACATCAACAATCACAAATTACATTTGTAATTACGAAAATGATACTAAAAATAGTCACCAAGATTTAAATTCAAAATCATTAAATTCTTTAAAGAAACCTTTGCTTTGCCTAATTGAAGTTTGATCAGAGCTATCATCATATATTATTTCAGTAAATTCTTAGTTGAAAGATTCCCAGTCATTATTTATAGCACTTAAAATTTCCGAGTTTGAAGTCCATCTGGTTGAAGCGGTGGTCGAAGAATTAATGAAAACGAATAGTTTTAAAGTGTTTAATTTAATGTTTCTACAATTTATTATTCCCTTCAAACTATGTTACTCCGGAATGCATATAGTGCAACAAAGTCGTAACACTTAGGTTGTTTAACTAACATCCATATTAATACTAATATTAATATGAATATCAATGCTAAACCACCGTTGGCATTAGTAATGATAAAATTACAATTTTCTTGCAATTTCCAACGTAATTAAATTTCCGAAAAAATATCGGTCTCGGAGGGGACTGGAACCCAACATCTTTACGTCTCCGGCGTAATGTGCTAAACCCTTGCACCACAAGACCATTGAATTCAATATTATGTACTTGCATAGTGACAGTGTCCGTGAGATATTACAATATATCTACTGGCATCGTGACATCTAGGGGGATTTAAAGCGACTTGAATTCAATGGTCTTGTGGTGCAAGGGTTTAGCACGTTATGCTGGGTACATAAAGATGTTGGGTTCAAGTCCTGTCCAAGACCGATATTTTTTCGGGAATTTAATTACGTTGGAAATTGCAAGAAAATTGTCATTTTACCGCTTAGGTTGTTTAAAATGTTTAAATGTCGTTTATTGTTCTGTAATGAGAACCTTTCAATTTGCGTGTAAGTGTTGCAAAAAGAAAGTAATCACTTGGAGCCATGTCTGGACTGTAGGGCACGTGTGGGAGTTCTGGAATGTTTTCTTTGCCTAAAATTCTCTAACTGACAATGAGCTGTGACCTGGAGCAATATTACTATCCTTGCAAAGTGGAAAGGTAAACATGTAAACTGGGATAGTTACAGGGAAGATATAGAACATTAAGTGAATAGCTGGAGGGGCGTAGGTGATAAGTTGTGGGACGGTTCTTTCATGTGTATGTTAATTCTGCTGCTGAAAAATCCATTCCAAAAGATAATTCATCTTTAGTTAAGCACAAATTAAGTCCACCTTGGTGGAATCATGAGCATCGTTGCTTTAAGAAAGGTTTCTCAAAATGAATATATGAGGGATATCTTTTAATTTTTGCATACTGTACAACAGAACCACCAATTAAATACCAGTACAAAAAATTAACCTCCATCTTCAGTTAACCTAAATCTAAAGTTTCAGTGCGATACATGTAGTATTATAGTTGGAACAAACTGTCAAAGTTGACAAGTTAGCTGAAAAATGGGAATAAACCGAGAACATTTTCGTGCAACCTTGTATAATTTTTGAAGACAATTTTCTCAACAAGAATGCCCCGCCGAGTTGTTTATCTTTTCGACAATGAAGCACCACATCAGTCAACAATTTCTCGTTTGTACGAAGAAGACAAACGGGGACAGATTAGTTTTAGCGACGATCCTAGAACAGGTGCACCACATACAAAAAACGTCGGCGCTGTCCGCAAGATCGTTAAGATCGACGTGCAACATATCGCGAGATTCAGACATCATTACGGATTTCAAAGACCCCATTCACAAAATTTTGCAGGAAGAATTGTGTGTAAGAAATTTAGTTTCCCGTCGGACACCGCATCAGTTGACCGAAGAACAGAAAGCAGCTTGGGCGAATTGGTGACAAAAAACTCTAGACCGCTTCAACGACGGAAATTCTAAAAACGCGTAGAATATTGTAAGTAGTGATGAATCTTAGATTTACTCATACGAGCCGGAAAACAAATGCCAATCGCCTGAATGGTTGCTCCAAAGAGAAGAAATACCGACAAAAGTCATCCGTTCTCGAAGTGTCTCCAAAAGATGGTCGCAAGATTTGTCTCGAAAGCAGGTCACGTAGCAACAATTCCTCTGCAGGATCAAAAAACTGTTATTGATGATTGGTATACAACATTTGTTTGCTGCAAGTCATTGGTGAACTGCGGAAGACCAACACCGATTGATGAATCACCCTTCGCCAAGACAATGCAAGTTGGCACGCGAGACAATTGAATTTTTATCGCAACAAGACCATTCTTCGTACAGTCCGGACCTAAGCCCCAACGATTTCTTTACCTTTCCCAAAAATCAAGAACTGACTGCGTCATCAAAGGTTCCAGTCGTCAGAAGAAGCAATCGATGGTTGAAAAAACGCAATTTTGACTATACCAACAAATGAGTGGAATAATTGCTTCTAGAGTTGGTTCGAACGCATGCAGAACTGCATTAATCTCTGTGGAGAATACTTCGACAGACAAAGTCTTTAAAAGTTACCTCCTGTTTTATTTCAGGTCTATATGCAAAACTTAAAAGAAAACCCACGTAAACATAACCCATCCATAGAAAATGTTATCAAATGTTGAAATAGTAAGTAGTACGGTTATAACAGACTATAGACAAGGTTATATTTCGGAAGTATACATTTCTCCAGTCCGTTAAAAGAATTTCATTGTTTCTTATAGGTTGAGTAATGTTTATAGTTCCTTATTGCCGAAAACCAAACAAGCGCTCTGAATGAAGCGACCAACGTTTAGAAACTTAATAAACTGCAGTAAGACATTAGATAACGAATTAGCAGTTATTTAAGTTGTTATTGCACACTTGCATAAAACTATCATTTCAATTATTACTTCAGATTTCTCCTTCAAACATCAATTTTACATCCTAGAATGAAATTAACGTTGCTATTACTTGATAGTTGCATATGTTGTGTTTCTTAACTTCCTAAATCATGTGAAATAAAATAAATTACAAACCGTATAAAATTCATTAGTTACAGTGAAGAAGTGCTTTATATATATATATATATATATATATATATATATATACATACATTACCGCTCAAAAGTGTTTAGACACTCTCACTACACACTACAGCAAAATGTATAAAAACTCAGCAAAAATGTTAATAATATTTATTTTTTATGTACAGATATACGTACATGAATAAAAATATATTAAATAAATGTGAAAGTTAAAACGTTTAATTTAAATTTTGCTTTCATCGATGTGACCTCCTCTTGATTTAATAATTGCAGCACACAATCGAGGCATTCTCGCAATAAGTTTTGCCAGAGTTTCTTGTGTTATTGAGGTCCAACTCGACTGCAATTTGTTCCACACGTCAGTAGCTGATGTCGGAGCCGATTTCCGTACTTCCCGATCTAGTTCTTCCCATAGTAACTCGATTGGATTCAAGTCGGGGCTCTGGGGAGGCCATTCCATAATTTTGAGAGTTCCTTCCTCTTCTAAGTGGTGTAAATAGTCTTTACATAATTTAGAGGAATGTTTTGGGTCATTATCTTGCTGGAAGATAAAATTTTGACCCAAAAGTCGAATTCCGGTTCTCCAAAATTTCGCGGTAGCCTTCGTTTTTAATATACCGTCAATTTTCACAATGTCCTCTACACTAGTGCCAGCAAAACAGCCCCAAATGATGATAGAACTTCCACCATGCTTCACGGTAGCAGCAATGCACTCTTCTCTGGCACGTTCACCCACAGATGTTGTTACGAATATGCGTCTTCGGGTTCCGAACAGCTCAAATTTGGACTCATCCGTCCATATGACATTGTTCCACTCTTCTATGGTCCAGTGTTGGTGTTCACGAGCCCATTTAAGTAGCTTTTGTTTGTTTTGTTTGCGTAGTAATGGCTTTTTCATCGCAATACGTCCATGGAGCCCGGCTTTCTGTAGGCGACGTTTGACTGTAGAAACACTGACTAGTTTTTGGCGACCAATTTTAATTTTTAATTCTGCGGTGATATCCGGGGCTGTTTTGCGTCCATTTAACTTGCTGGTAACCACTATTCTGCAATCATCTGCAGATGTTGTAGCTTTTGGCCTTCCAATCCGTCTTTTATTAAGAAAACTGCCAGTTTCCCGATATTGTTTTACGTTATAGTCAACCGTAGCGTGGTGTATTTTCATTTTTTTGGCAATTTGTCGATTACTTATGCCACTTTTATGGTAAGCTATTATAAGCGCACGTGTTTCCGTACTAATTTCTCTTCGCGGAGGCATTTTAAAAAATTATCACACGATACTTCGCTCACGACGTGAATAGAGTAAATACCACGCTGCAACTGACCATAGGTTACAGATTTCACTGTAATCTTCTAGGAAAGTAATTTAAACATTATTTCTTACAATCTAACAGATGACTAAATTTACCCAGTAAATTCAGAGGGATTGTTATTGTAATTGCACCGCAATAAACAGTTTAAGGTAATCCGACCAAGTGCAGGTAAATGATAGTAAACCTTATGAGATATAATCTTACTGAACTACATTTTTAATACGTATTTCATTTTATTATAATGTTTTTTTTTGGTAAACATAATACTATATGAATAATCTATGAAAACAGGAGTGCCTAAACACTTTTGAGCGATAGTGTATATATATATGTGAAGAAATTGAATTTTTGGGGTTATGAAAGCGAATATTATAAATAATTCTGATTTTTAGTAATCGCATATTTCTTTTAATTTACGCAGAAAAATAAAATTAAAGTAAACTATCTAAAAGAATTGATGTTTTGTGCTAATTTTCGGTGATCCGTTTCGTAGTTACCACGGTTCGAAGAGCGAAAGTTTACAAAAGTTTTTCGTTATTCGTAGATTTGTAGATATCAATAGAACTATAAGCGTGTAACTATTTCCAGCAGCAAAAGGTAAACGGTATAATTAATAGAGTTTGTCCTGCAAACACGCAAACGAATAATTTCTAGATATGCTGTGTTCTATAGGTTAAAATTATAAATCGGTAAATTCGTAGTTACGCGTTTATTTTTTAAGTTTTCATATCCGGTTTTGGAGAATAGTTTATTCTGTTCTATTTAATGAACGGGTATCATGTATTTGATAGCTGCCAATTTACATTAGCAATAACGACAATAAGACGGCGTTTGAAAGAGGAAGATATTTTGTACTTATTTGCATTAAATGTTTCACTTTCGTACTTACAGTTTGGTATTTGCAAAGAGCGTTACTAATATCCTAAGAAAATAAAGCTGTAATTGTACAGTTTAAAACCAGTTCGAATAAATGATGTTTTTACTATTATGTAATATTAAATATTAAACAACAACTAAGAATAATTTTATTTGAACTTATATAATATACAATATCTCAAGTTTATTGTTGGCAATATTAAAAACTACTACATAAAGTACTATTGCGTAATAAAAAATAAATATTTTCATTTGATAGAATTCTATTTCTTTTTTCAAAATCGACGCATCTAATTTCTAAGATTTAGGAAATACTTTACTTAATATATAACACTAAAATATTCCTTCAGCGATGTTCAGGATGGTTCATAAATACTACACATAATTTGAACGGATGATGTGTCCATTGAATATAAAAACCAACTTCGAGGAAGAGAAATCACACCTTTCATAGTAATTGAGATATTACTTTTTGAGGGGACTGATTAGCTAGTTAATTAAAATAATGCAAGTAGATAGTTAAAATAATGCAAGATCGTATTCTTATGCGCCCAGAGATACAACACCAGCATCACTAATATGCTTACTCGCTCTTCTCTTTCACTTTCAATCCCAGATCATCCTGCGCGATCTCGATGTTGACAGATGATTTACCTCATTATCCATCGGCGTCAGCTGCTATTTACATACACTGCTAATTTCTTCATCATCGTAAATGAATAAGCATTTCAGGTGTTATTACATTTAAATAGTGACTAAATAAAGTAATAGAAGCACGTAGAATAAATATGAGTATACTGAAGTAGTCACTAACTACACTAGGGTGACAGAATAAAATAAACACCTACTAATTAAAAAAAGATTCTATTCTCGTTATATATACAAAATATTTTAAAATTTTTAAATTAGACTAATATTTTGTCGATCCACCTTTACTTGCGTGAAGTGCTGCGAGTCGTCGTGGAATAGAATCTATTAAATGATTAATGGTGTCTTCTGGAATATTTAACCACTCTTCTGTAACAGCTGCCACTAGTTCTTCCTTATTGCTGGGTTTTCGGGGTCGTTTCGCCATATTTGTCTGGATTATGTGCCAAACATTCTCTATCGGCTTCATGTCTGGTGATTGGCCTGGCCATGGTAAAATCCGAATCCCCTGTTCCTCTTTCCATGTGACTGTTGTTCTTGCTTTGTAGCAGGGTGCTCCATCCTCCTTAAAAGTGGCGTCTTCTTTAGATAAAATGGCATTGTCGAATATCGGCAGTAGTCCTTCTGTTAATATTTGGATATATTTTGCCGCATTTGTATTTCCGTCACAGATTGCTAATTGCGATCTTCCACCATACCATATCGCGCCCCACACCATGATGTTCACACCGTCTGATGCAAAAATGTGTCGTCCAGTTGCTGTGACGAACGTCTCCATACCCACGTACGACCACTATCACTGAGTTGGTAGTATCTGCTTTCGTCTGAAAAAGTGACAGACCGCCAAAACTCTTCGGACTTCGTTCGCATTTCGATTGTCCGTTTTTGAAACGCCGTAAGGAGAGGTGTTTTCTTTGCCATCCTTTTAGACATCCCCACACTGTGGAGGTATCGCAGAACGGTGCGCTGACTTTTCTGTGAAGTTGCCGCAAGCTCAGCTGTACTTTCTCGCGGTTCTCTTAACACTTTGCGCACAAGCACCCTTTTGGTTCTTTCAGAAGGTCCGGTACGACCTGGTCTCCGCTCCACTGTTGTTTTTTCCTAGCGTTTAAATTGTGTAATCACACGGTTAACTGTGGACAGCGGAATATTTAAAAATTTACTTATTTCACGTTGCGAAGCGCCGCGTTTGCTCTGGCCAATCATGCGACCCCGGGTGAAGTCGCTAATATCACTCGAACCTTGTAAGCGAGGCATAGTTGTAACGATACTAAACTCTGACGAATTCCTCCCGATACATCTACCCCTACCTAATGACAAGAGAAAGTTCTTAATTCGTTCTTAGAATTTAGCTGTTTACATACATATTTATACCGCTTTACCTGGTGTTTATTTTATTCTGTCTTAACTTTTTTTGCTCGTATAGGTACTTACACGATTCTAAAAAGCTCTAGGAAGCGAAAAGTCGGTAGAAATTCGATAATAAGGTTACTATAGTATTGAATTAAAAAAGTATTGGTAATAAGCGAACTACCTCCGGAATTGGACCGTGTTATGATGAGATATAGAATATAGATGATATAGAAATTAAATAAGAGTAAGAGGAAAAGAGATTAAAAAGAAAGGTAAAACGAAAAAAAGGGGGTGAAAAGAGTAAGAGTAGGGAAGAGAGAAGAGAGACAGAAAGAAAAAGGGGGAAAGAAAAAATATGTTTTACAATAACATGTGCTTGGGCCTACTCGTAATAAAAGGGGAAAAACAGAAATATGAATATAAAGACATTAACACTCAAATTTCACACGTATCGATTAACTACGATAAATATCGTATAATTTTTTGTTATTAATATTGATGCAAAAAGTCGAGTTGTTGTATTAATGAACATGTCGTATGAAATCGTGTTGAGTTTGAAGTTTATTTGTTACAGTAATAAAGTAGATCCTCAATAGAATGCTTGAAAATGACGAATTTTGGGCAATTAACTGCAATTTTTCAACTTGGTAGTAAGGCTGCAGAAACGGGTGCTGTTAGAGATGGGTGCGCCTCGGGTACTATCAATATTAAAAATAATAAATGTAATTATTTACTATTTTAGTTTGATCATGATGTTGTCAACAACACAAGCAAACTAAAATTGTAAGTAATAACATTTATTATTTTTAATATTGATTGTAACCGAGTCGTACGCTATTGCGAAAGCACTTGTTTCTGCAGCCTCAGTTGGTAGTTTCTTTTACTATATATTCAACAGCAACATAATATACATATCTCCCTTCTAAGTTGTGAGACCTTGTTCTCCTATCAACTACTAAAATGTTTCGTTACTATTACATTTTAGGCCGTGATTTTAAAATTCATATTGTATCTATAACATGCATATACATACATACATATGTAAATTTCAGGCATTACCTGTATTGTTTGGATTTAATCCTTTTTGTTTGCGTTAGATTTCTAATCTATTCAAGTACAAAATTCTTTAAATCATACTCGCGCACAGAGATAGGTATGCATGGTTTTTATTGCATTAAATTTGCAGTTTGCTGAATGACGTTTACAATAAAGCGCAAAAGTACAAATAATTCATTTGTTAACTTTTACTTTTAGTCATGCAGAAACTGCTATTTACATATAATCTATGTATGGTATATACTATAATCTCCGAAAGGTTAAATTATGAAATCTTTTGTATTCTATTTTACCGATAAAATAAGTATATAAATAATAATATCTAACTGAATGCAAAGTAGGATTAAGCATTAGAATAATTAAAAGTAGTCAATCAGCACCGTATTCAGAATAATTGGATATATGTATTTGAAATATAATTTATAATTACACTTAATAGTTAATTATCTGTGTATGTAATGTTTGTAAAATTTATACTTCTACTCTAAATTAAAAGCATCTAAATACAAACCCGCTGACGAAAGTATATTAGAAATATAAATTATGAAGTTGACTCCAGCTGCTGCAAATAAGTATGCTACAAACGGATTACATGCGTAATTTTTTAAACTTTTTGGCGAAATTTGACTTATTCCTGTATAAATATTTCGTGGTATTATTTCCTGAAATGTTATGTGGTACAAATTGTTTTAATTGACTCCAAATCATTTCATTAAGTTTGAAATTGTGATAATAAGGAGGCAGCTGTAAAACTGTTTATTCAGCTGCGATATTCTTAATCTAATACTGTTTCCGAAAAGTCCAGAAAATTTTTATTGATTTTGATGTAGATTTCTTCAAAATATGTTCTTTTCTTCCAGAAATTCTGATATTTTCAATTTTGTGTTAGATTTATTTGGTATTTTAATAACCTGTCATGTATGATAGCAGGCCTTATCAATTACAATTAAACTTGCTCAAAGTAAAGGATACAGCATTTTTTTAGTAAATCAACAGCTCTGCAGATATATGTACTTTCATGATAATTTACATAAGAAGATTTAATGTTTTTCTTTTTTTGTTAAAAGTAACAGACAAATGTTGAAACATGTTTCCGACATACGAGGGGAGGTCCATAAGTTCGTGGAATGAAGGAGTTTTAAATAAAATAAAACAATAAATCTATTTTTCCTTTTCAATATAATCACTCTTAACCACAATACATTTATTAGATCTATGAATTAATTTTTCTAAACTATCATAAAAATATTTTTATCTTTCGCCTCAAAGTGGGCCAAAATTGCCTCCTTTACATCATTGTCGTCGGAAAACTTTCTTCCACGTAAATCTTTTTTTAAATTGGGGAACAAATAAAAATCACTAGGTGCCAGGTCTGGACTGTAGAGTGGATGGACTATTGATTGAAAGCCATGCTTGTGCAGAGCAGCCATTGCAACTTTGCTCTTGTGAACCGGCGCATTGTCTTGCAAGAGCAACACACCCTTGGTCAATTTCCCTCGATGCGTAATATTCTCCGGTTATGCTCCTACCTCTTTCTTTATAATCAATCAATAATATCCCCTCACAATCCCAAAGAACAGTAGCCAACAACTTTCCAGCCGATTCTGACTATTTGAATTTCTTTGGCGGTGGTGTCCCCTTTTTATGCCATTGCATGGACTCCTGTTTGGACTCAGGCTCAAAGCGATAAACCCATGTTTCATCTCCGATAACAATCCGCTCCAAAATCTGTGCAGGTGTGTCTCCATACAGCTCCAAAAATTATTTGAACGCACAGACGCGCTGCTGTTTCTGCAGCGGCGTGAGCATTCTCGGTACCCATCTTCCACTGACTTTTGTCATACCCAGGTGGTCATGTAGGATACGCAAAATGGTGGTATCTGATACTCCAACTAATGTAGATAATTGTTCTTTCTTCAAACGGGCGTCTTGCAGTAGAAATGTTTGCACTTTTTCGACGATGTCTGATGTGATGGCCTCAAGTATATACTAATGATGAGTCGTCTTCAATCGACTCCCGACCATGTTTAAAAAGATCATGTCACTCATAAATCATTGATTTACTAGGGCACTGTTCCGCAGAAACGGTTTCCATTTCATTCAATATGGTTTGAGCGTTCTTTCCTTGCTTTGTAAGGAACTTTATCACAGCACGGTGTTCAATTTCCTCCATAGTTTCAGTTTTCTTCCGAATTGACTTGTTTAGCAGGCAACTATTTGTAAACAACTGAGGCTATAGGGCTGCAACTTAACTTATATACTAACTCCATCCTTTCCACTCCACGAACTTCTGGACCTCCCCTCGTAGGTGCTGGAACACAGAGGACATGTATTAATATTCCATTAAAGTCAATAGGCAAATTGATTTGCAAATAAAATGGGACAAATTTTTGTTTTATGCGTAAAATCTTTCACAATTAAATCTTTAACAGAGAAAAAAACAATTGAACATCTTTACATATAAAAACAAGCTTCTCACATTCTCCAGCTTAATTAGATTTTGTCCAGGCAAAACATTTGGCTGGCCCTATTTTACAATTATGTATTACTATTTAAACTGTTAAAATGCTCTTCCAAATAATGGGGTATATATACATACATTATATCGGGTATTACAATAGATACTTCTTCTCTTCCATAAAAATTGTAAACTTTTAGAGTAATTGTATTAAGCTCGTCCACATCCACTACCTTCGATTCTCCCTTATAGCTTTTGGTCTTTCTATGGGAGGGGAAAAATGTTCGTCTACGATTTTATATGTACTTCCATAGCATACGCACTTAATCCTCACATTCAGTCCATAATTCCACAATTTTCGTAACCTCCACTATCGTACATATAGAAAACTATTTGTTGACCTTGCACTATATTTAATTGCCCATCATATATAATTGTAAATATAATAATACTGAATTAGTATGCCATTCGACTATCAAAGATCTGGAGATTTATGTTCTCCCGTATTGAAAATGATGGGATTTCTAGTTAATAATAATATATATATATGTATATATATATATATACATATATAGTCAGAACGCTTGACTTTTCCTGTATATGGTAAAAATTTAAATATGTTTCGCTGATTCGATCTCCTCTCTATGAAACTCCTAAACATATCATTGAAAAAATTCCACGCCGATTGCTCAATTACATTGACATAATTTTTTTATAGAAAAAAAAGTATATTATGTTTTTTGTCTACTAACTATTTTCTAAAAAAAATGTTCTAGATTAAATGATGCCATATATGTGTTATCATATTTATCGAAATATCTAACGGGACAGGTTTTAATGCAATATGAATTGATGAGTGAATAATGATACTAATAGAGCTCGCCTCCCTTCATAGTCATTTTCAACTATGACTGTGATTTTTTTTGTAAATACATTCTTCACATCTGCGTCCTTTTTAGTTCGGACAGAACTATTTTCTTTTTCAAATAAATTGGAGATCAATAGATGCGCTTTCTAACGATTTAAAACTCTGCGTGTATTTAATAGTGTGGTAAGCAAATTTTCCTTTTTTTTGGCAGCAATTATCATATTTCCGGGGCTTGTGTAAGGGCTTAAAACGTACGCAACTTGCTACTTACTATCGATGTGTTTGCTGCTGGTTTGTATTTCTTTTTCCCTAAACCGGCTTCGATATTACTTCGACTACTCTTCGAAATATCTACTTGACTTATGCAAATTCTGCAGTAAACGATAAGCGCGGCTACGGTTGATTTGAGGTTCATAAACGGATGATCCTTTAGTAACTTCGCATTGAAATGATATCTTCGTCTTGACTGCGACATTGTGGAACCGTCTTTTCTGGAATTTACTACTCTCCGTACTTACCTAAGTGTACATCTATCTCATCTCTATCGAGAAAGGTATCGGATGGGGAGAAGCTTCCAGGAAATTTGACGCCACGATCTGGGTAACAAATACATTGTATTATGTCGCGCCGAAGCTTGAAGTGGGTGCGTCTATACAGTGGACTGAGGTTCCGAGAAAAATAACAAGGGAATATATAAAAAATGAAAAGTTTTAAATTTACCTTTTAAAATAGATATAATAGCATGTACATTCCTCTAAAGGCAAATTAACACTGTGCGAAAGAAAGCACTGTCAGACTGTAATGAGTGCCTGTGGTCTGTCTTCTATGTGTATGGATATTAATATCGTAATGTGTGATAATAATATTTTAAAAACCTTTGCTTTTTACTATTGATTTAGAAATGCTTTCGTGTCAGTTTGTAGAGTATTTGGATGTGTAACTGAGTTCATTACCTATATATATATAGGGATGGCTATAAAAAATATAGAAATAAACAGAAATATTAATATTAATATCTTAACATCCTGTATTTTGCGTTTCATGATACTTACATTTTGCGTTTCATGAACTGTATAATCTCTACTGTAATCAGATTCCGATAAATTGTTTGTAATGCAAGATGAAACGGTTCCAAGAAATAAATTATAGAAATACCCGAAAATGTATGTAAGTATTTAGAATAAAGCGTCAATTTAAAATTTGTTATCGAGCGTATAGATCGTACTTAAATGCCGAATAATCGTAAATATCAATTGAAAAAGACTCAGCCATTGTAACATTACGTAGTGAAGGTTCTTCAACAGCACAAATTGCTAAAGAAGTAAAGGCATATAAGAGGAGTATTTATGGCTCCTAAGAGAATGCAGGAAACAGGTTCACTTCGGTTTCTAATCACCTCAGAGATCACCCAACAATTCAGTTTTTCAAAAACATCGATATTTTACGTAACAGTTAAGTGGAGACTTCTCCCGTACTGCTAGGCTAAGAGGAAGAAAAATTGTGAAAAGCAGCAACAGTAAAATAAGAAAAAGAAACTGAAATGGGCTATTCAATACAAGTGTTAGACACTTGAGTAATGGTATAAGGTATTATGGACAGCTGAAATCAAATTCCAAATCTTTGGTTCAAAACGTGGATCATTTGTGGGAGGGCAGAACGGAGAAAGAGTGTGGTCACTGTGTGGTCCCTACTATGAAACATGGTGGAAGTAGTGCGATGGTTTGGGGTTCTTTTGTGGTATAGTTAATAAAACGAAATGGAATCTTGCGTAAGAAGGTTTATCTCAGAATCTGATAGTAAAATGCTGTGCCAAGTGGAGAAAGATTATGTGGCCAAAATTTGATCCACCAATATCGTATCGAGCCTATACATTCATCTCATTAATGTCAAACTTATTTAATTTTACTCGAAGAAGAAGATAAGTTGATACGGATAATATGGCCAACCCAATCTCCAGTTCTGTCTTCAATGGAGCCACTGTGGGATGCATTAGATCGAAGGATTCCAAAAAGAGCCCACGAGATCTTTGGCGGAAGCTCCAAGTAGCAGGAATTGATATCATACCCGATTGTCTAGAATCTCTCATTACAAGAATACCTAGAATATTTGCAGCTGTAATTCAATCTCGAAGTGAGCATGCTGACGAGAAATCACTTTCAATTAAAATTTTGTAATATTTTCCTTTTTTTTCATTGTTAAACATCTATCTCGCGATGTCAAATATCTACTAATAAAAACAAAGAAAACATCAATTCTGCCTCAATGCGTGTAGACGATAGTGTTGGATAAATGTATTATTATTGCACTAAAATTAGATGAAGTACGGCCTCTTTATACACTTGAATTTTAAATTTCCCAAATGTACCTCCTGTTATGGATAATCGGATGGTTATATCGTGAAACGGACTGACTATACCTTATACATATCCACGTTATTAATTATACCTAAGAACATTATAAGAAAACACTCACATATTACGCTATAGATCTCATCAGCGTCTAATATTCTCCTTCAAGACTTGGATGGTCGTTGACTTCTTTACACAAATTTTTGTCTTCAAAAAACCCTAGAGAAAGAAGTTCAAATGGGAGATTACACGACCAAGGAATGTCTCGTGCAATAACGGCATTGTTTCATGTAATATACGGCAAATGGAACGGTCCTGTTGGGACTACACGTCTCCGAGATCCATACTATCAATTTGGGGCACAAAAATCTGAATTATCGTGCCTCCATACCCTTCGCCATTGAGTGTTTGTGCATTTCCGATAGCGTCTTCGAAGAAACATGTTCCCAGTCCAAAATCAATACCAAATAGTGACACATTTAAGATTTATTTCTTTCCCATAAAACACATGTTTTCGTTACTCCAAATTCGACAATTTGGCTTGTTTGGAAAGCCATCAACATGAAAATGGGAATTATCGCTGAGTATGATTTTGTTGTAAAATCCACCGTTCACTGAGTTTGTCCAGGCAGTTCATATTTCCAGGCTTGTAGGCCGTGGTCGTGGAATCTTCAGGACGATGTTGATGGTTCGTCTATCGTCTGACTAATGGTCATGACTACTAATCACTAATCCTATAAGCCCAGAAATACATACTGCCTGTACAAACTCAGACTCCGGCCGTGAAAACCTAATGGTATTTATCACCATTCACTTATTGTTGTTCAACCAATTGGTTAACTTTCGTTGCCTATGGTGTGTAGGCTTGAGTTGCTGGGGTGTCTTGCGTCTTGTACATATGAAAGAAGGAGCATTTGCTTACCACACTATTAAACATATGCAGAGTTTTAGATTGTGCTCCTACTGATCTCTAGTTTATTTGAAACAAAATTTAGTTATGCCCGAACTAAAGATGTAAAACTTTTGTAAGAATACGTTGCATAGTGGTTCTTGAAATGTTCAATTCTTGAGCACGACATTGAATGTATGTTTCCGTGCTTTCGGCCAAACACCTTCCGATGGTTTGACATTAGTAATCGACCGTGCCTCCTCAAATTTTCTATTAATTCCTTCACCAATTTTTGAAATAATAAGAAGGGGTTTTGCTAACAATAAGAATGCTTTGTTATGTCGAATAGCGATTTATTTCTAAGAATAGTGGATTGTCCATCAACACACTGCAATAGCAGTTTAAATTTGCTTACTTTTTTGCTTTACTTTTGTTTGAGGTAATAATAGTTAGGTCCATTTAGCTCTTGTATTGTTGAATCATCTAAGCATATGACGCGCTAAGATACCTTTAACGTATGCAAATAAACGGAGAAAAAGATATGTACATTCCTTTCACAATTATATAGCTATTTATTGAATAAATTACGTCTAACATGAATTATTTTCTTTGTTAAAGAACTGTAATGTAACATTGAAGTCTCTGTATTAAATCATACGGTTTCGTTCTTACAACGCAATAAATTAACATAATAATGACATTAAAAACTCTCTAAAACCAAATAAAGCTGCCGACAATAGACATCATTTAATCGTACACAACAAATATCGGCGTTAAACCGTATACAACGTGCGAACCAACTCTATTGTGTTGATACGTTAAGCTTGATTGTAGGTACGACTTTTCAATGTTGGTATTACAGTTAACGCGTGCTAGAGTGATGTAATAATGTTTAAAATTACGGCTGTATTACGCGTACACAATGCAATACCCGTAATAAATAAACTTTAGCGAGCTTAGAGGAATACCAATGGCGATAACGTCTGCTGCTTGACTCCCGCGTTTGGAGACCACGCGTAACATCGTGGACACTACCATGTCAACGCGATTATTTTGCATGGAAATGAATGGTTCTCCGGTAACAGTTCTTTATATAGCGTTATTATTTGATTGGCGCTTTTCTACACAAATGGCAAGGTATCCATAAATGTGTATGTTCCAATATTTTTCTTCTTGGAAAATATATTCGTGGATATATATATTCGAGGGTGCATCTGCTGTACCCCTGATCCCCTTACAGTAAAACTACAGTGCCATAATATATTTTATTTCCGACGTAGTCTCGCTCTACACTAATGCACACATCAGTGCTCCAACATCTCAATAGCCTCCTGGAAAAAATTTTGTCCGACCTCGGCCAGCCACCTCTCTACAGCTTACATCACTTCATAATTACTGGAACACTTTGGCTCAAGATTTCTTTTACTTTGTGGAACAGCCTGTAATCACTAGGGGCCAGATCCAGCGAATATGGCGGGTGCTTCACTAATTCAAAGCCTGCTTGGTGTATAGCAGCCATTACAATACCAGATGTATAGCTGAGAGCATTATCCTCATGGAACAGCACACCATACCTTAATTTTCTTTGGCGTGTTTCTTTAATAGCGTGTCGCATTTTAGAAATCAATTGTGCGTAGTAGCCGCCTGTAATGCTCTGTTCCTGTTACAAATAGTCAGTTAGGATGATTCCTTGAGCATCCCAGAACACAGATACTACCAGACAACTCGACCTTAAATTTGCGTGGAGGAGGAGAACCATAATGTTTCCATTCTCTACTTTGCGCTTTGATGTCGGGATCATAGTGGCGCACCCATGACTCACCAATGGTCACATACCTATTAAGAAAGTTCTCTTTGTTTGCTTGGTAACTTTCCAAAGGACGCTTACAAATCAACACCCGATTTCGTTTTTGATCAATGGTTAACATTCGGGGCACCCATCTTGCACTCATCTTTTTTATATCTAATTCTTTAGTTAGTATGTTGTGCACCACACAATATGATAAGCCAGTATCTTTCACAATGTGCCTTGCAGTACGATGTCGTGTACATTTTTAATGTTTTTGTGTTGTTACCATTATAGGAAGGCCACCGGCATGTTGGGTTTCACACGATTTTCATTTAAAATCTCAACACTAGCGTTTGATTATGTCATAAGAAACTGCAGGTTCACCAATAGTTGCCATAATGTCTTTATGAATTTGTGTTGGTGTCATGCGCTTTTTCTAGAGGTATTTTATTACGGCTCTT
The DNA here is from genome assembly GCA_023509865.1 of Trypoxylus dichotomus. Classification (NCBI taxonomy): domain Eukaryota; kingdom Metazoa; phylum Arthropoda; class Insecta; order Coleoptera; family Scarabaeidae; genus Trypoxylus; species Trypoxylus dichotomus. The sequence goes on from CM042081.1 coordinate 38,952,879, forward strand.
TATTCTACATGATCTATTTTTGTGAACAATCACGACACTTTGAAATACTAACTTGATATTATGGACATATGATCTACAAATGTCAGTTAACTAAATGGCAAAAAGATTTAAGCAAACAGACAATTAGAAATAGGTGAGGGGTAGAATATAAAGACCCGCCCTTGTCTATGTATATGCATATAAGGAATAATATTCACAGGTTTCTGGCCGCCAGTGCTGTTGCTCTATCTCCCCCAGGTCGACGTTTCCACGAGATCTCGCTCATGTTCTTTTGGACGCTCTCGTTCGGTTAGCAATCGGAGATGACTTCAGGGGATATTATGTCATATGGTGTATTCGAGGTTCTTGCTGGTATAGTTGTTTTTCTCCCGGAGAGTGTCCTGGCCAGGATCTTGTGCTCATTCCGGTGGCATCACGCCTATCATTTTCCGGAACATGTTACGAACGTGTACTCGATCACTGATTGTACCACGTTCTAGAAGAAGAATTACAACATGGAGACAACATTTTCTCCTTTTTCTTCTTTCGTAACTTACACCTATCAAATGTTGGTGTTTGTGGGGCACCACCATAATAATCTTTGAAGATTACCACAACTGCGCGGACTATCAATCTTAATTAGAAGAATATTACTTTTTAGGTAGTAATTACTGTTGTAATTGTAAGTGTTATTATTTTTGTGATGTATTCTTCTTTGTAATAGTCTATTCATTTCATGTCAATGTATAAAAATGCATAAAACCCAGTAAAATTTGTTTAATCTGTTTCAATGTTGTGTCACCTTCCTTACGCTGAAGGGTCATAACAGAGAGGTTTTACTTAAAATACAGGGTGTTCCAATAGTTCTTTTCAAAATACAAAGAAATAATGGTCAGGTTTAATGATTAAATGCTTATTTTTTATTAACAGGCTTTGGGAATTTATTTCTTATAAATTATATTATATTATATCGCTTTTATAAATACGAAGCAAAATTTTCGTAAACTGCTGGATACATATTCTCCATGATAGCTGCATTTCTCTTCGAATATTCTATTTCAATTCATTCAGAGAGCGACGAGTGTGACTGTATATCGCGTAGTTCTGCCTCCTTACTGGCCATTAAGGCAAAAATACGCCTCATCTAAGAACAAAATATTGTTGAGCAACTGAAACCGTTTCATTAGCGTAGTTGAACTTCTCAGTAGCATCGGTTAGATTTAGTTCTTGTCCTAACTTGAAATTGTAGGGATGGAGATACAAATCTTTACGCAATATACGATGTATGGAACTTTTAGGAACATCTAAGGCACTTGTCCTTTTGCAAAGGGAAAGATCGCGAGACTCGCGAACTGGCTGGCGCACGCTCTCTACCTTTTCCGCGACCCTTGACGTCCTTCATCGCCCCATCCGAAGTTTGTCCACTGTTGCTTTCCACTAGAGTGGTGTCTATACCTTCAAAAATGTTCGAATTATAAACATAATTGTGAGTATCTAACATGTAGTACTGGTAACACAAAACAATTCGTTTTTAAAATCAATTTGATATCTCGTCTTGTTCCTAAGATATAGTAAACTAGTTACTTCACTAGTTCTACGACAACGTAAGTCATTATACAATCCTTCAACAGTACGGATGCATCACGTATGTACGTGTGGGTGGAAATTGGATGTGCGAAATAGATTATACATAATGTAGTCGATCGCGTATCGTATAAATAAATCAATATGACATAATCACGCGTGCCATGACTGCGGTAGCTAGAGGTGCCGAAGGACACGTAATAATTTAATTTCCCCAAATTATTCGATAAGGTAACAAAATTGCGTAATTTTGTGGCCCGGGGAGTGGATAGAGGTGGGAAAACGGGAAAGCAATAGATTCCGTTCGATGGTAATATGAATTGGTTGGAATATTATGTTTATTTTTTACACTACTAAAACCAATTTACTGAAAAATATATAATTAAATAGAATTCCGGATATGGGCAACACCAAATGGTACACTAATTTTATATGGTGATATATAAATTTGTTCTGTTTTGAAAATTTTAATATCAATAAATACCAGTCGCGTAGTCGTCCGTCGAAAATTACGAATTTAATAGAATAAATCAGGTAAAAAGTTCTGTTGAATAACCAAATAGATATTATACAAATTGAAGTTGAAAGAACATTGTTGAATTAGTCTGAGTTCATATTAAATCGTCCGAAGGCGACCTGAAATGTTTCCGGAATCGACAAGGAAAACACGGTATTGGTGTGGTTTCCTATTTTTATTTTTCGATGTAGTCTCCTCGTAGATCAATACACTTTTTCAAACGGTGCTCCAGTCTCTTCAAGTTGTCAGAAAAGTGGGATGTTTCGAGGTCTGCAAAATAGCCATCTGTAGCGGCAATGACCTCCTCATTTGAGCTAAATCTCTGTCTTCCCAGCGGTTCTTTCAGGTTTGGCAATAGAAAAAAGTTGCTGGAGGTTAGGTCCAGTGAATATGGAGGATGACAGACTAACTCGTGGCGCAACTCATTCAATTTGGACACGACAATGCGGGATGAATGAGCTGGTACATTGCTGTGGGGGAAAAGCACTTTTACCGCTGGAAAGGACGTTTTTCCTTCAATACTGCATCAAATCAGGTCAATAAATCGCTGTAGTATTGTTCCGTGATCGTCCTTCCCTTCTACAGATAGTCGATGAGGACCACACCTTGAGAATCCTAAAAAATGGTCGCCATGACCTTTCCGGCCGATGGAACGGTCTTTGCTCTCTTCGGAGCCGATTCGCCTGGAAAAGTCTACTGCTTCGACTGTTCCTTGGTCTTCGGTATGTAGTCGTGGATCAAAGTTTCATCCACGGTCACGAAGCGCATTAAGAGATCCCTTGGATTTCGTTGCATCCTGGCCAGACACTTTTCCGAAACGGTCACCCGATTTCGTTTTTGCTCCGGTGTGAGCAAACGTGGTACTGACATCGTTTATAGCGGTTTTTGGCGTGGTTGTCGATTCCGGAAACATTTCAGGTCGCCCTCGTATATTCAGTTTTTTTTTCTAGTTATATTTCTTCATTTTTTATACTTCTTCAAAATGTGGAAGATCTTTTTGCCTCACCCTGTACAATTTCTTTACTAACAGTATCTAAAGTTTCTAACGCACGTTTAAACTAAAGATGCCTTATACCTGTCATTATATATACATATACCGTATCATGATCAGATATAAGAAAGGTTTTCGCATCTAGCGTGGTTAACACATCGTGTTACCGTAACTTTCTCCCAAAGTGGTTTCGACCATAGCGTGATTTATACGTTGAGTTACCGTGCCACTTAGGCTCCCCTGTTTTCTCCTGAAGAAGCCTCCTACGACGGCGGCGAAACGTCGAGATTCCACATTTCTCTTTTTTTTCTCTTCTTTTTCTTTCTTTCTTTTTCTTTTTTCTTTTTTCTGTATCCCTTCTCTCTTACTCTTTATTCCACCTTTTCCTTGTTCACTCGCTTTCTCAATTTTTTTTTCTCTTATTCTTATTTCAGTTTTATATCTCATCGTAATACGATCCAATTCCGGAAATAGTTCGCTTATTATTGACTCTGGCCGTGGGGAGCCTACGTATTCATTTCATATAGATATACATTCAACAACATACAACAGTTTCATATGAATAATTATTCCTAAAACCTGATTATGTATCACTTATTACAGAATAAATGTCGCACTAATTTAAGAATTGATCTTTTACAGAAATTTCTTGTATCGTATAGTGTCGATCAATTAACGCGTTAATAGATCGAGATTGTTCCATTTTTGGAGTGTTCTGTATTTTTTAAACCAGTGTTACCACAGAGCACTTTCACTCCTGAAGAAAAACTCCGGAAGTTAACGATGCATTAGTAATATCTAAAGGGCTGTATCCAATAATGCTATCTGCATCCTTCCTATATGATTCTTGTGATACCATCTTCAATTATGTGAATTCATGAGTGATTTTTAGAAAATAGCCGCGAATATGTTTATTTCTTACGCTGCGAATGACAAATAAGAACACTTGCGTCTAGGTCTATCAATTATAGAACATTACTCCCAAAGATAATAAAACAAATAGAAAATAGTAAAGATAATAAAACAAAAGAATGACGAATTATTCAAGGCATCCAGAAGTAAAACAGATGGATGTTATAAAATCTTAAATTTCGATTTTCGTATACCAAGAATCCACCCTAAATTGTGAATCTAGAACGATTCCAAATCCCCATCTCAACTTGAACGTCATAACGACGTCTTCCTATACAATTACTTGCACTTCTCAGGAAATCTCCGGAATAATACGTCGTAGCATTGTGCGAGCATTACTTTCGCCGTTCTTCCGGATTTTTCCAGGTGGATTCCAGTGTCTTCCGTAGTGGCCGTGACGTATCCGTTGGTAGGCGAATTAAGCGAGATTCGCGGTCGCCGTTTTGCTTTCATTAGAAAGTGAACCGTTCGGTATTCTGCACGCGTCCATTGCTACCTGCGATTCACTTTCAATTTCACAGTTATTGAATCGCGAGCTCGCCAGCCAGATAGGTAAATCAATTTGGACGTGACTAACGTTGTTTCGCCGTCGACTTGTCGCTAGTTTGCGCTGTCTTTTTTCGCTTCCTTTCCTTTTCTTGACGAGCCGATGGTTGGGAAATTGCTTGGTATCGTATTTCAATGACGTAACGTTGCTTGGATATATCAGGTGTGACAAATTAAGTTTGGAAATGGACGCACGTTATGCATTGAAATTATATGTTAGGATAATAAAGTTTACTTATAGAATATGTTCGAATACGTTCTGGGTGTTCCAGAATTTCATTTGCAAGTAATATTTTCGTTACACAAGTAGGAAAAGATACGAGGCTTGTACGGACAATAGGTACCGTCTAAAAGTCTACAAAACATTTTATTTAAAACCAAATTTATTTCAATATGAGAGAACACTCCTTAAATTATTTTTCTATATAGTTGTCAGCATTGCTCAGATATTTGTCATACCGGAAAACTAATTTTTCTATACCCTCCACATAGAAAGATGCCACCTCAGCTAAAACAATTTTCGAAATTTGTGTAAACTTATCACTAAGCATTCTTATTATGAACCGTTGGTTTTCACGAATTTTCTGATTAACTTTGTCAACCAAATCATCATTAACAACAGAAGCTCGCCTACTCCGTGCTTCGTCATCAACATTGGCTCGTCCATCATTGAATTGTCTAAAGTCCGAAGTTAACAAACTCATATCCTCTTGTCTCCCTTCTTTCTCGCCTTTTGAAGATTTTCTAAAGAGTGATTGAATCATGATTAGAATGGTGGCTTAAAATGGTTAATCAACTTCTGAGTAACCACTGCGGATTTAAGAAATCGCATGGTACTGTGGGTGTACTGGCTTGCGTACTGTTATGTTACTAATATTCAATTTTATCATCAAAGAATATATACCAATGCATAGTTTGTATAATTAGTAATTGCAGGCTAATATCTTTTCTAGGAAAAGAGATAGAGGGGTAGTAATGATATATCAGGTAACAATTGTGCTATGGAAGTAACATTGAATTATGATAAGTTTTAATCAACCAAATGGTTTTATCGGTTTTCTTTTCTTGTACGTAACACATGGGCTGAAAAGTGCCGGGACTAACAAAGAAAACACGGTTTCTTTGGTTCAAAATTAGCTTTATCCATCAACGTAATCTCCATCAAGAGCAACACAATCATTCCAGCGCCTCTCTAACATTTCAATACCACTTTTGTAGAACGATTTATCTTTTGCCTCAAAATAGGCCTCAGTTTCACCGATAACCTCTTCATTCATGCGAAATTTCTTAACGGCGAGCATTTTTTCGAGGTCTGCGAACAGCCAGTAGTCGCTGGGAGCCAAATCTGGCGAATACGGTGAATGTGGGAGCAATTCGAAGTTCAATTCATGTAGTTTTACCATTGTTTTGATTGACTTGTGACACGGTGCGTTGTGTTGATGAAACAACATTTTTTTCTTTGCCATATGCGGTCGTTTCTTTGCAATTTCGGCCTTCAAACGCTCCAATAACGCTATATAATATTCACTGTTGATGGTATTTCCTTTCTCAAGATAGTCGATGAATATTACACCACACACATCCCAAAATACCGAGGCCATAACCTTTCCAGCCGATTGTTGTGCTTTCGGGCGCTTTGAACGAGGTTCACCAGTTGCTGTCCACTCAGATGACGATCGTTTTGATTCCGGAGTGAAGTGATGGATCCATGTTTCATCCATTGTCACATATCGACGCAAAAATTCCGGTTTGTTACGTTTAAGCATGGCCAAACACTGCTCAGAATCATCAACAAATTCTTGTTTTTGGTCAACAGTGAGCAAACGCGGCACCCACTTTGAACAGAGCTTTCTCATAGTCAAATGCTCATGCAATATAAAGCCAATATGTTCTATTGATATCTTTACGATGTCAGCTAACTCACGCAACTTCACTTTTCGATCATTCAAAACGATTTTGTGGATTTCTTTGATGTTTTCTGATGTTACCGCCTCATTTGGACGTCCACTACGTTCTGCATCATCGGTGTCTCTACGAGCACGTTTGAAGTCAGCAAACCAACGTTTTATTGTTGTTTCTGATGGAGCGGAGTCCCCACAACACTTTTCAAGCCATTGCTTCGCTAGAACGGTATTTTTCCCATCAAGAAGCAGTGTAAAATTAAAACACTACATTGTTTTTGATCCATTGTTTTGAGAAAAACAAAAGTAGCGTGACTCTTAGCACAATAACTCACAAACTAATGAATAGAATATCATGAAATTTTAACAGCTGTCTTTTGAAGGTTAGTACTAACTGAGAGAAAGGTGGCTGCAATAAAACTAGCGTCATCTATGTGTTAGGCCTGGGACTTTTCCGCCCATGTGTTATAGTGTACACTACTGTCAATACTAGTTCGGACACCTAATAAGATGTTGTAAACTCTACTACAAGAGAATATAATTGCTTTTATATATAAATAACATTTATCTTAGGTCCTTCATGAGGTTTATTGTTTATTAGTTGCACATCCAAACTTTGAAGAATATCCATCAGAGAATGATTAAGCAGCTATTATATTTTATGACGCAATAGAGTAGTTTCCAGAATAATCCTCATGGCCACAAATAGAATTATTTTTGGGACAATATTGCAGGTAATAAATTTATAATATCCTTTGGAGTGGGAGCAGGCCACCCGAAATTGTGTTGTGTATTGATAAATGCTTTAATTTCTAAATAAACCTGCTTGTGCGTGCATTAGTGTTAAGACCATATCTTTTTGTGTGTCGGCGAAAATGTTGTATTCATGCATGACAACGACCCCAGCTGCACTCAGCAGTGATATGTAAAGATTTCTTAAATTAATAATAAGATAATGGCACTTTATAAATAATGACATGGCTGCCGCAAAGCCCCGATCCAAACACCATCGAGCTGTTATGGGGTGAATTGGACAGGAGGGTTCGAAAAGTATGTCCTACCTCCGTAGGACACCTACGGAACATATTATAAGAGTAATTGACTAGTATGGCAAATAGAGTCCTTGAGCAACTAGTGGAGCGGATATCTCGAATTGTGAAAGCTGTTCCTTCTTTTTAAATCCTACGTCCTTTGTACCTAGCGAGGTCGAACTTTTTTTTACTTTTATATTTTACTTTTAATCGCTGCTAATAAAATGCAATAAAAATTTTAAGTTTGAATGAGTTAGAGAATATTTCCTCATTTTCCTTTTTTTTTTAATTTATTTGCATATCGGACCTAATATGGATGGTAGTGCTTAACTTTGGAGGTGGCTGATGATCTGAAGGCAGATGCTAAATATAAAAGCTTTTTTGAAGTACCACAGGTCGCCTAACTAATCATTTCATAATTAAAATTAAAAATAAATAGAAAAACACACAAAAGAGGTGGAATACACAAGGAATTTTATTGTAGTATATGAATGTACAATATTTAATAAAATTTGTATTTTGATTTATCGGTCTATGTGAAAATAAAATCAAAAATGTGGCAAGCTATTTGTCATATAATAGGTTGATTATTTAATTTATCGAGTTTTCCGATATTTAATTTTAGTGACGAGCGGATATTATTTATTTCAGTAATGTAATAATAATCGACTAAATAGAAATGTTTCATATCGCCTGCATACGCTACTACCTGGCTTGCCTTTGTTCTTATTATGCCTTTATCTATTTTTCTTAGCACGTATTCCAATGCCAAGTTGAATAATGCTGTCGACAGTGAGTCCTCCTTGCTTCATCCCTTAATATATTTCAAATTCTTTCGTCTCTTCCTTTTGTGTCTTTACAACTACTCTTGTATTTGACAACGTCATTTGTGTTAATTTCCTAATTTATTTAGTGCTGCCATAAGTCCTTGTTTGAAGGAGTCGAATGTTTATTTAAAATCAACGACTAAAAGTTCTACTTCTATTTTATATCCGTATGGTTTTTCTACGATTTGTTTAAATATATGTACGGCATTCGTTGTTGATTGACATTTTATAGACCCGCAGTGATATTGTCCAACTAGATTTTTTTGTGTTATTTACTCAGATTCCAATCTAGGAAGGGGATAGAACAAGCTGGGCAAATTAGATCGGCAAAAATGAGGGGCGGCAAAATTGAGGGCGGCTGGAGCCTAAAAGGGTATCGGATTGGCACCAGTTAAAGCGGGAATATTATTTTTCCCCTGCTAAGTAGCTAGATCACGGCTGTATTTACTAACCTTTTTTGTATTAATGTAGGTAGTATTTTGTACGCTATGGTTGTTATCATATATCATTTATTTAAATCTAATCAATATTAGATTACCACGTGCACCTGTGCTGTTACATAAATTTAGAAATTTAAACTATGAAATGAGATTGCTCAATAAATATAAACTGCACCCAGAAGTTGGTTATATCATCCTCGTCGTAAGAAATTTTAACGCCTAATTCTTTAAATAAGTTTTTTAAAAGGAAATACTTGAGGGATTATTTTATATTTTGTATATTAGAAATTTAGGCTTCCATATATAATGCGCGTCAGCGACTTGTAATCTAATAGTACGAGGTAGGCGCCATAAATTCTCGGCCTGACAGCCTAGTACAAGTTCAAGCGTCTTCAAACTCCGTCACGGCATGCATGCACATACGCGAGGTCTACGCTATAAATATGACGGTTCGAAGAGTAGTAGTTTTTAGCAGGGCTGCTTATGTCAATGCATATTTTATAAGACAAGTTTCAGATCCATCTAGCGACAAAACATCGCTAACAGTTTAACCGCGAAACTTAAATGGTTTTATATTTTATACTTAGTAATTAGTGATCCATTTTCTTTTAGATGTAATCACAAGCTACAATAAAATCCAGTTGGAAACGTGGTTAAACGCTTTCATTGAATTTTATTCATTGTTTGTGATGACAACTAAAAGAAATAGCATTATAAAAAAATTATCTACAAAGATACTTATAAAAAAAACAAAAGGAATAGCAAACAAGTGATTTATTTATAGTGTATTATGTAATATAGTATGTACAACAAAATAATCATGTTTTCGAATACTTTTTCTGTTTTGTTAGCTGCTGAATATTAATTTAACAAAGCTATCCACAATTAAATTTTGTAATTCGATTGTATGACTATAATTATAAAATGAGAATGGAACATCTACAAGTACATAAGTTTTCCTTTTCTCAGTAAATCCTTTTTTGGATAATACCACTGAAAAAAGGAATATGCCTATATTATATACATAAGTAAGATAACAACTACTCAAACATATCTAGGCAATCGTAGTCGAGCTAAATCCATATTAATAAAAATGTATCGTTTAAAGTTTTCACAATTTTTAATGGTAGGCATAATATTTTTAATTACCCAGTTGTTAATATATCCAACTGCATCTGATTCGATAGGGTGTGAGAAATAGAAATGCTCTGGTAAAGACTGCTTCGCCTTCTAAAAACATTCTCTTCTTTAGTAGCTAGGAGTTGATGGTTGTTCTAAAATAGCATTGATAGATATTAAACATAAATAGCATGAAATTAACTTTTAAAAATACCTGACAATGAATGTTTTTTTAGTCAAACTTTTCTTTGGGCTCTCATCTTTTGAAATATCACTAGTGGTATATGATGGAACCCATACTTCATACTGGAACTGCTTATATAAAGCCCAGTCGTGATGTGGATTAGAAAAACGATATAGAACAGCTTCTCCTCCAAAACTATTAATAACAACACATACGCTCTGAGCAAATAATATGCCTGGATGAGATAGATTATAGACGAAGACACAGATCAAGAAATACATTAGCAATGCTAACTGACACCAAACAACGCTGACCGGATACTAACAAAACCCTAACATAATAGTTACCTTAAAAATATCACAGTAGATAAAAACATAATCTGTACTTTCGGTAAAACTTTTACCAAAGAGCGCCCTCGGGCGACAACGCAGTCGTACTAATTCTTCAACCAATCAAAATGTGGCAATTTATTACTAACTTACCATAACTGGCCCTGGTTTTTAGTAACCAGCCAACCAACGTGACTAGCACATGAAAATGTCCGAAGTAATGAAAATTGAGTACCGCTCGGAAATTACAGCAAATTTTTAGCAAAAGAAAGGCGTACACCTAATCATACAAAACATCGTTTAGATGGCGTTTACGGTGATTCATCTCCTTCGTATTTTACTGTAAAAAAGTGGGCAAAATGAATCCCTGGTAGATGCTTAACAGTCGGGTCGACCAACTGAAGTGATAGCGCCTCAACAATACATATCCGAAACAAATATTCGCCGAATTCTCCATGACCATTTGAGTATGAATAAAATTGGTGTAAGATTGGTACCACTTCTTTCTGCTCTCCAACATAAACGTCGAGTCGAATGTGTGCGGTCATTTTTAAACATGTGTCGAGGCGACCCAAAACCGATTTTGGAGTACATTGTCACAACGGATGAAGCAATGGTTCTGCTTTATGATCCCCTATCGAAAAGGGAGTCCATGGAATGGCAATGACGTGAAAAACCTCATCCCAGAAAGGCGAAAGTCGTACAATTAACGGGAGAAGTGATGGCCACAATATTCTGGGATTATGAGGGCATTTTACTAAATTACCTTAAAGACCGCAATACAACTGTAAACGACACTTATTATGCGTCTTTATTGCATAAATTAAGAGGCAATATTGGTGCAAAACGTCGTAGAAAATTGACGAAAGGTGTGCGATTATTCCATGACAATGATCCTGTCCATACTGCCGCCGTTTCATAAACTACCATCGGTGAATATGGCTTTCAAGAATTGGAACATCCACCTTATAGTTCGAATATAACTCCTTGTGATTTCTATTTGTTTACTAATTTAAGAAAAGACATTAGGGGACGTCGTTTTAAGGACGACAGTGTGTTGCAAGCCCGGTGTACAACATTTTGACGGAAAAGCTTCAGAATATTTTTAGAAGGATAGCGAATTGTTAATTAGTCGTTGTAATAGATGTGTAAAAGTTAGGGAAAATTACAAACTAAAAGTGATGCAGGGTGAACCTAAACTGTTGCAAGGCTAGGTCGCAGATATATGTGCGTATGAGTATTGCTAAACAAACTTGTAAATATATGCAAACATCTAAAAAAATGCATATAAGGAAATTGTATATAAATGTGGCAGTGGTATAAAACGACTCGTCGTAACTATTATAAGGCTTTAAGAAATCTTTTCTATAATTATAAATGACTGTTTTATCGAACCAATTAGGCTTGTGTGCATTAAGCCCAAGATAATTGTGCCAGGTAATTTTTATGAAACGGAATTACACGATTGTGTAATAATGGTGTCCTGACATTCGAGGGAATACTCTGAATTGGAATACGAGCATTATATTTAATTGCATATGTCTTTGATTAATGTTGATATCTCTTAAAAAGTAGACAGGTTTCGCCCGTACAAAGTCTAAAGTTTAAGCAAGTTAATATATGATGCTCTTTGTTACAGGTTTAGCACCTCTAGTCCTTCGTGGAGCTTGCCCACAATGTACGCCAGCAGAAGTAAAGCAAATCCAAAAAGTCCTAGGCTACGTACAGAAGAACTACCCACGAGAATGGAACAAGATACTACAACAGTACGCAGGATAGAGTAGTTAAAAGAACAAGCAATTAGTACCAAATTATATTCAAATTTTTTTTTTGTACTTGAATCCTAAGTTTCTAAAGTTTAATTATGTAATTGTAGTTAATGTTAATTAGACAAGCCTACACGTGACAACCTGTAGGTACATGTATTTATTAAGCGTTAATGTAATAATAGATCGTCCTATTAAACGACAAAGTTACTAGCGTCACATAATTTATGAACTTTGCGATGAATTCCTTGCTTTCCTAAGTAATTAACTGCCGGTGGAGGAACCACTGTGTTTATTGTATGTACGTATATTGTTTAAGTACACTTAACGGAGAAAGGGTCTCGCCTAGAAAAGGGACAACTTCTGGAGGAGATAATGTAAGCGCTTTGAAGTTTATTCGTAACGTATTTCAGCGCAAGAGTAAGTTGCATCCTGTTGGGTTAATTAAGTAAATGTCCAAGAGATGGCGTTCTTGGATCACTTAAAAATTAAGTTGGTGACACAAGCAAGTTATTGCGTTAAGTGAACTGAAGCGCTAAGATGTTGGGTTGTATATGTTTCATGCGTATCTTTAACTTCAGAATGTAGAAACTGGCAGAGTATTTTCGGTTTAGTTGAATGAAATTTTAAAATTAATTGCGTATATATACACTATTGTTTATAAGTTTAATCGCACCTAACATAATCTGTTATACTTGGAACTATTTTAAAAATACTTAGGGAAATTCATACTAGTCTTCTTAGATTGGCATTTACTATCTAATATGCTATCTAATATACCTACAACAATAATACTTATTTACAAATAGAAAGGAAGAGACCAGTAGACTCCAGAGCAGAAAGCCAGATCAATGACGGAACGAGACGACCAATACATCCAAGTGATTTGCCTAAGAAATCGCCGCCTTAGAATTAATCTGCAACGCCGTCATTCAGTAAATGTGCCGACAGTAGAACGGAGACTAATAAAAGCCGGTCTGAGGGGTAGTATAGCAGTAAGAAAACCACGGCTAAGCTTTATACACAAACGGAAAAGACTAAATTGGGCAAAAGCACACGCAAACTGAACTTTAAACGATTAACAATGTGTTATGGATAGACGAATCGAATTTCGAATTATTCGAAAGTAAACGTCGCACGGTTGTTAGTCGCCGCCCTAGAGAAAAGGATGTCGTTCCGCCTCCAATGTAACCCCATACCATGATGTTTCCTCCTCCATATTTCAAAATATACCCGTCTAGTATATTTCAAATGCAGTAAAATATGGAGGAGGAAACATCATGGTATGGAGTTGCTTTGGAGACGGAAGGATTGAAACATTAGTTAAAATGGATGAAAGTATGACAAAAGATGTGTATTCGAGAATCCTAGAAAATGATGCGATACCAACTGGATGTGAATTCATTGGGGAGGAATTCATTTATCAGCAAGATAACAACCACAAACACAGCGCAGAATTGGTTAATCTTTTGAAGGAGTCCTATCCGTAATGAAGTAGCCGCCACGGAGTGCTGATTGCGACCTCACTGAACTCTTGTGACGTCACTTGGGTCGTGAGGTCCGGAAAAAATCTTCGAGTGGCAAAGTAGCATTCTGGAATGCATTGCCGGAAGTGCGGAATGCTATAGACGAATCATATTGGGAGCGATTAGTTCTAAGGATGCCGTGTATCCACAGGATAGTAAAGGCAATAGTTTCACCTGTAGGATTTTCTACCTTTAATTTTACTTGCGCATGTGCTGCGCTAGGTGGAACAAATTTAAGAATTTCTACGCATCACGGTTCTCAGTCCTTTTCAGTCGTAAAACGGGAGTGGATGCGTTTAGAAGGTGTTTTATGTTTGAAGTAGTTTTGGTTATTAGTAGGCAGTCTTGCGTTTTTATAATATACGTACTAATGTATTATTTCTTTGAATATCCTATTACAATACAAACATAAAAGACAGTATGGTGTTGCGGTATTGTGTTTTGTGCACCAATAATTCTAGAGAGAATCCGACAGCAAGTTATTTTCGATTTCCTAAGGATGAAACCATTAGTCGATACGATTATTTAATCATTCTTTTTGCTCGAATTCGGATTTGTTTTACTTTATAATTTTATAATAAAGGTTTGAAAGAGAAAGTTAATCCACAAAAATTATTAAATGCGCAACGTTTATGAATAAAGTATTTACTTGCTAGTTCCCTCCCCCCCCTCTCCAAAATGTACCGTTACACCGAGATTATTTGACACAGAGTGCTAAAATATCAAACGCCCTGTGACACTTGCATTTTATTGCTCATAAAAGATATTCAAACTAACAAGTTTCATTAAAAAGTATATATTACACATAAGATATACAGGATGCGGCAAAATAAACAGTACTGAAATTATGAAACGTACTTTACTTTATATTATATAGCGTTGCAAACATTCAGTTTTAAGCAGTATTCGTAGCTTTCGCGAAGGTTCACAAACATGTCTGTGAACACAGGTTGTTGCATGGATCGAAAAAACCTCGAATCTTAATCCGCAATTCCGGAATGTCAGACGGTGGATCGGCACGGAGAGGAGCCTCCTTCAGCATTCCCCATATGTACGCATCAAGTGGTGTTAGGTCTGGTGAGTGCGATGGGTACGGGAAATCAGTGCCACGCGAAATAAGGCGATCCCCAAAATGATTGCGCAGCATTCGAGGAGACTCCCTAGCCGTGCGACAGGTTACCCTGTCCTGCTGAAACCATGGTTGATTTCGTGGAAGGTTTCTGGCACGACAAAATCGCTGAAGACCATGCAGAAATGGTGTGATAACATGTTCTCTGTAGCGCTCTTGATTCACGGCTAATGGCGCTCCATCGTCTGCTTCAATGAAATACGGATCTAATATGCCATGTGCGGATACAGCACACCAAATGGTAACACGGTCACTATGAAGGGGTTGCTCGACGATTATGTCGGGGCGTTTGAAACCAAGAAACCGTGTTGTCTGCTTGTTAATGTATCTGTTTAAATGAATATAACTTTCATCAGAAAACCAAACATTCGACAAGATCGGCGCGTCCTCATAATCCGTAGCCAACATACGTGCGCAGTATTCGGCTCTTACACGCTTATCAGCTGCAGTTAGACGTTGTCCAGTCTGTATTTTGTATGCAAACCCACCTATATTCTTGGACATTCGACGGGCGACCCACGTGACCTTTACGTTGGCAAAGCACACTTCCCGTACGATAAAACTTGTCAACAACTGCTAACATAACGGCGTTGCCCGGAGCCTGTTTTATAAACTTAGGCCGAAATGCGTCCGGCAAATTCTTTTAAACTTGGACTGTTTTCGCGCCCTTTTCAGTATGACCGAAAATAATGCTTCACGAAAATCTTTTTCTGCAACAGTGAGAACCATCCTGAAGCAACTAACATTATTAAGACATTCACATACGTTGTAACCACGTTCGAAAACCACTCGGTACGTTTCAGCACGTGACACATACACATTTGAAATATGCGCATTTCAGTACTGTTTATTTTGCCGGATACCGTATGTGAAATCCTGCACTACTTCATATATCTAAAGCAACTATTGTTGTCTTCGTTGATCTGATATAGCTAGTTTCATTGTACTGTTTCGTGTTGGACATAGATACACATAATAATGTTTTATTTCATTTCACCAACGAGTAAGTACAAAAATAAAGAATAAGTAATTAAATAAATAGTCTTACCAGTACTTCCAGTAAACTGAAAATCCCAGGAAAGTAGTTCAATGTTATATTTAGTTCTTGCTCTACCACTACTACAAGCAGAAAAACACAAAAGATTGGAACATTATAGTCATTACTAATAGCGGAAAAAATTAATTACGTTTTTGGTCAAATTCTTAATGTTTTAAAAGAGAATAACAAGATTCCTTAGGTAATATATCTTCCAGGAATATACCGCTTGAAAAAGTAAAATAAACTACATAATTTATACCAAATGTGTAATAATCAAATTTATTTTATATTTTTCTAAATAAATTTACAATAAAATCAGAAAAATTCACTAAATTTAATATCTGTTATTTTAAATATTAGATTTACCAAAATGTGTCTTAGTATTTTTATCATGTTGTTAAAATTTGATAATTGGTCATCTTAAGTACTATTATTCTGAATTCATCAAAGACGATTGTAGGGAACACACTCCTAACAACAGAAAATTGTTAATTGTCTCTCTAGCATTTCAGGTAAGTACAGTTTAGAAACACAAACTTTATGATACATCATTGATATTCACGCTATGCAACTTCGTCAGATAATGTCCTATACCCTGTAGATGCAAATTTCACCATCTACAACAATAGCTCATCCTATCCGCAACTCGATCACGTTCATTCCTCGTTACGTACTTACGGAAATGTAGCGCTGTGCTCGCTCGGAGTCATACTAGAAAGATCTTCTCTCAACCCATTCTCAATACACGGATGTTGTGTATGTATTTTCTAGGTAACTAGAACGTTCAAACATCCGGCTCTCTGGTTCTCCGCGCCATGCGATTGTAGCAGTGTGAGTAGCTGTCAATGTGTTCTGGCTTCTAACAGTAGTTAAACTAGCTGGGTAGCTTGCAGACGTGCATATCTAGTTTTCGACGGGGGGGATGTGTCGACGAAGGTGGCTGTGCTAATTTGTATTGATGATGATGAAAATCGGGATAGGTGGCGCGATTATCAATCGAACACTGGAGGATGGGACTTCGAATCGATATTTGCCTACTGTTTGTTGGAGCTTTCAAACGCACAGTGGCGGTACGACTTTCTGAATATAAACTTTTATTTTATCTTTCCCTAGTATATGAGTATGTTTCACTAGTGCCAGCTGCGATGTTTCGATTACTTATTTTTCGTATTACTGGGAAAGTTTCTATATGTCCGTGTCACATTTCTGCGTCGAACTTGGTAGATGCGAAAGACTTATGTTATCTCTGCGGTCATGTTCCTGATAGACGAATAGAAGATTATGTTCATTCATACATATATAACTAAATAGGAATAAAAAAGTGTATCTATTCATCTATGGTATAGATGTTGTTTACGTTAAATTTGCCAATAATTTTAGTAATCTTCACGCAGCTGGTTTAATCGAGCCGCAGCTAGCTTGTGTGGTACGATTATGATTTATCTAGGAAATTTACATGTTACTAACTAAAGGAGGGTTCAATAAGAACACAAGGTTTGCATTGCCTTCCATGTTTGACAGTCATAAAGAGACGTCTTGATTGTTAAACATTATTATCAAGATGGTGAAAGTTTGATTGCCACAATTTGTAAATTGCGTCTAATATCCGGTCGGCAGAATATTCCTAATTCATATACTGTGAAAAGAATAATCGAAAAATTCGAAAGTACTGGTTCGATTACTGATGTATAACACACGGCGCGAGTTCGTTGAGGTCGTTGAGAATAAAACATCACGGCAGTTCGCGAGAGTGTGGCCGAAAGTCCAGAGACGTCGATTCGAGATCGTCTACAAAATTGAACATTACAACAGCCACTCTTTGCGTATTCTAACTAAAGATTTGAATATCAAAGTCCAATTGACTCAACAACTTCTGCCAACAGATCATGCACATCGAAGAGAGTTGACCAATTGGATCTTCGAGCAAACAGAAGTGAATGCTGTTTTTGCGGACAGAATCATTTTCAGTGATGAGGCTCATTTTTACCTCGATGGCTTCCTTAATCGGCAAAACTGTCGCATTTAAGGCTAAGAAAATCCAGAAGTCATTCATCAGAAAGCAATGTATCCAAAACATGTAACGTATTTCTTTGAAGATGAGGAAGGTAATTTAGTAACGGTGAATTGCGAATATTATCGTACTATTATAACACAGTTCTTTGTGTTTCAATTGGAAATACTGCTTTTGATGACATGTGGTTTCAGCAGACCGTGCCACATGTCATACCATAAAACATTGAGTGTCTTGTACGAATTTGCTCCTGGTTTGGTGACCAGAGTTCTTGCGATTTAACACGTTTGGACTCCTGACTATGGGGTCATCTAAAGTCACAGCTTCATGCTAACAAATCCGCGACCATCGAAGCACTGAAGCACGAATTTGGATACTCTATCAATGAAATACTGCGACACGTATACAATTGCAAAGTTTGTCAAGAGAGGACGCATGCGCCAGCAAAGCCGTAGCGGTCATTTTACAAAATATTTTATTTCATACACTATGCCCAAATGTATACATTATAAGTCAATAAATATTTCAATACTTTACTACAGGAAACCATGTTTTATTGAACCTTAAAATCTTAAGCTCTTATTGAAATAGGCGAATGGAAAATTAAATTAATCCCAAAAATAGGATTATTGTAATGAAGCTTTCATTTAGATGATAATAGAAATTAAATAGAACCTGATTTTATTGGGAAATACGGAATTTCGTTATTTTCTAAACTGCTACTATAACCAGCAAGATTTGAAGTAAAGAACGGATATTGGGTGTCTAATATTAACATGACGGAATAATTGCTGATTGTTGGTTAAGTTTATTACTGGAAAACCATTAGAGAAATTGAAGAAAAGTTACTGTCGGTTGAATTGAGGCAAGGGAAAATTTTGATATAATTAGTACTTGAATAGTTATTTAATAACAGATTTTTTCCAAAATATTCTACAAAAAGTACAATAAAATCTGGCAACTTAGAAAACGTATACGTGATTTAGTAGGTAACAATTACAGTAGACGCCGATGCCACTAATGATTTGTTCACATTAAAGAGAGTGACTGATACTACAATAACTGTCTCTAGTTTTTCTATTTGTGCCATCTCCTTCATCGATGGTTAGCGATTACCTCATCAAGGTCTCTTAAATTGTACTGTAGTTCTTCTATTGGGATGTGATGCAGCATTATCCAAAATATGAACAGCTTTCATTGAGTGTCTACTTGATTACTGGAAACGTATAATCATTTAGCGGAGCAGACAATGAGTTGTCAATAATTTTGGGAGGTTCATGTTTGATAAATTAAATTTACTTCATAAACTTGCCTGAGGAACCAACCGGAAGAGAATTATGGAACCCATTTTTAAAAGTTGACTCCGTCGTAAAAGCAGATTTGGAGCAGTCATAGTCCACAGGAAGAGAAAAATTTTTGAAAGCTCTGGAATTTTTCGCCTTACCAATAACCAATGGCTTAACTTTATGAGTTCCATTAACATTAGTACACGCTAATGTTTAATGTTCAAGGAAAGGAAATGTTTTATTTAGTGTACAAGTGCTTGACTGAAATAAATATGTTTTTGCTCATATATAGGTATGCTGCATACATGACCAAAGAAAAATATATTTGTCCCATGCATTGTAGTATAAGAAAGTACATTTATGTGAGTTGTTGAAGTGATATGTTGGTACTATAATTCTGTTTGACGTCACACTCTCATTTCCTTCCTAAAAAGAAAAACCATCGATTATTACATTGCAACTTTAATAAGACTTCCTTTCTTGAAATTTTAATTAATGTAAGAAGCTTTGTTCTCGTTTGACACATAAATCTAGCAACTCGTTATTCCGCTTTACTTTTCTAACACAATCCAACGATTTCGTCCATCTTTCTTTGTTGGCCTTTCCGGTAGACGTTAAGCAATTCGATATTTCCCTTTAAGAGACGTTCCTATATGGTGCAGGGGATCCTTAGCGCTTATAAAACAACGTGCAACTAAAATAACCGTCTTCCGGTCTGTGGGAAAGTAACAGCCACAACATGTGCGGAAAATTAGGTCGAACTCTTATTGTCACCGGCGAGGCGACGATGCGCGAGAACGTTCTTGCGGTGTACAGGACGCGAATTCTATTTCTTTACTTTTGAGGAAGCTTAAGTGTTTTCCCGACGACACTTCGGATCGCTATTGCTTCGAGTACGATCTACAAACTGTATTCTGAGAATATTCCCTTTGTCCTTCGTTATTTATGGCATCGTGGAGTTTTGGAAGGAAGGAAATAACTGAGGGTGATGGGTTTTATTCTACTACGTCTTCGATTATTCTCGGAAATCATCTGATTTGTCATTCTAATCTTTATGGGGGCTTTAATTTAAAGGATAATAATGTATAGAGTCGCTTGCCTTAAATAATTTAGAAAATCTGACTTTCATTCTAAATAATTTTTTTTATAAGCAATATTACTTAGTATTTTGTATAATTAAGCCGATATACTACGATAGATATATTAATGGTCTCGGCAAAGAAGGGCAAGTTTCACTGCGTGCAGGGAACAACGTGGAGTGGTGGAGCGCGCGGCACGGTGAATCGAGTACCCGTATCAAAGCACGCTTGTTCAGTACTATTCGACTGGTCGTTGTGAGTGCATATCAGTACACACATACTTAGAAAATACCGCATTTTGGTACGTTTCGGAATCGGTGTATTTTGAATAAATTAGAAAACGTAATAGCGTATGCCGGATTTAGAATACGAAGGCGATAGAGTTAAATGTGTACAGTGCGACAACTATATGACGTATACCAGCATTTATATAAAGTATAAAACACTGCTCTGCAATCCGTGGCAAACGATACAGCGAACAATAAATATTTGATATAGATGTTTGTTTTATTCTATGTAATGTACCGTTCACTTTACTAGACCAACAAGCGTTTGTCTTCTTCTGGAGCAAGTATTCTGATTATACAGTTTCAAGTCGGATAATGTTAAGAAACTTAGAGTTTATGCCATATGTTCGTTACTACGTTGAAAAGAGAATTAAAGTAGAATTGAAACATGAAAATTGTGGTTATGTGTGGACGAAACAATCGACCGACAAAAACTTTCTGTGGTACATGTGGTACGTACATTGGAAGAGCCATCCCTCATCTTACTTGCTTTCGAAAGAGTTGTAAAATGTAACTAGCGATGAAATTTTAAAAGTGGTGTTGAGTGCATTGAAAAAATTCCAGTTTCAACAACGCAACATGCTAACATGCTTGCCTGAGGCCGATCTCTTAAAGAAGAGAGTGGTAATTTGTTACATGTAACATGTAAAATCCATGCTTTAAAACTTGTTGCGCAATTGATCTCTAAATGTTATCCACGAATAAAAGCTTTAATATCTCATACGAAGACAGTAAGTCCCTAAAACGTACAAAAAGATTTCACGAACCGTGTCCTAAAGTGCCTGAACCACCACAGCCGATTACTACGCGTAAGGGAACATGGTTAAAGGCTGCGCTTTACTACTGCGAATATTTTGATGATATAAAGAAGATAGTTTTTCAATTCTATCCGAGACGCACCAAACCTATCAAGAAAAGCCAGAACATGTCCCTGACATAGTTTTCTGCAGTCTTGCAGTTTGTATGGATTGAATTCATCAGATATGCTATTATAGACCAGCGCTAGAGACCAAGATCCACCCACGTTTCATTAGTAACTAGAATGGTTTTCCCTTTATTACGATGTCCTTCCATTTGAATATTGTAAATATGAATATTCACTCTTCACTTCACTTCAATCTTCGCTTTAATCTTTTCTGAAAAAAATCAATATATTTCAAAAATCTGAGGAGTGTACTCTTTGGAAAGATAAGTGCATACTCTACATTATTACAACACATAATATCGTGTCTAATATGGAACGAACTGGACTTTGCGTCTGATGAGCATTTATATATGATTATTGTGCCATTGCTGATAACATTTGTATTTTCTCCTCTCTCTGCAGCTGTAGGTGGATGATTCCCCTTATTTTTTTCTTTTCGAATAGAATATGCAATTCCTTTGCCATACTTTAGTACCTTCTTGAATTGCATCTATCATCACATATGTAAAGGTATTGAAAATTATCGATCCGAAATACGCCAAAGCTATCAAGAAACAAAGAAAGTCTTTCAAGATAGTCAGGTAAAATGTGGTTTAGAGAATATTCGTAAGAACTACTACGAACTAGCGAAGGGAATTGAAAAATTACAAAATGATTCGATATCGTTTGTGAATTCTGTTCAAAATATGCTGTTGGCCACAATATTGACAGAGCATTGTGCTAATTAACTTTAAAAAGTGCAATACAGCTGTCACATATTACGCATCCTTATTGCATAAATTAAGGGACAGTATTCGTGCAAAATGTCGTGGAAAATTGACAAAAGCTGTGCGATTATTGCCGTCGTTTCACAAGCTGCCATCTGTTAATGTGGCTTTCAAGAATTGGAACATCCACCTTATAGTCTGGATATAGCTTTTGTTAATTTGTTGCATTATTTGTATTATTAAAAAACCATAGGGGACGTCGCTCAAAGGACGACATTGAGTTGCAAGCAGCTGTTATAGAACATTTTGACGAAAAACTTTAGATTATTTTCACAGGGGTATCGAATTATTAATTTATTATAATACATATTATATTGTGTCAAGCTTCTTTCTTCTATATCAGGCTGAGAATTTATGGTGCCTACCTCGTATATATATAGTAACGTAATTCACAGATCATACCACAAAATCACGAGGCGTAACGATTTAGTGAGTCATTTGTGCATCAAGCCTATAACATGGATTGATTCATTTTTCCAATAAAATTTCGAACAATTGTGGTTGTAGATCCCTGAGATAAGGATCCAATAACGATGTAGTGATAAAAATGACCAGTTACAATGGCAATTGTGTCTTTCGTATAAATGCGTATTTTAGATAAGCATGTATTCATCTATTGTTTGCAAATTGTTCATGTTCCATGTTACTCATACCCAGCTTGCTTTGAGTAAGATGTGAAGTGACTTCAATGCGAAGTTAAATTTTCTGATATTGACTGTAATCATTAATACTTTGAATAAATAAATACCAAGCCATTGCTATTTGATTTTGTGGCCTTACGGAAATTCAGATTCATTTAAATCCTTAGACGTATTTTTCAATATAAGCATAAGTAGTAGTCTCGTGATCTAGTTGTATGATGTTCCTCGCTAAGGGAGAGGGTGTAGGTTCAAATCTTACTGAGACTGGTATTTTTAGAGAAATTTTAAAATGTTGGCAATTATAAGGATATAAGGAAAGTTATCATTATAAAACTAAGGAATTGATGTAATCGTATATTAATATATAGTTACATATATATATATACATATATATATCTATATATACGAGGGGAGGTCCAGAAGTTTGTGGAATGGAGGGGATGGTGTGGGGATAGAGGCGCTCGCTAGGTGTCATTCTGTTCGAATGTTAATCATTAATCAAAAAAGAAATCGGAGGTACAGCGTAGAGGCACACCCTGGTACATGCGCTCGAACCAACTCTGGAAGCAGCTATTCCACTCGTTTGTTGGCGCAGTCAAAATTGTGTTTTTGAATTAATTGACTGCTCTTTCTGATGACTGGAATCGTTGACCACGCACTCCGTTCTTACCAGTTAGAAAGGTATTGAAATCGTTGGGACATTGTACAGAGGATAGTCTAACAATGCAACGTTTTGCTGCAATGTTTCAGAAATAGGATATTATCGATCCAATTTTGTGTGCAAATGCTTTCTCTGCGGATGTTGAAGAAACTTCTTCATAAATGAAAATAATTAAGATTGTGTAATAAAAAAATATTTAAATTAGCGTTTTTTTGTATAAAAGATTTGTAAAAGAATATTTTCACTAATAACTTGGAAGCGGATGACGACAAATTAGTAATATGAATCACAAATGTAAGCTGTGAGTCGAAAAAAATACTAAGATCTTTAAACTGAGAAACCTTAGAAATAGCACCGCCAAGTACCGAGGAAATACGTACGAGGGGAGGTCCAGAAGTTCGTGGAATGGAGGCGATAGAGTGGGGATAGGAGCGCTTGCTAGGTGTCATTCTGATTGGCGAGTCATCATTAGTATACAAGTTAAGTTGCAGCCCTATAACGTCAGTCGTTTACGAATAGTTACCTACTAAACAAGTCAATCCGGAAGAAAACTGAAACTATGGAGGAAATTGAACACCGTGCTGTGATAAAGTTCCTTACAAAGCAAGGAAAGAACGCTCAAACCATATTGAATGAAATGGAAACCGTTTATGGGGAACAGTGCCCTAGTAAATGAATGATTTATAAGTGGCATGGTCTTTTTAAACATGGTCGGGAGTCGATTGAAGATGACCCCCGCTCAGGACGACCAGTTGAGACCATCACATCAGACATCGTCGAAAAAGTGCAAACATTTCTACTGCAAGATGCCTGTTTGAAGAAAAAACAATTATCTGCATTAGTTGGAGTATCAGATACCACCATTTTGCGTATCCTACATGACCACCTGGGTATGACAAAAGTCAGTGCAAGATGGGTACCGAGAATGCTCACACCGCTGCAGAAACAGCAGCGCGTCTGTGCGTCCAAACAATTCTTGGAGCTGTGTGGAGACAAACCTGCACAGATTTTGAGCGGATTGTTACCGGAGATAGAACATGGGTTCATCACATTGAGCCTGAGTCCAAACAGGAGTCCATGCAATGGCATAAAAAGGGGACACCACCGCCAAAGAAATTCAAAGTGTCAGAATCGGCTGGAAAGTTGATGGCTACTGTTTCTTGGGACTGTGAAGGGATATTATTGATTCATTACACAGAAAAAGGTAGGAGCATAACCGGAGAATATTATGCAGCGATATTAGAAAAATTAAAGGAGGCCATCAACAATGCGCCGGTTCACAAGAGCAAAGTTGCAATGGCTGCTCTGCACAAGCATGGCTTTCAATCAATAGTCCATCCGCCCTACAGTCCACACCTGGCACCTAGTGATTTTTATTTGTTCCCCAATTTAAAAAAAGACTTACGTGGAAGAAAGTTTTCCGACAACAATGAAGTAAAGGAGGCAATTTTGGCCCATTTTGAGGCGAAAGATAAAAAGTATTTTTGTGATGGTTTAGAAAAATTACTATATAAACACCAGCATAGTAGAAGTACTTATTTTTTATAATCATTAAAAGATTAGAAGAGTACTCATAAAAACACAAGCAACAATCAGGGAATGCCAACGCTCTGCCTGACTTTGCAGATAAGTGTTTCATTCTTTTGGCACCGGTTAGCGCCAGGAATATTCACTTGTATCATAGGGTTAAGTATGGCGATAGAATTACATGTGTTTAGCATAAAACCGCTCGAAACTACGCTGATGACGCCAGGTAGGCAGAAACATGTCCGCGGTTTAGTGTTTTATGTCTCTCTACATGTCTTTCTCGTGAACGATTTTACCAATACCACGAGAAATTTGTATTTGCAGCGTTTTCTTAATTTGGCGCACCTACGTTAGTTATAAACAAGTGTCAGATCGTGGTCAGCAAAATAAAATTTTTATTTGTTGGCCAGTGTAATTTAGTGTTTTGTAGAAATTGTTTATAATTCACTTCAAAGCTGAAAGGAAGAAGGTTTGTTGTTACACTTAAACATTAATAATAAATTAGCCGAATGTAAACAACAATTTCAATAAATCACGTAATTCAAATAAGTACCCCAATCTCCTAACTAGATTTATCGATGCCTCCCTTCCGATAACCTTAAACTTTCCATGGAAAAACAACGCTGTCTCCTTTTTTTCCTTCCCAAATTGACTAAAACGTATTCAGATAAAATTTGATTTCGCCTGGTCGCTCACGAAAATAAAACGAGGGTAGTAAACTTTCCTTCCTCTCCCCTTTTCCCATTCCCTTTCGAAACCGTTCCCGGCCTATCCTCGTCCTCCGACGTAGTATCTAATACCTTTACACGTTCGCCGACTGCGACGGTATGCTTGTCAATATTTTCTTCGTCTTTTCGAGCGGCCGGGTTTTCCGGACTCGGCCTTAGAATTCGTTTACGGTGCTCCGAGGCACCTCCACTTCCGCTCGATATTAATATTTTTACAATTCAAAGTCAGCAACATGTGACATCTTCTGAAGTTTTCCGGGAATTTAAATTTCAATGTGAAAAACTCGCAGTTCCCGCGGCACCGATGCAAATAAATTACACGGAGGCGTCAAAGACGACCGGTGCCGCAGGATAGATGGGCAAATAGGCCGTGCGGTCGGGTGGAAGCGTCGAAAGATGCGAGGGAAAAGTGGCTTTCGGTTTGAGGTGCTGAATTAGAAGTCGAAGGCGGCGACGCATCTGTGCTCCACAAATTGTAAGGAGAGGATGAAATTGCGCGTCTCTTCCTCGTGAAATCTGTAAGCCGGTCATATTTTACGTGATATCGGATGGATGTGTGTGAACTATGGTGAGAATAAAACGGAGATTTGATTCAAATCATGTTAAATTTAGAAAAAGGCGGAGACATTTTTTCGGTTGGTAGTTATTTATGTAACAGAAATACTTTCGTAAAGATTCCATTCACACCCAGTAATTAACTAACATTTCTGTGTACTTTTTAGAAAAAAGGACTAAATGTATGATGAACAACGACACTAATATATACTAATATGGAGTTTAATGTGGCTCGAGTTATTTTAAACAAAATGCTGGTCCATAGCGGGCGTTACAAACAAATAAAATAATTAATATGCATTCGGCTATAGTGAGGCAGTTGTGTTCCAAATCTGAAAAGAGATAGTCGTACTCGTATCTACTTTTACTCTGCTTCGATAAATAACTTGGAATAGCATTTTTATTAGTACGTTAAAATTTAATTTATAGGCCAATTTACACAATCCGCATCCATAATACATTCATATAATGGTGCAGTAAACACTTCAGAATAACAGTGCAAAAGAATTTAGAAACTCGTACTTTCTTTCAATACTATAACACATGGGCTGAAAAGTCCCGGGCCTAACAAAGAAAAAACGGTTTTTATGGTTCAAAATTAGCTTTATTCATCAACGTAATCTCCATCAAGAGCAACGCAATCATTCCAGCGCCGCTCTAACATTTCAATACCACTTTTGTTGAACGATTTATCTTTTACCTCAAAATAGGCCTCAGTTTCAGCGATAACCTCTTCATTCGTGCGAAATTTCTTACCGGCGAGCCAAATCTGGCGAATACGGTGGATGTGGGAGCAATTTGAAGTTCAATTCATGTAGTTTTGCCATTGTTTTGATTGACTTGTGGCACGGTGCGTTGTCTTGATGAAACAACATCTTTTCTTTGCCATACGCGGTCGTTTCTTTGCAATTTCGGCCTTCAAACGCTCCAATAACGCTATATAATATTCACTGTTGATGGTATTTCCTATCTCAAGATAGTCGATGAATATTACACTACACACATCCCCAAATACTGAGGCCATAAACTTTCCAGCCGATTATTGTGCTTTCGGGCGCTTTGGACGAGGTTCACCAGTTTCTGTCCACTCAGATGACGATCGTTTTGATTCCGGAGTGAAGTGATGGATCCATGTTTCATCCATTGTCACATATCGACGCAAAAATTCCGGTTTGTTACGTTTAAACATGGCCAAACACTGCTCAGAATCATCAACATGTTCTTGTTTTTGGTCAACAGTGAGCAAACGCGGCACCTACTTTGAACAGAGCTTTCTCATAGTCAAATGCTCATGCAATATAAAGCCAATACCTTCTTTTGATATCTTTACCATGTCAGCTAATTCACCCAACTTCACTTTTCGATCATTCAAAACGATTTTGTGGATTTTTTTGATGTTTTCTGGTGTAACCGCCTCATTTGGACGTCCTCCGCGTTCTGCATCATCGGTGTCTCTACGACCACGTTTGAAGTCAGCAAACCAACGTTTTATTGTTGTTTCTGATCGAGCGGAGTCCCCATAACACTTTTCAAGTCATTGCTTCGCTTGAACGGTATTTTTTTCCCATCAAGAAGCAGTGTAAAATTAAAACACGAAATTGTTTTTGATCCATTGTTTTGAAAATAACAAAAGTAGCGTGACTCTTAGCACAATAACTCACAACCTAATGAACAGAATATCATGAAATTTTAACAGCTGTCTTTTGAAGGTTAGTACTAATTGAGAGAAAGGTGACTGCAATAAAACTAGCGTCATCTATGTGTTAGGCCCGGGACTTTTCAGCCCATGTGTTATAGTAGGAGAATCATCTGGAAAGTGAAGAATATTGGAATATTGTTCGATTGAAATCACAAGACTTTATTCGAATTAGCACTATATGAATGTCCAACCGTACGTACCGATGCAGTAATGACAAGAAAAGCAGTCACAGATTTGATAAACAATACTCAATTGACTTTATCTGCAATTGATCATTGTAATGTTTTTTTTTAATTAATAATAATAAGAATAATTTATTAAATACCCAAGAAATAAACATTCAAAAAGGGACAAAATAATAAAAGGTAATACATGTAATGTATTAAAAACATACGAAAAGAAAAAGAAAATACATTAGGTAAATATCAGAAAGAAAAATTACATACCGATAATAAACAGAAACAAATCAAAACATGAAAATATGAAAAATTAAGGCAAATCTAAGTTATAATTCCTAAACTCTCTTGCTGAGTGTACCAACGTGGTCGCAACAATACGTTTGCTCTACCTCCTTACAAGTAGGGCAAGCAATGAGGAGCAGGTGATGCGATCTTGATTCCAGGCGTGGTACAATGATATTAACTTCAGACAACAAAACAGGTGAGTCAATTCTTCCGGTGACAATTTTTTTTGGCCTCGACATTCCGGTGACAATGTTTCGCATAAACGTAGCACCGATGCGGTGTCTACTTTCAACAAGCATAACAAAGTCATGTCTCTCATTTAGCTCCTCGTATAGTATATATCGCATAGGATAATGCCTATCTCTCTTATATGAGATATATTTCAAAAATTTGGGCTGAATCCGGTGAGGATGATAGACTTGGATGTTATACAGAGGATATCAAGTCACGGATGTATATTAGAGTTTAAGAACTACGTAAGTGAAGAAAAGGCTCTTTATTAAATCAAGGCTAGTAAAATCCTTACAAGTACGAAAAATAAATTCTAATAATTTAAAAGCGGTTATCGCGACATCTGAGACAAAAGGTAAACTCTTAATTATATATCACACCTAAATCTTTAATAGAAGATTGACGAGCAATATTAATACTCGTATATTATTACGTAGACACCACAGATTCAGATTACGTTGTAGAAACTCAACATTATTGAAGGAGTTAACAGTTTGGTAGATTTTAATATTGTTAGCATAGGCTAATAAAGTGCTATAACTGGGCTTTAGAAGGTCATCGATGTATGAAGAGGAGCGGGCCAAGGTTCGGTCGTTGGGGTACTCCAGAGGTGGAGTACAAAGTTCGAGATTTAAACCCATCAAGATAAACATAATTAATTCTATTTAGAAGATATGATTGAATTAATTTCTGAAAATTCCTGTTGACACCCAAAAACCCAATTTCTCCAACAACTTATGATGCTCTATCAGGTCAAATGGATTGGAAAAATCAGCATAAATAATACCCAGCTGACCATCCCCATCTATGATCTTAGCTATTGGTTGGGAAATTTGCTCCAACTTAGGTACAGTACATCTCTTTGACATATATATAAAACTATGCTGAGGTATAGAGAGATACGATTTTGTATTATCTTATGATACGTTTATAAAGTAAGCGTTCAAAAACCTTTGCGAAAGAGGAAACTACGGCCAGAGGTCTGTAATTGCTAGTATTTTTTAAAAAAATGGGCGAGATTTTAGCTTAATATCGACCAAGCGGAGGAGAAAATCAGGTAAAGCTTCTACTTTGGAGGCAAAATTAGACTAAATCTGAAACTTTATTATTTCATTTTGAAATATGGTTGAATTGGTCCAGGTTCGGAGACTCCACAAAGGATAGGAATACGACTAATTTGCAGTCAAAGGCGCTCGACTGAGATATGAAGTAGGGTAAACTAAAGTCACTAATACTAATAACAAGTGTATACGAGACAAAGATTTCGAGTAAGTTAAAATCCATACTGGGTGGAATGTAAATTAATATTAAGTAGTAATAATCAGTTTCAAATGCAATTTGCACCATCTGCTGGAAAGGTTTTGCTATCTGTGTTCTGGTATGCTCAAGGAACCATCCTGACTAATTATTCATGATAATGCTCTGAGCTGTGCATCTGGTGTTGCTATGACTGCTATACACCAAGCAGGTTTTGAAATAGTGGAGCACCCCCTATATTCACCAGATCTGGCCCCTAGTCATTATAGGCGGGGTAAAATCTTCCAGTAATTATGAAGTGATGCAAGTTGTAGAGAGATAGTTTGCAGAGGTCGGACAAAAAATTTTCCAGGAGACTGTTGGGATGATGGCGCACCGATGGACCAAGTGCGTTAGAGTAGAGGGAGACTATGTCGAAAAATAAAAATATATTATGCCACTGTAGTTTTACTGTAAGGGGGTCAGGAGTTCAGCATAGAAATCCACCCTCGTAACCTACAATGAAACGACAACTGAAAACTTAAAAAATACTACCGATAGAAATGAATTCATTTGACTCTTCTCTTTGAGAAAAATATCTGAAAGGCAATTTCGCCTTCATCTTTACCAAAAACGCTGTCTATATACTTCTCTAAATGCGACTTTCATCGGGGCGAATATTACCATACGCTTAGAATTAGTTTATCCTCCCTTCAAGCAAATTTATTCTCCCGTACATACATATGGATATCGCATATACTCACTGGCAAAACGTGAAGGTGCACGCAACCGCGAGCTAGAACCCGCCGAACGCTCGAAAAACCGATATTTATGATCCTGCACGGGTCTAGCATACGAAATTCCTCTTTGTTCAGGAAATAAAGAACGCGTCTAGTAGCGGTCGCGTACAGTTGACAGACGTTACACGACGAAGATCCGTTGAATAACAAGTTCCATTCGACGATCTTACACGATCTTGCTCTTACAATATTTACAGTCGTTGGAGGAAGACGATCATCGCCTCCTTTCTCTTTTACCGTTCTCTATTGTTACGCTGCGCACACACGTATCGGTAAGCACTTTAGTACGAATTCGCCTTGTTTTTGGGGGAGGAAATAAGTTTAGATAAAGAGAATTGAGTGTTCCGCTGATCAAGTGATGTAATTATGTAAATGCCATCCGTGGAGAGCGGCTTCATCGTTACATTGTAATAGAGCCATCTATTGTTTTTCGTATTAATTTTATCGGAAAGAATTTTCAGCGCGTTATACTCCCCCGGTTAGAAGAAAAGATGTCGAAAGAATATCATATATTCGGTTTGGCTTTCAATTATGATTAGTAGGTTATTATAATACAATTCTTCAATTGCTTTTCACTTCGTGGTTTATGTATGACTGGACTTGGCAGTAAAATCCACACCACACAAATTAATAATCTATTCGGAATGCAGCCTTACAAGAGCATTTGGACTCTTCTCAACTCCATATTAGTTCCGACACGCAAATAAATTAAAAAAAAAATTCAAACTCATTTTTCCAAAACTTAAAATTTTTATTGCACTAATTCTAACGAAAAATAAAGAAAAACTTCTTAAACATTTTGTTCATCCAAGAAACTCCCTTTTGCGCGAAGAATAGCTTTCACAATTCGAGACATCCGCTCCACTAGTTTTTCAAGGACTCTTGTAAAATGTGCCACAGGTGGCCTACGGAGGTACGCCATCCTGTCTAGACCCTCCTCTCCATTGTGTTTTCTTGTGTTTTCCTGTGCTTTCTGTGTTTTCAGATCATCCTGTCCAATTTATCCCATAATAGTTACGGCCATGTCATTATTTGCAAAGTGCTATTATCTTGTTCTTCGTTTAAGAAATTTTTACATATCATTGTTGAGGGTTTAGGGTCATTGTCCTACATGTATAGAAAATTTTCGCTGATTGGACGTTGCCCATATTGCATTGGATTTTCTTGGAGTACTTCTAGGCCTTCTAGCCTTGTTTTCGTAAAATACCTCCGATTCACTTCAAGTATCTTGTACCGGCGTAGGGAAAACGATTCCAAAAAAGCACAGAACTTCTTCCTTGCTTTACAGTTGATATTACACAATCCTGCAACATTCTTTGGCCTTTCGTTCTTCTTACTTGATTGTCCGAACACCTCAAACTTTGACGCATCAGTCCATAGCACCCTTTTCCAATCTTTCATTGCCCAATTTCTACGTGTTTCTGTCCATTGTAGCCCTTTTCGCCTATTTCCCCGTCGAAGTAGGGGTCCTTTTATTGCAATGCGGCCGTGAAAATTTGCAGCTTTCAATCTTCTTTTCACTGTAGTAATTTTTCTTGCACTTTACAAATAATGACAAGGACGCCACAGAGCCCCAATCTAAACTCCATTGAACTATTATGGAATGAATTGAACAGGTTTGAAAAGTATACCCTACCTCCGCAGGAACACTTTAAAAGAGGAATGGACTAATATGCCAAATAGAGTCCATGAAAAACTAGTGAGGCGGATGCCTCGTATTGTGAAATATCTTCGTTAGAATTACTTTTGTTTTATTTTTATACTTTAATTTTAATAGCTATTAATAGAATGCAATACAAATTTTAAGTTTTCGAAGAATGAGTTTAAATATTTTCTCGTTCCTTTTTTAAATTTATTTGCGCGTCCGAACTAATATGGACGGTAGTGTATGTACTCTGGAAAGGCCCCATTCCGAATAAATTATTAATTTGTGTGGTGTGGAGTTTACCATACTTCGATACCTGCGAATGATATGGTCATTGCAAGCACTGTATGGTACAACCATACAGTCCTTGCAATCGTTGAGTTCTTATGACTTGTTAGTGTTTATCCATGAACTGGTACTACGATTATTTAAGCATTTAGTGTGTAATATCAAAGTGCAGAAGATTTGATTGATGAATTTTCAAATTCCTGGAGTGTAATACTACCACTTTCTTTTTAGTTGCTTTGTAAATCATTACTTTTTACTTACTAACGTACTGTAAAATAAAATTATTTAATTTAATAGAATTTGTTGTTATTACTGCCTTCGAATATCGAGGTCAATAAATTGAATTGTTCTTTTTTGGAATTTTTATTACTATGGACAAACAAAGTGATGACGTCAGTAAGTATTGTGGCTGCACTGAAAAGTTTCCAGACAAAACAAAGACACGTGATAAAACTAACCTATTCCTAACAATTTCTCTTGTTTACTATTCTGTTTTATAACCATAAGCAACATTCTGTTGTTCGTTAAATAAATTTATGAAATTCATTAGCTATTATTAGAATCTCTACTCATTTGCTTAAGTGTAAAATATATGGGGAGCAGTAAATATACCTAAAGAAGATTGACTGTTAATTACATTAATGAATTGAGTTCAGTTGAACTTGCATCGTGGAGACCTGGCTGTATATGATAGTGTGTGTTACCAGCTGATGAAATATATACATTTCGTATAAATACATGAATATAGCTAAGGGCTTGTGAAGGTAACTCTAAGTGGTGTAGTAACATATATTAATCACCCGTTCTCTATTTCATGAAATAAAGGAAGTGCTGAAGGTCGTAGTGTATTGAAAACTATGGTGCTTAGTGACTTAATATTAGTTGATAAAGGATTTTAATTAAAGAATTACCTTTTTGTCTTAGATACATCACTAGCATCTATGGCACAAAAACATTTCAAGTTTGGGGAGCATTAATCAATATGCAATTTCCTTTAATTTCTGAGTTTAAAGATTTGTTTAGTTTAGGGTAGATTTTTATACTGCATCACTTTAAAATATGTTTATAAATATAACACATGGGCTGAAAAGTCCCGGGCCTAACAAAGAAAACACGGCTTTTTTGGTTCAAAATTAGCTTTATTCATCAACGTAATCTCCATCAAGAGCAACGCAATCATTCCAGCGCCGCTCTAACATTTCAATACCACTTTTGTAGAACGATTTATCTTTTGCCTCAAAATAGGCCTCACTTTCAGCGATAACCTCTTCATTCGTCCGAAATTTCTTACCGGCGAGCATTTTTTTGAGGTCTGCGGACAGCCAGTAGTCGCTGGGAGCCAAATCTGGCGAATACGGTGGACGTGGGAGCAATTCGAAGTTCAATTCATGTAGTTTTGCCATTGTTTTGATTGACTTGTGACACGGTGCGTTGTCTTGATGAAACAACATTTTTTCTTTGCCATATGTAGTCGATTCTTTGCAATTTCGGCCTTCAAACTCTCCAATAACGCTATATAATATTCACTATTAATGGTATTTCCTTTCTCAAGATAGTCGATGAATATTACACCACGCACATCCCAAAATACCGAGGCCATAACCTTTCCAGCCGATTGTTATGATTTTGGGCGCTTTGGACGAGGTTCACCAGTTGCTGTCCACTCAGATGACGATCGTTTTGATTCCGGAGTGAAGTGATGGATCCATGTTTCGTCCATTGTCTCATATCGACGCCAAAAATTCCGGTTTGTTACGTTTAAACATGGCCAAACACTGCTCAGAATCATCAACACGTTCTTGTTTTTGGTCAACAGTGAGCAAACGCGGCACCCACTTTGAACAGAGCTTTCTCATGGTCAAATGCTCATCCAATATAAATCTAATACGTTGTTTTGATATCTTTACGATGTCAGCTAACTCACGCAATTTCACTTTTCGATAATTCAAAACGATTTTGTGGGTTTTTTTGATGTTTTCTGGTGTTACCGCCTCATTTGGACGTCCACTGCGTACTGCATCATCGGTGTCTCTACGACCACGTTTGAAGTCAGCAAACCAACGTTTTATTGTTGTTCCTGATGGAGCGGAGTCCCCATAACACTTTTCAAGCCTTTGCTTCGCTTGAACGGTATTTTTTCCCATCAAGAAGCAGTGTAAAATTAAAACACGAAATTGTTTTTGATCCATTGTTTTGAAAATAACAAAAGTAGCGTGATTCTTAGCACAATAACTCACAAACTAGTGAATAGAATATCATGAAATTTTAACAGCTATCTTTTGAAGGCTAGTACTTACTGAGAGAAAGGTGCCTGCAGTAAAACTAGCGTCATCTATGTGTTAGGCCCGGCACTTTTCAGCCCATGTGTTAGATATTAATAAAAAACTTCTTTTAAAAAGTTTGTTTTATTATTTAAAACATGTCATCAAGCTATAATTATAGAAAAAGTATAGTTACGTTTATAGAAAATAATTTATATGTACACATTGATGTTAAATAAATTTGTAGTTCTTATATTACAAAAATTTGTATGTTTTTATATACATACAAATGTGGATAATTACTACTGACGATTGAAAAAAATATATAAACGGTTGACAAAATAAAACAATTGCAATAAACAGGATACAAGCAAATCACAATACACCACAATCTTCAATACTATCTTTATTTGATCTTAAAGTAGAGTACCAGTGGTTAATATATGCTATTACCTCAATTAGAGTTATGCCAATAAGCTCTTGGGCAGTATTCATATATTTATACGAAATGTATGTTAATTAAATAAAGCAGGCTTTTCGGATTCGATCTTAGTACAGTCTAGTGTAATACGACAATTTGTAAATGTACTAAAGTATGATGGTATACGTTATATTCTTTCTAGAGATTGGTATATATTTCATCAACTGATAACAGAAAGTTTCAGGTAGAGCCAGATCTCTACGATGCAAGTTTAACTGATGCTTCATTTCATTAGTGTAATTAACAGTGGACCTTTGGGTATATTTACTGTGGTCCGTCCTAGATATGTTTTAAAGTTAAGCAAATGTGCAGAGATTCTAATAACAATAGCAATGAGTTTTGATAATTTGACTTAATGAATAACATAATGATGCTTACTGTCGCAAAATAGCATAGTAGACAAGAGGAATAGGTTAGTTTTAGCACTTGTCTTTGTTTTGTTTGGAAACTTTTACAATGTAGTCACAATACTTAGTGACGTCACACTTTCCTTGTCTATTCCTTAGAGAAACTTCTTGCTATAAGCTAGAAAGTTTTAGTTTATGATAAATGATATGTCATATTCCAAAAGCACAGTTTTATAATTGTCATGAAGTAGATGCTACGTCCAGACTTCAATAACGTTGCTATTGAGAGAAATACTCTTTTAACAATCCAGCCTGTATATCGCTCTCTAAATTATATTCAGAGACATGTGTTCATTGCATACGCTCACGTATCCCCATCAAAGAAGTTATGAAGAAAGGAATCGTTCCCGAAAAGATTTTCATAAAAATTCTTCTTTTTCTTTCTCGTTCGTCCGTCTTTCTTTATGTCAGTCAAAGATAGCGTTTCATTCATTTGTATTCATTCATTACCAAGCC
Organism: Trypoxylus dichotomus; assembly: GCA_023509865.1. NCBI lineage: Eukaryota > Metazoa > Arthropoda > Insecta > Coleoptera > Scarabaeidae > Trypoxylus > Trypoxylus dichotomus. The sequence goes on from CM042081.1 coordinate 38,989,134, forward strand.
GTTGCCGGCGCGCGGATGGAGATCGACGTTGAGCGACCTCTTGCGTACCGCCATTGTAGTCAGCCGTAGCTCCCTTTGTTATATCTGACCGTTCGCTATGTGGCGGCGTATAAAAACCGGTTCCGTAAGTGAAGAAAAAAGGCTCATCTGAAAGAAAGGAAGGAATGGAACGAAAAGGAATGGCATGTGGAAAAAATATTGAATTTTTTTATGCGCTCGGTAAAGAGATACAGGGAAGGGAGCATCGTAATCGGTATGATGGGAGATCGGAGTAAAATTTTTTCGTCAATCTCTCTTTTCGTTTCGGAGTTCTTTACTTTGCGTAAGCTTGTGTGTACATATAGAAGAGATTTAATTATTTCGTTCTGAAACGGAGGTAAACAATCAGATCGCTTGCTTTTTATTCCAGCGAACGGAAAATGTTGAAGGGAATATGTTTCGAAATTAAAATTTGCACAAATATTGTTGTAGTAAATGAATATATACGATTTTAAGGATTAGTGCGTATTAACTTTTTGATTCCTCTTCCTGTTACTGGGTTGAATTTGATTTCCGTTCTGGTGAGGGGGTGGCGAATGGGAACGTTTCTAAAATCGGAACCGGAATGTGAATGCAAAAAAAACTTTTTTCGAAGAAGGAAGCAATAGAAACGAAAATAGCTGCAAAGGTTGCACGAAGCGCAACTATACAGCAAAGCAGGATATAAATTAACTAATGAGGAATGCATGAATAATGGAGCAATAGGCAAAACCAAATCATAAAGCAGATCATAAACAATAGTAAAACCAATACAATAAAATGATACCAAATACGTAGGCTTCCACGGCCAGTTAGTAATAAACGAATTACTTCCGGAATTGGACCGTGTCATTATGAGATATATATAGAAATAAAATAAGAGTAAGAGGAGAAAAAAATAAAAAGAAAAAGATAAAGGAAGAGAAATGAAAAAAGAGAAAAGGTGTCCCTTCTTCCTTCCCTCACTTTTTTACTTTTTCTCTTATTCACGCCCTCCTTTTTTTCATTTTTCTTCTTTTATCTATTTCTTTTTATTCCTTTCTCCTCTTACTCTCATTTCATTTGTATATATTTCATTATGACACGGTCCAATTCCGGAAGTAGTTCATTCATTAATAAAATGATACCATTTGAGACGTAATAATGGTTACTAAGACGTGTTCCAACAGATCAATAAAGTCAAAGTACTCTAAAAATAAATGACTCTTTCAGAAAAGGTAATTAAGCTGAAAATATACTTCGGCGAACCCACCTACCTAATAATTTTCCCGGGGTGGTCCAGCTAGCTCAATCAGTGGGGATAATTTCGTCCCTTATCATATTTTAATGCGCCACCTCACGTTTTTCCAAGAAGGAATAAACTCACGACGATGTTTAGAATAATGTACTAATGGTTGCTTAACCGAAACTAAACTAAAGGGATGGATTACAATAAATAAAAGAGAATTATGGAGAAATAATAATGTTGACATACACAAAGAACTTTTGAAATTGTGAAACGATATTTCGTTTCAAAAATAATAATAGCACGAAAAGGAAATAGCTGTTTAACGGTAATTACAGTTAAGAAAGGAATTAGTTAAGAATGGAAAAGAAAAGTAAAAGTAAATACTTGTTACTTGCTTATTTTCCACAATCCTTAAATATTGATATGGGTTCCACGATTGGGATCTTGCTGGTCGGCTTCAAGGTAATGGCTGTTACAGTAATAACTGCTGATTAGACTGTGCTAAAACTCTCTCATACGATGGAAAGCTTAGGATCGAATCTCCTCAGGTAACTTCAAATCTTAGGAAATTAGTTTCCAATATCCCAAACTAAAGATCCTGTAAATGAACAAAGGTGAAGGAACAAAAGAAATTATCGGCTGATTCGATGAAATAAATTGGGTGCTTAAAATAATTGTTCAACTTAACAAATACGCCCAACTAACGTAGAAGTACGTAGTGAAATCCCCAAAGCTACGGGTAGAATTTTCCGGAATTCTCTATAACTCGATACTTTTAACTTGTAGCACAACCAAAACATTTCAGAGTCGGGTATACAGCGTTGCGAAAAAGAAAAATAGCAAGTTAAAATCGTGCACGTAACAAGAAATAAAAGCTATAAGCTGATGTTGGCTTTAATAAATAAAAGATTCGAAGTACTCTTCAGAAGATAACGCGCTAACAAACTTGAGATGCTATGAGGAGCCGGAAACCCAGTTTTAATGAACGCTTCTATGCGTAGAGATTATGATATTTTGAGGGATGGACGTGTAAAAAATGTATGGTTTGTGGCATCCGCTAAGGAACAAGAGTGGAGCAGTGAATCCAAAACTGCGATACGGAAAATATGTTTCTCAACTGGACAGTGACCGATTAGTGTTCTATTGAAGGTAGCAAAAAACTTTTTAGAAGCACCCTGCTACGTGATTGACTCTGGGGTGTGTGACAAAGAGCGTCTTCCCTTTTATCTTCATAGATATCCCGTACCACAACTGCCATTCTAAAAGAATCTGGATTTTGAACGTATTGAAAAAGTTTCTTGGGTTCAATTGGATTAGAGATGGTTCCAAATGACTGTTAGCTCTAGTGAAGTGATCAGTCTTCTCATTTTCTTTGATTTATTCATGGTTCGGTATTCATAGAAAAAAAAAACCATCTCATGGGTAGTGATTTTAATGTTTTGCAGTACGTTATTTGTACAGGAAATTAACTTTTTTATTGAATTAGTTGAAGTACTGAAACTAATGCTCATTATTAAAAATATACCAACTTATAAACCTAAAGTCCCTAAGATTCTTTTAATTTGTCAACATAAATAAACATCTTGAAACTATTAGATTTTTCAAAATGTTTTATTATACATTTCTTCATCAAGTGTCTAACTCTGGTTTATCTTACACAGCTCAATAGCGCTCTTAATTTGTTTTATTGCTGTACAGTGGATAGTAGCTAGAATATTCTCTAAGATAGTAGTAAAAAGAGTTACTGACATAATCGAGCATGGTGAGAAGAAAGGTCATTCCAGTTACTGAGTACAGGATATTAAAGAACTACAGAATGAAGATCGACGTTTACGATTTTACACTTTAAAAAGTATATTAATCAGTATCCGAAATGTAATTGACGTAAGCAGTGTTGCTAAAAGTAAACTAATTTCAATACCAACCGTGTAATAACATCATGGAGGTGTGTGCGATTAAGTTAAGATTAAATGTAAATCTAGTAGTAATGGTCATGTATTATAACCACCTATTTATACAAAATATGACTTCAATAGCCACGCTTGGAGACTTCAATATATAATTTTTAATACCTTCTACCAGGTCATAACAGATACACGGTTTATGTTGTACTCTTAGAAAACCCACAAGACTATTTAATAACACATTCAGTTGTTTACATAATTTTTTTGTAAATTTTTATGTTGGTATTTATATAATTTCACATGTTGACACTAATCGATCTGATCACTACCCACAACTGTTAAATATAAGCGTGCTAATAAAAATAATGTTGTATTACATATAAACATATGTTAAGGACTTAACATTGTTTTTTGTGTTTTATCAATTTTTTACTACTATGTATTTTATATTATTTTATCTTCTTTGCAACCGTATGGGTTACAATTATTACTTTATTTTTATTTTTTTATATTTATTTATTTTGCTCTCTTAGAATATATCCAATTTTATTTTAATATGTATGTACATTAAGCATTGTATATGTATGCAAGCCGGCCATTCACATTACGCTAGCTAAAACTGCCTAATTTAAAAATCATTCAGTGCAACGTCGTCGAATAAGTAATGGGAGTTTTCTTAAAATTTAATGTACACAAGCACAGGCAGTCGTCTCTCGCGCGACGGTCGAGGTATTAGCGATCGTGCACTCTCGGTCACCTTTCGTACCTCCTCGTTACGTGTACAGTAACGTCGTCGTATGATTATTAGAGATTTCTAATATTTTCTAGTTTTGGCGAGAATCGTCGATGACGTTGTCTATACATTTATTTCTGGCGGGAGCCATTTGGTAAGGTTGTGGAATCGCATGTATAGATTTCTTTAATAAGTACAAATTCTCGATTTTCTATCATCGTCCGTCGAGGCTACTGTGTCCGTTGTCGTCTATACATATTTTTAGTCTTCGGTTAAGTTTGTGTTGGTGAGATTGTCGGCGCGCATGTATAGACATCTTCTACAAGTACGATCACTCCGCTTCTTGCTGACGGTCGTTGCGGCCGCAGCGCCTGTTGTCTTTTGTACGTTTGTTCGGTCCTTTGTCGTATCGGGACTTAGAAATTTTTTCATTTAGTTGCTCGTCGTAGCAGACGAGTTACACGGATCATTTTTCTTATGTAATGTCGGCATCATCGCTCCGATTTACTTGTCGGTGCGCAGTTCGCACATTTGCTGGCTACTGGCTTTTTCCCTTCTTTGGGGCGCAGTAGCAGAGAGCTAAAGATTGCACATAGCGTATTATTTCAAACGAGAACGCCTGGGTAGCTGTGACATTACTTTTGTATTGAGATCGGCTATTATCGCTACTGTCGCCCTCGACCAGGCGTTCAAGCTCTAAGAGATAGGGTGGGTTCCCCTATAAATGTGAAAATAACGAACGTATTTGGTTCAAGTACAAATACATGCCAATAATACAGGGCCAAGTCTCTTAGGCAAATTTAAAATAAGGAAAATATATTAGGCTCCCGGAAAGCGATATATAAATAAGCATAGCACTGAGGTGCGCTTATAAATTTAAGAAATAAATAGGGTTGGCTCCCCTATAAAAAGGTAGTGGTGCATGCAAACAGATAGAGGCATTAGTACATGCCTCTAACAAAGCTTCAGCGGAAGCATATAAGAGTTTAACCTTTTAAACAGAATTAAGACATAGCTTTGCAACGTACATGCTGAGGCATTACTTTATGTTGCTACCAATGAAAATACATATACACATGCTAATGTACATTACATGTATAAGAGAGCTCGAATAACTGCAAGCCTCCTTCGATGGAGACGAAACGTCGAGAGCCCACCTTTCTCCTTTGTTTTTTTTCTTTTTCTTTGTTTCCTCCCCCCTTATCTGTCTCTCTTATCCTTTTCACCATTCTTTCTTTTTCACGACCCCCTTTTTTCATTCTTCTTATTTTTATCTCTTTTTCTTTCTTTTTTTCTCCTCTTATTCTTATTTCATTTCTATATTATGTCATCATGACACGGTCCAATTCCGGGAGTAGTTCGTTTATTACTAACCCTGGCCGTGGAAGCCTACGTGTTCATTTCATAAGAAAATATTTTTTTTAAAATGATAAAATTACAATTTTCTTGCAACTTCCAACGTAATTAAATTTCCGATAAAATATCAGTCTCGGAGGGGACTTGAACCCAACATTTCTACGTCTGCGGCGTAACGTGCTAAAGCCTTGCACCACAAGACCATTGAATTCAACTCGCTTTAAATCCCCCTAGATGTCACAATGCCAGTTGTAATATCTCACGGACACTATATTATTAAACGGCAAGTGCGTAATAGTTAAACTAACATCCACATTAATACTAATATTAATATGAATATCAATCAACGTAAATACGTTGGAAATTGCAAGAAAATTGTAATTTTATCGTTACTAGTGCCAACGGTGGTTTAGTATTGATATTCATGTTAATATTAGTATTAATGTGGATGTTAGTTTAACTATTACGCACTTGCCGTTTAATAATACTGTGTCCTGAGATATTACAAGATATCTACTGGCATCGTGATATCTAGGGGGATTTAAAGCGACTTGAATTCAATGGTCTTGTGGTGCAAAGATAGAGCACGTTACGCCGGAGACGTAGAGATGTTGGGTTCAAATCCCCTCCGAGACCGATATCTTTTCGGAAATTTAATTACGTTGGATATTGAAAGGGAATTGTAATTTTATCGTTACTAATGCCAACGGTGGTTTAGTATTAATATTCATATTAATGTTAGTTCATATTAATGCAATAAGAAACAGTTAGTTATCATAATAATAAAACGTACATTCTTGATAAATATTTCAATTATTGGTTAGAGTATGAAGAAAACAGCTATGTACAGACTTATGTGGGTAAATGCTGAATTTAAAGGGAGCAAACCATCATATACCAAACGCATGTCCACAATAATTATATACCCACACAGCTCTAATGAGGTAAAAGGTAAAACCCCACGGCGAAACTATACACCGATTCGACAGCAGATGGAGAACCCTCCGGATTGACTAAATTTTCACGCGATGAACGACGTGTCCTGATTGGATCCATCTCGTTCGCATTGTCCCGTTTTCTGACGCGGATAAATACATGAACGTAATTTGGTGGCGGTGTCGCGGTCTGTTGATCCCCGCTCTCAGAACAATAGCCTCACTTTATTGTTCTGCTTAATAGAACCTGCACTGCGCTCGGCCGCTCCTATTATCCATAAATAAAGTCCCGTACACGGCATGTACATAGATAGTACATAAATAATTATGAGCGCATAGGATCGACGTTGTTTGGGTTTATATGTGAGTGTATGTATAATACCTATTTGGTAGGTATAAAAAGTTCGATATGAGCACAGAAATGGCGTATATGTTTGGTGTACTAAGGTGTAACAGCTTTAAATTTGTAATGTAGACGATGGCTTTGACTGCTGTGTAATATGAGAATCTTATAGTTGCGAATTATATTTTTTCATTCTGTGCTACAACAAGGAAGGAGTCTTCGTTAGAAAATGTTAATTCTCATCAAAGACGAATACTAGAAGAATTATAATTTCACTACTGTTTTATCATACTGCGAAGATTACTTTTTCAGAATGAGTGCGGTCGCAGGACTCCAGTATCCTTTGCGCAGAATATCACTTGCACCCACCGCAACGCTTGCGTACTCAAGATCTTCTCTTGTAGTCATGAGCTAGGATTAATTTACGTACCGTAGGTCATTTTGTAATCCGTCAATATCGCATATTCTCTCATTTTTATCTTGGACCTTGACGAATACATTTTTATGTTTTTATTATTTTTTAAGTTAAACTGTCTCAAAAGTAATGTAAATCGTTTGAAGATATATGAAACGAACCAATTAGTAATAGTTTCTAATTTAGATTTGGTTCTACTAACGTTACCGTTACATAAATATAATTTTTTATCGATATTTCCCTTTTAATTACCATACTTACCTTTTCTAAGTTTCACATATGATGTTAAAATTTACTATATTTTGTATTCAAATTATTGCCTATTGTTACCATGATTTCTGTGGGTGCCATATTGTTATCATAGATAATATACAGATTGGTCTTAGTTTTAGATTCTTTTGAAAGTTTTTGTGGTGCGAATTGTTTGTTGGATGTTATAGTTCTCTATCGACACAATCATAATCACAGGAAACTGGTTAGATGGCAGGACATTTATAGTTTCAAGATCGTAAAATGTGACGTTCTTTATGATTACTATACTCCATTCATGTTAAGAATGCAGACTTGGAATAGATAGGCCTTAAAATACGAGCTTGCTATTGGCTAATGGGCGAGGTATGTTCACACAGGAGAAATTCATGCAATTTCTTTATATGAAATTTCTGTCAGTTGTCAAATTCACTTACGATTTTGTTGTCGTTGTTTCCTTCAGTTTTTCATGGAATTTCATCTTTATAAACAAGTTGTGGCAAAAAGAATTCTTTTCAGAGTTCTTTTATCTCATTATTTAATAATTCAAGTTACTACATAATTAATTATACAAACAAAATAATTTTTACTCTATTATTACAAAATTACAGCTTTGATTATAGTATGCCCGAGGAAGCAATAGTACATGTAGTTGTAGGACTATTGAAAAACCCTCAAGGGAAACATATTGGCAGCAGGCAGAGGCTAATGGCGTACAATTTATATATGCAATTGAAGCAAGAAAATTGCAAGTCAACGCCTGTTGACTGCAACATGACTTAGTTTAAGTAAAAGAATAGTATGAGAACAATGCCAAAGAGATTAATACAAGATAAATTCCCAGCATGCCCCCTAAGAAACGCCTTCGAGAAATAATATACGATCACTTAGACGAAACTCAAAAATCTATAATTAGGCATGTCCATTCATTCTTTTTAAGAAATTACTTGCCTACATGTACAAAATTATTAAATATAAATATAATACATTTTGACCTTCGATTTAAACCAACTTATTAATCCTTTGCAGGTTATTACTGCATATGACAATTTGCCCTGTTAGGATCTAAGTGGTTAAAAAGGAATCGAAATAGTGTGCTAATGTAACAAACAACAAGACATTGTGCTATGGAGACGTCGGTATTTAACTAGCATTAGAAAATGAAATAAATTGAAATTTTTTGCTTATAAATCAAATTCATACGTTTATTTCATTTGTTATTTTATAAATAAAATGCTAACAGTAAAGAAATCTTTTTTATTAAATTTATTGCAGATATAAAGGGAAGACAACTATATAAATTTGTAATATATGCAGTTAAGAGATTTTTATAATTAACTAATATATTTGATATTTTATTGTAGTCATTAATATGCATGCAATTATTTATTGATTGTACTGTCGTTGAAAATATACATTGGTTTTACCGCAGTCGCGCTACGGTAGACAAAGACATTTGCACTGCTGTTTTCTTCTTCATTGAACAGCTCAACTTCACCATTGACAATAACCAAATTCTATGCAAGATTTAAGGATGTTGTGTGTTGGTATATACTTTGAAGCCATTCGATGGACTTGGATACACTCACGTTGAACCCATGATGTATTGTTCATAATCAGCAACATTCCTCCTTGTTTGGCTTTATCTTGTATATATTGAATTGCTTAGTTTCAATCATACCATCGAAACTTTCTGTTTTAAAATTGATGGAGATTACCAACGGAGAGATTTACTTCTTAACAAATGACGGTATAACACTATGTATATAACCACTCATGTCAAAGTTATATTTTTGCATCAAGTTTATCCATGCCAATATTGTCATTTTAAAGCTTGTCATATGACATTTATGTTGTCTTCGATTAACACCAAATGCATTCTCATTTACTTTTTAACATAATTAAATAAGCTCCAACTATTTAGGTAAATGAAACAACCGAAGGATATATTTATATTGCAATTGATACTTTTACTTTATTGTTGCAGTATTATTCTACCAGGTCATATAACCATAATGTTGCACATAAAATATGAAAAACTTCCTATTTATTATACAAGATTTCAATAACCAAACTTGGATGTTTACGATGTTGCCATTTGACAGTTCCATCGGTTAAATTTCACCAGTGTAATACAGCCGTCGATCGTAGCGCTACTTACTGCATTCTTAACGTGAATGAAGTATAGATCTAGAACGTCCATTGATCCGGTTGGGCTATGAATGTACGTGTCCTCCGTTGGTGCATTTACGATGAAATTTCTTCCTTTGACAATTTTTTGAAATTGTTTCCACTGTGGATGTTTGCTGTTCTGTTCACTCGCCAGAATTGTAGCGTGATCAGAATTAAATACTGCGTCGATATCCACTTCCTCTATGTCATTCTGTGGTGAGCTATACGCCGTACATAGTGCTGTGATACCTTCTTTTCGTGTGTATATGTGCAGCAGTAGTTTCAATTTTCGCCGTCTTTGCTTCAATTGAGTAGTATTTGATCTGTCTCCTCACAAGGATGGCTGTCCCCCCCTCCAGGTTTTGTGTTTCGGTTCGTTCTTTATGTTATGTCGTTCGGGATGTTAAATGTATGACTGGCCTTAAGGAAGGTTTCCGATAACTCGTTTTTCTTCTTAGCTACGCCTTATGCATTCTAGAACATTATTTTAATGTTCTGTTTATAATTTTTTTTTCAATTAGCACTTGGGGTTTACTAAGTTCCAATCGCAACAGGTGTCGATCATCCCTTGGTGTTGTTGATGTCGATTGACCTTGTCCTTGTCTTCGTCGAACATTTCCAGTTTCTAAAAACTGATTTAAAAATCAAGAGCAGCACTTTGTTGCGATCTTTCGCTTTCTAATTGATTTATTATCGCTTACAGTTCTATCTCTGACATATCGTGGTGTGGTTTCATTTCGGTCGACATTCACAATTGCAAATTTCTATCGCTAGTTATAGGGGTAATCTTTTAGTAAGTACTTTTACATTCTCCAGTGATGATCGCTTTAAAACATGTGCTAATTGTATTATAGCACGGCTGTATATTCAGGTTTTTGTTAATCATCATTGTATCATTCCTTATATAGTGCACCCGAGATATTAATTCCTTTAAACACGCATAAAAGTAATTGGGACGTAACGCCTCATCAACCCAGGCCTGTTTCTTTTTCGGATTTAGAGTGATAGACACATTAATCTCTTAATCATCCGCCCCCCGACCGTGCTTACCCGTCGGGAACGGTGACGGAAACTTAGTCGATAAAACGCTTTTCCTTCAAAACAAACACCAGTAGCCTGTAGTTAGGCCAACTGGCGAATTTAGCACTGGCGAACTGCTAATTTGAGTTGACTTAACGACGTATCAGACAGTCGTTACCGGACGGGAGATAATAAAACAGATATTTCGGAGTCGAGAAACCATTATCAGAAAATTGATCTTCATATTAGTGGTGACGCGGTAGTCTGGCGCTTTACCGCTGCGATGGATTTTCGGAACGTCGCAAATTTCGACGTAGAAATCGTGTAATTTTAACGGATTTCTGGATGTTTTCTTTTCTAATGAAGGGTAGATATTTATAGCGCGGCACTCTTGGGTCTCAGACTAAAGAATTACTCAAAATTACTAACAAATTTTCTTGAGAATTCTGAACAAAGCTGACTAGAAGATATTTTATTTAGATTTTATTGCGTAACTTATTCGCAGAGCTGCGATTGAAAAATTTATAATGCTTATATAATGCATGGCTTGGAAATTGCAACACCAACAAGGGGTTCGAATCTTTTGACCAAATCTGATAAGCGAAAAATTATGCAGGTCAATCAAGATAATAGTTGGTTATAATTTCAAACAAGGAAATAAGGGATTACGACAGTTTAATCTTATTTTGACTAATAATGTGTTGGCCCTTGCCATTAAGAGTTAGGAAATGTGAAGCTAACAAGGATGTTAATTTCACACTTCCTCACTCTTAATGGCATTAGATTAAGTAGATAGTCGTTGTCCTTTAAACTTACGTTTATGTACGAAAGCTTCTAGTGTTTGTGCAGAAATTGTTAATTTCTTAACTTTTCTCCCCATGATGTCCCACATGTGTTCCGTTAGAGAAAGATAGGGAGATCCAACTGGCTACGACAAGATATTAACATGGGCCTCTTCGAATCAGTTTGGAGGACTTGAAAAAGTAGGTGTTTGACCTGCTAGAAATCCAAGATTCGTCACCACTGACGATGCTGTATACGCTTTTAGTTTCCGGTATAAAACAGGTTTGGCACAGTTTCATTGTAACTACAACATTACATGTACTGCACTGAAATTTTGGATTTATGTTAATTAAAGATTAATTAAAGATGGAGGTTAATTTTTAGTGTTAAGATTTGATTAGTGGCGCCATCTATGTTCCAGTATTCAATACTTAGAAGACATCTTTCGTAATTTATGTTTCTATTTATGATCTAGTTCTAATAATTGCTGTTGCAGCACTTAACTTCCCGTTATGAGAATGTTAATACGTAAGCAACTATTAGTTTGCGTTAAAGTACACTTGCTGAACCTACTCAAGTAATTTGTAACACTTCCAGCGTACGTCATACTTCACCATCAATCGTCGTAATCGAAAATGAGTGTGCAGGAGAAAAATGTAATTTACCGCGAGAAAAGGATCATCCCTTATTATTATCGACCATCCTCATGAAAAATTAAGTTCGAGAATGGTCGAGGAAAGCCATCAAATAGACGAAGGAGGTGGCGACTCGTCCAAGTGAAGTGTGTAAAGGAGGGGATGGAACGCTATAGGCGAACCGGTTCATTTCGTAGACGAGATGATTTCTCTACGTAAGCACCTGAGAAATTGCGGCATTATCGCCTCCATTCCACTCCGGAATGGCGTATTACCGGATTTGTTCGGATACCCGGGCTGTGTGTGTTAGCGGTACGGTTGGCAGGAGTTATTTGTGCGGTGCGGCAATGGCTCGAGTTCTAGTAGGTTTACACAACGCGCCACTCGCGACGATCTTGCGGTGGCGCTGTGGTCGCTTTACATCGGCAGATAATTGGATGTAATTGCGTCTTGGGTTGTCCGTACATTCAATTGGTTTCGATTGCTGAAATGTCGGAGAAAGCTTTTTCGTGTATTAGTAAGTACAGTCGCTAGTTATTAGACTAGCACCACTCGAAATTGAAATCTAGTTTAAGAAATTTTATTTCAAAATAATTACTTTTTTTTGTATGGATTAATACTTAGTGTCCTGCACTTTAGATGATTTACGTACATATACGTTGCTGGTGGTAGGTAGGTGGTACTGGTATTCATAAACATTAATGATGTTTCTTATAATTTTAGCATTAATCTGTTTGGTAACCGTGGAAGACGTATTTGGATTCAAAGTACAAACTGTTAGATTTATTACACAGCAATCAATTATATCCGCTGTTTCCATGGCAGTATTCCACACATGCTGCTTAGACATACTTAATTTAATTTGTTGTATAACGTTTGTGTAACATTTTGTGAGATAATATTTCCGTAATATTGACGGATCTGGAACTTATTTGTGTAGCTTTTAAGAAATGGTTTTAATTTAGTGTTTAGGAGTTTGTGCAAGGGAATATTGCTGCAACAAATATTTCACTGAGGTTTTCATAAAGTTGTCTGGCGAAATATTTTACTGACTTTTTTTTTTCTATTTGTGTGCTGTAACGCGTTACTTTTGCTCATATTTTAGAGCCAGACGTACACGTACTGTCTCGTACATTAGATATCCTGGTTTCCGGCTTCTAACAATGTGTCCGGAATTCCAAATTATTGTGGTAATATCAGCTGATGCACTTTCTAACTGCCAGGCGCGCCATCCATCCGACGTACGAGAAATTTTGTAGATAGTGTGTTATAATTTTGGGACGATGTATATTTTAATAACATGAGAAACGTGTGAGTACAGTACATTAAACGTATTTTAGAAATTAAAAAGAAATTATAATTAAATATGAAAATGTATTTACGAAAAACGATATATATAGTAAACGATTCTCATAATAACTAGAGTTCCTGGTTGGGCTATTTCCATCATTCGTTGAACTTGTATAGTCCGACGTTTCGGCAGTCTGTCTACTGCCGCCTTCAGGGCCGTCCTGAGAAAGGCTGTTGCTTCCCAGAGCAATAATGCTTTGGTGATTTTTGAGCGGTCGCCGTTCTTCGGCTAATGCTTTCTATAATCATAGGGAGCCAGACGTTCTTTATTTCCAGGCTGGGTGTGCTGATGGCGGTTGGTATGGTGGCCATATATGGTGCTTCCAACAGTTTTCTTTTTGTGGCGTTGCCTTCCTTATCCAGGGTTGCATTATTCCATGCAATCCTATAATCCGCTTCCCAAGCATGTAGAGCCAATCGTGATTTATCCGTTTCCCGTTTCCGATAGGCCTTTCACGTACGGAATTATTGTCGTTCTGTACTATCATTCCCAGTTGTTCGCCCTTGATAGCTTGTATCCATTTAATTTCAGTGTATTTGTGATGGGTCGGAATTCCTCTTCTCTGTCTCCATCATCCGAACATACCTCTCGGGCCCAATTATACAGACATTCTGCGACACCCAATTTGACGTTGTGTGGGTGATGGAGGTATTGTCCTGTGTGTGTCGGTTTCTTATATACCGTCGTCCGTAGTGTGCCATCGGACTGTTTATGTACCAGGACGTCTAGGAAAGGAATCCTGTTATCTACCTCCAATTCCATAGTGAATTTAATGGATTCTTCTAAGCCGTTAAGATGTTGGAGGGACCCGTTGATTTTTTCGTCCCCATGTGGACAAATTACGAAGGTATCATCGACTTATCTGAGCCACATTTTCGGTTTAAGTTCATATGAATCCATGGCTCTTCGTTCAAATTCCTCCATATAGATATTACTCAGGATCGGCAACAGAGGAGAGCCCATTGCCATGTCAAATTCTTGTTGGTAGAACTTGTTATCCACTTGGAAGTACGTGGTGGTCACGCACGTGATCATAGTGGAGCTTACGTCTTCACTACACATGTTGTCGATAGTTGCTGCAATAATCGTAACGCGTGTAGAAGTGTTGAAAACAAAGAAGCTGCTTGCACCACGCACAACTAATGAGTGCAGGTTTGTGGCAAATACCGCATAGTGGTGTACTGAATAATATTGTTTCTTTGATACAGAATTAAATCGTATCCCATAGCTAGTATTTCATCTGAGAATATTCTCACAAATTGTTTCCATATTCTAAATCCGTAAATGTCTGAAATTCTACCATTGAAGTCTTTTTAAGAATTGCGAAAATATTGATTTTTTGTTTCTTGGTATTAAATTTTCCTGCTTCTTTGCGGAACACACATCGACAATGAATTTTGTATTACATATTTAAATTTGAAAGCATAGTTGGCACGATACAAATTAAAATTGTCCGTGAAATACAATACCAATGAGAGAATCACATTTAATTCAACCCATATGCTCTACATTCTCTGCGTATATGCTGGGTGATACTTAAATTCGATACATCCTTAGTTATAGTTATTACGAAGACATATCAATTACAGGTTGAGTTCTGCAAAGCAAATACCATTTTTTCAAAATGTGTGCGTAGGTCAACTTACACATAACTGACCTAACAAAAGCTTTTGATCGAATCGACCACACCGTGCTTATTAATAAATTGGACAATATTGGATTTTCGTCTTCTCTTTTGTCTTTATTCCAATCGTATCTTCTTGATAGAAAGCAATTTGCGACATACATAGGATTTGAGTCTGATTACTTCGCGCCGAGCTCTGGAGTTCCTCAGGGGAGTAACTTGGGTCCACTTCTGTTCCTCATATATATAAATGATTTGTGCTATCAACTGAACTGTCCAAAGTTGTTATACGCAGATGACTTGAAGTTGTACTCAACAATTAATAATTCTCAGGATTGCAATCATTTGCAAAGCCAACTCGATATATTCCACACGTGGTGCGTCAACAACAAACTAACAGTTAATGTAAACAAATGCAAAATTGTCACCTACACTCGTAAGACGACTCCAATTATATATACCTACCACTTGGCTGGATCTTCTTTACCTAGAGAGACCTCTATGAGAGACTTAGGCGTCGTCTTTGACTCAAGACTGACCTTTATGGAGCACATTTCCAATATTTGTACATCAGCGTTGAGTATGTTAGGATTCATTATACGTGTTACACGACCATTTGCTTGTATAACAGCCATTCTTCCTCTTTATTTCGCTTTTGTTCGGTCTCGACTGGAGTATGCGTCCTTGGTCTGGTCACCTATGTACATCTATCAGATACATCTTCTAGAGCAGATTCAGAGAAGGTGTTTGAAGTTTTTGTACTTTAAAAAAATTAATACTTACCCGATACAAGGATTTAATATTGATTCATTAGAACTACGTCGAAAACAGGCTGAGTGTAAATTCCTATTTACTTTACTTCATAATGGTCTTGATGTCCCTGAGTTGTTGAGTAAAATCAACTTCATTGTACCACGTTCAGGATCTAGGCAAACAAATATATTTTACTGTTTCGCACCTAGAACAAACATTGCCATCAGGTCCTCAATACACAGATTGTGTAGCAATTTCAACTCTATGGAGTTTGCCGAGTTGGATATACATACCTGCACTTTACCGTCCCTTTTGACGCTATGTGGACCGCGGGTGCGTCACACTTAGTTGAATACTTTTTCCGTTCTCTCTTTTTTCCTAACCACTGGTAAACTACTTTTTTTTTAACTTAAATTAAAGCAACTAGTTACTAAGTTTTCTAATTTGACATACTTTAATTTTATGTTACTTATATTTGCATGTGTACATTATTTAACATTGCCTTGTAATTGGATATTTGTATCTGTTGGGCATTAAATATTATTATTATTATTATTATAAATTTCATGGTACTAATACCTGACTAGTGATTAAACGTCAATTTTCTATTAGATTTGCAACTCACGTTTAAAACATGATCGCAATTACGAACTGCATACCTTGCACGTCACTATTATACGCTACGTCAATAATGAACAATTAAGATTCGAGTTTCGAGAGGTAGATGGCGCTCTATTCGCGGTTATAATACAATTAAAGCCGGCACTATATACGAGCGAGTACGTCGCTCGATGTTTGTCGGCTCGCTCATCCTCGGAATCACCTGTATCTCACCTACGTTGGCGTAATTTTCGTCGACGAAATATCGTTACATTATTTAACAGGCCGGCTGCGAGTTGTACGGAAATTACAAACTTTGACGTGAATATGAATTTAATTACTTCAGTAGTGGTACATAACTACGGACTAGAGGTAGCGAGGACATTAAATATGATAAATAGTTGACAATGGTTGGGAGACATATGATGCACGAACGTGACGGTGAAGTAACTATTTTAGAATCGCTTTTGTAGCCGTGGAAAGGGTTGTATAGCGAGTCGAGGGCATGGTACTGTAGTGTGTAATTTGCTGATTTTATTTGTAAATTTGTTTTTGAACTAAATCTCTGATTTAATGTATATGAAATGTTTTTAATAATATAATTGGAATTATACACCTGTAAATGAATATACTGTAGAACAAAGCGAAAAGTTATTGGACATTCAACGCTGTTTATCGAATAAACAATTGGGTATTTTAATGAAAATAAATATTTCTGTAGTAATTAAACAGCTTGCAACTGCAGATTAACGTTATTACATTCAATAAATAAAATCTGCGAAATAGGCAACATTTGATTAAATTTGAGAAAGTGAAAAAGGCAGCCGGCGTACATCAGTATGGAGAAGTAGTATATGAAAATTCCCATTTTTTTCAAACAACTGTGCAAATAACCTAGGATTCAACCCTTTGCTGTGAATCTTGTTTACTGTTGTTATAGCGAATTGAATAGATTCATGCAATCTAACATTGAGATTTTAACAAGCTATTGGATTTTTCGAAGGGCTTATTTTACCATGAAATAGTACTGCAGGACATTCAATATTGAGTCGCCTTCAATGCTTGTAGTCAAAGTTTTTGCAAAGAACAGCTTTCCACAGATTTTCTCGCTCATAACATTTCACCAATACGTTTTAGAGCTGTATCATTCAAAGCAATTCTTTTGAGTATTTCATATGCAGGCTCGGGTAGAATAATTTTTAAAACCACTTCAACAGTTAGTAATGGGATATTATAAAACAACCAGAAACCATCATTGTATCATTTTAACTTTGAAGTGTACTTTAGTATTAGAATTTTAGTGCAAATTTTTATGTCATTTTCGCGTTATCCTTTCAGCTTGGACGATTTCATGTTACTGTTTCAAACTCTGTTGCCCAAAAGGCACATGGGCAGATGTTTGTCCGATAGAGATGGAATGAAGCTGAATATTAAATAATTAACGCTATTGTCCGTCTATATTTCTTTTTAGCCATGTTGAGCAAATATCTGTCGACATGGCAAAAATATGTGTTCGTGCGACTTCATGAATATACCAGCCTTAAAAGACTATTGTTAAATATGATTGTAGAGGGTCCGGCAAAAACCGTATTTGAATAGGGCGCTGTATGTGTTATGGTGAGAATATGGCCGTGGAGGCAGTAATATTTCCTCTGGAGCTGTTTCCATTTCGTTTGATGAGGCCTATTACCACTTGTCAGGTACTGTAGATAAACAAAATTTCCGCTGCAATTCAGCAGAAAACCCTCAGGAACTTCACCAACGACCACTTCCGCTCCCAGTTTGGTGCGTCGTTGCTGAATTTGGCGTGTGGGGTCCATATGTTTTCCAAGAAGATGAGCTAACGGCATCGGTTACTTCAAATCGGTATTGTCACATGATTGAGATTTTCCTTCGACTTAAGTTAAATTAGTTTGTTTATCGTCACAAAGGAGAGAGAAGTCTGGTTTTAACAAGACAGAGTCACATCTCAAATTTCGCTGTGTTCTCTAACAGTTTTAACAGAGTTGTTTCCTGGACGTTTTCTCTCTTTGCGAAGAAACATTGCCTTGCTGCCATGGTTACTCGATTTGTCACCTTGTCAACATTTAAAAGCGCAAGTGTACAGATATCGCTTCATAATCCTACAAGCGTTCAATGAGGTAATCACACAGATAATGGCTGCTATTTCACCGGAAATTATACGAAAAACTATGAACAACTTCAGGGAAAGGCTTCGTTAATGTGTAGACAATGGAAGGCACCATTTACCGATAATAATTTTTAAATCGAAGTAGTATAAAATGGCATAGTATTTGTTGTTCATAAATAAAGGTATTTTTTCTGTATCTTTGTTTGTTTTTTATAAATGCCTTTTGAAATACGGAAGGTCTTTTTTGCCAGATCCTATTAAGACTAGGTGTAATAATAACCCGCTATTGGCTTTGCCGTAAATGGTACTGAAACAAAACGTAAATTAAAGTTACGTTAGCAAAAAGTATTACCCCAAAATCAACTTCCCTTAAAGTTAGGGCAGGCCATTTTATTGGAAAAAAATAAAATAGATGAATTTTTTCTGGTTAGCTTTAAGTAAAAACCTTTGTGACAACATGGTGTTGACTTGAATTTTTTAGCGATGTTTTGATCTTTGCATGCAGCATTGGATACATTTTAGGAACATATCTTTAACATAAATACGAGCGAATAGCACCACAGAGTTGAGCAGACATTGTACGAAGTCAGACATTTCCTATCAGCACAAGAAATCTCATAAACGCGTTAACAATTCTGAAAATTCCACTATTCTCCAAATAAATTTTTGAAATTTATAGTTTATTTGCCTTTGTTAAATAACTTTTGCCTTAATTATGATGAGTATTTACATATTTTAGTAAGTAAATAATTATATCTACTCATATTATTCAAACAAACTCACCACATTTGCAGGCGTAACGGTTAAAATAGAATCGAACTAAACTACTATGCAATTAAAAAAGATTTAGAATTAATTGAAAACATTTGTTGGAATTATATGCAAGCAGATACGCACGTACAATTTACATAAATGCGACTGCTGTGTTGGCGTGATATTGGTTATTTAATATTTCGCTATTTTTCAATATATAGTCTTAGATCAAGATAACAAGAGGCTTTCTAATGGTATTAGTGAAATCAATTCACGAGAAAGACATAAAACGTTAGCACACGGACATGTTTCTGCCTACCCCGCGTCATCAGCGTGGTTTCATGCTCAACCCATGTAATTTTTGTGTTGTTTCTTCTCATTGTTGTGTCTCTCTGTTCTCATGTTCATCTTGTTATTCTCTAGGCACTCTTTTAGATAGTCGTAGAGTTATGAGTAGACACCGGATTATATGCAAAGTGTATATATTTTATTTTATTTATTTATTGTATTTTATGTCTATATGTAGATGTATTACACTGATTAAAGTTAATTTTTGTTAACTAACTTTAATTAGTGCAAAATATCTATAAATAGACGTAAAATATAATAAATAAATTAAATAAAATTTTTGCACTTTGCATATAATTCGGTCTCAAGTTATGAGTAACAGTGTATATCATCAACTTGATTTTTTTTGGCGGGAACGATACAATATCGTAGTTATCCTTTTCTATAATGAAAACAACAACTACTGTGGTGCTAGATTCAAATCACACCAACGCTGCGGCCAAACCTTAGCTTTAAGTCTATCTATCGTGTATACGAGCACCACGGGAACCCGGATGAAATAGTAATTTAGGTATCAGGCCGGCGTTTAATCAGCAAATGTATTTTACATATCAAAACGGTCCTAGTCGCTATATTAGAGCTTCTATGAGATTTTCCACGGGTATGCGCAGCTTTTATATATTCAGTACGTACAGTAAATTCATATAATATCTGGATATGATTTACTAAACAATATCAGCACGAAGGAGATCATTTACTTGCATGATTTAGTTTAGTGTGTAATAGTTTTGTACTTGCAGCAGTATTAGCGCTGGGAACTTGTTTGGCAAGGTTACTATAATTTCTAGTAAGAGAGATAAGGTTATAAGGTTTGTATGTATTAATAATGCTGGCTAGGGATTAATGTGATTTTTGTAAGGATTAGAGAGGCATTTTTCCGAAACGTGTATGAAACCAATATAATAAAAAATAACTACTTTTGACAAATTTGTGTTAGGTATAACATTTTCGAACTATACATTAATTTTATGTTTTATACTTTTACATTTCAGTCAAGTGATTCCTAGAAGTGATACCGTTATGGAAAGATGTTGGTTTTGTATCTAATAACTTTCTTACTGGATGTTAGAGTTGATTATGTTGCTCATGAAAGAAGACGCCAAACTAAAAGCTGTATTATGACAAAAAGCAGATAATTTTCAATACCTTTACATGTTTTGCGATAAATGCAATTCAAGAAAGTACTAAAATATGGCAAAGGATTGCCTATTCTATTCGAAAAGAAAAAATAATGGGAATCATTCACCTATAGCTATAGAGAAAAAAATATAAATGTTATCAGCAATGGTACAATAATCATATATAAATGTTCATCAGATGCAAAGTCCACAATTTCGTCTACTGTTTCGTCCACAAAAACCCACAAAATAACAACTTCTTATCTTTCAATTCTGCTTTAATTCTTCTTTCAACATAGGCACGAACAGATGAACTTTCTTAACGATGTCCTAGTTGGTAAAGCATAATTCTAATACTTGCTTCAGAAGAAAACAAATGCTTGTTCGCCTAGTAAAGTGACCGGTGCATTACATAGAATAAAAGAAGCACCTATAACAAATATTAATTGTTCACTGTATCTTTTGCCACGGATTGCAGAACAGTGTTTTATACCTTTTAGGTGGTGTTCACACTTTCACCTGCCGGTACACGTCAAACAGTGGTCGTACTTTAGACGTTTAATTCTATCGCTTTCGAATTCTAAATCCGGCATAATTGCTATTACGTTTTCTGGTTTATTCAAAATACGTCGTTTCCGAAACGTACCTAACTGCGATATCTTTTAAGTATGTGTGTACTGAGAAGCACTCACAACGATCAGTCGAATAATACTGAATAAGCGTGCTTTGATACGGGTACTCGATTCTCCGTGCCGCGCACTTCACCGCTCTACGTTGTTCTCCGCACGGCACTCAGTTTCTAACTTGCTCCTCCTTACCGAGACTGAATATGTGGTTATGTCCATTCACGAAATTGTAGAATTTGGTCAACTGGAAATCCATATTCTTTTGTTGAGACAAGTTTACATACGACTAAAATTGGTGCGCTGAAGACAATATTTTGACACGGATATATATTATTAACACAGTACTATACCCGAACCAAGAGAAACTACATTACATATGAAAAGAACACATTTGCGTGTTTAGACTCTAATGAGCGATAGTGCATATTACTATTTTCATTTTTGGACAATGTACTACAAACAGTGGAAAAGTTTGCTTTTGCTCAAGAAAATCTATAGTTTGTATATCTGCAAGAAAATATTTTACTTAACTTCAGCAAAATATTTTTTTAATATAAATTCTTGAAACCTTATTTGCGTTACAATATTTTTTTTACAATATTTTTATAAGATATACTTGGTAGTCTTATCTAAATTGTTGGTAACACTTCCTGGGTAATCAAAAGTATATCGAGTTAAAATTATTTGTGTTCAAAGATGTCCTCCAACATGGATAGCTCTCACCCTATCAATATTTTCTTTACTCAACTTCTGTTTTATTTTGTACAATATTCGTATGTGTTTATAATTTAATTAATTAGATTTTTAATCAGGCAAATTAAGGAAGTAATAATAAAAATTTGTTCAATACCTAGAATTAATTTATTTAATCTCTATACTTTTCGTGTTCGCTGTACACCGACCGTGTTTATAATATCGACGCTGAGGGCAAAACTCCTTTCGAGTCCCGAAGGTTAATTGATTTAACCGAACGCTAAAAGTGGGGTAAACAGCGGGCGGATTCCAGCACGAAGATAAACAGCCGTATAAGTTCTTTATGAGTAAGATAAACTCGAAATTAATCGCGAATTTGGCCTAAGCGATATTAGATTGGATCCACGGCGTGTTTAATCAACGTAATTGGCCTTGGCGGGACGCGAATCCGCTACTGGGAATTTCTAGGGAAGCGGAAGAAGCGATTTTCATGAATACTCTGGGTCGTAACTTCACATAATAAGTGCAATCGTGATAATGAGGACTGGATAAGGTTTAATAATGTGGTTTCAGGTTAAATGCCAGGTGCTCGTATTTAGCGGTAAATGGAAGATGCATAAATGAGTTTATAAGATGTGACTATAGTATCTGAAACGTTTAACAAAATTCATGTGTTGTGTTTATACATCCATTTAATGTTTTGCTAAATGTAGTAGATTTTATGTGTACATGAACGTATCTATTAACACATGGGCTGAAAAGTCCCGGGCCTAACAAAGAAAACACGTTTTTGGTTCAAAATTAGCTTTATTCATCAACGTAATCTCCATCAAGAGCAACGCAATCATTCCAGCGCCGCTCTAACATTTCAATACCACTTTTGTAGAACGATTTATCTTTTGCCTCAAAATACGCCTCAGTTTCAGCGATAACCTCTTCATTCGTGCGAAATTTCTTACCGGCGAGCATTTTTTTGAGGTCTGCGAACAGCCAGTAGTCGCTGGGAGCCAAATCTGGCGAATACGGTGGATGTGGGAGCAATTCGAAGTTCAATTCATGTAGTTTTGCCATTGTTTTGATTGACTTGTGACACGGTGCGTTGTCTTGATGAAACAAACTTTTTTTCTTTGCCATATGCGGTCGTTTCTTTGCAATTTCGGCCTACAAACGCTCCAATAACGCTATAAAATATTCACTGTTGATGGTGTTTCCTTTCTCAAGATAGTCGATGAATATTACACCACGCACATCCCAAAATACCGAGGCCATAACCTTTCCAGCCGATTGTTGTGCTTTCGGGCGCTTTGGACGAGGTTCACCAGTTGCTGTCCACTCAGATGACGATCGTTTTGATTCCGGAGTGAAGTGATGGATCCATGTTTCATTCATTGTCACATATCGACGCAAAAATTCCGGTTTGTTACGTTTAAACATGACCAAACACTGCTCAGAATTATCAACACGTTCTTGTTTTTGGTCAACAGTGAGCAAACGCGGCACCCACCTTGAACAGAGCTTTCTCATAGTCAAATGCTCATGCAATATAAAGCCAATACGTTCTTTTGATATCTTTACGATGTCAGCTAACTCACGCAACTTCACGTTTCGTTCATTCAAAATGATTTTGTAGAATTTTTTGATGTTTTCTGGTGTTACTGTCTGATTTGGACGTCTACTGCGTTCTGCATCATCGGTGTCTCTACGACCACGTTTGAAGTCAGCAAACCAATGTTTTATTCTTGTTTCTGATGGAGCGGAGTCCCCATAACACGTTTCAAGCCATTGCTTCGCTTGAACGGTATTTTTTCCCATCAGGAAGCAGTGTAAAATTAAAACACAAAATTGCTTTTGATCCATTGTTTTGAAAATAACAAAAGTAGCGTGACTCTTGGCACAATAACTCACAAACTAATGAATAGAATATCATGAAATTTTAACAGCTGTCTTTTGAAGGTTAGTACTAATTGAGAGAATTGTGACTGCAATAAAACTAGCGTCATCTATGTGTTAGGCCCGGGACTTTTCAGCCTATGTGTTATGTCATTTTAAAATATAAATTAATAAATTTAATAAGAAATGATTGCAATTTTTGCATTTGGAATATGTTATGCTTTCTTGATTATTATAACTTTGTGTCATATGTTAACTAGCTATCATTTAAGTTCGAAATACCCACTACATAGTTTACAATTCATTTTAATCTGTTTCACTGAACTTCTTCCTTGAAGTGGACGTGGTAGACTGTAGTAGTAATATAAACTACATCGTGTACTGAATTGATAATATGTGTAGAATATGTATTAAATGAATAACACTATTTAATTTTATTTAATTGATGAGTCCAACTACTGAACAGCGTACTAAAATCTAAATTTCTTATATACATTACTGAGAATGTTACATGTCTATTACTTAATATCTAACGCTTTATTTAGGTATTCAGTTGTAACACGATGTGTACATATGTACTTTGTTCACTTAAATATCTGCATTGGTTAGAACGATATGACTTAATTTGTTCAGTGAGATACATGTTGCTAGAAAGGGTAATAGAACAGTTCGCCTAGTTTAATCGCTTTTACGATCCCAAACCGAAAACAAAAAAGAGCAACTCGCGCTATTTGTAGCTTTCCGGGCATGCTTAAAGCAAGTCGTGCTGATGCAACCGATATTTTAAAAATGTTCGCGCTTGCGGCTCATATATTCTAGGGCAAGTAATACAAATGTCGCGGTATAAATCATTTTTATGAAGGGATATCCCGGCTTCATACGGAGAATTGGACAGTTATTTTTCATTTAGATTGTTTGAATTTTCGACGGCAGTGCTTCAACGGGACCATGAAAACTATTTTATTGCGATATCTGGACGGATTTTCAACCCTTCGCGTTTATGGCGGTTGATTTGACGCTGGCCGAGTCCATTTACGTTTATTATAGATCTCTAGACGCGGCTTATCAGGATTTAGGATGGTGTGATGAAGGTACAAAAGCGATTGTGGTAAATGTAATAAAGTTAATGCTGTAAGAACTAAAAAAATTGTTAGAATTATAATTAATATGCCATGATGGGGATTGCAGTGTACTTTTACTGGAGGTACTGCTACCATATGGTCGATTAAATGTACCCTGTAGCAAACCTTGAAAAATTTCTTCTTTAAAGATAAGTTCGGCAGAATATCTTTAAAAACGTGTAAATTCACTCTACTGTGGCATTAGTGATAGCGCTTAAGCGTAGGTAGTTAATTTACATCTAACACATGGGCTAAAAAGTCCCGGGCCTAGCACATAGATGACGCTAGTTTTATTGCAGTCACCTTTCTCTCAGTTAATACTAACCCTCAAAAGACAGCTGTTAAAGTTTCATGATATTCTATTCATTAGTTTGTGAGTTATTGTGCTAAGAGTCACGCTACTTTTGTTATTTTCAAAACAATGGATCAAAAACAATTTCGTGTTTTAATTTTACACTGCTTCTTGATGGAAAAAAATACCGTTCAAGCGAAGCAATGGCTTGAAAAGTGTTATGGGGACTCCGCTCCATCAGAAACAACTATAAAACGTTGGTTTGCTCACTTCAAACGTGGTCGTAGAGACACCGATGATGCAGAACACAGTGGACGTCCAAATGAGGCGGTAACACCAGAAAACATAAAAAAAATCCACAAAATCGTTTTGAATGATCGAAAAGTGAAGTTGCGTGAGTTAGCTGACATCGTAAAGATATCAAAAGAATATATTGGTTTTATATTGCATGAGCATTTGACTATGAGAAAGCTCTGTTCAAAGTGGGTGCCGCGTTTGCTCAGTGTTGACCAAAAACAAGAAAGTGCTGATGATTCTGAGCAGTGTTTGGCCATGTTTAAACGTAACAAACCGGAATTTTTGCGTCGATATGTGACAATGGAAGAAACATAGATCCATCACTTCACTCCGGAATCAAAACGATCGTCATCTGTGTGGACAGCAACTGGTGAACCTCGTCCAAAGCGCCCGAAAGCACAACAATCGGCTGGAAAGGTTATGGCCTCGGTATTGTGGGATGTGCGTGGTGTAATATTCATCGACTATCTTGAGAAAGGAAATAGCATCAACAGTGAATATTACATAGCGTTATTGGAGCGTTTGAAGGCCGAAATTGCAAACAAACGACCGCATATGGAAAAGAAAAAGATGTTGTTTCGTCAAGACAACGCACCGTGTCACAAGTCAATCAAAACAATGGCAAAACTACATGAATTGAACTTCGAATTGCTCCCACATCCACCGTATTCGCCAGATTTGGCTCCCAGCGACTACTGGCTGTTCGCAGACCTCAAAAAAATGCTCGCCGGTAAGAAATTTCGCACGAATGAAGAGGTTATCGCTGAAACTGAGGCCTATTTTGAGGCAAAAGATAAATCGTTCTACAAAAGTGGCATTGAAATGTTAGAGCGGCGCTGGAATGATTGCGTTGCTCTTGATGGAGATTACGTTGATGAATAAAGCTAATTTTGAATAAAAAGAACCGTGTTCTCTTTGTTAGAACCGGTTGTCGGATTAGGTTTTCACGTTTTAACAAAAATCTTTTTTGCCTTGGCAAACGTCATTTAGCCACGTAAGAATTCTAAAATACAAACGTTAAAAATAAGATTCGATACGAGAGGGGCAGCACAAGGATACACACTCACGACACGGGGCCGGTCGTGCCGACTTGAAACAAAACAATACATAGAAAGGGAGGAAACCCACAAAGGTATGGTAAACAAAGAAAACGAAACTGAATTACAGAACTAAAAGCGACAGAAAATCTGAAACCAATCCCACAAATGTATTTTATTACGGTTTAAAAATTCTATAACAATATTATAAACCTCTATATTATTTTGTGCCACAAGGAAGGAGATGTTAACAGGAAGGTAAAAAAAGAATTGACATAAATCTTTAAGTATTAACAAATATCTACACACAAAAGTTTCAGTTGGAAAAATAAGGAGTTTAATAATTATTAAACAATGGTTACGTAAAATATTCAAAGTGAGCTCTTTCATTCTCTATACGTAACGCCACTCCTTGTTTCATGTTGTTGAATATATTCCTTAAACTATGTGGTGTAATTTAAGGAATGTATTTTTAAGGTATAATAATTTATAATTATCAAATCGGAAGATCGCGGTGGAATGCCTATTATGTATCCGATTGTCAAAGAATTCATGCAAGAATTCCATCTTCTTCCTTGTCGTATGGGGTGTTGCATTAACTTGCTGGAAATATCGCTGGCGGAGTTCGTCATTATGTAACTGATTTAAATATGGTTGTAATAAATTATTACGTTATCGTTCTGCATTTACGGTATTATTAAAGATCAATAATCCGTCAACGAGAAACAGCAATCTTAATCCTTAATGTTTGGAGAACGCAAGCGTCTCTCAAGAATTTCATGTGGATTTTCACTAGACCAGATGCGCATTGTTTGTTCATTTATATATCCTAACAAGTGACACCATGCTTCATCCGGGAAGAAGGATTTGTCAAGAACATCATTATCATTAATCGTATCTGAAAACCATTGACAATAATTAAGCCGGGTTGCGTGAGGAATGAGTAAAAGCTCCTGCACGCAATGAAACTTGAATGGAAATTTTTGTAGATCCCTTTTAAGGATTGCCTGGCATGTCTCATATGAAAGTTGTGCTTGTTCCGCTTGCGAATAGACTTCGAGGCCGAGGCGATAGAGTTATTTGTGCCTTACATCTGCTATATTTTCAGCTGCCCGTTTTGATCGTCTACCACACTCTATATGATTTCTGAATATTTCTTTATACACATATCTATATTAATGAGGCATGTAACAGTTTTTACCATAACATCTATGAACCTTTGAACCAACTCATCCCTTTAAAACCTATTCGCTTGTCCAAGTATCCCGTATGATTCACAAATGATCACATAGCAAATATTAAATTAAAGCATAGATATCTAATATAAAGGATTCAAACGTATGGAGGACCTCCACCGTTACAATGACCTGAGAAAGCTTGTGAAAATCAATGGGGCAGCCTCGTATAACGAATACATGTCTTATGCTCAAAATCAAATCAAAAACAACCCACGGTCATTTTGGCCACTTGTATCCTCAAAGAGACGCAACCTTAGAATGCCCAGTAACATGAGAAATGTTAACGGTGTTATACTGTGCACTACCACATCTATGGTGAACGGTTTCCGGCAATTTTTCCAACCTGTATACTCCATCCTTTCGACTACATCAACTATGCTAAGAGCGATTTGTTGATCGATATCACCTCGTTTGATAAGTGTGAAGTTTTAGAAGCTATCAGAAAATTAAAAAATAAACAAACCATGGGGACGACAATACACCTAGTTTTCTTGTAAGAGATTGCGCTAGTGTATTTGCCACACCTCTGTGTTATTTATTCAATTTATTCCTATTAACATCCACCTTCCAGAACTGTTGGAAAACGGCGATGCCACTTTAATTAGCAATTACAAACCTATTGCTCTAATAAATAACTTTGCCAAAGTATACGAAATGGTTCTATACTGTCACATATATCACCAGTTTTGTGCTTTTTTATCGAAAGACCAACATGGCTTTGTGCGTGGGCGATCCACTGTCCACCTTACTACGATTACACAATTCATAGCCGAATCGCTAGATGACAATATACAAGTTGATGTAGTCTATACAGACTTCGCGAATGCCTTTGATCGAGTTGATTACGAGCTACTTCTATTGAAACTCGGACAGAATGGTTTTTCACCCAGACTTATGTTGCTATTTAAAACATATTTACTAGGGAGAACGCCGCACGTCGTATATCTTGGTCATACATCTTCTGGAGTTGTTCAGGGAGGTAACCTTAGTCCCCTCCTTTTTCTGGTATTTGTTAACGATCTATGCAGTCAGTTCGGTTGTGAGAAGGTGTTATTTGCCGATGACCTCAAGTTTAATACTAGGATAAGCTCCACTTCGGATTGCCATCTGATGTAGTAGAATCTGGGTAAATTAGGATTTGGTGTGCTAATAATAATGTAATGTTATAAGTTATTGGCGAAAGTTCTCTCCACTTATTTATCATTGTCGATATAACGGTGTTCTTTTGCATCGTTGTTCCTCCTTGGAGGACCTAGGTGTTTTATTTGACATCAAATTAACTTTTAACGACGACAGTAGTAGTGTCTCGTTCTCTGCACGGAGGGCTCTTGTATTTATATTAAGAGTATTCAGGCAGTTTAGTTCTCTTGATGCAATAGTGGCATTACATTTCGCGTTTGTGCGCTCTAAACTTGAGTATGCATCTATAATCTGGTCGCCTTTATATGCATCTTCTGTATCTCTATTTGAAAATGTGCATAGAAGATTCCTTAAATATGTCCACTTTAAACGGTATGGGGTAAATCCTATACAGGGCTATAATCATTATCTTCTGCTGGATAGCTTTCAGATGCAGTCCTTACAGTCACGACGTCGTCAAGCTGATGTGAGATTTCTCTACAATCTAGTGAACAATACTATAGACATTTTCTCACTATTTAAACGAGCTTACTATGTTGCGCCATCCCACAATAATCGCATGTCTCAGGTCTTCTACCGTCCCTATGCTAGTACAAACATCTTAATTAAATCACCAGTATACAGAATGTGTAGTACCGTCAACGAAATTAATGCTGATGTTGATATTCACTTTTCCTGCTCTGGCAAAATTAATAAATTCTTGTCTATAATTCTTAATTTAGTTCAAAGTAACTTTTGGTTTATGTTTTATTATTGAATTTTTAGTTTATATTTATTGTCCTGTAATTAGACTCGTTTGTTGGGCAATAAAGATATTATTATTATTATCTGGCTTTTGGGACACAGACCCTGTTTCAGGAAATTTTGCCATTCATTCTTGAATAACTTACCCCAAAACTGTCATATGTTACTGGAAAATTTGGAAATTTAGTCCGAAATTCATCTATACATAGTTGCAACTATGACGACTATTCTATTCTATTCTTCATTTTCTAATTTTATACCATATTTCTGATGTGTGATTCGATAATAAAACCTTTGTGATTTATTGTGAACATTTTTGTGTCACTAAACCAATACAGTACTTGTGACAAGTGTATTTTATTTGCCACTCTCAATTCACTACTCACTACCAACAAAATACAATTTCATGGTTTGCTAGATGGTAAATATATACGATCATATAGTACTTGATTAACGTTATGGCCAGGTATATTATTTTTTGTGGGAAATCTAATTCTCCAGACGCACTTTTGTGTTAAATAGTATCTACTGAATAGTAAATCTTCTAAATATTCTTTTGAGAAGTCTTTTACATTTCGTTGATGATTTAAATATTTGGATTAGAAAGATAAGCTTTGTCACGTGTTGCTATCTGCAGACGCCAATTTAAAGAGCTTTAGCTAAAGGCCAAGTTATTTAAAGCAAGGTGATGGAAATTCTTTAAAATGTTTTGCAAAATTTAATTTTCGTTTTTTTTTTGCTTTGTCAAATAACTTTTGGATAACCCAGCATTTCAAGTTCGAACAGCATCCCATACATTTGAAGGACCATCCTTGTACAGTTTAACCAGTATCACAGTAAATACCTTTGGAAAAATTGCAACGATTTACATAAAATTTTACCGGGGTTTCCACGTTCGCAAATACACCCATTCCGACCAATCTCATTCACCGATAGATGTCGTTGTAAGCACCGTCGTTTGAAACATTCATCGTGCACCAGCATAAATGCGAATGGTAGAGCGGATAGCCGCAAAGTAGGGCCGTCGACCGCACAATTTACGACCGCTAAACTGAAATTACATGCTCGTCGTGTTACCAACCCACACACACCTTTTGTCTAAGCCCTTCTCACGGTTGGGACTGAAAACCACGGCCACGATGTGTAGCCATTACAATCATAGCGTTGTAGTCGAGTCCGTCGTTTATTTCGCTACGGGAGAACAATTCAATAAACTCGGAGGGTAGATTGAATATCTCGTGTTGCTGAAGCTGCTCGATACACGTCGCGTTTAGTCGTTCGATGTTGAAATGATGCGGGTTTATGTGTGCATGCGAGGATGATATAAAATTGATATGATCGCGTATACGGGGAAAGATTGTGCAGGGTGCAATCTTAGTATCGCATCTTTGGTGGATGCATTGTTTGGACTGTTAACGGCTTAGAGGAATTTGTATTAATTAATTGGTTTTATCGTAGCCTTCCAGAGGGAGGAACATTATGAGTAACTTTTAAATGCGATTCCACATCACCTGTTTGTGTCTAGTTAATAATCAAGTACTAGTTTGGTAAAGTTCCAATAATGAATAATCAACTTACAAAAGCTTAAAGAGCGTGTCGTAATGGCCATTTTGATCATTAAAGAAAGGAAGCAGAAAGCACAGCCAAAGAGATCTAAAGGAAGATAAATGGGAAAGTTGTTGGTACGTAATTATACGAGGGTTGTCCTTTAAGTTTTGTAGACACATAAACATGGCTGCTACAATTGATTCTCCCGCCAAGTGCGAGTTGCGTAGGGTAATTCGATTCCTTCAAGCAGAAGGGAATAGTGCAGATGAAATTCATAGAAGACTGAGCTTTATGGCGGATGGTGTTGTGTGAGAATGGTGCAGGAAGTTTAAGGAAGGTCGAGCCGATGTTCACGATGAATGGGGACAAGGGCGCAAGTCTATTGCATCAGAAGACATTGTTAAACGAGTTGACAAAATGGTTCGAAAGAAATGGAGGTGACTTCCATCTCTTCCATGAACTGAAATAGTGGGTAGGAGGCCAGAGCTTCCAGAGTACAGAGGAACTTTAAAATAACGTAACGGACCATCTTAACTTACTGCTGGCAACATTCTATGCAGGGGGGATTGGAAGGCTCGTTCAAATACATCAATCTTCACAGTGATTGTGCCGAAAGGTAACCACGTTTTTACATAACTTTTGGTATTTACACTTGTCGTGTTTTTTATAAGGTATCGAAGACTGAAAAAAGACAGCCCTGTTACGTTCTCCTGGTTTGAAGAACAACGCCGCTGTAGCCTGCTTGTAATTTCCTAAATTACTTGACCAATACTTACTTGTAGAGTATGTTCGCTTATTTACTAGAGGAGAGGTTGTACAGTGAAACTCAATGCGCATGCGCAAAAAACTATATTTAAAAATGAAATGGTTACACGGTTTCCACTCTTGCCTATGTACATGTACGATGTACGTAAGATATATAGATTTGCAATAATTGCAGTTATTCGAGCTCTCTTATACATGTAATGTACATTAGCATTTGTATATGTATTTTCATTGGTAGCAACATAAAGTAATGCCTCAGCATGTACGTTGCAAAGCCATGTCTTAATTCTGTTTAAAAGGTTAAACTCTTATATGCTTCCGCTGAAGCTTTGTTAGAGGCATGTACTAATGCCTCTATCTGTTTGCATGCACCACTACCTTTTTATAGGGGAGCCTACTCTATTTATTTCTTAAATTTATAAGCGCACCTCGGTGCTATGCTTATTTATATGTCCCTTTCCGGGAGCCTAATATACTTTCCTTGTTTTAAATTTGCCTAAGGGACTTGGCCCTGTATTATTGGCATGTATTTGTACTTGACCAAATACGTTTGTTATATTCACACTTATAGGGGAACCCACCCTATCTCTTCGAGCTTGAACGCCTGGTCGAGGGCGACAGTAGCGATAATAGCCGATCTCAATACAAAAGTAATGTCACAGCTACCCAGGCGTTCTCGTTTGAAATATTACGCTATGTGCAATCTTTAGCTCTATACTACTGCGCCCCAAAGAAGGGAAAAATCCAGTAACCAGCAAATGTGCGAACTGCGCACCGACAAGTAAAACGGAGCGATGATGCCGACATTACATAAGAAAACTGGCCCGTGACACTCGTCCGCTACGACGAGCAACTAAATGAAAAATTTCTAAGTCCCGATACGACAAGGACCGAACAAACGTACAAAGACAACGGGCGCTGCGGCCGCAACGACCGTCAGCAAGACGCGGAGTGATCGTACTTGTAGAGGAGGTCTATACATGCGCGCCGACAATCTCACCAAAATAATTTCCGACACAAATTTAACTGAAGACTAAAAATATGTATAGACGACAATGGACACAGTAGCCTCGACGTACGATGATAGAAAATCGAGAATTTATACTTATTAAAAAATCTATACATGTGGTCCGACGACGTTACCAAATGACTCCCGCCAGAAATAAATGTATAGACAACGTCCTCGACGATTCCCGCCAAAACTAGAAAAACTTAGAAATCTCTAATAATCTTACGACGACGTTACTGTACACGTTACGACGAGGCACGAAAGGTGACCGAGAGTGCACGATCGCTAATACCTCGACTGTCGCGCGGGAGACGACTGCCTATGCTTGTGTACCTTAAATTTCAAGAAAACTCGCATTACATATCCGACGACGTTGCAGTGAATGATTTCTAATTAGGCAGTTTTAGCTAGCGTAATGCGAATGGCTGGCTTGCATACATATACAATGCGTAATGTACATACATATTAAAATAAAATTGGATATAAGAGAGCAAAATAAATATAAGAATGAAAATAAAATAATATTCTAAATGAAAATAATAATGCAAAGAAGATAAAATACATAATAGTAAAAAAATTTAGAAAATACAAAAAACAATGTTAAGTCCTTAACAAGCCCTCGTAAAAGTATTTCTGAATTGCCACAGGTTACATATCTAACCATTTCACAATTGAATAATTAATTCATAAATAATAGAAATGAACAGAGAAACACTCAAAAAACGGGAATAAATAAGAAACTTGATCATATACAATGTTTAATAAAATTTGTATCTTGATTTATTAAGACTTTAATGACGTAATTTTATTGAAATAACTTTTTTAAAAGGAACTATTTAAAGTTTATTTAACATACATTTTATATATTAGATGTTTAGACTTCTATCTATGCATCAGCGATTTGTGATCTGATCTTTTTATCTTTATCATCGAACTCCAAACTGTTCTAAACTAGTTAGATGATGATGTTTACTGCCCATCAATATGATTTTCCGTGCCTTTTTGTGGTTACTTCTTTTAATAACAGATAATTAATATATATTTCTATTCAGTCTTTCCTCCTGCAACTGCTAGTAGTAGCTGGCTTCTAAAGACTTTATTTTAAGAAGAAATCTGCACTTGCGCGTGCGCTCGAACCAATTCTGGAAGCGGTTATTCCACTCGTTCGTTACTACAGTCAAAATTGTGTTTTTGAAGGCATTGACTGCTCCTTCTAACGACTGGAACTTTTAACCAAACAGTCCGTTCTTGATTTTTGGAAAGGTAAAGAAATGGTTAAAATTTAGGTCCGGACTGTACGAAAGATGGTCTAGCAATTCGAAGTTTTGTTGCGTTAAAAACTCAAGTGCTTAGCGTGATACTATATACCCGAGACCAAGGAACAATCGAGGCAGTGGACTTTTCTGGGCGAATCGACTCCGAAGAAAGCAAACAGCGTTCCATCGGCTAGAGAGGTCATGGTGACCATTTTTAGGGTTTCCTCATCGACTATCTGCAGAAGAGAAGAACGATCACGGGGCAATACTATAGCCATTTATTGACCGGATTCGATACAGTATTGAAAGAGAGACGGCTCGTTTGCAGCGGAAAATAGTTCTTTTCCACCACGACAAAGCACCGGCTCATTCATTCTGCATTGTCGTGTCCAAATGGAATAAGTTGCACTGCGGATTAGTCTCTCATCCTCCATATTCACCGCATCTAACCCCCAGCGACCTTTTTCTATTCCCAAACTTGAAAAAGTCACTGGGAGAAAAGAGATTTGCCTCAAATGAGGAGGTCATCGCCGCTGTAGATTGCTATATTGCAGACCTCGAAACATCCTACTTTTCCGACGGCTTGAAGAGACTGTAGCACCGTTTGAAAAAGTGCACTGATCTTCGAGGAGACTACCTCGAAAACTAAAAATAAAAAGTCACAACCAATACCATGCTTGTCGATTCCGGAAATATTTCAGGTCACCGTTGTTGTGACTTTGCTGTACCAATAATATTTATCAAGGAGAGAATTATATTTTGATAAAATATAGAAAAAAAACTATACAACTTACACCCCTTTTTGCATAAATGTATAAATACAGTCAATGTTGGAGTATACAGTATTAAGAGGATGAACTGCAGTATTCCTAAGGAATTCATCTATTTGAGTATAAGGTACGTAAACCAAATTCGGATGTTTAAATCATTTAGTTGCAGTTAGGTTGAGATTCCAAGCTTATCGTGCTAAATGTGGTGAAATGCATTTTATTAAACGCGGACCAAGAAAGCGGTGTCTTAAAAAAAGAAGGTTTTACAATAGCTGCCTCTGAAATGTGTCTGAATTTCAATAGAATTAGCTAGAAACCTAAGAAAGATAGTGGGAGTAACTGTGACAGCTTCAGCTAGCCGCTTAAGATCATCGAGATTACATATGTGATGGCGCATATCTTCAATCAGCTCATAAATATCAACACTGTCGAACAATTTGCTGTGAAAATGTTTTTTAATTTCACTTTTAAAATAAAACTGTGTATCTAAAGTCTAGCTTGAGTTATATTTATTATGTACCGTTGATTAGTACATAAGAATCTTCTTACCGTGGTGGTTGCTAGCAAAAATTCTATTTGAAATAAGAAATAAAGATATTAAAAAACTTCAACACGAACACGACCTTTATACTTATAGAATATACTTAGGATAATAGCGGAGTGTAGAAGGCCAATATCTTTATAAGCTAACCCCGAAGACATCACTGTAAGCGCCGTAGCGGAGAAACAAGACGCTCGGTGGCAAGACGGCGGAAAAATTTGCGGGAAAGT
This sequence comes from Trypoxylus dichotomus, assembly GCA_023509865.1. NCBI lineage: Eukaryota > Metazoa > Arthropoda > Insecta > Coleoptera > Scarabaeidae > Trypoxylus > Trypoxylus dichotomus. The sequence continues at coordinate 39,024,800 of CM042081.1, forward strand.
GTGTTGTACGGCTACATACGGACCTCGATTCGTAAAGTGCAAGCACGTAGCGCGGAAAAAGCGAGAAAAGTATTTGTACATGACAGCCGTCTGAGTCTAGGGGAAACCGTTTTAAAAGTAACATTATTACGCTTCTACATATACACGTGCCGCTTGGAATGGAAGAATAGAAGTTGAAAATTAACTTAGAACCTTCCGATAAATAAATTGCGAATAAGGAACGCCGTTGGGAGTTGTACACTCTCATTGCAGCTTATTGTATTCGGCGCCGAACTTATATTGATCACCGTAAATAGTTGAGTGAAATAATCAGTCAGAGGTAAGAGTTTTTTTGAAGGAAACGCTTGCTTTAAAATGTAATACGCAATCAAAGATGAATGTAGAACGATTATGATAGATCTAATACATTATTAAATGGAAAGAGCATACAGAAACATCTGATTTACAAACGCTTTGTACATGTGTATTAGCTAATGTACAACCTTGGCCAACCCCGGGTTTCATAAAAACAGAGAAACAAAATAAAGATACAAATTTGAAATCATTTTTAAATGTAATTTATTAATAAAATTTAATATTTTGTTGCACCACCCTTTAGCTTTTATTACAGCCTGTAGTCTTTTTGGCATATTAGCCACAAAATTGTAGCAAACGTCGGGGGAAATCACCAATTCTTCAAAAATGAATTTGTTAGCATATTTATAATTTACAATTCGTAACTTTAGTATGCGCTACAAAATTGTTCGAAAGGTGGTACGTCCGGCGATTGTGGTGGCCACTCCAACACTTTAACGCGGTTTGCATCTAACCATCGTGTTGGATCGCGTAATATCTGGTAAGGTGAATTGTCCTGTTGAAATAAATAATCTGGACCTTCAAATAACTTCAACGTAGAGGCTTTCAGAACCTCTTCTAATATTTCAATATACCGGCGAGCATTCGTGCACCCGTTGCATACGAGGTGGACATGCATCCCCAAACCATTAAGTTACCACCACCGTGGTTTACTGCGTGTATTATGCAATCGGGGTGAAAATCCACGCCTTACAAGTTTTGCACCGGTAGAGCGAAATGCTCCATCAAAATTCAATGAATGGCATCAACATTTTAAAATTAAAAAAAGAACACTTTGCAATAAATTAAATCAAATGCGTTGTGTTTACAATTTATGATAAACATTATTTCTAGTTTATTACTGTGTTAGATTCATCAGACCAAAGAATTTTATTTCAGTCGTCAAACGACCTATGTGTGTACGTTTCGCCCACGATAACCGGTTAAAAGGGACTTACGCCGGGCTTTATGGGCACGTAGACCTACTGGCACTAGTCGCCTTCTTACTATACGTGCCGAAACCGCGACTCCCATAACACCCTAACAATTCACTAGAGAGATATTTAGACGATTTTGTCCGACTTCGCAACGCTGACATTTCTAATATTCGATCTTTCCTTGCGGATGTTATACATTTTTCTCCACTTCTTCGTTTAGCTCTATAGGTTCCGTGTTTTAACAAGTGCTAGTATTATATGTACGCTGACGATATAGTGATAGTATTACATGTGGACCTTGATGGCGCCATGCGCAGTCTTTAGTCGGATTCTAATAGCGTTCAGCTTTGAGCCTATAACAAGGCTCTTTTTATAAACTCTGACAAAATTAACCTACTGCTATTTCTTCACCTCAGATGCCTTGCACAACACACCGGAAGATTGTAGTGTATACTCATGTTTGCCTCCATGAGGAGTGTAGGGAATTATGTGAGTGTACCTTTCAGGTAAGGCTTGTTACTAAACAGAGATATTTCGGTGTTGTGGTGAATCAGTTCTTTTTCTGGAACGTGCGTATTCATGATGTTACTCATAAGCTGCGACACCTCGATAATCGCTTTTATGATCTACAGTTTCGCTTACGCAAATCTACGTTTGAACCAATCTATAAATCACTTATCTAGTTAATATTACAATATGCAATAATTATTTGGGAATCAGCTTCCGCCTGTTATATGAACACTCTTATCAATAAATTTTATTTTGAGAAAAAACATTGCTTTCAACTGGCTCACGGCAAAAATACGGGAGCAGTCACGAACAAATACTGGCAGAGAACTATGGGGGTTGTGGACTGTTCAACGAATTGCCGGGTAATATGCGCTACTTGGAATCATTTGCCATGTTAAAACAGAAAGCTCGTCAATGGTTATTTGAGAATATGTATGCCCAATTTCGGAATGGTACTATCCTCAGAATTTAATAGTTTCGGACTGGTATTGTCTTGCTTTGTGTGTATCTGATATTGGGTTGTGTGGTGGACACTGCTATTTCTACATTGCTCCCATTTTGTGTATGGGAGCAGTAGTCATCCAGACTTGTGATTGTTGGTAACTGCAGTATTTTTGTTTTAAAATATATTTATGCAGGGTAATGAAATATTGTTGAATCGTAGTAATATTGTTAAAGGGGAGAGGCTAACAGGCTGATCTACAGCTTAGTGGCAATTAATTAGACCGATCTCCAGATCTCCAGCTGCGAATCATTGAATCACTAATGCTTGTTTTACATTTCTAAGAGCACATTTGTGTAGTAATAAAAAATGTTATTATTGATATTATCTTTAGCATTACATTGATGGGCGGCGTCCTGCGCTAGCGCTGGTCGGTGCTAGTGGTTACCGCCTGCATTGCGAGGCGGCAGTGGTGTCCCCGGCTTGGGGAGAGTTGCAGGATGTTGGAGCAATAAAAAATTATATACTATTATTATAATTTACATTACGAGGGCGACCTGAAATGTTTCCGGAATCGACAAGAAAAGTAGGATATTGGTGTAGTTTTTTATTTTTAGCTTTCGGTAGTCTCCTTGAAGATAAAATCGTTGGAAAAGTAGGATGTTTCGAGGTGTGCAAAATAGTCATCTGTAGCGACGATGACCCCTTCATTTGAGGCAAATCTCTTCCTTCCCAGCGATTTTTTTCAGGTTTGGGAATAGGAAAAAGACGCCGGGGGCTAGGTCCGGTGAATATGGAGGATGAGAGACTAATTTGTAGCGTAACTTATTGAATATGGACATAACGATGCGGGATGAGGCAGTGCATTGTCGTGGTGGAAAAGCACTTTTTTCGCTGCAAACGAGGCCGTTTCTCCTTCAATACTGCATCGAATCGGCTCAATAAGTGGCTGTAGTATTGCTCCGTGATCGTTTTTCCCTTCTGCAGATAGTCGATGGAGATCACACCTTGGGAATCCCGACAAATGGTCGCCATGACCTTTCCGGCTGATGGAACGGTTTTTGCTTTCTTCAGTACCGATTCGCCCTGCAAAGTCCGCTACTTCACCTGTTCCTTGGTCTCCGGTATGTAGTCGTGAATCCAAGTCTCGTCCACGGTTGCGAAACGCATGAAGAAATCCCTTGAATTGCGTTGGATCCTGGCCAGATACTCCTCCGAAATGGTCACCCGACTTCATCTTTGCTCCAGTGTGAGCAAACACGGTACCCATCGCGCTCAAACCTTTTTCATACCCAAAATGACGTGTAGGATATGGCCAACGCGTTCTGCCAAGATGCCTGTTGTCTCTGCCGACTCTGTCATCTTCAATCGGCGATCGGCTAACACGACAGCATGAATCTTTTCGACCATTGCATGGTTGGTAGCGGTTTTTGGGCGTCTACTGCGTGGTTCGTCACTTGTGCTAATACGGCCACGTTTGAACTCGCTTACCCAGAAGCTGATGGTCGAAAATGATGGAGTACATCCGCCGTGAACTTCTAGCAAAATATTTCAAATTTCTAGGGCCGTTTTCCTAGTCATGCAGAAGTGTTTAATCACTGCACGAAATTCGGTTTTATCCATTTTTACGAAACCGCCTGACTTGCTACGTAAAACATACCCTTAAACAACAACTATTGACAGTAGACGTCTGAAATTTGGACAGTTGCCACAAAAAGGTTGCCCTTGTCGACCAATGAATCCACTTCAATCATCGTGGGCCATCACTTGCCGATTCCGGAAACATTTCAGGTCGCCCTCGTATTATTATTATTTATTGCCTGAGATTTTTCAGTATATAACGTTTAAAATAGGAGATGTTTAACCCGTTGCGGCTATACCGACTTTGGGAGGAATTCTTTCACGCACACCCAACCCTCGCCAGTACCCGAGCATCATATCCGTCATGTATAGTTCTGCTCGCACGATCGCAGGCGGTCCTAACAGATTAATGTTCGTAAAAACGTTCGCTACCAGTGAGGCGATGTCAGAAAGGCACGCGGCCATACAGAGCGGCGGACAGACAGTCGGAAATCGGTACCGGATGCGTTGAAAAAGCTCCGCTCGTTCGGCGAAGAGGTACAAATACTTGCACGCACCAGTACCGAGGGAAGAGCAGAGATTTATGCTCTTCTTTTGATTTAACTGCGAGGAGTTATCAGTTTCCGTCCGAAAGATTTACTTCGCGCCGTTTAGGCTTCATTTGTTCGGATTTTTCGTTTTACGGCGGTTTGGTCTAGCGTGCTCGCCTGTAATTTTGGCAGCGCTATTAGGGAAAGCCCGTGGGGGGTTCTAAGACCGAGATCCTCGTCCGTCTTTGTACGATCTCCTCTTTTTGTGCTTTCGAAACGAGTTAGACGTTTAATACGATATGGCGTTTCGAGAACGATATTTTACTTCTTGGGATTGATTACTCAATGAATAAAGGACTTGTAAAAAGATGAGTTTCATTGTAGTTTTTGAAATAATGATGTAAACTCTACGGTTTCTTGAAGTAAAACAATTAGATTAAAGAATTTACAGAAGTGCTGGTAATTTTTGTACGATGCACTGAGGGAAATTTCTATAGTTCCATATGAACTTTTAAACAGAATACTTGGTTTCTTTAATATCTTTGGTAAATTGTGAATCGAAGTTAATGCTGAACTACAACGAAACACAAATACAAGGGAAAATAAAATTAAAAAAAAATTGCATTTAATACAGAGAATATTTAGAATAATAGTAACTCAAAACGCGAAATTTCTATAGGCCCACAGAGTTAGATAGACATCCTACGAAATCAGGAATTACCTTTCAGTGTAAAAAGCCCTCTAAACAGTTTATTTATTGTTAAATATATGTATATACGCTACCATCCATATAAGCATGGTAAGGGAGACAAGTAGAGACCAAAATGCAAGATGCGGTACAGGCCGTAGGACCTTCGCTAGAATAATAATAATTTAGAACCATTAATATTCTCTTTACTGATGCGGTATCATCCTCCAACTTGCTTCTGTCTGCCTCCTTACAGTCGTAAATAGTTACATTATTAATCCAGCTGCCCCGCTCAACTGTTTCTTGAATTATTTTTTCGATTTCGAATAAGTAGGGAGTGTTTGATGCATTAGCTGCAACAGCGAATTTTAGTGGCGCAAGTTCGCTTTGCAGAGATATAACTAATGATTTGAGGCTGTTTACGTCATTACCGGGACTGAGGTCAGAGGAAAGAAATGAAATCCTCCTCGCACTTGCGGGGTCTATCGCGGTGTCCAAGAAGACCTCGGTTGGAAAAAGGTAATAAATACATAGGAAAATAGATGCAAAATTGAAAATTTCATGATATTCTATGCAAACTAATGCATATGTTTTATTGCAGTCGCCTTTCTCTCAGTTAGTACTAACCTTCAAAAGACAGCTGTTAAAATTCCATGATATTCTATGCATTAGTTTGTGAGTTATTGTGCTAAGAGTCACGCTACTTTTGTTATTTTCAAAACAATGGATCAAAAACAATTTCGTGTTTTAATTTTAGACTGCTTCTTGATGGGAAAAATACCGTTCAAGCGAAGCAATGGCTTGAAAAGTGTTATGGGGACTCCGCTCCATCAGAAACAACAATAAAACGTTGGTTTGCTGACTTCAAACATGGTCGTAGAGACACCGATGATGCAGAACGCAGTGGACGTCCAAATGAGGCGGTAACACCAGAAAACAACAAAAAAAACCACAAAATCCTTTTGAATGATCGAAAAGTGAAGTTGCGTGAGTTAGCTGACATCGTAAAGATATCAAAAGAACGTATTGGCCTTATATTGCATGAGCATTTGACTATGAGAAAGCTCTGTTCAAAGTGGGTGCCGCGTTTGCTCACTGTTGACCAAAAACAAGAAAGTGGTGATGATTCTGAGCAGTGTTTGGCCATGTTTAAACGTAACAAACCGGAATTTTTGCGTCGATATGTGACAATGGAAGAAACATAGATCCATCACTTCACTCCGGAATCAAAACGATCGTCATCTGTGTGGACAGCAACTGGTGAACCTCGTCCAAAGCGCCCGAAAGCACAACAATCGGCTGGAAAGGTTATGGCCTCGGTATTGTGGGATGTGTGTGGTGTAATATTCATCGACTATCTTGAGAAAGGAAATAGCATCAACAGTGAATATTATATAGCGTTATTGGAGCGTTTGAAGGCCGAAATTGCAAAGAAACGACCGCATATGGCAAAGAAAAAAATTTTGTTTCATCAAGACAACGCACCGTGTCACAAGTCAATCAAAACAATGGCAAAACTACATAAATTGGATTTCGAATTGCTCCCACATCCACCGTATTCGCTAGATTTGGCTCCCAGCGACTACTGGCTGTTCGTAGACCTCAAAAAAATGCTCGCCGGTAAGAAATTTCGCACGAATGAAGAGGTTATCGCTGAAACTGAGGCCTATTTTGAGGCAAAAGATAAATCGTTCTACAAAAGTGGTATTGAAATGTTAGAGCGGCACTGGAATGATTGCATTGCTCTTGATGGAGATTACGTTGATGAATAAAGCTAATTTTGAACCAAGAAAACCGTGTTTTCTTTGTTAGGCCCGGGACTTTTCAGCCCATGTTGTAGTAAAATAGACATACATATATTTTATTCTGTGCAATTATACTTCCTTTAGATTATATCTATGGTATTCATCGTTTACTCGCATCACAAACCAAATTACTCTGTTTGTTTGCTTAACGAGAAATCAAAACTATCTAAAACGAGCATGCAGTCAAGGAAGTTTGTTATTAAAACACTGCAACACAGCTGTCTCCATACACGCTTACTAATATATACATAAGCTTAAGGACGCGACTGGTACACAACAAACAGTCTGTTTCTCACAATAACTGACTACTACATCGAGTCTCATCTGAATCCCGATCATTGTTTGGCTCGTGTTGCGGTAGGATTTCGCGCTTTAACATGAAGGTATTAATTCCCTCGACGCCTTAGGCATCGGAGTATCGCGATGTGTAATCTCGGGCGTTCCAAGCCGCCCGGAGTCGTTAATAAAACAGCTCGCGATGCGCTCGTAGCGGTTCGTAGACGTTTCGCGGTAATTTATCGCGAGAGGGTTGCCGAAGTATATTATTTCGAGCGACGCCTAGTTATCAATAAGAGAGTCGGGAAAGTAAAGGCCGCATTGCGATGGTGAAGTGCGGTTTTAGAGGTAGAAGAGCGTCCGAGGGGGAATTTGTAAGTCACGGGGCTAATATATGAGACGTAATCTTTGTCGCGTAATGCAATAATGATTTTTCCTCTTCTTAATATACTTACGAGGGCGAATCAAATGTGAACCGGAGTTTCCTTTTTAACACACTCTAGGTGAAGTGGGTGGTGTGACGTCTTGATATATACTGGACGGGGAGGGATGTAAGCTGGAGGGGAGTAAACCGGTTCGGTTCGCTAGAGCAGATGGACTGTTAGTAGCACCATATCTGAGCAAGAGGTGCACACGTCTGTTGAGTAACGCATTATTATTCAATTTTTTGGCACGGGAGGGCTTACAAACCGTCAAAATTTGCTTAAAAGACACTTTGAAGGTCCGAAGTTCACGACTGGCACAAAATATTATCCAATGAATACTCGTGCGATCCATGGGCTGATTGAAGGTGACCGCCTTAGAATATGGGAAATTACTGCACACGCCGGAATACTTTATGAGACTGCTAAATCAATCATTTCAGATGATTTGGGTTACAGAACAAGTGTCGGCATGATGGGTTTTTCAACTCTTGACGGAAGATCAGAAAGCAAATCCTTTGTTTGAGGTATATTGTCACCCGTGATGAGACGTGGGTGTTTCATTACACCCTGAATCCAAACAGGCACACTTAGAGTGGCGAGAACCTGGAGGAGCAGTACCGCGGAAAGCCAAGACCTGTTTTTCTGCTGGAAAACTTCTTGCAACGGTTTTTTGGGATTCCAGAGGCATGGTGTTAATTGATTTTCTCCACTAACAGCGTAGAGTTAATGTTACGTGCTACTGCCAACTTCTTGATTAACTGAAACGACGAAAAGGGTGAGACATGCCTATTGGAGGTGCGATTCTGCTCCATGACAATCGGCCACACACAGCATCTTTGACCCAAAGTAGGCTGTACAAAATTCATTGGGAAACACTGGAACATCCGCCCTACGGTTCCGACCTCTCACTGTATGACTGCTACATGTTTGTACCACTCAAAGAAGAACTGGGAGGTCACCATTTTGATGATGACGGATGTATAGAAATGTTCGTGCGCAATTAGTTACAGACGCAACCATATTCAATCTTGGATGACGGAACTAAAAAACTTCCGAAAAAATATGCGAATAAAAGATAATAAAGAGTAAGGTGTATTCACTCTTTTTACTGTGCTAATAAATGATTTAAAACCAAAGTCCGGTTCATATTTGATTTGCCCTCGTAGTACAGATATTGTTATGAACATTGTAGTAGTATTGGTGTGCATATGTTAAGTATTTTCAATGTACTTTAAGGTATCCAAAAGCAATGGTAAGGCAAATTAAAATAGAAAACACAGATTGTGTAATAGATACTATAGATAGGTGGGTCCAGTGATAAGAGGAACTGCGCTTGTATTTGGCATTTCAGGTGGTATGAGTTCGAAGCCAATGTCGGTCAAGTACAGGGACAGTACTTTTTCTGACGGGGTTTCTATGTTCCCGAGTCACCATTCGCTGTTGGGAAAATCATTAACGGGACTTCACTTCTTACGAATATAAGTTTTAATTACTATCTTAGTTATTGGTTTAAGGTAAAGTTTTCGGCCAAATAAATACAAATACTTATGCAACGTTGTAGTTGCAATCTCAAGAAACTGTGTCACTACCATCGAATTCGTTATTGAACACTGCCGTAGCCGGCAACATCAACGATTTTAGAAACTTAAAAGGCAATAATGGTCTAGTGCAAGTAGTGTTGAATACTAAGTGTAATGGAAGAGTCATATTACGTTCAGATATACAAAAATTGAGCGCGTAGAGGAACAATAAGTGCCATTATTATTAAATATTTAATAAATAAGCATACTCAATTCGTGGAAGAAAATCCAATTTTAAAGGTATCGCACCATGCTTCTGTAAAAGCATTGACAACCATAGAGAAAGCATATGTTGTTAGAGATTTCCGCAGTATTTGTTTTCTCTTAAATAATGTAGGTTTCCGGTTTGCAACCGTGTCGTAACTGTATGACTCGGCCGAATAGTCTGGAAGGAGCTCCATGCAATTGGGTGTAAAACGTCAGCGGACGCATGCGATTACCACTCGGTTTCAATCCAGAAACCTAAATTCTTTATATAGAGGAAGCATTTGATGATTCGGAAAGAATATATCTTCTCTACTATGAACTGCTAACTGATAATTGTACACACTAACAGGGCGCAATAACGTTTTCGTCAAAATACAACAACATTAAAGGATCATTATGACTTTTCAGTTTCACTAACAAAATATATGAAAAGAAGAAGGAAGAAGCAGACATTTTCATTTAATTTTATACTTTAATTTACTTTTTTTAGGGGTGAAAATATAAATATTAAATTTAATTTAACTCCATTATCTATCATTTCTTACTTCTCCTCTACATCTTCAATTTCTAATTAGCTCATCAACTTCTACCCTAGAAGTTATATCGCATACTGTCTGAGCGTCTATCTGACTTCCGGCGTATCAATCGATGATCTAGATGAGACGTCCTTTACCAGTGCAGCTTTTCGTAGCAATGTATTTTGCTAACTAATGGAAAACGATATGCGCCTTCAAGGTATAAATAATTTCTGAAGAATTCGTTTTATATTTTCATGTTTTCTCTCAAAAATAAATAGAAATGCATTGAAAGTCTCGTTATTATCTGTTTAACATAAATGGATTAATATTACTTTATCAAATATAATAAAATTACTTTATATTTGCGGATATAAGTTAGTAATACTCAGTTAAACTATCTACGTTAATTGGAATAATAAAAGTGTTGACTGGCTACGTAATTTGCAATAATTATATATATATAATTTTGTTAAAGTTGGATCAAAGCACTGTTAAAAGTATTTTATTTTAGCAATCTGTTTCATCATTATTATGTCTTCTATCTGACGTTTTCAACGTGTAAAAATTAATACTTATAATACAATTTTTACTTATTTTAGATTTTTTTTTCATTTTCATAATTAAATATGACAAATAAATAAATAAAATGAACAAAATTTCTATTTATGGTAATTAAAGAATTTAAAGGTATTTTGTATAATTTTATTATTTATAATGCAATCCTTATTCAAATTAATTTTAGATAATTTTTGTTTACTGACAGTAATTTTATTTTGAATTTAAACAAATTGTTGCTGTCCCAAATATAATCATAGACTATGTGCAATCTGCAATAGCATTATGTTTTATATAAATACATGTTCATCTCTGATATTGAAGAAAAATGTCATCCAATTTTCTGTTCTACAATCTTAAAGTTGCTTGCAGTATTTGTAGAACGTTGGTATGTTTCATTATTACTTCAATCCTATTTTTACTGAACTTTTTTAAATAATTTAAGTAGTTAATTATTCCACATGTGACTATGCATTATACTAATAATGTTCTCTAATCTGTAATTTAATTAATTACATGTACCGATAAATATGATAATATTTAGTTATACAAACTAAGCATAAGAATAGGTATATATATGTTTCTTGTGTATCTCCACTTCTGTACTAACAACATATATTACATGCGGTGGTATTCTCTTCTTCTTCTATTACATTTCGGGAGTTGTTTCGCTTACTGGAAATATGCGGAGCTAATGAAACAACGGAATAGTAACAACAAAACCAGATTCAAAGTAAACAACATATTAACAGAGGAAATACCCGTCTTGTCAGTCACTATAAAGGGAGATAGTTTCAGCCCAAGCTTGTATGATTTAATTATGAACGAAATCATTGATCATGTTGGGGAAGTATAATGCCAAATCGTGTATTACGCCGACGATGCTATTCTTATGGCGGAATCTGTGCACAATACTAGGATACTACGGGAAATACTCAATATGGAAATATACCTCGATAATACCAAAAGTATGATACTCTTTAAGGAGTCCATAAGATGTGTTACGACTTGATGATGGTTCCGATGGGTTTACCGGTGGCATGTGTAACGTTCTGAAGTTCATAAAACCATATAATTATTAGTTATAGTGTATAATTGAATTAAATGGTGGTTCGCGAGATGAAAACACTTTCTTACTAACACTTCATACATTTATAACACTTACACAACATTAACAATATAATAACTCTTACTACTAAGGAATTTCACATTGGCAAAGTTTCTTGTTGAATGTTTGTCTAGCAAAACCAATTCAAGCACTGTTACTTTGTCTGAGGCTTATATATATATATATATATATATATATTAATTAAAAGTAGAAAATTCCAGAAAGATCTGTCTGCAATGGTTAATATTTTGAAATTGTAGTGGGTAAAATATAATATACCTTTCACAGGTATAGCAGTAAACTCCACTCACACAAATTAATTAATTATGCGGAACGCAGCGTTTCGAGCACGTGGGCTCCCATTGTCAACCGTGTTACCGACTGAATGGGAGCCCGTGCTCTCGAAACGCTGCGTTCCGCATAATGAATTAATTTGTGTGAGTGGAGTTTACTGCTATACCTGTGAATTGTACATCCACACAGTCCTTGCAATCGTCATTTTATAATATACCTGATGCACAACATAACTAATCGCAATCGATTTCTGAACTAATAGAAACCCTAAGATAAACAGCTTTGCTAGACTAATGCTTAATATTGGTAATATACTTAATTGAAAAATGCATAAATCGTCAAACCAGTTGCAAGTGCAACCAGAGGGTTGCAGAACTATTTTCCACTACGTGAAAGTGTCTACCTGAATATGGAATATTAAATGTAACTAAATATACATCTCAAGTCTAATTATTCGGATAAAGTCCGAACAAGATGTAAACTGGTGGCCTATAATAAAAGTATCAAACAAACTATGAAATTCAATTACCTTGGCGTAGAAATCTCAAGCGACAGAAACCTTACGAAAGAAGTATGAGTACAAGCTAACAAAACCTCTAGAACATCTGGCTGCCTTCGAAATATCTGGAAAGAGAAGTATATGTACACTGAAAGTAAAATTACCTATGCTGCAGAAACAAAGGCACAAACATTAAAGGTTAAGAGTCTCATGCGAACAAGTGAAATGAAGATGTTAAGAACAATTAAAGGTTCGGGGGTTGTTTCTCCTTTTCTCAAATAGTTCTTTACCTCGGTACACACAGATAAATTTATTGTTAGCAGAAGAGAGGCACTGCAGTAGAAAATAGAACTTAATTTCCAAGTTAGACTAACATAATAGTATTTTTCGTTTGCTGTAGGTTAATATCGTTGTACTTTATCACAAGATGTATTCATCCAATATATTTCGTGGTGATTGTTAAAGCACTTCTAAAACATTATAAATTTGCTTCTAGTTTTACATTGTTTTGTTTCTGTTAAAATTATTGCCAGCATGTAAGTATCTATTCAATCAATCAAATAAAATATGAAACAGGGAAACGTGTTAATTAACAATAACCTGAAAGCGGTGATCAATTTGTTATTTCGTTCTTTTCCCCTTTATCGCAGCATCCATGGTGTATCCGCGTTCCCACCTGAAAGCGACGGAGGGAGCCGAATTCTCGACAAACCAATTTGCGTCCCGCTTGATTTATGGTCCGCAACCTTGATTAATTGTCGATATGGAAAGTGTTATATGTATGCGTTCGTGGGTGTACAAGAGGCCTTATCAGAATTTTCCATTAGGCAATCGGGGAGTTTGCTTTAGAGGGTGTTTAGCGTGGCGGATGTTAGCGAATAAACACGAGAGAATGGAGGTAAAGGGTGGAGAGGGTGGTGCTAGAGTGCGATTATGATCCGATGTTGATTTAGTTGGGTGGATATCAGGACGTCAGTTTCAGTTGAGAAGTCGATTGAAATGGATGATTTCTTGGATCTTTGACGAATATCGACGCAACAAGCCTTCCTTGCAGTACTTGCTAAGCAATTTTTATTTACATATCCGCCAGATAACCTAAAGTGTCGGGTTTCCTGAAACACGAAAAGGATTGCGCTAAAAAACTTTTGTCAAGATCCTTAAAACGGGCTCCAGCAATCCCAATTGGATTCAGATATTTTCGTCGGAAAGTATTCAAATGAAAATTTTCGAATCTACTCGACGTTTCTTTGGTTTTTATATACACTTTTAGCCGCTACTCAGGTTTGGGTGTACAACTTTACTTTTGATTAATTAAAGTCAGTGATAACAAAATGAAGAGAAGAGTTTAAAAGAATTGCGAAATCTTTAGTTTTCTTGGTAGTCAATACCGGCCTGTGAAAGGAATAGACGTTTCTAGATAATGTGTTTTGTATAGCAGTCTATGAGCAAGCCGCGAGAGGGTTGGGAAACTATCCGCTTGTGTCGCTGCATTGTGGATGGCAGGTAGGTGTATATTCTTGGCACTAGATAGCGCTAAGAAATTTTCACTGGGTGTTCGTTTGAAGAACGGTGATAGAAACCGTGGATGAATTTCAACTGGAGGTAGAGAAAGTCGCTCGAAACCGCGCTGATGACGTCAGGTGAACAGAAACATATCCCCGTGTTAGTACTTTTTCTCTTCTCACATTGTCTCGTGGATTGATCCCACCAATACCATGCTTAACTGTATTTATTAGCAATATAGGTATTGTTTCGAAATGAATCGTATTCTGAAATTATTCTACGGGGGTGGACTCTACCATTGACCCCCTTACAGCTAAGTTACAGTGGCATTATATTTTTTACTTTTCATGCACTTGGTCCATCGGTACTCCAACATTTCAACTGCCTCCAGGAAAAATTTCTGTGTGACATCGGCAAACTACCTCTCTACAGCTTCTATCACTTCGTAATTACTCCAAAATTTTGCTCCACGTAAGATTTTTTTTAAATTTGGCGAACGGCCTAAACAGTAGGGGTCAGATCCGGCGAATATGGCGGGTGCTCCACTAATTCAAAGCCTGCTTGGTGTATAGCAGCCGTAGCAATACTAGATGTGTGGCTGGCAGTATTATTCTGATGGAACAGCACACTGTGGCTTAACTTTCCTCGACGTTTTTCTTTAATAGCGTCTCGCCATTTAGAAATAAATTGCGCGTAGTAGGCCCCTGTAATGCTCTGTACCGTTTGCAAATAGTCAGTCAGGGTGATACCTTAAGCATTCCAGAACATAGATAGCAAATCCTTTCCAGCAGACGGCACGACCTTAAATTTGCACAAAGGAGGAGAACTGTGATGTTTCCACTCTCTAGTTTGCACTTTGGTCTCGGGATCATAGTGGTGCACCCATGACTCGTCCATAGTTATATACCGACTAAGAAAATTCTATTTGTTTATTTGGTACCTTTCCAAATGATGGTTGCAAATCAATACCTGATTTCTTTTTTAATCGATGGTTAACATTCGGGGCACCCATTTCGCACTCATCTTTTTCATATCTAATTCTCTAGTCAGTATGTTGTGAACCACATGATATGATACGTCAGTATCTTCCACAATGTCCCTGATGCGTACTTGTCGGTTTTCCAGTACAATATCGTGTACCTTTTGAATGTTTTAACACCAGCGTTTGACTACATCATAAGAAACTGCAGACTCACCAATAGTTGCCATAATGTCTTTATTAATTTGAGTTGGCGTCATGCCCTCTTTCTGGAGGTATTTTATTACGGCTCTTTGTTCTACAGAATCCATATTTGTGAACAATCACGACACACAGTTCAACACTTTAAGATACAGACTTGATATTATGTAGATATGATCTACAAATGTCAGTTAACTAAGTGTTAAGTACATTAATCAGACAACCAGTTAGAAGTAGGTGATGGGTAGTGCACGAAGATTCGTCTTTGTATATCTCTATAATATAATAAAAACAATAAATGTTATAATAATAATAATAATAATAATAATAATAATAATAATAATAATAATAATAATAATAATAATAATAATAATAATAATAATAGCCCATGCTTTCGCATCTCCCAGCAGCTTTTGCCAATTGTGGAGGGCTTAGGCCAGCCATAAGTTATTACAGCTACACCTGTGGTGCGTTTTAAGTTATTCGTTTTCAATATTCGCCAGGGAGTGAGGAAAATCACATATAATCTGAACCTTGGGAAACAACAGCCCTGAAATCCGGACTAGACATCCTAAGACTAACAACCAAAAGCGTAATGTATTAAGCCATCTGTCTTTTCCAGATGTTCCTATCATAGACGGTAGAGTTAACCTTTAATTTTCCCTAGTTTATGTAAGTTATATTTCAGGGCTGCATATCCAGCATTCTGGGGTCCTTTTGTTGAAAGATACCTATGTCTTGGCTCTATTTGGCGAGGGTGACATAAAGACCTTCGCCTAACTGTGTCCAGGAATTTTTAACCGGAACTAGGCCTTTCGATACTTTTTATCTATTTTTATTGAAATATAGTGAGCAATTAGATATTACAAAGTTATAAGCACTAACCTGTGAATGTGAATAATAGTCTTCTCGGAGATGCGTCAAATTTGTAACGGTTTATTACATTATTTACTTTATTACACTGTTTAAATTCCGTAAACGTGTAGAGAAAGAGAGGTGCAGAAATACGCAAAAAATACATCATTAATTTTTTACGGTTTCCATTGAAAGCATTTATCCAGCGGACCTACTGAGTTTTACGACGGGAAACGTGTGGGAAAGAAACATATTCGCCCAAAAACGTTTACTCTGTCATCTTTTATTCGACGATAAATTCCGAGATTTACGTCTTAAGAGCGCCGCGCCACTACTGCCGCCAACCATCTTCCTTCTCCTTTTTCTTATTTATTGGCTAATATCCTTTCAGTAAGTATATTCCGGATTATCAGAATAGCGTATGCAGTAGGTATAACAACATGGAGCATCTAGAAAATGAGAAATTGAAAGCGATTGGAATACTTCCTCATTCCAATGTCACGTCTATCTGTAATGCGACGATGTGTTTGCTCGTAGGCTGTAAATTAAGGAAAGGACGAAAGATTGCGAAGAATAAGGGGTAGAGAGTGAGAAGGTTCCGCTTTCCATTAACCTGGTACCTGATTTCGACGGGGAAAGTGATTTGTATACTTTGAGAGCTCGGTGAGTTGGGCGGAACACTAAAAAGAAATAAACGTTCCATGAATATTATGTATAATGGGTTTATTTGATGGTGGTGTTGATCGATTTTTGTAATTTGTTACATTACTTGTGCGAAATAGGTCACGAGGCTTCTTTAATGCCAAAGCAAAGTAAAAATTGTGGTACATGCAAGGTAATGCGTGAGTAAAGATTTATCGTCCTTAATGTTCAGTATTTGCCTGTATCTCGTGTCCGTAGAGGGGGAAGGTTATATACAAAATGGGCTTTGGTTTTATATTTACATGACAAGTACATATACAGGGTGCAATTTTAGGGAATAAATTGTACTTGTCGAAAATCAAGTTTGTGCTGCCTTTTTGTACTTGTATTTGAAATAGGATGTGCTGGACTAAGCGATATCTTGGGATGACTAGATCATAGGTATTTTCTGCCATATAGTTTAAATTCTTCTGTTTCTGCAGTTGGCAGTGCTAATTTCCAAAAGCAGTGGCCATAGTCAGAGATCCTAAATCATAGTGTGGGTTTTTTTTTCAATCAATGCATGCAGAAATGCACAAGTAATAAAATACAAATTAGGGTATTATTCTGACACAATTGCATTCCAATCTTTAAGCGCTGTAGGTACAATCATCGCATCTAGAAATGCAGAAATAATAAAATGTAAATTAATATATTAGAATAGCAACTAGAGGGAGCTAATAAAACTCTCTATTAAATTACTCTGATCTATCGAGTTTAATTTTTTAATTAATATTTATGAGAGTAGGAAGCTGTGTCAGTAAACCGTTTGATATCATTCGAAAACTCTTCTTCGCTGTTGAAAAGCTAGAGGTTACAGATTAATAAAAAGCTGTTTAGTCACAATTTATAACAACTTTAAAGAGCAAAAATCCTAAAATTTTGTTTAGATATAAAGGCAGGTATTCCTTTAACAATTGTCACTATCAATTAGTACTTATTATTACTATTATTTATGCATTATCAGAGCCCTAGTATGGTTAAAGAAGGGTTAGGAGCTCTAGACCATCAAAAAATCTTTCAGAAGAATGTGTAAACAGTAGACAATGGTTATTAATCTATAATTTAGCTAGCAGCATGGGTTAGGTGAAAAAAATCGTATGGAATGTTGTAAGAGAAAATGGATTCTACAGGAACTACTACTTCACATCTTTAAATGTGAATGAAGATCTTCTTGTGAAATTCTTATGTTTAACAGCCTACAATTTCCATTCACATACACTTCCTTTTTTAAAATGAATTGCCAACATGTACTGAAATACTGAACCTAAAACATTATTTCTTGGTGTTCTTGCCATATAAAATTTCACAGGATCTTTATCATGACTGAATCATCAAATGATTTCTCTTCTGAAATGGGAAAAGTTATGCACAATTATACTGTTACAGTATAATTGAACAAGAAACTTAGGGCCCAAATTCAAATAAATTTTAATGAAGTTATACGCGCTAAATTAAAAAAAAAGGTCCAATCTTCATTACTATCCAGAATAGCTAGAGAATGTTTTTCCATGTTTTTTACCAAATTTCCAGCGTAAGACGTAGGTAATGATCGCCATATCTTTCTTAGATAGGTCTTCTATTTTATATGTACACTCACTTCGGTGTTTGTGGTTCATGATAGCCCATATTCTCGATCGGGTTAGCATTCGGGGACCGCGAGGGTCAATCCAATGTTGTAATGTGATTTTCCAACTAGTTAGCCCGTGCACAGTCTGCTTCGGTGTTTTAGATCGTTATCCTTTTGAAAAATCCAGTTCTCAGCGCCACTCTTAAACCAGACCTATGTAGATGCCAATAGCTTTTTTCTGCATAATTGTATCATCCACTCGGCGTTTAAATTGTCTGCAAAGAAGCAAAATGACCCAAAACCACGAACACTAAAACATCCATAAACGTGGACCTTCGCTGCATCTTTTACAGTTCGTTCCACAATGCGATTTATGACTAGACCACGCTGTGTTTCTTGGTACCCAGCCCCAAAAAGAAGATTCGAATCTCTGACGATATTTCCCCGTACCCATGTTAATGACGCCTGTTGGGTTTGTCCGAGAGCAATTGCTTCTGCAGAGTGCTACGGTAAGGAATCTCATACTCAAGAGTCATTAAACTAATATTATATTTCTCCTCGCCAATATAGATTACTGTTGACGCATTGTTAAATGCAGTTTTCTACCGAATAAATTAATTATTGCCTTATCTTGCTTGGTTGTCGTTGTACGAGATTGGCCACGTCCTGTAACACCATCTACTTCTTCCGTCTGTTGATATCGCATTGTCTAGTTTCGCATATAATCTAGTGTTTTTTTGTAAGTACCTGGCAGCCACTGAAATAGTCGTTCTTGGGCTCTTTGGGTGATTACACAAAAACCCGCAAATATTGAAGTACGACGTCGCAATATACTAAAATACCGAAATGAGCAAATGAGTTTCGATAGATTGCGATAAATATTGTCCAGAGCTGAAATTACAACATTTGATATTTGATAACGCACTATTTGTTTACATTATTATTTTGATTATCTGATCTCTTGTTCACAATTTCACTGTAGTTTTTAGAATAGATACCACTGCTTCTTCTTAACATATGAGCTGAAAAGTCCCGGGCCTAACACATAGATGACGCTAGTTTTATTGCAGTCACCCTTCTCCCAGTTAGTACTAACCTCCAAAGGACAGCTGTTAAAATTTCATGATATTCTATGCATTAGTTTGTGAGTTATTGTACTAAGAGTCACGCTACTTTTGTTATTTTCAAAACAATGGATCAAAAACAATTTCGTGTTTTAATTTTACACTGCTTCTTGATGGGAAAAAATACCGTTCAAGCGAAGCAATGGCTTGAAAAGTGTTATGGGGACTCCGCTCCATCAGAAACAACAATAAAACGTTGGTTTGCTGACTTTAAACGTGGTCGTAGAGACACCGATGATGCAGAACACAGTGGACGTCCAAATGAGGCGGTAACACCAGAAAACATCAAAAAAATCCACAAAATCGTTTTGAATGATCGAAAAGTGAAGTTGCGTGAGTTAGCTGACATCCTAAAGATATTAAAAGAACGTATGGGCTTTATATTGCATGAGCATTTGACTATGAGAAAGCTCTGTTCAAAATGGGTGCCGCGTTTGCTCGCTGTTGATCGAAAACAAGAACGTGTTGATGTTTCTGAGCAGTGTTTGGCCATGTTTGAACGTAACAAACCGGAATATTTGCGTCGATATGTGACAATGGATGAAACATGGATCCATCGCTTCACTCCGGAATCAAAACGATCGTCATCTGAGTGGACAGCAACTGGTGAACCTCGTCCAAAGCGCTGCAAAACACAACAATCGGCTGGAAAGGTTATGGCCTCGGTATTTTGGGATGTGCGTGGTGTAATATTCATCGACTATCTTGAGAAAGGAAATACCATCAACAGTAAATATTATATAGCGTTACTGGAGCGTTTGAAGGCCGAAATTGCAAAGAAACGACCACATATGGCGAAAAAAATGTTGTTTCATCAAGACAACGCACCGTGTCACAAGTCAATCAAAACAGTCGCAAAACTACATGAATTGAACTTCGAATTGCTCCCACATCCACCGTATTCGCCAGATTTGGCTCCCAGCGACTACTGGCTGTTCGCAGACCTCAAAAAAATGCTCGCCGGTAAGAAATTTCGCACGAATGAAGAGGTTATCGCTGAAACTGAGGCCTATTTTGAAGCAAAAGATAAATCGTTCTGCAAAAGTAGTATTGAAATGTTAGAGCGGCGCTGGAATGATTGCGTTGCTCTTGATGGAGATTACGTTGATGAATAAAGCTAATTTTGAACCGAAAAAAACGTGTTTTCTTTGTTAGGCCCGGGACTTTTCAGCCCATGTGTTAAACACGTGGACTATTATGGGAAAGAGTAATTCTTTGAATCCTCCTGGTTTGAAGAAGTTTCGTTGCTTGTGACATACTTTTAAATGAAACTTGTAGAAGCAGTACATTACATTTACAAGTAGTTACAAACTATACTGAATAACGAGCTAACAAATTGAAACTCGCTAGTTACTGTTAATAAGTGAAGTTGCTTAATTTGCTCTGGATAATTTGAAACTATGTAGTACTTATGTGTTATTCTCTTCTAAAACGAAGGATTTACGTGGTTACATGTGAAAACGAAACGTTCTTTACTTTCCGAATGACCTCCGAACTTCTTCTTTTTTTAAATTCTTCAAACCTTTTACACGGCTGGTTTCTAAATTACACGTCACTGCCGAAATGTAGAGAAATAAGACGTTCACCTTAGTTCACCCGATTAACAGTTGCGCTGAAATTTACTTTAAAATTCTAAATTGAATGTCTATTTGGAGTAAAAGGCCCGCCACTTAACTCGTTAGATTACTTTTCAAACGAAGCTCTTAACTATTACTACTGTAGAAGCTATAACTTTTTAAGTATATTTTCCGTCTCGTAAACCGAAAAATCTGAAGTGAGGTTAAATTGCATGGCACGTATCAGCTAGCAACGTGATTAATCATCAAAAAGCAGTAAAAAGAAGCTACCGGAGGATATAAAATCTTCTCGTAGAATTTGCCGCTACCCCTCTAAGGAGTACGTCTTAACCATTCAAGCTAGTAACGCGTAAAGTTTAAGGGATGCAATCAGCGAACATCGGCGAATTGTGGCGCGAATAAAGCGCGCTCCATCGAGCTTCGTAACGGATGGGCTTTAGCGATGGCAAGGCACGTAGAAGTTCGTAAAGAGTGTTCCTACTCCTACAACAATTATCGCTGAAATTAGCATATCCATTACAGATATGGAATCGCGCGAATGAAGTTATTACAAGTTAATTCGCTCGCTGGTGCACAAAGGAAGGTGCTGGCGGTCGACGGAATCTGCCGCTTGAGGCTCGAGTTGAGCGCGCTTCGGAGACCGGAGACTATGTTTTATAAGCGTCGCGAAAATTTCGCACGCAAGAGAATACATTACGGATACACATTTATGCGGGTGTTATCGGCTTTGCTTCCCGCAATTTTCGACTTTAAAGGGATATGTAAGGCGAAGCCGTGATTTATGCCGGCGGGATTACTTAATGCTTGGGAATGAAGTGAGGAAAATTTGTGACATCGCGATAGTTTGGATTAAAATAATACTGCACTCTTAAGGGCTAAATTAATTTGTTGGAGAATCTGACTTTCCGTTGATGATTATTAGATAATGAAAAGCAAAGTTGTCACGTCAAAGATCACTAACGTTATGGAAACATCGATTTAGTGTACAACTTAAGAAATGTTTAGCCAGTTTATCTTCCACTACGATAATAAGAACTTCGTGTGCCTTTCGTGTGATTTCGGCAATAAGGACTCAATACTGTGCGCTTGTACAGTCCAAATTGAAGTATGCCAATTTAATTTAGTATCCTCATTGCATCAGTTAATTTTTATAGAACATGTTCAAAGCAGATTCCTTAAATATGTCAGCTAAGGTTAACGGCACTTAAGCTGGTAGTCGTTCAGATTGCTACAGCAACATAATTTTACGCGTACAATGTTTTTGAGTTTTAGGATTGTGTCTACTTTTATAAAATGTATTGTATAATGCAGAAATGCGCGTTGATTTGATATTTTATTACACATCAAGCATATATAACCAGTATATCGTGGTACAAGTGATTAATAATCGTTGGACAAATAGAGATTATAGCAAGCTTAGCCTTATAAAAGATCCATGTACCTTCGCGCAATTTGCTCGCTCTAAGCAGAGTGCTATCAGAATTCCTGGAAAAGTTTTAAATGCTGCTAACAAATAAAGCACTCTAACATAGATAGTTGTTGCTTTCGCTATACCGTTCTCTGATGTTTTCCTACCTGAGTATTTGGGTTCTGATCTCCCAGATATAGATTCTAACTTGCCAC
Source organism: Trypoxylus dichotomus (assembly GCA_023509865.1). Taxonomy (NCBI): domain Eukaryota; kingdom Metazoa; phylum Arthropoda; class Insecta; order Coleoptera; family Scarabaeidae; genus Trypoxylus; species Trypoxylus dichotomus. The sequence continues at coordinate 39,047,202 of CM042081.1, forward strand.
CACTGTGTTTGTAATCTGTATCGGTAGATAAAGTAATGCAATAGCTGGTGATGACAATATTCCTTGCTTCTATGTGAAGGATTCTGCTACTATATTTGCTACTACTTTCCTGATACATGGAAAGAAGCTAGAATTTTCGCCAATATTTAAGAAAGGGTGACAGTTCCAATATTAGCAATTACAAACCTAAGGCCATAATGTTTTTGAACGCTTACTTTATAGTCGTAGCATGGTTTTATGTAAAATAGATCTACTGTAACTAATTTGGCGCAGATTTCTCAAATAATACACGTAGATGGGGTGGTCAACTGGATGTTGTTTATATTGATCTTCCCCGTGCTTCTGACCTCATAGATCATCAAGTTGCTGGAGAAGCTGCATTTTTTCGGCGTAAGCAGGAATTTCCTAAAATTAATTCGATCATGTCTTCTAAACAGAATTAATTGTATTTATTTTAATTGATTTAAATCTCGAACTTTTTACTTCACCTTTGGGGTACCTCAATCGAACATAGGCTCGCTCTTCTTTAATATATACATACGTCGATGATCTTCTAAAGTCCACTAACGGCCCTTTATTATCCTATGTTGACGATAATAAAATTAATCAAGCTGTTAACATCTTCAATGATGTTAATTTTCTACAGCGTAATCTGGACAAGATTTATATCTGGTATCTGCATAATAATTTAACATTAAATACAAATAATTTTTCTTATGTCTTTTATAAAAAGAGTGCATAGAATCGATTCTCTGTAATGTGTTAATAATATTAATATCTCTCGCTAATCTTTTGCCAAAGATAAACAAAAAATACAATATTAAATCGTAGACGGTCGAGTTGATGGGCCAAAACACGTGGACGATATACCATTCACTCGCTATGAGCATCTCCTTCATATCTTTCTTAAAACGATTATGTTATAGTTTGCATGCACAATGCCTGATGCGTAAAAGTGTTTGGGTTGCCAACTGAACCCCTTCGTTAACACCCTCCCAATTTTTGCCACCAAAATGCTTTTTGAGTGGACCAAATAGATGATAGTTGTTTGGAGCTAAGTCGGAACTGTAAAATCCGGAATCTCAAAACAGGTTAAGCATAACCTTACTAGCTGAAGGCATAACGCTAAATTGTTTTGTTGGTGATAAAGTTTAGGTAGTGTTTCCATTGCATTGAAGCACGCTTTGTTTTGGATTGATGGTTCGCCAATGATTTAGTACCACTAATAAGCTTCCTAAGTATATCCACCCCTTCCTCTGCATACCGAGAGAGATGTCGCAAGGATAAGCCTACTCTAATACTTCTGTTTTCCTCGATCTTGGTAGCCACTGTAAGCAAACTTTTCGAAAATTCAAGCGATCGTGCACCAGTTGGTAGACTAAACCATGAGAACACCCTATTGCAACTGTAGTTGGTATGATGTCTATTGTTGCCCGCCTGTCAGTTCGAACCATTTCTTCCACCCGTCGAAGTGTTGCATTTGTCTGCGCTTGAGAGAAATTCTCGACTCACCTATATACGGCTCTAGGTGATACACACTTTTCACCGTAAAATAAGAATCATTAACTTATGGATATCTTTTGTCTAGAAAAGAACGCACAACAGCAGGCTGCTCTTCCATAATATACTCTTCGGGCACGGTTGCCACTGCGTCGCGATGAGTATCATAAAGCTGGATTGAGTCGACACCTAGTCACAGATAGGGAAATAGCTCACTGCTATTTTCAGCTCTTCCATAACAGTTTCTGACTTATTTAGTGACTTACTGTACGGCCCTGTGCGTTCTACAACTATCTTTTGTGTTTAGAGCACGCAAACTGGAGAAATATACCGCTTTCGCTGCTTGCCTAATTCTTCTAACATGTATTATTTGAAGAACACATCTTTCATACAGATATGGAAAATGTCTTATTTTGTTCCAATCCATAAGAATCGTGATAAAAATATAATAGATAGAAAAAACATCCAATTTAAGATTAACTTTTTCTGGTGTTGGTTCTTTCCGTCATTACCTGTTTCTTTTTTCTATATTGCTAGTAAACACTAGCAGACATTATTCCTAAATGTTGTAACAACAGAGAGTAACGCCAGCCTTTGGTTGTCAATTTAATATTTAACTTAAGCACTGGATAAGTTGATAATAACCCAACATTTGAACTGTGCTACAAATCCGCTCTATAGCTACATTCTACTCGGTAGATTCTGGATTTATTTAACTCATTGGTATGGAAGCAAAATGCCTAAATGTTTGATTTTGGGAAATATATTATGTTAATACTTTATCAACCAAAAAAAAAAAAGATGTGCCTCTATAATTCAAGCAAAAACAGAACATTACATCATCACCTACATACGAAATCTCTTTAGTCCACCATCGCAAATATGCAAAAGAAAACAAGTCGACCGAACCGGACAGGCTAAACAGAACGCCAACGTAGAAATGGGCACTGCGGTCCCTTGTCAACGGTCTCACATCCGTTTCATATACATACTTTATACGGCAGCTTTTCCAACTCTTTATAACACTTGCATCGTTGGTTCTGTTCGTGCTTCCTCTTTTTTATTTCTGTTTGTCGCGTTTGTTTATGACATTGCCGAGGGTCGGTCGGTACCCTAATTATTGTCAAATAAAGAACATTTTATTGCTCTCCTACGCGCGTGCTGTTTTGATTAAAAAAGACGAACGTTTGATATTATTACGGCTGATACATACATGCAAAGGACTGACAGGAAAGGACTAAAGAGATACTCTCCTCTTTTTTAATAACGAAACCGAATGACTCATCAAATATGTAAAAATCTTTTTTAGTGCCGCATTCTTTACGTGTTGTCTGCATATGACCCGTTTGTAATGTCCAAGATTTGAATGCAGAACAGGTTGCATTGGAACAAGTGGCGTCTTCGGTTTCAATTATGTTATAATGTTAAAAGAAGCGGATATGAGTATGTCTTGTTTTCTATAAGGAAGTTATTTTTTCCATTGGATGTTAAAAGCCTTAACAGAAGGAGTTATTAGCAGAATTGATAAAAATCATGATTTTTGAAGTGATAATCAATCAAGTAATGGTGGTGAAGAAAGTACGAGAGTGGATCTTCATGCCACACTCCTCAGCTACCTCTAATTGGTTGTCTGATTATTGTTTCTGCTATTTAGTTAACTGACATTTGTAGATTATATCTACGTAATATCAAGTTTGTATCTTAAAGTGTTGTGCTGTGGCTAATTCTTGAATTGTGTGTGTCGTGATTGTTCATAAAAATGGATGGAAAAATGGATGCTGTAGAACAGAGAACCGTAACAAAATATCTCTAGAAAAAAGACATGACGCTAAGTCAAATTCCTAAAGACATTATGGCAACTATTGGTCAGTCTGCAGTTTCTTATTACATAGCTAAACGCTGGTGTCGAGATTTTAAATGCGGAAGAACATCCTGTGAAAGCCAACGTGATACAACAGACAAAAACATGAAAAAAAAATATACAATATTATACTGCAAATCCGAGGAGTACGGTTCAGGGACGTTGCGGAAGATACTAGCTTATCATATCATGCGGTGTACAACATACTGACTAAAGAACTAGATATGAAAATGATGGATGGAAGGTGGGTGCCCCGAATGTTAATCATTGATCAAAAAAGAAATCGGAGGTACAGCGTAGAGGTACACCCTCGAACCAACTCTGGAAGCAGTTATTCCACTCGCTTCGTCAAAATTGTGTTTTTGAATCTATTGACTGCTCTTTCTGACGACTGGAACCGTTGACCACGCACTCCGTACGTACCTGTTGGAAAGGTATTGAAATCGTTGGGACATTGTACAGAGGATGGTCTAACAATGGAACGTTTTGTTGTAATGTTCCAGAAATTGGATATTATCGATCCAATTTTGTGTGCAAATGCTTTCTCTGCAGATGTTGACGAAACTTCTTCATAAATAAAAATAATTAAGATCAAGTAATAAAAAATATTTAAATTAGCGTTCTTTAGAGATTTATAAAAGAATATTTTGACTAATAACTTAGAAGCGGATGACGACAAATTAGTAATATGAATCACAAATGTAAGCTGTGAGTCGAAAAAACACTGAGATTTTTAAACTGAGAAACCCTAGGAACAGCATCGCCAAGTACCGAGGAAATATGTACGAGGGGAGGTTCAGAAATTCGTGAAATGGAGGGGATGGACTGGGGATAGGGGCGCTCGCTAGGTGTCATTATGATTGGCGACTCATCATTAGTTTATAAGTTAAGTTGCAGCCCTATAGCGTCAGTCGTTTACGAATAGTTGCCTGCTAAACAATCAATCCGGAAGAAAACTGAAACTATGGAGGAAATTGAACACCGTGCTGTGATAAAGTTCCTTACAAAGCAAGGAAAGAACGCTCAAACCATATTGAATGAAATGGAAATCGTTTATGGGAAACAGTGCCCTAGTAAATCAATGATTTATAAGTGGCATGGTATTTTTAAACATGGTCAGACATCGTCGAAAAAGTGCAAAAATTTCTACTGCAAGATGCCCGTTTGAAGAAAAACCAATTATCTGCATTAGTTGGAGTATCAGATACCACCATTTCGCGTATCCTACATGACGACTTGGGTATGACAAAAGTCAGTGCAAGATGGGTACCGAGAATGCTCACGCCGCTGCAGAAACAGCAACGCGTCTGTGCGTCAAAACAATTTTTGGAGCTGTGTGGAGATAAACCTGCACAGATTTTGGAGCGGCTTGTTACCGGAGATGAAACATGGGTTCATCACTTTGAGCCTGAGTCCAAACAGGAGTCCATGCAATGGCATAAAAAGGGGACACCACCGCCAAAGAAATTCACAGTATCAGAATCGGCTGGAAAGTTGATGGCTACTGTTTTTTGAGATTGTGAGGGGATATTATTGATTGATTACAAAGAAAAGGGTAGGAGCATAACCGAAGAATATTACGCAGCGATATTAGAAAAATTGAAGGAGGCCATCAAGGAAGAACGTCGAGGAAAATTGACCTAGGGTGTGTTGCTCTTGAAAGACAATGCGCCGGTTCACAAGAGCAAAGTTGCAATGGGTGCTATGCACAAGCATGGCTTTCAACCAATAGTCTGGACCTACAGTCCATACCTGGCACCTAGTGATTTTTATTTGTTCCCCAATTTAAAAAAAGACTTACGTGGAAGAAAGTTTTCCGACGACAATGAGGTAAAGAAGGCATTTTTGGCCCATTTTGAGGCGAAAGATAAAAAATATTTTTATGATGGTTTAGAAAAATTAATTCATAGATCTAATAAATGTATTGTGCTTAAGGGTGATTATATTGAAAAGGAAAAATAGATTTATTGTTTTATTTTATTTAAAACCCTTTCATTCCACGAACTTCTGAACCTCCCCTCATACATATGAATTAGAGCAGCTATAGAATGGCATTGCAACATACTTCCTAATACCTACACTGAATGTAATTTCGGGTACACCAGTCATATATAATTAAAAGATTTTCTTCTAAGAGAAAGCAATTCACAGGAACAGAAATATTATCGTAAACTTGCAAATAATTAGTTAAGGCCAATCAACCAAATCCAGAAAACCATTCAGAAATATATTGAACGGTGAAACAATGAAGGAAGCAGATGTAAAGGAATTGAAATCTATGTAATATGATGCTTAGAGGTTGATATAAAGAATTTTTAAAATAATTTCTAAAATAAAACGTTAAGAGTTCTTAACAGTACTTAGAATCCCCATATTTATCATCCGGTTAAGCAACTATTAATTAATACATTTGACAGTAGTGAGATCGTTGTAGACTTTGCTAATGTCTGGCCAATGAGTACTGCTGATTAAAGGGATTGAATACAATGAATTGGAAAATAGTGTTCATAACAGGGAGGAAAAATTGTTGCTTATTAAAGAAGAAAAACAGGGAATTGAATGTACTAAACATCCAGAATGAATTCATAGATAGAATTCAAATATATAGCAATTTGAATAGTTTTTAAATGTGGAAAACGTTTCATAAAATAAAGAAATGCACGGTTGTAATGTTATATATAACAATACCAATAAAGGAAAAATATATTTTAGCGAAACAAATACAGGAAATAAAAAGTATAAGAAGTGAAGCGCCAGAAAACGCACCGTGATGTCATAAAGCAGATAAAAACGTTGCCAAAAAAGCAATTTTCGCGCTTTAGGAAGATTAATAAAGAAAAAATGCTCAGAAACACTTCCCAATTTATTGAGAATTAAGTGGAAATTACCGTAGAGTTTCGATTACAAGACAATTAATTAACTGAAAAAACGTGGATGTCAAAAAAATTAAATAACGGCTTCCGCCGAGAGAATGGGAATCAAACGCCGGGTATAAACTTTTAAATTAATTCGTCTTTTATAAGTTCGCGAGAAGCGAATTAATTAATGATCTCGTCTGAATTTTGTAACTTTTCCAATTTGATGGCAGACTGTTAAAACTTCCCCGCGACGGAAATTTCGTCCATTTAGAGATACAAATTTGCGTAGAGAAATACAAATATTCGAAAGTTGAATACGAATTTTATCCAAATTTGTTATAGCATTTATTATATTTGGTTTGCTAAATGCTTAGTCCTCCGATATTTCAGCATTTCTCCTCCATAGAGGAGAAAACTTAGAAAAAGAAACATTAAAATTCTTCGGAAACATCATAGCCAAACAGGAAATACCAAATGAATGGAAAATTTTTAAAAAGGGCAAAAGAACAATCCCTGACCACTTAGGAATAGCATTCCTAAAAGAAATGTGTAAAACTATACAAATCTGCGGAGAATAACAAGGTTTCCGAAAAAATAGGTCCACTATCGACGCAATGTCCATTGTCAGACAAATAGCAGAAAAAATCTCTGGAGTTTTCATGGGACTTGTCGATATGGCAAAAGCCTTAGTACGAGCTCGCCTAGCGAACATAACAGAGATAATGGGAGGAAGAGAAATAAACCCAAAGCTTATAAAACCAATCTACGAGATTAATAGTCACTCCAGAACGATGAATGTTCAATGTGATTATAGATAAGCTAATTGAAAAACTACCTAAAACAGTTGCCCATAAAACGGGCAATACTTACTTCAATGCAGTCTGCGACGCAGACCACGCGGTACTAATCGCTGATCTGAAGACAACTTGCAAAGATTACTTCACTTCTTTAGTCAATCAGCAAAACAACTGAAAGTGATTATCGAAGTTGATAAAATCAAATATCTATTAACATCCAAAGAATCGGTAAGATACGAACTGCAGACCAAAGAATGAGCGAACAAGTGAATCAGTTTAAATACTTAGGACCTGATATAACCAGCTGTGGAAATCTAGATGCTGAAGTCCGGGAACAAACAATGAAAGCTTCCACAATCTTAGGCTGCTTAAGAGACATCGTATGGAGGAGCAAATACCTTAAAGTGAAGAACAAACCGGGAGTATACAAACCAGCAATAAGGCCCGTAATGATATAGGGTGCTGAAAAAAGACCAGATACCGTCAAGTAAATGATGCCAACAGTCGAAATGAAGACAAGAAGCATTCGTGGGAAAATATTACTTGACATAATCAGAAGCGAAGACCTACGACAACAAGTCAAAATACAATACGTGGGATAATGGTTAAGAGATCGAAGAGAATGCGAGAGCAAACACGTAGGCAGAATTGGCGCTGATAGACTGGTAAAAATTGCCAAAATAAATAACTCTGTGGGAAAAAGAAATCGGAGGAGGCCATCAAAACGCTGGGAAGAATGCTGGACATCTACATCCGAAGGGGCATAGGAAGAAAACATGCAATAGCCAATTTACCACGTGTAGAAAGGAAGAAGAGAGCTTATTTACACTTCCTTGTATCGATTGATACTTTGTATTCTTTTTCTGAACCAATATTACTCTTAAATAATTTATTTCTTTTTTGTATTTGTTTTCAGTATTATAAGCTCTGTATACATTGTTTTTGGTGTTAGCCTGTTATTGGACTTTCCCTTTTAAGCAATAAAGACATTATTATTATAGTTTAAATTTCATTTAAATCGGTGAGTAACATTTAATGGTGCCCCCTTGTGAGTGCACAATGGTCGTGTAATAATATTCATTTTGTGTTTAAGGAAGTACTACACTAGGGTGACAGAATAAAACAGATACCAGGTAAAGCGGTATAAATATGTAAACAGCTAAATTCTAAGAACGAATTAAGAACTTTCTCTTGTCATTAGGGTAGGGGTAGATGTATCGGAAGGAGTTCGTCATAGTTTAGTATCGTTACAACTATGCCTCGCTAACAAGGTTCGAGTGATATTAGCGACTTCACCCGGGGTCGTATCGTTGGCCAGAGTGAACGCGGCGCTTCGCAACGTGAAATAAGTAAATTTTTAACTATTCCGTTTTCCACAGTTAACCGTGTGATTACACAATTTAAACGCAAGGAAAAAACAACAGTGGAGCCGAGATCAGGTAGTGCCGAACTTTCTGAAAGAAGTAAATGGGTGCTTGTGCGCGAAGTGTTAAGAGAACCGCGAAAAAGTACAGCTGAGCTTGCGGCAGCTTCACAGAAAGGTCAGCGCACCGTTCTGCGATACCTCCACAGCGTGGGGATGTATAAAAGAGAGGCGAAGAAAAAAACCTCTCCTTACGGCGTTTCAAAAACGGCGCCGAATGGTTTGGGCAATCGAAATGTGAACGAAGCCCGAAGAGTTTTCGCGGTCTGTCATTTTTTCAGACGAAAGCAGATACTGCCAATTCAGTGATAGTGGTCGTACGTGTGTATGGAGACGTTCGTCACAGAACTGGACGACAAATTTTTGCATCAAACGGTGAATACGGCGGTCTGAACATCATGGTGTGGGGCGCGATATGGTATGGTGGAAGATCGCAATTAGTAATCTGCGACGGAAATATAAATGCGGAAAAATATATCCAAATATAAACAGAAGGACTATTACCGATATTCGACCACGCCATTTTATCTAAAGAAGACGCCACATTTATGGAGGATGGAGCACCCTGCCACAAAGCAAACAACAACCACATGGGAAGAGGAACAGGGGATTCGGATTTTACCATGGCCAGGCCAATCACCAGACATGAATCCGATAGAGAATGTTTGGCACGTAATCCAGACAAATATGGCGAAACGACCCCGAAAACCCAGCAATAAGGAAGAACTCGTGGCTGCTGTTACAGAAGAGTAGTTACATATTCCAGAAAACACCATTAATCATTCAATAGATTCTATGCCACGACGACTCGCAGCACTTCACGCACGTAAAGCTGGATCAACAAAATATTAGTCTAATTTAAAAATTTTAAAATATTTTATATATATAACGAGAATAGTATATTTTTTTTAATTAGTGGGTGTCTATTTTATTCTGTCACCCTATTGTATATAAATGATGCGGAAGCTAATAGCAAAACCCATGAAATACATTACGCATAGGAAGAAAATTGCCAAAATTATCTTCTATTGTAGTTTCGAATATCTTTCATCAATAAAGGTTAGAAACTTAATCCTACCCGATTTCACACTCGCAGAACTTTGTATAGCGCAAACAATACCAATTTGCTTCTATTCTATTATTGGCAACAGAATAGACATCTGATATTGAGCAAGGTCTGAGTTATTCGAGTCGCAGACAAAAGCTACTTCTACAGACGGTGTAATCAGAAATTTCTGTATAATTAATATTAAATTACTTAGGGATATCAGATAACTGCTTCTAATGATAGAGTTTAATTACTTAATGGATAATCCTTCGTAATAAACGGCCCCTCATCAAGGAAACTCTCCCGATAGGTTCAAATATTGATGAAGATTTAAAACATTAATTTATAGGGGGAGGTTGGTTACGTCTATGAAATATCCATATTAATACATGATAATCCAGATTAAATACTGTATATTCATATAGAGTGGGTAAGTAAGGATTGGAATAATTCGATGAAAGTCAGTGTGTGTACGGTTCGTTATGTAAAAGTGATAGGAGGCATAATTTCTGTGTAAATATAAATTGTGAAACAAAACAATATTACATAGCAAGATAGAAAATGCACATATATTTGGATGCTTGCGTCTATGCTATGTGCAAAAAAGTAAAAATCATTATAAAAAAAGATTAAAAGTTTTTAGTAATCCTATAAATGAAGCTAAGAGCTTTGCAAGCTGCACGTAATTGTTCGATGTGGCCGATGAAACTTATATGTGTGTCCGATATAATGCGAAAATGACTCGTGAAAGTTGATGATTACCAATATGTTAGGATGTCTGAATAGGCGACGAGTTTCTAAAAAATGTCATAATACAACATTCATTTGCTATTATATCATTTGCATATCATTTGCTCAGATTGAGACTTAAATTATTTTCTTTGTGCCAGTCTGCCGCTAAGAGTAAATTCCATTGTAGGAGTAGAATGTTTTCGGTACTATTTATCGCTCTATATATTTTAATATATCAAGCCAATATTAGAGAGGTAACAATTTTAAAGAAGTCATTCATGAAGATATTGAACAAGAGGGGTCATAATTTCGAGCCTCATGCAATATCCGAAGTCGACAGAAAATCGTTGGAATACCTATTATAGAACACATAATTGGATCTTCCATCCAAATAGGAATATATAAGCTTCAGCAGGGTGGGTGAAAATCTACAGTGATCAGCGAAATCAAAACCTTTGTAAAAACATGTGTGAATTACATCCACTTGAATTTTACTGCCCATGTTCTCACAAAATTATTGAGGTGCCCTATTAGTACGATGACATATAACACATAATATTCAGATATATCAATGAGTAGAGTAAATCCTCAAATATTTTAGCAATGAGGTAGATAAAAATACTAAAATTCATAGAAACTTAACTGGAGATAAGCTGCACCCCATAGATAAAAATGCTAAACTTTATTTCAAACTTCCATTGAATCCAAATAAAAAATCCACATTTTCTTGATTTTACCAAAGTCTAAATATTGTGTTTGTCTGGGTATTATGATACGTATCCCCGAACATTGTTATTGATCAAGATATTAAAAGCGATTCACTGCAACGGTCTTCATGGCGTAAATGGCAATGTACTTATCTGGAGAACAAAAGCTGTGGGTTCGAATCCCACCGTATATAGCGAAAATGGTTAATTCCCGAATTAATTCATTTAGACGTTGGTAAAGGTAAGGGAAAATCCGCGTGTTATGATCTATCCTTCATAGTGGACGATTTTCGGGAGCTTTTCCAATCGATGTACCTTATACTTTCTTTAATTCCGATACCTCCTGCTGCGATTTTTCCAGGTGCTGGGTTGATCAACCTCATTTCTGTGACTGAAGCGGACGTGGCATACGCTATTAGATCAATAAAAGAAAATTGCAGAATAGGTAGCGATAATATACCGGCCTTTATTGTTAGGGATTGTGTGCCTATTTTTGATTCACCCCTCTGTTATTTCTTCAGTCTTGTACTCAAGATTTCTACCTTCCCATCTGTATGGAAGATTGCCAAATTTGTACCTGTTTTCAAGAGTAGCGAGGAGTATGTTGTTTCCAATTATCGTCCTATAGCGGCATTAAATAATTCTGTAAAAGTTTTAGAGATATGTTTATACAAGTATATCGATGCTCAAGTTAGGCCCTGGATTTCAGGTGACCAGCACGGTTTCGTTGCTAACGATCTACTGTAACTAATTTTGCTACAATTATTCAATATTTATTTGACAGTGTAGCTACTGGAAAGAAGGTAGATGTTGTATATATCGACCTCACATTGGCTTTTAATCGGATCGATCACACTCTGCTTATTACTAAATTGAACAATATTGGATTTTCATTTTCACTGTTACCTTTGTTCGATTTCTATCTTCATAATAGAAAACAAAATTTGTGACACACATGGGCTTTGAATATAATTACTGGACTCCCTCAAGGGAGTAACTTTTGTCAACTTCTGTTCTTCAGATTTATAAACGATTTGTGTTATCAATTGAGCTGCCGTAAGTTGTTATACACAGACGAAAATTATATATTACTATCAACAATTTTCAGGATATTAATAATTTTCAGAGCCAACTTAATATATTCCACCTGGTGTATTAACAATAAACTAACGGTTAATATTGATAAGCGTAAAATTGTTACTACCCTACATAATTATCACTTAGTTGGATCTCTTTTGCCTTGAGACAACTCTATGAGAGATTTGGGTATCAGGTTTGATTCAAAACTGACCTTTGCTGAGCACATATATGATATTTGTTCATCGGCGTTGAGTATGTGAGGTTTCGTCATTCGTATTACATTAACTTTCTTTTAACAACATTTCTTCGCCTTTATTTTACTCTTCTTCGGTCTGGAATATGCATCGTCGTTCTAATGGGCAATAAAGTATTATTATTAAAAAATTGGAATTAGTATAAATTATTTGTACAAAAAAGAAAACGGCAACATAAAATACAAATAATTACTTAGAATTTTTATCTTAATATATTTCAATCTCTACGACCTCGATGTAAATCAAATTCTACGTAGCTTTACTTGTTTTCAAGATTAATTGGAATCGTCTTTTCACGATGTTGAAATTTTCATAACATCTGGTACGGAAATATGTTGGGCCTATCGCTTTTAAGTTATTCCGAATACCTTCTTCGGATTATATACCCTGTTGAAATGGCCTTATCGAATTATACGCTCAGTGATTTTATGAGAAAAAGTCGAGTTTAAGATGCCGAGAAAAAGCTTTCACAACTCGTAGACATAAACGTTAAAATTTACACTAGATTTACTTTTATTTTCACACAAGGTTTAATCCCAATATAAACGGATCTTCCCAAAAAACTTCCAAAATAAAATATAAAGGGTATATAAGGTAATTTCTATTCAGATAAGAATATCTATTGTATTTTATGAAGGAAAAAACATGCTCTACTAAGGCATAGGAGTATATACGGGGACGAGTTGGAGTATTTCTAATAGACATTAGCCATTCTGCATTTAATCATACGTTAAGCATTCCAACACACCAACGTAATATTCATTCCCAGTGTACATCAGCACTTTGAATCGAGTATTATCTAAGAAATTTGCAAGTTACAATGCTCAGGCATTTTATATAAGAAAGAAAACGTTCATTTAGTAAATTCGTAACACAACCAAAACTCGATAGGTAACAAATTTGTTTTTATGTATTATGTATTTTTTGTTTCAAATATGTTCCCGATATTTTTTACATTAGGTAGTTTTCAAGTGAATCCATTAGGGCAGCTTAAGATAAATCCATCTCTAAACAAGGGACATTTCTATATACCAGACACTTTCAGTGGATCTTCGTAAGTAAGACGTTATGGTGTACTAATGGCTTCGTTTAAAAACTTGACAATGTAAGAAAAGTCGAGAACATGTTTGAAATAAAAATGATATAACATGTTATATATATTAATAAAGACTTATGTCAGGAGAAGCCTTATGCAACTGAGAGCTAAATGTCAGCAGACACATGCAACTACGACGCGGTTTCAACCGGGAAACCTAAATTCTTTAAGAGAAAATAAATACGTCGAAACGTTAAAACTTATTATGTAACTGAAAACAAATGATGTAATGTAAGGGAAAGAAGAAGATGTTTAGCTTTGTCAATAGCAAACCAATAAGCAGATTACGTATTTGAGAGCGTCCAGAAAGCGATAAGTCGAAACGTCGATCTAATCGAAACATCACATGCGGATACAAACTCAGAAACGCTATATATTTTGGGATACAAGGAAATTACAAGCCTTTTTATGAAAATGATATTATTTATCTTCAAAATAATCATCTCCTGCATCAATGCACTTTTGTAACCGAACATTCCACAACATAAAAGATTGAATTGATGAATTACTTCATCTATCTCATCCTCCTTCGTGAAACGTAAATGTTTCTATAGGTTAAAGAACAACTAGACATCACACATGGCCAAATCGGGCAAATAATGTTGATGTTCAATGATCTTTACATTATTTTCAGGTAAAAATTCAACTGTCTGCTGTGCACTGTGTGACGATGCATTCTCGTGATGCAACATTTTGTGGTGTGCCAGTTTGCTGTGACTGTACATTCATTTTCCAGTTTGATTGCTTTTACTAATCCTGAACTATGAAGGAAAACTGCGTATATAACTTTCTTGACAGACCTTTGCTTTTTGGCTGTTGTTGGTGTTGGTGCATCTTCTTGGATCCACACCAGGCCGCTAGAGATATCGTAAAATGGGGTGTAAGTTTCATCACCTCTTACTATTTTAGATGGAATACGATGTCTACCATTCTTTAACATTTCTAATGTTTCCCGAGCGATTTTCACTCGCTCTGCCTTTTGGAAATCGTTAAGCATATGTGGCACCCAACGAGTAACAACTTTTTTTCATCCGAAGACGGTTGCGCTTCCAACACTAAGAGTTATCTTAATTGCTTGATAGGTGCATCTTGGATCTTCGTCGATCATACGTCTCACTCTGCAATATTTCCAGCGGTTACTGAAGAACAGGGCCTACCACCACGTATGGCATAACCAAGCTACATCCGTCCTCTTTTAAATTCGCTATACCAGCGAGTTTCAATCGTTCAAGACTTTGCTGTTCACTTAAATCGACCTTAAAACTGTAGTAAATCATTGCATGGACATGTTCTTTTGACATGCCCATGTGTCGAGTCAGAGCTTACTACATAAGAATGGTAAGAAATGCAGTGTTGTCAGCTCTAACTTCTGTTTCTAAGTTTCGTGGCATCTCACCAAACATAGCGTGATCCTCATATACAAAGTAGGTCGCAATGACTATGGTTCCCAAACGGGAATCGTTTCCATGTATGAATATTTGTGTCAATTAAAGTTATAACATATTTTTTTATAGGTTACTTCAAGAAACCGCTTAAGAAAACAGTACCTTTAAACATTATTGTACTAGCCTAATGTCTATTCTAAAACTTTTACAAAAATTACTTACTAAACTTGCAGCATTAAACTATGCTAGTCGACTAACCACCTACTTCTTCATATTCTTCTGGAGATTGTCAATTGTTGTTGACCGATCATCTGAATTCACTTATGCCACTCAACCATCAGATTTAAACTTCAATTTCTCGTTTCTTTACATCTCTATTTTGATTTCTTTTGTTAATCCGATAAGAGAGGACTGCAAAAAAAACAAACAACAATTTTGTAACGTGCTTCGCAATTTCACGGCGAACAGGGCTGTGCGTTATTGACATTGTTTGTCTTTAATTTTCGCAGAGCTGTTAACCGCCTGAAATTTACATATTAGTGAAATCCCGCCGTGGAATCGCATCGAAATCACACCATTTAGAAACCCAAGAAAACGACGTCTTGAAAGCACTTCGTTGAATTTCAGGAATTTTAAGTTAATTGTGTTTATTTGAGTAAATAGTAGGCGCATGGTAATTAAACAAATAGTAGTAAAAACAATTTCAAACAGATGTTTGTACTTCAGTTATTACTTTAACAATACCGTAGCTTATGTAATAAAAATTCTGCCCACGACTAATGTGGTAAAATTTGGGAGATAAGGATATGATTTTAAAACAAACACATCTTATATTGAGCCACAAAGAATATATACATATGACGCCGCATACTAGCGCTTGATTGCGACTACATTCGATTAAGCGTGCGATTCAAGTTTCAGATTATTTCACATAAAGAAGAAAACTTGGACTATATCCTAGTCCATAGTCACGGTGTTATACATAAATTGGGTGCTGTTAAAGTACAAACGTGCATTTCAATAATAAAAGGAATTACATATGCACCGTCTATGTCAAGATATAGGGCGAAATGCAGCTACAGTAAGTAGTACGAGCACAGCAGGTGGTATGCAATAACACTTAAGCTTCAGAATATTCCTAATCTGCACAGAAACTTTGAAGAGTTGTGTTTCTCATTCTGGGTTAATGAGAAAATCTCAGTAAATCAATAATAGGTTTGTTTATAGTTGCGCACTATAAGTTGAAACGTTGTTCTTAAAATACAAATACGCTGTATTTAGGTTGAAGTCGCCACTATTGCGAACTTTATCATTAAGGAAATTACAAAGTTGGTTAAACTGGCAAAATAATTTTCTTCTGGCATTAACGATGTCTGAATCAGAAAAATTGAAGTTGAGTATCAAGTGTTCAGATATTTAAAAATGAATAGATTTTTCCAATCACACACTCGATATAGTTTATCATGTTTTGAAGAAAGATGAAGTTGCAGATAAAAGCTATTAATAACAATTACCCGAAACTTAGAAATAAAAGACCTACATGCATTTAAATGTATTACTACTATACTATACTTGGGCTTTAATACTCAATACGCCACCAGTGTTCAAGTCATGTACAAGATTTGGCGAGATGAACGGAAAGAATTAGATCAGCATTGGTTATAGATAGAGCGCCATACCATGAGGTACAAGTAAATCGTGTACAAGCTGGAAATCGAATGTGTTAATATGGTTAGCGCAGTTATTATTCGTTTCATGCTTGAGTAAAGTTAAAGCTAAGGCTGCTTAATTCTTTTAAATATCATGAAAGTAGATGTAGTGCACATAAATTTGACGTGTTATTGAGAAACTCCGGCCACGCCAAGTGTTACGTTTTCTACCATACCATCCAGACCTCAACCCCACAGAATACATATGTATATACAAAAAGGACACACTGTCTGTGATGCATGAACTTGAAAATATAAGTGAAATCTTTGGAAAAATCGTTTTAAAGAAACGAAATTGACTGAAAAGAGTTATCTAGAAAGTGAGCAGATTTATAAAAAAAATCTTTAGTAATGAATTGAAGTGTTAGTACCTTACAATTAATTTGAAAGCGCGGTTACTTGTCTGTTTGCCTAGTTGTCTTCGCTGCGAGCTTTCTTCGGGACAATTTCACCGTTGGCTAATTGACTACGGCGAGTTGTTCAACCCCCTGTGTAAGTATTCTCATAAAGGGTGTTCTTTCTGTAAATATAACTATGCATGAAAAAGGTCCAGGAGATGGTAGCCGGCGAAAAGCACTTTGCATTCCAGAGAGTTGCCAGTCTGGTTATAACTCGTGCACGTAGCACCACACTGAATGTTGCTCGCCTTCATATGTAATTAAAAAGGGAGGCAAAGACCACTATCTATAGATACTGGCATTTTGCAATACAATTACCATAAAGCATGGCCTGTGCATGAACAGGACTCTCGAGAAGCTTCCTGAGAATATTCCTATCTATGCTGTCAGTCATAATATGTACTATGACGTCAGTGGATACATGCTTTGATGTACGTTTCCTCGACAGAAATAACTAGAGTTTCGGTAATGACTGCTTAAACAGGGTTGATATAAGTCTGTATAGTGATAGTTCCAAATGTACACCGAAGTCGGTGTGGGAGTCTCCTGACGCAAACCTTTAACTGAACAGACTTGCAGTCTGGAAAGATTTGCTACAGTTTTCCAAGCAAACATTTTCGCGATCGATATAGAAGCTGGAGTATCCCTTTCTAGAGGAGTAAAACAAATCGATTAATATTTCTAAAAAATAGTCAAGCTGCACTGCAGGTCGTTCGGGCAGGTAAAATCTTCTGCAGACTTGTAGCTGACTGCAGGAACAGTGTTAAGACAGTGAGCAGTGACAACAAAGTTATTTTCGTCTGTATATCAGGACGTACTGGCATTGAAGCTAACGAGATGGTTGATACCCTTTCTAGATGCCAAGCTCCACTGGGACCATAGTCTATGGCCAGCATATGTTACGCGATTGCCAAATTACCGTCCTGTTTATCAGAGGTAAATCCCTAGGCTTCCTCTATATTAAAGCATTTATGTCGCCTAGATGAGATGGAGTTAAACAATTAATAGAGCTCAATAAGGAATTCTATCAAGGCTCTAATTGTGATTCGCAGGCCATGCCTGAGTAGGGAAACACCTGCATAGCATGAGTCTCACTGGGAAGATTGATTGTCGTCCATACTTGGAAGAGAAAGAGACTGTTGAACATTTTATCTGGCACTCTCCTGCCGTGAGCGGAATCAGGTTTCCTCAGTTTGGCAATGTTTTTCTAACATGATCAAACTTGGCAAAATTCTTTTGAGTACATTTCTGAAGTTTGGCAGAACGATAGATACACTCAAGGATCTTTAGTATTAGTTGTCCGCTTACAATATATCCTATTGGTCGATGTGGAGAGGTGTAGTGTTAAATAACGTGAATATCTGGTTAAACTGAAAATTTTGGTGGGCAACTGATGTTTGTCGGATCAATTCAGGTGAAACATTTTAACATGTTTCTTATTAATAGTGCCAATTCACTCTGGAATATTAAATACACCTCAGAATTACGTTTTACCTTTACATATAGTGCAAATGTTAGCCTAAGGAATATAAGACTATTTACAACAAGGACTTACATAAATATTGAAATCGTACACACTATTTGTTTATTGTATATGTTTTTATGTTGCTATTAATTTTGGTTTATGTTCCTCGTTAAGGTGATGAATATCTTTTGAATTTAGAATCCCATATTCATTAAAATTGCATTACAATAACACAAATAACGTAGTGTATTGTAACTAATCCTTCGCTTAAATTAGAAGTAAATATTTCAAAATATTTGTACAATTAAAAAACAAACAAATGTCATAATTGTGATTGCGCTATCTAGATTCAAATTATAAAACGGCCAGGCTTGTATTTATTTCTGGACCCATTGGAAGTTGACTTAAAAAGCCTCAAAAGTACAAATTGCTTGTTCTCAACGTCTAATGGAAAACAAACATATTTGACCTATATTTCATATACAAATTTTATTCACAGTCGGAATATTGCTTCCATGTAGAATCCTTTCGACTGCACCGAAGTTTTAAAGCAGTTCTTTCTTGCTTTTCTTTGCTTTAAAATATTGTTTTCGATGTCAGAAGGATATTTTTTCTCCTTTAGAGACACACATATTTTCATCAATTAACAGATACATCAACTACTAGAGGAACCAGAATATTTATAGAATTAAGTGACATTTATGCAGAAAGACAACCTAATTTAGCGAAATAACCCCACCGTTCAGTGTAGCTGAAGAAGTTCATTGAAGTGAAGTTCGTTGCATTTTCTCTTTCGTCGCTTCGACGTTGCTGATAATCTGCGCGTTGCCATGACGCCTTGCAAATTCGCAGACAGCTCACTAGACCTTCTTTGCAATGCTAACAGCGAGGGAGAGCTTTAACAAATCTACTTAGAGCGTTAATGTTTCATGCGTCATTGAATAAATACCTACATCCTGCTGAGGGTAGTGGCTGTGAAAAAGATTGAGGGATCAAAGTGTTTGTACAATACTACAATTGTAAGAGCGATGAAAAAGTTTTTTGGCACCTGTCGCGTATAATAATAATATTATTAATTCATTCACGTGTGTGTAGTTGCTCAAGTGTTTGCTATTTTCTATATTGGGTGGGTGTTAGTTATTGTTTCACATTAAATTTTCTACTTGTGTTTGATATATGTTTTAATTACTTTCTTCAAACTTTCCTTCAACTTATTTTTGTAAGTATGTTGTCTTTAGTCTCTAGTCTTTTGTGCGAAAAACTCCTGTCTTTAGCTCTGGTATATTTCTATCAGTTTTTAAGAGAGGTCTTCCCATTATGTGTGTTGTTGGACACGGCGACAAGCCTCGCAGGTGCGAGGAATATTTCTTTTCCTTCCTCTAACCATTTTTAGTGTTCGCAAATATTTTTTGCATCAGTAATAAACGCTAATAACGAGGGATTGCTTTTGTGGCCAAGTGAGTATCCAACCACATAGATTAGCGAGATGTACAATATGTAACAATACTTTCCATATTGAATGCGGGTTATTGCTGCCGAAGCTGATTATAGTATAATGGAAAAGAAATTAACGCATCTATAACATTCTTTATTGATTTTAAAGCACTTTCAATTATACAAGGTGTTCTAAATGTAATATAAATACAGGATCTTATATCTTATTCTATGCACGTACTGCATATACATACATTAGAAAAGCGAAACAGTTACTCTATATAATCCGACCTCATATAGTTTTATTTAGAAAGATAAACTCTCTATGACAACTGTATCGATGGGAGGCAAGTCTAAAAAAACGACGGAACACAGGGAGAGAAATTAACAGCAATACCTCAATACGTGGTGGGAAATTTTAAGAAAATGAGTGGGGTGAATACCGTAATATGCAGTACAGATACATGAAAATGGGCATTACACGCTAATGAAGATATTAAACTAGAAAACTTCAAAGCTTCAAAAAAGTGGATGCTGAATTTTAAATTTCAATATAAAAAAATTAAAATCACTAAATTTATCAGTCGTTCATATGAATCAGATATTTTGCAATTTGAAAGGATTGCTACTGATTTTATTAATGAAGTTAAACCAGTATGTAAAGTTATGGTGGCGAGCATGTATATAATGTAGATCAAAGCGGTTTTAGCTTAGAGATACATTCTGGACGTTCAGTAGCATTCTAAGGTACGAAAAAAGTTGAAGCTGCTATTCAGTTTATACAAGCAACAACGAACAGTTATACTATTTTCCCAATAATGTCTGCATCTGGGCAACTTATGCTTTCACTATTAATAGTACTAAAAGTACATGGTCGCAAGTTTGGCTCCCAAGTACAACAAACATCTTCAGGCAAATTAGCCAATCATTTATTTAACAATTGGTTTCTTAATACTTATTTATCAAGTACTGTGCCAAAGGGTCTCATGCTTTTAGACTCATGGACAGGTAACTGTCCAGAGTCTTTGAGGGAAGGGATCCCATCCAACACCTTGTATATACCACATTTACGTGTCCTGAAAGACCTTTCGATAAGGTATAATATTTGCATTAAATTTTTGTTCTATCTATTTCCGTTCAAGAATTAAATCTGGAAAACTAAAAGTCTGCGAATTTTCGAAGTTCCACAATCTCAGAATAAGTTTCAGCACAAATAAAATATTTTTATTTTCAAGTCCTAACATACTATACTTACCTAGATTTCCTTGCAAACTGAAGAAATTGAAATTGAAATATATAAGAAAAGAAGAAGACAAAGAACAATAAGAAGAAAAAGTTGAGACATCACGTTAGATATAAGGGAGAATACTAAGACTGATAAATTTGGAAGTAAAAACTTTACATCCAACAACAATCTAACTTAAACATAATTCCAGATGTTAGTGGAGCATTCCCAATAGAGTTTGATCACTTTTCTTTGAAGCACGTGGATACTATGAGATGTTTTGAGGAAAGTGAATGTAGTACGGTATTATCCTTTTATGAAACTGTATGTCATGGCTCTCTTTATGGAAAGAGGTTTATAAAACCCCGACCAGAAAATCGCCTATTAGTTCGTAAATGTCCTCTTAGAAGGAATAACTAACCACTACGACATAGATATGTGTTTCTCTTCTTTTCATCTTATCAGCATCTTCCTGGTGTTTCGTCAAAGTTTTGAAATGTACTGTATGTATATGAAATATGAAATCATACACTTTAAAGTACGACGTTGAGCCTATTCAAAATAAAACGAAGGCGAGGATTGAATTATACTAAAAGTTTTGGAAAAAGATGAATATCATCTTGGCTCTTTAATTGGACAAGTTCCTCCGAGAAGGACACTGCCAACTTTATACTACCAACTTTCGGAGAAGAGACAGGAGGAAAGAGTGGAAATAAAGTGGACCTTTGGAAGAAAGGAAGACGAAAGGGAAATATTAATAAGATATTTTTATTTCGGAGACAGGTACTTTGTTTCTGTCAAGCGTGGAGCGATATGAAGCTCTTATTTGAAACGAAATAAATTTTTAGCATCATAAATATTATTCTATGGCTTATAGCCCGTTCGCGTTTAGGCGTAGTTGTGTAACTCTTATTTTTGAGTTTCTGTCGGGTAAGGGCGGTGAGTTAGTTAGCGAAGAAGTTGGGACGATTAATGTTAGAAGTTAGAATAAACTTTATTCATGAAATAAAACCGGAAAATATTGTATTGTACAATTTCAGTGATAATGTTGATATTAACTGAAATAAATTCAGAATTAAAACGTGTTACAGGATATTATGCTCACTATCTGCAGCTCAGATCATAAAACATCTGGAATCAAAGTTATTGATCATCTGAACAGCAAATCAATTCAGGCTAAAGTAGAAAAAGTGGAATCGAAATATACGGAAGAATAATCTTCGTATAAGATTTTTGCTCCCTTCCAAAAAAATATAAGAAGCTACTGCGGCAGATTTATGGTGATGTGGAGTGCGAATTAATAGCCTTTTAGAACGGCTTTGCCAGAAGTCGTAACTGAAGAAATGAACAGTATCCTCCGATAACCGAGTTGGTTACAAATCTTCCACCAGGACGTAATATGCATAGAGAAAACTATAAATTTGATATATTTGCATTTATAGAATATTGATTAAATGGCACACAATTAAACTACACTAGGGTGACAGAATAAAATAGACACCTACTAATTAAAAAAAGATTTTATTCTCGTTATATATACAAAATATTTTAAAATTTTTAAATTAGACTAATATTTTGTCGATCCACCTTTACTTGCGTGAAGTGCAGCGAGTCGTCGTGGCATAGAATCTATTGAATGATTAATGGTGTCTTCTGGAATATTTAACCACTCTTCTGTAACAGCTGCCAAGAGTTCTTCCTTATTGCTGGATTTCCGGGGTCGTTTCGCCATATTTGTCTGGATTATGTGCCAAGCATTCTCTATCGGATGCATGTCTGGTGGTTGGCCTGGCCATGGTAAAATCCGAATCCCCTGTTCCTCTATCCATGTGGTTGTTGTTCTTGCTTTGTGGCAGGGTGCTCCATCCTCCATAAAAGTGGCGTCTTCTTTAGATAAAATGACGTTGTCGAATATCGGTTGTAGTCCTTCTGTCTTAATATTTGGATATATTTTGCCGCATTTATATTTCCGTCGCAGATTACTAATTGCGATCTTCCGCCATACCATATCGCGCTCCACACTATAATGTTCACACCGCCGTATTTCACCGTCTGATGCAAAAATTTGTCGTCCAGTTGCTGGGACGAACGTCTTCATACCCACGTACGACCACTATCACTGAGTTGGCAGTATCTGCTTTCGTCTGAAAAAATGACAGACCGCCAAAACCCCTCGGGCTTCATTCGCATTTCGATTACCCAAGCCATTCGGCGTCGTTTTTGAAACGCCGTAAGGAGATGTTTTTTCTTTGCCATCCTTTTTACATCCCCACACTATGGTGGTATCGCAGAACGGTGCGCTCACTTGTCTGTGAAGTTGCCGCAAGCTCAGCTGTACTTTTTCGCGGTTCTCTTAACACTTCGCGCACAAGCACCTTTTTACTTCTTTCAGAAGGTCCGGCACGACCTGGTCTCGGCTCCACTGTTGTTTTTCCTTGCATTTAAATTGTGTAATCACACGGTTAACTGTGGGCAACGGAATATTTAAATATTTACTTATTTCACGTTGCGAAGCGCCGCATTCACTCTGGCCAACGATGCGACCCCGGGTGAAGTCGCTAATATCACTCGAACCTTGTAAGCGAGGCATAGTTGTAACGATACTAAACTATGACGAATTCCTTCCGATACATCTACCCCTACTCTAATGACAAGAGAAAGTTCTTAATTCGTTCTTACAATTTAGCTGTTTACACATTTATACCGCTTTATCTGGTGTCTATTTTATTCTGTCATCCTAGTGTACGTTAACATTCAAAACTATAAATTCTCTTCGGTATATTTTCGAAAGATATCTTTCCACGGAGGTTCCTGAAAAACATACGGAGCGATATAGAAGCAGTGGGGATAGAAAATCTGAAACAAAAGAGGCTTAGGTCTGCAAAATTAAATTTGTAGTTCTAAATATACAATGTGCTCATTTAAAAACTTCCCATCCTACATTTGTGGCAATTTGGAAACTTATGAAGAACGTGCTGAAACACGTAAGTAGTAAGTATTATAGACGGTGACAACTTTTTATCCAAAAGTTGACTCACCCCCTTAAACCCTTTGCTTCCGGGAGCAACTCCCTTGAACATCTTAAATAGAAAGAGGTATCGACTAATACCTCATTTTAATGGCTGTTTGAGCAGTACAGTTTAGCGTTTGATTATTTGAAATTGAATGTTTTGTTTTCGAGATTTTCAAGAAAGCATTTTTGTTTGGTTTGTTTTGTATTTCAAGTTGATCGATTTATTTTAGGATAAAAATATTAAAGACTTTTATAAATCTCTCAAAAGTAAGGAAAATAAATTATCTTATGGTTGATGAAGTTTGTTTAAGTTATGATTAATGCAGAATATTTGTCATTGTGCTTGCAGTTGTCAAGTGTATAAAAATGCATGTTTTAGATACGTTGTTATGCCGATTTTGCGTTCGTTGATGCAATTTTTACAGAGAAAATTAATGTAGTAAAGAAGTGTTGAAAATGCACCCCATGCAACAACGGCGTTTGTTAATGGACAACATTTGGAATAATATTGGGATTGATTTTTCTTGCAAAGAAATATTTGAATTCCTAAATAACTCTGAACACAAAAATAAAACATTTCAAGTTATTGAAGTGTGTTTAAGTAATAGATATTTAAGCCTACATCAAAGAAACCGAAACAAATCGAACAATTTCAAAAAACTGATAGCCAAGATTTCCTATTTCAAAAGACCATTCAAACGAAGTATTACTCAATACCCATTTCAATTATATTATATCATTATTTTCCTTGTTTTACAACTCAAACGAATTTTGCATACAGTCATGTACACGAAAATAGCAGTCCAAAATTAATATTTATAAATTACATTTACAACACACAATTTTGATGCAGCTATATTTAAATTATTTGAAATCCGTGAAATCATATGGTTCCAGTAAAGTAACGAATATGGAGGGGAATTACTGAGTTTTCTGGTAATGCGCAGTTATTTGCGTATGCTTGAAATAGCAGTACCATAGCTGGTGGCGCTAAACGCAGATGTGCCCAGTATGCAGTTCTCTATGTCACAGAGTAATACAACCATTTTTTAATTATTTATTTCTGTTGTAATATGGGTCGGGGAAAGTATTGTTTACCGAAAAAAAGAAAAATTGTACTCGATCTCCTTAATAGACGGAAAAGCTATAAGTTTAAACAAGAAATCTTCTCTTATTTATTTATAAACGCTAAGAACTGAAGAAAAGTGAAAGAAAATCGTGGCTGAAAAAGGAAAAGTAGTCCTAGAGAATACAGAGATATTATAACTTATGCAAAGAAGACACCGTTCATAAGTTCAAATACAATTAAAAATGAGTTAAATCTTTCTATAGCCACCTATACAAATAGGCGAAGACTGATTGAAATAAGGTTGCCCGTAATAAGGTCTAAATAAATAATAAAAGACAATAAGAGAGTGCATTGTTGTTTGCTCATGAACACTTACAATGGGGCAAAAAAACGGCGTAATATACAAGTTTTATTTCATTTGGTGCATACCAGCAATACATTGTTTCAGTAACATACTAAGATCACCATCGGCAGCATTTCAACCACCGTATATGAAAAACACGGTAAAATTCGGAGGTTTAAGCAGAATTTTTTTTCGTATAACCATGGGCGGGGCTTTTAACCCCGCAGAGCAACTCGGCCAGAACCTCGCCTATTATGCACCCATGTGATTTTAGTTCACTCGACCGGGTTGTACCTGAGCAACCAAGTCCATTATCCTTGTTGCAGACTACCGGGTAGTCGACAAGAAGGTGCACGCAAGTTTCCTCTGGTCTCCCCATGCGATGTATGTGCTTATTTAGTGCTCAGTGCCTAGTTGAGATCGCTGTGAGTGCTCTCAGTTTGGTTCTGCTCATAAGGACTACCTTACGCAATCCTCCCTCACCTACCGAGATATTTGCAGTGTCTTCAACCATCTATACCGTTCTAGTAGGACCGGTGATTGGCGGCTAGCTCGGATTTATCAACGTTCTTAATGCTGCCATAGGTACTCCTATACGTCGGTTCAGGATCTGAGAATGGTCATTCACTGACATCCCTTGCTAGCAAGTCAGCTATTTCGTTCCCATTGATCCCCGAATGCCTTGGTACTCATCTCAGCGTAACGCTGCAATGTTCCGCTAGTTTTTGCGGCTTTCTATGGCACCCCAACACCACATCGGAGTCAAACCTGACAGCTTGTAGCGTCCTAAAGGTGACTTGGCAGTCCGATACGATTTCCACCGCTTCCAAGTCACGTGCGTAGTCCGCAGAGTCCTCCGCACATGTCTGAGTGGTAATCACTTCTGCTTGTAAGGTGGAGGGGGAGACCCCTAGACTGATGGCGTCGTCATCCAGTTCTCCCTCTTTCCAAATTGCAATACCTGTGCCATTCGAGGTTTTCGAGGCGTCCGTAAACCTGCGGAAGATGCAGCGTGTCGATTTGCGTGCACATGCTTTTATTGCCTCGCCGTTGGGAATTATTACATTGTATCCCCTAGGAAAGCTATACATTATAGTGGTCTCCGAACTTGCCAGAGGATACCTTGCACCCAGTACATTTAACTCTGGAGGCTCCTAGAAGTGCTGCTGATCTCAGCACCAGCTGTACTGGCGCGAGCCCAAGGATGGTCTCCATCGGAGTCGAGGTAATGGCCCTCAGCCATCATGCTGTGGAGGTGATTTTCATGATACGGCGGAGGCCCTTTGCATAAGATAGAAGGCATAATTAGTGCTGATATCTATATGAACATATTACACATTGCGCCTCTGTCATATGCAGAGGAAGAAACGGTGGTAAGGTAGTTGCATATGTAGGATAACGATCTGAAACATGTCTCTTGTAAAGCGAAAACTTGGTTTGTAATAATAATGTTCGCGTTTTGGGTTGGTCGTTTTAATCATTGGACTTAGTTGAAAATGAAAATGGGTGTAGTTGAAAAAGGCTATATCTGCTGCTAAGCCGCAAAATACTGACGATCTGTGGAGAATATGTTAAGCTGAATGGCAAAAAAATTCCGTAAAGGGTAAATTCATCTTCCCACAGGTGTCAAGAGGTGATAAAGAATAATGGTCAAGCAACGAAACATTAAGTAAGGCAATTATCTAACTAGAAATGAATATGGATCGTATTTTGAAATCACTGCTATTTTAATGTTCTATTATTTTCTATGTTCTACAATATAAACAGCTTTATTTTCCCTTTCGTATTAAGAAATCTATATATTTATTAATATAGGTATGTAACATGTGGGAATAGAGAGTTCAATAAATTTAAATTTCTTTTATTTAACGTTTACATTGATATATCAGCAAAATTAAGATCATTGCTTTTTTCCAAGGTACAAGTATTACTTTTAGTTAGAAAACATTTCCTCCATTTTTGTTTCGACTGACGGCAATTTTACATCTAACATGCTTAACGTCTACCCCGACGTAGCTCACTTTTTCAGAAACTTACAATCAGTTTACGAAGTCTCCTTAATCATCTCACCCACATGCAGTATGCTGGAGAGGAAAACAGAGAGACGTGAAGGTTTCGACACGATGCAATTACGAAACTTACTAACTTGATACTAGCGATGCATCTGATGTTCGCGAATTTATTTACGTTACAAGCGAAGATACCCTTACGTTTAGTGAAGCGCAGAGCCAGGTGATACAAGGCACGTTAGTATATGCACCGATTGCGCCGGTTATGTAATCTGCTCGACAACAGATTGAGATTCCGCCGTAATGAGTTATTATTGCAACAGCCGAAATTGCAAATGCGCAGCATATGCACACAATGCCGGATTAATCCGGACTCGGCGGAATTGACGTTGTTTCCTCATCCAAGCAGAGAATCGCTCGCTGATAGTTAACACCGGCATATCCTTGTTGCTAAGATTGAATGATGAACATTCTAACAGTGCGCTCCGCTTCGGGATATACCGATATGGTAAACGTTAATGTTCAGATTCAAGATTTAACGGTTAAGCTATGTTAAAATAAATTTCAAATTTAATGTTTTTACGATGGATGTCTTTTAAGTTTGGCATACAGGAACATAAAGGGCGCAACTAATCAAATGTTAGTACTAAGAATTAGCCTCCGTCTCTAGTTAACCTAATTCCAAAGTTTCAGTGCGAACGGGACTCCTCATTCAATCCAAGTGACTACTACAAGGAATACTTCATTCTGAAGATGAACATAAGATTTTTTGCACCAAAAATAAAAAGAAAATAGCATATCAGAAGTGGCTGACAACACAAGATCCGGAGGACAGAAGAATCTATATGAGATACAATTATAAAGTAAAAAAAGAAAGCCATGAATACTTGCAGGGAAAGGAAATGTGATGAGGGGGACAGACTTATACGAGGATCAAAATCTAGGCAAGCATGGAAAACCTTCATTTAAAATATATGTGAAGACGGTACTGAGGGACTGGAGAAAGAAACGAACGCCGATGGGGATGCCTCTCTATGACTAGCGTATATACAGTCTGGAGTACGCTGACGCTCAGGTTGAATAAGCCGAAGACGGAGATGACATCGATTACATGTTCAGGAAACTGAAGCAAGAATATGCGTGGTGGGGTTTGGAGACTAATTTGAATAAAGCAGATTACATGGTAATCGGTTCACAAGGAAAGCAGTTAATGGTGGAAACTGAAGTGATAGAAACAACAAATGCATATACATAACTTCAGATGGTGGAGATTAAATAGACATACAGAATAAAATAATAAATCAAAAAAAAAACTATAATTAGACAACTACACCCTGTGGTGTGGAATGACTATATTTCGAAGAAAACATAAACCTGGATGTTCCACTCCTTTGCTGAAAGCTGAGTTACCTATGGAAATGAAGTGTGAGCGCTGAATAAGATGGAAAACAAAACAGTGTCAACGGAGATGATGCACTGAAGACGCAGCTGAAGAAGCGATTATTATACCATGAAAGAAATGAATAAATGAATAAGAGAAATGATGCAATTTGATACATCATTAATCTATGAAATAGAACGGTGTGGTATGGCCACATGAGGAAAATAGACCAGGACAGTCTACTACGAAAGCTTTGAAAATGGAAGCCTGTTACTCAAGGAAAAAGGAAGACGAAGAAGGATTTGTGTAAAAGGAAAGAAGCCATGGAGAAGAAAAGACTGAGAGAAGATGGTTTTAGCGATAGAGTCTCTTGGAGATTGGGATGCGGTAGATGGCAAAAGCAGCTGCTTACAAACCGCCGTAATAATAAACATAATGTTCGATCATTTTGGACTTTTTCGAAGTTTCTGCTTGTCCTGGTCGCACATCACCTTCAATTTGTACATGACCAAGTTTGCTCAATTGCCTAGGGCAGTGATAATTTGTGGTTTTTGAATGGAGAATCTTTATCCGTATATATCAAGTAAAATCTCAGCTGCCATCATAAAAAAGCAGGCATAATTAAACTAATGCTAGTTTTTCCGAAAGATAGTGTTAATTGACATGCCTAATTTCCCCCAAATACATACAATACCCCCAAGCTAGTTTTCAAATCAAATTCGACGAAGTAGTCGTTTTCTAGAGAAGAAATTAAGAGCTACTAATCATATTTTATCGTCTCTATTAAATTCAAGTGAGTTTCGTTATCTTAAAATGTCACAATTTACTAAACGAAAGCTACGTATCTAAATGTTAAAATATTATTCTAATTTGCTAAAGGTCCGATCGCCAAAATCAATTCAATAAAATACTATACAAGTAATGGTATCGATAATTTTCATTTAATTGGATGCTACAATTTTTATTTATTTGAAAAGGATGCCTAAAGCAAATATCTGAATACTAACGCTACATATATTTTTGGCTACTTGGTCATTTCTATTTTTTTTTGTAGACTTGCCTGAACAAATATTATATAACTGGGACCTTCTTTCTATGTCTACTTTTCACCCAAAGGGAATAAAGCAAAGATAAAACCTATCTCTCTCTTCGCTATAATACCCCGAAAACAAATACGCACAAATAACAAAGAGTTCGTTCATCATTGTTCGTATTTCGTTAACATTCCATTGGTCACCTTTTTTTCTGTTGGGGACTAATCAAATTTGGTTTACAAACGAATTCAGATGATAACTGAAAAGCGTTCAGTGCCTTTGGTTTTATAAATTAAAAGCGAAATTATATTGGATAAAGAGATTAAAATGACAGAAAAGTCATACTACAAAAGCAGATTAAACAGAAGAAAATGTCAGAGCGTGCGCCCACGTTATAACAAACGCTATTTCAGATTCAACGCGCCGGATATTCCGATTGTCAGTTGGTATGGTAATGCAGGAAAAGCAGAGGGAAATGATTAGGTTATATTGGGCGTTGCTATGGTAGCAAATCGCTTAATGGATGTAGTTGGAAGCTGAAATGTGGGAATTATTGAAATACCATTGGTTTTTCGTGTATACTCGTATGAATTTATGACTATGTAAAGCGTGGCTGACTACACTCTTTCTTGTAAATTGTTAAAGAAATGTGAAATTTCTTCGATCTTTAGGGAAGATTATTTAGGTAAGTATCTCAAAGATACATCGAAAAAAATGCTTAGAAAATAATACCTAACATAATTCTGCTAACACAGCTACTCAAGATTCGTTTATCATCTCTTACCGTGGTGTGGAAGGTCAAGAAAATTAAGAGCAGGAATAGTTTTGGGTATTTATCTGTTTCCCCCGATAGAATATCGAAACAAAAATCTCTTTACCAGGTGTACAAGTATAAAATACCCGATTTCGGGCAACAGAGCAACACCAATGCAATTTGTGCTATAAAGATTTGATACTGCGTCATTTTGTTGTGTCACCAAGTGTCAGATGCGCACGAGTAATACATAGGAAAAGTGTGTGCATTTATTATTTATACCAAACAAAAAGCATTCGTGGACAACACACATTTTTTGTTATCATTTGGAGAAAACTGAGACTGAATCATATCGATTACTTGTAGAAGCTTACGGTGAACATGTTCCATCGCGAGATACATTTGAACGATGGTTTCAACGTTTCAAAAGTGGTAACTTCGATGCTACAGACAAGGAAGGAAAACCGCCAGAAAAATATGAAGATGTGGAATTGTAAGTATTGTTGGACGAAGATGATTCGTAAACACAAAACCAACTCGCCGAGCAATTAGGCGTTAGCCAACAAACTGTTTCCAATCGGCTGCATGAGATGGGAAAGATTCAGAGAACCAGTGGATGAATACATGAGTTGAAGCATAGACAAATGGAAAAGCGCAAAAATACATATGACATTTTGCTCGCTCGGTACAAAAGCGTTTTTGCATCGCAAAAGATCATGGGTAAACCCAGGCACACCATCCACATCGACCGCAAGACCGAATCGCATTGGTAGAAAGACAATGTCTATTATGAGCTGTTAAAACCTGGGGGAACGGTTAATACTAAACTTTACCAACAGCAATTGACCAGTTTGAACCATTCGCTGCTTCAAAAAAGGGCAGAATGCCGAAAAACACAATGCAAAATCATTTTTCTTCATGACAGTACTCCATCACATACGGCAAAACCAGTTCACGACACGTTGGAAGCACTCAGCTCGGATGTTTTATCCAATGTGGCTTACTCACCAGACTTGGCTCCTTTCGAGTGCCACGAGTGTCTACATCGATGGATGACCAACGTTTTGGTTCGTACGAAAATGTGAAAAATGGTTCGCAGCAAAAGGGAAAGATTTTTACTGGCATAGCATTCATAAATTGCCAGAAAGTTCGGAAAAATGTATAGCAAGCGATGGAGCGTGCTTTGAATACAGTACTTTTTATCATTCTTGCGAATTTAACGTGTTTTTTAGAAGAGAAAGAAGCGGTATTTTCCTGCTTGTATACCTGGTATACGATAATCAAATCTGAGTTAAACTCAAGACGTTCAAACCGGAGAAAGTAATTAATTAATTTAATCTATTAAATATCGTAACAGTAATCCTATAATTTTAAAGAAAAACTCTGGAAACGATGTTCGTCTAATGCATCAATAATTGTATTCAGTATACATTATGAAAACGTTAGAAGTTTCAATAGAAAACCTTACTTTATGCAGCAATGTTTCTGAATGTTCTTATGATGTTGTCTTGATGATTGAAACTTGGTTGATCTCATCCGTCCGGCCTAGACTTATCAAAGAAAAACGGAATATGCAGCGCGTTTAGCTTTAGAAAACATCTCTAATTTAAAAGGACACACTTCCTTAGATAAAATATCCTGCTCCCGTGATACAACTCCGTTGTGAGTGTTTATAAATCATAAATACAGAAATGGTCTTCCTATAATTATTTCATCACTTTCACTCATCATAAATTACCAATTGTTTGTTTAAATACCAAAACGTATGACTTTGACATTATTCTCTATTTCTCTGAAACGTGGCTTAACGATTCCGTCTTCCATAGTGAACTGTTGCCTCCTAACTACAGTGTAGTACGTTGTGATCGGAATTTCGCGTAGATTGGACGCTGCAGTGGTGGCGACATTCTGATGGCATTGTCATCAGACATAACTTTCCAACGCATTGATACCTCAGATATTAAATGCCCCTTACCCTTTATCGATCCTATCGTTTGCAAATGTAAGTATACCGAATCGGAATCTTTTTAATTGTGTTATACGTAGTCGGTATAACAAGAAACGCAGGGCCAAATTCAAACAAATTTGAATGAACCAAAATATGTATTTACATTTCTAAAACGAACATCTTCAAAGTTAATATGCGTTAAATTAAGAAAAGGGGTCCAATCCTCATTACTATCCAGAATAGTTTGACAACGTCTTTCCATGTTTGCTACCAAATTTTATAAGACGTAGGTAATGAACGCCATATCAAGGGGAGTAATCAAAAACTAACTCGAAGGCAGCGCTCATCGATATTTCGGTTAGCCTCTTCTGATAACCTAACCGCTCAACAAGTGAAATGTAATTTAAATTTATCAGTAACAAACAGATGTGTACAAGAAATTTTATCCGGCAGTAAACGTTATCGGTAGCTAAAAGTTGCTTCAAAAAGAGCAATACTGAAATTTGCGCAAGATTATATGACATGGTATCATGAGTGAAACAACATTACATTTTCTGATGAGAAGAAACTTAACTCGGACGTGGTGGTTTTAAATATTATTGGCACGATTTGCGCAAGAACACTGAAGTTGCAATGAGCTGAAATTTGGGTGGTGGAAGTGTGTTGGTTTGGGCGGTTTTAATCCATAAAAATAAAACCGTTACAGGCTTTATTTCTACGCTAACGAATTCTAATTCTTATATACAACTTCTGGAAGATAGAATTTGCCGACGCAAAACCGGATATTTGAGCAAAACGACGTAGCTATCCAAAATTTTAGACAAACAAGGGGGTGGTTTCATCAAAAGGAAATTAATTCATTACAGTAGCCCGCTCGTTTGCCTGATCTGAACCCGATCGAACATCGTTGGGGAACATTGGCAAGAGGTGTATGCCAATAATAGACAATACGATAGCGCCAAAGAACTAAAACCTCTGGTATCGATTGAGTCGGCCGATACTTGTTGGAAATCCATGGTCGGAGAAGTAAAACGCAATTTTACAACATTTCCAATGTATTTATCACATGTTTTGCTATCACTGTAGCTTCATCATCTGCATCAGCAACATATTGGAAATTTTGTAAAATTGAGTATTACTTCTTCGACCATCGTTCAAAATCTGTGATAACGACTTGTTAGAGTGATATTCTTATTGCTAAACTGACCGAATAATTGATAGACAACATGAAGCTCCGGATGTTTGAAGTTGTTTTGAATAGAGAATCTGACACTCACTACAAAGTGTAGAAAGAATTATACATTTTTTATGTATTTACTTTATTTATTTATTTTGTGTTAATGGACCTATACAAATGTATATAATTTTTTTTAATATTATTTTCTCTTGTATTTATGCTTTTTCGTAGTTCAGCATTAACTTCGATACGTATTTTGGCAAAGGTATTAAGAAAACCAAATATTCTGATCAAAACTTCATATAGAACTATTGAAATACGTGGCTAAATGACTATTTGTCAACGCAATAAAACTATGGAAATATCAGGTTTCTTCTGTTGAGCAAATAAACATATATTTTTAGTATTAAGATTTACATTTGATGTATCAAAGAATATGTTTCCCGTTTGAACTTTAATTTTTGAATTTGCGCAAAATTCATCAAAAATTAGCATCTTCTTCTTATGACGATTATAAGAAAACGAGTAATTTCCAAGAGGAACCCCATTTCGCATGTTTAACGTAGTCGCCACATCTCCATATAGTATCCGAGACGTAGGATCGTAGCGATGGAAACTAAACAACCAAGTACAGAAAATACGCATTACTTAATATATATATAATAAGCAAACGCACTCATCTCGATTTACATGAAAACGAGTTTGTTTTCCTCCCCCTCGGAAGTTGTTCCGTTGAACTTAATCACAAGTCGCTTAAGAGTGCAGGTCTGGAGTCCGACGGAGTGTTCCACTTAACCAACAGCGTTGAGCGGCAATTCGACGTCTGCGACGGCGGTGGTAGTGGAGCAGAAACTGTTTGATTAGGGTCGACGCAGTGGGAATCTGAATTTTTGCGGTCGTCGCAAATTATTACTTAGCTTTACTTCGAGAATGAGGATCGGCGAGGAACTGTAGGAAAGAAAATGAGAATTTCCTCCCGTGCATTAGGGATGGAAGAAGGAGGAATAAGAAGCGCTACGCGTTGGAATTTTGATGGGAAATAAAAATGTATATTCATTTACCGGGCCTTCCTTTCCTTCCCTTGGAAATAAGTGTATTTATTTTTGGGACGTATATGAATATTTTTACTGGAGAATATACGTAAGTATTTCTAAGCGGAAGAGGAAAATGATAAATATTTTTACGAAAAAAAAAATTACAGTTCATTCACTTTACAGTATAGCGTTAGGTGAGCTAGGCTTATATGTCCCATGTTTGCTATCGTCTAGTTCCTTTAGGATAACATAAAGCTGTTTTTCGCATACTAAATTTGTGTTGGATAATATTAAATCGTTACTCTAGGGTCAGCTATCCTAAATTGGAAGTAATACGCTTGCGCTGTCGCATGAGGGCACTACTATCTGAAGGCGTTATCCAAAGTAAAAATTATGATTTAATCAATTCTGATATTTTGAAGGCGTTTAGTAGGATCGGGTTATTTTATTAACTTCCCTGCCAAATTTTTACTCTTACAGCAGTTTCCCCGCGTATTTCCGGAATCGACAAGAAAAGCACGGTATTGGTGTGGTTTTTATTTTTATTTTTCGATGTAGTCTCCTCGAAGATTAATACACGTTTCTAAACGGTGCTCCAGCTTCTTCGACCGTCGGAAAAGTAGGACGTTTCGAGGTCTGTAGAGTAGGCATCTGTAGCGGCGATGTCCTCCTCATTTGATGCAAATCTCTTTCCTCACAGTGAGTCTTCATGTTTGGGAAGAGGAAAAAGCGGCCTAGGGGCTAGGTGCGGTGAATATGGAGGACGAGAGACTAATTCGTGCGCAGCTCATTCAATTTGAACACGACGATGCGGGATGAATGAACGGTGCATTGTCTTGTAGGAAAAGCAATTTTTTTCCGCTGCAGACGAGGCCGTTTCTCCTTCAATACTGCATCGAATCGGGTAAATAAATCATTGTAGTATTGCCCCGTGATTGTCCTTCCTTGTTCAGACACTCAATGAAAATCACACCTTGGGAATCCCAAAAAATGGTCGCCATGGCCTTTCCAGCCGATGGAACGGTCTTTGCTTTCTTCGGAGCCGATTCGTCCGAAAAGGTTCACTGTTTCGACTGTTCCTTGGTCTCCGGTATGTAGTGGTGGATTCAAGTCTCATCCACGGTTTCGAAACGCATAAAGAGGTCCCTTGGATTGTCTTGGATTCTGGCCAGACACTCCTTCGAAACGGTCACCCGATTTTATTTTTGCTCCTGTGTGAGTAACAGCGGTACCCCAAAAGCTTTTTCATACCCAAAATTGTGTGTAGGATATGGTCAGCGCGTTTTCTTTGAAATGCTTGTTGTCTTTGCTATCTCTTTCAGCTTCATCGGCGATCGGCTAACACAACGTCATGAATCTTATCGACCATTTCATCATAGGTAGCGGTTATTGGACGCCTAATGCGTGGTTCGTCACTTGTGCTTGTGGAACCACGTTTGAACTCGCTCACCCAGAAGCTGATGGTCGTAAATAATAGAGTACATCCGCCATGAACTTCTAGCAAACTATTTCGAATTTTCGTGACCGAAAAATTAAAAATTTGTTTTTTTTTTTGATTGGGTTGGAATACAAAGAAACACTGACATTTGAAGGAATGTAGTTTTTAAGAGTTGTACAAGCTGAAAATTTTACATGTTACGACTATGTTATTGCATGATCTAATAAATCTAATAATGAGTAAATAACAAAGTTATACAAGTTAAACGTATTACACGTTACGACAACGGTACTACATGATAATGAGTAAAGACTGAAACTCAGAGGGCCTAACATATGTATTCATCAATGCATGTTGGCTTTTGTAAATTCCATGCCTTCATTACACATTAAATGAATACAGTTGTTAGCATTCCCCATGTACTCGATCACAATCTGTACAAGATTCTTTATAAATTCCCGATTTTTCCATGTTATGTACTTGGTCTGCAGGTTTTCGTAAAAAGTTTTTGAGGTTATCCGTTACCGAAAAAACAATTGCATATTTCAAGTGTGGAATATTCATTTAACAGCATGTGCATTCGGAAGATTACCAAAAGAACTATGTAAGCAACGGTTAACCGACGCGTGTTTGCCAAATGTGGGACATTACAGCATTGTGTTCTTGCTCGATTGGACCGGCCAATATCTTGCTACATTAAAAGTGATATATCAACCAACAGACATGCGCACCTTGTACTACTGTATGGTTACTATGTTATATTGCATGAACACAATAACGTCATTAGGTTACAATATATTATTTGCTTACGCTGACGCGAATCTGAAAATTCGGTAACTTTAGCCTTCACACAATAAGATGTTATGCATCCTATTCCTTGTTTTATATGTATTAGGCATGTCATCAATCGATTTGTATGGTGTAATAAATTCCTGTATTTTCAACATTTTCTTGATGAGTTTCATCACCATGCACAATAATCTATTGTATGTTTAAATGCAGTTAATTTTATATTGACAAGTGTTTTAACGTATAATAAAATTGGTGGTGATGTATTATTGCAAATTATAATGCAAAATTATTTATAATGTAGTTATCAATAAAGATATTGTTGTGAATTTTTACTAAATTAGTCTCAACTCTGCAACCGCAAGTCCGTTGCACAATCAACGAATCTTTGTTACCTACTGTTAATCTCAAATATGTTTACCTGTCGATAAAACTATATGTAAAAGTGTTGATATATACAGTACCGTTCATAAAAATAGGGATACTTCCTATTTCATGCAAAGTATGACGTTTGCTTCAAAACTTTAATCAAAGAAATTATAAGAAAGATTTTCAACATTCCTTCAATCTCTGCATCAGCGAGGTAGTTTTTTCAAAATTGTTGCCCATTAAGCCCAATCCTGATGAGAGAGCAATTTCTTCTAATATTTCGCTATAATTCTCCTTCCTCATTATTCCATCTATTTTCACAAGATTCCTATTACTGAAAAACAACCCCACGTTTCTTTATTATTGGTGTAATGCACTCAGAAAGCCTTCCCTCTTTTTGAACTACTAAATGAATGTTTTGCGGTTTTGAACAAACACTTCATATTTGTACGCATCAGTTCATAGTACGTTTCCCTATTCTTCTATTGTTCAGTCTTTGCGAGTGTTAGGCTACTAGAGACACTTTTGTTTATTGCCACGACGTAGCAACGGTTTTTGTGTGGTAATATGACTGTGGAAGTTTGTTCTTTTAAACGACAACGAAAATATCTTCCTGTTTCTAGTCCGATTCATTTTCGTCATAATTTCAGGGGTCGTTAATCGCCTATTTCTCTTAATAAGCAATTTTATGCGTTTATCGTCACCACTGGATGTTGCTCGAGAACGTCGTGGACGATTTTTGCTAGCAGATGTGCAGTTAAATTTACTGTTTTTTAAACACACATTCTTAAAATTAAATTTACTCTAGATTTTTTTACATTAATTCGCCCGGAAATATTCCATATAGAATATCTTTCTTGATATAGCGTTAATATTGCTCGATCGTGTGTCGACATTAAGTGGTTTTCCGCGAGGCATTTCTGCACAGGAGTTAAACTATTTACTGGCACAAAGAAATAACAATATCGAGCTACATATAACGTATCTAATGATAGGTTAAACTCACTGTTAATGTAATTTATGCATACTTTACGGGGTAAATACTATCTCCGGAGGAACTCATTTAATTGTTAGAATTCGGATTTCATTTATATTGCCATAAAATTTATACGCGTATACTGCTGTAAGATATCTGTACCTGGCATTATACTGTACGTAACTATTTCACGATTTTGAAAAGTAATATTTCATTGTCGTTATTTATCAACTTAGTTCTTTAATTTGTAAATTGCGTACATGCTTATAGAATTATTACATGAACAAAAGTACGTCCTTTTAAAATATTTTGTTAAAATTTAAGGTGCCCATCCTATCATGAGTGATGGTGTATATTTAACTATTTCTTTATCTGCTTAATAATACTTTTTGTCTTGAAACTTTTCCTTTACCCTTTAGAATGTAAAATTTTCAATATTTTATTTTACTCATTCAACTTTTTTGAATATCCAGGTTCGGAATCGTCTCTTCCTCAGTATTTTTCTTTCGATATCTAAAATTCTATTAAATGTACGGATTCTAGAATCTGAAGTGCATTAGGAAGGCATATAGCTAGAGTGTCTTTGGAGGTTTAATTTAAGAATTTTATTCAACAGACTAAAGAAAGATATGAAAGCGTAATCAATATCCATCAGTTATCAGTTACGTCAAAGCTATCGTCAACATTTTCACATATTTCACTAATGTTATTGACGTTTCCTGTCCAATTGTATAGTAGTCATCTGTTTTCCCCCGTCCCCTTTCTTTCCTTTTCTCTCGTTCGCTCTTCATGTGGAGAGAATAGTGCAAATACAAGTTGAACATCACACACAGCGGTACGTTCCTTACTACTAAAACGTCATTTGTCTACGTCCTTTACTCGGTAAATTTCCCAACGGTGATGTCGTTGCGGGCTCGCTCCTGGGGACGCGACATTCGTTGACAGAAATGACTGTACTCTCAAAATGACGTCCTTTCTTTCGGTCTCTCCCAGGCTTACTTATCCCGCACGTTGCTAGGTTGCCGACGACGACGACAAGGATGCGGACATCGCTTGGCCCAGCACGTCTCGCTCGTCGCCTGTTGAAGTGTTATATTTACTTTTGGAAATGGACGTCGCGACGCGTCCTAGACGATCTCCGGTCCGATGACGAGGTGGCGGCGCTTGGCGCTTTCTTTTCAGCGTCAACGGGCATGAAGTGCGCTTAGCTGTTCAGTTTCTGTCGTTGATGTTCATTCTATTGTGACAACTGGGGCTTATTCTATATCCCATACATTTTTGACGCAGGAAGTTGTTTGAGGAAATTCTTCTTCTTTAAATATATCAGAAAGAAGCATTTTATAGTGCAGTATTATCGATTTTGCTAATACCATTTGTAAATATAGCTAGAAAAAATTTTCAGGTTATAATAAATTTTGAGATTTTATAACTACAATGATTTTCTTTTTGAAAAAGTAATAGAAAGGTAGGTAATAATAAAAAAAACAAAAGAGAATTTAGGAAAAAGGAAAGAAAATCCTCACAGTATCTCAAACAATTTAATTAATCAGCGGCTACCGGTTTCTTACATATTTGCACATCATCAGGCCAAGACAGGAATAACAAATGAAAGCGTCGACCAAGAATTATAATAAAAAACAAAAAATTTCCAGAAAAGGACTTCAAAATCAAAACAGATCTAAAAAGAAAAGCAACATCAGCAGCATCACGGCAGTAAACTGACTTTCTTTAAAAAGTACAAATATGAAAATTGTATAAGGACGTAACACAACAAATTAATATGCCAAAAAGCGGGCAAATCAACGAGAAAGTATCCTAATGAGCTGACTTCAACAAGGCACTTCGACTTAATTGACAATACAGTCGACGTGAATATTTTATTTTCGTTAGATATAAAAAATCTTTCACCCAAGACTTAATATTTGTAATCAGACAATTAGGAGAAAAGCTAATAGGGAAAAGAAAGGAAATACATATATGTCTTACAGATCTTAAAAATAACTTTTGATAGGGTAAGAAGAGAAGATGTATGGGTAGAGCCTGGAAACGAGAGAGCTAGGGAAAGGAATGATAGACGTGGTTAAGGCATTGTACAAAAACAATAGGAATATTGGATTAAAACAGAGATGCGTATTAAGCCCACTGTTATTCCCAATATTAGTAGATGATGGTATTAAAGGAGCCTAATAAAAAGGAAAAAATATGAAAGTAGGAAACAGAATGAAGGAAGATCGAATAACAAAGAGGATTTTTGAAGCCAAAACAGAGGACATGAGCAGAATAGGTAGACCCTGAAACACCTGGATAGAACAAATGTATAGAACACTAGAAGAAATATGGGATGGATTGAAGCGGAACAACTGGCTCAGAACAGGAAACTGTGGAAGACAAAAATAAGAGAATGATAGTCCGACACCGCAAAGTACGAAGGACGTAGGATATAAGAAAAAATCTTTTTACTCATATTCCTAGACAGAACTGAAAGATGTTTTAGGACTGGTAGAGTCAAGACCTTTACATCTTAACTCTCAAATCGACAAATTATTGAAATTAAACAGTTAATAAAAATTTGCCTGTAACAAAGCTTTTTCAACTTCAGTAACGTGGCGTATAGCATGGCTTCGGGGTTAACTATGGTGTCTCCTTAATCCTCTTTGTCAACTAGTATTTTTATGCGTGAGTTCGAATCTGAACATATCCAACACTAATTTTGCAAATAATATCAAATTTTACACACGTTAGCTCGCCGACATTTTACTTGTTTGGTCTGGTGGTTTAGACGAATTATATAACTTCTCAGATTAGTCTTACACTTCATAACTGGCCAGATTATCATTATAATATATGAAATTTAGATACTGATCTCCTTCATCACAGGCTTACATTAAGTACAAAATGTTTCATATCCCTTTTGAAAAAAAAGAACAAACACAGTAATCTTTTAAAAAAATGTCTAAAAGAATATCTTTTAAGTGAATGATACTACCGAATTTCTGAATCATATGAACATGTATATTAGTTTTAGTTTTTGTTATGACTGTTTGTTTCATGTGACTTTTTGACCTCTCCTCTTTACTGTACCTGTTATTAT
This sequence comes from Trypoxylus dichotomus, assembly GCA_023509865.1. Lineage (NCBI taxonomy): Eukaryota > Metazoa > Arthropoda > Insecta > Coleoptera > Scarabaeidae > Trypoxylus > Trypoxylus dichotomus. The sequence goes on from CM042081.1 coordinate 39,088,599, forward strand.
TATTATTATTATTTTATTTAGATTCTGACGATGTCTATGAAGAAGAAGAAAGGCAACAAAATGCAATACGAAACCTATAGGGAAATTAGCGTTACGTCTTCTGTGGTATGTGCAGACTGTATGGACGAATAGTAAACTTGAAAATGAAGGAACAAATAAAAGATTCAGAGAAACACAGTCGTTTTAGACCTGGAAAATCTTGTATTGATAATATTTTCTGTCTAAAACAACTAACTGAAAAAAGTATAGCACACGGACGTGAACTACACTACGATATTATATTTATAGACATACGAATGTGTTTCTATAAATCAGTTATGGCATTGTAAATAAAGAGCTGCAACAGGGATGCTGCGTGTCACCAACACTAAAGGAATGTACGCTGATGGGAGTGCTGCTCAATGAATAGCATATATATAGTTTGGGACTCGCTATCCACTGGGCTATTTTAACCGAAGACGGAGATTACATCGATTACATATTCAGAAAACTGGGGGAAGAATACACGAGATGAGGTTTGTAGATAAATATGGATGACAGAGTACATGGTAATCAGTTCACAAGGGAAACAGTTAGTGGTGGAAAATGAAGTGATAAAAACGACAAATGCGTATAAATATTTAGGAATTACGTTAACTTCCGATGATAGAAATGAAATAGACATACAGAATAAAATAATAAAAGGAAAAACTATAATTAGACAACGACACCATGTGGTGTGGAATGACAATATTTTGATGAAAACAAAAACCCGAATGCTCCATTCTTTTGTTGAAAGCTGTGTTGCCTATGAAAGTGAAGTGTGGAAGCTAAATCAGAGGATAGAAAATAAAATAATCTCAACGGAGGTGATGTACTCGAGAGGCTGGTGTAAGAAGACATTATTAGATCATGAAAGAAATGAACGAATCAAAGAAATAATGCAAGTTGACACATTTGACACATTTGATATGGTATAGGGACATGAAGAGAATAGCCCAGGCAGACTACCACAAAGGGTTTAGAATGGAAGCCTGCTAATAGAAAGAAAGAAAGAAGACCAACAAGGAGTTGGGAAAAAGAAATTAAAGAATCTATGCAGAAGAGAGGACTGCTGGAAGATGGTTTTGGAGATTGGGATGTGGTAGATTGCAATATTAGCTGTTTACAAAGCAACATAATAGTATAGGATGTTTATGTTTGCTTTTGGACCCACGATTGGTAAACATTACAATAATTATGCAAATTTTATTTTAGTTTTAAAAATTTTGTACAAATTAACAAATGTTCTTTGGTTCTTAACAATATTATAACAAACAAAGTTAATCAATTTTTAGATTGCTTGTTTGAATTACTTTTTCAAAACAGCGTCATTGCATCACATGCACCGCCCCATGTGATTGAGATAAACGAAATAATTGACTCTTTCCTGCTCTCAGATTTACAATAAAAGTATTTATTGGGTAAATATAAAAACATATAACTTTTCTGCTTATTTTGGTTATTTCATAGAAAAATGAGTATTAAATAAAAGAGGTTAGCATTATGTGGAAGGTATCTCCACAATAAACGACGATCTTGAAAGCCCATATTCACGTAAAGTTACATCTTTAACATATGTTTTCCAACCCTTCATGACATACATTAAGCATTCACATACGTAGCAGTGATCGAAGTTCACTCCATTTACGTGAAAATAAATCACATTATAATAATCTCTTAATCACTTAATGATGAACAACGGCTTCGCATCAGATACGTGCCGGGTATCCGCCGAACCGATTCCCATTTTAGGGTTTACGGGACGGGAGCGGGCGGCTGGCGGTGGTCGGTTACGCAATCTGCGTTAAAACCACTCCGAGTTGCATGCTTAATCACTTTAAACTTCGCCGTATTACACACGGACTTATCCTCGCCGGTTCACGGTGGAATAAATCTCATCGGGGAACGCAGATGGTTTTAAAATGATTTTTCTGCCTTCGTACGGAGGATTTCTGCGAGAGAAAAGAAACCCTTTGCGTAATAACGACGAGATATTTACGTTAATTATGTTCGTAGTTTGCGGGAAGAGGCGAATGCAGTTAATGGATGGTTTTGCAGTTTCGACGATTTTAAGATGAGATTTAGGAAATAAGGATTATGGAAAACGTAAAAGAAATAAGCGCTTTATGAAATTAAATCTTCGAAATAAAACTTGATTAAAATTTACAAATTTTTAGAAGTTATATTGAGTCTAAGAGAGTAGAGGTCTATCCTATAGATTTTCGTTTGTGTATAAGTAGGAACCGTAGGGAAATCTTGCTGGTTTAAACGTTTCAGAAATAAACGAACATCAATTAACAATCTAATACACCTGTAGTACTCTATCGGGAGAACTGAGCGTGAAGGGGACGGCAGCATGACAATAAACATTAACATCTTCAGTTTGGAATTGAACCAGATTTTTTCTTTGCAAAGATGTGAGAGTCGATTAGAATTTATTGGTGTGACCTTGAAACCAAACAACAAATTGACCAGAGCAAGCTCACTGAGTTAAAAGCAACACCAGGTCCTTACTGATCTGTGTTATTTCCGATATTGATGGCATTATCCACAAAGAATTCGTTCTAAGGCGGCTAACAGAGGATATGAAAAACAAATGTTTAGAAAAATAGAAGCAGCGTCGACTAGATTCTTTATGATAATGCGAGGGTATGTCCCATCTTTATCATACAACAGTCACTCCAGAGGCGTAGATGCGATGATTTGCTCTGTATATAATCATAAGAAATTATTGTTGCCTCAATAAACTTAATCTGTGATTGCAAAAATAATAACCCTAGATTTCTACTTGTACTGTCTGGTAATACTGCTGCCAGTAATTTTGAAGCGTTTTTAGAGGCGTGTGAATTTGCTGCTGTATATAATGCTGTTTTATTAATTGGAGAATTTTATTTATCGCCATTTAGTACTGCAAGTGCTACTTGGTCTAATACTCGTACCTTTAGAAATTTCTGTAAATTTGCGAAACTAATACAAATCAATAATATCAGGAAATGTATTGATAATCTTTTAGACTTGCAAAAGTACATGGTCACTTTATTTCAGTGTACCGCATGTGACATCTACACTTTCTGAACGTCAGCATAGTTTTTTACCTGGAGTTGATGTATTATATATAGCAAGGGTTCTCTAATGGATAAAGAATGAAAATCGGGGACATTCAGACTTTTAATGTGCATTCGATGCAAAAGACTATGATTTAATAAAATGGATTTATTTTACGTTGGTTATCCGTCCACCTCCGGAAAAAAACCAATGATGTGCTATAGAGATAAACACCTATTTCTGTGATCTATGGCGTACTTTCGTAATCCTTCACAAAGTAAGGGAAGGTCTTTGAACGCAGGCCTCGACGTTAGACGTCCCAGCAGCTCAGAAATATGACTATACAGACAGGGAATTGCGAATTATATTCTATATCGTCAAAATTAATTCTCTAATGGAAAATTCTGATATCTTGAATATCTCGTTTAGTTTATGTTCATTTGGGCTTCATCAGCATGCAGAACATGCTACTGGTGTACAGTGATCCCTAAAACAGTTGCAATCTCCTAAAGTATCTTGGCGTGGAGTCGGTTGTATATATATATATATATATATATATATATATATATATATATGAGCCCACTTCCTCAAACAACCGGCTCCACGCCAAGATACTATATATATATATATATATTGATGATGACATTCAAGAAACAGTGGCCAAAAACGATTTGTTGAGAAAATTTGTTGAAATATGCTTGAGACGGCTTAACACTGATCCGAAAATCCTTTACTTTCAGCAAGATGGTGCAATAATCCAAACTATGCGAAACAGTGTGACCATTGTTCGTGGACTGTTCAGAAATGTTATCTCTTGTTTTGGAGACATTGCTTGGTATCCTCAGTCACCCGATCCTGTTGTTTCAGGTACTTCTATGTGGAATCTTGAAAAACCATACATTCTCACTGCATTATCAAAAGAGTTCAACAAGCTATTGCTGATGAAATAGCGTCTATTAAGGGCGAACTACGATGTGTACGACAACTTCGGTCTTTAGAACAGTGTACTGATTTGAATGGAAGCCATCTTTCTGGTACAATTTGCAAGATATAATTTTGTAAGATTTGGATAATAAATAACATGTTTCAATATATTTATAGCCTGCTTTATGACTACATGCCACCTTATACTATTATTACTATTTTTAAATTTTATTTTCTCTTCCATTAATGTGAGCTTTTGACGTGATATTGTTTATGATTGATTATAATTAGAGCAGTTGTATGGGCTATTTCTATTATTTGTGGAACTTACACAGACCGAAGTTTCGTCAGTGTGCCTACAGTCGTTTTCAGGATAGCCCTGAGGGAGGCTGTTACTAGCCAGGTTCATTATTCGTTCAATGATTTTGACTCACGTATTTGTCCTCCCTATGTATGGCTCTCTATAATTAAAGAAAGTATTAATCGAAGACCGGTATTCACGATACGGATGACAAAAGAAAAGCAAGCATGCGCAGGCCAACCCCACAGAATGGAGTAAGGTCAATAGAATGCACATCCTGTCCTGCGTAAAAAAATAGGCTACTCTGCAACTTCCTCTCTACAGAAAATTGTAGTTTACATGTAAATTTAACACAGTAACTTTTGCTCGCCTTATTAGCTTAGTGGTCAAGGCCATTGGAGTACGATATTCGAGAAAAACAAATTGAGTCGATCCCCACACTAATAAAAAGTGAGGAAGACAAATACATTAGACAAAATCATGGAACGAATGATGAAGCTGGCAAGTGACAGCCCTCCTCAGGGCTATCCTCAAGAGGACACTAGACTCACTGCCGAAGCATCATATTCTGTAAGTTCCGCAAACGATGGAAATGGGCCAAACAGCAACTATAATTGATAAAATTACAATTTCCTTGCAATTATCTAACGTAATTAAATTACAGCAAAAATATCGATCGGAGGCGACTCGAACCCTACATCTTTACGTCTCCGGCCTAATGTGCTAACCCTTGCACAGCAAGTCCATTAAGTTCAAGTAGCTTTAAATCCCTCTAGATGTCACCAGTTTCAGTTTTTCAGTAATTTAATTACGTTGGATAATTGCAAGGAAATTGTAATTTTATAATTACTAATGCCAACGGTGGTTTAGTATTGATATTGATGTTAATATTAGTTTTAATATGGATAATAGTTTAGCAACTATAATTATTAAAATGAAACAATTTGTGGGTGAATTTGATTGTATATTAGTTAACTCCAGCTCTGGTTTCCCGAAGAGAACAAATATCCAAACCATAAAAAATATTCAAATTCACGTCATCTTCTGTGAAATGCTTCCAATAAACTTTCAAGACTATTTCAATTCAAACTTGAATGTTACAGAAAGATATGCTCAAACGCCAGATAAATTTCATTAGTTATTTTCAAATAGAAATGGATTATATCAAAACCATCCCTCGTATTTGCGTTTCCACCCTATGTTCCAACCGTATTCCCGCAGACGCTTCCTCGTAGACGCTTCTGTAAGATTCGCCAGCGTCTTCGCATTTTTATTCCTCGGTCCGCTGCCTTCGCTACGCTGGGCCGTAAATCCTTTATCAACACTAAATTTTATAGTGTGTACCTAGAGAAATAAGATTCAGCGGAACTTTAATAAAGTAAACAGCTTCATCCGTTCTGAAGTTTACTGCATGTATTTACGTCAGGAATTTTGAGAGGCAAAAGGAAGATAAATATCTGTGTAAATTATTACTTTTATGCTTTGAAAAGGATTTTTATTAGTTAAAAATAGTACTGGTTGTTGACTAGAATGAGTATATGTGTATATAATTTTGCGCTAAAATGAAATAGGTAGAAGTTTTGGAAATTGAAAGATGTGTACACAAAAGACATGTATTAGATGGATTATGATGTATTCGGATACACACGAAAATTCAATTTTGTAAGAATTTTATTCGAGAATTCTCAGTTAAAAAAATTAAAATCCTATAAACACAACTCCAAAGATTTTATAAAATTCCCTACCTCATATTCTGTGGTCTCATGACAGCAACTTTTCAAGCAAACGTCAAAATTCAAATTACTGCTCATCTGAGAATCCGCATTGGATGAGACAAACTAATTTCCAAAGAAGGTGGAAATCAATAGATGATGTGCAATATTAAGAGGCTAGTTGGTGGGTCCATATTTATTAATGACGCGTTAACAGGTCTGTGATACGTGGATTTTACAATACACTTCGTGAAATTTCTACAGTTCCATATGATCTTTGAACAGAATATTTGGTTTTCTTAATATCTTCGACAAATTTTACATTAGTTTGAAAAATAATCTCCTATTTTGTTTGCGCAAATTTATGTTTGTGGTATTTTCTAATGCAATTGCCCTTAGTTTATGGAGCACTAAAATATCGGAATATAATGTCTTTTTCTTCAGCCCAATCTAACGTCTCAATCACTGTATATTTTATTCTAATCGGAGGGCCGTCATCTTCACTCACACCATCTTCCTCTTCATTGTGCATCCTCCATCTGTTTATCGCCATTTCATAAACTAACATCGGTAATTGTGCAAACAATATCGGGATTTATTGCTTTTAATAATTTGAGAACGTCCGATGATGCACTGTCAATAACTTCAACATCGGATAGTAACTGTTTTAATAATGGTTAGCGGTACATTGTCTTCATCGTCATAATCATCACTGGAGTAAAGCAAATTTTTCCAACACTTTCTGATTGTTTGCTGGCTAAGGGTATTCCACGCGATATCTAAATTTAAAATTGCTTCACGTAAAGCTACTTGCTTTAAGGATTCAGAATTGTTTTTAAGATTTCTTGATAACGCAGACGAAAGTAGAAATTTTCGATAATACAATTTAGTAATTTTTATTACATTTTGATCCATCGGTTGGATAAGTGGAGGTACGTTGGGCGGCATGAACACAACAAAAATTGAGCCATCGTTGCTTCTTAATTGATCCTCTGGAGGATGACTTATGCGTTATCTAAGATTAACACCGCCTTTAAGAAGATTTGACGATTTGAAGATGACGCTAGTTTTATTGCAGTCACCTTTCTCTCAGTTAGTACTAACCTTCAAAAGACAGCTGTTAAAATTTCATGATATTCTATTCATTAGTTTGTGAGTTATTGTGCTAAGAGTCACGCTACTTTTGTTATTTTCAAAACAATGGATCAAAAATAATTTCGTGTTTTAATTTTACACTGCTTCTTGATGGGAAAAAATACCGTTCAAGCGAAGCAATGGCTTGAAAAGTGTTATGGGGACTTCGATCCATCAGAAACAACGATAAAACGTTGGTTTGCTGACTTCAAACGTGGTCGTAGAGACACCGATGATGCAGAACGCAGTGGACGTCCAAATGAGGCGGTAACACCAGAAAACATAAAAAAAATCTACAAAATCGTTTTGAATAATCGAAAAGTGAAGTTGCGTGAGTTAGCAGACATCGTAAAGGGATCAAAAGAACGTATTGGCTTTATATTCCATGAGCATTTGACTATGAGAAAGCTCTGATCAAAGTGGGTGCCGCGTTTGCTCACTGTTGACCAAAAACAAGAACGTGTTGATGATTCTGAGCAGTGTTTGGCCATGTTTAAACGTAACAAACCGGAATATTTGCATCGATATGTGACAATGGATGAAACATGGATCCATCACTTCACTCGGGAATCAAAACGATTGTCATCTGAGTGGAAAGCAACTGGTGAACCTCGTCCAAAGCGCCCGAAAGCACAACAATCGGCTGGAAAGGTTATGCCCTCGGTATTTTGAGATGTGCGTGCTGTAATATTCATCGAATATCTTGAGAAAGGAAATACCATCAACAGTAAATATTATATAGCGTTATTGGAGCGTTCGAAGGCCGAAATTGCAAAGAAACGACCGCATATGGCAAAGAAAAAAATTTTGTTTCATCAAGACAACGCACCGTGTCACAAGTCAATCAAAACAATGACAAAACTACATGAATTGAACTTCGAATTGCTCCCACATCCACCGTATTCGCCAGATTTGGCTCCCAGCGACTACTGGCTGTTCGCAGACCTCAGAAAAATGCTCGCCGGTAAGAAATTTCGCACGAATGAAGAGGTTATCGCTGAAACTGAGGCCTATTTTGAGCCAAAAGATAAATCGTTCTACAAAAGTGGTATTGAAATGTTAGAGCGACGCTGGAATGATTGCGTTACTCTTGATAGAGATTACGTTGATGAATAAAGCTAATTTTGAACCAAAAAAATCGTGTTTTCTTTGTTAGGCTCGGGACTTTTCAGCCCATGTGTTATCGTTAAATTACATTACTTATTATTACGGTTTTGTTGCTATACCTGAGGGTGTTTATGGAACCATTCCATATGCCTTTGGTCATCCAAACGAATTTTGAGCAGTTATAATCAACGGGACTCTTAAAATTTCTATTTCTATTTTTTGCCTTTCTTATTACTAGTGGCCTTATTTTGTGTGTACCACTGGCACTAGTGCACGTTAATCGGAACATGATTATCCCTTTATTTTAAAAACCATTTATACAGACGATTTCCATTCTACGTGCTTGGGCATTTTTTAAAGTTCTGCGATTTCCCGGGCCTGCATATGTATCTCACACACGTTGTAAAATTTGTGGCTTGAATTGTTTAATTTTACTGATTGTGGCTTTAAATACTCCATATTTTTTTGCCAATTGAGTCACCCCCGCACCTTTTTTAATCTCATCGATGATTTTCACTGTGTCACTTAATTTTAAAAATGTTCTTTTATTGGACGTGGATGCCATGTGTGTTCTGGCGTGATTTTAGCTGCATACTACTTTATTCCACGAGAGGCAAGAGTGTCAACGCTTATAGGAATCCTATACATAAATCGGGGAACAACCGATGCCGGCGCTGAAAACGTTTACGTAAACATTCTTTTGATCGATTCAATTACGCACGTAAATCGGGAAATAAACGGTACCCTAAACTGTTGACACTAACGAATTGTACGTGATGCAGGCTTGTTTACATTACCGGGCGTTCCATTTGATCCTATATTAACAATTTTCTGTTTACATGGCCGTGACGTTTCCACTACCGGGTATTTACAAGCGTTTACTGTATTTCATTTTATACTGAGAATATTTACAATAATAGTAACTGAAAACAGCGAAATTTCTCCTTTAACTCATAATTAATAAATAAAACAATTACATAAAGAAATTACAATTCTTTCTATACTTAGTAGTGAGCGTTAGATCCTCTGTTCAAAGTAACTTCAGACATCCGAGTCTTCATATTATTTCTCAATTCGGTCAATATTGAAATAGGATTATCATTCCAATATCTCATTGTCGCAAATTTTACTTCTGGGGCGCTATCGTATTGTTTATTATTGGTATACACCCCTTTTGCCAATATTCTCAAAAGATCTTCGATGGGGTTCGGATGGGGCGGGTGAGCAGGACATTATAATATAAGTTGATCCCCTTTCGATGAAACAACTGGCATTATGGATAGCTGCATTATCTTGCTGAAATATCTAGTGTTGCGTCGGCAATTGGGCAACAGAGACAACTTGCTTCAAGGAACTCCGTCAATTTTCGTATCAGTCGTGCGTACGGGCGAATCCGGGCCTGGCGCACCGAAGATTTGGCCAGCCTTAGTTTTTATCTCAGAAGACTACAATGTTTTATATTTTCGTATTGATTTTATATTCATTATTATTAACTCAAGATGTATAACAGATAGGTTGGTAGTAGTTATAAGGAAAGTTAGCTTATATGCTACTGCTGCTGTAAAATAGCGGCAATTAAAAGCTGCAAGCATTCCATTGGCTAGTGCTGATGGTAGTTACAGCGCTATTATAATTAGCGAATTATGTGGTAGTTCTAAAACTATAAAAACCCCAAAATGCATTAAAATGAATTTTACGACAGTAATCCGGTTTGAATATCCTATTTACCGCAGGTATATTGCACCTACCGTAAATGTTTCATTCAGTTTTTTTACGGAAAGACCTATTATCACACTGGATAGTTGCATTGAATTATTTTTCTAGAAGAGCCTGTTTGCAAAATTCATTGTACACACGTTCTTAGGAATAAATAAACATGAATTTGTGTAGCCTCCTATTTTAGCGGAATGTGTTTCGGGTGATATTGACTCGAACGCTGTATCTGTATATTATATGCAAACAGAACATCAAGATTAACTTGAATATTCAGCCCAAGACAGTTTCTATTGTTTAAGTAAGGTTTTACAGTAACTAAAGTATTGCTCGCTTGCATTAGGATATTACTTCAATAATGACAATAATAATACTGCCTTTATTTCATAATACCAAGGTATTACTACCATTCATAATAACATGGTCATTTGTTATTTCATGCGAAATTTTACGCTTTCTTCAAAACTTTAAACAAAACAATTCTAGGAAAAATATTGTTGGTGTAATGTACCTAGGAAACATTTTCTAGTTTTGGTAAATGTTCTGCGGTTTTGACCAAACACTTCATATTTGGACTCATCAGCCCATAGTACGCTTCTCCATAGTTCTATTGTCTAGTCTTTGTGAGTGCCAGCCCACTGGAGACGCTTTTGTTTATTTCTACGACGTAGCGAAGGTATTAGTGTAGCAATACGGTCGTGGAGTGTTGCGTCTTTTAAACGACGTTTCACTGTGCTAACGGATATCTTCCTGTTTCTAACCCGATTCATTTTCGCCGTAATTTTAGGAGCCGCTAATTGTCCATTTCTCTTACCTAGCAATTTAATGCGTTTACCGTTGACTTTGAATGTTACTCGGGAACGTCCGCCGGGAAGGATTGGATGATTGCTTTTTTAAGAAGACATCCTTATATTGGTGTGCGTTCACCAGAGGCCATCTTCGGAGCTCGAGGCATGTGCTTTAACCACGTAACTTTTACTCAGTTTCATACGTTGCTGAGTGGATGTATTGACAAATTAACAGCGAACGAGATATTCAACTGCGATGAAACTGGAATCACAGTAAATCCTAAAACTCATTTTAAAATATTGGCAACAAAAGGATAGCTGTAAGTTGGAGTAATCACTGACACCATTTGACACTCATCCAGTGAGAGAGGTCAAATGGTGACAACAGAGATGTGTGTTTTGGCTAGCGGGGTTATATGCCCCCATGCTTATCTTTGCGTAAAAGAGAACAATTGGCTTTACCACTTGGAGGATGGGTAGGGAAGTGAGTGAATCTGGCTGGATAACATCCGAAAGTGTTTGGTCTGGTTTAAAGTGTTTATAGCATTTTCGAAGTCTACGAACGAATCTCTACGCTTGTTGCTCTTTGACGACCATGCAGCACACACAAAAAATAATCAGCTCGGGATAACGGAGTGATTCTAGTATGCTTTCCTGCACACTCTTCCCACAGTATGCAACTCTTAGACGTTGCATTAATGAGACCTATTACCGTTTATAATGAGGAAGAAGTTCGAATATGGATGAGGTCTAATCCAGGAAAAGTGGTGAGCTTATTTTAAATTTTGGCTTTACTTGGGGCTGCATATATTCATGTTTGTACGATTCAAAGCGCTCTCACAGGGATTGGGCCTCCAGATAAAACTCTTTTTACTGATGATAATTTTCTTCCATTAGCCACAACAGATACTCAGTTAGTCGATTTACACACTAACAACAGCCAAGCTACTAATGAGGAAATCTATTACCAAAATAGTAGAAATAGTGCATTCAGAATCCCACAATGTTCTTGGATGTCAACAGCATCTCCGAAAAACGTTTTGGCCATTCCAATAGTTTAGCAAAACAAGCAGAGGGCATCAGTTCCTCGCCATACATGCAGGGATTGAAGGGAGATAAGGAGGAATGCAACATTAAGAAGGCTATCAAAGTAGAGCGGGCAAAAGGAAAATTTTCCTTGAGGGAGACAAGAATGTCATGAAACAGAAATCAAAAAATGTATTAAAAGGGGAAGGATTCCCAAAAAAGAAAATGTGCAGATTTAGAAGAGAATCTGCTTCTTCGGGTACAGATAATGAACAGGATGCAGAATGCTTATATTGTCTGGACTTATATTCAAAGCCTACTGAAGGGTGGATATCCTGTTCATCCTGTCTCAAGTGGGCACACAACCCCTGCACCGATGCAGCTAATGAGGATGATGAAGCCGCTTTTGTGCGAGCTGTGTGTCACTTAGCAAGGGAACATATTGGAATAAATATTTTTCATTACTGTTTATATTTACCACTATTAACTCATTTTGTATGTGAATTATGCGCCACTTACCTAGGAAATAAATGATAAATATTTTTTCATACTGTTAAAAAAAAATAAAAATGGATCGTGTAGAACAAACAGCCATAATAAAATACCTTTACAGAAAGGGCATGACCCCAACTCAAATTTATAAAGATATTATGGCAACTATTGGTGAGTCCACAGTTTCTTATAACATACTCAACCGATTGGTGTCGAGATGTTAAACGCGGAAGAACATCACGTGACAACCAACATGCCTGTGGTCCTCCCATAACGGTAACAACAGACAAAAACAGCAAGCTTTGAATTACTGGAGCATCCACCATATTCGTCTGATCTCGCCCCTAGTGACTAGAGGCTGTTCCCCAAATTAAAATAAATGTTACGTGGGGCAAAATTTTCCAGTAATTATTAAGTGATGCAAGCTGTACAGAGGTGATTTGCAGAGGACAAACAAACATTTTTCTAGAAGGCTGTTGAGATGTTGGAACACCGATGGACTAAGCGCATTAGTATAGAAGCAGAAATAAAAAATATAATGCCACTGTAGTTTTTCTGTAAGGGAGTCAGGGGTACTGCATAGAGATCCACCTTCGTAAATATCTAGAATTTACTATCATCTTCTGCTATTATTTCTACGTTTGCTTCTTCTTTATGATGCAGTATAACATCATCTACGAATTAGTCGCTCTATTTAAATTTTTCTTGGTTTTTAATATTTTTAACATGAATTTGAAGTTAGCCGTCTCCTTCCGCCCCGTCTTCCCCTACATAATAGTAGGCAATTGTTGGCAATAATGCGTATTATTTGTCATACCATAGCATTCCGCATTTGCATTATAATTTTAATGAATTAATTGTGTTCGAATTTGCCGAAGCACGCGAATCTGTGGGTCCTATTCATGTTGGGCCGGGCGTATACACAATTACATAATAAATTCTATTAAATATTTCAATATATACTGAGCATATGATGAAATAATCTAGAGAATGATGCGCCATACAGTACATAGTATCTTCAATTGCTTTCCTATAAATACACCCGACTATGAGTCCTGCGCTTTACCTATATACACCTTCCAATATCTCGCAAACTTTAAACGTAGATCAAAACCAGATCGCGTCCGTATAACAAATTCTTCGAAAGTAGATCTTCAGCACCGAACACCTCATCTATATTCTGGACCGTGCAGCGAGTGAATTATGTTCTCTCCGCCGCCGTAGGGAGGCAGGACTATAACGCGGACTATAATGCAACATCAACAGATGCCGACGCTGTCGTCGACTACGACGAACGTCCCGGAATATGTGTGCGTCGTCGTCGCTGCCAGAACTTCAAACAGTAGGTGTCAGGTGCGCTGAACAGGCGAGGTCTCCGGGGTCAAGCCCGGCGGCAGCTATACAGCCGTCGAGCTTAATTTATGGAAACTATATAGAGTTACGTTGGGCGGCGGAGCCGGAAAACGGAAATAAAGTCCAATGCGATATCTCATTGTTAAATTAAAATCCGCAGTATTTACGGTCAGCGACGTTTCACCATGAAAAATTACTGGTGTATGACGTAAAATGCGGATAGGATTATGATTGCGAACAGAATATGTAACTATGTGGACTATTATTAATATGTATGAGCTGATGTATGCAGAAAAGATGTAATACTAGGAAGTTCGTGTACACTATCGCTCCTAAATTCAAGACCACCCTTAGAAACCTATACCAAGATCTAATTAAAAAGAAAAGAATATATTTTTTATGAGGGAAAAAATACTCTTGTTAGAAATTATAGTACTAAAGTAGCGGTGATTACATTAATAATCATAAATTCAGTAATGGAGTCGTGAAAGTAATATAACAGTGTATAAATAAAAAAATATATATATCTAAACTAAATAATATCAAAGTAACATCTGTACCTATATCTGATGCCTCTAACAGATGTAATAGCAACAATGGTGGAACATTACGTCATCAAGTCGTCATATTCCAAATAATGTTGTTTTGCGACCGCAAGCTGCATTTTATTGTTCGTTAAGTAAAATTATGAAATTCGTTACAATCATTATTAGAATCTCTACTCATTAGGTTAACTTTAAAACATATCTAGGATGGATCGCGGTCAATATACCTAAAGAAGATCAACCGTTAATTATACTAACTAAATGTAGTTAAAACCCATGGAAAGCTCAGTATTTATCCATTATTGGATCTGTCTATATGCATAATGGGAAATGAATACGGTGAATTGTAAAAATTATAATCAAACTGAAACAATGCCGTTGGATGAATTAATCTCAGTTTTTATCGTATTTCTAATCCATGATTTAGCTTGAAAATATTCTTGGGACCATCGAGAGAGTATTGCACCGCTACCAGAAGGGAGACATTCCTGGAATTTAAGGACGTAATGTCGTGAGATATATACTGAGTGAAGATAAATATTCCGCCCGAATAAATATTTGTTTAGAGTTAGTGGTTCTTTTTTGGTTCGTTATTATACTCTTATAGACAAGATTATAGAATAATTTAGAATTTACATCACTGCTGCTTGAAAAATATAAATTATGATAAATCAGAAAATTAAAACACTGTGGTGGGTATGGCAAGTTTTGACTGGACGGAGTTCTACGGTAATATCCTCCAAACCAGCGGGGTGCCGCATTAATTCAAAATGGCATACACTGTTAACTGTATTTAACCTACCAACAAGTACGATGACTTTCCCGAAAGTTTGAAAGGTTAGCAAAATTACCTTCGTATTCAAGAAAGGATACCGATGTAACGTTGCTAATTACATGCCTATAGGTATGCTATCCAATTTCGGTAGTGTTTAAACATTTGCCTTATAAAGATATATAATACCTGTATAATTCCTTCCATATCTAAGCATCAGCACAGTGTTACCGCGAGCAGGTCGACGTTCATTAACTTAACGCATTTACCAATATCTTAGCGAAGCACTTAATAACTGAAAGCAGGTAGATGTTATCTATGTAAATATTTTTAAAACATTTGATTGTATTAACCACGCCATACAACTATAAAAAATGAATAAATTTGCTTGCAGTGCCTTATCTTATTGGAGGAGAGTGTTGTGTTTACTATAATGGTTATTCCTCTAAGCTATTTTGGCCAACATCGGGTGTTTCTCAACGTTTAAATCTTGGACCGCTTCTTTTCAGTGTATATTAACGATTTTCTGTCACCATTTACTTGTCACGTTCTAGCATAGGCAGATTATGTAAAAATATTTAATACATAGTCGTAACGGTTGTCGGGCTCCGCCGTGTCACTAGCTTTTTGTCACTGACCATTCGTGAATAACTGCGGTTCGCATTTTCAAAGGTACTTTCTTCGTGCACGTTGTTGCTACTTTAAATATGCTCCTCAGCTCCGCAGAGTGGAAAGCATTAAACCAACTTAAACAGGATGAATCATTAACGATAATACAAGCAGACAAGGGCAACGCCACGGTTACAATAAATACTGATGAGTATAAACAATCAAGATGTTACTTGAATCGCCAACATACATAACACGTCAACGGGACCCCACGTCGTCAGTGCTAAGGGAAACTAATAAATTAGTTAGAGCAGTATCACTCCTGGATGACGTGAAGGAACAGGTCATCGTAACAGAAGCGCTACCGCCGAGTATATATGGCTTACCCAAAATCCACAAACGAGATGTACCACTTAGATCGATAGTGAGTGCCATAGGCGCACAGACGTATCTATTAGCTAAACATCTTACTACACTACTGCAACCCTACATAGGCGGAAAACCGGGTTATATTCGCGACTCAGCGCACTTCATGAAAAAACGCGGAAAGATACAATTCAACCCGGGCGAAATCCTAGTGAGTTTCGACTTAGTGTCGCTGTTTACTAAAGTACCGCTAATAGACACACTGCGGTACATCGCCGATTTATTTCCACCGGATATAATGTACCATTTTAAGCACTGCCTCAGGACTAGTTACTTTGTATGGGATGGCAGTTTTTTTTGAACAGACAGATGGAGTAGCGATGGGCAGCCCATTAAATCCCGTGGTAGCCAACCTCTTCATGGAGCAGTTTGAGAGCCTAGTTATCGAAACAACGGTGGGCAAACCTACGGTTTGGTGGAGATACGTGGATGACAGGTTTGTCGTTTGGCCATACGGAAGAGACAAATTGGCCCGATTCCTTGAACATCTGAATGGAGTACACTCTAACATCCAATTCACGATGGAGCTAGAACATAACGGAGAATTGCCTTTTCTGAACGTTCGTGTCAACAGGGACCAGCCACGGGCTACAACCAATGTATTCCGGAAATCTACGCATACCGCCCGTTATCTACACAACAAGTCTAACCACCACCTTCGCCAGAAGAATACGCTGGTGTGCACGCTGGTAGAACGAGCACGCAGAGTATGTAGTGAGGAACAGCTGAAAGAGGAATTGAACCACCTGAGACAAGCACTGCGGTGTAACGGTTATTCTGAGGATGTGATCAACCGTGCCATCACGAGTAAACCTCGATCCAGGAACAATAATGATCGGGAAATAGAAACGTTGGGCACAGCATATCTACCGTACATTGACAACACTACAGACAGAATAGGACGAGTGCTTAAGCGTTTCAACATCCGGACGGTTTTTACTCCAAGAAGGAAAGTGTCTAGTTTACTACGACAGGTCAAGGAAAAAAGGGACCCCTTATCAACACCCGGGGTGTACAACATACCGTGCTCATGCGAGAAAATGTACATCGGCACAACAGGACATTCGATCAACACCAGAAGGAAGGAACACGAGAGAAATGCGCATGCGTACAACCATCCAGAGAAGCTGAGGAGCATACTTAAAGCAACAACAACGTGCACGAAGCCAGTACCTTTGAAAATGCGAACCGCAGTTGTCAGACGTCAGGGACAAAAACCTAGTGACACGGTGGAACCCGACAACTGTTACGAGTATGTCAAACGGCGGCGAAAGTCTGAGATACTATTTAATATTTAGTACAGTTAATAGTATTTGTGATTGTGAAGTGTGAAGTGCACCGTGGTTTCCTATAATAACACTAACACCATTGTATACTACAACTGCCAGATTAATGTTATAACTATATCGCGCAATGGATTTTGGTGTTCTGTTCGACAACAGGTTGATTATTTGCCTTCAAAACTCTGGAATTTGTTATTTGTGCCTATACTCATGTTCGTTCTAAGCCTGCATACTCCTCCATTGTTTGGAATCCCCACTATTTTTACCAAAATTATATGATTAAGCGTGTCCAAGAGAGATTATTTAAATATCTTTTCTTTTGAGCGGGTAAGGTGTACCCTGAGACTCTGAATATTGTAGTCTACTTTCGAACTACAATTGCCTGTCCATTCCTGACCGCCGTGAGAAGTACAGTATTTGGAAACAGCTCTGGTTGAATACCGCTATTTTCAAATACTTCCGAATCCTTTTTTTGCACAGAATAGATACTTATGAACAGTATGAAAGTATGTATTATGTGATATGATTCATAACATGAAGTTGCGATGCAGATAGTTTAAGCTGTGAATCGGGATTAGGTGGATTTAAAATTTTTGCTATTTTATTGGAGAAAGCACCCACAAGATGCGCGATGGCTAATCCAATACATATTAATACTATCAGACCGATGATAATCACATATTTTGTTTTTAGCTTTGGCCGATTTGCAGTATGTTTAGCATTATACCACAGATTGTACGGGTATGTCCGAACGAAATACTTTGACAAACTTGCGCCATTTAAAACTGTCAAAATTAAAAAAAAACAGTAAATGTTTCAGCAAGTTATATAATATATTTTTCATCGGTATTTTATGTGTAAACATTTCTGCGTCCGTATCGCATATGCTCACTCATGAAGGTCACGATCATAAATGGTGCGAGTACGTAAACGTTACTGAACACCCGCTTTGATACAGCCGCTAGGCCACTGCACGTTATTCTTCGCACTGCATTGTAACTTGCCCCACATTGCCGAGACTAGTTATTAATTTCAAAATAATTTTCGTGGCGGATCAACATACACATAAATCGGCATGTTTCGTTAATTTGAGTTTTGCGTGAAACTTTGATAATTATTTGCCTCATTCAGGAACACGTTTTTCGTTTTGTTACTCTAAACACGGGCCCGCTTGCCGGTCGAAAATTAATACCACACGCATTTTGCCTACGTCCCTGTTGAATCGGGCGAGCGCTCGTTATCTAGCATAGTCGAACTTTTAATTAAACGCAAATAAGTTTTTTTCCACCGTAGTCAACGTGGTACGGTTTAATAACGTACAGGACGCCTTAATTAGTAAAAGCCGTCCTGGATTTCTGATTAATCAGCGTTATTATGTGTTTCAATTAACGCGTAACACTAACCATTAACGAATTTGCTTTTACTTACTTTGTGTTGTTTCATAAACGTGAAATGTCGTTTTCGGGTGACTGGGCATAGTCTGGGAAAAGTTTGTGAGTAATGCAGGTCACTCAAAGGTGGCGCTATACCAGGGCGACCTCAAATGTTCCCGGAATCGACAAGACCACATCGGTCAAACAGGACGGAGTATTCAGTGCAGGGTGAAAGAATACGAGAGAGACGCACGCCTCAGGCATACTGAAAAATCCTATAGCGATGTTAAGGTATTAGTCAGGACCAGCCACTACTACCCGAGGATAATCGCGAAGAGGGATACAAGATTAGCAACACGTGAAAGTTAGCTCTGCGAAGTCATCATACAATGAATGATGCGACTCAACGGAACGGAATAGTTACGGATCAGCAAAGCGGAACGATTATGGATCAGAAAAGCAGAACAGAAATAGGATAAGTACTCAAATGACGATTGCAAGGACTGTGTGGATGTACAATTCACAGGTATAGCAGTAAACTCCACTCACACAAATCTATTAATTCTGCGGAACGCAGCGTTTCGAGAGCACGTGGACTCTCATTGTCAACCGTGTTACCGACTGAAAGTAAAAACTGTATCACACATGCAAATTATTTTCTACGCAGGCTCTAAAATTTCTAAAACATATGACTATTTACAATCTACTCGGTGGTCTAATGCCTTTTTCGGGAAAGGATGTACCGAAAGCGAACCGTATTTTTAATAGGGCCTCTGGTCATAAATCCATCAAACTTGAGTGTGCAATTGGGGATGGTTCTCTGTTCAATAAGTTTCCGTTCTTTTTCATACATATCGTTTCGTACGCGTCTAGTTCTGTATACGAGTTCACGTTTTTAAGTAGTGTCAGATTTTTTAAATCAATCTTATGTCCGGATTTTCCCATATGCTCTGCTACGCTTGATAATTCTGGTTTGTCGAAACGATAATGTCTAATATGTTCTTTGAACCTCGTTTCGATACTCCTTTTTGTTTGTCCAATATAAACTTTCTCACAATCATTGCATGCGATTTGGTATATTCCAGACCTCATCTCCGGTTTATCTTTGGGATTCCCTAAGAGATTCTTTAAGTTGTTTTTTGACACAAAAGACACGTTCATATTTAGTTGTCGGAAAATTTTACTTAACCCTTTTACTGTTGGGTGAAAAGGAAGAGTTATACATTTCTTATTACCGGTGTTTGTTGATGTCAAGGTCGTGGAATTTCTGATGTTATATTATTTCTGATGTTATATCGTTTCGACAAACCAGAACTATCAACCGTAGCAGAGCATATGGTGAAATCCGGACATAAGATTGATTTAAAAAATCTGACACTACTTAAAAACGTGAACTCGTATAGAGAATTAGACGCGTACGAAACGATATGTATGAAAAAGAACGGAAACTTATTGAACAGAGAACCACCCCCAATTGTACACTCGAGCTTGATGGATTTATTACCATAGGCCCTGTTAAAGATACGGTTCGCTTCGGTACATCCTTTCCCGAAAAAGGCATTAGACCACCGAGTAGATTGTAAATAGTCATATGTTTTAGAAATTTTAGAACCTGCGTAGAAAATAATTTGCATGTGTGATACAGTTTTTACTTTCAGTCGGTAACACGGTTGACAATGAGAGACCACGTGCTATCGAAACGCTGCGTTCCGCACAATTAATAAATTAGTGTGAGTGGAGTTTACTGCTATACCTGTGGAAGGATAAGTACTGTCTCACATTCTTCACTTTCGCCTGTACAGATATGTGAAGAATAAAAAAAAATATCATTTTGCGGTAATAGAAAAGTTTTTTGGGTTTTCTCGTGTATTCACTGTTTTACTTGACTTTTCGCTGATCATGCTCTCAGCTTCTTCAGAAAGAAAGACAGTCATTAGAAACCTTCTGAAGAAGCTAACAGCATGTTCAGAGAAACGTCAAGTAAAACAGTGAATATACGACAAAACCCGAAAAACTTTTCTGGATAACGGTCGCGAAAGCCTGCATTCAAATATAACCAGAGGCGCCTTCGAATCGCCGTCATCAATCTAATCATCCGCCACCAATAGTTGTGCAACCATTCTTGCAGACTTAATTGTAATACCTGTCTACGCTTTTATGTATATGAATATATATTTTGACGACAAATGAAAAGTGTTAAAAATAAAATAACTTAGTAAAATAGGTGTGTGGTCTTTTATCCTATCACTAATATGATCAACTTAATATACATTTGCCATCCTTTCCAAAGGTAAATCATAACAAAATCATATGAATATTAATGCATTTAAAATAGTGTGGGAGACAGTTTACCGATGTTTTTTTTTCGCAGGTATAACGATTGGTTTCGGGAGATAATTTACCAACACGGGCGGTGTTTATTGTAACCCTATTAAATGTATAAAGAACAAGTCAATTGTAAACCATAGAATAACTCATAAAATAACCATTACGAGATAGAACATAAATATACCTCTTATTTACATATCTAAGAACCCTTCCGTAAATTACGTATACGGAACGAGAAGAAAAGGAACGAAAGGAAAAAGCTGTAAGGAAGCAAAAAAGTAATAAGTGGATAACTCGTTAAACAGAACTTTTCCGATTTATCCGATGAATCCGGGACAGGTTTCTGATCGTTTTCAATATCCCTCCGGGAGAAAATTATATTCCATTTACGGATTTCCTTCCCCCTATGCCTTCCTCTACCGATGCGGGCAAAGAATTCCCATTCCCTTCGCGAAGCATTCGAACCGAAAGCTCCGACGTCGTTCACGTCGTCTAGTTTATGATACGACGGAATGAACTTGATCTATCCGGTTATTTACGGAGAGAGAGAGTCGCATAAAAGCGGCCTAGCGAAATTGTCCACCGAATCGATGCCCGTTTTATTTGTATCCTCTTCTATTTTGATTCTATGGATATTGTCGGAGGATTTTTGGATATCTTTTTGGAGTGGGAAGAGGGTAAAATGGAGAAAATGTAAAATGTTTAACACGGATTTTGGTATCTGAATCAAATAGTGACACAATTGTCTTGATTACGGTAGCAGAAGGGTAAGGGAGAGATTATTCATTATGAGTGTTCGGTATAATCTGAGCAACTAGCTAGATTGTATCTATAATGATACTTAAATAGTTTAATTACATGTATATTTAGTATGTCATAACTTATGAATCGTAATTTTAGGTATTGTATGTAATCTCTAGATAATAAGTTAAGTTTAAGTAGTAAATATTAACTCTTTGTCTGTTACGATGACCTCATCGCATTATTGTAGCCCCATCCACACAGGCATCAGACATTTCACTAATTGCTAATGAGATAATTTGCTCGTTAGTAATGTAATATATAAGCAATTGAATAATATATAGGGGGAGTTCGACTTCAGCTTAAGCCTTGTGCGGTTGAAGTTTTTGTATCTCGTATATCATTTCCGAGTTCTACTGCAGCTCTAGCCTTATGCGGCTGCAGAGCAATACTCGTACACCATAATATAGAAATTCAAGAAAGATACAGTCTTTTATTTGAACCAGTGGTAGCGGCGTTTCCCCATAAAAGAAACAATGAGATATGGTATAAATTGCCACACATGGAACTTGTGGCATATACTACTGTTCACAAATTTACGACCTTATTCTTCTTCTTCTAGTAGTTCCTATCTGTTTCGGATGTTGGCTACCATGCATCCTATTTTAGCTTTGTTTGCTGCTGCTCGGAATAATCCACTCGTACGCATACGGAAACAGGTTCTGAGATTTTTCAATTCGTCTTTTACCAATACCCTTCTTTCTCGCTACTTTTCCCTGTAGAATATCATGCAATAGATGAAATCTGTTCTCATTTCTCATTATGTGTCCTAAGTATTGTAGTTGCCCAATTTGTCACGGTATTAATACTTCCCTTTCTTTTTCGATCCTTCGCATTACTTCGATGTTTGTTATGTGTTCCGTCCACGGTATTTTTAGTATCCTGCGATATAACCATATCTCAAATGCTCCAAATTTCCTTGTTGTGTCTTCAGTAAGCGTCCATGCTTCTACCCCATAAAATAAAATGGAGAAAACATAACAGCGTAAGAGTTTCATCTTGGTGTTTAATATTATGTCATGGTTTGTGAACAGATTTTTCACTTAATTATAAGTAGACCGTAGATTCTACTACGTATTTCTTGTGAGTGATCTCATTGTTCATCTACAGTAGTACCGAGATGGGTAAAACTGCTCACTCGTTCTATCCGGTTGTGATTTATTATGAGATAATAATAATAATCTTTGTTTGTCCAACGATTACTATCACTTACAGGACAACATACAAACAATTGGTGCAATTACATTGATTATGTACATACCTCATGCGTAATACTACAAATCAACACACATGTACAATACAGTCTGTGATTGAGTTAGTCAGAAACGATATATCGTTAACAATATAAAATGCTTTCAAACAAATTTTACCTCAAAATAACTCTTGGACATGGAGAAAGCATTTGACAGGGTACCCAGCAATAAAGTATTGGAATGTCCATACAAGAGAGGAGCAAATTACAAATTAATAACAGCTGTCAAAAATGTATATGAAGAAACAGCAAACTGTGACATAAGTACAAACATGAAATCAGGAGTATTCTATACAAAGGGAGGTGTTAGACAAAGAGGTGGACTTAGCCTTCTACTATTTATAACATTTATTAATGAAATTATTAGAGAAACAAAGAGGAGAAGAAGAGCTTTTTCATATTGGACATCACAACTTAGAAAAGGTAGAAATCACAGAATGTGTATTCGCAGATGATGTGGCATTGCTAGTCGAAAATGAAAAGGCTCTGCAGCACAAGATAACCGTTTGGAACAACACATTCACTGAGTATGGAATGAAAATTAATACAAACAAAAGGTGGAAAAAGAAATACACATACAACTTGGAGAAAGAGAAATACAGTAGAACCCGGTTATAACGACAGTCACGGGACTTCGAATTTTTTGACGCTATAACAAGGTGACGCTATAGGCGGAGTTTTTACAAGTTCCGTGTTTACATACAAGAATTGGTGGGAAATAATATTACGGGTGGTAAACAGATACATATATGAATTTAATTAAGTTAATGTACTTAACCATATAACCTTACACATGTAGGTACATACTAACTTGTTTGTCTAATGAAAGAAATCTGTAATTTTTCGTTGCACAGTTTCCGGACGCCAAAACTGTTTTTCTATATCCATTTCTAATTCTCTCACTTTATCAATAGTTTGAGGTGACGTTTCTCGCTGTCTATAATAAGTTTTTAAAAGTGTTATGGCACTTAGGGCTTCTTCGTTTGTCGGTACGTGTACTGCTTCGTCGCATGAATCTTCTTCCTCTTCGATTTCATTATCGTTTTCGTTATCCCGCTGTTTTATGTCCTCCACGATATCAGAATCTGAACACATTCCCGACGTAATAAGGCAACTGTCCACGGATGCAAAGTCGTCGAAACAAAACTTGTTTTCGTCACTCTGATTTTGCTGCCACTTTTTAAAAAGTTTGCATAACGGAACGTCATCTTCATTGAAGTTGTCATAAACTGGATTATTCCTTAATCTTGAATGACTAAAGCAGTTTACGATAATCTCAGAGGTTATACTAAAAAGTCCAACGCGTCGGGAAGTGAAACTGCAGATGGTGCGTTCTTGTCCATATCCGTAATAATTTTATGCAGAAGAAATTTTCTGTAAAAACATTTTAAGCTTCTTATTACGCCTTGGTCCATTGGTTGAAGGATGCTAGTGCAATTTGGGGGCAGAAACACCAAATTAATATTTTTTAAGTGGGCTAATGATGGATGTGCTGGGCAGTTATCGACTAAAAGCAAAATTTTTTAGCTTTAGCCGCAAGTTCTTTATCCCATTTTCGAATTTCATTTTCAAAGATTTCTGAAGTCATCTATGCTCTTTTGTTTGCGTAGTAATTTGTTAGAAGTGTTTTTATGTTTTTGAAGCAGCGTGGCTTTTTTGACTTTCCTATGACAAGAATTTTACGTTTCTCCGTACCGGTACACACAAAAGCAGTTAACCGCTCTTTGGCTAGTTTACCGCCTACACATTTTTCGTCTTTAGACCTCAGAGTCTTATCTGGAAGAAGTTTATAAAGAATTCCCGTTTCGTCGCCATTGTAAATTTCATTGTCTTCATAATCTTGTCTTAATTTAGGCCACACCTCATTTAGCAACGTCTCTGCTTCTGTCATATTAACACTTTTCGCTTCACCGCTCACTTTTCCGAACGTTATTGAATGTCTCCGTTTGAAACGCTCCAGCCACCCATTGCTACACCTAAAATTTGTCTCCAAATAAACTTCCAAATTCTTCGGCCTTTTGCATAAGCAATGGTCCATTAACGGGTAAATTTGCACTTCTACACTGCTTAAACCACGCAATAGGCGCTTCGTCGGTTTCAACGTTTTCGCACGATCGAATTTTTTTTTACTTTTCTTTCCCTTTCACAAAGGTATTCATAATTTTATTCTTATTTTGCACAATTGTACAAATCATAGAATTAACTAACACAAATTCGTGACACACGTCCGATTTCTTCCTTCCACCTTCGATTGCTTTGATTATCGCGACTTTGTCGTTCACGCTTAAACTTTTTCGCTTTAAACCTGACACTTTCGATAAAAAAAATCTCGATGTTTCACTCACACAATTCAAATGCTGACTGAGGAAATTTCTTACGAACTTTGCCTGGCGCATTGCAAGAAACGCTAATATTCTTGAAATCCCCGAACGGTCGAACGTTGCAGGCTAGGCAAATTGCAAATCATCTTAATTCAACGAACGGTAATATTCTTGGAATCCCCGAACGGTCGGTTGCAAGCTAGGCAAATACCTAGAATTGAGCCATAAATGATAATATAAATACATGCCTCAAGTGGTAAATATTTGTCGTTATATCAGGGATTATTGACGCTAAAACCGGGTCTTTCCCTTTACGCTTGAATAGTAAAGTACGGGACCGCTTAAAATTTGACGCTAAAAAAGGAGTGTCGTTACAGCCGAAGTTGTTATAACCGGGTTCTTGGGAATTACAATACACGAGAAAGGGAGACAAGAAGAAGAACTTAATAACATAATAGAGAACGCTAACAAGATATACTATGCTATGAACTCCGGATTTATGAACAGAAAAGAAATAACAAAACAAACAAAAATGACTGTCAACAGAACAATATTCAGACCAATTATCACCTTTGGATGTGAAACCTGGCTACTCAATTGTCAACAAAAAGCAAGGTCCAAGCTCTGCCAGATGAAATAGAGAAAAGAATGAAAGAGTGAAAAATGTAACTGGAAGAGACAGGATAAGAGATGAAAAAATCAGAAGAGAGCTGCAAACAGAATCAATAGAAAGTTATGTAGAACAAAGACAATTAGCAAATGTCAAAATCATAAAACGAACATTTTTAACTGAATGAAATATGTCTATTATCCGTCAATCTTACGACCGTTTCTAAAATAAGATTCACCTATGAATGGTTTATGTTGTATAGTAAAAACCGTTTTAAATTCATTTTAAATTTCAATACAATTTCAACAAATCTCCTGTCAACTATGCATATGAACAAATACTCTGGCAAGTAGTGCAACTGGATATGGTACAAGTTAGGACAAAAGTTTTCATTGGCATGGAGTACTAGAGGTAAAATTTATTTGAACACTTTTTATATTGTAAGCTCCTGTAAAATTTGAAGATCTTAAGTGAGATGTTTCACTACATCAGATACTAAAAGGGGTGTCAAAATTCTATTCGTATCGTTCTTAACAAGATTTTCCGCAAATCGCTAATAAACATACCGTAAATACAAGATGGATCAGAATATAATTAAGGCGCTTCTAACAAATTACCATAAAATATGCAACCAAAACTCGCAAAACGCTTTAAGGCGTTCGTAATTTTAACGCTATTATGGTTAGCAAACGTATTAATACATCATAAAATTTATGCTTTGAAATGAAGATAACATCCTAGAGGCAAAAAATATCATGAAAATAACAACGAGATAAAGGGCGTGTAGTACATGTATTTCAGTGCCGCAGCCTGACCGAGAGAACGAGTTCCGCTATATAATTTTTAATTCGCAGTCCGAGATATAAATTGCGCACCACCGGTTTACGCTTACCACCCTGAATTTTTCACGCCCGGGCGATATTTATCCGGAACTGACGTATTTCCCGCGCTCGGCTTTTTCTCCTCGCGACAAAAGTCATTCTCAAGCGAGAGGAGATGGGTTCTTTGTTTTAGAGTCGTGTCCTACAGATGTGACAGTAGCCCTGAGATGGCAAATAGAGTTACTACACACTTAACGACTTAGTTGTAGAAGAAATTCGTCAGTACGGGATAATCCTGCAGAAAGGAGAGTGCACTCATTGGTGGGATGATATATTTAGAAAGCGATCGGACATACTCGAAGTCAGGATTCATACGCGTATGGTTAGTATGGGTGTGGGTGCCGGATTAGATTGATGATGGCGAATCGACGACGTACTTTGGTACACTTGACGAGTGTTCTTAACCGATTTCCAATTTTTGGAATATACCGGCACTATTATTAAATGTATTGTTTGCAATATCAACATTTTACCGTATAATATTTTTGTGTGTAATAGACATGGCAATGGCAAACAACACCGGTTAAATGTGAAATGAAATGCGTTTTATTGGCCTGTTGTAACCTATTTTTAAATTTAGTTGCTAAAACCATGAGGACCTGTGGTAAATCGATGACACTCGTACTAAAACTTTTCGTGCCACAGTGGCTCCTGAACAATTTCCTTTCTTACTTACATGTCTCAGTTTCCTTGGCGTCAATAGTCAAGATGGAAGGAGAATATATTGTTCCGAACTTCCGCAGTCATTGACTTCTTCTCACAGCAGCGACACGACGCTCAGCATCCTAGAAGAAGCTCTCTAGCGGAACGTCGATAAATTCATGTAATTACGATGTGGTATCAGGCCGGAAAACTAATTTCTTTAAAATGAAAGGAGAATGTTAGATAAATTCGCATCATTTCTATTGAAAAATTGGATAAATTCGTACTATTGCGATTGAAATGTTTACGGAACATTATAAAAATAGTTATACACCTCAGGAAGATGTCAAAATATATGAAATGCTATTAGCATTTAAAGAACGTTGTTCTTTTAGACAATATCAAAATTCGGAAAACATGGCACTATAATAACACTGATGTGCACTGAAATATTTCTAACCTGTACCGGACGTTACTGTCAAGTTTGTTATTTTAAGTGGAACACTTTCTATACTATTAAGTTTTTGGGTTTCTGGTTCGATTTTAAAGTATGTTTGTTAAAAACCAAGGTTGGTATTTCTAACTGCATTAGAAATAATTACATTTTTTGAAAATTGTTAATAGATGGACGAGTGCAACCAGAAATTTAGTAAAACTATTGACTGTAGAGAATAGAAATAGAAACCGAATGAGTTTTTCAAAACCTGTATAGTTTTCAGAATTTTACAATATTCTTCCAATTCTTTCATATACCGAACAATGCAATGCCACGTGAGTTTGGACGTTAGGACTATTTTCGAAAGGAAAGTTAAATTAACTTACACATAAAAACACAAAAAAAATAAAATGCAATATAGTATTCAATTAATTAAACATAAAAATAAACAGTAGGTGTGGAAAAATTACAGTAAAACGAAAGTTAAATCTTTTCCCGTCGAATTAACCGACTTGGGTAGCTAATGCCGCTAGTACAATACGTTATATGATTCTCTTACTAAAAGAAAGTGCATAGCTTTTCATGAGCAGGTGTGTATATACTTAACACCAAAATTAATGTTGATGATTGTTACTTGTAAATTTAAGTACTTATTGAATATTATAATATTATTTCCGGTATGAAAATACTTAATTGAATTCGATATTCATGTAGCTGGAAGACACGAATATACCTCTCCATAAACCGATTTAGGTTAACGACTTCCTTTTCCGCTGCGTCACGTACCTCATCTGCTTACTCGTGCGACACCTCGTCTGGTTAAACAATACCGGTCGGTACTTGCATGTACAGTTGAAAATACGAGGCGTCGCTTTGATCCGAGATTACTGCCTCGGTTGCCTCGTGGTCTTACGAGCAAATCTTCTTCAATCCCGACAGGATGTCGGCATATTTACACATACTACCATCTAGATGAACTCGACGTGGAGCGTCCATTACACTCCGCAGAATATTCTCATTACACGGTACCGCACAGCTATAAACGCTCCGGCATAAAGGAATTATCTCTTACCAGCCACTAAGGTTTCCTCTTTCGTCTCCTAGACGGGAGTATGACTTTCTGTGCCTTCATGTACGTTATACTCTCAGTACCGTGCAAAAGAAAGCTGACATTGCTTGTGAAAAGGTAGTAAATGCAAGCAGTCTCTTTTCCTGCATATGTAATGTTCTACACTATATGCATGTAAATGAACTAGACTTTATATTATTAATAAAAGTGTATATCTCTTTTGTTAATAATAATTACAAGAAGTGCACATACAGATATGTGTTTTCTGAAAATATCAGTGCAAAAGCAACGATGTGCGTAAACTATGCCAAAGGATTAAATCCATATAGTCTTTCATTTAGCAGTTTGGATAATTCCCCCTCCAAACAATGCGAATAAACGTGATTATGAAGAATCGAGGTAGAAATAAGGGACCAACCAGAAAATTTCCTACTATGTCTGCCAAAATAGAGAAGACGGCCGTTTAAGCACATTGTTATCGCTGGTGCAGCACAACGACCTAACCTCGGATCTTTAATATTCCTACTCTTCATAGATGATATCGCTAGTAATAACATTAGACTTTCACGCCTGGAGCCTGAGTCTGTATTGGCAGTACATATGTATTTCCGGGCTTGTAGGCCGTGGTCTTGATTGCTTGTCGATATATCGTCAAACAATGAGGCCCTTAACATTGTCCTGAAGATGTCAGCCGCAGTGTTTGGCGAAACGTCGATATATCCACTACCGCTCATAATAGTATGGACGTTTCCTACTTCATTCAAAATTTGAGCTTGGTTCAAAACCTTAAACAAAACAATTAAAGGTAACATACTTATTTATCTACGACGGATTGCACGTGTGTACACAAAAGAAGAAGTAACAATGAACATTAGAAAACATAAAGAAAGTTATACCTTCTTCTCATTTAAAGATCAACCTTTTGATTTAGTAACTGCTCAAAATTCTTTCTACCAATTTCCTCAACGTATCTAGAGGAATATTATTTCACTTCCTCTGGAATACCGTCCAGACATGGGTTTTGGACGTCGGACATTCTTTTCTAATTCCTCTGTCCAGTTTATCCCACAGAAGCTTTATCGGATTAAGGTTTCAAATTCAGCCAAATATTTGGGGATGCACTTTGGTGCGACTGAATCTTTTTATGATCACATAACCCAATCGCATGGACTTCCAGACTTTCTTTACTATTTTTTCGCCTTTGTTAATTATGCATACGATTTGTGACGGATACATAAACTTCATTGAGGTAATGCAGAAAGACTTATACCTCTACTGAAATCTGTATTTTCTTTAGCACATAACAAAATGTTTTATCACTGACTGTTAAGTAGGTGTAATTTATTTATTCCTAGGATTAACTCTAGACGCGTGCAAACCTAATAACTTCTCCGGTATACTTGACGAGATTCCTGCAACTGGATAAATATGTACCTATAGGAAATAAATTGTTATTATTATAAAAAGAGAGAGAAATAAGAGTACCTGAGTTGCTCCTAAAAATATGAATTTCAGTTTAAGTTCAGTCGCGAAATCTAACTAATCTAGTTTCACAAAGTTACACTATCTAACGTTAACACCTAAAACTTCGTTTGTATCTTCGCAGTATACATAATTTGAAAATTAATGGTTAATAGTCTAATGGAGAAGTAAATATATCTATTCTCTAATAGAGAATAACCGTCACAGCCTTGAACTTGTCCATTTGTCATTATTTCTACGTTGTGTTTCAAATTATTTGCTATTAAAGTTAATTTTCATGTAATATCCGCAATTGTCTTTTGACATAACGGCGAAATACTTCAGCTGAATTGGTCGTACTAATATGTATTAGTAATCACATAAATTTTCCCAGTTTTCCGATTGATACTTTACCTAGGTATTCACCGATGCTATTCCCAATAGGATCTTCTGTATCAATTTTTGAGTTTTTGCTTAGCTTTAACGATTCAAGACAACTTAAAAATGTAACGTTCTTTTGAATAACCCTATAAATGCGTATGTACATACCTATGTATATATGTTTCAGAATTGACGAAATATCGAACGAAAATATACATCGGCTGTCATTATATTTACATATGTACATATCTATGTGTACATTCGTTTCAATCCGTATTATATAGCCTTTCGTATTGGCATAGCTACTACAGTTTAATATCGGCACTTTCCGACCTCACAACATTGTCAATAACAGAAATACCGCATATAAGATACGAAATCGATATAAATTCGTATAACATTCCGAGAGTATTGTGTGTGCATTTCACGATAAAGCGCTATTCACTGTTACGACTACACGACTAGGAGAGGGTTGAAAAATATTTATTGATCACTTAATTTAGATAAAGACTATATCATATATTAAGGACCTTTGTCCTATTTTATGGTTGTTGTTTGATGTAAGAATTCATTTGAAGGTACGTTTATATCTGGTACTATTGTTATAGATCTCATTTGGGATTTATGGCATAGTACTACTGAAAGTATGTCCTTCTATCCAATGAGGTGGTCTATGAAAAGGTGTAAATAGCACTCTTGGGGCTTGTTTCACCCCTCACGTGTCGTAACTTTCATATAAACATAACTATTTTTAAATTGGTTGGTGACAATTTATAATAAAAAGCAGGTATGTCTTCACTTATTTTATTAACAAAATGAAACACTTAAACCTACGCACATAATACAGAACTGAGAGAATCGAACTCACTACTTAAACTAAAAATTCGATGAATGTTTTATCCTTAAAATTACACTATTGACTACTAACTCCTGGCTAGTCGTTTGCCTGTCTGAGGCTTGCCTTTTATATGAAAATGTCTGACTCTAATTAGCTTTGTAGAAAGTTCCAGAAGGGTATGTCTGTAAGAGTCAATGTTATGAAATTGTCGAGATTAAAATATAATAATATATCTGATGCATGCATTAGTAATCGCAAGAGGTTTCTAAAATAATAAAAGTATAAACCCTAAGAAAAACAGTTTGCTAAACTAATGACTAATATTGGTAGTATACTTAATTGAGAAGAGAAATAAATAAATCGTTAGACTAATTTTGTGAGTACGTCATTTAAGATTATACTTACTATTTTCACTATAGAGATTTTTTAGTGTTACAAGGTCACCAAATTTAGTAGAAATATTTTTTAGTTTACTTAAAATGAATAAATAATTTAAGAAGTCTCGATTTCTTGACGGGGCTATTTGTTAGGAGACATAATAGTCACGGAAAAAATTACAACGAAGTATATTATTGCTCTTCTTTGAGAAATAAAATCAGAAACACCCTTTTGGTATAAAATAAATGTAGCGACGTCTAGTTAGAAAGAAATAAAATAATTTCTACGACTAAAACTCTGTAATAAAATCGACAATCCTAAAAACAAACTAAAACGGTCCAAATGAAAGAAGTAAAGGAAAAATTGAAATAAGATTTATTCGAAAAAACTAAAATAATAGTAGAATAAACCAAAACGTGCTAATCTGAAACCAAATAAATGAATTGTAGCTACTAAAAGTTTTTTTGATAAAGGATCTTACAAACAGGACTTCGGGTGTGTCACACGACTCTGTTCTCGGGTCTCCCTGACGTGATAGGGGGACGCGTTGGTTCACCCTAATTGCAACTATTTTTACTGCCATCTTTTGTTTAAATACGTATTACTTTGTTGACCTTCTGGATATTAAAAAATGATGAAATTATAATGTTAAGCTAAGTAACAAGAAAGAACAGGGATGTCCACATCATTTAATAAGAGCTATACAGGGTTTAGTGAAACCAGAATTATAGTAGATATAGGAGGACGATTATCTTGAGAAATGCCAACAAAACAAAGGTGCTGCTGCGTCTCGCCAACATTATTTAACGTATCTACCTGTTGATGCTATTGTAAAGGAATGAAATACGAAATGCCTAAAAGATATACGATTAACACATGGGCTGAAAAGTCTCGAGCCTAACAAAGAAAACACGTTTTTTTTTTGGTTCAAAATTAGCTTTATTCATCAACGTAATCTCCATCAAGAGCAACGCAATCATTCCAGCGCCTCTCTAACACTTCAATACCACCTTTGTAGAACGATTTATCTTTTGCCTCAAAATAGGCCTCAGTTTCAGCGATAATCTCTTCATTCGTGCGAAATTTCTTACCGGCGAGCATGTTTTTGAGGTCTGCGAACAGCCAGTAGTCGCTGGGAGCCAAATCTGGCGAATACGGTGGATGTGGGAGCAATTCGAAGTTCAATTCATGTAGTTTTGCCATTGTTTTGATTGACTTGTGACACGGTGCCTTGTCTTGATGAAACAAAATCATTTCTTTGCCATATACGGTCGTTTCTTTGCAATTTCGGCCTTCAAACGCTCCAATAACGCTATATAATATTCACTGTTGATGGTATTTCCTTTCTCAAGATAGTCGATGAATATTATATCACGCACATCCCAAAATACCGAGTCCATAACCTTTCCAGCCGATTGTTGTGCTTTCGGGCGCTTTGGACGAGCTTCACCAGTTGCTGTCCACTCAGATGACGATCGTTTTAATTCCGGAGTGAAGTAATGGATCCATGTTTCATCCATTGTCACATATCGACGCAAAAGTTCCGGTTTGTTACGTTTAAACATGGCCAAACACTGCTCAGAATCATCAACACGTTCTTGTTTTTGGTCAACAGTGAGCAAACGCGGCACCCACTTTGAACAGAGCTTTCTCATAGTCAAATGCTAACGCAATATAAAGCTAACTCATGCAACTTAATTTTTCGATCATTCAAAACGATTTTGTGGATTTTTTTGATGTTTTCTGGTGTTACCGCCTCATTTGGACGTCCACTGCGTTCTGCATCATCGGTGTCTCTACGACCACGTTTGAAGTCAGCAAACCAACGTTTTATTGTTGTTTCTGATGGAGCGGAGTCCCCATAACACTTTTCAAGCCATTGCTTCGCTTGAACGGTATTTTTTCCCATCAAGAAGCAGTGTAAAATTAAAACACGAAATTGTTTCTGATCCATTGTTTTGAAAATAACAAAAGTAGCGTGACTCTTAGCACAATAACTCACAAACTAATGAATAGAATATCATGAAATTTTAACAGCTGTCTTTTGAAGGTTAGCACTAACTGAGAGAAAGGTGACTGGAATAAAACTAGCGTCATCTATGTGTTAGGCCCGGAACTTTTCAGCCCATGTGTTATGTGATTAATGCTATCGAATTGTTATTTATCGCTGATCTGAATGATTTATAACTTGAGATCCTACTCTACACATAGATGTTAGGGCCGGACTTTTCAGCCCATGTGTTAGATCAGAATACCACCCTAAATTCTTGTATGCTGACGACTTAGTACTCCTAACAGAAACAGAGGATGATCTACAGAAAGGGATATATATATACATATATATATATTACAAAAATCTGCCAACACCAAAACCATATCAGTCAAAAGCGATACTGTGCTGGGACAGGTAAAATACTTTAAGTATTTACGCTGCAATGTATCTTGTAATGGATACAAAGACATAGGAGAGAAACTGAATAAATTCACATATATTTGTGGAACAATCGGCAGAACGTTAAAAAATAAAACAAAAAAGGCTACACAAATAAAATTTTACAAGACAATAGCAGTGCTAACCCCCTTATGCGATAGTGAAACATGGACAACAACGAAAAAACAAGAACGCAGGAGTAAGAGGCTGCACAAGATCTGCACCTTAAGCCTATTACTATCTCGTATATAATTTTTCCTATGTGAAGATTTAATGAAGATTGTATAAAAAAAGGTGCGACTGCAGTGGTAACCGTTATAGAATGAAACACCCCAAAAAAAATTTGAGTAAGTGTTTCGAGCAATATGGAAAGGCTGCAGTAGCTCCTTTTGAAAGTGGTGCGTATGATTAAGAATCCTGAATAATGGGCGCGTGGACCTTCAATTTCAGTGCTAAGAATTCGACCTAATTTTTCAAAATCGTTAAATAGTAGACATATATATCCGACTTCGATTTCTTGAAATCCAATTATTTTACGGTGCGTGACAATTAGAACAGAATTTGAGTTTAGGCACATAATAATCAATGCTCTTAAAACGAGTTGATGGTATTGAATCTCTTCCTATGGGCATTTCACTTTTATCGACATTCCGGAAGATCTAATTAGTAGAATGTGTAATTTATAACAGCTGCTGATGACGCACGGTAAATAATTTAAAAGAGCTGATCGTTGCGCAAACTACCAAATACATTGCAGCTGATGGAATTCGTTAAATATTTTTTCATTAATATGCTTGTAAAAAACAATTTGCTATCAATAACAACATCCAGAGTAGCAGGTATAAACTTCTAATATGCGATGTTTCGGATGAAACAATTCCAAACAGTAAACACCTCGATTATTGTTTATAAATTGTTTAGAATATTTCATCGGTTCAGATATTCCCGTATTTACCTTTACCAAATATACTCTATCCAAAACCGTTGAATAATTTATTATTTTTCCCAATCAGCAAAACCTCGGTCCTCGTCCGTAAACCCAGCAGGGGAGGATTAATTATCGAATCGCACCCGGCCGTTAATGCACAACCCACAAAGTACTCCCTGTCGGTCCTAACCGCCTTTAACCCCTTCATCCATTTCGACTCTTATCCCCCTGGCAAAAAACCGTAACCGTTGTGATTTCGTCACCCACATTGCGTTCAATCGCGTGCCCTATCGACGCTGTTGCTTTATCGTCAAATTGAAATCGATATCGCACGTACCTTTGGGGTAGACGCGCTCGGCAACTCAATTAACATACGATGGCTTTTCCGCAAAAAAAAAACGGAACATTGCTGTCGGCAAAAACCGTGGGTTTGATCCTACGCAGTTATGTTGCTTTGTGTAACGTCTTGCACACAATGGGTGGCTTTGTAAGGTAATCTGCGGTTCTTCATTAAATTCACAAGGACAATAAGCCGTATCACGTATTTACATAGCAAGTTTTTACCAAGCACTGGCATGATTTCTTATCTGCAGTTGTTGGTTTTAATCAGAGGGTGTCGCTTAGGAAGCAATTAGGATAATGACACTTACAAAACAAAATTTTTGAATAAAGTTTTGATTCACGGTGATAGCAGTAAACTCCACACCACATAAATTAATAATTTATTTGGACCGCATCGTTTCAAGGGCACATTCACTTTCATTGTCAATCAAGTTACTGTCTTTTGTTATTTTCTAATTTATGCAAGAAGAATATAAAACTTACTTTTAGGATTGAACCTACATAATGTGGTTGGCCAGAGTCGTTGTGATGGTTTCCAAAATTCGATTCACTTTAGCTAAGTTGGATTATCAGATAATGATGTAAAGATAACGAGAAACCAAATCGCTTTTTATTAAAGCAGTATTTAGCGTATATAAGGGTAATGCAGGAGCTTTATTCAAAACACTAAATTTTCTATATCAACCAGTCCCAGACATTTTTGGCAACTTGCGCATTCCAGGAGGGATGGAGGAGGTATTCCTAAAACTAAAAACTGTGGTTATAGTAACACGTATAACGATCCACCTTCCATTGGTGGACGCTTTTCGAGAATGTTTCCAATTGGTATACTTTCCGTCTACATTAATCCCGTTGTCTGTTGCTTCGATTTCTCTGCGTGCCGATATGGTTGACTTTATTTCTGTGACTGAGCTGGAGGTGCTGCATGCTCTTAAATCTTCAAAAGATAACTGCACAGAAATTTTATATATACGGGGACAATATACGGACCTTTCTGGTTAGGGATTGTGCGTATATTCTTGCTTCTCCTCCTTGCTACTTGTTTACTCTTACTCTTAAAACATCCATCTTCCCACCTGTTCTGTATGGAAAATTGCCAAATTCACACCCATTTACAAAGTGGTCAGAAGTGTCTTGTTCACAATTAACGACCTATAGCGTTACTAAATGTTTCCGATGAAACTCAGAGCGGTAGAAAGTTGGTAAATGAATAAAAATTGCAAACATAGTTGATATATTTTGAATTTTAAACAAACGGTCCTGTAAGTATGCGAGGGTGACCTGAATGTTCTCGGAAGCGTCAAGAGATGGCGTATGAAGGTTGGAGTGGATCCATTGATCGGCAAGGACAACTGTCAGAATTTCAGACGGTTGCTGTTAATGGTTGTTGTTTAAGAGTGATTTTTGTGTAGCAAGTCAGGCGGTTTCGCAGAAATGGATAAAGCCGAATTTCAAGCAGAAATAAAACACGTCTGGATGGCTGAGAAAACGGCCACGGAAATTCGAAATATTTTGCTAGAGGTTGATGGCGTATATACTCTATCATTTTCGATCATCAGCTTCTGGGTGAGCGAGTTCAAACGTGGCTGCACAAGCGCCAGTGACGAACCACGCAGTGGACGTCCAAAAACCTCTATCAACGACGAAATGGTCGACAAGATTCATGATGCCGTGTTAGCCGATCGCCGATTGAAGCTGAAAGAGATAACGGAGACAACAGGCACCTCAGAGGAACGCGTTGGCCATACCCTACACGAAATTTTTGTTACGAAAATGCTTTCGGCGCGATGGGTACCGCGTTTGCTCACACCGGAGCAAAAACGAAATCGGGTGACCGTTTTGGAGGAGTGTCTGACCAGAATTTAACGCAATTCAAGGGATTGCTTCATGCACTTCCTAACCGTGGATGAGACTTGGATCCACCACTATATACCGGACACCAAGCAACAGTTGAAGCAGTGGACTTTTCCGGGCTCCGAAGAAAGCAAAAATCCTTCCATCGGCCGTAAAGGTCATGGTACCCATTTTTTGGGATTCTCAAGGTATGATCCTCATCGACTATCTGCAGAAGGGAAGGACGATCACGGGACAATACTAAATTGATTTACTCACCTGTCATATGTTTTGAGCTTGTGTCTAGACGTTCATATCTAGCGATATTAATTATTTTTAAATTAAAAATAGGTGTATTTCTTCAGAAAAGATGATTTTGACGGCCGCAATTATTTTCAATGTTGCCCGACTGTGCAACGTGAGCATATTATGCCGTGATGTAGTCTTCCTAATTCACAACGAAGACAACTTACAAGGACTTCTACATCAATTTAACATTACTGGCAAAAAACACAACATCAACATCTCAACAGATAAAAGGCCATGGTAATAAGCAAGCAGCCAGCTCTTTGCACGCTAGAACTGGATCGAATTCAGCAAGTCATAAGCTTTGGGTATCTTGGTGTTGACAAGTCAAAGAGACCTCTTTATGGTGGTTAAACCACAGGCACAGAAGGCGACACAAGCAGCGGGCTATCTGATTCCAATGGTCTAGCGAAACAAATACTTAAGTAAGGAAGACAAAATTCGAATATACAAAGTCATCGTATGCCCTGTATTAACATACTCCACGGAGATAGGAGCAGACACCAAGAAAATTAAACAAAAAGTTTGATCGGTAGAAATGAAGATTTTTAGAAAAATAGCAAATGTCACACTAAGGGATAGATGGACAAGTAAACCCGTAAGGAAAAGATGCGGAATATATATAGTAAGGTGGAGTAAGCGAACAACGGAAGGACCATTTCAAAAGCATGCAAACCAACAGACTACATAGCATATATATGCAAACAGGAAAACCAAGAGGAAGAAGACAAAAGTACGACCACCCAAGAGATGAGGTCAAAGTTGGTTTTCCTCATCCACTGAATAGAAACCAAGGCCATGCATACAGTGAATGGTCCCTAGCTAAAAGAGTAAGTAGAAGAAAAAGAAGAGGTAGTGTTCTTTAAAAATGTATGCACATTTGTGAACATAAAAACTCGATAGAGTAGGTATTTGAAATTGTTTGAATACACTATGTATGTGCTTCTTTAGGTGAAAAGTTCAAACAAAGAAACATGAAGTTGGGAATAGACAACGTTAAAGAAATACGGAAAATCGACTATGTTACGATAGAAAATATTAAGAACTTTTAACACAACGATCGGTCAATAAACAAGAGCGTTTCATAAAAGAAATACAATATTAGTAAGCAAGAAGTGGTGGGGGGGATAATATTGACAACATTTTAAAGAAAACTCAACAAATAACAAACGTGGCACTCATAGGAGAAGGATGCGAAGTGATACAACGTAATGATTTATAATTTGTAGCAAAACTAAATTTATTTTCGCTTGCATAAAGCTTCCAGAGATATTAGGAATTCTAATAATTTTGTCGCTTGTTAAATTTTTAACGTTTTCCTCATTAAATTCCTTCCACATCCCAAACGTATCGATCACTTCTTTCCCATTTACGCGCGAATATTTCCCCTGCTACGTTTCCTTTGTCGTGCGCTGACGCTGAAGATTGCGACATCCTAGAAACGATATGATACTGTCACAGACAGCGAAATTTGTCTTCACCCAGTGCAAGAGGCATCTATTTTCAATGCTGATGGGTACCTCATCCATCAAATTGCAATAACAATGAGCTACGACTTGCCACGCTTTGAAAGGCGCTCTCTGTCGACGCCTTCCGTTTGTACATTCGGCGTGGATTCTAATGTTTCGGTCCCTTTGTTCTCGCTGACTTCTAACTAAGTAAGCGTTGACGTAAATCGTCACTAATAATATTGAAGCATGTATCAGCTTTCCCTAAGGATTTCCGAGAAGTCTCCTTTAACTTTTCTATTCTACATATTATAGTTGTAACGGTGTTTTTAAAAGTTCGGAAACCATGTTTTTATTGAAAGAAGGTAGGGCTGATGTAATAAAAATTGTTTTATCTGGAGTTTCCTAAATTGTCTTCAAAATACTAAAGCATGAAAAGGTACATGATTTGACATGCCTCTAATACCAATAAATTGTTTTGAACTAGTTTAATGGTGTATGTTTTCTAATAGAGTTTTCTTGGGAAGTATTCGTAGATTGTACAGGTTCACTTAATAGTAGATATGTCGAACTTTCTATTGCGTACAGTTATAAAGCTAATTATTTACGAGAAAAAGTCAAATTTCTTGGAAAGGGATTTGTTATACAAAAGATACATCTTGGGGAAATGTCATGTGTGTCCCTATGTTTACAGATAATGGCGATGTAAGCCTCAATACACCCATTATGCAAACTTCGTTTGTTGGTGACTTTCTTAGGCTGCCGCATGGTCTTGATGTTGGTCAGAATACCTCCCAAAGGATCATCCTAATGGCGACTATACGTATCCGCTTCTGACTCACAAGGGAACAGGCAAGTGGATTCCACCGATTTTTGTGAAACTTTGTGGGTTTATAGAATGATGTAGTATAAGAAAAATGGCAACTTTCTTAGGTATTAAATTGCCCGTTTCTTGGGTCTGGAGTGCCTTATTGACAACACTACTCTTCGCTATTTGCTTTAATATCTCCAAAACTATAAGAAATATCAAAGACAAGTTCAGATAAATAACACATGGGTTGAAAAGTCCCGGGCCTAACATATAGATGACGTTAGTTTTATTACAGTCACCTTTCTGTCAGTCAGTACTAACCTTCAAAAGACAGCTGTTAAAATTTTATGATATTATATTCATTAGTTTGTGAGTTATTGTGCTAAGAGTCACGCTACTTTTGTTATTTTCAAAACAATGGATCAAAAACAATTTCGTGTTTTAATTTTACACTGCTTCTTGATGGGAAAAACTACCGTTCAAGCGAAGCAATGGCTTGAAAAGTGTTATGGGGACTCCGCTCCATCAGAAACCACATTAAAACGTTGGTTTGCTGACTTCAAACGTGGTCGTAGAGACATCGATGATGCAGAACGTAGTGGACGTCCAAATGAGGCGGTAACACCAGAAAACATAAAAAAAATCCACAAAATCATTTTGAATGATCGAAAAGTGAAGTTGCGTGAGTTAGCTGACATCGTAAAGATATTAAAAGAACGTATTGGCTTTATATTGCATGAGCTTTTGACTATAAGAAAGCTCTGTTCAAAGTGGGTGCCGCGTTTGCTCACTGTTGACCAAAAACAAGAACGTGTTGTTGATTCTGAGCAGTGTTTGGCCATGTTTAAACGTAACAAACCGGAACTTTTGCGTCGATATGTGACAATGGATGAAACATGGATCCATCACTTCACTCCGGAATCAGAACGATCGTCATATGAGTGGACAGCAGCTGGTGAACCTCGTCCAAAGCGCCCGAAAGCACATCAATCGGCTGGAAAGGTTATGGCCTCGGTATTTTGGGATGTGCGTGGTGTAATATTCATCGACTATCTTGAGAAAGAAAATACCATCAACAGTGAATACTATATAGCGTTATTGGAGAGTTTGAAGGCCGAAATTGCAAAGAAACGACCGCATATGGCAAAGAAATAAATGTTGTTTCATCAAGACAACGCACCGTGTCACAAATCAATCAAAACAATGGCAAAACTACATGAATTCAACTTCGTATTGCTCCCACATCCACCGTATTCGCCAGATTTGGCCGCAGACTTCAAAAAAATGCTCGCCGGTAGGATATTTCGCACGAATGAAGAGGTTATCGCTGAAACTGATGCTTATTTTGAGGCAAAAGATAAATCGTTCTACAAAAGTGGTATTGAAATGTTAGAGCGGCGCTGGAATGATTGCATTGCTCTTGATGGAGATTACGTTGATGAATAAAGCTAATTTTGAACCAAAAGAACCGTGTTTTCTTTGTTAGGCCCGGGACTTCTCAGCCCATGTGTTATTTAACTCTTTCATTAGTACCAAAACGTACCGACAATACTTTCCCTCATATTTATTAAAATTTAAAAATTTTTATTTTTAATAAAAAAAATAAATACAAAGGGTTATGTACAATTCATTGATATGTACTAAACATGCCACAAAATAACTAAATTTGCAGAAAAAAAAACGACATAACTAGAAAATTGTATATATGCACCTACGTATTTAATGTACAGTATGTATGTGTATGTATAAATAACGATAGCAGTTATTGTTTTTTATGTGAAAAAATCGGAGGTAATGTGCTGTATTAAATATC
Organism: Trypoxylus dichotomus; assembly: GCA_023509865.1. NCBI lineage: Eukaryota > Metazoa > Arthropoda > Insecta > Coleoptera > Scarabaeidae > Trypoxylus > Trypoxylus dichotomus. The sequence goes on from CM042081.1 coordinate 39,130,533, forward strand.
CTGAATATCTTTAATATCTTTTAGATCATTTATGCAACGTATTCCATTATTTACTTTTAAACGTATACAATTTGATATGACTCATGCACAGAATTCATGATTACTGCGGGATGCTATAGATAAGCTTAAAGAAGTCTTTGGTGCTCATTTATAGTTATTTATGCAGATTAAGTATTTGGATATATTATATATCAAAGATTCTTCAACGTTCTTCTTATATTTCGGTCTCTTTTCTAATGCTTCTGACAAAAACGACGTCAGCTGATTTTTGTTTTGGGGCCGATAATGCGGTACAGCTTCAATCTATATACTAACTAGATTAGTTGCGGGATTTTCTGGTAAAGGACCAGATGGTTATATATATAAACGTTTATGGTTACACTGTCAAACCCACTATAGAATACCGGCATTATCAAGCCCTAAATCAGTAGTAAACGTAACACCTATTCGAATTATATAAATATAGAATGAACATGCTGCTTCAACCTATTTCAACAGATGTGATAATTTATTGAATTAAAAAATTATAATATAGATAAGTAATATATTTTCGAAATATATTTGATTTTATATCGTTGTTAGTTATTTACGTACTATTTTTGAAATTCCGGAGATATTTATTATATTATTTCTTAATCTGGTGAAAATTAAAAACATGCACCATAAGATACGTGCTGATCTATAGCCCTATGCTAATCTATGCAACACTGACTTGTCAGTGCAATACTTGACTCCCAGAATAGATGGCAATTGAATTAGCGGTACCTGAAAGGTTATTGACATGTAATACTCTACTAAACTAAAGAAAGTTCTGATAAAAGCGAAACTTTAATGAAAAGTATTCACCATGTAATTACATGTTGCGATATGTCTTAGAAATAAAGGTTTTCACCCTTACCCAGTCGTTTCCTATAAACAAGCTTGATTCTTCTCTTAACAGATTAAGACATTTCTTTTAAGAGGTTTTAAAATAAGTTAACATAACATTTTCTTTCTTGGGCAGACTATCTGACCCGTCTTGACTTCTTTATTTCAGTATAATGCTCTATATCATGTTATTTTGCTGAACTACTTTCAGCTCCATCAAGATTTGTTTAGATTTCTCTATTTGATTTATTACTGCACATAATACTTTTAGATGACGAAATGTCAGGTATATTCTCATCCAAATTCTTTAAAAGTGTAGTTTTCTAGTTAACATTTAATTCCTTAGATGTACTTTTACTTGTTTCTTCGTCAATATTTGTCTGTAACTGATCCCCGACTTTTTTTGCTGCCTGATCTATTTCCAAGTCTCACAATCCTTTTCCTTTCAATTCAGTCCCTTTTTTGAGCAAATAAGAATTTTCAAACTTGAAATATAGAGGTATAGAGTTGTTACCGGTAAACAATAATGTTGAGAGCGAAGATATTGTGGCTATTCTTTAGTGCTTGTATAACTGTTAAACATTTATTTTAACTTTTTTTTTGGCATGCCTTATAGTTTTAGAGATATTAAAGCAAATAGCGAAGAGTAGTGTTGCCAATAGGTCACTCCTGCCCTTGAACACAGGTTATCTAGTAGCTAAGAAAGTTACTAGTGTTCTTATATTACATCAGTCCTCTTACATTAGCTCAGTATAAACCCAAGCTTCATGTAAATCGTTGAGATACACTGGTGTCTTTTCAGGAGAAAATGAAACAGTTTGAAATGCGAATTTATTAGAAACGTAGATTTCATTCAAGTAGAGTGACAGAATTTCGAGAACATTTAGCTGGAAACTCTTGCAATTCTGAATATCATAGAGTGCTTGGATGAAGCTATGATTTTTGTTCAACTTTGAGCAGAAAGCGGAAGACCGGTTCCAGAAATTTTTTTGTATGTCATTTAGAATGTTCAAAAAACACGTAAGTTAGGATGTGAAGAATGGAACGATTTACAACAGTTTCTTGTTCTCGATATAGAAGCGGAATTTTCAGTCCAAATTTCTGGCGGGAACACAGAATTTCCCTCAATATGATTTTGAACAAAACGGTCTGCAAATTCGTGTAATCGAGTACCATGCGGTTAATTTCAGCCGAAATCAAACTGTAAGATTGACGCTGCTATTAAAAGAAATCGGTGGATTTCTTTCAGTTTTATCGAGTCGTGATAGACGTTAAGTAAATTGCAACTTTAAGGTGCTCTTGGGCACTTGACAAATTGCAACGTTACGGGAAGTACATCGAATGCGATACAATCTAAGAAAACGTCGCTATCGTTTATTAAATGTTCTGTCCAACAGACATTGCTGTCTATACAACTTTTACTTTAATCAGTCTCGGACTTAATTTAAGTCCCGCTTTTAATGGTAGGACACAAATATATCTCGAGGAGAGTATTTCGAATTACCAGGTTAGTACAATTCGACGCGATATCTAAAGTACATTTTACGTAACATAATCGTTCACTTTATCCTTCCTTGAAAGCGCCTTCTGTAAAGCAAATAGTTTACTGCGTCCGATACACTCCCTCGGATCCTAATACAACGTGAGATTGTTTCCGGGTGAACTGGGGAGAGAGGAGGAGGATGGTATTGGATTTGTTTCTTCTTTTTAGTGGAGTAGTAGAAGTGTACGTCGATTACAGTCTCGTAACGTTGAGTGCGAAATTGTATCGATTCTTCAAGTATTGGATCGTGGTCGACTTGGAGAGGCTACAGCTTGAAGGAACCGAAATTCAAGTTAAAACATATATAAAGGATATATTGAATCTCTTGCGAAAACCAGATATAATTCTTTCGCTGTCTGAAAACAAACAGCGGAACTTAAGGTGGAGTATTGCTTGATTATTGGGATAGTGTAGATTATGGTCTATTTAGAAGATGAATCTAGTTATGAGAGAAGAATAAATTAACAGCAAATATGAAGAATAATGGGATGAAACTATAAGAAGACCTATAAATTATTCTTTTCGTTGTTTAGATAAAGAGGGTTGTAAAGTTTAAATTTATTTAGACTGTAGTAAATTTAAAGATCTTTATGTTCAACTAGAATGTTTTTTTGAGATTTGAGAATACATAAAAGGAAACAAAAAAGACAAATAACCGGCAAAGATCTAGTTATGTATTGGTTAAGATACAAAAGCAGTTATAACTTTGAAACAATAGGTTGATAGAACTTTCTCCGTTAATACCATGTTCTTATTGCTACCACTTTATCTTTGTTGTGCCTATTCATGATATTCTTCTTCTTCACTTCAGGTTTAAGGCACTACAAATGATGGAATAATAGTATTATTCTTGATGATAGGAAGAAAGCGAAAGTAGTTTCGTTGTCCAAAAAACGCGGTCAGAGTAACTCCCAAAATTACCGAGGAATCAGCCCGCTTATAGAATATAGAATTTACACCATAATATTAAACAACAGGTTGAAAATCATAGCAGAAGAACTAATATAAGAGGAACAAATGGTCTTTAGAAAAGGTAGATCAACCACAGATGGAACATTCACTCTACAACAAAGTATAGAAAAGCACAGAGAATATTATAGAGAAACACATGGGGTTTAAAGACTTCGAAAAGGCCTTCGATAATCTAAGAAGATGTAAATTATGGAATACTATGAAAGAACAGGGATATCGACATCGTTTAATAAGAGCTATACGGGGTTTATACGTTGCACTGACACCAGAATTATACCAGATATAGGCTGAAGATTAACTAGGGAAATACGAACAAACAAAGGAGTTAGACAAGGCTGCTGTGTATCGCTAACATTATTTAACGTATATATTGATGCTATTATAGAGAAATGGAAAAAGAAATGCCATAAAGGGATATGTTTAGACCAGAACACCATCCCAAATTCTCTTATCTTATATGCTAACGAATAGAAACAGAGGACGATCTGCAGAACCGGATATATACATTACAAAAAATCTACCAAAACTGTGAAATGAAAATATCTGCAAATAAAACTAAAACCATGGTTTTCCTGGGTCAATATATTTTAAATGAAATGTGTTTTCAATTTTAAGCGGACTGTATTTTAATGATGTTTAACAAATACTATTGAATCGCTAATATTGTACAACTAACAACCACATGTTCGGTTTTAACTGTGTGTCTTGTACTGTCTGTTAATTACTATATGTTAATGGCTGCACTACCGGTTAGGTACCGAGCCCAACGCTACCTGTAAAGCGCGCAATTTAAATATATACAGTAAATGAGATTCTATATATAAAAAAGCCTTAACAATATCGAATTAGGACAAAAATAGTTGTAAACAATACTTTACTGGAGCACGTGAAACACTTTAAGTATTTAGGGTGCGATGTATCTTATCATCGAAGTAAGGACATAGAAAAAAAACTGAATAAATTCGCACATATCTGTTCCATAATGAGCAGAACGTTAAAAACAACAAAAAAGGATGCAAAATAAAATTTGTAGTAGTGTCAACCCTCCTATACGGTACTGAAACATGGACAACAACGAAAAGACAAGAAGCCATAATACCAGTTGCCAGCCAGAGCGAGATTTTATAGGTGTTTAGAAAGAAGAAGTGAATGAGGACCCAATAAGAGATAGGTATCGCAACAGGTAAAGTGCCTAAAACCTGAAGTGAAGAAGAAGAGAAATCAAGGGAATAGAGACGAGACGAAAAGGGCAGGAATGAAGAGGAATAAACACATAAAAAGGGGAAAAGGCGAAAAGAACGGCGAAAAGAAATGAAAGAAAAAGAGAAAAGAAAATGGGGGCATATATTTATTTCTCTTCTTCTTTTTTCCTGACCTCTTCATCTCGTTTCTATTACTTTGTTTTCTTTTGCTATTACTATTTATTTCTCTTGTATATACTTCATCATGACACGACCCAAATCAAGCCGTGGAAGGCTACGTATTCATTTCAATAAAAGAACCCCATATATTGTTTTATGAACTTTACTTGAAACAAATGCATTACGATCGCTAATGTGGCACCTTATTTCAATACTCCGCGAAACACATCACCACCTAACTTTAGAAATCACGTAAATCATACGCGACAGCATCAATTACGATACAACCCTTCGTAAATCGTAAATCAGAACTACATAAGCACGTATACACCTGCATACGTATATCCGTGCGGTCGTTAGCATCTCCAATATTATCCTGGGAGAAATGTATGGACAATAAGCTCGCCGAATACGTTCGCAGGTACGACGTGTTAATGCTCCGGCAAACAATGCGGAGGTGTTTAGTTTCGGAAGGTTTACAGAACCAAATTGCCTAAGTTCGGAACTTCTTGCAGTACGCGAATTCGATAATACTTGGAGCTCGTATGCAGTACGAACACGGATTATAAACTTCTATGCCAGTAGCTCTAATGTGTTTTTCTCTCTCACTTCCGGTAATCGATGAGGTTAGTTCAGGTTGCTCTTAAGATTTGTGTTATCTACATAACTTACCATTGCGATTAATTAATTGATAGGCAATGAAATTACTCACTTCGGTTAGTTAATTGACTTTGTAAAAGCACTTCCAATTACACTGACAGCTAGGACTTTTCTAAACAATCAGGAAAATGACAAAATACAACCTTATATGCCGTACCTATTGTTACGTATACAGCAGTGAAACATGGACAAAACAAGGAAGCAGGATACAGACACAAGAGATAAAATTTTTAAGAAGAGTCAAAAATTTGCAGAAGATCTAATAAGGAATGGAGATTTAAGAACAGAACTAAACATCGTCGACAAAAGTGAGGGAATAAAGGAAAACAAAAATAAGTGGAGGTAACACTTAGAACGGATGCAAGTGAAGAGGTTACCAGTCAGAGCAAGATTTTATAGATGTTTCGGAAGAAGAAGTGTAGGCATACCAAATAAAAGATGGATATTGTAACAGACAAAGTGCCTAAAACCCAAAGTGTAGAAGAAGAAGATAGAGTTTTTTGTGCCAAAAGATTTATGCTGATGGCCATACAGTGCGGACCGCTGTGTGAATGCTTTGGTCAAAACCTACAAAAAGTTCAGGCGATCGCAATATTGCAGAGTAACGTACAAAGACAGTCCTACAACTTTGCTTGTTTTACCATTAACCACTTTTACTACGAGGGGAGGTCCAGAAGTTCGTGGAATGGAGGGGATGGAGTGGGGATAGAGGCGCTCGCTAGCTGTCATTCTGATTGGCGACTCATCATTAGTATAAAAGTTAAGTTGCAGCTATATAGCGTCAGTCGTTTACGAATAGTTGCCTGCTAAACAGGTCAATCCGGAAGAAAACTGAAACTATGGAAGAAATTGAACATCGTGCTGTGATAAAGTTCCTTACAAAGCAAGGAAAGAACGCTCAAACCATATTGAATTAAATGGAAACCGTTTATGGGGAACAGTGTCCTAGTACATCAATGATTTATAAGTGACATTGTCTTTTTAAACATGGTCGGGAGTCGATTGAAGACGACTCCCGCTCGGGACGGCCAGTTGAGGCCACCACATCAGACATCGTCGAAAAGTGCAAAAATTTCTACTGCAAGATGCCCATTTGAAGAAAAAATAATTATCTGCATTAGTTGGAGTATCAGATACCACCATTTTGCGTATCCTACATGACCACCTGCGTATGACAAAAGTCAATGCAAGATGGGTACCGAGAATGCTCACGCCGCTGCAGAAACAGCAGCGCGTCTGTGCGTCCAAACAATTTTTGGAGCTGTGTGGGGACAAACCTGCACAGATTTTGGAGCGGATTATTACTGGAGATGAAACATGGGTTCATCACTTTGAGCGTGAATCCAAACAGGCGTCCATGCAATGGCATAAAACCACCGCCAAAGAAATTCAAAGTGTCAGAATCGGCCGGAAAGTTGATGGCCACTGTTTTTTGGGATTGTGAGGGGATATTATTGATTGATTACAAAGAAAAAGGTAGGAGCATAACCGAAGAATATTATGCAGCGATATTAGAAAAATTAAAGGAGGCCATCAAGGAAAAACGTCGAGGTAAATTGACCAAGGGTGTGTTGCTCTTGCAAGATAATGCGCAGGTTCACAATAGCAAAGTTGCAATGGCTGCTCTGCACAAGCATGGCTTTCAATCAATAGTGCATCCATCCTACAGTCCAGACCTAGCACTTAGTGATTTTTATTTGTTCCCCAATTTAAAAAAAAGACTTACGTGAAAGAAAGTTTTCCGACGACAATGAGGTAAAGAAGGCAACGTTGGCCCATTTTGAGACGAAAGGTAAAAAATATTTTTATGATGGTTTAGAAGAATTAATTTATAGATCTAATAAATGTATTATGCTTAAGGGTGATTATATTGAAAAGGAAAAATAGATTTATTGTTTTATTTTATTTAAAGCCCTTTCATTCTACGAACTTCTGGACCTCCCCTCGTATATTATAGACAGTTGTCTTATTTTGTCGTAAAGACCCAGGAAGAAATTCTTTCTTTGGGTTATAAAAATTTCGTCAGATATAAGTGAAATCTGCTGTTGTAATCATTTCTGGCAGTTCCTGCTAGGTTTTAGGAAATACCATCAACAGCTTTACGTTTGCACGTATTTGAAATCACTTCTCGGTTTAATTTACTTTCATTCTGTTCATGACTATGTTCTAGCTGGCCTCTGCTCACTAAATTTTCTGCACCAACGTCAAAGTATTTCGACAGTTTTTCTTTTAAAAAGGTGTACTTGTTAACCATCCGCAAACATTTTCCATTGTCGCTGTCCATGAAAGAGATCAGTATAATTCTTCTTGGTATACACCAAAACTCAAGACTGAGAAGTGGATATAATTTCTGTCTTGCAGCAAACAAGGTAGAAACACACCATACAGCGGCTTCTTCAGATATGATATTACAAAATAAATGTTGACTTATATGCACTACTATGAGAAAAGGAAACCTAGATAAATCTTGCAGAAGGAAAATTTAAAAGAAGATGTGTTACCGTAACTATATTGTCCTATAAATGTTTATAACTAATACAATGTCTATATCAGTATTTAGTTTTTTAATAATTTCTACGGCTACCCTTATTTTTGTATCTTGGAGGCTATCATGCTGTGTTCTGATGTAGTCATCCGAAACATGATACCACCCTTGCTGCAATATGAACCACAATTCTTTTAAAGCTTTTGGTGCCCTTTCAATTTTTTGACACTCAAGATAATACCAAATATTCCTTAATATTTAAGCCCGAGTTTTGCGGCGGCCAGACCATTGTGCGAACTACTCCGTCCTCTTATACCTGACTTAAATAGTTTTTGACCAGTCGAAAAGTGTGTTTGGGATTATTTTCTTGCTGCGTGAGGAAATTATTACCTATTAGATAATGCCCAGAAGGTGTAGCATGTTGCTTCAATATTATTCGATATTTTTCCGATGTAAGCTTCAATTTTAATGTCACCAACTCCTTGCGACGAACTGTCGCCCGAAACCTGGATATTCTCACCCCCATGTTTGACAGTAGTTTGCAAACATCGTTCCGCAAGAGCTTCCCCGACACGTCGTCGAACATATTGACGCCGGTTCGATCCAAGTAATTGAAATTTAGACTGGTGGATCTATAATCCTTGTCTCCACTAATCATCTGTCCAATTTTGATGGTCTTTAGAATATTTGAGTTATTTTATTTTATTGCCTTGTCGCGACAGAGGTTTTCTGAAAACTACACACCCACATCATCCGAATTTCTTCAAAAAACCGCATTACAGTTGAAGCATGTATTAACGTGCCTGTTGCTTCTTCTAATTCTCAAGCCATTTCCGCGCTTACTTTTTTTCCTGTTTCTTAGAGCTGTTACTTTCAATAAGTGTGTATCCGTCCTGGTAAGTTTTTTCGATCGTCCAGGCTTTAGTTTAGCTACAACGTCACTTGGTCGTTGTATTTTCTAAGAATTTTTGGTATATTACAGCGAGTTTATAAGTCTGCAATTTCTGCTTGACTGTAACCCTGTTGATGTGAAATAACTTCATCTCTGTTCAATAACGACATTTTCGACACTTTTTCCAAATGTAATCACTGTATCGCAACTTGCAGCACGAGCTCTCACCGCATACTTGCTTCTACACTACTATTTTTTCTGTTGGGAATATAACATAAAACTCACTATAATTTACACATAAACTCTTCACACTCGGGAACTGCAATGAATAATAAATACAGAGAAACAAACCCATACATAAACTTTATTGCCTCTCAATACAAACACCGAAAATTACATTGCCTGTGGCGTACCTGTTTATCTGTTTATTTATCGCATTCTTGAATACTAGAGAAGGATTTCTATTTTCGAAGTATTTCCGGAATCAAGACTATCACATAAACTTTTACAAATATACCTATGTGCCTCTTTCTTTTGCACAGACGTGTATACAGTAATACTGTAATAGAGGTACAAATAAAAATATTTTCGAAATAATCTGTATGATTAAGTAAATACCTTGAATATTTAATTACCTCATTATTTGAAAGGTATATGGTTCCTAGATTATCTATAGGATCAAGTAACCCTTCTTGCAGGGCAGGTAAATCCATAGATTTGGTGCCCTGTTTGGAGTGTTCCTGATTAAAGATGTTAATACGCTATGAGTTGACTTATAAGAACGTGCGATCTAGGCATTATTATTCCTTCATTTTTGTTTGGGTTTTATTTGTGGATACAAATTAAACAGAAACAGTATAGCAGTCATTCGAATCCATATGGTGGGAAAACCAGTGCATCTAGAACTTTCTAGTAAAGTAACTAACATAACATTTTTTATTCCCTACGAAGCTATATGGGAATATTTTTCTAAATGAAGTTTTATTTTGTGACTAAGTGGAATTCTTAAGCAAGCTATTTAATTTGAAGCATAAATTTATCCAGTTTAAATAAAATCGCTATTGTATACATAGATTAATTATGTTATACAAAAGGAACGATATTTTACGTTCAACAAATAGAGAAATTTACTTAACCCGATAGAATTTAACCTAAACAGGTCAAATACTTCCTCTGCGTTATTAAACTTTTAACACCCGATCACTTGGTTCGACGCTAAAGCTTAGGTGAACTTGGATTTCCTCCCCCTAGAGAGTTACGTTACATATTTAAGTGAAGAGGTGGACTAGAAATTTAATTTATCGCTCATAAACTCGTTCTTAGTTCCGTGAATCGCGTTGCCTGAGAAAGTTTCCTTGCAAAGCACTTGTTCAGTTGCTGCACGCAATTAACGAAAAGCGCGAATTAGTTAGAGCTCTCCGAGTAAATTATTAAAAGACGAACAAGCAAAAAGTCCTCTGACCGTAGATGAGAAGAGAGTCAGTCGGGACCTTGCGTTCATCCGTAGATGAAACTAATTACAATAATTGCGTAATTACTTAACGCTAATAAAATAATGGTGTTGTTTTAGTTAAGGCCGGCGCCTCCACCAAAACTGTATTTTATGGAATTACCACTGCTACCTGCAGGAAATCGTATTGTAATCAGTTTATATGGGTTACAAACGCGATAACGCTGATATTCGATAACATTCGCGAACTACCTTTGAAGAGATTTCCGGTTTTGACACGGAACTAAATATTTGCCGCGCGCTACGTTAATGTCATATACGCGTGTGGTAGATTCATTTGACCGAATGTCCGGCTTGCAACGCCTCACTGTTTGTCTCGTAAATTATTCAACATCCGTGTTTAATGCAAAGCTTTGTTGACACTAAATCCGTATATTCGTTGCAAATACAGAAAGGTGTTGATGCGAGTGCTAGATGTTTTAAAAGCCATTTCAGTTTGGGTTGGTGTTCGAATTTCATTCGAAGCCAGCTTGTAATGCAAACATAGTTTTTTGCAGATTGTTGATATAATACTGAATTTAGTTAGGGATCGTAATAGTTACAGTAATATCTTTGAATTTAGGCATTTGTGTCATTTCTAAATTTGGTCTGAAAAAAAATAATGTCAAAACTGAGGATCCAAAAAATTGCAAGTAAAGAAAATTAAATACGTGCGTTATCTCATACAAATATTTGTGAGGTATACAAAAATACATGGAAATTTATTTGTACGAGCACTAAATCAAACATTTTCTTATATCTAGTTTAGCCCTAAATACTGTTATCACTATAAGAAAGCACCTTATTCACATGTATCGCCCTTGAGCACAAGAACAGGACTGGTATGGCAAATTCAAGCAATTTCAGCAAATTAATATATTTATTCCAGAGATGCTGAAATGGTTGTCAGATCAATAAAGAAAATGATAAATTAATAAGGATTAAGTTCAATCTCCCGGCGTGAAGACCTAATGTAATTTACTATTACACAAACAATAATTACTTATTTTATAGTCTATAGGTTAAGGTCCCGATTTGACGAAAGCCAATCATTCGCACTGAGAAAGTCAAGAACATTTACTTCTAATCACTTCAGAATAAACTTTGCTTTGGATTATTATAATTGCGTCAACTCTATGTTAGCGTCAGGACCGTACAGAGAATTAAAGAAAACCCTCCTACCGTCAATGATTAGAATCACTAAAGATACTATTAAGGACCGTCCCAACTTAATCAATAATAACCTGAAATTCAAAATAACAAGTTCAAACCCTACCATTCCAAAAATGTATTGTCTTCCAAAAATTCACAAACCAGGTAATTCCATGAGACCTATAGTATCCGGCATTGATTCTCCAACATACAAATTGTCCAAATGGCTAGTGAATGAATATAAGAACTTGCCCCATAAAGTAGATAACTTAGGTGTAGAAAACGCCGTAGATTTTGTAAATAAAATTGAAAAGACTGAATTAAAAGATGGGGAAATCCTTGTATCATTCGACGTTTGTTCACTTTTCCCAAGCGTACCAATTCCAGAAACTCTGGAGTATTTGGTTGAATTTTTGAAATTAAATAACGTAGATGACGTGAAAACCGCGGAATAAAAAAGGTTAACTATGCATGTCACAAAATTATTTTCAAATAGGCGGAAAATGGTTCTAACAGGTGGAAGGCACGGCGATGGGTAATCTCCTTTTATTGCGAACCTTTTCATGCGCAAATTTGAAAGAAACCTGAAAAAAGAAACCAAATATTTCCCGAGAATTTGGCTTAGGTACGTAGATGATATTTTCGCTGTGTTTGATACCAACAAAGGAAACATACAAGATTTTCTAGCAGAACTGAACTCAAAATTTACCACGATCAAGTTTACTATTGAAGAAGAAGTGAACAATCGCCTTCCGTTTCTAGATACTCTAGTCATAGGCAATAATAATAAATTAGAAATAGACATCTACAGAAAAGAAACTAATTCCAACAGATTCATCACGTTTGATTCGCACCATTACGAACAACAAAAAATGTCCGCGATTAGTTTTCTGGTCAATAAACTCGTCAGATTTCCGCTAAACAATAGCAGGTATGACAAAGAATTAAAGTATATCAAAGATGTAGCGAGGTACAATGGTTTCTCTTCTATGGATGTCGACCGTATTTTAAGGAAGGTCCAATACAAACAACACATCAGAAATTTCACGACCTTGACATCAACAAACACCGGTAATAAGAAATTTATAACTCTTCCTTTTCACCCAACAGTAAAAGGGTTCAGTAAAATTTTCCGGCAACTAAATATGAACGTGTCTTTTGTGTCAAAAAACAACTTAAAGAATCTCTTAGGGATAAAGATAAACCGGAGATGATAAAAAGGTCTGGAATATACCAAATCGCATGCAATGATTGTGAGAAAGTTTATATTGGACAAACAAAAAGGAGTATCGAAACGAGGTTCAAAGAACGTATTAGACACTATCGTTTCGACAAACCTGAACTATCAAGCGTAGCAGAGCATATGGTAAAATCCGGACATAAGATTGATTTAAAAAATCTGACACTACTTAAAAACGTGAACTCGTATACAGAATTAGACGCATACGATACGGTATATATGAAAAAGAACGGAAACTTATTGAACAGAGAACCACCCCCAATTGCACACTCGAGTTTGATGGATTTATTACCATAGGCCCTGTTAAAGATACGGTTCGCTTTCGGTCCATCCTTTCCCGTAAAAGGCATTAGACCACCGAGTAGATTGTAAATAGTCATATGTTTTAGAAATTTTAGAGCCTGCGTAGAAAATAATTTGCATGTGTGATACAGTTTTTACTTTCAGTCGGTAACACGGTTGACAATGAGAGCCCACATGCTCTCGAAACCCTGCGTTCCGCATAATTAATTAATTTGTGTGAGTGGAGTTTACTGCTATACCTGTGAATTGTTTAATGTTTGATTAACGTAAGGAAAATATCACTGGGAGTGAAGCAGTCAAGGCTTCCGTGTGAAAACATTTGTAAAGGCTTGCAAAATCAACGGTAGGTTTACCGAAGGAGATGTCATGAATTTTCAAGAATCCAGGGATCATATAAATAAGGTGTTAATTTTGATCTTTGAATCACTTGTGATACTATTGCCACCGTTTTTATGGTAGTCGCTACAAAATTTTATAATCTGTTGAAATTATTTGGATTCTCGAAGAATGATCATTCCCTTTTGGTGTGTAGCTGAGCAGTGGGCTCTTCCATTTTTTCCAATTAGTTCTTTTGCTACTTTTGAACTCGAAGTATAAACTCAGTAATTTTGTTTATTGGAACTGTACAAATTTTTTTCATTAGCAAAGAGTATTCTTCTGTGGTTGTCATGAAAATACTGCTGAAGTAAGCGTTTTCCTACTTTTCTCAAATTTATTATTTATCAAATGACCCAGCGGCCGTATGTAACTGCCTAGTTCCAAGTTACTTAGATAGATCCTTGGGAAATCTCTATTGTTTGTGATTAGTACCTTTTGTTATCTGATAAAATTTTGTTGAATGTTCTAGTTACCTCTTTTAAGAGTATTTTTGGTAGAACAACCCATGAACAATCTTTAACGTTCACAATAATTTGAGGTTTTAATAAATCGATTTATGACACGATACCTAGTGGCTACAATGTTTTAGACATTTCACAAAACTCTAAAGTTCAATGACAGCAATTTGATTCTTTTTCATCGTATTCTATCAGAATGTTGACTTGATTTTAGTGAATTCGAGAAATACAAAAGTACCCTAAAGTATGTCAATTTGGTAGTTTGTATTAGAACAAAAGCAGCCAGGGCTAACCGAAATTTCAGGTTAAACATTTTAACAGTATTTATTTGTTAGTTTGATTAGATATTGTCATTTCCAGCATGGATTGTTCAAATCTATATTTGGTTACCTTCACTCAAAGTTTTAAAATATTTGTCCAATATTATTCAATATATTAATTTTTACAATACGTTACCATTAAATTCAACGAGGCGGGCTTAATAATTTAAATTATTATTGTCAAAAGAAAAAGGAGAAATGTTATGGTACTGATAAAGGAAGATACTGCGTATTTACAAGCTTATCGTACTTGTGAAATGATGGAAACACCAATATAAACAATGTAAAGGTTAGAACTAGAAGTGCGGATGGATTTTATCAATTTTATTCATTTAATCAAAATAGAAAGCACGCTGGTCAACTTAGATTCTATAAGACAACAATTTTCTTATTTTTGATTCAAGGTGTATAGAGACTATATTTATTCTTTCGTAAACGAAGAACCGATAAAAGCTTTAAGTGTTGTTACGCTCCGCAATTATTACTGAGAAAATTATTTCTGATGTCTTTGGGAAAGAATTTGTCTCACTATGTGACCTTTCGATTTTTTATCAATTACGTCTAGTAATGAAATTGAAGAGTGATTGTTAATTACAAATAAGTTGTCATTTCCTCCTAACCATCATGAAAAAAAAAATCATTTTCTTTGACATAATTACACTTTTTTCACCCACGCTGTATATTATTCTTGCGTTATACACTGACGAACGGTAAACGGTAAATAATCAACTATAATTAACACTAACATAAAAATCCATCGCATTAATCAATTAAAACTTAAGGTCGCGTCCATTCCACCTACATAAAGTTTTTCTATTAACTGCCAGGCATGATGGTCGATCCAAAAGCGGAAGATTTTCGCATAGTTGCGTTACTCTCAAAACGTTCTTAAAATTGTTTAGGGAACGCGGCGGGACGTGACTTTTGCGAGTTGGATAACAAATTTAGCGGTAGTCGAAAGTTTTAAGTGATTGCCTGGTACAAGATTTAACGCGGTTAATTTTAGTGTAGGATGTAAGCGATGCTACTGGGTTAATTTTCAATTAGAATGTAGTTTCGAGGGAAATAGGCGATGATATTAAATTATTTACACTCATGGATAAGGTGTCTTAACGTTACAATTGATTTTGTAGTAGTGTTAATTTTTTAGAAATTCATTCAAGGTAAATTTGAAAGTCTATCGAATACCGATATTATCGAAAGGAAATTGTAAGCTGTAACAGTTTAAAAAAATCGACCGAGGAAGCAATTTGATAAAATATTTCAGGGATGTAGTTCACCGAAAAGTATTAGGCGAGTATTCTTACTAGCGGTTTATTTTTTGGATTAGCTGGGGTGTAATTGACACTCAAAGATAATCAAAAACACAATTTCTTTGGTACAAGATCAGAAACCAAAGGAGATACCGAATTCGTATCAGTGACTCATGTGGTGCTTGGAAAAATCTCTTTCAATTGTCAATTTATTTGATTTACTTAAAATAAAAGCTGCCTGTGTTTCAATTTTTTTCACAATAACTGTTACAATTGTCCAGTTGCAATCTTATACATTGTAAATACCCAGAATGTTCGTGGGCATCGCTCTAAAACTAACGAGTTTTATAATGCTGTTTGCGTGAATAACTGCGATATTACTGCCCTCACTGAGACTTAGCTGAGTGATGATGTAGCGAACCTTTCTCGCGGATCTTTTTGTATTTCGCAAAGACCGTGATCTTTAGGTAACCAATTTAAAAAGAGGAGATGGAGTTTTGTTAGGGATCAAGTCTACTATTCGATGCCAGCTCTTGGACTGTTCATCGGTGCCCGACGCTAGTTCCGCCATTAATTTAGTTGGGGTTAAGTTATTTAGCTTTACAGGTAACGCCATTATTGTGATTGTGGTGTATATCCCAGCGAAAGTGCCTGCCACTGACTTTCAATGCTTTTCGGATGTACTTAGTATCTTAAATTGTATGCTATCTGATTGTATATTGATTGTAGGATATGTTAATTTTCCTTATTTTGTTTATGAATGTAATGATGCTTGCTCTACTATACTCAATAATTTCAAGGATCTTAGTAACTTGCAACAACTGAAGATAATTTTCAATGTTAATCAACTACCGTTAGACTTGGTTTCTTCTAATTTTTCTTATGACGTATCTAACGATCTTACCCCCTTAGTAAACGAGGATAGCTACCACCCTGCTCTTTCTTGCAACATAGCAGCACTGGCTTCTCCGAATTACCCATTTAGTATGAATCGCCCTCTAGAAACTTTTAATTTTAAAAAAGCTAACTTTCTGTTGTTATATAACATCCTATATTCAACAGATTGGTCTATTTGTTTGTTAGTGATGTAGATAAGGCATGTTTCACATTTTACAACATTTTGTACGAAGTGTTTAACAAATCAGTCCATACCAAGTGCAAGCCATTGTCGATTTTATTCCCCTTGGTTTAACTCTGAAATTATTAAAATGCTAAAAACTAAATCATTAATGCTAAAGAATAGGACGTACAGAACCGAATATTTTCTTGATCAATTTAAATATTACAGATATGAACTTATATCAGCGTTTCATAAAAGTTATGTTGCTAATATAGAGCAAAGTCTGTGCAGGGATCCAAAACGTTTTTGGTCTTATATTCAGAGCAAACGCGGATGTATTAGAATACCTGGGCATTTGCCTTCTATTGCGATTGCGCTCGAACAACTGCCCTTGTAAGGTCCCTAGTGTACATAATGTGCACTAACTTCAACAGCATCTCTGATCTTTGTGAAATCAACGCTGACGCATTTAAATTTATCAATGATCCAGACTTTTTTTCGTTTGGTCTCTTCCCCCTAACATTTGTCAACTTTCCATCACCGATTTTAGTTTTAGTATTAGTTCAATAATCCTTCTTTTATATATCCCCTTATACCATAGGGTAATAGTAATATTTAGTATTTGTGAGCTGTTAAATACATGTAAACCTAGCAATTATTTTATATACATCATTTTATATATATCATTTTTCTTTTTGTATTTTGCTGTTATGCATATTAATTTCGGTGTTTCCTGTAACTGGGTAGTGTACCTGTTGGAAATAAATTACTACTACTACTATTATTATTATTATTATATATCCTGCCGAAATCTGTTTCTTTGTATATTTTTAAAATTAAGTTATGTATCTTAATGTATTTTAAGTAAAAACTGTTTGTGATAGTCCTAATGATATTCATTATATCGCAATAAACAAAAGTTTATATAAATATATAATTATATAAATATTCATCCTCCTACTTACTACTTTAAGGAGGATGATTACTGGAACATAGATCAAATATTTTATTAAAAAAATTTAACTACGGTTTGTGTGTTGATATAAAAATAGACTGATACGCATAAATAAATATAATGAGAGAGACAGGCAGTACATATTACAAACTTTTCGAAGCAGATATCTGAGCTGTCTGAATACGTGTTTTTTTATTAAATTTCTTTTCGCTTCAAAGACTCCGATAAAAATAGAAACATATTATTGCTAAATATAAATGTTTTATTGTCCGGTTAATCGTTGTAAGTACAACCGCGGCAACAAAATCCGGACAAGAATTACAAGCTATTTTAACAGTTTTTGAGTACTGTAAACCAGATACTTGTTACAACATTTTTTAATTTGTCAGCTGTAAGTCATTCTATATAATGTTTTTAATATTTTACTCACAAACAGAAAGGCGTTTAAGTTAATAATAAAATAAATAATAAACAAAAGTCATATTATGAAACATAGCCAGAGTTAAATTACGTCAACCTAAGTGTCCGTATTTTTGTTGCAGCAATAGTACATCGTCGTCTTCGTTCAAATTAATATTGAACATTTGCATATAGCTACTAAAATGGTATTTCTTTTGTATTAAATGCACTTAACGTTGCAACTAACCGACTCAATAAATAAGCAATATCGTGGTATTACGGCAATTCTACAAAATGGTGTGGAAGAAGCTCTCGCGCGTAATATAATTGAGTAAGAGCTGTAACGGTGCAGGTTATGTAATTGAAGAAGTCACTACCCTTGATATCTATTCCCAATCTGACTTTCCTAGGTTACATCCTGAGGAGAATAACAGACATAAAAAGCCTCTATCGAATTTTGGAAAGAAGGTGACAGCATTACTTAAAAAATGTCAAACAGAACCACAATATAGTTTTTTTTTGCAAAATTATAAAGTTCTGGGAAAAGCAAAGTAACTGCCCGATCACTTGTCGCATATATACGCAGTTTAATACCTGAGTATGGATTAGAAAATATTTATAATATTGACTAAAATAGGTTAAATTTAGAAATGAATAGCGGTTGAACATTATGGCAGTGTGGTTCCTAGAATACAACAGACAATATTCTGTCTACCAAATGAATGCTTTATGACCACAAAATCTGAGACTCTTTCGAAACAATTAATAGAGTAGATCACCATGATATATGCTCCTTATTTCCACCACAAGACGCTTCTACCAATGGATTTATAGCTAGGTCAAAGCATTGAGGACGTCGTACATACTGTCCCATTTGCTCAGTTAAGTACAGTCTAGAAAACTTTTGGATGTCCATGGTTTCCGCGTCATTTATCAGATACCGTTGCTTCGCTATTCACTATTCAGCTACACATTTTACTCTTGCAAGACTAAACTTGTCTGTAATTCTCCTTACCAAGACTTAAAACACCAGTGAATTTTTCCTTCTACGATACACACACAAAGTGAAAATAACTTGGAAAGTTAAAGACACAACAGAATTACAAGATCAAAGATAAATACAGTAAAACAAGGATTTTATTATTCTTTTATAGGTACGTATGCAATAACTAAACTTTTTCTCAGTTAATTTTCTATTAATGTTTTTCCATTTATAAAGATTTTTTATTGTACTACCAGAATTAGCATACTAACCTACTTAAAATCAGTTTTTTTATTGAAATTTTATAGACATTTTACCAGGTGTTCTTGTCATACATGTATTATCTTTGTCTAAAGCTTCAAGTAATATATAATAATAATAATGTGGTTTATTTTCAGTTCACCAACAAGTACAAGATTAAGGAGAATAACTATCTAGAAAATAACTAGCAGTACTTACAATAAACTGAAAATCACAGGGAAGTAGTTTAAGGTTAAATGTAACCCTTGATCTACTACTACTACTACTACTACTACTACTACTACTACTACTACTACTACTACTACTACTACTACTACTACCCTGATTGAAAACAGTTTTTTTCGACTGGAAATTTATGCCTATCATCTACCTTATCATATATCGCAAAGTACAATACCAACATAATAATTATTTATAATTCTAGTAGTACTAACGCAAAAAACCTCCCGCTCCCTACGCATGACATACTGAACAGGTAAACTAATAAAAAATCTCACTGAACCGAATGTTCAAATTACTTGCGAGGCAAACAAAAATTCACGGTATTGTTCAGCGAAGCTCCGACAGAAGCCATTTCTAATTATCGGCGGTATCGAATTACACACTGCAGCAGCACGACAAGAAAAGCCATGTTCGCATAGAGCAGTTCTTCGTATTTGTGGTATGATTGTTCCTCCACAAAATCTAAGATTAATGTGATGATGCACATCCGTTCTAAATGAAATGCGCTCATACAAATACTGTGGGTGCTTTATTGTATAATAATTATATGATACAGACAGGCAGTCCAAGATCCTGCGATTATGCATGTTTAGCTATCCCATATCTGTCAACTTATGGGAAACTCTATCGTACTATTGTATCCCGAATATAAATCTTAAACAAGACCTCTTAACCCGTTGTATTCGATTACTAAAATATTGTGTTATGCAGGAACCATACACCGGGGCGCAGTATGAAAAAGAACGAGTGAATCACATAACAATGACTTTGCATTTACTGACAAGTAATGCTTATGGGGATAGATGTGTTTTTAAATTTAAATTAATGTATACATGTTATATGTATTCTTTTTTATTTGTGTATTATATCTGAATGCATTATCTAAAAACAGATCTCGATTTTTTACTTCCTCTTTAACAGAAATAGGTGTTCCAAAAATCTGCAGCCGAATCTCTCGTTGCAACCTCCTAATTTGACTCTTACTACCAAAAACTATTGCAACCGACTTGTCAGGATTTACTAAGAGTGAATGTTCATCAGCGAAATTTGCAACCTTATCTAAGTCGCTATTAATTTCTTTAATGACTTTTGGAAAGTTATTAAAATGAAAGGAATAATACATCTGGGTATCATCCGCGTACATATGTATCTTACATTTGTCTACAAAAAGGTACATACGTGCAGCATATAATGTGAACAGAAGTGGCCCCAATATAGACCCCTGAGGAACGCCCCGAACAACCACATTCCAGGTAGAATAACTTTCATCGAAACGCACAAACTGCTTAGGGTCTGTTAAATAACTTGACACTAGTGAAAGAGGAAAATTATAGAGTCCTATATAATTTAGTATAGCCAAGAGCATTCTATGACAGACAGTATCAAAAGCCTTACTGAAATCCAGAAGCGTTAGAATCGTGACCATATCTTTCTCCCTAGATGTAATAATATCTTTGTAAATGTAATGAATTTAAAATAAAGGAACATTAGACAGATATTGGTTGATATGAAACTTATACATATATATGTATGTAATTCTCTTTCTTTCTCTTTTCCCATCTTTTTAATCCCACACAAATGAACCTGAAATATAGACCTACAATTCCTGAGCTTCCGCAAGGAGATTTATTCCTTGTTAGTAGCTTGTGTGGCAAGCCATCCCCCATAATAAGGTTGAAATAGATAAAATACAGACTTAATAATGTTCCGGCAACAAAAGCGGCAGATACTACGCGATACGGCAGCTATATCTAGAGGTAGGTTTATAAGTAATGAGGGTTAATTAATGCCTGCAACATCTAGACGGCACGAGAATTAATTTACTAACCGAATCAGATTCGGCGAGCTCCTTACCCTTAAAGCGACGCAAGTAAGTTAACTGTTTCAAGACAGATTGGCTAATTACGAACTTGCGGTATCGATATATGTGGGTTTGTAGGATGTACATTACGCGTATATGTATGTGTGTAGACCGTTTCGCAGTTAATGAGGAGGTTAATATGTTGAATCTCGGATGGATGATAAGATTTGTAATAAACTCAGAGAAGTTTCCATAGTTCCATATACATTGTTAGGCAGAATACTTGTAGTTCCTTTTTTTTTATATCCTTAGCAACTCCTGCATTTAAGTTAATACTAATCCAAAAGTAAAGCACATGAAAGAGGAAGCTATGTTAAAGAAATCATTACACTATCTATGCAAAATATTTATAATAATAGTAATTTAAGAAAAGATTGCGTGTTCGCGTTTCTCTGTGAAAGGTGGTTTTGTAAACTCTTTATTCACCATAAAAGTTTTCTGCGGAATAAATATTATTTTTTATGTCTTTTAGTAACAGGTAAATTTAAATCATAATATTAGATGTTAACTGGAGTAGCGACGACCACTAGTTTTGTGCCCCATAAAATTATTGTTTAAGTGGTGAGATCGTCTTACCTTCTTAGCTATAGCTCAGTAAGAAGAGGCTGCCTCTTTATAACAGTTTGTTTTAATTGCGTCTTCTAGAGTCATCAATTTACGTTTCGACACATTTAGTAGCTGATATGTAAGTTTATAGAAATTTCGTTCGTATTACATAAAGGTATTAAAGATAGAAAAGCTGAAAAGGATATTTGTATGTCACTTCCTGTTTATTTACGCAAAAAACAGCTGTCAGAAACGTAGTAGGTGCAAGTAGACTACGTCATACAGAACTACGTATAAAAGCTTAAATCTTCTAACGTTTACATCGTACGTAATAATTCAGGTGATATCACAGGAAGCGGGTTTTTCATGAATATATCTCTGTAGGTAGAAGGAGGCTGTGAATTCTCTACCATCAACCCATCACTCATGAATGAATCAATATCTCCTCAGACTTGGGGATTAAACATTTTAATATCCAACTGGTAACTTACAACAATTTAAAAATGCAATGAAATATTTCTTAATAGTTAAATTGTAGTAATCATAACAACCTATAGCTGTACGTCTGATGAAATTAAACTACTATATAGGAGAGCGACCTGAAATGTTCTCGGAATCGACAAGAGATGATACACTTAGTTTAAAGTGGATTGATTTGACGGCAAGGGCAATTTCCTTCATGGCAAATGCCAAAATTTCTGACCTTTACTGTGTTTACTGTTGTTTAAGAGTGTGTTTTGTTTAGCATGTCAGGCGATTTCGCAAAAATGGATAAAATTGAATTTCGTGCAGAAAAAACACTTCTGGATGGTTGGGAAAACGGCCACGGAAATTTTAAATATTTTGCTAGGTTCATGGCGGATGTACTCCATCATTTTCGACCGTCAGCTTCTGGGTGAGCGAGTTGAAACGTGGTCAAACAAACCACGCAGTGGACGCTCAAAAATCCCTTTCAACGCTACCAATGGTCGACAAGACTCATGATCATGTTATCCGATTGCCGATTGAAGCTGAAAGAGATATCAGAGGCAACAGGCATTTCAGAACAATGTGCTGGCCATACCCTATACGAAATTTTGGGTATGAAAAAGCTTTCGGCACTTGCTCATGCCGGAGCAAAAACGAAATCGGGTGATGGTTTTGGAGGAGTGTCTGGCCAGGATCCAACGCAATCCAAGGGATTTCTTCATGCGTTTCGTAACCGTGGATTAAACTTGGATCCACCACTACATACCGGAGACCAATGAACAATCGAAGCAGTGCACTTTTCCGAGCGAAGAAGCTCCGAAGAAAGCAAAGACCGTTCCATCGCCCGGAAAGGTCATGGCGACCATTTTTTCGGGATTCCCAAAGTGTGATCCTTATCGATTGATCCGATTCAATGCAGTACGGAAGGAGGAGCGGCCTCGTTTGTAGCAGAAGAAGGTGCCTTTCCACCACGACAATGCACCAGCTGATTTCACCCCGCATCGTCATGTCCAAATTGAATGAGTTGAACTAGGCATTAGTGTCTTATCCTTCACCCGAGCTAGTCTACAGTGATTTTTTCCTATTCCCAAACCTGAAAAAATCACTGGGAGGAAAGAGATTTGCCTCAAATGAAGAGGTCATCCTCGCTACAGATAGCTATTTTGCAGACCTTGAAACATCCTACTTCTCCGTCGGCTTGAAGAACTGGAGGGTTGGAAAAGTTTATTGATCTTCCAGGAGACTACATCGAAGAATAAAAATAAACCAATACAGTGTTTATTTTGTGTATTTATCGTGTCATTCAAATAGCTTATAACAAAGAAAATATTAAGGGTTTCAGTAAGACATAATTATAATTTCAAAAGCTACTTTGAAGTAAAATTTATTTGAACGCGTGTTATATTGTTATTTTTCTTTTGGATACTCCGCGTTTCTTCAGTGTCGTGGAGCGAACCTTGTTGATGTTTTGCTAGGATCGCAGCTGCCTTCTTCTAGAACGTGCTGCGATTGACGATCGGCTACTGTACTCGATCACCGATCGTAACACGGAAGAAAGTGCCTTCAATGGTACGTATATACATTGAGTGTCCTGGATAGGACCTTATTGATGTTTCGATAGCATTGAAGCGATATATCTACATACATACATTATGACCACTACGTGTTAAAAGTGATTTGAATTCATATTCATTTCCGTGAGCTAGTTGGTTAGGACGCACCGCCGGTAACTTAGAGGTCGTGGGTTGGAATCACACGGAGACTGATACTTTTTCAGATAGTCAACGTTTTTTTAATTTCTCAGAACTAGTAGTCTTTGTGGGATTTAAACCCACGACTTGAGTATTATCGGCGGAAAGTCCAGACCACTACACCTCGGGACTAAATGTGAGATCAAATTAGATACTACAATATCTGTAGATATATCGCTATACCGCAGCAGGTACAGTATTGTTAAAGGCAAGTTCTTATTAATTAAATTGATATCAATATAAAACTCATTGGTGTTACCAGCAGAACGTTCTAACAACTACACCACGGGACTGACCTGTTACTATCAATATTGCTTTCTACATGAATTTGTTATATGAGCAACTTAAATTGTATATATATATTATATAGTCATGAATAAAACATAATTGTAACGGATTAATAAGAACAGCTTCGAAAATGTTACTAGAAAATAATAAACAATAATTCAATTTCTACAGATATTTTATTTAATTGTAACAAGGTTTGCAGAACAGTTATTACTGGGAGTCCACTGTGTCCTGTGGATAGAATACGACATTATTGGAGATAACAAGAGAATGAGACGAACATATTCTTTGGATTATTTTAAGAATCTCGTTTGGTTGAATATTGTAAGCCCGTTTGTAAATCGTTAATCATGTGCTGCAATCACCGAAACGAAGGCTCCGAAGATCATCATTAAAATTGAATATCAATTATCGATCGCTTCATTGAATGTTCAAGAATATTGGTCGGTTTGCATACCAAATACAGACCGCAGAACGTCTGACTGCAGCTGATAAGAGTGTAAGAGCCGAATACTGGGTATATGTGTTGATTGCGGATTCTGAGGACGCGTCGATTTTGTCGAATGTTTGGTTTTCTAATGAAAGACATATTCATTTAAACGGATACATTAACAAGCAGACAACGCGGTTTCTTGGATTTGGACGCATCGACATAATTGTCGAGCAACCGCTTCATAGTGAACGTGTTACCATTTAGTGTGCTGTATCCACACATGGCATACTGCGCCCGTATTTCATTGAAGCAGACGATGAAACGCCGTTAATTGTGAATCAAGAAGAGGTTATCACATCATTTCTGCATGATCTTCAGTGATTTTGTTGTGCCACGAATCTACCACGTAATCAACAATGGTTTCGGCAGGACGGGGCAACCTGTCACACGGCTAGGGAGCCTCTTCGAATACTGCGTAATCATTTTGGAGATCGCTTTATTTCGCGTGATACTTATTTCCCATACCCATCGCACTCACCAGACCTAACACCACCTAATGCATACACATGGGGAATGCTGAAGGAGGTTGTTCTTCGTACCTATCCACCGTCTAACATTCCGGAATTCCGGATTAAAATTCAAGGCTTTTTTCGTGCCATGCAACGAGCTGTGTTCACAGACATGTTTGTGAACCTTCGCGAATGCTACGAATACTGCTTGAAACTGAACGGAGGGCATCTTGAGCATCTAGTATCTCAGACTTTCACGGCCGTTTGTCATATTTGCAACGGTTGTCGGGTTCCGACTTGTCACTAGGTTTTTGTCCCTGACCCTTCGCGAACAACTGCGGTTCGCATTTTCTAAGGTACCTCCCGACAACCGTTACAAATATCTTGAGCATCTGTTTAATCGGGAACGTCGTCGTGAATAATGTTTGCACCGCTACATAATATAAAGCAAATACTTGAATAATAAATAATATACGTTTCATAATTTCATTATGTTTATTTTGCCGCATCCTGTACATTTTTGCTTGTATAAATCACAAAAACAGTTGTTCTTATAACAAATTTTGGTTTATTCAATCTCGAATTGTAATCTTGATACATTGAAATTCATTGAGTTAATACAATTATTTTTCTCAGAGTAGAAAGCCATGTTTATTTGGCTAGTAAATTGATGAAGGTATTCAGAGAATTTTCATATCATTTTTGCATGTGTACGTACTAATCATTAACAATATGGTAAAGGGATATTGTTGTTAAGTGTTGTTGTAAAAGTATGCGTATAATTGCCAGAGAGATGAGAATTATACTATATACTAACCTCATATCAAATTGTCTGAACATAAAACCTCTGCAACTAATATTTACTACCACCGTGTATTGTATATAGGATACCATTATCTGAGTTTAAATAATACGTAGTACTATTACAATCGCAATTATTTACAGCAATATAGATCGATAACTATACAAATTTTAATAGAGGCATAATAGAAAGCCATTTTTCCCTCGGAAAAACTCGTAAAAATCACATAAATCGACGTTAAGTTATCAATTTTAAAGGATTTATTCCGCATCGGCAATTATTTTCACCGCTATCGAGTAGAACAAGCGCGTTCAACGCAATTTATGACGGACCTAATTATTCGTCCGCGAAATAAATAACTAAATGGCCATTTCGCCTGGTACGCATATCACTAGCTGCATACCTGGGATGTTTTTCGACGTGATATACGTACTCGAAACTGATTGCCGGGAGCTTAAAATGTAGGTCGCCCGGTGTAATTCGGTAACGCGATGTAATTACTTCGCTAATATAGTCGGCGTTGTATTAATTCTGTCGAATACATGCAGTACATGTGTACGTAGTTTGTTCTATTACTGGTGGAGTGTTTATGAAATATAGAGGAATATTTCGGATGGATAGAGAACAAAGGGAAGCATGTTCGCCTACAGACATGATAATCACATCATCTATGTCGATATTTGTTAAAGGAGATCGCAATATCTGATGAAAAGGGAAAGAATATTTATGTTAAATCGTATTAATTATATCGTATCTCAGACTTTCACGGCAGTTTATCATAGTTGTAACGGTTATCAAATTCCTCCGTGTCATTAGCTTTTTGTCCTACTGAAGGGCAAAAAAACCTTTAAGGTACGGAAAGGTACCAACCACAGTTGTTCTCGAAACGTGAGGGACAAAAAACCTAGTGACACAGCGGAATCCGACAACTGTTATGACTATAACTCCCGATTTTTTCATATATGTAGAAAATATTCCATAACCTAATTCCTCATTTGAGACAAATCTCTTTCCCCTCAGTGATTTTTTCAGGTTTGGGAATAGGAAAAAGTCGCTGGGGGCTAGGTCCGGTGAATATAGAGGATGAGCCGGTGCATTGTCATGGTAGAAAAGCACATCTTTCCGTTACAAACAAGGTCGTTTCTCCTTCAATACCGATCAAAACGGATCAATAAATCGATGTAGCATTGCTCCGTGCTCCGTCCTTTCCTTCTGCAGATAGTGGATGAACTTGGATGAACCTTGGAATTCCCAAAAAATCGTCGCCATCACCTTTCGGGGCAATGGAACGATTTTCTTTCTTCGGACCCGATTCGCCCTGAAAAGTCCACTGCTTCTGCAGTTCCTTGGTCTCCGATATGTAGTGGTGGACCCAAGTCTCATCCACGGTTAGGAAACGCATGAAGAAATCCCTTGAATTGCGTTGGATTCTGGTCAGACACTCCTCCGAAACAGTCACCCGATTTCTTTTTTTGCTCCGGAGCAAACGCGGTACCCATCGCGCCAGAAGCCTTTTCATACCTAAAATTTCGTGTAAGATATGACCAACGCGTTCTTTTGCGATGCCTTTTGTCTCTGCTATCTCTTTCAGCTTTAATCGGCGATCGGTTAACATGGCATCATGAATCTCGTCGACCATTTCATCGTTGGTAGCGGTATTTGGGCGTCCACGTTTGAACTCATTCTCCCAGAAGCTGATGGTCGAAAATGATGGAATATATCCGCCATAAACCTCTAGCAAAATATTTCGAATTTTCGTAGCCGTTTTCCCAGCCACCCAAAAGTGTTTTATCACTGCACGAAATTCGATTTTATCCATTTTTGCGAAACCGTCTGACGTGCTATACAAAACACAGCCTTAAACAACAATCATTGACAGTAGACGTCTGAAATTCTGACAGTTTAAATAAAAAGGTTGCCCTTACTTACCAATGAATACATTTCAACCTTCGTGTGCCATCTCTTGCCGATTCCGGAAACATTTCAGGTAGCCCTCGTGTAAATTATGTACGTCTATGGAATTTGGTCCTCGCAACGGCTATATTTTAAACTATAAATCACTGTCTACATTTTACGAACTGAGGGGACTGAGAGGGAACTGAGTTAATTACGTATATCTAAGTAGGAAGTACGCCTTTCCTCGTACACATACGTACCATTGGCATCTATATGTATAAAGTAAAATGGTTTACGAAAACAACCTGGAACATACGATTACTTTCTATAACAAAATATATTATAGTATGTTAATGAAAGTTATTCTTTTTCTATCTGTTATAAAGAAATTGTTCTTTTTGTAAGTACAATTTTCCAAAAAGAGGAGGATATACCTGCATCCCAAAATTAAATCAATTATACAGCAGCATAGAGAACTACTACAGGAACTTCACTACTTGTTACTCAAACTTTGGTTTTAGTTTTAATTAAATTTCCTTTTAAATCGATAATACATGCGCTTCGTTCAACTAGGTTTTATTGCTGACTTAGACAAGGCATACTCGATATATTTATTTCTAGTTTTGATGAAATTGCTTTGAAAATGAGAAAAGGAAGGAAATGGTTCACATGAAAAGCAAATAAAGTTGCTTGCCATATTACATTTTTCGGAATACTCCGCTATATCTCTATTTTGTATATTGTATTCTCCTTAATAATAAAAACTTATACGTGGTTATTTACTTAAATTAACTTTGTCACAATATCAAATTCTTTCAGACGCACGTTTTTATATCACTTACATATATAGCAAAAGCCGTCGGCAACGCCTCTAAACATTTAAACTAGTTAAATTATCTTATCTGGTCACTACTTTTAGGATCTACTGTATATTCGACATCGTTATGACTTCATGCCCAGCTTAATTCAAACTTTCGACTTCTAGTTATAAGGAGTTTGGCTCATCTCGAGAAGCTTATCGACGACAAGTCATCGAGCACATAAACTACGTAATAACAAATACAATATACAACGCCCGACGCGTTAAACTCGAAGATAAGCGTATAAACCCTTACCATCAGATTGTTGACGAAGAACGATGTACATAGAACGCCTTCCTGCTTAGAGAAACTTAACGGTTGGATAACGCGAACACTTCAGGATACTCAACGGGAGATGTCATCGCTGAGAAACATTGATGGAAATAATTTTCACTTTCTCTTGATTCAAGATACAGTTTTCATCAAACTGGGTGTACATGCAATGTTTGTAAGGATTTAGTGCATTGTCTTATAAATACGTTATTACTGAGTAATTAATGACCTCAGTAGATGTCCTAGACGAAATAGACATCGAAATACAACTGCTATTCAGGACCGATTCATTAGGATGCGCGCTTTAAAAGTAGGATTTACTACCGCTACAAACTTTGAAGTCTAACTTTCAAATCTACATAACATCAAAATAAGAGTTGACACTATAATAGTGTTAGCAATTCAAATTGGGAACGTGTTTTATTTACCAACTAATTAAAATATTGTTTATATGGGTCTGACCGATGGCCTAGAATTTTTCGACATTCAAATGCATGGTATGCTTAATGTTATAATAGTAATAATAATGATAATAATAATATCTTCAATATCTCAATCTTTTATTGCCCAACAGAAAATAATTCCATTTACAGGACAATGCGATAATAATGTAACCTAGCATATATAGTAATAATATACAGCGCAGTAATAAATTAAAATTAATCGAAAATGATACAACAGAATCGTAAATATAAAAATAGCTCGGTGACACCAAAATGCAAGAACAAAATAGGACGACAATGTAAATCCACGTAGACACTTCAACAAAAAGGATCATCAAGTAATTCATTGGAATTTCTAATCATAACATTAGTTTTGTATGACGGGACCTTAAAATTAGGGAAGGACCTGAGGTACCACAAAATTAATTTTGGAGAGGAAGGGATGGAGCGTCAATAGCGTGATTAATCAGTTTAAGTAGAAATTGGCTGCTAAATTCCTTCTTTCGATTCGATAACGATACAAGGCCGTGCCTCGTCAGCATAATCAACACAGCGTCCAGGGTAAGTGCCATCAATTTTGAAGGACAGGTATTTCAAAAATCGTTTTTGCACTCTTTCAAGTAGTACTTCCAGATGGAGATAGTGAGAATACCAAATTATGGAGGCATACTCCAACCCAGTACGGACAAGCGAATAGTATAATGCTTTTAGCGGGGCAGGATTATTGAATGATCTGCAGGATCGTATGAGAAATCCTAAGGATTTCATCGCAGAATTTCGTAAGGAGGATATGTGGTCTGTAAACGACAAATTTGCATCAAACAGCACGCCCAGGTCCATAATATGTTATATTCATCCGTTGGCATTATTTGGTGGCCGCCTCGACTTCGTTTGTGGGACCGGGGCCGTTCTGTGGTATAGGGATGAGAACCTATAAAAAAGAAATTAAAGACAGAGGAGAAACTCAGAACAACAGCATTTCTTTGGCAGCAACTTCCTGGTCTGAGACATTCCAAGGTATTCCTTGGAAACTTCAATAACCACCGAGCAAAGACTTTGCTAGAAATTAGTAGAAACAGACTAGGTATCCTCACAAGTTTTCTTACAGGGCATTGCCACCTTGGAGAACACATGGCAAGGATACGTTTGAAACAGAATAGCTACTGCAGACTTTGTGGGGTAGAGGCTGAAAGTCCGGAATACCTAACATCGAACTGCACTACCATTATAGAGATAATATTTTTTATTGAAAAATCTCTATATTGAGGTTAAAGGTAGGGGTGGCATTGGTGCCTAGCCTAAGAGTAGTCATATGATAGAATGTAAGAAATATGGGATATAGGTTTTCTTGTTTGAATAATACTTGGAAATAATTAAGTTAAACTAAATTATGCTCTTCCACATTTACCTTGTTTTTAACTATGAAATATTATCTACTAAACTCGTAAAATAGTTTTCTATTATTGTAGTAACGAAACGAGAACCAAAGTTCCTATAGTAGCTTATCAAACACCTTAACATGTCATGTAAGGAGCTAATTTACTAAAACCGGATTTGAACTCGTGCAGTTTGCCCGAGTACTAATACGACAACGAGAACAACAACAACAACAACAACAAGAACAGCAATACAACAACAAGACGAGGGGAACTCTAATTTAAATTTACAATGGGCGGACTATTCAAGGGAAATTCGCGAATAGTAATGGGACTATCCAAAGTTCGATTCCCTATACGGAATAAAATAAGATCCAAATAAAGTAAAAAAGTGTCCGAAAAGGTGCCTCGCGGAAATGAGCAAGAACGGCGAGGTAGTTGGTATTTATCCGGGATTTCGTCTAGGAATGAAGCGGTACAGACAGACTAAATGCGATTCCGGTAATTTAAAATTTAACGAAATCGACAACCCGAACGGGAAGTTTCACCTCTTGATGCTGTCATTGCTGATTCGGGCGCTTCTTTCGCGAGTGTAGCGGAAAATAAACTGCGAAAACTTCAACGAACTTAATGTATACCGGAAACAATGGACGGCAAGGGACTTACGTCCACTAATAATCGGAAAACTTTGTAGCATATATGCGGTGAGTTCTCACTCAGCGCGGGACAAAAATGAAAAGGTGAGTTCTAGCTTACAACTTTAGAAACGGTAGTTATATTGGATAATTTACTTATAAGACAAGTACGAGAGTTGTCTTTTAACTTTGACGTATAGTGTTGGAATGAAACAGTATATAGCCTTCAAAGACTTTATTTTTCGCACTATTCTCCACATTTTTCTATCTGCTCGACTCAACCTTGGAAGCAGTTATTCCACTCGTTTGTTGGTACAGCCAAAATTGCGTTTTTGAAGACATCAACTGCTCCATTAACGACTGGAACCTTTTACTACGCAGTTTATTCTTAATTTTCGTAAAGAAACCATTGGGACTTAGGTTCTCATTGTACGGAGCATAGTCTACCAATTTGATGTTAAAAATTCAATTGTCTTGCGTGCAATGTGTGAATGTGCGTTGTCTTGGTGGAGGATGATCCGACATGAGGTAGTTACAGTTCTTAGAACTTGTAGGGGAATTGTTCTTACATGACCTGCTTTTGAGACAAATGTTACGACCACCTTTTTGGAGACATTTCGAGAACAGATGATTTTTATCGGCTTTTCTCCACCTTGGAACACCAAAACAGAGGACTGGTGTTTATTTTCTGCATGGTATGAGTAAATCCATGATTTATCGCCTCTGATGATGTTTCATACGTTTTTGAAGTTTCCAGCATTGAAACGCTCGGGAGTTTTTTGACACCAATGCACCCCAACTGTTTTCTGTACTTCGGCCTGATGTGGTATCTGATCGGAAACTAATTATTTTACACACAATTCTTTGGGCAAAATGTCTTGAATTGAGGTATTCCCCAATAATGCCTCAACTTTGCGATACGCCTTATGTCGACTTTCGTTGATGATTTTGATGTTTTTCTAAATGGTGCATCTGCTCTTGGATTGTTCTTAAGACTAATTCGTTCACCTTTGAATTCTCCATACCAATGAGAAATTTTTGATTGATGTGCTGCTTCATTGCCGAAAACAGATACCAACTCGGTGAGGCATTCTTGTTGAGCCAATTGTCTTCGCAAATGATAAAAAGTTATTGCCCGAAAATATTTTGGGTTTAATTCGACTTTTGTAACTTGTTAGCTTTGACAGTGCGTTATAGTTACAACACTACATGTATCACACTGCAACTCTGGATTTAGGGTAACTGAAGGTGGAGGTTAGTTTTTGGTACTGATATTTGATTAGTGACGTCCTCTATGTCCTACTATGCAAAACTTAAGAGACAACCCTCGTACATATGTAACAGTGGATTTGACGCGAATATTGTGTTGCATGCCTTTTTGTAATGCCTCCAGCTTTTTGTATTGCTTGCAGAAACTTTGTTAAACGCATGTAATAGCGCATATATATGTTTATACATGAACCACGACTTTAGACCTTAGATCAGATTAAGAAGATTGAGAACGGTATACAACACGACGAGGAAATAGGTCTTCTGAATGAAGAAACGAAGGAAGAAAGAGGAAAGAGAGAAAAAGAAAATTCTCATTTACAAACAGCAAAGATTGTGTGAGTGCGATTGTATTTCAATTTAAATCTTAGTACAATTAAAATCTCATAGCTACGTCCTTAGTAAATTGTAAAGGACATTAACGGAAGTTAAAACTACAAAAAAGCACAATTTAATATCCATTAAGCACACAAGCTATATTGACATTACTAGTGACGAACTCAAATATGAAATAACTAATGGTATTGTTACTTTAGTGAGCTTTATGACCCACACCGAAACCTTTTTCTAATGTAATTTCAGCATATTCCACCTAATTTCACCATTATTTCATTGAAAACAATCTCAGCGCAAGTGATATGCGATATGCAACCGCTAGCATATAGTGAAGCTATGGCTCCCTTTATAACACTACCAACTCGCAAACTATTCGCATTTTTACATTTACGACAGGAATTTATTCGCGAACGTCGATCGCAACGTTTGGTAACGATGCCAGTTTTCCGTTGCATTGTATTTTCGAGTCCGTCAGTGCGAGAAATATGATGAAATATAGCAAGTTACGCTTGATCGATCGGAAAATCGCTGCTGCTGGAAGTCGAACTGCATGAATTTTATTGTCGGGTATCCCTGCATTGATACACGCGATGGATGTAGCTATTTTCGTCCGGTTGTCCTGTTGTATCTTGCATTGTAGAAGTGAGAAATTTATTTTTTTGTCGCCGTTACTGTCATATCCTATTTATAAATAATATATTTATTATGTTGGCTGATATCATGACTTTGGGATGGGGAAAACTATTGGTAAAGATATAAAACGAATAAAATGTGCATTATCTTAGCATGAATTCAAGTAGGTTCATATGTAAAGTGAAAACAATTGAATTTAATTAGAAATATTTCATGTATGTGTATAAATCTGTTTATTTGGGACAATAGACACGTTTACAGCCAACTTTTTAATCCGACTGGTTTTTTTGTTATGTCTAGGGATATCTTCTTTGTATTAGTTAGTAGAGGAGCCAAGAAATTCTTTTAGTTAGTGAATTGTGATGTTAACGTCTTTTAGTTACTGTAATTTTTAATGACAAATTATGATTTTACCTTGTAATTTCCAACGTTAAAAATTACATTTTTTACTATAAGCTATGTCGTCCGGGTTTCAAAGTGTACGTCATATGAAGTACAACTTTCTTTCGTTAACTTATATGGATTCGCATATTACTCTGACGAAGATGGTATTGAAATAAATAATATACACATACCAAAACAAATAAAGATATCAAATAGTGATCAGACCAACACTTACATATGGCAGCAGGCCATGGACAACCACAAATAGAATTAAAATCAAATTCACGGCCATGAAAATGAGATTCCTAAGAAGAATAGAAAGAGTAACAAGGAGAGACAAAATCAGAAACACGACAATCACTAATAGTCTAAATATCAAGCCAAAAAAGAAATAATCATGGAGGAGAGACAATTGGGATGGCTTGGAAATGTACACAGAGTGGAAGAAGATCGAACAACAAAGATGATCTTTGAAGCCAAAACAGAATAGGTAGACCCCGAAACACCTGCAGAGGACAAATGTACAGAACATTAGAAAGAATGGGATGGCTTGAAGCCGAATAACTGGCTCAAAACAGGAAACTGTGGAAGACAAAAATAAGAGAATGGTAGTCAGACACCGCAAGGAATAAAGGATGTAGGATTAAAAAAATATATACACAAGTTTGAACTTAAGCCGTATTATCATACTCGTAACACAACCTGAAGCTTTGAAAATTATTTTGATGGTGCTATCGTTACTTCAATAAGTATGTTATTTGATTTAAAGACAAAATAAAACAACAAGCTCCGCTGGTATTCAAGACCTTATTAATTTATCTTTGTCCACTGGTATCTTCCTGGCGTATGGAAAATGGAGCGAGTCCCTCCTACTCACATAAAAGGTGATATTTCCTTGGTGGATAACTATCGACCTATCTCAATTATTAATAACTTTGCTAAAGTCTTCGAGATCTGCTTGTATAACAGCATTTGCCCCTTATTACGACCTTTCTTATCCCAGCATCAGCACGGTTTTACGATCATACGCTCCACAATGCTGTTATTTTGCAGTTCTTATCGAAGTGTTTAGATGATGGCGGGAAGGCCAACGTCATATACACAGACTTTTCGAAAACTTCTGATCGCCTCAATTGTACCAGGCTTTTGATGAAGCTTGACGCTGTTGGCTTTCTCCGTTGTTCTCACTTTTTAAATCTTACCTCTCTATTAGAGTACAATTTGTTAGCTATAAAGGCCATCGTTCAAGTAATTTGTCTCCTATACCTGGAGTGCCGCAGGGTAGTAATTTGGATTCGCTACCCTTTCTAATATTCTTCCTGCAATTCTAGATTGCGGTAGGCAATTATTCGCTGATAATTTAAAATTATTTTCAAGAGTAAATACCTGCGTAGACTACCAGCATCCACAAAGTCAGCTAGATCTTCTTTACCTGTGGTGTATTCGCAACGATCTTGATCTTAATATATCGAAGTGTAACATTGTTTCGTTTTCACGCAAATATGCGATATTAAATCATCAATATTAATGGGTAATAATATTACACAGAATCGCTGTGATAGTATAAAGGGCTTAAGAGTGACGTTCGATTACAAACTTACTTTCAACGAACGCATTAGGGACATCATCTTAACATCTCTAAAATATTTAGGTTTCATTATACGCAATACAAAGCAGTTCTCATTAACACAATCTACAATAACGCTGTATTTCTGCTACGTGCGCTCTAATTTAGAGTAAGCTTCCTTGATCTGGTTATCGTTTTGTAGAACTCCTTCGAATTCGCTTGAGAAAGTTCAAAGATGCTTTCTAAAATATTTATACTTTAAGCAAATAGGGTATATCTACTACGAGGTTCTAGTACTACTAGGAACTTCATTCTCTTGAACAGCGACGTATAGATCTTGTAAATTAGCAACAGGAATTTTAAATTTTCAATTCTGTAGGTGACTAAGCACAAAAAGGTCCGTAATTCTAGGTGATTATGGTGAAGAGACTCACGAAGGAAAGCAATATTTTCATGTATTGTGTGTGCCGTTCCACCACCTTACTGGAAGTAACCATACTGTAATTCATCATCATGCAGCTGTTTAATGAATTAATTCAAAATGTTTCTATACCTCCCAGTATTAATTGTAAAATTAAAAAAGTTGGTCCGACAATTCTGCGGCGAAAAACTATTACACCGAATTTCGTGGTATGCAAAACTAGGATCAGTACTACGATTACCTGGGGAAGTATCGTTGCTTTGTCTACTTCGCTAATTCGGGCTAGCTGTAGGGAAAAAGACATCAACCACAATCGAGAAACACACGTTCAGATGCGCCCACAACACAACAAACTTCGCATGTCGTGATGGACCTGAAGGGCTCGCGACGTAATAAGGAAACTTTTGTCTTCTCTTTTTCCCGTTGGTTTCAGTCAAACACTGGAAACTCCGTTTTCCCGTTCGTCTAATTTATGGCCGCCGGAATACGGCATTAACTTTACGAGTTTTATTTTTTAATGTCCCATTAGGCGCGTTCTTAACTTCTCCGCCATTTATCATTACGGAGGTGGCTCCGTGGAATTATTTTTGGGCTTCGCGAGGAAGGTTTTCGACGATTATGATGGTTCTCTTGTTCCGGTTGCGCTCGCTGATATCTGGCATGGTTAATTTGCGTAATTTATGAATTCTAGTTGATGTAACAAGGGTTATTTTTAATAATTTTTTGAACTAATGCAAGGATTAAAATGAAAAATTTTCTTGTAAAATTAAGGGTTCTTTAATAACACGAAATAAATGACATAGATCGTATCGCTAAGTTTCTTGGTGAAGCGTCCGAAACAATGGATCTTATTGAACCTCTGAAAGAAGCAGCAATGACGGTTTAAATTGTTTCCTTCGTAATATTGGGTTTAAGTTTCGGAAAGGTAATAATCGCAGAACGCAATGTATATTGCGGAAATGATATTAATATTTTTAAAGGAATATAAAGGAAATCTAAAAACTGCTTTGCGAAACGCAGTAGATTTATAATACTTCACGCGGGATACCCTTAATTGACCTATAAATAACCCTCTTAATTGTAGCTACACCTTTTTGCTCTTCTTTGAGAAAAATGAGTTTGAATGCGGAAAATGGCGCAATAGTAGGCTGACGTATTCCTTGTAGTAAGCAGTTTCTTTTTAAAAGTTAAAAAGTTGAAATTCCTCTCGTTCGAGAGTGATGGGTTGTACCCTGAGAGAGGTATACCGTAGGACGATATGGTGTCTCGATTTGCAATGGTCTCGTTAAGTGGGTGTAGCGACGCTCTCTGCGGAAAATTCCTACATAAACTTCCGATGAACACTGTTAATTGCTCCTATCTACTTGATCGGTTATCCTTTTTGGTTCCACGTATCAACTCGAGATACAACTCAACGTTTGTGGTTGCATTTGAAAGAACTAATATAATGAGTGAGACTCACAACTGCTGCGTGAGGCTACACGCAGTATTGCTTAACCCACTATTACACATTCTGTATATATATTACTTTTATAATCATCTCTACATACAATATGTACGAGGGTTGCTACTTATGTATCCGGAATTGGCAAAAATGGTGTAGCTAGGCACCAACTGACATATGCATCGCAAAGTTTGACATTATTTGACTTCTGAACGTTTTTTCATACAGATGCTATTTGTGTGACTTGAAGATTTGATCTCGGTCCAAAAATTGAATTAACTCGTGGGATATCCGACGTGGACTATCTCAACAACAGTGCATCGATCAACTCACTTCAGCCTTTGGCGATGAAGCATCCTTCCTAGTGAATTCAATCGTGACCGTTGTTCACTCCGGGACGAATTTAAAGAATGTCGTGCAAAATAGATTGTTGCGCCCGAGAGCATCGATGCTGAGCGCGAAGTGATAAAGCAAGATCGTCATGTGACGTACCGTGAGATTGAGGCATCTCTGAACATTACGATTTTAGCCGTGAAAAAAAATGTGGTCGTAAAATTCCGCATAGCCCAAAAAAACGCTCGTGTCGATTGGTGCAACGAAATATTCAAGAAAATGCAGTGGTGGTGCGTCAAAAGTCGTGTATAGTATTACACAGGTCACGAATCTTGGATCTATGTGTATGAGCCCGAAAGTGAACAGCAATTGACTGCGTGGGTCTTCCAAGATAGGCCAAACCCAGCAAAAGTTGTTCGCACCAGAAGCACCCCGAAGCAAATGGTCGCCTGTTTTATTGGGATAAACGGGCATGTAGCTACGGTGCCACTAGAGAATCGTAGAACGGTCAATTCCGAATGGTGCACGACCATTTTGCCAGAAGTCTTTGAAGAAATAACCAGCGAAGCAGAATCATTCTTGACCAAGACAACTAGCGCTCTCACACATCGACCCAAACAATTCAATATTTAACTGGTGAAAACATCGAATTGATGGGTCATCCGCCATACAGTCCTGATTTGGCACCCAATGACATCTTTTTATTTCCGTCAGTGAAGAATAAACTGAGTGGTTAACGATTTCCGGTGCCAGAAAAAGCGGTTGATGAGTTCAAAATGTATGTTCTGGGCATACCTCATTTGGATTGGAAAAAAGTGCTGTATCCATCATCGCTGAGAATATTTTGGAAAATAATAAAACTATTTTCAATGACAAATATTTATTTTTATATATTATTCCGGATACATAAATGGTGACCCTTGTATATACACAGTTATTTTATTTTTTTTTCAATAATAAAGATTATTATTATTACCATTATTAAAATATAAAGAAAAATATTTTTTGTAATTCAAATTCAGCCTACAAGGAAAAGTTCTTTTGTCTAGAGGAGAGAGAGTCATTGCAGGATGTAGTGCATGTAAAGAATTTGCAATTACTGCAATAATAAAATAAATTTCGCATTAAGTAGTTTCTGACTATAACAACGCATCTATTAGTTTGTGTGTGCATGTCATTTACTGACAGTTGAATTGTATAGTTCTCAAAATAAATTTGGCGAAATTTTGATGGACAATGGCTATATTCTCTTGGAGACTGTTTGGAAGAATTTCAAAACGAATTTGCAAACTTGGAATTTGATTATGATAGTTTTCAGCATACCGCTAAACATTTTTCCAAAGTCTTTAGAGAAACAAGGAGCGTGGGACAAAAGACGGAAGTGGTAGACTGAAAAAGCGTGTTGGAGAGCTTGTTAATTATGTAAGGAAAATTATGGATAATATACCAGGAACCTTCATTCTAGTTTAATCTCAAATAAATGGCAGATTATTTGGCACTTGGCATACGGCTTTAGAAAAGGATTTGGATTTATTTCCAAGTTGATCATCCTCGAAGAATAACATTTTGTCAATGGTTCTTAAGCAATTTCGACAATGATCTACTTGACAAAACCTTGTTTTCCGGTGAAGCATGGTTTTATCTGACTGGTTATGTCAGTCCACAGGAGGAGTATGTGGTCTACACACAGAACTGATAATTTTTATGTTGAAAAATTTCTCCATCCACAGAAAATTGGTGTTTGGTGTATCCTAGGGGAATCATTGCTTCGGTTTTATATAATGGTATCTTAATACTCCAGGTAAACGTCATGTAGTTAATGAACTATTACTAGAACACGATCGCTCGCTTCCACATCACTGTGAATGTGATACTATTCAAATGATCTGGGTTCACGCTAAACAGAATAGTGAAATAAGCACATGGCCAAGGGTGGATATGATGATGCGTTGCTAATATAGTTATTGTGAACCACTGGTTCAATTGTCAGAAGAGCTTTTGGTAAAGTGTATAGCTTATTTCAAACCATTATTAAGACTTGTTATAAATGAAGAACAATATTCGACGTCATGACTTCCGGA
Source organism: Trypoxylus dichotomus (assembly GCA_023509865.1). Taxonomy (NCBI): domain Eukaryota; kingdom Metazoa; phylum Arthropoda; class Insecta; order Coleoptera; family Scarabaeidae; genus Trypoxylus; species Trypoxylus dichotomus. Next base: position 39,170,394 of record CM042081.1, read on the forward strand.
CTAATCAATAATGAAAGCTCCAGCGAATTTAGTTTAAACGTTACTTCTAATTAATGGATATTTAAATTAGTTACTTAGCTAAACATAATGCATTTGAGCTATTGAAATGCACACGTGGTGTAACTGCCGTGGCAAGGTATTTTCCTCATGAAGAAGTAACGAATTAACAAAAGCGAACTCAAATAAAATGAAAGCACTGAAATACGAATTCGAACACGCATAAAAACCTGCAAAACCCCGTATACTAATAACAACTTCAAAACGCTGGTAGCTACCAATTATCATCCCCGCTAATAAAGCTCTTACGGTTAATAACCATCGTTCTACCGGTTGCTCATTACAGTAATGCTTGTCGAACCTCGATTTATGATGATTGGCGGTCGGTCTCGTTGGACCCAATAAAACGCTCACCGGTTCCGGATCATTACGACGACTGGCTGCGACCCGAAACGTCCCGACATTTGGTGTCGTGTCCAAAAATTATCCAATTAATGCGGCGCATACGCTTCGTACAGTTAGAGCCCTTTGAGGGTCGCCAGTCTAAGATTAACATACGTGCAATATAAAAGATTTCGGTGGATCTCTCGGCTTTATAATAGCAACAAGGGAATAATTTAGATGCTTCTTAAGATATTGGTGCGCTTAGTAATTATGGCAATTAATAGTTATGGTAATTATGGCAGTTAATTTCCTTCGATCCAAAAAAATGATCGATGAAGTTTGACGTTGTCAATGTTATTTCAAGCAAGAACTAGAACAAGTTATTCCAAAAAAAGTTACTAGTTGAAAATCAAACGGTAAAGCAAACAATTAGATGTATATTTACTTCAAATAGAATTTGTTGTACGAGGGTTGTCTTCGATCAAGAGATGCGGTGTTCAACTGGAAACTAATTTTTTACACACAATTCTTTATGCAAATTTTTTTCGGTTGAGGTTTTTGAAAGCCCTAATCTTGCTAGGACTAAGCCCTCCACGGACTCTCCATATTAACGAGAAATTGTTGATTGATGTGGTGCTTCATTGCCAAAAGAAGAAACCAACTCGGTGATTCTTATTAAAATAATGATCTTTGAAAGTTATAAAAAGTTATTCCGCAAAGGTGTTCTCGGTTTAATTCCATTTGTCAACTTGCCAACTTTGACAGTTCGTTGTAACTAAAACACTACTTATATCGTATTGAAACTTTCTATTTAGGTTAACTAAAGATGGAGGTCAATTTTTTGTAGTGACATTTGATTAATATCGCTTTCTATATACCAGTATGCAAAACTTAAGAGATCCCTCGTATCTCAGTAAAGTTGCCTTTTTTAAAGCAATATCCTGTATTCGATACGTATGGTGCAACGAATTGAGCCTCTTATCTAGGTATTTAAATTGGTTGGAGAAAAGTAGCTGACGGTGTCCTAATGTTAAAAAATGTTACAAAATTGGTGATATTGTGTGTTACGTTTTTCACTAATGTAACTTTGGTTCTTTCATCGATAGCTGTAATCTGTTGTTTCGACACCGTTTGTCAATTAAATCCAATACACCTTTCTTCGCACATAACAGTGGTTCATTTTTAAGCATCTTGATTACCTGGACTTTTTTTATATAGTAATTGTGCATTAAAGACGGTGTACAACTACTTCCTTGTTCGTTCCGAAATGGAGTATAGGTCTACCGTTTGGCATTGCGACTGCCATCACCATCAGTTGAAAAGATCTAAAACAAATTGCTAAAGTACCTCTCATGTATGTTTGATGGTCTTAATTCTCCTCGTGGTACTGATCGTGGCAGATTGCTTCATACGCGCAATCTTGTTTCTTTGTCTCACCACAGAGACACGGCAAGAAATTAATTTCTTATCAAATTAATTAATCAAATTATTGATTGGCTTTCTTCACTTTGCCAAGTATGTTTTATCGTACTCCAATATAGTCACAAGTCTAATAAAATTACAATTTTCTTGTAAATTACCAACGTCTTTAAATTTTTGAAAAAATATCGGTCTCGACAGGATTCGAACCCTCGTCTTCTCCGTTACCGGCGGAACGTTATAACCAACAACATCACGAAATCGTTTGAAACCGAGACTAATATTTTTTCAGATATTTAAAAACGTTAGTAATTTGTAAGAAAATCGTAATTTTATCATCACTAACACCAACGAAAGTTCCATATTATTTCATACTGAGACCGAATTATATGCAAAGCACATATATTTTATTTTATTTATTTATTATATTTTACGTCTATATGTAGATGTATTAGACTGATTGAAGTTAATTAGCGTCAATTAACTTTAATCAGCGTAACATATGTACAAATAGAGATTAAACATAATAAATAAATAAAATAAAATATATTCACTTTGCATATAATCCGGTCTCTAACCATAAGTCTGTTAATGCTGTCACAGATAATTCTCACTAATAATTCTTTATAACAAGAACTTGAACATCAACTTACATTAATTAAAAAAAATACAATAATCGCAAATTTATTTATTTGACAAAAGTCACCCCAACAGCAGCGTCCCTAGGACACGGCAAAACGCCTACTATCGTTGTCCAAATTGCTACACTGCCCTTTCCCCAGTTCTGGTCGTACCGAGCAGAATCCTTTGAGTAGACTTCCTGATCCTGGTATCTTGAACAAGACAAACTTCCATTCATCGTCGCTCTACAATCAGAACCAATATGGCCGTGTCTTATACAATTCTAACAAACCCGGTTTCCTCGGCTATTTCTCTTCGAAACCAACCGCTGAGAGAGCTTTCCAAACTTCTCTTTAAGTTGACACACTCCATCGGTTATATCTCTTAATTTTTCTGCCTCAGAGACAACTTGCAGCTCTCCTATGTTAAGGCACGCCTTTGAGGATTGTGAGGCTGCTTCAAGTACCAAAGCATACATTAGAGCGTCGGAACATCTTCTGTGTCAACCAATTCGGATCGCGTTTTGCACTTCGACGTCCTTCATTCCATCGACGACTGCCTGGACAGATAGCTGTTCCCAAAGTTCGGTTGTAGCACTGGGAAATGCCAATAGCACCAAGCGCTCAACATCTGCCTCGAACTCCTGGAGTCCCTCTCTATTGCTCTGCATCCCGGTTCCCAGTTGGGTCTGGAATACCTGATTTAGGGGCTGATTCCCGAATAAGAGTTGAAGGGCCTTAACCGACATGCCATAATCCTGTTTCCTGACAGGAATTCAAGCACAGATATAGCAGCACCTCGCAATGCTACCACTAGACTAGTTGTTCCTTCTGCCATTAACCAACCGTTAGCTTTTGCCGAGAGATCAAACTAAGTTTTGTACACCTCCCATCGCTCCCCGTCGTAAATTGGTACCTTTGCTCCGGCACCCACAGCTGTCGTAATACCTAAAGGCAATTCCTGTACAGTGCTGCGTTGCTTTTCTGAATAGTTGTCAGCAGGGCTTCCCTTGATGATTACTTCGGAACTTTTGGTAGAAATATAAGTAGGTCTGAATCCAGTAAATTCTTTACAAATTAAAGTTATTCTTCTCCCGAATTTAGTAATTTTATTCTCTAATTTTTCTTCAACGCACATTGAATTTTCCAACATTTTTTTTCCAAGTTTTTCTCTCAGATTTGGTGAAATTATCTTGTATGGCAACGTTTGTTCATTATACTAATTTAAATAACTCTTCCATTACCGTGTATCTTGTAGAAGTGTCTTTACAGACTAATTATTTAATTACACTTCGTTAACCATTTCCTCAAGCTCTCTTTTATCCCTCTTCTGACACCAAATTATTAGGGATGATTCTCACTAGTAATTCTTTACAACAAAAATTTGAACTTACAACTTACATTTATTACAAAAATACAATACTAACAAATTCATTTAGTTGACTGCAACAACAACGTCCCCCTATATCGTTGTCCACACTGACCTTTCCCCATTGCGCGTCTATTGTGCCGCCACAATACTGTCTATATTACTCCACTAGGCACCAACCACTTTATTAAAGTGTCCCTGAGTCATACGTATAGGAATGCTAATTATACGTATACAGATGCATTTCATTATCCTTAAATGTGCAGAGCCCCTAAAAAATTTCCCTAATACCCAGAAATATTCCACTAACTGCAACTGTACATTCAAAATCGTTACTTCTCTTCAGCGAATAAATGCCAAAGTTTCGGATATAATGGTTGAATTTATTATGAACACGTCGACGAACACAACGGTCATTATGATTTTATATTTATATTTGCTGTAGCCAGTTTAATTAGATAGATGAGGGCGGGGGTGTGTAAAACGAGTGTAAATTATGAGGCGAGATAGTATTAAAGTTTCGAGGTCGAATTACCATAAATGTGACAGTCCTATTTGATATACGATCGAGCGTCATACCGGACATAACACACATGAATGTATGTGTGTATGTACAGGTATAGATGAGCATTGATACATGCAGGTGAGCTGAGCATCCGTCTATCTCGATAATACATATTTGGTTGGATTGTGAAGGACAAATCGAGTGTCATTGATGACGTGCAAGAGCTTCATTTCATAGGTCATTCGCAACGATTATTCACTTACAAGGGGAGAGAACAATGCGACAAGTTTCAGTTTAACAACGAGCTTTGTACTGTAATAGAAACGCGATTTTTTAGTAAAGGTAAAGGTAAAGTATAGGAAAAATAAATTATAACGTTTGCTTCACGGCACACTAGTTGGCAAGCAGTGCTCTAGTATAATAAGAATAACAACAATAATAATTTATGAAATGCAATAGGTAAAAGTAATACAATGAGAAAGCTGCATTTACAGCGTTTTATTATCTTGGTGTTATTTTCTAGGTATTCTTTTAGCTGTGCAATTGGTGAACATAAAAAATGGACCAAATAAAAAAGATAACGCATGTGATGCACTAAAAATGCACCAAAAAAAAAAAGAAAATAAGAATACATTAAGCAAATGTCAGAAAGAACAATGAAACATCAATAATATGAAACAAATCAAAAATATGAAAATTTTAAAAATTAAGGCAAATCTAACTTGAGATTATTAAAGATTCTTGCTGAGTGTACCAACGGCACTCGCCACAGTACGTTGTTCCTAGCTGTAGGGTTGCAAGGCAAGTGATACGATCTTGATTCCAGGCGTGGTATAATGATATTAACCTCAGACAACAAACCATGTTAGTCAATTCCTCCGCTTACAATGTTTTGTATAAATGTAGTATCGCATAGGATAACGCCCATTGCTCTTATACGAGAGGTATTTCGAAAATTTGCGCTAAATCCGCTCAAGAATATTGATTTGGAGGTTGTAGGAAGGATACCAAGCCACGGATGCGTATTCGAACTTGGAAACCACGTAAGCGAAGGAAAAAGTCTTTGTTGCATCAAGACTATTAGAATCCTTACAAGGGCGAAAAATAAATGCTAATAATTTAGAAGCGGCTGTCGCCATCTTAGACGTGGCTAGAGAAGCTAAACTTTTCAGCATGTGTCATACCTAAATCTTTAATAGAAGATTGACGATATGCACCCTTCTTGTAAAAGACATAAAAAAATATTTATCTACATTTAATTTTAAATTATTATGGAGTCACCAAATATGAATCTTGTCCAAATTACGGTATAGAAAGTCAAGATGATTGGACGAGTTAACAGCGTGGTAGATTTTAATATCGTTAACCTAGGCTAATATATATAGGTATACAGTATATACAGTAAATCTCACTTATAATGTACTCTTAGGGACAATACAAAACAGTACGTTAAAAGGGAAGTATGTTATAAAAGAAGATAAGAATTATGTAAGCACTATCAAAGCGTACTTTTATTTATAAAATAATAAAAAAGTACACAATAATAATAAAAAGTAATAACAGGTAATAAGCAAATACGTATAAAAACTTAATTAGTAAAAGAGAGTATGTCGTTTTGATTTTCTGAAACAAATAGGTTTTAAAAAATGTTCAATACCTAATCCATTATTTAAAATTATATTGCTAGTACGTTCTTCAGTTTCTAAATATTGTGCAATTGCCTTTACTTCGGTAAGCGCATCTTCATAACTGGGTTTTACAATTTCAGCTGCTTCTTCTTGTTCTCTTACTTCATTATCATCGCTGTTATTTTCTTGATTTAAAACTTCTTCAACAAAATCTGTACCAATGAGGATACACGAAGTAATGAGATTATTATCCACTAACACAAATTCATCTGTTGTTTCTAGATTCACAAAACTATGATCCTGGAAATTATTTTGTAACCATACACGTAAAGGCAAATTACCGTCATCGATGTTATCACTATGTTTGGCAAGCGACTGAGACAACGGTAAATCGTCGTCTTCATCAGCACATGCTGGAAACAATTTTTATGGTTCCTTGCAAAATTTGTTGCCAAGCTTTGGCCAACATTTCTATCGCTTCTACCAAATTTACTTCATTAGAAGCTCCAGTATTTAAATTCGTAATGTGTTTCATTACTAAGAGGCTTCGATAATAGGATTTTAATGTATGAATACGTCCTTGGTCCATTGGCTGCATCACGGAGGTGGAATTCGATGGCAGGAACTCCAGACGGATATTTTTAAGATCGATTACACGGGGATGAACTGGGCAGTTGTCGACTAATAATCAAATTTTACGTTTCTGTTTTGTTAGGTCTTTATCTCAAGTTCTTATTTCGTTTTTAAAAAATTTTAGATGTCATCCATGCTCGACGTATAACTACAAGGTAGCTTTCTAATGTGTTTGAAACAGCTAGGGTTTTTGAACCTTCCAATTTTAACAAGTTTACGTTTCCCATTTCCTGCCATATTAGGACACACTAACACAGTTAATCTCTACTTCGATAGTTTGCCTCAAAGCATTATTTACCCTTAAATTTTAGCGTACGATTAGGTGTAAGTTTGTAGAATAAGCTCATTTCGCCAGCATTAAAGATGTCATTTATGTGATAGTCTTCCATACAACCATTTAGGCTCGACCGCAGCCACACCTTATATTCCTCCCAATTTACATTTGCACGTTCACCATGAATATAATTAGCATTTACGTTATGAATTCTTTTAAAACGGTGTAACCAACCTGCTGTGAACTTAAATTCACTGTCGTTGAATAATTTCGCAAATTGTTCTAATTTAGTTTGAAGCATATTATTGGTTCGTTGATATTCAAACTATCGTAGTAAAGCTTCATCAACTCTTCTTCGAACCGATTTACGTAATCGCTTGACATTTTTGTTTGTTCGTTCTAATGTGAGAATTTTATCTTTTTTTTTCATTATGGTGGAAACTGTTATTTTTTTAAGACATTTAGCACGACAAATATAACATTACCTCTTTGAATTTCTTTAATTATATTTATTTTTTACGGCGCCCCTCAGTAGAAGTGCTCATTTTTAATACGTATAGTTGCACCTAATAATCTATCGAAACAAATGTCCCTAACCTTAACAAACAATAACTGCAACTCGTGCGAAGAAAAATAAAAAAATCTCTTTAGCGGACTATTATACGCCCTACCTAGCAGCGATTATGATGTGTGAGCTTCTGCTGTTCCATCGAGAAAAGCAATTCGCCGGGAAAAATCAGTATAAATAACATCTAGTAGACTATTCTCATCTACGATGTCAGCTGTTGTTTGGTAAATTTGCGCCAACTTAATAACAGCGGATCTATTTGTTATAAAACCATGCTAAAATACGGAGATATACGGTTTTGTTCCATAAGAGATACGCTTATAAAGTAAGAGTTCAAAAACCTTTGCGAAAGATGAAATTACAGCCACACTCCTGTAATTACTAACATTGGAAGTATCACCTTTGTATATTTCCAGCAAGTGATATTTTTTAAAATTACACGTGGATGCAATAATCGTACAGTTATTATATAGTTATAACTATAAAACCCCAGTTTCTTCTTCAGTATAGTTTTTAAATGAGATCTTTCTCTTGCTATCTTCTTCTAATATCAACTATTTGGATTACATATAATTATTTTAGCACGTATTTACATAAAGTTATATACCATTCGTTGAAATAGATTTTTCTCCATTCTCCATTTACATTTAATTACATCCAATCTATTTTAGACGCGATAACCTCCAAAAGCAAACACAACAGAGCAGGCACACCCTCCAACTAATATACATAATTTCTAGTTCAAATTTTCAAGCGTTATTCTCCGACATGATTAAGTACACGAGATATGTAGCATGAGGACTTGATGGAACTGAATTTGTCTTTTCCGCCGTAACGAGCACCTTCTCTGCGAACATGGTGGATATATATGTATATATAATTTTCGCTCATTTGAATTTGCATAAAATTATAACGTGTTAACGGCAATGGAAGACGTAGAGATACTCGACTCCTGTTAGCGTGAAAGTGTTTCTAGTTAAAATTATGTAAAGTTTAAGTGTACTTAAAGTATTCCGCTATGTGTCCTTTTTAAAAAGGCTAATCTTCGCCTTTCAAAGTGTGTTTTACTCGAGTGGCATCAGCTTTCTGTTCTGATGCTCGTCAACGTCCTGGGCTGAACTCTTTTTACCGCATGGCTTTTAATATTTTATATACTGCCTCGTTGCTTTTGAGATACGTTTTAGGCTCGTTTGGTTATTACTCAGACCTTATTATCTTCATGAAAATGGTATACCTAGAGACACAATTCTGGATTTGAAATATTTTTGGATAACTTATACCTCAAGCATATAACGATGCTTGAACAGAACAAAGGATTTGTATGTCTACAAAATGTTATAGATAATCGGCATTTTTCAATATTAATTTCCATGTCTATATTTCTCAACTCTTGTTGCTATACTTCCAGATTTTCTTTTTTCTATTTCGGCTACCAAAACTGTCTTATGCAAATAACAAACTCTTGCAGTATCTCATTGTTAATTTTCCATCCACCATTTTTGCATATGTTTTTGCAAATTTGTGTTGTATCATCTCTGGTTATAGAAAACAGTAATAAAACTAATACGCATCCCTATTTTAATCCAGTTTTTGCATCAAACTCCATGGCTTCTTGGTTTAGTAATTGATCGTCTTTGTTCTATACAGTTCCAAATAATATTCTCTCTTAAACTAACATCCATATTAATATGAATATAAATACTAAACCACCTTGGGCATTAGTAATGTTAAAATTACAATTTTCTTGTGATTTCCAGCGTAACTAAATTCATTGTAATTTTATCAATATTCTCTCTTATTGTGCCAAAAGTTTTTCCAAGTCTATAAAACATACATGAATTTCTGTTCATTCCCTCGGCAAATTTTCTCTTCTTTGTTTTGTCGGTATGAGAATCAGGTCCTGCGTGATTTTTCCTTTCTGAAATCTGTCCTGTGATTCCTCTCTAATTTGAGCAAATTTTTATATTCCCTATTTAACGATTGGCAAAATTATGACCGTTTTCCAGTCTTTAGGTGTTTCTTTTTCTTTTAATATTGTTACGAAAGTTAAAAACAGCAACGAAAGTACGAAAAATATGGAATGGTTTACCATTGAAAATCAGTACGGCCCGCTCGTAGAAGGCAGTCAGTTAATCTATGCCAGCCCCACAAGGGTTATGGTGGCACCTAGCCACGTCGTATCCCTAAGAGTGCAAAATCGCTATTTGAAGTTGGTGCGTCACGTCCCTTGACGGACACTGTAAATGCCGACGGCTCTATCCGACGTAGAAGACCTGGAGAAGTTCCATCACATCACACATTTGCTGTTGTACGTGCAGTTTTGAAATTAAACTTAATAAAAGCATTCTGATGTCACATTTTGTTTTCTGGGCGAAATTGATTATTATCTTCTTCCTTTTTGGAAAAAGGCAGCTTTTGTTTCCCTTATGACCAAAATATTTAGGTGGTATGCGAGTTTCGGGAAATACCAAGAATGACAAACGTTTGAACAAATACTGAGATCTTACAGGTATCGCAATAAACTCCACTCCACATAAATTAATAATTATTCGGAACGCAGCGTTTCAGGACCACCTGGACTCCCATTGTCAACCGCATTACCGACTGAATATTGATGGGTTGATAATTTTGGGTGCGGAGTTGAGAATGGGAGTCAACGCGCTCCTGAAACGCTGCATTCCAAATAAATTATTAATTTGTGTGGAGTGGAGTTTACTGCGATACCTGTGAATTATACAACCACATAGTTCTTGCAGTCGCTCTGGAAATACGCACATGTTATTAGAACAAGTGAACGTTGGCCTAAATAGCATTCTCGCCATGATAAAAAGTGTTCTTTTGGTAAGAATTAAAATTCAGGTTTATTTCACGCATATCTTCGCTTTCCCATTAAAAAGATCTACTAGGCTCATCATTGTAAAAAATTGCCAATTGCAGATTATGACAAAGAATTTATACAAAGGAAAATATATACAGTAGTAGTAAAACACCAAAAAGTGGTAGAAATTCTGAAAGACGTGAGCCTAGATGGGAAAGATATCAGGATAGTAGTTGACCTATATCAATCTGGGCATGACACAAGAGAAGAGACAAATACACTAGGAGGTGTAAGGCAAGTTTGTATTCACTCACCATTACTGTTTAATATATACTGAGAGTACATATTCAGAGAAGCTTTACGACACACGGAATCTGAAAATCTTCAGAATGGAGAAAGATTGAATAATGTCCGCAATGCAGACGATAGATAAGGTTATTATCGCCCACAACTTGGAAGGATTACAACAACTTATGGATAGAAGCACATATCACAGTCAATTATATGGTCTGGACGTAAACACCAAGAAGACAAAATTAATGGTCGTTAGCAAAGAAAAAATTGATAACTGTCATCTCACTATCCACACTCCAAAAACGGATACAACGAGTGAGCAGTTTTACCTATCTCAGAAGTACTGTAAATGGACAATGCGACCACTCACCAGAAATATGTAGCAGAATCGAAAAGGCGAGGTGTACTTATAACAAAATAAAAAATCTCCTCATTAGCCATGAATAACATTCAATACCAGAATAGGACTCCTGTGCTGTTAGGTGTTCTCCGTTTTATTCTGCGGGACGCTTACTGAAGTCACAATAAGGAAATTCGAAGCATTTGAGACGTGATGATCATATCGCAGAATACTAGAAATACAGTGAGCGGAACACATAACAAACATTGAAGTTATGAGAAGAATTGAAAAAGAAAAGTAAGTGGTTAATACCGTGAAAATTCGGAAACTACAATACTTAGGACACATAGTGAGATAGATAGATTTCATCTATTGCGGAATATTCTACAGTGAAAAGTAAAGTATTGGTAGCAGACGAAATTCTTGGTTGAAAAATCTCAGAACCTGGCTCGGTATGAATACGATTGAATTATTCCGAGCAGCAGTAAACAAAGTTAAAATAGCATGTATGGTAGCCAGCGTCCGAAACGGATAGAAACTATTAGAAGAAGAAAATTCGCACAAATGCGATTGTAGATAAGCAACTAATTATTTCTGTGTAAGGAAACAAACAAGAAGGTAACATGAAAACATTCTAAGAAATAAAACGAATTTCTTAATCAAAATCAGGCAATAAGGACGCTAGTTTGCGGTTTTAAAATTACTTCGCCGTTGATAAAGTTGGGAAAACTAAACCTACCCTCTAAGGATAACTTAGTTGTGACCTACTTTCCTTCACTTTATTTACCGGCAATGCATCGTCACGGAGAGAAAAACGAAAAGAAAACCTGTTTCGAGAGAAGGAAATTTCGCGAAAATCCCCCGCCAATAAGATTCCCTCCCCATATTCGACGCTTAAAAGCATATTTTTTCACCACCACTCGAGCTTACGTAGGGACGAGATATTCACGTCGGTATATTATGACGTGCCGAACCGTCCTTTCATAACCGACAAAACGCTAGGATATCGATTGTCTCTGTATACCGTTGTTTAGGCACGTACCGGATTTCAAAGATCTAGAGCAGAAGTACGGGGGTAAAAAAACAAAAGAAGAGCAAACGCGAAACGTCTGTAGGATGGCCTTCTCCGTATTCTCTATAAAGGAGAAGAAAGTAAAACTATCGTCATCATCATCATCATCATCGGGTCGGGGGGTATACGCAAGGAAAAAGTAATATTTGGTCTGGATCCCGGACACGGTTTATTGGCTACGTGATGTCAATATTCGAGTATACGGAGAGCTTTCGGGCGAAAATATCCCGCTGACTTAATCTAGAATTTTGCCTCGAATGTATTTGCTGCTTAGTAACCTCCGAAGTAAAATATATACAAGTTATTTGCTTTCGCTGACGGTTTGAAAAGCTCCGTCTGAGCGAGTGGGCGTTTAGTTTGTGTTTCGAGAGTTTTTAACACCGAAAGTGATACTCTCTTGCTAAATCTAATGATGCACTGTAAAGTTCTATTTTCAGTTAGACAGGGTAAGGCCGAAATTTTCTTTGGCGAGTTTGATACAACATCGACAGCAGAAGATAACAGGGTATTGTGTGGAGAGAGGAGGAAATCTTAAGAGTAATTTGAAAATGGAGGTGAAGATTCGTGGCTGTTTGAACGTTATTAGAATTATACGGGAATCTTGAATCATTCGGCCACTATTAGCTATCTTAGACGAAAGGTAGTTCAGGACAGTGACTGTCTCTTCGTTAAGATTAAAATCCGAATACTTACCTTTTATCCTACGTAGACAACAAAGAACTCAAGGCGTAAGGAAATTCTTTTCCACCAAATAAACAAGAATAGCAAAGTTCTTTATTGTATTAAGGTGAATATAAACAATAAGTTATTCAAACTAAATTCGTAAAATTCAGAAAAAAGAGATTCAAAATATTATTCGAAGTCAATTAAATAGATCCAATAGATTCCCTTTTTACAAAAATAAAATCATCATATTAATTTGTGCTTTTTTCTTTTACGAAAAGAATGCTTTACGTGTCCAATTGGTTTATCGGACTGATTGTCGATGAACTGCTTGGTAGGTTTCGTAAATTAAACTCAGAGTCTGTTTAAGACATATATTAAAGAACTCATAAAAAAGAAGTACAATTCTTTGTATGCTTATATAATAATAATAATTCGTTGTTACCACCAGTCTGTACATAAATGTATATGTACATGCTTGAATATGTTTTGCTATCATACCAGATGTTAGAATCTGAATTTTGTTTAATGTTTTGATATGGTTTCTGTAAATGTTTGCTATGCGTTCGGACACATATGTTTGTTTGTATTAGGAATCCACTAATACTTTTTGTTTAGGAGATGGAAGAGCCAGTAGGGTGACTGGGGCGTTTAATAGTCGGTCAACGTCAGTCGTAAATACGATTCAACTCTCGACTACCTAGGTCTTCCTTATATCTTTCGTATAATATTTATTTGCTATGTCTATGCTTTCGTAGGATAGGCTTCGCATCAATGTGCGTATAATATGACTCAGTACACTTTGCTTTATTTCTGTGTACTTATATGTATGTTCGTAAACGGTACATTACTTGCTCCTTTTCCACAGCCCCCTCACTATAGGGAGAAAATTTTAAACCACTAATCGTGCTAAAAGGATGATTATATATTGACCGTCTAATACGTGGGGAGCATCCCGAGCCCGAGCATGTGCCAAGTCCGACGCAGTCGATGGATGTTGCTATGACAACTGAATATGTACCCGGCGTGCTGCCGCAAAGCGCTGAGCTAATTTCTGCAGCTATAGCGCGCTAATATAGTATATTATTTTAGTATACGTTTTAAGCGAGTTCTTTTCTGTTAACGTATTTTTGTTAGCATACACATATACAGGCTGAAATAAATTCATTAGGCAATATATACAAAAATGTACAATATAAGAACATAACAAAATTAATAAATAACACAGTAAAAAATATTGAAGTGAAAGGTACATAAATATAAAAATATAAATATAAAAAACGGAACGTTCTCGATGATACAGAGTTCGTAACAGAATGTAAATATTTATTTATGTAATTCATAACGCGCATATAAACGTTAAGATGATCCACATGTACATATATAACAAAAAAGATAAATAAGTAACAAGAACGTGCTATTAAGCAAGAAATAGATACTAAGAAATAAAATAAATTCCAACATGATATATATTGTGACGTAGATGGGTATTAGGGAGCTATTTTGATGAATCGAAAAATCTGTTTGGGTTTACACTATGTATTTTACAGCTACATCTTACTTCCTTATAATCTAACGCCTTACTTGTTAACTGTCTAACGATCTACTAACTCAGCACACAAAAGACTTGTATCTTCACTGTCTTGAATCTCGCTCGAATAAATACATTATATGCAGCAACAAGGGCATCACTACTCAAGTGTTTAGTATTACGAAACAGAAAGCTTAACGTTTTAAGAGACTGTTGAAATATACTTACAATATGCTTGTTAAATGTTAGCTTAGTATCAAAAAATATGCCAAGATCTCTGTACTCCTCACAACGCGTTAAAAGTTCACCACCAACATTGTACGCATACCCTACTGTATCAGTTCTACGGGCAAACGTCATCGTTTTACACTTAGCAATATTTAGTGGTAAATGGTTCTCTAGACACCAAAGGTGAATAGATAACAGGTCACCCTGCAAAATGTCACAATCTACAGTGGAATATATTCTGCGAAAGATTTTAAGGTTATCGGCGTATAGTAAGCATTTAGATCTAAGCCGGTCAGGAAGTTAATTAATGAAAATAATAAATAGGAGTGGTCAAAGAACAGAGCCCTGTGGCACACCTGACGGAGACTGATATAAGTCGGACCGAAAACCACGGTATTCAACGTAATTGGTGCTCCCACTCAAATAGGATTGCAACAACAATAACAGATCGTCAGAGATACCCCACATATTCAGTTTACGTAATAGGGTTTGATGTTCAACTCTATCGAAAGCTTCAGTGAAATCTGTATAAATAACATCTGTCTGAAGACGTAGATCTAAAGCCTCAGACACATCATTGGAAAATGCGCACAGGTTGGACATTATTGATCTGCCTTTAATAAAACCATGTTGCACCGGGGACAGTTTAGCAGCAACGTGTGAATCTTTATAAGATAATTTCAAAAACTTTAGCAAAGTTACATAATATAGATATTGGACGATAATTCCAAATGTTATTCCTCGACCCGGACTTAAAAACAGGAGTAACACGAGACACTTTCCAACAACTTGGAAAAGCTCCCTGTCTTAATATTAGATTGTAAATGTGAAGGAGCGGCCCACAAAGAACGAATCTATAATCCCTAACAACAAAATCTGGAACGTTATCAGGACCAGCTATCATTTTTCGCTTCAATTGACACAGAGCTTGTAAGACATCTTCCTCGCTAAATTCTTTAAGGAAAAATGAATCGAAAGCGAAGGTATCGTTATCAGAATGAATAGTAGTGACGTTTGCCTCACACATGGTCTCCGAGAAATACGAAGCAAAGACGTCAGTAATCTGTTCAGGGGACGAAAAGGTACTGTTGTTATCCGTCATAATACCTGGTATACGTGTAAATTCAGTTTAGAATTAATGTAAGGCCAGAGTCTGTTTGGGGTCAGCCTGAATAGATAGGTCAATATCCCTAATATAATTATCGGAATCCCGTTTAACTGATATTTGAACATATTTCCTGTATTCTTTAAATTTATTATTATATAATTGTAAGCCCGTGTTTCTATATTTTTTGAGATAATGGCGCTTAATTTTAATATTTATACGAACCAAGGTGGAAATACATCCTTTCTAGGTACTGTCTTTGGAACAGTCTTATCAGAATAATCAGATAATGTAGAATAAACCTCATTGCAGGCACCCTCAGCAGAATCACAACTGATCACTGAATCCCATTGTGTGTTAAGCAAGAGTTCATAAAGGTGTACCAGATTGGCACGCCTGAAATTGAAGCTCGCGACGTTAGTTACCTTAAAACGAGGCACAAGCAACATCAAATGTAAGAGCAGGATGATACACATCCTCAGTCACCAGCAAAGTATCGGCCCGTTCAAGATCACACCTCAAAACCCTAGAGCAAAAAATCAGATCTAAGCATCTATTATTACATTTTTTTGCATTATTCATCTATTGAGTATCAAATGAAGTAACAAAGAAGAATAGAAGCAGTAACAAGGAGGGATAAAATCAGAAACACGACAGTCACTAATAGTTTAAATATCAAGCCGATAGAAATAATCATAGAGGAGAGGTAATGGAGATGGCTTGGACATATACACAGAATGGAGAAAGATCGAATAACAAAGATGATATTGCAAAAACAAAATAGGTAGACCCCGAAGCACCTGAAAGAGAGCAGAGAGAATGGTAGTCCGACATCGCAAGGTACAAAGAATTAAGTGATACAACTTTCCTCTTATCAATATATTGGTTTTGTGCTTCAGATTTCACTATTTTTTTGCTTATTAAAAATTAAGTACATATTCAAAGCAAAATCTTGAATAAAAAAATCCATTACAATATGAACTTCATGTGAGCTCTGAAGGGATATACTATAATGTTTATATGTACATACAACAGATACTCAAAGACACAGTCAGCCATCCTATTCATTATCCTATGCATTGATTGCGAAATTTATAACTGCGTTTGATGTATTGGAGAGACACGTCGTAACGTCAACGGGCGTCATTTTATATATCGTCCGTAACGCCGCCGGTGATACCCGACGCGTAGACAATTATTTATCCTATCCATCGAAACAAAAGCGTCCATTTTTCACGGTTATTTCTGTACGCGAAAAAAGCTAAAAGTAGCAATATTTTCACGCGCCATCCCTTTTGTTCTTCCTTTTTTTTTTCGCCAAACAAATTACTCGCGTTTTTACCTGGCCGCGCGCATTATCAATCTTGTTTCAGTCGTGTTTTACTAGGAGTACGAGAGAAAAACGGAATCCTATGACACGACACGGACCTGTCAGTCATCGCTACAAATCCCTGTTTCACGCAAAACGGATTTCTGCGATGTTGGCATTTGTTTTTTTCTTTTTTCTTTCGAGGGGGATGGAAGATCGGCGACATAGTGACACGCAAATTGACTTTTATTCGATTGTTATACGTCAAAATGTGCGTATATGGTATTGATTCAATACGTGATGGCGTATCTAAAATTAATGTTTCCAAGTTAATAATGTAGCGCACAATTGCAAAATTTAGTACCTGAACGAAGGTGCATTCCTCTCCTTCGACATCAGCTTCAATTGCGTCTCTAGCAGAATAGTGATAGCGCTGCTACGAACTGACATCTTCTCTCTACCTTTATCGTCCGGGCACTTAATTCTTCGGCTGTACAAGGAAAGAGTCCAAGATGATAACTACCGATTGGATTGAAACAGATTTGTAGAATCCATTGAGTATTGCAAAACGTCGGTTTTCAGTAGAGTCTCACGTTTAGTAGGTAAAAGCTACTCCTGAAATTATTATTGCGAATTAAGATGTATTTTGCATTAGGATTTATTATGACCTCTGTTCTCTTCAAGAGCATGTCTAGTTTTTATCTTATTGTCTACTTACTTTTGTCGTGCATTATTGGAGTCCCTGTGATGGTTCCTAGCATTTTAATTTCTGGCTAAATCGATACATTTATTTATGTAACCGTCGATTACAGGTTTCTTATATTTAATTCATTTCCCAAAATTCCCTTTCGCTTTTATTATTTAAAAAACTTCTCCTTTTCTGAAAAAGGAGTCCCTTAAACAACAGGAAAAAAGGAGCAATAAGAAACTCTATCAGAAGTTTATATCACAGAAAATCGCATAATTAATGTAAAGTTTTTCACAAAAATATTTAACACACACGGAAATTGGCGAAGATCGTATCCAAAGCCAGCATCTTCATCTTTGGAAATACATAGGAAATGTTTCCGCCGCCATGATGAGCTATCGAAAGCAATTGTCAGTTACCATCAGAATCTAGTGGTGATACACGAGCATGGCTGTGAAGTAGCGTGTCAAATAAAAGAGAGTTAGCGTGGGTAGCTAATACAGAGCATCAACGCAGCCTGTGTGCTCCTTATATATACGAATATTCCGAGTTATTTAGAGGAAATACCCTCAAAAATTGTATAAAATCCATAGTGTACAGTGTCTCTATAGCATAACACCCGGAAATTGGGAAAAAACACCGTTGATACCGATGAAAACAGTCGTCAGCGTCCTATTGCAGAGTTCAAAGATTCGCCGATCTGCAAACCTCAAATTGTGTGTGCGAGTAACTAAAGAAAAGAACTCTATTTATATCAAAATTATAGATTAAATTATTATTTTCGAAAAATGTAGCTAGCTGGGGATTACGATATATGTACACTAGGGTGACAGAATAAAATAGACACCTACTAATTAAAAAAAAAAGATTCTATTCTCTATCTCGATCCACCTTTACTTGCGTGAAGTGCTGCGAGTCGTCGTGGCATAGAATCTATTAAATGATTAATGGTGTCTTCTGGAATATTTAACCACTCTTCTGTAACAGCTGCCACGAGTTCTCTTCCTTATTGCTGGGTTTTCGGGGTCGTTTCGCCATATTTGTCTGGATTATGTGCCAAACATTCTTTATCGGATTCATGTCTGGTGATTGGCCTGGCCATGGTAAAATCCGAATCCCCTGTTCCTCTTTCCATGCGGTTGTTGTTCTTGCTTTGTGGCAGGGTGCTCCATCCTCCATAAAAGTGGCGTCTTCTTTAGATAAAATGGCGTTGTCGAATATCGGTAGTAGTCCTTCTGTTAATATTTGGATATATTTTGCCGCATTTATATTTTCGTCGCAGATTACTAATTGCGATCTTCCACCATACCATATCGCGCCCCACACAATGATGTTCACACCGGCGTATTTCACCGTTTGATGCAAACATTTGTCGTGCAGTTGTTGTGACGAACGTCTCTATACCCACGTACGACCACCATCACTGAATTGGCAGTATCTGCTTTCGTCTGACAAAAATGACAGACCGCCAAAACTCTTTGGGCTTCGTTCGCATTTCGATTGCCCAAGCCATTCGGCGCCGTTTTTGAAACGCCGTAAGGAGAGGTTTTTTCTTTGCCACCCTTTTATACATCCCCGCACTGTGGAGGTGACGCAGTACGGTGCGCTGACTTTTCTGTGAAGTTGCCGCAAGCTCAACTGTACTTTTTCGCGGTTCTTTTAACACTTCGCGCATAAGGACCCTTCTACTTCTTTCAGAAGGTCCGGCACGACCTGGTCTCCGCTCCACTGTTGTTTTTTCCTTGCGTTTAAATTGTGTAATCACACGGTTAACTGTGAACAACGGAATATTTAAAAATTTACTTATTTCACGTTACGAAGCGCCGCGTTCACTCTGGACAACGATGCGACACCCCGGGTGAAGTCGGTAATATCACTCGAACCTTGTAAGCGAGGCATAGTTGTAACGATACTAAACTATGACGAATTCCTTGCGATACATCTACCCCTACCGTAATGACAAGAGAAAGTTCTTAATTCGTTCTTAGAATTTAGCTGTTTACATATTTATACCGCTTTACCTAGTGTCTATTTTATTCTGTCACCCTAGTGTATATCTATTGAAATCACTAACTCTTGTAAGTGGTGTGATCTTGTTTCATTAACATATTGTTAGTTTTTGCTCTAGATTTCTCTATCTCTTCTTATATTACTTTATTTAATCATGTAAACTATTTATATAAAGCAAAATTCCAAATTCAAAGACAATATATATATAGATATGCATATATATATACCTCTAACTGCACATTCTGGAGGTTCACCAAACTAGTGCAGATGAGATTATTAATATTAATATTAAACCACCATTGGTAATAGTAATGATAAAATTACAATTTTCTTGCACTTAACCAACGTAACTAAATCCCTAGAAAACTATCAGCCTCGGCAGGATTTGAACCCATGACCTCTGCGAATGTGAGTTCAAATCACTTTTAATACCAAGATGTCAATGTCGCTAGGTATATCGTAATATCTCGCAGATTATTGAAGGCACGTTCTTACCAATTAAACTAATATTAATGTTAATATTAAACCACCGTTGGTATTAGTAATGGTAAAATTACAATTTACTTGTAATTAACCTAATGGGTTCAAATCCCGTGAAGACTGATATTTTTTCAGGAATTTAATTACGTTGGTTAATGCGAGGGCCATCTGAAATGTTTCCGTAATCGACAAGAAAAACACAGTATTGGTGTGATTCTTAATTTTTATTTTTCGACGTAGGTTCCCCGAAAATCAATACACTTATTCAAACGGTACCCTAGTCTCTTCAAGCCGTTGGAAGTAGGATGTTTGCGAAACCGCCTGACTTGCTACACAAAATACACTCTTAAACAACAATTATTGAAGTTAGACGCCTGCAATTTTAACAGTTGCCTCAAAATGTTGCTCTTGCCGAATCCGGAAAGGTCACCCTCGTAACACAACGTCGTAGGCTTCCTAATACATTCTCTAACATGAAATATTAACTACAATAAGGACAATCCAAATAATTGAATTTATGAAATTTATTCCTTCACGAGTTCTTCTATGAAACAAATTTTCACTGTACTGTTCTGGTTTTCCCTTCACAAATACATTGGGGCGATACAATCAGACAAATAAATAATACACTTGAATTAAATATTTGAGTTCAATATTCTGAAATTTATGGAAACGATTTTCATACGACTAAACATAACTTTTCTGTTTATAATAGATGTTTGCAGCAAACACAGAACACTTATATTACTCTCAATTACGCGTCTTCTATCCCACTTTGATCTGTTTGTTTCTCGTTAAATTGTATCTGCCGAGAATTGAATTCATTTTAGCCGCTCCAGGCTAATATTCTCCGGCCGTCCTCCATTATCTTTTCATTTACTTGTTTTTATGTTTGCTTTTATTAGTCGAACATTGCGAAGAGAGAAATTTAGAAAATCACATCGACGAGAAATCGCACTTAATATCGAGAAGAAACGTGTACTTGCACCAATAAAGATCTCCAGTCTTCATTAGCTACAATATCTACAATTATTAATGACACTTTTTCAAAACAAATAACGAGCGTATAACGTGGAACTTTTTCCTTTACGGCAACATATCTACTCCATATTTCAGTTTAATAGCGAAATTATATTTGTAGGGGACTGCAAAACTAAATGATGGACATTAATAAGGGCCCGGTAAAAAAGAGGCTATTCTACTTCATGAAAGTAGAGTATAATAAGCGCTAGTTTTAAGCTAGTTATAGATGGGAAGTTTTCTAAGAAATACTTAAAAGTAAGAGAGTAATAGGAAGAATTTATTTAGGATATAATTTATTTGACAATGAAGATTTAAGAGTATAAAATGATCTTTAAGTGCATCTAGTTTCTTGTATGTGCGAAGTAAGATCGGGAATACTGTTCTAAACTCACACTTCTTAGTCAAATACTTCTAGTGATTCGCAAAATTTGCCCTCGATCACGTAAGGAACAATTTCTCCTTCTCCTTGCGCCATATTTAAGATAAATGTTCCTTCGGAGAGTGGTAGAACGGGATATATATTCGGATCTGTACATCGTAATCTATTTTACGCTTTAAATATTTTCTTTAAATTGGTTGTCATCGTTTAATTTATTGCCATTTACCAACTCGTTTCGTCGTTCGCGAATTAAGACGACTCACCCTCACGCATCCGCATTATTTCAATAATATTTTTATCGCGTCAGAAGTGAAGATCATATATCATTTCCAGAGAAGAAAGAAAGTTTTTCCTTGCGGTGTTTCGTTACCATAACAGTAGAAATTCGGAGGAAATCGATGCTGGCACATTAATCATCTTTCTTTTACGTGCGTTGGGAGAAAGAATGAGATTTTGGTACAGATCGCGTGTCCTAAGAAGGTGAATGTGAAAGGAAATTCTCTCAGTAAACAATTCAGTAGTGCCGAAACAACGAGCTATTGGATATCAAAATTGGTGTAAAATAACGTTTTTACTATATCAATGAATATGCTATTTGGAAACACTCAAAACAATGGTAAAATTACAATTTCCTTGCTACGAGGGCTACATGTTTCCTATTCTCAAACCTCAAGAAATCACTGGGGGGAAAGAGATTTCCCTCAAATGAGAAGGTCATCCCCGCTATAGATGGCTATTTTGCAGACCAGACGGCTTGAAAGGACTGGAGCACCCTTTTTTACTTTACTTTTCTTTACTCTAATCTAAAAGTCATGAAATTATTAAGTGCTATGATTTCTTGTAACCTTGTGTAAAACCAATTCCTACTATTTCTAATGCTGTGCAGATTTACTCCCACCGTTCATTATTCAATTTGGTGTTTACAGTACTGGTCTAATGTTTTCATCAATAAAACAACAAGAAACAACAATACAGTTCATTATGTGGTAGCTGTCACACAACGCACCTACGTTACCTATACTCAACAATCATACTTTAATACATAAAATTTAAAACAAGTAAGAAGTCATATTTGGTGGAAACCATCGGAGTGTGGGGTTAAAAAGGACTATCGGCAATACATTCTACATTATAGTTATTATGTAAAAACATAAGCCAGTAAAGGAAAGCTATACAAATTTGTAGCTACTTCAATTAACCACTTGAGTCGAAGGGATTATACTGTAATTTACTATACCTCAAATAATCTTAATCGAGGTAGTTATTTTTATGTGCAGCCAAATTGTAATTACCAAGTGTATGCATAATTTTATTTCACAGGTGGCTGGGATTTTCTATTTGACGTTCAATCAAATCGTGTGGAACCCATTTACCGAGTTTTCAAAAGATCTCAAAGTTCACAAGTTTTTACGTCTTTGCGACGGTATTTGTACTAGATGCCCTTGTTAAAATTTACCACCATCCCTATACATTCTCAGCGTTTCGCTCCTTGACCTACCGAATACCAACTAAGCACAAACCTCTCCCGGTTTAGATTTAATTCCCTCAAAATAGTACATCCTACTCACGCGGCTGCACCTATTACTCATGCAAATACGTTCGCCACACCAATTGTTATCGAATTAGAACCTCCGCATCTTAATGTTCCTAATTAGAACCGTCAGGGCACTGTCGGACGGCGTGGGGAACAATCTTTCGGGTGAGGTGGGGCACGACTCGTCGATCGTCGGCTTGCGAGAACTTCCGACGTCGCCATCGTCGAAAAAGAACAAAAACGACCGTCAGCAACAGACGGAATCATAATTACCGAACGAACCGGGCTAGGGGAGCGGTCCCGCTATGCAAATGTTACGACAGTTGGCGCACCGCACCGGGGGTCTCTCGGCCGATAACGCCTGTACGCGATTGTGGCGCCACGACACCGCTATGTTTCGGTAGAATGCGGATTCGAGATAATCCGGCGGGGAGAATTCTGCCGGAATATTACACGGAAACCTCTGTCTTAGTAGAAATGAGGGGTAGTGTGTAATAGCTTCTTAAATTAGTAGCTTTGCAAGTACTCGGCATTGTTTATCATGTGGGAATATATAGAAGTATCTAGCTGCAGTGCTCGGTGAAGGTTCAGAACTTGAAAACGTATCTCACCGAACAATACGATTTCACGTATACTCCCAAATAGATATGTGCTAATAGATAACTTTCTTATTTCCTTTTTCATGATCGGAGTTACCAAGTAATGGCTGTCAACTATATCTGAAGAATTTAGTGGATGTAGAAGCAATTCGAAGTCTAATTTATAGATTTTAGCAATGGCACCTTTGTATTTTCTTGATGCCAGGCAAACATTTTTTTCTTCATCAAATACGGTTGTTTTCATCTTTAAATTGTTTTTGAAACAACCTAGTATGTCGCAATAATACCCACAGTTAATGCTCTTATTTTTTCAAGATAATGAATGTGTGTCTATTCTAAAGAGATATACATAGCCATGTCCCTGTTGACCAATAATACCGCATTAGCTTTCTTCAGATCGCATTCGCCAGTAGAAATTTATTGTTTAGCCGCTAAAGTCTTTCTTGGGTTCCGATATGTGTTCGTCCATCGCACTAAAATTGGTTTATATAATATATAAGAAACAATAACAATAATAATACTGATTATTCAACGATTAAACCCTTTACAGGTAATTTAAAGCTAGGTACATACATTCCGTGACACAAAAACTAATGAAAAAGCAACACAAATTAATATAAGTAATTAACAGAAATTAAAAGAATGAATAGATGAAAAATGCGTGGTTAGTGACTTAGTGCCTAGCTCGCTTGACTATCAGTAAGACTGCAAAAACAAGTGCTGTCAGAGATGCGTGCGACTCGGATACTATCAATATTAAAAATAATGAATGCAATTACATACTACATATTTTAGTTTGATTGTGTTGTTGATGTAGACCTTACTTGCAATGTTGGTTACAGATCAGGGTCCGAACATGATTAAATGTTGAAAACAATCTTATACACAATTGCACGGAGATATATCTGTAGTGTGGTTGAAAATCTCAGGCTCGTTAAATTTTTTTTTCGCACGTGATTTCTCGCCTTTAAGATGGACTGGTCTTCGGCTTCCAAAGAATGTGTCCGGAACTTCCGGATATCAGTTGATACACTTTATTATTGGATATAAACAGGGATATTTATAAAATTATGGAGTTATACGAGAAAACAACTAATTACTCTTTCTCATGAGAAACGATGCCAACATGTCTGACTTTTGACACGATCTTCCTCTGTTGGTTTTGTTTTTTATCCATAGCAACGCATTTGTTCGCCTATATGGTAGGCCACACAGTACACACATACTTGATCTGTGATTATAAAGGAAAATGCTTCCAGTCGTGCCATCTTTCTGTCGTACGAGAAATTTTGAAGATTTATAAGTATAATTTCGGAATAATGCATATTTATACAATGTAATTGATATATCTGAGTACAGTATATTAAACGTCTTTTAAGGATTAAATTTTGAAATATTTATTTATATAAAAAAATATGTTTATGAAAAGCGATATATATTATAAACGATAGTAAAGTTTACGTCTCCTCTGCAAGTGTTGTTGAAGGAACTCTCTTTTTTTAACAAAAAAAATGTGAATAATAAGTTATTAAAAAATAACACAAAGTACATATCTGTAAAACTTTAGAAAGAAATCTGTATAGATTGAATATCTGTGCTTAAAATTCATGAAGAGGGAGTACTAATGGTACTTTGCCTCCAACTTCTAACATCAACCAGAATAAAAATAACGGCTTACACCAAACAGTGACGAGAAAATATCTGGAATAGGGGAACTGGTAAAATTTTAGAAAAAGATCATTGGTAAATAATAGGCAATAATTCATATCATTATAGTATGTATATATAAATACAGTGTCAAATCAGAAGTATTATAACTTTCAGATTAGAACAGGAAAAGTTATAAGCCTATTTGTCTATTTTCAGTTTTTACCTGCGTCATTAATTTGTCATATAACCTAAAACAATCTATTCGTATGACGATCTTTCTCAAGTACTGTTGCTGAAAAAGGAAGCAAGATTTGCGGTTGTTTCACAGACAAAGATCTACTTGATTTGAGTTTATTAGAGAGACAGACAAAGATACTGGTACATACTACCGTGAACTGTTTATCTTCTAGGGTTTGTTGTCAAATGTATGTTAGCATCGTTTTTGTAAATAGTTGCTGTAAAGCATTAATAAATTGAAAGATAATTGATTTTATTAAAATAAAATAATTCGCTCTACAATATATTAAATCTATTTTCAAATTAACTGTCTATACGGTATTTAATTTGACCCAGGCGTTTCGATTTGTTCTCGTATCTCGCAAAAATAGTTTTATATGCCCCTTAAGTTTTTCTGGATATCAAAAACGTTTTAATATCGTTAGGCAATCTACTGAAATATGTAATGACTTTATAATACGGAATATTTTCGTAGAAACCGGTCCTATGCAGAGGTATATTTAAATCATTGCAAGATCTTGTTCCCATGTTCTCTATTTCTTGTGGGCATGTGTGCACTTCTCTTATAAAATGTTAAGAGTTTGTATATAAAGGGTGACACTAGTGGAAAAATCCCAAAACCCCTAATAACTTCACAGCATCAATACCATCAACTCCAATCATGCAGTTGACAATCTATTTTTGCGAGACGAATAGATATCTTACAAAAGATTCATGTCCCCAAAAAATAATTCCATATCTTGAACGCGATTCAAAATAAAAGAAATAATTGAGTGAGTAGAAATTAACATTTTTCAAATTCCTAATCCTTACAGGGTTTCTCCCATTTTAAACAGGGACCTCATCTTAACCCATCATTGTTAGCGCTTTGTTATTCAGGAAGAGAATTTCCTTTACGTTTTACATATAAGCTGTTACTGCATTTTGTATTTGACGAACACGTAAATCGTATAAATTCTGTTTTAGAACTATTCGGATTCAAACCGTTCTCTCCACATCAGTGAAGCATTCGATCAATAGCACCTGTAGACATAAGCAAGCAGTATCATCTGCATATTGAGACAAGCAACATCTATCTAACATGTATCGAAGATCATTTGCGTAGATCCTTGATACTTTTTATTATTTGATTTTGTATCCTTTCAACTACTGAAAATATGTGTTTTTATCACAAAGATATGACATAAGACTTAAGCACAACTTTATTAATATCAATACCCAACAAAATTCTGTGATGCTGGTGCACAAGTTTTTAATATGAAAAATATTGGGTAGTACAATTACCTATACACATATAAAACCTATACAGCATTTATATGCACAAAGAATTTCGCATAAACTTGCGTATTAACTCTAACCATCTCCCCATTTGGAGCAATACCTTTGCTTCAACTGCGAGATCATCGTAATTACTAACGTCAAACGCGAAAACGAAGCCTCGTATTAGAAGACTAAAACTCGTGCACAGGCATGCCTCTCCCTCGGTAAAATTAACATGTTCGGTGCAGGCAGCAAAGGGGCGTTCAAAGCCGTAATTCTACGGATACAGGTTTCTTGTAATTGTTTTGCTAGCTGAGCTTAATTTACATCTGGTCCGCTATACACGCGATGTCAGATACGTTCCGTGTATTATATTAATTGGACGCATTTGTCGTAGTTTCCTAGCTTCGTACATTGCTTATATTCGTATACATGAGGTAACATTAATAATATTTGCTTTCCGTTATATATGAGAATTGCATCGGAGTTAACACACCGACGATGAGGAAGGCCAATGTAAAAGAATAATTAAGACAATAAATTATTCTCAACGTAGAGAAAACCAGAAGGCTCCACGCAAAACAAGACAAGGCACGCCGAGGGAAAAATTATGTAAATTTACATTCCGAAACGTTCTAAGAGCTGGTTTGAAAATGTAAATTAACAAAAAAATATGTAACAATATTTTTCAAATGTAAAGCTGATACTAATTGAGAATATTATTTATAGTATCGCATTATGGTTTTAGCAAGGAAATATATGCATTATAAATATATACTACTTCAAGCTTTACTACTTAATGACCAAGGAAGATAGATGGTATCCTAATTACAGTAAAACCTGTCAATAACGACCACCAGAAAAAGAAACTATTGGCCGTTATACAAAGGCGGCTATAATTGTGAGGCTCCCTGCAGACACATGACTGTCAATAGAAGCACATTCATCTAAATCCGCGATTGTAGCTTCTTGGATAACATCATAGAATCCGGCCTTGAAAAAACATTTCTTAGCTGTCGTAGATATTTATTTCATGCAACTGTAATCCATATACATAAGTGCATTAACTAAAGCCCTTTAGTCAAAAAAATTCTCTAAATCAATTTGAGGTTCTGAATTAATCCTTGATCGAAGAGTTGACAATGCCAAGTGGTGTACGGCGGCAGGAAGGATAATTTAACATTTTCTAATGGAACTTTAGAATGTGACGTAGCGTTATCCAAATTATCCAATTTACACAATCTTCTTATCATAATTTCTGTTGTCATCCATGCCTCTTCATTACAAACCGATTTTAAGGGTAATTTGTCAACATGATTATCCTTAAAACGACAAGCATATTTTACTTGTTCAAATTATTAATGGACTTTTTAAAGGTTTTTCCACAACACAATTTACAAGCTCTTGGTGGTCTGTTAACCAAATCTTTTCATAACCGTTTATCTGCAAGTGATCCACTGGATCACTGGATCTTATATCATTGTACTTCTATTTTTGAGGGTATGTAAAAATCGGTATAAAGACGATCATTAGCTTCACATATTGCAAGCAATATTTATTGACAAATCATATTAGTAGCCACAAAAAATGTATACAGGTGTGTTTAGAAATGTGTAGAATAAGGGGAAAACGTTCTAGCATTTGTTCTGTTTTTTATTTATTAAAATATTTAAGAAATCTTTTATGTGTTGTCCAATTCTTCAACGTAGATACTGCACTGTCTGATCCACATATTCGGATTTACTCTACAGTGAATAGAGTAGTACAGTTCCTTTAGGATAAGATGTTTGCTTTTTGTGAATAAGTTATTGGATGATTTCACTATACAAAGTTCCCTGAACAGCGTAGTCAACATATTGTTTACTGTGGGGATAAATAAGAACCTCCAGTTGTCAAGTTGTGAACCTAAAAACCTTTATATTGTTGACAAATTATAATGAAAAAACAAACATTGGAATCCTAAATACCTCTAACGACCGTGTAGAATGCTTGTAATTGATACCTTCAGACTGAAAGCTTCATAAGACAAGCGGAGTCTGGAAGAAAGGCAGCAATAACTGCAAGTGATGATCGTTCCATCGTTCCCAACGCATTAAAGAATCGCAAATCAACAGAGGTTCAACCTAAACATTGCTTGCAGCGGAGGCTTGAAAAGGCTGGTTTTAATTCGCGAAGACTTGCCGCTGGATCACTACTGTCATCGAGGAACGCATCTTCAGTTTGCACGTTTGTACGCAAATTGAGTTAATGACCAATGAAACCAAGTGTTCTTCATTAACCTACTGCACTTTTGTCTAGGATCATCTGATAGTCCAGAAAAATCATGGAAAAGACAAAATGGAAGATATTGGGATTGTACTATATCTGAACTGGTGCTTTCTCATGGAAACTCTGTTGTGATTTTTTTCAGGTACAGAGTAAGGATTTTTCATGGAAACAGGTACTGACCTTGTATATGCAAAGGATGGTGCTCAGAATATCCATAGATATGATGAAGATATAATTCAAGAACCTGACGTTAAATATGTGAATAGAATGTTTCAATTGCACGATAATGTTAGACCATTGTTCGTGTTGGCCGTTTTAATGCTGTTTGAATCGAAATTGTTTAGGATGATGACTGAGGAAGAAAGTTTAAATGAAGGGGAAGAAGAGCGGTTACCAGAGAGTGGCGCTGAGGAGACAGCAATGAATTATGTTTTATTGGGAAGGATCATTTTATCAAGTGAAAGAAACACACACAATCACCAGAATGTATTGGTCAGCATGCTGTCCCAATCTTAATCAGACAGAATATGTTTGAGACCAACTGGTATGAGAAATAAGATTCGCTCTTTAATGCCGCGGCGGTTAAATGAAGCTATCATGAGATTAATTATTTATTTGCTGCTATTTTCTTCAGTTAAGAAAAAAAATATATCTTGTAGTGCTCTTGTTTCATATTTCAGGGTAGCCAGTTTTCTTGCTAGTTTTATATATTTATTTACGTGCAGTTTTTTGTTGTTCAAAAAAGGCAATAAGAATAACCTTCAAAATTAGCGAGTGATCAGCCTATTAGACACCGCATATAACATTTACGCCAGAATATTAGACAGCGGGTTGATACTCATAGCAGAAGCACTAATGGAAAAAGAACAAAAGTGCTTTAGAAAAGACAGATCAAGCACAGACGGAATATTCACTCTACAACAAATGATAGAAATGTACAGGAAATACACACAGGGTTTATAGACCTTGAGAAGGCTTTCGATAATGTAAACAGATGTAAATTATGGGATACTACGAAAGAACAGGGATTTAATACGAGCTATACAGAGTTTGTACACAGACACCAGAATTGTCATAGATGAAGGTGATAGAATAAACTAGGCAAATACCAACAAACAAAGGAGTTAGACAAGGCTGCTGTGTATCGCCAACATAATTTTCCGTGTATAAGGAAGGGAAAGAGAAATGCCCTAAAGGAATACGTTTAGACCAGAACACCACCCTAAATACTAACTTATATGCTGATGACATAGTACTCCTAACAGAAACAGAAGATGATCTGCAGAGAGGGGTGTATACATAACAAAAAATTTGCCGAAAACTATGAAGTGAAAATATCGGTAAATAAGACCAAAACCATGGTTTTCTTGGGCAAATATCTAATTAGGACAAAAATAGTCATAAATGATACTGTATTAGAACAGGTGAAACATTTTCAGTATTTAGGTTCCGATATATTTTATGATCGAGAAGAAAAACTGAATAAATTCACACATATCTGTGGAATAATAAGCAGAACGTTAAAAACAAAACAAGAAAAATTTTACAAGACGATAGCAGTGCCAACTCCCTTATATGATATTGAAACATGAACAACAAAGAAAAAACAGGAAAGCAGGACACAGACACAATAGATGAAATTTCTAAGCAGAATGAAAGGTTGCGCACGATCTGATAGAAAAAGAAATGTATATATAAGAACAAAACTAAACATTTTCGACATATGTAAATGAGAGAATAAAGGAAAGCAAAAGTAGAAGAAGAAGTATAGGCAGACCAAATAAAAGATGGGGATCGTAACAGGCAAAGTTCCTAAAACCTGAAGTGAAGAAGAAGATGTGCGATTTTTTCTCAATTAATTTAATATCTCTTTTTAAGATCAAGTTAAAGTTCAAATAAGAAGGTTTTGCGGAAATTTTGTGAAAGATGTGGATTTGATTGAAATCAATGCTTTACCAAAACACTACATTAACGACACTCAATTGATCTTCGTAAGAATCACCTAATGCATAATTCAAGTGCTTGATTTCCACTTGCCGATCATCGAAATGCAGGCGAATTCAAAGAGAGCATCGTAAACTTTTCGCTCCCTTCGTTAATATTGCATCGTCGTGCAGCAAGCAATACAATAACGACATTCGAAAAGAAGCAGCTATTGGAAAAGTTCGGGCACTTCAGCGCATAAACCAGCGCCTGCGAATCATTCGCCAAAACTTACAAATTTTGCACATATATTGCATCCGGCGGATGTTTCGTGAGGAAAGCGGATGGATGGTGGTACGGGGAAAGGCGCTTCGCGAAAAGTTACCTCCGCTTGCCTCCGACTACTACAGACGCGGCTTTTATTAACTGCATATTGAACTTTATCGTCCTTTTATTAACAGGGTGCCGAGGCATTGTCTATCTCGTCGGTTTCCTTCGGCTAAATGCGGGCTTTTCACGTTGCAAGAGCGGAAATTGAAAGAGATACGATGTCGCTGTGTATCTTTCGCTTTAAACATTTCCCGTTTCTAGCGTTGGCTGT
This sequence comes from Trypoxylus dichotomus, assembly GCA_023509865.1. Taxonomy (NCBI): domain Eukaryota; kingdom Metazoa; phylum Arthropoda; class Insecta; order Coleoptera; family Scarabaeidae; genus Trypoxylus; species Trypoxylus dichotomus. The sequence goes on from CM042081.1 coordinate 39,201,803, forward strand.
CGTCGACTTGTTGTTTTACCTTTTTTTTTGCTAGATCTCCCGAGTTCTGTGTTTGCTGGATATTGTTCGCGGAAAGCAAGGATTTAATTATGTATATAGGTTTGCATATATTTTTGCTACGCTTGTATTGCTGCCAACCTTCCTCTATATTGGAAAACTGTCGGAAGCAAAATTGACTAGAAAGCAGCAGTTCAAAATATCTTTGCCGGTGTCTCCCAGCACAAATCTTGATAAACGTTTACGTGAAGTTCTTTTTAATGTTGCTGGTGCATTTAAGCGCGAAAAATTTACCAGAGATTAATTATTGTTTAAAAATTCACAAAGCCAATATGTTTGTAATTCTGATACCAAACAAGAAAAGTTGTGAGAAGTTGTTCAGAATTTATAACTTGGTTTTTGATTTTTACGTTAGATGTTTCTAATTTGTTGATACTCTCGGCAAAGTGGGGCCAGTTACAGTGCAGTGCGGAGAATAACGTGGAGGGCCGTATCAAAGCGAATGTTCAATAACGTTTACGTATTTTAGCATCATTTATGATCGTGACCTTCATGATGTGCTGAACCAGATGGCATCTATAATATTAGAATCATTAAATATATTTCCATACTTGTTTCTGTCGAGTGAGTACGGCGTGCAGAATAAATATCTTTTAATGATGAAAACGCCTCTTCCACATCGAGTGATGTTATATTTACAAATTTAAAGAAATCCTTGTAACAACTTAATGAATCTTTCGACGGACCTTCACAAATTTGTCTTAGTATAAGAAAATCTGAATCTTTGTCCGTAACACTTTCAAATTTACATAGGTGTGCCTGAACATCATCCACAATTAGAACAGAATCCACAAACGACATTGAATCATTTTGTAATTTTCAATTCCCTCCATTAGTTCATAGTAGTTCTTGCGAATACTTTCTAAATTACATTTTACATGGCTACCGTTTAACAACAAAACATTTTCTGGATTTTCTTGATAACATTGGTATGTCTCGGATGGAACTGTAAAACGAACTTCTTTACATGATTAAAATGTCCGCAGTAGTAAAACGCAGCCTTAACCATGTTCCCCAATGCATAATAATCGGCTGTGGTGGTTCAGGCACTTTGGGACACTGTTCGTGAAATCTGTTTGTACGTTTTGGGGACTATAGAAATGCTGCGCTCGTACACTATTAAAGAATTTACTTGTGAATAAGGTCTAGCAATCAATTGCACCGCAAGGTTTAAAGCATAGATATTACATGGTTTTACAAGGTTAAATTAAAAATTATTTTACTGTATCCTGATCCTTTATTTTCCGTTGACCTCTTGTGCGTCGTCGTAAGTTATCCAGATCGACCCCTTTGTTTGAAGGGTGATCCTGCGTATTTCCTATATATTGCGTTTTTCGAGTGTCTCCTAACAAAATCAAAATGAGTGCGATTTGTGGTATATGTTCGAAAGATTTGGTTCCAAAAAAGGGGAATGCCTACAATTTGTGCAAGGAGGTTATGCACTCGGAATCGGCAGGTTTATCTAGACCAGAAATGCAGTACTTAAAAAGCAGGGACCGAAAGACATCACTGCATATTCTGATTTTGAACAGCGGTTAAAGAACCTACATAATTTAACTAGGTTGGTCCACCACCTTCAAAATGAAATTAAAGAGCTCAAAAAGAAGACTGCATCGGGAATGAAGATGGACGTTTTTGACGGAGAGGCAGTAATGTTGTTTCCAGTTTTTCTCGGAGACTTTTTTCTAATATTCTTATAAATACTTGTAGTTTTTATTGTCCCGTTTTTGTCCCAATTTTTGTATATGGGCATAACTATTCCCATACTGCATTCCTTTGGTATTTCGTTTTTGTTTAATGATGTTGTTTAGGAGTTCAAGTAGTACTCTGTTAACTTTGTCTCTTATATATTTTATCATTTCAGATGTGATTCCATCCTCCCCGACCGCTTTACATAGTTTTAGCTTGCTAACTGCTTCTATAATTTCTTCATCACTTATTGGTGTGATACGTCCTTAATAGTTTTTTACACTTTGGTACTTTTCTCTTATATATCCATCTTCTTCTTACATTGTGAGTTCTTCGAAGTACTATTTGCATCTTTCCATTATCTCCTTTTCTTACATTAGTATATTTCATTTATTATATTTTATATTTTTCAATCTTGGTGCCTTCCTCCGTCTCACTTGTTTTATTTTTTTCGTAGAATAATTTTTGTTTTTCTCTATAATTATCTCTCAGTTTTAGTCCAAATTCTTTCTATGAATTTTGTTTGGCCTTATTGAGACTCTGTTTGGCTTCTTTTCTTGTCATTTTGCATATCTTATAATCCTCCCCTTTTCTGCTACGTGTATATTTGTTCCATTTATTTTTCTTATCTTTAAGTTTGCGTTGGATATCTGCTGTCCACCATCTGCTTCTTTTTGTGTATATACTTGCTATTTTTGTAATTCCATAGCTTTCCTATGCTGCTTCTAGTATGTGGTTTTTAAATCTTTTGCATTTGCCTTCTATCTCTATTTCGTTTCTTGTTCTTCTTGTTCAAAGAGTTTATTGGCCTTCTATCAGTATTTCTCTCGAATTTGTTCATCTTTTGGTTTATAGCATTTTATTTTCTCTTTTGATTACTTTTCTCCTTTTTCTTCTTTCGTCTCGTTTCTACTTGTGATAATCTCCATCCGTAACAGGTAATGGTCGCTTTCTATTTCTGCAACATTTATTTTTTCCCAGTTTTCCGACTTTAATAATCAATGATTGATTTTTCTTTCCTACTAGGTATTTCTCTTATGTACTTGTGGATATCTTTATGCCTAAATTTTGTATTAGTTATAATCATGTCGCTTTCAATGCACATATGTATTATTCTTCTTCCGCTATTACTTATGGTTTTCTCCCCTTCCCTTCCCAGCAATGTCTTTTCACACTCCTCCGTTCATATTTCCCATTACAATAATGTTTCTTTCGGCAACGTCTATTTCAGTTTGTAATGTTATTAAATTATTTAACAGAATCTGCCAATCATTACCATGTATTGAACTTATTCTAAAATATCCTGGAAGGTGGCCAACGTTGCGATAATTCAGAAATCCAGTTTAGTATTGGTAATTATTAAAATAGTATTATCGACATATCCGTATAAGCGATTTTGCAACGTTTGTGTCCTCGTATTACGCTTATGACGCCGCCTTTTTGGACGAGAGGTTGTATTTCACAAGTGGCGACGGTAGCCGCCAACCAAACAACGTTCCAAAGAACGTTATCTGCTCTGCGTCGAACTCCCGTCCATAAGGAACAGCTGGGACAGCTCGAGTCCTTGTTTATATCCTCCCCTTTCGCCAACAGTTAAGTGATATTTTACCAAAGGCACCGACCGGTCGTCGAGCAATTTGCACCAAACGCCCGGCACGATCGCTTGCGGGTATTTTCTTTCCGGGATCCTTTCCCTTCTTTTCGTTTTCTCGTAGACGATGATGCTCTTCTCGTCTACCCTTGCCTCTCCTTTAATGATCATATTTCAGCTGATGTATTTATTACAGGGTAATACTCCATGAGATTTTACGCGTTTGGAATGGCGGCGGTGGTGGGGGTTTAATAGCGGTGAGCGCGTGCTTATAAAGCTGGTAAACAACCGTACCCTACCGCGTTCTCGTTTTGATAGCTTCCCAACGCGTAATAGGTTAATATTTTTCGCTTTGAACGGTTAAAGTGGGCAGATTTGGCGATAAAGTCTGCTGGGGCGTGTAGAGAGGAATACATTAGAGAAACCATGTGTTTTAAGTAGCTTTCTCTTTGCCTTCGAAAAGAAGCTAACGTTTCTTTTTTGTTTCAAGTTATTACTTGAAATACACTATAGCATTTGGTTTATTAAACATAAATATCAATTACACAAATTTAAAATTAGCCCATGGTTATTCTTGCAAATACTTTCTAAATCAAATTTTACATGACTATCTTGAAACATTTTCTCGCTTTTTTTGACAGCTTTGGCGTGTCTCGAATCGAATTATTGAATTGTAAAACTATCTTCTTTACATCATCAAAATGCTCACAGTAGTAAAACGAAAAACCGCAGCCTCTAGCCATGTTTCCCAACGCGTAATAATCGGCTGTGGTGGTTCAGACACTTTGGGCCATAATCTCTTTGTACGTTCTGGGCCTTCGTATGAGCTATTAAAGCATTTACTCGATGGATTTTACATGTTACATGCAACAGATTGCCACTTTCTTCTTTAAGAGACCGGCCTAAGAAAAGCATGTTAGTGGCACCGTCACTTACAAATAGTTGAAGTTTGTTCAATGGCCTCAACATCACTCTTAAAATTTCATCGGTAGTATATTTTGCAACTCTTTTGGAAGATAGGGGATGGCGATCCAAACTCTTCCATTGTATGTCCCATCATATTCGCCATAGAATGTTTTTGTCAATCGCTTGTTTCGTCCATACATGACTACACTTTTTTATCTTTAAATTCTGCTTTAATTCTCCCTTTCGACGTAGTCACGAACAGATGGTTCTAAAGTTTCTTGAGGGTGTGCTACTTGGTAATGTATAAACCGAACACCTACTCTAGAAGAAATTGTTCACTATATCATTTGTCATGGATTGCAGCACAGTGTTTTATATTTTTTAGGTGGCGTTTTACACGTCAAATAGTTGTCGCACTTTAAACATTTAATTTTATCGCCTTCGTATTCTAAATCCGACATTCTTACTATTACGTTTTTTAGTTTATTCGAAATATGCCGTTTCCGAAACGTACCTAAATGCTACATTTTCTAAGTATACGTGTACTGACAAGCACTCAAAATGACCAGCCGACTAATACTTAGCAAGCGTGCTTTGATACGACATTCCCCGTGCCACGCGCTCCACCCCTCCGCATTGTTCTCCTCACGGCACTGAAACTAGCCCCTGTTTGTCGAGACTACTAGTGATACCATTATGTAAATGCAATATGTACACATTAGCCTTAATTAGTATAAAGGAGTATAGATAACGTGCTTTTGGTTAGTAGGAGAACATCTGATGCAGCTACAGTGACAGCGAAACATGTCATACTAAGATGTGTTAAATATATTGGAAATTATTGTAAAATTGTGTTTTACTTCAAGCACCGGCCGATTCATTCGAAATCAATGACATTATATTTTTTCGCACTGTTACTAGTCTTCTGTAATATTATAGTCTAGCGGCTAGTCTATCAAGGGGATTGAATGTTATTGATAGGTCCAGCAACTTAACGGGTATATATTCGTTGTCGCAAAGAGTTGTGTTATTTACAATAGCAATAGCTCGTTAAAAATGTTGGAAACAATTGGAATAACAAAGCGATAGTTTTCATATTGATTAGATACCCTTTTTACTGAGGAGCTGTATCATTCTAGCGAGTTGTAAATGAGAAGAGAAAGCATCCTCCTTCACGCCCCTTACCTGTTGAGTGTAACGTACACTTACCTCCTTATACAACTAACACCAGCTCTTCTTTGAGCTTCTTTCAAATCATCCGGGATCTTTTGCGAATAGATCACTTGCACAGATACATGTTTATATTAATCGAATCTACCGCAGTATTCAAAGAAGTAAATTACATGCAAACCTCTTTCAATCATATTGTACCCAGAATCGATGGTTTGTTTGAAGAACAAACGGCTTTGGTCGATCTTTACGGAATTCATCATTGGCGATCGTACAACTACGAAGAAATACGGCATACCGGTGGTAAACAGTCTTTTCCAATTGTACATCGTTATCAAAAGTTGGACTAAGCGATTCTGTGTATTGTTGCTGAGTTAAACCTTTACTAAAATCGTAAAAATCATCCAACGAAAACCTTCATTGTAAACAAACTACTCGGTTAGTTTCTAAGTTGCCACTGTTCTCACAGTAACAGAATCCAAATATTAGGTAAATGGAAATTGTATATCTCGATAGTGTCACGTAGTGGTCGTTCTTAAAAACTTAAAAGGCGGCCCACGTATTATCTACGTCTAGATTTCAATTGAGAATTTAAGCCGGCTTAGTTTCAAAGGCATGTATAGTTCTATGTATGTATAACGTCGGTAGCAAACCCGTCAACTGACTAAAACCGGCTCGCATTAAGTTTCGTTCGAGCTTATGTGCGCTCTTATAATTTGCCAACGTATGTATGTATGCACGTCTATATTGCCAAACTGCGAACCGACGAGCACATAATCCGTTTACTACAGCATCCACATACAAAATACTCGCGAAAAGTTAAGACCGCTTCAACAAATACTCTGAGATAGTGAGTATAAAATACACAGGAAAGAATTGTATCATATTCAGTTTGATCGAAGAAACATCATGCTGCTAATATCCATAGTTTCCATAAACACAATAATAACATTTCTGTCCGCAAACTAGTGGAGAACAGTGTATCTGAAACAAATGCAAATGTTGCTGCACGTTCCCAAATACATGACACCTGCATACGAAACTGCAAATTAGCTAGCAAATAAAGGTGGATGTTTTGCACGTACCTTTAGCGCATCTAAACAAATATTTAAACGCGGTTTGCAAGTAATATTGACACATCCCGTGATACGTGCATATAAATTTCGTACTCGGTTACGCAGCGGGGGCCATATTGCGAAGTAGTCAACATTTTCCGGGAAAGTATGTTCGCTAGATTATCTCGGAATTTGTCGTACCGCTTATAAGCTCAAGGCTACGTTGAGAAATCTGTATTAAGATTTAATTAAAAGGAAAAGGATACAACATATACATCTATCCGAAATTATAATACCAAAACGGAGGAGATTATAACATAAAAACTGCTGATTATATATCATATATACGAGGGAGAATCAGTAAGTAGGTCGCAAAAAGTTATTATAAAAATAATTAGAGAAATAGTTAGCCAAAAACAAGTTTTATTTTTCAAAAAAGTCTCCAACTACATTAATGCACTTATCCCATCAATTTATTAGTGCCCCAATGCTTGCTGCATAAATGTGTTTGGGTTGCCATCTGAACCACGTGCATACCTCTTATTGAAATCGTTATCACCCTCGAAAATTTGGCCCCAAGATACTTTTTAAGTGTACCAAACAGATGAAAGTCGCTTGGGGCAAGGTCGGGACTGTCAGCCGGATGTTCAAGAAGCTCCCACCTTAATTTTGCAATTCTCGCTTGGGTCAAGAAGGCGGCGTGGAAGTATCGTGATACTGCAATATTCCTCTCGTCAGTAAGCATGGACGCTTTCGTCGAATTGCATCCTGAAGCAATAACAAGCATGGTTCAGCAGTTACGTTCTCATTTCTATTCTGGAAATGTACCAGGAACACTTCTTTGAAAATTCGAGAACATGGTAAGCATAACAGTACCAGTTGAGGGCACACCCTTGAGTTTCTTTGTTGACGGGTGAAGAAGGATGTTTCCACTGCATTGAAGCACGTTTTGTTTCGGGTTGGTCGTGGTGCACCCATGGTTCATCGCCAGTAACAATCCTGTTAAGCATGTCGGTCCTCTGCGTATTGAGAGAGATCTTGCAAGGACAAGCCCATTCGAATCCTTTGGTGTTCCTCGGTCAGTTGTCTACTGTGTCCTACTGTGAGCAAACTTTTCAAAATTTAAACGATTGTGGATCAGTTCGATCTTGGTAGCCACTGTAAGCAAACTTTTCAAAATTTAAACGATTGTGAGTCAGTTCGTAGGCTAATCCATGAGAATACTCTATTACAGTTGCTATGCTGTCTATTGTTACCCACCTGCCAGTTCGAATCATCTCTTCCATCCGTCGAAGTGTTGTCTCTGTCGCAATATGAACGGCGCGGGCATTTCACTGATCGTCAACAACTTTCTAGTGGCCTTTAGAGAATTTCTCGACCCTATAACTGGCTTTATGCGGCAAAAACTTTTCAGCGTAAGTACGAGACATTTTCTTGGGGAGATCTTTTGCAGAAAGTTCTTTTGCCCAGAAAAAAAAACGCTTAACAGCAGGTTGCTCTTCTACAGTACAATCTTCGAGCATGGTCGCCGTTTCAACACGCCAGCGTACGCCCGCGGCAACTGTCACTTGAGTATCATAAAACTGGACTGCGCTGACACCTACTGATTGATAGGGAAGTATCTCACTGCTTTCCAGTTTTCCCATAACAACTTGTGACTTATTTAATGACTTTAGCTCGTATATATTATATCAATATTACTATATAGACGTTAATGGTAGTAAATTTACTTTTAAATGTAATGCATTGGATTTGTATTATATACATCGTACCCCCTGAACTAAGTTACCATAATCGTAAGACCTATTTGATGAATTTGAGCAGTTTATTAGCAAATGTTTTATTAATTGGTGATTTTGATTGTCCATATTTTTGCACTTGTGATATTAATAATTTAAACGGCTCGGTGGTCTAATGGTAAGAGGGCCAGCACTTTGGCAGTTCAGGTGCAGTGCGTTAGAAACCAACATTCGTCAAGTACAGTGGCAGTATTTTGAAAATAATTAACTATACTTCAGCCTCTACGGCGAGGGGGTGCTGTAGCAAGGCAATGGAATACCTAATACACATTTCCCGACATCTAAAGTTCCTGCAGTTATGAAATGAAAAGTTAAGGTTAAAATATCCTCTCGGGGCGCTCACCACTAAAAGAAAAATTAGAAGTCATTACGAATTTTCTTGATCTTCTTCATTTTGTTCAATACAGAAGCATTTCACTATCTCCCTAACCACAACATTTCACCTAAAACTGAAAGCACGTTTTGATAGCTAAGCTGTCAGTTTCAGCAGTAATACTGAACTAGAAGACTAAACTAAAACTACAGTATTTATACCTTATTAAAGTTATGGTCGACTGACTTCGATGATGCATGATTTAATGAAGAGCAAGGGATGGAATTTAGGAGACCTAAATCTGTATTCATGAAAATATGTATGTATATTTTTCTAGATTTCCATGCCTTCGTCACAATTTAAATAAATATCAGTAATAGTAAAATTTTAAAGGAATAATCTTGACAACTGAGCTATATTATAATCACTATATTTGCGTTTCTTAAAATACAGGGTGGAGCAGCGAGTATTGACGTTGTTTCGAGGGTTATTACGGATATAGCAATGAAAGGTCCCCAGGTGAAAAAATACACCGTTATTGCACATATAATGCAGTTTATCAATAAAACATAGTTTTCTAAAGTAACGTCGGTTAACTGACGGCGATGCTTTTCTAAACATTCATGATGTCGTGACTGAAAATTCGCTATAACTCGTTTCAATATTTCCTGGTTTATTCCGCCCATTTGAAAAATGTGGAGCTGTCGAAGAATGGGGACGAGTTTCTGCCGGTACCCGTATAATCGTCCTTTAAAAAGGTCCTATTTCAGATGGAAGGTATTCTTCAATTTTCAACCGAGAGGAAGAATGGCAATTCGAATTTCGCTATTTTCTTCGCGTTTCAGAGGCGATAGGACGATGAAATTTGGAGAATTTATGTAGCAGGACACGCTGAATCCATAACCAGTTGGCGCCCTATCTCTTCCCGATTCGACCCTAAATTAGGGCCATTTTAAAGAGCGATCATACGGATACCGCGGGAGACCCGTCCCCCTCTCTTCAACAGTTCCTCTGTAGGTTCCTATACTAGATGGGAGGACCGCGGAGGGGCCCGATAGTAACTATCTGTAGCGCGCGTAGTGTCAAGCCCTACATTTTTCTCTCGTAGAACGCAATTTTTTGGCAAAAAACTTTAGCCTGGAATTGACAATTTTATCGTATCGAGAGTGGCCAATTACATATATAGCCTAGGATGGAGCTCTCAAAGAACAGAGGACGAGTCCCTCCGGTACATGTATAATCGTTCTTTGAAAAGACCCTATTCCGGCTGGTTTTTTGACTTTGCATAAATTTTCCAAATTTCATCGTCCTACCACCTCCGGAATGCAAAGATAATAGCGAAATTCAAATCGCGATTCTTCCTTTCGGTCGAAAATTGAAGGATCCAGCTGAAATAGGGTCCTTTTAAAAGGCGATTATACTGGCACAGGAACAGACTCGTCCTCCTGTCTTCGACAGCTCCTATTCAGTTCCTTATTCTAGAGGGCAGGCCCGCGGAGGGCGCCCTGTAGCGCCCGGAACGATCTGTAGGGTCCCTATCGTCAAAGCCCGCATATTTCGATTGTAGCACGTAATTTTTTCACCAAAAAAAGTTTTAGTCCGAATCTGACAATTTTATCGTATTCAGTGTGGACAATTACATACACACATTTTATCAATTTGATGAAATATTCTTTTAATGACTGAAAAGAATAATTTCTCTCACCGAAATTGTGAGCGTAAGGAATAGCGAATTGAGTTAAAGAAGAAGCACATTGTTTGAGACAAAACAAATCTTTCCTTTAGTGTGTATAGTTTGATCACGAAAATTATTTTCATGTTCTAATATAATTACACGCAGTAACAATCACTGTACCATTATTCCAATAATTATGCCATTATGAAGCATTTTTAAAACTTTCCCAAATCAAAATTGCAATCATTTGACGCCAGCATTATCTGCAAATCCGCACAAAACAAAGCAAACCGTCGATTGTTACCCGTTCCATTAATTTTAATGATCTCTACGAGCCGCACCAACTGCAATCTGTAATACGTCGAAAATATCAAACCGTCAGCTGTCGTTTTATAAATTTATACATACATCCGCGTATTTTGTTATATGTAGCGCGTTTGTTTGTAAAACCGAGCTCATTAATTCGACCTTTCCGATCCCTTCATCCCTCCAAAAACGTAGAAATATATGACGTAGTTTTACGGAGGGTGGAAAATGGGGGTGATGGTGAAACCGAACCGAAACGCCAACGTGACATCGCACACATGTTATACAATATTCGGACGGTCGATTATTCGTACGACCGTCAAATTAAAATATAATTTGCAAGTTTATAGTGGGGAGAATGTTGAAGTCACCGGGGCCGCTTGTGGAATTGGGGCATGCGGTCGTCCGCTTGCTTCAGCACTGGGGGAATGCTTTAAAATTTATCCGAGTTAATTTAACGACCAGACGAGTTTTGGGAATCGCGTTCGTTCGTGTTGTATTGTTTCATGTATGTAACGTATGTGATATGTAGTCTCTAACCGGAAGTACACCTACTACACCACGACCGGCCGTATACGTAGATTGTTATATATTTGTTAACGGGTTATTTTATTCCTGGGTTTCCTTTTCAGGGTTTTACTTCGTGTTTTTTTTTCTGTTGCAAGGAACAAAGGAAGTGAGAGGCGATTTCTTCTTTCCCCGTACTTTTCTCAACAGAAATACAAGTATGGAAATTAGAAGTTAGGTCTAGCGATAATAACTTCCTCTAGCCATTACAATTACCACTTGAAACCCATTTCTATACAATGCAAAGTATTTGACATCTGAGTGTCTACGTAGGTCCGTACTTGCCGGAGTGAAAATTTTGTTCTTTCGAATTATGTTAAACCATTCGGCTGTAAAAGATACTAACGGTGAGGCGTTAATATGTTAATACTTGTAAGTGTAGTAACGGGACTAATCATTTTGTTATGTTTACATGTTACGGTGTTATAGAAACACACATGTATATGGAGTTTAATACGAGTGCAAGTGTTAAGGATTTAACATTGTTGATTCGTGCTTCTGCAAGAATTTTTGAGAACTCTTGTGAGGAAATTTATTTTATTTTATGCATTTTTCACTAATTTATATATTTTATATCTTTGTGTTTTTGAAACTGAATGTGTTATTATTGTATATTATTTTATTTTCATTTTTGTCATCAGTTTTTCTTCCTTTGCATTATGTATATATATATATATATATATATATATCATTTTATTTTGTAATATATGTGCATTACGCATTGCATATGTATGTATGCATTCATTCGTTCACAATACTCATACTCCAATTCTTTAATATTAGATCCATTAAATATAACTTCGTCGTACGAATATCGCCAGTTTTCAATATTTTTAAAGTACGATCTCCCGACTTTTTATTAATGGTCGCCGAGTCTACTGCGTCCATTTTCGTTTCCACGTACTACGGCTTTCCGTTGAGATTTTAGCGACAAACTTGTTTGTAATTTCGTCGGAGCTCATATAGTATAGCCGTAAAAAATATTATCTCTTCACTTCTAGTTGGCGGCCGCCGACGCTGTGGCGTCCATTGTTATCTGTGCGTATGTTCGGTCTTTAGTTATAAGGATACTTAAACATTTTTTCATTAATTGTCCGTCGATGCGGACGAGTTTCACGGGCCAAATTTCTATGTATCATGCCGATTTCAGCTCTACCGTTTTCGTAGTTGATACACACTTCGCGCGTTGGTTGTAGGCTTTTTCCCCTCTATAAGGAGGTACTAACAAGCAGCTAGAGAAATATTAACATAGCGTATTATTTCTGCTACGAGAACGCCTGAGTAGCTGTGACATTACATACTTTTATTTTGAGATCGGCTATTAGCGCTACTGTCGCCATCAACCAGACGTTCAGGCTCTAAGAGATGGGGTTGGGTTCCCCTATAAATATACAAAATAACAAAAATGTTTGGCTCCCCTACGAACACGAATCAATGAGAAAGGGTCATGTCCCTTAGACAAAATCAAGGCAAAGAAATAAGATTTGTCTCCCACAAAGGGACATATAAATAAGCACAGCATTTAGGTGTACTTATCAAATAACGAATACGTAGGGTAAGATTCCCTATACAAAGATGGTGGTGTATGCATAAATATATAAACATGATTACAAGCCTTCAACAAGGCTTTTGCAGAAGCCTTAAGAAACTTTAAACACAGTATTGGGTACGTACACGCTGCGACGGTACCTTGTATAACAAAAAATACACATGCTAATGTACATACATAAGAGAGCCTGAATAATTGCAATTATTGCGCATATTATATATCTTACATACATAGTAGCTGTATATAGGCTAGAATAGAAACCGAGAATACATTTTATTTTTTAAATATATTTTTTTGCGCATTCGCATTCTAAAACCTACCAAATAAGCGACTATTTTCTACAAGTTAATACCGGTCACGAAATTTACGAGAGAATTTACGAACAGGATGTAGCGGTCATTGTTCTTTAAAACAGGAGAACGTAACAGCAAGTGTCACTTGAATACCCTTTATGATATCATTATTCATTGTAGAGTAACTATTTTACACTCGTTGTGCACTCAAGTGCTATTTTGAATATAATAAATAAGTAAAGTTTCCAAAAAATATGTGTAGTTGTTCAAATGCATATATACATACATAGTTAAATATTTTTGTGTAATGTGAATGACTGAGATAAGTTTCTTTGAGAGCAGTAACCAGGATGATTAAGCATGAATCTGCATCAATCGATATCAATGGTTGTGGTAAACTTAGCTGACGCTTAGTTGCAAATGATGGATGACGTGCTAGTCATCAGTTATTATCGCTTTATGGAGAATATGCATCTGCTTTTGTAATTACTTTTTCACTTAGCAAAAAATGTCGGTTAAAATAGCATAAACTGAAAGCATTGAAAAAGCAGTGTAAGAGACATTTAGAATTTATAATGGAGAATTATTTTAAAGTGTTCCATTAGAATTTATGATTAATCCATATAGAAATACGAATAAACATATTAAAAAAAAACAATATAGTCATATTATGAAGAAGCAGTTTTGCATATGATGCATATTGCTATTCCCTAAAGGCATACACCCAGTGTAGAGTGTATATCGCTTCCTTCAAGCTATAAAGATGATACTTTTTAAATAGATGCATCTGTGTAAAAATTAATTCATTTTGTTCAGGTTAGTAAATATTAGAAACAGAAATCTAGATAATTCTCATGCCTACTAAATAATTCATTAAAAAATTATTTCCCGAATAACACTGACGATCTCTTAAAACTGCATCTAAACTTTTAAATTTAAACATTAAGCAAAAATACATACATAATTATTGTCTTAATTCAAATAATATATCTATATTACCCGTAGTCGTTTGCTGATTGTTACGTTTACCTTCAGCCAATAAAACTTAGATAATATCAGTCTATATTACACAATACATCCAAAAGTATGTATCAGCTTTAAAAGGTGAAAATTGCGTTTTTATCACTCAAAAGATGTGTTAGGCTTATAAATAACATAGTAGCCTTGATATATGTATCACGTAAATATACATATTTTCTACATTTTTTCTGTCTAATGGATACATTCTCGATATGACATGTGATCTAAACCAATATCGGTAAAATAGGGAGCTCCACTTTATCCACCAATGTGAAATACAGAAATACACATATATACTACTGGGTATATATACACTACCGCTCAAAAGTGTTTAGGCGCCCTTGTTTTCATGGATTATTCATACAGTATTATGTTTACCAAAAAAACATTATAATAAAATGACATACGTATTTAAAATCTAGTTCAGTAAGATAAACACCCATTATATCGCATAAGGTTCACTATCATTTACCTGCACTTGGTCGGATTACCTTAAACTGTTTATTGCGGTGCAATTACAATAATAATCTCTCTGAATTTACTGGGAAAATTTAGTCATTTGTTAGATTGTAGGTAATAATGTTTAAATTACCTTCCTAGAAGATTATAGTGAAATCTGTAACCTATGGTCAGTTGCAGTGTGGTATTTACTCTTTTCACGTCGTGAGCGAAGTGTCGTGTGACAATTTTTTAAAATGCATCCGCGAAAAGTAATTAGTACGGAAACACGTGCGCTTATAATAGCATACCATAAAAGTGGCATAAGTAATCGACAAATTGCCAAAAAAATGAAAATACACCACGCTACGGTTGACTATAACGTAAAAAAATATCGGGAAACTGGCCGTTTTCTTAATAAAACACGGAGTGGAAGGCCAAAAGTGACAACATCTGCAGATGATCGCAGGATAGTGGTTACCAGCAAGTTAAATAGATACAAAACAGCCCCGGAAATCACCGCCGAATTAAATGTTGGTCGTCAAAAACTAGTCAGTGTTTCTACAGTCAAACGTCGACTACAGAGAGCCGGGCTCCATGGACGTATTGCGATGAAAAAGCCATTACTACGCAAACAAAACAAGCAAAAGCGATTTAAATGGGCTCGTGAATACCAATACTTGACCATAGAAGAGTGGAACAACGTCCTATAATTTGAGCTGTTCGGAACCCGAAGACGCATATTCGTAAGAAGATCTGTGGGTGAACGTGCTAGAGAAGAGTGTATTGCTGCTACCGTGAAGCATAGTGGAGGTTCTATCATCATTTGGGGCTGTTTTGCTGGCACTAGGGGATATTGTGAAAATTGACGGTATATTAAAAAAAGAAGGCTACCGCGAAATTTTGGAGAACCACGCAATATCTTCCGGAATTCGACTTTTGGGTCAAAATTTTATCTTCCAGCAAGATAATGACCCAAAACATTCCTCTAAATTATGTAAAGACTATTTACGCCATTTAGAAGAGGAAGGAATTCTCAAAATTATGGAATGGCCTCCCCAGAGTTACTATGGGAAGAACTAGATCGGGAAGTACGGAAATCGGCTCCGACATCAGCTACTGACGTGTGAAACAAATTGCAATCGAGTTGGACCTCAATAACACAAGAAACTCTGGCAAAACTTATTGCGAGAATGCCTCGATTGTGTGCTGCAATTATTAAATCAAAAGGAGGTCACATAGATGAAAGTAAAATTTAAATTAAACGTTTTAATTTTCACATTTACTTAATATATTTTTATTCCTGTACGTGTATCTGTACATAAAAAATAAATATTATTAACATTTTTGCTGTCAGTGAGAGTGCCTAAACACTTTTGAGCGATAGTGTATATGTACATAGGAACTGTCGCAGTCAGACAGCTACACTTGCTACAGCATTTTGTATTTACATATCGGATTATTTCAGAAGGCCTTTATTGTAATTGGATATAAAGCCGACATGGCTTTGATAATAGAATAGGCATCGATGCCATCGCCGGCTCAAAGCTTGTTGACGTAATGCAATACCGAGCTATGAAAGGGCACTGTGACATCGAAACATGTATACGGTCAATCGATGCCTTTTATCCGTACTCTGTTCGGAAAAAAATCGCCCACCACTAAAAGCTTCTGACAATAGGCCGGCAGTTAATCCCTGTATTGGAAAATGGATGAGGAGAAAGGGGATGTCGGGCACGTCAAATATTGGAAATATGGACTTGGATGGACGTGTTCATTCCAATATATGTATGTTGCATAAAGATTATGTTTCGTACCTTGTAATAAATCCTGCATCCTTGTCCAATTACTACGTGCTATTTACGACACCCGGAAAATTTAAGGTTATTCATATACGAGGGCGACCTGAAATGTTCTTGGAATCTACAAGAAAAACACGGTGTTAGTGTGGTTTTTATTTTTATTTTTTGATGTAATCTCCTCTAAGATCAATACACTTTTCGTCGGAAAAGTAGCATGTTTCGGCATCTGCAAAATAGCTCTCCGTAGCGGCGATAGCATCCTCATTTGAGGCAAATCTCGTTCATCCCAGTGATTTTTCCAGTTTTGAGAACAGGGAAACGTCGCTGGGGGATAGATCCGGTAAATATCCAGGATGAGAGACTAATCGTAGGGCAACTCATTCAATTTGGACACGACGATGTTGGACGAAAACACTTTTTCCGCTGCAAACGAGGCCGTCTCTCCTTCAATACTGCATCGAATCGAGTCTAAAAGTCGCTGTAGTTTTGTCCCGTGATCGTCCTTCCTTTCTACAGATAGTCCATGAGGATCATACCTTGGCAATGCTAACAAATGGTCAAAAATTGGATGTGTTCATATTTGTTTTCCTAGACGACCCAGGAATATCTCTATAACATTGGCCCAAGACGATTACACATTATCAAGCCATCGTTACGAGTGTATATCTTGTTAAAATCAAACTAATTTTATTCTAAACGAACTTTTAAGGGAATTCATAATCAGCCAAGTGGTATCATCTGTTGCGATATTTGGAAATAAATTAGTGACGGCGAAAGAAATTAATTTCGCGTTATTTGGTAGTTTCCTATATTTTTAAGTAGATTTAGTGAATTTTGTGTATTTTCCTTAATAATCTCTAGAATTTTTGTATTAAATTATTGGTTATATTTCTACTTATAAATTGTAAGGTCACCCAAATAAAGGCAGTTTTGGAAGATTTTTTATAAAACGTTATAAAGTCTTCACTCAAAAAGATATTTTCTTAAGATAAAAGAAATTAATAAGGGTCTATTAATATATCTCCCCAAAGTACTTAATTTTTTCCACTTCCGGATGATGGATTAAGGAACTTGTTCGTGTCCACGAAACAGACATTGCAAATTGATGCTCTTAAAAAGTGGTCGGGCCGGTTTATTATGCGTAATTAGTAAATCTACGTCAGTCATTACTCCAACTTATCTGGGTCGGATCCTCAACAGATCAATTTTTATGATTTATGTAGTTTGCGTAAAGGGGATGCACGGAAACCGTGTATATTTTTGAGAAAGGGGCAAAATATTTAAAACTGGTATTGTAATCTAGCGAATTATTTAAAACGTACCACCTTATTCCCGTTATACCCTTAATAATTAAAGTAATAGTTTCCACGTCCTTTATTAATTGTATATCTTTAAATAATAATTTAATTTCAATAATGATACGAAAGGTGCAGCGAAATTTGCGTTTGTCCGATACCCTTATTAGAGTAGTGTGTATACAAAAAGATGGAAGCTCTGTAGAATAGAAAATGGGAAGGTAGTTATAATAAATCAGAAAAAGAACCTGGGTGCATTCCGGTCTCCTTTTTAAGCATCAATTTATAGTAGCAAAATACCTATAACAATATGCAACATTAAAATTACGTTACAATTTACCTTAGGGGGTCCAAACATTACTTCAAATACCAGGTGTATGGATAAGTTTCTTCCGGTTTTTCGTTGAAACGAAACACGTAATTTTCAAGGGAAATTATTTTATCATTCAAAATATTGGCCATCGGCCTCTACACATTTGACCCATCTCTCAGGTAATTTACGGAAGGGCAATCTTTTTTAAGGCAATTCTCAAACTTTCAGACATCTACTGTCAATAGTTGTTGCTTAAGAGCGTGTTTTATGTAGCACGTCAGGCGGATTCGCGAAATATTTTGCTAGAAATTCATGGCGGATGTACTCCATCAATTTCTACCATCAGCTTCTGGGTTAGCGAGTTCAAACGTAGCCACGCAAGCACAAGTGACGAACGACGCAGTGGACGCCCAAAAACCTCTACCAACGATGAAATAGTCGACAATATAATGTCGTGTTAGCTGATTGAAACTGAAAGAGATAGCAGAGACAACAGGCATCTCAGAAGAACGCATTGGTCATATCCTCCATCGGCCGGAAAGGTCATTGCGACCATTTCTTGGCATTCCCAAGGTGTGATCCTCATCGACTATCTGCAGAAGGGAAGGACGATCACAGGGAGGAAGGAGAAACGGCCTCGTTTGCAGTGGAACTAGTTTCTCATTCTCCATATTTACCCGACCTATCCCCCAGCGACTTTTTCCTATTCCCAAACCTGAAAAAATCACTGGGAGGAAAGAGATTTATCTCTGATGAGGAGGTCATCGCCACTACGGATGACTATTATGCAGACCTCTAAACATCCTATTTTTCCGATGGATTGAAGAGATTGGAGCACCGTTTTAAAAGGTGTGTTGATCTTCGAGGAGACTACAACAAAAAATTAAAAAAAGGAAACACACCAATACCGTGTTTTTCTTGTCGATTCCGGAAACATTTCAGGTTGCCCCTGTACATTTATTTTTATGGATTAGATTAACACTAGGAAACCATGGCTGTATAGTTTCTATTGAATATAAACCGTACGACTACTTTGGCGGTAGAAGATATTGATTAGAAGTCTCTAGGATCCTATGTGCAATGTACATCGTATTGTTTGTTTTAAGTTGTCTGTGAAATTTGTCTTCTGTGAGTACTTCCCTTCTATTGGGGGGCTAATACTTTGTTTTCACCACTTACCATATCGGTTCCCAGTAGAAACGTGCATCGTGTTTGTGTTGGTGCTCGTCGGACTTGTTAGATTCAGCTTAAATTTATTTTGTAAATATAGGCCATGTATGTAGCAATAGTAACAAAAATAGTTGTAATGACTTCGCATACTAACAAAATGAAATTCATAGTTTACAACAGCCTGTAAGCTCCACTTGTGGTTGTATTACACAGATCTATATATAGACGAGATGTAGAAAAGACGCGGAAGCAGAACAAAGACGAGAGAAGAAAATGCATTACGAGATTAAGGGAACTGCCTTTGTAATCTTCTGAGGCAATTACACGCCCGGAACGATAATAACATTTAGAATAAAAGCCGAGCGTTCGTCTGCGCAATCTAAAAATGCACTTTACGTGTGTATCAGGTAGTGCAGTACCTAACGTTAACTCCAGCGACTCTCTATATGATAATATTCTGTTCGCACGGTGTAAGTCGCTGGTTATGGCGTGGAAAATAACGCGATGCATGAGGAGGTGGGTATGACGGTGAAAATTCCTTTGGGCTATCGAGCGATATTACGAGATAATGTAAACACAAAGTAACGTTAGATTTCACGGCAATGGGATGAAGTTATCATTCATTTATTTTCAAAGATTTAAAAAAGAATACACAGGCTTATAATAATAATAATTCTTGAAGAAGATAAGTACCAAAGATATTCGGTTAAATTTTATCAGCGTTGTATTCATAAAATAAACTGTGGGGTCTCTTAAAACGATTGAAGAGTGCTACTGGATGTGGCAGTTTGTAGTCTTTCTGACCATATATCTTCTTCAAGTTCCGTAATTAATTAAGAGAACAGAGTTTTTGTAAATAAAAAGTGCATAAATATTATACAATGCAGTAGTAAGAATAATAACACTTATTTTGAATTATTACGATGTTAGATGCTCCTATAAATAATTTTTAATTTTTGATTTACTTGAACTGAGTTTGTCTAAATTTCGACCTAGTGCAGTATTTAAAAATTTGAAGTGAAAAAAATATGAGTGTTAGAACATTACAAAGGTAAATAACGATTGCAAGGACTGTGTGGTTGTATAATTCACAGGTATAGCAGTAAACTCCACTCCACGCAAATTAATTAATTATTCGGAACGCAGCGTTTCGAGAGCACGTGAGCTCCCATTATCAACCATGTTACCGACTAAATGTAAAATCTGTATCACACATGCAAATTATTTTCTACGCAGGCTCTAAAATTTCTTAAAACATATGTCTATTTACAATCTATTGGGTGGTCTCGCGTATGTGTGTATTTTAAGGAAAAGATGGAACGAAAATCATTCATATCATTAACAGTGTCTTGTGGTAATAAATCAATCAGACTCGAGTGTGTAATTAGCGGTGGTTCTCTGTTCCTTTTCATAAATATCGTTTCGTAAGCTTCTAATTCTCTACACGAGAAGAAGTTTAAGATTTCTTAAATCAATTTTATGTCCGGATTTTAGCACATGCTCTGCTACGCTTGACAGTTCTGGTTTATCGAAACGATAGTGTCTAACATGTTCTCTGAAGCACGTTTCGATACTTCTTTTTGTTTGTTCAATATAAACTTTATCACAATCATTGCATGCGATTTGGTAAATTCCACACCTTTTCATCATCGCCAGTTCATCTTTGGGATTGCCTAAGAGATTCTTTAAATTGTTTTTTGATACAAAAGACACATTCATATTTTGTTTGCGGAAAATTTTACTTAACCCTTTTACTGTTGAATCTTTTTCATTGAGTATCCTACGCTGTTTTTAGCTTATCATAACCTCAGAACGCTTAAGGTGTAGGATTGGTGTGCTAAACGGCTCCTTTATATTAAGAAAAAGTTAATATTTATTGTGAATTGAAACACAAAGGTACTCCTGAATTCTAACAAGAAAAACAGCCCTTGGTGTTCTCTTTTTCTATTTATGAAAGATAACAAGTCTCAAATTCTATCGTATCAATGGGCGGGTAGTATAAATACACATGAGTCCATGGCTTTGCTGCCCACGCACCAGCAACATTTTTCTAACAGAAGCTGAATTTTATATCTCACGTATACATCAAAAAGAAATGAAACCTCGGTTGAATTGTAACGATATCTTTTGATATTTCAAACTTTGACCAGAAAATAACGTACCGGAAAAACCGAGAGCGGGCATCCGTAAAGTGCTTAATGTTTCAGCGTTGGTGCGCCAGGTAAATACGACACGCGGCTCTGGCTGGAAACGTCCGTATAACAGAAGTTTTCATCCCCGGAACGCGATTGAGTTGCTACCTTTTTGCGCCCGGTAGTAGGCATTAAAACGTTCATAAATTTAATTAAATGAAGCCTCCGCATAATTACGCGAGTTTAAATTTATATCCCGCTCATATTTCTATGTCAGGCGTGGCCGGGCTCTTTCGCTGTACGTTTTACCAAAAATGGTAGGTGGTGGTTTTATTTTATAAGCGTTTTTGGACTATCGCGAGCCTATCAACGCTGGCCATGGTTTTCCTTTTATTCTTAACGTAGTGGAATTAATTGGCGTGTAATGCTTTGGAAAATTTCGAATGAAATAATCCATGTTATACCGTGTTTCTAATTATTCTCGAAAACTATACTAGGATAATAATATGATTGTCTATTACCAAAGTTTCCATTACTAGAAGTAATGTCTTATTAATTCCACACAATTAATCTAAATGTAATATGTATCGCGAATTCTTTCACGAAGTCCTTAGCTGTTTACAATAAACCCTAACTAGGTTCTTTTGAAGATTTCTGTGATCTCTATAAATTAAAACCTCAAAGTTATTGGTATTTAAAACAGTACAGGTTTTTACGCAAACCATGTACACTATCGTCCATAAGTATCAAGCAGGGTGAAATACGTTTAAAGTAATACAACTGACAGGCATATCGTGAAATCATTGATTTCTATTGTAAATTATGTATTACGTGCAAATATAAAATTATTACTCATTTAGGTACAAATTTCGGTCGAATACATTTTATTACACTTTTCCAAGAATACTACTATTGTTTGACTGGTATGAGTATACCTGTAGTAATTACTATCGGTCAAGTGATTTAGTACTATTTTGGTAATCATTTAGTGCATGTGGTAAAGATATTAATCGTTGGTGTCATATTGCTTTCCTGGGTGGAATGAGTTTTTTGAAATCAGTGCGCATTTGTAAGTGCTGACCATAAAAATCTCAAAACGGAGACAATTGAATGTAGTGCAACGTAATAATATGTGTACTCTTCACGAAGAAGGATATACCGCGAGAGAAATTACTCTACGGTCAGGGATTTCACCGTAAGGTGTGCAGATTGGCCCGGAGAAGAGAGACAGGACAAAATCTTGATAGAAGACGAAGTGGGCGACCACGGGTGACAGACTTCGAAACGAGATCGACGTCTAACGGCACCGGATATCGCAACGCGCGGTAGTACACAACGACGAACAAATGTTTCTGTTACCACCGTTAAGAGGCGATTATTAGCACCAGCTTTAAGGGGATGCATCGGCCGCAAAAAAAAACCGTTTTTAAAACACGTGCATAAAGAGAAGCGATTAACATGCGTAAGAGAGAATGCAAACTAGTCACTGAGTGATTGGGAAGCAGTCTTATGAATTGGCGAATCTAAATTTCAGTTATTTAGTACACAGCGGAGAATATTTGTGGTGATCAGGGAAAGATGCTAGTCGGGCCTGCTTAATGCCGTCCGTGAAACACGGAGGTGGTAGTGTTATGGTTTGGGGTTGTTTTGTTGGAAGAACTACGGGTGATTTAGTGAAAGTTGGTAGCACAATGCGGAAAAAAGGGTATTTTGGTAGTTTGCCGAAAAAATTTAAATTGCTGCTGTAATTGATAATCACGAAAAAAGAATAAGCGAATTGCTTGATTATGATTACAAATATGTTACATATCTATAACATGTTTTGTTGTTTACTTGAAAATATGAAGTTTAATTTTAAATTTACATTTACATATTATATTTAAACGATGACCACTATTCTTAATAATTGCTTAGCATTGGTGTCATTTTTATCGTGTTTATAAAATATTACTTTTCTATATTTACGGATTCCACTATTGATTATATTGTACATCTGAAGACATGAATTTTTTTAAATAATATGTAAACAATCCACGTATTTATTTAATTACAAAAGTCGCAGACATTTAAGGGTTCATAAACACGCACATAAGGAGCAAGTATGGAAAGTATCGAATACACACCATTGTTAACGATTTTGTAACGAAAGTTGATGGAAATATTGGGATAAATTCATTTGTAGATACTTCCTTAAAATTGTTTTGTTCAGCAGAATACAAAACCTACGGACCTGTTTCAAAGTTATTTAGTAGGTTTAGGAAAAGGATGACTATTACAATGTGCGATCAAAAATGTAGTACGAGGGGATGTCCAGAAGTTAGTGGAATGAAAGGTCGAAATTGCCTCCTTTACTTCATTGTCGCCGGAAAACTTTTTTCCACGTAAGTCTTTTTTTAAATTCGGGAACAAATAAAAATCACTAGGTGCTAGGTCTGGACTGTAGGGTGGATGGACTATTGATTGAAAGCCATGCTTGTGCAGAGCAGCAAATTTGTGCGGCGGTTATCAAAGCCAAAGGAAGTCATATCGACGAAAATAAACTTATACGCGAAATAATGGATAAATATTATTATGTTTGAATTAATTTACTTTTATTTGACCACACTCACTTATATTGTATACCGTTATTAATAATTACAATAAAATTTTACTGTATCTGTGACTTTTTGTAAAATCCAATGCTGTTTCCAAGCTTTTGGACGGTAGTGTGTGTTGAAATAATCTTGGAAATGCTAATTTATACAATTACAGAATGTAATATAAGTAAAATAAAATCTACTTATAAAGGAATAAAAAGTAATAGTTACGAGGGGAGGTCCAGAAGTTCGTGGAATGAAAGGGTTTTAAATAAAATAAAACAATAAACCTATTTTTTCTTTTCAATATAATCACCCTTAAGCATAATACATTTATTAGATCTATGAATTAATTTCACTAAACCATCATAAAAATATTTTTTATCTTTCGCCTCAAAATGGGCCAAAGTTGCCTCCTTTACCTCATTGTCGTCGGAAAACTTTCTTCCACGTTTTTTTTTTTAAATTGGGGAACAAATAAAAATCACTAGGTGCCAGGTCTGGACTGTAGGGCGGATGGACTATTGATTGAAAGCCATGCTTGTGCAGAGCAGCCATTGCAACTTTGCTCTTGTGAACCGGCACATTGTCTTGCAAGAGCAACACACCCTTGATAAATTTTCCTCGACGTTTTTCCTTGATGGCCCCTTTTAATTTTTCTAATATCGCTGCGTAATATTCTCCGGTTATGCTCCTACCTTTTTCTTTGTAATCAATCAATAATATCCCCTCACAATCCCAAAAAACAGTAGCTATCAACTTTCCAGCCGATTCTGACACTTTGAATTTGGCGGTGGTGTCCCCTCTTTATGCTATTGCATGGACTCCTGTTTGGACTCAGGCTCAAAGTGATGAACCCATGTGTCATCTCCGGTAACAATCCGCTCCAAAATCTGTGCAGATTTGTTTCCACACAGCTCCAAAAATTGTTTAGACGCACAGACGCGCTGCTGTTACTGCAGCGGCGTGAGCATTCTCGGTACCCATCTTGCACTGACTTTTGTCATACCCAGGTGGTCATGTAGGATAAGCAAAATGGTGGTATCTGATACTCCAACTAATGCAGATAATTGTTTTTTCTTCAAACGGGCATCTTGCAGTAGACATTTTTGCACTTTTTCGACGATGTTTGATGTGGTGGCCTTAACTGGCCGTCCTGAGCGTGGGTAGTCTTCAATCGACTCCCGACCATGTTTAAAAAGACCGTGCCACTTATAAATCATTGATTTACTAGGGCACTGTTCCTCATAAACGGTTTCCATTTCATTCAATATGGTTTGAGCGTTCTTTCCTTGCTTTGCAAGGAAATTTATCACAGCACCCTATCCCCACTCCATCCCCTTCAATCCACGAACTTCTGGACCTCCCCTCGTATCTTCTTTAGAAATTACTAAAGCGCAGACATCTGTGCATTATTTCTAAATACTTTTAAATATATTATCACCTAAAACTATAAAAGGAAAGTTGAGTACTCGTAATTTTTTTTTAGTGAGGCCTTAAAAATGTAACATTAAACTGAATAAATTTACCACGAACAAGACACTTTAACTGTACATGATTAGCTCTACAGTTGAAGATACCTTTATCAACTTAATTTTCTCGTAAATTTACGTAGGTAAGAATGTAGTTAGATGAATAGATTACGTCAGTATGTCATTTCTTTGTGCCGTAATACCATTATTTGTAATAGAAAATTACCTATGCTTATGTTATCTGAACTATAATAGATAGTCGTGAAGACTCTTACAGCTTAGTGCTATATTTAGGACAACTGAACTATTAACGTATATAGATAATTTTTAAATTTAGAATCTTTGAATTCCGTTATTATAAAAATGGTTGGAGGCGAGTCGTTTGAATTGTGATAAAGTGTATCTTTATGGGAAAATATTTTTAGTGTTTTATTGCTTGTAGATACCGTCAAGCTGATAATGTCTTTGAAAACTTCGAAATACTTTTGAGATAAAATTGACTGGAAATAATTATGGTTTAGTAAGATTTTTTTTTAGACTCGAGAATTAGACCAATATAACACGATCAGTTAAAAGTTCTTATATAGATTGAACTGGCTTGAAATTTACTCCAAAGTCGTCAATATAGTTTTGCACTATTCATAATACAGAAATTGTATATACAGGATAATAGAATGAAACCGTTTGCTAAGTATTACAGATTGTTTGGATATTTGGATTTAAGATAATTGAACCATGACGAACTTATTGCAAACATTTTAAAGATGGTTTACGTACTCTGGGATGGTCGAAATTTCGTTCTAGTTGACGGTAATGTTCTCCCGATTTTAAATATGAATCAACTGTAATTCCTAAAGATTTGATGCCTGGATACACGTTTACAGCCATTTGCTCTTGAGATAAATGTATAAAGTACATGAAAAGTGAAAGTTGCAGGAGTTATGTACTTTTTTTAATGCAAGATCCGATTTATCTCGCCAGCTTTCCATTTCGCCACACAACGTTAAAAAAGTCGTCTATTTAATGGTTGACTCAATCACGATAGCATTAGTGTCTTCGGCATATTAAGGGACTATTATGGGCTCATTGAAAAGTTCAAATTGATAATGTAAACACGAAGCAAATTAGGGTTTTGCAGAATACTGCATTCCAAATATTTCCAGCAGTCCAGATGAAATAAAGTTGAGATTTTTAGAAGATGTAATACTGCATTTAAGTTAAATTTTTAAGTACTTCATAATGAAGTTTGTTTTATCCGTTGCGGATTCTTTAATTTAAAGTTTTGGTTAACTCCGCTTCTTATGAAATCTAGAGCAAGAGAATAATATATAAATTCATAAATAAATATCATTTTACTAGTGGCGCAAGTTCGACAAAATCTAATGCAGTTAATATGCTAGCTAATTTTTAAAAATTAAAAATGAAATCTGATTTGGCAAAAACCTTTTTATCTTCTGCGAATCTGTAGGTCACTGACTCTTCAAATTCCCAAAAAGACGCCGTCCACAGAAAGTCTTAGGCTATTTTCGATGTTTTTCACCTGGATCAACAGTTTTCTCTACTGTTCCAGCATATTATTTTGGATAAATAATATACAATGGATTCATACAATTCCGTATGATGAAATTCAGCAGCCCATAAACTATGTTGTAGTGTGCGTTAGCTATCTAGGCTAATTCTCTTATGTTTGACATGAAACTGCGGATATCATAAGCAGGCACTGATATTAGTTAAAAATTGCTTGGCAGTAAGTCGTATGACGTCACACATATCACGCACACTGGCTATTCACTGTTCACGTTGAGAGTTAAAACGAAAGTAAATCACTAATGATTGTTGCATATGGTCAGGCGTTAATAATTGTATATCATCGTAAATCCATTTGTACATTGAAACCGACCGTTCAACTGTTTCCGATGTAACAGGGGCAGGGTTTTTAGTGATGAGGTTCAGAAAAATCTATTTCGTTGCCACTAAACAATCCAATAGTTCGGTGTACAGTACGAAGTCCGAGATTGTTATTTAACATGTTGTTTCGTATTATCGGCAGCATTTCCAGTTAAGTGCCAAAAGAATTGATGGAGAACATATATAATATTCATGGCATTAGTTATAGAAAATTTTGGGTTGATCGGAGTATGGTAATTTCTAGATGGCGAATGGCTGAAGGTATTCTGGAATTGTGTCCATGAATATTGGGTAAATCTACCTGAATAACAGGGTCCATAAATGCTTGTAGAGTTTCAAAAATAGAAACAGCATCATTTGGAATTAGTAGCTGTATTAGAGATTTAGCGTCGTCAAAATGAATGCAATAATAGGACTCTGTCGAAATGAATGTAATAATAGGATTCTGCCTAAATGGATGTATTAATAGGATGCTGCTTCTATCCATATGCCCTGGTGTATGACAACAGGTTCTGGCAGTTTTTCACGAAATAAATTCTTGAATACAGGTGCTTTCACAACATATCAATTTATCTGCATGTTGGTAGCAATTCTCAATACGTTGGATTGTTCTGGAATCGTCAAAATAGTTAAATATTGACAAGACCAAGGAGTTACGTAGTAAGTGTCGGGAAGACACATCAAAGAAATAACGACTGATATACTTGTAAGAGTCGAAAAGGCTCTTTGTATTAAACGTGAGGTGCTTATTCGAAAATTGAGGTAAGCATTCAAGTAGATACCAAGGTCCTTCACATTGTCACCAGGAGGAAAAACTTGCGTTTTAATCTCAAAATTAAGATTAGACTTGGCGAATTCTTGCTTAGATCCATAGACAATTAGCTGGGTAATACTATCATTAATCTGAAGTTGCACTTGTTCTGAAAACTCGCATGTCCTCCCAATATCTGCATTAATCGAACAAACATTGTGAATTTAAATGGTTTTCGGGCTGAAAAGTAGTGTATATAGGGACATATAGGGCAATATTGAACCACAGAGGTCAAACTAGATGTATAAATAGAAAATAGAAGGGGACTAAGTATCGCACCTTGGGATATCTTTAACGGGGATGAATACTTGGACTCCAGTAAAACAAGTTGTAGTTAAATATGATGAAATTAAAAGCGATGATAGATAATCTAAACAAGTGCTACGAAGATGCATATACATTTCAAGTTTAATTAATAAAAGTCATCGGTCTAGCTTGTTTCTTGGTCCGTGAAATTAGGGAACCCTATCGACCAAATGTAATTTTGTCAAAATTGCAGCTTACAACGTATTGCCTTTCCACTATCTGCTAGTCTTATGTTATTACAGCGTGGAATTCAGTTGATTAATTCCTTTATACTTTTTCATCCAAGATCTTAGGTAATCCCGATTCCTAAAGGCAAGGACGATAAACTAATTTCATTAGTATACTTATTAAGAACTTGAGCTATGCAAAAATAACGTATGCATTAAATAGGATGCGGCAACCGATGTAATTTCGAGAAGATAAATTAACCTTACCCATCCGCCATCCATAACCAGCTGCAAACGTCTCTCTACGTGCCCGCTTCTAGAAGTTCCGACCGAGACTTAACAAGAAAGTAAAGATCATGTCTCATTTAATTCAAACTAGAAATTCCATTAGGGTGACCCGAACACGAGCTAGAAGATGGAACGAAATGAGGAAGAAATTTGAGATTAAGAGAAAAAGGAACAATCAAACTATAACACGATTCGCAGTTTGGTTAAACTAATTTAAAGTTTGCAGTGATGAAATTTACACAGGTATGTGAAGGCGGACCGGAGACGGAAGCTATGTGTAGTTGTATCTCGTGAGAGCTTCGTATACGGGTTGGAAGGATTGATGGATGCCTTGGATTATCGAACTGCTTCTTCAATGTCGATTTTGCTTTAAGCTTCCGCGTCGAGAATTTATCGATTTATTGAAATTAGTATTCCTCGTTTCGTGCTATGGTTAGACGTATCTGGATAGGGACTCGTAAGCTAATTGATTAAATCTTTTAGATCGAGATAAATTTGCTAAGTTTTCAAAGATTGGACAGTATCATTCGCTGTTTGATGACAAGGAAAAACGAGATTGATTGCAAAAGGAGTATTATCCACAACTTCTGTTATTTTGCTTCAAGTTTTTTTACTTATATTACCAAATCTAAAATTTTACAACCAAAGTTAGATTCTGTTCATATCTTTTATGAATCTAGCTCTGTATTTGGTGTATCAAACCTAAATGCATAATTCAGTGGAATGTGTGAATTGATAAACACATCTATAGTTTTCATGCCTAAAAAAGCAAATATTTGCTATACGATTTGTTTTGAAAAAGTCATTTGCGATGCACTTAATATCCGTGTAATCTTTGCTACATTGTGACGATTGTAATTAATTAATTATGCGGAACGCAGCGTTTCGAGAGCACGTGGGCTCCCATTGTCAACCGTGTTACCGACTGAAAGTGAAAACTGTATCACACATGCAAATTATTTTCTACGCAGGCTCTAAAATTTCTAACCATATGACTATTTACAATCTACTAGGTGGCCTCATGCCTTTTACGGGGAAGGATGGACCGAAAGCGAACCGTATCTTTAACAGGGCCTGTGGTAATAAATCCATCAAACTCGAGTGTGCAATTGGGGGTGGTTCTCTGTTCAATAAGTTTCCGTTCTTTTTCATACATATCGTTTCGTACGCGTCTAATTCTCTATACGAGTTCGCGTTTTTAAGTAGTGTCAGATTTTTTAAATCAATCTTATGTCCGGATTTTACCATATGCTCTGCTACGCTTGATAGTTCAGGTTTGTCGAAACGATAGTGTCTAATATGTTCTTTGAACCTCGTTTCGATACTCCTTTTTGTTTGTCCAATATAAATTTTCTCACAATCATTGCATGCGATTTGGTATATTCCAGACCTTTTTATCATCTCCGGTTTATCTTTGGGATTCCCTAAGAGATTCTTTAAGTTGTTTTTTGACACAAAAGACACGTTCATGTTTAGTTGTCGGAAAATTTTACTTAACCCTTTTACTGTTGGGTGAAAAGGAAGAGTTATAAATTTCTTATTACCGGTGTTTGTTGATGTCAAAGTCGTGGAATTTCTGATGTGTTGTTTGTATTGGACCTTCCTTAAAATACGGTCGACATCCATAGAAGAGAAACCATTGTACCTCGCTACATCCTTGATATACTTTAATTCTTTGTCATACCTGCTCTTGTTTAGCGGAAATCTGACGAGTCTATTGACCAGAAAACTAATCACGGACATTTTTTGTTGTTCGCAATGGTGCGAATCAAACGTGATAAATCTGTTGGAATTAGTTTCTTTTCTGTAGATGTCTATTTCTAATTTATTGTTGTTGCGTATGACTAGAGTATCTAGAAACGGAAGACGATTGTTCACTTCTTCTTCAATAGTAAACTTGATCGTGGTAAATTTTGAGTTCAGTTCTGCTAGAAAATCTTGTATGTTTCCTTTGTTGGTATCAAACACAGCGAAAATATCATCTACGTACCTAAGCCAAATTCTCGGGAAATATTTGGTTTCTTTTTTCAGGTTTGTTTCAAATTTGCTCATGAAAAGGTTCGCAATAAAAGGAGATAAAGGATTACCCGTCGCCGTGCCTTCCACCTGTTCGAACCATTTTCCGCCTATTTGGAAACAATTTTGTGACATGCATAATTTAGTTAACCTTTTATATTCCGCGGTTTTCACATCATCTACGTTATTTAATTTCAAAAATTCAACCAAATACTCCAGCGTTTCTGAAATTGGTACGCTTGGGAAAAGTGAACAAACGTCGAATGATACAAGGACTTCCTCATCTTTTAATTCAGTCTTTTCAATTTTATTTACAAAATCTACGGAGTCTTCTACACATAGGTTATCTACTTTATGGGGCAAGTTCTTATATTCATTCACTAGCCATTTGTACAATTTGTATGTTGGAGAATCAATGCCGAATACTATAGGTCTCATGGAATTGCCTGGTTTGTGAATTTTTGGAAGACAATACATTTTTAGAATGGTAGGGTTTGAACTTGTTATTTTGAATTTCAGGTTATTATTGATTAAGTTGGGACAGTCCTTAATAGTATCTTTAGTGATTCTAATCATTGACGGTAGGGGTTTTTTTTCAATTCTCTGTACGGTCCTGACGCTAACATAGTGTTGACGCGATTATAATAATCCGGTGTGTCCAGAATGACTATTTTATTTCCTTTATCTGCTTTAAGGTAAAAACAATTTTTATTTCTCAGACTTTTAATAATTCATAAATTCCTCCTATCTTGGCCGCAATTATTATCATTTTCTAAATTCCTCGAAATCTGAATTTTGCACGCGTTTCTAACGAAGTCTTTTGTAGCTACAAGTTTCTAATGTTTGTTTCTATTGAGGCGATTGAATCCTCAACGGGCGATTTCGGTCCGCGAATACTATATTTTAATCCTTTATTAAGGAGGTTCATTTCGTCTTTATTAAAGATCTCAGAAGATTGGTTGTAGATGAGTGGTGTTCTCTCCATGACATTCACATTCTCCTTGCTTGACTTTTTTGGACAGAATCGCCTAAATTTTTTATTAACAGTTACCATTTTTAATTTAAATTTTCTAAATAAAGGCATGAGGCCACCTAGTAGATTGTAAATTGTAAATATGGTTAGAAATTTTAGAGCCTGCGTAGAAAATAATTTGCATGTGTGATACAGTTTTTACTTGCAGTCGGTAACACGGTTGACAATGGGAGCCCACGTGCTCTCGAAACGCTGCGTTCCGCATAATTAATTAATTTGTGTGAGTGGAGTTTACTGCTATACCTGTGAATTTGCTACATTGTATCTGAACATATGTTTTGTTTCAATTTTGCTATAGGAGTATTTTATACGCAAATAACTAAATTTGTGAAGCTCAAACAAATTTTGATATTTTTTTTATTTTGCAGAATTTCATTGGGTCAACACATTTATTTGCACACTCAGCGAAATTTCTATCGTTTCACATAAACTGTTGAACATAATATTTGTTTATTTTTTAATGTTTTCCTTTCATTAATATACAGAGTGAATAGTAGCTATCCTAGAACAGATACCTGAGAAATAACATTCAACAGAAGTAGATGATAGGATTTGTAAGTACCGTTGGCCAAAGTTCTCCTCTGGCAGAGCATTAATTATCAATACTAACTTCCACTTATCGGAACGTCAGCCTCGAATGTGTTAGTATGTGTATCTTATGTGTGGCGAGTGTTAATAGATATTTTAACCGATTTCCTACATTAGAATACACTGGCACTATTATTAAATAAATGTATTGTTTGCTATATCAACATTTTACCGTACAGTATTTTTGTATGTGAAAGAGATATTAATAGCAAACAACACCGGTTAAAAGTGCAACTTAATGTACCATATTATAAATTTACGAATTAAATAAAAATAGATAAAAAAAATGTGGTTGATGAAACAACGGATGCAAGCAAGAATTGTACTTTAAATGTGCAAGTACGCTCTTTAAAAAACGCGGGTGCATCCTTGTCTTTTCTTTTACGTGGTAGAAGAGTACAGAAGACAACCGTGGAAAGGGTAGTAGAAACTACAACAAATACCTTTGGCAAGTTCAATATACTGGCAAGCCAACTTGTAATGTTGGTTACAGATGGGGTTCGAACATAGTTAAAGCTGCAAGGTTACTAAAACAATTTTATCCTCAATTGGTTCATGTAACCGTTGTGCTTCATGCATGTCATTTTGTAGCTGAATTTATTAGAAACAGTTACCCAAAAGTAGATCAATTTATTCGTATCTACCAAACAAGTTTTTATTAAATCTTAAAAGTTTAAACAGGCTTGTCCGGGTATTCCTCAACCACCGCAGCCGGTATTAATGATATGGGGAACGTGGCTTAAAGCTGAACGTGGTTTAAACATAGGAATTACGAGAATTTTTACACATTATTAAACATTGTATTCCAAATTTAAATCCGCAAGAAGACCAAGGAATTTCAGTAAGCCAGCGGCTGGATTCAGATACCGAAATCCATACTCAGATAGAACAAATTTCTAAAAATTATTTAATTCTTTTAGGCCAACTTCCAAGTTAGAGAACACCAAGCTGTCAATACATGAAGTGCTGAATATAGTAGATTACCTCAAAGCCTCGTTAGGAAATCTAACAGATGGTGTAGGAAGATTAGAACCGATAAATTGTGTGCGGTTATAAATAACACATGGGCTGAAAGGTCCCGGGCCTAACAAAGAAAACACGGTTGTTTTGGTTCAAAATTAGCTTTATTCATCAACGTAATCTCCATCAAGAGCAACGCAATCATTCCAGCGTCGCTCTAACATTTCAATACTACTTTTGTAGAACGATTTATCTTTTGCCTCAAAATAGGCCTCAGTTTCGGCGATAACCTCTTGATTCATGCGAAATTTCTTACCGGCGAGCATTCTTTTGAGTTCTACGAACAGCTAGTAGTCGCTGGGAGCCAAATCTGGCGAATACGGTGGATGTGGGAGCAATTCGAAGTTCAATTCATGTAGTTTTGCCATTGTTTTGATTGACTTGTGACACGATGCGTTGTCTTGACGAAACAACATTTTTTTCTTTGCTATATGTGGTCGTTTCAATTTCGGCCTTCAAACGCTCCATAAACGCTATATAATATTCGCTGTTGATGGTATTTCCTTTCTCAAGATAGTCGATGAATATTACACCACGGACATTCCAAAATACCGAGGCCATAACCTTTCCAGCCGATTGTTGTGCTTTCGGGCGCTTTGGACGAGGTTCACCAGTTGCTGTCCATACAGATGACGATCGTTTTGATTCCGGAGTGAAGTGATGGATCCATGTTTCATCCATTGTCACACATCGACGCAAAAATTCCGGTTTGTTACGTTTGAACATGGCCAAACACTGCTCCGAATCATCAACAAGTTCTTGTTTTTGGTCAACACTCAGCAAACGCGGCACTCACTTTGAACAGAGCTTTCTCATAGTCAAATGCTCATGCAATATAAAGCCAATACGTTCTTTTGATATCTTTACGATGTCAGCTAACTCACGCAACTTCACTTTTCGATCACTCAAAACGATTTTGTGGATTTTTTTGATGTTCTCTGATGTTACCGCCTCATTTAGACGTCCACTGTGTTCTGCATCATCGGTGTCTCTACGACCACGTTTGAAGTCGGCAAACCAACGTTTTATTGTTGCCTCTGATGGAACGGAGTCCCTATAACACTTTTCAACCATTGCTTCGCTTGAACGGTATTTTTTCCCATCAAGAAGCAGTGTAAAATTAAAACACGAAATTGTTTTTGATCCATTGTTTTGAAAATAACAAAAATAGCGTGACTCTTAGCACAATAACTCACAAACTAATGAATAGAATATCATGAAATTTTAACAGCTGTCTTTTGAAGGTTAGTACTAACTGAGAGAAAGGTGACTGCAATAAAACTAGCGTCATCTATGTGTTAGGCCCGGGACTTTTCAGCCCAGGTGTTAAGAATCCCGATGTTCATATTTAAATGCATGGAAGAGTGATACTTCTCCAGTTCATAAGGCGGCGATGATAATAAAAATTAGTCAAGGAAAATATATAAGTAAATGTCGACGGTTTATAATGTAGGTTATGTAATCCGGTCAAAAGCGAAATCCAATATCACTAAGCGATGAAAGAAATCGGTATTTAAATGATCATTGCACGTGTAGGCCCATATATTTAAAGAATTAAAAGTAGTTTATTCTAAATTTACATAATAACTCAAATATTAAAGACAAACGTCTGCAAAATAGAGCAAGAGCCGGATGAAAACCAATTTTCAATGAAGATATCGAAAGAACAAAGAAATACAGCATCGAAATCCCATTTATTGCAACTACGGCAATCAAATAAAAATTAGATTTACAAGGCACAATATAAACTAGCAGTATTTTACCTCAAAATTGCGTAAACTTCAGAAAATCAGTTGAAAGAATATTTGCATTACCAAGAAAATGCAGCTGTACATCTTGAATTCGCTCAAGCAAACGTAAATTACTGGTGGGATGGCGTAACACTTTTGGACCAGAAGGTTGTATATAAAGGTATATATTCAAAGACTGTACAAAGTAGTTATGGCTATAGAATGCCATTTAGAATGAAGCCGAAATTATTCAAAAACTAGAGGATGTGGCAGAATTAACTGCGCCTTTCGGCGATAGATGTTTGCTGTGATCCTTAGTAAATTTGTTGGGTAACTAGATGATATGCAGATATTTTAGAAACGTTATCTCTGTCTTCCTCTCGCATAATTTTCCCAAAAAATCCTATTCACTTAATGCAGGACAATTCTTCCTTCCATTTCAGGCATAATTAAGAATTGGATTGGTAACAACCCAGAAGTTGTACTGATCCCTTGACCAAATAGGTTGCCTGAGTTGAATATTGTAGAAAATTTGTGGGCTTCTAATGAACGTTTCATGTATTTTGGATTTCTAAGCTTTTATTACATTTCAATTTGTAACTGTAATGCAAATATATGCCATCGCTTATCGTAATAACGCAGAAATTTACGTGTAATTTTAGTGAAACCGAATAACTTTTCAGTTTTTCTGGTTCATTCTAAAGATACTGAAGTGTTCTCAATGTACCCTGAAAATATGACATACATATAAAGGATTCGCTTGAAAATAATTGACTAGTTCAAGATCAAAGACTGTTTAAGCCTTCTAATCAAATGCCTTGATAAAAGTACACATTTGTAAATATGGTTGCATAATTAAGTTAGCACTAAATTCGTAGTTTCACGTTGAAGAAAGTTTTGAAAAAGACAGAAGAGAAAGAACTTCACTCATCTAAAGGTGCGTCAATGATTTATGAAACAGCCTTTGCTAATCTTTCTGGCATTTGAATTATATCAAATTTCTTATTAGGCGTGAACATGTTACTAGTATTTCAGTGTCCATTCTTCTTCTTTCGTTATATTTACTTCAATCATATCTACGGTAATATCTTCTTGCTCATAATCTGACGAATTAAAGCAACCGTATGCGTATCCATGGAATTACATGAATAAACATATGACGTGTTTAATTCGATAGCTAGGGCTTGTACATAACGTACCTACGCATTTTCTTGTACACCGAAAGCAATTTACCTAATCTGCTTCATTAAAAAGAACGTCTCTGTCATTTATTTGCTTAACGGACTATTTTTAAGTGGCGTTCACGTCGTCGAGCCTTCCTTTTGTCGCACGCTAGAGACACATAGAGACATAATTCAAGGCACTTACCGCCGACTGCTCTTCGAAAGTGGGAAAGACGTGAACATGCATACAACCACATTACTCTAGACGTCTGAAATGGATCTTGTGGCTCGGTTTTTACAGTTATTCGTGTAATAGACGTCATCAATTAGGATTACCTATTCCGTAGCCGGTCGTGGGAGATGAGAGTGGTGCCTACCGAAGCGAAATAGGAGAACGCGACTAAATATAATAGAATCAATTGAAATAGGATTCCCAGTATAGACCTGAGATGCTTTATGTTATGTTTCATTCTGACTTGGTGCTTCTTACTTTTTTGATTGGTTTCACATCTTTTGAAGCTGATATTCCAAGTGCTTCTGAGAGTGTTGAAATATTCAGCAGCACTATATAAGGTACTAACTGTAGCTGTACAAGTTATGTATAGAGTAGTGATGGGCGAATCGAGTGAAAATATGATTCGGTAAGGACAAACGAATACTCGCTCGTTAACCGACTCCAAAAATCGTTTTCAAAACCGAGTAGTTTTACCGAATGATCATTCACTTACATAAAAGTATTCATTAAGAAGTTAGAATTCGAAATAAAAGTGAATCGAAACCTTCTTGAGTCACCAGGCTAACCGAATGTAACACATGGACAAAGTGTTATGGGGACTCCGCTCCATCAGAAACAACAATAAAACGTTAGTTTGCTGACTTTAAACGTGGTCGTAGAGACACCGATGATGCAGAACGCAGTGGACGGTCCAAATGAGGCGGTAACACCAGAAAACATTAAAAAAAATCCACAAAATCGTTTGGAATGATCGAAAAGTGAAGTTGCGTGAGTTAGCTGACATCGTAAAGATATCAAAAGAACGTATTGGCTTTATATTGCATGAGCATTTGACTATGAGAAAGCTGGGTGCCGCGTTTGCTCACTGTTGACCAAAAACAAGAACGTGTTGATGATTCTGAGCAGTGTGACGGCCATGTTTAAACGTAACAAACCGGAATTTTTGCGTCGATATGTGACAATGGGTGAAACATGGATCCATCACTTCACTGCGGAATCAAAACGATCGTCGTCTGAGTGGAGAGCAACTGGTGAACCTCGTCCAAAGCGCCCGAAAGCACAACAATCGGCTGGAAAGGTTATGGCCTCGGTATTTTGGGATGTGCGTGGTGTAATATTCATCGACTATCTTGAGAAAGGAAATATCATCAACAGTGAATATTATATAGCGTTATTGGAGCGTTTGAAGGCCGAAATTGCAAAGAAACGACCGCATATGGCAAAGAAAAAAATGTAGTTTCATCAAGATAACGCACCGTGTCACAAGTCAATCAAAACAATGGCAAAACTACATGAGTTGAACTTTGAATTGCTCCCACATCCACCGTATTCGCCAGATTTCGCTCCCAGCGACTATTGGCTGTTCGCAGACCTCAAAAAAATGCTCGCCGGTAAAAAATTTCGCACGAATGAAGAGGTTATCGCTGAAACTGAGGCCTATTTTGAGGCAAAAGATAAATCGTTCTACAAAAGTGGTATTGAAATGTTAGAGCGGTGCTGGAATGATTGCGTTGCTCTTGATATAGATTACGTTGATGAATAAAGCTAATTTTGAACCAAAAAAACCGTGTTTTCTTTGTTAGGCCCGGGACCTTTCAGCCCATGTGTTATATTATGTATAACAGCGTACTTATACCTATATAAGTGGGTTATAGTATTTGCTGAACTGTTCGTTTAAAATAAACGATTGTTTCTAACGCTCGTAGTACGGCTGATGTATGTTTAAAGATAGATTGTTTTCTTTATTAAGATTACAGCCTACTTACTTATACAGCTCGTCTTTTAACTTTGCCATATTATACTAATATCAATGGGATTTCAAATTCTATAGAGGATATTATTAAACAAGAAATAATCGCAATATATGTATATATGCCGTTTGTGCGCACGTAAACATCTATATGGGAAATTATGAGTATGTAATAAAATAAAAAACGTATAACGGGGAAAAATCTAAGTAACCTTCGATAAGTATACTGGCATAAATGCTTGCCTAACACACTGTTAACTACAAAAGAAGAAATAAACGTTGCGACAGGTTGTCAAAGGTCATCTAAGGCAATGTATCAGACATGCTGCATTTCTTTATTGTTATTTAGATATATTAGTGCCTACCTGGCAACTTTTTAGTTCGGCTTCACGAATAAATTTTAAATTTTGTTTACTATATGTGCAGCACCGATGTGGTTATAATACTTCTTCAAATCAGTCATTAGAATTGTTTTAAAAACTAACAAAGTTTGGTAAATAAACAGTACAGTATGCATTAAAAAAAAGGTTTCACGAAAAAGACGTTCATCAATCTGGGATTATTTTGAAAAATCCGGCGGTGAGAATATGAATGCTCATATTGCCCGCAAATGACATATTTGATAACTCCGCATCTGAAACTCTTTCTATAGTTTCCGATACACAGCACCCATCGTCAGAATTACCAGAGGTTCACACTAGTTTTGGAAAACGAATATCTGGAGAACTCAAGAAGCCCACAGACAATAGCATTATTGAAATGATTAGTATTAGATTTTTAGCCATTGCCAATCATAGAAGATAAAGGCTTCATAAGTTTTCGTAACAACTTACAATCAAAGAATACTTTATCAAACAGAAGAATTCCAAAGCAGGTTAAATTGCTAACAGACGAAGAAATTGCTTATCGGCCAATAAATTAATATATGAAGCGAGAGTACAGAATAAAAGAAAAAGAGAAAGCCTCACTGTTTTTTACTATCCCCCATACTTTTTTCTATTGAATTTAATTCCGAATGTTATCTGCTAGATCTGTATTATGGACAGGTTTATGTCGTCTAATACGTTATATAACTTTGCCTTCGTGTGATATGGACTGTACACAATTTTCAGTCCATCAACCCACTTCATGGTTTCTAATTTCAAGTGCTGGTCCTCTTACCACTGAACCACCGAGCAGTTTTTGGATGCATCATTGCTAATGCATTGTGATTAGTAGCATTTTCGAAAACAATTACTGATCGTTCTGTAAGATTTAGTATGAAATGTTCTTCGGGCCATCTTTTATAATTTATAAAATTCATGTCGTAATGATAGTCACCAGCTTAACCTGATTTAAAAATTAATAGCACATTATCCATAAAGCTTTGCTCACTGTCTAGAAAAACATTACCTGTGCATCACAATTGCAAGATTTTGTTTGATTCTGCACCAATTATCAAATGCTTCTCCTTAGGCCTTTGAGACCGGGATTGTACGGGTAAACCTATTCGTGAGGTGTAGTATGGCTTCCTGCCTGTTTGAAGATACACTGTGGTATGCAAGCTTTTACAGTAGCACGAGCACAGTATATGCTATGTAATAAAGCTTAAACTTCAGAATATTCTTAACCTGCAGAGAGACCTTCAGGGTTTGTCTTTACCATCAAGGGTTGATGAGAAAATTATCGCAGCAACTAATGGGGTTGTTTATAATTGCGCACTATAAATTAAAACGGACTATATATGAAGAAGGGTTTCATCTAAAAATATCTATATATGTACATATAAACGTTATTTTAAACCTAAATTTATGAAAAATTTCCTGAAATACGTAAGAAGTATTAACAAGGAGGACAGCCTTTTATGCAAAAGTTGATTCACTCACTTTAACCCCCATTCATCCGGGAGCAACTCTCTTCAAAACCGTAAATTGAAAGCGCTATCAAGTAATACCTCATTTTAGCTAGTAATAAGCTTATTGTAAATATGTCTGGTAACCACACTGAAATTTAAATTTCTAAAACCAAAATCAATATTTACACGTTTTCAGTTACATATTAGGAAATATTTTCGTTGCCATGACAATAACGGTATCCTAATGTACATATTTTCACAAAAATAAACACCAATTACTAAACGCCAGCTTAAAATTTGTCACCTCTAAATATTCTAAATCCATTCGAGCACCCCTGGATATAACGAAAATCTTTAATGTTCTTCCCCATCAAAGTCCTTATGCAAATTTCTCTTTTACATTCCTTTGTTCTCGCTATCGGAACCCCTCGCCGCTATTTTAACGTTCACGTTCAGCGACCGCAGCATCCCGCACGAAGAGAAGTACCTACGCGTAAGTACCTAAATCATACACACGCGTCCGAAGCGGGAAGAAGAAGCGCATGGGCGATAGGTGCGCGATTTTCGCATCGCTGAGGAAGCGACGACGGCCAACAGCGGAGCGTTCTAGTAGTAATACGCCGTCGTCGGTGTCTGGTGGCGTCCTAATCGGTCATACCGACCAGTTTATCATCTCATACCGGCCGATACAATAACAATCTACGCAAGTGCGTGATATTTAAATGGGAGAGCTAATAATGAGAAAGTAAAAAGGGAAAAGAAAATGTTTTCACCGATTGAGTAATCTACCGAAAGTCTCATCTTCCGTCACGCGCTTCGAAAGTTTTTGTTTTCCCGTCTCTTTCTCTCCCTCGCACTTCTTTCTTCGTTGAAAACGGACGCAAACACGAACACTTTGATAATTCGATGATGGACGAGAATTGATTCCGTTCCGGCCCTCGCAGCTCGGTGTTGTTCTTTTATTTCTTTCGGGGACGTGTCCGTTCAAAGAAGCGGCGGAAAAGAACTTCTAACTTTCTTTTTTTCTTCGCTCGTTCCGTCGCGCTCATAGAAAAACTTCTAATTAGGTGCTAACGGAGAGTGTAGAAACTGATATTAGACGTGAGCAAGAGTTCGGATGGAAGAAAGTTGCGACCATAGCTAGGGTGATCTTAAGAAGTCTTAAGAGGAGTTGCCTCACGCTCAATCAACAGGACTTCCGTTAATCCTTTAAGGCAATTACTTATTTATATTTTATCTGATGTTTAGGTATGGTGTTCGTCATTTCTTTGTAGGAAAGTTTGTGCGTGTTTGCTTGAAACACTCTTTTGAAAAGAGAAAGAATTGGATTTTTCTAGAATATTTAAAAAAAAAAAGAGAAGGGAACACACCCACTATATAGTTTGCCCACAACTATCAATATACCTCTAGCAGTCTAGCCATAAATATTATTAGGTAAAGATTTCATTATAACACAAAAATAAATTTAGTTCCATGAACAATTTTCTATTCTTACAAAGACGTAGTAAATTTTAAGAAGCCAACTATACTCAAAATGGCTCCCACTTGTCCTAATGCATGCCATCGGTCATCTTGATCTATCATCAGTTGCTGCATGTATAGTGTCCAATGGTAAATTGGCTGCTGTTTTCAGCAAGGACCTGTTTAGAGAGTAAATGTTAGGATTCCCTGTCTAATTTATTTGGACCATTTGCTAAAATAGCTATTGAAAAATGTATTGTACAAGAATAAGTTTTTATTCAGAACTGTTTATAGACGTCGTCACAACTATATAACTAATATTTTGTGATGCCTCCTTTCGCTTTTAAAATTGCTGTTATTCTTTTTGGCACACTGTTTATGTAAGCGCTAATGGTAATTGTAGCGTAATTTTGCCACACATCCTCAATAGTTCTTACTAATTGCCCTTTTGTAGTGTTTCTTCTCGAATACACACGTGGTTTTAGAACACTTCGTACGTTCTCAATTGCACTGAGGTCGGGAGAATTTTTTGGCCATGGTAACACTGGCAGAATGTGCGTTTCGAAAAGACTTTGAATGGATTTGCTCATGTGGCATGGTGCCTTATCGTGCACGAATGTATAAGGGCCTTCATTCGGATCTAAATTATTGATATATGATAGGAGGATGCCTTGACCTCCAATATACGCTTATGTTGGTGTTGATTCATGGAGTCTTGGCAAAAAATACAGTGGTCCAGGACCGTGCACTGATATACAGGACCAAACCATAACTGACGGAGAGTGCTTCACCGTTTTTGGTACACTAGCTTTACTAAACCGTTCGGATGGACGTCATCTAACAAATTGAGTTCTTTCGGTCATGGTTTCTAGTTTTGACTCATTGCTGAATACGATCTTTAATGGAAAGACATTCTTCAAACAAAAGAAGCAAATTTTGCTTTTTTTACATATTCATTTAATTTATTTTGTCTTACTTTTCGCCAGGGCGTTTGCATTTTAATTCGGATTCGTACAATCGTCTACGTACTGTACGGGTAGATATTTGCACTCCTTGTTGAGACATTATATTTCCTATTTCTTTGGCGGATAAACCTCGGTTTTCAGTTGTTAGTTGCAGGATACGTCTTTTTCTTGCTCTTCCGGTACTTGTAGTGGGTATCTTTTCTTTCGTTAAAACGGCGATTCGCTGCAATTTTTGTCGGGATATTTTTTCTTTCATTGCAATTGTGGATTGGGAATACACTGATGTAATGCCCCAATATGCATTTTTTTCTCATATGGTTAAAGCACGTAAACACGAAAAAACGTTGTGACATAAACAGTTAAATATTCTTTCTACAATACTATCAGATTAAGGTTAGAACTTGACGCAGCCCAGAAACATTTTCTTCCTATAATTTCTGAGCAGACATTACCTTAAGGCTTGGTGCTGAATCCTGTTCTAATCTCCAGTGGTTACATTACTGTTCTTTGCTTCATACTAGTGAAAGCTTTAATGTAATTTCGAAGCACGGTCATAGCGGACTCCCGGACTTTTCAATGAGTTCCTGTGCTTCTTTTGAAGTCGAAGTATAAATTCGGTTTTGTTTGTTGAAATTTTATATACTAAACTATGAAAAGTATCTACCTGCGATTATCATAAGCGTAGCACTGAAGGAAGCATTTTGTTGCTACTATTCTGCTTTTTCTCGATTTATTATTTATTATTTTGCAAATGACCCACTGATCTTTTAAAACCTTCTAGTCTCAAATCAACTTCGAGCATATCGTATTATTGTTATTTTTCATGTTTTGTTTCCTATGTTGTTGTTGTTTTAACAGCAATTTTGGGTAAGAACCATGATTTTTGAAAATCAGAAACACGTAAATGCCAGTAAACCGATTTATCTCACGATAAACAAACATTTTTTTGTGAGATCTATAGGATTCAATAAGGCGCTGTTATTATTACTATTACTTTATTACCATTAATAAAACACTGACGTAAATTCCTTGATCAAACAACCATACAGCCGCGTGTTCTA
The DNA here is from genome assembly GCA_023509865.1 of Trypoxylus dichotomus. Taxonomy (NCBI): domain Eukaryota; kingdom Metazoa; phylum Arthropoda; class Insecta; order Coleoptera; family Scarabaeidae; genus Trypoxylus; species Trypoxylus dichotomus. Next base: position 39,245,327 of record CM042081.1, read on the forward strand.
CGTAGTATTACGATTTCTAACTAATTTATTTTCAACGAATAGAATGCTTTCTCTTAATTAAGAATATATAATTGAATCCTCGCAAAATTTCTCAAGATGAAATTTATGAGCGGTAGTGTAACCAAAATAAATTAAGAGGTTCATTTCTGCACGAGGCACCATTCCTCTGCGCTATTTAAATTCTAAATTAACCAGTTCGATGCTAAAATTAAGTTATCTAGATGTTTTTATATAGAACGTCTTAAGTGGTGGCCAAAAATATAAAATTTGTACGTAAATATATTATTAAAACATCAATTTTTGTGACTTCTCCGATCGTCCTGTCGATTGATGTACGATGCTTAATGTGTCGTTCTATTTTGTAAGCTGAGCAGTATTCGAAAATATATGTTTATTTGAGCGGAACGGGATACGGTTGACATGTACAGTTGTGTTTAAAGTTATTCAATTTGTAGTGGATATTTTAAAAAGATCTAACTTAGAATCAGCGAGTGAAAATGCTTGTAAATAATATATATGTATACAAAGTGATTGTAAAGTAACGCATACAATTCGTAATTTCTTTATATTTAGTTATATTGAAAATCGCGGAATCGCGATATTATATTGAATATTTAGATCCTATTGGAAACATGACCTACGCAAGTTTCCAGACATCCCTTTGTTGTCTTAAGCGTCTAACATAAATAAACATTTCTAAAAGTTATATATGTCGGTCAAAGAGTGGAAAGACGCAGAATACTGAAGGTATTTAAATTGTAACACATGGGCTGAAAAGTCCCGGGCCTAACAAAGACAACACGGTTTTTTTGGTTCAAAATTAGCTTTATTCATCAACGTAATCTCCATCAAGAGCAACGCAATCATTCCAGCGCCGCTCTAACATTTCAATACCACTTTTGTAGAACGATTTATCTTTTGCCTCAAAATAGGCCTCAGTTTCAGCAATAACCTCTTCATTCGTGCGAAATTTCTTACCGGCGAGCATTTTTTTGAGGTCTGCGAACAGCCAGTAGTCGCTGGGAGCCAAATCTGGCGAATACGGTGGATGTCGGAGCAATTCGAAGTTCAATTCATGTAGTTTTGCCATTGTTTTGATTGACTTTTGACACGGTGCGTTGTCTTAATGAAACAAATTTTTTTTCTTTGCCATATGCGGTCGTTTCTTTGCAATTTCGGCCTTCAAACGCTCCAATAACGCTACATAATATTCACTGTTGATGGTATTTCCTTTCTCAAGATAGTCGATGAATATTACACCACGCACATCCCAAAATACCGAGGCCATAACCTTTCTAGCCGATTGTTGTGTTTTCGGGCGCTTTGGACGAGGATCACCAGTTGCTGTCCACTCAGATGACGATCGTTTTGATTCCGCAGTGAAGTGATGGATCCATGTTTCATCCATTGTCACATATCGACGCAAAAATTCCGGCTTGTTACGTTTGAACATGGCCAAGCACTGCTCTTGTTTTTGGTCAACACTGAGCAAACGCGGCACCCAATTTGAACAGAGCTTTCTCATAGTCAAATGCTTATGCAATATAAAGCCAATACGTTCTTTTGATATCTTTGCGATGTCATCTAACTCACGCAACTTCACTTTTCGATCATTCAAAACGATTTTGTGGATTTTTTTGATGTTTTCTGGTGTTACCGCCTCATTTGGACGTTCACTGCGTTCTGCATCATCGGTGTCTCTACGACCACGTTTGAAGTGAGCAAACCAACGTTTTATTGTTGTTTCTGATGGGGCGGAGTCCCCATAACACTTTTCAAGCCATTGCTTCGCTTGAACGGTATTTTTTCCCATCAAGAAGCAGTGTAAAATTAAAACACGAAATTTTTTTTGATCCATTGTTTCGAAAATAATAAAAGTAGCGTGACTCTTACCACAATAACTCACAAACTAATGAATAGAATATCATGAAATTTTAACAGCTGCCTTTTGAAGGTTAATACTAACTGAGAGAAAGGTGACTGCAATAAAACTTGCGTCATCTATGTGTTAGGCCCGGGACTTTTCAGCCCATGTGTTATGTTCAGTTCACAATGAAATAAGATTATATTAGCCTAGTTTGTGTTTTTTGGAAAGCCTCTAGTTACAATTTACAACTTAATTTCACTAACTTAGGGTTTCGAAAATACTTGCTTTTGGCATCATAAGAACAATAATATATGTCATCATTGCGACCATATAACATCATTGATGATTTCTTTAAAAGACATCTTGTGGATTATATTGCATTTTTAGATACAACTGGTTTTTATATGTACAGGTATATAATAATTTTGCCAAGTGTAATCAGAAAATTTTTGAGAAAAAATTGTTGTAATTTGAAAACTCTAGTTTATCATAACTAATTGAATTCAACGCGTAACAAAATTAAAAGAAAGCCTAAAATATTGAAGGGAATTGTTTATTCAAATATAAACGTAATAGAATTATGTGCGCCTTCTTATATCAATCGCCACACTCCGAGCTCACAATGAAGGCATCGAGGATGATATTTTACATTCGTCAGTTGTCTACTTAATGTCGAGTGTACAGTGGTATGTCATGTGAGTGAATTTTTTCAAATGCTTCGTTTAGGTCATAGGCAAAGAATTGAGATTCCTACGATGGTAGACTACGGCGATAAAATTAGAATCAGAATGAGATCTGTGCATTGTTTGACAGAGTACACGACGAAAAACGTCCAATCACACAGCCCGCTGTTAGTAGAATTATTGCAAACTACAGTGAGATGAGACATGTAAGAGATTTACCTTGGGCTAGTAACGGAGGAGCAGAAGTTAAATATGCTGTTGAAACTGGAAGAAAATCTATACATATTCACTAAGACATTGGCTTCACACAATAACGTAAATCAAAGCGCAGTCGCGATATTTTGATCGGCGGCTGGGGTTCTGTGAAAATGAAACTAACTCCACGTTTTTTAAACAATATAACTTTTTCAGGTTGGTACACATAGTCAAAGATCAATACAGTACATATTAGAGAATAACTACAACTTTATTACTCCCATGTAGATAGAACTGTAAATAGACACAATTGCCGCTATTAGTCGAGACACAACCCCCACTGAATCTACAGCGCACAGCATCCAGTGTTTGGCCAGGAATAATTGGCTAAAGTATCACTGGCCCATATTTGTTGAGGGAATTCTCACTGCTGCACGCTATTTAGAATTTTTATGTAAATGAATTAATTGCTGCTTCGGCTGTGTTGTTTTCTAATAACAATGATAACGACATGCCCCATTAAGATATTTGGTTTCAACAAGAGGGGACACCATCTCATTATGGAATTGCTGTAAAAACATTTTTAAATGAGCTGTTTACCGGAAGACGGATTGGTCGGCGAGGGACTATTGAATGGTCTTCCAGATCCCCGAATCCAACCCCACTGAACTTCTTAGAGGGCCATTTCAAAACAAGGTTTCTCTGAATAGACCGAATAACAAAGAAGATCTAAAAGGTAGAGTTCGCCACGAGATTAGATTGATAGTCCTTGAAGCAATTGACCGATCAGTTCAAAGCTTATTAAATTTATTGAAGGATGTGATACTTCAGCATATTAATTTATTTTCACCTGCTACACCTAAAATGATTTGAAATAGTAGCAATGATAATGATAGTAATAGTTATAATAATAACAATAATAATGATAATGATAATAATAGCAATAATGATCACATAACCCAACAACATTGACCAATTACAGCGAGCATTGGCCGACCATGAGTTCTTATCTATGGTGTATTAAGATAGGTATTCTCAGCGTGCAACTCTATTATTCTTGTAAAACAGCCTCACATGTCTATGAATGTAAGTGCTTCTATAGCAACTTTTTAGCAACTTTGGATATATTATTTCCTAAGCTATTACTTAATTACTAACAAGCTTATTATCGTTAGTCACTTTAAAATTCCTGACTTTTGTCACAACAATCCAATATGTCGGCAAACTACCACTTTAAGTAATTTTTGCGATATATTAAACTTATTACAATACAATAGTGTGTATAATTCTCAAAATAAGTTATTAGATCATATATTTTTACCATCACATGCGAAGTAACTGGGGCTGGTCCATCCTTGGTCCACGAGGATTGTGATTGCCATCCCGCTTTAAGCATTGCGTTCCAGTTTAGATGCGTCTATAATGCGGAGTTCTCCATTAAAAGCACGAGAAAATATATAATTCTCGAAAAGTCGTTCTCTATGAGTCTAGTGCTACTACGAACTAGTCAATGTAGAACAACGACGCAGATATGAATGCCGCTTGTAGTGAACTTTATAAAAACCCAGAAAATCCAGAAGATTTAGAAGATATTATCCTGTTTGGTATAGTAGTGAACTCATTAGAAATGTTAAACTGAAATATGAGTTACACAAGTAATATAAAAGAAGGAGATTGCGTACTATAATAAAATCATTGATTAAGCAAGCTTACCGCTGCTACATCTTTAAGCTTGAAATGTCTACGTGTTCGGATGCTAAGAACGTCTGGTCCTTTATTGGCACTCACAGAAGAATAGTAGAATTCCCGGAGTGATATATAGGAATGGGATCGTTTTGCGGACCCATAGCTGATTGTCGAGGCCTTTTCGGATCAGTTCTTGAGTGCATTCGAAGACTCAACTCAATCTCCTCCAGATAAGGATACTAACTATGTTTCTTCTTATGGGGTTATTTGAAGAACATAGTTTATGTAAATAGACAGAATAACATAGAAGTACTAAAAGCTAGAATTCTCCACGAGATTAGATTGATAGCCCCTGAAGCAATTGAGCGATTACTTCAAGGTTTTGTATTCGCTTAGATTATGGATAGTTAGTTGATGGAGAACCGTTTGAACACTTGATGCATTCAAGTTTAGTTAATTAATTTTAAGTAATAGTTATCTTTTTTTACTCGTTATTTACTTGCTTAATATTAAACCTTTACTCGTTTTAACTACGATAATTTCTTGCTGTACGTATAAAAACCGGCTGTATCTAAAAATGCAATATAATCTACAGGTAAAATTATATATAACGTCATATCGTTGCAATGATACCAGATATGATTGCTGTTTTGCCAAAGGTGAGTCTTTTTAAAACCCTAAGTTACGTGTTTCTTGCGATTTTCAATATAATTAAAGTTTAACAGAAAGAAGGAACATAACTCTTTCAGAATTACAGCCTCGAGTATATTCATCGCATTTAGAAATGGGCAAATAATAAAACGCATCATAGATAAACTTATATAATAATATGCATAAATTATGTTAAGAAACAACAACACAAAGATTGCGAAGATTGTATTGGGTATTATCTTATTTCTTATAAGGTATTTCTTTGCATTTCCGAGTTATATTTCTTCCTTAATCATATATTTATATGTAGATATCTAAAGTATCTTGTGTTATAGATAGTATGTTCATCAGTCAGACAAATTATTGTTATTTATTTGTATAGTGTGAAGTGTACTGAGATACTTGTGCCTATGAACTAGTAGCATATATTGCAAAATTCTCCTTTTCATGCAATCTTGTGGCAGACACTGTACTGTGTGTGTAGAAAAGGCAACATTATAACACATTTTCTTTATTTTGAATATTCCACACCTGTAAGACTCACTTTTTCTAATTTCCAGTATATAATACAACTATATGATTGATAGCAAAGCTGAAACTTATCTTGCTCTTACCAACCTTTTACAAACTCATATACGATTGTGTTTTGGCCTGCAGCATCCTCCTGTTTGAGACGTTTCCAAAGATAAAGTCAACATTTTAATAACTTTCCATCTTCAAACATGTTTTGATAACAAAGTACTTTCCTCGGGGCAGGATGAAGTTATCGCTACATACAAAGTATCAGTACATCGTTGCGTAGGTTTACACCCATATAAATACGGAAATTTTAAGATCTTAATTTAGTAAAAGTGCCACACACAAAGTACTAAAACGATACGGTAATTACGTCTAAGCATATGCTTTGATATATCATGTATTCCTTTTGTTCTCCATTTCTTATTATTCAAAAAGTATAGACTAATTAATTTCTTGTCTCGTTGTTAGGTAGAAAAAGAAAACAACGGCGCAAGGGAAACATTCTCAAGGTTGAAAAGTTAATTGGCTTCTTTTGTTGAAGGAGGGAATAAAATAGTAGAAGTTTTCATATAAACCTGATAGAAGATAAAAGCAGTTCTTCACTGAATAGAAAATACGAACTGGTAGTCCTTTTATTGTCGAAATTCAAAGAGAATTTTTTAATTTAATTCTTGAGCATTAAATTGTCGTAAAATTGTATAGGTCATAAATTGATCTTGTTAGTGAAAGTGCATTGTAACGAAAAATAGGGAGGCCCTTTGATTAGGTTTAACTCGAAGAGACAAAACTATTATTTTCTGGAAATGGGTCACACAATGAGAAGAGATTAGATGTCGGGAAATGCATCTCAGCTTCCATGCAAATTACAAAGTCGCACATTACCAGAAATGTAGGTTGCAACAATTACGTGGAAATGGTTTTAATAGAATGGGATTTCCACTAGCCTGCTATATCTAATTTAACTTAGCTTGTTTTCGTAACTAGAACTAGTTGGTTTCTTCACTTCTCCTTAGGGGTTGTACACGTATTTATCCACGTTTGAATAAGATCATCTAGAAGTATTGGAAATGATCTGATAATACATTTAGGAATCTATGTTGATATGTATAGCACATATCGCTTAGCCCCGGAAACGTTTGTGTGGCCATAAAGGTCTTCTATTTAGTTTGAACGATATGAATGTAAATCTAGATAAGCTATACACCTTTGATAAATTCACTAATGTTATATGCCCATTTACCTGTCTAGATTTCGTATTGAAGGATGTAATACTTCTGCGTATTAATTCATTTGATATATGTATTTCAAATTTCGAGCTCTGGTACACTTAAAATGATTTGAAATAGTAGCAATCATAATGATAGTCATAGTGATAAAAATAACAATAATGATAATCACAATGATAATAATAAATATAGTAATAATATATATATAATAACCTTCACATATTCAAACAATTCTAACCAATTACAGGCGGCGCTGGCTGACCCCGTGGTGCATTAAGATGTTCATTCTCAGCGTGTAAATATATTATTCTTGCAAAATAGCCTGATATGTGCAAATTAATAACCGAGTTTACAAATATAGATATAATTCAAAGTAAGTGCTCCTGTAACTACTTCCACCATATACGTTTTTGTTTTGTATATACCAACTACACCTTCGCTCGATAATCTCGATGCTTTGATAGATTATTTTACCAGCTATTACCTAGGTACTGGCGGGCTTATTATCGTTGGTGGCTTTGATATCCTTAACTCTTGTCACAACAATCGAAGATGTTGATCAACTCCCACTTTAAATAATTTTTGCGATTTATTAAATTTACATTACATTCACAATGCGATATCTTCAATGCGAAGTGACTTGGGATGCTCTACCTCGGTCCATGAGAATTTTGCATTCCATCCAGCTTTAAGCATTGCGTTCCAGCTTGCCTGCAAGTCTCAAGTTCCCCATTAACAGCACGAGAATATATGATGTTCGAGAAGCTAACTTTCACTTTAACTATGAGACCATTGCTGCTATGAACTGGTCAATTTTGGACAACTACGCAGATGTTAATGCTTCTAGCGAATTTTATAAGAACGCAAAAGAGCCCATTTGGTATGCTAGTGAACTCATTAGAAATATTAAACTGAAATATGGTTTATACAAGAAGTATAAAAGTTCGGGGACCTTAGTTGGTTTATATAATTTTAGAAGATCGCGTACTCTAATAAAATTATTGATTAAGCAAGCTTATCGCTGTTACATCTCTAGGATTGGAATGTCTACTGTTACTGTCTGTTTGGATGCTAAGAACTTTTGATCAATTCGTGAGTGCTTGCCAAGACTCAACTCGATCTCCTCCAGATAAGGATATTAACTGATATTCTAGCACTCAGTTCCACTTAACTGTGCTGATGGTTGATGAAGCATTTGCTGCAATGAAAGCTCTTAAGAACAAATGATATCTAGCCCCGATCAAATTCCTAGTTTTCTGCCGGGGTTCTGCGCCATTGTCCTTTCTCAATCGTTATGTACAAAATTTAATGCCCTTTCTCGCTTTCACATCTCTACCTGGAAGTTTGCCAGGATCAATCCCTATTTTCGAAAATGGTATGGCATCCAATATCGGCAATTATCGATGAATTTGTATTCTGTCGAATATATCAAAACTTTTGAAATGGTGTTGTATAAACATCTGTATTTAGTGGTAGCCAATTATATCTTTGTAATCCAACAAGGCCTTATTGAAAACAGGTCTACTACAACTAACTTAGCAAATTTTATGGGGTATGCTACAGAAATGTTAGATGCTCAGGGACAGATCGATGTCATCTACACCGACATGCCTAAAGTGTTTGATAGAATCGCCCATGTCATTCTATTGAAGAAATTACATCACCATATAACATACTATCCTACAGCATGTAAATGGTTTATGGCTGTGAGGTTTTAGGGATTAGAAATAGCTTTATGTTACTGAAGTCTGGCATAGTAGTATTATTGTTAGTTGCATTTTTATTATAATTTTCCATCAAGTAATATCCAGTTCAATTTAGTTTAACTTATGCACTATTCTTTATATCTTTCTGCCTAATTCTTTTGCTAATATATTATGTTTATTTTTTAATCCTACGTGCCTTGTACCTTACGGTGTCGCACTACCATTCTCTTATTTTTGTCTTCCCCAGTTTCTTGCTCTGAGCCAGTTGTTTGTCTTCAATCCATACCTCTTTCTTCTAATGTTCTGTAAATTTACCTCCTGCAGGTGACTCGGGGTTTACCTATTCTGCTTTTGTCCTCTGCTTTGGCTGCAAAAATCATCTTTGTTATTCGATCTTCTTCCATTCTGTATATGTCCTAGCCATCCCAGTTGTCTCTCCCCTATGATTATTTCTATTGGTTTGATATTTAGACTATTAGTGACTGTCGTGTTTATGATTTTTTCTCTCCTTGTTACTCCTATTCTTCTTAGGAATCTCACTTCGATGGTCGTAACTTAATTCTATTCGCGGTTGTCCATGAGTCGCTGCCATATGTTAGTGTTGGTCTGCACACTCTTTTATACACTTCTGTCTTTGTTTTGGTATTTCTTTTTTATCTAAAAATGTGTTTCTTAATGTATTATATCTGTTGCGGATTTTCCAATATTCTCATTTATTTCTTTCTCTATTCTCCCGTTGTGTTCAATGATTGTTGAAGTAATAACCTTTAACTTGTTCGAAGGCTGTTCTTTCGATTTTGATGTTATGTTTTTTTCCTCTACCGCTATTTTGTTCTTGTTTTCATCGTATATCCATGTTTATCTTTATTAGTCCTTCTTGGTATAACCTCAAGTTTTGCTGTAACGTCTTCTCCGAGCCTGCTCTCAGTACCATATCATCTGCAAACATTACATTAATTGCATTCATTTTCCAGTTTCCTACTTTCATTTTTTCCTATTTGTTTGCCTTCTTAATAGCATCATTTTTTCCTGTTACTTTTTCTCCTAATTGTATGGTTATAAGTATTAAGTCTTGGGTGCTTCTTCCTCTTCTAAATCCATGTTGAGTACAGTCTAATATTGTTTCTAATTTCTCTCGGAGTCTTTCTTCTCGTATTCTTGTCAATACTTTACCTGGGATGTTTAAAATCTCGGAAACCAATATGAAATGACCAATATCTGAAACAACCAGACGACTATAACATCTGGAGGAATGGAGAAGCATCCCGGCATCATCGATGGGAGATCATAATGCTCTATTTAATCCCATAAACCGTTTAATGGCTTCAATCTACCTAGAAAAGAGTGGTCGAAGTTAAACTGTATTCGAACAGCACATGCTAGGTGCAAACTTATGCTCCAAATGGGCAAATGGGAGATGTCTGGGGTTCCCACGATATAATTGTGGCGCACCAAATCAAGCCCACAGTCACATAATGCAAAAGTGTCCGAAGAGGAAATCTAATAGGCCCATACAAGATATTTACGAAGCCGTACCCCTGGCCTTGAAGTGGGTAAGCTGGGTGGACATGTAGCCATGATAGCCAATGCTCAACCCACACTGATAATTTTTATCCCATATTATTTGTTTTGACATATTGTTTGTATATTACATTGCATGCTTAAATTATATAGCATTGAAGTGCAGATAAAATTGCGCAACGCTATACGATAAATAAATCAAGACTAGTAGGGATTTATTTACATATTTAAGTGCACTGTTTGTGGGTGGGAATATTCAATTAAAACATAAAAAGTATAGAACACTTGTGCCCGATTCATATATGGTCAAACAAAGGGAGATCATGTTTCTCATTTGCTATAAATTGGTGGGTGGCTAAACATGCAAAACCAGAGGAATAACGTTAATTCCTCTCTAATTTGAGCATTCTTTTGTGTCTCCCTGACATAATTATTCCCATATTGTATTTCTTTATTTATTATGGTGTTGTACGAGGGGAGGTCCAGAAGTTCGTGGAATGGAGAGGATGGAGTGGGGATAAGGGCGCTCGCTAGGTGTCATTCTGATTGGCGACTCATCATTAGTGTATAAGTTAAGTTGCAACCCTATAGCGTCAGTCGTTTACGAATAGTTGACTGCTAAACAAGTCAATCCAGAAGTTTCTTACAAGGCAAGGAAAGAACGCTCAAACCATATTGCATGAAATGGAAACCGTTTATGGGGAACAGTGCCCTAGTAAATTAATGATTTATAAGTAGCGTGGTCTTTTTAAACATGGTCGGGAGTCGATTGAAGACGACCCCCGCTTAGGACGGCCAGTTAAGGCCACCACATCAGACATCGTCGAAAAAGTGCAAAAATTTCTACTGCAAGATGCCCGTTGGAAGAAAGAACAATTTTCTGCATTAGTTAGAGTATCAGATACCACCATTTTGCGTATCCTACATGACCACCTGGGTATGACAAAAGTCAGTGCAAGATGGGTACCGAGAATGCTCACGGCGCTGCAGAAACAGCAGCGCGTCTGTGCGTCCAAACAATTTTTGAAGCTGTATGGAGACAAATCTGCACAGATTTTGGAGCGGATTGTTATCGGAGATGAAACATGGGTTCATCACTTTGAGTCTGAGTCCAAACAAGAGCCCATGCAATAGCCAAAGAAATTCAAGGTGTCAAAATCGGCTGGAAGGTTGATGGCTACTGTCTTTTGGGATTGTGAGGGATATTATTGATTGATTACAAAGAAAACGGTAGGAGCATAACCGGAGAGTATTACGCAACGATATTAGAAAAATTAAAGGTGGCCAGCAAGGAAAAATGTCGAGGAAAATTGACCAAGGGTGTGTTGCAATGGCTGCTCTGCACAAGCATGGCCTTCGATCAATAGTCCATCCACCCTACAGTCTAGACCCGACACCTAGTGATTTTTATTATTTCCCCAATTTAAAAAAAGACTTACGTGGAAGAAAGTTTCCCGACGACAATGAGGTAAATTTTCGCCCATTTTGAGGCGAAAGATAAAAAATATGTTTACGATGGTCTAGAAAAATTAATTCATAGATCTGATAAATGTATTGTACTTAGGGGTGATTATATTGAAAAGGCAAAATAGATTTATTATTTTATTTTATTTAAAACACTTCCATTCCACGAAATTCTGGACCTTCCCTCGTATAAGAGATTTAGGTTTATTTTTTTATATATTTATATTATTGCACATTGCCTCCTGTTATTATTATTATTAAAATTAACTTAAACGGCTCAATTGCTCAGCGTCGAACCTTGGACCCCGAAACTAATAGCCAAGCACGCTCGGCACTGATTCACCAGTTCCGTTGCTAAGTAATAATAATTGTAATCTTTCAAAGTAAAGTCTGACTAAAATTAAAAATTTAAAACTCTTTCACCTTCTCTTATTTATTGAACACCCAATAGGAGTCTAGAAATGGAGCTATTCCCAAAGAATAACTACTTCATTTCATTGTACTGTGCTTACTCATTTAATTAAGTATTTTTAATTTAGTAAAACGCGCAAACCGAACCTGATATATGTACGTACAATAATTATTCATTTACCCATAAAATTTCTGCTGCTCTCTAACAAACGATAAAACACTGGATATTGGTGAGGGTGGAAAACTATACGTAGCAATTGTTGTTGGTAAATAGCTGAAATAAATGAGGTGCAGCCGGTACTCAACCTTCCAGCCGTGGCCCGCTTACGGGTGCCCACGATCATTCATCAAGTTGACGTTCTCCCCTATTCCCCACAAAGCGAGAGCTGGGTTGCAACGAGAGCAGGCAATAACGGAGGGATTAATTCGATTATTTTGTCTAGTCTTCGGAACAAAGTTGGTAATAAGAAAGCGGATTACAAGTTTTGAGAGGATTACCTACGGTAATTTAAATTGAAATATAATAGCGGTTGAGGATTTCATAGACGTCTGTAGACTAGGACAAAGTATAGGATAGGCAATAAACTTAAAGTGAATTTCTACGAATGAGGAAAAGCTATGAAAGTTCCAGGATTATTTTATGCAAAATCGCTAGGATTACATCACATTAAGATGGAAAAGACGGATGTTTATTATTTAAGTTAGCTGCGTCATTGTAAAAGTAACTTTCACGTTTACTTAATGCTTTACAATCAACATTTTGGTATCTACTGACATTTTTTCTTATATCTAGAAGGCATTTATTTCTACTCCGTAGATCCTTATTCAGTCCCATTCCTTAATTTTACAAAATAATCTATTAAAACAATTGACCAACAATTTGAGTAACATAACGAGTAGACTATCACACCGTATTTTTTTGAAATCTGGTACATATATACGATGGTTGTCTTAAGTTTTCCATATAGATCTGAAATAAAACAATAGATAGCTTTGAAGACTTTATTGTTTTTTGAAGTATACTCCAAGAAGATTAAAGCATCTTGACATTCACTTGAACCAATTTTGGAAGCAGTTATTCAACTCATTTGTTGGTACATTCCAAATTGCGTTTTTGAAGGCATCGACTACTCCTTCTGACGACTGGAACCTTTGACCGCGCAATTCATTTTTGATTTTCGTGAAGCTAATGAAATCGTTAATACTTTGGTCCGAACTGTACGGAGGATGGTCTGTAATTCTTGCGTGATATGTGCGAACTTGCATGGTTTTGGTGGAGCAATGACTTGCAGCAAACAAATGGTTATACATCAATCGGCAGTATCAGTTGATCTTGAAGAGAAATTGTTGCTACATGATCTCCTTTCGAAATTTCAACAACATAACTTTTGTCAGCCTTTCTTTGCCTTGGAACAGTCAAACAAGTTCTTTCTGTCTCGTATGAGTAAATCTAAGATGCACTACACTGACTATGTAAGATCCATTAAACTGACGAGTTTCCAGCATTAAAGGTGTCTAGAGTTTTTAACGCCAATTCACTGCTAGCTGATTTCTGTTCTTCAGTTAGTAGACTTTAGAAGATCATCGATGTGTAGATACATATATTATACGGAACCGGGTCGAGGTAGGATCCTTGAGGTACTCAAGAGGTGGAGTCAAAAGTTCGAGATTTAAATCCATTTAAATAAATATAATTAGTTCTGTTTATAAGATATGATCGAATTAATCTTATGGAATTCTTGCTAACACCGAAAAACTCAGCTTCTCTGATAACTTGTGATGATCTATCAGGTCAAAGACATGGGAAAAACAGTATAGATAACATCCAGTCGACCACCCCCATTCACGGCCTCAGCTATTTTTTCGCAAATCTGCGCCAAGTTAGCCCCAGAAAATCTACTTGACATAAAACCTTTGCGAAAGAGAAAATTACGGTAACAGGTCCGTACTTGTTAATATTCAAACTATCACCCTAACTATTAGGAAACGTGCACGTGTGTAAAGGTAGGTTAAGAATCATACACAGAGAAGTTGCAAATGTAGCAGTACAATCCTCCACAAAGAAGCAAGGAATGTTATCATCACCAGCTGTAAATTAAAACTTCTGCACTGCATTACTTCATCTACCGAAACAATTGCAAACATAATGGTGGTAAATTAGGATCTATATTTGGGAGATGAAAGCCAAAGACTTGGGTAGGAAAACCCCACAGAACAATGCAGCGAAAGCATCAACTATCGATAGTGGATTACTATATTCTTTAGGGGCATCATAAACTTTTCCAGGAATTCTGGCAGCTTCCTGCCTAGAACCAGCAAATTACCAGAAGGAATGTGGATCTCTTATTACGAACATTTAAACTATAGGCTAAATTAATATCCCCTTAACTAATGTATTCTTTTATCCATCCCATATTCAATTCGTTCATTAAAATATTTAATCGAAAAGTACAAGTTGCTTACTATAATTAAGTCATCAAAGCATTTCCAAGGCCTGTAACGTTCGGAAAATTACAACCCGCTAATGCAATTTTCACAGGCGGATGCTCTGTGCAATGGCGCTTAAGATTAACGAGATACATGCGTTCCTGCATTACTGTTGTGTATGTAGTTGCCTTGTTCTAGGTACTACATATATATGCATGTATGTACGTGAACGTATTGCGCATTGAATATTGTGCAGAATATCGGGCGGAAACGCAAATATGTGTGATACAATATAGTAAGTCTATTGTTTCCGTTCGAGTACCCTGATGCTATACTAATTGTTTCATAAACATACGGCAGTGTTATTGAAAGTCATTTGAGTATTGAAATCAAAAAAATATCAAGTACGACGAAGAGGTGGTTCCATCTGAACTTCTTCATTTAATTCGCCTTAATAAAGACCAATATAATACACATGTGAAAGATGAGATGGTCAAAAGTTTCAACAAAGCCCTACTGAGATTACCACCTTATCACTGCAAACTCAACCCAATTGAGTTAGTGCGAGCCCAAATGAAAAATGAAGTGGCAAGTAAGAATACCACATTCAAATTAGCAGCTATAAGTATGGAAGTGTCCTGTTACTGCAAACAATCAAGAATATTACTACGGGCAACTGAAAAAGCAAGCTTGGAACATATGATCAAAGAAGAAAGAAATGTGTGCGTTAGATGAATTAATCGATGATATAATCGAACCATTTGTGTATTATACCAGTGGGCAAAGATAATGGAGAATGATATTGAATGATTATGTTAAAAGGTAATGTAATGTATTAACATGGAATTAAGGTTAAGTTATTGTTTAATATTATTCTAATGAATATTTAATTAATTACGTAATTATAACATGTGAAATTCCAGCTAGTTTTAAAACTGCCGCCAAAAGGTAGCTATGAAAAATTCCAGTGTGTAAACGGGTCTTTTCATTTTACCCCTTCGAATTAAAAAAATGAGTATAGCGTATATTTCAACGTAGTGGAATAAACCAATTTAAATGGACATTATGTTAAAATTGACATATCATTTTAGATTTCAATCAACGTAATACTGCAAATACTTCAGCACTCCTGAAAAGCAAGAGAACTGGAACAAGTTGCCTATATAGATTTGATGTATTGCAACCACACGCCGATTAATATCTGTTTGGATATGGTTTCAGAATATGTCAGAATTGCTCGCAAACAACTACTGGCGATTGTCGATAAAACAACCGCAGCTACGGCCTGCACTATTAACAGTGGTACTACTGATTGAGATCGCTTCATAGCAAACCTGCGACCGTAGATTTAATCCAGATAATTTTCCTCTATAATTAACCGTTCGTATTCTATTATCAGTAATGTATGCAAATTATACTGCATCTATTTCAATTATAACGTTACCATAATTAAAATCGTTAATTACATATATCCATTTTATCGATAATGCCTTAAATGCAATATTTACCATGGAAATATAACAGTTTTAATTCGATTGGTGGATGAAAGTAATTACATTTTGTTAGACCATAATGCGCATAAATAATGAACTCGAACTGAAGCGAGAAACTACATTACGATAATTAAGCGCATTTTCTCTTCACGTTTTCTACTCGGTCAATATTACACAAACAACATTAAACTCGCGAAGGTGTTATAAGAATATCCTAAGCACCTTAATAGCGTTCTACTTTTTGTTTCTTCTTCGGATTTTTGTACTTCAAACGAGGCGAAACGGAACGCGGAACAGATTAAAGTAATGTAGTAAAGTTCGTTGCCGAGGTATCTAAATAATTCAATTTGGGAAGGAAGGGGTTTACGGGAAACCACCATCGAAAGAATATGAATATAGGAACGTAGCCCTCGGGAACGGGCTAATACAAATTGTATGTTGATGTTAAGTATTAAACGTGTTTCCTCAAAAATGAAGACGAAGACTCGAATTTTAATTCGTTTAAGCTACAAAGTTATTAGGCGTTGTTCAGAAAATCTGCTACTAAAGGTGGTTTAAATTCTCCCAGATATGGAAAAGGTAACGGCTCTGTATGAGAATACTAAGGCATGCTTAATATAAAATGTTTAAGAATAACAATTTTTCGTTGACTTCTATGTGAGACTTATTTTTTTTGGTAATTTGGGTGTGATGAATCTGAAAACAATATTAGTTTCTACGTATCACGTCAAACTTTAACTCTATGCCATTCTACGCTCTTCGAAAAATCACTAACGGGGCTAAGTTGTTACTTAAGAACTGATAAGCTATAAACGAAGTATGAAATTGCAATAAGTCATTTATTTATTTCAATACAATATTAGTCACGAGTACAGTATAAGCATTTATTTTAATAATCATGAAACGATTACAAGAGCACTTGTAAAAGCACAAGCAGTATTCTGGGAATCAATTTTCGTTTGCTGCCACCTTCTGCTGTGTATTCTGATTTGGTAGTTCCTTTGACCACTCCAACAGTATACGTAGGCTTCCATCGCCAGAGTGGGTAATAAACGAACTGTTTCTGGAATTAGACCGTGTCATGGTAAGGTATAAGAGAAAATCAAATAAGAGTAAGGGGAAAAAATAAAGAAATAAAAAGGAAAGAAAAAAGTGTAAAAGGTGAAAAAGATAGAAAAAAGAAGGAACAGGTGAAGAAAGAGTAAGTTTTCTTGGATTCTTCGCGTTTGTTGACTGTCCAGGACAGTACCTTATTGACATTTCGGTGGCATCGCAGCTACCTTCTTCTAAAATAAATATAAAAAAACATTTTTTTCTTTCGGAACCGTCACTATTCAAATCTTTATTTGTTGATAGGGGCTGATGGCCCAGTGGCTTGTGCGCTTGACTATCAGTCTTGGGTTCGACCCCCGTACGATTCCTCTTTTTAAATTCTGTATATCTACTTTGATTTGCAAATTCTATCACTTCGGGGTGCGATTGATTTCCTTATTTGACATTAACTCTATATGTAGACGATATTACTTCCAAGTTTAAATACAATTTCTTCAATATTTAGTCTTGAAGTCTCATCTACGCAGTACAACCCTAATTTTCTTTAATTTCCATCTTGCTCCGTGAATGTAATTCCTTTGATAGTTCTTCTAATTTGCTCTTATTCGCCTTATGCATCTCCATTTCTTTTTTTGTAGTAGTAATAGCAATAATAATACTAGCCTTTATTGCTTCAGTAACAGGAAAACAATTAACAGGCAAACAATAAAACGCAACAAAAAATGTATCTCCCTAGACATATCATAGGCCACAGACAAGAAATAGATGGATACAAAAACATATTTATATGCTTTTATATACACAATATTGGAGTAAGATATCTTGCTTCATCGCTTCTATAATTTTCTCAACGTCCCCATGCGTTCTTCTTACCAGCCATTGCATTATAAGTAGCATACGAGATGGAGCACGCATAGTTGTAGCCACTGACAAAAACAAGATCGCTATCATTCGATAATTTAACTACACACTTGAAACAGGCATCAGAAGACGTCGCGATAGCTGACTTGTATATAGCAATCCGCGTGTATTTCGAATATTTTCCATATCGAGAGAAAAACAAATCAGTTTTCGGTTGTTTAATAGAAAAAGTCTGTGCATTGACATACATCATGTCTTTACATTTCTAATGTCTTTCTAATGTTACTATTCATTTATTTGAACGTTGCATTCGTTTCTGCCTTTCACTCATTTTGTGTATTTTAGCATATCATTTACTACTATAACCAAATCTATATGTAATCTCTATATAATTAGTATTGCTTAAGTTTAGGTAGAAACTGTTGACCTAAGGAAATGCCTGCAATTATCCCGATCTACTAAATTAAGATTCTATTCAATACCAAGTTATTATGCTAATTATTTTCTTTCTTAGTGCTATTGATGCCCATTCTAGTTATGACTATGACATTATCACCAGAATGTCTAGAACCTTCATTTACAAGAACAATCATGTTGCGTAGACCTGCTCAATAATGCAAAACCAAAGTTGCTTATAAATAACCAGTTGAACAATTTAACATTAAGTACAAGATGTAACTCCATTCAATGCACAACTTCAACAAAATTACCACATACCTTCAAACAGTACAAAAGTTAATTCAAATCACAACATAAGTTCAACAGAATTCAACGTAACTGCAAGAGAGTAGGATCTCAAGTTATAAATCATTCAGATCAGCGATAAATAACAATTCGATAGGATTAATCACATAACACATGGGCTGAAAAGTCCCGGGCTTAACACATAGATGACGCTAGTTTTATTGCAGTCACCTTTCTCTCAGTTAGTACTAACCGTCAAAAGACAGCTGTTAAAATTTCATGATATTCTATTCATTAGTTTGTGAGTTATTGTGCTAAGAGTCACGCTATTTTTGTTATTTTCAAAACAATGGATCAAAAACAATTTCGTGTTTTAATTTTACACTGCTTCTTGATGGAAAAAAATACCGTTCAAGCGAAGCAATGGCTTGAAAAGTGTTATGGGGATTCCGCTCCATCAGAAACAACAATAAAACGTTGGTTTGCTGACTTCAAACGTGGTCGTAGAGACACCGATGATGCAGAACGCAGTGGACGTCCAAATGACGCGGTAACACCAGAAAACATCAGAAAAATCCACAAAATCGTTTTAAATGATCGAAAAGTGAAGTTGCGTGAGTTAGCTGACATCGTAAAAATATGAAAAGAACGTTTGTCAAAGTGTTCAAAGTGGGTGCCGCGTTTGCTCACTGTTGACCAAAAACAAGAACGTGTTGATGATTCTGGCCATGTTTGAACATAACAAACCGGAATTTTTGCGTCGATATGTGACAATGGATGAAACATAGATCCATCACTTCACTCCGGAATCAAAACGATCGTCATCTGAGTAGACAGCAACTGGTGAACCTCGTCCAAAGCGCCCGAAAGCACAACAATCGGCTGGAAAGGTTATGGCCTCGGTATTTTGAGATGTGCGTGGTGTAATATTCATCGACTATCTTGAGAAAGGAAATACCATCAACAGTGAATATTATATAGCGTTATTGGAGCGTTTGAAGGCCGAAATTGCAAAGAAACGACCGCATATGGCAAGGAAAAAAATTTTGTTTCATGAAGACAACGCACCACCAGTCAATCAAAACAATGGCAAAACTACATGAATTGAACTTCAAATTGCTCCCACATCCATCGTATTCGCCATATTTGGCTCCCAGCGACTGCTAGCTGTTCGCAGACCTCAAAAAATGCTCGCCGGTAAGAAGTTTCAAGAAGAGGTTATCGCTGAAACTGAGGCCTATTTTGAGGCAAAAGATAAATCGTTCTACAAAACTGGTATTGAAATGTTAGAGCGGCGCTGGAATGATTGCGTTGCTCTTGATGGAAATTACGTTGATGAATAAAGCTAATTTTTAACCAAAAGAACCGTCTTTTCTTTGTTAGGCCCGAGATTTTTCAGTCCATGCGTTAGTTCACTCCCTAGTCACAACGAGTTCGGCAGCAACTAAAGATCAATGGCGAATTGTAAAGCAAAGATTGTGAAAGTAAATAAAATTGGTTAATTTGGTTTCCTACATACACCCGACAGTGTACTGGTCCTTCCAACGAAAAACAAGACGAGCTAACGAGATATATATATATACGTCGGAACCACCCAGACCAGCAGGTCAAAATAATACCATTATGAATAATGATACCTATAATAATGGTAATAGTAATAATGATATACAACAGGCAGGCCACTATCAGATACTGTAGAGGGAAACGAAAAGGTGATATCCGCGCAGAACATTTGACAATAGAGGATATATAATATTTCACCTTAGAAACGGTTTTCTTACTGCAACGCTGCCATGCAGTCCTCTTTCTTGCAGTCGACGTTTTACAGTATCCACTAAAATCAATACCGCCAATAAAATCCATCTTCGGCTAGGTTATTACTTTATAACGTTTTATAAATAATACCTATCCTCTTCGCGTGGAACTTTTCGAACTATAATACCGCAGATTTTCCGTCGGGTAATTTCTCATTATACTCAAACTAATCGGTTAGTATGGGAATTGTGAATATACCGCATTCTCGGAACATCACTCCGATGATATCGCTTCATCGCCTTCGAGTTTTTAACTAGTTTGCTCGGTATAAACGAGGCGAGGCGAGGTTGGAAATTTAATCTCGTCTAGCTCGTACCCGGTCTCAAGCATAACAGTTTCGACTTGGAAAGTGCAAACGTTGTGTGAAAACCTGCCGAGGGATATTGCCGGACTTAAATATTGAATTAGCTAATATACCTAGACGACCTGCGTATCGCCCTTTTCGAGGAGGTGCAAGCGGTCTATAAGCGAGGCTTGTGCATTTTTAAAATGTAAATTTGAAGCCCGCACGAGAAAATTGTGATTTTTGCACATCAGGTTTTAGTACGGTTTAGCTAACTATTGAAAGTTTGGGGTGTTCCTTTTTAATTATACGTGGTGTGGTGGAACATCTCAGGCTCTTATCTTGTGTAGTTAATTTAAATTTTCTAAATTATTGAATTAAATAATTAATATAGCCAAATGAAAAGTTATAAATATATATAGCGACATATATATATATATATATATATATATATATATATATATATATACGAGAGTTACCTGACATATTTCCGAAATCGTCAAGAAAAACATTGTATCGGCGTGGTTTTTTATTTCTACTTTTCGATGTACCCTCCTCGAAGATCAATACACTTCTTGAAATAGTGCTCCAGTCCCTTCAAGCCGTCGGAAAACTAGTAAGTTTCGAGGTCTGCAAAATAGCCATCTGTAGCGGCGATGATCTCCTCATTCGGGGTAGATCTCTTTCTCCCAGTGATTTTCCTCAGCTTTTGGTGTAGGAAAAAGTCGCTGGGGTTAGGTCCGGTAAATATGGAGGATGAGAGACTAATTCGTGGTGCTATTCATTCAATTTGAACATGATGATGCGGGGCATTGTCGTGGTGGAAAGACACCTTCTCCGCTGCAAACGAGGCCGTTTCTCCTTCAATACTGCATCAAATCGGGTCAATAAGTGCCTATAATATTGCACTGCTGTGATAATGCTTCTCTTCTGCAGATAATTTATAAGCATCACATATGAGAATCCCAACAAATGGTCACCATAACCTTTCTGGCCAATGGAACAGTCTTTGCTTTCTTCGGAGCCGATTCGCCCGGAAAAGTCCACTATTTCGACTGTTGCTTGGTCTCCGGTATGTAGTGGTGGATTCCAGTCTTCTCCACGATTACGAAACTCAAGAGGAAATCCCTCGGATTGCATTGGATCCTGGCCAGACACTCCCCCGAAACGGTCACCCGATTTCGTTTTTGCTCCGGTGAGAGCAAACGCGGTACCCATCGCCACGAAAGCTTCTTCATACCCAAAACTTCGTGTAGGATATGGCCAACGTGTCCTTCTGCAATGCCTGTTGTCTTTAGTATCTCTTTCAACTTCAATTGGCGACCGACTGACACGATATCATGAATCTTGTCGACCATTGAGTAGTTGGTAGCGGTTTTTGGGCGTCCGCTACGTGGTTTGTCACTTGTACTTGTGCTATCACGTTTGAACTCACTCACCCAGAAGCTGATGGTCAAAAATGATGAAGTATATGCCATGAATCTCTATCAAAATATTTCGAATTTCCGTGACCGTCTTTCCATGCTTCCAGAAGTGTTCTATCACTGCACGAAGTTCAATTTTATCAATATTTGCGGAACCACCTGACTTGCTATACAAAACACACTCTTAAACAGCAACTGTTGACAGTAGACGTGTGAAATTTTGACAGTTGCCATAAAAAAAGGTTGTCCTTTCCTCAATGAATCCACTTTAACCTTCGTGCGCCATGTCTTGCCATTTCGGAAACATTTAAGGTTGCCCTCGTATCATTGGAATAAACCAGAGCAACAAGCTCATATTTACACATACTAAGTTTAACTTTGTTTCTTGTATATTCTATAGTGCGTATGTTAAATAATACCAATTATAAAACGAAACTCCTAACTACGTTAATGACTAAACACACTTACGGAAGATAAACTAGTTCTTCACCAACCAGAACAACAACTCTCTGGGGGTATATGTTAAGTGGGGATTTCTAGTACGTTTATAATTTTAATCAAAGTTTGTAGTTTGTGTGAAACTATATCCATGTTAGATACGCTTAATAAATTTAGAAAGTTTAGCAGAGTTTGTTTGCTACGGAAAATACCATTATAATGATTTAGAGACTGATACTGTTTCCAGAAGCGGTAAAATTACCATTTGACTTATAGAGTGTAAGATCACATAAATATATATTAACTTTATTCTTGATAGACACATGGAAAAATTCGACAAAGAAAAAAGTGAATTGATTTCGATATACTTTCAAGAGACAGACGTGTTCAAGAGGTACGACTATACGTGATTTAATATCGAGGCGTGAAGTTGGAAACTTTGCAAGAAAGTTACCTAGCGACAGCTCTGTTGTAACTAATGGCTGGTTACGAAGTTCCTGTGTTAGACACCAAATTGTTTCTTTTTCTTTTTTGTTCTTTAGAAGGCAAGATAGCAAGTGTAAACGATGAAGACTAAATTGACAGTAACTGAATGCACTAACACAATTGCTTTTAACATCCATACCTTTAGAAGTTTTTGAAGTAATGTATACTTTCTTTCATACTAAGTAGTGGACCAAATGTTTTGCAAAAGTATACGTTACAAGGCTTATACTATTTTAATGTACCACACATATGTAGCTTGTAAGACTGTAGTTGTTTAACAAAGTTTTCCTAACTTGACAAGACTTTTAATACAACTTTTACCTACTAATTATTTTGTATTATTCGTTATAAAAGAATATATGTGAATTACATGAGCCAGGGCTATTCAGAAAGTAAAGAACGTTTTGATATCACACGTGACCGCGCTTTTGATTACTGCTTAGCTGTGCGACTTTATAATGAGTGATAAAGTTGTAAGGTGCGCATCGTCCTCAACGATACTTCGCCCAGCATTAGATAAATTGGGATTTAAATCCTTAATAAATGAGTTAAGAGCAAAAGTTCTAGAAGGGTCAAACGTCAAATGATATACCAGGTAGATGCCTAAGTTTTTTCCGGTTTCTTTCTAAAAAGAAATACTTAATTTTCAAGGGAAATTATTTTTTTTATTCAAAACATTTCACCCATCTTTCAGGTAATTTATCAAAACAGCTTGCCTTTTGCGACAAACTAATTGCTAAGCCATTTTCCAACTTCCTCGAAATTGCTGAAGTGCTGCTCTGCGAGTGCGTGACCCATTGATGCGAAGAGGTGATAGTCAAATGGCGCCAGGTCTGGGGAGTACGGTGCGTGCGGAAGGATATCCCATCTAAGCGATTTCAAGGTGTCTTTCTCACTGGTTGTGCTATGTGAGGCGGTGCATTGACAAAATCGCTTCTCTATGTCTTCTGGTCCATTCCGGTCGATTTTCGATTAATGCTTGTTTTAAACACAAATTAATTATTTGTTGGTGGTAGCGTTGTGTATTAACGGTTTCGCCGGACTTGAAGAGTTCATAGTACAGAATACCGCTCTGGTTCCACCAGACACAGAGTATTGTTTTCTTGCCGAAGTGATTTCGTCTTGGACCGGCTTCGCTAGGTGAAAGTCACGATCTTTTCCGTTTCAGGTTTTCAAAATAAATTAATTTTTCGTTCTCCTTCACAATTCGATGCAAAAAAGATTTCCTTTCGCGGCCTTGAAGCAACATTTCATAGGTGACTTTGCGATTTTCTATTTCACGTCTCTTCAAATTGTGTGGGACCCATTTACCGAGTTTATTGATCTTGCCCATTGCGACATATGTAGTGCTTCTGCTAATTGCTATTGAGTTCGAGTTGGGTCATCATCCAATATCTCCTGGAATTTTTCGTCTTCGCATTTTTGTAAGCTACCAAAGCGCTCACTGTCTTTCACATTGAAAACACAACTTTAAAATTGTCGAAACCATGTGTCAAATGTCTGATCGATGGAGCATGTTCACTATATGATTCTACCAGCAAACGATGACTTTGACTTAAATAAGAAAAGCAATGGGTGCCGCAGATGTACTTTTTCAGGCATAAAACTCGACACGATCACTGAACGATAAAGATGCTTGTTTTCGATGGACTGAACTTGTGTTTGTTTGTAGTTTAGATGTCATACGAACAAAATGACGTATGTGTCAAATTAATACGCTGTGTACGTTTTGCTGGCGCCATCTCTTAGTTAAATCGGAAAGAACTTATGCATACACCTGGTACATGCAAGACCCTGAAAAATAGTAGTTGCTTGATCAAGTATAACGTTATTTAATAATAGCGATCCAGGAATTCTAGGAGATCTCGTATTGTTAATAAAATTCCAGAAGGTTTTCGGATTCTGTGCAACGTCAGCTTCAACACGAGCTATATATCAGGGTACGCAGTTCCAACCTCAACTTTAAGTAAAGTTCGAACTGTGGATATTGCGATGAGGCCACAATAACTCGTACGAGGGCCATTCGGAAAGTATCACCCTACTGTTGATCCACTACTGACTTTGGTATTCATTAGCTTAAGCTTAGCGGCAGCTACAATCTAATACGGTTGATTACTGCTTAGCTGTGAGACTTTAAAATGTATCACAAACTTGACAAATCCATGTGTTTCATAGCATCGCGGCACGAACTGAGTTATGTGATCAGAAAAGGACCGATTAGAAACAAAACAGCACGCCCAAATCCTTGATTGATGTCAACGTTGTAATGGTAGATTATAGCTTTCTGCCGCTTGGTAAATATCATAGTAATGCATTTAAATATGTTTAGGGGCAAGATTCATCAGGTCGCCGACATTCCATGGACTTCCTTTTCTATAGAGGATCGTAAAACAGAACCATTGTTTCATCCTCTGTGACAATGGATTCCAAAAGTTGGTTCTGGGTCGTCTCCACACATGTTTAGGGACGACCGCGCACATTCGACTCGTACTTCACGTTGGAGAGCAGGAAGAAGTCGCGATATCCATCTTGCACTAATTTTATTCATACCCAAATGGTCATGGAGAATTCGGCGAATACTTGTTTCAAATATGTTTGTTATCACTGCTAATTCCTTCACTCTCAAACGGCGAGCTTTTAGCACTAAATCTTTCATAATTGAAATTTACTGAGGCGTTATCACTTCAATTGGTCGACCCGACCGTTCAGCATCTTCCAGGGATTCTTGCCCCAAACGGAAACATTTTGCCTACTCTTTACAGTGGAATACGAAGGAGATGAATCACCGTAAATGCCGTCTAAACGTTGTTTTAAGTGTTTGGGCGTATGCCGTTCTTTTGTTAAGAATTTGATAAGCGGCACTCAATATTCATTACTTCAGACATTTTCATGCGTTAGTCATGTTGGTTGGCTGGCTACTAAAAACTACTACTCTTCGAACCTTCATATTTATAGCGTAGACCTTGAGTATGTGCATGCATGTCGTAACGGAGTTTGAACACGCTTGAACCTGTATAAGCCTGTCAGGCCGATAATTTATGGCGCCTGTCTCGTGTAACAACTGAAAAGGAGTTTCCTTTCAAATTAAAAGCATCTAAAGGGTGATTTATATTAAATGGGTAGTTCGGAGAAGCCAATGCTGCCAAGTAGCAAGAAAGAGTGGGGTGGTATCTAATCTCGTTTGCTAAGTGGATAAGATCTTTAAATACGCCACAAGAAAAATTATAAAATACCGAGTCTAACAGTCCTTGATTAACATTGAAAATTGTACTCATTAAGTCATTTGTCTTGGAAGATCTCAATTTTAGCTTTTTCATACTCTAGTCATAAAGAAATATAAAAATATAATCTGAGGCAAATTTACGTTTAGACAGTAAAACACCGTTCACTACATTAATGACAATCAAGTATCTAATAATACAATCTTGTTCTTTCCAGTACAAACTGTAATTAGAGTTTCGTAGAAGGGGCAAAAAATCCATAAATTCGCCTCACGTCACACCAACTGCAGTGCCTCTCCTCATTAAATTCAAATTACAATACTGTACCGAACCTCGGCGTCTTATTGCATCGCAGATCTAATCTCGGTTTCCGTTATCTCGCGACGTAGATAAAATTATACAGTCGTTGGAAATAAATGCATGGCGTTGCCAAGGAGCGGCAGCAGCAAATGCCGTCGGGACGTTCATTGCGAGGTACGAGCTTTGTTCCAAATTCGCTAAGCTCTGTTTAAGCTACGTTAATTAGAAGATTCTCAAATTACGGGTATTCAACGCAATAGTGTTCGCTTCGCGCTACCACTCGAACGATTTCGTTGATGGTTTTGATTTGTCTGTTGGTTTCTGTAGGTAAGTAATTTTCATTAGTTTATGCATCCGAAATTTCATTAGGATGTAGGAAGGTTCTTTTAGTAATTGGACAAGTTGATGCAACGAACACGTAGTGATAATTATTGCTCTTTGTGGACGAGATGCTCCAGTAATTTATTTAAGTTCTGGCTCTAATTGAAAGAGTTTCTTAACTTCTGAAATCCGGAAGGACGACATCTGCTAAAGCTATAGAAATTCAAGTGTAAAATAAGTGAAAAATTAAGAAGGCGACAAACGAAGGTCCGTAAAGATTCAATTAATTATGTATTTGAACATTTGTTGTTACATCTGCAGAAGTGAATCACCTCCATCAAATTATTTGACTGCTCTGGAACTCCTGTCAAGAGTAACTTTTCATCTTATCTTTTCAAGTGTTATACTGGGTAACATACTAATGCTGCTAAAATCCAGCGACTCATAGTATTGGTGAAATCATTCACTAGAAAGACAATGTGAGGAGACAAAAACGGTAACACACGGGCGTAAGTAATTTTTCACCTTATAGCTCAAGTGAATATTCTTGGCGCTATCTAAAGCCACAAGAATAAAACACTCGTCTGCCAGTTCAAAGACAGCGAAAACAGGCGGGTACGGTTTCTCAACCCTTCTCCTGAGAAACACGTGGATTGCTAAACCAACAGTGTATTGAGTAACTCCGCATGTGAATGATTTCTCACAAGCTTACCGTGATGTATTAAAATCCCATCTAAAATGCCTACAAAACAATACTTAACATAATAATGCTGTGCACATGTTCGTGTATTAGCGTTTTTTGTCTCTTCACATTGCCTTTCTCGTGAATGATTTCACCAATACCATGAATAGCTATATTTTGGCAGCATTGTTTTCTAGGCATTTTATACGTGTTGTAGTGGGTATATAATTGCTTCATTCGATTTCGTAATAAACATACCTCCTGAATCCGATGTACTTTCTTCTAGATTAGAAACTTTCGCTGTTTATTATGTGCATTATCTATTTCCTAGAGAATTACCAACGTTAAACGTTAAACAAACACAAAAATGGTAAAATTCTTATCCAAGAATAGCATAATAAATCAATTTCAGCTTGGTATTGGAACAAGAAATAATACCGGTAATGTCACCTTTAATTTTCTTTAACTTCCAACTTCAAGTTGAATATTCAACCAATGCAAGCTATTTATAGGCCACCAGTTGTCTGCTTTGAATATATATATATATATATATATATATATATATATGTTGTAAAAGTGTTGGTAAAAACAATGCTAAACATAATTGTAATACTGGACTGGTATGTAGATGTAATGCAGCGACCAATTCGGAGATGCACATCCTAATTTGTTTACAACGAAACTAAAGAATTTTCAAATGCGTGGGATCAATCCTAACGTCTTAGGTGTAGAGATGCATATACCATTTGCGTATGCTACAGAACTTAATCAGGAGTTAAATAGAATACCAAAATCCCTAACTACAGTGATCTACTGAATCAACATAGTTGAGTACACTGAGTCAATCTAATTAACCTTTGGCGCTACAAATGATATGGAGATGCTGCCTAGTCGTCAGCACAAGCTTTCAGATGGCACAAGGGTTTCAAATGGGGCCGGGAAACCGTCGAAACCATCGCTCTGAAAGGTCGTCCTCACCGAAAACCGATAAAAGTGTCGCGATGGTAACGTTAGCACGGGACAAACGGTTGGCACTCAGAGTGATTGCACATGCATTGTTCATCGAGTTGTGGCAAAGGAACTAGACATGCAAAAAAACTGGCTAAAGCTCGTGCCCAAGAACATGTCTAATGAACAAAAGGAAAATCGCTTCTCCATTAGTCAACAACTGCTGGATTGCTTAACAACCAAATCGAACTGTACACACAGAGCAGCAATGGGTGACGAACCATCAGTATTCAAATAGGTTCCTAAAACAAATCGACAAAGTGCGGAGTGGCTCACATCTGCATCACCACGGTCGAAATAAGCTAGCATGAGCAAATCCGGAATCAAGTAAATACTTATCAGCTTTTTTGAATCGCGTGGAATTGTCCACAAAGAATTCCTATCACAAGGCCAGACAGTGAATGAAACCTTTGAGGAAAAGTCTTGTGTGTGCGTCCTGATATTGCCAGCTCGTGGGTTCTTGATCACGATATGCTCACAACTCATTGTCGGCCAGAGAATTTTTGGCAGAGAAAACACTCCAGTGCTCCAACGCCCGTCCTACAATCCAGACATGGTTCCACGTGATTACTTTCTTTTTCCAACGCTTATTACGGTACAATAAACAACATCCAAAGATTCACGAAGAGGGTTTTAACCAGCCTAATGAAACAAAATTTCAAGAATTGTTGCGATGAATGGAAAACTCGCTGGAGACGCTGCGTACATTCCAAACGACGTTATAAAATTGTAGATACATTGAATTAAACATTTTAAAACTAGTCATTCTCATTAATTATTAGACATACCTCGTAAGCAATAAGTATAATTATAAAATGGTCCATTCGTACACGTTTCGAAATTAAATTCAATATTTCCTTGATATCCCCAAGAAAAGAGGAACAGAAATGGATACTACAGCTAATAGCTATTAATCGATATGGAATTGACAAACATCTCCCTCTCGTATAATTAGTTAGCGCTTTCAACTCGAAATTACGCCCAACTTCGCGTAATAAACTAACCGAAAAAGAGCAGAAGTTCCACGTTTCGCGTAAATTAGCCGGTCTCTCAATAAAGCATAAACTCGGGAAGGAACCAATTAACTTCGAAACAAAAATTATCTTGGGGTAGAAGTTCGCGGGTAGAAATTAAAGACCGACTTGCCGAAATGACCCGAGCGGAAGCAGCAAGCACCCAAAGAAGCCGCCCGCTAACCATTAAATTTTATAGAATAACAAGGCAGTTAAATTAAATTATAGTTTCAATTTTACCGCAGAAGCTGCGAAATAGGAGGCGGCGAAGTTTGCTGTAAAGGTTGTACGGCAAAGTAGTAAATTATTACGGAATTAATAAATGAAGCGGCGACGCAATACCCGTCGTTGATACGATAGTTGGGGGGTTCATATTCGATATTTACTTCATAAATTGCACGGTTGCGGGGATTAGGCCGTTGTTTTGTATTTTCCTATTTAGTTAGGAAACAAAATTAATTAATTATATTAGTTTAAATGCGTTCGTGTATGTTTCTTGAAAAATAAATTCAAATTCAAGATCGTTCAAAGATTAAAAAATAATTATATTCCTCTTTTTTTAATAAGATATGCATTTACATATTTTTAAAAATGAATGTTTCTAAAATGAATATCCATAAAATATCATACTAGTGGTTAATGGCTTTTGAACTCTAATTCTTATCAATATTAGGAAAAATATTGACATTGATAAAATATGTGATCATTATAAGCAAACCGCTGATGAAGATGTGAATAGTTTCAACTCTTATTATTAGTCTTGGCAAAGTGGGGCAAGTTACAGTGGAATACGGAGAACATTAAGGCGAGTGTTTAGTAACGCTCTTGTGCTCGCATCACTTTATGATCGTAGCCTTCATGAGTGAGCATAGACGATGCGGACGCAGGAATATTTACAGATGAAATAATAGTAGAAAATATATCATATAACATGCTGGATTAAGGAGATTCCACGAAATTATAAACTGGATGGCATCTATTAAATATTAGAAACATTAAATATGTATGTTTCCGCACTTGTTTCAGTCAAATGCGTACGGAATAAATATGTTTTAATGATGAAAATGACCGTTCCACATCGACTGATATTTGCAAATTTAAAGTGATCCTTGTGACAATTTAATGGATCTTTCTACTCAGCTTGACAAATTTGTCTTAGTATGAGAAAATCTGAATCCTTATCAATAGCACTTTCAGATTTTTAACCACAACTTTTTATCTTTCAATTCTGATTTAATTCTTCTTTCAACATAATCACGAACAGATCACATTCACCACAGAATGGTTTTGTCAATCGATTGTTTCGTCCGCACATGACCCCAATTTTTTATCTTTCAATTCTAGTAATAAACGAACTACTTCCGGAATTGGAGCGTGTCATGATGAGATATATAGAAATGAAATAATAGTAAGAGGAGAAAGAAATAAAAAGAAGAAAAATGAAAAAGGGGGGCGTGAAAAAGAGACAAACAGAGAAACCAATGCTAGAGGCGAAACCACTTTGGCAGAAAGTCACAGAGAGTCGACGTGTTAACCGCGCTAGAGGGGAAAACCTTCTTTCAATTCTGCTTTAATTGTTCTTTTCAACGTAGTCATGAACAGATGGTATAAACTCTAAAGCTTCTTGTCGGTGTCCGACTTGGTAATCTATTAACCAAACACTTGCTCTAGAAGGAGACAAATGCTTCTTTGTGTAGTAAAGTGAACGGTACATTACATAGAATAAAACGAATATCTATGTCAAATATTAATTGTTCGCTGTATCGCGTGCCACGTATTGCAGAACACTGTTTTATACCTTTTAGGTGGCATTCACACTTCCACCTGCTGGTACACGTCAAATAGTTGTCGCACTTTACACATTTAATTCTATATCTAATATTGAACAAGCGTGCTTTGATATGGGCACCCGATTTTCTCTTCACTCCTCCACGTAGTTCTCCGCACTAAAACTTACCCCTCTTTGACGAGACTAATCGTAAGTAATGGTGAAATTGCGAATACTTTTAACTTTTATTACATATACATGGGCAATCACAATACTGAAGATAGAAGCACGGGATAAGTTTTTAGGAATGATAGACCTATGATACTGTATAACATCAACGCTGCATAAGTTTTTGATATAATAACTTAATTCAAAGATACTTTATCATCGATACGCTGATTCGAAAAGATCGACGATGGGAAATACGGGTAATTGCTGTACTGACCGACATTCCTAAAAGCGTTGTTCGTGAAATCGTATCTTAATTAATGTTATTAAAAAGTTTCCGCGAGATGGGTACCAAAACTGTTGACCGATCAAGACAAATTGCAACGAATGTTGATGGCAACGGAACTTTTAACACGCTATCGCCAGGAGAACGTATTTCTAGAGTGTATAGTTTCAGGGAATTAGACGTGGGTACACCATTTTAATACCGAATCAAAAAAAGACTGGATGGCGTCGAAGCATGTGAGTTCACTAACACCGAAAAAATTCAAAGCGCAGCAGTCAGCAAAGAAAACAATGGCAATTATGTTTTGGGATATGTAAGGCATTTTCCTCATACAGCTTTTGCCACCGAAAACGACAATCAATAGCGATGTTTATTGCCAAACTGTCGAACAACTATACCAAAACATTCGACAAATACGAAGAGGAGGGTTGGCGAAAGGACTTAGGTTGTTGACTAACAATGCAAAACCGCACGCGTCAAATCAGACGAAGATGCGACTTCAGAAACACAATTGGCAAGCTATTGTAAGTCCGCCCCATAGTCTAGACCTGGTTTCTTCTGATTTTCATTTATCGTGTAAAAGGTTTGAAGACGACGATGGATTTCAGGATGAAGTAAGGTAGTATTTTAAAATTTTGGGTAACACCATTTACGAAGAGGGTATAGAGAAGCTTGTGTCTTGCTGGGATAAGCGCCTTAAGTGGCAGCGATTGCGTTGAAAAGTAGCTAACAATTCGTTCTTTTACTTAGTGTATGTTTGATTTCTATAAATAAAGTAGTCTGTTTCTTATTCAGAAATGTACCTTAGTAACGGGACAGCCCAGACCAACGGAATTAAATAAAGTTTTGCGGAGATATATTTTGTACTACAATCGCAGATCTGATGCCCTATGATCCCATTGTTAGGTAATATTTGATTTCGTAGGATATCTCTCTAACTCCGTGAACTATAGAAATTTCGCTGTTTCAAGTTACCATTACTGTAAATATTCTCTGCATAAAATGTAATAACCTCTTGCAATGCTATTTTCTCTTGCATTTGTGTTTTTTGCATTAAGTTCGATGCGTGATTTTCCGAGGATATTAAGAAGATCAAATTTTCAAAAAATTCAAACTATAAAAATTTCGCTGAGTATAGAGTAGCCGAACACATTAAAACGATATAGGAAGCTTGGAGATATACGATTGAGTTTTGACAATTTACAGTCTATCATCATTTTGTCTTGACCCTCCTGTATTTAATTTTGAAATAACACATGGGCTGAAAAGTCCCGGGCCTAACAAAGAAAACACGGTTTTTTTGGTTCAAAATTAGCTCTATTCATCAACGTAATCTCCATCAAGAGCAACGCAATCATTCCAGCGCCGCTCTAACATTTCAATACCACTTTTGTAGGACGATTTATCTTTTGCCTCAAAATAGGCCTCAGTTTCAGCGATAACCTCTTCATTCGTGCGAAATTTCTTACCGGCGAGCATCTTTTTGAGGTCTGCGAACAGCCAGTAGTCGCTGGGAGCCAAATCTGGCGAATACGGTGGATGTGGGAGCAATTCGAAGTTCAATTCATGTAGTTTTGCCATTGTTTTGATTGACTTGTGACACGGTGCGTTGTCTTGATGAAACAAAATTTTTTTCTTTGCCATATGCGGTCGTTTCTTTGCAATTCCGGCCTTCAAACGCTCCAATAACGCTATATAATATTCACTGTTGATGGTATTTCCTTTCTCAAGATAGTCGATGAATATTACACCACGCACATCCCAAAATACCGAGGCCATAACCTTTCCAGCCGATTGTTGTGCTTTCGGGCGCTTTGGACGAGGTTCATCAGTTGCTGTCCACTCAGATGATGATCGTTTTGATTCCGGAGTGAAGTGATGGATCCATGTTTCATCCATTGTCACATATCGACGCAAAAATTCCGGTTTGTTACGTTCAAACATGGCCAAACACTGCTCAGAATTATCAACACGTTCTTGTTTTTGGTCAACAGTGAGCAAACGCGGCACCCACTTTGAACAGAGCTTTCTCATATTCAAATGCTCATGCAATATAAAGCCAATACGTTCTTTTGATATCTTTACGATGTCAGCTAACTCACGCAACTTCACTTTTCGATCATTCAAAACGATTTTGTGGATTTTTTTTTTATTTTCTGGTGTTATCGTCTCATTTGGACGTCCACTGCGTTCTGCATCATCGGTGTCTCTACGACCACGTTTGAAGTCAGCAAACCAACGTCTTATTGTTGTTTCTGACGGAGCGGGGTCCCCATAACACTTTTCAAGCCATTGCTTCGCTTGAATGGTATTTTTGTCCCATCAAGAAGCAGTGTAAAATTAAAACACGAAATTGTTTTTGATCCACTGTTTTGAAAATAACAAAAGTAGCGTGACTCTTAGCACAGTAACTCACAAACTAATGAATAGAATATCATGAAATCTTAACATCTGTCTTTTGAAGGTTAGTACTAACTGAGAGAAAGGTGACTGCAATAAAACTAGCGTCATCTATGTGTTAGGCCCGGGACTTTTCAGCCCATGTGTTATTTAATTGTAATTTACTTCAAATTACGGAAATAAAACGAACATTTTGCGACCACTGCAAACATTAAACGTTTACGAAAACCATGCGGATAACGATCTATCCTCCCGAACATGTTTCCACCATTAGGCTAAATCATACACTATCGCCGTTCAGCTGGAAATAGCGCAGTGGCGCATTTCACGAAAAGATTACCGTCGGATTTGCAAAGCTTGCATGTGTCGTTCGCGGCTTTTCTGCGTCTAACTACATTCGGCATGGAATTTATTGCACCCTAATATAATCTACAAAGTTTTCTCGTATTTCTCTTAGAGCGGCGTTCTTTTTTCTACAATAAATATCGCCGAGGAATAAAGAGCAGCCGAACCGTACCGTACCGCTGTCTCGTTTATACTTAGAATTTCAGATCCCGCCTGGGGAATCGTTGGCGCATATAACTTTTGGACCGAGTAAAATTTATTAAGCCAATTGGTTGTAAATGTATAGATGTATATGTGTACGTATGTACCTTATAAATGTTCTTTTCTTTTTCTTGGTTAACTACAGTGTGCAGTCCAAAATAATTAAGCGATATTTCACAAAATGATTAGTTAAATATTAATAAAAGGCAATATTGTATAAAAGCAGGTAGAATTTTTAACTCCACTCAGTTAACAAAGATAGTCAGTCATTCAAAAGTGGAACTTTTTTTGTATTAAACTGCTAGCAAGTAGCTTAGTAAAAAATGTACAGCTTTTGAACGGCTCATCACCTTTATTCGCTGAGTGGAGTTAAAAATTCTAGCCGTTGCGGATTTCCCTATCCTCTCATTTTCCTCTTTCTCTATTCTTCCATTGTCTTCAATGATTGTTCCTAAGTAGTTGTAACTTTTAACTTGTTCCAATGCTTTTTCCACGATTTTGATGCTATGTTTTCTTTCTTCTGCTGTTATTATCATTGTATTTGTTTTCCTCGTGTTTATCTCCATGTTTATCTTTCTTAGTTCTTCTTGGCATATCTTCTCTGCCAAGTGTGCTATCAGTTCCTGTACGTTAATTGCATTCATTTTCCAGTTTCCTACTTTCATAATTTTTTTCCTTTTTGTTTAGCTTTTTTAACAGCGTCGTCTATTAATATAGAGAATAACAATCATCTCTATCATTCCTTTCCCTAAACCTCTCCTTTCCAAGCTTTGCCATACATCTTCTCTTCTTACTCTATCAAAAGCTTTTTTAAGATCTATAAAACATATATGTATTTGCTTTCCTTTCCCTATTAGTTTTTCTCCTAATTGTCTGATTGCAAATATTAAGTCCTGGGTGCTTCTTCCTTTTCTAAATCCATGTTGAGTATTTTCTAGTGTTGTTTCCAGTTTCTCTCGGAGTCTTTTTTCCAGTATTCTTGTTTTCCTTTTCCTGGGATGCTAGTTAATGTTATTCCTCTATAGTTTGAGCATTCCTTAGAGTCTCCCTTTTTGTATATGGGTATAATTATTCCCATATTCCATTCCTTAGGTATTTTTTTTTATTATAATGTTGTTTAAGAAGTCAAGTTCTTCGTTACCTTTATTTGCTGAGTGGAGTTAAAAATTCTATCCGCCTTTATACAACATCCCCTATTCATTACAGAGTACTCCATTACTTCTTCTATGGCTGCATTAAAAAAAGATTTCACACATTTTTTAGTTTCAGCAATTTTAAATTGTTTGAACAAATTATAGAACGTCTCATTTTTAGTGTCATAAATATTCAATTTCACATAAGTTTTCCAGCAATAATTCCTACAGAAAAAATTAGAGATTTACAAGACGTAGAATCTTCACGAGCAGCTGAAAACGCTTGGCATTTTGATCCCATGGGTTGATTAGTGTTAGAGTTTGGGTTTTATATTGGTGCAGTAACGCATCTCTCCAAAGCACTCTAAGTGTGTTTCATTGAATTACCATCTTCTTGATTATTTTCTTTATGTTAATTAACTTCATGAAATCCATTTTTTATTATGTTAGCTTGATAGGGATGAATATCATCGTCTATAAAAATGATTTGTTATTCAGTTATTTTAGTTATATTATAAAAGTGGGTTGCGAAATTTCATCCAAACAACATTTTCTATGAAATAAAATTTTTTGGTCCAGTGTTTATCCCAAAGCAAGGCATTACCGTGCCTGGTCGGCTTTTAATAAGATTGACCATCTTTACAGCTTCACGTAGAATTTGATTCAGATTTTCCACATTCTCTTTTGTGATAAGAGCATGTCTGTGAAGCAAGGAGTGCGTCCATTCCACCCTTGGTATAAGACGATGCAAATAATCTACTGTTCTTTTAATCTATGTTAGTATAGTTTCTAGTAGCTTCATAAAGAAATATGAAAAGGACATTGTCATGTAGTATGACACAATACTGTTTTGTAAAACATATTTTCTTTGATTCATGCGTCCCTATTACATTCATACCTCACAAAATATAAGAACTGAAACCTTGTTTCGTCAAATTGAATATCAAAACATTCACTTGAACTTACTTGCTGCATTATCTGATCCCGAATATTGGCAACCATTTCATCGATTCGTCTTGATATTGCGTCGTTAGAAATTGTTTTTCTTTTTTAGTTCTTTTTGCTTCTTTTTCGCCTATTAAAACTTAGCTCATACTTTACTCTATATGCCTGAATGTACTCCATTTCGAATTATATTACACAACTATAGATCGTATTCTCTTTCTAGTTAAAGTTAGAAGCTAAGTAGATTAAATTAGCACTGCAAGGAAATGATTATTTTGAAAAATTTAGTAGGAATTCGGTTGTTGTGAAATTGAGTCAGGTTATCCCGTTTAAATGGAAAATATTGTAAAGTTTAGTCATAGAAATCAGTTTTCTGATCTATAACCTTAACCTCATATACTACCGATCATAACCTTAAGACTACATCGAGAGATCTATATTAGGATTTTGTTAGAAAGAACACAACATATTTTTGATGATAT
The DNA here is from genome assembly GCA_023509865.1 of Trypoxylus dichotomus. Classification (NCBI taxonomy): domain Eukaryota; kingdom Metazoa; phylum Arthropoda; class Insecta; order Coleoptera; family Scarabaeidae; genus Trypoxylus; species Trypoxylus dichotomus. Next base: position 39,282,493 of record CM042081.1, read on the forward strand.
ACGAGGGAAAGTCACTAAGTAGATTACAAAAAGCTATTATAAAAATAATTAGAGAAATAGTTAACCAGAAACAGGTTTTATTTTTCAACAAAATCTCTATCTACATTAACACACTTATGCAATCCCTTTATTAACCCTCCAGTAACTGCTGCATAAAAAAATGTGTTGCCGTTTGAACCACGTGCGTACCTCTTGTTGCACATTGTTATCATCTTCGAAATATTTACTGCCAAGATGATTTTTTAGTGACGAAACAGATGACAATTGCTTGGCGCTAGGTCGGGACTGTAAGCCGAATTCAAGAAGTTTCCGCCCTAATTCCGCAATTCTCGTCAGGGTCAAGTAGACCAAATGCGGCCCGGCATTATCGTGATACAGCAATATCCTCTCGGCAGCAAGCCTGGACGTTCGTTTAGGCAACTGTCACTTGAGTATCATAAAGGAAGATTGCGCTGACACCTAGTGATAGATAGGCAAATAGTTCACTGCTAGCAGTTCGTGACTTATTTAATGACTTTCCCTCGTAATTTGCCTTCCAAGACTTCCAAAGCTTTCTTTGTTATGAGTTGGATATTTAGTTTTTTAGTGTGAAACAAATTTTGATGGCTTCATGTGTCCATCGGAGAGAACTTGGTAGCAAACAATGCATTGTCGCTTTTCACCCAATGAGGTGAAATCATAATCTAAGTAATTACCATTGTACAACCTTGTCTTTTCATCGACTGATTCAGCGGATGTAGATAACTCACTTCAAGTTTTCACAAATTTATCGATCTCGCATAAGAAATTATAAGGTGACCGGACGACTTGTTTAAACGCATCCATATGCATGTTCAAGCACGCTCTTACAGCGAGTTTTATGGAAGGAGACCAGATTACAAAGAGCACATATACCAGTTGGAACTTGTAAGTTGCTCATGTATGTATACGTTTTCATGCATGTTCATACCAGTCGCCATAAGTACAGCGACATGACATTACAGGGGGTGGGGATATTAAATATATTTATATTTACTATTTGGGGGATTGCGGAACTAAGAAGGTTGAGGATCACTGTTTTATAGATATGCAAAAAGTACCGATATTGATATATAGGTACCGCAGCGTCTGAATCCAACCATACCAACTAGTACAGTACTACTACTAGCACTGAGTACTGACGCTATGATTTGAATGTGTACAGCCACCAGTGAAACAACGTTCTCTGCACGCGGTAGCCATCTATGTATTAACTTGAGAGTTACTCCGTAATGGCATATGTAATTAACAGAAATGATAACAATAGCCGTAGTTTCGAAAACAATCAAGAAAACCAAATGTCAATCCTCATAAAGCTAGAAAATAATCGTGAACATATACGAAAGCATCGTTTTATCGACCTCCATTTTAGAATCTACCCCGGTCGTTTAGCGTTAAAACGGAACTTAAACGACAAACGAATCTTATTTAAATGTTAATTTTCATACTGTTTTAGCACGGAGAATGTCGCATAACGAGCGCGTAATAGTAAAACGCAGATTTTACAGCGTGCGCAACTACTTTTAATGAACCCTAAACGCTTTGATGTGTTCCCGCGGGACTTTTCCAGGAGTTTGGTTGGTAAGCTATGGATTCGACGACCGTGTCGATGAGACCCTATCGGTAGAACGTCTATGGGATGTCCCGATGCATGGCCTACTTTTAGAAGTTATTCCATCGTACGCTACGAGTCATTGCATTTATTTGAATACATTCTACATTTAGTTCCGATATATAACGTCTCTTCGGTACGAACTCCGTTTTGGAGTAATATCGACAGCTTTATCTCCGTTCTATTTTCTACCATTTCGAGTTGAATATTCATAAGGGTTTGTTAGCGTTGATTGCGACTGGGATAATTTGTATTAGAATTAATTTAATTTCGTTTCGTATTAGTGTGACATTGCGAGTTCATCGTGTTTTTGACGTCTTTTGAGGTTGATGAGAACAATAGCATTTACCACAGTTAAGGTAGCTGAAATTTTAGACAATATACCTTTATAGAAAAATGTAGCTCGTGTAACACGTTCGCTGTGTGAAATTACAGAACCTAGCGGACTGTATGAGATGTTGCTTTGACGCCATTTTTTTTTGTAAAATATTTTTGCATGGATTTTTACGCTGGTGTGTCTCAAAACGTGCTAACTAAATTTTTATCTCGCTTAAATTACTCGCAACAAATTAATTATCCTTGATAAGAATCAGTATACAAAACATGATTGCTGGAACCTGGAGCCGGTGGCGGAATCTCATTCCGTTATTTTGTTGTTAAGGTTGTTGGCCAACTTCAGCATAACGAACTAAACCTAATCTGGTAGTTTTATTTGATATGCATGTAGGGAATTCAAACATAATACATTAAACAAACGAATTTAATTTAGAAAGCATTAAAGACACATCTCAAAAAACAACTGCACTATACTCTATTACAACTTCTACCACCTTGCTCTCCTCTATCTCTTCTCCCTTAGGTTGTATTTACCAGTTGATCCTACATCTCGGCCGTTCCTGACATGACACTCGTCCTCGAGTAACGTCCCTTGAGCTGTTTTCTCTTTACCACATCGTACAGTGTTTTCTTCAAGTTCATTTGGCTTGATAATATTTTCTTCACCAGGTTCGTCACTCTCAGATTCGTTAGACAGGTATTCATATTCCTCCAGACGATGCCAGGGTTTCATAAAGTCTGCTGCTGTAGATGTTCTGTTTGGTCCTTCGCCTACGCCAATCTTCTCAACATCGTACCGGTCGCAACCTTTAATGGCAATTACCTAGTATGGGCCCAAAAATTTTGTAGTTAGCTTGCCTACACTGAACTGGGTTCTTTTTATAATTATTAAGGCACCAAGATTGTTTTTTTGTGGCAGCTTTCGTTTCTTGTTGGAGCTTCTTCGGTTCTCCTCTTGAAGCTTTTGGATTCCTTGTTGAGCTTCTTCCTTTAAACGACCTTTGTCTTCTACAAAAGCAGGCATGTAATGCATTTTTATTACATGCTTGCGTAGAAAGATAACATTAAAAGAATATATAAAAATACTCTCTTCGCAAAACTTTCTGGTTGTATTATCATTAGCAAGCCTCTCAGTGCTGAGTTAGTTACATGCCTACGGCGAGGAGAAAATATGTTAGTGTATTTGGAAAAGGAGCGTTCTACGTAAAATGATGTGGTGTTTGCCAATTTAAAAAGGTCGCTTGCATTATATTCGCACTCTTCAGCTTCAGTTGAACTCTTGTCTATACATACTATAGTTTTAAAATAGGAATTCCTATTTATAACCGCACACAATTTATCGGTTGTTAATCTTCCTATACTATCTGTTAGATTTCTTAATGAAGCTTTGAGGTGATCTATTACATTTAGCGGTTAATGTAATGACACCTTGGTTTTCTCTAATTTGGAACTAGTGTCTAAAATACTTTTTCGGAACTTTGCTCTATTTGAGGATGGATTTGGGTACCTAAAACCAGCCACTGGTTTACTGAAATTGTCTGGGCTTTCTGCGGATTTAACACAAGGTTTGATAATGTGTAAAACTTGCTCAAAACAGAAAACAGGTTTATGCCACGTTCCTCATCTTATCAATACGGACTGTGTTCGATGAGAAATACACAGACAAGCCTGTTTAAACCCACGAATGCGTTTTGGAAATTTAATATAAACTTTCTTGGTAAAAACTAATAAATTGATCTATTTTTGGATAATTATTTCTAATAAATCCAGATATAAGATTACATGCAAATAGCAGACAGGTTACACGAAGCAATTGAGAATAAGATTGTTTTATTAACTTTCCAGCTTTAACCACGTTCAAACCCCCACCTGTAATAAATCTTACAAGCTAGGTCGCCGATATATAGAACTTTCCAAAGGTGTTTCCTATAGTTTCCACTAACCTTTCCTCATTTGTCTTCTATAACACGTTTTAGTTGTTTAAATGTGTTACTGTACTTTAAAAATTCAGCCCGCGTGTTTTTGAAACTCTGCGTTCCGAAGAAGTAATTAATTCATGTGTGGTATGGGGTTTTCTGTATAGAATTTCATTTTTCTTCAATAACTTACGCATACGAAACTTTCATGCAAACAAATTTCAGCAAGATCTCGTCGTGTTATTGAATTTTAAATGTCAACATTAGGTTTGAGAAAAATATAGAGATTTAGCTGACATCGCGATTACTAGAGTCCACAGCTACGTCAATGTCATGGAACTTCTTGTGAACCTCAGTGTAGTTCGCATGCATTTGGATATTGTAATGAGAAATACACAGAGCTAGTGGACTAGTACATACACAGAATAGTATTGGACCCGAAATTGATCCTTGCGGCACACCTTTATGGAGATTCAAACTACTCAAATCAAGGCCACCATGTGGCGTATTAATCGATAACCGCACGTATTCTCTGCCAAATATATATATATATAATACATAACTACTATACTTGCTAGCAAAAATAGTCCAGGACGTCCTCAAGCAACATCCAAGGGCAACGATGAACGCATAAAATTGCTTAGTAAGAGAAATAGACGATTAACGGAAATTACGGTGGAAATGAATCGGGCTAGAAACAGGAAGATATCTGTTAGTAATAGTGCAACGTTGTTTGGAAGAAGCAAATCTCCATGGCCGTATAGATACACGAAAACCATTGCTACGTCGTGGAAATGAACAAAGACGTCTCCAGAGGGTTAACACTCACAAAGTCGGACAATGAGGAAATGTACACTGGTGAGTTGAAGTGTGAAATGTTTGGTCAAAACCGCAGAACATTTGTCAGACCTCAAATGACGAGAAAACGCTTCCTGGATGCATTACACCAGCAATAAAGAAAGGTGATGATTTAATTCTTATATGGGGTTGTTTTTCATTAAGTAGAACAGGGGACCTTTTGAAAATCGATGGAGTAATGAGGAAGAAATGCTCTTTGCATTTTTATGCAGAAAGTACCTTGCGGATCCGGAGGATGAAGGAATATTAAAAATAATAAGTTGGTTTCCCCAAAATCCGGATCATAATCCGATAGAGCTTCTGTGGGATGAATTGGATAGACGAATTAGAAGAGTAGGTCCAAAACCCATCTCTGGACGGTATTGCAAAGGAAGTCGAACATTATTCCTCAAGATATACTTAGTAAATTGATAGAAAGCATGCCACGAATTGTGCGAGGCATTATTAAAGCAAAAGGTAGATTTTTCGACGAGAAGAAGGTATAACTTATTTTTTGGTAATAATGAAACATTAAATTTATACAATCTAATCAGGTTGTAATAATTTATTGCACTATGATATTTTCATAGACATGCGAAATTTACAGCTTTCCTGACTATAACTCCACTAAAGAATATTTCTTAAATGTGGCCTAGTGGACGCCGCACTATATCTTATACTGAAATAATGGTCTTTTGGAAAGATTTCTATTCATTGTCAAAATTTCAAAACGATATTTCATTATTTTGAGAGATCCATCTAATAAACGGTCGTCGTGCAACTTGGTATTTGTTACTCTTTGAACACAATAATTAAAATTCTGAAATTTACCCGCTTTCGCATTCAAATCTTTCAGTTGTTTTCGCCTGACTGACACGAAATAAGTTTCACAGAAAAACGGAACGACTTGTTGGTATGCAAACAACAATAAGATTTCCAAAACAAACCTAATTGATGTTGCTTCGCTTAAGAGTTTAATTAACATTTTTCTGCAGTATTTTTAATTAACTATTTCCTTCTAAAAGCATGAACGTAGAATTTCGCTGCATGTATATTAGTTCAATCGTTGAAATTAAACGCGAAGGAAAAGATAGAACAAAAGGAGAAAAAGAAACGGGATGAAGATGGAGTGGTGGTTCGGAATTCGAAAATCGGCGTCCAATAAAAATCGAAGTCCATTTCATCTTTCGCTTAATTGCACCCGTCCGATCCCGCACAAAAGGAATTTCGATGCCTCGCTCCTTCCGATTCAGACGATTGGAAAAACAAAAGACGAGAGAGAACGCGAAAAGCAGAGACGCCTCTCGTTCCTCCAGCGCTTTCGGCGGTGTTCGGTCTTCCGAATTCAATTCCTGAGAAGAAGTGGAAGGAACGCGCATTCTCTCGGACATCTTCCGCGTTTTACCGGCTCGAACCAAAAGAAACGGGGAAGAGGGAAACGAACCGAAAAACTGAAAAGACGAAGAATCCTCAGCCCTTTTCAATCCCGGGGAGGCTAATTGGACATAAACAAAATTTACTCCGGTATTGGACTGACGGCAGGCCCGAACTCCACTCCCATCTGTGTACCTTTAGAGTTGAGTTCATTGTTCGATCTGAATGCACGGAAGGTCGCATTTTGCTACGTCAACTTTAAGATTGCTTCTTAACCTCGAAAAGAAGCGGATGGAAGACGGCGGCGGCTATTATTCTGGATTGGATATTATTCTACGCGGAATAAGGGGCCAATTGCTTTCGTAGCCGACAAAGAAGATTATATAAATTGCATTGATCTTTATGGAAAAGCGGGATTTAGAAGCCGGGGATTTACATGAGTAAAAATTGTATTTGGTTCCTTAATTCGTATACAATTGCATTATTTGGGTAAGCTTTAAGTGCCTGTCTAGCATACTGAACTGAACTTATATTTAGCAAAGAGGGCTGACAAGAAACTAAACAAAATACCAATTTTAAAATATTGAAACTGAGAATGATATTAAAGTTTTCGAGAATACTATTCTATACTTATATTCATTCAAGCTTAGTGAGAAGTATGGGGAAAGTTAATAATATGTGATAATGTTTGTTTCTTACCATCGATTTGAACGTGTCTAAACAAGCAGCAATTATTACAACAATGAAAAAGATGTACTCAGCGAAATTTCTATAGGTCCACAAAGCTAGACAGACAGACGTCCTACGAAATCAGGTATTACCTTTCAGTGTAAAAAAGCGTCTTTGGCTTTTTCACACAGAAAGCCATGAATAATTGTTGGGAAAGAAAATGTTATCAGGCGGACAGTATGGAAAACCTTGAGAACACTGAAGAAAAATACAAGAGAAGTGCAGTAAAACACGGTATTGGTTCGGTTATTTTTTTTAATTTTTCGATGCAGTTTCCTCGAAGGTCAATACACTTTTTCAAACAGTGCGCTAGTCTCTTCAAGACGTCGGAAAAGTAGGATGTTTCGAGGTATGCAAAATATCCATCTGTAGTGGCGATGACCTCCTCAATTGAGGCAAATTTCTTTCCTTCCAGTGACTTCTTCAGGTTTGGGAATAGCAAATAGTTGCTGGGACTAGGTTCAGTAAATGTGGAGGATGAGAGGCTAATTCGTTGCGCAACTCATTCAATTTCGACACGACGATGCGGGATGAATAAGCCGCTGCATTGCCTTGGTGGAAAAGCACGCTTTTCCGCTGCAAACGAGGCCGTTCCTTCTTCTTAATTATCCATCCCTTCTGCAGATATTCGATGAGGATCACATCTTGGGAATCCCAAAAAGTAATCGCCATGACCTTTCCGGTCGATGGAGGGGTCGTTGCTTTCTTCGGAGCCGATTCGAAAAATCCAATGCTTCGGCTGTTCCTTGGTATGTAGTGGTGGATCCAATTCTCATCCAGGGTTACGAAACGCATGAAGAAATCCCTTGGATTACATTGGATCCCGGCTAGATAAACGCGGTGCCTAACACTCCGAAAGCATTTTCATACCCAAAATTTCGTATAGGATATGGCCAACGCGTTCCTCTAAGATGCCTGTTGTCTCTGCTATCTCTTTCAGTTTCAAACAGCTATCGGCTGCGTGGTTCGTCGCTTGTGCTTGTGCGGCCACGTTTGAACTCTCTCGCCAAGAAGCTGATGGTCGAAAATGATGGAGTACAACCGTCATGAACCTATGGCAAAGTATTTCGAACTTCCGTGGCTGCGTTTCCAGCCATCTAGTTTTATCATTATACGAAATTGGATTTTACCCATTCTCGCGGAACTGCCTGACTTGCTATTCAAAATACACTCTTACATAACAACTATTGCCAGTAAACTTCTGAAATTTTGACAGTTGTCATAAAAAAGGTTGCTCTTGCCGAGCAATGAATCCACTTTAACCTTCGTGCGCCATCTCTTGCCGATTCCAGAAAAATTTTCGGTCATCCTCGTGCTATAAGTAATAATTGAAGACAGAAATAATTTTAGAGAAGCAGATTACACAGATGAATCGGTCAATCAAGTCGTAAGAGAAGTAACAGTGAAGTAAGTCATAAAGGCAATGAAAAGTATAGAAAATCACAAAGTGGCGGGCCCAGAAGGTGTGGCCGTGGAAGGTATTAAGAATTCACCAATCGTAACATTAGAAGCAATTTCCAGGTTATTTATATCCTGTTTACAGGGCAGTGAAGTCTAGGAAGAATGGAAAATCGCATATGTAAGTTCTATCCCCAACAAAGGTAACACAAAGGAAATGCGAAAACTATAGAGGGATTAGTGTTATGTATTAACGAATAGTTAAATCGAGAATAGAGGAACAAGTAGAAGACTCGGAGGAACAGGATGGTTTCAAACCTAGTTGGTCTTGTATTGATAATATTTTCTGTCTAAAGCAACTAACTAAAGAAAGTGTAGCATACGGAAGTGAACTACATCTTATATTTATAGCCTTTATGTTAGGTTTATGACAATTTTTCCATAAGTCAGTTATGGCAATCAATGAAGCACAACAGAGTAGAAAGAAACGGTTTAAATGCAATTAAACAACTATATGAAAATAACAAGAGCAGACTGAAAGTCGGAAACAACTACACGGATGAAGTTATTGTAAATAAAGGGTTGCGACAGGAATGCAGCTTATTACCAGCGTTTTTTAAACTATTTGTGAAGTTGGTACTGAGGGATTGGAGAAAGAAATATACGTTGATGGGGGTGCAGCATATAATACATGGGCTGAAAAGTCCCGGACCTAACACATAGATGACGCTAGTTTTGTTGCAGTCACCTTTCTTTCAGTTAGTACTAACCTTCAAAAGATAGCTGTTAAAATTTCATGATATTCTATTCATTAGTTTGTGAGTTATTGTGCTAAGAGTCACGCTACTTTTGTTATTTTCAAAACAATGGATCAAAAACAATTTCGTGTTTTAATTTTACACTGCTTCTTGATGGGAAAAAATACCGTTCAAGCGAAGCAATGGCTTGAACAATGTTATGGGGACTCCGCTCCATCAGAAACAACAATAAAACGTTGGTTTGCTGATTTCAAACGTGGTCGTAGAGACACCGATGATGCAGAACGCAGTGGACGTCCAAATGAGGCGGTAACACCAGAAAACATCAGAAAAATCCACAAAATCGTATTGAATGATCGAAAAGTGAAGTTGCGTGAGTTAGCTGACATCGTAAAGATATCAAAAGAACATATTGGCTTTATATTGCATGAGCATTTGACTATGAGAAAACTCTGTTCAAAGTGGGTGCCGCGTTTGCTCACTGTTGACCAAAAACAAGAACGTGTTGATGATTCTGAGCAGTGTTTGGCCATGTTTTAACGTAACAAACCGGAATTTTTGCGTCAATATGTAACAATGGATGAAACATGAATGCATCACTTCACTCCGGAATCAAAACGATCGTCATCTGAGTGGACAGCAACTGGTGAACCTCGTCCGAAGCGCCCGAAAGCACAACAATCGGCTGGACAGGTTATGGCCTCGGTATTTTGGGATGTGCGTGGTGTAATATTCATCGACTATCTTGAGAGAGGAAATACCATCAATAGTGAATATTATATAGCGTTATTGGAGCGTTTGAAGGCCTAAATTCCAAAGAAACGACCGCATATGACAAAGAAAAGATGTTGTTTCATCAAGACAACGCACCGTGTCACAAGTCAATTAAAACAATGGCAAAACTACATGAATTGAACTTCGGATTGCTCCCACATCCACCGTATTCGCCAGATTTGGTTCCCAGCGACTACTGGCTGTTCGCACACCTCAAAAGAATGCTCGTCGGTAAGAAATTTCGCACGAATGAAGAGGTTATCGCTGAAACTGAGGTCTATTTTGAGGCAAAAGATAAATCGTTCTACAAAAGTGGTAATGAAATGTTAGAGCGGCGCTAGAATGATTGCGTTGCTCTTGATGGAGATTACGTTGATGAATAAAGCTAATTTTGAACCAAAAAAACCGTGTTTTCTTTGTTAGGCCCGGGACTTTTCAGCCCATATGTTATATATTGAAAGTTGCATTGAAACAGCGTGGCGCCAGACCTTTGACTTAGACTCTGGTCCAAGTGAGACCACACTTACTTTACTTGATTAAACACATGGCCTAGCCAACACAAAACCAGATTAATTTTTAATGAACCAAGGTGTTAATGTTTCATTGTTAGTAAGGGCATTGGTCAAAAATAAATAATCTTCTATGTAGAGACACCCTTACTTTTGAAAGAAGGGACATACTCTGCTTCTTAGAACTTATTTCAGGAATAAAAATTCCTACTACTGCACTTATCTTAAATATAGTCTAGACCAGCGGTTCTTAACCTTTTTTCATCTGCGACACAGCTGGGAAGATATCACTTTTTATGAGACCCCAACCAAATTCCTTCTACTTTTTAATGTTGCATGTCTACTTTATCACTCGAGAACGATTCTTCCACTTTGTAGGAAGTATGATTGCAAAATTGAGAACTATTAATAAAATGGAGGCAGCAACATAATACTCAATAACGCAGAGATCTTTAGAATTTAAAACCTTATTTCTAAAAAAGTATTAGAGCCTGATGGTTCAGAGCAAAATTATAGTATTTACCGTGGGCAAATATGAACCAACCAACTATAGCTGAAGCGAAGCCTACTTCTCACAAAACATTCTGTAGTTTAGAATTTAAATTGTAACATTTTCATCGAAACGTTACGATTTTAATAGTACAGGGACTGTAATTATTCAGCAGATGGAAACGTATCGTGAATTTTGCGAACTGTCAATAGAATTTGGCGATCTATATGTAAACAAAAACAATGCACAACAATAGAACTCAAGTTTACAAACCACACAATACAACGTAACGATTCAATAGAGCATACAACACAACATAGGACACATCCAACTTTCATAGACCCAAATTCAGCAACTATAATACGCACAGAACACAACACAATAGATCACAGAGCAACCATAATAGAGTACACAATAGCAACAGGAAAGATGAGAATTATACTCGAAAGGGAAGTGGACATACAATGCACACCATAGTTCAACGCATACAGAACACGTCAACCAAAGTAGCAGTGAAGTCCACTTCTCACTTGACTAATCTGAATGTAGTCTATGTACACTATTCTTACTAATTCCGGATACATAAATAGCAACCCCCGTACAAGCTGAGGTACACAACAAATATGAGCAACAGGCCCATTTTTTATATTCCTTCGAGATTCCAACATTAAATCCGTCAATTGCCACTGTAAACTAAAGAATCTATCACTATAGATAAAACTTAACTACCGAACCTTAAGAAGTTTTCCTATAATATAAAGATAAATCTAAATAATCCAGTTTCGTCTTCATTGTAAAGAGCAATTATTGTTTTCAGTGTTCAGCACTTTGTTCTCCATATTATCAACAATGTGTAACTGTCATTAATGTAATGTATATTTGTTTCAAAACATATTACTGCCTACTTATGTGCTTATCTACTAAAAGTTTGAAAATTGAGCTGGAAAACTATTAGGTATATATTACCCGGCAAATTATAAGATCGTGTTATATTTCGCTCAGTTCTAAAATATGCTACATAAGATCATGACTCTTAACTGCGAAGTTGTTTAAGATCACGTACTACATATAGAAAGGATAATGTAATCTATTAATGGAATATTCTAGGATGATACTATATATTTATTGAAGTATATCCATCTTCAACGCCCACTGGCGTTAAAACCTTCTTCCAGAACGCGATTTTAATAAAAAAAGACGGGTCTCACTTGTTACTTTAAATAAATCTGAAATCCCCGCAGTCCCATTAAAACATCCATCACGGAAGAAAACCCTTTGGCGTATTCAGTGTCGTGTTTTTCTCTACTACCACCGTCTGTAGACCGATTTTTTTGACCATTAAATCACCCGAATCGCTATCCCAATCATTCGCGACATTTTTATAAACTCATATTTCATAATTTGGTTTTTTTAAAGGTACATACCTTACTATATTATAGTAGCGAGCGCCGATATCATCTTTCATCCTGTTCCGCAGCCTAAAACGCCATAAAAGGATCGAGAAGAGGGAACAACATCACTCCCGTAATAAAAATGAAGACGGTATGACACCCTGATAACGCGAGATTTAATGCAAATCGGTTTCAATATCGGTCCTTTCTCGGTTCAAAGAGCCCTCTTCCATCCAGTTATCTCCATCTCGCTCTTCGGTTTGATACACCTTCGTATGTGTGAAGGTTTCGCGAGGATTCCCTCCTTGTCTACGCTTATTTCTACTTTTATCCTCTCCTCGCTTTGAGAAGATGAAAAGAAGGTTGAGACATCTTTTAGCGATCTACGTGACGGCTGACTAGTTCCGCGCTTATTAAGTAGGATGCGTTTGAGGAGTATACGTGGAGGGTGATGGGAAATAAATTAATTTCTGGAGAGAATCAAGGGACTTGGTTTGAACGAATTTAGGCTGCTTTAATTCTCATTAAGCTTTAGATGATATAGCATTACATCCTTGCAGGGATTTAAGGAAATCCTATATCGCGAACGCACCTTTAGCCTGATGATGGATGTAATTGTGAATAAAAGAAGGATGTAATGAGATTTCTGTAAGTTAATAAAGCCCAGAAATACGTATGCTATTCTGATGGACGTATTCTATCGCTGTCTAGTGGTATCCTCCACCCTTGTTTAACTACTACTACAAAATGCTATCTTCACATGGCTCTTTTCAATTTGAATCGATTCAATGAAGCCTTCGTTCCGGATTACTGCGAGGTGAGGTGGGCGACTCGCTAGACACGCGTAATTCATTTCAAGTGAAGGCGGTGTTTGATTCATTTCATTCGTTTCTTAATAAGGCATAGCTGGATATTAGGATGCGGTCCTTTAGTTATATAGCCGCCAGTAAATCTTGGTCGCGGTCAACAATTTTATATATAAAAAAAATGGAGTATTGTACGCTCGAGGAAAAACTATTTATAGTAAACCAATATTATGGTGACAATTCAACAGAAGTTACACGCGATTTATTTGCAGTAAATTCCCCCAAAAGGTCAATTCCTAGCGCTGCTACTATTCGTAAGACGATCCGACGTACTGAAACAACGTTGCCAGCGATATCGAAATTCAAGTTTATGCACCAATGGAATTAAATCCTAGAATGAGATCTAGATAAACAACTTGCGAATGTAGTATTGATGCAATAACTGTTTTAAACCCTTTACATAAGAATAAATATCGGCGTATAAAGAATAGCACATCGCAAGAACTTTTACACGAGGATTATTACCTTCGCATGAAATTTTGCGAAATAATGATGAATAAATATTACGGTAACGATTTGTTTTTTCAATAATATTTTATTTACTGATGAAATACATTTTGCGTTCACTGACATCATAATCGAGCAAATGTTCGTTATTGGTCGCGTAAAAGCCTACATTTTAATACACAAACGCCGACGCAGTTTCCACAAAAATTGGTCGTGTGGGTTTTTTATTGGAGGAAATTTAAATGGCAGGAGGTATTTAGATTTATTGCAAACTAATATTGTTCCTGCTGTACTGGAGCGACTTGATATTAATGATATGTAGTTTCAACAGGACGGTTGCCAGGCGCACAATACGCGTAATATCAGTAACTTCTTAAATACTATTTTTGAAGGTAGATGAATCGGTAATTTTTTTGTCCTATTAAATCGCGATCACGGTCCGCGGATTTAGCCCCAAGCGACTTCTTTTTATGGCCTTTTTAAATAATTCAATATGCGCGAAAATTATTGATGTTAGCAACGTCACTTTGGATTTTTTAAGTTTAGTTCATCGCAAATTTTGTGATCAACTGGATTATGGCTCGTACCAATGGAACGGTTATTCAAACATTTAATAAATAGTTAATTTTCTTTCGGAATTTCTTGTTTATTTATAGTTTCACATTTATTTGCAATTATTGCATTAAGTTTAAGCTGTTATATTTGTTAGTTCTTTTTTTATTCTACTATTTGTTAAGTTTCAGAATATTATTTAACACATGGGCTGAAAAGTCCCGGGGCTAACAAAGAAAACACGTTTTTTGGTTCAAAATTAGCTTTATTCATCAACGTACTCTCCATCAAGAGCAACGCAATCATTCCAGCGCCGCTCTAACATTTCAATACCACTTTTGTAGAACGATTTATCTTTTGCCTCAAAATAGGGCTCAGTTTGAGCGATAACCTCTTCATTCGTGCGAAATTTCTTACCGGCGAGCATTTTTTTGAGGTCTGCGAACAGCCAGTAGTCGCTAGGAGCCAAATCTGGCGAATACGGTGGATGTGGGAGCAATTCGAAGTTCAATTCATGTAGTTTTGCCATTGTTTTGAATGACTTGTGACACGGCGCGTTGTCTTGATCAAACAAAATTTTTTTCTTTACCATATGCGGTCGTTTCTTTGCAATTTCGGCCTTCAAACGCTCCAATAACGCTATATAATAATAACTGTTGAAGGTATTTCCTTTATCAAGATAGTCGATGAATATTACACCACGCACATCCCAAAATACCGAGGCCATAACCTTTCCAGCCGATTGTTGTGCTTTCGGGTGCTTTGGACGAGCTTCACCAGTTGCTGTCCACTCAGATGACGATCGTTTCGTTTCCGGAGTGAAGTGATGGATCCATGTTTCATCCATTGTCACATATCGACGCAAAAATTCAGGTTTGTTACGTTTAAACATGGCCAAACACTGCCCAGAATCATCAACACGTTCTTGTTTTATAGACCAATCTAGTGTAAGTTCAACGGCAACTATTTTAGCGGCCCAATCACCTATTAAGAGGGTGTTGACCACCCTAACCTCAAGACTACCATTCACTGTTTCACTTAACAACTCAGAAACTATGAGAGATATCTGAAAAAAGTTGTGACAAGTTTGTATCTATTTTATATCCCCTAAACGATGGTGTTTTTTTTTTTCCGATATCAAGTATGTGTTTTCGAAAACAACCTCCAGCCCGCTCACTTTACCATACATTTCAGAATTGTTTATTACTGCATGAATACAGAGACTATGTAGAATTAGAATATATATATATTCTACATAGACCTATATAAATATATATATATATATATCTATTTACATAGGTGATAGAATGTGGTATACATTTTATAACTTGATAACTTATAAAAGACTACGCCACATAGGTACTACAATAATGGTAATGGAACTGCTTACACTATCCACAACGAACAAGTGCAAGTCTATCTTCAAACTCACTAAGGATGTTGAGTGCTTGTGGGAATAGTTAGTATGTCGGGAAATAACGAACACTTTGTTTCTTGTAACATTTCTATATTTGCACTAAATATACATGTAGAGTTTATCAACTACTGAAGATGCGTATAAGTTGAAATGTTTTTCGGGTTTTGTCGTGTATTCACTGTTTTATTTAATGTTTCGCTGATCATGCTCTCAGCTTCTTCAGAAGGTTTCTAAAGACCTAAGGACTGTCGAAACTCGAAAAACATGTCTACTATGGACGACGGTAGTGAAAGCCTACACTCAACTATGTGTATAAGTTGTACACAAAATGTATATTTAGTACAAACATATATAGTTTGTAATAGAATGTTCGTTATTTTCCTACACATGTAGGTCTACCGTTCAATATCTCTTTTATAAAGTTTTGAATACGTTTTATAAATAAGAAAAAAAATAAGTGAAAAACTTGTACACCTTCTACATCCGCCTTTTATTTACTAAAATCCAAAAGAGTTAGATATAGTGTTACTGTCTGCTATGTGTCATCAAATATCTGTAAAATTTTTAGGTAAATGTGCACAGAACGCATTTAAAACTTACCTACGATAACTTTTGATGAAAACTAGAAAACCTCATGGCATCATCACATTTCATGTATATTTCCGAAAAAAAAAACTCAATTCGTTGTCTGTCATTCTTCCCTCTCCGCAACTGTTGAAAGGTAAACATGAGAGATTACCGGCAGCGCTTATGACAAGCGTGAAAAAAACCGCATAAATCAAGCGTCGCCTCCATCATTCGAAATTTCAAAGCGTACGACACTATATCCCGTAATTTACGCGTTCAAACACCATTTGCTGTAAATTATGGACCAATAATTTCGAGAGAGGTAACATTACCGGCGTAAATCGAAGCCGCAGCGTGCAGCTTGCCTCATTCCACCACCCTAAAATAATGGGAGGATCCTAGAGGCGCATATCGCATATATTTTAACTTAGCATTTCTGTTGAATTTTTGCAATTTCTCTCTTTATGCAGATGGCATGCAAATGTAACAAGTTTAACGTTTTTAGTCATAATAAATGTGATATATGAACGGTATGAAAACGCATGGTAATTGCGGGATTTTCTTTTTTACTTTGAAAAGTGGTTTTGCTTAAATATAAAAGATTGCGCCTGGTTAATTGCTTTAAAATCTATTGTACATTGTCTCTTCACATTTTATGTAATCCAAATTGTACAGTACATAACATAGCCAACATTACCATATCTTAAACAAAAACACATAGATTTTTAACTTTTATCATAAACTATTATACACACATTTGGATTATTATATCTTTTACGTGATCAATGATATTATCGATTGATCATTAACATTTTCAAAATAATAAGAATCAATGATTTAGACTGTTTCAACGTGTCAAGCAATTACTTGTGAACCGTGCAATAGCCTTCCAATAACACATGGGCTGAAAAGTTCTGGGCCTAACAAAGAAAACACGGTTTTTTTGGTTCAAAATTAGCTTTATTCATCAACGTAATCTCCATCAAGAGCAACGCAATCATTCCAGCAACGCAATCATTCCAGCGCCGCTCTAACATTTCATTACCACTTTTGTAGAACGATTTGCCTCAAAATAGGCCTCAGTTTCAGCGATAACCTCTTCATTCGTGCGAGCACTTTTTGAGGTCTGCGAACAGCCAGTAGTCGCTGGGAGCCAAGTCTGGTGAATACGGTGGATGTGGGAGCAATTCGAAGTTCAATTCATGTAGTTTTGCCATTGTATAGATTGACTTGTGACACGGCGCGTTGTCTTGATGAAACAAATTTTTTTCTTTACCATATGCGGTCGTTTCTTTGCAATTTCGGCCTTCAAACGCTCCAATAACGCTATATAATATTCACTGTTGATGGTATTTCCTTTCTCAAGATAGTCGATGAATATTACACCACGCACATCCCAAAATACCGAGGCCATAACCTTTCGAGCCGATTGCTGTGCTTTCGGGCGCTTTGGACGAGCTTCACCAGTTGCTGTCCACTCAGATGACAATCGTTTTGATTCCGGTGTGATGAATCGACGCAAAAATACCGGTTTGTTACGTTTAAACATGGCCAAACACTTCTCAGAATCATCAGCACGTTCTTGTTTTTGGTCAACAGTGAGCAAACGCGGCACCCACTTTGAACAGAGCTTTCTCATAGTCAAATGCTCATGCAATATAAAGCCAATACGTTCTTTTGATATCTTTACGATGTCAGCTAACTCACGCAACTTCACTTTTCGATCATTCAAAACGATTTTGTGGATTTTTTTGATGTTTTCTGGTGTTACCGCCTCATTTGGACGTCCACTACGCTCTGCATCATCGGTGTCTCTACGTTTGAAGTCAGCAAACCAACGTTTTATTGTTGTTTCTGATGGAGCGGAGTCCCCATAACACTTTTCAAGCCATTGCTTCGCTTGAACGGTATTTTTTTCCATCAAGAAGCAGTGTAAAATTAAAACACGAAATTGTTTTTGATCCATTGTTTTGAAAATAACAGAAGTAGCGTGACTCTTAGCACAATAACTCACAAACTAATGAATAGAATATCATGAAATTTTAACAGCTGTCTTTTGAAGGTTAGTACTAACTGAGAGAAAGGTGACTGCAATAAAACTAGCGTCATCTATGTGTTAGGCCCGGGACTTTTCAGCCCATGTGTTAACTTGCCTAGGATATTCACCCGACCAATAGGGATTCTTTGCCTTCTAATTAATCTTGCTAAATGGAAATTTCAAGTCAAGACTCAATAGAAACACACCGCGAGCATTTTAGCACTTTGTGTCCGTTTTTATACAATTCGCAATTGCCGATCAGACTTTCTCAGTAACATCTAAATTGGGTAGTATTATTTTCTGGGAAGTTTAGGACTGCACACAAGTGTAATTAGCGTAGTGTGCAAAGCGACGTCCAATGAAAGTGGCAATTTTCTTTGTTGGAGAACTGGTTTTCATTTTGTGTATGCGTGCATTTGCGATTTAATGAGATTGACTACCTGCATCAAAATTCTGCTTTAAATTTGTTAAAATTGCTGTAGTATTAATGGAAGCATTTACGGATGACACGTTGGTTCAAACATAAACTTACAACTGGCTTGAACGTTTCAACATTAACTGTGATGAGGCATGGGTGCACCATTACACCCCGGAGTCTAAGCAGGCACCATGGAGTGGCGAAAAACTGAAGAAGCAGCACCGTGAAAGGCCAAGCCCTATCTTTCTGCTGGAAAAGTCCTTGCAACGGTTTTTTTGGGATTCTAGAAGCATACTGCTCATTGGTTTCCTCCGCGATCTGTATTAATGTTACGTACTCCCTCCAACTGCTTGATGTAGTGAAACTAGCTTATAGATGAGAAAGATGGGACATCCCTATTCAAATGTGATTCTGCCGCTTGACAATGCTCGGTCATACATAGCTGCATTGATCCAAAATAAGTTGGACAAAATTCATCGGGATACACTGGAACATCCATCCTACAGTCCCGATATCTGTCACTGTATGACTACCACGTTTGAGCCGCTCAAAGAAGAATTGGGGGGTCAGTACTTTGACGACGACGAGGGTGTGGAAATATTCGTGCGCAATTGGTTACAGACACCACAACATCCGTTCTTTGATGACGGAATTAAAAAACGTCAGATATAGTGGGAAAATATGTGAATAAAAGAGGAGATTACACAGAAAAATAAGGTGTATTCAATTTTCTTTTACTGCACCAATAAATGTTTTAAAACCAACGTCCGGTTTATATCTGATTAGCCCTCATAAGAATGCTTTGGTGAACTCCCACCACATTATAAAGTATTCATAGATAATAACGAAGAAACAGCCTGGGTCAATATTAAACAGCTCTTAAGTTTGTTCCATTTCATTGTCCGACTACTATATTATACAAAACCAGTTCTTTTTTTGATATTTCTTACAATGCAATCGTATTTTTGAAATTGTAGGCAGTGATCTTGTGTACACTAGGGTGACAGAATAAAATAGGCACCAGGTAAAGCGGTATAAATATGTAAACAGCTAAATTCTAAGAACGAATTAAGAACTTTCTCTAGTTATTACGGTAGGGGTAGATGTATCGGAAGGAATTCGTCATAGTTTAGTATCGTTACAACTATGCCTCGCTTACAAGGTTCGAGTGATATTAGCGACTTCACCCGGGGTCGCATCGTTGGCCAGAGTGAACGCGGCGCTTCGCAACGTGAAATAAGTAAATTTTTAAATATTCCGTTGTCCACAGTTAACCGTGTGATTACACAATTTAAACGCAAGGAAAAAACAACAGTGGAGCCGAGACCAGGTCGTGCCGGACTTTCTGAAAGAAGTAAAAGGGTGCTTGTACGCGAAGTGTTAAGAGAACTGCGAAAAAGTACAGCTGAGCTTGCGGCAACTTCACAGAAAAGTCAGCGCACCGTTCTGCGATACCTCCACAGTGTGGGGATGTATAAAAAGGTGGCAAAGAAAAAACCTCTCCTTACGGCGTTTCAGAAACGGCGCCGAATGGCTTGGGCAATCGAAATGCGAACGAAGCCCGAAGAGTTTTGGCGGTCTGTCATTTTTTCAGACGAAAGCAGATACCGCCAAGTCAGTGATGGTGGTTGTACGTGGGTATGGCGACGTTCGTTACTGCAACTGGACGGCAAATTTTTGCATCAGACGGTGAAGTACGACGGTGTGAACATCATAGTGTGGGGCGCGATATGGTATGGTGGAAGATCGCAATTAGTAATCTGCGACGGAAATATAATTGCGGCAAAATATATCCAAATATTAACAGACGGACTACTACCGATATTCGACAACGCTATTTTATCTAAAGAAGACGCCACTTTTATGGAGGATGGAGCACCCTGCCACAAAGCAAGAACAACAACCACATGGAAAGAGGAACAGGGGATTTGGATTTTACCATGGCCAGGCCAATCACCAGACATGAATCCGATAGAGAATGTTTGGCACATAATCCAGACAAATATGGCGAAACGACCCCGAAAATCCAGTAATAAGGAAGAACTCGTGGCAGCTGTTACAGAAGAGTGGTTAAATATTCCAGACGACACCATTAATCATTTAATAGATTCTATGCCACGACGACTCGCAGTACTTCACGCAAGTAAAGGTGGATCGACAAAATATTAGTCTAATTTAAAAATTTTAAAATATTTTGTGTATTATAACGAGAATAGAATCTATTTTTTTAATTAGTAGGTGTCTATTTTATTCTGTCGCCCTAGTGTAGGTATGTATCGACGATTTGCCAAACGCTGTGGTTGGTATCTTCAGTACGATGTTAACGGTTCGCTGGCTGTCTGACTAATGGTGGTTCGAATGGTTCCGCTTGCACCTGTGGTGCGTCTTAAGATATTCTTTCTCAGCATTCGTCATGGAGTTTGTAAAACCATACAAAACCACAACCCAAGGCTACACAAAAGCTACTACATACTTATAATAAATAAATCATTTATCATTTAAGACGAACTATGCCAAGAACAGAACATAGTCCTTTCGAACTCCTAGAAATTCCTTCGTAAAGTGCTTTTTAGGATTAAAATAAATGTTTGGTATTGATAATCTAGTAATAGCTAGAGTTCCTGGTTGGGCTATTTCCATCGTTCGTCGAACTTGTATAGTCAGACGTGGCTGGCGAGCAACAGCCCTTCTCAGGGCGCCCGTAAAGACGGCAGTAGACAGACTGGCGAAACGTCGGACTATACAAGTTTGATAATAGATTGATAATCTAGGTTGAAATAACATATACCCACGTTATAAGAGTTGTAAAAATTTTGATGACCCCTGGGCTAATTAGTTTGTTAGTTATTTAGTTAGAACAGTATCCATTATGGCCAAATGAATTACAAGAGGCTTTTACTATAAACTTTGGAAGTTTCTACCTCAGTTACATGAGACGCACCGAACAGAACTGATTTACAATGCATTCTATTTTACAAAGAAATAAACAAAATCTCAAAATACTAAGCTAAAAACTATGTCTCGATACTTCTAGTGAACTCTGAAATTCCCTAAAGTCAAACATTTTAAGTATTTTGTATCTTTTACTGGAGACATGCGACCGCAGTTGTTTCGGGAATTAAAATTCTTGGCAAATATAGCGCAAAGACATACTTAGGACGTTCCGGTTGTAAAATATTATTTGCTTTAGCGGGGTCTATTAACACTCCGGTATTTTTGGAAGCATTAAACGTTTTGAAATCGAGACAGAGGCGCATGTAAAACGAACGGTCCAGGTGTTTTTCGACTATAAATATAAAACGGCATCGGTTTGCAACCGCAATCGTCTCGGTTAAATTTAAACGCGCATAGAAGGGTCACCACGCTGTCTCCGAATCATGTGACACGTCTGTATGCGTTTCTCTATAATGAATGGGATGTAGAGTTCTTTGTGCAAGACGGGCAGTTTGAACAATTTCAGTTTTAAATGGTCGTAAGATTATTCTAGGTAATTAGAATTAATTTTTGAACTTTAAAAGATAAAGTGGTTGTCGTGCTTTGGTTATGTTTTTTTAAATTCTTTTCAAATTTAAATGGGCATTGTTTTAGTATGGTCTGGTTATTTTAAGATACCCCTTTAAATATTATACTATAGATCACATTAACTTACCCTCTAGCAACTGGCGAAATTATTTCTTAAAAATATCTTATTGGTAGCAACTAGTGAATTGGCAGTGACAAATAAAATAACACTTCTTATATGTACAGTATTGGTTTATCGACCGAGAAATGTTTAAAATAAATTACAAAGTTCCCATTATCGAATCATGTTTCAGAAATGGTATAAAATTAGAAAATAGAGAACGGTCGTACCCTTTGCAACCATATATAGATAAATTTTGCGCAAAATTTCGAAATTTTCCAGTAACGTATGACAGTTTACGGTAACTTATTCAAGAATCGCTGGTGAAATTTCGTGTCACATAGTTTGTGTCCCGAAAACCAGGTAGTGGCAGACTATCAAATGTATGTATGTATGTACATCAGGGTGACAGAATAAAATAGACACCTACTAATTAAGAAAAAGATTCTATTCTCGTTATATATACAAAATATTTTAAAATTTTTAAATTAGACTAATATTTTGTCGATTCACCTTTACTTGCGTGAAGTGCTGCGAGTCGTCGTGGCATAGATGATTAATGGTGTCTTCTGGAATATTTAACCACTCATCTGTAACAGCTGCCACGAGTTCTTCCTTATTGCTGGGTTTTCGGGGTCGCTTCGCCATATTTGTCTGGATTATGTGCCAAACATTCTCTATCGGATTCATGTCTGATGATTGGCCTGGCCATGCTAAAATCCGAATCCTCTGTTCCTCTTTGCATGTGGTTGTTGTTCTTGCTTTGTGGCAGGGTGCTCCGTCCTCCATAAAAGTGGCGTCTTCTTTCGATAAAATGGCGTTGTCGAATATCGATAGTAGTCCTTCTGTTAATATTTGGATATATTTTGCCGCATTTATATTTCCGTCGTAGATTACTAATTGCGATCTTCCACCATATCATATCGCGCCCTACACCATAATGTTCACACCGCCGTATTTGACTGTCTGATGCAAAAATTTGTCGTCCAGTTGCTGTGACGAACGTCTCCATATCCACGTACGACCACTATCACTGAATTGACAGTATCTGCTTTCTTCTGAAAAAATTACAGACCGCCAAAACTCTTCGGGCTTCGTTCGCATTTCAATTGCCCAAGCCATTCGGCGCCGTTTTTGAACGTCGTAAGGAGAGGTTTTTTTCTTTGCCACCCTTTTATACATCCCCACACTGTGGAGGTATCGCAGAACGGTGCGCTGACTTTTCTGTGAAGTTGCCGCATGCTCAGCTGTACTTTTTCGCGGTTCTCTTAACACTTCGCGCGCAAGCATCCTTTTACTTCTTTCAGAAGATCCGGTACAACCTGGTCTCGGCTCCACTGTTGTTTTTTCCTTGCGTTTAAATTGTGTAATCACACGGTTAACTGTGGGGACAACGGAATATTTAAAACTTTACTTATTTACGCTTATTAAACTATGACGAATTCCTTCCGATACATCTACCCCTACCCTAATGACAAGAAAAAGTTCTTAATTCGTTCTTAGAATTTAGTTGTATACATATTTATACCGCTTTACCTGGTGTCTATTTTATTCTGTCACCCTAGTGTATGTATGTATGTGTGTGTGTACGTCTTATATGTATGTATGTATGTGTGTATGCCTCGTATGTGTGAGAGTGCGTGTGTCTTGTATCTATGTGTGTGTGTGTTACAACATAGCAATCTTCGCCCCCGAAAACTATTCACAAATTCAAACGGTCTGGTGCTTTGCGTCTCGTGGTAGATTGACGGGGTTCAATAGGTGTAGTAGAAATTGTTGCTGCATGCCTTACTTCTTCACTACCAGTTACTGGAGCCTCCTTCACTGCTATAGATGGCGTTATAGGTCTTTCTGTCCACCCCATCAACAAGAACGTTGATGGGGTGGGGCGTTGATACCTTACCTTGATGTCACCGACCCGTATTTCCATTTAGAATCATTTTTGGTATCGCCTCTACCCATTTGCTGTGTGCATCCACCACAATTGAGATGTTTGTACCGTGAAAAGGTCCTAGATATGTATTCTTTCCCATGTTTGTTTGGGATATTCCCAAGGGTGGTATACCTTCGGTATGAAATTCATGACATCCCTCCCCACCACACATATCGGCGTGGTAAAGCTTTCAGTTTGACGATACCCACATGAGCAGTATGTAATTCGTTAAGTATTTGTTTCCGCAGCGAGCGCGGTATTACAATTCGAATTCCTTAAAAAATACTGCCGTTTAATATCTCCATCCCTTCAGGACATATTAAAAGTAGTTGTGCTACAGTTTTGATATTTAATAAACGTAACTCAATCACCTAAGAAATTTATTCGCAAGCTATCACAGCAAGTGCAACTTTCGTATGGAACATGCCATGCAATCCTTAGAAAGATCTAAGAAAATTTCATTCCCTGCAGGAGCTCTTACTCATTGATCACACAGCCCAGTTTAATTATCGTCAATGGTTTTTAGGTATGATAAATCCTTCTTTTCGGATGAAACATGGTGTCACTTATCAGGATATATAAATAAACAAAGAATGCGCATCTGGTCTGTGGCTAACGCCGAGGATTAGCAGCCCGCTGATCTCCGCCTAGAAGCGGAACCCTCGCGCTTCGTCGCAGGTGCGGTTTCCCTGAGCCGAAGGTGGATCGAGTAGCCTGACGCTCGGGTAGCCGTTACCCCGACGGGGCCGAGATTACGCTTCTACCCCGCCCGAGACACGCCAAACGTCGAGGGCAACCATACCATCAATCCGGAGATGGGACCCTCGTATTTCGTCGCAGGTGCGGTTTCCCGGTGCCGAAGGTGAATTGAGTAGCCGGAAGCCCGTGTCATTCGCATCCCGACGGGTGCGAGACCCATTTCCACCCCGTCTAAGCCACGACTCACTCTAGCCGAAGGTGGATCGAGTAGCCGGAAGCTCGAGTGAGTTACCATAAGACGGGGAAACGACGTCCGCCAAATGCGTCGAGGAAAATCCGCTCGGGAAAGGTGAACTGAGTAGCCGGACGTCCGAGCGAATTCCATTCAGATGGAGAAGTTGAGGGAAAAGATTCTCGGTACTTCGTACCCCCCATTCGATCTACGATCTACGCATCTGGTCTAGGGAAAATCCTCATGAAATTCTTGGGAGATCCTTGCATTCTCAAAAAATGGGGCTTTGGCTTGGTGTTTCCCGTAGACAAATTATTGGTCGAATTTTCTTTAATGATGCCATAAAGACGGAACGATGTCATAATCATTTATTACAGCCATCTTTAAATCAATTACAATACGACGAACTCCTCGAGGGATATTTCCAGCAAGATAATGCAATGTTTTTCAGTCATCGATCGCGGACGATAGATGTCCAAAATTCTCGCCCCGCTGATGAACAGTCGAAGCAAACTGGATCCTCACCGCAAAATCCTGCTGTACAATGCCGTGCTGAGACCAGCGGCAGTGTGGGCGACTGCTGCAAAGAAGCATACTCTAAACGTTCCGGAACCGGATGCTACGAGCAGCCTTTAACGCACTCCGGTACGTCAGGAACACCACCATAGATCAAGACGCCGGAATAGTACCGCTAATGGACTGCATCCGGACCATCGCAACCCGAGTCTTTGACAGACCCACGGACCATTGAAACTCGCTTGTGTCGACGTTCCAAGAATACGACCCCAGGATCCTCTGGCAATACCCCCGCCCTAGGTCACTGGTAGTGAACAACCAGGACTGACCAACTCGGCGATAGCGGAACACAACCGCGACTCCTCACCCAACACCCAATCTCTTCGTCGACTATAAAACTCACACGAGCCGAAGGTGAATGGAGTAGCTGGAGGTTCGAATGAGTACCATCGTGACGAAGCATTAAATGACATTTCTACTCCGTCAACGAAAATTGGTGGATCGAGTAGCTAGAAGCGCGAGAGGATTCCATACAGATGAAGAAGGTGAAGGAGCAACATCCTGATACTTCGAAACCATCACCATCATAGTAGACTTTCCACCGCGATCTTCCGATTTGACAATTATGGATTGTTTCATATCTCCACCTTAATAACAGAATATTTACAAATCGTTCTCGTACATTTGACCAACTTACTGAATGTCTGCGAGGAAATTACACCACATAATTTAAAGGATGCTTTCAATTACATCAAACGAAGAGTGGCGTTATGTATAGAAAATAAGGTAGCTCACTCTGAACATTTAACGCCACAGGATAAGTCAATTTGCACGTTTTTAAAGTTGTTCTACCAACTTAAAGAAAAAAAAAAAATTCATGGCTTGATAGAGGTAAAATTTAATCGATCAATATGGTCCTTAAATATGCACAATCATACGTATGCAAATACACTTCACCTACAAATCACCGGAACGTGTTCAAGCCCTTAAAATCCGGATGAACTCGTGCATTCGCCACTGCCTGCTAGGATCAACGAAAACCATGTAAATAGAATTAGCCGCCGCTTCGAAAAAAAATCCCTTAATACATTCCCCAAAAAACTAACGAGGATAGAATGCAGGTTCCTATGTGTACTGTATCACATCTCGCGCCCCTTTCACACCAACGGTTCGATATTTCATCCGCAATTCGAACCGAACTTTCGAAAATTTATCGACTGGTTGTCGGTTGAAAGAGTGAGAATTTATTGGAAAATCGCGATTGTGTGGAACAATGCACATTTTATTGGCGCGCCGAAAAAATACGAACACCTTTATTGCCTTTCGTTGCTATACGTTGCTATTCGCTCGTGACGAGAGAGGGTGCCTTTATCGGAGGCAGTATCAGGCGGGTTGTTTCGATTGACGTTTGATCGTAAAAAGGTTTAAAGTCCTGTCATTTATATCTGGCTTTAATTACTGCATGTACGCGTGTCGACTGGATTTTTTACAGTTTTTGATCGTACTAACGAAAAAAAGATTAAATGACTAAATTGGCGAATGTGGCCCTGAATGAGGTTATTGAACCTGACAGAACTTTGAACATTTTAATAACGAGTGATGAGTTTTGTGTTGGCAATGTTTTAAAGTTAGCAAAATATAAGTTTCATTGAAAACTGAGACAACGTCACAAATACATATGAATACATTAATAACAAATTTTCTAGCTTGAACACGTAACCTTTTATTTATAATAAAATTATTTTGACATTTCGTCCTTTAGACAGCAATCTATTGAGATTGGGAAAACATTAGGTTTTGATAAATACAAGTGGTATGACAGATATGCTGCTGGTAACACTCATTTATAGTCTCTTCACACCTTAATATATGGCTCTGATGAAAAATACAAGCTCGGTGACCACACTGTTTCAAAATTATATTCTTAGGATGTTTTAAACTCTACAGTTGGCTATATGAAGAAGTGACAAATGCAGCATAACCAACATTTGTTATATATGTTTATTATACTATTATGTTGCACGATAGTATTTAATAAAAATGTTAAAAGTTATTTCTATATCTTTCAAATTATATCAAACGGCTTTTATTATGAATGTCACATTCTTGCTACCTACTCAAGACCACTGCCTACAAGCCCGAAAATATGTACTGCCAGAATAAGCTCAGATTCTGGCTGTGAAAGCCTAATGTTATTAATACTGGCTGTGCTTCTAATTGTATAAGGATCTATACTTTAGCTGTTATTTTAGCAGCAGTAGTTTTTCATGACAAAAACTGGCGCTTAGTTTGCTTTAACACATGCAAACTGGGAAAAAGACGGTTATAGAATAAAGCAGCGTGCACTAGAAATTCTAAACAAAATTTATTCGCTCATCAAATAATACTAAAAGCACCAAAAATAAAGACGCTGTTAAATACAGCTTTGCGCATGGTATGGATGAAATCATTCATGCGAAAGACAATGTGAAGAGACATAAAACGGTAACACACGGACATGTTTCTGCCTACTCGACGTCATCAACGTGGTTTCGAGCGGTTTTATGCTCGACTCATTGCTATACTGTCTCTGCTGCTACCACCATATCTAACCCTACAATTGAAGTGATTATTTTTGGTGCTAACTAGCGCCAAAAGATTGAAATACTTGTCTGCAAAGTCAGACACAGCGAGAAGAAAGGGGTACAGCTTCCCACCCTTCTCTCGGGCAATAGTTGGATTGCTAGTCCCTAGAGGGCGCTCGCACCAAGGGCAGTGCATAGGGAAAACCGCATACACGAACGATTTCTCAGGCTTACCATGACGTATTTAAAACACATCTAAAGGAATGCCTAGAAAATAACACCAAAGATAAAGACGCTGTTCAATATCATGAGAAAAGCTGTATTTATTTATCTTTGATGGAAAATGAAGATATATTGAATATATTCGTCAAAACACTTGTAAAACCACCACCAACAAATAGAGCCACCCTCTTCTTGTTAAACTCTCTACATTTTAGTTGTGATTTTCTGATTTTGCACTATATCTTTCTGGCATGGAATGGAAACGCAAAACCAATAAACTGAAGATATCCCAACGGTACGTTTCCGTTTAACCTCCTTTCGAACTTTTGCGATCGACTAACTGGCTGACCCGCTTTATAAATCCACAAAGTTCGAAAAAATCGAGCTGTTCCGGTTGGGAGTTGCGTTTTTATTCCACGTTACATCTTAAAACCATATATAAATATTTATTGACGTTTATGTGTTGAGTGTGTAGACGTTTTCCGATGTCTTAAATCAAGTCCTACGCTGTAACTTTTGCAAAATTTTTATTACTCGTTAAAAGTTAGTTTTGATGGTTTAGAAGAGATAGAATAAGAAAGATATATAAGCGTATAAAGTGCGGGATAAAATCTATCGATTTGGTCTCTGTCGAAAGAGTAGTTTCAAAGAAAAATCCAGAGGCAACATTAGGAATCTTGTGTATTGTTAAATATTGGCGACAAATTAGTTTCTAAGGCGAAATTTTACAAAGAATTGAGTTCAATCTCATACTACGCGTATTACTTTTGTAAGGGCCCATTCCGGTACTTTACGTTTGACTTAAATTAAATGAAATCATTAAATAAACTAAGAAATATATCGACCATAGGAATGGTCTTCGCCGTGAGATGCTTTCTACCGGCGCCTTTAACGGAAATTGAAATGAATGCAGTCCGCACAGCGGCAACCAGGTGCATTATTCCGCTGACACATATTCTTTCCAATCTCTTTTCGCACAAAAGAAGCTAGACTGTGGCGTTACCAAGCGGATATTAATACAACTTGACTATTGTGCGAGGAAGATTTCCTTCTTGCAATCTCCTACGTACAGTTTGTATAGCGAATGTAAAAAGTTTGACGTCTTTATAAGACTGTTTATCACACGGAAGGTCTTCGCTTTAAGCCATTACCGCTTGGAGATCTCATTTGGGATTACGATGGTTTCTTTGACCCTTTCTCTTTAGTGTGATGGTGAAATGAAAAGGATTATGAGATTACACATGGACACAAGATTAAATTCAATAAATAACGATTCTAAACTTAGTCGCTTTAGAGCAGTAGCAGATTCCTTATTTCATAATCTTATAACAGCAGAAACGTTTAAAAATTTGAATAATTTAAGTAAGTAACTTCCAAAAAAGAAACGACAGAAGAGGAAATACAGGAACTGCCTTTAAATTTGTGATTTATGGATTTTATTTAAATATCATTGAGAAGAGAATTTTATTAACTGAAACTAAACCGAGAAAAATTATGTTATTGTGGTGGGTGCTCCACATTTTCGGCTAGAGGAACTAACTTTATTATTTCTAAAGATAATTAATAAAATGTTACTTATATTGGGACATCTAACCCTCAGCGAAATTTGTATAGTCCCGCGTAAACTGCTGAGTACAATACGAGGGTGACCTGAAATGTTTCCGGAATCGACAAGAAAAACATGGTATTGGTGTGTCTTTTTATTTTTATGTATTTCAAATGGTGCTCCAGTCTCTCCAAACCGTCGCAAAAGTAAGATGTTTTCGAGGTCTGCAAAATAGCCAACTGTAGCGGCGATGGCCTCATTTGAGGCAAATCTCTTTTCTCCCAGTGATTTTTTCAGGTTTGGGAATAGGAAAAAGTCGCCGGGGGCTAGGTACAGTGAATATGAAGGACGAGAGACTAACTCGTAGCGCAACTCATTCAATTAGGACACGACGATGCTGGACAAATTAGCCGGTGCATTGCCGTGGTGGAAAAGCACTTTTTTCTGCTGCAAACGAGGCCGTTTCACCTTCAATACTGCATCGTATCGGCTCAATAAATCGCTGTAGTATTGCCCCGTGACCGTCGTTCCCTTCTGCAGATAGTCAATAAGGATCACACCTTGGGAATTCCAGGAAATGGTCGCCATGACCTTTCCGGCCGATGGAACGGTCTTTGCTTTCTTCGGAACCGATTCGCCCGGAAACGTCCACTGTTTCGACTGTTCCTTGATCTCCGATATGTAATGGGGGATCCAAGTCTCATGCACGGTTACGTAACACATGAAGAAATTCCTTCGGTTGGGTTAGATCCTGGTCAAACACTCTTCCGAAACACGGTACCCATCGCGCCAAAATTTCGAGTAGGGTGTGGTCAACACGTTCTTCTGATACGCCTGTTTCTGCTATCTCTATCAGCTTCATTCAGCGATCGGCTAACACGATCATGAATCTTGTCGACCATTTCATAGTTGGTAGCGGTTTTTGGGTGTCCACAGCGTGGTTTGTCGCTTGTGCTTGTACTGCCACGTTTGAACTAGCTCACCCAGATGCTGATGGTCGAAAATGATCATAGTACATCCGCCATGAACCTCTAACAAAATATTTCGAATTTCCGTGGCCATTATCCATTTTTGCGAAATCGCTCGACTTGCTACATAGAACACACTCTTAAACAGCAACTATTGACAGTAGATATCTCAAATTTGGCAGTTGCTATAAAGAAGATTGTTCCAGCCGACCAATGAGTTTACTTCAATCTTCGTGCGCTATGTCTTGCCGATTCCGGAAACATTTCCGGTCACCCTCGTACTTGACTTCTTTTAATATCTTCGGCAACTTATACACTGAAGTTAATACTAAACTATAAATAAAGGAAAGTGAAAGAGAAAATGAATGGGAAAAATTTAGTCCACAATATTTACAATAGTGGCAATTCTAAACAACAAAATTCTTATAAGTCCATTAACACAACACTAATAAATAGACAAGAAATTTGCTGTGGTACTATACCCTTAGCCACCGTAGTGCGGTTTCAGGGACCGCAGCGGATTTTTTTTTGTTTATCTTATACCCACTTTAATATCACGGACCTCTTTTCTCGTTACCTTCAAGTGGGTGCATTGTCAGTATGCTGCAAAAAGTTGAAGTTGATATTTGTTTCGGTTCCCAATAAAAGCACGCCTAAAGTTATGGAACGGTCGCAGTGACCGGTTTACAGTGCTAATGCTAGTATTTGAGTTGCGCTCTTTACACAGTATAATAAGTAAATTTAAGTTTATTGGCATGGTATGAAGATATTAGTCATCAAGACAGTGTAAATGAAGAGAGTTGTGAAGAAAGTGGACATGAAAGAGACTCGGGAGTTGAACTAATGGTATCGGTCTCACTGAAGAAGAGAAAAAGCTTCCCAAACCGATGCAACCTATTATGAGGCTCTCCAAACCTATACAGAACACGAATCGCAACATTACTATTGATAACTGGTTTTCGTCCTTGGACTTACATATGTTGGATCCATAAAGAAAATTAAGCGACAGATACAAAAAAATAGGAAAGTTGGTTCATCCTTACATGGCTCAGAAAGAAATCACTTTAGTTTCCCATATACCCTAGAAAAACAAAGCAGTCCCGTTAATATCGTCGATGTATCATACGCAATGCTTCGAGAAGGATGTGGGAAAATCAGAAATTATATCTTCTGAAATTCGATAAAGGGAGGAGTTGACGCACTTGACGAAAAATGTATTACAATAGACATATTTTTCAGCAGTGCCTCAAAGATAATCCCAAAATAAAGGAAGCGGTTTTTCTGCAAATACTTGCATATGAATTAGTGAGATTCCATTTCTCTAGACGTGCAGATAATGAAAATCTAAAACCTTTCTCTTCCTGGTCCTGACGAAACGGAAGTTCTAGACGAAAAAGTGGAAAAACATGTTACACTTGGTCTTCTAGAATTAAAATAAAAACCTTTTATCTCTGCAAAATTTACAATAGACTTACATGTTTAGCATGTGCGTCAAGAATTCGTAAAAATTGTAAACACACTCTTTGAATATTCGACCCTCTGCAATTTTTTATTTGTTTTAGGTTATTTCTTATATTATTGCCTTTTTCTAGTCGCAAGATCATTTATTGTTAAGTATCTGTTCTTATTTTCGCATAGAATATTGCTAAAGAAAAATTCTGGCATTTGTGTCAAAAACAGAGCAAGATATAACATTTACGGATTTTTCGTTTAATGTTATGTTAATTAAAGAACAAACTATGTTAAAAAGCATCTTGAGTTTTATTTTAGGGTGCACTCAATCCAATAGGAATGTTCCCAATGTGTAAAAAAATATATTTTGACAATTAAAGTTTGTTTATTATGTGCTGTCATTAAGGCCGCACCACAGTGAAAACGTTACAGTATTTGCACTACGGTGGCTAAGGGTTAGGCTCAATTAATAACAATTACAATAGGTCTGTAGAAAATAAGAGATAACATGAATTGCTTTTTTATGGCAAAAATTTAGATATTAACGAGAACTTCAATATTATTTTCCATTGCTAAAGTTATTGAATAAGTCCCATTTCATAATATAAATCTGAAGTGAATATCTCAGATAAAATCCATCACACAAAAGATTCATGGAATACCTTTCTCACAATGATTACCTAAAGTACCCAGCATTATTTCAACAATATAATCCAAATTGACTAACTAATACATTCGAGCAGCTGCAATCCTATGGAATACAACAAATACCCCTCGTAAAATAACACGCTTTGTTTACGCTTTAAACAGTCTAAAATCCATTATCGCCTAATTAGGCCGAGTTTTACGCCAGTTCGTAGCTGCTATTAACTGTTTATTATTCTATTCATTATCACAATTATTTTCCCTCTCAAATAAAGCACGAACAGTAATTAATTCTAAAGGTAATTAGTCCGCCGGTGGTGAAGTGCTCGGAAGAAACAGTTTTGGAACTAAGTTTGTCCGCGAAGGAAGTTCATTTTCATATCTCGAGCTTTCGGGAAAGCTCGTCGGATGGAACCACGTGGGCAGTGTATTTTGCTCTTACTAATACCTGCGGATGAATAATTTTGAACGTTCGCCTAAGTCTGGTTATGCGTCGAGAAATAGGATCATTAATTAAGATACTTAGATAGCACAATTAATCAAGGAGATGGTAACGATGATATAACTCTTTAAAGTCCTTTAGATTTCCCCTTTCCATCGATATAATACTCAACGTCATAAGGAATACTTCACACAGGTTCTACAAAGGTATATTCTCATATGAATTGTGGTCGGTTTTATATTTGTTTATATTCTAAGGGCCGGTTTATTCACATTCTGTTAACGTTGCAGGTAGCACAATCTAACGGATAAACACAAACATGTGTTTATTCACCTTCTCACAGATAAAAAGCAATTGGTAAATTGCTTATCAGAGGGATAGATTTACC
This sequence comes from Trypoxylus dichotomus, assembly GCA_023509865.1. NCBI lineage: Eukaryota > Metazoa > Arthropoda > Insecta > Coleoptera > Scarabaeidae > Trypoxylus > Trypoxylus dichotomus. Next base: position 39,316,169 of record CM042081.1, read on the forward strand.
TGTTGTTAAATCCTCCCGATAAATGTATATCTACCGGATATTATAACCTCACTTTGTTTCGTGCATTTGTTCTCACATAGAAATATTCTGAATGAATATGGAGCTTCTTGAGGATTTTGGAGATGTTTTTATCCCAGAGGAAGTTCAAGCAATTTAAAACATCGATAATCGCTGTTAATTTAGTTTTGTTCTTGACTTACTGTTAATAATTTTGTTGATTTTATTTTAAATTTACTAAATTTTATTAATTAATATTTAATTAATCATTTTATTCCCAGTTCAAAATGAAATTCGCATTAGAAGTATATATAAAATAGATAAGCATTAAAACAAAATTATAACTACTCTAGCAGAAAGTTGTAATCAATTCTTAAACATTTATATTGGTAGTTCAAAAATACTAGCACAGTTGGTTCCGACTTTTACATTCCAAAAAACAAGTATCTGGAGCCTTACAAATCTCCACCTCTATTGCTAAGCTTTATGAAATAATGAGAGCCTTGCTACTTTACATAAAGGATATTATCTCGAACCGAGTGTCCATCATATATTATCCATTCCATAATCTCTCCTGAGGTCTACAGAGAATTATTGACATTCTAGAAAAGACCATGACATTGTCAATACAATGACCGCTTAAATGTTATAGAAAAGATAAGTGTGCAAGTTGGGTTAATATGTACTCTCAGGATCTGGTTGGGTATATACGTATCACCAGTTCCTGTATTAGAAATTATTTTAGGGTTCAGAGTTGAAGTAATGTAAACTTTAAATAAAGAAAAACGAGTTACTAGCTTACAGGAGCTTAGTGTGCAATAACGATTTGCGGAATTGAAAGAGTTTATAATGCGAAACAACTGGCAATAGCACAGATTACAAATGGAAAAACCATGGCCAAAAGTCGATAGCGAATCTGGGATCATTTATAAAACAGTAAATCCTTATTTTATACTAAACACCTCACACGATAGCCGTCGTATTTGAGATCGAAGCACATTGAAATAAACTTTCGAACATTGTTCATCACACAATGATGTTTACAAACTATACCTTCACTTATATTTGTTACTAACATGCAATAACATCGAACGATCTGAAATGATCTTTGCAAACTGCTACACTTAGCGAAATGTCTATAGCTCCACATGAACTTTTGAACAGAATATTTGGTTTTCTTAATAGCTTCGGAAAATTATGCATCGAAGTTAATGCTGAACTACAAAGAAACACAAATGCACGAGAAAATATCATTAAAAAGTCATTACATTTTATACAGGGAATATTTACAATAATGGTAATATAGTTTTACAGAGTTAGACAGACATTCTACGTAATCAAGCATTAATTTTCAATGTAAAAAAGCCTCTAAATATCTTCAAACGTTTATTGTTAAATATATGTATTATTGAAGTGTACATATCAGTTAATAAAAGTGCCGAGAACTAAATTGCTATCAGAGGAGGAAAAAACAATAAAGAAATTATTATAAAGAGGTAGGACTTCCTAACCGAACCATAGCTAAGAAAATAGGACGATCCCATGACCTCATCAACAATTTTAAGTTGGTCAATTCCTGCGGCATAAGTCGCTCTGAGTCATCAAAAACTAACTCGAAGGCCGCGTACATTAATATTTCAGTAGGTCTCTTCTGGAAATGTAATCGTGCAAAAATAAAATGTAATTTAAATTTATGAGTAACAAACCGTGCAACAAATTTTATTCGACAGTAAACGTTTTCAGTGGCTAAAAGAGGTTTCAAAACTACCCTTAAAAGACACATAAACAGGCAAGACTCAAATCTGCGCAGGATCATATGAGATGGAACCATGAGTGGAACAACGTCATATTTTCTGATGAGAATAAATTTAACTTAGACGGGCCTGCTGGTTTCAAATATGCAATGAGTCGAAATTTTAGTGGCGGTATTATACTACCGCCACTAAAAGTTTGGGTGGCCTAGCCATAAAAATAAAACCCCTACATCTTTCATTTCCAAGCGAATGAATTCCAATTCTTATAAACAACTTCTGTAAATGGTTCCGACAGGCGTTGGGTGAACAATTCCTGGCGCATGACTCAGTATTTCAGCAAGACCACGCAGCTTTCCATAATTTCAGTGGTTTCATTAAAAGGGAATTAATTTCTTGCAATGGTTCGCTGGCCTGAAAATCTTTAGAGAATATTGGCAAGAGAGATGTATGCAAATAATAAACAATACGATAGCGTTAAAGAAGTAAAATCTGGGATAATGAGGTATTGGAATAATATTCCCATTACAACATTGACCGAATTGATAGACAACATAAAGACCCGGATATTTGAAGTTATTTCGAATAGCGCTTCTAACACTCACTACGAAGTTGAGAAAGAATTATATATATGTATTTTTATGTATTTATTTTATTTATTAATTTTGTGGCAATGGACATATAGAAATTTCGCTGTTTCAACTTGCCATTATTGCAAATATTCTCCGTATAAAATGTATGAAGTCTTTTTATGTTATTTTCTCGTCCATTTGTGTTTGTTTGTGGTTCTGCATTAACTTCTATGCATAATTTGCCGAAGCTATTAAGAAAACCAAACATTCTATTTAACAGTTCATATGGAACTATATAAATTTCGCTGAATATACTGTTTATGCTATTTTTAACTATCTCTCTTCTTAATTATGTGAGTAATAAATATCGTTATTTGTACGGCGCCTGCTTTTAATGAAATATCACCTGCCTACCTACACGTCTATCGTCTGGAAGCGACTTTGCGAACCTTATTAACAAGGTTGACTTTTGCTTCCCTTTCCTCTCTAGTTTAGTTGTTTAGTTTCGTTTCCTTTGTATATTGTGCTTTCCATGCCATGACTCTTTCGATAAGATCAGTTCTGTGTCGTTAGGTGCATATCCTACCATGGTTCCGTTTGTTCTCTTATAATTAGTGTAGGTCGTTTGAATTTTGACATCGTTTAAGTTTTCACGCTATTTGTAAAGGCTAAAAAAATGCAAATATATGCACCAAATCATCTATTATTATTAAATAGTACCCAGAATCAACCGGCATTGGATGAAGGTGTATCTTGTCCAATTCCAGATACTTCTTTTTCGTTCGAAATAATAATGAAACTTTGAGTGTTTTTATTTTTTACAAATGTTTAATTCTTGATTCGTTAGGTCGTGTGGAGCAGATCCATTTATAATGCATCTGGCCATTCAAACATGGGGAAACAATGTATAAACGAGATCTAACATAATGCTGCTAAATACAGCTAATTAGCGGGGTTTCGAGCGTTTTTCTCTGTCTAATATTCCCTCTCGGTTACTACCATCGTGTATAAACTACAGGTTTAAGTGAGCATTTCTTGGCGCTATATACTACCATAAGAATACACATTCGCCTGTCGTTCAAACACTGCTAAACCAGAGAGGGCACCCACAGTGTTTTTGAAGATAAATGGATCAGTAAGTCGGATCCTATTAAATGGTCATCATGCTCTCCGAATTTAGTCCCAAAAAATTCCTTTTTATGGGCCTTTCTTACAGAATTCAATATCGCGAACAATTACGCGGGAAAATCATTGAAGTTAGCAACGATGTCCCTCCAGGCTTCGTACTAAGTTTCAGAATTTTATTTATGATTATCTCTTTTATTTGATGAGAACTTTTAGTCAGTTTAGAACGTTTAATATTATTTTATTTCTCATGATGATAGGATGAATTCTGTTACTGAAATCCGTTATCAGTTACATTATTTGATACTTCGATATACATACATAGAAGTAAGTGAATGAAAACAAATCATTGCTATACATGGCAGTTTATTGCTTTTTTAGTTATCAAATGAATATTGTCTCATTATTTCCCTTTTCACTGATACAAATATAATGTTGGATTTAATATTAGTTTTACAAACTTCGAAAATCACTAATACCATGGGAAAGCTGTATTTTATCTTGGTGTTATTTTCTAGGCATTCTTTTAGATGTGTTTTAAATACGTCATGGTAAGCCTGACAAATCATTCACATGTGCAGTTTCCCTTGGACTGCCCTCTCGTAGTAGCAGTCCATGTATTGTTCGAGAGAAAGATGGAAAACTGAACCCGCTTCTTTTCGCTGTTTGACTTTGCAGACAAGTCACATTCACTTGTGTCATAGGGTTAGATATGGCGATAGAAGCAGAGAGAGAATTACATGTGTTTGAGCATAATACCGCTCGAAGCCACGCTGATGACGCCGGGTACGCAGAAACATGTCCGTGCATTAGCGTTTTGTGTCTCTTCATGTCTTTCTCGTGAATGATTTCACTAATAACATGAGAAAGCTGTATCTTGGTGTTAGTTTCTAGGCATTCTTTTAGATGTATTCGTAGATCCTCTTTACAATAGTTCGATTAGACAATATGATATTAATCTGTTATTCATATAATCAATAGCGATATAAGACTATCCTTTAACGCGAAAACGAATATCACGCTCATTTTATTTCGGCTGAGCTATGACGAGTCGCCGAATGTTAAGACATCTACGTCCTCGTGTTTATGTACGTCTACAGCTGGTCGTCCAGAGTGGAAAATACAGCCCACAGCTTTTCACCTGGTGTACCAGTTTTATGTTCAGTTGTAGCCGAGTTGTTAAGCAAATCACTGCGTCTGAGAAAAGAATATGTTTTCTACTTTCTAGATGATCCTTGTATCTTCAATTCTCAAAAGAAAAAGAAATCACAAATAAAATATGAACCCAAGTGACACTGCTCGTCTTGCCTTGTTTAATTTAAACAGCGTCTTATACGGGACGTTTTAAGTAGCACTCTGTTTTTAATATCAATTTTAACCATTTACAAGCAATATGCTAATTCGCTACTTAACTCATCTTGTCCTTTTACAGATACGTAAGGCCTTTCTGGGCGACGGAAGCAGAAAAACGCGTCCTACGGATTTTAAGGAGGTGTCATAGCGGATCGCGACGTTAGAAGAGATCTCACTAAATGGGAAGGCAAGTCGTCGAACAGTAAGTTGGCGCAAAACGGACGAAGATGTCGCTCGTTATTTTTCTGGTTTACCTTGTCATCAGGCCTAACGAGATTTCCAGTAAGTACTTCCCCTTTTTAATGCTTTCGCCGAAGTCTCTTCGGACGGCACGATTTTATTATGTACGGAATGTTGGAAGCGCGTTTCGTGTTTCTGTTTTAAATATAGTTCTGGAAATGTAAAGAAAAGAAAGCGTAATATCCTTTTACGATTTTTGTAATATAAAATTTTATTTGTCAACGCCGACTTTTGGAGATGATGTGGCATTGGAGATGATGTGGCATTTTATTGTTTCGAAATGAAACTCATCCTTGCCATATTGAGGAAAATGCTTCAAATGGACGAAAATTATAGTTGGAAATGTAAATTATGTAGAAATAAGAACAAACAAATACCTGCGAATGAAATTTAATTAAGCATACTAAATGTGAAGCATACGAAATACGAATTCTTTCAATTTTGCTTGTACGAGATATACTTTCTTTTTTAGTGAAGTATGCTACTTTAACACACCATTAATAGAAAAGAAACAAGTGCTTATTAGTGTGTCTTTCAATTACACTAGCCGACATTTCTCTTTTTCTTTGTAACTGCAGTGAAATCACTTAATTTGGAGCAATTGGGAAGTGCTAAATCTGCGAACCTTAGCAGATACACCATATTCTAACACGTTTAGGTTCCGAGTACACTATGACCCAATTAATTCTTATTAATGATATTGTCACTGCAATAGTCGCAGAGGCTAGCAAATAAATAATGTAATATTAAGGCAAAATGAAAAAGGCACCATTTTCATGGTATCTCAAAATTTATTTAAATTACAGCCACCAGTTTCGTGCAGCTACTCTGCACATTTTCAGGCTGAAAGACTCCAGAAAAGAATTACAGAATCAATACAATGCTTTTAATCAGCATTATATATCTGCTTGATTCTGTTGTGTTTCTCTTTAGCGTCTTGAGCTGGATGTGCATAGTAGGTGTACGAAACTGGTAGCTGTAATTTAAATAAATTTTCGAGATACTGTGAGACTAGCCCTCTTACATATTACTATGAGCTCATATCCAGTTAAGAATGTTCCTTTAGACAATAATTTTATTTTTTTTATTCTTTTTTTGCCGGGGGAAAAATATTTGATAGACGACACCGCACCTGTATCTATGGTGCATCAGTGTGAAATCCCCCGACGTTCTAACGTGCCATACTCACAAAAAAAAACCAGAAGCTGAGCTCTATTCTCTCCGGAACTGCTTATGGCATCCCTTCAGAGGGAAGGCTATAGGTCTTATTCCATACGCAATTCGCTTCGCGTCTTAGCTCTGTGCTTCCACTGATTTTCGATTTCTTTCATTTTCGAGCAAACTTGCTACGATGGTAGTTGATGTTACATGCCTTATAATCCTTTCTACTTACTGTCTCTCTCCGGCCCACGTTGGACATTCAAAGAAAGTATGTTCTACCGTGTCAATCCAATTGCAGTAGTTGTGTTCGTCTGTTTCACATATCCCAAACCTGCGAAAGTATGCCTGGTAGGCACCATGTCCTGTCAGAAATTGCGTGACAAAGAAGCTCCCCTGACCATGCTTTCTGTCTACCCATGGCCTTAGGTCCCGTATTCGTATTTTGGTCCATGCAGCGCGCCCAGTATCGCTGCTCCCTCTATTCTGCCATCTGTCGAGTATGATATTATGGATGTTTTCTCTGCTCGAGTTACTTCCCTGCTCTGTTTCATTCCTCTTTTGCACCAGCAAGTCTGTAGGTGGTATCCGAGCTAGTACAAAGAGAGCCTCAGACGATGCCGTTCTATACCCTCCTGCGATCCGGATTTCGAGTTTTCGTTGGACACTCTGGTACTTCTCTCGAAGGTTTTTCTTTCGCATGGCGTCGTTCCAGATAGACGCCACATAGAGCAGCCTAGTTTGCACCGTGGCACCAAGCAGTCTTCTGCTGCACTCGATCGGCCCACCGAATCTGTGCATTAGACAGCGAAGTAACCTAAGGATCTTATTCACTTTCTTCACGGTTTCAGCTATGTGTGTTTCCCATCTAAGCTTTCTATCCATATGGACGCCCAGATATTGGAGACTTTCCTTGCTCTGTGTCGATACGTCCCTCACCTTGACATTAATCTGTTTTACTTTCCCTCCGCTTGCCAGGAGGACTGCCTCTGTTTTCTGTGCGGCAAGTTTGAGTTCTTTGTCTTCCAGGCAGTTGACGACATTGCTCAAAGTTTACTCGGTCAACGTTACCAGCGTTTCCACATTCTTTCCAGTCACTACCACTCCAAGATCATCCGCATATGCTATGAGATGTACCACCGACTGTGTGGGTATTTCCAGTATGCCATTAAAGTAAATATTCCATAGCGCTGGTCCCAATATTGACCCCTGTAGCACTCCACTCGTGACCTGCAAGATGTTCGCCTCCCTGACCAAGAGTGTCCTTCCATCAAAGTAGCTGTCAATCATATTGCACAGATATGGTGATATACCTCTCTTTCGTAGTTCGCTTAGCAAGCCATTCCATGGGGCGGACTTGAAAGCGTTTTCAACATCTAAAGTTATTAACACACAGAGCTATCTCGAAGTGTTGTGCCTGCGTCGGGCCTACTTTCTCTTCTAATTCTTTGTGCCACCTAAGGGGAATAAGATGTTCCAGCAGTTTTCCCAGTACGTTAAGCAAGACAATAGTTTTATTAAGAAAACGTATGATATTAATATTTATAATTTACAATAATTTCCGGGAGACGTTATATATTTATTTCAGCTAAAATTTACAAGAATTATAAATCGAATCATAAATTATTTAGGTAATTCTAGAATATTTGAATACCCATAGAAAAAAATATATAACGCCAGACTGCATACTACAAAATTGACCTGGGAAAAAAAATTTGAATTTAGCTGAGAAACATTACCATATCCCCACATTCTCCTAACATTTCACAACACAGAAAGTGATTACTACCCTTCCTTGCCTTTCGTCAACTGTATGAGGCATAAACAGTTCAAAACTCAACTTAATGTAATAAATGCATCCCGTTAACTTTTTAACTCAAAATCCATATCGGCAAAGGATCATTGACTGTGTTGGTAATTATTTCGATGGATAATAGTGTATTATTGTTTTTTAATAAATATGTATATTTTACCATAAAAAACGCACAAACTAATTTGGTTATTTAATATTATTGGCATATGTATTTGTTCCTAATATTCCACAAAACTTTTCAATGGGACTCAACTTAGCTGAGCCAGCTAACTACTGTAGTAACTTGATTTCCTTTTTACCAAATCGGTTCTTTCGCCTGGAAGTATGGACAGCATACTCCATAATTCTATGGATTCTTTTATCAAAATTTCCAATAATATTTTCGCATTATTGAGGCTCGATTTCATAAATACCGTGAATAATATTCTCCTTAATATCATTAGTTATTTATGAATTCCTATCGTAGCTCTTTTGCTTTAAACAACCAACAAGAAAAAATCCAGAAGCGTTAAATCGCTAAATTGATTCTCCTCATGGGAAATTATTCGATCACCAAATCGGTGGCATAAAATGTCTACTTTGCGATTGTACATGGTGTGGTGTTATCCTGATAAGACTATGTCCCCTCTACATCCGTCTGTTCCAATTTGAAGCTTTTTTTCGAAACAATTACATACTACCTGAACTTTAAATAATAAGCATTCTTTCAGTTGTACATTCTTTACTTTCATTAACTATAATGTTTCCACTTGTCATGGTATTCCAGTACAAATAAATAATCAACGATAAATTTCCAAAGTTATCCCAAATTGAAGCACTTTTTTTTCCATGGACGGGGCTTTAACCCCGAAGAGCAACTCGGCCAGTACCTTGCCTATTATGCACCCATGTGATTTTCTTCAGCAACAAAGTCCATAATAAAAAAAAAGCATTTTTTACTTTAAAATCTTTTTAATTTCATGACGAAGACCCTAGATTTGTAATGAAGCTCAATAAAATACTTCACCTATATATATTCTATATATATTCTAAGGTAACAAAGGCTTCCTTTATAACATGGGAGCTTTTCAAAGTCACAGTGGACAAACATCTGTGTTAAAGCCCGTAACAAAAGTAACAAGAATAATTTACAATTGCTGTTTCGCGAATGTTAAAAAAAAACAGAAATTATATTAACTCACCACAAAAGAATACTCTGGAATAAATATATCCAAAGACCCAGTTTACTATGAAATTAATATGGATCTGCATATTTACCAATTGAGATTCTTCAAGAAGTTTTAGAAAATACCTTTGAAATGCATTGATCGTTCTACGCAACGAGTGTTAACATGATGAATAAATTAGTTTAGAGCATTTAAAAGAACATTTATTTACCTTGCAAAGAACTTAGAAGTAATTAGCTAAGCAATAGTTTCGACAATTTTACACAGATTCGGCACCACAAAAATTGTTTTATCGACGAAAATGAAATGGGATATGAAATCTTCGAATTATCTGAAATTTTCAAAAAGGCTTATACAAGAAATGGAATGGAGTTTTGCTTTTCTTTTGTTGGAAAAAACAATCTACAGGATGAAATACGTATTATGAGGGTCCAAATTTAATTACAACTAATTAACAGTCAATTTCTCTTTAAGATGTTATTTGAATCCGGACAACTCGTGGGTGCTACAAGAGATATAGTAACTGGTTCTCTTCCCTCTTTTCAAATTTGAATGAATTAAATTAATTCCATTACATCAAGCTTAAATTGCTTCTAAAGGAAATATAAAAAAAATATCTTCATTAAAACATAATTTAATTCTCATATATTACACGCTTGATCGATTTTTCAATCTTCCTCGCCTTTGCAGCATGAATAATTGGTGATCCACATACGAATAGAGTTCCTGTATTCTGCTTCTTTGCATAATTAATATCAAAGGGATCTTGTGCAAGTAATTAAACAAGATAAGCCCTAGTCGAATACGTTTATCGAGCTCATTCTCTACGCCAGTGCGAGAATATTCGTTATTTAGTTACAGTTCCGGATGATAACTTACTTCTAACTTCGTCGAAGTAATTTACTGTAACTGAGATCGTCTCTTAATCATTTCGCCGTCATTTTGACAGTAAAATATCTCTTCACAAATATACATTCTCCTTTTAATGAAGTTTGAGAGTTATAATTTCGAAAGCGTAACAATTATTATTTTTCTTTTAAAGGTTATGCAATTAACTGTTTTAAGGAAAATACTCGAATAGGTATGACTATATGACTATTTTACAATATTACTACTACCTAACATATATTAGTGGCAAAGAAAGCCGATTGAATACGCAACGTGATGTACCATATTATAAACTTCTATATGACTTTATTTATATATTAAACAATGAAGAATTTCGAAAGTTTTGGGAGAAATACGCTCCGGGATGGAGATTGCCAACAACAGGTCAATTACAATATAATTTTCATCGAATGAAAAACACGGATCAAACATTGGGAGAGCTATAAGATCAAAAAGGTATGTCTGACTGTAGATGAAACAACGGATGCAAGAAAGAATTGTATTCTAAACGTGTTAATACGCACTTTAAAAAGGAGTGCGGTATCCCTGCCTCTTCTTTTACGTAGTAGAATATTATAGAAGACAGATGCGGAAATGATAGTGGAAACTGTAGAAAATACCTTTGGGAAATTCAATATATCGGCAAACCAACTTGTAATGTTGGTTACAGATGAGGGTTCAAACATGGTTAAAGCTGGAAAGTTACTAAAACAATAATATACTCAATTGCTTCATATAACCTGTTTGTTTCATGCATGTCATCTTTTAGCTGAATAGAAAATATCCAAAAAGTAGATAGATTTATAGTTTCTAACAAAAAAGTTTTTATTAAACCTACTAAACGCATTCGTGTGTTTGAACAGACTTATTGGGCCATTCCTCTGCAACCACAGCCGGTATTGACGAGATGGGAATAGTGGCTTGAAGCTCTTTTATATTATGAGAAATTTTTCACGAATTCTCTCATTAACTTTTCCAACCAAACCATTGACAACAGAAAGCAGCCCACTCCTTGCTTCGCCATGAACGTTGATTCGTCCATCTTTGAGTTCTCTAACCCACTTTTTCACCATTCCATCTGCCATTACATTTTGGCGATAAATTTCAGCTGGCTTAATAGTCCTTGCGTTTAAAAACCGTAGACAGAACGCACTTCACAGTCGGCGGACTCAGAAATTGTCTTAAACATTTTGAATGATTACCAGCAAATGTAAGCACAACACAATCCCGCTGTAATGGCGTCAGCGGAAAGACCGTGAACCAGAGATATAGGTGTGCATGCACGAAACTACGACACTAGCGCTGCGGTGGCAGCAGAACAAAACAGTACTTAGCTTCTGGACAAGCTTCGTACAAACCTATATAAAAAAAAACACAGACCTTGTAGTTTTACATTCCTAGCATTATATCTTAAGACGCCTCTGCGTGGTGAAACAGTTGTTATATTTAGTTGCTAAAGTGTATATCATAAAACATGATTCGATGTTATCTTAATTTCATCTTCTTGCGACAGACATATTTACAATTTGGTATATACATATTTATGTTATACGAAGGTAAGCTGAAAAACTCGGTAACTAAGGCACAGTAAATAGCAATATTTCAATAAAATGTGTTTTAATTTCTCGATATGATATCCCTTAAGATCAATACATTTATTTAGTCGGTGGTCAAGTTTCTTTATGCCTTCACAGTACTCATTTTCCTCGAGCTCCTCAAGATACTGGTCCACAACAGCTATCATCTCCTCATTCGAGGCAAATCTCATACCACCGAGGTATTTCTTAAGCTTGGGGGAGAGATGATAGTCCGACAGAGCTAAATTTGGCGAATAAAGGACGAATAATTTGGCCAATTTTACTTCGACAATTCCTGTCTTGGAACTGGCGCATTATCTTCGTTGAACAGGATCGTTTTTGCTTCCTTCCGGGTCTTTCTTCGACAATAGCTGCCTTCAATCGATCCAGAAGTTTAGAATTATGTTTGCCAGTAATCGTTTGGCCCTTTGGAAGGCAACTGATAAACAAGATTTCCTCCGCATGCCAGAAATGAATGACTTTGGTCTTCTTTGGAGACGGTTTACAACCTTTAGTCCACTGCTTTTATTGCTGCTTACTTTCGGGTATGTAGTGATGGATCCACGTTTCATCGCAAATCACAAATTGACGCAAACAGTCTGTTGGATTTTGCCGAAACCGTTCCAAAATGGCTGTAAAGCATTCCACGCGTTTGAGTTTTTGCGGTGACGTGGGCAAACTCGGCATCCATCTTGCACACCCTTTACATATGTCTAATTTAACATTTAAAATGTATGTCGTCCATTCTCTGAAGGTGCCTGTAGCCTTAGCGATATCTTTCAATGTTGATCGTCAATCAGCTTCTACAAATTTCAAAATTTTGTACACACTTTCTGCAGAAGTGGATGTTTTTGGGCGTCCACAATGGGGATGGCCATTTACGCGCGTACGACTTTTTTAAATTCATTCATCCATTTGCAAACAATCTTAAAGGAAGGAGCATTGTCGCCTAACTCATTTAAAGTATCAGCATGAATTCGTTTGGTCAAGAAATACTTTTCCCACAGGTATTTAATCACTGCGAATTTTAACGTTATCTATTTTTAAAAATAGCCAAGAGTGCTCTACTTTGAACGCGAATGCACAGCAAACTACTTGGCAGGTCGACATGAAGTTTAACACGTGTGATTGAAACATTAAGCTATACAATGGGGTCAAAGATTGCTTTCACACAGCACCATCTTATAGTTAGTTACCGAATATTTCAACTTACCCTCGTATGTATTTAGAAATAAGTATACTTTCTAACACGTTTAGGCGGTTCCTTATGTTGAGATACAATCCCCAACTTGTGTACTGATAACCAGTCCTTTCTTGCTCGTTAAAGTTCTGCTGTCGTACACCTCAATCTTGTTCTCAAGCAATGAGTGAATGTGATTCAATCGAACTTTCGAAATTAAAATCATTATTGTGTGCGGTGATGTACGATTGAGGAATAAGAAATAAAAAGAAAAGCGTGTCTGCAAAGGAATCGATCGCACTGAGAAGTTAGCTGGATAATCCTTTATTATTGCGAATCCCAGCAACGTTGCTGTACAAGGAAGCAACGAACAGCGAAATCGCTTCCCGGAAAATACATAAAACACTTCGTTAAGTTATCCGTCCATTTATATACACATTATAAAAGTCATCTTTCTGCTCACCCCGCACGAAATTTATTTCCTATACCGGGTTAAATCGACCATAACGAGAAAGAAATCAACGAATGAAAAGAAAGAAAATCAACCGGAAGACTGCAGGCAACAAAAAAAAAATACAGAATAAAAAAAAGAATTCGAGCAGAGAAAATACAATTCTCATTAAATTGTTCCATGTTTCAACGTCTGTCCTTAATGGAAATTAGATCTATGGCTTGTTCTAGAGAAGGAGTAGACGCTCAGAGAGACAAGGCGAAGGGATTTTCGGGCATGCGAATTTGCAAATGCCGCAAAGAGTAGCGGAACGAAAAGAAAAAGAACGTAAATAAACGTTTTGATTACTTGAAAGGAATAAGCCGTTCCTTTTCCATCTTTCTCTTTTCAATAGTCGCGAAACAACGTAAAGCTGAAGGAGATTTGCATAGAACAGCGCATAAGAAGATTTGATAATTATGCGGAACTGGGACGAATCTTCTTTACTTGATTAGCTTTACGGACGGGAGTTTATTTCGCACGGATATGAATTAGCATACGATATCTATAATTAAATCGGTAGTTTATTTAAGATATTTATCAAAGATTGCGTTCGTTTGCTTGCTTAATTTTGAATAAAGTCAGGAATTTCCTTTTCAATTTTGAAATTAAAAAAATGAAGGTACAGGGTGTTTTAGAAGAAACATTACATACTCTCATTTTTGAAACTATCATCTATCTCGAGCAAAAGAACTTATACGAACGTATATCGAATTCTCAATTATGACTGACAAGGAAAGGTTCCCGGGTGCCAAATTCAGATCGTAAGGTAGATGGTAGGAAAGTAGTATATGTTGAGACTTGAAAATATTTTTTTTTATTTTTCTTGAAACTCACTCTAAGGATGTGAAACGCCCCTTCGAAAATTCAGATTTTCAGTTTCCTTCATCTAATTCTTGAGCGGAAATTTAAACGCAAATGTTGTACCTTATCGAAAGGTCTTTCAGGACACGTGAGTGTTACACATACAGGATGTTGCGCAACCCTTTCATGCTAGAGCTAATTATAATAATAAGGAAAAAGAATTAACGCCAATTATTCATCTTTAACATCCTTTATTGATTTTAAAGTATTTTCAATTATACAGGATGACCCAAAGATGATATTGACATAAGAACTTATATCTTATGCTGCGCAAGTAGTACAGGCATATCTGTACATATATTAGAAAAGGGAAACCGTTACTCTATATAATCCTATTTCATACCGTTTATTTTTATTTTTTTTTTATATGGTGTCTACGGGATTACAGCCCATATACCTGGGACCAAAAAAAAAACAATTAAATCTTAAATTAGGATTAAGTAATTATTGGCCTCCAGTGAAAGCAACACGGTGATGCAAAACAGGGCACCCATTTCACATCCCGGGGCCTATCGAGATAACTGACACAGTTTGCACACACGAGAAAACGGTCATCGGCAAGCAGGTTAACCCACACAGGTGTCATAGGAATGGTTCTTACTTCCACTGGAGCTCAAATCCTAATTTTCATTCGTTTCAGCATCTCTATAAGTAAATTGTGCACCTCTCGATTGTTGGAATGCAAAAGTACTATAAAAGAAGTAGGCAGTGGGAGCTTTATAGTGAGACTATTATAAACATTAAGGCATACTAACTGATGCAATTTTACTAATTAATGATGGTTTTTCTTGATAGAAAACATATACATATGTGCAATATATATATTGTTTTTCTTTAACTAGCATAAGGTATGACTTGTTCTACATCTTTGAAACACTACTCATAACTGAAAATACTTTAAAATCAACAAAGGATGTTAAGACAACTGTAGCTTTAGGAATACCTAAAGGAAAACATTTTTCAACGCCGACCTTCACCTCTTGAGGGATTGAAGGAAAGGATCCGTCAGGAAATCGTCGGTATTCCGCCTTAATTAACCCGGGAAGTGCTGGTAAACTTCCGGGAACGTCTCCAGCAATGTATTGACAACGATGGCTACCATATGCCTGATACAATTTTGAAAATACTTTCAAAAAATTATACTTTATGTTTTTTTCAAAAATATGTTCAGTTTTTTTCTAGTTAAATTTATTCATGTTTATACCTTCCCAATATGTAGGAAATCTTTATGCCCCACCCTGTATATCGGATTACTGGTCCAATAGGTGTATCGAAGAATAGTTTGGATTTGTGTTGCTTCAACAAGCCACAGAGTCTCGGTATCAATATATAATGGGGGGAAGGGGCAGGTCTTTCCTTAATTGATCCGTATACCGAGAGAAAAAAATGGTTGCATTAACCATCGAAATGTTATGATAACATTATTTATTTTTGAATACGAGTAATGCACTTCAAGTGCTTGTACAATACCTAGAGAAATATTGAACTATTTTAGTTGACCGAATGATAATTAATATTCAAGTTAATGTTTTGCGTATAAATGACGATTGCAAGGACTGTGTGGATGTACAATTCACAGGTATAGCAGTAAACTCCACTCACACAAATTAATTAATTATGCGGAACGCAGCGTTTCGAGAGCACGTGGGCTCCCATTGTCAACCGTGTTACCGACTGAAAGTAAAAACTGTATCACACATGCACATTATTTTCTACGCATGCTCTAAAACATATGACTATTTACAATCTACTAGGTGGTCTAATGCCTTTTACGGGAAAGGATGGACCGAAAGCGAACCGTATCTTTAACAGGGCCTATGGTAATAAATCCATCAAACTCGAGTGTGCAATTGGGGGTGGTTCTCTGCTCAATAAGTTTCCGTTCTTTTTCATGTATACCGTGTCGTACGCGTCTAACGTGAACTCGTATAGAGAATTAATTTGTGTGAGTGGAGTTTACTGCTATACCTGTGAATTTTGCGTATAGTTAAGCTATAACGGGGAAAGATGATTAATACCTGAGTTTCAAATCGCTTTCGCAAACAAGGCTAATGTTAGCGCGAAAATTTAGAAAGTAACTATCTTAAAGGATGCAAATGTTACAACTTAATGGAGAGAATTTCTTTTATTGCCATATTTCCTAGGCGTTTCAAATGCGATCGGTAACTCGGTTGAGAGTGGATGTGTTATAGAATTGTGAATAAATAAATAATTTGTGTGGTCTTGAGTTTATTGCGATATCTGTGAATCTGAATACATGGCTATAGTAACCTAATGAGGTTAAAAGTGACAAAAGGGCATTCTGTAACATTGAGGCGGCAATATATATATATATATATATATATATATATATATATCATTAAATCAATAGGTTAAAATTATTGAAGGGACTCCAACACTCCTTTTTTCTTGAATCAACCTTAAACGAACAACAATAAAAACGTGCTTGCTTTAGAAATAACACTCTAAGCTGAGTAGTTTTGGTTTTCCGCCAAGTGTAACAGAGTTGATCCGCTCGTATTTAACTGATCGTTCATGCTATGTTCACTACAATGGATATACATCCTTAACATTCTCTGCTTCCTCTGGTGTGTGCCAGGGATCCAATTTGGGTCCCCTTTTGTTTAATATTTATTTGGATGATCTCCTACAGGGGCTAGACTGCAATGTACTGGCTTACGCGGACGATCTTAAGATCTACAATACCATAACCTCCCCGGCAGATTGTCTGTTTCTCCAGAACAGTCTGGATACTATTGTTAGATGGTGTACACAGAATGGAATTCATTTGAATCTGGATAAGTGTGCTGTTGTAAGCTACTCTAGATGTCATAGACTATACAATTTTCACTATGCTGTGAGTCAGGCTATTGTTCCTAGGCACTCGTCTGTGATGGACCTGGGCGTGCAGTTTGATGCAAATTTGTCGTTTGCAGACCACATATTATCCATACGAAATTCTGCGATGAAATCCTTAGGATTTCTCATACGATCCTGCAGATCATTCAATAATCCTGCCTCGCTAAAAGCATTATACTATTTGCTTGTCCGCACTGGGTTGGAGTATGCCTCCATAATTTGGTATCCTCACTATCTCCATCTGCAAGTACTACTTGAAAGAGTGCAAAAACGATTTTTGAAATACCTGTCCTTCAAAATTGATGGCACTTACCCTGGACGCGATGTTGATTATGCTGGTCTGCTGAGGAGACACGGCTTTGTATCGTTATCGGATCGAAGGAAGGAATTTAGCAGTCAATTTCTACTTAAACTAATTAATCACGCTATTGACGCTCCATCTCTTCTCTCCCAAATTAATTTTATGGTACCTCAGTATGATACCAGGTCCTTCCCTAATTTTAAGGTCCCGTCATGCAAAACTAATGTTCTGCTTAAAGCACCCTTTACGCATATGATTAGAAATGCCAATGAATTACTTCACGATCCTTTTGTTGAAGAGTCTACATGGATTTACATTGTCGTCCTATTTTGTTCTTGCATTCTGGTGTCACCGAGCCATTATTATGTTTATGATTTCAGTTGTATCTTTTTCTACTAATTTTAATTTATTACTGCGCTGTATATTGTTACTACATATATATGCTAGGTTACATTATTTTCGCATTGTCCTGTAAATGGAATTATTTTCTGTTGAGCAATAAAGATATTATTATTATTATTATTATTATTATTATTATTATTATTATTATTATTATTATTAACACTATCATCAGTTTAACTGTAATTTGATTGAATTAATGTTCTGTTTCTCAATACTGCAAGGATCGTTGGAATAAATCTTTCATCTTCCTCAGTGTAAGGACACTTTAACAGTATTTTTTCCATGTATTACCTATATAAACTCCATATCTTATAAAACTGGTAACGTTCTCAACAACCATGTAAACTTGTACTTTAAGAGGTAACACTCACTTAGGAATTATATTGCGGACAACAGGACAACAGAGATCAATGGAAAACATTAATTAACCTGCGTTTTGTATACACTCATATACCTGGTTAACAAGCAGTTAGTTGTAAACATGAAAATGTGAACCCTTGAGTGTGTTTGAGCACATCAACTATTTGACCATCAAAGGCAGGTTTCAGTAATAACTTTAATACAATTTACTTTTGAAAGGCATTCCTATATATTAATTTCCACTTCCTAACTAAATCGTCTTCATCATCTTAATAGCTATCCGTCTCTTAAAAACTTCTTAGTCTGTTGCAGTAAATATTTTAGCGCGTACGTATATATATATATATATATTCCTAGAGCATTTCACGTGCTACTGCGGATGTATTGTATTTTCCTCTGAAAGATATTGCCTTTTGAAACTTAACAGAACAGACACGGAAACGTCGCAATAAAATTCTTCGAATTCCTCGCCTTCTGCTTCATACAACTTTAAGCGTTTTCCATTAAACGAAGGTGCAATTACCAGCGTTCCATGTAATAAATTCAATACCCCTCACAGTTACGTGTAGTACTACTCTTTTCATCAAATTTACGGCAATCGGCGGTCTTCATCCAGAATTGATTCGCTTCGCGTACCGAGCGCCCCCTACCTCCTACGTTTAATTGTTTCGCTAAAATTTTAATTTCGAGCGGTACTACGTTCGCAATTTCTACGGAATATACCGCGAATTTAATATAAGGTTATATAATTGGGATGGGCGAACCGTACTTCCAAAAACGGGGGCCGGCTTATAAATCTAAATGGTAGATGTCGAGCGAGTGTAGAATAGTCACCATACTTGTCGAAGGGCACATGGACTCAATAGCCTGCTGGTTACGTCATTGCAGAAATTGGGTTGACACCGTCTATTAAACTTGATAATTGGTAAACATGAGGTGTACTCGAGGTAACGTTTGAGACATGTAACGTTCCGAAATTAATTACGTTAGCTGCCGATCAGATTCGGCTGTGAAGGACGGATTGTTAAATTGACGTGATAAACTAAGCCCAAGGTAATAATAAACGTCGAAATTGTATGGAGTATGCCTATAGAACATAAACAGCTTATTCGTCAACTACTAACAAAATAGGGAATATGACTGGCTTAAATATCTGGCTTTCTCCTAGCGAAACCAGATTACTTTCTAAAGAACTGATGCGTTGGTTGAGGCCACTAATCAAATATAAAACGCAGATTGTGATTCATAGTGCATCATACTAATGCATACATTCGGTGCTTGAGAGTATTTGATATAAGTCCCTTCCATTCAAGGTTTTTTAATGGATCACTTGCTATAATTATGTCGATTTGCAAAACCATTAAGTCAAAATCTACGTTTATTGTAAAATACAATACTATCTGATTAAATTAATACAAAACATTTGATTCTTTGATTTCTGAAAAGATTTGAGAGAAAACCAGAGCTATATTAGTTTAATATACAAGGAGGAAGATAAAAGCAGATGCCAGAATTACAAAGGAATAAGTGTAATCAGCGCAATGGGAAGGCTGTACGGTCGCATATTAACGAGCAGAATAGAAGGTAGCTTACAAGAAATAAAAGAGAAAAACGGCTTCCGAGCGGGACGGTCATGCAATATACTTATGATAGAACAAGTATTGGGGAAACACACAGCTAGAAATTTACCCACCTACTTAGTATATATCTGGAAAAGGCTTCTGATACGGTACCGTTAAAAATGTTTGAAGTTTTAAACAAAATGGGACTCAATACCAGGTACATCAGTGTAATATGGAACTTATATAAAGGTGCACAGAGCATAATCAGAATAGGCATAAACAGATCAAAACCATTCCCCATAAATAAGAGATTGAAACAAGGATGCGGTGTTTCCTCTATATTATTATTTAATTGGAGAAAAAAAAACAGAAAGAATGGGAATGAAGATGGAAGAGCACTGCCTCAAGTTTTTATTTCACAGACGATCAAGTAATTGTAGCTTGTGATGAAGAGGATATACACCACATGTTTAGAAAACTGAGACAAGAATACGAACATTAGGGATTAACAACAAACATTACCAAATCTGAATATATGAAAGTGGGACTTGCAAATTAGAGAAATAAGGAGAACAAACCAGTACAAATCCCAGGGATATACCTAGTGAGGAAGGTACGTCGAAAGTTGACATTCGAGATAACATACAACAGGTGGAAGAACAATCCAGGCCTTAAATTCCTTGCTGTGGTCTAAAGACAACCCAGGCCTTAAATTCCTTGGTGCGGTTTAAAGGATTAAGATTCAAAACAAAGGTAACAATATATAAAGCCGTCGTGCAGCCCATTCTAACATACGCTGCAGAGAGCTAGCAGATGACAAACAGCAAAGAAAAGAATGTAGACACCATCGAAATGGGCTTCCTGAGAAGAGCCTGCGGATTATCAAAATTGGAACATGTAAGAAACGCAAAGATACGACGAAGAACAGGAACAAGACAGAATATATGGTACGAACATGTGCAAACGTAGGTAGCCAAAGAGGGCACTAAGTTATACTTCACAAAATAGAGGAGAGAGAAAGCCGTGAGTGGCAGAGCAATAGCAGAAGAAGTTTGGAAATATAAAAACAGTGGAGATCAAAATACTAGATGCGGGAAAGGCTCACTGTAATAACAAAATCTTCACTTAGGAAATTTTTTCTTTTTAACTACGACTTAAGACAAAAATCGGTTATTCTAGAATATTTTCCCAACACTATACAGGGCGTCTATGAAATAAAATAAAAAAGTATGAAAAATGGAAAAATCTAGTTTTATTAGACTTGATCCAAAATATTTCTTTATTATTCACAGTGAAAATACTTTTAGCATGCCGTTTGAAAGGTGAGAGTGTCATCTTGTAATTGTTATAACATCGACATCTGTGGTATTGTCGTGTATTCAGTCTGCGTGCATGTATGCGAGCTTAGTTTGGTGGATGTATTATGTATATACATTCTGCATCCATACGCGATACATATTACAATTTCCTAGGCTTTTCTAACTCTGACGTTCGTGTTGTAATTGACTCAATTTTTTTTTGGATTTATATAATTACATCTTAACGTGAAAATATAGGAGAAGGCGATACAGAAATTGCACTAAAACTGATTGATATAATAAAAAAATTAAAAGATGGAGAAAATCATGGAAGAAATAAAAAAGTTAGCAGAAATGATTAAGAACGTTGGGGAAACTGGAACAAAAACACTATTGGATAACCTCAACATGGCGTGGAGATACGAAAACATACCAGATTGGGAAGATTGGGAAGTAGCAATAATAACAACCGTCTAGAAAAAAAGGAAATCATAAAGACTGTAATAACAATACAAGTGTAACGTTATTGAGCACAATTGTAAAGATATATGTATAGTTGAATACCAATAGGCTAAGACCATCACTGTCGGAATCACAAAGTAAATTGGGACCAGGAAGAAGTATTCACGTATTTTGCATTTATGGAGTTAGAAAAAACTTTTAATAGAGTGCTAAGATGAAATATGCAAGTCTCGTGGAAAAAGTGGTGGGGAAAAGATATTCGAAATATTCAAAGGCTGTAGATGAACAACATAAATTATATAATCAAACATAACATGAAATTCGAAGGATTTGTAACTCAAGACGGGTTAAGAGAAGACGTAGGATTAAGCCCCGTACTGTTCACTGTATTCATGGAAAACATAGTAAAACAATGCTAAGTGCAAACGAAAAGAATTCAACAGAATTCAGGATACAAATAATTGAGGCAACGTTGCAGATGACATTGTGCTAATAGTAGATAACGAAAAGAACCTATGAGATGGTATAGATACATGGAATGAAACACTTAAGCAAAAAGGTATGAAGATGAATAAACATAAAATAAAGGTTATGACAACCGGTGAACCGTAAAGCACGTAAACGAGTTTCATTATCTAGGCGTAATTATAAAAAGCACTGGCAAAAATGAGTCAGGAATTAACGAAAGAATTGAAAATACAACCAAACAAAAACACGCGATGGATAAGAACTTCATTACGAAAAAAGAAATACGAAGATAAAGGAATACAAAGCAGACTACAGATCTGTTCTGACATACGAATGCGAATCATGACTACTTAATAATATGCAAAAAAAAAGCGAAATACAAGCTGCAGAAATGAGATATCTGAGAGAGTGATGGGCTTAAAGAAAGGATAGAATGAGAAACTTACAAATACGAAAGGAACTGGAGATACCATCTCTATTGGACCTTATTGAATAGCGACAACTAAATTGGTGAGGACACTAACAATGAATGGAGAATACTAGACCAGTAAAATTAATATATGAACCGAGAGTACGGAATAAAAGAAAAAGAGGAAGACCACTAAGAGTATGGGACCATAACGTTGAACACAACATCCAGAAGAGAGGGAAAGACTGTGAACAAGCTAAAATTTTGGCCAGTAACAGAGAAGTATGGAAGAAATTTATGGATAATAGCGTTTTCCAATATACTTTCTTTACTTTTTTATTTTTTTTCAAAAAATTATTTAGTTAATTTAAACCTAAAAAATATACCAAATTATCAAAGTTTATTTGGCATAATTGGAATTGCGTGCATCTCTTTTAGCACTGTACACTATACAATTTGTGTAATGGCAAGGAGTAATAATATACACAACTCTAAAATAATTGAACCGAACGTCTAAAGTTAATTACACTTTAAATTGCCAGTGACAGTTCTATTTCAGAGAAAAATTGCATAGACACGAATCTAGTCCAATTAACCAATTCCATTTTTGTAATGCATACATTTCAGACCTTAAAAAAAGGAAAAGTCCACTCCTAGTTACTTTGTACACATTTCAACAGTACGATCTCAAATTACAATTTTAAAATACGCGTCCGCTAGAACGGGAACATCCACTAGACGTAGAACTAACATTTACGTATCAGAACCTGCACATATATATACGCTATGTGATTACGGAAATTGCTCGAGATACATTTCGCTGAGGTTTTCCAGGACCGACTGTCCTCCTCCTAGCGAGATGGCTGCAGACGACCTCAAACGTTTCGCGTATTTCCCAATTACGTTACTTAATCGTTGCCGCTGCGCAAAGTTCCTCAGGACGATACCGCGGACGTTTAACGAACGGAGTGCTGGTGCTTTGTTTGCTTGACATCTAACGTTTCGTTTTACAGAGGGCGTTGCAGTTTACAGAGTGCTACCTACCGGTAGAAGTTATTACGTCGGGGAGTCAGGCGAATATTATCGGTGTACGTAGACAGTTTCGGAAGGAAGATTTCACCTGGAAATTCTCGCAAAGTCATGTAGTTGGGTGAATTAGCATTTGAAAGAGATGGCGTTGTATTTAAGAGATGGCCTTTAGTCTTAACTATCTTGGCGGTGCGTTAATTTTATTCGTCTAGATTTCTATTTATTTTTCTGCTGTTTTTACGAATGCTATGAAAGTCTTTTGCTAAAAGAACACGTAATTTTCAAAAGAAATTATTTTTTTTTATTCAAAGTATTGGCCAACGGATGCTCCACATTTTACCCATCTCTCTAGTCCTTTACTCGCAACCGATTAGTCTGTTCTTGACGCTGTAGCAACGTTGATGCTTGCAGCATCTTTTATGACATTCTGGATGAAATGTTTACTTCATTAGTTTCTAAATTTCAGACTCTAAAAACCTACGAGGGGAGGTCTAGAAGTTCGTGGAATGAAAGGGTTTTAAATAAAATAAAACAATAAATCCATTTTTCCTTTTCAATATAATCACCCTTAAGCACAATACATTTATCAGATCCATGAATTAATTTTTCTAAACCATCATAAAAATATTTTTTATCTTTCGTCTCAAAATGGGCCAAAATTGCCTCCTTTACCTCATTGTCGCCGGAAAATTTTCTTCCACGTAAGTCTTTTTTTAAATTGGTGAACAAATAAAATCACTAGGTGCCAGGTCTGGATTGTAGGGTGGATGGACTATTGATTGAAAACCATGCTTGTACAGAGCAGCCATTGCCACTTTGCTCTTGTGAACCGGTGCATTGTCTTGCAAGAGCAACACACCATCCTCAGATTCGTGGAATAATATCTCTTAATCAACATGAACACGTAAAGACGTACCGAAATGTGAAAATTATTTTAAGCTACTAAACTCACTTTTGAGTCAGTTGTTTTGTGAATAGGCAAAAATTGAATATCTGGTCTGAGAATTAACAAGAGGTAATGGCACGAAGGAGCATCCTCTTAAACTAACTGTCTGGCTTACCAAACAACTAAAATAGTCGTTGGACCTGATTTTCTTTCAGTGATGCTGTAACCTGGGTACTATGAATGGAACTAGTTACCGCTCAACATTGACTGGATTTCTTTGACTCGAATTGGATGTCCTTGACTTGTGCGAGATGTGCTTTCAATAAGACCATTTGTGACACTGCCAAGTGGATTAATAATTTTTTCCTATTTTGAGCTTTTTAACATCTCTAGACTCGTTTCTCTGGAGTTCTGTTAAGTCGCTAGTTTACGTTAACAAACTAACAATATTACTAGCAGACCAACACGTGTGGTTTACACCCAATCTATGTGAAAAAGCGTGAGTTACACAAAGTAATTACTGTTAACACTTCCGTAGAGAACACCACTTCTTAGTACGTTCCGCCGGTAAGAGAGAGGGCGTGGGTTCAAATCCTACTGAGACTGAGATTTTTTCAGTAATGTATTAATTTAATTACTAAGAACTTACCTTTAGCAGTATTGTGTCGGCTGCGATATTGCGGTATAAACACTCACATTCAGTCTAGTGGTGTAGTGGTCTGCATGTTTCACTGGAAATGGACTGATATTTTTTCAGAAATTTTAAAAGTTGGTAAAATGCAAGAAAATCGTAATTTTATCATTAATAACACCAACGGGAGTTTCATATTAGTATTAATATTAATTTAATGTATGTTGTACGTTTCCTATTCGATACGAGGGCGACCTGAATTGTTGCCAATTGTTGCGCACGAAGGTTGAAATGGATTCACTGGTCGGCAAGGGCTCATCGACTATCTGCAGAAGGAAAGGACGATCATGGGGAAATACTACGGTGATTTATTGACCAGAATTGATGCAGTGTTGAAGGAGAAATGGCCCCATTCGCAACTGAAGAAAGTGCCTCTCCACCACGACAATGCACCGGGTCATTCATCCCGCATCATCATGTCCAAATTGAATGAGTTGCGCTACGAATTAATCTCTCGTCCTCCATATTCACCGAACCTACCTCCCCGGGGACTTTTTCCTATTCCCAAACATGAAAAAATCACTGGGAGGAAAGAGGTTTTCTTGAAATGAGGTTATCACCGCTACAGATGGTTATTTTGCAGACCTCGAAACATCCTACTTTTCCGACGACTTGAAGAGGCAGGAGTACCGTCTGAAAAAGTATATTGATCATCGAGCAGTCTACATCGAAAAATAAAGATAAAAAGCCACACCAATACCGTGTTTTCCATTGTCGATTCTGGAAATATTTCAGGTCGCCCTCGTACATCTAACGTTAATCCATGCAAAATCCAGATTTCTGATAACTATAAAATTATTATTATACTGTTCGAACAAATAACCCCAAATCATCTTAATCATTTCAAATCGTAAATTGGCTACATTATCACCCGCAAGCTTAAAACGCGTTGCAAGTTCCCCTTTGTGGATATCGTCAAACGAGGTTTTCCCCCTTTCATCTTGTCTAATATTAACACGAACGGGATTAGTCGCAACAATGTACGAGCAGCAATATTGAGATTCCGAGCTTTTTTCCTCGGACTGCTGTAAGAGCGCTCAGATTAGCCCCGCTCTCTTCAACGTCGGTATAGGCGACGGGCGCACATATTTTTACGGTTATTCCAGATCGTTTGGTCCGGCGCGATCGCTCGCAGCGCGTCCCCGAAGGCGTCCCGACGCGCGCGGGATCTGAATTTTACGAGCGGTGCTTAGAGAATAATTGGCGATAGTCTCCGCTGGTAATGTCCCGATAAAACTACTGCGGATGGGTGTATAAGCGCCCGTCGTATTCAGTTGCGGCATATGGAGTAGGAGTGAAGTAATGGAGGGTAGCGCTAGGTAAATGGTGTCGTACGGACGTACGATAGAAACGATTTAGCGATGTTGGATATACGAGGTAGGCGTCATAAATTCTTGACCTGACAGGCTTATACAGGTTCGAGCGTGTTCAAGCTCCGCATGCACATACGCGACGTCTACGCTATACATATGACGTTTCGAAAAGTAGTAGTTTTTAGTAGCTAGCCAACTAACGTGAGGTCTGGACTGTACGCTGGATGGACTATTGATTGCAAGCCATGCTTGTGCAGAGCAGCCATTGCAACTTTGCTCTTGGAAATTGGCGCATTGTCTTGCAAGAGCAACACACCCTTGGTCAATTTTCCTCGACGTTTTTCCTCGATGGCCTCCCTTAATTTTTCTAATATCGCTGCGTAATATTCTCCGGTTATGCTCCTACCTTTTTCTTTGTAATCAATCAATAATATCCCCTCACAATCCCAAAAAACAGTAGCCATCAACTTTCCAGCCAATTCTGACACTTTGAATTTCTTTGGCGGTAGTGTCCCCTTTTTATGCCATTGCATAGATTCCTGCTTGCACTCAGGCTCAAAGTGATGAACCCATGTTTCATCTCCGGTAACAATCCGCTCCAAAATCTGTGCAGGTTTGTCTTCACACAGCTCCAAAAATTGTTTGGACGCACAGACGTGCTGCTGTTTCTGCAGCGGCGTGAGCATTCTCGGTACCCATCTTACACTGACTTTTGTCATACCCAGGTGGTCATGTAGGATACGCAAAATGGTGGTTTCTGATACTCCAACTAATGCAGATAATTGTTTTTTCTTCGAACGGGCATCTTGCAGTAGAAATTTTTGCACTTTTTCGACGATGCCTGATGTGGTGGACTCAACTGGCCGCCCTGAGCGGGGGTCGTTTTTAATCGACTTCCGACCTTGGTTAAAAAGACCATGCCACTTATAAATCATTGATTTACTAGGGCACTGTTCCCCATAAACGGTTTCCATTTCATTCAATATGGTTTGAGTGTTCTTTCCTTGCTTTGTAAGGAACTTTATCACAGCACGGTGTTCAATTTCCTCCATAGTTTCAGTTTTCTTCCGGATTGACTTGTTCAGCAGGCAACTAGGATATTGACGCTATAGGGCTGCAACTTAACTTATATACTAATGATGAGTCGCCAATGAGAATGACACCTAGCGAGCGCCCCTATCTCCACTCCATCCCCTCCATTCAAAACAACTTCTGGACCTCGCCTCGTATATTATGGCGGGTTTGCATCAAAATCATCATCAGTGTGTGATGTTATTTGATTTACCTCAAGGATCCAGCCTTGGACCATTATTGCTCTCGTTATATATGGATGACTTACTCACAACTTTATCTTGTCTAGCATTGGCTACGTCAACGATTTAAAAATTTATTGCGTTATTGCTGGTGAGGATAGCTCTATTCTTTTGCAGCGCGATTTAGAGGTGGTGGCTGATTGGTGAGAGCTTAATCAACTGAAGGTGACAAATGCGGTAAGGTAACATATACTATTTGTTTCAATGTTCCACGACGGGCGGCGTGTTAATTTGTACCACTTTATTTACCTACAGCCAGGGCTAATGTTTGAATGCGCTCGCCTGTCTACATTTTAAGCCAATGTGGAAATAAGTATCCTGAGTGATTCTGTCCTTGTGTAGTGATTCTTTGTTTTACTGTGTTTATATCTATTTACTTATGTTAGCCTTTGTATATAAGTTGGTTATAGATTAATTGTAATTCCCTTTTTGTCTTGTAATTGGGTTCTTTCCTGATGGACAATGAAGTGATATTATTATTATTACGTTTGAGTTTAACTTTTAAATTGTTTGCTTGAGGAATGCTCCTTGACGGTCTTAAGCAAAGCAGATCTTCTGAATTCCCAACTTAATGAAACTCTACTTTTCATAGCATATAGCATATAAAAGGAAAACTCATACTACGTGTAGTACTTTCCAAAAGGAACACTTTACTCTTCACGTGGCGCAATCTAGTTAAAAACCTAATAATACGTCCACACTAAAAATCTACGGCGACTTGTATGGCGTTTTAAAGCGAGACGTAAAATTCGTTGAGTATTTCGCAAATGTCATTCGTCCGGGTTTGGTTAAAAATTTTAGCGTCGCGTTAAGCGAAACGCATATCTCATGAGATTTACGAAAAGAAGTTTCTGCAATCTTCTCGCGCGCGAACCACTTACGACGAAAACTTTTAGCCACCTCTACTTCAAACTCTATGCTATTACTAAGTTCACGGCGAAAACGGGATCACTTTCGCAAACTAAAAAGTCTTTT
This sequence comes from Trypoxylus dichotomus, assembly GCA_023509865.1. Classification (NCBI taxonomy): domain Eukaryota; kingdom Metazoa; phylum Arthropoda; class Insecta; order Coleoptera; family Scarabaeidae; genus Trypoxylus; species Trypoxylus dichotomus. Next base: position 39,344,671 of record CM042081.1, read on the forward strand.
TACGTGTACGTGAGAGGTACGAGATATTTTACCAAGTTTTACGAAGAATGCCTCCGTACATATATAGATCTCCAACGAAATTACCTTTCCGGATTGATCATAGGGAAAGCGACAAAGACAACAAAAGCAAGTATTCATAAGTCGGCATGAGTGCCAACCTAATACGTCGACTTAAAAACAGTATTCGCGTGGGAGTCACGCTTCCGTTTCTGTCAGCTCTACGCCGAGGTTTTCGAAGTAATAAATTTTCCTGGATACATCCGAGCTGGCGTAATCCGGAAATGTGCAAGGTGTCGAAAATGCTTCCAAATCATTTGCGGATTAGCCCTAAAAGTATTTGAAAATACGTATATACGTATATAATACGATTTTTTGATCATGATATGCATAATAATACGAAAAGAGCTTGGTTGTTGATGTTGTTGTTGGAGGCAAAGTACCGTTAGAACTCCGTCTTTATAGATTAAATATTTATTCCCAACAGTTTTCTTTCTGTATATTAAATCTTACAAATATCTACTTTAGTTGTTCATTATTAACATATAATCTACAATTTAAACGTTTTTTTAAAAAAAAGTCTTTTCAATAACATGTGCAGTGGAGAGGTAAAATCCACTGTCGTTTACTATATAACACATGGGCTGAAAAGTCCCGGGCCTAACACATAGATGACGCTAGTTTTATAGCAGTCACCTTTCTCTCAGTTAGTACTAACCTTCAAAAGACAGCTGTGAAAATTTCACGCTACTTTTGTTATTTTCAAAACAATGGATCAAAAACAATTTCGTGTTTTAATTTTTCACTGCTTCTTGATGGGAAAAAATACTGTTCAAGCGAAGCAATGGTTTGAAAAATGTTATGGGGACTCCGCTTCATCAGAAACAACAATAAAACGTTGGTTTGCTGACTTCAAACGTGGTCGTAGAGACACCGATGATGCAGAACGCAGTGGTCGTCCAAATAAGGCGGTAACACCAGAAAGCATCAAAGAAACCCACAAAATCGGTTTGAATGATCGAAAAGTGAAGTTGCGTGAGTTAGCTGACATCGTAAAGATATCAAAAGAACGTTTGTCAAAGTGTTCAAAGTGGGTACCGCGTTTGCTCACTGTTGACCAAAAACAAGAACGTGTTGGTGATTCTGAGCAGTGTTTGGCCATGTTTAAACGTAACAAACCGGAATTTTTGCGTCGATATGTGACAATGGATGAAACATGGATCCATCACTTCACTCCGGAATCAAAACGATCGTCATCTGAGTGTACAGCAAGCTTTTATTCTCGTCAGTTTGTAAACGTATAACTGGCTGGTGAAGATATCCTTTTAATGTTGTTTATAAAAAAACTGTGTATGTAATAAAAAGATGCAAATGGAATGCAATGGAGAAAAAAGAACCCAGTAGAATATGGAGTGAGCATAACTCGACGTTAGGGTCACTCGGATCATCCGAAGACATTTCTTAATATTGTTCCAAAAACAAAATTAGTTAGGTTGTCATCTTTTAAGATAGTGCCACTGGAGAATCCAAACCTCAATGTACATTTGTCTTTTACCGAAAATATCTTCCAGCAGATGGTTTATCCTTATCGCTGCTATCATGAACATAAAAGTTCAATCCCATCTGAAGGAATGCTTAGAAAATATCACCAACGACAAAACCGCTGTAAACACAGCTTTTTCTCATGGTATTTGGTGAAATAATTCACGAGAAAGACATGTGAAGAGCCACACGTACATGTTTCTGCCTACCCGACGTCATCAGCGTGGTTTCAAGCGGTTTTATGCTCAAAACATGTAAATCCCTCTCTGCTTCTATCGCCATATCTAACTCTACAATACAAGTGAATATTCCTGGCTCTAACTAGTGCCAAAAAGAAACACTCGTCTGCAAAGTCAGACAGCGAAAAGAAGCGTGTACAGTTTCCCACTCTTCTTTCGAGCAATACAGCGATTTACCACGAGAGGGCAGCGCACCAAGGGCAGTGCAAGGGAAACTGCACATGTAAATGATTTCCCAAGGCTTACCATGACGTACTTAAACACATCTAAAGGTATGCCTAGAAAATAACACCATCGACAAAATCGCTGTAAATACAGCCTTTTCTCATGGTATTTGGTGAAATCATTCACGAGGAAGACATGTGAAGAGACATAAGACGCTAACACACAGACATGTTTCTGCCTACCCGGCGTCATCAGCGTGATTTCGAGCGGCTTTATGCTCAACACATCTGCTTCTATCGCCATATCTAATCCTACAATACAAGTGAATATTTCTTGCGCTAACTAGTGCCAAAAGAAAGGAACGCTTGCCTGCAAAGTCAATATGTGGAGCTTACTTCGCCTTGAAAGCTGAAATTAAGTAATGTAATACTTCGAATCGTTTCAATATTTTTCCTGAATCCTGAACAACAGAGTAAAATTAATTCCTTAATCGCCATTGTACCTCCTACATTTTCACCTCCATCTCGATTGCCAGTTTAACAGATGCACCCGATTACATGGTACTTTATTCGACTTAAATAACCACCTTACGAGCACTGATATTGGATTTTAACGAGGATCATATTACCGATTGCGATTATTCCGGTACTACCAGCAGAGATTAGGTGACACTATCCGCAGTATAATGTCCGAGCTTCTATCTTAATCCGCTTAATCTCATCTGCGAGGAATGTGTTAAAGTAAGTACCGTTATCGTCCCTGCAACGAAAGTTTTATCGTTTCCCGAACTATTTCTAGACCGTTAATTTTATTACTTCAATAACTACTTCTTCGCGTATTTCCTGGAAATGCTATCAGTTGGACAACAGTTTTCGGGTTTATTACGTAAGCAGTGCTCTGTATGCAGATATCGTAGGTAATTTGAGTTCAATTTGGAGCAGATTTAGAGGTAATGTTGTTAGAAGGTGTCGATTATATTATAAAGTAATTTATCGCAAGATGTAGTTTGATTAAATTTTGTCATACTTTAGTTATGGAGCCTTTATTATGTTCATCTAATCTATCGGTCAGTAAAGATATGTATGTGCATATATTCCCCCCTTAATAAAATTATCTTGGGATTACTTCCTGTACTTTTAAAAATTCTTGAATCTATTACGAATGAAAGATTAACTGATTACTTGTGTCATTTTCCGATATTTTCGAATTATCAGCCTCCTGATGAGACTTCACTATTTCAACTTTTCGAGAACATCTAGAAAAACAATCGACTAGGATCTGACACTTATTTTTAACTAATATAGATACACTAGGGTGACAGAATAAAATAGACACCAGGTAAAGCGGTATAAATATGTAAACAGCTAAATTCTAAGAACGAATTAAGAACTTTCTCTTGTCATTAGGGTAGGGGTAGATGGAAGATCGGAAGGAATTCGTCATAGTTTAGTATCGTTACAACTATGCTTCGCTTACAAGGTTCGAGTGATATTACCGACTTCACCAGGGGTGTCGCATCGTTGGTCAGAATGTACGCGGCGCATCGCAACGTGAAATAAGTAAATTTTTAAATATTCCGTTGTTCACAGTTAATCGTGTGATTACACAATTTAAACGCAAGGAAAAAACAACAGTGGAGCCGAGACCAGGTTGTGCCGCACCTTCTGAAAGAAGTAAAAGAGTGCTTGTGCCCGAAGTGTTAAGAGAACCGCGAAAAAGTACAGCTGAGCTTGCGGCAACTTCACAGAAAAGTCAGCGCACCGTTCTGCGATACCTCCGCAGTCTGGGGATGTATAAAAGGGTGGCAAAGAAAAAATCTCTTCTTACGGCGTTTCAAAAACAGCGCAGAATGGCTTGGGCAATCGATTTGCGAACGAAGCCCGAAGAGTTTTGGCGGTCTGTCATTTTTTCAGACGAAAGCAGATACTGCCAATTCAGTGATAGTGGTCGTACGTGGGTATGGAAACGTTCGTCACAGCAACTGGACGACAAATTTTTGCATCACACGGTGAAATACGGCGGTGTGAACATCATGGTGTGGAGCGCGATGTGGTATGGTGGAAGATCCCAATTAGTAATCTGCGACGGAAGTATAAATGCGGCAAAATATATCCAAATATTAACAGAAGGACTACTACCGATATTCGATAACGCCATTTTATCTAAAGAAGGCGCCACTTTTATGGAGGATGGAGCACCCTGCCACAAAGCAAGAACAACAACCACATGGAAAGAGGAACAGGGGATTCGGATTTTACCATGGTCACGCCAATCACCAGACATGAATCCGATAGAGAATGTTTGGCACATAATCCAGACAAATATGGCGAAACGACCCCGAAAACCCAGCAATAAGGAAGAACTCGTGGCAGCTGTGATAGAGGAGTGGTTAAATATTCCGGAAGGCACCATTAATCATTTAATAGATTTTATGCCAAGACGACTCCGCAGCACTTCACGCAAGTAAAGGTGGATCGACAAAACATTAGTCTAATTTAAAAATTTTAAAATATTTTGTATGTAATTTAATTAGTAGGTGTCTATTTTATTCTATCACCCTAGTGTATAATAGAATTGCCCAGAAGGAAATTAGAATTAGAATTAGTGAGAAGGAAATTCCAAAATATATTTTCTACGTCGTCAGCCTCAGAATAGTTGTTAACCTGCCAATTTCATTAATTAGCTGTTCTGGAGTCATTTGCCGCTTTCTAAGATTATTGGTTGTCACCCTCGTTTCCTTATTTGTCTCAGTTTTGTTAATTGCTATCGCTAGTGTACTTTATTGTGTTTAATTTTGTGTGATTGGGATTCTTTAACTTTTTTATTGTTAGTGATATGAGGTGCTCTCTACCGTTATCGCATCCTATCGTCGTCCAACATCTCATTCGGAAGTATTATCTGCACCAAGATCTATAGGTTGAAACGAAGAACACATGCTGCTTCAAAGAAAGTCGCGTTTCAAAGTAGCCGAACGGTGGAATAAATATACAGATAACTTAGTATCTCATAGGATTCAAAATTATTTCACTGGAATCTTTTTTATCATTACACATACATTTTTCCTATGTGTAACTTTGCAAAGAAAATTGTCAATGCATTAGAGGTGTGGCACATCACTAGTTATACACCCCTGAAGGATTTACTTATAACTTAATGATTAAATTAGGTTGCCTTGAATAGAAAAAAAATTGATAATTATTTCTGATTTTTTATTCGCATATAAATCTTAAATTAATTACATTCTACTGAAAGGTAGACAACAAATTTAAATAAGAAGTAAGTACAACAAAGATGGAAAGCCGGTACCAGAAGAATAATAGTTTAAGGACAGTTAGAGACAGGTTTCAATTAATTATCCTGACGGGCCTATATCTTGCGCGAAAGCAATTGTAAATATTTTTAATAGATCGAAGAAGATAGTTGTGTTCTAAATTCTCACAAAAAGAAAAGAAATAAAACCAAAATTATGTTTTAACAGAAGATATGATGTTGAATATCCTGTGTTATGTAGAGGAGCGATCTGTAGGATTGCTATTAGATGTAGCCAGGCATTTTGGAGTATCCTTGGATCATGGATGGATGTAACAAGACCTTTTCGAAGAAGACAAAGTAAAGTGAACCGATTTTTTCGAAATAATGTTCAACATATTAAACGAAAACGAAGAAATTTTAAATAAAATAATTTTGACTGATGAAGCTATATTTACCGTAAATGGTGAAGTCAATTCTCAGAACTTCCGGCTAGTATCCATTGCAAAATACAACATTTCCTTTCCATTGATCCATTAGATACTGGTCTCGTACAAATCCTCATGTTCAAAATCTGATCCGATCATAGTACCCTCAAAAAGTCAACGTCTGGTTTGGAATAATAAGCGATAGACTTTTTGGCCCATTTTTTTATTGACGGTAACCACACTACAGCAAAATATCTGCATCTGTTGCAAAACCACATCACATTCAAATCGATGGGGCTACGACGCATTCTACAAACACCGTCAGGATTTTTTTGAATGACGCATTTAAAAAACGGTGGATTGGTAGGTTTGACCTCATATCCCCAAGCCCTTCATGATTAACCAATTTATTTCCAAATGATTTCTTTCTTTGCGGTTACCTGAGAAACAAAATTTATAACGTGCAAATACGTAACTTAGAGGAACTGAAAGATCGTGTTGCATGTGCTGGAATAAACCCAGAATTTATTCGGAATACCTTACGTTGCTCCCAAGATCGTCTTGCTTATTGCCCTGAAAGACAAGGAGAACACTTCGAAAACTTACTATAAAATTGGATTTTATTTTTGTCATGTTGTTTTGTTTGTCTTAATTAATCATTAGAATAAAATGTCTTCATAAGATTAGCAGAACAGTTATTTTATTTGCATTGATAGAGATCTAAGGTAGCACTAATAACTGATTTTGCTAGGTACTGAGGATTCTGGCTCGTTTAATATGAGTGCATGACTGGTTGCCTGCTATCCTGCGAATTCATTGACACATAGGAAAGATGTACATGTAATGACAGAAAAGAACCCAGTATATCATTGAAGAACGTTATTAGAGCGATTGGAATAGTGAAATGCTTACAGATTATTGATGAAGATTGATATCGTGAAGTTCTAAAGATGAATATAAAAGATAAAGTAAAATTAAAAATTCGACAATTTGTCGCGTAACCTTACTATTCAGTCTTTTATTTTGAAACACTTCAGATTCTACTCAAAAAACGGCAATTGGCCGAAATTAGTTCAGTAGTGAACAATAAAATATAATTCCATATTTTAGTTCACAGGTCTCGCAGTAAATTCTACAGCACATAAATTAATAATTTATTGGGAATGCAGCATTTCAAGAGCACGGAGACTCTCATTGTCTACCGAGTTACCAATTTTTACCTGTGAATTATGTATACAATCACACAGTGTCTGCAGTCGTTGTGTTAGTTTTGTCCTTTTCTATATATTCAGTGAACATCAATATCCTGCGTGTTGTTCTTCGATTATAGTGAAATGCGAGACTTTGCTTTATGCTTGTGTTCAATTGATGATGAAGAATACTACAAATTCAATCACAAAACTATTCCTTTTCCTCTCGAACAAGATATCTCATTTCCTTTCTTAACGAAGTTTTCACAGAACCGACAATGCAACGGCACCGATTCACCCAGGAGCAATAAGGTCACGATACTCCAAATAGAACCTCTTCCGATTTCCGTTATATGACTAATCCGAAAGCCGATTAACAAATAAACACCGACTTCGGATGACTGTAAGGTTTGCGGAGCTGCTTTCTGGGACGAGGGTTCAAATGCCGCGCTATTGTACTATCTCCCCAGGCACTACTCGACGACCGACAACTGTTAAAGTGCTATTCGCGAAAGTTTCTAGCATCGCACCGCTTGCTTCTTAAGTTTTACGCCGGTCTTCCGGTGGATTGTCCTACTTCCAGACGCTTATCTCCGCACTTCATGTCCGAACGTTAATTCAGCCTCGGGATCAGGAACACCGATGACGGTACTATGGCATCGCGGTCTTCGTGTTGCAGTGCTTTCGAGTTGGAGTAAAGTTTTTGAGTGGTAGAGAGTATGTTGTTCGGTCGGCTGTTTCTGTTGTGAGACGTTCGCTAGTAACCTAACGTTCGTTGTTTGAACGATCTACGAAAAACTTGTTTGTTGGCTCGGAGCTGGTGGTGAAGGTGCTAGGAGAAGGCGCAAATTAATTACACGCCCTGCCAAGTTACGTAATTAATGAAGGAAAGCACGCAAACTAAAGATTTTGGATTAATTTTTTAGATAAATGCGTTTCATGCAAGAAATACATTTAATAACTCTTTAACAGTGTATATATTCCTTTGTTCTGAAAGTGTTTCAGGATTATGAACATCCATCGTAAACAGCCGTGCGTTTAGGATAAGTGCTATTAATTTGTTATGTTAGAAATCTCAAGAATATTTTCCACAGTTTAGTTACGATGCAGTGAGGAACCTCTTCACTGTGTTAAACTTTTATATGAGGATTGCTATTTATATATCCGGAATTGGCAACTACCTAACATACATATCTCCATCCACATACACATCGTAAAGGTTGACATTATTTGACTACGTAATCAGTGTTGTTTAGTGACTTGAAAACTTCATCTCAGGTAAAAATGGAATTAACTCGCGAGAATTTTCGTGCGATGATTTACTACCACCTTCGACGTGAATTATCTCAACCACAGTGCATCGATCAACTCACGTCAGCTTTTGACGATGAAGCACCATCTAAAACCACTGTATATCACTGGTTTAGTTAATTCAATCGTGGTCGTTGTTCATTCAAGGACGAATTTAAAGAAGGTCGTCCAAAATGGATTGTTGGCCCAGAAAACATCGATGCTGCGCGCGAAGTGATGAAACAAGATCGTCATGTGACATAACGTGAGCTTGAGGCATCCCTGGGCATTAGCCTAATAGGCATAAACAAGGTTTTACAGGAACATTTAGCCGTGAAAAAAAAGTTGTGCGCGTTGGAAAGAGAGTAATTTGACAGTCGCTTAAAAAAAGGCTAGTGTCGATTGGTGCAAAGAAATGGAATCGTGGTGCATCAAAAACAGTGTATAATATTTACACAGGTGACGAATCTTGGATATATACGTATGAATCCGAAAGTAAACAGCAATTGACTGTATGGGTCTTCCAAGATGATCCAAAACCCAACAAATGTTGTTCGCGCCAGAAGCAGCTCGAAGCAAATGATCACCTGTTTTTTGGAATAAACGGGTATGCGGCTCTAGTGCCACTAGAAAATTGTAAAACGGTCAATTCTGAATGATACGCAACCATTTGTTTACCAGAAGTCTGTAAAAAAATAAGATTAAACAACCAGCGACGTAGGATCGTTCCTCACCACGATTTTGCTGAGAGCTCGCATTATCACATTGACCCAAACAACTTAATATTTAACCCGTCAAAACATCGAATTGATGGTTCATCAACCATACAGCACTGATTTGGAAACCAATGATTTCTCTTTATTTCCGTCCGTGAAGAATAAACTACGTGATCAACGCCAGAAAAATCGGTTGATGCGTTCAAAATGCGTGTTTTAGAAATACTTCAATCGGAATGGAAAAAGTGCTATGAAAATTGGTTCAAACGTATCCGAAAATGTATCGATCATCGCGCAGAATATTTTGCTAAACAATAAAACCATCTTCAACGACAAATATTTATTTTTATTTATTATTCCGGATACATAAATAGCAACCTTCGTATTGGGTTTGCAAGTGGATGACCAATACGGAGGACATCGTGCTTGCAGATCTAAGACTGATTCCTGATCCTGCTGGCGCTCATTATAATGTATATAATGTATGAAATACTCAGTTAAAGGCAATCATTAACAACCCCAGCTTCAAAAATAGTAACCGTGGCTGCTACTTACAACTTACATTAACTGCAAAACATTCTCGACATCGTTAGTTATGAATAAGGCTGCAGAAACTGGTCTTTTCCGAGATGCGCGTGCGATATTAAAAATAATTAATGTAATTATTCACTATTTTAGTTCGATTGTGTTGTTAATAGTCTAGTTAAAGTCTATATCAAAGATACAATCAGACTAATGTAGTAAGTAATTGCATTCATTACTTTTAATATTAATAGTAAGCGAACAGAATGTATCTCCGGAATTACTCGTTTTTAGGCTTAGGTGTGAAAATAACTGTTTTTGTTACGTTCTCCTGGTTTGAAGAACAGCGTCGCTGTAGCCTGCTCGTAAATTCCTGAATTACTTGACAAATACTTACTTGTAGAGTATGTTCGCTTATTTACTAGAGGAAAGGTTATACAGTGAAACTCAATGCGCATGCGCAAAAAAATATATTTAAAAATAAAATGTGTACACGGTTTCCACCCTTGCCTATGTACAGTTACGATGTACGTAAGATATATATATTTGCAATAATTGCAGTTATTCGAGCTCTCTTATACATGTAATGTACATTAGCATGTGTATGTATATGTTTCTTATATGCTTCCGCAGAAGCTTTGTTAGAGGCATGTACTAATGCCTCTATCTGTTTGCATGCACCACTACCTTTTTTATAGGAGAGCCAACCCTATTTATTTCTTAAATTTATAAGCGCACCTTGGTGCCATGCTTATTTATATGTCCCTTTCCGGGAGCCTAATATATTTTACTTGTTTTAAATTTGCCTAAGGGACTTGGCCCTGTATTATTCATATTTGTACTTGAACCAAATACGTTCGTTATTTTCACATTTATAGGGAAACCCACCCTATCTCTTAGAGCTTGAACGCCTGGTCGAGGGCGACAGTAGCGATAATAGCCGATCTCAAAACAAAAGCGATGTCACAGCTACCCAGGCGTTCTCCTTTGAAATAATACGCTATGTGCAATCTTTAGCTCTCTGCTACTGCGCCCCAAAGAAGGGAAAAGCCAGTAGCCAGCAAATGTGCGAAATGCGCACCGACAAGTAAAACGGAGCGATGATGCCGACATTACATAAGAAAAATCGTCCGTGAAACTCGTCCGCTACGACGAGCAACTAAATGAAAAAGTCCCGATACGACAAAGGACCGAACAAACGTACAAAAGACAACTGGCGCTGCGGCCCCAACGACCGTCAACAAGAAGCGGAGTGATCGTACTTGTAGAAGATGTCCATACATGCGCGCCGACAATCTCACCAAAATGATTTCCGACACAAACTTAACCGAAGACTAAAAATATGTATAGACGACAACGGACACAGTAGCCTCGACGGACGATGATAGAAAATAGAGAATTTGTAGTTATTAAAGAAATCTATACATGCGATTCGACAACCTTACCAGAATAAACTCCCGCCAGAAATAAATGTATAGACGACAACGTCCTCGACGATTCCCGCCAAAACTATAAAATATTAGAAACTTCCACTAATCATACGACGACGTTACGACGAGGTACGAAAGGTGACCGAGAGTGCACGATCGCTAATACCTCGAACGTCGCGCGGGAGACGACTGCCTGTGCTTGTGTATATTAAATTTTAAGAAAACTCCCATTATTTTTTCGAGGACGTTGCACTGAATGATTTTTAAATTAGGCAGTTTTAGCTAGAATATTGTGAATGGCCGGCTTACACACATATACAATGCTTAATGTACATACATATTAAAATAAAATTGGATATATTCTAAGAGAGCAAAATAAATAAATAATAAAAATGAAAATAAAGTAACATTCTAAGAGAGCAAAATAAATAAATAATAAAAATAAAAATAAAGTAATATTCTAAATGAAAATAAGGTAATAATGCTAACCCATACAGTTGCAAAGAAGATAAAATATAAAATACATAGAGTAGTAACAAAAAATGGATAAAACACAACAACAATGTTAAGTCCTTAACAATTTTCTTGAGCAGAAAGTCGCAACCGGTGTTGATGAATGAAAACAAAAGCAAGCGAGACGATAGATTTTGTCGTGTTTGTTTCATTGTTTAGTTTATTCTATTTTCTTCATTAATTTAATTCGAGTCATCTAAATTTGTTGTACATCAGCAAAATCCTTGATAAAAGCGTACACTTGGTATAATACATTACGAACCCTAAGAAAATTTCGCTACAATATATTCCTAACGAAAAGATTTATTTGCAAAATCCTTTCAAACACGAAAACAATGTATTCCTGTTTCAAATTTTATGATGACAATAAAGTAAAAATGCGTTAGTAGTAGGAAATTGGTGATGAATGCGTTATGAAATGGAATTTAGGAAGGATACTCTACCTTATAATAAACTGTACATGCAGTATGCATCGAGAATATTATCGAGGTATTGCAGACTCGTTAGGAAGACCCTATTTTGTATTGTTAATGTAGTTGATCGAAAATATGCCAAAAAGAAGGTTATTGAAGCGCGCATCAGAATATGCGTTTTACATGAAACAAATGTTTCAAATAGATAGATTACTCGAGAATTAAATACTTTTTGAGTGCTGTGTCCATAGGACAATTAAAGTAAAGGAAGATGCCGGTAGGCTTCAGAGCAGAAAGCGAAATGGAAGTCCAGATCAACGACAGAAGAAGACGACTAATATATTCGAATGATTTCCCTAAGGAATCGCCGCCTTACTGTACCAGAAATTACGGCAGAGTCTAATTTACAACGCTATCAGCCAGTAAGTGTATCGACAGTAGAACGGAGACTAATAAAAACTGATCCAAGGAGTCGTACAGAAGTAAGAAAGAACGGTTAAGTTCTATACACAAACGGAAAAGACTAAGATGGGCAGTAGCTCACGCAAACTGGAGTGTATATAATTTTGGCAAAATATGGACGGACGAATCGAGTTATTCGGAAGTAAACATGGCACGTTTGTTCGTCGCTGCCATGGAGGGAATGTTAGACGGGTATATTTCTAAAGCAGTGAAATATGGAGAAGGAAACATCATAGTATGGGGTTTCTTTGGAGGCGGAACGATTGGAAAGTTACCAAGATGGATGAAACAATGACAAAATATGTGTAACGCACTCTTAACGTGAATATCCCATGCAACAGATTTAAATAAAAATGAGTTAAAATCTTCTCGAATCTCTGTCTTCACCATTCTTAATTCATTTGCTATTTTTTCATAACTGTTCATTTTAATAACAGGAGATTGTTCTGTGAGAATTTTCAGCAAACCTACTTTAGTAATTAAGCAAGTTTTACACTCTTCATAAGGTAACTTAGTCTTTAGGCGATTTCAAGTAATTAACATTGTATTAGAAGAATAGAACGCGTTGTGTAATTAACAAATTTACCTCGTTCAATTTGTTTCAATGAATCGGTGGGGCGGGAGGACTATTTATTACAGTCGAAATATATGCGTACCCGTTATTCGTTCATTCTAAGCAATATAATACCATTTAAGACCAACTCTTTGTATGCGAATTAATGAAACAGTAGCTGCGACATCGTAGAGCCTTAGACTGTAGAGGTGATTATTAGAATTAATGGAACTGGATGTTGGCTTTTGTTAGGAGACCTTTTTCCTCGAACTGCCTCTCTTATTACTGTTATTATTATTAAATACTAATGCTAATTGTACTTGAAAAGGGTAGCAGGAATTAGTGTTTCGGTCGTGCTAAATTACGGTTAATGTTACGCCGTTTGATTTATGCCCGACGACATTACCAGTGACAAGGGTGTAAAAGGTTTTGTAATCGTTTTACCTACGACTTTCTTCCACCTAATTGGCAGTGTCTAAATGAGTTAGAATTAAAATACTCCCAAATTATGTTATTCAATGGCTATCGACAAATCATCTATTTTAATTAAAGTGAAATTATTTTAATTGGCCAAGCGACAGGAATGAATCTATATGTAATGCGTCTCTTTTATGTTACAACGAAACTCATAAACTGCTACAATGACTCTCCAACTCGATTGGATAAGTAAGTTAAAAATGTGTGTGTCTCTATTAACTTGTGGACAATAGAGACTAAAGCAAGAGGAAGCACTCAAATTGCTAAATGAGGGATATTTTTTTCTTACCTAGACGTTTCTAATAGTTTGTCCGAACTACGTCTTCTAAGTTTCTACTTGAACTGCCCTATTAACAGAGCTATTTATTTTGTACGTCAAGGATATGTTTTTATATTATCGAATAATGGAGAACATTATATGATTTTCATAGGAAATAAAAGTTAATGTAGGTATTGGAATACGTTATTACGTGCTTCAAATGTTTTTTCTCTATATGTAGTTTATTTATTATATTTATATTACTGAAATAAAAGCTGTAAATAAGTACGAGATATGTCCCAGAGTTAACGAGAGCGATTAGTGTTTATTTGAATGTATCTACAATTTAATGGCATGTATACACCGTCTCCAGCGAGTTTTCCATTCCTGCTAACAATTCTCGAAGTCGCGACTAGTCTCTCGGCAAAGTGGGGAATATTACAGTGCAGTGCGGAGGAGCCGAGAGGCCGTATCAAGGCGTCAGTAACGTTTACGTACTCGCATCATTTATGATTGTGATCTTCATGAGTGAGCATAGGCGTTGCGTAGGCAGAAATGTTTACACATATAATAATGGTAAAAATATCTATAACGTGCTGAAATACTTACTGTTTCAAGAAGTTTCCACAAAATCACAAACTGGGTGGCATCTATTAAATATTAGAATCATTAAGTGCATTTCCACACTTGCTTCAGTTAAATGAGTTCGGCGTGCGGAATAACGACTTTTTAAAGATGAATGCGACCGTTCCACATCGAGTGATGTTATATTTGTAAATTTAAAGTAATCTTTGTGACAACCTAATGGATCTTTTGATGCACCTTCACAAATTTGTCTTAGTTTGAGAAAATCTGAATGTTTCTTGGTGTGATGGTGTGTGAGTGAACATCATCCACAATTTGAGCAGAATCAACAAACGACATCGAATCGTTCTGCTGATAACAACTTCGCTTGCATCATCAATATCCACAATTGGTTTCAATTTGTTTCTGTTCTTGCTGCAGGAAGGTAATGCTTGCTGTGATTTTACCTTGGTCACAGTCCAAATACCCACATTTGCGGTAACAGCGACGCGCTAAAATGTAACAATTTTATGCCGTTATTATCTCGTATGCAGAAATAGAAGATAATCCACCCCTCTGACAATAGTCAATAATAATAATGGTCTTGATGTCCCTGAGTTGTTGAGTAAAATCAACTTCATTGTACCACGTTCAGGATCTAGGCCAACAAATACATTTTACTGTTTCGCACCTAGAACAAACATCGCCATCAGGTCCCCAATACACAGATTGTGTAGCAATTTCAACTCTATGGAGTTTGCCGAGTTGGATATACATACCTGCACTTTACCGTCCCTTTTGACGCTATGTAGACCGCGGGTGCGTTACACTTAGTTGAATACTTTTTCCGTTCTCTCTTTTTTCCTAACCACTGGTAAACTACTTTTTTTTTTTTAATTTAAATTAAAGCAACTAGTTACTAAGTTTTCTAATTTGACTTACTTTAATTTTATGTTACTTATATTTGCATGTGTACATTATTTAACATTGCCTTGTAATTGGATATTTGTATCTGTTGGGCATTAAATATTATTATTATTATTATTATTATAATAACGAGGGACCTTTCTTGTCGCATTCTAGCTCAAAATATATAATCAGCGAATTGATTATTTCTTTCGCCTGTTGATAGAATGCAATTGTGGCAAATATACGTCGACTAGTTCTAAAAAGAACTTTTGGGGATGCAAAGGAATTAAAAAATTCGACGGAAACTGAACAAATTAACGTAAACGAAGAAAGAATGAAAGCGTTTGATACTCTAAGAACTGTTAACATTTAAAATACTCGGAGCAATGACAACCGACAACATCGTGTTTCATCAAATATCTTTCCAAATAGCCAATAATAGCAACGTAAAAGTACTGCGATATGTGAAATATAATAATTTAGTAAACACAACTATTTGTTTTATATTTTTAACTTCGATACAACGAGCGTTTGTATTGAAAAGCGGTGTGTTGCGTTATCCATTGAAATTTAATGAAATTATTATCTATTATGTTAGAATTATCTCCTAATATAAAATACTTTTAATTTATTTGTGTGGTTGCATGGCATATTTATGACGTCATTTGATTATATGTATGATGCGTTTATGATGTGCATTGGAACTTATCGTGTCTCTAGTATAGATGGTACAACAGGATCTATTTACTGCTATGGTACTGAATACTTTTGGCCAACCAACCTGTTTGGTATTTCTGTTCTTAAAGCTAATTTGTGTTTCGTTTTGAAAGTAATCCAAGTGCTCAAACTTATATGAGCGGCAGTGTATATAAAATACAATTACCTAAAGAATTTAATACAGAAAATTTAAAGTGACTTAATAGTAAATTCTACCCTCCTTGTTTCAAATCAAATACTACATGTTCATTTGGACTAAATTTCTTTATTAACGCTCCATTGGGCGGCCCTGATCAATACTTCCACTCCCTATTGAATCGAAGACATTACAGTGGTGATACCGAGTGCAATCTTCAACAATACAACAGCAGATACCAAAAGGTAAAGCTGGAACCTTTTCCTGAATTAATTACAGTATATTAGAGTGTTGATGATATTGAGCTAAATTCTGCGTACGGCATTATTTATAGTCACCCATTATACCTCGACAATTAATCTCTAGTATCGTTATAGGATTTATATTAATTAATATTATTTTATCTCTGTTTTATCTCCATCGAAGGCATCGGCCAATGTTAATAGTTAACGGTTCCCGGGAGATATTTCATGCTTTATCAAAACAGCGGCCCCATTCACCCGAATATACATTAAAACATGACAAAAACTAACAATACCATTGTCACGACTACAATGGGAAGTAGGTTAATTAATTACATCCCACCCCCCTGCAGTTCCCAGTGATACGTTAGGATGGCGAGCTACCTTGAACAAACCAGGTTTAGGTGACTGTATTTAGCCATCGCTTCTCGGAAATAAAATACAAAGGGTACGTGTTATGCGAGAAACTCGCTTACCTCGTTTGGGTCTCCGGAAAAGGCGATAGGCCATAACAAGGTGGTGGCGGTGAAGTGGTGTATTTCACCCGTGTCTAGAGGATTTTACCGAAATCGAAGTATTTTTTAGCGTTTTATAAAAAGATTGTGGTTCGTCAAATGCGTTAGAGTTATTTTTACCGACTTCAGGGAAATAAAGTGTTTATATTGCTTCAAATAGAGGGCGGGAGACATACCCAGAAATTGTTAAAAGTGCGAAGACGACGGTGGACGATGCGACATTACGGTTGCGGATTGAGGTTTAAAGAAATGTCCGGATTACTTTTAAGCTTGTCGTGATAAAGTGAAAATTGTTTTTGGCAGCGAGAATTGGGACGCCCCCTTTCGAAAAGCGAAAGGAGCCGAGGACCGTGTTTTCGGCTTTAAGAAGACGCTCGAGAGGCGAAGTGTTGTTGGTAATTGAATTTGCCGGGTGAGTAATTGTTTTCGTTGAGAAGCGACCGAATTGGAAAGTGTCGGTGCGGAGAAGAACATTGCGGGAATCCTCCTTCCTTTTGATGTGCCCATCGGAGCGTTAAGTGTTACAAATGTAAAGGAATTTTAATTAGTATGGAAGTGCCTACGGACGAAATACGAATTTATTCTTTAGGGTGGGATTCGCTCTTTGGAATCCCAATTTTTATTTTTATTTTCATTACTGTTGTTATAAATCAATCAGATACTTCTTGGTTATGATGTTAGAACTAGAGATCGGAATATATGCAAAGTGCATATATTTGTTTATTATATTTTACGTGTATTTGTAGGTAAGTTAATTAATGCTAATTAACTGTAATCAGTGTAATACATCTACATGTAGGCGTAAAATATAATAAATAAATAAAATAAAACATATGCACTTTGCATATAATGCGGTCTCTAGTTTTAACAAAGGATTAGTTAAATATGAAAGTTGCCAAATGTAAAGTATAAAAAAATTCTAGTGTTTACAATTTTTCTTTTAAAACTGCAGATACAATAAATTAGACATAAAATAAAATTAACATGTATTGAATATATACATTTCAATGGATATTTTTATCTTTCCAGCTTCAAGCAGTTTGGTCAACGTAGTGACCAGAAAATTTTTACAGTTTAATGAAAAAATGTAATATTGAATTTGCGAAGAGACTGGAATATCTAGTTTGTGAAATATTTAAATTAATGAAATATACCGAAGAAGATAAATGTCTATTTAAACATAAAATATCGGATACAAAATCGCAGTTTAAAAATAAATGGAAAGCTCCACATAAAAGGGAAGTGTCATTTATGAAAAATAATGACACTGCGCTTAGGACTCTTTCTTTTCCGCTATCAGCTTCAACAGATTCCAAAACTGGAAGGCGTCCTTCTAAATCATTTGAGGAGTCAAATCCACGCACAAAAAGAAGAAAGACACAAAAATTTAGAAAACAAATGACAGCTAATCAACTAATGTACTACATAAATGAGCATTAAAGCTCATGGAAAATTAGATGCATCAAAGGTTTTGAGAGACGTAAGCAATTCTCCAAACCGAGCTGTAAAATACCGAAAAGAAATTGTAGTGGAAGTTGAATTAAAAGGGAAGCCGTATGAAATAATTCAGTCAGTTGCTAAATCCGTCTATCCGTGCTATTCGATTGTACAAAAAGCGAAGAAGGATTGTTATCCAAATGCTAATGCATACCATACAACACAAACTTGTGCTGAAGTAAAACACCAAGGTATATTAAACCACACTGCCTCACGACTTGTTGACAAGAATAACTTAACCTGTATTCTATTATATTCCTCTTACCGGCTTTTGAGGCGTTCACAAGAATCTGACTAATTGGAGGAAACGCTTTGGAAATTAGATTTGCGCTACCATAGTGCACTATTTTTGGCAAAAGTATTTTTCATGTTTTTCAACTGAAACCATTGCTGTTGAGCTTTGACTAACTTTATGTTGGTAAATATATTTAATTAATTCTATGTACACATAAATGTATGTATTTATAATACAAAGTGTATTTAACGTTTACCATTTATAAGAGGAAAGTAAGTGTTACTTGATTTGGTTTATTTAAAAAATTATATAATATGTTATTAAAAATATCTAATTTTATCAGAAATAAAGTTTGAATTACTTGTCTGCAATTTCAGTAAATTAACGGTTTTAATCTGACTCATTAAAGTTCTGATCTTCGACTTTTTTTTCTGAACTTAAATAGAGACACTATCTTTTTCAATATGGCTACTAAGAAATATGTAAAATATGGTCGTCGTCCGGAAAGGAACCATTTTGGAGAAAAGCTCGTAAAAACATTTTATTGAAAACAAAACTTTTGTTTATACATTATAGAGCAAAACCAATCTTTCTACATCACCTCAATCTCCATAGAAAGATGCGCCCAGTAAAACCAGAGACTGCAGAACACCACAATCCCTTCAAAATGACACTTTCAGCTCAAGAAAGGTGCCAGATCTGTGCTGTACGGTGGGTGATCGAACTGCTCCCAACCGCATTCTTCAATAAGGTTTCAAGTGACACTACCAGAATTGGGACGTGTGCTTTCATAAAGCAAGCCAAATTTCATCACCAGTCACAATACTATTTGTTTTTTTTTTTTCATCTTTCTCAACACTGTACTGGGTAAAAAATGTCAAAGCTCTGCCAAGTCGCTTCATTTTGTGGACGTCCATAAGCAGTTTCGGAATCGAAGGTGAGAAAATTTTCAGCATGTTATTTAAGCGATTTGTTACAACTTCATGCAAAACAGTTTTTTGAAATTTGTAGAAACTTATTAGTAAGGATTCCTATTGAGAACCATCTGTTTTTACGAATTTTTTCATTAACTTTTCAAACAAATCATCGTTGACAATAGAAGGCTACCCATTCCATTCATCGTTATGAACATGCGTCGTCATTGGTTTGTCCATCATTGAATTGTCTAACCTACTTTCTCACCATTTCGTCTGTCATTACATTTTCACCATAGATCTCTCCAAGCTTACGATGAATTTCTCCTGACTTAATATTCTTCGTGTTCAAAAACCGTATTGCAGAACGCACTTCATAGTGGTAGGGCCTAGAAATTATCATTTTGAACGATCACTAACAAATCTAAACACAACACAATTAAGACTGTGAACTAGAGAAATACGTGCGTATGGGCGGAACCGCAACAATAACACTGCGGTAGCTGAAGTACGAAACAGTACTTAGTTCCGAACAAGTCTCGTACCTTTAAATCAATTTATCTATAAAAACCAACGAAATGTCTATACATTAAGGAGCTAGGTTAGCCAAGTATCGCCTTCTAGGACAGCAAATTAGCTTTACTTATTGCTAAATAGATTCGAGTTTCTAAGTATGGTGTTATGTAAATTTTTCACTCAAGAAAACTAACTAAAATAAGTTGTACAGAAATAGATTTCTCAAACCGAGTTATAGCTGAGAGAATAAGATGACCTCACTATTTAATCAGAAATTCCTCGTACTGCCACGAAAATACTGCGGTTAAATAAAATCGTATCTAAATTTACAGGTCATTAAAAGATTTTATCGATCAATAAGCGATTTCAAGATGTAAAAAAGGTTTCAAAATCACCTTTAGTGAAGAGACACAAAGAAGACGGAAATTTGTTCAACACCATGTGAAACATCAATAGAAAAACGTCATGATGGCTTTATATGTTTTATTTGTACTCAAATGAATTTGGATTGCTATATAGATCGTTTGGAAGCAGTCCTAATAAATTTTGGTAAACAAATGCCATCGGAAAAGTGGATATTCCAGCAAAACAACACTTATCTGTATTTTCATACAAATGACGGATTGGCTTCTTAAAAAGTAAATTAACGTATTATAATGGGTATTTCGCCTATGCATCTAATTGAAAATCTCTACGGAATATTAACAATAAAGATTTATGCCAATAAAGTGGAGTCAACGTACTGCGATAAAGAGGTGCTGAAATGATATTCTTATTTCGATATTGATCAATGTTTTCGCCTGTGTGAAAATACGGATTTTTGAGGTAGTGTTTGAGTAAAGGATCGCTATTCATTATTAAGTTTAAATAATTGTTTCTTGTTTGTTTACGCGTCTTGTGTTAATAGACCTACAACAATTATAGTAAATATTTTCTATAAGAAGTGCAATATATTTTTTTATATTTTTTTCTCACATACTCTCTATAGTTTAGAATTAACATGCATAAGCTACGAAGGATAATGAGAAAAAGCAAGCGGTTTCTTTGACAGTTTTTGAGAAATTACTGCGAATTTATTCAGTAAATATAACTACAACTTTCCTTTATTAACAACAAGATCAATTAACAGAACGCTTGTGTAATAGAACATTCTCTGCGCGATTTTAATTCAACTGAACCGATGAAACAGCTCAAAAATATCTAACCCTCTTCCGTTTCCCGTTCTCAAAACGAGGATACTGCAGAAAAACGGTAAAACAAATTAGATACGAAGTGCTTTTATGCGTGTAACCGCGTAGTTCCTATTGGAAATAACTCAAGCAAGTAACAGTTTGATCAGAACCATTTGACCACAAAGTAAATTTAATTGAAATTCCGTTATCGACTAATAACATCCAATGGGAACTTTCAAATTAAAAAAGTTCTGAAAAAAGAGTTAAAACCGCTGAACGGATATTTTGCGTCTGACAAACGGTACTCGTTGAATTTTAGTTACTAATCCTGGCGAAGGGTACTTTTTACAGAGATTGGTTTATACTCAAAAAGCCGTTCTCCGTTATTAAACAATGTGTGTTTCATTATACCAATGCAGATTGTTTTTTTGTGGTTATACATGGAAATCCGACGAGGATATTTAACAGTTTGGAATTAACGTTAGTTTTCCCAATAACAGTGGCCAACACACATTTTGATCCCTGGGATTTTTTAAGTGTAATTAAGCAATTTTGGGGTACCCAATCCAAAAATTAGATATAGTTTTCGAAAATTTTCTGCCCTATTTAGGAAAACTTCGCCGACATTAGAGATAATGTTTTGTTATGTACGTAACCTTTTAAATATGACTATTTGATATCTGTTAACTGAAACACAAACAAAATGGATAAAAGGTATTTATTTATCAGAAAAACATGTATATATAATTTTCAATCATCAGTTAAAAATTTGCTTTTGTAAGATTTCCTTGCGTGAGGTTTACTGGAATGGTCTCGCTGAAGAGTCCAGCAACAATCGGCCATCGTATGGTTATCTGATCTTCCTTGGTACCTTTCCTCCATAATGCTGATGTCTTTGTGAAATTTTTCTCCCTGTTCCTCACTGACAGCACAGTTTTCTCGAAAACGATCCAAGTGGTTGTGATGGTAATGAATCTTGATGCTCATGTTACATCCGAGCGTGTGAAAATTAGACAGCATCCGTTCTACTAATTCGACGTAATGTGCTGCTTTATGATTTCCAAGAACATTTTTAACCACTTCAACAAAAGAGCAGATGGCATTAGACTCATTCTAGTTCATTGTTTCCGTGAACCGCGGGTTATTTAAAAGATGCTTTATCTGAGGACAATCAAAAATTCTAGCCTTCAGTTTTTCTGTGATAAGTGTTGAAGAGTTTTTTTTCAAATACTCGAAACACGGTCCATTTCAAGGTAAATTAACAAATTGCTTCATAAGTCCCAGATTGATATGCAGTGGCGAAAAAATTATTTCTTTCTGTCAGCCAACGGTTCGTTAAGAACATTGTGCTCTTCTTGAAGTGAAACATTTCTTAAAGGCCAATTTCTGATAATCCAATGCTGGGCTCTCTGCTGTCCCAAAGGCAAAAAAAATCAGGATATTTTGTGCAACCAGTTTGTTGCTCAAGGAGAAAGTTTACCATTTTTAGGTCGACGCACTGATGCTCTTTATACCTATATTTTTCAGGACCACTGATATTGTCTTATGTTCCTCTTTCATAGTGGTGAAATGTCTAATAGGTATAGAACCATGTTTATTACCATTGAGTAAAAGTACAAATTTTAAGCTTCTAGATGATCTCTCTATAAAAAGACGCCATTCACTTGGCGTGTATTCATTTAAGTCAATTTTCTTTAAAAGACCTCTTATCTCATTATAAAGCGCTAAGTTGTTTTCTTTAGAGAAATATGGCAGCAGATCTTTCTCTCTGGTACGATAAAATGTAATATTACTACCTGGACATAGTAAGTTCTTTTCCTTTAATTTGGAGGCAAGCAATTCGGATGACTCCTTTGAGAGTCTCAGATCTTTAACAAGGCCATTGTACTCTTCTTGGCTGAAGCGTTGGGGACTCGCTGATAGTCCTTCAAAATGACTGTCACCTTCATTTTTCTGGAACTGCACCTCGTCAGACGATGTACCTGAGCCATCTTCCGGAAACATAGGAAAGTTACTGAACGTTGGAATAGGTATTTCTCCAGAATGGCGAAGAGGTTTCCTCGCTGATTCTCTGTTAAGGTATACCCACTTACGTCGGTTATTGCGATTAAAGCCTTTGATGGTGACAGAACAAAAAAAGTACTCATCATGATGGTGTTTAGGCTTCCTCCGTACCATAGGTACCGTTTGTCCTCTGTCGCAAATCTTCTACTCATGTGTTGCATACAAAATGTGGTGCCGAAGATTTATCCTGGTGGACGCCAAAATGTGCCAAATATACCCTTTTTATAAAGGGAGATACAGGTTTTTTATTTCCTTTAAAAATGCATTCGCCACAAGTGTAACAAAAATCATCTGGTTGGTTCACACAATTCCGTCTGCTTGCTGAAACCATTGTTGTCAGTCGATTTTTTAATATTCATGCAACAATTTAAGGCAAATCTTTAACACACACAGTTATTACACGGAAGCACAATATTAAACTGAGCTGTAGGATTCAGACGGAGATACGGGTAATCGTATGATAAAGGTAAATAAAGTATTGGGAATTATTTTTGGGTTAGGTTAGACAGGTAGATCTTTTTAATAATGGGGAATACTGAGAACTATAATTGTATTATAATTCTAATTTCAGGTAAAGAGAGACAATTTAGATCTCCTAAATATTTAGTTAATTAGTGTGGTTTTCCTATTTATCCGTATGCGTAATAAATTTCACCGCGGCGCATCTCAAAAAACTAGAGCTGTCAGGAAGAAATGCCAGTTATTTCTGGAACCACCAGCACATTAGAAACACCCTAAATTAGTTCGTATTTTACAGGCACCATGACAAAAAATTATTTTGTTGGGCGGTGTAATGGACCTAATCCGGCCATCGCAAAACGTCAACTTGAATGTTACAGAAGCATTTCACATATGAAATCAATAATTACAAGTAGAATGCGAATTACAACTTCGACACCACATATTTCACAGAGTTGTTTGCTTTCCCCACATTTAATGGAGTAAAATATCAGTTAATTACCCTAGACTATCTCCAGTGGAATTTATTTGGCGTAAATTGCGAGAGTGGTGGCTGATAAAATGTACGTCACGCCCATTTCAGGCAGGGACAATTTATGTGCCTAACATTCTCTCTTTGCGGTACGGTAAATACGCTCACAATCAACGGCGAAGTTCAATGTTGGGTATATAATGCAGTCTTGTTTCCCTATTTTGCAGTGGACATGCTGACTTCGAGTATGACCATTCTACCCTCCGATCCAGTGCCGGACTTTAAGGAGCCTATACAGAACGTTACGGTTGCCGTGGGACGAGAGGCCATTCTAAGCTGTTCGGTGACAGATTTAGGACACTATAGGGTGAGTGGCTCGAAATTAATTGAATAATTTGCGTAAAAAGGGTTTTATAAGCGTATAGATGCTTTGAGAAAATGACAACTACGAAATAGTAAAGAAATAAAGGTCTTAAAGGTATTCTGGTATAAAAATACAGCGGAATGGTACATTTATTTTGTAATAAATAAATAATAACAATAGTAATAAGAAGCATGTCGACCTGATGAGTAACTGGAAAATATGTGATATGTTTCATATATTTATAAACATTTGTCTGGTAGTTATTTTAATCAAACAAACTATCTACCAAACGTTCTAGTAATTACTGAGAAGTTAAACACCAAGATAAAAAAGCTGTAAATACAGTTGTATGCAGTAGCATGTATTTACAGCGTTCTTATCTTGATGTTTATTTTCTAGGCATTTTTTTAGATGTGTACTAAGAAGTTAGCTAAGTCAAGACATTGTCGGGATTTCTACTAAGCCTAAAATTTGGTCCTCTTTATTGAGATACTAATTGTACGAATATTTATAATAGTAGATACATTAAAATATATATGAATGTACGATGAATGTGAAATACGATAAACTAGAAAAACAATAACCATTTGGTTGCGTCCAAACATGTCCACCTTGAAAGGCTAGTCATTCACAAAACAAAAATGTATATGTTCAAGAGTTACTATGCACCCTAGAGTAGCAGAATATACATTTTTGATTGCAATAATCTTAACCTTGCGGCATTAAACCCATTGATGAAAATAAATAATTGCAAAGTAATTAAGCACTAAGTGTCAATAGGGAGAAAACTTTCTCAAGTAGATTAGTCAGCCATTGCTCAGGTAAGGTGTTGTCTTCTTTAAGGAACACCAAATGCCCGGGGACCATTTCGTTGTATCCACTGGTTTTCCATTTTGTCCTTGGTTGAAGTTGGTTTAAATATTCCTTATTCCATGGCTGCCAACAATGATAGCGGAGGCGTTGTATATATTGCAATGAATTTATAAGTAAGTGCAATACGCAAGGTTCTGGAAGATGTGTCACTATGTTCCCAGTTAAGAAATGCGAGGGATGACAAAGGTGAGATCGTTTGGATTATTGGATACAGGTTTTAGCGGCCGGGAATTTAATATGGTTTCAATTGCCTTAAAAGAATTCTTCGTAGTTCATTGAAACGTTGTCAAGGGTTCGAAATAGATGACGTTTTATAGACTTCACAAGAGCTTCCCATAGGCAGACCTAAGAAGAATGAAATGCCAATTCATACATTCCAGGGTTGAGCTTTGTTCTCGAGTAGTAATTGAAGCATTTATACCGGAAGTGCTTAGAGGATCCAAATGGGTTATTCCCTCTTTGATGCGCTCTAACATTATTTACAAAACCTTGACAATAGGCTATTACATAAGCCCACGTAAGATTTCTTTTAATTTGAGGAACAGCCTGTAATCACTAGGGACCAAATCCGGCGAATGTGGTGAGAACTCCACTAATTCAAAGCCTGCTTGGCGTATAGCAGTCATAGCAATACCAGATGTATGGCTGGGAGCATTATCCTAATGAAACACCACACCATGCCTTAACTTTCTTCAGCGTTTCTCTTTATTACCGTCTCGCAATTCAGAAATCCATTGTGCATAGTAGGTCCTTGTAATACAGTGTCCCTTTTGCATATTGGACGATTCCTTGAACATCCTAGAACACAGATAGCAGCACCTTTCCACCAAACGGCACGTCCTTAAATTTGCGTGTGGAGGTGTGATGTTCCCACTCTCTACGTTGCACTTTGGTCACGATATCGTGTACCTTTTTAATGTTTTTGTCTGCTGTTATCGTTATAGGGTACCACGCGTGTTGTTGGTTTTCGTAGGATGTTCTTCCACATTTAAAATCTCGACACCAGCGTTTCATTATACGAAACTGCAGTCTCGCTAATAGCTGCCATAATGTTTTTGTGAATTTGAGTTGGCGTCATGCCCTTTCTCTGGAGGTCTTTTATTACAAGTCTTTGTTCTACGGGATCCTTTTTTTATAAACAATCGCGATACACAATTCAATTATTAGCCACATCACAACAGTGCTTTAAGATAGAAACTTGATATTATGTTGATATGATCTACAGATGTCAGTAAAGTAAATGTGAAAAATACTAATCAAACAACTAATTAGAACTATGAGGGGTGGGTCACGAGGATCCGATGTCGTAGAGTGGAATTCTATTAGAAATTAATGTCTAAATTATTACTGACATGCAAGGTTCGCCTTTATCGCATTCCGCAATTGCCGTACTTAGCCTCTTACCCAAAAAGTAACACCTACAACGAACGATAGTAACTCCCTCTTCAGCAAACTTAATTCCGCAAGTTGCCAAGCGACTGTCAGGAAGAATTCGAGTCCGCGTCTCGTTCCATCTCGTCCCGTCTCGTCTTCGCGCGACAGCCTTACTTTAAATTATAAACGAGATTACTATGCGAGCGCGGAAGAGTTCGAAATCTTGAAACGCCATTAAGTATACTTACTTTATAATAACTTTCCTCCATTCGCCGCGGCGCAACCGGCAAATTCAGCGCCGCGTCGTTCTTATCTCTGTTATTGTTTAAATTCCTCCGTACAATGCAAAGACCGGGATGGTATAGACGTCGTTGTGCGCGCATACCATATAAACTTTTAATTAAAATCGACCGGTTTTTCGCGGGTATTCCCCGAAGCGTCGAAGTTACCGAGCGCGCCCCGGATATTGGGAGACGCGTTATTTATTTACTTGCCTCGCGAAACTTGTTTGGAAATTATCGTGCGCTGGAACGAAAGTCACGCTTGAAAGTTATTTATTCGGGACGGTGAAAAATCGTTAAGGACGCTTGTTTGGCTGTATAGAGTCTTTAGGGACTAATGTACAAATTAGACGTTAGCAAAACCTACTCATGAGGAAGATGCAGATGACTATCATCATATTTCTAACAATTAACCTATCGGGCTTACGACGTTAACCGTTGGATGGTATCAAATCAGATAAATTACAGTAGTATCAATGTTTTTCGCCCGGCACAATCCTCATTACTGGAGAGATTCGAATCCCCGTGTGTTTGGAACACAAAGCCCCCAGGAGAGCTGGCAATTTATCCTCTTTGCACAGTAAGAAATTATGGTATACAGTATTGCATATTTGTTTTAATTAAACGGTTATGCAACTCTCTCTTCGTCGCTGATGGCTACATGAATATTTTACATTTTGAAGATATGTGCCTATTTAGAAAATTTACCGCTAGCCGAAATGAGATAAATCTTTCACAAACATGACGGCGCCCCTTCCTATAATGATTACTTAGTTAGGAAACTAACTGTGGTGGGGGATTATTTTTCTGAATGGGTTCACTTTTTATTTTTTCGATTAATTAAATACACTCCGCAAAAAGTATCGCATAATTCATTTCTGTATCACAAGAATAATTTTAAGGAACTTTTAAATGTAATATACTCCAACAAACAATAGTTATGATTATTTAAATAGTATGAGTGAATGAAGACAGAATCTCATATTTGAAATTTTTATTAAGCAGATATGGCAAAAGAAATTATATTTTTTGAAAAAATAGGATAGTAGTAGCTGATATCTAAACCGATCTAGTTCTCCGTAAGGATAGTGGCAAGTTTAAATGGAATGGATTTTGAATAGTCTGAGCAGTGTTTCCTGGTACGAGGGGAGGTCCGGAAGTTCGTGGAATGAAAGGGTTTTAAAGAAAATAAAGCAATAAATCTATTTTCCTTTTCAATATAATCACCTGTAAGCACAATACATTTATTAGATCTATGAATTAATTTTTCTAAACCATCATAAAAATATTTTTTATCTTTCGCCTCAAAATGGGCCAAAACTGCCTCCTTTACTTCATTGTCGCCGGAAAACTTTCTTCCACGTAAGTCTTTTTTTAAATTGGGGAACAAATAAAAATCACTAGATGCCAGATCTGGACTGTAGGGTGGATGGATTATTGATTGAAAGCCATGCGTGTGCAGAGCAGCCATTGCAACTTTGCTCTTGTGAACTGGTGCATTGTCTTGCAAGAGCAACACACCCTTGGTCAATTTTCCTCGACGTTTTTCCTTTAATGTTTCTAATATCGCTGCGTAATATTCTCCGATTATGCTCCTACCTTTTTCTTCGTAATAAATCAAAAATATCCCCTCACAATCCCAAAAAACCGTAGCCATCAGCTTTCCAGCCGATTCTGACACTTTGAATTTCTTTGGCGGTGGTGTCCCCTTTTTATGCCATTGCATGAACTCCTATTTGGACTCAGGCTCAAAGTGATGAACCCATGTTTCATCTCTGGTAACAAACCGCTCCGAAATCTGTGCAGGTTTGTCTCCACACAGCTCCAAAAATTGTTTGGACGCACAGATGCGCTGCTGTTTCTGCAGCGGCGTCAGCATTCTCGGTACCCATCTTGCACTGACTTTTCTCATACCCAGGTGGTCATGTAGGATACGCAAGGTGGTTGTATCTGATACTCCAACTAATGCAGATAATTGTTTTTTCTTCAAACGGGCATCTTACAGTAGAAGTTTTTGCACTTTTTCTACGATGTCTGATGTGGTGGCCTCAACTGGCCGTCCTGAGCGGGGGTCGTCTTCAATCGACTCCCGATCATGTTTAAAAAGACCATGCCATTTATAAATCATTGATTTACTAGGGCACTGTTCCCCATAAATGGTTTCCATTTCATTCAATATGGTTTGAGCGTTCTTTTCTTGCTTGGTAAGGAACTTTATCACAGCGCGATGTTCAATTTCCTCCATAGTTTCAGTTTTCTTCCGGATTGACTTGTTTAGCAGGCAACTATTCGTAAAGGACTGGCGCTATAGGGCTGCAACTTAACTTGTGTACTAATGATGAGTCACCAATCAGAATGACACCTAGCGAGCGTCCCTATCCCCACTCCATCGCCTCCATTCCACGAACTTCTGGACCTCCCCTCGTACATACCTTGGAACTTAAAAATACCGTTAATACTCTCTTCAAAGATAAATTCAAATTATACTTGAACAGAAAACTTGGAATAGGTAACATTGACGTTGTTATTCTATTACTTCGGGTAGCCTTACACTGGATATAATGCTAACATTAAAATAATAAAAAAAAATATTGCCAAAATTTAAAGGAAAATCAGAAAATCCCATAGATTATTTGAACTCTACAGAAAGTCCTTCTTCCGTTTACGTGGGATGTCGATTAAATATTTTCATGTATAAGATCCTCTTTAAGATTGGAGGCATTTACTTGGTTTTCCATTTTCCAAAACATTTGTCACACCTTCGATGAACTTAAGAGTTTGTTTCTATAAAAGAATTGCGGTGAGATTGTACAAAATAGCGCTAAAATAAACCTTACAATGGGAAGATTTAATTCAAATCTAAAAATTTCTACATTTCCACATATATACTTACGAGATCATTCCAGTTGCTAAAAAGGGAAATAAATTCAGCATGGAAATTATAGACCTGTAGCTGTCGTATGTAATTTTGGTAAAATGTTGGAATATTTATTACATAACAGAGTTTATAGAAATGTACTTTTATCGGTACATCAACATGGGCGCAGTAGTAGTCGATCTACTATAATATTCTTACTCTGCATAATTCAGCATCGTTCATTAACTACGAGTCAACAGAAACAATCTGATGTTGTAGGTACAGACCTACAAGGCATTCAGTTCTACAGGTCGTAAGCTGTTGTTGGATAAGCTGAAATGTGTTGGATGCTGTAGATCACGTCGGTGTTAATAAGGCGTTATCTGTCAAACCGATGAACATATGCTTTACTTCGCAGTGGCTATTCATCAGATACATTTTCACCTGCTTCTGATGTCCCTGGGCCGTTTGCTTTTGAATGTATTGTAATGGGATTTTTGCGACACCTGTTCTCTTCAAGAACATGCCCACTTTTTATCGTAATCGCAAAACTTATCTTTCACTGAGCTTATTTTCTTCATTTATAGTTTCCTTTAATATAATTTGTATTATTAGATAGAACGCAGTGTTGGACTCCTTCTAAGTTCGGCTAGCATCTTAATATCGGACTAAGTTATTAGATATCCTTATATAATCGTAGAGTACAGTTCTTTTGGGATATATTGTACATTTAAATTCCAAAATTCTCTTTCATCCTTATCACCATCCGATGTAAGTGATATAACTTAAATCATATAATACATTGTTATTTTTCGATTTAACCTATTCTATTTTCTTCACTAATATAATTCGAGTCATCGAAATTTGTTATACACAAGCAAGATTGCTGATAAAAGAATTCATTCACCATAATACTTTATTAACCCTGAGAGAAAAATTTCGCTAGAATATATTTAAATGACTTAGACTCTTAGACCGCGACAGCAATTACCTTGTATATGCAGATGATCAAAAAATATACAGTATATCGATAACTGTACATCTGATCAATGATTGACGTTACCCAAATAAAATATCTTTAAATATTAAAAAATGTCAGGTGGTATCATACACTAAATTTAACAAGCTTATTCACTACGATAATGTATTTGGATTTACTATATCTACGTTAAAGGATTTCTGCTTCAAAAGCACTTGAATTTGTAATTCTATGTTGTAGCTTCCAAAATTACAGTGGACACATTATACTATTCATTAGCTAGAATATGCACCTGCAGTTGTGTTACTTGCAAGCGCTAAACAATTAAACGAATTCAGAAGAGATTTCTAATATATTTATGCTTTAAAGCTTTCGGAGTTTACACAGACTAAAGTATGTTGCCTGGTAACGTAAATAATGGAACGTATTTTGCATTAATCTACTACGTTTTTCAGATCTATTCTTATAGCACTGACGATGTCAATGCTGCCAGAGAATAGAAAATATTTCGCTGCAAATAAAAGAGAACCTTTTACCTAACACGTTTTGAAATCAAGAAAGTACCCAGCGACAAGTATAAATCGTATTTACTTTTTATATTTCGCGCTGCCTCCGATATTTTTAACCGAAGGTCTGTCCTCACTCCCCAGAAAAAAGAAAAAGGATAAGTATAGTTTATTCTTACTCGACATCCAGTTGACATGAAAGCGAGCGCCCTCTGTATATAAAACGAACAAAAACTATCGGCGACATCGTTTCTTCTTCTTTTTAACGAAATTCCAAACACTGCGGATTGTTTTATTTCTCCCAGGCTCGTACTTCTTTCTTTCCCCGGCGCGCATTTTCTATTCGTCGTTTTTCCCTCCGATTCCCCCGGAGGAAGTGAAGAGTAGTAAAGCGCAAGCGAAATTCGCGTTTCTTATTTCGTTTCTTTCGTTTGACGGAGGATGGCCGAATATAACTCGGAATCTTTTCCGTTCGCGCTAAGAATACCGTTTTTTTTTTGAACCTTTTCTTATCGGTGCGTCTCCCTGGATATCTGATGATACTGTCGTAGGTTGTCGTTCGCTGTTGTCGTCTAAAATTACTCCTTATGAATGGATCGCGATGAATAGGAGGCAGATATGGCTGTTGACGTGATGAAATTCCGTTGATGGAGAGGTTCGTTCGCATTCCCAATGAAATTAGCTCGAACTACTATGTTGAAACGTAATTTCCATACGATTTTTGATTGGTTTTCAATCAATGACTTAGTGAAATATATTTTGCATCGTTTAATAGGTGTGTACATGTTTAGCAAATTATGCTAAAAATGGTGTGCTATTGGTATGACGATCGAGCTCTTTGCGGTAACCATCCATAAGTTTGAAAGCAAGCTGAAACTTCTTTAAAATAATGCAATTGATAAGCTTATCATTAAATCATTAATCCCTCTTATAAATTATTATATGCAAATATGGAATTATTATACATAAGTTTAAAGATTTAGGTACAAGTTTCACCGGAATACATTTTATTATTCTAAGAATACGGCTATTGTTTGACGGGGATGGGGTAGGGTAGAAATCAGTGCACAATTGTAACGATTTGGTGAAGCACTTAGCGTAAAAATGCCAAATTGCAAACAGTTGACTGTAGAAGAACGTAGTGCTATTTGTACTGTTAGCGACGAAGGATATTCCAAGAGAGAACTTGCTCTATGGTTAGGAGTGGAACCCAATATTTTTAGAGTTAATGCACAAACATTAGATAAAGTGACGCATTTTGTTTTGGAAAATAAAACACATATACTATGAGATTAGTTTGATGCAACATAACATCATTCAAATGTCTTACACGAAAATTCATGTATAGAATTGCATGGAACAATGTAGCAATCCTGGATAAAGAAGACAACGCCATGAAAAGAAAACTGTTGACCGCCACATTAACCGACATCAGCACACCCAGCCTGGAAATAAAGAACGTCTGGCTCCCTATGATTAGGGAAAGCATTAGCCGAAGACAGGCGATCGCCCATGCGCATAAAATCAACCTACTGCGTCCCACTCCCGCGCAGGTCCAATACGCATCCCCTTCTGCATACAAAATTGTAGCTTATAAGACAAATACGTCAGACAAAAATCACTGAAGCATGATTGCTCTGGCAAGCAACAACTCTTCTCATGCCGCCCCTGACGACGGCAATAGATAAACTGCCGAAACATCGGACTAAACAAGTTCAACGAACACTGGAAATACCGCAAACGACAACTCTAGTTAGTTATCACGAAAGTTCAGTTAGGAATGAGTCTATTGAACCAAATTCTCCATAACTTTTCGCATAAATTGAGTAGAATCTCAGAAATGATGCGTTTAATGTTCATTCACAAGTTGTATGTCTTCTTCGGGTTGACGATTTTAGATGACTCCACAGTCTACGGGTGTTAAATCGGACCAGAGAGGAGGATTCGCCACATGTTGTAAGAAATGCCCAATGCCCGAAAACAGCTGGAAATTAGGAGGTACAATATTTCTTTCGCTCTCTGCACTTTGGCACAGGGACGTTGCGAAGTTGATTAGAATTTTTTCATTTTTACGCAAGACATTCAATTGGAATTGGTGTAAGTAACATATCTCTGACTGAATTTGAATTTTGACACAAAACATCTGAATAATTTGCAAGCTTCAGAAACCAATTCAACAACACTCTCCATTCATCTCAATTTACAAATGCTTATATGTTTCGCAAAGGAAATTTTTGAGTAGAAAGCAACACTAAGTCCCTCAGAAAATTCTTTGTAGGCAAAGGAGACCTAGTTAGGTAATGGGTGTGGATATCTTTGCGAGTGCAGGTGGTAAGTTTGAATTTGTTCACATTACCTGTTAATACACCACAAGCATATGAATCTCTAATTTTGGAAGCAATTACAAATTGAATAGATTGTAATGGGATTTTTTGACGTCCCTGTTCTCCTAAAGAACATGCCCATTTTTTTATTGCATCTGCCAAACTCACCTTTAAATTTTGCTCATTTACTCATTGTAGTTTTCTTTAATTTAATGGTATCCTTAGGGAGAAAGCAAGGTTGGACTTCCTCTAACATCGGATAGGACTTTAACATTATATTTAATCACTAAATATCTTAACGTATGGCAATTTACAGTTTTCTTTGGGTATATTTGCATTTTTTTACAACTTCGCAAAATTCCCTTTCTTCCTCATTATGTAGAAAATTCCCTTTCTTATCAAAAGAAAAGGAGTTCCTTAAACAACAGGAAACGAGAATAATGAAACTATACTATCAAAAGTCTATATCACAAAAGTAAATATAGTTAATGTAATATTTTATACAAATATATTTAACGCGCACGCATATCCATACCGTACTTAGCGAAGATCACTTCAAAGGCCTACATCTCCATCTCTGGAAACACATAGGAGATGTTTTCGTTGCCATGATGACCCTACTGCAGTCATTTGTCGCCTAACATCCGGATCTAGTGGCAGTTTACGAGAGTGATCGACAATCGACACTCTGGACAATTGACTGATAGCGTCGATATTAGAAATCGGAGCATCAGCAGAGTTTGTGAGATCCGTATTTAGCGAATTTCCCATATTATTGCGAGGAAAGTATCTCAAAAGTTTTATAAAGTTGTAGTGGACTTGTCACCACATTTAAATACCCGAATATTCGATGAAACACCCCTGGTCCAGCGGAGTTGCACCGCCGTAACCTTGGGTCTTCCGTCGTCACTGCGAAGATTGGGAGTTACACCGTCCTACAATAGCAAAGTACGTGTGTGAGTAAAGAAACCATAGGACTTCATCCTTAATAACATCATATAATATTTAAAATTTCAAATTACAGATTTTATTAGCTAGCTAGGGATTGCGATAGGTATTTTGTCGAACACATTCCCAATGTAAGTGATATATTCTAAATTTGTCAATGTCAATCTAATCTGCTTTTCAATCAGTTCATTTAATTTCATTAACGTCTTCTAAATTTTATTTCAAAAAGCAAAATCCCTGATCAAAGAACTCACTACGTAACATTGTCAAACCCCGACAGAAAAATTCACTACAAGATATTAATCCGGGTGTGCAACATAAATTGTTGGCGAGCAATAAGTTTGGACAAGCTAATTGGTTGCATAAGCCGCTAGTAAGTCCAAATAACTACTTTAGAGGAAATCAGAAGTTGATTTAAAACCATCAGGATAAAGGCCCATATTTGTCGCGACACGTTTCTTGGTAAACAGATATGATTTAAATGAAGACAAAAGCAAAAACGAAAATCCAACATTGTCCAATTTATTGGTAGGTAATTGATGACCTGGGAACCTCTTGGAAGACAACCAACAATCTAACTTGCAAACATTTCTTTATTTCTTATAATTTGGGGCAGTTTCTTCAAAAAGCGAAAGTAATGCTGGTTATTGTATACGAGATCAAGCCGGAATTTCCTAATTTAATGATAAATAAAGGAGTACACTGTTCTTATCTTTATTTTCCAAATTACACTATTATAGTTAAAGTATGCAGTTTTGATATCTATCTTACACTACGAATTACGAGGTATGAATTAGTACCAAAAAGTAGGAAAAAACTTTAAATACTTAAACTAATTATAATTATGTGCATACATTTGTACGCATAAAAGAAATAGCTCTCCCATGATAGTGTTCCATAGCACGGCTAATATATAGTGCTTATAATGCTCCTGTTCTGTGGAAGAACATAAATTTAAATTAGAACATGCTACAAGTACTGTAACACCCCAAGACAATAAAAGAAACATACTGCATGATAGTATATTTATAGTACTCACTGTATATACTTTTGTTCAAATTTTAAACTAGAAAAATATTTTTTCTAACATCTTTCTAAGTTTCTTTACCAGAGTTAGTGTCTTATACAATCTCTCTTTGTTTTTTAATGGAATATGTTTCGCGTCGGACTGGCTCGAACGATATAACTGTATAGTAGATGCATGCGTAACACCAAAGTTAATTTCAGCATGAATTTCGCTTACATTGTGATCCTAGTATTAATCGCAAATATATGTATGCATCAAGCAGACATGTTCTCACGAGCGTCACGTTAAATTTTACTCGAAATATGTTCGGAGAAAATAAAATTATTCCATTTCAGGTATTTCATAAAGAAGCTCATATACGCGTACATGCATGGCAACCGGCAGCGTGACACCCTTCTCGGCAAAGGAAGCGGTGCTTTTTTACGGGAACGGTTTATAAAGCTCCGTCGCCCGCTTTGCTATACGGCATAAATGTCACTTAATAATATCCCTATACGTCGCTTATAATCTCAGACGTACACGCTGCTAGGGAAAATGAACATGAGGAAGTGTATACATCTACGCGCGGCGACGATGCTGTTTAATAATTTATGCTCTTGGAAAGAACTTGTACGCCCGTACCGGAAAGCAAGTCTGCTTCAATGGTGATCTGGGAAATGTAACGTTAAATATGCTTAGGGAAGATCATTGAAATTTGTAACAACCATAATGAATCAATTATTACATAGAATAAATAATTTACTGAATTATCGAAAAATATAAAAGGTTCCAAAAGCTTATTTAAAACAATCATAGTCATAACATAAATAATCTTCCACATTAATATAAATGATGGAGGATGAAGGATGGAATACTATTAGAAACTTCAAATGTGAATTAAAAATTAACAACCAAATTTACATTTAGGCAGACAACAATGCACTATATATATTATTATTGATTCGAATCTGTGCACAAAAAATTTTGGAAAAAGCACAGTTTGTTTAACATATACGAGGGCGACCTGAAATGTTTCCGGAATCGACAAGAAAAACACGGTATTGGTGTGGTTCTCTATTTTTATTTTTCGATGCGGTCTCCTCCAAGTTCAATACACTTTTTCAAACGGGACTCCAGTCTCTTCAAACCATCGGAAAATTAGGATGTTTCGAGGTTTGCAAAATAGCCATCTGTAGTGCCAATGACCTCCTCATTTGAGGCAAATCCCTTTCTTCCCGGTGATTTTTAAGGTTTGGGAATAGGAAAAAGTCGCTGGGAGCTAGGTGCGGTAAATGTGGAGGATGCGAGACTAATTCGTAGCGCATCTCATTTAATTTGGACACGACGATGCGGGATTAATGGGCCGGTGCATTGTCGTGGTGAAAAAGCAGTATTCTCTGCTGCAAACCAGGCCATTTCTCTTTCCATACTACATCAATAAATCGCTGTAGTATTGCCTCGTGATCGTCTTTCCCTTTTGCAGATAGTCAATGAGGATCACACTTTGAGAATCCCAAAAAATGGTCGCCATAACCATTCCGGTCGATGGAACGGTCTTTGCTTTACTCGGAGCCGATTTGCCCGAAAAAGTCCTCTGCTTCGACTGTTCCTTGGTCTCCGGTATGTAGTGGTGGACCCAAGCCTCATCCACGGTTATGAAACGCATAAGAAAATCCCTTGGATTGCGTTGGATCCTAGCCAGACACTCCTTCGAAACGGTCAACCGTTTTTGTTTTTTCCCCGGTGTGAGCAAATGCGGTACCCATCGCGCCGAATGTTTTTTCATACACTTCATGAATCTTGTCGACCGTTTCATCGTTGGTAGCGGTTTTTGGGCGTCCACTGTGTGGTTCGTCACTTGTGCTTGTGCAGCCACGTTTGAACTTGAGAATAATGGAGTACATCTGCCATAAACCTCTAGCAAAATATTTCGAATTTCCGTAGCCGTTTTCCCAGCCATGCAGAAGTGTTTTATCACTGCACGAAATTCGATGTTATCCATTTTTGCGAAACCGCCTGACTTGCTACACAAAGCACACTCTTACACAACAACTATTAACAGTAGACGACTGAAATTTTGACAGTTGTCATAAAAGGAATTGCTCTTGCCGACCAATGAATCCATTTCAACTCTCGTTCGCCATCTCTTGTTGATTCCGGAAACGTTTCAGGCCGCCCTCGTAGTTATTTCTAGTTTCTATTTTGCAAAGAATTTGTAATGTCTTTGGTCAATATATAGTACCAAGAAAAATAATTGACTTTATTAAATCCACTCATATTTTACTGTTGCTGACTAACTTGCTTCTTTCCCTCTATGTCCTTTTACGCTTGCGTTTTATGCTTTCCTTGATCGTCCACTAGTTCGTTTTTAGTTCCCTCTTGCTTTCTACACACTTCTTGGTTGTCTCGATTCCTTCATTCGCGTCAAGTTACCACACCATTTCATGTGCTTTCCATCGCTTTAAAGCCAGATCTATTCCAGTTTTCCTCTTATTAATAATCAGTAATTGAAACGGGTCAAGATCATATAGTACAGTATCTAAAGTAGGAGCGTCTACGGCATAAATGGCAGTTGGCTTCAAACATCGTCCTAGTTCTTTTGTAAGTCGATAGATATTACGAAAGACTTACTTAACGTCAAACTCTAACGTAAGAAACACGTTAATCGCTATGAGTGTCGCACGCGCATGGCGCTACACGGCTACGTTGCTTTATTCCCACTCCAGACATCCAAAAAATGCCTTATGCAGTTGTTGCTATATACATAGCAAGGTCGATATTGTTCGTCACTAAGTGGATTGCTTTAGTAATATAAGTGCTTTGTCATTGCAGGAAATTCGATTTGATTCACTTTTGCGAAACCGCCTGACTTGCTACGCAGAACACACTTTTAAATAACAACTATTGACAGTAGACGTCTGCAATTTTGACAGTTGCCATAAAGAAGGTTGTCCATACCGACCAATGAATCCACTTCAGCCTTCGTGCGCCATCTCCTGCCGATTCCGGAAACATTTCAGGCTGCCTTCGTACTCGCAAGTATATATGTATATTTATGAAGTAATATTTTCGGATTTGTGATGGTGTATGTTGTTGGCCCTGTTACTCATCTTCTCCTGCACGGTCTTACTCGGCTAGCGATCGGAGACGAATTAACGCTCCCCGCTCCATCGTGTCCTACATATTCCACCCACAGACACCATATTTGGCGTCAATTGGCGCAAAATATCGCTAGCGGATAATGTCCCTACGACAATTTCTACTGTACGTAAAATTTTGTCTAACTCTGTACACTAGCGTGCATTCCAACGTATTACGCGCACGTAAAGATCCGCTTATTGCAGACTTTTATCGGGCCCCAAACGAACTGGAATCAAAGCGGACATAAATGGAATTCAATTTCAGATGTCGGAACGCGAGCTCTACCTTAGGAGCGTACCGAAATCGTGATGTGTAAACGAATCGTTGTGTAATTAAAATCCCAGATTGATTTCGGAGATAAATCTATGACGGTAGAAGGAAGACGAAGTGAACGAGGAACGAGATACGGAAGGAGATTCGGAGCGTAGTTTTCGAAAGAGGAGGAATGAGTTTCGTTGAATCGACGAATCCCATTCTTCGTTTAGTTTTCGCTTAAGGGCTGCACTAGCGGCGAAAATAGATTGTATGTATAAATGTTGTTGGGAATCGACCCTGGAGAGTACTTTCAAATAATTTGCCGGAATTAACTCCAAAGACGAGGTATCTTTTACGTGGATACAGGATTTGATTGGATTTTTCTAATGAAAAGTACATAAGAACT
The DNA here is from genome assembly GCA_023509865.1 of Trypoxylus dichotomus. Classification (NCBI taxonomy): domain Eukaryota; kingdom Metazoa; phylum Arthropoda; class Insecta; order Coleoptera; family Scarabaeidae; genus Trypoxylus; species Trypoxylus dichotomus. The sequence continues at coordinate 39,383,842 of CM042081.1, forward strand.
TTGTACGAGACATTCAACTATTTATTTGTTTATTTACGTAATTATTTTCTTATCTATCCATGTTACTCTATTTCACGCACATAGAAAATTAAGATCTCTGTTAATTTTATTATGAAAGTATTTTGTGTAGTAGTCCGACATCGCAAGGTATAAAGGACATTAAAAAAAAGAAAGTATTTTGTGTTTAATATAGCAGTAAATATACCCAATGGTCAATTTGCTCATTCGCGCGATTTAACTATACACCATTTTAAAATCTTTAAACCTACATTGTTTTCGTGTCTCATTATTATACTTACCTTCTGTAAGATGTGATCTTTTTATGAAAGGCTGCATTATGAATTTCGTTCTTTATACCTAAGATGGACATAGTGTTTGACCGTTTAATGCTATTTTATCAAAATTGCTTCGACCAACAAAATAATTTTTTTGTCGTGGTGCCTATAAAATAGGAACTGATTTAGGGTATTTCTGATATGTTGGTAGCAGCCCTAGTTTTTGAGATATATATATATAGGTGAAATTTATTACGCATACGGGTAAATAGCAAAATTAAAATAATATATTCTAACTATCCAGAGTAGCAGAGACCCGCATTGTCTCTTTTTACCATAAATTCCCTATTACTGGAAAAATCTAACCCAACTCAACCCTAATTCCATCTACTCTAGGGTTGTCAGTGTGTACTAAATATTTGCTTTAAATTATTATATGAATATTAAAAATTCGAATGCGAATGGCTTCTACAAGCACACAGAATTTTGTAAACCACCCAGATGTTTTTTGTTACATTTGTGGTGAATACATTTTTAAGGAGAAAGTAGAAAACCCATATCTCCATTTATATTTAGCGTATTTTGGTGTCCAGAAACCAAGATAAATCTTGGACACCATATTTTGTATGCAAAACATGTGCAGAACATTTGCGGCGGTGGAAAGGCGAAAGGTGAAAGGGCTGAAAATTTGGAATGCTTATGGTATAGAAGGAGCCTAAACACCATCATAATGACTACTATTTTTGTTCTGTCAACATCAAAGGCTTCATCCGCAATAATCGGCACAAATGGGTATACCCTAATATGGAATCAGCAAGGAGACCTCGTTCTCGTTCTGATGAAGTACCTTTCCCAATGTACAGTAACTTACCTATTCTTCCGGAGGATGACTCAGGTCCATCATCTGACGAGGTGCAGTTCCAGAAAAGTGAAGATGATCGTGATTTTGAAGGACCATCAGCTAGTCTCCACCGCTTCTGCCAACAAGAACTTAATGACCTTGTTAGAAATCTGAGCCTCTCAAAGGAGTCGTCCCAACGGCTCGTTTCCAGATTGAAGGAAAAGACCTTACCAGGTAGTAAAGTTACATTTATCGCGCCAGAGAGAAAGATCTGCTGCAGCATTCCTCTAAAGAAGGCCACTTAGTGTTCTGTAATGGTATAAGAGGTCTCTTGATGAAAATGGGGTTAAATGAATACAAATGAATAGCGTCTTTTTATAGATAGTTTATTTCGAAGTTTAAAATGTGTACTTTTACACAATGGTAATAAACACGGTTCTATACCTATTGGATATTTCACCACTATGAAAGAGGAATACGAGACGATATAATTGGTCTTGAATAATATCACGTATAAAAAGCATCAGTGGGTGATATATGTCGATCCAAAAATGGTATACTTTTTTCTCGGGTAACAAAGTGATTACACAAGATATCCTTGTTTTGTATGTCTTTTTGGCTAAAGGGCTAAAGCACTGGATTACCAGAAACTGGCCTTTAAGAAATATTTTAATTTACGGAGAACACAGCGTTCTTAAGAAACCGTTGGTTGACACCTGCATATCCAGCTGGGACTTATGAAGCAGCTTCTTAAGGCTTTACCTTGAAATGAACCGTGTTTTGAGTATTTGAAACAAAACTGTCCAAGGCTTAGCACAGAAAAACTGAAACCTGGATTTTTTTATAGTCCTCAGATAAGGCAACTTTTAAATAAGCCGCAGTCCACGGAATCACTGAACGAGCGTGAGTCTAATGTCTGATGCTCTTTTGTTGTAGTGGCTAAAATTCTTCTTGGAAATCATAAAGCAGCAAATTACGTCGAATTAGTAGAATAGATGCTTTCTAACTTTCACGCGCTCGGATGTAACATGAGCATCAAGATTCATTACTTTCACACCCACTTAGATCGTTTTCCATAAAACTTGGGTGATGTTAGCGACGAAAGGCATCAGCATTATGAAGTAGAGGTACCAAAGAACATCGGATACCCACATGATGGTCAATTAGTGCTGGAACCTTCAGCGAGGCTGTTTCGGTAAATCTCACGCAATGGAATCTTATAACTGATGATTGAAAGTTGTATATACATATCTTTCTGTTGAATAAGTATGTTCTACCCATTTTGTTCTGTTTCAGTTAACAGTTATCAAATAGCAATATTTAAAAGTTACGTAGATAATACATTGTATCTAATTTTGGCGAATTTTTCCTAAATAGGACAGAAAGAGTGAATTTCTAAAACTAGATCTAATGGAACAAATCTAACGGCATTTTTGGATTAGACACTCCAAAATTGCTTAATTACACTTAAAAAATCTGAGGCATCAAATATGTGTTGGCCAGCGCTAAACATTCTGCAATCGAATGTCTTCATTTTCAACTTCTCCTTTAAAAAGGACAACACTTGTATAGGTGAATCGATCCTAACCAACAAACAAATCGAAAACATATCTCACGTCGGCAACGACTGATTTATAACGCCTCTATTTCTCCATCATTCCGGCGAATATACAGTCTCGCAATTTCTCAGAATAGAATTGGCAGTAAATTTACAGCAAAAAAGTTCGTATACGCCTCGGGCGCATTAATAACCTCCTTTAAACATACGGCAAGCTAGAAACTCCGCCTTCCCTTTTCTCGCTTTAAAATTCAATATCATGATAAAAAGTTTGATTTGTTGGTTATCCAATGTGCGGGGAGGTAGAAAAATCATATTTTAAAAATGTCTGGACGCCCGAGGCTGTCTGTTCAGACCTTAAACGTTTATTTCGAGACACGGACTGAGGAGATTCATTTCTTTCATTTTCGGTTTCCAACCTCATCGAGGTTTTTATATTTTAACCAAATTAGTGCAGGTATTTGAAAATGAATTAAGGAAATATTGTCTAGAAAGTTAGAACGTGCTTATAAATTGTTAATAAACTTTTTCACTGAAAATCTTGGAAATCGGATGAAAAATTAAAATGCAATGCCGTTGCAAAATATTTAATTCAAGTAAAACTGCTTCTTGGAATGCCCTAGGGATACCTTGCTAATACCACTTTCAACTTCCAGTTGGATTTATACCCTGGCAATTCGAATGATGAAGTTAGAAAAGTGAGTGCGATGAAATTTATATTTTCAATTTGAGAAATGAATTAAATATGGAAGTAATTGGGAAACAGAAATGAAAGGAAGGCAAAAGGCACTATAGTAACTTATGTATGAGCTGTTTAAAATAGTGGTAAAAAATATATTACATAACGTGCTGAAACACTTACCGTTTTAAGAAGATTCAATGAAATCACAAACTGGGTGGCAGCTATCTAATATAAGAATCATTAAATACGTTTCTACACTTGTTTCAGTCAAATGAGTACGGCGTGCGGAATAAATACTTTTTAATGATGAAAATGACCGTTAGACATCGAATGATGTTATATTTCATTCAGAAATTTGCCTTAGTGTGAGAAGATCTCAATTCTTATCAATAACACTTTGAGATTTTCGTATTTACACTTTCATGTTTTTCGCCTTCCGCCGTATATACATAGGTGTGAGTGAACATGATCCAGAATTTAAACAGAAACCACAAACGACATCAAATCATATTGTAATTTTTCAATTCCCTCTGCTAGTCCATAGTAGTTCTTGCGAATACTTTCTAATTCACATTTTACCTGACTAACTTGAAACATTTTCTGGCTCTTCTTAATAACTTTGATGTATCTAGGATTGAATTGAGAAAGTAACTTCTTTAGATCGTCAAAATGTTTGCAGAAATAAAAGGCGGGCTTTGACCATGTTCTCCAACGCGTAATAATCGGCTGTACTGGTTCAGGCACTGTGTCTCAAAATTCGTGAAATCTTTTTGTACGTTTCGGAAACGTTAGAAATACTACTTTCGTATGAACTATTAAATCATTTACTCGTGGATAACATTTAAGGATCAAGGTTTAAACCATGGATTTTACATGTTACATGTAAACGATTGCCACTCTTTTCTAGAGTCTAAGAGGTCGGCCTAAGGAGAGCATGTTTGCGGCACCGCCACTCACAAACATTAAAAGTTGGGTTATTGAAACTTGAAATTAGTTCAGTGCCCTCAACACAATTTTTAAAATTTCATCGCTAGTACACTTCGCAACTCTTTTGGAAATCGGTGAGGTTGGGAGTGATGGTTCAAACTCTTCCATTGTACTTACTATCACATTCACCACAGAATGTTTATACTGTTCGTCCACACATAACCACAATTTTTTATCTCTCAATTCTGCCTTAATTCTTCTTTGGACATAGTCGTAGTGCTTGTTGGTCTAGTATATCAAATATTGATTGTTCCCCGCATCGTTTACCAAGGATTGCAGAACAGTGTTTTATACGTTTTAGGTGGCGTTCACACATCCACCTGCTGCTACGAGGGGAGGTCCAGAAGTTCGTGGAATGGAGGGGATGGAGTGGGGATAGGGGCGCTCGCTAGGTGTCATTATGATTGGCGACTCATCATTAGTATATAAGTTAAGTTGCAGCCCTATAGCGACAGTCGTTTACGAATAGTTGCCTGCTAAACAAGTCAATCCGGAAAACTGAAACTATGGAGGAAATTGAACACCGTGCTGTGATAAAGTTCCTTACAAAGCAAGGAAAGAACGCTCAGACCATATTGAATGAAATGGAAACCGTTTATAGGGAACAGTGCCCTAGTAAATCAATGATTTATAAGTGGCATGGTCTTTTTAAACACGGTCGGGAGTCGACTGAAGACGACCCCCGCTCAGGACGGCCAGTTGAGGCTACCACATCGGACATCGTCGAAAATGTGCAAAAATTTCTACTGCAAGATGCCCGTTTGAAGAAAAAACAATTATCTGCATTAGTTGGAGTATCAGATATCACCATTTTGCGTACCCTACGTCACCACCTGGGTATGACAAAAGTCAGTGCAAGATGGGTACCGAGAATGTTCACGCCGCTGCAGAAACAGCGTCACAGATTTTGGAGCGGATTGTTACCGGAGATGAAACATGGGTTCATCACTTTGAGCCTGAGTCCAAACAGGAGTCCATGCAATGGCATCATAAAAAGGGGACACCATCGCCAAAGAAATTCAAAGTGTCAGAATCGGCTGGAAAGTTGATGGCTACTGTTTTTTGGGATTGTGAGGGGATATTATTGATTGATTACAAAGAAAAAGGTAGGAGCATAACCGGAGAATATTACGCAGCGAAATTAGAAAAATTAAAGTGGGCCATCAACGAAAAACGTCGAGGAAAATTGACCAAGGGTGTGTTGCTCTTGCAAGGCAATGCGCCGGTTCACAAGAGCAAAGTTGCAATGGCTGCTCTGCACAAGCATGGCTTTCAATCAATAGTCCATCCACCCTACAGTCTAGACCTGGCACCTAATGATTTTTATTTGTTCCCTAATTTAAAAAAAGACTTACGTAGAAGAAAGTTTTCCGACGACAATGAGGTAAAGGAGGCAACTTTGGCCAATTTTGAGGCGAAAGATAAAAAATATTTTTATGATGGTTTAGAAAAATTAATTCATAGATCTAATAAATTTATTCTGCTTAAGGCTGATTATATGGAAAAGGAAAAATAGATTTATTGTTTTATTTTATTTAAAACCCTTTCATTCGACGAATTTCTGGACCTCCCCTCGTATGTTTCCACTCTTGTTTCAGTCGAATGAGTAGGGTGTGCGGAATAAATATTTTTTAATGATGAAAATGACCGTTCCACATCGAATGATGTTATATTTCGACACACCTTCACAAATTTGTCTTAGTATGAGAAAACCTGGATCCTTGTCAATAACACCTTCAAATTTTCGTATTACATAATTTTTTGTCGTCGTTCGCCGTACATAGGTGTGAGTGAACGTAATCCACAATTTAAATAGAATTCACAAACGACATCGAATCATTTCTTAATTTTTCAACTGCCTCTGCTAGTCCATAGTCTCTTTCTAATTCATATTTTACTTGACTATCTTGAAACATTTTCTGGCTTTTCTTCATAGCTTTGGCGTAGTCGGGTTCCGCCGTGTCACTAGATTTTTGTCCCTGATGTTTCGCGAACAACTGCTGTTCGCATTTTCAAAGCTACTACAAACGGACGTGGAAGTTTGAGATACTATTTAAGCTTTGGCGTGTCTTGGATCGAATTGTAAAGCTACCTGCTTTAGATCATCAAAATGTTCGCAGTAGTAAACCGCAGCTTCTAACCATGTTCTCCAATGCGTAGTAATCGGCTGTGGTGGTTCAGGCATTTTGGGACACAGTTCGTGAAATCTTTTTATACGTTTTGGGAACTTTAGAAATACTCGTATGAGATATTAAAGCACTTACACGTGAATAACATTTAAGAATCAATTGCGCCACAAGGTTTAAACCATGGATTTTACATTTTAGATGTAACAGATTGCCACTCTTTTCTAGTAGGCCTAAGGAAAGCATGTTTGCGCCACCGTCACTCACAAACATTAAAAGTTGTATTGTTGAACCTTGAAATTTGTTCAATGCCCCCAACACAATTTTTTAAATTTCATCGCTAGTATACTTTGCAACTCTTTTGGAAGTGAATAAAATAGCGGGTGATTGCTCTGAAGCTTACCCCTCTTTACCGAGACTAGTAATTGCCAGAAAGCTATTTCCTTCCGTATGAAATTGAATGTGTATATTGGTATAATTAAAGTTAACATTGAATTTATTCTCTATGAAATAAGGTGTAAATACATGCAACCTTACTTGAAGAAACTACTCCGAAGTTAACGCATTCATATCGAGCATTCGAGCATATTTAATTAAACTTGTAATATTTTACTTTAAAAACGATTATTTAATTCTGGTTATTTGTTTTCATTTCCCTTTATCCACAAATTGTGTCTTATATTACGAAAGTCTAATTTAAAGAACCTAGAATTAAATCCCAATAATGTTCGTTTCAGGTTGGATGGATGAAGGCCGACGATCAGACAATATTGAGCTTGGATACGCGCGTTATAACGCACAACCCACGAATAAGCGTCACTCACGATGATAAACTCCGAACGTGGCAGCTGAGAATTAGACAGCTGAAGGAGTCCGACCGCGGCTGTTACATGTGTCAGATTAACACAAGCGCCATGAAGAAAATGCTGGGATGTATTGACGTGTTGGGTGAGTAATTTAATAAGTTCGATGTAGTGGTATTAACTTTACGTCTTCTGTTTACCGTTGCGTGAGGAGTCCGTGAATTGGATCGATGTGCTAGCTGTTATTATTTTTCTCAACTTAAGAGATTAAAAAGAAAGCATTAAAATCGAATTCTTCCCTACAATCTCCTAGATTTTATCGATTGTTATTTCTAAGTTTCTAAGTTAAGTTTTATTCCTAAGATTAGCAGAAGCGCCATGAAGAAAATGCTGGGATGTATTGACGTGTTGAGTGAATAATTTAATAAGTTCGATATGGTGGTATTAACTTTATATCTTCTGTTTACTGTTGCGTGAGGAGTTCGTGAATTGGATCGATATGCTAGCTGTTGTTATTAGTTTTCTCAGCTTAAGAGATTAAAAAGAAAGTTTTAAAATCGTATTCTTCCCTACCATCGCCTAGATTTTATCGATTGTTATTTCTAAGTTTTCAAATACATGAAGACCATCGAAAGTAACTTCTTGAAAGTTTTTACGTATTTACACAAACGTGTTCTATAAAGAGTATCGAATCCCACGTACTGCATGATTGTTTACATCGACACTGGTTTCGATAAAACGTATAGGACGTTGAAGATACTTAAAATAGCCACTTATATGCAGCAAAATAATTCTAGAATTATTGTCAATGTAGTGAGAGTAGCAGAAAAGATACAGGGGCGGACATATGCTACAAAGTCTTTTTCTGTATACTGAAGAAGAAAAGAACGGAACGCAGTAGAACATCAAAGCATTTTTTTCCGTATATCACTAACTTGAAAGGAAATAAATGTATGGAAAAGTTCTAGAGCGGTGTCTGCCAAACCATTTTATTTTACGAAAGAAGGCGAAAATAAATTATTTTGTAACACACCAAATACATGTCCCAATAAAATTAAACATGTTTAATATATGAAATGAATACGTAAGCTTCCATGGCCAGAAACGAACTATTTCCGGAATTGACGCGGTCCAATTCCGGAAGGAGTTCGTTTATGTTTAATATATGAATTGTAATCGACGAAAAGGAAAAAAGCGAGATCAATCTAAAAGTAACCCAAATTATTTGTATTTTGTAACGGTTACCGTTTCGTGTAAGTTTACACATTGTCAGGCCAAGATACTCTAGGAAAGATATATAAATGTAAACCATATACAACAATACCACTAACAGCATCGCAGCTGCAAAATTACGTTAAAAACACAAAAGTTAAGATTATATAAGAGCATACAAATGAAGTACAACTAAATTAAATACAGGGTGTCTTTCAAATAAAATATAAATTACGAAAAATGAAAAAGTGTAATTATATAGAACAATACAAAAAATTTGGAGTCAATTACGAGGCGAACGTCAGAATTAAAGAAATCCCCTAGGAAATTGTAATATATTGTAATGATATGAAATATTGTCTATTAATTATCAATGATTTTTCTAAATTTTACTAGCTTAACTATTCTGGATATTTTCTCGTCACTGTTTACTTCACGCCCTTATTTTTATTATTGTTGATGTTAGTTTTGGAGGCAAAGTTCCGTTAGTACTCCCTCTTTATTGGATCTAATTACAGATATTCAGTCTGTACAGTTTTCTTTCTAAATTTTAGATATCTGCTTTGGATGTTCTTTATTAACATATAATTCACAATTCTCATGTTAAAAAAAAAAGTCCCTTCAACAACACTTGCAGAAGAAACGTAAACTCCACTATCGTTTATTATATATATCGCTTTTCGTAAACATATTTTGTATGTATAAATAAGTTCTTTCAAAATTCATTTTTAAAAGACAATGTATCATCTCGAAATTATATCACACAATCTTCGAAATTTCTCGTACGACGGAAAATAATTTTATTCCCATCAAGTATGTGTTTACTGTGTGGCTTAATACAGGGTGGCGCAGGGGAACGGGAAATTTTGAACGTTACAGTTGTCAGCACTGTAGAGCCGGCAGTTGTTCGTAACGTCACACAATTGTTGTGAACGCATTGCCATTTAGTAATCATGGATCGTTGGAATGGTGCGGAACGTGCAGTAGCTGTGAGAGCGTTTTATAAAAATGGTGATAGTGCGACTGCCGCGCAGAAAATATTTCGACAGCATTACCAGCTTGGACGTCATCTGTCCAATCTGCGCAATCGCATGCGCAGATGGGACAACGTGGATGCGTAATTTGGAAGAAACAGGATCTGTCTTGAAAAAGAAAGCTCCAGGTGGCATTCGAACGGTACGTACCCCAGAGGACATTGACGCTATTAGAGCTACAATCAAGAGAAGTCCTCGCGGCTCCGTTCAACAGCATGCATCTACGCTAGGGATTAAGCGACGAAGCTTACAAAGAATACTGCACGAATTACATTTCCATCCCTATAAGTTGCAGATTGTGCAACAATTACATGAACGAGACCCAGCGTCACGTATGGAGTTTAGTAGGCAGACATTGGCTAAAATTAACGAGGACGCGAATTTCGTCGGTAACATATGGATATCAGACGAAGCCCATTTCCACCTGAACGGTTTCGTAAACAAACTGAATTTTCGTTATTTGGCCCAGGACAATCCTTGTAAGTTACACCAGCGACCACTACATAGCGACAAGGTCACAATATGGTGTGCTGTATCATGTCATTGTGTTATCGGCCCTTATTTTGTTGCACGTGAGGATGGTAGTGCAGCGACAGTAACATCCGCTCGATATGTTGAAATGCTTCAAACATTCTTTACACCGAGACTGTACGAGCTTAATCTTAACATGGAAAACATGTGGTTTCAGCAGGACGGGGCTACGTCACGCACTGCTCGATATTCGATGGCAGCAGTTCGTCAATTGTTTGGAAGACGCATTATTTCACGTAACGGTGACATTGAATGGCCTGCGGAATCCCCTGATCTTAGTGTGTGTGACTTCTTCCTGTGGGGGTATCTTAAAGGCAAGGTGTACCGCACACGACCTGCAACAATCCATGAACTGAAGGAGAACATTCAACAAGAAATCACTGCCATTCCCCAAGATTTACTACACCGCGCATTTCAGAGTTTTTATAACAGGCTGTTAGAATGTGAACGTCGAATGAGAGGACATCTTTTCGATGTCATCTTTAAAAAGTAAAGAGACACTTTTGGACATTTTGATTGTAAAAACATAAATGGCATGCTGCATACATGCACTTTCGTTAATAAATTACTAGTTTTATGAATTTATTCGTGGAAATCACGTTATTTCAAAATTTTCCGTTCCCCTGCGCCACCCTGTATATAGGCAAACAAATGTGAAACTATGGATATAAGCAAACATCGTGTCAACGTCGCACATATTGACATCGTCTCTCTCTGAGAATAATCAATTATTTTCTCAGATCAAGATTAATTTATAAAAATCTTCGAATATATTTGGTCATAAAGTGTATTTGCTGATATTATAATAAAAGCTTGGAAGTTTCGGACACATTTTTTTTTGAAATCGAAGACCAGAACACCTAAGAGAAGAGAAATTACGAGTGAGTGGGTACGATTACCAAAATTAAAGACTTCAATTCTCAAAATTAATTGTATTTTTTTTGCTCTCATTTTATTTCGTATCTTATTTAGATTTTAACTAGCTAGACAAAGATCGCCTTAGGTTTTCTGTTAAAAAAAGATATTTTGTCAAGATAGCGGTATACATATATTTTTGATTTGTTAATATATTTATTTTTACAACCCTATCATTGTTGGATTTAAAACCAGAAAAGAACAAAATTTAAATTAAAGAATCCATTAATAAAATTAAGAAGCCTGAGATTTTCCACCACAATATGCTGCTTAAGAATGCAGAATGTCTATGCATAATACATTCATCCAACCGAACTCGCATACATACACGCAGGTTGAATACACTACAGTAATACTATTGTTAATGTAGTAAAAAATACCAGATGCCACAGTCTACCTTTCAAACTCCACGCTAAGAGTTTAATAACATGCCTACTTACGAATATGTGAATAATAAAGGAATTGTTATTTTAAATATTTTAAAACCTATGCCCCCCAGCTATTGGGAAAGGTACAGTTTGCGATTCCCCCCTACCCTGCCCTTATATTTACAACATTTTACTATCCGTTCTCTAAAACAAACATTTTATTGAAATCCACGATTTATAGAATGTGCTCTAATTTTAATAACATTTTCCAATTCTGATATTGATATTCCATTTTCGAATCTGTACCCTTTTAAAGAATGTCTAATGTATTCTTAGATACAAGTAATATTGTACATTAGGTTACCCTTTATCATTTCTAGAAACTATTATTGTTATGAAGTATTATAATTTCAATTATATTTTCTTTTGTTGCAATTAGCCGAATTTGTACAAAATTCCGTAGAGTTCGTTAGTAAGCAAATGGTCTTAATTTGTTTAATTGCTTCATCACCAAACATTGTACTATTAAAAAAAACATGGAAAAAAGCACCCGGAAGATAATACAAAAAAATGCTGTGATTACAACTTCTAACGGTATTGGTGTGATTGATCGCGGGGAAGACAACGTGAGTAGAAAGAATGGATATGTTTCTGCCTACCCGATATCATCAACGCAGTATCGAGCATCTTTCTCTGTCTCAAATTGAAATTCTCTCTCGGCTTATATCACCGTTCTTTCTAAAGAGAGAGCCAGACGCACTCTTGGTGCTATCTAATGCCAAAATTGCACACCTACCTGCCGACCAAAACACAGCAACACAAGTGGGTACAGTTTGTCAACCTTCACACGAGCAGTTCATGGACTGCTAAACTAGAGAGGGCGCGCGCCAAACGTGCGTGATCCCTCGGGCTTACCAGGATGTATTAAAAATACATAGAAAAGGATGTGTAAGCAAAAATATAACCGCGTGTTAGCGTTTTCTCTTTTCTCATTGTCTTTACCGTGAATGACCCCTCCAATACTGAGTAGCTGCATTATCCTCTTTTTTGTATTGTGCTATTATTCTGCTAATTTAACAAAAAATATGCAATTAGCACGATTTATTCAAAATTCCTTAGAAATTTATGGAAGCCAGTACTACACGAGAAATGCGATATCTAATAGTAGGTAACTCTATTTGGGGCTAGGTCCGTTGAACCAATGACCCATGCGGATTGTACACAATTTCATTATGCAAATTTGGCCAATTGAATGATATGGGGGCAAGTATTACTTTTTCGAAATACCACCCTTTCCGCATGATTCAAAAAGATTGTGAGGATAAGTTGGATGCTGTCTGGGAAATACGGAGCGCTGAGTAGTATTTGTCCCTCAAAAATTACACTCTTCATATTGTTTTGGAAGAAGCAATGGTCTTTAAGATAAAGTTTTTACCGGAATAAAAGGAATACCTAATATAATTCTGCCATTGGTGGGATTATTTACGGGAGAGACAATGTGAGGAGAAAAAAATCTCTAACACGCGGACATATTTCTGCCCAAACGGCATCGTCAGTGCGGTTTCGAGCGATTTTCTCAATTAAACATTGCAAATTCCCTCTCTGCCAATATCATTCTAAATAAACGGACCGTCAAGAGTGAGATTTCTTAGCGCTAACTAACGCCAAGAAAAAAACACTTGAGTGCTGCTCGTAAACAGCGTTACAAGCATAAGAGGAAAACAAAATTGTGTATGTGAAAATAAATTCCAAGAAACAAGTGTATATAGAAAAATTCATTACCGTAGCTACATTTCAAGACAAACTATATCCCTTTGCAAAGAAATAGAGTAATAATAATAGCAGTTGTTGACGAGAATTTGATAACAATGCTACCTAAAAAAACTTACCCGCATATAAAATACTTAAAATCTACCCTTAGTGATGTAATGAACAGTATTTCATTAAAAACTCTTTTTCAGCAGCAGCCGCTGCTTCTATTTTTAATTCCAAATCAAGTAAGACGTGATTAGATAAGTAGATGGAATGAAAGACGACCCAAATATTTTCTAAACAAGCAGGAGCATATCCTTTATATTGCGCTACCAAGATAATTTGCCGAATAACAGACTAGTACGTCGGGAAATATACGTACAGTTCCTCACGTACATACATATCTATATATATATACATATATATATATATATATATATATATATATATATATATATATATATATATATATATACGTATTTTCCTAGAACTGAACGTGAAGGTATCTCTGACTCAAGCTTAATTTTACCGTAAATGTTTTGTATGTGTGTATATGCACGCGAGGAAGCAAATTCAATTCTCCTTGCTGTGGAGATACTCCCTCAAGCGTAAACAAACAGTCGCGTCCCGCATCGCTTTCGCAAATATAATAAAACATTTAAATGAAGCGTGTGGGTCGACCGTACAGGAATGGTGTGTTCGTTTGATAAACAAAACAATGTCGCGAATAAACCATTTCGTATCGGCGACCTCTGGCTGTGAGCTAGGGCGTTGCTTCTTTTTGTCTTCTGCATAGATAATCGGTCCTTGGAACGTAGAAATATGGTGTATACAGAATCGCGGCAAAACATCTCTGTTGTCTTTATATACTGGTAATTTTAATTACCATTTTACTACTACCACTTTTTTTAGAATACCTATGGTACAAATTGTGACAATTCTTATAGACTTGTCTATTTTGACAGTTTTAACTGCTCCATTGTCTTGTTTCACCCACTTAACAATTTCAACGTGTACAATTTTAGGATTCTGTGAGATTAGTCCCTTATATATATTAATATGTTGCTGTAGGCTTCCGTAGTATTTGGTTTCTTTTAAAGAATTTAAATTTCCGGGTTGAAACCGCGTCCTGGTTGCATAAATCTGTCGACGTTTCGATCTCAGTTACTTGAAGCTTCTTTTGGGCTACTGCATATCATAACGTTGCTGTGGGAAGAACGCAGCAGCGTTATCTTATACTACTTAAAGCAAAACCGTCTATATATTGCATACACAAGCATGTCTTCAATAAAGAAAGGTTATCATTAATTCGTAAAATTGCATCAATTGGTGTGACCTAATGTTCATGATTCATAGAAATGTAAACACAGGATTACACCCAATCAGCATCTGTAATGATGAATAAAGCATGTTTTGTAATGCGTATGTAAATTATATATTTATGATTTGGTGTGGTAATGAAAGTCTTCAAAAAATGCTTAAAGCATGAAAGTTTTCGCACCAAGAACAACGAATGAATGCAAAAGTGACATTGAAAGCAACTAGAAGGCAACAGAAGGTCTTGGTTTCAAAAGGCAAAATTCGTGGTATGTTCCACTAGTCCCGGTCGATTCTCTATATAACCAGACTTGTACCAGGCATATGCAAACAAATTGATATATTTAGAGGACGAACCAGGTTGTATAAATTAACATCCATATTAATGCTAATATTAATATGAATATAAATACTATAACACCGTTGGCATTAGTAATGATAAAATTACAATTTTCTTGCAATTTACAACGTATTAAATTTCCGAAAAAATATCGGTCTCGGAGGGGACTTGAATATAGAGATGTTGGGTTCAAGTCGCCTCCGAGACTAACCTCTTCATTCGTGCGAAATTTCTTACCGGCGAGCATTTTTTTGAGGTCTACGAACAGCCAGTAGTCGCTGGGAGCCAAATCTAGCGAATACGGTGGATGTGGGAGCAATTCGAAGTTCAATTCATGTAGTTTTGCCATTGTATTGATTGACTTGTGACACGGTGCGTTGTCTTGATAAAACAATTTTTTTTCTTTGCCATATGCGGCCGTTTCATTGCAATTTCGGCCTTCAAACGCTCCAATAACGCTATATAATATTCACTGTTGATGGTATTTCCTTTCTCAAGATAGTCGATGAATATTACACCACGCACATCCCAAAATACCGAGGCCATAACCTTTCCAGCCGATTGTTGTGCTTTCGGGCGCTTTGGACGAAGTCCACCAGTTGCTGTCCACTCAAATGACGATCGTTTTGATTCCTGAGTGAAGTGATTGATCCATGTTTCATCCATTGTCACATATTGACGCAAAAATTCCGGTTTGTTACGTTTAAACATGGCCAAAGACTGCTCAGAATTATCAACACGTTCTTGTTTTTGGTCAACAGTGAGCAAACGCTTTCTCATAGTCAAATGCTCATGTAATATAAAGCCAATACATTCTTTAGATATCTTTACGATGTCAGCTAACTCACGCAACTTCACTTTTCGATCATTCAAAACGATTTTGTGGATTTTTTTGATGTTTTCTGGTGTTACCGCCTCATTTGGACGTCTACTGCGTTCTGCATCATCGGTGTCTCTACGACCACGTTTGAAGTCAGAAAACCAACGTTTTATTGTTGTTTCTGATGGAGCGGAGTCCCCATAACACTTTTCAAGCCATTGCTTCGCTTGAACGGTATTTTTTTCCCATCAAGAAGCAGTGTAAAATTAAAACACGAAATTGTTTTTGATCCATTGTTTTGAAAATAACAAAAGTAGCGTGACTCTTAGCACAATAACTCACAAACTAATGAATAGAATATCATGAAATTTTAACAGCTGTCTTTTGAAGGTTAGTACTAACTGAGAGAAAGGTAACTGCAATAGAACTAGCGTCATCTATGTGTTAGGCCCGGGACTTTTCGGCCCATGTGTTATGTACATTATGTTAATATCATCTTTGGAACATATAACTATAATCAGCTCTAGCATAAGAGGGAAGCGCTTAAATACAATACCCAGTATGTATATACCACATTCACTTGTCCTAAAAGACCTTTCGATTTCCATTCCAAAATTAAATCAAAAATACTGGAAATCTCGAAGCGGTGTTCACTCTCTCAGACTGAATTTCAACGCAAAACATATTTTTAAGTCCCTTACCAAGTTTTATCAAGATCTGAATTTGACATGCTGGAAACTTTAATATAAAAATATGCTCATTGTAAAAAAGCTTGGGGTTGTATAAACAAAGTTTTCCATTTTACCAGATTAACCATTCCACACATTAAAGAGATATTGATGGATTGTGTGTTTAAATATTTTAATTTCAAATAGGGCTTAGCAATTTACTAATATTTATGTTTCAAAGAAATTCATGCTTACTGTGAAACTTTGTGGCGATATCATATGTAAAAGAGCAGGGAACTTACTGAAACAAATGTCAATGTATCTAGCTAGAAAAATTACAACATTATACGTATAATCCCCCTCATCTCTTACGTGATAGATACACATTGAATTTAAATTGAACGAAAACTGTCTAGAAACTTCAATTATCCAATTCTCCCGCCCATCTAACCTATGACGTATACCATAATTGCGAATTCGGGCGCTTTAATGTTAATTTATATGCACGTATATACGTATATTCCGGTGGTAAACTCTCAAATGGCACACGCCAACCTGCTATCCATTTCAAAGAAGTAATTACAGTAAAAGCGTTCGTTTTACGAAGAAGTAAAACGCTTTACTTTGCACGAACGGAACAAATGGAGCAGAAGTAGATTTATTCTTCCGTTATGTAGGGACATACAAGCGTGGGCTAGGTCGAATTTGATGCCGGTTTAAAATATATGCGAAAATTTCCGAGCCGGGGAAAAGGGTACAGCAATAATAGTAAATTCGCGATGGATAGTAACGGTAAAAGCACTGCTGCGACGTTGTATTGTTGTTTATATGCAGTAGTTTATTTCATTCGGGGATATAACGCCCTAAAATGGAATAGTTTGAAACGTAGAATCTCATCTAGATATCTGTGGCCAGTGAGTGCTCCATTTTCTATAAAATAAAGCTGGGTAGCTCTACGGTCTTTATTCCGATCCATATCATTGGATTATCCGACCATTAGATTAACCCACCACTAACCTTGGTACTCATCTGCTTCAGTTTGGCCCACAGACAATCAACCTTATACGTACGCAACTCTCTGCCTACGCGTCAGTCTTATAATGTAGTTAGGACAAAGATCACTGAGTGCTGCATGAGCACTGTGGCGGTACATTCAAATTTAAATTGAATGGTTTCTTGTTTTATTGTAGAAATTATTTACGTAAAATCGTCAATAGTAAAAACTATTGATGATTTAATATATAGAACTAATTTCCACAAATAAATATATAAAGATTATGATTACTGATGGGATAGATTTTAATAAATAGATAGTTTGCTTAGAAATTGATATATTGTTTACTTCTGTGTGACAGATATAGTGTAATAGTAATAAAGATGAATAAAAGGCAATATTAAAGATAGTATTATATTAGAAGAAAAAGCTAATGTAGTACATGCTTGAAATAAATATACAAAAGTGATTGTAGATATTGCATTGAAATATGTTGTACACCTAAACAAATGTAAGCAAGTGAATGTTATATAAAGAAGTTTTTAAAACTATTGAAATATATGTAAATTTATACCAATTTACATGTAAGTATTAATAGGAATAGTAAGCATCTTTTCCACAAGACTGTAAGTAAATATTAATCATGAATGCTCAATTTCGGTAACTATATTTACAATGGTGGGTTGGTGTCGCAATTGATATATTTTAGTTTTCCTCCACTTACTCCCGTGGACTAATTTTACTTGTGATAAGATAAAAATTAATGATTATTTATTGAGCTTTGTCGCCAAAAACTCTTTTGACATTGGATATTCATATGCCTTCTTAATTCTTGCTCTATTGTAATTCTCTTTATACAGCCTCCTTGCCGTTTTTGCTAAGTTTCTTGTAATACTCACAAGCCTTTTCTTTCAAGGGGTCGTGTCACGCATTGACACATTCATAATTTTGTGAATATTTAGTCTTCTTTTCAAAGCCGCTGAAGTACTTTCAATTATTGCAAATACTGAAAACTATATACATATTACATTTAACTTTCTTATAGTACGTTGCAACAGTTCAATATTTGTTTCTACAATTCACTTTATCTGGACGTCTAATCACTACAGTTGGTGAGCTTGGTATTTTTAGCTGTGTTTCCTCTTCAGTTAGCGATGTGGAATTATTTACAAACATGTAGTACTTTCAATTTATGTTGTTTCCCACTATATATTTTGTTGATTTAAGTTGATATCTGGCCTGTGAATTAACTTTTTCCAGACCGAATCTATATAAACAAAAAAAATGTCATTGCCAGAAATAATTACTGTTAATGTTTCTTTATATTAAAATATATTTCTAGAAAATGAGAAATAATTACAAAATATATAAGAAAAATAATATATTATATATTTATTATATATATTATACTTACGTACATCCAGTTTCACTCGAAGAATACGCATTACCACTTCCTTACCTGGGTTTTTGCAACACTGTACACAATAATACAACACCAGGATTTCAACAATATTAAGATACAACTTATGAAGAAAACAATCCAACGCGGTGGAGACCGGAATAAATATGCATCATATTTATAACAAACCAATTATCAGCATTTTTCTGATTAGTCAACGTAATGTGAACTTCATGCGAGGTACAGCGCCCTCTGATCTTTATTTTAACTAAGAAAATTAACCGGCAGCAATGAATTAAGGTAACACCCCGTGGTTTGGCTGCAGCTACGACCCAATACGGTTGATTACTGCTTAACTGTACAACTTCGAAATGTGTTACAAAATTGACAATCTCGCCAAGTATTTTGTTCATAACAGGCAAAAGTCCGACCCAACGAAATTTATAGACATGTAATAGAGGTTTAAGCGTTGTTTAATGGCGGGCGGAAGAATGTTCACGATAAAGATCGCTTTGGCCGGCCCTCACTAGTGACTGACGGTCTTAAAGCTAGGATTGAAATAGAAATTCAACAAAATAGGCGTTCCACAATTAGTGAATTACATTCAAGCGATGATGAACTTAAAGGGGCCGTTAATCAGCGGTTCATCTGCTTGGCGGTAACTGCGTATGCAGAAGGCACAGAGAAGCTGATGAAACAGTATGATAGGTATCTAAATTTGAACTATATCTACGTAGAAAAGTAATTTGGGTATCTAATTTTAGGCAAAATACAGTTTCGTTTACGTTTACGCTCTATAGAAAAAAAAACGTTCTCTACTTTCCGAATGGACCTTGTATGTGTATTATTTGGTTATAACATAAATCTGCATTCATCACTCGCCCTCATTTGTTATCCTTCCAATTGTTATACTTATTAGCCCACATTTTACGGGCCTCTCTATGTTCTGCAGTAAGAGGAATACAAACCAACGGTTTTTGTGCATGCAAAGTAGACGTATGTAAATGGTCTCTTATTATTTACGCTGTTAGAAGTATTTTATTGTGTACTTCCATTCTTCGATTGGCACTTACCCTTCTAAGTTCCTATTTCTGTCAGGTGTGTTTACATTTTGGATGACACTTAACATTGTAAATATTCAAAAAGAAACGTGTTGAAGTGCATTTTTGTAACCTGTCGGAATGATCACTTTAATACATGCAACAACATGTTAGAACGCGTCCTTGTATCTTACTTCTTGTTTAGAAAGGTTGACATTGGTTTGTAGAAATATTTGTGGGTGTTATATAAACCATTTGAAACGGCAGCTAACGTCACCGCTGATAAATGAACCCCTATCCAATTAATTCACATCCAGTTGGTACTGCATCGTTTTCTAGGATTCTCAAATAAACAGCTGGTCATTCTTTCATCTATTTTAATGAATTTTCCAATCATTCCACCTCCATCGCAACGCTATGTTATGATGTTTCCTCCTCCATGTTTCACTATTATTAAAATATTCTTTCTTCAATGCGACGACGAACAAACGTACAATGTTTGCTTCCACATAATTTTCAATTTCAATTCGATCCTTCATAACACGTTTTCCAAATTATTTACATTTCAGATTGTGTGGGCTTTTGGCAAATTTATTCTTTTTCGTTTCGGTATAGATTTCTCCGATAGAACTCATCATCGGACAAAGAAAAGAACGGTATAATGACAAAGGCAAAGTGACAACAGTAAAAGAGGTAATGCAGGAATGGCAATTAGATTTGACTCAGGGGACCGATGGACGATAAAATAACAAACCGATTCTTAACATTCAGTCCTGGATGGTTACATCATTTGAAGGTACAGGCTATTTCCTGATACAGACTCTTTCAGATTATGGGCGCTTCAGAAAATATTTGCATCAACGAGGAAAAGCTGAGACAGATAGGTGCCCATACTGCCAAGACATCGATAACGTTGCATGCGACGGGTGAATAGAAACCAGAAGCCTATATCTAACGTAAGCAGGAAAGATCTTTACGGCGGAAACATGACATGGGCTCCGATATATATCGACGAACGATGCCTACACGGTAACAAGGCATATCATCAAGGGTAAACAGAAGTTCCTGAGGACCCTAGGTACATATGATTTACCGACAACACCTGTGCTGAAGTAATACAAGTCGGAATTTAACGCTATGCCATACTATCTCTTTGAAGAATCACTAATGCGGCTGAGTTTATTACTTAAGAACTGATAAGATATAAACAAAGTATAAAATTTTAATAATTCATTTATTTATTTAAATACAATGTTTGTCACGAGTATTTATTTTAATAATCATTTAAAAATTACTAAAGTAATTACTGAGTAAACTTAAACACAAACAACAATCAAAGAATAAATTTCCGCTTGCTGTACTTACTGTTGTGTATTTTGGTTTGTACACTTCAACAGTAGCCGCCCTTCATCAGAGGATGCCACCTTTCTTGGTACGGAGTTTCCATGGCTTTAGCTCTGACCTTGTTCAGCACTTACAGTACCCAAATTTTCGGGAAACCTGTCAAAACAGCTATGAAGAAAATGAAGTTCTATGCTCATATTTCAATGTAGGCGGTGATATTTTTGAAGCATTAATTTCACAATTTGTAATTGAATGCTCTCTTGTTTCCAAGAAAATTATTCGCAACCATAGTAAATGAAGTCCAAGCTTCTTTCTCAGCTTCGTTCATAGAGCTGATGAAATTTGGATCTGCTCAAGTTCTAATCTAAGATCAACAAAATATTCCAGGTTTAATTTTTTCGTAAGTTAGTTGTGGAAACTTTTGACATATCTACTTGAAACAGTCCTCTCGCAAATCTAGAACTTTGACATATAGCCTCTTAAGACCCAGCTTTGCTTTATTCGTCATCAATTTGATGTGAAGGGCTGTCGACTTAAGGTACACTTACAATATACTTACAATCTTTTGAAACATTAAGAATTCACCGCATTACATTAACGATTTTCAAGAATTTTGAAATCGGCAAACAAGAAATGCCGTAGAAAAATAAAACATGCCATGATAGAGAAATATGGGTTGTATACTCGGCATTACCGTGTCTATATTAGTTAAAAACTAGTGTCAGATTTTAGTTAGCAGGAAAAACATTATTTATTGGCCAATATTATTTATAACACTGACCAATACAAATTTTGGCGCCCCGGATTTTTTAAGTGTAATTAAGCAATTATGGGGTTCCTAATACAAAAATGCCGTCAGATTTGTTTTATCATATCCAGTTTTCGAGATTCACTCTCTCTGCCCTATTTAGCAAAATTCTCCAAAATTAGGTATAATATTTTGTTATATACGTAACCTTTTAAATATTACTATTTGATAGCTGTTAACTGAAGCACAAAGAAATGGGTAGGAAGTATTTATTTAACAGAAAAATATGCATATACGACTTTCAATAATCAATGAAAAATTTCCTTTTATAAGATTTCCTTGCGTGAGGTTTACCGTAATAGTCTCACTGAAGATTCCAGCAGTAATCGGCCATCATATAGGTATCCCGTCTTCCCTGATACCTTTCCTCCATAATGCTGATGTCTTTGTGAAATCTTTCCCCCTGTTCCATACTAACATCACCTGAGTTTTCTGGATAACGATCTAAGTGGCAGGGAAGGTAATGAATCTTGTGCATGTTACATTCGAGCATGTGAAGGTTAGAAAGCATCTCTTCTACTAATAAATAACAGCACATCAAAAATACCCTAAATCGGTTCGTATTTTACAGGCACCACGACAAAAAGATTGTTTTGTTGAACGGTGTAATCAAGTTTGTTGAATATCTGAATTGTTTTGGATAGTGTAGTTATTTTGAGTCACCAACGATCGAGATAAAGGAGTGCAATGAAAATATTCCAACAGGAAAAAGTAAACCAAAGCGCTTGCATTTTATTTTAATACCAAAGAGTAAAGAAATAATTTAGTTCAGTTGCTAGAGACTATACGCACTAAAGCTGAACAGCATTATTTTAATAGCCCCTCATAAACTAAGCAATGCTTTTAGATGCTTCCCTTTGGGAACGGATTTTTAAATAACCAGTACACAAATAATGCTTTTAATTCAGAGTTTGTAATTAAGTAAAGTAATTTTAAAGAACGATTCTTACGTCGAAACACACCTTTTTCCATTTTCCGAAAGCAGAACTCACCCACCACCATCTGCTTAATGCTTTCTAAATCATACCGCTCGTCCGCGTTTGCCGAATAATTAAGTTTTATGTTCCTAATTAATTCCCGACTATTATACGTTTTGCCGTTTTTCCGCGAAGTTCATTTAACAAAACAATAACTTCGCTCGTATTTCTTCTCAATTTTCTCTTAGCGCAATTAGATCATTGCGAACCAAGATGAGGAGAGCCGATACGGTGCTTTATTTTTCTCACTTCAGTGGAGAGAAGTATTGTCGGCCCTGGAGGCTATCGTCTTGTAAGTCTAGATGGCTTCGGCGACGTGTCGTTCGCATAATTTCGAATTTCCTTTCATGAGATAATTGAATTTTGTTTCCTTTTTGCTTGACGGGCTTCTCTTAGTATATATCGGTAGTACCGCGAAAATTATTAATGCAAATATAAAGGATGACATTCTTTGCAAAATGAATGGAAGCCAGTTAAGTTGATGTCTTCGACATTTCTTAACCTGGATGTACATTATCGCTACAATCTACCGAAAAATAGTGTAATGTCAATATCATTATAACTACGAGGGGAGGTCCAGAAGTTCGTGCAATGAAAGGGTTTTAAATAAAATAAAACAATAAATCTATTTTTCCTTTTCAATATAATCACCCTTAAGCACAATACACTTATCAGATCCATGGATTAATTTTTCTAAACCATCATAAAAATATGTTTTATCTTTCGCCTCAACATGGGCCAAAATTGCCTCCTTTACCTTATTGTCGTCGGAAAACTTTCTTGTACGTAAGTCTTTTTTTAAATTGGTGAACAAATAAAAATCACTAGGTGCCAGGTCTGGATTGTAGGGTGGATGGACTATTGATTGAAAGCCATGCTTGTGCAGAGCAGCCATTGCAACTTTGCTCTTGTGAACCGGCGCATTGTCTTGCAAGAGCAACACACCCTTGGTCAATTTTCCTCGACGTTTTTCCTTGATGGCCTCCTTTAATGTTTCTAATATCGCTGCGTAATATTCTCCGGTTATGCTCCTGCCTTTTTCTTTGTAATCAAACAATAATATCCCCTCACAATCCCAAAAAGAAGTAGCCATCAACTTTCCAGCCGATTCTGACACTTTGAATTTCTTTGGCGGTGGTGTCCCCTTCTTATGCCATCGCATGGATTCCTGTTTGGACTCAGGCTCAAAGTGATGAACCCATGTTTCATCTCCGGTAACAATCCACTTCAAAATCTATGCAGGTTTGTCTCCACACAGTTCCAAAAATTGTTTGGACGCACAGACGAGCTGCTGTTTCTGCAGCGACGTGAGCATTCTCGGTACCCATCTTGCACTGACTTTTGTCATACCCAGGTGGTCATATAGGATACGCGAAATGGTGGTATCTGATACTCCAACTAATGCACATAATTGTTTTTTCTTCAAACGGGCATCTTTCAGTAGAAATTTTTGCACTCTTTCGACGATGTCTGTGGTCGATGTGGTGGCCTCAGCTGGCCGTCCTGAGCGGGGGTCGTCTTCAATCAATTCTCGACCATGTTTAAAAAGACCACGCCACTTATAAATTATTGATTTACTAGGGCACTATTCCCCATAAACGGTTTCCATTTCATTCAATATGGTTTGAGCGTTCTTTCCTTGCTTTGTAAGGAACTTTATCACAGTCCGGTGTTCAATCTCCTTCATAGTTTCAGTTTTCTTCCGGATTGACTTGTTTAGCAGGCAACTATTCGTAAACGACTGACGCTATAGGGCTGCAACTTAACTTATATACTAATGATGAGTCGCCAATCAGAATGACACCTAGCGAGTGCCCCTACCCCCACTCCATCCCCTCCATTCCACGAACTTCTGGACCTCCCCTCGTATATATAGTTAATGATAGTGGAGTGTACGTCTCCACTGCACATGTTGTTTAAGGGACTTTCTTTTTTTTAACTTTAAAATCGTAAATGACATGTCAATAATGAACAACTGAAGTAGATATCTGTAATACTTAATACATAGAAAGAAAACTCTACGGAATAGATATTATAAGTAAATTAAAGAAGAGGGAGTCCTAACAGTACTTTGCCTTCATCAACAACAGCAAAATAAGTTCGTGAACCATACACTAACGAGAAAATATCAAACATAGAAATATACGAAAAATATAGAGCTACATTTATCAAAGGCAGAACAGAGCAAGCAACAAAACTACCCCTTCCCGCGGAACGACTAACAGGGGAAAACTTTCAGACACGTCTGGTCAAGCTATATGAAGGAGGTACTAATTGAGTCTGATATGGAATTATCAAGTTTTAGTCATAAGACTTAGAAACTTCAGTGAAAAATGCCTTATATATATATTTGGCCGCGTGTGAGTTTTGTCCTGATAAGGACTCCTTCTTCAACGTTTTGACGAGATCACAGTCGTCATCTTCAGGAAATGGTTTGTCAGTAGTTAAAGCTAGAGATCGACTATATAAGAAGGATATGGAATCTATAACATTATTAATTTTAAGATTATCCAAACATCACATTCAAAAGCACACAGAAATTAATGTATACGTTGAAAAATATTGTAAATGTTCAAAAGCAGCGATCCTAAATTGTGGTCTTGGGGAGCGCTACAAGGAGGTCCAAATTAGATGAGATACAAAACCATTGTAATGAACATAACACGAATCTGCGTAAATTCAACAAGTACTACTGCTGTAAATAGTGGCAAGTGTGCATATTCCTTAAAAATAAGTACTAGGGTTGCGTTTTAATATAATGATCCTGAAGTATTCGCTTGTCAACGTAGTGAGAACTATCTCAGATTCTGTGTGTTATATTATGTATTTTTTTAGGAAAAAAGTTCATTCTGTGATGCCCAGTGTGTTATAAATAAAACCCCACACCATTACAATTGTTTCAGACAGTGCATGTATATAACTTACCTATTTTCTATAGCATATTCTCCCCCAATTTCGTATTACAATTTCTAAAAGATTCACATATTTTCTCTTTTCTTTTCAACTATTCCTTAACACGGACTTCCCAACTCGGTCTCAATCTCATTAGCGGTAGTGTATTTGTACCAATATGTACTGGTTACATATTTTTATGGAGCAAATAACATAGTATTATGTAAAATATAATCTAACACAAGAGTAGATGATATAGTGCTTTTGAACACAATAAAACGGCTGAAAAAAGAACGTAAGTTATGTCCCACATATATACATAGATATATTACATCAAAGATTCTTATTACATAATATTTTCAATGCGTTTTCACTAAGTACATCACCGAAGATAAACAAATATACACTATCGTACGTTCAGAAAATAATTTATAACACCGAACCATGCATTTTATGGAACGCTAAGGACAGATCGTAAAGATAAATGAAATAAAGTCACAAACGCGGCGTAAAATATATTATTAATAGCATCAAAAACGATTTGAGCTTGCGTTGGCGTTTAATGTACATTTAAAGACCTACGACATTGCAATAAAAACCGTATACGAAGACGTGAAGTCACGTCACGTGATATTAAACGACCCTTAAGAGCCCGAGAAAAAATATTGGCACGTTCGAATTTACGATAACATCGACATCGCCATTTTCACGAACGCGTCATTGTATTGCTTGCTATATTTTATTCTTTTGTAGAGAACGCAGAAAGCCAAACTTGCACTTGACTTCTCTTAAGAGATTTGAATAATGCTGCCTCAGTGCACCAATAAAAATGTACATTTTCATCAAGATGCCTAGAAAATTATTGAGTTTGAATTATTTATTTTGTACTCATTAATAGTCAATTAATAGTCAGTTCCAGTAATTAAACCAAATTTTGTAATATATATATATATATATCGTTTAAATTTAATCCAGTCCTAACACGGAATATGTGATGATATATGTATGCACTTACGTAACATAAAACAATACCTCTAGATTAAATAAAAATTCAATTCATTTCCATTTAATTTGTATTCCATTTCTATCAATGCTTTCAGGCAACTTTTGTTAGAGCAGTTTTCTGTTGCTTAAGAAATGTTTGCATTTTCATTTGCTATTGTCTTTTTTTTTGTTATTACACATTTACTCTTGTTTCATAATAGTTATCATGGTACGATTATCCTGTAATAAACTGTATGCTGTTGGATAATAAATTATTATTATTATTTTAGAAATTAGATAAAATGCATCCCATTTACACCTTCACATTTCTAATTTCGCAAAATACACCTCTTGCTTTATTTACGATACTCGGGTGTTGAAATATACGGTGTATAAAGTTACGACTAAGTTACGTTTCTTATTGTTTAATAAACGTGTAAATTCATTCAAAACTAAGCAAACTTCTAGAAAAGTTACTCAAGCAATTTACTGATTTTTTTGTGCTATATTCCCGTAACTCGCCAACTAGCAGCGATAAAACTCGACCAGAAACTTTAGCGGAAAGGTGCTCCATCACGCGAAATTTTTTATTAGATCGGAAACTGCGTCGGAACAAAAGCCTTTCGCTACGGAAAAATATATAGTACGTCCAACAGCGTCTATAGGATGCGTTTAGAATATAAACAGGACGTCGTGCGTTACGCTGAAAAGGAACCTCGAGCGGGAAATACGACCCCCGTCCGCCGAGCACACACGCACACACATCTTTGCTCCCCCTTGAGCGATATCCATTGTGTTGCCGGGAGGAAAATATTGTGTTTGTTGTTGCTGTTGTTGTTTAGGCCAATCTCGGGGAAAAGAGAAAAGAAAGGAAAGGACATGGAAATGGAGGAAGAAGAAAAAAAGGGACGTCGCAAGAGAAAAGAAGTTATTTATGTTGGATATGCGGTTTCACGTTGGAACGGCGACGGGTAGCGTAACCTAAACGCGCGGCAAAGATGAATAGTTTATTGATATACAACCCCAATATTCTCTTCCCTCCTGCGTTCTGCTTGCAAGCGATCTCGAGGAACGATGGAAAACTGAGTTTATAGCAAAGAAAAGTTTTTTACTTAAGTTTTCCGGTGCTATATAACGGTACACGGAAACAGAAAACAGCAGATGTTTAAGTTTACTTTTGTAAAGTTCTCAAAATAAATACATATTCTACACGAGGCGCTTCCATAAATTCCAAACTGTTCAATTCAACTGACTCTATCGAAGAAGCAAGATATATGCGATCTGGCACAGAAATTGCAGCGAATAAGTAATGATCGGAAGTACTGAAGGAATAACATTACAGAAGAAGTGAAATTCATCCCTAGCGCAATATTCAGACACAATTCAATCAACGTTTTCTGATAATAATGGTAATAGGAAAAGCTTGCCTTAATACATCCAAGACTGGTGGAGATATCATGCTTACAAGACAGATTAGAAGGAGTATAAATGTTCCAGAGATGACATTTCTTATGGTAGAGAACAACCAACCTCATACTTGACAGATTTTATATGTTGAGGCCTATCGTGATGACTAACAAAAGTAAATATACAAGAATATGGCCAATAGTAGTAAGAAATGAGTTAACTCGCCTAGGTACGTTGAGGACAGTGTATCATCTCATTAGATTTAAATTTTCATCTTCATTGCGTCAAGAACATGTAAAATCAGATCACAAATACGTTAATTGTTTTAACACATGAAAGTGACTACAGACGTAGGGAGTGGTATTTGTAATAGGTTTAGCTAGCTTATATATTTACCTAGTCAGTCTTTATGAAGATTACAACTATACAGGAGACTGCATTATGCCTAGCTTGTACAGATCGTTAGCGCATTTAATGGCATATAAACATTTAAATATATAGTGTAAGATACAAACAATATAGATTAAAAATTATCAGTGTGGTTTGAGCACTGGTCATTGTAGGTCCATGTCCACCCACTCACTTCAAGTCTAGGGGTGTAGCTTCGCAAATATCTTGTATGGCCTCATTATATTTCCTCTTTGGACACTTATGTGATTAAGGTTTTGGTCCAGTACGCTATAGTCACTTCTTAGCGATTCAGAGATTTGTAGAGCGTATTTTTGCACTTAGTGTGTCCTGTTCGAATACGGTTTAACTTCAACCACTCTCTTGTAGGTAGTTTGGAAACATTAATACGTGTTGTGAAATCAAATATAGCATTATGATCTTCAGATTTTCCCCATTCCACTAAGATATTATAGCCGTCCGGTTGTTTCAGGTATGGGTTATGCCAGATTAGCTTCTGAGGTTTTAAATGTGTATTTGGAATATTATGAAGTGCATTGTAGATTGAGAGGTCTCGGAATGTATGGGTTGCTATATTCTTCCATTGTTTGACTGTGACTTCTTGGCACCTTAGTTCTGGAGGAGCTATGTTTCTTGTGACGTATAGCCATGAAACTGGGGACGATTTTAATGCACCAGCAATGTTATTTAGGTGCACATCTATCTTTCTTACATGTCGGCTTCTCTGCCAAACTGAAACGCAGTGCTCAGCAGTAGAATAGACGAGATAGAGAGTGCGAGTGTTCTTAGGGTAGCTGTCAACTTCCAGCCCATGCTTTCTAGGTGCCTTTTTATAGATTAGGGATTTGTATAAGGTTACACATACATAGGTATCTTGGGTTAAAATTGTGCCTTATTCTGTATTGACAAAAGGTTATGTTCAGTTGTTGTCTGGCGAGGTTATTGTTGTGATGAAAAACACATGTATGGGTTCGGACATAGATGAGACTCTTATAATTTTTATCCAGTGCGTCCAGATCTTCCGCGAGGGTAACTGCTCCTTTTTCGAATGATTTAGCTTGAAGGGCAATAGCCAGATCATCTGCATAGTCAAACTTTTTGTAGGTGATATTTGATATGTCACTGAGGTAAAGGTTGAAAAGCAGTGGCGCAGGAACTGATCCTTCCGGATGTTCGTTTTTGATTTTACACTTACTGGTTTCTAAGTCAACAGTTACTTTAATACCGCAGCTTTTTAGCATATTTTCAATAAGCTTTGTTAGTCTGGAGCACCTCACCATTCGTTTAAGTTTCAGAAATAGTCCGACCAAGTGTCATTAGGATCTGAATTTGACACCCGGGAACCTTTCCTTCTAAGCCTAGATAGTATACAGATTGCTGCCTAGGAAACACATCACCATTAAATCCGAAGTTCTCAGTAGATGCTCATCTCAAACGCGAGAATAACATTACATTAGTTCGTACTTACATATATCCATATCTCGTACATAAATTAAACATAAATAAAGATACCTATCATTAACACGTCCTTAACGAAAATTACAAGGCATGTTCTAGATCTTATCAAATGAAAAACGATTTTGCTGACCCCGCGTGCAATCTCCTAGACTTAGACGCTAAAATTGGTGTAATATGAAAAATACATTGGTTCCACGGTTCGCATTTTAGAGATAAGACCCATTCGCTGTCAGAGAATGTGAAGAATGAGGCTTTGTACGGTATATTTTTATTGCGCCTTTACTACGTTAACGTACACGAGTGCTTTCATTTGAAAGGGTTACAAATAAGGTTTTGGTAGGCACGGAAAAAGCTAGTGTTACAACTTTTTTGTTAGTCAATCAGATTCATTCCAGAAATGTCTTTTTCTGTCTAACCAACCATCATTGTTCAGCACAATTCGTCCGCATTTAGACATAAAAATTCAATGCTTCACGGCGAGGCAAGAGGGAGTGAATCGGCGACAAAAAAACCGGGACAACACAGCGAAACGCTTTGGCAGTTAGGACGAGAAAGAAGCTTAATACTGCTTTATACGTTTTTTTCGAAGGCGTTTCCCCATAAAATAAATAGAAGGACCTCGTTGCGTGCTGCTACGCAGTCGGTCCACGATTTTTTCCCATTTTAAAAAGTAGCCAAAGCGCAACCGGACATTAACGCTTAAATTCTTTATCCGATCGCTACAACTGCCACTGCCGCAATTGTAGCGGAAGAATGGAAAGGCACGCGTACCTCTTATTTTGAGCATTCGTTAAATATGGATCGGTGCGTGTCCGGATTAGGATTTCGGCCGGAGGCTTTTAGTTTCGGGACGGAAGAAGGATGTGCGAAGAAAATTAGAGAATTGATTCGGCCAATGGTGAAACGGGAAAGCATTCATAAGAAATGTATTCTTCATGAAGCGATTTTCGGTCGAAATCCGTGAAATGGTTCCAGGAAAGAATATATAACGACTAGCTTGGGTCACGTTTTGCTGAAAAAGAAAAACTAAAGTGAAAGAGCATTGTATCTTCTTTCACAAAAATCATGTCCATAAATACTAGAACCAAAAATTGTTTTAAGATACGAGGGTGACTTGAAATATTTCCGGAATTGGCAAGAGATGGCGGTCGGTAAGGGCAACCTTCTTTGTGGCAACTGTCAAAGCTTCAGATGTCTTATATCAATAATTGTTGTTTAAGAGTGTGTTTTGTGTAACAAGTCAGACGGTTTCGCAAAAATGGATAAAATCGAATGTTGTGCACTGATAAAACACTTCTGGATGACTGAGAAAACGCCCACAGAAATTCGAAATATTTTGCTGAAGGTTCATGACGGATAAGAGCTGTACAGGGTTTATACACAGACACCAAAATATTGGTGGACTTAGGCGGAAAATTAACTAGGGAAATACCAACAAACAAAGGAGTTAGACAAGGTTGCTGTATGTTGTCAACATTATTTAATAAATATACGAGGGACACGACAAGTTCCAAAACACGTCAGTAACGCGACGTCATACATATAATTAAATGACGTGATAAGTATGCAATGCAACCACACAAATAAATTAAAAGTATTTTATATTAGTACGTAATTATAACATAATACTTAATAATTAAAGTACATTTCAATGGATAACGCAACACACTGTTTTTTAATACGAACGCTCGTTCTATCAAAGTTAAAAATGTAAAAGAAATAGCTATTTACTTAATTTTTATATTTTCCATATCACAGTACTTTTAAGTTGTTGGTATTGGCTATATTTGATGAAATACAATTTTGTCGGCTGTCTTTGATCCTACCATTTTAAATGTTGACAGTTCGTATACTATGTTACATTAGTATGTTAGGTTAGGTTTGATACCGAGTTTATATGTGTGTATCTGGCAACGGCGTAAAAACTGACGTCACAATTTATTGATGACGTGCATTGAAACTTAGCGTGCCTCTAGTATATATCGATGCTGTTATAAAGGAGCGGAAGAAGAAGTGCCTTAAGGAAATACGTTTAAATCAGAACACCATCCTATAGCCACCATCTTATAGCTGACGACTTAATACTCCTAACAGAAACTGAGGATGATCTACAGAAAGGGATATATACTTTACAAAAAGTCAAAACTATGAAATGAAAATGTCGGCAAATAAAACCAAAGTGGTGGCTTTCCTGGGTAAATAACCTATTTGGACAAAAATAGTCATAAACGAGACTCTATTGGAACAGGTGGAACACTTTAACATCCATAAAATCTCGCTGTGACTAGCAACCTTATCACACGTGTCAATTCTACGCGTTTCTTCCTCTTATTTTTGTTTTCGCTTATTTTCTCATTTATGTCGAAGACGTTTAGTTCTGTTCTTATATCTCAATTTCTTATTCTAGGAGATCTTGTGCACTCTTCTCAAATATTTAATCTCTTGCGTATGTATCTTGCTTTCTTGTGTTATCGTTGTTGTCCATGTTTCACCACCGTATAAGAGGGTTGGCACTGCTACCCTCTTGTAATATTTTATTTGTGTATTCTTTCTTATTTTGTTTTTTAACGTTCTGCTGATTGCTCCATACATAACACATGGGCTGAAAAGTCCCGGGCCTAACATATAGATGACGCTAGTTTTATTGCAGTCACCTTTCTCTCAGTTAGTATTAACCTTCAAAAGACAGCTATTAAAATTTTATGATATTCTATTCATTAGTTTGTGAGTTATTGTGCTAAGAGTCACGCTGCTTTTGTTATTTTCAAAACAACGGGTCAAAAACAATTTCGTGCTTTAATTTTACACTGCTTCTTGATGGAAAAAAATACCGTTCAAGCGAAGCAATGGCTTGAAAAGTGTTATGGGGACTCCGCTCCATCAGAAACAACAATAAAACGTTGGTTTGCTGACTTCAAACGTGGTCGTGGAGACACAGATGATGCAGAACGCAGTGGACGTCCAAATGAGGCGGTAACACCAGAAAACATCAAAATAATCCACAAAATCGTTTTGAATGATCGAAAGGTGAACTTGCGTGAGTTAGCTGACATCGTAAAGATATCACAAGAATGTATTGGCTTTATATTGCATGAGCATTTGACTATGAGAAAGCTCTGTTCAAAGTGGGTGCCGCGTTTGCTCACTGTTGACCAAAAACAACAACGTGTTGATGATTCTGAGCAGTATTTGGCCATGTTTAAACGTAACAAACCGGAATTATTGCATCGATATGTGACAATGGATGAAACATGGATCCATCACTTCACTCCGGAATCAAAACGATCGTCATCTGAGTGGACAGCAACTGGTGAACCTCCTCCAAAGCGCCCGAAAGCACAGCAATCGGCTGGAAAGGTTATGGCCTCGGTATTTTTGGGATGTGCGTGGTGTAATATTCATCGACTATCTTGAGAAAGGAAATACCATCAACATGAATATTATATAGCGTTATTGGAGCGTTTGAAGGCCGAATTTGCAAAGAAACGACCGCATATGGCAAAGAAAAAAAATTGTTTCATCAAGACAACGCACCGTGTCACAAGTCAATCAAAACAATGGCAAAACTACATGAATTGAACTTCGAATTGCTCTCACATCCACCGTATCCGCCAGATTTGGGTCCCAGCGACTACTGGCTGTTCGCAGACCTCAAAAAAATGCTCGCCGGTAAGAAATTTCGCACGATGAAGAGGTTATCGCTGAAACTGAGGCCTATTTTGAGACAAAAGATAAATCGTTCTACAAAAGTGGTATTGAAATGTTAGAGCGGCGCTGGAATGATTGCGTTGCTCTTGATGGAGATTACATTGATGAACAAAGCTAATTTTGAACCAAAAAAAAACGTGTTTTCTTTGTTGGGCCCGGGACTTTTCAGCCCATGTGTTATGTGCTCATTTATTCATTTTTTCTTCTATGTATTTGATTGGATCATAAGATACAGATATATTTTTTTAATTATAAATCTCTGGTACTATACTGATAATTTTTACCCTGCAGTATAAACTTTAATACTGGAAAATAAAACTTCGAAACGGGTGAAACTGCATAATGAAGAATTTTTAAGGTACCTCGACGAAGTGTTAACATTTCGTCATTTTTATATTTCATAAAAAGATTTCCAAAAAGATAGCAACCTTAGAATATCATTAAAAATTATTTAAGTATTTCTCGCTGCCTATGGTTTTTCATTTACGTAATGGCTACTTTATCAACCAGAAATAATCTTTCAAAAGAGAAAAGGACTCGTAATGATTATCTTAATTAATTTCACCATCAATAACTATAAAATATCTCGACATTAAAAAAGTTTCAATTAAGAACATCCCTCTGGGTTATGTTTACTTCTTTAGGCTCAATTTTGCGTTGAAATTTACGGTTTGTAAAACCTACGCTCTTCATTTCAGCTCGTAAAAATCCTAATTCGGGGAATCTGCATTGTCCCCAGAAGCAAACGGTTCCCTTTCCGCCATACCGTGCAAAAAAAATACCACCCCGTCCTAATCCCGTATAACTGCCAATCGGCTATCGTTTTCCAACGATGCTTATAGCAATCGAGTTTAATACTCCGTCGCGTCTCCCGCCTCGATTTTCAACGGCGACGTTGGTTACTTCCGCATGGCCGAAAAGCACACGCAGCGTTCGCCTCCTGGTATATGACTCCGACGTCGCCTTTTCTCGCCAATTTTATGGACGCAATTTCGCCGCCAGTGACGCTTCAATACGATAGGATTTCGTCCAGTCAACGTATTATCGACCATAAAACGGTTTTCCTAGCGTATAAAATCAGAGAAAAGCGGTAAGAGGGAAAGGGAACCGGGCCGATACCGTCGTAAAGTTTAAAATTTAGCGGTTAGCGGAGGCTAAAGGGGTACCTTTCTCGGTAAGATGGGAGAGCAACGTTGCGATGAGGAAATGATACGATTATGGTGGCTCTTTTTGACCCTATTACTTGACGAAGTGGATTCTAAAAATGGAAAATATCTAAGGAGAATTGAAAAGAAGGGACCTCGATCACAGTTTATTTGAATAGTTACTTTTTGTGTAATATGATGATATCTGTAACCTTTGTTTTAGATATTTTCCATTAAAACTTTTCTTCTGCTAACTAAGATCTGACACTTGCTTTTAACTAATCCAAGTACGGTAATACAAAATATCAAATCCGTTTTTCCCTATCACTTCACGTTCATTTCTACGGTAAGCTCCAGATTTGCAAGGGGACACCACCGCACGTAATACAATGGACACCCTGGATTTTAACAAAAGGAAGTGCTCGCATGTAATAATTCTATAATTACAATTTACTGATTAAAGATGAACAGTGAAATAGGAATAATACCTTTCAAAATCGTGAAATAGTTAGATACAGTGCACACAATAACAGGTATAGATATTTTAAGTAATATACGGGTAGAAATTTTGTGACACTAGAAATGAAACGCAAACTCTAAGAATTGACTGAATTTCCGCAGAGATGGTATTTATCCCATAAATTACATTAACAGTGAGTTTAGTCACAGAATAGCAGAAAGGATAATTTCCAAAACTCCTGTTGCGTTTTTTCAGTACGCTTGCGCGTAATCGCGATATTGAAAATAATATGAAAAAAACAACAAAACAACTTCATTGTATTTACCCTATTTATTTACGTTTCATAACCTTGTCATTATTAGTCGGTTTGTGTACCAGTATTTGGCAGAATTTACGTTGAAATATGTCACAGAGTTTTAAAAGTTAGTTACAATATATGCAGAGTTTTCGGTTTTTTCTGTTACTTACTTCGTTCTCATTTTTCTTTTGTATTTCACTGTTATTGTTTATTTATTTATTTAGACTATAAGACAAAAGTTAGAAGTGATGCTAATAATGAAAAGAAGGGCGCAAACCCCCATATTTGTGCCGTGCAAAACCGTAATATAAAACAATCCTTTATTGTTTAAAGAAATAAATAGTATGTTTGGATAGTGTACTGAACCAACTAAAGTTAAATAACTCACAAATACAGACACAACTACCTATTGTGCCAATAATTTAAGACAAAGACATCTTTGTAGGGTCATGAGACTATAGAAACTTCGACCTTCCAGTAGTAAATGCTTTTACCTATGTTCGGGGGTCTCTGATAAAAAAATGTTTGGAGAAACATTCTTGGCTAGAATGCGAAAAACATGCTTTGGAGGCATCCAATTATATTACTGCTTTTTCTGTATTTTGCCATTTTAAAAGTGGTGAAAAATGCCAGGGGAGCCATTTGTTCATATTATATATATAAATTAGAAACAATTTTCTTGAAACAATGTTCTAGTTTAGTTCTTCGCCCTAAAAGAGGGCACACTTTAAAACATTATTTTGTAAATGTCAGTTACGTACCACCTTGTCCAAATTTTCTTATGGATTATTTGCTCTTATTATACGTTAGATTGAGAATATTTTGTGCTATAAAATTCTTAAATAGGGAGCTGACCTGTAACAAAGGAAAATAATGTAAAATTAAGTATAGTGAGACATTTATATTAAACACTAAAATATGATTTGTTGTTTCATTTCTCTGTTGTGTTTTGATTCATTTTATAAAGTAAGAGGGATCGGAAGTCAGACCGAACTAACTGTCGACACAGTGATAAGTGCAATACGATATGCAACAATCTGTTCTCTATTATTGTGCTAGAGTTATTACCGTGTCGAATTACTAATTGTACCCAAATTGTCACGCGAAATTCGATTAGCAATTAACAATTGAGAATGTGTAATTAACCGTTATGGTTTTATAAGAGGGTTTCAAGTGTTTTATGAAGTGAAATGGTTTGAATACTCAATTTTTATATAAGACAATGGTTATCGTAAGTGATTCAAAGTGCAGACTACAAGTTGAAGCAAGGATTCGAAGCACAATATCTGCTATATTTTTTTTCAATACCTCTATGATCAATTTCTGTAATTTATAATCAAGTGTATACATCTAATTTTCTCTAAATGTTATTGTTGTTCCTAAAATAAAAGCACAGTTGTATTATTTACCTTATAAATACTCTTTTTAAGCGTGTTGCTTACAAATTAACGGAATAAATTATAATTACAATTTTATTATTAAATTAATTTCCTTCTATCCCGTTATATGCAACATGACGTCTAACTAAGTTCACTTAATTGTGAACGTCAAAAAAGTAATACCACACAAATCAAAGAAGCCGACAAATTTATCCCTTCTGTTATTCTGTGGTTTAGTTTACTATCAAATATTGTCACATGCAGCTCGATATTGTTGTTTCTTTGTGCTAGTAAATAATGTAATTGTAAAAATGGCACGAATTATGCGAGCAGTTATTAAATCAAGAGGTGGATTTTTCGATGAGAAGGAAGCATAACCTACTTTATGTTTTGTAATGTTTATTATTACTTTTTCTTTTGTGTACACATATGCTATAAGTCGCAGATGAATACACCAAGTCTCATATAGAAGTCAGCAAAATTGAGTTGGGCAGTGTTATCTCTATTCTCATAATCAATAAACAAAATCAAAATATGGTACACGAAAATCCAGAAGAAAATTACCACGACAACCATAAGGCGAAGTTTGTTAACGAATACACTGCGTGCCTACAGTAAACTAATTATAGGTTCTGTGATATGCAGTGTATAACATACACATAGTAAATATAAATGCAAACAATTTAACGCCACTCAGTACATTACGTGTAATTAAGTGCCTGTCTATAATGAAGGAAGGTAATATGCTTTTAAAAATGATTGGCGACTTGTTTTTTTAACATATACTGGTAAAGCACTGTGTAATTTATAGACGCAATACGAAAACGATCAGCTAAAGAAGGCAGATTTATGGAGGAGTGGTATGGTAAGTACTCTGGATCTAAGATTAGTATTAGAACGTGTATTCGAAAGGTTATTCTTTGATATATATAGTAAGACAAATAAGTTTTAAAACTGGCCGTAGGGAAAAATCAATGAAGCAAGAAATCTGAATATCTTTCAATTTTCTTATTCAAAATATTCACCTGCAGTTTCAATACACTTGTCACGGCGATATAACAGTGATTCAAATGCATGTTACAGCTTATTTTATGGAATTACCTTTAGTTCTTGCGTTGTAGCTATTTTAATGCTGAAAATATTTTCAAAAAACATTATTTCAACTTTAATTTAGGGAATAGAGAGAAATCGCATGGGATGCAAATCAGAGAAATATGGCAGATGATTCGCAGACTTGATTTCGTGCCAAAAATTGATAAATAATGTGTGACGTGTGACACGTTTCATTATAGCGCAATATTACCAGGTCTCTGGGTAACGATATTCGGGTCGAATACGACGGATTCTGGCCATCAGACGCTGTGAAAACTTCGAGATAATATTTACCAGTAGCTAATTAACAAAATTCACTATTTCTGTCATTGAGTAAATATTCAGCGAATTTTGAATCGGTTGGTTTACAGGGAAGTCGTTACAATGCAATTCATACTGACGGTTCTTTTAATCGTTCTAGGAAGATTAGAAGGTTCCATTTTTAACATTTAGTAATTTATTGAAACCAGACTTTAGAGCCTCTTATTGTTCTACCCATTTGCGTTAGAAGGTAGTGTGCTGGTACTAAAACACCTTACTGTAATTCTACTTTTTCATAATGTATTTTGACCAAAATAAACTTTGTAAGATAGTTAGGAATAAACAGTACTTTAAATATTTTCAAGTTAGGTTCAAGAGGCATCACGAAGAAAGGGTTTGATTATTATAGGTGTAAATGACTTTACCATTTTAAGATAAAAATAAATATAATACCCGGCGCCTCCACCATTTTTCACCGTTCTTTTTTTTATTTTGGTCAAGTACTATAAGAGGTTACGAGAGCTATAACTGTATAGTATAACACATATAATACTCCTTTCTTAAGATTATTATGTATCACTTCTTACTTTTGACCTCCGGACACCGAAAATGGTTTAACAATTCGATGTTTTGTTGCGTTAAAAATTCAATTGTCTTGCGCACTGTGTGTGGGATCTTGATTCATCGTTCGAGATTAGTTTTTCGAAGCTCGGGGATGACTTGCGGTACACAAATGGTTGTATAAAAATCGGCAGTAACTGTTCTTTGATCTTGTAGAGGAATTGTCGCTACATGACTTGCATTCGAGACTAATGTCACTTCGAGAACGGATGATTTTTGTTAGCTTTCCTCCGTCTTGTAACACATAAATAGACGACTGGCTGGAGTTTCTTGACACCAATTCGTCCTAGCTTCCTTTTGTTGCTGTTTGTGGTCAGTCAACTTCAAAGAGCATATGAATTACTCTAGCAAAAGATTTTTCTACTACCTTTGATGTCAAGGGTGTTTCAATAGGACCACGAGATTTTAACGTTCAATAAAACATGGTTTCCTGTAGCAAAGTACTGAAATATTTATTTATTTATAATGTATACATTTCGGCATTACGTATGAAACAAAATATCTTGTCATGGCATTGCTGCCACGTACGTACTCTTTCGACCCAATTTGTAATAACACTACTGCATACATGTTTAATGGCAATTCAAATCTTGCGTTCTTATCCTAGTAATGTTATTAACATGTTACAAGTTCATCATCGATATTCGCAAGGACAAAGGCAATCAGCAATTCACCTTCTTTCATTTCATTTTATTGCGATAAAGCTACCAACATAACTCCAGCAAACGTCAAACCTTCCAAGAATTACCTAAATCTCATTGCCATTGTTAAACCGATCGCTAAATCGTTTATTTCGATAGAAAGACGAGATAAGATTCAATCCGCGGCGAATACAATAACTTTAAAAATGTATGAGGGACCGTATCTGCGGCCCTATTTTACCTTTCTCGCTTTTTCTGGTTGCTTTTCCAACTCAATTCGCAGAAAGCATCGGAAAGCACCGAAAGAGGTCAAGCTAGATTAAATTCGATCCGGTTCGAGACCTTAAAGTCCGGTTTTCGAAATAGCGCACGTCGAGATGAAGTCGCTATTGTAAACGTCGGATTTTTCTAGTCCGAAGGAGTACGGAAAAGCGGACGGCTGGCGATTTTAAATCGATTAGCGCTTTTGTCGGGCGAATGTCCTCAAATGTAGCGTGCGGAATGATAAAGTTCGCTAAATGATTACGTCTGAGCGGGATGTCTTGAAGTAATAGCGAGACAAGTTTCTTTTTCGTCGTTGCAGTTTGCAGTTCCCGTAAATTGTTTATCTTTTCCTTTGGGAAGGTATATTGATGTAAAAGTTAGATGTCAGCATGAGAGTTTGGAACACAATTTTATTATTTATTTCTGTACAGTTTCCAGTTGTTTAAAACTACGTCTCCACAAAAATACTACAAACAAAATGTAATGTTATCTGTTACGTTATAATATGCAACAAATAACGTTCTTGTATGACAGCACAACAAAAATTTGACGATGATGCAAAGAGTATTACGTCAAATTAGATCCGTTTAGAAAACATAGATGCTAGTTAATAGAGATGATATAAAGTTTTTAATCGTGGACTTACGAACCAATTTCAACTATGCAACTACATTGTTTACAACCCTTAGTAACAAAGCATTTATCAATACTCAACGTTATTACCTTAATCACATAAAACAACATTTAGACGACGTCTACGGTGATTAATCTTCTTTGTGTTCCATTGTACAAAAGTGGGCAAAATGTTTCTGTTTGGGGAAAGATGCTAAACGGTCGGGTAGACCAATTGAAGTGATAACGCCTCAACAAATTTAAATTAATGAAGATTTAGTGTTAGAAGATCGCCGCATGAAAGTGAAGGAAATAGCAGTGGTAACAAACATATTCGAAACAAGTATTCACGGAATTCTACTTGACGATTTAGGTATGAATAAAATTGGTGCTGCTGTCTAACGTGAATGTTGAGTCGAATGTGCGGGGTCGTTTTTAAACATGTGTGAAGACCACCCAAAACCGGTTTTGGAGTCCATTAT
The DNA here is from genome assembly GCA_023509865.1 of Trypoxylus dichotomus. Lineage (NCBI taxonomy): Eukaryota > Metazoa > Arthropoda > Insecta > Coleoptera > Scarabaeidae > Trypoxylus > Trypoxylus dichotomus. The sequence continues at coordinate 39,424,745 of CM042081.1, forward strand.
CATATTGGATGAAACAATGGTTCTGTTTCACGATCCTCTATCGAAAAGAGAGTCCATAGAATGGCAGAGGCCTGATGAACGACGATCCAGGAAGCCGAAGGTCGACAACTAAAAAGGTGATGGCCACAATATTATGGGATTTTAACGAAATTTTGCCAATTGACTTTTAAGAGCGCAATACTATAAACGGCACATATGTACTATACATCTTTATTGCATAAATTAAGGGACAATATTCGTGCAAAACGTGGAAAATTGACAAAAGGTGTGCGATTATTGCGCGACAATGCTCCCGTCCATACTGCCGCCGTTTCACAAGCTGCTAACTGCGAATGTGACTCTCAAGAATTCGAACATCCACCGTATAGTGCGGATATGACTCCTTGTGATTTTTATTTGTTTTCTAATTTAAAGAAAAATCTTAGGGACGTCGTTTTAAGGACGACAATGAATTGCAAGCATCTATTATAGAACATTTTGACGAAAAAACTTCAAATTATTATTACAAGGGTATCGAATTATTAATTAATCGTTGTAGTAAGTGTATAGAAGTTAGGAGGGATTACATTGAAAAATAAAATTTCTCATATTGTTCCAAGCTTCTTTCCTCTATATCAGGCCGTGAATTTATAGCGCCTACCTCGTATATACAACAAATAGAAGAATTTGTACTAAAAACTGGGGCTAAAATAATTAAGTGCAGAACTCATTACTAAAATTTGGAGAATCACAATTAATGTTACAAAAATATATTGTTAAAATATGTAGGCAGCAGACATATTGGCGAATTTGCTAAAACCTTGGTCATAGTTATACAACAATAGAAGGTGAACAGAGACACGAAAAATTAATCCTATTGAGTAGAGAACACAAGAACTTTATAAGCGAGATACTTCTCCTAGCACAAAGCGAACAAAAGACGTAGTTAACAAGAGGCTCTATACATAATTTCTTGGAATATATGATCCTTCGAATAGGAAATACCGTTAATACTTCAAGTGTACAGTTTCGCTGGCATTAGCGTGTATCGCGTATTTGTGTGAGCGCGTGTTCTAAATAAGGAACCATATTAAAGCGGCATACTCAATTAATGCCAAGCCTGCAGAAGAGAGTACGCACACATGGGTAGCGATGATATGTATATTTCAAAGGTGATCGGACATACCCGAAGTCGGGATTCATACGCGTATGGTTAGTATGTGTATGAATGCCCGATTATTCACAACCGATTTCGGACATTAGAATACGCTAGCACTATTATTAATTGTAGTGTTTGCAATATCAACATTTTACCGCATAGCTGCGTTTATGTGACATCTACTATTCAGACGTGTACTGTCTACTTCATCATTTTCGACCATCAGCTTCTGCGTGAGCGAGTTCAAACGTGGCCGCACAAGCACAAGTGACGAACCACGCAGTAGACGCACAAAAATCGCTACCGACGACGAAATGGTCGACAAGTTTCATGATTTCGTATTAACCGATCGCCAATTGAAGGTAAAAGAGATAGCAGAGACAACAGGCACCTCAGGAGAACGAAATTCTGGTTATCAAAAAGCTTTCGGCGGTATGGGTGCCGCGTTCGCTCACACCGAAATCAGGTGATTGCTTCGGAGGAGTGTCTGACCAGGATCCTACGCAATTTAACGAATTCTTCATGCATTTCGTAACCGTGGATGAGACTTGGAATCACCACTACAGACTGGAGAGCAAGGAACAATTGAAACGGCGAACTTTTCCGGGCGAATCGGCTACGAAGAAGGCAAAAGTCGTTCCATCCCAAGGTGTGATCCTCATCGACTATCTACAGAAGGATTTGATGCAGTATTGAAGGAGAAGCGGCCCTCTTTCAGCGGAAAAAGGTGCTTTTTCACCACGACAATGCACCGGCTCATTCATCCGGCATCGTCGTGTCTAAATTGAATAAGTTGCTTTACGAATTAGCTTTTCATCCTCCATATTCTCCGCACCTAGCCCCCAGCGACATTTTCCTATTCCCAAACCTGAAAAAATCACCGGGAGAAAAGAGATTTGACTGAAATCAGGAGGTCATCGCCGCTACAGATAGCTATTTTGCGGACCTCGAAGCATCCTACATTTTCGACAGCTTAAAGAGACTGGAGCACTAAGTAGAAAGGATGTTGATCTTCGAGGAGACTACATCGAAAAATAAAACCACACCGATACCATGTTTTTTTGTCGATTCCGGAAACATATCAGGTCACCCTCGTATAAAAATAATAATAATAATAAATATACAAAAATAAAAGACCACTCCAATACCGTATTTTTCTTGTCGATTCCGGAAACATTTCAGGTTGCTCAAAGAGTAAGTGCAATAGTGATATACCTTTTTCTATTAAGAAAGTATTGATCCAGACAGTTATAAGTACACCTTATTGCTTCTGTAATCACCCTGTATAGGTACTGCTCAATCGGCAAGATTTTTTTCAATTAACATGAAGAATTGTGAAAATCGCTAACCAGATTTCCCACTCATTGAAATCAAAATGGCAGTTGTAATCAGCTAAAATATTCAATCAAAATAAATTTCCTCACTTTCCGATTGCGACGTAGTTTTGATTTTCAATCATCATATTTATCTTTTTTTGTCCCCCGACATCCGTGCGAAACCAAATCGACCGTATCTGTTCAGAATCGCGCAGAATTCCTTATTTACTTCAGCGCCTCATTTAACTTCCAAATGCGGCGCACGAGGGCGTGAAATATCGCCGCTTCGTGGCACCGCAATAGGCCGGTCAGACGGGCCCTATTGCCCTCATTTCTCTTATCATCCGGGCCGCATCTGGACCGAACGGAACTAGATGCAAATCTTCACGCATAGTAAATCAGGACAAATCGTCATGGGGATCAGACCTAAAGTGGTGTCAATTTATACAAGCCGGTTTCGGTCGAAAATTCCGTCGCACAAATGTTGCGTGTCTTTGATGGCTTCGAGTTCCTCCCCATTTTTTCCCGCATTTGTCTTTTCCCGTTTAATTCCGATCAGTTTTGACGAATTCGAATCTGTCCGTTGGTAAAGAAGTTATCTCCTGATGTGGGGACTTGCTATTGAGGTTAATGCTGAAAAATTCTAATAAAGATGGTGGCGAAGGATTCAGTTGAGTATTAAGGAATGGTGATATTCCTTTGTTTGCTTGAACTTGTTTTAGTATTAAAAAGATCATACAATTGTAAATAAAATTCAGTTGTTTAAATTGCTATTTAGTAGCTTAGTATATTAGCGATTTTGCCGGATTATCGAGCAGGAATGGTAACACGTATAATACAGTACAGCAGTATTTAAAACGAGTTATAATAAGCTCCTCTGTTGCAAGAAAAGTACATATAAGCGTTATTTAAAAAAGTCTCTATCATGTAGCATCCGTGATTCGGGTCTTTCGTTTTTCAATTATGTATTCGGTCTAAAGTCATGTGCTCCGACATATTTTCCCAACCCTCTATAAATGTTGTAATGGGATTTTTGTAGGGCATGTTCCGCTCAAGAGCATGTCCAGTTTTGATTTTAATTTTGTTACTTTGTCATTGTGCTTACTTTCTCATTAACAATTTTCCTTAAACTAATTTTTTTGCGAGTAAGTATGACTTATTGGACTTCGCCTCAGTGTTCAACTTGAGACTAGAATGAAAAATCTTGGTCCGTCAATTTAAGGACATTCAAATTTTGTTTTTCAAAAGTTTGACTTATTAATACTCGTCAGATTTCAGCAACAGAAGCGGACTTATCTGAGCCGCAGATCAAAAATAGTATGCTTTCTCGCAATATTGATGACCTGAAATATGCTGTTATTATATATATATATATATATATATATATATATATGTATTGCAGCATATATTTCGCAGGTAAAGGGTGTCTTGTTATTCTCTCGGGTTTTGTCTCCCGTTTGGCGTTGATCCTTAGAAGAACCAGGTACGTCCTGACGTTTCGGTGTAATCGCATACATCTCCTTCTTGAGGTCGAAATCACGACCTCATATATATATATATATATGACTTTCTAGTTAATGAATTAGTAAGAAAACATGGAGATCACTTAGGTCAGTTCAAGAGCAAAACTAGTTTGTTTGTGAATTTAACAATTAGGATATTCACAAGAAGATCATGGACTTTGAACGTCGCTTGGCAGATTTGTGTTCAAGTCAAAGCACTAACCTTAAAACTAAGCATCCTAAATTTACCCAACCCTAAATTTAATGGCATAGAACAAAATCCAGTAGATTGTCTACATTCTTTTACAAAAAGTATTGCCTCGCTATATTCATAAGATCCTCTTTGGAATCGAAGCCAGCAATGTGGTTTTCAATTGTACAAAAATCTTGCCATTCATTCAATGTATTTAAAACTATATTCTTAAAAACTATTAAGGCGAGATGGTTCAGGGTATAATTAGATCCAATCTTACCATGAACAGATATAAATAGAGGTAGCTCAGCATTGATCACCTTCTTTCTCTAAAGAAGAAATTGTAACTGAAACGTTTTTACTAAAAACTGGACGTTCCGACAGCTAAGCTATCATTTTCAGCAGTAAACTATACTATTTACAGTATTATTAAAGTTATAGTCGAATGAGTAAGGGCTAGAGTTCAGAAGGGCTAAATCTGTATTCATCAAAATATGTTTACCTTTGTAAATTTCCATGCCTTCATAACAATTTAAATACACACTGTCGTTTACATTTTGAATTACATAGCTTTATATTACCAACATTGTGATTACTTTCTTCTGAATTTAAGTTGTTTCAAATGCTCTTTAGATCTAATTTGCCCAATGGTATGCATTGGGCAGACCACAACCTTTACATAATATTTTGTAGATTCCTGATTTTTCCGGTGTTATCTACTCAGTTCTTAGGATTTCCTAAAAGGTTTATTGTTTACTGCATAACTTCAAGAATTTCGTATTACTAATGCTAGTCCTTTCCAGTGTGCTTATATTTCTAATTCCACTCTTTTGTTCCCTAATAATATTATAGATTACATTTTCGGAGAATCCGTTAAAATTTGCAACTTTGGTGAGTTCATTCAGTTCATTTGGATATCTGTCTTTAGTTAGAGTAATATTTGTCAAACTATGAACTAAAAAATTAATTGTTGAAAGTTTATGTTTCCATGAATGATTAGAATCTTCCGAGATGAATGAAGAGTTATTAGTAGGTTTTGTATGTATGGCTATTTCTAGCTTATTTCCACTTCACGTAGCTAACACGTCTACGAAAGGATTCCTGTTTCGGTTTCTGTTTCGTGACTAAATTTAATGGATGGAAAGTTTGAATTTAACTGTTCTAATAATATGATTATTGAGTATTTTCTCGTGTCAAAGATACAGAAAATGTAGTCAACGTATCTAATCCAAGGCTGTTGAAAATAAAAGTATTCTTAAGGTCACTTTTAAATTTACCCATAAAAAGGTTAGCCTTGAAGGGGATAGGCTGTTACCTATTCTGGTTCCTTCAGTTTGTCTGTAAAAAGTGTTATTAATTTAGAAAATGTTTTGCTTCATGCAAGTCTACTCAAAGAAATTAAACAAACAACCTCCTTGCTATCTATTTGCTTATCTAAGAAAAGTTTTCGATGGTATACGGGTATTATACTGTAGGGACACAGTCGACTGCGGAGTTTATACTCGTCATGTTATACATACTCGCGATATTTGCTTAAATAAGGAGCTAACTCTCAATTGTTTGACGCGTCGTTCTGCTACCACGCTCATATATCATATACGTGTAATTTTAAGAAAACTGATTATGAACTAAAGGAGTCCTAATTTATAAAAAGACTCGCCGATTACCAATAGAATAAAATTCGAAACTATTCCAATTTAAAATTAAACTTTCTTTATATCAAATAGACTCGAACGAAACAGTAGAATTAATATGTTTAATTAAAAATGAAATTTTATTTCAAGTATAAAACTGTACTACTATTTGCCTTAAGAACTTCACAGCTAATACTAAAAAACCCGTTTTGTTTGAGTTCATTTTACGAAATAGGCGTATATATTTCCGCTTTATTTCAACTTTGGAATAAATTTCAATCTATCCGTTTGACGTCTGGCTTCACTTCAATTACAAAGTTGCACATTCGAAAAGTTAAAGTATTCATTTAGAATCGATCCCCGCACTCGGCAGAGTTCAATTACCCGCCACATCACGATCCTGAAGCTTTCGATCTTGGCTTCAGACGGTTGCTATAGCGAACGGGAACCATTTAGCGCCGGCACCATCGGAATCAGGTGCAAAGTGTCTCGACCTCTACCGTCACATTCGACATTCACTATATATAATGCATTTGAAATTGTAATGCGGGTAAATTTCCTGCCCGCCACGGCGAATGAAGAACGCTCTCGAATTTAAAAATATATTGAATCCGTCGTATAAATCGGCGTATAGGTACCGATTTCGCGGCGAGATTTAGAAGTGAGGCATGTACGTGTACGTACCTTGACGTTAACGTAGAAAGAGCGCTGAATATTTAGGTATACGTGCGGCTTCGGAATATGGGCGCAGAATTCTTTTCGGTGCGAAAGCGATTTTGCTTCTAAGTTTCCGTAAAAGGATTTCAAAGAAGTTAAAAAGAAGGTTAGTACATGCCGCTCTTTTCTGCGATATAATTTCATATTTGCATCAGATACTGAGATTCTGTTACTACATGTTGGGGTTCTCAAACTGTGGTATGTGTACTCGAAGCTTCCCATAGTGGTGCACAAGGTGTAAACATATGAGAATACCATGCGATGCCAGAGATAGAAGTTATAAATTGTGACAGGCCTGATAAGTGAGTCAATTGATTGTTGTTATCACAATCGTCGGCATCGTCTCTTATTATACTCTTAAAAATAAGCTATAGAATGTTGTATTGTTAATCAGCTGTTATATTCAAACTGCATTAAGTTATTTATTTGTTTAAAGTAGGTAGTTAGCATAAACTGAAAAAAGGATGGATTCCTCCTCCAGCTGCAAGATTCACTACTCTGAACGATAAATATTAAATATATAAATATTGTATTAAATTTCCTATTATTATGAATATCATTTATTAACCATGTCTCGGGAACATTAGCTAGTTTTTCTCCAGGTTTGGGAAAAATGTCTGTATTTTTCTGTAGATTACGTATAGCGAAGTTTATGGGATTTGGATACATTTCACTCTTACTCGTTTACGCCAGTACCTAAAAATAGAACCTTATCCTCCTGTATATCGAAATCTATAAATAAGCCTAACGAATTCGTTTCAATTTTTATCCCATTTCATAAAAGGATCAACAATCCTCTAGAGATGCGCTACCTCTATTCAGATATATGTATGTATACGTTTAAAGCAGGGTGATATCATGCAAGTACAAACCAGAGATGAAAGGGTTCGTATATAAAATTCGCTAGTACAAAAAGGAATTGTATGCTGTAGCAGGCATTCGCATATTAGACTAGACGACGGCAATATAGAACTTTATAAGATCGCGTGCTTTTGTAAACTGTCTCCATAGCAATATATTCAGAATTTATAAATTCAGTAATAAGTGTCCGATTAGTTTATAGGTTTGAGATTGTACGAAATAAATTTGAGGTTATGTGAAAAGGATATCTTATTAGAGAGGGTGGAGGGTAACTTCTACGCCTACGAGAATGATATATTAAATCAAATTAACCCTAGTATATCAACTAAGCCGGAGCTATGAGAATATGCCCAACCGTGGCCTTGGAGGTCATCTTAGGCCTTACACCCCACACATAGTGATGGAGGTAGTGGCCCATGCGGCAATATATAAACTAATCAGGGCGGGGACTGAAGAAAATGAGATTGTGTTCCAGAGAACTTGGTCATCTCGAGCGGAACTCTCCTCACTTCCAAGTCTACCGAGCGATAAAATGGTTAAGAAATATAGCTGCAAAAAGAATCTTCTTACAAAGCTAAGTAATAAGTAAGAATGGAACGGAGAATCCTCTACCTACTTTCTAAAGGTAAATACCATTAAATGGTACACGGATGGTTCCAAACTTGATAGAGAAACAGGTGCAGGGGTATTTGGGCCAGGAACCAAATATTCAGAATTAATGGGAATATATCCGAGCGTCTTTCAAGCGGAGATCAATTCGATTGGAAGACGTACTCAATTGAACCTTGACAGGAACTATCGAAGGCAAAGCACTGCAATTTTCTCCAATAGTAAGCAGCCATGATGGCGTTAAGCTCTAACACCATCAGTTCGAAATTAGTCTGGGAATGGTTAGAGAAACTAAACAACCTAGGCAGAGAAAACAGAGTTGTACTATGCTGGGTACCAGGACACACTGGAATCAGCGCAACCTATTAGCTAACTTATTAGCAAAAAAGGCCGCCACAACTTCGAACTTAAAGACAGAGAGGAGAAGCTCAGAGCATTTTTTTGGGAGAATCTTCCTGGTTTGACATTCCAAGGTATTCCTTGGAAACTTCAATGAGCAAAGAGCAAAGACTATGCTTCAACTTAGTATAAACAGACTACGTGTCCTCACAGGTTTTCTTACAGGGAATTGTCACCTTGGGGAACACTTGACAACGATAGGTCTGAAACAGAATAGCGACTGCAGCTTTTGTGGTGCAGGGGCTGAAAGTCCGCAACACCTAACGTCTAACTGCAGTGCCATTATAGAGACTCGTGCCCACCTAGAATACCTTATCTGAAACCATCACATCTATTGTAATTTATTAGAGCTCTTGGACTGGATGGGAACTTATAAGTGCGGGCAAACCCTAACAGCTTGCAGCTTATATAAGGAGGCGCAATAGATCAATAGGTCGCAGTGCAACATCACTCTTAATTAATCTAATCTAATTTAATCTCGATGGACCTAGTGGATTTCAACATTACCGGCACGACTTGAGGAAAGAACCCAAGGTGATATCGCGGAGACCTCAAGGCGGCGCAAGTGTTATGGCATGGGTGCAATTTCTTACTCAGGGGTAGTTGAAATCATTTTCATCGAGCGATCTCAAAAATACCTAGAAATAATCGAAAACGTAAAAAGCGTAATCCAGAATCAAATGGAAACAAAAGACTATTTTGCAACAAGATAATGCTCGGGTAGTGAAACAATGGTTAGAACAAAATAATATAACTTTATTGCCATGACCACCGTTATCTCCGGACCTCAACATAATAGAAAATGTATGGGAATGGTTGTCCCGAAGGATTTATAGTAGTGGGAAGCAATTTTAAATAAAGAACAGTTGAAACTGGGCGTTCGGGAAGCATGGCAAGGACTTCCGCTCGAGTACATTAAAAATTTGTATAATTCATTGCCAAACAGAACGTTAGACGTAATAAGTAAGAACGGTAGCCATACGCATTATTAAATAAAGTTTTTGCCAACAATTTTATTTATTTTATTTTGCTGCATTTAATCAAATGTCGCGTCAGTTTTCAAAGTAACATTTATTTTTTAAACTGAATTTAAATTTTTTTACTTTTATTGGGAATCCTTGCCTAAAATAGCAGTATTTTATCGGCATAAAATACAAAATTGAAAAGTATTCGTTTAATAAAGTTATAGATATTGCGTTTAATCATGTGTCGCGATATATATATCCTTCAGCTTAAATTTAATGCTAGCTTCAATATAAATAAAATATAACCGAATATTATAATATCCTCGACCTAGAAAAACTCAAATGAACACTTCTTAAATTGATCCATCACAAGAATTATTCACTTTCCGCAGCTACATCTTTCCCATACCATCTATTTCCCTAAAATTTAATTAATGGTATACATTTTCCGTGTAATTTCCTTCAACACATGTTCGAACCGAAGTGGTACTTAAAATGTCTTTCCTCGGCGGAATCGTTCACCTTCTTCCGTACGTCGTCACGCTATCTATTCGATAAATCTTTTCTTGTTCTCTCACACACGTGCTTTGTCTCCATCTCTCCGTCTCAAATACCTTTTATTTTTTATTGGTTCCAGTTCCGCCGGACATCGACGATTCGAAGACAAGCGGAGACATTACGGTTTCAGAGGGAGAGAACGTCACGCTGGTGTGCCAGGCGAGCGGTCAACCGACGCCGAGGATCCTCTGGAGACGGGAGGACGGAAGTCACATCCTGCTAAGGAACAGGCTGGAGGAATCCGAATCAGGTGAGTTGTTAAATTTGTTCTTGACGTTACGGTTGTCCCTAATGGGACGGGATTTCCAGTTGAATCTTTATAGGCAGTAAACTCCAAATGGGAATTGTATTAACACAACGGAAGGTGTATTTTATGTTGGACGTAGTATGAGGGTTAATTTTTAAAGGAGACGCCGTTTAGAACTGTACGAGGGCGGATCTTCATGCCACACCTCTTCTAATTAGTTGTTCGGTTACTGTGTTTGAAATTTAGTTAAAAATTTGTAGATCATATCTATATAATGTCAAATTTGTATCTCAAAATTCAAATTCGTAAAGACATTATGACAAGTATTGGCGGGTCTCCAGTTTATTATGATGTAGTTAAATGCTGATGTCAAGATCTTAAATGCGCAGGACCACCCTGTGTTAACCATGGTGCCAAAGTGCCATATTTTGAAGTCTTTATGCCATATCTCCTTTGATATCAGTTGAATTAGGCTGGATTTTCAATACAATAAAGACTTATATCTTTGCTATCAATTTATAAACCTTAAAGAAATTTTTGTCACAACGGAAGGAAGGGACGAATTATTTTCTGTAGCAATAACTCACCCCATTTTTCGGGGCGACTAGGTGCCACAGCTGATTTATCTTTGAAAAGATGTTAAATACGTTTCATGATTACTAATCACCCTACAGAATTCAAATGTATTTAGATTTATATATAAATATATATATATAAATAAAAGGATAAAAAGTGAATCTATGTATTATATTTGAAACCAGTCATTATAAATTTGTGAAGCGGCAAAAGGTTACCAATAAAATCCTACAAAAATAAGAAACGAAAAGAATCGTGACGTGGTGGAAACATCCTTTCTGTAAGAAGTCTGCCCTAAACATTCAGCCCAACTCAACCTAAGAGGAAACTAACTTTAAAGGAACCACGTACACTACCGCTCAAAAGTGTTTGGGCACCCCTGTTTTCATGGATTATTCATATGGTATTATGTTTACCAAAAAAAACATTATAATAAAATGAAACACGTATTTAAAATATAGTTCAGTAAGATAAACACCCATTATATCGCATAAGGTTTACTATCATTTACCTGCACTTGCTCGGATTACCATAAACTGTTTATTGCAGTGCAATTACAATAACAATCCTTCTGAATTTACTGGATAAATTTAGTCATCTGTTAGATTGTAGGTAATAATGTTTAAATTACCTTCCTAGAAGATTATAGTGAAATCTGTAACCTATGGTCAGTTGCAGTGTGGTATTTACTCTATTCACATCGTGAGCGAAATATCGTGTGACAATTTTTTAAAATGCCTCCGAGAAGAGAAATTAGTACGGAAACGCGTGCGCTTATAATAGCTTACCATAAAAGTGGCATAATTAATCGACAAATTGCCAAATAAATGAAAATACACCACGCTACGGTTGACTATAACGTAAAAAAATATCGGGAAACTGGCAGTTTTCTTAATAAAAGACGGAGTGGAAGGTCAAAAGCGACAACATCTGCAGATGATCGCAGAATAGTGGTTACCAGCAAGTTAAATAGACGCAAAACAGCCCCGGAAATCACGGCAGAATTAAATGTTGGTCGCCAAAATCTAGCCAGTGTTTCTACAGTCAAACGTCGCCTACAGAAAGCCGTGCTCCATGGACGTATTGCGATGAAAAAGCCATTACTACGCAAACAAAACAAGCAGAAACGACTTAAATGGGCTCGTGAACACCAACACTGGACCATAGAAGAGTGGAACAACGTCCTATGAACGGATGAGTCCAAATTTGAGCTGTTCGGAACCCGAAGACGCATATTCGTAAGAAGATCTGTGGGTGAACGTGCCAGAGAAGAGTGTATTGCTGCTACCGTGAAGCATGGTGGAGGTTCTATCATCATTTGGGGCTGTTTTGCTAGCACTAGTGTAGGGGACATAGTGAAAATTGACGGTATATTAAAAAAAGAAGGCTACCGCGAAATTTTGGGGAACCACGCAATACCTTCCGGAATTCGACTTTTGGGTAAAAAATTTTACCTTCCAGCAAGATAATGACCCAAAACATTCCTCTAAATTATGTAAAGACTATTTACGCCATTTAGAAGAGGAAGGAACTCTCAAAATTATGGAATGGCCTCCCCAGAGCCCCGACTTGAATCCAATCGAGTTACTATGGGAGGAACTAGATCGGGAAGTACGGAAATCGGCTCCGACATCAGCTACTGACGTGTGGAACAAATTGTAATCGAGTTGGACCTCAATAACACAAGAAACTCTGGCAAAACTTATTGCGAGAATGCCTCGATTGTGTGCTGCAATTATTAAATCAAGAGGAGGTCACATAGATGAAAGCAAAATTTTTATTCATGTACGTGTATCTCTACATAAAAAATTAATATTATTAACATTTTTGCTGTCGGTGAGAGTGCCTAAACACTTTTGAGCGGTAGTGTATGTACAACTGTCTTAAACTTCCCTGTACAGAGTTTAGGAACTTTTAGAAAAATTGAATTAAAAGAATGGAAAATAAGGGAATAAGTAGTCTACTTGAAACTTGTGCCTGCTGATTTCAGTCGGCGGTATAATTTTCTTTTTAATTTGTTGCTCATTGTTCCAAAGAACTGAGGCTCAGGCCACTTCCAGAATTTTCCTCTCTTTCTCGTACAGGATACACTGTAGTGGTGGACGATATTTCTCTGTCGGTGATTTTTTCACCGTGATTCGAAAGTCACTGGTCACGCCCGTGAAGTTAGATATCAGAAAACAGTGATCGGTGATTTGATAACGATTGCGTGAAATAGCTTTTATTAGATATTCAAGCAGTAACGGCGCGATGAATCGATCCGATACGTAATCACTGGTTGGAGATATATATGTGAATAATATTTTATTAAGTGGTTATCACATGTGGTTTAACAAATGACCTTCGCCAGTATGCCAATATACTAATGTCTGAATGTAACGTCTATTCTTGCTAATACGTATATATGTATAAATATTTCTACCTCTTCATTAATAATTAGGGCTAATTTACAGTAATTGTTAGCTTAAAAAAATAGAGGGGTATCTATATTAGTTTTATTTGAAAGCAAAGGTGTATTGTTATACCTATGTATATGAATGTAATGCGAAAAATTCAAATTATAATTTGAACACAAGAAGATAATTTTCATTAAATGTATTTTCTTTTACCCCCCATATGTGTCGGAATTTGGATTCTCTTGAAAGTTATATTAGCATTTTATGAATGTAAATTGGTGTTACAAAATAAAATTACCTTTATCATAATATATAAGTTGGTATAACACTTTCATGTTTGATAATATTTTATTTAGTATAGAAAAACATGTATCTTTCTGAGTGAATATTTAACCAAATATCCTATATTATAAGATAAAGCAGATTTGCAATACATTCTACTTACATTAAATTTAAAAGTATTAGTGTACAAATACATGAACTCGATCTTTGTCTTTCTCTATATTGTGTTATATGTAAATAGAATAAATATTTAAAAACGGAAATATAAAATACTTCTTTTTATTTAGGACACGATAAACATTAAATTAGAGTAAATCTAAACAAATCTTAGTTTAAAAGCATGATTTTAAAATGTATTTATACACAATGAACAATTTCTATTTACCAAATTTTTCACAAAGAATCTAAATTTCATTCTTTCTACTAATACAAATTTTATCAAAAATACGTACGATTATAAATGTTTATCGCAGTCGTTAAAATAATTTTGACTTCCTCAGACTTACGTTCAAGTCATGAAACACAAGTAGAAATATAAAATAATGTGTGTAATATGTACCTTTTTCTGTCCGCATCCCTTTTCTATGCGTTTCCTAAACTATGTCTTGTAGACTAAACAAATGCTATGATTAATGATTTAAATATTTTATAACAGAGTATGTAGTGCAAGTGGTGGTGTTACCGTTATCGTCTGTAAATTCTTGAGTATTAAAATTCGAAAGATTTTTGTGTTTGAACACAAGAATATATCCGTCTTAACGATAACCAAGATGTATATTGTAGCCTTAACATCCCGAAAAATAAACATAGCCTTTTGCCATGTAACATATGAAATACCCGGACTAATCTTATAACTTATACCTATTTTCGAATGCAAAAGAAAACACACAAAAATTGTAATTGTTTTATTCAAAAAAATATCGTGTAAATGTGGTTTTCATTAGTATTAATGGCACTGATGCTTACGTGACATTTGAATATCAAACTTGTTCAAATATTCGTGAATTTCTTTCCATTTGGCTGCATCTCGTTACAGGAGATACGATATACTGGATATACATAACAGATGGGCTAAAGAGTCCCGGACTTAACAAAGAAAACACTGTTTTTTTGGTTCAAAATTAGCTTTATTCATCAACGTAATCTCCATCAAGAGCAACGCAATCATTCCAGCGCCGCTCTAACATTTCAATACCACTTTTGTAGAACGATTTATCTTTTGCCTCAAAATAGGCCTCAGTTTCAGCGATAACCTCTTCATTCGTGCGAAATTTCTTACCGGCGAACATTTTTTTGAGGTATGCGAACAGCCAGTAGTCGCTGGGAGCCAAATCTGGCGAATACGGTGGATGTGGGAGCAATTCGAAGTTCAATTCATGTAGTTTTGCCATTGTCTTGATTGACTTGTGACACGGTGCGTTGTCTTGATGAAACAAATTTTTTTTCTTTGCCAAATGCGGTCGTTTCTTTGCAATTTCGGCCTTCAAACGCTCCAATAACGCTATATAATATTCACTGTTGATGGTATTTCCTTTCTCAAGATAGTCGATGAATATTACACCACGCACATCCCAAAATACCGAGGCCATAACATTTCAAGCCGATTGTTGTGCTTCCGGGCGCTTTGGACGAGATTCACCAGTTGCTGTCCACTCAGATGACGATCGTTTTGATTCCGGAGTGAAGTGATGGATCCATGTGTCATCCATTGTCACATATCGACGCAAAAATTCCGGTTTGTTACGTTTAAACATGGCCACACACTGCTCAGAATCATCAACACTTTCTTGTTTTTGGTCAAGAATGAGCAAACGCGGCACCTACCCTGAACAGAGCTTTCTCATAGTCAAATGCTCATGCAATATAAAGCCAATACGTTCTTTTGATATCGTTACGATGTCAGCTAACTCACGCAACTTCATTTTTCGATCATTTGAAACGATTTTGTGGATTTTTTTGATGCTTTCTGGTGTTACCGCCTCATTTGGACGTCCACTGCGTCCTGCATCATTGGTGTCTCTACGACCACGTTTGAAGTCAGCAAACCAACGTTTTATTGTTGTTTCTGATGGAGCGGACTCCCCATAATACTTTTCAAGCCATTGCTTCGCTTGAACGGTATTTTTCCCATCAAGACGCAGTGTAAAATTAAAACACGAAATTGTTTTTGATCCATTGTTTTGAAAATAACAAAGTAGCGTGACTCTTAGCACAATAACTCACAAACTAATGAATAGAATATCATGAAAATTTAACAGCTGTCTTTTGAAGGTTAGTACTAACTGAGAGAGAGGTGACTGCAATAAAACTAGCGTCATCTATGTGTTAGGCCCGGGACTTTTCAGCCCATGTGTTATATGTCATAACCATGATCACGTTCACCGTTTACAATCACCGTTATTTATAAATCACGATCACTATTCATGACGTGATTTAAAAATCATGGTATCGTTCATCACTAATGCACTGGCTTCCCTGCTGACATCAAAGTTAGTCAGCATTAAACCTGGATAACATTTACCACGATATTTCATGACACTGAGTGACCCCTGTAGGCACTCCGGTTAACAATATCGAATGGTTTTGGATCTCTAAGGCGTTTAATGTAAAAAGGTGTTAAATCTAGGTATTTGTAAGAAAAATAAAAGTGTTGTCTTGCGATCGGTGACCTCCGAATAAATTATGGATGAGTATCAAGACCTAATTAGGTGCGTGAAAGACAGAATCTAAGTAGCCTTTTAGCTTTTAAAGTGAAGTTATAGTTTCGCATATTTTATGGATAAGCCAGAAGACATTTTATACACCAAAGTTCACATTTACCAAACTAATCTGTTAAGTGCTTCTACTAAACTTACGTAAAAGAAAATGAGTAAAAAGTATACAACAAAGCTAGGAGCTTAATGAGAAAATTGTGGTCTGCATATTATTACTTTTCTAAACATTGTAAACTTTCAAGTCTTTGAACTATGCGTAACTTTAATTTAGCGTCTTATACCTCTGACGATTCATCTCCGCTAATTAACGTATCTCAGTCGAAATTACTTCGACGATCTTAAA
Organism: Trypoxylus dichotomus; assembly: GCA_023509865.1. NCBI lineage: Eukaryota > Metazoa > Arthropoda > Insecta > Coleoptera > Scarabaeidae > Trypoxylus > Trypoxylus dichotomus. The sequence continues at coordinate 39,441,195 of CM042081.1, forward strand.
TTGAAGATACCATCTACACTGTGTGAAAGGCCATCTACAGAACTCTAATGGCTCATTGTTTACGTCGCCCTCACATAATAAAGTTCCTACTTGAAACCGAATAGGGTTCCCTCGAACTTGCTTACCTATCTAGAGCGGTTCTTTACCGTCCGACGCAAGGTGGAAGATTCAATAATGTTCCACTAATCGGTTCGGCTCCACGTACGACACCGTAACGCTGTAGCTGAAGGGGAACGTCGGCCTGTTTATATCGGGGTGGAGGTGTGAGAAGTTAACCGAAACGCTAAATAGGGCTTTGACATTGACAGAGGTTGGTAAGAAAGTTGGTTGTCTGGAGAACCTACGTCAGCATTCGTGAAGGCCATTAATAAGGCGTCGAATTGAATATTATATCGGTTTCTCCCGTCCGCCTATGGATGTATTGAGGAGATATTACGGGACGGCCTTGTCGAACCCACTTAACTTATTGCTACTTCGCTAATTCCTTTACCGTAATGGATAGACACTGATAAATTCCGTCTAGTTTCTAAGTACCGTGACAATGGAGATTAAGCGAAGGTTTTTAACATGACGCCTTAGTATAAACTAGCGTAAATTGGGTGAAATCTAGATTACCTACTGCTAGACCTAAGTTGGTTAACGATGAACATTACTGCATCCAGATAATAATGTAAGCATTCTCTTCATTGGTTTAAGATAGAGGTTGCCACCTTTATTCGGCCGCCACCCAAAAGTTACTTAGAAGCCAACTTGCCGCTAGGTATTTTCTAAAGTTAAATAGTATTGTTATAAGACTGATATTTCTTCAGGAATATAAAACGTTAGTAAAATGCAATCGTGATTTTATGATTACCCTTAATAACGAGAGTTCAATTTAATAACGGTTTATTAGCACAAAATATAGAACAAATATGAAGATATATGAAAAAAGGTAAACATAAATATAAATGTGCCACTGGGTTTAGGATCAGCGACTTAGAAGTAGGCGGGTGTTCTTCCTCCAAAACAACAAAGATGGCATGCATAATAAATACATACACAACGGCTTAACTGACATTTAAAATTAAACATAAAATTAAAATGAGAATAAGAGGATGACGTTTCAAACATCTCTAAGCTATGAACTGGAGAGGCAAACAGACCTCTACAATCTTAAATTAATATTATGAGCGTCTGTTCTGAAGAGGATCTTACGACAGAGATAGGCTTTTTTTATAAAAAAATAATTTTTAATATAAATATATTATATGATAAATTGTAGAACAGAACTTAGGTCTAAGGAACATGCACTATCAACGCTAAATTGTAAGCAATAGTTTCGTAGTCGTTGAATTCTAGCTCTATCAATACTATCCAAGCAGTTGTAGTACTCACGCAAAAATTAAATCTTGATAAGACAAGAGACTCACACAGTGTTCTTCGTAAACCTATATCTAAGTATTCTTTGCTGCCATATAAAATTTTCAGATTAAAATAACGAAGTTCTAATAAGCGAGATATATATTCTTTGAAATGGAGTTTGGTGTCTAAATAAAGTCCTAAATCACGCGCACAGTCTGATACCGAAATAACTCCGCCATTAATTTTGATTTGAATATACGATATAGGGGCATTACGAGCAGCATTAAAAGCAAGATAGAAGTTTTCTTTCTGTTAATATGGGGACTATGTTTTAGGAATATATCAGCAAGCATTTGAATAGCGATTAAATGAATAATAAATTTGGGTAAAGATTGTATTTACAATGTTCCAAGCATTTTACAATACTACATGTATAGATAGTCTACAATATAGGACCAACGATACTACTCTGTGGGACGCCAGATATTGCAGGAAGTGGGCAAGACAACGAACCATTGCATGAGACTACCTGAGTTCTATTTAACAAGTATGAAGCGAATAATGATATTGAACTAACACTAAAACCGATATGCTTCAAAATAGCAAGCAAAAGAGAATGATTAATGGTTTCATAGGCTTTTGAATAATCTAATAAAATTAAGGTAGTAATTTGGTTGTTATCAATACTACGTAGCAAATCATCAACTATGCCAGCTAATGCAGACTCACATATATTACATATTATAACCTAAGCGAAATTCTGACTTCTGAACAGCTAAGGTATCATGAATACCAAGAAAGGATTTGCAAACTAGCTGCTAGCGTAGATTAGAGAATCTACTGGCGATTCAGAGTAGGTATTGTAATGCTCCTTTTCCAGTAATTAGGAAAACATTCTTTAACAAGTAGCATTAATTAGATGTGTAATTGTCGGCAGCAAGTGTGGGCAGTACAAAGTTAACAAATGTAGCTCATGGCTCATAGGGTAAAATCTCTGCTCTAACACCACACCATCAGTAGCAATCGTTTATTCGAAATTCCTGGCTTGGCTACTAACTTAAACTATGATGCTCTAGTAGCTGAAGATTATAAGATCACTCTCAAGTTATATTGTAGGCCTGTCGTTAAACAATTTTGTGCACATTGTTGCCCATCGATTTGTACCTTTGCTCAAACACGATTTTCGAAGACATCCACCTTGATATAATTACGAATACCTACTCAAAAGTAAACGGATACTTATGAGGACGGATTCTTATGCCCCACCCCATCTACTAGTAATTGGTTATTTGAATTACGTTTTCGACATTTGTAGATCATATCTACATAATATCAAGCATGTATTTTAAAGTGTTGTTGTGCTGTGGGTCATTCTTGAATTGTATGTCATGATTGTTTATATAAATAGATGCTGTAGAATACAGAGCCGTAAAATACCTCCAGAAAAAAGACATCACTCCATCCCAAATTCACAAAGACATTATGGCAATTGTTGGTGAGTCTGTAGTTTCCTATGTTATGTAATTAAACGCTGGTGTCGAAATTTTAAACGCGGAAGAACATCCTGTGAAAACCAACATACCGATGGTTCTCCCATAATGGTAGCAACAGGCAAAAACATTAAAAGGGTACGCGACATCATACTGCAAATCATTTGATGTGGTGCACAACATATTGACTAAAAAATTGGATATGAAAAAGATAAGTGCAAGATGGGTGCCTCGCATGTAACCATTGATCAAAAACGAAATCGGGTATTGGTCTGTAAGTGACTTTTGTAAAGGCACCAAGCATATAAAGAGAAGTTTCTCAGTCTGTATGTGACGATGGATGCGTCATGAGTGCACCATTATGACCTCGGGATCAAAGTGCAAAGTAGAGTGTGGAAACATCACGGTTCTCCTCATCCACGCAAATTTAGAGTTAGTAGTACAGAGCATTAGAGGGGCCTACTACGCACTATTGGTTTCTAAATTGCGAGACGCTATTAAAGAGAAACGTCCGGCAGAGTTAAGGCACGGTCTGCTTTTCCGTCAGGATAATAGCTCCAACCATACATATGATATTGCTATGGCTACTATACACCGAGCAGGCTTTGAATTCGTGGAGCAGCCACCATATTTGCCGGATGTGGTCCCTAGTGATTACAGGATGTTCCCCAAATTAAAAGAAATCTTACGTGAGACAAAATTTTCCAGTAATTATGAAGTGATTCAAGCTGTAGAGAGGTGGTTCGCAGAGGTCGGACAAATTTTTTTTCCGGAGGATGTTGGTTGTTGGAGCGCCGTTGGACAAAGTGCATTAATGTAGAGGGGACTATATCGAAAAATTAAAAATACAATGCGGCTGTAGTTTTACTGTAAGGGAGTCAGAGGTACAGCATGGAGATCCACCCTCTTACTACATTGAATCTAAATGCTTAGGAGGGGATCCTTCCACACTTTTGCTGCCCCACAACACAAAATAGATATACTACTTGAAGCATCCATTACGCATACGACTAAGAATGCCGATGGATTAATTGAGGTTCTTTTAGCATGTCGTTCACTAAAGCTCGCATCAATAGTATCAAACTCAAAGATAAACAGCGCAAATTCAGAGAAGTCACTATTTTGTATACCATGTTTCTCAATTCAAACTACAGCATTCGATAAAACATTTCCAGAATTGAAGAGATCTCCTCTCCGACGTTACAGCAATTTTATTTTCACAAAGAGCACTTCTACGAAGAACACCCTCAACAACAGCAATTTGTATAATTTCCCTCTTTTTCTCTTAACGCAACCGAAGCGAGGCGCCCATAGAAAGCGACGCGGACGTACAGGGACGACTGTAAAGGAAATTCACAAGTTGTAATACCCTTATTCAAGCGTCGCTCTCGCAAAACTTCCGCGATGAACTCGAATTACGGCTAATGATGAGTAATTATGAATATACCGACGTACCGAACGTTGAAGGAAACTTTTTTTTACTCGGAAAAATACCAAGCGCGATATAAGTACGTTTCCCTCAGGAAATAGGTTGCATTAGCGAAAAACGGCGCGGCGGAAAGTTCAGGGGAAAGTCGATGGAAATTGAGTTTACGTAGAAAAAGTGGGAGATAGGCGAGAAAAAAGTGCAAAATAAAGTTGAAGTAGGATTTACAACGAGTCGAATGAAGTGGATTCTACGTATCGAGCGGAGGACACGAAAAAAAAGAGGAAAGTGGCCAATTATTAATTTATGGTTGAAATCGTACTGCGATCGAAATACACCTTTAAGCATCCTTTAGTAGATAGGTGCTTCAATTTTTCTTTTTCGACGCTTTGGGTTCGTCGAGATAAAAGTTATCGACAGGATTAAATTTAATTAGAATCCGTAATTAGGAACATTTTGCGCTCGTTTGAGTTCCAAAAGTTTGCGAGAGCTCTTTTCGCGAAGGAGATTTTTATTCCACAAAAAATTAGTACTTTTTCAAGTAACATTGGGAGAAAACGCTACAGTCGACGAGGTGGTATTTACAAGCAAGTTGTTAATGAATTTTAATTTTTCTTATAGTAAAGTTTCAATTCATCTAAAAGATTTTGTTAAAAATTTTATATTGATCAATTCTTTCTTTAATCCTTATATTCAGATTTCGAAGTTCCAGATAAAAGAACTATAGATAAAGAAATCCATTTATGAATGAAGTAATAAAAGAACTAGAGACGGAAAGAACAACATTATAAAACAATCCTATCCAATCAGCTAAAAGCTACCGGACAAAGTAAAGGAAATCTAGTAATTGAAATCAAATACAGAGTAAAAGACACAGATTCAGGAAATTGCAAGAATACTAAAGACTATATACGTCTATATACGCAGCGAAGCTATGGTATACATTCCATTACATCTGAAGCAATTTGTTTATCGACGAAATGCTCCGACATTTTTTTTAATCCTACGTCCTTTGTACCTTGCGGTGTCGGACTACCATGCTCTTATTTTTGTCTTCCACAGTCTCCTGTTCTCAGTCAGTTGTTTGACTTCGATCCATCCCATACTTATTTTTTCTGATACTCTATACATTTGTCCTTTTTTTGCCAGGTGTTTCGGGGTCTACCTATTCTGTTTTGGCTTCAAAATTCATCTTCGTTATTCGATCTTCCCCCATTCTGTAAATATGTCCAAGCCATCCTCTATGATTATTTCTATTGGCTAGATATTTCGACTGTTAGTGATTGTCGTATTTCTGATTTTGTTTCTCCTTGCTGCTCCTCCTATTCTTCTTAGGAATCTCATTTCCATGGCTGTGGCTTTGCTTTTAATTATATTCAGGGTTGCCCATGACTCGCTGGCATATGTGAGTGTTGGTCTTACTACTCTTTTATACACTTCTGTCTTTATTTATGTTGGTATTTATTTTTTACCTAAAATGTATTATATATTTTTGCTGATATTCCTATTCTCATTTATTTATTTCTCTATTCTCCCGTTGTCTTCAATGGTTGCTCCTAACTAACTGTACCTTTTAACTTGTTCTAAGGTTGTCTCTTTGATTTTGATGTTATGTTTTTTCTTCTACCGCTATTATCATTGTCTTTGTTTTCATGTTTATCTTTGTTAGTTCTTCTTGGTATATCTTCAAGTTTTGCTGTAATGTCTTTTATGAGTCTGCTATCAATATCATATCATCTGCAAACATTAGTTCCTCTACGTTAATTGCATGCATTTTCCAGTTTCCTACTTTCATACTTTTTCCTTTTTGTTTGGTTTGTTTTAATAATGTCATCTATTAGTATAGAGAATAACAATGGACTTAATACGCATCCCTGGTTTAATCCAATTTCTGATTCGAATTCAGCTGATTCTGCGCTAGCGGTTCTTCTTGTTATTTTTATACAGTGCCTTAACCATCTTATTCCTCTCTCTAGCTCTCTCCTGTTCATGCTCTGCCATGCATCTTCTCTTCTTACCCTTTCAAAAGCTTTTTATAATTTGTAAAACATATATGTATTTCCTTTTCCATTTGGTTTTTCTACTAGTTGTCTAATTACAAATGTTAAGTCTTGGGTGCTTTTCCCTTTTCTAAATCCATTTTGTGTATCTTCTAATGTTGTTCGAACATGTCAATTTTATTTTTTAAAAATACATATTTTTTCGTAAACGTTAAGTTTCTTCACTTTCTTCTTCTCTAATGTACGTAGACCTAACACGATCTGTTTTGTTTAGTCGCCGTTATTTGGTATGGTCGAGAATGCCCCCAAAGATCTTTTTGGTTCCTAATCTGGTTCTATTCATGTAAAGTTTAGTTTCTATATCGAAGCAACTTTATGACAGCTTGTTTAGTTGCCTTATTCGTATGTTTCTTCTATTCTTTATTTTCTTATTACTCCATTTTATGTTATTCAATTGCATTTACTTCTACTGCAGTAAATATATTGTAATGATATGAATTGTTGTCCTTTATTTACCAATGAATTTCTTCTAAAATTTTACTAGTTCACCTATTGCAGATATTTTTTCGTCACTGTTTGGTGCACGCCGTTATTTTTTATTTTGGTTAATGTTAGAAGTTGGAGGCGAAGTAGTAAGATATTCAATCTGTACAGGTTTCTTTCAAAAGTTTTACAGAGATCTACTTTGGGTATTCTTTAATAACTAATGAGTCACCATTTTTTTTGCGTTAAAAAAAAAGAAAAAGAATCTCTTCAACAACACTTGCAGAGGAGACGTAAACTTTACTATCGTTTATCATATATATCGCTTTTCGTAAACATATTTCTTATAAAAATAAATAAAATTTAATCTTTAAGACGTTTAATATACAGTACTCACACATTTCGATTACATTGTATGAATATGCATTATTCCGAAATTGTACTCATAATCTTCGAAATTTCTCGTACGACGAAAGGATGGCACGACTGGCAGCAATTTCCTTTATAAAGTCACACATATCTAGTACATGTGTGTACTGAGTGGCCTACCATATAGGCGAACAAATGCGTTGCCATGGATATAAAACAAAAAAAAAACGGACAGATAAGGATCGGGTCCAAAGTCAGAGATGTTGGAATCTTTTCTCCTGAGAAAGATACTACATACAAAATTTGGAAGTTCCGGACACTTACATTGGAAGCCGAAGGCCAGTCCATCCTAAAGCTGAGCCAGTGAGTACCATTTCAAAGGTTATAGACGTCGAATCTTCTTAAGTTCTTCAAAATTATTTCTATCTTTCGATCTCATACTTCGTTTCATAAATTAATTAGAATATTTCAAGTTTAGCTAGTCAGGGATTGCCTTAGGTTTTCTGTAAAAACATTTTCTTTTGTAAAAAACCGGTATATATAGATTTTTTATTTGTCAATATATTTGTCTTTTGAACTTTATATTTGGTATTTTAATTTAGAAAATATTTTCACTTAATTCAAAACAAATAAATCAAAATTTTAAATCAAAGAACCCAGTTAAAAATTTTAACGAGCCTGAGATTCCCCACCACAAAATATATTCTTTGTTGGATATTAATTTTTTTTATATAAATGGTGTCTCGGGATCACAGCCCATTCTCCTTAGAGGAAACAAAAAAAACTTTTAATTAGGAATCAGCGATTTTATTGACCTCCACGGTGATGTAAAATAGGGACATCCATTTCATTATCGGAATGATTGACATAGTATGCACTCACGAAAACGGCTATTGGAAAACAACCCACACCGGTGAAATAGAGATGGTTGCTTCCTCCACCGGAGTTCAGATTCTAATTTTCATCCGTTTCAGCAATTCTATAAGCAAATTGTATACTTCTCGGTTGTTAGAATGCGAAGGTATAGTAATAGAAGTAGGCAATGAGGACTTTAGTGAGACTAAAAGGTTAATAGGTGAATCAATAGTGCTTCTATGCGAAGCGCAACCAAGGAAAATATGATTCAGATTGTCTGTTTCATAGCTACAGTGACGTGCAACTTATTCCACAAATCTCAATTTAAACAAATGGGCTGGGTAAAGACCATGTCCAAATTTAATACGGGCAATTGTTGTACGATAATACCGAGATATGATATGTGATATGATATCATTCGTATTATACAGCGGTTTAATGTTTATGCATGGAGGGATATAAGCGCACTGAGTCATCCTGTTGGTACATACTGTTTGCCACAAATCTTTCGACTCTATTCAACATCTTCCGTGTGCAAATTGCGAAACACTCTCCACACGAAAGGATTGAATTGAAATTACTCCATCAGTACAACTGAGTCTAGCGAAGTTGTCAACAGTTTCATTACCAAAAATCCCAACACGACTTCGAACCTAGTAAAATTTTATATGTGTATCTCTGGACTCCAGGTATGATACAACTTTCATAATATCTAATAATATATGATTTATTTTAGTGATAGATTTGAAAAAGAGAAGCCCCGTAACACACTAGTAGAGTTGGACATTATAACAATATGGTTAAAGTTAGTAGAAGCGCTATAACAGATTGTTTCTAAGATAGATATGGCTTCCGCAATAAATACTGATCCGCTAATGTCGAAAAAGTTTTATGTACCCACTGTTATAACAGTAGAAAAAGCATCCACATCCATTGTTACTTTTGGATCAGTCTGCAAAAATATAATCAGACTTTGCTGGTGGAGTCTTAGAATACATGTACGAAGCTGCGCGTCGTGGTCCTGTTGCCCGATGTAAGGAGGAAAAACAATATTTAGGGGTTGAATTAAGTATGAGATTACAAGATTCGAAGCCCGCAGATCTAATTCGGCGACATAATACAGGAGATCCTCTTTTGTGCCAATAACGTGCAGTCAAATCTGGAAGACATATTATTATTATTAGCACATATTTAATTGACACAATCTACGTAGAACTAAAGGCGGTTCGTCAGCTTCAACTTGTAAGGTCCAGGATAGGTGTAGACTTCATCGCACCTACACAGAGGCGTAAGGCTTTGTTTTGTAAAATATCGATTCTACGTAGATTTGCAGCAATACTAACCTGTACCATATAGGGTACAGCCGTAGTCCAAAATGGATCTAATACACGCTCTATACACATTCATAGCAGAACAAAAATTTGCACCCCACCTAACTGTTTTGATCATACGAAAAATGTGGAGCGGTTCACCATTTTGCCTGTTATCCTTGCACAGGGGCCATACTAATCTTCTCTATATCGTTCCAATTTTAGTATATGTACCGTCGAAGTGACTACATAATAAAAAATTGTTATCACTATTATTGCTAATAATCACTTTTATGCACTCACGAATTTTAACACCGCAACACTTGTAATGTAAACATTTAAAACGTATTTCGTGCACATATTTCGCCATTACAAAATCTACAAAAAATTATTAAACAATACATTCGCAGTCGTACATGCAGGCAATAACATTTTAGCCATATCGCCAGAGCACGGACAGCACATTCGGAATAATATCCCAGATTACAATAGAATTATGTATTCAGCGCCTTTTCCGCAATTTTTCCGACACGTAAAATTCGATTTTACGCTCCGATTTCGTATTCTCCACCCGACGTCGCGTCTAATCGCCCGTATGTGGTAGCGAAACGTTCGGCCGAAAAAAACCCATCGCAAAACCGAAAAATTCCACTTACGTATAAAAGAGGGTCGCCTCTAATATAATTCCTCTACGTGCGTATGTATATGTACAACGGCGCTTGAAATTAACCGAATTCTGTTAGATAAGGTACTTAACTTTCTGAAAAATACCGATAAATTTTAGAAATGCCAGGGAACTGTGTAATAAAAATATCTCTTGGTTTTTTTTTCAAACATTTCGGCAATAAGCACCGATGGCGATTGCAAGAACTGTGTGGATGTACAATTCACAGGTATAGCAGTAAACTCCACTCACACAAATTTATTAATTATGCGGAACGCAGCGTTTCGAGAGCACGTGGGCTCTCATTGTCAACCGTGTTACCGACTGGTAGTAGATTGTAAATAGTCATATGTTTTAGAAATTTTAGAGTCTGCGTAGAAAATAATGCATGTGTGATATAATTTTTACTTTCAGTCGGTAACACGGTTGACAATGAGAGCCCACGTGCTCTCGAAACGCTGCGTTCCGCATAATTAATAAATTTGTGTGAGTGGAATTTACTGCTATACCTGTGAATAAGCACATAGTGTCTATATAATTACATGTTGGGCTTGTAGGTGTAACATATTTAAAAATTGAATCACAGTGTGCTCCGGCGATACTTGCACTAGTACACATGTGAAGCACCTTTAAATCGCATCTAGAACTTCGTCGGAGTTGCGAGGGGTGCCCTTTAAGTTTTGCATTTTGGAACATAGAGGGTGCTGCTAATCAAATGTCAGCATTAAAACTTAACCCCCATCTTTAGTTAACCTAAGCCAAAGTCTCAGGGCAATACGTCTAGTGTTGTAGCTACGAAAAATAGTCAAATTTGACAAATTAGCTGAAAAATGGAATTAAACCAAGAACATTTTTACGCAATCATTTCTTAACTTTCGAAGACAATTATCACAACAAGAATGTCTCGCCCAATTGGTTTGTTTTCCGCAATGAAGCACCGCATTAGACAATAATTTTGCACGTTGGTATGGCGAACTCAAATGTGGATGGACTAATTTTAGCGGCAATCACCCCGGAAAATGTCGACATTGTGGGCAGTATCAGCAAGGAAAACATTGGGGATTTCAAAGACCACAATACAAAAAATGTTGCATGAAGAAGTGTCCGCAAAACAATTAGCTCCCCGTTGGAATCTGTTGACCGAAGAACAGAAAACAACTGGCGCGAAAGGATGTCAAAAGCCTCTAGACCACTTGAACGCCGGAAACCCTAAAAACATGTACAATATCGTCAGTGATGATGAATCTTGGAGGCAGTAAATAAACGCCAGTCATCTGTTTAGGGACTCCAAGGTGTCTCGAAAGCATGTCATGTAGCAACAATTCCTCTATAATATCAAGGAACTACTACTGCCGATTAGTATAAAACCGTTTGCCGCAACTCTTCGCCGAGCTTCGAAAATAACAACCCCAAACGACAAGTCATCCTTCACCAAGAAGGAATAGTTAATGCCTTCAAAAAAGCAATTTTGACTGTATCAACAATCGAGTGGAATAGCTGCTTCCAGAGTAGGTATGAGCGCATGTAAAAGTGCACTAACCTTCGTGGAAAATACTTTGAAAAACAACAAAGTCTTTAAAAACTATCTACTGTTTTATTCCAGCTCCACACGCAAAACTCAAAGGACAACCCTCATATACTTTGGTCATCACAATCATCGCGCATTTTATAACGAAATTGTTAGACGAACTAGACAGAAAAGTATTTCAATGGAGTTTGAAATCAGCGAAGCATCAAATTGAAATGCAGTCTTTAAACGGGAATATGAGTTGTTCATCAATTGATTCTGACATACAATCAGGTTCTAAGTTCAGTCCAATGGAAGCAAAAGGTATTACTTCTGAAATTGCGAATAGATAACAAAGGAAGAATAATTTAATCATATCTAACTTACTCGAGTAGGAAGATGCTGCGACAGCGAAACTAATAAGTGCGAACACTGTCCCAATAGAGGAAATGTTTAGGAATTTAAGTCTAGTAGTAAATGCCTCAAATTCCGAACGTTTAGGAAAATACTCCCTTTTTCAATCTTTTTAAGTTACACATAAGAATATGTATAAATATATATAAAGTGCCTTTTAAAGCGTCGGTTATAGATCAAACTTAAAAGAAACCAACAGGATATCATCCAAATTCCTGTTTGTATTCACCGAATTAGTCACATTGTCTACGCTGAGATTCCAAGTATACGGTACATACCGATTGCATAATTTGGTTTCTATATTATATATGTTGGTACACTAAATCTAATAATGCTTTAAGAAAACTTTTTTAATGTTTTAATATCTATTGGTGTGAAGAAAATCTAAATGCTGCTTATTTACAGCACTATAAATAAAACACTAGTCTAACTACAGTTTTATACCCTATTTCCTCAAAAGAAAGAAATCTGTAATGGTTGTTCGTAGCAAAAGAATGTAGAAGTGGAAGAGAAATGGAGGAAGAGGTTAAGGCTTTATATTCCAATCTCTTGAATATGTTATATATCTGCCAAATTAATACTTTGTCAGGTTTCCCTTTTATTTGGATGATTTTTCTGTGCTCGACTATGCAAAAAAAGAAGGCACCTAGATAAATAACTATGTTTTCGGGTAAATGTTCACAACTAACACAATATTTATATCAGTAAAGAATATACTAAATATCTTCAAAACCTTCAGTTCTTTAATATTCTGCATGGCTACCCTTCTTCTTGGTAGTGTCTCTTTTACCAACCTGGAAACTATGATCATGCAGTGTTCTGATGTAATCGTCCGGAATACGATACCACTCTTGTTACAATATATTCCACACACATTCAAACTCTTTGGGTGCCCTTTCAATCGTTTTACGGTCTAGATAATCCCAAACATGTTCGATAATACTTAAGTCCGGGCTTTGTGGCGGCCAGACCATAGTGCGAACTACTCCGTCCTCTTATAGATGACTTGATAGTTCCTAAGGAATCGAGAAGTGTGTTTTGGATCGTTATCTTGCTGCAGGAGGAAATTAGTACCAAGTATACGATGTCCAGAAGGCATAGAATGTTATTCTAATATTGTTCGATATTTCTTCGCTGTAACCATCCCTTCAATTTTAATAATATCACCAACTCCTTACGGGAAGTCCAGCCTCAAACCTGGATATTGCCATCCCCATGTTTGATAGTAGCTTCGAACAAACTGAGACCCTTTCGATTCAAATAATTGAAATTTAGACTCGTCGGGCCATAATATTTGTCATCATCATCTTCTGTCCAATGGTTTTTAATATATTGGAGTCTTTTTTACTTTATTGGTTTGTAGCAAAAGAGGTTTCCTAACAGACACACACCTACGTAATCCCGATTTCTACAAAGACCACCTTACAGTCGAAGCATGTACTGACGTGCTTATAGCTTCTTCTATCTCTCGTGCCAATTTCGCACTTGCTCTTTTTTGTTTCTTAGATCGGTTAATTTCAACAACTGTGTATCTGCTTTGGTAAGATTTTTTTGCACAGTGATGTATTTTACTACAAAAGATAATCTAGTAGCAAGAATTTTTAAATCTATAAGCAAAATAGTTCCTTCCTTCAAAAATTGCGGAATTGTCAATTTTGTCCCGCTAACCACGTCCTGTCAAGCTGAATAAATTTGTCCGAGTAAAACGTATATGTGAGAACTAAATTATGCACATTAATCAGTTAAAATAAAAAAATATAACGCAAGAAAACTAAATATTTGGATTTTACGTTCAAAAACTTTCGAACATGAACCACCCAATTTCCATATTAAAATTTTTAATATCGTTGTCTTTCTCTCTCTCGTTTCAGTGGACACGTTCAGCGGCTCGACACTAAAATTATTACATCTGGACCGCCGACAGATGGGAGCCTATCTCTGCATAGCCAGCAACGATGTCCCCCCAGCGGTCAGCAAAAGAATTACCCTCAACGTAAACTGTAAGTTCGAATTAGGTCTGAATGTCGTTAGGTCATCGTACTGGGGCTTGGGAATTTTACGATTTTACCGCATGGAAACGGTTTTTTCCATCACACAGTTTTACGTTTATTTATATACAGAATAGCTTTTGAGTTTCAACTATTTGCGCGCCTTGGCAACTGTCGGAATTATGATACGACTTAGCTACATATCTCTGTATAAAAGCAACCATATGTTTGACGGTACTAACATACGAATAAAACGTTAAGGGAGGATATCATGTTGTTATTCTTTTCACGTGATAACAATAAATGAAAAATATGGGACGTTTATTTAGCGCGAAGCTGCAATAAAGAGGTAGAAACGTGGAAATAGCCGGTGGAATGGAATAGCGGGGAATATAATGGCCAAGTTTGTGTTTATTGAATTAGATAACGATAATAAAAGCGTTGATATCTTCTGCTTTGCTTTTTTAATATGAAAAATTGATGTAGAATTAAATATTTAACGACGAAGTCATTCAGCCAGAGTTTTTCTCTTTTAATGGGCTTGATGTTTTTGCACTCAGGTGAAAGGCAACAAGTAGGAGTTCGGAGCAGCACGTTGTTTCTGAATAAAACTGAAAATTAAATACATTTTTCAAAAATTTCAGACGAAATATAACTACGAATAGGTCGTCTAAAATACCTCTGCTGGTGAGATGCGCAGACGTGGAGGAGACAGTGTGCGAGTGAGATAAGTAAAACGCTACTAGACTAGGTACAATGCGCGGCAAAAGTGTAAGGAATTCACAATATTTGGTACATTATGTATGTATCCATAGCTTAGTACTATAACATTGCGTGTGAAGTGAAGAAGTAAATTATGAAATCTCATCATAAAATGACCAATTCTCGGATTAATTGGTACGCAAATCATAATGAAATGTTAAGTAAATTAAATCTGAAATGATAGATAATACTCAATATGTATTTAATTAGTATTCATATAACATTGAAAAGTAGATTGAAAATATATTTCTGGTCTTAATAGGTACAGCTGCGAGCAAATGTTATAAGCAGGCTAACTTTTTTAGCGTTACGATAAGACGAGAATCTCAAAACTAAAAAAAAACCACATAATTCAGTCTATAAGGTTATCTTATTAAATAAATCAGTAATTAATACTGCCTCCTCTAGCCTTTATTACAGCTTTAATTCTTTTAGGCACAATAGCTACCAGTTTGTAGCATGTTTCTGGGGAAAAAGATGCCCATTCTATAAACACTGTTTGCTTTAGAGCTTCTTTAGAGGCATGGTTGTATTTACGAACCCTGTCCTTCAATATATGCCATATATTTTCAATAGGCGAGAGGTCAGGCGATTGTGGGGGCTATTCCAAAATCTTCACTTGGTTATCAGTAAACCATTTGATTACAGGTCGAGCCTTGTGGCCAGGGACATTGTCTTGCTAAAAGTAATACTCCTCTGAGTCCATATCATAAAATCTGACAATTGATGGTTCGAGAACCTCTTCCAACATCCCGATGTAGCGTGCCCCATTCATGCGGCCCTCGCACACATGGACTTCCCCTACACATACACCCTCAAATCATAATGCTTCCACCACCGTGTTTAACAGTACGTAAAATACACTCTGGGGAAAATGCTTCGCCGGACCTTCTCCGAACATATCTTGCACCGGAAACGCTGTGCACCTGCACAGAATAAACGAAGGACGTTAACTTTTTGAATATTTCCATTTTGGTGAGAGAAATAGGCACGCTGAGTTCAGTTAGGTATATTACAAGGATTATGAAATATCTTTAAGCACTTACGTCTATATTAGATTCATCGGACCAAAGTACTTTGGCCCAGTCATCTACTTCCTTGCCCACGTAAAGCGTTGCTTGCGGTGTAGCTCGGTCAGCAAAGGCTTGTGTCGCGGTTTCCGGACACGTAAATTCGCCGCAGTTAACCTTCTTCTTACCGTATGCACGGAGATTGGTGCGTTTCATTGAGCGCGGAGCTCTGCAGAAATCGCTATCGCGGATTTGTGCCTACCCCGGAGCACGATACGCTCTATCAATCGTTCTTCACGCACAGTCGTTACACGTTTTCTATCTTGGGTAGATTATGATAGTCTCCAGTCCTTTGGTAGCGGCTAATTGTGTTTCGCGCAGCACAACGCGAACATTTTATTGTCTTAGCAATTTTTATTTGTGACAATCCTTGTTTGTGCAATAAAATTATCTGGCCTCGTAAAGCCTCAGATATTTGGGACTTTTTTGGCATATTGCGTATACACAAACTTACAAAAGAAGGACCGCACTCTAAATGAACTCTTGAAACCGACAAACGACGTTTCTTTCTCTACGCACAATATATTACTCAACCTAAAAATTTTAATTTCTGTCTTATATAGCTTCGTAATTTATATTTTCTAGGAATTTCTACTTTAGATAACGACCAGGTATAGGTTCGCAGTACGCTTATTCTAAGAAGCGCTACCTGCTTCGCGAAAGACATGTTTGATTAGGGTGCCTATAACATTTGCTCGCAGCTGTATGTAAATAGGATTATAATAGTTATAAAGTAATTTTATAATTTTAAATCTTCTACGTAAGTTTCAGTTTTGTGATTATCTACTTCTCAAAATCATTCTGTTGGAAATAATTTGACATTAATCTGAAACATATTTCCTTTTAATATTGCGTATTACATTATATGTAATTTAGCTATGAGTAAAACTATAAAATATTTTGTTTGGTAGTTTAGTGCGAAATTATTACTAGGAATATCATCTAATTGAAGAAAAGGAATTTATTTTTTGCACAAGATTTATTAATTTATGACAAGTCATAATAATTTTATCTAAATAAATTATGTAGATAACTCCGGATCTTCAGTAGAATAGTCACTTGAATCATCACTATGAGTATGCTCGCCAATATAATGGATTATTAATTCCTCTATTGCTTTTTCTAATGCTAGTTCTTTGTTTCTATATTGTTCTACCACTTTCGTTGAGTGTTCACACCTTACTTGCTAGGTTCTTGTTGAAAACGTGTTAAAAAATCCCCCACACTATTTCTCCGCTTCGCCTGTTTCAAAACTCACGTTTCGCCCTCCATACATACTGCTTCATACTTGCCCACACCATTTCAATTGGGTTGAGGTCAGGGTGATAGGGTAATAATCTGAGCGCATTATCGCCATATCCCCTAAAAACTGTGTCTATTTCATACCTCTGGAATCGTGGTTTGCGCATTTTAATTATATTGCACTGCTCTATTTTTGGCGTGCATTTATCGGATTGTATGTCTCTTAGACGTAATCATGTTTTCATGGCTTCTTTTCTCCATGTAAAACGTGGAACTTTTTTCAATTTCTTTATTATGATAAGGATCGCTATCAATCACAATAACACTTTCTTTCGCGTAAATTAGGTATTAAATTTTCTTGAACCAACGTTTTATAGTTTTAAAAATTCATCTCGTGATGAAAATCTCCACTAAAGATAGACACCAGGAACAAAACCATCTTCCCCACCAGTGTGGACATCATCGTTCTAACTGTTATTATGGGTATGTGATGAGTGTATATACATATGTTTCATTCATGTATATAATAGGACGCTTTTGCCCTCTGTACTGGTGGATGTTTTCAAAAAACTCCTTCTTAAATTGCAAAGGTCGTGAGTTTCAAATAATAGTTTTCGATTTGACTTCACTTTCCATCACCAACTTCATTCCATCTTTCTCATAGCTTTTCTCAAACTTTCAGGACATCCTTGATATCCTGTATCAATCTTCTTTATGGATGCATTTCGAAATGGAAACTTTCTTTTTGCTGACAACAATTACGTCGTTCATCTTAAAATGCTTTCATCACAGTCATCTAAGTTAGTTTTCATTCTTTTTCGTGTCTGTTTCTCGTTTGGTGTCTCGAAGCTTTTAATAAGTATGAGTTCTATTTACACCTCCCCGTTTATAATTTTTCTGACTGTTCGGATAACATGTAGCTAAACAACAAAACAACATCTATGAATGTTTATTACTTTATGTTTCACCTATTCATTGCATAATATAATTGAAATACTTTACCTGCCTAAAAGGAAGGGCAATGCATCGCCGTTCCCTTCTTCGCTCATAAATTTAAATACACAATATATTACGAGGGCGACCTGAAATGTTTCCGGAATCGGCAAGAGATGGCGCACGAAGGATGAAGTGGCGGCTTTTCAGAAGTGAATAATATCGAATTACCTGCAATGCCAAAACACTTCTGGATGGCAGGGGAAACGGCCACGGAAATTCGAAATATTTTGCTACAGGTTCATGGCGGATGTACTCCATCATTTTCGACCATCAGCTTCTGGGTGAGTGAGTTCAAACATGACCGGACAAGCAATAGTGACGAACCACGCAGTAGACGCCCAAAAAACGCTACCAACGATGAATTCGTCGACAAGATTCATGATTTCGTGTTAGCCGATCGCTGATTGAAGCTGAAAGACACAGTAGAGAAAACAGGCATCTTAGAAGAATGCGTTCGCCATATCCTACACGAAATTTTGGGCATGCAAAAGCTTTCGGCGCGATGGGTACTGCGTTTGCTCACACAGGAGCAAAATCGAAATCGGGTGACCGTTTCGGAATAGTGTCTGGCGAGAACTCAACGCAATCCAAGGGATTTCTTCATGCGCTTCGTAACCGTGGATGAGATTTAGATTCACCACTACATGCCGGAGACCAGGGAACAGTCGAAGCAGTGGACTTTTCCGGGCGACTCGGCTCCGAAGAAAGCAAAAACCGCTATAGACTTCTTGGAATTCTCAAAGTGTAATCCTCATCGACTATCTGCAGACAGGAAGGACGATAACAGGGCAATACCACAGCGATTTACTGACCCGATTCGATGCAGTATTGAAGGAGAAACGGTCTCGTTTGCTGCTCATTCATCCCGCGATGTCGTGTCCAAATTGAATGAGTTGCACTACGAATTAGTCTCTCATCCTAGATATGCACCATACATAGCCCCCAGCGACTTTTTCCTATTCCCAAACCTGACAAAATCACTGGGCCTCATTTCCCCGCCTCACTCACCAATTTGCCTCAAATGAAAAGGTCATCGTCGCTACAGATGGCTATTTTGCAGGCCTCGAAACATTCTACTTTTACGACGGCTTAAAGGGGCCGGCACCATTTGAAAAAGTGTATTGACCTCCAAGGAGACTACATCGAAAAATAATAATAAAAATAAAAATAAAAATAAAAATAAAAATAAAAATAAAAATAAAAATAAAAATAAAAATAAAAATCACACCAATCCGGAAACATTTCAGGTCGCCCTCGTGCTTCACTAGTCTGCGCCTCCAAAACCTGGAAAGAATTCAATTATAATTAGAGGCAGTTAAAACATGAATAAACATTAAAACCTAGATAAGTGTATCAGCATTAATTTGCTAGGGTGTTGATGTATGTGTCTTATCTTATTCTTTACTTTACTTTTAAATTCTATAGTAAAATACACGACATTTTATACTACAATTGCACGTAATCGCTGAGTACTTTTGCCTTAGACTGTACCGTTGTTGTGAACACTATTTACAGTTGCTAAAGGAATGACCTGCCCCTTTCTACATACAATCTGTCCACCGTGCAACATTTGGCGAGATGTAAGCATCTAAAATATTTAACAAACTTCACTAAAAGAACAGCTGTTTTTCAGTTTTAGTACGATGGTAGATAGAGTGATAGTTAACACTTCTCAAACTTATATGACTAGTCTTGTATACTGTAGTAGTCTCGAAGACTGCATATCCGTACATAACCTTTATGTGGGAAAGTTTTATTTTATTTTATTTCTCGCGTTCCTTTTGAGGATGTCTTAATATATTCACGTGCTCATAAATGTGCTCGGGCGGGTTAGAGACTTGAAATTTCAGATGTCAAGCTTTCACAGCACTTTGCATATTTCATATGTAACGTGAAAGGACTAGCCACTGCTATTTTAGAAAATATAAGATTTTCATAATAATGTAGGACAATGTATCCGTACTCTCTCGACATGAATACCACAAAGAACTACCAAACATAACAAAAACTCATAGGTCCCTCTGAAAGTAAATTCCATTGCATGCTTTATTCAGATGATCACGCAAGGACGCGCAGCGGAACACGACGCAAATCCTTTTCTATTCCGCACGAAGTACGAGGTAGTGTATAGGACCTTTTTATTTCATTTGATTTTATTTCGCAGTCGCACCCTCCATACACGTCGTAAAATCGCTGGTCGGCGTCCCCATTGGCGGAAACGCGAAGCTCAAGTGCGACGTCGAGGCTTATCCCAGCTCCAACAACTACTGGATCAAGGATCACGAGGAAAATCTACTTAACGGGTGAGCGAAAGTGTACATCCATCCGACGGACAGATCCTTTTATAATGGGCCCTCATCCGCCTATCTTCCTTTTAATCCTCGACAATGTGGGTTAGAGTAGCGACAAGAATAGCCGCATTTTTAAAAATAGATGAGATTTTCTCGGAAGTTCGGACGAAGTTCGATAGCTTTTAGAGTTGCAAGGATCTAAATATAATGATAAAGGAAGAGAAAGTTATTTGATTTATCGAACAAAAGTTTTTTCTTTCGAGGGAAATAGAAAAATTTACCTACACATACATGTAATACATATATGTATGTGGACATATATGTACTTGAAGTACCAAAATTATAGACGATTAACAAATAAGCATCAAAAAATTAAATAAATACAGTAGACGCTCGATTATCGATATCGGCCAAGCACTGTTCACATTACTGAAAGATTACATTAGCGAACCTTATTTTATTTATAAAGAAATTGCGTAAAAGAAAATATGTATGTTTATTAAAAAATAAATTATGAACAATGAATAACATAATACATGTAATATTAAAAAATAAAAAGTAAATTTTACATTATTTTGAAATATAATTTTTGTTTGCGTAAGTTTACGCTTGGTACTTTGTAATGCCATTGCCCGTAGTTTACGGAGCACTAAAATATCGGAATATAATATGTCTTTTTCTTCAGCCCAAGCTAACGCTTGATTAAAAATTTATACAGCTTGCACGTCACTCACCATATTTTTTTATTTCAATCAGAAGGTCGTCAGTTTCCTTACCCCATCTCCATGTGCATCATCCATCTCTTTATCGTCATTCCATAAACTAACATCGGTAATTGTGCAAACAATATCGCGATTTATTGCTTTCAATAATTTGAGAACGTTCGATGATACACTGTCAATAATTTCAGCATCAGATAGTAACTGGTTTTGAATGATGGTTAGCGGTACATCGTCTTCGTCGTCATAACCATCAGCATTAGTGCACGCTAGAAAGGTTATGCGTTGTCTTTCCGCCTTTTTACCCGGAGCAGATTATTGATGTGATACAATATAGGTTTTCGTAGGTAATAATTTCCAATAAAGACTGGTTTCATCTGCATTGTATATTTGCTCTTCATTTAAATGTAGCTCTTTGATTTTTTCATTAACTTTTCCTTAAACGGTTGCACTAGTTGTGACGGTGCCGATAATTTTTCACAAGTTATCGACAGCAGTCGAATTCCATACCTCCTTCTAAATCTTTTTAACGAGCCATCACTGGCTACAAAATTCTCGATCTCTTTTAGGTTTTCATTCAATAATTTTGCTCTCTCTTTAATTAATTCACCGCTAATTGGAACACGATTATCTCTTTGGTTTAAATATCATTTATACAGACGATTTTCCATTCTAGGTGCTTGGGCATTTCTTAAAGTTCTGCGTTTTCCCGGGCCTCCGTATATATCTGACACACGTTGTAAAATTTATTAGTTGAATCGCATAATTTTACAGACTGTGGCTTCAGATACTCCATAATTTTTTGCCAATTAAGTCACCCCCGCAGCTTTTTTAATCTCGTCGATGATTTTCACTTTGTTACTCAATTTTGAAAATGTTCTTTTATTTGGCGTGGATCCCATGTCTGTTCTGGCGTGATCTTAGCTGCACACTACTTTATTTCACGAGAGGCAAGAGAGCTAACGCTTACAGGAATCCCATACAGAAATCGGGGAACAACCGGTGCCGGCGCTGAAAACCTTTACGTAAACATTCTTTTGATCGATTCAATTACGCACGTAAATCGGAAAATAACGGGTACCCCCAAACTGTTTACATTATCGAATTGTACGTGGTGCAAGCTTGTTTACATTACCGGGCGTTCTATTTGATTCTATAGTAACAATTTTCTGTTTACATGACCGTAACGTTTCCACTACCGAGTGTTTACATGAGCGAGCGTTTACTGTATTATTATATAATTATTAGTATATAAAAATATAATCGCAAAAGCCTCTGGAAGTTACAAATTATTGGATTCTATACGCAGTTAAAATAATTTAAGGCAATTTGGTCCGGAGTAAATTAGATGTTTCAAGAACATTAGATACTTTGAGTTACCATCTACAGTTACAGTTTAGAGGGTTAGCAAAAAGTATGGAAATGATGTTATAACGTCTATAAAAGAAAAAAAGAGTATTTTTTGCTTATTTTGAAGTAAATAAATAGGTAGAAACATTATATAAACAAATTTAGAGAATCGCTATTGAGCGAGATTTTGAATCGCTTTCTCCAGACTACCTAATTAGCATTCGCTGTCTAATTAATAATAGATTCAAAAGACTAGTCACTTGGATCTTCAATATCTTCAAAAAAGAATTCTTGGAATTGCTACTTCCTGTTTCGTGCGTTCTCCTTTCGGGTTTCGAAAAATGTTACCTGAAATATTCCCGTTTTGGAAGTCCAAATTATATTTCTCTTCCTTGAATTCCATTTCGTGCGTGAAAGTTGCAGGTAATAGTAAACCAGTAAAAGCCTCTATTACAAGGTAATTATAGGATTAAGAATCAATTAATTTTATAATATTAATATACTGATAAAATCAAAAGCTCTAAGTGAGACAAGTAATAACTGTGTTCCAGATATTGCAAAAATTGAAGTCGATAAATGTTTATATAAATCCAAAAAGAAAGCAAGAGAATTGTTGATACCAGTATCGCAAATACACCGACAAGAGATAATGGTTGCTAATGACAGAGATTTGAATTTCTTGCTTCTTATTCGATGGGACTTTTAAACGCTGTAGTTCACTATTTTACTAATTATATACAATTCATGTGGATATCGGTAGCACACAAGAAATTCCTGCCGTGCATGCCCTGCTACTCGACAAACCCCTAGAAATTATTGAAAATCTCAGAAATAAAAATTGTTTTTACCGTAAAGCAGATAAAGGAAATAAAATAGTCATTTTGTACAAACCGGATTATTACAACCGCGTCAAAACTATGTTAGCGTCAGGGCCGTATAGAGAATTAAAGAAGAAACCCCTACCGTCAATGATTAGAATCACTAAAGATACTATTAAGGACTGCTCCAACTTAATCAATAATAACCTGAAATTTAAAATAACAAATCCAAGCCTTACCATTCCAAAAATGTATTGTCTTCCAAAAATTCACAAACCAGGTAATTCCATGAGACCTATAGTATCCGGCATTGATTCCCCAACATACAAATTGTTTTAGATGGAAAGTGAATGATGATAGTCTAAGTGTAGAAAACTCCTTAAATTTTGTAAATAAAATCTATAAGATGGGGAAATCCTTGTATCATTCGATGTTTAGTAAAATTCGGACATAAAATTGGTTTAAAAAATCTGGAACTTCTTAAAAACGTAAACTCGTGTAGAGAATTAGACGCGTACGATACGATATTTATGAAAAAGAACGGAAACTTATTGAACAAAGAACCACCCCCAATTGCACACTCGAGTCTGATTGATTTATTACCGTAGACCTTTCGTTCCATCCTTTCCCGAAAATACACACATACCAGAGATTAGACCACCCAGTAGATTGCAAATAGTCATATGTTTTAGAACCTGCGTAGAAAATAATTTGGATGTGTGATACAGTTTTTTACATTCAGTCGGTAACAGGGTTGACAATGAGAGTCCATTTGCTCCCGAAACGCTGCGTTCCGCATAATTAATAAATTTGTGTGAGTGGAGTTTACTGCTATACATGTGAATTATACAATCACACAGTCCTTGCAATCGTTAATTACTCGACAAACCAATTTACTATTAACATAAACAGAATATAAGCCTACCAAATATGCAATGCAAAATCTTTTGAGTTGAGTTGAACTGAATTCGACGATATAGCACCATTTCCAGACTTTCTGGTAACCCTATGTTTTTACAATAAGGGTAATAGTGTACGTGGCATATACATATATTATCATCTTTACGTCAGATTGCTACCTTCTTAAACCAAGATGCAATCAATGAATGAAGAAAAGGTTGAGAAGCCTAGTAAACAACACAACAATTCTTTAATAATAATAAAATTGATTTCCAACCCCCACACTAACATTGATATCGCAACTATATATTTGACTTCATTACATTGTTATAGATCGCGTCACTACATCCACGAGAAGAAGGTCTACGCCAAAATCATAATGATTCTAACCATTTTTAACGTGACTAAGTGGGACTTAGGCGGTTACCAGTGCATCGCATCGAATACCATGGGAAAAAGCGACGGCTCGATAAGGCTTTACGGTAAATAACCCCCTGCTTACTTTCTAATTATTAAGCACTTCTTTGATATCTCACATGGAAACCTAGCTTTTCGAAATAGTACGTAGTTTTGTTCTTTTTCCGCTGTTATTCGCTTTTCAACAAATAGGTAGTTGCTACAAATAAAATAAACTTTCCAACAATTATATTTTATATTCAAATAAATACTGAGAGCCCGTTATATCCCGAAAAAGTAGAGCGAATTATTCGTGGAATTGAAAATTGTTAATTCGAAAACATGCTGCGGAAAACAGAGCAATAAGTATTTTTTTACGCTCGGTGGTTTTATTAAGAACTCCGGAGGTTGATTACACTGAAGTGAGCGCTAGCGGAATACCACTTTAATAAATCGAAGTACAACCTAATTTAGAAAGGTATATGGTAATTTAATAAAACGAACATTTTAAACGGAACGTTAATTAATTTAACGGAAATGCAAAACAAAATATTTTTTTAAATTCTATCATGTATTATTATAACCTCGAAAAAAATACTAATTTTTTGAAGAGAGAAGGAAAAGAATTTGACAAGATAGCCACCTAGCTGCTGATGGTGGGTTATGTCGGATATGCACCGATTAAAAAATCCTTCCCTGCCCCATCTACGAAAACTGCATCGGAACTGCGTTAGTATTGCTTCAGCATAGGTGCTGTCGATACATCTTACGTTTCTAGGGTCCTTATGAACTTCTTCTTGCGACGATATACCTTATCATTGCATAGACGTACGTCCATCCTTCTTCATATTCTATCAGGCTCCGCATTATGTTTTCGGCCGTAGAAATCTCTCCTATTTGCGTCAGAGGAGACTCCATTTCCCTTCACCTATCGCATACGAAGAGGACGTGTGCAACCTCGTCGACGTTTTGGGAGTATAGGCACCGGTTTGTCTCAGCTTTCCTTTGTTGATGCAGATACTTTCTAAAGCACCCATGACCTGAAAGACAATTTTCAATTTCATATTGCGCATAATCGCATTTCGCAGTTTATGGAAGATGTCGAAGGTATATCCTATATTTAAATCCGATTCATCGGCGAATATTAGAAATTACTCCCAATATCGTTACAGAATAAGTTGGCCAAATTATTTGAGATAGTTATATATTCACATACATACCCTGGCGTTAAGAGATACGTTTCAACACATCAGCATGGATTCATGAATAAAATATCGACAGTCACCAACCTAACATTCTTTGCACTAGTGATATCAAATGTTCTGAGTGCACATAGTCAAGTAAATACTGTGTACACTGTCTTTTCGAAAGCATTCGATCGGATAAACCATGCTGTACTAAAACCTAAATTAGATGAGTTTGGCTTTAGCAATAGATTGGGACAACTTCTCTTCATACTTCCATTGCAGAACACAATATATATGTTACAATGAGTTGAAATCAAATATGTACACAGTAATATCAGGAGTACCGCAGGGTTCACATCTAGGACCACTTCTCTTTATTTTATTCATTAACGCTATATGGGACCGTGTTGAATGTGAGAAGTGTCCTTTTGCTGACAACCTAAAGATATTTGTTGAGATAGCCACAATGAATGATTGCGCATACGTGCAAAGAGTGATCAGATCTCGATACGGTGTGATATTCATAAAATAGAATTCTCTTTTTGCAGAAGTTAAGGTACCAACTACAACAACAACTAGCACAACAACCACTACAACGACAACAGAAGCTTCAACAACAGGTAAGTAGTAATATATTTCACAATAAGAAATCTTTAACTTCTTTTGCACATCAAAAGGAAAGAACTCCAGCTGCCGCAGATGTTATATTACATTATTTGATGATACCTCTTATGTGCGTATATAAGTTAAAAATGTGTTAGTACTAATTTAATCAGTTTTCTAAAGTTCTGTTTGATTTTTTCCCAACTCCAAATGAGATCAAGAGATCATCAGAGATTCATCAGCTCTGAGATCTATTCCCTTTTCTTAAATTTCTTAGTCAATACCCAAATTTTCATGAAAATGCATACAAGCTACTTTCTTAAGAAGTAGAAACGATAAACTAACTCATATTGCCGAGATTTCTCTTTTATTCTTGACCTTAACATGTATAAACCTATTTCCAAGTTACTTTTTGTGCAAACAATATAGGTATGTTTTACACCTGTCTCAAACCAACTAAAGTGCTATATTTCAAAATACAAACAGCATTTTCTTTGCTCTTGAAAGAGGACTTTGTCTCTGTATTTAAAGTTCATTAACTACATATTCTGACGTTGATATCTTGTTAGTTACACTAACTGAACTCAAAAAGACTTTTTATTCGAATAGAAAGTTACCAAATAAATATCATATATCCCCTCAGATGCATCTCCCTCAACACCAACCTCTTGTTTTCTAAACGTAGTCACGTTACAGTCCCTCCGAGTGCTACGTAAACATTTAAAATAAAATAAGTAAACAATTTGCGCGCAAAATCATTATATCCATCGGAGGTTTTATTACGAGTAGCGGCGCAGCTTTCCGCGGCTTCTCGTCGTAATGTCTTCGGGGACAGCGGTCTCCGTAATGAGCGCCGGTATTCATTTCAGTGTGTTTTGTCTTTTGCAGAGTACATATTCGAAAATGCCGCAGTGGCGTCCCCAAGGACCACGGACTTCGGTAAGTTCACGTCTCGTCATTTATCAGCGCCGGCGTTCCGTCTGAATATTTCAAATCTTGCGAGAGTCTACCAAATGAATGCGAAACGTCTGACGATATATTATTCCCATGTACGCAATAACGTTTAATAAGTAAACCCCATCTCGACTGTCACTCGATTTTATCGTGAATAATCGTGATAAAAACTCAATTTCGACTGGGGAGATGAGGTTATTATTAAAGTTGCCTTTTTTTCGGAAAATTCTTTTCCTAAAGATACGTGTAATTTTCATGAATGGGATTAATAAGTGGTATATCCACCATTCATGTGCCAAATTTCTTCATATATAATAGCGTGATTGATCAAAGTCATTTGATCTCGCATGTCTTATACACTACCGGTCATAAGTTTAAGACCATCATTAGAAATCTGTATTAAGGTTTAATCAATTAGAAAGCTAAGCAGAGGAGATTCTACCAGGTGTATGCATAAGTTTTTTCATGTTGGTTTTTTTCTAAAAACAAACACGTAATTTTTAAGGGAAATTATTTTTTTTTAATTTAAAATATTGGTCATCGGCTTCTACACACTTCACCAATTGTTTAGATAATTTTTGGATACCATGCCGGAAAAACTACTTGCCATTTGCTACTCTGCAAGCGCATGCTCAATTGATGCGAAGAAGTGATAGAAGGTCTGGGGAGAACGGCGAGTGCAGAAGGATGTCTCATCCAAGCGATTGCAAGGTGTCTTTCACTGGTTTTCACTTTAACATGTCTTCTGCCTCGTTCCGATCGTCTCTCGATTAAAGCGTGGTTTAAATTAATCATTTGTTGGCGATAACGTTGTGTATTAACTGCTTCGCTGGGATTCGAGAGTTCATAATATACAATACCCCTTTGACCCCACCAGACATGGCCTTCTTGCCAAAACGATTTGGTCTTGATGTTGAAGGACCGGCTTCGTCAGGTGGAAGCCACAATCTTTTCCGCTTCGGCTTTTCAAAATATTTTTCGTCAGCCATCATAATTCAATACAAAGATGATTTTCTTTCGTGGCGTTGAAGCAGCATTTCACAGGTGACTTTGCGATTTTCTATTTGACGTTCATTCAAATCGTGTGGGATACATTCACCGACTTTCCCATTGCTTGTAAACATCTGATGATTGTTTCCTGTGACACATGTGGTGGTTCTACTAATTGCTGTTGAGTTTGACTCAAGTCATCATTCAATTACTCCTGCAGTTTCTTGTCTTCGCATTTTTGTAGTCTATCAAAGTGCTCACTGCTTTTCACATTAGAATCACCACTTTTAAATGGACGAAACCATGTCTCAGATGTACTAGCCGATGGAGCGTGTTCGCCATATGTTTGTACCATCAACAGCCTTTTTCTTTTGATAATAATAAGAAAAATAATGCGTGCCGCAAATGTTCCTTTTCAGGCACAGAACTGGACATGGTCACTGAACGACAAAGCAAAGGCGCTAGTTTTTAGCGGACTCAACTTGTGTGTGTTTATAGTTTAAATGTTAGACGAACAAAATGACGTGTATGCCAAATTAATACGCTGCGTACGTTTCGCTGGCGCCATCTCTTAGTTTAACCAGAAAAAAACTTATGCATACACCTGGTATTATAATAATATGGTTTCGTATAAACATCTACCTCTGTGTTCTATTACAGCTTAACTCAACTTTAACTTCTTTTTAACTAGTGTATGTGGAATTTCTGCATCAATATTAATTCTTCCCTCAGACTGCAGGCTTCTGTAAATGCTTATCTGGTCTCAAACGCCACTGAAATACATTTCTGTCTAGTTCGTCTAACAGTTACTCTACAAAATGTGCGATGATTGTGATGGTCAAACTATACGAGGGTTCTAGTCGCAACGGTTGTCGGGTTCCGCCGTGTCACTAGGATTTTTGTCCCTGACGTTTCACGAACAACTACAAAGGTACTTATTATACGAGGGTTGTCTTTTAAGTTTTGCATATAGAACTGGAATTAAACAATAGATAACTTTTAAATACTTCATTGTTTTTCGAAGTATTCTCCGCGAATTAATGCACTTTTGCATGAGTTAGAACCAACCCTGGAAGCAGTTATTCCACTCGTTTGGTGGTACAGTCAAAATTCGTTTTTGAAAGCATCAAATGCTCCTTCTAACGATTGGAACCTTTAACCACGCAGTCCGTTCATGATTTTCAGAAAGATGAAGATATCATTGGGACTCAACTTGCTATTGTACCGAAGATGGTCTAACAATTGGACAGTCTGTTGCGTTAAGAATTCAATTGCCTTGCGTGTTATATGCGAAATTGTATTGTCCTGGTGGAGGACGATTCGTCGTTCGGGGTTGTTTGTAGGTCAGCGATGACTTACGGCTAGCAAATGATTGTATATCAATCGGTAGTAACAGTTCTTTGATCTTGTAGAGGAATTATTGCGATATGACGTACACATTTTTGGAGACACTTCGAGAACGGATGACTTTTGTAAGCTTTCCTTGGAAACTCAAACAGAAGGCTTTAATTTTCTGGCTCGTATGAGTAAATGAAGGATTCATTACCACCTTCTGGCGTTAAAAGAGTCCAAAGCTTTTTGACCCCAATTCACCCTAATTGCATTCTGTTCTTCGGTCAGTAAATGTATCCAACTGGAAACTAATTTGTTTGCACGCAATTCTTCGTGTGAAGCTTTTTAGATACAGATCTTTGACATCAACAATGATGCCTCAATCCCGCGATATATCACATCTTGATCTTCGTTGATCATCTTGAGCATAGCATTGATGTTTTCCTGAGTAATTGCCTTTCTTGGTACACCTTCTCATCGATCAACGCTAAGACTAATCCGTTCATGTTTCAATACTTCATACCAACGAGAAATTGTTGACTAATGTGATGCTTCATTGCCGAAAACAAACCAAGTCGGCGAGGCATTCTTGTTGAGATATTTGTCTTCGAAAATTATAAAAAATTATTGCACGAAAATGTTTTCGGTTTAATTCCATGTCTCAACGATTTGTTCCATGAAAAATCGCTTCACGATCGTCTTGTCTTTTAGACATTCTAGGTTAAGGGCTGGTTACTATTTTTATTTCGCATTCATGTCACCAGTGTCACTATACGCTAGTTTGTGTAGCAATAATTTCATTTTATGCTCATCCTATTTCCGCAATGCTCAAGGTTAAAGGGTCTCTTGCCACCCTTTTGCTTCCCCTATCAAACCTTATTTTCGAATTCCTGCTATTGAAACGTTACCAATATAGGTTGCGCTATAAATTAACACATGTAAAGGTATGATTATCATCGTTACATAGAAATATTAGGAAAAGCGAATGGTGTTATCTATCCCGTATCCTTTCACGCTAAAACGAAAATTTCTCGAAATTTATAGAATCACAGGAATCGTATGAAACCTGAATACTTTATACGCTTTAGCAGACATCTCCCCTAAGAATATAATTACGCCACGGGTTTCCGCGATTTGCATCTTTATATATATTCCTTCGAAAACCGTATCTACCACCGGTGTACCTTTCCTGAGCGGTGCCTTATCATTCGCTCAATATTTAACATATGAATTACCGACTCATGCATATAAATTCCATTCCTTATCCAATAACAACACGATGTCGTTTGCCTACATTCCATTCGGATGTAAATACGGTAAGTGGTTACTACAGAAACGGAAAAAAATATCGCTACTGGAGAAAATTGAATAATTTCGTAGGATTCCAATTTGATTAATGTGGAGTAACCGACGCATTGGGATTAGATCGATTTTATTTCGGCGGTTCCTAGATGTAAAACGAATTTTGTTTAAAATACCTCTGAGTAGCGAACTGCTGCTGAAGTGGAATCAAACAAAAAAATCGATTCCGTGGAAAAAGTAAGCGACTGACGCATAATTAAAGAATAAATATATGTAAATTTATTTCGAATACGAAATTAGAGTGTGGAGAGGCCGCGAGGACGCGATTTTTTTCGTTCCCGTTCATCGTTTCATGAATCTTTCATCTGTCGCCTTGTATTTTATGAAAGCGGATTTCAGGCGATAACAGTATTCATTTGAATTTTTAAAGTAAGAAGTGGATGGAGATTGTTTTACGGCGTTCTACTGTTATTCCTTTATGTTTATCTAAGAGATATAAGTCTAATGAGGTGGAATTTCTGGGTCGAATGGGTTTGCAGCTTTAAAAAATTAACATACATTCAGTGAAATTTCTATTTTTAGTTCCATATAATTTTGTAGTTCCTCTATGTTCGGAATTTCCTAGAATTACATTTCTAAACGTAAAGAAATAACAGAGGCATTATTTTGTCAATAACACAACTGTTAGATATGTAGGGTAAGTACATACCGTATAAACATATAAATACCAGCGAAATTTCTGTAATTCCACAGAGTTAGACAAACATCCTACGAAATTAGTCATTACCGTTCAGTGTAATAAAGCCTCCAAACATCTTCAAAAGTATATTTATTGCTAAAACAGATAAGGTAAATTGATATCCGAAGAGGAAAAAACAAAAATATATAATTATAAAGCGATATCGTCTTCAAACCGAACCACAGCTAAGAAAATAGAACGATCCCATAATCTTATCAACAATTTTATACAGTTTGACAATTCATACGGCAAAAATCTCGCTAAGGGGAGTAATTAAGAACTAACACGAAGGCAGCGCGCTCATCGATATTTGGGCTAACCATTAACATTTCACAATTTAAATTTAAAAGTAACAAACAGCTGTGTACAAAAAAATTTTATCCGGCAGTAAACATTTTCGGTGCCTAAAAAATGTTACAAAACCATCCTTAAAAGAGACATATAAACAAGCGAGACTGAAATTTGCGCAAAATCGTATGAGTTGGGATCATGAGTGGAAAAACGTTATATTTTCTGTTGAGAAGAAATTTAACTTGAACGGGCCTGATGGTTTGAAATATTATTGGCACGATACGCGCAAGAATACGGAAGAAATTTTGGTGGCGGTAGTATAATGGTTTGGGCGGTTTTCACCCATGACAATAAAACCGCTATATGTTTTATTTCTACGCGAATGAATTCTAAATTCTTATATACAACTGCTGAAACTGGTTCTGATAAACTTTGGTGAACAATTGCCGGCGCAAGACTGGATGTTTCACCAAGACAGTGCAGCTGCGAATAATTCCAAACAAACAAAAGACAGGTTTCATCAAAAGGAAATCAATTTATTACAATGGCCTCCTTGCCAGTTCGATGTGAACCCCATTCGAAAGTCTTTGGGAACTATTGGCAAGGGAGGTGTGTACCAATAGTATATATAGCGTCAAAGAAGTAAAATCTGCGATAACGAGGTGTTGGAATGATATTCCTATTTCAACATTTACCAAAACATATAGAAAGTATAAATAGAAATGGACAGCATGAAGACCCGGATGTTTGAAGTTATTTTGAATAGAAGGCCTAGCACTCACTTCTAAGTTCAGAAATAATTATAAATTTTTTATGTACTCACTTTATTTATTTGGTGTTACCATTATTGTATTCTCTGCATAAAATGTAATAAATTTTTTCAATATTCATGCATAATTTGCCGAAGATATTAAAAAAATCAAAAATTCCGTTCAAAAGTTCATATGGAACTATAGAAATTTCACTGAGTGCATTTAGATTGTGCTTTAGATCTAAAATTAACTTTACTAATCTAAAATAATTGCAAACTTATTAAGCATCTCTGAAAGGTACCAATGCTATCCGGAACATGTCACAACCGGTCCACTAAAGATATATGGTCCGTACATGACTGGTAAATTCTAAAACGCCATGCGTGTGAATCTAGAAAACAAGTGAAAAGACGCATAATAATGCACTACGTTTAGATACTTTAAATTTTAATATGATCTCCAATTCTTTTATTTCTTGTCCAGTAGCAATCTAACAAACAATTTTTAATAATCATATTTAAGAGTTTTCTTTGACTGATTATTACAGGCCACCTATTTCTCCAATCGAAGGAAACCATGTTGACCGCCAACCTCATTGATCTTTCTTATCCACAATGTGCATATTATTTCTTTGCAGAAACAGATTCAAGTCAAATATATCGCACAAATAAGCCAGTTTCAGCGAAGGTCGGGTTTGGCAAAGCATCTGCTGTTTTCATGACCTTCCTCTTGTAGAATGGACTTCTTGTCATAGCTCAAATGTGCGGGATAAGACGTGGCTACATCATGCCATGGTGAACTACAGTAGCGTAATAGGGCCGCTGTCCAATCTATGCAAAACTCTGAAAAAACTAGCTTTCAGTGAACTAGGTTTTGTAAAGTATACAGACGTTTTAGTTCCAAATTTTCATCGAGTTTGATGCAAGTGTTTCCTTATGAACAATGGAATAGCTCCAAATAGCATGTGATGGCTTGCTGCGAATAAGCACTAGCAATCCTCCATAGCGACCGAGCAGGATTCTTCGGCTAATAGTGTTGTTGAATGAAGGTACCTTTTGAAATTAAGTTTTCCGTCAACTTCTCCAGCATGGTACTAACCATGTGTACAGTAGCCGGTTGTATGAGCTCTTCTGCGATGGTGTGAGGTCTTTTGCACTTCGCCACTATGTATGCAACCTTAAAAGATGTTAGCAGTGCATTGTTTGGAACAGAAATACCTTTAGGAAACATATTCACTTGCTTTTATAAATCTTACAGCTTCCTACTAAAAAAAATGGACGATGCACTCGGATATTAAAACTTTTAAACGGTAAAAGTAAAGCCAACATTTAAATAGTTATCATTGTATTTACAACATTTCGCTTCCTTTGCTACCCCGTTACCTGTCGATGGTTGATCACTGCCGCTTCAACCGCCGATTCGCTTATTTAATAAAAATCTTTTCATTTCCTTATGACCTTATAAACACACAAAGCAACACACTGAAACTAAGAGGGTGCTCCGCTTGTAGCGGGTGTCTAACAACCATTTACTTTTCCTCTCAAAGGATCTCTTCGATTGTTATTTAGGAACTGAACTAGTTCGTCGAAATGATGCCGTGTTTATACTAGCCGCGCCATCTACTTAGTACTTTCACGAAACTTCGATACTATGCTACTAGAAAATTGTATAAACTTCACGAAAGTTCCATAAATCTGGGATATTCTATGTGCTTCAGAAAGTTCTGCAAGCTACGGGACCGATCTAATCCAGATGTTCTAGAAAGCTCCGTTAGCTTCGAAATTGATTTGAAGTATTCATTTTACTGTACGGTGCCCTAGAGTGACGCGGTACACACTTAGGGAACCCCTACTGGAGGTAAATACTTCTAAGAGGAACCGGTCATCATCAATGAATTGGCATGAAGAAATTGGCGGGAATATTTTCTAAAGATGTGTAATTAATACCTAAGGGAGAGACCAAAAATTAAAAACACATTCTGTTGTTAAAAATTACACATATTCACACGAATGATAAATCACACACCTAACAAAGACTTGTTATAAACATTTATACGCGGATTACAAGTTCCAATGCACATAATTAAAATGACGTTTGATGTGTCGTTATAGCAGCATACGTATGCCACACGAAAGAAGTAGTATTTATAATTCACAAATAACTTATAACCTTTTATTAAAAGTAAATCATGTTCTTCTCATTCCACATTCGCCATGTTCTCCTAAATCACTCCATAAAAACTTCGAGCGACATTCGAACATTTTCTTTTAATAAAGACATTGTCTTTAAAGATTTGCTTGAGAATTTCTTTATTACCAAACCACCTAATTTCTTCCTGCGTGAAATCGGCAGACTGCTAGATTGTAAATAATGGAAGAAAATATATTCTTGATTAGGTCATACAGTTTTTTCTTAAATTATTAATTAATTTTGAGTTTAATAGGAACACTATGAACTTATGCAAAACAGCACTTCTTTTTCTTTCTTTCTTTTTATTAAACCTACAGATGAAATCACGAAAGTTTGTAGTTACATCATTGTTTCATCGATAAAACGAAGACAAGTGCTATACATATAAGTCAAAAGCATACGTCATTACCAACTATTGGATAACTACAAAGTTATGCGTTCATTACGGCAAGGTTTATGAATAAAGTAATAAATAATAATATGGTACCCGGTAATATCCCTGAAATGCTAAAGCACACCGTTCGTAAATAGTTTAAAATCCGTTCCGAACCGCACGTCGACTCCCAATTAATTACAGTTTCATCAATCTCTAATGCGCGAAAAGCTACTGCAAAATGTATAGTACACATCCACGCAAACTTAAGGTACATTTAAATATTTATAATTGTATAATTATTCATGCGTTCGTAAAAGGGGAATTATTGAAATGCAGCCATTAGCTAACCGCATTCTATGCCTTCAACGACATCGCCTAGTTTAACTGATTTTCTCAGGAAATTAATTATGCTAGTAGGACAGGCAGGTTGACAAACATTCCATTTCGGCCAATTAGGGACATAATTAGGACACGCGGGTATGATAAATAATTAACCGCATTTGATCGTGCTGTATCCAACTTCTTAATTATAATCGTATTACATGCGTTTAATCCAATATCTAGTCTAATCTAGTGTAGGATGTATACTTGGAATAATTTATGTAAGAATGTGGAGGTGTTGTGTGTAAGTTGAATCAAAAATAAGTTACAATATTAAGAAGGATAACAATTCTCTAAATTCCTTAAAAAAATATTATCAATTAAAGCCACAAATTCGGAATTGGATGAAACTTTTTAAAATAACAAAGTACAAGAACAAAATAGCGTCACATTTATGCTTCTAGCCACTTTCCACATTGATTAGAGTTACTATTATCTCTTTAATATTTCGGAAGCTATAATGGGTATTGATTATTTTGTAACACATTTTGAAATATTTATATTACATGAAGATGCATAGAGACCGGATATTTTATAGTTTTTTCCTCCAACTCCTGTTACGTTCTCCTGGTTTGAAGAACAACGCCGCTGTAGCCTGCTCGTAATCTCCTAAATTACTTGACCAATACTTACTTGTAGAGTATGTTCGCTTATTTACTAGAGGAAAGGTTGTACAGTGAAACTCAATGCGCATGCGCAAAAAAATATATTTAAAAATAAAATGTGTACACGGTTTCCACTCTTGCCTATGTACATGTACGATGTACGTAAGATGTATATATATTTGCAATAATTGCAGTTATTCGAGCTCTCTTATACATGTAATGTACATTAGCATTTGTATATGTATTTTCATTGGTAGCAACATAAAGTAATGCCTCAGCATGTACGTTGCAAAGCCATGTCTTAATTCTGTTTAAAAGGTTAAACTCTTATATGCTTCCGCTGAAGCTTTGTTAGAGGCATGTACTAATGCCTCTATCTGTTTGCATGCACCACTGCCTTTTATAGGAGCCAACCCTATTTATTTCTTAAATTTATAAGCGCACCTCGGTGCTATGCTTATTTATATGTCCCTTTCCGGGAGCCTAATATACTTTCCTTGTTTTAAATTTGCCTAAGGGACTTGGCCCTGTATTATTGGCATGTATTTGTACTTGACCAAATACGTTTGTTATATTCACATTTATAGGGGAACCCATCCTATCTCTTAGAGCTTGAACGCCTGGTCGAGGGCGACAGTAGCGATAATAGCCGATCTCAATACAAAAGTAATGTCACAGCTACCCAGGCGTTCTCGTTTGAAATATTACGCTATGTGCAATCTTTAGCTCTATACTACTGCGCCCCAAAGAAGGGAAAAATCCAGTAACCAGCAAATGTGCGAACTGCGCACCGACAAGTAAAACGGAGCGATGATGCCGACATTAGATAAGAAAACTGGCCCGTGACACTCGTCCGCTACGACGAGCAACTAAATGAAAAATTTCTAAGTCCCGATACGACAAGGACCGAACAAACGTACAAAAGACAACGGGCGCTGCGGCCGCAACGACCGTCAGCAAGAAGCGGAGTGATCGTACTTGTAGAGGAGGTCTATACATGCGCGCCGACAATCTCACCAAAATAATTTCCGACACAAACTTAACTGAAGACTAAAAATATGTATAGACGACAATGGACACAGTAGCCTCGACGTACGATGATAGAAAATCGAGAATTTATACTTATTAAAAAAATCTATACATGCGATCCGACGACGTTACCAAATGACTCCCGTCAGAAATAAATGTATAGACAACGTCCTCGACGATTCCCGCCAAAACTAGAAAATCTTAGAAATCTCTAATAATCATACGACGACGTTACTGTACACGTTACGACCAGGTACGAAAGGTGACCGAGAGTACACGATCGCTAATACCTCGACCGTCGCGCGGGAGACGACCGCCTATGCTTGTGTATCTTAAATTTTAAGAAAACTCCCATTACATATCCGACGACGTTGCAGTGAATGATTTCTAATTAGGCAGTTTTAGCTAGCGTAATGCGAATGGCTGACTTGCATACATATACAATGCGTAGTGTACATACATATTAAAATAAAATTGGATATAAGAGAGCAAAATAAATAAATATAAAAATGAAAATAAAATAATATTCTAAATGAAAATAATAATGCAAAGAAGATAAAATACATAATAGTAAAAAAATTAGAAAATACAAAACACAATGTTAAGTCCTTAACAACTCCTTATGCACAGAAGTAAAGCTAGTAAGAAACTGGATCTATTCAGCTTTTGCTTGATGTTGTTTGTGTGATTTCATAACTCAATATAAGAATTGTTCCACCACGCGGTGGTTTCTTCATATGTACAGGGAAGAATGTAAAACTTCTTAACTGCATTCTCCTTATCTTAGTTATCTGCCTACAACGTACCAGACAGTCTTGTATAATCTACTATCTACTACTACTACTAGAAACTACGTATAATTAAATAGATTTAGTAAAGGTGAACTATTAATATCTGTTAGATCATTAAGTAAGCGTTTGTGATATTTATGTTTGTTGACTTGTAGGAGTTCTAGAACTGAAATTACGGTTTTCCTGTGTTAAATGATGTACACACGAGCAATCACTTTTATTATGGATAAAATAATAATAATAGCCTTTATAGTCTACAGTAACAAAACACCAATTAACAGGGAAACAACAAAATGCAACAAAAAAAGTATCCCATTCAACATATTATAGACAGACAAGAAATAGATAGATACAAATACATATTTACATGACCATACACAATACTGGAATAAGATATCCTGCTTCATCAGGAATCGGAATCAAGCATTTGCGCAAGAGAACAATTAAAAATGTCACACTCACCGCAAGTACAATTGTACGCGGAGCACATAAAGTAAATCGGCGAGCGTAACAACAGATTAGACTTGGCTGAATCCAAATAAAAACTGTTAAGTGAGCGAGAAGATTGTCGCGACATCTGAAAACTAGGTTTACCAAGCAGTACACTGGCATGTATTTGATTATTTAATAATTTAGAAAGAAACCTTAAACCAACTTTCTCCCGTCGTACTTGGAGTAAAGTTACAGAAAACTCAGCAAGCAGGTTGTATTTCTTATACCAAGGGTACTTTAAAAATCGTCTTTGAACTCTTTCTATCGTATTTTTATATGTGGCATAGTGCGGATTCCACACAAAGGATGCATACTCGAGTTTTCAGCGCACTGAAGCAAAAATAAGTAA
This sequence comes from Trypoxylus dichotomus, assembly GCA_023509865.1. NCBI lineage: Eukaryota > Metazoa > Arthropoda > Insecta > Coleoptera > Scarabaeidae > Trypoxylus > Trypoxylus dichotomus. The sequence goes on from CM042081.1 coordinate 39,479,949, forward strand.
TTTTATGGGGGATATATCTTGAAAGGACCTAGTGTTATGCAGAACAAAGCTTGCATTCTGCTGGCAGACGATGTAACAATTCGAACACGGTCATTAAAAGTTAAACCACAGTCGAAGTACACCCCCAAATCGTGCATGCCATCAACTCGTGTGATTGCGTCCGAGTTGGAAGCGTAGTTGAAAAATAATTGGTTGTTTTAAAGAATGATAATGTTGTGGAATGTATTTTTCAAACAGTCTTCCCGATTGTGTAGTGTATACTTTAGTACATGTACCACACGTTAGTTTGTAGACTCCAGATGTCTTGTTACTAGCGGTTATGTCTCTATTATTTTTGATACATTTAAGTAAGTAAGTAATTAAGATAAGCAAATATTATTTAAGAACTTGTGGTTTTACATCTCTACGAGTACGCAGCAACTGTGTGCTGAAATAACAGTTATATTGAGCTATTAAAATGAAAATCATAAAATGTGTATTTATCCCTCGTAAGAAATAATGGTACCTAATAAATCTAGGCAGCTAAACATCGAAAGCAAAATACACAGTACATTGAATGTAACGTAGGGAGCAATGGTGGAAAATACGAAGAAATTTCAGCTTCCATCTCTTGATTTCGCGTTTTAGGTAGCCTTTTGTAGACCACAACAACGCTCTGGATTAATGAAAAGTATTATTGCAACTTCTTTAACTGGCATATCAATATTCCCCTTGCCTCCGATACCTTGATGGCTTGCTTTCCACCACAGAGTGATGTAATGACTCTAAAGCAACTCCATACCATGATTCTTTCTCCAGGACGGCGACGTTTACTTCCGAATAAATCGAATTTCGATTCGTAACACATTTTTCCAATCATTTACACTCTAGTTTAAATGAGTTCTTGCCCAATTTAGTCTTTTCCGTCTGTGTATAGAACTTAACCGTCGCTTTCTTATTGCCATACAACCCCTCAGACCGCCGCCTTTATTAATCTGTTCTACTGTCGAGACACTTACTGGCTGAGGACGTTGTAAATTGAACTCTGCCGTCATTTGAAATGCAGTATAAAGCGGCAATTTCCTAGAGAGATCACTCAGACGTATTGGTCGTCTCGTTCCGTCGTTGATCTGCGCTTCGCATTTCGCTTTCTGACTTTGAAGCCCACCGCTCTTCCCTTCTTTTAATCGTCCTACACACACAGCACCCAGAAATATTTAATTGTCAAACAATTTCTCTATTTGAATGTATACTGTAAATGCCATTCTACGAAGAATAGTATGAATTTCCCTAAATATTTTTGAAGTAATTTTAAGTGTAACACAATACATTAGGTGCGCTTAAACTTCTGAACGGTAGTGTATATCTTTTTGGTAACAAACAATCTAATCTATTGAAGGAAATACAGTAAATTTAATTAGAAACAAATTTTGCATTGCATTGCACTAGATAAGAGGTTATTGTGCTCAACATTATTTAAACTCTCCACTGCTGATAGAACAATACATATAAAAATGTTGATATATCTCACTTTTTCTGTTTCTAGCAAAACGTATTCAAGCAAACAATTTTTGTCTATCTATTATCGTTAAGGAGTTATGCACATACATAGGTAGAAGAGAAAATTTCCAATTTTTAAAAATTTGAATTTCCCACTTTGGAATCGTCCCTTATCAGTATTTAATTATATTAATAAAGCTCTTTATTAATATTTATACTATACATAGAACTCATTTATTAATAAGCTACATTTAAAGAGGATTTAATATTTCCATTAACCATTATCAATATTTAATTATAATTCTTTCTTTTCTTTCAATACAGAAACAATTCCAATCGAAGAGGAACCAGTCGAGAATTGGTTATTCCCCAGCGTAGCACCGGCATCTCTAGAACTGGAAACGAAATCCTCCTCAGCAACGGATCACATCAACCACAGTTTCGCGTGTTTGCTTTCAGTGATGTTGTTCATATTCAGGTGACACATTGTTCGATGGTGTAGTTTCGCTGTGTAAATTTATTAAGTATATAAGGCGGACGTACGTACTGTTACATATATTTTTTATAGACGCAGGTGATCTCCAATAGTGTACATATTATAAATTACAATAACACCTAATAATTATGATAATAAATCCAGAGACCCCCTCCATTACGTATGGTAATTCGTGAGTGTATTTATCTACTGTTAAGCGAACCTAATAAAAGAGAAGAATATATTACAATGTAAATAATTTTAGGTTATCATTTGTGGTATGGATATCACACTAGAGATGGTGACGTTTTCTATTTGTTTGCAAACGAGCTTAGGAAAATAAGTTTTTGGAAATCTATACAGGGTATAACAAAAAGATTCTTTATTAACTCACATAAACGAGGTGATTTTTAGCAAAATCTTGCTTTTAAATTATTGATAAGGAAAAGTTTTCGCGTGTTAAATTCGGATCTTAATGTAAGTAAAGGTAAGTAGATTATGTTAAGACTTTAAAATAATGTTTTTTTTGTTTGTGCCTGAGGGGGTGAAACACCCCTTCGAAAATTTACAGACGTTCAGTTTTCTTGATTTAATTCTGGAACGAACACAGCTAGAACAAAAATGTAAATACAAATGTTGTACCTATCGAAAGGCCTTTCAGGACACGTCAATGTGGTATATACAGGATGTTGCATTTAAACACCACTCTCTTATGCTGGAGCAGATCATCGTAATATGGAAAAGAAATTAACGCAAGCTATTAATCTTTAACATCCTTTATGATTCTAAAGCATTTTCAATTATACAGTATATTTCAAAGGTGTAGAATAAGCCATACCTCATGCTACTTAAAGCAAAATCATCTATATATTGCATACACATGTCTTTTATTAAGAAAGACCATGATTAATTAGTAAAATAGCATGTTCATAATTCATACAAATGTAAACACGGGATTACACATAATAACAAATTATTAGTATTTATAATAATGGATAAAGCATTTATTTTAATGAACAACGAATAAATGCAAAAGTATCACAATGAAAGCAATGGGGGAGGAAACGGGAGGTTTTGGTTTGAAAAGGCAAAATTCGTGGGATGTTCAAATGGTCCATGGCGATTCCCTATATAACCGGACTTATACCAGGTATATGCAAACAAATTGATATATTTAGAGCACAATTGATGATTACAATTTTATGATATTATTTCGCATATTGAGATTAAAATCATGATTTGGGATAAGAAGCTGGTCAGAAAATCGTCGACTAAATCTTTTCGATATCCGAAGTTCATCGATGTCCAGACCTGTTGCTTTCTTTAGGATTGTCATTTGATTTGAACATCTTTGTTGGATGCGACATCTTTCCTGGAGGACTGGACAGTGACATGAATCTAAAAGTAGTAGACTTTTTGGCCGAATGCCTGAGTAAATATTAAGAAACCAATTGTTAAATACATCAGTGATTAATTTACTTGAAGATGAGGCTTGAATAACAACATTTGCAGGTCGAAATAGGATTTGTGTTGGGGCTTAAATTTGACACTAGATTCTTTTACTACTATTAGTAATGGAGACATAAGTTTACCAGATACAGATATTACTATGTTATATATTATAGGGCTGTGTTGGATGCACTTGTAACACCGCCTTTATATACAGTTATCTGTATTATATATTTATTTTTCTATATCTTAACAAAAAACTGGTTTTGTGGTATATTATCAAAACATCTAGAATCGAACAATTACCGCCAATATCAAAATATGTACATCCTTAAAATTGGTATTAAAACGCAATAATACCTCAACTGAGAATTTTCAAATAATAGGATGTGGTTTGTAAATATTTGGTTTTAACGAAATGCGATATTTGTGAATATTTATGATAACAAACCACCACAAACGACAATGTATTAATTTTGTTGGGTTTTACTTATCTCCAGTTAGGCTAACAGTAGCTCCATCTGATACCACATCACTTAGCTATTGCAGTGATTCACTTCAATATTTAATTAATTAGTTTAATGTAATTAATGCGAAGCAAATTGAACTACCTAATCTGTATGCAGTGGGATTATATAGAGTAGCTGTTTCCCTTTCTGATGTAAGTTCTTATGTTAGTGTCGCCTTCGGAATACTCTGTATAAGTGAAAATGCCACTAAATCTTTTATCTCTCTATTTCCGTTAAAGAATGAAATTAAGAAAACTGAAACTGTGAATTTTCACCACGTCAGAGTGAATTTCAACACAAACAAAAAAATTGTTATTTTCAAGTCTCAACATACTCTACTTACCTACCAAGTTTCATTAAGATCTGAATTTGTCACCGGGGAACCGTTTCCTGTAAGTGGAACATATAGAGGTAGATCTTAGCAAAATAGAATGGTAAGGCAAATGAAACAAAATCGGCTAAGGGTGAGACAATTGTTTGTTTGTTTAACAAAAGTCGGATCGATTAAAGAAATCTAGAGAGATTAGTAATTTTGAAATGCATATGTATTTTGTTTACGAAAAGATGTTTATCGTAGATATAATATTTTTTGTCAGTTTTTCGGTTTGTAGTACAGTGTGTTGAGGATAGAATATTGTACCATAACGAGAGTGATAAGAATAGTTCGATAATTCACTAAACCACGCTGTGGAGACCTAAATATTCCGATGGCCTTTACTTACGTTTATATAGTTTATTACAGAGGTACTACCTTTTCCTCGGCAATATAAACATAGAAAACCAAAAAATAACCAGACTAGCGATCTTTCCAAAAGTACATTTGACTAAAACCATCGACAATTGGAATTTGTACATATTATAGTTAAATAAAATTAAATACTATTAAGTGTAACTCAGTATCATATCCTAGAGAACCATAGACCAAACGAAAGAAGTGTTGTAGCATTTATTAGTGATTTCCTTGCATTTTAACTGTACAGGCCATTTGAAGTCAGGTATATAACTCGCGCATAGCGCTCAGACTAAGGACCGAATTTTAAGAACATGCAGAGTCAAGAAATAGCGCGAAATTCATTATTAGCATCCTTCTAACACACCTTCATTACCCTCAAAGTAGTTTCCTTGGAAATGCAAACATCTTATCCAGCACCTCTGCTCCCAAAGGAGTGCATTTTGGAGGTCTTGCTTTGTTAATTTTGTTCAACATAGTCTGAAATTCAACCTTGATTTCTTTAATTGTGTCAAACCATTGTCCCTTCAACTTGATATTCAGAAAGAGGAGAAAAATGGAAGGCGCCAAGAACAACGGCCATATCGTTTTTCGCTAAAAATTGCTGTGGGATAAAAGTAGTACGTGACCTCATATTGTCACGGTAGAGAACCTAGTCGTTCCTGCGTCACTTATTTAAGGCGATTCGCAACTGTATTCTAAACAGCAATGAGATATCCTGGTGTAATGCCGTCTTCTTCTTCTTCACTTCACTATACACTATAAGAACGTTGAAATCAAACTTTGTCAGATTGGAGGTCCTCAAAACTGCATTAGCAATTTTAGATAAAATCCCCACTGCGTTGTGTTTTGGGCATTGGCGCCTTGTGGAAACAAATTTCCATTCAAACATTGTATTGCTTCTTGTTCTTTCTTTCTTTCTTTTTCTTCTTTCACATTAGGTTTTAAGCACTTCGCCTGTTACCATCTTTCATTTGGTCTGTCTATACTTCTTCTTCCTAAACACCTATGACATCTCGCTCTGGCTGGTAACCTCGTCACTTCCATGCGTTCTACGTGTTCCTTCCACTTATTCTTGTTTTCCTTTATTCTCTCATTTATGTCGAAGATGTTTAGACCTCTTCTTATATTTACGTTTCTTATTCTATCAGATCTTACGCAACCTTTCATCACTTGTGTCTGTATCCGGTTTTCTTGCATTTTCGTTGTTGTCCCTGGTTCGCACCCATACAAAAGGGTTGGGCACTGCTATCGTCTTATAAAATTTCATTTGTAGTACCGTAAAATGCTTACATCAACCGTTTAACCCAAAGCGTTGTTCTTGCTTGCTTAACAGTTTGAGTGTTCCTACGGCACTCCTACAAGATTCAAAAGTGATTTATCCTATTGAATTACCGTTTGAAAAAGTCTAAAGAGCCAGCAGACACAAAAAGATTTTGATAGGTAACTTCTTTTGGGTTCATCCTTTGTATCTCAAAATAATTTTAGGTCAAAGTACTTATGGAAATCTATAAGATTTTCATGTTGGAAATGTTTTTGTATTATCAATAATAAAAACGTTATCGAAGGATCTCGTATTAAAGCCTCACCATCTATGTTTATAAAACTATACTTCCGAGGGTATAATTGATTCAGTAAATTAGTTAATAAACGATATAACTGCATCTTTGGCGGGAGTGCCTGAGTCAGTTTTTGCTTAATTAAAATCAATCGAGTCCAATGCGGAAGTTGAAGAAAATGATTTTTTTTCATCTCTACTGACGAAGCTACCTTCACAAACAATAAAATCATGAATTTTCACGTTAACTACACAATATTTTAACTACATTATAAAAACATTCGCGTTTCTTTTTAAATACACTGTATTTCAGGGACCACATTTATCAAACTATTTACGTTATATGAATCTATTCATATCAGATCGCAACAAATTTTGCCAAATTGAAAACCATTCGTTTCAAAAGCTAGGACGTCAGCCCTGCGCTTGTAAAACTGTGCTTACTCGCATAATCCGAAGGCCAAAAAAAAAATGAAATTCCATTTACGGATTTTAAAAACTCCAGTACGCCAAAGTGCTCATAATACATTTATCCAGCTAAATCGGAAGTGCCTGTTCAAAGAACAGAATGGTATGCTGAATATAATTGTTTTAATAGAAACGTCAGTAATGTTTTCAAATGGATCTAGCGTGCTATTAATATAGGAAAAATAGTTCGTTTCAGCAAATATCGAAATCGAATTAATTCGTTGTACATTTTTAATACCCCAGTTGGTACATAGAGGACACTGAAATCAATTCAGAATCCTCGAATAATGGGTGTGTTTTTCAAACATACTTAACAATACTAGCAGCTCATAGATCTGTTTCTACTACAAATTTAAGCATTTCTGCCTCACTGATTCGTTCACTTCTAAAGCCGATTACATTGGAAGCTACTTAAAAAATTTTCTATTCAGCTCGGAACTCACCATATGCAAACTTGAAATCGACGTCTATCGCAATTTCTTCTTTCACCATGTTTGCAAAAGATAGTAAACGTCATTAACTAGATGTCTCCGTTGATATACATACGAAAGTACAGGATTTAAAATCAAAAATAAGTAACAAAATGGAATAATAATAGTACCAAAATGTATATTGTATATATCTATATAGCTAACCGAAGTAAAAAAAAAGTGTTGTACATGAATTATAGGATATTATTAATTCCAAACAGAAAGAAACAATAATAATTGTAAACAATACATATCCGAATATGTTGTTATAAAAATAAAACCCTCAATATGGCTTAATTTACTTGATTTATTTTGTAAACCCCTAGTTTTTAAAGAGATTTCAGAGACGTATGGTTAGAGCTACTAACTCAATCGGGGCACCGTATCCGTCTACATCATGATAAATAACCAATAAGTAACAGGTTATACATAATAATACATCAAAAGCACATCTAAAAATTGGTAATAGTAGTTGAGAAATACCGGCACACTGTCAGTGAAATTCTTGAAGTCACTTGGGAGATATCAGAAATACTCATTTTGTTTGAACAATAAGTTAATTTACTTCTGCTTGACACTTTCTAATAATTACTGCAACAAACATGTAAAATATGAAGCTTACACGTAACATGTATTAATTTACTACATGTACGAGGTATATCTCAGAATCAATGAGATTTATTAGTTTCAAAGTGTTTAGATGAATACATCTACAATTTAATGCTATCCCCTTCAAAGCATGCTCCTTGGGAATGCACACAGCGTCTCCAGCAAGTTTTCCATTCCCGGTAACAATTCTGGAAGTCTTATTCCGTTAAGCTGTTTAGAATCTCCGTCATGACTCTTTGTATGTTATTTATTTTTCCGTAATTTCCGCTTAAGCGCTGGAAAAAGAAAATAATCACATAGAACCATGTCTGCACTATAGGACGGGCGAAGGAATGCTGGAATGTTTCTCTTCGCCAAAAATTCTTAAACCGACAATGAGTTGTGTGCTAGAGGTATTATTGTGATGCAAGATTCACAATCTAGTAATGTCAGGTCGCACACGCAGAACTCTCTTCCGCAAACTTTCAAGGACATCGCGATAAAAGCTTTGATTCAGTGCCTGGCGGTACGAATTCTTTGTAGACAATTCTACGAGAATCAAAAAAGATTATAAGCATGGGCTTGATTCCTTACTGATATGCAACATGACCTATACCGAGGGCAGAGAAGAATTTGGAACACACGAAGTACAGAAAAAGAGCGGTAACAGAAATACACATAAACATCATCACTCCAGAAAAATGGGAAACGTATGTAAGAAACTTTTGTAAAACACGAGCAGGTCGTAGTGAACATTAAGAAAACAACACCCACAAAGAGGAACTCCTGGAAGAGGATAACATAATATTGGAGGAAGTTCATGAAGCACTAGCAAAACTCAAGACAGGCCCCGGGCCCAGATCAAATTGTTAACGAAATGCGTGAGTACGGAGTATATGAATTGGAAACAGTAATCACATTATTGTTGCAGAAAATTATCTCAGCCCAAAAAACTGCCCACTGATTAGAGAAACAGCATCACAATACCGATTTATAAAGTGGGAAACAAGAATGACCCGGAATATTGTAGAATGATATTTTTACTAACCAACATAAGACAAGCGAACAACATAGAACAAGCGAATAACAGTTGATGCAATCTTCATCCGTAGACAAATGACTGGAAAATCTCTGGAATATAGTAAACCTCTGTTTCTTTGTAATAGATTTTAAAAAGCGTTTGACAGAGTGTGAAGACCCGACGTTATAGAAATACTCTGGGAACACTCGATAAAAGTAACCAAATAAAGATCAAGACACCACAGAGATTTGCCTAACAAGCACCAGTACCATGAATTCGTCATAGCGATTGTATGAGTCAGGTTTTTTCAACCTCATTATGGATAAAATAATTGATAGTGCAAAAGAAGTTGCTGGAGGGTATGGGATGGAGCAAAAAATCGATAAAGATATTACGCTATGCTGACGATGCAATCTTCATGGGGTTTTCAGCAGTTTCTATGATGTCTCCACAGTGCGCTATACAAGCCATCTGGAACAAAATTTGTTTCCCTACTGGCATTTAATTCTTCAGCCAACATTCTCACAGTAAGAATTCCATCGATACCAATGATTTCTCGAATTACCTACACCAATTCCCCGTCATTTTCACCTTGTGTATATCAAGGTCTTGCATCATCATTTAAATCTCCACGACCGTTTTCAATTCGCGTAAACTACTCGGAAACTCTTACAGTCATCACCATACACTCTTTTCAACAATTCGTTCGTCTCAGCAATTTGTTTCCTATTTTAAAACATAATTCATTATTTGTTGTTTGTTCCATTCACGACCTGAGCATCTAACCTATCATTAAAATGCGTGTAACTTTATAAGCTGTCACCCGATTGGCTCGAACTTCATTGCATATAAAAGAGGAAACCTGTGTGTTTCTAATGCTGCTATCCTACAATACATTGCGCTTCAGTGTTCTACGATTTAAATTAATATTCCTTTATTTAATGGTCCGACAGTGTAATATGTCTAAGTAATGATTCGATTAGTATAAAAAATGCATGTTTAATGAGTCCAATTTTTTTGGTATTTGCGATAATTTATCGTAAATAACTAGATCATTCTAGAGAATCAACGGCTATAAGATATCAATTAATAAGGTACGTATAAATATTTTACCTCATTTATCGCTTAGTGTCTTTATTAATAAGTAAGTAATAAGTAAGTATCCTTGATTGGGTATTAGAGGGCCATGGCCTCGACGCCGACGGCTGCGATGAAGACCATTCTTGGGCTTCCGCCACTGCAGCTGGTGCTGAGGTCAGAAGCAACCCTAGCAGCCTACAGAGTCAAATGTAGTGGGTGCAAGGTATTCTCTGGCAAGTTCGGAGACCACGCCAGCATCTTCAACTACATCGAACAGACAGCGGTGGTTGTCAATGAGGACCGACAAAATTGGGCGCATGTATAGCTTTGCTGGGGGATAAAATGTAATAATTCCCAACGGCGAAGCAGTAAAGACATGTGCAAGCAAATCGAGACGGGGGATTTTCCGCTGGTTTGCGGACGCATCGAAAACCTCGAATGGTACAGGTATTGGAATTTGGAAAGAGGGAGAACTGGACGGCGAGACTAGTCTAGGGGTCTCCTGCTCCATCTTTCAAGCAGAAGTAATTGCCATCCAGACATGTGCAGAGCACTCTCTGAACTACGCACACGACCAGGAAGGGGTGGAAATCATATCGGACAGCCAAGCCGCTCTTAGGGTGCTACAAGCTGTCAGGTTTCACTCCGAAGTGGTGTTGGGGTGCCATAGAACGCTGCAACAACTGGCGAAACATTGCAGCGTTACGCTGAGATGGGTGCCAAGCCACTCTGGGATCAAAGGGAACGAAATAGCTGATTTGCTAGCAAAAGATGCCAGTGGACGACCATTCTCAGGTCCTGAACCGACGTGTGGGAATACCTATGGCAGTATTAAGACCTACGTTAGATCCGAGCTGGCCGCCAATTACCGGTCCTATTGGAACGGTGTAGACGGTTTAAGACACTGTAAATCTCTCGGGATTTATCCAGGTGAGGGAAGACTGTGTAAGGCGGTCCTAATGAGCAGGACCAAAGTGAGAGCACTCACAGCGATCTTAACTGGACGCTGCGCACTGAATAAACACATGCATTGCATGGGTCTAGTAAACTCTCCTTCATGTAGAAAGTGCGGGAGAGCAGAGGAAACTCCTGTGCACCTTTTTGTCGACTGCCCTGCAGTCTAGAGGGAAAGACAGGTTCACCTTGAGGATGCTCAGCTTGACGGACCCAAGTTAGGAAAATTACCACCCGAGCGGATTATGGACTTTATTGCTGAAGTACAACCCGGTCAAATGAGTTAAAATCACATGGGTGCACAATAGGCAAGATACTGGCCGAGTTTGCTCTTTGGGGTTAAAGCCCCGCCCATAAAAAAAGTATCCAAAGCCGGACTGCAAGTTGCCACGCTAAATGTTTGGTAAATGAACAAAAAAAATATTTTCGCAAGTGAAAGCCAATATGATGTTGCGTGGCAAGAAATTTCTAAAAGATTTGTTACTTAAACGATAAGAATAAATGTTGCACTTAACCCTGCCAGTAATTAGTCAAAAATATTACGTTTGAAATTTGAAATTATAAGATTAGCCTCACATTTTAATAAAATTTAAAAATCAAAAACCTCTTTCTTAAAAACTGGAATTATAACCTCAAACAATAATTCTCAAACGCACCTTCTTCTCTAAATTATAGTAAGTACACCTTGTCTTATAGCTTCTTAAATTGCCACACATTATAAGGATGCTATAACACGAAAAAGTTATGCCAACAGACAATAATGCCAAATAAAAGCCAAATTTTTATAATTTATTCAGACCAGCTTTACACTAACTGAAAAATAGCTTCTATTGATTATAGGAGCATTAATTCGTGATATTACAGAAGGGCGGAAGAAAAGTCATCTAGTTTTTAATTGCTTAATGTCTTTAGCCCTTGAACTTATTAAGCCAAAGATTCATTACTTTCAGCTAAACAATATCTACTCACTTCATCATAATCATTACAGGAACTTCTCAGTTGCGCCTTGCAATTTGACTTCGCTTTCAAAGAAAATGAATTCCCTTAGGGCTTACTGCATGCGTCTCAACCCCCCGGCGATAAACGCAACTACTGTTCCCCCTCGCTTCCAAGAAAGGTAATTAAAACAGCGAGTATTGGTCGTGCACAACCGGGTGACTCAGACTGGATCTAATGAGCAATATGCAATTCTATGTGTATCTAGCATGGAAAATTACGTTAGGGATTAGTAGTTAGGGAAGCGGAATCGCCCTTATCCCGCTACTGCTGCGTCTGAATTACGAAATTCAATGGGAAAGCGAGTTTAGGTTGGTCGCTGGAAGTTGGAATTAGCTCGTGGGGTCCTAAATTAGGTGATTGCGTTTATCATTCCCTATATGAGGGGGTTCTTGTATCTTTGAAAAGGGGAATGTTATTGGCTGAAGATGATATTGCGGAATTATTGTGGTCTATAAAATTTTCACACTGTATGGTCAAGTGGATGAATGATGGATGCAGTACGATGCGAGAGAGCTTATTGCCTTTGCCGCAATTCTTATTTGCAATAGGACACCACCAATATTATAATCCTCAGACTTCACACCGTGAAATAGCTGATATACTATCTATTGATAATCCAGCATTATCAATATTGGGCACAACTGAAGATAATCTACTTAAAGTAATGACTGAGTTTCCTGATAAACGAGCATCCTAATTCGAGATACTAGATTTGTTCGGGCGAGGCCAATGTGCAAAATAATCAATCTCTCTTTGACTGCTTGTGTGATAATTACACGCCTATAGCAATTTTACCTCATTTTACTAAAGTAGGTGAACATGCTGTCTATCCCAGTGTATTTACTAGCGCATCATATCTACACTTTCTGAACGTCGGCATGGCTTTCTACCTCGAAGGCCTATAGTAACTGATTTGGTAGTTGTTATTCAATATATCATATATATAATTATACTTGATGATCGTAGTTAAGTTGATTTATTATCTATAGACTTTTCATGTATATTCGATACAAATGACCATGAAATTCTGCTCAATAAGCTGGGTCGTTTTGGATTTACTTACTAGTTTCTGAAGCTTATAAGCTCCTGTTGTCGGAATGTATTATGTCATAAGTCATCAGTCATAAGAATTTGTAGCTATATCTGGTGTGCAGCAGGGTTCGAACATAGAACCATCATTGTTTCTATTATTTACTAATGACCTGTTGGCTAGTCTTTCCTATTCGACTTTGGCTTATGCTAACGAGGTTAGGATCTATTCCCCTTTTTCGAACCAAGGAGATGTTGCACTCCTTAAGAAACTATTATAACTCGATAACCGCCTGATCGATACCAATAGATTAAAGCTAAAGATTGCACCGGGAATTGAATCGTTTAAGGATATTGAAACTATTTTTGATAGCCGCTTATGCTTTGATCATCAAATTGAAGAACATCCCTTAACTTGTTCTAAAGGGTGTTTGGCTTCGTAGTGCGAAGCACCAGGCAATTTAGTGACATAAATATGTTAAAGTGCTCGTGTTTTGCTCATGTAATGAGTTGCCTGGAATCTGAGGTCTTTTTATAATATCTGCCATCAGCTTACATTGGAATGAGTTTTCTACGTCGTTTTCTTAAATTTCTTTCATTCAAATTGAATTGTCAATATGTACCTAGAGGAACTGACTACCATTCCTTTGCATGCGCTCCAGTAAAGAACGCAGAGAGGCCCACTGCTGTAAATTTTACTCCTATGTAATAAGTTTCACCGCTATTTATTAATAGAACAGATGCCTTCTAACTGTCATACTCTCGGATGCAACATAAGCATCAAGATTCATTCATTCATTACATTCACAGCTAGTTAGATCGTTTCCCAGAAAACTTAGATGAAGAACTGGGGGAAAGATTTGAAAAAAACATCGACATTATGGAGGAACAGTACCAAAGAAGATGGGATACTCATATGACGGCCGGTTACTGCCGGAATTTTCAGCGAGACTGTTCCTGTAAACCCCACGCAAGGAAATCTTATAAAAGGAAGTTTTTAACTGATTAGTGAAAGTTGTATATGCATATTTTTCTATTAAATAAATACCTATGTTTCAGATAACAACCATAAAATAATAATAATTTGTTAAATTACGCACATAACGAAACATTACATAATTTTGGCCCATTTTTTCCTAACTAGGGTAGAAAGAGTAAATTTCGAAAACGATCTCATAGAACAACGCTGACAACATTTTTGGATTAGCTACCCCAAAATTTATTAATCACACCAAAATGTGTGTTAGCCAGAGTTATTTTGTCTTGTAATTGGTATTATGTTCGACAATCAATTTTATTATCATTACTATTATATCAGATTAAATAATCTGTCAGCAGTGTGTACACTAATAGTTATTTTTGGCTTTGATCATGAAGTGGCATAATAATGTGGAGTGGAATCGAAACACACACACTTTTAGTCTTACTTGGTTATTATTAATAATGAAACGGATAAATAACTAAAACAAGTGATACCTAACATAACTATACATCTTATCATCTTAACATCTATATCTCTAATAATAATGTGTACAGATGATGCGCGCGCCCCCCTCTTTTACTTCTACCCCTGTGTATTTCATCTCACAATAATAAAGCGATTTTGGCCCCCGAAAACCCGTGTCCCGGATAAAATAGAACCTAAAAGAACAAGAATTGAATATCAATGCCAGATTGAGCTGGTAACATTCAAAGTTCTGTACCGTAAAACATAATTTCATTATTCAGTTTTATACATTTACCCATTATATCTACACCATCATCATATGCACAAACTTCTCCTCCATTTGATATACTTACCAATATATTCTCTTCTCTAATAAAGAATTGATTAGATCATGCAACTGTAACGCAATGTAAACAAGTTATTGTATGCAAGCATACAGATATTCAAACGTCTATACATGTAGATACAATCCTATAAGTTTATTTCAATTTCTCTATACAGTTATGTATGTCGGTAGGGGATTGGATCCGATTCTATTATTGCATTTCTCGCTAGCACCGTACAGGAAGATAGTTCATGTACTCGTGTAAGCGTGTGGTTGTAATAAAGTAAAACTAGGTCAAAACCGATTCCGATGTCGAATATTATTTACATCAAGATAGCATGGTTATTTCATGTATTGCTTGGTGCACGAAAGACATCGTTGTATTTCGCATAGCGAAAATGTAATCCTAAAAATTGCATTATATGTTCCGTTCCAATAAGAACCTGTTTGATCTATAGAGCGCATTAAGGGATATGGCTTTGTTCTCCTACTGCCGTATTTAATATACCTTTTATCGTAAGGTTTCCAATTTTATTAATGTAGTTATGTTGGAAATTGAACGTAGTGAATTCTACTGCGGTTTGTATTAAATTTGAATTGAAGAGACACATAGGAGTCCAAATAAATGAATTTGACAGGCAACAATTCCTGCCAGAGCCATTCTTGAGACAGCTCGGGAGATCATTTACCGAAATATCGGAACCAATCAAGACCATGGAAATAGTCCGTCTAAAACTGCAATTAAAATTAAGGTTATCGTCCATGAAGTATAAATAATAAGTGTTTATGGTTGTAATTTATAAAAAAAGATGTAACAGATTTAGAAGAAATTCATTTCTCTCAGAAGATCAATGTATAGAAATGCTATGCATAGATATAGAGTTCTAAACTTCTAACTTAGTAGACATTAATATTGTTCAGAAAGCTATTTTCTGATTAATTCCGGATCGTTTGTGATCTTTTCCACGCGCGTGTACTTAATTTAAAATTAGTCTGGTATATTGTAGACATTCGTACCGTATGAATACAATTTAAATTATATACATTCTGAAGGGACTACCACTACTGGTACTGCTGCATTCTTCACGGGGTTTCTAAGATGACGTGTATCCTAACACATGTCGATTTTAAATGTATACAACTTTCTACATGTTGTATATCATATTTCTTGAAGCTAACTACTGCAAACTTGATCACTAACATGTAACTGTACTGCTGTCAAAGACGAGGGAGAAATACCTTGTACGAAACCATCACAGCTATTGCAGTTTATTAAACCTATTGAACTGGATGGGGAGCTTTAAGTGCGGGCAAACACAAGCAGTTTACAGATCATATAAGGAAGCACAATAGATCAATAGGTCGCGGTGCAACGTCACCCGTAATTAATCTAAACTCGACTATTTTTTCTCGACTTCTTTATTCCACTTGACTTAACCACTACATTAGCCTTAGTGGTTAAGTCTGGTGGAATTCAGAAATCGAGAAAAAGTAATCGAGTTCGATCCCTAGTCACGACAACTTTGGTTATTACAAATTGGGAATACGTCAGACAATAAAACTCATCGAAGCACGGTTATTCCGGCAAGCAACAGCCCTTCTCAGGTCTACCCTGATGACAGCAGTAGTCAGACTGCCGAAACGTCGGACTACACAAGTTCAACGAACGATGGAAATAGCCCAAACAACTATAGTTAATACGAGAATCCAGCGTCAACAGTATCACGTCAAGAATGAAATTCATCTCGCCGTGATAATCATCAGTATTTTACCTAATTTAAATATTATTAGCGCATAATCTACAAAACCTTCTTTGCTACCTATAAAAGCATTATTTTAACGCAACTGTAAGATTTTGCGTGATTTTATACCTGCATGTGCAATTATCGAGAGCTTTTTTCCCTTAGATGTAGGGCTTATGAGAACAGGATTCGATTGGTGAACCCATTCTATATGTATATAAATGTTATCTACGCCTATCCTCCAAACGATACTATGTCTTAGTTCCCGAATATCATCTCTTTCCATTAAAATTTTCTTTTTCCGATTATCTGTGGTTTTCTTGCAACTGCTTAAAATGAAATTTGTAGATACTGTGTGTATATCAAATTCAAAATACCTAAATCCTATTTTATGTAATAGTGTTCTAAAAGGTGATATCTTTCCAATGAAACCAATCGATACATTATATTTTATTTTGTTATAAACAGACTTGATAGTTGCTCGTTGGATGTTGGTGACGTGGAAAATTGCCCTATGGATAATTTCTCCACAAGTGTTGACTGTCGACTTTGGGGATAATTTAAGAGCAGGTATTGAAAGGAAAGAAATACTGTCTCCCCTCTAAATAACATGTTCTTCTCGGATAATCCGGGCTGCTGAATTTCTAGATATTAGAGTCGTCTCAGCAACAACATCTAAAATATTGCCTATAAAACAATAATATATGTCATGCCTCGTTCTAAAGAAATACAAACTTGCACACCTTGTCTCCTAGATGATTCCTCTTAGGGTCGGTGTTAAGGTCTTAACATTGTTTTTGTGTCTTTGTAAATGAAATTTAAGTTTCTTGGGAAATGTATTTTGTTTTATCAATTTTGTTTACTACTTTATGTATTTAATATGATTTTATCTTCTTTGCAACCGTATGGGTTAGCATTATCACCTAATTTTCATTTAGAATATTACTTTATTTTCGTTTTTATCATTTATTTATTTTGCTCTCTGTAGAATATATCGAATTTTATTTTAATATGTATGTACATTACGCATTGTATATGTATGCAAACCGGCCATTCACAATACTCTAGCTAAAAGTGCCTAATTTAAAAGTCGTTAAGTGCAACGTCGTCGAACAAATAATGGGAGTTTCCTTAATATTTAATATAAACAAGCACAGGCAGTCGACTCCCGCGTGACGGTCCAGGTATTAGCAATCGTGCACTCTCGGTAACCTTTCGTACCTCGTCGTAACGTTTACAGTAACGTCGTCGGACGAATATTGGAAGTTTCTAATAGTTTCAAGTTTTGGCGGGAATCATCGGGGCCGTTGGCGTCTATACATTTATTTAGTCTTTTGTTGCGATTCTGGCGGGAGTCATTCTGGTAAGGTTGTCGGAGCGCATGTATAGATTTCTTTAATAAGCACAAATTCTCGATTTTCTATCATCGTTCGTCGAGGCTACTGTGTCCGTTATCGTCTATAATTTATTTAGTCTTCTGTTATGATTCTGGCGCGAATCATTCTGGTAAGATTGTCGGAGCGCATGTATAGATCTTCTACAAGTACGATCACTCCGCTTCTTGTTGACGGTCGTTGCGGCTGCAGCGCCCGTTGTCTTCTGTACATTTGTTCGGTCCTCTGTCGTATCTAGTCTCCATCTAGTAAATAAGCGAACATACTCTACAAGTAAGTATTGGTCAAGTAACTCAGGAATTTACGAGCAGGCTACAGCGGCGCTGTTCTTCAAACCAGGAGAACGTAACAGTCGGTTTATTCACATTCTGATAAAGTGACAGATAACCGCCAGCAAGATAAATTTATCAGGTAGTAGATATCTGATTTTAGTATATTTACCAAATTCTATCTGATAGGTAACAAACCAGAACTGTTGAAAAAGTGAAAGATAGACATCTCCGTTGTAACGAAAAAGAAAAACACATAATTACAGCTTCGATTGGAACATAATAATATTCTTGTGCTGTTCGTTAAATGGAAAATGATACTAGAAAATGTCATAATAAAAGAATAAATCGACCAACTAATTTTCCGAATTATGAAATAGAATAATTGGACATCGAAAAGTTTAAGCTTCCAAAAAATTACCGATAGAAAGACCTAAAGAACAAATTAATATTAAAATTGTGATACTTGCTGATGCATCTATCAGATCTTATAAAAAACTAACCAATAAATGATGAAAAAGAATCTCAAGTCAAAGATTTAGAAACTAAAATTAAGGGGCGACAGTTATTTGGAGACAAAAACATGAACTAAAAATAAAAATCTTCAAAAAGGAGTACAAGAAATTACAATTTTGTTTTAATGCTTATTCGTATACGAAATTCATTTTGGGCTGAGAATAAAATGTTTAATTAAATATTAATTAATAAAATAAAATTTAGTAAATTTAAAATAAGACCAACAATATTATTAACAGCAAGTCAAGAACAAAACTAAATTAACAGCAATTATCGATGTTTTTAATTGCTTGAACTTTCTCTGCGATAAAAACATCTGTAAAGAAGAAGTTCCATATTCATTAAGAATATTTCTATATGAAAACAAAGGCACGAAATAAAGTGAGGTTCTAATATCCGATAGATATACATTTATCGGGAAGATTTAACAACGGATAAATTTATCCCTCTGATAAGCAATTTACCAACTGCTTTTTATCTGTCAGCAGCTGAATAAATACAAATAAACATATGTTTGTGTTTATCCGTTAGATTGCGCTACCTGCAACTTTAACAGAATGTGAATAAACCGGACCTTGTTTAAACATTAAAGATTATTTTACGAGAATGTTCAAGAATAATCATTCTTTTCCTTGGGATGCTCCTACAACCCGCATTCCTTGCGACCCCCAGAAATCTAATCAGCAATCTAATAAAATTGTGTAATGTAATGTCAATTGTAGAAAACTGATATACATACAATGGGATCTATGCAATACGATATATAGTATTAAAAAAATGTTCTCAAGCACTGCAGAGTATAATGTAAAGAATAATATCTTAGAAAATGACTCATTCAATATCGCACGTTAAGGAACGAACGCTTGATCTGTTCAATTGTATTTCATAATGCTATCTCTTTTTAGTGCGTAAATTGGTTTGTACGCAAGTTTCTTCCGATTTTAATAGTGCTCTAACTTTATATATATATTTTCGTGCCTTGGTGAAGAATAGAGTCTAGATCTGCTATTAAAAGCCAGTGAAATTAAAAAAAAAACACTGTAAAATTCCGTGAAAGCAAAATTGTCTATTATTTAGAAGTGTTCATAAATAGAGGTTCTACTGTAATAAGTATTTATTGTAAACTAAACTTTTACGTAAAGGCGTTAGCGCCTACCCATTTTTTTAATGGTGTTAAATGCAAAAAGTAGCGTTAAAAAATTCATCCCCGCGTGTAATTTATCCTTTAAAAATCTCGCATTCACCCCACGAGCGACACAATGGATATACGCTAAACGCTATCGCGCAATATAGAATACATACATTCGACCGTTATCCGAGTCGCACTAATTTAAATTTATTTTCAAGAACTTCCGCAAACACACCGCGTGAATTCGGAAACGTCGCGAACGACACATACAATCTCCTCAATTGACCGTTGGAGCGTTGGGCGTTTGCCGGAACGCGATATTCTCCCTTACAAATACACGCATACGTACACGTACGGGCCTCGTCCTGGAAAGCGCATTTATTAGAGACACTCGCGTCGCGTACCCTAGCCAAATATTGAGCTCAATTACACTGAATAAACTCGACGCGGTCGAATTGTTTTATCTCGATTCCGGAGAGCCGTTTAGTTCGTACGGCAACTGCCGTTGGTTCCGTCCTTTTACCCACACAGCCCAGGTCCCTCGTCACGGTGTTCATGCTGTGTATTCTGCGGGCGCCGGATGGTAGGCCGAATCTTGCCGGTTTTAGTTTATTCGATAGGACAAAATAAAACGAAAGCGGGAACAGCGGTGAAAAAAATCGCCTCCTAGTGTTTATTCGCCAGGGTTATTCGGTGCGTCCGCAAACATTCCGTTGTATGTTCTTTTTATTCTGATGCTTCTATTTGCATATTTCGACGCGTTTATGGAAATCATGTTAGGAGTAAGCCTGCAGAAACGAGTGCATACTTACTGGTGGTGATGGTATATTTCGAAAGCGGTAGGACATACCCGAAGTCGGGATTCATACTCGTATGGTTAGTATATGTATGAATGCCACAGTAGATATACAATGACGAATAGACCGCGCACAGTGGGGCAACGGCGGAAATAATTGCGGCCGGCAAAATGATCTTTTCTTAAGAAATACACCGATTTCTAGTTTTAAAATAGTGAATATCAATTAGGTATGCACATCTAGACACAATCCCAAAACATATGACGAGTGAATAAACCAATTTGCGCTCAGAATGCATTAGCGCATATAATCCTAAAGTATCAGCTACCTATATTTGCCTATTTAGAAATTCTCGTCATTTAACTGGGATTTAGGTGAAAATTCGGAATCTGTGCAAATAGTTTCAACGTTTTAACGTCATCGAACTTATTCCAAAAGAGAAATATCTTCCATTAATGTTACAATGTTTACAATTACATATTATATAATTAACTCTAGGAGCTTTCTAGCGATTCAATACGTTCACAGTGCTATTTTTGTGTGACTAAGTAATCACCGGATTTTCTCTGTCATAATAGTCGCTTTAACTTCGAATTTATACCAACATACAGCGAAGATTACATACTACAGGTCAGTCTAACCATTTTTGTGATTGTTAATTTACGTTCTGTTTAATTTAATAGTTTCCTCTCGAGTCTATAATTTTCTATGTAACTTAGGCATTTACACGTATACATTTTTTTCTTGTTCTTGTTTTGATGTGTAGAAGAAATGTTTACATTTTAATCTTAACTGTTATACCGGGTCCAGGACAAAAGTAGTCACCTTCCGCGGCCTCCATTGTTCTGTGCGTTAGTCAGTCACCAGGATAGGCCCCCTCGGTGTGAACATTGTGACCTTGTAGTGATCCCGCTTCCTTTGTGTTTACCTCAGTACATATTACTATACTCGATTGTGCAATGAGTACCACTTGTCATTCCTGTAAAGCCGCATTAACACCAGATAATTCAATTCCTTGCGATTTGTGTCGCAACTATATTCACAATGTCTGCAGCGGCTTGTCTAACACATGGGCTGAAAAGTCCCGGGCCTAACACATAGATGACGCTAGTTTTATTGCAGTCACCTTTCTCTCAGTTAGTACTAACCTTCAAAAGACAGCTGTTAAAATTTCATGATATTCTATTCATTAGTTTGTGAGTTACTGTGCTAAGAGTCACGCTACGTTTGTTATTTTCAAAATAAGGGATCAAAAACAATTTCGTGTTTTAATTTTACACTGCTTCTTGATGGGAGAAAATACCGTTCAAGCGAAGCAATGGCTTGAAACGTGTTATGGGGACTCCGCTCCATCAGAAACAACAATAAAACGTTGGTTTGCTGACTTCAAACGTGGTCGTAGAGACACCGATGATGCGGAACGCAGTGGACGTTCAAATAAGGCGGTAACACCAGAAAACACCAAAAAAATCCACGTCCAAAATCGTTTTGAATGATTGAAAAGTGAAGTTGCGTGAGTTAGCTGACATCGTAAAGATATTAAAAGAACGTATTGGCTTTATATTGCATGAGCATTTGACTATGAGAAAGCTCTGTTCAAAGTGGGTGCCGCGTTTGCTCACTGTTGACCAGAAACAAGAACGTGTTGATGATTCTGAGCAGTGTTTGGCCACGTTTAAACGTAACAAACCGGAATTTTTGCGTCGATATGTGACAATGGATGAAACATGGATCCATCACTTCACTCCGGAATCAAAACGATCGTCATCTGAGTGGACAGCAACTGGTGAACCTCGTCCAAAGCGCCCGAAAGCACAACAATCGGCTGGAAAGGTTATGGCCTCGGTATTTTGGGATGTGCGTGGTGTAATATTCATCGACTATCTTGAGAAAGGAAATACCATCAACAGTGAATATTATACAGCGTGATTGGAGCGTTTGAAGGCCGAAATTGCAAAGAAACGACCGCATATGGCAAAGAAAAAAATGTTGTTTCATCAAGACAACGCACCGTGTCACAACTCAATTAAAACAATGGCAAAACTACATGAATTGAATTTCGAATTGCTCCCGCATCCACCGTATTCGCCAGAGTTGGCTCCCAGCGACTACTGGCTGTTCGCATACCTCAAAAAAATGCCCGCCGGTAAGAAATTTCGCACGAATGAAGAGGTTATCGCTGAAACTGAGGCCTATTTTGAGGCAAAAGATAAATCGTTCTACAAAAGTGGTATTGAAATGTTAGAGCGGCGCTGGAATGATTGCGTTGCTCTTAATGGAGATTACGTTGATGAATAAAGCTAATTTTGAACCAAAAAAAACGTGTTTTCTTTGTTAGGCCCGGGACTTTTCAGCCCATGTGTTAGAACAGAGGTACAATACACGAAGTCCAAAAATCGTAAATTGTTTTTTTATTGTGACAACTGTACGGATTTCGAGCCACAGTTAGCCAAGATGCAAGATGTTTCCTTAGTTGTAAATGAATTACAGGAAGAAATTCAAAACTTGAGTTATTTACAAAGAAACCTAAGGAATTTTCAGACGTAGACACACTGGATACTGAGAACATCATTTGTGAACTAACTCAGCGCGAAGAAAGAAAAAATAATCTTATTATCTTTAATTTGCCTGAAATGGATTCTGGTGGTAAGACCGAGCAAATTTCTGAGGATACCGGTGCTATAAAGGAAATGTTTTTACAGCATGCCCCACCAAACCCAAATAGAATTTTTCGAACTTCTTGTGGGAATTTGATTTTGAAACTTGCAGTGTAGTCATGGTGAACTGTAATTTATTTTAATAAATAGTTTAGTTTAGCTTAACAACATTGCGGCGTTCGGGGTGTTGATATCAACGTTTTTATTTTATCTTTAATGATATAGTTTTTATCGATTTCTTCAACTTCTCGTATCATTTACGAACAATTTGCATTAGGGTAGACTAAACTTAGTTTTTAAAGTGTCTTTATTATTTAAGTAGGTAAAACTCGTTTTTCTCAGACAAAACACTGTGCACATTATTTTCTCACTTATTACAGTGGCTTGCCATCACCACAGTTTTGTAAATCATCATTGTTTAAAATTTTATAACTTTACATGGAATATCTCTTAATTTTGTCATGAACAGTTGATGTTATCAAAATGCAAAAAAAAACAACAGTAAATCAAAATTTCAAAAACATAGAAAACATTATGACATTCCACAATATTACGTTGTATTGCACTAAAGTGCATTATATTACACAATCAAGTTGCAATTTTTCGTATATAAATTATCCCAATTTAGTAACATTTACGTAACATTTGACCCCAAGTTATAATGGATAATGTAGTCTCTACTTATCAATTACAGTGATTTGTGTGAATATTTTTTGAATATCAGCCTTTAGCCGGTCTCTAAAATAATATTGTCTTATTGTGAGCTATGTAGAATAGACCCATATTTCGAGTAAATTATTATTAATAAATCGTATATTAAACTAATTCAACTTTTCAATTTAGTATCATTTTAATGCATTTCTTTATCTTGAGTCGAATGAGGTCAACTGCAATTCGATAGGGCTATCCGTTTTCAAGATATTGATTTTTTTTCACTTTTCGAGTATTCGTCCGACTGTGCTGCGTTCGTCGTCATATTCGACGAGAATTAATAGATTTCCTAACCCATTTCTGACATTAGAATACACTAGCACTATTATTAAATGTACTGTTTGCAATATTAACATTTTACCACACAGTATTTTTGTGTGTAAAGGACATGTTAATAACAAACAACACTGGTTAAATACTGAACGTGGTGTACCATATCATAAATTTCTATATGATCTTATTTATATGCTAAGTGCGCGCAACATTCCATAAAGTATTGTAGACAAGGAAAAATCTCGAATGTTTTGGGGGAAATATGTTCCGGAATGGAGATTGCCAATAAGAGATTAACTGCAATATCATTTGCATCGGGTAAAAGACACGATTACGGATCAAATAAAGTCAGAATTAAAAGATCAAATAGTGTGGCTGACAGTAGATGAAATAACGGATGCAAAAAAAAAATTCTATTTTAAATGTGTTCGTACGCAATTTAAACAGCGGTGGCTTATTCTTGCCTCTTCTTTTACGTAGCAGAATACTATAGGAGACAAATACGGAAAGGATAGTAGAAACTATAGAAAAAACTTCTGGGAAGTTCAATATATCGGCAATCCAAATTGTAATGTTGGTTACAGATGGGGGTTCGAACATGGTTAAAGCTGGAAAATTACTAAAACAATCTTATCCTCAATTGGTTCATGTAACCTGTTTGCTGGATGCATGTCATATTGCAGCCGAATTTATTAGAAACTGTTATCCAAATGTAGATCAATTTACAGTTTTTACCAAAATCTTCAAAACGCATTCGTAAGTTTAAGCAGGCTTGTCCGGATATTCCTCAGCCCTCACTGATCGTACTCACAAGGTGAAGAACGTGGCTTGAAGCTATTTTACATTATGAGAAATTTTTATACATTACTAAACCTTGTATCTTAAATTTAAATTCGCAAGAAGCCCACGCAAAATTTAGTTAGCCAGCGGCTGGTTTCAGATACCGAAATCCAGTAGAGCAAATTTCCGAAAATTGTTCAATTCTTTCAGGTGTTCAGGTATATTCAAATTAGAGAACACAAAGCCGTTATTACATTAAACGCTAAATATAGTAGATTACCTCAAAGCCTCATTAGGAAATCTAACAGATCATATAGGAAGATTAACTACCGATAAATCTAGATTTTCAAACTTTAATACGTCAAGAGTGTGAATATAATGCGAACTACCTTTTTAAATTCGCCTCATCATTAGACACAGAACCCTCCTTTTCCAAATACACCAACATATTTGCACCTCGCCGTAGGAGTATGACTAAGTTCGCACTAGAAGGCATGCTAATGCTACAATACTACAGCGAATTTTTGCACTACTCTACACCAGCAACACAATCAAACTAAACACGTTATTACATTCATTATTTTTAATACGGACTGTAACCGAGTCGTACGCTGCTGCGAAAGCACTAATTTGTGCAGCCATAGTTAGAAAAACGCATTCAAAATATTTAATACTTTTACTACAAGTACCAGCAACATTTAGCCCATTTTCGTAACATCCACTACTACTTATTTCTTGTGGTATACTCAGTTTCAGTCATTTTATATGTCTATGTCCTGCCTTTACTAGAGGTCAATGATTCTACTGACTTTCAATTTAAGGAATTTTCTCGTTATTTCTAGTTGTTGTATTTTCTTTCTCTGAGATGAATGGGCTGTGATCCCGAGACACCAATGAAAAAAAAACAGAGTTTCCATTGGATGTTGAAAAATGTCGAACGTTGGAATTAAGTCAAATACTGTTGCGAACTGTCTAGCATTTATTTACTGTCAATAAGTGACATAACTCCTCCAGCAATGGATTTCATTACCCTGATGATCTTTTCTGAGATTAGAATGATAGAGTCATTGGGAAACATCTTACAGAAAACACATGACACAGTTTGCCAAAATTAAGCCACAGTCAGTTTCCAGAGCATCTAAATAAAATAATAGTACTTGATTTACCTTCGAGTCATTAGGCGCCCTCAATCATTTGTTTTGGAATGTCTTAAATTTTCTCAACACAGAAAGTTGCTGCTGGAAGAGTTAATTCATTCCGGAGTTAGTATACCTGCTAACGTTACCTGCATACTTCAAGAAAATCGCAAAATAGTATATTTGAATTTATAAAAGAAAAAAAAAGATAAAAAAGATAAAAAAGACAAAAAGATAAAAAAGATAAAAAAGATAAAAAAAGATAAAAAAGATAAAAAAGATTAAAAAGATAAAAAAGATAAAAAAGATAAAAAAGATAAAAAAGACAAAAAGATAAAAAAGATAAAAAAGAAAAAAAAAGAAAAAAGGTCGATTAATTGGATTGGATATCCTTGTTTTACCAGTGTCGATTGCTCCGTTTTTACCGTTGATCGTATTGGGTTATTCTGTGAAGCTTGTCTCTTTTTTGTTCCTTCCTATCATCGATGTATAATAGAATAGACAGGATGTGTTATGTTTGGTAACTTATAGTTGTATATGTTTACGTAATTTATTAAGTAATGTGGTGAAATGGGCTTTAATCCCGAATGCCAAGAGTAAAAACGAATACATTTAATAAATAATTGTGAAAATTCTGTAAAATTTATTTAAAATGTAATAACATATATACGACTGAAAATGCAATTCAAAATCATTTCGTATAGAAAAATTTAGCTAGAAGCCAGAACCCTACATACATTGTTGTCAATATTATTTAGGATAGTCATAACATCGTTGCGCATTATGCCATTTTGTTTAGTTTCCACAACATTCTGGGATTGCGAAGGCATTTTGCTAGTTAACTTCAAAGAGCGCAATACAGCTGTGAATGGCACATATTATGTGTCTTTATTGCATAAATTAAGGAACAGCACTCGTGCAAAACGTCGTGAAAAATTAACAAAAGGTGTGCGATTATTGCACGACAATGTTTCCGTCCATACTGCCCCCGTGTCAAAAGCTGCCATCCGCGAATGTGGCTTTCAAGAATTCGAACATCCACCGTATTGTCCGGATATGGCTCCTTGTGATTTTCATTTGTTTTCAAATTAAAAAAAGACATTAGGTGACGTCGATTTAGGAACGACAGTGAGTTGCGAGTAGCTATTATAGAACAATTTGACGGAAAAAAAGATTGTTTTTATATGGGTATCGAATTATTAATTAATCGTTGTAATAAATGTAGTGTGTTGGGGGAGATTACATTGAAAAATAAAATTTCTTATACTGTTCCAAGTTTCGCTTCTCTATATCAGGCCGAAAATTTATGGCGCGTACCTCGTACATCTTGATATTTTAAAGCGACAAGCAGTTGGATGTTATTGTTTTAAATTTTTGTCGCATTAATACATGAACTAAAATTACAGGGTATCTATTTGCTATTAAATCAAAGCAATCACTATTGGTGTACTATGCTTGCTATAGGCGGAACCCACACGGCACCTTTCAAATTTGAAACAGCCTGTACATAGAACCTGAATCCGTAAGTGGAGGCAAGCAGACAAGAATGAGATATACCCTATACCAACAATATACCAATACGTAATATCATCGTATGCAATTCCCTAAATTAAATTAGCACCGCTGTGAGTTTGATCCGTTATATCCTATTATATCTGAGTATATGTACGCTACACCTATATCCCAACCTATATTCATCTTCGTGCATTGAGACTGTCTGTCGATCGATACCATCTTCCCTTTTGCGGTATTGTTCATTGGCAATTAATATCATCACCTAATTTCCTTACGCAATACACTACGGTACGAGTCGGTTATCCTCTTCTCGATTTATGGGCGGGCAAGGGAATTATTCGGGAGATGCGCCGCCACGTTAATGTTACCGATTCCCATTATTCATCTTGCAGGGCGTATCTAATGCACTCAGGTACCTAGAAGTGCATTAACACGCTATACTCGCTCTAGGAAAGGCTCTATTTCTCGGGTCGTAATGCGAGATGTTTATGAAAACCGATTGGAATGCTTCGATATGTATTTACGTATGCGTCTGAATATACCTGGATAATATTTCGTTTTGCTATAATTCACGGCAGACAGATTAATGGTGAACATAGATCACTCATGCATCGTACGTATGTTATACGTGGGATTAGTACAATTAGGAATTTGATGGGAATCGAAAGTCCTTCAGCTGGAAGGACTTTAGTGCAATGCGTTCATGTAAAGTAATGCTATTATGATATGGTTTCAGTGAAAGGATTTACTATCGGAATATATAACGTTATACGTTGTGTCTACGAGGACTTTTCGGAGTAACTACGTTTAGAGGTTACAAACTAATTTGTATTCAACGAATTAAATGGCATTGTTAAAATATAATTTAATAATAAACACAGCGACAGTGGTGAATGTCCCAAAAGTCTTTTTCAATTTGTTCTGTTAATCCGGCCGACTCGTAGCCCCGATTTGACACCAATGATTTTTTTTTACTATGGGGCTACCTTAAATCAAAGATATATAGATTTAAGGATTAAGTATACACATGGTATTCCTCGAATTATATCGACTTATATCCACTGCAGTTATAGTCTAAATCTCACACGTTATTGACTAATAGCTTTTCCTCACCGTATGATATTTTTCTTTTTACTGAGACGTGACTTTGTGCTTCGATACACAATTCCTTTCTCCATTTTACTCTGTTATTCGATGTGGTTTTCATGGTTTTTTCAAAAGACATTACTTAAGTGGTATATTAATAACTAAAATTACCTTTGAAATTGGTTATTATTTAATATTAATTTATATTTCTCCCGATATTGATTATGAATTTTTTAATATTTCCTTGATTTACTCGAAATCTTTATCTGGGATAAACTTGTTCTTGTTACTTGTGATTTTAATTCATCGAATTTCATGTCTGAATCTAGCGTTTCTGGTTGCAAACTAAGCTTGTTCTCATCTTTTGTAGAGTCCCTGAACCTGCGCCAATTTAGTCGTATTTTAAATTCGATTAATAGAGTTTTAGATTTAGTTTTGTCTAATTTTGATTCTTAACCGGAAGTTTTACTGTACCTAATGCCAAATCTTCTAAGATATTTCCGTTTCCTTCCAACAATAACCTCCGGTATAATTTTTATAAATCAAATTATTACAACCTCTACTTTAATATATCCACAAGCAATTGGTTATTTATTACGAGTCACCAAAATGTTAATTTGGCTGTACAGGATTTTTATAACAAATTATATACTACACAATTATTACAAGATGGAGTTTCGAAGTCTACGTAAATTGGTTAGCCTTATAAAAAGTCCATGTTTTTTTTGGCAATTCGCTCGTTCTAAGCAGAGCGCTACCGGAATTCCTCGTAAAGCTTCTGATGTCACTAACGAATACAACATCGATAGTTGACGCTTTCTCTCTGGTGTTTTTTTACCTGAGTCTTTGGACTCTGGTCTTGCAGATATAGCTTCTGGCTTGCTACCATTGCGTTTGCAATCTGTTTCGGTAGATGAAGTAATACAATGCATTAAAAGTTTAAAGTACAAATTTATAGCTGGTGATGACAGCATTCCTTGCATCTTTATGAAGGATTCTGCTACTGTCTTCGCCATTCCTCTATGTATAATTTTTAATCTAGCCCTACATACGTGTACGTTCCCTGACATGAGGAAAGTAGTCAGACTTTCTCCAATCTTGCAAAAAGGTGATAGTTCCAATATTGGCAATTACAGATCTGTGGCTATAGTTTCCTTTTTCGCAAAAGTTTTTGAAGTCTTAATTTATAAATATTTCTCATGGTATTAAATCATATCACTCTGAATCTCAACATGGTTTTATGTCAAATATATCTACTGTAACTAACCTCTGCCCTTTAATATATACATCGATAATCTGCTAAAGAAACAAACTCCCAAAATCTGATAAAGAATAAACATTTATTCATTAAACCTGTCCATTATTTCCAGTATATTCTTTTTATTTTGAAAAAAAGTTTTAGGGCAGTTTTTGACATATTATCGTGAAATCTTAGGGCTTATAGCGAACTCTAGGGATTTTCTAAGACTTCTCTTTAAGGCGCAGTAACAGTAAACTATGTAGCATATATGTGCAACACGGTCAGAAAACGTTTGGAACTCTTATAAACTGATTTGAGCTTTCTTTTACACAATTTGACTACCCTGTTCTTCAGTTTCCCTGCAATTGCGTGGTCCAATGACTGACTACAAGGCTTACGTAATGGGCTTGGATATCTCGGGCAATTATTCTACTCAGCAGGTTCTTCGCGTTAAAGTTTTCAAACGCTTTTTTTTCATTAAATAAAATAAAAATGTGATCAATTAAATAGTTTGCAAAAATATATTATCATATATATATATATATATATATATATATATATATATATATATACAGTCTTCACATAAAATGAAAATTAAGTAAACAGAAACAACCTCTTATAGCAATTCGTATCTAGCTAAAACTAAATAAACAAACTTAAACAAATTGATTATATCTTAATTTACAGAGATGCGCTTTCCAAGTATAGTAAGAGGGTTGTCTTTTAAGTTTTGCATAAGGAGCTGGAATAAACTAGTATATAACTTTTAAGGACTCTATTCTTTGTCGAAGTATTCTCCACGAAAGCTAATACATTTTGGTATGCGCTCGAATCAATCCCGGAAGCAGCTATTCCACTTGTTTTTGAAGGAATTGACTGCTACATTCGACAACTAGAACCTTTGAAAGCCGTTCTTGAAATCGTTAGGACTTAGGTCTGAACTCTAAGGAGGATGATCTAACAACCCGACGTTTTGTTGTGTTAGAGATTCAATTATCTTGGGTGTTCTTTGCGAATATTTATTGTCTTGGTGGAGGCTGATTCGTCGTTCCAGGGGTTTCTCAAAGCTCAGCGATGACTTGCGGCAAACCAATAGTTGTATATCAATCGGCTGTAACAGTTCTTTAATCTTATACCATGTATATATATAACCACATTTTTCCACGCAATTCTCCATGCAAATTTTTTTTAAATGAGGTCTTTGAAATTCCCAATGATGCCACAAGTTTGCGATATGTCACAAGTTGATCTTCGTTAATGACCTTGCACGTCGTCAAGACTAATACCATCGAAAAATTGTTGACGAATGTGGTGCTTCGTTGCCAAAAACAGAAACCAACTCGGCGAGGCGTTCTTGTCGAGATAATTGTCTTCGAAAATTACAAAGAATTATTGAACGAAAATGTCTTCGGTTTAATTCCATTTCTCCGCTAACATGTCAACTTCGACAGTTTGTTGTAACTACAACACTATACGTATCGCACTAAAACTTTGGATTTAGGTTAACCAAACGTAGAGGTTAATTTGCTGCTATTTATTAGTGGCGCCCTCTATGTCCCAATATGCTAAACTTAAACTACAACCCTCGTATAAAAAATCGAGTATGGTGAAAGCAGGAAACATTATTCCATACATTTTGAACACTTATTTTCCAAATTGCTGAAATACAATAGAAAATTCAGCGATAATTGACAGCAGGGCATTTGTGAGTACTTTTTATACATGCAAAAAGGAGAACCAATCTACCTAAATACAAACCTAATAAAAATACTTTTCTATTAGCCAAAATGGAAAATTTTAGAATATGGTAGTAAAAAATGCGGACATCGTTTAAAAAACTACATTCCATAAATATTTTCAGTAGGAACTTTAATAACAAGAACATTGCATTTCCTCTAACCTCTTCGCCCACACTTTCATTCCCACCTTTGCCGAACAAATCAAGAAAAAGCGCAATATTTGTCATTTCATTACGCTTAACGAAAATGATAAATAGTTTAAAGACCCACCCACGTCTCTGACGAGCCGAGCGAACATACGGCGACGAATTCGCGCCACCATGCGACGACATATTTCTCTATTTTCCAACCAGCGAGTTGCTTTGGCGCGCCCGTCGTTTTCATTTCAACGTTTTCCGTCAGCGCGAATAAATTTCAATGAAGGACGAAACAAATAAAAAGCGGAAATGCACGCCCGAGTTTGCAAACGTAACGTTGAGTTCGAGAACAAACGGGACTAACCTGTGTTGCTCCATTTCTATACATTTCGCTGCAAAGAAACGCCGAAAGGAAGTTGATGCCGAGTTTTGACGCTTTATTTGGCGATTCTTGTCTTGCGCAGCATAATCTTTCCTTGATATTTCCTAGGTTTTACGAAGAAATAGTGTACGTATAGGAAGCTGGAGTGAATAACGTTTATATTCAGTTCCTGGAATGCGAAAGATAGGCAACTGTCTTGCAAAACTAAAGTGCAATGTGCGCAGTGTACTAAGTCAGGAAGTTCTTTTATAAACTTGGATGCATCCTCGGCACGCCGACGTTTTCTAGTAACTCCAGCACCAACACAACTTTCTTTCCACATAATTACGCTATACACAAAAATTTATTAAAATATAACGAATATCATTAACCTCGGCAAAGAGGAGTAAGTTTCAGTGCCGTGCGGAGAACGAAATGGAAGGGTAAAGCGCGAGGCACGTGGTGAATTGAGTATCCACATCAAAGCACGCTTGTTTAGTATTATTCGACTGGTCGTTCAGCGTGTCAAGTTTGCCACTACACACATACTTAGAAAATGTCGCATTTAGGTACGTTTCGGAAACGGCTTATTTCGAATAAACAAGGAAACGTAACAGCGAGTATGCCGGATTAGGAGTACGAAGGCGATAGAATTAAATATGTAAAGTGAGACAACTATTTGGCGTGTACCAGCAGGTGGAATTGTAAACACCACCTAAAAAGTATAAAGCATTGTTCTGCAATCCGTTGCAAACGATACAGCGAACAATTAATATTTAATATAGGTGTGGATTAAAGCAGAATTAAAAGATAAAAAATTGTGGTAATCTGTTGATGAAACAACCGATCGGCAAAAACATTCTGTTGTGAATGTGATGGTACGTACAATGGAAGAGTTTGAACTGTCATTCCCTTGCTTCCAACAGAATTGCTAACTGTACTAAAGATGAAATTCTAAATGTGGTGTTGGGAGCATTGAACACATTTCAAGTTTCAACAATTCAATTTTCAATGTTTGTGAGTGACGATGCCGCTAACATCCTTTCCATAGGCCAATGTCATAAGGAAGAGAGTGGTAATCCTGGTATTCCTAGACGTTTATCACTACATGGTATCATGCACTATCGTACATTAACAAAAATTCTTTGCCTACTACTAGTGCGTGTGATACTACATGGTCTTGTAAAATGCGTGTTATATACCTGCGGGTAGTCATTGTACCTCTGTTTATTGATACTAACTCTGTACGACCTGCTAAAGAGATGCCTTCCAAAACCACGATAGAGCCACCACCAAAATTGGGCTTAGATCTGATGTTGCACTGGGAATAGCACTCAGATTCTCGTTTCGACATTCGCGTCTAAGTGAGGAATAGATACCAAATTTTGGTTCATCTGTGGAGAGTATCACATGGGCTGAAAAGTCCCGGGCCTAATACATAGATGACGCTAGTTTTATTGCAATCACCTTTCTCTCAGTTAGTACTAACCTTCAAAAGACAGCTGTTAAAATTTCATGATATTCTATTCATTAGTTTGTGAGTTATTGTGCTAAGAGTCACGCTACTTTTGTTATTTTCAAAACAATGGATCAAAAACAATTTCGTGTTTTAATTTTACACTGCCTCTTGATGGGAAAAAAATACCGTTCAAGCGAAGCAAAGGCTTGAAAGTGTTATGGGGACTCCGCTCCATCAGAAACAACAATAAAACGTTGGTTTGCTGACTTCAAACGTGGTCATAGTGACACCGATGATGCAGAACGCAGTGGACGTCCAAGTGAGGCGGTAACACCAGAGAACATCAAAAAAATCCACAAAATCGTTTTGAATGATCGAAAAGTGAAGTAGCGTGAGTTAGCTGACATCGTAATGATATCAAAAGAACGTATTGGCTTTATATTGCATGAGCATTTGACTATGAGAAAACTCTGTTCAAAGTGGGTGCCGCGTTTGCTCACTGTTGACCAAAAACAAGAACGTGTTGATAATTCTGAGCAGTGTTTGGCCATGTTTAAACGTAACAAACCGGAATTTTTGCGTCGATATGTGACAGTGGATGAAACATGGATCCATCTCTTCACTCCGGAATCAAAACGATCGTCATCTCACAATTTTGTTTCATCAAGACAACGCACCGTGTCACAAGTCAATCAAAACAATGGCAAAACTACATGAATTGAACTTTGAATTGCTCCCACATCCACCGTATTCGTCAGATTTGGCTCCCAACGACTACTCGCTGTTCGCAGACCTCAAAAAAATGCTCGCCGGTAAGAAATTTCGCACGAATGAAGAGGTTATCGCTGAAACTTAGGCCTATTTTGAGGCAAAAGATAAATCGTTCTACAAAAATGGTATTGAAATGTTAGAGCAGCTCTGGAATGATTGCGTTGCTCTTGATGGAGATTACGTTGATGAATAAGCTAATTTTGAACCAAAAAAAACGTGTTTTCTTTGTTAGGCCCGGGACTTTTCAGCCCATGTGTTATGTTGGCCCAGTCATTTATTTCCTAATTGATATGGTCCCTAATAAACCTTTAACAGGCAGCGCGGTGATTCCTAGTAAGACAAGAACCTGTAATGGCTACTCTTGCTCTTATTCCCTTCTGATTCAACCTGCTACGAACGGTTTGGGTAATTATTCGAGTATATCTGACTCTAACCAAGTAGATCTGCAACTGCGGTGCAGTTGCATACCATCGACGTAATGCTTGTAGTTTTAAACACGAGTCATCTAATGGTCTGCGATATCGGTAAATGTCGATCCTTTAGACTTTTTCGATTTGGGTTTAATTGAAGTTTATATAATGACTCGTAAAGACACTGATGAAATTACACATAGCACCATAATTTTTCCAACGAATAGTATAGACAATAACTCTTAAATTGTAGCTAATATTATAAACAGACAGTTTCCATTAATGGTAAGAAATCGAATGTAGAGAGTATAGAAATGGGCGTTCCACAAGGTTCTATTCTGGGACCACTTTTGCATTTAAGTTTTATAAACTACCTTCCGAGTTATGTTTACACCTTTTACTCCAATGTTGTTTTATACACATATGACAGAATATAAACCGTATTCATCCTGATTTCGAACAAATATTTTCAAATTTATCCCGAACATTATCTAATATCACCAAATGGATGTCAGTGAATAAGTTAATATTATATAATGAAAAAAACTAAATTGAAATCAACGAAGCCAAAACCAACCGAATTTACTAAACAAACTTAGCACTAACAAAGTTGCATAAAATTATGTGAGTAATAATAAATAAAGAGCGAACCTGGATTGACCACTCAAATGAGTTATGTGTGGAATTGCTGTGGATGTGTTATGCTCCATCACAACTGCCGAAATCTTGTAGTCTTGACGTGGTGACAAAAATTTATTAGGGAAATCTCTATTCTTGCATGAAGTACGTTATAGTTTACTAGGGAATGACCTCTGCATGAGACCCAGCCTTTCTTTTACAAAACCAGGCAATAAGAATATAAGAATTATGTTTCGGTTGAATTACAGTGAGTCCTATATATGATATTTCAAAATCAACAAATAGTTAACGTTGTATAACGTATGCGTACTGGAAGTATTATGTTTTGTTTAAAACACCAAATGTCTTTTTCTAACAGTTCGTCACATCGCCATAGCACTCGGAAATATGACTTATTTCTTATCACTAGAGACTTGCACTTTGTATATAATCCGGTCTCTACTTATTACAAAGTCACAGGTCAAGTCGTTTTCGAAAAAGCATTCTATTTACGCATTGTTAACTATTTAATTGGTTAGCAGAGGTCATTAAGCATATTAGACAGTTCATTAAAACATTGAAAGGCATCTCATGCAACTTAAACTATTACGGCGTCAACAATTTTATCTCCAATTTCTGAATGGTGAATTTAAATGTCGATTCTAATTATGAGTAACTCAAATTGCACAATCTGACGTATTATTAACATATATATAACAGTTTATGGTATAAACTTATTATTATTATCATTTTGAAAATAAACAATTTCAAGACCAAATTATACTTCGTGTAATGTGAAGAGGCATGAGTAAAATGTTTTCGAAGGCTGAATTTCAGAAAATATTACGGTACCTACCCTCACAGTAGTATGTGAGTATAACGTTGCCGAATGCGCTTTTCTTTTCAAGTAGTTCTTGAAAACACAACGTTTCAACATGAATACTTTTGATTCAAAGTCGTATGAAGAATTTACTGCGTGTATCTTCTGTGCCAATTTTTACACACCTTGTATAGAAGCAACGACTATTAATATACCCGATATTTCATTAAAAAAAAGGAATTTAGATTGGGTGTTAACGATTATTTTGTATAAAATTATTAATTTAGTTTTATGTAGTGCCTACAAAAACTCCAATTTTAACATATCGAAGTAACTAGGCACTACCCCGCTCTGTATATATATATATATATATATATGGTAACAGACTTTATTTCAGTAAATTTAAATATATACAATTAAACGAAAATAATTTTACAGTCTTTTTTGCGCAGGATGGACCATATAATCCGATGTAATGTACAAGAAAATGATTTTTAATAAGTCCATTGATATAAGAAATATTGATATCATGCCAGGCAATTGACGTACCCCATATGTACTTATATTAAGCTGTATTGAAACGGTAATATTTATTGGTTCCAAAAAGGACTATAAAAGAGAAGCAGATGCGGAATCAAAACATTCTCTCCGGGAACTTTCCCTTTTTATTTACGCCCTCATTGTTTCCGGAAACGTTAGATACTTATGCCCGAAAAAGGACTCATTTCATGAGTAATGTCCGCGCTATACGCCAACCCCCATAACTTTACCGTAATATACTTACCGCTGGCCCCTATTTCTCCGCAATTCTCTCTCCGAAAGTTATCGCTCGCAAGGAACGGAGGCGCTTGTCAATAAGTTATACGCATGGGCGCTCCAAAACTTTCCCGAGCACCGTTTACGTCTCGCAACGTGCGCTACATAAACAAGCGACGTAAACATTTGTCCTCGAATTGCGGCCGAAATGAACCGTCGGACCTTAATTGTGGCGATGTACACAACCATCCACTTGGGAAAGGAAGATACACCATTATGCAAAACAAACTATCATCTAATAGATATCTTGGTAGGCAGTACAAGATTTTAATAACTGACATTCATCATCCAAGAAGTTTCTTTGGTATTTTTCCCAATTTCTATTTTTATCCCAAAACATTATCAGCTTTCTTGAATATTTCATGCATGCTACGAGAGCGACCTGAAATGGAATGGACAAGAAAAGTACGGTATTGATGTGATTATTTACTTTTATTTTGTGACGTAGTCTCCTCGAATATCAATACACATTTTCAAACGATACTCCAACCTCTTTTAGCCGTCGAAAAAGTAGGACGTTTCGAGGTCTGCAAAATAGCCATCGATAGCGGCCGTGAGCTCCTCATTTGAGGCAAATCTCTTTCCTCCCAGTGATTTTTGCAGGTTTAGGAATAAGAGAAAGTCACTGGGGGCTAGATCCGGCGAATATGGAGGATGAGAGACTCATCCTCAACTCATTCAATTTGGACAAGACGATGAGTGCATTGTTGTGATGGAAAAGAACTTTTTATCTCTGCAGACCAGGCCGTTTCTCCTTCAACACTGCATCGAATCGGGTAAATAAATCGCTGTAGTATTGCCCCATAATCGTCCTTCCCTTTTGCAGATAGTCAGTGAACATTATCACTGCGCGAAATTCGATTTTATTCATTTTTGCGAAATCGCCTGACTTGCTACACAAAACACACTCTGCAAGAACTATTGACGGTAGACGTATGACATTTTGATAGTTGCCATAAAAAAGGTTGCCTTTACCGACCAACGAATCCACTTCAATCATAGTGCGCCATCTCCCGCCGATTCCAGAAACATATCAGGTCGCCTTCGTAGTTGCATCTGAATGTGAATGTTGGAGAAATATCCGAATAATTTGTAGACGTTGTGGAAGCCTGTATCGTATTATAAAAAGTACTAGGCAAGGAATACCACAAATATAAAAAATAAGCTCAGCAGCCAGCTGAAGCAAATCTCAATTTACATATGCATCGCCTCTAATGAAAAACAGACGGTTATTAACTTTCGAACTTTTTGGTTTATTAGAGCACACAGGGAGGTTCTCTTAATCTCATATTTACCCAGGCACCAATCCTACTACCACCCACGTTTCCCAGGTATTGCATTTGATAAGTCCTATGTTGAAACAGGAAAAATGCTTATCGACTAAGTAAGGAAAGAAACAATTTTCACAGTTTTGTGGAGTATGAATGCTTGAAAGCTTTTTCATAAATATATTCAGTGAAGATGATCCTAAATTCATCCATTATAACACCATTTTCCTTTTTTTTTCAATATATGTAGTAAAAGACTAATGTTCTTTGTGACTATTAATAATTCCACTTGCCTCGAAATATCTAGCCAATTTAAAGTCGAAATAAAACTGAAATTAACTTCGCTCAAATTCTTGTTACAGAGACGATGAAAATTGACACTGACGTAGTTATAAACTTAATTTAACGACAGAAACGCATATTGTTATGAATATTGAAGATTTAATAGTGTGATAATGTAATTCAACTATATAGCGAAAGCTATAAATATATAATAAAATTACAGTAACAATAATAATAGCTGAGGTCGCTTTATTGTGATCTCTTCAACCACGTGAACTTAGCAGATATCATTACTTGCATAATTTTGTAGTACATTTTTATTATTGTTGATTTCTTTTGTACAACACTGTATCTCATAGCGAGCCTGCGGCGATTTTCCACGTCATTACCTTGATGTAACAAGTACACATACTCTCCAATTTCATATTACCTTTTGCCATCGCTTAGGCCGTTAAGTTTCGATTGTTTAAGATTTTTTAAGTACATACGATTCTTATTTGCTAAGAATGCTGTAATTGGAAAACGTAGTACTCTTGAGGAGCATTTTTAAAGAATAAGATAAACGTAACCTTTGTTTACTAGATCGATGATAGTAAAACAAATACGCTCTCAATTCCGCAGAAATGGAAATGTTAGAAATATGTCTTATTAAATCGAATTTTGTTGATGTTCTTGCTACTGTACATATTGTCCTGCACATACTACGAATCTTACAATGCTCCAAACAATTAAATAGAAACTAGTGTCACTTCAAACAATAGCTACGAAGGCTGTTCTACCGTGGCTGAAACAGTAACGCGCATAGCGGGAGATGGGGATGCCCAGAAGGTGACTGCGCATCTCCCCCACTATAATATCCACCACTTGCGACCTCATTACGCCCTTTTTCAGCTGAGTTGCAAGGACGTAAACATAACTGCTACAATTGATTCTCCAGCCAAGTGAGGGTTGCGTAGTGTAATTCGATTCCTTCAAGCAGAAGAGAATAGTACACCTGAAATTCGTGAAAGAATCAGCCGAGTACACGGCGAAAACTTTATGGCCAATAGTGTTGTGCGTGAAAGGTGTAACATGTTTCTTCAACTCTTGATATGATATTGTTGATGATAGATGATAATTACAGCTATTGCTTGGACTATTTCCACCGTTAACCCGAACATAATTCTAATCGGTAAATTTTTTTTTGCCTAAATAAGCAGTGCCGCCCCAAAGATTTTGAACATCGCCTGCTTCCTCGGAAGAAGATAATGAACTTGATTGTGCTTTATCGACTTCTCGGGGAATCCTGCAACTGAGCAAAAATGTTTCTATAATTAAGGAATAATAATTCTATTCTTACTTAGGAGGAACCTGCTGTTGGAATAAATCTGCTGATACTCACTGCTTTTTTTTTTGTTTTGGCGTTCGACAAAATATAATACGCATTCGTCTGGTAATTTATTACCAATATCTGTGCAATTAAAAATAAATACTCGTACATATATATTCGATTATAGAACCGTAATTGCCAAGTCCATACCACGAAACCCGCTCCTATAGGCCATAAATATTTTTTATTCGAGTTTTATTAGCTTCGCGCCGTTCCGCACGTGCATATATGTATATTTTAACGACCTTTTCAACCTCCCTTATTACATAGTTTATTCGTATATAATTGCGCAGCAATAGAAGCAATGATTGGAATGAAGCACATCGCAATAAAACTAAGTTTATTGTCGAATTTTTGAAGGATAATCGATGTCGGTAAAAAGAGGCATCGGTAGCTTAAATTACTACCATGTGCTAGTCATCCAAATTTATTGTAAAAGCAGACACTCCTCAATTGTATCAGGAGTATTTTACTTATTATGGGTAACAGTTCACAGGTATAGCAGTAAACTCCACTCACACAAATTTATTAATTATGCGGAACGCAGCGTTTCGAGAGCACGTGGGCTCTCATTGTCAACCGTGTTACCGACTGAAAGTAAAAACTGTGTCACACATGCAAATTATTTTCTGCGCATGCCCTAAAATTTCTAAAACATATGACTATTTACAATCTACTCGGTGGTCTAATGCCTTTTTCGGGAAAGGATGGACCGAAAGCAAACCGTATCTTTAACAGGGCCTATGGTAATAAATCCATCAAACTCGAGTGTGCAATTGGGGGTGGTTCTCTGTTCAATAAGTTTCCGTTCTTTTTCATACATATCATTTCGTACGCGTCTAATTCTCTAGACGAGTTCACGTTTTTAAGTAGTGTCAGATTTTTTAAATCATATGGTAAAATCCGGACATAAGATTGATTTAAAAAATCTGACAATACTTAAAAACGTGAACTCGTATAGAGAATTAAACGCGTACGAAACGATATGTATGAAAAAGATAGTCTAGTCATACGCAACAACAATAAATTAGAAATAGACATCTACAGAATTCTATTCTAGAATCTAATTCCAACAGATTCATCACGTTTGATTCGCACCAATGCGAACAACAAAAAATGTCCGCGATTAGTTTTCTGGTCAATAAATTCGTCAGATTTCCGCTAAACAAGAGCGTTCAGTAAAATTTTCCGACAACTAAATATGAACGTGTCTTTTGTGTCAAAAAACAACTTAAAGAATCTCTTAGGGAATCCCAAAGATAAACCGGAGATGATAAAAAGGTCTGGAATATACCAAATCGCATGCAATGATTGTGAGAAAGTTTATATTCGACAAACAAAAAGGAGTATCGAAACGAGGTTCAAAGAACGTATTAGACACTATCGTTTCGACAAACCTGAACTATCAAGCGTAGCAGAGCATATGGTAAAATCCGGACATAACATTGATTTAAAAAATCTGACACTACTTAAAAACGTGAACTCGTATAGAGAATTAGACGCGTACGAAACGATATGTATGAAAAAGAACGGAAACTTATTGAACAGAGAACCACCCCCAATTGCACACTCGAGTTTGATGGATTTATTACCATAGGCCCTGTTAAAGATACGGTTCGCTTTCGGTCCATCCTTTCCCGAAAGAGGCATTAGACCACCGAGGAGATTGTAAATAGTCATATGTTTTAGAAATTTTAGAGCATGCGCAGAAAATAATTTGCATGTGTGATACAGTTTTTACTTTCAGTCGGTAGCACGGTTGACAATGAGAGCCCACGTGCTCTCGAAACGCTGCGTTCCGCATAATTAATAAATTTGTGTGAGTGGAGTTGTACATCCACACAGTCCTTGCAATCGTCATTTCATATGGGTACAGGGTATTCATCGTTGGTAGATCCCCTTAAACTAAATTAATGACGAACTGGAGGATATATTAGATAATTATTCGGTAACAGCGAATCAACTCTTTTGTTTGGGTGACTTTAATGTCAATGTGATATATAAGAATGACAAAAAAAGTTCTTGACCTTCTGAATTTAGTCTCAACGTACAAATTGACTCAACTCTCTGTTCTAATCGTTTGTACATGCACTGCGTTGGATTCTTAACGGACATTTCGCTTCAGACGTTTGAAGAATTTTAACTCCGACTTGTTTCTTAATGATATGCCACGTGTATGCATACTTTTTTTCCAGTTTTACTAAGAGATGGCGCCTGCGATAAGTACGCAGCGTATTAATTTCACACATACGTCATTTTGTTCGAAATTCAGTACTTGTAAAACTTACAGGATGTAAATTTTTTGGAAGTTATCTTTGCTGCTGCATATTCTACCGTCATTACTGCGACCAAAAGACACCCTCCATTGCAAAAACGTTTCGACGTAATCAAAATGATTGTATTTCACACGCGTACATACTTAGGGTGAAGAAATTGCCCCTATTTCACGCTTCCCACTTAACCCAGGACCTTTATGCCTGCTTACTGCTTCTCTCAGCCGACGATTTCCACAGAAATAGGGTACGGCGAAGGACGGAAAATATTTAATCACATTTTCTTACTTAGGAGGAGCCTGCCTTCGCAGTCAAATTTTCTAATAAATTTCGGTTACAAATTACATCGGCATGGTGCTTATTTACATATTTACAGGTGACCTAGCGGTACTTGTTGAAAAATATTGTAGGTTTTGTTGTGTAATCTATTGTAGAAAACGCACACCAACCTTTCTTGAATAAGATTGGCTTACCGCATACTGTTAAATTGATGCATTTGTTCTGAAGATAATGGCCACAATTTTCCATTTAAACATATAAAAGCTTTACAGTCGCTGGATCTCAAACAACTGGAAAGGACCGAGGTTGTTTATATCTACAAAGGTTCTCAAGTGAAGAACGACTAAATATACAGATTGAAGGAATAAGCATACAAGTAAACGAGTTTCATTATCTAGGCGTACCGATAGAAAGCACTGGAAAAAATGAGTCAGAAATTACGGAAAGAATTGAAAAAGGACCAAATCATATCACTAAGGAATATCACGAAGCACCAAGATAAAAGTATGTAAAGCAGTCCACGGATTTGTCCCGACATACGGATACGAATCATAGCTACTTAATAATAGGCAAAAAAGCAAAATTCACGCTGTAGAAATTTGATATCTCAGGAGAGTGAGGGGTGTAACAAGAAAGGATAGAATGAGAAACTCACAAATGCAAGAGGAACTGGAGATATAATCTATAATGAATGGACTTTATTAAACAGCGACAACTAAATCGGTGGGGACATTTACAACGAATGGAAAGCACTAGACCAGTTAAATTAATATATGAAGCGAGAGTACAGAATAAAAGAAAAGGAGGAAGACCGCTGAAAGTATGGAACCACACCATTGGACACAGCATCCAGAAGAGAGAGAAAAACTGGGGAGAAGCTAAAATGTTGGCTAGCAACAGAGAATTATGGAAGAAATTTGTTTATAGTTAAGAGTAGAAATCTAAATCTCACCTGATACCCTTATGGGTAAAAGAATTTTCTTATCTATATATATATATATATATATGCTCCAAACTTTCTAGTTATTGTACCATGACAAGTGTTCCCTAAATGTGGGTACATCGTAGCGAGTAAACAGGGGTGTTGTGCAAACTTAGCTGCGTTGAATATTGTAGAATGAAAATTTCGAAATTGCTTTGAATCTAACGGAACTTTCTAGAACATTTAGGCCCGATCGTTCCGGTAGCTTATAGAACTTTCTAGAGAGATATGGAACATCCTAGAACATGCAATATTTTAGAATGTATGGAACTTTTATGAAGTTGAAGTGAACACTGTCTAGTAGATTCGTATAGTATACCATCAGGCATTGTCGAAGTTTGGCCAAAGTTCTAAGTAGAGGGAGCGGTTAATATAAATACGGCAACACTTTGGGAAACCAGTTTAGTTTCTAAATAGCAATCTTCTTAGAAGAAAAGACTAGGGTTTTAAGATATTCACTCCCAGAGGAGCGTCTACTTTGTTTCACTGTGTTGCTTCACTTACATTCAGTTGGCATCCAGTGCATTGCCGCGACACCGAAGAAATGCGTGATTGTGTTAGGAAGACCCTATTTTATATTACTAGTTTATTTGATCGAAGATGTGCGAAAGAGGAGAGAATTGGATATTGTCAGAATTAGTGTTTTACACGATAAAAATATTTCGAATAGAGAGATTACCCTACAATTTAATATTTCTGAGTGTTGTGTGTGTAGGAAAATTAAAAGGAAGGAAGAAACCGGTAAGTTTCAGAGCACAAAGCGAAGTGAAAGGCCCAGATCAATGATGGAAGGAGACCATCAATACATCCGAGTAATCTCCCTAAGACATTGCAGCTTTATTGCACCGCAAATTACGACAGAGTTCAATTTACAACGTTGTCGGCCAGTAAGTGTGTCGACAATAGAACAGACACTAATAAAAGCCGATCGTATAGTAATAAGAAAACCACGGTTAAGTTCTATACACAAATGGAAAACACTAAGTTGTGCAAGAGTTCACTCAAACTGGAGTGTAAATGTGTTATGGAAGGACAAATCGAAATTCGAATTATTCGGAAGTAAATTTTACACGTTTGTTCGTCACTGCTCTGATGGAGGAATATTAGCCGAGTGGTATTTCAAATATAGTTAAATAGATGAAGGAGTGACAAGAGATATGTAGTTTAGAATCCTGGAAAACGATGGGGTACCAACTGGATGTGAATCGATTAGGGAATGGTTCATTTATCACCAAGAAAATGTCTCTAAACACACTGCAAAAGTGGTTAAAGCTTATTTTTTGGGCAAAAACTCTGGAGTCTTACCCTCAATGGACTGGCTACCACCCAGCCCTGATTACAATCTCATTGAGCTTTTGTCGGATCACGTGGATCGTGAGGTCGGGAAAGAATCCTCCTCTGACAAAGCAGTATTCTGGAATGCTCTGCAGGAAGTGCCGAATGCTACAGACGAATCGTATTTAGAGTGATCATTTTTAAGAATGCCGGATAATTTTCAGTCAATTATTAATGTGAAAGGA
The DNA here is from genome assembly GCA_023509865.1 of Trypoxylus dichotomus. Taxonomy (NCBI): domain Eukaryota; kingdom Metazoa; phylum Arthropoda; class Insecta; order Coleoptera; family Scarabaeidae; genus Trypoxylus; species Trypoxylus dichotomus. The sequence goes on from CM042081.1 coordinate 39,524,879, forward strand.
GATTGCTTTGAAGAAAGATTAAAACAGGGTGTAGTTTATTAGAATACACTTTGTCAATAAAACATTCCAAGTTAATGAGTAAAGTAAAAGGCTATTCAGCTGGCCAGCAATTTTACGATAGCAAGCAATAGCTTACACTTATTAAAAAACGGAATAGAGTAGTAATTGAAAATACGTTTCTATGTTATCGATGCAATAAATTCATTCTCATAATAATAATTTTCATTTTAGTCCGAAACTGCACTTCTTGTTCAAATTTAACTATGACAGATGTTTGCCTACGAGCATTGGCCACAAAAAGAATCAGTTTATAATTCAGAACCGAAACCCCGCTGATTTGTTTTCATTAGAACTACGATTCCAAAACTCTCACGCTCTACTTGCTATATAGTTCTCCATCCGTTGCCGTTAATTTCCTCTACCATCTATGCGACGTTGCACTGAATACCCGCCTCTCTTCCGAACACCCGTTCCTCCATATTTTAAAGTAATTTGCACTTAATTAATGCGAGCGGAGAAGCGCGCGGGCGAAGACGGGCAAGCCGATAAGCTGCAGTAGGAGAGAGTCTGTGAAGAGCCGTGGAAACCCATCGGTTCTTTCGGTATTGTCCCCGGCAGTTATTAAATCCAATATTGGGTACGGTACGGGGAAAATTTATTTTGCATAAACGCCACTAATTTTACCCGTGGTCATATCGATTAATACCGGATTAGAGGAAGGAAGGTGCTAGAGAACGGATTGGATGGTTATACGCACTTAATGCAGTAGCGTATTCAGGTTATGGTCGAGATAATTGGATTAGTTGTAATGAAGTGGTGTACTTCATCCTTTTGCTTTACAAACTTTTCATAAAATTACAAGTAAATAAGCAGGTTTCAGTTGCTCTGCTCAACAATCAATTTCACATACATATATAATAATAATAATGCGGTTTATTAGCACTATATAAGTAAATACAAATATAAAGGGTGTTTTTTGTAGGGGCATAGAACTTTGAAATGGAATAAAACAGAGATGAATTGTTTAAATGGACATGAAATTTAAATGACTTCTTGCATATGACCGCCACGACTGGCTCGGACGTAGTCTAATCTGGAGGACCAATTTTCGATGACTTTTTTCCAACATTTGTGGCCGTATATCGGAAATAACGCGGCGAATGTTGTCCTCCAAGTGGTAGCGGCGTAAAATCGCACGATCTTGGAAGCCAATTCACGGGTCCGAAACGTGAAACTATGCGGTTACCAAACCCTTCCTTCAATAAATCAATTGTGGCACGAGCTGTTTGACATGTTGCGCCGTCTTGTTGAAACCACAGCTCCTGTACATCATGGTTGTTCAATTGATGAACGAAAAAGTCAGTCATCATGGATCTGTAACGGTCACCATTGACTGTAACGTTCTGACCAGCATAGTTTTTAAAGAAGTACGAACCAATGATTCCACCAGCCCATAAAGCACACCAAACAGTCAGTTTTTCTAGATGTAACGGTGTCTCAACATACACTTGAGGATTGCCATCACTCGAAATACGGCAGTTTTGTTTATTGACGTATCCATTCAAACAAAAGTGAGGTTTATCGCTAAACAAAATTATTAAAATCGGGATCAACGGCAATCTTGTTTTTGGGCCCATTTACCGAATCTACGCCTTGCTAGGTGTGGCTTCAATTCTTGCACGAGTTGGATTTTGTAAGCACGCAAAGATCTTTCCGCAAAATCTTCCATAAAGTATCTAAATAGCGTCCTAAGTTAGGCGCATGACCTGATACTGAAATAATTTCATCATTAACTTTGATCCGAATGCGGGACATAGCAGCATTGTTGTAGTACGACCAAAGAGCAAGACTGAAGTTTTCCTTGTATTCATTTGAAAACAATATTTTAGCGATATGTCAGCAAGCATTTAAAGGTCATTATTTATACTATAAACTATATATACTATAACATTTTAAGTGGTTTTGTACCAAAAATATGGTAAATCGATTGGTAATATTAAGCTGAATATGTTCATTCACATTCTTTCGCACTTTCTCAAACATAAAACATATTGCTTTGGGTTATGCGTAGAAAATATATTCTTTTGACCGCAAGAATGATTTCTATTGGCGTAGTATTGACGATTGACGTCATCCAGATAACTATCCTTTTGTGTCCATGCCTCCTCTATCGGACGACTGACTAACTGCAAAATGTCTCTGCGGTCGAACCAGGTCAGCGGATCTATCGCTAAAACGACGAGTAGTTCAAACCGCATAGGGTGGATTGTCTGCCGACAGATCGGATCTCTATACATGCCTGCTGTTTGAATATTAAGCATCCGATTTAATTAAACTCTACCGTATTGCAGATAAAACTAAGCACATCCGCCACGGCTTGATCTAGCAAGATACAAATCAAAAACAAAATTGATTCCATCTTAGTAAAGCTTACAGGAAAGGAAACTAAATTTCTCATACATGTTGTAGACATGCATTTGGAAAGGTGAACAAAATAGGATACACTTTAAAACCTGGATGATATACAAACTCTAGAATATCAGTAAATACTGCAGTATTAATAAAACGTACTGCAATATTTCTAAAAAAATCACAGAAGGAGGTTTAGATTATGTATGACCTTATTCTCTTACTTAAATATAGTAAGGATATTTGGGTATTAAATATGTGAACCAAAACCGGATGCTTTAATTTTAGTTACAGTTACTAATTACACAGAATCCATCGATATATCTTGTAAAATTGCATTGGCCCTATGGTTAAATATAGTATCATTACTATCGGGTTCTTTTCTATCGTTACACGTACATTTTTCCTATGTATAACTTTGCCAATGAGTTAGCAGGATACTTGGCAACCAGTTATACACTCATAATAAATGAGCGAGAAACCCTGAGGACCTAGCAAGAGCAGGTATCAGTGCTACCACAGGTCTCTCTTAATGCTATTCACCTATTCTGCAAATCTGATGAAGACATTTTACTTTAACGATTAATTAAGACAACATAACAAAAAACAAATCTAACTTCACAATAAGTTTTCCAAGTGTCCTGCTTGCCTTTCAAAGCAATTAGTAAGCCGACCTTGAAAGCAACGCAAAGTATTCCGAATATATGCAGTACATATACGGTCTTTCAATTCCTAAGTTTAAGCACTTGCACCCTTTAAATTTTAGGGCCATGATATGGGGTCAAACCTACCAATTCACCGTCTTTGAAATGCGTAATTCAAAAAATTCTTGACGGCGTTTGTAGAATTTGGAACCAAGATTCATCAGTATTCAGAATCCCAATTGATGGAATGATGCAGTATCGCAGCAGATTCAGGTATTTTGCTGTAATGAGGTTACCGTCAATAAGTCTATCGCTTATTCTACCAATCCAGGCATTGACTTTTTGAGAATATTGTGTTTGGGTCGGGTTTGGCGCATGAGGCTTTCTGCGTGACCAATATCTGTCGGATTAATGGAAAGGAGATTTTGTATGGTTTAATGAATAAATGTGAGATACAAACTTGATTTTCATGTACGGTAAGTGTAGCTTCATCTGTAAAAATTATTTTACTTAAAATGTCTTCATTTTCATTTAACTTTATTAAACATAATTTCGCAAAAATCAGTTCGTCCTACTTTATCTTCTTCGAAAAGCTCTTGACAGCTTGACACCTCGTGTGGCTTATACTCAAATTCTTTTGAGTATAAGCCTATAAGTATAAGTCTTTGAGTTTTATGCACCGACTTTAAATATTCTAAAGTGTCTGTTAAAACGTTAAAACGCGTTAAAAGAACAGACTACCACAGAAGGTTTGAAAATGGAAGATTGCTAAAAGGAGAAAAAGGAGACCAAGAAGGAGTTGGGGAAAGGAATTGAAGAAGCTATGGGGAAGAGGGGATTGAGGGAAGATGGTTTTAGAGATAGAACTTCTTGGAGATTGGGATGCGGTAGATGGCAAAATTTGTTGTTTACAAACCGCCATAATAGAAAAAAAAACAATTATAGTAAACATCAGCCGGCTATCAGTAAATATTACGCCTGCGACTGTGGTGCGCATGCAGGATCTTTTTAATAGGGAAAGGTCAAACTTTATTTTAGTACGAGAGCCACTTCCTAGAAGCAGCAGTATCGCACCAAACTTCACTATATTTATGCCCTCCTCTTGCCTCTCTTTTCCGTTTCATTGCATATGTCAGCCATTTTCGTAATTGCAACGTGAAAATGATATAAAAGTCAGTAGATTCCAGTTTCAGTACATTTTTCTCGTGTACTTTTAAACTGTGAAGCTTATATTATATTGATTCGTATAGGTATAGTGCGCGTGTATTGTGTTTGTAAGAATACTTCAAAAGCAGGGATGCTTTATAGATTTCCTAACAAGGACGAAGAGGTAAGTAATATATTATTTTTACATTACAGATATTATAGAAGAAAGACATGTCACAAAATTATGACAAACTACACATTAGTTTACTCTGCAATTCAGTAATTCAATAACTGTTACGCGTTCGAAGGTGGATTATAAGACCTTTGAATTGTACTAAACCATATATCCAGTGGGCTGAAAAGTCCCGGGCCTAACACATAGATGACGCTAGTTTTATTGCAGTCACCTTTCTCTCAGTTAGTACTAACCTTCAAAAGACAGCTGTTAAAATTTCATGATATTCTATTCATTAGTTTGTGAGTTATTGTGCTAAGAGTCACGCTACTTTTGTTATTTTCAAAACAATGGATCAAAAACAATTTCGTGTTTTAATTTTACACTGCTTCTTGATGGGAAAAAATACCGTTCAAGCGAAGCAATGGCTTGAAAAGTGTTATGGGGACTCCGCTCCATCAGAAACAATAATAAAACTTTGGTTTGCTGACTTCAAACGTGGTCGTAGAGACACCGATGATGCAGAACGCAGTTGACGTCCAAATGAGGCGGTAACACCAGAAAACATCAAAAAAATCCACAAAATCGTTTTAAATGATCGAAAAGTGAAGTTGCGTGAATTAGCTGACATCGTAAAGATATCAAAAGAACGTATTGGCTTTATATTGTATGAGCATTTGACTATGAGAAAGCTCTGTTCAAAGTGGGTGCCGCGTTTGCCCACTGTTGACCAAAAACAAGAACGTGTTGATGATTCTGAGCGGTGTTTGGTCATGTTTAAACGTAACAAACCGGAATTTTTGCGTCGATATGTGACAATGGATGAAACATGGATCCATCACTTCACTCCGGAATCAAAACGATCGTCATCTGAGTGGACAGCAACTGGTGAACCTCGTCCAAAGCGCCCGAAAGCACAGCAATCGGCGGGAAAGGTTAAGGCCTCGGTATTTTGGGATGTGCGTGGTGTAATATTCATCGACTATCTTGAGAAAGCAAATACCATCAACAGTGAATATTATATAACGTTATTGGAGCGTTTGAAGGCCGAAATTGCAAAGAAACGACCGCATATGGCAAAGAAAAAAAATTTGTTTCATCAAGACAACGCACCGTATCACAAGTCAATCAAAACAATGGCAAAACTACATGAATTGAACTTCGAATTGCTCCCACATCCACCGTATTCGCCAGATTTGGCTCCCAGCGACTACTGACTGTTCGCAGACCACAAAAAAATGCTCGCCGGTAAGAAATTTCGCACGAATGAAGAGGTTATCGCTGAAACTGAGGCCTATTTTGAGGCAAAAGATAAATCGTCCTACAAAAGTGGTATTGAAATGTTAGAGCGGCGCTGGAATGATTGCGTTGCTCTTGATGGAGATTACGTTGATGAATAAAGCTAATTTTGAACCAAAAAGACCGTGCTTTCTTTGTTAGGCCCGGGACTTTTCTGCCCATGTGTTGTATGATATATTGTGGGTGTACAACATGTGAATAACTCGAATTAGAAAAACCAAATTGCGTTGCATGGATCCAGTAGAGGTTTGTAAGAAGTACCGGCTACGTCACAATCATTTCAGTCATTACTCAAAGTTACCTCTAGAGTATGTAGGCTAAAGAATTCTTGTCGCTAGAAGTATTCCCATCAATGATTTACCCGGTAAGATTAATATATATACTTTTCAATAAAACAATAGTAAGAATAAATGACTAGTGATCAAAATACTTGTAATCAAAAAACATATTGAGAAACTACCATGTAGCAAAAAAATATTACTATTTTTTCTGATAATCTTTATTGATTACAATTTTGAAGCAATCATTTTTATTGACCATTATCTCTAATATAATTCCAAATAATTGCGTTAATGAACCCTCATAGTTAAACTAAATCCTATATGCAAGTTTCAAGAACACGCTGTACTACTTGCAGACTTTAACGAAAATCCAACTTTGGAAAATTCAATTCCGATCTGGGAACAATGTAGCGCCTGGGACACCCCTAATAGAGGTAAGTTTTTCCACAATATTGTAATGTAAACATTTGTTCAAAAACTGACTTATTATAAGGAATATATTTAAGATTGTTATAGTTCTTGGAGCAAAGAAACTGTGTTACTTAAAAGGGTAATACAATTATATATTCTTCAGTTATTTCTGGATTTGGGTCAAAATTTAATCTAATACAGAATCTGTTATGACCAAGTACTAATTCATTCCTGCAATTGAAGAAACAATACGAAATATTTTACTTGTTACAAATACAATCTATGGGATTTATCTATACAACTGTATATTAATCTGCAATAATTTCAGGTGAATTGAAGCAGCGGGACACTACTGTCGATCCTTTCCCCTCAGATTTGAATATAAATTTAATTAAGATATTTTAAGGAAAGTAATTCTTGTAATTAATAACAGAACAAGCAACCTCAGATACTTCAGGACTTCTAACTTCGCAGTCCCTTGTAGAATTATATCAGCCAGGTAATAACTCTAATTACAGTATACATAATTGTATACTTTATTTACTCACAGAACCTTCATTTACGTCAAATGCAAGAATTATCACGGAACATGATCTACTGGGAATTATTGGATATATATATATACTTCCTTTTGATATATTTACATTTGTTTTAGTTTTACTAGTTTCATTTAACATTTATTTTTGTTACTTGGTTCCTTTATATACTTCAAATTGTTGCTGTTTTGGTTTATGCTTTTATCTAAACCAAATTGTAAATTATAGTTTAGAATAATATTATTTTTCCACACGGTTTGGTTCTTTTGATATTGTAAATGGCGCAACTTTTATTTTGCCGCTATTAGAATTGTGGTATTTATTTTTTATTTTTTGAAGTATGCTTGTAGTCAATAGAGTGTATCAAGTTACATTTTATAAATGTTCGATACATATCTTTTTGATTGAATGCATATTTCAAGGCATATCAAAAGTGGATATTTAATTAATATATTATTTAGAATTTTCAAGTTCCCGCCTATAATGTTTAGTACGGCAGCCACTTACCGACAGCGCTGAAACTTGTCTCCAATCAGTAACATAGGCGTGCGTCTTAAGGTACTAGTTCCTATTATTCGTCATAAGGTAGGAGTAACCACAGAAAATCCTTACGCTGAGAAACAGTTCCCGGTATTGAGTCACCAGCTCCATTTAAACTTTTGCTAAGGTTAAACTTTTCCCAGGGTGAGCGACAATGTACATGTCTCCATAAAAGAGAGATAAAAGATCGCCTTAGGAAATAAATTGATGCTTTTCCCTTTTATTCTATCTCTTCGTAAAATCCACCACAAACGTACTTTATTTGTCTTAAAACACGTTACGTTACCATCGAAAATTAAGACACAATTAAGACATGCAACATGCCGTATAAATTTATATTTCGGTGAACCTAACAACATAGTGTAGAACGCTTCTTCGTTCGTGCAATTTTATTATTCAAAAAGCTAATTTAATTCCGCAATATTTACATAACAAAAGCGTAGGAAAACGTAGGCGGCGGCGAAAGATGGCGTAGCCATTAAAAAAGGGAAAAAATCGATGCCGGAAAATATTTTAAAGGACGTCTCTCCTGACCATCCTCTTACCGCTCTGGCGTGGAGAATTTTAAAGCTGTCGAAAACATACACACAACTTTCGTCGCCCTTCGCTGCATTTTCCCACCCTTTCCGTTCGCTACGGTTTTCATCGTTTCGTTCGCCTAATGGACAGACCTACGAAGCGAGCCCAATTTTGCCGGAAGAAACTACAAAGAAGACGTTGCATATTGAATCTTCGACGCGAAATTTATAGAATAAGCTCGAAGAAGGGGAGAGTAATCGGACGGATGGACGGAGGGGATTGGAGGGAGTCGTAATTTTCCGCATCAACGACATTCACCGAATTCGACCCAATTTGTAATTCAAATGATTTGTACGGCCCGAGACGTACGTTTCGTCGGGACTCTGCCAGCCTGTTTATGCAAACAAGTTTAGCTGGTTAAGACCATTAGCGTACGGAAATTATTTATAAGTTTCGTGTCTAGATAGCGAGCAAAAAATAGGGGGTAACATTTACATGCCTGCAGTAGATAGGTTGTCTTTTGTATGTGCTGCTTCTGAGTACGCACCATACAGAATTGTGGTTGTACTTGAGTTTAGCTCCAATTGAACAACCTATCACGCCCTTGGGTGTTAATAAAAGCCACGACATCAAATATAACGTAAAGTCGCCCAAGAATGCGCGAATACCACAGGTACACATCTACAATACTGGCAGAGTAATCAGCAATACTTTAACAATTACTCTCAAATTTCCATGAATTTGGTATATTGTTTAGAAAATATCTATAAATGCACAACATTTTACGTAGGTATTTCGATACTCACATATGCGGTAATGGCATTACAGTAAGAAATCCGATACGAAAAATCTCGAAGATAGATAAGATTTCATAGAAGCGTCAGCGAAAGGGACGTCCTTCCATGTATGAACTACCAACCTGGGATGTCTGGGAAATCAATCAGATCTTAAGCACGAAATTATGTATTTATATAAATATATACACTATTCTTCTTTTTATCAACACTAGTCTCGGCGAAAAGGGGCAAATTTCAGTGCCGTGCGGAGAACAACCTAGATGGGTGAAGCGCGCGCCACGGAGAATCGAGTACCATACACCGCTACAGCAAACAATTAATATTTGATATATAGATGTTTCTTTTATTCTATGTAATGTACCGTTCACTTTACTAGACCAACAAGCATTTATCTCCTTTTGGAGCAAGTATTCGGATTATACATTATCAAGTCGGACATCGTTAAGAAATTTTATGCCATCTGTTCGTGACTATGTTGAAACGAAAATTAAAGCAGAATTGAAATATAAATGTGTGGACGAAATAATTGATCGGCAAAAACATTATGTGGTAAATGTGATGGTACGTACAATGGAAGAGTTGGAACCGTCATTCCCTATCTTACTTGCTTCCAAAAGAGTTGCGAAATGTACCAGTGATGCAATTTTGAAAGTGATGTTGAGGGCATTGAACAAATTTCAAGTTTCAGCAACCCAACTTTTAATGTTTCTGAGTGAGATTGGCAATCTGTTACATGTAACATGTAAAATCCTTGCCATACATCTTGTAGCGCAACTGATCCCTAAATGTTATCTAAGAGTAAATGCTTTCATAGCTCATACGGAGGCAGTATTTCTAAAGTCCCCAAAACGTACAAAGAAATTTCACGAACTGTTTCCTAAAGTGGCTGAACTACCACATCCGATTACTACGCGTTGGGGAACATGGTTAAAGGCTGCGCTATACTACTGCGAACAATTTGATAATGTAAAGTTGGTAGTTTTACAATTCGATTGGAGATACGCCAAAGCCGAAGAAGCTTCCAGAGAAAAGCCAGAAAATATCTCAAGGTGCAAAATTGCAAAATGATTCGATGTCGTTTGTGGATCCTGCTTAAACTGTGGATGATCTTCACTCACACGTATGTACGGCCTAAGGCTAAGAAAATAAAAATGTAATACGAAAATTTGAAAGTGTTATTGACAAGGTCTCCGATTTTCTCCTACTAAAACAAATTTGTGAAAGTGCGTTGAAAGATCCATTAAGTTGTCACAATGATTACTTTAAATTTATGAATATAATATCGCTCGATGTGGAACGGTCGTTTTCTTCATTAAAAGATATTTATTCCGCACGCCGTTCTCACTTGACTGAAACAAGTATGGAAACGTATTTAATGATTCTAATATTTAATAGATGCCACCCAGTTTGTAATTTCGTGGAAACTTCTTAAAACAGTGAGTTTCGGCACATTATATAATATATTTTTTATCATTATTTTATGTGTAATCGTTTCTGCGTCCGCGTCGTCCATGCTCACTCATCAAGGTCACGATCATAAATGACGCGAGTACGTAAACGTTACTGAGCATTCGCCTTGATACGGGCGCTTGGCCCCTCCACGTTGTTCTCCGCACTGCACTGTAACTTGCCCCACCTTACCCAGACTACTAATAAAAGCCGATCTGAGAGATCGTACATCAATAGAAAAGCCACGGTTAAGTTCTATACACAAATGGAAAAGACTAAGCTGAGCAAAAAGTCACGCAACTGGAGTGTAAATGATAGCAAAGTGTGTTATGGACGGACGAATCGAAATTCGAATCATTCGGTAGTAAAGGTGGCACGTTTTGTTCGTCGATGCTTTGAAAAAAGAACATTGGCCTCTACGTTGTTTTCCTCACTACACTGTAACTTGCCCCCATTTTGCCGAAACTAATTATTACCATACTTGAAATATGCATATAAATAAGGATCTCACAAACTTTGTTGATGCTCTGATTAGCTTCCATTTGATTTTTGCTAACTGTCATGTACATGCTTGCAAAGTAATTTTATAATAGATTTTACATTAATTAAATAATTTTATGTGATATAAATTTTAAGATGGGGCAGTTTCTCACTCCTTTTCGTATTGATTAAGAGACTCTTTTTATACAAGAAAGGGAATTATTTTTTGGAATAATCGACGATCGCACTAAGAAATCTAACAATCTAGTCTCTAACCTCAAGTGCAAGCAACCTAAATGCTAACAACCATCAGAGAAAGTCCATTTCACAATAAAGTTTGATTAGGGAAAACTTCTACTAAGAAAAACAATATAAAGGTAGCAAAAGAATATTATCTGCGCTGGTTTGGTCGACATATACAGGGTGGCGCAGGGGAACGGGAAATTTTGAACGATACAGTTGTCCGCACTGTAGAGCCGGCAGTTGTTCGTAACGTCGCACAATTGTTGTGAACGCAATGCCATTTAGTAATCATGGATCGTTGGACTGGTGCGGAACGTGCAGTAGCTGTGAGAGCGTTTTATAAAAATGGTGATAGTGCGACTGCCGCGCAGAGAATATTTCGACAGCATCACCAGCTTGGACGTCATGGACGTGTCCCATCTGCGCATGCGATTACAACGTGGGTGCGTAATTTTGAAGAAACAGTATCTGTCTTGAAAAAGAAAGTTCCAGCTGGCATTCGAAGGGTCCGTGCCCCAGAGAACATTGACGCTGTTAGAGCTGCAATCGAGAGAAGTCCTCGCCGCTCCGTTCGACAGCATGCATCTACACTAGGGATTAAGCGACGAAGCTTACAAAGAATACTGCACGAATTACATTTCCATCCCTATAAGTTTCAGATTGTGCAACAATTACATGAACGAGACCCAGAGTCACGTATGGAGTTTAGTAGGCAGATATTGGCTAAAATTAACGAGGACGCGAATTTCGTTGGTAACATATGGATACCAGACGAAGCCCATTTCCACCTGAACGGTTTCGTAAACAAACAGAATTTTCGTTATTGGGCCCAGGACAATCCTTGTGAGTTACACCAGCGACCACTACATAGCGACAAGGTCACAATATGGTGTGCTGTATCATGTCATGGTGTTATCGGCCCTTATTTTTTTGCACGCGAGGATGGTAGTGCAGCGACAGTAACATCCGCTCGATATGTTGAAATGCTTCAAACATTCTTTACACCGAGACTGTACGAGCTTAATCTTTACATGGAAAACATGTGATTTCAGCAGGACGGAGCCACGTCATACACTGCTCGACATTCGATGGCAGCAGTTCGTCAATTGTTTGGAAGACTCATTATTTCACGTAACGGTGACATTGAATGGCCTGTGAGATCCTCTGATCTTAGTGTGAGCGACTTCTTCTTGTAGGGGTATCTTAATGGCAAGGTGTACCGTACACAACCTGCAACAATCCATGAACTGAAGGAGAACATTCGACAAGAAATCACTGCCATTCCCCAAGATTTGCTACACCGCGCATTCCAGAGTTTTCATAACAGGCTGTTAGAGTGTGAACGCCGAATGGGACGTCTTTCCGATGTCATCTTTAAACAGTAAAGAAACACTTTTGGACATTTTGATTGTAAAAATATAAATGGCATGCTGCATACATGCACTTTCGTTAATAAATTACTAGTTTTATGAATTTATTCGTTGAAATGACGTTATTTCAAAATTTCCCGTTCCCCTGCGCCACCCTGTAGAAGCCGGATTTAGAACTGTGTGGCTTTCACTCCCAAAACGTGAGGCTCTGCCAACACAAAAAGCGGTATTCTGCAGTAATAGGTAAATTCTATTAATTTTCCATCGGTAATTCTCACCTTGGAATTTTCTCTTGCAAGATAGACTATGTCCTTTTTAAATATGCAGTTGTCAAACCTCACACGTAATAAAAGTAATGAAAAGCATCAACTTTTAGTTAAATTGGAATAAAAACGATAGTCTTGCATTACATTGTTTTGTACTAATCCTTGACATTGAACTTGAAACCTTGTACATTGTATGTGGTCACGTATCAGCATTATAGATATTATTTCTTATCTCCAAAATTATGTAAAACGTCGAATACAATTCTATTGTATTACAATTTTTAGTTGAGTGTCATTGCCAAAATTCCCAAATGATAATATCAAGCCAGCGCAATTAGTGCTTGTTATATTTACAGATTTGTGATATAAGGAAGTAATGAACTGTGATCGGAGATTTGTAGTAAGTATTTGGAATACCTTCATAACATTTCGTTATTCTTTGACCTCTACGCATGATTTACAATTGATAAATTCTCATGAATCAATATACACTGCGGTTCGTGTTACTGTCTTCAGACAACGTTATATTACACGTATATTATTTTTTGTATAAGCCGAATATTAATTAAATACAAAAACAAATTTGAAAGATAAGTTAGTTTTATTTACACTTTTTACATAGCAACACTCTACAGACGAGTATTTCTGACGTACCTTCTTGTACAAATTGAACAGAACCAAAATAATATACCAACGTTATTCATACGTAAATCTCAGTCCTGTGCCATCAGTCTTCTTGGCGATCCAATCATCGAACATCCTAGACATGTTTACCGTCATATAATTTCTCCAACTTCCGACTAAACCATCTCCTATAAAGGAGTAATCACTATTACCATTATTTAAATCCCTAAGGTACCATTCCATATTCACAGCGGGGTTCATTTTCATGTTTTCTAACGAAACGTGGTTATTAATATCAACTATTTGCTTGAGTTTTAAAGGTCTATCCAGGAAATCCGCTATTAGCTTTATTGTAGCTTTACTATTCATCCTTACGTCTTCGTAGTTTAAAAATAAGACGTGGGGTTCATTTCTTCTGTTCCAAAACGGTAACGCATGCTCTATCGGACAACCGACTCCTATTTTCCCTTCACAGAATAATACTGATGCTTCATCGAATAACTTATCGTAATTGAAAAATGCTTGCATTAATGAGTAGTAGGAACACCAAACATCTTTCGGATTCCTTGTCATATAGATTATCTAAAATATTGGAGTTGGGCTTTAAGGTGGTGTTTAAATGTTTACCTCCGTATTTTCTAAAATGGACTTACCTTTGGTCTGATTGTTTTCAGTTGTACTGGTAGCAAGTGAAGAGGTAGATGTGATCTAATTGTTCTAGGGGATCGCATGTTTTTAACATATTGAACCGAGCTGCATCCATAGATTTTGTCGAAGATCTTATCGTTATACAGGGATTGCCTATGAAATTGGTCAAGTATGAGTTTATATTTGAAAATGATAATGTGCTACTCACTCCAGTCTTGGCGCACGTACTGATTGGATTGTTGATCGTGCCAGGTTGAAATTTAAATTGTTAACGATTAACCATATTACTTCTTGGCACCATGTTTGACCTAAACCATAGAAAAGTAAAAATTAAGATATCTGTATTCAAGTTAGGATGACAATATTGTAATTTGCTCCAAACATGCACATAAATTAGTAATAAATATTGCTGGTAGTAATAATCCTTTTTAGTTAATACATATTTTGGATAGCGTCAATTTCCCAAATTATTAGAAAATTTTAAACTCATATTGGTAAAACGCTACTAGAAAATTACTTATATTTGTCTTTTCTAAAATATTTAATTTTGTTTTTTAAAACGATATTCAGGAAATAGCCAAAATGATTTCTTATTCGACTACATTAGTACTTAATGCTAACATTTGTGTATCATCTTACTAACGAAAATTGTATTTATCCTGTAACTATCTTTCGAATCTCAACTACAACCTTAGATTGCGCAAATCTTGCTGTCATTCGACTTCGTTAAACAATCTTGAAATACGAGGGAAAGTCACTAAATAAGACACAGACTACTGTGGGAAAGCTTAAAATAGCAGCAAGCTATTTCCCTATTGTCACTAGGAGCTAGATTATGCTGACAATCCAGGTTTATGAGCCTTAAGTAACAGTTGCCGTGCGCATGCGCAGGCAGTGTTAAAATGGCAACCGTGCTCAAAGAGTGTACTGTGGAAGAGCAGCGTGCTGTTGTGCATTTTTTGTTCTGGACAAAAGGACTTCCTGCGACAAAATATCCATAAGGATATGTTTGCTGTTTACGGTGAAAAGTGTTCGAAAGTTGCTGACGATCATTTGGTTACACATATGATCCAGCAGGCACGCACATATACAATCAAGGCTTATACTGCACAATGCGACGATGATCTGCCCTATTATTTGATAAGCATAGAGTACTGCAAACAGGGTAAAATCCACTCAAAGGCAATCGCAATTCTTCTTCACACCAAATAAGAGACACGTTGCAACAACGATGCAAATAAAGAAATAGCAGAATTTTACCATGTTTTTCAAATGTTTCCTTAATAATAAAGATTGTTCGCGATTTCTTGGTTTGAAAATATCTTTGTCCATCGTGTTAATCAAAAAGAGTACCCGATACTTGTTTGATAGTAAGAACCATCCCTTAATAGCTATGGTGAAGTTTAAGAAAAACAAGAAGCTTCTGTTTGCAACTTCTCCGATATTTCCTTCTTTTACCTTAACGACTACCATAGTAATTTCTGCACCAATGTGTATCAAATATAAACTCGTAATGATGAAGGCGTACATTTGGTAAAGTATGCTTTCACACTTTGAACAATCTTCTGGGATCCAGTATCCTAATAATTAAAGTATTTTCAAGTTGAAATTTAATACATCCGCTTGTTTAAAATCTTCAGCGTTAGCTTCCATCATGTCGAATGAACTGACATGTATACCTTGTAAGCAGATGTATAAATATTGTTTTTTATGGGTCATATGAATGAGATATTGCGCGTGTTTCGTATTGGTAAGGATGTGAACAGGTAATTGCCTGTTTGTGTTGATGTTTCGCAATTATGCTATTATCCTGGAGACATGTTCAAGGCGTTATAGATTTATAAACATCTGCTTAGATTCAAAATCGATATGGCTGACTTGTGGATACGTCCATACCAATGCACGTAAAAAGGAATATGTAGACATATTTTTCGAAGCGTTGAGTTTTATGCTTGTTCAATTTTGGGACGAGATTTTTTAGAATTGGTTTCTTATTCTGCTTGCCACATAAGTCACATAAAGTAAAATTTAGCTGCTCACTCATTAGTGGCGTATGATTAGTATGTGTATGAATGCCGGATTAGATTGTTGATGGTGTGTACACGGTATTCTTTGTCATGTTCGATGAGTTTTAATAGATTTTTTTAACTAATTTCTACCATTAGAATACATTGTCATTATTATTAAATGTATTCTTTGCAATATCAACAATTTTACCATACAGTATTTTTGTTTGTAAAAGACATGTTAATAGCAAACAAACAACACCAGTTAAATGCGCAATGTGATGTACTACATTATAAGTTTTTATATGACTTTATTTATACACCCAGGGACATGAATATGATGCACCCTTTAGACATACACTACCGCTCAAAAGTGTTTAGATACCCCTGTTTTCATGGATTTTTCATATAGTATTATGTTTACCAAAAAAACATTATAATAAAATGAAATACGTATTTAAAATGTAGTTCAGTAAGATAAACACCCATTATATCGCATAAGGTTTACTATCATTTACCTGCACTTGGTCGGATTACCATAAACTGTTTATTGCGGTGCAATTACAATAACAATCTCTCTGAATTTACTGGGTAAATTTAGTCATCTGTTAGATTGTAGGTAACAATGTTTAAATTACCTTCCTAGAAGATTATAGTGAAATCTGTAACCTATGGTCAGTTGCAGTGTGGTATTTACTCTATTCAGGCCGTGGGCGAAATATCGTGTGGCAATTTTTTAAAATGCCTCCGCGAAGAGAAATTAGTACGGAAACACGTACGCTTATAATAGCTTACCATAAAAGTGGCATAAGTAATCGACAAATTGCCGAAAAAAATAAAATACACCACGTTACGGTTGACTATAACGCAAAAAAATATCGGGAAACTAGCAGTTTTCTTAATAAAAGACGGAGTGGAACGCCAAAAACGACAACATCTGCAGATGATCGCAGAGTAGTGGTCACCAGCAAGTTAAATAGACGCAAAACAGCTCCGGAAATCACCGCAGAATTAAATGTTGGTCGCCAAAGCTAGTCAGTGTTTCTACAGTCAAACATCGCTTACAGAAAGCCGGGCTCCATAGACGTATTGCGATGAAAAAGCCATTACTACGCAAACAAAACAAGCAAAAGCGACTTAAATGGCCTCGTGAACACCAACACTGGACCATGGAAGAGTGGAACAACGTCCTATTGACGGATGAGTCCTAATTTGAGCTGTTCGGAACTCCAGGACGCATATTCGTAAGAAGATCTGTTTTGGGACTGTTTTGCTGGCACTAGTGTAGGGGACAACACCATTATACCAAGCGCTGAATATAGTAGATTACCACAAAGCCTCGTTAAGAAATCTAACAGATAATATAGATATAGATATATATCAGAACAACTGATAAATTTAGTGCTGTTATAAATAAGATCACCGATTTTTAAACTATAGTAGAACGCTCCTTTTCCAAATGCACCAGCATATTTTCATCTCACTGTAGGAGTTATGACTGAGTCAGCACTGGAAAGCATGCTAAAGACACAATACTACAGCGAATGTTTGCATGACTTTACACCAACACCACAATTAAATTAAAATAATAAGTAATTACACTAATTATTTTAAGTATTTAAGTAACCAAGCCGTAAGCTACTGCGAAGGCAGTCGTTTCTGCAGCCATACAAAGAAAGGTATTTAAATTGGAAATCGAGAATTTATATTTCAGCGGTGCAGAGAACTCTCGCTAGAACACTCGCAAGAAATACGTAACAGGATCGAATAGGCCAGGTATACTTGTAATCAAATGAAGAACCTCTTCTTAAGCCATGACATAACATTAAACACCAAGATAGACTCCTGGGCTGTTGTGTGTTCTCCGTTTTATTCTACGAGGTAGAAGTATGGATGCTTACTGAAGCCATGAGAAGGAAATTGGAAGGATTCGAGATGAGATTGTATCGCAGGATACGAAAAATACCATGGACGGAACACATAACAATCATCGAAGCTATGAGAAGGAGCAAAAAAAAGGAAGAGGTTAATACCATGAAAATTCGGAAACTACAATACTTAGGACATATAATGAATAATGAGAACAGATTTCATCTATTGCAGTATATTCTACAGGGAAAAGAAATGGGAAAAAGGGGTATTAGTAGAAAACAAATCTCTTGGTTGAAAAATCTAAGAACCTGATTCGGCATTAAAGCGACTGGATAATTCCGAGCAGCACCAAACAAAGTTAAAATAGCATGTATGGCTGCCAACATCAGAATCGTATAGGAACTACTAGGAGGAGAAAAATCTAAGGAAGAAAGAGCGATCCCCTAAAACATGGAAGCAGGGTATCAATCAATAATTAAGGGGTAGAGCAATAGGAGAAGATGACTGGAGGGTCAGAGGAGGATGGAAGTGCAAATGCGGGATGCGGCAAAAGCTGTAAGATTCCCGCTATGAAAAAATACTATTACAAGATCCCTGAAGTAATGTCATATGGAAATACATTTTAATAAATAAAATTGTGTATTTCTAAAACAATTATTTATAGCAGCCTCGGTGAAAAGGCTGGCTGTATGCGCTAGTCTTAACAAATCGTTAACCCAAATATGCCCTTTCTCAAGTTACCGGATCAACGAAGTTGTAATTCATTTTTTAGTTAATTTTTTCCGTATTTTACGATTTAGTTTGAAGTTATCAAAGAATTCCTCTATTAATATGTGACCTATTAATCCATTTTTTAAAAAGTAAGTTTCTGTGGGAATTAAAACCTTTACAACAATATATTTTTCACAAAACGAAATTTAGGGCCCCTCTTTGTCTACAAAGCAACGAAATTTAACAAAAAAAACAAATCGAAAATACCTGTATATTACAACGCAGGAAAAAATTACGCAAATATCTAGTTGGCCTTGACTCGACATTCTCGCAGATAAGATAACGGCGCAGCGTCCGAGCGTCCCGTCTTGAATAATTTATTTACGCGAAGCAGTTTTGCAGAAAATCTCAACAATCGCGTGGCTCTTACCGAGGTCGCCGTTGATTTCGTTCTTAGAACGTAGCTCGGAAGTTTATGTTCGCGCGCTTTTATGCGGACGTTAAATTTTAAACGGAAGAGCAAATTAACGTACCTACGCGGGGATACCCCAGCAGCCATACGTCATCCTTCCGCACCTCCGCATCGACGATATCCTGGGCGACGCTGGAAAATTCCGTAGGCATCCGGTGATCGTACTGGCGAGGGGATGGGTACAACGTTCCTCCGGCCATCGTCAGGGTTTCGTCGTACATCGCGATCGCATGGGACATTACGTGAGAGCGACGATTTCGAATCGGACCCGTAAAAATTCACGTACCGTTTCGCATCGTTTGTTTACGCGATGTCAAATAATACGAAAAAATAGCGTTATCAATCTTATAGCAGTAATCAAGGAGATAAAAGGCTTCCTTTTATGTACCAGGCTTATTCGATACTATTATTGTCGAAAAAAACGTGTATTACAGGTGCGCGAATCGTATTTTTTGCGCGTTCATTTTTTTCTATAATTGGCACTAAGATATGACGTATTCTGTGTGATAATCTTGATTGATAACGTTAGGTACTGGAAAGGACATGTTGTGGAGATCAGTTAGCCAGGAGGATTCATTTTCGGAGTTACCCTCGTCCAAAGAAATACATATCTTTCTTGCTGTCATTGCTTCTCTTAATCTTAAGTTTCGTTGGTTGGTTACCGATTTCCTCAAACCAAGCAATTAGAAGAGTCGAACATTAATTTATTTGTAATTAGTACCAAAGATAAAAACGCTATATATACAGCTTTTCTTATGGTATTGGTGAAATCATTCACGAGAAAGACAATACAGCTTCCCACCCTTCTCTCGTGCAATACATGGATTGCTAAGCCCCATTTTTTTGGCTGTGTCTGGGTTTGCAGAGAAGTGTTTCATTCTTTTGGCACTAGTTAGCGCCAAGAATAATCACTTGGATTGTAGGGTTAGATATGGTGATAGTAGTCGAGAGGGAATTCCAATGTGTTGAGCAAAAAAACCACTCGAAACCACGCTGTTGACGCCGGGTAAGCAGAAACATGTCCGTGTATTAGCGTTTTTTGTCTCATCACATTGTCTTTCTCGTGACTAATTCCACCTATACCATGAGAAAAGCTCTATAGACAGCGTTTTTATCTTTGGTGTTATTTTCTATGCATTGTTTTAGATGTGTAATTAGTACCTTTTAAGTTTTAATAACACCAAAGAAAGTTGATGCATTTGACCAGCTCTGTAATTTGTTAAACCGTTGCTAGAAAAAAATTGTAGATGGCCCCTTTTCCGGCATGTTAGATGCTGCTGGTGTTAATACTTTCGTTGTATATAAATGTTATTTGTGCACAGATAAGGTCCCAAAACGCTCTGACTTTTTGAAAAAATCTTTCGTTTGCTTTAGTTGAGGAATATTTGAAATAGCAAATGAATAATGGACAATTGCCAAGAGAAATACGCAGTAATATTCGCAAGGTCTCGAAAATTTAGGAAGGCGAAAGTGCTGCAAGAAGGACTGAACGTTCTCTAGGAAGGTTACTCTAATTTCTGTCCTCGAAGTAAAAACTGAGAAAGGTGTAATATTGCTATAAACATATATCTGATGAACATCGTTTCAATATTTATGTTGGTTGTAAATAACAACATAATTTTAGTAATAATTATTGTCTGACAACCCCATTTTAATTGTTATAATTTTAATTATTTAATATAATTTTTCTTTAATTTGGATAATAGGTCACTCGTAGCAAGAAACACACGTCTTCCCTGGTTTCGATGATTAGTGTCACGTTTCTTTGGTTGGTTACCAACTTTTTCAAACCCAACAATTACTAGAGTTGAACATTTCTTTTTGGCCTTGACAAGTAGTCATTTAGCCACGTAACAAATTCTAAAACACAAACGTCAAAAATAAGAATCGATACGGAACGAATAGCACAAGGATATACACTTCACGACACGGGATCGATCGTGCCGATTTGAATCAAGACAATACATACAGGGCCGCGAAAAGAGAGGAAACCCACTAAGCTGAATTGCAGAACTAAAAGCGAAAGACAACTAAAAACCAGTCTCACAATCGTATTTTATTACGAGAGTTGAACATTAATTTATTTATTATCGGTGCTCCTTAGGTTTTACATTACCTTATTATTTTCATATCGTTTATATAAACCGAAAGTACGTTTTCTCTCTTCCTCATGTTTGTTTTATTCTCCCTAATTTTTCCTTTAGTTATTTGTCTTTTTATTGCCACTTTTCTTTTTAATAATTAAAGGTAAAAAACAAACAAGTAATATATTTGTACGAAAAAATAGGAATTAAAACATGTAGTTGATACGAATTTTATAATGTATAGGTTTAAAATTTTTCCTTTATTATTTTTTTTGGTGATGTACATACAAGTACATAGTTTGTCGGAAAAATACCGGAACTTTTCAAATAAAAAAGAAACAACAAGCTAGCTATTTTTCCAAAATTCTTCTTATTTCTATTCAAAATGCATTCCTTCAGCATCAATACAGCTCTGGGCACCCTCAATCAATGATAGCATAGATTTTTTAAGTCATTCCTCGAAATCGCCTCACAGGTCCTCATCACGGCTTCTTGAACTTGCCCAATACTATTGTGAAGAGTTCCTTTCACATCCAGTTCCAGTTTCGGGAAAGGAATATACGAGGGTCACGCTATATATTTTGAGCATCTACCGCTTCCGCAAATAATAAGGGTGTAAATAAAAAGGGAAACTGATGAGAGAATGTTTTGATTCCGCATCTGCTTCTCTTTTATAGTCCTTTCTGGAACCTATAAATATTACCGATTCGATACAGCTTAATATACACTAGGGTGAGAGTAAAATAGACACCAGGTAAAGCGGTATAAGTATGTAAACAGCTAAATTCTAAGAACGAATTAAGAACTTTCTCTTGTTATTATTACAGGGGTAGATGTATCGGAAGGAATTCGTCATAGTTTAGCATTGTTACAACTATATCTCGCTTACAAGGTTCGAGTGATATTAGCGACTTCACCCGGGGTCGCATCGTTGACCAGAGTGAACGCGGCGCTTCGCAACGTGAAATAAGTAAATTTTTAAATATTCCATTGTCCACAGTTAACCGTGTGATTACATAATTTAAACGCAAGGAAAAAACAACAGTGGAGCCGAGACCAGGTCGTGCCGGACCTTCTGAAAGAAGTAAAAGGGTTGCTGTGCGCGAAGTGTTAATAGAACCGCGAAAAAGTACAGCTGAGCTTGCGGCAGAAAAGTCAGCGCACCGTTCTGCGATACCTCCACAGTGTGGGAATGTATAAAAGGGTGGCAAAAAAAACCTCCTTACGGTGTTTCAAAAACGGCGCCGAATGGCTTGGACAATCGAAATGCGAACGAAGCCTGAAGAGTTTTGGCGGTCTGTCATTTTTTCAGACAAAAGCAGATACTGCCAATTCAGTGATAGTGGTCGTACGTTGGCATGGAGACGTTCGTCACAGCAACTGGACGACAAATTTTTGCATCAGACGGTGAAATACGGCGGTGTGAACATCGTGGTGTGGGGCGCAATATGGTATGGTGGAAGATCGCAATTAGTAATCTGCGACGAAAATATAAATGCGGCAAAATATATCCAAATATTAACAGAAGGACTACTACCGATATTCGACAACGCCATTTTATCTAAAGAAGACGCCACTTCTATGGAGGGTGGAGCATCCTGCCACAAAGCAAGAACAACAACCACGTGGAAAGAGGAACGGGGGATTCGGATTTTACCATGGCCAGGCCAATCACCAGACATGAATCCGATAGAGAATGTTTGGCACATAATCCAGACAAATATGGCGAAACGACCCCAAAAATCCAGCAATAAGGAAGAGCTCGCGGCAGCTGTTACAGAAGAGTGGTTAAATATTCCAGAAGACACCATTAATCATTTAATAGATTCTATGCCACGACGACTCGCAGCACTTCACGCAAGTAAAGGTGGATCGACAAAATATTAGTCTAATTTAAAAATAATTTGTATATATAACGAGAATAGAATCTTTTTTTTAATTAGTAGATGTCTATTTTATTCTGTCACTCTAGTGTAAGTACATACGGGGTGCGTTAATTGCCTGGCGAACTTTAGTATGACATCAACATCTCTTATACTACCGGGCTTATTAAAGAATAATTTTCTTGAATATTACACTGAATTATATGGTCCATCCAACGCAAATGTTTTCAAAAAACACCGTAAAATTGTTTACATTTAATTGAACACCATGTATACCTTCACATATTTAAAATTACTTAAACAAGTCTATGACGCCATCATACCGAGAGCACACTTTCGACCTGACGATGGCCGTAATTGTGAATGAAAGGAGGATGAAATAACATTTCTATAAGCTAACAAAGTCGAGAAATACGCATGTTACTTTGCAGGGCGATTGTCTGTCAGATGTACAATTCGTTATACCAGCTCCATTCTCTGTCCTTGCTTAACTACTATAAGGACCACGTTATATATTTTGAGATAGAAGAAAACTGCAAGTCTTTTTATTAAAACGATCTTATTTATGTTCAAAATAAGCACCTCCTGCATCAATGCACTTTTGTAACAGAAGCTTCCACAACATAAAAGCTTGAAGCCAATCACTTTTAGAATGCTCTCAAAAAATTGATGAATTGATTGAGATACACAGTATGTCGGAGAAATAAGGTAACTTTTCAAATAAAAAAAGAGACAACTATTTATTTCGCCAAATTATTTATTTTCGTTCAAAATACATCCCTTGTGCGTCAGTATAGCTCTAGGCACATTCAATCAATGATAGTGTAGATTTTTTTAAATCATTTCTCGGAATTCCCTCACAAATCCTCATCGCGACGTCTTGAATTTGCCCAATATTGTCACAAAGCGCTCCTTTCATAGCCAGTTTTAATTTCGGGAAGATAAAATAGTCACATAGTGATAAGTCTGGTCAATATGGAGGTTATTGTAACACACATACTTCTTTCATCAAAAATTCACGAACAACGACAGCTCTTCCCAGTACTCGATATTCAAGCTTCACTTGGACGATTCTCTTAAACAAACCCTCCATAATCCCCATATAATATTCGTCAGTGACATTCTGACACTATAGAACAAATTCACGATGTAGAGTACCTTTAGAGTTGTAAAAACTAATCGACATTGTCTTCTCTTGTGATTTCTGGAAACGTAATTTTGCCAATTCTAGAGGGCCTGAGGACTTCCACGTAGCACTTTGCCAAGCCTCACCAGTTACAATCGATTCTAGAAATGTGCAATTTCATCTCGTTGTTTTGATACTCGTAAAATCCTTACAATGTTCAAAAGGAACAAATCGAGCAAAGACTTTCCATTTATTCAAATCTTTCGTCAAAATTTCCTAAATCATGTCTTTGGTAGCATTTAATTCCTCCCCTATCCATTCATTACAATGAGCCGCCACCGACGACATTACTATTGTATTACATAGGTATACGTCTCGCATCGTACTATATGTTTGGCTTTGTAGATGTACTGATTGATTACTACATTCTCATTAGTGCCTGGTGAATATGACATTATAATTTTAAATTATTTTCCATTTCCTCAGCAGCTCACTCACAACAGAAATTCTGTTAAATGTTGTTGTATTGCTGTAGGAGAATATAAATCTGTACTTTACGTCCAACAAGAATACTTCTACGTTCTTACGGCAGAGTCCACTTTTAGAATGACTAGAACTTTAGTAATGGTTAAGAACATATGTAAAGGAGACAAGGAGATATTCTCTTTTAATAATATATTATTTGGGGTCATTACTGTGCTGAAAAACAAGCTGATTTCTTTTGAAATGGTTTTTCTTAGTAACTCCTCCGTAGTGTCCCACTCTATTCACAGGAAAGCACGCCCCACAAAAAGGGGGTTCGGTTATTGGGTTTTATAGATGGCAGAGAGGTTGTGGCAAATTTTTTCCTCATATATCTCGCGAACAAAAAATCGACGGTTTATTACCAAGAGCTTCGAAATTAATTCATCGCTTCAACGAATATTTGCCCAGTCATCCTTTGTCCAAATTCTGTGTTCCAAAATCCAACTAAACAGTTTTGCCGTTACCCCGTTATCTCCCGCAGATACATTTAATTTAATTCTCTGAAGCAAATGATGTGATGCTAGTACTGGGGGTAAATGTACAGTTACTATGTTTTGGATGAAATGCAAGCGCTGATCACAAATAGACTTTCTTATCATCTTCAATAATAACATATTTTTAAATGCCTAGTGTTCTTGATCGTTTGTTCCTGTCACAATTACGATACCAGTTCACGATATTTACGAGGTATGTCTCAGAATTATCGATAATGATTAGTTTTAAAATGCAATTTAATATTGTTAGATTATTTTCGACAGAGAAAACATTCTCACGCCTGCCATATAGTCTAGACATAGTTCCATGTGATTATTTTCTTTTTCCAAGACTCAAGCGGATATTGAAAAGTTGCCACTATGGAACAATAAACAATATCAAAGGAGTCAAAACGCAAACTCAAAACAGGCAAACGTAACAAAACTTCCAGAATAGTTACCAGGAATGGAAAACTCACTGGAAACGCTAATTCTGAGACATACCTCGTAAGTCATCGAAGCAACCGGGTATGTATACATTTTATTTCCTTTAAGATTATGTGCAAATACTATAATTTTTTTATCATAATTATCGTAAAAACACCTACAATTCAAAACGTTGTCGCTGTGTTGTTTTGTTTTGTTCAATTTTCTTATCTAATCTCATGGACAGGATGGGCTGATTTGCCAGTCAGTTTGTTTTATCTACGCAAAATCAGTTTAAAGTTGAGTAAACAAAAATAATCGTAAGTAATTTATTGTGAGGATAAAAATAGAGATTATTAACAGCGAATTGTTCTTGAAATTTTAAAGAGAAAATGTCGAAACGTTTTGAACTGATAAGGAAATAATATAAGTACTTAAAGGAATTCATTAGTAAGGAATCCGTAATACATTATTCTATTGTTTAACTAAATTGATAAATTAATCCAGTTCCACTGGTTTCTCTTCCAACCAAATCGTCTAAAATCTTAATTTCTGGTGAAATTTGAGTTCTCCGTCCTCCATACTCCGACTAAACCATTTCCAATGAAGGAATATTCTTTTCCTCTGTCTATTAACCTCCCAAACCATTATTTCTTGTAAAGAAGTGAAGTCAATGATTTGATTTATTTAATCTGAATTTAATGGCTTTTTCCAGAAAATCAGGAACTAACTTTATTATTCCTCTAGTATCGCGATTTAGATCTTTGCAAGTGAGGAAACGTATATTAGGATAATTCCTTCTATTTTAAAAATGGAAGGCAATGCTCTATGACACAAGCAGTATAAATTTCACCATCGCAAAATAACGTTGCCAATTCTTTGAATTCCGCGTCGTAAATATAGAAGGTTTTGACGAATTTATAGAAGGAATAATATACATGGTTTGAATTACGTATCATATAGATAAATTAGAAACAAAATAAAGCGATTAGTTGTTTGAACGAAGAGTTTTGCAACTTCCATATCCCTTTCAGTTCAACAGTTTCAATTATCTTTCGTGACAGGTCGTATTGAAGTCTTGTTTCTATATATAATAGTAATGGCATACTTTTTACATTCTTGACAGAATTATCACCAAACATTGCATTATTACTCGCAGTGGCTAAAATTTATTATATAAAAGAATAATGTCCATGAATTCGGAAATTTCTATCTTATTTTAGTCTTGAGGATCATAATTGCTAAATTGCCATGCAAGGCAGATTAAAATTCAAATCATTTTTCAATTTCTTGCAACTAGGTGTGATCTTGAAATTTGCTATGATTAAAACTAGGTACTCAGGTGATGTAAAAAATTTGAAGGTTTTCTTACCTACCCTGAGGAAAGCAAATAATTACAGGGTGTCCCAAAAGTTCTTTACAGAATGAAAAGAATATAATAAATAATTCCCAGAGTTAATGAAAGGATATTTATTTTTATTAAAATACTAGCTTCGAGAATTTATTTCATAAAACTTTGTCTTTCAAATGTGTTCCGTTATTTTACTGGCAATCTAAACGTGAGCCAACTAATCAGTACATATTCTCCATGATAGCCATCCTTTTTTATCCAATATTCCCTTAATTAATTCATTCAGAGAGTGAGGAGTGCTGCAGGACTCCTTTAATTTAAGCAAACCCTATAGAAAAAAATCTACTGGTGTCAAGTGGAGGTTATATGGAGGCTAATGTATGCCACCACGTCTGAATATCAATTTTCCAGGAAAAAATTCACGAATAATTGGAACAACTCATAGGAAGTGTTTCGGTTAGAACCATTAAAGGTTGGAGTAAAAAAGTTCTTAATCATCTCCACATATCGCGCGGAATTTATGGTTGTTGTGCGATCTCCGTAATCTTCAAAAAAGTATGCGTAGATAATTGGTTGTGCCAACATCGCAGTCCAAATAGTAACTTTTGACCAATGAAGTAACACATGGGCTGAAAAGTCCCGGGCCTAACAAAGAAAACACGGTTTTTTTGGTTCAAAATTAGTTTTATTCATCAACGTAATCTCCATCAAGACCAACGCAATCATTCCAGCGCCGCTCTAACATTTCAATACCACTTTTGTAGAACGATTTATCTTTTGCCTCAAAATAGTCCTCAGTTTCAGCGATAACCTCTTCATTCGCGCAAAATTTCTTACCGGCGAGCATTTTTTTGAGATCTGCGAACAGCCAGTAGTCGCTGGGAGCCAAATCTGGCGAATACGGTGGATGTGGGAGCAATTCGAAGTTCAATTCATGTAGTTTTGCCATTGTTTTGATTGACTTGTGACACGGTGCGTTGTCTTGATGAAACAAAATTTTTTTCTTTGCCATATGCGATCGTTTCTTTGCAATTTCGGCCTTCAAACGCTCCAAAAACGCTATCTAATATTCACTATTGATGGTATTTCCTTTCTCAAGATAGTCGATGAATATTACACCACGCACATCCCAAAATACCGAGGCCATAACCTTTCCAGCTGATTGTTGTGCTTTCGGCCGCTTTGGACGAGGTTCACCAGTTGCTGTCCACTCAGATGACGATCGTTTCGATTCCAGAGTGAAGTGATGGATCCATGTTTCATCCATTGTCACATATCGACGCAAAAATTCCTGTTTGTTACGTTTAAACATGGCCAAACACTGCTCAGAATCATCAACACGTTCTTGTTTTTGGTCAACAGTGAGCAAACGCGGCATCCACTTTGAACAGAGCTTTCTCATAGTCAAATGCTCATGCAATATAAAGCCAATACGTTCTTTTGATATCTTTACGATGTCAGCTAACTTACGCAACTTCACTTTTCGATCATTCAAAACGATTTTGTGGATTTTTTTTATGTTTTCTGATGTTACCGCCTCATTTGGACGTCCACTGCGTTCTGCATCATCGGTGTCTCTACGACCACGTTTGAAGTCAGCACACCAACGTTTTATTGTTGTTTCTGATGGAGCGGAGTCCCCATAACACATTTCAAGCCTTTGCTTCGCTTGAACGGTATTTTTCCCATCAAGAAGCAGTGCAAAATTAAAACACGAAATTGTTTTTGATCCATTGTTTTGAAAATAACAAAAGTAGCGTGACTCTTAACACAATAACTCACAAACTAATGAATAGAATATCATGAAATTTTAACAGCTGCCTTTTGAAGGTTAGTACTAACTGATAGAAAGGTGACTGCAATAAAACTAGCGTCATCTATATGTTAGGCCCGGGACTTTTCAGCCCATGTGTCCACACAGTTAACAAAACAAATTGACAAAGACTTTGGGGACAGCCTATCTAAACCGCTTTTTCTGATTTCCATTTCCATTCCCTCCTTCCATGACTTCGATTTGCCTGAGTTAAATTTATAAACTTTACCCCTCTTTGTAAACATTGTATTGAGCAGAACCTACATGTATGACGTTTTCATATAAAAAAATTGAATCTACAAGTAATTTGCATGTCAGTGAAGATATATCCAGCTACGATTAAAATTAGATACTAAGGTGGTGTTAAGATTTCAAAGTTATCTTACCTATCTGAAGGAAAGCAAATAACTACACATCGCTCTTTCTAATCTCCATTTCCATCTTTTGTGATATCGAAAAATTCTAGAAGGATTAAGAATCTATTCGGGTTAAATTCATAAACCTGACCGCTGAACATTTTATTCAGCAGGACCTAGATGTATGACATTTTCATATAGAGAATTTGGATCTGCAAGTGATTTTCAAGTCAGCCAAGATATATCCAATTTAAGAACTAAAGGCCAATTTTAAAATTAGAATCATCAAAACTTTAGCTAGATGCAAATAAGTTACCGCAAACTATTGATGCTTTATTATACCTTATCGAAGAGTGTTCATAATTCAGTTTAAAATTTCATGGCAACATGTAACATTTACTTAAAAAGTTCCAAAATATATTTTATTATAAAAGTTACGCGATCCATAGTAAATATAGACACGAAAATATTATAACAGCCAACAAACTCCGTATAAGTTAATATAGACAAACGCAAATAAGGATTAACTACATTGTTTTTATTGCAATACTAAAACTTACTTAGTCATTGCCACTAGATCCTCCTTATAATTTATTTTAACTTGTCAAATACACAAGGATTTTAATCCATCCCACATATGTATATAAATCACTTTCATGGTAATACCTGCCGCATTACTCTACTACATTTAATGCAACTTGCTAGCTTCTATAAGAAGTTATTTAATGCAATATATAATACAGTAATCAGAGTGAGAAAGAAACAAATTGTCTTCATTCTCGATAATCATCAAGTTAAAGTTCGATTGATAACCTTCGATTCTGTAGAAATAAATACGTAAGTATGTTCCTATTAAACGTGCAATTTTGCAAGTATATTATCTCTTTTTTAACTTTATATGTTAAAAAATTACGCGTTTTCTTGGTACTACCACTTACAACTAGCACTTAGCATCTTTTATGTGTATGACAACAATGTATGTCAATAGATTATACAATCTTTATTAATTAAAATAATTTTTTGTATGTGTTGGCATTTAGAGTTAGATGGCGCAAACGAATTGGTTATCGCCAATAACATTATTTTTGCAGTTTAGGTTGCCTACATTGTCAGGATCATTTTTTTCTAAGTGAATAGGGCAACTATTGTACAAACATAAACAACTTTGTGTTTAATTATTACGTGCTTAATCGCATGTACAAATGTTTACATTTAAATTTTGTTGGTAATGCAGTAAAATTGTGTATCAATAAGAAACACAGTAAATTCACCAAGTCATACATTGAAACGCTGTGATACTGTAACATAGATATACCGTTTTATTACCCTCACTATTACATAGTACCAACATACACGCACGTTTCAATAACTTAGCTGTTATATTCGGTAGTAAAACTGATTGTAAACTCTTTCTAAAGAAATCAAGAAACCTCTTGCGCTTATCTAACAAGCTCTTGGAAAAATTTACAAATTATGACATCAACTGGATGTTACGAAACGATGAAATCGGATCAAAGAAGGCTAAAACTTAAATTAATAAGAAACTGCCGTTGGTATTATTAATCATAAAATTATGATTGTCCCTGTCACAATCAGTCTCATGGTGCAGTTGGTAGCACATTACGCCGGTAACGCAAAAGTTGTAGGCTCAAACCCAGCTTAACTGATATTTTTCAGGAATTTGAATACATTGGCTAAATACAAAGAAATCGTAATTTTATCAAGATTAAAACTTCGTTGTCAGTAAGGTTAACTTTTTTCTATATAGCAGTTGTAATAATGTACGTTGTGAATGCCTTTTTCTAAATTTTATTGGGTATTGGATGGGGCACGATTATTGGCACGGTTTGTGCAAGAGCACTGAAGCTGCGATGAGCCGAAATTTTGATAGCGGTAGTCTAATACCTTGGATGGCTTTTATCCAAAGCTATGAAACCCGTATATATTTTATTTCTGCGCCAATGAATTCTAATTTTTATATACAGCTTCTGACAGACTTCGGTGAATAATTGAGTATTTCAGCAAGACAGTGTAGCTATCCCTGATTCCAATGGCTTCATTAAAAGAAAATTAAATATATAATATATTGTAATTATATGTATTATTCTTATACTACTATATTAGATATTTTCTCGTCATGGTGTGGTGTATGGTTCACTGCCTTATTTTGTTTTTGTTGATGTTGTTGTTAGAGGCAAAGTACCGTTATGACTCCCTCTTAATTTAATTAATTTATAATATTTATTCCGTACAGTTGTCTTGTATGAATTAAATATTACAGATATCGATATTAGTTGTTCATTACTGACACATAATTTAAGATTTTAAAGTTAAAAGAAAATCAACATATGCAGTAGAGACGTAAACTTCACTAACGTTTACTATATACATTGTTTTTGATAAACATACTTTTGTATCTAATTATAATTTCTTCCAAATTTATTTATAAAAGGCGTATACTGTACTGCACTCACACATTGTTATCATATTACTAAAATATATATCGTCGCGAAATTATAACACACTTCTTCAAAATTTCTCGTACGTCGGATAGATGGCACGCCTGACAACTATACTTGTAAATAATTTCATTCCATCAAGAGTGTGTTTAGTGTGTGGCCTATCATATATGTAAACAAGCTGAATGCAATGTGTGTAAACCTAGACAACTAGAATACGAGTTATAATAAATTTTCAAAATTTACTGTTCTTTTGCTCTCATTTTTTTTGTACTTCGTCTATAATTTACAAATTTAGCTAGACAGGGATTGATTTAGGCATTTGTTAAAAAGAAGTTTAGTTAAAAAGTAATATATATACATTTTGGTTTGTTAATATACATTTTTAGAATCTTACGTTTGGCTTTTTTATTTAACTCTAGTTATTTTTGAATTTAAATGAACAAAAAATTTAAATAAAGGAACCCATTTGGCAATTTTAAGAGCTTGAGTTTCTTCACCACAATATAAATACAGTGAAATCTCCCTTGAACGGACACAAACGGGACCAACTGAAGATGTCCATTCAGGAGGGGTGACCGCATAAAAGAAATATGTAGTAGGTACAACAAATATCGTGTTTTAACGAAAGATGAATATATTAAAGAAACTGAGACATTTAAATCGTATATGTATATAAATGTTTTTAAAATAAATAAGAAACTTTAAACTTAAGATGTTTGAGTATTAGACTTCGGTAATAAGTTTTAAAATTCTTTATAATCCCCTGGTCAAGTGGTTGACAAACTGATGTACAATTACGGGATAAAAATAATATTTTTATATTATTTAAGCGAACGTCTTTCGGATGAGATCCCGCATTGTCTAAAAATAACAAAGTGTTTCTTTTTTCTTTAGCCCTTTTCCAATCTAGGTCTTGCAATCACTCTGTTATAATTTGTCCTGTCATCCAAGCTTTCTTATTGCATTTCGAAGTTACAGGCAGGTTATTTATATTAATGTTTTTAAAAACTCTGGGTTTAGCTGCCCTACCAATGACTAGGAGTTTTTCTTTTTCACCCGCCATATTTGCACAATGCAAAATTGTAAACCTCTCTTTGGGATACTTACCCCCAACACATTTTTCCTTCTTTAATGTGAGCGTTTTGTCGGGTAGAGCCCTAAAATACAGGCCTGTCTCATCGGTATTATAGATGTCTCTCAGTGAATACCCCTTAATCAAAGAGGGGCATATTTTTAAAAACGATGAAACATCTTCAGCATTAACCGAACCTTCTTCTCCCGAAATTGCTTTAAAACTTATATTGTGGCGGATTCTAAATTTATTGAGCCAACCAGAAGAAGCACTGAATGTAGAATCTCCCAAAGAAGCGGCTATTTCTCTTGCTTCACATCGTATTAGCGAACCTAAAAAAAAATAAGTTTTTTTGCGTTTTTATCACGACAAACCTATTGTTAATCTCACTTTTTTTATCTATTTTAGAATTTAATATGAAAAGAAAAACAACGCATTAATACAAGAAAATCTTATCTAAAAAAATCATATGCATACCTGTTAAAGGAATCCCCTTACGAGCTGCTGTAAACCAGTCATAACACAATTTGTCAATTTTAGTACCATCACCCGTTAAAAAACTTCTTCTTTCATTCAAATTGCTAATCGACATCCATTTGTTTAGAAGGATTTCTTTATGTTTAATTATATCTTAGGCTTGTGTTTTTCCAATATTAAAACACTTGGATAAGTTCCTAACACTTAATTTCTCTTTATTGTAAACTTCAACAATTTCAATTTTTTGTTTAAGCGTGAGAATTTTTCTATTTGGAGCCATTTCTACAATGAATGTGTCTCCCAGTGTGTCTTTTGCGCGATTGAGAAATGCAGTAGCAATACCCTCGATATAAAAATAAGATAAGGCGTTTCTTTTTATTTTATTTTTTGTCCGGTCAAGAGAACATTTTCTCATGTCCGCGTCCGTTCAAGAAAGAGTTAATACAATGGAAATTATATGAGAGCCGGTCGGGACCATGAGAAACTGTCCGTTTAAGGGAGGTGTCCATGTAAGAGGGGTGTCCGCGAAGGGGAATTTCACTGTATATATATAAACATACATCTCAGTTATTAAGGGTTATTTACTGTAATCTGAAAGTTTTATATGGCAACAGCGAATGTTTAGATATGAATTTAAGAAAATACACTATGCGAATCTTTTGTTTTATCAAGATTTAATTTTTCGTGAGTGTTCACTACAATTGCTTAGATAGCATTGATAGAGCTAGAGATCAGCGGCTTGTAAGTTTCAAAGAATAACTCATACCCTAGGATGGGCAGGTCGGTTGTGCATTCTTGGTTGTCACTTTCAGCCGAGTTCTGTTCTACTGTACTATATACTATATACTACGATAAATTAATTTTTTATGAGAAAAATATAACTATCTTCATTCAGTATTCATTTACAATTTAGAGGTCTACTTACTCCTCCAGTTCACAGCCTAGTATATTTAAAAGGTAATTTTCTTATACTATTATTGAATACCTTTATGCAATTCCCTTAATTAATTGTTAAGTACCTTAATCCAATTTTTCATTTTTATTGTAATTTTTAGTTCAGCGGTTATAGTAACACTAATTCATCAAGTCAATTTACTATGTAGGCTATTTTCGTGTTTTGGGGGAAGAACAGCCGCTTATTTCTAAGTTGCTAATCCTAAATCTATTGCCACATTTTTGTATGTACATATATCTTTTTACTTTTGTATTTTGTGGTAATAAACCCTATATTATTATTGTTATCGTTATTATTGAATCAAATTCCGAAACAATACCTATACTTTTATTGATTTCATAAATACGTATACAAAGATTGGTATATAAGGGATTATATTCACATCTAAGCTTCGTTTAGAGCAGCGCAAGTGATCGAATATATGATGATGAAGATGAAAAAACATATAGGGAATAAAACTCTGCTGGCGGCGTCAATGTCGTTCAAGCTCTGATGATTTTCATAAAGCCACTCCTTCATTTGTTTAATGGCGTTCCTTTTTGGGATAATTTTTTCATTCTGAAAAAAAGAACAGATAGAAATAATTACAAAGCATTTATAGTATAACATTTGTACTGTTCAGGGAAAGGTTAGCAGTTCCAAACCGGAATTAGATTATCGTATTTCAAGTACACCACCCAAGCATTTCGGTTCTATTCTGAACCACATTATCTGATAAAATATGAATTATATTCGCGCGTGTCTAAACTGTTTATTTCCGGGTTAATTGAGTTATTAGTTAATACAACAGCGTTTCAAATATACATTACCACAGCATCCGATTAGTTCGTATCTAGCACGAAGTTAATGGGTGATATGAGAAAAAGTTATTAAGCTGATAAGTATCGAGCACAAATATTGTAAAATGATTAACTTTGTTTGTGAAGTGAAAATGGTGCAGTGGTATATAATTTCGTAAGCTGAAAATGTTGGAAAAAGTAAATTGAATATATTATATCTATTCCTCAAATACATTACAAAAATAAAACAAAACTAATTCGAATAGGTATTACCAATTCTAACTCGATAACATCACAACTTAAATAGTATCTCAGACTTCCACGGTCGTTTGACAAAGTTGTAACGGTTGTCTGGTTCCGCTGTGTCACTAGGTTTTTGTGCCTGACGTTTGTGGAGACAAACCTGCACAGATTTTGGAGCGGATTGTTACCGCGGATGAAACAGGGTTCATCACTTTGAGCCTGAGTCCAAACAGGAGCCCATGCAATGGCATAAAAAGGGGACACCACCGCCAAAGAAATTCAAAGTGTCAGAATCGGCTGGAAAGTTGATGGCTACTGTTTTTTGGAATTGTGAGGGGATATTATTGATTGATTACAAAGAAAAGGGTAGGAGCATAACCGGAGAATATTACCCAGCGATATTAGAAAAATTAAAGGAGGCCATCAAGGAAAAACGTCGAGGAGAATTGACCAAGGGTGTGTTGCTGTTGCAAGACAATGCGCCGATTCACAAGAGCAAAGTTACAATGGCTGCTCTGCTCAAGCATGGCTTTCAATCAATAGTCCATTCGCCCTACAGTCAAGAGCTGCCACCTAGTGATTTTTATTTGTTACCCAATTTAAAGAAAGACTTACGTGGAAGAAGGTTTCCCGGCGACAATGAGGTAAAGGAGGCAATTTTGGCCCATTTTGAGGCGAAAGATAAAATATATTTTTATGATGGTTTAGTAAAATTAATTCATAAATCTAATAAATGTATTGTGCTTAAGGGTGATTATATTGAAAAGGAAAAATAGATTTATTGTTGTATTTTATTTAAAACCCTTTCATTCCGCGAACTTCTGGACCTCCCCTCGTATATCCTCCTTACGGCGTTGCATGATAAAATTCAGAAGGAGTAAAATATGTCAAATCCACATTGCACTCTTTAATTTTTCTAGGAAGTCAAGATTTTCGGTTTTGAAAAGTAAATTCATTTCGTTACGAAGTTTTAAAAGTCAGAATAACATTTTGCCTTTTGAGAGTTAACTTATTTCAGAGTGCAAGAATAAACTGCTAATGTTTCCTGAGCGTATCACACCAACAATAAAGAAAGGTGGTGGTTCCATTCTTGTATGGGGTGAAAATTAATGAAATAACGAGGAACGAGAATTATCACGATATTAGAAAAAAATGCTCTACTATCCCGATTGTGCTTAATATGCAACGATCCGAAGGACACGTCGCTATTAGGCAAAAACTGTTTCGCTGATGCAAAGAATCAATAAATATTAAAAATAATGACTTGGCCTCCGAAGAGTCCGGATCTTGTACACGCATGTGTAATAAGTCATATTCTTATAATTGTTTTGTTTAAAGTTTTGAAGCATGCGTCAAATTTCGCATGAAATAATAAGTGTCCTTATTATTATAAGCGATAGCGTATGCCACTGTTTTCATTGCGTTCTAAAAATAAAGGACAAGATCTCTTAAAATTCTGTGCACTCGGTTGAAGTATGCAACAATTATTAACAGATGGCATACATTTTAAAATGTGTCAAGCCGAACAAAAACTTTAGATTACTTATTCAATGCACCCTTATTACGCGTACAATACCATCTTGTACCTTGTTATTAACAATTCATAGTACATATATACTCCAGAGAAAAGGTTTATTGATACACTCACAACAATAGTCACGATTGCACGCCCTCTTCACAAACAAAGAAAATGGAACAAACAATTACGAAAATCCTACAAGCCGTCCGAACCCTTGTCCTTGTTTTAACGTAAAACTCCATCATAAACACCACCTCATCTCATCAATCAAGCGAACTACGGCTTCGATAGGCAATCAATGTATTGTATTTACATTGCTTTGGCGCGGAGGTTTGAAAGTAACTGCCGGGTAGGCTTACTAAAAGGACAATATATTCCATGAACACGTTAACTAGGTGCATAGCTACGTCTAAGTATACAGATGATATGAATGTTTATAGTTACATCATTCTTTCATAGATAAAGTGAAGGCAAGAGCTATATCTAAAAGTCAGAAGCATACGTATACACAAGCTAGATAGAAGTATATAACATAAGTCGTAGCTACTTAAAAAATACGTCCATATTTCATTCAGAATCAATGAACTACTTGAAGTGAGATAGAATATGGTGGAGTAATACGTAGATAAGAGCTTTGAAAACGTTTACTACACTAATAATACACGAAATACCGCTCCGTTGACATTTGACATCTGCTTAGTTTTCAACGTTTATTTTTATTTAATTACATTATTTTTTTTGCTAAAAGTTCTTTTCAGAGCTATAGTGAAGTAAATCCCTTAGTTTGTGGTAAGTTTGGAGATGTTGAAGAAGCATACAAGACTTAAAACATTCTTTTAAAGGTCGCAGTCCAAGATGCCCGGTTGACGACTTAGTTCTAGTTGCTGAGAGTTAGTTTGTCGTTTGCAAGTGTTTCGAGAAGAGAAAGCGAACCCATTAGGTAAATTATACTTGGTTAGTATTAGATCAAAGTTTACATTGTAAATTGTAGAGAGCTGCAAATGCTTTGGACATTTCGATGGACACCGTTTATAACATAAAACAGCAGAAATATATTCCTGGTGTTCCTTCCAGAAGAAGTGCTTGAACATTAGCATAGCATTTCCTCA
Source organism: Trypoxylus dichotomus (assembly GCA_023509865.1). Lineage (NCBI taxonomy): Eukaryota > Metazoa > Arthropoda > Insecta > Coleoptera > Scarabaeidae > Trypoxylus > Trypoxylus dichotomus. The sequence continues at coordinate 39,562,430 of CM042081.1, forward strand.
CTGCGACGCTTCCTCCATCTTTTGGAATTTAGGTTTAAAAAAGATGATAACGGCAGAGTTCTTATGGTGTGCAATGATATTTTAGCATTATCATTTTCCTTTCTAAGCGAATACAATGAAATGTTAACATCACCTTTAAAAAGAAATATTGTATATCTAGACGAAACCTGGGTATCTTCATAGGGAAGTGAAAGGAAGTCATGGCAAGATGACAATATAAAAAGAGTCAGAAAACTGGACAGTTATGATGGTAAACGATTTATTGTGTTACACCAGGTACCAGAAGCGGCTTTGTACGAAATGCAAATTTGATTACCATGGTGATATGAGTAACGATTTATTTACAAAATGGGTTGAAACTCAACTAATCTCTAACTTAGCACAATCATAGTGTTTTACTTGAGAAGTTGCCAAATCTAAGTTGGTCCAAAGGAAACATTATTGCATGGCTAAATAATAATGTTACCTATGAAAATACACTAAATAAGAGTGAATTTTTAGAAATAACCAAGAGACATATAAAAGAGAAGGTTCATGTGATTGACAAATTACATCAGGCACATGAACATGAAGTTTTAATAATTCCTCCGTATTGCTGCGATTTCAATCCCATTGAACTGATATGGTCGCATGCGGAATGGAATTATAATAAACATATTGGTCGAGATGGTTATGACGATTGACAAGACTATGTCTCAAGAAACTTTGAACAGCTGTACACCAGACATCTGGCAAAATTGCATAAACCATACCGACAAAATGAATAAAGGGTGGAGGTGACCATGAAGCAAACGCAGAAGACTTTGTTCTGACCGTTAATTGTGGACTAACACAGATTATGGTAAATATATTTTTGATTGTCCTGTCCGATTATTTCTTTCGATATTGACATATTTTAATTTAATTTACTTCATGTTATGTTTTAAATATCATATTGTATAGAAATATGTTCTTTACATAAAGAAAATAAAGATATATTTCGTTTAATAACGTATTGGTAACGTACATTAGACTAAACATTTTTATGTTCCTTGTTTGAATATTTTCTACATTTTAATTTAAAAATAGGATTTTTCATATGAGATCTGTATCATTAGAATAACAAAGAATTTTGTTAAGAAAATTAAATAATTAGTTTAGCCTACTCATCTCCTTTCCGTAAGTGCAAGTGTATTATTAATAGACTATTATGAAAGCATTGCCAATAGAAGAGCTAACTATAATCCTGTGGGTTGCATCCGCCCACGATTTGTTTTTTAAATGCATCGTTGACTAAAATATTGTATAACCAAGAAAATGTATTAAAGATCATAATAACCTCATAGAACTGTTGGTTTCGGACAATTCATGGCAAACATGGTTAATGCACCTGAATTTGTTTCAGACGCTTCGTTAAGACTTCTTACATTTAGAATATCGTTTCACAAATTACTGTAGTTAGTCATTGTATATATTTAAATTGGGCGCTTGATAGAGGGCGTTGAGTCCGGTACCAATAGTACAGCAATAATATACTATAATGGTCGAAGAAGTAAAACTCAGATATATCTGATGAAGCTACAGCGATAGCAAAACAGGTTATAATAACATTGTGATAAATATATTGGAAATTTTTGTAAAATATTTGAGTTTTACTTCTTCAACCATTATTCAGTATGGATTTCCAACAAGTATCGGCCGACTCAATCGATAATAATATAGTAATTAACAGACATTACAAGACACATAGTCGAGGTAACACGTGGTTGTTTGTTGTAAAACATGAGTCGGTAAATATTATTTGTTCATATATATTGTTTCAATCAACACGGTGCATACGTCAAAACCAACTATGACGTAACTACAAAATTTCGTGATTTTCAGTGTATATAGTGGACACTTCATGTTTTCCTGCAGTACATATACGTATGTCTGCAGATGTAATATATGTATATATGTACGTACGTACAGACCCTACATGATGGCTGTGTGACTTGATAAATTACATGAAATATGACTCCGCTTAACCGTACGTCAATCTAATCACGAATTAGAAACGCACCATTGGAATACAATCAATCATACGCAATTTATTCGAGAATTGAAGGGGTTGATGTAGACTGAACCTACATATATGACTATATAGGAAGTGTATATGTGTTAGTATGCCGTCGAGGCTATTAATCAAAGCTGAATTAATTTTCTATGAAAAATGGATAATGTTATTGAGGAGGTGCTGAATAGGAACGGGCCGGGCCCATAATGTGTGTACGTACTGAGTTACGAGCTGAAATATTGAATATTAGCTGATCAATTTCGAGGTTTTTTTGTTTGTGTTTTTTTTTGCTCGATGATGAAGTGATATTAATCTTTCGGAAGGGAAATACCGTCGTTGATGGTTAAATATTTACGAGGGTAGTTTATCAATGTATTGACACCCTAAGTGTGGAAGCAAACAACCTACAAGCGCGCAGCTGATCTACTTTTCAACATGATTTTCTGAAAGCTCCAGTTTATTTTGTACAATCCACGTAATTAGCAAAGGAAAGAAAATAAAATAAGTATGAGTTTTAATCCTTTTTAACTCCTCAACAGTGAAATCTTCGTGCTATCCAAAATCGGCACTTTATTCCGTTGTCCACTTAGCTTCTATTTTCACATCCTTAAAGAGCATTCCACCAGGTGTATCCATAAGCTTTTCCCGGTTTCAGCAAGAGATGAGTACAGCGAAAAGTACACAGTGCATTAATTTGACACATACTTCGTTTTGTTTGTCTGACAATTAAACTACTAACACGCACAAGTTCAATGCGCCAAAAACTACCGTCTTTGCTATATCGTCCAGTGATCATGTCGAGATTTGTGCCTGAAAAAGAATATTACTTTTCTTATTTAATCAAAAGAAAAAGGCTAGTGAAAGTCATCGTTTGCTGGTGAACACGCTCCATCTATTCGACAATTTAAAAGTGGTGGTTTCAATGCGAAAGACAGTGGGCGCTTTGGTAGACCACAAATGGAACATCCTTCCGCACTCGCTGTACTCCACAGACCTGGCGCCATCTAACTATCATCTTTCGCATCAATGGGGCACGTGCTCGCAGAACAGCACTTTCGAGAAAGTGTTCGACGAATGGTTTGCCACAAAATGCAAGCAGTTTTTCTGGCCTGGTATCCATAAATTACTTGAAATATGGGTGAAATGTGTAGACACTGATGGCTAATATTGTAAATAAAATAAAATTAATTTCTCTTGAAAATTACGTGTTTCTTTTTAACAAAAAACCGAAAAAAACTTATGCACACGCATAGTGTAAAAGGGGTAATTTGAAATGTTGCTACTTTGATAACGTTTCTTGCTGCGAGTATTAGTTTACTTAAAAGGTCATTGACATGCTGCAGCGAATGTAAACCAGAGACCGGTGTTAAGCCAAAGCATTTCACCGAAGAGGAATCCGCTACTTGGTTAGACGAAAAACAAGTAAGATTTTGGTTTAGGCTGCTTTCATTCCTAAAAGCTTTGTCAAATTTTGTTGAATCTCCATCATCTGCCAATCATTTACTAGGACTGACGTGCCATCTGCTTAGAGGCAGTATTCGTCTTGTACAAAAAAAAAGAAAAATGTTTCTGTCGATCAATAACAGAGAGTCGGATATTGATTTTTGTATGACCAGTCTTTTATCATGGAGGTACGGCGATAATGAGGTAGGAACTAATGTTTCTTATGTTCTTCCTATCAACAGATCAATCATTAGTATTTTCCCTTAATCCTTTCCATTCCTTCTCCGATGTTTCGCTTTCAGTATGGAAGTCTTTTTAGGCGACTGTGTGTTCTATCATGAGAGGAAAGATAGTGTTTGCTTTGGGTCCTGTTTTTATAGTGTCGGATAGGGCTACGCGGCTACGGTCTAGGTGATTATGGGAGGATTCGGCCAGAACAGCTTATTCCAAAAAAATAGTCCACCATTTGCTTCGAGGTGCTTCTAGTGCGATTTGGCTTATCTTGAAAGATCCATACAATCAGTTGCTGTTTACTTTCGGGCTCATACGCTTAGATGACTCGTCACCTATGTAAATGTTATACACCGCTTTTAACGCACCAAGATTGTACTTTTTTATCATTTCTTTGCACCAATCGACACTAGCCTTTTTTAAGAGATTGTTAAACTATACGGAATCCAACACGTACAATTTTTTTCACTGCTAAATATTCGTGTAAAATCTTATGTATGCTTGTCATGCTAATGCTCGGCATCGATGTTTTCTAGCATAACAATTGGTCTTCGACGACCTTCTCCAAATTCGTCGCTGAGTGAACAACGGCTACGGTTGACATCACTAAATCAGTGATACACTGTGGCTTTAGATGCTGCTTTATCGCCAAAAGCTTAAGTGACTTGATCGATGCACTGTTGTTGAGGTAATCCACGTCGAAGGTCGAGTAAATCATCGCAGGAAAATTGAGTTAATTCCATTTTTTGACTGAGACAAAATTTTCAAGTCACTAAACAACACAAATAGCATCGGCATGATAAAACGTTCAAAGTCACACAGTCAAATAAAGTCAAACTTCACAATGTATATGTAAGATGGCGCTTACCAGTGTGGCCAATTCCAGATACATAAATAGCAGTCTTTATAATATTAATATGTTACACCGATTGAGTTATCATCTAACGTATTTCGGTAATAGCTAGGGACCGGATTATATGCAATAGAAATGGGTAAATATGCAATTTTTGCACATATTAATTAACGTTAATTATAAGTATACAGCAGAGCTCGTTTATAGGGGACTCGTATATAATGTACTTTCGATTACAGATTTTCTTGGTCCCGGCAAAGCCTTATTCGAAATAATATATTTTTGTTTTGATATTACGTACTTTTGTTATTACGTAGAAAATCTTGTTAAAAATATATGTTTCCTTTAAAATGTATTTGATTCTCCAGTTATAAATAAATCTTGTATAAAGCAGCATGCAGTACGTGATAAATACCGGGGAATTATCTTTCTCGACGGAACCGTAGAAGCTCACACACCACAGTCGCTGTTAGGTGGGGCGTATAATATAATGTACTAAAGGGACTTTCTTATTTTTCTTCGGACGAGTTGCAGTTATTTTTCGTTAAAGTTAGAGACATTTGTGTCGGTAGATTAGTAAGTGCAACTTTAGGTATTAAAAATGAGTACTTCTATTGAGCGGCGCGGTAAAGCATTTTTGAAGAGAAAATAAATATAATTGAAGAAATTCAAAGTGGTAGAAAACAATCTAATATTTATCGTGCTAAATGTCTTTAGAAAACAATAGTTTCTGCCATAATGAAAAATAAAGATAAAATTCCAGCATTAGTACGGACAAACAAAAATGTCAAGCGATTACGTAAACCGGTAGCGATCCTATTCTTCAAACTAAAGCAGAAGAATTTCCTAAATTATTCAACAACAGTGAATTGCAAATTGATTACACCATTTTGAAAAACATCATAATGTAAATGCCAGTTACATTCACGGTCAATGTGCAAACGTAAATTTGGAGGAATGTAAGGTCTGGCTGCAGTCGACCCTAAGTGATTTTACGAAAAGCTACCACGAAAATAACATCTTTAACGCTGACGAAACGGGCTTGTTCTACAAACTTACACTTAATCGTACACTAAAATTTAAGGGTAAAAAATGCTTTGGGAGCAAACAATCGAAGCAGAGATAAAATGTGTTGGTGTGTGCTAATATGACAGGAAATGAGAAACGTGAACTTTTTATAATTGGAAAATTCAAAAACCCAAGATGATGACAATTAAATAAAAACAAAATTAAAGCTCCATTATTTGTATGAAAAAAAAAATAACTACCTGTTCTATGTCATCCTTTGTATCAACGCCATTCGCTTCAAGCGCAGCGCTTTCATTTTCCTTTGATTCCGACAGGTGAACGAATATTGTCTCCACCAACGTGAAGAATATAAATGTTATGCACATCCCTGTGAAGATATCGACAGATCTTGGATAAGGTACCCTAGGTGTGTCGCGATTGAAGTTCAAAATCAACATTGCTAGCGAAAATAAGCTTGCTAATCCTAAAAACAATAAATTTCTTGCGTCTGATTTTGTTCAAATTATTCAATGTGACACTTACCTACTAAGACACGCGCTGTCATTAATCTTGGATTCAACCAAGAAGCCAGACAAGAAACGTTGAATATGAGACAGCAAGGTATGAATAAATGTACGATGTAATACTTAACTTGCCTTGAGAAATATAAGTTGAGGTTTAAACTTGAATATTCGCCTAAAATTGACGTTGAAGGTAGTGTTATACCATACAACCTTAATAGAATTACCTATATCTGTAGCGATTAATCCTCCATGAATGGTATATTTATCAAAATTAAATAAGGGAGACAAGATTTCGTTAGTACAGGTTACGGGATCTTCACTCCATTGCAAGTTTATATCGCCAGCCTTCCATTTATCTAAAAATGTTCGAATCCTCGCGCTAACACAACGAGACTTTAACTAATTTACTTACAACTTTCGATATTCAAAGGGCAAACGTGTTTATCGAATGGGAACCTCCCAAAATGCATCGGACAGCGTAATACTAACGTTAGTCTAAAACAGTAGCAAGAAGACGAAATAATTTTGGCGATGGATGATGAACAGTTTACCTGGCGCTTCTAAATACGGTCCCATTTTGGTTGATTTTAACGAACGTGTTCGATTCCATAACATCGTGCACGTAGCTCTTGTACTCTTGCGGGAAGAAGATGTCGGGTACCCAGATCATGTGGCTGTCTGATAACGTTAAGAGTTCAATATCTTGATGGTTATATTGAAGGCGTTCGTCCGTCCATTCTTGTCGAAAAAATAGATCAAGCGTGTACAACTGTTGAAAGTCAAAATCATTACATAATTAAAAAGTATTAGTTTCAAATTCGTAGAAAAATAGGATTAAGATTACAACAAATATTATCCGGGTAAATTGCTTAATTGTTATTCGATATTAGCCCGCTTAAAAGTTAACGCGTTACTCTTCGCGGCTATCCAAGAACAGGTGCACCAACAACAGCACTCACTTAGGAAAACGTCGATACTCTGCAAGATGATCAACGAAGATCGACACGTGATATATCGCGAGATTCAGGCATCATTGGGGATTTCACAACATCGTCAGTGGTGTTGAGATTTACTCATAAGAGCCGGAAAATAAACTCCAGTTATCCAGTAGCAATTTCTCTACAAGATCAAATAACTGTTATTGTCTATTGGTAAAGAACCATTTTAAGTCATCGCTGAGCTTCAGAAAAATAACTCCGAACGACGAATCATCCTCCACAAAGCACACAATGCAAGTTCGCGCACAATACGTAAGAAAGTTGAACTTTTAACGCAGCAAAACGTCGAATTGTTAAACCATCCTCCGCAGAGTCCGGACATAAATCCCGACGGTTACTTTACCTTTCTAAAAAGCAAGAACGAACTGCGTGGTCAAAGGTTCCAGCCGTCAGAAGGAGTAACCGATGCCTTAAAAAACGTAATATTGACGGTGGCAACAAACGAGTAAAGTAACGGTTTCTACAATTAGTTCGAGGGCATGCAAAAGTGCATTAATCTTCATGGAGAATACTTCAAAACGCAATAATGTCTGTAAAAGTTGTCAACTGTTTTATTCCAGCTCTGTATGGAACTACTAAGCAACAACTTGAAAAACAACCCACGTACAACGTTGTTTCTGACATGCTAATGTTTATGCATGCGGATGACACCACACTACTGGCGAGCGGCAACAACATTCATCACATAGAATCAATAGTAAGTATTAAGCATTAAGCATTAAGCATTAAGCATTTATTTAATCGTTTTCGTGCTAATAAGTTAAGCCACTACCAACACTACTTCTTTATAAAAGCCTAAAAAACAGTTTATCTTTGAATGCCTTGCTCTTGGTATATTAGAAGTACAATCTAAGCGAAATACAGCTGTCCCTCACAGCTGTATTAACGTGTAGTACAGCTGTTTTCACTGTGCAAAAGAAAATTATACCTATTGGTATAATTTGCTTTTGCGTAATATTTTACGGGAACTAAAACCAACAGATTTGTGTAAACTAGTTTTAATATCCTTTCCATATCACGATATTAGCAGTGCTATTTATATTAAAAGCTCTCCCGTATTTTCGCAAAAATAAATCAATTTATAGACCACACAAAGGTATACAACATCATCCAACACGTCATGCAGGTTGTGCTTCTGTTGTGGTCTTCAGGCGACTAGCTAGTGTTTAGAGTATATTGGCAGAAAACTTTGTAACAAGCTGTCAAATTGATACGAAGACAACGTTCAAACGATACGTTATGAATCTAAAGGCGTGTACCGTAAATAGAGAACTGTTACTAAATAGTTGGTTGCGGTTATTAGCGTTTATTAAATATTACATAGGAACCTGTTTAATTTTTTTGGTTTCAGTTTATGTTTGATGATATTAATTGAAGGGATAGAGAAACGAAAAACAGTAGTTATAATGTAATTATTGTGGTAACTATTGAAGCAGTTTAACTTCGGCATAATTTTCAGGAATCTTATATACATACATATACATATTGAGGATAAAAAACCTAAAATCAGACTAGTATTTTCGAATTATAGAACGCGCCTTAAGATCCTTATGAAATGGCAACAGAACCAGAGGTAATGACGACTGCAAGGACTGTGTAGATGTACAATTCACAGGTATAGCAGTAAACTCCACTCACACAAATTAATTAATTATGCGGAACGCAGCGTTTAGAGAACACGTGGGCTCCCATTGTCAACCGTGTTACCGACTGAAAGTAAAAACTGTATCACACATTTCTAAAACATATGACTATTTACAATCTACTAGGTGGTCTAATGCCTTTTACGGGAAAGGATGGACCGAAAGCGAACCGTATCTTTAAAAGGTCTGGAATATACCAAATCGCATGCAATGATTGTGAGAAAGTTTATATTGGACAAACAAAAAGAAGTATCGAAACGAGGTTCAAAGAACATATTAGACACTATCGTTTCGACAAACCAGATCTATCAAGCGTAGCAGAGCATATGGTAAAATCCGGACATAAGATTGATTTAAAAAATCTGACACTACTTAAAAACGTGTTCTTGTATAGAGAATTAGACGCGTACGAAACGATATGTATGAAAAAGAACGGAAACTTATTGAACAGAGAACCACCCCCAATTGCACACTCGAGTTTGATGGATTTATTACCATAGGCCCTGTTAAAGATACGGTTCGCTTTCGGTCCATCCTTTCCCGTAAAAGGCATGAGGCCACCTAGTAGATTGTAAATAGTCATATGTTTTAGAAATTTTAGAGCCTGCGTAGAAAATAATTTGCATGTGTGATACAGTTTTTACTTTCAGTCGGTAACACGTTGACAATGAGAGCCCACGTGCTCTCGAAACGCTGCGTTCCGCATAATTAATTAATTAATTTGTGTGAGTGGAGTTTACTGCTATACCTGTGAAGAACCAGAGGTAGTTCAACAATACCTTTTCTTATACAATAAACTCGTTTAAGAGGAAACTATAATTATACCTGAGCAAATTAAAAGTCAAATAGAAAGGACATGTAATAAACGTTTTGAGGCGTATTTTGATATAGATAAGAGATTACATAAAAAATTTCATTACAGTATGACCGATGTAACTAAACATGTTGTGCTAGAGCAATTTTTATAACAGATAATACGCATTATAACATTCATCATTAACACGACCATCAGAACTAATTTTAGATTAATGATGTTCAGATTAAATAGTATCTGAGACTTTCACGGCCGTTTGACATAGTTGTAACGGTTGTCGGGTTCCGCCGTGTCACTAGGTTTTTGTCCCTGACGTTTAGCAAACAACTGCCGTTCGCATTTTAAAAGGTCCGCGAAACTTCACAACGGCACAAAAACCTAGTGACACGGCGGAACCAGACAACCGTTACAACGATGTTCAGATTATTTCAAGTAAATATTACTAAATATTGCTTGCCTCTGAATGTGCCCACTATTGCTGATTTTTTTGAATCCATTAAGTGGATCTTCTAAGCTTTATAGATCAAGCAAATCGTTTAGAGAAACAACATACATATGATGCAATGTGATTAATTTAGTATTAATAAACAATATATTATTCTTTGTGGAATTATTTTTGTGGATACCAAAAGTAGACTTGTAAATTAATTTCTATAATCTATTTTTTTCAATATCATTACAGCACATTATCATTTTCGTGTTATTTTACAATTTCTGTATCTTATCTTTAACCTCAAATCGAAAGAAACAGAATAGATTGTTTTTTAATTAGTTACAAAAAAGTATTGCTCTTGGCATAGTATGCAGGTAATTTCTATATATAAATTCTCGGCTTGACAGGCTTATACAGGTTTAAGCATGTTCAAATTCCATCACGGCATGCATGCACATACGCGACGTCTACGCTATAAATATGACGGTTCGAGGAGTAGCAGTTTTTAGTAGCCAGTCAACCAACGTGACTAGCGTGTGAAAATGTCTGAAGTAATGAAAATTTAGCACCGCGCGCTCATCAAATTTTTAACAAAAGAAAGGCATACGCCTAATCACATAAACCAACGTTTAGACGGGATTTACAGTGATTCACCTCCTTCATATTCCACTGTAAAATAATGGGCAAAATGTTTTCGTTTGGAGCCAGAATCCCTGGAACATGCTGAACGATTAGGTCGACCAATTGAAATGATAACGCCTCAACAAATTTCAATTATTGAAAATTTAATGTTAGAAAATCGCCATTTGAAAGTGGAGACATTAGCGCCGAACTTTCCATGGCCATCTGGGTATGAATAAAATTAGGAGAAGATGGGTACCACAACTTCTTTCCGCTCTAAAACGCGAACGTCGGGGCGCATGTGCGCAGTCTCTTTAAACATATGTGGAGATGACCCAAAATCGATTTGGAGTCCATTGTTATACGGAATGAAAGAATGGTTCTGTTTTACGATCCTCTATACGGCGACCTGATGAACCTCGTCCCAGAAAGGCGAAAGTCATTCAATCAACGAAAAAGGTGATGGTTCTTATTTGTTTTCTAATTAAAAGAAAGCCCTTAGGGGACGTCGTTTCAAGGACTACAGTGTGTTGCAAGCAGTGCTATAAAACATTCTGACGGAAAAACTTCAGATTGTTTTTACACGCATATCAAATTATTAATTAAACGTAATAAATGCACAGAAGCTAGGGGGGATTACATTGAAAAATAAAATTTCTTATGTTGTTCCAAAATTGTTTTTTCTATATCAGGCCGAGAATTTATTGCGCATACCTCGTACCATCTAAAGGTCTTCGATATCTAACGATAAATAAAACTGTAAAACACCAAGGTTCCGTGTGCTTCCGTTGTCTTCAAAATAACCTCCTTGGAACTGAAAACACCAATATCACCTCTGCCATAAAGGGATATCCTGCTTTGCCAATTTGTTCAGCCCCGTTACGATTTATCTTCACAGTTCTCTATAAAGTGAAGTACTCTCCCCTTCAACTTAGTTTCCTTCTCTTTGAAAAGAAGAAAAGATAATAAGAGGTAAAGTCGGTCGAGTACGCTGAATAAGAAGCAACGGTTATGCTATTTTTTATCAAAAACAGCTGCATAGTGAAAGCAGTATGCGGTCTCGCATCATCATTCCTGCACCCCTTCTCTTGACGTGTTCCCGTTATATACTCCCATAGCTGTTTTAGGATGTCACTACAAAACCCTCTGTTGCCTGTCTGAGTTGGAGGTGCGTACTCTTTGTGGATGGTGCCAAACATCATTAGCTGTTACTTGGTAACAAGGTGATGGCTTCAATATTCTGGGACTATGAGGGCATTTTACTAATTGACTTTAAACAGCGTAATACAGCTGTGAACCGCACATATTACGCATCTTTATTGCATAAATTAAGAGGCAGTACTCGTGCAAACGTCGTGGAAAATTGACAGAATGTGTGCGATTATTGCGCGACATTGCCGCTGTTTCACAAGCTGCCACCAGCGAATGTGGCTTTCAAGAACTGGAACATCCACCGTACAGTCCGGATATGGTTCCTTGTAATTCTTATTTGCTTTCTAATTTAAAAAAGACCTTAGGAGACGTCGTTTTAAGGACGACAGTGAGTTGTAACCAACTGTTATAGAACTTCTTGATGGAAAAAAATTGAGATTATTTTTGCAAGTTCATCGTATTATTAATTAATCGTTGTAATAAATGTATTGTAGTTAGGGGAGATTACATTGAAAATTAAATTTCTTATATTGTACCAAGTTTCTTTTTTCTATATCAGGCCGAAAATTAATGGCGCATACCTCGTACTTCGAAATTTGTTGCGACTGGTTTCACTAATAAACATTTAGCAAATATCAAGGGTATTTTGATAAACAGCTACATTTCCAGTTGTCAGGCGTATATAACATCACAAGGCTGATGTCTTCACTAATTCAAGGCAGTGATACGTAATAAATACAAATTACGAAAGAATATAGAGCTTTCTAAACGACTCTCTTAACGTATAAAGCGCACTGGATTATCTTTATAACCGTGAAAGACTTGCAAAGCTCCTATAAAATCTAACGACTTCGAATCGGCTGCATTATAACGCAGCGTCTCGATAAAACAGACTTCATTCCTTACTCGTAAAATACGCGAGATATATCGGTAATCAATCGGACTTCAGCCGTTTCGAGTTTAGTATTCATTTAACGATCCGATTAGCGCTTTCTAACGACGTAGATAAAAGAGTGGCGTGACGTCGAAGCCTGGATGTTTACGAAATATGCCGCTTGCTTCGAAACGTACATCTCCTTCGCGTTAGCGTCCATAGGAATGGAATACGAGGAAGTGTGTTATCTTTTTACGACGTGCCGACGTTCGAGGATGATGAAGGCGGGACGCAAGCGGGGAAGAAAGTGAATTCGTACGACATTCGTCCCCGTCTTCGCGTGAAATTGAAACCTTAAATTACCGACATCTCCGTAGGCCGCTTGAGTGAAGGGATGAAATGGTGTCGGTAACACGGCGAATTCGTTTGCTGCTTGTTTATGACCTTCTTCGTTTTTTATTGAGATTCCTTAAGGAGCATCTGTTCGGAATACCAAGTTCAAAACGGTGAGGTTGTGTAATTCCCAGATATCGCAGTAAACTTCACACCACATACAAATTAATAATTTGTTCGGAACGCAGCGTTTCAAGGCGCATGAACTGTCACTGCCAATCGAGTTAAGGAGATTTACGAGGGTGGACCCTCATGCCCCACTCTTCACCTACTTTTAATTGGTTGTTTGATTAATGTCTTTGACATTTAGTTAGTTCAAATTTGTAGATCATATCTACATAATATCAAGTTTGTATCTTTAAGTGTTGTTGAGTGGCTAATTCTTGAATTGTGTAGTGACTGTTCATACAAATGGATCATGTAGAGCAAAAGATGTAATAAATTACCTCCAGAAAAAAGGCATGATGCCAACTCAAATTCATAAAGATATTATGCCACTACTATTGATGTGTCTGCAGTTTCTCATGATATAGTCAAACGCTGGTGTTGAGATTTTAAATACGGCAGAACATCCTGGGAATACCATCATGCCGCTGGTCATCCCATAACGGTAACAACAGAAAAAAATATTCAAAAGGTACACGATATCGTATTGCAAGGCGAACGAATATGCATCAGGGACATTGTGAAAGATACTGACTTAACATGTAATGTGGTGCCAAACATGCTGAGTAGAGAATTAGATTTGAAGAAGATGAGTACAAGACGAGTGTCCCGAAGGTTAACAAATAATCAAGAAACAAATCGGGTGTTGATTTGTAAGCGTCCTTTGGAAAGGTACTACGCAAATAAAAAGAACTTTCTGAGTCGGTATGAGACCATGGATGAATTATGGGTACACCTCTATGATCCCGAGACCAACGTGCAAAGTAGAGAGTGGAAACATCACGGTTCTCCTCCTCCAAATTTAAGGTCGTGCTGTCTGCTGAAAAGATTTTGCTATCTGTGTTGTGGGATGCTCAAGGAATCATCCTGACTGACTATTTGCAAAAAGGACAGAGCATTACAGGGGTCTACTTCACACAATTGATTTCTCAATTGCAAGACGCTATTAAAAAGAAACGCAGAAGAAAGTTAAGGCACGTGTGCTGTTCAGTCAGCCATACATCTGGTATTCCTATGGATGCTACCAAACAGGCTTTGAATTAGAATTTGAGTTAGTAGCACCCACCATATTTGCCGGACCTGGCCCCTAGTGATTACAGGCTGTTCCCCAAATAAAAAGAAATCTTACGTAGGGCAAAATTTTCTAGTAATTATGAAGACATGCAAACTGTAGATAGGTGGTTTGCAGAGGTCGGACAAAAATTTTTCCAGGAAGCTGTTGAGAAGTTGAAGTACCAATCAACCAAGTGCATTGGTCTAGAAGCAGACTACGTCGAAAAATAAAAAATATAATGCCACTGTAGTTTTATAGTATAACTGAGAAAGGAAGCAACGAAAAGAAACTGTATCATTAACAGGGCATTATAGTAATAAATCTTGCAAATTCAAGTGTGTAATTGTGGACGATTCTCTATTGAGCAAGTTTTTGTTCCTTTTAATAAACATCCTTTTGTGCGCGTCTAATTCTCTGGAAGAATTTACATTTTTAAGTAGTTTAAGGTTTTTTAATTCACTATGTCCGGAATCTACCATATGCACTACCACGCTAGATAATTCTGCTTTATCGAAACGATAGTGCCTAATATGTTCTCTAATTCTGGTTTCGATTTTCCTTTTTGTTTGCCCAATGTAATCTTCATCACAATCATTGCACGCAATTTTCATCATATCCGGTTAATCTTTGGGGTTACTTAAGACTTTTTCTAAGCTATTCTTTGATACAAAAGACACGTTCACATTTTGTTGGCATAAAATTTTACTTAACTCCTGAGCTATTGGGTATAAAGGCAGGGTCATAAATTTCTTATTGCCGGTATTTGCACGTCAGGGTGATGGAATTTCTGATCTATTATTTAAATTGGACTTTCCTTAAAATATGGTCAACATCCCTAGAAGAAAAACCGCTGTACATCGCTGTATCTTTGATATATTTTAGTTCTCTTTCGTGTCTGCCCTTACTTATCGCTAATTTAACAAGCCCATTAACAAAGGGAATTAGTCGCGGATGTATTTTGTCTATCGCAATGATATGAATACCGTGATGAATCTATTGGAATTGGTATCTTTTCTATAGATATCAATAAAAGAAGAATTATATCCCTGGATATCCCTAAAGATTTTTTTAGAAACGTGTATACATTTAAGATCTCTAAAAATCTGATATTTGTTAAGAGTTACGGCAAAGATAGGAGGATTGTAGAAATCATTAAGAGTCTCTGATTTAAAATTGTTTTTACCTAACAGTTAATAAAGGAAACAAAAATAGTTATTTTAAACAAACCAGACTATTACAATCACATCAACACTGTGATAACGTTAGGGTCGTACAGAGAATTAAGAAAAAAAACCTCTCTTCGATGATAAGAGGCATCAAAGCTATTACTCAGAACTCCATCTTAATTAATAACGACTGAAATTTAAAGTAATAAACCCCTCTATTCTAAAAACGTATTTCCTACATGAATTTGACTAACCAAGATATTCCATGGGACCAACAGTCTCCAGCATTGATTCCACATATGAATTGTTCAAAGGGCTAGTGAGTGAACACAAGAATTTGCCCCACAAAGTAGATCGTCTAAGTATAGGAAATCCTAGTATTGTTCGACGTTTCTTCGCTTTTCCCACGCGCACCAATTCAACAAACTACAGAGTGTTTGGTTATTTTTTAAAGTGAACAACGTGGATGGCGCGAAAACCGCGGAGTATAAAATATTAACAAAACTGTGCGTGTTTCAAAATTACTTTTAAATAGACGAAAAATGGTCCGATTACTTAACTTTTTAATGAGCAAATATGAAAAAAGATACAAAATATTTCTCGACCGGGACCTCCTGCCAAAGTGGTTTCTTTCCTTTTTCCCCTTTTTTTCAGACTCTTTTTCCTTCTCTTACTCTTCTCACCTTTTCTTTCTTTTTCATCCCCTTTTTTTATTTTTTCTTCTTCTTTTTGTCTCTTTTTCTTTTTATTTCTTTCTCCTCTTACTGTTATTTCATTTATGTATATCTCATCATGACACGGTCTAATTCCAGAAGTAGTTCGAAGATACAAAGTATCCACGATCACCGAATAGGTTGTAAATAGTTAGAAGAAGAACTGTTATAGTCTACATAAGAAATATTGCATATGCCATGCATTTTACAATTCAGTTGGTAATACGATTGACAGTGAGAGTCTACGTGCTCTTGAAACGCTGTGTTCCAAATACATGACTAAATTGTATGGTGTGGAGGTTACCGGAATAACCGTGAATCAAAGCTGCATGTACATCCATGCAGCTATTAAGAAATTCTTTTACTGTTGAGATTTCCTTCTTTAACGTCCCAGAGGCTCTCGCTCGAACATTACAAACATAAAGACAATTTAATTGAAGTATTACTAACAAAAGTGCTTCAAAGTTATAAGTTACGGAAATTGCAGCAATAACTTTTATTACAATTGAAGTTATACAACAGCACACACGCGTACACCAGTTTGTATCTACACTGTTATTTGAATTGCTGTCATCCTTTTCGTAACTACGTATACACCGTACCATCTTCTTTAGTACGCGGCAGGTTATACGTAGTTCGCCGCTTGCTAGGGAAATGCGAGAACTCGTCGCGACGGGCCCCCATAACGGCTATCTCGAAGCGTTTTAATGGTTCGAACATCTTGTGTTGCGGAATGGGAAAGGGGACGTGAGCGTGAAAGCGGCAAAGAGGCGAAACGCTTTTGGGAACGGCGGAGTTCGCGAGGGAAACGACTTTCTCGTCGCGGAGACGATTGCGCGTTATCGCCCCGCGGGGGTGTATTTGTTTGCGATGGGGATGGCGCTGGTGCGGGATCCTCGTATTGCGATGGTAATGATGTTTTAGATAATTTTTATCGGGCAGGGTACCTGGAATTTCGCACAGATTCTATCGTAAAGAAAATCGTGTCGATTTCTTTTACGATTGGAAAATGCCTTCATTTTCTAATTTTCTCTTGGAATCTTGTTTATCCTGGGTTAAACTCTTTGTAGGCTCTTGCTCGCTAATTTGTGTTATTCACACTGCAAGCTTCTTAAATTCTTGCAATTTCTATCGTTAAAACCTAGCGTTCGTCGTTATACTATTTACCTGTTCAGAAAAGTTAAGTTACGCAAAGATCTATGCCTACATCCCTTCTCTTAGCGTAATTGCCTAGATTTGTACAAAGAATAGTGTAATCAACTTTTCTGATATAAATTATTTTTTCTTCTATTTGTGCCATCTCCGTCATCGAAGGTTAGCGACCACCACATCAAGGTCTCTCAAAATGATTCCATATATGCTATCTGAGACCATGTGATTCTCTTGGGAAATAATTTCTTGGTCGAGGTAGTTTTCCGTTGCTTTCTTTAACATTTCTTATTAAGAATATTTTATGCTTTCTATAACTATACATTCTCTAATGGTCAAATAATCTGACAGGAACGTCGCTGGAACCACGTTCTTTCTTATTAAGCATTTACACTTTCATTTTCACTAACATGAAGGATAGTCACTAGTCCACACCCTCAAGTCAATCGATAAATTTAACAAACACAAAAATTTTAAATGCAAAAATTTAAATCCGCCCGAAACTGACATGTCATATAAAAGTTAAACAATCACTAAAGTTTATTGCTATTTACTTATTTTTAGTGAGATAGAAGTCAACACCGTAGTATTTTAAACAACGATCAATGATTTAAAGAATGAGTGTCACAAGATGCCTTGATAATATTTGCAAATAGGAAGCTATTATAGAAGCACTATAGAGAATTAGCATTTATAAAAGCTCAATATACTGGCGGAGGTCCCGCAAGATTTAAAAGAAAGAGGTGTATATAAAAATCTACTTTGAACAGTTTTTTTTAATTAAAGTGTCTACTTGGTCGAAAGTTTTCCGAAAATCGGTGTAGACTGTTTTAATTTTTCTCTATTTGTCCATATAAGCAGGTGGATGGCCCGAACTTTAGTTCTCTTTGATCTACCAAGGTGGTAACTTCGACAAGCGATCTGCTAGTGCCGTCAATTTGTTTTGTAACTTTGTGTGTATCTTTGTGTTTACTAATTATATGTTGTTGTTAAGTTTAGCGAACGAAAAGTAAACGAAAATGACGTCTGGTGGAAAGAAACGAAAAGTGGATGCAGAGGGTCGCCAGCTTCAAGAAAAATGGACTGAAGAATTCTTTTTTTATCTTCCACAATGGTAAGCCTATTTGTTTGCTGTGTAGTGAATCCATTTCTGTGATGAAAGAATGCGATATAAAGAGGCATTACTCAACTAAGCATCCTACGCCGCACTCACTGACAGGACAAATAAGAAAAGACAATATCCAGAAGTTTACCGCAAATTTGGAAAAACAGCAGCAAACATTTCATAAACAAAGAACACTTCATAATATTGTGAAAGCTAATTTTATAGTTCAAAATTGGCAAAGTCATTAAAACCATTTGCCGAAAGAGAATTCATCAAGGAGTGTATGTTAAGAGTTTGAAGTGTTTTGTGTCCTGAAAAAAAAATTAGTTTGTCAAGACGAACTGTTACCCGACGTATAGAAATAATGTCTAATGATATAAAAACAACTTTGACTGACCATATGGCTGACGACAAGATGACGAGAGCACCGATTTGTCTGACACATGGCAACTGATAAAGAGTTCACTGTTACTCAGGAATTGCTTCCTTTACAGCGGCTAAAAGAAACCACTACATTTTTAATAAAGTTCAAAATGTATCTACAAGTTTTGGCTTGCCATGGTCAAAATTAGTTGATGTATGTACAAATGGTACCTTCTATGGTTGGGTTACATAAAGGTTTCATCGGAATTTTGTATGAAAAAGCAACTGAATTAAATGTGCAAAAAGATGATTTGATAACCCTTCATTGCCACCAACAGAACTTGTGTTCTAAGTCCATTCGACTCCAGGATATTACAAATATGATAGTAAAAACCATCAATTTTATTCGATCTCGAAGGCTTAACCATCGTCAGTTCAAGGCGTTCTTGGATGAAATATCAGCCGAATATGAGCACGTAACATATTATTGTGAATTCGGATGGCTAAGCAAAGGGAAAATGCTGAAATGGTTTTACGAGCTTAGAAATGAGATAGCAGATTTTATGCGAATAAAAGATTCACAGGTATAGCAGTAAACTCCACTTCACACAAATTAATTAATTATGCGGAACGCAGCGTTTCGAGAGCACGTGGGCTCCCATTGTCAACCGTGTTACCGATTGAAAGTAAAAACTGTATCAACGCAGGCTCTAAAATTTCTAACCATATGACTATTTACAATGTACTAGATGGCCTCATGCCTTTTACGGGGAAGGACGGACCGAAAGCGAACCGTATCTTTAACAGGGCCTATGGTAATAAATCCATCAAACTCCAGTGTGCAATTGGGGGTGGTTGTCTGTTCAATAAGTTTCCGTTCTTTTTCATATATACCGTTTCGTACCCATCTAATTCTCTATACGAGTTCACGTTTTTAAGAAGTGTCAGATTTTTTAAATCAATCTTATGTCCGGATTTTACCATATGCTCTGCTACGCTTGATAGTTCAGGTTTGTCGAAACGATAGTGTCTAATATGTTCTTTGAACCTCGTTTCGATACTCCTTTTTGTTTGTCCAATATAAACTTTCTCACAATCATTGCATGCGATTTGGTATATTCCAGACTTTTTTATCATCTCCGGTTTATCTTTGGGATTCCCTAAAAGATTCTTTAAGTTGTTTTTTGACACAAAAGACACGTTCATGTTTAGTTGTCGGAAAATTTTTGCTTAACCCTTTTACTGTTGGATGAAAAGGAAGAGTTATAAATTTCTTATTACTGGTGTTTGTTGATGTCAAAGCCGTGGAATTTCTGATGTGTTGTTTGTATTGGACCTTCCTTAAAATACGGTCGACATCCATAGAAGAGAAACCATTGTACCTACATCTTTGATATACTTTAATTCTTTGTCATACCTGCTCTTGTTTAGCGGAAATCTGACGAATCTATTGACCAGAAAACTAATCGCGGAATTTTTTGTTGTTCGCAATGGTGCGAATCAAACGTGATGAATCTGTTGGAAGTAGTTTCTTTTCTGTAGATATCTATTTCTAATTTATTGGTATTGCGTATGAGTAGAGTATCTAGAAACGGAAAGCGATTATTCACTTCTTCTTCAATAGTAAACTTGATCGTGGTAAATTTTGAGTTCAGTTCTGCTAGAAAATCTTGTATGTTTCCTTTGTTGGTATCAAACACAGCGAAAATATCATCTACGTACCTAAGCCAACAAACCTGAAAAAAGAAACCAAATATTTCCCGAGAATTTGGCACCTAGTACATTGTAAATAGTCATATGGTTAGAAATTTTAGAGCCTGCGTAGAAAATAATTTGCATGTTTGGTACAGTTTTTACTTTCAGTCGGTAACACGGTTGACAATGGGAGCCCACGTGCTCTCGAAACGCTGCGTTCCGCATAATTAATTAATTTGTGTGAGTGGAGCTTACTGCTATACCTGTGAATTGTACATCCACACAGTCCTTGCAATCGTCATTCGAATAAAAGATAATCCATTGTCTGAATTGAGTGACCGAAAAAGGATATGTGACTTAGCATTTATGGTCGACCTTACAGGCCATTTGAATGATTTAAATTTGAAACTTCAAAAACAAGGACAGCTAGTAAATGATTTGTACAGCCGTTTGAAAGCGTTTCAGAACAAAATCCGCTTGTGGGATCGACAGATGCTGTCTGGTAACAGTTACCATTTCACCATTATCTGCGTATGAAAATACTGCTTATCCTCATTATGCTGAAGAACTCAAGTTACTGTCGAAGCAATTTTCGAACAAATTTAGCGATTTTAAAAACATGGAAGACAGTTTCAATTTATTTGCTACTCCAACAAAAAGTAATGTACAAAATGCTCCAATACACTTGCAAATGGAGTTGATCGAGCTTCAAGAAAACTCACTTCTAAAATCTAAATTTGAAGACGTGAAGTTGTGCGATTTCTACAAAAAAATACCTCGAAGAAGACCATTTTCCGGAACTTAGAAAATTCGCAGGAAGATTGATTTGTGCGTTTGGGAGTACCTATAAATGCGAACAGTTCTTTTCAATTATGAAAGTTAATAAATCAAAACATCGTACAAGGCTGACTAACGATAATTTGGAAAATTCTTTACGTCTTTGTATCAGTGAAATTAATCCAAACATCGATGGGTTAGTTTCCCAATTTCGCTCAAGTGTCTCATTGATTTCGTTATCGCTAGTTAACTTTCATACTTTGTAATAATTCTAAATTTCACGATTTAATTATAGTATTGTACCTATTTATAATAACATTGTCGTATTATTTCATGTCTATCGCTAAAAATTATGAACACTACTTTTAAACGCGACTCGCGAACGTATTTGCAGAGTTTGACCCACAACATGCCAAAGGTTGCCCATACTTGATGTAAAGTAACTGAAGACCTCAAAGTATTTTGTAAAATCTATCTAATATTCCATCGATTACATTGCTGATAAATATCATTTAGCAACATAAGGTATATCTACGACCGAGATAAATAAGAAACACCTTCTACGCCGTTAGAACTCACTGTATGATGTGTAGTTTCAATGTTTACTTTTCCTGTCTATTGTACTGTATGGTGATTTCAAATAAAAGGTGCGTGTACGAGTTATTACTGTATATTGACCTCCATTATTAACCCAACCTTCTTCTCCCCTCCGTTGTGGATCACGTCACAGCGCTACCTTCTGTTAACAGTGTTAATGCCATAACATTGTTAATTCACAGCACTTACAATAGTCACAAGTGTACATGTTTGCGCATGACTCATTTCCAATCTTGCCATACCGCTATCATTTACGATAAACAGCTACTGCAGAAGGAGAAACATTCTGTGTTTTCAAGGAATTTTGGAAAACGTAGAGTAACATCTCACAAGAAACCTAAGTCCGGTAAAAAACTGAATTAATTTTTGAAATTGGCATCATCGACTTAGCTAGGGCTACTACCACATTCCTTGAGACAAATGAATTGTTGATCAGTGTAATTAATGGCCAACCAAGAAACGCATAATGAACAAAGCATTCATAAGAACAACAGTTCGACACAGTACAACATGAACCACCTGCAACACCTGTCTAGCATTTTTTATGAAGTACATAATTTCTTGAGTCATAATAAATATTAATTAGTTGGACTAAAGGAATGTTTACGAAATAAACCTAGGAATATTTTTATACCCCTCTGTGGTATCTTTCAGCAGCATACGATTTCTAAACGGAAAATAGTAAATGTGTTTGTCAATCAAGATCATCAAACCTTAATTAAGTTTCAGTTCCTTCGTAAATTTCCCAAATTTTTCGCAACGATTCCTATTTATAATTTCCTCAACGAAGAACCTTGAGCTTAATCAAAAATTCACCCATCATTTTAATTACACCATCGATTAATCAATCCCCGATAATTAGATCTTTAAGCGTACGCTTCTCGAGATTCCCCTCTGCCGACGTGTCTTCATCCAATAAAAAAGGAACGCACTAAAGGACGTCGATAATTTACGCACCCTCTCGACTAATGACAATGGTATACTCTTTCGCTCGAGGTTTAAGGTATTACCTGGCCGGTACAGCACTTACCATTTTGAGATCATCAATTTGGCTCACCGAGATGATGTGTAAATTAATGGATACCGTCGTCGCTGCATCTGTAAATCAGAAGGTAATATTAGAAGGTAAATTGAGGTTTCTTGTCCGCGGTGGGCTTTCTCCCCGATTAAGCCGGCGCCTACATTATTTTTACTATTTTCAATTAGGAAATTGGAAGAATGAGATAATGACGTTAAGCTTTTTCGTCTCGACTTTGTGAGATTTATAAAAGGGAGAATCAACTGAAGCAGTAGATATGAATGGTGGAAAATACAAAATAGGAATTACTTCCGAATAGCTTTGGAATTAGCTGCGGTAAGATTTCTCTTGGTGATTCTATTACGTTATGTTACTAACCTACATAATTATTATAGCTTTAATTGAAATTAACTAATCACTAATAATAATTAATAATTTCTTGCTTGTAACGGTAATTTTAGAAATCGCTGGTTATATTTATGTATATAAATAAAAATAAATATTTCTTATTGAAAATGGTTTTATTGTTTCTCCAAATATTCTCTGCGACGACTTTTGCATACGGTCGAACCAATTTTCATTGCACTTTT
Organism: Trypoxylus dichotomus; assembly: GCA_023509865.1. Lineage (NCBI taxonomy): Eukaryota > Metazoa > Arthropoda > Insecta > Coleoptera > Scarabaeidae > Trypoxylus > Trypoxylus dichotomus. Next base: position 39,585,844 of record CM042081.1, read on the forward strand.
TCCATTCCGATTGAGTTATCTCCAAAACACGCATTTTAAACGCGTCAACCGCTTCTCTTGCCGTCGAAAATCGTTGACGACGTAGTTTATACTTCACGGATGGAAATAAAAAGAAATCAATGGGTGCCAAATTAGGAGTGTATGGCAAATGACCCATCAATTCGATAGTTTGATTGGTTAAATATTGAGTTGTTTAGATCGATGTGTGAGAGCTCGTGTTATCATGGTGAAGAATGATCCTACGTCGCTGGTTGTCTCTTCTTATTTCTCCAAAGGCTTGTGGCAAACAAATGGTTGGGTACCATTCAGAATTGACCGTTCTACGATTCTCTAGTGGCACCGTACCCACGTTTATCCCAGAAAAATAGACGACCATTTTCTTCGAGGTGTTTCTGGTGCGAACATCTTTTGCTGAGTTTGACTCATTTTGGAAGACCCATACGGTCGATGGCTGTTTACTTTCGGGCGCACATTCCAAGATTCGTAACCCGTGTAAATGTTATACACGGCTTTTGACACACCACTTTTTTTAAGCGATTAAGAAATTATGCGGAATTGAATGCGATTTACGATTCGTGTTCAAGAAAAGTCTTTTTAAAAAACAGCAACAATTTATTTCACGCGAGTCGGAGTGATTACATCAACGGTAAATGTAAGACTGAAAGTAAATACAATACATCGCAACTGTGCTACGGTAAAGTGCAGAGTTGCTATCTTAGAGTACTAGGAAATATAATGATAATGCTCTATATCTAATAACACATGGCCTAACACATAGATGACGCTAGTTTTATTGCAGTCACCTTTCTCTCAGTTAGTACTAACCTTCAAAAGACAGCTGTTAAAATTTCATGATATTCTATTCATTAGTTTGTGAGTTATTGTGCTAAGAGTCACGCTACTTTTGTTATTTTCAAAACAATGGATCAAAAACAATTTCGTGTTTTAATTTTACACTGCGTCTTGATGGGAAAAAATACCGTCCAAGCGAAGCAATGGCCTGAAAAGTGTTATGGGGACTCCGCTCCATCAGAAACAACAATAAAACGTTGGTTTGCTGACTTCAAACGTGATCGTAGAAACACCGATGATGCAGAACGCAGTGGACGTCCAAATGAGGCGGTAACACCAGAAAACATCAAAAAAATCCACAAAATCGTTTTGAATGATCGAAAAGTGAAGTTGCGTGAGTTAGCTGACATCGTAAAGATATCAAAAGAACGTATTGACTTTATATTGCATGAGCATTTGACTATGAGAAAGCTCTGTTCAAAGTGGGTGCCGCGTTTGCTCACTGTTGACCAAAAACAAGAACGTGTTGATGATTCTGAGCAGTGTTTGGCCATGTTTAAACGTAACAAACCGGAATTTTTGCGTCGATAAGTGACAATGTATGAAACATGGATCCATCACTTCACTCCGGAATCAAAACGATCGTCATCTGAGTGGACAGCAACTGGTGAACCTCGTCCAAAGCGGCCGAAAGCACAACAATCGGCTGGAAAGGTTATGGCCTCGGTATTTTGGGATGTGCGTGGTGTAATATTCATCGACTATCTTGAGAAAGGAAAGACCATCAGTGAATATTATATAGCGTTATTGGAGCGTTTGAAGGCCGAAATTGCAAAGAAACGACCGCATATGGCAAAGAAAAAAATTTTGTTTCATCAAGACAACGCACCGTGTCACAAGTCAATCAAAACAATGGCAAAACTACATGAATTGAACTTCGAATTGCTCCCACATCCATCGTATTCGCTAGATTTGGCTCCTAGCGACTACTGGCTGTTCGCAGACCTCAAAAAAATGCTCGCGGGTAAGAAATTTCGCACGAATGAAGAGGTTATCGCTGAAACTGAGGCCTATTTTGAGGCAAAAGATAAATCGTTCTACAAAAGTGGTATTGAAATGTTAGAGCGGCGCTGGAATGATTGCGTTGCTCTTGATGGAGATTACGTTGATGAATAAAGCTAATTTTGAACCAAAAAAACCGTGTTTTCTTTATTAGGCCCGGAACTTTTCAGCCCATGTGTTATGTAAGACAACTGGCAAATACTCCTATGCAAATAAGATGACTCCTGACAGAAAAATACAACTCAAAATTATTTTTAATTCATGGAACGAAGTTAACGTAAAACATTAAGAAGCTGTAACATGACCATCGCCAGGTTCAAATATAATTATGGACAGTTGCTGGCTCATTTGTTCGAACTAAAAGTGAGAAATTTTGCTTCCTTTACATATGGTAATGAATTAGCTGGCTTTTCTGAATGTGTCAATCACCAACTGATTGAAAAGCTTAGTGAAATAGTAATCGCGTCTAATGTGACCTCTGCTTAACGAACAATATTAACGCAACCCTATATTCGATATGTTAATAGATTATACGACTAGGGATTAAAGATAATGTTCCTTTGTTAATGTGGTTATCCTTTCCTCTGTTACGGTAGGTAATTTCGATAGGTAGAGCTCCTTACAAAGTAGATATACCAGATAGAAAATGTAAAGTGGTGCTCCCGGACGTTGAAAAAGAAATCTTCGACATTGATGAGTTTATTTATAAATTTGCATAGCAATAAGCGCTCTAGAAGGAGAAACTTTGACTCAATTTGCTTGATGATGCTACGCATACTATATTTAGTAAGTGCGTCTGTTACTACAGCGACGTGACACTCTAATAACCTCCCATCATCTGTCGGCTCGTCTTTAACCCGTCGCAATCACAACACATTAACTAATTATTTCCACTTCTATGCAGATTAGCGACGGCATCATCATCGGGAGCAAGCAGCCGCTAACTGCGTGCGTGTGTTAACGGAATAAATCGCACGCTAATCCGCTCAAACGCGTACGTTTCCTATTTTGCACACCTCGTTCTGTGTACACTGTCGAACTAGAGTTCCTGAAGGTTTCACTGTATCGATCAAGTTATATTTAGATACTAAGATTTCTCTATCTTTATTTTGAGAGGACGTTTTTAAAAGTGGTTGCTAGAAAATTGTTTCCCAATTAGCTGCTTTGGATCATGATTATAAAGATAACATTGATTTGGGAGGCGACTACATAAAAGGAAAGGAAAGCGTTAAAATTTCTTTACTACAACTAAAGATTTGCCTTAAAAGCAGAGGCTAACTTGCTAGTAGCATTTTTAATTCCTACTTTTGTACTTCGAAGTATATTGCAAGATAAAGAAAATTTAAAAAATATTCCATTAGAGTAACACATAAGTTGGAAATTGGTATTTATAAAAGTTTATTATTATTAGTGCGACTATTAAAAAAAAAATTAACTGACGGAGATATTATTGGTTCGGGTCCAAGCGAAGCTATATTAATATTGGAATGTATATTACTCTGGGATTCAAAAATTAGAGCAAGGTAAAAAAACTGGAAATACGTTTGGGTTGGAAATGGTAAATTATTGGCTAAAAAGCAGGAAAGGGGGTGGATTTTGCGATGAACTGAAAATAAATTAATTAGAAGACCCCAAAAAATTATAGAATATAAATTACGTTTCTTTCCTTAAATTTTTCCCTTTAATTTTTTTATTGAACGATAATAGAACATTAGAGTGCAACTTTAATGGATTTTCTAAGCCAACTTGATTGCGAACTGGAAAATTATAGATTCGGCGAACGGTGCTGTACAGCTTACTCACTGGACTTTTTTCAATCACTTGAACCTGATACTAGTAAAATTAAGGTCATACATTTCAATATAAGGTCCGTATGGGCTCACTTCGAAGGGTTCCTTGTATTTATCGAGGAATATTTGCAAACTCTTGTCGTAATAAATACCTCTTTGCTCTTGTTTGCTTTATACAGACCACCAATTGAGAGCTTGCAGAAATTTTTGAATGATTTGGACACTCTCATCTACAGCTACGGTTATATGAATACTATTTTAATATGGGATCTTGGATGAAAAAAAAGTCCTGAATGCAATGCGATACAAATATTTTACAGGTAATATTATGGTTAAAGCTGAGTTAAGAAAAGTATATACAATGACTAGAAATAATGTGACTAAACAAATTGATTACGAAAGGGAGTATTAAGGAAAGATTTTCCAACAAGTTAAAGGGCGCATGAAAAATATGGCAAAAGATCAATGGAATATTAAATAAAAAACGTATAGATGGTGGAAAAGTTAGTGCAACACTATTCTTTAGGTAGCTAGAGACTATTATAGCAAATTACTTTAGCAATACTTCAGTCACGGAGTAGACAAACTTTCGCATAACTGCAATCAAAAAGTATATACAACAAGAAACAAGAGACAACTTCAATCCACGGCGCTGTTTGGTGTATAGCAGCCATAGCAATACCTGATGTATGGCTGGAACATTAACCCGATTGAACAGCACACCGTATCTCAACTTTCCTCGGCGGTTCTCTTTAGCTTCTCGCAATTTAGAAATCAATTGTACGTAATAGCCCATGCTCTATCCTTACATTTATTTATTCCTTCCGCATCGCAGAACACAAACACCAAAACCTTTCCAGCAGACGGCATGACCTTATATTTGTGTGGAGGAGGAGATGTTTGTTTCCGCTCTCTACTTTGTCTCGGGATCACACCCATGGTCACATGTCGACCAAGAAAATTCTCTTTGTTTGCTTTGTATTTTTCCAAAAGACGGTTACAGATCAACGCCCGATTTCTTTTTTGATCATTCGCGATCATTCGCGGCAGCCATCTTGCACTCACCTTTTTCATATCTAATTCTTTAGTCAGTATGTTGTGCACCACATGATATGATAAGCCAGTATCTTCCACAATGTCCCTGATGTAGACTCGTCGGTCTTGTAGTACGAAATCGTGTACCTTTTTACAGTTTTTGCCTGCTGTTACCATTATGGGATGACCATCGACATGTAGTTTCCACAGGATGTTCTTCCGCATTTAAAATTTTGACACATTCGTCGGTCTTGCAGTACGATATCGTATACCTTTTTAATGTTTTCGTCTGTTGTTGCCGTTATGGGAGGACCACCGGCATGTTGGTTTTCACAGGATGTTCTTTCGCGTTTAGAATTTCGGCGCCAGCGTTTAGGTATATCATTAGAAACTGCAATGTCTTTATGAATTTGACTTGGCGTCATGCCCTTCTTGTGAAAGTATTTTATTACGCCTCTTTGTTCTACACGATTCTTTTTTATGAACAATCTCGACACACAATTCAAGAATTAGCCACAGTACAACAACACTTCGAGATACAAACTTGATATTATGTAGATATGATTCACAAATGTCAGTTAACTAAATGTCAAAAACATTATTAAACAACCAATTAGAAGTGGGTGAGGAGTGGTGTACAAGGATCCGCCCTTGTACATTGTTGAATTTTATAAGGTACTGACAGTAGCTAAATACTTTGTTGACCAATGTAATGCAGGAAATCTTGTTGTTCGTGGTCTCATAGCAAACTTATACCTCCTTCGCCTAAATAATTTTCGTCGATGGTACACATTCAAGCAATTTGATAATTCTAAAGACGGATACGCTCTCTAGAACTCGGTGGAAAGATTATGAGATTTTTTCAGCTAGAGCTTGTATTATAATGAATAGAAAGCAACAATCAATAACTTTATTATTAAATACACAATCCTGTCCAGTCTTTATCTAGTCAACAAAGGTCAGTGTCGTTCTATTTTGATGGTTTATATATGTTCCAGAACTTCATTTAAGTAGTGTACCTCACTGTATGATTCAAATCGCCCGATAATCCTGATCGACTGCAAATCAAAATAATCGCATAAATTCGTAAGCTAACTTCTCTAATAACCGGAGTTACGTGAATTTTAATTAGCGATGTCGCTTTTAATTAAATTAATTGAAATATGGACGCGCGAAACGCCCCGAACCGAAGATTCGAGAGAGAGAGAGAGAGAGAAATCTGAAGCGGAAGAGAGGCGGCACTATATTGTGTGTACATGGTGGAGATTGCTTCCGATAAAACAAGGCAGAAAAACAGCACGTTTACGTGATGGATTAGAGTTGCTGACGCGGCAGTCAGGAGTTAATAATTTTATCGGAGCTAACACAAGTGAGAGGGGGTCGTTGGTCTTTATTTTTTATTTATTTTGAACGATATAGGGCGCCGATGTCGAGCGAGTGCCGGGTTTCGCCTAAATAATGCAGATCAATCAAAAGTTATTTGACCTGTGTATGGCGGTGTTTTGCGTGAATGTTTCGGAGGATGTGAGCAAGAACGAGGGGTTTATGCTGATACATCCGTATAACTCCATCATTAATATTAATTACGAGACTCTAGTATCCTTATACGTATTGTTTTCAATCACTATAGATGTTTTAACTACAATTTTTTGCAGTTGCGTAGTGTTACTCTAATGCAACTATACAACCTTTGACATGTTGTGGACCAAACCTTAGTGTGCAAATACGATCGCGGGCCACAGTTAAAAGTAGCGCATTTTAAAGTAGTGTTTATAATTTTTAGCGATAGATATCAGACATGAAGGAATACGAAAATGTTTATATAATGCAATTTATTAAAATAAGAAAATGATATGAAAAAGTATGAATAAATAGTGCAATATTTTTTTTTATTGGATTTTTCAAAGTGTCTCGCGGGCCGGATCAAATCTTACAGCGGGCCGGTTGTTGCCCATATATGCTCTAATGAATCATAGCTCACCTAGAGGGTCCTGACCTTCAAAGCGGTCCCAGTGATATTAAAGGAGGGTCGTGAAGATAGTCTGAACTAGTCTCGGAAAAGAGGGAGAAGCTTCAGTGCCGGACGGAGAACAACGTGGAGGGGCGAAGCGCGCGGCACGCGGAATCGAGTACCCGTATCAAAGCACGCTTGTTCAGTATTATTCGACTGGTCGTTGTGAGTGCTTGTCAGTACATACATACTTAGAAAACGTCGCATTTAGGTACGTTTCGGAAACGTCGTATTTCGAGTAAGCTAGAAAAATTAATAGCGAATATGCCGGATTTAGAATACGAAAGCGATAGAATTAAATGTGTAAAGTGCGACATGTACCAGCAGTAAAAAGTATAAAACACTGTTCTGCAATCCGTGGCAAACGATACAGTGAACAACTAATATTTGATATAGGTATTTGTTTCAGTCTATATGATCTACCGTTGACTTTACTAAACCAACAAGCATCTCCTTCTGGAGCAAGTATTCGGATTATACACTAGTCGGACATCGTTAAGAAACTTTATGCCATCTGTTCGTGACTATGTTGAAAGACGAATCAAAGCAGAATTGAAAAACAAAAGATTGTGGTTATGTGTGGCCAAACAACCGATTTGCAAAAGCTTTCTGCGGTAAATGTGGTGGTACGTAGAATGGAAGAGTTTGAACCGTCATCCCCTATCTTACTTGCTTCCAAAAGAGCCGCAAAATGTACTAGCAATGAAATTTTAAAGCTCGTATTGAGAGCATTGAACAAACTTCAACTTTCAGCAACCCAACTTTTAATTCTTGTGAGTGACGGTGCCGCTAACATGCTTTTCTTCGGCTAATCTCTTAAAGAAGAGAGTGCCCAAAACGTACAGAAGGATTTCACGAACTGTGGCCAAGGTGTCTGAAACACCATAGGTCACGATCATAAATAGTGCCAGTACGTAAACGTTACTGATCACTCGCGTTGATACGGCCGTTCGGCCCCTACACGCTGTTCTCCGCTGCACTGTAATTTGCCCCACTTTGACGAGAGTAGTCTAAATTTTATGGAAAGATTATTATAAACATTTTACTTACAATAAGTACACACGCATTTGTTTTTCATTTAAAATCTTGTCGAGGTCTCCAGTGCTGGAGACCTCGATCACGTAGAAAATTTGGAAGCAACATAACACGGGACAGTAACTGAGGTGCTCGGGAAACTGTAGCAAGTATTACTCTTTTAAAAAATCTACAGATCCTAATACACTCTCTGTTCTAGGTAAAAGCAACTAGAGCGAGGAAGTCCAGGACGAAGACTTGAAGCACCCAAGAAGATATCAAGAAACTCCCAGCAAGTTCCATGTAGAAAGACAGTGGGGGAAGGTGGACGGAAGAGGCGCCCAACCAACTAACTCAAAGTATCGGTGAATACTCAATCACATATCCGTTTCAGAAGAAGGTAATTGCGATTCCACTGAAACGTTACCAAGGCCATGTATAGGAGAGTCAAGAAGCGCGGAGAATCCAAGAAAAAAACAACGCATATTATACCCGCGAAAATCTTAAATACTCCATATACATTCTGTCCAATTTATTAGGGCTAACTGCTCAAATAGTGATTTTGTTAAAATATACAATAAAAAACGTATTTGCAAGCATAAGTTTATTCAAAACTGTGTATAGACATCGTCATAATTGTATAACTAATATTTTGTAATGCCTCCTTTGGCTTGTATAATAGCTCTTATTCTTTTTGGCATACTGTCTACGCAAGCGTTAATTGTATATCTAATTGTAGCATCATTTAGCCACACATCCTCAATATTTCTTACTAATTGCTCATTTGTAGTGTTTCTTTTCGAATACACAATTTTAGAACATTCCGTACGTTCTCAATTGCATTGAGGTCGGGGGAATTTCCCGGCCAAAGTAACACTGGCAGAGTGTGCGTTTCCCAAAAATTTTGGATAGATTTGGCCATGTGTGCCTTATTGTGCAAATCAATGATGTATATCATCAACGCATACACGGTTATATTGGTGTTGATTCATGGTGCCTCGCCAAAAGTACAATGGTTTAGGACCATTGACTGATATACAGGACCACACCGTAACTGACGTAGGGTGCTTCACCGTTTTTAGTACACCAGCTTCACCAAACCGTTAGGATAGACGTCGAATTACTGTGTCTTTCAATTTTGTCTCTACCCAAACGTATTTATTGTAAACTCTATTCACGAATTTTACACTTGTTATCGCGTTCAAAATCCTTGGAAAGCTTAAATTTATAAGGTGGCCCTAATAAAATGGACGCTTACAAGGTTCGAGTGATATTAGCGACTTCATCCGGGGTCGCATCATTGGCCAGAGTGAACGCGGCGCTTCGCAACGTGAAATAAGTAAATTTTTAACTATTCCGTTGTCCACAGTTAACCGTGCGATTATACAATTTAAACGCAAGGAAAAAACAACAGTGGAGCCGAGACTAGGTCGTGCCGGTCCTTCTGAAAGAAGTAAAAGGGTGCTTGTGCGCGAAGTGTTAAGAGAACCGAGAAAAAGTACAGCTGAGCTTGCGGCAACTTCACAGAAAAGTCAGCGCACCGTTCTGCGATTCCTCCACAGTGTGGGGATGTATAAAAGGGTGGCAAAGAAAAAACTTCTCCTTACGGCGTTTCAAAAACGGCGCCGAATGGTTTGGGCAATCGAAATGCCCGAAGAGTTTTGGCGGTCTGTCATTTTTTCAGACGAAAGCAAATACTGCCAATTCAGTGATAATGGTCGTACGTGGGTATGGAGACGTTCGTCACAGCAACTGGACGACAAATTTTTGCATCAGACGGTGAAATACGGCGGTGTGAACATCATGTTGTGGGGCGCGATATGGTATGGTGGAAGATCGCACTTAGTAATCTGCGACTGAAATATAAATGCGGCAAAATATATCCAAATATTAACAGAAGGACTACTACCGATATTCGACAACGCCATTTTATCTAAAGAAGACGCCACTTTTATGGAGGATGGAGCACCCTGCCACAAAGCAAGAACAACAGTCACATGGAAAGAGGAACAGGGGATTCGGACTTTACCATGGCCAGGCCAATCACCAGACATGAATCCGATATAAAATGTTTGGCACATAATCCAGACAAATATGGCGAAACGACACCGAAATCCCAGCAATAAGGAAGAAGTCGTGGCAACTGTTACAGAAGAGTGCTTAAATATTCCAGAAGACACCATTGATCATTTAATAGATTCTATGCCACGACGACTCACAGCACTTCACGCAAGTAAAGGTGGATCGACAAAATATTAGTCTAATTTAAAAATTTTAAAATATTTTGTATATATAACGAGAATAGAATCTTTATTTTAATTAGTAGGTGTCTATTTTATTCTGTCACCCTAGTGTATATATATGTATATATATATAGTTTATAAAATATTATTATTATATATATATATATAGTTTATAGAACATTATTATTATATATACGCAGATAACTGTAATATTCAATAGAAAGACAAGAAGAAAACTGCAAAGATTGAATATTGGAACATTGAAATTGAAATTAGAGGGAGCCGTATCGGTAAGGCATGGATCATTATTATTATTAAAACATAAAAACCAACTAATAACAGGGAAAAATTTCAAAAATATTAAGTGAAGCGGATTATGTCATTAGACTACATGCATGCATATTGGCAGATATCAAGCTGTCAACACCAATATTTTATAGTTATAGTCTAAACGCATTAAAAGGGAAGAATATGTTTTCTTTCTTTGTCCGTCGCCCATATATGTATGTACCTCGTCAAAAATGGTCTTACTTCGCTTAAAGTCTAGATTTCATACTCTTGCTTAAGCGTCCCTATTATTCCTCATTATTTACCGATTATAACTTTGACATGTGTCAAAACTATTTATTCCACTTACAAATAAAACGGAATAGACAAATGTATATGAGAAGAATAAAGAAGTTTTACACCAAACCAATACGTTGGGAACTTCATTAAAAAATTAGATTTTATTTAAATTAATTCCAAGTCATTTTCTTTATTTTCAGCACGTTACATTAAAAAAATTAATTTGCAAGTTTTGCATAATTAAAAGCGTATTTAAACTAAACCAATCTTACCTGTATTATTCCCTGGCTTTATTTGTCGATCATAAACATCCAAACTTAACAATTCCTCCAGAAGTATCTTCTTTTGCATTTGAATATCCGTACATAGGACGCTAAAACAACAATACTGTATTAGTGTTGGTATTAACGTTTGAAGTCGGCAAACTTTAGATTCAATTTAGCTCTGTGAATAATCTAATCAAAAAGGGAGTACATCCCGGACCAATTTGCAACAATTAAGCTGAACCGCAACCGCATGAGAAACTCGAACCATACATTTTCTATTTTGGCTAACTTACTTGATCAAAAGTAAACATAAAACTATTAGGGATAACTTTAACATGTTTGGAAAGTTTCACGTGTACTATACGTGAAACTGCTGTAATATCTTACTACTGAACTGCCTGTCACTTATTACGGACTGAAAGTTGCAGAACCGCACGCTAGCACACCACCGTTTATCTTATTATGTTTTATTAGATAATAGGGCGTATTTCCATACATCTTCGCTATGTGTAGTAGTACCGTGCACGCGTTTGTTAAGAGTATTCGCTCTTGCAAATTCCTAGCAATTACTGTCAAGTCAGTGCTTTTAAGATCTAGAATTAAGAACGACAACTTCTTGTACATATTCTTCCTGTTGTTCACGTTATTAGTGTAGGTGTATGAGATGTTTTTATGTTTCTACGATGTCATTATTAAGAAAAACGCTGTTCTATTAGATAATAATTGACTTCAAAGCTATGATAATTGAATTCACCCACATATTTGAGCTTACTTTCTCGTAAGAGATATGATTAAGCTGGAAAAAAATTTAAATGATCAGTGCGCCGATTTCAGGATACAGTCCTCACCAAAAATTTGCATGATTCTAAAGTATTTTAAACTATCTCGAAAACTATAACAGATATAAATTCTACCTTCAACATCATTTGGAGCGTATTAAATAGTTTCAAGGATGATGTAAATAATTTGTCTCCATAAATATTTAACAAGACACCGGATACCCAACACCGTACTTTTTTGTTATAATTTCCTCTCCTTTGTTTATTGAAAATGAAGTCGATTTTACCTAGAAAGATTTAGATAGTCAATAATCATTAGACATTAAAAGCAAATAAACTCCCCACATCCCAATGAAAGTGCATACTAGGAAGAAATTTAATATACATGAAGAACGAAGAAATGTAAGTATATTGTTGTAACCCTTCAGTAAGTGCATAATATGTTATATATACAAGAAGAACAAGGATCTTAGTCACTACTTTTATTTCCTATATAAAAGCTGTGCGCAAATCCCTCAATAGAGTAGTAGCCGGCATTATTAAGAGAAGTACATTGTCCGTCTTAAGTCGTGTTGTGTAATTCATGTAATTTGTTAACTTGTATTCAACTTATGTTCTATTTACGTTCGATTATAATCAAGCTGTTAGCTTAGGTTAATATTTTCAATTTGTATTCAAATTGTATTTTCGTGTGTTACGGAGCTTCACAACAAACGCTGCCCTGGCGTCAGAAACTGCCTTTTTTTAGAAATTTCGCATGTGTTGCGAGGAATATAACCCGTTGCATATTCCACGTGCAGTGCTGATTTATTTTTCGGAACGCTATTATACAGAGTTAAATCTACATGTGTAACTAACATATTTGTATAAATGCTAAATTTGCGAAAAACCGTAGGACAGAGTTAAAAGGAAACTACGAGGTATACCTCAGAATTAATGATGATGGTCACGTCCACGTTCAGGTGGGGTCCAAACCCCGAAATTCTGATCCTATATTTTTCGGGTCGAAAAAATTTGGTCAGGAAAAAACGCGACGTTTTCATTGTGCGGTAACGAAAAGAGTTGGAGGTTCGCTTATCGGCGAAAGAATGACGTCCTAACTCAATGCGTTCCGACGGGACAGTGGGTCAAAGTTGGAATTCTTTTTTTCAACTTTGACGGGCCGTAGGTCTTAAACGGTTAGATATAGGGCATTCGGAGCAGTTGCAAACGATTCTGCGGACATTTTTCCATCGGAGACGATCCGTCTGGTTCGTCGAAACGGTGTCGTTAACGCGCGACACGAGCAAACCTCGAAGGATGTCATTTTCAGGCGTAATTTTTTGGGGTTTCCTAGAAAGTCACGCAACTTAAATCGCCCATATCTCCTCAGCGGTTAGAGATAAAGAAGTTTGCTAAAAAGGTTCTTGTTCAGCGCATCAAAATCTACCCGATAGGATTATAAAAATGGTAATTTTAGGATTTCGACATTTCACTGAAAAACCGGAATCTTCTATCTCTAACCGTTTAGAAGCTACGGTGCTTCGAAGTTTGGGAGGTAAGCATTTTTAGAAAGTCGAACGATGTCGTTTTCAGGCCTCATTTTGTCAGTGATTTGTTGTCATGAACCCCTTTAGCACTATGTTAATAAAGACAACAAATGGTTTTGTCATTTCAGGTAGGCTGCTGCTATAAGAATGTTATATATTATTAAATCATTATATTCGAGGCATGTAGTCCATGATGGCAGCTGTTTTTAAAATATGGATTGCATCCAGAACTAGGAAAGCATTTACTTATTTGAAAGATCTTACGCTGGAAAACTTGTTTGAAGAGGTTATATTAAGATGTAAATATTTTAACGCACAACCAACTTCTACCTTACTTTTAGCTCCGTCTGTATATATGTGTGTATCTTGGGAAAATTGTTGATCAATTTCATAGTACTTTAACTTAATTATGTGCAAGTCATCTGGAAATTTTGGAAAAAATATTGCAGGCTTATGTGTTATAGCTTTCAAGGGTAGAGTGTGTATAAAAAGGTCTTGGGCTTTACAGATTTTATTATCAAAAGATCTCGCCTTTATTATTCTTAGAAATTTATATTTATCTGTATAGATTTAAGTAGCATAATTACATGTTCAATAAATTTACGTCTGAAAATTACATTACATATTGTAGTAAAGTTGCTGAGCACCATCAATTTTACATGACAAATCGTTGGTAACAAAGTTGCCATTGATTTTACACGTAATTTTACTAGATCTTTTTTTAGAGTGTAGGGGACCCCATGTATCATGGCACACTAATTTCCAGCCCTACAGGTTCCTATGTGGAGATACCTTGATGCTATAAATGTCTTCGTTAACATAATACTGCCATAAAATGCTTCTCCTTCCAATTATACTTCATATCTGAAAGAGGTATTGATATATTATGTGGTTAAATAATTTAGTTTTGAACAAGGCTTATCGTTTTTAGCACATCTATACTAATACTCATAGAGAAGAAATTCCTTCTTGTTTTCAAAGTTTGCAACCCATTGTTAATTTTCTTTCTGGTAGTTGGAATTATAAGAAATTTAATATAACTCATTTAACATCCCTCGCTTTATGGTTACATTCAAACCTTCATTTCCGACATTTAACTCAGACCACCACGTTAAAATGGCAAGAAACTTCTCCGAACACAAGAATGATATCTGCCCGAACCCCTTCTCCCGACTTTGTCCTCTATCTAGGGTCTAGTATCTGATAAATTGCGAATAATTAGTTCTTCGGGGACGTTCCCGCTGTGTATATACAAAGTATATACAATTCCAGATCCGCTCCAATATATTTACTTCAACGGATCGAAAGTTCACGTCGGGACCGTGACTGTTTGTGATTTCGCCGTTCGTTTCTGCCGTCTTTTCTCTACCATTTCAACAAAACGATTCGGGGAATGTTATTAATAGTTCGCGCGGGGCGGACAACTATGGAAGTGGAAGGGGTTTGGCTCCACAATAAATCCTTAAGCGCTTACAACTGTGAAATCGTACAGTACCGCGAAGATAAACGATTTGCGAATAATTAAACGTCACGATGCGCTGGGACCCTAGAAGTTTGCAGCGTTATCGTCAACACAGGCGAAACTTTCATAAAAATGGATCAGGGAAAATATATAATTGCTGGTCGACTACTGTCTGGTTTTTCTTTTATCTGATTGGGTAGAACGAATGTGAATATGGAGGTTAGGTATTTATTTTCCATTAAATTTGTTTGGCACTTGTAGATAGGTTACAATAAGCTTGTAATAAATTTATAAGAAATGGGCGCTGTTTCGTAAAAGCTAACACTAGACATCAGCACCAGAGTACTTAAAAGTATTCAATATATATGTACCTACTAAGCCTCAATCTACCAGGAAATCAGTATACAGTAAACGCTCCCTCTTGTAAATATCCGGTCGTCGCCATTTTGTAAACAGAAAATTGTTACTATAGGATCAAATGGAACGCCCAGTAATATAAACAAGCTTACATCACATACAATTCAATAATGTAAACAGTTTAGGGTACCAGTTATTTTCCGATTTACCGGCGTAATTGAATAAATCAAACGTATGTTTACGTAAACGTTTCCAGCTCCGGCACCGATTGTTTCCCTATCAATGTATGAGATTCCTGTACGCGTTGGCTCTCTTGCCTTTTGTGTGATAAAGTAGTGTGCAGCTAAAATCACGCCAGAACAGATATGGCATCCACGTCCAATAAAAGAACATTTTTAAAATTAAATGACAAAGTGAAAATCATTGACGAGATTGAAAAAGGTGCGGAGGTGACTCAATAAGCAAAAAAATATGGAGTCTTTAAAGCCACAATCTGTAAAATTAAGCGATTCAAGTCACAAATTTTACAACATGTGTTAGATGCATACCTAGGCCCGGGAAATCTCAGAACTTTAAACAATGTCCAAACACCTAGAATGGAAAGTCGCCTGTATAAATGGTTGTTACAACAAAGGGGTAATCATGTTCCAATTAGCGGTGAATTGATTAAAGAGAGAGCAAAATTATTGAATGGAAACCTAAAAGAGACCGAAACTTTTGTAGCCAGTGGTGGCTGGTTAAAAAGATTTAAAAGGAGGAATGGAATTCGACTGCTGTCGATATCTGGTGAAAGATTATCGGCACCGTCACAACTAATGCAACCATTTAAGGAAAAGTCAACAAACAAAATCAAAGAGCTACAGTGAAATGGAGTTAAATATACAATACAGATGAAGCCGTCTTTATTGGAAATTATTCTCTAGGAAAACCTATGTTGTATCATATGATAAATCTGCTCCGGGTAGAAAGGCGGAAAGACAATGCATAACTTTTCTACCGTGCACTAATGCTAGTGGTACACACAAAAGAAGCCCACTAGTAATAGGAAAGGCAAAAGATCCATGTTCATTTAGAAATTTTAAAAGTCCCGTTGATTATAACTCTTCAAAATCCGCTTGGATGACCAAAGGCATATTTCTGAAATGGTTCCAGAAGCACTTTGTCTCTCAGGTATGGCAATAAAACCCTAATAATAAGTAATGTAGTTTAATGATACATATTCAATTTGTAGGTGAAAGATTTCTTAAGAAAGCAAAATCTTCTAATAAAGGCGGTGTTAATTTTGGATAACACACCAAACCATCCTCCAGAGGAACAATTAAGAAGCAACGATGGCACACGCCCAACGTAACTCTACTTAGCCAACCGATGGATCAAAATGTAATAAAAATTACCAAATTGTATTATCGAAAATTTCCACTTTCGTCTGCGTTATAAAAAAATCCTAAAAACATTTCTGAATCTTTATAGCAGGTAACTTTACGTAAAGCAATTTTAAATTTAGATATAGCGTGGAATGCCCTTAACCAGCAAACAATCAAAAACTGTTTAAAGAAATTTGCCTTACTCTATGATATGACGATCAAGACGATGTACCCCTAACCATCACTAGAAAACAGTTACTATCTGATGCTGAAGTTATTGACAGCCCATCATCGGACATTCTCAAATTATTAAATGCAATAAATCCGGATATTGTTTGCACAATTATCGATGTTACGATTTTTTAATAGTACACTTAAGCTATGTTGGAAATCTGCTACTAAACAGTTTCCATCAAACACAAACGTGAAATTTAATTTTCGCAAAGCAAACATTCCTACCTTGTACAATGATATAGATGCAATCGACTGGACTATTTTGGAGAATCTTAATTGTGTTAACGAAGTAGTCTCAGCTTTCTATAATTGTTTAGACAAGATATCGTAGTATAATTACCTTCTATAATCTTCGTATAATTACGAAATAATCAAGCTTCTTCAAATAAATTATTACCTTCGTGGTGGGTGGAACAAAAGTGGACAGGAAATTTACCACATTGAATTTAAACATTTGAGGAAATTAGTTAAAGTCAAAATTTGAGTTGCATATGCGGAATATCAGACGGCGGCTGCAGAAAATATAGCACAAAATCCAAAGCTAATCCAGCAGTACATACAAGCGCGTCGCGGTGCATCAAGATTACCTGGATTACTACACTTTAAACGGTTCCACTGTTAAAGATCCCAACAACATTGTTCAGACTTTCGTAGATAAATTTTCTAGAGTACTTATGCTTGGTTTACAAACGTACTGAAGCCCCTGATAGAGATCTCATTAGTTCTAGTTCTTTGATTGAATCTTTTACTGCGCACGAACTCTTAAAAGCTTCTAAGAAGCTAAAATCTAATTTTACTGCTGGTCATGACCGTTTCTTCCCATTTTTATACCTAATTGTTGTATAATACTATGTGAACCTCTAATTAGAATATTTATCTCAACCGTAAGTTCTACCTATACTGACGCTTGGAAGATTAGTAGAATTACGCATGTGTTTAAGAACGGTAATTGTTTAGACTTCCAAAATTATAGATCAATAAATATTTTATCCATCTTTGCAAACATTTTTAAACATCTTCTGTCTCATAGAATCTACGTTAGTGTCAAACTTTATTCATCTACGCGACAACATGGCTTCCTTCTTGGAAAATTCACTACAACCAAGCTTGCAGAGTCAGCGCAGTATATTGCCGAATCTATGGATGGATATATAGGTTTTAGTAAGGCATTTGATACTATCGATCATTCCCTTAAGATATCTAAGTTAAATAGTTTTTCCCTGCAAGTGTAATACAATTGATCCGCTCGTATTTAACTGATCGTTCATGCTATGTTCACCATAATAGATCCGTGCTAAATTCTGACATGAAATCTTTAAGATTTCTCATACAATCCTGCAGATTATTCATGAATCCTGCGTCACTAAAAGCGTTATATTATTCGCTTATCCGCACTAAATTAGAGTATGCTTTCTTAATCTGGCATCCTCACTATCGTCATCTCCATATACTACTTGAAAGAGTGCAGAAACGATTTTTAAAATACCTCTCCTTCAAAATTTATTGCACTTATCCTAGACGCGATGTTGATTATGCTGACGAGACACGGCTTGTATTATTATCGGATCGAAAGAAGGAATTTAACAGCCATTTTTTATTTAAACTGATTAATCACACCATTGACGCTCCATTCCTTCCCTCCATAATTAATTTTGTAGTACTTCAGTACGATACGAAGTCCTTTTCTAGTTTCAAGGTCTCGTCATATGAAACAAATATTTACGCATATGACTAGAAATGTTAAGGGATTATTTGAAGATCCTTTTCTTTTGAAGTGTCCATATGGTTTACATTGTCATGCCATTTTGTTCTTGCTTCTTGGTATCACCGAACTATTTGTCTGTTTATGATTCAATTGCATCATTTTTCATTAATTTTAATCTATTTCTGCACTGTATATACTATATTATTACTATATTACGCTATATTATATTGTTATATTATTGCCACATTGTCTTATAAATAGAATTATTTTCTGTTGGGCAGTAAAAGGCACCATTATTATTATTATTATTTACCTGTTCTAGGTGTTAATCTAAAAATAAACTTATTGGATTAATATGATTCATGGTCATGGTAAAAAGCAAAATTTAGTTTCTGCACATATGTAAAGAATTCAACTATTTTATGTGTGCAAATATTATTCAATGTAATATTATTGTAATATTATTGTAATTTTCGTAACATAAAATTAATTATATTTCGCTAGCTTTATGTACAACTTCAGACGTTGAAATATTCGTTTTACAATAAAAACATTATTATTATTACATTTTAATTTATTAATTTTCTCCCATTGCATAGCACAATAGTTGATCATCATATCAAATTGCCTGTTTTTCCTTTTTGCTGTAACAGCATTCCATAGCAACTTATTCCACACATTTATTTTTAATATAAATTGTTACTGATGTTACACAGATTTGCTTAGGAGATATGTGTCTTTTTCAGAAATGAAAAGTTGGTGTCCCGTTTGCACCTATCTATAAATTTTATTCAATCATAGCGTTATTCATTTGGTAAATTTGAAACGTTTCTTTTCAAACAACAAATTTCAATGAAATGAATTTTAAAGCTATCGTATATGTGCTGCCATCTGTAATGCAGTAGTGGAACATTAAAGGAATTTCGCGTTAGTAATACAGAAAAGCTTAATATATTAAATTTCATATAACTTTATCTATAATAGATATACCTATCCTATAATTAATATTATACTTTTCACTATAAATTATAAAATTTCAATCAATAATAATAAGTTGACATCTTCATATTCATCTAGATATAGGGGTTTTGAACTAGGGCAAACTACTATTAGGTAGAGTCAGAATCTAAAAACCGTTAATAGTTGCCCACTCAGATAAGAGATGGCGAAAAGATCTACTTTTGTATAATAATTTTTAATACTTGTTTTATTTAAAATATTCAGATAAATAAATGATTTATATTTCTTACGCAATACCACAGAATTAAAGAAAAATACAATTATTTTATTTATAATTTTTTACAGTTGAAAGATCAAATTTCTTATATGCTCACCAGGTGTCAGAAGTTGTATACGTTTTCATAGATATTGGAATTGATGTATCCGTCACAGAAAAACTGGTCCAAACATATTTAAAAGGAATTGGACGCAATGCGGCTAGAAACTACTATTGGCTTCTACCCAGATGTCATCACAGGTACGTATTTCTCAAACTTGCGAAGGTATTCATTTTACCAACAATGCTTAATATCATTTCACTATGTTTTTTATACTAATTATTCTATAGCTGATGTTGCCCTTATGTTACTATATTAACTAAATTTGCTTTGGAATAATCAATTTGATTTTATACATATTTAATAACATCATTTTTGATGTATAGACGTATTTATGTTATGATCATTTCTTTTAATGTGGTAGTTTAAATTGAGGTCTTTAAAAAAGGAGATAAATTAATCATGAGTAATCGAACTCAGTGATGAAAGTGGGAATATCCACATTTTTTTATTAATGCTTCGTTGTGCCCGTGGTAGATGGCGCTGAAAGCTGTCCGAAATTTTTAAATCGTATACTATTGATCAGGAATCAATGATACTAAGACGTAAAACGTTCATATATCGTACATGTAAAAATTCGACAAGCTTTTAACAAGTTAACATTTGACCCGCGTGAGGCACTGCACCTGTCTTCAAAGGGCGGTAAATTTGAACGTAACCTCTGAGCTTTAACACATTTGGGAGAAATATGTATATATTTAGACTCAAACAGCATTATTTTATTTGTACTTAGTTGTTTTAGACTTTGATATTTTGATTTCTGTTTTCAAAATTGAGCTCCCTAATAATCAAATGACGATTGCAAGGACTGTGTGGATGTACAATTCACAGGTATAGCAGTAAACTCCACTCACACAAATTAATTAATTATACCGACAGTCGGTAACACGGTTGACAATGCGAGCCCACGTGCTCTCGAAACGCTGCGTTCCGCACAATTAATTAATTTGTGTGAGTGGAGTTTACTGCTATACCTGTGAACTCCCTAATAATGTCTTAGGTTTAGAGATTTTAAAAATAAACCATCTATTTATTTACATAAAGTCTTAAGTTGAAGAGCGGCTTTCTAACAAATCGTTGAATCACTTCAATAGTCTTTAAATATTTAAAAATCACGTTTGAAGGAAAGAGCAAACCATCATTAGAATAATCTGAAACATCGCCTTGCGCTTTCGTACATTCAAATAGAAATGGAATATGAGTGGAATTAAGAGCAACTCAAGGAAGTAAATACATGATTTGAACTTCTCTTTGAACCTCTAACGTGCTTCTTAAGGTAGCGAATATGAGATAAGAGCTGAACTAAAAAGCTTTTTCGAAAAACTCGTAATATAGGTAAGCCTCAGTCAGTTTTCAAATTGATATACAAAATCATGTTTCTGCCTTACAACAGAGAAGAAGTTCTTAAGTGAATCTTAGTGCTAGTTTCAGATCAACAAATTGGCAACACTATAACTTTCTTTCGGTTCTTTTGCCAATAATACTTCACTCTCTATTATTAAAACAATGAACAGTTTAACATATCATTCATGCTATTTTCCTGCAAGGAATGTTCTGAACTGGCATATCTCATTTTAATTTCATTGGTTTTTGACTAAGTACTGTACAACTTCAGAGTTTTGAACATAGCTTGTATATTACGTAGTCCAAAGGATAATACAAAAATATACGCTGCAGGTCCCCATTTTTATTATAATTTCTTTTTTTTATTTATCAACAATAAAGCCGGATTTACGTAGAAAACTGTGGTATATAATAAATTTAGGCAGTCAAATATTGAAGGTATTTACAATTGGTGATAAAGGTTGAGTGATATACAAAAATCTCATTCTAAATATATGTAGATCGTAAAACAGTAAAACGGATGTACGAATGGACATTGTTGACTACTTTGAAAACATTTCAAAGAAATAATAATAATTAATTCACTGTCTGACTTATATGGATTAATTGTAAATATTTATACACATTATTCTGTCACGTAGATCATTATCGTAACGGGTATCTAAGGCGGCCGCTTCAAATGGTATATCAGAAGCGTTTTACATTGAACGGTGTACGATAAATTTATAGTAATGCCACAATGGCAATGATTAATAGAACTAATATGTCGAGTATGTTACTTACTTACTTTCAAGTAGTCAACATCACAGTAACTCCTTTGACGTCTCAAGAGATTGTGTTATACAATACCTTGAAAGATATTGTAAATTCGCTACAAGAAACACGTCTTCTTTTCAATATGTAACCGGATTGAAGTTTGGCCGATCAATAGGACCACATGTAACGCAATTTGTCAAAGATGAACAAAGAAAATATTGTATGTGTTCCTGAAGAAGGTGGCAGTTCTATTGACCTAGATTATAAAACCATAGTTGTAAAATACGGTAAAAGTGGTGAAACCAGGTAACGTTCTGTGGAAAATATGAAAAATAATTTGGAAATAGTCAAGGCGTTTCATCAATTGTATAGGTGTGAAGAAATTTTTAACAGGGGTGACACCCCTGTCCAATTACAAAATCTCAAAGTAGTACTGACATTGGAAACATAATTCATGACAAACGAGGGCTGTTTTTTCCCCAATCTCCGATAGCTCATAAATACAAGACGAGAGAGAATAACAAAATGAATTTATTATCGAAAGTTATGTACAAACATGGTTATTTTTCTATATAATATATATGAACGAGCCACCCAATCCCTTATGTATAGAATATTGTCGCCATTAAGTTGAGATGGTCCGTGACGTTGTTTTGAAGTATCTCTGTACTCTGGAAGCTCTGCCCTCCTAACCACATTTTCAATTCACAAAAACGATGGAAGTCGCTTGGCTCTATGTCGGGGCTATAAGCCAGGTGTTCAAAAACTTCCCGTCGAAATTGTTTAAGACGCCGTTGAGTTACAGGAGCAGTGTGAGGGCGGACATTCTTATGTATGTTTTTTATTTTGAACAACTCACTGTGTCCTTGTTTTTAAACTTCTTACACCATTCACGGTCAACCCCATCCGCCATAAAGTCTTCGCTGTATATTCGGCCCATTCTTCGATGAATTTCAGCTGCACTATTCCCTTCTTCTTGAAGGAATCGAATTATACTACGCAACTTACACTTGGCGGGAGAAGTCACTGCAACTCAGCTGAAAATGGCGTAGTGACGTTGCAAATGACAGATATTATAGTGGTGGAGATGCACCTTCTGGGCATCCCCATTTCCCCCCTCTCGCGTGACTGTTTACAGATTCTAACGGAGTGGAAAAAAAATGCAGTACCTAACTGTAAATCTACTCTTCATGTAAAATATGCGATAAATGAATGAAAATATATAATTACGTTTTCTTGTCTTAGTATGCATACTTTATTAGAATGTAGTCAATATCTAATCATTATTAACTGTTTATATTTATTCTACAACACCATTTTGTACGTAAGACCAACTTTATCTTTGATAATTAAAAAGCAGAAATTATAATCAAGATTGTGTACCCAATTCTCTGTCTATAAGTCGCATCTTATACTCTAAAAAATGATAACAATTTTACTATCATCACCCAGTAGTATTATTGGCACCAACGCGTCAAATTTGCAACGATAGCAATGCAAATTTTAGCTTACTGGCTTTCTAAGGGATTTTTAATATTTAACAAGATTACCATGATTTTTAGACTATTTTTAAGATTGAAATAAACTAGAAAGCTTTAGCGGTGTAATATTTCTTCAAAATTTCGAATATTTATTGATAATCTGTAATAGCACTAATGCTGTAAAACCTAATTTGTAATCTAATATTGCTTTCACCGCAGAAGATAATAAAATTAATAATATTAATATTAGTATGGCTATAGTTTATTTAAGTACGGAATAAGTGTGAGTAGTATATTTTGAAATGCTGTTGTTTTTATGGTTATTACATTTTTAGTTTTATAGAAGCCCGATTGCTCAGGCCCCAAAAACGTACGTAATAGCTTCCACTTCCACAATTCGTACTCTTTGTTGTTCGATGAGTGCTTTCAATTTTTCCATCGCTTCATATTTTCCTTTCAGCTAAGTATGCTTCTTTTTTGGCGGCTAAACGATTAGCGATGTGTTTCATTTCATTTTGAATCATCTCGGACCTATAATGGCAATAAAAGGAACGATTTTATTTGGAAAAGACCTCGTAACCAACGTTACTTCTTATCTGCTTCTTCACTTTGCTTACGGCATCCGCGTATTTTTGCCGCATTGCTTTTATAATTCCTCCTTAAGGCGCTGCAATTCTTTTTCGAAAGACTTTAGATCCTTCCTAGGATCTTTTGTGTTAATAATTGTATAGTCTCCGAGGCTATACTTTCCTTTTCATTGGTTTATTCTTAATTTCTTTCTAGAAGTTCTGGGGTATCCTATTTGCCATCATGTTTGCTTCTAGGAGGAGGATGATCTGATATTACAGTATCTCCTTTGTTTTTTTGGTCGTTCCAATTTATTCTTAAATAGGTTCAATTCCTATTTTTGATAATAGAAATAAACTCGTAGAAAGTATTCATAAATACAAAATACTGTCCATTGCATACGGAAAAATAGTAAGATTTTGTGCATGTTTGAGAAAACAGATACGAACTTTTAAAGGTTATGAGTTTGATTTTCAACCAATTGGAATCGGAGTTTGAAAACTATTTGATATATTCGATATGTGAGACGTAACGAAAGTTGTAATTCATTTTCTGTTTAGATCTCCCATAAAAAATTCAGGCTGAGTAAATTTACTTAGCACCATTAATTTTACTTGGCAAATCGTTGGTAACAAAGTTGCCATCGATTTTACATGTATATACTGTAATTTGTATTTGCTATAGTTCCCTAGGTATCTACAAAAATATTAATATGATAAGCATTTTTTACACCCTAGAGTTCCATCAGAATCAGAATTTTTGCGTGGCCGATACTCCCTTGTAAGTAGGACTTCGAATTTTTTACATATTTAAATAAACATTTCATTTCCTGCAACTAATTCTAAACAAAATTTGATCTTCCACTCGAACGATAACGTTACGCAGATGCATCACTACCAATGCAAATACTAATTTCCCAAAAAGAGAAAATACCGCATCTATCGCTTGTTTGTGAAAGGAGTTCTTCAGATGCATCATTATATATTCCCCTTAAGTTATCTAATTGGGCAAAAGGAAGACTGAATGAGATCTCCGTCTTCCGGAAGCGAACTTCGGACAGGTTGCATCTATCCGGAAGCTGCTCTATCGGCTCCTCCTTTGATCATCGGGGAAAGATGCAATAAAAATAAGTGTCTTCCTTGAAGTTGTACTCCGGCAGAGGCACAATCGTAGCAAGCGATGACAGCGTAGGATACTAGAGCCAAGCGTTAGTAATTTCCTTTATTGCTTTCGTAGTTACCGACCGGAGGAGTGTAAGAAAAGCGTCTTTACTTCTTATTACTTTTAACGAATACGGAAGACTATTACCGTTCACATTCTAAGATTTAATAATACCATTTAGTTCCTTCAGAATATAAATAGCTTAAGTGAGGCTTTAGTGATGAAATTTTCCGGGAGCGTTTTGTTAGAATAAAGTGGATATTATATTGTTATATAACTTATAAATTCTGATTTACAACGAACTATTGGAGATGTCGAAAAATTCTCCATTTAAACTAACTCATTTCTATATTCTTTTAGACCGTTAGTTAATAAAAATAACAATAAATAATAAGCTAACTTCCAAATTACTTTAGAGCTATTCATTTCTACAATCAGATATATTTAGCACGTTATATGAATTAACAACTAAATGTTTTTCTAGATTTTCAACAATGAATTTTTATCTTCTATCAATTCAGCATTATTTTCTCACTTTTCCCATGCTGGCTGGTTTATATTTTAATACAGTAATATGGTCGGTCTTAAAATCTAAACTATTATTAACCGATTAATGTGTATATTCCTCCAAATATCAATGTGACTATTAAGCATTTATTGATGCTTTAGGAATTTTGTAGTTGAAGATTTTGATGGTCCCGAAATTGACGTGCCAGATTTGAATGACAGAAGAACCACCAGCATCTTGCTTTTGATGAAAACTTTTAATCTGCGACAACTAAAGGATATCCCAAACCTGAATGGAAAATTAGCGGCCCCAGTTCTTACGGAGCTGGATGTGGAATTCACAGTTAGGCATGATTTGGCTGTTTTTGTTAATGAGGACTCACATCATTCTGGTCTTGATATATTGATTAAACTTGACCCAGCATCAGATCCATTTGATTTTCCATCTAATACCAACTTATGGTATAATTTCTGAGAGGTGGATGTTCCAGCATTGTGTTTTGAACTTGGCGCAGTTGATTGGAATACTTTGTTGGACCGTGTCGATGTTCATAGTTATGCAGTTAATCACTGTGTACCTAAAATCAGATCAACAAATCGACACTATCCACCTTGGTTCACGAAGGCAAAAGTTAAATAAGTTCTAAATATGAAGCAGTCCTATTTTGTAAAACGGAAAAATACAAGAATAGATTATTGTCCAAGTGAGTTTACAGGACTTCCTCAATTACTTAAATTAGAGGCAGATATGGCATACCATCATTATCAAGAGTAGATAGAAGCAAATATCAAACAACACTAAGGCTTTTTTGGTCATTTATTGTAGGAGAACTTCAAGGATTGCTGAGCACATATTTTACAACGATAAACAACCTACTCAACTTCAAGCTATAGTTAGCAGTTATGTGCATCATTTTTCTAACGCATTTGGTGTTATTACGTTGACCTCGCGAATTATAAATACCAGCTATCCCTTTTTTAGTGTTTCCTTTCTTACTGAGGATGAGGCGCTGAAAAGCACTTCACGACTCAACAATGATATGACATCGGATGATGATAACATACTTAGTTTTCATATTCGGTAATGTATCCACCGTCTATATTATGCACTTCAATTATTAACAGTTCCTAAAACTAGTGAAATAGTGCCAATGTTTAAAGGAGGTAATCGAGCTAATATTCTGAGCTACAGACCTATAAACATTTTAGCGAACTTTGCAAAAGTATTTGAATATATTTTATATAACAATATTTACTTTAACACCCTTTTAAAAGCATGTCAGTGAGCTTCTGTCATTCGGTAATGTAAAGCGTGCTAAATGAACTAGCGTAGTAATGGGCACTATAAAGCACTAGGGATACTAATTATTACCCCTATACATCGTATTATTGTTCGATAAACTTTTCAGTACTTGTGGTATATGACTTATGCAAGGTTGCTTCGTTGTAAAACTGTCGCTAGTTTCACGCCCGTAAAATGTTGCTTTCTCTTCTTTAATTACATTTCAACTGATTAATTTCTTTTGTACTATTTAGAGTAAATTACAACTTCTTAGTAATGTTATAGATATTTCAACAGTAATAACAAAAATTTTAGTAGTGCGGCACAGATAATTTTGTGTAATTATATGCATAGCTAGAAATACTATTTTAATTCACATATTGCTACTCACATTATACATTATCCTTTTTTGAGTGCAATTTCATATAATTATCCACATTATTAATTCTTTACTCCGTTTTGGGATGTATATTTACTATTTACAGTAGTTATTTTCCTGTATCTTATTCCCAAAGAACATTTTCTTTTCTACGGATTTTTTTATGAACACTATTGTCGAAAACCAAAGGAAAATTAGGAAAACATGTTTTATATTACGTGGATGAATTATAACAATCGTTGTTCGGTGAAATACAGATATTTTCCAAACAGTATATAGTTCTCTCCACTCGCATATGTCCGAAATAGACAATTTATGTAATATATATACACTAGCTAACATACATTCGTTGTAACCAACTTGGTAAATTTCACCCAATATATATTTAGAGCAATGGATCAGCGAGGACACATTGATGTGGAAAGCTTTTCATCGCATTAACCACAATTTACTTTGTGTTAAACTAGAGGGTATTGGCTTCTGTCCTTTATTGGTGAAGTTTATTTCTTCTTACCTCTTTGGAAGGAATGGTTATGTCTTTTGTAATGAGTATTTGCCTGCTCGCTTCAAAATATCATCGGCAGGATTCTAACCTCGGGTCATTATTATTTAATATATTTTTTTAATGATTCGCCTGCTAAATTGCGAAGATGAACATTAAGTCAGTGTGTGCTGACAACGTATAGAATGTTGGAAGACATCTTGCGGAAGGTTGTGGATCTAAAAGCTTAGCTTACACAATAAGAAGGAGGAAACAGCTTTGCTATTGACCAACTTACATAAAAATGAGAGATAGGCGTTACTACGTCTAATTTCTAAAGATGTTACTAAGAAGGAGTTCAACAATACTTTAAATGGGAAATCCCTGCAAGGATAAATGTTATTTTGTTTACGCATTTAAGAAAACGCTTTTGCACATTTTCAGTGGGTTTTATTTTACCATCATAATATCGACACCATACAATTGTGGCATACTCAAGATTAGAATGCACAAAAGAAAAAAAACGCTTTTAAGGAGGATACGTTAGTAAACATCTTGGTGTTGCGCAATATAGAACCCATGGTTTTTGTATCAGAAGAAACAATTTCTGTAAGATGGTCAACGAAATCAAGTAGAACACGAAATGTTACCCCAAGGTAATAATAGAAATTACGTTGTTCCTCTAACGTTAAATTTAATTAATTAGTTTTTCGTAAAATTCTAAAATAATTAAAAATTTCACCGCCCTGGTAGGATTTGAACCTACAACTCCCGTTCGCTAAACCCATGTGTTAAGCCATTACACCACGGAACTGTCTGAGCAAATCGCTATCTAAATTCCCATTTATGTTATTAAATTTCAATTCGCAAATATTCATACCTGGATGTAATGTAAATTTAAGATTTTTATTTTTCAGCTATCATTAGATATCCTATTATTGAAAATGGTTATTGTTATCTTGAGTAGTAGTAGTTATGTTCTTGACATTCAAAGAATCTGGCGGTATTTTGGTCTTTTCAAAGGAACCTGGTCTATAATTAATGATGCACTATTAATTGTACTTACCTTTAGTTTGTATATCGTCGTAGATTGAATGTTTTCCAAGAAAATTGAATGTTCAAGATTTATAGATATATAAAAAGAATAATTGAAAAATTATAAAATTAGTATAGTTTTTTTGTCTGGTATAGTTATTTATTTAGGTTAAATTAAGGAACTCGGCAAATATATTTTTCGCCTGTTTATTAAAAACATGCCTGTTTGATTATAATTTAAAGTCCAACCTGCCCAATGAGGTGTTAAATAGCCGCGGTATTTTGACCATGCAAAGGTAACATAATCATTAGTATTTTAATTGAAAGCTGGTATCAATGGTAAAAAAAAGAGCTTTAATCTCTATTAACTTATATACTAAAACATCCATTATACTAAAAATAATGCAACCCACACGTTAAAATCTTTTTCAACATAAATAAATACAATATATATAATAAAGGAAATTTCAATTATCATTGAAAAAAACCAACGGAAAATTCTTCTAAATAATTTGCCTTAATCTCTTTAATCCTACTGCAACAAGTTGGTACCATAGTGTCGACTGAATAATTGAAGAAAACAATTTTCTAGTGTTACTTTCAATATATTTAAATTTAATAAGTACACTATATAGAAGTAAAATTGCAGAAATAAGGCAAGTCCCCGAGAAATTTGAATAAATACAGTTGCATGGTTTTCCTTAGTATGTGGTGTTTGCGTAATTCTTTCAAGAAAGGTGCTCTCTAGTGCAACGGTAACTTTCCCTAACAGTATCTTTTTCACTTTACCTACATATTTTCTGAGACGAATCTTTCACCATCCGACCTAGACCAGTTTAAACTAATTTTCATCCCATTTGCGCTTATGAAAAATCAATTTTTATAGTCGACGATGGGTATACAGTAGCGTCTAAGCTTCACGTCGTTGAAGACGTCGCGTTTCGCATTACAACCTCATTTCCATATTTTTAATGCGAACTCTCTCCGTTCGCGTCGTTGTCGTCTACGTATTTCGAAACACCTTTCCCCGTTTCCTAAATGTACATCCACTCGTGTTGCTTGTTGTGAATAAAATAGCGTAACGTACGACCATGCATAATACGATGCTAAGGAATATGTGTGTACGTAGGTACATACATAGGTAGGTCAGCGTATGTTTATGCGCTCGAAATTCGTGCAACGCTTCTTTAAAAGTTGCTATTGCAGATAGGACGTAATATACGGTTAGATATTAGCTAACGTGACGGTATCTAGGTGCAGACGGTATCGAATTTGATAGCCGAAGGACGCTGTAGGGGATCATAAACCGCGTCGTTTGCGATATTATTACCCGCAAGTGTTGAAAGCCTTGGGTAATAATATCTACTCGAGCTGAAAGTTTATGTACAAAGTGTTTTATGATACCCCAACTAGTAGATATTAGGATGTAATTTGTAGATACATTAGATATGTATAAATCGTTCATCTAAATTGGAATAATCCTTTGGTAGTAACTATTTCCTTGGTAATAGTAAACAACAGGAACACGTCTATATTCCGACCAAGTATCTATCATATCAAGCAGTACCGTCGTCTTATTATGTACACTCAAAGGAAACGATTTAACGCATTAGATTCAAATGGATTGTAAATTATAAAGCCTCTATCAGGTGTATGCATAAGTTTTTTCCGGTTCTTTGCTTATTCAAAATATTGGTCATCGGCTTCTACATATTTTACCCATCTTTTAGGTAATTTATGGATACCATACCCTCTGCAAGCGGGTGCCCCGTGTACCCCATAGCGCGAAGAGTTGATACTCAGATGGTGTCAGATCTGGGAAGTATGGCGGGTGCGGAAAAATGACCAAGTAAATCAAGTGGATTGTAAACTATAAAGCTTATATTTTGAACACGATAGATAATTAGATAACGTATGACACAAAGTTATAATCAAAAGACTAAAATATGCTTGAAATAACTATGTGATTATCCAAAGATTATCAAACTAAAACAAAATATTGTAACGATTTCTTATTCCATTGTATTAATATTCGTTATAAAATTATGTATTGTGTAATTTTGTAGATCTCAACGCCATGAATGCATATATATTATAGAAATTGCCTAAATTTACTGCATGTATCGCATAAGTCGCATTAGAACAGGAACAAACAGAGTACAAGGATCACAAAAAGAAGAAGAAGCCGAATCATCTACTAGTACGGAACCTTCAAGAGAAAAGAAGCTGTGTAATACTTGTCCACCCTTAAAAGGCAGAAAAACAAAAGCAATTTACATTCTTATCTACAAAAAGTGTATTTAGCCATCCTATTATGTCTTAAGGTTTACAGATACCCAAGCTACTTTTATACGAAGTCACCGTTCAAATTCGGGCACTTGTCGTACCGTGTTATCAGCTTTTCTATGTCTCCTGCATACCAAGTTGCTGCTAAGTTATTGAACCACTGATTAATGGTTTCTTTAAGTTCATCATCATTTTCATAGCATTGCCCGCTCAAAAAATCTTTCAATTTGGGGAATGAGCGAAAATCACTTTTGCCTAAGCCCGGAGTATATGGCGGATCTTGCAGAATTTCCCACCAAAACTATTGCGGCAAGTTCTGTGTAACTCTCGCTGCATGCGGACGTTCATTGTCATGAAAGAGGATGACTTCACTCCTTAGTATTTCGCGCCGCTTGTTTTGAATAGCACGACGAAGTCGTTGAAGTGTCTGATGGAAGGCATTTATGGTCTCAGCTCTAGCCATAATCTTTCTGGTGCTCAAAGTGTTTTGACTGGTGCCGTTGAGGTGATTGGCGCTTTGTTTATGGCGTGAAATGTGCTACCCAAGTCCCATCACCGTTGACCATGTGATTCAAAACTTCATCACCATCCTTTTCGCTATGAGTAAGAAATGTCAACGCAGCTGCCATGCGCTTGGTTTTGTGTTCTTTCATCGCATTGCGAGATTTGTTGATTACGTAGTCCAACAAAAAATTTTCTTCTGCTGCGTAATATCTTACAGTTATTTTTAACTTCAAGGTACGCTAATGCCAAATATTCCTTTTGCCCATTTTCCCTATCACGTCACGGTTTTTTTTCTACGGCATTTCTTGTTTACCAAAATTGGGTCTTATGAAGTAATATGTTAAAGCTCTAGATTTGCAAAGCGACTGTTTCAAGTACATATGTCAAAACTTCCACGACTAAGTTACGAAAAAATTGAAGGTGGGGTATTTGATGGACTTCAAATTAGATCTTGAATAACAGATCCAAATTTCATGAACTCGAATGAAGCCTGGACTTCATTCATGGTGGCATTCTTGGAAACAAAAAAGCCTCCAATTACAAAGAGCTTGTGAAATCAGTGCTTTAAAAATTTCAACCACCTCGCTTGTAACATGAGCATTAATTAAGCTTAATTTCTTTCATAGTCATCTTGATAGATCCGAAAATTTAGATGCTGTGAGCGATGAACAACGCGAGAGATTTCATCAAGATTTTAAAACCATGAAAACTCGATATCATGGAAGATGGGATCCTCGTATGATGACTGACTACTGTTGGAGTGTTCAAAGAGACTGTCAAACCAAAATACAGGGTGGCGCAGGGGAACGGGAAATTTTGAAATAACGTCATTTCCACGAATAAATTCATAAAACTAGTAATTTATTAACGAAAGTGCATGTATGCAGCATGCCATTTATGTTTTTACAATCAAAATGTCCAAAAGTGTTTCTTTACTTTTTAAAGATGACATCGGAAAGATGTCCTCCCATTCGGCGTTCACACTCTAACAGCCTGTTACGAAAACTCTGGAATGCGCGGTGTAGCAAATCTTAGGGAATGGCAGTGATTTCTTGTTGAATATTCTCCTTCAGTTCTTGGATTGTTGCAGATCGTGTACGGTACACCTTGCCATCAAGATACTCCCACAGGAAGAAGTCGCACACACTAAGATCAGGGGATCTCGCAGGCCATTCAATGTCACCGTTACGTGAAATAATGCGTCTTCCAAACAATTGACGAACTGGTGCCATCGAATGTCGAGTAGTGTGTGACGTGGCTCCGTCCTGCTGAAACCACGTTTTCCATGTTAAGATTAAGCTCGTACAGTCTCGGTGTAAAGAATGTTTGAAGCATTTCAACATATCGAGCGTTACTGTCGCTACACTACCATCCTCACGTGCAAAAAGATAAGGGCCGATAACACCATGACATGATATAGCACACAATATTGTGATTTTGTCAGTATGTAGTGGTCGCTGGTGTAACTCACAAGGATTGTCCTGGGCCCAATAACGAAAATTCTGTTTGTTTACGAAACCGTTCAGGTGGAAATGGGCTTCGTCTGATATCGCGTCCTCGTTAATTTTAGTCAATATCTGCCTACTGAACTCCATACATGACGCTGGGTCTCGTTCATGTAATTGTTGCACAATCTGCAACTTATAGGGATGGAAATGTAATTCGTGCAGTATTCTTTGTAAGCTTCGTCGCTTAATCTCTAGCGTAGATGCATGCTGTCGAACGGAGCGGCGAGGATTTCTCTCGATTGCAGCTCTAACAGCCTCAATGTTCTCTGGGGTACGTTCCGTTCGAATGCCACCTGGAGCTTTCTTTTTCAAGACAGATCCTGTTTCTTCAAAATTACGCACCCACGTTGTAATTGCATGCGCAGATGGGACACGTCCGTGACGTCCGAGCTGGTAATGGTGTCGAAATATTCTCTGCGCGGCAGTCGTACTATCACCATTTTTATAAAACGCTCTCACAGCTACTGCACGTTCCGCACCAGTCCAACGATCCATGATTACTAAATGGCAATGCGTTCACAACAATTGTGCGACGTTACGAACAACTGCCGGCTCTACACTGCTGACAACTGTAACATTCAAAATTTCCCGTTCTCCTGCGCCACCCTGTACAAAGCAGAAAGTGTAGCAAGCGAAAATTTAATACCTGATTGTTATTTGTGTTTTTACAAGTACTCTTGTAATTCTTTAATAATTATTAAATTAAACAAACAAACGAGTTATAAAAATGTTATACTTTGTTTATATCTTATCAGTTCTTAAGTTACAAGTTAGCCGCATTAGCGATGGCGGAGTTAAATTTTGACGTGATACACAAAAACTGATATAATTTTCGGATACAGTACATCTAAATTAATAAAACAGGTGTCATACAGAAGTCGGCAAACAATGAGTTGAACAGTGTTATTTTTGGAGCTCTTCGTTTTGTTCTTTGTCCTCATTCCGTTGGTTTAATGATTTACTTGCTGCTCTTCAACTATAACAATTTGTTTCTTTAATTCAATTTATTGCATGGCAAAAAATACGTTGTACATACATACAGCGAGTTTCCACTGTAACCTTCAATGTTAGTGCAATGTTAAAAGAAACAAACGTATACCGCTAGTAATCGCATTTATTCGCGGTATAACGAAGTCGTGGAATTCTCTCTCGCATCAAAACACGTCCCTAGTTTCTGAATTGATATTTAATTGGCGAAGCGAAAATTTATAATTAACGATTAAAATGAGCGCTCAACGCTCGCGGGCGTTCGGAATCTGGACTCTGTGGTCCGAACGCGTCTACAAATTGATTAAGAAAATCTAAGGAATGGGCGCGTCGGGAGACGGAGTCAACGTCAAATTCGAAGACCGCAACGCCCGACCGCAAACTCGGCCGCAACCTTAGCTATCTTGCGCCCCTTGTTTGCAGACACTATCGCTCCCTGGTTATCTAATTAGTTCGATTTTCGAAATTCGGGGAAAGTTAGGCGCGATAATGGAAGTTAGTATGATTGTTGCTAGAATAACGACGGCAATTGGGAACCGGTGTTATTTTTAGACGATGGGAGGATTAATTTTGACTTAATGTTATAATAGCAAAAGCGCTAGTACTATGTACAATTGCGGCAACAGAAGTCCGGGCGAGACTTATAGGCTATTTTGACTGTTTTTGATTACATGTAAACCAGGCACCTGCCATGTACTATCATAACAAAAATACCGACATTTAAATTGGTTCAGTTTAAGTCTGCTTTTTGCCTTGTTAAATACTCCCTCTGTTCCAAATTAAGGTATACATTTCTCTTTGTAATTCGTCCCAAATTATGCTTTATTGTATTTATAAAATTAGTAATTCAATTTGTAACTCAATTTAAACATCCGAGGGGAAGTCAAGAAGTTTGTGGAGTGGGGTTGGGGCGCTCGCTAGGTGTCATTCTTATTGACGACTCATCATTAGTATATAAGTTAAGTTGCAGACCTATAGCATCAGTCGTTTACGAATAGTTGCCTGCTAATCAAGTCAATCCGGAAGAAAACTGAAACTATGGAGGAAATTGAACACCGTGCTGTGATAAAGTTCCTTACAAAGCAAGGAACGCTCAAACCATATTGAATGAAATGGAAACCGTTTATGGGGAACAGTGCCCTAGTAAATCAATGATTTATAAGTGGCATGGTCTTTTTAAACATGGTCGGGAGTTAATTGAAGACGACCCCCGCTCAGGACGGCCAGTTGAGGTCACCACATCAGACATCGCCGAAAACGTGCAAAAATTTCTACTGCAAGATGCCCGTTTGAAGAAAAAGTAATTATCTGCATTAGCTGGAGTATCAAATACCACCATTTTGCGTATTCTACATGACCACCTGGGTATGACAAAAGTCAGTGCGCAAGATGCGTACCGAGAATGCTCACGCTGCTGCAGAAACAGCAGCGCGTCTGTGCGTTCATACAGTTTTTGGAGCTGTGTGGAGACAAACCTACACAGGTTTTGGAGCGGATTGTTACAGAAGATGGAACATGGGTTCATCACTTTGAGCCTGAGTCCAAACAGGAGTCCATGCAATGGCTTAAAAAGGGGATACCACCGCCAAAGAAATTCAAAGTGTCAGAATCGGCTGGAAAGTTGATGGTTCCTGTTTTTGGGATTGTGAGGGGATATTATTGATTGATTACAAAGAAAAAGGTAGGAGCATAATCAGAGAATATTAGGCAGCGATATTAGAAAAATTAAAGGAGGCCATCAAGGATAATTGACCAAAAGTGTGTTGCTCTTGCAAGACAATACGCCGGTTCACAAGAGCAAAGTTGCAGTGGCTGCTCTGCACAAGCATGGCTTTCAATCAATAGTCCATCCACCCTACAGTTCAGACCTGGCACCTAGTGATTTTTATTTGTTCCCCAATTTAAAAAAAGACTTACGTGGAAGAAAGTTTTCCGACGACAAAGGCAAAGAACGCAATTTTGGCCCATTTTGAGGCGAAAGATAAAAAATAGATTTATTGTTTTATTTTATTTAAAACCCTTTCATTCCACGAACTTCTGGACCTCCCCTCGTGCATTAACGAAAATTTTTACACGTTTAAACACAATTCAGTTGTTTCAATGGCAGTTTTATTGCACATAGTAGAAACAAGTATACGCCCTTCGCGGTGAAGTTTTCTTTTATTCATGTGCTCAATTTTATAGTTGTTACCTCCTGAGGTCATTATGGTTGATTGCATGAACTTTTGTAGTGTCAACAATATGTTATTTACTTTTCCGTAATGAATGCATCGAAGGCACATTTAACACAATCTATTAATTAATCCATAGCCTTCGGCGACGTTTGGTGCTGCAAAGATTGAATAGCATTGAAGAAGCCAAGGTGTAAAACATCCAAATTAGGACTATTCGGTGGTTATGATTTGAAGTTAATACACCATCCATCTCTCGATCCTTTGGCCAGCAATTCTGCATGGTTGTTGCAAGAATGCGGTTTTGCATTATCTTGTTGAACGTAAATTGTCTTTTGAAAATTTGCATCTAATGGTCAGTAAAACGTTATCAATAATCATCTTTTTGCATTCTGCTGAGCTAATAGACTCGATGTTTTTGGTCACCATTGTTCCTCTTACCCAGTTCTGTTTCTTTTGCGGGTTCTTTATAAACAAAACGTCAGAGTCATATTTTGCCGTTGAAATAGGGTATTGTTTTCTGATACTGTCATAGCGTGGTCTGATTACTGCAGCTATAAACATAACTTTAATTATGAACCATTGGTTTTACAATGCCTTTCTGGTTCTTCTGTGTCTAATTGTACGTAGTTGTACATATCCTTAAAACATCGATTTGATTTAAACTTCGACAAGCAGAACTTTAGTCTCGTTCTTTTGTTACAGTCCGTTAGTAGAGGCTTTACTTTTGAGGATATTCTTTTAAAATGTCGCCCTTGTTTGAAAATGCAAAAAGTGGTCGATTTTGGAATGTTAATTGCAAACGACAAACTTCGAATTGTCCCACGGCGATTAAGTGGAGTTTCTGTGATTTTATCCAAATTCTTCGAGTAATTCTTGTGCTTCCGGCCACAATTACTTTTTCTGGAAGCCACATTGGCACAAATATTTCCTTTACTATACTGTTTTTTGCCCCATTCCAAATACGCGTAACAGTTAGTCGCGAAACATCAAACTTCTTTGCAGCTTGACCAATAACACCGTGCTTCGATTGACTGGTGGTTTTGTGTTGTAACAAGAACTGTAAAATTCCAGTAGGCAGTTCATACCTTAGTTGCTTCGTCTTTACGTCTCTTTTGTACATTTCGTGACACATATCTCCCATAGTTTTGACACAACGAGTATCTTTCTATTCATGAGTAAAATATTGAAATAATTGTGTTCTTCGGACATTAGCCGAATATTTAGATTTAAGTTATATTTTATTTAACATGTTTTCTTTTTGCATTCATATGCACTATATCTTATTCGGACCCCATGTGCGATTGCCGTGATATGACATGAAAATAAAATAAGTCTATCATAATGCATATCTTTCGTGGCAGAGACGCTGAGATGGGTATTTGCACTGAAAACGGGTCCACCTTGCATCTAACGCACCTGAATCAATTGCTATTTTGCAATTCATTACGTTTTAAGTTTAAAGGAACACATAACATTTCATTTTTCACTAATTCCAAATTTCCAAAAGCCAGCAGAAATCATCTAAGCTTGATAATAAAAATGGAAATAGATGTGAATTGTTTATTTAATATCCCTACATAGTTTCATATCAAATGACGCAACTATATTATAATTCTTAAGATTATACCTTCTTCCGTCATTGTTTTATATCGTTCAAGTTACGGCTGTCACCAAAGCAATAGTCATTAATACAAAATAAAAAAAGAAGGAAACAGGCCTCTGCGCGAATTTCTATGAAAAGGAGTATTGTAGCTGTTGTGCGAATAAGAGGGTAGGAGTTGCGAGCGTTTTTCTCAATTTGTGAAATTGCTTATTTAGCGACATAAGCAAAAAATTGCCGTAGTCCGTAAGAAGCTCGCCCATTTAGTAAATTACGGTAAACAGTACCCTGGCACGGAAGAACTTCTTTGTTTTATCCAAAGTTTTGTTTTTTCTTTTAGGAAAATTCCTTTTCTACTCGAAATAAATAGATTCTTTTTCTAGGCAATATTCCGAGCTACGCTATGCCCTGTTGAAAAAATTGGGAACATTAGCTATGGTAAAGAATACCACCTAAATAAATTGACGTTGATGTATAATAATAGACATCTCATTCTATTTATATCCGAACCTCGCAAGTTTTTATTTACCTTCCGCAGACGAGTCTTTTTCATCGAGTGACAAGTGATACTTGAGTTAGCAATATACAAATGACAAACAAATATAACGCAATTCACGTGGTTAACTTCCATATCTTTCATATCCTTGATTCTTATTCTTGGAGCAAAGTAGTTTAGTTTATAAATATTTTCCAGGTATTGATGTAGCAGTTTTCAGAACATTCTCTGATGTATAAAATAAATGAGTTGTGGACTATACTATTTTTGTTATATTACTTTCGATTTTCATGTTTTTTATTCTGTTGATTTAATTTCACAGCCTTCCACCGGACGTCTTATAGCAAGTTATTGCTGTATAAAGCGAATAGTAAAGGCCCTAGTGATTTTTGCGGAACGTCAGTTGTAACAGATTTTTCTGATAATGTATTATTCAATGACACTGCCTACCTGTTCTCTAGATAAGATACAAGCAATTCGCAAGCGGTTTCTCTGCGTTATAAACCTTTTCGAGAAGAATATCATAGTCAACCCAAACGAAGGCTTTTATTAAATTGCAACAGATTATCATTGCTTCGTCCTTTACATCGATGGCACTTGCTACTTGTACAAACGAGTCTACTATAGTTGTAATAATTGACCTTGGTTTTCGGTACCTCTGTTCATAAATATATCATTCCTTGAAGTAAATTTCGGGATCTATGTCGTTTTTAATTATGTTTTCAAAGACCTTTGTAACCACGGACACGAAGACTGTAGCTTTCGAATTGCCTAAGCAATCTAAGTAATCAAGTATTACTTTGTGACAGATAAGTTCTAATTGAAGGGAATCGTAAATTTCCTATTTAATACTGAAGATCGTATAAAACGAATTTCAAAATATAACTTCTCTGAATGCGGCACACCCGTTTCGCCTGAAAGCCCGAAGCACCTGCAACCCAAGTGATCGATAAAAACGAAAAATAAATTTCCTCCGGCGGCAAAACGCCTGCCTAACACTTCCCTAACCAATCAACTGTCACGGTGGAGATAAGAAGAAATCGGCCGTTTTTGTATACTTTTCGCGGTAGGTAAGATGATGACGGATCCGCGTCGAACCCCGCGCTGAAATCCTTGGAGTAGTGGAATGGGAAGAAGTTGATGTTGAGGTCGTTCTGCGCTCGTAAAAATTTATATTAAAGGATAATATTGCACGAAATAGATTCTATTATTCGTAATAACCAAAAATATTTAGCGTTGTCGGATAAGATTTAATTTAATTACTCATTTCCAGGAGGTGTGTAGATAAGACAATAAAATATACGCTGAATTGCACTATTTTTCATGTTTTGAGATAAGCTATTGCGTACATATGCGGGTTAATTTTAGAATAAAGGATAAGGCAGGAAGTCTCATACTTTTACTAAATTTTTTTATCAATTATTTTTTGTTATTTGAAATATTCTTGTACGTATGTATAACGTTTAGTGATTCATTATCAGATAATTAATTTCGTCATAAAACATGATCGTTGTATTCGGAATTGCTTTTATATTCCTAGACTAGACTCGAAAATAAATAACTGTAGCGACAATAAAAAATTAATTTAAAATTAAAAAGAAACACATGGATTAGATAGATTACTGGTGTTAAGGACTTAACATTGTTTTTGTATTTTATAAATTTTTTACTACTATGTATTTTATCTTCTTTGCGTTATTATTTTCATTTAGAATATTACTTTATTTTCATTTTTTTATTTATTTATTTTGCTCTCTTATATCCAATTTTATTTTAATATGTATGTACATTATGCATTGTACATGTATGCAAGCCGGCCATTCACATTACGCTAGCTAAAACTGCCTAATTTAAAAATCATTCAGTGCAACGTCGTCGAATAAGTAATGGGAGTTTTCTTAAAATTTAAGGTACACAAGCATAGGCAGTCGTCTCCCGCGCGACGGTCGAGGTATTGGCGATCGTGTACTCTCGGTCACCTTTCGTACCTGGTCGTAACGTGTACAGTAACGTCCTCGTATGATTATTAGAGATTTCTAAGATTTTCTAAGGAATCGTCGAGGGCGTTGTCTATACATTTATTTCTGGCGGGAGTCATTTGGTAACGTCGTCGAATCGCATGTATAGATTTTTTTAATAAGTATAAATTCTCGATTATCTATCATCGTACGTCGAGGCTACTGTGTCCGTTGTCGTCTATACATATTTTTAGTCTTCGGTTAAGTTTGTGTCGGAAATTATTTTGGTGAGATTGTCGGCGCGTATGTATAGACATCTTCTATAAGTACGATCACTCCGCTTCTTGCTGACGGTCGTTCCGGCCGCAGCGCCCGTTGTCTTTTGTGCGTTTGTTCGGTCCTTGTCGTATCGCGACTTAGAAATTTTTTCATTTAGTTGCTCGTCGTAGCGGACGAGTGTCACGGACCAGTTTTCTTATGTAATGTCGGCATCATCGCTTCGTTTTACTTGTCGCTGCGCAGTTCGCACATTTGCTGGTTACTGGCTTTTTCCCTTCTTTGAGGCGCAGTAGTAGAGAGCTAAAGATTGCACATAGCGTAATATTTCAAACGAGAACGCCTGGGTAGCTGTGACATTACTTTTGTATTGAGATCGGCTATTATCGCTACTGTCGCCCTCGACCAGGCGTTCAAGCTCTAAGAGATAGGGTGGGTTCCCCTATAAATGTGAAAATAACGAACGTATTTGGTTCAAGTACAAATACATGCCAATAATACAGGGCCAAGTCCCTTAGGCAAATTTAAAACAAGGAAAGTATATTAGGCTCCCGGAAAGGAACATATAAATAAGCCTAGCATCGAGGTGCGCTTATAAATTTAAGAAATAAATAGGGTTGGCTCTATAAAAGATAGTGGTGCATGCAAACAGATAGAGGCATTAGTACATGCCTCTAACAAAGCTTCAGCGGAAGCATATAAGAGTTTAACCTTTTAAACAGAATTAAGACATAGCTTTGCAACGTACATGCTGAGGCATTACTTTATGTTGCTACCAATGAAAATACATATACACATGCTAATGTACATTACATGTATGAGAGAGCTCGAATAACTGCAATTATTGCAAATATATATATATCTTACGTACATCGTACATGTACATAGGCAAGAGTGGAAACCGTGTACACATTTTATTTTTAAATATATTTTTTGCGCTTGCGCATTGAGTTTCACTGTACAACCTTTCCTTTAGTAAATAAGCGAACATACTCTATAAGTTAGTATTGGTCAAGTAATTCAGGAAATTACGAGCAGGCTACAGCGGCGCTGTTCTTCAAACCAGGAGAACGTAACAACTGGGTCATAAAATCATCTTGGGAACACTGATTGTGAATGTGACACGGAGTTCCTTTATGCTGTAGCAATGTACTGGCTCATATAGCACCATCACGTGTTAATAATAATAATCTATTAAACGTTCAACATATCACTGTCCAGAGTGGACAAAATAATACATGTAATGCATAAGGAATATATAAAAAGAATTCATATACTAAAAACTAAATACTAATAACTCAACATATAGAAAAAAAAATGAAAAATTAAAGCAAATCGACATTGAGGCTACTAAAATATCTTGCTGATTGTACGCACAAGTACAGCACCAAAGTACGTTCGTCCGAGCTGTAGGGATGCGGGTCAAATGGTGCGATCTTGATTCTAGGCATGGCACAAGAATATCAACTCTAGACAATAAGCTAGGAGAGTCAATTCTTCCAGTGATAATATTACGCATAAATATAGCTTTGATACAGTTTCTTCTCTTAACAAGCGTAGGAAAGACATGCCTGTCAATTAACTCCTCGTAGGGTATTCCTCGTAAGGGATATGAGAGATATTTTAAACGTTTGCGCAGCATCCGTTCAAGAGGGTCAATCTGGACGTTATAGAGAGGAAACCACATAAATGAAGAGGAGGATTATATTCCTTCAGAGCTAGTAAAATCCTTGCAGGTACAAAAAGTAAATCCTAATACTTTAGAGTCGTAACATCTGAGACATACCTAGAGAAGGTAAACCCTTCATTATATATCACCC
This sequence comes from Trypoxylus dichotomus, assembly GCA_023509865.1. Lineage (NCBI taxonomy): Eukaryota > Metazoa > Arthropoda > Insecta > Coleoptera > Scarabaeidae > Trypoxylus > Trypoxylus dichotomus. Next base: position 39,627,993 of record CM042081.1, read on the forward strand.
CTAAATCTTTAATAGAAGACTGACGGGCAATATTAATATTGTTAATGTAATACTGAGAATCGATTCTATGTACCGTTCTTGTGAAGGATATGAAGTAGCATTTATCTAGGTTCAATTTTAGATTATTATGCAGGCAGCAGCGATGAAGCTATTTCAGATTACGTTGTAGAAAGTTAACATCAGTGAAGGTGTTGACAGCGTGATAGATCTTTATATCAGCGGCATAAGCTAATAAAGAACAGTTAATAGATTTTTAGCAAATCAGCGATGTATATATTAAAGGGCTATAGGTCTAGGTTCGATCCCTAGGGTACTTCAAAGGTAGAGTAAAAATCTATTAAAATAAACATGATTAGTTCCATCAAGAAGATACGATCGAATGACGCCTAGAAAATTTCTGCCGACGCCGAAACAACTCAGTTTATCCAACAATTTACGATGATCTATTAGGTCGAATACACTAGAAAAATCTGTTTAAATAACATCCACTTGACCACCTCCATCTACAGTCTCAGCTATTATTTGGGAAATCTGCGCCAAGTTACTTGTAGTAGATCTACATATTTAACATAAAACCATGCTGAAATTCTGAGAGAGATTTTACACCATAGGAGATACACTTATAAATTAAGACTTCAAAAACCTTCGCAAAAGAATAAATTATAGCCACAGGTCTATAGTTGCCAATATTAGAACTATCACCTTTTTTTAAGATTGACGAAATTCTGGTTACTACACAAAAAAGTAAGGAATGTTGTCATCACCAGCTGTAAATTTATTCTTTACCTACTTCCTCTACCGAAACAGACTGCAAAGACAACGGTGGTATGCTGGAAGATTCGTTAGTGGCATCTAAAACAGTACCAGCAATTCTGGTAGCGCCCTGCTTAGAACGGGTGAATTACCAAAAGGTAAGTGGGTTTTTATATGACTCAGTTCGCTATTACGAACGTATGAACTATACGCTAAACTAAAGTCCGCCTTAACCAATTTACGTAATCTCTGAAACTCCATTCTATAATAATTTCTTTGTATCGTTTTCCATTTCTTGTGATAATAAGTCTTCAGTCTTAGGCTCTCTTTATCACAGGACAGAACCAAAGGGGTAGGAAGTTTTGCAATTTGAAGCAAGCAAAGGAACATATTAATTATACACAAGATAGTATACAATTTGTTGTAAAAGTTCTGTAAAGTCAAGTTAATATTTTGGTGACTCATAAGAAATAACCAATTGGTTATAGATAAATCAGAGTAGCGGTTGTAATAATTTGTTTTATAAAATTTATACTGGAGGTTATTTTTGGGTAAAAACGGAGATATCTTAGAAGGTTTGGCATTAGGTATAGTAATATCTAGAGTGTGGTGGTGATTAACTTCAACTAAGAGACGGAGCAAATTATACAAAACTAACTACTATTTCAGAATCAAAATTAATCAAAACTAAAACTCTATTATTTGATAAGCTAACAACATACAGCAATATACCTAACTTTCGCAGAACCAATTTTCACTATAAGGAAGGAGATTTAATTCACTTGTTGGAAATGTGAGAAATAGAAAAAAATTGAGAATATGGATTATATGAGAAAAGTGCAACTAAATGGGAAGTATGAATAGAGAAAGAATAAATTCGTATATATTGTGCGAGTAGTAATGTCTCGAAAATGAAATATGTTTGGCACTAATTCCTATAATTCCCAATAATTAACAGAGGTGGAATCGTATTCATACAAACACAATAAAGACTTAATATTCATTTATTTTCGCTTACACCATTTTTGAAGTAGATGACGTGACTCTTTTGAATCGACTTGAGCTTTCTAAATTCGGATCTCATCTCATACGCTTAACGTGATCTCGATACGGTTAGTTAAAGCTCACTTTTGCCGCTTATTCAAAATTAAAAGTACGAATTGCTTTCCTCTGTCCCTTGTCATCCATTCGATTACACAGGACAGATTTAAATTGACCCAGCCAACCTCAATTTTTTCCGGGAATGGCATAAACGTATGTGAAATATTAAGACAGAAAGGCGTATCTGCATGTTAGATCCCTAGACGTACCACTCCGCACTAACACAGTATGCAGACAGGATCTTTTCAGCTAATAAAATCACACACGGCTCTTTAATTTAACACAGGCAACCAATTTTTAGATAGGCGCTTTTCTAAACAGTTTACTGCCTTTGTTATTATTAAATACGCCTTGTGACCTTAACACGACATAGATAGTAGTCACGAAGAGGTATATGAAAATTAATTTAGCTCATTTTTGAAAGAATTTGTATAAACGCTCCCTTGAATTAACTCCGCGGTAGAGTAGATTATAGTAAGGAATAATTGTTGTATCTTAACAAAGGAACATTGTTGTCTCAGCGTAAGGTCATTTGAATGTGTAGTTTTAGCAAAGAGGGGCAAGTTTCAGTGCTGTGCGGAGAATAACGCGGTAGGTACGTAGTGCGACAACTATTTGACGTGTGCCAGCAGGTGAAAATGTGAACACCACCTGAAAAGTATAAAACATTGTTCTGCAATGTGTGGCAAATGATACAGTGAACAATTAATATTTGATATAGATGTTTGTTTTATTCTATGTAATGTACTGTTCACTTTATTAGGCCAACAAGCATTTGTCTGCTTTTGGAGCCAGTACTGTGAATACACATTAGAAAGTCAGACATCGTTAAGAAACTTTACGCCATCTGTTCGTGATTATGTTGAAAGAAGAACTAAAGCAAAATTGAAAGATAAAAAATTGCGGTTATGTGGATGGAATAAACGATCGACAAAACATTATGTGGTGAATGCGATGGTACATACAATGGGAGAGTTTGAAGAACCGTCATATTTTGCTTCGAAACTTGTTACAAAATATACTAGTGATGAAATTTCAAAAATGGTGTTGAGGGCATTGAAGAAATTTGAAGTTTTAGCAATCCAACTTTCAATGTTTGTGAGTGACAGTACCGTTAACACGCTTTTCTTAGGCCGAAATCAGTGGCAATCTAGTATGTAAAATCCATGCCCTAAACCTTGCGTCGCAATTGATCCCTAAATGTTATCCTTTAGTAGCTGATACGAAGGCAGTATTTTTAATTAAATATTTTACCACATGGTTAATTGGGTTGAAGTTGTCTATGCTCTTGCTACAAGAATGTTTTCTATTATTAAATTAATATGTTACAGGCATGTATTCCATGACGGCAGCTATTTTTAAAATATGGAGCGCATCCAGACCCAAGAAAGCATTTACTTCTTTGAAAAATCTTACGCTGGAAAATCTGTTTGAAGAAATTATTAAGCGGTAGATATTTTAAGTTTACCAGCTTTAGTAGAGATGAAAGATAGTGAAATATAACGGTATACGTATGTTGATAAATAAAACATCCGTATCCTTTGTGTTCAGGCAAAACTGAACGATTATTGTATTCCTATTTAATCGGATTTCATCCTCATGTATATCTAAGGTGTTTAGTATTATTGTAGACAGATGGTCTGTCGTCATTCAAATATTCATAGGATTAATATCATTAAGTATGTTTAAATCTTAGAATTATTGGAAATCCCGGCAATGTCCCTATTTATTTTATCTTCGTATTTATTAGAAAATCTCTCATTCTCATTTAGGGTATTATTGCTAGGGTTTCTAAATACGATAGTGATATTATCGGTAGTTATCTAGAATGTTCACTATTACAAGGGCACTCAGGTAGTTCTTTAATTACCGATAAGACTAACCAGGGCTTATTTAAACTAAGCGCAACGTCATTTGACCAGAGTACATCGTGAAGCTGCATCAAAGAAGGTTATAGTGTTAGATACAATATTAAGAAACAGAGTATACGTGGTACCTACACCAAATCAGGATATAGTTTTATACAATATTTAGATGTGAATAGAGTTTCAATTCGTCGTTGAGCGGGTTAACCCATCATTTAGTGTAATAAGTGTACCTTGTAACTAAACTGTAAATATAGTGTACATATTGTATTTACTAGTTCCATTAACAACGTGTTGCAAAGAAAAATACAACTCCTTCAAACCAGGAGGAGTTCAAACACTTTATTTACTAGATACTACTGCTGGATGGCCATAAGATGTTCTTGAATTAAATGTAGTGTTGATACAGCGTTGAAATTTATATTTGGGGCACATTTCGACTATGCACCTGTGCGAATGTTGTAAGATACCCAATCTTTCCTTTTTCGTAGTTATATACCATGTCGTTGTCAATCTTAATAAAGCCTGTTTTTTTGTACCATTATAGAAACTTCATTCAGGAGACAGCACTGTAACTTTATTGAATGCAGGTGACCCATAGGAACCACCTGAGATTTGCAAGCCATGTGCTAATACACGTAGTTCGAATTCTTTGTCAGTACTATTTTTGGAGCTGATAGATAGACTTGCAAATTCTCTCTTGCCATTATTATTCTTAGGAATTTATATTTGTCAGTATAGATTTAGGTAGTCAAATTACATGCTTATTTAATGTTTCTTCTGAAAATTACACGTTCATTAAAGTTACTTCTGAAAATAATATGTGCTTTATTTTTTACCTTTGAAAATTACATTACTGTAATGGGATTTTTTGAGGACCCTGTTCTCCTCAAGAACATGCCCATTTCTTTCATGTATTTGCTGGACTTACCTTTCATTAAGCTTATTTGCGGTAATTGTAGTTTTCTTTAATGTAATGGTATTGTTAGAGAGAATGCAACGTTGGACTTCCTCTAAGATCGAATAGCGCTTTAATATAAGATTTCATTACTAAATATCTTAACGTATTCGTAAATTACAGTCTTGTTGCGATATATTCTGCATTTATTTAAAATTTTATTATGTAAAAAATTCCGTTTTTTTTCAAAAAAAAAAAATAGTCCCTTAAACAACAGGAGAAGAGAATAATGAGATTGTCCTATCAAAAGTTTATATCACAAAAGTCAATGTAATTAATGTATATGTAATTTTATGCAAATATATTTAACACGCACGCATATCCACACGGCACTTAGCGAAGATCACATGCAAGACCTACACCTCCATCCCTGAAAATACATAGGAGATCTTTTTGTTGCCATGATGGCCCTACTGTAGTCATTTGTCGCCTAATATCTGCACCTAGTAGCGGTTTATGAGCATGATCGACAATTGTCACGCGGAACAACGGACTAATAGCGTCGGTATAAAATTTCCGAGCATCAACAGAGTTTGTACGCTCTATATTTACACGAATTTCGCATATTATTGTGAGGAAAATACCTCAAAAGTCGCAGTGGATACGTCTTCACAATTATAGTACCCGAATATCGGATGAAACACCGCTGATCCAGCAGAACAACTCCGACATAACCATAGGTCTTCTGTCGTCAGAGTGAAGATAGGGGATTCACCAACCTACAGTATGCAAAGTGCATGTGTGAGTACAGAAAATAAAGGACTTGATATTTAGTAAAGTCATTTATTAATCTAAAAATTAAAATACAGAATTTATTAGGTAGCTATGGATTGCAATAGGTATTTTGTCGTGTAAGTGATACATTCTAAATTTAATAATACATTGTTCATTTTTATTTAATCTAATCTATTTTTTATTTATTTCAATTAATTGTATTAACGTCTTCTAAATTTATTTCAATATAAGCAAAATCCATAATAAAAGAACTCACTCGTTAACATTTCCGAACCCTGAGAGTACAATACATAGTAAATATTATAGTAAATTTTCTGAGTACCATTAATTCCACAAGACAAATCGTTGATAACAAAGTTGCCATCGTTTTTACATGTAGTTTTACTAGATTTCTTTTTAGAGAGTGGACCATCTACGTACTGATCAAATGCCTCGTCTATATACGGAGAGATATAACAAACACATAACAGGAGACATTTATAAATCTCCACGTACTCGATTCTTTTCAACTAGAAACGGATGAAAATCGCAATCGTAGACGTTGTCGCCGAAACGCTCACACCAAGACCAAAAGAAAACGAAGGTATTGAGGTGTAGATGTGAAGGAATCGCCGTCATTCTCTATGTAATGGAACTACCGACGGTCTTCGCCCCGTTGTTGTCGGACGTTCGCAATAAATTTGTCGTCCATTGTCCCCCCGCCGGTTCAACGGTGGGGGAAAAACGACGGAAATTTTTCGGAATTACCTCCGCAGAGGACAAATGTTATCCTTTTCCGAGTCCATTGTGTACACCACGTACGGGATCGGACGACGCTATTTACCAAACGGAGACGTCGTGAACTACGGGAAAAACGAAAGAAATAAACATCGCGATTTATTGTTGCTTCGGCTTAAATCAAATTTGCGGCGCTTCACCGCGGTAAAGCCGCGCAATCTGCACGCTTCGCAACTGATTAAAGGACGTTTCGAGATGTAGAAAAGTGCAATTGTCCCGTGGAAATGAATAAGGTAGACGGCGGGTTTCAGTTTGATCTTAACTGTTTTAATTTTCCGTTATAGCCTGGAGATGCGATTAGTTTCAGCGGGAATTGGATAAATTCTCGCAAATTGTTGTAAGATTACAAGGGCGAATCTTCTTTTTCAAGCTGTAGTTGTTCCAGAAGCATAAAATTGGAATGGGTTTGAGCCAGATTTCATTTATTCTTCAACTTCCTGGACGCAAGGAAGTATGATAGATTGCTGTCACATCTTTTTAAGAAGTTTCACTTAAAATAGTGTAGTCTTTATCGGAAGTAGAAGTAGATTTTTATATCAGAAGTACGGATTACGAAGCATTAAATTGGACTTTTGTAGCTTTAAATAAAACTTTGTAAAGAGAACTTTGTGCTTGTGATCTTCTAGAGCATACGTGGGCGACAACCGGCCCGCGAGCCGGATCCGGCCCGCTGTAAGATTTGATCCGGCCCGCGAGACATTTTGAAAAACCCAATTAAAAAAAATATTACCCTTATTGTACCTATTTTTTTCATTTCATTTTCTTATTTTAATAAATTGCATGATAATAACATTGTCGTATTATTTCATATCAGATATCTATCGCTAAAAATTATGAACACTACATTAAAAAACTACTTTTAAACGCGGCCCGCGAACGTATTTGAACACTAAGGTTTGGCCCACAGCATGCCAAAGGTTGCCCATACTTGCTCTAGAGTCTCACTGAATATTAAAATATCATCAATATAATAAGAACAGAAATCCGAAAATTGATCTAAAATATATTTCATTGCATGTACTAATGCTAATAAAGAAGTGTTTAATCCGAAACGAACAACTTGGAAAACGTAATTAGTACCATTTATGCCAAAACCTGTGTATCTCTGACTTTCTGGATGTAAAGGAATTAGCTAAAAGCTATGTTTTAAATCTAATTTTGTAAAATATTTCTTTTTATAACATTTGCTTAATAATTCCTCAATTGACTCAGGAATTTCATACTCTCCCTTTGTTAAAATATTTAAATTTCTTGCATCTAAACATAACCTAATACTTCCATCTATCTTTGCCACAGCAACAATAGGGCTAATGTAACACGTTTTCATTCTTTTGATAATTTTGTCTTTCAACATTAATGCAATTTTCTCATTAACTTTCTCTCTGTATGCCTGTGGAATAGGGTAAATTTTACAGTTATAAACAGTTGACTCATTTATATTCAGTTTCTGGGCAAATTTTCTATATGCTACAGTAGAGGTATTATCCCATATACTAATATTCCTTTTAAATATATAACAAAATCCTTATATGTTTGTTCCCTACAATCTAATCCTTTCATTGTTTCTTCAAAATAATTACCATCTTTATATCCTTTATCAATGCCTATGTTAACATTTATATCCTCCTACTACATCATTGTCAATTCTTTAAAGAAGCAGTACCATACTTGGGTTATATTATTAACGAAAATGGTATTACTTTAGACGAAAAGAGGGTAGAGGATATTAGAAATCTGGAAAGACCAATTAACATAAAAAAATTGAGAGGATGTTTTTTATTCCAAATTTTAGTAATATTTGTTTACCATTGTATACACTTCTTCAAAAAGGAACTACATTTTTATGGGGAAAAGAACAAGACGCTTTTGATAATATAAAAATAGTTTTTTGTAAAACAATTCCTTTAATCCATGCAAATTTCAAGAAAATTTTTATTTTGAGGACGGATGCCTCGTTTGTGGGTATAGGTACTGTACTTTTACAAAATTATGATGGAGAAGAAAAACCAATTGCTTTTGTTTCTAAAAGAATTATCCATGTCTCAGTTAAATTATAGTGTACTCCATAAAGAATTTTTCGCAATTGTATATTGCATTTTAAAATATAAATTTTATCTTTTTGGAAAGAACCGTATCGATAGTAAAAAAAGAGGATATGATCTAAATCATCTTGATGAAATACATAATACATACCTGTATGCTGTTCAGATTATAGGTGCATTACAAAAGGACGATGTTTGTATTGGTGACACGTTATTTAAACTCGATAAAGACACAAATTATAAAAATTATTTTATTAAAGAGAATGTATTACATAAGCAATTAAAACATGAAAGTAATTAATTGTTTTACCAGAAGACCATTGCATTAAAATATTAAAAGATTTAAAAGGCAATAATTCATATCATTACAATATGTTGAGACGGATGTTTTCGCGGTCGCCGTATATAAAATAATATTGTCTGGTTTCTGATAGTTTATGCTGTCGGTCCCGAAAGGACGGCCCCTCGACTAGGTCAACAGTTCCTTTCGGGTCAGAAACCCGGGAATATTATTTCATGTATATATATATATGCATTAATAAATGAATCAAATTCATCGTTAACATTTGAAACGACGAAAGATGAAAACACCATCTCCCTAATTCTTCAGAAAGGTCAATACAATATACATATGTACGTTTACCGCATCTTCACTTAATATTCTAGAGAACTTCCAACTACAATACACTTGAGATTTTAAATTGCATTTTATAATTTGATCATAGTGACCAGAAAAAACTGTCACTGACACATTTGCACTGGTTATCTTTTTAAACAGAGAAACTGAAACAAAAATTTTATGTAGACAACTTACAACATTATTAACATATGCAGATCTTCTCTATGGATAATTGAAGTTGTGTTTTATCGGGTGCACATTAACAAAGCATATTATACATAACTGCATTTATTATTTACAACCGTGCATAAAATTTTTATAGCTACTACACGAAGATAATGCCCTGCCTTGTAGCATACCCGGATTATACTGCGCTTTTAACGTTTTCACTTTAATTATCCGTCATCCGATATGTAATAATAGTTCTACTATAACGTCTAGTTATGCAATTTTAATGGATATTGACTATATAGTCACCCCTAGAAACCATGATTTAGTACCGTATTAAAAATTTAAACAAGTAAATGGCTGCTAATACATGTTCAAAGCCAAATATAGATTTACTGCGCACCTACATTTTGAAATTTTATTAAATGTCTGACTTATTCTCTCTGTCATTAGGAAATTACACCAAACTACGTAGTTGTTTTCAAATTACTATACTTCTATTTTTAGAATGTCATTTTGTATCTTACAGATGTTATCTTCAAAATTATTTGTTATAACCTATGACGTGTATACTAACGGTTAAAAATATTCTTTCTGATTCATTACTCAACGATTTGTTTTTCTGTTTTTTTTTTCTATTTATTGCGTGTGAAAAACATCCCCTTTTACCTGGAATTTCTTTATCATTAGATTTGACTTATTGCAATTTATTCAATGCTTGTGCATTAAATTTTTGGTTCGAGATAGCTTATCTGCGATTTGTGCGTTGGTTCCCTGACAAATATTGACTCTATTTCTCAACAAATTTACTTATTTCTATAATAGCTCATAACTTGGCTAAATCTTCGGCGCGCAAGGTCTGGACTCGCCCGCATGCACAACTGATGCGAAAATTGGTCGAGTTCGTTGAACCAATCTATCTCCGTTTTTCCTACTGTATTTGCACGTATGGAACGTCGTATTACGTGTTATAATGTATTTATACTTCATTATTTGGAAGAACATTTTGGCACTTTATCTGTATATATTTCAGGAGGAATAGTAATATGTAAAGTTAGTCAAATCCACGGGGTGCCAGATCCCCATCCAGACCGATGCGGAAACCTACCGCGTTCCTCGCGTGACTCGACCGTATTGATTGCGATTTCACTTTTATGTACTGCTACAAAAGCGATTGGGAGAAATATGTACGTAATACAACTTACACAAAGAAAAATGTAATGGAAAAAATTATGTTAGATTTATTTTCGATGTTTATTACTTGTGCTTTGCCCCCTGAACTTGTTCGATAAACACCAGTTTTAACACCTCTGGCATACATACAGCCCAATTCGGTATAAATAAGGTAAGTCCTTATGTTTTCGACATACTTGCTAAAACATTAATATTCCGTTAAAATCAATAGATAAACTAATTTGCCAAGCAAAAGGAACAAATTTCTATTTTACGTATAACATCATTTTCCACGGTTAATTTTTTAACAAAGAGAAAAATAATTGAACATCTTTACATATAAAAAACGGTTATTTAAAGACATGTCGGCTAAAGAAGAATTTTTAATAATGATTCCCCCGAAAGGAAAATTTTGTGACAAGCTGCAAGCTATAAACTAGAGTGCATTACAACAGATGGTGTACCAGCTCTGACTGGAGACAAAAATGGTTTTGTTACATTGTGTCGAACTAATTATCATTTCCCTTCGTTTTTCTAATTCCATTGCAATATTCATGAGTAAGTTTTGTGTTCAAAAGTTCTAAACATGGAGGAGGTTATGAATATCGAAATAAAAATTGTGAAGGTTTGAAGAATTATTGCCTGAAGTAACTGCTTTTCTACAAGGAAGAGATGTTAACACTGAGATGCTTAAAAGCGGAAAATGGCTAATTAATTTGGCATTTTTAACGGACGTCAAAATGCATTTAAACACCATTAATTTGGGGCCGCAAGGCAAAGAAAAAGCTATTACCGAGATCAACGCATTCAAAAATTGCAACTAATGATAGATCAGCAGAAAGAAAGGCACCAAAGATAAAAACGCTGTTAAATACAGCTTTTCTCCTTTTTTTTTACGAAAAGAAAGAATCTGAAACATTTTCCGTCTCTGAAAGCAAGGATTCCTCATTTGAGTTTTGATAGTTATGAGAGAGAATTAACAAATATTTTGAGCGAATTTGAAAGATGATTTTAGTACACTGACAAATATCTCAACTTTTATGAGTTATCCTCTTTTCTGTGAAAACATTCAGAAATCTATTACTGAAATAGCAGCTTAATATAAACTCTTCTGTTGAAAATGAGGTAGTGTAGATTATTAAACCACAGCATCTGATACAAAATTCTAGTCTTTTATATCTTTATATGGTCTTCAATTGAGAGCAATCTTTGGGTCAACTTATTTGTGCGAGTCTACATTTTCTGAAATGAAAATAATTAAGTAGAAATATCCCCATCGACTGATTGACGAACATGTGTCATCATTCTTGCGATTAGCACTTAGTAATTACGTACCATCTTACTAAAGGTATGGTGAAGACATGCATTGCCATGCACCGACATCCAAAGGTTTGTAATTCTTTAGTTTAATAACTAAAACATCGTTTTATAAAGACCAATAAAGACTCATTTTTGAATATCGGCTTTTTCATTAACTTTTTTCACACGTATGACCTACCTACACCACGATACACCCTACCTACCTATATTATAATCTTGTATCTGTATACTAATAATTTTGATGTAAATCGCTAGCAGTTCAAGTCTCGGCACCCTTGTTCTATATTGTAATATAAAATCAAGCTATGATACAGAGCTAACAGATTTAAAAGAGCACACTGTATACTTGAAAATAATTTTGCCATGTAATATGATATCCGTTATGGCTTCTAAAATATTTTGTAAAAGCTTTAAAAATAAGAGACATCCTGTATATGTTTATCTGAGTATTGAAGCCTACTGAAGATCGACCTTTATTTTCATAATTTTCATCATTCATGCGAAGAAATTTCACGTTTTCGCGTAGGATCTGGATTCCATATTCCTTCATCAAAACGTTCATTGTAAAAACAACTGTTGTCAATGCGAAGGCGCTGCGATATAACACGATTTTTTTTCTATTTCCGCCATAAAGATTTCGCGAGTTACGTGAGATCGTTCCGGTTCCGCGACAAGCCTGGCATCATACTTGCCGCGAATCTATCATATATGCCGCGTCACACGCGACCTAGAAAATGGCGTTGGCTGATGCATTTTCATCATGCGAAGAAATTTAAATGCAGAATATCAATCTCCCGGGAAAAGAAGGTAACTTGACGTTACAGACTGTATTAAAGCGCAATGAGTAAGGCGCCGCCTGTCACCGTTTCATGCTCTCTGCGGCGAACACACCACCTGAGACATCATATAATTACGTTCCAGGTCTGTTGCCAGTCGGTGTCAATATAGGAACGGAAGTGTATTATGGACCATGCCTATATGCGAGGGAGGGTTGAAATTTCTGTCGGATTACATAGCAACCGTTGATTAAGGTCTAAAATATTATTTTATTTTTCAATATAAAATTGTCTTGTACTGACAATTTTTTCCAATGTTATTCAGGGTTTAATATGTCCTTCTAGAAATGGTGTTAACTTTTTTTGTCATTGTATTCAGTGTTGTAGCTAGGGTACGATATCTATGGCAAATAATTAAAGATTAAATATATGAGTTTACGAAATTAATTGTTTCGAAGTAAACTGCTCATAAATCTGGGGCCAATTATTTATTTCTGTATATAAATAATCTATTAGACAAGAAAACATTGTCCGTACTTCACAACAAATAAGGAAATATTCGACTTAGATATAGTATATAACTATATGTAATAGCAACAATTATTTAAAAAGTAATAATAGTAATAATAATAATAATAGTATTTATTATCCAAGGGTTAAATCGTTACAGGATAATTTAAAATTAGGTACAAAGACTCCGTAATACAGAAAAATAATAAAAAAACAAAAGCAACAAAAACTAACATAACTGATTAATGAAATCATGAACAATGTCTCTATCATACAGGGGATTTCAATAACAGCGTAACATTTGAATTGTCCGCCATGTTTCACTGTCATAATGGCAAGTGATTATGACATGATGGATTGAGAATTCACAGATGGGAGTTAATGATTGTTAAACATTATTATCAAAATGGTAAAAGTTTGATTACCACTACTCGTAAAATGCGTACAATATTCGGTCGACAGAATGTTCCTAATTCATCTACTGTGAAAAGAATAATCGAAAAATTCGAAAGTACTGGTACGGTTAGTGATGTAAAATACACAACACGAGCTAATAGAGGTCGCTCAGAACAAAACGTCATGGTAGTTCGCGAAAGTGTGGCCGAAAGTCCAAAGACATCGATACGCCATCGTGCACAAGAATTGAATATTACAATAGCCATTCTTCAGCGTTTTCCAACTAAATATTTGCGTCTCTACGCCAACAAAGTCAATCATTTTCAATGATGAGGCACATGTTCACCTCGATATCTTCGTTAATCGGCGAAACTGCCACATTTAGCGCTCAGAAAATTCACGAATGTTTCATCAGAAAGCAATGCATCTAAGACGTGTCACTGTCTGGTGTGCATTCTGATCTGGAGGAATAATTGGAGCATATTTCTTTGAAGATGAGCATGGTAATGCAGTAGCGGTGAATGGCAAACGTTGTCGTGCTATGATAACGTAGTTTTTTGTGGCTCGATTGGGAAATGTTGTTCTTGATGACATGTGGTTGCAACAGGACAGTGCCACATGTGATACCGCCCGTGAAACATTGACGGTTTTACACGAGTTTGCTCCTGGTCATGTCATTTCCCGGTTTGGTGACGAAAATTAGCTGCCACGTTCTTGCGATATAACACCTTTGGACTTCTGACTGTAGGGTTATCTAAAGTCACAGGTGTATACCAACAAACCCGCGACCACCGAAGCAATAAAGGCCGAAAGTATACGATATATCGATGAAATACCGCCACATGTATACAATTGTGTTATTACAAACTTTGTTAAAGTACGCATGTTCCATGGCGGTCATTTACAAGATATTTTGTATCATATACAATCCCCAAATATATACATTATAAATCAACAAATATTCCAATACTTTGCTATAGAAAACCATGTTTTATTTAGCCTTAAAATCTTGGGCTTTTATTGAAACTTCCTTTATATACTACAGTGAATATTGAACAATATTCAATGTTCTACGAGGGATGTCCCTTCAGTTTTGCACATAGAGCTGGAATAAAACAGTAGATAACTTTAAAAAACTACAATGCTTTTCGAAGATTAATGTACTTTTGCATGCGTTCGAAACAATTCTGGAAATAATTATTTCACTTCATCAAAAGAGTACGCATGTGTTAGCAGAGCCATGACTGTCATCTACAAGATATTTTGCTTCATACATAATATCCAAATGCATTATAAAACAATATATATTTCAATTCTTTGCTACAGAAAGCCATGTTTTATTGGACCTTAAAATTTTGCGGTCTTATTGAAACATCCTTCTATAATTCAGCAGCGTCACACATTGTGCTTATTACAGAGCTCTGCAGCAAATTTATTCTAAGAATAGGTAAAGAAAAAGTGGGAGAGGAACGGAAGGATTTGCGAGGAATAAGAAAATTGATAAAGGAAAGTGAAAAGGGGAGAATCAATGAAACTACGAGCAAGTTTCCATATAAATGATGCTCCTTAAATTTCATGGCGATACTCCAGTGGTTGGCTTCTAGGTAGCAAACAATGATCACTGTTCCTATCAGGATACTCAGTATTGATTTTGAAAGATAAATACTTTAGAAGGCAACGCTGCTAATTAGTATAAGGATAAGCAATCTACACTTCCCTAATTTCTTGCCTACCTATTTTTCAGCACTTATGTTGTTGTATTGATATGTAACTACAAAAAAATATTTCTTTTTTATGTCCTAACTTTGTCACGAAGGACTGCATACTTTTTATTCTCTCTAACTGTTTGCAAGTCTTCCATGGAAACTAATAATTGTGAACATCACACCAACCTTCTCCCAAAACTGGGAAACTGTACTCACTTGTATCGCTGTGTTCTGGACGCCAGGTATGCATTTACTATTTGCACTAGCTAACGCCAAGAAATGCCTACTAGGTCGTTGGTTTAAAAGGGCGGTGATATAAACTGAGAAGGGATTTCAATTGGAGGTAGAGAAAGACGTTTGAAACCGCGCTGGTAGCGCCGCTTAGGCAGAGACATATCCGCTTGGTAGCGTTTCCTCTCTTTACATTATCTTTCCCATGAATGATTCCACTGATACCATGAGTAGCATTAGCAGCATTACTTTTTTGGCCGCAAATATGTACATATTTGATTTATATAGAATACCCCATTATCCACCGTTAATAACATTTCGAGCCTTCTTCGACGCTATCCTTGTATTTGTTCTATTTATTAACAAATTTCGCAAATCTGTATCCAGAATGGTGGGCTTCGTACTAAGAACTTGTAGAGAATTCGCAGGCATTGCGACCATTAAACTACTACATGATACTCTTGTTGTCAGTAAACTCCTATGTGTTAGTATAATACGGTACCAAATTTATGCAACACATTCTCATATCATAGCAGATTCGGCGAAGATTCTTGAAGTTTATAGCTTACAAAATCTCTGGAAATTATCCTTTGCGAGGTTCTAACTTGAACGAAGTTCTGAACTAATTACACATGCGATCGCTTGAAACTAGATGAAAGTTCCGAAATTCGTAAATTACTTAATAACAACGTTGATTGTGCGTATCTGCTATCGATAATTTGTTTAAACGGATCAGTTTTGCTACACCTATACGCGCCGCTCTATTTGCATACTGGTCGGACTAAAACAGCATGATATGTATATGAACGGTAATAAATATGAATGATTACGTTTTTTGTTGTTATAATTTCTGTGCTTTATTTAACTATCTATTAGGTATTAACTTTGTTGTTATCCATGGATCGGAGTAATCTTTTAGACAACAAATTCTATTCTATTTTGTATATCTATTACACCGCAACAATTTAATGATTTTAGAATTAATTAATAAATTCGTTAAACGAATGTTTGTAGAAGCCTGTTATTGGAAACTTTACGAAAGTTTTGCTATGTCTGAGTTTGGATACGTGTTACTCTAAAACTACACATTCTATACTTCACATTAATTTTTCTGCTAATCCAAAAATCTGCTTGCATAGACATAAACTATAGGACCGGTAATAAAATCGAAAATTATTCAGAGTTTTTCACTTTTCCTACATATACACTCCTTTGACATTTGATTTGTTTGCAGAAAGAAAGTTACATTAAGTTGAAGACAAAAAATATAAAAAAAGGAAACTAAAACGTAACAATTTTTATTCGCTTAACAAGAGAATGTGCAAATATAATTTTCCAGGAAAATGAAAACTAAACTTTCCTCTCGTCGACATAACCATATTTGACAGCTAATATTTCTGAAGCAAATTAATTTTGTAATTCTTTCATGACCAATATTTATTTATTCTACATGCAACATGGGGAGAGATTAAATAATGTTAGCTATGCAGACGATATGGTTATTTTCGCTGACAGCTTGAGAGGATTACAGTCAATTATATGGGTGGACATAAACACCAAAAAGACAAAATGAATGGTCATTAGCAAAGGAAAAATAGACAATTATCATCTCACAATAAATCCAAAGCGGATAGAACGAGTGAGCAGTTTTACCTATCTCGGAAGTATTGTAAATGAACAGTGGGACGGACCACACACAAGAAATACGTAGCAGAATCGCAAAGGCCACATCTATTTATAATAAAATAAAGAATCTGTGGTTAATACCGCGAAAGTTCGGAAACTACAATACTTAGGACACATAATGAGTAATCAGAAGAGATTTCATCCGCTGCAGAATATTCTACAGGAAGAGGGTATTGGTGGAAGACAAATTTCTTGGTTGAAAAATCTCAGCACCTGGGTCGCTATGAATACGACTGAATTATTCCAAACAGCAGCAAACAAAGTTAAAATAGCATGCATGATAGCCAACATCCGAAATAGATAGGAACTATTAGAAGAAGAAAAAGAAGACTTGTAACATCTCCTATAGATGTTGTTTGGGGGTGAGTATTCCTTTTCTATTCACTTGTTGAATTTATATCATTATTGTTACCACATTATTCTTTTGTTATACTCTTAAATATTGTCTATACAATATTGTAAAGTATTGTGCTTCAAATATAACATTTCCTCCTAAAGATCTTATCGTCGACGATATTGTATACTGTTCTAGTCTATTTGGGTATTGCTATTGTCTTAAAAATCATATTGATTTCGCCAAATTTATTTTTATTTGCATTCTTAAAGGAATTTAAAGCTGCTGTACTACTTCATTGTAACAATCCATAAAGAAAATTGTCTTAATATTAAATAAGCAAAGAATTTCTCACAAAAATTTGGAAACCACCACCCTTTCATCCAGAAACAATTGAATCGTAATGCCTTATTGTTGCATATAAACGCACCTGGCTTCCATGTCTTTATCCATTCCCCATTCTACAGATGTTCGGTGTTTGTAATGGTATACCTTGTTAATGAATTTCAAATCGGTAACCCCTGGGATTTAAAATAAAGATTCCCAAACTTATTTGGTCTACCACTCATTTTTGAGATACTAAATTACATAACACGCCTTTATGTGAACAATTTGTACATTTCCTCTTTGTTGTGTGAGACTCGTTCCAAAAGGAGGGTCGAGCTATTCCAGAGTCTTCTGAGAACCAGCTTTCTAAATTACAATTTCCTAGTAATTACCAACGTTTAAAATTTCTCGGAAGAAATGTCGGTTTCGGTAGAATTTGAACCTGCACCCTCTAGCTTACCGGGCGAACGTAGAGGACCCTCTAGACCACGAAGACCATTATAAAAAACAACGAAAGCTTCATATTAATCTATCCAGCTGTCTATACTAATCAACACTCGGAAGAAGTGTATCTCATATATATACAGGTTGTCTTTGAAATAAAATAAAAAGGTACGGAAAATGTAAAGGTGCACTTATATAGAACATAAATCCAAAAAAAAATTAAGTTAGCTACGACGCGAACCTCAGAATTAAAAAAAAACCTAGGAAATTGTAATATGTGCCGCCTATGCGTATACTAGAATAACACAAGTAAGGATTTTGTAGAAACTACGTGATAATACTGTCTACCTTTCAAACGACAGGCTAAGAGTTCAGTAACATGTTTACGTAGGAATATATTGGCTGTAAATAATAAAGACATTTTTATTTTAAATAGCTTTATAACTTTTTTCTCGCATCTGTAAAGGAATTTTCGCAAAATAAGCCTAATAAAATTCAGCATGGCTTGTTACTTGGAAGATCTACAGTCTTGGCAGTTGTTACTCAATATATTAGCGATATACTTGATAACCGTGGTCAAGTCGATGTACTATATACAGACATTTCGTACGCATTCGATACAATCGACCATGTAATTTTGCTCAATAAGCTGGAATGTTTTGGATTTACTTCTTCGTCCCTTAGGCTTATGAGTTCCTATTTATCGCAGCGCATTAACTAAGTTTTTTATAATGGCTATCGGTCGCAAGAATTTGTATCTACCTCTGGTGTGCCGCAGCGTTCCCACTTAGGAGCACTGTTGTTTTTTATTTTTTATTAATGATATGTTGGTTAGCCTTTTCTGCCCGGCTTTGGCTTATGTTGAGGACGTTAAGTTCTATTCAGCTATTTCTAACCAAAAAAAAAATGTTGACTTCATAACCGGTTGGTGCACAACCAATAGATTTAAGCTTAATGTCAACAAATGCCGGCATATCACCTTCACGCGCAAAACGAATCCTTTAAATTCGATCTATACAATTAAAGGGGATATTGTACTTACGGTTGAATCATTTAAAGATCTTGGAGTTATTTTTGATAGCCGTTTAGGCTTTGTTCAGCATATTGAAGAGCTTTCGTCAACTTGTTCTAAAAGGTTTCGGTTGGTGGCGTGGAGCACCCGGCAATTTAGTGACACAAATTTGTTAAAGCCCTTGTATTTTGTCTTTGTAGTGAGTTGTCTGGAATACGTTTCTAGTATTTGGTCCCCTTATTATACCTACCACTAGCTTACATTGGAACGAATTCGACGTCGTTGTCTTGAATTTCTTTCGTACAAACTTGATAGTCAATACCCTCCTAGAGGAACTGATTACCATTCAGAGAGACTTATTGCTCTCAATTTGTCTGGAAATTAATAAATGGATTTGTTGATTGCGGCGACTTGCTATTTAAGTTGCACTTTCATGTACCTCATTTTTCGTCTAGATTCTGTTCTACGTTTGCATATAATATGTGTAGCTTAGCAAATATATATTATAATGATATTTTTTTCGGATCTACATAAATTTTCATTAATTTCATTTTGTAAGCACTTTATTCATAGTAACTCTTTACGCCAGTTATTCTTAGGACTTTAGTTTCTAAGTTTTCGTTTCACAATGCACATTGGCTTTGTATTATTGTTTGTTCCGTAATTGGTAGTCTGTTGGAAAATACATTCTATTATTATTATTATAAAAAAAAACAATTACTGTGAAACATTAATATAGGAAAAGAAAGTAAATCAAACGCAAGTACCTGTGTTATTAAAAGGTTCAAGCTCAGAAGAAGAGGCCAAATAATAAGTTATAAAGTTAAACAGGTTGAGATTATAAAGAGAATTGTTTTTTAAATTCTAAAAAATCGAATTTAAAATTTCTTCTTCCATTGATTTTTGACGCAGTAATGATGTAGCAAATTTATAAATAGCAAAATACGGAATCTACTTTTAAATAAACTACAAAAAATTGTAGGATCCCTACGTATTACGTAACATCACACAGAAGTTATTAAGTGCATTACACAAATTACTTGCTACACTATCAGACGCTCAACTTTGTCTAACTAATCATCAACGTGGAACAGCGTATAACTGTTGCGCTAATCAATAGCGCCAAACTAAAATGTTCGGTTTCATCATCGTGCACAGTCTGAACATCGGTCCTTGTAAAGAAAATCAATAAAGCCTTCCACTGTTATCGTCAGTTTTCCAACATCCATATTTAATTTACTCTTCGCCCGGAATGCACGACGTGGAGCTACGATGCAGATTGTAAAACTTTCCCAATCTGGTATCCCTAGGCAACTCATATCTACATTTGCTATTGAAAGTTTGATCTATACCGCGGCACAGTCAAGTGTTTGTACTTTTTGAACGCATCCATCGTAACCAGATGCTCTTTTCAACGTTGCATCCAACTTTGCCCTTGCACAAATGACGGTTTGAAGTTCCCGAAACGTGAAGTACAGACTCTCATGGTAGATATTTACACAGGGGATATTTGTGTAGGTTCCAAACGTATAACTAATTTCAAAGTGAGAGAAATCTTTAATCTTTCTTTTATATCCCTATTAAAAGCAGATACACTAGCAAAAGTGTATCCAAACAAAATACAGTGAAATTCCCCTACGCGGACACCCCTCTTACATGGACACCTCCCTTAAACGGACAGTTTCTCATGGTCCCAACCGGCTCTTATACAATTTCCATTGTATTAACTCTTTCTTGGACGGACATTCTCTTGAACGGACGCGGACAAGAGAAAATGTTCTCTTAACCGGACAAAAAATAAAATAAAAGCAAACGCCTTATCTTATTTTTATATCGAGAGTATTGCTATTGCATTTCTCGAACGCGCCGCGCGCCAATTTCGCTGGCACTTCCTCGAGTAAACCGGAGATTTACCGACTTTAGTCTTTCGGTACAAACGCAGCTTATGTCGTGCATTTCTGCCTAGCGTGAATTACGGACTTCCCCAAGTTGGTCAGGGATTTACCGTTCTTATTCTTTGGGTGTAAGCTTTCGATTGAACTTGCTTTCAATATCAGCCTGATGTCTATGCGGAAAAGACACAGTGGGCGACACATTCATTGTAGAAATGGCTCCAAATAGAAAAATTCTCACGCTTAAACAAAAATTTAGATTGTTGAAGTTTACAATAAAGAGAAATTAAGTGTAAGGAACTTATCCAAGCGTTTTAATATTGGAAAAACACAAGCTGCAAATATAATTAAACATAAAGAAATCCTACTAAACAAATGGATGTCGAACAGAAATTTGAATGAAAAAAGAAGCTTTTTGACGGGTGATCTTACTAAAATTGACAAATTGTGTTATAACTGGTTTACAGCAGCTCGGCATAAGCGGATTCCTTTAAGAGGTATGCATATGATTTTTTTTATAAGGTTTTCTTGTATTAATGCGTTGATTTTCTTTTCATATTAAATTCTAAAATAGATAAAAAACTGAGGTTACCAATAGGTTTGTTGTGACAAAAACGCAAAAAACTTATTTCTTTTTTGGGTCCGCTAATACGATGTAAAGCAAGAGAAATAGCCGCTTCTTTTGGACATTCAACATTCAGTGCTTCTTCTGGTTGGCTCAATAAATTTAGAATCCGCCACAATATAAGTTTTAATGCGATTTCGGGAGAAGGAGCTTCGGTTGATGCTGAAGATGTTTCATCGTTTTTAAAAAAATGTCCTTCTTTGATTAAGGGACAAATTATGACAGAGTGATTGCAAGACCTAGATTGGAAAATGGCTAAAGAAAAAGAAACATTTTGTTATTTTTAGATAATGATCTCATCCGAAAGACGTTCGCTTAAATAATATAAAAATAATATTTTTACCCCCTAATTGTACATCAGCTTGTCAACTACTTGACCAGGGGGTTATAAAGAATTTTAAAACTTATTACCGAAGTCTAATACTCAAACATCTGCTAGTAAACATTGAAACTGCTGGCCAGCTTTTGAGTTAATAAAGAAAATTACACCACTGGATGCAGTTTATTTGGCAAAAACCGGTTGGCACCAAGTAACCAAAGAGACAGTTCAAAATTGTTTCCGTAAAGCAGGATTTAATCATGTAAATATGCAAAGTGAAGACCAGTTAACTGAGGCTGATACATCTGACCTAGAAGATGATATGCCTCTTCGTGTACTTTCAGATATCCTCAAAAATAAGAATTTATTGAAATTGACGGATAATGAAAACCTTAATGATTTCTTGAACGTATATCAAAATTTGTATGTTGAAGATCCAGATTCAGAACAAGAAATTGCAAATCTAATTGAAATACAAGAACTTTCGGAAGATCCTGATGTCGATGAGGTTCCAGTGCCAACAGAAGCTATCCCAAATTACGATAAAAGTATTACCCTGACCAAGGAGCTCAAAAGTTTTGTCGAAAGTCACGGAGATACAGAGTTTTTAGAGCTTTGTTCTAAATTAGAAATACGATTTCAAGACGCCATTTTAAAGAAAAAGAACAGACAAACAACAATATATGAATTTTTGCGTTCTTAAGGTGACTATTCATTTCATTGTTTTGTATTACATACTACATCTATGTACTATGTACATGTAGTATACTTTGTATGTATATATCTAAAGGAAATAAACTTTTTTTTCTTGTTTAAAGTTTCTTATTTATTTTAAAAACATTTATATACATATACGATTTAAATGTCCCAGTTTCTTTAATATATTCATTTTTCGTTAAAACACGATTCTTGTTGTATCTACTACATATTTATTTTATGCGGACACCCCTCCTGAACGGACATCTTCAGATGGTCCCGTTGGCGTCCGTTCAAGGGAGATTTCACTGTATATAGGTAAATTAATACATTTCTAATGGGAAGTTTTAAGAAAGTTGTTTACGTCACCTCTTTACAAGAACGGTTCAAAGCTTTGTTTTGGAAAAATAATTTGATATATTTTTTATTATAGATTATTAATTGGCAAATGATGTTTATATTGGTGATTACTACAAACATTACAGAACATAATAGAGATGTTAATAGTGACAACGATTGCAAGGACTGTGTGGTTGTATAATTCACAGGTATCGCAGTAAACTCCACTCCACACAAACTGATAATTATTCGGAATGCAGCGTTTCGAGAGCACGTGGACTCCTACTGTTAACCGTGTTACGGACTGAATGTAAAACTGTATCACATATGAAAAATTATATCCTACGCAGGTTCTAAAAGTTCTTAAAGTCATTTTATAATCTATTGGGTGGTCTCGGGTATCTGTATCTTTTCGGGAAAGGGAAGGAACGAAAACGAACCGTATCTTTAACAGGGCATTATGGTAATAGATTAATCAGATTGCATAAGAAATTGCAGCAACGATAGGAGGAATCTGGAAATTATCTAAGAAATAGAAATTGTTTTTACTTTGAAGCAGATAAAGGAAATTAAATAGTCATTTTGGGCAAACCAGATTATTATAATCGTGTCAACATTATGTTATCGTCAGGATCGTACAGAGAATTAAAGAAAAATCCTCTACATTCAACGATTAGAGTCACGAAAGATATTATTAGGAACTTCCCCAACTTAATCAAATAACCTGAAATTTCAATTAACAAGTTCAAACCTCAAGCAGGTAATTCTATGAGACCAATAGTCTCCGGTTTTGATTCCCCAACGTATAAATTGCCCAAATGGCTAGTGAATTAATGCCAGAATTTTCCCCACAAAGTAGATAGCCCTAATGCAGAAAATTCTTTAGATTTTATAGATTCAGATTGAACTAACAAAAAGGGAAATCCTTGTATCATTCGACGTTTGTTCACTTTTCCCAAGTGCACCAATTCCAGAAACTATGGAGTATTTGGTTGGGTCTTTGAAATTAAATAACCTGGATGACGTGAAAACCGTGGAATATAAAAAATTGTGTATATCATAAACTTATTTACAAATAGGCAGAGAATGGTTCGAACAGGGAAAAGGCACGATGATGGGTAATCTATTATCTCCATTTATTGTGAACTTTTTCATGAGCAAATTTGAAACAAACTTGAAAAAAGACATCGAATATTTTCCGAGAATTTGGCTCGGGTACGTAGATGATATTTTCGCAGTGTTTGATACCAATAAAGGGAACATACAAGCTTTCGTTGGGGAACTTAACTCAAAATTCGCTACGATCAAGTTTACTATAAAACAAGAAGTGAACAATTGGATCCCGTTTCTAGACACCTTGGTCATACGCGATAACAATAAATTATATATAGGCGTCTACAGAAAAGAAATTAATTCCAATAGCTCCATTACAGCTGATTCATATTATTGCAAATAACAAAAAATGTCGACGATTAGTTTCCTGGTTAATAGACTCGTTAGATTTCCGTTAAGCAAGAGCAGGTACGAAAAAGGATTAAAATACATCAAAGGTGTAACGAGGTACAATGGTTTCTCTTCTATGCACTTTTGACCGTATTTTAAGGAAAGTCTAATACAAACAGATCCGTAATGCCACGACCTTGACATCAACAAACACCGGTAATAAGAAATTTATAACACTACCTTTCCACCTAATACTAAAAGGGTTAAGTAAAATTTTCCGCCAACAAAATACGAACGAGTCTTTCAAAAAACAACTTAATGAACCTCTTGCAATCGCAAAGATAATGTATGGAGTATGATGAAAAGGTCTACCAAAGCGCATGCAACGGTTGTGATAAAGCTTGCATTGGACAAACAAAAAGGAGTATCGAAACCAAATTTGAAGAATATATTACGCACTATCGTTTCGATAAACCATAGCTACCTAGCGTGGCAGAGCATATGATAAAATCCGGAACAGACACTTGATAAACCGAGAACTACCCCCAATTGAACTCTCAAGTCAACAAGTTAATAGAATGTCCTTAAATATATCTAAATGCACTACTATTTGTAACATGACATTTACTAAACGGCAGCAAGCTGTCACCAAAAACGTTGAGGAAACGCCACTGCAGATACGAGGGGAGGTCCAGAAGTTCGTGGAATGGCGGGGGTGGAGTGGGGATAAGGGCTCTCGCTAGGTGTCATTCTGATTGGCGACTCATCATTAGTATATAAGTTAAGTTGCAGCCCTATAGCGTCAGTGTGTTTACGAATAGTTGCCTGCTAAACAAGTCAATCCGGAAGAAAACTGAAACTATGGAGGAAATTGAAGACCGTGCTGTGATAAAGTGCAAGATGGGTACCGAGAATGCTCACGCCGCTGCAGAAACAGCAGCGCATCTGTGCGTCCAAAACAATTGTGGAGCTCTGTGGAGACACACCTGCACAGATTTTGGAACGGATTGTTACCGGAGATGAAACATGGGTTCATCACTTTGAGCCTGAGTCCGAACAGGAGTCCCTGCAACGGCATAAAAAGGGAATACCACCGCCTGTCTTTTGCGATTGTAAGGGCATATTATTGATTGATTACAAAGAAAAAGGTAGGAGCATAACCGAAGAATATTACGCAGCGATATTAGAAACATTAAAGGAGGCCATCAAGGAAAAACGTCGAGGAAAATTGGCTAAGGGTGTGTTGCTCTTGCAAGACAATGCGCCGGTTCACAAGAGCAAAGTTGCAATGGCTGCTCTGCACAAGTATGGCTTTCAATCAATAGTCCATCCACCCTACAGTCCAGACCTGGCACCTAGTGATTTTTATTTGTTCCCCAATTTAAAAGAGGACTTACGTGGAAGAAAGTTTTCCGACGACAATGAGGTAAAGGAGGCAATTTTGGCCCATTTTGAGGCGAAGGATAAACAATATTTTTATGATGGTTTATAAAAGTTAATTCATAGATCTAATAAATGTATTGTGCTTAAGGGTGATTATATTGCAAAGGAAAAATAGATTTATTGTTTTATTTTATTTAAAACCGTTTCATTCAACGAACTTCTGGATCTCCCCTCGTATTGATATCAGTCAAAGACTTGGAGGTGGTTTTTGATACCACTCTGTCGTTTGCTGATCACATAACTCAGTTGGTATCGCCTTACTATAAGGTATATGGATTAATTTATCGTAATTGTAGAGACAGCCGCAATATATAAGCTCTACGTTCGTCATTCTTTTCTCTCATTCGGTCCCGGTTGGAGTACACGGTTGGTCTGGTTTTTTATTTATGAAACACACATAAACTCTATTGAGGCAGTGCAGAGAAGATTTCTGAACTTCCTCTAGTTTCTCTCGGGGGATCTTATCCACCTAGAGGTTATAAACATGGTGTATGGCTGCAGAAATTTAATTTTCTTTCCCTTTCTATCAGGAGAACAATATCTTGGTTAAATTTTTTATATTCTTTAGTACATCACAAGGTTGATTGTTCCTGGCTCTTGAATATGTAAGTGTAATTTTCTTATTCCCAGAATTAGCTCTAGATAGTCATTTGCCTTCTATTGCGGTCACACTCGAAAAAGTGTTCTTATAAGGTCACCAGTATACCTGATGTGCACTAACTTCAACAAAGTTTCTGATCTTTGTTACATGAACGCTGACCCATTTAAATCTATCATTGATGGGTCTTCTTTCTAACATTTGTCAATTTTTCATCAACTATTTTAGTATTAGTTGAATAGTCCTTTCTTATATCCTTTTATACTATATGGGAATAGTATTATTTTGTAATTTTAAAACATTAAATATATATCTTAACAATTACTTTATACACATATAGATTTCTTGTTTCTTTTTGTATTTTGCTGTCATACAATATTAATTTTATTGCCTCCTGTAACTGGGTAAGTATGTACCTGTAGAAAATAAGTTGTTATTGTTCTTATTAGTATTAAAATACGTCACGGTGATCAGTCATTCTTTATTCTTCATAAAGTCGTTCGAATACAAATACAGTTCGGTTGTTTAGTAAACGATTTGAAAATTATATCATCAAACCTTCCTTTTTTAAACTGCTAAACTAGACGTTTGAGCTGTGACAATTCGGAGGCCCATACGTCCTTTTACGATACAATAGGACGGGTTGCGGTGTTAAAAAGACTTGCTGATCATGGATTCGTGGCAGCTGTAGACGTTTTTATCTGTCTAGGGATCTTTTTGTCGAATGGCTATTGTCCAGGGAAATTTTAGGCACTCTAAGCGGTCACGGTTCCGTTCTCGTTATTCGATAAGCTAAACTGACTGAATTTTTTGTATACATCCTGAATTTTCGATGACTTTTATAGATTTTCGTTGGAGTTCGTATCGGGGAATTTCTTTTCATAACAAACCGTCTTAATATACTTCGAAGCTGCTAACATTGTTATTGACATAACCGGAGAAAATTGAGAAAAGCAAACGTCGAAAGCGAATTCGTCGCGTTATGGTTAGACGTCTGGCAACAATACATTGGGCCTTTAGTTTTAAAAAGGTTTCTTTTTAAATTCCCTGTTGCTTTCGCTAAATTCAATATAAAGCGGATCTTTTTGAAAGTGACTTAGATACGCCGGTAAAATTATATTATTATGCGATGTGTTCAGTAGATGCTAAGACACAAATACGAGGGTTGTTATTTATGTATGCCAAATTGGCAGCAATGGTGCTGCTAGGTGCCATCTGACACATACATCATAAAGTTCGTTTATGATGTATGTAAGTTTATTTGAATGTATATGTACTCAGAAGGTTTTGTCATACCGATGCTATTTGTGTTGTTTAGTGACTTGAAAATTCCTTCCCAGTCAAAATATGGATTAAACTCTTGCTTGAAAAAAAAAACTCGTTTCGATTGTTGCAAAGAAAAACAAAAAATATAACTGTGGTGCGTCAAAAGCCGTATATAACATTTACACGAATCTTGGATCTATGCGTATCAGCCGGAAAGTAAGTAGCAATCGATTGCATGGGTCTTCCAAAACGAGTCAAACCCAACAAAAGCTGTTCGCGCCAGAAATACCTCGAAGCAAATGGTCGCCTGCTTTTTAGGATAAACGGGCACGTGGCTGCGCTGCCACTAGAGAATTTGTTTGCCGGAAGTCTTTAAAGAAATAAGAAAAAACAACCAGCGGTTTAGGACCATTTTTCACCATGACAGCGCAAGCTCTCATACAACGACCCAAACAACTTAATATTTAACCTGTCAAAATAACGTATTGACGGATCATCTGCCATACAGTCCTGATGTGGCACCCAATTCTCTTTATTTCCATCCTTGAAGAATAAACTACGTGGTCAACGACTTTTGACGCCAGAAGAAGCAGATACGTTTAAAATGCATATTTTGGTTTCAATTGAAAAAAATAAATAATAGTAAGAGTAGTAAATAATAAATAAAACCATTGTCAGTGACAAATATTTATTTTTATGTATTATTCCGGATATATAGATAGCAACGCTTCCTACAGTGGAACATTTATATAATGAACATCAATTTAACGAAATTCTTATTCAATAGCGTCTCAGACCTTCACGGCCGTTTTTCATAGTAGTAACGATTATCAGGTTCTACCGTGTCACTAAATTTTCTGTCCCTGATGATCATCAGGTGCATCGTTGCCAATCCTGGATATTACGTAAGTTGGAACCCTCCTCATTATATTAGTTCCTCCAAATGAAACCACAAATGTTGAATTGCATCTCGAATTGTTAATTGGTAAATTTATATTTTTTTGACCATTCAACAATGGTATTTAGGTTGCGCTGAGGTACAAAAACATTCTCAGGAGCGGCCACCTCGGTGTATATCTTTATATCATCGGGTAACTGAGAACAGGACAGCTCATCGGAAGGAGTAAGTCGTTAATAAAATGTAGGAACAAGAGGGGACTTAAGTTGGAGCCCTATGGGACTCCATTGGTTAGCAGAAATTCTTTGGAAGCATATCTATTGTACACAACGTAGTACTTGTGCTGATACAAGTATGAACGCAATCTATCGGATTCATGTCTGGTGATTGGCCTGGTCGTGGTAAAATCCGAATCCCCAGTTCCTCTTTCCATGTGGTTGTTGTTCTTGCTTTGTGGCAGGGTGCTCCATCCTCCATAAAAATGGCGTCTTCTTTAGATAAAATGGCGTTGTCGAATATCGGTAGTAGTCCTTCTGTTAATATTTGGATATATTTTGCCAATATACCATATCGCGCTCCACACCATGATGTTCACACCGCCGTATTTCACCGTCTGATGCAAAAAATTGTCATCCAGTTGCTGTGACGAACATCTCCATATCCACGTACGACCACTATCACTGAATTGGCAGTATCTGCTTTCGTCTGAAAAAATGACAGACCGCCAAAACTCTTCGGGCTTCGTTCGCATTTCGATTTCCGAAGCCATTCGGCGCCCTTTTTGAAACGCTGTAAGGAGAGGTTTTTTCTTTGCCACCCTTTTATACATCCCCATACTGTGGAGGTATCTCAGAACGGTGCGCTGACTTTTCTGTGAAGTTGCCGCGAGCTCAGCTGTACTTTTTTGCGGTTCTCTTAACACTTCGCGCACAAGCACCCTTTTACTTCTTTCAGAAGGTCCGGCACGACCTGGTTTCGGCTCCACTGTTGTTTTTTCCTTGCGTTTAAATTGTGTAATCACACGGTTAACTGTGGGGACAACGGAATATTTAAAAATTTACTTATTTCACGTTGCGAAGCGCCGCGTTCACTCTGGCCAACGATGCGACCCCGGGTGAAGTCGCTAATATCACTCGAACCTTGTAAGCGAGGCATAGTTGTAACGATACTAAACTATGACGAATTCCTTGCAATACATCTACTACTACCCTAATGACAAGAGAAAGTTCTTAATTCGTTCTTAGAATTTAGCTGTTTACATGTTTATACCGCTTTACCTGGTGTCTATTTTATTCTGTCACTCTAGTGTATATTCAGTTATTGTGGCTAAGTTAGTGACAGTGGAGCATCCTGAGATGATGCACATGCAAAAGTCTCTCATGCTTATCTTGATGTATTAAAAAAACAAATCGAAAAATGCCTGGAACACAATACTTAACTTAACGTTGCTAAGTCACTTATGGCATTGGCGGGATCATTTACAGGAATACCATGTGAGGAGAAAAAAAACCCTAATACGCGGTGTTCGCGTGGAAACGCGATATATCTTGTTGTTCCTTTATTACCAGCACATTCTAAGTAGTTTTATAATCATGATAGTGAATCCTTTTTTTCATGACTTTACTTATAAATTTATGTGGATAATTATTTTTGGATAATGCTCCTTTTATATAGTTTAGGTTAGCTTGCAAAAATTGTAGTCCAGTGTTCGCGTGTCCCACCAATACTATGAGCAGCTGTATTTTGCTGCATTATATTAGGTAAGGCGTATTTCCGTTGGAAAAATATGACTTTTTAAAATATTTATTTTAATTTATTTTAATCACTTCTTCTTGAGTTAGCTATTTACTCCCGGTTTATTTAGAAACTGTGTATATGTATTCGATAACAAGTAAACTCTTTAGCACGTTTATATATCTTTTATAGTGCATGACTTTGTGCAATGTTTACCTAACTTTGTAGATTTATATAAATTTCGCTAAAGAAAATGTACACCCGAAATCTTCATGTGATAATTCGCTTAACATACTGCATCTAACACAATTCGACTTGCGACTAAAACAGTAACAGTATCTGTCAATCATAGTGTGCCCAACGTTTGCTATGCTTTAAAATTGATGAAATTAGATATAACAAAAATGATCACGAAATATCGCAACCCCCTCAATTATTTCTTTATAACATCCCACCTACAATAAACATGTTTGATGTTTTAATCCGATCTTCCTGATCACTTCCATATTATCTACAGATAAAACTTTTAATCTTAGAATAATAATGTAATGTCGCCTTTAAGAGGCAAGTAATCAGAACATAGTGCCAAAAACGTTTACATTATCAAGATCAGATTTTCTTAATTATATAATAACGTCGATTAAAAACGATTAATCTATGTTAATTAAATTAGAGTAATTAAATAAATTAACACGATAATTTTTACATCGGATGATGCTGTTGTCCATTGTGCTTCTCTTGTATTAATTTACATTCTATACTAATACAATTTTTAGGAGCAAACTACAGAGGACAATTTACAAACCAATTTCGTGTTATTTTATTTTGGATATTACTTACGGTACTACTAGACCAATACATTATCTGGTCAATTCCAAGAATTCATAGATCTTTCCGTTGATTGCAAATAAAGTAATAATTATCGGAAACATTATCGGATACTATAAAAATACATGGAATACTTGACTTTTACGATCACAAAAGCTGATAGAACCCAAGACACTATTCCCCTTGACGTCATTCGCTTCATCACGAGTAAATATTGCGTCAGTGCACGTTTGTAGACATAGATTTAAAAATTCAATAATTGGAAAAGAATTTGTGACAAATTATTCGTGAAGTTATTACCACAGTAATAAGAGTTGAAGAAAATTATGCATCAATGAATCCAATTACTTTACGAATATAAAAACACATAAACACATGTATTACATTCAACACCGAAATGAACAGATTGGTAAGAAGTTGATGTTGCTTTTGATTTGACAGAGGCCGAGTTGAAAATGGGTTCACTCATTTTGATTTCAGGATACTCATAAAATTGTTAGCAGTGACCATCTTACAAGGATGATTTCGTTATTTCTGTTTCTCGTTTAGCAGCTGCAGCATGAACTTGGCTGCTATCCATCTAATACATATTCAATTCTTCCGATAATGTCCGGTAGAATACTTCGTTTGATAATTCCACAATTTTGAACAAAAGGAACACGAACAAAAGCATTTCCACTTACAATGATATGGCTTAACGTGTTAGCGCACAAAAGATGTATAGAAATCTGCATAACGGAGATTCAAACTTCTGGGAACAGTTTGGCACTACCTCGTGTTTAGATATTTTTTGTTAAAGACATGTAGTTAACACATTAACCTGTTTTATTATACAAGGAGCAATAACTGATGTTATCATCCAATTGGTTTATTGGATCGATTTCCAGTGAACTGCTTGGTAGGTTTCCGACCTATTCGTTGTTTTAAGTTACCATTATTGTAAATATTCTCCGTATAAAATTTAATAATTTTTTTAAATGTTAGTTTCTCTAGAATTTGTGTTTCTTTATAGTTCAGCATTAACTTCGATGCATAATTTGTCAAAGATATTAAAAAAACCAACTATTCTGCTCAAAAGTTCATATGGAACCACAGAAATTTCGCTGAGTGTACATATATGTTTGTCGTAGTCAGAAATATTAAAATCTTAGTTCTATTTAGAATTTATATCCGCATTTGTATAAGCACGCACCTATTCGAGAGCGAGGTATTTTGTTTACCTTAAATGCTTGTTATACGTTATACATACTCATAATTGTGTTTGTATTTGTAGTGCCCTAATATTTTCTGTTTAGGAGCTGGAAGACCCAGTAGGATGATTGTGGTGATTAATAGTCAATCAGGATCTATCGCAAATACGACCCAACTCTCGACTACCCAGGTCTTCCTCATATCTTTAGTATTATAATTCATTTGCTTTACCTACTTGTGTTTTTATATTTATGTTCGTAGACTTTATTTCGCATTTGTGTACGTGTAATATTTGCCCGTAGACTTTGCTTTGCCTACTGCTTAGCACAGCTCCCTTTCTAAAGAGAGAAAACCACAAACCGCCGATTGTGCAGTGGTAGCCGGTGTTGGTAGATAATCGTCGCTATGGCATTTGGTTTACGTACCGCCTACTTTCAAGCACTGTTACTAACGCCACAGAATAAGCCAATTTACACGTTTTTCTAGTTAGTTAGTCAAGTTATTCTACCAGTTTAAGTTTAAAGAAGAAAAATTTAATAATAAAAGTGCATTTAGTATTACTGTTATTATAAGACCGTATTACGTTAACTAAATTATAATAAAACATTAAGTATCTTCCCAATAATTTCCTCAAATTTTCCAAATAATATTTCATATACTCCTTTTTCTAAAGTCACTACTTCATCATTTAGTCAACAATGCTTTTAATAAACAGCGCTGTGTTGATTATTACATCAAATACGTATGTGCATTATTGTACTTCAAATTTAAATTTTAATTGATAATATAGGTTTCCGCAGATAATTAATATGTTTCTATCAGACTGTAGAGTATTCGACGGGGATTTAATCTTTTTTTATCAACTAATTGGCTATCACTGATAAGCCGATTTAATTTGATATATAGTATTGATATCGCCGTATATAAATATGTACAAAATTAAATTTGCTCTCGTTATTAATTGTTTTCATTTGGATAGTGAGGTGTAATTCGTGATAAAATGAACGCGCTAATAATAAACTTTCTGTTAATATTGTGCTCGTCTGCATTTGTAATACATGGAGCTGATGATTGTCCAGTAGGTAAGTTTTGACTTGTTTGACTTGCTTTTGGATAAGTTAAAACAAGATTATCTTCTATACGATTTTCTAAAAAACCAACTAAATCTCATGGAAAACATTAAGAGATGTTTGATTTTCTTCGACCCAATTTTCAATATATGTAGAGATTGATTCATATTGGACCAACAATCTATTTTAATATATTTTTTAAAATGATATTATTAAGATGCGATACAAGGTTAACGTACAAAAGCAGAGGAGGTCCTAAAATACAGTCTCTATCTTCGTTATTAAGTATTGACACATTTTACCCATGCCTTTTTCCAACTTTTGGATATATTGTTGGTTTATGGTGCACCATATTCTTCGAATTTAGAAAGATGCTTCTTTGAAAGTACATCAGCGTTTTTCTTTAAGATTGGTCTTTATTTAGGTTCACACATTTTCAATTGGGCTAGCATATGGCTGGAAACTATATACACCACCGTTCATAATACAATGAGTACTATAGATTTTAGAAAAAATATTATAAAAAAAAATACTTTGATTCATGCACTAATTCTATAAGCATGTACACAATTTACTAATCAAGGAACTAAGTAGATAAGTAACGAGACTGGAATATTACGTTTCGAAATCATAAAATAATTAGGTACAGTCGAAACAATACCAGGTGTGTAAGATGTGGGTAGAAATTTTATGACACTATAAATGAGTTCCTGTAGAGATGGTATTTACCCCATATGTATGTGTAAATTACATTAACGGTGAGTTTAGTTTATCATTAGATACCATCACGTGCAGCTCGACATTGTCGTTTCTTTGTTCGAATAAATAATTTAATTTGTATGTAAAAATGTCTCGCAGGAAATTGCTTAGTGTATAAACACCATTAGCAATATTAACTCTACATCAAGAAGGATATTCTGTTCGGAATATTCCTGGGCGATTTAATGCAGAAAAATCCACAATCCATTCATCATAACTGCACGCCGCTTCGAACAAACTGGTACACTGCTGCGACGATGAACGAATTAAATTGCTTAGTAAGAGAAATAGACGACTAATATCTCCTGAAATTACGGAGGAAATGAATTGGGCTAGAAACTGGGTATCCGTTAGCACAGTGAAATGTCGTTTAAGAGAAGAAAACCTCCACAGTCGTATTGCTACACGAAAATATGAAGTGTTTGGTCAAAACCGCAGAACATTTGGAAAGCTCTCAAAAGTCAAGAGAATGCTCCCCGAATGCATTACATCAACAATAAAGAAAGGCAGTGGTTTCGTTCTTGTATGGAGTTGCTTTACATTAAGCGGAACAGGCGACCTTGTGAAAGTTGGTGGAATAATGAGGAAGGAGAATTATCGCTATGTATTAGAAATTATTACGTAAAAACTACCTCGCTTATGCAGAGAATGAAGAAATATTAAAAACAGCGACCTAGCCTCCCTAGAGCCCGGAAGAATCCGATAGCAGTTCTGTGGAACGAACTGGACAAGCAAATTACAAAGGAATTTTTAACGTCCAAGACTCAGCTCTGAACGGTAATGCATAGGGAGTGGAACAATATTCTTGAAGATACACTGAGGAAATTGATAGAAAGACTGCCACAAGCTGTGCTAACAGTTTTTAAATCAAGAGGTGAATTTTTTGATAAGAAGAAAGTATAACTTACTTTTCTTTTGTGAAGGCATATGTAATAAATAAATGAATAAATATGTTTCTTATAATTGTTCTGTTTAAAGTTTTGAAGCAAGTGTCAAATTTTGTAAATAAAAAGTGTCTATTATTATGGGCGGTAGTGTATATGTAGACTGCCCCTAATTTGAAGGAGTGTGTTTTGCTCCTGTTTTGGAGGAATGATTTTATATTCTTACCTGGTCTGAAGAGAATGCAGTGTGCAATTGATTAACACTTTTAATTAGAACAATTTCACGTTTTGTTTAAACGTGAACTATCTACTCCCCTTTAGCAGAACTCGACTTCCAACGACAAACTTAAAAATGTTGGATTTTGCCGAAACCCCTTCAGAAAGGCTATAGAACATTCCACGCCTTTGAGTTTTTGAGTTGGTGTGAGCAAACGCGACACCCATGCTGCAGACGTTTAGACATGTCTAATTTAACATTTAAAATGTACGTCATCCGTTCTCTGGAAATTCCTGTCGCCTTAGCAATGTTTTTCGACGCGTATTTAATCACTGCGTGAATTTCAATTTATTGAAATATCGTCTATTTGTGATGTGACTGTTGATGATCCCAGCAACATTGTTCAGACCTTCGTAGATGAGTTCTCTAGAGTGTTTGTGTCTGGTTCACAAGCATTACTCGGGCCCCAGTCTCTTGATAGGGATCTCATTAGTGGTAGTTCTGTGATTGGATCTTTTACTGCACACGATATCTTAAAAGCATCTAAGAAGTTAAAATCTAATTTTACTGCTGGTCATGACGGCCTCCCCGCATTTTTTGCACGTGATTGTTGTGTAGTACTATGTGAACCGCTAGCTAGAATATTTGACTTGGCCGTAAGTTCTTCTACCTTTCCTGACGCTTGGAAAATTAGCAGAATTACACCCGTGTTTAAGAAAGGTAATCGTTCAGACTTCCAAAATTATAGACCAGTAAATATTTTATCCAACTTCGCAAAGATTTTTGAATATCTTATGTCTTACAGAATTTACGTTATTGTCAAACCTTACTTATCTTCACGACAACATGGTTTAATTCCAGGAAGGTCTACTACAACCAACCTTGCAGAGTTAGCACAGCATATTGCCGAATCAATGGAACGACGTCAACAAGTGGATGTATTATACACCGATTTTAGTAGAGCAATTGACATTATCAATAATTCCATTATGGTATCTAAGTTGCATAGTTTTGGTTTTCCTCCAAGTGTAACACAATTGATCCGCTCGTATTTAACTGATCGTTCATGCTATGTTCACTACAATGGATATACATCCTTAACATTTTCTGCTTCCTCTGGTGTGTGACCGGGATCCAATTTGGGTCCTCTTTTGTTTAACATTTATTTGGATGATCTCCTACATGGGCTGGACTGCAATGTACTGGCATATGCGGACGATCTTAAGATCTACAGTACCATAACCTCCCCAGCAGATTGTTTGTTTCTCCAGAACAGTCTGGATACTATTGATATATGGTGTACACGGAACGGAATTCATTTGAATCTGGATAAGTGTGCTGTTGTAAGCTGCTCTAAATGTCATAGACTCTACAGTTTTCATTATGCTGTGAGTCAGGCTATTGTTCCTAGGCACTCGTCTGTGATGGACCTGGGCGTGCTGTGTGATGCAAATTTGTCGTTTACAGACCACATACAGCCGTACGAAATTCTGCGATGAAATCTTTAGGATATCTCACACGATCCTGCAGATCATTTAATAATCCTGCCTCGCTAAAGGCATTATACTATTCGCTTGTCCGTACTGGGTTGGAGTATGCCTCCATAATTTGGTATCCTCACTATCTCCATCTGCAAGTACTACTTGAAAAAGTGCAAAAACGATTTTTGAAATACCTGTCCTTCAAAATTGATGGCACTTACCCTAGACGGGATGTTGATTATGCGGGTCTGCTGACGAGACACGGCTTTGTATCGTTATCGGATCGAAGGAAGGAATTTAGCAGCCACTTTCTACTTAAACTGATTAATCACGCTATTGACGCTCCATCCCTTCTCTCCAAACTTAATTTTGTGGTACCTAAGTACGATACCAGGTCCTTCCCTAATTTTAAGGTCCCGTCATATAAAACTAATGTTCTGCTTAAAGAACCCATTACGCATATGATTAGAAATGCCAATGAATTACTTGATGATCCTTTTTGTTGAAGTGTCTACATGGATATACATTGTCGCCCTATTTTGTTCTTGCATTCTGGTGTCACCGAGGTATTATTATGTTTATGATTTAGTTGTATTATTTTCGATTAATTTTAATTTATTACTGCGCTGTATATTATTACTATATGTGCTAGGTTACATTATTCTCGCATTGTCCTGTAAATGGAATTATTTTCTGTTGTTGTTCCGATTGATATAAAGGTTAAAACGTACGTTATTCAAACATTACGCTATACAATAGAGGCAAATATTGCTTTCACACAGCGCCATCTCTTAGTTAGTTACCGATTTTTTCAGCTTAACCTCATATATAAACTATACTGTATTGCAATAGACACATCATAAACTAGTTTTATATATTTACAGATCAAAAGGGCATATTCTGTTACTACGCGAGTTGGGCTGTTTACCGAAATGATATTGGTTCCTTTACGGTCGCGGATATAGATCCCAACCTGTGTACTCATCTAGTGTACGCTTTCACTGGCTTAAGCAAAGATGGATTAATCGGCTCCATGGACCCCAACGTCGATTTAGACAGACGTTCGTTCACTTTTTCTTTCTCAATAAACTTTGGTATAACTTTACACGATTTGTAGGTGGTTACCTAGATTTCACCGCGCTTAAAGAGCAGAATCCATGCTTAAAAACACTGCTCGCCATTGGAGGTTGGAATCAAGGTTCCAGAAGATATTCCGTGGTACGTGATGTACAATAAAAATCATCTCGCGAAACTTATCTTCTGTTTATACGATTTTAGATGGTCGGCGATAAGGAGTACAGGAAGAAGTTTATCGACAGCGTTCTAAGATATCTAGCAGAATATGACTTTGACGGAATCGATTTAGATTGGGAATATCCAACACAGAGAGGTGGAATCGCCGAGGATAAGGAAAATTTCGGTTTGTTGCTGAAGGAGATGAAAGAAGCTCTTGCAAGATGGGGTCTTACGGTGAGCTTGGCCGTTCCAATAGACCTGGGCGTTACCGAAGCTGCTTACGACATGAAAGCGATTGATGAGTAAGATATATGAATTGATTTATTTGTAGTTGTGGTAGCGCTTGCGCAATATGAAGCTTAATTGATATCTTCCCCTATGATGGGGAAGATATCAAAGGCAGGGTCCCTACGATGCCGTAGATATTTCGGGATCTATCGGTCATTCCTGGTATAAATCTTATTTAGAGACGACATATATAATGTGTGCAGTAACACAGGAACAGTACTATTAATATTCTCTCCACCATAGGGGGAGACATTAATTAAGACCACCACTGTACGTACACTATTGTCCATATTAGTTCGGACACGTAAGTAAATTTAAAATAAAACGAGAAAATATTCAAACTCACTTTTCCAAAACTTAAAATTTTCATTGGTTTTTATTAATAGCGATTAGACTTAAAGTATAAAAGTAAAAAAAAAGTAATTCTAACGAAAAATAAACAAAAACTTTTTAAACATTCCGTTTATCAAAGAAACTCTCTTTTTGCGCGAAGAACAGCCCCCACAATCCGAGGCAGCCGCTCCACTAGTTTTCATGGAATCTATTTGGCATATCAGTCCATTTCTTTTGTAAAATATTTCACAGGTGGCCTACGGAGGTAGGACATACGTTCCCGGACTCTCCTGTCCAATTCATCCATGGTGTAATGGTAGCACAGTACGCCGGTACGTAACGTAAAGATTGTGGGTTCGAGTCCCTCCGAGACAGATATCTTTTTTGGTAATTTAATTACGTTGGATAATTGCAAGGAAATTGTAATTTTATCATTACTAATGCCAACGGTGGCTCAGTATTAATATTAGTATTAATGTTGATATTAGTTTTACCTGTTAAGCACTTGCCGTATTAATAATATAGTGTCTGTGAGATATTATGATATAACTACTGAACATCGTGACATCTAGGGGGATTGAAAGCGACTTGAACTCAGTGAGTGGTCTCGTGGTGTAATGGTAGCACAGTATGCCGGAAACGTAAAGATTATAGGGTCGAGTCCCTCCTCGACTGATACTTTTTCAGTAATTTAATTACGTTTGATAATTGCAAGGAAATTGTAACATTATCAAGAAACAAGAAACTCCATAAAGGAGTAATATAAACGTCATTTATATATAAAAGCAATTATATTATCTTTTAGTAGAGTTTACAGCATTTGACTGAGTGTTCGAATTAATATGGGCGGTAGTGTATATATGTACACCATGCTGAACGTAGGTTGCACATTATTTTTTTAAAGTCAGCGTTAGGTTTCGGCCAAGCTTTAATATGTCCATCAGATTAGAATAGGTTAAGCTTCGTTTCGTCTGCAAATAACACCTTAGCCCGGAAACTACTTTCCTCATTTTAATATTTGCGTGCGAATTCTACTCTTTTGGTTCTGTTTGCATTACTAATATGAGGTTTACATCTAGCGCTACGCCTATTATAACCAGTTTAAAAAAAAACTCCACGACCACATTCTGCGTGCAAACTTTGCGCTACTTTCGCTATAGTATTTTTCGGATTTTCTTTAATTCTGTTAAGGACATACCGTTTCTCCCTCGGAGAAAACAAGGATGGATGACCACTACGCGATTTATTTTCAATCGTACAGGTACGATTATAGTTGTATAGGACTGTTTATACAGATGACCGGGGTCTACCAACAATTTTTGGAGTTTCTGCTAATGATTTCCAATTCATTTCTCAATTTAACGATTAACCGTTTGGCACTATTCGAAATTTCTCTTCTTCGTTTCATCTTGATAGTGAAGAGAACTTTATTCAGTTAAAATTACTTTACATACCATGTTACTTCTATAGTCTGCGACAAAAGTATAGGACACTACATTCATTAAAGAAATTTCATTGTTTTATTAAGTTTGGATATTTTGCGACAAAAGTATAGGACACTACATTTATTAAAGAAATTTCATTGTTTTATTAAGTTTGGATATTTTTTCTATATATGATAAACAAATTTCACCATCTCCATCGCTGCTTGGAACAAAAATACACGACATCAGGATAATTTGGTGTTATTGACGAATAAAATAATAATTTACTTTATAATTTCTAATAGTCGCTTCTCTATTACTCCAAGCATGCTCTTTGGTAAAGTGTCCAACAACTTTTGTACATGTTTTTACACTATACGTTACCATTCCATTAAAATACTAGTTGTTAATTCCTGAATTGAAATGAATTGTCTAACATGGCTGTATACACGATATGCTAAAATACTCTAGGCATTTTCAATTATATTCAAATCAGGCGAATAGGCCAGCCACTCAAGGACTGATATTTTATTTCTTCAAAAATAATCTTTTACAATTTGAATACAGCAGTTATCCTTCTGGAACACAAAGTCCATACATATAATCTGTTCAGCATGTCATGGTATTTGATCGACGATAAGAGTTATATGATTAGTGCTATTTATTTTGTCATTACATAACTTGATGTCAGTGTTTCCGTTATACCCTATACTTTCCCATATCATTACACAACCACCATCCATTTGCCTATGACTCAGATCTACTTTCTCTTTTTTTAGATCAAGACAATAACACTGATAAGCATCAGGACCATCCAAATTAAACCTTTTCTCATCAGTATAAATGATTTTTCGCCAGCGTTTACGCTAATGTGAACGCGCGATTGCAAATACTAATATGACGCGTTAAAGAAGGTTTTCTCTGCAGTCGTTTTCGTTTTGAGTGAGCTTTCAGCAGACGTTGAACATTTCGCAGATTGGTGTTTACGTCTCCAGCTTGTGCTATTTGTCTAG
Source organism: Trypoxylus dichotomus (assembly GCA_023509865.1). Classification (NCBI taxonomy): domain Eukaryota; kingdom Metazoa; phylum Arthropoda; class Insecta; order Coleoptera; family Scarabaeidae; genus Trypoxylus; species Trypoxylus dichotomus. The sequence continues at coordinate 39,668,903 of CM042081.1, forward strand.
CAGTCACTGCTGAGGTTGATGCAAACCTTAAAATTGAGCGACGTTGTCGTTCTGTTATCGCTTTGGGTTTTTAGATTTGCGTACTTTTCCGTAATTTTCGCCTTTACTTAAGAAACTAAGTTACAAGACGGATTCTGCTCAAATTTGCTGCGATCTTTGTAACTGACCAATTTTTGTTGCACCAAGTACGAATTATACCCATTTCAGCGCTAGTCAATTGTTGTCCACATGGCATCTTGATATGTAGAGAGCAGACTAATACATTTAATACACCATGCAAAGACTTTATTAGTAAATATTTTCCTTATTTGCCTTTTCCTGTACCCGTTGAGGACTAAACTAAAACTGATGACTTGGGCTATACTGTCGCACTTGGATGTGTGGTTTTTCCCGAATATTTTTGCTCATCCCCTTTTTTGCAATGCCAATACCAGAAACTACTATAATCAACCTTATACGTTTGCAAGACGGGTTGCCTAGTCGAATTTTTGAATATAATTCTTATTTTCGTTAAAATATTTTTTGTTTTTTTTCTGTGGGGAAAAATGAAATCGCTTAACTGTATATATTTTTAATTTGACTTTATAATCATCGCATTACAATTATTAGTCTACTTAAAATTCTTTCTATAGTGGTTATCTTGAGATTTTTACTGATGTATGTAAACTTTTGTGAGTAATTGTACATACCAATAACTAGTTTCTTAATCCTAAATATATACAGCTGCGAGCAAATGTTATAGACACGCTAATCTAACATATGTTTCGCGCAGCAGGTTGCGCTTCTTAGAACAAGGGTACTGCGAACCTGGTCGTTATATAAAGTAGAAATTCCTAGGAAATATAAATTACGAAGCTATATAAGACAGAAATTAAAATTTTTAGGTTGAGTAATATATTGTGCGTAAAGAAAAAAGCGTCGTTTGTTGGTTTCAAAACTTCATTTAGAGTGCGGAAGTTTGTGTATACACAATACGCCAAAAAGGCCCCAAATATCTGAAGCTTTACGAGGCCAGATAATTTTATTGCACAAACAAGGATTGTCACAAATAAAAATTGCTAAGGCAATAAAATGTTCGCGTTGTGCTGTGCAGTGCAAAACACAATTAGCCGCTACCAAAGGACTGGAGAGTATCATAATCTACCCAAGAGCGGTAGAAAACGTGTAACGACTGTGCGAGAAGAATGATTGATAGAGCGTATCGCGCTCCGGGATAAGCACAAATTCACGATAGCGATTTCTGCAGAGCTCCGCGCTAAACGAGACGCACCAATCTCCGTGCATACGGTAAGAAGAAGGTTAACTGCGGCGAATTTACGTGCCCGGAAACCGCGACACAAGCCTTTGCTGACCGAGCTACACCGCAAGCAATGTTTTACGTGGGCAAAGAAGTACCGACATTGGTCTGTAGATGACTGGGCCAAAGTACTTTGGTCCGATGAATCTAATATAGACGTAAGTGCTTAAAAATATTTCATAATCCTTGCAATATACATAATTGAACTCAGCGCCCCTAATTTTCTCACCAAAATAGAAATATTCAAAAAGTTAACGTCCTTCGTTTTTGCTGTCCAGGTGCACAGCGTTTCTGGAGCAAATTATGTTCGGAGGAGGTCCGGCGAAGCATTTTCCCCAGAGTGTAGTTTACCTACTGTTAAACACGACGGTGGAAGCATTATGATTTGGGGGTGTATGTCTGCACAAAGTGTAGGGAAAGTCCATGTCTGCGAGGGTCGCATGAATGGGGCACGCTACATCGGGATGTTGGAAGAGGTTTTCGAACCATCAATTGTCAGATTCTATGATATGGACTCAGAGGAGTATTACTTTCAGAAAGACAATGCCCCTTGCCACAAGGCTCCACCTGTAATGAAATACTTTACTGATAACCAAGTGAAGATTTTGGACTGGCCCCCACAATTGCCTGACCTTTCGCCTATTGAAAATCTATGGTATATATTGAAGGACAGGGTTCGTAAATACAACCATGCCTCTAAAGAATCCGTAAAGCAAACAGTGTTTATGGAATGGGCGTCTATTTCCTCAGAAACATGTTACAAACTGGTAGCTACTATGCCTAAAAGAATTAAAGCTGTAATAAAGGCTAGAGGAGGCAGCATTAAATACTGATTTATTTAATAAAAGAACCTTATAAACTGAATTATGTTTTTTTTTAGTTTCGGGATTCTCGTCTTATCATAACGCTAAAAAAGTTACCCTGCCTATAACATTTGCTAGCAGCTGTATGTACAGGATGTCTATGAATTAAAACAAAAAAGTATAAGAAATGAAAAATCTAATTTTATTAGACAAAATATTTTGCGAAAACTCCTTCGCAGACGCGAGAAAGAGTGATAAAATTATTTAAAATAAAAATTTCACAACCAAAATATTCATACATACGTAAGCATGTTATTTCACTCTTAGTATGCCGTTTGAAATGTAGATAGTATTATTTTGTAGTTTATTTAACAGAGCTGTGCTATTGTGTATTGTGCATACACGTTCTGCATCCATGGGCGGCACATATTATAATTCCCTAGTATTTCTTTTTTTAATTCTGACGTTCACGTCGAAATTGATTGGAAATATTTTGTATTTATTTTATATAATTACACCTTTTCATTTTTAGTACATTTTTATTTTATTTCGAACTATGTATGCATCTGTATCTAGCCGCATTATTACGTACGACGCTATTCACGAAGATTATTTTTAGGTATGTTGATTACGTATTCATTATGGGTTACGATTACACGTCTGCTGGAGATGGCGTTACCGGATTAATTTCACCATTAAATGAAATCGTAAGTAATGACTTCATTCTCTTATTTACAATAGGGTTAAATTTGAGATTCCATTGCAAATTCCATTATAAACTTTATAGCATTTTTTAATGAATTAAAACATAAAGAGATACGGGGGCGACCTGAATTGTTTCCGGAATCGACAAGAAAAACAATGGTGCGGTTTTTTATTTTTCTCTTTCGATGTAGTCTCCTCGAGGGTCAATACACTTAATGGCTGAAAAAGTGGCTGGGGGCTAGGTCCGGTGAATATGGATGATGAGGGACTAATTCGTAGTGCAATGAGCCGGTGCATTGTAGTTGTGGAAAAGCACTTTTTCCGATACAAACGAGGCCGTTTCTCCTTCAATTCTGCATTGAATTGGGTCAATAAATCGCTGCAGTATTGCCCATAATCGTCCTTTCTCTTTTGTTGCAAAATATTGACAACAAACGTATTCAGAATTGCTCAATAAATTTTGAAAGACATAAAGTTTCACTAGAATAAAAAAACCTTCGAAAATGAGAAGCTATCCGATTGTTTGACTATTAGTCTATGGTTTTTGATTTGGCCCAAATATAATAAACCGCTGACATCGAACGTCAATAATTTAAACAAATAGTTTTTCACCTCATTACAAAGTCCCTACATAAAATGAGAAAACACATCTAAAGGAATGCCTAGAAAATAACACCAAGATAATAATGTTATTTACAGCGTATAACACGTGGGCTGAAAACTCCCGGGCCTAACACATAGATGACGCTAGTTTTATTGCAGTCACCTTTCCCTCAGTTAGTACTAACCTTCAAAAGACAGCTGTTAAAATTTCATGATATTCTGTTCATTAGTTTGTGAGTTATTGTGTTAAGAGTCACGCTACTTTTGTTATTTTCAAAACAATGGATCAAACACAATTTCGTATTTTAATTTTATACTGCTTCTTGATGGGAAAAAAATACCGTTCAAGCGAAGAAATGGCTTGAAAAGTGTTATGGAGACTCCGCTCCATTAGAAACAACAATAAAACGTTGGTTTGCTGACTTCAAACGTGGTCGTAGAGACACCGATGATGCAGAACGCAGTGGACGTCCAAATGAAGCGGTAATACCAGAAAACATCAAAAAAATCCACAAAATCGTTTTGAATGATCGAAAAGTGAAGTTGCGTGAGTTAGCTGACATCGTAAAGATATCAAAAGAACGTATTGGCTTTATATTGCATGAGCATTTGACTATGAGAAAGCTCTGTTCAATGTGGGTGCCGCGTTTGCTCACTGTTGAGCAAAAACAAGAACGTGTTGATGATTCTGAGCAGTGTTTGGCCATGTTTACACGTAACAAACCGGAATTTTTGCGTCGATGTGTGACAATGGATGAAACATGGATCCATCACCTCACTCCGGAATCAAAACGATCGTCATCTGAGTGGACAACAACTGGTGAACCTCGTCCAAAGCGCCCGAAAGCACAACAATCGGCTGGAAACGTTATGGCCTCGGTATTTTGGGATGTGCGTGGTGTAATATTCATCGACTATCTTGAGAAAGGAAATACCATCAACAGTGAATATTATATGGCGTTATTGGAGCGTTTGAAGGCCGAAATTGGAAAGAAACGACCGCATATGGCAAATAAAAAAATTTTGTTTCATCAAGACAACGCACCGTGTCACAAGTCAATCAAAACAATGGCAAAACTACATGAATTGAACTTCGAATTGCTCCCACATCCACCGTATTCGCCAGATTTGGCTCCCAGCAACTACTGGCTATTCGTAGACCTCAAAAACATGCTCGCCGGTAAGAAATTTCGCACGAATGAAGAGGTTATCGCTGAAACTGAGGCCTATTTTGAGGCAAAAGATAAATCGTTCTACAAAAGTGGTATTGAAATGTTAGAGCGGCGCTGGAATGATTGCGTTGCTGTTGATGGACATTACGTTGATGAATAAAGCTAATTTTGAACCAAAAAAACGTGTTTTCTTTGTCAGGCCCGGGACTTTTCAGCCCATGTGTTATAGCTTTATCATGGTATTAGTGAAGTCAGTTCATGAGAAAGACATGTGAAGAGCCATAAAACGCTAACAGACGGACATATTTCTGCCTACCCAGCGTCATTAGCGTGGTTTCGAGCAGTATTATGCTATACACATGTAATTCTCTCGTTGCTTCTATTGCCCTACTTAACCCTACGATACAAGTGAATATTCCTGGCGCTAACTAGTGCCAAAAGAAAGAAAAACTTGCCCGCAAAGTCAGACAGCGGAAAGGGGCCGGTACAGTCTCCCACCCTTCTCTCGAGCAACACTTAAGGTTGCTAGTCCCGAGAGGGCAGTTCGTACTAAGGGGCAGTGCGAGATAGGTTGTTCTGTCTAATGATTCAAGGATCCGTTATTTCAATAAAACTTCTAATAATTAATAAAATCATAGTAGTTTCTCTTGAGAAGTACGGTTTACTGATGTCATGAAATTTTTCCCAGTTTTCCCTTTATATTGTTCATAAACTGTTTTTCTCACCAATAACATTTAATAATTTTAGAGCAAAACCGTCCAATTATGGACTAAATCAGTAAAGTCAACCAAAGTCATCTTGGGTGTACCGGCTTACGGTGCCTCCTACACCCTCAAAAGCTCAACCAGTAATGGGTTAGGTGCGGCTATTATTGGTCCTGGAGAACCAGGGTTTTACACCGGACAAGCCGGATTTTTGAGCTATCTAGAGGTACGCATTGTCTTACCATCCTAAATTCGAGATTAAACATTTGCTCCGAAATTTGGAATTTTAGGTACAATCCAAAGTACGATCTGGCTTATATAAAGTAGTACCGGTACCTGCGTCACAAAATTATTACGCCTACCATGAAGACGACTGGATTACGTTCGAGATGAAGGAGAATTATGAGGCACAGGTACGTATTTACTTGTTAAACTTTTATTGGTTCTTGGAGGAAAAAGTACACTCTGGGACATCTTTGCGGTATTTGCGATTCAATACTACTGACCCCTTACTTACAAATTTTGTTAGCTTTGTATAGAATCCAACACAATTAAATAATAGATGAAATTTCCTTGGATTCTTCTTCATATAAAAAGGACCCGGTTTAGAAGCAAAGCGATTTCTCATTTTACCAGTGAACAATGAATATAAATTCTAAAGATTAAAAGTTGTCCAAAAGGATTAACAATTAGGGGAGGATTGATGCATAGTTTTAAAAAATCCGAAGAGTTAACGTCGTCTTTTATATACGGGTACTATTTAAAAGCTACCTACAAACTCCTAGGGGTGAGAATTTTAAAATAACGATCTTTTCCTACAAGGAACCAACCAAGAATTTCAGAATTTTATGAAACTTTAGTGGGTTGTAGACCTTTTACAACTGGTTTCCGTTGCTGCTAAACTACAAATACTACAAATACAGTACGACTGCAATTGAAAATCAAGTCGTAAGCATTAACAGGTTCACGGAGAAAGCTGCTTTTCATAAATACTGATTTCATTCCCCAGAATCATTTTTCAGCAAAAACGAAAAACGGTGGTTTATGTAGCTTTAGCGCCGACAAATCACCCAAACATAAATTCTGAATTTCCAAGTTGTGTTCCTCTCTCTGTTACCAATATATTTTCTCAAAACTGTCCTATTTCAAACTTTTCCACGTTTCAGAGATTCCGCAATACGTAACATATTTTCTAACTGCAAATAAAATAATATTTTATTCCACCAGGCTATTATTTTAACATTAAACTGTTTGCAGGCAAGATATGTCCTTCAAAACAATCTAGGAGGTGCAATGGTGTGGTCTATTGATGCAGAAGATCACCTGGGCTCGTTAAACAGCAGTTTCCCAATCATTAACTCCATTAGAAATGTATTATATGGATAAAATGTGGTACCAAAACCTAGTCACACTATTCCTTCTCGTACTAATCAACGAAAATAAAGCATTTTACTAATTACGACCATCTTTTACTATCCATATCCCGTTTATATACAATATAAAGCAGGAATACCACGCCTGTTTGCCTGTTTTAATAAAACTTATAACGTCTAATAAAATACGGTCATGGAGTTGAGGCTCTTAAAAGTTCTTCAACGATGAAAAAAGGGAATATTATATCAAGGTTAATACGTAGTCATCAGGAAAGGTTCTCCGGCTCCCTCGGCAAAAGATAAACCTAAGAAGTATGATAAGTTGCTGGGGGGAGAAAAAAGAAGGTTATTAAAACCGACCGAGGGATACGTCATTTAACTTTATTGAATGTTAGAATAAAATTTTCAAGCACCATTAAAGCTTAATATGGCGGTTTACGTATGATGGCGATGCAGCCAACTGGGTGGCCTTTGCCTTGTGTAGTTTTGCGTATATACTTTTTATGACGCATTCTCTTACGTCGTTAGATTTTCTTTTTGGAGGTAAATGATTAGTCAAGGAATAACGCAGTGGCTATATACCTGGTGTATGCATAAGTTTTTTCCGGTATTTTGCTAAAATGAAACTCGTAATTTTCAAGGGAAATAATTTTTTTTATTCAAACTATTGCCTATCGGCTTCTATACATTTCCCTAATCTTTCAGGTAATTTATGGAAACCATGCCACTGTCTTTTGCGGAAAACTATTCGTCGAGCCATTTTCCAACTTCCTCGAAATTACTGAAATTACTCTGGGACCGCGTGTCCCGTTGATGGGAGGATATGATAGTCAGATGGCGCCAGGTCTGGGGAGTGCGGCTAGTACGGAAGGATATCCCATCCAAGCGATTTTGAGGTGTCTTGTACTGGTTTTGGCGTGTGAGACGGCGGATTGTCGTGTAACAAGATCACTTTGCCATATGCCTTCGCACTTTTGTGGTCTGCCAAAACGCTCACTCTCTTTCACATTGAAATCATCACTTTTAAATTGTCGAAGTCATGTCTCAGATGTTCTAATCGATGAAGCGTGTTTCTACCAGCAAACAATGACTTTCAACAACCTTCTTCCTTTGATTAAATAAGAAAAGTAATGCAAACCGCAAATGTTCCTTTTCAGTCACAAAGCTCGACATGATAGAGCAAGGACGCTAGTTTTTGGCGGACTCAACTTTTGTGTTTACAGTTTAAATGTCACACGAACAAAATGACGTTAAATTATTAGGTCGCCTACTTGTCCCTGGCGTCATCTCAGTTAAACCGGAAAGAACTTCTGCATACACCCGGTACCACTATAAAAAAATTTAGGTTGACGTTTATATACTAACTTATAACCCCAATTTTGTGTGCAAAATTAGTTCACGTCCTTTCAATATCACCAATTCCTCTTTCTGTTTCGTTTCAAAAATTTTTTTTGCAGTATGGTCAAACCTTGTAGAGGGATTTCCGCTAAAGTTTCTGTAACTTTCATAGCGCTAAGGTAAAAGCCTGTTTTTGATTTTTGTTCTTTTTTTGAAGCTGGGGAAATATTGCGGCCAATTTTTTGTGGTAGCAGCTCTAATTACTTTATACTGAAATTTGGATAATGTAACCTGTATAAGTTGAAAGCAGCTAAACACCTACGCGCGCGCAGCTGACTGTGAGAATAAAACAAAACCCGACAACGAAAATCAGACAACTAAGAACTGTGTGTACAAAATACCATGCGAATGCGGAAGGCCGTACGTAGGAGAAACCGGCAGACCCCTGTCAATTAGAACCAAAGAACACCAGAGACTGGTTCGGTTAGGGGAAACGGATGAGTCACGATAGGCTCTACATGCTTGAGAAGAGGATCATAGAATTGCATGGAACAATGCAGCAATCCTGCATAAAGAAAACAACGCCACGAAAAGAAAACTGTTGGAAGCAGGATATATGGCCACCACACCAACCGCCATCAGCACTCCCAGCCTGGAAATTAAGAACATCTAGCTCCCTGTGATTAGAGAAAGCATTATCGAGAGACCGGTGACCGCCCACGCGCAACAGCGACCTACTGCGTGCCACCCCCGCGCGCATCTTCTTCTGCGCAAGTCTACTGCCCATCCCCTCCTGCCCAGAAAATTGTAGACTATAAGACAAAATATCATCAAAGCATGATTGGTCTGGCAAGAAACAGCCCTTCTCAGGGCGTCCCTGAAGACGGCAGTAGACAGCTTGCCAAAACGGACTATACAAGTTCAACGAACGATGAAAATAGCCCAAACCACAACCCTAGTTATTATAAGGATCCACCGTCAACAATATCACGTCAAGTGTGAGAGGAAGGCGGCATTTATTAAGGCTTAGGAGTGTGATTTTCACAGTTCGCGGATTTTGCTTCGTTGAGGTATTTCTGCACAATCTTCAAAGTCTTTAGTAGGCCATCCTTTGCCAACTTTCGACACCGCATATTAAAGGAAATCGGTATCATCTGCATAGTCATGTTCAGCACCATTAGCGGAAAAAGTAACCACAAAATTATCCCCCATCCAATCACTATTCTTCTTTTTAAACACGTTTTTGTCTCGATTAATTGATCTTCACTGAACATTGAAATTAGGAAGAAATTTTATTGTAATTGCGATGGAAATTAAAGATATCTGATCTTAAGCAACTTTAGAAAACTCTTCACGGATGAAATAATCAGTATCTTTGAAAGTTTGATTTGCTATTGTGTTTTCTTCTTGGCTTGTCGATAAAATTAAGTATTTCATAAGGAAATTAAGAGATATTTTAAGTGAAGTTATAAAATTTTAAACAATGATGATGTTACGTTCTCCTGGTTTGAAGAACAGCGCCGCTGTAGCCTGCTCTTAAATTCCTGAATTACTTGACCAACACTTACTTGTAGAGTATGTTCGCTTATTTACTAGATGAAAGGTTGTACAGTGCAACTCAATGCGCATGCGCAAAAAAATATATTTAAAAAATAAAATGCGTACACGGTTTCCACTCTTGCCTATGTGCAGTTACGATGTACTTAAGATATATATCTTTGCAATAATTGCAGTTATTCGAGCTCTCTTATACATGTAATGTACATTAGCATGTATATATCTTTATCTGTTTGCATGCACCACTACCTTTTTATAGGGGAGCCAACCCTATTTATTTCTTAAATTTATAAGCGCACCTCGGTGCTATGCTTATTTATATGTCCCTTTCCGGGAGCCTAATATATTGTTTTAAATTTGCCTAAGGGACTTGGCCCTGTATTATTGGCATGTATTTGTACTTGAACCAAATACGTTCGTTATTTTCACATTTATAGGGGAATCCTCCCTATCTCTTAGCCGATCTAAAAACAAAAGTAATGTGACAGCTACCCAGGCGTTGTCGTTCGAAATAATACGCTATGTGCAATCTTTAGCTATCTGCTACTGCGCCTCAAAGAAGGGAAAAAGCCAGTAGCCAGCAAATGTGCGAAATGCGTACCGACAAGTAAAACGGAGCGATGATGCCGTCATTGCATAAGAAAAATGGCCCGTGAAACTCGCCCGCAACGACGAACAACTATATGAAAAAAATTCTAAGTCCCGATACGACAAAGGACCGAACAAACGTTCAAAAGACAACGGGCGCTGCGACCGCAACGACCGTCAATAAGAAGCGGAGTGATCGTACTTATAGAAGATGCCTATACATGTACGCCGACAATCTTACCAAAATGATTTCCGACACAAACTTAACCGAAGACTAAAAATATGTATAGACGACAACGGACACAGTAGCCTCGACGGATGATGATAGAAAATCGAGAATTTGTACTTATTAAAGAAATCTATACATGCGATCCGACAACCTAAGCAGAATGACTCCCGCCAGAATCGTAACACAAGACTAAATAAATGTATAGACGACAACGGACACAGTAGCCTCGACGTACGATAATAGAAAATCGAGGATTTGTACTTAATAGAGAAATCTATACATGCGATCCGACAACCTTACCACAATGACTCCCGCCAGAAATAAATGTATAGACGACAACGTCCTCGACGATTCCCACCAAAACTGGAAAATGTTAAAAACTTACAATATTCATCCAACGACGTTACTGTACACGTTACGACGAGGTACGAAAGGTGACCGAGAGTGCACGATCGCTAATACCTCGACCGTCGCGCGGGAGTCGACTGCCTGTACTTGTATATATTAAATATTAAGAAAACTCCCATTATTTGTACGGCGACGTTGCACTTAATGACTTTTAAATTAGGCAGTTTTAGCTAGAGTAATGTGAATGGCCGACCTGCATATATATACAATGCATAATGTACAAACATATTAAAATAAATTTGGATATATTCTAAGAGAGCAAAATAAATAAATGATAAAAATGAAAATAAAGTAGTATTTTAAACCCATACGGTTGCAAAGAAGATAAAATCATATAAAATACATTTCCTTAAAAACTTAAAATTCATTTCGAAAAACAATGTTAAGTCCTTAACAGATGATTTACAAAGCTGTGGTGACGGTAAGCCACTGATAAGTTAAAAAGTAATGTGCTCACACAAACGAATTTTCCTTACTTAAATAATGAAAATACTTCAAAAACCGAGTTTAAATATAGTCAACCCTAATGTAAGTTGTTTGTAAATTATACGAGAAGTTGTAGAAGGTTGATATCAACGCCCTGTACGCCGAAATACTGTTAAACTCAAATGCATTATAGTTCACCATGAGTACACCGCAAGTTACAAAATCAAATTCCCACAAGAAGTTCGAACAATCCTAATAAGACAGTTTGGTGGGACATTCTGTATAGTTGCACGTAGTTATAAACATCGTTATATCAATGGAAGATATTTTCCTTTTGAAATAAGTTCGATGACGTTAAAACATTGAAACTATTTACATAGATTACGAATTTTCGCTTAGATACCAATTAAATAACGAGAATTTCTAAATTGGCAAATATAGGCAGCTGATACTTCAGGATTGTTTGCAGTAATGCATTCTGATTCTAACTTGATCAATACCTCGTATCAGTCATAGTAAACGAAGAAGAAATGTGGATTCGCTCTTACAAGATTACCGAAATAGATTAATTTCTTGGTATATAAATCACATTGTACAGCTGTACTTATTTACTAGACTCAGTAAAATAAACAAGCAAGACGTTAAGACCGTAGGATAAAATTTCCTTTTTCAGCTCGCGAACTTCACATCGCTCGCAGAGATGGATTTCAGCTGAAGTTCCCCGCGAAAAAGTTTCTTCTTCCCATCCCTGAATAATTGAAATACTATATACCGCACTAGCTGAATAATTGAACGCCGTATTGAATTACAAACGTTCCAGTCCATCCGAATCTTATGCACGCGGTCGGATAATGGTGGGAGAAAACACCCCGAGGCTCTCGATTTCCCATCCGACTAGAACGACGCTCGTTTTTCTTGCAAAAAGCTTCGCTGAAACGAAACGCCGGCTATACGAAAGTAAATATTGACATAATATTATAGAACGAATCGCTATACCTAACCTCACATTCGTCGGATGTATAGGGAAATCTTTCGTTGTGTATTCGTTGTCGTACCGATAATGTAATACAGTTGTGGCGGACTGTGTGCGGCAGTGCGTGGGGATCCTCTCCGGGGTATTCAAGTTGTTGGCTTCTTCGCGTCCATTTCACAGTCCAGATGTTATACGGTCCCCGATGGGAATTTTACGCCGACTTTGCGGAAATCTCTTCTGTCCTGATGACATATTTTGACGTCGACGAGCAAGATGAAAATCTTGAGTACATTTCTTTCATGATGTGTTTTTCTGGCATGTACGTGGGATGGAAATCTGAACACGTGATGTGCAAATAATTAAGATTTAGAGGAAATTGCTGATGTCTATCACTTCCAAAAAATATGACAAAAGTTATTTATTATAAAGAGTTTACCAATAATAAGCACATATCTAAAGAAAAGAAAAAGAATAATCTGGTAAGTGCATTTGTTTCCCATTTAAAACTTTTTCCATACATGGAACTATGTTAGAAGCAAATTGTTTTCGAATGATAAAAGATGTATTTAGTTTTTAGTGCAAACAAAGACAAAAAATCCTTTTCACAGAGATAAGATGTGATGAAATTGATTTTAATATTTTCAATGCTTCTGTGACTCAATTTCCATATTCATGTCGACGAGCAACCCAAAACGTATTTAAATCTTGATATGTAAATTGCAATTATAGCGTTTTGTCGGCAAATATTTGAATGAGCTATTCACAGGTATAGCAGTAAACTCCACTCACACAAATTTATTAATTATGCGGAACGCAGCGTTTTGAGAGCACGTGGGCTCTCATTGTCAACCGTGTTACCGACTGAAAGTAAAAACTGTATCACACATGCAAATTATTTTCTACGCAGGCTCTAAAATTTCTAAAACATATGACTATTTACAATCTACTCGGTGGTCTAATGCCTATTTTCAGGAAAGGATGGACCGAAAGCGAACCGTATCTTTAACAGGGCCTATGGTAATAAATCCATCAAACTCGAGTGTGCAATTAGGGGTGGTTCTCTGTTCAATAAGTTTCCGTTCTTTTTCATACATATCGTTTCGTACGCGTCTAATTCTCTATACGAGTTTACGTTTTTAAGTAGTGTCAGATTTTTTAAATCAATCTTATGTCCGGATTTTACCATATGCTCTGCTACGCTTGATAGTTCCGGTTTGTCGAAACGATAGTGTCTAATATGTTCTTTGAACCTCGTTTCGATACTCCTTTTTGTTTGTCCAATATAAACTTTCTCGCAATCATTGCATGCGATTTGGTATATTCCAGACCTTTTTATCATCTCCGGTTTATCTTTGGGATTCCCTCAGAGATTCTTTAAGTTGTTTTTTGACACAAAAGACACGTTCATATTTAGTTGTCGGAAAATTTTACTTAACTCTTTTACTGTTGGGTGAAAAGGAAGAGTTATAAATTTCTTATTACCGGTGTTTGTTGATGTCAAGGTCGTGGAATTTCTGATGTGTTGTTTTTATTGGACCTTCCTTAAAATACGGTCGACATCCATAGAAGAGAAACCATTGTACCTCGCTACATCTTTGATATACTTTAATTTCTTGTCGTACCTGCTCTTGTTTAGCGGAAATCTGACGAGTCTATTGACCAGAAAACTAATCGCGGACATTTTTTGTTGTTGGCAATGGTGCGAATCAACCGTGATGAATCTGTTGGAATTAGTTTCTTTTCTGTAGATGTCTATTTCTAATTTATTGTTGTTGCGTATGACTAGAGTATCTAGAAACGGAAGGCGATTGTTCACTTCTTCTTCAATAGTAATCCTGGTCGTGGTAAATTTTGAGTTCAGTTCTGCTAGAAAATCTTGTATGTTTCCTTTGTTGGTACCAAACACCGCGAAAATATCATCTACGTACCTAAGCCAAATTCTCGGGAAATATTTGGTTTCTTTTTTCAGGTTCGTTTCAAATTTGCTCATGAAAAGGTTCGCAATAAAAGGAGATAAAGGATTACCCATCGCCGTGCCTTCTACCTGTTCGAACCATTTTCCGCCTATTTGAAAATAATTTTGTGACATGCATAATTTAGTTAACCTTTTATATTCCGCGGTTTTCACGTCATCTACGTTATTTAATTTCAAAAATTCAACCAAATACTCCAGAGTTTCTGGAATTGGTACGCTTGGGAAAAGTGAACAAACGTCGAATGATACAAGGATTTCCCCATCTTTTAATCCAATCTTTTCAATTTTATTTACAAAATCTACGGAGTTTTCTACACATAGGTTATCTACTTTATGGGGCAAGTTCTTATATTTATTCACTAGCCATTTGGACAATTTGTATGTTGGAGAATCAATGCCGGATACTATAGGTCTCATGGAATTACCTGATTTGTGAATTTTTGGAAGACAATACATTTTTGGAATGGTAGGGTTTGAACTTGTTATTTTGAATTTCAGATTATTATTGATTAAGTTGGGACAGTGCTTAATAGTATCTTTAATGATTCTAATCATTGACGGTAGGGGGGTTTTCTTTAATTCTCTGTACGGTCCTGACGCTAACATAGTGTTGACGCGATTATAATAATCCGGTTTGTCCAGAATGACTATTTTATGTCCTTTATCTGCTTTAAGGTAAAAACAATTTTTATTTCTCAGACTTTTAATAATTCCTAAATTCCTCCTATCTTGGCCGCAATTTTTATCTTTTTCTAAATTCCTAGAAATCTGAATTTTGCACGCGTTTCTAACGAAGTCTTTCGTAGCTACATCTAAGTTTCTAATGTTTGTTTCTATTGAGGCGATTGAATCCTCAACGGGCGATTTCGGTCCGCGAATACTATATTTTAATCCTGTATTTAGGAGGTTCATTTCGTCTTTATTAAAGGTCTCAGATTGGTTGTATACGAGCGGTGTTCTCTCCATGACGTTCACATTCTTCTTGCTTGACTTTTTTGGACAGAGTAGCCTAAATTTTTTATTGACAGTTACCATTTTTAATTTAAATTTTCTGTTAACGCGTTCGACGTTACGTCTTTGGAAATCACACCATTTTTGAAAATAGTTTTCGTCTAAATTCTTTGTTAATTTCAGGTGCAATGTGTATAATTCTATTTCTAATTTACTACGTTTGGCGTACTGGTATCTTATTTCATTTACTAGCCAATGTTTTTTGGCCGCTGTAATAACTTTCGATGGTTGTTTACAGTTACTAGAAGTGTTCATGAATTTAGGAAAAACATTGTTCTTTTTACACCGCGTTAGAAATAAGATGTCAGCATGAATTAATCTAATCATACTACTTACCTTATTAAATCGGTTTAATTCCTTGGGCTGGAGAGCCATAATCAAATGACGATTGCAAGGACTGTGTGGATGTACAATTCACAGGTATAGCAGTAAACTCCACTCACACAAATTTATTAATTATGCGGAACGGAGCGTTTCGAGAGCACGTGTGCTCTCATTGTCTCTGCCTGTCTGTCTGTGTGCTCTCAAAACGCTGCGTTCCGCATAATTAATAAATTTGTGTGAGTGGAGTTTACTGCTATGCCTGTGAATTGTACATCCACACAGTCCTTGCACTCGTCATTTGAATGAACTGGCTGTGTATCTCAACGGCAACAACGTTTTCAATAAATGATTTTTCGAAGAGATGGGTATTAAATCCGTAATACCTATCACTTCGAAAAATCAATTTTGTCTTCCGAAAAATGTTCCGCCAATCCACAAAACATGAGCTGAAACATGTTTGCTACATCCGTTGATTCATCAAAGTGAAGACTAAAAAATTCACTTGATGAATGATGCTCGCGAACATCGGTTACCATCTCATCAATTCGCCTTGATATTGTGCCGTTAGAAAGCCGATTTTTAAACAGTTTTTGCTGCTTCCACACTTATTAAGACACTGACTATATCAACCGCAGCGGGCAATACGGGATTTTCAGCGATTGTTTGAGGTTTGAACATCTTAGCTACTGTTAACACTACGGGAAAAGATGCTTCAAGTTCACACTTTTAGCAGCATGGCTTGACTTACAAATAGAAGTTTGCTGACTTGCCAAAGTATGTAATTTTCTTTTGAAAAATTCTGAGGGTATATCTTTAAAAGCCGGATATATAATTTCGTTTGATACGGTGCCCTTTAAAAAAATGTTTGAAGTTTTAAACAAAATGTGACTCAATACCAGGTACATCAATGCAATATGAAACTTATATAAAGATGCTCAGAGCATAATCACAATAGGCATAAACAGATCAAAACCATTTCCCATAAGTATGGGATTGAAGCAAGGTTGCGATCCTTCCTCTACATTATTTAAATCTTATATTCAGGAAGCTTTAAGTAATTGGGGAAAAAGAGGAATGGGAATTAAGATGGAAGATCACTGTCTCACAAGTCTTTATTTCATAGACTATTAAGCAATTATAACTTGTGATAAAGAGGATATAGATTACATGTTCAGAAAACTGAGACAAGAATTCGAACATTGCGGACTAACAATAAACTTGACAAAGACTGAATGTATGAAAGTGGGGTATAAATACGAAGATGAGGATCCGAACTTGCAATTTAGAGAAATAAGAAGAACAAGCCAGTACAAATATCTAGGAAATATACTTACTGAGGAAAGGACATCGACAATAGATATAACAGGATAATACCCAGAAGTTGATACAAATTCTTACGGCCAGTAGCCGTTATAAAATACGTTGGTAATACGCACCGATAAATAGGAGTTCATAAGCTTGAGAAACCAACTAGTAAGAAGCAGGTCTCATATAGAAGCTGTTGGGCAGTGTTATTGACCACAATGCGACTATGGTGTTCCGACCGACTTGGCAGCTCTAATAATTATTCACAACTAGTCCATTGTTGACACTGCATCTCAATAGGCCACGTCCATATGACTATTCATTACTCTTCCATCGATCGTTTGCAATCACTTTAAAGCCTAACTAGTTCACACACATCAATGGTAAATAAATGCACAACTCCAGGCATAGAAAGTTTACACTACTGACATCTATTTCCAACTTATATACGGTTCCAATTTCGAGGTTTCTAGCTTCATCTCGCTATTTCGCTAGGAAAATTTAAAACGATCCGAACGGCGAAAGTTCAGTTCCGAGAGGATGGGTGAACAACTCCGACGGAGCAGCAACCCAAGCGTATATTGTTTCATTAACCGTGACGAACCGGTGCAATTTATGTTCTACATGTTGTGGTGGGTGATTTTTCTTCTTCTCGAGGCCATACCCATAAATATTCCGCCTTTCATTACTGTCTCCGTTCCTCTCCGGTCTCCGTCTCTTTTCCGCCGCTCACAGTTGCTATTACTACGACTGCCGCTGAAAGTAGCACGAACTGGAATGTCTTCAATAAGTAAATAAAATTGTTTTAGCGGCAAAGGACGTCGTACGAGGTATTGCTGCGAAAAAATTGTCCGTCCGTTACGCTACCATTTGCCGGAGGAAGTAGGGCGGTACGTCTGGCAGAAAGTTGCGTGCGCTCCAAGCATTTGCAGACAGTTGACTCTATTGAATCTATTCATTGACTAATTACTGCCACCACCGATGTCGTTTGGGGGCGTATTTGTTCGGGGGCGTCTGCCGGTGGACAGCGAAAATGTTTCAAGTTAATTAAAAAACTTCATCTTTAACTTCGTTTTAAATCGTCACTTTCTCCGTGGTTTCTCTCTTACGGTTCTTTTTTTATGAATGAAATGAGTCATGGAGAAGCGCTGTCTGGGGTCTAAAATGAATTAAATATCAATATTTCACATTCATACAATCAATATAGGAAGTCGGCTTAGTGGAAGTGGAAAGAATCTCAATTTCTCTCCACAACTCGCAAATGTCTGTTTTGAGCGCTAGGTAACTTAACCTTCTACTGGTTAGGTGGTGGATTTGGACCTCAAGTAATTTTAAACTTAGTGGTATTTTACACATTTCGATGGTAAGCTACTGTCGCACCATCTACCTTTAAGTTAGCAGTACTTATATTAACACATACATTTTTATAACAAATTAAGGCGTAGTTTTCATTCAACTATAAATTAAAATTTGGGAAGGATCATTTTGGCACCATGTCAAATGTAAATGTAACAGTGGGTGTATGGCTAGTTCTTCGAAAAGTGTACGATTTGGTGATTTTGGAGAAAGGATGTAAAATCTTGGACACTTGCCGCACTAATACAAATATATGTAATGGATATAAATAGTACAATGTACGGTTTCATAAGATATAAGAATAATATAAAGATCTAAGGTTGTAAGTTTTCTATGTACCAAAAAAGGGAAAGTTGTTCCACTTATTTTCTCAATGTCCTATAATAGTGTCGACGTAGCAACTCTTTGGCCATCTATCTTCACTCATTTTCGGTACATGTCCATACCATATAAGCTTTCTTGTTTCGATTTGATCTGCACTAGCAATAACACTTCCTGTACTTCGTGGTATCTCTTCGCTTCTTACATGTTCTAACTTTGATACTACGCAGGTTCTTCTAAGGCAGTCCATTTCGATGATGTCTACATTCTTTTTGTTACTGTGAAGAATAGCCTCCACTAAGGCTTTATATATTTTTATCTTTGTTTCCAGTCTTAATCGTTTAGAGCACAGCAAGGTATTTAAGGCCTGGGTTGCCTTTTTGTATCAACTTCTGGTATGCCGCAGGGTTTCAACTTAGGACCACTATTGTCTTTATTATTTATTAATGATCTACTAGCTAGCCTTTCCTGTTCGACTTTGGTTAATGCTGTTAACGTTAAGACCTATTGAGTTGTTTTTAACCAACTCAATAGGTGTAAGACCCAGGCCTTAACTCGTAGAAGATGTTGCACTCCTTCAGAAAAATGTTGACTTGATAACCGCCTGGTGCATAACCAATAGATTCAAACTTAATGTCAACAAATGCCGGCACATCACCTTAACGCGCAAAACGAATGCTTTAAATTCGTTCTATACAATAAAAGGGGGAAGTTGAATCATTTAAGGATCTTGGAATTATTTTTGATAACCGCTTAAGCTTTGTTCAGCATTTTTAAGAACTCCCTTTAACTTGTTCTAAAAAGTTTGGGTTCGTCGTGCGGAGCACCCGGCAATTTAGTGATATAAATACGTTAAACTCCTTGTATTTTGCTTTTGTAGGGAGTTGTCTGGAATGCGGTTCTATTATTCGGTGCCCTTATTATATCTGCCATCAGCTTACATTGGAACGAGTTCAACGTCGTCTGGAACTGATTACCATTCTTTGGTGGAGCGTCATGGCGTGCATTCCCTTAATGAACCCAGGGAGAGTTATCGCTGTCAAATTGTCTGAAAATTAATAAATGGATTTGTTGGTTGCGGCGATTTGTTATCTAAGTTGCACTTTCATGTACCTCGTTTTTCGTCTAGATTCTGTTCTACGTTTGCAGTACCTATTCCGAAAACTAATATTTTGCGTAATTCCCCCATATATAATATGTGTATTCAATCAGATTCCTTGGACCTTGCCTTCCCGATTTATAATATTGTCTCTGTTCTAGAGCAGTTTTATTATACAATTATTTAAACATTGAGAAACACCTATATTAAAAAATGGCATTGCGGAGAAAGGAGGAGTTAACAGAAGCAAAAGCCCTAGCGAGACCAAAGAGAAATGCTAGGGAGTTTGGACTTGAATTCATGTTGTTTATTACTTATGCGTCTAAAATAATAGAACATACTGGATCCAATAAATACCATACCAAAGCTCTCAATTACAAAATAGAACCCAAAGAAATCAAATTTTAGACTTGTTTTTTTCTGAAGATCATAAAAAACATTAGTTTTCGGATCAAGTTTTGCAATGCCTTATTTTCTTATGCACTCATACCAGAAAGACAAAGTACTGGAAGTATTTCACTTTCATTTCAGTGTAGGACCTTATTAATAAATGATCAAATATATTAATTCCCTAAAACAGTCGACTGCAATCATACCTTTTCGCAGTTTCACTTCGTCATCCGTGCCGAAGTGCTTGCTGCCGAAGAAGGTGTTCAGATGTTGAAAGAAGTGATAGTTGTTAAGTTCAGGATCTGTATTGTGTTACGAATGGTCGAATTTCTTCTAGCCAAAAGAGGTGATCAGATCTCCAATTCCAGCTGCAGTATGTGATTTTGTATTATTCAGAAGCAATTTATATGTTGGGGAATCAATGCTGGAGACTATTGGTCTCATGGAATTACCTCGTTTGTGACATAGGCAATACATTTTTGGAATTGTGGGCTTTAAACTTGTTTCTTTAAATTTCAGGTTATTATTAATTAAGTTGGGTCAGTTCTTAATAGTATCTTTGGTGCCCCTTATCATTCCAGATAGGGGCTTTTCCTTATTTGTCGGTACGGTGCCGACATTAGCATTTGTAATAATCCGGTTTGTCCAAAATGACTATTTTGTTTCCTTTATCTGCTGTAAGGTAAAAACGTTTCTAATACTACTTTCTATTGCTATTCCTCGACGGGCAGCTTGGCAGAGAGTATGGTAGAATCCCGATATAATGTTGAATTAAAATAATTTAAGCCACTTAAAAATGTATATTCCTCTAGAGAATTGGATGCGTACGGAACGATATTTATGAAAGAGAATAAAAGGATTGGTCGGAGAAGTAAAACTCAATTTTACAAAATTTCCAATATATCTAACACAGTATTGATATGACATGTTTCGCTGTCACAGTAGCTTCGTCAGATATGGGAGAAAGAACGGTACATTACATTGAATAAACCAAACACATATATCAAACATTAATTGCCCCTTACATCGTTTACCACGGATTGCGAATCAGTATTTTATACTTTTCAGGTGGCGTTCACACTTCCATCTGCTAGTACTCCTCAAAGAGTTGTCACACTTTACACATTTAATTTTATCGCCTTCATATTCTAAAGCCGGCATACTCGCTATTACGTTTTCTAGTTTATTCAAAAACGTACCTAATGCGACATTTTCTAAATATGTGTGTACTGACAAGCAGCAGCCGAATAATACTGAACAAGCGTGCTTTGACACGGGTACCCGATTCTCCGTGCTGCGAGCTTTACCCCTCCACGTTATTCTTCGTGCGGCATTGAAACTTGCCCTTCTTTGCCTGGACTATTACGATGATGCCCTGTTAAAAATACGGTTTGTTTTCGCCTCTACCCTTCTTTACTTTGAAAGTATACAAGATATCCGGGTTATGTTATTAAAAATTATGTATCTTAAGAACTTTTAAAGCTTGCGCAGCATGTGCGACACGTTTTTACAATTCAGTCTGTAAAACAGTTGACAATTAGACTCCACATGCTCTTGAAATGCGTTCGGAATAAATTATTAACTTGTGTGGAAGTTTATTATTCACCTGGGAATTGTACAACCATACAGTCCTTGCAATCATTGGTTAATGCATTACATAGAAAAAAGCCAAGCACACGAAAGATTTCTCCAACAAGAACATGTAGAAATATCTTCTTTAATGTGATACTAAAATCCTTCAAATGACCTCGTATAAACATCTTTCGCAATTCCCAGTCCTGCCTTCGGTCGAATTAAAAAGAAACTCTCTCCAAGAACAGCATTAGGATCTTCGCATCGCCTAACGGTAAATTAATGCGATTTCTAACCTAATTAGCAAACTATTAAACGATCCCTCCTATGCATCGCCGCCGGACAAATCCGATTAAATTGTAATGCGACGGTCGCTAGTGTCTGGGGCGATGCTGCACTTCTTGCGAGTGGAACTTGGGGACCCTTCGTACTCGTATTAGTAGAACAATCTAATCAAATCCCGTTCAAATTACATAGAAACTTTTTTAATTCCGCTGCGCCGCGACGGAAGAGATTTATACCTTATCCGGGAGATTATCAGTCCGGGAAAGATTTTCATTGCAATTTCTATTAGTGGCGGAAAAGGGAAAAGGGAAAAAGTATCATCGACGGAGGAGTTACCGTTACTTTGCAAGTTTATTGTGTTAAGATGAATTGTTTTAGAGTCTAGCTAAAGTTTCTAGATTTTTCTTAATGAATGTATTTTAAATATGTAGAGAGCATAAACTATGACGTACGAGGGGAGGTCCAGAAGTTCGTAGAATGAAAGGGTTTTAAATAAAACAAAACAATACATCTATTTTTCCCTTTCAATATAATCACCCTTAAGCACAATACATTTCTATCTACAGCTAATTCTGGGAATAGGAAAATTACACTTATATATTCAAGAGCCAGGGACAATCAACCATGTCATGTACTAAACAATATAAAAAATTTAACCAAGAAATTGTTCTCCTGGTAGAAAGGGAAAGAAAATTAAATTTCTGCAGCCGTACACCATGTTTATAACCTCTATGTGGATCTTCTCTGCACTGCCTCAATACAGTTTATGTGTGTTTCATAAATAAAAAACCAGACCAACGCGGTGTACTGCAACCGGGATCGAATGAGAGAAAAGAATGACGAACGTAGAGCTTATATATTGCGGCTGTCTCTACAATTACGATAAATAAATGCATACACCTTATAGTAAGACGATACCAACCGAGTTATGTGATCAGCAAAAGACAGAGTGGTATCAAAAACCACCTCCAAGTCTTTGACTGATATCGATACGAGGGGAGATCCAGAAGTTCGTGGAATAAAATAAAACAATAAATCTATTTTTCGTTTGCAATATAATCACCCCTAAGCTCAATACATTTATTAGATCTATGAATTAATTTTTCTAAACCATCATAAAAATATTTTTTATCTTTCGCCTCAAAATGGGTCAAAATTGCCTCCTTTACCTCATTGTCGTCGGAAAACTTTCTTCCACGTAAGTCTTTTTTTAAACTGGGGAACAAACAAAAAATCATTAGGTGCCAGATCTGGACTGTAGGGTGGATGGACAATTGATTGAAAGCCATGCTTGTGCAAAGCAGGCATTGCAACTTTGCTCTTGTGAACCGGCGCAATGTCTTGAAAGAGGAACACACCCTTGGTCAACTTTCCTCGACGTTTTTCAATGATGGCCTCCTTTAATTTTTCTAGTATTGCTGAGTAATATTCTCCGGTTATGCTCCTACCTTTCTCTTTGTAATCAATCAACAATATCCCCTCACAATCCCAAAAAAAAATAGCCATCAACTTTCCAGCCGATTCTGACACCTTGAATTTCTTTGGCGGTGGTGTCCCCTTTCTATGCCATTGCATGGACTCCTGTTTGGATTCAGGCTCAAAGTGATGAACCCATGTTTCATCTCCGGTAACAATCCGCTCCAAAATCTGTGCAGGTTTGTCTCCACACAGCTCCAGAAATTGTTTGGACGCACAGACGCGCTGCTGTTTCTGCAGCGGCGTGAGCATTCTCGGTACCCATCTTGCACTGACTTTTGTCATACCCAGGGGGTCATGTAGGATACGTAAAATGGTGGTATCTGATACTCCAACTAATGCAGATAATTGTTTTTTCTTCAAACGGGCATCTTGCAGTAGACATTTTTGCACTTTTTCGACGATGTCTGATGTGGTGGCCTCAACTGGCCGTCCTGAGCGGGGGTCGTCTTCAATCGACTCCCGACCATGTTTAAAAAGACCATGCCACTTATAAATCATTGATTTACTATGGCACTGTTCCCCATAAACGGTTTCCATTTCATTCAACATGGTTTGAGCATTCTTTCCTTGCTTTGTAAGGAACTTTATCACAGCACGGTGTTTAATTTCCTCCATAGTTTCAGTTTTCTTCCGGATTGACTTGTTTAGCAGGCAACTATTTGTAAACGACTGACGCTATAGGGCTGCAATTTAACTTATATACTAATGATGAGTCGCCTAGCAAGCGTCTCTATCCCCACTCCATTCCACGAACTTCTGGACCTCCCCTCGTATATCATGGGCAAACGATAAATTGCGCAATACCAGGTGTATGTATAATTCTTTTCTGTTTTTTGCTAAAGTGAAACAAGTAATTCGCAAAGAAAATTCTTTTTATATTCAGAAAATTAATTAATTAAATTTATAATATATATTTCTACACATTTCACCTATCTTTCATAATTTGTGGATACCATGCCAGAAAAACTGTTTGTCTTTTTCGGTAAACCGTTCGTTAAGCCATTTTCTAACTTCCCCGAAATTGCTGAAGTGCTGCTGTGCGATCATGTGCCTCAATGATGCAAAGCGACGTTAGTTAGATGGCGCTAGGTCTGGAGAGTATGACGGGTGCAGAAGGATGTTCCATCAAAGTATCTTTCACTGGTTTTGCTGTGTAACAAAATCACTTTGCTCCTAATTTTTATACTTCTTTATTTCAAAAAGACTTGTGATATGTAGGTAATGACAAACACTTTTGTAATGTGAAAGAACTTCAAAACGCTTGTATATCATATACTATAGTTATTGAATTTTGGAATAAAGATTTTTAAAAGCTCCTAATTTGTTTAATGTTTATACTGCATGACAGAAATTATAATATTAATAATGAGAAGTGATACAAATTCTTTAACCAAACTCAGCAGCAACATGTGCTTACTCGAAGATAAAAGTTTGCTATCATTTAAAAGAAAAAAGAAAAGATGAACATGTTTTGATTTTATTTTAATTAATAATGTGTTGCGCCTTACATTCTCTCAATCTTTATGGAATTAACACCAGTAGGTAGTCCATGAATGAAGTATGGTGTAGGCAGCGTATAAGCAGCCTACTATTCAAGCCGGAGAGCTTACAGCGTTTAGCTACGTTCGTCTGTTTTACTCCCTTGTGCTAGATTGACGAGAGATTGGGAGATCCGGATGATCATGGCAAAATATTAACATGGCGCACTTTGAGATAAGCTCATTTTGTTGTTGGAGAAGTGGCTTTTCAAGTTCCTGAGAATATGGAGTACCCTTTAGTGTATTTGCAAAACTAAACCACTCCAAACATTGCTGTCAGCGTTGACCGGTAACTAATAACGCAAGTTGTGGTTGATAGTATAGCAAGCCGAAAACGCTGATTCGACAATACACGGTTTGAAGGATCACAGAACGACCTTCATTACCTAACCATAGATCAGTAATTAATCTGGTGCTAGAGAAACAGTCTCTTAATGTTATTAGAAGTAGGTGACACTTCGGCTCCTCAGTAGATATGATTCATAAACTTTTAGATATAATCTAGAGACAGCACCTTCTAAATTGAATTCTGAGTACCCTAAACTATTCTTCTAAAGAAAGTTTCATTCTACATACCCATTATTTACCTGGAAACACGTACCAGGTATATGTGTAAGTTCTTTCCGGTTCTTTTTCAGGCACAAAACTCGACATGATCACTGAACGATAAAGCAAAGACGCTAGTGTTTTGGGGCATTCAACTTGTGTGTGTTTGTAGTTTAAATGTCAGACGAACAATGTGACGTATGCGTTAAATTAATACCCTGTATACTTTTCGCTGGTGCCATCTTTTAGTTAAATCGGAAAATATTTATGGATATACTTGGTAATTCCCATTCTGTCGATATCTATTCGTTGGTCCCGTATAAATTCTTTTTGTCTTCATCTTCCCGCAATACTCCCTTCATCGAATACGCCTCTCAACCGTCAATTTCATATTGAATTTCATATTTTCCGAGTTCATCTCCAGCCTCTTCGATGTTCCTGCTGTTTGACGCGAGACCGCGGAACTTTAGAAATATAGAGGTGACAGTTCAATAAACGTTACACAACTTCCACGGCTACTGACGCTGATGCATTTCTCTTTTTCCTTTCTTTCCCTTTCGACTTTTCGTTCCGCTCCTCTTATTCGAGCCGTTTCTCGCTGTGTCCTCGCACCTTCGACTTTTTATTTTTATCACGCCAGACCGGTTATTAAACGTCAAGTGATATATGAATTTCGTTTCGAAGGTTTTAATCATAGATACAGCGTACGTCTACGTTCGCCTGATACCACTACTCAGCCGTTGACCCTCATTTTTTGCAGTTTTAAGCTCTTTACTGATTTCGACGCTTTCTAGATTTTGATCTCTTTTCTAAATTAAATAAAATCCCGGCTTTTAGCGATAAATTTATTACTGTCACGATTAGAGGGAATAGAAATCTGATAATTGTAGTTTGTATGAGGTATTGGAAGCTGTCGAAATGGTACTGTAGCATTATTTAGTATCCTTGATTATCATTTTTAGGTGCCAAACTTTTTAGTAGGAGTTTTATTACTAACGATTTCTCTAGAATACACAGTAAAGAACTTGCCTTGTACAAAGTATTGAGGTTTGAATTTATAAGATTGCAGAATTTTCTTAAGTGCAAATCTGCGAGAGTTGTCTTTTAAGTTTCGCATACAGAGCTGGAATAAAACAATTCTTGGAAGTATTCTCCACGAAGACTAATGCAGTTTTACATGCACTCGAACCAACTCAGGAAGCAGTGTACTTGTTGGTACCGACAAAAATTCTTTTTGTAGGCATCGGCTGCTCCTTCTTTCAACTGGAATCTTTGACTACTCAGTCCTTTCATGATTTTTAGAAGAGTGAAGAAATCGTACAGACTTAGGTCCGGGCAATACGAAGAATGGTCTAACAGTTGCACATATTGTTGCGTTAAAAGTTCAATTGCCTTGCGTACTGTGTGCGAGCTTGCATTGTATTCGTGCAGGATAATTCGTGCTTCTGGGTTGGTTTTCTGGAGTTCAACGATGACTTGCGGCAAACAAATGTTGCATATCAATCGGCAGTAGCACTGATCTTGTAGAGGAATTGTTGCTCCACCGCTCAAAAATAGATCGCTGTTGATTCAAATGTCGCATTGGAGACACTTCGAGAACGAACGACTTTTGTGGGCTTTTCTTTACCTTGGAACACACAAACAGACGGCTAGCATTTATTTTCTGGCTCGTATGAGAAAATTCACGGTTCGTCGCCATTGACGATGTTATACGCATTTTTAGAGTTTCCGGCGTTAAAGCGGTCTAGAGCTTTTTGACACCAATTCACCCTAGCGGCTTTCTGTTCTTCGGTCAACAAATGTGGTATCCAACGGGAAATCAATCTTTTAATAGACAATTTTTTATGCAACATTTTTTGAATTGAAGTTTTCGAAATCTCCAATGATGCCGATGAAGTGACAACGTAGATATTACAGTGTCATTGTCAGAATTTTATGAATTTGAATCTATAATAGGAACTACCCATGGATTTACAAGAAAGGGCAAATCTGAAAGAAAAAGAGTTCGGACCATTTGATGGAAAACAATTATGGTGTCGAATGGCAAGAGAGAGATGATCTGCAATGGTAGAGAGAGCTGCTTGCGGCCAACGAAATCGAAGAAGTTACCGAAAACGGTGGTGACGATGAAGTGTGTGACAGCTTAATTGACGAAATAGCTTTTCACGTCTAAATTCTGTTTGTCTTTTTTAAATTTTGTTTAGGTTATGTGATTAGTGCTAATTTGATTAGTGTTACTTTTAGAGAAAGTATACTGTTTCATTCCTAATATTTCTTATTTATTTCAACAATTTTGAAGCAAGATCGGACAAATCCAATCTTTTTTGCAATATTTAGGAGCTTAAGAAAATAAAAAAATGCTGTCATTGAAAGCCTACATATATACCAAATTATCCACATTAACTTTTTTGATTCACTGAAGGACCAAAGTTCTGTGTTTCCTGAAAAATTTTTGAAAATGTATACATCCGCTTTTGCAAGTAAGCTCCTCATTCATAGAAGGTAATATAATCACTCCATATGTAATTCTTAATGTGTATACCTATTCGATATATGCTAAACTCAAATTCACCTTCACTACCTAACATTTTAGTCGTAGTGTCCAATAATACGCTCGGAACGAGATATTGTAACTCTCTCTTTCGAATTCATGCCATTCCTATTCCTCAAACATCTTGGATACCCTCCATTGTAAGCTGTATCCATGCAGTTCTAAGTCTTGCAACTTCAGCAAAAGGGTCAGTTTGATTTGATTAATAAACTGACGAATTTAAAAGCACTCGCGGATGAAGGATTTATTTCCATTGACGTCACTTCTTTGTTTCCTTAAAATGTTATAAATATTTTTAAAAGCCAACTTTATACCAAGAGAATTAACAAAAGAATTAATAATTTTAACTGAATTATGCACGTCGTAGGATGGCTCAGAATGTTTTGTTAAAAAGTTTCTACCCAATTTATTATTCAAGTTTTGGGTAGTACGTTTTACTAAATAAGTGTTATTCGCCACGAACGAACTTTGGGGTGATGTCCGTAAGAGGGACGAAATGCATATCTGTTAAAATAAATTTTTCTTTCAGTTAGAAATAAAAGCCTGTGTTTCCTTTACGATTATTGCAATTCCCTTACTATACGGAGCTCGTTAACTATAGTGTATTGGTCTAGGGATGTTATCGTCTAGACAAAAGCTATGTGGGTTGCCTTTTAAGTTTAACATATAGACCATTGCTTTTCGCCATACTCTCTATGAAGATTAATGCACCAACTCTGGAAGCAGTTATTGCGCTCTTTTGTTGGTACAGTTAAAATTGAGTTTTTGACGGCAGTGGCATTGACTGCTGCTTCTAAGGACTGGAACGTTTGACCACTCAGTCTGTTCTTGATTTTCGGAAAGATAAAGAAATCGTGCGGTCTTAAGTCCGGACAGTAAGGAGGATGGTCTAGCAATTCGTCGTTTTGTTAAAAATTCAATTGTCTTGCGTGGTGTGTACGAACATCCATTATCTTGGCGGAGGATAATTCTTCGTTCGGGGTTGGTTTTCTGATGTTCACCGATGACTTGTGGCAAACAAATGTTGCATACCAATCGGCAGTAGTGATTCTTTGATTTTGTAAATCAATTGTTGGTGCGTAACCTACTTTCGAAACAAATATCGCGACTATCTTTTTGAAGACACTTCAAGAACGAATGACTTTCGTCAGCTTTTCTTCACCTTGGAACACCCAAACAGACGGCTGGATCATATGAGGAAATTCAATGATTCACCTCCATTGACGATGTTGTGACGTTTCTAGAGTTTCCGGTATGTTGAAGAGGTCTATAAGATTTTGGCACCTATTTACCCTAGCTCCTTTCTGCTCTTCGGTCATCACAATTCTTCATGCAAAATTTTTTGAACTGATGCCTTTGAAATCCCCAATGATACCTCATCCTCGCGATATGTCACATGTCGACTTTCGTTGACGATCTTTCGCACAGCATGGACATTGTCCTTAGTGACTGTCGTTTTTGGTGCACCTGACCTTTGGATCACCTCTAGGACTAATCCGCCCACGTTTGAATTCTCCATACCAACCAGAAATTGTTGACTGATGTTGTGCTCCATTGTCGAAAACCAAGACCAACTCGGTGAGCCACTATTGTTGCGATAATTGTCTTGGAAGCATAAAAAATTATTGTGCGAAAATCTTCCCAGCTTAATTCCATTTTTCAACTAACTTTGTAGCTATAACACTGCGTATATGGCATTAAAACTTTGGATTCACGTTAAGTGCTGCCACGTCGTGGAGGCTAATTCTTAATACTGATATTTGATTAGAGACGCCCATTGTGTCGCACTATGCGAAACTCAAAGGACATCCCCCCTATCTCATTTCTCAGGGTCGGCTAAACTTGCTCTTAACAAGTACAACACGAAGTATTAACAGCACGCAAGGTGTTGCATTTGAAACAAGAAAGCTCACATTCATTTATGATAAAATCGATTTCGCCCTGAAGATGTCTAGAAACCAGATCTCCATTCATGATATTCGTCTTGAAAATTTAATTATATCCAGAAACACGTCGAACAAGCGGTTGCCGTGAATAACGCCCTTTATATGTGAACTATGATTTATAGATAGGTCACTCGTTCGGAAAAGATCGACAGCAGCACGTTCGGCTTTTAAAATAAAAAGGAGAAAGAAAAAAGACAGCGAAAGAAAGGGACGTTTTCGAATGCAGACGTAAATTTTCCAATGTTCGACCGTTTTTCGCACTTGAGAGAGTTGTGTTTAGTTTGGCAGGTAGGCAGCGACAACGGCACGGGAGGTGGGAGAAAGGTCCGTCGCCTCCTATTCCCGTTACATTTTCGTGTACCGTTCGCCGCCCCTGGAAAACGACATCAATTTTCCACTTGGCGTGTCGCCACAGAAATTGTAGATTCTAGGCTTACGCAGAGCGGAAACGCTCACTGAAAGGAATATATAAGAACCTAAGGGATATACCGAGTGTCCCACGTCTACTTTCCCAGGCATTTATTCGGAAACTAATGAAGATAAACAGTTGGGATAGAATCTAGATGATGCTGCGTATAAAATTCTGCTGCTAAATACCTCCCATTTATTTCTTAGGCTGCTAGTAGGTACTGGTTTTATAAATATGATTGTATATGATAATCTGAGGTATCTCAAAAAATTATAGCAGACAAAATTTTCTAGAAATAAAATGTATATTTTTGCATTTGTTTTTCTTTAATGATTTTCATCATCACCGTATGCTGACGGTAATATCCATACAAAGGATTAAGTTGTGCAGTGCACATCCTTCTTTATTAAGAATAGAGAGATATTTCTCTCAAATAATACGAAGTATCTCAGAATGAAATGATGGAGAGCTTCAACGAATAAATGTTTAATTTTTTATGAAGACACGGGTTTTGGAAATTTATTTTTTAAAAAATATATCTTGTAAATGTGTTCCATTACATTCCTGGCCATTCTTTTTTAATTCATTCAGAGAGCGAGGAGTGTTGCTGTATACCTTTGATTTAACCTTCTACTGCTGACGTGGTACCTTCTGAACCGCAAATGAATTTAAACTGGTACTTGTTATAATTTTGCTGTTAAGCTGCTGTCGTTCCACCTTCCTTTAAGCTAAGGTGACTGGAATTATTTTTTGAAAAGGATTATAAGTCCTTAACAGTTTTTATTTCAAACCTCAACAAACGCAATTTTAGATATACACCCAATAATCTGGTACTAGAAAACCAGTCTCTCAGTGTCATTAGAAGGTGGCTCTTTTGCTCCTTAGTAGATATATATGTATATTATATATTTTTAAGCATAATCTAGTAATAGCACTTTTTAAATTTCATTCTGGGTAACCTAAACTAATTTTCTAAAAAAAGTGTGAGTTCATTCTACGCACCCATTATTTACCTGGAAACACCTAAATATATGCATGAGTTCTTTTCGGTTTTCTAGTAAAAAGAAATACGTAACTTTCAAAAGAAATTATTTTTTTATTCAAATTATTGGCAAACGGCTTCTATACCATGGCAGACAAACTGCTTGCCCTTTGTGGCAAACCATTCATTTAGCCATTTTCCAACTTCCTCGAAATTGTTGAAGCGTTACTCTACGAACGCGTACCCCATTGATATGAAGAGATGATAGTCAGATGGCGGCAGGTCTGGGGAGTATGGACAACATGGAAGGATGTCCCATCCAAGCGATTTCAAGGTATCTTTCACTGGTTTTGCTGTGTGAGTCGGCGTATTGTCGTGTAACAAAATCACTTTGTTCTTGGCTTCTCTGGTCTTCTGTTCCTTTCTGGTCTTCTGGCCCATTTCGGTCGTATTTCAATTAATGTGTAGTTTGAATTAATCATTTGTTGGAGATAGCGTTGTGTATTAATGGTTTCGTCTGGCTTCAAGGATTCATAATACACAATACTGCTCCGGTCCCATCCGACACAGAGCATGGTCTTTTTGCCGAAGCGATCTGGCCTTGGTGTTGAAGGACCGGCTTCGCCAGGTGAAAGCCGCGAAGTTTTCCGCTTCGGGTTTGCAAAATAAATCCATTTTTCGTCACTCGTCACAAACGCATACAAAAATGATTTCCTTCCCTGGCATTGAAGCAGCATTTTACTGGTGACTTTGCGATTTTCTATTTGACGTTCATACAAATCGTGTTCTCGTAAACGTCCATGATTGTTTCTTGTGACATATGTAGTGCTTCTTCTAAGTGCTGTTGAGTCTGAATTGGGTCATCATCCAATAACTCCTGGAATTGCTCGTTTTCGTTTTTTGTGGTGTACCAAAGCGCTCACTGCCTTTCATATTGAAATCACCACCTTTGCATTGTTGATACCATGTCTCACATGCATAATGGAGCGTGTTCACCATATGTTTATACCTGTAAATGATGACCTTCAACGGTTTTTTTCTTTTGATTAAATAAGAAAAGTAAAGCGTAGTTCAAGTGTTCTCTTTCAGGCACAAATCACCATATGGTCACTAAATGATAAAGCAAATACGCTGGTTTTTGGCGGATTCAGCTTGTGTGGATTTGTAGTTTAAATCTCAGACTAGCAAAATAACATGTATCAAATTGATACGCTGCGTAATTTTCGCTGGCGACATCTAGTATTGTATTCAAAATTCTTGTAATCACCGAGTCGATGATAAGCCTGACAGGTTAAGAACATTATATTCAATCATCAAATATACATGCAATCACGTAGGCTCCTTATAAATGACTGGGACTTGATAAATGACATCATCATTAAGAGATTAAGATAATTTTCTTTAAATTTAAAATGAAGTTGTTAGTCAAACTGGACTTTACCCCCAAACATCGGAAGGTGCATTTGGAAGTCCTACTCTAAAGTTTTGGGACCTTTCGCCTTAAAGTTCTGCGGCATTAGAGGATCTCGCATAACTAAAAGGCCATTGCATCTGTGTGAGTGTGTTAATCTTCGACAATCTTTAAATATAATAATCTATATAACTGGAAATACTGCAGTTAGTTTCCAGGTTAGCACATAGGGAAGTAGATGTGAAATGTATTGTATATGACGCCGAAATTGAAAATGCAGACCGGTAGGGTGACCTTACTCTAAAGGTGAAAGTGGGGTATCCTGATCTTATAAAAACAGCAATCTTCCCTTCTCCCTCCAAACATTAATTAACAGAAACTCGTAGAGGTATATTTGTTTTGTTTAATTGTATTTAAAGTATCTCCGGTTCGAATTAAAGGGCTTTTGAATTCTAAAGTGGGCCCCCACCGACGTCGTTGGAGAGCCCGTGGAAGTTAGCAACGTCGGCCGAAGGGAAAAAGTAAGATTTGTTGTTGGCGTTTCCCGTGTAACTCGCTGTTCTAATAGTTGCGAGCAGTTTAATTAACTGGGTTGTAAATTATAGCGGCGAAATGTTCACATGTACCGTTTCCGCTAGCGTTTACGGAATCAAAGTGCAGCGAGTAGGATTCAAAACAAAACGCGGAGGATAAGCAGTTAGCGCAAGAGTTGTTTGAAGTTTTGTTTTGTTAACTTTACAGTAATAATTACCTCTAAGCAATCCGGAAAAAATATAGTCGTAATTTTACACTGGTTAGTATAATTTGTATAATATACCGGGTGAAAAGTTGCAAGGCTTCGATTGCATCATGGGTGACTGGAAATGGGAAGCACTCTAACTGTAGCCGTACGAGGGCGAGCTGAAATGTGTCCGGAAACGACAAGAAAAACACGGTATTGCTGTGGTTTTTTATTTTTATTCTTCGATTTAGTTTCCTCGCAGATCAATACACTTTCTCAAACGGTGCTTCAGTCCCTTCAAGCCGCCGGAAAAGTAGGATGTTTCAAGGTCTGCTAAATAGCCATCTCTATCGGCGACGACTTCCTCATTTGAAGCAAATCTCTTTCCACCCCGATATTTTTCTCTGGTTTAGGAATAGGAAAAAAGTCGCCAGGAAATAGGTCCGGTGAATATTGAGGATGAGAGACTAATTCGTAGCGCAACTCATTCAAATTGGACACGACGATGCGGGGTGAATGAGCTGGTGCATTGCCGTGGTGAAAAAGCACTCTGCTGCAAAAGAGGCCGTTTCTCCTTCAATAGTTCATCGAGTCGGGTAGATCGCTGTAGTATTGCCCCGTGATCGTCCTTCCCTTCTGCAGATAGTCGATGAGGATCACGCCTTGGGAATCCCAAAAAATGGTCGCCATGAGCTTTCCGTCCTATGAAACGGTCTTTTGCTTTCTTCGGAGGCGATTCACCCGGAAAAGTCCACTTCTTCGACTGCTTCTTGGTCTCCGGTATGTAGTAGTTGATGCAAGTCTCATCCACGATTACGAAATGCATGAAAAAATCACTTGGATTGTGTTGGATCCTGGCCAGACAGTCCTCCGAAGCGGTCACCCGATTTCCCTTTTGTTCCGGTGTGAGTAAACGCGGTACCCACCGCGCCGAAAGCTTTTCGATACCCTAAATTTCGTGTAGGATATGGCCAACGCATTCTTCTGAGATGCCTGTTGTCTCTGCTATATATATCAGCTTCAATCGACAATCGGCTAACACAACATCATGAATCTTGTCGAATATTTAATCGTTGGTAGCGGTTTTTGGGCATCCACTGCTCGGTTCTTCACTTGTGCTTGCGCGGCCGTGTTTGAAGTCGCTCATCCGAAAGCTGATGGTCGAAAATGATGGAGTACATCCGCCATAAAGCTCTAGCAAAATGTTTCGAATTTCCGTGGCCGTTTTACCAGCCATCCAGAAGTGTTTTATTACTGTACGAAATTCGATTTTATTCATTTTTGCGAAACCGCCTGACTTGCTACACAAAACACTCTTAAACAACAACTATTGACAGTAGACGTCTGAAATTTTGACAGTAGCCATGAAAACGGTTGTCCTTGCCCACCAATGAATCCACTTCAACCTCCGTGGGCCATCTCTTGTCGATTTCGGGCACATTTCAGGTCGTCCTTGTATATTAATTTTTTCCAATCGCATGTTCCGTTTGCGCTACAATATATCCCGGCCATCACAGCCGAACAAATTAAATTTAGTTTTATTGGAAAGCACCACAGTTTTCCAAAGCTCCAAGAGCTTGTCCAGACACTGTCTTGCATAATCTAATCTTTTTAAACTATTAGTTTCGTTGATTTCTCTAATTTCGTCTCACTAATCACCCATGGAAATTAGTTGAACGTAAAATTTTAACAACTTCATTCCACTCCTCCCTCTCGACTTAGCTTTTAGTTTATCTCCCTGGTCTGGTAACAACGTACGTCCCTGGTTTAATGTTTCTTCCTTTCCTTTTGATATTACAGCGGCGTTGTATACTTATTACTTGAAATACATCAATAATATCGTATATGCCGCGCTTATAAAGTCGAATAGATATTAGTAAGACTTTAAGTGGAAGAACCACATACATTATAAGCCAGTCGAAGACATTTGTGAAAGAGGATTACTTAGACGAATCGCGAGGGCTGAACCTCGACCCGGTCGTAGATCGAGAAAGAGTCGCTAAAAACGGAAAGTTAGTCCTGATCGATACGAGGGGTTTTATCGCCTTCTCAATCCATCCGCCCGCACATCGTCCTTGGAAAATCTGCAGGTAGATGGTGGTGAGCCGTCGTAAGAGGAAAGCCTGGAACGGGCGACACGATGAAAAAAAATGCCTGATGGTGCGGATAGATAGGCCGTTTCTAAGGTAGATCGTTCTCTTGGAACAGGTTTCTCTGTCGCGCTAGGAACGAGCAGGTTCAATGTAATTGAAATGTACGAGATTATGGTAACGTACGGCTAAATTGAATGGCTTAACTTCGTCCTCGAATTTACAACTACGGAAGTTGAAATCGTTTTGTATTTTTGTTACGGTTCTTCATCTTCCTTAAAGGTAGGTATTTACCGTATTGGAAGAGATTAAGGCTATATATTCACCTTACACGGTCGGTGTCAAATTTTGCTTGAAAGTTATTGAGCCGTATTATAAAATAATTAATGTAAAATATCTTATAATGATTAATTCTTGTGTCCATATAAGCTAAGAATGTACATAATTTATTGTTAAAATAAAAGAAAATAAAGCGGAGGGGGGAGGGTTATACCGAATATAAATGATGCCCTGTGTATCATTACAATTGAGAACAAAATTAAGTCTGTAATATTGCAAACGCTATAATATCTAATTTATAATGTTTGTTTTCATTGTAAATGATAAAATTAATGATGTGAATATTAGTGTGGCTATACTTCATTAAAGTAGGAAATATAAGTAGTATAATTTAAGATGCTGTTGCTTTGTATGTGTATTCCATTTTTAGTTTTGCGGTAAAAGCTTGATTATGTAGGCCTCGTAAACGTACTAATCTAACACAGTCCAAAAATTGCTTTAATACACAGTATTGTTAGTGGGTGTGAAGGGGTAAACTTCTATTTATTATTATATATCTGTAATTATCAATTACCATTACTTATTTATATGACCAAAGTAGAGCAAAATTTCATTTCATTAACAATTATAATAATAATTGCAACTATTAATCGAGACGGCTCAGTTTTTCGAAGTTGAATAAAAAAAGTGGACCGAAGGAACAGAAAATGAAAAAGGAGGGGTGGGGATAGAAAAAAAGAAAGAAGAAAACAGGGAGAGGAATATAAAGGAAGGTGAAACGGAAAAATAATAGGTATTAGGTTGCAATACTAAATTGGATGTAAATTTATATTATAGCAGCCTAAATCAAGTTAGCTATATAATTTATTCAGCCATTATATTTTATTGCAATCAAAACACAAATATGTTACCAATTACGTTAATCTAGGTTCCCGCCTAACACTGTATACCAACCCTCAAGTTTTTACATATACTGGATTTTACATGTAATCTGTAGTAAACAGGCCATATCGCGCAATACACCATTCACATTCATTAATCTATTGGCATAGTAGAGTATGGGTGACCGATTTTGTATTGGGTATCGCTCATATGACATGAACGCCTAAATAGTAGACGATCGTGTGAATTTGTTGTGTAGTTTGGATGACAAGTAAGTAATATATAATTATACTGAAATACATTTACTGGTTTGTAATAATTCACTAAATAGTATGCTAACATGTATGGTACTTTCAACAAAACCCTAAGCTCTCCGTACAGTAAAGTAACCGTAAGGAAAATGATATAAAGTTATATATGGGGACCATAACTGGGTCATCTGGGTAGATCTCAAAATGGTTAACTTTTTACTTCGCTTTCATAGAGGATCTATCAAATCTCCGTGCTTTTTGTGCCTCTGAGATAGGGATAGAAACTAATACTGGATTCAGAAGCATTGATCCCCCAGGGCATCCTTAGATCTTGGACAAAAGGATATTGTAAGTGAACCTTAGTTGACAGAGAAAAAGTGAGATATCCACCTCTTCATATCAAATTGGATCCTACGAAGCAATACGTGACTAATATTGTATTTAAATAAATATAAGAATTATTAGAATGTTAAACTTTGTCTATATCTATAACAATATAACTTAGGCGCATCAGTAATTCTTCAAAGGGCATATCGTTAAATTTTGACGTGATACGCAAAAAATAATATCATTTTCGGATTTAGCACATTCAAATTGTACTAGAAAGTATTATTTGGTAGCAAATTTTAGTATAATATTAATCAAACTAGAGGGTTTATTTAACATAAAGTACGTCAACGAAAACACCACGATTAACTTCTATTATACAGTAAATTTGCTAGTATCGTGTGCTCGGACGAAGGCCCATTTTTTGGCATGGACTCGCTGGGTTAGAGCCTAGAGCCCTGCGATCAATGGTCACCCTAATTCTTACGACAGCATGTTAATACCAATCCTGAATTTCACTCAAATCGGGTACATATACCCTAAAGTGCCACTGACCTCTACATGGTTTGAGACGATCCTAAACTGTCGTAAGGCACAACCTATTTCAGGGATGCAATTTGAAATATGTAGTTTTACCGAGCTGCCCCTAAATAATGTTGTTCTCTACTGCGACCATTTCCTTCGAAATATTCACACGTTACCGAAAAGAGCTATTAACCAATAGCAATCCTATCGACTGGCGACTATGCTTTTCTATTTTTGCGTACAAATAAATTTCTCTTCAAAGAGATAAATTATTAAACATTTCTCCATTCTACCTCGTCTTGTAGGTGGAACTAACCAAGATTTTAGAGCTTTTGTAACCATCCAGATGCTTGTTTTATGCTTTAAAGCTAGATAGTTTTTTCAACGATATCCACCAGAGAAAAAGACAGCGAACGATCAAAAAGTTACGGATAACACAGTTCACCGGTTCAAGCACTTTGCCAAACTACACTATGGATGTGTCAAATTGATGCCCCGAAGCGAAGAAAAGACGTCCCTTGCGGATCGACGCGCGACGGTGTCATTTTTAACCGTAATGGTTTTTCATTCGTATCTTCGATTCCTCCGCAGCCACCCTCTATTCTCCCTCCGACGCTGCGGTAACTTCCGCAAACGTTCTGTTTGTATATCGATTTGGGGGAGGAGGAAATGTGCCCGTATGTGTGTAACTAAAGACGTCGCCTTGAGATCTCATTCCTCTTCGTTTTGTAAAACGCTGAAAAATGTTTTTTTTCGCACCTGGGGTTAGCGTTCATATCTGTGGAACGGAATTATGTCGATAAATTTGAACAAATATACGAAATGATGGTGCGAGATGCGATTTCTTGCGATCGAAGATAATATGAATGTGATAGGCTGCTTCTAACTCAACTTGATAAAAGTCACGAGTTCGATTTTCGATTTAGATAGTTAACTTTTATTATGCAATTAAATATACGAGGCCTGTTTTTTTTTTCAACGCTCGATAGCTTATAAAATCAAGATAAGTGTAAATAACAAAATGAATTACCAAAAGGTATGTACAAACATAATTATTATTTTTCTACATAATCACAGAAGATTGATGCATTTTTCATATCTATGGACGGGATTTCCAACCCTTCTAGTATATTGCCAATAGTGAGTTGAGATGGTTCGTGACGTTGTTTTGAAGTTCGTCTGTACTATTGAAGATCTGTCCTCCTAGTCGGGGCTATATATATATATAGGTGACAGCCGTAATTATGGTCCAATTAGCATTCGTCCTAATGTGATAAAGCCTTTGAGCGCGCCCTCTTTACGACAGATTGCATAATTGCGTCAAACTATAATTACACTGGCTACCATTTTGGTGCTTCGAATTTTTTAATCGTAATGAAGTAATTTTGGAGTGTCTAATCCAAAAATGCCATCAGATTTGTTCTATCAGGCCTAGATTACGAAATTCACTTGTTCCGCCCTATTTTAAAAAATTTCGCCAAGATTAGATATAATGTTTTGTTATGTACGTAACTTTTTAAATATTTCTGTTTGATATTTGTTAACTGAAGCACAGAAGAAGGAGTAGGACGTATTTACTTAACAGAAAAATATGTATATACGACTTTCAATCAGTTAAAAATTTCCTTTTATAGGATTTCCTTGCGTGAGGTTTACCGGAACAGTCTCGCTGAAGATTCCAGCAGTAATCGGGCATCACACCCACTAAGAAAGTTCTCTTTGTTTGCTTGGTACCTTTCCAAAAGACGCTTACAAACCAAAGCCCGATCTCTTTTTTGATCAACGGTTAACATTCGGGGCACCTATTTTGCACTCATTCTCTTCATAACTAATTCTTTAGTCAGTATGTTGTGCACCAGATGATATGATATGGCAGTATCTTCCACAATGTCCTTGATGCTTAGTTCTCGGTTTTGCAGTACGATATCGTGTACTTTTTTAATGTTTTTGTCTGTTGTTACCGTTATAGGAAGACCATCGGCATGTTAGTTTTTACAGCGTTATCATAAGAAAATGCAGACTCACCAATAGTTGCCATAATTTCTTTATGAATTTGAGTTGGCGTCATTCACTTGTTCTGGAGGTATTTTATTACCGCTCTATCTACAGGATCTATTTTTATGGATAATCATGACACACGTTTCAAGAATTAGCCATAGGACAACAATACTTTGAAATACGAACTTGATATTATATAAATATGATATACAAATGTTAGATAACTAAATGTCAAGAACATTAATGAAATAACCAATTAGAAGTAGGTGAGGGATGGGGCATAAGGATCCGTTCTCGTATATCTCTTAGTTTCTAACCACAAAGAAATTCCTAAACTAATTCCGTAACAACAAAATTGCAATGCTATGCGGTGTTTCTGCAATGTTCTACTCTTTTCTAAGGTTGAAAGAATCTATACAACACGAAATCCAATATATTGCGCTGTTCTATTCTTCGCAATAAGCTCCTAACTATCGTCTTCTTTTCCATAACGCGCGATCGTAAATAAAACGTTTTTCAATAACGCGCCTACAGGTGATCCATAATCGGCCACCTCGCCAACTGCGATTCTAATTGCCCTGCCTTATTCTCGCCATATTTCTCGAACTCGAAGAGATGCCGCAAGTGTTTTCGAAAGCTTTCTTATTTAACATGTCCGGACGCAGCCACCTTGTATATTTTATAGTACCGTCGGAGATTTAAGCACGCTAAGGTCAGTGTTTGTATTCAGAACAGCGTCGGGTTCGTGAGCTAACAAGCCGAAACTTGCGTCGTAAATAGTTAAGTACCTAGTGTCATAGCCGGGGCTTTTGTTGCCTTGGCGAAGATCCGCTTCGGTTGTATCCTATTTGTCTGGCAGCCGGTGTATCCGATCGAAAAATTTACACAATTCGCAAGGCGTAGTTCGCGGCTCTGTCTTGTGTATTATCGGTGCTATACAAAGACGTGCGTTAGGAGCAAACGTTCGATGCGGAAACTTAATTCGTTCTTCTGAAGCGTTGCGCACTACCCAGTGCAGATAGATGTTGTGTACTTGTATAGAGAATACAGAGACATGTAAAAGATAAATAAGCTAACTTCAATTGAAAAGGAATTTATTGACTGCACGTGAAGCGGAAGTTAAGGATTCAGTGACTGTTGGTAATATATTGGAATGAAATATGGAAGGATGTGAAAAATCGCGTGGTTGCAACTGAAGCTCCGGTTTCCGTCACAAAATTCGAACTCCGCTTACAGTGGATCTGGGTGAATTGAATAGCTAAGTCTCCGATGTTGCCGGTACCAAACCCGGATAAAGAGGAAGGGTTTGGCCGTTAGGTTAGCTCCTCAACACCAGTAGAAAGCCCATTTGTTATAAATTTCAATGACTCGCCTCGGAATATGGACGATAGTAAAAGACGACGACACATGCAAAGCAAAAGGATCATGAGATTCGATACATAGAATACACAGGGTCTGCAAACCAAACAAATGAAGGTCTCTTAATAGATACGTAAACCAGGAATGAATGTTTGCGTACTGATAGAGGCCAAGAAGAAGGATGTAGGAAATGAAGTGGTAGGAGAATACATCCACTTTTACAGTGGTGTAAAAAGCATGCCAGAGCTGAAAGAAGTGTATCTATAGGAGTATACAACAAAACTGGCGGGAAATATAAGGTTATGGAAAGAAATAGACGAATTGGGAATCCAAGTTAATGGACGCTACATAGTAATCATTGCAGATTATGTACCGGGAGAAGAGACAATGTAAGACTTCTATGAAAAGGTGAACAACGTTTTGGCGCACACTTAGGCGGATAAAGAGATGCAGGGGAAGTAAAAAAAAAGAATCCTATTGTAGGTAGATACGGTGAAGAAGTAACAAATAACAAATATAAGGAATGTCTCTTAGAATAAAGAATGCTTCTTTTTCTTTTTAACCCAAGGGCATCCATAAATTTATATGGCCACAAACAACTAGAGAACTCGCCTCAATAGCAGGTTATGTAATCGTGCAGCAAGAGTCGCAGATTGATACGGTAGATGGCACACCGTGGACCGGAATATGATTGGATCACTAGCTACTTACAACAAAATTGTTAGTGAAATATAGGAAAATCTGTGAAAGAATCCAAAAAGAGGAAATACACAACAATGAAAATACCGATTAACATATAACTTAGAAAGCCTTTACAACCAGTCTACCCGCATCCTATTTATATAGGGTAGCCAATAAAATACAATCAATAAGCAAATGAGAAAGCGCAAAAGAATTATACAATGGAATAAAAACATCTATTCAAGAAGCAGCAAAAGAGACTCCGGGAATAAAGGAGCAGCAGTGCACAAGCCACGAATTGTGGACGAAACGAATAGAAATATTAGTGAAACAGAAAAAGAGGACTCACTAGTATTAGATGCAAATACAAGTGGTGGAAGATAGAGCCACTTATATGAGACTGAATGGAAAAGTGAGAAGACAAGTGCAGAAAGCAAAAAACGAACTATGGGAAAGAAAGTGCGAAGAAGTGGAGAGATTTATGGGTGGCAGAAGAGTATCAGAAGCATGAAAAGTAATAAGAGCATTAACAAAGAATAACAGAAGAAATAAAATAACTTTAATAGAAATGGAAAGATGGGAAGAATACTACACTGAACTATTAACACAAAATAAACCAGATTCCTTTATAAAAGGTATGAAATTTAACATTACCTCAGATGAACGCGTAGAAAGAATCGCAACCTCGGAAGTTAAAAGAGCGCTAAAAGAATCGAAAATTAAAAAACCGCAGGACCAGGAAGAATTTCCACTGAGTTGATAAAAAATGAATCGGATAAATTAATCGAATACATAACGGTACTGTTTAATAGATGTCAATGAATTTATATAAAGATGCAGAGACCATAATCAAAATAAGCGTAAACAGGTCAAAACCATTCCCCATAAATAAGGGATTGAAACAAGGATATAGTCTTTGGAAATTAAGATGGAAGATCACAGTCTCAGAAGTTTTTATTTCGCAGACGATCAAGTAAAAATAAAAGAGTACGAACATTAGGGACTAACTATAAACATGACAAAGACTGAATGCATGAAAGTGGGGTGTAAAGAGGAAGATGACCACC
This sequence comes from Trypoxylus dichotomus, assembly GCA_023509865.1. Lineage (NCBI taxonomy): Eukaryota > Metazoa > Arthropoda > Insecta > Coleoptera > Scarabaeidae > Trypoxylus > Trypoxylus dichotomus. Next base: position 39,711,759 of record CM042081.1, read on the forward strand.
AGAACTTACAATTTAGAGAAATAAGAAGAACAACCAAGTACAAATATCTAGGAAACATACTTGGTGAGGAAGGTTCATCGAAAATAGGCATACAAAATAAAGTACAACAAAAGGCTACCCAGACCCTAAATTTCTTGCTGTGGTCTAAGGGATTAAGACTGGAAACAAAGATAAAAATATATAAAGCCTTAGTGGAGGCTATTCTGACATACGATGCAGAGAGTTGGCTGATGACACATTGCAACAAAAAGAAAGCAGCTTGCGGAGTATCAAAATTTGAACGTAAGAAACGAAAAGATACGACGAAGTACAGGAAGAGTTATTACTAGTGCGGATCGAATCCAAACAAGACAGCTTAAATGGTATGGACATGTACAAAGAATGAGTGAAGATAGATAGCCAAAGAGAGCACTCAATTATACACCACAAAATAGAACCAGAAGAGGAAGGCCGACGACATCATGGAAGGATGGGATCCAGAAAGCCACGAGAGACAGAGCAATAGAAGAAGAAGATTGGTAAAGGCCATAGGACCCTCGCTATAATAATAGTAAGTCGCACCCTTTTGCTCGTGTCAACTTCTCCTTTCTGTACGATCTAAGCTCCAATGAAATTGAGATAAAATTTGCCTTAAACTCTCAAGAAGGAAATGTGTATGTCACTCTGAATTTTTGCAAATCTGTGATTTTGATTGAATAATCTTTTTGTTAGGTTACACAGAAGGTTTACGAGGGTTGTCTTTTAAATTTAGCATATGTAGCTGGAATAAAACAGTAGATAACTCGAAGTATTCTCCACGAAGATTAATGTACTTCTGCATGCGCTGGAATCACCTCTGGAACAAGTTATTCTACGCGTTTGTTAATATAATCAAAGCTGCGTCTTAGAAGGCATCGACTACTCCTTCTGACGACTGGAACCTCTGACCACGCTGTACATTCCTGATTTTCGGAAAGGTGAAGAAATCATTGGGACTTAGATCCGGATAATATTATGAATCAAAAATTTGTTTCCCGTTGGTTACTGTATCTATTGACAGAGGAGCAGCTAAGGCGTCAAAAAGTTCTGGACCGTGAACTCTAAAAACATGTACAACACCACCGGTGGTGATGAATCTTTCATTTATCCTTTGAAGCCAGGAAACAGAAAACACAAGTCGTCTGTTTGGAGCTTTCAAGATGAAGAAAATCTGTCAAAAGTCATCGGTTTTCGGAGTGTCTTCAAAAATATGGTCGCGACATTTGTCTCGAGAACAGATGATGCAGCGACAATACAAGATCTAAGAACTGTTACTATCGCTTGGTATACAACCATTTGTTTAGCACAAGTCATCGCCGAGTTTCAAGGAATTAACCCCAAACGACAAATCATCCTTGACTAAAACAATGAAACTTCGAGCACAGCACGCGAGACAATTGAACTTTTAATACAATAAAACGTTGAACTATTAGACCATCCTCCGTACAGTCCGGACTTCACTCCCAACCTAAACTGTTATTGAGATAACATCGAGAACGTGATTCAATTCTAGACCGCAATCCACACTACTCTTCATTATTCTATGATAAGTACAACCATGTGGGAGTTCATTCGAAATTAAATTCTGTAATTTTGGTAATTCTTATTAATGATTTATTGAGTATATGCTTTCTTGTAGTAAGAGCAATTTGATATGGATTGCTTTGATAACATTATAAATTATTAAGTTATTATTCATAAACCAAGCAAACCTATAGTGTGCTAAACGAATACATACCCTAGACGTTTACATATGTGCATTAATTTACAAAAGAAACATTGGTTGGTATCTAAGGCGACAGAACGACCCACTCTCTTCGCGACATAAAATATATTACATATCCTCGCATTCATACGGCACCTCTCCACCATACATTTCGGATAAAACCTTGGCCCGTTTGCAGTAATGGAAATCATCAATCAATTTCAACGAAATATATCAACACTAGACATTATCATTATCTGAAAGACACCCCTGCATATTCCCACTGTTTCAATCCACGTATACCTCTTGGCTTCTTACATATAATTCTCAATTACCATTAGTTCTTACGTTTCATATGAAACAGTGTTGAATGATCTTTATCGTGATATATGTGTTTACATTGTTTCTCTTTGTGGACATTTGTTAACTTTAGGAGGAATTTATAATAATTTTTTTAAAGTAGGAAGAAGTTTGACGTAACAATTTTCTAAACATACAACGCCAATGTAATGCTAAAGAACTTATCCAGTAAATAATAGTAATAATAGTAAATGATTTTAGTGTGTATAATCCCGGTATTTATAAAAATAAAATAAAAATACGATAGAATATAAGGTAACCAATATGCACAATCTCAGGACGAGGTACATTAGCATAGAAACTATGTTGCTGCTATATCTAATCCTGTATTATCTATGTGACAATTCTATCTTGTACCAAAAATTGCTAAAACTAATTTATTCTGCACTAGTGTCCATAAAATATAGGAAAAAAACGATATATGTATACTGTATACCCACCTGGGTTGCACAATTATCAATTACGAACAGAACACAAACTCAACTACTGCACGCTATTCCGCTATTTCTATATGTAGAGCTAGCTAAGGAGAATATATTAAATTTATTATCTATAGAAAAGCATAGACCGTAATTTGAATTTGAATTGTTTAATAGTACTACTACATTCTTCTAATAGGGATGTCAGACAATTGTACTTGACATATAACACATGGGCTGAAAAGTCCCGAGCCTAACAAAGAAAACACTTTTTTTGGTTCAAAATTAGCTTTATTCATCAACGTAATCTCCACCAAGAGCAACGCAATCATTCCAGCGCCGCTCTAACATTTCAATACCACTTTTGTAGAACGACTTATCTTTTGCCTCAAAATAGGCCTCAGTTTCAGCGATAACCTCTTCATTCGTGCGAAATTTCTTACCGGCGAGCATTTTTTTGAGATCTGCGAACAGCCAGTAGTCGCTGGGAGCCATATCTGGCGAATACGGTGGATATGGAAGCAATTCGAAGTTCAATTCATGTAGTTTTGCCATTGTTTTGATTGACTTGTGACACGGTGCGTTGTCTTGATGAAACAAAATTTTTTCTTTGCCATATGCGGTCGTTTCTTTGCAATTTCGGCTTTCAAACGCTCCAATAACGCTATATAATATTCACTGTTGATGGTATTTCCTTTCTCAAGATAGTCGATGAATATTACACCATGCACATCCCAAAATACCGAGGCGATAACCTTTCCAGCCGATTGTTGTGCTTTCGGGCGCTTTGGACGAGCCTCATCAGTTGCTGTTCACTCAGATGACGATCGTTTTGATTCCGGAGTGAAGTGATGCATCCATGTTTCATCCATTGTCACATATCGATGCAAAAATTCCGGTTTGTTACGTTTAAACATGGCCAAACACTGCTCAGAATCATCAACACGTTCTTGTTTTTGATCAACAGTGAGCAAACGCGGCATCCACTTTGAACAGAGCATTCTCATAGTCAAATGCTCATGCAATATAAAACCAATATGGTTTTTTGATATCTTTACGATGTCAGCTAACTCACGCAACTTCACTTTTCGATCATTCAAAACGATTTTGTGGACCTTTTTGATGTTTTCTGGTGTTACCGCCTCATTTGGACGTCCACTGCGTTCTGCATCATCGGTGTCTCTACGACCACGCTTGAAGTCAGCAAACCAACGTTTTATTGTTGTTTCTGATGGAGCGGAGTCCCCATAACACTTTTCAAGCCATTGCTTCGCTTGAACGGTATTTTTTCCCATCAAGAAGCAGTGTAAAATTAAAACACGAAATTGTTTCTGATCCATTGTTTTGAAAATAATAAAAGTAGTGTGACTCTTAGCACAATAACTCACAAACTAATGAATAGAATATCATGAAATTTTAACAGCTGTCTTTTGAAGGTTAGTACGAACTGAGAGAAAGGTGACTGCAATAAAACTAGCGTCATCTATGTGTTAGGCCCGGGACTTTTCAGCCCATGTGTTATACAAAAGGAAAATGATCTCTCAAAAAGGGCTGTTCTGTGGGCGCGTGGAGATATCATACCCCGGCACCTTGTTGTAATGTTATGGATGTCCGTTCTAAATGCTATTTTATTATATAAATAGGGGGGACTTTTTGTTGTTAGTATTTTAAGGTACTTGAAGGACGTAAAGGACTTCTGTATTTGGGGATATTTAAAACAACTAGTATATCCATGGCTAATTAACAATATGGTTGAACTAGAAAATGAGTGCCAATAATTAGACAAACTGTAGAGTTGTTTGAGAGAGTAAAATACTTCTTTTCGATCAAGGTGTGAAATCTGATTACAAATGGCGGGCTGACATATAAATCATCTTCTTTGATTTTTTCGTTTTAAGGAATACAATTTAAAAAATAGCATGTACTGTTCGTTGGTTTATGAAAATGCAATTTGCTGATCGCAATAGAAAATCAGCTCTTTCTTTGAAACACTTCAATCGCGGACCTATGTTTATTAAGTCTTTTTGATTTGTTTAAATTAGTACTATGTGTGAGTGAAATATGCAATCTTTCATAATCCCCAACTGATAAGTTCATTAACGAAGTGCATTTCCATGAAAAAAATAGTACATCGGCCAAATTATTGTGCAAGGAAGAAACTTCTGAAATTTGTAAAAGAATTATTGACACAAAACATGAATTTTGCTCCTCGAAGCGTCGTAATATTTTCGCAAATGATTCGTGTTTTAAAATAAAATCTAAAATACACCAAATTTACAACGGCGTAAATTTCACCATGATAATATAAATCAAACGCTTTACTTAATTCCACCAAACAGAGTGCCCATGTCCACCCCCGCTTCTACCTTTCCTATATATTTTAAGCACCGTTTTAGACTCCCCATCCATCCTTTTTTGCTTCAAATTGGCACGAAAAAAATCGCGAACAAGAACACAGCTCTCCTACCCTATCCGTAGCAGTTCTTGTGCGTTCTGAACCTGACGCCGAGGACGTGACGTAATCAAAAAGGTTCCGACTTTAATTTTCGGCAGCGCCTGCAGCGGCACATCTACAACGAAACAAATGGATCCGAAAGTGATTCCATTTTCTATGTCATTAGTTTCCACTTCAGACGATGGGAGGAGGCAGGCGATATGGAGGAAGTTACCCTTCGCCGATGTAACTTTGCAAAATAAAAGTCGGAAAGAATTTTATCCAAATCAAAGCGGGTTTCGTCTTTTTCTCTCATAGTATTCTCTCTCGGTTATTTCAATAATTTCCTTATGTGTGTTTTTCCCGGGTTTTTGAGCATGTGATCTGAATGTATTTCTTTGCTTTCCTGCTACATATACTTACTAAGAAGAGGTACAGTTCGATTTAAATTTGTATGCCATTTATCCGTGTCCTTTTATATACCCTTCCCCTTCCCCCGGAAAAAGAAAGACAGGACATTCTGGCTAATTTGATTACACAGTTCGTAAGGATGCATAGGCTTTCAGAAATTTGGGAGGTTGTCGTGAAAACAGATACAGACCTTCTTTCAATTATCGAAGTTGGGCGATCTGAAGGAAATTTTTAAATTGATGATTTGGGAAACGTCAGATGAAAAAAATTTAATCAAAGTACGTCCCCGAAAACGTATCTTTTCCTTTACCGGTATCCACGAAGGTCAATGGTTATCGATGGAACGAAGGCTGAAAAACATGGTGTATTGAAATGAATAAGTTAATATTATTATTATTATTATGATAGAATCAATTTAAACTTTAGAAACTGGAAATCCGAAGAATTTTAGTAGGAATTCCACATCCTATCTTCGTTGTCAACAATTTTAAAGTTACTCTTTTAATGCACGTTGCATTAATAAGTGCTCAAATAATGATATGGATATGGTTGTCTAAGTAATCATACTGATGAATTTGAAGGGTTTTCGACCATGTTTAAATCAAATAAACTTAAGTTCAGTGTGCTGCGGTGGGATAAACAATGCATTGTTAGTAATAGTAATAATAATATCAATAATAGTATATTACAGTAGTGAAAAATGATTGTGGACACATGTGCCAAATCCAAAATAGCTGCTAGAGACACAGCCTCCAAAACCTAACCATGAGAAAACTGATGTTTCCCTCTCCAAATTAACAATCACATTTTGGCAACGGAAATTACAAGTAGGTTTCCATAAATTACCATTTATACTGATATGTCAAAGGCATCCCATTATATTGATCACAATATACTGTTATATAAATTACGCACTTTCGGCTTTAGTGATCTACCTATTACTTATTATCTATTATTACTTATTAGGTTTTACGTGTAGTACAGTGGATTCGAATCAGCAGACGGATTAATTATATCAGGTGTGCCGCAGGGTTCCAATTTGGGCCCTTTACTGTGTCTTTTATTCCTTAATGATGCGGTTCATGTTGCGGATTGTGATATTCTAATGTTCCCTGGTGATATTAAGATTTTCTCTCGCATAACCTCACACAATGATGGTTTCTTATGCATGAAATCGGTGTCTGGTTGGTGCATCTCAAATAGATTGAATTTAAATATTTTCAAGAGTAAAGTACTTACTTTCACTAGGAAAAAGTCGTCTGTTTTGTTCAATTATTCAATCGATACTAGGATACTAACTCGTTGCAGTAGGATTAAAGACCTTGAGGTAACATTTGATACAGGACTTGATTTCGTTGACCATGTTAAATTATTTTAAATTATTTCTTCTGCTACAAAGATCATGGGTTTTATATTGCGCAACGCCAGGATCCTCATTAAAAGCGTTATTTTTTCTTTTATGCGTTTTAAGCTTGTGCATGGATGTTCATATAAAAGCCATTGAAAATGCGCAAAAGTGTTTTCTTAAATACTTATGGTTTAAACAATATAACATCTACCCTTGCAGAGATTTTCCATATTAAATCTTATTAGACTCTTTTTCAGTAACATCTTTAGAAGTTAGACGCGGTAACGCCTATCTCTCATTTTTATACTAATTGCGCAATAAACAAAGCTGATTCCCCCTTGTTGTTGATCAAGGCAAGTTTTTGGTCCCACGATCGTCTGTGAGATGTATTCCAACATTCTATACGTTGTCGGCACACACTAACTTAATGTTCAGGTCAGTTGTGATGCGAATATGTGACATCTATAATCGCATATGTCCTAATTGTGACATATTTAATACTTCTTTGAGGCGATTGTTGGATGCTAACGATTGCCTTAGTTAATGCACTCGTGTTTGTCTGGGGTTGGTGCCCAGGATATTTATAGGTTGATTATTATTGTTAAAATTACACATATAATTCCCTACTTGTTCGGGAATGTTTTTCCTGATTGCTGGAAAAAGAGCGTTATTACACTTATTCCGAAATCTAAAACACCGGTAGATTTCTTTAATTTACGGCTAATTTCTATCCTTCCCGCGCTACTTAAGCTACTAGATAAAGCGTCTAGTTTCTAAGTTCGACATTTTCTTGGTATTCACGATATCTTCCATACTCAGCAGTCAGGATTTCGCTCAGGTTATAGCTGGGAGTCTGCATTGGCTCACATATAATTGATGATTTGCTACATAGTATTGATAACAACCAAATTACTGCCTTAATTTTATTAGATTATTCAAAAGCCTTTGATACCATTAATCGTTATCTTTTACTAGCTATTTTAAAGTATATCGGTTTTAGTACTAATTCCAAATTTTTCTTTGCTTCATAGTTGTTGTCTTCCCCACTTCCTATAGTATCTGGTGTTCCTTAGGGTAGTATTCTTGGTCCTATATTGTATGCTATCCATACATTGTAAATACCATCTTTATGTAGACCATACGCAAATTTATTATTCGTTTAAGCGCGATGAAGCATGCGTGGCCACTTCTAATACAAATAACGATTTTCAAATGCTTGTTGACATATTCCTAAAACATTGCCTCCATATTAATACAAAGAAAACTTTTGCCTTTTGACCGCACTAAAATTCGCAGTGCTGCTATACGACATATTCAAATCAAAATTAATGACAAAATTATTTCTGTATCATAGTATGGATGTAATTAAGGACTTCATTTAGACTCTGGACTCCGTTCCAAAGAACTGTGGTGGAAAATCTCAGGCTCTTAACTTGGCGAATGTGCTCCTTTATTTAAATCTGTTGTTTGTTTTAACTTCAAATGTGTATATTATTAAATAATTGAAATGGGTAAATTTAGGATTCTAAAAAATATATTGACAAGTCAAAATGGATATATATACGGCCTTTTAACAAAATTTCCTTTTTAACAAATACCTTTTAGAAATAAATTTAGAAGAAATTATAATTAATCACAGAAGTATGTTTACGAAAAACGATATATATGGTTCACTGCACATGCTATTTAAGGGACATTTTTTAAACTTTAAGATTGTAAGTTCATGTCAATAATGAATAACCAAAGTAGATATCTGTAATATTTAATATACAGAAAGAAAACTGTACGGAATAAATTGTTACGTTCTCCTGGCTTGAAGAACAGCGCCGCTGTAGCCTGGTCGTAAATTCCTGAATTACTTGACCAATACTTACTTGTAGCGTATGTTCGCTTATTTACTAGATGAAAGGTTGTACAGTGAAACTCAATGCGCATGCGCAAAAAAATATATTTAAAAAATAAAATGTGTACACGGTTTCCACTCTTGCCTATGTACAGTTACGATGTACGTAAGATATATACATATATTTGCAATAATTGCAGTTACTTGAGCTCTCTTATGCATGTAATGTACATTAGCATGTGTATATGTTTTTCTTGGTAGCAATATAAAGTACTGCCTTAGCATGTACGTTGCAAAGCTATGTTTTAATTGTGTTTAAAATGTTAAATTCTTATATGCTTCCACAGAAACTTTGTTAGAGGCTTGCACTTATGCCTCTATCTGTTTGCATGCACCACTACCTTTTTAAAGGGGAGCCAACCCTATTTATTTCTTAAATTTATAAGCGCACCTCGGTGCTATGTTTATTTATACGTCCCTTTCCGGGAGCCTAATACATTTTTCTTGTTTTAAATTTGCCTAAGGGACTTGTCCCTGTATCATTGGCTTGTATTTGTACTTGAACCAAATACGTTCATTATTTAGACATTTATAGGAGAACCCACTCTATCTCTTAGAGCTTGAACGCCTGGTCGAGGGCGACAGTAGCGATAATAGCCGATCTCAAAACATAAGTAATGTGACAGCTACCCAGGCGTTCTTATTTCAAATAATACGCTATGTGCAATCTTTAGCTCTCTGCAACTGCGCCCCAAAGAAGGGAAAAAGCCAGTAGCCAACAAATGTGCGAAATGCGCACCGACAAGGAAAACGGAGCGATGAAGCCGACATTGCATATAGAAAAATGGTCCGTGAAACTCGTCCGCTACGACGAACAACTAAATGAAAAAAATTCGATACGACAAAGGACCGAACAAACGCACAAAAGACAACGGGCGCTACGGCCGCAACGACCGACACAAATTTAACAGAAAACTAAAAACATCACGGACACAGTAGCCTCGACGAACGATGATAGAAAATCGAGAATTTGTACTTATTAAAGAAATCTATACATGCGCTCCGACAACCTTATCAAAATGATTCCCGCCAGAATCGTAACAGAAGACTAAATAAATATGTATAGACGACAACGGACACAATAGCCTCGACGTACGATAATAGAAAGTCGAGGATTTGTACTTAATAGAGAAATCTATATATGCGCTCTGACAACCTTACCAGAATGACTCCCGCCAGAATCGTAACTAGAAGACCAAATAAATGTATAGACGACAACGTCCTCGACGATTCCCGCCAAAACTTGAAACTATTAGAAACTTCCAATAATCGTCCGACGACGTTACTGTACACGTTACGACGAGGTACGAAAGGAGACCGAGAGTGACCAATCTGTAATACCTCGACCGTCACGCGGGAGACGACTGCCTGTACTTGTATATATTAAATATTAAGGAAACTCCCATTATTTGTTCGACGACGTTGCATTTAATGACTTATAAATTAAGCGCTTTTAGCTAGAGTATTGTGAATGGCCGGCTTGCATACATATACAATGCGTAATGTACATACATATTAAAATAAAATTCGATATATTCTACAGAGACCAAAATAAATAAATGATAAAAATGAAAATAAAGTAATATTCTAAATGAAAATAAGGTGATAATGCTAACCCATATGGTTGCAAAGAAGATAAAATCATATAAAAGTAGTAAAACAAATGGATAAAACAAAATACATTTCCTTAGAAACTTAAAATTCATTTACAAAAACACAGAAACAATGTTAAGTCTTTAACATAAATTAAAGAAGAGAGAGAGTCCTTCAACAACAACATAGCAAGGGCGTGAACCATACCTTATTTACAAAATTTTAAATATAGAAGTATAAGAAAAATTTAGAAAAATCATTGATATTTTAAATGATTTAACTGTTCATAATACATATCACTACAGAACATTCCTATTTATTAAGACTTGGTTACGGTAATCTGAAAATCTTATATGGCAGCAAAACATGTTTAGATATGAAGTTAAGGAAAACACTATGTGAGTCTTTTGTCTTACCAAGATTTAATGCATCCGTGAGTGTCTACTACAAATGCACAGGAATGAACAATAACAATAAATAACTTCGAGCTATAAACAAAAGCACTGATCTAAAATGAATAATTAACCATACGGAATATTTATTTTCACCCTACATTTATTTTCTTAAACTTTAAGTAGGTCTCGCGAGTACTCACGGGCTTTCGCTGTAGTTTCCAGCATTAATCGCGATACTACTTGATTATTTTCATTTAAAAAGAGGAAAACTTTTTAAATAAAAACTAGGAGAAACCGGAGAACTTTCGTTTACACCTTTAAGTTCACTCCAGCTCTACATTATAGATCAACGTAATTATAAGTGCATAAATGTGTTTTCAGAAAAGAAACGACTTCTTCATCAAATGCTTTACAATGCATCTGTTATTTTATCGATCAGCTCTCATTAATCTGGATCTAAAAGAAATCCTTTCACAATTTTCAACCGCATAAAAACGAAAACTTTATTGCGTTTAACTGGCAGCAATTTTTTTTCCGCCATTGTTGGTTTTCTAATCGTCTCAACTTCCAATCTTATCGACACTAAATAACCAATTCTTTTTGTTTGTCGAAATGAGTCGGTGACGCGTACCGTCCGAAAGGATCGCTTGCGAAGTTACCCTTTTCTAACCGGTCTCTACAGCCCTGACGACCCCGGTCTCGACCGGAATCTGAGCGGTAAGCGAAAAGCGCTCGAACACTTGATTTAAGCCGAAGGCGTCGTGCCGTTGTAAATGACCTCCTTTATGCGCGTAAGAGCTACATTTATTTTCTTTAATACATAGAAAAAGATAGACGCTTCTCTCGGCTTCATGATGACGTCGTCAACGTGAAGAATTTCATAGTCTTGCGTTTCGGGAATTAATATTAAGAGCCGGCGAAAGATGATTATTTCTTCATCCACGGCGTATTACTCGAGATTATTTGCTCGCCTTTTTAAGATGGATTTTTATAATTGACGTCACGTTTCCAGTTGGTAGGTAAGATGTTAAGGTTTTGTGTCCTGTTTTAAATTATTTCGGAAATAAAAGTATAAGAAACGGATCGATATTAACTCTAAAATGTATAACTCGGGCCTTTGTGGCCCAAAGAGATTTTATTTACTTATTGGTTTAAAATAATACAAACATAAGGAACAAAGAAAGTGGATCTGAGTTACTTCCCTTAGGAACTCCAGAAATTGGTGTGAAGTAGTTGGATTCAAAGCCTATACATTTCACAAATCAAGAATATACGAATGGGATAAAGACAAAAGCGAAAACACAAAAATCCAATACTCTCAAATTTATTAATAAACAAGGTGTGACTGATTCAATCAGTGAGATGGGTATCTACATACATCTACCTGCGTTCCAGAATCTACACTAACAGATAAATATTGAGCAATTGTAATAACATTAGTAGATCTCTGAGCAACGAAACCGTGCTGGTTGTTTGAAATCCAGAGTCTAATTTGAATATAAATATATGTATTTGTATAAACATTTCTCAAAAACTATAGCAAAATTGTTTATTAACGCTATAGGACGATAATTGGAAATAATACACCTCTTAGCACTTAGAAAACAGGTACCAGTTAGGTGATTTTCATTGCAAGTGAAAAGGTATAAGTTTTGATATTATGACAGAAAAATACACGGACAGTCCCTAATAATAAAGGCCGATATATTACCGCTACTTGCTGCGCTTTTCACCCAACAGTAAAAGGGTTAAGTAAAATTTTCCGACAACTAAATATGAACGTGTCTTTTGTGTCAAAAAACAACTTAAAGAATCTCTCAGGGAATCTCAAAGATAAACCGGAGATGATAAAAAGGTCTGGAATATACCAAATCGCATGCAATGATTGTGAGAAAGTTTATATTGGACAAACAAAAAGGAGTATCGAAACGAGGTTCAAAGAACATATTAGACACTATCGTTTCGACAAACCAGAACTATCAAGCGTAGTAGAGCATATGGTAAAATCCGGACATAAGATTGATTAAAAAAATTTGACACTTCTTAAAAACGTGAACTCTTATAGAGAATTAGACGCGTATGAAACGATATGTATGAAAAAGAACGGAAACTTATTGAACAGAGAACCACCCCCAATTGCACACTCGAGTTTGATGGATTTATTACCATAGGCCCTGTTAAAGATACGGTTCGCTTTCTGTCAATCCTTTCCCGAAAGAGGCATTAGACCACCGAGGAGATTGTAAATAGTCGTATGTTTAAGAAATTTTAGAGCCTACGTAGAAAATAATTTGCATGTGTGATACAGTTTTTACTTTCAATCGGTAACACGGTTGACAATGAGAGCCCACGTGCTCTCGAAACGCTGCGTTCCGCATAATTAATAAATTTGTGTGAGTGGAGTTTACTGCTATACCTGTGAATTGTACATCCACACAGTCCTTGCAATCGTCATTTGATAATAATAAGGAGAGTTATATTTCTTGTAGTTTCTATGAGCGTTATGTTTTTGTCTAAGGCTATTGAACTATAGTTCTGTTAGCCAAGGAAGATAAGAATGTCTATACTTATAAACAGAGTAGTACGGTATACACTGTTTATATTATTTATTAAATACGTGCAGAAGTTTTAGGTGTAGTATAAGTGCCTAGTAGTAAGTCCTCCGTGTTTCCAAAGCTCTGTTGGTGCCATGCATACCGGTTGCTTTTCTGTTTTTAGTAGCCCTCAATGCTTCTGTCAATTCTGCTAATAAAAAGCTGCTAATATTATTACATCTTTTACACGTTCCTCAACATCTTTTACACGGTTTCCAAAAGTCACGACTAAATTTACATCTGCGAAAAAGGAAAAGGTGTTTTTGGACATCATCTTCCTTTTTAGAAACCGGATAATATCACGTTCGACCTTTCGCTTCACGTGCTCCTACTCGCTGACCGTACGAGGAGTATTATTACGCTGCAACTGAAAACGAACCGTAAATACCGGTGCCTAACCGGATTACCCGAATGGATCACGTCGAACGGTTGACGGAAGCGAAGGTTTGATTTTTGTAACCGTCTCGCATGGGAAACGACACCCTTCGCGCAATTCGGATTCGCATCTGAAACGCGAATTGTTCGAATTCGATACGAAACCTTCTCTCGACCGAACGGCGTCGCACAAAAGAGGCCGAACAGTGGTAGCCTGGATATTATTAGAGTTCCGAGTACGTATTTACGTCTACGATTTCCTTCTATCCGATTGTCCACTTGAATGCGAAGACGGAGACTAGTAGAGGTAGTAAGATGACAATACGAATTGGATCCTGTATATGCGGAAGTTTAGTCTGTGCATTTGCGGTAAGTCAGTTAACGGGAGTAGATGCATTGTTGTTGCTGTGGAAAGGATTTTGCATAAACGACATTCTATATACGTGGAGTACAATAATTATCATGTTTACTTGATCCTTCTTGATAATGCTAGTAATTTCTAGTCTAAACCTAGGATAATTTGCTAACATAAACAAATATTCTACGACTATATTCTGTTGAAATTGGTGACCATATGGCATATAGGCGATTTGGCCAAGATTGTGTGCCTACACGCCACGAGAAAATCAAGGGATCGTGTGTAGCGTGGTGGTACTCGGAAATCGGCATAAGCTAATAATGATGGTGAATCTATTTCATTAGATAACAGGTTAAATAAAAATCTTGCGCCGTTTTTATGGCGACGATCTTCTAATGAATCAAAATTATGTTGCTGCAGCAATGTTACATACTCTGAACCACGATCAGGGTAAGTACCGATAGCCTTATAGCTAAGGTATTTGAGGAACCGCTGTTGTACACGTTCAATTGAAATCACCTGATACGTGTAGTAAGGGTACCAAATTACGTTGGCATATTCCAATTTAGATCGAACAAGAGTATAGTACAGAGTCCTTGCCACTGAGATGTCACGAAAAGCGCGGCAAGTTCTTATTAGAAAACCCAAAGATTCAGATGCAGAAAGACATATAGCAGATATGTGATCAGAAAAGCTTAGTTTCGTGTCAAAAAGTACTCCCAAATCCCTCACTTTTTCAGTTCTTGCAATAAATGTAGAATCAACAGAGTGATTAAAAATGATCGGATTAGAGCGTCTGGTATAAGAGATCACTAAACATTTGCCAATATTTAGAGATATGCCATTCAGAGTACACCAATCATTAATAAGGGTAAAGTAAGTCTGTAACTTAACGCAATCAACTAGCGAATCGATAACATGGTAGATTTTACGATCATCAGCGTATGCTAAAGCCTCACATCGCATTTTATCTAGCAAACCATTCAGAAAAATGTTAAATAAGAGTGGTCCGAGATTAGAACCCTGCGGAACTCCAGATAGTATTCTGAAGCGAGTGGACGAATAGCCATTATAAAAAAACGTAACCACTCCTTCCAGACAGGTAAGATGAAATTAATTTCACCAACGCAGGGCAGAAGACAATAGCTTCCAATTTAGCACAAAGTAACTTGTGATTAATACGGTCAAATGCTTTAGCAAAGTCAGTATAGACATCAACCTGTCCTCGCTGGTCCAACACTCCGGATATAAACTGGGTGATATTTCCCAAGTTCGTTACTATGGATCTACCCGACATAAATCCATGTTGATTGATTGACAGAAATAGTTTAGCATTAAAAAAATATTATTATATAAAATATGTTCAAATACTTTTGCAAAGTTAGCTAAAATGTTTATAGGTCTGTAATTCTCAATGTTAGCCCGGGCAATATTTGCTAAGCACGTTGATTGGGTTTATTCCTTTATATCTCTCTTCCGTGATAAACAATTCTTGATGTTGTTCCTTTTCATGGTTGTTTGAAACTTGATCTAGATTCACAGGTATCGCTGTAAACTCCACACCACATAAATTAATAACACCCCCTAAGAGAATAATTCTTTTGTCGTGCTGCCTGTAAAATACGAACTGATTTGGGATATTTCTGATGTGGTCGTTCCAAAAATGACTGGCATTTCTTCCTAGCAGCTCTAGTTTGTGAGATATGCTACGGTGAAATTTATTACTCATACATATCAAAATCAAAATAATTAACTAAATATTAACCCTACCTGACCTATCTGGTCTTACCTCAAATTAGAATTATAATATAATTATAATTCCCAGCATTTCCCATTACTGTAAAAATCAGGTTTCCCGTATCTCTGTTTGTATTCCACAGTTCAGTTTAGTATTGCGCTCTCGTGTGATAACTGTGTACTAAATATTTGCTTTAAATTGTTGCATGAATATTAAAAATTCCAAGGACAACAATGGCTTCTACCAGCAGATAGAATTGTGCAACCAGATGTTCTTGTTACATTTGTGGTGAATACATTTTTAATGACAGCATAAAAGCCTTATCTCTCTTTATAAAAAGGGCATATTTGGCGTATTTTGATGTCCAGTTAGGAAACCAGGATAAATCTTAGGTACCACATTTTGCATGCAGAACATGTGTAGAAGATTTGCGACAGTGGCCAAACGGGGAGAGAATGAGGTTAAAATTTGGACTACCTATGGTATGGGGAGCCCAAAACCATCATGATGACTGCTATTATTGTTCTGTCAACATTAAAAGCTTTAATCGCAATAACCGGCATAAATGGGTATATCCTAATATGGAGTCAGAACTGAAACTGAAACTAAACTAACTAAACCACTTTTTTATATGCGCATGACGGTGAAATAAATGAATATGTATTAATAGTATTTATTGTCTCCTTTTTATAAATAGTGTAATAATGAGGACGATTTAACCTCGTTAGATATATCGCTTACAAAATTTATTAAGTCGACCCTTTAATGTCACCCGCATTATAACTACAGAACCTACTACGGCAAGGAAATATATATTCGTAATTACATAAGTTGGTACAACATCCATTACGACGATATTACCCTCGATAAGAAAACACTTTACCTATTCATTTAGGCCAATTACATCGGCATAAACTTTATACTTAGAATCGAAAGAAACGACTTTATAAAACAAGCTATTATTTCGTGTCACACGATCATCACATTAATTTATATCAATTACAGTGTTGTGGGGGCCGTGGGCAAGAATTAAAAGCTTCAACCAATACAACGTACTTGTTTTCTATTTGCGAAATAACTACTCTGCTATAATTACTTTCTGCACGTACATATGTGCGATTGTAGCAAAACAATGTAGTTACTTATACACTGGGATATTGATCCATTAGTTTATTTACATCAAGTATTACATTTCTTGGGAATAAATACGAAAATTGATTCCAAACATTGATGATTCGAATTTGAGGTGTTGATTCTAAGATTTGGGAAATAATTTTGCAAAAATATTTTGTTGGCGAAGCGGTTAAAGTGTATAGGATAAGTATGATAATTCAACTTCAACGAGCTTATACTGAACCCATTTTTAATAACTTTTCCTAGGTTCCTTAAAATAAACATCCCCCTGCTGCTATATATTTTGTAATTCTATGGTCTATTTCTGCATATACTTAGAACTGCATTGTCATATTGTCCTTAATTTGGTAGATGTATTGTTGAGCAATGAATATTGTTATATACGAGGGCGACGTGAAATATTCGATAAGAAAAACACGGTCTTGGTGTGGTTTTCATTTTTATTTTTCGATGTAGTCTCCTCGAAGATCAATACTCTTTTTTAAAATGTACTCCAATCTCTTCAAGTAGTCGGAAAAATAGGATGTTTCGACGTCTGTAAAATAGCCATCTGTAGCGGCGATGATCTCCTTATTTGGGGCAAGTCTCTTGCATTGTCGGGGTGGACATAAATTTTTTTTCCGCTGTAAACGAGGCCGTTTCTCCTTCAATACTGCATAGAATCGAGTCAATAAATCGCCGTAGTATTGCCCCGTGGTCATTTTTCCGTTTAGGAGATAGTCGATGAGGATCTCACCTTGAGAAACCCAAAAAATGGTCGCCATGACCTTTTCGGCTGATGGAACGGTGTTTGCTTTCTTCGGAGGCGGTTCGCCCAGAATGGTCCACTGCTTTGACTGTTCCTTGGTCTGCAGTATGTACTGGTGGATCCAAGTCTCATCAACGGTTATGAAGCGCATGAAGAAATCCCATGGATTGCGTTGGATCCTGGCCAGACACTTCTCCAAAACGGTTACCCGATTTCGTGTTTGCTCCGGTGTGAGAAAAAGCAGTACCCATCGTCCCGAAAGCATTTTGATACACCAAATTTCGTGTGGGATATGGCCAATGCGTTTTTCTAAGATGCCTGTTGTCCCTGCTATCTCTTTCAGCTTCAATCGGCGATCGGCTAACACGATATCATGAATCTTCTCGACCATTTCATAGTTGGTAGCGGTTTTTGGGCATCCACTGCGTGGTTCGCCACTTGCGCTTTTGCGGCCAAGTTTGAACTTGCTCACCCAGAAACTGTTGGTCGAGAATGATGGAGTACACCAGCCATGAACTTCTACCAAAATATTTCGAATTTCCGTGCCCATTCTTGCAGCCATCCAGAAGCATTTTTGCGACACCGCCTCAGTTGCTACACAAAACACACTCTTAAACAACAATTATTGACGATAGATATCTGAAATTTTCAGAGTTCGTTGACAAACACTACCGGTCAAAACTGCCCACCCTGAGAAATAATCCATAAATAATTAATAAGAAGTGCTATCTGAAAAAAATTGTATCGAATTGTGACGAAAGGTGACGAAAAATGGATTTATTTTGAAAACCCTAAATGGAAAGAATCCTGGCGTTTGTCTCGCGAAGTCGGTCCTTCAACACCAAGGCCAAATTGCTCTGTGTCTGGAGGGACCAGAGGGGTATTGTGTATTTTGAAGTCTTGGAGCCCGGCGAAAGCGTTAATACACTACGGTATCACCAACAAATGTCGAAAAACGACCAGAATGGGCTAGAAGACATAGCAAAGTGATTTTGTTACACGACAATGTGCGGTCTGACACAGCAAAACCAGTGAAAGACACGTTGAAATAGATGGAACAGCCTTCCGCAACCGCCCTACTCCCCAAACCTGGCGCCATCTGATTATAACGTCTTCGGTTCAATGAGGTGCGCCCTCACAGAGCAGCACTTCAGCAATTTCGAGGAAAGACGAATGGATTGCCACAAAAGGCAAGGAAAACTCCAAATCCACTACTTTATTAAGTTGTATAGGAAGTACGTGAGGTTCCCTTATTGCGAAAATACCTGACTAAGCATTTACGAGGAAATGATGTTGAAGATGACTGTGATACCAACGAAACCTGTTACTTCTTACGGTTTTCAAGTTAGATCACCAATTAGAAAAAGGAAACCATTTCAAAAATAGTTGAATCGAAAAGATTCCAATGAACTTCTACTTTCGATTAGATTCTAACCCATCCGTGCATATACACACATAAATCCTCTGTTTATGCATTATTTTACATTCACCACCTATCGCCTGACATGATTTGGCCCGAAAGTGACCATCGGACGACAAGACAATTTTACCCTCGTCACGTTTCAGACCCCTGCTACCCAAATGCTTATGCATGTATACATACGTACGGTACATGTTATCTCGAAGCAGGATCGAGCTAGATAGAACCCTGCGTCATTTACATTGGGGAACGTTTGATATTACAGAGCGGAGCTTTCCTAGCAGATGAGTTCTCACCGAATTAACTTTCCGGACGAGGATTTGGCAGGGCATACCTAGCGGAACGAGTTGAACTTGACCTTGCGCGCATTCAATTCAAATAGTTTATAGTGTTGGCGTATTGCAGCGAGATGAAAGACTGTATTTTTAGGTTTATTACTAACAGCATAACGAAATATAAGTTACGCAATAATAAGTTACAGTTACATATGTTGAGTGTATTTAGTGCAACAATATTTGGCCAGTATCCATTAGAGAAACATGTGTTATAAAAATTTTAGAGGTCTCGTTAGAACAAAACAAGATAAACATGCCATGTTTTTGGAGATTTGTTTATACAAATCGAGCATAAATATTTAAACTGGAAGTACCGAATTTATGTTTAAAACTGAATTCCTTAAAAAGGGTTTCAATAAGAGCGCAAGCTTTGAATTGCTCTCCATGTTTGACAAGCACAATGATACGTAACTATGAAGTGGCAGATCGAAAACTGACAGATGGAAGTTAGGTAACATGGAGTATTACACGATAGCTTGATTGCCACCATTCGTAAAGTGCCTACTATATTCGGTCGACAGAATATGCCTAATTCATCTACTGTGAAAAGGACAACCGAAAAATCGAAACTACTGGTTCGATTAGTGATGTGAAACACACGACACGAGCTTGAAAAACTGTACAGAACAAAACATCACGGCAGTTCGCGAAAGTGTGGCCGAAAGTCCAGCGACGTCGATTCGTAATCGTACAAGAATTGGACATTATAACTCTTCAACGTATTCTAAGCAAAGATTTGCATCTCCATACCTACAAAATCCAATAGACTTAACAACTGCTACCAATAGACCATGCATAGTTCGCCAGTTGGATCGCTGAGCAGACAAAAGTGAATGCCGATGTCGCGGACAAAATCATTTTCAATGATGAAGCCAATTTTCACCTTGATGGTTTCATTAATCGGTCAAACTGCCACATTTTGGGCCCAGAAAATCCACGAATGATATATCAGAAAGCAATGCATTCAAAACGTGTCACTATTTGGAGTGTATTGTGGTCAGAAGGAGTAATTGGTCCGTATTTCTTTGAATATGAAGAAGATAATGCAGTAACGATGAATGTCGAACGTTATCGTGCTATGATAACGAAGTTTCTTGTGCATGTAAATATTGCTCTTGACAACATGTGGTTTGAGCAGGACGATGCCACACGTGAAACATAGACTGTCCTGTATGAATTTGTTCCTGTTCGTGTCGCATCCGTGTTTGGTGACCAGAATTGGCCGCCATGTTCTTGCGATTTGGCACCATTGAACTTCTGACTGTATGGCTATCTGAATTCACAGGTCTGTGTTAACAAGCTGGCGAACACCGAAGCACTGAAAGTTTGGGTCAGGAAAGCATGGCGGTTACAAGATATTTTGTTCCATATGTAATACTCAAAATGTGTAATTTATAAATCAATAACTATTTCAATATTTTGCCACGTTTATGCATCTCTAATAGCACTCGTTTCTGCAGCCGTACCAACTCTACGAAAAAAATATTTTTTTAAATTTTCCCGTCTAAAATAACAAGCCAACAGATGGCACTTTTAGTGTTACAACATTTACTATGAGACATTCCCATCTTGTCAAAGTTCTCCATGGATAAGGTTTTTACCAGGATATACGATGATGCAAATTATCCATCGCTCGGGTGACTGCTGAATTAAAATCAAATAGGTAAAAAGTGCTGTGCTTTGGAAAAAATAAGCCAACTAAAGTCTCCAGTAACAATATTGTAACATTAAATTAACAATTTAGCGAGGATGGAAATAAAACATTATCGATCAAATCAATATACATTAAAACAATTCACTATCAGAACGTTCACTATGCAGCACATCGCATTCCATCAACAAAAGCACTCCAGTCGTTCCAAATAGAACTCTAGGTTTCTTTCTCTCACTTCTTTTGCTCCTCTTTTGAGAGTCGTACACAAACATAGCTTGCATCAGTCCGTCTGATACAAGAGATACGAGGAAATTGACCGCCCATACGTAAAAAATTCGAATCCGATGTACACAAAAGCCAGAGGAAAGATCCATTTCTGATAGCTTTGTTTTTGTTTTTAGATCTGGCTTGGGCCGGTGATGCCGGCGAAAGCCAGCGTGTTCGTACATGGGACATTGTCGACCATCAGCCAACAATAACCCCGGTAAACAAGCGATCTCTGAACGTGAACGAAAAGGAACGGATTCGCGAATGCTAGCGATGTCGACGTACCATCGTGGATATTGCGTTGTAAGCACATTTTTTAAAATATTTAACAAATATTCTTCAGTGTAGTGAAGTCTAATTTCGCAGCAAGTTTTCAAAGTGTCTTCTTGACTATTAAGGCAATAAGCAAGGAGTTCTTGAAAGTAACGCAAAGCATTCTTAATAAATGCTGGGTTTATGCTGTAAAGTGCAGCACGTACATATATGCTCTCTCTGTTCGTCCAAACTACATATTTACACCTTATTATAAACTTTACTTTACAACTAACCTCAAAGAAAGTAATCGCTTGGGGACAAATCCACTGCTCTCGAGGGCCATGACGTGAAACCATAACATGTCAATCCTTGTTCTTCGAAAGCGCTATTCTAAATAGCCCCGACCATTTGGTGTCAAGGTTCATTAACATTCAGCATCCTCATTGATGGAATATTGTCGTCTCTCAATAGATCCGGAAATTTTGTTACAGTAAAGCTTTCTCTTATTAAAAATGGATCAACAAGTTTATCACTTATCATTCTAATCCACACTTTAACTTAACTAACTAACCATGAACTCTCAATTAAATTTAGTATTAAAATTTGTGGCAAACTTAGTAAGCTGCAAAACAACTGGGGCCCTGAAAGCTAAATTTTTTTAAGAAGTTTTGTGTGGATGTGGGAGCTGAATACATAGCCCTGCTATAATACTAGTTGGCGTTCTCGCGGCTAAGTCTAATCCCATACATTCAAGCTACGTTAGGATATTCAGACTTTTCTGCAGAAGAAGGTCATGAAAGCTTCAGTTAGTTTGCGGAATCCAACCTTTTTCTAAAAATACCGTATTTGAGCGATATGTTCGGCAAACTGAATCCATTGAATCTGTCTCTACAAGGTAATAACATGCACATTTTGAAATTTTTGGAAAAGGTGACGGCGGTTAGGAAACAGTTGGAGTTGTATACAGAAAAGATCAATGGGGTTGCGGTTAACTGTTCTCATAAAAACCTTTACCGAATGCAATAATATAACTGTCCAAAGTTGTGCCTTGTGTTACGTGGTCGTCCACTACAGCAGCTGTCATGGAATGGTACTTACTTTGGCATTGGTAATTTGTACCCAAAGAAAAATATGCATTATTTTTGGGATATTGTTTTCTAGCCAATTTCTTCGATATGTTGGTAGTTTATGATTAGTTAATTAAGAAGTAGCCTACTTAACATTGTACTTCTTTGAAGAGTTGAAGATGTGTACGTTTATATTGCAATGTCTGCGATTATACGGTTGCTATTCGACCGAGTTCCACAGTCCGCTGAACAGCTTGGCCATTCGGTCAGTTATCCTTTCTTCCCTATAATACACGAGCGTTATCGATCTCGGGGCCCGCGACGGCCCTCCGGCAGATAAAACTGATAAGTACCGCTCCATTGCAGATATACACACCATTGTGTCCAGTTTTTCGGACAGTTTTCATAGAAAATTGCGGTATTGTACGACGTTGATTAAAGTTTCGCCGAAGAACCAGCCAACTCGATGTAATGGGTAACGGTTATTTCGTTCGCTGCCACGGCCATCTGAATATTGGAAATTATCAGATCGGAAAAAGTGGATTTTCTTCGAGATAGAGTTTAAATTCCGTGCTATCTTTTAGATTTTACCTTCATTATTTTCTTTTCGCCGGATTTTATTTATTTTAGTTAGTCGCTAAGGACGAGAATTCAATTTCTTTTTAGATACCTACGGAATTTCTTAGATAATTAATTTAAAGCAAAGTTCAAATTTAGTCTATCCCTACACGTTGAGTAGCATCCATCTTTCTAGCAAACTCTACAAGCCTTTTTTAGCCCCTATGTTGTCAGGAAATTAGCAACACCATCAGAAAGAATCTGATTGGACAAACAAGAGGACCGTAACATATCAACGGTATTTCTCTTCCTCCTCATATAACCTGGCACTATTCTATAATGATCCAACTCCAACTTTAGGTCGTAGCAGACTTTGATCAGCTCCAGTCCTGGCAAGAGCATTGTCTATCTTATTCCCACCGATACTATATTGTTGCTGCTCAGCGTAATAAAATTGCTTCACTAGTCGATTGCAAATTTAAAGGAAATCTTGCCTCAAGAGTTTGCAGTGCTGTCAGATTCTCAGAAGAGATTTTAATCAATCTGCTTCTTATCTCTATGTGGTAAGTATCGTAATCGACAACAAATATTTCCGCTTGAAAAACTGCTGCAAATTAACCTAGTCTCCATATCTATTGAAGATTGGTGTCAATAGATTTTTGCACTGAAAAAGGAATTATTCAACCGTGTTATAACATATATGATATCAAACGTTATAAACGGGGCCTAGTTTTTGAGAATTTGGTGAAAACATAGATTGTATTCGGTAGTAATTGTATCGCATGATGGCAGAGATTCTAAACAGCAATTCGAGCTTTCAAGAGTACTTCAAGAATGAGTCTTAACGTGACACTGGATTTATCAGTAATAATCGGACTTGCCACTCTTTAAAGTGCATGCACGTTTATTTTAGTATAATTTAGTATCTAACACTTTTATTTAATTACTTGTAAATGAGAATATTAATAAGTACTTACATACAGTCAACCGGCAACTAAATGTACAGTGTGTATAATATGAGGATGAAAGGTAACACTTTCAGCAAATTACATGGTAAGTCTCCAGCATACTTGTTCTTTTTTGAAATAAAAATACATCATAACATAGAATTATTTCTAAGGGCACTAGATATTCATCTTTACATGATGTGTCTTTTAATAGAATAGAATATAGTGCCGCACTTATATATATCGCTTGAATTATTATTGAGTGTCTCCAACGTTCTTTATATTTTTTTAGTTTTGTTGTTAAAATAATTGAAATTTTCTTTAAAGTCAGGAATGTGTTATATTCTTGCTACTATATATATATATACATAGGTTTTGTCTCGCGTTCGGTGTTGGTTTTTAGAAGAACTGTGTACGTTCCCTCTTCTAAGAACCAACGCCGAACGAGGGACAAAACCCGAGAGGATAACAAGACATCCTTTACCCGCGAAAACACGCTATAACACATATATATATATATATATACCTTGTTGACGTTTCGGTGGCATCACAGCTTCCTTCTTCTTGAACGTGTTGCGATCGGAAACCGATAATAGCTAAACAGCAGTTAAATATTGTGCTTTTTGCCGCTACACCTATATCAGACCTTACAAAATATCTTTCTCCTTCCTCAAGAAAAAATGTCTCCCCAAGGACATTCAATTCAGATTTTTTTCATTATTATTGAATACTTTACATAAAAAGTAAAAACTATGGAACCGTCATATGAAGACTATGAATAACTAAAACGAAACCTGTTATGAATGTCATCATTCATCATCATTATCAGGTTCGTTATTTCGCTTCGAGCATGTAAATTCACCGATCGTAATTATGTCTAGCTATCTACAGAAGTAGATAGATTCGCAGTTTGTTTAGTACACTTTGAATTACATTGCGCTACTTTTCTCGCAAGAAATAATTTTTCTGTATGGTTCAATTGGAACTGGAAATTTTCCAGTGTTTTAGAGTACTTTATTGCTACTCTCTGGACTATCTAATTAATTCTAGTGTTATTTTAGATATCTAAAATCTATTACTTCCTCGTGTTATATAAGAATAAAACTAACAATCGAACTGTTTCCGGAATTGAACCGTGTGAGGATGGTATAAGAGAAAATGAAATGAAAATAAGAAGAAAAACAAAGAAGTAAAAGGAAAAAAGTGGAAAAGAAAAAAATGAAAGGTGAAAAAATTTTCACTTTTTCTTTCCTTTTATTTCTTTGTTTTCCTTCTTACTTTCATTTCATTTTCTCTTCATCATGACGCGGTCCAATTCCGGAAACAGTTCGTTTATTACTGACTCTAGCCGTGAAAGCCTACGTACTCAAAGTTAAAACTAATGAAAGTAATGAAGTCGTTTGGTGTAAAAGTTGCAGGAGGCGATTTATTTTTTATCCCAGGAGGTGTTTGTCTTAGCATGACTGCATATACAAAATGAATATAATTTTCATCTCATTCGATTTATTTTTATTGAACATTTCAAATTTCCAAGACATGATTTTGTATTCAATTTCTTCATTTTCTATTTTTTAATTCATCTTTATTTTGCTATAACGATGTATGGATATTGTAAATGTAATTAATTTTTCATGTAATACTTTGAAATTTGAAAACAGTGTACCAATTTCCGTTAATAATAACGACGTCTGCACTCATTTCTATCTAAAGTTTATTTGGTTAATGATTCTTCTTATTATTCCATCCAAAAAGAAACCGGGACATCGGAAATCCATGAAACGGTGTAAAATACCATCGTTTGTTGGTGTTATGTTATTTTTCCTTCTTTGTGTTTTTCAGAGCTATTTATTTTTAAAAGGTCTATCGCGTAAAATTCTTTCTACCGAGAAATATAATATCGCAGTAGTTTACGAGCGAATAATGAAGTAGAATATTAAGTATCAAAGGCAAACGCTTTCCAGGATAACTCGTTCGTCGTAAGCTACGCATGCTTGAATGCTCAAAAAATATGCTGCTTTGTTATCAATACGATGCAGAGGATATTTTGTTCAAAAATATTTGATCGAATGCGACGATTGAGATAGTATCGTTTTTCCTATTATACCTACCGCTTATCCAGGACCGTCTTCTACATAGATCCGTTTAACACCTATGTTTGATAACTTTATTTAATAACAATATTTCAAAAATACTGTTAGCAACTTGGACACCATTTTTTGTTTTGGAACAAGTATCAATAGATTTAATAATGTCCAGAGCTTGTAATGTAAATTTTCATTGTCAACTAGTCATATAACAAGTACTTATTAAATAGAAGAGACAAGAAGGTGTCTTTAAACTTTTAACACCTTAAAAATGCAAAATCAGCTCTGGTACAAGGAAAGTATTGACAAAGCAGCAATACAAGAAGTAGAAGACAACAGAACTGACAGAAGTCTTGGGGGCTATTAAAAATAGAATAGCGACCGGTATGGATTTTATCAGTACAGATCTTTGAAATACAGGGGACTTATACTACACCTAAGACTTCTACATATATCTAATAAATGTTGGAAAAATAGTATTATCCCTGATGATTGGAATAGAGCGAAAGTATTTTCGTTGTTGAAAAAAACGTCATAAGAATAATCCTCTATAGCCCCCTTATAAATAACCCCGCTAACAGGCTGAAAATCATAGCCGAAGAACTAATAGAAGAGGAACAAGGCGGCTTTAGAACAGGCGGAGCAACCACAGATGGTATATTCACTATACAACAAATTATAGAAAAAGACAGGGAATACAACTGAGAAATACAAATATATAAACTTCTAGAAGGCTTTTGATAATGCAAGCGGATGTAAATTATGGGATACTATGAAAAACGAGGAATATCCACATCATTTAATAAGAGCTATACACTGACACCAGAATTGTGGTAGACATAGGCGGAAGATTAACTAGGGAAATACCAACAAATAAAGGAATTAGACAAGGCTACTATGTGTAAAGGAATGAAAAAAGAAATGCCCTAAAGGAATACTTTTAGACCAGAACACCACCCTAAATTGTATCTTATATGCTGACAACCTGATATTCCTAACAGAATCGAAGGATGATATACAGAAAGAGATATATACACTAGTCAAAATCCGCCAAAACTACGAAATGAAAATATCGGCAAATAAAACCAAAACCTTGGCCTTGGGTAAATATCAAATTGAGACAAAAATAGTCATAAATGATACTGTACATTGTACTGGAACACATGAAATTCTGTAAGTATTTAGGCTTCGATGTATCTTATGAACGGCATAAAGACATAATAATAATAGCAATTTATTTCCAACAGGTACACTATCCAGTTACAGGAAACACTAAAATTAATATGCATGACAGCAAAATACACAAAGAAAAAAGGAATATATATGTATATAAAAATAATTGTTAAGTTACATGTATTTATTCAAAAATACTAAATACTACTATTACCCTATGGTATAAAGGTATATATAAAAAAGAATTATTCAACTAATACTAAAACTAAAATGGGTTATGAAAAGTTGACAAATGTTGGGGGGAAGAGACCAAACGAAGAGAAACTGCATCAATGATTGAGATTTAAATGGGTCAGCGTTGATGTTCAAAGATCAGAGATGCTGTTGAAGTTAGTACACATCAGCTACACTGAGGACCTTATAAGGACATTTGCTCGAGTGCGACCACAATAGAAGGCAAATTACGACCTGGAGCTAATTCAGGGAATAAGAAAATTACACTTACTCAAGAGCCCGGGACAATCAATCTTGTTACGTACTGAACAAATAAAAAATTTAGCAAAGAAATCGTTCTCCTGCTAAAAAGAGAAACAAAATGTTCAAAGCCTCTAGGTAGATAAGATCCCTCCGACAGCAAATAGCGGAACTTCAGAAATCTTCTCTGCACCGTCTCAATAGAGTATATGTGTGTTTTATAAATAGGTAACCAGACCAACGCGGCTTACTCCAACCGAGATCGAATGAGAGAGAAGAATAATGCAGATAGAGCTTGTATATTGCGGAAGTCCCTACAATTAAGGTAAATAAATCCATATATTTTATTACATCGAGATACCGACTAAGATATGTGATGAGAAAAAGAGAGTGGTGTCAAAAAGCACCCCCAAGTCTCTGACAGATGTTGACGCCTGCAGTGGTATTCCTTCGACGTTAAAATTGTAAATAATTCCGACGTAAAAGATACCTTCGACGGCCAAAGTGCCAACTCAATTTCTTCTAGTGTAATCGAAGTAAATATTATCGTCGAATTTGTCATCTCGTGAAAGGCAAGTGATTATTTTGGGATTAAGTGTATACGCTACTAAAGTATTCCGGAAATGCATTTACTATATCATCAGGTATAGTAGATTCAATATTACTGTACTTAATACGCACAGGTATTCTAGTACGTCCGCGTTTGCTCTGAATATAGGACCAAAAAACGTTTTGGATCCCTGCGTAGACTTTGCTCTATATTAGCAATATAATTTTTATAGGATGCTGATATAACTTTTTTTAGTTCGGATCTGCAATATTTAAATTAATCAAGAAAATATAAAGATATAGAAGAAAAACTGAATAAATTCGCACATATCTCTGGAACAGTTAGTAGAACGTTAAAAAACAAAACAGGACAGGATACACAAATAAAATTTTACAAGATGGTAGCGGTGCTAACCCTCTTATACGGTAGCGAAACATGGACAACAACGAAAAAACAAGACAAAAGGATACAGACAGAAGAAGTTAGATTTTCAAGAAGAGTGAAAGGTTGTACTAGATCTGATAGCATAAGAAATGGAGATATAACAACAGAACTAAATATCTTCAACATAAATGAGACAAGCAACACATAGAATGGATGCACGTGACGAGGTTGCCAGCCGGATCGAGATCTTATAGATGTTTAGGAAGAGGATTTGTAGGCAAACTAAACAAAAGATGGGTATCGTAGCAGGTAAAGTGCTTAAAACCCGAAGTAAAAAAGAAGAAGAATAAGAAAATGCACTTTGAACCTTAAAACTACGGTAGACCTAATTCTCAATACGTTCCTGTACAATAACATAGTTCGTGCTATAATATTAAATCGATAATATTTAAGCTGCACTGAAATGAGTGTCTGGACGGACATTTACCGTACTATCGCACATATACATGCACCCATAGAGAAGCAAGCATAAATTGTTGACTCTGAAAGCTTCTATGAAAGCGAGCATGAAAATATAAATTCGTGAGAAGTTGAACAGCTGCATACACACGTAGGGTAGCCGTCGGGCATGTTTACGTAAAGTTTAACGTACAAGACTGGGACTTTGTCAACTTTGATGGCTTAATTCCCGCTGCCTCGTCGTCGGGATTCTTCGTTAAAGAGCCACTTTGTATAAATAGATTCTCTTTCGCGAACGGTAAGGCGATGCCGGCGATGATTCGGTTTCGCTGGTCGTTTTTCGCCGGAGGAAAAGGTCGCTTTTAACCAAAGTTGTCTGTACGGGCTTACGTATACGTTATTAAAAATTTGTTTTGATGTTTAGGTTTCATGAGAACGCAACATAAATGAGATGTTTCTTATTTTCGTCATTAAAGTTTTAAAGAGTTTGCGTTGTAGAAGATGTTTGATGTACTAATAACAAATATTATAAGGAGAAATATGTATTTTCTAAACAAGTTTGGTGAATGTTACCCTTATTGGTACGAAAATATCGAGATTTATGTACGGATCTTTTCAAATGCCTTCATATTTTCGTTCCTGCATCTAGCAATATCTGATTTGGTATGTTTATCTGTAAAAGGCGAGATGCAGAGAACCACTTCTTCATATTTGTGATTGAATTTGATATAATAACTGTGGTATCTAGAAAAGGAACCGCGTTGTTTTTCTATTGTAAACTTTATCGCAATAAATTTCGAATTGCTTTCCATTTTGACGTAAGTCAGCTGACGATGGTAGCCTATATGCTTTTGAAACTCTACGTCGCGAATTGATAGTTAATTTATGTGATATGAATGTAAATGCAATACTTCAGCATTATAAAAAGCGATGAAATAAATTTTACCTCTGGGAGTCCATTCCAGTAAAAGCGTTTGTCGTAACTTATACTATTTTCAATTGTATTAGTTGTCAATTTGACAGAGTATCCTTTCAGATACATACGATATGATTCTAAAATGCTTTCTTCCTCTATTAAAAGTGTAGTAAGTGTCTCGAGCAAAATGGAGGCCACATTCAACAATTCTTGTAAAATCTTGCTTTCTTGTTGCAAATATACATACTTCATTCAGTTAAAAACCTTCGTTTCATGATTTTGGCAATTGTTATGTCATTCAAATAACATACAAAAAAAAATCGTTACAGTAACAAGTTATGACATAATTAAATTATCAAATGCCACTTTCAGGCAACATTCCATTGAACGCATGTTACAGCTCCATAATCCATGGATGCTCAGACTTGAACTGCTGGCGATCTACCTTAAAATTGTTAGACTACAAGTGATGGACTCTGCATATGCTGCAAGTATGTGTGATGCAGGATGGTAGTGTAGGTTGGTAGGGTGTATCATGGCATAGGTGGATTATAGATGTAGGTCACTGCTCTAAAAAAGTTAGTGAAAAACCAGGTATTCAATTTTACGGCTACAATTTTATTCACTAAGCTAAGGAATTACAAATTTTTGAATGTATGGCATTATGTCTTCAGGGTACTTTTCGTAAGATGGTAGGTAATTACTAAGTGTTAATTGTAAGCGTGATGATATGTGTTCGTCAGTTAATCGAATGTGATATTTTGACTTAATTATTTTCATTTCAGAAAATGTAGACTCACTCACACAAAGAAGTTGACCCAAACATTGCTGTTAACTAAAAGGCAATTTGCCTTAGATTGGGATATTTATTTTCAGATATAAAAGAGCAGAATTTTGTATCAGATACTGTGGTCTTGAGATGTATATCTGAGATAATTTACACTGTCTCATTTTCAACCGAAGATGACTCCGTATTAAACTGACTTGCTATTTCAGTGGTAGATTTCTGAATCTTTTACAAGCTCATAAAAGTTGAGATATTAGTCAACTTACTAAAATCATAAAAAGGTCTTTGCGGCTTCAAATTAATAGTGTTTAAATGTATTGTGGCGGCCGTTAAGCCATTTTTCGTTTTAAGCGTCTGAGTATTATCACTTCTGCCGTGTGGAAAAGGAATTATTTCGGGCAATAATTCTTGAAACCCGCCTAGGAATTTTGCACGACGTACCCATCTTACATCCGTGTTTTCGCAGATTCACTGTCTTACAACTGCACCTTCAAGAGCCGTAGTTGCAAGCTTCGGGGACGGTTCACAATTTCTATTGCGATGTTCATAACCTTCCCCATGTTTAGAACTTTTCAACACAAAACTTGTTGATAGGTAATGCAATGGAATGAGATAAACGAAAGGAAATCGTTATTAGCTCGACACAATATAACAAAACCATTTTTGCCCCGGTCACGCCTGGCTAGCACTATTTCATCACAAAATTTAAGAAAGCATCGTGTATATCCTCGGTACGGGATTTTCCTTTCAGAAGAATCATTGTTAAAAATTCTTTTTTAAGCGACATGTCATGTCATTAAATACCATTCGAATAAAAATACACAGCTTAGCAGCATCTGCCACATCGGTGGTTCACCGGAGTGTAAAGTAAAGTATGTACATTCTATGATATATTTTAGTTTATCTGACATGCCCTGACTCATAATTTCAACACGCCTTGTGATTGTCGGGCAAGATAACTAAAGTTCGTTAATAGCGGACATGGTCTCTATTTCATTTTTAAAATCTCCAAATGAAACCTCTCCGCTTCAAAACTGCGTTCTTCACAACGATTCCGTCTTCAAAGTACTTCTTGTATTTCGTCAATATACATATGAGAAATTTTAAATACCGCGATCCTTGCAACTTTTAATTATTTGACTGGTCTTGTGAACATGTTTTGTTCTTTTTTTAAACAAGTTAATAAATCATGCACTTGTTTTAATACATTCTCTGGTGGAAAATCGTTTACATAGTTCAAGTTAATCTAGCTTAATTGTAAATCTACTAATATGAGTTATGTCGTCATCATATTTCCCGACATCGATTCAAAAAGCTCTCGCGATCGATTGCTCGATCCCGATCGACCGTTTCAACACTCCTGGCATAATCTTTATAGTCATCGTACTGTAAGTTTCAACTGATACTTCTTGATTCTTCTGTAATGAATATTTCAGATCCTCTGAGTTCAATTATTTATCTTTCTCAAAATTCTCTTCCTCCAACACCAAGCAGGCTTTAAATTAGTGGAGCGCTTATTATATTCGCCGGATCTGCCCTCTAGTGATTACAGACTGTTCCCCAAATTAAAATAAATCTTACGTGGGGCAAAATTTTCCAGGAATTGTGAAGTGATGCAAGCTGTAGAGAGGTGGGGACAAAATGTTTTCCAAGAAGCTATTGAGATGTTGGAGCATCGATGTACCAAGTGCATTAGTGTAGAAGGAGAGTATGTCGAAAAATAAAAAATACAATACGGCTGCAATTTACTACGGAGTCGGGGCTCAGAGTCAGATATGCACAGATATTCACCTCGTAGATGACTTGTAGATATTAAGACTTATCAATAACAGTACGGGTGTCCTAAATACCGTTATCTTCCTTTTCGCTTAAAATCTTGCTCGCAACGTCTGACGACTCCCCTTTGTATGACTTCTCCGTTCGTTACCGCACCCGGTGTGATATCGCGTCCTGCATGATTTACCACCGCGAAACTGAATCGCATCGCGCGCTCCGGCTGACTGTTACAATCATTGAATTTGCACGAATATCTCTGACACGCTCCGACGTTATTTATTTGTTTGCTCGCGCTCAGTTCGGCCGCTTTCATACATCATCCCTGCGTAATAATAATTTCAAAACGCGCGCATCGCGCCGGATAGCAAGCGTTTCGAATCGTTGATCTATTTGCGCTCTCTTTTTTTTTCACTGTTTGTTGTTTTTCCGCTTCGACGTTTTTTCGAAACGACCTTTCCCCTCGTTTCTTTTTTTGTTTTTTCTTTCGGCCTTACCTCGCCGGATTTTGAACGCGCCAGTGGATTTCGCTTCCGGCATAAATTATTCAAAATGATCATCGCTAGGACCTCGGTAATTTGATTAGGTTTCAGGGGCTGAGATTGGCAGGTAGGTGCCTGGCGCGAAGGTAGAGCGAATTCGATTTTCCCGGTTTGCTGAAATCTCGTTCCAGGTCTGTTACAGGTTTAAGAAGGAAAACGTGGTCGCAGTGAATTGTGTTTAATGGCTTTGAAGGCTGTTTTCTTAGAGAAAGCTGCAATGACGAGGAATAAAAGTGTAAATAACATATTAGATCAACTTTGCACGCTGTTGAAAACAAAAAAATATCGTACAACTGAAATCCAAGTTCTTTTAGAAATTGTAATCTTCTTCTTTAATTATACAGGGTTTTAATTATATCTACTGGGGTCAGGAAAACAAATAAGTTCGCAGTCTTTTATGGGAAAATATACATATGTATGTACTAAGAAACACTGATATACTGTTATTCAATAATTTCCAACGTGACACTAATTTTTGTATGCTACTTTTGTACAACACTATAGATTTTGAATCAAAAAGTTGGTGGAGTGTATTACATAAATTCGAGTCTTGAATTGTCTATGCGTCATATACGAGGGCAAACCCAAAAAAAAAGTTCTCCTATTTGTTGGGGACGTAGATGAAGTTTTAATACGGTTGTCGGCAACACTGTTGTGAGTGATGCCTTCTCCGCTACCACATAAGCACGCAGGCGCTTCGCTCGGACGCTCAGTCTTGGCTTGGTAGCCATTCGAAATGGAGTTCCCGATAAACGTTAACGCCAAGTGCGAAGTGTGCGCAGTTATTCGATTTTTGAACGGAAAAGGGGTTAAACCGGTTGAAATTCACCGCCTATTGACGGAAGTGTATGGACAGTCGTGCATGAATGTCAAAAACGTTCGCAAGTGGTGTAGAGAGTTTACAGCCGGTCTTACTGAAATTCATGACGAAGAAAGGAACGGGAGACCATCAATTGCCGACGAGACAATCGCGAAACTTGAGGAACTCATGCGTAAAGAACGGAGGATCACTCTAGATGCTCTCTGCATTTTGGTTCCCGAGGTTTCCAGAAGCACCATCCACAGGATTTTAACGGAAAAGTTGCGGATGGTGTGTGCAAGATGGGTGCCGCGTATGCTGACAGAAAACCACAAACGGCAACGGGTTGATTCTTCCCGCGAATTTCGTCGCCGCTATGGAGACAAAAAGGACAACTTCTTGGACTCGATTGTCACGGCTGACGAAACCTGGGCATTCCACTTTACACCTGAGACAAAACAACAGTCACGCGAGTGGCGGCATCCCTCTTCGCCCAAGCCACGAAAATTCAAGCAAACACAATCTTTCGGTAAAGTCATGGCAACTGTGTTTTGGGACAGGAGGGGGGTACTGTTGGTCGACTTTCTGCCTGCTGGGACAACAGTCAACGCTGACAGGTACTGTGAAACACTGAAGAAACTCAGAAGGGCAATTCAGCACCGGAGAAAAGGGTGTAAGCGTTCTCCACGACAACGCCTGCCCTTACGTCGCCCGTCAAACCGTCGATCTCCTCCAAAATTTTGGTTGGAACG
Organism: Trypoxylus dichotomus; assembly: GCA_023509865.1. Classification (NCBI taxonomy): domain Eukaryota; kingdom Metazoa; phylum Arthropoda; class Insecta; order Coleoptera; family Scarabaeidae; genus Trypoxylus; species Trypoxylus dichotomus. The sequence goes on from CM042081.1 coordinate 39,746,488, forward strand.
TCATCACACACCCACCCTACAGTCCGAACTTGGCACCGAGCGATTTCCACCTGTTCCCTAAGTTGAAGGAACATTTGTCTGGACGGCGGTTCTGCTCCGATAATGAGGTAAAAGATGAGGTTCAACGCTTCCTGATGGGCATCGTGGGAAGCTGGTATGACATGGGCATTGTAAAACTGCCACAGCGTATACAAAATTGCATCGACCGAAATGGAAAATAAAGCATTCTTCAATCTTTAAAGGGATGTAGCAATTATAGAAAATAAACGGTTCTTTGTATATCTAAAAATATCGGAGACCTATTTTTTGGGATTGGCCTCGTAGTTATCAAGAGATAAAGAAAAAGTAGGAAAAGGCGAAATGCCGGGAGAATATGAAGGATGCGGTAACAACCAAGTTCAGAAATTCTTCCCGCCTCAATCTTGCACTATGCGGTCTGGCGTTATTCTGTAAGAATATCACTTTTTTTTTGATCGGCTAAAGAAGGCTGTTTTTGGATGAGTGCTGTTTGGATGAGTGTTGCTTGTGAAGCAGTTCACAGTAGAAGATATTTTTCAAGGAAGAAATTCGTCTTCTACCAATATCCCTCATTCCTATTACTTTTCCCTGTAAAATGTTCTGCCAATCATACGGAATTTTTCCGGATATTAATCACGGATGTCATCCATCTTACGTTGTCATCATCCATAAGTTTTAAGAACTCAGTTTTTATGTTATCGGGTCCTGGCGATTTTCCTTCTTTTACAGATTTTACTGCTTCGGTAACTTCATCAACGAGGATATATGGCCCCCTATCATCAACTACTTCAGGTGGTGCAGGTCTTATACCGTAAAACTGTTGTTCATTACATGTTTTCCATGCATGCGTCAATTCAGCTGTATTAATTATCGTACTGCCTTTATTGTTGGTTAGTCTGGTTTCTTACTTACTATATATGTTTGTCCTAGCAGTTTCTTTATCTTTTCGGTGTACGTTGAAACTGTCGTCGTTTTGCTTGTAATGTCCCGATTTCAGTGCACTTTTCTGCAATATCAACTTCCTTAGCTTGATCTTTCTCTTGATGATTCGGTTTAAGTTATTATATCGATGGTATCATTCTTCTTTTTTACGTCTTTGTTCCGTTGGTTCTAAAATTTCACTGGTCATCCAAGAATTTTTTTGCTGTGTTAGGTTGTTATTTATACAATTTTACATTAATTATATTGAACTTTGTAATATAAACTTTTTGTGGAATTATTTCATTATTCTCTTTTCCTGTTATTTATGGGACTCTTTTTTTAAGGAAGAGAATATTATATAATAATGACGAAAGAGGATTCTTGGATTTGAATTTAAATATAAGATATATCACGAGAAAACTGTAATCTAGGATTATATAAAGAAATCTAATGAGTTACTTTGATATTAAGGTGCTAGCCGATCTTAGAGGGAGTCCAAACTGCATTTCCCTAACAGTACAATTACATTAAAGGAAACTATAAATAAAGAAAATAAGCTCAAAGAAAGGTAAGTTTTAAAAATGCGATACAAATAGATAGATATGTTCTTGAGGACAACAGAGGTCTCAAGGATTCTATTACAATATATACATATACATCGCTAGCGAGAGGAGGGCATCTAGAAGAAGATGAGTGACATCTCGTCGACACGTCGAAAGCGCCAGTCTCTGTACAATAAGTGACTAATTTTATCAGTCAGGATAACTATAAATTACTTATTTATTCTAAAATTAATCACATTAGAAACAAACCGTATTAAATTCTTTTCTAAAGCACTGTTGTGGGTCTTCAAAGATGCACGTAATTGCACTGACGTTTATTAAAACTTAAGTTTAGTTTTGCAATGGATTACAATGCTATAAATAATATATGACTTAGAGTCGGTCGTTTGAGATTCTCTACTCGGTTCAGGTTGAGCTGAACTCAACTAACGTACTTCTGAACTGATCTACTGAGCTAATGAGGGAATGATGTATTAGCATTTATATCAATTGCATAGCAATGAAAATCTTAAACTAATATATCATGCGAGAATTGTCAATCTCATTATTAGAGAGTAAATAACTGGGTGTTAGGAAGGAAACGCAATTGTATACAATTTTAGATAACAAAATAAATACAAGTGCGAATAGCTAAGATGATAGTACAGACAAATATATGATCAGACGTTTACAAACAGATTTGACGTGAAAGCCTGATTACTAGGAACAACAATATGAAATGCACGTATACAAATTACTATTCGAAACTGAAACAAAGAAATAATTGAAATTCATTTAAAATTATAAGTAGCTACACAGCAGCACTCTACGATAAATACACTTTCAGGGTCAGACAAATTCTTTATCCCCTTAATCCACAAGAGACGATAAAACCAACCATGGCCCCTAATCTTGTCTCTTATCTCCACAAAAAATATTATTAAACAAGGATATGTACGAAGTTACGACCACAAAGCGATACTTTCGTGGGAATATTTCCCTCCAAAAAGTTCCCATCCTCCCTCAAAACATCGGTCTCGCTACTCTAACCGAGAATACCGTACTCCGCCGGCAATAAGTCACAAAGATACCATCGTCGTCATTAAATTATTATTGATACGAGCGAAAGCCGTCGGCTGTACTCGAAGGCAACGTAGATAAGTAAACGGGAACAGAACTAAGGGAGGACCTGATGCTACACGCCTCGAGTTACAGACAGAACCGACGACTAACTCCGAAAGCAATACAGATTGTAAGCTGAACGTCTCTTGTTACTGTTTCGTTCCGATCTCAATCTCGTGCATGTACTATTATGACGTGAAGAAATGGATCGAATACTGTGAATGGCATATATACACGTGACTCCAAAACCTAAATGCTGATTATTGATTAATGTTGATAGAGGCACAAGTACGGTGTTGACAAACGCTTCAAGATTATAGTAAAAATCTCAGTTAAAATTTGTCTATTAACTTTATACACATTACATACAAATCATAATAATTGGCGAACGTAATTTGATATAAATACAGATTGCACTCGATACAGATAAACTCTGTTTGGCTCCCCGTTGTTTATTAATGCACCGATCGTTAATCATACGAGGGAAAGTCAGTAAGTAGGTCACAAAAAGCTATTATAAAAATAATTAGAGAACTAGTTAGTCATATACAAGTTTTATTTTTCAACAAAGCCTAGATCTACATTAATACACTTACCATCTCATTATCAATGCCCCAATGCCTGTTGCATAAAAGTGTTTGGGTTGCCGTCTGAACCACGACCGTACCTCTTATTGAACATCGTCATCACCCTCGAAATGTTTGCCGTCAAGATGCTTTTTGAGTGGACCAAAAATATGTCTCTTGGGGCTAGGCTGGTACTATAAGTCGGATGTTCAAGAAGTTCTCGCTCTAATTCTGCAATTCTTGCCTGGGACAAGTGGGCTAAATACTGCCTGGCATTATCGTGATGCAGCAATATTCCTCTAATCAATAGGTCTGTATGTTTCCGTCGAATTGCACCCAGAAGCAACAACAAACCTCTACAGTATGATTCAGCAGTCAAGCTCTAATTTCTATTCTGGAAATGGACTAGGAGGTCCTTTTAAGGATCCTAGAACATGATAAGCATAACCTTACCAGCTGAGGAACAATCTAGAACTTCTCCTTTGACGGTAAAGAAGGACGTTACCCTTACATTGAAACACGCTTTGCTTCTGCTTGATAGTGGTGCACCTATGACTCATCGCCAGTAACAATCTTGCTCCCTTTCCTCTGCGTACCGAGTGCTGTTGCAAGGATAAGCTCATTCGAATTCTTCTGTGATCTTCAGTCAGTTGTTTAAGTACCCACTGTGAGCAAACTTTTCGAAAATTCGTACGATCGTGCATCTGTTTGCAGGCTAAACCATTACAGTTGTTATGCTGTCTATTGTTACTCGCTTATCAATTCGAATCATCTCTTCCACTTGTCGGAGTCAGCGACTTCGCTGATCATCAATAAGTTTGCCCTCGAGAAAACTCCTCGACCCAGTTATACACGGCTTAATCCGACAAACACTTTTCACCGTAAGCAAGAGGCATGATTCTTATGGATATCTTTTACAGGAAGTTGTCTTGCCCAGAAAAAAGAGCACAATAGCACGCTGCTCTTCCACAGTACACTCTTTGAGCACGATCCGCCTCGGTAAACGCACGCCAGGTGTTAATTAGGTATCATAAAGCTGGATTGTGCTGACACCTAGTGACGTAGAGAAATAGCTCTGTGCTAGTTTCAGCTTTCCAACAGCAGTTTGTGACTTATCTAATGACTTTCTCCTGTTGCAAAATATTTTGGAAAATTAAGCAGTCAACTGTAAAGATGATACTACTGGTTGTGTATATGAGAAGTCTATAGACAAGGATTACCAAACGATTATTGGTCTCGTCGTAGTTAAAGGGATTCGACGGAGGCACACCGTCAATGCTACTCTGCAAATTTTCAAAATATCTACGGATCACTTCAGGGGAAACACCACGTTTTATATAAGCTGCTAGGCGCTGTGTTAGACCAGTTTTATATCATCTAACAAATGAATACACCCTATCTCGACCAAGGACGTTATCTTTAAAACAGGCAACGTGTAATCCTTGCCTATTTAAGAACGATATTGTAACCATTCGTACATCTTCTATACCTGACGGAAAGCCCCAATCACTGCAAGTTATTATAGACTGAATGAACAGTTTGCCCTCCATGTGGCCGCTTGTGAAAGCCTTTATATTTAATAAATAAGGTTGCGTACAGAATTTTGAATTCCTTGGATGTTTTATTTATGGACCATTTTGAATCTTTTCTAGAAATTTTTCAATGTTATTATCATTGTAGTTCTTATATTTTCTGCAAGCAACTTTTCGCTTATAAATTCAGCCCGTTGTGGATTCTCATAATTCTTGTTAATGACGCATACCTAAAAGTCTAATTAAATCTAAAGAAACGAGATGAAATTGTGATAAATATATTATTGTTTACAGCATGAGACGGCTTTAATAACTATCAATCTTCTCCCGAAGGTATTATTAAAGTGACTTTTCGTGATGTTTTCCATAATAAATTTTCACACAGGTTTATCCGGCGCCGAATTCACCTGAAGTGAGGTTAAGTAAAAAGCATCGTTATTGTTATAAAATTAGTAAGAACCAATGAAATACTTGATATATTTAATCTGTCCCTATTTCAAGTCAATTTTAAGTATTATTTTTTATGGGCATATTAAGACGACACAACGCTGGGATGTCCTCGAATAATAATCGCGGGAAATTTGAACTGATTTACCAAAATATTACTATTATCAAGACCCACCCGCAAAATCAATTTCACCCCGATTGACAGAATATAAATCTGTATATCACCAATAGTAGTAACACAAATTATTCTCGAAACAATTCTTAACGACACAATAGTACACAAACTCCGTGTGGACGATATCAGCAAATAAAGCAGCCGATTCACTTCCGTCCTTTATTTACCGAGTTGAACCACTTCCGGAATAACACGGGTACACAACGAAAGCTACTGTATATCTAGAATAGGACGTTCGACTGCTTGGACCGACCAGTGCGAAGTTCGATTCTGCTAAATCAACATATATGTATTTGTTACGTTCGCGATATTATTAATTTATGTAATGGCCCTCTCCATTACCGTTAGAAGACCTAATACGGTTTGATTATATCCACTCGACTACGGCTCGGATGATATTGTTTGCTTGCCGGATAATTGAAAATCGGAATGGTTATGGGACTTAATAGAATAAATCTTATTAGATGTATTAATTAATGTGTAGGAATGAAATCTTCCCGTTTCTTTATTACGTTATATCTAGAAATATAAAGATGAATGTAAAAAAATGTTACGTATATTAAGGGATCTTGGTAATTGCATTCTTGACTTTTTACTACCTCCATTTTGTACAACCACTTGAGGAACTACACCCACCTTTTGATTTTCAAAATGCGCTGATTTGATTATGCAATGAATTTCTAGTCCATCATGAATAAGGCGGGAGAAACGAGTGCTACTAGAGATGCGTGCGGCTCAGTTAGGTACTATCAATATTAGAGATAATTAATATAATTGTTTACTATTTTAGTTTGATTGTGTTGTAAGTAATTACGTTAAGTATCTTTAATATTGATGTTACCTTCAATTATAGGCAGCTCTGACAACACTCGTTTCTACAGCCTTAATCATGAATACATTTGACTTGCTGCTTCTAATACTCAGAATTGCTAGCAGTAATGTTATGTTCTAAGCGGGTGTCAATATTAATATTGGATATTGTTCAAATAAAATAATTTGTGTATAAAATTAAATTAATTTAACACGAAAATAAATAACAACAACAAACTATGGACTATGAATTAAAATACTATGACTAAATGATTATTTATCTGTACGGAATATTTATCTTCACACTCCCATCACAGCCCCTCTCCGGAGTACGCTACACTTATAGGCAGCGGCAAATATATTCTTGAATCTTGTTTGCATTTGATATATTCCAATTATTATCTTTTATGTGTTCTCTTATGAGACCTAACTGTCTCGCTGGAATAGTTATACGACATACGTCCGCGTGTTTTTCTGTAGTAGGTATTCTCATACGAATCTTTTGACTATAATTATCCGATAATGCCATTTTATTCATGCACCAGTTATGCTGCAAATTGGGGCTATATTACTGTTGTTAATTTTGTAATAATTTACTCTAAACCAAAAGACTGCTAGATTCCTAAAAAATCTTTTACTTTATTACTGTTGATATTAAGAAAATTTTCATTGTCACCACACACAACAACCGAGCAGTGCGCTAAACTTGAATTTATGGATATCAATATATTTTCCGTTTCCTATGAAGAAACAATTGAAAGTTTCTTACTGGCAAACTATGTGTATTCATGTAATGAATCTCATCTTGATAATTATTACTCCTGAATATTCTAATGTGGATGCTATGCTCTTTTTCTGAAATACTACTACACCTCTTAAATAGCTTATTAGGTATTATTTATCGCTCCGCCTACCCTGACATATCAGTACACCTATTAAATGCGAGAAAGTATAACCATGTTTAACAGCATGGGCGCACTTCTGGCATGTCGATGTCCGTGATTGTGAGTATGTGGGGGATAAAATAAGATTTCTATAAGTTAACAAAGTCGAGATATACGCATACTATTCTGCAGGGTGATTGTGTGTCAGAATGGTAGCTCTGTCAAACAGTATATTCTAACTTTGTTTAACTACTACTACAAAATCCTACCATCATATCGATCTTTTCAATTTAAATCGATTCAGATAAGATTCACACAAGAAATACCCTAAATCAGTTCGTATTTTCAATTTACATAAATCCTCTCTTTCAATACGCGCACTTAATTTGGAACAACTTGTATAATAATAACCAATTACCTAATTTCTCCTTTCCGCTACATCAGACGGTCATATACAAAATACGTTGCTAGAATATCATCCGTCCAATCAATCTCCAAACCTCTTTCTAAAGCGAAACGCGAATCCTCCAACTGGCGTCCCATACCGCTCCAACGCCGTTCGCGACAGCAGCTTCTTATCTTCATCCTCTCCGCCATCTGCGCCCGTCCCGAACTAAATTAATTGTTATCGTCCGTCTAAAACGGCGCGGATCTTCGAACAACCGACGGTAGCGGCGTACGATTAGTCGTCGGCAACGTCGCACGCAAACCGTCGTAAGGAGCAAATTAGCGAGCTAATTATAATTGCGACTGGCAGACGTAGATTTGTGTAACGCGACTAACAACCGCGTCGAATGGAGGTTATCGGGTTTCGCCGAGATTCAACGTACGCAAGGAAAGTGAGTTTTAGGCAGAGTGGATAGGTACAGTCCTACTGGCAGCTAGCAGTAATTGTTATAATTCACTAGCTTCCGTTGATTTACCGCTGCTGTTGTAGGAAGAAGCGGGAGGAGGCGGAAAATGTGGGGGAGAAAGGGGTATCCAGACTATGTAGGTTTGTAGCTCGCTCATTAGGGTGATCGTAATTGGTGATTTATGTGAGATTCTGCAACGGTGCAAGTCGGGTGCACGTAACATGGAATGGTAAAATGGCGATGCTGGTGCAGACGAGACATGGTGTTCCAAATTTATGATCTTCGTATGTATTTCTTTGGAATGTATAAATGCGATCATGCAGATAATTTCGAAAAACCTAGGGAAGGCAAAAAAGAGGAGGAATATAACTTACAAGTAAATGCAGCCGTCCAGATAATTCAGATTTGGACAAAGTTTTGTATATCGCAACAGTTGCAAGAACTCTGTGGTTGTACAATTCACAGGTATCGTAGTAAATTCCACACCACATAAATTACGAGGGCCATTCGGAAAGTATAGAACGCCGACCATCCACTTCACTTTGGTGCTAGCTACGACCCAATACGGTTAGTTACAGCTTAGCTGTGCGACTTTAAAATATGCAATAAAATTGACGATCTCGCCAAATGCGAGATGCGCAGTATTATCCGCTTTTGAAATACGCAAAAGGTCCGACTCCTCGAAATTTATAAACAGATAAATAAGGTTTGAAGAATGTCTACGATGAAGATAATTCGAGCCGGCCCTCAGTGGTGACTGACGAACTCAAAGCTGGGATTGAAACAAAAATCCAAGAAAATAGGCGTTCCCAATTAGCTAGCTGCACTCATTTTTTCCAGAAATTTCAAGAACCGTATTACACGGAATTGTTAGTGCAGATTTGGGCTATAACAAAGTATGTTTCGGGTGGTTTCTCCGAATATTGTCAGACGAATACAAAACCAAACGAATGGCAGCTGCAGTCACACTTCTCAATCGCTATGACAAGGATGGTGACGAAGTATTGAATCAGACTGACACTAGTTATGACACTTGGATATCACATTTTACATCAGAAACAAAGCGCCTGTCAATGCGATGACATCATCCATAATCCCCAACGAAACTGAAAAAGGCAAAGCAAATTTTAAGCACCAGAAAGATTATGGCTACGGTGTTTTGGGATCGTAACGGGTCCTGCTCATCGACCACATGGCTGGAAGTGAGACCATAAATGCAGTGGCCTACTGTCAGACGCTTCAACGACTTCGCGGCGCTATTCAAAACATACGGCGCGGAATACTAAGGAGTGCAGTAATTCTCCTGCACGTCGGCATGCAGCGGGAGTGATACAGGAAACTGCCGAAGCAACTACAGCAGCTTTGGTGGGAAATTTTTCAACATCCTCCATTCAGTACGGACTTAGCCCCAAGCAATTTTTACTTATTCCCCAAATTGAAAGATATTTTGACAGGACAAAGCTACAGAAGTGATGATGAACTTGAAGAAACCGTTAATCAATGGTTCAACAACTTGACGGCAACTGAGTATGCGGGAGGCATAGAAAAGCAGATAAAGCGGTAACTACGTAGAAAAGCTTGAGTATCTAAATTTATGTAAAATACAGTATCGCTTATCTAATTTCTATAGGAGAACATGTTCATTACTTTCCGAATGCATTTCTTCGGAACGCAGCATTTCAAGATGGACTCTCATTGTCAACTCATTGTCGCTAACTCAGTTGACAATGGGAGTGCACGCAGTGTAATATTGAAGTGGAACTATTTTCTCTCTATTGCCGTCAACAATTTTAAAAGTATAAGGAATAGAAAATAACTAGCGGTAAATAAAATTGCAACATACCACAACTTCATTCACCTCGGGCTACTCCCAAAGTAACCTCTTTTGGAAGGTAAACACCTGCTACGAAAGGTATGTTTCTGAATGTTTTATTTTCTTCACTGTCCGCAATTCAAATACAATCTTCACTCCTTCAACTTAATTTATATCTTTTGTAAATGGAAAAAAGTCACACGGCGCTAAATGCACCTGCATGTTTCAGTGATACAAGTGCATATATTCCTTCTATCTATTTGTATTTCTCCATTGGGACTTCTTGAAAGTCAAGTTTAGATCATCAACTAAACGACAAGAAAAAATCGATTACCGATAAATCTGGTGATCTTGAGGACAATGAATGTCGACAATTCGTCAAATTACATGGTTACCAAAAAGCTGCCGCCCAAGCAGTATGGGCCATGGTACCATCCTGATGAAACCAAAGATTATGAACATCGAGAAAGTTTCGACAACAAAAGTTTTGAGTATATCAACGTATCGTTCAGACGTTACTGTGGCTGCATTTTCTCTGTCATCCTCTCCACTGTAACCTTTTTGGTTATGTAATGATCGTTCGTGAAATTGATGAGAGTAGTCGGTTACCCAACATCTGCAATTCTGTTTGATGATATATCTGCTCGGGTAGAAATGAGGCTCATCCGATTTGATAAGGTTGCTAATGAAATTGGGGCCGTCATTAACTTTTTCAATCATTGGCGTACAGAATTATTGTCACGCATCATAGTCTAATAGATGCATTTCCTGCACAGTTTAAACTTTGTAAGGGTGAAACTTCAAATCACAGTGGAATATTTTACGGACAGAAGTTCGGTTTAGATCTAATGCCGCTGCGAATTGCCTTACCGATCATATCGGTCTCTTTGCAACTGATACCCGAATGGCTTCAACGTTTTCTGTGATTCGTTGAGTTCGTTGAGTTCCTGGTGGTTTCCATTTTAGAGCTGAAGCCGTCTCCTTGAAATTCCTAACCTACGTACTGATGGTGTGGCAAGATGAAATTTGACCATGGCAGTCTACACTGCAATGACGTCATAATGCCCGCTCACTGTTACCATTTTTGTAAAATGCCTTCACGGCAAACGCACGTTATGAACCTATCAATGATTAGGTAGTTGTACGCAGGTGGATACTACTCTCAGCCTTTTATCAGCTCAACGGAACTGCCACTACTACATGCGTGGTCGACGTTATTAATTACTGCTTTGCAACGCGAAAACTCTGGTACGCAAAATGCACAGTTTCCCACCAAACGCTCAACAACTATTGTGAAGCTCGAGCGATAGAGAGAAGACGCAGATTCACCGACTGGCTGTCAACATGTGTTCATAACTATTAGAGTGGTTATTACCCGAAGCCACATACACTATGAAATTTCTTTTAGTATCAGCTTTGGGATCGGGAAATATTCTTACGCGTCGCTAGTAATTTACATGTTGAAATGAGCTCATCCTGACATCAAGTAACCAATGTTCTGTGGTGTAGATCTACATAACGTCTTTCTGAACGCAGTTTTCTTTATAATACAAAACCCTTGAAATCTTGTAATAGAATATTATCGAAATCTGTTGAAAATATAAAACTTATTGCATCAACCATGAAGTGTCACAATATTTATGCCGAACTAAACATTTGACACGATCTTTAAAGCAAATTTCAAAGATTATTGCGATAAATTCGACAACGTAAAAGTTTAGTATCGCTTCGGCTGACCCCCCTATTGATTTCTTAACGATTTAGAGCCTACAATCGGATACTTCGACCCGGTCGTTGCGCACTTTGCTTTACTACCTTACACCAGTCAAACGTAGCAATAAAAGTCCGTTAACCATAACCTTAAAATTTAAAGTGAAACACATTCGTTTTACTCGCCGACACCGAAAGCCGATTGCCAAAGTTTTGCAACGAGCGCGAATGCGAGTTGGTGAAACTTTCCGAATTTCCGACGATAATAAATATCCCCAAATCGTAAACGTTATTACATCAATAATATTCGTAAAAGCTAGTAGTAGGCAGCGTTCGTAACTTGCCTTCGGAGGAAAGAAAGTAGAATATACCTTTTCGTTAACATCGGGAGAAAGCTGCATGAAAGAAAAAATGGTGGTAAAAAAGCTTAGCTACTAATAACCTCGAAGAGTATAAGAGGATGTAGGCAAAGTTTCTCAACGTCGACCCTGATCCAATCCACATTGGATTTTGACTAATTGTTGGATTAACTCAAGTTCCTACTTCAGTATTTTTTTTTAATTACTAAAAAGTTTGAACATTTACAGTTCGATTGTAAATTAGTTGTTCACATATTAAAGAAAGAAATAAATACTGTAAATGTTGGGAAATTAGTTCTTATAATTGCAAAGAATACAGATCTGGAAACGGTTCCATAATAATCGTTAAAGTTAGACAGAAATGGGAAATTTCACTTACAAAAATTTGTTTACAACATCTTCACTTTATCTTGCAATGACAGTAATTATCTCTAAAATGTTAATTTTTTAACATGGAATGACGCTATGACGATATCATATGTGGCATAACTTACCAGGTGTCATCAAAAACAATCAGATTTCTATTTTTAATGTTTATATAAAAGTAGTGATGTTTCAGGTTATAAGAATGTTATAATCGTCCAAATTTGTAAGCTCACAAGGACTCCGTCGTACCAATCTATTTTTGCCATGTATTACAGAAAACTTCAGAAAGAATTATAAAAATTTCCAATTACAAAAAGTTATTCATCGCATCTTCCTTTTATCTTGTAAGGACGATAATTTTTCTCTCAAATCTTAATTTTTCATCATGGACATGATATATGACAATATCATATATGGCATGGCTTTCCAGGTTTCATCAAAAACAATCTGTTTTCTATTTTTAATATTTACATAAAAAATCGTGATATTTCAGGCTAAAACAATGTTATAGTCGTCTCTATTTGTTAGCCCACTAGGCCTCCGTCGTACCAATCTATTTTTGTCATGTACTACAGAAACTTCAGAAAGAATTATAACAATTCGTTTAGATATACAGCTGGAAGAAACAAAAATTTTCAAACAATGGCAATATGGTTTTCATTTAGATTTAAGGACACATGATGATGATGAATTCCAATATTCCTTGTAATTAGCAACGTTCTTAAAATTCTCCGAAAAAATGTCGGTCTGAATAACGAAAATGACAACGACAACGACAAGGATAGCGACAAAGACAACGACGAGGACAACGACAAGGATAACGACAAGGACAATGACAAGGCCAACGACAAGAACAACGACAAGGACAACGACAAGGACAACGACAAGGACAACGACAAAGACAACGACGAGTTATCATTACGCCTGCACCTGTGTTTTCGCCATGGAGTTAGGAAATCCGCAGAAAACCACAATCCTGGGAATTGTTCGAAACCGGAACCTCGAGACTGATACACAAGAGCGCAAGGCACCGAGCCATCAGCCCCAAACAAAGAGGAATTTTATGTTGTCGATGAAATAGCAATTGCTGGCAATGGAATTGCTTTGGAATTACCACCTCACCACCGTGAAGTGAATGCAATTGAAGTAGAATGGGCACAGATAAAAGATGAGTTACTTCAAAAAATAAAACTTTCAAAATGGCATTAAGTGCAAGATTTTTGTGATAGTTTTGGGTTTGAAAATCTGTTAATCGATAATCATTTAATAATTTAATTTTAGAAACAATATAGTTATATGTGTACTAGAACTGAGTATCAACATCGCCTTTTCCACAACGTAATTTATTTCTTTCATGCATGGGTTCCTATATAATGATTACTATTCAGGAGAAAAGACTGGTTTGATGTTCCATACTTGCTATCAATATTAAAGATACAATTCCCTTGAAATAGAGTTAAAAGAGGCATATATTTTTTAAAGATACTTCTCCGTTCATACGTCATTCACTTTCAACGAATATAAACTGGGGCAAACAGGCTTCGAAGAGATGTACTACAATATATGTATATAATTTAATTTGGGCGTAATTTATGCTAACAGAAGCACAAAAGTTTTTTGCGAGCCGAATCCCGAAACTTGAACGCTTGAATGTTGCGAACAGCGTGGGTCTCGTGTGTACGGAAATAATCGTCAAAACGCCCACATTGTACGGAAGAGGATGGGTACATATGCTTCGCCGTAGCGAAACTTGGACTCGAAGAGATTATTCTTTGAAGTATGAGCGATGAGTTTGGGAATTTGACGTCATGGAGTGGGTGGAAGGAAATGTAATATTAAATTAATATAGGAAGATACTACAGGTAGATGTTATATGGTTGTTTTGGAAAGAAAGTACCCTGAAAATGACGAACTTTAATTTTAGTCACATTGTCTATATATTGGTTTTTGCTGGAGGGAACCTTTACCAAATTGGGAATTGATACAAATAAAAGTTCAAGTAATCGAGGATGATATTGGTACTTTGATAAAAATTGATGGTAAACGTGAAGTGTAAAAATCATATATATTACATCTAAATTATTCAAATTTGTGCATATATCCATTACTACTCTGCTTGATCATAGTTTAACATAAATACTTTGCAACAATTGAACTCCACTGACGTACTTTTCTAATTCGTCCCACAACTACATTATTGGGGTAACTGTGGTAGCTCGCTGCATTTAATTGTCGCTTGTCGCATTGTACCACTAATTTTCACTAAATCACCCGGAGTTGTTCCAGCAAAACAACTCCAAACCATAACACTACCACCTCCGAGTTTGACAGATGGCACTGAGCAGGCCTCACTAGCTCCTTCCCCTAGCCATCGACGAACACAAGCTCTCCGTTGCGTACCAAATAACTGAAATTTGGACTCGTCGGTCCATAAGATCGCGTTCATCCAGTGACTAGTTTGCATGTTCCTTTGTCCATGCGATTTAAAACGGTTTCATCTCCTTAAGCCCACTGCCAATAATCCTAGACGGTGGTAACAGAAACATGTGTTTGTTGTTATGTATTAACGTGCGTAGCGATATCCGGCGCCGTTAGACGTCGATCTCGTTTCGAAATCGTTGGTATAAATCTGTCTTTAGCTTCAGAAGTCAACCGTCGCCTCCCACTTCGTTTTTTATCAAGATCTTGTTTTGTCTCTCTTCTTCGGGCCAACGTACAGTGCAGACCCTTTGATGAAATCCCTAACCGTAGAGCGATTTCTCCTTCGTCCCGAAGAATACAAATATTACTTATACAGTGCAATTCGTTTATAATGTAATCGGATATAGCGTCATGATTTGACGTGAAAAATGTTTACACATCAAAATTACAGCTTTTTTTGGCAATAGGTATGTTGTGCTTATGTATATATTTATCAAAATATTTAGTGTATGATAATGTAAAAGAAGTAACAGAAACTCGGGAATATTGTTCTACATACGGTGGGGAGAAGTTATTGGTAGGTATGTAACCTTTAGTTTAAATTATTCTAACAAGAGATATGCAAAATTATATTGAAGATTTGCAGATTGAAGTAGTTATTCATCACAAGCATGCTTTACTGGGAGGATGCTGCAGGCCACCTACTTCAGACTACTTAGTTAGTTCAAAATTGGTTACTAACTCTAAAGAGATTGCTTGGGAGATGTTAATGTTGATGCTTTCTGTTAAAGCAACATGAACCATCAAGTGCTTAATCTGCTAGACGTTCTAAATATAAAATAGCTACGTATTTAATGTGAATAACAATTTTTTATTAAGTATCCACAGCGATTGCCAGAACTGTATGATTGTATAATTCACAGGTAGTGCAGTATGCTCCATACCACACAAATTAATAATTTATTCAGAACGAAGCGTTTCAAGATCACATGGACTCTCATTGTCAACAAAGTTACCAAACCGTGACTGCAACCACCTATAAGCGCATCTCTAACATCCAGTATTTTAGACCATACGGTAAACAGAATTCAAACAAAATCATCTGCTGAAATACACAATTATGTAAAGACGGATGCTATTTTAATAAGTAAATAGGGTTGCGATGGTTTATCTGATCAAAGTCAATAGAAGCAAATTTGTTTATAGAATCTTCAGCACCGTCGCTTGCTTTCGGAGAAACTTCTGAAACATTGGTGTGGGAAAATCCATCATCAATTCGATTTTACAGACTAATATCTGTTGAATTGATCAAGGAAGCCGTAGAAAGAGCCAACAATGTTGTCGCGGATGTTGAATCATTACTTCTGTATCTTTGCAAATACATATTCATGGCAAATGATTTAATATAAAATATCAACTATATCTTGCAATGGTTGATGGAAAAGTATTTATAACATTAAGAGAAACTGCGTCAATATCAACATGTGCGATGTGCCTGATTAAACCTGAGAAAATGAATAATCTTCAGGCTATTCGTGCAAAACTCCCTAGAGGTGATATCTATAAATATGGTCAGTCTTCTTTTGTACGCTTGGATAAAGTTTGTGGAGTTGATATTGCATATGTCATATAATCTATCGTTTATGAAATGTGTTGTTCTAACAGCCGACCAGAAGGAAAGAAGAACAGCAAAGAAAAAGTATGTCCAAGAACGATGTAGGTATGAGGTTGGAACTATGATAGACCAACCACAAGAAACAGGCAAAACAGAGAGAAGGTTTCTCTTAAATCTTGCACAGCAGATATCACAGATGTTGATGAAGAATGAAATGGGATATTTGCTGTTATACTCCAAACATCACCTTCTAATGCATCTGTAAATATTAAAAAATTGGGGGAGTATGTCTACAAAACTGGGGAATTATATGTGGAGAAGTTCAACTGCTACGACATACTAGCTTCTACGTACAAAATACATATATATGGAGAATCTACTATGCGTTATTTTATTTTACAAATAGGTCAACTATTTTGACCAGAAAAATATCGTCATGTTCCACTATGCCGCGAATCGTCTGTGGCATGGCAACTCGAAAGCACAGAAACAACAATTACTTCGAGAAACATCTTTTATTAAACGAAGTAAATTCTTACGATAATCTCAAGACACCGAATCGTAATAGTTTCTCACCTTTAGCAGTAAAGACACGACCGTCTTTTGCTGGAATCGGCCGCGCAATTCTTATCGCGCCGTTCCTTTTGTCCTTGGTACGAAGAATTTATGACGCGAAAAGTCACGAGATCTAAGCGGGCGGCGTTGCCGATTTTAAAACTTAACGAAAGCGAAAGAAACGTAAACTGGCAAAAAGCGACGCAACGAATGAAAAAAGAAAGAAAGAAAGAAGGAAAAGCTAAGGCGGCGGCAGAAATAAAACACTCTCGAGACAGTCGGCGTGCACAATTTATGGGACGGTACGTTTTGAAAATACTTCTAAAGCGTAATATTTTAAGTTCCGGTGGCACCAGCTATTATACATCGTCGTAGTTAAAAAGGGTTGAACGTAGAAAAGTGGTGAAGTTGGTTTTGGGAAAAGTAAAGATTATGGAAATCTCTTCTGGGGAATGGACGAGCAAGTTAATCAATGGTTAGTAGGTGTCTATTAGATTCAAGTGAGCTTCTTCCTATTCTGATATACTTTTCCATGAAAATTTCTACTGTTGTTAGAGTTATTACTGAGATTTGGCACTTTCGTATTCTAAAACGCAAATACAAAATAGTTGTTTTGGTATTTAAAATTTTATATTCGATTTAAGCGATTCCAAAAATTACTCCTGGGATTTTTCCACAGCGCGGAAATAAGTATACTATGGAATATTTCCAGCGAATATTATTCATCAAAATATGGGAAAGAGAATCTGTACTAGATCTTGTCTACTTAATGCAAAAGTAGTACATATTATATCTTATATAATATGTTAAATATAACGGAAGTATTGTCCCTAAACACGTGTTGGCAATACAGTTTCCATTTAGCAGTTGTAGTATAGTGTCGAAATAAAGCAGTATAAAATAATGAAGTGTTTAAATATCGTTAACAAACATTACAATAATAATAATAATAATATCTTTATTGTAGAACAGTGAAACTCCAATAACAGGACAACCAAGAAAATTAATATATACAGTGCTCAGCTTATACTACTGACAAAAACATACAAGACAAAAACAGTAATGAATTTAAATGTAACATCAATTCAAGGAAATCGTCAAGATATCAATTAATATAAAATAAATGAAATATACACAATTAAAATAACTGACAAAGAAAACAAACCAATACCAGTAATATTACATCTATACTATGTGAGGTTAAGTAAACTATACCGACTGAGTACATCTACATACAGTGAATGGATCAGGATACCGTGCATTAGCATTTTTTGTCATGTGACTTATCGGAGTTTTTTACTAACGTATTGGATTTAGCTATCGGCACTTGGAAAGTTCTTGTGCCATACTGTGGTACTATAAAATCAATATGAGTGAGTAACTTAGGGTCATTGATGTGATTATTCATCATTTTAATCAGGAACTTCGCTTCAGATCTGCGATCAGTTAGAGATTCTACGTGATATCGATCAAACAGGCTGTGTAACCCACATCACCTTTTGGGTAAATACTCTTTCTAGGGTGGCTTGCTGATAAAAGTAGTGCGGATACCAAACAACAGATACATACTCTAGTTTAGTACGAACGTGTGCATAGTATAAAGCAAGGAAAGTTGTTAACTTGGCAAGGGCACCACAATGAAGTAGTTAAATGTAGTTGACTTCCTACTCTTGGTATGAGTCACAACTGTACACTTGCTTAGATTCAAGTAGATTATGTTCAGAAGTGATAGTATGAAAAATCTTACATACATAAGCCAATAGATTACAGTTCAAGAGTGAAAGAAGATTATTTATATATTTTAAACAATAAGGGTCGTAAATTTGTGTGTGGAATACCAGTAGTAACTGAAAATTGGCAAATCCTGGCATATGTGTTTCACCTCATAGGTGTACCTGTACCAGCGATGTCGTTTAACTTTTATATACTGGGACATAGACGGCGCATCATATGTCGTACTGAAAGTTAGCCTCTATCTTTAGTTAACCTAAATCCAAAGTTTCAGTGTGATACGCATAGTGTAATAGCTACAACAAACTGTTAAAGTTAGCAAGTTACTTGAAAACTGGAATTAAAGGGAGAACATTTTCGTGCGATAATTTCTCATAATTTTCGAAGACAATTACCTTAAGAGTGCCTCGTCAAGTTGATTTCCTATTTTGATGAAGGGCCACATCAGTTAACAATTTCTCGTTGGTGTGGGGAATTCAAGAGCAGGTGCAGTCACAGCAGTCAGCCAGGAAAACGTAGATGCCCAACATCACCAACAAAAACAGGTGAGATATCACGAGATTGAGATACTATTGGTGATTTCAACGTCAGAAACTCTAAAAACGTAGACAACACCGTCAGTGGTGGTGAATCTTGGAGCCAGAAAATAAATGTCAGTCGTCTATTTAGGTGTTTGAAGGTGATGAATAGCCGACAAAGGTCATCCATTCTCGAAGTGTCTTCAAAAAGATGGTCGCGACATTAGTCTCGAAAGCAGGTAATGTAGCAAAAATTCCTCTATAATACCAAAGTAGTGTTACTGCCGATTGGTATACAACCATTTGTTTACCGCAAGTCATCGCCGAGCTTTAAAGAACCAACCCCGAACTGCGAATCATCCTTCACCAAGACAATGCAAATTCGCACACACCATCCTCTATACAGTCCAGACCTAAGTCCAAATGACTTCTTTACTTTACCGGAAATTAAGAACGGACTGCGAGATTAAAGGTTCCAGTTTTCAGAAGGAGCAATCGGTGCCTTCGAAAACGCAATTTCGATTGTACCAAGGAACTGGAGGAATTACTGCTTTCACGGTTTGCTCGAGCGCATTCAAAAGTGCATTAATCTTCGTGGAGAATACTTAGAGTCCTTAAAAGGTACGAGGGGAGGTCAAGAAGTTCGTGAAATGGAGGGGATGGAGTGGGGATAGGGGCGCTCGCTGGATGTCATTCTGATTGGCGACTCATCATTAGTATATAAGTTAAGTTGCAGCCATATAGCGTCAGTCGTTTACGAATAGTTGCCTGCTAAACAAGTCAATCCGGAAGAAAACTGAAACTATGGAGGAAATTGAATATCGTGCTGTGATAAAGTTCCTTACAAAGCAAGGAAAGAACGCTCAAACCATATTGAATGAAATGGAAACCGTTTATGGGGAACAGTGCCCTAGTAAATCAATGATTTATAAGTGGTATGGTCTTTTCAATCATGGTCGGGAGTCGACTGAAGACGACCCCCGCTCATGACGGCCAGTTGAGGCTACCACATCAGACATCGTCGAAAAAGTGCAAAAATTTCTACTGCAAGATGCCCGTTTGAAGAAAAAACAATTATCTGCATTAGTTGGAGTATCAGATACCACAATTTTGCGTATCCTACATGACCACCTGGGTATGACAAAAGTCAGTGCAAGATGGGTACCGAGAATGCTCACGCCACTGCAGTAACAGCGGCGCGTCTGTGCGTCCAAACAATTTTTGGAGCTGTGTGGAGACAAACCTGCACAGACTTTGGAGCGGATTGTTACCGGAGATGAAACATGGGTTCATCACTTTGAGCCTGAGTCCAAACGGGAGTCCATGCAATGACATAAAAAGGGAACACCACCGCCAAAGATATTCAAAGTGTCAGAATCGGCTGGAAAGTTGATGGCTACTGTTTTTTGGGATTGTGAGGGGATATTATTGATTGATTACAAAGAAAAAGGTAGGAGCATAACCGGAGAATATTACACAACGATATTAGAAAAAGTAAAGGAGGCCATCAAGGAAAAACGTTAAGGAAAATTGACCAAGGGTGTGTTGCTCTTGCAAGACAATGCGCCGGTTCACAAGAGCAAAGTTGCAATGGCTGCACCCTACAGTCCAGACCTGGCACTAAGTGATTCTTATTTGTTTCCCAATTTTAAAAAAACACTTACGTGGAAGAAAGTTTTTCGACGACAATGAGGTAAAGGAGGCAACTTTGGCCCATTTTGAGGCAAAAGATAAAAAATATTTTTGTGATTTATTAGAAAAATTAACTCAAAGGTCTAATAAATGTATTGTACTTAAGGGTGATTATACTGAAAAGGAAAAATAGATTTATTATTTTATTTTATTTAAAACCCTTTCATTCCATGAACTTCTGGACCTCCCCTCGTGTCTACTGTTTTATCCTAGCTCTATATGCAAAACTTAAATGCCAACTCTCGTATGAGAAATTCTCCTAAATCTTCTAAAAGTAGAACTATTTTAATTAGCTTGTTTATACTTCCAATTTGGACATATATTCCTTCACAGTGCAAAAATATTATGAGCTGAGACAGCAAGCATATTACGGAATGCTGTTATGGATCAACGATCTCTTTTACACCTGTAAATGTGTGTAGTCACAAGCTCTTTTAGAATGTTTGTACCTGCCTCTGTAACGTTAATCTAACGTCAATTACGATTTTATATCACGTAATTTGTTGGAAATGTACTGCTTAAAAGGACAGCAACTAACGATTCGTTAACAGTACCGTTTCCTATGGCATTATACAATTTGGGAAAAGCATTCACCCTTGTCTCTAATATACCTCGAATCGGTACAACCTCGTATGGATTAGATCCACAGAGGAAGGAAATGTAATTATTGGCGATTTAGTTTTAGTTAAATTTAAAACCGAAAATAAAGACGTGCACTACATTGCTATTATAAAAGATTTGTTACCTAATAATGAATCTTCTGTATCGTATTTAAGACGCAAGAGAAATAAATTTATTTATCAAATAGTTCCGGAAATTAATATCGTGGCAAAGGAAGATATTGTTTTGAAACTACTACCCTGAGCTTCACTTGCAGGCACTTATACACACACAGATATTTTTGCTTTTCCAATAGATTTTGATTATATTTACCTAGTTAAAGTATTCTTTTCCTTTCTTCTTCCTAGATATTTTTCTATCAATAAATATTTTTGTACTTTTTTATTGTGTTCAATACAAAAAAAAATATATAATTTTGTAATTCATTTTTATATATTCCTTCAATGTCTTATTTATGGTTTATAGAACGGCACAATTGTTAATACATGCATTTTATAGTTGTTTTTACACTTTTTCTAGGTTAAATATGAGACACAGTTTTTATTATTTTCACGTTCACAAAAATCATTTTGTATGTTTTTAGGGAGTCTAACACATAGAAAAGTGAAAGTGTCTCACTTTTACTCCGTTTAAGTCTGTTTCTATACGCAACATTTTCAAGATGGCCTATACATACTCTTATCATGTGATTCACGCGATCTTCAGAACAAACATTAATTAAGTTTATACATTTCTGGACGAAGTTTAAGCGTATCCAAACGAGTACAGTAGGCGTTAGCGGATTAATATGAAATTTATTTGTTTAGAAAATATTACCCAAATCTCCATAAATCATCTCACGAAGTAAGGTGCTGAGATTAGGCAAGTCTAATTTGCAATGAATAGTATTTAAAATGCGTATAATTCATTTTGAACACGTTCCAAGCGAGCCGTGTTGGTTTGGGCATTATTTAGAGTATGTAACTACGAATATAAATTAGAAAATTGATTAAAATTTAGCAAGTAATGTTGGCCGAAGTTGATAAAACGAGACTTATGAATCCATAAATTCAAACTTGCGTATAGAAGTGTGAATAATTTCTGGGTGCACTCCAAGGAATCTATTTAATTTATCTACTTTTTAAATGGTAAACACCTTTATATTTTTGCCAAGTATACATTTCAAGCATTTAATAAACTTGTCAATAAGGCTTTAGCGTTCAATACTGTAAAGTGTTAATCGGTTTCGAATTAAAATACAACAAGTACAATCTTAGAAACGTAACCTATTGATTTTTGTCGATAAAATTGAAATGTTCGTCATTGATGAACATAAATAGAACCTATGTCGTCAGGATTTATGAAGTCAAATTCGACCTTCCTGTATTCCCGCAACCTACAACCAATTTTAAAGCATCAATCGTCAATGTAATTGGCAACGTTTCAGGAGGAAATTATTTTCGTATAGGTCAAGAGAAAGAAAACGAAAAAAATATTTTGACACGGTTTATTTATCATCGATAAATTAATTAATTCGTACGTACAAAAATAATAACAAAATTTAAACGGTTAGACGCTGAAAGATACAAAGAAAGAAAACGAACACACGAAAAATAACAGGAACATTGAGAATGGTATGCTGTGGAGGTCGAAGTCTCCTTTCATATGCGGTATATATTTAGAACGAAAGATCTTTGTGTTTATAAACAAAGATTTTTTGTTTCAGGACTGCGTTGCGTTGTAAATCCAGGTCAACGTAAATATTGTTGTACGTTGGTTTAAGCAATTGCGTTTGCGATTTATGAAAGATGCTTTCGTTTTTTTTTGTGTAGATTCGGTAAAGAATCTATGAAAACGCAGAACATTGAGCAGTGGTGGAACTAGAAATTTACAATCTTTTTGATATTATTTTTCAAATGTATTTTTATTACTTTGTTTTCAAGAACTAGTTGTTTTCTAAATAATTTCTTTGTTACTGATATGCCTATTTTCATGCACACGTATATCTTGAACACATTTTCAGTGACATTCAAAGACAAAGTATATTAGGACTCAAAGACAACGACAAAACAGTATCTTGGTAAGTTCTTTTTCAGCTTAAGAGCGTTAGTGAGCCAAAACGTGAATTAGAATTTATAAATTCAAATCATAAAAATAATCACATAATTTACTAATATAGTAGCCTATAAACACTGAGGGTCTTTAATCCTTAGACAGCAGTGTGAAATGAAGTTTGCCACAAATGATTCATGAAATTATGTCAAATATTAGGGGATGTAGCTGTATTAACAAGCCATGAGCTAAATACTTCCATAAGGTAAGTGAATTATGCATTAAATCGTACGTATAATACTTGAAAGGATTACAAAAATATGATAAAAGAACTATATATACAAGGTTGCCAAATATACTTAATATTTTAAAAGTATACCGAAAAAGTTAAAATTTGATATTCCAAAGCATACTGGGTATTTTAAAGCGAAAATTCTTTAATAACCCAAATGTGTCATGTCATTATCAGAAAGAAACAAGTTATTTACTGAAAAGACAACGTCTTTAAAAATGAACTTGATGCTTTGGCATTGCAAAGACGTTTGAATAAGAACGGTATTATGTAAAAAAGGTACAATTTCCTTTTCAATGTTGCCATATCTTAGTTTGCCTTGAAAATAATCAAAATCTTTTATTTGATTTGTTAACGCTAAATTTGGCAATCTTGTTAAATTTAAACGTATAAAAAGCGAGATTCCTATAATGATTAGCGAATTTGGGACAATCGTTACGTGTTTTAAAGATTACGAGTTATTTTCAGAAATACATACAATCTAGGGTTCAAACGAATCTTTTGGAAAAAAATACATACATACGTCAATTTATTCCCTACAATTCTTTGCTACATCGTTACGGAAATACACCCACCGGTAGTAGCGTTAAATCTATATTACTCGATATAATGATAGTTCTTAAATATTCCATATCGCTGGAACTGACGTCCCATCCGCTCAATTGTCCTAGCACCCTTAAATTAGGACAATGCCCCATCAGCAATTCCACCGAGGTAGCGGTAAGGCAGCGCGCCGACGAGAACCATAGCTCCTCCAAGCACTGGAACTCGCAATCGGCGCACAATCTGAAAATATCGCCGTCGGTCATCGCGATCACGTCACCTACCACGATCCGCTTCAGAAACGGAGTATTCATTAATAAATAACGCAGCACGTTACCGCTAACGTCGCAGTACAGGATCTCGACGGTCCGCAAGTTCATGAAATAGTTATCCGGCTGCAGGCAGCATAGACTCAACTTGAAGCACTCGAGAGTTTGGAGTTCCGGCGCGTAGATGCAGACCTCGCTAACGTCTATCCGGTGCTCTTTAATCAGGTTCAACTTGAGCACTTGTAATCTTCCGCCCGACTTCGCCAGATAACAAGCGAGGTCTCTGTAAACGGGTCGTGACAGTTTCAAAGAGTTTAGACTTTTCAGACGACCTAAACTGCAGAGAACGCCTTCCTGCGGACTGTTCAAATGAACGCTCTGCAATTTCGGGCAGAGATGCACTATCGCTTCTAAGATTTCCTTGTCGGTATCCGTATCGTGGATGTACGTCAATTTGCTTTTGTAATCGGGCTTGTTCTTGTACAACTTTAATAAGGCACTACCCGCGAAGGAATATATTTTAAGCACGTTCAAGTTAGGTAATTGCATTATCACGTCGGCCATTACATCACTAGAATCACCATCCAGACAAATTTCCTTTTTTCCGTACATCCCGATGTGTAGAATTCGAATCGAATCACTTTTAAGGTTCCTCAAACCGTTCTCACTGAAAGTGCACTCGCCGGATACGTCTAGTACGGATAATTTCGAAAGTCTAGTCGCGGTTTCCAAAACTAAATCGTCAGGAATATGCGGCATGATTAACACCCTCAAATACCTCAACTTCTTCAGTAAATTACTTAGTAAAATCGGGTGTTCGCGTACCCAAACTCCTTTCAGGTTTAAATGTTGTAGATTTCCGCACTTTGCCTTCAGAATCTCCATGATTTTCTCGTAATAGCTGTGAGGAAAGACGCCCGTATCCACCCTTCTAATGTCTTCGCGTAGCAAGACGTGCAAACAGCTGAATCTCGTCGATGCGTCAAGATTCTCCGTGTTCAAAATCAACTTTAACAGGTCCTGAATCACCTCGTAAGTGGCGTCGAGCAGATACTTCTCTACGATCGCATAATTCTTGCCTTCATCGTCGGATAGGACGTGTATGAGGATGTTCGAAACGTACTTTAGACATTGAAAGTTGAGCGGAAGCACTTCGTTTTTCGGCGACATATTTCGACTGACGGGAAATGCTCGATTATCATAACAATAACATGCCGCCTACTGACCTCCACAGTCGCGACTCTATAAATAGAGGCGGGACGATTGCCATCTCGCGGAATCGTATGGCATCTCGAAATAGTTTTTTGGTGTTCAATGTCGCCTTTGTAGACGCGAATGCAGTGTATGTACGAGCTCGTGTCGATCAATAAAATATCTTCATTGCGAATATAAACATGTTTTGATTTGAAAATTTGGGTTTTATTGATGGTTGTAGAAGATTAAAAGATTTGTGCGGTTAACTTTTACTAGCTCTAAAAATACTTATAGCATCTCATTGATGTTACATTTATGTGGTAAGTTAGTAAAATACAAGAAGTTATAAATACAGAAACACGTGCTTAAAGAATAAATACACTTTGTAGATAAGGAAATATAGACATACATTTAGCGAAATTTCCGTAGTTGCAAATACGAGGGATGTTTCGATATTCTAGAAATTGCGCTCTATTTAAATTACGCAGAACTTACAGGCAATGCTACTAGTGATACACAAGTCTTAACACGTTTATGCAACTATCCAGTACAATCTAAAAAGAGATCTAATAAAATTACATGTAAAATCAATGGCAACTTTGTTACCAACGATTTTTATTTATAATATTTAATGTGTATGCAATTTTCATGGATAAAAGAAATGTACATGCAATTTTCAGGCGTAAATTTAATGAGCACGTAATTTTACTACTTAAATCTACACTAACAAATATACATTTCTAAGAATAAGAAAGATAAGAAGGAATTTCCAAGTCTATTTTCATAAGCTACAGAAAAAGTTCTTATAAAGAAATTAGAACAACTTATATTGCGACATGGCTTTCCAATCTCGGCTGGTTCCTATGATTCACCTGAATTCAGTAAAGCTACATCAGTGCCGGCTCCTTCAGGCTTCCCTAATTGGGATCCATTTGAATGAGGTTTTTGTGATGGTACAAAAAACAAGTTTTATTTAATTGACAACGATAAGTATACAACTGTAAGAAAAGGAAAGATTGGGAATCTTTCAAACATTCACACTGGTGGATAGTCTAGATGTGCCCTAAATATAACGTCAACGTTGTATCAACACCCGAGAATTAATTCTCGAACATCTTATAATATTTCACTATATTTCATCTTTACTAGGGCTGATATATTTAAAATATTTACTCCTTAATATAACTTCTTCAAACATGTTTTCCAGCGTGTGATCTTTCAAACAAATAAATGCTTTTCTAGTTCAGGATGCAGGATGATAATAGGTGACGTTCTTATAGCAGGAGCATAGGCAACTTCAAATAATAAACAACAAAAGTATTACGCTGAGTTTCTTGGAAAATCTTTTTTTAATCTTAAAAATAAACTAAAAACCATGGAATTTTTGCTCGAATATATTATTAAATGTTAAAAATCGCTTAGAAAGCCCATAAACTAAAGTTTACATTACTTACCATTCCAAATTTGCATGGACACGTTGGTGCCAATAATACTAAGTAAAATTACTATCATTTTTTAGAGTATAGGAGTAAACGCAGAACTAACCAAAAGAAAGGCTGATCAAATTAAAATATACTCACATTAATATACAACATAACTATAACTATTCAGACCCACAGCCAGAGTGCTTTAATGTAACTTAAAAAAAATCACCAGTTGTTAAAAAGGAAATGAGGAAATAACAAAGAAAAAAGAATTTCTGCTAAGTATCTGCGGTTTACATAATGCCAAAAGGGGTGGCAGCAGACATGTATAACTAACACCTCAGTATTCATAGAGTTGAAGCCATTACACATTTTGTATGTTAGAGACCCGATGGCAATGTTTATCCTAACATTAATTTGATTAACAATTGAGTCATCAACACCTAATATTACGTAAACAAAATAAGGATTTGCATTCAGTTTATTCTATATTTCTTAAACACCTACTTTGAATCTGTTGTCGAAAATGTATCTGATGGACGTATATAGGTGACGAAACTAAGGATGCGTACTACAATCTAGGCCGAACAAGAGCAAAATGAAGCTGAAGAATAGCTGGTGTAGAAGTAAGAGGTCGTGTCCATGTTTTTTGTGAAACCCAACACACTCAGCGCCGAAGCACAAATACATAGCAACGTGACATTTTATACGATTATTTAGACGCTAGATGGCGGAGCAATAGATCCAACACCTAACCTCAAGAGCTGTTAGCCCATTACGGTATCGAATTTTAGCAACGGATAGTAACCACTGACAAAACCTGGATTCCTCATTTCAATTCTAGGACCAATAGTTGATCCAAAGAAAAAAACATGAAAAAAAAACGTATTCTTAGGGTGGGAAATGGGTAAGTACAAAATACGGGAGAAATATACCAAAAAACAAAAATATGAATTTTGCATAAAATCTAGTCTTTAATGATCACACGGCACTTCTCAATATTCAACCTCAATGCGGATCTCTTACACCATTCCGCCAATACGTCCAACTTACGCTAGAATTTGATAATATCACCCATGGTAGAACCCTGCGGGACCCCCAATGTCAAAGCTTGCCCATCAGAAGGATACCCATTATAGACTACGTAACACTTCCGTTGCGACAGATAAGAACGTATAAGTTTTAATGTGGACGGTAACCAAAACCAAACGTGTCCAATTTACGGATAGGAATTTCATATCGAAATTTAAGAATTAAACGGCTTAACTCCATTCCCAGACGTAATCACAGGTAAAGTACACTCGTCTAAAGCTATTAAAAGTTGTTTCCTCGAGGATATCTATAAACAAACCGTTCCTTGTTCCGTAGAGAAGCGAATCTAATATACGCCTAATAGAAGGCGAACAAAAATCGTCGCACAAATACTTTTGCACATTCGTACCAACAACAAGTACGGAATAAGGCTGCAAATAAACGTAGGACGAAAGCAAACAAATAAACAAACAGACAAAACAAGAACAACAACAATATGTACCTCGTAATAGGGAAGATCGTAGCATAAGCGAGGAAAGGCGAAAAGAAGATTCGAGGTGCGTCCTATCTCCCTATCTCATCAGATAAATCCGAACCATTTGCGTCGCCGTCCTAAAGCTCGTTCTTGTTTATTAAAACGAATGTCGTTTCATTTGCGCGGCGCGCTGTCGAAGTCCCGGCGAAACGAAAAGGACGAATCCGTATACGGAGGACCTACCGCCAACGGAAAGGGGAAATAATTTATATCGCTGGCGCTACGATGACGCGGTCTCGGGTATTCCATTAGGTCGGTCGGTCCGCGTCCGGAGGGCGAAGGCCGTAGAATCGCTACACGCGAATGCAATTTCGTTCGGTTTGCATCCGGTCCGGAGTCGTCGAGAGTCGAGATTACCTACGTGCCGCTTTCGAGGCGGGCGTGTAGATGGAAGCGTGAGTAATGGGCGGCGACGGTAGTTTGACCTCGAGATGAGAAAGAAAGAAAACTAAAACTGCTGAAGTGCGCGGGTACGAAACGACAATTAATAACTTGTCCGGATCACGAGAGGCAAATAACGCAGATGTTATGGGGAGGAAATTATGTAACCATGTACTGGGGAATGTGATTTTTAAAAATGTCAAGCTTCATTCCTCCGTTGCGAGAGCTTGAGCTTCCTGAAAATGCTGCTTTATCATATAAGCTTCAAATACGTACTGAGAAAAAAGAAAATTGCTGAGAAGTAAATATTTAATCTTCCTAAGTAAAAATTACACTTATATATGACAGAGGCGTTGTGAGTATCTAGGGTAACTAACACTACAATCCATACTTTAAAAATGTAGTAGATATAACAAAAGTAATTATAAATTCTAATGGCAAATATTTTAGTAAAATCTATACAAACATACATTTAAGTTTATTGCAATTTATAGAATTCAACTAAAAGAAACAGAATAATTTTATTTCAAATACGAGGGTGAATCTCTATGCTTTACACCTGGCCCCTTTACAGTAAAACTACAGTGGGATAATATTTTTTTATTTTTCTACACTAATGCACTTGGTCTATCCTTGCTCCACCATATCAGCAGCCTCCTGGGAAGATCTTTGTCCCACCTCGACAAACCACCTCTCTACAGCTTGTATCACTTCATAATTACTGGAAAACTTATAGCAGCCATAGCAATACCGAGATGTATGTCTGAGAGCATTATCCTGATGGGACAGCACACCATGCCTTAACTTTCCACGGCGTTTGACTTTAATAGTGTCTCGCAATTTAGAAATCAATTATGCGTAGTAGGCCCCTGTAATGCTCCGTTCACCTTGTAAACAGTCAGCCAGGATGATTCCTTGAGCATCCCAGAACACAGATAGCAAAACCTTTCCAGCAGACGGCACGACCTTAAGCTTTCGTTGAGGAGGAGAACCGTGAAGTTTCCACTATGTACTTTGCACCGGTGGCTAGATGATAGTGGTGCATCCATGACTCATCCATGGTTACAAACCGACTAAGAAAGTTCTCTTTGTTTGCTTGGTACTTTTCCAAAGGACGGTTACAAATCAACACCCGATTTCTTTTTGATCAGTGGTTAATATTCATCGTCCACTCACCTTTTCCATATCTAATTCTTTATGTTGCGCACCACATGATATGATAGCCAGTATCTTCCACAATATCCCTGATGCATACTCCTCAGTCTTGGCTAGCGTACCTTTTTAATGTTTCTGTCTGTTGTTACTGTTATGGAAGGATCACCGGCATGTTGGTTTCCATAGAATGTTCTTGCACGTTTAAAATCTCGTCACCAACGTTTGACCATATCATAAGAAACTGCAGACTCGCCAATAGTTGCCATAATGTCTTTATGAATTTGAGTTGGCGTCGTGCCCTCCTCTGGAGGTATTCTATTACGGCTCTTTGTTCTATAGGATCTATTTTTATGAACAATCACGACATATAATTCAAGAATTAGCTACAGCGCAACAACACATTGAAATACAAACTTGATATTATGCAGATAGGATCTGCAATTGTCAGTTAACTAAATGTCAAAATCATTAATCAAACAACCAATTACAGCTGGTGAGGGAGAAAACGTGAAGATCCGGCTTCGTATGTCCAATATTTTATTACAAACCACTTATAGATAGACTTCTATGAGATACTTCAATAGTTCCTTTTTATAACAGATAGAAAAATTCACAATTATACAACGATGTACCAATTACTCCAAACTCTGCGACGCGACAGTAAATTGATATAATCAGTACCACGAGGAGGATAAATGGCATCAGATTTATACGAAAGATATTTAAGAAATCTATTCTGAGCTCGTTTAATTGATAACTGGTGGTAGTGATAACATGAGTACCAAACAATAGAAGCATATTCAAGTTTCGAGAGGACAAGCGAGTAGTAAACAGACTTCAAGGCGCAGGTGTTATAAAAATTCTTGCAGGATCTGAACAAGAATCCGAGCGACCTAGATGCAGCAGAAGTCATTGCATCTATATGTGGGGAGAATGAGAGTTGGGAATCAAATAAGACTCCAAGGTCCCTAAAAACGTCAACTCTTGGGATGAAAGTGTTAGAGATGCTATAGTGAAATATTTGCGGGTTGGATGACCGAGTAAAGGCAAGTACAGCACGTTTATTAATGTTTAGCTGAATTTTGTTTATATAACACCAATCATTAATGACACCAACGTTTCTCTGTAACCTTAAAGAATCAGAGGAAGAGCTAATTGTGCTATAAACTTTAAGATCGGCAGCGTATGCAAGAGCATTACAATCCAATGATAGTAGAAGATCATTGATATAGATATTGAAGAGCAGTGGTCCCAAATTGGAGCCCTGAGGTACGCCGCTAGAAGCAATGAATGTGTGTGACACAAACCCATTGACATGATCGGTTGTAAAGGTAGGATTGAATTAGAGAGATAACGCTAGGAGAAAACCAATGGCAGATAGTTTATCTATTAGGATGTAATGGTCAATTTTGTCGAATGCTTTGGTAAAATCCGTGTAGATAACATCTACTTGTCGACGATTGTCAAGTGCTTCGCTGACATACTGAGTAAGTTCAACTAAATTGGTAACAGTTGACCGTCCACTAACAAAGCCATGGTGATTAATAGAGAGGTATGGCTTAACACAGTTGTACAACCTAGTATACAGAAGTTGCTCGAAAACTTTAGCTCAATTAGGGAGAATACTAATTGGTCTGTAGTTAAGAATATCAACCTTATCTCCCTTCTTGTAAACTGGTGTTATCCTACTAACCTTCCAGTAAGATGGAAAGGTAGAAGTGCGAATAGCCAAGTTGAAAACAAAGCAAAGAGGATCGCATAACACCGGAGTGCAATCATCCATGAGAAAGCTCGGAATATTATCATTTCCAAAAACAGAAGTTGTTTTGAGTCTGTTCAAAGCACGCAAAACATCCCGCGCCGAAAAGTACCCGATATTGAAAGAACAGCTGTTGACTTCCGACTTGAATATAGTAGTGTATTATTATACTTCATAGACCCGGATTTAAGGTCTTTTCGAGGTCAACCAACAGTTCTGTACACTCTATTTCATTGTGCTCCATATGTTTACTTCACCAAGTCGCAACGGCCCCTTCCTCAGCCATGTCAGAGTTGTAATAATTCCAGAATAAAACTTAATAACCGTAGTTGTATTATCTTGATGTTGCCGTAACTCGCGTGGCTACATTCAATATTTGAATGAGTCCATAGGATCCAAAACAAATAAGCAATGGGTTGTCCAATATAAATTGATTAACATCCCAATCACCAACACACAAAATATTGTCTACAGTAGGATAAACGTGAGAAAGAACGCCGTCAATATCCTCAATTATTGCTGTTAAGACTACGTATCTTAACAGGAGGTCTATAAAAATTTCCAACGGCTACCCTTTATCTACAAACTTTAACACCAATAAAGATATGTTCAGGTGAATCAACTGCATGAAAATCAAAAATTAGTACCTAACATAAAAGATTTGACGTAAGCAGCAACTCTTGCCTGCCCTTCTAAACACACAATGCCCAGGTACTGATATCAAAAGCACAGAATGCTGAATAATTTAATGTAAGGTATATTAAATTAAAAAGAATTCAGAATTAAGCAGTCAGTAAGAGGCACTAGAAGTATATAGGTAACAAGAACAACAGAACAAAAAGGTGTAATAAAATTAGACTAACTATTCCTAGATCCCAATTTCAGCAAATCTACAAAATATTGAATTACGCTTAACTTCATGAAGATGAAACAAAGGCTTTCTTTTTTATATAAAAGACATTCTGAACGCAAACTTCCCTTAAATCCGGTGGATTTTCAATTTCAAATAAAGTATTTATTTAAGCTACTACTTTTGGAGCACATATTCGTCGATCCTTTTTTGGATGTCTCCAATTATCATCGCGACCATTTCTTTCCTACTGTTTGTTTTTTTTTATATTTTTGCACAGCACACAAAGGTTTCGATCTAATTTTTTTTGTACCCAAACCGTTTCTCGTGTAATTCCACAACTTTCTTCTTTATTTCAATTCCTAACTCTTTGGTTTTCGCCATTCTGCTGTGGTGCCGACTTTACTATGAATGTTCTTGTGATATTAAAACATTACTAAGCGAGATATTTCAATACTGTTGCTAGTTGCCTCTCTATACAGGTGTGAATATTTATGTTACGTTGACAGCATGAATAGGAACATTTGTCTGTTTGCATTTATAAACATATTTGCTGCAGCAAAATAAATAGTTTCTCTATTGTTAGGAGGTTTATTGCAATGAAATCGATATGTACTTCGTTTTATTTTTACTTCACTTTATCAACTTTGTTTTTGATAGTACAAGCAGAGACCTGGAATGTGAATAATTTATGTATATAGTAGTATGTTAGCATCGATTTTTACAATTATTTATATGTTTCCAACAATTTTTGTGCTTGCTAATGATATATTCGTAAGCTTTAAACTTGCCCATTAGTAAACCATGCATCGTGTCAGAATAATATCGAACATAACATCAAATTATCGATACCCGTAAAAGCATCACTACAGCTGTACTGCAAGCTTATTTCCCTCGCGTTACTGCGCGAATTAAACCGATATAAATTAAAGCGGCTTCGTTACCCCCAGCAAGTACAAGCTCGAAAAGCACGTTCGCCGGCTTGCCGTCTAGGTGCGAATTAGTGGGCTACGATCGTGCCGCTGCCTGCCAACCCCGCATCCATCTGTACGCGGAAAGGATAACGCCAGGACGAGAAGAGGACGAGAAAACGCTTGCGCCGAATCGCCCGATGCTCCCGCCTGAAATACGAGTTACGGAACGGCGAGGGCTTCAGTGGTACAGCGCGTTCGGCATCAGGATAACACTGTCGCGGAAAACCGGTTCGCGCGCGTCGCCCTTGTACACCTGATGATCAAAAAAGGACAAACGATTCGAGTAAGAACGAGTCGAAGAATAAACAGAGAAGCGTAATAAATAAGGATTTGGATTTCCCTAAAATAACATTTCGCGAGTGTACTCGTTTACCTTACTTCACCCAGTTAAAAGAAAAATCCCGCGGGCTATTTATCCTTGGGGAAACTTAAGCATCGACTTTACTTAAATTTATTTACATTTGTCAAAATATTTGCATAACTAGTACAAGCTTCCTTCGCTTAAATCTATTCATCCTTCTGGTGACATTCTGTGCTTATACGTGAGAGACTTTGAAGAATCTGAACGCTGACCGAGTGCTTTTTCTCTAACTAAATTTTCTCGACCCGATCCGATTGCGAATTCAATAATACACCGGCGGTGAACTTTTTTCGCTACAGAAAAGGTGTATTTAGAATGTAAATTAGATGAGTAAAGTAGTTTTGGTGAAGATGGTTGCTGTTAAATTAGCTATCCTTTTGTTCGTTTTGGCTATTGGTGTTCGAAATATAGAGACGTTTCAAGGTAGGTGGAAACTTTAAAGTTGTACTAATAAAATTATCTATTTGTGGCACAGTCATTAGAATATACCATTTATCTGTCTTCTGCTACAGTTAATGTCTTTCTAAACTTTAGATGATTAAGACAATTGAATGATGTAACGAATGAATTAGATTAGAGGAGGGAAGTTTCACAATATTAAACTTTAAACGGTTCTAAAACTTTCGGAATAAATTAGGGACGCTTTCATACAGTTTACAGTTCCTCTAAAAGTTGTTACGTATGCTACCTTGATATATGTTTTATAATGTATAGGGCATTGTTGAAAACGGTTTCGAATACTGGAAAACTAATATCGTCCATGATAATATACGCCGCTCCCAATATTAAGAAGTATTAGAATTTACAAGTGTCAGTTTTTTGTTCCCAATGTGGGATTAGGTCATTTACTTTTGAATTATCTTTTTTTTCTAAAACTAAAACTGCAAACAATGCTCAGAACAGTTGGATTTGGAATTCTTCCCTAAATATTTGACAGTAGTTTAAGTGAGATTGATCTAGGTATATACTGTTATAGTTCACTTTTTATTGATGTCCAATAATAACAGACTGTATTTTTTAAATAATAAATTAAGGTGTTTCTAAAAATGGTTGGAACCATTAATTTTGCAGGTCTCCTTTAGATACCTTTACGTATATACCATCGTTTATATGGTTACGAAGTTGAATCTCTAACTCACTTTTAATGACCTTAGTGAATACGCTTACATGGTGATCTGGGTTAATAATGCCTTAGTGTCCTTGCTACTGGTTGCGACTGGAGCTGATTTTTAAAGTAAGCTGTGAATAAAAAAGTAAATATCGAAATTTCTTTTTACTTTCATCAAATAAATAAACAATAACAGAATGACGATGTGAGATATCTCATATTTGAATGTAACCTGAATAACTACAAAACTTTAACTCTTTTTAACTTGCCCATGCCTAAACTAGAAGGTGTCCCGAAAGTTCTTTTCAAAATAAGAAGAGTATAAAAATAAAATAAGGAATAAATTTTTATTTTTTATTAAAATACAGGCTCTGAGAATTTATTTCTTAAATAGTATGCCTTCTAAACGCTATTTTGCTGGCACTCATCTGAACATGAGGTAAAATTTTCGAGAACTCCGTGCATATTCTCCGTGATAGCTGCCATTTTTCTACAAATATTTTCTCTCAAATCATTCAGGGAGAGAGGAGATTTGCTGCATGTTCTTGATTTAAGATAGCTTCATAGAGAAAAATCCATTGGTGCCAAGTCCAGGTTACGTGCCGGCCAATTTACGTCACCTTATTCTGGACATCAATTTCTCAGAGAAAATTTCATGTTGGAACCAAATGTTCCGATTAAAATAATTAAAATCTTGCAAAGCTGGTGTAAAAACAGTACGGCTACCCTACGACCTCAGAAAAGTACGAGCCGATAATTCCTTGCGCCGACATTGCAGCCCAAACCTTAACATTTAATGGGTGAAGTGGCCTCTTGTGCTTCTGTTTTAGATTTGTTGAATTCCAATAGCGGCAATTTCGAAAGCTTAACTTTTTTGAGAGGAAATATTTTGAGGTATACGATTATGTATCATTGGATTAATATTGAACAAATGCAGATCGTTACTAGACCGGTTACACTTATGAGCTCCCAGGTTCGTAGTAAGTACGCACCGCCCACCGCAATGCAAGAAGCGGGATGAATATAGGATATATTTACGGTAATCACCGACACATGACTGTATTTACATTAGCTCCTTTCTGCTCTTGAGGTGAGCTAATTGGTTGTCTTACCGCTTTGTAAATATAAAATTAAGTGTATCGAACTGTAATCATATTATCTGTTTTAATTAGAGTGCAAAAAGCATTTATTCGAAATTTTTAATGTGTTTTTAAAAATTTCATTTGGCTCGTGTTTATTTAAGCTTTGTTGTTCTCCTTCTTCTTCCCTTCAGGTTTTAGGGACTTTGCCTGTTGCGATATCCATACCTGTCTACATTTCTTCTTCCTAAACATCTATAAAATCTCGCTCTGGTTGGCAACCTTGTCACTTGCATCCATTCTACGTGTTCCTTTCACCTATTTTTGTTTTCCTTTATTCTCTCATTCATGTCGAAGATGTTTAGTTCTGTTCTTATATCTCTATTTCTTACCCTATTAGATCTTGTGTAACCTTTCGCCCTTCTTAAAGATTTCATCTCTTGTGTCTGTATCCTGATTTCTTCGATATTATCCCTGTTTCAATACCATATGAAAAGTTTGGCACTGCTTTTGTCTTGTAAAAGTTTATTTGTGTATCCTTAAAGTACTTAAAGTCTTTCACATGTTTCTGCACAGTATCGTTTATGACTATTTTTGTCCTAATTGGATATGCTCACAGGAAACCCATGGTTTTCATTTTGTTTGCTGATATTTTCATTTCATAGTTTTCGCATATTTTCTGTAATGTGTATATCTCCTTCTGTAGATCATCCTATGTTTCTATTAGGAGTACTAGATCGTCAGCATACAAGTTAGAGTTTAGGGTGCTGTTCAGAAAAGCCATGGTTTTAGTTTTATATGGCGATATTTTCATTTCATTGTTTTGGCAGATATTTTGTATTGTATATATCCCTTTCTGTAGATCACCTTCTGTTTCTCTTAGGAGCACTAACTCGTCAGTATATAAGATAGAATTTAGGGTAGCGTTTTAGCCTAAACGTTTCCTTTAAGGCATTTATTTTTCTATTACTTTGTAATAGTATCAATATATGTTAAATAATGTTGGCGACACACAGCAGCCTTGTCTAATTTCTTTGTTTGTAGGTATTTCCCTAGTTAATCTTCCGCCTATATCTACCATAATCGTGGTATAGGTGTATAAACTCTGTATAGCTCGTATTAAGTGATCTGGCTAGCCCCATTTTTCCATAGTATCCCATAATTTATATCCGTTTACATTATCGAAAGTCTGTAAATTCTGTGTGTTTTCTCTATTGTTTTCCCTGTGCTTTTCTATGATTTCTTGTAGAGTGAATATTGCGCCTGTTGTTGTTCTGGCCTTTCTAAAGCCCATTTACTCCTCTTTTATTAATTCTTCTGCTATGCTATTCAACATGTTGTTTAATATAAAAAAATTAAATTAGGTTAAAAAAGTTCCTTAAGCTACGTGAACTCTGGAGGAGCACAGAATCATAATAATATATATATGTATACCGTTTTGCAAAAAAATAGTTAGTCTATATTACGTTATTCCAAAGATGAGAAGCATACTGTACTCACATGTACATTACACACTAAATCCTCTAGATTCTCGTACGTGGAAAAGTTGGTACGCTTGGTAACTTTGTTGATAATTAATTATTCTACCAAGAGTGTTTGCTGTGTAGCCTAACATCCCGGTAAACAAATCTAGCGCACAACAGATAAGGCATCGCCTGGGTAACAACGTGCACTTGATGTAATTATTGAAAATTTCTTCTTCGAAAATAAACCATTATCATCTCCAAAAATAAATCTAATAGACTTTCCATATTTTGAACAAAAATTTTGAATATTGCGAATTGCTGAAAACCATTCCGTGTATGTGAGTGCCTTTTCATGCAAAAACCTAAACAACTCATCAAAATACTCTATTTTTTATTTATTTATAACTTAATTTAGAAAATAGCTGTCCGAGATTAGGGAATTGCCTTTATATGATGTGAAAAAGCGATATACAAACTTTATAGTATTTTTTTGCAGACTGTTTCTTTGGCCCCACTATTATTAAATTTAATATTAAAAAGGAGTTTAAAACAAAGAATCCACTGATATTTTCTGACTTTTTTTTCTAAAATTGTTGTTAGTTCTGTAGTAATAGAAATCACAAAATACCATAAGTGTTCGTATTCCTTATTCTTTGCCGCCGGGCACTGACGTGATATATTATACGGCGATCACTGGGGTCACATATTAGCGTCCATTCTATATGCAACTCGGAAATAATAACGCATCACTCTCAGTACTGTACCATACCTTTATTTGTATACAGCGTGAATGCATATTTTAAACTTGCTGAAAGAACGTGTATTGTGGTTTTTGGATCTGTTCTCCTACAGGAAGCTTTATTACTTTCTGTATAGAAACTTTGGAACGACATACCCCGTTTTGGCAAACCAGGATGCAGCTCTCTGTTTCTGAGAACAGTCCCGAAAATTTCAACAAACTGAATTATTATTCCTGTTATTCTCATTATTAATTTTGGATTTACTAGTGCTAATATCATATTAATTTAGTATAGTTCAATAAACCTTTACTGCACGTAATCCTCTTGATATGTTAGGTGCGGCAATTGTGTGTCATTTCGATAGACAATTGCCAACAATATATTGAGTAATACGCTTGTTAATTTCGAGTGCAAATCACGAAATAATTTAATATTCCACGCTGTTTCAGCGACGTACCTTTCAATAAATCTCTAAATTGATACATTTAATTACCTCGAAATATTGGAATTATCAATCATACATTTTTGGTTCCCATGTTTATTAGTATCGATGTATTTGAATACGGAGCTATCGGTTATAAATACAACAGGATGCGAATCATACAGGATGTGAATAAAACAGGAAAGGAGATTAAATAAAGTAGGATACAGATTGGCGTAAAATAGATTCAGAACGTGGGAAATATATACCGTGGTAATGATAGTATTTGGTACAAAAATAGGGTAAAGCTATGAGGATTATGTTATGAATATTACGTTGTCAATACTATGGTTTTATAAAGTTGGTCTAGTAAACAACGTTTCAAAATTTTGCTCACTCCCAGTTTAATTCCGTTTAATGGAAGTACAGTAATAACATAAAATATGAATTACCTCCAAATTATGTAATCTCTTCTGGATAATCATCCGGCCACGGTTTGTGGACCAAATCCTGCAATTATAGGTATTAACATCGCTATTTAAATATGGAAGTGGTTCATAATTTCATCAATATCAAACCTGTTGCCTAATATAAAAAAATTAAATTAGATAAGAAAAGTTCCTTAACCTACGTGAACACTGGAGACGTAAACTGGATTATCATAATAACATATATACCGTTTTTCAAAAAGATAATTAGTTTATATTACATTTCTTCGGAATTATTCTAAAGATGAGAAGCATACTGTACTCAGATGCACATTACACACGAAATTCTCTAGATTCTCGTACATGAAAAAATGCGTACGACTGGTAACAAATCCTGCAATTATAGGTATTAACATCGTTATTTAAATATGGAAGTTATTCGTAATCTCATCAATATCGTACACTTTGCTAATTTATTCAATTTTTTGCACGAACTTGAAGACCGAAATCACATACACATTGAACACAGCCTAATTAATGTGGGTGCACAAAATATACGCCAGCTGACATTGAATATTTTTAAATATTGTGCTCTCATAACGGTAGCAAATCATTGCTCCAACTACGTTACACTGTGTTTTCCTTTTTTGCCTTGCGATACATATTTTTGCATCTCCAATTATTCTCTTTTTAAGCTGCGCATTTTTTCACCTTCGCAATTGTTAATGAATTCCAAAAATGAAAGTCTCATTGAATTAAGCCTGTAAAACTCCAATTCTTTCTCTCTCTAGCTCCGCTGGTTTCTGAGATCCCCATACTAATTATAAAACCCTATCCAATATGTTTTCTTCTTTCATTGCTGAGGGTCAAACACCATGCGAGTTACGTTACATCTAAGATAGCATCGACCAGTGCTTTCGCAATAGTATACGGCTCGGTTGCTATCAAGATTAAACATAGTGAATGTAATTACTTACTATTTTAGATTGATTGTGTTGTTGATATAGAGTGATGTAAACATTCGCTGTAGTACAGTGTCATTAGCATGCCTTCCGGTGCTGACTCAGTTATACTCCTACTAGACGAAGAAAAATATGTTGTAGCAAAGGAGCGTTTTGCGTCTAATTATGTGATGTTAGCGAATTTAAAAAGGTCCTTCGCATCATATACGCAAACTTGGTTTTCAGTTGAACTCTTTTGTATACAGCTGTAGTTTGAAAATCAAGATTCTTATTTATAACCGCACACAATTTATCGGTTGTTAATCCTCTTATACTAACTGTTAGATTTCCTAACGTGTATTTGAGGTAATCTATTATACTTAGCGGTTCACGTAATAACAGATTGATGTCCTCTAATTCGGAAATTGTATCTAAAATAATTGAATAATTTTCGGAAATTTGTCTTATTTTAGAATCTACTTCGGTGTCTTGAAACAACCGTTGGGTTACTGGAATTACCTAGGCTTATTGCGTATTTAAATTTAAAATACAAGGTTTAATAATGTTCAAAAATGTATCATAATATAAAACAGCTTTAAACCACTTTCCCCATCTCATCAATACCGGCTGTGGTTGCTGAGGAATACTCGTACAAATCTGTCTAGACTCACGGGTGCGTGAGCCATTTTGTGAATTTAAGCGTTTGTGTGTTTCCAACGCGATAATTTACAAATGAAAGTATAAAATTTATGAATAGGATTTACAGTAACCGGCTAAATACGTTCTCTAAATATCTTTCTAATAAATTGAGAAAGTGGCGGTTAATGACTTCTTGCCTATTACTATCCCTCTCATGAATCATTCTGTATTGGAACTCAATTTGTTAGACAACGTCCATCTGAAAGGTTTGGTGTAGCTAGTGTACTAGAAACGGTGAAACATTCTCCGTCAGTTATGGTATGGTCCTGTATATCACTCGAAGGTCCTGGACCACTGTATTTTTGCCAAGGCACTATGAATCAATGCCAATATAAGCGTGTATTGACGCCATATACCAATGATTTAAATATGAATGAAGACTCTTACACATTCATGCACGATAAGGTACCATGCCACATGGCCAAATCCACCCAATTTTTTTGGAAATGCATGCTCTGCCAGTGTTACCATGGCTGGGAAATTCTCCACACTTCAATGCTTTAACGCTTGCATAGAGAGTATGCCAATAATATAATTCAGCATTCAGACACCTACTAACCATACGGATATGAGTCCCGACTTCGGGTATATCCCAATATTTTCGAAATATGTTATCACCGCCAATGAGGGCGCACTCGTTTCGGCAGGCTTGGTTATAACCAAATCGATGTGTAGGTAAAAGTCCTTTGGACCTGCATCAGCTCAGTGTTCCTTGGTTCAGTTTAGAAAAGAATATTGATCACATGTAGTTATTTTCATATTTCACTTCCACCTCGGATATGCTAAAATTACCATTTTGTTTTCAGGCAACTCGTAGGAAATATAAATTAAAGAGAAAGAACAAGCTAATACTTTTCTAGATATTACACATATAACGATAGGGATAATTTAGGAATAGTTTCTTTAAAGTCGTCACGGAAAAATTTATGACCACGCGACCATAAATTCAAATGCACCACGCGTAGTTGGTAAGTATATTGCTTGGTTAGGTCAAAGTGTCGCGAAAGACAAATAGAAATTCTATTTAAAAGTTAAATTTCATATTCATAAGGCTATTAGGTTCACGAGATTCCAACAAAAACACTCGAGCTTCGAGATATCGTTTTCAGGTAAATTTTTAGTTTCCACCGAAACATGCGAATTGTTTGCTGTAGCTGCGTTATTGTTTGTGGATGAGTGTGGGGACAGAACAGAAAGCAGTAGGCACATTTTATAAGCAGTAGATAAATACTATTTTCTCTCTATGTGCTTTATTTGTTTAGTCATTGATATATATCTTTTATAATCAAGCATTGACAAATATCAGCCTATTGCTTCAATCACCCCGATATAGATCTTCAGCATTCTTTCAATATGTGAATGCAAAATTCGGGTTCACTTGTCAAGCACCTCGTAGTTTTTCATACTAATTCTTTTGGGATTCATCGTCATTACACTACAGCGAAATTCATTTCAAATGCGTCCAATAAATGATAGGTCGGGCGATTGGAGCAGCCAAACAATTCCCCCTCTTGCATTTCTATTAAAAAGCCTCAACATCATTTTGAAGTATATTTTCGATAGCTATCTCCTACAAGACAAACTCAACTGTCGCCAAACCGAGTATTCGTTTCAAGTTTTTATTCTTTCCCGACTTGGTTATTATTAAAAAAATGAGCCACATCAAGAATTTCTCACTATGAAGTGGGATTATATGGAGTAACTGTTTCCTTTTTCTGATGTATGCATGTGTAGTACGTATAGGATATAAATTGTTATGTCTATATTACCTTTGGAACATCCTGTATAATTGTAAATGCTTTAAAATCAGTAAGGGATGTTGAATATTAACAACTTCCTTCAATTTCTTTTCCATATTACTATGATCAGCTTTAGTATATATAGTAGTGCTTAAATGCACCGTGTATATATAACATTCACGTATTTTGAAATATCTTTCGATAGGGCACATCATTTGCATTTAAAGTTTTGGGGTATCTATTTCCGTTCAATTCAAATATTCCCAAGCTTGATAAAATCACTGGGAGGAAAGAGATTTGTCTCAAATGAGGTCATCGCCGCTACAGATGGCTATTCTGCAGACCTCAAAATCCAACTTTTCCGACGGCTTTAAGAGACCGGAGCATCGTTTGAAAAAGTGTATTGATCTTCGAGGAGACTACATCGAAGAATAAAAATAAAAAACCACACCAATAACGTGTTTTTCTTGTCGATTCCGGAAACATTTCAGGTCGCCCTCGTACTTACCTACAAAATTTCATTAAGGTCTTAGTTTAACACCTGTAAAACAGGTGTTCATATATCGCGGGCACTAAAAGTAATTTATTTCTTTTGCTTAATACGCTAGTAGAGTATTAGCGCTTTCAAACTAGTTAATTCCACAAAAATAATATTCGGCAAACCGATAACGATTTACATTTTACATTGGACCAGTTATCGCTTAGAGTTGAAGGATCTAACACATGCGCTGAAAAGTCCCGGGCCTAACACATAGATGACGCTAGTTTTATTGCAGTCACCTTTCTCTCAGTTAGTACTAACCTTCAAAAGACAGCTGTTAAAATTTCATGATATTCTGTTCATTAGTTTGTGAGTTATTGTGCTAACAGTCACGCTACTTTTGTTATTTTCAAAACAATGGATCAAAAACAATTTCGTGTTTTAATTTTACACTGCTTCTTCATGGAAAAAAATACCGTTCAAGCGAAGCAATGGCTTGAAAAGTGTTATGGGGACTCCGCTTCATCAGAAACAACAATAAAACGTTGGTTTGCTGACTTCAAACGTGGTCGTAGAGACACCGATGATGCAGAACGCAGTGGACGGTCCAAATGAAGCGGTAACACCAGAAAACATCAAAAAAATCCACAAAATCGTTTTGAATGATCGAAAAGTAAAGTTGCGTGAGTTAGCTGATATCGTAAAGATATCAAAAGGACGTATTGGCTTTATATTGCATGAGCATTTGACTATGAGAAAGCTCTGTTCAAAGTGGGTGCCGCGTTTGCTCACTGTTGACCAAAAACAAGAACGTGTTGATGATTCTGAGCAGTGTTTGGCCATGTTTAAACGTAACAAACCGGAATTTTTGCGTCGATATGTGACAATGGACGAAACATGGATCCATCACTTCGCTCCGGAATCAAAACGATCGTCATCTGAATGGACAGCAACTGGTGAACTTCATCCAAAGCGCCCGAAAGCACAACAATCGGCTGGAAAGGTTATGGCCTCGGTATTTTGGGATGTGCGTGGTGTAATATTCATCGACTATCTTCAGAAAGGAAATACCATCAACAGTGAATATTATATTATATATAATATTATATATAATATTATTGGAACGTTTGAAGACCGAAATTGCAAAGAAACGACCGCATATGTCAAAGAAAAAAAATTTGTTTCATCAAGACAACGCACCGTGTCACAAGTCAATCAAAACAATGGCAAAACTACATGAATTGAATTTCGAATTGCTCCCATATCCACCGTATTCACCAGATTTGACTCCCAGCGACATCTGGCTGTTCGCATACCTCAAAAAAATGCTCGCCGGTAAGAAATTTCGCACGAATGAAGAGGTTATCGCTGAAGCTGAGGCCTATTTTGAG
Organism: Trypoxylus dichotomus; assembly: GCA_023509865.1. Classification (NCBI taxonomy): domain Eukaryota; kingdom Metazoa; phylum Arthropoda; class Insecta; order Coleoptera; family Scarabaeidae; genus Trypoxylus; species Trypoxylus dichotomus. The sequence continues at coordinate 39,791,053 of CM042081.1, forward strand.
GCAAAAGATAAATCGTTCTACAAAAGTGGTATTGAAATGTAAGAGCGGCGATGGAATGATTGCGTTGCTCTTGATGGAGATTATGTTGATGAATAAAGCTAATTTTGAACCAAAAAAACCGTGTTTTGTTAGGCCCGGGAATTTTCAGCCCATGTGTTATGTCCCATCTCCGGTGCCTTTTAACATTACGAATTAGGAATGCAAATCATTTTAAATAATATAGGTAAACAAATACAAACCCACTTCGCTCCGAGACGCAACGTTCAGCTAATGCATTGCGAGCATTTTTAACGAAGTCATTACCCTAAGCGGTTTACCGTCTTCCATTAGGAAAACGTAAAGCATCAAATTTAAGAAGAGACGTGCACTGCCGACGTTTTAATGGCCTTATTATTGCCGTTCGCTTTCGAGAGTTAGAATGCGATATCTGCATAATAAAACCACAGCGTCAATACGTGCAGCCCTTTTCTCTGTATAGATTTATAGTCAAAACGAAATCCTATTAGCAATACAATGTAGGATATAATCTTTCTCATTAGAGTATTTCCAGAACTCGCCTAGCAGTAGTAATGACTGAATAATGCAACAGTAATGTAAATGACGAGCGTTGATCTTCTCTCCATAGTTTCAATTATTCAGTACTTCGATGAATAATGAAAGGATTGTTTTCCTATTGAGGTTACAATTGAAATAAGTCTTTAGTAGAATAGAACCTTTTCATCTTCGTCTAGTGCATTCTCTTCTATTTCAACCTAGTAAATGAAGTTTACTTTCGCTGGCAAATATTCATGGATATATTAGATATGGCAATCGAAATACTGAGTAGTATGCATAGATATAACTTCGCTGTGAAATAAAGGTCGTATGTTAATATAACACTAGTGCAAATTATACGTTATAATGTAACAGAATTGCTGACGAAATTCTTATAGACATTTACGCTTTAGGAACTAAAATTATGTAATTTAGTAAAATAGGGATTTTGGAGTACTTATGTACCATTTAAATATCAAAGAAGTGTCTCTAGCCATAAATATCACTTACGTGTCGTTACTAAGCATTGTTGTAATGTTAAATCGTAGGTAATACCATAAATTGAGGGAGTATGTCTGAGTAGTTTCCAAGAATTTTACTTCACGTTTAGAAAGGTACCAGGGAAATAACGAAACACAGATAAAACGGAATAATTTTTAAGAAACAAAAATCCCAAATCCTGTATTTTAATAAAAAAATATTCATTACCTGGCCATTATTTTACTATATACTTCTTATTTTTAAATGGAACACATTGTATTATTTAAAATGTTGCAACCAAAACTTAGAAGGAAAATGCTTTACACGTTTAGTGTCAACAAAATATTGGCAATGTTCCCAAAATTCTTTTTAGTGTTAGGTGCGATATTTGATTTCTTTTCCACAACACAGACAACACGAAAATTCAGGTTTCGACGAAGCTCTAAGGAAAGATGACCCTCCCTTCCTTTCTAAGGAATGAAAGATGAACTGCCGTAATTTGCGGTGAAGTAAGGCGGTGGTCTTTTAGGAGAATCACTCGGATGTATTGGTTTTCTCGTCCCGTCGTTGATCCAAGCCTTTCACTTCGTTCTCGGTTGTCGAACTTGCTAATCCTTTCCTTTTAATTGCCCTACGCATATGATACTCAGAATTACTTAATTGTCGAGCAATTTTTCTATATGAAACCCTTGTATCGTGTAAAACGCATATTCTGGCACGCGTTTCAATTTTCAATTCCCTTCCTTTTAGCATATCTTCGACCGAATAAACTAATAATATTGAAATAAGGTTTTCCTGGCCCAATCACACACGTTTCCAATATTTCAGCAATATACTGGATGCATGCTGAATGTACATTTCATTATAAGGCAGGTGAATGATATAATATCCCTCCTAAATTGCATTTGATAACGCATTCATCCTCAATTCCCCACTATTAGCGCATTATTCCAATATTGCAGTCATAAAATTTACTACAAGAATACATTATTTTCGTGTTTGAATGGATTTTGTAAATAAGTCATTCTTGTGAATCTAAGAAGACTAGTATGAATTTCCCTAAATATCTTTAAAGTAATTCTAAGAGTAACACAATATATTAGGTGCAATCAAACTTATGTACGGTAGTGTATATACTAGACAGCATTTAAATGATTATAAACTCACAATTTAGACATTGGAACATACCAACAAAACTAATCAAATGAAGTTAGGTAAAAGCAAGGCAACTCACCATATGAATCATCCTAGAAACATTCACTTAATACTTAAGCATAAAAGACCTGACAGTAACATGCATACACAGCAATTCCTACTTCAAAAGTTTTCCTTTAATTCCACCTGAGAGAATTCTTTCTATAAATTCCTTTGTAAATACCCTACAGTGACTTTCTGCTATTCTCTCTCATTAGCATTATAAAACGAACTGCATGAAAAAGAAAAGTGGATAGTCGTAAAATATAACGGGTATAAATTTAAACGGCTCCCGAAAAAACGAAGATATCTTACTGAAACGTAAGGCTACGACGAGGCAGCGTCCATGCGGAGTGGAAAACCAAAGAATATCGTCGAGAGTCGTTTACCGCAAATAAACCTTAATTCTTTATCTCCAGACGTATCTACACATTCGTTTGCTCCAACTTCCGTTTCCAATTTACATAACAAGTGCAGCAGCAACGAGTTTCACCGAAACAACCTCGTTTCGGGAAGGGAGATAATCGCCTTAACCTATTCTCTGAATCTCTGCCATTACTTTCCAGCCCAGTTCTATAATATCCGTTCGCCCTCCGGTTCTGCGCTTTATTTAAATTTCTTTAACAACATATCGATTCATTATTTCAATCCATGCGATTACCTGTATGGCAACTATTAGAGTTTGTAAGGCTGGGAACTGTACGAGAGACATGACAGTGATAAATAATCATTTAATACGTGGATGAAATAGAGAGGCTTCCTTTGAGCCCCGATATTCTAGAAGAGGACTATGGAATAAAATAGATGCCAGGAGTGATCACAAAAGAGCACCACAGCAGTAAAAAATAGTAAAGGTAAAACTGAAATAGCATATTAAAATGATTGTAAAAGTTTGACAAGAACAAGCCAATTAAGAGTTATAAATGTCAGATAGACAAGTCGGTTAGATCAAATAACAAAACCTGAACACTGTGCCACTGGTGCACTGAAACACGTCATCTCCCTCACCACAACACTTCATTAATAACTGGGCATAGGTTTCGATAGCTAAGCTGTCATCTTCAGCAGTAATACTGAACTAACAAACTAAATTAGAACTACACTATATCAAAATATGGTTGTTTCTGTAAAATTCTATGGCTTCATAACAATTCTCATAAACATTATTGCTTATACTTCTAATTAGCTTTATATTATCAACATTATTGCCTTTCTGAAATATGTACAGCGATAACAGATTTGTCAATTCCTGAATTTAAGATGAACCAAATACTCTAATATCTAATTTTAATAGATCTTTTTCCTGCTCAATATATACTCGATCGCAATCTTTACATGATATTTTGTAAATTCATGTTTTTTTTTTATGTTATCTATTTAGTTCTTAGGGTTCCCTAAGAAATTTTTCAGGTTAGGATCGGTTGAAATGGAGAATTCAGCGTTCTGAATAAAATTTGTTATATAATCGCCTAGAATCTATTTTCAGCATCCTTCTCATACCTTTGAAAGCATTTAAATCGCTTAAGGATCCTGTTCTTTTATACATCAATCGATAATGATTTTTGAGTTTAATGTTACTAATATGATCACGCGTGAACCAGAGATGATAATTAGTATGCGCACAGGTTTTACGGGGACAAAGATATCTAAGTTTTTATAGATTTCAGCATAAAATGCAGAACAAGCGTCATCTATACTAGTATAATCGTAAATAAAATTCCAATCTGTAGTTAATAAAGAATCATACAAGTTAATAAAGTCTGCTCGCTCAAAATTATACACTCTTTTGTCTTTATTACCACACATATTGCTAAATCGTGAAGATGGAATTGATAGGCACAGTGCTAGAGCAGGATGATCGTTGTCCTCGGCCACCAGAAGAAACATCTCCCTATCAATAGCAACAGTGTGAACATTGGTAACAACTAAGTCTAATATTCTACCATTTGTTACTGAATTAAATTGTGACAAATCAATAAAATGTAATAATTCATTCATTATTCTACTTTAGCTTCATTTATATCAGGGCTGTTGTAGTGGGTAATGTTAAAGTCGCCGAGACTAATAGTTCTTGTGGAGTTTATAGTGTCCAAATTACTCAGAAAATTCTCAAAATCGAGAAGCGAAATATCAGGTGGCACAGCAACCACATAAACAGCAAATTTATGATGGCATAAAGTAAATACAGCTCCGACAATAACAACAGGTAAAGTCGCGTCCTTAACATGTGTAAAATCTACCTGATTGTGAGGTAAGATGGACTTAAAGGCTAAAATAACACCACCACCACGACTTCTATCAATTAATTTAAATTTGGGGCCTTCCCTAAGCACATAATATGTAGGTGGAAAGAGTTCGCAATTAGATACGTCTGACGACAACCAGTTCTCAGTAACACACACAACATCAAAGTCGAAACTACATACGTTACCGTAAAACACATCACACTTGGTCCGTAATCCTCGCACATTTTCATAATAAATGACACGATCTCTGTTGGGCTTCTCTAGTTTAACTGCACAATAGTCGGTACACCTTGTTTGTATTTAATTCTTTGATTGTTCTCCCCGTTAGCCACACGAGTATCTAACTCAGCCTTAATCTTTTTGTATTAGTCTATTTGGCGACGGGTTATATCAAGCGATATATTTATATGTTTGTACTGGTCATTTTCACGCAACCGTTTAGCATGCTTCAAGATAGTGTGGGTTTCTCTAGAGCTAGAGAGCTTCACTTTGATCGGGCGCCGCCTATCAGAAACAAAACGACCAATACGGTGCACCTCAATGTCGTCGGTGTTAATGCCAGATGGAAGCGCATTTAGTACCGTCTGAACTGTCGCCAACTCCCGGGACCTCCTGGTGTTCGCATCATGCGTGTCAGACTCAGGTACACCAAACATAATGATATTCTGCTTGTTTATTTGTATCACCTAATTCAGCCAAAAGTTCCCCAAACGCTTTATCGTTAATTCCAGCACTTTTCTCTCTATCCGCCAAGTCGTTTCTCAAGCTTAGTATAGCTGCCCTGAGATCATTAATGTCGCTGCTCAAGATGTTATAATTTCTGCAGGACCACGATACCCCTTTCTTGCTCTTTATAGTACGAATCTCAGTTATGCTCAGCTGTGCCCACGAATGCAAATATATCTTCTTGCACACACAACAGTCAATGAATTTATGTGTTTCTGATGACGTGGTATTGCATCCACAGGAACATTTAATAGACACCATTGAGAGGTAATCACCAACTAACACCAGGTGATGACAGACCAAGGTATTAAGGGGGAGAAACAGGAAGACACTCTTCACACCCAGGGGTCCGTCAAGGTGACTAACAACACACGGTAGACCACGGCACGGAGAAGCAAAGGAAAACGAAGGAGTATAATTTAGGTCAAGACTGTAAATGTGCTGTGTTACAAGAACGAAGCGGTGAAAAAAGGATGTATAAAGCAGACAGACAAAAAGTGTGTATTTTGTATTAGAAAAAGTAACGTGAACGAGATATTTATAGAAGCTTACTGTACTAACTATCACCAAAACTACCGCGCAAACAAAACCAAATAATATCAAATACTCGCCGTGAGATAGAGTAAAGAGTGAGCTTCAAAAAATATACAACAAGCAAATTAATTTTAAGTCAAAGCTATCAAATTCTCACAAACAACCAGAGTACGGATTTCCAGGTGTACATATTATACTATACTATGTATCTACTTTATAAATTACATCTTGGGAAAATCAGTTAAAATTTTCAGTTTTGATGATTTTATTTAGCTTATTTATTCATCAAATGTTAATTGCCGAAACTTTATGCTTTCATGAGAGATTAGAATCTCCCAAGATGAACCTACAGTTATTAGTAAGTTTTCTGTATACATATGTCTGTTTCTAGCTTATTTCTAGTTTTTATAACTAACATATCTAGGAACGGAGTTCTGTTATTGGTTTCCGTTTCATGAGTAGATTTAATACATGGAAATTTTGACTTTAGCTATTCCAAAAATTCCAAAATTTGCTTATATAAAAGATGCAAAAAGCGTCATCAACCTATCTAATCCAAAGTAATGAAAAATAATCCAAAGCATTTTTAGCGTCAGGTCTTGTCCAACTTTACAATCATTTTGTCATCAAACTGCCACAGTGTTCTTTGTGATTACTATAGACATCTGTTGTGCTATCCTACTCTATAGGCCTTCCAAGAATATTTGACCCTGAAGATGTATAGAATCGTTACACGAAACCAGTTGTTCTGATATTTATTAAAAAATTCAGATACTTTGAGATTATTTTAATAGTCATTTATTTGAGCAAAGTGGTAATCAAAGAAGCAAATATTTTCCTAGAAGCACATAAACTTTGTTTGGAGTCCATGAATAAATACAAAATTTAATAAAGATCTTCATTCATACGCTGTGGAGATCAATACATTTTTGCATTTTCCTATATACGTATGTGTGTGTGTGGTTTTATTAGTAGTTTTATCCAGAAAAAAATTATGGAATAAACGTATAAAAGAAATGACATTTTCATTATTTTCTGACGGGTCTCCGGTCTACTCCGCCCTTTTTTCCTCTTTCATAACTTAGAAAACATTGACCGGCCACGAACACAGGTTTTGACCGGACACATATCAACGAATAATAGACCTTGCGATTGTATTTTTTGTGACTAGTTTCTATGCGTGTAGGCAGTCCTTTTAAGTGATAAGTTACCAGAAGTTTATGTTGTATATTTTCTGCTTATAAAACTTGCAGCGAAATTAGAAATATAATATGTGAGTATTATATAGAATCTATTTTGATTTGTGTTTATTTTAAAGCGAATTTTAGTCCATTAGAAAATTAAGAGTGAAGTAGATGGCGCTGTAATCGACGCCCAAGTAACACTGCCAAAAAGTTTAACTTGGTTAAATAATAGTGGGTCACTTTATATGAATTCTAGCATAACCTTTGTCGAAATCCTGTGAGTGAATAAAATTATAATGTAAATTGTTTGAGAAAAATGTTAAACAAAGCGACGTAAATGTAATTGTTTATACCCAATTATAACTCTTGCGTAATATAAAATTAATATTAGCAAAGAAATATGCAGGATGTCTATCAAATAAAATAAAAAAGGTATGAGAAATGGAAAGATCTAATTTTATTAGAGTCAAATCCAAAGTATTTTGCGAAAATTCGTTCACAGACACGAGAAAAAAGTGCTAAAGGTATCCAAAATATTTTTTTCTATTACACAACTATCTGCCTCTGTGGAGTAATTCCAAAAATCGTCAACATTTTATTCACTATTTCTAAAATATCCCATCGCTATAGATGTGTTTTCCTGCACAGTGAAAGGAGTTTTAATATGTAAAATCAAATGTGATGAAAAACTAAACAATGACACGGGAACGAACGCACTCGCAATGGTAATTTTAAACTAACAAACTCGTGAAAGCTTTTAATAGCGCTTGAAGACTCAAAAAATTACTGAAACGCTACTGTCAACTTAAATGATTAACTGTCAATGTTAGGTGATTATCATTCTAACTACACTCTGCCAACTCTCTTTTTGGCTCTTGCTGGATTTTACATGTAAAATATACCACATGGCGCAGTTAATAGGATCCTTGCCTACTCTTCTAAAGAATGATGTAAATTCTGCTCAGATGTCCTTATTCTTTATTCCTCAGAAGGTTGTTGCCTCTAGGGTGGTTAACTCGTAGAGTTAGTGTGCCACTTTTGTTCCTCCCCCCTTTTTTTCTTCTGAAGAAGCCTCCTACGACAGAGGCGTAACGTCGACACCCCGCCTTTGTCTTTTCTTTTGTTTTTTTCTCCTTTTTTCTTTTTCTTTCTTTTTCTGTCGCTCTTTTCTCTTTATTTCTCTTACTTTTTAACCTTTTCTTTCTTCACTTTTTCCTTCTTTCTATTTCATTATTTTTCTTCTTACTCTTATTTCATTTTCACTTATACCTTATCATGACATGGTCCAATTCCGGAAACATTTCGTTTATTACTGACTATGGCCATGGAAGCCAACGTTTCATATCCTTATTCCTTTACGTTGTCGAATTTGCTATCAAAATTTTCGAAAACAGACAGGATTAATTATAATGGATCGCCCTAATAAAAAACGATGATGATAGGATGAAACGCAATCTCTGACTGTAGGTATTAAGGAAAGAAGTGTTTAAAAACATCAATGGGTTATCTAGGGTAGTATGTTCGATCAGGATAACGAAACAAATAATTTGTATATAACAGATTGTAATTCTTTCCACGATTACCTGACCCTACTGAGAAAGATTTACTGAAACGCAACAAATCTTTGCTTTATAGTGCTAACAACTTACTCCGTAATCCAACCACAACCTTGCGCGTGTCTTTATGGTTGCCGAACTTGCGCTTGACGTAAACAAGGAGGGCTCCGGTCATAACTTCGAGCGTCGCCATATCTCATGCTATATAGGTAGTGATGTGTTGGACTATTAGTATGCCGGTCTAGACGTAATTCTAAGCGGTAACAGGACCGTATGCACGGAACACAATAAACCGCCTTCTAATCTAACCGAACCTGTTTGTTTACGGCGAAACTACCATAATTTACATAATACGCGAAATTTAACGTCGTACAAATTTCAGCTTTGTTGTCAACGACCACTACATATATTTAGGAATAATCGGGTTCGTTTTGAAATCTATACAAAGCACGTTGCACGTTTCCTCCTACAACGTGTTTACTTGTTTATTACATCATATTGAAAGCAAATCTCAAAAGCACCAGTTTTATGAATCCAATTTTGCAAACAGCCTACGTAGTTTACTTTACAAGAGCGTAACTCATTTTGGAATTAGGAACGAAGTGTAACCATTAAAAAGTCTAATTGATGTCTTATTAACTGAAGACTATAGCAAGCAAATGTCTAATACCGGGTGCGTACTAAACAAATTTATCAAGAGCGATGAACCGCTAATTCAGATCCAATCTGGTTCAACATCCGTGAATTATGTACTATTAGAACGGGTCAAAACTGATTATCGGGAAAAGGTTGACACCCATACTGAATGAATTGCTAGCGGGCAAAGAAGTATCAAAAAATTACATACAAGCTTTTATAGTAGCACGAACATAGCAGATTGTATGGAATAAAACTTGAACTTCAGAATATTCTTAACCTGCGCAGAAGCTTTGAATGTTTGTGTGTACCATCAAGAGTTAATGAAACACAGAATGCCTAAGAAAATAACACCAAGATAAGAACACTGTAAATACAGTTTTTCTCATGGTATTAGTGTAATCATTCACGAGAAAGACAATGTGAAGACACAAAAAACGCTAACACATGAACATGTTTCTGCCTACCCGGCGTCATCAGCGCGGGTTTGAGCGATTTTTTGCTAGACACATGGCAATTCCCTCTCTGCTACTATCATCATATCTAACCCTACAATTCAAGTGATTATACTTGGCGCTAACTAGTACCAAAAGAATGAACTACTTGTCTGCAAAAATTAAGACGGAGCGAAAAGAAGCGCGTACGGCTTCCCACCCTTCTCTCGAGCAATATTTAAGATTGCTAGTCCTGAGAGGGCGTTCGCACCAAGGACAGTGCATAGGGAAACTGCACATGTGAATGATTTCTCAGGCTCACCATGACGTATTTAAAACACATCTTAAAGAATGCCTAGAAAATAACATCAAGATAAGAACGCTATAAATGCAGCTTTTATGCACGTAAACATGACTGCTGCAATTGATTTTCCCGCCAAGTGTGAGTTGCGTAGTGTAATTCGATCTCCTCATGCAGAAGGGAGTAGTGTAGCTGAAATTCATCGAATAATGGGCCCAGTATACGGCGAAAACTTTATGACATGCTGACTTCCAGAGTTTTTCTCATTCATGACAATGTTCAGCCTCATACTGCTGCTGTAACCCAACGACTTGGATGGGAGATTTTTGAATACCCGGCTTATAGGCTCGACTAAGCTACTTCCATCTCTTTCGCGTACTGAAAAAGTAGCTAGGACGGCAGAGCTTCCACACTACAGAAGAACAACTGTCGCGAACTATCTCAACTCACTGGTAACGACATTCTATGTAGAGCGGATTGGAAGGCTTATCAAATGTGATATGACAAATGTATCAATCTTCACTGTTATAATGTAGAAAAGTAGCCATATTTGTATATAACTTTTGGTAATGCAATCATTCAATGAAGTTGAATGAAAAAACAGCCCTTGTACTTTGACAAGTTGGATAATTAGCAATCCATGACATGCTAAAAAAGTTTTCAAAAAATTAGTGAGGCTTATTATTATTGAAAAACGTTGATAAACACATCTTTGTTTTAGCGTCAAATTCACTCCAAATTTAACACAGGAATTTTGACGAAATCTTTCATGTTTTTCGAAAAAATTACTTTAATTTTGTCATTTATTCCAAAACAAATAGGAGCTCCTCACATCTGATTTTGAATTATTTAGTTTTTAAACACGAAACATATAGAATAACTATATTGGTTTTAAAATTAAAAGATAGCGAACTTTAAGGGGTCACAGTACATTACTTCCATAGGAAAATATCTGATATAGTGTATAAACTAAAGACAAAATTTTAATTATATGGGAAATGATTTTATTAAACATGTTTCTGCCATTCCTGAAGATCAATAAGTATTACCAATTTAAAAACCCTCTTGCGCCAGTTCATGAAGTAAGTGTAAACTGCAACTATTTTACATAACAAGCTTTGCTTTAGGCTTCTTTGAAAGAACCTACGTTAATTTTTTCCTTATCCCTTAACCGATTCAGGATCGAATTAGTGTACAATTTGCTACATCGTACACTAATTTCTGTGTCACCTAGTACATAAAATTTCATAAATTAGAGGGAAAAAACACTTTTACTTCTTTTCAATTTTGCGGAAAAACGTTTCGTTCTGAAATATAATACAAAGGAACCGTTTTAGATAAGCATCGGCATACTTAATATAAACCAATTTGATTTAGACACGGCCTTGTAGCGCGTAACCTACCAACGAACATCAGAAAAAAAAGGAGGTACGCAACATGGATCCACTATCGATTCCTGTAGTGATTAATTTGCGATATTTCGCTATATTTACCACGAGATGTAACGGCTGTTTCACAACGAGTCGCTTGCAGGACGTTATTGGATTAGATAGCGCCATTATTTTCCACGTAAATAATATCTAATTGTCCTATGGCGTGTTTTCCTCTAATTTAGCTCGGGACAGCTCGGTATTGTAACGCTATTTTCCGAATATACCTGATGCCTAACCGAGTACAAATAATTCTTTCTTACTATACAGTTTTTCAGGAAAAAGTCGAATTCGGACGATGGCGCAAGCTTTTACAATGTTTTTTTATATATGTTCCGTGTATGTATGAACGAAACGCGAACATGTAGATTTCCGGTTGCAATAGATATTGATAAGCGCCTGGTAAGTCCGTAATAGCATAGATGCATGTATATATATATAGATTACAAAGTTAGCGGTCGTGAAGTTGTTCAGAGGTATACAAGTAAAGTTCGTTTATTTATGTAATATTGGTAAATGGGGAGGAAGTAATTTTGAATTATCGTGAAGTATTCATATATGTACATACATTATTTATTATTATTTGAATAATAATAAAACGTTTAGTTAATGTTAAATCAAAGGATATTGTTGTCTTCCACCCCTCTCCCCCATATAGTTACGCCATTCATAATATAGTAAAAAGCTTCAAGCTTTAATTTTAAGTATAAATATATATATATATATATATATATATATATATATGTAGGAATAAGATTGAACAACTAATCAATAATGTATTAATATCAACACGATCTAAGTAAGATGAATTGGTGTTAATACCTTTGATTATATACAAAATGCATCACCACGAGGTTTGATCAGAAAAATATAGGAAACGAGTTTTTGTTTGAAATTTGGCACGTAGTAGTTTCGGATTAGATTCTTTCGAATTGAAATATTTTACTTCTTCTTCTTCTATTTTACGAAAATAGATATCATTACGAAAATAGATATCATTCCCTTCTACTTGAAGAGGGACACCCAAGCTTTTTTAACTAATATGAACTTCTGAGATGATTTTAAAGTTAATACGTCTAATAAACTTTGACCCTAAAGTCAATTGTTTCAAAGTAATTTTTTCCTTAAAAAACAGAGATATGAATGTACTAAAAGAAGAAAAAAGCGTTTGGGTAGAGATGGCAATGTATTTATTGTACATTGGTCTGGATTATTATTAAGTAGCTATTACTTTTGTTCTTGTTTGCTTAAGTAACTGTTGATAACTTAATCGATTGGAAAAAGAAATACATCATACAATCAGTGATTCTAAAAAAAAATATGTCAAAGCATTAGTAATTTGTGTTATCCGCATAAATAGCTTGGCATTTTTTTGGTGAATACTTTGCGGTTTTATAGAGTTTAGAATATGGTGTTTGATACAGCATAGCTTCTGAAATAGTTATCTGAAAGTTTAAATCTATATATGAAAATACTTTTTGGATATACAGGAATTTGTATCTGCGTTTTTTAAGAAAAAATAAATAGCTAAAAAATGGCTCACTTTAGGAGCAAGGTTTATAAAACACGCTAGCTTTGAAATTGCATCAGTAATTCATATCAACCATATTTATTAAGGGATCGCATTTCAGATAAAAGGAGGTCGATATTTACTTCCGGTATAACTAGAAGTAGGAGAATTCTGACGTTTTAAAGCAAAAGAACCGACCCAACACTACTACACGGAGAAAAGAGAGTTGTATCAAATAACACATGGGCTGAAAAGTCCCGAGCCTAAAAAGAAAAAACACATTTTTTGGTTCAAAATTAGCTTTATTCATCAACGTAATCTCCATCAGGAGCAACGCAATCATTCCAGCGCCGCTCTAGCATTTCAATAGCACTTTTGTAGAACGGTGTATCTTTTGCCTCAAAATAGACCTCAGTTTCAGCGATAACCTCTTCATTCATGCGATATTTCTTACCGGCGAGCATTTTTTTGAGGTCTGTGAACAGCCAGTAGTCGCTGGGAGCCAAACATGGCGAATACGGTGGATGTGGGATCAATTCGAAGTTCAATTCGTGTAGTTTTGCCATTATTTTGATTGACTTGCGACACGGTGCGTTGTCTTGATGCAACAAAATTTCTTTCTTTGCCATATGTGGTCGTTTCTTTGCAATTTCGGCCTTCAAACGCTCCAGTAACGCTATATAATATTCACTGTTGATGGTATTTCCTTTCTCAAGATAGTCGATGAATATTACACCACGCACATCCCAAAATACCGAGGCCATAATCTTTCCAGTCGATTGTTGTGCTTTCGGGTGCTTTGGACGAGGTTCACCAATTGCTGTCCACTCAGATGACGATCGTTTTGATTCCGGAGTGAAGTGACGGATCCATGTTTCATCCATTGTCACATATCGACGCAAAAATTCCGGTTTGTTACGTTTAAACATGACCAAACACTGCTCAGAATCAACAACACGTTCTTGTTTTTGGTCAACAGTGAGCAAACGCGGCACCCACTTTGAACACAGCTTTCTCATAGTCAAATGCTCATGCAATATAAAGCCAATGCGTTCTTTTGATATCTTTACGATGTCAGCTAACTCACGCAACTTCACTTTTCGATCATTCAAAACGATTTTGTGGATTTTTTTGATGTTTTCTGGTATTACCGCCTCATTCGGACGTCCACTGCGTTCTGCATCATCGGTGTCTCTACGACCACGTTTGAAGTCAGCAAACCAACATTTTATTGTTGTTTCTGATGGAGCAAAGTCCCCATAACACTTTTCAAGCCATTACTTCACTTGAACGGTATTTTTTCCCATGAAGAAGCAGTGTAAAATTAAAACACGAAATTGTTTTTGATCCATTGTTTTGAAAATAACAAACTAACGTGACTCTTAGCACAATAACTCACAAACTAATGAATAGAATATCATGAAATTTTAACAGCTGTCTTTTGAAGGTTAGTACTAACTGAGAGAAAGGTGACTGCAATAAAACAAGCGTCATCTATGTGTTAGGCCCGGGACTTTTCAGCCCATGTGTTAAGTACGCAATGTATCAACCAAATTATAATTTTGGTGGCACATCTTTAATTTAAGGATACAATTCTTTTGTCAAAATTCATTTGAAATAAATAACTTAAGTAGTTCTACTTTAAAATATACCTACGTGCTTGATTTAACATACATAATGTCCGATTTACCAATATAGTTCTTTGTTTTAAAGTACATCACCAAGCAAGAAATAAGTGTGTACTGTTTGTACCTGGTAATATTTTTACATGTTAATCTTAGTTCGGACATGTTTCTGCCTACCCGACGTCATCAGCGTAGTTTCGAGCGGTTTTATGCTCAACGCATGTAATTCTCCCGCTGCTTCTATCGCCATACCTAACTCCATGATACAAATGAATATTCCTAGCGCTACCTAGTGCGACAAGAAAGAAACACTTGTCTGCAAAGTCAGACACAGCGAAAAGAAACGGGTACATTTTCCCACCCCTTTCTCGTGCAATCCACGACGAAACATGTCCGGGTGTTAGCGTTTTATGTCTCTTCACATGTCTTTCTCGTGAATTGATTTCACTAATATCATGAGGAAGCTGTATTTACAGCGTTTTCTTATCTTGGTGTTATTTTCTAGGCATTCTTTTAGATGTGTTTTTAATCTTAGTTATAAATTTAGTTAAAGATTCAATGTATCTCTTCTTTTATTAATTATTGTGTTAGTAACTATATGGTGGAATGGAAGTGTCGTCACGAAGCTGTCCTTCCATTATGGAACCCAATCATTTATTGTTTGCACTATTTCACTCAACGGAGATTGCTACAACTTCAACAATCATATCAATACCCTAGAAGTTACCCACTAAATCAAGAAAAAGGAATACAAACTAACGATTATATACAAGAAAACGGAAAGATCAAAAAGTATACGCCTAAACACAAAGTTGTATTGTGTTCAATTCATTTCATTTCTGATATTCAATGGTATACACAGTATGGCGGAGAAATAACTGAACTTTTCAAATAAAAAGGAAACTAGTTATGCTGCCAAAATTTCTCATTTCTCGGAATCGTCTCACAGACCTTCATCACGGTTTCTTGAACTCGTCCAACATTGTCGTAAAACATTCCTTTCATAGCCAGTTCCAGTTTTGGAAATACTCACATGGTGAGAGATCTGGCGAATACGGAGGCTGTTGTAACACACAGACTTTTCCGTAAAAAATTCGCGAACAGCGATAGTCTGGTGTGGTGGTCCTGCATCGTGTAACTAACGATATTCGAACTTCATTCGAAAGATTATCTTCGAGAAATCCTTCATAATACTCGTCAGTAACATTTTGACTCTGCGTAACTAATACCCGATGTAGAGTACCTTTAGAGCTGCAAAACCAAATCAACAGTGTCTTCTCTCGTAACCTCTGGAACCGCATTTCTGCCGATTTTGGAGAGCCTGGGGATTTTCACGTAGCACTTTGGTACTTTGTTTGTAGCTCGTACTTGAAGCCGCTGGGTCTCATCACCAGTTACAATCGAATCCAAAAATGTGCGATTATTTCTGACTGTTTTGATAAGATCTTTGAGAATATATCGGTGTGTGTGGGATATTACGATATATCTACACAAACTGTGACAACTAGGTATTAAAAGCGATTTGAGCTCACATTAGGTCTTGTGGTGCAATGGTAGTAAAATGCACCCATAACACAGAGGTTGTGGGTTCAAATCCTGCGGAGACTGATATTTTATCAAGAATTCATTTACGTTGGTTAGTTGTAAGGGAATGGTAATTTTATTATTACTAATACCAACGATCGTTTAATGCCAATATTGGTTTAATTGGTAGGAACTTGCATTTAATAATATTGTGTCTGTCAGATATTACAATATATCTACAGACGTTGTGACATATAAGTATTAAAAGCGATTTGAACTCACATTCGTCCTGATGGTGTAATGGTAGTAAAATGCGACGGTAAAGCAGAGGTCGTGGGTTCAAAACCTCACGGGAATCGTATTGTTTCAGGAGTTTATTTACGTTGGTTAATTGCAAGGAAGTGTAATTTTAGTATTACTGATACCAACGGAGGTTTAATATTAATATTGGTTTAAGTTCAAATGTATATGTTTGATCCAAAAACCTTCTGTGCTCTGTGCAACTGCAAATTCATCTTATTCTTCTAATATAAGCTTGACGTGATACTGCTTGTACAAGCTTAGCTAAAGCTAATGGTATAAAATGTAAATAAGTTTTTAAATTACTCAGATATAAAGATAAGAAGGAACAGTTCTTGCTTTCCATATTTTAGTGTACAGTGCTGGATAATAACGATTCCCATTCTAAATGTAGTATAAAACCTGTTTAAAGGAGCGAAGTTGTTATATTTAAGTAATATAATATAACTTTGTGAGCAAGAAAAATGAATGAGACATGTTTTAATATCAATTAATTAAAAAGCTACCGCATTTAAAAGCGCTCTGTCGTAAAACTCTTATCGACGAGCTTTAACAGCCAGAGCATACATATTTTTTATCTGTTGTAGATATTGCTTCACGATACGTCAGCGATATTCCCTATCCATCTGCCTACTCATACTTCCACCAACTTTAAAAATTTACGTCGTACATGAACGACGTGTCATTTACACCCGTGTGTCATTTGTTCGACGGCAAGCGAACGTCGCAAACGATACGCGCAGGTGAATAATTTAGGTAATCAAAACGAAAAATCTACCGACACCCGTCATAATTGCACATTTGCATGTGTCGGACGATGACGGCTGCCAGCGCTCCGATTCATCGTCGGATATTTATGACGTGAAGAAGAGTAGGCGCATGATACGGAAGAGGATGATGATAGTCATAGGTATTGCGAGAAGAACGACGTTGGGTGGTGGAGGTGTCGGCGGCGCCGCCGCCAGCATTTCGCACTAAAATAAACGGACGGATTTGAGGGATTTATGTTCGGCTCGTCGGTGCGAAAATGGGGTGCAAGGGTCGAGATCGGACCGAGCTGGAGCGCAGAGTATGGCTAATCGCGACTATGGGCGACGAGAAATGGATGTGCTACAGGCGGAAATCTCGTAAATAAGTCGTCGATGCTATATCGATGCGCGTTAACGTGAAAAAGGAGGATTAGAATGAAAAATGAATTAATCTCGCTTCAGAGATGGATGCTTTGATTAGTCTTTAATGCTACGGTTATATTCTTGAGTACAATTAATGTGGTCACATGGTAAAAAATGACAATGAACTAAAAAAAGAATTATTTCACATGCTTTAATTTCCTTAGTTTCAACATTTGAAACCAATTATCTGAAGACATTGTACTTATTAAACAGATGATTTTGCTAGGGTTATATAAAATGTTGCACTTTTATTGTATAAAAAATACAGAAATATTCAATTTTATAGTTAATTCTTTTTTACATTGAACTTTTCTTTTTATTTTTATTTTTACTTCGAATTTTTTGTTTATTCATCATCATCCAATACCAATAATGGTGTTCAACAGCATTATTATGACTGGTATTATTGTCTAGGCATTTTTTGAAGTGTTCTTAACACTCGATATTAACAACTTCCAATTTTCATGAGTTATGTAGATCTTTAAACATCACATCATTATCGCTGAATTTCGTATTAAAAGCGGCCTACGTGACAATATGTTCTATTTAATACTGCATTACAAAATCTTAATGTTACTAGAAACATAGGCCACAGTAAAGTTGCATAAATTAAGGGACAGTATTCATGGAAAACGTCTTGGAAAATTGACAAAAGTTGTGCGATTATTGCACGACAACATCCACCGTATAGTCCGGTTATGACTCCTTGTGATTCTTATTTGTTTCCTAATTAAAAAGAAGACCTCGGGGACATCGTTTTAAGGACGACACTGAGTTGCAAGTAGCTGTTATAGAACACTTTAACGGAAAAACTTCAGATTATTTTTACAAAGGTGTAGAATTATTAATTAATCGTTGTAATAATCATATAGAAGTTAAGGGAGACTACATTGAAAAATAAAATTTCTTATATTGTTCCGAGCTTCTTTTTTCTATATCAGGCCGAGAATTTATGGCGCCTATTTCGTATGTTGTGCATTGCGTAGTTTTAGATCTTTTAAGTTATTTTAGTGTTTTATCCAATATATTGGAATTCGTCAAAGAAGTTCCTTACTAGTAGACCTATCATGTAAAATGTGGCTGCAATGTGTGAGTGAAAAATCTTCAGTTAATTCTTCACACAGATAGTACGATCAATTTGAATTTACAGGTTCCTTGCTCATAAAGCTGGGTAGAATTTTATGAATAGACAGATGTAATAGAATGTGGTACATGTTTTAAAGAAATTATAAATAAAGTTTTGAGTGGTCCGTTTGCATTCTGATATCATCAATAATACCTGCTCACCAAAAACTTAATAAAGGCGTATAACAAATTAGCTTCAAGCTTAGATTGAATGATTTTCTATCGTTTCCTAGGAGACAATTTGATTAGTTTTATTAAAATTGTAGCATAAAAAGCTATTGCTCTATTCTAGGTATCATATATGTATTTACTTTAAAAGCTTCATCAATGTAATAAAATCCATATCGAGCTTATTCTCTAAGAAGCTTTAAAGAGAAAATTGAGCTATAAACGAATTACGAAATTTTGCAAATTTAAAAGTATTTAAGAACGTAATTGTACAGCTTTGTAAATATTAAATTTCTCAAAATTATACACCAAGATTTTGCCATGGAATTCTCATCGAAATTACATCCAATTCAACGACAAGCTGACATACAACATGTTCCGTATAACTCCCCTTCGATAATCCGCTAATGGTATCCGAATAGGTATATGGTATTCGCACGATGTCCATTCGCTTTGTCTGGATCTACCAGATTAATTCACGCATGATAATCGTTGTGAGAACGATTGTAAGCGAACGAGGTTGTTATAGGTACCGTTGTAAAGTTCATGCCATTGTTCCAATTAGTGGTTAGATATCTGGTGCATGAATGCCCCCGAACAAAGCTTCGATTCTTGGAATACCATGCAGTGGGTGTAATTAACGCCGTACACAATTGAATAGTATAAATTTTGTTAGGGAAAAAATTAAATCTTTGATAATTTTGTCTATAATGCCATAAATATTAGAGTCTTTTGTTTAAAGTTAATCCTGCGAGCTATGTAAGTTACCAACACTTTTATGAAACAAGTGAAATTGAAGCAAAGCTTTAATCACAACGACTACTAGAACTTTATTGTTGCAAAAAGCGTTTAAATAAGCTTTACATCTACCATTCCGTTTCAATGAAAGCTTTTGTTGTAACTTGTGCCATTTTCAGTTGAAGTTGTTAGATTGACAGAATATTCGGTCAGACGCATAGTTAATAGGAACTTGAATTAAGAGTTTCAGTAACAAGCTAAGACATAATTATAATTTCAAAGGCTACTTTGAAGTAAAATTTATTTAAACGCTTGTTATAATTCACAAATATCGCAGTAATCCCCACACCACGCAAATTAATAATTTATTCGGAACGCAGTGTTTCAAAAGCTCGTGGACTCCCACTGTCAACCGAGTTCACTCCCGTAAAACGCTCCATCAGGACTAAATTTCTAAGGAGAGGCAAGCAATTTGCATTTGAAGAATAAACAAAAGTATGCAGTTACTGCGGTAGACAATATTTGGCAGCATCCCATAAACACTCAGCGCCTACAAAAAGTTCATGTTTGTTCTAGTTGATTGGAGACCATACCTTAGAACCATTTTTTAACGAGAGCATTCTTCCAGATGAAAGACAGATGGAATCGTTTGAGTACAGATTTCTACCTATTTCCAACACATTAAATAATGATGGTGAGATTTAGAACCCGGATGATGATTTGCCCGCTTACAGTTCTCAAACATTCCTGACCTTTCTAAGTCAAAGATTTCGAGGACGTCCAGGCCAAGTGAATTGAAACGCAAGTGGGAGTATATCAAAAATTTAGATTGTAGTAGAACACCTTTAAACTGTTTTCAGTGATTAAAAGCTATGTTACCTATCAAAGTGAAGTGTGGGCACTGAATAAAAGGATTGAAAACAAATTGATAGTAATACATTAAGTAGAACGGGGACAACTCTTGTGGTATAACCACATGCGGAGAATGGACCAGAAGAGATTACCACAAAAGGTTTGAAAATGGCAGGCTGCCAATAGAAGGAAAAACTGAAGACCAAGGAGAAGTTGAGAAAAAAGAATTAAAGAATCCATGCAGAAGAAAGGACCGAAGGAAGATGGTTTTAGGAATAGAGACCTTTGGAGATTGAAATGTGGTAGATGGCAAAATTAACTGTTTAGAAACCGCCATATATATTTGCAACAGATATTTGTACATCCAATTATAGGACAATGTATGAAGCAAATAAATAATATGCAGTGCAATCAGCAATTACAATAGTTCTTCTAAAAAACACAGTAACATATACTTGTTAAGAACTTCATTGGTGTATTTAAAATTTAAGAAATGAATCTGGGAACATAGTGTTTGCATTCACTACACCTATGTGTTGAGGATGCTTTTAATAAGATGTTGGTATGTGCAGTAGGCAGATTGAACGTGTCACAAGATCTATGGAACCTTTTCTGAACACGATAATGAAAATGTTTATAAGATCAAAGGAAAGAACCAACCATATATACACACACACATATATATATATATATATATATATATATATATATATATATATATATGGCAAGAAAAAGAAACCCTGGCTGTGACGAATTTCATAATCTCTTAACATACTAGCTGTCGGTGACGACATTAGTCTTTAATTTTGCTCCATTACCTTAATTTCTTCTGTGTGTGTATATAATTGATTTCTTACGCTTTTTTCATTACATTAACTTTTTAGTATGAAACAAGATTTACAAAAATTAAATAGATACAATTTTGGTAAGTCTTGTTTCACTACTTTATTTTTCCTTTATGTCAAAATAAAATACACCACCTAATATATTACGGAGATTTAAGTACTACTTCACTCTAACAACAAATCTGTCCGCATGTTTTGCATGTTTCAGAATAAGATACATCCCCAAATATTATAGCGTAAAGCCTAATAGTAAAATTAGAGGCCAAAGGATTGAATTTGAAAGATTCAAAATAGTTGTTTCTTGGAATGTAAAAGGTGGAAGCAACTCAGGTAATATTTTTGGCGCCATCTGTATAAATTTCTAAGTATTAGCCCGCTATTTATCGCGAAACATTTTTAGTCTTAGCATAACAAAATCTTCATCGCGGAGTACTAAAGGATTTTTAGAAAACCTTTGACATGTATACATGGAAATTAAGAGTTTAGTGGTCCCGTTTGGTGGCGCTTAACGAATACGCAACGTTTCGGAGTGGCGCCAGAGGCCAAGCAGAGCAGACGGAATTGTATTCTACATGCTAATTGTCTGCGGACGGTCAAGAGGAAAATTGATCATCGCGTTAGCGACATCAAAGTGTAGGAAATTAACAAATGATTACGGAAGGACGGTTTGTGTATACAGTTCGCGAACGTATTCCAATTGAAACTCGCGTTTGCGCGGTAGCTGAAGGCGCACTTGCTTGCGGTGCAGATGAACACGAGCGGAAAATTGAAGTACAAATTGGATAACGCGCACACTTGATAACTGCTATCGTTTGTGGCGTATCAACGTTATTTTATATGTGGTAGTCGTCATAAACATGGAAATGAATAGTATAAATAATAATACCCAATAATGTACTATTTAACGTGACTTTTAGTGTGTTACGAGGGCGACCTGAAATGTTTCCGGAATTGGCAAGAGATGTCAAGAGCACCCTTTTTCATGGCAACTGCCATCATTTCAGACGTCTACTGTCAATAGTTTTTGAAGAATATGTTTTGTGTAGCAAAAATGGATAAAATCGAATTTCGTGCAGTGATACAACATTTCTGGATGGCTGGAGAAGCAGCCCTGGAAATTCAAAATATTTTGCTAGAGGTTCATGACAGATGCACTCCATCATTTTGGACCATCCGCTTCTGGGTGAGCGAGTTCAAACGCGGTCGCACAAGCACAAGTGACGAATCATTCAGCGTACGTCCAAAAACCGCTACCGACGATGAAATGGTCGACAAGATTTATGACGTCATGTTAGCAGATCGCCGATTGAAGCTGAAAGAGGCAGCAGAGGCGACAGGCATCTCAGAAAAGCGCGTTGGCCATATCCTTCACGAAATTTTGAGCATGAAAAAGCTTTCGTCGTAGTGGGTACTGCGTTTGCTCCAACGCAATCTAAGGGATTTCTTCATGCGTTTCGTAACCGTGGATGAGACCCGAATCCACCACAACATACCGGACACCAAAGAACTGTCGAAGTAGTGGACTTTTCCGGGCGAATTGGCTCCGAGGAAGGCAAAGACCGTTTCATCGGCCGGAAAGGTCATGGCGACCATTTTTTGAGATTCCCAAGGTGTGATCCTCATCGACTATCAGAAGGGAAGGTCGATCACGGGGCAATACTGCAACGATTTATTGATACGATTCGATGCAGTATTGAAGGAGTAACGGCCTTGTTCGCAACTGAAAAGGGTGCTTTTCCGCTACGACACCATGCACCGGCTCATTCATCCCACATAGTCGTGTCCAAATTGAATGAGTTGCGCTAGGAATTAGTCGCTCATCCTCTGTATTCACCGGACCTAGCCCCCACCAACTTTTTCCTATTCCCAAATTTGAAAAAATCACTTGAAGAAAAGAGACGCCTCAAATGAGAAGGTCGTAGCCGCTTGCAGACCTCGAAACATTCTTTCCGACGGTTTCAAGAGACTGGAGCGCCGTTTGAAAAAGTGTATTGATCTTCGAGGAGACTACATCGAAAAATAAAAATAAGAAACCACACCAATACCGTGTTTTTCATGTCGATTCCGAGACACACAGGTCGCTCTCGTAGATCATTTAGACCGTTTTTGAAGTTTACGCATGTTGTTGTATGTGTTGCAAATAATGGAAAATTATGGTTACTAAAAATAAACTATTTTTGAATCGGAATAGCTAATAGAAATCTTAAAGACAATTCTAGGAATTTTATGGAACGCTCTCGACATGCGCTCAGCAGGGTGCCATAAAAGGCAGAAGGTACCCTTGGGGAATTAAAATTGCGGAAAGATGAGAGTTATCCACTACCAAACGTATAACAACATGTGCTTCATGTGAAGAAGGATATTCGATAAGGCAAATTCTACTACGGTTGAAAATTTAAAATCGAACCAATATATACTACATTTAAAAGAAAGAAAGAGCCGGAAACACCAACAACACTTCTCATAGAAACGATGAACGAAAACGTATTACTACCCGAAATGAAGAAGCTTGTTACGTGTATACCAGATGTATGCATAAGTCCTTTCCGGTTTCTCGCTAAAAAACAAATAATTGTCAAGGGAAATTATTTTTTTAATGAAAATATTGGCCATCATAGCTTCAACACCTTTCATCCATCTTGCAAGTAATTTATGGATACCATGCCAGAAAAACTGGTTGCCATTTGCGGCAAACCATTCGTCGAGTCATTTTTCAACTTCGTCGAAATTGCTGCAATGCTGCTCTACGAGCTCGTGCCTCATTGGGGCGAAGAGGTGATAATCAGATGGCGCCTGTCTGGGGAGTACGACGTGTGTGGAAGTATGTCTCATCCAAACGATTTCAAAGTGTCTTTCACTGGTTTTGCTGAATGAGGCGGCGCAATTTGTAACAAGATTACTTTGCCATGATTTCTGACCCATTCCGGTCGTCTTTCGGTTAATACGTGGTTTAAATTAAACATATGTTGACGATAGCGTTGTGTATTAACAGTTTGGCCGGGCTTCAAGAATTCATAATACACCGCTTCGCCAGGTGGAAGTTATGATATTTTCCGCTTGGGGTTTTCAAAATAAATCGTCACCCATCACAATTCGATACAAAAATGATTTCCTTTCGTGGCGTTGAAGCAACATTTTACATGTGGCATTCGATTTTCTATTTGACATTCATTTAAATAGTGTGTGACCCACTTACCGACTTTATTGATCTTTTCCATTCCGGATTGTTTCTTGTGACACATATAAATGCTTCTTCTAATTTCCGTTGAGTTTAAGTTGGGTCATCCTCCCTACTTTTATGGTCTACCAAAGCGCTCACTGCCTTTCACATTGAAATCACCACTCTTAAATTGTTGAAACCATATCTCATGTGTTCTAATCGATGGAGCGTGCTCACCAACGGTTTCTACCAGCAAGTAATGGCTTTCAACAGCCTTTTTCTTTTGATTAAGTAAGAAAGGTAATGCAAGCCGCAAATGTTCTTCTTCAGGTACAAAACCCCAACATGCATACACCTGGTATATAAGTGTTGGCCTTTTATTAGAAATTTTCACTTCAAAACTGAGTCAAAACAATTTAACTGGTTTTTCATATGAGGGAAAATCTAAATTAATCAACATGCAGCTATAAAAAGTAATGGCTTTCCAACAAACTATTAATTGAAGCATTTTAGATTACTATTCAAACTTTAGTGAACAGCAAAAATATGTTTACGTTTTACGCTAACGTGTAGCGATATCGGTTGGTTCAAATTTTCCGATAATTTGACGAATGGACGCTTCGTCTGAATACGATGTCAGTTGCAAATTACATGTAACGAATGAAACTACAAATGGAAAGCAAATTTTCATGACGACTAAATTGCAATCATTTCAATGTGCGATTGTCCGATAGTATGGAAAATTTGCAGATTGGAAATCAAAACTCTAAAAATTATTTTGAGAGTTTGTAACTTAAAAAAACAATATTTATGTATGTTTTGAATATATTTAATAAAGATATTACGTAAAATATCGATTATTTTGTCTTTTACTTTTTTTGTTGGAAACCAAAAAATATCAACAAAATTAAAAGATATTTATTATACAGCTAAATAATGAAACAAAAACTGTTATTCATGAAAAATGTAATATTTCGGACTTAATATGTTTTTTTCCCTATTCCTCAAAACCCATTAAACTAATTCACTCCCTTTTAATAATAAGCGGTTCAGTTATAGTATCCTGCAATTGCAAGAGATATAATGGAATACATGTTAGAGCTTAGCCAGACGTACGAGGGCTGCTTTTTTTAACCTCCGTTCATGTTTGTAAACAGTCATGTGAGCGGTGGGAGATGGAGAGGTTAAGAAGGTGACTGCGCACCTCCCCCACTATAATATCTGCCGCATCTAACATCGCAAAGCGTAATACAAAGACGGCTACTATCGGCAGAAGAAAAATCTCTCATCGCGGGATTTCAATTTGGATTTCGTCGAAAGCACTCGACAACACAGTAACTACTGAGAATTTTTGAACACATCACCTCAAACATGGACAAATCTATGGCAACTGCAGGCATCATGCTGTCTAACATGACGGTCTCATATACAACATGAGATTACACGAAGAAGATATCTCCACCACCAGAACAACGCAAGTAGGAGTTCCCCAGGGCACGCTGCTAGGGCTATTCCTGTTTAACATCCATACCTCCGACGTACCGCAATCAAAAACTAGTATCATTGCCCAATTTACAGGCGACACCGCAATTTACTACGGCTGAATTGGGGCATCCTTGTGTATTGGCGTGACAAGCATGCCCAATAGCTTACACGAACATCTAGCCGTGAAAAAAATTGTGCGTGTTGGATTGCGCATAATTTGACAAAAGATACAATCGTGGTGCGACAAAAATCGTGTATAACATTTACACAAGTGACGAATCTTGGATCTATGCATATGAGCCCGGACGTAAGCAGCAATCGAGTATATGGGTCTTTCAGATAGACCAAACCAAACAAAAGTTATCCGCGCCAGAACCACCCCGAAGCAAATGATAGCCTGCTTTTTTAGGATAATCTCTATGGTATACAACCGATTGTTTGCCAGAAGTCTTTGAAGAAATATGAGAACAACCAGCGACGTAGGATCATTCTTCACCATGACAACGCGAGCTTTCACATATCTACCTAAACAACTCAGTATTTAACCGATCGAAACATCGAATTGAAGGGTCATCCGCTATATAGTGCTGATTTTCCACCCAATGATCCATTTTTGCAAAACCGCCTGCCAATGGTAACCTTGGCAATAGACGTCTGAAACTTTCACAGTTGCCATAAAAAAAGTTGCCCTTGTCGACCAATGAACCCACTTATACCGATTCTGAAAACATTTCAGGGCGCATACGTCTATCTAACATTATTACAGGGCCGGACTCCTATATAACACATGGGCTGAAAAGTCCCGGGCCTAACAAAGAAAACACGGTTTTTTTGGTTCAAAATTAGCTTTATTCATCAACGTAATCTCCATCAAGAGCAACGCAATCATTCCAGCGCCGCTCTAACATTTCAATACCACTTTTGTAGAACGATTTATCTTTTGCCTCAAAATAGGCCTCAGTTTCAGCGATAACCTCTTCATTCGGGCGAAATTTCTTACCGGCGAGCATTCTTTTGAGGTCTGCGAACAGCCAGTACTCGCTGGGAGCCAAATCTGGCGAATACGGTGGATGTGGGAGCAATTCGAAGTTCAATTCATGTAGTTTTGCCATTGTTTTGATTGACTTGTGACACGGTGCGTTGTCTTGATGAAACAAAATTTTTTTCTTTGCCATATGCGGTCGTGTCTTTGCAATTTCGGCCTTCAAACGCTCCAATAACGCTATATAATATTCACTGTTGATGGTATTTCCTTTCTCAAGATAGGCGATGAATATTACACCACGCAAATCCCAACATACCGAGGCCCTAACCTTTCCAGCCGATTGTTGTGCTTTCGGGCGCTTTGGACGAGGTTCACCAGTTGCTGTCCACTCTGATGACGATCGTTTTGATTCCGGAGTGAAGTGATGGATCCATGTTTCATCCATTGTCACATATCGTCGCAAAAATTCCGGTATGTCACGTTTAAACATGGCCAAACACTGCTCAGAATCATCAACACGTTCTTGTTTTTGGTCAACAATGAGCAAACGCGGCACCCACTTTGAACAGAGCTTTCTCATAGTCAAATGTTCATGCAATATAAAACGTTCTTTTGATATCTTTACGATGTCAGCTAACCCACGCAACTTCAGTTTTCGATCATTCAAAACGATTTTGTGGATTTTTTTGATGTTTTCTGGTGTTACCGCCTCATTTGGACGTCCACTGCGTTCTGCATCATCGCCGTCTCTACGACCACGTTTGAAGTCAGCAAACCAACATTTTATTGTTGTTTCTGATGGAGCGGAGTCCCCATAACACTTTTCAAGCCATAGCTTCGCTTGAACGGTATTTTTTTCCCATCAAGAAGCAGTGTAAAATTAAAACACGAAATTGTATTTGATCCATTGTTTTGAAAATAACAAAAGTAGCGTGACTTTTAGCACAATAACTCACAAACTAATGAATAGAATATCATGAAATTTTAACAGCTGTCTTTTGAAGGTTAGTACTAACTGAGAGAAAGGTGACTGCAATAAAACTAGCGTCATCTATGTGTTAGGCCCGGGACTTTTCAGCCCATGTGTTATATGTACATATATAACTTTTGGTAACAAATTTATTTTGTTATTTATACTTGTCTTATTTTTATGAGCTACCAGAGGTTAAAAGAAAAACGGTCCTCCCAATTTCAAGCAGGGTTAGCTAAGTGTACGTATTAAACATGAGTATTTAAAGCTTAATTTTCACAAATACATTTCCGAATACAAATATGAGATATGATTATATGTATTTGTATATCATATAATCTGGAAACTTCTACATTATTAAATCCATTAACTTTTAGTGTTTAGCGCGTCATGGACACCGCACGCTCTAATGAATTTAACTTCCAACGAAGAGAAGAGAAAGAGAACATGCAGCTGGCTTGTGCTCATCCCGATTCCGTCCGTCCATCCGCGTTTCATGAATTATTCATGATCCAACGGGCAATCAAGTAGGCAAAGGGCAAAACACGCCGATGTAAATTGGTTCTTTGCGATCGATCGATGCGAACAGACCTACGGGCTACCGTCACGGTACGCCAGTCGGGGACACCTGTTTAGCGTAATGTTTACACTACGCTTTCATTTGGTTACACGTTTAATTTGGCCAGTCTACTGTAAATAGCAAAGCGACGCGATCAAACGTACCCCGAAGTGTAAGGTAAACATGCTAAATCATAATGCGGAGTTGGAGTGAAAAATTGAAATTCGGTTTGCGAAACTCTATGAGAAAAACAAATTTCGAATATTCGTCGTTAAATCGGGAGACGAAAAGAGACGAGATGAAAACAGTTTACGGTGGAAAGTCATTAGTTGGAATTCTTATACCTACATTGTCAGTCTGATAAAGGAACTTTTTACATACATAATGAAATGCATACTACCAAAAGGGTATGCATAAATTTTTACCGGGTTAACTAAGAGATGGCGCCAACAAGTGTACGCGGCCTATTTGACACATACGTCAAAAACTAGCGTCTTTGCTTTATTGTTCAGTGATCATGTAGAGTTTTGTGCTCAAAAAAGAACATTTGCGGCATTGCTTTTCTCATTTAATCCAAAGAAAAAGGCTTTCGTGATTTTATAAATACTAGATTAAATGAATCACCCGGTATATATATCATATAATCCTATACCTGAAATATGATGTGTTATAAGACACAATACACACCCTCTTATCTTCAATTCAAAAAAACCTTATCTTATTCTCGAAAATATTTCAGCTTACCCTCTCCATTAAAGCAAAATATACGGACACCTCCAATCCTACAGAATTTCCATATAGAGACGCTGCTAGCGTTGCCCGCAATTTATTCCACAGTTATTCACTCGAAACACAATGGGCGGCTTATTATATCTCCCATGCTTACGACCACCGCGGAGAGGCAGTAACATAATTTTCAAACTTTACACTATTATACGGACCAGCTCGGCTGTTTGTTAATGAATTTTAAAGACGCTGTTAGGAGTCGCAAGCTTTTGTGAGCTTTAATACAATAAGAAAGAAGGAGCGCGTTCTCGCATAATCTATGAATTTTAAAGAAACCTTTATCAAGAGTTTTTCTAAGCACGGAACTGCAAGGATTTGATTTTATAAAACGATGCTCTAAAACAGAATGTATCACCGTCCCTCGTACTTGAAGAAAATGAAAATGCAAGCAATTTTCTATATCAAAATTTAAGGAAGACGTTAAAACTATATTAGAATACAAAAAGGCAACAAGACTTTCCTTAATGATTAGACTGGTCAATGAATAAACTTTTTTTTTTGGTGACTGAGATCTGGCAATTACCAAACCAAAATGTACACCAGCAAGTACTCTCGCAATTTTTTGATAAATATTAAAATAAATGCTTGTACTATATTCGTGACTAACATTGTACCTAAATAAATAAATGAATTATTAACTGACCGAATAGTTAAATCGGAAAGAATTTTTAGGTAATACCTATAAACCTTTATTCTTCCAAAGAGCCAAATGGAAGGCTGTTGAAGATGTATACCTTTCGGATGAACTTTTCTTCTAAAAAATCTTAATTGTAAAATTCAAGGTAATCACCTCGTGCTTGCTGGGATATCACCATATTACCAGTTACAAAAGTTAAAATTTACTCTCCCACCGCTCAGAATATAATGTTTAGTGTATGTAATATCCGATGCGAGAAGGTGATGGTGAATGTTTTTATTAATTTTAGATTTATGTCAAACTTCAATTTTTCAAAGATTAATTTTTGAAAAGGCGCTTACTATTGATATTAGTAAGAATTCTTTTATATTGATAGTGTTTGATTTCTTGCTGCACTAGTACAACACACGCTCTTCTGTATTGGACAACTTTGATTTTGCGACCCACGACAAATAATCTGCAAATCTCAAGAGGTGAGATTTCTATCCATTGTTTCAGTTCCATCTAATTCTCTGAGTACGGTCCTGGCTTTTTGGTAATTTAGCACTTTTTTCTTTCACTATATTTCAAACTTTTGCTCGTTCTTGTTTCCGCTTCAGTTTGGCGGCAGCTACGATCCAATATGGTTGATTACTGCTTCGCTGTACGTCTTTAAAATGTGTGCAAAATTGACGATTCTTCCAAGTGTGAGGTACGCAGTATTACTTTTAAACGAGTTCGATCCATTGAAATTTACAGACAGATAACTGAGGTTTACGTAATGAACGAAGCATCAGTTCGGGAGTGTGTATATTTAATGACTGATGGAGGAATGTTCACGATGAAAACACAGACTCAAAGCTAAGGTTGAAACAAAAATCCGAGAACATAGGCGTTTCACAATTAGTAAACGACATTCACTCTTTCCAGCAATTTCAAGAACTGTGTTGTACTGAATTTTTGTGCAGATCTGGGCTGTAATAAAGTGTGTGCCATCTGAATTTCTCGAGTTTGCCACATGAACATAAAACCAAACGAAGGGCAGCTGCATTAATATTTCTCAGTCGCTATAACAAGGTGACAACGTATTGAATTACATTGCCACTGGTGATTGGACTTGGATATCACATTTCACATCAGAAACAAAACTCCCATAAGTGTAACGGTTAATCCGCTATCCCCAATGAAACCGAAGAGCAAAACAAATTTTGATCACCAGAAAGGCTATGGGTACGGGGTTTTGGGATCGTAATGGTGTCCTGCTCATGGACTACATCACTGGAGGCGGGACACTTCCATGACTTCGGCGCGGTATTCAAAACAAGCGACGTGGAATGCTAAGCAGTGGAGTCGTCCTCCTTCATTATAATGCACGTCCGCATGCTGCGGGAGTGACACAGGACTTACTTCGGTGAGCCTCAAGTAATTTTCACTTATTGCCCAAATTGAAAGATTCTTTGGGTGAACGACGCTACGGAATGAACTTAAAGAAGTTATCAGCGGTTCAGCAACTTGGCGGCAGCTGAGTATGCACAAGGCATAGAAAAGCTGATAAAATAATACTATAAGTGCCTAAATTTGAACAGTAACTACGTAGAAAAGTAGCTTTGGTATCTAAGTTTATGTAAAACACAGTTTCATTTAATTATATCTGATTGAAGTTTCTATAGGCAAACAACGTTCGTTATTTTTCGAACGGTCCTCGTATGTATTGCTCTATTTTTTAATGGTGTTTGCTCTATTTTTTAATGGTGTCATTATTCCATGGTTTAATCGTTGCCTGTTTAAGCAGAACCTGTTTCAGATTAATTTCGTAATTATATAACACATAATGCCCAAATTAGTTCCACGGCCTTTATAGAGCTCCGATTGATAATTTCCAATATGTTTTTAAATATTTCCACACACATGCAAACTCCTCGTTATCTAATTGGATGTGATTGCATTATCCGAATATTACAAAGTAGGCGCCATAAATTCTCGGCCCAATAGGATTATACAGGTTCAAGTGTTTCAAACTCCGTCACGGCATGCATGCACATATGCGAGATCCACGCTATAAATATGACGGTTCGAAAAGTAGGAGTTTTTAGTAACCAGCAGTTAACCAAAGTGACTAACACATGAAAATGTCTGAAGCAATGGAAATTCAGTACCGCCCGGTCATTAAATTTTTAACAAAAGGAGGGCATACATCTAATCACATAAAACAACGTCTAGATGGCGTTTACGGTGATTCATCCTCTTCGTATTCCACTATAAAAAAGTGAGCAAAATGTTTCCGTTCGGGGCAAGAATCCCTGGAAGATGCCGAACGATCCGGTCGACCAGTTGAACTGATAACGCCTCAACAAATTTCAATTATTGAAGATTTAGTGCTAGAAGATTGCCGTTTGAAAGTGAAGGAGTTAGCAGTGATAACAAACATATCTGAAACTGGTACTCGCCGAATTCGCCATGACCATTAGGGTACGAATAAAATTAGTGCATCATGTGTACCGCGACTTCTTTATGCTCTCCAACGTGAACGTCGAGTTGAATGTGTGCGGTCGTTTTTAAACGTGTGGAGACGATCTAAAACCGATTTTGGAGTCCATTGTTAAAGGCGGTGGAACAATGGTCCTGTTTGACGATCCTTTATCAAAGTGGGAGTCAATGGAATGACGGCGACCTGATGAACCTCGTCCTCACTAAAAGGCGAAAGTCATTCAAACAACGAAAAAGGTGATAGCCAGAGTATTCTATTGTGAGAGCATTTTGCTAATTATCTTCAAATAGCGCAATACAACTATGAACGGCATATATTATGCATCTTCATTGCATAAATTAAGGGCAGTATGGTTGTAAAACGTCATGAAAAATTGACAAAAGGTGTACGGTTATTGCAGGACAATACTCCCGTCCATACTGCCGCCGTTTCACAATCTGCCATCCACGAATGTGGCACTCAAGAATTGGAACATCCACCGTATAGCCCGGACATGGCTCCTTATGATTTTTATTTGTTTTCTAATTTAAAAAAGGACCTTAGGGGACGTCGTTTTAAGGACGACAGTGAGTTGCAACAGATTATTTTTACAAAAGTATCGAATTATTAATTAATCATTGTAATAAATGTATAGAAGTTAGGCAGATTACATTGAAAAATAAAATTTCTTATATTAGTCCAAGCTTCTTTTTTCTTATCAGGCCGAGAATTTATAGCGCCTACCTCGTATAACGTTTTAATTATTTCCAAAAGCACGTTAAGATGCAAGATTTCATATATAGTATCTCTTATGTTCTAATAATCGTAGCAAACGTAAGGAATCATTTGAATTCATCAAGCGTAGCAATTAACCACTAAACTTATAGATTATCGTCCGCAATAGACCTCTAAAGTGCGAACTACGCAATTCCTTCGGTACGAAAAAGAAAAACAACACACCATAATAGCGAGCACATGCTTCGGGCGACTCATTTTCGGCCTCGTCGGCCCCATTAGAACCGGGGGAAACGTTAAATAAAACTACACGATCCCAAATAATTGTGCTTTCCTGGCGTGATTCCCCAGATCCTTTTCCCATCTCCCGCACCAACTTCAATAACGCCCCCACACCACGATTACAACCCGTTCTACCCTTTTGTTGCGTCGTGGGAATAACAGACACCATACGGTTTAAGCTGCCCCAGTTATGTACGTGCCGATAACTTTAAGTCTGTTTATGTAGCGGGATTGGTAACTGTCTACCATTGCGGATGGAAATGGGTGAGATTTCAGGCTGGTCGAAAGACGAGGTAGGGGATCTAAGCGGGATCTCGACGTCGCGCAACCCTATACACGATTACCAGATTCCAAAACAATACGCGCGCTCAGCGAAACTGCCGTCACATGCCGTATCGCGATATTAAGGGGAGCGTCGTGCTTTTCACGCGCCCGATGGCGATTATATGTTTCGGCATATTCCCAATATCGTTTCGGGAGAGACGTGAAAGCCGTGGGATGAGGACGGGTCGTTCTTTACGTTCGAAATTTTATGCAAATGTAATTCGGTTTCCGTTCCGAATAACCGCATTAGTGGAGGAAGCGGATTAAGCGCTGTTACGACTGAACGCGTTTTACGAAGAACAAAGGAAGGAGAATTACCGAAACGTTACAGGGTGCAACAAGACTTAAGTGAGAAACAAGCGTAAGAGGTAGTTAGATGATTGTGAGATGCGGACATCAGCCCTCAAATAGAAGTTAGGCTTTATTTTGAAATGAATACGTAAATGTTCCCGGCTAGAGTCGGTAATAAACGAACTGTTTCCTGGATTGGAGTCTCATGGTAAAGAATAAAGTGTAGAAAGAAATGAAAGTAGGAAGGAAAAAGGAGAACAGAAAGGAGATGGAAGAGGACAGGAAAGAAGAAAAACCATAAGAAGATAGAGGGAAAGGATCAGGAAAAGAAAGAAAAAGGAAAACGGAAAAAAAAGAAGAAGAAAAAGGAAAAGAAGGCGAGATCCCGACGTTTTTCGTGTGACGCAGGAAGCTTCTCCAGGGGAGAAGCAAGGGAACCAAAATGGCATGGTAACTCGATGTGCGAACCACGTTAGAGGCGATACCGTTTGGGAAGAAGGTCGTGGTAATTCGACATATAATCTATGCTAAAGACAAAACCACTTTGGAAAAAGATCACGGCACCTCCTCGTGTCAATCACGCTAGAGGTGAAACCTTTTCGTGGCAAAAGTGAACGACCAAATGTTTTAAATGATATTACACCATTAGAATAGGTTGAATGTTTAGTAATCCCCACCTTAACTTCCATTAGAGAAATGTCTGGTGCACAAAGCTCCAAAACTAAACTTAAATTCTTTCCTTACCATATACAAAGTACACACCAACGACATGATTTTCAGAAGAATTTATTTAGCTCTACAATTACAAAAGTTTCGTTTTCAATGTAGGATGTGATCTAGTTGGGCTTTACAAACAAAACGTGGATGAACATTTAGTTATTAAAATAACATTAGGAAAGAAGAGGATAATGGGATCAGGGCTGCAATGATAAAATATATGGAGGACACAGGTAGAAAAAAGAAATACCAAAGGAATAGAATATGGGAATAATTATGTCCATATTCAAAAAAGGAGTCACAAAGGAATGCTCAAATTACAGAGGAATAACGCTAACAGGCATCCCAGGAAAAGTATTTAGAAGAGTATTAAAGAAAAGACTCAGAGGGAAACTGAAAACAACGTTAGAAGACGACATAGATTTAGAGAAGGAAGAAGCACTCAAGACTTAACATTTATAATCAGACAATTAGGACGAAAACTAACAGGAAAATGAGAGGAAATACATATACATATGTTTCACAGGTTCCAAAAAAGGTTTTGATTGGGTAAGAAGAGAAGATGTATGGCAGAACCTGGGTAGGAGACTGGTATAGAAAGGAATAATAGAGATGATTAAGGCATTGTATAAAAATAACAAAAATAAAGTCACAAATTCCAACGCATAATCAGCTGAACTCGAAACACATATTGGATTAAAGCAGGGATGCGAATTAAGTTCATTGTTATTCTCTATATTAATAGACGACGCTATTAAAAAGTCAAATAAAAAGGAAAAATATGAAGGTAGGAAACTGGAACATGAATGCTAACTAATGTTTGCAAACGATATGGTATTGATAGCAGATTCAGAAAAGACATTAGAGCAGAATATGAAGATATACCAAGAAGAACTAAAAAGGATAAACAGGGAGATAAACACAATGATAATAGCGGTAGAAGAAGAAAAACCTAATATCAGAATCGAAGGAACAACATTGGAACAAGGTGAAAGATATAATTATTTAGGAACAATCATTGAAGACAAGAGAATAGAAAAAGAAATAAACTAGAGAATAAGGAAATCCGCAAAAATACGTAGTACATTTTTAGATAAAAATGGCAAAGTCAAAGCCATGGAAATGAGATTCTTAAGAAGAATAGAAGGAGTAACAAGGAGAGACAAAATCATGACAATCACTAGAGAGACAGCTGGAATAGCTTGGACATATACACGGGAAGGAAAATAACAAAGAAGATTTTCGAAGCCAAACAGAGGGCAAAAAGAGAATAGGCAGTGCCCAAAATACCTGGCAAGGGCAAATGTATAGAACATTAGAAGAAGTTCTATACATTAGAAAGAAGTATGGGATGGATTGAAGCCTAACAACTGGCTCAGAACAGAAAGCTGTGGAAGACAAATAATAAGAGAATAGTAGTCCGACACCGCAAGGTATAAAGGACGTAGGATTAAAAAAAAAATAACATTAGCTACCACATAATCAATGCGTGAATATTAATTGTTGTACTAAGTTAATACAATATTGTTTATTCCCACTGTTTTATAGTATGATGAAAAGAAAAGGACAATGATCGAATCCCTAATTTACGGTAATTTTCATCTAACTTAAACATGTAGAATGCGGATAACAAGATTTTGCTTTCTAGTTTCCGTTTGGGGATCTGTTAAAGAGACAGGAAGGGATCTATGCTGACAAGTTTTCAACTTAGAACACTGTCCGAAACCGATCTTTCAGAAAATGTCCGCTAAATGTGAAGTTCAGTAATTAATTTGTATGTTGTTCTGCTGAAATACGTATTTGTGATATTAATATTGAGAAAAAAATTAGTAGTGAAGATGGTAATAATAATAAACAAAATCTACTATAAAAGAAAAAGGGGATATTATTACTATTATTGTTATTACTAGAGACCGGATTATATTATATAGTTCAGCAACTTTTCTCGTCGCAATCTTGCGGTCACACCCCATGTGTGACGTTATTCTGTAAGAATATCACTTTTTTCGATCAACTAAAGAAGGCTGTTTTTGGATGAGTGCTGTTTGGAAGAGTGTTGCTTGTGAAGCAGTTCACAGTACAGGATATTTTTCAACCAAGAAATTCACCAATCCCCCTCTCCCCTACTAATTTTTGCTCCCTAAATATTTTGCAATAGGTGAAATCTGTTCTCATGTCTCATTATGTGTCCTAAGCAGAGATCGGATTATATGCAAAGTGCATATATTTTATTTTATTTATTTATTATATTTTACGTCTGTAGATGTATTACACTGATTAAAGTTAATTAGGCTTAATTAACTTTGCATATAATCCGGTCTCTAGTTATTACTATTACTTAAGAAAGGGGATGAGTTCTTTTATTCATTTGCACAAAGTTACTGTATGCATAGCTTGAGAACTAACGAAAATAAACAAAATATGCAAATAAATACACGACAGTCTATAAATAACAGTATCACAAAGATACATACCGCCTGCGATTATATAACGTAGTGCACAACGTGGTGTCATGTAGGACCGAACGCGTATTATTGGGTATAGGAATAAATTTTAATTGTTTTCCCATAGATGGCATTAATAATATCGTTTGCATTTTTTATAACCTTTCAATATATGGATTTAAAAGATGTGTACGTAAGCTATTAAATACAGTATAAGACTTGTTTGGAGTGCAGACAGCAAGTACTCATATCGCATTGAAAATGTCGGAATTATTCAAAAAAAGAAGCACTTGCGGGAAGTTCTTCTTCACTACTATCTTTTGAAGAAAAGTGCTCCGTAAACGGCGCCACAAATAGCAGCCGAGGTCAATCGCGGGCGTGAAGAACAAGTTTTGGTGACTACGGTAAAATGTCGACTTCAGCAAGCGAACCTTCATGAACGCATTACTATTCGAAAACACTTATTACGTTGGGGCAACAGTGCAAATCGGCTACAGTGGACCCTTTCTTAAAAAATTCTTTGAAGTGCAAGTCAAGATTTGAGGTTTTTGGGCAAAATCGACGAGTTTATGTCCAAAGATCTAAAATGATCCAAGACTGCATTGTGCCAACAGTGAAGCAAGGGCGTAGTTCTGTGTTGGTATACGGATGTTTCTCCTTTGTTGGGACGGAAGATTTACCCAAAGTGCAGGGTTTAATAGGGAAGGAAAAATATTTTGTAATACTGTAGAATCATGCAGTACCATAAGGATTACGTATAATAGGCCGTAACTTTACATTCATGCATGACAACGACCCAAAACTCACTGCGTTAGTGTGTAAGAACTATCTGAAGGAGTAAGAAGAACAGCATATTCTGAAAGTAATGACATGGATCCCGCAAAGCCCAGATTTGAACCTTATAAATTTGTTGTAGAATGAACTGGACAAGAGGATCCGAAAAATATGCCCAACTCCACATGAACATTTATGGAATATTCTGCAACATGAATGGAATAATATTCCACAATCCGTTTTAATAAAACTTAGAACGAATGCCTAGAATAGTTCGAGCGGTGATTAACAGCAAAGGAGGATGTTCAGTATGTTGTATTAGGCCAGAATAACTTTTTGCTTATTTATTTTTGTCTTTTTTACCTGTACATAAAATAAAATTGCATTTTATGTTTAGTTTCGTTTGTTTCTGTGACCTTTTCATGCTTTTTACTAACCCACCGAACTTCTCTGTACGGCAGCGTATATGTATTAAGCCGAAAAATAGGAATTCAACATTTTTTACGCGTTTCCTACCAGAAAAAAGACAGAAATAGAATACGGAAGCAATTATTACAATTGAAATGTATTTCTGTATAGCACTTCCTCTGCTGCTCGTTTTTTCATACGAAATCTACTATTCAGCCTTACTCTCTTTCGGAAATACTCCGTTAACATTCAGAATATGAAAGCGAGCATAAAAAGACGATTCAGGAAAGAAGAGGAGCGCTCGGCAGAAGAACATCAAAAGAAAAAAGCGGCCGGCGAGAAAAGTACGGGCAACAACGCCTGAAAGGGATATCTCAAGCGCGACTGGTATTCCTGCTCGGCAAAGCTTTCCACGTCCTGGTCGCTCAAGTAAAAATAAACGCAAATATTCAATGATATTTCATTTTGATTGGCACTAAAAGAAACATATTACGAAAGAGCGGTTCAATTACATTTTCTGCCTGCTTTATTACAGCGTTACGATCTTTAAAGATACGATCATCCACGGTACATATCCTCGAGAAGAATAGGTAGTTATTTATTTGAATTTGCACACGAAAGAATTCATGCAATAGCACTAGTATTCATAATTAGCACTAACACATCTATACAGGGTGTCTGACATCGTATTTTATGTGGGCGAAAATGATGAATGTGCAGTAGATAATATTTCTCTCGTCAATTGAATTGTATTGTGCTGCAACTGCACAATTGAACGGCTTAGGCAAACGATAATAGAGAATTACTATGCTACTATATACAAAATCAACAAATAAGTCTATCTCACTATGTATACAAAAGTATAATCCACTCTTGAACCTAGCTTTACCACTAATGTAATAAGTCATTTAACTTTCTATTATTATTTATATCTTTATTATTTATTTAGGGGTGGAGATATTATATTTGTCTTATATAGTAAAATCTTCATGTTCAGTTGTATCATTACAGGCGCTATATAGTACTACAAAACATTTGTGGCATTTTGTTTTCACAATTTTTTGTTTCACAGAATGGCAAGTGAAAAAAGGCAAAACATATTAATAGTGAAACTTGTGAAATAGCCTTCAATGCATGTAACCATGCAAAGAAAATTTTGCCTTTTAGTAAAAAACACGACATCAAAAGAATAGTGCCAAAAGCAACCGGTCTATCCATAAGACGTAGTGAACCAATTATGGAGGAAGGAAAGAAATCTAGATGAATCACTAATATTGCGTCCAGCAAACCAGTCTCATAGACGTGCCGTCCCTCAACGTGAAAATTATGAGAAAGCCTTATTCCGGGATTCCACCATGTCTCAGAATCGCATGTTTATGGAAGAAAAGTTTTAATTTTTAATGGAAAAGGTATTTTTGAATAATGTTTCGCAGTAATATATGTAGATACTCCAACACTTGAATTATTTGGAAAAGCATATACTTTACAAGTAAATATAGTGGTAAATAAGGGATAGAAAAACAACCTTTAAGACAATAACTAAGACGTATGTATATTTATATAAAATAACAAATAAATCTAAAATATGCAAGGGATGTCTTTTAAGTTTTGAATACTGCAACATAGAGGGCGCCACATTGCTGCAATGAACTGTCAAAGCTGACAAGACAAGTTGAAGAATGAACTTAAACCGAGAATAGATTCGCGCGTTAACTCTTTTGTAACTTTCTAAGACACCAATCATCAGTCAACAATTTCTCCTTGGAGTGGACAATTCAAGCATAGACGGATTGGTCCTAGCGAGGATTCAAAAGCAGGTGCACGAAGAAAGGCAGTCATTCAGGAAAATGTCGATACTCTGCGCTAGATCATGAACTAAGATCGACATGTGACATATCGCGAGATTAAGGCATCATTGAAGATTTCAAAGAGCATCTTTCAAAAAATTTTCTGTTTGAATTGTGTATAAAAAAATAATTTCTCGTCGGATGCAGCGTCTCTTGACCAACGAAGTGAAAGCAACTAAGGTGAATTTATATCAAAAAGCTTTAGACTACTTCAACGGCAGAAACTCTAAAACCGTGTATAATATACTCAGTGGTGATGAAATACGGAAGAAAAATAAGCACCAGTCGTCTGTTTGGGTGTTCCAAGGTAAACAAAACCCCGGGTAAGATTTTTTTTAATTAGGGGCCAGATGAGCATTAATGGAATACCACACCATGCCTTAACTTTCCTCGGCGTTTCTCTTTAATAGCGTCTCGCAATTTAGAAATCAATTATACGTAGTAGACCCCTGTAATTCTCGGTTCTTTTTCCAAATAGTCAGTTAGGACGATTCCTTGATCATCCCAGAACACAGATAGCAAAATCCTTCCAGCAGACGACACGACCTTAAATTTGTGTGGAGAAGAAGAACTGTGATATTTCCATTTTCTATTTTGCACCTTGGTCCCGAGATCATGGTGGTGTACCGCTGACCATGATCCATAGTCGCATACCGACTAAGAAAATTCTCTTTGTTTATTTGGTCCTAAAGACGCTTATAAATCTGCACTCAATTTATTTTTTGATTAATGGTTAACATTCGGGGCACTCATCTTGCACTCATATTTTTCATATGTAATTGTTTCAATTCTCTACTTTGTACTTTGTAGATCTATGATTACATACCGATTAATAAAGTTCTCTTTGTTTGCTTGGTACCTATCCAATATACTCTAACAAATCAACACCCAATATCTTTTTTGAGTTATAGTAAACATTCGGGACACCCATCTTTTTCATATCCAATTCTTTAATCAGTATGTTTAGTTAGTATCTTCCACAATGTCTCTAATACGTACTCGTCGGTTTCATGTATCCCTTTAATGTTTTTGTCTGTTGTTAGCGTTACGGGAGGACCACTGGCATGTTGGTTCTCAGAGACTGTTCTTCCGCATTTAAAATCTTGACACCAGTTTGACTATATCATCAGAAACTCCAGACTTACCAATAGTTGCCATAATATCTTTATGAATTTAAGTTGGCATGATGCCCTTCTTCTGGAGGTATTTAATTACGGCTCTTTATTCTACAGGATCCATTTTTATGAACAATCATGACACAGAATTCAAGAACTACCCACAACACAACAATACTTTGAGATACAAACTTGATATTATGTGGATATGATCTATGTACAGATGTCAGTTAACGAAATGTCAGAAGCATTAATCAAACAATTAGAAGTGAGTAAGGCATGAGACATGACGATATGCCCTCGTATTGATGCCTGCTTTTTCTCGAATGTTTCTTTCTTTCTCTAGTCTCTTTATTATTTGGCTTGGTGAAACGGTTTGCACAATCAGGTGTTAATTTAAACTTTTTAGATACACTTATAAAGTTATTTTGCTAAATTGGATGGAAGGTAATCTGTACATGTTTTCAAACTTTATTATTTTCCTTAATTATCGGGGATTATGTAGTGTTATTATATAAAAATTGCTTTGTATTGGATCTTCAGCATTTTAAGTGAGTTTGGATAAAATCACACACTTACCAACGCAAGTAAAATATAACGAAATAGCACCATTTTATAAATTTTGACCTTTTATCTAATTATTTACCATAAACACATAATTAAATCGGATATATTTTCGAACTTATCTTTTGCAGGCGTTGAACCACTGTGCATCTCCGTAAACAAGCAAATTACATATATTAGATATAAGCGGAAGGAATCTAGTCAAATTAAACTTGGATAAAGGTAGAACCTTTTCGTCTTTTTTCCGTCTAAAAATTCCAATCAAACTCTAAACTAATTAATTCGATTTATTTAGAGCGAAAATCTCAACTAATTATTAGATGCAAGGACCTCGACAAAAAAAGAGTAATGAAAGCGAAAAAAAGGGAAAGCTCATTCCGTATTTAATTTCTTCCTCGGTTTTTAGATTAATCAACGGACGAAATACGGTCCGGGAACTTTTTAATATGAAAAATCCGGTGAAACGGGGGCCTTGTTAGAATTTTTGCTCCGGAATTCTTTCGGAGTTCGACGTGCCCTTTCCGTTTTTGCGTATACACGAGGATGCTTTAATCAAATTCTTGCGTAAAGAGCGGCTCCCTCAAAGAGGGATGTATCACGTAACTCTTTAATAAACTTCTGCGCTTCTGCCTGCTGATTTCGCTTTCGCTTTTCGACGAAAGTTTTAAAAAATGTAAAAGGAACCTTAAATAATTGCTTACCTGAAAGTGAGCACTCACCGTGTGAAGTACTTGCACTATGTTCAATGTGTCTTCTTTTTTTGGTTGGTTAGAATGTACACGGTATGGCCTAAAATCATGTAAACTGGGGAAATGTCTCGTAAAAATGGCGCAAGCGTTTCAAGGCTGACTTCTGCGATGAATTGATTAATGAAATCCGATTTTGAATATTCCTTACAGTTTTCGAGATTTTCCCAAACATTTAATACCCTGAAAATTCACTTTTCCATGTGGGAATATCGTTTATTGCAGGTTCTGCAAATTACCTTTTGACTTTCACCTTGTATGTAAAATAGTTTTAAATTAGCGAGAACTTTGAATGTTCTATCAGGTATACCCCAAGGTTCCATTCAAGGACCACTCCTTTTAATAATTTATATAAATCGTATTGCGAACCTGTAATGTTCAGTCTTATGCGGACGATATCTAATTGTTTTTCTTGTTTGCTGTTGGTGATTACCGACAAACAATGTAGCACCCATTGTTCAACCGAAAATTGAATACAATTTACCATTTATCATTTGATCATAATTTATGTTTTAATTTTAGCAAAGCTAATACCTTATATTATTGAATTTTTAAAACTTAGTTTTAATTCGTAAATTTCTAATAATTTTATTTCTTTTACTGATGTCTAAAAATTTCGAATTACACGTTGATACCCAATTACGATTTAGCGAACATGTTGCATGCCTTCTTAAACATACACATTTTGAATTCCAACCTAAAGCTGCGACTTTCTGAGTTTTATTACTATTACCTACAGTATAGTGTAATATTGCCTAACTACTGTACTACTACTTACTATAACACACTTTAAACGAGCGGAAGGCAATTTTTCAAGGACTAACCGAAACTTGTACATACATACACACATTACCAGTCACGGAAGTTGCGGCAGACAATTCTGTTTATTTAGACGTACAATAAAACACTAAAAACATCATATATAATATTTATTTGTTAGAAATAACAAAAGTATATTGTAATTCATGAAAATTTAAATAGATGAACAAACTTAGGACAGCGCAAATGTTATATTTATATAAATATTTCGTTCGTCAAAAAATCCACCATTTGCGGCAAGGATTGCTTTAACTTTCCTCGGTATTCATGATATAAGTTTCTCGGGAGTTTTAGGGTGAATATTTTGCCAATCCCTACGTATTTCGATGTAGGGCGTTTTGTTCGAACCCTTCGGTCAAACTCATCCCATAAAAGCTGTATGAAATTAATAACCGGGGACTGAGGTAGTCAAATCATAATTAAGTTTTAATGATCTTGGGATTTGAGGTAGTCCTTGCACAACTTAGAAGTGTGCTTAAGATCGTTATCCTGGATAAACTGAAACCCACGACTAATTAAGCGCAATTCTGATGGCACCGCGTTGGCTTCCTGCATGCGTCTGTACTCCTCTTTTTTTCATTACATCATCAACTTTCTCCAGATTGCCAGTTCGTGTATCTAAAAAACAACCCCAAACTAATACAAAGTCTCCCCGACGTTTCAAC
The DNA here is from genome assembly GCA_023509865.1 of Trypoxylus dichotomus. Taxonomy (NCBI): domain Eukaryota; kingdom Metazoa; phylum Arthropoda; class Insecta; order Coleoptera; family Scarabaeidae; genus Trypoxylus; species Trypoxylus dichotomus. The sequence goes on from CM042081.1 coordinate 39,834,926, forward strand.
GTAGGTATCAAACACTCTGGCAAGGTCTCCTGACTCGCTTTCTATTGTCGAAAACTTCAAATTTCGATTCGTCTCTCCATAACCCCTTTTTAAAATTTTCCTCTGTCCAGTTTTTATGTACTTTAGCTCATTATAAGCACTTTTGTTTATTTCCCCGCCGCAGGAGAGATTTTGGAGTGGCCATTCATCCATGTAAATTAGTCTCCCTTAAACGTCGCTGAACAGTGCTAACGGATACTTTTTATAACCTCTGCAATTTCAGGTGCTGTTAAACGACGATTCTTTCTACTAATTAATGCAATATGCCTATTTTCAGCTACTAACGTTTGTCGAGAAGGACCCAGACGTTCACGGTCTTTAGAGGTGCCTGTGCGCTGATATCTTTCAATTTTAATTTTTGTGCAATTACACGCTCTGAATACCTTCCTTGTGTAAAATTATAGCGGACACAAGTTTTTCATGATAGTTTTTATAAGCTCAAAATAGCTCCCCTTAAACAAGCCGCGATCTTTACACTAACGCAGTAAAATTACATAAACAGATCCGAACATAACGAATATAAATTAGTTAGATAACAAATTTTTGATACTTAGGCCGGGGGTTTGATTCATGGCACTCCTTTATGTTATATTGTCGATACCCAGATCCTACTTAATAAGCATTCTTATTCTTAAATTTCACTATAAGTCGATTATGTGTTGGTAAATTTTAATTGCAAGTCGCCTGGTACAATATATTTCAACCCACTGTAGCATTTCTGTAATATTACTTAAACTGAGAAGTGTTGTTTTATACTTCTTTCTTAATTATACAGGATGTCCGAACTCCCATGAGTAGTTGTATACATCTGCACGTATTTACAAACAGTCTCCTACTAAATTGATGATCGCAAAATATGTGGCTGTGGCAGTTCGGCTGCGCTATCGGATAAAGAATTTCACGTAAATACATAACAATCAATCATATCGCTTTGCTTTAAGCATTAAATCATAGTATTGATGCATCTGTTCTTCATTTATAGAGGAATTTTCTGATAAATGAAATTGGAGAATGGTGTCGTCTCTTCACCAAAGAAAAAATTCCCCATTAAATTCAACAAAAAAGAAATTAACAGGTATAAAAGGTCATTCTATCGATTCTTCTTAAACCAATCAAGTTGATGAAATATTGTTGAACAGAAACGTGTTTCAAGAATATCGCTGTACTAAAATTATTTACGAATGAATTTTCTTGTACCATGCTTGAAGTCGAGATATGAGTGCACCTTCAGTCTTCTATTTTCGAGGATTAACATCGTGAAACAAGCTCCTACATACCTTTATTATTAATATTGTCCCTGTTATCGATAATTTGCCTTAGCACTAGCAAAAAGCAGAAAAAATATTTGATTTTCCCTTCATAATGTCCTAAATAACAAAGGCGAAAACAATTCAATAAAATAATAACGACATTCATAATATCGATTTACCACTTCGTTATTTATTTACAAATACCTTATAGACATTCCATCAAAATATAGCAATTATATGCTTGAACCGGTAAGATGTTAACCTTATAAAAGTTTTAATGGCTTTCAATTACCTGCTTTAAATATTTATACCCGAAACTAACTAATTAGAAGCGAAATTACAGGGAAACTAGAAGGTTTTATCTAAATGTTTCAGTGGCTAATGGTTTTTTAATCCAGAAAGCCTAATTGTTACTTTGCATGCAAAATGTAACCCCTATCTATGAGTCTAAATACGTTAATGTAACTGAAGAAAGATGACGCATCCGTTTAATAGAAGCATGAAAAGGAAAGAGCGATAATAATTTCGATAAATGCATCTTTAACGAGCGTTTTTTTTCTATATTATCATAAAAGTTAATAAATATAAAGCAATAAATTACATTTTACATATGGTATCTTAGCAGGGGACTTATTAATTGTGAGAAACCTTGTCATGCTATTTTGTATAACCATCCCATTTAGGAATGCACCAGTAATATCATTAAAATTAAGATATTATTCCGGCATAGTGACATTCTAATGTTCCCGTACGATAGGTATATACGTGAATTCATCTATTGGTGGTAAAAGAATGTATTCATTTGAAACAAATGTTTGCAACATGTATATCGTATGCAGTAAATCTTACTCGTAATTGTGGCATCACTGTAATAGTATTCTGTTTTAGAAAATATAAACTATATGCCAGAGCTCGTTAGGAATGGTGATGCCATAATTAGTATAAAACATCTAAAAGATTGAAGAAATACCTGCATTGTAATATTGTGTTAGTGTTGTTTATTATTTTACATACTTTTAATTTCAATTTTATACATGTATATACTTGTACAGGTTGGTACAGGTCCCATTTTCGTTAATTCAGAGACATACCTCGTATTGCTAGTTGCAAAAACCATATCTAATATCGTACATTAATGTAATTTCTGTTGGTTTTTAAATTGTTAGCTAAATAGCAAATTATTATTTTTCGCATTCAATTGAATATCTATCCTAAGTCCTATTTAAATGCAACACGTTCTTGATGACTAAGGCGGCAACCCGACTTTCGGAGAAAATGCTGTGTTAAGGTTTTTACTAAGAGAAACTTTTTTGTGGAAACTTAATGCTGCAATAATAAAGCTCTGTGTAATAGATGGTGGGTGCAATTTTTAATTTCCCAGTACTACTCATGTACTTAGTTAACCCACTTTCGAGGTACATGGATCCTACCAACTGAATACCATACAGATGAAGGTTATGGCATGTTAGAAAAAATCATCATAAGGCAGCAGTAAAAATGAGAAAAGAAGAAAATAACAGAAAAAAAAACACGCGACTGCACTTCCCGCTTTTGTTGCTAGGCTCTGAACAATGTTGATTTGTACATAATGTAAAAAGTATATCGTTACGGTATTATGCTCACAATCCTTTCCTGACTTTCAATTGGAGAATTCTATGGTATTTGTGTAATCTTTGTTACAGATATATGCCATTAATAAGGCTGCAGAAATTGGTACTTTTAGAAATGTGTGTGTCAACAGCCACCTGGAAAAATTTTTGTCTGACCTCTGCAAACCACCTCTCTACAGCTGCTTGCATCACCCCAAAATTACTGGAAGATTTTGCCTCACGTAAGACATCTTCTAATTGGTGGAACAGCCTGGAATCACTAGCTCTCAGATCCGCCGAACATGGCGGGCGCTCTACTAATTCAAAACCTGTATATAACAGCCATAGCAATCCCAGATGCATGCCTTAGAGCATTATTTTTTTTATAGAGTCTCGCAATTTAGAAATCAATTGTGCGCAGTAGGCCATTGTAATTGTCTATCCCTATTGCAAATAGTCGGTCAGGATGATTCCTTATGCATCCCAGAACGCAGATACCAAAACCTTTCCAGCAGACGGCACGACCTTAAAATTGAATGGAGGTGAAGAACCATGATGTTTCCACTCTCTACTTTGCACTTTGGTCTCAAAATAGTGGTGCACCCATGACTCATCCATGGTCACATACCGACTAAGAAAGTCCTCTTTGTTTGCTTGCTACTTTTCCAAAAAATGGTTACAAATCAACATCCGATTTCTTGTGTGCTCAATGGTTAACATTCGGGGCACCCACCTTGCTCTCATCTTTTTCATATATAATTCTTTAGTCAGTATGTTGTTCACCGGTTGATATTATAAGCCAGTATCTTTCACAATGTCTCTGTCAAGGTCAATGTCCTTCTTAATGTTTTTGGCTGTTGTTACCGTTATGGGAGGACCACCGTCATATTGATTTTCACAAGATGCTCTTACGCATTTAAAATCTCAATACCAACGTTACTGCTAACCAACAGTTGCCACAGGTATTTTATTACGGCTCTTTGTTATACAGGATTCACTTTGATGAACAATAACGATACACAATTCAAAAATTAGCCACAGAACAACAACACTTTGAGAAATGAACTTGATATTATGTAGATATGATCTACAAATGTCAGTTAACTAAATGTTAGAAACATTAATCAAACAACCAATTAGAAGTAGATGAGGGGTGCGGCATGAGAATTCGCCCTCGTATAACAAGGACTACACAAATGCCATACAATTTGAAAGTCAGGAAGACATTGCGAGCATAATACCGCAACAACATACTTTTTACATTGTGTATAGGTGAACACTGTTCAAAGACTAGCAACACAAGTAGAAAATGCAGTCACGTGTTCCTCCTCTATTATTTCCTTCGTCGTTTCGTTTCGACTGCTCGCCTACGATGATTTTTTTCTAACATGCCACAAGCTCCATCTGTACTATATTTAGTTGTTAAAATCCATATACCTAAAAGAGTAGATTAACTAGGTACATGAGTAGTACTGGAAAATTAAAAATTTCGCTCGCCGTCTATTACACAGAGCTTTATTATTGCAGCACTAGGCTTCCACAAAAAAGTTCCTTTTAATAAAAACCTTGACGCAGCATTTTCTACGAAAATCCGGTTACGATCTCCTCTGACACACGTAAGCGAGCGCCATTTATACAAATTGTTCAGCGATCTCGCCGGACCGTTATTATTATTACTATTACTATAGCAGCCGTTTGTATTCTTATTACTACAATTCCCGTGCACTATAATTGGATACAGTGATGTTGTAATTACACTTATACTCGCCTTACTTCACACGGATTGGATGAATAACGATATCGCCTCTTCGCCCAGTACTTTCGCAGAGTTTAATGCTACGTAGGATCTGGGAAATTAAAATTGTTCCAGAGTAAAAGTGGAAGAAATATACCATCGATCCACTACCTTGACGTGTTTATAAGGAAAAATACGAAGATATACCAAGAAAGACGTTATTTAACTATTCAGTTAGGAGCAACAGGAAGAGGAGACCCGACTCGCTAAAGGAACGGTTCGCTATCGCCGGAGGAAATTGGAGGAAAGCAAATATTTGTTTAATTAACTACGCTGAAATTCAATATAGAGACGATTGGGGGAAATCCTTCCTCCTTCAAATTTAAATCGCTGGAAGATTTACGTTAGAAAGGAAACGATTTAAATACAGTGGAACTTGCGTGGGAGTTTTGTAAAGTACTAGAAGATGGTCATCAGTAAATATTCTGGGGTGGGGAAAGATCTCCAACCAACGCTTACCCAAGTAATTTGAGTAGAGTAAACTTAAATTTATTGATATATACGCAACTGAGTTTCTTTGAAATGGGTTTTAGAAAAGGCAGCTCAACCACAGACGGAATATTTGTTCTATACCGAATTATAGAAAAACACACACATGGTTTATAGACATCGAGAAGGTTTTCGACAATGTAAGCAGATGTAAATTTTGGAAAACTGTGAAAAGGCAGGGATATCCACATTATTATTAAGATATATACAGGATTTACATACATACACCAGAATTGTGTCAGATATAGGCGGAAGATTAACCAGAGTAATACCAACAAACGAAGGAGTTAGACAAGGCTGCTCTGTGTCACCAATATTATTTAGCACATGTATTGATGGAAAAATGAATTCCCTAAAGAAATACGTTTAAATCAGAATACCACCCTAAATTTTAAATAGTATTTTAGTCTTTTACGATCGTTTGTCATAGCCTTAACGGTTGTCGGGTTCCGTCGTGTCACTAGGTTCCTGACGTTTCGCGCACAACTGCGGTTCGCATTTTCAAAGATAGTGTAGTACCCTTGTTCTCCCAATGTTCATATTCTTGTCTCAGTTTCCTTAAACATGTAGTCTATATCCTCTTAATCATATTTTGTACTTACCCATTTTCCACCCTAAGAATACGTTTTTTTACCATGTTTTCATTCTTCGGATTAACTTTGGGTCTTAGGATTCAAATGAGGAATCCATGTTTCGTCAGTAGTTACTATTTGTTGCCGTAATAGGTTAACAGCTCTTGAAGCTAAGTGTCAGATTTATTGCTCCGTCATCTAGCACCAAAATAAGCATATAAGATGCCACGTCGCCATGTATTTGTTCTTTCGCACTGAGTGTGTTGGGTTTCATCAAACTTGTTACACGATCTCTTGTTTCTGTAATAGTCATTCTTCAGTTTCATTTTGCTTTTGTTCGGTCTAGATTGGAGTACGCGTCCTTGGTTTGGTCATCCATATACGTCTATCAGATAGATTTTCTGGAACAGATTCAAAGTAGGTGTTAAAGAAATAGAGAAATTCTTATTTTGTTTACATAATAATCACCTTGATGAGTCTGAGTTGTTGACTCAAATTCATTTTTTGTTCCGCGTTTTATTGTCAGCCACCAAGTACAAATATTGCCATCAGATCCCCAATATGTAGAATGTGTAACTGCTTCAACTCTATGGGTACTGGTATCTTAATTATACATGCCTGTTGCTTGCTATCTGTTTTGGCATGATGTGTTATGTAAACGTAACGGTTGTCGGGTTCCGCTGTGTCACTAGGTTCCTGACGTTTCGCGAACTGCGGTTCGTATTTTCAAAGGTACTGTAGTGCCTTTGTTTCCCCAATGTTCATATTCTTGTCTCAGTTTTCTTAAACATATAGTCTATATACCCTTTATCACAAGCTATAGCTACTTGATCGTCTGCGAAATAGTTTCCATTCTTTCCGTTTTTATTTTCTCCGATTACTTAAAGCTTACAGAATATAAATTTTAAACATTGTATGCGTAAGACTGTATCCCTACTTCAATTCGTTGTTTATGGGGAATGGCTTTGATCTGTTCACGTCTATTTTGATTATGCTATGTGCATCTTTATATAAGTTCCATATTGCATTGATGTACCTGGTACTGAGTCCCACTTTGTTTAAAACTTCAAACATTTTTTCAAGGGTACCGTATAAAAAGCCTTTTGTAGGTCTATAAATACTAAGTGGATGGATAAATTTCTAGCTTTGCGTTTTTATCATACTTGTTGTATTACAAATATATTGTCCATACAAGACCGTCCCGCTCGAAAACAGTTTTGCTCTTCTATTTTTTGTAAGCCACCTTCTATTCTTTTCTTTAATATAGAACCGTACAGCCCTCCTATTGTGCTGATTACTTTTGTCTCTCTTCTTATATATTGAACTGATATAGCTCAGGTTCCAGTCCCTCGGAACTCCTCGGGAACTTCTTCTCTTTGTAGACAACGATTGAACATCTCAGTGGAAATGCTTCCTGGTCCTACAGCTCTTTTATTTTTCGATTCTTTTAGCACTCTTTTAACTTCCGGAGTTGCGATTCTTTCTACGCAATCATCTGAGGCAGTGTTAAATTTCAAATCTTTTAATGAGAAATCTGGTCAATTTTTTATGGGGTATTAATGGTTTATGCTGTTGGAAAATGTGCTGAGATGGTGGAAGATGTGGAAGCTAATTAAAAAGTTACGGAATGTAGATAAATTCCTGTCGGTGGCTAACAGTATGTTCCGTACGGTGAAAGTTTTTTAGAAATACCGATTTTGTTAGCTTATTAACATAATGATAAATTTCTCTTTCTATCTCAAAAAGAAATGTGTCAAAATTATTTTCCATGAGAGCTCATTTGGCTGCCAACCGGCTCACGAAATGAAAGACCTAATTACGATTCCTATCCAATTTGAGGTTTTCGTCCTCCGTGCGATATTAAAAAAAGCTTTCGCACAACGCTTTCGCGTCTAAAAGCTTTTTACTTTATCTAATTAGGATAATTCGTCCTCGTGCTTTTTAATAATACCCTGCTATCCGTCTGCGAAAAATTAATTGATTCAAATTGGCATCGTCCATTATTCAAATTGCTCCTTTAGCTTGGGTTCTGGATGCGATACGTTTATTTGAACCATTAGCATAAAATTCGGAATGTACTGCGTCGTGCTTTATTTTATATTATAATCCTTTTTCGTGTTTGTTACATTCAGCACGGAGCTCTTAACTTATTATTAAAACGAATATCGCTACGTACCGCCGTCTGCATATCAATTTTCCAGGGATAATTTCACGAACAACTGGCAAAGACACGTCACACGTGTGAGATGTCGCCCCATCTTGTTGGAACCGAGTATTCCGATTCCAAGGCTGGCGTAAAAAAATGTTAATCATCTTCACATATCGCTTGGAATTTACGGTTACTGTACGATCTCTGCCACCTTCAAGAAAGTACGAGCCTATGATCCTTTGCGATGACAATGCAGCCCAAGCAGTAACTGTTGGCGAGTGAAATGACTTCTTATACTTCTGTTTCGGATTCGTTGAACTCCAGTAACGACAGTTCTGTCTGTTTGCGTGGCCATTAAGGTAGAAATGCGAAACGTTTTTGTAAAACTCGCACATTCACCACAAATGTTCCGCTCCATAGCGAGTACATTTCCGAGGACGGAGCTAGCAATTGACATACCTCCCTCTCCCCACTCAACCAACGTGTTCACGCAGTGAACAAAACAAATTGAAGAATGCTTTTTGGAAATCTGGCATATCGCGAACTTGAAGGACAAATACAAAGACTACAATTCCTTATAGAATTAAGGGAACGACTGATATGAAATTATGCTGAAGCATCTAGCAAATACCTCTAAACATTGATCGCATAGACCACTACCATCCCACCTATCGGAACGTCATCTTTCTTCTATAATTCTACCTGCAACAAAAGCAAAATCCACAAAATTATGTGCAGTATGTACATGTAAGGCTAAAAATAGGTTTCCATAAATTAATAATAAATTATGAAGTATGGAAATGGGACGAGGAAAAGAAGGAGTTAGAAAAAGCTGAAACGTTAATTAACGCTAATTAACTTTAATCAGAGTAGAGACATCTACAAACAGACGTAAATTATAATAAATAAATAAAATCAAATATATGCACTTTGCATATAATTCGGTCTCTAGTGGTCACTATCTTTTAATAGCGAAAATAAAAGAAATCGACAACACACATAAAGAAGATTGGGAAATAGAGAAAAAGATAAGTTACGAGTCAATACGATCCTATATTGCGTATATATATATATATATATACAATATGCGGCACAACGAAGGTAAATAACTATAAAAGACAAACTAAATGATGGTCCGATGAAATCAAGAATCTAGTGAAAATAAAAAAGAAGGTATGGGAGGGTTATTCAAATAGTAAAAACGAAGAAAGGTATTAGGTAATAAGTATGAGGATGGAATTTCGCCGTTAGCATAACGGAATTTCGTCCAATGCTTTATTCTAACATGTATTACTCAAATTCTTATTTACATTACTAACACAACTGCGATTACACTTACAAATAGATTCTGAGAATTAATTGCAGCTTTACCCTTAGAACTGAAACTAGAATATTTACTTGACTAAACGTACACCCTACGTAGGCAGACGTATTTGAATTATTAGCAAACCAAATAATACAATACTCTCTTCGCGAAAGCAAAGCAAATTACCGCCGTAAATAATACCGAGAATAAAGCTAATTAAAAGGATACTATATCGGTCGGCTTTTACCCTTACACTTATATACGGCAAGTGTAAATTATTAATTCTAATATCATCCGCTCTCGTCGGTGCGTATGCGTATATAAGCAAACGCACACTAGAGCCAAATTACATTCCCTCTTAATTAAAATAAACGGTAACCAAGTGTAAACATGCCTCCATCGACGAACGCGTTGTTGTTTGGAATTCATGCATACGTATAACGTGCAGACAAATATACATATATGCACATATACAGCCTTGGCTAATTGTGTTAGACACCTCTCACTTTTACAGAATGGGAACAAATAGTAGGAAATAAAGAGTGGCAATCTGTTACATGTAACTGGTGTAAAATCCATGCTTTAAACCTTGTGGCGCAATTGATCCCTAAATCTTATTCGCGAGTAAATGCTTTAATAGCTCGTGCGAAGGCAGTATTACTAAAGTCCCCAAAACGCACAAAAAAAAATTAACGAACTGTGTGCCAAAATATCTGAATCACCACAGCCGATGACTACGCGTTGGCGAACTTGATTAAAGGCCGCGTTTTACTAGTGCGAACATTTTGTTGATGTAGCTAAGTAAGTAAATTTTTCAATCCGATTTAAGATACGCCATGAAATGTCCTCAAACTAAGTTCAAATCAATACATTTTCCCAGTTTCACTGTTTTTAGAAGTTAGGAGGTTATCTTCTGAGTCGAACTAACCAGGTGTAATTCTTGTAGATTTTTTGATCAGAAGTAGAATAGATATACAGCAGCGGATGACGTTTGTAACTTTAAATAAAACTAGTAAAAAGTACTTTATGTCTTTGAATTCCCAAAGTGAAATCTACAACAATCTACCTCATTTACTGATAAATCCACTTTACTTATGCAGCAAACGTGACAACCATTTTACATTTTTGCATGAATAACGCAGCTCATTTCCCACTTGAGTATATCCAGTTGCTGAACGGACTTTGAAGACGTTAAAATTTACTACTATTTAGTGCTTTTCTGGCGAAAATTTTCTTCAGTAATAATAGTGCGCATATATTACGCGATGCATTTCTCCTTCTATTGATATTTCTGTAGACAGATCTATTCTAAAACCTATTGACTTTCAAGCGAATTCTCGTGATTCAAGAGTGATTTATAAATTATTTAAATTTTCAAGTCCAAATGAGAAATACTTAACACATGGGCTGAAAAGTCCCGGGCCTAACAAAGAAAATACTTTTTTTTTGGTTCAAAATTAACTTTATTCACCAAAGTAATCTCCATCAAGAGCAACGCAATCATTCCAGCGCCGCTCTAACATTTCAATACCACTTTTGTAGAACGATTTATCTTTCGCCTCAAAATAGGCCTCGGTTTCGGCGATAACCTCTTCATTCGTGCGAAATTTCTTACCGGCGAGCATTTTTTTGAGGTCTGCGAACAGCCAGTAGTCGCTGGGAGCCAAATCTGGCGAATACGGTGGATGTGAGAGCAATTCGAAGTTCAATTCATGTAGTTTTGCCATTGTTTGATTGACTTGTGACACGGTGCGTTGTCTTGATGAAACAAAATTTTCTTCTTTGCCATATGCGGTCGTTTCTTTGCAATTTCGGCCTTCAAACGCTCCAATAACACTATATAATATTCACTGTTGATGGTATTTCCTTTCTCAAGATAGTCGATGAATATTACACCACGCACATCCCAAAATACCGAGGCCATAACCTTTCCAGCCGATTGTTGTACTTTCGGGCGCTTTGGACAAGATTCACCAGTTGCTGTCCACTCAGATGACAATCGTTTTGATTCCAGAGTGAAGTGATGGATCCATGTTTCATCCATTGTCACATATCGACGCAAAAATTCCGGTTTGCTACGTTTAAACATGGCCAAACACTGCTCAGAATAATCAACACGTTCTTGTTTTTGGTCAACAATGAGCAAACGTGGCACCCACTTTGAACAGAGCTTTCTCATAGTCAAATGCTCATGCAATATAAAGCCAATACGTTCTTTTGATATCTTTACGATGTCAGCTAACTCACGCAATGTCACTTTTCGATCATCCAAAACGATTTTGTGGATTTTTTTGATGTTTTCTGGTGTTACCGCGTCATTTGGACGTCCACTGCGTTCTGCATCATCGGTGTCTCTACGACCATATTTGAAGTCAGCAAACCAACGTTTTATTGTTGTTTCTGATGAAGCGGAGTCCCCATAAGACTTTTCAAGCCATTGCTTCGCTTGAACGGTATTTTTTCCCATCAAGAAGCAGTGTAAAATTAAAACACGAAATTGTTTTTGATCCATTGTTTTCAAAATAAGGAAAGGAGCGTGACTCTTAGGACAATAACTCACAAACTAATGAATAAAATATCATGAAATTTTAACAGCTGTCTTTTAAAGGTTAGTACTAACTGAGAGAAAGGTGACTGCAATAAAACTAGCGTCATCTATGTGTTAGGCTCGGGACTTTTCAGCCCATGTGTTAATACTTACGTTAGAAAATGTGGTATAGTTAATTTAAATTCGTTATACCACCTTATGTTATATTCCATAAATGAAACACAAGTTCATATTCTTATAATATGAGCATTACTATACAAAGCAGAATAGACATTAACCAAACATAATTTATAGTATTATCGTCATTACGTCTTCCGTCTGCAAATAATAACGAAAGAGGCAAAAAAGGGCGCCGACCTAAGCCTTACAAATCCTCGTATTTCTTCCAGCATCTCCAAAAGAGGCCAAGCGGCTGCTCTACGGTTGATTGCCGCGTTACCTTTTGTGTTTATTTACCATAACCGCGGCTCTGTTTATACGTAATATTCCCTGAGGGCCTCCTGTGATCAACGTATCCCCGGCTAAGACCCTTACGTCGTCTTGACGATGCCAAGACGTCCTACCGCGCTGCGGCTGCCTCATCATCAAAGTTGAATTTGAAATTAGCTCCGGGAGATTTTCTCATCTTCATTAGGTCGGGTTTTTTTCTCTAGACGTTACCGTGATGGAGAAAAAAAACAAGCGAAGAACTTTCTTGGAAAGGACGACTTATTTACGTAAGGAGTTAGCTAACTTCGACGAATGAGATGTTTTAATTCAAATAAAGGGATTTGCTCTTGTACAACAATTATTTGTACGTCGAATTATTACTCTGTTTATTAGGCTTATTATTTTAATTTGCTGACAATTGCCTTTGAGTTTACTTTTATATATATAAGTTGTTTCTTTTATCTCGAATTTTTGGCTTTTGTTGACTATCCTGGACAGGACGATAGAAGACTACGTAAATACAGGTGGAACGACGAGTTACACGCGGTCAGACAAAGTTTGTCAGCGAGTAACTACATTCTGGAAATGGTAGATAAGATTCTACCGAAACGTAGCGTCGGTTATTTTCAGGACAGAAACGCCAACATGCGGAGAACTCGAAACAACGGTATCATATAGTATATAGACATATGTAAATACATATATACATAAATATATTTATACAGAGTAGGGCATTTTGAAGAGGTATAAAAAATGACGAAATTGAACCAAAAAAAAGGGTATATTTCTGAAAAGTAAAAAAATATAGTTTTTTTTAATATGTTTCAAAAATTAGATCAGTTAAATGATCTAAGCTATTGTTGTCAATATATTGCTGAAGACGTTCTGGAAAAACAAGCGATGAACTTTCTTGAGAAGGACGATATATTAATGTAAGGAGTTAGCTAACTTAGACGAACAAGATATTTTAATTCAAATAAAGGAAGGATATGATCAGACTCTTTTCTTGCCGAATGGTTTCTTCTGTGTAAATTTTTGTTCCTTTTAAATTAAAATGTATATAATATTAAATAATTGAAATAGCTAAATCTAAAATGTATCGCTTTTTAACACAATTCTTTAAACGTTTGCCTAAAACAACCCTTGTTTAGCTAAATTTTCAAGATATATAAACGAAATATAAAATTAGAGCAAGAGAACAGTGAATTTTGATGATTTATTACCATCTTAAATCTTTAATGTCGAAATAGTACTCACACTCAAACGTACTGTATCGTATTGTATATTTACTAGGCTTCGGCTTCCACCAGTGTATTCGGAACTCTAAATTGTTATGGATATATGAGTTGGGACACTTTTTACTTCAAATGACTTTGGAGAATTTTAATAACTGTATTTATTATGAAAAATGACAAGTTCCTCTGGAGAAACAACTTCGGCATCTATGACTTTGATACAGTCGTTATTTAATAATACATAGGTAGTTTCCGGGGATAATCTCACTATACTTAGCTTATTTACCTAAATGATAGGCCACACAGTAAACACTCTTTATGAAGTGGAAATAGATTCTGCCAGGCTGCTACTCCATTCGATGTATGAGAATTTTGAAGATAGTTTGTATGTGTTAGTCCAGGACGATGCTTATTTTCAGACTTTGATAAAAATGTGAGTACAGTATGTTGCGCGTCTTTATAAATAATTTGGAAAGAACTATATTTAATCAGAAATGTATTTTTAAGAAAAACAATATATATAGTTTACGTTAGCGTAGTTTGCGGCTCCAATGCATATGTTGTTAAAGAAATTTAAAATTATAAATTACATGTAAACTATTCTGTTATAAAGTTTATATTATATAAAGATATTTAATTAATGTAAAATCTATTACAAAAATATTTGGCATAAACGCACACATACATACTGCAACTGGAGAGTATCACATCCAAAGGCAGGAGCTCCATCTCTAGAAGTATATTTGAAAAGTTTTCGGGAATATGGTATTCTACTGAAGGCAATTGTCTGTCAATATTAGAATCTAGCGATGATATGCGAGCGTTACCACGTCAAACAAAATGCAAGAATAACAACAAAATTTGTAATAATAACAATCATTACAAACAATATATGTATATAATATGTGTGTGGTGGAAAATCTCAGGCTCTTTAATTTTTACAAATGGGTTCATTGATTTAAATTTTGTTCTTTTTGTTTTTAAATTAAATGATAATGTTTTCTAAATAAAATAACCGAACGTAAGGTTGAACAAATAAATATATTAACAAATTCATAAATATATACAGCTTTTTGGCAAAAAAATAAGTTTTTTTACAGAAAACCTAAAGCAACTCTAACTAATCTTTAAATATTCTAATTAATATGCGAAAGAAAATGAGGACAATAGATATAAATAATTTTGAGGAACTTAAGAAGATTCGACGTCCTTAATCTTTGAAATCGTACTCACTCGCACGTGATTTCTCGCCTTTAAGATGTACTGGTCTTCGGCTTCCAATAAATGTATCCGGAATTTCCAGATTTTATTTGTAGTATCATCTGATACACTTTATGACTGGATATATTCGAAGATCTTAGTAAATTAAATAGTTATATGGGAAAATAACTAATTACTCTCAGGAGAGAGGATGTCGATATGTGTGACTTTGACACGACGTTTTTCTATATCCATAGCATATAGCAGTAACACATGTGTTTGCCTATAAGGTAGGCTTCACAGTAGCCCCATACTTGATATGAGTGAAACTATATAGGTAAATGCTGCCAATCCTGCCATCTTTCCATCGTACGAGAAATTTTGAAGATTATAAGTATAATTTCGTAATAATACATATTTATACAATGTGATTGAAATGTATGAATACAGTATATTAAACGTCTTTTAAGAATGAAATTCGGAAATATTTATTTATATAAAAATATGTTTACGAAAAGCGATATATATAATAAACGATAGTAAAGTTTGCGTCTCCTTTGCAAGTGTTTTTTTAACATGAAAATTATGAAGTATAAGTTAATAGAGAATACCCCAAAGTAGACATCTGTAAAACTTTAGAAAGGAACCTGTACAGATGGAATATCTGTGCTAAAATTCCATAAAGAGGGAGTACTAACGGCACTTTGCCTCCAACTTATAACATCAACCATAATAAAAATAACGGCGTGCACCAAACAGTGACGGGAAAATATCTGGAATAGGTAAACTAGTAAAATTTAGAAAAAATCATTGATAATTAATAGACAAAATTTCATATCATTACAATATATATATATATATATATATATATATATATATATATATATATATATTTAAACACATTACAGAAATTATGAATTTTTAAATCATTTAAAAAAGCAATGTTCTTCTAAATTTTTCTTATAATAATAATAATAATAATAATCTTTATTACCCAACAGAAAATAATTCCATTTACAGGATAATGTGACAATAACATAAAATAGTATAATACAGCATAATGTAGTAATGATATAATATATACAGTGCAGTAATAAACTTAAATTACAAAAATGATACAACTGAATCATGAACATAAAAATAGCTCGGTGACACCAGAATGCAAGAACAAAATAGGACGACATTGTAAATCCATGTACACACTTCAACAAAAAGGATCATCGAGTAATTCATTGGCATTCCTAATCATATGCGTAAAGGGTGCTTTAAGCAGAACATTAGTTTTGCATGACGGGACCTTAAAATTAGGGAAGGACCTGGTATCGTACTGAGGTACCACAAAATTAATTTTGGAGAGAAGGGATGGAGCGTCAATAGCGTGATTAATTAGTTTAAGTAGAAATTGACTGCTAAATTCCTTCCTTCGATCCGATAACGATACAAAGCCGTGTCTCCTCAGCAGACCAGCATAATCAACATCGCGTCCAGGGTAAGTGCCATCAATTTTGAAGGACAGGTATTTCAAAAATCGTTTTTGCACTCTTTCAAGTAGTACTTGCAGATGGAGATAGTGAGGATACCAAATTATGGAGGCATACTCCAACCCAGTGCGGACAAGCGAATAGTATAATGCTTTTAGCGAGGCAGGATTATTGAATGATCTGCTGGATCGTATGAGAAATCCTAAGGATTTCATCGCAGAATTTCGTATGGACAATATGTGGTCTGCAAACGACAAATTTGCATCAAACTGCACGCCCAGGTCCATCACAGACGAGTGCCTAGGAACAATAGCCTGACTTACAGCATAGTGAAAATTGTATAGTCTATGACATCTGGAGTAGCTTACAACAGCACACTTATCCAGATTCAAATGAATTCCATTCTGTGTACACCATCTAACAATTGTATCCAGACTGTTCTGGAGAAACAGACAATCTGCCGGGGAGGTTATGGTATTGTAGATCTTAAGATCGTCCGCGTAAGCCAGTACATTGCAGTCCAGCCCCTGTAGGAGATCATCCAAATAAATATTAAACAAAAGGGGACCCAAATTGGATCCCTGGCACACACCAGAGGAAGCAGAGAATGTTAAGGATGTATATCCATTGTAGTGAACATAGCATGAACGATCAGTTAAATACGAGCGGATCAATTCTGTTACACTTGGCGGAAAACCAAAACTACTCAACTTAGATACCATAAGGGAATGATTGATAGTGTCAAATGCTTTACTAAAATCGGTGTATAATACATCTACTTGTTGACGTCGTTCCATGGATTCGGCAATATGCTGTGCTAACTCAGCAAGGTTGGTTGTAGTAGACCTTCCTGGAATGAAACCATGTTGTCGCGAAGATAAGTAAGGCTTGACACTAACGTAAATTCTGTGAGACAGAAGATATTCAAAAATTTTTGCAAAGTTGGATTATACTTCTATACTGGATATTTTCTCGTCAGTGTATGGTTCACGCCTTTATTTTCTTATTGTTGATGTTATTGTTGGAGGCAAAGTACCGTTAGGACTCCCTCTTCTTTAATTTATTTATATTTATTCCGTACAGTTTTCTTTCTGTGTATTAAATTTTAGAGATATATTTTTGTGTTTAGTTATAATTTCATCCAAATTTACTTCTAAAAGACGTTCAATGTATTTCACTCACGCATTTTTATTATATTATTAAAATATGTATCGTCCCGAAATAAAAGAACCCATTTGGCAAATTAAGAGTCTGAGATTTTCCACTACAATATATATTATATATATATATGCGTATATATGATAAATTAAAATGTCTTTGTAATTACCAAAGCTTTTAAAATTATTTCGAAAAAATGTTGGATGCGGTAGGATTTGAACCTACGTCCTCACACGATAATATCCCCACTCATAGTTCATTGTCGGTTAGAGAATTTCTGGCAGAGAAAGATTCCCTCGCCCGCCCCATAGTCCCATTGCGGAGCAATAAACAACATCTAAGGAGCCCCGACGCAGGTTCTAAACGGCATGACGGAAGACTTACAGAATTGTTAGCAGTAATGGAAAACTCGCTAGAGACGCTGTGTGAATTCCAAAGGAGCTTACTTAGAAGGGAACGATATTAAGTTGTAGATACATCCAATTAAATACTTTAAAACTAATCATTCTTATTAATTCTGAGACATACCTCGTATCTATATACAACAATGTACTTACTCATCTCGTCAAAATGAACTGAAGAAGTTTAAACACCACTGGACTATTTTTTGCGAAAAGAAAGCAAACCTCAAAATTGAACGGGTAAGCGATTTCGTTTTGCATAGTTTGCATGAACCCAACCGTTTCCGTAGACAAATAAACTACGCAAATTTCTTTCTCGATACAAACCTCTAACCGACAAGATACACAATTCTTCCGCTAAATTCCTCGGCAACGAACCAAAGCACAAGTCGTCGAAAAAGATCTTCCGTCGTCTACGGACGAAAGATAGTAGTTTTCTCCCCCCGTGTCACACCCACCGGTTTACTTTTACGCGAAGTTTGTTTTGGAATCTTGGTAATTTCCCAGAGGGGAGTTATATCCACTCGGTATAACCCCAAAGCAGAGACCGCTTACGCTCCCCTTTCCTCTCGATACCATCGCACAAAAATCAAGTTCGACGTCGAACATGGCGCGCGGTGAGGCAATAGGGAAGGGACCGTTAAGGAAAAAGATCGTTTGCATAAACAAGTTTCCAATTAAATTAACGCAGTTTCCACTTTCAAGAAGAGCGAAGACGGAGGATCTGGAAGTGGATGAAGGGGAATAAGAAGGAGTGGAGGGAATGCAACAACCCGACAGTCGGTCGCTCCCTCTACACATTCAATTAGGAACTTCGACATTATCCGGCGTACATCTTAATTAAAAATTTAGAACTTCTCGTCCGCGGCGAATACGCTCAATTAATTTATCTAACTTCGCGTCCTAACAATACTTTCCCCCGCGTTAAATTTTTGAACGTCGTAAGCGCTGTCTTCGCCAGGAAATTTGCATATCTCCATTTATTATTATTAGGATAGAGTGCATGAACTTGGCGTTTAGTAAGACGTGATTTTACTAAGTACTTTTGAAAGTTAATTATATATCAACTTTATCATTTTAAAGGAAATCTCACGATAGAAATCTATAATAATATCTAAGTTTTAAATGTTAATGCGTCTGTCGGAATAGTAGATTTGGCCTGTGTATTCAAAGTTTCAAAATGAAGAATAGAAATTTCAAATAATCGTACATAAGAGACCGTGGAGTAAAGGAACAATACTTCATATTTTAACAAACACAACCTTCTGTTGAGGTAACTACGCTATTGTAGTAAAAACAAAATCATATGAAGTTTGAGTTGAAGGGTGGACTTCTATGCTGCATACCTGACCCCCTTACAGTAAAACTACAGTGGCGTTATATATTTTATTTCCGACGTAGTCTCGCTCTACACTAATGCACTTGGTCCATCAGTGCTCCAACATCTCAACAGTCTTCTGGAAAAATTTTTGCTCTACCTCCGCAAACCACCCCCCTTCAGCTTGCATCACTACTGGAAAATTTTGCCCCACATAAGATTCCTTTTAATTTGGGGAACACCCTTTAATCACTAGAAGCCAGATTCTGCGAGTATGCCTAGTGCTTCACTACTTCAAAGCTCGCTTAGTGTATAGAAGCCATAGCAATACTAGATGTGTTGCTGGAAACATGCTGGTGGAACAGCACACCGTATATAGCGTCTCGCACTTTAGAATGTGATGTGAATGATCAATTGTGCGTGGTAGGTCCCTGTAATGCCCTGTCCGTTTTGCAAATAGTTAGTCAGGATGATTCCTTGAGAATTCCAGAACACAGATAGCAAAACCTTTCTAGCAGACGCCATGACCTTAAATATTTGTGGAGGAGGAGAGCCGTGATGTTTCAATTCTCTACTTTGTACTTTGTAGATCTATGATTACATACCGACTAATAAAGTTCTCTTTGTTTGCTTGGTACCTATCTAATATACGTACAGTATGATACCGTGTGCCTCTTTTATCTGTTGTTACCTTTATGGGACGATCACCGGATTGTTGGTTTTCACAGGATGTTTTCTCGCCTTTAAAATCACGGCGCCAGAGTTTGACTATATCATAACAAAATGCAGACTCTCCAATACTTACCATAATGTCTTTATGAATTTGAGTTGGCGTCATGCCCTTTTTCTGGAGGTATTTTATTACGGCTCTTTGTTCTACAGGATCCAACAGTTATGACACACGATTCAAGAATTAGCCACAGCAAAACAACACTTTGAGAAATGAACTTGATATTATGTAGATATGATCTACAAATGTTAGTTAACTAAATAGAATGCCACCATAATTTTACTCGCGCTAAATATAACTATAGTGAGAGTTATCGTCGTACGTTTTTGTGTTTAAAGTAAATTTTTGGCAGTGTAATTTCGTAAGAGTGTTAAACCAAAATGACCTGTTAACTAATTAGATGAACACATTTACTAGGATAAACTCCCCACAAGTTAAGTATCTGCTTTGAATCAATTAATGCAGTAACGTTAATTAATTAATTGCTTCGGCAAACTTTACATTCAACACATCGTTATAACTTGTTTGT
Organism: Trypoxylus dichotomus; assembly: GCA_023509865.1. Classification (NCBI taxonomy): domain Eukaryota; kingdom Metazoa; phylum Arthropoda; class Insecta; order Coleoptera; family Scarabaeidae; genus Trypoxylus; species Trypoxylus dichotomus. Next base: position 39,855,144 of record CM042081.1, read on the forward strand.
CACTTGTCCATACTGGGATATAAAGATCTCCCACATTTTGAAGAGGTATACAAACTGAAGAAATTTAACTTGGAAAAAACTGAATATATTTTTGGAAGGAACATGAAATATAGATTTATTAATGTGTTTTAAAAATTATAAATGACGGTAATCCTCAAAATTTGAGTTTTTCGAATATATACTACCAAAAATTTAAACATATATATATACCAGTTTCCTATGTGCCATATAAATGGTGCCGGAAGTAATGTTCCTTTTGGAGCTTCACAAGCTTCCTCCACTCAGGTCATGTTTTACCTCTTCTTTCTAAGATTTTCGCTAAGGCATTGTCTCAAGTCTGTCCTGGCCTTCCTCTTCTCTTATTTTTCGCAATATTTGCTTTCCATATTCTTCTAGGTTGTTCATAGGTGACTTTGTCGTTTTCTATTTTACGTTCATTCAAATAGTGTGGAACCCATTTACCCGCATTTTTGTGATCTACAAAAGCGCTCGCTGCCTTTCACATTGAAATCACCACTTTTAGAGTGTCGAAACCATCTCTCACATATTCTAATCGATTAAGCGTGTTCATCATACGTTTCTACCAGAAAACGATGACTTTCAACAGCATTTTTCTTTTGATTGAATAAGAAAAGTAATGCTTGCCGCAAATGATACTTTTCAAGCACAAGCTCGACAAGGCCACTGAACGATAAAGCAATGACGCTAGTTTTTATCAGACTCAACTTGTGTGTGTTTGTAGTTGTAGAACAGGACTATACACTAAGGTGACAGAATAAAATAGACACCTACTAATTAAAAAATGCATTCTATTCTCGTTATATACAAAATATTTTAAAATTTTTAAATTAGACTAATATTTTGTCGATACACCTTTACTTGCGTGAAGTGCTGCGTGTCGTCGTGGTATAGAATCTATTAAATGATTAATGGTGTCTTCTGGAATATTTAACCACTCTTCTGTAACAGCTGCCACGAGTTCTTCCTTATTGCTGGGTTTTCGGGGTCGTTTCGCCATATTTGTCTGGATTATGTGCCAAACATTCTCTATCGGATTCATGTCTGGTGATTGGCCTGGCCATGGTAAAATTCGAATCCCCTGTTCCTCTTTCCATGTGGTTGTTGTTCTTGCTTTGTGGCAGGGTGCTCCATCCTCCATAAAAGTGGCGTCTTCTTTAGATAAAATGGCGTTGTCGAATATCGGTAGTAGTCCTTCTGTTAATATTTGAATATATTTTGTCGCATTTATATTTCCGTCACAGATTACTAATTGCGATCTTCCACCATACCATATCGCGCCCCACACCATGATGTTCACACCGCCGTATTTCACCGTCTGATGCAAAAATTCGTCGCCCGTTGCTGTGACGAACGTCTCCATACCCACGTACGACCACTATCACTGAATTGGCAGTATCTGTTTTCGTCTGAAAAAATGACAGACCGCCAAAACTCTTCGGGCTTCGTTCGCATTTCGATTGCCCAAGCCATTCGGCGCCGTTTTTTGAAACGCCGTAAGGAGAGGTTTTTTCTTTGCCACCCTTTTATACATCCACACACTGTGGAGGTATCGCAGAACGGTGCGCTGACTTTTCTGTGAAGTTGCCGTAAGCTCAGCTGCACTTTTTCGCGGTTCTATTAACACTTCGCGCACAAGCACCCTTTTACTTTTTTCAGAAGGTCCGACACACTGACACACAACTGTGGACAACGGAATATTTAAAAATTTAGTTATTTCACATTGCGAAGCGCCGCGTTCACTCTGGCCAACGATGCGACCCCGGGTGAAGTCGCTAATATCATTCGAAACTTGTAAGCGAAGCATAGTTGTAACGATACTAAACTATGACGAATTCCTTCCAATACATCTACCTCTACCCTAATGACAAGAGAAAGTTCTTAATTCGTTCTTAGAATTTAGCTGTTTACATATTTATACCGCTAGTCCTGGTGTCTATTTTATTCTGTTACCCTAGTGTATTTGTTTTATTTACATTGCACTTATAACAAGTAGATGTATAACGAACGCCTATTTCCGGTATATCATGGAGGATAATCTTTCCAACAATTTATGAATATTTAATTTCAATTTCCTGTTTTCATTGTTAAAGTAACTGATATATCCAACCTGACGCAATATTTTTTTCTCAGGTCTTTTCCGGTTTATGCGAATATCACCGAAAAGCTCGCACCCGCTCATTTATCAAACGGTCTTTACAAGTTAATTACATTACGCCTTATGAAGCGAAACAACATTTCCTACATTATTTATTATGTTTTTTTAATTTATACTTTATGCGCCGAGATGTCTTTCTTTTTCCCCGTTCGAAAGACGCCCGAAAAAAAAAACAGCATCCGACGCGTCGGCGATGATTTATGACTTAATTTAGAACGTTTTTCATTGCCTCCCTTCGAAAACGTGGAGGCTTCAAATATGGTGGATGGATGAGAGGATAGGGGGCGGATTCCTTTTTTCATCCTCCGTTATTTTTATTCCCCTTCCTCTCTATATTGCGTGCCACCTGTACATTGTTCCCGGACCATGGGTCTCGTATCATTTATTACGTTGCGCAGAACAAAAAAATTCATCTCATTTATTACTTAGCGCGTTGAAAATGAAAGCGAAGCCTGCTATTTATTTGAATTTTTTCTTGTTTAATATCGTTAACGTAGAAGATACATGGATTCAAATAAAAAAAAGGAACTAGTTATTTGGTCAAAATTGTTTGTTTTTATTCAAAATACATCCATTATTTAAAATAATTCCATAAAGGACAAAAATAAGTTTAACAAACCTCATATTACGTGAGATTAGACAGATTAAAGTTATTCACAATAAATTTATGTCGCAAAACCTAATATTTCGACTTTTAATTGCAATAATTAACAACTTACAACATATATCAATGGTGTTTCATTCCAAAATCATCAGCTGCATGCCCTGATTAAAGAAAAACTATTTGTAAAAATAATATCCAATTATTCTGTAAACCCATTAAGACTAAGAAATCATACGTAATCAACTTGCCTGTTCTGCATCAGTCAGCTTAAATTTAACGCTTCATCGAGATAGCTCCAAATAACCAAATCATCCTTGGAGGAGGAAGTTGGACAGGTCGTATATTCCGTTATGATTTCGACCAAATTTTGTACTTTTAATTAATTTAGGCACCACTACTGCGAACTTCAAAATAGATAGATGCGATTAATAATCCCGACGTTCTAGTTAAATCAAACTATTCACTAATTGTGAAGGTATCGATTTTGAATGAAGTATGATCATATTATAAATGGGAAATTTGGTAATTAGTTGATTGAGAAAATAACTGTGATCAAATATAATTAACATGATTCATAATATAAAAACGAATGCTGGATAAATGTAAGAAGAACAGAAGTTAAAGGAAAAGACTATTAATTATTATATTATGTGTATATCGGTAACTTATTGTCTGGTTAAAGATTCAGAATATGAAAATTCTAAAACATGAACGTAGGGTTTATTTCAAGGAGTTCATTAGTACACACATTAATGTTGATACAAATAAGACGCATAAACGTACGTAACGTTAAAGCAATAAGAAAGTTTATCGACTCTTCAAAACAGTTTCTAATGTATGGCATGACGGAAATATAAAAAAGATATGTAAACAAACACTATAATACTTTGTGGTAATTGTCAATCAGGTTTTTATGTTTATAAGCAATACCATATATTTATTTTGTTTTGTTATGTTTCTTACCAATTGTCATTTATTTTTGAAGCACTTTAGTGTCGTTTTAATTATTCTTAATTAATTTCAATTACGAGTAGAGTTACCCATTGGTAGAAAGGTATGTTCATGATAACTTAGTCCAATACATTGAAAAATTTTATATGTTAGACAAAAACCAGTATGGATATAGGCCACAGGTATCGCAGTAAACTCCACACTATACAATTTAACCAGTTGGTAACTCACTTCACAATGAGAGTCAATGGGTTCTTTAAACACTGCGTTCCGAATAATTTAATTTGTGTAGTGTGAAGTTAATGTGATTCTGTGAATTATACAACCACACAGTCCTTGTAACTGTTTTGACTGTGGATATAGAATTGATTAAAGTGCAGAAAATATTAAATATGCTAATTTAACAAATACTAGTCTAAGTGGAGGATTTTATATGGTATGCATATTTATTAATTTTTGAAGTGCCTTTGACCTCGGGAAAAGATATGTAAAGATACACCCATGCTATTCTGTAGGGGAATTGTGTGTCAGTATACTAGCTTTGCCCAGCGGTATTCTCTACCCTTGTTTAACTACTAATACAAAATCTTATCCTCACATCGATCTTTTCAATCAATTAGAATCGATTCAATGAAGCCCTCATTCCGTATTACTACGAGGTGAGGGGGTATATCGCTAGACATGCTTCATTCGTTTCAAGTGAAGCTGGCGGTGTTTGATTCATTTTCCAGTCGCCCAGAATGCAATCAACAGCTTGCAACTTTTAGATGGCAATTCACATCCTCATATGTAAAAAGTAGAAGAAACCCACAAAACGGAATATCCAGGCCCTTCCGTACCAATCAAAATTCAGATCAAATTCAGTTGAAATATAGAATTTTATCATTAGATAAGTTATGTAAGTTTGTCATTATTGTAAAACATGCAATATGAAACGAAGGATGGTGCCAGGTTTTCAACAGTAGTAATGATGCTTTTATTGCAGTATATTATTATTTAAAATTGACATTTTCTTTAACAATTTCGCCTAAAAGCGTGTCTGTCTCGTCGTGGGTTCTCAGGTCTATTTTATATCTGGGTATTTTACTAGAAAAGTGTTTAATTTGGAACATCTTGTGACTTCTTTGCTCGACTAAGTACGAATATTTGTATTACAGTCCCTGATCATTTTATTAGGGCTACCTTATAAATTTAAGCTTTTGTGTTTCCAACGCGATAACTTACAAATACAAGTATAAAATTCATACACAATACCTATCTAAATACCTTCATTAAATATCTAAGAAATTGAGAAAGTGTCACTTAATCAATTCTTGCCTATTATTATCCCCCTCATGAATCATTCTGCACTATATAGAAGATGGGTAAAAACAAGATTGAAAGGCACAGTATTTGGTAGAATATTATTTGGATTAGTTACTATTCTAGAAAGAATATTTATCTGTACATGTAACAACGCTTTTTCTGTGTTTACGTATTAGTGTTGCATTTTAAGTTATTGCTTGTATGCGATTTATATTTTTTCATTATGGGTAAAAAACGAACATATCAAATGAGAAAAGCTGCGTATTGAGCCATTGTTGAATACAGGAGTGCATTCTCAACGCACAATTGTGAAGAAAGAAGAAGTATTCCGACAAACAGTGCGCCGTTTTAACGAAAGCAAAGATACCCGCTACAAATATTGGAAGAGCGTTTTGCGGCAAGAAAAGGGTCACTACTAATGGAGATGATCGACATATCCTGCAGAAGCAACTGAAAATCGAGGTTTATCCACCAAAGAAATAAAGAATGTAATATTTCAACAAGGAGTGCAAATATCCACGTGTCCAGTACGTAGACGATTGTACGAAGTCGGATTAAAACGCAGACGCTCCCTGGAAAAGCCGAATTTAAATAAGTGTATAACTCAAGCAAATGTTTTTTGTTTAATTAAACGACGTCTTTTCATTGAAGATCGTCTTCAGCGAGGAGTCAAAACTAGAAGTCATGACCGAAAGAAGTCATGACCGAAAGAGTTCACTTTAGAAAACGTCAATCTGAACGGTTTGGTGAAGCTACTGTACTAGAAACGGTGAAACACCCTCCCTCAGTTATGATATCAGTCGAAGATCCTAGACCGCTGTATTTTTGCCAAGGCACCATGAATCAACACCAATATAAGCGTGTATTGGAGGATGTCTTGATGCCATATATCAATTATCTGGATCCGGATGAAGGCCCTTACTCATTCATACGCGACAAAGCACCATGCCATATGGCCAAATCCATTCAAAGTTTTTTGGAAACGCACGTTCTCCCAGTGTTACCTGCGCCGGGAAATTCTGCCGACCTCAATGCAATTGCGAACTTGTAGAGTGTTCTAAAATATGGGAAAATTACTCTACAATTAGACATACCGTTAATGCTTGCATAGACAGTATGTCAAAAAGAATAATAGCAATTATAAAAGCCAAAGGAGGCATTACAGAGTATTAGTTATATAGTTGTGACGATGTCTACAAATAGTTCTGAATATATTTATGCTTGTACAATACGTTTTTCGTTATATATTTTAATAGAATCGCTATTTTAGCAAGCGGCCTGGTGCAATCTGATATCTAATAAATTGAACAGGGACTGTACATCGATATGGAATGTGCTATGTGATGCAAAAATACTACTGTTTAAAGAGAACCATGGTTATTGCTATTATTGTTTCCTGACAGTTCTTCCACCATTACTCCATTATGAAACCGACAAAACAGTTTTTGTAAGGCTTTCATCCATGCGCCGCATGCCCTAGGAACTGCATAAAGTTATGCGTGCAAAAACAATAATATTCAAACAAGCGACCGCAACAATCTGTTTTTTAGCGGGCACGCACAATGGTGGCTAATTTTTTCGCGGTGTTCTATACGTACGTGAGACGTAAACTGTGTATGTTCTAGCAACTCTTCTGAATCTCCCTGCCTTCATGACAATGCCCTGTGGGATGAACTAGTATAGTTAAGATATACCCACTTCTTACCTATTTACGTACATGCAGAGAATATTGTGAAGATATTTATTTGAACTAAGTTTGTATGATAAAAACGGTAATCAGCCAATCGGATATTGTCGAACTCCCTTTTTTTTCTAAGACGTGCTCTGTTTTGAATTTGTATTGCTAGAACCTACTGATAACTAAAACTAATACTAATATTAAACCACCGTAACCAACGTAATTAAATTACTTTAATAGATGTCAGTCTGGGAAGGATTTGAATCCACGACCTCTGCGTTAGCGGCGCATTGTACTACCATTACACTACGACACCACCATTAACAATTTGACATCAGTAAATAAATGATACTCTGTATTTTTGTTCTGCTTGAGAAGCACTATATCTGCAACGATAGGAGAACCGGAATTGGATCGTGTCATGATGAGATAATATAGAAATGAAATCAGAATAAGAGGAGAAAGGTATAAAAAGAAAGAAAAAGAGATAAAAAGAAGAGGAATGAAAACGGGGGGTGAAAAAGAAAGAAAGGAGAAAAGAGTAAGAGAAGGAAAGAGTGTCAGAAAGTGAGAGAAGGCAGAAAGAAAGAAAAAGAAAAAAGAACAAAAGAAAGGCTTCACATTTCTTTCTTTTTCAACCCCTCCCCCCATTCCTCTTCGTTTTATATCTTTTTCTTTCTTTTTATTTCTTTCACCTCTTACTCTTATTTCATTTCTATATTATCTCATCATGACACGGTCCAATTCCGGAAGTAGTTCGTTTATTACTAACTCCGGCCGTGGAAGCCTACGTATTCATTTCGATACGAGAACCGCTTGTTGGTATAAAATTGCATTCGGTAAGCCGTACAATATCATAGGTAGCTGCGGACTATCGAAAGCAACAAGTCTGCATGCAAAACTTCGAAGACCTCTGGCAACACAAACGAAGTTAATTAAAGGATGAAGACATCGGAGTAAATTGGAAGCGTTTAATAAAGGCAAGAAAGATGCACGATAGCAGTAGTGGGCCGAATTCTCCGAACTTCGATAGCTCACGTTCACCGTTTAAATTGATAAGTAGTTCTGAATAAACTTATGCTTCGTATAATACGTTTTTCGTTATATATTTTAATAGAATCGCTATTTTAGCAAGTGGCCTGGTGCAATCTGATATCTAATAAATTGAACAGGGACTGTACATCGATACGAAATGTGCTATGTGATGCAAAAATACTACTGTTTAAAGAGAACCATGGTTATTGCTATTATTGTTTCCCGACAGTTCTTCCACCATTACTCCATTATGAAACCGACAAAACAGCTTTTGTAAGGCTTTCATCCATGCGCCGCATGCCCTAGGAACTGCATAAAGTTATGCGTGCAAAAACAATAATATTCAAACAAGCGACCGCAACAATCTGTTTTTTAGCGGGCACGCACAATGGTGGCTAATTTTTTCGCGGTGTTCTATACGTGCGTGAGACGTATTTTATGAGAGCTCCGATATGAATATTTAGTTGTGCACACATACAATCGCACCCGCACGTATCACCCTCCCAAGCCGCGCACGCGAAACGCAAATATAAATCAAAGTACAACTGTAAAATCAACTAACCGTGTACTGGATTCGTTATGTAAATAAAAACTCGCGAAATAATTTATTGTTACCAATGAATGCAGCAGGTGATACACGAGGGAATTTTATATCGAACAAAAAAGGCGACGCAATGAGCTTTGCCTGAGTTATGTACGTGTATTTACTTTGCTTATTCTATTTTATGCTCTACTCACTCTTTTTTCAGGATAAATAAACGGTAAAGCAGTTTGATTTTGAAATTTATTTATGACGCACAGTTTTGCTTTTTTAATTTCTCTTCTAATTAATTAGTACAACCGTAACTTTCTAATAAATTGGTATTTATAATATTTGTATACAGTGTAATTAGTACGGGTAACGGTTTAAGTTTTTGGTTTGTACTATGTGCCAGAGGAGTTCGATGCCTATGCTACCAGAACCTCCTAACAAATGCAGTGCACAACGTCGCATTGCATAGTGGAAAGAATAGTTAGAGCGACATACGTACAAATTTTGAAAGTTTGTCTAATGACTCCGGTAATTACCGTAATCTATACTGGCCTCCGCAATCCCGTAATATGTATAGTTGGAATGTTATGAGGTAGGCGCTATAAATTCTCGACCTGACAAGATTATACAGGTTCAAGCGTGTTCAAACTTCGACACGGCATGCATGCATATACCCGAGGTCTACGCTATAAATACGGCGGTTCGAAGAATAGTAGTCTTTAGTAGCCAGCCCAGCAACGTGACTAGCCCATGAAAATGTCTGAAGTAATGAAAATTGACTACCGCGCCGTCATAAATTTTTAACAAAAGAAGGGCATTCGCCTAATCACATAAGACAACGTTTAGACGGCGTTTACGGTGATTCATCTCCTTCGTATTCCACTGTAAAAGAGTGAGCAAGATATTTCCGTTTGGGAGAAGAATCCCTGGAAGATGCTGAACGGTCGGGTCAACCACATGCAGTGATAACACCTCAGCAAATTTTAATTATTGAAGATTTAGTGCTGGAAGATAACCCTTTGAAAGTGAAGGAATTAGTAGTGATAACAAACATATCCGAAACAAGAACTTGCCAAATTCTCCATGACCATTTGGATATGAATAAAATTAGTGCAAGATTGATACCACGATTTCTTTCTACTCTTCAACGTGAACTTCGTGTGCAGTCAACCCAAAACCGATTTTGGAGTCCATAGCCACAGGGTATGAAGCAATGGTTCTGCTTTACGGTCCTGCAGTGAAAATGTGTCCATGGAATGGCGGGGATCTGATGAACCTCATCTCAGAAAGGCGAAAGTCGTTCAATCAACTAAAAAGATGATGGCCACAATATTCTGGGAATGTGAGGGCATTTTGCATATTGCGCGTCTTTATTACATAAACCTAGGGACAGTATTCGTGCAAAACATCGTGGAAAATTGACAAGAGTCGTTTTAAGGGCGATAGGAAGTTGCAAGCAGCTGTTATAGAACATTTTGACGGAAAAACTGATTATTTTTACAACGATATCGAATTATTAATTAATCGTTGTAATAAAGGTATAGAAGTTAGGAGAGATTAGATCGAAAAATAAAATTTCTTATATTGTTCCAAATCTCTTTTTTCTATATCAGGCCGAGAATTTACGGCGGCTACCTCGTACACCACCGCTTTTAGTCAGTGTTCTATGGTACTACCTAGAGTTAGCTTGGTATAGTGTTTCTGCTGTGTACGTGTTAAACGGTAAAGTACGTACTCTTTTAATTGCACATTTGCTCAAGATACTTCATATATGTATGTTTTAGATAATTATTTTTTGTTGTACAGTATATCAAATTCCTGTAAGTAATAAAGTTCATATAAGATACAATATTTTTCTTTAATTTTGAACTTTGAGTAGATTTTTGTAGATTTCTATAAATATTATAACATGCGAATTTTTGAAAGACAATGTGTACCATGATACTTACTAGTTTAACAAAGATCACTGCCCAAATTTATTTAATTAATTTTTTAGTTTTAAGCCCAATACAGGGTATGACACGGGTGACTAATGCATGCATTAACTTTTTTTAAATCGGATTATGGGGTGTTCTTCAGCACCTGTCACGGTTGCTTGAATGATCGGAACGTTATCACAAAAGCGTGCTTCCATTGCAGTTCTTAGTTTCGGGAGCAGAAAATAATCGTACGGTGGTAGATTAGGCGAATACGAAAATAGGAGATGATGCAAATTTGTTTTTTAGTGAAAAACTCATGAACCTTAAAGGTTCTATGTATTAATGTGCAATAACAACAGCTGTTTTATTGCTGGATATTCGGGAGTAACTCGAAAATTCTCAACAACAAACGATGTGAAACTCCTAAATAGCATTCTCCATTAACAGTTTCACCTTCTAGAACAAATTCCTTGTAGACAAATACCCTTTGGATCGTAAAAAGTAACCAGCGTCTTTGTAGTTTTGAGTAGCTTTTGCACTTCTATTGTGTAGATTGGCGCTTAGTTTCAGGATCATGCTTAAAGCACTGTCTCATCATGAGCTATGATACACTCAAAAAAAATCTGAATCGTTTTCAGCAGTTTAAATGATGTCTCTACTATCCGCTGCTGGAGCGATTTTTTGATCTTCATGCACACACCTTTCTTTTACCCAAATCGATCGTCAAAATTTGTTGAACAGTTTCTCTATTGGCCTTTAATTCTTTAGCCAACCTTTTCACAGTGAAATTCCCTTTTCGAAATTTTTGCACCAATTTAGCGCGATTTTTACCTTGTAGACGTCCAGGTCTTTCATTATCATTTAAATCTTCACAACTGTTATTAAATCGCGTAAACCTACGCGATTTAATAACATAAACTCTTGCACGAGACATGCATTCATCACCATATACTTCTTTCAACAGTTCGTACGTCTCTGCAATTTTTTTCCTATTAAAAAAAAATTGAATACTTGCTCTTTGTTCCACAGTTTGTTCCGTTATTGCATTGTCAAACTGTGTATATTCTAGCAAGTCTTCTGAATCTCCCTGCCTTCATGACAATGCCCTGTGGGATGAACTAGTATAATCAAGATATACCCACTTCTTACCTATTTACGTACATGCAAAGAATATTGTGAAGATTTAATAATGATAATCAGCCAATCGGATATTGTCGAACTCCCTTGTTTTCTAAGATGTGCTCTGTTTTGAATTTGTATTGCTAGAACCTATTGATAACTAAAGCTAATACTAATATTAAACCACCGTAAACAACGTAATTCAATTACTTTAATAGATGTCAGTCTGGAGAGGATTTGAACTCTGGATTTGACTTCTGCGTTAGCGGCACATTGTACTACCATTACACCAGCACACCACCATTAACAATTTGACATGGGTAAATAAATGATACTCTCTATTTTTGTTCTGCTTGAGACGAACTATATCTGCACCGATACGAGAACGGGAATTGGATCGTGTCATGATGAGATAATATAGAAATGAAATCAGAGTAAGAGGAGAAAGAAATAAATAGAAAGAAAAGAGATAAAAAGCAGAGGAATGAAAAGGGGTGGTGAAAAAGAAAGAAAGGAGAAAAGAGTAAGAGAAGGAGAGAGTGACAGAAAATGGAGGGAGGGGGGGGGGAGAAAGAAAGAAAGAGAAAACACAACAAAAGAGAAAGGCTTCACCTTTCTTTCTTTTTATTTCTTTCTCCTCTTACTCTGATTTCATTTCTATATTATCTCATCATGACACGGTCCAATTCCGGAAGTAGTTCGTTTATTACTAACTTCGGCCGTGGAAGCCTACGCATTCATTTCGATACGAGAACCGCTTATTTGTATAAAATTGCATTCGGTAAGCCGTACAATATCATAGGTAACTGCGGACTATCAAAAGCAACAAGTCTGCATGCAAAACTTCGAAGACCTCTGCCAACACAAACGAAGTTAATTAAAGGATGAAGACATCGGAGTAAATTGGAAGCGTTTAATAAAGGCAAGAAAGATGCACGATAGCAGTAGTGGGCCGAATTCTCCGAACTTCGATAGCTCACGTTCACCGTTTAAATTGATAACAAGTAAGTCAGCGCTGCAAGCGTGAAAGACGTCAGTTACCAGCGATGCACACACATGAATCTACACGATCAGGTTACCTACTCTGTGTTTGGTTTCTACTAGTTTCGGTCTCTTCGTTAGCGTTAGCGCCGAGATGTCGAAATCGAAATCATAAAAGGATACCTTTCCAATTAAAACTTCGTCTAGGAAACGCGTCCGAATGATGCTGTGGTAGTACATCGCCTCGCAGGTAGATAATTGATTTTTGCGAGTTTCTATGAAGGAACGTTAGCGCATCATTTCACCGCCGAAGTTCGGTCAACTTAGTTTAAAATCGACTAACCGCTTTATCTCGCTAACTAGAGCGATTATCGCTTTTGGATCGACGTGCTGACACGGTTGGAGCGGCGGAGATATTAAGAAAATCGGGTGCTCGAGCTCGCAATTACTCGTTATGGTCTTTTGGTAATATCGTCGGTGTCGATACCACAACTCGTGAATATTGCTTTGGAAGAGGATAGATTTTGAACTCGAGTAAATGAAGTCATTTATTTTGGAGTGTTTGAGTAAAGTACGCGAAAGCAACAGGTTAATGGATAATTAACGTTAGGCTAAAATTTTTGGATTTATTCGGATTAACGTGTTTGAATCCTGATTTGATCCCTAGATTTGTTTGGCGAAAAACCAGCTCATGCGCATCATCGCTCCATCGATTATTAGCATTACAAATTCATGTGAATCCTTTCATTCCAAACTATATGAATTATTTTACTTAATACGTCCATCTATTTATATTTTTATTGAAAAATTTAAGGAATTTCAAATAGACATTTATGCTAAATTCAAAGGGTACAAACACCAGCGGGAGTTAAAGACACACGTGCGAAATGAAAATTAGAAACTCTAAATAAACTGTGTGAATCATTAAAATAATGAAACAATTTATTTGCCAGTTTGATAACGCTTAGCTTTCTTTTTTTGTATAAGTTCAATGCATCAACATTTTGATTGCTAGTATTTATGATAAGATACCAATATGTATAATAAATTACTAATATATCTATCTGATTGAAAGGTTGAAAAATATAAAAGATGACAAGGAAAATACACTAACTGAGGAAAAAGAAATAATGGAAGAATAGAAAATGTACGTCGAAGAACTCACAAAAATAACGCAAGATGGATATGTAAGAGAAAAAGACGAAATCCCAAAAAAACGACGAAGAACGTATTACACCAATAAGCAATGAAGTCAGAGAAGCAATTAGCAAACTAAAACTAGGAAAGACGGCCCGGCGAGGTAGAGGTAACAAAAGCTACTTGACCTCTTAAACAACATCATAATAAAAAATAAAGGAATGGAATATGGGTATAATTATGCCCATATACAAAACAAGAGACACAAAAGAATGCTCAAATTACAGAGGAATAACGTTAACAAGCATCCCAGGAAAAGTATTGACAAGAATACTAGAAAAAAGACTCCAAAGGAAACTGGACACAACATTAGAAGATACTCAACATGGATACAGAAAAGGAAAAAGCACTCAAAAGTTAATACTAGTAATCAAACAATTAGGAGAAAGACTAATACGGAAAGCAAATGATATATATATATATATATATATGTTTTATAGACCTTAAAAAAGCTTTTAATAAGGTAAGAAGAGAAGATGTATGGCAGAGCCTAGAAAGGAGAGGGCTAAAGAAAGGTATGATACGAATGATTAAGGCAACGCAGAATCAGCTGACTTCGAATCACAAATTGTATTAAAACAGGGATGCGTATTAAGCTCATTGTTATTCTCTATATTAATAGATGATACTATTAAAAAAAGAAAAGGAAAAAATATGAAAATAGGAAACTGGAAAATAAATGCAATTAACGTACAGGAACTAATGTTTGCAGGTGATGTGGTATTGATAACAGACTCACAAAAGACATTACAGCAAAACTTGAAGATATACCAAGAAGAACTAACAAAGATAAACGCGATTAAACAAACATAATACTAATAGCGGTAGAAGAAAAAACATAATATCAAAATCGAAGGGAAAAACTGGGAAGAAGTTAAAAGTTACAATTGCTTAGGTACAGCCATTGAAAACAACGGAAGAATAGAGAAAGAAATAAATGAGAGAATAGGGAAATCCGCAAAAATATGTAATACATTAAGAAATACATTTCTAGATAAAAAAGAAATACCAAAACAAATAGAGACAGAAGTGTATAAAATAGTGGCCAGACCAACACTAACATATGGCAGCGAGTCATGGACAACCAGGAATAGAATTAAAAGCAAAGTCACGGCAATGGAAATGAGATTCCTAAAAACAATAGAAGGAGTAACCAGGAAAGATAAAACCAGAAACACGACAATCACTAGTAGTCTAAATATCAAACTAAAAGAAATAATCATAGAGGAATGGTTTGGACACATACACAGAATGGAAGAAGATCGAATAACAAAGATGACTTTTGAAACCAAAGCAGAGGGCAAAAACAGGATAGGTAGACCTCGAAACACCTAGAACGGGCAAATGTGTAGAACATTAGGAAAAGGAGGTATGGGATGGATTGAATCCAAACAAGTGACTCAGAAGAGGACACTGTGGAAGACAAAAATAAGAGAATGGTAATTCGACACCGCAAGGTGCAAAGGACCTAGGATTAAAAAGGAAAGAAAAGGTGTATATGATAATTTCACTTTCTAATCAGCAAATTTTCAACAGTTATAAGCTCTAGATCTTTTACGTTTTCAATATATTACTTAACCAAATGAAAATCAATCAAACAAGAAATACTAATCTCAGTCCATTACTTACTTTTCTTACCTTTACGTAGTGAACCTTAACTATTTAAATTCTCGACACTTTCTTTTCCTTTTCTTCGGTATCCAATCGATCATCATCTGCTTCGCGCATTAGAGCACACTCAACTTCAAGGGTTGTACGTGATGCCCATATTATATTAGCGTATGTGTACATATATACACGCTGTGTGTAGGTTTTACATTATCGAAAAAGCGATATCGAAATCCTAGAGTTTGAAGTACGTCTAGACGTGTGAAAATTGTGAAAGGGAAACGAATTTTTTAGTCTACTAACTGCTACTATTGACAGGATCAATAACATACTAACATAGACAAATGCAAATTGCTACAGAATAAAAGTAAATGGTGTTTTTTATAGAGGTATAAAACTTTAACTTGGCCACTCTTTTAAGTGGCGGCCATTTTGTCAGCTGTCAAGTGATTTATGTTTAGTTTGGTTTGGCATTTCGACGTGAATAGACTGACGCCTGAACGCTTCTAAATTGTGCAAATTTATTTTGAAAATCATGGTTCTGTTCGATATACGTTCGCGCACTACGTCCATTTTACGGTCAACATAATCATCTATCAGAGCAATTAATTCGATTAACTACGAAACATCTTCACACCACGTTTACCCTAAATGATAATACGCATCCACAGAGACGTCGTACAGTACGTACAGAAGAAGTCATTGCCTGCACAGGAATTGGATATGTGTCCATCCACTTTATGAAAGATTTCGCGGAAAGACCTTGATTTGCGTGCAAAATCCAACTCGTGCGAGAATTGAGGCCACACGAGCACCTAGCAAGGCGTAGATTCGGTGAATGGGCCCAAAACAAGATTGCCATTGATCCCGATTTTCATAAGCGAATTTTGTTTAGTGATGAAGCTTACTTTTGTTTGATGGATACGTCAATAAACAAAACTGCCGCATTTGGAGTGATGGTAATCCTCAAGTGTATGTTGAGACACCGTTACATCCAGAAAAACTGACTGTTTGGTGGGCTTTATGAGCTGGTGGAATCATTGGTCCGTACTTCTTTAAAAACGATGCTGGTCAGAACGTTACAGTCAATGTAAGTGGTCTTATGTTATATAATGGTTTACCATATGAAATTAAAACTAATAATATTAGTACCTTTAATAAGCATTTGTACATACATATTATTGAGCACTGTAAGTGATTGTATATTGAAGTTATTTGTTCTGTGTTATTGTATAGCTTGTTAGCTAAATAAACGATATATCTATCTAAAACTATCGAAAATTGTTAGTTAATTACGAATATATAGTCAACCGACTAAACTAAATTTAAAAAAATTCTTTTCACAAATACGATTTTGCTGCTAAAACAGCAAAGATTTGATAGGACCATCATTGCATATTTAACAGATGGAAAACGTATTCCAGAGGATTAGTCCTTGTATTCGTCCCTACTGCGGCATTCTGTTACCTCGGACGTACCTACCCCACATATTCAACAACACATCGATCCATCCTACGAATATTCTCCACCTAAACCCCACAGACCACTTATTGCCTTCGCTCCTCGTTATAAACCCCCTAAAAATACCGAACTTCGCACGTATTTAAAATGGATATTTAATGAATATTTAATCTCCGGGCCGCCTTCGAATTCTGTAATACCTATATACAGTTTGCTGGGTATGGAGCGCCATATACAGTGACTCCGTGACGTATAATTAACGGACCTTCACCGACCGCTATTGGTTCGTCCATGGGTTTGGAAAGAAAAACAAATGACAGAGCGTCGCGCGGCAGTGGCGACGGCGCTGCTGTTACTCCCCGTTTTACCTAACCGTCGACCGGAATGTATCGATTGTGTAAAACGTTTTAAGTAATTGGACGTCATAAAAGCAATTTGTTATCGTTTTAGGCGTTTTTAATGGGTCTCCCCTGTGAATGATCGCGTTTGATAAATTATTTGTTGTTGTTTCCTTTTCTCGCCCACACTTCCCGGAATCTCATCCTTCCACGGATTTATTTTCCGCTCACGTTTTTCTATCCTTAAACCCTCCGCTGTGAATAATTCCTTTTAACCTGATTGCGTGAAATATTTACTATCCTTTTTCTCGAATATAAGATACGTAGCACAAGTTTTAAGTATGTGGGAAAAAAAAATAAAACCACTGATGTCAAAATGATGGAACGGTTACAGAGCTAGCAACCTTCAAAATATCTTAAATTTAATAAACAGTACAAATATTAATGTATAGGTATACGAGGGTTGCTATTTATATATAAGTAATCGGCAACGATGGTGTGGCTCTGCGCCATCTGACATGTAACACATGGGCTGAAAAGTCCCGGGCCTAACAAACAAATGCATATTTGCACATCATCAGGCCAAGACATTCCAGAAAAGGACATTGCAATCAAAACAGATGCAAAAAACAACAATCAATAACATTACGGCAGCAAAATTGACCTATTTGAAAACACAATTTTAAAATTGTACAAAGACGTACACAACAAATTGGCTTGCCTCCTTTTTGGCATTTTGATTTGTGCTGTACGTCCTTATACAATTTTAAAATTATGTTTTCCTTTTAAGTTAGTTTTACTGCCGTGATGCTGCTGATGTTGCTTCTTTTGTATCTGTTTTGATTCTTTAGTCCTTTTTTGGAGTGTCTTGGTCTAGTCATTGTCTTTGATTAATTAAATTGTTTGAAATACTATGTACAAGATTGGTTCCATTTTCTTTCCTTTTTCGTATATTTTTATTATTATTCATTACCAGTGAACTTCCATTCTCCTGGTTTGAAGAATAATATAGCTGGTAGCTTGTTCCGAAAGTTCGCTTTTAACACATGGGCTGAAAAGTCCCGGGCCTAACAAAGAAAACACGGTTCTTTTGGTTCAAAATTAGCATTATTCATCAACGTAATCTCCATCAAGAGCAACGCAATCATTCCAGCGCCGCTCTAACATTTCAATACCACTTTTGTAGAACGATTTATCTTTTGCCTCAAAATAGGCCTCAGTTTCAGCGATAACCTCTTCATTCGTGCGAAATTTCTTACCGGCGAGCATTTTTTTGAGGTCTGCGAACAGCCAGTAGTCGCTGGGAGCCAAATCTGGCGAATACGGTGGATGTGGGAGCAATTCGAAGTTCAATTCATGTAGTTTTACCATTGTTTTGATTGACTTGTGACACGGTGCGTTGTCTTGATGAAACAATTTTTATTCTTTGCCATATGAGGTCGTGTCTTTGCAATTTCGGCCTTAAAACGCTCCAATAACGCTATATAACATTCACTGTTGATGGTATTTCCTTTCTCAAGATAGTCGATGAATATTACACCACGCACATCCCAAAATACCGAGGCCATAATGTTTCCAGCCGATTGTTGTGCTTTCGGGCGCTTTGGACGAGGTTCACCAGTTGCTGTCCACTCAGATGACGATCGTTTTGATACCGGAATGAAGTGATGGATCCATGTTTCATCCATTGTCACATATCGGCGCAAAAATTCCGGATTGTTACGTTTAAACATGGCCAAACACTGCTCAGAATCATCAACACGTTCTTGTTTTTGGTCAACAGTGAGCAAACGTGGCACCCACTTTGAACAGAGCTTTCTCATAGTCAAATGCTCATGCAATATAAAGCCAATACGTTCTTTTGATATCTTTACGATGTCAGCTAACTCACGCAACTTCACTTTTCGATCATTCAAAACGATTTTGTGGATTTTTTTGATGTTTTCTGATGTTACCGCCTCATTTGGACGTCCACTGCGTTCTGCATCATCGGTGTCTCTACGACCACGTTTGAAGTCAGCAAACCTACGTTTTATTGTTGTTTCTGATGGAGCGGAGTCCCCATAACACTTTTCAAGCCATTGCTTCGCTTGAACGGTATTTTTTCCCATCAAGAAGCAGTGTAAAATTAAAACACGAAATTGTTTTTGATCCATTGTTTTGAAAATAACAAAAGTAGCGTGACTCTTAGCACAATAACTCACAAGCTAATGAATAGAATTTTTTGAAGGTTAGTACTAACTGAGAGAAAGGTGACTGCAATAGAACTAGCGTCATCTATGTGTTAAGCCCGGGTCTTTTCAGCCAATGTGTTACATTGTGATGTTTGATATTATTTGACTGTATATATGTACTCAGAACGATTTATCATACGAATGCTATTTGTGCTGTTTAGTGACTTGGAAGTTTCATCTCAGTCAAGTGAGAATTTTCGTGCGATGATTTACGACGAATTTCGATGTTTATTATCACAACAACAGTGCATCCATCAACTCACTTCAGCTGTTGGCGATGAAATACGATCTAAGACTACAGTATATCATTGGTTTGGCGAATTCAATCGCATACGTTATTCACTCAGGGACTAATTTAAAGGAAATCGTGATAAAGCAAAATCGTCATGTACGTACCGTGAGATTAAGGCATCCCTAGGCATTAACATGACAAGCATACACAAGATTTTACATGAACATGGTATAGCATACCTGTGAAAAAAAAATTGTCCGCATTGGATTCCGCATAATTGGACAATGGCTGAAAACATATAATTTCGGTGCGTCAAAAGCTGTGTATAACATTTACACAGGTGACGAATCTTGAATCTATGCATTTACGATCGTAAGTAAACAGCAATGGATCTTCCAAGACGAGCCAAATCCAACAAAAATTATTCGCGCCTGAAACACCTACGACCAAATTGTCGCCTGTTTCTTTTGGGATAAACGGGCATGTGGCTACAGTGCCCCTGGAAATCGTAGAACGGTCAATTCTGAATCGTAGACAACCATTTCTTTGCAGAAGTCTTTGAAGGAATAAGAAAAAACAATCAGCGACGTAGAATCATTATTCACCATAACAACACGAGCTCTCACGTATCGACTCCACGAACTCAATATTTAACCAGTCAAAACAACGAATTGATGGGTGATCCGTCACACAGTTCTGATTTGGTACCCAATGATTTCTTCTTGTTTTCGCTCGTGAAGAATAACCTACATCGTCAACGATTTTAGACGCCAGAAGCTAGGGTTGATTCGTTCTAAATGAAAATATAGAAATATATTGATCATCGCGGAGAATATATTGAAACACAAAACCATTTTCAATGATAAATATTTATTTTATTTATTATTCCGGTACATAAATGGCAACCCCCCCCCCTCCCCAAAATATGAATAAAATCTGAAAATTGGAATTATAACAAAAATAGCACAAGCAAAATACTTACACATACATCAGTGAAAATGCTGAATTGTTAGAAGACGGTTTCATTGTTTTATTACAGCCATAAAATATTACTGTATAAACCGACACAATAAGAAAAGGTCGTCCATGTAAGTTACACAAAGATTCAAACGAAAGAACAAGAAGACCAATTTACTCGAGAGTTAAGGTTTACAACAAATTCGGCATGCATTTTTATAAGGTTTGCAAGCATATGATGAAAACAGAAAGGTAAATATAATTAAATCTTTAATAAATTCATTAACACAGTGAACCGATGCTGTCAATCGTATCTTATTTAAAAACCACAGTCTTTGACTAAGCTGAAAGCATTGGTATTAATGAAATTGTTAACTATTTCCATTGTATTATTTTCGACGAAAGGAAATATCAGTTCTTGAATGCCCAGCCCGTTCGTGCGACCTGAATATAATCGAAAGTGTGTGGAGCATCTTAGCACATCATGTATACAGCGGGGGAAGACGATTCAACAAGTATTGAGTGGACACTTTACCAAAGAGAATGCTTCAAGTAGTAGAGAAGTGAAGACGTCAAATACACTGTTAAAGAGTATTTATAAATAAGTAAATCATTATTTTACATTTTTACAAAGTTTAAAGAAATCATGTCCTAATACTTTTGATGCACCTTTATTTTGTCAGTAATCACATATAATCCTTATATCGCATGTTTTTGTCCCAAGTAATGATATAGAAAAAATATTAAAACTTGATATGCTTAACAAAACAATGAAATTCCTTTAATAAATGTGGTGTCTCATACTTTTGTCGCAGACTGTATATGCAGTGGGTGCACCAATAGCGAATATTGTTACTCTCTTTGTTAGTCAATCAACACCTTGAGATGAATTTAAAAGATTTGAAGTTTCATTAATCTTAAGAAAACGCTATAGATACAGCTTTCTCATGGTATTTGTGAAATCAATTCACGAGAAAGACATGGGAAGAGCCATAAAACACTAACACACGGACATGTTTCTGCCTACCCGGCGTCATCAGCGTCTTAAATTTGTGGCCTTGATCTTATTTTTCCCGTTTTATTCGTTCATAGATATTTGGTAGAGAGCGCAAAAATCGAATTATACAGACAAATACGCTTGCGTTCTTAAATTCCATTCCGTTAAAGTTACGTGAGATTATGTTTCCGTTGTTGTACATGATTATGAGTTATTCGTTTCGTTTTTGTGATTTAGTCCGAATACAACACTTAATTTTGCTAAATGTTTTATGTTTTTATATGTAAATAAGTTTAAAAAAATTGTTACATTTTGTGAACGTTTCTATTCCACTTTTTGTACATAGTTTACTTCTATTTAATTTTCATACATAAGTGCCGGGTATGGAAAGATTGTACAAATGAATTGTATTACTGCTTACATTGTGCATGTCGTACCATTAAAAAGCAATAAATTTCGAACATTTGTTTTTACTTGTTTTACAATTCTGGTTTGTTAAGATAGGAATACATCGCTTTCCAAGAACATTATGGTAGTAGTTCCATTTTGGCAATATACAACATACCCTATTTCT
Organism: Trypoxylus dichotomus; assembly: GCA_023509865.1. Taxonomy (NCBI): domain Eukaryota; kingdom Metazoa; phylum Arthropoda; class Insecta; order Coleoptera; family Scarabaeidae; genus Trypoxylus; species Trypoxylus dichotomus. Next base: position 39,877,042 of record CM042081.1, read on the forward strand.
GGCGCTTTGAAATACTTTTTAGACAAACGGTAGGTGGCGCTAAACAGCCACAAAATAATATCGAACAGATTCCTGTCACCTACATATTATCTGCGTGCTAAATACATGTAATACTCTCACTATTTCTATCGCTATACTTAACCCTGCGATTGAAGTGAATATTCCTGGCGCTAACTAGTGCCTGACAGCGTCAGACAGCGTAAAGAAAAGGGTACAGTTTCCTACCCTTATCTCGAGCAACACCTAAGATTGCTAGTCACGAGAGGGCGCTGTCTGACTTTGCCGACAAGTGTTTCTTTCTTTTAGCACTAGTTAGCGCCAGGAATATTCATTTCAATCGCAGGGTTAAGTATGGCGATAGAAGCAGCGATAGAATTACATGTGTTTAGCATAAAACTGTATGAAACCACGTTAATGACACCGCGTTGGCAAAAACGTGTCCGTGAATTAGTGTTTTTGGCTCCCTTCACATGTCCTTTCTTGTGAATTGATTTCACGAATACCATGAGAAAGAAGCTGTGTAGCTTCCTTCCTATGTTTGGTGTTTTTTATGCATTCTTTTTATATGTGTGTGTTCTTTAATCTTAGTTTAAATCACCGACACAAAATATCTGCTTTCTGAAATTGCTGAAATTTATTAGTTTGAACTTGAACTTTTAGACTACATCGCATATTTAATTTTTATTACACTTATGTGCCCCATATAAAAAAATACCGATTATCTGCAAAAACAATATACTGAGAAAAGACTACATTTCATAGTAAGTTTATTTCGTATTAAACAATAATAATAAACTTGAACCGTATTACTGTCATTATTTAACTAACACTGAGAAAGATTAAGCGACGTTAGATTCAATTTACAATTCCCCAACTCGGTCTCCTTTTTTCCCTAAATTTGTCTCAATTCTTTCGCTAACAGAAAAGATGAAAAATCGCGACCGCCAGAAACCACGAAACGAAAGAGTGAAACTGGAAGAAAAAAAAAAAACGCGCAACGTTTGGAACCAGGCGGCGCCTGATAAATTAATATATTCCTTTTATGTGTGTGTCATTTTTATTCTGTCACATTGCGCCGGCTGAAAAATTACCGCCTCCGTTTTCACTTTTCCCGTTCTTCTCCTAGTCTTTCCGGAATATATTAAGTAGACGCGCTCGCGGGAAACCGAGAAAACGGTTGCAGGATTTATTTTGAGGACGTTGATAGAATTGCGGAAGAAATGAGCAGCACCGCTGCGGCGGTGGTGTGCATGCCGACACATCTACCCATTCGTATTAAAATGGTAAACAAATCTAACTGAAATTTGGAATAAATTTCTTGTAATAATTCGACATGCCTAAAAATCCTCTTAATTTCTTAATATTGATTGGTCTTTCCAAAGGTTTTAATATCATCAACCCTCTTTTCGCCCAAAGTAATACCATATGTTGTTCATGGTCTTCTAAAGTCTCGCAAGAGAAATCCGAAAATTGATCCAGGATATATTTCATTGCGTGTATTAATGCTGATGAGGAAGTGTTTAATCCAAAAGGTACAACTTGAATAATATAACTGGTGCCATTTATACTGAAACCTGTGTACTTTTGACTCTCCGGATGCAAAGGTATTAGCCAAAAACTGTGTTTTAATTCTAATTTTGTAAAGTATTTCTTTTTGTAACATCTACTTAATAATCCGTCAATTGACTCAGGTATTTCATACTCTTTTGTTAAGAGGTTTCTTGCATCCAGACATAACCTTATAGTTCCATCTTTCTTTGCCACAACAACAAGAGGACTGATGTAAGATATTTTCATCCTTTTAATAATTTTGTCCTTTAACATTAACTCGATCTCCTCGTTAACTTTATCCCTGTATGCCTGTGGAATAGGGTAAATTATACATTTATAAACAGCTGATTCATCTATATTTAATTCACGGGCAAATCTTTCATCTGCTACAGTAGAGGTATTATACCATATGCTAATATTCTTCCTTAATATATCTATTACAAAATCCTTATATATCTCCCTACAATCTAACACTTTCATTGATTCTTCAAAAATATTTGTATCTTTTGATCTCATTTTTATTTCGTAAATTAATTATAATACTTAAAGATTAGCTTAGACTTAGGGATTGCTTTAGGTTTTCTGTAGAAATATTTCTTTTGTAAAAAAGCGGTATATATTTATTAATTTGTCAATATATTTATCTTTTCAACTTTACATTTGATTATTTTAATTAGAAAACAAATTGATCAAAATTTTAAATCAAAGGACCCGTTTAAAAATTTTAACGGGCCTGAGATTTTCCACTACAATGGGAGAACCCTCGAGGTTATATCCAGGTTTCTGAATAGGACAAATATCGATACACGTGGGCCATACGCCAAAAAAAAAAACTGGTTAAATTTTAATGTCTTGTATAAAATTTTCTCCATAAAAAAGATTCCGTTGTGTAACGCTAAGGTTAAGTCTTTTAAATCTCCGTGTCCATAATTTACCAGGTGAAAGGTAATAATAATTTGCTCTAGTAGTACATGTAATTAAGACCTGAACATATGCTATAATTACAAAACACTATAAATAATACTCTCAACATGTCTTTGGACTAAGAATAAGAATATTTTTAATCCTTAAACACCATATCTTATAGTTCAAACGAATTTATTTTACCGCTAAGCAAGAGCAGGTACGAAAAAGAATTAAAATATATCCAAGATCTAGCGAGGTATAACAGCTTCTCTTCTACGGATGTTGACCCTATCTTAAGGAAAGTCCAATACAAACAACACATCAGAAATTCCACGACCTTGACATCAACAAACACCGGTAATAAGGCATCTATAACACTTCCTAACAGTAAAAGTGTTAAGTAAAATTTTCCGCCAACAAAATATGAACCTGTCGTTTGTATCCAAAAACAACTTAAAGGATCTCTTAGGCAATCCCAAAGATAAACTGGAGACGACGAAAAGGTCTGGAATTTACCGAATCGCATGCAATGATTGTGATAAAGTATATATTGGACAAACAAGAAGGAGTATCGAAACGAGGTTCAAGCAACATACTAGACTATCGTTTCGATAAACCAGAACTATCAAGCGTGGCAGAGCATGTGGTAAAATCCGGACACAAAATTGATTTGAAAATCTTAAGCTTTTTAAAAACGTAAACTCGTGTAGAGAGAATTAGACGCATATGAAACGATATTTATGAAAAACAACAGAAACTTATTGAACAGAGAACCACCCCCAACTGCACATCCGAGTCTGATGGATTTATTACCATAAGGCCCTGTTAAAGATACGCTTCGTTTTCGTTCTATCCTTTCCTGAATATACATCCAAGACCACCCACAGATTGTAAATAGTCATATGTTTTAAGAAATTTTAGAGCCTGTGCAGAAAATAATTTGCATGTGTGGTACAGGTTTTACACGGTTAACAATGGGAGTCCACGTGCTCCGAATATTAATCTGCATAAAGCTATACCGATGTGTACGAAATGTTTTAAGTATGTATATACGCATATATAATCTCATTTAAGTAACTGAACCACAAAACTCGAACACTGTGGTACTGGTACACAGAAATACTTCCGTATCTCCCTAACCACATTTCACTAAAAACTGGACGCATATATCGACAACTAAGTTACCATCCGGATAAAAGGATAACTTTACATACTTCCTACTGCTTCTTTCTGATGTGTCTGTCTTTCTAGTAGTACTATAGACCACATCTTCGGGGAATCCGTTAAAATTTGCAATTTTGATGATTTCTTTGAACTCATTTAGGTACCTGTCTTTAGTTAAAGGAAAATTGGGCAAATGCTGAACCGAAACGTTAATTACCGAAAGTTCATGTTCCCATGCATAATTAGAATCTCCCAAAATAAACCTACAGTTATTAGTATTCTTTTTCTTTGGCTAGACTTTGCATGAAACAAAACCTTTTTCCAAATTAATAACATTTTTTTACCAACAAACTCAAGGAATTGCAATGGTTAACCTTTTTATGAGAAAGTTTGAAACTGACATTAAGAATATTTTGGCTTATTCCCTGCAGCATTGGATTAGATACATTGACATTATGTTTTGTATCTTCGACACGAGCAAATATTTAAACCCTGATTTTTACGATAGCTAAATTCAAAATTTCTATCTATTAAATTATCCCATGAAATGGAAACTGATAACATAGTACAAGCATTTATTTTAATATCATTAAAAAATTACAAGAGTACTTGTAAAAGCACAAACAACAATCTGGGAATAAATTTTCGTTTGCTGCACTTTTGCTGTGTATTTTGGTTTGGCAGCCCTTTTTGAAAACTCCAACAGTAGTTAGACATCACAACCATCTATGAACATTTATCAATACACGATACACTTTGGGGTGACTTGCTGTCACCCCAGAGAGTATTGTAAATTTATTACCTGCAATATTGTCCCAAAAACAATCCTATTTGTAGGGCTGAGGATTATTTTTAAAATTACTATTTTGGATCATAAAATATAATAGGTCTTTAATCATTATCTAATCGGACATTGTTGGAGCTTTAGCTTGCAAATTGCTTGCACAATTAATAAACAATAAACTTCATAAAGGACCTAACATAAATTTTATTTATATAAAAAAAACAATTATATTATCTTTTGATAGTTTACATTTTACTGGGTTTCCGAACTAACATGGACGGTAGTGTACTTACTTTCTAAATTGCAAGACCTCGTATTTCTTGCAAAAAGCTGCATCATAACCATACTTTTTTTAGATTTGTGTCATTTCCATAATAAACAAATGAATGAACAAAAAAAGACTCAGAATCACCTGCTTCTGCTGGAAAACGTATACACATACATTTTGAATAGGAGAAAAAACTATTACAAGCGTGTTACTTCTAATACAACCGAGTCCGACACTAGCGCAGCTGGTCGCACTTACCTCATATTTCGTTCTTTCGCCGTCGTTTTTTTAATTAATATCTCGATTTGCTCGCGAAATAGAAGCTTAATGGAGAGCGAGAGAAAAAGAAACTGGCGAATGAACCACTTTTATCACGTCTGAATCGGAGAGAACGAAGCTCGGATGTAATCCCGCCTATTACCGCTGGCAGTTACGGCTCACGTTTGCGGCCACCGTATTGGCGTCCTTTGACGCCTCGATTTTAATGCGACCGTCGGAGCTAGAATCACAAATACGCATTAAACGCGAGAGAGCACGGAATGCACATACGCAGCCTATAAAGCGGCAGCTGACGGGATAATATTGGTCGGCAGAGCTTTACCAGCGCGTGAATATTGATGTATTCGACGTAGCTTTCACAATTAAGCATATTGGACTTAATTTGGTAGGCGCTTGAGTTTTTGAAGTCGAAAATTTACATTTTTGAAAATCTTGCTTTTAGAGTTTTTATGTACCTTACCACGTCTATGACATGCCCTAATACCAAATTCAATAGGGAGGTCATGGGCAAGGGTTCACTTAACATGCAGTGCTTTGTTGCGAGTAAGCGGATGCAATCCACCACAGCGTGCAGATATTGACCGAAGCCCATCAGTGGACATATCGATGCACTTTTCTCAGTCCAAATCGTATTCAATTACAAACTTGTCAACCATCTCAAATAAGTTTAGGCCTTTGCACTTCCAATGATGCCTTTAAATAACAGAAGATCTTCAACGATAATATTATTATCCCAGCCATACATAGCAAATTAGGTGTTCATCAAATTGCAGGCCAAACTCCGTACGTTTCATTTTCTCTATTAATTAAAGACAAAGATATCTTTAAGTTTAATTTTTTACAGTAGGCTTTTCTGCGATGGAGTAAGGTTTTTTTGCACTTGGTATCTTTGTATATGACCTTAAAAGGGCGTTTCTTCGTATTGGGTCTTGTTTAGTAAAGAAACTTGTTGAGCACAAACTGTGGTATTTCCTCATTGTTCATTTTTGCTGAAGTAAAGCTAAAATTCAAATAGTCGCCACATTCTTTCCATGTCGTTCTACAACTCCTAGTTCAGTCCTATACTCAATTAAATAATACGAATCAAAACGTGGAAAACAAATGTCACGAGTATATGTACACTCATGTGCACGAAAATAGCAGCCCTAAATTAATACTTATAAGTCACATTCACACAATTCTGACGCAGCTATACTAAAATTATTTAAGATTCCTATGTACATATGGTTCCGGTAAAGTACCAGGTGTGAGGAAGGATTATTGGGTTTTCTGGTCATGCGCTATTACTTGCCTACGCATTGAAACAGCAGTACCATAGCTGGCGGTACTAAACACAAATGTGCAGTATTTAATTATCCATTTCAGTTGTATAACAGGCAGGGGAAAACGTTGTTCATCGGAAAATAGAGCGATTATGCACGAGCTCGTTAATAGAGGCAAAAACTACAAGTTTATACAAAAAAATCGTAATAATAAAAGACAGAGAAACCAAACGAATAAAAGCACAAACCGAACACGACAGTACACTAATAGAGTACAGAGATCTAGAACCTGTAAGAGTCAGTAGCTGACTATATACAGACGATGTGGTCCTGTGTCGCAAACCCTAGAAATAAAATGCAAAAGCTAATGAATATCTGAATGGAGGAAATGGAAAACGTAAAAATCACAGTAAGCTTGAATAAAACTGAGATAATGATTGTAAATGAAAACCGAGGTAATAGAGTCAACAAAGAAATTGAGGGTATGAGCAATACACATTGGAGAGGACAACCAGATGTGACTATTTGGGAAGCATACTAACAGACGACGAAAAAATATATAGAGATTTAGCAAACACATCGAATGAATTAACAAGAATGTACTACTCTTTAAATAAGATAATTCTATGGGACAGAGATGTTGATATGGAGACAAAAATAAAAATATGTAATGTAATATAACAATCCCAGTAATAACATATGCATGTGAAAATGGGACGTTGGGAAAGAAAGATAAAGTAAAGATAAATGCAATGGAAATGAGACACCTAAGAAGAATAGCGGGGAAAACAAAATGGGATAGGAGCAAGAATGAAGATATTAGAAAAATAACAAAGCAAGAACCAGTAATAAAAAAATAAGGAATAACCAATTAAATTAAAAGACAGATAGAATTTCAAGAATAATAATGGGGATATAGAACACCTAAAAAGGAAAAGAAATATCTCTACAAAAAGAATCGGAATCGTTATCCGCCACCTGAAAAGGTATAAGGATATGAGAAGTAGAAGAAGAAGTTTTAGGGGTTCATACCATTCCTACTACCGATTCAATATCACACATACCCAAGGCTTCGGTCCACCCAAACAAGATTTTATTGTACTTTAAGCAAACAGTAGCCTGAATAGTTCATTGTGGGCTTTTGGAAAAGGGTTACGCCGTCGTTGCGAACAGCTTCAGCGGGTACTACTTCAAAAAGAACCTTCTTTAGTCTGCAGACTCCATACCGCAAAATTGAGCTGGGAAAAACATTCTGCACCTGGTTGAGATACGCTACCACACCTTCATATTCTCCTGATATTTCGCCAAGTAATTACTACTTTTTCGTCTCTTAATAACTGTACGAGGCAATTACAATTCAAAATTGGATTTGATGTAATAAATGCGGTCCGTCAAAGTTTCGATTCAAAATCCATAGAGTTCTTCTACAAAAGCGGCATATAGAAATTGCTGATTGTGTGAATTACTTCGATGAACAATAGTATATAGTATTGTGTCTTAATAAATATGTATATTTTACTATAATATGCTGCATTTGAGGTAATTTTAATTAAATTGGCCACCTTAAAATCAGCTCCAATTCCTAAAAAGACAATCTAACTAGGTAACAGTTGTTTTGGTTATTTTACAAAGAGGATACCAACATGTCGTCGTAGTTAATGACGTAGAGTTTTTGAATGTAGAAAATGCAAAAAATTAAATTTTGGAAATTCTGAGTGTACACCTATTTAACCTAAGACATTACATATTACTCAAACCATAGCTCTGTCTTTTCTCCTCCATGATATAGTTCCGTCATTGTTTAGGACTACCCATGACATTTGTCCCTGTTCAATAAAATCTTTTATTAACGTAAGCTCTGGAGCTTCCAAATACATAAAACGATAACATCGAAACAGATATATTCATATAATATGTGGCCTTAATACAACATAAACATACATACGTAGGTGAACGCATATTTGTAATTTTCATAGAATATGGCGCTATTGTGATACATAAACGTCATTTTTATTTCCATATTGTTACATTATGGGAAAAAAGAGTTGACGCACACAAAGGAATAATAGGTAACAATGAAAAACTATAACTGAATAATGGGGATCACATTTCACGCACATATGATGCCTTATATTTCACATAAACAACAATAAGCGGCGTTTTAACAAAGAAAATTCAAATAAATGATATGCGAACGAATTTGTATTTGATGCTGAAAGCTTGGCGAGTACGGATTTGACGTTATAGCGCACATAACGCTGGGTATTAAATACCTCTCTATAACCAAAACTAGACTATGGGTTAATTGACTATTTCAGTTTTTATTAGTTTGGACTTTGAAAGCAGATGAGGCGAAAGTAAATGGTAAGTAGATGTACTACCTGGATTCCATTGTTTCGAAACTAATTCTGCATTTTAAAATCTAAAAATACTTACATAGATCTGCACAATGTTATCACATACGAGTATTGCTATAACTAACATAACAAAACCAACACAAGGATTCTTGCTTGTGTTGATTCAATATTTTTGAGGGAAGTATGTTCGAACATTCACTGGGGATATTGATCACTTGCAGCAGTAGTGTGTTAGGAAAATGATGAATACTACTTCTTAGAAGATTTACATATTTATACTAAATGCATATTTCGTGTGCAATCTATATACATATTTAGTAGCTAAGTTACTAAGCTTTGTATCTGAGTGGACATATATCAACAATGATATGCAGAGATTATAATGTTACATAATTACTACTGCCGTGCGTAGAACAACGTAGAAGGGTGAAGCGTGCGGCACGGAGAATCGAGTACCCGTATCAAAGCACGTTTGTTCAGTATTATTTGATTGGTCGTTGTAAGTACTTGTCAGTACACACATACCTAGAAAATGTTGCTTTTAGGTATGTTTCGGAAACGATGTATTTCAAATAAACTAGAAAACGTAACACCGAGTATGCCCGATATAGAATACCAAGGCGATAGAATTAAATGTGTAAAGTACTGCAACTATTTGGCGTGTACCAGCAGGTGGAAGTGTGGATGCCACCTAAAAAGTATAAATCACTGTTCTGCAATCCGTGGCGCCAACAATCAATATTTGATATAGGTGTTTGATTTATTCTATGTAATGTACCGTTGACTTTACTAGAGAAATAGGCATTTGTTTCTTTCTGGAGCAAGTATTGGGATTATACATTACCAAGTCGGACATCGTTAAGAAACTTTATGTTCGTGACTATGTTGAAAGAAGAATTAAAACAGAATTGAAAGAGAAAAAATGGTAATTATGTGAGCTATGTATCCAGCGGAAGGCGAAAAAGGTGACAGTGTAATGCTAAAATTTGAAAGTGTTATTAACTATAATTTAGATTTTCTTTTACAAAGATAAATTTGTGAAGGTGCGACAAAGATCCATTAAGTTGTCACAAGCATTACTTTAAATTTGTAAATATAACATCACTCGATGTGAAACGGTCGTTTTCACCATTAAACAATATTTATTCCGCACGACGTACTCATTTAAATGAAAGGAGTGTGAAAACATATTTAATGATTCTAATATTTAATAAATGCCACCCAGTTTGTGTTCTTAAAACACTGAGTGTTTCAGGGTCCGCATCGCCTGTGCTTACTCATGAAGGTTACGATCATAAGTGATGCGAGTACGTAAACGTTACTGAACACTCGCTTTGCTGTGGCCGCTCGGCCCCTCCACGTTGTTCTCCGCACTGCACTGTAACTTGCCCCACTTTACCGAGACTAGTAATGAAAATTGTAGATAATTACCGATGATATCATGGTTATAGTTAGATAACGGAGCGATAATACCCTAAATTAGAATTAGGAAATAATATGCTAGTAATTAATGAGGAGTTAGCTAAATAGTGTCATTGTCGGGATTTCTGCCAAATCTGAAATTTATACCTACTTAATGAGACTAAAGTAATATCCGTATTAATACTAATATTAACATGAATCTTAATACTAAACCACCGTTGGCATTAGTAATGATAAAATTACAATTTCCTTGCAATTATTCAACCTAATTAAATTACGGAAAAAGATTGGTCTCGGAGGGGACTCGACCTGAACATCTTTACGTAAAGAGCCGATATTTTTTCAGTAATTTAATTACATTGGATAATTGCAAGGAAATTGTAATTTTATCATTATTTAATGAGCTACTAATTATACGAATATTTGACGACAATAGAATATTTATAAACGAACTAGTTCTGGAATTGGACCGTGTCATGATGATATATATGAAATAGAAATAAGAGTAAGAGGAGAACGAAAAAGAAAAAATAAGAAAGAAGAGTACCGTAACCTTCTGCCAAAGTGGTTTAGCCTCTAGCACTTTGGTTTCCCCTATTTACCTGAAGAAGCCTACGACGGAGGCGAAACGTGGAGATCCCACCTTTCTCTTTTGGTCTCTTTCTTTTTCCTTTTCTGTCGTAACCCCCTCCCCTTCTGCCTCTATTTCTTTCTCTTATTCTTTTAACCTTTCTTTCTATTACACGTCCCCCCACCCTTTATCATTTTTCTTATTATCTCTTTTTTCCGTCTTATTTTTTTCCTTTTCCTTTTTCCTCTTGCTTTTATTTTATATATATATATATATATATATATATATATATATATATCTCATCATGACACTCTCCAATTCCGGAAGTAGTTCATTTATTACTGACTCTGGCCGTGGAAGCCTACGTATTCGTTTCAATAGAATATTTGACTACAATAATAATAGATACATTAAAATATATATGATTTGAACATGAATCTGAAATATTAACTAGAAATACAATAATTGTTCAGTTGCATCCAAACAATATGCAACACTCATTTCCATTTAGTTTTTCACAGGTGTGCAACACCTCTAAGATAACAAAGGACTACTTGACCTCTTAAACCACATCATAATAAAAAAAGAAAAACCTAAGGAATGGAATATGGGAATAATTATGCCCATATACAAAAAAAGGAAACACTAAAGAATGCTCAAGCTACAGAGTAATAACGATAACTAGCATCCCAGGAAAAGTATTGACAAGTAAATACATATATGTTTTATAGATCTTAAAAAGCTTTTGATAGGGTAAGACGAGAAGTTGTATGGCAGAGGAATGATAGAGATGATTAAGGAGTTGTATAAAAACAACAGGAATAAAGACAGATCCTCCAAAGCAAAATCAGCTGAATTCGAATCACAAATTGGATTAAAGCAGAGATACGTATTAAGCGTATTGTTATTCCCTAAATTAGCAGATGATTGTATTAAAAAAGCCAAAGAAGAAGGAAAAAATATGAAAGTAGGAATCTGGAAAATGAATGCAATTAATGTACAGCAACTAATATTTGGAGATGATATGGTATTGATAGCAGACTCAGCAAAGATATTACAGCAAAACTTGAAGATATACCAGGAAGGACCAACGAAGATACACATGGAGATAAAGACGGTGAAAACAAATACAATGATAATAGCGGTAGAAGAAAAAAAACAACATCAAAATCGAAAGAACAGCCTTGGAACCAGTTCAAAGTTACAATTACTTAGGAACAAACATTGAAGACAACGGGAATAGAGAAAGAAATAAATGACGGAATAGGGAAATCCGCAAAAATATATAATACATTAAGAAATGCATTTCTAAATAAAAAGAAACATCAAAGCAAATAAAGAGAGTGTATTAAAAGAGTGGTCGGCCAACACTAACATATGGCAGTGAGTCATGGACAACCACGAATAGAATTAAAAGCAATATTGCGGCCGTGGAAATGATATTCTTAAGAAGACTAGAAGGAGCAACAAGGAGAGACAAAATCAGAAACACGACAGTCACTAATAGTCTAAATATCAAGCCAATAGAAACAATTATAGAGGAAAGACAACAAGGGTGGTTTGGACATATACACAGAATGGAAGAAGATCGAATAACAAAGAGGATCTTTGAAGCCAAAACAGAGGGTAAAAACTGAATAGGTAGACCTCGAAATACCTGGAGAAGGCAAATGTATGAAACATTAGAAAAAAGAGGTATGGGATGGATTGAAGCAAAACAACTGGCTTAGAACAGGAAACTGTGGAAAAGCAAAAGTAAGAGAATGGTAGTCCAATACCGCAAGATACAAAGGACATAGAATTTAAGAAAAATTGATAGAACATGAATATGAAATGTTAACTAGAAATACAATAATCGTTCCGTTGCGTACGAACAATGTGCAACAGCCATTTCCATTTAGTTTTTCACAGGTGTGTAACACTTCTAAGGAATTCTGTACGCCAAATGTCTTCAAAGAATAGTTATTTAATTTCCCGAAAAGATGTATCATTTAACCACATTTAAATCGAAATTGTTATCCCTACAGAACCGTGTATAATACTCGGAAACGAGGTAGAGCTGTGAGTTAATTTCGACGTAGACTAGATTGGGTAAAACGGAATGCGGTACCCTCTGACCGTAACTACCAAGCTACCCTGATTGGAGTCATTGTAAAGATGAACTTTACGACGTCAGCGTCCACATTCCGTCCCTTGCTCTTCCCTCGCCATCTGCATACCTGCACCTCTAGCGCCTACGGTCCGCAATCATCGCTCTTTCAGACAATTTGTTCCTCCCTTTATTCGAGTCGAACGCGCCGCGTCGTCAAGTCACATCGAATGCGACAAATCTATCGGAAGATCGACTCGCGATGATCGAACGGATGGGACTTCAGCGCGGCGCGTCCTCCAGCTGGCGTGAAAGGTGGATAATGTTACGTTTCTCGAATGAATTATAATACCTTCGAAAATTTTACGGTATGCTGGGCGGACAACGATTCACCGATTTGCACGCGCCATTGGGTTTTATCAGGACCAGGTCAACGGATCTCAGCGGTGTATGGTGGCTATAAATTATGGATTTACGGACAGCACTTTACAGGAAGTTGAGACGAATAGGGTTTCTGTTTACCTAACCTATAAAGTAGCAGATTACTTTAAGATTTAGGAACAAAAATTGGTTTGGAAGCATGGTGTATTTGTTAAAGTATAGGTACTCTCTTTTGGAATTTCAAAGATTGTCTTGGAGGAAATGAAGAAAACATATAGATCTTATCCAAATATACTCTGGTTTTATAATAGAGTTAGAAGTAACTGGTAACATTAGTTTGCGCAACCAGAAGTGCCATTTATCAGAGATAAGAGAAAAGATTATCTACAAAATATTAAGGATAGAATACGGCCTCGGCCAACAGTAGTTTTTTTTCTTCTTCTTCACTTTAGGTTTTAGGTACTTTGTCTGTTACGATACTCATCTTTTATTTGGTCTGCCTACACATCTTCTTCCTAAACATCTACAGTCACTGTCCAATTTATTAGGGCCACTTGCTAAAATAGCGATTTTATTAAAATATATAATGAAGAACGTATTATTGTGCGAGCATAAAGTTATTCAGAACTGTTTATAGACATCGTCACAACTATACAACTAATATCTTGTAATGCCTCCATCTGCTTTAATAATTGCTTAAGCGTTAATGGTCTGTCTAATTGTAGCGCCATTTTGCCACACATCCTCAATACTTCCAACTAATTGTTCTTTTGTGGTGTTTTTTCTGGAATACACGCTTGGTTTTAGAACACTCCACACGTTCTCAATTGCATTGAGGTCAGCAGATTTTCCCAGCCAGTCTAACACTAGCAGAGCGTGATTTTGAAAAATTATTTTTACCTACTCTAAATAACGGACACCTCTATATACCGAACACATTTCAGGGTTCTCCTGATTGTCCATTACTAGGTTATTCTGCATTTAACTATGCAGTCCTATCCTTGCATTAGAACAGCTTCCTTAAACTATTATACCCAAAAGGAGCGACGAAGAAGTCAGCTTTACTTATACATTATACCCTTACCTCTACAAACCAACTTCGCAAACTTTATTCGTTGTAACAACTTCAATCAGAAGCACGATTCCAAAATATCGCGTTCTGTCTCTTACCGACCTACATCACAGGACGTTTCACATTTATCAACAGCAGCTCAACGAGTAAATTGGTAACTGTCCGAAGCTAACGGGAATCTACTATCAAACGCTTCTCTTTACAGGCATTAAGTTAAAAGGGATTCCTCTATATATATGTGACTGCGCTTGGATTTACAATAATATGTTAGCTTTACGTGCCTTCATTTTGAAGTCTTACGTGCCGCCTCGTTAAATGATGAAAGTTTGTTTAATTATGACGTTAACCGAACTTCAGATGAATTAGTTTCAGTTTGAGCGCGTTCACAGCGAATATTAAGTGCCTGGATTGCTTGGTTGTTTTCCGCATGAAGCGCACGATGAAAATAAATTGTTCGTGCACTATTTTAGTACGTAAATTATGTATAGGGTTTCACCGTTCGAGCGAGATGAGCAAAGATGGAACGCTTTGACGATTTAAGTTTATAAATCGGTGAAATGGCGGAAAGTTTAATATTCACGAACATGTATATGGATGCAACGAAGAGTATCGCTTGCGGGCGTAATCCTTTAAACTGCAATTGCATTATGATATTACGTTTGCTCTACAATTATCTCCTCTAGGTACTTCGCGCGCAAATTTAATAATGCATATACATTTTCATGCGATTATAACTTTAGTTTGTTTTACGTCTAGTTACGGCTAAGTCTTAATTTAAACACGAAGACAATCCAACTAAAATGTTTTATCTTTCATGACCAAAAACTTATTTTTTTTTCACTTTGCTCTAAAGACAAACTAATATCGCGTCAAATATACTGAAAGATTCTTATAAGTACGATCTATGTTTATAAAAAATGATTGATTTAAGAAAGAATTATTATTAAGTCAAAAGAAAAAGCATACTTGGAATTTCTCGTTTTGCAGTAGCAACCACATAAGATATGGAATAACCATCTCTTTTTAATAAAGCAAAGAGATCGTCTCTGCCGTCGAAGTATGGATCAGATACTCTGCAATTAGAAAAGGTTCCTACTGATTTTGTTAATGAAGTTAAACCAATAATCCAGAGTTATGATGCCCAGTATGTATATAATGCAGATGAAAGCGGTTTTAACTTGGAGATGCATTTTGGACGTTCAGTAGCATTAGGTACAAAGAAAGTTGAAGCTGGTGCCCAGTCCATACAAGCAACAACCTATAGTTATACTATTGTCCCAATAATATCTGCATCTGGCAAGCTTATATCTGCACGAGTACTAAAGAACCTGGAGACAACTTTGGGCGTCAAGTACAACAAATCATATTTCAACCTACAAACGTTGTTATTCAAGTCTCATCTTTAGATAAACTAACAACTGATTTATTTAACAATTATATCCTTAACACTTACTAGTGCTTAACACTGAACCAAGAGTCTTACACTTGTAGACTTTTGGACAGGTCATTATCTTTAAAGACTATCCCATTCAACAAAGATGTTCAAATACTGACAATACCAAAGAAAACGACAGATACGATTCAATGACTGAACGTCGATGGATTTCGAATATGGAAGGGATGTAGACGATGATTTTCTCACCTGATTTTTATCTCAAATTATGATGTTCCATTAACGAAACAATGTCAAGATAAAAAACGCTTGTTCCAATTAAAGACTAACGATATCCACTTCTCTCTGATTCATGACATATCATGTCAAGATACTGGCTTATCATATCATGTGGTGCACAACATATTGACTGAAGAATTAGATATGAAAATGATGAGTGCAATATGGCTGTCCCGCATGTTAACCATTGACCGAAAAAGAAATCGGGTGTTGATTTGTAAGCGCCTTTTGGAAAGATACCGAGCAACCAAAGAGAACTTCCTTAGTTGGTATGTGACCATGGATGAGTCATGGGTTCACCAGTATGAAGTGAAAAGTAGAGAGTGGAAACATCGCGGTTCTCCTCCTCCACGCAAATTTAAGGTCATGCCGTCCGCTGGAAAGTTTTTAGTGTTCTGAGATTCTCAAAGAGTAATCCTGACTAACTATTTGCAAAAGGGACAGAGCATTACAGGGGCCTATTACGCACAATTGATTTTTAAATCATCACGAGATGCTATTGGAGAGACACTCCGAGGAAAGGTAAGGCACGGTGTGCTGTTGAGTGTGCACAGCATACTAACTAAAGAATTAGATATGAAGAAGATTAGTGCAAAATGGGTGCCCACAATGTTAACCGTTGATCATAAAATAAATCGGATGTTGATGTGTAAACGTCTTTTGGAAAGGTACCAAGCAAACAAAGAGAACTTTCTTAGTCTGTATATGACCATGGTATGAGTCATGGGTGCATCGCTATGATCCCGAAAATCAAAGTGCAAAGTAGAGACTGAAAACATCACGGTTCTCCGCCTCTACGTGAATTTAAGGTCGTACCGTCTGCTAGAACGGTTTTGCTATATGTGTTCTGGGATGCCCAAGGAATCATGCTAACTGACTATTTGCAAAAGGGACAGAGCATTACAGGGGCATACTATGCACAATTGATTTCTAAATCCCGACATGCTATTAAAGAGAAACGCCGAGGAAAGTTAAGGCTATCAAGATAATACTTCCAGCCATACATCTGTTATTGCTATGGCTGCTATACATTAAGCATGAATTAGTGGAGCACCCGCCATATTCTCCAGATCTGGCCCCTACTGATTCGAGGCTGTTTCTTAAATTAAAGGAAGTCTTACGTGGGGAAAATTTTTCCAGTAATTATGAAGTCATGCGAGCTGTAGAGAGGTGGTTTGCAGAGGTCGGACAAAAATTCTTCCAGGAGACTGTTGAGATATTGGAGCACCGATGGACCAAGTACATTAGTGTAGAGGAAGACTGTGTCGAAAAATAAAAAATACAATGCCAATGTAATTTTAATTTTGTAAGGGAGCCACATACCAGTAGTACTTGAACATCCAAATGAAGCAGATTAAATTCACATGCATTTTCTTTGAAGAAATTTCTTAGCGTTCAAGTATTCTGAGTGAAAGTATGAATTGCCACCTTATTTTACGCCTTCTATATACCCGTTTATATTAGAACTGCATTGATTAATGCTTAAAGCAAAGCTAAATCAAAAGTAAAATTAAAATAATCAAGATTAAAGCGCCGGTTCCAATTGAAAACTAAGGAGAACCACTTCTCTGTGAATCGTTTGAAAAATTATAGCGATTAACTTCTCAGCTCGTCCTCCGTCGAAACTGATTGAATCTAAACAAATGAAGCACTATTTAGCGTTCGGCAACAAGTTCCCATCACCTTCGTATCGCCCATTCATTATTCTCCACCTCTCACGCTCTGCGCCTCGTTACTACCCCTTGACGTCGATTTCTCCTATTTTTAAACTTCTCTCGTTTATTTTCGTCCATTTATCATACGAGAGCAGTCGGAACGAATCGCTTTCATTAATCAAACCTCGACGCCGTGCTACAAACGGATACTGAAAAAGGTGGGATGGATAATTGGGGGCGATATTAAAGTTTGCACTATGAATTTTTCGCTTTAAATTTAAGAAATAAGGAATAATATAGTGTATATTTATAGTATGAGTTGATAAAATATTAGTGTTTCCTGACTTCGCTACAAAATTTTTGTTGAGTACTATTAAAAAGACCTGTATCTTTCTTTAGTAAACGTACATAGCAACAACTTTGAAATAATGAAATATTAAAAATTAGGCTTTGAAAATTACTTACAGTGTAAGTTAACTTTCAATTTTTCTTTGGAAAAATCAAATCATTGTGTTGAAGAAAAACGATATTTTTTTTTTAACAAAAGGATTTCCACAATACCGTATATATATATATATGCATCGGAAAACCAACCAGCCAAAATTTTAGCTTCTCCCAAGTTTTTCTCTCTCTTCTGGATGCTGTGTCTAATGATGTGATCCCATACTTTTCGCAGTCTTCCTCTTTTTCTTTTATTCTGTACTCTCCCTTCATATATTAATTTAACTGGTCTAGTGTTCCCCGTTCGTTGTAAATGTCTCCACCAATTTAGTAGTTGTCGCCGTTCAATAAAGTCCATTATAGATGGTATCTCTAGTTCCTCTCGTATTTGTGAGTTTCTCATTCTATCCTTTCTTGTTACGCCTCTCACTCTCCTGAGACATCACATCTCTGCAGCTTGAATTTTATTTTTTCGCCTATTATTAAATCGTTATGGTTCGCATATGTATGTCAAAACAGATTTGTAGACTGCTTTGTATATTGTCATCTTGGTGCTTCGTGATGTTTCTTTTTTCGTAATGAAGTTCTCGGGTCTGAATTCTCCAGTAATTATGAAGTGATGAGAGTATAGAGAGGTGGTTTGCAGAGGTCGGTTCAGTTTTGAGCTGTAATAAAACTATTTGGTAAGTTTGTGTATAACAGCGTAAACGGAAACAATACCTATATCAAAATATTCTAATTCACTTGTTGCCACTGACAGCAATTTTTCGGATTTCTCCGATTTACAGGTTTGCAAATATCTAGAATTCTATTTCTCGATGGGACACCTGTCTAGCAACCTTGGAAAACTCCTAAATGTTACGAAATTAAATGCCTTCAAAACAATTACTCCCTTATATTACGAATAACTTGGCAATTACTATTTATTATTTCACCCAGCAATATCTGATGAAAAAAGACTATTAAAGAACACAAGAAGAACACAGAATGTCAGCTGTGTTGTATATACTAATAAGTTGATCTCTGAGTAATATTTCTTAAGAGAGCTGTTGACATTGTGCAAATGGTTCATGCTAAAGATATTCGTCTACTTTACGATTACAGACGCTGATCCCCAAAGTTAGCTCAATACAAAGATCCTTCGATGATCGATAACGGCTAGAAGTGCGTTCAATCATAATAAATCATATAATTTGATGTAAATTGTTTTAAGTTAGGAAGCGGCGGTCCAGACGGTAACATTTATATCTTTTATTGTAAGCCTCGCGTATAAAAAGGGATATATTTTTTAAATATCAAGAGATCCTCCTTAGACTTAATCACGTCTCCTCTCTCTGAGACGAGACGATCGACGATGGCTTTGGGAACGGACGCGTTCAACTGTTTCGGTGCGTGAGTGCGCATAGCTTGCCAGATTCAGCGGCAAGATGAGCGTTGTATAATTTGCTTGCTTTCTCAATTCTTTCATTAATTTCCGACTCCTTTTTTCCAGTGCTTTCTATTGGTACGCCTAGATAATGAAACTCATTTACTTGTTGTATACCTATTCCTTCAATCTGTATGTTTAGTCGTTCTTCACCGGTGGTCGTAACCTTTGTTTCATTTTTAGTTATCTTCATACCTCCTTTTCTTAAGTTTTTCATTCCATCAACCATTCCATATTCTATTGAAACTCTATCAAAAGCTTTTTCCAAATCAATAAATGCGAAATATGCGTTTCTCCTTTGTTGTAATCTTTTGTCAACCATTTGCTTTAACGTAAGTATATGATCTTTTTATGCACTTCATTCTGGTCTGAATCCATTTTGTGATTCTTTCAGTGACAGTTCAACTAGCGGTCTTAACCTAACTTAGTTTTATGGTATTCAAATTTACCAATGGGGCTTGCGTTTACGTTCGATGCTGCGATACAGAAGAACAAACATTATCAGCACTACTATGTTCCAAGTCCAGAGTGGCTCCATTGAAAACTTTAACAATACTAAGATTGAAGTCCGCGCAGGTTTATTCGTTTCTCACCTAATGCACAAGAGAATGGAAATTCTTGTCATGGATGTAAACAAATCGACTGCTAGACAGATTCGACAATAATACTGGCCTGGATTCTTATATCTTCCCGCCAATTAAAAACATTTATAGGCTCTCCAAAATTCAAGACACAGAATAATTTTAACCAAACACCTAAATGCAATACTGCTCTTCGCTTGTGCGATATTCCACATAAGAACATGCTCTACATTCAAAAAGATTTATTCAGCCTGCGCAGATGGCGTTGCCACCTATTACAGTAACAATTCGCGGCTCGCCAGTTCGATTATCGAATTGTCACCAATCTAATTCCGTAGGTTGAGGCGCGACAAGTTTTACGGAGGTTGTCTAGCGCTTATTCGATGGCGTATAGTGAAAACGCAACAGAGGAAATAGTTCGACGACTATTTCATTGTTTTTGCCTCTTTCTCTTCGAAATTGTCCTGACATTGTTGAGAATACCAATTTAGTTTGCAACCACGGCTTTAGGACCAACAGAAAATTCGATTGTGGGCGTTAGGATTTGTACACTACGTCGCACATTACGCGATCGTCACGAGATTCGTGCTGATGTGGTTCTACACAGGATGCTATACAATAGTTTTTCCTAATGTGAAGACCTTAATGTAGAGGATAGACTATAATGTGATTTTGTAATTTTTGATGCAGTTAGTGAATTACTCAAAGTGCCTTTGCAATGTTTTTCTAGTAGTAACAAGTATATTATGCTTTTCCTAATGAAAAGCTAATTATTGTGACAGCAACAAGTTGTGATTACTGTGATATGTGTGTTAATACTTGATGAACTAGATTATTTATGCAGAGCTCAATTTTTTACTGCATCCATAACATTCGCGCCAAAATAGCCCATTATATGAGGGCGTCTTGAAATATTTCCGGAATCGACAAGAAAAATAGGGTATTAATGTGGCTTCTTATTTTCATTTTTCGATGTAGTCTCCTCGAAGATCAATACACCTTTGAGACGGGGTTCCAATCTCTTCAAGCCGTCGGACGAGTAGGAGCTTCGAAGTCTGCAAAATATCCATTTGTAGCGGCGATGACCACCTCATTTGGGCAAAATCTCTTTCCTCTCGGTGATTTTTTCAGGTTTGGAAATAGGAAAAAGTCACTGGGAGCTAGGTCCGGTGAATATGAAGGATGAGAGACTAATTAGTAGCACAACTCATTCAATTTGGACACGACGATGAGTGACCCGGTGCATTGTCGTGGTGGAAAAACTCTTTTTTAAGCTGCAAACGAGGCCGTTTCTCCTTCAATACTGCATCGAATCAGGTCAATAAATCGCTGTAGTATTGTTCCGTGATCGTTCTTCTCTTCCGCAGATAAGCGATAAGGATCACTCCTTGCGAATCCCAAAAAAAAATGGTCGCGTTGACCTTTCCGGCCGATGGAACAGTTTTTGCTTCCTTCGGAGCCGATTCGCCCGAAAAACTCCACTGCTCCGACTGTTCATTGGTGTCCGGTATGTAGTGGTGGATCCAAGTCTCACACACGGTAATGAAACGCATGAAGAAATCCGTTCGATTGCGTTGGATCCCGGCCAGACACTTCTCCAAAGCGATCACTCGATTTCGCGTTTGCTCCGGTGTGAGCAAAGCCAGTGGCTATCGTGTCTAAAGCATTTCCGTACCCCAAATTTCGAGTAGGATAGGGCCAATGCGCTCTTCGAATATGCCTGTTGTCTCTGCTATCTCTTTCAGCTTCAATCGGCGATCGACTAACACGACATCATGAATCTTGTCGACCATTTCATCGTTGGTAGCGGTTTTTGGAAGTCAACTGCTTCGTGGTCCGTAATTTGCGCTTGTGCGACCACGTTTGAACTCGCTCACCCAGAAGCTGATGGTCGAAAATGATGGAATGCATCCACCGCGAACCTCCACTAAAATATTTAGAATTTCCGTGGCCATTTTCCCAGTCATTCGGAAGTGTTTTACCACTGCACGAAATTCTATTTTATCCATTTTTGCAAAACCACCTGACGTGCTACACAAAACACTCTTAAACAATAACTATTGACAATAGACGTATGAAATTTTGACAGTTGTCATAAAAAGGGTTGCCCTTGCCGACCAACGAATCCACTGAAATCATCATGCGCCATCACTTGCCGATTCTGAAAACATTTCAGGTCGCCCTCGTATACATACAGTTCTCAACACAAATGGACTTACAATTAGAATAACAACTAATTGTGAAAATCACTACAAAAATTTGACAGAATGAAGAGCACGTCCATTTGCAATGGCAACTCGGCTGGAACATAGAAGTTATTTTTCAACAGAAATGACATGTTTATTGACAAGATTGCATTTTTCTCTCATAAGCAAAAACATTTCACTGTATTCCATCATAAATTTATTATCCGCAAAGCGGCACTTCAAGAGGACAAATCTCCATTCGATACTCCAAAATAAG
The DNA here is from genome assembly GCA_023509865.1 of Trypoxylus dichotomus. Classification (NCBI taxonomy): domain Eukaryota; kingdom Metazoa; phylum Arthropoda; class Insecta; order Coleoptera; family Scarabaeidae; genus Trypoxylus; species Trypoxylus dichotomus. Next base: position 39,899,386 of record CM042081.1, read on the forward strand.
ACGACAAAGATATCATCGTTCTACACAAAGAAAAAGTATACAGACAGGCAATTAAATTCCTTCCCTCGAGTTCCTCGTCGTGTTTCCGCTTTAATTTCACGGGTCTGGTTCTTAGCACGCGAAACGATGCAGCGGATCCGCCCTTTCGGATTTAAATTAAAGTCATCGTTTCATTAGCGAGCTACAAAACAAAACCTGACGCTTACATCGCTCTCGACTTGTACGACTCGGCGTACCCGAAAAAAAAAAAGGAAAATAAAAGCGAATAGGCGTGGAGTCCGACGGAAACGTGAAAAGTGAAGAAGGACGGGAAGAGCCCGAGAAACTTGTCCAGCTTAACGAAGTATATTTAAAATTCCCTTTCTGATGCGTTTTCCGTCGTAAAGAAACAGGGAGACTCGTATTTACATTCGTCGTAATTTGCTGATACTATTTTAATAAAACGAGGTTGAAGTAGCTACTTATTTGATAGTTTTGTTCTTCCATCGGGAAAGAGTAGAACAAAGTTAATACAATTGGTAGACGTTCTTGTTTGTTAGACTGTTAGCTCTTCTGGAGATTAAGATTGTTTCTATTCGACAGATCAATTTGTTATGGAGAAAGATTCTTGGTGAATGTAATTATTTAAGTTAAATCCAAACTACAATCAAAAAATTGTTTAGAAAATTTTAAACAAAAAAGTAATACAAGGGTACAGGTTTCCAAACTGTATGTACAGTAATCGCCAGTATTAATCATCCTGTTCTATAAAAGCTTCTTATGATATACTCTAAAAGGAAGATTCTGGATGCAACCACATACCTACCTTTCACCAACACCAATTACGATGTTGTTTCAACGTTATGCTACAAGTCAAAAAAGTATTAGCGTAGTAGACATTTCGGTAAATGGTAAACATTGTAGTTAATGTAATTGATACCACCATTGAGGAACATGATTACTCAGTACGAAGACTGCTAGCAATATCCCTGGAATCTAATGTCTTAAGCTTACTTCTTTCAAATCGTCAAATAGTCTTTTTATATTTTTAACCTATATAATTAGATTTATTTTCGCATAACAGTTTCCAATACGATTTAACGGCGAAACAATGATTGAATTGATCGAATTCTTTGGCTTTTGAGGATCAATCGCAATCCAAAAGAAGTTAACTTAAGCATGGAGGCACCATTCTCAAAGATAATTTTCGTGTACGGCAGTTACCCATCGTCATTTGTTGCTACCACCAATGTTGATGCTGTGCGTGCCGTGATTGAAATATTCGTAGGCATTGACATGAAACCAATTTCACATGATTTTGCATGAGTATTTGAAAGTACGGAACATTTATTGTTCTACCGATTATGGATCTGGATCTGTTTGGCTATTATTACACGTAAATCCATAAAACATGTGTTTTATAATTTACACGGTAATAACTAAATATAACAGCTGTTTCGCCACAGAATGGCTTCTTCAGATATTATGATAAGAATGTAAAATACTCATTTGAAATTTACATAGCCTAATACGAAATTTTGAACCAAATATTGTCTACCTTTAAAATCTATCAAGGAAAATGAGAATGAAATGACTAAAGAAAGCGCGCATGCCTTTCATTGGGTCAAGGTTATGTTTTGATGTACAAAAGGGTCCGAAATTTTGAAATGAGAGGAACATCAAATGGTCTTGTACTAAGAAAGGATACATGCTGCATAAAGTCAAAGAGGTCAGAGTACTTACAGAAGTACTAATAGGGCATGTATGTAGCTCTAAACTATCATTTATGTTATATAAAGTTGCGGAAAACTGAAGATCAATTTTGCCACCTGTTTTAGGGACATCTATAAACGAACACATATTGTGTATATATATACATATGCTCCATTGCGTTGGCCGATACTTGTTGGAAATCCATATTGAGCAATGGTCGGAGAAGTAAAACTCAATTTACAAAATTTCCAATATATTTATCACCGTATTAATGTGACATGCTAAGCTATTACTGTAACTTCATCAAATATTCGATTAAGTTTTACGACCACTGTACATATGCTACCATCAATCGTTGACGATGCAGATGCTTCAAAAGGAAATATACAACACCTTCTGAAGTAAAGGATAGGGATACTAAACACGTGCTAAATCTTATAGAAGTTTTTAAACTATGCTATCGTTAGCTCAGACATTGATACAACAAATCTTATACGTCGCCGTGACTACAGACTCTAGTGCATTTGCCGTATACAATAATAATAACAAAAATTCTATATTCGTCTTCAAAAGCAAACATCTTTTCCTTGCCTTCTTTGACTGGGTTTACACAAAGACTTCCTCGTTAATAAGACCTATTTATTCGCACGTCCTCAACAGAGAGGAAGAAGCATATAGGATAAAATTTTTACAATCACAGCCGCACAATGTTCATCCGCATATCTTCCTCCTTCATACATTATGTATATATACAGCACATACCACGCATATGTTGTCATCAGTCGCTCACAATACCGATGCTTCTTCGTCTTTACTTTATGTTTATGTTACGATACCCAGCTTTTATTTGGTGTGCCTACACTTCTTCTTCCTAAACACTAAAATTTCGCTCTGGGTGGCAACCTCGTCACTAGGATTCGTTCTACATGTTCCTTCCACTTATTTTTGTTTTCCTTTATTATCTCATTTATGTCGAAGATGTTCTCTCCTTATATCTCTTATATCTTATATCTCCTTATTTCTTATTCTATCTTATCTTGTGCAACCGTTCACACTTCTTAAAAATTTCTTATGTCTGTATACTGGTTTCCTCTTGTATTGTTGTTGTCTATATTTCTCTACCATATTAGATGGTTGGTACTGCTATGGTCTTGTAAAATTTTATTCGTGTATCCTTTCTTATATTATTTTTAACGTTTTGCTGATTGTTCCACAGATATGTTTGAATTTATTCAGTTTTTCTTCGATTCTTTGTTTCAATCATAAGATGCATCCTAGCCTAAATAGTTAAAGTGTTTCACTTGTTCCAGTACAGTATCGTTTATACCTATTTTTGTCCTAATTGAATATATGCCCAGGAAAGCGATGGTTTTGGTTTTATTTGCAGACATTTTCATTTCATAGTTTTGGCAAATCTTTTATAACGTATATATTCCTTTCTGTAGGGCATCCTCTGTTTCTGTTAGGAGCACTAAGTCGTATCAATTTATGGTGGCGTATTCCTTTATAATAGCATCAATATACATGTTAAATAATGTTGGCGACACAGAGCAGCCTAACTAACTAACTGCCTTGTTTGTTGATATTTCGCTAGGAAATCTTCCGCCTATATCTCCCATAGTTCTGGTGCCAGTGTACAAACCCTCTATAGCCTTATTAGGTGATGTGGATATCCCTGTTCTTTTATAGTATCCCATAATTTACATCTGTTTACATCATCGAAAGCCTTCTCGAAATCTACGAACACTATATGTGTTTCTCTGGTATATTTCCTGTGCTTTTCTGTAATTTGTTGTATAGTGAATATTCCATGTGTAGTATAATTCCCCCGTATTTTTAAAGCTTTGTGTTGGTACCATCCATACCGGTCGCTTTTCTGTTTTTAGTAGCCTTCTGTGAGTTCTGTTACATCTATATCATCCAAATCTTTGATGTCTACTTCTTGTACCGTTGTTTCGTCAATATTTTCCTTATACCAGAGCTATTCATGACGTTTTACCCAGTTATCCCCGTCTATGTTGTTTATTTGTATTATGTAATTTTCCTGGTGAATGAATGCAGATGCTTCCAAGAGAAATATCTTCTCGTTTAAGGCGTTAGTACAATAAATCTTATAGATCGAAGTGACTACAAACTCTAGTGCTTTGGCTCTTTATAATAATAATGTTGTCAATGATAATAACGAAAATTCTAATAATCTTTTCCCTGTCTTATCTATCCGGCTTTACACAAAGACCTCCTCGCTAATAAGAGCAATTTATTAGCATGTCCCCACCAGAGAGAAGAAAGCAGCAATAACAGTTTTCTCAGCTGCACAATTTTCATCCGCATATCTCCCTCCTCCATCCTAATTTCGAATTTAATACATCCTCTTCGACATTCTTTCATAATCGAGACGCCCGCCTTTTTTTCCCTCAACAATAACAAATTTTCTTTCACCACTTCGGTTTTCTGTTATTTTTCTCTCTTCTACCTCCGCTCCCTCTTTTACATCGTCGAATCCTGAGCTAAGGACGCTCATTGTCGACGCAGAAGACTGTTGCAGCACGCTCACACCCTTACGTCGATTTTTCGCTCTTCGGTAAAATTATTTTTATGTTAAAATAATCAATTCCTAACGTCTCGGGAGGTTCTAACCGCGGAACGTGCACGGTCGAGATAAAAATGCTCTTTATTAGATTTTCGTTCGTCGTTTCGCTTTTAGGCGACCCTCAGCTTTCCGTTGCTCACCAACTTGGCGGTTTGCCTGCCTACGATCAGCGAGAATTACAAGACGTGAAGCGGAGTGCCGACGTTGTTTGTTACTTTTGGAGATGTTTCGGTAATGAGGCATCTGCTTTATTTATGGCATTCGTGTTGTTCGGAGAATAGGGAAGCAATCTTAAATTTTATCCTTTTTATATCGAGATGTTGCGTGGGATATATTGAAAACCGGGCAAATATTTTCTGTTGTTTATTAAAATTTATTTGGAAATTATAGGATTCTTAAGAAAGAAAAGTTTTTTCATTTATTTAAAAAGATATTAAAAGGATATAGAAAATATGCAAGAACTAAAACTTGATATTATGGTATTTTTCATTTAAGAAGACGTATTTCACTTGTTAAAGAAAACACAGATTGACAAAGTTGTGCATATATGACTTATCTACACCTAATAGGTTACTTCTTGGGAGTTACCATAATGTTAGCCTGGCTGTAAAACAAACTGTATTCTATTTTGAAGCAATCTGTTCCTTTATTTCGGTCATCCGGCCTGGTTCTCACATACAAGTAAAAAAAAAACTAAAGCTGGAAGATTAGCACATAAAATGGAAAATTCAGAGATTCAAAGACCACGCATATAAGTTAAGGCGGAGTTTAATTTAGCCTAGAGTTCATATGTTTGTAATAGCGAACTTAGCCTTATAAAAGATCCATGTTCTTTCTGGCAACTTTCGTGCTCTAAACTGAACGCTACCAGAATTCATGGAAAAGTTTATGATACTGGTAACGAATATAGTAATCCAACATCGATAGCGGATGATTTCGCTACGTTGTTCTCTGTCTTGCCTGAGTGTTTGGGCTCTGATCTCTCGGATATAGATTCCAACTTGCCGCAATGGTGTTTGCAATCTGTTTCGGTATATGAAGTACGAAGGCGATCTGAAATCTTTCCGGAATCGAAAAAAAAACACGGTATTGGTGTGGTTTTTTATTTCTATTTTTCTATGTAATCCCAGCGAACATCAATAGACTTTTTAAAACGGTGCTCCAGTCTCTTCCAGCCGTCAAACTAGCATCTGTAGCGGCGGTGACCTCCCCACTTGGTGCAAACTTCTTTCCTTCCAGTGATTTTTTCACGCTTGGGAATAGAAAAAAGTCGATGGGGACTAGGTCCGGTGAAGGTGGAGGATGACAGACTAACTTGTAGCGCAATTCATTCAATTTAGACTTAACGATGCGAGATGAATGAGCCGGTGTATTGTCGTGATGGAAAAGCACCTTTATCCGCTGCAAACGAGGCTGTTTCTCCTTCAATGCTGCATCGAATCGAGTTAATAAATCGCTATAGAATTGCCCCGTGATCGTCTTTCCCTTCTGCAGATAGTCGATGAGGATCACACCTTGGGAATCTCAAAAAATTGTCGCCATGACTTTGTCATCTTTCTGGCAGATGGAACGGTCTTTGCTTTCTTCAGAGCCGATACGCTCGGAGAAAAATTCACTCTTTCGACTGTTCCTTAGTCCCAGGTATGTAGTGTTGGATCCAAGTCTCATCCACGGTTACAAAACGCATAAAGAAATCCCTTGGATTGCGTTGGATCTTGGCCCGATACTCCTCCGATTTCATCTTTGCTCCGATGTGAGCAAACGCGGTACCCATTGCACCAAGAACTTTTTCATACACAAGATTTCGTGTAGGATATAGCCAACGCGTTCTTCTGAGATGCCTGTTGTCCCTGGTAATGAATCGGAATTACTTTATTAAAATATTTGCTTCAGATCTGTAAAAAATGAAATTACATAATTACATAATTGATTAATTTTTTTTAATACCATTCTCTGACTTGAATCATCATCATTTAAATTAATAATTCTGGAAGAAATTTCGTCACGATCTGATCCAACCTCTTTTTCCCATCATCGTATTATTTCAGCTTCTGTATGGTGGATGCTGTTCGACCAAGTTGCTTGCGTAATTGTTGCCTTCTTCTGTGATGCCTGTTGTCTCTGCTATTTCTTTCAGCTTCAATGGACGATCGGCTAATGCGACATCGTGAATCCTGTCGAGCATTTCATCGTTGGTAGCGGTTTTTGGGCGTCGAATGCGTGGTTCGTCACTTGTGCTTGTGCGGCCACGTTCGAACTCGCTCGCCTAGAGGTTGATGATCGAAAATGATGGAGTACATTCGTCACGAACCTTTAGTATAGTATTTCGAATTTCCGTGGCTGTTTTTTGCGAAACCACCTGACTTGCAACATAAAACTCACTCTTAAACAACAACTATTGACAGCAGACGTCTGAAATTTGGACAGTTGCCCTTGCTGTTCTTTCTTCGTGCACCATCTGTTGTCGATTCCGGAAATATTTCAGGTCGCCTTCGTACCTAACCGTTATAACTGCTCCAGCGAACTGTTCAATATTAAAAATGCATCACATACCGTATTGCCTCATTTTGTAATACCTTCGTATATAATTTGTACAACAGCAGTATGGAAATTAGCTTTCTTTTTTAATTAACTAATTAATACAGTATATATGAATTGTTGACTTCAATTATTTAGTAATTAATGCATATAATATGCGTTTTCATAGCAATGTTATAATTGGTAAACATTTCTAAATATTTATTAGGATATCTGGGTACATTTTGTGAATAAATATATTTATCGTTACTACTTGAGTATAAAAGAGTTAGAGAGAAGAAATATTGTCTTCCATTCTATTCTAACAGTTCGGATTTCTCAATCCCATTTCAAACACTTTCGTTAAATTTACAAACTGTACGTTAAAGTAAGTATGCTGGACAAATTATTTACTTCTACATAGACGGCTCTCAAAATATCACGAATTGTTTCTGAGATTCCTTTGGCATCCTTCTGTATCTTCGAAATTCCTAGAATATCCTCCGCGTATTTTATTAAGGACGTCCTAACGACGCCTACCCTTAACTTACAATAAATACGCAATTTTCTTGTATTAACGCAAATTCTGCAATTATTATTTTGGCGAGCTAATGAAATTCCACGAAAAACCAGAATTCAAATCGTATCGTGCTTGAAAACGATAGAAAGGAAAACCGTAAGATTGTTGCTTGCACATGGAAGGTTCTGACCGCAATGTAAACGCTTCTGTGAAGAGCACTTCAAGGTTCAGATCGGGAATTTGAGGAGGCCATGTTATTATCGTGTGCGCATTATCCCTTTGCTGCGTTTCTAAATATTATTACCATGGTGAAAGAAAGAAAGAAAAAGAAAGAGAAGAAAAGAGAAAGGTGAGATCCCACCTTTCTCTTTTTCTCTCTTTCTTTTAAGCTTGTCTTCTGTTTTCTAACCAATTATTCACAATTTTTCTTTTCAAAAAAAAAGAGTCCCTTCAACAATACTTACAGAGTATACTAAAACTTTACTATAGTTTATATTATATATATATATATATATATATATATATATATAGCTCTTCGTAAATATATTGCTTATATAAATAAATATTTCAAAAGTTCATCTTTAAAAGACGTTTAATATACAGTACTCACACATTTCAATTACATTGTATGAATATGCATTATTTCGAAATTGTACTCATAATCTTCGAAATTTCTCGTACGACGAAAGGATGGAACGACTGGCAGCAATTTCCTTTACATATCTAGTATGTGTGTGTACTGAGTGACCTACCATACAGGCGAACAAATGTGTTGCCATGGATATAAAACAAAAGAAAAACGGACAAATTAAGATCGGGTCGTTTATATCCAATAATAAAGTGTATCAGCTGATATTACATACAAAATTTGGAAGTTCCGGACACTTACGTTGGAAGCCGAAGGCAAGTCCTTCCTAAAGGCGAGCCAGTGAGTACAATTTCGAAGGTTATAGACGTCGAATCTTTTTCAAAATTATTTGTATCTTTCGATCTCATATTTCCTTTCGTAAATTAATTAGAATATTTCAAGTTTAGCTAGTCGAGGATTGCTTTAGGTTTTTTAAAAACACTTTCTTTTGTAAAAAAGCGGTATATATAGATTTTTTTATTTATCAATATATTTGCCTTTTCAACTTTACGTTTGGTACTTTAATTTACAAAACATTTTCACTTAATTCAAAACAGATAAATGAAAATGTTAATTCAAAGAACCCAGTTAAAAATTTGAACGAGCCTGAGATTTTCCACCACAATATATGTTCCTTTTGTTATTTGTTTTGCATAAAATGTAGGGACATTGTCTAATTACTATTATGGTACTCCTACTTCTTTGAAGCATTCCCATATGTTCTCTATTTTTTGAAACGAGAAAGTAGTTTCTAAAACCAAGTGCATTATTTCCTCAAACTTCTAAAGTATAATTTCTTTTGGGCACCCTAGATGCCAACATACAAATTCTCGATGTCTTCAATGTCCTCTATAGAAAAAAAGAGACGATAAGAAGCAGCAATTTCTATTTCTTGTCGAAATTACATCACCGAAATCCGATGTATCCCCATCCCGCACTACAAACATTTACTTGTTGATAAGAGACCGAAGCGAAGATAGAAGTCCTTTTTAGGAAAGCGCGTCGTCATTTCCCACATTTTCACTTGACAAAGATTGAAAAACATCGAGTCAGCGCCTGTAAATAAAGGGAAGATCGGTAACGGGAGAAACATAGCGCGGTACAGCGCAGTGATGGAGCAAGCAAGTCGTACTGGAAGGAAAAAAGAACACAAAAAGCACTCCGCATACGTACATACGACACCGCCGCACCTACGGCTGGCTGAAGAGGAAAGAAAAAAAAAAGAGAGAACTAGAAAGAGGAGAAGGCGAAGCGCCGTGTGTGAGTGTGGATATCCGTTAAAAGAGTGGAAAAATTGTGCATCAACGACAATACGCCGCCGCGCTTATTGTGTTCAAAGAGAGGACGTATTTCAAAGTGAGTTTGTTTTACGGCGACGCTATAAAACGCCCGATAAGGTGATGATGTGGGTAAGAAAAAGAGAAAGAGTAGCGAGAAGGAAACTAAAAAGGCGCCTAGCGTGATGGTAATGGCGGTTTTTTTGAGGATCCGATGACAAAGCACGTTCTTGAACGTTTTATTTTCGTCAGCTACCACTAATATACATTGATTCACTTGACAAACGACATAGAACGGATTTAGATTCATCTTACCTGTATTTAATTAGTTTACTTAAATAGTCAAATCGTTTTCGCACGGTTTTATTCATAGACCAACGGAGATTTCCAGGACGTGAACTATCTACATATATACAGACACAATAAATACATTTGATAAATTATTCAAAAAACTACAGGTTATTATACGAAGAAACAGGACATAATATCTTTAAAAAGAAGAACCGAGTGTCCTTTATAATTGTACCTCGGATTAAAGTTTACAGTATGTTTTCCTTAAAAAAGACCAAGATAACAAAACGCTGTAAATAAACCTTTCTCATGGTATTAGTGAAGTCATTCACGAGAAAGACATGTGAAGAGACATAAAACCCGGCGTCATCAGCATGGTTTCGAATGGTATTTACATGTGTTGAGCATAAAACCGCTCGAAACCACGCTGATGACGCCGGGTAGGCAGAAACATGTCCGTCTGTTAACGTTTTATGTCTTTATATGTTTACATTGTCTTTCTCGTGAATGATTTTACCAATACCATGAGAAAGCTGTATTTACAGCATTTTCTTGTCTTGGTGTATGTTCTCCTTTTTCGTTTATGTGTTTAGTTTTTAAACTATATTTAGGTTTATATGCAGTTTACTTTTGTACCAAATTACATTGTTCTATAGTTGAACTGTTGAATTTGTTGGACACTAAGTTATCATTACTACTAGTCTCGCCAAAGGGAGGTAAGTTACAGTACAGTGGGGAGAAAAACGTTGAGGGACCTAGCGGTCGTATCAAGGCGAGTAGTCAATAACGTTTACGTGCCCGCGTCATTTATGATGGTGACCTTCATGAATGAGTATAGGCGCTGCGGATGCAGGAATGTTTGCACAAAAAATATTGATAAAAGATACATTAAATTACGTGTTGGAACACGTACTGTTTTAAGAAGTTTTCACGAAATCACAAACTGGGTGGCATTTATTATATATTAGAATGATTAAATATGTTTCCACACTTGTTTCAGTCAAATGAGTATGGCGTGCGGAATAAATATTTTTTAATGATGAAAATGACCGTTTTACATCCAGTGATGTTTGCAAACTTAAAGTAAGCTTTGTGACAACTTAATGGATTCTTCTCAGAATCCTTGTCAATAACACTTTAAAATTTTCGTACTATACTTTAATCTTCTTCACCTTCTGCCGTACATAGGTGTGAGTGAACATTATTCACAAACGCGATCGAATCATTTTGTAATTTTTCAATTCCTTCCGCTAGTCTATAGTAGTTCTTGCGCACACTTTCTACATCACATTTTACCTGACTATCTTGAAACATTTTCTTGTTTTTCTTGATAGCTTTGGCGCGTCTCGGATCGATTTGTAGAACTACCTGCCTTAGATCATCAAAATGTTCAGTAGTAAAACACGGCCTTGTTCCCTAACGCGTAATAATCGGCTGTGTTGGTTCAGGAACTTTGGAACACAGTTCGTGAAATCTCTTTCTACGTTTTGGGGATTTTAAAAACACTGGCTTCGTATGAGCTATTAAAGGATTATAAAATATAAATGTGTGAGTACAAAAAGAAAAGGACTTTATTCTTGTTAAGACTATTTATTAATTCAAATTTCAAAAAAGAGAGTTTATTAGCCAACTAGGGGTTGCGATAGGTATTTGTGGAAAGCACTATCCGATGTTAGTGATATAACCTTTCGATTCAATCTATTCTATTTTTCTAATTATTTTTTTCGAGTCATCTAAATTTGTTGTATAGAAGTGAAATTCCTGGTAAAAGAATCCATTCGCTATAATACATTACGAACCCTGATAATATATATATATATATATACACATATATGATATAAAAGGTACTACAGACAAAATCAGCCGAATATTAAGAAAACACAACATCAACACCCCCTTTCTCAACATATAGAAAGACATCGAAAATCAATCTGTGTACGAGATTCCTTGCTCAGACGAACAGCCGAATCAACATCAGAGGAGAATATAGGAACGCAGTCCTCAAGAAAGAACCAATATCGTCGTTATCGCAAGATAGGCTCTTGGCAGGACTCTATTGACTGCGATAACACCAAGACTGTAGCGAAGACCGAGAACCTAATTGCTAGAATTACAAGGACAACAATAGATAGAAAAGAGACCTAAGAGTATAAATAAATGAAACGACGGACAACATCTACCACATACTTGGAAGCCACTCCTAACCATCCGGCCCAATAGGACTCAAGCTGAAAGAGAGAACTCATGAATTCATCTCCGACAGCTAGGCCAAACGTCTACTTAGTCAAAACGGTCTCTTTCGGCACCAAGAACACACCCTGCTAGAAATACGCTAATATTATTTCACATTCGCTGACCGCAAAAACATCGGTTATAAAATCTAATCTTTTATAATATCAATGTCTTTCTAATTTTTTTTTCTTACTTATCTAGTTTGGATATTTTCTCGTCACTGTATGGTTCACGCCCGTATTTTTGTTATTGTTGATGTTGTTGGATGCAAAGTAGCGTTACGACTCCCTCTTCATTGTATTTATTTCAAATGTTTATTCCGTAAGTTTTCTTTCTGTGTATTAAATTATACAGATATCTACTTTAGTTGTTCATTACTGACATATAATCTACAACTTTAATATAAAATTTCAACACAAATTTGGCGCCCTACGTTGTGTGCCAATTTTGTGATGGAAGATGTCAAGCTCTTTAGTTTCAAAATTTACTGTTTTTTTGCTATCATTTCATTTTGTATTTCATTTATAATTTATAAGATTAGCTAAACAGTGAATGATTTAGGTTTTTCTTTTTGTAAAAAAATAAATTTTGTTAAAAAAGTGATATATATACAATTTTGATTTGTCAATATATTTTTTCTTTATAATCTTACATTTGGTTATTTCAATTATTAACCACTATATTCGAATTTAAAACGAAGAAAAAAAATTAAATAAAAGAACCCATTTTGAAAATTAAGAGCATGAAATTTTCCACCACAATATATATACATATATATATGTATGTGATTACGATGGTGGAATTTAGGTTTAAATAAATAATTTGTAAATTGTAAGCTGCATCCCGATAAATAGTAACTAAATGTAGATAAGTGAAATATTCAATACATAAACAGAAAACTACAACGATTGAATGTTCGAAAATTTGAGGGTGTTCTAACGGTATTTTGCCTGGAAGAAGAACAAACTATAAAAAAGGTGTGTACTAGACAATATTAGGGAGAAAATTTAGAAAAATGGGAAAAATTTAGATTGGTAATGTGAGTTCCAAATGAAGTAAATTATATCATTATAGTATATACAAACTTTAAGCATATATTCATAAAAGAAATTATTTAAATTAATTTTTTACGTTGCGTTACTATACTTTCGTACAACACAAGTACATTCTGTATATCCAACCATTTCGGTATGGAAACGATAAAACCATTTACTTAATTATACAACGTTAATGCGTCCACCACATTTCACCGCTTTTCTCGGGATCGCAATGCGGCTTTTAAGGTCGACCCGGTCCGAAAACAAAAAGGGTTTTCCTTTGTGAAAACCTCGGAAAGAAAACGTTTACATTTCGTAAACGGTAATTATCTTAATAGCCTGTCGAATATTCCGGTCAATTTGTCCGTAAATAAATGCCACGTCGTAAAGATCCTAATCCCGCTTCGGCCATTAAATAATCCAACGGCGAGCCGCCCGCTCTCTCCTCGCTACGTACCCGCTACGCTCGGAGTCCGAGCCCGGAAATGGTAATTTCGGAACGCGTCGCGTGAAATCAAATGAGCGCAATAAACACAAATCATTTTAGATAAAGCGACCGTGCTTGACTACCCACCGGTTACCAGGACTCGGACGACGCCGTCGTTCGATATATATATGTATATACGTATTACAGACTGTAGAACGTGAAATATTAGATCCTTTTTTTCTTTATCAATTTACTCTCTCGGAGTCTTTTAGGTTAACGTTGCGAAAAATTATATCAATTTTCCGCCACATTGCCTAATTTATCTTATTTGTAATTTTCTACAGCGCGACGGTCTAAATCGGTGTTTCGTAGATTTATACGGCGGTGTCGTCGTGGAATAACTTTGCGTCGTATATCTTACGGGAAAGAATGTACCCATAAAGACGTAATTCAGTCTGTTATCTTCAGGATTAGGTCGTTAAAATGGGTATTATCTTTGTCATAATAATATTGATACATTAACTCGTATCTGGATCGACATTCCAGAGTTCAAACGTTCATTTTTCTCATCGAAGTAGTTATTCATTTTGAAAATGTGACTGTGTCACCCAGGTTTCGAAATATTGCGTTTATGGAAATGACAGTGAACGTTATCACGTTTTTAATACAAGGGTTATTTGAAGTATTAGGCTGGTACTTCGTATTATGATTTGAAAGTTACTAGAAAAAAATTTCCTTGTAGGTTATTGATATTTTTATTGAACTGATTTTGTACATATAAATTAGTATAAAATATATACAAAACAAATATCTTCTTGTAATAGTTCCTATCCGTTTTGGATGTTGGCTACCATGCATGTTATTTTAACTTTGCTACTCGGAATAATTCAGTCGTATTCATAGCGAATCAGGTTCTGAGATTCGTCTTATAGCAACACCCCTCCTTTCCATTACTTTATCCTGTAGAATATTCTGGAATTGATGAAATTTGTTCTTATTTCTCATTATGTGTTGTAAATATTGTATTTTCCGAATTTTAATGGTATTACCAACTTTTCTTTTTCAATCCTTCTCATAACTTCGATGTTTGTTATGTGCTCCGTCCAAGGTATTTTTAGTACCCTGCGATATGACCACATCTCAAATGCTTCCAATTTCCTTGTTATGGCTTCAGTAGGCGCTCATGCTTCTATCCCGTAGAAGAAAGCGGTGACTACACACTAGCGCAGGAGTCTTATCTTGTTGTTTAATGTTATACTCTCCATAACTCATGCTCCTGCACCCCCGAAATAATACCTGTATGCTGTATATAGGCGCTCTTACATCCACTGCATTTTTGAATCCGAATTGCGTAGATGCTATGTGCTCTTCACAAGATGATGTGTTGTCGTGGAGATGTTAGAGATTGTAAAAACAAACGTGACATGCTTCCGCTCGCTTTTGATTTTATGTTACTTAATTCTTATATTACGAGGGCAGGTCCAGAAATTCGTGGAATGAAAGGGTTTTAAATAAAATAAAACAATAAATCTATCTTTCCTTTTCAATATAATCACCCTTAAGCACAATACATTTATTAGATCTATGAATTAATTTTTCTAAACCATCATAAAAATATTTTTTATCTTTCGCTTCAAAATGGGCCAAAGTTGCCTCCTTTACCTCATTGTCGTCGGAAAACTTTCTTCCACGTAAGTCTTTTTTTAAATTGGGGAACAAATAAAAATCACTAGGTGCCAGGTCTGGACTGTAGAATGGATGGACTATTGATTGAAAGCCATGCTTGTGCAGAGCAGCCATTGCAACTTTGCTCTTGTAAATCGACGCATTGTCTTGCAAGAGCAACACACCCTTGGTCAATTTTCCTCGACGTTTTTCCTTGATGGCCTCCTTTAATTTTTCTAATATCGCTGCGTAATATTGTAATCTTTGTAATCAATCAATAATATCTGCTCACAATCCCAAAAAACAGTAGCCATCAACTTTCCAGCCGATTCTGACATTTTGAATTTCTATGGCGGTGGTGTCCCCTTTTTATGCCATTGCATGGACTCCTGTCTGGATTCAGGCTCAAAGTAATGAACCCATGTTTCATCTGCGGTAACAATGCGCTCCAAAATCTGTGTTGGGTTTGTCTCCACACAGCTCCAAAAATTGTTTGGACGCACAGACGCGCTGCTGTTTCTGCAGCGGCGTGAGCATTCTCGGTACCCATCTTGCACTGACTTTTGTCATACCCAGGTGGTCATGTAGGATACGCAAAATGGTGGTACCTGATACTCCAACTAATGCAGATAATTGTTTATTTTTTCAAACGGGCATCTTGCAGTACAAATTTTTGCCCTTTTTCGACGATGTCTGATGTGGTGGCCTCAACTGGCCGTCCTGAGAGGGAGTCGTCTTCAATCAGCTCCCGACCATGTTTAAAAAGACCTTGCCACTTATAAGTCATTGATTTACTAGGGCATTGTTCCCAATAAACGGTTTCTATTTCATTCAATATGGTTTGAGCGTTCTTTCCTTGCTTTGTAAGGAACTTTATCACAGCACGGTGTTCAATTTCCTCCATAGTTTCAGTTTTCTTCCGGATTGACTTGTTTAGCAAGCAACTATTCGTAAACGACTGACGCTATAGGGCTGCAACTTATATACTAATGATGAGTCGCCAATCAGAATGACAGCTAGCGAGCGCCCCTATCCCCACTCCATCCCCTCCATTCCCCGAACTTCTAGACCTCCCCTGTTGTTCCACTGCATTTTCTGTAATTTCAGTATTTTCCTCGGCAACTTTAATTAATAGTACAAGCAAGAGATTACAGTAAAAACCTTTTAAGTACACGTTGTAATTCGAACTTTTATATGTATATATATATCGGCGCTGTCAATCTCGATTTAAATCTCGGCACGTAAACCGAGATTCCATTGTTACACTTTACCTAAAAAAAGAAAACATCAAAAAATAGCAGGCTGTGATAGGCGACGCCATGAATAATTCATGCGAAATTCCGACATAGCTAATTCCCTCCGTACATCCGCGAAATGCGTGCAAAGTCTGAAAAGATATTTTTAATAAGGAGGAAGTTCAATATCGATCCACCACCGAAGCGCTGTACACAAAAAGAACCATGTAAGCGATATATAATGTCGGAAATATCAAAGATAACGCATAATGTGACAGTTTAATTAAGGCCGTTTGTATTTTTTAATTAATAATAATTACTCATGCACCGGATAGCGATCGCTAAAAATCGTTATTTATTGCAAGAACGCGGGAAGGAAAAGTTTGTTACGAGTTGTTCACATGAATTCTTCCTATGCAAATTTTAAAATGTGAAACGGTCGTGCACGGGATACGACTTAGTACGCTATTGTTCTTGTTAATGTTAAAGGAAATTAGATGTCCGAAGCGAGGTGAATTTATTTTTAGTTTATGCTACACGGGTCCTCCTAGAATTACAAATTGGGAGTTATATCTAAATTAGCAGTTCACCCTCAAACCCTAAATTAAAACGCCAACACTTCTTGACTTAAATATATACAGTCCAGTTCATTAGTATGCAACATTACCCACTACACGTGTTTTTCAACCACATTTTGCAGTTGTGTGCAGTATTAAAAGTGACAAATGGTGTTTAACTCTTTGATTCATAAAGTCAGTGTCATATTAATAAACCAACTATTTCCGGAATTGGACCGTATCATGACGTCTCTGTCTCTCTTTCCTTCTCTTTCACCTTTCTTTCTTTTTCACGTCCCGCCTCCTTTTGTCATTTTTCTTCTTTTTATCTCTTTTCTTTTGTTTGTAATGTAATGTGTGTAATGCAATATTGCTCCGAACAAGATTGCCCGTATAGAAAGGATTCTACAGATTAGGAAGCATACTATAAATGTAGAATTATTTCGTTAACCGTTACTTGAATAAAGTAAAAATTTGTTAACAAGGAAACAGGGGCAACTCAAAAATTAATGCTAATGTATGTATATACAGTATTAATCATAATTATAGCAACAATACTAAAATTAACAACGCGTTACCTGAATTAGGCAATATAACACATGGGCTGAAAAGTCCCGGGCCTAACAAAGAAAACACGGTTTCTTTGATTCAAAATTAGCTTTATTCATCAACGTAATCTCCATCAAGAGCAACGCAATCATTCCAGCGCCGCTCTAACATTTCAATATCACTTTTGTAGAACGATTTATCTTTTGCCTCAGTTTCAGCGATAACCTCTTCATTCGTGCGAAATTTCTTACCGGCGAGCATTTTTTTGAGGTCTGCGAACAGCCAGTAGTCCCTGGGAGCCAAATCTGGCGAATACGGTGGATGTGGGAGCAATTCGAAGTTCAATTCATGTAGTTTTGCCATTGTTTTGATTGACTTGTGACACGGTGCGCTGTCTTGATGAAACAATTTTTTTTTCTTTGCCATATGCGGTCGTTTCTTTGCAATTTCGGCCTTCAAACGCTCCAATAACGCTATATAATATTCACTGTTGATGGTATTTCCTTTCTCAAGATAGTCGATGAATATTACACCACGCACATCCCCAAATACCGAGGCCATAACCTTTCTAGCCGATTGTTGTGCTTTCGGGCGCTTTAAACGAGGTTCACCAGTTGCTGTCCACCCAGATGACGATCGTTTTGATTCCGGAGTGAAGTGATGGATCCATGTTTCATCCATTGTCATATATCGATGCAAAAATTCCTGTTTATTACGTTTAAACATGGCCAAACACTGCTCAGAATCATCAACACGTTCTTGTTTTTGGTCAACAGTGAGCAAACGCGGCACCCACTTTGAACAGAGCTTTCTCATAGTCAAATGCTCTTGCAATATAAAGCCAATACGTTCTTTTGATATCTTTACGTTATCAGCTAACTCACGCAACTTCACTTTTCGATCATTCAAAACCATTTTGCGGATTTTTTTTATGTTTTCTGGTGTTACCGCCTCATTTGGACGTCCACTGCGTTCTACATCATCGGTGTCTCTACAACCACATTTCAAGTCAGCAAACCAACGTTTTATTGTTGTTTCTGATGGAGCGAAGTCCCCATAACACTTTTCAAGCCATTGCTTCGCTTGAACGGTATTTTTTCCCATCAAGAAGCAGTGTAAAATTAAAACACGAAATTGTTTTTGATCCATTGTTTTGAAAATAAGAAAAGTAGCGTGACTCTTAGCACAATAACCCACAAACTAATGAATAGAATATCACGAAATTTTAACAGTTGCCTTTTGAGGGTTAGTACTAACTGAGAGAAAGGTGACTGCAATAAAACTAGCGTCATCTATGCGTTAGGCCCGGGACTTTTCAGCCCATGTGTTACTTGTACCGCGACAGAAAACTTTATTTGAACATGAAATACAGATAACTCAGAAACGCTCGACTATTTCTTTCGAAAAATGATTTATTTGATTGAAGTGAATTATAGCAATATACACAAAAGACAGCTAACTTCACTTCAGTTGACAATATAACAAAGAAACCTAATATTTTGTGAAGTACCCTTTAACCTTAATTACCTCTGTACATCTACAGGGCATATATTCTAAAAGTTTAGTGATTACGTCATTATCTATAGCTTGCCAACATTCTCGCAGAGCTTTAAACAAATCATTAACGTTGGTATAAGTTCCTTGGCGAATTTTGCGATCAACAATCTCCCATAAATTCTCGATTGGGTTGAGATCGGGAGAGTGCGACGGCCATTGCATTACAACTATTTTGCTTTCTCAGGCCACTCCTTAACTAAATTGGAGGAGTACTTTGGATCGTTATCGTGTTGAAATTGATGTTTTAATTACATAATTTCTTCAGTACATTGAAGCAAGTTATCATTTAAAACGCCCCTGTATACAAAACTGTCCATACAGGTGTACAGGACCCATTCCATTGCTGGAGCAACACCCCCACACCATAACGCCTACACCTCCGTGTTTAACAATAGGATAAAGAGATTCTTTTATTCAATCTTGTGCGTGGACGTCGCACATAACATCACTTCCAAATAAATTGAATTTGGACTCGGCACTGAAAACTACTCGCTTCCACAGGTCAAATGTCCAGTGCAGGTGATTTCTTGAGAACTATGATCAATTTAGCCGCTAAACAAATAGCTTGATAAGCGACAGCAAGTAGATGTTATACATATACAGATTATAGTAAAGCTTTTGATGCAGTTGAACTAAGTGCTATGGATTTTTCTAACAAAAGCTCGCAGTTTATAAAGTCTTACCTTAGTAACAGATCCTGCTATGTTCGCCACAATGGTTTTACGTCAAACTTATTTACTGTTACTATTGGAGTTCCACACGGGTCAAATTTGGGACCTTTATTGTTTAACATTTAAATAAATGATCTTCTTTCACTTTTCAACTGTAATGTATTAGCTTATGCAGATGACTTGACAATTTTTTATACTATCACCTCTGAACGGGACACAATTAATTCGTGGTACACAGAAAACAAAATCTGCTTGAATTTAGGCAAGTGTACAGTTGTGACTTACATCAATAGTAGGAAACCAATTACTTATAACTACCTCATTGACTAGACAACTATGGCTAGACACTCGTCGGTGAAAGACCTTGGTGTGCTGTTTGATCAAAAGTTATCTTTTGCGGAACACACTAACTACTGCAGGAACTCTGCTTGCAAGTCATTGGGAATTTTCATACGATCCTGTGGTGCCTTTGACGAATTGACAACTTTCCTTGCTTTATACTATGCACATGTTCGTACTAAACTAGGGTATCTGTGGTTTGGTATCCGCACTACCATTATCACCAAGTCATCCTAGAAAGAGTGCAAAAAAGTTTTTAAAGTTTTTATCATTTAAGATAGACGGTATTTAGCCAGAACGTCCTATGGATTATAGCAGCGTGCATGATCGATTTCACGTAGGATCTCTAACTGATCGCAGATCTGAAGCGAGTGGCAGGTTCTTGATTAATCTGATAAATAATCACATCGATGCCCCTAAGTTGCTTGCTCATATTGATTTTGCAGTACCACAATATAGCACAAGAACATGTATTACTTTCTAAGTTCCAAGAGCTAGGTCTAACATGTTAGTAAAGACTCCGATAGGTCACATGACAAAGAATGCGAACGCACGGTATCCTGATCCATTCAGTATGCTTGGGTATACTCATTCGGTATAGTCTACTTTACCTCACATGTTTATACGTAATATTATACTAGTATTAGGATTTCTCTTGTTCCCTTGATTTTGTATATTTTTGTCTGTATTATAAGCTGAGCACTGTATACATTATGTTGTTGTCCTGTTATTGCATTTTTTCTGTTGGACAATAAAGGCATTATTATTATTATATCATTAACAAATATATGTTGTTCCTATACCAAGATAATCTTTCAGCTCTTCAAGTTTCATCGACATATTAATTTTTAAGTTGCCTGTGTTCCCTTCTGAGTGTATAAAATTCACCGAAACCAACATCATTTATTGCTATAAACTAACAAGATGTATATCTCGAGATTCCCACGCCGCAACATTGAAGACGGAACACTTCAAAGAGCTTTTGTGTTATAATTCATTTACATAAAAAAGTGTATAAGAAGCTATGTGAAACTGCATTTACACTAATATTAGTTTTATCCAGATTAAAATCTTATGTACCCACGACTCATTATTCATGTCTATTATCGTAAGTTCTGTCACTAACGTGATCTAATCAGTGTACAATTCAAAGTATGTAAACGCGTTTGATACGAAGAAATATGAACGTTACCGGAATTTATTGTAGGACGAGGGTGAGGAGTCCCGCATCGGGTTTCCTTTCCGACGTACGGCGAACATGATGGCATCGTGACACGCTAACCTCCGACTAGCACGACTTTCATCGATATATCGGTCGCTACTAGTTGGCTCTGGTTAAACTGTGTTCTTAAACGAATAAAATGAAGTGTCTTTTTCGTGTTTCATTTGTTCACTTGACAGTCATGCGACTAAAAGTAACGACATACAATAAATAACGCTTATAAAAATAGCTCCTTTAAAGGAAACGAAGAAATGGAGTTCTATTTCCTGTCCGATTAAATATATGAACCAATTCGGTCTTGGAAAATTGCATGTTTAAGAATGTGGTAAAGATAGCCGAAGAAGACTATACTAATGCATTGTGTAACAGAATGTTTGGTTGGCCGTATAAAGCTAGTATACCGAAAATGTGCTGTAATAACATATCTGAAACAAAGGAGAAAGATATATTAAAGGACAGTATAGCCAAATGTGAAATGAAAAATTCTAATCTAGCTTAATATACACTCACGCACAAAATCATCGAATATTTTTGGTTACAATTTCCCGAAAATAATTTTAATTTTAAAATACTAACTTATGCATGTGCTGATATTTACCTGTACCTTTTCAACTTAAATAAAAACTTTATTTCCGAAAACGACTATTTAATTTCGGAATAACAACCTTTAGCTATGTTTTTGTTTGTTTACTTTTAAAAAGTTATTCTTAGATCTGAAGCATCTGTTAAGTTTATTATTAGACTAAGAACATTACGGCAAGCGGGCTAAAAATAAAAAAAAAATTGGTGGTGATGTTAGGCTTCGAATAATGTGGGAAGCGCAGAACGGTGGAGATTACAAGAAATTACGAAGGACAATAGCTGTTCAAGTTAAAACTGGAAACAAGTGGCTACGTAAAGGA
The DNA here is from genome assembly GCA_023509865.1 of Trypoxylus dichotomus. Lineage (NCBI taxonomy): Eukaryota > Metazoa > Arthropoda > Insecta > Coleoptera > Scarabaeidae > Trypoxylus > Trypoxylus dichotomus. The sequence goes on from CM042081.1 coordinate 39,921,294, forward strand.
AACCAATGAGGGTGGTAAAAGAAGACATATTATTTCTGAAAACTATCGAAAAATTTGTGAATTTAACAAGTTACTTTGAAGAATATTATAACGCGAGGTGCAAGGGCATAATATAAACATAACCTCTTAAACTGTAGTTAAACACTTAGAAAAATTATTATTTACCATTGAAAAGATTCATAATTTGCAGGTATGTATGAATGTCGTTGAGAAAAATAAGGAATTAATTACGAGGCTTGTTTTAGTATCTTGTTTTGCTATCTTTGTAGTTTTTTTCTTATATTTTACTTAGTTGTATCTCCCCGTGCGTCAATTAGGTAAATCTGTGCGAAGTAAACATTGCATTGAATACAGACTTTTACCAAATTCTGGTATTATTCGTCGTATTGTATATACCTTTCTAATTGCCATTGCATTCTTATAAATTAATTCGTTAATATGCTTCTTCCACTTCAAATTGTTTTGTGTTGTTAATTCTAGGTATTTTACTCTGTTGACTTCCTTTATTTCCTGATTTTTATTTTTATATTACATTTTGATGCCTTTGGTTTGCTCGAGAACACTATATACTATGTTTTTTATTCATTTATTGTTAAAGTATTTTCTTTGTACCATCGTTATAGTATATTCATGTCTCTGTTTATGTCTTGTAGTTCTTTCTTGTTCTTTCCACAAAAAGCAATACAGGTATTAGCTGCATAGGTGTATATTTTCCCAGTAATTTTTGTTTTGGCTGTTGTTCATATAAATTATGCATCGGGGGTATATTTCCGCCTTGCGGTATTCTATATTCAGGGCTTTGTCTTTCGCTTTCTTATTTATTTACCACTGTTGTTTGTGTTATGCCAGATAGGTATATTTATATCAGCTTCATCTCGTTCGAGTAGATTCCTATTCTTTCTATATTTTCGATCAGTTTTGATTTGCATACGGTATCGAATCCCTTTTTCGTATCAGTAAAAATTGCCATCATTGTATTTCTTTTTCTTATTTCTCCCTTGATGTTGTTTAGTAGGTCGATAATGGAAAAGATAATTTCTAACTCTTTTTGAAGGTATATTAATTTTGGTGCATTACTCTGTTTCTTCGTTACTAATATTATTACTAAAAATTGGCAATCTGTTAGAGAACAATAAAATAAATGTTTAGTTATAATTTGTCAACTATGTTGATGATGTATATGTTGCTGATAACATTTGTAGTTCTTCAATTGCGTAAAACATCTAGGCGAAATACATGCATTTAAATAATATTCTAGGAATGTCCTCACAAAATTTGACAAGATGTCGGTATGAATATACAACTGAAAATTGCATATTGTGCACTTATATGAAAACACGCATATGCATACCAATACGTAAAATACCACCCTTAATAATTACTTTTGTCACACTGTTACTAACCACAAAAAAATTGATATATGTAATTATAAATATAAACCATGTCTAGCAGAAACCAATACTGCTTATGCAATTCATCCAATCTCGTGTTGTATCAAAATTCATCCCCACTTTATCCTCAGCGTGTCGCTACAGTATACTTCTTTCAAAATTAACACTTCTATTTATTTAAATAATATATTGCAGATATACAGCGATATAACGGGTATATTACCGTGCTGTTAGTGTGAATATAGGCATACATATTGTAATGATATGAATTATTGTCTTTATAATATCAATGCTTTTCTAATTTTTTCTTATTTATCTACTTTGGAAATTTTCTCGTCAGTGTATGCCTCCCTCTTCATTGAATTTATTTCAAATATTTATTCCGTATAGTTTTCTTTCTGTATATTAAATTTTACAGATACCTACTCTAGTTGTTCATTACCGACATATAACTTACAATTCTAATGTTTAAAAAAGTCCCTTCAACAACATGTGCAGTAGAGACGTCAACTCCACTATCGTTTACTATATATATATCACTTTTCGTAAATATATTTTTGACGTTTAATGTACTGTACTCACACATTTTTATCATTTTATTAAAATCTGTATCATCCCGAAATTTTATCACATTATCTTCAATAAAATGATGACACGCCTGGCAGCTGTTACTTGTAAATAATTTCACTCTATCAAGAGTGTGTTGGATAAATAGGAATTGTGTCAAAGTTACATACATCGAAGTCGTTTATCCAGAGAAAAACTTATTACTTTTCGAATTAATAGTAATATTCGTCAAAAAGTGTATCAGCTGATATTATCATAACACTTTGGAGTTCTGAATACTTTGGCGGAAGCCGAAGACCAGGATACCTAAAATCCGAGGCATTACGTGTGAGTACGATTACAACATCAAAGTCTTCAAATTATAGTAAATTTTAAAATTTACTGTTCTTTTGCTCTCATTTCATTGTGTATATGATTTATAATTTACACCAATTATCGAGGCAGGAATTGATTTAGGTTTTTTTTTGTAAAAAAAGAAACTGTTAAAGAGCGATATATATGCATTTTTGGTTTGTTAATATATTTATTTTTTACTATCTTACATTTGGTTATTTCAATTATTAAACACTATATTCGAATTTAAAACGAAAAAAAATAACTAAAGGAACCCATTTGGAAAATTAAGAACCAGAGATTTTCCACCGTAAAATGTAAAATTACAGTAATAGTAGCGTAGTAACAGTAGTGATACTGTAACATGATACATGAATTGTTCGGTATTGTAATTTTGCTTCTGTAGTGTTCCCGGAATTTTTTACTGTATATGTTTAGCCTTCAAGCATTCAGAATTCGCAAATAAATAGGTACAATAATTTCTGTTTTACTACGCATTGCTAACGTAAACAATGCAACCAAATTAGTTTTGCTTTTACACCTATAAACGCCAAACTCCAGACCATTTCGATTCCCATAAGACCGTCCATAATAAAACATAAATCGGTGTAAATAGCAGGACAATAACGGAATGAAAATCGCGTTTGACTTAATGAAGCCGCTAGCATGGTGGTCACACATGTACTTTACGCGAAATATGGGCAATTGTTGCCGTCGAACGATTTCAATTTTGCTTTATCGCTGCGCAGAGAGCAGCAGCGGCAACGCTTCGGAAATACCGCAGTTGCGTCAAAACGAGTCGCTCGATTTTTTTTATTCCGTATCCAGTATCCATCCGTGTATATCTACCAAGCGTTTCGTCGTTGCGACGCTGTCGGCAAATAAACAGTCGAATAATTTTATCTTTTATTTCGAGCGCGAGCTACTGGAGTTCGACCGTCCGTGGTTCCTTTGAACACTCGCTTCGCGAACAGGAAATTGTAATTTTGACGTGGGCGCGGCGAAAACGAGGTTTTAAACTTTCGTTCTGTAATTAACTCTGGAAATTATCTAATTGTCGGAAGTAAAAAAATGACCTTTCCGGCCATTTTCAACTTTTACTTTTTATGTACAACCAAACCCTAAATCAGTCGCTGTTTTCCAAGTGGAACATGAATGCAAATTACGTAACTCTGAAATCATGGAATGCTGGTAAAAAAGGGAAATTTAAAAAAAAAATTAGTAGCATTCATTTGGTTTCTACTCTGGATGTTATTGTAAGGTGCCGGGTGGTAATAGGGCCTGCCAGATAATAAGGCCCAGACGATTTTATTTAACTAAAATTGCTTTTAAAGCCCATCAAGTGCTATCTGTAGTTGAAGCCTGGTACTCGTTGTAATCCCAACACTCCAGAATCGCCTTGAAGTAGTAGGATAATTTATTCTGAGAAAAGTAATTGTCAAGCAGTAAAAATCCGCTACATTGGTAAATAATTTAGCCTGTTTTCATCTAATTATTCCATTGATATGCAGTGTCATCTATGTTCTACCTTCCTTTATTTGCATAAGTGTTATCACTGTACATTTTTTAACAAAAACTTTAAAATTGAACTAACACACCAGATGACAAAGACCGGGCCTTAATATCACCGAAAATTCACACAATTTCTTTCCAGGCTATGGGTAGGAGACACATCGAAATACGAGGGAATTGGAGAGAAGATATGTTGGTAGGGGCACTAGATTTACTGATAAAAAGTAAATCTTAACTATATGTTGAACAGGGGCGTGGTATACCAAAAAGAACTTTGAGCAACCATTTGAGGACTGACTGTTCAGATCGAAAAATGGATAGAAAACCAAAGAAATAAGGAAGAACAGCTTGATTTAGAAAAGATAATTATCCCACTATCCGATAAAGGATTTCCACTCACTATCGAAATACTAAGAGGAGCCGGATTCAATTATGTAGAAATATCAAAATTAAACATTGTTTTAATAAGGCTACTAAACTTGCTGGCAGAGAATGGTTCAGCCTTCCTTTGAAAAATGATCCCAAAATAGCCAAAAGGAGCGCTGCAATAATGAATCCTCCTCATGCACAAAAATTAAACCGTCATATCGTCAGTAATCACTTTACGAAAGTGGAGGAATTATTAGAAGGCACCGGTTTGAAGAATAATGCTTCAAAGATATACAACATGGTTGAGAAAGGTTGCCGTCTAACTCTTCACTATCAGCAGACAGCTTTGGCAACTAAAGGGGCAAAACGAGTACTCCTAATATGCAGAGAACATGTTGAAAATGCTACCATTGTCAGATGCGCTAACGCTATAGGATATGCTATTCCACCTGTAATTCTTTTTAAAGGTGAAAGAATGACACCAACTTACTTAGATGGTCTACCTAGCTGTTCAGAAGTCTTTATGAACCTCAAAGGCGGTATGACCATTGAAACGTTCTCTAAATGGCTTGATCACTTTATAGAAAATATGTCCGCACCACTCGTAGTTTTAATTTTTAATGGAGCAAAATGTCGTTTAGACATAACCGAAAAAGCTGAAGGAAATGAAATTCATTTAGACTGTCTCCCTTCTAAAACCACCCATGAGTTACAGCCCATGAATAAAGGAGGTTTTTGCTAACGTGGGAAAAACAATGACGATATAAAATATCACTAGTGATCTCAGGGCTACGGGCATTTGTCCCTTTGATAAAGATGTTCTGCCAGTTGAAGCCCTTGTCCTTAGCTTGCCGACTCACCGACTCACCGACTTGAAGTTATAAACAAAGAAGTTGACTCAGATTGCGATGCTGAGGACTACCTTCCCTTAGAAACATTATGCCAAAAGCTAAATACATCAGAAATTAGTTTTCCTGAAGTCTTACCAACACCAGGTTTACTTAAGAGCAAAAACACCACCAGATCTAAATCTTTGAATTATTAAGTTATTGAAATTAATGTTTTGAGAGCGGACCAATCGGCAGAGTCTTATGATAATTCTTCACAACCGTATTCATTCCACGTCCAACCCTTACACAATCGAGCAGAAATAGGAGTGAGTAGCCAGCTACAGAGATTATGCGACAGACATGCGAAAATGCTTTGGGTGTGAATATTGGTTCCATAAAAAACGCGTAGGCTTTACAGCGGAAGATGCTGATGTGGAGTTTATTTGACCAAATTAGCTACTTTTATTTTAAATAAGTTTTAGGTATGGGTTTTTTGTGTCTTAAGTTATGTAACAGTACTAAAGTTATTGCCTTAGCTTAAGCCTTATTGCCGACAGTAGCAGGTAAGAGGGCGATATGAAATATTTCAGGAATCAGCAAGGGCAACCTCTTTTATGGCAACTGTCAACATTTCAGACGTCTACTGTCAATAATTATTGTGTAAGAGTGTGTTTTGTGTAGCAAATCAGGCGGTTTCTCAATAATGGATAAACTCGAATTTCGTGCAGTGATAAAACACTTCTAGATGGCTGGGAAAACGGTCACGTAAATTCGAAATACTTTGCTAGAGGTTCATGGCGGATGTACTCATCATTTTCGAGCATCAGCTACAGGGTGAGCGAGTTCAAACGTGGCTGCACTAGCACAAGTGACGAACCACACAGTGGACGTCCAAAAACCGCTACCAACGATGAAATGGTCGACAAGACGTTTTAGCTGATCGCCGATTGAAGCTGAAGGTGATAGCAGAGATAACAGGCATCTCAAAAGAACGCGTTGGCCATATCCTACACGACATTTTGGATGTGAAAAAGCTTTCGGGGCGATGGGTACCGCGTTCGCTCACACCGGAGCAAAAGCGAAATTGGGTGACCGTTTCGGAGGAGCGTCTGGCCAGAATCCAACGCAATCCAAGAGATTTCTTCGTACGTTTCGTAACCGTGGATGAGACTCGAATCCACCACTACATACCTGAGACCAAGGAACTACCGAAGCATTGGACTTTTCCGGGCGAATCGGCTCCGAAGAAGGCAAAGACCGTTATATCGGCCGGAAAGGTCATGGCGACCATTTTTTGGGATTCTCAAGGTGTGATCCTCATCGACTATCAGAAGGGAAGGTCGATCACGGGGCAATACTGCAGTGATACGATTCGATGCAGTATTGAAGGAGCAACGGCCTTGTTCGCAACCGAAAAAGGTGCTTTTCTACCACGACACCATGCACCGGCTCATTTATCCCACATAGTCGTGTCCAAATTGAATGAGTTGCGCTACGAATTAGTCGCTCATCCTCTATATTCACCGGACCTAGCCCCCGCCAACAACACTACATATCAGAAACCAAGGAACAGTCTAAGCAGTGGACTTTTCCTGGCGAATCGGCTCCGAAGAAAGCAAAGACCGCTCCATCGGCCGAAAAGGTCATAGCCACCTTTTTTGGGATTTCCAAAGTGTCATCCTTATTGACCATCTGCAGAAGGAAAGGACGAGCACGGGGCAATACTACAGGGAGAAACGGCTTTGTTTGCAGCGGAAAAAAGTGCATTCAACCCGCGTAGTCATGTCCAAATTGAATCAGTTGCGCTACGAATTAATATCTTATTCTCTGTATTCACCAGCCCTAGCCCCCGGCGATTTTTTCCTATTCCCAAAGCTAAAAAGATTACTCGAAGGAAAGAGATTTGCCTCAAATGAGGAGGTCACCGCCGCTACAGATGGCTATTTTGCAGACCTCGAACCATTCTACTTTTCTGACGACTTAAAGACACTTGAGCACTGTTTGGAAAAGTGTATTCGCCTGAATCGGCTTGAAGAGATTGGAACACCGTCTGAAAGATGTATTGATCTTCGGGGAGACTACATCAAAAAATAAAAATAGAAGACCACACCAATACCGTGTTTTTCTTGTTAATTCCGAAAACATTTCACGTCGTCATCGTAATAAGGCTCAAAGTCAAAGTTTTAGTTTATTGTTTTTTTTTTTATATATAAAGATTTATTGTTATTTTGAGATAAATATTTTACTTTATAATTTAAAACATATACAGCCATTATTTAGCGTCATTAAATGTTGCCAATATCGAGCGGTTTTCTTTGGTAACAAAATAATAATCCTTATTTGGGCCTTATTACCATTCGTTACCTTATTATCTCAACAAATATGGTAATCATAATTTACTTTCACGGCTTTATGCTGGTACATTTGTCGACGATAGAACAACGAAAAAGAAGCCCTCGGGATTACAATAAAAAACATCTTCCCACGCTGCCGCGCGACTTTCTTACAAGTCTCTTTCTGAGACTTGTGAGAAGTTGTTCGGCGATGCTGGTAGGTAGGGGGCCGTTTAGATCGAGGACACATGACTAAATTGCCTTACGCGACATTTATACAACGCCTATTTCAGCAAATTTACAGCGTGCGTATATCCAAAGCGGCGAAGGTTTATTTTAATACCCGTACTCGTAAAATCTAGAGGCAGATAGCGGCGGCTCTGTAACGTATCCGATGTACAACTCGGGGATATTACCCATGCCCTAACACGCGTCAACCTTCATGTTTTTGCCGTTTCGCCCAACGTTACGGGTTAAATTTACGAGCTAAAGGCGATTTCGGATTAGGGACTTTCGGGGAGGCGCTTATACGCCTATATAGAGGCCGTCGGCGCTGATTTCCAATAAAGCCACTTCAATTTTTTTTTTGCCTACCTGGCGGAGGCGAAGGTGCGGGTTGGTTCTGTAGAAAGTTCGACGACGAGGAAAAAATGAAACAAGTTTCGAGATCCTTGCTTACCGCCGAATACGCCCGCAAGGGCAACTAGATATCCCCGGTATCACCGCTTCTATCCTCGATTTTAAGAGGGTTAATTTATATGCTCTCCATTGATGGAGGGTATCTCCATTGATGTTGCAAAGTTTTCTTTCTTTTCAGATTTAATGTTACGATTGGTTCGAAATTTGCTGATACTAAACTTTTACAGAGCGAATATTCAAAGAAAGTTTTTATACATTACCAGTTTACCTGTTTATTTATTTATTAACGTAAACTTACGTATTTACTTAATTCCGTTTTAACTAAGGACAGGAATCTAAATAAGTACAATGAATTGCAAATTTTAACGGATTCTCCAAAGATGTAGTCTATAATACTATTAAAAACCATAAGAGTAGAACAAGAATTATTAGAAATATAAACAAGGTACTAGCGCCAGTAATAAGAAGTTTCTCCGTCAATTTTTTTTCTCTGTTCGATCGAGAACGTAAACTTATGTATTCCTTTTTGCATCGTAAAACAAAAATGATAATACTGTCGCAATATTATAATTTAGAAATATGTAGTTCAGTAGTTGTTCAGGTAAAACTGAACGATTATTGTATTCCTATTTAATCGGATTTCATCCTCATGTATATTTAAGGTCTTTAGTATTATTGTAGACAAATAGTCTGTCGTCATTCAAATATTCGTAGGATAAATTTCATTAAGTGTGTTGAAATCTTAGAATTAGTGGCAATGTCCCTATTTATTTTATCTTCTTAGTATTCATTAGAAAATCCCTCATTCTCATTTAGAGTATTATTGTTGGGGTTTCTAAATGAGATTGTGATATTATCGGTAATTGTCTAGAATGTTCACTATTGCAAGGACATTCAGGTACTCCTGAAATTACCGATAAGATAAATCAAGGCTTATTTAAACAAAACACAAGACAATTTGAATTGAGTACAACGTGAAGCTGCATCAAAAAAAGTTATAGTGTTAGATGCAATATTAAGAGACAGAGTATACGTGTATCTACATGAAGGAAGTCATAGTTATAGAACCAATCAAGCCATAGTTTTATACATACATTAAAAGCAGAGTGTCACGTGCATCTCGACCCAAGCAAGATATAGTTTTATATCATATTTAGAAGTGAGTAGAGTTTCAATTTGTCGTTGAGGAGGAGTTCAAACAGTAATAAATTTTAGCCATAGACAGTCGACCGTAACTCTAATAGGGCACAAATAGTGTAGTTTTAGTTTAGTTTGGTAAATCAGTATTATTGCTGAAGATTATATGTAGCTTAGTTCTCGAAACATGCACCCAGTTTTTACAGAAGTATTTTGCCTAGAGAGATAGTGAAGTGCTCAATTGTACCAGTGCCACATTGTTTAAATGTTGTGATTTAGTACAATAGGTTCCCACCCTACTTTGCTCAACCGTTTCCATAAAGTGGGAAGTAAGATAACATTGATATTAAATTTCTGAAAGAATGTAGAAAACTCAATATTTTTCCAAATTTAATTCAACTAAAATGTAAAAATACTTCACGATCAGCAAATAGAACATTTCTTTCTGCAAAACAATATTGGCTAAATTCAGAAATTAAGTATCAGTACTTTAAGAATGGTCAATTAGAATTAAAAGCGTATAGTTTTTACTGAGAATTAACTAAAAGTCCACAAAGATCGTTATTATTCAAAACCCACACAAAGGTAATACTGCGGTCACCTTCGACAAGGATGATTACTTCAATAGAGTCTATAGAACTTGTCGCAAAGTTCTTACATAAAATTAAGCTAAAACCCTTTCTCCAAAATGATCACAGAAACCAAAAAGACGTTGGAATTTACAGATGTTATTAATGACAGTTTGATATTCAAACTAAAGGTATCAAACCCGTGTTACCTAAAATCCATAAACCAGAAGGAAATGTAGAAAGATCTGATTTGGAAGTGGAAAATTTATATGCGTTCAATGAGAAAATTAAGAATATTGAGCTTATTGATAACGAAGTTTCGTTTTATGTAAGTTCACTGTTTCGTGTAGTCAATGTACGAGGATGGTCACATACGAACTAGGAATGTTCTCTTTGTTTGCTTAGTACCTTTCCAAAAGACACTTACAAATCAACACCCAATTTCCTTTTTGATCAATGGTTAACATTTGGGGCACCCATCTTGCACTCACCTTTTTCATATCTAATATAATGGTCAGTATATTGTGCACCACATGATCTGATATGCCAGTATCTTCCACAATATTCCTGATGCAATGATTTAGTGTTTCTGTCTGTTGTTGCCGTTATGGTAGGACCACGGGCATGTTGGTTTTCTCAGGATGTTCTTCCATATTTAATATATCGACACCAGCGTTTGTCTATGTAGTAAGAAACTGCAGACTCCTCAGTAGTTGCCATAATATCTTTATGAATTTGAGTTGGCGTCATGTCCTTTTTCTGGAGGTATTTTAATACGGGTCGTTGTTCTATGTGATCCATTTTTATGAACAATCACGACACATAATTTAAGAATATAGCACAACAACACTGAGATACAAGCTTGTTATAATGTAGATATGATTTGCAAATGTCAGTTAACTAAATGTCATTATTATTAATTAGTACTAAGTATTACAATAAATTGCCGGATGCTACTACAAAAGACTTAAAATAGAACCTTTGTTTACAAACATAGTTTCTATTGCGACTATGAATACTTACGTTGCCCGCACTAATTTTTGGTCTTGTTTGTGTGGTCATGATTTGAATTTATCTGGTTTCTTTTTTCGTCAGAGAACATAGTGTATACATATTTTTTAATTAATTTATAATCTTATTTATACATGCTTCTTACTTAACCATCGTTTTATATCTACTTTTCATTTTATTTACATATAATAACTTATTGTACTATGAGAAGGTCATGCTAGAAGATAAAGTATTATGATTATTATAATGTTGATAACATAAGGATAATTCAAAGTGTAAACAATAACGTTTATTTAAATTATTATTAAGGTATGGAAAACAAACGTATTTTGATGAATGCAGATTAAGGCCCTCTAAATCCCAGCCCTTACTCTTCTTTAAATCATGCATGAATATAGTGCACCTTTTAAATAGTATCTCAGACTTTCACGGCCGTTACAACCTGTGTACTTTTTGTTTAGTTTGGAGGTTCAGTATTACTGCTCAAGATGATAGCTTAGCTGTTTCTAGTGTAGTGTTGTGGTTAGGGAGAAAATGAAATATTTCAAATTGATGGTATTTTGCCCACCATTACCCCCTTTTTCAAAAAGAGAATGTGCCTGAAGGGAATCCATGGTATTGAAATTAGCACTAGCGATTTAAAAAGGAAAGACCCGCACTTACCTTTGACAAGATGTAAGCAAAACAAATGCGAAGATAATGGCGCAATGCTAGAATTTATTGTATTTAGAGAAATGTGCAGTAAATGAACCGACGATATCCGCAAATACGTATATTCTACATTTGATGGAACTTTAGGGCGACAGTATTACAACTCCAAAAACATTAACGCTTCTATTACATTCTTGTCTTTGGGATTTTATTGCGTGGAACCATATGCGATACAATGCTTATATCGCCAACAGTTCCTAATTTATGCAGCAACTGATATATGCTCGCATATATGTCGTAGCTTTGTCGCCTTAATAGTCGGAATTTAATATAAAGTCACGGCGAGAATTGAATTAATTCCACAAATGTAGAAGACGAAACGTACCGAGAAGATAGATAATCATAACGTTAATTTGAGAGGAATAACGTCGACCTAGTACGGTTCCCAACTGTGATCGAATAACTTCGAAGACGCCACCTACCTATAGTCACGTTTCTACTTCTGAAGCGTATTGTCGAATTGGTCTTTGGTTTGGAGTCGAGGAAATTCCGAGAGTTTAGATTGAAGTGGATGTAAGTCTAAAACTTGAAGAGCGTACCGTATAAGGCTGGAATGTTGTTGATTTATGTCAAGTTAATTGTAAGGCGTATAGTTTATGTTGCCTGTTTTGTAGAAACTGTTATGCTGTATGTATTGTATACTGACGTGCTTCGTACACGGGTATAATAATAATGTTTTACTTTCAGTTCATCAACGAGTAAGGATAAGAATAAAGAAATAAAGGATAACTAAATAAATAAATAGTCTTACCCGTACTTACAGTAAATTGAAAATCACTGGGAAGTAGTTCAAAGTTATATATATATATATGTAACACATGGGCTGAAAAGTCCCGGGCCTAACACATAGATGACGCTAGTTTTATAGCAGTCACCTTTCTCTCAGTTAGTGCTAACCTTCAAAAGACAGCTGTTAAAATTTCTTGATATTCTATTCATCAGTTTGTGAGTTATTGTGGTAAGAGTCACGCTACTTTTGCTATTTTCAAAACAATGGATCAAAACCAATTTCGTGTTTTAATTTTACACTGCTTTTTGATGGGAAAAAATACCGTTCAAGCGAAGCAGTGGCTTGAAAAGTGTTATGGGGACTCCGCTCCATCAGAAACAACAATAAAACGTTGGTTTGCTGACTTCAAACGTGGTCGTAGAGACACCGATGATGCAGAACGCACTGGACATCCAAGTAAGGCGGTAACACCAGAAAACATAAAAAAAATCCACAAAATCGTTTTGAATGATCGAAAAGTGAAGTTGCGTGAGTTAGCTAACATCGTAAAGATATCAAGAGAACGTATTGGCTTTATATTGCATGAGCATTTGATTATGAAAAAGCTCTGTTCAAAGTGTGTGCCGCATTTGCTCACTGTTGACCAAAAACAAGAGCGTGTTGATGATTCTGAGCAGTGTTTGGCCATGTTTAAACGTAACAAACCGGAATTTTTGCGTCGGTATGTGACAATGGATGAAACATGGATCCATCACTTCATTCCGGAATCAAAACGATCGTCATCTGAGTGGACAGCAACTGGTGAACCTCGTCCAAAGCGCCCGAAAGCACAACAATCGGCTGGAAAGGTTATGGCCTCGGTATTTTGGGATGTGCGTGGTGTAATATTCATCAACTATCTTGAGAAAGGAAATACCATCAACAGTGAATATTATATAGCGTTATTGGAGCGTTTGAAGGCCGAAATTGCAAAGAAACGACCGCATACGACAAAGAAAAAAATTTTGTTTCATCAAGACAACGCACCGTGTCACAATTCAATCAAAACAATGGCAAAACTACATGAATTGAACTTCGAATTGCTCCACATCCACCGTATTCGCCAGATTTGGCTCCTAGCGACTACTGGCTGTTCGCAGACCTCAAAAAAATGCTCACCGGTAAGAAATTTCGCACGAATGAAGAGGTTATCGCTGAATCTGAGGCCTATTTTGAGGCAAAAGATAAATCATTCTATAAAAGTGGCATTGAAATGTTAGAGCGGCGCTGGAATGATTGCGTTGCTCTTGATGGAGATTACGTTGCTGAATATAGCTAATTTTGAACCAAAGAAACCGTGTTTTCTTTGTTAAGCCCGGGACTTTTCAGCCCATGTGTTATAATTCTTGAGCTACCACTCCTATCCTGATTGAAAAGAGTTCTTTCCTACTTCAAATTAATGCCTATCATCTACCTTATCCTATATCGCAAAGTACAGCAGCAAAATAATAACTATATCTAATACTAAGTAATTTCGCAAACACTCTTCCCATATCCTTGTCCCTTGATGTCATAATATGGTCCGTTATATTTAGCAACGCGGTTACACAACTATAACTATTCCGGAAACCAGGCTAATTCACAGGAAAAACGTGATTTTTTTTAGTAAATAAGAATTCAACTGTTCATGGATCTTTTCCAATAATTTTGAACACATCGGCAGAATACTTATCGGTCGCAAATCCTTGAACTCGTTTGCTTTCCGCGTTTTAGCTACAGGAATAACGATAGCTTTTTGCTGGGATGTTGGAAATACGTTCAGTACAATACATGAGTTAATTATGGGGCAGCAGAACATAGTAACATTCGGACCATCATGATCGATAGTAGATGTTTTAATTTCCTTAATAAACTTCGCAATTGTTATTCCCTCAACAGTATGAAATCTGAATTCTTCCAAACCCGCACAATCTTTGTGGGTCTCGTAAAAACTTAATATTTACATATCGTATTTAAAAGGAATATCTATGTCTGAATAAATGAGCCAATGGAAAATTCATATATACGTTATCTTCTATAATCGCGCCATTGCACAGCAATGCTGTAACACATGGGCTGAAGAGCCCGGGCCTAACAAAGAAAACACGGTTTCTTTGGTTCAAAATTAGCTTTATTCGTCAACGTAATCTCCATCAAGAGCAACGCAATCATTCCAGCGCCGCTCTAACATTTCAATACCACTTTTGTAGAACGATTTATCTTTTGCCTTAAAATAGGCCTCAGTTTCAGCGATAACCTCTTCATTCGTGCGAAATTTCTTACCGGCGAGCATTTTTTTGAAGTCTGCGAACAGCCAGTAGTCACTGGGAGCCAAATCTGGTGCATACGGTGGATCTGGGGGCAATTCGAAGTTCAATTCATGTAGTTTTGCCATTGTTTTGATTGACTCGTGACACGGTGCGTTGTCTTGATGAAACCATTTTTTTTCTTTGCCATATGCGGTCGTGTATTTTCAAATTCGGCCTTCAAAAGCACCAATAACGCTATGTTGATGGTATTTCCTTTCTTAAGATAGTAGATGAATATTATACCACGCACATCCCAAAATACCGAGGCCATAACCTTTCCAGCCGATTGTTGTGCTTTCGGGCGCTTTGGACGAGGTTCATCAGTTGCTGTCCACTCAAATGACGATCGTTTTGATTCCGGAGTGAAGTGGTGGATCCATGTTTCATCCATTGTCACATATCGACGCAAAAATTCCGGTTTGTTACGTTTAAACATGGCCAAACACTACTCAGAATCATCAACACGTTCTTGGTTTTGGTCAACAGTGAGTAAACGCGGCACCACTTTGAACAGAACTTTCTCATAGCCAAATGCTCATGCAATATAAAGCCAATACGTTCTCTTGATATCTTTACGATGTCAGCTAACTCACGCAACTTCACTTTTCGATCATTCAAAACGATTTTGTGGATTTTTTTGATGTTTTCTAGTGTTACCGCCTCATTTGGACGTCCACTTCGTTCTGCATCATCGGTGTCTCTACGACCACGTTTGAAGTCAGCAAACCAACGTTTTATTGTTGTTTCTGATGGAGCGGAGCCCCATAACACTTTTCAAGCCATTGCTTCGCTTGAACGGTATTTTTTCCCATCAAGACGCAGTGTAAAATTAAAACACGAAATTGTTTTTGATCCATTGTTTTTTGAAAATAACAAAAGTAGCGTGACTCTTAGGACAATAACTCACAAACTAATGAATAGAATATCATGAAATTTTAACAGCTGTCTTTTGAAGGTTAGTACTAACTGAGAGAAAGGTGACTGCAATAAAACTAGCGCCATCTATGTGTTAGGCCCGGGACTTTTTAGCCCATGTGTTACTATATGTGACACAGGACAAAAATCAGGTTTATAGTTCCTACAACTTTTTTAAAATCTATTTTAAATGAAATCCGTTAAATATATTTGTATATTCATATATTTACAAAGACACAAATCATATGCGGATCTTATTTATATAGTAGGTTCCTTGATTGATCATTTTGAAGTTATTTAATTAATTGAAAAAATGCTCACAGGTTCCAAACAAAAAACCAAGCAAAGAGGAGATGCTATCTATATGCTGAGAAAAAATAGCTATGCATCAAACAGCACCCCAAAATCCTTGCACACACTCATTCTAACTATGTAAGTAACGGTGGTGTAATCGAATATTAGCGGTTGGGAAGAACGAATAAAGGTGACTACGGCGTACTTGGCAATGTTTAATTGAATTTTGTTTGTAATACACCAGTCGTTAATGATTGATATCTTTTTTCCTGTAAACTGAAAGGATCTAATTCTATTTTTAAATCGTCCACATAAGCGGGATAATTGCAGTCCAAGTAAAGTAAAAGATCGTTTATATATATGTTGAATAGGAATGGGCCTAAGTTTGCGCCCTGTAGATGCGATAAAAGATTGAGACTGAAATCCGTTGTAACGGACATAATATGAATGGTTACTAAGATATGGCTGTTATATGTTTCTATCTTTGCTACTACTAACAAATGATTTGATCGCATATCCGGCGCCCCCAAATACCCTTGTGTCTTTTATTTGTCCACTTATTTTGCTATTTGTTTATGTGCATGTGTAGTTAATTTGCTATTTGTACTTATGTTATTATCTGTCTCTGTCCTCTCGCTGACCATGTGTATTTATGTATGTACATCTTTATTTCTAAAGAAACTGCTTTGTAATTTTAATTTATTAAAGGCAGCAAAGTCCCGAAGTAGTTCTACACTTTCGTTAGAAATATCTTCTCCATAACAGCCAATTGCTTGTGTAACAGCTATATTTCGTACACTGACGTTGGTATCTCCTATCAAAATTACTTCGTCAGTTTTATTGAACTTATACATTATAGTTTGTAGTTGTTCATAAATGGCCTTGTATTCGCCAGTTTCTCCTTCTTCGTGTGCATAGATGGCCATCAATATCATATTTTCCTTTTCAAACCTTTTCGTGCTATGATAATGCGTTCGTTGATAGATTCATAATTCTTTACGTTTTTTTACCATCTTTGGTGTATATGTGTTACTAGCTTTTTACTTTCTCCATGCTCCACTATGAACAGTCATTCACCTACATATTTTGATTCTTTTGTTTCCGGTATAGCTGCAAAGTCAATTTTCATGTGTGCCAGATGTTTAGCCAATTACACTTCTTTCTGTGTCAATTTCCTCATATTCCAGGTTGCAAATTTTACTGTTCTGTCAATCCATATTTTCCCGTTTTTCTTTGAGTATTTCAGAATTTTTACGAGAGAGGTAAAAGTTAATTGAAATAGTTGAAACCATACAATGATTCTTGCTGGTAAACTAGATTAAAGTCAATCAAAAACCAATCTACACTCGCCTGAATTAACCTTTCCCAACGTAAGCCCAAACTAATTTACCGATATGCTCTTATATGCACCAGCACATTTAACGCTACGAATACAAGGACTTTTCCTAACCGGTCCGCAGCATCGTTGTCTTAAATTTGCTACGGCTACAACCTGTAGTTTTCCACGACCAACAAAGTTTCATTATGTTATAGGTGGCGCGTGTGCAGCCGTGCTCCGTTTTATCGTCAGTTTAAACAGACTAACAACGTTCGCGCAGAAAGCTAGTTTGTTACTGGTAGCGGGGGGAACCGGGAACGGGATTTTGAAGTCGTAAATAGAGGAGTCACCGGCGCGAGCTATCATTAGAGCCGGTATATGGAGCCCGGAAATAAAGTTTAGCGTGGCGAAACTTTTATTAGCACAAGAATGCTTCTCGGAGACGAGCTTCGGCGAGGATGTTCCGGTACCTCTCACGGTAGATTTTAGTTAGAGGCGGGGAAAAAAAAGAAGAACGGAAGCGAGTAATGATGAAGCTAGACGTTGCGCAATTATGTAAGATTGGGTTGAAGTTGTAGTGTGTTCCGTACGTCAAATATCGTGATTTAATGATCTACTAGATGATGGATATCGTGGAAGATACGAAATTTCTTTGTCTGTGTGGTTTTCCTATTACATCTCAAAAATAGGGATTTAGGAAAAAAGTGAATGAATAACTAAGCATAAAAGTTGCAGCTGAAAGAGTATAGCAAGCTACAATAATGAATTTGACCCGTAAGCTGCAAACTGGAGGTTAACCAAAGGATGATCGAACAAGTGAATCACTTTAAGTACTTGGGAGCTGATATAACAAGCTCTGGAAATCTAGATAGTGCAGTCCAGGAAGAAACAATGAAAGCATCTCAAATCTTAGACTGCTTAAGAGACATCATACGGAGGAACAAATAACCTAAAATGGATTGCAACGTGAGAGTTTACAAATCAGTATTAAGGCCCGTAATGATATACGCTGCTGAAACAAAACCAGACACCTACAACACACAGAAAATGATGCGAACAGTCGAAATAAAAATAATAAGAAGCATTCGTAGAAAAACTACTTGACAGGATCAAAAGCGAAGACCTACGTCAACAAAGTATAATACAAGACAAGGTAGAATGCACAATAAAACGAAGAAAACAAGCACGTAAACAGAATGAGCGATAATATACTGATAAAAAGTGCAGAAATAAACCCTGTCGGAAAAACAGATCAGGGTAGGCCATCAAAACGCTGAAAGGAATGCTGGAGAGCTATATCCGAAGAGGCATAGGAAGGAAGAAGAAGAAGAAGGAATTTACCATTAGCTATTTTGAACGGTTGTCTTCCTACCATTAAATATTTTGAACTGTTGCCATCTTATTAGTAGTAACTTAGAAACTGAAATGCTACTTGCCGGATCTTCGTGTGAGGATTATCTTTTATGTAGGGTCCGTTTTGCAATAAAAAAGAAACAAATATTTTCTGGATATACGTTTTGTGTGTTTGTTCTTCTTTCGAATTCAAATCGTCCAATTAGAACTTTTCTGTCCAATAACGGGTTACGTCGATGGCTTTGTTATTTACAATCTACATTTCATCAATGGAACACGACGGTGGGCAAAGCGTCCATCCCAGGAGGTCATCCATGTCTTGTATTTCCTCACATTCACACGGACATTGTTGATCTTCTTCGGTTTTCCACTTGAATTTATTGGTTTTTACGAGTGCCACGCTGGTTCGTATTCTGTTTAGTGTTATTACCATTACTATTTTTGTTATTAAACGGTTCGGTGGTCCAATGGCAAGAGGGCTTGCACTTGAATTTGGCAACTCCGGTGTCGTGCGTCATATATAGTGGCTATTATATATATATATATATATATATATATATTATTATATATTCTATTATATTTATATATATTTTTTCGGGCGGGTTTAGCCTTTACGGTGAGGGACTGTAGTAACAACACCATTGAATACTTTAGCTAAATATAGCTTATAACGCCGCTCATCAGCAATATAGTAGATAGCAAACTAAAGGCATTTAAATTGAAATATAGAAGAGTAAGTAATAATAAGTAGGTATGTTTGAAATGAAAACGTGCAATCACTTAACAATTTTGAAAATTTGAAACAGAGCATAACATTAAAGTAATAACGATTTTGATATAAAACGTTACTATCAAGTGTTTGCTGAAACAGTTGAGGATTATTTTAAGGAAGACTATTCTGAATTAGTTTCAATAAGAAACCCCTTCCGAGTTTGATAGAACCACTTAGACGTTTGAGAGTGGAATTTAGCAAATTGAACTTTCTTGGCTACGGACTAAAAATGATTATCCATTATTATACAGAAAAGCAGTGCTAATTTTAGTTTAATTTACAACAACATATCTCTATGGAACTGCATTTTGCTGCCTCAGTACTTTGCGTGCTTAGTTATTCCAGGGTGCAGAATTCGAACTCCGGAACTGTTTGTAGGAGTTAAAGTTTCCTGTGGTTTTTCTCTCTCCATTGCGAATACAGACAATGAATATCTTAAGACACACCACAGGCGCAAGCGTAGTAGTAGCTCATAGCCCGCCAATAATCCCTGTAATTATCGTTAACCGTTGGGGGATGTAAAAATATGAATTATTATTTTTGTTAAAAGCACCACGTGGATACAGTGCCACTAGGGAGTCGTAGTGTGGTCAATTCGGAACGGTACAGAAGAGTTTCTTTGCCAAAAATCTTTAAAGAAATAAGAAAAAACAACCAACGACGTAGGATCGTTCTTCACCATGACAACGCGTACTATCACACGTCGACCCAAAGAAGTCAATATTTAACTGGTCAAAACATTGAATTGACGGGTCGTCCGCCAAACAGTCTTGATTCCGCACCCAATTATTTCCTATTATTTCCGTCCGTGAAGAATAAAGTACGCGGTGTACGACTTTCGACGCCAGAAGAAGCGGTTAAAACACTCAAAGTGCATGTTTTGGAGAAACCTCAATGGTAAAAGTGCTCTGAAAATTCGTTCAAACATACGCAAAGGTATATCGATCATCGCAGAGAATATTTTAGAAAACAATAAAAGCATTTTCAATGACAAATATTTATTTTTATTTATTATTCCGGATACATAAATAGCAACCATCGTAAAACTATCTACATATATTGAGCCAATGCATTGGAGAATATAAATCACCATCCGTAAATAATGTTCGATGAATATGGTTGCGCTATTGCAGTACAGACGTGTGAAGTAAGAAAACGCTTTCCACACACGAATAGCGAATAGGTTACGAAAAGTACCGCACCATACCACTGCAGTCTATCCGGATAGATTCGAGTCGTAAAAGGCAGCTCGTAAACGGCCAATAACGGTGTCTCCAGGTCCATCGACAACGCCATTAAATGCCTCTGCATTCCCACTAGCATGTAATACCACCTCCACTGCACGTGTGTGTACCTAGCGGCTTGTCCGAACATTCGATCTGGCGGCAACGGCGCGGTAACGGTTGCTTTTTATTTTCTTGCGGAGATTCCGAACGCGATTCGATTTTATTGGCGTTATTAATAATGGCAGCGGCACTCGGAAGGGTCCTGAGGGTATTTCTGGTCCGCAGCTTCGAATTAGTTTGGCTTATTTAATCGAAGTGCGATATATTTAGGTTTAGGCGCTACAATACTTATAAAGCGTCCTAGATTTCGTGATTAATGTATTGCTATAATGTAACAGAACCGTAGAATAAAGTTGTAAACGTGAATTTTCTGAATTCATAATGGAATCTGCTTCAGCTGAATGTTTACATATAGGGTTTAAGAATTTGTTTTGTCTCGATTTACTGTTTCATTTCACCGATTTATATCGATTACATCTTAGCTTTAATGTTTGATATATTACTACTCTTTGAACAACGAGTTTTCGATTTATATTAACTTATGATACAGCTTGCTTATTTTACATACAGTCACTGTCTAATTTATTAGGGCTACTTACGAAAATTGCGATTTTCTTAAAATATATAGAAAAAAACGTATTGTACAAGCATAAGTTCATTCAGAACTGTTTATAGACATCGTCACAACTATATAACTAATATTTTGTAATGCTTCCTTTGGCTTTTATAATTGCTTTTATTCTTTTTGTCGTACTATGTTTTGTAGTGGTTCTTCTCGAATCCACGCGTGATTTCAGAATACTTCACGCGTTCTCAATTGCATTGAGGTCGGGAGAATTACCCGGCTAAGGTAACACTAGCAGAGCGTGCGCTTCCAAAAAACTTTGGGTGGATTTGGCCGTGTGGCATGGTGCCTTATTGTACGTGAATGTGTAAGGGCCTTCATTAGGATCTAAATAATGGATATACGGCATCAAGACATCCTCCAATACACGCTTATATTGGTATCGATTTATGATGCCTTGGCTAAGATAGTCCAGGAACTTCAGCTGATATACGGGACCATACCATGACTGACGGAGGATCTTTCACCGTTTTTAGTACACCAGTTTCAGCAAACTGTTCAGATGGACGTGGTCTAACAAATTAAGCTCTTTCTGCCATGGCTTCTAGTTTTGACTAATCGCTGAACACGATCCTTAACAAAAAGAAATTGTTCAAGCAAAAAAATTTTGCTTGATTTTCATATTCATTTAAGTTACTTTGTCTTACCTTTCGCCAATCTTCAATTATGTAATATTGATAACGTGAAGCGTGGCTTATACCCCCATCATATGCATATATCTGCATTTTAATGTAGCTTCGTACAATCGTCTACGTACTGTACGCGTGAATATTTGCACTCATTGTTGAGACATTACATTTCCAATTTCTTTTGCGGATAAGCCTCGATTTTCAGTTGGTTCAGGATACGTCGATCATCTCGGTTAGTAGTGATCCTTTTCTCGCCGCAAAACGGTTCTTGTTCATTGAAATGGCGATTCGCTGCACTGTTTGTCGAGATAGATCTTCTTTTTTGGCAATTGTGCGTTGAGGATACACTCCTATACCCAACCATGCCTCACTACCCAGTTTTTTTTCATTTGGTATGTCGTTTTTTTACCCAAAACGAAAAAATATGAAGCACATACAAGCAAAAACATAAAGTGAAACACTAACACGTAAACACGGAAAAACGTTACATAAACAGATAAATGTTCTTTCTACAGTAGTAATCGATCTAAATAATATTGTACGAATTTCTTACGTCTTTCACTCTTGTTTCCACCCATCCTCTATACAGTACAGAATGATTCATGAGGAGGATAATAATAAGCAAGAGGTCATTAAGTGACACTTTCTCATTTTCTTAGGAAGATATTTAGGGAACGTATTTAGATAGGTATTATAAACCCTATCCATGACTTTTATATTTGTATTTGGAAATCATCGCTTTGGAAACACACAAAAGCTTAAATTTATAAGGAGGGGCTAATAAAATGGACAGGGACTGTATAGTAGTTATCCATTTACGTGCAAAATTGATAAATAAGCTCATATTAAAAATTTCCCGCTCCATATTTCTAAGCTGTATAAAAAATAGCAGTCATCACTACTTCATTTATAAAATCAGATTTTTTTTAATTGGAATTTGCATTGCATAAAATACTAATACGTATTCCATTCACGTGCCTCCTATCCGAAAATGCAAAAATTAGTTAAGTGAATTTGTTGGTTAGTGATTGTGAACTGCGTGAAGGTGTAACTTGGACTCCATTTAAACTTTGAATTAATACCAACAAGACTCTTTCATAAGGGTGCAATTTGTAACTTTTCTAATAAATACAAACTTTCCTTATTAATTCGGAGGTTGGCTTCGCTTAATTTTAATCCCTTATTTCGTATAGTTAAAGCTTTTAAAGTACTCTGCAACTTTAAATTATGTTAATGTCAGTCACTCACAGAAATATCTCAAATTCGAAAGATCCAATTGTGTACCTAAACTTAATCGCAGAAAAAGACCATCTCACAAAATCACTCCAGATGTTCAAGATCGACTTGCCTGCGAGTGTATCACCACTAGATGGTAGTAAATATAAACTCGTTAGGTACGGGAACTTTGTCGCATAACGTATGATTTGAAAATGCTGCTTTAGATATTCAAGATAATCTAATCAATAAATCTGTTACTAATAGATGCAAGAGATACCGAAACTTCCTCGTAGAAAACAAGGTTCTTAAATTTTGTATCCTAAGCTGAATGCGTACATACATGTATGAGTATACGCACTTGTAAGAAGAACTACAATTACGGCTTTTCTACATACAACAGCTATACTTGCTTGCATTTTATTTATACATTTACACATAAAGGTGAAAAGCGCATTACTTTTTGTATATTCTGTGAAGTGAAAATAGATTTCTTAATACATTAATACATTTTTTTAATACATTTTATATACATATATTGTGGTAAAAAATCTTAAGCTCTTGATTTTCTGAACGGGTTCTTTTTTAAATTTTGTTTTGTTCGTTTTAAATTCAAATGTAAATAATATTAGGTAATTGAAATAGCAAAACTAAGATTCTATAAATATATTGACAAATCATAATGTACATATATCGTTGCTTAAGGATATTTATTTTTTAACAAATACCTAAAATAATCTCTGTCTAACTAAATTTGTAAATTATAAACGAAAGACAAAACGAGAACAAAAGAATAGTAAATGTCTATAATTTATTACAATTTTAAGTCTTAGTCCGACACCGCAAGGTATAAAGGACATACGATTAAAAAAAAAATTTAAGTCTTTACTTATGTGCTGCATAGTGTCCTAGATATATTCTTCAGCTTACACCAATATCTCCGGAACTCCAAATTATTGTGAAAATATCAGCTGGGACACTTTTAACTTCAAATAACTTTGAAGAATTACAAAAACTATAATTAATTCGAAAAATAACGAATTTTTCTCTGGAGAGACAACTTCGACATCTGTGACTTTTTGTTGTTTAAGGGACTCTTTTTTTTTACTTTAAAATCATAAATTCATGTCACTAATGAACAACTATAGCAGATATCTGTTATATTTAATACACAAAAAGAAAACTGTACGGAATAAATACTATAAATAAATTAAATGAAGAGGTGGTCCTAATGGTACTTTGCCTCTAGCAACAACATAATAAGGGCGTGCACCATATGCTAACGAGAAAATATCAAATATAGAAGTATAGGAGAAATTTAGAAAAAATCATTGATATTTTAAATGATTTAAGTGTTAATAATACATATCATTACAATATACATGCTGTATTTCATTTACAAGACCATCAAACAAGTGTGTCAGTAAGCGACTAGTACATATTTTTCAGGGCAAATATTGATCCAAAAAGTATCATGAAGAAGTCTTCTAGCCAGTCGACTAGCAAACAGTGGTCGCAAATGTAAGCATCCCTAAACATGTTACCATTTGCAGCTGCAAACATACGCTCATTTAAATTGCTCTCTAAATCTAATATTTTGTCACAATTTTCTGTTTCTCGAAATAAGACGAAATACAAACAAAATCCTTTAAAGAAGTATTCAGTAAAACAACATTTTACTGCAGGAAAGAGCAACACCAATTCCCTAAAAGCTATCACGATCCATAACTAGAGATCCCTTTCTAAATCTTCAATTAGATATACCTGGCGATCTTGTTATCGGTTTCCCTGTGTCCTTCGCGAACACAACGTTATACTATCCCAAAATCGGACCCTAATAACACAGGGTCTGCTAATCGTCTACCCTGATACCAACCTTAACAGTCATCGGTTACACCTCACCATAAGCGCTGGAACATGAAAGGTCGAACGTGTAAGATGCTTTTCCCGAAAGGCTCCCCGGCCCGGCAATCTAAGACGGACTAGTTACCGCGGAGACCGTGCTAGTTGAGGGTCTTCTGATTGATGATCTGTTTTGCTTGCGGAAAGACGTGTGGCATAATCAAAGAGACACTACAAAGCCGCGCGGCGTCTTTGTTAATGACGGTCGTAAAGTGGTAGACGACGCCCAGCTTCTACTTAGTACGCTAAATGATGTAGCGCTAGCGTTTAATAGAATGGGACCTTGCGCCCGGAGATGAGAGGCGGTTGGAAAAAATCGAAACTGCCACAAAGGAAAGTCCTTTAACAGTAATAATGTCGGAAGTTTGGGGAAACTATTACGACGACGCTATTATATCGAGAACAACTCGGAGTGGTCTCGCCGCCAAGCACCGCGGCGTTAGCTGTTGTGTTATTACTAAAGTTGGCAGTAATTAGGGTCTTTTTTTGTTATTGTTTGTTCCTTCGCTTTATTCGCATCTTAATAATAACTTTGCGAAACAAAGCCCGGCTGCACTTTTTATGGTTTTGTTTGTTTAGAGCTGCATTCAATAGAGAAAAGTTTAAGATTGAGAACTGGCAAAAAAAATACACGAAATTGGTAGTTCCCAAACAAGAAAAGAAGGAGATATATCTGTTTAAAATTCCCTAAGCTTTTCGATAAAAGTACAAATAGAAGGAATGAAACGATTTGCGCGCATTTTTGGTGTTAATGATCGATTGAGTTGCAGTATTCCACAAATATGAAGGAAAAGGAGCATCGTCTTTTACGTATGTCTCCAATAAATGATCGGCGTATTGGCCAACCTGTGCTTGAATTGGTTTTTCCGCAAACAATCGTTCAAAGATTTCTCTTCAAATAATCTTACATAACACATGGGCTGAAAAGTCCCGGGCCTAACACATAGATGACGCTAGTTTTATTGCAGTCACCTTTCTCTTAGTTAGTACTAACCTTCAAAAGACAGCTGTTAAAATTTCATGATATTCTATTCATTAGTTTGTGAGTTATTGTGCCAAGAGTCACGCTACTTTTGTTATTTTCAAAACAATGGATCAAAAGCAATTTCGTGTTTTAATTTTACACTACTTCCTGATGGGAAAAAATACCGTTCAAGTGAAGCAATGGCTTGAGAAGTGTTATGGGGACTCCGCTTCATCAGAAACAACAATAAAACGTTGGTTTGCTGACTTTAAACGAGGTCGTAGAGACACCGATGATGCAGAACGCAGTGGATGTCCAACTGACGCGGTAACACCAGAAAACATCAAAAAAATCCACAAAATCGTTTTGATCGAAAGGTAAAGTTGCGTGAGTTAGCTGACATCGTAAAGATATCAAAAGAACGTATTGGCTTTATATTGCATGAGCATTTGACTATGAGAAAGCTCTGTTCAAAGTGGGTGCCGCGTTTGCTTACTGTTGACCAAAAACAAGAACGTGTTGATGATTCTGAGCAGTGTTTGGCCATGTTTAAACGTAACAAACCGGAATTTTTGCGTCGATATGTGACAATGGATGAAACATGGATCCATCACTTCACTCCGGAATCAAAACGAACGTCATCTAGACAGCAACTGGTGAACCTCGTCCAAAGCGCCCGAAAGCACAACAATCGGCTGGAAAGGTTATGGCCTCGGTATTTTGGGATGTGCGTGGTGTAATATTTATCGACTATCTTGAGAAAGGAAATACCATCGACAGTGAATATTATATAGCGTTATTGGAGCGTTTGAAGGCCGCAATTGCAAAGAAACGACCGCATATGGCAAAGAAAAAAATTTTGTTTCATCAAGACAACGCACTGTGTCACAAGTCAATCAAAACAATGGCAAAACTACATGAATTGTACTTCGAATTGCTCCCACATCCACCGTATTCGCGATTTGGCTCCCAGCTACTACTGGCAGACCCCAAAAAAATGCTCGCCGGTAAGAAATTTCGCACGAATGAAGAGGTTATCGCCGAAACCGAGGCCTATTTTGAGGCGAAAGATAAATCGTTCTACAAAAGTGGTATTGAAATGTTAGAGCGGCGCTGGAACGATTGCGTTGCTCTTGATGGAGATTACGTTGATGAATAAAGCTAATTTTTAACCAAAAATACCGTGTTTTCTTTGTTAGGCCCGGGACTTTTCAGCCCATGTGTTACGCTTCACTGCGTCTGTCAGAAAACAAGAAAAATAGCAATGGAATATAATGTCTATTATTAAGTCCATGAATTGGAAGTAATTGTAAAAAATATTGTGTATAATATAAAAATGTAGCGTCCATGTACACTTTATGCATTTCACATAAACTTCTAACATTGGTTTCACAAGAGACCTTGCTTGAGTTGACATTAGCAACATTCACTATACTATGGACTTCTGCCTTATTTTGTGGTAATCCACGAACAAATTTCTTCGGATATAAGTGAAATCTATCATAATCGTTTCTGGCAGTTTATTAGCCAGCCCATGGCGAATAATTTTTACTGATTTTCGGAAAACGGCTTTTCGTTTACACGTATTTGAAATTACTTTTTGGTGTAAGTCAGTCTCATTCTGTTCATCATTATGTTTTATAATAATAATAGCGTTTATTACCCCACAGTCATATAAACTGTATAAGGCAACATAAAATAGAATAAAATAAAAGTAATGAATTCACAAAAAAATAATCAGAGTAACATAAAAATAATAATGCACATAGTACACAAAACTAAACTGTATTGCTACTTTCACGCAGCAATTGCCCAAGCGAACAATGAAACAGATCATAGTTTGAGGAAATCCTATTGTACTCCTCGCTGATACGTGTGAAGGGGAATCTAAACCATAAATTAGTGTGTGCCAATGCTGTATAGAAAGTTGGTAGGTTTCGTGCGGCCTCTCGTGGGACTAAGAAAGATAACGTGTTCAGTAGATGGATGGAATCGATCTTGTTATGCAGTAACTTGTACAGAAATGCAAGATTGCCACGTCTCGATTCCAAAGTGGTCAAAGTGAAGATATTTAATAATGTACCATAAGAGAAACCTCGGTATGGTTAGGTGTTATTTATTTTATACCATAGATATTTAAGAAAACGCCTTTGTAATTTTCAATTGCTACTTTGTGTACATTATAGTAGGGACGCGATATTATCGCTGCATATTCGAGTTTAGTACACACAAAGGAACACAATAATACTTTAAATGAAGAAATGTTAGTCAACATTTTTGTGTTTCGTAAAATAAAGCCCATACACCTTGATGCGGAAGAAACAATTTCCGTTACATGATCGGCAAAGACAAGGTGTTCATCAAATACAACCCCAAGGTGTCTAATTTTAATGCAACATAACAATACCTCAGTATCGACGGAGTAATCAAACAGAATTGGATATTTTTTTCCTAGAAAAGGAAAGTACTTTACGTTTAACCAGATTTATTTGTAATTTATTTAACATGCACCACCAAGATACCAATTCTAAATTATACTGAAGTTTTAGAGAATTATCAGCGGAAGTAATATTGTCGTAAATTTTAATGTCGTCAGCAAACATCAAGATCTCGCAGTCAAGCAGATCCGAAATGTCGTTAAATGTAAGAGAAACAGTAGGGGACCGAGATTCCAACCTTTTGGTATTCCTGATGTAATAACTCTGGTAACAGGACGGAAGCCGTTATAGGACACAGAAAAACCAAAGATATGTAACTTCTGCAATAGAATACCATGGTCGATACTGTCAAATGCTTTCGAAATGTCGGTGTAGATGACATCGACCTGTCACTGAGCATCTAATATTTCTGTAGCGAACTCCACAAAATTTGCCAAGTTAGTCATCGTAGACTTCTGTTCAATAAAACCATGCTGGGCTACAGAGACCGCAAAATACAGATGTGAGCTGGCTTCTGCTCTCTAAATTTTCTGCATCCAGCGTAAATACTTTTGTAGGAAAATTTGAGGATTTTTTGTCCATCAAAACACTTTGTTATTCTCCAACACTTTTTGTTTTGAAAAAGTGTACTTGTTAACCACTAGCAAACGTTTTCCGTTGTTACTGTCCACGAAAGGGATCTCCATAATTTTTCATTGTATACAACAAATCTCAAGACTAGAAGCGGATCTAATTTCTTACATTAAGCAAACAAGATAGAAGCGCATGATTCATAGGCTTCTCTCCGTGATATTACAAGTTAAATGTTTCCTTATACAGTGAATAACACAACAGTACCCAAACCGTTCATAATAGGTTGAGTCAGAGTGGTATAAGAGCTAGAGTAACTGTTACATCTCTTCTTCTCTCTAGGAATCACCGAATGGCTCGCTTAAGGTATGCTAGGGAACATGTCAATTGGGAAACGAATGATGATAACTGAGTCAACATATTCTTCACAGATGAGTCAATATTTTTTTATCTGCACCTCAGATAGACGTATACCAGTGTACAAATGAGACGATGAGCGCTACTCCCAGTGGAACATCAGATCTACGCCTAGTTTTGGTGGTGGCTCTATCATGGTTTTGGGGAGGCATCCATTTAGTAGGCCGTATATAGTTAGTATCAGCAAATGGAGGTACAATGACTGCCCACAGATATATAACAAACATTTCACAAGATCGTGTACCGTACGCACCAGTAATAAGAAGCGAATTCTTTTTAGTGCACGATAATGTAGCAATAATCGTCTGGGAATATCTTGATGAGGTTGGCATTCCAGTTTTAGGTTGGCTTGCGGTGAGACATGCTAAGATAGTGTGTGGGACTATCTTCACAAAACTGTAAGGACCCAATAAGTTGCCCCAGTAGAGTTACAGAGATATAATTTTTTTTACAAAAATAAAATTTCTTTTCTATGAGTTTCTGCTTTTATTTGATTCCTGTATTATTTAAATAATCATATCTATTGCTTCTTGGAGTATATTGGGATATATTTAAAAGTTCCTTCAATCATAAAGTCACTCTTGCTTCACAAGAATGAATAATGCGGTACTTTTTTGCGAAGTGTACATACATAATTCGCCTATTTTCAAAAATTATAGTTAGGTGTTCGTCACTGTAGCAAGTGATTTTCCATTTCTTTTAGATTTTCAAAGAACACATTCAGAACAAATTTGTCGTTTATTTAAATTTTAATTGGGGTTCCTTTATTTTCTTTAGTTTAACTGTATTTATTAATATTATAAGTAAATATTTTGTTCAAACTAATAATATCTTGGATTAAAAACTTGTTTCCTTAACAGGAAATAAGCAAACTAATGATTTCTTTACGTATACTTAATCATATCTTTCTATTTTCATGAACACGACTTTTTAAAACATCCCATTCTAAGATAACAAACTATTTTAAAATGAACCTGTTATACATTAACGCCAAACGTATTTGCACATTATTGTACCTTCCAAGGGCGTAGAAACACGCCGCCTGCTGAACTAACTACAGAGCACGGCTTGAATAAATGTATAAGATAAGTTACCCCGGTATACAAAAACTTGCAGAAAAAATCTTCGATGTAATAAAGAAAGTAGCAATGTTACGAAACGAATGAAGGGAGCAAGTCGAGAAGTTGAATCGACCAAAAGACAAAGAGGAAAAATTTAATCAGGAAAGTTTTAAACCTTTAAAAAGTGTATTTAAGTTAACTTCTTTCGTTCGTCTTTGATTCCGGCCGCCCCCGTCCTGTACATTTGATTTAATATTAAGGCAAAAAGCAGTGGATAAATCTTTGCAGGAGCTTTTAGTGAAATTAGGTTTTTGGGAGTTAAATATAAGCATATAAGCGTGTATATGCATGCATATTCTTTAAATGATTTCATGTTTATTTGTGCAGTAGTTGGAATTCTCAATATTTAGCTTGCAAACAAATTTCTACCGGTAACGAAGTTGTCGGTTTCAAAAGCGTTAAATATATATTCATGATTTGACTTTTAATTTAATTCAAATACTTCAATTGATATACGAAAGCTAAAAAGAATGCATTTTAAATTTACTCGAAAACAAAATTACGAATTTGGTTTTAACTGACTTTAAAAGGTTTGAAAAACCGGTTTAGGAAAGCAAATGAGTTCTTTGCTGTTCCGAGAAGAAAGGAATTCCACGCTATTAGCACAAATAACACACAAGTGGTTCATCATCATTAGATAGCCAGGCAATTGACGCATATCATCAGAATCCTAGTTTCCTGCTGAGAGACTGCGCCACAATATTTAATTTGGCACTGAAGACCGCACTCTTCCGTCTCCATGCAAGCTTGCCAGAATTTGTCCAATTTTCAAAAATGGCAATGCAGCTGATATATGATTCTGTCCAATGTATCAAACATTTTTGAAACAGCATTTTGAGGTGGCAAATTACACCACTGTAGCCCAGTATGGTTCGATCAAAAAGAGGTGTACTACGACTAACTTAGCAAATTTTATGGAGTTCGCTACAGAAATATTAGATGCTTAGGAACATGGTATTCTATTGCAGAAGTTACATAGCTTTGGTTTTGCTGAGTCGTTTTTAATTTATTTGAGTCTTTCCTTATTCACTGCAAATTTCATGTGTCTTACAACGGCTTCCGTTTTGTTACCAGAGTTATTGCATCGGGAGTACCGCAGCCTTCGAATCTGGGTCCCCTACTGTTTCTGCTATTTGTCAACGATATGTTGGACCTGAGTGATTGTGAGATCTTGATATTTGCTTACTTATAAATAAATTACAACACATTACAATTATCCACACTCAAAGAGAAAATAATTTCTGCTAAGTATAATGTATATGCGGTTCACATAATGTCAATAGAGATGGCAAGCAGCAGGTATGTATATCTAACTCACCGGTATCCATAGAGTTGAAGCCATTACGCATTCTATATATTGGGGAACTGATGGCACAGTGCTTAAAAATAAAATACATTTGCTTTCCTGGATTCCAGACGTGAAACAATAAAATTAAATTCACCCTACAATTCAGAGACATCAAGGCCATCAGCTTATTTTCTACGTTGTTCTAAGGAATCAATATTAGACATCTCCAGTACAGTACTGTGACTAAATACTTATATTGGATAAGTATTAAATTTAAAGTAGAAGAACTTCAAACACCTTCTTTGAATCTATTGCATAAGATGTATCCGATAGATGTACATAGGTAACCAAAGCAAGAACGCATACTCGAACCTAGATCGAACAAAAGCAAAATAAAGATGAAGATTACTATAACAGAAGAAAAAGGTCATTTAACACGTATGATGAAGACCAACATACTCAACGCCGATACACAAATACTAGATGTATGCTCTGTCAAACTCAGTTTAGAGTCGAAGATGATACCCAAGTCTCTCTTTTGGCAAAGGAGTTCCAGCGAATTGATAAGTGTATTATAATTAGAATTGTCTTATTAGTAGGGTACAATTTTACATTTGTTCACGTTAACAGTTAGCTTGTCAGAATATCTGATGAAGCTGCAGTGATAGCGAAACATGTTATAGTAACATTGTGCTAAAAATATATTGGAAATTTTTGTAAAATATTTGAGTTTTACTTCTTCGACCATTATTCAATACGGATTTCCAAGTATCGGCCGATTGAATTGATATTAGTTAGCTTGTTAATACACCACAGGTGGAATATATTAAGTTGGCATTACAAATAACGACATACTCTCTGAATTATTAATTGTGATATCTAATGTTAGGTCATCTTCATATAATAACTTGGGGCAGCTCAAATGATAACACAAATCATTGATGAATATCAGGAAGAAAAGTGGATCCAAGTTACTCGCTTGAGAAACTCCACAGGTTCACGTGAAAGAGTCAGATTCAAAGCCCAGACATGTCACAAATTGTTTTCTATCAAGAAGACACAGATTGGAATAAAGCCAAAAGCGAAAAGGAAAACCGATTACTAAATCGCATCCTCCAAAAAACTGATGGGTTATGAACCTCCTAACGCAAATTAAAAAGAAACTGAAAGCCTAAATGTTGTTTGTCTCCTGATCAAAATAATTGCAATTGTTAATCTTTCAAGAAAACACGCTGTTTGCCGCTTTGCTACTCGGTACTTGCGTCAAATGTCGACAAACAACCGGGGCAATAAATAATTCGAAGAAATTGCGCTAATTAAAGGATTACTCAAACGCCGTGCCCCTACGGCGATGTTATCGTTCGCCAGAATAAACCTACTTCTTCTGGCGTCTCTCTCCCTCTCTGGCTCTTTCGTGTTTGCGTTCGACAGTTCCGAGTGTTTAGCACCCTTTCGCTCTTCGTCGACGTCCTTTTCACTTTCCGCTTACCACCTACCTTTCAGTCGGGAGAATGCTAAAGGGAAAATTAGCATTTTGTTCTCTGTCTCTTGTTTATCTATCGTTCGAAACCTTCAGGCACCATCGCTTTATAGATTTAATTCGTTTATTAAAACCGAGCTTAATTTGTGTCGAAATGGAATCTTGTTGATGATAATTATTGTCTTTATTGCTAGGAATAACCGAACTGCCCGGGGCATTTTGATAAAACGCTAAAATAAACACCGTATTTTCATAATTGATCCTACTTTGCCATGACCTGATGTGAACTTTGGCCATCAGGCTATGCCAAATATCATATAGAAACAGTAAATTAATAAGACAGTAAACTGTTGTACGCATAAATAGTATCTCAGACTTTCACGGCCGTTTGACATAGTTGTAACGGTTGTCGGCTTCCAAGGGTACCTTTGAAAATGCGAACCGCAGTTGTTCGCGAAACGTCAGCGACAAAAACCTAGTGACACGGCGGAATCCGACAACCGTTACAACTAAGTTGTACGCATGTCAAATTTATTTACAAGAAAGTCACTTATCTGCGTTATCTTTGCCTTAATGTATTAGTGTTAGTTCGATTTTTTAGAGTAACAGCATTTGTTATTATATGTAGATAATTCATGTTGTAGGAACTGAATGTATACCAGACACACAGGGGAGTATTGGGTACTAAAGGGTGGCTAAAATATTTTTTTATCTTGGATCAGTGACATTCTATTCTTAAATATATTTAACGTATTTCTTATCAATGAAATATAAAATTGAATGCTAAAAGTGTTTATTTCTTACGTATTACGAAAAATAAATAAAAAATAATTTTATTGATTTCCGTCGAATATTTCATCTGACGAAGGTGATAGGTATTGTACAGCCTGTTCAAAGTTTGAACCAAGCTGTGGTGAACGTTAGATCTCCAAGGCCTCTTTTGAAAGAGATTTCCTCTTTCTATTTCTCACAGGTCGCGAACAGGACAAAATGATTCAGAAGCTAACAGTAAATGATTGATCCCTACTACTCTCTTCTGTACTAAATTTTTTGGCATAATTCGACTTGTACAAGTGAAAATGTTTGCTGCAAGTCTCACCAACTTCTTTTGATATTGTCCGATAAGTAGTAATGCTCAGGATATTAGCGTAGAGTATCAATATCTTATGTACTGTAGAGGGGGTAGGATATCAAGAGTACAGGTGTGCATATAATTTAGCTGTGTCCATGGTAAAGATTTTTTGTTTACATTTATTTGATATCCACTGAAAATAGTATCAGGGATTACCTACAATCCAATAATTATACCGTTCGTACTGCCAAATCCTGTCTTAGGAACATCTATAAGAAGGTTAAGCTCACTTCGAAAACAGTCTTGAATTGTTCTTTTTGTTGCGGCAACGATTGCTTTGGCCTCCTTACCGTGCACTACCCATTTCTTAATAGGTAGTTTGTAGGCTAAGTACGGAAGACAAATTTGCATTCATGCGTGGAGAATTGAGGGAGCAAAATGTATTGTTTCCGTGTTTATTTAATTTTCAATATGCTCTAAGGTAGGCGTGGTCAGACTCGAACTACTGGCGATCTAGCTCAACATTTTCAGACTACAAACGATCGGTTCTGTAGATGCCGCAAGTATGTTTGATACAGAATTGTAGTGTAGATAGGTAGGATGTATCGTGCTGTAAAGAACTTAATGAAAAGACCGATATCCAAAAATGCGTCTTTATTGTTTTTTATAAAACGATGTTTTCGTTACTAAACTACATAATTACAAATCTTTGGATGTTGGTGCATGGCGCTGCCTGTCTTTGGTGCACTTTTCATAAGTTGGTACGTAATTACTAAGTGCTAATCGCAAGCGTACTAACATATGTTCATCAGTTAGTCGATTGTGATATTTTGATTTAATTATTTTCATTTCACAAAATGCAGACTCGCACAAATAAGTTGACCTAAACACTGCTCCCAACTGAAGAGCAATTTGCCTTAGATTCGAATATTTATCCTCAGATATAAAGGACCAGAATTTTTGTATCAGATGCTATGGCTTTGAGATGTAGATCTGAGATAATCTGCACTACCTCATTTTCAGCAGGAAATGAGTCCATATTAGACTGACTTGCTATTCCAGTAGCACATTTCTTCTGTTTTACAGGAAAAAGGATAACTCATAAAAGTTGAAATATTTGTCAATTTACTAAAATCATAAAGACGTTTTGGTAATATTAATGTAAAAAAAAATATTTTTTACGATTTCTAAGTACATGGATTTGGTGCATTCTATGAGTAGAAGAATGCTATACCATTAATAATGACAATTATTTGGCATCTCCGAAGGATACTTTCCGCTAAGTTGGCTGTGTATTCGTTTGATAAGGACCTCCAAATGAGACGAATTTGTCATGTCAGCTGCTTGAAAGTGAACTCTCCTTTTCCTCGAAGCATGTCCTTGAGGTATACCCACACATTTTCAATGGGATTTGCATCTGGCGACTGCGATAACCAATGAAGTATGATGATGCAAGACTGGTCCTTCTACTAGATGCAGAACTTGCTCCGGTGTTTTGAGTCGTTGTCTTCCTGTAAGATCCAGTCCTCGTTTTTTTTTATGAAACATCGTTCAGTAGTTCGCAAAAATACACTTCTCATAAATTTTAAGTATTTTTGGAGAATTTAAACTGGATGTAAACGAAAAGCAGCCTCAAAATATGAACTTTTACAGGGTGTTTAACAGTACACTTTATAGGCAAGTACAGGGTGGCGCAGGGGAACGGGAAATTTTGAACGTTACAGTTGTCAGCACTATAGAGCCGGCAGTTGTTCGTAAGTCGCACAATTGTTGTGAACGCATTTAGTAATCATGGATCGTTGGACTGGTGCGAAACGTGCAGTAGCTCTGAGAGCGTTTTATAAAAATGATGATAGTGCGACCGCGGCGCAGAGAATATTTCGACAGCATTACCAGCTTGGACATCATGGACGTGTCTCATCTGTGCACGCGATTACAACGTGGGTGCGTAATTTTGAAGAAACAGAATCTGTCTTGAAAAAGAAAGCTCCAGATGGCATTCGAACGGTACGTACCCCAGAGAACATTGAGGCTGTTAGAGCTGCAATCGAGAGAAGTCCTCGTCGCTCCGTTCGGCAGCATGCATCTACGCTAGGGATTAAGCG
This sequence comes from Trypoxylus dichotomus, assembly GCA_023509865.1. NCBI lineage: Eukaryota > Metazoa > Arthropoda > Insecta > Coleoptera > Scarabaeidae > Trypoxylus > Trypoxylus dichotomus. The sequence continues at coordinate 39,957,517 of CM042081.1, forward strand.
ACGAAGCTTACAAAGAATACTGCACGAATTACATTTCCGTCCCTATAAGTTGCAGATTGTGCAACAATTACATGAACGAGACCCAGCGTCACGTATGGAGTTTAGTAGGCAGATATTGGTTAAAATTAACGAGGACGCTAATTTCGTTGGTAACATATGGATATCAGACGAAGCCCATTTCCACCTGAACGGTTTCGTAAACAAACAGAATTTTCGTTATCGGGACCAGGACAATCCTTGTGAGTTACACCAGCGACCACTACATAGCGACAAAGTCACAATATGGTATACTGTATCATGTCATCGTGTTATCGGCCCTTATTTTTTTGCAAGTGAGGGTGGTAGTGCAGCGACAGTAACATCCGCTCGATATGTTGAAATGCTTCAAATATTCTTTACTCCGAGACTGTACGAGCTTAATCTTAACATGGAAAACATGTGGTTTCAGCAGGACGGAGCCACGTCACACACTGCTAGACATTCGATGGCAGCAGTTCGTCAATTGTTTGGAAGACGCATTATTTCACGTAACGGCGACATTGAATGGTCTGCGAGATCCCCTGATCTTAGTGTGTGCGACTTCTTCCTGTGGGGGTATCTTAAAGGCAAGGTGTACCGTACACGACCTGCAACAATCCATGAACTGAAGGAGAATATTCAACAAGAAATCACTGTCATTCCCCAAGATTTGCTACAGCGCGCATTCCAGAGTTTCCATAACAGGCGCCGGATGGGAGGACATCTTTCCGATGTCATCTTTAAAAAGTAAAGAGACACTTTTGGACATATTGATTGTAAAAGCATAAATGGCATGCTGCATACATGCACTTTCATTAATAAATTACTAGTTTTATGAATTTATTCGTGGAAATTACGTTATTTCAAAATTTCCCGTTCCCTTGCGTCACCCTGTATTTATCCTACATATCTAGCAGTTGTGATTCTAACAACATCGTACGTCTGCTATTTCTTTACGTTCAGAAATGTAATTCTAGGTAAGTCCCAACCCATATCGTAGTTAAATGTTTATAAGGGGACCAGAAAATTATATGAAACTATAGAAATTTCGCTGAGTTTATCAACATATTCACTTGAAGAAAGCCCAGGAACATAATAAAGTCGCAAACTTTCGACTCCAGTAGAGTAGCTCCAATGGAAGTAGGAAGTAAACCAGCATCATCATTACGCCATGCCATACCCTGCATATAATAATCACCGGCAACGCAAAATGGTGTTTTCGGATAGCGTGTTAATAAGAAATTCAGGGAAGATAGCATCGGAATGCCAGAAGCGTCACGAAAGATGTATTCATTATTATGAATTAGAACAAGAACAAGGCGAAATAGGTTGTAATCCCGAATGCCTATAAAAAAAACTAATTAAAAGCAATTACAATTAGTTACATCAAATAAAACAACCGCGCTAGCAGTAGTTAGCAAATGCCCTTGCGTTTGCGTTGTAATTAATTTCCGTTAACAAACCGTACGAATCAGAATCGAACGCATTCAAACAATACTTCGCTCGGCAACCAACATTCAACGCATATATCAATATTTGTTGCCCGGGGGACGCGTAAATTAAACGAATTGGTAACGAACATTTCGAGTTTACGAAATCATAGGGAGAGAAACGAGACAAGCAAAAAACATCGTACTTTTCCGGTTAGTATTCTTTTTTTCTGTATTTGCTTAAACAATATCCAGCGGATGCGGTATTGGACACGAATTAAATGGAAGTATGTATACATACGTACGAACTGTTATGCTCTCGCGTAAAAAAAGAATGTAAAAGATAAATCCGTTGGTAACGGCCCTTCAGTGGATGTAACCCATCTAGCATGGGCCAAATATAAACCGTATGTGGTCGTAGGCTTACATTTGCTAATAAAAAAAGAGAATATCGATAAAACCGCGTCGCACGTTATACTTTAATGAACTCCATTTTATCGAACTCCATTTTACGCATTTTTAATAACACTTTTATAGTCCAAGCTATAAATTCAAAGTGATAAACACTAAAATTTTCATAAGAGAAAGGGGGAGTGATGCACTGACAAGGAAAAGTTCCTGGGTGTCAAATTCAGTTCTTAATGAAACTTGGTAGGTAAGTGGAGTATGTTGAAACTTGAAGATGAACATACTTCGTTTATGCTGAAATTCACTCTGAGGGGATGAAGCACCTCGTCGAAAATTCACAGATTTTCTTGAACGGAAATAGGTAAAACAAAAATTTAAATACAAATATTTTACCTTACCGAAGTCTTTCAGGACATGAATGTGGTATATGCACGATGTTGGCATTTAAGCGCCACCCTCTTATGCTAGAACTAATCATGGTATTATGAAAAAGAAATTAACGCAAGTTGTTGATCCTTAACATCCTTTATTGATTTTAAAGCATTTTCAATTATATAGGGTGTTCCAACATATATATGTCTTCTATTAAGAAAAGACAGCATTAATTGGTAAAATTGCATCAGTCATTATGCAATAATGTTCAACATTCATACAAATGTAAACACGGGATTACAATAGTATCTCAGACTTTCACCGCAACCGTTGTCGGGTTCCGCCGTGTCACTAGGTTTTTATCCCTGACGTTTCGCGAACAACTGCGGTTCGCATTTTCAAAGGTACTGGCTTCATGCATGTATATACTCCTCAGCTCCGCTGAATTGCTACTCGCATGCGCGACGGGCGCCAATAGCGTACCTTTGAAAATGAGAATCGCGGTTATTCACGAAACGTCAGGGAAAAGAACCTAGTGACACGGCGGCACCCGACAACCGTTACGACAATGGATGAAGTACTTATTTTGATGCATATTTAAATGATGTGGTTATGATTTGGAATGCTATCAAAGTCCTCAAAAAATTCTTAAAGCATAAAATGCTTTCGCACTAAGAACAACGAATGACTGCAAAAGCATCACATTGGTCTTAGTTTAAAAAGGTAAAATTTATGAGATGTTCGAATGGCCCAGGTCAATTCTCTATAAAACTGGAGTTATACCAGGCATAAGCAAACAAATTGATATATTTAGAGAAGAACAATTGATTGTATATTAATCATTACAATTTTATGGCATTATTTCGCAAATGGAGATTAACATCTTAATTTGAGATAAGAACCAGGTCAGAAAATCATCGATTAAATCGCTTCCATATTCGAAATATATAGACGTGCAGTGGTTGAATCAAAGCTCTTGCTTTCTTTGATATTATCAATATTTGAACATCTCTCTCTCTGGATAGTGATCTGTCCATGAGTATAAACGTATAAGGCTTTTTGGTCCAAAGCTTGATAAGTGAACATCAAAAAAGCAATTATTAAATAAATCAGTGGTTAATTTCTCTGAAGATAAGGCTTGAATAACAACGTTTGCAGAGCGAAATAGGATTTATTGTACGTATTTGTGCTATTTCAAGAGTCATATATCAATCAAAACAGATACATTTTTTAAAAATTGTTTAAATCTGAATCAGTACATGTGGTTTCACTGTCCGATTCATCTAGATGAATAATAAATCTCTCTTCTCCATTGTTGAACAGCTGGTCTTTTGTCATATACTCTTTTCTAATTTTGTCTATGTGATTACATTCCGCTCGCCATAATTCCGGAGTTATTTGATTTACTGCTTCGTGAATGATATTTTCCATATTTGTTGGTCCAATATTGTTTGGTTATTTTTCTCTTAACCATATTCCAATTAGTTGTATAGGGTTCAATTCAGTGGTACGGATGAACGCGCAATAGAGTACGACCCTCGAATTATGTATACTCATCAATTACATATTGCGGCATTAATTTGTACCTCCTAACGATTTCTAGTAGTTCGCATTTTACCATATGTGTATGATATGGTATGTTCATCGATTATAGCTAAGTAATTGTATCACTCTTTCTACCGAACTTTTGAATTCGCTTTCATTTACAGTGTACGAGTATAGGATATTTAGAATTGGCATTGTCTTATGAACTGAAGAGTCAACTACGTCAACTATAAGGATGTATAAGTCGAGTATAAGGATTGAATTTTATTGCAAAGTACATATTTACAACATAGAAACAATACACAACGCATTGTGATCGGGAATCAGTCATTGAAGTGCAACCATTATATCAGCGTGAATATAACGTTCCCGGGCATGCCAGAATTTCTTCGTGGAACACAATTTGTACGAATTTGTGGCTGGAGTTTTTCACCTTTTTTTTTGATTTTTTGTTGATGAATAAAACACTGCATGTAATATATTAAGTATATTGATATTTTCTACTGAGTTACAGGTTCTATTAACTTAAGTTACTGTAGAACTATATTCAATTGATTTACAACTTGTACTAACTTACATCGTGTACTGAGGATATTTAAAAGCAACTTCGGTTTTACATTAATGACCAACCCTAAGCTACTTTGATTGTTCTGGCAAATGAAATGTTTGGAGATTTGGTAATAATGTCATAGTAATAATTTAAGAGAATAATTAGTATTATTTTAATGAACTTAATCCTAATTTAATAGATAGGGGTTGTTACGTTCTCCTGGTTTGAAGAACAGCGCCGCTGTAGCCTGCTCATAAATTCCTGAATTACTTGACCAATACTTACTTGTAGAGTATGTTATTCACTAGATGAAAGGTTGTACAGTGAAACTCAATGCGCATGCGCAAAAAAATATATTTAAAAAATAAAATGTGTACACGGTTTCCACTCTTTTCTATGTACAGTTACGATGTACCTAAGATATATATATTTGTAATAATTGCAGTTATTCGAGCTCTCTTATACATGTAATGTACATTACCATGTGTATATGTATGTTTTCCTCGGTAGCAATATAAAGTACTGCCTCAGCATGAACTTGTATATATTAAATATTAAGGAAACTCCCATTGTTTGTTCGACGACGTTGCACTTAATGACTTTTAAATTAGGCACTTTTAGCTAGAGTATTGTGGATGGCCGGCTTGCATACATATACAATGCGTAATGTACATACATATTAAAATAAAATTCGATATATTCTACAGAGAGAAAAATAAATAAATATTAAAAATGGAAATAAAGTAATATTCTAAATGAAAATAAGGTGATAATGTTAACCCATACGGTTGCAAAGAAGATAAAATCATATAAAATATGTACATAAAGTAATAAAAAAAAATGGATAAAACAAAATACATTTCCTTAGAAACTTAAAATTCATTTACAAAAACACAAAAACAATGTTAAGTCCTTAACAAGGGTAATTGCAGGAATTTCCTTACAACATTCGTTAACTAAAAGTATTAATTACTGAATACATAGATTAATATAATAGCACATATAATACTAAATGATAGACTAAATATGTCAAATAAATGCAAGGCAGAAATTAATGTAAAGTACAGTGAAATACAAATTAGAAGCTCGTTCGGTTATATCTGAACACAATTTTATTATGGGTTGTGTGTAGAAGTGTACGAAGTGCAACCAGTTGCTTTAGGTAATACACCAAGAGGTTTGGATCAAATTTTACACAAAGGCCTAGGATTACATTTGCATAACTTTACCGGAAGATTTACCAGCACACATGCAGTTTTGTAGAACTTTTATTAATTTACTTAATACATATAGGTATCTATAATTAGGAATAATTTCCGGTACTTTTGCTCACGAATGACCTCAACAGGTTCATGAACAACCCCTGCACTCCCAAAAAGTTGCGATGTGGCAGAATACTTGGCCCGTATTTTTTCGAAGAAGATTACCGTATAGTGACTGTAATTTCGCATCAGTATTTGGAGACGTTGCAAAATGTTGTACTTACTGAATTGCAAAGATTTTGAATAGAATATAACGACTTATGTTTCAAGCAAGATGGAACAACAGGCCACACTGCCCATATTAAATTAAACAGATACATTTTAAAATGGAGGTAATGCAGTTATTAGTTTCAAGAGAGTATATGTTTAAATCAAAAAAATTATATCTTTCAATTATAGAAATATACCTTCGCCGCCATTTAAAGTTGCGACTTGGTTTATTCAGTGAGTATTCCTTTAATTCGATTACTTCTTTTATTTGTGTAGACTTGGAGATAAGTGGACATATAAATAACTTTCGTATTCATAAATAGATAAATACTATCTCAAACTCCTTAACAATCAAATATTCAGTTAGCTAGGTAATTTTTCTAATCGTGGCAAGTTTGCTATTACATTTCATCTTCCTCGCGCAAACTGCTAATGCTTGCCATGTTTGTTTCTCGCTCTAGACAACAGAGTCATTTATTCAGACACGGCATGTTCGCCACCTGATATAGAAAGGTCGCATTTCACCCGAGATATGTTGCTCACCGTCTGGGGTAGAAATTTCTCACGTGCCTGAAATACGCGAGAGAACGTGATAATAGTGAATGAATTCTAAGAAACGAATTACTTCTTTAAATCGAGGAATTGTTAGTGAAAAACTAACTTATTTGTCGCGTCTTTGTTGATTTTATTAATATCTTTTAACGTATACATTTCTTCTCTGAATATTAGTCTTTATTGTTTTCGTGAATTTGGGATATTCTGATTCAAAATGCTGTCATTTCCATCCACTTGGGATATTCAGCACTTGTAAGAATAGTTGGTATGTAGTAAAAATAAACACACTTTCTATATTTGTACTGAAATGTATATGTCGTATACAAATATAGAAAGTTTGTCAGAAACAGATGAAGTTAGGTTAAATTACGAGTTGGTCCTTAACCTAGCCCACTGCGACCGTACCAGATCTGTTCCTCTTTTATTAGATCGATTACATTAGGTTTGCTTTCTTCACTAGATCTAACAGTCTTGTGAATGATCACTTTACGTAAGTTTCGGCTTTTTTAATATTCCGAGCCGTATTCCCGCCAGCGTTATGCAGTCACACACCTCGTGAATGGCTGTCTCCTCTTTCGCCTGGCAGAATCTACATACTGTTTCCTTTGTCAAATCTAAATTACCCACATGTTTCCTTAGTATACAGTGTCCTGTTAACAAGTTCACTATTGTTCTAATGGACTTCCTGCACCTGCTTATTGGGTGCGCTGTAAAAGTAGGCCTGTATCCAACCAGAAACTTCTTAGCCTCTCTCTGACCTGGAATGATCTTCCACCTGGTGCTAATCTTTTCGTTGTTTAGTAGTTTTCTTAACTAACATATATGCTATTATTACCGACTGCCTTGGGCCTTTGTCAACCGACGAGTGTGCTAATGTAGAAGCAGACAATTTTTACATTACCTCGGTGGCCTTCGTGTACTGGTACTCAGACCGGGGTCACCTTAATTCGGCTTCCCAGACTATTGAGCGCAGTCCCGCTTTTTTGACTTCACCTGTGAGGAATCCACTGCTTTTTTTCAGACTTCTTTCCTACCTAATTCTTTAATGCAGCCCATTACCGTTGCTGTTTCAGCTTGAAATACGTGGTGGTTTAGTTTAGGCTTAATGATTTATATATATTTGGCGTAGTCCCCCAAAGTCCAGTTGCGACCCCAGTCTTTGTCTTGAGCCGTCTGTGTACCAGATAGATTCGGCTTTGATATGCAAGTATTCTATCCTTTCTCTCCCTGTCTGATATTACCGTCTTGTGTTTTATTTTCAAAGCTTTATTTGGGGCTTACCAGCTATTGGCTCAACCTTATATTCCTATAAGAGTTTTTAGTGATCTGCACCATGCGATCAGGTTATAGCACCTTAACCATTCATTAGGCTCTAGTTTGTTAGCATGGTCTCTCCCTGGATGTATGTATATATGTAGAGGTTCCAGATTGACGATGACATGCAGAGTGTCTGTTGGTGTGGCTTTCATAGTATCTGCAGCACACTGATATGCTAGTTTATGTATGCCACTAAACCGCGTTATTGCCTCCGCCTGCTGTGTCTTTGTTCATCGCACCACCGAGCCATATGTTATCTATTGGTCTGATTACTCCCATGCGTAACCATAGCATCATTTCTAGATACAATCCCCACGTTTTCCCACACAACCTTCTACATCTGCCCAGGGCGATAGTAGACTTGGTAATGGTTTCATTAATGTGAGAATTTCATGTAAGCATAATCATATTCCCAGGTATTTCATTTCTTTGACATATGGAATTACCCACCCCTCCTAGCATAATTGGCTTTAAGCCTTTGCTTGCAAATATCATGACTTGTGCTTTTTGGCCATTGACTGTGTCCTTCCTGTTTACATCAGTCACGTACGTTAATGCGTTTTGGGTTTTTTTCCGATCTAACCCCGACAAATTTGCCTCGTACTACTATAGCTAGATCCTCGACATATCCTAGGCAATGGATAGCTTTACTATTAGATCGTCGACAAGAGATTCCCACAGAAGAGGTGACAGCACATAGCCCCCTCCCGCTCCCACCCCTACATAAGGAATTTTTTTGACAGACTTTTAAGATATATTTAATACAGAGTATATAGAGAGTTTACGCAAAATCGTTTGTTTCCTCTTTTCCAGAATTTCACAATTCCTACTAAAAAAGAGAAGTTATCATCAGAAATAAGTATCTCTTGGGACAGCCATAAATTGCATGCGGGTCCTCTTCCCAACATAAAATGTCTTTAGTGGGGGAAAGAGAGAAGGAAGCAAATAAACATAAACACAAACAAAAAGAGCACCAGGGGAACCGCATTTCATAATACATTTATTTATGATTTAAATACGTACGCATCTAACGCCGTACATCTAAATATTTCTTCTGTGGTCCGCAAGGACCTCAAAATAACCAGAATCTATGAATATACGACGAGTAGGGAGATACTAGGACGCTTGAAGTCGCATATCGGGTGGTCTATTTGTTTTGGGAACGTTATTCTTTAACTGTTAATTTTGCGATACGATATTTGAAACGTCCCAAACACACTACTCAAAATAATTAGTGAATATTTCGTAAAGACGATGATGAATCCAAAAGAAATTAATTTCATACCCTTTTCTAATAATACTTTTATTTTCTTCATTTCTCAAACAATAACATTGAAATAAATTAGGCAGAGTTCAGGCTGTTGGCACTTGCAACGCCTGCCTTCCCACTCAACCTCAAGCATAAACTATTTAAACTTAACAGAGAAAGAGAGTAAGTTTGCTAAGAAATCCTTGGAATCTTGCATTGTGTTGGTGGAGGATGATTCGTAGTTCGGGGTTGGTTGCTACATGATTTGCTTTCTAGACAAATATCGCGACCATCTTTTTGAAAACACTTCGAAAGCGGAAGACTTTTTCGGCTCTTCTTCAGGTTGGAACACTCAAAAAATACAATTAGCGTTTATTTTCTGGTTCGTATACGTAAACCCCAGTTTCATCTCACTGACGATATTGTACACGGTTTTAGACTGCTTTCTGTTCTTCGGTCAACAGATTCTGTATTCAATGGAAAATTTTTTACACACAATTCTTCATACACAATTCTTTGGGTTGAAGTATTTGAAATCCCCAATGATGCGTCAATCTCACGATATGCCACATGTCGATTTTTGTTAATGATCTTGCGCGCAACATCGACGTTTTCCTGAGTGACTACGCGTTCTGGTGCACCTGCCCTTGGATCGCCGCCAGAACTAATCCGCACACGTTTGAATTCTGCATACCAAAGAGAAATTGTTGACTGATGTGCTGCTTCATTACCGATAACAGAAGTCGGCTCGGCGAAGCATTCTTGTAGAGATAATTGTCTTCAAAGATTATAGAAAATTACTGCACGAAAATGTTCTCAGTTTATTTCCATTTTTCCACTATTTGTTAATTAACAGGTATAAGCATTTCCAATAGAATATCCATAGTTGTTTTGCCACCATAAACGTTTGATAAGCAACAGATATGCTCTAGGAAACCTTGTGGGTTATTTTAAAGTAGCCTATTTATATTCTGATAGCAACTTATGTGGTATAATCCACACAGATCTTAAAATGAATGTTTTCACTATTCCAAAATAACCACAATTCTTGTGTTTGTCGATCTCCATTGCCTCTCTTATCTTTCTACCATAGAAATTAGGATCCTTCGCGATGACCGAAGTTTCCTCAAATAGAATATTATTGCCCGTTTAAAGATGATGTTTGGTTACCGTAAAAGATGTGCTTCGATTTAAGACAACGTTTGTGCTCTTTAACGCGGCTTTCGATTGAGTGACCTGTCTCACATGTACATATATACCAAACCGCACGAGCAGGGAATTTTTGCAGACACCTTTAGACGGTAGAACTTGATCCTTAGAAGGGAGAATGTTGGCAATATTCGAAGGAGGCTTAAATACTACTTTAGTGAATTCAATGTTAGGTGGTACCCCGTTCAGGTGTATAAAAAACCAGTCCAGTGTGGCCAAACGACAAACGTATCATCTACGTACCTCCATCAAACCCTAGGTTTGTCCAACGATTTCGATAGCTGGACTCACGGACTGTTCCATGAAGAGATTAGTTACCAAGGGATTTAACGGGCTCCCCATCACTACTCCGTCCCTTTGTTCGTAGAAGCAGCTATTCCACACAAAGTAGTTGGTTAGGAGGCAACGTTTGAAAATCTTAAATCTGATGGGAATAAATCGACAATTTATGATAGTGTATCTGACACCGGTACTTTTGTGAACAGCAATACTACATCAAAACTCACTGAGATATCACTTGGTTTGAATTGTATGTTATCTCCCGGAGTTCTTCCACGAAGTGCACTGAATCGCGAATATAACTAGCTTCTTCGCCTATGTAGGCTTGCAGTAGAGTAGTTAGGTGCTATGTTAATAGGTGCATTGGTGCGCCTATAGCTCTCATTATCGGTCGGAATAGTACTGCAAATGTGACTTGTTTCTTCACGTCATCCGCAAGTGATGATACTTTAACTAATCTGATTGTTTCTCTTAGTACCGACGACGTGGGGTCTCTTTGAGGTGTTACGTACGTTGGCGGTTCGAGTAATATCTTGATCTTCTGCTTGTACTCCTCAGTGTGTCTTTGAAAATGCGAACCGCTGTTTTTCGCGAAACGTCAGGAACAGGAAACCTAGTAACACGGCGGAACCCGATAAGCGTTATGACTATAACAAACGGTCGTGAAAGTCTGAGAAATTATTTAACAAATCTATAGGTTGAATAGTAATCTCGGAGAAGAGTGCAATGGGATGCGTCGAGTTTCGCTTTGTATAACTTACTGAACCTAAGGGACCTGTTTCCTTTATGTCTACAATCGGCTTTCTTATTTCTACCAGTTATACTAGGGGAGGGAACGCAAACCATATCACCCCCTAAAAATATACTTATAAGCTTAAAATCTCTCACATAAAGAATATAAAAGATTTCGAAGACACAGAATAATATTTTCAAGCCCGGTACAAAAGGGAAAAACGACAAATCTTCAGCGATAAATAGCCACGACCCTTCCGCTAAAATTTGTCACGCCGGAAACGAATGGCGCTAATATTTCGAAGGTAATACGAAGCCCTACACGGACAGACTCACACGCGCTCCACCGTACGAAAATGTTAGTCACCAAGCAGACGAACGTGCAGCTTTCGGGTCTAATACGTTCGAAAATCTTCTACCGGCACCCTTTACACGGAAAGTTTGCATCCATCGCGCTGTTTTTCCACCCAACGGTTGACAGCCGACTCCACCCCAAAATCTCTCTTAAGTCCGTATCCCTGTAATACATCTCCTTGTCGCAGGACATCGAAACCGTCTTGTAGAGTAAATACGAGTGGGCAGTTCGCGTGGTTTTTCTACCGTGTGGAAAAAAACCTTTTATCTTATTCGTTCCCGTGGACGGTTTTCCGATTACACGTCCGTCAATCCCGATATTGTATCTGCATTTTCCGCGCCGAAGTCCCGGGGACCTGAAATTCCGAAGAGCGACGAAAGTTTGGGATTTGGTACCTTGCCGCTTCGAGGTTCACACTTATTCAAATTTATTCATGAAATGCAAAACGGATTTAAAAGTATTCGCATTTAATAGCCGTGGAAACTATTCAATTTTCTCGACGCGCCCTCTGATGTCGTTGTGGATATATGTAAAATAGGATTTTCCACGGGGAAAAATTATTTGCTTTCGAAAGACAATGAAAAGATTTAAGCCTAGAGGAAGAATTTTTATTCAAAACTCTTTGATATGTACATGTATGGATGTAGTTGGAAACCCTTTTAATGGATTAGTCGAATTAAATTCATGTATGAGAACAGATTATTATTTAATCTTGTTGTAGAACAGGACATAACCAGAACTTGGAAAAATGCAAAAGACTAACTGGATATTTGCATGTATGTGGATTTTTTATAAAATGCATATGCAAAATGCGCGTGTGCATGATCTGTGACGTAGCAATAAAGAGAAATAAGAACTGAATTTAATTTTACTTCTATTATACATATCCAACATAAACCAGTTGCAAGATAAATTCACAACAAAATGTAAAATACGTACACATGTATACACATATTTGTCTTATCAAAAACATAAGAAGAAAAGCATTAATGTTTAAGTGCTCTAACCAATAATGTAACACTTAATAGTAGGAACTAGAAATATATTGAATGTAAATCAGTAAATCAATAACTGCACATGCAAAAGTAAGCAAACGTAAATAATGAAGAAAACCAAGAGATATTTCATACTTAAAATTTTATATAACGTGAAGGAAAACAGAGTAAGCACCAAACAAATTACATCAACTGGACAATATAACTACCTGAAGATATCTTCGTAATAATAATGACAGGAGGAATAACGGGAGACGCACATGCGTATTATAACCGTTGATTTTTCTGAGATTATATCTGTATAACACGAAGACAGCGCAATCCTTAGATATTACGTACCAGAACCACACATACAGCAGAGTTCACATAAATAGTATCTCAGACTCAGAGTTCACATATTTACTAATTATGGTATCCCGGTTTAGATTTGTTCAGAATAAACTGAACTTACTTCGCAAAAAACAGGCGGTGGTTGCTAGTGGCCAAGCGTCTGATTGGGCAACTACACACCATGGAGTTCCACAGGGATCCATATTAGATCCGTTGTTATTCCCTATTTACACGGCACATATGTTCTTTTTTCATAACTTCACATGCCATCTTCATATCTGCGCCGATGATTCACAGTTGTACCCATCCTTCTCCATTGATAAGGTTCATGGTATTGTTGATGATATCAACCGCGACCTTAACAATCTGTATACTATTACAAGAAAGCATATGCTGCATGCTTGTTTTTAAATGAAACCAAATCATACTTCACGGCATTCGGTACTTCTGAAGTGAGGTCGAACATACTTCCTAACATCAGACTATAAATTAATAACACATGCCTGACATTTCAAAATAATGTAAAAAAATCTAGGTCTCTTTGGAGATAATGATCTTAAACTTAAACACCATATCAGCCTTAGACGCGCTTACTGCAATTTAAAAACTACTATGTGATTCCCTGGTGTTATCACATTTGTATTCCTGTGACGTTGTTTATAGAAATTGTCTAGACTAGATCGACTCATGCAGAATTCAGGTGGTACAGAACGCATACCTCAGAGAAATTTATGGAATAAGGCAGGGTCAGAAGATTTCTGATAAAGTCAGGGATGACGGATGGTTAAATATCATACGACGAATACTGTTACATTCCTCGTATTTTTTGTTTCATAAACTTTTAAATACTGGTATTTCGCCTTATTTATCAAACAGAATGAGGTATCGTACGGATGTGCACAATCTCAGCATCCGCAGACTAGACGCTTTCCCTAGATGTTAAGGAATTACCATTTAATGCCTTTGGACATGCTGTTTATAATAATTTAATGAATTTACAGTATTCTAGCATGATTGATGATTTGTCTCTGAACAAACTATTTTGTTTCTTTCTCCTTTGTTCTTGGTTCATCATTAATAACAAGAAACCTTCTTGGTCTGCTGAAGATGATCTAATTAGCAAAAATAACTTATACTTGTTGTTTGCTTGTTTTGGTATTTACTATTTTATTTTCCAATAAGATATTATTGCTATTACTATTTAGCCATTGATCCTTAATCTGCATAAAGAACCAATCCGCAGGGCAATTTAAATTATGGTAGACAAGAAGGCAATATTCTAAGAAGCAGAGGACCTAGGCTTGAGCCTTCAGGAACGCGGGAAGTAGAAACGAATCCTCAAGAGTAGAAACTGTTAGAGTAAACGTAGTTCTGTCAATTGCTAAAGTAAGACGCCATAAGAGAAAGAAGAGCTGTCCTCGTACCAAAACCACTAAACTTTAATAACCAATGCAGTAAACAAGTACGTATAAACCGCATCAACCTATCCAAGTTTATCTAGATGATCAACAATTAATTGCGTAATGATGACAAGGTTAGTGATTATTGATCCGCCAGGAAGAAACCAGAATTTTACAAATTTGTTCTAAAATTTGCAAAATTCGATAAAATTGCAATAGACGTGGCAACATCTAAATAATTGGCTTTCTTGAAAACTCGAATGATGTAAGGTTGCTGACTTAAGATAGATAGATAGTTTATTTAGCTAACAAGCTATACAATAACAGAACAAATAAATTCAATATACAATCACTTACAGTGCTCAGTAATATGTATGTACAAATGCTTTTTAAAGGTACTAATATTATTAGTTTTAATTTCATATGGTAAACCATTATATAACATAAGACCACCTACAAATATGTTTTTAGAAGTCTGGGTTCTATGAAAGGGAGCAATATAAAAGTCGTTATAGTTTCTAGTGTTGTAAGCATGAGGATCTTGGACGGCTTTCAATTTTTCACCAAGGTAATTTGGAAGTAAATTATTTTTCATTTTATGTATAAACACTAGACTTTTAAATAAAATTCTTTGGCCGACATTCATTAAATTAAGTATGAGTAACATATCTTTAACTGGGCTATATCTGTTACATTCTAAATTATTCTCGTGGTTCTATTTTGTATTTTTTGTATTTGCTGGATTTCATTCTTATTTACATTAAAAAGTACTGTTGCACAAAATTCTATATGTGGTGCAACTACAGATTTATAAACAAGCTTTTTTATATACAGTGATAAATTCTTGCAAGTTCTACTCATGAACCCTACTTTTTTTGACATTTTATTCATAGTATATCTTTGAATAGCAAATGTTTATCAATGGTAATTCCCAAGTACTTAATGTAGTCTACCCTTTATAAATCACTGTTCTCATTTTTTATTCTAATACTAGCTATATCTATATTATTCAACTTATGCATACTACCTATAACCATATATTTTAATTTGATAAGATTAATGCTTAGTTTATTTATACACAGCCATTGATATAATATCGTAAGTTGATTATTCATAGTCTTCATCATATCGCCCACACTACTACCACTTATGTATAACATAGTATCATCCGCAAACATACATATATTGCAACCATTGACAACAATAAATCATTAACATATATGCTAAACAATAAGGGACGTAACACCGTTTATATTTAAACTATTAGATATCCTATTATTATATTTCACTTTTTAAGTTCTATTATTTAAATATGAATTAAACCAGTCTTTAACTTTGTCACAAATACCATACATTTCTAATTTCTTCATTAATAGTTTTCTATCAATAGTTTCAAAAGCCCTACAGAAGTCCAAAAACACAGCTATCACAACACTTCCCTTATCCATTTCTTGCAACCATTTGTGACATATATCCATAATAACAGTTTCACATGAATGACCTTTTCTAAATCCTGATTGATTATGATGAATCACATTGTTTCGCTCACAAAAATCATATAATTGGTCTTTTACGCACAGTTCCAGAACTTTTTCGTAACTTGGTATAGTATTAATAGGCCTGAATTCCTCACATACTTTCGTCCCTGCCACTTTGGGAATTGGAAGAATGTATGATGTTTTCCAGTTTTCCGGAAATGTACCTATACCGAGTGAACCATTCACTATGTCAAGGATTCTATTTGCAGACACCTGAGCAGCATCATTAATAATTTTGGTTGTTAATCCATCACCAGTTACATCTCCTGTATTTTTCAACGTGTTAATTATAGCTCTGGTGCCATTCAAAGTTATACTGCGAAATTTTGCAAATTTATTGTAGTTTCTTTCATGTATGCATATAGGTTTCGTAACTGTTATATTTGGTATATTTTGGACTATATCATCGATGCTTTTTAAAAAAATATTTGTTCAAATTTTGTGCAATTTCTAAATCATCTCTCACCTCGGTATTATCAAAAACTGCGTATGTATTGGCGGAACCACTTTTTTTAGGCAAAAGTATTTTTAAAGTTTTCCATAATTCAACAGGTCTATGTTTATTTTCATCTAGTAATAACCTATAGTACTTTTCTTTGCTATTACGTAGCATAGTGACTACTCTGTTTCTATGAAACCTGTACTCTTCCCAGTATATGACGTTAGTAAACATAGCTATTTTATATTTTTCATCACGTGTGTGCATTTCTTCTATAATTTCTGTTATCCACTTGTTTGTGCAATTATTACGTAACAGCACCTGTTGTTTCGGACACATAGTGTTAATAATATTACGTAATGATTTGGTCCAGCAATTGGCCATTACATTAGCATCTCCTGAATTATTCCACATTGTGCTAAATATTTTGTATTGTAATGTATCTACATTGTGGTTTTTAAAGCATCGTTTTACAATCATTTTGTCATTATGTACATCTTTAAATTCATTAATACGTATTGATAGTATACAGTGATCACTAATTTTTGGCGTTGAGTGAACTTTGTGTTCGACTGTTTTATCATTCGTTATAATATAATCGATCAATGTTCTACTACTGCTTGTAATTGTACTACATTTACTAACAATTTGATACAATGCATTTCAATAAATGTAATTTATTAGAGACTTATTGTGACAGCTAACGGTTTATCAAGCGCAAATCTACTATCGTACACCAAAACGATGGGAATAGAATGATCTGCTATAAAATTATTTGGAGATGCGACCATAATTTTTGATCAGTTATTGTCACCAATGGGCAAAAGGTGGAAAGACAGTCTGTCAAACTTTGAATTTGAAAACGATGTCTTGTGGGGAATCAAGGGTAACATTACTGCAACTCAAAACAATAGGAATTCTTTATATTTGCTCTATTAATTAAATCACAAAGGTAGCAATGCTTATTCCAAACATTTTCATTTAATGATGAAGAAAAGGATAGAAAAAGTATCTGCGAATCATCCTACACAAATATGTACCAAATATACTTTTATAATCCCTCACCATTGTTTCATTTTCAAATACATATGTATCTAATCAATAATAATAGCAGATGCTTTTATCCGTCGTCCGCATTGTCAGCATTGATTGTAACATGAACTGATATTACGTGGAACATTTTAGTGACGTCTACCTTTGTCAAACATCTACTCCCACTGGCGATGTTAAGCTATTCGTCGCGTGCTTTACTTATTATGCATACATTATATGTTATTTCGGGATTAACCTGTATACGTTCTTTTCGCAGGGTTCATTTTTACTTACTTTGAATGCTATGTGAGACTGAACTATTTTGTAAAGCATTTTGATAAAAAAACACAGAATGATAATAACTCGGTTTTATTTACTTGCTGCGTAAAGGTTAATGACAAGTATAATACGCAGAAAATTTAGCTTAAGCATAATAACTATCAAATAATTGAAATGAATCCCACTAACGTTATAAACTAATATCCCGCGGTTTTACCCTCGGTAATACGTTGGGATAAAGAGTATCGTGTATGTATGTATATCTTGAATCGCACATGTGATTTTTATCTTGAAAATTCCTCAGGAACGGAAACGCTAAATTAACACGAATGAAATTGCTAAGTGTCCACTTGTAAAAAATACTAATGAGACTAATGTCATTGTAATTTTCCACTGACAATAGTTTATAGTTGTTTACCAATTCGACTTGTATCAATTATTAAAAGAGATTTAAAATGCTCATCGGTTAACTCAGATCTGTACTTCATTTTGGAGAATGTTTTCTCACACAAGCAAGTAGTACCAAAAACAGAAAACAGCCCACGAGCAAATTTAGGCAAATTACCAAATTCTAGCAGTGGAAGACTATAAAATTCCAAAAAAGATGAGTTTTGAAATTTGTTCTTAATGTTATCGCTGCACTGTAAATCATTTTTTTCCATTTGGAGTTCTGGGACTAAGTTTTCAATGTCAGTATCAAGGGGATTTTGGAAAATCCTAATTTTATTCGCAATGATATCAAAGTCCGAGAAACGAGTACCAAAATTTATCTTCAAAGCAGTCAAAGCTTTGATTGCAAAATCGACGGGAAATTCAGTGGTGTGGCTGAATATTTCACACGTTTTACAATGTGTGAAGCATTTTTTTATGTAACTGTGATTAAGAAAGTATTATTTTCAGCCGGAAAGATTCGATATCAGTGTATAAAACAGGAAGAAGCTGGTTTTCTACTTGCAATTTCAAATTCGCATGTCTTGTCAAATCGACATAGAATGCTAACTTCCACTGCCGTTCGCTATTTTGTAATTAGGTAAGAGGGCGATGCTTTTCATTCAAAAAAATTCGATCTCTGCTCAAAGTTCAAAAAAGCGCTAAAGGATTTTTCCGCAATTAAGCCAGCGTACGACAGTACGATATCCTAAGTTACTTGCTCAAAACTCTTCAACAAACTCGAAGAATTGTCTGTGATTCAAGCCAGTGGATCCGATGAAATTAACAACTGATATGACTGGTTTCAAATCTTCAGACATATCCAAACATTTTCCGCATAAAGACTGTTGGTGAATGATACAATATAAGATTAACGGTTTTGAACCACCATAATTTTCTACAACCTTTGACAGAAGTGCAACCACTTTATTTTTACCACACACGTTTTTGCTTCCATTAGTTGCAATAGATTTTAAGTCTTTCCATCGAAGATTCCTTTTCCTAATAGCATTTTCAACTCCCTTAAGAATATTTTTCCCTAGTAGTCATGCCGTGAATACTATCAATATCAAGAACTTCTTCGTACAGGTCATAGTTATTCTAACATTAATAATATAAAGATGTAATGCAGTGTAATATACATTGTAATACTTATAATAATAGTTACACCTATTAATAATTTGGCCAAACAACGCATTTCTTCTTACACCCAAGCCTCAGGTGTGTAATATAGTGATCGGACGACTCGAGCATCTTATGAAATGCATCCTCGTTTGTGGCTGTACGGGAACATTTCAAATGAAGTCTATAATATTTGTAGTCTTTAGGTTTGCTTCCTTAATATAGTGTAATATAATGTGATATTGTGCAATGGTGCACAATCCTTTCTACGTTTTTCGAAATTTTGATTTGTTATTATGTTATGTTTTTGGGATTTCCATAAAATGCAAATTTCGTAGGTAAATTAAGAGATATTCTAAGTAAAGTAAAATTTTAAACAATGTTAATTTACAAAAGTGTGGTGGTGGTAAACTACTGTGATAAGTTAATAAATAATGTGCTCAGTATGAGAAAAACGAGTTTTCAAAATCAAATTCCCACTAGAAGTGCGAAAAAATTCTTATAAGACAGTTTACAGCCGGTTTCATAATTGACACTCTAAAGCGCCTTTAGCTAAAGAACCGCTAAAGTTAAAGAGAACTTTAAAGTCGGTTTTAAGTAGATGCGTTTCATAAAGGTAATAGCAGTCTCCGTTAGCTAAAGTCGACTTTAGGACATGTTATAAAAATTATGTATTGGTCACGTTGAATGGTAGTAACTTTTGTTATGTATTCGGATAGTGTTGGTACTAAAAACAGTTTATCGCGTGCTTCTCTTAACCACTTCTTGGCAGCACCGGCAACACAAGCAATATTGTGATTACCTTACAATATACCTTGTATTATTTTAACTACTCCAATTTAAAACAAATCACCCTCATTCTATATATCTTTGCCCTTCTTACAACTATTTCTACTTCATCATCATCATCTGTAGATGTTGTACTACTTCAGCCTAATGGATTCATTTTTTAAATTATTTTTCAAATCAATAGCAGGTTAGGTTAAAATGCTATTAAAGTGACCAAATGGAGGCTTTAACTTAAAGGACCCTTTAAGCATCCTTTAGCTTTAAAGTGAAATTATGAAACCGGTTTTGAAAGTTAAAATCGACTTTCAGATTTAAAGCGGCTTTAAATTTATTATGAAACCTGCCGTTAGTGGGACAGCCTGTATAGTTTATTGTATAATACATAGTTACAAATATCATAACACCAATGGAAGATATTTTTCTTTTGAAGTAAGTTCGATGAGGTTAAAATGTTGAAACTATTTGCACAGATTCCGAATTTTCGCTTAGATCCCAGTTAAATGACGAGAATTTCTAAATAAGCAACAGCTAATACTTTAGGATTATTGGCACTAATGCATTCTGATTCTAACTTAATCAATGCCGACTTAAAGCGGGGTAAAGCTTCTTTTTATCAAAGTATACGTAGTATTTGTAGCTCAAATTGATTTATTCACTTGTGAGATGTTTTGGGCTTATGTCTAGATGTTCATACCTAATTGATATTCACTATTTTAAAACTAGAAATTGGTGTATTTCTCAAGAAAAGATGATTTTGTCTGACCGCAATTATTTCCGCTGTTGCCTTACTGTGCGGCGTTTAGATAAAGCTGGACTTCACGGACGAGTAATGGTAAGAAAACCCTTATTAAGGAAACAGAAAAGCGGAGGTGGTATGAGTGGGCATAAGCACATAAGAATTTGTCCATCGAAGACTGGAAAATCGTGCTGTAGAGTGACGAGTCAAAGTTCGAAGTTTACGACTCACGCCGATATGTATTCGTTCGAAAGTCAGCTGGAAAATGAGTATCGAACCAGTACCAACCATCAAACATTATTGTCGGGGGTTTAGTGAAAATTAGCGGTATTTTGCGAAAAGTGGAGTACGGAAATATTTAACTATTCAATACATCATTGACATCAGTGTATGTATAAATAAACGTTCAGTCAGTTCTGGACAAAGCATCATATAATCCAATATAGTCGGCTTAGCTGTGATTATAAAGTTTGCTGTTGCTTGTTGGTAAGGATAATGTATGATCATTATAGTTAACCTTCCATAAAAACTTTTGTTATAATTAAAAGATTAAAAGTGAAGAATGGAGAATTCTTTTACGAACAACAACCCTCCAAAACACGAGAATTACTATTCTATCCGATTATCACAAATCTCGTGTTTAACAGAATACGGAACAAAAATTCCGAAATGTAAAAACGCGTATTTTTTATATTTTTATCTCGACTCCAATTAGCGTCGCTATTTTTTAAACAACCCGGTGCGGGAGAGCCAAAATGTAATTTAATACCAGGTCCTCCGCTCCTCTACCCTTCGCTACCCACCCCTTTTCGTCCAGCGTCGAGCCGTTGGATCCCTGGCCCCCGTTATCCTTCTACATGAGCGTAACTCAATTACGTCGCGGTTAGCGCCCGTGTTTGCGAACGTATCCCCTCCCCATTCGCGCCCTCTACCTTTCATCTTCCATCGTAACGTGCCGTCCTGTCAGTTCTGGTTATGTTTGATACAGCGTGCCCTGTTCCAGATTTTATATTTGTTTAATACATTTCCCGCAACACACGTCGACGTCCTTTCGGCTTTGTTTCTAATTCTATCCGTATAGATGGCGTTAGTGAGGGGATCCATTTCCTGCGTTGGGACTTCTTCAGCACGTGGGTTTTGGATCTATTTTTGGATGTAGCCCTTTGCGATGGGGGTGACAGTAAAAATGGATTTAGATTCAAATTTGACGTAAATTTAATTGTTTTTGTTGCGTGAGCTCCAACAATTAAATAGGCAACCTATGACCTTTTACATCAAAAACATATTAGGTACTTTTGTCATCTCTGCTCTTTTTGAAATGAAACGCGTTACTCAAAATGTATCAGATCGTGGACAACGTAGAAATAATGCTGTGATTTATTGGTCCAATGAGACAGTGCTACCAAAGCTAACCAAGTTGGTACTGATGGCAACTTGATTAACGATATTTGTTTTGCATATCAGACACAACGTTGAATTTTTCCACTTTAAAGCACTTAAAATCCGTAAAAACGCAAATGCTGAGTTGAATGATTGTATAGAGAAGGGCACAGTAAATCTGAAAATTGCGTATGAGAGGAATACCCCTTATCATCAGTTCTTTAAATTAAATAATTCCAACGGTTCTTCTTTTGTACTTGACATATACTATCATAATACGCGACATCTTAAAACTAAAGAGTCATTTTTATTCGCTGCGTGTGAATCATTTTATGATATTATTAACGAAAGTTGGCTGGATAAATCGGTTACTGATTCTAAATTGGTACCTTGTGTGTACAATGTTGTGAGATGTATTAGGGAGTTTTTATATTATTAATCTTACTGCTGGGAGTGGTGTTTTTATTTTATTATGCGATGAAATCTCATACGAAACTATTGATATGAATATATATATTGCTTTTTAACGCAACTCTTTAAATATTTACCGATAACAGTTTCTGGCTAGATAAATTTTCAAGATATAGAAACGAGTTCTGAATTGGAATAAAGGAACAGTGGATTTTGATAGTCATTACCATTCTTAAGTCTCTAATGTTGAAATAATACTTACACACACGTACTGTATTATATTTTTAGTTTGCCTGGGTTTCAATTTCCACCAGTGTATCCGGAACTCCAAATTATTACGAGCATAGCAGCTAGGACACTTTATTGTCTCGAATCCGTTCGAAGATTTGTAATAACTGTACTTACGAGGGCGACTTGAAATGTTTGCGGAATCTCCAAGAAAAACACGGTATTGGTGTGGTTTTTTATTTTTATTTTTCGATGTAGTCTCCTCGAAGATCGAAACACTTTTTCGAACTGTGCTCCAGTCTCTTCAAGCCGTCGGAAAAGTGGAATGTTTCGAGGTCTGCAAAGTAGCCATCTGTAGAGGCGATGATCTCCACATTTGAGGCACATCTCTTTCCTCCCAGTGATTATTTCAGCTTTGGGAATAGGAAAATGTCGCTGGGGACTAGATCCGGTTAATACGGAGGATGAGAGACTAATTCGTAGCGCAACTCATTCAATTTGGACGCGACGATGCGGGATGAATAAGCCGGTGCGTTGTCGTGGTTGAAAAGCACGAAGCCGTATCTCCTTCAATACTGCATCGAATCGGATCAACAAATCATTGTGGTATTGCCCTGTGATCGTCCTTCCCTTCTGAAGAGAATCCCAAGAAATGGTCGCCATGGTCTTCGCTTTCTTCGGAGCCAATTCGCCCGGAAAAGTCCTCTGCTTCGACTGTTCCTTGGTCCCCGGTATGTAGTGGTGGATCCAAGTCTCATCCAGGGTTACGAAACGCATGAAGAAATCCCCTGGATTGCGTTGGATCCTGGCCAGACAACCCTCCGAAACAGTTACACGATTTCACTTTTGCTCCGATGTGAGCGAACGCGGTAACCATCGTTCTGAAAGCTTTTTCATACCCAAAATATCGTGTAGGATATGGCCAACGCATTCTTCTGAGATGCCTGTTGTCTCTGCTATCTTCTTCAGCTTCAATCAGCGATCGGCTAACACGACATCATGAATCTTGGCGACCATTGCAGGGTTCGTCACCTGTGCTGGTGCGGCCACTTTTGAACTCGCTCACCTAGAAGCTAATGGTAGAAACTGATGGAGTACATCCGCCATGAACCTCTAGCACAATATTTCGTATTTCCGTTGCCGTTTTTCCAATTGTCCAGTGTTTTATCACTGCACGAAATTCGATTTCTTCCATATTTTGCGAAGCCATCTGACTAGGTACAGAAAACACTCTTAAACAACAACTATTGATATTAGGCGATTGAAATTTTGACAGTTGCCATAAAAAAGATCGTTGTAGCCGACCAATGAATCCACTTCAATCTTTGTGCGCCATCTCTTGCCGATCCCGGAAACATTTCAGGTTGCCCTCATACTATGAGAAATAAAGTTTTTTTCTCTCTCCGCACGGCACTGAAACTTGCCCCTCTTCGCCGAGACTACTCATTACAACACATTTGAGGCATTTATTTTGTTACATAAATCTAGCAAAGGGAGGTAAATAAAGAAAATACTAATGGATTAATACACAAGTTTGAAAACAAAATTATAAACTGAGGTACATTCCACTCCTGTCTGCATAAACACAGAAAATACAACCGCACATAAAACACGAAATACTCCGCTCCCAAGTACGTCAACATTATTTCGCTATTTCTTCCTTTTAAACGCATAATGTCGTTGAAATACGAAGAAGGGATGTGAGCGTTTTCCTTTCCTATATACTACATTACGTGGCACCTATGAGGAGGAAGCGAGAGCGAACATAATCGTCTCAGTTTCTTAGAATAACCGACAACAAGAAACAGCAACAGATAATGTACCGAGGACGGGAGTCTTAAGTGTATTCCTGTCTCTTTCAGTCTACTGGTTCGAATAACACCGGGTCTTTTCTAATACGACAAAAGTGGCGAGCGGTAGTTACTGTGCGATACAGGGAAGACACGTCGCAAAATTACCGATCGCGAATTTAAAATTCACCCCGTGTTTGACGTCATTGATTCTCGACGTGTACGCGTGATCGTTAAATGCGAATGTGGCAGAAATATATCTTCGAAATGTACTTCTGATGTTTATTTTACGAGATTGCTTCTTGCAAATCAATAAAATCATATTCTATTTCTCTTTTAACGACCTAAATACGTTTATGTATATTATCCTTCTAATGCATCCTTTGAAAGCACAAGTTTGTTTAAGTGTGGAATTACTTATTTAGAGTACCAACTATTTTTATCTATATTGTATTTTTAGATTTAAGTAGTATAATTAAAGCAATAATTTAGGATAATTATCAAAATTTCGCTGTTAAATATTGTGCAGATATCTTGTTATTCTTTGTACTATGACTTCCTGTATTATTCCAAATCCATTGTACTCTTATTCCTTGTTCATCTATTCTTTTCCTTTTCCTAAGACTTGGTCTTGTTTCCTCTATTCTTCCTAATGTTATTCAACTTCTTAGGAAGCAGATGTCCAGCTCCAGCACCTTCTCTTGAGAGACCGGCCGGGAGATCTCCTAGAATTCGGTTTTTGATTCTTTGCTCATTTCGCCGATCGATCTTTTGTCATTCTGTCGACATGGTCCCTCCAAAATCGTCTTCTCACCATCGCAAATCGTACACTATCCTGAATTTTGAGATCTTCTCTTATCACTTTGCTTCTTATACGGTCCTTCAGACTCACTCGCTTAATAGTCCTCAATGTCTTCATCTCAGCTGCCCATGATGAGGGCAGCTGCCCTCATCATGTTCTTCGCTTTTGTTGTATCTGATCGAGTTTCCCTCACGACTGTTTTATATATGCGAAGTTTACTTTCAGCGGGCGTATATTTATTCCTCCGTATGAGTTTCTTCAAATAGCCATTATTGAGTCTTTATTAATTTGGACTCCAAACTTCCTGCTGTACGTTTTTAGAGCTTGTTATCTCGACTCCTACGTACGTGCATTCCATGTACGGGTGAATGGATTTGTCACTTATAGCCAATTTACATCTAATGGGCTCTTTTGCTATGACCATTGATTCTGTCTTCTCCATAGGTATCTGCATATTAAGGCGATCTGCCTTTGTTTGGAACCGATATATATGCAGTCAAGATTGCATCTTCAGCATAGCATAATATCTTCATCGATTGTTGCCCCATGCTAAACCCTCCAACAACTTCTATTACACTATTAATTATTTTATCCATAATGAGGTTGAATAAAACTGGGCTCATATTATCGCCCTGACGAATTCCTGTTAGTACTTGTATTGTTCGATAATTCCCTGTGATCTTTGTTTTACTACTTTGTCCAGCTCTTTTATTACGTTAGATTATTAGCCAAGGAAATAATTACTGTATTCGAGAGATTTTGCAATCGTTTGGCTAAGGATTGCGTTATTTTCATTGTTATATTTTTTATTAATAGCTTACTTATGCTGGTTAGTAAAGATACCACTCCGTAATTTTTCGGATCATTCTTGTGTCCCTTTTTCTAGATCGGTATTGTGATGCTGTTTCCGCAATCACTAGGCACTTTTTGGGTCGAGATCATTTCTTGAAACAATATTGTGATTACTGTTTCAAATTCTCCGTGCTTAAGCATTTCGTTAGTAATTTGATCCGGGCCCCGGGCTTTTTTGTTTTTCAGTTTAGCTAATGCTTCATGAAATTCCTCCAGTGTTATGTTATCCTCTCATTTCTGATTATCATAATTCAGTAATCAATATTTACGTTTAACTAGATATGTTAGTAATTACTTAGAATTCTTATTCTCTTCTAATTGTTCAAATTTTTATTGTTTAACTTTTATTCTAAATTGATATTTCTGTATCGATATTCTTAGTATAAGAACCTTGTATTTTGTTGCATTAATTCATTACTATTTGATGTTTCTAGAGTTCTAGTGGAAAACTTTGTCAATTGTGCACCACCGATCTAATTAGTTACATTGTAGTGCAGTAAGAAATAGATTTTTAATAACTATTAAGAGCAATTTTCTTTCATCAGATCCATTACACTTCATTAACTTCAGCATAATTTAAAATTTGTATCTGAGTAGTGTATAAATTTTAATATATAGATTAATTCTAAATCTGACCAAATGTAAAGTAGTTACCTTTTCTAGGAAAAGTATCTCTTTAACAGCGGAGCTGGTGGTCTGTGCCTTGTGCACTCAACTATCAGTTTCGGGGTCCTAGTTTCGAACCTAGGGGCTATTTCCTAGGGTTGGGGTTTTCAGTAGTTTTCCTCACTCCATGGCGAAAACTGAGAATGAATATTTTAAGATGCACCACAGAGGTGGTAATAACTCATAGATATGTTGGATTCTGGTAGTTAGGAAAACTTCTTGAAGCGTCTATGCACTAACTTTATTTTACCAAAACACAACTTTTGAGAAAATATATAACAACGATTCTTCTAACTTACAAAATTAAACGTTCTAAAGTTATATGACTTATTTTATGTCTTATCCAATATAGACAATAGTTTATATATGAGTAGGAATTAAGCTCTTCGCCTTAAAAGTCGTTGACTCTGGCTTCTTATTGGCTGAGTAAAGAGGACATCTTTTTAGAGCTTATTGCAACTCATGGATTTTAAAGTGACAATGTTGGCCTTTATGAGTGGGAAGTACGTTACATATTAATTTATGACAAGTTCCGTTTCAGCCCAAGGGTTTCTTTCTGTTCTTCACGTCAAATTTTAGTCACTTTGCCAGTTACGACACCCATCTTTTATTTGGTCTGCCTACACTTCTTCTTCCTAAATAATAAAATCTCGCTCTATCCGGCAACCTGCTCAGTTGCATCCATTCTACTTTCTATTTTTGTTTTTCTTTATTCTCTTATTTAAGTCGAATATGGTTAGTTTTGGCCTTATATCTTCATTTCACAGTATATCATAAATATTCCATCTGTAGTTGATTTGCCTTTTCTAAAGTCTATTTGTTCCCCTTCTATTAATTCCTCTGCTATGATTTTCAACCTCTTATTTAATATTCTGACGTAAATTTTGTAAGCGGTGTCTAATACTGACTCCTCGATAATTTTGAGGGTTGTCGAGAAGAAAAAGCATTGGCCTTATTTTCTTCATCAAAACATCAATGGCAATATGTATCAAAACCTGATTTTAGATCCTTTTATTGAACAACTTCATGATGATGAGTTGTAACTTGGTTATTTCCATCAGCACGGTGCACCGGACCACACCGCGCAGAGAAAATAACACTATCTACAACAATTTCTCGATGACTGAGTGATAAGCAGAGACCACTGGCCTCCTCGATCATCAGGTTTGGCCCCTTGGATTATTTCGTGCTTGGTTATTTAAAAAATAAGGTTCATTCTAACCGTATCCATACCTTAGAGGAATCGCAACGTGCAATTGTGGAAGCTGTAAATTACATTAGGCCAGCAGTATTACGCAATATGTTCAACAGTATAAAACGAAGGGTGAATTTGTATTTAAATTTGCATGGGCAGCATTTTGAACAAATGGTGTTTACAGCTTCGGATGCGTTGACCAGTACTTACAATTGGCACCAACACGAAATATAAATCGGGAAATTCAAACGCTTTCAAACGCTTTCAGTCATTTATATACACCCTGTACTTTAACTTGTTTACTTTTTGCTCTAGTTTTTTTCGTCTAGTAATCAGATTTTCTATTTGACAAATAAAGATTATTATGCTAAAAATGGAAGATTTAAAATTAAAAGAATTCTCAAGATAATATGGGTCATTTTGAAATGATTTTGGGAGCTCTAAATAGTGATTTCGAAACTATCAGGACTGCACTTATGCAAAAGTACTTGCTTCTAAGTAAATAAACGAAAAATCCAACAGTCACTGATCTCGATATTTTTCCAAGAGTAACGAAGAGAAAACGCCACGCGCTCGCCCGTTCGTGGGGTGCAAGAGAAACCAAATGAAGTGTAATATAGGCAATAATACGGCTCTGTGGGTCGTAAAAATGGACGACGAGCTCGAAGAGCGGTTCGCTACCCTTTTGTTGAAGATGATTCCGAACGCGTGGACCATGCTAGACAGGGGTGGACGGGCGTACAAAGCCCGGCGATCCACTAGTAGAAAATTGCGTCGGGGAGTAGTTTAAGGTGTCGTAAAGTTCACTTAATAGTTTTACAGATATCGGGACGAAGTTAGGCTTTATTTGCGAGGATGTATTTTTTTGCTAACCGGAGAAAGCTCTCCCTTTTCGGGTTTCTTTCCGGGATTAGGATCTACGCTGTGCGCAATAATATATTATGTTTAAGGGACGCTAATAATATGAACTCGAGTTGCTCGAGGGAAAAGCTTTTAGTATATATACAGGGCATAAATTACATAGGGGAGGAAGAAGAAAGATGTGAATCTAGCAGATATAAATTTGAAATATGGGAATGAGGAATCTGTGTTGAGTGGGTTACAGGATAATGTCTAATAATAATTAAAACTCGTAATAATTCGCATTAAATTGACTTTTTCCACTAAAGGGTGCTTCAATAAGAGCGCAAGATTTCAAAGTATAATAAAACATGGTTTTCTGTAGCAAAGTATTGAAACATTGAAATGTTTCTTGATTTATAATGTATACATTTGGGCATTATGTATGAAACAAAGTATCTTGTAAATGACCACCATGGCTTTGCTGGCATATACGCACTATTTTGACAAAATTTGCAATAACACTATTGGATACATCTGGTGATATTTCATTAATAGAGTGTCAAATTTGGGCCTCCAATACTTCAATGCTCGTAGGTTTGTTGGCATAATGTTGTTACTTCAGATAACCCCACAGTCAGAAATCCAAGGGTGTTAGATCGCAAGAACAATACGGACAATACTGGTCGCCAAACCGGAAAATGATACGAGTACAGTAGCAAACTCGTGCAAGACAGTCAATGTTTCATGGACGGTATGACACGTGGCACCGTCCTATTGAAACCACATGTCCTCAAGAACAGTACAACACGATAATGTTCGGCATTCACCCTTAGTGCGTTACCTTCCACATCTTCAAAGAAATGCTGTCTTGTTATTCCTGTAAACCGCAATGCACATCTTACAGTCACACGTTTTGCATGCTTTTCTTTCTGATGAATCATTCGTGGATTTTCTTAGACCCAAATGTCGGAGCTTTGCTGATTAACGAAGACATCGAGATGGAAATGGACCTCATCACTGAAAATGATTTTGCCCTCAAAATTTGCTTTCACTTCTGTTTTCTCAAGGATCCAATTGGTGAAGTCCCTTCGCTGTGTATGGTCTGTTGGGAAAAGTTGTTGAGTCACTTCCACTTGGTAGGCATGGAGATGCAAATCTTTAGCTAGATTATGTCGAAGAGTGGCTGTTGTAATGTTCAATTCTTATGTACGACGACGAATCGACCTCTTTCGACTTTTGGCCACACTCTCTCGAACTACCATGATGTTTTGTTCTGAATGACCTCTACGAGCCCATGTCGTGTATTTCACATCACTAACCGAACCAGTACCTTCGAACTTTTTGATTATTCTTTTCACAGTAGATATGCTATATACTACTATAGAATGTTCTTAATAAAGATGAATTAAGAACATTATGAATGTTCTATATCTTATGAATTAAGAACATTCTGTCGACTCAATATTGAACCCACTTTCCAAATGGTGGCAATCAAACTTTCACCAATTTGATAATAATGTTTAACGATCAGAATGCGTTGTTCTATCGTGTAATACTATATGTTTTCTAACTCCCATCGTTCAACTTTCCATTTGTCGCGTCATAATCACGTGTCATTATGACTGTCAAACATGGCGGGCAATTAAAGTCACATTATTATTGAAACCGACCATAACTTTGCTCTTAGGAAACGCCCTTTTTTGGTCTCTTAAGTGCTTATAATTATCCAGAAAATAACTGAACTATACACAAGTTCGTCCCAAAAACACCTTGAAGATGTATTTCCGTCCACGGTCCATTCGATAGCAGTAATTTCGTTCAACTGAAGGCATAAGTGATCTTTATCAAACTCTATTGAAATAATTGAAGACAAACATCACCCCGCTCAGGATACTACTGTACCTAATACTAAACCTTCCAAAGTATTTCTATTTTCTTTGAATAAAAACCCTGGATAAATTTTTTATAAAGCAATTTATTACGACTTCTATTCTAATTTATCTACAACAAATTGATTATTTCCTGAGAGTCATCAAAACGTCAACTTGGCTGTACAGGATTTTTACAACACATTGTATTCTATCGTAAATCGATTTGCTCCGACACTGAAAGTTTACTATTACAAAAGAAAATGGAAAACGACATGTGATAATTATTTTACATGCAGTTTCAGATACAGTGCCTATTAGTTAAAGTAGACATTAATTTAGCCTATAATTCATACATTCGTAACACCGAACTTAAACTTTTAAAAGACCCATGTTCTTTCTGGAAGTTTGGTGGTTGTAAGTAGGTCGCTGCCAGAACTCTTGGAAAAGTTTATGATGCTACTAACGAATGCAATAATCCGACATCTGTAATTGATGCGTTCGTTATATTGTTCTTTGGCGTTTTTCTACCTGAAGACTCTGGTCTTCGAGATATACATTTTAATTTGTCGCCGTTGTGTTTGCAGTCTACCTCGGTAGGTGAAGTAACGTAGTGTAAGTTTGAAAAACAAATCCACGGCTGGTGATGATAACATTGGTTGCTTTTTATGAAATATTGTGGTATTATATTTGTTCCTCCTTCTGTAATCTAACCCTACACAGATGCACGTTTCCTAGCGCATGGGAAGTGTCCAAAATCTCACCAATCTTGAAAGGGGCAATAGTTCCAGTATTAGCAATTACAGACCTATGGCCGTAGTTTGCTCTTTTGCAAAAATTTCTAAATGCTTAATTGATAAGGGTATCTCTTATGGTACTAAATCATATTTCTCTGTATCACAGCCTGGATTTATATAAAATAGATCTGCTGTATGTAATTTAGCGCACGTTTTCCAAACAATAGCTGAAACTATGAGTGGAGGTAGTCAACTGGATGGGTGGTTGCTGCTGTGAAAAGCGCTACGATAAGCAGCAGCTCAGAGAAAGCTCCATACAACTAAGAGTGAAACGTCGGGAGACTCATGCAACTACAACGCGGTTTCAATCCAACCTAAATTCCATAACCTCATATTAATACTAATATTTTCCTAAAATATCGTTTTGAATAATATAAATAATTATTTTAAACATTTTTATCCGAGAAATTAGAAAGAAGAAGAAATTATTTCTGCCTGTGTATCATCACCAGATCACTTTCTTTGTTACAATAATATACTGAATAAAATTATACAAGAAAATATATCTAAAAGTTGTTATATATCATTCTCGCTGTACATTCCTAGCAATATTTGTGAATCACTTTTCTTATTTCTTACTTTCCAGAAGACTGGTCTACCACGAAAATCGGTGCGGAGGAACCGGAATTCTTGGCACCCATACAGAACTTAACGGTACCAGTTGGCAGGGAAGCTGTATTTTCATGTACAGTAAATAGCCTCGGCAAATATAAGGTCAGTTATGTACTAAGTAATCTAGCGAGTTTCTAGGTGGTACCTACCCTGTGTGATGTAAGTAAATTAGCCATTCGAAACTGATTTCGGATAACATAACGATAACACTTGGGTCGGTACTACATAAATACGAATCCGTTGTCATCCTTGGTCTATTAAATCGATGTAGCTTGAATAATTTGCGTAGGTAATGGCACGAAGTTAGATCTAGAAATGAATTAGTATCGGATGATTCAATTATTTAATAGTAATTAATTTCTTTTTAGACCGAATAGTAAGGAGTATTTTGAAAGATTTTATAGCAATTAAAAATCAAACATGTATACTACTGTCCATAAGTATTTGGTCGCCTGAGTTTTTTCTTAACTTTTCGCTACGAATTATCTACAACAAATAACGAGAGTAAATACAAACAACTCTCATATATATACACGTTATTAATAAGTTTAATTAGTACACGGTTCATTAGTGAGTTCTTAAAAATCAAAAACCAATCTTGGATATACCAGGGCTGCGCTCGAAAATGGAAGCCGTGGTGTGCAGTGTGCATCCTCTGTATGAGTACCATGTGATAGAAATGTCTCTACAATTTTCGAACGCTCTTGGGTGTAAACATATGAAAGCGTCGTCGGAAGGGCGAGGAGACTGAATTCTCACAATAAATATTTCTTAGCTGGGTTATTAGATGAAAAGTTTATTAAATCTAGAATTATATTTCTTGTCTATGCTTTCTCCACTTTATCGTTCAAAGTCCTTGTGGAATTTATTTGTTGCTCAACAATTTTGTGTACTTCTAAATTAGATATTTCCTTCAATTCCGATGCATATTTTACTTGCACTAATTTCCCATCTATAAATGAAATTACATTGGCATAGCTTGAAAGCGAATAAATTACTGACTTAAAAAGATAATGAAAAATTTGATTTTCTACATATAACTTTTATGATACGATAGTCACTAGTATTTGTTGTCTTGCTAATGAATTGTATTGTTTTCCTCAACAATATTGGCATCGTCTAATTACATTAACTAGTGCACAAAGACCCTTATGCTATGTAAGTTATTTTTATATGAAATAAGTTCCAGGCGAATACTTAAAATGCACACATTGAACAACAGAAACGGATCATAATCGCGTCTTCTTGAACTATGCAGATCTTGGGCATGCCCAAAAAGGCAACCAAGTTTAAACTTGAATACAAAAGAGTGCACCCTGGGAAAAGTACCTTCTATTGTTGAGCGCGGTGGCGTGCAACTGCTCGTGTGGCAACACTAAGGGAATACTCGGAGCGTACTTTTGCATCAGCACACCAAGATTTCGTACGCACCCCTGAGCCTCAAGGATACCAACCGTATACTTTACTACTTTATTGCATTTTATGATCCGAGGATCTGTGTCGCGATTGCGCATAAAAATGGATCATGTAGAACACAGAGCCGTAACAAAATACCTCCAGAAAAAGGCAATGACGCCAACTCAAATTCGTAAAGACATTATTATATAGGCAAATTATAAAGGCAGGTGAGTCTGCAGTTTCTTACGATGTGTCAAATGCTGGTGTCGAGATTTTAAATGCGGAAGAACATCCTGTGAAAACCAACATGTCGGTGGTCTTCCTACAACGGTAACAACATTAAAAACGTACACGATCAGTAGGCATTAGGGACATTGTGGAAGATACCGGGTTATATCATGCGGTGCACAACATATTGACTAAAGAATTAGATACGAAAAAGATGAGTGCAAAATGGGTGCCCCGAACGTTAATTAACGTTGACCAAAAAAGAAATCGGGTGTTGATTTGTAAGCGTCTTTCAAAAAGGTACCAGGCAAACAAAGAGAACTTTCTTGGTCGGTGTGTGACCATAGATGAGTCATCGATGCACCACTATGATCCCGAGACCAAAGTGCAAAGTACAGAGTGGATACACCACAGTTCTCCTCCTCCACGCTAATTCAAGATCGCGCCGTCTGCTCGAAAGGTTTTGCTATCTGTGTTCTGGGATGCTCAAAGAATCATCCTGACTGACTATGCGCAAAAGGAACTGAACATTACAGGGGCCTACTACGCATAATTGATTTCTAAATTGCGAGACGCTATTAAAGAGAAACGCCGAGGCAAGTTAAAGCATGGTGTGCTGTTCTATCAGGATAATGCTCCCAGCCATACATCTCGTATTGATATGGCTGCTATACACCAAACAGGCTTTGAGTTAGTGGAACATCCACTATATTCACCTGATCTGGTCTCCGGTGATCACAGACTGTTCCCCAACTTAAAAGGAATCTTACGCGGAGCAAAATTTTCCAGTAATTATGAAGTTATGCAAACTGTAAACAAGTGGTTTGCAGAGATCGGACAAAAATTTTTCCAGTAAGCCGCTGAGGTATCGAAGCACCAATGAACCAATGAGACCATGTTGAAAAATATGAAACATAATGTCACTGTAGTTTTACTGTAAGGGCGTCTAGGACACAGCATAGAGATCTACCTTTGTATATTTGTATGACTTTATGTGGGTGTAAATATTAACTAAGTACCGCAAAATAATAGTAATATCCACTACTCAAATATGATTTTACTGCTAATTTAGAAAGAAACTTGGACGATAGTGTGTATACATACATAGAAATACCTATTTAATGTAATTTGGGTATATTAAGTTCTATTAAAAAACGGAAATTGGTGAAAATAGTTAGTAGATGACTCTTAACTTATTGTAGAAAATTAATGGTCCCTGTTTCATGAATATGTTGATAACACTAAAGTTTTAACTAAGTTTTTCATGGTCTCTTCATTTTCTTTTGCTGTTACCTTAATTACAAGGCTAAATCTATCTTACAAAATCTTACAGAAGATGATTTTGTTCGTCTGATATTATCTCAGTACTAGTACAATACTGGACTCTAAACAAATGCTAAATTAATAGAGTTAAAAAAGATACAAACAAAGTCGACATTTAGTGACGAATTATTTTGCAAATCCAGTGTTTCTAATCTTGAAGGCAGAAGCCACTGAGGATTACTAAAAACAGTTTACAGATTTTATAAAATATTCACGTGCAAGAATTTATGTTTCTACGTTCTGATAGATAAGCTTTCTCGTCATTTATCTCTAATAAAAAAAACGATTCAATTGTGCTAGCGTATAGATACGAAAAGCTTCCTCATTCTATTCCACGAATCAATACTTTAGCTGTTCCAACTAATTCTACTCCGGAATAGTTGAAAGAATCTGTGCACGTTATAGAAGCACTCCTATTTATCAAGAGACGAAATTCGTATACACGATACACGCGTAATCTCAAGATTATCATAACGTTTACGCGAAAACGCGAATGAGAGACTGCTTCTACATAATTCAGACGCATTTTCACTTCATCTACCGACTAATGGACTAGCTTCCCACCGTTCGCTAGCTGGGAATATCAGAACGTTCTTAATAAAAGATGCGACGGCTGCTTAGGAAAGCTGGTGTAGCTTTTCGCGTCGCGAGCTGACGCCGATAAATCAAGCGCATGTGGAATAAGCGCTATACGGTTGGATGGTTCGTTATTATGCGATGGCGTGCGAAAATGGATTGAAGTTGTAGAATCTCCATTAAATAAATATACGGGTTTCTTCGAAGTAAATGAGGATGTTCATTTTATATCAAAAATTGTAATTTCACCATGTGTAACTATTAAGTATGCCGTGTTAAAGAAAACACAGAAAAAATACTTGGTCAGCTAAAGTAACGAAAAAAAAAATTCCGTTATATAACAAAGAAAATTTTTTGACTCGGTGTGAGTTAATGTTGATATGTAGGTAAATAAAATAAAAAGAGGAATTTATCTCACAGTATCTTAAACTTCATTATTATTAAAGAAACGTTGTTGATTCGGTGTGAGTTGGAACAAGTTACCAGCGGCATTGTTCTTCAAACCAGGAGAGTGTAACAGATCCTTCACTCCTAATGAATAATAATAAAAAGGAAAGAAATGGCTACCGATTTCGTGCATATTTGCACATCATCAGGCCAAGACATTCCAGAAAAGGACATTGCAATCAATACAGATGCAAAAAACAACATCAGTAGCATTACGGTAGCAAAATTGACCTATTTGAAAACACAATTTTAAAATTGTACAAAGACGTACACAACAAATTGGCTTGCCTCCTTTTTGGCATTTTGATTTGTGCTGTACGTCCTTATACAATTTTAAAATTATGTTTTCCTTTTAAGTTAGTTTTACTGCCGTGATACTGCTGATGTTGCTTCTTTTGTATCTGTTTTGATTCTTTAGTCCTTTTTTGGAGTGTCTTGGTCTAATCATTGTCTTTGATTAATTAAATTGCTTGAAATATGTACTATGTTTAAGATTGGTTGCATTTTCTTTCCTTTTTCATATATTTTTATTATTATTCATTACCAGTGAAGGATCTGTTCCATTCTCCTGGTTTGAAGAACAATACAGCTGGTAGCTTGTTCCGAAAATTCGCTTTTAAATCATCGGATCAATACTTACTTGTGTTACTTATCATATGCTTGCTTACACATTGTCAGTAGGATTTGTGTAGATATGATGCATGTGCACTGTGTGTCATAGTGCACATGCACGGAAACGTATTTAAAAAATATATATTTGTGGTTCCATTCTTATTAGTTTCACGTATAGAGCTGCAATAAAACAGTTGATAGCTTTTAAAGACTTTTTTGTTTTTCGATTTATTTTCCAAGAAGATTCACTTTTACACGCACTCGAACCAACTCTGGATGCAGTTATTCCGCTCGTTTATTACTACAATTACAGTTAGAATTGCGTTTTTGAAGGCATCGACTGCTCCTTCTGACAACTGGAAGCTTTGACCACGTAGTCGGTTCTTTCGGAAGGTGAATAAATCGTTGGGACTTAGATCCGGACTGTACGGAGGATGGTCTAACAATTCGACGTTTTGTTGCGTTACAAATTCAATTATCTTGAGTGGTCCGTGCGAACTTGCATTGTCTTGGTGGAGAATGATTCGTCGTTCGGAGTTAGTTTTTCGAAGCGCATCGATTACTTGCTGCAAACAAATGGTTGTATACCAATCGGCTGTGCAGTTCATTGATTTTGTACAGGAATTGCCATTATATTACTTGCTTTCGAGACAGATGTCGCCACCATACTTTTCACACTTCGAGAACGGATGACTTTTGTCGGCTCTTCCTCTAAATCCAAGATTCATCATCAATGAAAATGTTGTACTCGTTTTAGAGTTTCCGGTGTTGCGGTGGTCTACAGTTTCTTCTCAAAATCCTAGACCCCTGCAATGAAGCACCACATCAGCTAACAATTTCTAGTTGATAAGGGAAATTCAAACATGGATGGACGATCCAAGAATAGATGCACCAAAAACGGTAGTCACTCAGCTGTATTCTGTTCTTCGGTCAACAGATACGGTATCCAACGGGAAGTTATTTTTTTACTGTAGATTACAAAATAGTTTCAATAATTTATGCAAAATTTTTTGCACTGAGGTTTTTGAAATCCCTGGTGATGCTTCAATCTCGCGATATATCACACGTTAACCTTCGCTGATGATCCTGCACAGACCATCGACGTTTTTCTGGGTGACTATTCTTTTTGGTGGACCTGTGCATGTTCGAATTCTCCATACAAACGAGAAATTATTGGTTGATTTTCTGCTTTATTGCCGACAACAGACACCAACTCGGCGAGACCTTCTTATTGAGATAATTCTCTTCGAAAATTGTAAGAAATTCGATTTAATACTCCATTTGGATTTAGATTATCTAAAGATTGAGATTAATTCTTAGTACTGACACTTTATTAATGGCGAATACACAAAACTTAAAACTTTATATGAATTTCTTCGGGTTTCTAACAGGGTATACAGTTTGTAAAAGTGAGATCCCGTTCATCTTCTTCTGAATGCTTTGAATTCATCTCCGATTGTTATCCGAACTGGAGCTGTAGGTTCAAATCCTACCGGGAACCGTGAAATTTTTATTAATTAAAAATTTCACAACAAGCTAATCCATTTAAATTTAACGTTTGTAACAACAATGAAATTGAATTATCATTGAAAACCCAAGGGAGGTTATTCTAAATAATTTAATTGAAAATATATATCATACATATAGATATTCACTATAAATGTCAAGTAATTGTATGGTTGCAAAGTTAACACATTGTGAATGCGGCATTTTAATGTTTACGTCAATGCGACGTTGCAACTGCATCTATCCGGCGATTCTAATAAAGGAATGATAAGAAATAGATAACTTTAGATTGATTTCCAATAAGGAAACTTACTTGCAGAGTAATAATTTTTACAAGTGGTTAAAATTCAATAGTATGTCTAGCGCAGCCAAACAAAGCCTTGCTTCAGTTGATGTTCATGTACCACTGTGCGAAGCATGTTGAACGTATTTGTAAGGTTTGTATTCTAGCTGCACCTTACAGGCGACCAGGGAAATCAGTATACGCTTGCTGATAAATACGCTGGATGTTTTCCATTTGATACCTCAAACATGTACTTGAACGCTATTGAAATAAATGCAATTTACATCAGTCGCGATCAAGCAATATCAACTAGCATATTTCCTCTCATTTCTGTTCCATATTTTCCCGGAAACGATGCCATTAAATCCATCCGTAATGGAACGTCTTTAGAATGAGATCTTTCGTAAGAGGAAGCGGAAAACACGGCCACCTACGGACGTAGCATAAAGGGAGAAGATGCGATGGGGAAATATTAAGACGCAACCGTCAAAGTCGCGGCTGGCCGTGTTTAAAGAACGAATTTTCTCGGAAATTTATGCCCGGCAATAAGGATCACAAACGTTGGAACGTAAATGCTGATATTAATCTTGCATTCGCTTTCTACTTTGATGCGAAATTTTTGTCCGCGGATATACGAGAAATACCAAAGCGGATGGTAGGTAACGCGTCTACTTTATGCGCCGTATCGTCTGGAAATGCGCTCTTCGACTTTTGAAAGGGGACGTATTTAAAAACGTCATAAAAGGAAGAAATATCGGTCGGATCTAGACGCTTCTGGATTGCTCGAAACAATTTATTTTAAGGTATAGTCGAAGAGAAGTCGAAATGGGGAATGAGCACATATTAATGTCGTATTACTATTAAATTGCGATCACAGTAAAATCGAAAGGTTACGTGGAAATTAAATAGAAAAACTAGCCAATTCAGTAATCTCCACATCGCATAAAATAATTATTTACTTACCAATTGAATTGTTATAACCGCATACCCTATGGACTGTAATAATTCTTAATTTACTTACCTTCTACAACCTATTGGGTGGTACTAACTACAGCCTTGGTCAATTGTATTAAACAGAATAAAACTACATAAAGAAAAATGATAATTTATCTATACAGTATTAGAATTCTTAATATTTTGTGGTTCCTCCACCTGCTTTTATAAGAGCATGAACTCTTTGGCGTACTTACCACAAGACGATAACATTCATCTACAGATATTTCCTCCTATTCATTAAATATTTTTTGCCTCAGAATGCTTTTATACTCTTCTCTATAATGCGATCTCCTCTTGCCGTTGTAGGGCATTTCCGGCCGATTTCTGGTCGATTTGTTAACGATCTATTACTTTTATATCGTTGCAGCGTGGAACAAACCACATATCACGAATATTTCAATACTCTCGCTATAGCAGCTAAAGTCTAACCTTGTGAGTGTGTTTAAGCATCAAAAATGAAAATATCCTGGTTATAAACTCGTAATACATATTTGAAAATATAATCGAACGTATAATACTGGGGTTTTATGAGGGTGTCTAATACAATTGGCGAAGGCTGTATATATGCATCTTCCCAAAGAGGAGAGTGAAAACAGAGTCCGTCCCTTTCAGTAGGGATATGTTGCGTTATTGTAATAAATGTATCAAACTCGAGTGTGTAATTGGGGTTATCTCTTTGTGAAGCAGATTTTTGCTCATTCTCATGAATATAAGTTTGGACGTGTTTAATTTTCTAGAAGCATCTCTATTTTAAATAACTTTTAATTCGATGTGATGTCCAGATTTCAACATGTGCTCTACTGCACCAGATAATTACTGGTTTATTGAAACGATATAATTCTTTATATCTCGTTTCGACACTCTTCTTTGTTTACTCAATACAAATTTTATCAAAATAATTATATGGATTCTGGTAAATACTCGATATTGTCACCCCATGGTTCTTATGACCACTCGCATTCGATTTAGTATGGACTCAATTAACCTCCGTATATGAGCTTGGTCTAAATTCTCCCACTTCTCACGAAGGGCATCTTGTAATACCTGCAGCTCTATTGGGGCAACATGTTGTGGCCGTTCCATACTGTGAAGGTAGTTCCACACATTCCCGATAGGATTCATGCCCGGACTCACCGTAAGCTAATCTAACACTAGAATGCCAATCTCATTGCGGTATTCCCGGACGATTACTTCTCCATGGGGTTCTGCATTATCGTAGATTAACAAGAATTCATTGCCTATTACTGATGCGTATGGTACTACATGATCTTGTAAACTGTTTATTATATACCTATGGGCAGTCATCGTACCTCTGTTTACTGATACTAATACTAATACTCTATACGACCTGCTAAAGAGATATCTCTCCAAACCATGTTAGAGCCTCCACAAAAATTAGGCGTAGACCTGATGTTGCACTGGAAATTTCGTTCACCGTCTCGCCTGTACACTGGTATAGATCTATCTGAGGTGTAAAGACTAAATCTTGACTGATTTGTGAAGTAGATATGTTAGTCCAGTGATGACATGTTCCCTAGCAATCTTTAAGTGGGCCACTCGACGATTCCTAGTCAGACGAGGAGCTATAACCACTACTCTAGTTCTTATTCTACTCCGATTCAACCAATTACGACTGTTTTGGGTACTTATTCGAGTATTGCTGACTCCAGAGAAGTCGATTTGCAATCGCCTTGCAGTTATATGCCTCTGATGTAATGCTTGTAGTCTTAAAAATCGGTCATCTTGGGGAGTAGTAGCACAGCTTGGACGACCTGGCACTGGTCTTTGTATGCAACCTCCTGTTTCTCCATATCTGGCTACTGCCCTAGACACACTTGACTGATTAATATTCATCGCAATCAATTGTCAATAATCAACTAAATAAATGCGCACATGTATTTTTGTAAAATGTTTCTATAATAACAAAAAATAACTTATTCAAAAACTAGTTGTATGTTTTCTTTGTATATCTATAGTTGGTGTACATATGACAACATATTGTGGACGTATAAAACATATTTTAGCCGTTTTGTAGTCTATGCGACAATTTTTATGCGGAATATATATATTGCCGTATGGGAAATAATATTCTCGAGTTTATGACTGCAGGTATTGTAGATCCAGAAAGGCACCGTTTCGACTAGATCAACGAGCCAATAAGATCACATTCATCTTCTTCTGGTCACAAGTAACGGAGAGGTCATGGGTTCAAATCCTACCGACGCTGATATTCTTTCAGAAGTTTAAAACGTTGCCAAAGTATAAGGGAAGCTTTCTGATTTTTTCGGGGTTGTAACTTGTTCTTTTAGATTCTTGGTGTCCCGCGTTTAATGCTGGTCCGTATTGTAATGTGGCGTTTCTCAACATTTCGATGAAAAATTCTTCATCTTCTTCTGGAGGTTGTCGGCCAACTAAGACTGGTCTGCGTTCTATCCTGTTAGTTTGTATTCTTTTCTTTGCGGGTATCAGTTTCCATGCTTCTGGTAATCGTAGAACGTCATCTCTCTTATTCATGCATTCCACTCCATTCTCAATTTCGATCGTTTTTCTTATTATTCTAAGTAGCTAGCTGTTGGCATTTCGCTAAGGTTTTTGTACCTTCAAATGCTATTAAATGTCCTGTTATTGATATCTGTTGGAGTCCTAACATTGTTCTTTCCTGTTTCACCACCACACTCGCATGTTCGATCTTACGCAAACCGATTCCCCTGTTCGGGCTGAAAACCGACCGAAATCGATGAATAAGAAAGACACCCTTGAGGTATTCGCGGATACAGAAGGACATATACCTCTTCCGGGGCATATACCTGGTTCTCAAAAGAAGCTGAAGTATCTCGACGTTTCGTTAAAGTTTCTTTCATTTTCTTTTGAAGCAAGTCGTCACATAGGAAGACCGAGTTACTGTGGTATGGCTTGTTTGTGTTTCATTTTGCGGTTTACTCTCTGATTATGATCGTTTACTAGATATTTTAATTTTAACCTAATCTGGGGTAACAATATTCCAAGGAAGTAGTCTTCGAACTTTTACGGCCGTTGTTGCTAGCTGCTCCTCTGTTCTAGAGTTCTCAGCCGTGTAGGAAGTTTGTAACACGTCAAGTATTACAATACACAAACGCAATTTTAAACTTTTCCTTGTTTTCCAAACAACGTACGCGTAAATATTATGAATCGCATCGTTCGCCTCCCACTCGATAAACACAAACACCGAGAGCTACTATATAATGTTTGCTAACGTTAAGAGGAACCGAAGAGCCCCGGTATCAAGCTTAACACAACCCACGACCCGCAATAATAAATAATACATAACGATACATGTTTCACGATTTGCGTTCGCTTCATTGATTGTATAGATTAATTAATCTACGGTTATACAAATAATTGCTGTTAATACAACTAAACAGTAAACACGCTTTTGGGGATATGAGCGAAATATATCAATATCGGCACGTGTTATCGTTTCATTTATTTCATAACGTAAATAGCCGATAGCAATAAAAACCATTACGTTAATTAACGATATTACTAACGGATATCGAACCTATAGGAGCGGAGTAATTTATTTAATGATGAAAACACGTCAACAAAGTATCGGTATGCATCTATAACCAATTTGTACGATCGCAAATTCGCAGCCCCCTATTGAATGTCACTTATTACACGAGATGGAATAGAGGTTTATATTTGGGAGAGTTACCAAATTTCTGGTGAATGATAAAACAAAAGATTTTCACATTTCCATATCCTATATACGGGTGTGACGTTATGTATGTATGACAGATGAATGGAATCCCTTTCAATATACATATACCTTCAAGTCTTCACAAGTCTTGTACGCTACAAACTTTCATTGACACTGCCACTTCCTACTCGATTGACAATCACTGTAGTGGCGTAGAATATTTATTATAGAAAGGGAATTATATACAAGTTCCACTGACGGATGTTTTCGCGGTCACCGTATGTGGAATAATATTCCCGGGTTTTTGGCCGCGCGTGGTGTTTCGACTAGGTCAACGTTTCGAGGAGATCTTACTCATCCTCTTCTGGATGGTCTCGTATCTCCGATCACTAGCCGAACGAGGACCCTTAAATATATCCTAGTATAGTCCTGGAAACCATTAGTATGGTTATTTAACACCGACGCAAGTTCATTGTCGCGTCGTCAAAGGGGTCCAAGACAATAACATAAATACAAAATATTTTTTCCATCTTATAAAGCTATGTAGATCATTTCGAAGTTTCGAAATGTACATCATTCGAAAAAATCGAATACATTCCCAAGTTGTAGCGGGCTGGTTGCTTTACATCACCATATAACAAAAATTTATCGGATCGTTAAAGGGGCGCAAAAAATAAAATAAATGCAAAATACTTTTTCCATTTTATAAAGCGCTATCGGTGATTTCGAAATAGCTAAAGTAAAAGTAGGCATTGTAGTAGTTGCAATATAAAGTGTCCCGCCTGCTACATCAGCTATTTAGCTTTATAAGATGGAAAAAATTGTTTGTGTTTATTTTATTTTTTTTGCACCCTTTTGAAAATGATAATGAATTTTCTTCGTTTGGTCATGTACACTACAAATTTAGCTATTTTGAAATCAACTACATACCTTTATGATATGGAAAAATATTTTGTATTTATTTTATTTCTTTGCGCCCCTTTGGCGTATTCTACTTACCTACCAAGTTTCGTAAAGATCTGAATTTGGTACCTAGGATCCAATGTAATATATTCTTGGAAACACAAAAAAATTCAAATACAGTGAAATTCCCCTTCGCGGACACCTCCCTTAAACGAACAGTTTCTCATGGTCCCGACCGGCTCTCATATAATTTCCATTATATTAACTCTTTCTTGGACGCACATTCTCTTGAACGGACGCGGACACGAGAAAATGTTCCCTTAACCGGACAAAAAATAAAATAAAAAGAAACGCCTTATCTTATTTTTATATCGAAAGTATTGCTATGGCATTTCTCAATCGCGCCGCGTGCCAATTTCGCTGGGACTTCCCCGAGTAATAGGAGATTTACCGACTTTAATCTTTCGGTACAAA
This sequence comes from Trypoxylus dichotomus, assembly GCA_023509865.1. Classification (NCBI taxonomy): domain Eukaryota; kingdom Metazoa; phylum Arthropoda; class Insecta; order Coleoptera; family Scarabaeidae; genus Trypoxylus; species Trypoxylus dichotomus. Next base: position 40,001,966 of record CM042081.1, read on the forward strand.
CGCAGCCTATGTCGTGCATTTCTGCCTGGCGTGAATTAGGGACTTCCCCAAGTTGGTCGGGGATTTACCGTTCTTATTCTTTGGGTGTACGCTTTCAATATTAGTCTGATGCCTATGCGGAAAAGACACAGTGGGCGACACATTCATTGTAGAAATAGCTCCAAATAGAAAAATTTTCACGCTTAAACAAAAAATTGAGATTGTTGAAAGATAAGTTAAGTATAAGGAACTTATCCAAGCGTTTTAATAGTGGAAAAACACATGCTGCAGATATAATTCAACATAAAGAAATCCTTCTAAACAAATGGACGATGAACAGCAATTTGAATGAAAAAAGAAGCTTTTTGACGGGTGATGGTACTAAAATTGACAAATTGTGTTATGACTGGTTTACAGCAGCTCGGCATAAGGGGATTCCTTTAACAGGTATGCATATGACTTTTTTAGATAAGGTTTTCTTGTATTAACTCGTTTATTTTCTTTTCATATTAAATTCTAAAATAGATAAAAAAGTGAGATTACCAATAGGTTTGTCGTGACAAAAACGCAAAAATTTTTTTTTAGGCCCGCTAATACGATGTAAAGCAAGAGAAATAGCCGCTTCTTTGTGACATAATACATTCAGTGCTTCTTCTGGTTGGCACAATAAATTTAGAATCCACCACAATATGAGTTTTAAAGCGATTTCTGAAGGAGCTTCGATTAATGCTGAAGATGTTTCATTGTTTTTAAAAACAATGTCTTTCTATGACAGACCTGCATTTTAGGGCTCTACCCGACAAAACGCTCACATTAAAGAAGGAAAAATATGTTGGGGGTAAGTATCCCAAGGAGAGGTTTACAATTTTGCATTGTGCAAATATGGCGGGTGAAAAAGAAAAACTCCTAGTCATTGGTAGGGCAGCTAAACCCAGAGCCTTTAAAAACATTAATATAAATAACCTGCCTGTAACTTGGAAGTACAATAAGAAAGCTTGGATGACAGGACAAATTATGACAGAGTGGTTGCAAGACCTAGATTGGAAAATGGCTAAAGAAAAAAGAAACATTTTGTTATTTTTAGACAATGCGGGATCTCATCCGAAAGACGTTCGTTTAAATAATATAAAAATATTATTTTTACCCCCTAGTTGTACATCAGCTTGTCAACCACTTGACCAGGGGATTATAAAGAATTTTAAAACTTACTACCGAAGTCTAACACTCAAACATCCGCTAGTAAACTTTGAAACTGCTGGTACAACTTTTGAGTTAATAAAACCGCTTGGGACCAAGTAGCCAAAGAGACAGTTCAAAATTGCTTCCGCAAAGCAGGATTTAATCATGTAAATATGCGAAGTGGAGACCAGTTAACTGAGGCTGATACATCTGACCTAGAAGATGATTTGCCTCTTAGTGTACTTTCAGATATCGTCAAAAATAAGAATTTATTGAAATAGACGGATAATGAAAACCTTAATGATTTTTTTAACGTAGATGAAGATTTGTATGTTGAAGACCCAGATTCAGAACAAGAAATTGCAAATCCAGTTGAAATACAAGAACTTTCGGAAGATTCTGATGCCGATGAGGTTCCAGTGCCAACAGAAGCTATCCCAAATTATGGTAAAGCTATTACCCTGACCAAGCAGCTCAAAAGTTTTGTCGAAAATCACGAAGATACAGAGTCTTTGGAGCTTCTTTTTAAATTAGAAATACAATTTCAAGACGCCATTTTAAAGAAAAAGGGAAGACAAACAACAATATATGAATTTTTGCGTCCTTAAAGTGACTATTCATTTCATTGTTTTGTATTACCTACTACATCTATGTATCTATGTACATATATTATACTTTGTATGTATATATCTAAAGGAAATAAACTTTTTTTCTTAAGTTCAAAGTTTCTTATTTATTTTAAAAATATTTATTTACATATACGATTTAAATGTCCCAGTTTCTTCAATATATTAATTTTTCGTGAAAACACGATTTTTGTTGTATCTACTACATATTTCTTTTATGCGGACATCCCTTCTGCACGAACATCTTCAGTTGGTCCCGTTGGTGTCCGTTCAAGGGTGATTTCACTGTAATCGAATCCAACAATTTAAGCATTCTCCTGAATACTAAATAACTCAAACGATGCCATATTTAAGTACTACATACAACGATCGCAAGGACAGGTGAAAAAAGGGGTTTCCGTTAATACCACAGGGACGAAAAGTTATACCGCTGAACCCCTTTTTGCTTATCCGACAACAACGATAATCGTTCAAAATCCTTGCCGTCGACGTTGTACTACGGTATTTGGAATTCAGAAGGTGAGAAAAGGGAACGGGAAGTGGCTTTTTGCGGACTTTTTGACGTCTAATTTTTTATCATTAGCCTGTACCGGATACCCGCACATGCACATTTATCACCGCAGCGGTCGCTAAACTTTCGCAATAATGACCCCCACCGCTTCTACATCTCTGCAGCTTGTCGGCCGAGAGAATTTAACTTTACCCCCCTTTGCCGTGTACCCTTTTTAGTCCTTTTTATCTACTTCCTTCCCAGCGGAGCCGCGGGTTCGCAGAACTTTTGCTCGTAAAATAATTACGGAACGTTTAAGGTAACGAACATAATGGATTTAAAAAAAAATAAAAACTTGCATTTACCAGCTTGGCGTAGTTGTGTGGTTGGTGAGAAGTTTTCTAAGTGGGAACCTAATACTTAGGGACTTAACTCTGCCGCGTACCTTTTCGAGGTCTTGATTCAGCGCTTGACTCTTAAAAATTTAATTAAAACTGGCGCAATATCTGCATTAAAAGATCAAGTTTCACGGCGGACCGCTCTATTTAACACTTTACCGTGGAAAAGATTAAATTGTCTTGGGGATGAAGTGCTGAAAGGGTGTAGAATAGATGAATACCAGTTGTTGAAGCGGATACTCTTCTTCTAAAGCAATGTGTAACATTGAAATTAGAACAGAGCAAGTTTTAATGAACGTAAAACTTTAAAATTTCAACAATAACAATTATTTAGTCGATTTTTGTAATTTTGCTGCCCGTTATTATAGTTGGGAGGATCTTATAAATATGTAATATGGATTATAAGTCCCGTCCAGGCTAAGAAATATCTACAATAATTTTCTTTTGGTTTTCCTCTTTTGCTAAATGTATTTCACTATTTCTTAAAACTATTTCCCCTCTTAATTAAAGAGGGTACTGTGTGTAAAATCTGACACTACTTAAAAACGTGAACTCGTATAGAGAATTAGACGCGTACAAAACGGTATATACGAAAAAGAACGGAAACTTATTGACCAGAGAACCACCCCCAATTGCACACTCGAGTTTGATGGATTTATTACCATAGACCCTGTTAAATGATACGGTTCGCTTTCGGTCCATCCTTCCCCGTAAAAGGCATGAGGCCACCTAGTAGATTGTATATAGTCATATGGTTAGAAATTTTAGAGCCTGCGTAGAAAATAATTTGCATGTGTGATACAGTTTTTACTTTCAGTCGGTAACACGGTTGACAATGGGAGCCCACGTGCTCCCGAAACGCTGCGTTCCGCATAATTAATTAATTTGTGTGAGTGGAGTTTACTGCATTACCTGTGAATTTGATACATTTACATATTTTTCAGAAATTCATTCTTATAAATATGTATATATCTTTATTTTATAGCTCAATATCATAGCGTAATTATTCGTAAATATCTAATACCTATTATACAGGATGTCATTGAAGTAAAATAAAAAAGTATGAAAAATAGAAAGATGTAATTTCATATTTTGCGAAAATTTTTTCCCTGGCGCGAGAAAACAATAATTAAAACAAAAAATATCTTTATTATTCACAGCTGAAATATTGGTACGTAAGGATGTTATTGAACTCTTGGAATGCTGTTTGAATGGTAGTCAGTATTATCTTATTGGTTTTATAACATCGACAGGAATGTATGCAGTCTTACGTGTCTGTACGCGAGTTTGATTGGATATACGGACACATATTACAATTTCCTAGGGTTTTTCTAATTCTGATGTTCATGTCGTAATTGACTCAAAATTTTTTGGATTTATGTTTACGTATTTTTTAATTTTATTTCAAAGACACCCGCATTACATATTATTGGTATCATAATTTCATTAGCATTATTCTTTGGAATTTTAATAACATTTCTGATTTATGATTAGGCTAACAGTATCTCTAAATATTACGCTATATCATTAAATAAACATCTTAATACCGACACATTTTATTTAATAGTCAAACTAAACGATTTCGCATATTATCTCATGTTTGACTTACTTTAAACTCAGCGTAAATATCTAGCCTAAGAAAATCCATTTATAATGTTCGAGAAGGTCGAAGTAGGTCACGCTTGTTGTTCGTGCCGGAAGAAGTAGGAAATTCGATTTATTTACTCCTTTTTCCCGAGGATTAGAGCGAAAAAGAAGAGGACAGTTGGAAAAGGGGCGACGTGAAAAATATTAAAATGTGCGACAGGAAAATTAGCTCCGGTGAAACCGAACGTCCTTCTTTCTTTTTATTTTTTCTTCTCGGAAAAATTATCAAATTTTACTCGTCTAGAGTTCTACCATTTAAAATGTTTACGGTTTCCCGTAGCTGACGTTAACAGGAAATTTATGTTTATCGATTTAGCCGTTTTTCAAGTTTCCAGATAGTTTACGCGCACTATGCAAATAGACTCATCAATCATTTAAATGAAAATTTCTAAATTTCGAAACACGCAAGACCTACCGACGTTGCACCTTAGTCGTGTAAATACGTAGACTTTTTTTGTTGTCTTGTATTAGCGTGTATTCGATGGAAGCATTCAATTATCAAAAAGGTATCGTCTTCGTGACCGTAGCTAACTTTAATCAAAGGTTCCGATGTATTATTTGTTAATAATGATATACAGTCAGTGATATCGCGACGTTATTCCAGGTGGGTAACTTGTAATTTTAATCAATCTTTAACTGGCAACGTCTACGTCTACGAGACGTAATTCTTTACATTTTTGCCTCTAGAGACAGTGGCGCTGGTAATGGCGCCATATCTGTCAATGTTTTCTCGGTTCTAACATCAATCACTATCTTCTGCGTAGTTCCAAGCTCGGAAATTATGACCCGTGATTCTGAGAAGAGGTTTCTCTGTGAGGCGTGTGTTACTACTTATATACGTAGTTGGTACGTAAATGACGCATTTTATTTTTCAATTTGCTCTTATTCCACGGAAACGGTTTAATTTGTGTTATGTCCTTTCCAGAACGTCTGGAATTTCAGTACCGACAAGAAATTATAGCCATGCTTATTTCTGATCAACGTTATGATTGTGTTGTCATCTATATATAGAAATTTTACATCCGCCAGGCGTTTGGCCACTTTTGGCATAGCACAAGGCTCAAATACCGATCCCTAAATATCAATATTTATTAATGATATCGTCGATACGTTTAACTGTAACATTCTTATATACGCTGATGATGTGAAACTTTATTCTACCATTGACTCTACCAATGATTCTCTCTTACTTCAGAGTGATATCGACCGAATTTTATATTATATGTATGGTTAAAAATAAGCAGACTATCGCTTAACATATCTAAATGTACTACTGTAATTTTTACTAAACGTGTAAAACCTATCGTTTATCAATACAATATTGAGGGTAAAATACTACAAGTCTTCTCATCTTTGCCATTTTCGAATCACATAACCAAATTAGTTTCAAAATGCTACCAAATGTATGGCTTTATCTACCGTAACTAGAGATTTCCACAACGTGAAAGCCTTATCTACATTATTTTCTTTCACTTATTCGGTCTAGGTTGGAGTACGCCTGTTTAATTGGGTTTCCTATTCATGCGACATATATAAGCTCTTTAGAGTCGGTGCAAAGGAGGTTTTAAAAGTGTATGCGTTTCCAAATCGAGGGATTTTACCCTGATACGGGTTATGAGAATAGTGTTTTACTGAATACATTCAATTTTACGTCACTCTACATTAGAAGAATAATCTCGTTGTTCAAATTTCTATTTTCTCTTTTACATAATAGAATTGACTATCCGTGGCTAATAAACTAACTTAACTAACGTAATTCACAGGTATAGCAGTAAACTCCACTCACACAAATTAATTAATTATGCGGAACGCAGCGTTTCGAGAGCACGTGGGCTCCCTATCAGAACCAATGTATTGGTTAGATCGCCCATGTGCATCAATTTTAATCGAATTTCTGATCTTTGCGATATTCCTTGGTTTCGGAGGTAGCGACTAGTTTTCTCTACCTTTAGTTTTAGAACTGTACAATCATGCTTTCTAACGTGTTGGTATAGTTTATTTTTAGATTAATGTAAGAATTGTTGTTTACTTGCTGTTATATATCTTAACCAATTTTATTTATCTGACCAATGTTTGATTTACAATTCGTGATTGTTCTTTAGTTGCTTCAGAACTCCTTATAACTAGAGATAACTCGTGAACTGTGTGATTAATGCCACTTATGACCGTTTTGGATGTTTTATAACTTGAGATGTGAGTTCTGTTGAAGTTATATTGTGATTTGAACGAACTTGTGTTTGAATCTGTGTAATGCATGGAGTTACAAAGTATGCTACTTGAAAGTTCTGATGAACTTGTGTATTGACTTGATTTACAACTTGTACTACTGGTTATTTATAAGCAACTTGGTTTTCAGTTAATATGCAACCCCATGCTATCTGATTGCTCTTCTAAATAAAATGTCTAAACATTTGATTATGATGTCATAGTAATAATTAGAAAGCACAGCAAAGCTACCTGAAAAGTGAGGTATGAGAATAATTAGCATAATGGTAATAAATATAATCTTAATTCAATATCGAGGTAATTGCTGGGATTTTCTTATGTCAATATTTTCTGTCTAAACTTAAGCAATGTTAATCACTAAGTGCATGTAGATTTGGTTATAATAGCATATACTAAATGTATCCGTACAAAATGAACAAGCAGAAATGAATGCAAAGTACAAATAAATGAATCGGAATATTAGGAAGATATTAGATATGTAAAACACAAATTCTCGTTCGGTTATATCCGAAGATTATATGTGATAAAAACACTGATTCTATTGATTTTCACATTGATGAAAAGAATCTAGACTGCAATACGCACACATTTTAATAAAGAATGTAGAATTAGTATATTTTTCTAAGACTACTGAAAATTTCGTCGGGATGTCGCACCTATAGTTAACTCTCTCGGAGTTGTCTAGCCAGTTCAGGGCCGCAGGGATGAACTTCCCCAGTTATAAGTGTTATGCGATACCTCGAATTGTACCAAGAGAGAACGAAATCACGACAACCTTCAGTTTAACATCCAGAAGTGAAAATGATAACATCAGATTGAAATTTTTGCCTCAATCAGTATGCATACCTCAATAGTTCACATATTATATTACAATACACTAAGCTGATAAAATTACAATTTTTCTTGCAATTTCCAATGTATTAAATTACCGAGAAAATATCGGTGTCGGAGAGGACTTGAACCCGACATCTCTATATCTCCGGTATAGTATGCTGACCAATTGCACCACGAGACCGTTGAATCCAAGTCGCCTTAAATCCCGTGGTGCAATTGGTCAGCACGCTATACCGGAGATATAGAGATGTTGGGTTCAAGTCCCGTCCGAGACCGATATTTTTTATATATAAATTTAATACGTTGGAAATTGCAAGAAACATTGTAATTTTATCATTACTAATACCAACGGTAGTTTAGTATTTATATTTATATTAATATTAGTAATAATAAGGATGTTAGTTTAAATACACTAAGCTATTTGGGTTAACTATTACAGTATTTTAGGATATGTATAAGTTTTGAAAATTTGTATTTTCTCAAAAAATACAAGAGATTATGTACAATTCATCTACATATATTGAACATCTCGCAAACTAACTTAATTTGCAAAAAAAACGTAAATAGAAAATTGTACCTACGCATTTGATGTATATATATTTTTATATATATATATACATACATACATATATATATATATAGTTCTTACTACTAGTTTTACTTTCAAATTTGCTTTATGTAATTATTAGACAAAACAAATTATTTGATGTCATGTGTTTACATGTTAATTTATTTACTAGCCATATCAATATATAACTTTGCCGCACGTATTTATATCAAACAAATGTATAATAATAATAATACTTTAATACCCAACACATAAAAAGTATCCAATTACAAGACAAAAATTGATTAATCAATACACATGTAAATACAAGTTACCTAAGATAAAACTAAGATAGATCAAATTACAACAAACTTACAACTACATACGTATGATAAGTTATTACCCCATTTTTGCTGACATCTTATTTTCTTGCGTACGTATTTCTACGGCATATATTATATCTATATACAGTCGCGATTATCCGAATATACGGGACCAAAACCGACGGGGATAATCTGAGAAAAGGCTAAAGCAACGATGCTTTAAGAAGCAACAATAGGAATGATAAGTGGTATAATGTGTCGATAGTATCTATCACACATCACCTACTTATTACACGCTACTCTGCATAGTTACTGCAATAATGGTAATCTGTGTAGAAATAAAAATAAAGAAATTACTTGCACAACCTACAATGAATAATCGCAGGCTGGTGACAAATACTGAATAGCGGTATATATGGTGAATCCTTCGGGAAGCAGAATCGTGCAGGATTTTGGTGGCCGATCTTTGATGTATCCACCTTTATACCTCTCGTATTTAAATAGATTGAACGCGTCAAAGACTGTAACTGAATAATATTGTTTGTTTGACGTATAGTTAAACTGTATACCATAAGTAGCACTTTGTCTGAAATTGTTCTTGCAAACTTTTTCCATATTCTAAATACATGGCTGTACAATTGAAATGGCTGTACAATTGAAGTTGTCTTTTTAGGTATTGTGGAAATATTATACTCTTTTGTCCATTGGTAATAAATTTTCTACGTTATTCGGACAACGTTCACTCCACGAATCCAATAATCCAGCGTTTAGTAAGAAGACATCTGTAAACCAATCATTAAAATGCTGAGAGGTCAGTTTTCCCTATATTGATGCGGATATAAACATTAATTGTTTTTTGCACATTTGATCCAATCGGCCCACATATACAGTTATATAATAACCACTACTATTTTGCTCCAAATATATTCTAACACAATTTAAATAACTTCAAAAGACATCCTAGGGAAGTACTCTCGAAAACGAATTTCATCTGCAGCAAACAACAGCACATAAACGAAAAAGTCGTCTCGTTTCTAATTTAGGCGAATCCTAAATTTGCGAAAAAGCAAGGAACATTGCGCGCCCCGGACCGGGATTGTTGCAATTTAGGTCGACGTTAGACGATAGCGTCGCTACGAAAAAGAGACACGGCGGAGAGCAGGAGGGTTACGATTCAACCGGGGGGTATTGCAGTAAGCGATAATTCTCGGACGAAAAAGTCACGAAGTTGGCGCCGCTTACGAGCGCGCAACATTTCGATCTTTACATCTTTGCCCGTTTCAAGAAGGCGAGTAAATAAATAGGAAAAAGTTTACTATTTAGTGTTCTCCGGAACGCCAAACGTGAGCAACTTGATGTACGGAAGTAGAACAGGCGCTCTAGCGAGAAAGAAAGTAGAAACAACGGAATGCGCAGTCATTAAGCGGGATTCCGGGAAAGTTTCCGTTGCGTTATTCATCGCCATATCGAATAGTCATGTCTGAGACGCTAAGTTTCTTATAGAAGGCTTTATTTGGTGTTCGATGCTATTGTAGGGCAATTATTTACGTCGGAGGCGAGACATTTTGTTTATTTTCTTCAATAAATTTCAGTGTAAGGTATTAAAGCAGAAAAAATGGATGAAGGTCTCGCATACAAAGTTTGAGGCGTTCTTGTACGTGGGCAACCTGAAACGCCGTTTTATCCAACATCAGGTGTTCCTCAAGGTTCAAATCTTGGACCACTTCTCTTCAATTTTTATATAAATGATTTACTATCTCTGTTTACGTGTCACGTCCTAGCATACGCAGATGACGTAAAGATATTTAATACTATTGGTAGCATTTTCGATTGTAAACATTTACAAGACAATCTTCTTCGCATTAATACTTGGAGCAAGGTCAATTATCTCCCTCTGAACATCAACAAGTGTACTGTGGTTTCCTACAATAACACTCACACTACTTTACACTACAACTACCAGATTAATGATGCAGCCATACCACGCAATATCAAAACTTTGGATCGTGGTGTTTTGTTTGATAATAGACTGTCATTTACGGAACATATTTCGTCCATGTGTTCATCTGCTTCCAAAACTCTCGGTTTTGTCATGCGTTCTTGCAGGCATTTCTCAGACTTAGGTGTAATGAAACGTTTATATTATGCCTACGTTCGTTCTAAGCTTGAATACGCCTCCATTGTTTGGTATCCCCGTTATTTACACCAAGAGTTTATGATCGAACGCGTTCAAAAGAAATTTCTAAAGTATCTCTCCTTTCGAATGGACAACGTGTATCCTGCAAGAGGTATCGAGTATTATAGCTTACTTGTTGAGCATGGTTTTCTATCTCTTGCTGACCGCCGCGAGCGTAACAGTGTGGAGTTTCTTTGCAGGATGCTGAAAAATACTATCGACTCGCCAGTCCTTCTAGCGCAAATAAACTTTACCGTACCTACTCATCATACTCGCTACTATAATATATTTCAAGTACCTAGAGCTAATACCAACATTTTGCTTAAGGCATCTCTCAGTCACATGGTGAGGAACGCAAACAAACGGTATCTGGAGCCATTTTTGTGAGTCTTTCTTTTTTTTGTTTCATTATTATATACATTTTCAGCATGTTATTACTGTAAGCAACACGATTTTATTTTATTTTAAATAAGAACTGTATTGTAATTTGTCCTGTAATTGGCCCTTGGGTTGTTGGGCAATAAAGGATTATTATTATTATTATTATTATAAATGTATGGAGTGCATCCGCCATGAACCTCTAGCAAAATATTTCGAATTTCTGTGACCGTTTTCCCAGCCATCCAGGAGTGTTTTATTCCTGAACGAAATTCGATTTTATCCATTTTTGCGAAACCGCTTGACTTGCTATACAACACACACTCTTCAACAACAACTATTGACAGTAGACGTCTGAAATTTTGAGAGTTCTCAAAAAGGGGTTGCCTTTGCTGGCCAATAAATCCACATCAACCTTCATGCGCCATCTTTTGCCGATTCCGGAAAAATTTCAGATCGCCCTCGTATTTGTAAGTGGTCTCATGTTACATAACACTTTACCATGTGAAATTAAAACTAACAATAACATTAAAACCTTTTAGAAGTATTTGTACATGTATATTATAATAATAATATTTTAATAATAATAATAATATTTTATTGCCCAACGATACAAATATCCAATTACGAGGTAAAAATTAAATAATTAATGTACACGTATAAAAAATGTTACTTATAAAAGTAAGGTGTATCAAATTACAATACTTTAGTTGCTTTAATTTAACTTAAAAGAAAATAGTTCACCAGTGGTTAAGAATGTATGTCTAATTCGACAAGCTCTACAGTAGTTGAAGTTGCTACACATTCTATGTATTGGGAACCTGATGACGATGTTTGTTCTAGGTGCAAAACAATAAAATATACTTGTTTGCCTAGATCGTGAACGTGATACAATGAAATTGATTTCACTCAACAACACAGGGACATCAAGACCATTATTAAGTAAAGTAAATAGGAATTTGCACTTCGCTTGTTTTCGACGTAGTTCCAACGAATCAATATTAAATATCTTCAGCAGAGTATTGTGACTAAATCCTTGTATTGGGTAAATATTAATTTTTTTAAAGTATAAGAACTTCAAACACCTTCTCTGAATCTGCTCTAGAAGATGTATCTGATAAATGTATAAAGGTGACCAGACCAAGGACGCATACTCCAGTCGAGACCGAACAAAAACGAAATAAAGAGGAAGAATGGCTGTTATAGAAGAAAATAGTCGTGTAACACGTATAATGAATCCTAACATATTCAACTCTGATGTACAAATACTGAATATATGCTTCGTAAAGGTCAGTCTTGAGTCGAAGACGACGCCAAAGTCTCTCTAGAGGTACCTAAGTAAAGGAGATCCATATAATTGAAGTCGTCTTACGAATGTATGTGACAATTTTGCATTTATTTACATTAACTGTTAGTTTGATGTTGATACACCATATTAAGTTGTCTTTGAAAATAATTACAATCCTGAGAATTATTAATTGCTGTATGTATATAATTTTAAGTCATCTGCTTATAACAACCTTTGGACAGTTCCGTTGATAACACAAATCGTTTATATATATGAGGAACAAAAGTGGACCCAAGCTACTTTCCCTGAGGAACTCCAGAGTTCGGCGTGAAGTAATTAGACTCAAATCCCATGTATGCCACAAATTGATTTCTATCAAGAAGATACGATTGGAATAAAGACAAAAGAGAAGACGAAAATCCAATATTGTCCAATTTATTAATAAGCACGGTGTGGTAAATTCGATCAAAAGCTTTTGTTAGGTCAGTATACACAACATCTACCTGTCTAGCAGCATCAATACTATCAGATAGGTATTGTGTAATTGTAACAAGATTAGTTACCGTAGATCGTTGAGCAACGAAACCGTGTTGGTCATTTGAAATCCAGGATCTAACTTGAGCATAAATATACTTGTACAAACATTTCTCAAAAACTTTAGCAAAACTATTTAATAACGATATGGGACGATAGTTGGAAATAACACACTTCTCACCATTTTTAAAAACAGGCACCAAGTTGGCAATCTTCCACACGGATGAGAAAGTGGATGTTTTGAGAGCAAGACTGAACAAATAGCAAGGACGAGAAGCAAATATATCTGCACAATCCCTAACAAAAAAGGCCGGAATGGCATCATGATTTAAGGATTTCATAGAATACAGCACGTCCACTTCACTTACAGAAACTAGGTCAATCATAGTAGCGCACGGAATGATTGGAGCAACAGGCGTCGGAATTTATGAAGAAAGGTACACCGATTGGAAAAACCCCCGCAAGGCGCTCACTATGAAAAGTGGATCGTTATACGTATTGCCGCAATCGTCCTTCATAGTTTTAGGGAATACCTCTCCCATCTCTCCGAGAACGGACAAACTGCCAAAAATGTCTAGGACTGGTTGAAATGGAGAATTCAGCGTTCTGAATAAAATTTTTGTGTAACCGCCTAGAATCTATTTTCAGCATCCCTCTCATATCTTTAGAAACATTTAAATGGCTTAAGGATCCTGTTCTTTTATACATCAATCGATAATGATTTTCGAGTTTAATGTTATAAATGTGGACACGCGTGAACCACAGATAATAATTAGTATGCGCACTGGTTTTTACGGGGACAAATATATCTAAGTTTTTAGAGATTTCAGCATATTATTCAACACTATTATTGATTGTATATAAAATTCCTTTGTTTCTGCGTTATAGTATAACTTGTTAGCTAAATAAACTATCTACATATCAATCTATCTCTGCTGTTTATCCTTGCATCAGTATTTCGTCCTGTCAGTATGGTTTTGTTGAAAAGCGATCAACTGTGACGAAGTTATGCCAATCTACGCAGTCCTTGTCTCATGTGCTAAATTCACCTACACAGGTAGATGTTCTATACATCGATTTTGGTTAAGCTTTTGATTGTCTCGATCACTCTTTGATACCCTATAAGTTGATGTCTTCTGTACTTAGTGAATCACTAAGTCCAGAAGGATAGGATGATTCTATGCTTCATTTGCTTCGTTCGTATCTACTTAATACACGTCAGTATGTTTCCTTTAATCCATTTGGCTCTCGTGAATTCATTTCTTCTTCAAGAGTTGCTCAAGGATCTATCCTTGGGCTTTCAGTTCCATCTATCTCTTCTTCAAACGGATATTTTGCTAAAGTCACCTATTTACGCTGTTTACACTCGCTTCAACTTCTTTTTCTCCTTTTTCGATTCGATAGGCACACTAAAGGTTGTAACTGCCCTTCACTATATATATAATATATAAAAATAAATTTTTGTAACCATATTTGTTTCTATATGCTGTACTTGTTGTCTGTCAATCTCAGAAAAACGGTTCAGAACTGAATCAAGTATCACATGGGCTGAAAAGTCCCGGGCCTAACAAAGAAAATACGGTTTTTTTGATTCAAAATTAGCTTTATTCATCAACGTAATCTCCATCAAGAACAAACTCAATCATTCCAGCGCCGCTCTAATATTTCAATACCACTTTTGTAGAACGATTTATCTTTTGCCTCAAAATAGGCCTCAGTTTCAGCGATAACCTCATCATTCGTGCGAAATTTCTTACCGGCGAGCATTTTTTTGAGGTCTGCGAACAGCCAGTAGTCGCTGGGAGCCAAATCTGGCGAATACGGTGGATGTGGGAGCAATTCGAAGTTCAATTCATGTAGTTTTGCCATTGTTTTGATTCACTTGTGACAGAGTGCGTTGTCTTGATGAAACAAATTTTTTTTCTTTGCCATATGCGGTCGTCTCTTTGCAATTTCGGCCTTCAAACGCTCCAATAACGCTATATAATATTCACTGTTGATGGTATTTCCTTTCTCAAGATAGTCGATGAATATTACACCACGCACATCCCAAAATACCGAGGCCATAACCTTTCCAGCCGATTGTTGTGCTTTCGGGCGCTTTGGACGAGGTTCACCAGTTGCTGTCCACTCAGATGACGATCGTTTTGATTCCGGAGTGAAGTGATGGATCCATGTTTCTTCCATTGTCACATATCGACGCAAAAATTCCGGTTTGTTACGTTTAAACATGGCCAAACATTGCTCAGAATCATCAACACGTTCTTGTTTTCGGTCAACAGTGAGCAAACGCGGCACCCACTTTGAACAGACCTTCCTCATAGTCAAATGCTCATGCAATATAAAGCCAATACGTTCTTTTGATATCTTTACGATGTCAGCTAACTCACGCAACTTCACTTTTCGATCATTCAAAACGATTTTGTGGATTTTTTTGATGTTTTCTGGTGTTACCGCCTCATTTGGACGTCCACTGCGTTCTGCATCATCGGTGTCTCTACGACCACGTTTGTGGTCAGCAAACCAACGTTTTATTGTTGTTTCTAATGGAGCGGAGTCCCCATAACACTTTTCAAGCCATTGCTTCGCTTGAACGGTATTTTTTCCCATCAAGAAGCAGTGTAAAATTAAAACACGAAATTGTTTTGAAAATAACAAAAGTAGCGTGACTCTTAGCACAATAACTCACAAACTAATGAATAGAATATCATGAAATTTTAACAGCTGTCTTTTGAAGGTTAGTACTAACTGAGAGAAAGGTGACTGCAATAAAACTAGCGTCATCTATGTGTTAGGCCCGGGACTTTTCAGCCCATGTGTTATCGAATGCTATCGTTACAATTTTAAGTGCAAATGCTTCTTCTATGATGTAGACAGGTACAATATAGTAATATATCGTAACAAACTTCTGTTAAATTAGTTGATCGGGAGGATATTTTTAAGTTTTAGTTTTCGAAAATATGTTTGTTGTATTAATAAGGGCCATATCGGTTTCCTACGTTTATTTACATTATCCTTTTTTTATCGGTGGTGAGTGACCCAACGGGGTTATAAACTCTTTTTAGCTTGTGATAACCTCAGGAGTCTTAAGGTGTAGGAAACTGAGTGCAAAGTGTTCCATGGCCTTGTTACTGCACCCCCTCGCCGTAAAGGGTGAAGCGCCGTTAATTATTTTCCCAACGGCGAATGGTGACTCGGGAGTATACCGAACCCGCCCGACAGGTACCGCCACTGTACTCGTCGGTCGCTGGTTTCGAACGCACGACACCTGAGTTTCCAAATTCTTTGTATTTTTGCAAGTATTTTTTGATGAATAAAAACGTTTCGGATTAAATATGTTAATGAACGTTGGCTGTAACTCACCGCATTACATTTTCACCTTTCTGGGTTTTAAAATTCAGCCGCGCTGTGTATATAAAAATGCCTAATGAATAAATGAATAAAAAAATTACGATACGATTTTCCTAACGCGTTAGCGTAATTTCTGATCTCGACCGCGTTTTATGATTTTAACCCGCCCTTTCCCGCGCATCTATATCATGATAAAAACCGTATAAACATTTCGACGGTACAAAATTAGACCGTCGAGGGAGTCTAGTTGATGTACGCGTGGGTTACTCTTTTTCAACCCCTTTCCCCTCAGTTTATTTTCCGGCCACCGGTTTACATTCTCCGTAAAAATATCAATGCGAAAGCGAGAGAGGCGGAAAAAAGGAGTTGGTTCACTTTTTGGCCTGCGGCCTGCGCGTTTAATATATTTTTTATTATCGTACCGCTAGAAGTAAATAAACGCGTGACCGAAATACGGCGAAACTCGTCCTCGTTTCGCGCTACGTTCAGGTTTTGCCGTGTATTTCAGCCATTCCAACCCTACCCTCTCCATCTAAATATTTTATGCAATTTTGGAATATGCATGCGAAGTTTTAAAGTTTTCATTGCAATATGTCCTGAAGCATTTCGCTTCACGGACGTACTCTCGGGAGAATCAAGATGACAACCGCGGTAAGTACCGGTTGGTTTCTTTTATTCGTTTAAATATACGGAGGATTTAGGAAATTGTGGAGATGACATATGAAAGTTCTTTTTCATGTTTTGTTAAAATTCGAGGCTACATGGACGAAGCACTTAATTATTTATAAATAGGACATAGCAACGAGAATTTCGGTCGCTCAAGAATAGCATATAACTGATAGAAAAGATTGCAAATATTATTTGAAACTACACAGTCTGACCCCATCAAGCAGTGGCGGTTTCTTCTACAGTTTATAGGTTTGTACAACCACCAAAAGCAATGATAAGAAAAATATTTAATGTATAAAATGAAAAAAAACGAACCGCCAACATCGTCCTGAACATGTCAGCCGCAGTGTTTGACGAAACGTTGGCATATACCAAATCAAGACTATGGCTCACAACACCGAAAATACGTGTTACCAGTACAAACTGAAGGTTGTGATATTATTATTTGCCAAGCCAAAGACAGGTTTAGGTTTACTAGACACTAAACTGAAACTTCTCTATTTTATGCTGATACATTTAGTCAATACAGCCTCCATTTTTCTGAAAGTGACTTTCAGGAAGCAATTAAATCTTACCCACATTTTGATGAACAGAAAGTCTGTAATGAACTAAACGTAATTTATGGAGAGAAAGATTTTAAGTCAATCCCGGGTTTGCTTCCACTTTATGAACAAAACTTTGTTTCACAAAACAGTGAAGTAAATGTGACTTTTAGTCAAACTTTAAAACTTTTAAAGATTCTAATTACAATTCCGATGAGAGAGAAGCGGAACTGTGTTTTTCTACTTTGGAAAGAATAAAAACTTTCTTAATGGACAACATGACACAAGAAAGGCTTTCTGCATTGGCAATGCTTTCTTAAGAAAATAATTTTATCGAAGGTATTCCAGATTTTAATCAAAGACTGAGAGTAGATAAATTTGCTGTTACCAAAAATCGTCGAATGGATTTTCTATTTGAATAAAATAAGGTTATTAGTGAGTTTTAAAGGTTTTGCGAATGATATCGTTATTCTCTCTCAATGCTGACAATGCTACAATGTCGATTCATTAGCAATGCTGACTACGATGCAATTCTAATAAAAAGAAATTGCATACTACATTATAAAAATGTTTAACATTTTTGGAATTAATACCAATTTGTCAATTTTCTTCTGCATGTTACATTTTTCATTGGTTTTCTGGGCGCTGTTGTGCATGTCGATTTGGTTCTCTATTTCGTCGACATTTCGACAAAATCTTCATTTTCTTCCTTCCTGGAACTTACCAAGGCTTCTGCTCCTTGTCTTAGGTCCTTAAAGTCTTCGTCCTAAACTTCCCAGCTGCGCTACGATTGAAGGAATACTGTGATTTACGTCAACAATCAAAGAATTAGAAAGTTCTGCTAACGCACACAAAATATGTTAGATCGCGATCAATAGTTAAAACATAGTTATCATATTACATCTTAATTAATAATATGGTCACCAAAGAAGCTTTCCGTTAACGTTTCGATGGTCATAACAAATCACAAGGTTGTTGGGTCAGTTTGCCTACTGCATCGTCTCTATGTCGGTGGATATATCGATGTATTGGCGAAACTCAGTTGAACATACACCGTCACATGACTCGCAGATATTATAGAGCTCCCGCTGACTATGCAAGAATACTTCCCAAACAGATGGATTGGTTACAGCAGCTCTATCCTATGTCCTGTAAGGTTTCTCGATCTCAATACTTCGAAGCTTTTCATTTGGGATTTCAATTAATAGAAGGTTTATGCAACGGCTCCAAAAAGAATGATAGTTGGACACAGAATTAACGCTCAATGGTTTCAAAAGCATGCCTCACGTAATGTGTAGAATTTAAAACGTCTAATTCACTCATCTACTACTAATTATAAATAAAATGATTTCGAAGATTGAAATTCAGAAAATATTAGCATTAATCATTACTACAACATTTTAACATGAAGGTTTTCTACCCAGAATCGAACAGAGAATATTGCTGAGTATAGTTCTTACACTTTTTTTTTATGTAATACCTTGGTATCTGTATCTTGAATACACAGCACCACTGTTGGCAATTTTTTATGCAGATATCATTTCAAAACGGTTTTAATTTGGTTTATTAAAAAGTGATCTTTTAGTTCTCCTTCAATACGATAATTTATGATAATTCGATCGAACATCACACGCTCAAACCGAAATATACACGTTTTGCATTAACCGGCAAGATGGCGCGCTTGTAAGAAACATATCGGGCTTTATTACGAAAGCAATTTACCGCCACCGCACACTACTCGGATTGTAGTACGTTGTTCATCCGTTTCCTCGCCGCTGCGATGGCGTCAAATGAAAACTACTGCGAACAAAATTAAGTGAAAGCCTCGGGGAATTTCAACGCGTTTTAGTTTAGTCCTCCCCCTTCCGCTACCCTATCCCTTTAGGACGGGCGGGGAGTTTCTCAATAGAGATGTGCTCTAACAGATTATGTGTATGTTGCACGTCCGCAGTCGAGAATAGGAGAGATAAATTTATCGCGGGAAAACGGCGAAAATAGGTTTGCTTTCATGTATGTACCAAAGAAGGATAGTAGAGCGGCGTGGATAACTCGATTTACACGTGGAAAATTAAAATGTCTGATAATAGCGTTCGTTCGACTAACTTTTACATTGGTTCGGTTGTGAACGTAGGTAAAATGGTAAAAGAATGCAAGAGTGCTATAGGGTAGATGTTATGGTAATGCATTTTGATAGCTTCCGCATAGAAATTGATATGTAAAGAATTTAAACACACTGGGAGCAGTTGGTTACAGAGTAGCACTCACTATTTTATAGAAATATTAGAGTAACTTGCTTTATCTCGTGTAAAATTGAATCTGTTAAATAACTCGTTGTGAATAAGTTTCCACAAGGAAATAATGCGGTAGTATCCAAGGTACAATGCAACGTGGTATACGAACCCTAACAATTAAATATTCAGACAAAAAAATGATTGAAAACGTTAATTTGCACAAACTAAATTATTTAATTAAAGAACTACATTAACAACATACATATTAAAGTTTTTTTTTCTACGCGCATTGAAATAAATTGTAGGCGAATAAATTAACAAAAATATTGCTTTATATCGTAACAATTTAAGAAATTACTATTTTAATATGGTGTTACGTCGCCATGCACTATCAGGACCGCTGCAATCCTGTCTGGCATTGTTTTCATTAATGATTGTCATATATCAAAGTTGAAACTTCGCCAGAATTCACCCAATTTCATCTTCACATCTGCAATGGTTCTTTTGGGATTATGACGCAATTCTTGTTTCCTTTTATGCCAATGTCATTAAGGTCTGGACTGTTCGAACGCCATGAGAAGATTTTGATGGTATTGTCCCCAAACCATTTCTTAGTACTTTTACCCGTATACAAGCAGCACCGTCCTCTTGAAATAGGAAATTCGTGTCAGGATAAAGATCTTTCGTGCTTGTCACAAGACTATTTTCCAAAATTTCGTGATATTTTGCCGCATTAATTGCACCTTTTAGCACCTCATACCTTCCTAGACCCACTGTGGACATGCACCACTCAAATCATAATGCCTTTAGGAAGTTTAATTGCTCTTTTTAGGCAATCTCTATGAAATGCTTTATTATTAATTCTAAGAATCCGTTTACGAAAATCTCCCACGCACACGTCAAACTTAGACTCATCACTAAATATGACTTTGGACCAATCTTCAACGGGGCTTCTTCGATTTTGCCACAAGTGGGTGGTTATGATTTATACCAAAAGGAGAAATTTGTCACTTGCAAGACACACGTTAGGATATCTTATACGAACCCGTGGTGTCTTCACCAAGCTGACAACTTGTTTTATACTATGCACGTGTTCGCTTTAGATTGAAATTTGCTTCTATGATTTGATATCCTCACTACATCTATTAGCAAGTTGCCCTGGAAAGGGTGTAAAAAAATTGTTGAAGCTTTGTCATTTAAAGTAGACGGTACTTACCAAAATCTGGTGGTGATTACAGCAGCCTACTTGATCTGTTTCATGTAATATCTGTAACCAATCGCGGATCTGAGAGGATTAGCAGGTTTCTAAATAACCTGATAAATAATCAGATAGAGGCTCTTAAGCTACTTGCTAATATTAATTTTGAACAAGACATGAATTAGTTTCGAAGTTCCGTGAACTACAGGTCTAATGCACTAGTAAACGCCCCAATAGGCTACATGGCAAGAAATGCGAATGCACTGTATGCTGATCCACTCACTATGTATGGATGTACTCAGTTGGTGTCACTTACTTAGCCTTGTATATTTTAGACATGATATTTCATATTTATTGTTTTATTTACTTTGTTTATTATTTTTATTGAGTGCATTGCAATCGTATTGATTGATATCTTTTATGCTATTCCTGAACTGATATTACGTATAAATTCATTATAGTTTTTTTGTGTGTATTTTTGTCAATATTAAAATCTCAGCACTGTATATATTCACTGGCCAACAAATATTTCCTTCTGCTGACTAAGATCTGACACTTGTTTTTCACTGATATAGGTACGCTTATGTCAAATATGAAACCCATTTTTCTCTATCACGTCACGTTTTTTTCTACTGCATTTCTTGTTCGTCAAAATTGACTCATATCAGGCAATACGTTAAAGCTCTAGATTTGCAAGGGGATTGTTTCAAATGGATATGTCGAAAGTTTCCACAACAAAGTTACAACAAAAATTAAAGCCGGAACTTTAATGACAGGTCCAAATTCCATCAACTCTATGAACGAAGGTGAGAGTCAAGTGTAGACTTCATTCACTATGGTCGCGAACAATTTTCTTGAAAAACACCTACAATTATAAGGATCTAGAGAAATCAGTGCTTCAAACGTTTTACCGCCTAGGTTGTAACATGAGCATAAAGCTGCATTTCCTTCACAGACATCTTGACAGGTGTCCCAAAAATTTAAGTGCTGTAATGAATGAATGAACAAGGCGAGAAACTGCATCAAGGTTTTAAGGAAGCTGCGATCCTCATATGATAGGCAGCTACTGTTGTGATCAAAGGGACTGTCGATACCAAAATAGCAGAAAGTGCAATAACTTATTTCCTGATTGTCGTTTGTGTTTGTCCTTGTAATTTTTTATTGATTATTGACACAAATGCTTGTATTATACGCGTGAATAATATTGCATTTAAATAAATAAATTAATTATTAAAATTTTATACTTTGTATAAGATAGCAATAGTGATTCTTCAAAGAGTACAATATGGCACAGAGCTAAATTTTTACGCGATACACAGAAACTAATTCGTATTCAACGCATCCAAATTAGTAAAAGACAATTCTCATCTAGAAGACAGCAAAAATTGTGTTGGGTAGATGTTCTTTTTTTGTTACACTGTTATTGGAGTTTCTCTGTTAGGCAACAAAAACATTATTGTTATTGTTAAATAACATATGTTTATTTGCATCTAACTACTTTTCTATTACTTTATTAAACACTACAATGATTAACACAACATATTTATTTACTAGTTCTTATTTTTACAATGAAATAGCAATACCCTTGTAATCTATATTTTTAGTTCACAGGTAGAGCAGTAAACTCCACTCACACAAATTTATTAATTATGCGGAACGCAGCGTTTCGAGAGCACGTGGGCTCATTGTCAACCGTGTTACCGACTGAAACTAAAAACTGTATCACACATGCAAATTATTTTCTACGCAGGCTCTAAAATTTCTAAAACATATCACTATTTACAATCTACTCGGTGGTCTAATGCCTTTTTCGGGAAAGGATGGACCGAAAGCGAACCGTATCTTTAACAGGGCCTATGGTAATAAATCCATCAAACTCAATTGGGGGTGGTTCTCTGTTCAATAAGTTTCCGTTCTTTTTCATACATATAGTTTCGTACGCGTCTAATTCTCTATACGAGTTTACGTTTTTAAGTAGTGTCAGATTTTTTAAATCAATCTTATGTCCGGATTTTACCATATGCTCTGCTACGCTTGATAGTTCTGATTTGTCGAAACGATAGTGTCTAATATGTTCTTTGAACCTCGTCTCGTTGCATGCGATTTGGTATATTCCAGACCTTTTTATCATCTCCTGTTTATCTTTAGGATTCCCTAAGAGATTCTTTAAGTTACTTTTTGACACAAAAGACACGTTCATGTTTAGTTGTCGGAAAATTTTACTTAACCCTTTCACTGTTGGGTGAAAAGGAAGAATTATAAATTTCTTATTGCCGGTGTTTGTTGATGTCAAGGTCGTGGAATTTCTGATGTGTTGTTTGTATTGGACCTTCCTTAAAATACGGTCGACATCCATAGAAGAGAAACCATTGTACCTCGCTACATCTTTGATATACTTTAATTCTTTGTCTTACCTGCTCTTGTTTAGCGGAAATCTGACGAGTCTATTGACCAGAAAACTAATCGCGGACATTTTTTGTTGTTCGCAATGGTGCGAATCAACCGTGATGAATCTGTTGGAATTCGTTTCTTTTCTGTAGATGTCTATTTCTAATTTATTGTTGTTGCGTATGACTAGAGTATCTAGAAACGGAAGCGATTGTTCACTTCTTCTTCAATAGTCAACTTGACCGTGGTAAATTTTGAGTTCAGTTCTGCTAGAAAATCTTGTATGTTTCCTTTGTTGGTATCAAACACCGCGAAAATATCATCTACGTACCTAAGCCAAATTCTCGGGAAATATTTGGTTTCTTTTTTCAGGTTCGTTTCAAATTTGCTCATGAAAAGGTTCGCAATAAAAAGAGATAAAGGATTACCCTTCGCCGTGCCTTCCACCTGTTCGAACCATTTTCCGCCTATTTGAAAACAATTTTGTGACATGCATAATTTAGTTAACGTTTTATATTCCGCGGTTTTCACGTCATCTACGTTATTTAATTTCAAAAATTCAACCAAATACTCCAGAGTTTCTGGAATTGGTACGCTTGGGAAAAGTGAACAAACGTCAAATGATACAAGGATTTCCCCTTTTTAATTCAGTCTTTTCAATTTTATTTACAAAATCTACGGACTTTTCTACACATAGGTTATCTACTTTATGGGGCAAGTTCTTATATTCATTCACTAGCCATTTGGACAATTTGTATGTTGGAGAATCATTGCCGGATACTATAGGTCTCATGGAATTACCTGGTTGTGAATTTTTGGAAGACAATACATTTTTGGAATGGTAGGGTTTGAACTTGTTATTTTGAATTTCAGATTATTATTGATTAAGTTGGGACAGTCCTTAATAGTATCTTTAGTAATTCTAATCATTGACGGTAGGGGGGTTTTCTTTAATTCTCTGTACGGTCCTGACACTAACATAGTGTTGACGCGATTATAATAATCCGGTTTGTCCAGAATGACTATTTTTTTCCTTTATCTGCTTTAAGGTAAAAACAATTTTTATTTCTCAGACTTCTAATAATTCCTAAATTCCTCCTATCTCGCCGCAATTTTTATCATTTTCTAAATTCCTAGAAATCTTAATTTTGAGTTTAGGGTTATCAACTGGATATCAATATAACTCACCGGGATAAGATACAAAATCACTAGAGGAATTTATAACAGTTTAGAAATATAACAATTATTATTAATTTCAACACTTTTTCAAAATTCTAATTTTTCCCCTTAACTTTAAGTTTTACTGAGTTTCTTTTATAAAACGGGGATCAAAATTGTTACCTTTACTTTATGTTTTGCACTCTCTTTGAAACTATTCGTCTCGAAAATTAACTCTCTAATAACAGTCACTGTTAGCGGACTGATTCACCGAAGTTAACGAAAAATATTACACAAAAATTACTACAAAAGAATCATAGTTTCCGGTGAAATTGTGACACTAAAGCAACTGTTTTTGAGACCTTATCCTCACCATTTCAGTTACATAACCTCTTTCGTTTGAAATATTAAGCCGTCCCAATTTATATTAGCATCCAGACAAATAAACTTCCATCTGCTGAACCTGACGCAATCACGCTGTTCCCCATCCGTTTCTATAGCGAAACGAAGAAAAGTAAGCCACCTCAGCCAGGTCTTTGTGCGCCTCCATAAATCGAATTCTCCAAATATTTTCGGGCAAATCCAATTAGCGGATCTTTAATGGAAACCTTGCACGACCATCCGCTTCGCCATTTGCAGTGTGCCGCGATTTCTCTTTGAAAGTTCTTCCCTCGGCATCGCAGTGACGTTACGCTTTGCAACGTTTTCAGTTCAAACGGGATACAAAGTTGAACGGCGATACAACAAACAGCAAACGGAGCTGGAACAATAACAACAACAAGAATAAAGCGAAGAGCGAGATGACGTTACTAATTTTAACCGGTCCTCAAACTGTCGAAAAGGAGAAAGTGACATAGGATTCAGTTCGGTATTAAATCTACATGATTACTTACTCTCATCCCGCTTACGACGTTAAAACTTTTAGCTTTTACGTGCGCTTTTGACTTGGCTTAACGCCACATACGTAAGCGCTCGTTCCGTTCGGGTGAAGGCGCATATCACGACACTTTAAAGACGTTTATTAGACGGCTAAGTTGTTCTAAACATTGCTCGTATTTTATTACCCCCGTATCACGATGTGCGACGTATAAATGCCGTGGGGGTAGATGTATGCGTTATGCCTTGAGAATTACCTCTCGTATCCGTCGCGTTTCGCGACGCCATTGTTCGCAAAACGAAGGAAAGCTTCGTGTAGGCGAGCGGGTTGAACGTGGAAACTGTAGCACGTATTGCTCATTAGTGCTTGTTTGTGTAAGCGGGTCTAATTCAATATTAAAGGTGTCGTCTTGAGATTTCCAGACGGTCGCTGGAAGTCTGTAGAAAGGGGTTAAATTTTATTCCGTTCCTTTGCATGATTTACAATGTTTAAGGTTAGATAACTGTGATAAATTATCTTTTGTTTGGTCTTTGAGACAAACCAAAGATATCAGGCCGGCTGTTTTAATATTTAAATAAGTATTATTTTAAAGTAGAATGCAAGATTTTGTGGATCTGTAAAATAAATATAGGAGTCTAACATTTCAAAGAAATTTGAAAAAAGAAAATTCTATAACCATGGGCGGGGCTTTTAAGCCCGGGCAGCAACTCGGCCAGTAACTCGCCTATTGTGCACCCGTGTGATTCTAGTTCACTCGACTGCATTGTACTTGAACAATAAAGTCTATAATCCGCTCGGGCGATAATTTTCTTAACTTGGATTCGTCAAGCTGAGCATCCCCAAGATGAACCTGTCTTTTCCTGCAGACTACTGGGCAATCGACAAGGAGGTGCTCAGGAGTTTTCTCTGCTCTTCCACACTTTCTACATGAAGGAGAGTTTACTAGGCCCATGCGATGGATGCGTTTATTCAGTGCACAGTGTCCAGTTAAGATCGCTGTGAGTGCTGTCAGTTTGGTTCTGCTCATAAGAACTACCTTACTCAGTGTTCCCTCACCTGGATAAATCTCGAGAGATTTGCAGTGTCTTAAACCATCTACACTGTTCCAATAGGATTTAACATAGGGCTTGATACTGCCATAGGTATTCGTCAGCGAATTCCAAACTATATATATGGTGGTCATCGAGAAGCACCCCCATATATTTTAAATAACGTTGGTGATATGCAGCATCCCTGTTGCAATCCTTTATTTACAAAGAATTCATCCGAGTAGTTGTTTCCGACTATTCCTCTGGTATGTAATATATATAATTAGGTAATTACTCTAAGAATCATGAAGGAGATAATGTGGTTAAGATATTATTGTTCCTTAATAAGTTTTAAATATTATAAGTCTATTTACATACCCCTACGTGCCCCTAAAGGTACTAGAATCTATAAAAGTTTACGAATCATGGCTCGTATTATGGCCATGGCGAATCGACCAATCAAACGTATGGTCCTGCATGAGAAATTACACAATTGCATGAAGAATTCACGAAATTGCGAAAAAATCGGGTTCTTGATTTTTTGAAAGAGCGTCCTCAAACAAATTCTTGAATTTTCTTGCAAACTCTGCGTAACTTTTACCAGATATGAAATATTTTTTAGTAACCAAGACGCGTTGTTCTGTCGCACACCTTTCCGTTTTAATTAACCACAACATCTTTGCTTGTCAATTGTGAAATAACATGGTAGTCTAATACAAAAAATATAGACGGCGGTAAATTTAAAAGGTCGTCGCATGTTGGAACGCTGCTTCCCTTTACTGGTTTTATAACCAAATACTTTTGAGAATACAGACGAACTGTTCTAATAACACTGTAAGAGCTTGCATTTTGCACTATATTCAGCAAAATTTCTATAATTCCATATGAAGTTTTGAACAGACTATTTGGTTTTCTTAATATCTTCGGCAAATTATCCAAGTTACTGCTGACTATTAAAACATGAATGCAAGAGAAAATAACATTAAAATAATTTATTACATTTTATATAGGGAATATTTACAATAATGGTAACTAAAAACAGCGAAATTTCTATAGGTCCTCCAACACTTCGTTATCGCAGATTTTAGTTCTTTTACGCTATCGTATTGTTTATTATTCCTCAAGGGGTTTCGATCGCTTTCCGATCGGGCGAACAGGCAAGCCATTATTATAAATTGATTTCTTTTTGATGAAACTCCTTCTTTGTTTGTCAAGAATTATATATATTTGCACTGTCTTACTCAAGTATCGAGTCTTGTGTTGGCAATTGTTCACCAAAGTCTATCAGAACCATTTCCCGAAGTTGTTGCATTAGATTCCATTCTCGTAGAAATGAAACATACAGGGGCTTTATTGTTATGGGTAAAAGCCGCCAAAACCATTACACTACATTGCACAAATCTTGCCAATAATATTTGTAACCATCAAGTCCGTCTGAGTTAAATTTCTTCTCGTCAGAAAATATAACGTTGTTCCACTTGTGATACCATCTCATATGATCTTGCACAAATTTCAGTCTTATCTGTCTATGTGTCTCTTTTAATGGTGGTTTTGAAACTTTTTTAGCCACCGAAAACATTTAGTACCGGCTAAAATTTGTTATACGCGTCTGTTTGTTATACTTGGATTACATTTTATTTGTTGTGCGATTACATTACCAAAAGAATATAATCGAAATATTGATGATGATATATGACCGAGTTAGTTTTTGATCAATCTCTTTAGCGCGATTTTTGCCGTAGGAATTGCCCAACCTTATAAAATTGTTGAGATGATGGGATCATCCTATCTTCTTAGGTATGACTCGGTTTGACGACCCTGCCTATTTATAAGAATTTATTTTTGTTTTTTCCTCCTCAGGTATCAATTTACCTCATGACATTTTTATTAACTGAGATGTATACTTGGATAATATATACATTTAAAAATAAATAAATTTTCGAAGATGTTTAGAGGGATTCTTACACTGCAAAGTAGTGCCTGATATGATAGGATGTCTGTCTTATTCTGTGAAATTATATTAATTTTCCTCGTATTTATACGTTTATACCACAGGTACTTCCCCTACATATCTAACAATTGTGCTAATGACAAAATAATGTCTCTCCTACTTCTCTACGTTCAGAAATGCAACTCTAGGTAATTTCCAACTTATACCGTTGCTAAATGTTTATAGGAGAACTACAAAATTATGTGGAACTATAGAAATTTCGCTGAGTGTGCATTTTGAAACTAAGTATATTTTTAAGGTAAATTACAGAAGCACGTTCCCATAGTTTTTCTCAAGTGAGTCAAGCTATGAAATGATGATTAGTGCAGTCTATATTTTTTGTATTTTTTGTATTAGACTACCATGTTATTTCACAATTGACAAGCAAAGATGTTGTGGTTAATTAAAACGGAAAGGTGTGCGACAGAACAACGCGTCTTGGTTACTAAAAAATATTTCATATCTGGTAAAAGTTATGCAGAGTTTGTAAGAAAATTCAAGAATTCCTTTGAGGGCGCTCTTTCAAAAAATCAAGAAGCCGATTTTTTCGCAATTTCGTGAATTCTTCATGGAATTCTGTAATTTCTCATGCAGGACCATACGTTTGATTGGTCGATTCGCCATGGCCATAATACGAGCCATGATTCGTAAACTTTTATAGATTCTAGTACCTTTAGGGGCACGTAGGGGTATGTAAATAGACTTATAATATTTAGAACTTATTAAGGAACAATAATATTTTAACCACATTACCTCCTTCATACTTCTTAGAGTAATTACCTAATTATATATTACATAGCAGAGGAATAGTCGGAAACAACTACTCGGATGAATTCTTTCTAAATAAAGGATTGCAACAGGGATGCTGCATATCACCAACGTTATTTAAAATATATCGGGGTGCTTCTTGATGACCACCATATATATAGTTTGGAATTCGTTGACTAATACCTATGGCAGTATCAAGACCTATGTTAAATCCTACTGGAACAGTGTAGACGGTTTGAGACACTGCAAATCTCTCGAGATTTATCCAGGTGAGGGAAGACTGGGTAAGGTAGTTCTTATGAGCAGGACCAAACTGACAGCACTCACAGCGATCTTAACTGGACACTGTGCACTGAATAAACGCATCCATCGCATGGGTCTCGTAAACTCTCCTTCATGTAGAAAGTGTGGAAGAGCAGAGAAAACTCCTGTGCACCTCCTTGTCGATTGCCCAGTAGTCTGCAGGAAAGGTACTGAGGTACCTCAGTACCCTTGCGACCCATAGTTGTTCGCGAAACCTAGTGACGCGGCGGAATCCGACAACGGTTACGACTATAACAAACGGCCGTGAAAGTCTGAGATGCTAAGTAAACACATAATCACCTCAATCTTCTTTTTTGCAACTTTTTACTCTTGCTCAACAATAACAAAGCCATACTTTCAATCCACATCTATAAAGGCTCACAGACCCTATTACTGGTAGTTTACTTCAATTTCGCCAACAGATTCAGCAGATTTACCCTCAGATGTGTTTTGAAGTAGAGTTATTAGCTATTGTCCGAAAGTCAAACACGTAAAAATCGCAGTCTGCGTCGAAAATCGTTATGATCATCCCCATTATACCGAGCAATTCCGTCGTAGTCGCAGGATTTCTGTGAGCGTTAACGTTATTACCAAACGATATATAAATTCCACTTTAGCTTCTACCTCTATTGTGCGCGTCCACTAAGGCTATTACAAAAACTGTACCGACGTTTTATCCCTCGATATAAAAAATATATATACGGCCATTTCTATTGTACGTCGGGGCGATATTATGATATAATGGAAAATCTGCTGGAAAGATATCGTTTCTATTCTGGAAAAGTAATTTGAATTGTTAGGTGCTTGTTATAAAGGTAAAATTTATTTACGTTATTTTTCAGTAGCAGCGACAGTTTACACCGCCGGAAATCATGTTTGAATGGATCTAGCAAATTAACAATTATTGTCATAACGTTACTTAATACCGAACCTTTTACGTAAACCTGACGTAGAGGTCGTAGGTAACAAGTTAACATTTTTCTGGCCGACTTTACATTAAAATTATACTGTAATACTAATTTAACATTCTTGCCCTTTAGTTCAAAAGGTGTTAAATATTCCTTTTGGAGGATTTCGTCTCAAGAGTGACTGATGACAACGCTTTTGAACAACTAGGTGTTAGGTCACTCGTCATGGCTTCTTTTTGTATGTAGATGTGAAGAAGTGTTAATCCCAAGTACGCTAGAATCACTCTGGAATAAATGCGCATCGGATGTACGATGCTAAAACATGCAAGCCGCTGGATTTGTTAAACCTGCTATCCCACTATCCCTTGAATAGCTTTTGCCCAACATGCCAAGGAGATATAGGTGATTATGTGTTTACTTAGCATCTCAGACTTTCACGGCCGTTTGTTTATAGTCGTAACCGTTGTCGGATTCCGCCGTGTCACTAGGTTTCGCGAACAACTATGGGTCGCAAGGGTACTGAGGTACCTCAGTACCTTTGAAAATGCGAACCGCAGTCGTTGGCAAAACGTCAGGGACAAAAAACTTAGTGACATGGCGGAACCCGACAACCGTTACGACTATGTGTTTACTCATTGCGGTATATGCCATTTGCGGCTACAGACCCTAGTTTCTGCCGAGGAATTTACATGTCTGAAGCATTGTGATGCCGTTTCGTCGCAAACAAGCAATGTGTGGATTCCACGTTAGCCTTTTATTAGGTGTTACCCTCACGCATTTAGCTCTTACTCTCTATAGAAGGTGATGTTTTGTTCTCCTAGTATAAGTCCTAGTATAAGTGTTTAATAGTTTTTTGCGATCTAAGTGTGGGCTATGATTTCGATACCCTTGCATCTCGTGTCCGCTACATGATAATCTGCTTAGAAATTCATCTACGACAAGACACTACAGAAGAAGCGATAATACCACTCTTTGGAAGCAATCTTTGCCGGGTCTGGTTGTTGCTGTTTCAGATTATAGCGGAGCGCTTACACATCGACTTTGGCAAAAGCAGCTCCCTCCATGTTTTCGAATGAATTTTCCGAAGTTAAGTTGCTAATAACACTAAAAGAATACAAAAAATAGAGCTGGATGCATCCCTTTAATCAAGTTAAATAGAGAGAAAGAATTCTAAATAGGAAGCTACCCTATGTTCTAATTTAAAATACAAGAGAGTAATCTAAATAAAATAGACTTTTTCGAAGTTAATCTACGATAATAGTTTATTGATGCAACCGTGTATAACAAAAATCGTATAATGGAACAATATTTTGAGTTATCTGCACTGGTGTTAGTCATCTCCCAGCAAGTTTAATGATTGATACTTTTCCAGAAACCGAATTTTAATTCCTGGCTACACTAGATGCATGTATGTTACACTACCGCATACTTGGATTACATTGACCAACAAATAACTTTTTTTCTGCTGACTAATTGTAAGATCTGACATTTGTTTTTAACTAATACAGGTACGCTAACGCCAAATATGAAACCCATTTTTTCCTATCACGTCACGTTTTCTTCTATGGCATTTCTTGGTGCTGTAGGTGATGAACTAGGCGAGAAATTTTATTAAGATTTAAAAACAGTAGAAACTCGGTGTGGAGTGTTCAAAGGGATTACCAAACCAAAACACACCAGAAAGTGCAACAAACGAAAGCTTATTTCCTGATTATTGTTTATGTTTTTACAAGTACTCTAGCAATTGATGATTAAAATACGAGGGCAATCCCAAAAAAAGGTCTCCTATATTTTTAGATATACAAAGAACCGTTTATTTTCAATAATTGCTACATCACTTTAAAGATTGAAGAATGGTTTATTTTTCAACATAATCGCCATTTCGGTCGATGCATTTTTGTAGACGCTGTGGCTGTTTTACAATGCCCATGTCATACGAGCTTGCCGCCATGCCCTTCAGGAAGCGTTGAACCTCATCTTTCACCTTATCAACGGAGCAGAACCGCCGTCCAGACAAATGTTCCTTCAACTTAGGGAACAGGTGGAAATCGCTGGGTGCCAAGTCCGGACTGTAGGATGGGTGTGTGATGACGTTCCAACCAAAATTTTGCAGGAGATCGACGGTTTGGTGGGCGACGTGAGGTCGGGCGTTGTCATGGAGAATGCTTACACCCTTGCTCAACATCCCTCTTCTCCAGTTCTGAATTGCCCTTCTGAGTTTCTTCAGTGTTTCACAGTACGTGTCAGCGTTGACTGTTGTCCCAGCAGGCAGAAATTCGACCAACAGTACCCCCTTCCTGTCTCAAAACACAGTTGCCATGATTTTACCGGCAGATTGTGTTTGCTTGAATTTTCGTGGCTTGGGCGAAGAGGGAAGCCGCCACTCGCGTGACTGTTGTTTTGTCTCGGATGTAAAGTGGAATGCCCAGGTTTCGTCACCCGTGACAATCGAGTCCAAGAAGTTGTCCTTTTCGTCTCCATAACGGCGAGGAAATTCGCGGGAAGAATCAACCCGTTCTCGTTTGTGGTCTTCTGTCAACATACGCGGCACCCATCTTGCACACACCATCCGCAACTTTTCCGTTAAAGTCCTGTGGATGGTGCTTCTGGAAACCTCAGGAACCAAAATGCAGAGAGCATCCAGAGTGACCCACCGATCTTTACGCATGAGTTCCTCAACTTTCGCGATTGTCTCGTCGACAATTGACGGCCTCCCGTTCCTTTCTTCGTCATGAATTTCAGTACGACCGGCTGTAAACTCTCTACACCACTTGTGAACGTTTTTGACATCCATGCACAACTGTCCATACACTTCCGTCGATAGGCGGTGAATTTCAACCGGTTTAACCCCTTTTGCGTTCAAAAATCGAATAACTGCGCGCACTTTGCACTTGACAGTAACGTTTATGGGGAGCTCCATTTCGAATGGCTACCAAGCCAAGACTGAGCATCCGAGCGAAGCGCCTGCGTGCTTATGTGGTAGCGGAGAAGGCACCACTCGCAACAGTGTTGCTAACAACCGTATTAAAACTTTCTCTACGTCTCCAAAAAATAGGAGACCTATTTTTTGGGATTGCCCTCGTAAATACTCGTACTATACTAGTGACCAATATTGTATTTAAATAAATAAATGAATTATTAGAATTGTACACTTTGTGTATACACTAGGGTGACAGAACAAAATAGACACCTACTAATTTAAAAAAAAGATTCTATTCTCGTTATATATACAAAATATTTTAAAATTTTCAAATTAGACTAATATTTTGTCGATCCACCTTTACTTGCGTGAAGTGCTGCGAGTCGTCGTGGCGTAGAATCTATTAAATGATTAATGGTGTCTTCTGGAATATTTAATCACTCTTCTGGAACAGCTACCAGCTCTTCCTTATTGCTGGGTTTTCGGGGTCGTTTCACCATATTTGTCTGGATTATGTGCCAAACATTCTCTATCGGATTCATGTCTGGTGATTGGCCTGGCCATGGTTAAATCCGAATCCCCTGTTCCTCTTTCCATGTGGTTGTTGTTCTTACTTTGTGGCAGGGTGCTCCATCCTCCATAAAAGTGGCGTCTTCTTTAGATAAAATGGCGTTATCGAATATCGGTAGTAGTCCTTCTGTTAATATTTGGATATATTTTGCCGCACTTATATTTCCGTCGCAGATTACTAATTGCGATCTTCCACCATACCATATCGCGCCCCACACCATGATTCGATTGCCCAAGCCATTCAGCGCCGTTTTTGAAACGCCGTAAGGAGGGGTTTTTTCTTTGCCACCCTTTTATACATCCCCACACTGTGGAGGTATCGCAGAACGGTCGCTGTGAAGTTGCCGCAAGCTCAGCTGTACTTTTTCGCGGTTCTCTTAACACTTCGCGCACAAGCACCCTTTTACTCCTTTCAGAAGGTCCGGCACGACCTGGTCTCGGCTCCACTGTTGTTTTTTCCTTGCGTTTAAATTGTATAATCACACGGTTAACTGTGGACAACGGCATATTTAAAAATTTACTTATTTCACGTTGCGAAGCGCCGCGTTCACTCTGGCCGACGATGCGACCCCGGATGAAGTCGCTAATATCACTCGAACATTGTAAGCGAGGCATAGTTGTAACGATACTAAACTATGACGAATTCCTTCCGATACATCTACCCCTACCGTAATGACAAGAGAAAGTTCTTAATTCGTTCTTAGAATTTAGCTGTTTACATATTTATACCGCTTTACCTGGTATCTATTTTATTCTGTCACCCTAGTGTATTTTATCAATTCTTAAATAACAATTTAGCCGCATTAGCGATTCTTTAAGGACCGTAGTATGGCATAGTACTAAATTTAGACGTGATACGCAGAAACAAATATGGTTTTCGGATTCAACACACCCAAATTAGTAAAAGACAAGTCTCATATAAAAGTCAGCGAAAATTGTATTGGGTAATGTTACTTTCATAAGGAAAGAAAGAAAGTCGAATTAGCTTGAACTTCATTCCTGTAACAAGACACAGAACAAACCTTAAACTTTCTTCTATGCGGAAATAACTGCCTTGCCCAGATACTACTACTCGTGCAATACGCGGATTCCGGCAATTGATTTTGTAATTGTCCCATAACAAAAGTACTTCACGATCTGCGCCACTGCCCTACTACCTGGCAGAAATTCTCTACTTTGTACTTATACTGTGTCAAGTCCATTATAGATTGTATCCAAAAACAATATAGATTAATAAATTTTATGTGTCTGTTATATCGCTTTGGAGAATTTTCGCATTACCCCTTGTATTGTAGGCAACCCGACAAAACCCATGCGTATTAGTTGCTTTGTTATTTCAGATTTGAATTTGGATAACAGAAACACATTAGCGATCATCAGTTTAACTCGTTGATATTGGAAGATTACTCAGCCAATTCTCATTGTATTAACCGGATTTTAATCGTTTTAATTATCTTTACGATGAAAGCTTCATGTATATTCTCTTCCCTAGAACGTAAAATTTCGAACGAATTACCCAGCATAGCAGTATGAAGTTTATTAAGCGGCGTTTTTACAAACGATTGCCGTTTTCGCTTTAAATTTGGACGAAGATAAATCATCGTAAACGCGAGGTATTTTATTACCGAAATACATCATCCATTATTTCCCATAATTACTTTAATGCATTTCGCGTGTGCATAGGTAATTCCGACTTCGAACGGAGTCGAAGGCGACGAATATCGATCTGTTGAATCTGGGAGGTGCAGGATTTTAGGTACGTGATGGTAGCGAGAGCAGGACGAGCAGCACTTGACGCTCAGTTGATACTACACGTAAGCGCCGCGAGGGTGCGACACCGGCGACGATGACGATGCTCCTCTTAAATCAAAATTAATTAATAGCACCTTCTGAATTGCTCTACAATTTTCACAATTAATTGCTCGATAATGATTATCCGTCGCGTGCGAATCCGTGGAACCGATATTCGAGAGGTAAATTGGAACGACGTGTTTGCTTAAATTAATAACCTGTATTAGCGATGTTCTCATCGATGTAGCATTAGTATGCGTAAGCCCAATGGTACCTGTTTATGTGTAGAATTAGTATGTTCGAACTGTATATGTACTTCGTCCACTGGCGCCTTCAAAATTGGTACTTTCAGTTATACACTTTTTCTAATTTCGAAAGGTATTAAGAGTGACACCTCAAGCACTGCCATTAGCAATAGTGTGCCCAATTGAATCTATTTGAAACTTCTAGAAAGAAGAATTTAAGCTAAAGGCAGGAGACTCAAGCATTTGCCACATTTATTTACTAGAGTTACTAGTTACGAGGACGGCCTGAAATGTTTCCAGAATCGACACGAAAGGTGTTGTTTTTTATTTTTATTTGTCGATGTAGTCTCTTCGAAGATCGATATACTTTTTCAAACGGTACTCTACTCCCTTCAAGCCGTCGGAAAAGTAGGACGACCCCTTCATTCCATTTTCCCAGCCATCCAGAAGTGTTTTATCACTGCACGAAATTCGATTTTATCCATTTTTACGAAACCGCCTGACTTGCTACACAAAACATAGCGCCACCTCTTGCCCATTCCGGTTTCATTGCCGACTTCAAAATTGATACTTTTACTTATACACTTTCTCTAATTTCGAAAAGAATTTAAAGTGACATCTTAAGCACTGTAATTAGCAATAGCGCGCTGAATTGAAGCTATTTCTGAATTTAGAGAGATTTAGACAGACTCTCTTAGTTTTTATTGGATTCGAAAAAGGAAAATTTACATTAAAAGAAGGAGAGTCAAATATTTGCCACACTTATTTGCTAGAGTTATTAGTTACTACAATATTTCCATCGTTTGTGAAACTTTCAGATTCCGACGTTTCGGCAGTATGTCTACTATCGTCTTCATGGTAATTCTGGCAGGGGCTGTTGCTTGCCAGATTCATAGATTTATCGTTAGTTCAATGGTTTGTCTAGCTATTTCTCTTTCTTATATTTGAGGAAAATTAGTCTGGTGCAGATATTGAACTCGATTCGATATTCTCAAACTTTGTAATCCGTTGCACTTAATCACTTACAAGGTAAGGGTCCCGGGTACCAAATTCAGAACTTAATGAAATTTGGTAAGATAGAGTATGTTCAGACTTGAAAATAAAAGTTCTTGTTTTGTGCTGAAATTCACTCTGAGAAGGTGCCCAACATCAATACATTAAGTAAATACCGGAAAGAAAAATGAAATACTAATAATACCAAACATCAAAATCAAAACAATGAAGACATGACAAATTGATGCAAATCTAAGTTGTAACTACTAAAGTTTCTTGCCGATTGTACCAACGGCGCTCGCGACAGCACATCCGTCCTAGGTGAAGGGATCCGTAGCAAATGATGTGACCTCGATTGCAGACGTGGCGCAATGAAACCAACTCTAGACAACAAACCAGGAAAGTCAGTTCTTCCCGTGAGAATGTTTCGCATAAAAGAAGCACTAATACGGTTTCTTCTTTCAACAAGCGTTACAAAGTCATGCCTCTGAATTAGCTTGTTCTAGGATATACCTTGCGTAGGATATCGTCCATCGTTCTTTATGATAGATATTTCAAACATTTGCACTGAACCCGGTCAAGAAGATTGATTTGAATGTTGTAGAAAGGATCGAGCTTGAAAATTACATAAGCAAAGAATAGGGTCTTTTTTGCTTCAAGACTAGTAAAATCCTTGCAAGCGCGAAAAATAAATCCTAATAATTTAGAAGCGCCTGTCGCGACATCTGAGACATGGTTAGAGAAGGTAAACTTTTCAGCATATATCACACCTAAGCTTTTAATAAAAAATTGACGAGCAATATTAATACTGTTAATACAATACAAAGAATCAAAAAAGACATGAAGAAACACTTATCTACATTTAATTTGAAATTATTACGCACACACCAGGTATAAATCATGTCCAAATTTACCTTGCAGAAGGTCAACATCATTGAAGGAGTTAACGGCGTAGTAGATTTTAATATCATCAGCATAGGCTAATAAAGGGCAGTTAATGGACTTTAAAAGATAGTCGATATATATATATATATATATATATATTAAATAGAAGCGGGCCAAGGTTCGATTCTTGAGGTACTCAAGAGGTGGAGTAAAAGTTCGAGATTTACATCTATTAAAGTAAACGTAATTAAGTCTGTATAGAGAATATGCGAATAATCAAATTAATCTTAGGAAATTCCTGCTGACACAGAAAAAACTCAGCTTCTCCAACAGCTTATGATAATCAATCAGGTCAAAGGCACGGAAAAATCAGTGTAAATAACATGCAGTTAACCACTTCCATCCACAGTTACAGCTATTGTTTGAGGATTCTGTGCCAAGTTAGTTACAGTAGATCTGTTTGCCAAAAAACCATGCTGGGATTCAGAGAGATACAATTTGATACCATAAGAAAGACGTTTATAAATTAAGACTTCAAAGACCTTCGCAAAAGAAGAAATTATAGCCACAAGTCTCTAATTGCCAATATTGGAACTATAACCCTTTTCGAAGATCGGCGAAATTCTTGCTACTTTCCATATATCAGGGAACGTACGCATGTGTAGAGCTAGATTAAAGATTATACATAGAGGGGTGACAAAAATAATAGCACAATCCTTTACAAAAAAAGCAACGAATGTTATCATCACCAGCAGTAAATTTGTTCTTTAAAGTCTTGATGCATTGCATTACTCCTACAAACACAACGGTAGTAAGCTGGAATCAATATCTGGAAAATGAGAGTTTAAGTAGAAAAATACCAGAGAATAATAATAATCCCTAATTTCTTAAAAATGTAGGACTTTTAGACGAAGCACATTTTCATTTGTCAGGTAATGTGAATTGGCGCACAAATCGATTTATGGGACTCGTCAAAACTCCTTTACATAGTGCAAAAATGAGCGTGTTGAGTGCAGTTTCGGGATACGGAATCATTAGACCTCCAGACGCATGCATTTGGGGCATGACTAAAGATGCCGTATTTCAAAGATCACCACAAACCATCGAGCCTCCGTCGCACCACTAGGACAACCCTTATTCGATAACATGATGATCAGCTTGAAACTTCGAAGTGTGCCTTCAACGAGGAGGGATGTCTTGACCTTTAGAGCATGTTGTTAAGGACTTAACATTGTTTTTTATTTTTTATATTTTATATTTTTTTTACTACTATGTATTTTATCTTCTTTGCCTTATTATTTTCATTTAGAATATTATTTTAGTTTTATTTTTTATATTTATTTATTTTCATTCTTGTATTTATTTATTTTGCTCTCTTATATCCAATTTTATTTTAATATGTATGTACATTACGCATTGTATATGTATGCAAGCCAGCCATTCGCATTACGCTAGCTAAAACTGCCTAATTAGAAATCATTCACTGCAACGTCGTCGGATATCTAATGGGAGTTTTCTTGAAATTTAAGGTACACAAGCATAGGCAGTCGTCTCCCGCGCGACAGTCGAGGTATTAGCGATCGTGCACTCTCTGTCACCTTTCGTGCCTCGTCGTAACGTGTACAGTAACGTCGTCGTAAGATTATTAGAGATTTCTAAGTTTTGCTAGTTTTGGCGGGAATCGTCGAGGACGTTGTCTATACATTTATTTCTGGCGGGAGTCATTTGGTAACGTCGTCGGACCACATGTATAGATTTTTTTAATAAGTATAAATTCTCGATTTTCTATCATCGTACGTCGAGGCTACTGTGTCCATTGTCGTCTATACATATTTTTAGTCTTCAGTTAAGTTTGTGTCGGAAATTATTTTGGTGAGATTGTCGGCGCGCATGTATAGACCTCCTCTACAAGTACGATCACTCCGCTTCTTGCTGACGGTCGTTGCGGCCGCAGCACCCGTTGTCTTTTGTACGTTTGTTCGGTCCTTGTCGTATCGGGACTTAGAAATTTTTCATTTAGTTGCTCGTCGTAGCGGACGAGTGTCACGGACCAGTTTTCTTATGTAATGTCGGCATCATCGCTCCGTTTTACTTGTCGGTGCGCAGTTCGCACATTTGCTGGTTACTGGCTTTTTCCCTTCTTTAGGGGCGCAGTAGTATAGAGCTAAAGATTGCACATAGCGTAATATTTCAAACGAGAACGCCTGGGTAGCTGTGACATTACTTTTGTATTGAGATCGGCTATTATCGCTACTGTCGCCCTCGACCAGGCGTTCAAGCTCTAAGAGATAGGGTGGGTTCCCTATAAATGTGAATATAACAAACGTATTTGGTTCAAGTACAAATACATACCAATAATACAGGGCCAAGTCCCTTAGGCAAATTTAAAACAAGGAAAGTATATTAGGCTCCGGAAAGGGACATATAAATAAGCATAGCACCGAGGTGCGCTTATAAATTTAAGAAATAAATAGGGTTGGCTCCCCTATAAAAAGGTAGTGGTGCATGCAAACAGATAGAGGCATTAGTACATGCCTCTCACAAAGCTTCAGCGGAAGCATATAAGAGTTTAACCTTTTAAACAGAATTAAGACATAGCGTTGCAACGTACATGCTGAGGCATTACTTTATGTTGCTACCAATGAAAATACATATACAAATGCTAATGTACATTACATGTATAAGAGAGCTCGAATAACTGCAATTATTGCAAATCTATATATCTTACGTACATCGTACATGTACATAGGCAAGAGTGGAAACCGTGTAACCATTTCATTTTTAAATATATTTTTTTGCGCATGCGCATTGAGTTTCACTGTACAACCTCTCCTCTAGTAAATAAGCGAACATACTCTACAAGTAAGTATTGGTCAAGTAATTTAGGAAATTACGACCAGGCTACAGCGGCGTTGTTCTTCAAACCAGGAGAACGTAACACATGTAATAAAGTCTAAATAATGTGTTAAAAAAATACAAGAATTATAAATTCAGTACTGTTTATTTCGAGCTATACTGTATTTGCTGAAAGATAAATACATAAATTCTGCTTATGCCTCATTTGCAGAATTAATTCTATAGTTCATTTCATTTTCGCAGCATTTTTTGATTTTAGATGAAACTATTGATATAAATAATAACTGAATGGAGACCTATTTCTAACTAACTGACGCAGCTTTTGAAAGGAAATTCTATTTCACAATTAGTTCTAATTACATCGTTACGTAACATTCAGATATTGTTTTCATTCTACTATATCCATTAACTACCAAGCCCCTCGTGTAGCACTACTAAAGATTAAAAGCACAAAAGACCAGCTCTCACGTACAAGAGTCGAATCCGCACCTGCTAGGCGAAAACTGGAAAATTCGTAATGAAATTCAGCACGGTTACCGCCCACAATTAAGAGTGGCGAGTTCGCGTCCGCCATTTTTACAAAGACGACGACCGCCGCTAATAGTTGCGGCGATTTCATTCGTGTATTGTTAAGTTTGTAGAAGAGCCCGAAAGAAAAGTGACGAAACAAAATAAGCGGTGGAGGTTTTCGAAGCGCCGTGAGGCTGCGGTACACGAAAATTGAATTAAAAAGTCCGCGAGGGTAATTAAAGCGGTATTAAAAGGGGTGGAATTAGCGGAGCGACTTGGCAACAGCGCTAGAATGTGGCTTTCTAGTGCGGGTCGTTATGGACATTATAATGTAAATGTTAAATATATGGATATTTTCTTTCCCAAATGAGGTAATGATACTCGTATAAAAGCGGTGATTTTCACTTGCATGGTTTAGCTATACAATTCAATACTCTTACGATCAATTCACAGGTATAGCAGTAAACTCCACTCACACAAATTAATTAATTATGCGGAACGCAGCGTTTCGGGAGCACGTGGGCTCCCATTGTCAACCGTGTTACCGCGCGTTCCGCATAATTAATTAATTTGTGTGAGTGGAGTTTACTGCTATACCTGTAAATTGTACATCCACACAGTCCTTGCAATCGTCATTTCTCTTACGATCACATCGCTTATTAT
Source organism: Trypoxylus dichotomus (assembly GCA_023509865.1). Lineage (NCBI taxonomy): Eukaryota > Metazoa > Arthropoda > Insecta > Coleoptera > Scarabaeidae > Trypoxylus > Trypoxylus dichotomus. The sequence continues at coordinate 40,043,435 of CM042081.1, forward strand.
AGTTCGTTGATTTCTTAGCAATGGTAGTCAAAAAAATGCTTGTAGGAATTCAATTAAACTATGACTACAGTTCCGATATTGCAGACAGTGATTCATACATCATAAGTGGTCACAACTGGGAAAAAGCGACTGCATTCTGTAGCATACGAAATTTGAACTACCACTAAAGTTTACTCTTTATGCTTTCAAAAATATGAACTCAAATAGTAAACTTGTAAAGATTAGTTTTACTCAAATTCGAATTTTTGTCAAGTTCTGTTGTAAATGAGCCATATGCAAGATCCTTCAATATATAAGGGCGACCTCAAATGTTTCCAAAATCGACAAGAAAAGCATGGTATTGGTGTGGTTTTTAGTTTTATTTTTCGATGTAGTCCTCTCAAAGACCCCGATACACTTTTACAAACGGTGCTCCAATCTCTTCAAGGCGTCGGAAAAGTAGAATGTCCCCAGGTGTGAAAAATAAGTATCTGTATTGGCGATAACCTCCTCATTTGAGGCAAATCTCTTTCTTCCCTGTGACTTTTTCAGGGAATAGGAAAAGCCACTGGGGGCTAGGCCCGGTGAATATGGAGGATGATACGCTACTTCGTAGAACAACTTATTCAATTTGGACACCACGATGCGGGATGAATGAACCGGTGCGTTGTCGTGGTGGAAGAGTATTTTTTCCGTTGCAAGCGAAGCCACTTCACCTTCAATACTACATCGAGTCGGATCAATAAATCGCTGTAGCATTCCCCTGTAATCGTCCTTCTCTTCTGCAGATAGTCGATGAGGATCACACCTTGGGTATCCCAATAAATGGTCTCTCCTTTCTTTGGGGCTGATTCGCCCAGAATCGTCCACTGCTTTTGCTGTTTCTTGGTCTACGATATATAGTGGTGGATACAAGTCTCGTCCACGGTTACGAAACACATGAAGATATCCCTTGGATGGAGTTAGATCCTGGCCAGACACTCCTCCGAAACGATTACCCGATTTCGTTTTTGCTCCAGCGAATGCGGTACCCATCGCGTTGAAAGCTTTTTGATACCCAAAATTTCATGTAGGATATGGCCAACGCGTTCTTCTAAGATACCTGTTATATTTGCTATCTGCTATCTCTTTCAACTTCAATCGGGGATCCGCTAGCACAGACATCATGAATATTGTCGACAATTTCATCGTTGTTAACGGTTTGTTACTTGTGCTTGTGCAGCCACGTTTGAACTCGCTCGTCCAGAAGCATGTTTGCAAGACACACTCTTAAACAATAACTATTGACAGCAGATATCTGAAATTTTAATAGGTGCCATAAAAGAGGTTGCTCTTGCCAGTGAATCCACTTCAACCCACGTGCTCCAACTCTTGCCGATTCCGGGAACATTTCATGTCGCCCTGGTAATATAATACAAAACACAATTTCTGAGAGATAGAAGCATTACGTATTCACTTGTACTATTCACGAATTCATTCCCCTTTGTATTCTTTTACCGAACTCAATTCAGCGAAGTGACGAGATTCACTTACCCAAAGTTTACATTGCATTGTCCATAACCGTAACCTCCAACAGTCTGACATCCCTCCGCCATTTTAAATATGCAAATTACACAGATTTGCTCGAGCTCATATTCGGTTTTCGGTGTGTATTATATTAAGCTTTCCCGATTTTCGCGTTTTCTCCCCTGTCGAGGAATAGGTTAAATGTAACGAAAGCTGATCGAAAACGGAACTCGAACACAAAGTACGAGTTTACTTTGTTCAATTTCTTCTACATGCGCTAGTGTCGTTATTTTATTACGACATTTGCTGTTGAAATCGATTGGAAATGCATCTACATACATCGTCGCGTCTGGTAGGGAAGAACTAGGGTCTGAATTCTGATTACTTTCCGAATAAAAATATAGTTTTGTGTTTATTTAATTGTTTACGACTGCTTTTCGCTCTTCATGTAAAAGCAAACGATATCCGAGAAATAATACAAATCTTTGCTCATAGAAACATTTTGTCAGGGGCCTTTGTTCTTTGAAATTGCGTGTGGTGAATCTGTTCACATAAGCTTGCAAAGTATTGACGAATTGAAAACTAAAGTTCACACAATATTTATAGGCTAAGACGTTAAGAAATGATCTGGTTAATGTGAGGAAGAGAAATCTCACAATATTGTTTTACTCAAACATGGTTGGATACAATAGTTAGCAGTAGAAGCACTATGCACCTTTTCATATTTCCTTCATATTCTTTATATCATCCTTATAACCGGCCTGGTGACTCATTACCTTGGTAGTAGAGTCGCGGATTCGAATACCAGAGCTGTTTCTCAGTATCGGGCACTTCTATGGTTTTCCTTACTTCATGGAGGATGCTGAGAACGAATATCCTTAAACGCACCACAGACGAAGGTGTAAAGGTAATCACTGTAATTGACGTAAGCTGTCATTAATATGGTTTATCAAGATACAAAGTACACTGCGTCACCAAAAATGTTATTATTTTTGCTAGGATCGATCCAAGTCTACCGAAACTTGGTTGCCTAGTTCAGTACAGCCAATAGAATCGTCACTACATACACTTCTTGCACTTTTTTCTGGGAAGAATGTTAGGTATAATTCTTGCGACCTTTAGTTCAATTGAATAGAATTTTCCCTTGTCATACTTGCGTTTAACGAATTTCAAACGATTGATTATGCCTAAGATACGGTAACATGGAAACTACCACCAGTTGAGCAAATTAGACAAAGGTCGAATTGTTAACTTGCGACAAGGTGATTTATCGTACAGGGAAATTGCAAATCGCTTTAACCGAAACCAATCCAACGTTATGTGCTGTTATCAGTAATGGACTAGGCCGAAGAAAACTGTAGGCAACCGATTCTCCAGCATCAAGTCAAGTGCTAATCTTTGGTCAACTAAGGAAAGTTGTCCGGTGGCCCTTTGAACTATTTATCACCGAATCAGTGTTTCCGGTTTGCAATCCTGTCGATTACAGCTGACGTTGCTACACCGACAGCAACGTTTGGAATGGTGTAGGTTGCAAATTATTGAAACGTCAATCGGGATAGGGTGCTGTTCAGTGAATTTCGGTTTAGAGATGCATAATTGCCAGATAGAGGTCACATGAAGACCACAAAAGTTACGGTACAGATTAGGTGTTCATCTGCGGCACCATGATCGCCCAGCGTTACATTAATGAGGTGATGGAGTCTCATATTCTTCCACATGTTCACCAGCTTGAAGGCTCACTTTTCCATTAGGATACTGATCATCCCCATGTAACGAGAATGTCAATATATTGCTATGGAGTCTCAGATCTTCCGGCCTTTCGAAAATCGTACCTGTGTGGATGATTACAGGGAAACTGAGGAACTTAGTAAATTGTTTGGAAAGACTGGAAGTTCCGTGATGAATTACAGGTCCTTTTGTGACAGCATACTCCAAGAGAATACCCCTCTATCAGAATCAATGCAACGACGCCCGAAAAGTGAGAGAATGTCAAACTAATAGGGAGAGGGGAGGCAATACATTATCAACACAAATACAGTTAAATTGTGTTTTCTTTTTTTTGATGATTGAAATATTCGAAACTTCTATACATCTTAACTTAAGAAGTGACGTTAGCAATTATGAATTTGTTAGATATTAACTTGTGCAGTAATACTTGCATTACTACATTGATATGATTACATAATGACAATGAATATTACTAGTGTTATGGGATTGTCTGTGCAAGATCGGACGAATATAAAATTTACGTAAGATAATGTATACCATAACATATTGTAATAATATAATTTACCTTATTTCGTATTCAATTACTTTTTTTTTGATTTTGTTATAATATTGTTTGGGTCACGTCTTTATTAAATTTTGTTTTTGTTGGAGGTAAACTACCGTTCTTTTACTTTCAATATACTCCGTTTTGCTCTTGTGTCTCGAATATTGTAGTTATCTCTACTCAGTTACCATTTACCAACATTCAGTTTAGAATTTAAAAAATATATATATTTAAAATAAAATTGTGCCAGGCTACTTGCACAGGGGGGACGTGAACTCCACAATCGTCACAATATATACATACCAGGTGTATGCATAAGTTTTTTCCACTTTTTGCTAAAAAGAAACACATAATTTTCAAGGGAAATTTATGTTTTTACCGAAGCTATTTGGCCTTCGTGTCGAAGGACTGAGTTCATTAAGTGAAAACCACGATTTTTTTCGTTTCGATTTTTCCAAGTCAATCCATTTTTCGTCACCCGTCACAATTCGCTACAAAAGTGATTTTCTATTTGGTGTTCATTCACATCGTGTGGCACCCATTTACCGAGTTTATTAATCTTCCCCATTGCTCGTAGACGTCTGCTGATTGTTTCTTGTGACACATGTATTGCTTCTGCTAATTGCCATTGAATTTGAATTGGGTCATTATCCGATAACTCCTGTAATTGTTCGTCTTTCACATTTTTGTGGTCTGCCAAAGCGCGCACTGTCTTTCATAATGAAATCACCACTTTCAAATTGTCGAAACCATGTCTCACATGCTCCAATCAAGACAGCATCTTCACCATATGCTTATACCAACAAACGATGACTTTGAAAATGATCGTCAGCCTTTTTCGTTTGATTAAATAAGAAAAGTAATGCGTACCACAAATGTTCTTTTTCATGTACAAAACTCGACACGATCACTGGACGGTAAAGGAAAGATACTAGTTTTTAACGGACTCAACTTGTGTGTGTTTGTAAGTTTAAATCTCAGACGAACAAAATGACGTATGTATCAAATTAATACGCTACGTACTTTATACCGGCGCCATCTCTTGGTTAGGGCGGAAAGAAACTAATGCACACACCTGGTATATCAAATATCGCTAGTGTAGTCTTTGCTGAAAACTGACACAACTGCTAGAGTACCTTTTAGCGCTTCAGTTTAGAATTAAAAAAATGGCTTATAACAATTCATTTTTATTTTTTCTTATCTTAGTGAATTGAAAACCGAAAGGGTATCTCCCTTCGATATTTTTCTCCACTTCGATTGACGATATCTCGAGAATGGTTAGGGACTTCGACGTTCAATAAGAAAAATCTTCTTCAGTGTGTTGGTCATTTTCGAATTCCATGGATTTGGTGATTTTTCATATGTCATTGTCATCTAGAGTCCGAATATTTATAACGGCCATAAAAATATTATATGAGCGTCCAAGATCGAACGACGACACAGAAGAATTAAAAGAACCCATATTTACTACAAAACCATTACTTCATAAAGAGAGTTCTTCATGCGACCGCATCTCTTCAAGAAAATTTACGTATCTACGCATACGTTTTAGATGCAGTTTAGCGTAAATTGTCATATTTCCAAAAGTATTGGAAAGAATTTCAAATGAAAGGCTCGAAGACGTCGCATATATATATAAGAATTCAACACATTCTGAAATAAAGTTTTAGTGAACTATGTGTAATTTACTATTTTGGGAAACACACACACAATCATTCAATTCCCGCACCTCGAAAGAACGGCACGACTGGTAGATTTATTAGTAATTAATTTCATTCCATTAAGTATCGTAGAAGAAGCAACATGACAACACTGGTTAAACGCAAATACATGTCTGTACCTACCTTTGCTACAGCCATTTTCAAAGTTTCCTTTTTTTTTGATATACGTGTTCGTAAACACTCGTTTCATGGGTCGCACATTAAATTTTCATGACCTCGTTTTTCTTCCAACCAAAAACAAGACGTAACTTCTGCTAAAACTCCAAAACTTACGCAAATAAATTCATCCTGGACCGTTTTATCCGCTACTTATAAAATCGCGTTGTAAATAAATTGACGACGGAAGGAGAATCACGAATGAAGCGAATGCGAGGAGAAGGACTCGTAATTTATCTCCGCGATGCTATTGGAGGTCTATCTTATTTCATAAGGACGAGAGATCTTAGCGTTCCCCAAGCGCTAGCGATTTCGGCGCGGACTACCGTCTTAATATTGTACTTGGTTGATATACCGTTTTATATTAACTATTTTCGGTTGTCTGCGTATTTAAATATAAGAAGGAGATCGTATACTAGCGCAATAAAAATGTAAATTTCGGGGTTCTATGGCTGCAACGGCGTTCAGGAGCGGCCATATTTACTTTTTAGGGTCGTATAAAGGGACGCCGGCGTTTTACGAACGCGAGCGGAATGAGCGGTCGTAAATTAATGCTAATAATAAATGCAGCGGCGTGCCGAAATTGATGATGTACAACTGTACGAAGGCAATCTAAAAGACAATTATAAGCTGCTCGGTATGGCCTCGGACTTGATGGCTATTAGTCGATGCTATGCTAGTGTGTAGTTCTCGTCGTAGCGATATGACGTTCTTTTGACGGTTGAAAATGCACATTTCCCTTGGTTATATGTATATCTCTTGCATTCATTTTTCACTTTGAAATGTGCGCGTGTTATAATAAACAACGAACACACCGCTTTCGAATATAGGAGCATCCAGCTTCAGTTCTGTTTAAATCAATAACCTAGCCGCTCTTCTAGTAAGTTTTAAACAAAGTCCAAAGATACCTCAAAGCGGCAGTAAAAATGATGGGGAGAAAATGCAGACCTGTTTGTCGTTAAATTATTTAGCAAATAATTGAAAAGAAAGCTAAAGATTTCATCCTAAATAAATGTATGGTGTTTCTTGAAGGACCAAGAGGTTCAAGTGAAACAGCGCGGTGAAATCTACTTAAAACAATTTAATGGATTCAATATAAAACTTCTCCACCAATTACAAAACCTAAAACTGTAACCTCACAAATTGAATATACTTTCTGAGTTGACAATAGCTCGAAAGGTTCGCTAAATATCAACCCTTCCCTCACTACTCGCAATAAACGAGTTATTGTCAAAGGAAATACACAATTGGCTGAAACTTATGGTATATACAGAATATTCAATTAAGAACATTCTTAGTTGGAACAAATGGAATAATCGCTCTAAGTATAATAATAATTATTGGTCTCAGCAAGGAAGGGCAAGTTTCAGTACCGTGCGGAGAACAACATGGAGGAGTGAAGTGCGCGGCACGGCGAATTGGGTACCCGTATGAAATCACGCTTGTACAGTATTACTCGACTGGTCGTTCTGGGTGCTTGTCAGTACACACATACTTAGAAAATTTCGCATTGGGGTACGTAATAGCGAATATACCGATATTTAGAACACGAATGCGATAGAATTAAATGTGTAAATTGTGTTATAATTCTGTTTTCAAACTTGTGTATTAATCCATTAGTATTTTCTTTATTTACCTCCCTTTGCTAGATTTATGTAACAAAATAAATGCCACAAATGTGTCGTAATGTAGTACGTAATTGAGTACCCGTATCGAAGCATGCTTGATTGTATTGTATCAGATACATTTTGCATTTTTTAAAATATGTCACTCTCAACGAAAATATTAAGTGTACAATGGAAAGCCAACCATCCTTTATATCGCTATTATATTTCAAAAAAGCACTTCTCAAACAACAGTTATCCCACCATACCGAGACTTTACACTAATCTTCTATACAGAGTAAATAGTTAGATATCCTACAGACACTGCAGTCACGTTTACGTCAGAAACCTGCAATATATATATAAATAACCTTCAAAATTATCAAAAACCTCCTTTACTTCGCTACGAGGAAACCCGTGCAAAATCAAGCGAACAATATCGAAACTTCGGTAATATCGGTATCAGATTTCTTTCTGAGTAACGGCAGCGCCGCGTTCGGCGTATAACCTATAAGGATGTTTGTTGCACGTATCCGTATATATACATAGATACATACATGTACGAACTCGGCGATGTCGTGCCCTGCATCTGCTGCCACAAAACAGGTCAATTACAGCCCAGCAAGTTCCGCAAGTCCGGGACTTCAGCGGATGCCCGTAAAAGTACTGGATGCTTCCGCTGCAATCCGAACAGCACGGAACGTGTAAACTGGGCGGATGTTTACAGCATCCTGATAAACTTAATCTTGGAATTCGTCTCGTTCGCGAGAGTGTGAATATCTGCGCTGTGAGCATAGTTTGGTAAATATGCGATGGCGAATGATTGCAAAACGAATTTTATTCGAAATTAAAATGGATTAGGAGAAATGAGTGAGATACGATTTCACGCTTCGAAGTCTAGTATATTTATTTGTGTATTTAATGATAGACCAATAGAATGGTATAATATTTGTTTAGGTATTACATACATTCGTATAAAAAACCAAATACATTTGGTGGACTCCATATAGGAAATTCTCTAGAACATTCCGAATAAATTTCAAATATCTATCTTCTGTCACTATATCATTATAGAACACTGAACCAACAGCTATGGAACCTATTAATCCGCGTCAAACATTAAAAATAAATCGAATTTGACCAATAGTGAGGACTATTCTTTTCATTACTGCATAAGATATACAGCGCTCCATTCAAATTTTCATCACAAAAATTAACGAATCATTGGCAAAAGGCCAACCTCCTATCTGAATCTTCTGGTTGTAGTGTTTGTGAGGTTCGATTTTTAAATGGGACATATTTATGTCCTTTTAACATTCTCCGAACCAATGCATAACTTAAACCCAGTTCCTTAGCAGCATGTCTAATGGATAATTCACGATGGGCCTCAAAGTATGTTAACACTGTAATTTCTACTTTTTCGTTGATAATGTTCTTCTTTTCCTTTTAAATAAGCAATCACATTATCTAAACTGTTTGTAAAGTTTTCGGAAGTAATGTCGATCTGGCTGCTGGCGTAGAGGATCGTATTCAGCCTAATATTCGCTAGTCCTCCTTGAATTTTTGCCGCATGCAATGTATGCTTCCGACATATCGCATTTCGACAAACGAGATATTATGACATCATAGTGAGATATTATTTTATACTGAACAATGAAAGATGAAAAATGTTCAAGAAAGTAATAATTAGAGACCAGATTATATGCAATGTGCAAAAATTTAATGAAATTTATTTATTATATTTTACGCATATTTGTGGTTGTCTTACACTGATTAAAGTTAATTAACGCTAATTAAGTTTAATCAGTGTAATACATCTACATATACACGTAAAATATAATAAATAAGTTAAATTAAATTTTTGCACTTTGCATATAATCCGGTCTTTAGTAATAACAATAGAGAACCAAAGAAAAACATACAATCAAATAACCAACTATCTTTAATAATTAAACGCGCAAAAGATTTTTGTTATGGTTTAGTATGAAAGCGTGTCTTTACCATCAACTAAAATCCACCATAACTTCTTTATTACTCGTTTTAAGACAGTAGTGTATTAAAACTTTTACATCATCACTTAATATATCTTTCAAAATCTTTTAAAATATACAGGATGTTCCATTCAAGAAAATACAAATCTCAAATTTCTCGGACATACGTCACGCAATTGTTTTCTTATATACTTCGTACCAATAAGCGTTAAAACATTATTATTTTTATAATTATTTTCTAGAAACAATAATAACAGAGATAGCAATGGTGCATACTTAGTTTGAATTAGCCTGTATATCTGGAGCGTTGGATCAGCGATGGTGGTACTATGTGGTCTATATTGACTTTGCTAGGGTTTTTAGTCTCTTTAACCACGATTTACTTTACTAAACTAGAGAGTATTGGCTTCTGTTCTTCGTTGATTGATTTCTTTTTACCTCTTTGGAAGGACTTGTTGTCCTCTATAATGGGTATTCATCTGCTCGGTGCAGAATATTATCTAGAGTTACGCAGGGTTTCAATCTCGGACCATTATTATTTAATATTTTTTTAAATGGTTTGCTTGATAAATTGCGATGTGATTTTTTAGTAGATGCAAACGCCTTCAAAATCTGCAACGTTATCGATTCGCTAGTCGATTATGCCAAGTTGTAGTCTTACCTTACCTTTATTAGTGATTGGTGTACTCCGAGTGGTACACCTGTAAATATTTGACTCAAACCTAAGCTTCTTTGGTAATGTATCTGTTATATGTCTTTCTGCTTCTAAATCATTGGCCTTCCTAATAAGAACTTGTCATGTTTCTAATGATATCTTGACGATAAGGACTCTATACTATGCCCTTCTTCAGTACAAATTGCAATATGCCAACTTGATTTGGTATCCTTACAACACGTATCAGATGATTTCTATAGAACGCGTTCCTCAAATATCTCAGCTACAAGGTTAGCAGCGCTTACTATGATCGAGGTTTAGATTGTGTAATATTGCTGAAGAAACATAACTTTAGTTCATTGGAACATTCACCATCATTGCAGGTTTATGTAGATTTCCGAGAACCACCACGTTACACACGATCGATTGACTTTATCGTGACCTACAGGCATAGTACAAATGTCTTAGCCCTGTCACCTGTGTTTCATTTGGTCACCAGCTTTTAATAAAATATACTTGTAGAATATTTATTGAGTCTTAAGATAGGTAATATGTACTGTATAACAGAAATGTTTCACCAAAGATAAAATCGCTGTAAATACAGCTTTACTCATGATATTGGTGAAATCATTCAAGAGAAAGACAATGTGAGGAGACATAAGACGCCTAGACACGGACATGTTTCTGCCTACCAGGCGTCATCAGCGTGGTTTCGAGCGGTTTTATGCTTAACACATGTAATTCCCTCTCTGCTACTATCTCCATATCTCTCCATACAAAACAAAGAGCAGTGCGCGAGCCCTTTCGGAATAGCAGCCCATGTATTGCTCTAGAGAAGGATGGGAAACTGTACCTGCTTCTTTTCGCTGTGTCTGACTTTGCAGACAAGTGTTTCATTCTTTTGCACTAGTTAGCACCAACAATAATCCCTTGTATTGTAGGGTTAGATATGGCGATAGTAGCAGAGAGGGAATTACATGTGTGGAGCATAAAACCGTTCGAAGCCACGCTGATGTCACCGGGTAGGCAGAAACAAGTCGGTGTGTTAGCGTCTTATGTCTCTTCACATTTCTCGTGAATGATTTCACCAATACCATGAGAAAAGCTGTATTTACAGCGATTTTATTTTTGATGTTATCTTCTAGACATTCCTTTAGATGTGTTATAGAAATGTTTGTTGTACATAAGAAACCATTTTCAATTACGAATATTTATTTTTATTTATTATTCCGAATACATAAATAACAACCCTCATATTGTACTTGTCAGGTAAGAATGAAGGCTATTGGCTTTTTAATAAAACGTCTGAAATTTGAATACCTTGTCTCGTTGCCGTTCATTCATTCAATGCCAAGTTTTGACATTACCCCGAAATCTTTTCATAAATTCTTTCACGATGTTAAAAAAATTTCTTTTATCTTCAAACAAAACAATATCAGAGATGGGATATAAATTTAACGGTGTAGCTCGTACTTAGTGAACCATATTAATTACACGAATGAAGCCATAATTAAATACAGCAATAATCTCTTTGTAGGAGCAGTAAGTAGCTCTTACATTTAAATACTTGATTCGTTCTCTTGCAAAAAGCTAAACAACCATACGCAGTGTTGACAAAGAAAAACAAGGTCATCTCCTTCACAAAACAACGTAATTTTCCATCGTAATTCGATTGCGTTTCCGAGTCGTTTCCTTCCAGTTTCCCAATTTTTCCGTTCCTTTCCCATCTCCTTCCTTATCAATTTTCACGTTTTTCTCTCAGTTCTTTTCCCTCGCAGCACTCTCCGATGATTTTCCGACAAATATTCCGAAAGGTACTCTTCCGCAACATTTGACAAGAACCGCCGTCGCTACCGCCGTCCGGGTCTCGGCGTGTCACGATCGAACGAGGGGAAAATTTCCACGACTGGCTTTAATTTAACCCCCCCGCCCTCGAAGTTCCGTATCTTCGAGGTGCTAAGGCGGCCCTTCTTTCCTTCTTCCACCGCCTCCTGTTTCTCTACACACACATTGAGGTGTAAGCGTCGTGCTGAATCTCGATCGGTTTTTAGCGTTTTAAAAGACTTTTCTTCCTGTCGAAACCGGTTCCCTCTTGGGTAGCCCTTGTACTAATCTATCCCAGAGGACAAACAAAAAGTTTATCGGAAAAGCGACTCGACTGCCGCCAAAGTAATTGATGAGTGAAAGAAGACGGGGTGGTGTTAATGTAATGGCTGGATAATGGATTAAAATCGAAAAGTGGTACGGGAAGAATTCCTAAAGTCCAGGGTCGTATCTAATGATCCTTGTGCATTATACCGATTGCATCAGTTGTTCGAGCAGAATATTAACAATACGAGGGCAATCTGAAATGTTTCCGGAATCGGCGCACAAATGGATAAAATCGAATTTCGTGCAGTGATAAAACACTTCTGGGTGGCTGGGAAAACGGCCACGGAAATTCGAAATATTGTGCTGGAGGTTCATCATTTTTGACCATCAGCTTCTGGATGAGCGAGTTCAAACGTCACCGCACAAGCACAAGTGACGAATCATGCAGTAGACGCTACCAACGATGAAATGGTCGACAAGATTCATAATGTCGTGTTAGCCGATCGCCGAATGAATTTGAAAGAGATAGCAGAGACAACAGGCATCTCTTACATCATATCTATGGAAATTTTGAGTATGAAAACGCTTTCGGCGTGATGGGTACTGCGTTTGCTAAGACTGGAGTAAAAACGAAATCGGGTGACCGTTTCGGGGAACCATCTGGCCAGAATCCAATGCAATTCGAGGGATTTCTTCTAGCGTTTCGTATTCGTAAATGAGACTTGGATCCACCACTATTTACCGGAGACCAATAGAAGAAGAAAGGAACAGTAGAAGCAATGGACGGTCCCACCGGCCGGAAAGGTCACGGCGAACATTTTTTTGGGAATTCCAAGGTGTGATCCTCATCGACTATCTACAGCAGGCAAGCACGATCACGAGGCAATACTACAGCGATTTATTGACCCAATTCGATGCAGTATTGAAGGAGAAACGGCCACGCTTGCAGCGGAAAAACGTGTTTTTCCACCACGATAATGCAGCGGCTCATTCATCCCGCGTCGTCGTGTCCAAATTGAATGAGTTGCGCTGCGAATTATAAAATCACTGAGAGATACGAGACCACCGTTTGGAAAGGTGTATTGATCTTCGAGAAGACTACATCGAAAAATAAAAGTAAAAAACCACGTTAATACCGAGTTTTTCTAGTCGATTCCGGAAGCATTTCAGGTCGCTCTCGTATATTCCTGAAGTTAAATAGAAAATTATATATATAGGGAAAGATGTGGCTTAATGATATAGTGTTCAATTCAGAGGAGGGAGGGGAATGAAAGATGTCGTATTTCAACATTACAACAGGGCTAAATAAGTTGCTATGATTGCCCATTATTTATAATGCTCTGTAGGTTTTGTAACTATAATGTGACTGGTCGAATCTTCGAGATGTTGGCACTACTTATAAATACCTTCAATAACTGCGACAGAACCAGATAAGACTACGTTACAAACTGTTTACTAAATTTAGCAGAAAAAGTGATGCTTATTACTTTATTTAAAGGAGTAGTCTTAACTGAATCTTGAGATAAATAATGTTTTCGGTAAGGTTTTTACAAATATAAAGGTAATTGTTTGGAATTTTCCCAACAATAATTCTAAAATATCTGTGGAACTATTTTCAAATCAATAATGTTCAGTAACAAATAAGCAGCAACATTCTTGTTCCTCACAAACTTCCCAAAGGAAGAGAAAACTCCAGACACAGAATAATAGTCTAATTTTGCATTTGTCTAAATAAGATGTTCTATTTTTCGTATAGTTTTTGTAAGAAAATTATTGTTTTTGACTTATAAAAAAGAAATAAGGGGTTATTCTAACTTAAATATGAATCATGTTGTAATCAAAATAAGACCAATATCGGCCAATATTTCCGAAATCGACTTAAGAGCTCCTATGATCGACCCTTTGAGCACCCTGTTGTAAGGTTTTAAAATTTCTTCTATTGCTACTGATTGCTTAGGATGGCATTCTAGGGCAACATAGCTTTTGGATAATTAATTTTGTATACCTTCCTGGTTATATCTTTGTTTATGAAATCTGTAGGATAGTTGTCCTTAGTTAACCTTTCTTTAATCTCTAGAAGGTTTTTATTGATGTTTTTCTTTTCTATAAGTGTAAAATATCGATCTACTATATTATTAATAATATTAACCTTGTATTATTTGGTGCCATACAGTTATAATTTAAATATTTCCCAGTTATAATTATAGGTCGTAGTGACTACAGACTCTGGAGTGTAATAATAGAACATTGATAAAAAGGGAAGCAGCACCCTCTACAGTGCAAAATATTCGATGAATCGTTTGCATAAATAAAGAACCTGTCAAAACAAGTTGAACCCGTACTTAGGTTCGTTATTCCGGTCCTGTCAAACCTCTCTTCTCCGTCTCTTTGCGAGCGTAAAGGATAGGATGATGCGATAGGGCGAAAACGAGCTTTAGAATCGAACCAGCGCGACGACGTAGAGTGCTCCGTGGTCGTCGCATTAAAAGAACCCGTTTGGAATGTCTATGAATAATTAATACGCTCTTATGTAGGGTCGAGTCAAACTGGGTGTACGTTACATCTTTTATTGTTCGTGACGTTGTAAATGGAAACTTTGTTCGGCGGGCGCTTTGTCTTTCAATTAGAACGAAAGTCGGGAGCTCTCGTATTGTAACGGAAGATGAATTATGTAAGTTCGGAAAGCGGGTTAGTCAATATTTGAATAAACGGCAAAGTATATCTATATATGCGTTTGACGGTAATGCACGTAAATTATTCATTTCAATTTCGAAAAAATTAATTCACGATTTGCAAGTTTTCCTTTTGTTTCGTTTCAAAAATTAAGCGGAAAAGCTCAACACTTAAAAGTTTTTTGTGCAAGTGCTGTTGGGTTATATCTCTGGAAACAATATGAGAAGGAATACACTAAATTTAAAACATGAATTTATTGTTTCTTAAGCATTGAACTTTAACATCAATATACTTTTGTATACACTGAAACCAGTTTGCGAAAGATATTTTCTATAATGGCGCTAGGGGGAAGCAGTGAATCTCTCAAAAGCTGCCACCAGCGATGACAACTTATACAATATTATATTTAATGCAACTTCCGTAATCAACATAATTTAATTGGTGATGTCCTTGGCGCTGATAATATATGCAGTGTCTCCGTAGATATGGGGATATATCTGCGGCCTTTAGTACGAGCAATTTGTATACTGCGACATAGAGGGCGCCACTAATCAGATATCAGTACTGAAAATTAACCTCCATCTTTAGTTGGCTTCTAGTCTCTACAATGTAGCACTACATCAGTCAAAAATTTCTCGTTGGTGTGGACGGATTAGTCTTAGTGAAGATCCAAAAGCCGGTACGCCGAAAAAGGTAGTCATTTACGATAACATCAATACTGTCCACAATATCATCAACGAACATCATTTATTGACATATCGCGAGATGGAGGCATCATTAGGTATTTTAAGAACCTCAATTCAAAAAAAATTGCATGATGAATTGTGTGTAAGAATTTAGTTTCCCATTGGAAACCTCATTTGTTGACTGAAGAACAGAGACCAGCTAGGGTAAAATTGGTGTCAAAAAACTCTGGGCCGCCTCAACGCTGAAACTCTAAAAACGTGACCAAGACTTACCACCACTGACGATATTAGTGGTAACCAGAAAATGAGCGCCAGTCGTCTGACACTGACAGAAGTCATCCGTTCTCGAAGTGTCTCCAAAATGATGGTCGCGACATTTGTCTCGAAAGCAGGTCATATAGCAACAACAAGATCAAAGAACTGGTAAGGCCAATTGGTGTAGGGCCTTTTGTTTGCCGCAGGTCATCGCTGAGCTTCGAGAAACCAATCCCAATCGGCTAATCATCCTCCACCAAGACAATGAAAGTTCGCGCACAACACGCAAGACAATCAAATTTTTAACGCAACAAAACGTCGAATTGTTAGACCATCCTCCGTACAGTCCGGGCCTAAGTTCTAACGATTTTTTTACCTCTCCGAGAGTCAATAACGGTCTGCGTGGTCAAAGGTTTCAGTCGATGCCTTCAAAAACGCAATTTTGATTGTACCAACAAACAAGTGAAACAACTGCTTCTAGGGTTGGTGACAATAAAGTCTTTAAAAGCTATCTATTATTTCAACTCTATATGCAAAAGTTAAAAGGCAGCTCTCGTACATCAAGGTGTTTAAATAGCGATTTTTTCGTAAGATCTCCGATGCGTAAATGAAGAACGTACTTATTCAGCGCACAAATGCTATAGGTTCAAATCCCATCGAAACCGGGAAATTTTTCAGTTTATAAACTAACTAAATTAAGTTATAACGTTGGTAGTATCAAGGAAATATATATAACATTTATTGAGAGTCCAACAGTAGAAAACCAAGTAGCAATCCATAGAATAAAACAAAAAGAAAAATAAAGAATCAGTATACGCAATCCTATCTAGTAGAGTAAGGCACAGGTGGATTAAAATTTTGTTTGACATTGTAGATTGCACGCCCTTGTGGCAAAAAGGATTTTCTTCAGACTTGTACTTATAATTACATGAATAGTTTGAACGTTCTAAGTAACAAGAATGAACCACTCATCTGGATACCAGTACATACTGGCATCTAATTGTTCGGACACTAGCCGAATAATTAGATTTAAAATGTATTTTATTGAACGTTTTTCCTCTGCATACATATATTTGCAATTATATCTTACTATTATATATTTAATATCCATATTCAGGTAAATATTGTGGATGTTGTGAAAACCCTAACAATTAATAGCTTTGCAACCCTCCGAATGTACTTGCAGTTAGTCTAATAACTTATATGTTTCTCTCTTAATGTTATGCATCAAGTATATTTTATTATATTTTAATTACTACAATTTCACATTGTTAGCTTTGCATGCCGAACCCTTTGGAATTCTCTACAGACCTAATTAGGATCAGATATTTCTAATCTATCACCTATAATTCAAATGTATAAAAGACAAGCCCCGTACAAAGTAACAACTTGAATGCATCATGTCTGAAAACGTCATTATAGTATAGAGCTTGAATTGATTTTGTCCGATAAATATCATTATAATTAACAAGACGTAGTACTCAGTATGGTGTTCAGGAAGATACTTTGTAAATATGAAATTCCTTAGTGGTAAGTGTTATTAATAAACGCGTGAAGCGGTAGTACAAAAGTGTTTTCATCTCGCAAGTGTCCATTTAATACAATTACAGATTGTAACTAATAGTTATATGGTTCTACGAACCTCAGAATATTATACGTGCCACCGGTAAACCCATCGCAACAGTCAAGTCACAACAAGGGAAACAAGGTGGGCGATACCTTTACCAGAGCTGGAGCTGAGCAAGTTTCTAATAGGCGAGAACTTATACTTGACGTATTGTATAATACTACGATATTGCATATTGTTGGATAGGTGGAAGCAAAATTTCAGGGCAAATCCGCAAACGCATTGTTGTTGTACAACTGAGGTGATGGCAGGAGACTGATAGAGTCCGACAAGAATTCTACCATGCCCGACTAGTATTTATTACAGCAATTTCGAAAACATTGTATGTCACTTGTTATATTTGCAAATTCTGCAGCAGCCAAATACAAGAAACTACACTCTTACTCCTCTATTAATGACATTATTGGCAGACTAGAGTAACTAGTTGCTAGCGTGTCGTACCTCATTATTGTATATTCTACCCTAGTTCGGTAAACAGATGATTCGTTGTCAATGAATTAATTACCGCATGCGACTAACCGGCTATTCATCTGCGGTTGTCGGCGGACGAGCAGTGAAATGGTGTGTTAAGTGTATTAATTGTGAAGACGACATGACAGTCATCGTGTAGAGGACACAGTATATTGTTGTACGAAGCTGTATTTGAAACGTTGCTTCACCTTTCACATTGTTATGGACACAATAATCTAAATCATTCCCTTTAATCCATCGATTATATCGCTTTACTAAATCTATATAAAGTTAAATGTTACCTAATTTCTTTTATAAATAGAATAGATTGGGTAATTTTGCTCAAACTAATTGACGCGTAACATAAATTTACAACATTTGTTCCCAATTTATCTTACGCACTACAACATGGATTCTGTAACAGTAAGCTGCCAAACAAAGCTGCTAATTAACATTAGGCAAGTGTTGTCAAAGGTTTTATAATCCAAGAATAAAATTTTGTTACGCGTGAACTTTCTTCTTCTCAATAACAATTTTAACTTCGTTTGATATGAAATAACTTTTCTTTATCTGTTAAACACGAATCTCTATATTAAATTTGGCTGTAACACATGGACTGAAAAGTCCCGCACTTAACACATAAATGACGCTAGTTTTATCGCAGTCACCTTTCTCTCAGTTAGTACTAACCTTCAAAAGACAGCTGTTAAAATTTCATGATATTCTATTCATTAGTTTGTGAGTTATTGTGCTATGAGTCACGCTACTTTTTTTATTTTCAAAACAATGGATCAAAAACAATTTCGTGTTTTAATTTTACACTGCTTTTGATGGGAAAAAATACCGTTCAAGCAAAGCAATGGCTTGAAAAGTGTTATGGGCACTCCGCTCCATCAGAAACAACAATAAAACGTTGGTTTGCTGACTTCAAACGTGGTCGTAGAGACACCGATGATGCAGAACGCAGTGGACGTCCAAATGAGGCGGTAACACCAGAAAACATAAAAAAAATCCACAAAATCGTTTTGAATGATCGAAAAGTGAAGTTGCGTGAGTTAGCTGACATCGTAAAGATATCAAAAGAACGTATTGGCTTTATATTGCATGAGCATTTGACTATGAGGAAGCTCTGTTCAAAGTGGGTGCCGCGTTTGCTCACTGTTGACCAAAAATAAGAACGTGTTGCAGTGTTTGGCCATGTTTAAACGTAACAAACCAGAATTTTTGCGTGGATATGTGACATGGATCCATCACTTCACTCCGGAATCAAAACGATCGTCATCTGAGTGGACAGCAACTGGTGAACCTCGTCCAAAGCGCCCGAAAGCACAACAATCGGCTGGAAAGTTTACGGCCTCTGTATTTTGGCAAAAGATAAATCGTTCTACAAAAGTGGTATTGAAATGTTAGAGCAGCGCTGGAATGATTGCGTTGCTCTTGATGGAGATTACGTTGATGAATAAAGCTAATTTTGAAACAAAAAAACCGTATTTTCTTTGTTAGGCCCGGGTCTTTTCAGCCCATATGTTACATGATAATGTAAGCTTGACTCCCGAATAATTTTCAATTCTTTTTTAAGAATTTCAAGAGTTTGTACCATGATCTGTTTGTATCATGGATATCATCACACTTCGTATGGGTATAATACCTCAATAAACCTGGTAACAATACGTTGAGTTTCCATCTAATACCGATATTTTGAATTTGATATATCCACAGATTGCTAAGCGAACTTTTTTGCTTAAATATGGGAAAGACTATGCCGTATTTGGTGAGAACGAAATGAATGCCTTCGGATGATATTATCCAAACATCTTTTTAATATTCCTTCTATTCTTTGATCTGTTGTTTTAGATATTTTTTCTTTACTGACCATAAGAAGGCTTCTTTAGCCAGCTTCCCCGTTGGCTTAGCATCTATCACGGTGGGTTGTGATTTTGACACCTCAATTGCCACAAAAGTTTCGTACGAAAGTGCGTTCTAGATCATATTCAAATGTATAGGCTTGTAGAACTTCGATATTGCCTGACTGTTGATCAAAATATTGATTATTGCTACTTCAGTTCTCCTTTCTGTCAATTGCAATGTAATTCTGTTAATTTGAATTAAATCAAGAAAACTGAAGATCTGTGTATTTTCAAAGGGTTTTTTACCCTTTCAGAGTGAATTTCAACACAAAACAAAAAATGTTTATTTTCAGGTCGCAACATATTCCACTTACCTACCAAGTTTCCTTAAGATCTGAATTTCACACGCGGTAGCCTTTCCCTGTTAGTATAATAAGACTAGTATTTAAACAAATAAATTGTTTCAGTAAATGGGCGGCACATTCGGGGGTACAAAATTAATGCAAATGAAATAATTAATGCTAACTGGAAAGTTATAAGTGTACTACCAGAACGTTGGGAGTTTGCGATCCAAACTTGATGAACTTTATTCTGTTTGTTTGAAGGTATTTCCAGTGAGAAGTATTTTTCCTCAATCTTATAATGTTCACCGATTTGATAGAAGAACTCAAGCTTCTGGCAGGACTCGTAGCGAAGGAGTAGGCTCACAAGAACCATTTCTACCTTACGGCTTTGAATCTTACTAATTTTCTTGCTGATTTTCCATCTATAGACGTTGTGGGTTGTAAATTAATTCTCAACTGTAATATATTGTTTGTATTTGCATTATATATACCTCCTAATCTAAGTTAGCATCATTTTGAGAACATTTTTGAATGAATTTTAACAGATTTTATTAATTATTCAAATGTTCTATTAGTTGGAGATTTTAATTGTCCTAATTTTCACACTAGTGGTGTTAATGATTTTAAATCGCAAGTCATTACTAATTTTCTTTGCCTCTATCATTTGGTGCAATACAATTCTGTTCTTAACAATAGATATCAGCTACTTGACCTTGTTATTGCTAATGTATAATAAAAACTACCATCAATAAGAGCGTGATGTACATTCACCTGTCCTGAAAGATCTTTCGATGGGGTACAATATTTGCGTTCAAGTTTATGTTCTATTTCCGTTCAAAAACTAAATTAAGAAAACTGAAAATCTGTGAATTTTCGAAGGGGTGTTTCATCCCCTCAGAGTGAATATCAGCACAAACAATTTTTTTTTATTTTCATGTTAACGTACTCTGCTTGCCTATCAAGTTACACTAAGATTTGACACCCGGGAACCTTTCCTTGTTAATAATTTACGTCTTCTATCTGATAGAATGGTCTTACTAGGATTTGCGGTAATAAATCGGACATTATCGCTATGTGGGTAAGACAACCTACCAGCTATGCGGCGACACAACAAGACATTGAAAATTTGCTGGTATTCGTCCCACTACGCGTCAATGATTGTCTAAATAAAAGAAGATAGCCAACGTATTGTTAATAACAACAAAATTATTTCTTTCTTTCAGGGTTCTTATTATTTCCGACATACATTCCTAATTTTTTTTTGACCGCATTGTATATATTGGAAACATTCCATCGTTCACGAACTGTTTTTCTTGTAACGTCGTTCTCTCAAAAAGAGAGCTACAACAATAATCACTTTTCTATGGGCCCGTCAGGTCCAATAACAAAGAAAAACTCAAAGTAAAAAACTGCGCGTATTTGCTTAGCATCGAACCCCATCGGATCGACAAACGGAGATGAAGAGAACGTCGAGCAAGGGTCAAAAAGAGCGCAAGAAGGAGAATGAATAAAATATACTCAAACCCGGAGGCCATCGAACGGCGCAAAAATTATTATTTCAGAAATGTTGACCCCGTAAAAGATTTTTACGAGAGAGCCAATGTGTAACGGACGGCAACACGACTGCGAATCGCCGGAGTCAATAATTTCACTGAAGGACGCCGCTTCCTCGTCCTTTAAGCCCAATAATACAGCACGTCTTTCCCTTACTGGTTCCGTACGATACGTGAACGAATCAATATTGTATGTCGGGAGAAAGGAAGATTGTGTTTTGTGTTTTATCTAATGCCGTCTGGCTGTAGTGGTAGTCGCAGTATACGTATAAACTACGAGCGTGCGAGGCGACCGCACAGTTGATACGAGATTAATTTTTTATGAAGGAATTGGATTGTGAGAACTCCACCTGATCTAATGCATTATTCAAGAGCCCTTGCGATCGTGTAAGAATTCCCCGCTATCGAGGACGCATTTCAGAGACACGAGGGTAGTTATTTTAGGCTTAGGTGGGTTTATTTCAAATTTTCTAATCTACTTCTTTTTCTTGGTCTCTAATCGGAACAAATTGAAATGCTCAATGCACCATGCAACTGTTACCTTTATTTCGAATTGTCAAGTGGATAAAGGTAAATCAACAGACCGGTGGTTAGAGACCTATTTATCGCAATCTATTGCCGCAGAAGATTGGTCCTCAGAAAGTCCGCACTTCAATCCTTTGGGTTATAAATTGTGGACTGATTTAGAAGAGAAAGTTTACTCGAAAACTCATAGAACCATCAACGCTTTGGAAGCCGATTTGATAAAAACTCCGATCTCTATGCTGCTCGACGTAGTGCATGCTGTAATAGATGAATGAGGAGAATGTTTCACGTTTAACTTGTGTTAAGACAAGAAACAGATACCTTTGAGAGATTTTTTTTCTATCCAACAAATGCGTTGCTATGGAGATAAAACAAAAAAATAAATAAATATCGTGTCAAAGTCAGACATGTTGGCATCGTTTCTGTGAGAATACTTACTTATTTTCTCATATAACTCCATAATTTTACAAAGATCTTCGTTATATCCAGTCATAAAGTGTATCAGCTGATACTACAAATAATATCTGGAAGTTCCAGACACATACTTTGGAAACCGAAGACCAGTCCATCTTAAATGCGAGAAATCACGTGCGAGTGAGTACGATTTCAAAGATTAAAGACGTCGAATCTTATGAAGTTCTTCAAAATCCACTGCTCTCATTTTGTTTCGTAAATTAATTAGAATATTTTAAGCTTAGCTAGACAGGAATTGCAGGTTTTCTGTAAAAATAACATATTTTTTTGTAAAAAATCGGTATATATTAATTAATTTCTCAATATAATTATCTTTTCGACTTTACATTTGGTTATTTTAATTAGAAAACATGATCTCTTAATTTAAACACAAATTGATCAAAATTTTAAATCAAAGACCACAATGCATATATTGTCAATTAATTATATTTCTCAAATAGCAACACAAAGCGCAGTGTCGCTAATTGTGAAGATGGAGTAGCTCCGTTTCACAGATTCCCCGATGCAAAAATAAATTTTGACAGATTTAAAAAAATGATTACCGCTATTCATAATCCAATTATGGCAATGTTAACAACGCTACATCCAGATACGGTCTAGAGTGCATACCGTGTACAGATTTTAATTTTCTTTCTTAAGGTAGACAGCATAAAACACAATTATGATTTAATGCTATTACGCTGCCAGTCTCTACTAATATCTCTTATCTCTGGTAATAAGCTCCCACAACTTTCAAAACTTTTTGCACACTTTCTGCAGAAGAGGTTGCAGTTGGGCGTCCACAACTGGGATCATCATTTAAGCTCATACGGCTTTTTTCAAATTCCTTCAATCATTTGCAAGCAGTCTTAAAAGAAGAAGCATCCACGCCTAACACATTTTGCATATCACCATGAATTTCTTTGGGCGAAACATACTTTTTTCACATGTATTTAATCACTGCGAGAATTTCAATATTGTCCATTCTTAAAATGGGCCAAAAGTACTCTGCTTTGAACGAGTGTACACAAGAAACCACTTGACAGATCAACATGAGATTTAACACGTACTTCATTAAAACATCAAGCTATACAGTAGCGTCAAAGATTGCTTTCACAACGTCATCTCATAGTTAGTTACCGAATTTTTCAGTTTACCCTCGTATATGGTGTAATTTCCTCGCAAGCATTTCGGCTAGCTTCGGTAACTTCGTCAACTGTATGAAGACAATTTGTGAATATTGTTATCTTTTAGGTGTGGACATATGAAATATTCCATAACTGAAAATCTGGAAATCGCAGTGAGAAGTCTACTATCCGACTATCAAAGAATTCATGCAATAATTCCATCGTCTCCCTTGTCGTATGGGGTGTTGTATCATCATGCTGTAAACACCTCTTGCAGTAATTGATTTACATAGTCGTAATAAATTATTACGATAGCCGTTTTTAATACATCTAGTTTCTTAAGAAATAAATTTAATTTGTTTCGTTTCGCATTTATGGCATCGTTAAAGAATATTGGGCCAATAATCCATTTATGAGAAACAGCAAGCCAAATCCTTGTTTTTTTGAGAATACAAGGGTCTCTCTTACCATCTGTATTCATCGTACCTAAAAATCATTGACAGTAATTATGCCGGGTTGCGTGATGAATGAGTAAAAGTTCCTGCACGCAATGAAACTTGTATGGAAATTTTTGTAGATCTTTTTGAAGGATTGCGCGGGATGTCCCCACTGCGCTTATTGTGGAAGTTTGTGAATATATTCCTTAGGTGATTGAATTATTCGTTCTTCAACATCTGCTATATTCTCAGCTGCCTGTCTTGGTGGTCTACCACTACGTGGTTTTCAGGACACACATCCTGTTTTTCGAGGAGGCTGTTGAGATGTTACAGCACCGATGGACCAAGTGCATTAGTGTAAAGAGACATAGTCTCCATGTCGAAAACTAAAAAATATAATCCCACTGCAGTTTTCCTGTACGGGGATCAGGGGTACAGCATAGTGATCCACCTTCGTATTTATCTACTGGTTACATCGAAGTTAGCTCACCTAAATGTAATGCAATAAAAAGTTTTACTATAAAATGACTGAAACAGATGACATCAATACTTGTTCGCATTCTCTCGAACAAACGATGCATGATGCAGACGTGTAAATACGCACGTGCACGACTGTATTTGCATAATTAGTTTTTGGTTAAAAACGAATTACCGACCACCAGCCGCGGTGTCGCGAATTTTATACGAAATTCCGCGTCCGCGATAATAAAGTTACGATCAGTGCCGCATTTGACGCAATAACAATGAACGTAAATGGGAAACCTCCCGTGCAGTACGCGTACACGTTTTATTATTCGAATCACGGGTCTCAGATTCAATTACCGGCACGGTGTATCTGTTTTACGGTGGGAAGTGAATGTCGCCAACAAAGCACCCATGGACCTCGCACCGCGCTGCAATTTGCTTTCCCGGCGAATGTGAGCGATATGAAGCGCTTTTGTTTGCGTTGACACGCAAATAAAATTTCCGTATTGGAATCTATGCTTCACACTTATTTGTTATGGAGTTTGTAAAGATGCAAAGGCGGAGGTATATAAGAGATGCAATTTGAAAGCTAGCAGTTGGAGGATAAAGCAAAAGACGTGCGGAATATGGAAGATTGCATTTTGTGCATGGGGGTTATTTGTGTGATGTTCGCAGATGCGCAGGAACGATGCCTTTCACATATTTCCAATTTTTGATTCTACAGCTGCGAGCAAATGTTATAGGCACCCTGATCAAACATGTGTTTCGCGCAGCAGATAGCGGTTCTTAGAACAAGGGTACCACGAATCTACACCGGGTCGTTATCTAAAGTAGAAATTCCTAGAAAATATAAATTACGAAGCTATATAAGACAGAAATTAAAATTTTTAGGTTGATATATTGTGCGTAGAGAAAGAAACATCGTTTGTCTCTTTGAAATGCTCTTTGAAAAATCTCAGGTCTCTAGGTCTGAATGTTTATCACAATATTAATATCGACAGTACAATTAACGATATTGCGATGATTAAAAGAGAGCCTAACGTTTTCAACTAAGTTATTAATATGAATAATAAAGTTGGTCCCAGAGCAGAACCTTGGGGAACACTGACACCAATGTTTAATGCTTTAGAACAACGATGCTAACGCAACCTCTGCATTCTACCCTTCTAATAGCGTATTCTAAGGTTCTCACTTTGTAGAATCTCATTCTTTAAGAAACATGGAGTGTAATAAAAACCTATAGATTATTGAACACTATATTTTTTTGCAAGATACTTCAGTAAATAGAAAGACAACAAAGCTAGGATTAAATGTAAAGAGATTCACAGTCCCTTTCCTTCTCCTCCAGCATAAATAACCAAATACAAAACATGGGAACTGACACCCCAACCAGTACAAATTACTTGCATGCAACCCCTTACCCACTTCCCTTACGACGACAGCGTTACGACAGCACGAGCACAGCAAATCTCTTAATTGACATCTCTTGTGATGTTGTTTCCAGGTCGCTTGGGTACGAGCCGAAGATCAAACCATTCTCAGCTTACAATCGATGGTAGTTACACATAATTCCCGCATTAGCGTTTCGCACGACAACCTGCGAACCTGGCAGCTCCGGATCAGGCAGCTGAAGGAATCGGATCGCGGCTGCTACATGTGTCAGATTAACACAAGCGTTATGAAGATCCAGCAGGGCTGCTTAGACGTGTACGGTAAGTAACTAGAGATATCCGCTTTCCACCCTCAATTTCGTCCGCGACGCGCCACTGGCGCCTTCTATTACGCCGTTTCTGTCATTTCCGTTTCTGTCATTTCCGTTTCACTTCTTCTTCATCTCGTTTCGATTGTAGCACGAGCTGTAGTAGGCGACGTAGAAGTACGGCTAGTTTCATGTTAAGCGCGAGGAATATATTAAGACGGTGGTAATGCCTCTGCTAGGAGGAAGAGATCCGGTTACCCTCGCGGAAACGGCGCCATCTTTTGTGCGATACGTCGACTAATGCACTTTGCGTTATAGCTTTTTCGGAAAGGTATTTCCTTTCGGAATTTTGAGATGTTTTGCAAGCAATGCTTATATTAAAACAAATTACGGGGGAATACTAGGGTAGGTTTTTATGTCGCGGATATTATACAGGGAATAGCGTTGTGATTTTCTTTTCAGTTGGTAAATCGAAATCGAACACGTGTAAACATAAATACCGTCAATCAAATATCTTTATTCGAATACTGTAAGCGATTTTTATAGGCAAAAACATTCCTCGTGTATTTTATAAATGTACATACAAGCAGTCATGTATAGAAGTTGGATTTTAGTCCGACTTCCTTATAGAAAGGAAAACTAACGATTTTCTGTATTCTACCATCTCTCACCGGAACAAATTGGTTAATTCACTCTTCTCTATCCTAATGACGAGATTAAATAATGGCAGCACAATCGATATTAATTCAAATATAGCGTGCAATTAAATAAAGTTTTTTCAATAAAGTGAAACGGTAAGTTTCTCTTATATATAAGGTCGTATCACAAAAATATAAACAGTTCGTGTAAAACTTATTAAAAAAAATAGTTGGCACACATGCACACACTCGCATAGCAATTAATAGATGCAAATCGAAAATTAGCATCTTCTTTGTTTTAATATATGGGAAAACGTTTTCGTTAATACGTATTATGGTAGCTTGGGTTGTTGATAGAAAGCAAATATTCATAGCTTAAGAACACATAATTTTTCGTATCTTCGAGTAAAAATAGACGAACTTTTTGGAATTCTCCAAAATCCATTGTATCTAGTGCTGGTTCAATAATCTATCCTGGAATCTAGGAAGAAGTTAGTAGCCTTTCGGAATAACTCCCAAACGTAGCCTGGGAGTCCTTTTTTGAATTTGAAAACCAACCTTGAATGATTTACAGCTTATAAAAATTGCGTATGTTAGTAAAAAAAGATTATTAAAATCATTATTTATCAGTTTCAAATTTTAGTTAGCATAGGAATTGTGTTAGAATTTTGTTAAAATTTGCTTCTGATGTAAGTGATATAATCTTTTTATTTGTATTAGTAAAATATTTTAGCTGAAAATAATTCATATCTTCTTCTTTAAAGAGAAAAAGGAAAAAAAATGTGTTCTTTACTTGCAAGCATTGGAACTTATCTAAAACCAGTGACACATAAAATGTATTATATTCAAACTATCATATGAAATTAAATGACACGATAAAACCACAAAAATCAAAACAATCTCTCTATCAGTCATTCACCATCAGCAGTACTTCACTCTTGCCCTACTACATCATGGTTATAGCTATAGAAGGGAAACAGAGGATTTTAGATACTTCCCCGTCTTTGACTTTGCTCAGATTATGTCTGTGTAAGTATTATATGATCAAGTATTGGAGCTAATCCGTAGCCCCAGCCAGGACACACCAAACAAGTCACACCACGACCAAAGCCACGAACCAACTTCAATTGATATCTTATTATTTTATAAGAAAAATTAGCTACTACAAGCAAAACTAATAAAAGAGTCCAAATGACGAGGAAGAACTTTATTATAAAGTCGTGAGAAGTTTTAATATAGTGCGTACCTTTAGCCCTCTATAAATTTTTATTATTTCTCTGTTCAAATTAGAATCTTAATTTTGAATCGTTGTGAAGCACTTATTTTTCTCCATCAAAGGTTATCACATTTATCGTCGTAAACACCCTTCAATTTGATTTGGTAAATCGACGGCTTCCCCGTTTACCTTATTTCTCCTACAAATGGTTTACCGTTTAGGTGCTCCCTGCGCATCTTATTTAGCGTACGTTTTGAACATTTAATAGTTAAGATGTGAATATTAATATTTCCTTTTTGTCCACCAAAGCAGCTTTAATTTCATAGAGGAGTCAAAACAGTGTTACACAATTGGCATAAAGATGGTGGAACCAACTTAAAAATTAAGTACAGCAGAGGAATACCAAGATTTGTATGCCCTTTAAAATAAATCCGTTCAATGCTCTCCCAATTGAAGTAATTAAAGTATTACCATACGCTTGCTTTGAGTCTCACTTTTTTGTCTTGCATTTGTAAGTTAATGCTTTTTTATTATTAAAGCGTGGGTCGTACGGCCTTTACCGCATCTCGGATTTCGATTTACACTCGTCCTTATTTTTCGAAACTTCTTCCTTTATTGCTCTGTCTTTCATGGTCTCCTCGATCCCATCTCTCCATGATGTCACTGGCCTTTCTCTTCTCCTTCTATTTTGTGGTGTATAATTTAGTGCCCTCTTTGGCCATCTATCTTCACTCATTCTTTGTTCATATCCATACCATATAAGCTGTCTTGTTTCTAATCGATCCGCACTGGTAATAAGTCTTCCTGTTGTTCGTCATCTCCCTTCATTTTTCGCATGTTCCAATTTTTATACACCGCAGGCTCTTCTCAGGAAGTCCATTTCGATGGTGTCTACATTCTTTTCATTGCTGTTTGTTATCTGCCAGCTCTCTGCATCCTATGTTAGAATAGGCTCCACAACGCCTTTATATATTTTTGTTTTCCTTTCCAGTCTTAATCCTTTAGACAACAGCAAGGAATTCATGACCTGGGTTGCCTTGTCTCCCCTGTTGTATTTTATTTCGTATGTCTATTTTCGATTTACCATCCTCACTAAGTATGTTTCCTAGGTATTTGTACTGGCTTATTCTTTTTATTTCTCTAATTTGCAAGCCCTGGTGGTCATCTTCGTCTTTATACCTTACTTTCATGTACTCAGTCTTTATCATATTTATTGTTAGACCCCAATGTTCGTATTCGTGTCTCAGTTTTCTAAACATGTAGTCTATATCCTCTTCATGCAAGCTATAATTACTCAATCATCTGCGAAATAAACACTTATGAGACTGTGATCTTCCATCTTAACTCCCATTATTTCTGTTTTTTTTTCTCCGGTTACTTAAAGCTTCCTTAATATAAATTTTAAATAAGGTAAGGGAAAGACTACATCCCTCTTATCGAGCGACCCAATCTCACGTGACTATCTGAATGTAATGGCTGTAGCATTGTATGCCTGGAGTTATTGCAGGATATTATTAACACCTTTGCCAATAAGTTCTCTTCGACATATCAACCCAGGTTTCCATCTTCATCTGATAAGCTCGTATCCGCTCAGGTTCCTTTTTCCTTTCCTGAAGTTATGAAGTGGAATTAAGCAACGTAACAGCCACCTTTCCACAAAAATTTAGTGTTGGTTACAATTTGGTTTTAGCTAAACCTCTAGCGTGCATTATTAATCGATCCATCGGTGCTGCTGATTTCCATGATAATTTGTCATACTTTCAAGAATAATGGCAAATCCCAAATGATAAACTTTCCAACTTTGCAAAGATGTTTGAGAATGTTATCTACATTTTTCACAACACGAGAGCATTTAGGTCATATCAGATACCAACACTTTAAGAAATCTGGGCATCATATTGTCTTTGGTGGTAGCAGATGTACTGTATATTTTTCTCTTAACATATCCCCAAATAAAATAATCTATTGATGAAATTAGGTGACCGCGGCGAAAACTTGCAATGACTAAGTAGTTCCTGCGATATCCCGGTAACAACTTTCATATTATGTGCTAGTGCTTAAATTATCTGGTACCACAACCACGAACTTCATGAAAATTAACATTTACTTCCGATGTAATCAGAAGTAGAAGAATTCTGGAAATCCTTTTAATCCAAAGAACCTAACGCGAAAATACGACCTGCCAAATTTCACAACGCAAATCTCACTATTTTTCTGTATCCTTCTAACTAATAGTCGTTGTGACACACCCTGCATACGTATACAGACCGTGAAGCCCTCCCCTCCAAAATTCCCATAATCTATAACTATTTTTAATTGTAGATATAGTACATTTGCTGAACTTTTTCATTTGCCAATTATATATAAGATAAACCAGATCAAACAAAAACTAACTACTCACCTCCTTGATATGCATCAAATTTAAGTGCAGATCTTAATATTTAATTACCTCAATTTATCATGCAAATTCGAGTACATCTTCCGCGCGCTATCTCCTCATGAAAATTACCAGCTCGTTTCCTTCATCGGCACGCATGACAACGCGGCGTCGGAGCTCGGGGGGATAAGAGGAAATAAGGGAAAGGCAAAAGTGTAGGAAGTGGGTGGATCGGTCGCCTAATAAATTGATTTTTCATTAGGAACCGGCAACGTGCGTTCCTCTCTCTTTCCCTCTCGCTCAAAGAGAAGGAAGGAGAAGATTTATGTAAACAACCATGACAATTTCATTAAGTCATCATCAAAAGCGGAGCGTTAGAATGGGAACAGCCGGTTGAAAAGGAGACGCGGTGGGTGAGAGGGGAGCCACCGGTGAACTGCCCAAAATCTCAAAAGAGACGGCTCAAGATGAAAGCGTACCAAAATAATCTAAAGCGAAGCAAGAAGACGCTAAGGACGTACGCACTTCGCGGGTTTATTTACTCCATTCATAATTAACATGGTTTTCACGAAATCCGGAGACGCGAAAGAAGGGCTCTAATCCTCCAAGAGTTATTATTGCACGGTTGGCAAAACAGAAAAGGTCGAATTTTAATTACGTATTAATTTGCATACTATTATTTTAGGTAATACGTGCGCCATGTGTTACGAGATCGCTTGGATATTTGACTGCGATTATAAAGGAGCGTCAGGAAGATGTTTTGCTGAAGGATTAATATACTCAAAGATACGGAATAAACCTGAGTGTAATCTAGGTGCGCGTTAGACAAGCGCGAGCAGCGGTGTTTGCAAGCAGGGGTGTTTGCGTGGTTAGAAGATGAAAGTCTAGTTACGCACGGTATTGCGAATAGTGTTTTGTTAACGGAGTCTCTTCTCTCAGAATAAATTGAATTGAAGTGTAATCCGCCTTGTACCTTAAACATTTATAAGTGCTTGAGTAGTATGAGAGAACCATTCTAAAGTGAAAAAACTAATTCACATGAAGCAACATTTTCTTTAAAAACACTCACTTAAATACCTGGCTTTTCCCGAATAGGTACAGAATAAAGGTTTGTTATGTAATTAATTTTTGACTTGTATTTGTAATATTTTAAGGGTGGGTAAACATTTATGGCCAATAATGTATATTGTCGTCACCAAGGATGCCAACTCTTTCATATACTATCCACTAGGGTACATTAAACTTAATACCTAACTATACTAAAGGTATGGATTCTGAAATATATGTACATATCCACATCACAAATACAATGTACAAACTGATATTTACATAAATATGAAGTCCTATTATTATATTAATGTCTCGAATTCCATTTTCCATCAAATAAAATATTTTGCTTGCCTCAGTTCACTAACAATATTACCTCTTCGTCCTCCCCGTCTATATTATCCCTATTTATAAAGCAAACTGGTAATATTTTCTCTTAAGAAAAGAAGTAATTCCAATGGTATTAAGAGAAAATGGGAGAGATTATATAGTTATATCAGAACGTTTAAGGTAAATTATTTGTAATATCATTAATATTAAAAGCGCAAGTTAGTGGCGTCTGGACTCCTAAAAACCATTCTATATTACGAGACTGAAAAATTCCCTTCTCTGAACGTTTTTCGAAGGAGCAATAAACAAATTGCTCTTGGTTTGGCGTATTTGGCGGCACAAGAATTTCATTACTTTAGGATACGAAGAAGATGGCAGAGGGAGACGGCGGTAGCGTTGTTGCTGTAGAGCTTAAGAATTTAATAAACTCAAAAAATTTGTGGCCGCGTTGTCATTGTCTTTCCCTCTTTTATATTGTTCTTCTTATATTTTACAGTATAGCGAGTACATCTTTTCCGCGATATGCGAATAGAAAATTCTGGAGATTCTTGAAACATGGAGCTGTTATGCAGTATTATATTCCGCCGACGAATCGTAAGAGGTTATTTCTGCTAGCGAATTGCATGCTATTCGAAAACTATCCTATTAATGCAAACGATTTTATGCATTTTTGATAATACAGCGGGTTTATATTGAAGTATAATGCGAATACCTTTCCTATCCCATAAATTCCTGGTACGAGGATGAAGAAAGTCGTAAAAATATTTTATTGTCCATCTTACAGTGTAATTATTCTTTGTCTGAAGGAAATATTGCATTGCAAAATAACGTTTATGTAACGCTTATGGCTGGTATACAACCCTGATCAATAAAAGGGAGTAAGAAATATTTAGACTTCATTTCACTCCAAGAAAGCAAAAATATAAACAATTAAAGGAAGCTAAATATAGTACTAGGCCGATACGTAAAGTATTTCCGTACTAGTTTTATACTTACTCCTGAAATAAAAACTGAGAAGGGACGACCATTGAGTGAAACCAAGAGATCGCAGTTTGTAATTTTAAGTTCAACAGTGGTCCCATCAAAAAATGTCCAAAACTTTATCATCATTCAATACGGTTTATCAGAATTACATATAGAATTGCTGAAAGTTATAACAATAGCCTGCCAAGGAAAAGCATCTATTAAAATAACTTGTTTTCCAAGATAAAAAAGGAACGTCTTTCCGACTGACGCTCTGAAGAAATATGTACATGGAGTGATCCAAAATTCGAGTTAAAACAGCTGGAAGATTGATGCACAAGTTAGAGCCTGGATTTTAGCTAGCCAACACGATTTCGTTGCTCAGAGATCTACAGTAACTAATCTTGTTGCAACTACTCAATATGTGCCTAATAGAAGCTGGAAAGCAGGTGGATGTTATATATACCGGCCCAATAAAAGCGTTTGATCAAATCGATCACACCCTGCTTATTGATAAATTGGATAGTAGTGGGTTTTCCTCTTGGCTTTGTGGCTGTATTCCTAACGTATCTTTTTGGTAGCAAACTGTTTGTGACATGTATGGGGTTTGAATGTGATTTCTTCACGCCAATCTTTGGAGTTCCTCAAGGGAGTAACTTGGGTCCACTTTTATTCCTAATATTTATCCATGATTTGTATTATCAATTCAGCTAACCAAAGAGAAACTTGAGTACTTGGGTGTCATCTTCGGCACTAAACTCACTTTTACATAACATACATCTAGTATCCGTGCTTCGGCTATGTTAGGTTTCACCATACGTGTTACAGGACCTTTTTCTTTTATTCCAGCCATTCTTCATCTTTATATTCCTTTTGTTCGATCTCGATAGGAGTATGCGTCCTTAGTTTGGACACATACATACATCTATCAGGTGCATCTTCTACGACAGATTCAAGGAAAGTATTTAAAGTTCTTATACTTTAAAAAACTTAATACTTCCCCAATACAGCGACTTAGTCTCAATACTCTACTGGATGTGTTAAAATTGATTGAGGTGACGAAATAATTTCCTTATTTGAGAGTATTTTATTAAATACAACACTATATCTATATCTTCTTCATATAGCACTTTCTTTATTTATGGATAATTTCTTAGGGTGGCTAAATAAGTGTTCGATAATATATGTAAACAATAATAAGCTTTTATATACGCCCTGTAAATAAGATTTATACTTGCAATAACCGACAGAACCCGAACTGTATACGACGCTACAGGGAAAGTAGCTCTGATATTCTCTCCTTAATAGAGGGTGACATTAACTTAGACCGCACTGTACATACATCTTGTACATGTTTTATATAAAATAAATATCTTATCGGAACTCGCTGTATTAATCAGTAACGCAACGATAAACTCCCCTGGTTTTCATATTATCTTACTCTAACTACAAATTACCGATGATACAAATGATTCGTACATATAACACATGGGCTGAAAAGTCCCAGGTAAAACACATAGATGACGCTAGTTTTCTTGCAGTCACCTTTCTCTCAGTTAGTACTAACCTTTAAAAGACAGCTGTTAAAATTTCATGATATTCTATTCATTAGTTTGTGAGTTATTGTGCTAAGAGTCACGCTACTTTTGTTATTTTCAAAACAATGGATCAAAAGCAATTTCGTGTTTTAATTTTACACTGCTTCTTGATGGGAAAAAATACCGTTCAAGCGAAG
Organism: Trypoxylus dichotomus; assembly: GCA_023509865.1. Classification (NCBI taxonomy): domain Eukaryota; kingdom Metazoa; phylum Arthropoda; class Insecta; order Coleoptera; family Scarabaeidae; genus Trypoxylus; species Trypoxylus dichotomus. The sequence goes on from CM042081.1 coordinate 40,077,857, forward strand.
CAATGGCTTGAAAAGTGTTATGGGGACTCCGCTCCATCAGAAACAACAATAAAACGTTGGTTTGCTGACTTTAAACGTGGTGGTAGAGACACCGATGATGCAGAACGCAGTGGACGTCCAAATGAGGCGGTAATACCAGAAAACATTAAAAAAATCCACAAAATCGTTTTGAATCATCGAAAAGTGAAGTTGCGTGAGTTAGCTGACATCGTAAAGATATCAAAAGAACGTATTGGTTTTATATTGCATGAGCATTTGACTATGAGAAAGCTCTGTTCAAAGTGGGTACCGCGTTTGTTCACTGTTGACCAAAAACAAGAACGTGTTGATGATTCTGAGCAGTGTTTGGCAATGTTTAAACGTAACAAACCGGAATTTTTGCGTCGATATGTGACAATGGATGAAACATGGATGAAACATGGATCCATCACTTCACTCCGGAATCAAAACGATCATCATCTGAGTGGACAGCAGCTGGTGAAGCTCGTCCAAAGCGCCCGCAAGCACAACAATCCCCTGGAAAGGTTATGGCCTCGGTATTTTGGGATGTGCGTGGTGTAATATTCATCGACTATCTTGAGAAAGGAAAAACCATCAACAGTGAATATAATATAGCGTTATTGGAGCGTTTGAAGGCCGAAATTGCAAAGAAACGACCACATATGGCAAAGAAAAAAATTTTGTTTCATCAAGATAACGCACCGTGTCACAAGTCAATCACAACAATGGCAAAATTACATGAATTGAACTTCAAATTGCTCCCACGCCCACCCTATTCGCCAGATTTGGCTCCCAGCGACTACTGGCTGTTCGTAGACCTCAACAAAAATGCTCGCCGGTAAGAAATTCCGCACGAATGAAGAGGTTATCCCTGAAACTGAGGCCTATTTTGAGGCAAAAGATAAATCGTTCTACAAAAGTGGTATTGAAATGTTAGAGCGGCGCTGGAATGATTGCTCTTGATGGAGATTACGTTGATGAATAATAATTTTGAAGCAAAAAAAACGTGTTTTCTTTGTTAGGCCCGGGACTTTTCAGCCCATGTGTTAGATACATTTCATTTATTTTAACTTTTTACCTGGGTCATTGTTTTGTTTTATAAGTTAAGACAATCTATTTATTTGACGACTTTTGTCTAGTACTGTTGCCGAAAAAGGAAGCAAGATTTTGTGCTTGTTTCACAAATATCTACTTGGTTTAATTTTATTAGAGTGACAGACAAGGATAATGGTATATACTACAGTGTTATTCAAGTTACGTTTATCTTCTAGCGTTTGTTGTCGGTTGTCAAATGTGACTTAGCATCGAGTAATTGTTCTTTTCTGAACACAGACTACGACTAAAAAGCCTTTAGTAAGTTATTTTCAATAAAGACAATGAACAGAGGTTAATGTTTTTACTATCATTACAGAGAATGGCTGAAAAGCGAATGAATTTCAAGGCGCAGAAGCTTGTGCTTAACCTTTTAGCATAACTAAGTATTTATTTAATGGTTATTGTTTATTACGAATATTATATCAAATTTGTTCTGTTGATACCTTAAAATATCATTAAATAATGAAAACGATGTATGTATGTTGTTTTATTAGTAAGAATGGTTGTTTGTTACATAGAACGCCGGCAGTGGTTAGATAACTTAATTAGAAGGTAAGCATACACACTAAGCGTCATTCATTAAAAATAGAAATTCGACCCAAATCTATTTTAGTTCTTCACATGTTGGTCCATATTTGTTATTTAAAATTCCCAACCTATTTCAGGTTATACGTCAGATATTCAAATAAATATATTTTTCATTAAATAGTTGCTGCAAAACATTAATAAATCAAAAGATAATTTTGTTAAAATAAAATAATTTGCGCTATAATACATTAAATTTATTTTCGAATTAACCGTTTATAAAAACTTAAAATAGACGAGGAGTATATGACTATCTGTATCCAATGTTAAAGATGTTCTCCTTGTTCACATGAGCAATTTATATTTTAAATAAAATCAACAAACCATAATACGTAACACAGCATCGACGTTGCTTAATAAACTCGACCCGCTTAAGTACTAAACAGTATTCGACGGTTTAATCTCTGTCCAATATAAATTACCAGAAGCGCCAAAACAACCGCAGGAACAGCTACATAACAGTACAGCGAGGAGCCTCGGCGGCAGCGACCAACAGCGCCCAAAGATCCGGTCTGGACGACCGTGAGCATCTTCCCCGATTTAATAGGGTAACGTATTATACTAACAATATTTCATCGGGCCGGCTCACGCGGCCAACGTGTAGGGTTTTCGAGGGAGGCGGGCCGGTTAATACGCTAAGCATTGGACCTGGACGCGCTACGCGATTTGCCCGGAAGAGTTCCGGAACGGCGAAACGATGTTTTACGAGTGTTGGAAATTTAGTTAGAAACCGAAACCTATCGAACGAAACTTTCAATAACGCAAGTATAGCTGGAGGTGGAGGAAGAGGACACTCTTCCGTTGGATTTGGAGGCGACGGCGGTGAAGGGGAAAAAGGGGCGCATTCGATGAGTTGGGAACGACGTGGTTATTGATTAGCGGAAATCCAATGAATTTTAACGTTGAAGATTTGTTCGCGAGATAAAAGTGGAACCGGTACCAGTCTCCGGTGGATAACCGGAACTTAAACATGCTGACGCTAGATGTTTAATGTGTGTTTCCATAAGTTAACTTCCCAAACTTCTAAACGAACAGCAATATAACTAGCGCATTGTCGGAATGAATATAATTAATAGCTTATTTCATACTTATCCAGCAATCTTTCTCTCGTAAACGCACCACTGGGAAGATACACACAAAAAGAATGAAATACATATTGCATTATTGTTAAACAATTTTTATATTCGTAATATGTTGCTGCAATATCGATTGCAAGGACTGTGTGGTTGTATAATTCACAGGTATAGGGGTAAACTCCACTCACACAAATTTATTAATTATTCGGAACGCAGCGTTTCAAGACTACGTGGACTCCCATTGTCAACCGTGTTGCCGACTAAATGTAAAAATTGTATCACACGTGCAAATTATTTTGTACGCAGGCTCTAAAATTTCTTAGAACATACGACTATTTACAATCCTTGGGTGGTTTAAGATATCTGTGTATTTTCAGGAAGGATAGAACGAAAACGAACCGTATCTTAACAGGGCCTTATGGCAATAAATCCATCAGACTCGAGTGTTCAATTTGGGGTGATTCTCTGTTCAATAAGTTTCTGTTCTTTTTCATAAATATCATTTCGTACGCGTCTAATTCTCTACACGAGTTTACGTTTTTAAGAAGTTTAACATTTTTTAAATCAATTTTATGTACGGATTTTACTATATGCTGTGCTACGCTTGACTAGTTTATCAAAATAAAAGTGTCTAATATGTTCTTTGAACCCCGTTTCGATACTCCTAGAGTGTCTAGAAACGGAAGTCCATTGTTCACTTCTTGTTCTATAGTAAACTTGATCGTAGTGAATTTTGGGTGAAGTTCTGCTAGGAAATCTTGTATGTTCCCTTTATTAGTATAAAAGACCGCGAAAATATCATCTACGTACCTAAGCTAAATTCTCGGAGAATATTTGGCTTCTTTTTTCAAGTTCGTTTCAAATTTGCTCATGAAAAGGTTCGCAATAAAAGGAGATAATGGATTCCCCATCGCCGTGCCTTCCACCTCTTCGAACCATTTTCCGCCTATTTGAAAACAATTTTGTGACATACATGATTTTGTTAACCTTTTATATTCCACTGTTTTCACGTAATTCACGTTATTTAACTTCAGAAATTCAACCGAATACTCTATAGTTTCTGGAATTGGTACGCTTGGGAAAAGTGAACAAACGTCGAATGATACAAGGATTTCCCCCATCTGTTAATTCAATCTTTTCAATTTTATTTACAAAATCGAATGAGTTCTAACCTTAGGGTATCTACTTTGTGCAGCAAGTTCTTGTATTCATTCACTAGCCATTTGGACAATTTGTATGTTGGGGAATCAATGCCGGATACTATAGGTCTCATGGAATTACCTGGTTTGTGAATTTTTGAAAGACAGCACATTTTTGGAATGGTGGGGTTTGCACTTGTTAAATTTCAGGTTATTATTCATTCTGTGATTCTAATCATGGACGATAAGGAGCTTTTCTTTAATTCTCTGTACAGTCCTGACGATAACATGGTGTTGACAGGATTGTAGTAATCCGGTTCGTCCAAAATTACTATTTTATTTCCTTTATCTGTTTTAAGGTAAAAACAATTTTTATTTCTGAGACTCTTAATAATTTCTAGATTTCTCCTATCTTGGCCGCAATTTTTACCATTTTTCAAATTTCTGGAGATTTTAACTTTGCACGCTTTTCTGACGAAGTAAAGACATCCAAGTTCCTAATATTTGTTTCTATTGATGCGATTGATTCGTCCACGGGCGATTTAGGACCGCGAATGTTATATTTTAATCCTTTACTTAGGGGGTTCATTTCGTCTTTATTAAGGGTATCAGAAGATTGGTTGCATGCGAGTGGTGTCCTGTCCATGACGTTGACGTTTTCCTTGTTTGACTTTTTTTGGACAGAGTTGCTTAAACTTTTTATTGACAATTACCGTTTTTAATTTAAGTTTCCTGTTAACGCCTTCGACGTTACGTCTTTGGAAATCACACCATTTTTGAAAATTGTTTTCGTCTAAATTCTTTGTTAATTTCAGGTGCAATGTGTATAATTCTATTTCTAATTTACTACGTTTGGCGTACTGGTATCTTGTTTCATTTTCTAGCCAATGTTTCTTGGCCCCTATGATAACTTTAAATGGTTCTTTACAGTTACTAGAAGTCCTAACCTTCATAAAAACGTAAACTCGTGTAGAGGATTAGACGCGTACGAAACGATATTTATGAAAAAGAACAGAAACTTTTTGAACAGAGAACCATCCCCAATTGCACACTCGAGTCTGATGGATTTATTGCCATAAGGCCCTGTTAAAGATACGATTCGTTTTCGTTTCATCCTTCGTGAAAATACACTGATATCTTAGAACACTCATAAATTGTAAGTAGTCATATGTTCTAAGAAATTTTAGAGCCTGCGTAGAAAATAATTTGCACGTCTGATACAATTTATACAATCAGTCGGCAACACGGTTGACAATGGAAGTCCACGTGCTCTTGAAGCGTTGCGTTCCGAATAATTAATAAATTAATGTGAGTGGAGTGGAGTGCTATACCTGTGAATTATGTTCCTGCAGACCCAATACAGCGGATGACGCGGGTAACTAAGACATATATCGATTTTTGAAGTCGGGTTGTGGTATGTTCATCAAAAGCTGTGTTGTGTCCCTGAAAGACTAGAGCATTGTCATAAAAGTGTCCTTTCATTGCAGTTTTTGATTTCGGGAACAGAAAATAATCTCATAGTGATGGTTCAGGCAAACGCAATGGGTTAGCGATGAGACAAATTTGTTTTTTAGTCAAAAACTGAATTCTAAAGATTTTGTGAGGTGCATTATCGTGCAATAAAAGCAAATCTTTTTCCGCTAGATATTCGGGCGCAACCCGATCAATTCTTCACCACAAACGATGCAAAGCTCCTAGATTGTATTCTCCACCAACAGTTGACTTCTGAAAGCGAAATTTTTTACTCGTCTTTGGACTTTCATTAGGCACATTGGCACTCGGTTTCAGAGTCATACTTTAAACACCACATCTCATTACTAGTTATGATAGAATCAAAAAAATTGTAGTCGTTTTCAGCAGTTTGAATGATGCCTCTACTAACCGCTATACCAGGGATTTTTGATCTTCATTCAGCTGATGTGGAACAAAACGTGCACACATCTTCCTTTTACCTAAGTCGATCGTCAAAATTTGTCGAGTAGTTTCCCTATTGGTATTCAATTCTTCAGCCAAGATTCTCATAGTGACATTCCCCTCGATAGCAATGATTTCACGATTTTTTTACATGAATTCAGCGCAATTTTCACCTTGTGGACGTCCTGGTCTTGAATCATTATTTAAGTCTTCACGACCACTTTTAAGTCGCATAAACTGTTGTACAAAATATATAGTCATCACCATATACTTCTTTCACCACAAATTTAATATTTGGTCTTTGTTCCACTGTGATTTCACAACATAGGTACCTAACATACAGTCATTAAAATGTGTGTAACTTTATAAGCGGCTCTCCGATTTGCTCGAACTTCAGTATGTTTACAAGAGGAACCCTGTGTATTTTTAATACGTCTACCGTTTGATACATGGCACTAAGTGTTCTGTAATTTAAATTAAAGTTTCGTTACTTAATTGTCAGACTGCGTATTTTTGGAGCTGGACGACTTTGTGAACTTTTATACGGTACTTCCCCTCAATACGTGTTTTTTCTTAACTTAGTGTGAACTTAAAATTCTTAAATGTTTTATGTATTTGTGCAGTGTGTGTACTGCGCTATAAAATCAGAAAACAAAATTTATCACCATTGGTTGTCTAATGAAGAATATCAGAAAATGTACGTCTACTACTAGATAGACGATTTTCATTGTAACTAACTGTAAATAGAATCAACTTCTTAATGTAATGTGCAAAATTATTTACAAAATATCCGTAATTATTTGATTTTGCATGGTAGTAGTAACCATAAAAAACTACTAAAAGCACCATTCAGTGCTTCTGCATATTATTGAGAAGCCTGATAACTAAAGCTTGCAGAAGTAAACACAAGAAACGTATTTGTATTTCTGTAAGCTCAGATTTTATCCCAAAGAACTAAGTAATCAAACCGCAAACATGGGCTTATTCTCTAAAACAAACACATAATCGAAACATACAGCTGCTACGTTACATTACTTTGACGCAATTTACATAGTAGGCGATGCGGGTTCTCCCCTACAATTGCGTGATGCTCCCCTTCTCTCTCAGCCGTCGGATCACAGATCAACGTATAAGTCTTTTAAGCCGATAAATCCGCTAGACGTTCCTTGCGAAACTCCAATCGTCGCTTTGCAGGCATTCCCCGGCAGATATCTGTCGTAAGCAGCTCGTGTCACGGACTCGCTACCTCACGGAGAAAATCCTAGATGATTGGCATATTTGCGGTCGGCTCACTAACTCATACAAATTACTTATGTAGGCATGACATACGCAGTGTCGCTGCCTAGTTGTGTATGTCTGGTTCGTATATTGTACGAATCTTAAAAAATGTCATTTTTAGGTACTTAAACGGGACAGAAACTCAGTGAAAGTTTAAAGGAGTACAGAATTCTGACAGGTATATTATTTATTTTGTAAATTACTACGAGGATTAATTTCCGAAAGTGAATAAGTGAGACTTGACTATTAGCAACATCTATTGGAAAAACATATCACATTCTAAGATTGTAATACTTGTTTATGATGAAAGAGGAAGCTTCACTATTTGACATTTGATTTTTTATGTTATTATAGCAGTGTGTAGCGATATGAATAAGGTACCTTAGTAGCATAAATTCACAATTTCATGTGCGATACAACATTTATACAGGATGGCATAGGGAAACAAGAAATTTTGATTGGACCCTCATTGAAGTAAAACCAATGAAAATATAAGTTTTATTGTCACAGAAAAAAGGAAATTGTACCCCATTAAGATATAGACGACAGCTTATTGATCATATGCATCGCTGGAAGCGAATGCTGAGCTTTTGCATAACATGTTGCATGGGTATTGCAGTAATTTATTCCCATTTCCATTTTTCCGTTTTCAACTCAGCGATTGTCGTTGGGTGAGTGGAATACACTAATCAGCTGTCGGACGATTGCCATTGACGCCTGGGCAGTATGAGACGTAACTCCATCTTGCTAGAAGATCGGAAAAATTGTGAAGCTCTTCAGCAACAAAATTTAGACTGTATTAACATATCGTTACTGCTGTCTTTGAAGAAGTAAACCCCAATCACACCTCGCATTGGTAAGGCACGCCAAACTCTAGATTCTTGGTCGCTTGTGTAATCGGTAAGGATCTTCAGTTACCCAGTAGTTACAATTCTGCTTAATTCAGATGGATCCGACATGGTAATGGTTGTTCATGAAATTCGGGTTGTTATTACATAATTGTTGTTGCGCCCCGTAGTTTAATGGATACAGTTTTTGCACAACTTGAAATCTGTAAGGGTGAGCCTTCAAAGCGCTGAGGAATATTCGACGGACAGATGTTTGATTCCTTGTCGATCGTTTCGGGATCCTTGCAACTAACGCCCTAACAGCTCCAATGTTTTCTGGGGGTCGTTTATATCTTGGTGGTTCCCTTTTTAAAGCTGAACCTGTCTTCTGTAAATTTCTAAACCGTGTATTGATAGCGTGGCGAGATCAAACACGGCCATGGCGTTCTACATTGTAGTGACGTCGGAATGCCATAAACTGTTTTCACTTTCATTTTAAGAATATTGGACCATCTCAAAAATTAAATTATACGAAGGGTGTCTTTTAGGTTTTGCATACTTAGAGAAAGAGAGCGCCACTAATCCAATGTCAGCACTAAAAATTAACATCCGGCTTTAGTTAATCTAAACTGAAAGTTTCAGTGCGGTACGTGTAGCGTTTTAACTACAACGAAATGTCAAAGTTAAAAGGTTAGTTGAAAAATAGAATTAAACCAAGAAACTTTTCGCGCCATAATTTGTTATGATTTTCAGAGACAATTATCTCAACAAGAATGCCCGTTTTCGTCAATGAACCATACCGGTCAACAATTTTGTGTACTGTCTGTTTCGAGATATACCGCGGAATGCAAGCTTTTACAGCAGCACGAGCACAACAGGTGATATGTGAATATTCTTTATCTGACACAGAAACTTTGTAGGTTTCTGTTACCATCAAGGGTTGATGAGAAAATTATCGCAGTAAATCGGTAATGGCTTTGTTTATAACTGCGCACTATCAAATGATACGGGCAGTGCAACATCGCCAGTAGTAGTGAATGTTGGATTTACTCATGCGGGCCAGAAAATAAACGGCAGGGTGTTTCAAGGTGAGGAATTCTTTTATAAGATCAAAGAATTATTACTGCTCTAAGGAATGCATGTTAAAACATCTCCAGTAGAGTATTGTGACTAAATCCTTATATCCTTATATCGAATAAGTAAAGTATGAGAACTTTGAACATCTCCTTTGAATCTGTTCCAGAAGATGTATCTGATGAATATATGTAGGTGACCAACCCAAGGATACGTACTTCAATTTAGACTTAATAAAAGCAAAATAAAAATGGAGAATGACTATTAGAGAAGAAAAAGGTCGTGTAACACGTATGATGAAACCCAACATACTCAGCACCGATGCACAAGTACTAGATATATGCTCTATAAATGTAAGTTTAGAGTTGAGAGTGACACCTAAGTCCCTCATAGAGTTGATTTAGCCTAATGATAAGTATAAACAATTGGAATTGTCTTACGGGAATAGGTAATAATTTTGCATTTGTGCGCATTAACACAGGTGGAATATATTTAGTTGGCTTTGTAAATAACCGCAATCCTGAGAAATATTGATTGTTATATATATTTTTTCGGCATTCTTTTGTTGGTGTCGTTACTTTCCGTCATTTTGTTCGTTTGCTATTTAGTAATAAGTCAGTGTCTTGATATTTAGAAAGAATTATTAGTTGTAATATATAATTTCATCTGCGTATAATAACTTTAGACAGCTCAATTGATAACACAAATCATTGATAAATATCGGGAATAAAGATGGACCCAAGTTACTCCCTTGAGGAACTCCAGAGGCCAGATCCGAGTCCATACATCCACCTACCTTTCACGATCGACACCCGCAGATAAATATTGAGGAATAGTAGCAAGATTAGTTACTATAGATCGCTAAAGAACAAAACCGTGCTGGCTATTGGAAATCCAGTGTCTAACTTGAGCGGAGATATACTTATTTAAACATTTCTCAAACACTTTAGCAAAATTATATAGTAGCACTATAGATCGGTAACTGGAAACTTCTCGCCGCTTTTGTAAATGGGTACCAATTTGGCAATTTTCGATACAAATGGGATGGTGGATGTTTTAAGACTAAGACCAAACAAGTAACCAAGAGGAGAAGGAAAAATATGCGCGCAGTCTCTAACCACAAAGGCCGGAATATTATCGCCACCTGCTGTGCAATGATCTCTTAACGATTTAAGAGCATACAGCGCTTCCATCTCAGTCATAGAAACGAGATCAACCATACCAGCACCTGGAGAAATCGAAGCAGCAGGCATCGGAGTTGATGTAGACGGAAGATATACCGATTGGAAAAATTCTCCAAAGGCGTCCATTATGAATGTGAATCGCCATACGTGTTGCCGTCATCATCCTTTATAGTTTTAGGAATACCTTCCCGATCCCTCCGGGAATGCAGAAATTGCCAAAAATGTTTGGGATTGGTGGATGACGTTTCGGGAAACGTCAGGGACAAAAAACCTAGTGACACGGCGGAACTCGACAACCGTTACGATTATGAATAGCCTTTAAAAGCTTTCTACTGTTTTATTCCAGCGCCATATACAAATTTTCAAAGACAACCGTAGTATTGAATTGTAGTAACTATGGAGACAAGTTGTGCCAGAAGTTGTTCCAAATAGTTACAGAGACAGAAACTCTTTAAAGTTTTCAGCAAAGAAAAAGAGTGCCATTAATTTAAAACAATAAACCAGTTTCGTCTATCACAAGCGATTTTGTTCACACTGGAACGGCAATATTACACAATTCCGCTTGATGCATCCGTCCCCATAAATTTTGAATATCTATTTTATCGTATGAAACAAGCTTCAGTGTCGGCAAGCGTATTTCATATAAACTTCACGCACACTATTCTAGCTAGAGCGCCGTGTGTTTACACCGAAGGAGCGCAATATATGTACTAAATATTTACATAATCTGATAAATAAACAGTTAACTATTTGCATAAATAATAGGATACGCCGAACGTAAACTCTAATTCCCGTGCGATTTGCATGTTAGTGGTAAGGCCGGCTCGCCAATCGTTACGTATGCGAAGGAATAAATTTCCGATAACGTAAACGTATTCCGTTACGTTATATTGTTTAAATACATAGGTGCAGATTTAATACGAAGCTTCGTTAGTCCATTCACATGACTGTAAAGATAACAAAAGCTATTTTGTAACCAATTCCGTTTGCTTTTATGTCTATGTATGTACATAGGTGTATATAGTGCGTGATCATCAGTACGGTACCTGTTCAAATTTTATTCCATATTTACAATATGGGAGCTACGTACGTACATGTGTGAATCATTAAATTCTCTATTAGGATATTTAAACTATCGCCAAAACGTGTAAGATTAGGAAAAAGGAAGTTTATGCGAATTGTATTGTCGATGTACTTCATTGGTAACGAAAGTATTCTGAATGTATTAGTACCAGGTGTATGCAGTTTCTTCGGGTTTTTACTAAAGAGAAACGCAGGAAACAAGGGAAATTATTTGTTTTTATTCAAAATATTGGACACCGGCTTCTACACATTTCACCCATCTTTCAGCTAATTTATGGATGCCATGCCATAAAAATTGCTTGCTTTTTGCGGCAAACCATTCGACCACCAAAGTTACCTAATTTAACGTCAAAAGATTATTTTATTTGGGGATATGTTAAGAGAAAAGGGCAGAGTACATCTGCTACCGCCAAAGACAATAAGATACCCGGATTTCTTAAATTGTTGGTATCTGATACGACCTGTTGTGGAAAATGTAGATAACGTTCTCAAAGATCTTTGCAAAGCTAGAAATCTTTCCAGTTGAGATCTGTCATCATTCTTGAAAACGAGACAAATTATCATGGCAATCATCAGTTCGACGGCTCGGTTAATAATGCATGCTAGAAGCTTCGTTAAAGAATATTTTGCCTCATGTATAATAATGCTTGGAACAAAATCGTTACCAACACTAAAAGTTTGTGGAAAAGTGGCTATTGCGTTGATTAATAAGGCCTTGGTCTTGAAGGGCAAGGTTCGCCAGGTGAAAGCCACGATATTTTCCGCTTCGGGTTGTCAAAATAAATCAATTTTTCGTCATCCGTCACAATTCGATACAAAAATGATTTCCTTTCGTGGTGTTGAAGCAGCATTTCACAGGTAACTTTGCGATTTTCTATTTGATGTTCGTGTAAGATCCACTTACCTAGTTTATTGGTCTTCCCCATTGCTCGAAAATGTCTGCTGATTGTCTCTTTTCACACATGTAATGCTTCTGCTAATTACCGTTGAGTTTGAGTGGGGTCATCATCCAATAACTCCTGCAGCTGCTCGTCTTCTCATTTTTGTCGTCTACCAAAGCGCTCACTGTCTTTCACATTCAAATCACCACTTCTAAATTGTAGAAACCATAGTTAAGGACGCTGTTAAATACAGTTTTTCCCATGGTATTCGTGAAATCATTCACACTATGAAGAGACATAAAACGCTAACACCCTGACTTGTTTCTACCTACCCGAAGTCATCAGCGTGGTATCGAGCGGTTTTATGCTCAAGACATTGTCATTCCCCCTTTGCTACTATCACCATATCTAACCCTACAATTCAAGTAATTTTAAAAAAAATATTCTTGGTGTTAACTAGTGTCAAAAGAATAAAACACTTATCTGCAAAGTCAGACACAGGGAGAAGAAGCCGGTACAGCTTCCCACCCTTCTCGAGCAATACATGGATTGCTAGTCCAAAGAGGGCGCTCGCACCAATTAAACATTTCCCAGGCTTACCATGATATATTTAAAACACCTATGAAGGAAGTCCTAGAAAATAACACCAAAGATAAAGACGTTGCTATATACAGCTAGATTGGTGAAATCATTCACGAGAAACATAATGTCAAGAGACTGATGAGAGCTGATGACGCTGGGTAAGCAGAAACAATGACAAAAGCTGTATTTAACAGCGTCTTTATCGTTGGTGTTATTTTCTAGGCATTCGTTTAGATGTGTTTTAAATACGAGGTTACGATCTAAAAGTCTCTTTAAAGATTAAATCATGAATTTTCTAGCATTTGGACGGTATATATTTGTAGTACATTATAAATTTTTATCAAAAATTATTGTATGTACGTAATACCAGCAATTTATGAGCGGATTGTCTCAGTAAAACCTTTAATGGACTGCATTGCAATTTGAAACTAACTTTGCACAGAAGTATCGTCACTTGACCCACTTCATATGATGATTCGCTTATCTTGCAGAATGTCAATCACAGCGCGATTCTTAACCAGAACGTTGAAAGTGCTCTGACAGGTACAGCTCGCGTTATGGCATCAAAGCGTTAAACTACTTTAGATTAGGATTTTTGCACCTGACATTACTGATAACAGATCCCATATTCTACTTTCGGTTTCGTTCAAAATTTAAGCCAACTACCTTCGGTCTGTTTGTAAAAGGTTAACTTTGTTACTAATCAAATCTAGTCAATTACCCGTCAATCCCTTGAATTCTCACAGAATCTTATATCGAAAATGCCCATACCTAATAAACGAACTACTTCCGGAATTGGACCGTATCACGACGAGATGTATAGAAATGAGGTAAGGGTAAGAGATGAAAGAAATAAAAATAAAAATGGATAAAAAGAAGAAATTTCTATATATCTCATCATGACACGGTCCAATTCCGGAAGTAGTTCGTCTGCTACTGACTCTAGCCGTGGAAACCTACGCATTCATGAGTATACCTGTCTGTAATATTAAATGAAAACTAAGTATAGTTACTATACAAATTTAATATCGTAGTCTAACAGTAAATTTCTTCCCCACATGTGTATGTGTGTTACATATTCAACTCTACGTGTGTATGTGTATTTCGAACACAGTGTTAGAGTTTCTCCGAGGACTAACCGCAGAACAGTTTACCCGTAGTAACCTACGTATGTACACTAACTAACAAAAGTATCCGAACCAGAACACACTGCGAAAGGCACATATTTGACGAAAGGTTTATTTGCTCCGTTAACGGTTAGGTTTGTTCTCTATTGTACGCTGTCACGAGATGTTCCTTCGAAAATCGTATTATTGCGGTGCGTAGTTTGTAGTTAGTTTAATTAAATTAGAACTGTGAAAATGCGTACAGTACTGTGGAGCTCTGCTTGTACGTCATTTGCGGTTGTATTCATGCCGAAATGGTGATTAAACTAATAAATTTGAAAGCGACGTATCTAGCCGTGTTAAATACAGTCTGTTCAAATGCTTCAGTTTGAAAGTAAGAAACTATAATATTAACCGTTACAATGTGAAAAAATGATAATGAAGGAGACGAAGGCACATCCGAAAAAGATTAGATTAAATTAATAAACTCGTTTATATCAGAAATATTCTCTCGGCTAATTTAGGAAGAAAAGAATATGGCACTATTGTGATGAGACTCCTCCGGAATTGGACCACGACCATGTCAGGGGGAAATTAACATAAAGGGGCAACGGAAAGGAGACAAATGAACAGGAAATGGAGGAAACAATAACAAGGAAAACGAAAGAAAAGGAAGGGAAACAAAAGAAAATGATGAAATAAAGACAATAGGAAAGAGACATAAAAGCAAAAGGAAGACGTTTAGCTTCTGTCATAGGAGCCTTCCTCCAAGAAAAGCATGGGAACCAAAGTGACAAGATTACTCGACTTGTAAACCACGCCAGATGTTAATCCACTTTCGTAGAAAATTATGGTAACTCAACGTATCGATCATGTTAGAGACAAAAACCTTCTGACATGCATTCACTTCTTAGTACATAGTTAGAGGAAGAATTTCGTTGGTTGCCAGAGGGTAAATTTAATCGATCATATGTGGTAGGAGTTTGTAATAAAGGGTATTAAACTCAATAAGGTAGATTCTGGATTCTTTTCCCAAACGGAATACGATTTTGAATCTCTCTGAGACGTTTCAGTTGCCTTACAAGCAACGAAATTCTTAGAATAATAACCGGTTTAATATCAATTTTAATTTAAAAAATTTTTTTAAAATATCTACAGAGCGTTATATCGGAGCACTTTACCATATCATTAACCTTTCTTTTCAAAACGGCATTTTCCCTAGTAGCTTAAAGTACGCAAATGTAATACCTCTTTACAAGAGGGGTGATGCTGATGATCTGGATAACTACAGCCCTATAAGTTTGCTTACAGCTTTTTCAAAAATTTTTGGGAAAATGGTATTTGACCGGCTATATAACTTTTTTAATAAATATAATTTGATTGGTTGTCGTCAGCATGGATTCCTTAGGGGTGGAGATATTGAACCCCCCGTTTTCGATCTCATGGATTCTATTATTACAGCCTTGGAGCGTAAGAGCTTACCACGTTGTATTCTGCTTGACCTGTCGAAGGCATTAATTAATCTGTAAGCTGGAATGCTATTGCGTTCGAGGCACATCTTTATCCTGGTTCAAATCTTACTTGAATCATAGGCAACGGACAGTTGAGATCAACTCCAATGGTGTTCGTATTTATTCAGATCCCATTTATTATTGTAAGTGCGTACCTCAAGGCAGGGTATGTTGGGACCACTACTTCTTGTTATTTATTTTAACGATGTCTATGCTGTCGAGTGCTCTTTGATGGAGAATACTACTAAGAAGCAATAAAACATTATTATTATTATTATTATTATTATTATTATTATCATTACTATTATTATACTTCTTCGAAATATTTAGTTTACAAGGGGATCGTATTTATCTCGCCGTTTCAATTATTCTTAGCCTGGAGCGTGTCTTAATCTTACCCCAGAACTATGTATAAGCATTTCGCGATCCATTGTTCTTGGGCTCGCTCCTAAATTACGACCAAGTTTTCCGGTTATTTCAAATTATTTCCAACACGACGAAGCTCACTTCGTAATAGCAGCTGTCACATCTAACATTTCATTAAGCCACCTTCTCCTACTGCCTATTCATCCTCGCGTCCATCAGCAAACTCGCGACACAACCGCGTCTCTTTCCGACGAACGACGTCGCGTTTATGGAAATGACGTCTCCGTTTACTCGTGGTCGACGAAGCGAGCTCCGTTCGGAAAAGAAAAGCAAACGAACCGCAAGGAGGGTAAGAAAGAGAAGAACGAAGAAAAGACGGTGGAGTGACACGTTCCTCGCACACGGGCACTTGCCGGGGTATAAGGGAGAAAAAAAATTATTAATTGACATACCGATCAGGAAGGATGGGTGTTTGAAGTGTCATATCGCGTCGTGTCGCGTCGCTCGCGGGCCGTGGAAAAAGGCAAGCAGCTCTATCTGCTAGAACGACATTAATCATTCGCGTCTGTGCACTTCTGGCGAGAATAGGAGAGATAATTAATAACGTTATTCGAAAGGAACGTCCTCCAACTTCCGCTGACTATAATTCAACGTTCAACGCACACGAAATATTTTGGTTAGTTGGTAAGGGAGGTGGTTAGGGGTCGCGATTCGTGTTTGCGAGCGGATTTCAGCAGGTGCAGGATGAAATTGACATATTAGTGAACGTTTGTATCTCTGTGCGTTAAAGAATCTCTTACAGACATAGATACATGTACCTACGTATTTGTGAGATTTATATAGACCGCGTTGTGTTAGATTGCACGAAATGTATCCAACTGGTAAAGCAGTTGATATGAAACGAATTTAGTGCGTTACACAGAAGCAAACTTAGTATCATAGGTACCTATGAGTTGGTGTTTAATGTGTTGTGGTAATTGTGTATTGTGCAACTACTTAAGACGGGTTTGTGGTTCCAAATAGAATTCAACAATAGGATATTTTTACTATTGGATGAGTGATCTTGAAATTTCTGTATTTGAATATCAAAAGAGGTTATTTCTATTATTGACGAGTGAAAATTTACAAACACATATACAGTCATGTGCACGAAAATAGCAGTGGTCTTAATTTCAAGTTTATTGAACTCTTTATTCCTACATCTTAGATAACTAGAATAACAAGTTAGTAGATTTCTTCATACCAAAGAGAAAATAAAACTGTTTATATTCTAAGACATAGAAAATAATTCATGATTAAAATAGCAATCATTCCAAAACACTACACAAATTGATTTTTTACTTAGGTAACTGGATTGAAAAACTTAATATTCTGTTGCTTCAGCTTTATTCTTTAACACCTCTTGACACCTGTGGAGCAGCGTGTTTACCAGTTTCCTACACGTCTCTACTGAAATTTTTTTAATGTAGATGGAGTCTTTATTGAAAATAAAACTTGTTTTTGACTAAGCATTTCTCTAATTATTTTTATAATAGCTTTTTGTGGCCTACTTACTGACTTTCCCTCGTATTATCACCAAAATGTTAACTTGGCTGTACAGGCTTTTTATAACGAATTGTATACTATCTTGGATCGATCTGTTCCTAAGCTTGGTTCAAATTACAAGAGTCGATACCCTCGTTGCTTTTTTGTGAAGGATTGTGCTACCATATTTGTCACTCCTCTATGTATAATCTTTAATCTAGCCCTACACATGTGTACGTTTCCTGATATATGGAAAGTAGCCAGAATTTCTCCAATCTTGAAAAAGGGTGATAATTCCAATATTGGCAATTGTAGACCTGTGGCTATAATTTCTTCTCTTGCGAAGGTTTTTGATGTCTTAATTTATAAACGTCATTCTTATGTTATCATATCATATCTCTCTGAATTTCAGCATCGTTTCTTGGCAAATAGGTCTACTGTAACTAACTTCGCACAGAGGATGTTAATTTATACTGATTTTTCCCGTGCTTTTGATCATCATAAGTTGTTGGAGAAGCTGAGTTTTTTCGGTGCCAGCAGGAATTTATTAATTAATTATGATTAATTCAATCGTATCTTCTAAACAGACTTAATTACGTTTGTTTTAATGGATTTAAATATCTAGCTTTTTACTCTACCTCTGGACTACCTCAAGGGTCGAGCCTTGGCCCGCTCCTCTTTAACATATATATCGACGATATAAAGTCCATTAACTGCCCTTTATTAGCCTGTGCTGATGATATTAAAATCTACCAAGCCGTTAACTCCTTCAATAATGTTGACCTTCTGTAGCGTAATTTGGACATGATTTATGCCTGGTGCCTACATAATAATTTAAAAGTTAAATGTAGATAAGTGTTTGTTCATGTCTTTTATAAAAGGGATAGAATAGATTCTCTGCATTGTACTAACAATATTAATATTGCTCGTCAATCTTCTATTAAAGATTTACGTGTGATATATGATGAAAAGTTTACCTTCTCTAATCATGTCTCAAATGTCGCGACAGCCACTTCTAAATTATTGGGATTTATTTTTCGTACTTGCAAGGATTTTACTAGTCTGCAATAAATACCCTTTTCTTTGCTTGCGTGGTTTTCAAGCTCGAATATGCATCCGTGGCTTGGTATCCTTTCTACAACATCCAAATCAATCTTGAGAGGATGCAGTGCAAATTCTTAAAATTTCTATCGAATAAGAACGATGGGCGATATCCTATGCGAGGTATATCCTACGACGAGCTAATTCAGAGGCATGACTTTGTAACGCTTGTTGAAAGAAGAAACCGTATTAGTGCTTCATTTATGCAAAATATTCTCACCGGAAGAATTGACTATCCTGGTTTGTTATCTGGAGTTAGTCTCACTGTGCCACGCCTGGAATCAAGATCGCATCACCTGCTATGGATCCCTACAGCTAGGACGAAGGTTAATAATTACAACTTAGATTTGCTTTAATTTGTCATGTTTTATATTATTGGTATTTATTATTTAATTATTTCTTGTTAGTATTTCATTTTTCTTTCAGGTATTTACTTAATGCATTGGTATATATTGATATATATTTAGATGTATATTTTTTTCTCGGTTTGTGGTTAATGCATGTATTATCTTTTGTTTAATATTTTGTTGCATTTTTGGATGTTCATCTGTTGGGTATTTAATAAATTATTATTGTTATTAAAAATGTTATTATTATTCGAGATTGATTGAGGTTCTCTATAAGCGGTACTTAGTCAACACAGGATCAAGCAGTCCTGCTTGCTGTTGCGTTTACATATAGTGTACACATATTCAACTTACTTCTACAATTCTTCTTTTCAAATTGAATTAAAATAACCTTTCCATCCGAGAAGTACCAAAGTAACATAGAATAACTTCTCTTTCGACGTGAATTTCCGAATATTCCATATCTTTCCGACTAACTCTATATCGCTAACTTTATAACGTTTCGCGAAAGCATTAAGCCCGAGATACGTCGTGTTAGAAATACCTTCGGTAATACTTTAATGCATTTGGTATACCGTGCACCGTCAAGTTTGAAGGAAGAGTGAATACACGTATACCTACACGTATGATACGGCAAGCATGCGGTAGTCCAACGACATTACTCTTATGCAAAATGTGTGTCTAACTTCTCCACGAGACTCTATCTAACGTGCGCTTTTGCCAGTACAAAATTCGTAAAAGTTTAGTCATTACGTTAGACGTTAAACGCGCTCTATCTTGCGAAGTTAGGACGAGAGAGCACTAAATACAAGAAGCGTTGTTGTTGAATATTTTCCGTCTTTCTATTGTAAAAGACATTATCGTAAGTTTATAGTCTACGATGTATGTTGTTGCTTCCATGGAATCGTCTTTTGTTTTTTTTTTTCTTTCTGTTCTAAACTAATGGAGTTGTGTAACAAGAAACGTAAGTGAACCTGTTATAAACTCTTCAAAAGTTCAAAACGTCACTTTCTTCGTTGAGTTAAATTATTAAGTTAAATTAAGTAAGAGTAATGCAGAAAGTTTCTAAATTTACTCACTAATGCCCAATAAGTTTAAATTTTGAAGAGGCGAAACATAACTGCAAGCAAAGGAGTGAGAAATAGAATGTATCCATCTAGCAGAACACCTTAGGATTGTGCAGAATAGTGAATATTGTAAATATTTCAGAACTATAGCACGTTTTAACAGACAATTAAGAGAGAACTGAGAAGTACAATGCTTCAAGAGAAATTGAACAGTTTGTTTCTGATCATATGTAAGCTACATTAAGAGAAAATTGTACTTCAAATTTATTATCAAAAAAATAATAGATTGATTTAAGATAGCATTATCATATATTTATACATCAGAGAAAGAAAAAAGAACTAAACACAGTTAGAATTTTCAAGAGAAAATACTGAAATGTTGTAATTGTTATCTTCTTTTACATAAGAAAAAGGAGATAGTAGAAGATGATGGACTTGGTTTTTGGTGAATATCTTACTATAAGTTCACATGTTTGTTCAAGTTTTCTTTCAACTTTATCAAGGCATGAAGATTGCCCATTTACATCTACAATCTCTGTAGGATTTATACAAAATATATGTACCTTCAAATTTTAATCCACTATCGGTTTCAAACACAAAGGAAGTTTCCCGAACGCTCGTATCGATTATATTGTTGCATCATATAAATCTATTTCACGTGGGTCGCTTCTAGTTGGTTGTTTTTCACTAGAGTTGTATGTAACTATTAGCAAACAGGTAATACTACTAGGATTAACATGTTACACAACGAAATGCTACGAATTACCAACACCTCCAATATATACTCTATGCCATATATAGCAGCCCCGTCTACGACGTGATTGACATTACTTACATTTGCTATGACGCCATCGGAGATAAAATTTCACAAAACGTTGCTTTCAGAAAAAAAATTGAATTATTTTTTGAAATCTGTTTATGAACAAATGTATTTCTTGGTGATCTTGTGTACAGCTTTAGGCATTTTTCTATTTATATGAGACGCTAGAAAAGCTAAATGAAATTATTTTAGGACACATTCATGCAATTTTAGACATTAAAATTAAATACATCATATAAAAGGTTATCAAAATTGTTTGGATTTATTGTATGTAAATTAATAATTAATTTTTTCAGAATTTTGTTGCAACTTCTATATAATTTTGACCAAATTTAAAATATTGTTTTTAATAAACGCATTGTTGAATTGGATTGGTCATTTTAAAAACAACATAAATCCTCCTCACAGCATCTTGAGAAAAACAAAAAAAAATTTTTTAATTCTGCACATTCCGTTATTTCTATCCAGTTTCTTTTTAGTGGAAAGTGTACATTGACATGATATAATTACGGTTTCAGAATGGCATATAGAGTCTATTGCACTCCTACCTTGACCAAAGAAAAAGATATATTTTGTTTTGAAAAATCACTGAATAAAATTGGAAAAATGCTTTATTGTAATACATTTAATTTAATATAATATTCAACGCACTTACAATAAGGATAATGCATTATATTGAGATATTATCAAGTATTAGTCATCATCATATGTAAGTGTGATTGCAGTTCACTGGAAAATGTTATAAAGTTCTCGCACACTTGGGACTTTATTGTTTTCTATAACAAACTGGAACTTTCTTGAGACTTCATCTTTTTCTCTTTGATAAGGATTTTTACATCTGGATAAGCTCTTTGTGTTGGAGAAGTGGAATTTCATTACTTCGAGACAATTTAAAAGTGTGTCGGTTCAAGCCAAGAATAAAATAACGTGTAACTACATAGCCTTCTTTACACCGTAGTATGGAAAATGGGGAAAACTCGACACTGCAAATGGTTGCTTCGGATCTCGTGGAATGTTTCTGCTAGCAGTCTCCAAGAACAACCATTTTGACCTTTGAAATCTTTAATAACACTATTATTAGATTCGATGAAGTGAACTTTGAAGGTGTTTTTGTTACTGTATTCCCGTATAAGCTCCAAGTATTCTTTTGGTGTGTAAATTCTGTCAATTTTTATCAGTTTTGTTTTAATATCGAATGTGAAAATATTGCTCCACTGTGTCGAAACATCCCATTGCTATGAAAGCAGCGCACTTTCGAATTGTAGTATGGTTTCTTTTTGGCCGAGGCGTACATCTGAAAAAAATGCGGAAGACTTTCACATCTTCCGATATAAGGTTTTTCTTCATTACGGCATTGACAATAAAAGAACATACTTCATTAAGACCCCCTTGCGTAATCCTTCGTGATACATATAAAACACAGATTTGCCAGTTCTAAAATGATAAATATTATGAAGACTAATTGTGAGTTGGTGAAGACAGAATATATCTTGGATGTGGAGCACAGGCAACAGCAGGTCTTACATACAGTCTATGCATATTTCATCAACGGTCGCATCTTTTTGGCAGAATTCAGCAACAGTCTTCATCTGGTTATAATTTTTTTTGGTCCGCACAGGTGGACAATTTTTTTCAGCGGCTGCTACACGCTTTGTATTATCATTCAGTGCTTTTGATTTCAGTGTTCACGTATCTACTTGAGGTCTTCCAAATGAGAAGCCGTGTTCCTTGAAAATTTTCAAATAATATTTGTGCCAGATGGGGAAATATGTGTTTTTAGAGCAATACAATTCATACATTATTTTAACATTCAGTCATTCACTTAGATGTGCGAATTCGCGGTTTACGTAATGGCCTCTTTTATCCGGAAACTACTCGATGTGTTCCTTAATTCTTGCGATAACGTGAGCAGGTTTGGCAATGGCTGGTGTATATTTTCCTCTGTGATCTATTGGTGATTTGCCCATACGTAACAAATATGTAATGCGTCGTACTCTATTGGCGGTAATGCCTTGTATTTTAAGAAACCCATCTTTAAATGTACCGATTTTGTCAGAAGAACTAACTAACGTAAATTTGAATGCAGAATCATGAATTTTTAACGTTTCGTTTCTGTGCAGGCCGTCTACATTGGATTAGTATCGGTATTACTAAATTTTGCAAGTAAGTATCCTATTAGTCTTTTGTCTCAAACTCTCTAAACTTTGAGAAAACCTCCAATTTTATCTCTTCTAGTCCTGAAGTTAAACATTTTTTACGCCCAAGAATGTTTTGGACAGTAGCAATGCTCAACTTATAAAAATTATGTAAGCACATTAGCCACATTCTTGTCCTGGCTGTAATTTTAGTTCCTCCACCATATTCTTCCATCTCTTCTCTTATGCGTGCGTTCTTCACAATTTTACACTTGCATGTAACTAGTTTTGCACCTCTTTTGCGTTTTTTTACAATTAATACCTTCTTCATTGGCATCCATCTTCAAATCAGACTAATAAGTAATAACACCAGAAATCAGCTAAAATAACTTGTTCACAGCTCTACCTGTCGTAAATTCTGGTTACTTACTAAACAATCCCTGATATATGTTTTCTAATGCAATGAAAAACCATGCCCTGGTAAGAAAAACGACAGAAACGTCATTGTACGTACTTATATTACAAAACGGATGCGCTTACATAGATACATATTGAACTGAAACCTATGAATGATGCTATCACCTCTTGCAGTCACAAATACAAATTTGAATACAATCAAATTATTTAAAAATCGAGAAGAAGTATTTATTTCTTGAAAATATATACAATCTTCGAAACCAAATGCACGTATTCAATATGCGCCGCAACAAATCATATTGGACTAATTATTAGTCTTGCCAAAGTAAGGAAAGTTACAGTGCAGTGCAGAGAACAACATGGAGGGGTCGATCGGCCATATCAAGGCGAGTGTTCAGCCATTCCATCGGCTACTTGCTTATCCTTGAAGCACCTGGGACTTCTTTCTCTTGGGAGTTCTTTCCAATAGTTAGAGTATTTTCTTTTTCAATTGCCATGCTTTCAGAAGGTAAAACAGTTTACCGTTGTTTTACTCTTTTTCTACCAGCAGACTAATCATTTTTCAGTGCAAAGGATTTTGTTGGCATTGCATCATAATAAAGACCTGCTTAATCAGCATTTAGGTGGCCAATAGTCTCTGCCAGGTGGGGAAAGTTACAGTGGAGTGCGGAAAACAATGTGGAGGGGCGGATGATTGTGACCTTCGGTAGTTAGCATAGGCGATGCAGACGCAGAAGTGTTTACACAAAAAATAATGATAAAATAAAAATATATAACGTGATGAAAGACTTAATGTTCTAAGAAGTTTCCACGAAATCACAAATTGAGTAGCATCTACTAAATATTAGAATTATTAAATATGTCTCCACACCTGTTTCAGTCAAATCCATGAATGAAATTTTTTCTAATGATGAAAACGACCGTTCCACATCGAGTGATGTTATATTTGTAAATTGAAAGTAATCCTTGTGACAACTTAATGGATCTTTCGAATTGCCTTCACAAATTTGTCAATGATACTTTCAAGTTTTCGTATTACACTTTCATTGTTTTCGCCTTCCGTCGTACATAAGTGTGAGACAACATCATCCACAATTTGAATAGGATCCACAAACGACATCGAATCATTTTGTAATTTTTCAATTCCGTCCGCTAATCCGTGGTAGTTCCTGCGAATACTTTCTAAAACAAGTTTTACCCGATTATCTTGAAACATCTTCTGGCTTTTTTTGTTAGCTTTGCCGTGTCTCGGATCGAATTGTAAAACTACCTTCTTCACATCATCAAAATGTTCGCAGTAGTAAAACGCAGCCTTTAACCATGTTCCCCGACGCATAGTAATCGGCTTTGGTGACACTGTGGGACACAGTTCGTAGAATCTTTTTCTACATTTTTAGGACTTTAGAAATACTCCACGCAGAACGCCACGTTGTTCTCCCCACGGCACTGAAACTTGCCCCTCTTTGCCAAGACTAGTAATAATAATTAGTCTAAAATGTTTTGTCGCGCTGCATATTGAATATGAGCACTTGTTTTCGTATATAATGTCATGGAGTGAAATAAATTTTAAGATTGTATATATTTTCGCAAAATAAATATTTCTTCTTGATTTTTAAGTAATTCAATTATATTCAAAATTGTATTTGTGAGCGCTAGAGAGGCATGAAGCCTATGAATGATGCTATCATAGGCTTCATGCCAATATATTTTGTCCAACACTATATGTATAAGGAACCTGAAGACATCAAAAGGTCAATATTCGTAGAAATGGGATACTGCATCTACTAATCACCTGCCAAGTGACGTTTGATGTTCTAGTAGAAAAAATATAAATGAGGGTAAATTTACACAACAAATTACAGGATCATTCACACGTGAATTAGTTTACACAAAGATGAAGCTCACTTTAATTTTCTATACATAGACACAATATTTCGTTAAAAACATAATCGTAATTCAGAACCCAGTTATCCACAATTTATATATACGCAGTAACAGGATGAAAAATGTACCCCAACAGAAAGGAACGTTACACGCGATAGCCTACTTGGATTTTTTTTACTTCGCTACGTTAACGCCAAATTAACACGTCGCCGTTTATCGTTGCTTCGCAACGCATCTGCTCTCCTCCAAAATTATTACTACCCACTTGATTTATGCCGGAATCCTTTTTCCGGAAAGCGCTCCGAAACATCTGATTTATGATTAATAGTCGTGAAGTAAGCTACGCTCCGATCGAAGTCATGTTTATTGATGACAGTAAACGTCAAAGGACATCAATTTATATATCCCACCGATAGATTCCGCCGTTTGTGCGCGTAAAACCGAAACGTAGAAAGGTTACCGTTTGGATTCTGGAGCATTTTTTATTCATGACGGTGCTCCCGTTCGAAAGTGCTGTTGTATCGTCGTTAAAGGCTGTCAGTTGTGTTGATTTGTTGAGGATTTTGAATAAATGAAGCGAATGACCCGCTCGTAAATTCGGCAAAAATAGTGGTTCCAATAAAGTTTGGAAAAGCATCACCCATGTAACTATATAGGTATAGGCATCGATGAATTGAATTACAAACGATATTCTAGTTAACTGGATTAACAAATGCTAATAGAAGCAATATACGATGAAATTTATAACAAATTCAAATACAGTGGATTATAATTCTATAACACCCCAACAGATGGCAGCACAAAGCTGCACACGCACTCACAGTATGTGACCATGTGCGCTACCACTTTTGCGATTCCAACACGCACCACAAGCTTAAACAAAAGGCGAACATAAAATTTTATGTCACAAAAACTTGAAGAACGAAAGAACGTCACTGGAAGATGACGATAGATGAGGAAAATGTTAAACTACCGCATCACCGAAAAATGTCGAAACAATCCACACCATTGCATAGTTAACCATTTATACAAAACATTGCGGTTAATCCTCACGTGTAATTAGAACATGCGCCTATGGCTGCTTCCACATATTTGGCAACTGCAGTCCGTCATCTCTGTTGATGTTGTTCCAATTTTCTGTAATTCAATAAGGTCTCTGTACAACCTTCTTCAGTTGGTTGGGTTGCTAATTACTTACATTTATCAAATCTAATGCCATTCCATTCATACCTATTAGTGCCTTGTATCTCGTATATGTTCTTTTAACCTAGTGTTGATATTTTCTACGTATTTGTCCGGTATATACCTTTCCTCACGTGCAAGGTGTCCTGTAGACTCCTAAGCTTTGAAAGAGTGAAGTACGGTCCTTCAGGGGAGATAGTTTGACCCATAATTTTAATATTGAAGATTACCTTGGTATTGCATTTGCGTCATTCCAATAGTGGTTATTGCTTCTTCCTGTTCTTTAGATTATCTATTCATGGTATCCTAGTATCTTTTAATCTGCAGTCGTTTCGTTGAGGAGTTTCCTTGAAATTCTGGAATTCAGTTTCAAGATATTCTTTATCTTTGTCATCTTGACTCTGTGCACCAATGCGTTCAGGATTCCTCACTTTTGTGTAGGATGATCTTAGTGTCCCGGTGCTTTGTTCTTTTCTTTTTTGAGCTATCCTCTTCGAGTACCCTGGTAAATTGTATTCTATTGAAGTGTTCCGGAAATGTTTGCAATTTGAAACAGGTGTCGTCGATATATCGATATCAGCACTTTAGTTTTAGTTCAGTTGACACTCCCATAAAAATATTCGCTAACACTGGTGACAAAAGTGATCCCATGGTGGATTTCTCTACTTATTCGTACAATTTTCCGTCGAAGATGAAGCTTGTTGACGATGCTCAGAGTTCTCTTAAATCTAAGGTATCGTCTTCCATGTGAATTTCTTGGTAACATCGCTGCACGTTGTTAACAGCTTCTGCTACTGTGATATTTGTAAACAGTAACTTCACGTTGAAGCTTGCTTGAATATCATTATTCTTCATTTTGACATTTAGTTTTTTAGATGAAACAAACTGAATTCATGACGTCTTTATTGGTCAGGTATTTGGCCAGAGGACTAGTGACAGATCCAGCTGCTGGCACAATAGATCTTGTAGGTTTTTCGGATTTTGAGGAGTCCACGTAATACTAAGGTTTTGGTGTGTTCTGATGATGTTCCGGTATTAAGGTTTAGGTCTTAAGGTCTTTCCTGAGCTGGTTTAAAGGCCTTCTTAAATTTGCGATACGTAAAATCTGATAGTAATAACTGCATCTTTCTTTATATTATCCTTAATGACAATGGTATTCCTTTTGTCCGTATAATATAGTGTAGCGTATGTCCTTCCTCAATTCAGTTGTGACTTTTCTGTCTACTCTTGATAGATTTGATGCAGTTGCCTTGGTTGATATCAAGTTTCGTTTGTGTAGTTGATCTGATCACTTCCATTTCTCTTTTCTTATTGATTTGATATAAGTTTCTATGGCACAGATGATGTCTTTAAATCTTTTGCCAAAATTTGTTTCTTCGGGTCTTGGAGTGGTTTGGAAGACAAGTTTACAATTACTCTGTCTTGATTTAAACTTTGAACTTTGTATAATAGGGCTTATTATCCCTGAAAAACTCAGTTTTCAAGCCATTTGTTACAATTACACAGTCGTCTTCCCGTCTTAGCTTGTTGTCTTGTTCATATTTTCCAAATATTTTACATGTCGGCCTTCATATTTCCCAGCGTAAAAGCACGAAATGAAGTTTAAGAGATACAGTCGTATTTCGCGTTTAAACTGCACAGACGGAACGAATTTGGCGTATCTAGAAAGCGTGTTGTCGTAAAATTATATCCCAGAGAAACGCTTCTTATGGTCGTATTCTGACGTCAGCCTTGGAAAATTTACAGGAACAATGCTTACTTAAGGGATTGATTAATTTATTTAGATAATCCGGGAGGCTTTTAATGTAATTTCCGAAAATCTTCGCCTAAGTCTACGTAAGGATTTCCCTGGTGAAGTTCGGCTCTCGGGTCGTGATTAAAATTTGTGCGGGCTCATGTTGGGTTATACAGGCGAAGATACGAAATAAATAAAATGTGAGATAAATTTGGTATAAAGCGTCGATGAGCTGCGAAAAAGAAAGATTCTATTCTTGTCATCCATCCCTAAATATATTGACAAATGCACAATTCCAAATGAAGAAAGGTCAAATGAGAGTTCGGAACAAAAATGTAGATGTAAATAAGGATTTTGAAAGAAAAATTAAACTATGGGATAAAGTGCTACAATTTCACCTTTGGATAGAGCCAAGTTAGCTCTAGTTCGTCGAAGGAAAAAAGCAGGGGAACCAAAGTGGCACTCTAACTCTACGGATAAACAACGAAAGAGGCGAAAACCTTCTAACGTGTACAGCAAAGTACGAATTTATACAAACAACCGTTACGCCTGAACTGTTAGTTGTGTGTGGTGGGATCGGGTTCATGGTCGCGGTTTTCATATCGCGGATAGATTATATCCGTCCCTTTTTTTAACATTATCGGGGTGTTTGTGGACCTCTATTGCCTCTATGATTCTTCTACCATGGAAAATTGCAACTGGGATATTTACCGATGACCGAAATTTCTTCAAATAAAATGCTGTGACCTGTTTCAGCATGATGTTCGGCTTCCCTTACACGATGATACATGTCCAGATTTAAGACAACATTTGTGTTTTTTAATGGAGGGAATTTTGTAACCACCCTTAGGGAATACTGTCTGAACTTGATCCTTAGGAGAAGGAAGAATGTTAGCAATTTTCGAAGAAGCTTTAAATATTACTACCTTGATGTTGTATTTTGTAAAGCTGTGGATGAAGGGAAGATATGCAGCACCTTCAGAGTTTTTGAAGACTTGATACCTGTCTATGAATGGGAGGGGGGAATAAGTGTTTATTGATAACCTCATGCATATTCCGACGTTTGTAACCATTATTTCGTAGTGATTGTGGGATTCAGCCTAAGATCCCGGGAGGATGTGCGATGTGGCGTAACCACACTCCATAAAATCCTGGGAAATGCCTGCCGAACATGACTAGCTTTTCCAACAAGTCCGACTTCCACGTCCACGAAGACATGAACCGCGTAATCCCTGGGCAATGCACGGCATCCAATGGATGTATGTCATGTAGCTAACGTAAGCGGAAAAAGGGTAAATTTTCGGCGAATCTAAAATTGGTAGATTAAAGCAGAATAATAAATCCGTAGGTTGGTTTTTCTTTTTTTCTTTTTTCCTTTGTTTTCCTTTTACTTTTGTTTTTTTTCTTTATTATACTGCATTTCTTTTTTTCCCTTCTCTGTCCTGTGCATCTCCTTTCTGTTTTTTCTTGTTTTATCTTACTTTTATTTTATATTCGCAATCTAACACTCGCTCTAACACCAATTTACAAGGAGGGCGATAAGGTTGATATTCTTAACTACGGACCAATTAGTATTCGCCCTAATTGTGCTAAAGTTTTTGAGCAACTTCTGCATACTAGGTTGTACAACTCTGTTAAGCCATACCTCTCTATTAATCTTTGTTAGTGGACGGTCAACTGTTACCAATTTAGTTGAACTCACTCAGTATGTCAGCAAAGCACTTGACAATCGTCGACAAGTAGATGTTATTTATCTACACAGATTTTACCAGAGCGTTCGATACAATTGACCATTACATCCTAATAGATAAACTATCTGCTATTGGTTTTTCTCCTAGCGTTATCACTCTAATTCAATCCTACCTTCACAACCGATCACGCTATGCCCATTACAATGGGTTTGTGTCACACACATTCATTGCTTCAAGGCGGCGTACCTCAGGGCTCCAATTTGGAACCACTCCTCTTCAATATCTATATCAATGATCTTCTACTATCATTGGATTGTAATGCTCTTGCATACGCTGATGATCTTAAAGTTTATAATACAATTAACCCTTCCTCTGATTCTCTAAAGTTACAGAGGAACGTTGGTGTCATTAATAAATAAACAAAATTCAGCTAAACATTAATAAATGTGCAGCATTTACCTCTACTCGGTCATCCCACCCGCAAATATTTCACTATAACATCTCCAGCGCTTTCATCCCAAGAGTTGACGTTTTTAGGGATCTTGGAGTCTTATTTGATTCCCAACTCTCATTCTCCCCACATATAGACGCAATGACTTCTGCTGCATCTCCGTCGCTCGGATTTTTGTTCAAACCCTGCAGGAATTTTTATAACACCTGCACCTTGAAGTCTGTCTACTACTTCTATTGTTTGGTACCCATGTTATCACTACCACCAATTATCAATTGAACGAGTCCACAAGGGATTTCTTAAATATATTTCATATAAATCTGATGGCATTTATCCTCCTCGTGGTACTGATTATATCAATTTACTCTGTAGGCATGATTTTGAATCGCTATCGCGTCGCAGAGACGCAGCTAGCGCGAAATTTCTTGTTAAATTGATACACCAGCATATTGATTCCCCGTCTTTACTATCCCAGGTGGACTTTAGCATACCCCATTACAGTCATAGATCTGTTGACACTTCTTTTATCCCCACGGCAAGAAACCAACATACTATTAAAAGCACCACTAACACATATGTCTAAAAACGCCAACGTCTTATACAGTGACCCTTTTTTTCTTTCGTGAGGCTTTTTTTTCATTTCTTTCATTCCATTATAGTTTTTTTTCCACGTTAGTCATTAGAAGTATTAACAATATAACTTTTATTTTTCTTTACTACACATATCTATATATATATATATATATATATATATATATATATTTGTATGCTGTACGTAATTTTGTTTTATATTTTGTCCTGTCATTGGATTTTCCTAATCTGTTGGGCAATAAAGTTTATTATTATTATCGTGATACGGTTCAATCCCAGAAATAGTTCGTTTAATCACATCTAATCATTTAAATAATGTATCCTCAACAAAATGACGAATAAACTGCAAAGAACCAGCTCATTTAAACCAACTTATTTATCGGGTAAAAGTAAAACCTAGGTGTTAAAGTTTTTCCTTACAACTTGAAAACTACTTAAAATTAATCACTTATTTACTGCTACACTACCTTCGTCAAAGTATCTGCTTAATCGAAAGAAAGAAGCGCGAGCTTTCAAGCTTCCCGGCGTCTCTTGGCCCGCATTTAAGAAATTATATAACTCTAGGCTCGCAACAAGAAGTTTAAAATTTAAACTCCGAACTCCTTAAGACGCTTTTTAACAAAATATATGGTAGCGATCCGGCGCAGTGTGCGGGTAAGTAAAAAAGCGAAGAAATCAACGAACCGACGGATGAATAGAAGGAAAACAGGAAAAAAAATGTACCGTCGACCTGACAGAATAGATATAAACGATGTAAAGCGATAAACCTAAGGAATTCAACCCGGTGCTGTTGGACAGCGGCGCTGTTCTTTAATAAAGGAAAAAGGAGAAAGGGAGAAGGAAAAGCAGAAGGAAAAGTTTTTCAAAGTCTCTAATTTACTTTACAGTTCTTCGTGTGCGTTTAAAATCCTGGTATCTCTTTTCCTTTGGTTTTTACGTTCGTGGCAAGGTTTAAACGTTGCGTCTTCCGCTATTTTTCTTGGGAAAATTATAACCGTTTTCCAGTGTCATTTGTTTGAAGATCAAACAAGTAAAAAAATTTAATGGAATTTTATTGTGCGTGTCAAGTTTTAACTAACAATAACTCATCATATTCTTTTATTTTTACTTAAATTTAGTACACACTCTCTTACATTCCTTTTATTGTTTCGAGCTTTTTTTGTTTTCCGCACCCATTTCTCTTATATTTTGGTATATTTGCGTTCTATACGCAGAGTATATCTTAGGTCAGCATTTTTAGATTTGTTTACATAGGCTGCTCGTATTCTCAATTAGAGCGGATGTAAGTCGGACACTAATCTACCTGAAATTTTAATCTTGTTGGTAATTCGGACACTAGTCAAAAAGTTAGCGGCTTCTTGTATTGTTGTTTCATCAATATTTTTCTTGTACCAGAGCTGTTCATAATATTTTATCCAGTTCTCCTCGTCTATGTTGTTTACTTGTATTACATCATTTTCTTGTTTGTTTAATGATTTCATTACTTTATAAGCCGAGTTTTGTCTTCCACGTATGTCAGTTTCGATATTGCTTATAAATCTATCCCAAGGGGTCTATTCTCGAGTCCATCGAACGAATCGTCGTAGTGCCATCCGTTCGCATGGTCCGTATCGCATAGCATAACAAATCCGTATTCTTGAAATGTCACATATAGCGTTCGATGGGGACCCTTCAACAGGTAGAATAGATGATGTTCAGTAGATGTCGGCCATACTTTGACGGTTACGATTCTATGCATTGAAAGGCACTAACCAATGAGAATGCTGTACTTTTAAAATGAAAATTTTCTAAAAATCCTTACCGAAACAAATACCCGAATAGCCACCGCAATAGAAGAAATTACAGCATCTTTGAATCAAAATGCCACAGTCATCATTAGTTTGAATCGATTGGCTACGTCCATAGATACACTAGTCACATTAATGGAAAAATCTCTTGGATGGCAATGTTTTTTCTTCCACACACAGTGATATGTTAAATTGGTATTACTTAGTATTAGTACTACTATAGTGAATCTTAATATTCTCCAAAAACCGGTAGCATTTTTTTATGTAATCGAGATACATGCGTTACCAAATGTTCGGACATAATTTGCATTCAACATATGCGAATAAATGTAGGTAGCTGTGATAATTGTACCTAAATAAGATACATTTTCTGTCATGCAATAGAGGTGGTCAAGCCTGCCAAGTATGCTGTTTGCTATTGAATTATAACAGTATAATTTTTGTTGCAAAAAATATATGTATATGCCATTCACTAGCTGATTAAGATTGATGTAAGGTCAGGCATAATTTCAATGAAATCATAGCAGTTTATTTTAATAAAAATACTGTCTAACGCTCGCTAATTACAGAAAATTTAACGATAATCACTTTCTTATGAATAAAGATAATGATTATTCATTTTAAGGAAATTAATAATGAACATCTGTACAACTACAAACATTTTGCATCAGAGATCCTCGAAATCCCCTACAGTGTTTTATGCTACTGAAAATGTCCTCGTACTACCATCAAATATTCTTACATGATGCGAGACTTCACCTTCCATTATTTCTTGCACTTCATTTGCAATATGATGAAAATGAGCTGCTGTAAAACCCTCCTTTTAATAACACATAGGCTGAAAAGTCCCGGGCCTAACACATAGATGACGCTAGTTTTATTGCAGTCACCTTTCTCTCAGTTAGTACTAACCTTTAAAAGACAGCTGTTAAAATTTCATGATATTCTATTCATTAATTTGTGAGTTATTGTGCTAAGAGTCACGCTACTTCTGTTATTTTCAAAACAATGGATCAAAAACAATTTCGTGTTTTAATTTTACACTGCCTCTTGATGGGAAAAAATACTGTTCAAGCGAAGCAATGGCTTGAAAAGTGTTATGGGGACTCCGCTCCATAAGAAACAACAATAAATCGTTGGTTTGCTGACTTAAAACGTGGTCGTAGAGACACCGATGATGCAGAACGCAGTGGACGCCCAAATGAGGCGGTAACACCAGAAAACATCAAAAAGATCCACAAAATCGTTTTGAATGATCGAAAAGTGAAGTTGCGTGAGTTAGCTGACATCGTAAAGATATCAAAAGAACGTATTGGCTTTATATTACATGAGCATTTGACCATGAGAAAGCTCTGTTCAAAGTGGATGCCGCGTTTGCTCACTGTTGACAAAAAACAAGAACGTGTTGATGATTCTGAGCAGAGTTTGGCCATGTTGAAACGTAACAAACCAGAATTTTTGCGTCGATATGTGACAATCGATGAAACATGGATCCATCACTTCACTCTGGAATCAAAACGATCGTCATCTGAGTGGACATCAACTGGTCAACCTCGTCCAAAGCGCCTGAAAGCATAACAATCGGCTGGAAAGGTTATGGCCTCGGTATTTTGGGATGTGCGTGGTGTAATATTCATCGACTATCTTGAGAAAGGAAATATCATCAACAGTGAATATTATATAGCGTTATTGGAGTGTTTGAAGGCCGAAATTGCAAAGAAACGATCGCATATAGCAAAGAAAAAAAATTTTGTTTCATCAAGACAACGCACCGTGTCACAAGTCAATTAAAACAATGGCAAAACTACATGAATTGAACTTCGAATTGCTCTCACATCGACCGTATTCGCCAGATTTGGCTCCCAGCGACTACTGGCTGTTCGCAGACCTCAAAAAAATGCTCGCCGGTAAGAAATTTCGCACGAATGAAGAGGTTATCGTTGAAACTGAGGCCTATTTTGAGGCAAAAGATAAATCGTTCTACAAAAGTGGTATAGAAATGTTAGAGCGGCACTGGAATGATTGCATTGCTCTTGATGGAGATTACGTTGATGAATAAAGCTAATTTTGAACCAAAAAAAAAACGTGTTTTCTTTGTTAGACCCGGGACTTTTCAGCCCATGTGTTACACTAACTAAATAACCTAAAACATAACGTTCAAATCAGGGATTATTAGAAAACTTAAGTGTTATTCAACAAAACCTAACCACATAGAACCTTATAAAAGATCATACGATTTGACGTATCGCTTGTGGTAAGGTATGCGATGTAATTGTTCGACCGCCCATCGCATTTGCGACTTCTAAGAACGAACGATTTGAACTCCAGAGTACGAATTCGAATGAAACAACCGCCCTACGATCACATCGAACGTTCGACCGATCTCGAGAATAGACCCCCAGGACTCTTTGTTGATTCTTCTGAATATTTCTTTCGCAATATTTCTACTGCGCTTGTAAATTTCATTATTATCTTCGGTGGAATTGCTAATATATTGAGTATATGTTTTTTGCTTTTCTTTCACTGCTTCTTCCATCTCATTTGAGCATATTTTTAATCCTTTCTTCTTTCTAGGTTTCTCCTTTTTACACAAGACTTCAGTTTCCGTTCTTTTTTTTACTGGTTGTTTCATATTTTGCCATTCTTCGTTTATATCTTCTTTTATTCAATCTGTTCTTGTAGAACCCTTTTATACTTTCCTCTTCAAGTAGTTATATACTTTAAAAACTTCTTCATTTGAATTCGTGGTAGTTTTGTTCCTTCCACTTTTTATATGTTTCTATCGTTGCTATTACTGGGAAATGGTCTGAGCCTATGTTTGGTCCTCTATATACCCCTGTATCTTTTACTTGTCCAGGTAATTTGTTATTTGTAATTATGTAGTCCCTATTATCGATCTCTGTCCTCTTGCCAACTAAGTGTATTAATGAATATCTTTTGTTCTGAAGAAAAAGTTTGTTATTTTTAATTTATTAAAGTTAGCAAAGTCTCGAAGTAGTTTTCCATTTACATTACATATATCTTCCCTATAACATCCAATTACTAGTATATATTTAGTTATATATATACTCTGTTCCAGCGTTAAAATCTGCGATCAAAATTACTTGGCAACTTTTATTCAATTTATCTATTATTGTCTGTAATTGTTCATAAAAGTCTTTGGATTCGTCAGGTGTTACAGTTTTTAGAATGGCAGGTAGAAGAGAATGCAAGATACGAGTAAACGAATTTTAATATTAAAAATGTAAAAATGCAGAAGAAAATTGCATGTTTAATGTTAAAATTCATTTATTCTTATTTTGCATTCTTTTCTAACCTCCATTAACTTTGGAATAAACGAACTACTTCCGGAATTGGACCGTGTCATGATTAGATATATAGAAATGAAATAAGAGTCAGAGGAGAAGGAAGTAAAAAGAGAAGGAGATTGAAAGCAGAACAATGAAAATGGGAGAGGGGTAAAAAAGAAAGAAAAGGTGAAGAAAGTAAGAGATGGGAAGAGAGACAGAAAAAAAAGAAAGAGAAGAAAAGGAGAAAAGGAAAAAAGGAGAAAGGTGGTATCTCGACGTTTCGCCTCCCTCGTAGGAGGCTTCTTCAGGAGAAACAGTGAAACCAAAGTGGCACGGTAACTCGATGTGTAAACCACACTAGGGACGTTCTCCTACTTCTTTTTCTTTCTTTTTTCCCCTTTTTTTCTATTTCTCTTTCCTTCTCTTACCCTTTTCACCTCCTCTTCCTGCTTTTCCCCCTTTTTTCTGTCTCTCTTCCCTTCTGTTACTCTTTTCACCTTTTCTTTCTTTTTACAAAGCAAGGAAAGAACGCTCAAACCATATTGAATGAAATGGAAACCGTTTATGGGGAACAGTGCCCTAGTAAATCAATGAATTATAAGTGGCTAGCTGAGGCCACCACATCAGACATCGTCGAAAAAGTGCAAAAATTTCTACTGCAAGATGCCCGTTTGAAGAAAAAACAATTATCTGCATTGGAGTATCAGATACCACCATTTTGCGTATCCTACATGACCACCTGGGTATGACAAAAGTCATTGCAAGATGGGTATCGAGAATGCTCACGCCGCTGCAGAAACAGCAGCGCGTCTGTGCGTCCAAACTATTTTTGGAGCTGTGTGGAGACAAACACACAGATTTTGGAGCGGATTGTTACCGGAGATGAAACATGGGTTTATCACTTTGAGCCTGAGTCCAAACAGGAGTCCATGCAATGGCATAAAAAGGGAACACCACCGCCAAAGAAATTCAAAGTGTCAGAATCGACTGGAAAGTTGATGGCTACTACTTTTTGGGATTGTGAGGGGATATTATTGATTTATTACAAAGAAAAAGGTGGGAGCATAACCGGAGAATATTACGTAGCGATATTAGAAAAATTAAAGGTGGCCATCAAGGAAAAACGTCGAGGAAAATGGACCAAGGGTGTGTTGCTCTTGCAAGACAATGCGCCGGTTCACGAGAGCAAAGTTTCAATGCCTGCTCTGCACAAACGTGACTTTCAATCAATTGTCCATCCACCCTACAGTCCAGGCACCTAGTGATTTTTGTTTGTTCCCCAATTTAAAAAAAGACTTACGTGGAAGAAAGTTTTCCGACGACAATGAGGTAAAGGAGGCAACTTTGGCCCATTTTGAGGCGAAAGAAAAGAAATATTTTTATGATGGTTTAAGAAAAATTAATTCATTGATCTAATAAATGTATTGTGCTTAAGGGTGATTATATTGAAAAGGAAAAATAGATTTATTGCTTTATTTTATTTAAAACCCTTTCATTCCACGAACACTTGGACCTCCCCTCGCATTTCCCGGAATAATAATTTACTATAACAAAATGTCAAGAAAAAACGAACTGTACTAATTAAGTCCAAACGCGTAACATAAGAAAAACCAATATACACGTAACTTTCGCCCTTTAATTTAGTTATTCTAACTTACTTCCCTTGAAATCTCTCCAAAATTTTCCTTATCAACGCTTACCGGCGGAAATATGAGGTTTGTAATTTTTAAGACGAAGACATTCCCGTCAAGATTACAGTACGCACATATTTAATTGCGGCCTCTTACGGATTCCCTTTTGAAGCTAAATTGGAGTGAAGCCGTGCTTTGCAGCGACACGATGCGACGTAAGAGCCCGGCCCTCTAATTTGCTCCGGCAGCCTTTTAAGACCCTTAAAGGGGGTGTAGTGGATAAAACAACTCACTTAACCCTATTATTCGAATTAAGGCTAAGCCGCGCGGTGCCAGCGAAGCTTCACTTGAAATGTCTTTTTGCCGGTTATTTTAAGGAGCGAACGTTTGCGCCCCTATTACGTCTAATCCAGATCCGTAATTGGATTGGTCCTAAAGTTAATGCGATGGATAGGGAAATCTGCTGATGACCTACCTAACACGTCGTCAAAACTGCCGAGGACGTGCCTACAAAATTATGTAATTGGGGGTTACGTTGTCGGGATTAGAATCACTCTTGATTAGGAACGGATTAAATAAATTATAATGAGAAACAAACACCACCACTGGGATAATGTAATTCTACAACATTGAATTTGAACTTTGACTAGTGTAGGTACCAATGTCCTTTCAACGCTAGATTATTCGTACAACCAGCACCGCCACCAAAAATGATGATATTCACAAAATTGCTTCAGATGTTTCGTTTTTATCATTAAACATACATTTTTCCTATGTGTAACTTCCAAAAGATAATTATGAATGCATTGGAGGCATGGTGGATAACCTATTATACACCATGAAGCATACTTATAGCTTAACGGTTAAATTAGGTGGTCTTGGACAGAAAAACACTATCTTTTTGGTAATTATTTCTGACTTTTTATTCATACATGTATCTTAAATTCAATACATTTTATTGAAAGGTAGACAACTAATTTAA
The DNA here is from genome assembly GCA_023509865.1 of Trypoxylus dichotomus. Taxonomy (NCBI): domain Eukaryota; kingdom Metazoa; phylum Arthropoda; class Insecta; order Coleoptera; family Scarabaeidae; genus Trypoxylus; species Trypoxylus dichotomus. The sequence goes on from CM042081.1 coordinate 40,116,193, forward strand.
TAATGAGTAAGTACAATAAAGATGAAAAGGTGGTACCAGCGCAATAGTGGTTTAAGGACAGGCTTATGCGTTGTGCGAAAACAATTCTGAACATGTTTACCAAATTGAAAGAAGATGGTCGTCTTTTAGATTCCCATAAAAAAAGAAATAAAACCAGTCATGTTTTAACAAAAGATATGAAGTTGAATGTCCTGTTGACAATTATCTCTTTAACGTTAGACATAGGAAAAATATATGTGTAATGATAAGAAGCCCTGTATATACATATATCAGTAATATTTCTTTATTTTTTTATTGTTAGACTGAATAAGCACTTATTATTATTTATTTTGATTATGCAAATCACCCAAATAAAAATTTTAAATAATTTTAAATCTGAAAATTCTTAAAAACTGAAATGTTAAATAACAAGTAATCACGATCAATGGGGACAGAAAAAGAATCACTTACAGTATGTAACATATCACATGATATTGGTCCAAAAGATCTTTACCCACATATTACTCATTTGAGTAGCAATAATACGTAAATTGCATAATACCTTCTATGACTAATCTCGCGTAGCTTCTGTATAACAACATGAGATGAAAACATTACGAATTCCAAACTTTTTCTGCCAGTATTCTGACGTAAGTAACGGCATACCAAGTTTACGCCAGATTCATATTGAAAAAGAGGTAAAACGTCTAGAAATACGTAGAGAGAGTGCTTTATTAAATGTTCTGTATGTACTGCTATCGTCATTTACATTTTGTATCTTAGCTTGTTTTAACGTTTGATGTTATTGATTGCATTTAGTTCAGTACGTTTGCCACATTAGTTGAAAAATCTGTTCTTTTGAGAGCAATTACGTTGATCTTTGAACATATAGAAAGGTTATTTCTATTGCTGTTATTAGTTTTGTAATGCTAATTTAACTATTTTTGTGTAAAATGCCAAAGATACGCTCAAGTTCGTAATCGCGTCGAGTGGTGGTAAATGCATATATGTATTTATTTGCATAAAAATTGAATAAAGAATAGTTTCTTACATTAATGAACCAAAATAGGAAATAGCAGATATACCAATATCCGCATCTCAAGCTTGGAATCACTAATTCGGATCCAAGGTTTCCAATAACAACACGAAAATTCGGATAGTCAATTATCCTGATTTAAAATTACCTTAATCCGTATAATATCTCTGCTAAATATACTAAAACGATATTTAGTTGAAAATTCCCAAATCACCAAGATTAGTCATTCCATCATACCAGAAACCTTCTGTTCTATCCTATAGAAATCTTCAAAGAAACCTCAATATTCAGTATACCAAGTGATAAATTTCAATGGTATTAAAAATATAACACTTCAACTTCGAGAACCAAAAGGTATACAATACATTTATCGGGTTTAGCTATCGTCCCCTATATCTCGGGATTGACCTGGTTTTCCCGCTTTATATAAGCGAGAACATGTGCGCACACAATGTTTGACGACATTAATACGAGCCCGTAGCGTTACACTATATAACTATATAACCTCGCACACAATCAGCCGTGAATGATTGGAAAGTATTAACAGCGGATCGTAAATTGTCTTTCCCCGTTAAGCCGTAGTTTATAAAGATTTGCCGATGAATGCGCCAAGGGTACAGTTCGCAATATACAGCATATATATACAGTTTATACCGTAATTTCACGTTGATCCGCAAGAAAAGGTAAACAGTTTGTCAATTTAATTAGGAATTTTACGGTTCCCGGTAGAATTTCAACCTACAGCTCCAGTTCGTTGGACAGGTGTGTTAAACCACTTACACCACGAAGACCACATGAACAAATCTCTATTTTAATCGACATTTAAGTTGCTAGATTAAGATACCTTAAATACCTAGATGTAATAGTGGCTGTAGATGTACGCCTGATATCCAAACAGACACGATGTTTAATCAAACCCACGAACTTCTTCTTTTCATATCGTTATACCTTTTCAGCTGTCAGACGAGGATTCCGCTATTTCTTGCCATTGCTTTCATTTCTTCTAAGCGTTTTCCCTTTCTTCTACCCATTTCTCTAATCTGGTCCATCCATTTCCTCCTAGGTCTTCCTCTTCTTTTCTTTTTTAGGCGTCCTGTCTCCATTATTTTTCTTGTAATTCTATCTGTCTTCATCCTTACTATATCTCCGTACTAATTTAATTGCTTCGGCCTTATTTTCCTTATTATTGATTATTGCTTTGTTATTTTTATAATATCTTCCTTCCTGATCCTATCCCTTTTTGTCTTCTCCGCTATTCTTCTTAGATGTTTCGTTTCTATTGCATTTATTTTTACTTCATCTTTCTTACGCAGTATCCAATCTTCACTTGAATACGTTATTACTGGGATTGCTATAGTATTATACATATATTTTTTTAAGAGTAGTGTATTCGTGTTAATTTAATCGCTCTCTATCTATTTCTTCGTCGTCTGTCAGTATGCTTCCCAAATGGTCACATGTGGTTACCCTCTCAATCCGTTCCCAATCAAGAGTGATTCTAATCGAGACAACACAACCTCCAATTATATAATTTTGTACGCACGTCCTCAGCAGTTTTGACAACGTGTTAGGTAGCTCATCAGCAGATTTCCCTATCCATCGCGTTAACTTTAGGACCAATCCAAATCTACACTTAATTTCTTTGTTTCTCGGTTTTCTTTTACGATCATTACCTTAGTGTTATTCAAGCTTACTTCCATCTTTACATTTTCTACTTTATTCATACAGATGTTTACTACCTTTTGCGTTTTATTTTTAGAGTTTGTCACGCACTCTTACAGGTTGTAGATTTTTAGCGCGAATAAGAGTGGACTTACATTGTCACCTTGTTTTATTCCGTTTTTCATTTGAAATTCTTCTGACTTTTGCGCCCGAAACTTGTATCTTGAATCTTACTATATCGTCACTCTCTGTCATTTCCTTTTAAACTTTCACATATCTCTCTTCTATCTATCGTATAAAAGGCTACTTTCAGATCGATGGGCACTGGAGACATTTCTTCTTCTTCTTCTTCAATTTTTCATTCTATTAAGTTCCTCATTACAGCTGCCTGTTTCTCCTCTAGTATTTATTCCACATAAACTGTTAGTCGTTTTTCCAGTTTTCTTGTGCATAATTTGTAGCTTGTTTGTGCTAAAGATATAGCTCTATAGTTCTCGCACTGGACCTGCCCTCCTTGCTTGTAAATCGGTACTATGAGATTATTTTCTCATTCCTTTGGTATTTTCTCTTCGTTCCATATTGCTTTTAACATCTCACATATCCATTGTTTCCCTTCCTCTCGTAACGACTTGATCACTTATGGTAATGTGCCATCATCTCCGTTTGCCTTCCCTATCCTGATTTTTTTGTATGGCTTCTTCCACTTTTCCTTCTGTTATTTCTAGTTGTTGGTTGAGTTTTTCTCTGCCTATCCTTTCTTCTCTATATTTATTGCGTTAAATTTGTTTTCATAATATTCCTTCCATACTTCTAGTGTGTCTTTTGGTCCTGTATGTAGTCGACTATTCTTTTATTGCTTTTATTTCCTTCCTTTTGATTCTTCCTAATCTCATTATTCTTGTCTAAAATTTTCTGTTGTCCAATTTATACGCTTCTGTTATTTGTTCCTCAAATTCCTTCCACAATTTCTTTTTCTCTTCCTTTATATTTTTCTTTACTAGATTTCTTCTTCTACTATAATCTTCTTTATCTTCGGTTGTTTTTATTTGTATGTATTTTTTCCAAGCAGTTTTCTCTTTATTTTATCGGTCCAGCAGTTCGTTCTCGTTATTAATCTAATTAAACAATTAAATTAAATTCAAAGTTAGCAGTACCAAAGAAAGTAGATTACACTGGCCAATACACGTTTTAGTGCCTCGAATTTTTTAAGTGTAATTAAGTAGTTTTGGGGTGCCTAATCCAAAAATGCCGTCAGATTTGTTCTATCAGATGTAGTTTTAGGAAAAATTCTCTTATGTACGTAACTTTTGAAATATTACTATTCATAACTATTAACTGAAACACAAAAAATGCGTAGAATTCAATCATCAGTTAAAGTTTTCTGTTATAAAATTTACTTGCGTGAGGTTTACCGGAACAGTCACACTGAAGATTACAGCAGTAATCTTCCTTGGTACCTTTCCTCCATAACGCTGATATCTTTATGAAATCTTTCCCCCTGTTTCTCACTAACATCACCTAAGCCTTCTAGAATCATCCATCTAACCTTCCATTCCAAGCATGTAAGGTTAGAAAGCATCTATACATGAGTAATAAATTTCACCGTGGTGTATCTCAAAAACTGGAGCTGCTAGGAAGAAATGCCAGTTATTTTTGGAACCAGCACATCAGAAATACTCCAAATGAGGTCGTATTTTACGGGCACCACGATAAAAAAATATTTTATTTTATACATGGGCAGTGTTATCATTTAAAAACCCTCGGAAGTTACTCTAGAAATAATTTACATACAAAAATATTTCTGTAAAGTTCTTAATTTGAAAAAAAAAACGTGTTCTGTTGCTTCGGATAACATTTGCTCTTACTAATAAAATGTAAACTAAAATTAAAAGTCAATCTATAATCTCATTAACAATCATAATTTTATTGAAGCTTCCTCCACATTTTACCTCCTTTACAAAATAAATGTTTTCTCCGTGTTTCCAGAAACACTCCAGCTAACACGTTGCGGTCGATAGTGGACGCACGGCATTCTCCACGTTAAACCTTCGCTTCAGCCGCTGAGTTTCTCTTTGCGTTTATTAACCTATAAAAACTGGGCAAATGACATGTTTCCCGGGGACCGGAATTATTGAGTAACGTTAAATTTTTATTGGCAGTTCCGGCGTTGCGCGAAGTGAAACAAAATGGAACCGGATAGGATGTCGCGTTGTTGCAAAGGATAGCAGAGAGGTTTGCGAGGAGGGGAGGGGTCGCGCAGAGGGATGGTTTGTGGGGGTTAGAACTGTGAAAGCGAACGCCGTGGATGTTTTATTATTTTAAATTTTATAACGCCTTCAAATCGGCATAAAACAAAACTGTCAATTTCCGGTGTTAGACGAACGTTTAAGGAAGCAAACTTTGGGGGAGATAATAGAGCGCTGGGTGGACGCCGGGGGTGCGACGCATTTAGGTGGAAAGGTGGTAGCTAAGGAGAAAGTAAGCGGAGAGAACAAAGAACAGGGGGGACAAATTCTATCAGCTCTGAGTTATTGCGAGAAAATGGGTTTTATAGGTGTATAAATAACGAGTGGGTCGAAAATGAAACGTTTTGTTTCAATAGGAATACTTCAACTGAATTGAAATTTGTATTATGTTTTCAAATTTCAAAATATCAATTCTTATGTAGTGATACGAAGGTCACGCTATGTATCTTGAGATACAAGAAAATCATTTTATTTATGATAAAATTATGATCTCCTTGCATTTAATCAACGTTTTTAAATTCCTGAAAAAATATCAGTTACGGTAGGATTTGAACCAACAACCTCTGCATTACTGGGCATTGTACTACCCTGCACTACGACACTGAGTTCATTCATTATCTAGTTTTCGCTGTATACTTGAGTCATTCTTCGATGAATTTCAGCTGCATTATTCCATTTTGTTAGAAGGAATCGAATTACATTGTGCAACGCACACTTGATGTGAGAACCAATTGTAGCAGCCATGTTTACGTGCCTGCAACTCAGCTGAAAGTGACGTTGCAAGTTTCGAGAGATTATAGTGGAGGAGATGCTCAGTTACCTTCTGGGTTCCCCCTCTACTGCAGCTCGCGTGACTGTTTACAGGCATGAATAGAGCTTGAGAAAAGAGCAGTCCTCGTATGTAGTACACAGTCTGGGTTTTTTAATTTATTTTTTTTCTTATATTATTTATTTTTGTTGTTGTTTTAAATTTCGTATGATATACGTTAGTGGTATAACAAAATACTCAGATTTTTTCTTTTTATCTGAATGGCAGCCAAGTGTAATCAAATTATGTAAAAAAAATTAGCAGTCTGCTGCACAGAAGTCCTTCCTTTATACCCTCGTCCCTTCGTATTAATTCTTTTTGCCAGAACTCCCTCACTTGCAAAGAAATACTATTTGTCTACATCGATCATAATTTTTATTTAATAGGTTAAAAATTCGTTGTACTTAGTTGAATCGATTCCTTTTTGTTGTAGAAGGATATTAGTTTCTTATGGCTGGCACCAGAATATCAGAGACATGGAAGGCAATAAAGACATTAAGAAAGAACGACGAGATAATAACAAAATAAATTTAATAGAAATGCGGAGATGGGAAGAATACTACACTGAAATATTAACAGAAAATAGATCAGATTTCTTTTTGAAAGATATGAAATTTACCTCAGATTATGGCGTGGAACGAATCACAACTTCGAAAGTTAAAAGAGCGGTAAAAAAATCGAAAAATAAAAAAGTTGCAGGACCAAGAGGGATTCCCACTGACCTGATAAAAGTGGGCGGGATATATTGATCGAATATTTAACGGTACTCCTTAATAAATGTCTACAAGGAGAAGTTTCCGAAGACTGGAACCTGAACTATATCAGTTCAACATGCAAGAAGGTAGACAAAAGTAAATGACAGAATTACAGAGCAATAAGTATAAGCGCAATGGGAAGGCTGTACGATCGTATATTAATATATTTGTGATACAACAACAAACGGCTTTTGAAACGGTACCCCTAAAAAATGCTTCAAGTTTTAAACAAAGTGGAACTCAAGAGCAGGTGAATCAATGCAATACAAAACATATATAAAGATGCACAAAGCATAATCAAAATACGCATAAACAGATGAAACTCAGTCTTTCGTCTTTCCCCTACTTTATTTAAAATTTATATTCAGGAAGCTTCAAGTAATAAGAAAAAAAAAGAAGAAAGAATGGGAATTGGGATGGAAGGTCACTGTCTCACAAGTCTTTATTTCCCAGACGATGAAGTAATTATAGCTTGTGATAAGGAGGATATAGAGTACATGTTTAGAAAACTGAGACGAAATACATGCGAACATTGGAAACTAACAATAAACATGACAAAGACTGGATATATGACAGTGGGGTGTAAAGACGAAAATGACCGCCAGAACTTGCAAAAAGAACAAAGCAGTACAAATACCTGGAAAACATACTTAGTCGGGAAGGTACATCGAAAATATACATATGAAATAAAATACAACAAGGAAGAAAAAGCAACGCAGGCCTCAAATTCGCTACTGTGGTCTAAAGGATTATGACTGGAAACAAAGATAAAAATATATCAAGTCCGTGGTGTGAAGAGCTGGCAGATGACAAACCTCAATAAAAAGAATGTAGACACCATCGAAATGGAACTACTGAGAAGAACCTGCGGAGTATCAAAATTGGAACATGTAAGAAACGAAGAGATACGACGAAGAACAGGAAGAACTGTTACTACTGTGAATCGAAACAAGACAGCTCTCATGGCATGGACATGTACAACGAGTGAGTGAAGATAGATGACCAAAAAAACTAAGTTATACACCCCAAATTGGAAAGAGAAGGGGAAGGTCAGCGACATCATGGAGAGATTGTATCGAGAAAGCCATGACCCTCTCTCATGAGAGCAATAACAGAAAAAGTTTGGAAAAATGGAGACGAGAGTAGGTCGAAATTTCGAGAAATTGCAAAAAAATTATTACCTAGTAGAAATATTTTTCGGGTTTTGTCGTGTATTCACTGTTTTATTTGATGTTTCGCTGATCATGGTGTCAGCTTCTTCAGAGGCTTTCTAAAGACTGTCTTTAGAAACCTTCTACTATGGACTACGGTGGTGAAAGCCTACACTCAAATTACTTCCTCTCACCGAGAGAAAATATTTATTTTGGTCCGAAACAGTAATTGTATTTGGTTTTGAAAACCTAGATTGCCTTGGCTTAAGACCAAATTATTTGGGACAACATCGTAGACTTGTAACGTAGACTCATAACTTTAATATTGGCTTCATTCAGCACAAATATTATCACTTGAATGCAGGCACAGTGATTTGGTACTATGTTAGAATTGAAACTATATACAATATGACCTGTCCTCTAATCTCAGAACAATATTCCGCGAAAATAGAAGGTCGAAAGGTAAAAAACCATATAGCCTTATCTGCTCTGCAGTTTATAACTTTTCAGTTTTCAACCTTGCATAAATCACAGCTTTTACAACTTTTCCTCGAAATCCAATTAAATTGGAACGTTCGCGCGCGCCTGATTGCGTGAATTATTTAACAGCAGCAGGAAAACAACTTTTACACGTCAATCGAAGTTAATAAGCATATAAAAAGTTCGAGCTCGTTAGCTTGAATTATTGCATTTCATATTTACCATGGGGAGTTATGATCCATGGCGCAACGGCAATAACTGCGCCCCGGTATAAAAATCATTCTTCCTCTTTTACAGCGCAACAAATAAAATTAACTGCCACTGTAAATGTCCCGAAATTAATGGATTTGCTTCGGCCGTCCTTCACCTCTCTCCGCGAATGACGTAGACGATATAAAATACGTCTAAATTTAGGCCGGCGAAGCTGTACGGCTGCGAAAGCACGGTCGGCGAAAGGACCAAATTGCGAAAACGAAAGTCATGAATGCCAAATTAGGCTAACGTTCTTTATTGTTCTCGCGTAGATTTGGGGTTTAAAATCCGGAAAATTTCGACGATAAATGCGACACAATTAAGAATGAGAAATGGATCCGAATTTACCATGCAAAACATTTGTTACTTGATGGGGTTCAAAATTTTTTACTCTGGGCTGACGTCTAATTAACATATTAGATGCTTTGTGTCGATGGAGGGCTACAGTCTGTGTGGGAAATTTTCTTATGTGTTGTTTTAATATTACAGTTGTTCTTTAATATCTTTCCGGTATTCATACGTAATGTAGTATATATTTTTTTATCGGTTGTGAGTGACCCAACGGGGTTATAAGCTCTTTTTAGCTTGTCATTACCTCAGGTATCTTAAGGTTAAAAATAAACCAAGAAAAAAAAGATGCCGGAAATAAAAATGAAATACTAATAAGAAATAATTAAATAATAAATACCACTAACATGAAGCATTAAAATCAAAAAATAAAAATAAGTGAAAACATGACAAATTAAGACAAATCTAAATTGTAGTTATTAAAGTTTCTTGCCGAGTGTACCAGCGACACTCGCCATAGCACATTCGTCCTAGCTGTAGGAATCCGTAGCAGGTGGTGCAATCTCGATTCCAGGCATGGTACAATGAGACCAACTCCAGACAGTAAACCAGGAGAGTATGTTCTTCTGATGAAAATGTTTTGCATAAATGAAGCACTAATGCGGTTTCTTCTTTCCACAACCGTTACAAAGTCATGCCTCTGAATTAACTCGTCGTAAGGTATACCTCGCATAGAATATTGCCCATCGCTCTTATACGACAGATATTTCAAAAAATTTGCGTTGAATCCGCTCAAGAAGATTGATTTGGATGTTGTAGAAAGGATACCAAACCACGGATGCATAATCAAGCTTGGACACCACGTAAGCAAGGAAAAGAGTCTTTATTGCATCAAGGTTAGTAAAATCCTTACAAGTGCGAAAAATAAATCCTAATAATTTAGAGGCGGCTGTGCGACGTCTAAGACATGGTTAGAGAAGGTAAACTTTTCATCATGTATCACACCCAAATCTTTAATACAATATTAACGAGCAATATTAATGTTGTTAATACAATACAGAGAATCGATTCTACACACGCTTTTTCTAAAAGGCCTGAAGAAACACTTATCTACATTTAATTTTAATTTATTATGCAGACACCTGGTATAAATCAAGTGCAAATTACGCTGCAGAAGGTCAACATCATTGAAGGAGTTAACGGCGTGGTAGATTTCAATATCATCAGCATAGGCTAATAAAGGGCAATTAATGGACTTCAAAAGATCAGCGATATATATATTAAAGAGGAGCGGGCCGAGGTTCGATCCTTGAGGCACCCCAGAGGTGGAGTAAAAAGTTCGAGATTTAAATCCATTAAAATAATATATGATAATATATGATCGAATTAATCTTAGGAAATTCCTGCTGACGCCGAAAAAAATTTAAATTATTATGCAGACACCGGGTATAAATCCTGTCCAAATTACGCTGCAGAAGGTTAACATCATTGATGGAGTTAACGGCTTGGTACATTTTAATATCACTAGCATAGGCTATAAAGGGCAGTGAATGGACTTCAAGAGATCATCGATATATATATTAAAGAAACGCGGGCCAAGGTTCGGCCGTTGAGGTACTCCAGAGATGAAGTAAAAAATTTAAATCCATTAAAATAAACGTAATTAAGTCTGTTTAGAAGATATGATCGAATTAATCTCACGGAATTCCTGCTGACACCCAAAAAACTCAGCTTCTCCAACAACTTATGATAATCAATCAGCTCGAAAGCATGGGAAAAAATCAGTATAAATAACATCCAGTTGACTAACTCCATCCACGGTTTCAACTATTGTTTGAGAAATCTAAGCCAAGTTAGTTACAGTAGATCTATTTGCCAAGAAACCATGCTGAGATTCAGTCGAACACAATACCGATGTAAGTGATATATTCCAAATTTGTCAATATACTGTTAATTTCTTTATTTCAATCTAATCTACCTTTCATTCAGTTCATTTAATTTCATTAACGTGTTCTAAATTTTATTTCAAAAAGCAAAGTCCCTGATCAAAGAACTCACTACGGAACATTTTTGAACGCTGAGAGAAAAATTCACTACAAACGAAAACCAATACCCCGAATCGTTCGTTTCATTTCGGGTCCCTTTTCCCGTTAAGTTATCTGCGTACATCAAGTGAAACAGCTCCAACAATATATGACAGTATGACATATTTCATATTAACTCCGTTTATATGTCTGACTTATTTGACAATAACTTACGTAGTATTTGGGAGTGATATTCTCGTTACGCTACATATTAAAACGCAGCTTCAAAGGAAGTGCAGTTGCAACATCAGCTACAGACTTATGCAGTAGCATACAACTGCGCGTTGTTCAAAATGAGTCATGGCGAAACGAAGATGGATGCAATCGTACACGTACGCCACTGATAGCAACTTTGCAATGAATAAATTGTCGGATACAATCAACTTTTATTACTCAAAACGAGCACTCTTAACGCATTAAAGAGACAAAAACGAGTCGACATATATGTTGCACGTATACGCCGCATATTGTTCTCATAAACTACGAAACAAAGAGATATTAATCACAGATACCACTTCGCTTCGCCATATAATAGAAAAATTACGAGCACTCACAGCGTCCTACCCCCGCGGCGTCCACTGCGAGCGTATTCCTCCATACACATATGCACCTATATTTTTTCTCTCGTTGGCCTGTCAAAACCATTATTCATCAATATGTCGTGGCCGGTTTTTGACTAAAACAAACAGCGCAGAGGACGTACTTAAATTATCCGAGCCCGGTATATATTTTACAAAAATATGAAACGTCAAGAGCTATCGAAAGAGGAGTGCAACTCAAATATGGACATTAAAAAATGTGTAGAGGGGATAGAATTACTTCGGATATTTTGCGAAAACTCGCAATTCACATTTTCAAATATGGATTGTACGAAAATATCATTGGGTTGAAATACCTCATAACGTTCGAAATTTACGAAAATATGGATATTTTTATGGGTACAACTGAGAACCAAGTTTTTAAAAGGAAATTGACTGGACTAACTTCTATTTTTCCATCCATACACTCACATAAATGTTCTAGCACAACCTGTCCTAATTCCTTAGTGGCCTGCTGCGTCATTTCTGATGACCGCTTGTTGGACATATCTTTAAAAGGAGACAAACTATCGCTTTCTTCGATTTGGTGTATGTTTAATTTCATGGCAGATTTGATTAAACCGAAAACTAATACGAATTTGCTTACTTCTCATAGAACACCCTAATAGATGGATACTGTCTACGGTTGCCTTAAGGACAAGTTCAACGTACATGTACAGTAATTACATATTGGTCTCATTAATCCTCTAAATTCATGTACTAGTTTCCCACAAACAAATTCAACAATGGTGAATTATTAAGACCTATTTGACCATTTAGTAATATATATATAAATATTTAAATTTATTTAGTTCTAGTGACTCGAGTAAGTTTAAACCGTTAGTTTCGAAATGTAAAATCTCCACTTATTGTTGAATATATTGTGGTGGAAAATCTCGGGCTCAATAAAATTTTTAACTGAGTTCTTTGAATTAAAATTTTGACTTATTTGCTTTGAATTATGTGAAAATGTTTTCTAAATTAAAATACCAAATGTAAAGTTAAAAAAACAAATATATTCACAATTAAAAAATATATATATCTATATATACCGCCCTTTTTACAAAAGAAAATGTTTTTACAGAAAACCTAAGGCAATCCCTGACTAGCTAAACTTGAAATACTCTAATTAATTTACGAAACTAAATATGAGATCGAGATAGAATTAATTTTGAAGAAATTAAGAAGATTTGACGTCTATAACCTTTGAAATCGTACTCACTGTCTCCGCTTTAGGATATACTGGTTTTCGGCTTCCAACGTAAGTGTGCGGAACTTCCAAATTTTGTATGTTGTATCAGCTGATTATTATTATTGGATATAATACGAAGATATTTATAATTTCACGGAGTTATATCAGAAAAATAATGACTTATGTTTTCTTAGGAAAAAAAAATGCCAACATCTCTCACTTTTGTTCCCGATCTTCATTAGTCTGTTCTTGTTTTGCTTTATATATCCAGGGCAATGCATTGGTTCGCCTGTACGCCTTTATGGTAGGCCACTCAGTATACACCCACATGCTCGACAAGTGTGATATTATAAAGGAAATTGCTGCCAGTCGTGCCATCCTTTCGTCATACGAGAAATTTCGAAGATTATGAGTACAATTTCGGAATAATGCATATTCATATAATGTAAATGTATATTAAACGTAATTTAAAGATGAAATTTAGAAACATTTATTTATATAAGAAATATGTTTACGAAAAGCGATATATATATGATAAACGATAGTAAAGTTTACGTCTGCTCTGCAAGTGTTGTTGAAGGACTTTTTCTTTTCTTTTTTAAACAAGAAAGATTGTGAATAATTAGTTATTAAAGGATACCCAAAGTAGATGTCTGTAAAACTTTTAAAAGAAAGCTGTACAGATTGAATATCTGTTTTTAAAATTTCATAAAGTGGGAGTACTGACGGTACCGGTACGTGCACCAAGCAGTGACGAAAAATATATCTGCAATAGGTGGACTGGTAAAATTATAGAAGAAATTCATTGGTAAATAAAGAACAACAATTTATATCATTGCAATATGATTATTTTCTAATAAATGAAGTGTATAATTAGAATCTCTATTCTTACAAAAACCATAGCTCATAAAATGCTCATGTATTGTTAACTCAAAACTTCTACCTGTTTGGCCAATATATGCTTTTGGCCAACCATTACAGGTTAACTAATAAACTCCTGATTTTTTCCTTTGTTTATTTTTGTTATATTATTTTTAACGAATTTTCCTAACGAGTTATTTTGTAGGCTATTTTTAATTTATTATTTTCACTAATAGGCCCTGTATTAGGAACTTTGCAGCTATCCGTTTTCTCCTTTATATTTGGATAAACTTTGTCATCACTGCAGATAAAAAATGAAATGGAAACATTACTCTAATATTCAATCAATAATCTCGGCAGAATGGTCCAAGTTACAGTGCAGTGCGGAGAACAACGTGGAGGGTCCGAGTGGCCGTATCAAGGCGAGTGTTCAGTAACATTTACGTATTCGTATCACATATGATCGTGATCTTCATGAGTTAGCGTAGGCGATATGAACTTAGGAATGTTTACACCAAAACGGTATATATGAAAAAGAACGGAAACTTATTGAACAGAGAACCACCCCCAATTGCACACTCGAGTTTGATGGATTTATTACCATAGGCCCTGTTAAAGATACGGTTCGCTTTCGGTCCATCCTTTCCCATAAAAGGCATGAGGCCACCTAGTAGATTGTAAATAGTCATATGGTTTAGAAATTTTAGAGCCTGCGTAGAAAATAATTTGCATGTGTGATACAGTTTTTACTTTCAGTCGGTAGCACGGTTGACAATGGAAGCCCACGTGCTCTCGAAACGCTGCGTTCCGCATAATTAATTAATTTGTGTGAGTGGAGTTTACTGCTATACCTGTGAATTGTACATCCACACAGTCCTTGCAATCGTCACATTTTCTAGAGTATTCGAAATATGTTAGTATGCGTGTACTGACAATCACTTAGAACGATCGGTCGAATAATGCTGAACAAGCGTGCTTTGATACGGGTATTCAATTCTCCGTGCCGCCAGCTTCGTCCCTCCACGTTGTTTCCGTACGGCACTAAAACTTTTCCCTCTTCACTGAGACTCCTAATCAATACCATTTTACCCTACAAATGTATTTTTCTTCCGTTTGCTCTTCGATTCTTCTCGAAAGTTATAGCAATATAAAAATTTTACTTTTTCTAAAACAACTTTATGCAATTCACCAATATATACCATACAACTGATTGAAACTTATCAAAAGTCGAAGCATGTAAAGTAATCTAACGATCCACCCACGCATTTCGCACGCATCTGGCAGAGTACAAATATCTCTCACGAATCCTTAACAAAGTCGTATACTTATCGAACCTCAAACGCCGCTATAGAAGTGCTTCGTCGCATAGAAGCAATTCGTTTTTTTTTCTTCCGTCCGCCGCTCTTGCACACACACGCACGACGAACAGAGGTTACATAAACTCGAGCGACAGGAAAAAAAGCTTCGATATTCGACCGTAGTACGTCGCGTTCCTTTCCCCCGTAATCGACGGCTCGGAATTGATAACTTATACATTCTCCCCGGGACTTGTTGAGAATAAATTTCGACGTCCGAGAAGTTTCGCTCCGTGCGCGCCGCGTGAAGAAAAACTTCGTGACGCGCCTGTCTTTCTTTTCTTTCGGTGTCGCGTTTTTGCGCGCGAGAGCCGAAAACCGACGCCGCAAAAACGCAAAGATGAAAAATTGTAACAGACGTACGTTTCTTTTTTGCGTTTTCGCTTTGGGACGAGAGAATAAAGAAAAACGGAAGAAACAATAGATGTAGAAGAAAGTTATCCATATAATTTAATGGACATGTTTCGCTCGTATTAATTAGTCATCAGGCCGTCATTATTCCGAATCAACACAGTTGGGAAAATTAAATAGTCATTAATATTATTTATGTTCTTTTTTTTAATTTTTTTATATGAACAAATGAGGCTCACATCGAATATGGAAATAGTAATAAATTAAATCAACTTTGATTTAGATAAATGGCCGTCATATATACTACTCCCCATAAGTTTAATACCATCTTGAGTATCTATATTTTTGTTGCCTTAGATCATATGTGGGCAACAACCGGCCCGCTGTAAGATTTGATCCGACCCGCGAGACATTTTGAAAAACCCAATTTCACGATTTAATTATAATGTTTCACCTATTGCCTTATAATAACATTGTCGTATTATTTCATGATATCTATTGCTAAAAATTGTGAACACTACTTTAAAATGCACTATTTTTAAACGCAGCTCATGAACGTATTTGGACACTAAAGTTTGGCCCACAACAAGTCAATGGTTGCCCATACTTGCCCTAGATTAATGAAAAGTCATTCGGTAACGCTAAGTTAGTCAATACCTCCGAATAAAACGAGTTCTATTCCTTAAAATACTACACAGATATGCCCAGTACTCAAAAAAGGCGATACCTCTAAAACCCACATTGTCGTCCAATTTCGTTACTTTGTAACTTTTCAAAAACTTTTGACCATACTCTTTTCTTACGGGTGTGAAGTTAGCAACGGTTTTGCGGTGCAGCAATCTCGTATAAGTCGTATAGTACACGTAGAGTAAAGATTACAAAGAGATTATCCAGTATCTACAAGGTAAAACATAACAATCCCTAATGCTTCCAGTGCCTATTACAACGTGAACCAACGACGACGCTAGTTCATTGTCGGGTCGTCGAAGGGACGAAAAAGAAATAAAATAAATACAAAATATTTTTTCTGTATCTTATAAAGCCATGTCCATGATTTCTAAATAACTAGAATTGTAGTAGGTAGGATACGTTACATGATCAAATGACAAAAGTTGTCGGGTCGTCAATGGGGTGCAAAAAAAAATAAAATGAATACAAAATATTTTTTCACCGTCTTATAAAGCGATATCAATAATTTCTAAATAGCCAGAATTGTAGCAGGTGGGACGCTTTAGATAACCACATGACAAAAGTTCATTGTCGTCAAAGGGGTACAAAGTAAATACAAAATATTTTCTTCACCATCTTATAAAGCGTTGTCAATGATTTCTAAATAGCTAGAATAGCAATTCCTGGATTTATGTAATATATCGAGCGGCGGATAGGAATTAGGTACAACAACCCACATACTACACTACTTCTTACAACAAATTTTAATGAACGAGTCACTCGAAAACCCGCAAGATATGAACATATTTCGCCATACAATAAAACAATTGCTTTTGGAAACATTCGATTCAGTGCAAGAAAGATGCTTGATATGTGGCGATACTGGCGACTCCAAGCTGCTTGACACATCTGCCTGCAAAATTTGCCTCCAATTCTATTTAGAAATTATTGAGATCGCTTTCTAAGATGGTAAAAGAATATTTTGTATTTATTTTATTTTTTGCACCCCTTTGACGATCCGACAATGAACTTTTGTCATGTGGTCATGTAATGCATCCTACCTGCTACAATTTTAGCAATTTAGAAATCATCGGCATGGCTTATAAGATGAAGAAAAAATATGTTGTATTTATTTTATTTTTTTCACGTTGTAATAGGCACTGGAAGCATTAGGGATAGTTATTTTTTACCTTGCGGATATCAGATAATCTATTTGTAACCGTTACTATATGTGTATTATACAACTTATACGTGATTGTCGCACCACAAAACCGTTGCTAACTTCACACCCGTCTTTTCTTCTCATCGCAACATGATTTTCTATCTCAGCGTTCAACCGTCACTAATCTAGCCTCTAATATTCCTGCTCTTCATAAACGACATTGTTATTATTGTTGAATGCAAAATGCTAATATACCCTGATGATATTAAACTATTTCTAAGCATTGATTCCACTGCGGATTCAGAGAAGTATCGATTGTGTTTCTAATTGGTGTGAAGTTAATAGATTGTCCTTAAATACATCTAAATGCACTACCATGACATTTACTAAGCGGCAGCAAGCTATTATCTGCAATTACAACGTTGAAGAAACACCGCTATAGGTGTCAACATCAGTCACAGAGGTGGGTGTGCTTTTTGATATCAATCTGTCTTTTTCAGATCACATAACTCAGTTGGTATCACGATGCTATAACATATATGGATTTATTTAATTATGTTCGAGCTCTATCTGCATTATTCCTATCCCTTATTCGATCTCGGTTGGAGTACGCCGCGTTGGTCTGGTTTTCTATTTATGACACACACATAAACTCTATTGAGGCGGTGCAGAGAAGATTCCTGAAGTTTCTCTATTTTCGGTGGGAGGGATCTTATCAACATAGAGGCTTTGAACATAGCGTATTATTGCAGAAAATTTAATTCTGTTTCTCTTTCTCCCAGGAAAACGATTTCTTTGCTAAAATTTTTGACTGTCCCTGGGTCTTAAATAAGGGTAATTTTCTTATCCCCCAGAATTAGCTCCAGGTTGTTATTTGCCTTTTATTGCGGACATACTCGAACAAATATCCTTGTAAGGTTCCCAGTATGCATGATGTGGACTAACTTCAACAGAATTTCTGCTTTTTGTGACATCAATGCTGACGTATTTAAATCTATCATTGATGCAGTCTTTCTTCGTGTGGTCTCTTCCCCGTAACATTTGCCAACTTTTCATTAGCTATTTTAGTTATAGTATTAATTAAATAATCCTTTATTATATATCCTTTTATACTATATGGTAATAGTAACAAACTGGAATTCGCTATTTTAATAAATGGACTTACTAAGGTTTAAACATTCTGATTTATTACATTAAGTTTTGTTCTCCGAATTTAGATTTATTTCCGCCATTTTTGTCAATATATCTGCAAATACATGTATACAATGTATCACGAACTAAACTTTTATATTCGCCTCACTGTTTACGTCTAAGGTAATCCGATAATAACGATAGCTTACGTAGGCGGCGCCCTAATCGGAACGCAAACTTTAAATTTATTGAATACGTGCTTTAACGAACGATCTAAATTAGTTCGGTGCAGTCGATGGAACTCCCTTGGGGATATTTAGCATGCCACGGTACTATTAAGATACTGAAAGATTAGCAGTACGCATTAACTATAACCGGAGCGAGTAAATTGCAAACTTCCGAATAAAAGAGCCAAACTCGCTAGACTAACGTTTATGGAAAAAAATGATAGGCCAACTCAACATAAATTTAATACATAGGTAACAATTGAAAATAAGTGAATAGAAGCTTTGATTTACTCATGAAAATCGTTGGGTGCTTCTACGAGCGGTAATGCTAACATTGTAACAAGGATAGTCAGAAGGAGAGGTACCGCGTGAATGTTGCAATATGTGAACCCCCAGCAAGAGCAACACATGTCAATATTCATAATGAATACACGAAAAGGTAATCAATAAAAAATTTTATATCGACGTATGTTTGTTAATACAATTCTCTTTTTTCAAAATAAAAAGGATTAGATCAAGATAGATTTTCTATTTCATATTTTCCCGGCAAACTTTAAAGTAAGTCGAAGGGAGATTTGGGATAAATATTGAAGGAGGTCTTGTTTTGTCATTTTTGAAGAACTATAGTGGAGTGAACAAAGATAAGAAGGCAACAGCAGTAATTTCCATTGCATTACAAAAAAGCCTTCCAAAACATGGTTAGAAACTGGTCTGCTATAAACGAACATATAATCACAATGATTTGGTCACATAATAATACTAGTAAAGGTTTACGTTCCAACAGACGATGGAACTGTAGATATAAAAGATAACTTCTTTGGGGACCTAACAGGTATCCTAGATACTGTAAGAAATACGAAAGACGTAGTATTAATAGTTGGCCAACATCGCGAGGATGTGATTAATAATAATGGAATGCGGTTAATAGAAGTATGTCATCAATACAACTTGAAGCTGATGAATGGTTTCTTTGATCGCAAAGAAATACATAAATATACCTGGTTTCAACCTACGAAGAAACAAGAGGAGCCTCCTTGGATCTGAATCGTAAAAGCAAAGCTACTTTTTTCATTTAAATATCAAACCAATGAAGAAACAGCTGTAAATTAAACTAGTCAGATAGCCCAATGGTCCACATACAATCTAGACAGTCTTTTCGATGAATCGACAGTATTTTGGCATAAAATGGGGTTGACAGCTAAGTTGAGAAATTCAACAGGTGCTACAGTCCCAGGACGGTATCAATAATTTCATCAAAAAGTGTATTCACGAGGTCTGAAACGAAGTACTGGAGCAAACAGGCAAGAAAATTGGGAAAACAAATGAAGTTTGGTGGAATGACACGCTAAAGTTGTTGGTAAACGAGAAGAATATAGCATATCACAAGTGACTGACAACATAAGATCCGGACAGAAAAATCTATGTGAGATATAATTATGAAATAAAAAGAGAAAAAGGTATCCATAAATAATTCTTGGGAAAAGCAATATGATGAGGTGAACAGACTTATAGGACGATCAAAATCTACGCAAGCATGGAAAACCTTGATAATATCGACGAAGAATACAAGGGAAGTGAAATCTCTAAATCCAGTAGGGATGGATAGCTGGAATCTATCTATGAATCTTTATTAATTGAAGACAGAAATAATTTTAGTTGATTACGCAAATGAACCGGTCAACCAAGTCTTAAGAAAAGTAACAGTGTAGGAAGTTATAGAGGCAATGAAAACCATGAAAAGTAGCAAAGCGGCGGTTCTAGGAGATACGTCCATGGAACTTATTAAGAATTCCCCCAATCGCAACATTAGAAGCAACTTACACCTAACACAACAAATCCAGTCAACTTTTAACCCTTTTCTATCATAATAGAAACCATCGCAGACTGCACACATGTCACCGTTAGTCTAAACACCATCTGAGCTGTGGTCCGAAACGATCTTATGAGAATCATCAGATTCGTCGCTACTGATGACTTCCAATATCTTCCCCCTCCCTGCGTTCTTGACAATCTTATTTTTCTGTACTGCTGTAGCTTTACAATTATTTAGCAATTCTGGAGAAGTTAAGAATTCGGCATGTTGCTTTCTTATACTGATTCTACTCAGACCTAAAGTGGGTGGTATCGCTGCCACCTCTTCAAAGTTAACTTCTTCTGTCAGTTGGTCTTCTTGGCGGTCAAGATCTATCTCGTGTTCTACATTGTCGTTAAAACTACTCTCCCAAACAACACGCTCTATGGCGGTTGAGAGAACAATTTGTTCGGCACTATCTGCAATAGCATACGCATGTTCTGGTATTTACTTTTGTTTGGCTTGAATGGATAGATCCCGCAGGCTTCGAAGCCATATGCTCCTTTTCATGCCTCTTTAGGAAGCTCTCCAAACTGAGCTCGTGTAATTCTTCTACTAGGATGAATTCATATCCAGGTTGTACAAGCTCTATTCCAATAAGACTTCAGCGATTTAAAAACTGATCTGTCCATAGGGTGAAGTTAATCGATCGTATGGCTGGGCAGACAAACAGAGTGAATGTCGTTTCCAGCTAGGAAGTCTAACAGCTCAACGGTACTACAATCTGGTGCATGAACACCAAGGATAAGAAATACTGCTCCCGGTTCCTTCCTCGGCAAAAATTGGTCTTTGATCCACACCAAATACTTAATATAGGCTGAATCCGATGATACAGCTATTACAGATCATCAAGGATATTGAAGATTACATTAAAACCAAATGAAGTCGTTTTGAGTAAAATTATGTTTTTATAAGCATACAAGTAAAGAATCATTGATTTATTTTTATGTTACCACGAAATATTTATGTAACAGTATTTATGTCTGGATTACCTAACATACAACGATTTCTTCTTTTCTCACACATCTATCAACCATACAATTTGCGTCTTTTAAACGTAGTCGACATTAGTTATCCCTAGAGACCGGATTGTATGCAAAGTGTGAACTCTAGTTATCACTTAATTTTTAAACTCAACGCAGTATATAAGATCCCCTGTATCATCTAAACACAATCTATCAACGCTGTATTATAATTCTCTATGTTGATTCGCACAATGGGGGCTTAATAATAAATGCCTCATTGTTGATCCGCCTATTTCGCCGTGTAGCTTTCTCAAGCGTGAAGTATAACTTTAGGGCGGCATAATAAGTTCATAACTAGAGCTAGACCATTGTATCTAAACAATGAAGAGGTACTACATTGTGAACAACGCTGAAATACGTTCACTCACCGTTGTTGTTATTATTCCCCTATTAGACGGCTTAGTAAAATATTAATAAACGAAAGCCCCAACAATTATAGATAATAGGAAAATGAGATTATTGATTTCTGGCATTTCGCATCCATTAATCGACTTAATTCCCTTAGAAGCGGTGTAATTTAGTTTTGGTTTGGAGGTTATAATCGGGAAGATACAAATATAGAATATAACAGTTAGTTTACTATGTTGTAATTATTTACCATTTTAGAGGTTTGGCTGAATTTTGTTTTTTTTTTTAACAAATAAAGTAACCTAATAAAACTAAACCAATAATCAAAAATAGACACTTAGACTATAGAGATTTCTGAATTCGATTTCAAAAGGAAGCTTTGAATATCAATTCAATGTGGTCAATGACCGTGAACTGCATTAGCGTAACACCAACTTGTCGAAAATGCCAAAAACTTCTTCCGTATTTTTTTAGGGTTAGTGTTCATTATAAATACATTTGCTATTACTATACAGAATGTCTTTGAAATAAAATAAACAAGTACGGAAAATGAAAAGGTAGAATTATATAGCAGATAAATCCAAAGAATTTTGAGTCAATTGCGTGGCGAACGTCAGAATTAAAAAACCATAGCAAATTGTAATATGAACTGCCTATAGATGCAGAACGTGTACGCATAATACATCCATCCAACCAAACTCCCAAACATACATGCAGACTCTGCAATAACGCAGCTGTCGATGTTATAAAAACTATAAGCTAGCATTCTCTACTTTTCAACCGGCATGCTAAGCGCTCAATAACATGCTTCCGTACGAATATTTCAGTTGTAAATAATAAAGCAATTTTTATTACGGAGGATTTTTCGCAAAACATTTTAGATTTAAGTCTAATAAAATTAGATCTTTCTATTTTCCATATACTTTTTTTTATTTTATTTCATGGACATCCTGTATACGATACTCCAGTCAACGATATTTAATAATGCATCAATATAAGTGAAATAGAATCAGAAAAATAGGAATCCATAGTAATCGTTTAAATAACAAAACCGACAGCAACCTGATCATCAGTCCTACATTATGATAATTATATTTACAGTTGAGGAAAATTTAGTCTGACTAATGAGTAAGTAATGATCAAAACCAATCAAAACTAACTAGTAATGATTAAATTGCCTTCAATACATTTATACCTTTACGATTGATTGATTCAGTTTTAGTTTTAATCATCAACAATGAATTTTTTTATTGAAACTGTAGCGTAAGTCTGAGCCCGATTGATTATTAGCAGCTTTTACTGTTTTTCTCTTTACCTTCCCTTTCTATTCCTCCTTTTCTTTATCTTTCTTTCCCAATTCTCAGTTTCTTCTTCTATTTGTCTTTCTTTGCTTCTTTTTTTATTCTCTTACTTCTCCATTTCCTTCTTCTCCCTCCCTTCTTTATTCTTCTTCTTTTCTTTCTCCTTCTTCATTCCTCTGCTTCTCCCTCGCCATTCGCCTTCTTTTTCTTCCTCATTTTCCTTCGATCCCCCTTGTCCTCGTTCTTTTACTTTCTCCTCTCACCGTTTTGCTTATCCTTTTTCCTTTTCTTTTCTCTCTTGTTGCTCCTTCTACATTGGCTTTCCATCGCTCCTCTTTCGCTTCTTTTTCTGCTTATCCCCTTTCCTTTTCTTCTTCATCTGCTTATCCCTCTTCTTTTTCTTCTCTTTTCCTTTCCTCTCTTGCCTCCTTCAACTGTGTTTCTCTCCTCATGTTTCTTTTACTCATCGCTCTTCGCCTTCTTCTTCTGTCTATGTACCTTCTTTTACTTCTTATTCCGCCCATCAGTCTTCTTTTTCTTATTCTTCTTCTCATCTTCCATCTCCCACTTCTTCTTCTTCCTCTTATCTTTCTTGTTTTTTTCTGTTGCTGTGCCTCATTCGTTTTCCTTGCCTTCTTCTCATTCTTTATCTTCTTTTTCTTGTATTATTGCTTTTTGTCTTCCTTTCCGGCTCTTTCTTCTTCCGTTTTTTCTTCTTTTCCTTATTTTTCTTCATCTTTTGCATTGACGTAAGTATTGCCCATTTTGTAGCCCGCTGTTTTAGGTAACTTCCCGATCATTTTATCAATAATCATGTTGAATATAAATGGACTAAGTGAGTCGCCTTGTCTTATTCCGGTGCGTATTTGTATTTCCTCGGTTAATTCATTCCCCACGTTTATCATCGTGTTGGAGTGGCTGTTATTGTCGTGTATTTACGACAAAGCTTTAGTTAACTACACCAACACCAGTTATATTGTGGCTAAAATTGAGTTAAGGATTAAATTGCTATTCCCATTAATTTCATCCAGACGTTCGCAAAAGATTACAAACTCCAAACTAGCTGTTATTAAAATTAACTATAAATCTATCAAGCATGTTAACAAAAATGAGCTTACGTCGTAGAGGCCGTCGAAAATGTGACAAAATACATAGTTTTAAGTTACGAGTTCTAATACACTTCAAAATTTGATTCCATAATAAATAAATACATAAACAAATAAAAGAATTTCAATCAACTTTCGAGAGGATTCCAAGGGAAATTCAAAATTCATTTGTACGTCAAAGAACAACCAGATCGACTAGTCCAATCACGCTGGATGTTTCTTCCTGTCACGAAGATGGAGGTTGATTCTTTTCCTCGTTTATAGACCAGAAATTGATTCCTGTGTATACAGATACATCTTTATATCTGAACGGATAAGACAGCGTCCCTAAGAGAAAATATCTGTCATCGAATTTTTTCCGCCTTTTCTAAACGCTTTTTTATCGTCACATCCACCATCCCGGCGCCCCTTTTGTCTCCATTTCTCAGTCTCATACACAAAACAGGAACAAGAAGAAGAAGAGAAAAAACACAAACGTGACTTGCCGGTCCACATATTGCAAGCAAAATGACATTTGTCGAACGAGCGTCGGAAACTTTTTCCTAAATCGGCCCGCTGCCATCAATCTTTCGCCATGTCCTTTAATTGCGACTGAAAAAGAGCCGTCGGTCAAGGGAAAAAGGAAGAAGGACTACGGTACGTATAGAGAAAGAGAGAGACCCTTCATCCGTACACATCTTTCAACAGAACGTTTGCTTTTATATCATCGGACGTTTCCCCCGTCCGCATTTCTATTCTGTACTTCCTCCGCCTCCGATCCTCCGACTTCTAGTCGATTCTTTGTGCGCCATTAATTACAATGGCAGAAACGCTTCAAGCTCGCCACGGGCATTTCGCGAATTGACTAATTATGCGAGATGTTTTAATTCTTGCAGCTGGAAATGATGAAAGCTAGGGGCGCTACTGCAATGCGATGAACGCTTCGCGTTAGATGCACCAATTAGGTCTAAGATTGGAGAGATTTTCGTAGCGGAATGGATAATTGCAGCGCAATAATTGGATCTTAAAGGGAAATTAAGGATTGGCCAAAAACGAATCCTTTATGAAAATGTAATATTAGTTAATTGGATTTGGGGATGACGCAACGCAGGTACTGTCATAGAGTCATGTACCTCTAGCTGTTCGTTTTTAATAATAACTTTTACAAAGTAACATTTTTTAATGGGACCCTTATTTTAAATTGTAGATACATTAAATTAAACAATTTAAAACTAATCAATCTCATAATTCTGAGACATACTTCATTCACGTTAAGAATGCAGCGTTAAAATAAATAGGCTTTAAAATATGGGCTTGCCATTTGCTAATTGGCGAGGCATATTCACATAGGAGAAACGGATGTAAGTTCTTCGTATGAAATTTCTGTCAGTTGTCAAATTTACTTATGATTCTGGTATCGCTACAGTTTTTTATTGTATTTTTTATTTTTATTTATTTTTAAGTTGTGGCAATAATAGTTCTTTACAGAGCTCCTTTATCTAATCATTTAATAATTCAAGGTATTATACAATCAATTACACAAACAAAATAATTTTTACTCTTGTATTACGAGACCACAGCTTCGATTCGGAATGGCTGAGGAAGCGGTAGTACATCCAGTTGCATGACAATCGAAAAAAACCTCAGCAGAAGCATATTGGCAGTAGGCAGAGGCTAATGGCTTCATCATTATACCATAAGAACCGATCATGTTATGTCCATTATAATGGTTTTGTGTCACACACATTCATTGCTTCTAGGCGGAGTACCTCAGGGCTCCAATTTGGGACCACTCCTCTTCAATATTTATATCAATGATCTTCTACTATAATTGGATTGTAATTCTCTTGCATACGCTGATGATCTTAAAGTTTATAATACAATTAGCTCTTCCTCCGATTCTTTAAAGAGAAACGTTGGTGTCATTAATGATTGGTGTTATATAAATAAAATTCAGCTAAACATAAATAAAGTACTTACCTTTACTCGGTCATCTAACCCGCAAATATTTCACCGTAATATTTCTAGCGCTTTCATCCCAAGACTTGAGGTGTTTGGGGATCTTGGATATAGACGCAATGACTACTGCTGCATCTAGATCGCTCAGATTTTTGTTCAGATCCTGCAAGAATTTTTATAACAGCTGCGCCTTGAAGTTTGTCTACTACTCGCTCGTCCGCTCGAAACTGGAATATGCTTCTATTGTTTGGTATCCATGTCGTCACTACCACCAATTATCAATTGAACGAGTCCAGAAGAGATTTCTTAAATATCTTTCGTATAAATCTGATGGCATTTATCCTCCTCGTGGTACTGATTATATCGATTTACTCTGTAGACATGATTTCGACTCGCTGTCGCGTTGCAAAGACGCGGCTAGCGCAAAATTTCTTATTAAATTGATACACCAGGATATTGATTCCCCGTCTTTACTATCTCAGGTGGACTTTAGCATACTCCATTACAGTCATAGATCTATTGATACCTTTTTATATCCCCACGGGACGAACCAACATACTATTAAAAGCACCACTAACACATATGTCTATAAACGCTAACGTCTTATACAGTGACCCTCTTTTTCTCTCGTAAGGATTTTTTTTCATTTCTTTCTTATTTACCATTATATTATTCTTTTTTCCACGTTATTATTTTTATTTCCTGTTAGTCATTAAGAGGTATTGGCAATATATTTAATAATTTTATTATTTTGCTTTACTTTTATATTACACTATTTTGTATATATTTCGGCATATATATATATATATATGTATTGTTATACTCGCGGGTTTTGTCCCGCGTTCGGCGTTGGTTCTTAGAAGAACCATGTACGTCCTTATGTTTCTATGCAATCGCATACATCTTCATGTTGAGGTCGTGATTTCGACTGGCTCTAGTCTAGAGTGACAGAGGATAACAAGACATCCTCTACCTGCGAAAACATACGCTACAACATGCATATTGGATTTTTTTAATCTGTTGGGCAATAACGTTTATTATTATTATGCAGCCACCGATCGTAGCGCTATCTACTGCATTCTTAACGTGAACGAGGTATAATATCTGACAATTGAATTAATATAAAGAACAAATTGGTTTCAAAACTCTCTGCATTTCTATTCGTTCCCTTTACAACATGAATACCAATAACTTTAGCCTTTATACTCACGCATATATCGAATTTTCAAATTGTTATAAATGGCGATGTATACACATCCAAACCGGAAAGTGTTTCCAGACACTTTATTTATCTAACTCCGCTGTAACGAAATAGAATATCTCCGTCTTCGCGAAATATCAACATCTACTTTTCCTTCCTCCCGCCCCACTACTCTAACTGTCGCAAGAAAAAATTCTCATCTCCGCAATTCTGCTTCATCGAAAATGTATTTTCCGTCAGTCCGTATTTACATATTTTAACAATTGTACGCATCGCTCAGATGCGCCGCTAGCATACATCACAATTCCCATAACAAATAGGCGCTGTCCCAATTCTCTTACCGAAATGTATATAAACCCCTTTACAGGAAAGAATCGAGTCCCCTACACTACCTCCCACCCCGACGATTACCCTGGATATACGGAGCAGAACTCTAAATCTTCCGTTATCTACTTTTCCACGTGCACATCTTTCTTTTACACGGAAAAGAATTATTCATATAGTCTATCCTTCTCTCCTGTAAAGGTAGAAGTTTAGCTATAAATCGCCGAAACGAAACAGTTTTTCGTAAAACTTGGCTTCTTGAATCATCCTACTGCCATGAAATCCTCTCGTTATAAAAGCATATATCTGTAAAAGTACTTGTATTTATTTCAATGTTTTTATATTCTTTTTATTAAATTCTCCGATATTAAAAGACAAAAAATAAAATTATTAACGATAACGTTTGTTTTATTAAGGGCTCCTTCTCCGGCAAAGAATGTGAATATAAGGATTTCCTACATTTTTAAATTCTAATTTCAGCTCTCACGGAACGATAACAATTACCGTCTTATTAGAGAAAGATTTGCAAATGTTAATACCTCTACCTTCAACTAGAAAATTTTACTTTCAACTAAATTGGTACTCATAAAAGTTAGAAACGTCTTCTAAGGTATTTTGTAGACGTTCACAAAGAAGTTATGAAATTGCAAATGAAAGAATTTGAAATGGGATAATGAGTATTGTAAAAGATGAGGCTATTTTCTAAGTTTATAATAGATCACGCATTACAACATTACAAGAACTGTTTAAAATGCTAGTAGAAGGATTACAGTTTAATAATGACAAATATCGTCTTGCAAGTAATCTCTTGTTACACCACGGTATTTTCAACCGAAAATCATCAATTGCTTCTAGGTTATTACCGCTATATTTTTGCTTTAAATATCTCCAATGGAAAAAAATCTAGAAGCATTGAAAAAAATATTTATTTTCCCTTTTTATTCTTTACTGTACCATTTTCTGTTCGAAATTGTCTCGCAACATCTGAATGATTTTCACCAGGCATTGTTCAGTCCTATACCTTCCCCTTTTTATTCAATGTTTCTATTTACCACCTGTCAAATACCACTACAAAAGGGTAATCTGAAATTGAAACATCTTCATTATTATATTATTAGCGAAAATAGAATCAAATAATTATATATAAAATACTAAATAATATGCCTCACAGTTTAAATAATACGAGGGCAGTCCCAAAAAAAGGTCTCCTATTTTTTGGGGACGTAGATAAAGTTTTAATACGGTTACTGGCAACACTGTTGTGAGAGGTGCCTTCTCCGCTGCCACATAAGCACGCAGGCGCTTCGCTCGGATGCTCAGTCTTGGCTTGGTAGCCATTCGAAATGGAGCTTCCGATAAACGTTACCGCCAAGTGCGAAGTTATTCGATTTTTGAACGCAAAAGGGATTAAACCGGTTGAAATTCACCGCCTATTGACGGAAGTGTATGGACAGTTGTGCATGGATGTCAAAAACATTCGCAAGTGGTGTAGAGAGTTTACAGCCGGTCGTACTGAAATTCATGACGAAGAAAAGTACGGGAGGCCGTCAATTGCCGACGAGACAATCGCGAAAGTTGAGGAACTCATGCGTAAAGATCTGAGGATCACTCTGGATGCTCTCTGCATTTTGGTTCGTGAGGTTTCCAGGATTTTAACGGAAAAGTTGCAATATCGGAAGCTGTGTGCAAGATGGGTGCCGCGTATGCTGACAGAAGACCACAAACGGCAACGGGTTGATTCTTCCCGCAAATTTCTTCGCCGCTTTGGAGACGAAAAGGACAACTTCTTGGACTCGATTGTCACGGGTGACGAAACCTGGGCATTCCGCTTTACACCTGAGCTCTGCCTACTGGGACAACAGCCAACGCTGACAGGTACTGTGAAACACTGAAGAAACTCAGAAGGGCAACTCAGAACCGGAGAAGAGGGATGTTGAGCAAAGGTGTAAGCATTCTCCACGACAACGCCCGTCCTCACGTCGCCCGTCAAACTGCCGATCTTCTGCAAAGTTTTGGTTGGAACGTCATCACACACCCACCCTACAATCCGGACTTGGCACCCAGCGATTTCCACCTGTTCCCTAAGTTGAAGGAACATTTGTCTGGACAATGGTTCTGCTCCGATGATGAGGTGAAAGATAAGGTTCAACGCTTCCTGAAGGGCATGGCGGCAAGCACCGTTACGTGAAATAATGCGTCTTCCAAACAATTGACGAACTGCTGCCATTGAATGTCGAGCAGTGTGTGACGTGGCTCTGTCCTGCTGATACCACATGTTTTCCATGTTAAGATTAAACTCGTACAGTCCCGGTGTAAAGAATGCTTGAAGCATTTCAACATATCGAACGATGTTACTGTCGCTGCACTACCATCCTTACTTGCAAAAAAATAAGGGCCGATAACACCATGACATGATACAGCACACCATATTGTGACCTTGTCGCTATGTAGTGGTCGCTGGTGCAACTCACAAGGATTGTCGTGGGCCCAATAACGAAAATCCTGTTTGTTTACGTCTGATATCCATATGTTACCAACGAAATTCGCGTCCTCGTTAATTTTATCCAATATCTGCCTACTAAACTCCATACGTGACGCTGGGTCTCATCCATGTAATTGTTGCACAATCTGCGACTTATAGGGATGGAAATGTAATTCGTGCAGTATTCTTTGTAAGCTTCGTCGCTTAATCCCTAGCGTAGATGCATCCTGTCGAACGGAGCGGCGAGGACTTCTCTCGATTGCAGCTCTAACAGCCTCAATGTTCTCTGGGGTACGTACCGTTCGAATGCCACCTGGAGCTTTCTTTTTCAAGACAGATCCTGTTTCTTCAAAATTACGCACCCACGTTGTAATCGCATGCGCAGATGGGAGACGTCTATGACGTCCAAGCTGGTAATGCTGTCGAAATATTCTCTGCGCAGCAGTTACACTATCACTATTTTTATAAAACGCTCTCACAGCCACTGCACGTTCCGCGCCAGTCCAACGATCCATGATTACTAAATGGCAAAGCGTTCACAACAATTGTGCGATGTTACGAACAACTGCCGGCTCTACAGTGCTGACAAATGTAACGTTCAAGGTTTCCCGTTCCCCTGGGCCACCATGTATTAAGACAAAGAGTTTGAATCACGGTCCCAAAAAGCACCTTATCAACCTACTAATGTAGGTATTACAGCTTCAACATCAGGAAAACTAACTTCGCAACAATTTGAAGATTAATTTAAAAACGTTTTCTTATCAAACACTGTTAAACAAAATTGGCAAAATTCGAACAAAATCGAAACTCATCTTCGAACTCGGTCTCAGCTCGAACTCATCTCGAAAATCGAACTTCAGAAATTGTTAGCTTAATTATCATATACTTTTAGGTTTAATTCTTTGACTTAAATCTTAGTATTGACAAACTTGGAGGTCTGATTTTAATACATAACAATGCAACTATTCAATGTGAACAAACAGTATATATTATCCAGTTTAACCATTCCATTTTCTCTAAAGACTCCATGTCCTTACGAAACAGATAATCATTAGGCTATTTCAATTCTGACCGAAAGAAAACTGCACCAGACAGAAAGAGAAGAAAGTTTGTTTGAGTGTAACCCAATTAAGATCGTCTTGCAAGCGGTTTCCTTGGTGCAAAATTTGCCCTGTCATTCCAATTCCTTTTTCCCGTTTCGTAGTGACAGATAAAGAAGCGAACCGACAAAGTAAACCTCCTCTCGGGCATTCCTCTTCTCTATTTTATATGGCTTATTATCGACAATACGGCGAGACAGTGGAAATCAGATCGTCATATCGACGGAGTTGAATCACAAGCTGGGAATGATTTGGAAGTTGCGAGATACGGAGCGCGGTTAAATCTAATTTTACGATGCTGTTATCTACAATGAAACGCCAGTCTTGCGAAGAGTGCAGTAATGCGAAACTAAATTTAAGGAATGAATTATTAAAAGAATGCAAGATTGATTTTATGACGTCTGTATTAAGTACAATAAGGCCTCGTTGCAGTTAGTTCAAAGTTACAGCTGTACATAAACAGAAAACTTGAAAACGTATTCAGAGGCAACACAGAATGTAATAATTAATCTGCCCAAACCTCAAAAGTAACAAGGAAAGAAATGCAGAAGAGTTTTTGCCATAAATTCTCGTTGTTTCTTTACTTGGTGTTAGAAATGTCAAGAATGGTATTTTAGTTATTAAATATGAAGAGACTAAGATAAATTCGTAAAAAATTAAAGATACAGTTGAAAAAAAATGAAATAAGGATTATATTCATTAGCTAAAGATATTTATCTAAAACTAATTGATATTGAGATTCATTCTTAGAACTGAGAGAGTCCATTCTGAAACAGAATCCTTTCATTCAGAATTATAGCACAATGATTTTACTGTTTTAGATTTTTTATAGTAATTTCAATGTGCTGAAGATGAAATCCAAATACCTGTATCAAATTCCATCTCTTTTGAAAGTAATGTTTTCAATGTTTATCTATTAATCTATCTTTTGTTCCCTTGCAATATTGCCATCCACAGGAATAAATCTACTTAAAGGAAGTAGTTATCTGTTTAAGGGCAGATGGCACTGTATTCAGGCAATTAATTTTGTATTATAAAATCATCTACTAAACGGATTGATAGTTGTTCTATAGAGCAGGAAATACGCTTATAGATGCTACCATTTTGTTATATGTAATTCATTGCAGAATAATGTGAGGGAGGTTATGAGTAAACAATCGAAATTCATTTTTCTATAACTATGGTAGTTTCGCTGTGAAAATGCAGAGACAAAACATTACCTTATTAGTAACAAAAGCTTCAAGGCACACTTCGAAATTAACCTAGGCAATCAATCCAGGCCTTAGACTCTTCAAACTTTTGTGCTGTGTTTGTGTTGAAGACTTGCGAAATTGGATAGAAAACGTAACAAATCACCACGCGCGGTGTGGCATGAACATGACCAAAAACATAGTAGTTACTGTTTCTTTTTTACATGAAATATGAAGAGTTTTGGTGCAAAAATCAAAAAAGGAATGATGCATCCAAACTTGCCATCCATTATAAGACCATCTGCAAATAGTAGTGAAGTTGTCACAGGTACAGCGAGTAACGATGATTCGTTATTGCTTGGGTTCGACAGCGAGCTCATTCCTGAGCAATTGAGTAAGCCGAAAGCATCATCAAAACCCAAATTAAATGATTTAGTAAGGAATTTAAATCTTCTCTAGAATGCGACTGAGCTGTTAGATCGCAGACTAAAGGAAAGGAATTTACTTACTACTAGTACATTAGGGACTTTCTAAGGGTCAGAGGAAAAAGTAGTACCGCACTGATGACAAAATCTAGTTTACCGTAGAAACTGCTAAGCTAAATATGATCGATATAACCCGAGACTATCTATAGGTTCTAGTAAAGGAAATCTAAAGAGTGGTAATGCATTTTCTTCAATTTTTGTAGCACACTCAGTGCAACTGAAGAAGAGCTATGAAACTTATAAGTAAGTTTTGGAGAAAATTAATTATGGTGACTAGCAGTAGTTGATGCTTAAAGGTAATCTGTACGATATTAAGCCAAATTTCCATGTTATATGTGCGAATGGGATAGTAGAGCAAGAGACAAACATTCAACACAAATATAATGACCTAAAACAAAAAGTGCAGCACCATTAGAAAATAAAAGGTTGTCTATTGGATTCTACGAAGATTCCTTCATCACCTCTTCATATAGAACTTGATGTAATGAAACAATTTCTAAACACACTTGACAAGATGATGACTGTTTTCAATATAGCATTGCCATCACAATGCCCTGCTCCTTCTGGAGTAAATATAAAAGAAGGAATTTTTCTGGGTCCACTAATAGTCCAGTACTAAGTAGAATTCGTTTCTTTAATAAATTTCTCGCAAACATTATCTATCTAGTTTACTTTGTTATTTTATATAGCGCGATCAAACTTATGAACAATAGTGTATATTTTAAATAACATCCACCATTGTCTTACACCACCGTTGTAGGAAATATTTCTAAGCTGACGTAAGGCGAAACACCCTGCATAATTACGGCTTAGATGTCTTAATTTCCGCGATTCCTCTTCTTTCATTTCATTTATTTACTGTCACAACGGGGGCCCGGTTTCTACTCGGTCTGTAGGTGAGGGCACTTAAGCCACGCAAAACACCGCGAAAAATAATTGGTCCCTTTTATTGCGGCCTCTAAAACGTAATAGACTTTGTTTTTAAAAGACGAATAATTTATTAGGAAGCAGCGCCGCCTCGATAATTAAACGCCTGAGCCTGTTTATATCTTTAAGGCGACGGAATTGAGGCGCGAGCTTTTAATTTATCCGGACTGTAAACAAAAATGAAAACAGCAATTTGTTGCTGTTTCTTTTTCGAGGTTTTCCACCGCCGTTTTAATTTCGCTACAAGTCTTATTATTTCTTGAAGGATACGCGCAGGAGAGAAATTTCAACGTTAAATAATTCCGATGCGGTTTAAGGTGACGTAATTAATTTTTGTTTTTCGCTTTTAAATGTCTCCAAGATAAGCGCAAGCTTAATGGCGTGACCTATTTCTTTCACACTGTTGAAAATTAACAAAATTCTCGAAAAAAAATTCATTTTTCCTTATTTATATACTTACATTTTGAGAGATATACACGTGAAATGTTATAAATTTGGTTCACTTTGAAATACCTAATTAAGGAAAGTATTTATCAATAACACGATCCTCAACTGCTTTTCTGATTCAGCCATCATTAACAGCAAAAAAAAATCTATTACTTCGTTGTTGTAACTGAATTTATAGCTTCAATAATAACGCAGTGCTAACACACTATTGTTGCTAAATAATACCGACTGCAGTTTGATGTTTGTCGAGAGAATGTAACGCAACTCTCTTTTACGAGGGCGACAAGAAATGTTTCCGGAATCGACAAGAAAAACACGGATTAGTGTGGTTTTTTATTTTTATTTTTTGATGTAGTCTCTTCGAAGATCAATACATTTTTTTGAACGGTGTTCCACTCTCTTCAAGCAGTCGGAAAAGTAGGGTGTTTCGAGGTCTGCAAAATAGACATCTGTAGCGACTATGACCTCCTCATTTGAGGTAAATCTCTTTCCACCCAATAATTTTTCCAGGTTTAGCAATAAGAAGAAGTCGCTCGGGTCAATAAATCTCATCTTTAACCTGTGTTCCTAATTTCGGCTGTTAAACCCAAGTTCTTGATTTTTCTAAACCACGATTGGTATTAATGGGAACGACAGTCATGGATTTGTGCTGATGGCCATATAGTGCTGACCATCGTATGAACGCTGGTCTCAAGATCTACAAAAACTTCAGATGGTCGTAATATTCCAGAGTAACGTTCAAAGATTTTTGTTGATAGCAGTCAAGCAGTCAAATAATGTTGCGTACGTTTCACTTCGTTTATCAGGCAACAAACAAGACACCAATGGAATATAATGACCATTGTTCAGTGCACGGATTATAAATAATTTTTGCATAATAGGTGAATACACCGCCCATATATACTTTGTTCGTCTTACAGAAACTTCTAAGATTAGTTTTATAAGAAAACACTATAATATTGCTCTCTGGGCAGTTTTGAAAAACGAAACTTTCATCCTTGCTAGTTTTAATATGTATTAACACGATATTATAAATATTATGAACTGCTTATTTGGTGATAACGACTCAGGAAATTTCTTTCAATATTTCTCCTTCCGTTATAAAAAAATTTCTTTGGATTTGAGTGAGATCTACTACGATAATCGTTTTTGGCAGTTTCTTAGCCGGTTCACAGCCAATAATTCTTACTGGTTTTTCAGAAATATAATCAACGGCGTTACGTTTACACGCATTTGAAACCACTTTACGGCCTCATTCTGTTCATGATTATGTTTTAGCTGGTTGTAGATTTTTTTGTTCAACGTCAAAACACTTCGCCACTCTTCAACACTTTGTATTTGGAAAAGAGATACTTGTTAACCACTAACAAACGTTTTCCGTTGTTACTGTCCACTAAAGAGATCTCCCTAATTCTTCACTACGTACAACTAAAATTAAGACTGAGAAGCGTATCTAATTTCTTACTTTAAGCAAACAAGATAAAAACACCCGACACAGCGGTTTCTTCAGATATTACAAACTAAATGTTCCCTTATACTGGATGCGGCAAAATAAACAGTACTGCTTTATAAAACGTATATTATTTATTATTCATGTATTTACATTATATAGCGATACTTTCACATTATATAGCGTTGCAAACGTTATTCACGTTTCCGATAAAATAGATGTTCAAGATGCCCTCCGTTCAGTTTCAAACAGTATTCGTAGCGTTCGCTAAGATTCACAAACATGTTTCTGAATACAGGTTGTTGCATGGCACGAAAAAGACCTTGAATTTTAATTCACAATTTCGGATTTCTTTATGTACGCATCAGGTTGTGTTAGGTCTGGTACGTGCGATGGGTATGGGAAATCAGTGTCACGCTAGGTCTAATGGAAAAAAAAGATTGTATTTGTTAATGGTAAATTCCTTGAGTTACCTATATTCATATTTAATTACCTCACTATTACTACAAGGGAACATGGTGTCTAGATTACTGGCAGGATTAAGCAATCCTTTTTGCAGGGCAGGTAAATCCATAAATTTGTTGTCCAGTTTACACCTGCCGAGGATGTGTCACCATTTAAACTTAGATTAATTAAATTACTTACAGGAGGTACTAGTTAAGAATGTATGATGTTGAAATAAATATAGATATGCCTTTTGTTATCTTTTCCATTATGTATTTTACTGATAACTAAGACAGAGTACTATTCGTCAAATGGATCTTTAAACACACATCATCAGTCTTTATCCGTACGAATCAAATCGGTACTTCTAGTTCAAGTCCAGTACCACATAAATAATTAGTCTCGGCAAAGTAGGGCAAAAAATCAATAATGTTGATTAACATTTTAATCATTTGTGACTTATGTGAAACTTCATGCATATACCAGTTTTCATTGAAATCCAGTTAGTTTTAAGGGGTGACTGATTTTCAATGATAAGCAGGGTATGATACATTACAAGTTCATTCGTATCCGTCCAAACGGAAACACAATAATCAAACAAATTTGTACATCTCACTCGGATAATTTTGTATCAAATCCCTTCACCGCTCTAACAGTCGCCGTCAACTGACTAAAACCCCATAAACTAATGGACATTCGACTGGGAGCATTTTATTTTAACACGTCCGCATGATGTACGGTCAGTCTGGACAATAAATTCTAATTAAATATTAATTTCGCCGCACAGACACTAAAAACCAATCGGATTTATTGTTCGCCGCCGCCATCTATATAATGTATTTTATATAAGCACGTGTACGTATGTATGCAAAGTATAGTATATGACGTGGTATTACGTAATGCATGCAGAATATATTCGATTTCGGCCTGTATTTTCATTTAATTAATATTCATTGCGCCGCTGAAATAAATTCGCTTCCATTTGCGCGCAATAGCGCCCTCTATGGTCGCTTTTACCGGCTCAGCCCCGATTTCCATTAAATAGGGTAATGAGATTCGTGGCGTTTTTCCGAATTATGGATTGATGCGTGCTTACATCAAATATGTTGTAGTCTATTTGTGTTAGTGACGTAGTTGCAACATCTGTTTTGCGGTGCTATCTTTTTATTTCAAATCGATTATTGCATTTCAGTAGATTTGCTTATTTGTACATAGTAATTATGTTACTGGGGTGGGCTCGCTTTAGTTACTTTTTCTTATATTATAAAGAAGAACCTTCTATTTACACTCTACCTGAATTCCACTTTTCAACTCTCTTATCTTTTCATAATCGCCACTCAATATCTCTTCACTACGTCTAGAAAAAAGATTTGCTGTTTCAACCAACGATTGGCTCACCCAATAATAAATCAGTTACGCAGAGTCGGTTGCTTTAATATTGCTCAAACAAATTACAACAATAATTCATTAAAGACGTTTTTGGAAAAAGCATTGAAACTATGAAATGGCACTAAATGGTACGTGGTGCGAACTTAGACTGAGGAGTGAATGCTTTTGCAGTTTTAAATTAAAACCAAGCAACTATTAAATCAATCCCTTGACATTAGTAGTACCTAAGCCTTAGCCAGTTGAACCAACCAACAAAATGTGTTAATCCAAACATGTATACAATGAAGCCTATCTTCATTGCTTACTCGTGATAACATGTAAGTCAACATACATTTTGTACCAAAAGTAAGTAGCACATTAGAAAACTTTAGGTTTAAATTGCAGGAATATTTGTATTGTTTTGAATATAACCTCTACTAAATATGTTCATAGATCAATAAACCGATAACTAAAAGTGCGGAAAATGAAAAGGTGTAGTTATATGGAGCGTAAATCCAAAGCATTTAAATTAATATTTATGAATCACATTCGCAATAAACTATTCTGACGCGGCTATATTAAAATTATTTAAAATCCATGATTAGATATAGTTCAGGGAAAGTACCGAATGTGAGGGGCAATTACTGAGTTTTCCAGTCACCCGTTGTTATTTGCCTATGCATTGAAATAGCAGTACCGTAGCTGGTGGTACTAAATGTAAATGTATAAAGTTAAGTCTATTGCCGAGTAATACAACCACTTTTTATTTATCTATTTCTGTTATAATATTGACTCGAAAAAACATTATTTATTGGAAGAAAGAGCAGTTATACTTAATAGAGGGAAAAGCTACAAGTTTATATTAGAAACCTTGTTCCGCGACAATGATTGTAAACACTAAGAACTGGAGAAAAGTGCAAGAAAATCGTAGTAGAAAAAGGAAAACTAGCTCTAGCGAAGACCGAAACTCGTGCAAAGAAGACACCGTTCATAAGTTCAACTACTATTAGGCGAAGATTGATTCAGACAAGGTTGCGTGCAAGAATACATAGAAAGGTTCCATTATTAAATAAAAGTCAAATACAGAGTAGACTGTCGTTTGCTTATGAATACGCACAAAGGGACAAAAAAAGTGGTGTATGTCCTGGTCACACCAAAACATCGTAAAATTCGAAGACTCAAGCATCATGCTGTAGGGGTGTTTTTCATGCTATGGCGTAGACCACCTACATAAAATAGAAGGCATAATAAATGCTGATATCTATATAAACAGCTGAATGGCAAGAAAATTCGGTAGACATGTAGGCACCTAGGAAAACGCTGCTCCACAAGTGTCAAGAGGTGATAAAGGTCAAAGAATAAAATATAGGTTTTTCAATCCAATTACTTAAGTATTTTCCCTTTGGAATTACCAAATCTATTTATTTATTATTGTAGTTGTGTAACATGTAGGAACTAGCAAATCAATAAACTTGAACTTCCATTGTTTCACCTATAAATTGATTTTTCAGCCAAATTAAGATCACTGCCATTTTCATGCACATGACTGTATATACAGTGAATCGCAGTGAAAATGATGTAGTGGTATATAATTTGGTAAGAAGCTGAAAATAATAGGTAAAATAATTATTTGGGAAAAGGATATTAAATATATTAACCCTACTATTCTTGAAATACATTACAAAAATAAAAGAGAAAGTCGAACAGGTATTAATTTTATTGAATTAATTGTTTTTCAAAGGTAAGAAAGAAACAATTAATATTTAGCTGGATTTCTTTTAGATTTTATAATTGATTATAATCTATTTGGAACAGATTCTACTAATTTATGCGTATAATCTGGCGAAATACTGTTCCATTCTTGTAACAAAGCATTTTTAGATCATCCCTATAGAATATCCGATGACTACGCGCTTTTGCTTCAAGAATAAGCCACAAATTTTCGATAATGTTTATGTCAGGTGACTGAGCTAGAGTTTTCACTGTACCGCGGCAGTTATATGACAACCATTTCTGGACCACACGCGAAGAATGTTTCGGATCGTTGTCCTGGTAAAATCTTGAATCCTCTTCTGTGTCAAGTCTCCTGGCACCAGACACTAAATTCTTATTTAGTGTCTGGTGTTTAACCACATAAATCTATCAATAATACCTTCAATAAAATTAAGGTTTCCAATACTAGCAGCAGAATCACAGCCCTAGACCATTACATGCCCACCTCCATGTTTAACTATTGGTTTCAAATGTTGCGGTTTTAATTCTTTATTCTTTTTCCTCCACACATTACCCTTACGATCTGAGCCGAAAAGATTAAATTTGCTCTCATATGAGAATAAAGCAGTTTTGAGGAAGTCGTAAATCTTCATTTTGATCCTGTAATGCAAACTGTAAGCGACTTCTTTTATCCTTCTGGCTTATAAATGATATTTTCCTGGCTATTCGTCTGTGCAAATTGGCACGCCACAGAGTTCTTCGAACTATTTCTGCATTTACGGTATTTTCCAGAACACGTTTCAGCTCCAGGGTTAACTGAGGAGCACTTAACACTGGATTATATCTAGATAGTCTAATAATCCGCTCGTCAAGTTCGTTAAATATTTTTTGGACTTATTTTACATCTATTCTGCACTTTGTTTTAGGGATTATATCGCTAAAGAATATGCTGCATAATGGATGCATTTCTATTCAATATTTTTTTCAATTTCCCATTGACTTTTAATTTTCTTGTGGTGAAAAATTATTGACTCCCGCTCTTTAAACATTGTCTGTCGACCCATGTTGAACTACTCTAAATTATAGGCTGCTTGTGATAAAATCGCACTTCACAGTTGTGAAGATAAAGTACGCATGCATCTAGAGACTTTCGTATAAAAATGATGTCATCATTTTCACTCTGAGTTACTGTATATGCATACATTTTGTGGTGGAAAATCTGAGGCTCTTTATTTTTTTAAATGGGTTCTTTAATTTAAATTTTCTTCTTTTTGTTTTTAAATTCAAAAATAATGTTTTATAATATAATAATAACTCAATATAAGGTTGTAAAAATAAATACATTAACAAATCAAAAAGATATATATGTATATCGCTTTATTAACACATCTTTTTGTAACAGAAAACCTAAGTCAGTCCCTGTCTAGCTAGTTTTAAATATTCTAAATAAGACACGAAATAAAATGAGAGCAAACATACAATTAATTTGGAGAATTGATGATGATTTGAAGTCTTTAATTTTGGTAATCGTACTCACTCGTACGTAATTTCTTATATTTTAGGTGTCCTAGTCTTCGGCTTCCAAAAATGTGTCCGGAACTTCCCCGTTTTTTTATTATAATATCAGCTGATACCCTTTATGACTAAATATATTCGGAGAGTTTCATAAATTAAGTTTTATCTGAGAAAATAATAGATTTTTTCCCAGGAGAGACGATTTCGATATGCGTGACTTTGACACGATTTTTGTTTATATACATCGTTATCGGCGTTAAACATTTGTTTGCCTAAATGTTAGGCCACACAATAAACACACAGATTATTTAGAAGTAATGCTGCCAGGCGAGTTATCCTTCCGTCGTACCAGAAATTTTGAAGATTGTGTGATATAATTTCGGCATGATATGTATTTTAACAACATGATAAAAATGTATGACTACAGCACATTAAACGTGTTTTAAAAATAAATTTGGAAGAAGTTATTTATACATACAAATATATGTTTACGAAAAGCGATATACATATATATAATAAACGATAGTGGAGTTTACGTCTTCTCTAGAAATGTTGTTGAAGGGATACTTTCTTTAAAAGAAAATATGAATATTGTAGATTATATGTTAATAAAGTACACCCAAAGTAGATATCTGTAAAATTTAGAAAGAAAACTGTTCAGACCAAACATCTGAAATAAAATTCAATAAAGAGGAAGTACGAACGGTACTTTTCCTCCAACAATAACATCAACATTAATAAAAATAAGGGCGTAAACCAAACAGTGACAAGAAAATATCCAAATATATACACTACTGCTCAAAAGTGTTTAGGCACTCTCACCGACAGCAAAAATGTATAAAAACTCAGCAAAAATGTTAATAATATTTATTTTTTATGTACAAATACACGTACATGAATAAAAATATATTAAACAAATGTGAAAATTAAAACGTTTAATTTAAATTTTGCTTTCATCTATGTCAGTCGAGGCATTCTTGCAATAGGTTTTGCCAGAGTTTCTTGTGTTATTGAGGTCCAACTCGATTGTAATTTGTTCCACACGCCAGTAGCTGATGTCGGAGGCGATTTCCGTACTTCCCGATCTAGTTCTTCCCGTAGTAACTCGATTGGATTCAAGTCGGGGATCTGGGGAGGCCATTCCATAATTTTGAGAGTTCCTTCCTCTTCTAAATGGCATAAATAGTCTTTACATGATTTAGAGGAATGTTTTGGGTCATTATCTTGCTGGAAGATAAAATTTTGACCCAAAAGTCGAATTTCGGAAGGTATTGCGTGGTTCTCCAAAATTTCGCGGTAGCCTTCTTTTTTTAATATACCGTCAATTTTCACAATGTCCTCTACACTAGTGCCAGCAAAACAGCCCCAAATGATGATAGAACCTCCACCATGCTTCACGATAGCAGCAATACACTCTTCTCTGGCACGTTCACCCACAGATCTTCTTACGAATATGCGTCTTCGGGTTCCGAACAGCTCAAATTTGGACTCATCTGTCCATAGAACGTTGTTCCACTCTTCTATGATCCAGTGTTGGTGTTGACGAGCCCATTTAAGTCGCTTTTGCTTGTTTTGTTTGCGTAGTGATGGCTTTTTCATCGC
Organism: Trypoxylus dichotomus; assembly: GCA_023509865.1. Taxonomy (NCBI): domain Eukaryota; kingdom Metazoa; phylum Arthropoda; class Insecta; order Coleoptera; family Scarabaeidae; genus Trypoxylus; species Trypoxylus dichotomus. Next base: position 40,158,278 of record CM042081.1, read on the forward strand.
AATACGTCCATGGAGCCCGGCTTTCTGTAGGCAACGTTTGACTGTAGAAACACTGACTAGTTTTTGGCGACCAACATTTAATTCTGCGGTGATTTCCGGGACTGTTTTACGTCTATTTCACTTGCTGCTAACCACTATTCTGCGATCATCTGCAGATGTTGTCGCTTTTGGCCTTCCACTCCGTCTTTTATTAAGAAAACTGCCAGTTTCCCGATATTCTTTTACGTTATAGTCAACCGTAGCGTGGTGTATTTTCATTTTTTTGGTAATTTGTCTATTACTTATGCTACTTTTATGGTAAGCTATTATAAGCGCACGTGTTTCCGTAGTAATTTCTCTTCGCGTAGGCATTTTGAAAGATTGTCACACGATATTTCGCTCGCGACGTGAATAGAGTAAATACCACACTGCAACTGACCATTAGTTACAGATTTCACTATAATCTTCTAGGAAGGTAATTTAAACATTATTACCTACAATCTAACAAATGAGTAAATTTACCGAGTAAATTCAGAGGGATTGTTATTGTAATTGCACCGCGATAAACAGTTTACGATAATCCGACCAAGTGCAGGTAAATGATAGTAAACCTTATGCTATATAATGGGTGTTTATCTTACTGAACTACATTTTAAATACGTATTTCATTTTATTATAATGTTTTTTTGGTAAACATAATACTATATGAATAATCCATGAAAACAGGGGTGCCCAAACACTTTTGAGCAGTAGTGTATATATACATATACATATACATATACATATACATATACATATACATATACATATACATATACATATACATATACATATACATATACATATACATATACATATACATATACATATACATATACATATACATATACATATACATATACATATACATATACATATACATATACATATACATATACATATACATATACATATACATATACATATACATATACATATACATATACATATACATATACATATACATATACATATACATATACATATACATATACATATACATATACATATACATATACATATACATATACATATACATATACATATACATATACATATATATACATCGACATACACATATACACATACATACATTATAAGTTATATTGTTAATGAAATATATATTAAAAGTCTTTTTACCCTGAATCAATTGAGATCCATCGCATCTCATTTCGGTCATTTCCCTCACTGCGCGCCGTCGATATGTCTTGCCAGAAACCGTGCCCGCCACAAATCGTCATGCGACAACATACCGAAAGGGGAGGGAAAATCGTGCAATTTGCATTCCACTACCTAACTCGTTACCTGCAACGTCGACGTGCCGACAACAAATTGTTTTCCCGAGAACGTGCAGCGCGAACGTGTGTGCCGGTTATCGCAGTACACGGCATGCGGAAAAAAAAACGCGAAGAAAAGAAAAACTAAACGTTACGGAAGAAAAGCAGAGGGAAACACGTAACGGCGATAAGGAAGGGAGACGAGGAAAACAATAACCGGGCATACGTACAATTAATTTGCATGCAAAGTGTATACCGGTGATCGAACGTGTAACGCTAGTGTCGGCGCATTCCATCTTCGAATGGCCCTTAATAACCGGTCATTGAGAGTACGTTTTAGCATTTTGAACGGCTCCTAAGTACGACATGAACAGCGTATCCTCGCCGATAGTACACGGAACAATAGCTAGCACGTGTACCTTGTGTGTAGTTAAATAAAAAATTAATTTTTGCATGCGATGGACGTGTTTTCCAATTTTAACTATTCTTACTGAATCCGTTGTATTTTTTCTTTTGAAAAAAAAAGAGACGTCTACGTGAAACGGAAGTAAAGCAGAAATCGCGTCCAAATTCTCGTATCTGATTGTGACGTAAATTAGTAGTTGTCAGAATTATAACTTATACGAGATTTTATTGTCCAACACCATAAATTTTTACTTCTCCGTAAAATAACAAAATAAAGAGTAGCATGCACTCTCGCTCAATAAAGACAGGACACTTTAGCGTTTTGTAAAACACATATTTAGAACATCATTACACCAGCAAACTAAATATACGATGAGGTACTATAGCCTAATGAAAGCGAATGTGTATTTATTATTTACCACTTATTTTTAGTACATATCAATACAAGTGCAGAGGATTGGTATGTAATACAAAACAATGAAATGAATAGTCACTTTAAGGACGCAAAAATTCATATATTGTTGTTTGTCTGCTCTTTTTCTTTAAAATGGCGTCTTGAAATCGTATTTCTAATTTAGAAAGAAGCTCCAAAGACTATGTATCTCCGTGATTTTCGACAAACCTTTTCAGCTGCTTGGTCAGGGTAATGGCTTTACCATAATTTGGGATAGCTTCTCTTGGCACTGGAACCTCATCGACATCAGAATCTTCCGAAAGTTCTTGTATTTCAACTGGATTTGCAATTTCTTGTTCTGAATCCGGATCTTCAACATACAAATCTTCATCTACGTTCAAAAAATCATTAAGGTTTACATTATCCGTCAATCTCAATAAATTCTTGTTTTTGACGAAATCTGAAAGTACACTAAGAGGCAAATCATCATCTAGGTCAGATGTATCAGCCTCTGTTAACTGGCCTTCACTTTGCATATTTACATGATTAAATCCTGCTTTGCGGAAGTAATTTTGAACTGTCTCTTTGGTTACTTGCTCCCAAGCGGTTTTTGCTAAATAAACTGCATCCAGTGGTGTAATTTTCTTTATTAACTCAAAAGCTGTACCAGCAGTTTCAATGTTTACTAGCAGATGTTTGAGTATTAGACTACGGTAATAAGTTTTAAAATTCTTTATAATCCCCTGGTCAAGTGGTTGATAAGCTAAACGTCTTTCGGATGAGATCCCGCAATGTCTAAAAGTAACAAAATGTTTCGTTTTTCTTTAGCCATTTTCCACGCTAGGTCTTGCAAGCACTCTGACATAGCTTGTCCTGTCATTCAAGTTTTCTTATTGTATTTCCTAGTTACAGGCTGGCTATTTACATAAATGTCTTTAAAAGCTCTGGGTTTAGCTGCCCTACCAATGACTAGGACTTTTTCTTTTTCAGCCGTCATATTTGCACAAAACAAAATTGTAAACCTCTCTTTGGGATACTTACCCCCAACACATTTTCCCTTCTTTAATGTGAGCGTTTGTCGGGTAGAGCCCCAAAATACAGGGATGTCCCATCGGCATTATAGATGTTTCTCGGTGAATATCCCTTAATCAAAGAAGGGCATTTTTTTAAAAACGATGAAACATGTTTAGGATTAACCGAAGCTCCTTCTCCCGAAATCGCTTTAAAACTTATATCGTGGCGGATTCTAAATTTATTGAGCCAAACAGAAGAAGCAATAAATGTAGAATGCCAATCGAACTCTATCACCACTTCACATCCCCACCTTCTAATAGATCTATTGTCACCAAATCTTGCTCCAGTCTATTCATAATTCTATTCAGACGCTGATGTCATTCTATAACTGACGTTAATCATTTCCTTTCACTACCCACTGGTTATGCGTAACCAAATATACCGCTCCATCAATATACAATTAAAACACAAAGTAAACATTAACTATTTCTTGTAGTACAGAAGTTTCTTACCGACTACATGTAATACTTGAATTAAAAGCTCAAAGGTTTGACCAAAACCATTCACTGATATGTGTTGTTGTAGACTCCCGCGAGAGTTTTCTTTTAAAGAATTCAGGTTTCCGAGTAGAAACCGCGTCGTAATTACATGAGTTTGCCGACGCTTTGCTTTCAGTTCCATTAAGCTTCTTCTCGGTTGCTGTACGTCCTACCGCTGCTGTGAGAAGAATTTCCATACAACTAAAAGCGAAGCATGGGCAGACTGATGCAATTACGAAGGTTCAACTTCTCCTGCTTTGAAGAAGTTATGTTTTCTTTTGTAACACGTTCTTGATAAAACCAGTAAATACAATATGTATACTATATTTACAGTTAGTTACAAAATTATACTGAATGACGAGTTAACCCGCTCACTGACGAATTGAAACTCACTGGTTACTGTTAATAAGTGAATACAAATTGATTTGCTCTGGTCAAGTTGAAACTTATGATGTAGGGTTGGAACTATACATATCTTGTTCTCTAAGTGACAAGTTAACCTGTTTACTGGCAAATTAAAATTCACTATTTACTATTAATACGCGGATACAGGTTAACTTGCTCTGGACAAGCTGAAACTCTATATCGCTTATGATGTTGTATGATTGGAGCTATGTCTCGTTCTCCTTAAAAATTGTGGTATATGGTCAAAAGAACCTCGGTTTATCTTATCGGTACTTAGAAAATTGCATGAGTGCCCTTGCAGAAACATTCTAAATAATTACCGTAGATGTCGTGGTTATAGATTGAAAGCACAGCAATAATACCTTAAATTGGAACGAGGAAATAATTTGCGGTCGTTTTCGCAACCATTCAGAAGTGCTTTCTTACTGCATGAAATTGGATTTTATCCATTTTTGCGAAACCGTCTGACTTACTACACAAAATACACCCTTAAACAACAACTACTAACAGTAGACCTCTGAAATTCCATAAAAAAGCTTGCCCTTGCCGACCAATGATTCCACTTCAACCTTCGTGCGCCATCTCTTGTCGATTACGGAAACATTAAAAGATACATTAAAATATATATGAATGAAACATGCATGTGAATATGATAAACTAGTACTACAATAATTGTTCGGTTACGTCCGAACAGAGGTCTCAACCCGAAAACCTAAATTCTTTAACCATTCACAGATGCCTTACAAAATAAAACTAATTCTAGTAGACACGAAGATAAAATACCAAGAAAGTAAATTTTTACACTCTGGCGTTACACTTTACCAATCTAAATCTGCGCAAAAACTCAATCTCTTTATTTCTTTACGTTATTAAAATAATAATTGAAACGACCTCTCTTACCACTTAAATTCATCGTCGTCCAACTTGTAGGAGAAAAGACAAATTTTGTTTTCTTTGAAGTTATTTCTGTATCCTAAGCCGACACGAAAGATTTTATAATAAAGTAGACTTCAATTCCGATGAATAATCGTCGAAAATATTTCAAGCATACTTTTCAACGACGAGTAATGAACATTCTTCCGCTTCCACTCTTTCACTTCCCATCATCCTCCCCTTTTCTCGTCCTACGCCCGTCTCGGTCTTAATCCGTCGCCAGTGACGTCTTGCACCTACTGAGGATCTCAGCAGCACGAGCGAATACGACGTTTTTTTCTTTATACAAAAACACCAATTTGTTATAATCCGAATAAAATTTAATTTCAAACTTCGCAAGAGGAGACAACCGTCGGAAAATTGGAGGGAATAATTTTTCCAAGTTTCCCTTTTCTCGGCCTATTCATTGCGTTGCTCCCAAAAGCGTCGCCTGTCGTTTATTTTCAACTGCGTCCGCGTTCCGAAAGGATGCCAGGGTGACTTTGATGCATGGCCATCCCAATTTGCGTGACGAATTAATGAAAAAAGTGATGTGTTATTTTTTCTTTTGTCCTACGGAATAATTCGCGTCTTTAGTTTTACGCAACAGAATAGAAACGTAACAAATAAATTCACGTTTGCACCATCTACAGAAAATGGGAAATTACAGAGTTACACGAAACAAATTGTAAAACCTATTCTCATTAGGATTTGTCTTCCACTGAACGTCTACATTGGTATTGAAAAGAGTATTTATGACTGTAGCAAACAAAATATAACGTATTTGGAGAGAATTAATTTTCTTTAAGTCTGCCATAATTAGACGAGCCACAATAAACAACGATTATAAATTAATATAAGGTATCAAAATTTATATTGACATGAACATTAAAATAAATTACGTAGAAGTCAACACACAGAAATATGAACGGCATTGGATTAATATAGTAAATAGTATAAACATAGATTCATCCAATCCACTCAACAGCTACAAGAAAAATGAAATATTAACAGTGCAAAAAAATACACAAAAGTGCAACGAAAAAGAGGTTGTCAATTTTAATACTAAGGTAATAAATTTTGAGCACATCAAACCACATGCACGTACATAAAAGTGGCACTATAACGTTCCGTAAATGTTCTCTCCCTCTGCTAAAATTGGTTAAATATATGTAAGCATGAATTCATTGCTTCTTTAATTGGCCATCAATAGCTGTTTATAAAGTAAAACGTATTATTTATTAAAGATGCCGCAATATTACAGAGCTATTTACTTAAAATTACTAAATAACATCGCTTTTAACTAATATAGGTAAGCTAATGTCCAATATGAAACCCATTTTCTCTATCACGCCACGTTTTTTTTCTACCGTAATGAGCAGCAGAAGCCTCAAAAGTGTCCTACTACACAATGGAAATATTTTAGGTTCAATTCCTATTTATTATATTTTCCTTTTATTATTTATTTATTATATTCCTATTTATTATTATTGACTATTGAATATTCCGCTGTATTAGAAGAAATATATGACGACATTGACAAAGTTATAAAGTTACTAAAATATAAAGACTATATCTCTGTCGTCTGTGTGGATCTCAAAATGGTTAACTTTTGACTTGGTTTTCAAAGAGAATAAACAAAATTTCCATGCCTTCTGTTCCTCTGGCATCGGAATAAAAGCTAACACTGTAGTCAGAAACATTGGCGTCCAAAAACATCCTTAGATGTTGAACAAAAGAATATTGTAAGTAAACCTTTGGTCGACAAGGAAAAAGTAGTTTTTCCACCTCTTCAGATTAAATTGGGTGTTATGAAGAAATATCTTAAAGTACTAGATTTGCAAGGGGACTGTTTCCAGTACATATGACAAAGGTCTTCACAACTACGTTAGCAAAAAATTAACGAGGGGTTATCTGATGGACCGCATATTAGAATATTAAAAAATAAGCTAATGGAGCTTCATTCTTTTCTATTTGTATTTATTTACATATCGGTCGAGAAATATACTATAGAGGATATAATCTTCATCTTACATGATTAATTGGAATTATTATTTTATTTATAGTAATAGCAACTGCATTTCTAGGATACGTTTTACCCTGAGGACAAATATCATTTTGAGGGACTACTGTTGTTACAAATCTTATTTTCGCTATTCCGCACCTAGGAAATACAATTGTTCAATGATGAGGAGGATTTACTATTGATAACGCAATATTAATTCCATTCTTTACTTTCCACTTTCTTTTACGATATATTATTACCGCATATTTCAGTTATTATTTCTTAATCAAACAGATTCTAATAATCCCTAATAGAAATATTGATAAAATTCCATTCCGCCCATATTTTGTATATAAAGGTACAGTAAGTTTTCTGATTATAACTATACTATTAACATTTGTAATCTTAACTAATCCTTATAGTCTGTAAAACAAGAGAAAAGGGGTCGCTACCTGCTTATGGTAAGATAGCGGACGTGATTAATGTGACTTTGGGATAAGGCGTACTGAGCCCTAATACGCATTACTGATTTAATAGCAGTTTCACTTTATCAGCCGAAGAAAACAGAGTCAGTGTGGTTATGAGCGCGTATTTAAAACGGTACGAAGCTGTGTTTCTTTGCATTCACCCCAAAGGACCTAAAATGTCGATAGCGGCCGCATCAAGATATATGCGAAAGTCGGAGGGGTTTGTAAAAATGTGGGTGGACCGATATAAAGCGAACAAAATAGTAGATGATCTCCCTGGCCGCGGTAAAAACGAAAACCCACAACAAAGCGGGACAAAGCGATAATTAATTTGTTTAAAGGAAACCCGGAATACACGTTGCGACAGGGGCAGCATTAGTTACAAAAAAAAACAAATAAAGTAAGCATAATGACGATTAGAAATCGCCTACGTGAAGACAGCATAGCATACCGCAGTACGATAATGAAACCGCTGCTATCGGACCGACAGCGAAAAGCGCGCCGCATTTGGGCGAGTAACAACAGTCATCGAGATTGGTCTGATGTTGTTTTCACAGATGAGGCTTCTTTTTATGCATGGTCACAGACAAAAAGAGCTTGGTCTACGCAACACCACCGAATTGTACAACGCACAGTAAAGCACCCAGTTGAGGTCCATGTGTGGGGATGCTTTAATGTGCGCGGCTTTGGATCGTTGTGCGTATTCACAGAGAACCTGAATGCAGAAAGAATAGTGAAACTGTACAAAAAGGGTCTCATTCTGTGAGGAAGTGATTTGGACAGAATAATAATCAGTGGATTCTGCAAGAGGACAATGATCCAAAGCATCGAAGTAGACGTTATACGGAGTGGAAGTTAGAAAATCATATTTCGACGTTGGAACGGCCCTCCCAGAGCCCGGATGCAAATCCAATTGAAAATGTGTGGGCAATAATGAAGCACAAACTTCAACGTAAACATGCCTACACACTAAAGCAATTATCGAGGAATCTCCGACAGATATGGCGACCGTTATCAGCTTCTTATATCAAAAGCTTGATTGGGGGCATGGGGCGTCGTTGCCAGGCGATTATCGACAACGATGGAGACTGGCCCCATATTGAGTGTAGTGCGCATTAGGTATTACAATGTACATTCCTGCTAAATACACATATTTTAAGTTTTATATTGTTTTGATGTTCTTACACTCCATCTTCTCTTGTTTTACAGACTGTATATTAGGAGATTCTGAAAATCTTACTCCAGCCAACCCATTGGTGACACCATATCCAACTTGAATGATATTTATTTGCGTATGCGCTTTTACGATCTATTCCCAATAACCTAGAAGGAGTAATTGCATTATTTACAACAATCTCTATCTTATTTGCTACACAATTAATTAACAAAAAAATTCTTCAGAACACAATTTTATCCAATGAATAAAATCGTATTTTGATGCAGCAAATCTGCACGGTTAGGGATTTCACTGAAAGGTGTGTATTACGCATTGGCCTGGAGAAGGGAGACAAAAGAAAATATTGATAGAAGACGAAGTGGGCGGCCACGGTTAACTTCTGGAGCTGAAGATAGATTTATAGCAACGAATTCGAAACGTGATCGACGTCTAACGGCACCGGATATCACAACGCGTGTTAATACACAACGGCGAACAAATGTTTCTGTTACCATCGTCCATAGGCGATTATTGACAAGAGGTTTAAGAGGATGTATCGACCGCTAAAAACCGTGTTTAAAACGCCTAAATAAAGAGAAACGATTAGCATGACCAAGAGAACATGCAAACTGGTCACTCAATGATTGAAACCCAGAAAGAAAGAAAGAGTATTTTGATATTTTGCAAAATCATGCTATTTCGTGTGCAGGCCGTTTGTATTCCAATAAGACAATGACCCAAAGCATACGACTTGAAGCTGTAAAAACTTTTTAGAGGAGAAAGCAGCAAGAAATGAAGTAAAATTAATGGTTTGGCCACCTCAAAGTCTGGATTTTTCTCCCATAGAACTCTTATGGGATGAGCTTGATCGAAGGGCAAGGTAGTGAGAACCTCAGAACGCCTAACATCTGTGAGAATATTTACAGAACGAATGGCAACAAATTCACGCGGACCGTCTCAGGAAATTGCTTCAAAGGATATCTAAAATTTTTGTAGCGGCTATCAAAGCCAAAGCAGGTCATATTGACGAAAATAAGCAACAAACTTACGAACTAGATAATGCATATACATTATTATGTATAAATTAATGAACTTATCATAACTATTTTGTTAGCATGAATTGGAGCACGACCTGTAGAAGTACCTTATATAATAACAGGTCAAATATTAACTTCTCTATATTTTATTTATTTTGCAATCAATCCATTAATTCACAAATTATGACGTTATAGTATTTTCCAAAACTATTTAATGAACTTGTATCACATCCAAATTTCATCAACTCTACGAAGGAAGCTAAGAAAGAAGCCTGAACTTTATTCACTATGATTACGAACAATTTTCTTAGAAACGAAAGAGCCCCCAATTACAAAGATCTAGTGAAATTAATACTTCAAAAATTCCATCACCTAGGTTGTAACATGAGCATAAAGCTTCATTTTCCTTCATGGTCGTCTTGATAGATTTCCCGAAAATTTAGGTTCTATAAGCGATGAACAACGCGAGAGATTTCATCAAGATTTAAAAACCATGGAGACTCGGTAATGAGGAAGATAGGATGTTCATATGATGGCCGATTACTGTTAGAGTATTCAAAGGGACTACCAAACCAAAATACACAGCAGAAAGTGCAGCAAATACACTGGTTGTTGTTTTTACAAGGACTCTTATCATTTTTCAACGATATTAAAATAAATACTTGTGCTATTCCCGCAACTAATATTGTATTTAAATAAATAAATGAATTATTAAAGTTTTATACTTTGTTTATATCTTATTGGTTCATAAGTAATAACTCAGTGATTCTTCAAAAACCATAGTATGCCATAGAGCTACATTTTGAGGTACACGAAAACTAATATGATTTTCGGATTCAACACAGTCTTATTAGTAATACACCATTCACAGATAGAAGACGGGAAAAATAGTGTTGAGCAGTGTTATATCTCAATGCTGATTTATTTCCTGCAGGTATGAGCCGTGGCTGAGTAATGTTGGAAATAAAAGTTAAGGTTCTATACTACTCCGAGCTTTTCTTAATTGGGAAGTTCTTGTTCTCGACTGGTAACGGTCTTTAATACCGTCTTAAAATTTCCATCTACCTAGAAACATCTTGTTTTAACCGTAAAAGGATTCTCTTAGGACGAATGTTCTAAATAAAACAAATGGGTAATATTTTAGTTATTTCAGGAGAACAATAGAATAAAAACTATGTGCCGTAGAAGATAAAAGAAATCTATTGTGCACGGTATTATGGAAAAAGCTTATGGTTACTTAAAATTTCACTTCTCCAAAAGCTTTTATTACATATTTACTTTTTCTGAAAATAAATTTTCCACCGCTTCGTCATCAAAGCCAGAAAAAGTACCACTCCCCCGAGATATTACGCCATTTTCCACTTTGTTTTGTCGAAGAACGTCATCGGTGCTTAAATTAATTATCAAATAGAGGAGCGTCGTTCCGACAGTAACAAAAAGGAAAGACGTAGGCGGTGATAAAGGAGGAGAATAGATCCAGAGACAGAGAAAAACAATTTAAACAAATCGTTTAAAGTTGAAACTGTTAAACGGGGACTAAAATCGTCATGAATGAGCGAAAGAATGGAACGACGGCGCTTGCGAGCAAGGGATCGGTCTCCAGAACCGAGCGGAATAGAGAGCGGACCCCTTAACTTTACACAACCGTAGACGTTTCGACTTAATTAATGGCATTAATTCTTTTCACTGCCGCCTGTACCCGGTAATTGAATTAACTCGGAGGGATTTGAATTTATTACGAGTTGAACAAATACGCGAAATGACCCTGTATTGCGTATATGGACCGTCAACGTAGAGTGAAGAAGTTGAAGCACCAGGTACTCCATACATATACCCCGAGATGAAGTGGTCTGGGGTCTAGCCGCGACGATTGAGAAATAATGGAAATTTGAATTGTTAAAGAAGTGAACTTGTTCCAGAAATAGTGTCTGCAAATTAGGACGTATTAAAGCAACAAGCAACTTAAAAGTCAACATTTCCATAGCATGCAAATGTTTTGGATTTAATTAGACGAAGCATTGAATACCTATTTCTCTTTTTGTGTTGATTGTTACGCATTGTAGGGCGTTCCAGTTAAAATGTTGATTGTAAAACTACACTCACGTAGAAACAATAGAGAGTAGACAATAAGCCGTCTGAGTAGAAGAGTCATACAAACAAACGACTATCCACTCAGCATTTGTATTTATAACGTTATAATTTTACACATAAAATAATGATAAAAAATATATTATATAATGTGCTGAAACACATACTGTTTTAAGGAGATTCACGAAATCACAGACTGGGTGGCATCTATTAAATATTAGAATCATTAGACATGTTTCCACACTTGTTTCAGTCAAATGAGTACCGCTTGCGAAATAAATATTTTTTTAATGACAAAAACAACCGTTCCACATCGAGTATTATATTGTTATATTCGCAAACTCAAGGTAATTCTTGTGACAACTTAATCGATCTTTCGACGCAACTTCACGAATTCGTCTTAGTATGAGAAAATCTGAATCCTTGTCAATAGCACTTTCAAATTTTCATATTACAACTTATTTGTTTTGTCTCCCGCTGCACATAGGTGTGAGTGAATATCATCTCCAATGGAAGCCCAAATTATTAATTTATGTGGTGCGGAGTTTACTGCGATAATGAAAAAATCAAGGTTTCTTTTGACCAGTTCAACAACTCTACATCCAGAACACAGCGTAACTTCATTCAGATCACAACATAATGTCAATAAGAACACAGCATATCTTAATTCAGAATACTACATAACGTCAGTCAGAACACGGCATAACAATTCAATATAAGCCATAGTAAAGCAACGAAAAGATAATCAAGAGTGCGCACAGTATTAATTTCGTGAAACCAAGAAAGCATATTAACACCTCACTATCTCCCTAATTACAACTCTTCACTAATGAACTGGTCACACGTTTCGACGGCTAAGCTGTCACACTTAAGAATACTTTGGCCTATTTTCCACGGCTTTGGATTGACCGATTAGATACGTTGACGACGTTTTTTGCATCTCTAACACGATTACGTGTTCATAACCGGATTTTTAAAACAGCTAAACTCAAAATTTCCATCCAGTCAATTCATCCATGAAACCGAAACCGATAACTGGATTCTCTTCCTAGGAAGTAGAATGTTTTCTATATACATAAATATAGAAAACTTACTGTAGATTTATCTTGGGAGATTCTAATCGCTCATGGGAACATAAACTTTTGGCAAATAGCTTTTGAGTTCATCGTTTGCTAAATTTCCCTTTTAACTTAAGAGAGGTATCTAAATCGGCTCAATGAAATTATCAAAATTGCAAATTTTTAACGGATTCTCCGAAGATGTAGTCTGCAATGCTATTAGGAAGCATAGGAATTAGAAATATAAGCACACTATACTTTCTAGTATCAATAGCAATAAGAAGTACACTAAAAGTTTTTGAAAACACAAATCATGATGCGCATAAAAGCAAATGCCGTAAATATGGAGTATTCTAAGTGCAAAATATCTATTACATTTAAGAAAACAACAAAAACAGCAGATCCATTTTAAGCCATAACGTTCTACGTATCCTTATCATATCAGATTTGAGTTATGCGTTTTATACAACATACTGAAACACATAATGTACATATATGAGCAAGTTTATTCTTGAGAGATGTAATGTTTCCTATATACATAAAATAACATCGATTATTTATGATAATATACTGATAAAGGACATAACTTATAAGTATATTCCATTAAAAGCAAAATAACAATCACAATATAAGGTATACAGATAATATTAAACATCCTTTATCTTTTTGGGATCGTATATACACTTTAACTGATAATATTTAAAAGAATTGTCAAATGAAGTTCTATATAGATTCACTACAATCTAGGTATCTGCATGCATCTTTGACATACAGTTTTTTAAATAAATGTCTTCGCTCCATAATTGTTGACAAAACTGACAATATCTTGTATACACATTTCAATTATATATTATATAATTCATATTGGAATATAATTCATTCATATTGGAAAATCTTGTGAATAAACTGTACAACACCGCCGTCTACCGTATCATCGTCACTATCGCTTAACTACCGCCATATTAAGTTTATTAACTGTACACCGAACTATGACAGAGAGGTAATTGAGTTTTGGTTGACAGCCACCTGTAGGTAGCCGGGATTTTTCGAAATGGACGTGTGTTTCCACTTAAAACGGATGTACGGTAGTCGGGCCGTTAAAATCATTAGATGGACAAATCTGGTCAATAGTTTATAACGCTCGATGCATTCGGGGCTTCATTTCGAGAAATAATGGTTTTTTAGAATACAAATGTCTCCCTACTAAATGTGATAAAATAGTTTTTTTTAAGAACTCCAATATTAGAGAAATGGTGCGGATGTATTGAGACACAGTTTAATTAGAATATCACTATAAAGTTTATTGCCGATAAATTTCACATAATATGTATCTTAGCTGGCTCAGAACAGGAACTTGTGGAAGACAAAAATAAGAGAATGAATAGTCCGACACCGCAAGGTACGTACAAAAGACGTAAGATTAAAAAAAGAATGTATCTTTGTGTTAGTGTAATTAGTTTCTTTTGGGTTTCGCCGTATTCATTAGACTAACGTGTTTAACGTTCCGCTGAATTGCAAGAGAAGACTGAGCCATATTTGGGGATATTTGAACCTCCTTATCTTATGTAGATAGAGACAAAAATTCGTTGCATATTATATCTTAGATTTTTTCCTATCCAATAATTTAAGCTATAAACATCAAGTGGCTTTCGCGCTTGGCTATCAGTTTCGGGGTTCCGGGTTCGATCCCCGATGCTATTTGTCATGTATGAGGTTATCTGTGGTTTCCTTACTCCACGGCGAGTGCTGAGAAATCGCATCGTAAAACTCGCCACAGACGCAATAATAGCTCATGACTAGCCGATGTCCCGCGTAATTTATGAAAGCTCTTGGAGTATCTGAAGCCATGGACTATCATGTGTAAGAAATGGCATCTGTAATATATGCATGTAGTAAGGCATCTAAAGATGGCGACACATGCGACAGTAAAAGTGTGTTTATGTATATAGGGGCCCGGCGCCTCCACCAAAATTGTTATTCTTATCATCAAGTAAACATTTCAGAAATCTTTATATCGCCGATAATGCAAGTACTATTACAGTAGCGGTTACATTACCGTTAATTTCAAGTAGAATATTGCGTGTATATGAAATGTTTCCTCGCACGAATGAAATCGTTTCGAATAGAGAAGAAGAGACATGTAATTAAACGTCTGTAAACAATATATATATCGTATTCGTACGTATGTAACATCCATTTTCATCATGGTAAACGATACGCATCAGTCATCAGTCATCAAAGTCAACATCTAGAACGCGCTGTCGTCCAAACCGTTCGTCAAACAGGATCGCGTTTAAACTAATTATTAAATAATGCTCTAACGTCTGTTTACATTTTCGTGAATGACGTGCCAAGTTCCCGCCTTAGACTGCCTATATACGCGCATATCCACACATCGTACATCCTCCGTATCCAACTAGACGCCCGTTCGTAAGTAAACATTTCCATCTTCATGTCACTACGCTTATCTAGTCCTCGATGGAGCGGCTTATATATGTATGTACATACGTAATCGCGTAGATATGTTACGTCTGCGTGAGATTGGTAGGATACATACAAATAGTAATAGAAAATATGTTAGTACTTCTCGATAGCTACAATATCATCTGACAGGTCACTTAAATTGTATGGTTACATCTCAAGATCTAGTAGTTCAGATGTTTCGCAAAGAGGGTAATAATATCGCTGTCCATTTGAAGTCAATGAAATTATTTTTGATGTTAATGCTTTGAAAGCAACTAATCACCGAACTGAAATAAATTGTAAAATTGCGATGCATTCTTTGAGCCAAGGACATATTTTGTAGCATATTTTATCAATTCGAAGCGATATTTTTTACGTTTAGAATTTGTAATGAAAGAAACTATTCTTTTCTGTTATTTATTTAACTTAAAATATGTTAATTCCTATCCAGTTACGCGATATGGATATAATTATACATTTTATTTTAAAATTGTTTGACAAAAACCAACTGACAACCCACTTTGTTGAGCGAAAGGTTATATTGAAATTATGACTCATCAATCGAATTCGCCTAACATCATCAATTGTTTCTTCTGTGCTAGGCTTTGGTCACTTACTGTCTCCTTGCCGTCCCAAACTACCAGTTTGACAAAAACTAGAACAATTCTATAGTATACACTCTAGAAACATTATACACGAGTCCTACCCCAACAAAAATTCTCCAACTAACAAAAATAACATGTTTTGAATAAATTTATCATGTAATCGGAAAATTTATTAAAATTAACACACTTTTTTTATTGAAAGGGTTTATTCATTTTCAACATATTAAACTCTATTTTCAGTAATATTAGAGGAAGATTAAGTTCCTAATATTATCGATTAACACAAAATTCACGAAAATTAGATAAGAAACTACCGAATTAATTACTGTCTCGATGCGTCTCAACATAGTGTCCGCTAATGGTTGACAATCATTTGGATTAAATTTATACCAAATTTCGTGGAGTAAGTACAACAAAGCTGAAAAAGTGGCAATGACAATGTGGTACCAGAAGAATAATAGTTTAAGGACAATTAGGAACATGTTTTCAGTTAGTTTACCTGGCAGGTCTACACCTTGTCCAAAAACAATTCTAAGCATCTTTCACAAATTCAAAAAAAAAAAAAATAAAATCAATTACATTTCAACAGACGACATGAAGTTTAATATCCTGTGTTATGTAGAGGAGCGGTCTGTAGGATCGCTTTTAGATATAGCCAGATATTTTCGAGTATAGTACAGTTCGATGTACAACACCCTGAAAGAATTTAAATATAAGCCATGCAAAATGCCAAGCCATTAAGGACTTTTCGCAGAAGACAAAGTAAGGCGAACTGAGTGTTGCGAAAAAATGTTTAATATGATAAATGGAAATTAAGTAATTTTAAATAAAATAATTTTTACTGATGAAGCTAAATTTGCGATAGACTTATTGGGCCATTTTTTATTGACGGCAACCCCACTACAGCAAAATACCTGAAACGTAAACGTACAAATACGTAACTTGGACAAACTGAAAGACCATATATCTAGTCAATGTGATGGAATAAACCCAGAATTTATTCGGAATACAAGGGGAGGTCCAGAAGTTCGTGGAATGAAAGGGTTTTAAATAAAATAAAACAATAAATCTATTTTTGCTTTTCAATATAATCACCCTTAAGCACAATACATTTATTAGATCTATGAATTAATTTTTCTAAACTATCATAAAAATATTTTTTATCTTTCGCCTCAAAATGGGCCAAAATTGCCTCCTTTACCTCATTGTCGTCGGAAAACTCTCTTCCACCTAAGTTTTTTTTTAAATTGGAGAACAAATAAAAATGACTAGGTGCTAGGTCTGGACTGTAGGGTGGATGGACCATTGATTGAAAGCCATGCTTGTGCAGAGCAGCCATTGCAACTTTGCTCTTGTGCACCGGCGCATTGTCTTGCAAGAGCAACACACCCTTGGTCCATTTTCCTCGACGTTTTTGATGGCCTCCTTTAATTTTTCTAATATCGCTGCGTAATATTCTCTGGTTATGCTCCTACCATTTTCTTTGTAATCAATCAATAATATCCCCTCACAATCCCAAAAATCAGTAGCCATCAACTTTGCAGCCGATTCTGACACTTTGAATTTCTTTGGCGGTGGTGTCCCCTTTTTATGCCATTGCATGGGCTCCTGTTGGACTCAGGCTTAAAGTGATGAACCCATGTTTCATCTCCGGTAACAATCCGCTCAAAAATCTGTGCAGGTTTGCCTCCACACAGCTCCAAAAATTGCTTGGACGCACAGACGCGCTGCTGTTTCTGCAGCGGCGTGACCATTCTCGGTACCCATCTTGCACTGACTTTTGTCATACCCAGGTGGTCATGTAGGATACGCAAAATGGTGGTATCTGATACTCCAACTAATGCAAATAATTACTTTTTCTTCAAACGGGCATCTTGCAGTAGAAATTTTTGCACTTTTTCGACGATGTCTGATGTGGTGACCTCAACTGGCCGTCCTGAGCGGGGGCCGTCTTCAATTGACTGCCGACCATGTTTAAAAAGACCATGCCACTTATAAATCATTGATCTACTAGGGCACTGTTCCCCATAAACGGTTTCCATTTCACTCAATATGGTTTGAGCGTTCCTTGCTCTGTAAGGAATTTTATTCACAGCACGGTGTTCAATTTCCTCCATAGTCTCAGTTTTCTTCCGGATTGACTTGTTTAGCAGGCAACTATTCGTAAACGGCTGACGCTATAGGGCTGCAACTTATATACTAATGATGAGTCGCTAATCAGAATAACACCTAGCGAGCGCCCATATCCCCACTCCAACCCCTCCATTCCACGAATTTCTGGAACTGCCCTCGTACGTTGCATTGCTTTCAATATCGCCTTGCTTATTGGCTTGAAAGGCAAGAAGAACACTTCGAAAACTTACTATAAAATAACTATAATAACTATTACACATAGGAAAAATGTACGTGTAATGATAAAAAAGAGTACGGTATATGTATATATTTCATATCAATTTTTGTATGCTACAACATAATTAATATCATAAGGGCATAACAACGTGTTTTTACTTAAAATAAAATAAAGTTTAATTCTAAAAGTATAAACTAAAATAGATCTCGGGAAAATATATTAAAATGACGATAACTTTCTTAAAATAGACATTGAGGAAGTAAATCAAAAAGAAATAACTTTTTTGTAGTTTAAGGATATGAGGAGGAAAAATAAATTTATAATATCTTTGGACGGTAGCGACAAAAATGATTTTTTTTTAATTTCCTAACCCCACTGCTTTTCCTTGTCTAAGATATCGTGCTGGTAACAGGAAACAACCCTCTTTTAAATAAATTAGATATTTTGTCTTGTTCCTGTCCAGTAAATATGTTTTCCGCGGGGCAACTTCGAGCATCAATTACACCTCCTTAAACCGAAAAATAGAACATATAAAGAAATACGTGTCTAATATTTTCCGGTGTACTACTTCTACATTCTTGCAAAATTTTATCAAGATCCTTTACTGTGATCTCCCTCTGTATAATACATAATTAGACTTACAGTTGCACTATTTATATAGCAACACGTAAATGTGAATGCTTATAATCCGCCTACATTTTCAGTTTATTTCTTACGTGTCGCTCCCTATACGTACATACATACATATTACGTATGTATATAGTGTAGATACATACATACGAGCATGCATATATGCATGTGTAGTATAGATATGTACTAGCCCAGTAACGCGATGCGGATAGGTTGTTCGTATCCTCCAGGACCAAGAGATATTATCGTGATGGATACGGTCGGTGTGGTTGGTAACTCGAGTTTAATGAATGTATACATTA
Source organism: Trypoxylus dichotomus (assembly GCA_023509865.1). NCBI lineage: Eukaryota > Metazoa > Arthropoda > Insecta > Coleoptera > Scarabaeidae > Trypoxylus > Trypoxylus dichotomus. The sequence continues at coordinate 40,177,403 of CM042081.1, forward strand.
GCATTCCCGTGTCAATTTCAAGCAACGTGGAAATTCGCGATGACCAGGCATTAGTCTGAAGTAGGTCATCGGAAATAGGTGATTACTTGATCAGTACTTAATCGTAATGGTATTAGACGGTGCATCGCGAAAGGAGGAAAATTATGTACGATGTTATGAACGGATTATTGTAGACATACCTTTTGACGCAAAATACACCAAAATAAAACAAAAAAAAACAATGAAATGGCAATGCAAAGCAATTCAAGATCCATGCAACAGCACTTAACGCAGAAAGAGAGTACAAATTGTAAAGTACTTCGTTGAAGGACTATAAATACTAAAATTATTAATAACATCAACTTTTCTTCGAAACAAACAATTGGTGTCAGTTTCACGTCAACTCTAAAAATAAATTTCTTTTCTCCGTTATTTCGCCTTATTTCAAAGCATAGTACATTTACATTTGTTTTGAATGACCCATCACCAAAGCTTATATATACCTTCAAAGCTTTAGAAAGGTTGGATTTTAATACTCCAGTAGAAATTCTTGTACGTGACACACTAGATTATAAACGAAACATCCGCATCCCCGATAAGTACCATATTCAAAGTTGAAGCTTACGCTTGTAAGTACGCTACTATTTCGTATATCAACGCGCATTAAAGCCATGCAAAACGCAATATAAACGTATTACACGTATTTGTATATTAAATCTTACTGAAATACGACAACTTATACAACACTCTGTTCTGTCGAGGGGAGGATAATGTTCTTCAATTTGAATGCCTCTTTCAACGAGTAGTCATTACGTACAAGGAACAGCAGCGGATGCTTCAAGGTACCAACATATATGTTAGGCATATACAGTGAGAGGGGTGTATGCTCAAGATGTCGAGTACGGAAACGCCATTGTGCCAATGTTCCTCGTATTCCTTTCATAGAATTAACAGTTGCTGGATGGAATGGATACGGAAACGGAACAGTAGAGGTAAGGAAAGAACCGGGAGAAAGAGGAAGTAGTCGTCATCTGTGCGTGCGTTAGAAGGCTTTACATTTCGATATCTACACAATGAGGGGGAATAAGATAGAAGGAGGCAGCGGTTTTTAGATGAGCTGCAGCAACGTTTGCGTTTCGGTTTTAATTAAAAATCTTGTTTTCTTTCCCGCAATTCGACCGACTTTTATGACGACATAATTACTAAATGGTCTCTTCTAGCGAGTGGAAAAGGGAGCGGATAAAAGGAATACGGTAGAACTCGGTTTTATTGCAGTCTGCACATTTGCGTTGAAGCTCTAGATTTTTAATTCGCTGTAGTTCGAGACCATATATAAAGATATTCTCTTTTCTTATGTGAGTAGGAACAAGAATACTAAAAATCAACAATTAACAGTAAGAACGCACAGTAAAAAGAATTTCTAACGTTATTTAACACTCTTTAAAGGAGTCCGCACAAGTAGTGATAAAAATTAAACATTTGAGATGTGAGCTTTCGTGGATGAGTGCGTTTAGTTTAAATTAATGACTTAACATTTATTCTAGTAAATTTCAAACGTAACAATTTTATTAGCATAGATTAATATTAATAAAAACATTGCACATATAAACGCAAACCAACTGAAATACATAACTAATTAACTATTACGACACAAAACCGTTTAGAAAAGTAGCTATAACTCCTCTACAAGCGTGGTCATTTCTCTACAGAGCATACAGAGCAACTTTACTAAAGATATAGACTAAAGAATTTTTGGATATTTTAACTGCCTACAATTTAACTAGTGTGCTTGTAACGATCGTAAAACTATTTAACAACTTCATGTTTGCTTTGGGGTTGTAACAGTACAACAATATTTTGAATTGTAATGACGGACTACTTGACTTTTCTAATATTAAGTTTGTGAACAATTTTCCTTCCGACATTAACTTAAAATACTAGTTTTCTAAAGCTAATTTCCAATCGCTGTATAACTGTGTGCTGCAAACTGACTAGCTCTTCATTAAGATATTCTCTGGTGTTGATGAAGCTGTTTCTGCGATCTACGATTAATTGTTTAGCTGTGTTCATGACTTTGTGCCAATGTACAGAAGCTGTCGGTATTCTTACCCACCATCGTTTAAAGCCACCATTAGAAGAAATCTCAAATTAAAACATTATTACTTGCCTACTGCCATAAAAACATTGAGAATTGTATCGTCAATTATCCAAAACTGTTCTGGCGATTCTCTAATTAGTCTACTTCGAAAATGTACTTTGAAAGCATTGTTGATAGTGTGTAAACTTTTGCAAATGTTTTCGCAGGTAACATCAGTTTTAATTATACATGCCCCGACTTAGACATCTGTTCTTTCAATATTGACAACAAAAGTATGTGGATATGACGGTTTGGTAAGCTTTTTTATTTATGATTGTGCTCCAATACTCTATTATTTTTAACTTGGCAGTTTGCTCTTCCATCTTACTGGAAAGCTATTAGAATTGTACCCGTCTTCAAGAAAGTAAATCATAGCTGTTCATCCCATTAATTACAATTTACTTTGTGTTAAACTAGAGAGTATTGGTTTCTGTCCTTTATTAGTGAAGTTGATTTGTTCTTACCTCTTTAGAAGGAATAGTATAATGGGTATTCGTCGGCTCGCTTCAGAATATCGTCTGGGGCTCCGCAGGGTTCCTATCTCGGAAAATTATTATCTAATATTTTTTTAAAGGATTTACTTGATAAATTGCGACATGGGTTTTTAGCATATGCAGACGACCTCAAGACCTACAATGTTATCGATTCGCTAGTTGATTGCAGACTAACCTTACCCTTATTAATGACTGGTGTATTCCAAAGGTAAATGCCTTTAAATATTGGAAAATGTGTAGTGATCTCTTATGCCAAACGATCTAATCCTATCATTTTCAACTACACTGTTCAATCTACATTTATTACAAGAACAGAAAAAGTAAGGGATTTGGGAGTTCTTTATTAATTGAAAACTAAGTTTCTCTGATCATATATCTGCTATTGTTATATTACCATTAAGCTTCCTAATAAGAACTCGTCGTGCTTTCCGTGACATCTCAGCGATAAGGACTCTATACTATGCCCTTGTTCAGTCCAAATTGGAAGTATGCCAACTTAATGTGGTATCCTTACAATACGTACCAGGTTAGTTCAGTAGAACGTGTCCAAAAAAAATTCCTCAAATGTTTTAGCTATACCACTAACCCTGGTATTTACTCAGATATTGATTCGGATTTTGTCACGTTGCTCCAGCAACGTAACCTTAGTGCATTAGAAGATTGTCGCAACAAAAATAGTGCAAGATTTTTACTTAAATTACTTTCTAATCATTGCTGGCTTTTGTGGATTTCCGCGTGCCACCACGTTACACACAATCAGTTGACTTTTCGTGACCTATAGGGATAGTACAAATGTTTTGTCCAAGTCACCTGCGTTTCATATGATCACTAACTTTAATAGAATATACTCGTGGAATATTTATTCAGTATTAAGATTTTGTACACGTATTACGTGGTGTGGAAGTGTTTATTAATCTGAAATAATAATAATATCTGTAAATACATGTTGCTTCCTTCATTGCAATACTTCTTAATGATAAGTAAATAATCACGGCGCCATCTTATTATATCATGGCGGTCTTATTAACATTACTTTCCTTCCAACCTTTTCGAAAGAAAAACTAATGCCTTTCAACAATCTGCAAAGTATACTCCTTGAGAAACTAAATACATCTTCTTTGTTATTTACAGCACATAATATCATGCCTAACCTGGGTGGTATGTTTCGTAAAAAGAAACTGTGGACTTTACGTTTTATAAGCATTTGAATACCTTCATCATACAATCGCAAGCGATTGTTTCTGCCGATAACACATTGACTTTGTCTTTCTCTACAGCGGTAGCTGAAGAATTCTTGTCGACACTATTAACAATTCTAAAATAAATGTAAATGACTGGAAAACTGAAGAGATAAACTCAAAGAAAATAAAACAACGAACGATGAAAGGAATTTGACAAATGACAGAAACGATAAACAAAACAAACGCTTTGCCCTAGATACAAAGTACGCCAAATAACTTGGCAAAACTGCAGTAACAAAAAGGGTAATTTCATATAGGTTCATATAAGCTAATAAAAGACGCTTATACTCCGTAAGACTTAATACTTCGAAACTGGGTGACATAACACATGAACACATGACACGCTGAAAAGTCCCGGGCCTATCAAAGAAAACACGATTTTTTTGGTTCAAAGTTAGCTTTATTCATCAACGGAATCTCCATCAAGAGCAACGCAATCATTCCAGCGCTGCTCCAACATTTCATTACCACTTTTGTAGAACGATTTATCTTTTGCCTCAAAATAGGCCTCAGTTTCAGCGATAACCTCTTCATTCGTGCGAAATTTCTTACCGGCGAGCATCTTTTTGAGGTCTGCGAACAGCCAGTAGTCGCTGGGAGCCAAATCTGGCGAATACGGTGGATGTGGGAGCAATTCGATGTTCAACTCATGTAGTTTTGCCATTGTTTTGATTGACTTGTAACACGGTGCGTTGTCTTGATGAAACAATTTTTTTTCTTTGCCATATGCGGTCATTTCTTTGCAATTTCGGCCTTCAAACGCTCCAATAACGCTATATAATATTCACTGTTGATGGTATTTCCTTTCTCAAGATAGTCGATGAATATTACATCACGCACGTCCCAAAATACCGAGGCCATAACCTTTCCAGCCGATTGTTGTGCTTTCGGGCACTTTGGACGAGGTTCACCAGTTGCTGTCCACACAGATGACGATAGTTTTGATTCCGGAGTGAAGTGATGGATCCATGTTTCATCCACTGTCACATATCGACGCAAAAATTCCGGTTTGTTACGTTCAAACATGGCCAAACACTGCTCAGAATCATCAACACGTTCTTGTTTTTGAACAGTGTGTTTGAACAGAGCTTTCTCATAGTCAAATGCTCATGCAATATAAAGCCAATACGTTCTTTTGATATCTTTACGATGTCAGCTAACTCACGCAACTTCACTTTTTGATCATTCAAAACGATTTTGTGGATTTTTTTGATGTTTTCTGGTGTTACCGCCTCATTTGAACGTCCACTGCGTTCTGCATCATCGGTGTCTTTACGACCACGTTTGAAGTCAGCAAAGCAACGTTTTATTGTTATTTCTGATGGAGCGGAGTCCCCATAACACTTTTCAAGCCATTGCTTCGCTCGAACGGTATTTTTAAAAATTAAAACACGAAATTGTTTTTGATCCATTGTTTTGAAAATAACAAAAGTAGCGTGACTCTTAGCATAATAACTCACAAACTAATGAATAGAATATCATGAAATTTTAACAGCTGTCTTTTGAAGGTTAGTACTAACTGAGAGAAAGGTGACTGCAATAAAACTGGCGTCATCTATGTGTTAGGCCCAGGACTTTTCAGCCCATGTGTTAGACTATACTAGATATAAATTACACTCAACGCAGACAGGTTCTGAACTGTGCTCCTTTTGAGTATCAAACGAGGACCTTTTCGAACGGCAATCAAATAATCTGAGTCTCGCTAATAAAGTTCCTATTTTTATAGAAAATAATACCAGGTAAAAAAAACGTTCTCTTCTGCGAAATAAATTCCATTTTATGAAGAGCTATATTGGAAAAGAGGATTATTCGATACTTTTATTTTCCACGAACGCATAAATATATTTTCCCCATTTTCGAAGCCCGGCTTTTTTCCCATTTTCATATTAAACACGGCCCGAATCGTAAATCTACTAGTTCGTAATAAAGCTGGTCGTTTATTTTTATTTAAAAATCGAAGATTTATCTGTCCGCGCGTCTGCCAATGCCGCCCTTCCGAAAAACGAGGAAAAAAGCCTACGCGCGGAGAAGAAAAAACTTTTCCATACCGCGTGATTTAAGAACTCCAGGCCCTTGTATGAATAAAAATCGTGAAATATTTCGCGATAGTTGTTCCACATTCGGGCGCAATATAAACGTATATATATGCGGTAGCGTTGTTCGCGACCGAACAAGCACAAATCTCCCATCATGAATCTTTCCTCCAAACAGTGCTCGTTCTCGTCGGCAGACTGTTTGGTATTCAAGCCGTCGCCGAACCAATGCGAAGGGTCAGACTGAGAAAAGGGAGTGCGGAGATGCGTTATTTCGGACTGGAGGTGAACGGGAATTTCTTCTCGAACCATTACGTGGTTTTTACTGGTGAACACGATTGTTCGTTTAGTACTCGCTTTTTCTTCAGGCAGCGAATTGTACTACAGTGGCGGCTCGTGGTCCGTACAAGAACAAATGTATTCCGATAAATGAAAATATGTTTCCGCGAATTGAGTTACAACAAAGGAAAACCTTTTTATTATCAATTTTAAGTTGAAAACTTGATTCTCAAAAAAATCTTCCCAGAAAAGCTCGGGCTCAATACCTAAATTCGATTGTGCTATATACCTAAGGTAAGTTATTTTCCTTCTGCGTTGATTAAAATCACATTAAGGAATGAATGATTCTTTTACTGGCTAATGAATAGTCTGAGCAAAGTGGGACAAAATTACAGAGCAGTGCGCAGAACGTGAGTTCGATAAACATTTTAGACAATCTTTTTCTCTTTCTTCTGTTTGGAAGAGACTATACGACAGCATCAATAGTTCTTGTGGAGTCATTACTAGTGTCGGCAAAGTGGGACAAGTTACAGTGCGGTGCGGAGAACAAGGTGAATGGGCAGAGCTGCCGTATCAAGGCTAGTGTTCAGTAACGTTTACGTTCTTGATATATATAACATATATAGAGGATGACGGTTCAAAATCTTCCATTGTACGTACCATCACATTCAGCACAGCATGTTTTTGTCGATCGGTTGTTTCGTCCACACATAACCACAATTTTTTATCTTTGAATTCTGCTTTAATTTTTCTTTCAACATAGTCACGAACAGATGGCATAAAGTTTCTTAGCGAGGTCCGACCTGGTAATCTATAATAAGAATACTACTCCAGAAGAAGACAAATACTTATTGGTCTAGTAAATACATAAAATAAAACAAACATCTATATCAAATATTAATTGTTCGCTGTAAGTGTTTGCCACGGATTGCAGAACAGTGTTTTGGAATTTTGAGGTGGCGTTCACACTTCCACCTGCTAGTACACGTCAAACAGTTGTCGCATTCTACACAATTAATTCTATCCCCTTCGTATTCCAAATACTCGTTATTACATTTTCTAATTTATACGATACCGATACTTTGATACGGGTACTCGATTCTCCGTGTCGCGCCCTTCACCTCACCACGTTATACTCCGCACGAGACCGAAACTTGCCCTTTTTTGCCGACACTATTAATGAACGAACATACAAAATTTCCATTGGTGAGTGTACGAAAATGTTAAATGAGTAATCCATGAATCCATAGAAGAAATAAACATTTCAAAGAAATAATTGTTGAATTTTTCGTGATTGAATTATCGCCTAACATTTTGCTTAAGAACCTTTACACGTTTTCTTTTATGGAGCAATTATAGCCACGGCCAAAAAATGCATGCCCAGGGGATATCGTATGGTCTATATTCTGGGATGGAACAAAGTAAGCGAGGAACTGTGTCAGCAATATCTAGATTCGGATGAACCAGAAATAATTGATGAATTATTCCATAGCTTGGACGTGAATAGTCGTCAGAAGCGGATAGATACTGTTGAAGAACTGGATTTTACTAAGTAACAGATAGGTCTGGTCCCTATTGAGGAGGCTGGGGGCTGTAAACCGTGTTGCTCGTTAAGACATCCCTGTTACTCCCAGTGCTGCTGCCTTGTAAACAGATCTGCAATGCTGAAAAGACACACAACAGAGATAAAACATGATCTCACAGTCCCGAAGAATAAGTGGGAATAATTGGGAAAAACCTTACTTGCGATCTTTCATACCAGAAGCAATTACATTGGCTTGTAATCAAGTTAAAGCTAGGAAAACCTCTGGACCTGATTTAATACGCCCTGAATTTATCTTGCATTTGGGTAAATATACACGACGATATCTCTCAGTTTCTATACAGATTGTTTGAAATATCTGTAAAGCCAGATTCCCACGGCACCTAAGCGGGCAAAAGTTATAGCCATATTAAATCCTGGGAAACTCAATAATAGGCCAGAGAATTATCGGCCAATCTCGTTGTTGATCGTAATTTCCAAACTATTAGAAAAACTTATCTACAATCGAATAGGCCCAAGAATTCTCAAGAACGAGCAGGCCGCCTTCCATCCCGACAGGAGTTGTTCTTACCAGGTCCTATCTGCATCAACCTTCACAGAGGATGGCTTTCAGAAACAACTAAAAACATCAGCCGTACTAATCGACCTTACTGCATCAAAGGATCCACTGCGGAAACATGAGCTGGTCTATAAATGCATACGGGAGATATCCTGTCTAAAGACACCTCCGCTAATTAATATGCTCAATAGAAGAATGTTCACGGTGATCTTGGGAAGCTTAAAAAGTAAAGGCTACGAAGCCTTTCGCAAGGATCGACTTTGGTTCCGCTGCTTTTTAGCCTATATATAGCCGAGATACCAAGCACAACAGCTAAAACAATTGGATATGTCGATGACTGGGCCATAGCCACACAGCAAGGGTACTTTGGGGTGACAGAAGGAGTCCTCATTGAGGACCTGGACATCTTGGGAAGATACTTCCGCAAGTGGAGACTCCAACCAACGCTGCAAAAGCAGAGGTTACGTGCTTTCACATAAATAATAAGATGGCCAGTAGAAAAATAGAAATAATCCTAAATATCCCGCAGTCACGCTAGATAGGACTTGCTCTTACAAAAAAACACCTAACTGACCTCGCTGCGAAAATTAGTACTAAAAATAATGTTCCCCAGAAATTGAGTGGCACCACATCGAGCTCTTCGGCGGCTACGTTGAAATTCTCAGCCTTGGGATTAATGTATTCGGCTGTTAAATACTGTGCTCCGGTGTGACTCAATAGTGCCCATACTATCCTGGTAGACGGACAACTTAATAACACAATGTGCCTCACATTAGGCGCTATTAAATCTACTCTAGCTGATTGGCTTAACATTGTTAGTCATATAAAACCTGCGGAAATCTGTAGATAGGAGGCACTCCTGAGGGAGTATAAAGGAATGGTTCACAATCCCTAACTATTTGTAAATGCGGATCTGTATCATCTGTTTTACAGTATAACAGCAGAGAAAGCTTTACCTGACCCCTTTTTTTTAAATCTTGATCTAGTTTGTTAGTTTGTAAAAGGTGTTATTTTAAATAATCCACCTGGTATACGTCAATAATGGAAGTAAATAATCTATCGCAAACAGTCAAAGTCAATCCGTTGCCCCACCTAACGAACCGCCGCTGAAAATAAACGAACATGCACGGCCTCCTCCACACGTCGATTTTATTGTATACTGTGAACGCAATACAATATATTCTATTTGGATTTTCGTTAGCCGTTATTTTTGATGGATTTCCTCCGTCGATAAATCGAAAAATATTGCTGTATTGCCGGCCGAAAAACATTTCGAACACAAAAAGCTTGGAGATTCGAATTCCACATAGGTTTCCGCCGTTATACATTTATCTGATACTTTATGGATGACGTGGATAAGGATACTGTTGAAGTCGAATGTGTTTTCTAAATCGAATAAAAAGAAACGAGCAAAAGTTACGAAGTTGAAATTTTTATAAGGATGTTTTCCTTGAAGTCAAAGTTTATGAAACTCCACTGTGAAATAGATATGTGGACGATATAATTAAAAATTGATTTACATATAAATGCGAATACGAAATAATGGAAAACAAAGTAATTGTCTGTATTAAATAGTAACAAAAGAATGAAGTTAAAAGTAAGTGCAAGGGTTGTCCTTCAAGTTTTGCGTATAGAGCTGGAATCTCCGCCAAGATTAATGCACTTTTGCATGCTCTCAAACCTACTGTGGAAGCAGTTATTCCACTGGCTTGTTGGTATAGTCATAATTGCGTTTTTGAAGGCATCGACCGTAACGCAGTCCGTTCTTGATTTTCGGAAAGGTAAAGAAATCGTTACGATTTAGGTCCCGACTATACGTAGGATGGTCTAAGAATTCGATTTTTGTTGCGTTAAAAATTCATTTGTTTTGCGTGCTGGGTGCGAATTTATATTGTCTTGGGCGAGGATGAATCGTATTTCGAGATTGGTTTCTCGAAGCTCAGCGATGACCTGAGGTAAGCAAATGGTTATGTACCAACCAGCAGTACCAACTCTTCGATCTTGTAGAGGAATTGTTCCTACATGACCTACTTTCGAGACAAATGTCACGACCATCTTTTTCGAGGCACTTCGAGAACGGCTATCACCTTAAAATCCGCAAACAGACGACTGGCGCTTATTTTCTGGCTGGCATGAGTAAATTCAAGATTCCAGTGCTGAAACAGTCTACAGCTTTTTGACACCAATTCAGCCGTCCTTCTCTATGTTCTTCGTTCAACAATTCACAACTCTTCATGCAAAATTTTTTGAATTGGGATCTTTAAAATCCCCAACGTTGCATTATTCTCGCGATATTTCGCATATCGATGTTCTTTGATGATCTTGCGCACAGCATCGACGTTTTCCAGCAATGACTGCCGTTCTTGGTGCACCTGTCAACTTGCCAACTTTGACAGTTTGTTGTAGCTACAACACTATCGTAGTGAAACTTTACATATAGGTTAACTAAAACGAATTAGTGCTGTCCTCTATATCTCGGTATCGCTGAGCCGAACGACCAGTCATCCTCCACCAAAACAATGCAAGTTCGTGCACAGCACGCAAGACGATTGAATTTTGAACATAACAAGACGTCGAATTGTGATCAAGAACGGACTGCATAGTCAAAGACTCCAGTCGTCAGAAGGAGCAGTATGACACTTCCAAAAACGCAATTTTGACTGCACCAACGGACGAGTGAAATAAATGCTTCGAGTACATGGAAAAGTGCGTTAATCTTCGTGATGATTACTTCGCAAAATAGTAAAGTTCTTAAAAGCTTTCCTATAAACCTTTTTATTCCAGGTCCAGATGCAACACAAGGAGAAAACTGCATAGATTGAAGGTTTAAACTTTCAAAATATATGTAGCGGTATCTTGCAGTGCAATGTCAGGGAGAACATTTAGAAAAAGGAGAAAAATTTAGAAAATAATGAGCTCCTAATGAGGTATCATCACAATACGTACAGTAATACTAAACATTTAACCTAATGCTTTATAATCACTCTCATTGATAAACTTTTTACAACAGAAATAAGAAGAGGAGGTTTTTAAAAACATGGTCAACGAACCCGAATCCAACAAAGGAAATGTAAAATGAATTGGACAGTGAGATGCATCAATGATGTCCAGGCTCCGGAAAGCATTTATTAATAAAAAGAATATTAAGTTGTACCAAATTGTAATAATACTCAGAGTTGTATTTTTGACAACACCACCGTGGTTGTATGCATAAACTTATTATAACATATTTTTATAGGTGCACTTTTATATCACAACTTCTAACAAATATGCTGGTTTTCTTTCATTGAGGATGAGTTACTTTTTCTTTAATTAAATCTTAATTCAGATTTGTTCATATACTCTCAAACTAATAAACGATAATCTGCATTACCTTCGTTCGATCTTGGCATACGTATGAATTACATCGCTACTTGATAATTAGTGGGCTATTGCGCACCTGATAATTGTCAATTGATATTAAAAGGATAATCCACTTTTTCTTAATTTAAAATGGTGTTCAATAACTTTTATTCAAAATCAAAATGATAAAGGTAGATCATCACTACTATAGTTATTATGTGGTAGAGAAAGATAAATGATCATTTAGTCTCTTAATTTGTGACAGAAAAATACCATGTAACCGACAAGATCGATCCGACGAACTATACCTAAGCTACTAACGTTCACTTCACCCTTTGGCAAGTAATAATTGACACGCTTGATGAAAACAAGCAATCTAGGCATATGACGTCAAATATACGTTGTTACTTAGCTCTACGCTACGAAAGCACATTATCCGTTACACTGCTGAAATTGATCCTAGAGGGTAATGAAGGCTTTATTTTAAGAGGATTATTTTACCGACACTTTACATAATACCAAGTTTAATTGAAGTTCTCACACCAATGTACGAGATCCATTCGGAAAGTAAAGAACGTTTTGTTATATAAATTTTTATTTGATATTTGACGAAACTGTACATCAAATTAATACCTAAGCTATATTTCTACGTAGTCACCGTTCAAATTTAGGCACTTGTCGTACCACTTTATCAGCTTTTCTATGCTTTCTACATACTCAGTTGCCGCCAAGTTGTTGAACTACTGGTTGACGGCTAGTTTAAGTTCCTCGCCATTTCCGTAGCGTTGTCCACTCAAAAAACTTTCAATTTGAGAAATAAGTGAAAATTAATTTGGGCCAAGTCCGGACTGTATAGCAGATCTTGAAACATTTCCCATCGAAACTGCTAAAGCAAATCCTGTGTCACTCCCACTGCATGCGGACGTGCATTTTCGTGAAGGAAGATGACTTCGCTGCTTAATATTCCGCGTAGCTTGTTTTAAATAGCGCGGTGAAGTCGTTGAAGCGTCTGATAGTAGGTCGTTGCATTTATAGTCTCACCTCTAGGCCTGTAGTCGATAAGCAGAACAGCCTTACGATCTCAAAACACCGCAGCTATGATCTTTCTGGTGTTCTCTTGGGTATCGTTGGGAATTTCGGATGATGCCATTACATTGATTGGCGCTTTGTTTCTGGCGTGAAATGTGCTATCCATGTCTCATCACCAGTGACAAAGTGATTCAAAACTTCATCGCCATTCTGATCATAGGGGATTGAGAAATGCCTGATAAAATTCGAAGAATCCACCTGGCACACACTTTATTATAGCCCAGGTCTGCACTAATAATTCCGTACAACAAAATTCTTGAAATTTTTGGAAAGAATGGGTGCAGTTCACTAATTCTAGTCACCACTGAGGGCCGGACCGAGCGATCTTCACCGTGAACATTCTTCCGTCCGCCAATAAACATGCTACACCGCTTCCGTACTGACGTTTCGTTCATCACATTACCGTAAACTGCTGTCATATGTCTATAAATTCTCACCTAACACTTGTTGGCATCGCCAATTTTGTCACAGAACTAAGCAGTAATAAACCGTATTAGATCGTAGCTGAAGTGAGTGACTAAGAATGGTAGCGGTAGTGGTATTGGGGGGACGCGATCACATATGAACACTTCTTCTCATATTCTTATACTTTTTCAGGCATCGATGAGGATTCCAATTCTTTTTGAACCCACTTTTCCACTCTCTTCTATTTCTTGCCAATGCTTTCATGTCCTCTAAGTTTTTTCCCGTTCTTGTATCCATTTCTCTTATCTGGTTCATCTATTTCCTCCTAGGTCTTCCTTTTCTTCTCTTTTTTTGGTGTCCTGTTTCCATTATTTTTCTTGTAACTTTATTTGTCTTCTTCCTTACTATATGTCCAATGGTACCAATCTCATTGCTTCCTTCTTATTTTTTTTACTTTTGGTTCTTGCTTAGTTATGTTTCTAATATCTTCACTCTTGATCCTATCCCGTTTTGTTTTCCCCGCTATTCTTCTCAGATGTTTCATTTCCATTGCATTTATCTTTACTTCATCACACATGCATACATTATTGCTGGGATTGTTATAGTATTATACATTCTAATTTTTGTCTCCATGTCAACATCTCTCTTTCCTAGAATTGTGTTATTTAAAGAGTAGTATATTCTTGTTGATTCATTTGCTCTGTTCGTTAAGTTTGTATCTATTTTTCCGTAGTCTGCCAGTATGCTTCCCAAATAGTCATACATGGTTACCCTCCCCAATGTATCGCCTCTGCACTTAATTTCTTTGTCTCGGTTTTCGTTTGCCTTAATTTTATTCAAGTTTACTTCCTTCTTCAGGCTTTCTATTTCCTTCGTCCAGATGTTCATTAGTTTTTACATTTTATTTTTAGAGGTTGCAATCAAGACCACATCATTTGTATATAGTAACCTACTCACTCTTACAGGTTCTAGATTTCTGTACCCTATTATTGTGCTTTACTGTGTGAAATTAGAACGTTTTCTTATTTCCCTAATGGCTCTCGTACTTCAACTATTAATATAAATACTAGTCTTGTGTAAAATTAAGCAAACTATGCATGAGTGTTTTACCAACAATAAATATGAAAAATTTATATACAGATATATCCCAAAATGACACCCTATTATAAATAAAAGGTGCTCATATAGTTCGAATATGGACTATCTAGAGAGATCTTTATTTTTATCCATGTAACAGTAGATTAACAAGAGATTCTTGCTTGGATGATCTATTTTCCAACTCATCCTCGTTGAAACAAAAATGTAAAATAACGAATAGTTAATGCAAATGTTATATTAAATGCCTAGAAACTTATCGATGCGCAGAACAACAGCAACAAAAAACGTGAAGGCGTCGTGCCTAATCGCAATACTTCAACATTTCCCCTACATCCGGCATACATCGTATAGACCAGCGCAACACGATATCTTAACTTTATTCGAGACGTGGCTTCGGTCAAGATTTAATTTAGGGAGAATCGTGCTAGAAACCGTATTTTCTTTGTACAGAGGCTCACCCATTCGAATACAGCCAGCATGCCGCGATGTTTTGATAATGAAGAGTGTTGCGGACTGGGGTATGGTTTTACGACCACGCCGCCTTCCTCCTAAGGGAAGCCGAAGGATGAGGGAACTAAGGGAAAATCTACCCCGAAAAACCGCCAGACATAACGCGAGCTTTTGCCTTCCCCCTCTCCGCTCCGCTTTCACCCGCCATTAACATTAGAGAAGCTCTTAATTTATGAAGCCGTAATGGACTCGTACAGTTCCTTAGACGTTCGTCCAGATTAAAATCGTGGCGTAATATATGCCGATGCGCAAGCGAGGCGGTCGACCATGAAGAAGATGAACCCTTAGGGTTTAATTGGTCACGATCTCGTCCCTCGGCCTTGAAGGCTATAAGCGACCTACCCGGAATATTTTACTTATCCGTGCCATATGGAATTCTTATTGTTATTGTTGCGCTTATACTAATTACGTTCCAAACGATAATTTCTTAGTATAAGAGCGTATAATCTTATTGGAAACATTCATTCGCTTAGACTCTTGCAATTCTCACAATTAGAACTACATATCCTAATTAGACACGGACGGAAAGGCAATAATGGAGAACTATAACATCTAGAAGATAGCCGTAGAATTTCGAAAATTACATGTAATGTAATTTGAGCATTCTTAGTTTCATATATATGTTCGTATAGCTTGAGAATTTTCAGAATTATCTCGGATGTTTGAGGATAAAAGCTATTAGTTTTATGTTCTGAAAGAGAATCGTCACGAAGAGAATGAAATTGCTAAAGAAGCCTCAGGTTCCGACACCCAAAAGAATTAAAAAATCTCTTATTTTACCAACAAATTTTGTTATCTACACAGAAAAGAGTCGCTGTAAATTTTACATGATTAACACAATGATACCAAATGTTCAGTAATGTACACAGTATGTTTGAAAACTAACGAAACTTTTCAACTAAAATTGAAACAACTAGTTATTTTACCAAAATTATTTATTTTTATTCGAAATACAACGCTTCAATACAGCTCGGGGCACGTTCAACCAATGATAGAATATATTTTTTGAAGTCATTTCTCGGAATCGCGCTACAGATCCTCGTCACAGCTTCTTGGACTTGACTAACATTGCCGTAAAACATGGTGATATGTCTTGCGAATACGGAAGGTGTTGTTACACACAGACTTGTTTCTTCGCCAAAAATTCGTGAACAACGGCAGGCCTATATGATGGTGTAATATATGTCAGACCTTGAGTGGCATATAAATTTCTTTGTTCCACAGTATTATTACGATAATTATTTTATTATCAACTATTGCAGAATAGAAATCAAAGGGCGTACCATCCGAAAGTTCCGCTCTAAGTACTTGATTACCACCAAAGGCAGCTGTGTAAATGAACATTTTATCTCGATCTGTAGGTGTGGATCACACATCACATGCGTGTGCTTCAGATGTTGATCGTACAAGATTTATCAGTGGTATATCATCCGAGTCATCATCGGATGATTCACTAACAACAGGAGTTGATGATGACCGACTATGCGCAGATTCCACAGAAGATGATAATATCTCGTCTCTGGCTTTAATATTATCGCTGTTCGGTAGAAGATAGGTATTGGATATTGTTAACTTTTCCTCAGAATCAGATCCTGACGACGGTGGAACATAAATAGGATCTTCGATAGTGTCTTCAGCGTTAAAATTGCCATCTGAGGAGTCACTCCTGTAACCTGAAAATAAACTAAAAAAGTAATTATTCTTACATCGTAAGGTTATATTAAAACTTACCAATTGTAGACAGTTTCTTTGCAAACACAGCTACAATAATTCTCCTTATACTATCCATTATAAGAAGACACGAAGACCAAAATAGATAAAATAGTAAAGTAGCTACTGAAACGTTCGTATGTGTACCGCAGATGCGTACTAATAAATGTTAGGTTAGGTAGAAACTAAAAACAACACATGATTTATGTGCCTGCTAAACTGTTTCAAGCATCAAGTTTCCCCCTGTGCCATGACGGACACCGGCGTCTGTTTAAGAAAAGTGCAAAAAAAATATGAAAATCGTAATTAAAATGAAGGAATACCTGATCTGATAACCATACCTCATCATAAAATAGATTTATATTTAAGAAAACAAAAAATGATTTTTGGACAGTTCCCTTCAAGTTAATGGCGGCACTCAACCCGTTAGAAGTGTTTAGCACAGAATTGAAAAAAAGATAGTTCCTCAGTTTTATACCTCCAATACAAAACAAAGGTTTCTCAATTTAGTAAACGATCTAAAACAACCCTGCAATTAATTAATAATAATAATACTTTAATGCCCATCGTATAAAACAAAATCCAATTACAAGGCAAAAATTAGTAATTAGTGTAAATACGAAAAAACGTTACCTATAAATAAACATAAAACTAAGAGGAAAAAATGAAGGTAGATCAAACTGCAATAAACTTAAAACTAACGACATCATACTATGACTATATACAATCATATCTAATTGCTTTGACATAACTTAAAAAAAAGTTCACCAGTGATTAAAAAGAAAAAAGAAGAATGGAAAAAAAAATTCAGCTACGTATAATGTATCTGCGGTCTATACAATGCCAAAAGAGACCGTAAGTAGCAAGTATATGTATCTACCACACCAAACTCCATAGAGTTGAAGCTGCAATACATTCTATGTATTGGGGACCTGATGGCGATATTTGTTCTAGGTGCGAAACAGTAAAAATTGTTTGTTTGTCTAGATCTTGAACGTGGTACAATGAAATTGATTTTACTCAATAACTCCGGGACATCAAGACCATTAAGTAAAGTATATAGGAATTTTCACTCAGCTTGTTTCTGACGTAGTTCTAAGGAATCAATATATATTAAATATCTCTAGCAGGGTATTGTGACTAAATCCTTGTATCGTGTAAGTATTAAATGTCTTAAAGTATAAGAACTTTAAACATCTTCATTGAATCTGCTCGAGAAGATATCTGATAGATGTCTATAGGTGACCAAACCAAGGACGCATACTCCAGTCAAGACTGAACAAAAGCGAAATGAAGAGGAATAATGGCTGTTATACATCAAAACGGTCGTGTAAAACGTATAATGAATCCTAACATACTCAACGCTGATACACAAATACTGGATATATGTTCTGTAAAGGTCAGTCTTGAGACGAAGATGACACCCAAGTCTCTCATAGAGCTCTCCCTAGGTAAAGAAGACCCAACCAAGTGATAGGTATAGATAATTGGAGTTGTCTTACGAGTGTAGGTGACAATTTTGCGTTTGTTCACATTAACCGTTAGTTTGTTGTTGATACACGACGAGTGGAATGTATTAAGTTGACTTTACAAATAATTAGAAGCCCAAGACTTATTAATTGTTGTATATAATTTTGTCATCTGCGTATAACAACTTTGGATAGTTCAGTTGATAACATAAATCGTTTATATATATCAGGAACAAAAGTGGACCCAAGTTACTCCCCTGAGGAACTCCAGAGGTTGGCATGAAGTAATTAGACTCAAATCCCATATATGTCACAAATTGCTTTCTATCAAGAAGATAGGATTGGAATAAAGACAGAAGTGAAGACGAAACTCCAATATTATCCAATTTATTAATAAGCAGTAATGATAATGATTAAATTGAAGAACCATTATTACACTGTACATAATCTGATCTGAATAACGTCAAGAATGAATAATTCAATAGCGTTGACTATGAGTTCATATTATATTTTATATAGTATTAAGCTATTCCATTCTAAACATGAAATTTATTTCACTGTTCTAAAAGTATTTTGCTTATAATTTAGGAATGCACAGTTAATTATACGTTAAAACTTTCGCTAGCAATAATGCACGTATACACCAAATACTACTGTAAAAAAAGATCCTGAAATATGTACATACATATGTATGCAGCTGCTCGAAATTCATAATCACGAAGTTTGCTAATAACTATTCGCCGCCAACAGCAGATGAGTCAGTGAATAGTTAAATTAATATTATACTTCGCAGACTCCCTGGAAATTTCAAATATGCATTTTTTAGCTTCGGTGGCTCCAGTTAACAGCGGGAGATTATCGAGCACGGATTTATATTAAACTACCAACTTCAGACGGGCAAATGCATTGTTTCCAAGCTTATTTTACAGTTACTGGTGTAGTTGCAATCCACCGATTATTCCTCTAAAACTGAATCTAACGGAATCAACAAATTTGTTGCTTTTTTTCTCAATTCAAAGCATCGGAGGATGATGGAATAAATGGAAAATTGAAGATGTTACAGACTGATTTTATACATCGTATTTGTGCGTTTGAAACTATTTCTGTACATAAATTCCCGAAATTTGCTACTTATCCAAAAGTTAGAAACAAATTAAAAGTTTTATGACTATAGTCTGCCTTATATAACTTTTCCAAGAGATTATTTCCTCAATCTACATGTAAGCGTTCGAATTTTTTACACATTAACTTTTCTAATAGAATACTGAACAACAAGGGTAAAATTAAAAAATTAAATATATTAAAACATTTGTAATCATTAATAAAATTTTAATTACACTTTGGGCTTCATTTGTATACTATTTTAAACATTGTCTACTAATGTTGTTCAT
Organism: Trypoxylus dichotomus; assembly: GCA_023509865.1. NCBI lineage: Eukaryota > Metazoa > Arthropoda > Insecta > Coleoptera > Scarabaeidae > Trypoxylus > Trypoxylus dichotomus. Next base: position 40,196,682 of record CM042081.1, read on the forward strand.
ACACATCAATTAGACACAAAAGCGTCTATTTATATCTAAATATGATTTCGTATTTCTCTAGCAATTTGAAATAACTGATTCAAGGCTATTTTTACAACTCGCTTTTCTATATTACATTTTCTAGGAATAAATCCAGTTTATCATTCCATTAATACATTTGAAGATAATATGACTATATCTACTACTATTTATATTTTTATATAGCTATTCCTGTATAAATAATTCTATATAACCGTTAGGTATACATCTTAAGATAAAATATGGATACATCTTTGATATAATTACACTACCGTTTATAAGATTGGTCGCAATATATAAAATAACAAAATAAAGTAGGCAGATAATGTTTGCAAGAAATTTATTAAAGAAACAAACTTCACTCATTAACTTAAAGTGTTTTGTTGTCGAATAGTACAGTCTGATAAAATACACACTGCTATAGTATTTCTTCAAAGTAACCCTTTTTTGCTGCAATAATTGCTTCAGAGATAGGTGTAATTCTTAGAACTAATCGCTCCAAATACGGTTCGTCTGTAGCATTCCACAAGCCCTACAGAACATTTCAAAATGTGGATTTGCCATTTGAAGAAATTTTTCAGTCCTCACGATCCAAGTGATCCCACAAAAGCATAACATTCCTTCTCCAGGCCGGCAAAGAACAAACGTACGACGTTTTCCTTCCAATAATTCGAATTTCGATTCGTCCATCCATCATTTCTCCAATCATTTACGCTCCTGTTTGCGTGAGCTTTTACCTAATTTAGTCTTTTATGTTGGTGCATAAATATGATTGTTTTGTACAGCACGTTCGTCGTATAATAAGACAGATTTCGCAGACAACGGAATGTTGTGAAAGGAAAATCTACAAGTCGTCCTTCTGTTGTTACTGAATGGATGTGAGTCCAAGAAAATCTTTACGCAGCTTATCAACCCAAACAAGCTTATCGGTTGGTACTTGTGGAAGAGAAAGAAGAAAACTCTTCATTTACATCCTTGCAAAATAGCTGTAACTCATGAATTGTTACCGCTGGATTTTTCCCATCGTAGCCAGCACTGTCAATGGTTCAACGATGTCTTAAACAACGACGATATCTTGGTCATTACTTTCTTCAGTGAGGAATATGGAAATTTACATAATAATAGAGTTTGGTCTGCAGAAAATGGTTTCGTAGAGTTTCCATTGCATCCTCAGAAGATTGATGTACGATTAGCTATGTCAAGAAAAAGAATTATTGGCCCTACTTTTTTTATCAAAACATTCATGCCAATACGTATAAAAATCTGATTTCAGATCCTTTTGTTGAACGACTTCATGATGATGAGTTTTACCATTTTTAATTCCAACTAAGCGGTAGAACAGCCCGCACTACGCAGAGAACATTAGACTGTCTACAACAATTCTTTGGAGATCAATTGATGAGTAGAGAGCGTTGGTCTTCTCGATTACCAGATTTGGCCCCCTTGGATTATTTCATGTTAATGGTTATTTAAAAAATGAAGTTCGTTCTAACCGCATTCGTACCGTGGAAGGATTAGAACGTACGATTGTGGAAGCTGTAAATGACATTAGACCAGACATATTACCCAATGTATTCAATAGTATGAAACGAAGGATGAATTTCATTTACATAGTCAGCATTTTGAACAAATATAACTTTAAAGTATTTAAATGGTGAATATATAAGTATTATACTTTTGTAATAATTTTCATTGACTAATTTAGTCTAAAGTTAAGCTAGAGTACAATTTAAAATATCATAATTAGAAATAAACGAACTACTTCCGGAATTGGACCGTGTCATGATGAGATATATATAGAAAGAAGGTTTTCGCGTCTAGCGCGGTCAACACGCAGAGTCACCGTAACCTTCTGCCAAAGTGGTTTCGCCTCTAGCGTGGTTTACACATCGAGTTACCGTGCCACTTTGGTTTTCCCTATTTCTCCTGAAGAAACCTCCTACGACGGAGGCGAAACGTCGAGATACCACCTTTCTCTTTTCTTCTCTTTCTTTTTCTTTTTCTCGTTCTCCCCCTCCCCCTTTTCTGTCACTCTTTCCTTCTCTTAGTCTTTTCATCCTTGTTCCTATTTCACCCCGCCCTTTTTTTCATTCTTCTTCTTTTTATCTCTTTTTCCTCTTCTTACTTTTTTCTCCTCTTGCTCTTATTTCATTTCTATATATATCCCATCATGACACGGTCCAATTCCGGAAGTAGTTCGTAGTATTACTAACTCTGGTCGTGGAAACCTACGTATTCATTTCATCAAAACGATTTCGTTGTAATGATCTTTCAATAAATAGAATGTATATCACTAAATTTGGTTCCTTTCTCATATTTTTATGTTACGCCTATGATGCATAGTGTTTACAGCGTTAGAGGCGTTGACTAGCATCTAGTACAACCTTAAAGCAGAAAAATAGAAAGCGGAAAACTCAAACGCCTTTTAATCATTTATATACCCCCTCCATGACTACCAAAGAATATTTCTGTTGAATAAAATAATGACTCTTTGTTTTAAAATAAAACCCTTTGGTTTTCTCGTTTTTATTATTTGATGTGCAAACACGTGGTGCTTGCCCGTTACAAACTTAGGTAATGATGGTTACTTCCCCTTTTCGTCTACCTCCCTCCGTGTTCTCTGTTCTTCCTAGGTGGCGCACAGCGCGAAATTCAAAATAGTTTAGTAGAGCTAACTATACAATTTCTATAGTCCACCACCAAAGTTAAACTAGAATCATTTTTGTAATGTGTTCTTTCTTCATATTTCCTTGTGGTTTCTTTTAAAGTAGATATTACATATGCAATATCATTATAAGGACGATAAAAGCACGTAAAAGTAGTTTGCAAGAAAAACTGTATTAAGGTAATAGAACTGTGTAAGGTACTAAAATTCTTTATGGAAAAGTATTTGAAATTATATTAAAGAAAAACGAGTTAAAAGAGAATAAGTTTGTATACTGAAGGATAACTAAAGCAACTTCTGTAACGTTAAATAATATTCTTCCGATACTGGAAAATACCAAAGCACTTAAAATAAGCAATGAGGGACACCGATTTTGAAGCTTTTTGGATTAAAATCAGAACAAAATGTCAAGTGAACTTTATAAAAGCAGAGCACAAAACAATCTCCTCGATCGTCGATACTCCAACTCGCAGAATTTGTCAACTAAAAACGCGCAAAACCGGAAAGGGTAAATCGAAAAGAGGGCCCCGCACAATAGTGATATAAATTCGATAAGTTTAAACCTTCGGTTTGTCGACATTAATGCCGGCTTAACGCGTTTTCCATTCATTATTGTCTCCGAAACGCATCGGCTTGTTCACAATGCCCATTTCGCTCCCCAATATCGAAGGGTAGACGAAGCAGTCAGTACCACCCTACACAATCGTCTATTAAACGTTTAAACGTTTTCGTTTTCGGCGGAAACGGTTAAATTCCGAATGGTACGGGACGAGATTATTATTGCCGGTTAGGTCCCCGAAGCATTAGTAACCAATCTCGAAATGAAAACAGTCGTAGCAATTAAACCCCGAACTGCAACCAATAAAATTCTCCTTTTGTTTTGCTGTTCGCATGGCGGCGGCTTCCAGGATTCGAATATTGTTCTCAATCAGTTATCGGACAATTCCGGGCATTGAGATTTATTCATTGTTTGAGAGTAATTCGCGCAGGCAGGGACCCCTCATGCAATTATGGCTCGAAAATGAAAGAATATCGCAAAATGAAAACTGAGTATAACCGAGAACAGGAGTTACTGTTCAAATAACAGTCAGTTTATTTATTCTTTGAAGCCAATACCGCGAATTGTTTCCCCGCTCCAGCCAATCAATTTTTTAATTTTAATATGCTTTCTTAATAATAATAAATCGCCTCATATGACAAAAAATTGTAAATAACAAAAATTGATGCTCTTACAAATATGAACATACGAGGGCTGATTCCTTAGCTCAGGCCCAGTCCCATTTATAAACCAAAACAATTATTTATCTTCACGTAGTGTTGCCCTGCAATGTATAGAGTAATGTTACAAACTTACAAATCTGAGCCTGTTAAAGCATACATACAGTAGACGCCCGAGGTCGAGAATCACATATCGGTATCAATATGGACCGTGTCGTGCAACGAACAATGATTAAATACTTGCGTTTAAAACAGATGACTATAGCTCAAATTCATCAACATTTTTGAGTATATTAGGGTAATCATACGGCACCAGGACCAAAGGAACCACCAGTGAGATGAACCGACAATGTGGAGGCAGCAGTCCTAGAATAAACCACGTGTTTATTGCTAATAAGGAAGCTAGAGACTGCAACCGATGGTGGAATAACCGTCGCCCATGATCCCGGAGGGGAGAGAGGACCACCCGGACGGCAACTCGCGGACCCCTACGGACCTCTGGAAGCAAAGAGACCATCAGCAAGTTGAACCGACCCTAAGGAAGCAGTAGCCATGGAAAATACGCTTATTCTAATATTCTGTCTTATTGTTGGCAATGTATCTAATACAATGAAACATTTAAGTATTTAATGGTTCACGGAGCGGCCTCCATAGAGTTAGGAGATATAATGTACTGCCTGGTTTATCTAGACCGCGGGCTAGGCTCGTATTATCTCATCCTAGGTTAAGTTAGGGTAGTTTTATTTAGCTAAATTTGCGTTTATTATGTACTGTTAAGTTGAGGACATCCGGTATAGCGCTTCTGGTGGAGCAACGAAGCTATAGATCGTCCCAACCTCCGTATTCAGTATGGGATAGAATAGCAACTTTTATCTCTTACTATCCTTGGTTGCTGTCATTAGCGCTATCTCTACAACCGGTTGCTATGTTGCAACTTATTTACATATGCTGTCGGCGTCGACAACAGTTGTATACTATCTGTCTATTAGCATCAACTGTCAATCGTCATCGTCCTTGTTTTGAAATATTTCGTTAAATTGTTAATTTGCTTATATAGTTGTACAAATTGTTCTTTTCAGAACACTTCTATCTTTTTCAAGCGTGCACAGGGTAATATGGGTATTTTTATTTATTTTTATAAATGTTATAACAGAATATAAATGTAATTACAGTTTTCACTACATTAATGGAGCCTATAGGAAGAAAACGGCGCAGAGGAGACAAATTTAACCGTAAGGAGAAGTGTATGATTGCAAATGTTTTCAATTATTTCAATAAATCAATGAATGTGAGTGCTGCCGTTCGAGAAGCAAGTAAAGCTTTGGGCATCTCAGACCGTGCAATATATCATGTAAAACAGGAGCAACAAAAATGGTTTATTATCAAGTCCAAAAAAACCTAAAAAAAGGAAGGGCATACAAGTAAATGATCGACTGCATACATATGGTGAGAACACGCAAGCAGCTATTCGACGTAAAGTGCATGGATTTTTTATACAGAATATGCCACCTACTTTAAATACAATTCTTACTACTGTCAATGCTGATGATGATCTCCCTAACTTCAGTCGAACAACTTTTCATAGATTGTTACACGATATGGGCTTCGAATTTAAAAAAGTAGGACGAAACAGTATACTCATTGAACGAGATGAGATTATTAGATGGAGGCACAAATACTTGCGAGAGATCAAGAAATTTAGAGAAGAAGGTAAAATTTACCTCTTGCTATTTGACATGGCTGTAATTTTATATTTCAGGTCGAACTATTATATACACTGATGAGTCATGGGTGAATACAGGACATACGGTAAATAAAACTTGGACAGATACTGCTATTCAAAGTAGTCGACAAGCTCTTATTCAAGGACTAAGCACTGGTTTGAAATCACCAACCCGGGCTAGGACCTCGTTTTGCATTAGTTCATGCAGGCAGTGATAATGGGTTTGTTCCTGGTGCTGAATATACATTTCTTTGCAAGAAAAACACTGCCGATGTTCATCATGAGATGGATTCAGAAACGTATGAGGATTGGTTTATAAATAAATTACTTCCAAATATACCACAGAAGTCAGTCATTGTTCTTGATAATGCTTCCTACCACTGCAGAAAATTGGAGAAAATTCCAACAACAGCATGGAGGAAAAACGAGATCATTGATTGGCTCAATGAAAAACAAATACAAATCAGTACCGATATGCTAAAAGGGACTTACTGTATTGGTGTGTCACAAATTAAACCGCAATATGATAAAAGTAGGATTGACGAATTTGCAAAAGAAAAAGGTCATGAAGTTCTTCGATTACCACCTTTACCATTGCGAGTTAAATCCATTGAAATGGTATGGGCACAACTTAAAAACTACGTAAGAATGAATAATACCACATTTAAGGTAAAAGATATGGAGCAATTAATTCGACGAGCGTATAGCACTGTAACAACTAATAATTGGCAAAACTACATCAAACATGTAAACAATATTGAAAAGGAAATGTGGATAGTGGATAATTTGCAAGACGACATCGAAGAATTTATTATTCACGTAAGATATTCGTCATCATCTGAAGATCAAAGTGATTCTTCGACTGACTAGAAAATTAACGTAAGACATAGATATATGTGTGTAATTGCTATTCCTTTCTTTAAATATTATTGTATTATACATATACGTATTTCTATGACTCAGTTCTTTTGTTACAAAAAGTGGAAACTATTATTTGTATATATATAAGGATCATCTTCTTTTTTAATTTAATAAATTGCATAGCACCTCAATATCGAAGCAAATATTCACTGTACATTGCATAGATATCGTTCATATGTATATTTGTTTATAGATGTGTGTATAGTATTGTTAATAAATATTGAGATATAACTATTTTATCTGTAGTATTTTTCCTATAATTTTACGTGCAGCGAAGTCGCTATGCACTCTGTTAAAAGTTAGTTACTTTAATAAAATAATAAGCAAAATGTCATATGAATGTCAATAATTTTGCACCTTCAACGTCAATAAACGTTAATAAAGGTTATGAATTGATCGGGTGAAATTGCAAATAATTAACCGGAAATAGTAATGTACAGCCGATCGGATGATTTGGCAACCATGAAACAAATTCCCATAAGACGTATACTGAATACGGAGGTTGGGACGGACTATAGAGCATTCACTGATGATCGACCTTGCCTTCTGCAGATAGTCGATGAGGATCACACCTTGGAAATCCCAAAAATGGTCGCCATAACTTTTCCGGTCGATGGAACCGTGTGTGCTTTCTTCGGAGCCGATTTGTACGGAAAGATACACTACTTCGACTGTTCCTTGGTCTCCAGTATGTAGTGGTGGATCCAAGTTTCATCCACGGTTACGAAACGCATGAGAAAATTCCTTGGATTGCGTTGGATCCTTGTCAGACATTCCTCCGAACCCGATTTCGTTTCTGCTCCGGTGTGAGCAAACGCGGTACCCACCGCGGCGAAGGCTCTTACATATCTAAAATTTCGTGTAGGATATGGCCAACGCGTTCTTGTGAGATACCTATTGTCTCTGCTATCTCTAACTGCTAACTTCAATCGGAGATCGGCTAACAGGACATCATGAATCTTGTAGACCATTTCATCACTGGTACCGGTTTTTGCGCCTCCACTGCGTGGTTCGTCACTTGTGCTTGTGCGGCCACGTTTGAACTCGCTCACCCAGACGCTGATGGTTGAAAATGATGGAGTACATCCGCCATGAACCTCTAGCAAAACATTTCGAATTTCCGTGGTCGTTTTTCCAGACATCCAGAAGTACTTTATCACTACACGAAATTCGATTTTATCCATTTTTACGAAACCGCCTTACTTGATACACAAAACACACTCTTAAACAACAACTATTGACAGTAGACCTTTGAAATTTTGATAGTTGCCATAGAAAATGTTACCCCTCCCGACCAATGAATTCATTTCTACCTTCGCGCGCCATCTCTTGCCGATTCCGGAAACATTTCAGGTCGCCCTCGCATCATATGACATAGTTAAGAGGTGGCATCATGAATTTAAATGTGATGGACAGTTGTGTACAGAGGAACATACAGGTCAAGTGCCCAAAACCGTCACTACTCAATAAGCTGCTAGAAAGGTCCATAGTATCAGGCTACAACATCCACGTGTAACTATTAGACAACTAGATATTGGTCTCTCATACCATGTGGTATATAATATAATTACTACCGAATTGAACATGAAAAATTCTTTGCAAGATGGGTACTACAAATGTTAGCAAATGCACACAAGCAAATTCGAAAAGGCATTTACATTCGTGTTTTAACGCTGCATAGAAACTATAAAGAAAATTATGTTGCAACATTTGTGATAATGGATGAGCCCTGGACCCATCATTATAATGTGGAGACCAAAATGCAGAGTAATGAATGGATACATCGAGGTTCATCACCGCCGAGAAAATTCAAGGTGCAACCTTCAGCAAGGAAGATCATGCTATCCGTATTTTAGGATGCTAAAGGCGTAATTTTAGTAGATTTCTTGCAGATAGGGGCCACAACTATTAGTGCTTACTATGCCAACTTAATTCCTAAATTACGTAACATAATAAAAGAGTAGCGTCAGGGGTAAGTTGCGCAAAGGTGTTTCCTTGCATCAGCATAACGTACTTAGTCGCAAGTCCGTCATTGCAACAGATGCAATAGCTCAAGTAGGCTTAGAATTGATTAGGTATCCGCCCTATTCATCAAATTTAAGAAATGATTTATAAATTCGTGTATCATCAGTAGACACCGGATTGTATGCGAAGTGCATATATTTCATTTTATTTATTTATTATATTTTACGTCTATATGTAGATGTATTACACTGATTAAAGTTAATTGGCGTTAATTAATAACTAAGCATTCCAATTTTTTATTGAATTTGGTAAAGGATTATGGACAAAAAGAAATAGTTCCAGCGTCGAGCTCTGAGGGAACGTCCTTATCCAGCCGCAGAAATTGAGGAAGCTGATTGTTCTATTATAATGAGAATTATTTTTCCTCATACAGAATGTACAACAAAACAAGTATTAATTAAAAGTGTCTAAGATTACACAGATGTGTATTCTATCTTCATAAATACTAAAATAAACAACTAAAGCGTATGTTTATCCACAGAGAAATCCAGTCACATTTTTCAAAAAACAAAAGAACGCTCAACTCTACCCCGCTATACTTTTTATAGGCCAAAGGTCGATTTCGAAGATCTCGTCTGCCGAAATTAATTTTATTTCTTAATTAAGACTTCAAATCAATACGAACGCGACCAACATGGAACAGCACAAAATACGCAAAAAATACATGAAGAAATACGCAGGGTATTCCTCATCTACTTCATATTTCTCCGACTCCCCTTTCTCAACTCAATACTTTCCCTTTACTTTTTGCGTACGACAGCCAATTAACCCTGGCAAATTAATAACATCACGACCGGCGGTTATACTCGACCCAATACGTTGTCGAGCAAGTGATCCATTTCTCAAACCCCACTCGAAATAAGGCCGCACCGCTCCCTATGTTATTTCTTGTATTCTACTCTTGAAAAGGTAATCGCATGGTTTTGTGGAAGTGGAGGGTCTGAAGGAAATGGAATATGAGTGTGAAAATGGCAAAATAAATTGGCTAATACAAAGAAACAGAATGTATACGCCCTAGGTGGGTTACCATAATGTATTATTCGAGTAGAAACTACTTTTTTGTTATGAAACAGTTCAGCGAAACTTTTCGTCCTGCATTCTAATCATGAATAAAACAAAGGCAGAAACACTTCATGTATCCAATATCCGAATAGGATATACATTCTGTAATTTACTTTGTGAAGAAACTATAGGAAACGAAGTCGGTCCAACATTTTCTTCGAGAAGATTCCACTGTCGAAGTGTTATGTTCAATATTTCCGGTTTGCTTATGGACAGAAGAACCCTACAGTTAATTTTAGATTTAGATTAGCGACTGTTGACGAGATTTATTCAATTTTAAATAATGTGAATACTGCTGGAATTGGTTCTAATGGCATCGCTTGCAAAATGCTTAAATGTTGCAGTCCCTATAGCGTTCCTATTTCCCTAATCTTTGGAAGTTGGCAGTTGCCTTTGCCTACGGCATCTAATCCTGACACTTTTTCTGACTTACGATTCAGTATATTATCTATATTATCTAAAATACTGGGAAAAAGTTCCTTATATATTTATGACTTCTTTACTACTAATAATTATTTTTCTGGTTTTCAAGCAGCTTTTCGAAAAGGTTTCAGCACTGCATCTGCGCTTGCTAATGTTTTGAATAATATACTGCTCTCTTTGGACAAGGGTCTATGTAGTGCGCTAATATTACGTGGTTATTCCAAAGCATTTGGCACGGTCTGCCAAGAATTGCTTGTTGCTAATTATTATGGGTTTTCTGAGGAATCACAATTGCTTCTGCGCTCATTCCTATCAAGGAAAATGCATACAATATGTGACGCGAATAATAAATCGAGGATTTTGAATGCTTTTCAGGTGTACCCTAAGGTTCAATTCCAGGACTGCTCCTTTTCATAATTTATACAAATGACATTTTAAACGCTGTGCAAACCTATAGTATTCAAACCTATGTAGGTGACACTCAGTTATTTTTTTCTCGTTTCCTATTGGTGATTACAGACAAGCAATGGACGCTGTGAACCGGGATTTAGATACAATTCATAAGTTATCACTATGTCTTATTATTTGGTACTAAACACAATACACAATTTTTAAAACTTCGTTTTAATTTACACATTTCTAATAATTTTCTACCTTTTACTGATGAGAAAACGCTGTAAATACAGCTTCCTTATGGTATTAGTGAAATCAATTCATGAGAAAGACATGTGAAGAGACATAAAACGCGAACACACGGACATGTTTCTGCCTACCCGGCGTCATCAGCGTGGTTTCGAGCGGTTTTTTGCTCGACACACTGCAATTCCCTCTCTGCTACTACGATTATTCTTGGCGCTAACTAATGCCAAAAGAATGAACAACTTGTCTGCAAAAGTCAGGCACAGCGAAAATAAGCTTCCCACCCTTCTCTCGAGCAATATATGTATTGCTAGTCCCGAGAGCACGCTCGCATAAAAGACAGTGCATAGAGTAACTGCACATGTGAATGATTTCTCAGGCGTATCATGACGTATTTAAAATACATCTAAAGAATGTCCAGAAAATAACACCAAAGACTAGCAATCCATGTACTGCTCGAGAGAAGGGTGGGAAGCTATACCCACTTCTCTTCACTGTGTCTGACTTTTGGAGACAAATGGTTCATCCTTTTAGCACTAGTTAGCACCAGGAATAATCACTTGAATTGTAGGGTTAGATATGGTGATAGTAGCAGAGAGGGAATTGCAATGTGTCGAGGAAAAAGCCGCTCGAAACCACGCTGATGACGCTGGGTAGGCAGAAACAAGTCCTTGTGTTAGTGTTTTTTGTCTCTTCACACTGTCTTTCTCGTGAATGATTTCACCAATACCATGAGAAAAGCTGTACTTACGGCGTTCTTATTTTTGATAAAGTACTTACTTTGCTTGCTATTTACATACTTGAGTGCGCGATTTTTGTGTATGAAAACTATGAACTTTTTAAAAACCAAGAGTTGACGCATACCCATAAGATCCGCGGCATCAGAGAAGGACACTTATTGCCTCCTCAAACAAGTAAGATCGTTTTTAAAAGTGTAACGACTCAGGTTGTTAAAATATACAATCACAAACCGCACGAACTGAAACGTTATGAAATCAACAAGTTCAAGTCACAACTGCGTGCATGTTTTCAGGAAATGACGCTCTATTCGGTTGCAGAATTTTTACAAGATAGGTATTAATTTTATGCCGACAAAAATATTAATCAATCTTGTAAATAATTGTTAGTTTATCTAGATGTTTATACAACGTGTTTATATTTATTGCATTTACATGTATTTGTATTGACTTGTTCAACGCTTTATTGGCATTATTGAATAAAATATATATTATTATCATTACTATTATTATATTATGTTTCAGCAAGTATCTCAGCATCAATAAAATATTAAATCTATTATGATATCTAAAAACACCCGACTCTCTGTTTAAATTAACTGATTCGTTATGCGTCTGCCAAAATTTTGTATTCCTTTAGTCTATAACAGACTTGATCCGGTTTTAATAGCACCGGCAGCGCTTTATTAAAAATCCCATTTCCATTCGCGAAAGAACATAAAACAATTTTAAACGTAAAACCCTTAATCCGAAACGCGTAAAGCGAAGAAATCATTTCAGCATTATCATAAGACTCTGCCGGGCATTAACATCAAAAATAAGTTGATGGGTTAATTAAGGCGGGCCCCGGCTCGTAATCCTCTTCCGAGCGTTCCGAAATAACAAAAACTTTATGCGCGCCGTGAGCGTCGACGTCGCCGTCCCGTGGCGAGCGAACGGTCATTTTCGGGCCGGCCGGTAATGGCCTCTTGTTAAACGAAGCATTAACAAATTAAACGCATTTTTTCTCGTCAAGTAGAAGTAACGGGTTAGGAGCGTAAACAAATATTGCGTTTAGCACTTTAGGATGCGAAATTAAATGTAAGAATTACCATTTTTTACGCGCATTATCCCTGTTAAGGAAACCGTAAAAGGATATTCTTGTAGTGGATATACTGCTGGCATCTTTGTTTAGCATTTTTTATATATTTTTTAAAGAAATTGATCGTTTAATTCAAGATATTTCTATGCCTCTCGGCATTAATTGTAAAATTAAAAAAAAGTAGGTCCAACGATTCTTCGACGAGAAACTGCTAACCAAACACCAAGTTTCGCAAAATGCAGAAACGACTCAAGGAAAATATGAGTATTTTCACTACTCCACATCCAGGTATTTTGGGAATTGACGTACCCTAAAGGATGAAATCACCCTTCATTAAAGAAGAATGTCAAATTTAGCAGGTCATCATCTTGCATTAAATGATTTGCAAACCACTGACAGTAAGCAAGACGTCTAGGGTAATCTACCGGCAAAATGATCAGATATAATTGCATCTTATATGGGCTAATTATGTCTCTAAATTCTTAGTACTAGAGTTCACAAACAAGTTTAACAACGGTGTCTATTCGATCATTAACTAATACATCTGTTCCGCAATAGTTCGAATCACCCATTTAAGCAAAAATTGTCGCCATTTCATTGTATGATCCACAAACTAATTTCACTACCATTAAGTAAAGAAAATTTCCTTAAAGAATTAAACATCATCAAACAAATAGCTGTAAATAATGGATATAACCCCAAATTAGTAGATCGAATATTAAAGAAAAAGAACTATAAAAAAGAAATTGGAAAAGTGTATCCAAATATAAAAGAAAAAGGGATCAGTTACAAAGTACTAAGTTATAACGGACCAATTACTGAGAAAATAGGCAAAATATTAACCAAATCTAATTTGGGAATAACTTACAAAACCAATAACTCATTAGAAAAATTCATAAAAAATAATAAATCAAAATTAAACAAACGAAAAAAATCGGGAATTTATAAACTAGCTTGTGATTGCCCAAAAGCGTATGTCGGCTAAACAGGTAGGTGTTTTGAAAAAAGAATACATGAGCATTTCATGAGCTATCTACACAAAAATAAAGGTTCCAATTAGGCTCGTCATTTATTGGAAGACAACCACAATTTCAATAGTAATTTCGAAATTTTACATACCGAAAGTATAGGTCTAAAATTGAACGTACTTAAATATTCAGATGTTAATGATCAAATAGGCTTGAATAATTCACCGTTGTTAAACTTGTTTGTGAACTCTAGTACTAAGAATTTAGAGACATAATTATCCCATTATGAAAACAAAATAGGTAAACACATTGTATACGTTATCCTTGATTAGCATAAAATAAGGTTACCTTAAGTTTGAGTATAAATAAGTTTGTTGTTCAGTAGGAGTAGAATATCTTGTAAAGCTGCAGTGATAGCGAAACATGTTGTAATAACATTGTGATAAATACGTATATTGGAAATTTTTGTAAAATAATTGAGTTTTACTTCTCCGACCATTGCTTATTTAAGACCAACACTGTACATATGTCATGGAATTAATGGTACAAGTACAACTAGGTCCAATACTTTATTTTTTTTATCTCTTGCTTATTGTTCCCTCGGGCATTCTTAAGAAAAAACTTTACTTTAAAGAAAACACCAAGAATTTACCGTCGCCATAAGCAGTTTATGTTAGATTAAACTACTAAAGCGTATTTCACCTCCACCCCATTAACGTAAGCGGATTAAAACGCCCGTAGAACTTCCTAGGTTAAACACAATCATTTCTTTCCTCTCCCCTACAAAAACACGCTTACTTTCGTTAAAAATAAACACGATGGAGACTAGATTGTCTCATTAAAAGTAAACTGAGTGCTCTCAAAATTCCTTTAACGAGAGATTAAACCGTTTCCTAATTAATGCAGACAAAGACGCTTCTTCCATTTCAAAAGATTAAAGGGAAAAGAAAAATGCATCGTACTCAAGACTGTTCCATTTCCTGCCCCCGAGAGATACCTTCTTAACCTGGAGTAAAAATCCGAGGCGCGTGGAACAAACCAATTCGACATAATGAATTCATAATCTTCAATAATAAGAAAGAAACATCGTAAATTTTAGCGGAGAAAGAGAAAATTCGAGGTGAAAATAAGGACTGCTCAAAAAAAGGAAAGAGAGCTCGGTATTAGAATTAATTTTGGGATCACGAACGTGAGAGCTCTGTGCTCGTATACCGTGGAGTTTGAAGGGAAAATATCCTTGCTCCTTGTGCTTGAGTCGTTAGGGGGAAATAAAGTTTATACCGTTTCGGTCTCGGAAGGCAGTTTGTTTAAATCAACTCCGCGGTGATGGCACTGAAAGGATCGGCCTAATATACCAAACAACTTAATAACCTAAATTAATATGAATTACGAGGTTAGGGCATCCGCTTTATATTAACAATAGAAAGTGTAAGAGAGATACTTTGTGGCAAGTTGTTTAATGCCAAACCAAATTATTTATGTTAAAATTATCTGCAAATGTTATTGAATTTATGGAACATGCTTATTCTTCTTATTCTTAGGTATACAGGTTTATGCAAATTAGCAAAATTGTTTTAGCAAAACTATGTAGTCTTGTGCAAATGTTTCTTAATGTGATTGCTACGTACTTCTCTGTAGTGATGGATCATTCGGTAGCACTAACTACTAAAGAGACGATCTCGAAGCCAGAAACTCAAAAAACTATGAAACTTTGGAGACATGTAGGTACGAAGGCGGATCCTCATGACCCATCCCTCGCCTACTTCTAATTGGTTGTTTGATAAATGATTTTGATATTCAGTTAACTAACATTTGAAGATCATATCCGCATAATATCAATTATCTCAAAGTATTGTTGTGCTATGGATAACTCTTGAATTGTCTGTCGTGATTATTCATAAAAATGGATCCTGTAGAACAAAGAGCCGTAATAAAATACCTCAAGAAAAAGAGCATGACGCCAACTCAAATTCTCAATTTCTTATGATTTACTCAAACGCTGGTGTCGAGTTAAATGCGGAAGAACAACCTGCGAAAACCAACATGCCGGTGGTCCTTCTATAACGGTAACAACATACAAACACACGCGTACGCATCAGAGACACTGTTGAAAATACTGATTTATCATATCACGTGGTGCGACTTAGATATGAAAAAGATGAGTGCCAGATGGGTGACTAAAAATATAAACCATTGATGAAAAAAGTAATTGTGTGATGATTTGTAAGCGTTTTTTTGGAAAGGTAGCAAGCAAACAAAGAGAACTTTCTTAGTCGGTATGTGACCGTGGATGAGCCGTGGGTGCACGACTATGATCCCAAGACCAAAGTGCAAAGTAGAGAGTGGAAACATCATGGTTCTCCTCCTCCACACAAAGTTAAGGTCGTGCCGTCTGCTGGAAAGGTTTTACTATCTGTGTTCTGGGATGCTGAAGGAATCATCCTGACTGACTGTTTGCAAAAGGGACAAAGCAGTACAGGGGCCCACTGCGCACAATTGATTTCTAAAATGTGAGACGCTATTAAAGAGAAACGCCGACGAAAGTTAAGCCTGCCTTAACTTTCCTTCTTTCATTTGGAATGCTTCTGATTTTTACCCTTACTCTCTCGTATGTACTTCTAGCAGAGCTTTAGGGATTTCCACTTCCTTTAAGCTTTTCCATATCTCTCTTCCACTTATTGTATCAAAGGTCGCTTTCAGATCAATGAACATTAGAAACATTTCTTCTCCTTCTTCTATTTTTCTTTGTATTAAGTTATTCATTATCTAGATATTGTCGTTCGTTTGTCTCTTTGACGTGATAACTGCCTGTTCTTGCTTTAGTCTTTGTGCCACATAACTCTTAGTTTTTTTTCCAGTACCCATGTGTGCTTATTTGTGCAAAACATATAGCTCTATAGTTCTCGCGCTGGGTCTGCCCTCCTTTCTTGTAAATCTGGATTATCAAATTATTTTACTTATATAAATATATTATTGCAGTGTACATCCAAAGCCAAAAATCTACCCCATGCTCTTGTGCAACAGGCTTAACATTAAGGCTGTAAGTCTAGTACCTGAACAATTTTAAATTTAATTTGACCAAATTTTGTTTCTCTTCAAACCATATTGATGCATACATAATTTAAACACCTATTCACTTTTTTCCAATAATTTCCCTATATTTAATAACATGCTATCTTGCCCAATTTAGAACGTGGTATAAATTCATATTCAACTGTTCAGTGCTTTCAACTATTTCTACAACAAGTTGATAATGGATAATTTAATTTATTAGTATAACGCACATGGCAACGTAAGTTATAGTTATACTAGCCACAACTTCCCGCTAACGTTAAAGAGTAAAATGCTCAGTGTTAAATACTTGATAAATCTACACGACTTTTCGTAAATCACAAGTATTATATTTTGTGATAGATTTCAAAACCTATATCTTATTAGGTCCACTTGAAATAACAGACGAGACATTTTCTTCTAAGTTCACAAACTAGATAAAGTATAAAATAGATAACGAGACTAAACAAATGTATCTACAGTCAACGAAACTTGTAGAATTCGATACAATTTTGTAGTTGCGGTAATTCTCTAAACGTAATGCAATAGCAGAAGTATTATTACAATACAAAAGAAGTTTGTATAGTTTCACAGCGTTAGATAGACATTGCATCAATAATTTTCTAAACGTATTAAAATGTTTGGAAAGACAAATATCAATTTTATGCAGAGGCTTTTCAAAGCCAAGTATGTCTAAGAAAATATAACATCCTCATTACTAATAAACAATGTTAATAAAATTGAGTCATACCGACAGTAAAAATCGCACCAAAAACTAACCGAAGACAGTGGCCATCTGTATCGCAATTAATACCTTCTGGTAATATAACAGTACGGCAAACTAAATCTGATTTAAATTTAGCAGTAACAAAAGACGTGTGCCACAAAATTTATATTGCTATAAACAGTTTCATTGGCTAAAAAAATGTTTCAAGACCAGCCTTAAAAGGGAAACATAATCAAGCAAAATTAAATTTTGCGCAACGTCATATGGGATGGGATCATGAACTGAAGAACGTATTGCTTTCTGATGAGAAGAAATTTCATTTAAACGGTTTTGATAGTTTCTGATGTTATTGGCACGAAGCTGCGAGGACTTGAAATTTGGGTGATGGTACTGTTTGTTGGGTTTGAGCAGCTTCTATATGTGTGGCTATTACCCTCGAAGTCTGAGGTCTCCCATGATCATACCCATTCGCTGATGTGTACCTGGTCCGCTTTCTTTCCGTCGAATGTTAATAACTTACGTGCTAATATTTTTGGAATGGAAAATACGTCTGTAATTATTTGCGCAATTAAGCTTCAGAATCCGTCGACAAAAATTCTGCAATAAGGTTTCTGGATTTTTAGGTTAAAATGGACCTGACTCACTAAGCTTCTGACGTTCAAATAGTCATCACTTTTATTTGTCTTCAAGAGAGTTGCTTGCTTTATAAGCTAAACACATAACACTTGAGCTGAAAAGTTGCATAGATGACGCTAGTTTTATTGCAGTCACCTTTCTCTCAATTAGTAGTAACCTTCAAAAGACAGCTGTTAAAATTTCATGATATTCTATTCATTAGTTTGTGAGTTATTGTGCTAAGAGTCGCGCTATTTTTGTTATTTTCAAAACAATGGATCAAAAACAATTTCGTGTTTTAATTTTACACTGCTTCTTGATGGGAAAAAATACCGTTCAAGCGAAACAATGGCTTGATAAGTGTTATGGAGACTCCGCTCCATCAGAAACAACAATAAAACGTTGGTTTGCTGACTTCAAACGTGGTCGTAGACACACCGATGATGCAGAACGCAGTGGACGTCCAAATGAGGCGGTAACACCAGAAAACATCAAAAAAATCCACAAAATCGTTTTGAATGATCGAAAAGTGAAGTTGCGTGAGTTAGCTGACATCGTACAGATATCAAAAGAACGTATTGGCTTTATATTGCATGAGCATTTGACTATGAGAAAGCTCTGTTCAAAGTGGGTGCCGCGTTTGCTCACTGTTGACCAAAAAGAAGAACGTGTTGATGATTCTGAGCAGTGTTTGGCCATGTTTAAACGTAACAAACCGGAATTTTTAAGTCGATATGTGACAATGGATGAAACATGGACAACAACTGGTGAACGTCGTACAAAGCGCCCGAAAGCACAACAATCGGCTTGAAAGGTTATGGCCTCGGTATTTTTGGATGTGCGTTGTGTAATATTCATCGACTATCTTGAGAAAGGAAATACCATCAGCAGTGAATATTATATAACGTTATTGGAGCGTTTGAAGGCCGAAATTGCAAAGAAACGACCGCATATGGCAAAGAAAATAATTTTGTTTCATCAAGACAACGCACCGTGCCACAGGTCAATCAAAACAATGGCAAAACTACATGAATTGAACTTCGAATTGCTCCCACATCCACCGTATTCGCCAGATTTGGCTCCCAGCGACTACTGGCTGTTCGCAGACCTCAAAAAATGCTCGCCGGTAAGAAATTTCGCACGAATGAAGAGGTTATTGCTGAAACTGAGGCCTATTTTGAGGCAAAAGATAAATCGTTCTACAATAGTGGTATTGACATGTTAGAGCGGGGCTGGAATAATTGCGTTGCTCTTGATGGAGATTATGTTGATGAATAAAACTAATTTTGAACCAAAAAAAAACGTGTTTTCTTTGTTAGGCCCGGGACTTTTCAGCCCATGTGTTACTTCTCGATGTTAGTCTGTGTTTAATGTTCAAAACAAAACGACTAGTAGACCACTATGTAAGCTTTAGAATTATCGTTCCATATCTTGCATCACTAAAGACAACATTTCCCTATTTCTGAAAAATACCTACTTGGTATTTACTACTACTTATACTGCAAATATTTTTGTTTCATAATTACACTGCATTAAGACTTAATTTGCTAACCAATAGGAGTGTTGTACACAATTTTATATCTCATATTCTTTTTTTCTCGATCTACACCAATTAAAATAGAATTTTAATTAAAAACAGCGTAACATTACAATTTACATAATATTCGTTCCAATAGAATCCATTATTACATAACAATCATATGTGTATTCAACACAAAAAGTCGCGTGCATTCCCCTTACAAATAAATGTGAAATAATCACTACCTAAACACCAGCACCACATGCGACCGTAAAATGCGAGGGGCGAAAACGTGAAGCGCAAATTTTCCAGATAGCAAGTCACAACAATACGGCGCTGGTATGGAACCCCTTTGTCACCTCTACGGAAAATCTGCACCTCTACAATTAAATTTTCACATAATTCAACGGCATTCCCCGTCGCAATAATTATACTCGAATCCGTGCGATAATTAAGTAAATCTGATAAACAAAAAGAGGGTTTTGTTCTACGATACTGCCCCGATGTCGCGCTATCTCTCTCCTTCAATACTAAATCATCTGCATGAACGAATTCAAGATTCTCTTATTCCAGAGAGATATATACATCTGTACCTAGGTTTAAAAATCATTGGGAAATTATAGAGATTAAAGGAAACTTCACAAATGGTATGGTAGAATTGGAAAATCTGGTATTAAGGTTATGCTCGTATAAAGATAATAAATGAAAAAGCATGTAAATGTCCTTGAAAATTTAAACTAGAACGCCTCACAACTTTTCTAAAGTAAACACAACCATCAATGATATACTTCTAAATAAACGTGTCCATAAAATTGATTGCCTATTACTGTGTTCCTTACCTTACAAGCCCCAATACAAAAACTTCAAAATAAATGTTTATAAAAATTCAAATTGAAAAAGTTGTAGATTGTGAAGGAAGTTATGGAAAACGCAATATCTTCCAGAGATAGTGTCTTTTTACTTTTCCATAGTTCAAGTTCCACTATTTATTCAAAACTAAAATATGTTCCTATATCTTCTACTTTTGTAACTAGAGTTGAGAGAACCTATAAACTTATAAATTGTAATCTAATGTAACTTACAAAAAATTTATTTCAATTTAAGCCAACTTCGTCTAATCCCAGATTTTCTGGTTGTCTAGATACACTAGGGTGACAGAATAAAATAGACACCAGGTAAAGCGGTATAAATATGTAAACAGCTAATTTGTAAGAACGAATTAAGAACTTTCTCTTGTCATTAGGGTAGGGGTAGATGTATCGGAAGGAATTCGTCATAGTTTAGTATCGTTACAACTATGCCTCGCTTACAAGGTTCGAGTGATATTAGCGACTTCACCCGGGGTCGCATCGTTGGCCAGAGTGAACGCGGTGCTTCGCAACGTGAAATAAGTAAATTTTTAAATATTCCGTTGCCCCCACAGTTAACCGTGTGATTACACAATTTAAACGCAAGGAAAAGAACAACAGTGGAGCCGAGACCAGGTCGTGCCGGACCTTCTGAAAGAAGTAAAAGGGTGCTTGTGCGCGAAGTGTTAAAAGAACCGCGAAAAAGTACAGCTGAGCTTGCGGCAACTTCACAGAACAGTCAACGCACCGTTCTGCGATACCTCCATAGTGTGGGGATGTATTAAAGGTTGGTAAAGAAAAATCTTCTCCTTACGGCGTTTCAAAAACGGCGCCGAATGGCTTGGGCAATCGAAATGCGAACGAAGCCCGAAGAGTTTTGGCGCCAATTCAGTGATGGTGGTCGTACGTGGGTATGGAGACGTTCGTCACAGCAACTGGACGACAAATTTTTGCATCAGACGGTGAAATACGGCGGTGTGAACATCATGGTGTGGGGGCGCGATATGGTATGGTGGAAGATCGCAATTAGTAATCTGCAACGGTAATATAGATGGGGCAAAATATATCCAAATATTAACAGAAGGACTATTACCGATATTCGACAACGCCATTTTATCTAAAGAAGACGCCACTTTTATGGAGGATGGAGCACCCCGCCGCAAAGCAAGAACAACAACCACATGGAAAGAGGAACAGGGGATTCGGATTTTACCATGGCCAGGCCAATCACCAGACATGAATCCGATAGAGAATGTTTGGCACATAATCCAGACAAATATGGCGAAACGACACCGAAAACCCAGCAATAAGGAAGAAGTCGTGGCAGCTGTTACAGAAGAGTGGTTAAATATTCCAGAAGACTCCATTAATCATTTAATAGATTCTATGCCACGACGACTCGCAGCACTTCACGCAAGTAAAGGTGGATCGGCAAAATATTAGTCTAATTTAAAAATTTATACAACGAGAATAGAATTTTTTTTTTTAATTAGTAAGTGTCTATTTTATTCTGTCATCCTAGTGTATAGTAAAGTCAAACAAAACAGAATAATAATATAATTCTAATAATATAAATATTATATATAATATAAATTCTCATTCAAAAATTCAAATTATGTTGCCTACAATAACATTTGGAACAAAAAAGGACTTGACGTCCGTACTTTTCAATTCTTCAAAAAAAAGTTTCGGCAATTTTGTAACAATTTTTCGAATGATGTAATAGCCAATTTCCACTTTCATATTCTGTACTAAATTTCCTCGTATCCCCTGCATAGCTTTCACCAAATTTGACATAGC
This sequence comes from Trypoxylus dichotomus, assembly GCA_023509865.1. Lineage (NCBI taxonomy): Eukaryota > Metazoa > Arthropoda > Insecta > Coleoptera > Scarabaeidae > Trypoxylus > Trypoxylus dichotomus. Next base: position 40,218,722 of record CM042081.1, read on the forward strand.
TTTTAATAACAAAGATACGTTACTCCTCCGTATTCCTTTCATGTTCATTCATTTTTGAGTTAATATCTTGTTTGCATATCAATTATTCGTTCATTATCAGTTTAAAGGAAATCCAGTAATATAGTCGTCTGAAATGTTTGTGTTTGTTGTTATAAGATTACCTGTATACGTAACATGTTAACAACAGCAGTACTTATTATGATCTGTCCTAAAATTACACTCTACTTATTTAGGCTTACATCATAAAGTATCCTTAATAAATACATATGTGTTAACACTAATTGACCCGGAAGAAAAGAAAAATTAAACAGTAGATTGAAATTCACGAATATAAAGTCTCAAATTTGAATTGAGAAGAATAAAGAACCCTAGCTGAACTATTCGCTGCTTATTTTGGCCTGCTATGTTAAATTAGCGAAGCATCTTTAAGATATAACAGTATTACACATTTTCTACATTGTCTCACTACCTAAATTTCCTGTTCTTGAATACCATTCTTCAATGAGAAATTGTAGTAAAATACATTTATTTTTACTTTCACTCTTATTTTATAAACATAACCAGAATAAACTTTTATATATAAAAGAGTTTCTCCAGAGTTAAACTTACTTCACTCGTAGCAGCAGTTATTTTTACCTACATTCTAAAAGCCTTGCTTTTAAACCATACCTGAAGAAACTAATCTCTGATGAAGCAATTGATACGTAGCAAAGTTTATTAAATAAGAGTATATTTTAACGGTGTTATTTAAATTATACGTTATGCCGTATCACCTTCTACGCTAATTTTTCAATTTCTCTTTCAGTACCACCCGATATCGTCTACGACGATACAAGCGGAGATCTATCCATAGCCGAAGGAGAAAACGCCACTTTGTGGTGTAAAGCGACCGGTCATCCACCGCCCAGAATTGCTTGGAAAAGGGAGGACGGCCAGCCAATTATATTAAGGAAAAACGTCAGGGACATCGTAAAAGGTGAGTCTGGTTCGATTTTATGCTCTGTCCGGGTTTTCCCTACGACCCCGTACCCGAGAACTTCCCATTAACGGCGTTATAAATCTGTGCGACCAAATAACACTGAATGGCAAACTCGGGCAAAACGACTGTTCGGTGGTACGTAACCGTACGAGTAGAAGTGTTGGATCGCATTAAGCGGACCTTGCGACAAATAAGCGGGAGGAAGTTCGGAAAGCAATTCGGAAACCTCTCGAATCTTCTTCCTCGAATAACATTAGATTTGATGACCGGGTAAAGAGATGTAAGGTGTGAAGTTGCCAACAAACGAACTAGATTAAGTTTAAAGTTTACGTCATGAAAGTAAATTGGATTGGGTTTGAAAATAAATATGTGGTTCCTATAGGAGTATGGCAAATTTAGGAAGATGATACCTTTGAAATTTAGCATTTAATTTGATAATACAGTGCCTAAAACAAGTGACAAATATTCCACGAAACTGATAATGATGTAACACCTATAAATATGCCTTTTACTTTTAGCTGTTCCCGGAATCACAAGCCTTATTAATCTTTACTTTTTGTGAGAATTATTGCAATGAAACTTACTAGTCAATAAAATGGAATATTTCATTATTTTCCCTACATTAGAAATGCAACATCACACCTTTCAATAAAACCACATTCAAACTTCTCCAAACCACCTTAATGCACAATGTATTCAACTATGCCCACATTTCTTAACATGTATATTAATATGGTGAATTCGCATTTAGAATATAAATATTTTTAGTTACAGCTTACTGTTACAAATGCTATTGTAAAATTAAAAAAACATACGTCCAAAATGCTTTAAAAAAAATGATTTACTTGCAATAGCATGTATTTAATGTTACTACATCTAGTTGACACTAAATTTATTTTTTAAATAAAATATAAAGCCTTTATAGATTCTCCAAAAACAACAACCACAACCAAAACCGCAACATTAATTAAATTCTACGACGCAAATATTGCAGAAGTGGACAAAATTATTAACGAATTGCAATGCCACAGAGCACCTGGATTTGATAGAGTAACAAACGACCTACTGAAATACAATAAGAATATATTATCAACTGCATTAGTAAAACTAGTAAACGCTACCTTGAAAATAGGGAAATACCCAGACTATATAAAACGAGCAATCATTTTTCCCACCTTCAAGAAAAATAATAAAGAAGGACCAAAAAGCTACAGGCCTATCTCGTTACTCTCATCATTAAGCAAAATTCTGGAAGAAATTCAAAGAACAATATAATACACCAATAACAAAAGAATTCACACAAACTGCAGCGTGCGGTTGAATTAACCTGATAAAAAGAAAATAGGAGGATCAAAATATAGTAACGACATTCATAGAGATGGAAAAGGCATTCACCCCAATATCAAAAACAAAACTAGTTAAACAGCTAGCAGCTTTAGACATGAAAGGAACCAAATTAAACCTGATAAAAATATAAAATTACAATTTCCTTGCATTTAAAGTTTCTAAATTCTTGAAGAAAATATCAGTCCCGATAGGATTTGAACCCACGGCATCTGCACTACCGGCGCATTGTGCTACCATTACACCACGAGAGCGAATGTGAGTTGAAATCGCTTTTAATACCTAGATGTCACAATGTCTGTAGATGTATCGTAATATCTTACTAAAGTTTTTAAATTCATGAAAAAATATCAATCCCAGTCTCGTGATGTGATGGTGGGCAATGCGCTGGTAATGCAGAGGTCATGGGTTCAGATCTTACCGGGAATCATATTCCTTTCATGAATTTAAAAACGTTGGATAATCCCAAAAAAAAAATAAATTTTGTGATTACTAATACCAACGGTGGTTTGATATTAATATTAATTCAAATTAAACCTATTAAAAACCTTCCTAAAAGGTAGACAACAAAAATGTAAACAAAGCAAAAAGTGATTCGCTGTATGCAGAATACGGCTTAGCACAAGGCCAAAACCTAGCCTCAATTTTAAACATTATACACACGAACGATCTCAATAAAATTAAACCTCAAAAGAAAACTACGTGCATATGCTGACGACACAAGTATAGTGTACCACTGTATAAACGAACTAGGACCTACTAATCATAAATGAAAGCAAATATACATAATCTTCATAAGAAGGAAAGAAATGGAAATGGTAATAGAAATGAGTAATGACAGACAAAAACAATAAGCATATAGTTTGACAATTAAATAACGGAACTTTTTAGAATAGAACAGAACAGAAGAACGAGAACAAAAAATAATTGCATTAGGTGAATACGTTGGGTTGGCGATGAGATAAATTTGTCTCCTAGTCAAAGCCTCACGAACTTTAAAGATTTTTTAAGGTGATGAATTATCGTGCATTAAGTTTCAGGGTTCTACTTAAAGCACCATGTCTCATCACCAGTTGCAATAGAATCAAGAAAATCTGGGACGTTTTCAGCAATTTTGAATGATGTCTCTACAACACGCTACACGACCGATTTTTTGGTCTTCATTCAAATGATATGGAACAAAACGTACACACACCTTTTTTAACCAAATCGATCGTCAATATTTGCCAACATTCTCCCAGTGAAGTTGCTATCGATAGCAATGACTTCTCGAATTTCTTGCACCAAATCAGCGCGATTTTTACGTTGTGGACACCATCATTTAAATCGTCACAACCGTTTTAACTCGCATACACGCATAAACTCTTGTACGAGACATGTACTCATCACCATACTTTTTTTCAACAGTTCATATGTCCCAGCAATTTTTTTTTCCTATTTTAAAACAAATTTAATATTTGTCCTTTGTTCCATTGTGATATCACGACATGAGTACCTAACCTACAATCACTAAAATGCTTGTAATCTTATAGGCTATCATCCGATTTGCTCGAACTTCAGAGTATTTAAAAGAGGAAACCTGTGTGTTTCTAATACTGTTACCGTTTAATACACTACGCTAAATGTTCTATGATTTAAATTAAAGTTCTATTTAATTGTTAGACTGTGCATATAAGAAACTACCCGATGATAAAAAAATAAATCAGATATGTGACGTATAAAAAGAAAATAGAATATATGATTGGACACAACATCGGCAATACATACTTAGACAAGGGACATTTGGAGCCCTCGGTACTATTAAACCAGAATGGACCATTGCCACATACATCTCGAATTGAAATAGGAAGGACGTACAACATTTAGAAGCTAATATGCATTCGTGTACGCATATATGGTACAACTATGCGCAACCGATACGTAATATAACTTTTGTATTCTTGTTTTCAGTGTAAAGTTAGTTTTGCAGCTTCCTTATTTTTATTAGTGAAACTCGGTTTGTTTTCCCAGAATTTCGTATTTCACTGGACTTGGCCACTTAGCTAATAGATCAAACTCATCGAACGAATCATGAATCTGGCAAGTAACAGCCCTTCTCAGGGCTAACTTGAAGGCAGTAGTAGATACACTGGCGAAACGTCGGACTATATAAATTCAACAAATGTTGAAAATAGCCCAAACAACAACTCTAATTATAATCGATCCTTTACAATATCACGTCGAGAGTCATTTATAGTATGGCTTAAGATTATATTTTCGACTAAAAATTATTCTAGTAAAATGGTCATATAGTTTATTGCGAACATATCAACCATTTCGACTAGAGGGATCTTTCAAGGAATATAAGTCTAATAGTAGTCAATTTGCAATAAATTGTATGCTTCAGAAATGTTCACTAGCTATTGCAAAAAGGTCTTCTTGATATGTCGGTTGTATCAACAACATTGCTACTTTATTAATCCTGAATTAGTGCAGGAAAATTTATTTTTCTTTGAATTGTAACTCATAAATCATATTTTCTGATTTCTATTGGAGCACAAAGAAATATTATTTAAATCTAACATCAGTATGTGCTTTATTAAACGTTCTTTCATTGCGAATATTCAAGCATGGTACTATTAAAAGAAGGAGTTTTAAATTAACTTTTATTGCCATGTATATGCCTGCATATATAAATAAATTCTGCTGTAAAAACACATACCGGCAATAAAACTGTACCGTCTCATAGCATATTTCCGTTCCTCTATTGTTAGCAATCTAAAACGCTAAATTAAATTTCATACGATATTCCGTTTATTTTTTTATGGCCGACGTAAACGCGATCTCGCCTATTGCGACATCATAAAATTTTTTATTGTGCATACGTAGGATATTTCGAATCGACCCTGCGAGGTCTGAACAGTTCATATAATTGGTGAATTCGAGATATGTAGATCCGCATCTATACTTAGTTTTCTAAACAAGAATGGATTATAAAACGTGTCTACATACATGGTACAATGTTAACGTTACCAATTAAAAAGATTGCAATTAGGAAAATCGCGACGCCCGTTTCATACTAACAAAAATTGTTTAACTTAATCAGTTTTAAATATACATGAGAGATACCTATATAATTCACGCATATTTTTATATTTTAGACAGGCATAGTTTACATTACTTTAAAGATGAAAGTGTTAAGACGAATTTAAATTTCACATTGCGTTGTAATTACATGAATCTGGCGACGTTTAAGCCTCAACATGCAGCAGCCCAGGAGAAAACTCCATATATTCAGAGCGAAACTCCGACAGACTCATGGAATTAACGCGGTTTCAATTTAGAAACCTAAGTTCTTAAACAACAACGATCGCGGAAATCCATAACAACATATGAAAGTGTCAAACTTCACTATGTATCACGATTATAAACGTTTTTGAATTTGATAATCAGAGATCGGAATTTTACACGGAATTAGAGATGTCGGGATCAAATTATGCAACACGCATGATAAAGGTGGTCTCATGTTGTAACAGTAGCACAATGCGCTGGTAACGCGGAGGTCATGGGTTCAAATCCTTCCGACACTGAAATTTTTTCATGAATTTAATTGCATTGGTGAGTTGCAAGAAAATTGTAATTTTATCATTGATAATACCAATGGTGGTTTAATATTAATATTAATTTGATTGTTAAAAACTTGTGTTTAATAGTAACATAGTGTCTGTGAGATATTACGATATATCTACAGACATCGTGAAATCTAGGTGTTAGAAGCGATTTGAACTCACGAGTGGTCTCGTGGTGTAATAGTAGGACAATGCGCCAGTAACGCAGAGGTCATGGGTTCAAATCCTACCGGGACTGATATTTTTTCAGGAATTTAATTGCTTTGGTTAATTACAAGGAAATTGCAATTTTATCATTACTAATACTAACGAAAATTTAATTGGTTTGACTATGCAACACGCATATTAATACATGCGCGGTTACTATTGTAGCCTCACTTCCCAACACATTCAGGTTGTCCTGCAGATTGATCATTCGAAATTGTGCTGTTGAATTACGAGGCGTGATTCAAAATTAAGAGCTAATCAATAGTTAAATGAAAACAACTGAAAAATTACGAATTTATTAATGATTTCGAAAATTTACATTTCGATTCAAACAGTTTCTGTTTCTCGAAACTTTCTACATATATACAATTCCGCCTCCGAGATTTCAGCTACACTGTAAAAAATTAAATTGATAGCCATGGACAAAATCACAAAACTCGAACACTATGGCACTGGTTCACTGAAATACTTCGCTTTCTCCCTAATCACAACACTTTATAAAGAATTAGACGCACTTTTCAACAGATAAGCTGTCACCTGCATCAATAAATGTGAACTAACAAACTAAAGTAAAACTACACCATTTTTATACCCTATTCAAGTTAATAAAGAGTGAAAGCTGGAATTCAGAAGGCCTAAATTATATGCATCAAAAAGTTTATTTTGGTAAATTTTCATAACAATTTAAATAAGCGTTATTGTTTAGATTTCCAATTAGCTTTATATTTTCCTACATTATGATTTCTTTCTAACATATGTAAGCCAACACTATATTTGTCGAACCTTCTGAACTTAAGATGAGCCAAATACTCTTTGCATCTTATTTTAATAGATCCTTCCATCTATCCAATGTATACTTGATCACAATCTTTAAATATAATATTTTGTAAATTCCTGTCTTTTCCATGCTACCTACTTGGTCTTCTAAAAAGTTTTTGAGATTATTGTTTATTAAAGCAATTTTCGGATTGAGTTGGCTTGGTACGTTTTCGGGGCTTGAACATTCGAGCCCCTATAATAAAACTAAAAACGTAATAAACAAAGAAACAATAGCTTTTCAAACTATGCTACTCGCACTTATATTCCGTACTTAAATGAACTACAACCATTACTAATAATATTATTAATGTTATCTTTTGTTGTGAAGGCAATATTACATTATAGATCAGATATTATGGCATAATAATAATAATTTATTATCCAACAGCATACAGTTTACCACAGGGTAAATGTGTAATATCAAAAGAAAACATAGCAAACGAAAATCCAAACATTTCTTAAGTAACAGAAAATTGCTCAAACAAAAGTTGCCTCAAAGCATTGATAGTAATGTTAAACAATTCAAATCTAGATGCATATACATTAACTGTTACAGATTGACATAATTGGTGACTGAGAATGGTGGCGCATGTTAGCCAGGGGAAGATAAAAAGCTAATCTATTCCTACTATTAAGCCTCGGTATGTAAAAATTTAAAAGGGACAGCAAATCCGGAACTTGTACATCACCATTTAAAATCTTATGTACACAAATTATTTGTGATGCAACGCGACGATCTGCCATAGAAATAAATGCAAATTCTTTTAGAAGATTAGTATATCTTCTAAAAGAATTTGCAGATAACCATGTTGCAAGAAATCATGGTGTTTGCGCAAATATAAGGCTTTCAAAAATTGACGCTGTACCAGCTCAACCAAATTCATATATTCATGACATCCCGGATTCCACACAATAGAACCATATTCTAATCTTGATCGAACAAATGCGTTATATGCAGCAACAAGGGCGTCACTGCTTAAGTGTTTAGTATTGCGAAACAGAAAGCTTAATGTTTTAAGAGACTGTTGACATGTACTAATAATACGCTTATTAAATGTTAATTTAGTATCAAGAAAGTTCGCCACCAACATTGTACCCATACTCCAATGTATCAGTTCTACGGCCCAACATTACAAAAATATTTAGCGGTAAATGATTCTCTAGACACCAAAGATGAATAGATAGCAGGTCACCCTGCAAAATCTCACAATCTGCAATGGAGTATATTCTACCAAAAATGTTAAGGTCATCGGCGTACAATAAGCATTTAAAGAGCCGGTCAGGAAGGTCATTAATGAAAATAATAAATAGGGGTAGTCCAAGAAGAGAGCCTTGTGGCACACCTGAAAGAGACAGATATAAACCCGACCGAAAACCACAGTATTCAATGTAATTAGTACACCTACTCAAATAGGATTTCAACAACAATATCAAATCGTAAAAGATACTCCATACATTCAGTTTACATAATAGGGGTTGATGTTCAACTCTATCGAAAGCCAGATGTACAAGATCGACACGTCCGAAATTAAAGCTCCTGACATTAGACACTTTAAAACGTTTTTCTACTACCGAGGCACAGGCAACATCAAATGCAAGAGCTGGAGATGCTTCAATCATCAATAAATATTCTGCATTTTCGAGGAATATTACATTGATTTGCCTGGAAGGTCTTTCTAGTTTTTTCAACCTTAAAAATAGGCGAAAAACCATGGTATTTTTCCTGAATATTTTATTAAATGTTAAAAATCCCTTACAAGACCAGTAAACAAAGATTTATAGTACTTATCATTACAAATTTGTTGGTGCTAGTAATACTACTGGGTGATGATAATAAAAGTGATAGAATTATCTAGAGAGTAGGAAGAGAATCCTGCCATTGGTTTCCGTTTCATGGGTAAATTTAATATATGGAAATTATCATTATGTTCTAAAAATCCGGTTATTAAGTATTTGCTCGTGTCAACGATGGAAAGGATGTCAGCAGCGTATCTAATCTAAAGCCGTGGGAAATAGGCCAAAGTATTATTTAAGTCAATTTCAAATTTACCCACAAAAAGTTAACAATGAAAAGGAAGAGGCTGTTTCAATCCTGGATAACTTTGTTACCCATAGTTAACTAATTTCAAAGATTATTTTTACCATGACTGTGTTACATCGGTCGATGTTGAACGATCTTTCTCAAGGTATAAGAACATTTTTCCCACCTGCAATTCAACTTTACCGATACAAATGTCGAAACATACCTGATGTTGCAAACTTTTCATGACCCTCTCTAATTCGCTTTACTGAATATATAATATTTTAAATAAGTTTTCAAGAAGTTTGAACGTTTCGTAAAAAGTGCGATATGTGCCATCCTATATGTATCATTCTTGAAGAAGCTCCATACAACTCAGAGCAAAACGTCACAAACTCATGCAAATACGATGCGGTTTCAACCCGGAAACCTAAATATTTTAAATATTTTAAATATGTAGATTTAAATATAGTTTCCAATACCATTTATTGCCTTGCAGAAGGGGTAACACATCCCCGAAATGCTTCACAAATTAAATAAAATTCCGTAGAATAATCAAACTTGATTATTTCACCTGACTGAAAATTCCCGATAAAACAATGGTATATTGACAATCTCATTACATGACAAAATGTCGGGTCGTTATAACGTGAAAAGCACTATAATATTAAGATTAGATACCCTACACTTCACTAATAAACACTAGCTAACGCTCGGAATACAAATCGTTAGGAAGCACCATTAAACGCAGACTACATAATGAAGTTGTTAAATAGTAAACGAACTATAGCTATAAAACGAGAAGCCCGTTATTTCACAACCAGCCATGCGTGTGGAAATTCATGTTTCGGTTAGTTTAGCTTTCCGGAATAGACATTATGCTATAATGGACGGGCGCGCTTTTGTAAGCGATACAATCAATAAATTTCTACATTATCTACGCTGTCAATCGCAGCTATAATCTAAATTTATTTCCCAACGGTAACTACGACCGTAATAATGTAGCATATAATCGATTCAAATTACGACAACGAAATTAAATCTGAATAAATTATCGGCATCCAATTTATGCAAGAATTGTTCGATATAACAAATTGTCTTTGCAAGATAATCAAAACCAGTAAATGGATCACTTAAAAGAAACTGTAATCGAATTAGCTGTTGTAATTAAAACTGAATTCCAGTAAGAAAGACAAGAAGTGCTTTATTTCAAGTAAAGAATGGTGATATAAAATTGCCTAGTTCGGAGGACTCTTATATTGAATTGATAAGAACAGCAAGCATGTTACGCGTTAGATTTTACTTCGTTATATTGTTTTCAACAACTCTCTATTCTCGACTGTAGCAATACAAATCGTATATTTCTTTTTGTTTCGCTAAAACTTGTCGCTAATTTGGAAATCACACCATCTACTGATGATCAGAATTTGCTTTATTAGAATTATAATACGTACTTTCGTGTACTATACAATTCTGAATGTTGTTACTAGAAAGACGAATTTTTAACAATTCCACAATACCCTAAAACTAAAGCAGATACAGTGTCTCTTTTCCTATACATTTTTTTTTATCCTATGTTCTTTATACCTTGCGATGTCGGACTATTTATTTCTTATTTTTATCTTCTGAGCCAGTTGTTTGGTTTCAATCCATCCCATACTTCTCTTTTCCAATGTTCTATACACCTGCTCCTTCCAGGTGTTTCGGGGTCTACCTATTCTGTTTTTGCCCTCTGGTTTGGCTTCAAATATTCTCTTTGTGATTCGATCTTCTTCCATTCTGTGTAGATGTCCAAGCCATCCCAGTTGTCTCTCTTCTATGACCACTTCTACTGGTTTGATACCCAGACTATTAGTGATTGCCGTGTTTCTGATTCTGTCTCTTCTAGTTACTCCTTCTATTCTTCTTAGGAATCTCATTTCCATGACCGTAACTCTGCTTTTGATTCTATTCGTGGTTATGCATGACTCACTACCATATGTTAATGTTGGTCTGACTCTTTTATACACCTCTGTCTTTATTTTTTTTAGGTATTTCTTTTTTATCCAGAAACGAATTTCTCAATATGTTATATATTTTTGCGGATTTCCCTATCCTCTCATTTACCTCTTTCTCTATTCTCCCATTGTCTTCAATGATTGCTCCTAAGTAGTTGTAACTTTTAACTTGTTCCAATGCTTTTTACCCGATTTTGATGCTATGTTTTCTTTCTTCTGCTGCTATTATCATTATGTTTGTTTTCCTCGTGTTTATCTCCATGTTTATCTTTGTTAGTTCTTCTTGCTATATCTTCAAGTTTTGCTGTAATGTCTCTTCCGAGTGTGCTATCAGTACCATATCATCTGCAAACATTAGTTCCTGTACGTTAATTGCATTCATTTTCCAGTTTCCTACTTTCATATTTTTTCCTTTTTGTTTAGCTTTTTTAACAGCGTCGTCTATTAATATAGAGAATAACAATGGGCTCAATACGCATCCCTGTTTTAATCCAATTTGCGATTCGAATTCAGCTGATTCTGCATTGGAAGTTCTCACCTTATTCTTATTGCTTTTATACAATGTCTTAATCATCTCTATCATTCCTTTCTCTAAACCTCTCCTTTCCAAGCTCTGCCATACATCTTCTCTTCTTACCCTATCAAAAGCTTTTTAAGATCTATAAAACATATATGTATTTCCTTTCCTTTCCCTATTAGTTTTTCTCCTAATTGTCTGATTACAAATATTAAGTCCTAGGTGCTTCTTCCTTGTCTAAATTACAATTACATTTCAATCTTTATTCATTCAGGTACCATTTTGATATCTTTAGGTTTTTTATTACTTCTTCTTTTCTATGTCAAACCCATAGAAATATTTCCCCTACGAATCCGCCTCTTCTACGAGGGTTTTTTCTTTAATAATAATAATGATTAACAGGTTATAACATCCAATTACAGAAAATTACTAAAATACATAACAGCAAGTAGACAGCATTTCATATACATATATAAATAAACTAATCCAAAATAAACAATACCAACACGTTAGGGAGCACAAAGTAGTAAATATTACAATTACCCTATGGTATAAGAGTATATATAAAGAGGATTATTCGACTAATACTAAGATTAAATTAAATCAAATCAAATTATATTAAATCGGTGATGAAATGTTGACCAATGTTAGAGGGAAGAGATCTGACGAAGAAAGACTGCATCAATGATAGACCTAAATCGGTCAGCGTGGATATCACAAAGATCAGAGATGCTGCTGAAGTTAGTACACATCAGGTGCACTGGGGACCTTATAAGGACATTTGTTCGAGCGCGACCACAATAGAAGGCAAATGAGGACCTGGAGCCAACTCTGGGAACAAGAAAATTACACTTACCCAAGAGCCAGGGACAATCGATCCTGTTATGTACTAAACAAAATAAAAATTTTAGTAAAGAAATCGTTCGTCTGGTAGAAAGAGATACAAAATTAAATTTCCGCAGCAATACACCATGTTCAAGGCCTCTAGGTGGATAAGACCCCTCCAACAGATAATAGAGAAATTTCAGAAATCTTCTCTGTATCGTCTTAATATAGTTTATGTGTGTTTCATAAATAGGAAACTAGACCAACGCGGCGTACTTCAACCGAGATCGAACGAGAGAAAAATTTAACGTAGATATAGCTTTGTTCCTATCACTTCTAAAGCCACTTGCCGCTCCATTTTAGCCAGAACGTCTAAACAGAGTCTACCAACACCAGAAAACAGGACGGGGAAGTGCAACTAACCTCTTGTATTACGTTTATCGATTTGTTTCTTCCTATTATTAATGTAAGTACTTTTCGTACATTAAAGCGATTTTCTTTTCGTTATACATTAAACAATATTTGCGCATATCTCAATATCTGTCTATATAAAGACATAACTGGTAACATATTCAATTTTTAAGGAGTATCTTGTGACTTTAAGACGATTATTTATTAACAGCACAACACTAAAATATATGGTTAAATATGCTTCATAAAATCTGTCAAAAATATATCTACAAACAGTAATTCGCGTTACTACTTTTACCAATTCTTAATAATAATAATAATAATAATAATCCTTTATTGCCCAACAGCCCAGGGGCCAATTACAGGACAAATTACAATACAATTCTTATATAAAATAAAATAAAATAATTCAAATCGTGTTGCCTACAATAATAATACAATAATAATGAAACAAAAAAAAAAAAGAAAGACTCACAAAAATGGCTCTAGATCCCGTTTGTTTGCGTTCCTCACCATGTGACTGAGAGGTGCCTTAAGCAAAATGTTGGTATTAGCTCTAGGTACTTGAAATGTATTAAAGTAGCGAGTATGATGAGTAGGTACGGTAAAGTTTATTTGCGCCAGAAGGGCTGGCGAGTCGACAGTATTTTTCAGGATCCTGCAAAGAAACTCCACACTGTTACGCTCGCGGCGGTCAGCAAGAGATAGAAAACCATGCTCAACAAGTAAGCTATAATACTCGATACCTCTGGCAGGATACACGTTGTCCATTCGAAAGGAGAGATATTTTAGAAATTTCTTTTGAACCCGTTCGATCATAAGCTCTTGGTGTAAATAACGGGGATACCAAACAATGGAGGCATATTCAAGCTTAGAACGAACGTAGGCATAATATAAACGTTTCATTACACCTAAGTCTGAGAAATGCCTGCAAGAACGCATTACAAAACCGAGAGTTTTGGAAGCAGATGAACACATGGACGAAATATGTTCCGTAAATGACAGTCTATTATCAAACAAAACACCAAGATCCAAAGTTTTGATATTGCGTGGTATGGCTGCATCATTAATACTTCAATCCTACCAACTTAAAATTGTGAGTCATGTAGTGTTCAGTTTAAATTACTACACTTTGTGAAAGACAACAATGTTACATGCATTTAAAATAACGAGTTGTCAAAGATTTATTGTATACCGTAAGGATTTTAAGAGTGAGCATACAAATATTTTACCAAATATTCTTAAGAAACTGGTATTTTTGTATTACTTTCTCCTTATACATATATTATATATAGACATAATCTGAACAAAGTCAACGGTTATAATACGCATGTGCGTCACTGCAGTATTCCCCTATAATCACTCTATCAGTCATTCGCCATAAACAGTACTTCGCTATTGCCCTATTACATTATGATTATCTCTGTAGTGGGAGAACGTAGGATTGTAGATTCCACTCCGTCGTTGACTTTGCTCGGATTATATCTGTATATATGTACTTCTCATTATATACACTAGGGTGACAGAATAAAATAGACACCTACTAATTAAAAAAAGATTCTATTCTCCTTATATATACAAAATATTTTAACATTTTTAAATTAGACTAATATTTTGTCGATCCACCTTTACTTGCGTGAAGTGCTGCGAGTCGTCGTGGCATAGAATCTATTAAATAATTAATGGTGTCTTCTGGAATATTTAACCACTGTTCTGTAACAGCTGCCACGGGTTCTTCCTTATTGCTGGGTTTTCGGGGTCGTTTCGCCATATTTGTCTGGATTATGTGCCAAACATTCTCTATCGGATTCATGTCTGGTGATTGGCCTGGTCATGGTAAAATCCGAATCCCCTGTTCCTCTTTCTATGTGGTTGTTGTTCTTGCTTTGTGGCAGGGTGCTCCATCCTTCATAAAAGTGACGTCTTCTTTAGATAAAATGGCGTTGTCGAATATCGGTAGTAGTCCTTCTGTTAATATTTGGATATATTTTGCCCCATTTATATTTCCGTCGCAGATTACTAATTGCGATCTTCCACCATACCATATCGCGCCCCACACCATGATGTTCACACCGCCGTATTTCACCGTCTGATGCAAAAATTTGTCGTCCAGTTGCTGTGACGAACGTCTGCATACCCACGTACGACCACTATCACTGAATTGGCAGTAAGGAGAGGTTTTCTTCTTTGCCACTCTTTTATACATCCCCACACTGTGGAGGTATCACAGAACGGTGCGCTGACTTTACTGTGAAGTTGCCGCAAGCTCAGCTGTACTTTTTCGCGGTTCTCTTAACACTTCGCGCACAAGCACCCTTTTACTTCTTTCAGAAGGTCCGGCACGACCTGATCTCGGCTCCACTGTTGTTTTTTCCTTGCGTTTAAATTGTGTAATCACACGGTTAACTGTGTGGACAACGGAATATTTAAAGATTTACTTATTTCACGTTGCGAAGCGCCGCGTTCACTCTGGCCAACGATGCGACCCCAGGTGAAGTCGCTAATATCACTCGAACCTTGTAAGCGAGGCATAGTTGTAACGATACTAAACTATGACGAATTTCTTCCGAGGCATCTACCCCTACCCTAATGACAAGAGAAAGTTCTTGATTCGTTTCTTATAATTTAGCTGTTTACATATTTATACCGCTTTACCTGGTGTCTATTTTATTCTGTCACCCTAGTGTACATATAAGTAAGAGTATATGTACGCATATATTTTTACGTATTTTACATCAACGCGTCACTTACAGAATAAACAGTACTATTAGTATTATTATTATTATTATTATTACTATATTGCCATATCATTATTTTTTAACATTCTGCTACATTTCGATAGATAGTATAGCTGATGGCGAAAAGCTGTACCAAAAAGCAAAATTGTCAGTTAAACACTTAAAATATAATTTTTTTAAAGTTAGTTCCTCAAGATCGCAAATTTCTAATTTCTTAATCAAGACCATCCAAACTCATTAATTCTAACAAAACCTTTGTAATGTGTCGGTATGGACTCAAGTAAAGAACAATTCGTATGTTATTTGGAAGAGTTTCCGATAAATGCTACGACAATTTGTCAAAAAGAGCAAGAAATAAGCAAATATTTCTATAATTAAATTGACATCTTTTCTAGGAACTGATATTTGATATTACGGCAAATTAATAACGGAGAATTGTCAACATTATGTGTTTATAAATTACATCAGAAATTTATTTGTGCTACTCATTTTCTGAAAATGTGCAAAGGTAAAATGTCACAATTATGAGAATTTAGTGAATAGTTTTGTTAAGATATGTATTGATACGGCATACGGACAAAACGCATCAATACCATTTTACCTGGTCAAAATACACGCCTTAGACGCAAGTAAATGTAAAGACAGTGTACAGTTGCTGCGTTCATAGAAATGTGTCATAACAAAAAGAAAAACGTGAATATAATTTTAACCTTACATATTCATTTTAGTATAACATTTCAAATTACATGTTCCCATAAATTGTCTTTGTATAGTGTATTTATATAGCTCGATGTTTTTTTTTGCATTCGTACAGTTATAATAAATGTTCCTTATTTAACTTCATTAATTTCACATACACTTTCCATGTGACATTACTTTAATTACGAACACACTGAACAGTTAATGTTATATTTACTACATTTCAGATTTTGGTGTATATCCACAACAGTGTACTACTCTGTAGATATATCCACACGCTTGGAATGTATAAAATATAATATTAGCATTTGATAAGTATCTTAATATTCCTCTTTCATTTTAAACCCCCCCGCTGTTTAGCATGATGCCCAGATTATAGAGGAGTTCTTTCTTTACCCACATTTAGTTCCCACATCACTAGTTTACAGTCTGCGACAAAAGTATAGGACACTACAATACATTTATTAAAGAAATTTCATTGTTTGTTAAGCATATCAAGTTTGGATATTTTTCCTATAAATGATAAACAAACTTCACTATCTCTATCACTACTGGGGACAAAAACACGTGATATAAGGATAATTTGGGGTTATTCACGGAATAAAGGTGCGTCAGAACATGATTTAATTAAACTTTATAAGCATGTAAAATAATAATTTACTTACCATCTGCCTACGACTCAGAACTACTTATTCCTTTCTTAGATCATGACAATAACACTGATAGCCGTAAGGACCATCTAAATTAATTTTTATCTCATCAGTAAAAATGATTTTTAGCCATCATTTGCGCAAATGTAAACGCGCGGTGACAAATGCTACTCTGACTTCTTTATGCTGACGCATTAAAGGATGTTTTCTTTGCAGTCGTTTTCGTTTTGAATGAGCTGTTACTTTCAACAAACGTTGAACATTACGCAGATTGTGTTTTTGCACCTGCTGCTTGTGTATTTTTCTCTAGCAGTCATTGCTGAGTTTGATGCCAACCTTAAAATTCTGTGACGTTCACATTGTTATCGCTTTGGCTCTTTTACATTTGCGTGTTTTTTCGTAATTTTCTCCTTAATTGAATAAACTGTGAATTAGAAAACGTGTTCTGCTATCTTCTGCAACTGACCAATTTTTGTCGCGCCAAGTACGAATTAAACCCATATCAGTGTTGGTCAGTTATTGTCCACATGGCACCTAGATATGTAAAAAACAGCACTAACATTTAATACACCATGTAAAGACTTTATTATGAAATATTTTCCTTATTTGCACTGTACCGGTTAAGGAGAAAACTAAAACTGATAACATGACCTATACTTGTTGCACTTGGGTGTATGGTTTTCCCAGAATATTTCTGATCATCACCACTTTCTCAATACCAGTATCAGAAAGTATTACAATCAACCTTATACGTTTGCAACACGGGTTGCCTACTCGAAATTTTCAATATAATTCTTACTTTCTTTAAAATTTATATGTGTGGTCTATACAACTGTTGCAGACTGTATGGAAACACGGTTAGATGACCGAACCAAACAACTTTTCAAGAATTTTTGAGTGGCTTGGATATGGGTTTAATCTAAGATTAATTAACCATGAACTCGTAATAATGTTGCCTAAACATTTTTAAAAACCGTTCGTAGTTTTGAAGTCTTTGGTTACTCCAAATTTCACTTTTCCAAAAGCTTTTATCAAGAAGAACAGAGATCCGACAAAAATCCCATTAGAATATATTTCCCTATGAGTTAAATGTATACGGGGAAGGTCAGCTCTATTATGCGTAGCCAGTATCTCAATGGAGAGTATTCCCTATACTGCTTAAAGAAAGAAAGTCATGATCTAAGCGCTTTCACGTAATTCGTACTTACCGAACGCTTATGAAGATTTAATACCCAATGTGGATATTAATAACGTCTAAGCTATCATTAAATCCACCCAATAATGCAATTACCCTGTAGCCCCGTAGTAGGTAAGCACCTATAATTTGCGCTCTATCCCTATAGATGATGTGTAGCCGCGATGCGTACCTCGCTACGCCTCCGTTACCGTTGTACCGTGTTGCTGCAACTTGTCCCGCAACAGTCGATAAATTAACCTCGACTACGTTGAGCGCCAACCGCCACCTCGAGCCCCCTTTCCGACATCGCACCCTAACGCGGCGGTCCTCCAATGCGGCCTAATTAATTTATGTAATATGAACCGTATTGCCATGTTTATGATGATATAAAGGCGATATTTCCCGGATTTATGCCCGCCATTATTCAACGGAGCACACGGACCCGAACTCGCGGGACTCTATCGGCGCGACCTCGACCAGAAGTGGAAGTGCGAATTAAATATTTAGTTAGGGCGACGACGATGGTGCTCGACCACCCTCTCCCTCCTAAAATGGAGCCGCTGTCACGCTTTTAGACGCCGTATACCCGGTTATCATTCTAGAATCGTTTGTGCCTCCTCGGTTCGTACGTAGAGTGTTTATAATATGGGAACGTAAATATTTAGAGAGGAACAGGCGTATAGTACCAAGGTAAGCAAGGTTCAAACAGTTTAATAGACCATAAGATTGCGAAGATATGCGGTAAATCACGTCGCTATCAGTTGACAAATTTGTATTACCCTAAATAACAATGATTTATTTACTAGTGATAGGCATTCAATTTTGCGTAAACAAACTAACGTCAACCACCCTTGAAAATGAAACTAATGGTATTAAAAACTGTTCCTTGCAAAGAAAGTAGTCAAGGAATTGATTTTGGATGAAAAAAACTAAAACAGGTGACTACAATAAAGTCAATATATCAATTTTAATCTCCATTTGAAAAGCATGTAATAAGAAAAACACAAAAAGGGAGCAATCAAACTGAAACACCTGTCTTTTTAGTCAAAGAACGATTCCAGTTGCTAAACACCGACTAGGCTGAAACTTGGACGATTTGAAAGTCCACGATTAATAAAAACAATATACGTTTACTAGCCCAGAGAGAGTGCAAAGAGGGTTTGTTAATTACGCCTTGTTTAAACTCAACGTAGACAAGGATCCATACACTTACTCTAAACGTTGAATGTTAGTGAGTCTTCTATCGTTATCTGTAGTCTTAGCAAAGAGGGGCAAGTTTCAGTGCCGCGCAGAGAACAACGTGGAGAAGTGAAGCGAGCGGCACAGAGAAGTGAGTAAACGTATCAAAGCAGGCTTATTCAATACATGGGTAAAAATGTCTTACGGAGGGGATTAGACAATGAAATTAGTTCGGGTGAAACTCGCATGAGGCGCTAGCGTAGCAAATGCGCTACTAGTGCGCATGCGTTGGCCAAAAGCGAAAATAAAAACATTTTCGGGAAAAGACTGATTTCGTTTCTGTTCGATTCTTTGTTTGGATCGTATAGGTTCTGCAAAATTTTTAGTATTACGTATTAAGGTATATCATTTTTGTGAGCGATTTTTAGATTTATTAGCAGTGTTAATTTAGAAATATTACATTATTTCCAGGTAAGTTTTCTTTTAAATTGTTTATTGTGTGGAATATTAATCTTACGTCGGCTCTGTTTCTCCCTCTCCAAATGTCTACTTTGGCGTATTTAATCGTGTCTTTTGGTTGCGCTTCTCTTTGAACTGTTCCTGTGAGTTCCTGCTCCTTAAATTTAGCTGCAAATATTGGATTTGTTTACGGAGACGTTCAAGAGATTCTGTCGAGTGGCCTAACAAAGAGCATTCGTTTCGATCATTCTTCATCCATCCTTGTTTACATCAATAAAAGCATTTTTATCAGGTATTGGCAATCCAATATCCGCCCATTCATACTACACTTTCTGTTATTAAATATTTCGCATACGTGGGATTGATTGATATATGTGTACGAAGCTACATTTTCGAATATTTCGAATTCATACGATGAGTAATTTACGAGCATTATCCACGATTCAACGCCTTTCCAAAATGCTCCTACCAACACTGCCGAGTGAAACGATGAACGATACGTAATTAATTTTAAATCGTCCATTACGAGAGACTACGTACAATTATCGATACAGATTAATGATTCATCTTTGTACAACGGGTCCCGTTATGACTTTTGTCGTCGTATATAAAACATTCACCTCTCATTCAGCTCTGCTTTCCATTTCTCTTCCCTATACATACGTATACATCTTCATGTTATGTATACACTTCCGCTCCTGGAAGATTAGTAAAATTTTCACATACTTATTACTAGAGATGCAAAATCGGTTTGGATATTTCTTTATATCAGATTTCTCAAATAATTTCTGAAACCGTGGATGGGGGTGGTCAACTGGATGTTGTTTATACTGATTTTTCCCGTGCTTTTGACCTAATTGATCATCATAAGTTGTTGGAGAAGCTGAGTTTTTTGGTGTCAGCAGGAATTTCCTAAGATTAATTCGATCATATTTTCTAAACAGACTTACTTACGTTTATTTTAATGGATTTAAATCTCGAACTTTTTACTCCACCTCTGGAATATATATCGATGATCTTTTAAAGTCTATTAACTGCCCTTTATTAGCCTATGCTGATGATATTAAAATCTACCACGCCGTTAGCTCCTTCAATAATGTTGACCTTCTGCAGCGTAATTTAGACTTGATTCATACCTGGTGTCTGCATAATAAATTAAAATTGAATGTAGATAAGTGTTTCTTCATGTCTTTTGCAAAAAGGGTGTGTAGAATCGATTCTCTGTATTGTATTAACAATATTAATATTGCTCGTCAATTTTCTATTAGAGGTTTAGGTGTGATATATGACGAAAAGTTTACCTTCTCTAACTATGTCTTAGACGTCGCGACAGACGCTTCTAAATTATTAGGATTTATTATTCGCACTTGTAAGGATTTTACTAGCCTTGATGCAATAAAGACTCTTTTCTTTGCTTACGTGGTTTCCAAGCTCGAATATGCATCCGTGGCTTGGTATCCTTTCTACAACATCCAAATCAATCTTCTTGAGCGGATTCAGCGTAAATTTTTGAAATATCTATCATACAAGCACGATGGGCAATATCCTATGCGCGGCATACCCTACGATGAGCTACTTCAGAGGCATGACTTTGAAACGCTTGTGGAAAGAAGAAACCGTATTAGTGCTTCATTTATGCAAAACATTGTCACTGGAAGAATTGACTCTCCTGGTTTACTGTCTGGAGTTGGTCTGATTGTGCCACGCCAGGAATCGAGGTCGCATCAGCTGCTACGAATCCCTACAGCTAGGACGAATGTGCTCTGGCGAGCGCCGTTGGTACACTCGGCAAGAAACTTTGATAACTTCAATTTAGATTTGCCTTAGTTTGTCATATTATCATTTTTTTTTATTATTTTATTTTAATGTTTCATATTAGTGTTATTTATTATTTAATTATTTCTTATTAGTATTTAATTTTTCTTTCCGGTATTTTTTTCTTGGTTTGTTTTTAATGCATTACATATATTTAATTTTATTTAATATTGTGTCCATTTTTGGATGTTTATCTGTTGGGCATTTAATAAATTATTACTATTATTATTATATCCTCAGCAACCAATGTTTTCTAATAATTCTAGCACTAACACTAACTCTTTTGACATAATAATCTTAGTCAGAAGTATCGCCTATATCGAATGTAAGATATCACAATTCTCTCATTGTTGTCGCGATGTACCAAGACCATTCTTCGTGAATTAACTACGTATGGCATTACACACGCACGCGGCCGGGAGACACTGGTTTACCGAAATGATTTGGCACCTTCATTTATTGCACTACTATAAAAACTACCACAAATAAACTAAGATATACAGAATGTGTTGATTAAATCCAGACGAATAATTTGTTAATAGAATTTTATCTATCAAAAAATTTAAATCAACAAAAATTGTTTTGTATATCAATTGTAAGACGTCTCCAGAATGATATTATTCGATTACAATCCCCAATTTATGCCTGAAGCAGCCACGCGCTTTCTGTAAAGACGCGATGTCAATATGGCTAAATACTACTTCAATAAAGGTAGGTTCGACTAAACTAATAGTCGAAGAGTTTCAAGTCTGAGCTATTTGAGACCCAAAATTCTTTAGACTAGAACATAGTTCCCATCCACAGTTCCACCATATTCATCAAAGGAGCTACACATTCTTGGTCACAGTTGACCCTTTCTTAAAGAAATGAGGCGGCATGACATCACTCTCATTGAACCTGACACCCAGTATACGAACATTTTGTCCGAGCAATAATTGGAATGTTATCAGTGATCATTTCTCCGCTTAATCTTGTCATCAACAGTAAAGATGTGTTCATCAGAAAAGAAACTGATTCGTCCTGCCATTTGATTTTGCACTGAACACAGTAACAAGTTGTACTGGACATTTTGCCTTGTTCTGGTACCTCGAAAGTGTATCTGTCCTATCTTATATATATTATTAATAATGTAAAATTTACAATGAGGCATATTGTTCACTTTCTAAAACCCAATATTCACGCCAATTTTCTTAAAGATTGGCTCGAGTCCTGCGAAATCAATGCCTGAGCTCTTTCCATGACTCGCGGAGTTCGTATCGCATATTCTCTTGAATAACTCCGCCTTGACAAATTTGCGAACCTTCCCAATTGTTCCCGAAAGTGTTATATTTGGAAATCATTGTTCTTGCATTCCGCACCTCTTCGTAACATATCACTTATTTTAAGCCTATAACTGCACTTGGCTGTTACAAGTACCTACTACGACCTCTATCGGAAGTATAAGGGAGCGAAACTTACAATTTACAAGAATTTAAGCCCCACACAATGTATATTACTTTGAAATATACTGTTAAGTATTTATTGTTATTATTACCATCTAGTGTCCTACTGTACCACCTCCAATGAATAGTTAACTACCAACTGAAGCAAATATTTTTGTTACATCAGCTAAACTTGATTGGAGAGCATGACAGGAGAGAAATATTAAATGCCCACAGCCAATGAAGAAAATAATTACATTATTTATGGAGTTATGATCCATATTAGGGAAGTAGATGTCAGTGATGATGAAGTATTTGAAGTTAATGTTAAACAAAATGGCATTATAAACCAAATCTACTAAAGACAGTATCTTTTACATATTTTTTTTCCTAAACAGTACTCACTTTTCGGACAAGCTTCCTATTAAATTACCAGAACTCAAACAATAACATTAGGATTGATTAAAATAAAATTTCGCGCGTAATAAGGTCTTATGAGATAAACCTCAAGAAGAAAAGGCATTTCCCACTTCAAAACAACACCTGTTAAACATTCTGAAAGGTGGCTTTTGCGACGAAAACAAATTACTTTTTTATTTTATTTCTTTATTCTTGTATTTTATTAAGCGTTATAGCATATTTTAGCATTTTTATATTTTTATCTTTAAGTGAACTTTCTCTTTGAAAATGATCCTAGTATCCAAACTTCTTAGTGCGGCAGTGTATATATTGTAAGTACGTAGAGGTGTGAATCCATTCTCTGATGGAAATCAATGACCAGCTTGAATGCGACACGTTCAAATGTTTTTAAATTTGCAAGCCGCGAAAATTGGAAAATACGTTCCGGAACAACAACTATATGTCCCGTACGTATACAATTTTAACCGGATTAAATTTAACTTTGATCCTCTCCCTAACCGCCGAAACTGGTTGCCAGTAATCGATTTACAGGCAAAAAAAGCACGACAGCAGCTATCTGTTCAGTATGAATTACATGAACATTAAAGGGTTGGTTCCCAATTAAACTTAGATTCGCTGATTAAAATGTGCGAGTAACTTTACGACCTTTAGGGACGGACCGGGTGCTTTTAATAATGTATTCTAATTAGATAGTAGCGTTCCTATATTTAACGGCTACGTTGTTATTGGGCTTAACGAAACCGTGGTTTAATATCTATCTTAATGATTTCTGAAATAGTTATGATCTTGATATTTATTAGTAGTACTTCATATTCTTGTAGTGACAGCTGTTCCGTTTGATAAAATATAGTTAGTTAGCTTTTTCTTATCTAACTAGTTAAGAAGTTCGATATTCAGGGTTCTACTTCTTTTCAAGATATTTCTCAAGATATCGGTAAAATTGAAGTGTCAGTATCAACTAGTTCTGAAAAATATGGCCTGCCATGGCTAACCTTTTTATGGATAAATATATACAGAATCGCTAACAAAAATGGCCGGTATGTTATCAGTACCTGCTGCAACAGTGTGAACATTGGTAACAACTAAATCTAACAATCTTCCCCTAGCAGTAGTTACTGAATTAACATGCGACAAATTAACAAAATGAAGAACTCACTCATTATTCTATTTTACTATCATTTATTTCAGGATTGTTATAGTGACTAATACTAAAATCGCCGAGAATGATAGTTTCTGTGGAGCTTGTATTTATAATATCCAAACTACGTGGGAAATTCTCAAAATCGAGAACTGAAATATCAAATGATATATAAACCACATAAACAGCAAACTTATGATGGGATTAAGTAATGATAACTCAGACAATGTCAATAAGTGAAGTAGCGTTCTTGACACGTGTAAAATCTACTTGATTGTAAGTGAAGAAGGACTTAAAGGCTAAAATAACACCAACACCAGAACTTCCACTAATTAATTCAAATTTACTGTCTTCTGTAAGCACATAATACGTAGGTAGAAAGAGTTCGCTATCATATACATCTGACGACAATCAGTTCTCAGTAACACAAACCACATCAAAGTCGATACTACATACGTTGCTATAAATACATCGCATTTAGTCCGGAATCCTCGCACACTTTAATAATAAATAACAACATCTCTGTTGGACTTCTTTAGTTTAAATGCACGATAGTCGGTATACCTCGTTCATATTTAATTCTTAGATTCCTCTCTATGAACCACATGAGTATCTAACTCAACCCTAATTTTTTTGTAGTAGTCCATTTGGCGGCGAGTTTCATTAAGTGGTACTTTTAGATGTTTGTACTGTCCATTTTCACGCAACCCTTAGCATGCTTCAAGATGAGTTAGAGAGCTTCACTTTGATAGGGCGTCGCCTGTCGGGTGCAAAATAAACAGTACATATACTTCAATGGTGTTAATATCCACATGTGTACGTGAAGAACTTGTCAAAATCTTTTGCTCTTAGAAACAACAAAAGGAACACACAATCTCAATACATAGTCGTAACGGTTGCCGGGTTTCGTCTGTCACTAGGTTTTTTGTCCCTGACGTTTCGCAAAAAATGTGGTTCGCATTTTCAGAAGTACTACAAGTACCTTTGAAAAAATTAGGGTTTCACTATTAACTAGTGCTATAGAATATGGCCTGCAATGACTAGCCCTTTTATGGGTAAATTTGAAGCTGACCTTAAAAGTACTTTAAAAATGCTAACAACGGCTGAACCCGTTGTTGACGGAATCCGACAAACGGCCGTTAAAGTCTGAAATAATATTTATATTATCTATATATATTTATCTCAATATACATTTATAAAAACAACAAATTAAAAGTAGACGTAATTTACACATTTTCTTTTCCAAAACCTTCGACTCCATTGATCATGCCTTACATCGAAAACTAAGTTGCTTTGGATTCTCACCCATCTCACTAAAGCTTATATATTCCTGTTTGGATGGAAGATCCAAATATATATTCTGTATTGGATATCGTCTTAGCGAATTTTTGTATTGCACAAAACTCCAAATTAAGCCAGCTCTTGTTCAATGTCTCTATGAATGATTTATTTACTAACTTTAAGATAGAGCAACCAATAGCAATGAAGACATTTTACTTCTGCAACGGAATTTGCTTTTGCTCATGGACTATTCCTTCCGGTTTACGAATACTCGACTTCTAACGCTGACACAATCAAAACCAGATCTTCTCAGCAGTAGAAATGGGTTCTAATTTTATCATTATTTTTATTACGGCGACTTGTAAACAGCTAATTTTGCCATATATCGCACGCCAAACTCCAAGAGGCTCCATCTCTAAAACCATCTTCCCCAAGTCCTCTCTTCTGCATAGCTTCTTTAATTTCTTTTTTCCAACTCCTTGGTCTTCCTTTTTTTCATTCTATTAGCAGGCTTGCATTTCCAAACCTTTTGTGGTCTGTCCTGATCCATTCTTCTTATGTGGCCATACCACAATAGTTGTTTCCGTTCTATTTTATGTATTAATAATGTGTCAATTACCATTATTTCTTTTATTCTTTCATTTCTTTCATCATCGAATATTGTCTTCTTACAGCAGCGTCTCCAGTACATCAGCTCCGTTGGATTTATTTGTTTCCCATCTTCTTATTCAGCGCCCACACTTCACTTCCACAGGTAACACAGCTTTCAACAAAAGAGTAGAACATCCGGGAAATATTACCATTCCACATCACAAGCTGTAATTGTCCCTTTATTATTTTATTCTGATATCTATTTCATCTCTACCATCGTTAACGTAACTTCTAGATATTCATACGCATTTGTCGTTTTTACCACTTCATTTTCCACTACTAACTGTTTTTCTTGTGAACCGATTTCTATGTAGTCGGTCTTATTGTCTCAACTACCTAAACGATGTCATCTCCGTCCTTGCCTTATATAATAATTTTATAGAAAAGTTTTTCCTAGGCTTAGTATTAACTGAGCTATAATGAATTCGAGTCATAGAAGCTACCATTATCATTACATTAACCTCATTCCCTCTTGCAAACCGGTAAAAATGCTCTGTAATCGTTACATACCCATAACCCGTAATTTGTTATAAATTGCACGCTTACTCCTTTCATATTCTCGCATTTTTAGTCACGCAATGGCGCTTAAACGAGTCTACCAACCTTAAATCATTGTAAATGTTTAATTTTGAAAGATCTGGCTAATACAACAAAAACGTTCCCGTAAAGACACTTTAAAGCGACCTAAATCTCGCTGGTGTTTTTCAACCCACATAATAATCGTCGTATTGGCTTTAATGCCGGCTAATAATTCACCGTATAGTTTGAAGTAGCTACGCGAAATGGCCATCGAGTCGCGATTTATGCGGGCAATGCGCTTCCATATGACCGCTATATAATTCACAAAAATGGCCAGTAGTGTTTTGTTGCGCCACTAGAACTTGGCGGGTGCCTGCTCCGCATTCGTAAATAACTAACAACAATAGCGGCACTAAATCAATTTAACAACCCAGAACCATTTTAGTCCTGTTCGGGGCACAGCGCCCGTGTCTCCGCCGTGTTGTTCTACTAAAATTGTAGGTTTCGTTCATTAGCGCTGCTTACTACTACTACTAACACAAGCGAGACCGTACCTTTAGCGTACCTAAATCTAATGCATCCACATACGTAGGGCATTAACGAAATATTAGAAAGCAACAAGGACTATATAGGACACGTAAGATAGGTTTTAACTCTGCATAACAGAACTAAACATACAAGCTGTTTTATGATCGACGTTTTTATACAACATCTTAAAACCCATAGCATACATTAGAACTCTCATAAGAGTGTCTCATGTTTCTTTCTCAAGAAAATTACAATACTGCCACCACAATATGGGCTATTGAAGAATCGAGACATCGTCCAAGGGATCCTGAGGTGAAAGATCGAGTAGGTGATATTTGAGTCGGAGTCATTAAACAATGATCTTCTTCTTCTCTTGAGATTTTAGGCACTTTGCCTGTTACGATATCCATACCTTATTTGGTCTGGCTACACTTCTTTTTCCTAAATATCTATAAAATCTCATTCTGGCTTATTTTTGTTTTCCTTTATTCTCCCATTTATGTCGAAGATGTTTAGTTCTGCTCTTATATCTACATTGCTTATTTTATCAGATCTTGTGCGACCTTTCACTCCTCTTCAAAATTTCATCTCTTATGTCTGTATCCTGATTTCTTCTTTTTTCGTTATTGTCCATGTTTCACTACCATATAAGAGGGTTGGCACTGCTATCGTCTTGTAAAATTTTGTTTTTATATCCTTTCTTATTTTGTTTTCCAACATTCTGTTGATTGTTCCACAGATATGTTTGTAGTTCTGTATATATCGTGTAAACCTTTTACGTCTACCTCTTGTATTGTTATTTCGCCAATATTTTCATTGTACCAGAGCTGTTCATAATGTTTTATCCAGTTCTCCTCGTCTATGTTGTTTATTTGTATTTTATCATTTTTCTGATTGTTTAATAATTTCATTACTTTATAAGACAGGTTTTGTCTTCCATGTATGTCATTTTCGATATTATTTATTATGTTTGTAAATTTCATGATTAGCTTCGGTAGGGTTATTAATATATTGCGTGTATGTTTTTTGTTTTTCTTTCACTACTTCTTCCATCTGATCTGACCATATCTCTAATCCTTTCTCCTTTCTGAGTTTATTCTTTTTACTCAAGACTTCAAATGCCGTTTTTTTCCACTGTTTGTTTTATATTTTGCCATTCGTCGTTTATATCTTCTGTTGTTTCTGTAGATTCTAATCTTTTGTACAATCTAATCTGGCAAAAGGCTCTTCAAGTTGATGTACTTTACAGGCTTGAATTCGTTGTATTTTAATTCTTTTCCACTTTTTATATGTTCCTATCGTTTCTGCTACTATTAGGAAATGATCTGATTCTATATCTGGTTCTCTATATACTCTTGTGTCTTGTGTGTGATCGCTGTCCTTTGGTCAATCAAGTATATTGGTGTATATCTTTCTTTCTGAAGAAACGGTTTGTTATTTTTAATTTATTAAAGGCAGCAAAGTCTCGACGTAATTTTCGATTTTTGTTACATGTATCTTCTCCGTAACATCCAGTTACTTGTGTAATAATCAATAATAATCAAAATTGCTTGGTCAGTTTTATTGAACTTATCCATTATAGTTTGTAGTTGTTCATAAATGGCCTTGTATTCGCCAGTTTCTCCTTCTTCGTGTGCATAGATTTCAAAATTTATTCTTGCTGTGATAATGTATTCGTATTTCTCTATGTTGTTTTCCCATCTTTTCTGTATATATGTATTATAATGATATAAATTGTTGTCCTTTATTTACCATTCAATTGCTTCTATAATTTTACTAGTTTACCTAGTGCAGATATATTTTTCGTCACTGTTTGGTGCACGCCGTTAATTTTTATTTTGGTTGATGTTACAAATTGAAGGCGAAGTACCGTCAGTACTCCCTCTTTATAAAATTTTAAACACAGATATTCGATCTGTACAGGTTTCTTTTAAAAGTTTTACAGATATCTACTTTGAGTATCCTTTAATAACTAATTATTCACAATTTTTCTTGTTTAAAAAAAAAAAGAACCGTATCAACAACAAGAAAAGGATGCGATTTAAATCATCTTAATATAACACATAACACATACCTGTATGATGAACAGCTTATCTCCACCTTACAAAAGGACGATGCTTATACTAGTAATGTTTTATTTAAATTCGGTAACCACATAAATTTCAAAAACTATCTAATCAAAACGGAGGCGCCTGATTTTGTTCCTTTTGCGGATCGCAATTCGTCCCCACAAATACACCGTTCCTACATCCGAGTTACGGCTATCCTTAATATACTTGCTTTTGTTTTGTAAGTTTAAAGTTGTATCATATTCTCGATGAATTTCCAAATAATTTTTAATATAAAATCGTTCTCGAAATCAGTCAAATTTATTTAATTTCTCTTTAGAGATATATATATTAAGTACTGCTAAAATATTTATCGTTAATAATTTAGCATAATTGAAATTCACTAAAAATATATATGTATATATATAATACCATTTCTTAATACTTCGTACTTTGCCTTTTGATGGAGTTTATTTTAAATCTTTCTAAACTTAGAATTTATACGATTTTTACTTTTAGAAAAATTAAGTTTTTAGTAACAAGCTATGAATAGTGAGAGGAGAAATAAAGAGAATGAAAAATATAGTCTATAGTATCAAAATACTACAAGGGCTCCTAACAAATTACTCTATATCTTAGTTATACGATGAACTTTCGAAAGAAATAATCTATATTCAATACCTTGAGAGAAGAAAAGTAAAACTAAGCGTAAATTATGAGTGAAAAGCCAAACTAATTAATGAATTTGTTTATGAGTATATCACGACGCAATATATATGTCAAAACTATCGTCTTCAAAATAAGCGAACTCTAAACAGTTGCAAACGCTAGAAGATAAGGATAATTGTTATTAATTTAAATGATGAAACCCAATGCAGTCTTATGAAATCCATACACTTTGAACCTTTCTTCTTGTCCAAAGTAATACCATTTTCAATAATAATATACGCTAAATATGGAACTGCTTTTTTAAAGAATTGACATTCTTCTATGTTCAATTTCATCCCCGCTTCAGCCAAACTGGTAATAATAATTTTGGTATGTTGTTTATAATCCTTTAAAGTCTCGCATAGGTTTCATGAAGATAGTGTCCTATTTTCTTCGGGGATAACATTACGGCTCACAAACCACAAGTACTGTACTCTCTATGTCATTATATCCTGAGGCTCCATCCAACATTTTCTATTTGATACAGATATCTTATACTTTTATCTCAAATCAATAAGACTTTACATGGTATCTCTTTACTATTCTTTATATTTTCCACTCCTCAAATTTATTTTAATCAAATTAGTTAAACTGTTGACCGGTGGTGTTCATCTTAAGTGCATTTTAATTTCAGCTGGCTACTTAACTTAGATTCTATGGTAAAATAATATATGATTTGCTTGCATTCCATCTATGTCGATAATCACCATTACACATTCAATGAGACCTTTAGACTCCTAGTGAAGATCTGATACTGCATTTTTTAACGGTGACGACACGCCTAAATAATTAGTAAAACCAGATATATATTTCCTAGTATTCATAATTTTGTTTCTAGTATACAACATCGTTTGCATAACCATAAGGTCGCGAATAAACTGTGGCAGTTGGTGGATGTAATCCATTCCGAATCTTTTTAGCACGACTTTTGTCACGTTTTCCTGATTTGAAGAACAGATTTCGCTAGTGGCATGCGTGGAAAGTTCTCTCGTGATCCTTCTCGAACCAACATTATTGAAAAACATACATACATACATAGTACTCGCCTGTTCAGTGGCGTTCTAAATGGAGCATAGTACGTATTCAGTTCAAGATTTGAAATTTAGGCATTTAAGTACCTTATCTAACTGTATTTACTTCCGATAAAGTTTGTTAAGCACACTTTAGAGTGCATATGTCTATCTAAACAGTTCTATAGGGGAACTAAACCCTATTTATCGGAACATGAATGCCTGGTCGAGACGACCGGAGCAAATGGTCGATTACCACTAAAGGTACAGTCTGTTACATAAGGATGTATGAAGATATTTGCTCGTACTTATCGTTATTATTTTTTTGAAGTCGATATTGTGTCGTGTCATCAGTATGGGTAGCGCTAAAGCTGAAACTGTCTGTTTTACTCGTACCGCTAGTGTTGTTCTCCTCTGACACTTATTTACCTGTTTGTTTGGCCTATATAAGAAAGGTTGCAATTCCTGCAGGGTATATCGTATTCTTCTTGAGCTTCCAGTAGTATCTTATCCTTCGGATTACTGAGAATTTATCCAATTTTTCTGTCGGTGGAGAATATGGTTTGGATTTGGTGTCTCCGTAATGTTCTATCTGTTTTGTCTGTATCCATTATGTAAGAGGGATACACTTTTGTTACATAGGTGGTGATGTACATTGGCTTTGTTTCCGTATGGAAGGCTCTATTTATGGTGGTGATGAAACCGTTGCCTCGCAGTATAAGTTTGATCTCGCTGCTCTCCGTTCGAATGTGATCGGCGCCAGTTAACCGTTGAGATCTTGACACTAGGGTTTTGCCACTCCTTGTAACTATGCGGGATGGTGGTGTATTGCGCGTCGAGGTAGCGGTTGGTATGAGTTGCCTTTCGGTATGCTGTATGTCTTAAGGCGTCATCCTGTTTCTTGATTACTAAAACGTCTAGAAATGGTAATTGGTTTCGGTTCTTGATCCCCATTGTGTACCTGATCTTTGAATGGATACTATTGAGCCGTGAGAGGACATCCTGAACATATCTTCGCTGTGTGTCCATGCGATGGAGGCATCATCCACATATCTGAGCCATAGCAAGTAGTTTTTCTGGCATGGTATCCATAAATTACCTGAAAGATAGGTGGAGTGTGTAGAAGCCGAAGGCCAATATTTTGAATAAAATATATTAATTTCCCTTGAAAATTACGTGTTTTCTTTCAGCAAAGAAACCGGAAAAACCTTATGGATACACTAGGTATATATACACGATATATATGTATATATATTACAAGATTTTATGCTGTGTAATAGAACTTTTGAACTACCATGTACTTCCTGTCCACGTCGTCTATTAACTAACTACTACCTAGTTGCATTTGGTAGCGTGCATGCACAAAACAGGTTGCAATAAATTAAGTTTTCTTGGCTAAATAGGTGGAGGTAGGTACACAGAGCCGGTTGAGAGCACGAAAGCTCGGCGACGTAATTTATGTACCTAGGTATGTATGGCGCGTCCGTATGCGTCTTGTTGTTACTGCAGCCGTGCAGCACGTAAACCATTTGCGCGATGAAAAAGTAACGCGAACGAATCTCTGTTTACCCAAACAAATACGAATAATGTCTGCGCGAAGGGAACAGGTTGCAATGACGGATAATCTCGTTAAGTAATGATGCGAAGCTCGTACGGCTGAATTGCAGGGGTTAGAGGATGGAAGGGTTCGGAACGACCCGACGGCAATGAATAATGAACTTGAGGGCAGTTATTTAACGAATATGCAGAGAATGCGCTACAACAAATTGCATTTCGCATTCGCCGATTGCGAACACATAACAGCTAGAGAGGTAGGTTCTAGAAGGTACATTCACGAAATAACGGTACCAACTGATGGATGTTAAGTATTTATACTTTAATCAACGTATAAGCCCGTACGGAAGACAAATAATTATTTATCAAAAGTTTTTAAAAGCGGTAGAAATATTCAATTTAATTTTTGATACCACCAGCAAATTATCTACCTTTGTAAAGCTATGAAATGTTGTTTATGTTTTTAAGAAATCTTATGTCTGACACTGCGTACAGATTTTAAAATGGAACGAAATATAGATGCACATCACAGTCTATTAACAAATGTTAGATAACGACGTATTTTAATTGTAAGTTACTTTTTTTATTCTTAAATTGTAATACTTACGATATATGTCTTAAAATTAATGAGAATGATTCGTTTTAAAGTGTTCAATTGAATGTATACACAACTTAATATTGTCCCCTTCAAAGAATACTCCTGTTGAAATACATACAGCGTCCGTTAGACTGTTTGTAACTTGCGTCGTGACTTTGGATGTTGTTTATTATACGCTAATGGGAACCTTTCAATTCTCACCTAAGCATTGGAATACGGCCCTAAAACAAAGCGACAATGTTCGGAGTGGATCGCAAATCTATTCGCGCGGCCTAGGAAACTTCGCATGAGCAAATCCCAAATCAAATCCATGCTCATCATCTTTTTAGATTCTCATCGAATCGTCCACAAAGAATTCATACCACAGAGCTTAACAGTAAGTCAATCCTGTTTTCGCAAAATCGTTGAACGTTTGCGGAAAAAAGTTTTGCGTATACGTCGTAACATTGCCAAGTCGTGGATCTTACATCACGATAATGCCCTCGGTCATAGCTCATTGTCTGTTACAGAATTTTTGCGAAAGAAAAATATCCCAATACTCCTGCATCCGTCTACTACTGTCAAGACATGGTTCCATGTGACTATTTTCTTTTTTTTCAACACTTAATATAACACATGGGCTGAAAAGTCCCGGGCCCAACAAAGAAAACACGTTTTTTTTGGTTCAAAATTAGCTTTATTCATCAACGTAATCTCCATCAAGAGAAACGCAATCATTCCAGCGCCGCTCTAACATTTCAATACTACTTTTGTAGAACGATTTATCATTTGCCCCAAAATAGGCCTCAGTTTCAGCGATAATCTCTTCATTCGTGCGACATTTCTTACCGGCGAGCATTTTTTTGAGGTCTGCGAACAGCCAGTAGTCGCTGGGAGCTAAATCTGGCGAATACGGTGGATGTGGGAGCAATTCGAAGTTCAATTCACGTAGTTTTGCCATTGTTTTGATTGAATTGCGACACGGTGCGTTGTCTTGATGAAACAACATTTTTCTCTTTGCCATATGCGGTCGTTTCTTTGCAATTTCGGTCTTCAAACGTTCCAATAATATTATATATAATATAATATTCACTGTTGATGGTATTTCCTTACTGAAGATAGTCGATGAATATTACACCACGCACATCCCAAAATACCAAGGCCATAACCTTTTCCAGCCGATTGTTGTGCTTTCGGGCGCTTTGTACGAGGTTCACCAGTTGCTGTTCACTCAGATGACGATTGTTTTGATTCCGGAGTGAAGTGATGGATTCATGTTTCATCCATTGTCAGATATCGACGCAAAAATTCCGGTTTATTAAGTTTATTAAACATGGCCAAACACTGCTCAGAATCATCAACACGTTCTTGTTTCTGGTCAGCAGTAAGCAAACGCGGCACCCACTTTGAACACAGCTTTCTTATAGTCAAATGCTCATGCAATATAAAGCCAATACGTTCTTTTGATATCTTTACGATGTCAGCTAACTCACGCAACTTCACTTTTCGATCATTCAAAACGATTTTGTGGATTTTTTTGATGTTTTCTGATGTTACCGCCTCATTTAGACGTCCGCTGCGTTCTGCATCATCGGTGTCTCTACGACCACGTTTGAAGTCAGCAAACCAACGTTTTATTGTTGTTCCTGATGGAGCAGAGTCCCCATAATACTTTTCAAGCCATTGCTTCGCTTGAACGGTATTTTTTCCCATCAAGAAGCAGTGTAAAATTAAAACACGAAATTGTTTTTGATCCATTATTTTGAAAGTAACAAAAGTAGCGTGACTCTTAGCACAATAACTCACAAACTAATGAATAGAATATCATGAAATTTTAACAGCTGTCGTTTGAAGGTTAGTACTAACTCAGAGAAAGGTGACTGCAATAAAACTAGCGTCATCTATGTGTTAGGCCCGGGACTTTTCAGCCCATGTGTTATATATGAAAGAACAATGAAAAAAGAATTTGCGGGTTATATAATGCCAAAAGAGATTGCAAGCAACAAGTATGTATATCTATGTAACTCACTAGTATCTACAGAGTTAAAGCCACTACATTTTATATACATATTTGACTTAGTTAAGAGTTTGCCTATTTTTTCAATAATTAGTCCTGTATAAGTTAATACTTTGTAGTTTTCCTTTATATTTGGTTACACTTCAGCTGTTTTTTTTTATAATTCTTTTTCTTCAATATTAGATCTACACATTATTCTAAATTTGTAATAATTATTAC
The DNA here is from genome assembly GCA_023509865.1 of Trypoxylus dichotomus. Taxonomy (NCBI): domain Eukaryota; kingdom Metazoa; phylum Arthropoda; class Insecta; order Coleoptera; family Scarabaeidae; genus Trypoxylus; species Trypoxylus dichotomus. Next base: position 40,254,257 of record CM042081.1, read on the forward strand.
ATATTATTAATAACGTGTTGGTCAGTAGTAACAGAGCATATTATGAAACTACAGTGATAGCGAAATATCATATTAAGCTGTGTTGAATATATTGGAAATATTTGTAAAATTGTGTTTTACTTCTTTGCCCAAGTTCAATATGGATTTCCAATAAATAGCCGATTCAATCGAAAATCTTTAAATGTTTATATTCCAGTCCCAAGTCTCCTACATTCGGACTTTGGATCGTCCTTAAACACTGAAATACACAATTATAAATTCCTCCATTCAATCCTTCTGTTAAATTGAGCTCTTGATGTTTCAGCTTAATTCTATTCATTCTATCAACAAATCAACCTTTTCTAATCTTTTGCAAGCTGCACAAACATAAGTTAATAGATGCATCTCTACATACTACAACTATTTTTTAATAATTGATTTAACATCTTCGCTTTTTGCTGTACAAGTTACATAAAAATTAGCATATTCTCACTTCCTATACGATTTTAGATTTTCCATTGGCAAATGTTTGCTCGCAAATACTTCAAAGAATCACCACGATGAGAATAGTTTCAATATATTTTACGGTATAATTCACATACGATTTACAGTTCAGATTTTCCGGAAGTTCAGGCTTTAACACCGACAGTATCGTATTAAATCCATAAACATAGCCCCTTATAACATAAAAGATAAAGACAGAAGATGATGGACTATTTATGCTGATAGTTACAATATATTTCATAACAACAGTTTCAGAATGTTTTACGACATAATTTTCCACATACGATTTACAGTTCAGATTTTCCGGAACTTTAGGTTTCAACACCGACAATATTCTATAAAATCCATAAACCTCAGCCCTTATAACCTAAAAGAGAAAGACGGAAGATGGTGAAGTGCTTATAGCGATAGCCGCAGTATATTTCATCCGAGAGGTTCTAGCCTGAAACGAAAGAGATTTTAATCTTATCGCCGGGTTGGAAACGCCAGCTGTTTGCTCGGGCTTCCCTTGCGCAAAGCTGATAAAGAAAGCTTTACGAAACAAAAATAAAAGTTCTTTCTATCCGTCGAGAACAAGACAACTGCGTACAATGCATTCGGGCAAGCTAACACCAGAAAATGGCTGCTGCTACTGCGCTAGTTTGATTTGCGAGAACTAAATCGAAGCGGAAATATTAAAATATACTATTTAAGTAGCGGAATTTGGAGGATACATATTATTTCATAAAAATAGAGCTTTTCAACCAATGCGCTTTCAAATATAGAATGAAACTAAAGAATTATTACTTCGATTGCTCAAACCGTTGGGAAGACGCAGATGTTTAAAGTTGAGAAATTGGTATTTATTGAAATTTCGCGTCGTTTTGGAAGCATTTAACCAAACGTATTTTGCGTTTTCAATTCTGCGACTACTTTTTCCAACAAGTATCATAACTTTTCGGTACGCTCCAGATATATTCTATGGAATTAAAATTACAATATGATGAAAGACGCGGGAACTTATATTCCGTAAAAAGTAAGCATCACATTCAAAAAAGGTGGGAAAACAGCGAATAAGTGGTGTAATACTTTAACAGTTGGCAATGCATTTGTTTTCCATCTCCAACGTACACTATCACACTAATAGTGGTGAGAGGCGATTGCATCTGTGCCACGTGCAGATTAGTTACGTATGGTTATTTAATATATACGGAAAAGTAAGGACAACAATTCAGAAAGGGAGGCTGAACCGAAAAGAATAGAAGAAGCCAGGCATAATAAAAGAAGTAGAAGATTGCCAGAGTGATTCAAAGACTATGATGTAATTTTCTTTGGAAAAGTTTCAAAGAACTATAAAAAAGCAATGGAAGGAGAAGAAAAATAAAAATGAAAAATTGCCATGAAAAAGGAGTTATACCCAATGAAAAGAAAAACAAGGTTTGGGAAATGGTAAAAATACCAGAAAAAGGAACGGTAATAAGCTGTAGATGGATATACTGGGTGTCCAAGGTCAAGTGCACCAGGTTGGCAACGTCAGATTTAATTTGGTAAGACTGTAATATTGCGTGCCTTGACTTGGTAACATCATTCTTATTATGTTTAGTTGTCAAAAATGAATATCTTATGTAAAGGTTATGTCAGCACAGTTTGTATTCATATCGTTTATAATTAAATTTCATGTATTACAGTACAATAAAGTCGCAATACATAAAAAAATATCAAATTCTACAGTTGTAACAAGCAAAAGACTTAAGGGGACATATGGTTAAAATAAATTACAAATGATTTTCAAAATGTGAACCATTATGTTGCAAATTTATTCGTCTTCTCATATTATTGAACACATTCTGCAGCATTTCTTCATGTGTTATTGCAGCTTGTAGCTCATCTAAATTGTGAAACCGATTGCTGTAAACTTTATTCTTCAGGTAACCAAACAGGAAGATATCCAGAGGAGTTAAATGTGGTGAATATGCAGGCCACCGATTGTAACTCATCAATCTATCTTCATAAAATTCTTCTAGATAATTTAATGTAGTACGTGCAGTATGCTCTGAGGCTCCATCTTGTTGGAAATATCCACAAGTTAGTTCTTCATCGTCTAAGCTATTTATAAACGGTTCTAGTAGCATTTCTCTATATCGCACTGCATTTATTGTGTCATGAAAAGAGATTGGTCTTATAATTCGCCTCCTTGACATGGCGATCCAAACGCCAACTTTAATAGGGTGGAGATTGGTTTCTACAAAAACATGTGGATTTTTTGCTGATCATGTACGATAATTTTGAGAGTTTACGTATCCTGACAAATGGAACCAGGCTTCATCAGAAAAAAGCTGCGTTCTATATCATCATCTCCTAGAGTTTCATTAAACCAGCGACAGAAATTTTGTCCTTGTTCAAACTCTTGCACACGTAAATGTTGCATAACTAGAATTTTGTAGGGATGCATATGCAATTTCTTCCTTACGGCCATATGTGCGCTTCCACGAGAAATACCTACAATTTTGATAAATATGAAAAAGGAATATTCTCTGAATCACACGGGTACCAGTTTGCAGTGCCAATTTTCTAACAGATTTGTTAGGACTAACATCCATTCGTTGCCTGATATCATCCACTCTATCTTCTGTCAGCACAGATGGTGCTTGATCAGCCTTCCGTTTTGCAACGCTACCAGTTTCCATAAACCTCTTTACCAGTCTATTACGATGACACTTAAATGTTGCATAAGCTTTAATCACATCAGGATACTCATTATGGAACTGTTGAAGGCATGAGGGTAGTGAATATTCCTAGTTTCCATTTTCGGTTAATGTCGTACTTCGAAGAGGCGCCATCACAATAAATGTATCTCACTGCAATGTAAACGGCATTGTCTTGAAAAAGACAGTTTTTATAATGAGATTAAAGGCTACCGATTAAGGAAATAAATGCAAAAGCTGAATCGCTAACAAAAACATAAATACAATAATGATTGAAAACTGACAGCTGTGAGACGCTTTAACGTAAACTTGTCCAACATATTGAAATAAAACTGAACAGTTTTTCTTCGAAGCAAGGATTTTTGTGTTGCCAACCCGATGCACTTGCAATTGGACACTTTGTATACCGTATATACGATAAGAGTAATCTTACACTTTCACTACGTTAATTAATTGAAAACACTGAAATATGAAAACAACTGTTTTCCAAGCAATATTGACCCCTTTTTGTAACTAGAAACGTCGCCATTATTTGACGCGTTTTATATGTAGGGTAATACATTTATTTTGTTTACCGTTTTCTGTCACCTGCCAAAGTTCAGGCTATCAATAATCCTTAAATACAAATAGCATAAAATTATGTTTTATATTACGTATCAATAAAAATTTAAGCTACGGAATTTTCGATATTAGTAATAGGTGATAACTATCAGCACACAAGCTTTTCTAATAAAATATTTCAAAATGACACAATGTCGTACAGAGTACCACCTTATTTGAAATAACTGTTTTATTAGAAATCTGGCAACGGTTAGTCCTATCTCCATAATAGCAATACCCCGAGGCCTGGAGGATACTATCTATACCTTTGCCGCGTTATTACGGAGCTAAGCTGAAATGTTTTCTGAATCGGCAAGAGATGGCGCACGAAGGCTGAAGTGGACTCATTAATCGGCAAGGACAACGAAAAAGCTTTCGCGATGGGTACCGCGTTTGCTCACATCAGAGCAAAATCGAAATCAGGTGACCGTTTCGGAGGAGTGTCTGACCAGGATTCAACACAATTGATGAGGCTTGGATCCTCCACTACACACCGTAGACCAAGGAACAGTCGAAGCAGTGGACTTTTCCGGGCGAATCGGTTCCGAAGGAAACAAAGACTGTCCCATCGGCCGGAAAGGTCATGGCGACCATTTTTCGGGATTTCCAAGGTGTGATCCTCATCGACTCTCTACAGAAGGGAAGGACGATCACGGGACACTACTACAGCGATTTGTTGACCAGATTCGATGCAGTTTTGAAGGAGAAACGACCTTGTTTGCAGCGAAGAAACGTGCTTTTCCACCACGGCAATGCTCCGGCTCATTCATCCCGCGCGGCGAATTAGTCTCTCATTCGGCATATTCACCGGACCTTTCAGAAGTAAATTTAAAGAGCATGTAATTTTGACAACTGACAAATACAAATTCCTGAAAATAATAAAGGCAAGAAGGAATTTCCAAGTATATTTTCACCAGCAACAGAAATGATACTGGTAAAAATATCAAACTACTTGTATTGGGGAATGGCTTGCAAACCTCGGCTGGTTCCTATGATTTACCGGGCTCCAATAAAACTACTTCAGTGCTGTGTAGTGATGCAACTAAAAATACTGCTCGCATTTATATTCGGTACTCTAATGAACTCTAGTCATAGATATATTAATATTATCTTTTACTGTGAAGGCAATATTAGATTAGATATTAAGTGTTACAGCATATTCTTTTCGATCTTAAAAATAGAGTAAAGATTATGGTGGTTTCGCGAGAATATTTTATTAAATCATAAAAATCCTTTAGAAAACCCGTAAACTGAAATTTATATACTACATATCATTGTAAATTTGGCATGTTGTTGCCAGTAATATTACTGTGTGGTTATAGTAAAATTACTTATAATTTTTTAAAGTGTAGCTCTACCATCCACAGGATTTAACCTCCATTTTATAAATATTAATCATAACAGATTTTTCTGTAAAAATTCATACAATTACACTGTTTTCAATTCGCACTTCTACGAACTTCGTGTCTGAATATTTCACAGATGTGCGTCATTCAGCAATTCAACGGTTATCAAATATGTATTTCATAGAACTGCGTCTAAGGAAATAGTATACTCCACTTAATCTATGAAAAATATAAGATTTTATATGCAAAAAAACAAAGAATATTTGCTTTGTGCACGAAAATTAGATGAACGTAATTTTATGCAAAGTATTTAATATCTTATAGTCTTAAGCTCGCTGTTTTAATGTAACTATATTATAATGTAATACGTGTACTATTAGATTTGTGTTAATAATATGAAGCAATTTCTTTTTGATAAAATCTGAACACTAAAATCACTTTCACTGGTTTAATTATTCTGGAGATATTGGAGATTAGAATTTCCAAAATATGCTAAATTTTCAATATATAAATTAAGGTACATACATAGGCCGTTAAAATTACTAATTTATTTCTTAGCGTATAAATTATTAACGTCCTTCTACGTGAACATATATTATTAAACAATAAATAATCATTGATTACGTAAATGTTACAATTAACTGTACTCAAGAGTTAATTAATATGTCATATAAGATTATACGATAATAAATTATCCTTGCAAATACTGTTCGATCCAAACAGTACAATATTCTGATATAATGACGGATAAACTTAATCAATAAGATCCCTTCGTTAGGGAAATTAGGATTACTGTCAACAATATTCACTGACAAACGTTTCGACTATTGCAAATATTGATCGCGTATGATAGCTGTATCAGATACATATGTATACATATGTATAATTACCTACTACAACGATATGGAATATTTGAACGTGAATTCTACCGTTAAATAAGCCAGAAACGCTTCTGAGATGAATGCTTTATCCCTGGAGATTTGAGAAGCATTTACTAAGCACAAGTAACTTGCGTATTGTTTGACGCTAGCAAGAGTTATGTACTACAAGCGCAATCAAACACTTTGAAGATGTCTTCTGCCATACAACGAATGTCTATATACACTGCTGTTGCTAGAAATATGGACGCTAGCAAAAATTTCCAAGAAATAATAGCTTTTATTTGTTGCGCTATCATACCAAACTGTTTCTTAATTGGCTTCTAAGTCTATCATTGTATACAGTTTGAGAATTATCCGTATAAGATTTTAGAATTATCTCTTATTGAAATAAATTACGTGCTTATTTTCAGAGCTGCTAAATGATGTGGGCAAACCAGAGCTTAAAAATGCATACGTGTAGTGCTGATATTACTAGAAAAATTCGGTTTGCTGACATGTGTACAAGTTTAAAGAAAACATCCCGACTTAATATGTAAGTAATATGTTCAGGGCGTGATAAACATTTGTTGTACCAGTACGAATTTGACTGTAAAATGTTAAATGTGAAAAAGTAGCAAGGTTTACCTAATATAATGCTGCTAAATACAGCTTCTCATGGTATTGGTGGGATCTGTCACTGAAAAGACAATGTGAGGAGAGAAAAAACCTACACGCGAACATGTCTGTGCTTATCTTAATTTGAAATTTCTTTTCGACTCTATCACCGTTCTCCAAACGAACAGCCAGTAAGCATTTTCTAGCGCTATCTAGTACCATGACTACCTGCCTGGTGTTCAAAGGACAGCGACACAAGCGGATATAGTTCTTCAACCCTCTCCAGACAAAGAGGAACCGGCACCGGAAGTAGAGCTAATAAAATGCAAAGCTCACCTAATAGCCTAACAGCACTAAAAGACTCCCCACTAACAGGGTAATTGCTGATCTACAGTTAGGTAATAGAAGTCGTCCTGTGACCCTTTGAACCGTTTATCGTCGAATCAGAGCTTTCATTTTGCAATCCTATCGACTACATCTTCTGTTACCAGATATTGGTTACGCCGGAACACGTGGGGATATACGGTGGTGTTCAGTAATGAAACTCGATTTTATATATGGGAATGCATGAAAGCCACATTAGAGTCAGATGAAGACATGGGGAACGTTGCGATTTTCAATTTTCTCTTGGAAGCCGTAAGAGTTATCGTACGGGGTGGTATAGCGTATGATAGTAGATTCATGAACCCCAGCACCGCGTCGATAAAGTAGTGGAACCCCATATAAAGAATATGGGGTTCCACTACCTTATCGACACAGCAAGACCCACTTTTCCAGCAGGATAATGTCCATCCCTACGTGTCGAGAACTTCTCTAAACAGATACTTAAAGGCCCACGCTAATATTTGGTCATGGTCTTCCAGATCTCCCAACATCTTGCCAATAAAACACGTATGGAATATCATGGGAAGAAAACTTAACGAATCCTTCCCAGGCACTGGAAGCTCTCCGGCATGAACTGCAAGTTGTTTGGGACATCATTCTGAAATTAATACCACGAACAGTGGGCAAGTGTGAAATTAATAGTAAAATTGTGTTATAATCAATTATTACCTTCGAATAGGCATTCATTTCTGCCAAGTTTAGTAAAAACCTCGTATCCCTTGATGTTGCAATTCCATGTTGTACAGTATCTAACTATCGTTATTCGCTTGATTATTGCTACTAATGGGCACTTATTACGGCAGGTGACATTTTAAATACGCCTGCTCAAAAAATATAGGCTTCTATAAGATTGCAAGTGTAAACAGTGATAATTATAGTTGTCAAATATCTTCCCTATATACAATCGTTTTCAGTTAAGACAGTTCTAATGGCTCATTTCAAATGATTCACACTTTTTTTTAATCCTATGTCTTTTATACCTTGCGGTGTCGGACTATTTATTTTCTTATTTTTATCTTCCACAGGTTCCTGTTCTGAGCCGGTTATTTGGCTTCAATCCATCCCATACTTCTCTTTTCCAATGTTCTATACACCTGCTTCCTCCAGGTGTTTCGGGGTCTACCTATTCTGTTTTTGCCCTCTGTTTTGGCTTCAAATGCCCTCTTTGAGATTCGATCTTCTTCTATTCTGTGTAGATGTCCAAGCCATCCCAGTTGTCTCTCTATTAGTGATTGTCGTGTTTCTGATTCTGTCTCTTCTAGATACTCCTTCTATTCTTCTTAGGAATCTCATTTCCATGGTCGTAACTCTGCTTTTGATTCTATTCGTGGTTATCCATGACTCACTACCATATGTTAATGTTGGTCTGACCACTCTTTTATACACCTCTGTCTTTATTTTTTTTGGTATTTCTTTTTTATCCAGAAACGAATTTCTCAACATGTTATATATTTTTGCGGATTTCCCTATCCTCTCATTTACCTCTTTCTCTATTCTCCCATTGTCTTCAATGATTGTTCCTAAGTAGTTGTAACTTTTAACTTGTTCCACTGCTTTTTCCCCGATTTTGATGCTATGTTTTCTTTCTTCTGTTGCTATTATCATTGTGTTTGTTTTCCTCGTGTTTATCGCCATGTTTATCTGTTAGTTCTTCTTGGTATATCTTCAAGTCTTGCTGTAATGTCTCTTCCGAGTGTGCTATCAGTACCACATCATCTGCAAATTAGTTCCTGTACGTTAATTGCATTCATTTTCAAGTTTCCTACTTTCACATTTTTTTCCTTTTTGTTTAGCTTTTTTAACAGCGTCGTCTATTAATATAGAGAATAACAATGGGCTCAATACGCATCCCTGTTTTAATCCAATTTGCGATTCGAATTCAGCTGATTCTGCATTGGAAGTTCTCACCTTATTCTTATTACTTTTATACAATGCCTTAATCATCTCTATCATTCCTTTCTCTAAACCTCTCCTTTCCAAGCTCTGCCATACATCTTCTCTTCTTACCCTATCAAAAGCTTTTTTAAGATCTACAAAACATATATGTATTTCCTTTTCTTTCCCTATTAGTTTTTCTCCTAATTGTCTGATTACAAATATTAAGTCCTGGGTGCTTCTTCCTTTTCTAAATCCATGTTGAGTATCTTCAGTGTTGTTTCCAGTTTCTCTCGGAGTCTTTTTTCTAGTATTCTTGTCAATACTTTTCCTGGGATGCTAGTTAATGTTATTCCTCTATAGTTTGAATATTCCTTAGAGTCCCCCTTTTTGTATATGAGCATAATTATTCCCATATTCCATTCCTTAGGTATTTCTTTTTTTATTATAATGTTGTTTAAGAGGTCAAGTAGTTCTTCGTTACCTTTGTCTCTCATATATTTTATCATTTCAGCTGTGATTCCATCCTCCCCGGTCGCCTTTCCTAGTTTTAGTTTGCTAACTGCTTCTCTGACTTCTTCGTCGCTTATTGGTGTGATACGTTCATCGTCGTTTTTTTGTTTTATGCTCTTTTTCTCTTATGTATCCGTCTTGTTTTATTTTTGTGAGTTCTTCAAAGTACTGTTTCCATCTTTCCATTATCTCCTTTTCCTCAGTTAGTATATTTCCTTTGTCATCCTTTATATTTTTCAGTATCGGCGCCTTCTTCTGTCTCAATTGTTTTATTGTTCCGTAGAATAATTTTTGGTTTTCTCTATAGTTATCTCTCAGTTTTATTCCGAACTCTCTCTAAGAATTTTCTTTGGCATTCTTGATACTCTCTTTAGCTTCTTTTCTTGCCATTTTGTACATATTGTAATCCTCCTCTTTCCTGGTATGCATATATCTGTTCCATTTATTTTTCTTATCTTTCACTTTGAGTTGTATTTCTGCTGTCCACCATCTGCTTCTTTTTGTGTACGTATTTGCTATTTTTGTTATACCACAGCTTTCTTGTGCCGCCTTCAGTATGATATTTTTAAATCTTATCCATTTGTTCTCTATCCCTATCTCGTTTTTAGTCTCTTGTTCAAACAGTTGATTTGACTTGTATTGGTACTTCTCTCGAATTTCTTCCTCTATCAATTTGTAGCTTTTTATTTTTTCCTTAATTACTTTTTCCTTTTGTCTTCGTTCGTCCTTTTTGAATTTTTCACACTTTTTAATTATTACAAACAAGAAAACTGAAAGATATAATTTAGAATTATTTCCTATTTTCAATTTAAAATCCAATGCAGGGCAGCACGTAATGCAACTATGTCTTATGTTGAGATTACAGAGGTTCTTAAGATATCGCTTATAAACCTTCTTTCTCGAAAGAGGACACCTTCAAAATATTTAATTGTATATGCTTCGTATTTTATTCTAATTAAAAGTATGTAATCCAATGGCAAAGGCAATACTGCGATAAGAATTGCACTGAAACTATCAAATAATTCTTAAGTACCCATGTAGATATAACTATCAAAATTATTTCATTGCGCACTATAAGGTCGTTGGCCTATAATAGCAACTAATATGCAGAATTGCATAATGCAATAGATCCGTAGGGTAATGCTTAATTATAGTTTCCATTCATTATGTGTTATTACGGAGCCAAAATGGGAATAGGGACTATGGTCTCAATTCGATACGGTAGAGACCTATATGGAGTACTTTCCATCTACGCAGGCTAGAAAGATTTTAAAAATTAATTGAACTATACAGGATGTCTCGTAAGTTTGCTGCTGTCTAAAGTTATGTTGTTCTTTAACAAAAATGTTAATCCATGTTAAATTTCAAGGAAAGAATTATTCGGACTTTTTTTGTTTTAAAAAAACCGATATTTAAAAGGTCCGATAATGTTCAGGAAGTGTGCAGTGGATAACTACAACAATTCTCAAAACTGAACATGCTATTAATATTTATTCATCGATTGACTGTGGCAGATGATGTTAGGAATTATTTAGTATAACAACATTTGTTGTTTCTTGTTGGTATTAGGCACTTTGCTTATTACGATACCCATCTTTTATTTGGTCTGCCTACACTTCTTCTTCCTAAACATCTATAAAATCTCCCTCTGGCTGGCAATCTTGTCACTTACATCCCTTCTACGTGTTCTTTCCACTTATCTTTGTTTTCCTTTATTCTATTCTATTCTTTATCCTATTTAGTTCTGTTCTTATATCGACATTTCCTATTCTATCGGACTATAAGAAATTCCCGATTCTGGATCCTCCTTATGGGAATCCCATGTGTTAGAGAAAGAGGTCACTCCTTATGGGGGTTTCAATGTGTAGAAGATAGACAGAGATAATAGAAGGGATCCTACGAGCGTTGACGTTGTTGACTAAAAAATTTACACAGGGTGCCTCACAAGAAAGTATATACACGGTGTGTCACAACGTAGTGTTCAAGATGGTGGATGGGGATGGCGTCCGTAAATTACATTTTTATATTTTCTCTGTATTCTTCTAGCCTGCTTTTCATTTTGAAACAGCATAATTCAAATTTAGCACAATGTATAGGCAAACTTATAATCCTGTATACACAATGGCGGGGGCAGTTGACTACTTTCGGATGACCTGTATACTATTTTTGAACGGACCTGTACACTGCTTTTGAACGTGTCTGCACACTGCTTTTGAACGGACCTGTTTACTACTTCCTATTAGTTGACATTATATTAGTGTGGAGTGTGTTTGTGTTAGGCAAATACTGTCATCCGCAAGGCCATCTTGCTGACGTCATCATTTTACCACGCGATGTCATCTATCATCTTGTTTGCGTGTGCCTAACTACCCTCTCACGCTTATCCTCTCATGGACGCCATCTTCATCCGCCATCTTCAACGCTATGCTGCGACTCACCCTGTATATACCTGCTTATGAGGAACCCTGTATAAACTTGTTAGTTACGCCGTCAACGCTCGTAGGAGGCCTTTCATTACATCTGTCTATCTCTTACGCGTTGAAACCCCCATAAGGAGGGACGTCTCTCTTTCTAACACATCAGACACCCATAAGGAGGATCCAGAATCGGTGAATTTCTTCTACCTATCAGAACTTGTGCAACCTTTCACTCCTCTTAAAAATTTCATGTCTTTTATCTGTATCCTGCTTTCATGTTTCTTCGTTGTGTCACTACCGTATAAGAGGGCTAGCACTGCTATCGTCTTGTCCTTTATTTATATATCCTCTCTTGTTTTGTTTTTTAACGTTCTACTAATTGTTCAATAGATGTGTGTGAATCTATTCAGTTTTTCTTCTATATCTTTGTTTCGATTAGAAGATATATCGCAGCCTAAATACTTAATCTGTTTCACCTGTTCCAGTACAGTATCATTTAGGTTTTATATGCCGATACTTTCATTTCATAATTTTGGCAAACTTTTTATTATGTATATATCCCTTTCTGTAGATCATTCTCTGTTTCTGTTGGGAATACCAAGTCATCAGCATATAAGATAAAGTTTAGGAATTTAGCATCAATGTATATATACATATATATATAGTTATATATATATATATATATATATATATATATATATATATGTATATTAAATAATATTGGCGACACACAACCTCTTTGTTTGTTGGTATTTCCCTAGTTAATCTTCCGCCTATATCTATCATAATTCTGGTGTCTGTATATTCCGTCTGCAGTTGATTTGCCTTTTCTAAAGCCCATTTGTTCCTCTTATATTAATTCTTCTGCTATTGTTTTCAACCTATTGTGTAATATTCTGGCGCAAATTTGCGGTACACTTTACCAATCATCAGGGATACTTCTATTTTTCCAACATTTATTAAATACATGCAGAAGTCAACGGGTGTAGTATAAGTGTCGCGTATTTCCAAAATTCTTTGCTGCCGTCTATACCAGTCGCTTTTCTGTTTTTAGTAGCCCTTAAGGTTTCTATCAGTTCTGTTAGATTTATATCATCCAAACCTTCTTGTATTGTTGTTTTATCAAAATCTTCCTTGTGATTCGATTATTAAAAAAACCAGTAATGAACTCACAAACTACATTTAATCTAATAAATGTGAACGTACGCCGCTGATGGGACCGCAAAAAAATTCTCCGTCTATTCAATACTGACTTAAAACGATAGACAGCGGGCAACGGCAATGGTAGCGGGTGGGTCTAGCTTACACACGCTTACGATTCCAATTAAATGGTTTGCATTGCGCCATCCGGAGCGAGAATAAAAATAAAACGTGAAAGGGGTCACGATACGTACTTGTTACGTACACGGACGAATAACTGCATACATAGTGTATCTACACACAGAGGGCCGGTAACAACTAGTACAAAACACTTATGCATGTATCTATACAGGTCATGCAATTAATTTCGAGACTGGAATTACAAACGGTATACATAGGTGGTAAGCAAATAAATCAGTAGTGGCTCGGGAGTGAATTTTGCGAAGTGTTCGGCGCAATCGGGAAAGGGTACTTTTAGAATTCTATACGCTGGACATAGAAGTTGTTAGTTTGTTGATGAATGGTGCATACATACGTATCTCTTTGAAATGGGGATATATCCTTTGTGTGCACATAAGTGCGTATGCGTATTCATTTTAACGGAACATTTCATCATGTTCGCCTGGTCTGATATATAAATATATGACGGTATTAAACCAACACCATCGTTATGTTTGTACAATAAGTCTGCAGAAACGAGGGCGCACTCATTGGCGGGGCCGATATATTTCGAAAACAGTCGGACATACTCTAAGTTGGGATTGGTACGCGTATCGTTAATATGTGTATGAATACCGGATTAGATTGATGATGGCGAATCGGCGGCTTTCTTTGCTATGTTCGACGAATGTTAATAGATTTTTTAATCGATTTACGACATTAGAATACACTGGCACTATTACAAAATGTATTATTTGCAATACCAACATTCTACCGTAGAAAATTTTAGTGTGTAAAAGACATGTTAATAGCAAACGACACCGGTTAAATGCCCAACACGATGTATCACTTTTGCATGGCACCAATCATTGAATAAATCCGGTAGTTTTCATTTAAATAACATTGCTTGCTATTTCCTCGTAAGTAAACTGTTATCAACTTTACACGACAATAACTCCTCGCCGAAATTGCGACATAAAAGCGACATATTTATTTACATAAAGCCGCGACTGACGCAATAACACAATGCAGATATAAAGCGTTTCAAATGCCGACAATTGTCACAACAATGAGGGCACGTACAAAAAGAAAACGGCATTCTTCGCCGGCGTTCTCAGAGACGATGGCTGCTACCTCAATAGAATAATTAGGAGAAAACTACCCGTGGGCGCGACGTTGAAGCTACTGCTGCTGCATTCTGTTCCGCCGCACGTCATCGCAATCATAAAGTCGTTAGCATCGCGTTGCGACGTTTAAATGAAACCGTCTCCAAAATAAATACGCACCTAAAATTAGAAACGAGGCAGAGATGTAAATAACAATAAATAAAAGCGTTGAAAACAAGGAGCAATATTTCACCTACGTATGTAATAGTTTCTTATCAAAGAATCAACAGAAGTAGTTTGAAGCTAAATCGGAGAAAACAAAGAAAATTACGTTATATGTGCGTCTGTAACTTGGGTGTAAATGAATTTGTTTAAAATAAATTGGTTCTTGAATAAAAAGGAAAATTATTACAATCTTATGAAATGAGTACTGTTGAAGACAATATAAATACGACAAGTGAAGTAATTCCAGTCGAGGTTGAAGATACAGATGTACAAGATGTGATATTACCTACAATTCCTCAAGATATCAAGAAGAGAAAGAAAAGGTAAGGTACTATACAATCGAATTAGCGTACAATACTAGTTTACTGTATTCAACAGTAGCTTTCTTGTTTAAATTTGGCGGAACCCTATAATTGAAACAATTTACTTATCGGCATATAACATTTTCATTCACGATTGCCCTGCATTATCTAATCTATTATTAAAACACAAAATGTTGAATAAAGTGATTTTTAGTTTCAGTTTAAACACATCATGCATGACATAGTAAATAACATTCTTTGATAATTTGAGTTATTTGTTTTATCGGCACAACAGAGGTGGCACCTTCGCGATTTTATAATAATTCAAATAAATTTAGTGATGTAATACTGGTATAATAATCGTTGTAATTATCTGACAAAACCAAAATTTTAAGACTCGATGCTATAACACCATCTTTTATATCACATTTTGCAGTAACTTCACTAACGGCAATAAATGATTTACAATTCTTCTATTACCTGAAATATTCGTTTGTAATTATAGTGCGAACGGCTAGATAATCAAATAATAAGAAGACCTACATCTGAATTGGCAACTCAGATACATTCGAATCCACATCTATCAGTGTAATGATAATATGTTCTCGAATCACTATTTGCCGTTGGACAAACAATTAACGGCGCTTCACCTTTTAGGGCAAAAGAATAAAGTAATAAGGCCATATGGCACTTTTGGGTCACTCACCACACCAAAAAATAAAAATACTTAGCAAATTCGTTTCTAAACTTAAAGATTTTCATATATCGCTTGACTTTTCCCAACAGCAGCTGCCTCTTCAGGATCAAAATTGTAACACGTTTAAAACAAGGAGAATGCTGCCTTTAAGCACATTCTCCAGCGAGCGGGAGCCGGCTATGGGAGTTCAAGGATGTCGGAATACGTTCAGGAGATCTGAAAAATACCGCTTTTGTAGATGATACTAATCCATTTACACTTGGATAATAGCTTCAAATCTTCGGATACAGCTTGTAACGCATGTATATAGTTTATATGTAAGAAATTACCGTATTCTTATTTAAGACAACGGCCACTAAACGCTCAATTGTGGCGTCATCAGCTTTAAACGTTAACATTTGGTTTCTTCAAAGATAATTTCCCCCGCAATTGCTTCGTCATCACATGTTTGCAATCGTTTTCTAGCTAGTGAAGATGAATGTGATGGTTATGAAGTTTCCAGTGTACCTACTATAACACTAACAATAGATTTCTTTTGCAATTTGTGGTGTCGTTCATACATAACCACTATGTTTTGTTGTGCAATACAAATTCCATACTATTTTAGATTTTCTTCTGTGTAAATGGCACGTACATCTGCAATGCTTTCCAACTTGGCAACTTGATGACAGCACTATATTTATCCTAGAAGTTCCGTAGTAGTGGCCGATTAGATGAACTCTATGTAAATTACAGACCATCAATATAAAAATGTCAAACAGAAATTCATTTCTCGGTCTTAAGCTACTTACTTCATATTTATGCTGTGCTATCTTTGTTTCCATTTTGTCCCATAGCAATAACTGCTTATCGCAAATTAAACATATTATTTTTATATCGATATAGTCTATAGAGTCTCTTATAAACTTATTTACTTTATCAGCAACTGGGTCTTCTTTTATTTCTACACACGTTCGACATGAGCACCTTGCAATGCAAAAATGTGCAGTGTACCACTAGTAGTTAAATAACTACTGCGCAACTCAATCGATCAGGAGGAAATGCAAATTCATCGAGTCCACGTCCTCATGTGTACGCATATTCGGCGCTGCTGTCTTTCTGACAAAATTGAGCAGCTGCATCAGTAATTTTGATTCTTACATACGCAGAACGACCTCTTTGAGTACCGAAGTAAATCTTACTTGAATCGAATCAAAAACGAGAAAACATTCATTTATGCTTTATAGAGTCTATTACAGTACGCACATGGTGTTTTTTTTTATCTACTAAAAATCGCTTTAAAGGGAAGAGGCACGCCTCTTCGAAAGTTGGCGGATATTCGGTTTGTTTAATGCAAATGCAAAACGAAGGAAGATAGAGGAAGAGAAATGTAAAATTTTCACAATATTTTAATGATATGGCTTTTAAAACACCTAGTTGACGTACATACGGGGTGTTACATTTGAATCTAGCTCTTATGCTACGTTTTTCAATAAATGCCCTTAAACAAATACGTTAATGGAAATCTCGAAATTTATTGGTTATTAATACATAATAAAGAATACTCATGTTTTAATTGGGACTCGCATCAAATTTCCAGGAAAAATATTCTCAAAATTGATACGTTCTAAACTCATATTTGAAATAAGAAAGTTGATAACTATCATAACTAATATTCATTATTTGTTTAATTGAGATTCTCATGAAAATAGGGATACTTACCTTTTAAAGCAATATTTCTATTAAGTTCCGATATGCACTACTGTACAAAAGAAAGAGACTCTTTGATAAATTTTATACAAAGGAAATTTAAGAGAAAATGTATAACCGTGATGTAAATAACTATATTGTTCAATAAATGTTTACAACTAATAGTAAATAGTATACTGAATATCTTCAGAATTTTTGGTTTTTTTAATATTTTCTATGGCTGCCCTTATTTTTCATAGTGTCTCTTGTAGGAGGGTGGAGACTATCACGCAGTGTTCTGATGTAATCTCTCTTGGGCCCAATCTTTTTACGGTCAAGCTAATCCCAAACATGTTCGATAATATTTAACTCCGGAATTTGTGGCGGTCAAACCATACTACGAACTACTCCGTACTCTTGTGGCTGTGTTAGATAGTTCTTAACCAATTGAGATGCTTTGTTATCGTTATCTTGCTGAAGGAGGAAAGTATTACCAATTAGACGATCCCTAGGAGGCATAGCATGTTGCTCCTATATTGTTCGATATTTCTCCGTTGTAAGCTTCCCTTCAATTTTAATAATGTTACCAAAACTGCGTGATGGAATGCAGCCCCAAACCTGGATGTTGCCACCTTCATATTTGACAATAGCTTCTAAACATTGTTCTGCAAGAAGTTCTCTAATACGTTGTCGAATATACCGACGCCTTTTCAATCCAAGTAATTGAAATTTATACTCGGCAGTCAATCTCTCCACTCATCATCTGCCCAAATTGCTGGTCTTTTAGTATATTTTAGCGGTTTTTCTGACAGCTACACACCCACGTAATCCCGATTTCCTCAAAGACGTGCCTGTAGCTTGTTCTAAGTCTCGCGCCAGTTTCGCGCTTACTTTTTTTCTGTTTCTTAAAACGGTTACTTTCCACATGTGTGCATCCGCTTTAGTTTAAGATTTCCTTATACACTACACCGAGATCACTTGATATGCTTTGCGATTTCTGCTTCCTTGTAACCTTTGTGATGTAGAACAACAACTTTATTTCTGTTTAATAATATTTCCGGCATTTTTCCGAATGTAGTCACTGTATCATAACTCGCAGCACCAGCTTTCACAATATGCTTCCTCTTACGCCGTTACTTTTTCTGTTAAGAATATAACATAAATATCGTCATAATTTACACGTAAATCCTTCGCACTCGAGAACTATAACGAACCATAAACACAGACAAGCAGACCCAACAATATCTGCTTATTTATCGCATTCTTGAATACTAGGGAAAGATTACGATTTGTAAGTATTTTTTTTTCTATTTATGTGTTGGTGTGCCATTTACTAAACTCAAATATGCCGTAAATATCATTGTAATTAAAAATATGTTGAAAAATATTTCCGAAACCCCGACCATTACATATACTTTTAAAAATATACCTATGGTGTACGTCTTTTAGACATCGCGAATGACTTAAATTTGATTTTATGCTGATTTTATAGTATCAAAAATTAATCTTAAAATTGCTTAATTTATTTTGCAACAGATTTTCATATTACCGACCTTACGCTTCACCAACCAATAGAATCGTTAAGAAATGCGGCAGATATAACGTGCTGAAAGCCAACATACCAGAGAAGACGTCACGTTACGTTCGAGACCTGGGAAACACAATCCTTAGCATTCGATGGAGATGGATCTTGATCAGCGTTTGTATAGCTAACGGTATAGCATATTTGATCTTCACCCTTCTATGGATGGCCATGGTGATTTGGGAAGAAAGCTATATGGACGACAACACTAAAGAACGTTGTATCATAGGCACATCGTCATTTGCAGGATATCTGATCCTAGTCGTAGAAACTATGACCACAATCGGATCCGGAGGAATAACTCCGACCGATTGCCAAACCGGTTGGATAATGATGATGCTTCAAGCTTTAGCAAGTGTAGCAATTGAAGGAGTACTTGTAACAGCGGTTTTCGTTAAAATGTCGAGACCAAGCAACAAGGATTGTATGAAACATTTCAGTAAAAAGGCGGTTGTAAGTATGAAGCGTAAAGACATAAACTCTACAAGCCTAAACCAACTTTATCTTACCAGATCCTTATCAATACTAACGCAAACAAAATTCTAATCCATACTAACAAAACAAACTATCAAACCACTACTTAATCTTAAATAACGATAGTAATATTATTGATTCTAAAAGATTTGCAGAAGAGATGGCATTCAGTGCTTGATATTTAGAGTCAGAGACGTTTGTGGAAAATACTGTGCGAAGACTAATATAAGGGCTGTTCTAATTCGCCGGAAAAATTTGAAGGAAGGCGACTCCTTGCCTTACTACTTCGAGAATTTGAAATTGGAAGACGCAGGCTTATTAATTTGGCCACAGGAGGTTATACATAAGATCGACGAAAGCAGTCCATTTTGGAATGTATCCAGACTCGATTTGTGTAGGTCCAGGTAAAATACCAATTAAAGGTTTAATTAATTTGTTTCAAGTTGAAAAAGAATAAATCACAG
Organism: Trypoxylus dichotomus; assembly: GCA_023509865.1. Lineage (NCBI taxonomy): Eukaryota > Metazoa > Arthropoda > Insecta > Coleoptera > Scarabaeidae > Trypoxylus > Trypoxylus dichotomus. Next base: position 40,273,851 of record CM042081.1, read on the forward strand.
TGAAACAATATTTTTTTATATCGTTTGGGTGTATGGTTACCAACCAAAGCGGCCTAAATTTCAGAAAGATATTTTAAATAAATCAGTTTCTGTAGAGTGGAGTATACTGATGGATTTTATTGATTTTCAAAAACGGTTGAAAGATTGGAATTGGTCCGATGTTTGTTTATCAAATCGGAGCGCCGACCGTATATCCGAACTCATCTATAATATATTCTTGTTTCACTTTGTTACTTGTTTCCCATGTCGAAAAATAATGTGTAGAGCTCAAGCAACATATGCTAGGTACAACTTAGAATTGAGACACAAAGCTTCATACATAAACATGTTATATCAGGGGTGCTCAAACGGTCGATTATGAGAGTCGATCTCGGGAAATATTGGCCGATAACGGTCGATTCACAGTTTTTGCTTGATAATGAGATAATTCACATTTAACTTGATTCACAGTTAAGCCAGAAACCCTCCTTTATTACTTTTATATATCGGAATAATTTCCCGCTAGCGGGAAAGGCTGCCTTATCAAAGGAATGTGAGGTACTTGTCAAACAAAAAAAAACGGGGCGTGCGACGTCTTTGATTCACATCGATTCTTCTGGAAACTTCGGGCTGCGCGTTTGACGGTACGCTAACAAACCATGTCGAAACTACTTGTCGGGGAGATTCGAGACTTCATCCGCGCCGATATAGATACTGCCTCTACGGGAGTCAAAGTAAGTCCAAATGGTAACTCGAATTCGATACGACGTTTTTAAATAAAACGCCGTCTCACTAAAGTCTGCGTGGCATTATTTTATCATACAATGCAAAATGAGTATCACTTCAATAACGATGGCGAGGAGGAATTATTATTTTGTATGGTAAACAATAAGTGCATTTGTCTCATTTACCCAGCATCAGTTGCAATACATAAGCTTGGGGATATAGAGAGACATCATAAAAACTATGAACACGATTTTCGAGAAAATTAAGAAAACGAAAGCTGTATTATTTGATAGCTTGTTTGAAAAAACAACAAAGCGTGTTTACAAGACCTGCCAAACAATCAAAAGCTGCAACGGTCGCGAAGTGAAGTTCGGATATATAAAGCAGCCGTGAAATCTATAGTCACATATGCAGCGGAAACTCGAGCAGGCACAACAAAAGTGAAGAACATGGTGAAGACACTGAGCAGTATTAAGGAAGTAAGTCCGAGGGACCAGATAAGAAGCAAAGTGATAAGAGAAGATGTCGAAATTCAAGACAAAGTACGATTTACGATTGCGAGACGACGATTTTGGAAGGACCACGTCGACAAAATGACAAAAGATTGATGGGCCAAATGGACAAAGGATAAAAAACCGAATTCTAGGACACCTCTCAGCCGACCTTCCAAGAGATGGTGCGAGAGCTGGACAGCTGCTTCCCAACAGACTGAACTCCTCAAAGTATTCTCCACGATGATTAATGCACTTTCGAAGCAACTCTGTAAGCACTTATTCCACTCATTTTCTGGTACAGTAAAAATTGCGATTTTCGTAAAGATATCGTTGGGATTTAGGTCCGGACTGTACGGAGGATGGTTTAACAATTCGACTATTTATTGCATTAAAAATTCAATTATCTTGCATGCTGTGTGTGAACTTCTATTATCTTGGTGAAGGATGATTCGTTCAAAGTTGGTTTCTCAAAGCTCGGCGATGACTTGTGACAAAAAAATGGTCGTACACCAATCGCAGTAGCAGTTCCTTGATCTTGTAAAGGAATTGTTACAAGTGTCGCGACCATCCCTTTGTAGACACTTCGAGAACGAATGTCGGCTTTTCTTCACTTTGGAACATTCAAACAAACGACTAGCGTTTATTTTCTGGCTCGTATTAGTAAATCCAAGATTCATTACCACTGACGGTGTTGTACACATTTTTAGAATTCCTGGCGTTGAAGCGATCTAGAGTTTTTTGATATCAATTCACTCTAGTTGCTTTCTGTTGTTTGGTCAACAGATATGGTAATTCTTCAAAATTCTCTATATTGAGGCATTTGAAATCCCCAGTGACGCCTGGAATCTCGCGATATGTCACATATTTTCGTTGCTGCACACAATGTCGGTGTTTTCCTGAATGACTGCCTTTTCTAGTGCTCCTGCTCTGGTGCTAATTATAAAAAATTATTGCTGAATTAATGTTCTCGGATTAATTCTATTTTCAACTAACTCATCAACTTTGGCAATTTGTTGTAGCTTCACGTACAACACTGCAGGCAGAGTCCATTTATTATCTTCTATCAAACATCGGGCTAAAAACGTCATCTAATATACTGTAGTGTAGTGGTTAGTAATAGAAATAAAATATATACTAATCTTGTACCGGTGTCTACTATAGTCCGTCCCAACCTCCGTATTCAGTATACGTCTTATGGGAATTTGTTTCATGGTTGCCAAATCATCCGATCGGCTGTACATTACTATTTCCGGTTAATTATTTGCAATTTCACCCGATCAATTCATAACCTTTATTAACGTTTATTGACGTTGAAGGTGCAAAATTATTGACATTCATATGACATTTTGCTTATTATTTTATTAAAGTAACTAACTTTTAACAGAGTGCATAGCGACTTCGCTGCACGTAAAATTATAGGAAAAAATACTACAGATAAAATAGTTATATCTCAATATTTATTAACAATACTATACACACATCTATAAACAAATATATATATGAACGATATCTATGCAATGTACAGTGAATATTTGCTTCGATATTGGATGCTATGCAATTTATTAAATTAAAAAGGAAGATGATCCTTATATATATACAAATAATAGTTTCCACTTTTGTAAATAAAAAAGAACTGAGTCATAGAAATACGTATATGTATAATACAATAATATTTAAGAAAGGAATAGCAATTACACACATATATCTATGTCTTACGTTAATTTTCTAGTCAGTCGAAGAATCACTTTGATCTTCAGATGATGACGAATATCTTACGTGAATAATAAATTCTTCGATGTCGTCTTGCAAATTATCCACTATCCACATTTCCTTTCAATATTGTTTACATGTTTGATGTAGTTTTGCCAATTATTAGTTGTTACAGTGCTATACGCTCGTCGAATTAATTGCTCCATATCTTTTACCTTAAATGTGGTATTATTCATTCTTACGTAGTTTTTAAGTTGTGCCCATACCATTTCAATGGGATTTAACTCGCAATGGTAAGGTGGTAATCGAAGAACTTCAGGACCTTTTTTTCTTTGCAAATTCGTCAATCCTACTTTTATCATATTGCGGTTTAATTTGTGACACGCAATACAGTAAGTCCCTTTTTAGCATATCGGTACTGATTTGTATTTGTTTTTCATTGAGCCAATCAATGATCTCGTTTTTCCTCCATGCTGTTGTTGGAATTTTCTCCAATTTTCTGCAGTGGTAGGGAAGCATTATCAAGAACAATGACTGACTTCTGTGGTATATTTGGAAGTAATTTATTTATAAACCAATCCTCATACGTTTCTGAATCCATCTCATGATGAACATCGGCAGTGTTTTTCTTTGCAAAGAAATGTATATTCAGCACCAGGAACAAACCCATTATCACTGCCTGCATGAACTAATGCAAAACGAGGTCCTAGCCCGGTTGGTGATTTCAAACCAGTGCTTAGTCCTTGAATAAGAGCTTGTCGACTACTTTGAATAGCAGTATCTGTCCAAGTTTTATTTACCGTATGTCCTGTATTCACTCATGACTCATCAGTGTATATAATAGTTCGACCTGAAATATAAAATTACAGCCATGTCAAATAGCAAGAGGTAAATTTTACCTTCTTCTCTAAATTTCTTGATCTCTCGCAAAGTATTTGTGCTCCATCTAATAATCTCATCTCGTTCAATGAGTATACTTTTTCGTCCTACTTTTTAAATTCGAAGCCCATATCGTGTAACAATCTATGAAAAGTTGTTCGACTGAAGTTAGGGGAGATCATCGTCAGCATTGACAGTAGTAAGAATTGTATTTAAAGTAGGTGGCATATTCTGTATAAAAATCCATGCACTTTACGTCGAATAGCTGCTTGCGTGTTCTCACCATATGTATGCAGTCGATCATTTACTTGTATGCCCTTCCTTTTTTAGGTTTTTTGGACTTGATAATAAACCATTTTGTTGCTCCTGTTTTACATGATATATTGCACGGTCTGAGATGCCCAAAGCTTTACTTGCTTCTCGAACGGCAGCACTTACATTCATTGATTTATTGAAATAATTGAAAACATTTGCAATCATACACTTCTCCTTACGGTTAAATTTGTTCTCTGCGCCGTTTTCTTCTTCCTATAGGCTCCATTAATGTAGTGAAAACTGTAATTACATTTATATTCTGTTATAACATTTATAAAAATAAATAAAAATACCCATATTACCCTGTGCACGCTTGAAAAAGATAGAAGTGTTCTGAAAAGAACAATTTGTACAACTATATAAGCAAATTAACAATTTAACGAAATATTTCAAAACAAGGACGATGACGATTGACAGTTGATGCTAATAGACAGATAGTATACAACTGTTGTCGACGCCGACAGCATATGTAAATAAGTTGCAACATAGCAACCGGTTGTAGAGATAGCGCTAATGACAGCAACCAAGGATAGTAAGAGATAAAAGTTGCTATTCTATCCCATACTGAATACGGAGGTTGGGACGATCTATAGTGGAAAATGAATTCATATCATGGCACTTCAGAAGAAATCAAATCACGAGATAATAAAACGACTCTATCGCACTGAAGCTTTGGGTGATGGAGGTTAATTTTTAACACTGACATTTGATTAGTAACGCCCTCTGTGTCCCAGAACGTATAACTTGAGAAACATTCCTCGTATCAGTTCAAATAATGCGTTATTCTGCTGGGGCATAAATGGAATCGCAGTTGAACCTCTCATAAACTCCCTAAGAAATCCATTATTTTGCGTATAGAAATTTATCTTAAATACCATGCGATGGTCACCAGAAATTGAATATATAATTTTAGAACAACAATTATATAAGAAAAACAAAAATAATGATGATTGCAAATATTATTCGTTGTTGTTATTACTTCAACGTAAAAATCTTTTGAATAAGAAAATTTCATTTCTTATAAATCACTTGGTACATCATAAGTCTGTCTTACTATTATTTTAAAGAAGCACGAATCAACGAAATGCAATTTCCAGCCGATACTTCTTACGCTATCCATAATAAACGGCACTCAAATCTCTACTACGATACCACAAATCAATCGCGCCAATATAATTTGTGGAAATTCTTTTCAAAACTAAAAGATACACAATATAAGCGCATCTAAAAATATTTCAACTTGAAACAGAAAATAAAAATTCCACACGGATACCGCAGAGCTTTGTACTCATCCAAACAGACGTGATATACATTTTCATGCGAGATTTATTACAGATTCGAAATAATGATCGTATTGGAAGGGGATTCCTTAATCACCGGACATCCATCGCAAAGCCAGACCTCGTACACTAACAAGGAGGTCCTTTGGGGATACCGTTTCAGACCGTGCGTGGAATATGACGACGGCGCGCAGAAATACATAGTAAACAAAAAGATGTTTAACGAGATCGTAAAATACGAAATACCGGAATGCAGCGCACGCGAATTAGAATTTACCCGGAACGAATCCGCTTCGACGAACGTTGAGGAAAGATGAAATTCTAGCGTTTTTTAGGTTTCCGCATCGGCCCTTGCAGAATCGACGGCTGCGGATCTCACCCAACTCTTACGATACGAAGTTTTTGTAATTAGTTGCTAGATAGTAAAATTACATTGTATCATCTACTATTAGCAGCGAGTAATGTAATTTCTTGTAATTTGGTGAAAAATAAAAAATGTAATTACAAAGAAACTATTATAATTGAACGTAATATGTCCTGTAGGTTTATCGCTTCACCTTTACGGATATTAGAAGTCATAACATATAGGGTCTGTTTAAAGAATTAAGCAATAAATACATTTCCTTGGCAATATCTTTCCTTCCAAAAGAGTTAAATGATGTTTATTTTTTAGCGGCCCAATGACCCTGTTTAGAATAGCAAGCCACTTTAAAAAGTATACATTTTTAATTTCTCTTTGAATAGGTACCTCGGAAACCACAATACACTCAGCGAAATTTGTAGTTTCATATGAACCTTTGAACAGAACATTTGGCTTTCTTAATATGTTCTGCAAATTATGTTTCGAGTTACCATTATTGTGAATATTTTCTGTATAAAATATAATATTTTTATTAATATTGTGTTCTCTTGCATCTGTGTTACTTTGTAGTTTAACAATAATTACGATACATAATTTGCAGAAGACATTATGCCACAGCCTTTACCATATCTCATCTTTATTTTTCCAGACTTCTTCTTTCATTCCTCTGTATTTTATGGCTTTCTCGATCCCACCGTTCCATGGTGTCGCTGGCCTTCCTCTTTTCCTTCCATTTTATGGTGTATAATTGAGTGCCCTCTTTGGCCATCTATCTTCACTCATTCTTAGTACAGATCCACACCATATAAGCTGTCTCGCTTCGATTCGATCCGCACTAGTAACAACTTTTCCTATTCTTCGTCGTATCTCTTCGCTTCTTACATGTTCTAATTTTGATACCTCGCAGGCTTTTCTCAGGAAGTCCATTTCTATGGAGTCTACATTCTTTCTATTGCTATTTGCCATCTGTTAGCTCTCTGCACAGTATGTTAGAGTCGGCTTCACGACGGCTTTTTATTTATTTATTTTTATCTTTGCTTCCAATCTTAATCCGTTAGACTACAGCAAGAAATTTAAGGCGTGGGTTGCTTTTTAAACCTTGGCTTTATTTCAGTAGAAGCTAACAATAAGGGAAGACCGCAGTGTACGCCCTGTTTAAAAGTTCTGGTGTCCGAGTTTATACTCCCAAGTAAGTTAAAGCGACATCTCGAGATCAATCACTCTTGACGATGCAAGATTTTCCAAAGCAAAAAAGTGTGTTTACTAAGCAAGCCTCAGTACCAAGCAATGCAGTGCAGGCATCCTTTAAAGTCGAATATAGAGTGGCGAAATGCAAGAAATCTCGGATCGTTTTCTTCGTTCGATTCTACCGGCTGCTCTAGATATGGATATTATGCTAGAAGAATCGGGGAGAGAATTAATTGTAAAGTTGCCTTTCTGCTACAATACGATTAATCGAAAACCGCATCATATAGCTCAGAATCTCAATGAACAATTAATAACGAAAAATCAAAAGCATGGAATTCGGTCTGCAACTTTATGAGGTTACTGGCAGTAACCAGGACGCACACCTTATTTGTTACGCACGCTTCCTGAATAGTAATACTATCGTTGAACACCTTCTGTTCTACAAAAGCATCATTGGAAGCAGGAAGGCTCAAGTCTTATTTCAGATGCTTAACAAGATTGAGAAAAGTGCATCTGCATATGTACCGATGGAGCTCGATTAATATCTGGTTGTTGTGGAGGATTGCAAGTGCTTATTCGCGGCAAAGCACGTCGTGCTATGTGGAGCCACTGCATCATCCACAGGGAAGCATTTGCATCAAATTCAATGAGCTCTCAATTGAACTGGGCATTACGCGTGGTAGACATGAAAGTCAGTTTTTAAACGTGCTAGCTCGTCCATTTGGCCTACATCAAAAAATTCATCCTTTTCTACAAAAGGAAGATCATGAAAACTTCAAACGTGGTGCGTGTTACTCTGTCGCCAAACCCAACTTTTTGCTGAAACTAATATATTTGTGCAATATATTGGACAGGTCTTGAATCTTTCTGTCAAAGAAAATAACATAAACATTTTGAAGCTTTTGGAGAAGGTTTAGGCTCCCAAGTAAAATCTGCTGTTGAGGATCAGATAAATCAACGAGGTTAGCGATCAACATTGTTTACCTAAATTGCATAAACACGTGATCTGTAAAAAAGTCGTTGTTTCACAAGATTTGCTGTCCCTTTCCAAGAAACACCTTTCAAAGCTCACTGGCTGATTTGAGGAAAACAATCCTTTCTAGAATTCACTTAGCAGGAAGAAGGAAGTTTAATTCAACTGTCTTGCGACAACACCTTGGAAACAAAATTAGCTTCTCTCATTTTCTATGACAGAAACATTGAGGAACAGAGAAAGTTATTTTAACACAAATAATCCCAGTAATATATTACGAAGTATTCAAAACCAACACTCAAATCCCAATATATTGTATCATATTATATACGAGCATTTGTATATGAAATCCAGCTTTATACGGCGTTTGAATAACATAACACTTACTTTCAGCGTAAATAACGCCAGAAAGCATGATACACAAGAAAACGTGTCAAATATGAAATTCGAAAGTATTCCGCTACAATTGCCCCGGCCTTAAAATATCAACTTTATCCTGTAAAGGTGGCGCTGCGTTCGCATCAAAGCTAAAGCAGTAAAACCTTGAAATATTACCTGGCGAAAATTTACTGCCTCGTTCGTACTCAACTTGCACAAACACAAATAGCAGCCGTCTACGTCGTCTACCCCCGGCGCCTTCGCCATTTCCAACAGCGTCCAACTTCAATGCATTGCACGTCGCGCCCTATAAACTTCCGCGTATAAAATTATTATTCGTTCTCCGTGAGAGGAGTTGCATACGCATTTAAAATTAAATTATTTTTGATATGTGACCCGTTTCGCGAAAAATTTCTACAACGTCGCTTTTGTCCTTTCCGTAGAGCGGGTCGCTGTTACATCGATGAACGTCGCAGCTGCTTTCCCATATATATTCTCCTTTTTTCGGTTCACGTTCTTTTCTTTTCGCAGGGGTAGTCGCAGAAATGGCCGAAGAATTTCTATTAAATAGCTTTCCTCCTTTACGTCAAATAAATTCCTTCTAACTTTGCACGCGAGAGAATGGGAATATTTAAAAATATTCTGCATAAGTTAGCAGTATCGCCGCGGTATTGCCGTCGCATCGTTCCTTTCCTCGAGAACGACCCCTTTCCATGGCAATTTTCAAAGATTCCCAACGATAGACTTTTAGATACGAAACTGGACCTTATTGTATAACAAAAGAATATTTACCACAACTCGGCTCTGTGGTTGAGGAAACTTCAGCTAAAGTAATTTTGCGAACATTTTTATATGTGAATGGAATATTTATTTAAGTACAAATATTATTAACTCATTGAACACTCCCGAACAATCTTAGATCGTTTCTGCTTGAAAATTAAATTGCGGGAAAATCTGCTATCAAATTGTAGATTTACACTTAATTTAGATAATAAAGATTTCAATATTAGATGATGCGTCATACAATTAACAGATATGCGTGCACAAAATTCTTCAGTTGTACAACAAAGGACAAACAATATATAAACAAATGTATTCTGAAAGAGGCGGACAAAGTAGGAGAGACAATGTACAAGGTAGAACTAAATACATTTGAAGAAAAGGATAATATAATGCAAAACAAAATAAAAATAAATTGAGACAACTAAAAGATAAAATATTTTTGAACCATGGGACGACCCAAATCGAACGAGATATACAAAAGAAATTGAAATGTATAGGAGATAAACAGAGAAAGGTGTGAAAAGCAGTGAAAATGAGACATCAAAAAGTAATAATCCAGGGAAAGGAGTACGGATGGGACAGAGAAAAGGAAAACTTATAGAATGGGAGAAAATCTACTCAAACCTAAGTGTAAGCTCGGGAGAAAGGAATAACAAAGTAGACCACGGCAAGGATTAAGGCTAGGAGTGATATAAAGAAAGGTGCAGAGCTAAATAACGGAAACATATTTGAAAACAGAAGCGACGTAGCAGCAGGTAATAAATACAAAAAGAATAGAGAAGTTATAAAAATGATCACATGGAATATACGAAGTATAATTGTAAAGAAAGACGAATTAATTGAAGAAATTATGGCATAAAACCTCGACTATATGGAAGCAAACGAAGAGAAAAAGAAGCGTCAAGGATTACAGGAAATGAAAGATGGATCCTGGCTGTACTAGTCGGGAGTGGATGAAAAGGACAGAGGTGCAAAGTAGGAATAATTATCAAAACTAAAATAGTGAATAACATACAAAAAGAAAAATACATAAATAAGAATTGATACAAAGCTGGAAGGAAACGAAATATGGAGCATAATTGGGACATCTGCCCCAAATGACAACGCAAAAAAGAAGACAAAGACGAATTCTTCGAAACACTACCTCCAACGCAGAATAAGCTGAATTCGAAACACAAATTGGATTAAAGGCGGGATGCGTATTAAGACCATTGTTATTCCCTATATTAATAGATGATGCTATTAAGGAAAGTAGGAAACTGGAAAATAAACGCAATTAACGTTCAAGAAGAACTAACAAAGATAAGCATGAAGATAAACACGATGAAAAGAAACACGATGATAATAGTGGTAGAAGAAAAAAACATACATCAAATCAAAGCAACAGCCTTGGAAGAAGTTAAAAGTTACAATTACTTAGGAACAACCATTGAAGACAACGGAAGAATAGAGATAGAAATAGATGAAAGAACAGGGAAACCCGCAAAAATATATAATACATTAAAAAATACATTTCTAGATAAAAAAGAAATATCAAAACAAATAAAGACAGAAGTGTATAAAAGAGTGGTCAGACAAAGATCAACATATGGCAGCGAGTCATGGACAGCCACGAATAGAATTAAAAGCAAGGTCACAGCCATGGAAATGAGATTCCTAAGAAGAATACAAAGAGTAACAAGAAGAGACAAAATCAGAAACACGACAATCACTAATAGTCTAAATATCAAGCCAATAGAAATAATCATAGAGGAGAGACAACTGGTATATACACAGCATGGAAGAAGATCGAATAACAAAGAGGATTTTTGAAGCCAAAAGGGCAAAAACAGAATAGATAGATTCCGAAGCACCTGGAAAGAACAAATGTCCAGAACATTAGAAAAAAAGAAGTATGAGATGGATTGAAACCAAGCAACTGGCCCAGAACAGGAAACTCTGTAAGACAAAAATAAGAGAATTATAGTCCGCACCGCAAGATACAAAAGGCGTAGGATTAAAAACTGAAATGGCTATACAGTACCAATTAGTACATTTTAAATAGATGGATACTCATATATTTATATATAATTTTCCATAACCACTTTACCCCGGAATCATATAAGTTCAGTACCTAGATGTCAAAATGTCTGTAACTATATCGGATATATCCGAGCAGACGCAATATTATTTTTAATGCGAAGTACATATTAATTAAATGAATGTGAAGCTATCATTAGATTCTTATAACGATAATTATAATTTTTTTGTGTAATTGCAAAAGATAGATCTAGTTAAAAGTGTACATATGGCTGTATAGGTATTAGAAACTAAATCCTGTAAGTTTTTCGCAACAATATGATGTAATAAAGTGTTAGGAGAAGTTTAACACAGTCGTAATACAAAATTGCCAGAACTGTTGCTCTTATAGTAGTTCTTTATCATTTATATCGAATTCAAGTCATAAACAGATGTAATTTTAAGTTAATGTACGCAGTTTATGAACTTTTAAGATGGAATAACTCTGCGATGTACATATTTTATAATGAGGCCCATTTTCTGAAAGCGATAATTGAAAACAAAATATTGTTTTTATAACACGTTTTTGATAAAATTTTTGAATAATTGTTAAATAAAATGTTTCATATTAGAACCTTAAATGTTGGGACACCTTGCAGCGGCTCCAAGTACTCAGCGCCCATGGTCACTATCCACATGCCCTTATTGTTAGGCACCACCTAATTATACATAGAAATAATTAGCCAAATCACCTATAATTTAATGATACCATGTCCTTGTCATGAAAAAAGAGCCTGAAAACTAAAACGCTCTATCAAATTAGAAGTACTTTTTGTTATCTATACGCTTTTATGTATGCATACAGAATTCGTTCCTGCCGTAGTTTAAACGAAAACCTCTAAAACGCGAACTCCAGACTTTCCGAAAATATTTGACCTTCTTTTTTTTGGAACGTAGCACACTAGAGCAATATTTCCTACACGTTCTTTTTTTTGCAGTGGATACGTTTAATGGCAGCAACTTGTACTTTTGGCGTTTGGACAGGAAACAAATGGGAGCTTATCTCTGCATCGCTAGCAACGACGTACCGCCAGCAGTCAGTAAGAGGATCTCTCTCAACGTCAACTGTAAGTATATTAATTTGTTGAAATTAATTTCGTACAAGGAGTAAAGACTTTTATTTATTAATGCGGGCTACTAATATCGCTGAGTTTGCTTTTTTTTCTTTTATAATAGAATAGGGAACAGTATAAGTGAAATTTTGATACGGAACAATAGTATACGTATATATGATATGTCGTCTGTGTAAAGTATAATATTCGAGATACTATTACATGCATATACATACTAAACCGAGTGTGTGAGATACAAAATATAATAATTGAATTGAGAAAAGACCCTATAAAGCCTATAAGTTATTCTTGCTCTCTTTGGGACCATTAGAGGCTTGAAAAGTATCATAAGAAATCTATTGTTAAAATCATCTGATAGCGACTATGATAAATGTCTAATAGTAAGTTACACATTTATGATTCACTTTATAATTTCTATAAATTTGGGAATATACACGTTGGCAAGTTATAGTATGTGAAGTTATTGAAAAGAGCTAATATAATATTCAATTTTTCTTAATTCAAAATAATAAAATTATGTCGTATAATGCATTGAATATACTTGTAATATCTGCGTCCGCTTTGGCTAAGTGTATGTATACACATGTACCACCTCATGCAAAACACCCATTCTAAAATTTTATAAGAAATATATTTTTTTCAATGTCTAGACCTCATCTCGAATTATAAAATTAGCCCAACAAACACTCCCAGTTTGCCCCAAAATAATTTTAATTAAATTTAAATTGAATATTATATTTTTCCATGTATATCAAAAACTCAATAATTTTTATAAACCAACGCCATATCATAAGAGTATATATTAACTGGACTTCATTACAACTTCTAAGCTATGTTTTACAACATAGAATGTATTAATATTCTTCAAAAGCTTTGGGACAAGATGTAACAAAATTACATACTAAAGTAATTCATGTAAATACGACTATTTCCTGAATCGCCCAAAAATATCCACAGTAGTAGTGGTAGACAAGAATGGTAATAAATGTCATCGACAATTATAAATCGACAATAATCCTGTCATTACTCCTCAAATATAAGGAAAGATCAATTGGAAGTGAATATACGGTGCGAAAGAAACATGTTTTTCTCAATTTTCAACAAATATATGAACAGTAACAGTGGCGACTTGTGGTTAAAAAATGTGGATGTTGCCAATTTTGTGAATACTAATACGACTTACAGTAGGTGACTACTAAAAATTATTTTTGCTATAGTAGTTATAAAGGAATAAGAAAAAATACTTTTAAAGCTCTCTAATGTCCTGATTTTAGCAAATTTTAGAAGAATAGAAAATTCGATAAGACGATTTTCGGTAGTAGCAAATTTATCGATAAGTCTTTGATTAAAATCTGGAATACCTCCAATGAAATCCTCTTCGTTAAAAAGCATCGCCATCGCCAGTGCAGAAAGTCTTTCTTGTACCATGCTGTTTCTAAAGAAACACTTTTCAAAGAGAAAAATGCCGTTCTGCTTCAACTAATGTCACTGCAATTAGAAGCTTTAAGGTTTCACTCAAAGTCACACTTAGCTCACTGTTTTGTCCTAAACTGGAACAAAACTCGAGATTCATTTAAATTCTTTTGTAGCATAAATTACACCTAATTCAATACGTATTTCCATTCACCAAAGTATGGGTAAGAAGAAGGGGGCTGTATTGATTAAATTTGTCAGCATATAATATAGAATTTGCGGTTGCGTGTCCAGTAGAGCTATTTTATCCAATATTGCGATCCTTTGAGAACTGTTTGAAGGTACAAATTCCTTGTAAATTTGCAAAGAATATACGGACATTAATGTTGGCAGTGGCAGCATTCAACATAACTAAGTTTAGCGTATTTGTAAGTTTGTTGAATTAGTGCATTACACGACCCGCTTCTAACGGCTGTGTCAGCATATATCTGGGCAATCAGTTTTCTTTCGTTATCTCTGATATATGTTTCTAGATCTGCAAGAATGACTAATAGATAATGTTTTCGCGTCACGATCTGACGGTGCTAAAAAGTCCAAAATTGTTCAACAGGCTCACCTTTAGCTATATACCATATGGACACCATAAGTTCTCGACCTGATATAGAAAAAGCAAGTGACGATTGCAAGAACTGTGTGGATGTACTGGTATACCTGTGAATAGAAAAAGGAAACTTGGAACAATATAAGAAATTTTACTTTTAAATGTAATTTCCCCTATCTTCTATACATTGATTAGAACGATTAATTAATAATTCGATATCCTTGTAAAAATAATGTGAAGTTTTTTCATCGATATGTTCTATAACAACTGCTTGCAACTCACTGTCGTCCTTAAAATAACATCCCCTAGGGTCTTTTTTAAATTAAAAAACAAATAAAAATCACAACGAGTCATATCCGTACTATACGGTGGATGTTCTAATTCTTGAAAGCCACATTCGCGGATGGCAGCTTGTGAATCGGCGGCAGTATGGACGGGACTGTCCTCATGCAATAATCGCACACACCCCTTGTTAATTTTCCACGACATCTTGCACGAAAAATATCCCGTAATTTATACGATAAAGGCGCATAATACATGCCGTTCACAGTTGTATTGAGCTTTTTAAAGTTAATTCGCAAAATGCTCTCACAATCCCAGAATATTCTGGCTATCACCTTCTTCGTTGATTAAACGACTTTCGCCTTTCTTGGACGAAGTTCATCAGGTCACCGCCATTCCATGGACTCCCTTTTCGATAGAGGATCGTCAAACAGAACCATTGTTTCATCCTCTGTGACAATGAACTCCAAAGTCGGTTTTGGGTCGTGCCCACGCATGTTTAAAGATTCGACCAACATTCGACTCGAGTTTGAACCAGTATAACCCTGTAAGGCCGAGAATTTATGGCGCCTAACTCATACCTAAATACCACAGCCATTTGATAATTATTTGAAACGTTAGTAGTTTCGTCAACTATTATAGACAAATAATCAGCTCCTTTTATTTTTCTAGTGATTTCTTCCTGAACATTCTTTGCAGTAATTTCATTTTGTATACGTTTTGGGGTTCCCTTGAAAACAATAGTTTATATATAATTTTATTATTTATTACGTTTGGTGATTCCTCAAACCTGTAAACCATCGAAGACGCCGTCATTGGAGAAGGCGTTACACAGTCTGCTTAAAAATTATGGACGTTATTCCATCGTCCATAATTTCTTTAAGAGGTTGATTTCAGAAAATGCTCAGACATGCCTATTTTTAATCTAATTTCTCTAAACGAGATTGATATGTAAATTTATGGAACCAAACTGTTAATATACGCAAAAATTCGGAGTGGAGAGTTACATTTTACATTTAATATGTTGTTAAGCCTCCTCATACTTTAATGAACGTTTTAATCCCCTTTAACATATTGTAATCAATCGAAATAGATTAAAATCTACTCGACAACATGAGTACGCATTTAATTTTCCAACAATTACCAGTGCTACCACATCCGCGAATTATATTTTATAAATTTCAAAACCGGATAACGACTCAACGTTACGAAACTTCTAAACTCGCATACCCATAAATAATTCTGAATATATCATCGTAGAATCCTCCCGCTACATTCAAATATTGTTTAAAAGTTACGAATACGGACGCTTGTTACTTCAAGTATTTCAAATTAAAGTTGGTATTATCTCCGTACCACTGAAAGTAAATTAAACGATTAGCGATCTTCCGTGTGCTCAGGGCGGCACGGTATTCAGAAAAGCGGAACGGCCTACTAGAGGTAAGTTACTTTCGGTTTGTTGTTGAAGTTGTATAACGGCGCAATCTGGAAAACGGAAAGTTAACACATGGTGTCAAACTAATTAGGAAGTTATGCGTGGAGGGGCATGATGAGAGGTTGGCAGCAATGGAAATGGCGGGAAAACGGGTACGTTTAAGCGGACACACGCAGTCTGGATAACGAGTTCGGTCGAAGTTGGCGACGGATATGGCTAGGAAGATTACCAACTTAAGCGAGGACGCGCTCTATCCGGTCTTTTTGTTTATATTTTCTTAGCTGGATTATGGTGGTCGAGTTTTGCTATGTTAACCCTCAATTTCGCTGATGTGAATGTTCCCGGGTGTCAAATTCAGATCATAATGAAACTTGGTTTGTAAGAAGAGTATGTTCAAACTTAAAAACAATTTTTTTTTAATCGAACACCCCTTTGAAAACACACAAATTTTCAGTTTTCGGAAATAGATGGAATAATAATTTAAATGCGAATGTTGTTCCTTATCGAAAGGTCTTTCAGAACACGTGAATGTATTATATACAGGATGTTGTATTTAAGCGCCACCCTCTATGATAGGGCTGACTATAATAATATGGAAAAACATTAACACAAATTGTTTTTGATACCCTTTATTGATCAAATTTGCCACCATATCCTTTTAGTACTATCAGTAATGGAAATGTAAGTTTACCAGATCCAAATATTATTGGGAGAATAGTACAACTGTAGGTTGTTGCTTGTATAGGCCGAACGGGAGTTTCAACTTTGTTCGTACCTTGGAATGCTAATGAACATCTAGAATTATCTCCAAGTTAAAACCGCTTTCATCTGCATTATATAAAGACTCGACACTATAACTCTAAATTACTGGTTTGATTTCATTAATAATTTTGCGCGAAACAATTCTATATGTTCTTTTAAAATTCAATATCCACTTCTTTGAAGCTTTGAAATTTCCTAGCTTAATATCTTCGTTAGCTTCTAATGCCCACTTTCGTATATCTATATCGTGTATGATGGTATACAGTCCACTCATTTTCACAAATTTTTCTATCACGTATTGCGTTCCGCCTTTTTCTAGACTTTCCTCCCATCGATACAGTTGTCGTAGAGAGTTTACCTTTCTAAATCTCCTTTTGCACTGACTCTACGGAGAGCCGCTTCTTTTTCCCACTCTTCTAATAATTAACAGCTTTTTTACTTGATATCTAAAATGCCTTCCTCTTCTAATGAAGAAGGTCGGGATGTATTGTAACTTAAAATTGATTTAAAACGGTTTTTACTGCAAAGCACAAATCATTCATAGAACAGGACGGAGCCCTCTTTCGACAATTTTTATAAAGTCTTACATGTTTGTTGCAAGTACACAAATTTTATTCAGTGAAAATGTTCCTTTTATGATTTTGACATTTGTCATGACCAGAGATAAGAGATCTTAGTAGAGAATGTCAACGTAATAACATGAAATCATAATTGCGATTTCTGCCCTTTACCCTAAGAAAGTAAATTAAAATCCGTACCGCGGTATGCATTGTACACTGTATCAGGAGGTAGAGTTGTCAATATTGGATCATGAATAACGTAAATCAATTTTTTCAACCTATCAAAATTTATTTTTGGATTAGGGGATTTGCGAAACGAAGGTACTCCATCTTCACAATTAGTGATACTACACTTTATGCTATTTGAGAAATATAATTAACTGACAATATGTATATGTATATAACCGTAAAACGACTAACCCTATATATTAATTTTGTACTATTTATATTCTAATATAAAATAATTGTTAATCAGAGCCTGTTCTATATTAATCACTAAAATACTAACTAAATGTAACTAAAAGCTAGACATAAATATCAGAAGAAAAATTTAGCAACCAAACCTGACTAGCAGCAGAATTAAAATAACTTTCAGCCTTGTTTCTCAAACATGTCTACATAAAACCATAGAGATTTTACCAGTAGTAAATAAACAACAGCGTTGTCTATCATCAGAAAGTAAACTAGAACTTCTATCACACCACTTATAATTTACTTCGCCACCCTTGGCCATATCATTCAAATAACTCGTTACTGAAACTCTTAATACGAATTTTGTTTGGTGTAAGCTATTTGAATGACATGACAAATATGAAAATCATAAGACATAATTATAATTTGCTTAATAATAGTTTGTTTGGGATTTAGTCATCATCATTTACCTACCTAAAGATATACAAGCATTAAGTGTAAGTAATGCAAAAACATCCTACAAATTACACCGCAGTACCTGCTATAAACATTCCCGTAATGACGCATTCTATTGTTCAGCAAATATGCTACAATACAAAAGTTTTGTTTAAGTGCACTGTAGACTTTAGAAACCCACGTTCTGTCACTCCATTAATATAGCGTTACGTTTGTATATAGTTAGACGTATTGATTTGCATATAGAATCAATGTTTGAATCTAAGAGGCAATGTCAGTTAAAAATAAACCTTCATACATATTAAAACCTACAAAGAAACTATTCGTTAAAGGTCAACAATTACGGATTCAATAACATGTTTAATGTACAAATTTACATTAAATTTCTAAAATTTCCATTCAACCGATACCAGCCGCAATTGAATAAGAACAAAAAAGGTATCGTACATAGTTAATGGTAACTGCCATCGAACCGCGACTCTGTATTCAAAGATATAGGAAGTACTTCCAGGAAAATTTTGCTCGTTAAAAACTTTTCACGTTTCCTACTTTCATTCCTTTTTACTTCTAGGTTCCTTTCGTTATTCCGTTCTTCAGCAAGGATTAGGAAAATAAGTTTCACTTGAGACCGAATAGAAATAGAATAAATTCACTTGTTTTGTCGTACTTTTAGTTTTCGTTTCGGATAAACTTTATTTTACAAGCAAAAGCATTCAGCGTAAATAAATAGGAAGCAGAGGTTGTAAATGTACCCTTATACGCGCAGAACTCACTGAATTCGTAGACAGCGTGTGGATCAATAATCCGACAAAATTACTTTAATAGTTATCTCTAAAAAAATAGTGTGAAATAACACATTCTTTTAATCCCATGTACATTTGCCTTGTGTGTAACCTTAGAACAAAATTGTCGTGGTAATCTATTACTTTTTAAATAAAATTGTTACAGAGGTAATGTCTATATATTTCTAGGCTTTATTCATACATCAATCTCAAATTAAATACATTTCATTTAAAAGTAGATAATTATTATTGATTATATGTACGAAAATTCAAAAGAATTTCAGCTACGCAGAATGTCAGGCCCGTCATTTTCTAGAATGCAAAGATTAATTCAGTAAGACTGCAAAACTTTAGGATGACTAATGAAACGTATCCATAGAAGAAGGCTGGAAAGAACATTTTTTTTGTTGCACCACTACAACGCTATGGCAGCAAGGAAACGATGAAGACAATGATGAACCTGAGATTCACGGTTGTTTACTTCGTAGAGTTTTGATGTGGCGCTCTCAGATTTTTGGTTGTTCCCAAGAATGAAGGAAACATTCAAGACACTATATTTTTTATCAGACGCAAACGGGATCCTATTTGCAATTGTATCAATAAAGAAAGCAAAGGCTTTCATGGGCGGAATGAAGAAATGGATTGTGTGTTAAATAATCATCACGCGGAAAAATAATTACCTCTATTTATCCAACAGACACCTATTCACAGAACAATATGCATAGAGTGCACTACCCCGACATTAATGGGATACGTGAGATACATATACACTAGGGTGACAGAATAAAATAGACACCAGGTAAAGCGGTATAAATATGTAAACAGCTAAATTCTAAGAACGAATTAAGAACTTTCTCTTGTCATTAGGGTAGGGGTAGATGTATCGGAAGGAATTCGTCACAGTTTAGTATCGTTACAACTACGCCTCGCTTACAAGGTTCGAGTGATGTAAGCGACTTCACACGGGGTCGCATCGTTGGCCAGAGTGAACGCGTCGCTTCGCAACGTGAAATAAGTAAATTTTTAAATATTCGGTTGTCCACAGTTAACATAATTTAAACGCAAGGAAAAAACAACAGTGGAGCCGAGACCAGGTCGTGCCGGACCTTCTGAAAGAAGTAAAAGAATGCTTGTCCGCGAAGTGTTAAGAGAACCGCGAAAAAGTACGGCTGAGCTTGCGGCAACTTCACAGAAAAGTCAGCGCACCGTTCTGCGATACCTCCACAGTGTGGGGATGTATAAAAGGGTGGCAAAGAAAAAACCTCTGCTTACGGCGTTTCAAAAACGGCGCCGAATGGCTTGGGCGATCGAAATGCGAACGAAGCCCGAAGAGTTTTAGCGGTCTGTCATTTTTTCAGACGAAAGCAGATACTGCCAATTCAGTGATAGTGGTCGTACGTGGGTATGGAGATGTTCGTTACAGCAACTGGACGACAAATTTTTGCATTAGACGGTAAAATACGGCGGTGTGAACATCATGGTGTGGGGCGCGATATGGTATGGTGGAAGATCGCAATTAGTAATCTGCGACGGAAATATAAATGCGGCAAAATATGTCCAAATATTAACAGAAGGACTACTACAGATACTCGACAACGCCATTTTATCTAAAGAAGACGCCACTTTTATGGAGGATGGAGCACCCTGCCACAAAGCAAGAACAACAACCACATGGAAAGAGGAACAGGGGATTCGGATTTTACCATGGCCAGACATGAATCCAATAGAGAATGTTTGGCACATAATCCAGACAAATATGGCGAAACGACCCCGAAAACCCAGCAATAAGGAAAAACTCGTGGCAGCTGTTACAGAAGAGTGGTTAAATATTCCAAAAGACACCATTAATCATTTAATAGATTCTATGCCACGACGACTCGCAGCACTTCACGCAAGTAAAGATGGATCGACAAAATATTAGTCTAATATAAAAATTTTAAAATATTTTGTATATATAACGAGAATATTTTTAATTAGTAAGTGTCTATTTTATTCTGTCACCCTAGTGTACATAAAAATTACAAATAAAATAGTACTACCATAATATAGTCTCCACATAAATCTCAAAAAACACCAAGTATAATACACCTTAATGGAAATACATAATGGTCTTTTTAGAATAACACTTACTATCTGATTTTGATAGTATATATTCATAACAGTAAAACTTATTTACAAAATCGTCTCAAACACGCAAACAATGTATTCCTGTATTAAATTTTATGGTGGCAATAAAGCAATAATGCGTTAACAGCAGTAAACTTGGAATGAATGCGCTATGGAATAGAATTAGGGAGGGGTATTGAATCATACATCTGCCTTATCCAGTATATTGCTGAGATACAGAAAACGTGGTGATTGCGTTAGAAAGACCCTATTCCACATCGTTATTTTATTTAATCGAAATTATGCAAAGAAGAGGGAGAATTGGATATTGAAGCGCGTCCCAGAATCTGCATTTTACACGAAGCAAATGCCTCAAATAAAGAAATTGCTGGACAATTAAATATTTCTGAGTATTTGAAAATCCTAGAAAACGATGGGATACCTACTGGATATAAATTAAGTGTGGTTCGGTCATCAATAAGATAACGACTACAATCACACCGCAAAGGTGGTTAAAGCTTATTTTCAAGACAAATCTTCTAAAGGAAACCTATCCTTAATGAAATTGCTGTCGCAGAGCCCTGATTACAACCCCGTTGAGCTCTTATAAATTCATCGTGAGGTCCGGAAAAAATTTCAGACTGGTAAGGTAACATTCTGGAATGCTCTGTAGGAAGTGTGAAATGCTATAGACGAATCGTACTAGGAGCGATTAGTTCTAAGGATGCCGCGTATCTATCAGACAATCATTAACAGTAACAGTATAATTTTTATTAGAATACAAAAGGGTGGTCGCGGCATTTATCTCGAAAGTAGGTCACGTGGCAACAATTCATCGCTGACCAACTCCGAATGGTGAAACATTCTCCACCAAGAGAATGCAAGTTCGCCCGCAGTACGCGAAACAATTGAACTTTTAACGCAACAAGACGTCGAATTGTTAGACCATCCTCCACACAGTCCGGACCTAAGACCTAACGATTACTTTACCTTTCCGAAAATCAAGAACGTATTGCTTGGTCAAAGGTTTCAGTCGTCAGAAGAACCAGTTGATTTCGCCAAAAACTAAATTTTGACTATACCAATAAACTAATGGAATAACTATTTGTTCTAGCGCATCCAGAAGTGCATTAGCCTTTGTGGTGAGTACTTCGAAAAACAATAAAATGTTTAAAAGCTACCTACTGTTTTATTCCACCTCTATATGCAAAAGTTAAAAGACAACCCTCATAGTACATGCCAAAATACTAGATTCTATACATTGATAATAGAATAAGTTTATTTCATTTTGAGACTGGTTTCATTATTTTGTATTTTCTCATGCCTATTTTATAAATTTGGAGTTCTTGTATATCAGTCCACCGTTGTAATTTAGTGTATTTTGGGAATTAATAGAGAACCTCCTTCTCGTTAAGAATTGAATTTTACCTTACAATATCATATATACATAACTGATAGCACACTCGGAAGAGACATTACAGCAAAACTTGAACATATACCAAGAAGAACTAACAAAGATAAACAAGGAGATAAACACGAGGAAAACAAACAGAATGATAATAGCAGCAGAAGAAAGAAAACATAGCATCAAAATCGGGGAAAAAGCATTGGAACAAGTTAAAAGTTACAACTACTTAGGAACAATCATTGAAGACAATGGGAGAATAGAGAAAGAGGTAAATGAGAGGGTAGGGAAATCCGCAAAAATATATAACATATCGAGAAATTCATTTCTGGATAAAAAAGAAATATCAAAAAAAATAAAGACAGAGGTGTATAAAAGAGTGGTCAGACCAATATTAACATATAGCAGTGACTCATGGATAACCACGAATAGAATCAAAAGCAGAGTTACGGCCATGGAAATGAGATTCCTAAGAAGAATAGAAGGAGTAACTAGAAGAGACAGAATCAGAAACATGACAATCACTAATAGTCTGGGTATCAAACCAGTAGAAGTGGTCATAGAAGAGAGACAACTGGGATGGCTTGGACATCTACACAGAATGGAAGAAGATCGAATCACAAAGAGGATATTTGACGCCAAAACAGAGGGCAAAAACAGAATAGGTGACCCCGAAACACCTGGAAGCAGCAGGTGTATAGAACATTGGAAAAGAGAAGTATGGGATGGATTGAAGCCAAACAACTGGCTCAGAACAGGAACCTGTGGAAGATAAAAATTAGAAATAAATAGTCCGACACCGCAAGGTATAAACATAGGATTAAAAAAAATAATAATAACATGAAATATGTAGAGTAGGAAGGGCCAAAGGTAGTTTTTAAATATATAGAATGTTTCGTTAAAAACGGCAATTAATTATTATAGTATATTGTAGTATAAAGAACTTGCTAGATTTATGAATTCAGAACCTAAAGATACATATTTACTCATTATATTCTTTTAATAACTGTTATGATTGTCAAAATTTTTAAAACTAGCCAGCATCTCTACGCGAGACGGTGCGACTGCAACCTACCAGGTCTACTTCTACGTCATTTTCCTAGGACACACATTACCAGACTTTCAATATCCATTATCGTTTATGACATACCTATAAAGACGTCGAAAAAGAGACATGTGCGTATGGAACATAATCCATATATATACTAAAGAAGTTTTATGTAGGCTCGGAAAAGTCTCATGTTTACTTTATCGGACATGAATTGCCGACAGTCGTTACGATTGTCGGAGAGCTTGGTCTTTTGCTGTTTTCTTTTATTTCAGCGTCACGGCATCAGTTTTTGTTTTCAGAGCAGAACAAACCCATGCTCGCATAGGCACACAATAAACGAACGATATAAAAAGACATAAAAGCGGATGATGTTACTTAAAAACGAAAGCGGCAATATAAATTTTGCGACGCCGCGTTTAAAAATGTATGCATGCTTAGAAGAAGAAGAAGAGAAAAAAGCCGGAGAGTATTCGTTCGGAGAGAAGATGTATCGTTACGGTGGATTATTTACGAAATGCTTAGCGGCGCCGTCCTTTCGTTTTCAAGATATTACAGTGAATCTGCTGTAAAATATATCTACGTTGTACCTATATACAAAACAGCTTTTTCTTTGTCGCGGCTTTCCTTGTTTGTTTATTCCTTTCTTACACGCCTCATATGTTCGCGGAGTAGTCTACGAGTCGTTGTTTATGATAGAGTTGCGGTTTTTTCGTAAGTTGCGACCACATTTTGAAATTGTCTTTTAAGTAAAATAAGATACGAATGATGCTATATAAAGTTCTTGCCTTCATAATCTGGTTAAAGAACGAGATGGAATTGATTACTTTGTACCTGTTTTTGAACTACACTTTATTCATTGGGATTTGTTAAAGGAAACCTATTCCTTCGAGTAATCATCAGTCACCATCCTCGCAGCTTATCTACGGTATTGATGAGCGTTGAACATAACAATTTTAAATATTTCAAAATATACCAATTCAGTCAGCGAAATTTTATATAGTTCCATATGGACTTTTGAATCAAATATCTTCGGCAAATTCTACGTCAAAATTAATGCTGGAAAAAATTGCATTTCATACAGAAAATATTTACAATACTGGTAACTCAAAACAGTGACAGGCATCCTACGAAATCAAGCATTACTTTTGAGTGTAACAAAAACTACTAAACATCTTCAAATTTCATCAACAACTTTTATAAAGTTGGGCAATTCCTACGGGAAAAGTCGCGTTAAAGGGAATGATCAAAAACTAACTCGAAGGCAGCGCTCATCGATATCTCGGTTAGCCTCTTCTGGTAATGCAACCGCGCAACAACTAAAGTGTAATTTAAATTTATCAGTGACAAACCGATGTGTACAACAAATTTTATCCGACAGTAAACGTTTTCGGTGGCTAATGAAGGTTTCAAAACCACGCTTAAAATAGACACATAAACAGGCAAGACTAAAATTTGCGTAAGATCATATGAAGTGGAATCATGAGTTTAATTAAGCGTTGAAACCTAGAAATTAAACCGAAGAGGATTGGACAAATCTTTCGAACGACGAATCCAAATTCCAAACTTTTGGTAATAAACCACGAATTTTTATTCAAAGCATATCATATCTAAAAAAATGTTGCTACAAGCTCTCATGCCATCTGTAAAAGACGGAAGAGGTTCTGTGACTATCAGAGGATATTTTTTTTGTTAATAAACTGTGAAATTTGTTAATGTGTTAGGTTTCCTTTTTTGGCGGTGAACGGCTCAACGGGATTATAAGCTAGTTTAGCTTGTCACAACCGCAGAAACCTTAAAGTGTAGGAACAATATACATGTGTGTTTCACAGCTTAGTTACTACACCGCCTCGCCGTAAAGGGAAAAGCACCTTTGGTTATTTTCCCAACGGCGATTAGTAATTTGGGAGGGTACCGAACCCACGGGGAAAAGTACTGTTGCCAAATTCGGACGCCAGTTCTTTTACTACTGGGCCACCGAGCGTATTATATATATATATTATATTTGCATAAAGACTATAAAAGAATATTCATGCTAGATTTTGGTGATTATCAAACACACCTACAATACTCTTTAAACTGTACAACAGAAAACACAAGGAAAATAATGAAAAGAC
Organism: Trypoxylus dichotomus; assembly: GCA_023509865.1. NCBI lineage: Eukaryota > Metazoa > Arthropoda > Insecta > Coleoptera > Scarabaeidae > Trypoxylus > Trypoxylus dichotomus. The sequence continues at coordinate 40,299,426 of CM042081.1, forward strand.
TTAAAAGTGTCTACAGATACTTTAACTAAAATGCTGTATTTGGTTCTTATTCCTCGTCGTCTTCCTTTATATTGTACTAAACCATGCTTTGATTCGTCAACACTGCAGGTCACTTTAATGTTTACCGCCTAGCAGTTATATATGCTGTAGACGCCCTCAAATGCAAATAAAACTCAGTATGTTGAACGCTTTGAATGTAATAAAGGGGGTTTCAATAAGAACGCCTAATTCATCTACTGTGAAAGAGATAATTAAAACATTCAAAAGTACTGGTTCGGTTAGTGATATGGAAGAATGCGAATGCCGATTTTGCGGACAAAACCATTCACCTCGATAGCTTCGTTAATCAGCAAAATTATCGCGTTTGACGCTCAGAAAATCAACGAATGTTTCATTTGAAAGCGATGCATCCAAAACATGTCACTGTCTGGTGTGCGTTGTGCTCTGGAGGGACAGATGGACCGTATTTCTTTGAAGATGAGTAAGATAATGCAATAACGGTGAACGGCAAACGTTATCGTGCTATAATAACACAACTTTTGCGCCCCAATTGGAAAATATTGCTCTTGACAACATGTGATTTCAGCAGGATGGTGCTACATGTCATAACGCCCGTGACACATTGATCCTGATCGTGTCATTTCCCGGCTCGGTGACCAGAATTGGCCTCCACGTTCTTGCAACTTAACATCTTTGGACTTCTGACTGTGAGGTTATCTGAAGTCATAGGTTTATGCCAACAAGCTCACAAACACCGAAACATAGAAGCCCGAAATTAGATCCTCTATTAATGAAAGGCTACCACATGTATGCAATAATGTTACTGCAAATTTTGTCGAAATATCTCAGCAAAGTCATAACGATCATTTACAAGATATTTTGTTTCATGCAGAATGCTCAAATGTATACATTATAAATCAATAAATATTTCAACACTTTGCTACAGAAAACCATATTCTATTGAAGGTTAAAATCTTGTACTCTTATTGAAACACTCTTTATAATATAATGACGCTCTAATGTAGGCAACCTAAAAGAAATTTTAATCGAAAACTTTTTCTAATTCTTTTGTTTATGAGGTTTACGAGGTTCGTCTTTCAGTAGGAAACCAAACTACGCAATAAATTCTTAGATTAAACACTTCAGATATGATCTTTTGGGTGCTCTAATAATAATGGGATTTATATGTATGTGTACATACATATATATGTTATTAATTCTACAGAACTAATACTAAGAGCTCTCTTGTTCTACCAGTGCTCCTACAGCTACACTCGAGTGTCGCCTGCTAGTTGTAGTTGCGTACATTATGCAGTAGTTCGTGATGTAGGGGACGCCCGCGGCGCAGAACTAATTCATTTCGGCGGAAGTCGCACGAAATTTATGATGACGTCCGGTGCGCGGTAATATACGATTGTTGTTGGGACGTATTGGAATTGTTTGCGCACTACAAGTTTCAAAAGGGAGGTCGTCGCCACCGCCGTCGTTTCGGTGAGCGTCGGTCCAAGTAATAACTTATCAAACTATTGAGATATTCATCGTGCAAAGCACGAATGTGTATGCATGATTCTCGCTTAGTTAAGTGCAATTGCTTCTTTCTTTTTTTGTTACTGTGTTGAATGCGATAGCAGGAAAAGAAATTTTAAGAGAATTAATATAATCAATTCCCAAGCGATTGAAGTGATAAATTCGCTTTCGTTGGTTTTAAGCAACGAACGTCTAATATATTATTAATTAATCTAATCTACACCCAAGAAAGGCAACAAAAAGAAATACGAAAACTATAGGACAATTAGTGTTACGTCTTCTATATGCAGACTGCATGGACAAACAGTAAAATCCAGAATAGAGAAACAAGTAAAAGACTCAGAGGAACAGAGTGCTTTCAGACCTGGAAGATCTTCTATTGATAACATTTTTTGTCTAAAACAACTAACTGAAAAAAGTATAGCACACGGACATGAACTACATCTTATATTTATAGATTTGAAAAAAACTTATGACACTGTTCCCATAAATCAGTTATGGCAGGCAATGTACTTCATTCACTTCACTCACAACGGAGTACAAACAAACCATGTAAACGTGATTAAACAACTTTATAAAAACAACAAAAGCAGAGTGAAAGTCGGAAACAACTACTGGGATAAACTCATTGCAAATAAAGGATTGCGACAGGGATACTACATGGGCTGAAAAGTCCCGGGCCTAACAAAGAAAACACGGTTTTTTTGGTTCAAAATTAGCTTTATTCATCAACGTAATCTCCATCAAGAGCAACGCAATCATTCCGAACGATTTATCTTTTGCCCCAAAATAGGCCTCAGTTTCAGCGATAACCTCTTCATTCGTGCGAAATTTCTTACCGCCGAGTATTTTTTTGAGGTCTGCGAACAGCCAGTAGTCGCTGGGAGCCAAATATGGCAAATACGGTGGATGTGGGAGCAATTCGAAGTTCAATTCATGTAGTTTTGCCATTGTCTTGATTGACTTGTGACACGGTGCGTTGTCTTGATGAAACAACATTTTTTTCTTTGCCATATGCGGTCGTTTCTTTGCAATTTCGGCCTTCAAACGCTCCAATAACGCTATATAATATTCACTGTTGATGGTATTTCCTTTCTCAAGATAGTCGATGAATATTACACCACGCATATCCCAAAACACCGAGGCCATAACCTTTCCAGCCGATTGTTGTGCTTTCGGGCGCTTTGGAGGTTGGAGGTTTACCAGTTGCTGTCCACTCAGGTGACGATCGTTTTGATTCCGGAGTGAAGTGATGGATCCATGTTTCATCCATTGTCACATATTGACGCAAAAAAATCCGGTTTGTTACGTTTAAACATGGCCAAACACTGCTCAGAATCATCAACACGTTCTTGTTTTTGGTCAACAGTGAGCAAACGCGGCACCCATTTTGAACAGAGCTTTCTCATAGTCAAATGCTCATGCAATATAAAGCCAATACGTTCTTTTGATATCTTTACGATGTCAGCTAACTCACGCAACTTCACTTTTCGATCATTCAAAACGATTTTGTGGATTTTTTGATGTTTTCTGGTGTTACCGCCTCATTTGAACGTCCACTGCGTTCTGCATCATCGGTGTCTCTACGACCACGTTTGAAGTCAGCAAACCAATGTTTTATTGTTGTTTCTGATGGAGCGGAGTCCCCAGAACACTTTTCAAGCCATTGCTTCGCTTGAACGGTATTTTTTTCCCATCAAGAAGCAGTGTAAAATTAAAACATGAAATTGTTTTTGATCCATTGTTTTGAAAATAACAAAAGTAGCTTGACTCTTAGCACAATAACTCACAAACTAATGAATAGGATATCATGAAATTTTAACAGCTGTCTTTTGAAGGTTAGTACTAACTGAGAGAAAGGTAACTGCAATAAAAGTAGCGTCATCTATGTGTTAGGCCCGGGACTTTTCAGCCCAGGTGTTATTACTAACGTTATTTAAAATATATCTAAAGGCGGTACTGAGGGATTGGAGTAAGAAATATACACCGATGGGCGCTGCTTCTCGACGAACAACATATATTTAGTTTGGAGTTCGCCGAGGATCAGGTTATATTAGCTGAGGTCGGAGATGACATCGATTACATGTTCAGAAAACTGAGGAAAGGATACGCGAGATGGTGTTTGAAAGCCAATATGGATAAGACAGAGCCGAGTACCATGTAATCGGCTCACAAGGAATACAGTTAGTAGTGGAAAATGATAAAAACGATAAATGCGTATAAATATCTAGGAGTTACGTTAACTTCCAATGGTAGAGATGAAATAGACATACAGAATGAAATAATAAAGGGTTAAAACTATAATTGAACAACTACACCCTGTGATGTGGAATGACAATATTAAGAAGAAAAGAAAAACCCGTCTTCCATTCCTTTGTTGAAAGTTGTGTTACCTATGGAAATGAAGTGTGGGCGCTGAATAAGAAGATGGAAAACAAAATAATGTCAATGGAGATAATGTACTCGAGATGCTGCTGTAAGAAGACATTATTATATCATGAAAGAAATGAAAGAATAAGAGAAATAATGCAGATGGCACCACAATTCTAAAACCTCTTATATTCACCAAATCGGTTTTAAAACAACTACGGTTCACATTCTCAATACTCTGTCCCACAGTACTTTTTTGCTGGAACCCAACAACACCGTTACGACAATGGCAAACGGCCGTGAAACTATTTATTTAAAACATTAACCTCCCGTATCTAAAATATTAGTCCTAGTAAAGTCTACATCCGCGCCTCGAAGCGTATACATTTTAAATTAATTTTACAACGTTTTTGCATAAACGCCCTTTGTATCACTTGCCAATTTTTACAGGACGAATATCCGACACTGACAAACAATCGTTATGACTGATTTATGTTGTGGACTCTTTCCTTCAAAGGGATTTCAATATTTCTTTTACACCCTGGTTGTATTTTTGTTTACACAAAACCTACCTGATATTTACTACAGTTATAAATATGTATTACGAACATTTTATGCAAATAGCACAAACTTAACCGTAAATTAAACATCTTCATCTCAAAATAGGGACAAATCGCTGATTAGATAGTTAATTTATGACTAATAGGTTCTGCAACTATCACACTTTAATCAATTAAACCTACTCAATTGAGGTAATGCATTCCTTGGGTTAAATCAAACGCACTGTGGTGGAAAATCTTAGGCTTTTAGTTTGTCAAATGGGTTCTTTTATTTAAATTTTTGTTTATTTTAAATTCAAGTATAAATAATATTAAATAATTGAAGTAGCCAAATGTAAGAGATTCTAAATAGGTACATATATTGACAAACCAATATATATATATATATATCGCTTTTTAACAAAAGAAGAAGAGAAATACCCAAACCACAAAATGGGAGTAAATTTTGATAATTTATTATAATTTGATGTCTTTAATTTTGTAATCGTGCTCACACTCACACACATCGTATCGTATTCTAGCTTCCCTGGTCTTCAGCTTCCACCAATGTATCCGGAACTCTAAATTATTATGAAAATATCAACTGGGACACTTTTAACTTAAAATAACTTTGAAGAATTTCAGAAACTATAATTATTTCGAAAAATAACGAATCTTTCTCTGGAGAGACAACTCCAACGTCTGTAACTTTCACACAATCGTTATTTAATATGGCCAGGCGTGCCATCCATCCGACGTACAAGAAATTTTGAAGATTTTGAAGTGTGTTTTATTTCGAGACGATACATATTTTAATAATATGATAAAAATGTGTGAGTACAGTACATTATACATAAATTTGGAAGAAATTATCATTAAACACAAAAATATGTTTACAAAAAACGATATATATATAGTTAAAGATAGTAGAGTTTACGTCTCCACTGCACATTTTGTTTAAAGGACTCCTTTTTTAACTTAAATTGTAAGTTATGGATATCTGTAAAATTTAATACAGAAAGAACAGGAAGTCCTAACGGTGCTTTGCGTCCAACAACAACAATAACAAAATAAAGGCGTGAAGCAATATACTGACGAGCAAATATTAAATATAGAATTATGAAGCATCGCATGAGTATTACATCCCAGTTATTGCAACAAACAAGAAACTTTAAATTAACGTAGGTTTTCTCTCAATTCATTGTTAAAACATCTTTAATTTAAGCAATGAGATCTATTTAACATTTTGCTTAATATTGCAACAAAATGTCAAACATATTGGGAATATACAATCATAAAAATTGCTGGTTGAACGGTTTTTGTTAACTCAACAATTTGAAACCTTTCCACTTTTATCTGCACTACCATCTTCTCAATTTTCTTGCCCCTAAAGCATACTTACTGAAATATATGAAATATTAATAAGTATACGTCGAAACCAACCGAAGTTAGTATATTTGAAGATTAACGTCAAGAGTTGAATTACCATGGAAATATACACTTAACAGCGAAATCCTTATTAACAACTAAGCCAGCTTATTCAATATTTTATCGTTCCAGTCGCCCCGGTCATCAAAGTACCCAACCAACTTCTAGGGGCGCCTTTAAACACAGACGTTCAACTGGAGTGCTACGTCGAAGCGTTCCCCAACACCATCAACTACTGGGTCAAGAACAGGGGCGAGATGCTCTTAAACGGGTGAGTAAAATTTTATCGATAATACCTATCCAGCTACCGTCATACATCGCGCGATATACGCGGCGTGATACATATGCGATCGCTCGCGTAGACGGCTCTGACTATCGCTGAATAATATCATCCGGAAAATTATGAGCAGTTGGCGTCGTCGTGAAGGATTTCGAACGGCTCCTTCGAAGCGGAAGGAGCGTATGGAATCGGAGAGTGTGCGAGTGCAGATAAATTTGACGACGTCGAACCGACGATAAAGGAAAATCATAGACGGCTGCGCCTAGTAAGTAGCCCAGCTAATACGGAATATTGTTTTGGGTTATATTTATGGAATTCGGTTGCGATATAAAAGATATACGAGAAAATATTTGCACTGGCATAGGTGGCAATAAATTATACTGACGATAAACTTTCCAAAATAGTAGTAATGAAATTGAAAAGCTATTCTATGTTATTTTTTTAAAACGTCACTAGGATATTTATTATCTACAACCGAAGGCTAGCGTTTTGTATGAGATTATCCTGAATATTTGTTATATATTTTAATGTGAATAAAGATGCAATCCGAGTTTTTTTAGTTTCAAAGTCAAATGTAAATAAAAGAAGATTAATGAAGCAAATGTTTAGAACCGCTGGCACAAACTAACCTGCTGCACATATAGCTATAACTACGAGGGGAGGTGCAGAAGTTCGTGGCATGAAAGGGTTTTAAATAAAATAAAACAATAAATCTATTTTTCCTTTTCAATATAATCACCCTTAAACACAATACATTTGTTAGATCTATGAACTAATTTTTCTAAACTATCATAAAAATATTTTTTATCTTTCGCCTCAAAATGGGCCAAAATTGTCTCTTTACCTCATTGTCGTCGGAAAACCTTCTTCCACGTAAGTCTTTTTTTTAAATTGGGGAACAAATAAAAATCACTAGGTGCCAGGTCTGGACTTTAGGGTGGATGGACTATTGATTGAAAGCCATGCTTGTGCATAGCAGCCATTGCAATTTTGCTCTTGTGAACCGGCGCATTCTCTTGCAAGACCAACACACTCTTAGTCAATTTTCCTCCGTTTTTCCTTGATGGCCTCCTTTAATTTTTCTAATATCGCTGCGTAATATTCTCCGGTTATGCTCCTACCTTTTTCTTTGTAGTCAATCAATAATATCCCCTCACAATCCCAAAAAACAGTAGCCATCAACTTTCCAGCCGAGTCTGACACTTTGAATTTCTTTGGCGGTGGTGTCCCCTTTTTATGCCACTACATGGACTCTTGTTTGGACTCAAGCTCAAAGTGATGAACTCGTTTCATCTCCGGTAACAATCCGCTCCAAAATTTGCGCAGGTTTGTCTTCACACAGCTCCAAAATTGTTTGGACGCACAGACGCGCTGCTGTTTCTGCAGCGGCGTGAGCATTCTCGGTACTCATCTTGCACTGACTTTCGTCATACCCAAGTGGTCATATAGGATACGCAAAATGGTGATATCTGATACTCCAACTAATGCAGATAATTATTTTTTCTTCAAACGCGCATCTTGCAGTAGAAATTTTTGCACTTTTTCGACGATGTTTGATGTGGTGGCCTCAACTGGCCTTTCTGAGCGGGGGTCGTCTTCAATCGACTCCCGACCATGTTTAAAAAGACCATGCCACTTATAAATCATTGATTTACTAGGGCACTGTTCCCCATAAACGGTTTCCACTTCATTCAATATTGTTTGAGCGTTCTTTCCTTGCTTTGTAAGGAACTTTATCACAGTACGGTGTTCAATTTCCTCCATACTTTCAGTTTTCTTCCGGATTGACTTGTTTAGCAGGCAACTATTCGTAAACGACTGACGCTATAGGGCTGCAACTTAACTTATATACTAATTATGAGTCGCCAATCAGTATGACACCTAGCGAGCGCTGCTATCCCCACTCCATCCCCTCCGTTTCGCGAACTTCTGGACCTTCCCTCGTACATGATAGAGCCACCCCCAAAATTAAGCGTAGATCTGATGTTGCACTGGCAATAGTGATCAACGTCTCGTTTGTACATTGGTATACTTCTATTTGAGGTGTAGAGATTAAATCTTCACTCATCTGTGAAGAGTATGTTGGCTCTGTAATTCATTGCTCTATCGACATGTTCCCTAGCAAACCTTAAGCAGGTCATTCGGTAATTCCTAGTAAGACGAAGAGCTGTAACAGCTACTCTGACTCTTATTCCACTCTCACTCAAGCTATTACGAACGATGTGGGTACTTATTCGAGTATTTCTGATGCTAGCCAAGTCGATTTGTATTTGCCTTGCAGTTAGATGTCTCCGATATAATGTTTGTAGTTTTGGACACCAGCCATATCAGGGAGTAGTGGAACTTGCACGACCTGGCATCGGTCTTCCTATGTAACCTTCTGTTTTTCTACATCTGCCTATTGCTCCAGAAACACTTAACCGGTTAATATTCATCAAATTAACCATGTATGTTTGAGATCACCCATTTTCAATTAAAGCAACTATTCCAGACACTTGTTCTAGAGTTAAGTTACTCATTCTGCTTCTAATAACGTTAGTAAAGTGCCTTAACAGCGAACTTTAAAATTTGTCCATACAGGAACACTTTAAATAAACAACTAAATAAACCATCTGCATAGGTACTTTTCTAAAATGCTTTTGTAGTAACAACAAAGAACCTATTCAAAAGCTAATTGTATGATTTCCTTTAAATACTTATATGGTAAACGTATTGTAGACATAGCAAATAGCTCTATCTAATAAACGTCTTTTCGTAGTCTATGCGATACTTTTTTGGCGGAGTATGTATATATATTGTACATTGTTAATATAAGTGCCGTTAGTTTTGAAATAGTAATTGAACTTCCTTCGTGTTATTAACGTTAAGTTCTAATTTAATTATTTCAGGAAATTAAAGTTTCACAGTTTCAGTGAAAGTTGAACATTTCGCTAAACAAGCGCTTTTTCCATTTACTCAATGGAAATTGTATTAACATATCGCTATTTAAATCATCATCTAAATCGCTACATTTTAAGTGGCTATTAGACTGATTAAATTAAAATTTAACGTTGATACTACCAAGGAAATTAAATTATCATACGTGTGCAGGAAGAACACCTAATGTGCAGTTTGGCGCTACAGCGAATTAGCCCTTTTAATTGGACCTTCTCATATTGACTATACTGCAATACTGTCCTCTATATACATATAGTAATGTACATGAAAATGGCAGTGGTCTACATTTGGCCGAAATATCAATTTATATGTTAAATAAAGGAAATTCAAGTTTATAGAACGCTTTATTCCTACACGTGACATAACTACAATAATAAATAAATAGATTTTATAATGCTGAAGAGAAAATAAAACTGTTTATATTGTACGACACAGCGAAGAATTGAGCATTAAAATAGCAATCATTCGAAAATACTAACCAAATTCATTTTTATTAAGGTAATTGGATTGAAAAACTTAAAAATTTGTTGCTTAGGTGGCGAGTTTACCAGTTGCCCACATGCCTCTACTGAAATTTTTTTGTCATTCAGCTTGGCATACTCTCTATAAATCGTCAATATTTTTCAGCTTAGCGGCAGATTCAGCCTGTATTCAACTCCACCATAAATTTTTAATTGGACTTAAGTTCGATGATTGCGACGGCCAACCCAAAACGCAAACGTTACGACACCATATTTTTGCTTCACGAGGAACATGTTTCGGATCGTTATCCTGCGTATACAACCATCTTACTGGCATATTTGCTCTACATATGGCAGAAGCACTGTTTGTAATATGTTTATACAGACATCGGCATTCATTATGCCTTCTATCTTATCTAATGGGCCTACGCCATACCATTAAAAAGACACCCATACCATGATGCTTGGCCTCCGAATTTCATCGTCGTCTTGATGTCAGGGGTTGAAATTCTATCGATGGTGATCTTCGTACGGGTTGTTGGTATGCACTAGAATTAAATAAGACTATTTTAGTTTCATCTGGCTACAGTACATTGCGCCACTTTGTTTCCCCCCATTGTACGTGTTCATGAGCAAAAGACAATCTACTCTGTATATGCCTTTTGTTTAATAACGGTACCTTTCTAGGCCTTTTTGAACACAACTTTGCTTGAATCAATCTTCGCCTAATGGTAGAGTTGCTTATAAAGAGATCTCTCATTTTTAATTACAGTTGAACTTATGAACGGCGTCCTCTTTGCACAAGTTATAATGTTTCTGTCTTCTATAGGGCTAGTCTTCCTTTCTACATCGCGATTTTCTTTTACTTTTCTCCGATTCTTAAAGTTTACATTGACAACAAGAGAGAGTTTCTTGCATAAACTTGTAGCTTTTCACTCTATTAAGAAGATTGAGTATAATTTCTCTTTTTTTTCCGATGAACAGTTTTTTCCCGGCCCATATTACAACAGAAATGAATACCCAAAAATGATTGTATTATGTGGGATTTGATGGTCCGTGGCTCTGTAGAAGACCCGGGTTGCGGTGATCCGGATGAAGTCCTTTAGGGGTACTATTCCGGCGTCTTGGTGTATGGTGGTTCCTGACGAACCAGGGTGCGTTGAGGGCGCATCGTAGCATGCAGTTCTGGAACGCTTGAAGTTTGACTCGGTGGCTCTTTGCAGCGGTCGCCTACACTGCCGCTACGTAGGTCAGCATTGGTCTCAGCACGGCCGCTGCGTAAGTCAGCATTGGTCTCAGCACGGCCTCGTACAGCAGGATCTTGCGAGCGGGAAGAAATTGAAAGATTTATGAAAGCAAAGTACTTCCGAAAAGCATTTCCTTATACAACAAAACCATTCCAAATAATCTTTTTATGTGAAATTTTCGTATTACAAACCAAGCACCTTCAATTATAAATACCAATACCAAGATCTACATACATTCCCAAATTAACTCAACGTAAGTGCCGTTAAATTATTTACAATTTCGGAGCAATCCGGTTACAAAATTTACTTTAATTAATGCCAACAATGATTTCAATACCAGCTTCACAATACAATCTTGCGCTACCCTCTTGTTCGTAAATGTTTTCCATTGTTTTCATAAAACAAAACAGCCCGCAAAACGGAAAGAATCGCGTGAAAACTTTCCTCCTCCAAGTCTTTTGTTATTTTCCCGCGTGTTATAAAATACGATACGCTACACGTCGTATTGTAACCAAAAACCGAAAAGGTCGGGATCGCTGGCGTATTATATAAAGAATGCGTCCGCTTCAAATAATAATAATATAATAGGCTTTTAGTAATTCACCCGTTGGAAACATTGTATTCGTGCAACGGCTGTTCCCGCAGAGGCACCATTGTTGTCTTTAGCCACTTATCTGGAGAGAAACAATGCAATGAAAATTAAATACACGTATATTCTTTAAGGTACATATCTTTGCATTCCTTGAATAGTTAAGAGTATGTGACTAGTAGCGTCTTTTCCTATATTTTAGTTTTTTAAAGTACCCAAACAATTGGCGAAAAACCATCTTTTTTATGTTTACTGCTTCCAGAAAAATTATAGGTTTTCGGTACAGATCCCATTTTGAATTTTGTTTACCTTTTTTCGACAAGAAAACCAAATAAACGCTCTTTACCAAAATTTGCATCCGTTTTTAAACATTCTTGTAAAGGTGATTAAAAATGCAAAAAAATAAAACCATAAAACCGAAAGCTAGAAATTAGAAGTTGGTCGTGTACCGTAGTGGCAATACGTGGAATTCCGCAAGATCAGTACAATTGGCAACGTTTTAAAAGCAAATTACACATTCTGAAGCAAGTGTTAGGTAAATTGAATATCTTACTGCAGGTTAGTAAAGTAAGTTACATATATTACCAAGGTATTCATTTTGTGGACGTCCGGGAGGAAATGTATCAAAATGCAGTGGAGTGATTTTTTATCGAGACATGGATATTATTTCTAGTACTTTCGTATTAGAGCCAATGATTGAAAATATTTTATTTTACATCCCAAAATTTATTCTAATTTCTATAATATTTGTTTTAAATGAAAACAATAAACGTTTTTTTTTTTAATTATTGTTGACGTTTTTTAATCATTGGACACTAATGTATTGTTACTATTTACATGAATAATAATAGATACTTTCCTTATAATTAATACAGTCGTTGTCTATCGTTTGTTGACTACATAAGTTCGGGAATAGCCCAAACAACAACTAATTATTAAAATAATCCATCGCCAACAACATCACGTCAAGAGTCAGAGTTAACAGGTCAAAACATATGGCTGACGGTAGATGAAACAATGCATTAATTATATTTTAAATGTGTTAGTGCGCACTTTAAAAAGCGGCGGGACATCATTTCCTTTCGTTTTACGGGGTATAATGTTACAGAAGACAAACGCAGAAAAGATAATAGAAACTATAGAAAAGGTATTTTAGGGAGTTCAATATATGTATTGATAACCTAACACGTAATGTTGGTTATAGATCGGGGTTCGAATATGAGCTAAAGTTACTAAAGCAATCTTATCTTCAATTGCTTCCTGTAATCTGTTTGTTCCATGCATGTCATCCTGTAGCTGAATTTGGAAATAGTTATCCAAAAGTAGATCAATTTACAGTTTCTATAAAAAAAAGTTTTTGTTAAACTGTGAAAAAGTTGAAAAGCACAAGAAACAAAGAAGAGCTATACAATATTTTTAGAATGCAGTTTTCAAATTAAAAAAATGTGCAATTAGAAATGAGTAAATGATTAGTGATGCAACAATACCTATTATTTTCAGCATAAAATCAGTCGCTCCCTTTAATGTGAACAAATCGTTAGTGGAAACAGTCTGCGTTTCATTTCGTTCATACTATTGAGCGTCTACTGTATATACTTATGAAAATCAAATGGATGAGTGTGCTATGTGCCTCTTGCATTCAACAACGTTTTGTCATCCATAAATATGTTGCTGGTATCGACCACACGCTCTGAATGTCATATACCAGGACCAATATGTTGTCTCTACACATACATTTCCCATTCAGTAATGTTGCTTCTACTACTTGTCCGAACTCTGCAAACCGCCTCCCTATGGCTTGCATTACTTCATCATTACTGGAAAGTTTTGCTCCACGTAAGATTTCTTTTAATTAGGGGATCACCCTATAATCACTAGCGGCCAGATCCGGCGAATATGGCAGGTGGTCCACTAGGAGCATTACCCTGATGGAACAGCACACCGTTCCTTAACTTTCCTCGGGGTTTCTCTTTAATAGCGTCTTGTAATTTAGAAATCAATTGTGCGTAGTAGTCAGTCAGGATGATTTCTTGAGCATCCCGGAACACAGATAACAAAACCTTTCCAGCAGACGACACAACCTTAAATTTGTGTGGAGAAGGAGAATCGTGATGTCTCCACTCTCTACTTTGCAGTTAGGTCTCGAGATCATAGTAGTGCATCTATGACTCATCCATGATCACATACCAACTAAAAAAGTTCTCTTTTTTCGCTTGGTACCTTACCAAAAGATGCGTATAAATCAACACCCGATTTCCTTTTTGATTAATGGTTGACATTCGGGGACTGTTACCGTTATGGGAAGACTACCTGCATGTGGGTTTCCACAGGATGTTCCTCCGCATTTAAAATCTCGAAACCAGCGTCTGACTGTATCATAAGAAATTGCAGACACACAAATAGTTGCCATAATTTCTTTATGAATTTGAGTAGGCGTCATGCCCTTCTTCTGGAAGTAATTTATTACAGTTCTTTGTTCTACAGGCTCCATTTTTATACGCAATCACGACACATAATTCCAGAATTAACCAGATCACAACAAAACTTTGAGATACAAACTTGATATTATGTAAATATAATCTGCAAATGTCAGTTAACTAAATTTCAAAGAGATTAATCAAGCAACCAATTACAAGTAAGTGTCTCTTACCGTCATAGTTAAGTAAGAGAAGAAGAGAGAAATTTCAACATCACTAGGTGGATTCACACTTGAAACCTAAAACAAAAGCCATTTCAGCATCACCTGATTAGAGCTTTTTGTCCAATTCTATAATTCATGCAGTTCTAATCTGTCTCCACCTATAGGTGAAAAGAAAAATTTTATTTAAAAATCATCTCCCATTTTACGGAAATCGAAGCGAATCGGTCAAGTGAACCGCACACATGTAATTCGGATGTACGTGCACTTGCGGAAATATAAGATCGAAACAGGAAATCGAAAAATACGCGTCGCACATAAAAGAGAGAAGATGAGAAGGATAGCTATAGAGGATTAGAAAATGGGACGCTCGAGGCGCATATTAAATTGAATAATGCGACCTCTGCGAACTGATACCTGTAATGAAATCCGAATCCGAACGGAATAATACATTTCCGCAACCGACGCGAATCCTTCCTTATACATTAATTCATCAAGGATCCCGGAAAACCTACGAAAATAACAAAACACGACGCTGTCCGCTGAAATAACGAGCGAATCCGGGAGGTCCTCCTTCGCGTAGCACAATAGACCCCGAAACCCTTCGAAATTTCTTTGTGAAGAATCAATTTTCGGACGGAATTATTGTATCCCGGTTGTCGTATAGGTTGAAGCACCTTCTTGCAATTTAAAATAGATTTAGGGGAAAATTATAAAATGTAAAATAATACCATACATTAACCGCCATCAAGTTTGCTTTAAATGGGAAAGATTCCTTCCTTTGACTTTTCGCCAAATCATATATACATATATAGATTGCGTTTATAAAAATCCTCAAAACGAAAACATTGTTATTTCTGAAAAGATATCCAGAATTTTACACATATTTTATCATTTTATACGAGGGTCACGCTATATATTTCGATACGCCACGAAACAAGAGAAGTTAGGGCTGGCATCACTGCATTTCTAAGTAATAAGATCTGATTGTCGATTGAGTCGCTGCTTTCATAGAGCAAACGTGGTACATAAGACATGGGCTGAAAAGTCCCGGCCCTAACACATAGATGACGCTAGTTTTATTGCAGTCACCTTTCTCTCAGTTAGTACTAACCTTCAAAAGACAGCTGTTAAAATTTCATGATATTCTATTCATTAGTTTGTGAGTTATTGTGCTAAGAGTCACGCTACTTTTGTTATTTTCAAAACAATGGATCAAAAACAATTTCGTGTTTTAATTTTACACTACTTCTTGATGGGAAAAAATACCGTTCAAGCGAAGCAATGTCAGAAAACATAAAAAATCCACAAAATCGTTTTGAATGATCGAAAAGTGAAGTTGTGTGAGTTAGCTGACATCGTAAAGGTATCAAAAGAACGTATTGGCTTTATATTGCATGAGCATTTGACTATGAGAGAGCTCTGTTCAAAGTGGGTGCCGCGTTTGCTCACTGTTGACCAAAAACAAGAACGTGTTGATGATTCTCAGCAGTGTTTTGTTTCATCAAGACAACGCACCGTGTCACAAGTCAATCAAAACAATGGCAAAACTACATTAATTACTCGCCGGTAAGAAATTTCGCACGAATGAAGAGGTTATCGCTGAAAGTGAGGCCTATTTTGAGGCAAAAGATAAATCGTTCTAGAAAAGTGGTATTGAAATGTACTTTTCAGCCCATGTGTTATACCGCATATTGTTTAAAATGTGCATATTTAAGGAACCTTCTCTGCACATCTTCAAGTAGAGATACAGATGATGCATGCAAAAGCAACCAGACTATGGATGCATACTCAAGTTTAGAGCGCACAAACGCAAAATATAGTGCGACTATTGCATCAAGAGAACTAAACTGCCTCGATACTCTTAATATATATCCAAGAGCCCTCAGTGCAGAGGATGAGACACTACCGATGTGGTCGTTAAAAACAAATTTGGCCTCTAACAAAACACCTAGATCCTTTAAGGAAGAAAAAGGATGTAAAAGAACACCGTTATCTCGATAATGATAAGTAAGCGGACAGAACTTATGTAAGTAGGTTATAATATTACATTTCTCGATGTTCATCCTAAGATTATTATTGGCACACCAGGATTCTAGTTTACTCAGAGTCAACTGCATCAGATGACAATCCGAAATGGTATTTATCCTGGCGTAAAGCTTGAGGTCATCGGCAAACAACAATAATGCTGTTAAATACAGCTACTCATGGTACTGGTGGAATCAGTCGCGGGATAGAATGCCATAAGTAGCTGAATTTAGCAACATTATTACGTTTCCAATCACTAGCGACGCATACAAATACATACACCTTCTCCCTATTGTTCGTCCGATTAATACAAACGATAATCAAACGTATAACTCTGTCATCGGAGTAAAATGTTTCGCTAGGTTCTGAGAATTCGGATATTCCCGGGGAAAAAAAGTGTCTTCGCTGCGTGACAAAGCCTGCACGCGTAGCGGGCATTTTTTTGACGTGACAAAGATTGTGTCCGGCACACCAGCCGGACCGAATAATAACATATTACCGCAATCTAATAATACATATTGAAACCATTCCCCTTTTCCTTTCTTTCTGTTGACTATGTGAGATAAATATGTTCTGAATTTATTTCTTTACCAGTTTACTTCAATTTATTATAGCTAGGGGGAAACGAAAAATTTTGTTATCTCTTAATCATTTCATTAATCATTTTTATCTGTTTCCTGTTCTTCTTAATTACTGACAATGTCATGAAACGGAGCGAGACTGTTGAAATGAGTATATTATTGTCTCCGTTCATAATTACTCAGCTTTAGTACAATCGATATGAGGTTACTCTTGACACCATGTAGAAAAGAAAAACTACACCTTTATCATGATACCTTTAAAACCAAAATACTAAAAATAAAAAGTATCCATTATTAACTAGGATATATAAATTTACGAGAATAAAAAACAAATTAAATTGAGCAATAGCTGGTTAATTATATTTAAGTGCTCCACATGGATCGCAGTAAACTCCACTACACACAAATTAATAATTATTTGGAACGTAGCGTTTCTAGAGCACGTGGACTCTCGTCTTAATGTAAAAATGTATCCTACATACAATATTTGCTATGCAGGCTCTAAATGTTCTTAAAATATATTACTTTTTACAACCTATTGGATGGCCCCGAGTATCTGTATCTTTTCGGGAAAGGAAGGAACGGAAACGAACCATATGTTTAAGAGGTAATAAATCAAGCAGATTCGAGTGTGCAATTAGGGGTAGTTCTCTATTCAGCAAATGTTTGTTCTTTGTTATAAATAGTGGTTCGTACGCGTCTAATTATCTACACGAATTTACATTTTTAAGAAGCCTAATATTTTTTAATTCAATATTGTGTCCGGATTTTACCATTTGCTCTGACACGCTAGATACTTCCGGTTTATCGAAACGATAGTGCCTAACATGTTCTTTGAATATCGTTTCGATACTCCTCTTTGTTTGTCCAATGTAAACTTTATCACAATCATTGCATGCGATTTGGTAAATTCCAGACCCTTCAATCATATCCGGTTTATCTTTGAGATTCCCTAGAAGCTTCCTTAAGTTGTTTTTTGATACAAAGAAAACGTTCATATGTATTTTGTTGGCGGAAAATTTTCCTTAACTCTTTTACTGTTCGGTGTTATAAATTTCTTATTACCGAATGGAACCGTTACCGATATTTGTTGATGTCAAGGTCTTGGAATTTCTGATGTGTTGTTTGTATTAGGCTTTCCTTAAAATACGGTCAACATCCATAGCAGAGAAACCATTGTATCTTGTATTTTAGTTCTTTTTTGTACCTGCTCTTACTTAATGGATATCTATCAAGTCTACTAACCAGAAAACTAATCGCGCATTACATTTGTATTGTTCCCAATGGTATGAATCAGCTGAAATGAATCTATTGGAATTGGTTTCTTTTCTATAGATGTCTATTTCTAATTTATTGTTATTGCGTTTGACTAAGGTATCTAAATACGGAAACCGATTGTTTACTTCTTGTTCTATAGTAAACTTAATCGTAGTGAATTTTGAATTTAAGTGTCACTAAGAAATTTTATGTTCCCTTTACAGGTATCAAACACCGCGAAAATATCATCCACATACCTCAGCGAAATTTTAGGAAAATATTTGGTTTCTTTTTTCAAGTTCGTTTCAAATTTCATCATGAAAGGGTTCGCCATGAAAGAAGATAATGAATTACACATCGCCGTGGCTTCCACCTGTTCTAACCATCTTCCACCTATTTGGAAATAATTTTGTGACATACACAATTTTCTTAATCTTTTATATTCGGCGGTTTTCACGTGATCCACGTTACTTCATTTCAAAACCTCAACCAAATACTCGATAGTTTCTGAAATTGACACGCTTGGGAAAAGTAAACAAACGTCGAACGATACAAGGATTTCCCCTTTTATTAATTCAATCTTTTCGATCTTATTTACAGAATATAAAAAAATTTCTGAATTTAGGCTTTGTGGGGCAAATTCTTGTTTTCATTCAGTAGCTGTTTGGACAATTTATATGTTGGGGAATCAATACCCGAAACTGTCGGTTTCATGAAATTACCTGATTTGTGAAATTTAGATAGGCAACACATTTTTGAAATGGTGGCGTTCGAACCTGTTACTTTTTAGGTTATTATTGATTAAGGTTTTATCATCGAAGGTAGGGGTTTATCTCTTAATTCTCTGTACGGTCCTGATGTGGAATTTACCAAATCGTATGTAATGATTGTGATAAAGTTTACATTGAACAAACAAAAAGGAGTATTGAAACGAGGTTTAAAAAACATATTAGGCCCTATCTAGCCCCAATTGGACACTCGCATCTGTTTGATTTATTACCATAATAGCCCGTTAAAGATACAGCTCGTTCCCGAAAGGATACAGATTTCAGAGACCACCCAATAGGTTGCAACAAATTATGTATTTAGAGCTTACGTAGGAAATGTTGCATGTGGATACATTTTTACATTAACACGGCTGCGGTCCGAATAATTAATTAATTTGTGTGGAGTGGAGTTTACTGCGATACCTGTGAATTACACAACTACACAATCCTTGCATATTTAAAATCACATACTAGACCAGTCACATCTCTGAGCTCGCCAACTTCGTAGTGGGTACGTACCGTCATCCGCAATGCAGAAATCCAGATGAGCAAAGGGAATACTTATGGAGACTATCGTTACATGACTGTATTTGCATTAGTTCCTTTCTGCTCTTGATGTGAGGTAGTTGATCATCTTACCGTTGTGTTCTATTACTCTTTGTAAATATGTAATTAAGTATATCGCACGTACAGAAAAAGTGTATCGGTAAATTTGCTGATGTATTATATAATGTTGGTAAAATTATGTAAACAAAGTTAACAAATTTAAATTTCTGTTAATAGACGTAGACGTAATACGTTGAAATCTAAATAATACATTTCATATATCGTTCATGCAAATAGAAATAGAAACAAATAATACAGTTTAAAAACATTTTTCCCCATTCATCTGTTAAATCCATACTTTCCCACGATTGTCAATATCAAATGCCCTGAGGGAATTCTTTCGTTAAAATTTATATTTCAACCATCTCAAACCCCAAGCGGCAAAGGTGAATTATAACTGTACTGGCGAAAAAATAAATAAAAGTTTTATTTGCCTAGACCCATTGGGCATATACTCGCATGTATATAACGTCGCAATACTCAAAATACAAAAAAGTAACTTTTCTACCTTACACGTACGTCATTCGTTGGAAATTTTTCACGACAGTAACGTACGTTACGTGCATTTATGTTTTGTTCCTTCTTCCTCGTATTTTTGCTTCCGGCTTGTTTGTCTGTATATCCGTTACATTCGGCGACTTTTCCGTAAATAAAGCTTCCGTTTTACACACGTGATGCGAAAGAAGAATGGTAAATATTGACCTCGTAAGACGTATTCGTTAAAAGAATCTGAGTAAACTGATAGACTGTGGAAAATTATGTGTATATTGTAGTGAAAAAGAAAGATTAACAATATTTTTCTTCGAAATTTATATCTTCTCATTCTCTCCGCCTGACATGCCATCCAATTTTAACTATATCTGTTACAGATAACTAAACGTATTACTTCTGGTATGCATCTATAATAAAGAGATACGTTAATATTTTGTTGCTCCATGTCAAAAATGATAACTAAAGTTTCTATAATTTTTTCATTAACGACAGAAGTAATGCTTTAGTTGTAGAATGAATAAGACCGTCATGAATCATCAAATATTGCAATTACTATTGCTGTTGCACCATCTGGAAAGAAAGATCAAGAAGAAAGAGATAAATTACGAGGGATGTCTTTCAAGTTTTGCATACTGGAATATACAGAAAAGTGGATTCAGTAGCATTGAAAGGTGAAGAAGGACAATCACTCACAGACGGAAAAATGATTATAACTCGGTGGAAAGAATATTTCCAAGATTTATTGAATAGCGCAAGCGAAATAACAATGCAAGAAATATATAACCCAAGCGACAGTCGGGATAATACAAGCAGAGTATACGAAGAGGAGAAAATCACAAAATTATAGGATTAATATGTTAAATGGTTTAACATTTTTGTTAACCTTGTATATATAATTCCAATTGATCATTTTAAAAGTGACGTAAAAGAACCATGTATTCTACAATGATTTTAACTTTACGGAATTGGAGGAGGTGAAATTCCTATAAAATAATACAACTCATAGAAATATCGTGAAATCATTAA
Source organism: Trypoxylus dichotomus (assembly GCA_023509865.1). Classification (NCBI taxonomy): domain Eukaryota; kingdom Metazoa; phylum Arthropoda; class Insecta; order Coleoptera; family Scarabaeidae; genus Trypoxylus; species Trypoxylus dichotomus. Next base: position 40,320,199 of record CM042081.1, read on the forward strand.
TCCCTATTATAAATTATTTTATGCAAATATAAAATTGTTACACATAATCCGTCATTGGTGGTACAATGCGGAAAGAAGGTTATTTTGATATTTTGCAAAACCGTGTGGAAGCCGTCTTGTCGGTTAGCCGTTTACGTTCCAGCAAGATAATGACCCCAAACATACGGCTCGAATTTAGGGTCCTGCAAGCTCCGTATTTATCCCTCATAGAACTTTAAGGGCTAGAGACAGCAACAACCTCAGAACACTCAACACCTATGGGAATATTTACAAGATGCATGGCAACAAATTAACGTAGACTGTGTCAAAAAAAATTTTTACTGTATCTGTCACTTTTTATAAAATCTGTTGCTGCTTCCAAACATTTGGACGGTAGCGTACATTCATAATATATGGATCTATAATTCTCAATGTTTGTTTTATCACCACAAGAGATATGTAGCCCAAGCGACAGTCAGGATAATGCAAGCAGAGTACTTGAAGGGGTGAAAATCGCAGAAGATCACTGAAAGAAGTTGTAAAAGGATTAAAAGACGGGAAAGCTCCAGGAGACGATAAATTATCAACCGATATATTCAAAAATGTGGGGTACCAGATAAAACAACTATCTATATTATATTTATAATAACGTATGGGAGGAAGGGAGAATTCTAAAAAATTGGGGTCTAAGCCTAATAGTAAGACTGCAACAACTATTTGTTTATAAATGTTTCTAAACACAGTACTGAAGAGTTATGACCAATCTTTAGAAAGGAAGTAGAGACAAGTACTAAAACTGGATTTATTAAAAGTCCAAAGTGGATTTAGAAAAAACAGAAGTATGGTACAAGACTTATGGTAGACAGAAGGTTTTATGGTAGGTATAAAACAGTATGGTAAACACATTAAAGGAAATAACGTACAAAAAATAGCTGCAGGAGAAAGCGTGTACTTGGCATTTTTGGACAGAGAAGAAGCATTTGACAAAGCACCCAGAAATAAAGTAATGGAATGTCTACACAAGAGAGGTGCAAATTGCAAATTAATAACAGCTGTCAAAGGTTTATATCAAGAAACAGCAAACTGTGTAATTAGCAAAAGTATGAAATTAGAGGTATACTATACAAAGGAAGGTGTTAAACAAGAAGATGGACTTAACCCTCTACTATTTATAATATTTATGGATGAAATTATCAGAGAAACGAAAACAAGAGCTTTTTATGTAGAACATCACAACTTAGAAAAGGCCAAAATTACAGAATATATATTCGCAGATGATGTGGCATTGATAGCCGGAAAAGAAAAAACTCTTCAGCACAACATAAACGTTTGAAACAACATACTCGCTGATTATGGAATCAAAATCAATACAAACAAAACAAAAGTAATGGTTATATCAGAAAAAGAAAAAGATATACACATACAACTTGGAGAAACGTGAATTCAAGTTAGAAATGTCCAATACTTAGGAATTACAATACACGCGAATGGAAGACAAGAAAAAGAACTTGATAACAGAATACAGAAAGCCAACAAGGTATACTATGCTATGAACTCAGGATTTATAAATGGGAAAGAAATAAAACAAACAAAAATGACGGTCTACAGAACAGTATTCAAACCAATTCCCACATTTGGATGTGAAACCTAGGTACTCAATCGTCAAGAAAAAAGTAAGATCCAAGTCCTAGAAATGAAATGTTTAAGAAAAGTAAAAAATGTAACTAGAAGAAACAGAATCAATAGAAAGTTATGTCGAAGAAGGACAGTTTGCATGGTGGAGACATCTGCAAAGTATTGACAAAACAATTCCGGTTAAGCAGGTCTGAGAAGCAAAGATACAAAAGAAAAGAACAAGAGGGAGGCCAAAAGAGAGCTGGAATAAAGAAATAGGCTAAATTTTAGAAAAGAAAGGAAAAACTTAGGATGAAGCTGAGGAAATTGCAAAGAACAGAGAGGATTGATGAAAATTTGAGAAATGCTAGGAACCAAATTTAATCTAATCCGACACCCAATGGGAAAAAAGGATTTTATATGTCGGGATATAGAGGACACCACTACTCAAATGTCAGTAAAAATTAACCTCCATCTTTAGTCAACTTAAATTCAAAGTTCCGGTACGCAATATTTTTTTATAATTTTCGGAAAGAATTATTTCAACAAAAATGCTTCACCCAATTGGTTTAAGTTCTCGGCAATGAAACGACACATCAGTCAACAATTCCTCGTTGGTATGGAGAACTGAAACGATTGTTACTCAGGAAAACCTCGCTGCTGTCTGCAAGATCAGATTAAGGCATTGTTGGGCATTTCAAAAGCCTCAAATCAAAAAAATAGCATGAGGAATTGTGTGTAAAAAAATTAGCTTCCTATTGGATACTACATCTGTTGACCGAACGAAACCAGCTAACATGATTTAGCGTCAAAAGCGCTAGATTGCTTCAACGCCAGAAACTCTAAGGACGTGTACAACATCGCCAGTGGTGGTAAATCTTGGATTTACTCATACGAATCAGAAAATAAACGCCAATCATCTGTTTGGGTGTTCCATAGCGAAGAAAAGTCAACAAACGTCATCCGATTTCGAACTGTCTCGGAAGCAGATCATGTAGCAACAATTCCTCTAGGAGATCAAGGAAGTGGCGATTGGCATACAACCATTTGTTTGTCGTAAGTCATTGTTGAGCTTCGAGAAACTAAACTCGAACGACGAATCATCCTCCACCAACACATTGCAACTTCGCACACAACACGGAAGACAATTGAATTTTTAACGCAACAATACGTCAAATTGTTAGACCATCCTTCATACAGTCCGGACCTAAGTACCAACAATTTCTTTACCTTTCCGAAGATCAAGAACGTACTGCTTAGTCAAAGGTTCCAGTCGTTGCCTTCAGAAACGCAATTTTGACTGTACAAACAAACAAGTGAAATAACTGCTTCCAGGAGTTGGTTCGATCGCATGCAAAAGTGCATTAATCTTTATAAAGAATACTTCGAAAGACAAAGTCTTTAAATGCTATCTACTATTTTATTTCAGCTCTATACGCAAAACTTAAAACACGAGCCTCGTATAAAAAGATAGAAAAGGAACGTAACATAAAAATAAAGTTCGAAGATCGCAATACCAAAAGAAAATATACGGCAAGCAGAAATGTACTGAACGATAATTATTATTCTTATTAATGTCCATTAAATTAGAGTTATATTCATTGTTTACGCCAGATACATTATATGTACATACACTCTGCACCATATTCAAAACAACACCAGTACTTGCTGCTCCACTCAAATCAACTTATTACTTAACCGAATACTAGCTATTATATTGTATCGTATGAACGAGCTCGCCGTACATGAAAACCACATTTCTGATACCTTTTATCAGATATCATTTCTCCGCTCTTATATTATACAAGTCCCATCTAAACTAATGCTAATCTGGACGTAGCGTAATTTTACCGCGACCAGCTCCAGAAATCTCCGCATGACAGCTAAAATAATATTGAATTTGTAATTTCGCAACCGAGTTTCAAATAACAGCCGGCAAATCGTGTTATACATAGTTGGAATTAGATTATCTTACGTCGTAACAGCGGAAGTAGTACCAGAACAATAGCGGTTCAAGTTGTTCGGACGGGTGGGTTCCGTTACACTTGTCCGAACGTCGACAATTAGACAGCACTAAATCTGATTTCCAGCGGTCGCTTGCGGCGTCGTCAAAGAAAGTTCGACGCTTTCTCGGCGTTGAGCATCAGCCGGATAGTGTTTAATTAACGCGCCAAGTCTTACTCTGACGCTTCCAGCCATAGGATACTAGTTTAGTTGTATATCTAGTACAGCAGTAGTGGTTTCTTCCATGGTCTGTAGATTTGTGGCACCACCAAAAATAATAGAAAATATATTTAATTTATAAAATGAAAAACATGCGTAATTCTACATTTTAAAAGAAAAAAGAAACGTTAAATACAGAACAGAACAACCGGGAAAAAGGTTTATATTACAGATGATTCCTTATGCATTACGTTTTCTAGCACGATCGCACAAAGGGAGATAAAACCTTATACACCGATCCCATATCTAGGTCCCATTTCCTATAAAATAGGCAATGTACTTAACGACCACGTTCACGTTGAGTTTAAAGAAGTTTCTACTAAATAATAAAGATCAATGGGATAAAATGCAGAGAAACCGTGTTTAGATATGTTATTGTATAATTGATCTCTACGAGCGCGACCTGAAATGTTTCCGGAATCGACAAGAAAAGCACGGTATTGGTGTGGTTTTTTATTTTTACTTCTCGATGTAGTCTTCTCGAAGATCAATACATTTTTTCAAACGGTGCTCCAGTCTCTTCAAACCGTCGGAAAAGTAGGATGTGTCCAGGTTTGCAAAATAGCCATCTGTAACGGCGATGACCTCCTCATTTGAGGATCACGCTTTGGGAATCCCAAAAAATGGTTGCCATGGCCTTTCTGGCCGATGGAACAGTCTTTGCTTTCTTCGGAGCCGATTCGCCCGGAAAAGTGCACTACTTCGACTGTTCCTTGCTTTGGATCCTTGCCAGACACTCCTCCGAAACGGTCACCCGATTTCGTTTTTGCTCCGGTGTGAGCAAACGCGGTACCCATCGCACCAAAAGCTTTTTCATACCCAATATTTCGTGTACGATATGGTCAACGCATTCTTCAACTTAAATCGGCGATCGGCTAATAGGACGTCATGAATCTTGTAGACCATTTCATGGTTGGTAGCGGATTTTGGGCGTCCACAACGTGGTTTGTCACTTGTGTTTGTGCGGCCACATTTGAGCTCGCTTACCCAGAAGCTGATGATCGAAAATGATGGAGTACATCCGCCATGAACCTCTAGCAAAATATTTTGAATTTCCGGTGCCGTTTTCATAGCCATCCGGAAGTGTTCTGTCACTGCACGAAATTCGATCTTATCCATTTTTGCGAAACCACCTGACTTGCTACACAAAACACACTCTTAAGAGTAGACGTCTGAAATTTTGACAGTTGCCATTAAAAGGTTGCCCTTGCCGATCAATTAATCCACGTCAACCTTCGTGCGCCATCTCTTGCTGATTCGGGAAACATTTCACGTCACCATCGCACTCCTAGCCCTGCTATTGAAGTCTCCAAGTATAGATAAGTTTCCTTTCGCTTCTTCTGTTGCCGCTGTAAGGTGTTCCCAGAATTTATCCTTGTTTTCTGTTTTGTCATCTTCGATTGGTCCGTATATTACTATTAATGTTTTCTTCAATTTCTTCTTTTTTATTTCTACTAATAGTATTCTCTCTGACCATGCTTTCCAGCAGTTTATCTCCTCTACCAATTTTTAGTGTATAATACACCCTACCCACGCCGCTGCTATTTGATCTTCCTTTATCCCGCTGTATATCATCGCATGATTATTATCTGTTTTGACCATTCCTTTTTCCTTCTTTTTCGTTTCCGTTATGGCTAATATGTCCACTCACATTTCTTCAAACTCATTTTCTAGTTCCGTTTCCTTACCTCTTAGACTCATTATGTTCCATATCCCTAGTTTTCACATCAGATTTCTACTTCCACCATCATTCCTTTTGCTCTTCACATCCTATCTTCCAACTCGTTTACCTTATCGTTTGCCTGGTCTTCATCTTTCTTATCTGTTCCTGCTATTATCTTCAGTTTTTTGTCTGCTTTATCGGGTTTCCCTTCGGGTTTAGTTGCTTTAAATTGCTTGTTTATTCGTTTTCCTCTCGAATACCTTCAAGTCTTTTTCTTCCTCGTTCCATCTCCACTCTTCCTTATTCACAATTAATGTCTGGAATCCTATCTTCGCCATATTTGAAGTGCTTTGGATTTCTCTTTCCTTCTTTGACATATCATTGTTGATACATATTTTTTCCTCAATTTGCTTTTGTTTTCCATTGCGTTTCTCTTTTCATTCGCATTGTTAAATTCAACTAAATATGTTTCGACTTCCTATCTTCTTTGTTCCTTTTACTACCACTTCCACTCATAATTCTCTTTTCATAAAGTTCTTCATATATTTCTATATCTTCCTATCTTCACCCCCTGCGCTATCATATCATCTTCTTTTTTCCTGTTCCATCCTGTCCAATCTATTCTTAATTTTTTTCCTCTCAATCTTCAAATTCGCGTTTTCCTTCTGTAAACCCTCATTGTCTTCCATTATTTGTTCAAATGTTTCTTTATATTCTCTCTGCTCTGGTCTTGATTCTTTAAGTTCTTGAGTCAGTCCTTCAAGCATTTTCATAATCTTCTCCAATTTAGCATCTTGTTTTATTTGTTCTTCTCCTGATGATCTCATAACCTTTCTGCTTCTTGCAAATATATTTGCCATTTCCTTGACATCTCGTTTTCATTTCCCTTCGTCTGTCGAGTAACAATCGTCGTTTTCTATTTTCGAGTATTAATTCGCTATTTGTATTTCACTTTGTGTTTTAATACGGACCTGTTTTGTGTTTACTGCGGTAGGGCGACAAAAAACTTGACCCGGTTCGACTTCAAAAATTACGTTCGTTAAAAAACTTATTCTTCGTTAGAAATATTACAAAATGTACTTGTCTTGTACTTTGCGATATATTACTTTTTACCGCTTTTCCACTATATTTTTTTACCGCTCGAATTTGCCCAATTTTGAGTTAGATATTCAGAGCGATTAGCATACGCCTGTCTACTTTTATGCCAGTACCGAACACCCCATCACCAAATTAATTAATGATAAATTTAAAAACTAATTTCAACATGCATCATTTCACAGGACGTGAATCCTAGAGCTATCCTTAGCCGTTAAATTCTTACAAAGATAGTGACAATAATTATCATGTATTATCGTGTAAAATACGTAACTAAATAATGTGATGATATTTATTAATTAATAAGACATGTGAATGGGTTTACTGTCGGAATCCATTTATCTCCTGTTCTCTTCTGGTTACAGCACTAAATATCACATCAGAGAGGAGAAAAGCGGCTACAAAGTGTTCATGTGGCTGGTGATCAAGGCGTTCTCCCCGGAGGACATAGGAACCTACAACTGTATATCCACCAACTCCCTAGGGAGGGCCGAAGGGACGCTACGCCTTTACGGTAAGTAGACGACCGACACGACTCCGTTTGTTGCTTTGTAAATATTTTATAAACGGATTAGAATAGGGGCGAGCGGATGCTAGACGCAAACGTAAAGAGACAAACGGGTCTCGAAGCAATTTCGTATTTCCTTCTACCAAGTATACTCGTTCCCCGTGTACGAATTACAAACGTTGCCAACAGGCGCGACCGACTGATGCATAACAACATAAATACGCAATGTGATACGTTTCAAGCTGACGTACGGAAACGTCAGCCACCGTTTCATGCATAAATTACGCGTATACGCGCCGGAAAAATGCAGTTGGACGAATTGAAAATTTGCTAAAACGTACAGGATGCACTGCGGTGTATATATACACTAGAGTCACTTAAGTTAAACTACCAGCGTGGAATCATACTTTTAATATTCAGAGACGAGTAGACTGTTAAAAGCATCTAACCAATATTTTATTAGTTGCAATAGCACTTGGATGATGAAGGTTTTAAGCAAATAAAGGAAAGGAAATTAGATTTCTTTGTTTTTCTGTGCAATACGTAATTATGTGAAAACAACCTATCCTCAAAAACTGACGTTTTTATATTGAAAGAAAATATTGAATTATTGCACTTGCTAACTAACCCATCACTTTGCTGTTTTCAAACTCGTGCTGACAAAAATATTTTATTTTTCATAATATAATGAATAGAACCAGGAGGTTAAAGTGACATACATAGATAAAGCTGGTGAAAAACAGGAAACAAACAATTTCTTCTCTCAGAGTAATCAAGACGTCGATATTTTTTTAAATCAATGATTATTAAGGCTACAGAAGCAAGCCTTTCACAGTAGCGTGCAGCTGGGTAACTATCAATATTAAAAACAATGAATGTTGTTGATGTAGTGTTGGGGTGCTCAAGCAGTTGATCGCGAGAGCTTTTTGAGTCGATCTCGGTAAATATTGGCCGATGTCGATCGATTCACAGTTTTTTGTTCGATGACGACATGACCAGCTAAACAATCAAAAGCTGCAACGAAAGCATCATTTAAAATTTCTCATATATTGGCGAAACACAAGGAACACTTTGAAGACGGAATGGTTGTAAAGATAGCATTTGTTAAAGCGGTTGAGATTTTAAAAATAAAACAGAGGCCATGTCTTCTATTAAAGAACTTCAGTTCTCTCGTCCAACAGTCACAAGACACGAGCCAGGACATGGCAGATAAACTAAAATATAATATGGAATGTACATACTTTTCTTTGCAGTTCGACGAATCCACCGATTTGCTAGATTTACTGTCTGCTAAACAAGAACATGTCTGCTAATGAAGAATTTTTAACAGTGATTCCTCTGAAAGAAAAATCCCGTGGCGAAGATATATGTGATGCTTTCTTAAATTTTGTAACAAGCTCCCAATCTATAAACTAGTCTACAACAGATGGAACGCCAGCCATGGCTGCAGACGAAATTGGTTTCGTTGCGTTGTGTCAAGCTAATACCGATTTCCTTTCGTTTTTCTCGTTCCATTCCCATCAACAATTTCAATTCAAAAGTTCTAAACGTGGAGGTGGTTATGAACATCGTAAAAAAATTGTGAATTTCATCCGTGGCCGAAGTTTGCAACGATAGCTCCTCAAATTACAGTTGGAAGATATTGAATCTGCTGAACTCACAGATTTAGTTTCTCACACGGACGTAAGATGGTTGAGTCGCTGAAAATTCCTAGAAGGGTTTCAAGAATTATTGCCCGAAATAATTGCTTTTCTACACGAAACAGGTGACAACACTTAGATGCTGAAAAGCGAAAAATTGCTGATTGATTTAGCGTTTCTAACGGACGTCACAATGGACTTGAACACCATTAATTTGGAGCTGCAAGATAAAGAAAGCACTATTACCTAGATGATTAGCACAATAAATGCATTCAAAAGTAAATTGCAACTAATGATAGATCAATCGAAACGAAAGAATCTGAAACATTTTCCGTCTTTGAAAGCAACGATTCCTAGGTGGAATTTTGATATTTACGAGAGAAAATTAACAAATATTTTGAGTGAATTTCAAAGACGTTATGATTTTAATAAACTGACAAATATCTCAACTTTTGTGAGTCATTCCTTTTCCTATAAAACATTGAGAAATCTGCTACTAACACAGCAAGTCAGTTTAATGTGGGCTCATCTTCTGTTGAAAATGAGGGAATGAAAATCTCAAATATACATCTCCAAACCACAGCATCTGATACAAAATTCTGGTCTTTTATATCTGAAGATAAATATCCGAATCTACCGCAAATTGCCCTTTAGTTGACAGCAATGTTTGGGTCAAGTTATTTGTACCAGTGTACATTTTCTGAGATTACAATAATACACTCTATCTATCTACACTACAATCCTGTATCACACATACTTGCGGCATCTGCAAAGTCGATCGCTTGTTGTCTAACAATTTTAAAATACATCGCCAGCAGTCTGAGTACCCCTGATGGAGATTGACGCAAAAATTCGCTGTAGTACTGTGCCATTTGCATGCCTTTCAGTGCTGCCTCAGTCATACTCCTATGATGAGGTGAAAGTATGTTAGTGCAAATGTAAAAGGAGCATTCTGCTTCTAATGGTGTGGTTTTCACAAATTGAAAAAGGTCGTTCGCATTACATCCGCACTCTTGATCTTCAGTTAAACTTTTTCTATACGCACTATAGTTTGAAAATCAGCATTCTACACAATTTATCGACTGTTAATCTTCCTATACAATTTGTTAGATTTCCTAACGAGGATTTAAGGCAGTCGTGTATTTGGCGCTTCATGTAATTGAGTTGAATAATTTTTGGAAATTTGCTCTATCTGAGTATGGATGAAATTGCTTGGGCTTCTTGAGGGTTTGAATTTAATATATACTGTGTAAAATTTTTTCTTAATATAGAACAGCTTTAAGCCACGTCCCCGCTTGGTCAATAGTAGTTGTGGTGGCTAAGAAATGCCTGGACATGCCTCTTCTCTCTCTCACATCTCTGTAATTACTCATCTCAACTGTAATACTCCACCACGTAAAGGAAGAAGCAAGATTTCCCCACCACTTTCTCGCACCCGTTGCTTCATCTACTGTCAGCCATATTTTGTTGATATCTTAACTCTGCCTTTATTTAATCCGTAATCGTGTTTTTCACCCGATGGGAATTAACAGTAATTGGCCTCTTGTTGGCAATCTCCATTCCGGAACGTATTTACTCCTAAACTTTCGAAAGTTTTCATTGCCTAAAATATTTTATGTAATGTTGCACGTACTTAACACACTCATAAATAAAGTCAGAAAGAAGTTTATATTATAGTACATCACGTTGTGCATATAACCGGTGTTGTTTGCTATTAACATGTCTTTTACACACAAAAATACCGTACAGTAAAATGTTGATATTGTAAACAATGCATTTAATAATAGCGCTAGTGTATTCTAATGTTGGAGATCGGTTAAGAAATCTATTAACACTCGTCGAACATGACAAAGAACGCCGTCGATTCGCCATCATCGCTCTAATCCGGTATTCATGTACACACTAACCATAAGCGTATGAATTCCAACTTCAGGTATGTCCGACCGCTTTTAAAATATATTATCGCCGCTAATGAGTGCGCACTCGTTTCTGTAGGCTTAGTGATTATTGTTTGTAATTAATGTGTCAATTAAATCGAGATCTTAGAGTAAACGATTCAAATTTAAACTCTGGCTATCATAGTGCTGGTTGTGAAATTTATTTTAAAACATAATGTACACAAGATGAATAAGAAACCGCATTGAATGGATGAAACATCACTTAATAACCACGCATTACGCATTCACGTACCGAATATACGCATAACAAATTTATATTAAACAAGCAATAAATTGTATTTATCTTCAACCACAGCTATTTGTTTTAATCTACAGTCGGTATGAACATTTTTGCTACAGTACCGTGCTAAAATTGGATTTATTAAATAATTCAATAAATAAATGTACATATAATCCAATTGCAACATTTCAAATGAGATAATTAAATTATCCTGAATGGAAATTTACATTTTGCGGCATTTCGAGGATGCAATAGATGCGTTTAATTCGGAATGTTATCTATAACGACCATCCTCATTTCCAATTTATGGAGATTAAATTTACCTAAATTGAAAGAAAAAATTATCGACTAATTAATTTACGCTTCGGATGCATCAATTTAATCTCTCATAAATCACGAACGATCTCGTATCAAATAATCGCTTATATATGGAGTATGTTTGCGCTTATCACAAATAGTCATACGTAACCGTAACGACTATACGTAGATCAAATTTCGGATTGTTATGACGCGACCATTGTCAATTCGACGTAATTACTAGCAAAATTCATATTAGAGAAGCTATACTTGTAAAGGTATATCGGTTTCGATGCCATTCATCTGTCTAAATGTCTGTGAATCTGAAACCAATCTAATACTTCGTAATTACATCCGAATATAAACGGGTGCTATCCTATTTAGCTGAAAGGTTTCATGAAACGTTTGTTGCGAACTTCATTTTGATTTATTTACGTTGATTACTTGACGAATTATGCAAAAAGTCATTTGAAAATCTAAATTACCAATATGCGTAAAAATACTTCCCAAAAACCGCTTGAGGTGTTCATGTAATTGTGAGTATTTTGCAAAATCTTCAAATGTTATTTATAATTGTCGCTTTTTTAGGAGTAAATTGCAAAAATTATTAAGTTTTTATTTATCGAATTTAGCATTAGCCAGACCCATCTTTGTTAGTCGGCTCGCTAGACTCGAACCCAGACTCTCACGATTCATAAGACCTCGTAACTCTGATCCTAAATTTCTCTGAAGGGAGTTCCATATGTCTTAAAGTAGCATGGGCTCTCTCTTGACTTAAGACAGCACCAGAATTAGCAATTAGTTTAGCAACAGCAAATTTTGTTGACGTATCTAGCAGCGCAACGCTCAAAATTACTTCACTAATACATTTTTACTAATAATAACAAGAATGATGGTTGCAAGAGTTGCTTTTAGAGTCTGTAACCTCGCCCGTGCATAACCATTAACATCTAAATCAATTTTAATATCGTCCTGAATCCTACTAAGCACAGAGGCTGCATGATTCTATAACCTTGAACGCATCTGCATTCAAAGAAAGAGAAGATAAGAGAAAAGTAGGATCTCGACGTTTCCCCCTCAGTCGTAGGAGACTTCTTCAGGAGAAACAGGGAAACCACAGTGGCAGGGTAACTCGACATGTAAACAACGCCAGAGGCGAAACCACTTAGGCAGAAGAACCACGTTAGAGGCGAAAACCTTCACTTACTCTTTTCACCTTTCTCTCTTTTTCACCCCACCCCCCTTTATTTTTCTTTTTTTATCTCTTTCTCTTTTTTATTTTTTATTTCGTTTATTACTGACTCTGGCCGTGGAAGCTTACGTATTCATTTTATTGTTATTATTAATGAAATTTTACAACAAAAATGACTGTCGTGAAATAAAAGTATATTTATTCAAGCATAATAATATTTATACATTATTTAGTTCGTAAGTTTATTTTCGTCGATATGACCTCCTTTGATTCCGCTACACTAATTTTAGGCATTCTTCGAAGGATTTTTTTAAAACAGTCCGCGTCCCATAGATATTGAGTGTTCTGAGGTTGTCACTGTCTACCGTTTCAATCAAGCGCAACTCATAAGAGCTCTATGGGAGATAAATCCGGACTTTGAGGAAACCAAACCATTAATTTTGGTTCATTTCTTGCTGGTTTCTCCCGTCAAAAGTTTTTACAGATTGGAGCCGTATGTTTGGAGTCATTGTCTCGCTGGAACACAAACGGCTTCCATACAAAGTAGCATGATTTTTCAAAATATCCAAATACTCTTCTATGCGCATGGTAGCACTAATTTTCACTAAATTACCCGTAGTTGTTTCAGCAAAACAACCCCAAATACCTAAATAACTAACTTTTGCACTCGTAGATTCATAAGACTGCGTTCCACCACCCAGTGTCCCCTTAAACCGGCTGCTAACGCTGCGCTTCTAACGGTAGTAACAGAAACATTTGTTCGTCGTTGCATAATAACGTACCCTGCGATATCCGGTACCGTTAGGCGTCGATCCCGTTTCAAAGTCATTATTATAAATCTATCTTCAGCACCAGAAGTCACCCGTGGCCGCCCATTTCGTCTTCTACCAAGGTTTTGTTCTGTCTCTCTTCTCCTGGCCAATATGTAATGCACACCATTTGGTGACATCTCTAACCGTAGAGCAATTTCTCTCTCGGTATATCCTTCGTCTCGAGGAGTACAGATATTACTATGTTGTTCTACAGTCAACTGTCAGCGTTCTTTTGGGATTTTTACGCTCAGCGCTTTACGAAATTGGTACAATTGCACACTGATTTCAAAAAATAGTTCCGGTTAGGAAAGCGATGAGATACCAAGGATTAATAAAGATGCACTAAACTCTTTGACCAAAAGTAATTACTCGTCAAACAATAGTCGTATTAAGCGATAGTATATAGCGTATATGGCGATTAACGATTTCACGATATGCCCATCAGTTGTATTATTTTAAAGGAATTTTACCTCGCCTCCAAACTTATGGACGGTAGTGTACATACAAAATGAGTTTCCTTCATTTACTGCGCATATTATACCATTACACGGCGTTGTAACAGGATATGTTATATTTTAATATACGCATTGTACCGAATCTCGTCGTAGTTAAAACCCCATTAAACATTCTAATGGTCCGCTTAATTCCTAGCGTCGAGTTTTATAGTAATTAAGCGGATAACACATGGGCAAACTATAAACTCCACATTCCTACGAGAAGGTATATCATGCACAGGTATTTTATAGATCAGATCTACGAACTATACGAAATCGCCACCTCTGCCTCCTCTCCCTCCCTTTCCGCTTCGCACGCCACAAGCCCCTACCATAATTTTAATTAATACACCGATGGGTAGCTGTATTCGAACACAATTATTTTGATTAAGCTATTTTGCGGTCTAGGGAAGGCTTCCAATTGCAGCGAACCTCTACCGCCATTAAGCGTCGCATTGAATTTATGTAGTGATGTACAATAATTAATTTCCGCACCTGCGCGCTAGATTTAATATCAAAATGAGCACGTAAATAACGTCATCTATCAAATTAGTTAACACTGACTGCGCCGATCGTTTACTGCTAATGTTTTCGGTCGTGTCTAAAAGATGACGCTCCTGTTAAACTATATGTTACAATGTATTTGTACTAGACCAAGAATAAATACCGCCAAAGAGTACCCTTCCTCGATCACATCTTTAAATGCCAAAAAGTACATTCTCAAAATTGAAAATATTTACTGGAAAAGCATTTTGAAAATTATATACAGAAGGCATATAAATAAAAAGTCTGAATGTTTTCTTCATGCTTACAAAAATTGTCATCGATTCAGTTGCACATGTTTTGTTTTGCAAACGTCTATATTGCGAATACCTGTAGCAAGGTGGGTTAAGCGGATTTCCACAATATCTTGCTCTTTTCGGAAATAGTCGATGAGTTTCTAGACGGATAGATGATGGCAGTTTACAGTTTTCTGAAATGCCTGATCGCTCGACCGAATTATTTATCCAGCGACGACGTGCTCATGAACATCCCATATACGAGGGCGACAAGATTTATGATGTTGTGTTAACCGAGCTTCGATTGAAGCTGAAACAGATAGCAGAGCCAACAGGCATCTCAGAAGAACACGTTCGCCATATCCTACATGAAATTTTGGGTATGAAAAAGTTTTCGGCGCGACGGGTACCGGGTTTGCTCACAACGGAGCAAGAACGAAATCGGGTGACCGTTTCGGAGGAGTGTCTGGCCACGATCCAACGCAATCCAAGGGATATCTTTATGCGTTTCGTAACCGTGGATGAGACTTGGATCCACTATTACATGCCAGAGACCAAAAAACAGTCGAAGCAGTGGACCTTTCCTGGCGAATCGGCGAATCTCTCATTCTCCGTATTCACCGAACCCAGAAGTTTCATATTTATATAAATTTAAATTTGTTCATAATTATTTCTGGAGCTATATCGCATTAAGTGGCGTGTGTTAAACTGTATGACACAGTAAAGGCTGTTCAAAAAAAAATTCCAAAAATATCAATTTCTTTATATTTTTAAATAGCAAACTAGTTTTTCATCCAATCCTAACACCAAACTGTTAGAGTTATTTTGAGAAAACTATGTACTTTTTAATAAAATAAAACAAAAGTTTCCTTTTTGAAAGGGATTAGGTCATGAAAACTAGCTTAGAGAAACAAAAACAAAAGAAATAGGTAATTAATAGTGGTCTAACTCGTCGCAAAAAAGAATAAACTGTGAAACATTAATGCTTTTCGATTGAGATAATCTTGGGATGACTATTTTTTTCTGAACCTTGTGGAGTGATGAAAAACGACACCAGTCAAACTTAAATGTATAGAACATACCGACTTATGTTAGAAGCATCAGAAAGAACTTTTGCATATGTATTTTTACCTTGCGCAAATCCTGCTTAATTCCTGACCAGTTCAGTCACATGGCCAAAATTACTGAACCACTTCTTGAAAAAATAGCAATAATTATATCGCAGGTACTATCTTGTATTATTTCCGAGGTTCATAAGGTTTCAAGTAAATACAATTCTGAGGATCTCTCCATCTATGTTTATTACAGTTAACTAGTATGGTAATTTTTTGCTCGGTACTGCTTGCGCTTTTGAGTAAACATATTTTTTTAAGAACGTCAGTAAGACTAGAGAAAGTGAGAATGTCCATATCAGCAAGCATTGTGCGTACAATTCCCCTTTACGAACTCCTCGATGCTGCGAACAACACAATCACGAATTAATGGCGCCCCGTGGCAGAACACGTCAACTACTATCACCAAGACAAGCCGGAGTTCAGATTAATCCCCTCGTTATCCGCGACATCCCATCTATGATTACAGGACGAACAAACCCTTTGTCGCATTACTGGTGTAAATTGCCTTGTTTCTAATGACGAATGCTTCACACTCGAAGTTATGGATTTTATGAAATAACTACTGAAAGAACTACTTTTATATATGTACACTATGTTAATTAATTACACTGTTTACAAACAAATTCTCTACACATAAGTTTTTTATGAAATCACTTAAACCTTCCACAACGTGTCAGTGACTAACTCCTGCTGGGCAAACTTCCTTTTGTCAATATGATACAATCGAGGATGAAAACCTACTGACAAATTATGTGTAACCATGGATCGCTAGCAAAGTACGATATGAATAATTTAAAAGAAAATCTAGGAATTTCTGGTATACAATTAGAATAAGTTATGTGAATGCAAGATCTCTTCTAATCAAAATCGGTTAGCTATGGATAAAATCATAACACCTCTAGAAAAACGCTTATGCTCAAAAAACATGGACAAATATTCAATCTAAAACAGGCAGGAGACTCGTGCAATTTTAGTAATTCTTAGGTATCGAAAGCATTTCAATTGATTTAATAGTCGTTTTATAATATTTCAGAATTTTCTTCAGGACACTATTCGTGCGTATATTTTTGCCTTTCCTCTTTCAATCTCACTCCACGAGGGGATGGAGCGATAATGATATAGATGGCAAAATAGTTTCATTTGTCCTAGTTTGATAAACCTGTAGATGCCGCATTTAAAAATAAATAATTTCTTCTTTTATTCATAACAGTGTAAATTGCAAAAATGCCAAAATCGTCGAAAATCCAGAGATAGTTTCCACCTCCTATACGCAAACCTCCACTGAAACGGAAAACGACGTTTTAGGATACACCATGAATTCTACAAATCTGCAAAGATTTAATCCGATCAATAATTGTCGCCTTGGAATCTTCCAGTGTTACAACGTTTATAGAGTTTCACTGCAATAAAAGTCTAAATTCAGCAAATATGTCAATCAGCTGATAATGACTACCTACGACACACTTAATGATACCGTAATATCTTAGTTTCCTAGAACAAATATACGAGAGGAGGTCCAGAAGTTCGTGGAATGAAAGGGTTTTAAATAAAATAAAACAATAAATCTATTTTTCCTTTTCAATATAATCACTCTTAAGCACAATACATTTATTAGATCTATGAATTAATTGTTCTAAACCATCATAAAAATATTTTTATCTTTCGCCTCAAAATGGGCCAAAATTGCCTCCTTTTCCTTATTGTCGTCGGAAAACTTTCTTCCGCGTAAGTCTTTTTTTTAAATTGGGGAACAAATAAATATCACTAGGTGCCAGATCTGGATTGTAGGGTGGATGGACTATTGATTGAAAGCCATGCTTGTCCAGAGCAGCCATTGCAACTTTGCTCTTGTGAACCGGCGCATTGTCTTGCAAGAGCAACATACCCTTGGTCCATTTTCCTCGACGTTTTTCCTTGATGGCCTCCTTTAATTTTTCTAATATCGCTGCGTAATATTCTCCGGTTATGCTCCCACCTTTTTTTTTGTAATCAATCAATAATATCCCCTCACAATCCCAAAAAACAGTAGCCATCACCTTTCCAGCCGATTCTGACACTTTGAATTTCTTTGGCGGTGGTGTCCCCATTTTATGCCATTGCATGGACTCCTGTTTGAACTCAGGCTCAAAGTGATGAACCCATGTTTCATTTCCGGTAACAATCCGCTCCAAAATCTGTGCAGGTTTGTCTCCACACAGCTCCAAAAATTGTTTGGACGCAGAGACGCGCTGCTGTTTCTGCAGCGGCGTGAGCATTGACTTTTGTCATACCCAGGTGGTCATGTAGGATACGCAAAATGGTGGTATCTGATACTCCAATTAATGCGGATAATTGTTTTTTCTTCAAACGGGTATCTTGCAGTAGAAATTTTTGCACTTTTTCGACGATGTCTGATGTGGCGGCCTCAACTGGCCGTCCTGAGCGGGGGTCGTCTTCAATTGACTCTCGACCATGTTTAAAAAGACCATGCCACTTATAAATCATTGATTTACTAGGGCACTGTTCTCCATAAACGGTTTCCATTTCATTCAATATGGTTTGAGCGTTCTTTCTTTGCTTTGAAAGGAACTTTATCACAGCACGGTGTTCAATTTCCTCCATAGTTTCAGTTTTCTTCCGGATTGACTTGTTTAACAGCCAACTATTCGTAAACGACTGACGCTATAGGGCTGCAACTTAACTTATATATTAATGATGAGTCGCCAATCAGAATGACACCTCGCGAGCGCCATCCCCTCCATTCCACAAACTTCTGGACCTCCCCTCGTAGCATTGAAATAGAAAACATATGTGTTTGAACTTAAGTTAGGTACTATAACGGTTTTGAAAATTATTTTGACAGTGATATTGACTGTCATCAGATAATATGCTAGAACTGCTGAAAGCAAGTTTGAACATCGACTTTGACTAAATTCAAATATGGTTTACAATACAGTACTAAAACATTCATGATTGAAGCCTATTCTCAAACTGGAGTGCGAATTGATGGAATTTGGATGTACAACCTGCAGTGCATGTGCAGCTTGCATATTTGCATGATTTTAGAGATCACATTGGATGATTTTATATGTAACTACCTTTTCAATTGTGTTGGTGTATTTCATGAGACTAGTTCTGTGGGAGATAAATCACGTACTAGTAGACCAACTGTTCGTTCGGAAGCCTTTGAAACAATTCTCTTCCTCCAGAGATTGATTCTCGCCGCAGAATTGTTGGACCTATGAAGATGAACTACAATATGGTTACTTCCAGCAAGATGGTGCAACAGCACACACAATACAAGAAAATATTGCTTTTCTTCGTGAGTTTTTGATGATCGGCTTATAAGCTTACAAATGGAAGTTGAATTTCCACCACAATCACCTTCTTTAACAGTTATGGACTTTTCCGTATTTTCTCGCTTAAAGAATAGAATATTTAAAACTCCTGTTGCTAATTTGCATAATCTGCAGCATAGAATTATTGAAGAATGTGTATTAATAACGCCTGCAATGTTGCGAAATGCCTTTAACGGCACGAGCAGACGTGTAAACTTGGGAAATGAAAATAATGGTCAACAATTTCGACACTTGCTTTAATTTCGCCTTTTTTTATTAATAAAATCTTGAATCCCAGCTGAGCTTGTTGTTTTATTGTATCCTTAAATCAAATGACAAGTATGATAATATAGCTTAAGTTCAGAGATATCTGTGGGATCATAAAGTGTAATGATTTATGTTATGATGCAAACCATATTTTAGCGCCCGATTTTAGAAAAAGTCCTTCTAATTAGTAATCAAAGAATAGTCACTCCATGTCACTAGCGCCTTAAAATAAACTATTACGTAATGAGCGGAATGAGAAATCTAAAATTTAATAGCCACAAAAATATATTTTACAAAAGTGTAGCCAAAACAAGTACATTTTCATTTAACGAACTCTTGTTCATCACAGTAGAATAATGAATTCTTCAGAGCTATCTCAATGCCAGGTAACAGTTGCGTTTCATTATTGAGAAATTCTTCCTGCTACTCTGAGAAAATCTTACATTCTTTTTGAAACATTCTGAGCTGCTAGAATCGTCTCTGTCGTGCAATAATAGAGCACTCAAATCGAAATTTTTATTATTCGAAGTCAAATTGAATTCCTTCATGAGATAATTAGATTTGCATATCGATTCTTGAAGTATAGGTGCTTCTAGAACAGTATCAAAACTTTCCGTAGACGATATCTTGTTCTTCAATATCCCTTTAGTCGTTTTGTTCAATTCACCACATTCTTCACCTTTGGCGTGAGCAGGCGAATCATCAACGTGATTTTCTTGCTTGGGAGGCATTAGTACCAGGATGCTATCGTTAGTCTCAACCTTATGGTTGGGCTGGTTGTTTGGTTTGTTGATTCTTGTAAGTTTCTCTGTTCGTTTAATCAGGTCTTGTATGTAATCTGCTGTATCTGAACTAACAGTTTCGGATTCGTCTTCAATAGAGTTGCATTCAAACACGCTAACGGACTCCCCTACGTAACCCTTACTTTTAAATAAAGTTTCAAGGGCTGGCTTCGTTCTGGGTGGTACAAAATCGC
Source organism: Trypoxylus dichotomus (assembly GCA_023509865.1). Classification (NCBI taxonomy): domain Eukaryota; kingdom Metazoa; phylum Arthropoda; class Insecta; order Coleoptera; family Scarabaeidae; genus Trypoxylus; species Trypoxylus dichotomus. Next base: position 40,340,348 of record CM042081.1, read on the forward strand.
TTACAGATTTATATTTAATCTTAGGTTCGCTGAAATATTTCTCCTGTATCCTTTGTAAGTGTTGATTTAGGCTAGTCAACGTCACCATTAACTTGTTCTTTCTCGATTTACTCCGTCTGTCGTCATCCAAAGACTTAACGGTCCATTGAGTTCTCGGTAGAATAGGGGAACACTTTTTATCAACCAACTGTTTGACGAGCCTAGTCTTCTCCTCAACTTCTTCTTCTTCCTCTCTAACCGGACTTAAGCTCGCCTTCCTAGAGTTGAGTAGAGATTGAATCTGTGCCAATTGCAGGTTGGCAGTGTCTATTTCTTCCCTAGTTATTTGCAGCTGCTTTTCTATTGTAGATTTTGATGATCGCTTCGGTTCTTCTTCTATTTCTTCTACTTCCTTTATCTCAGGAACTTCTTGAATTTGAACTTTCGGTTTACTCTTCCTAATAGATTGCGTTATGTTTATGAATTCTGCAACCTCCTTCTTTTTTGGCGGCATATAAATCGCTTCCGCTTTGTAAGACGCGGGTATTTCAATACCGACCGTCTTAATTTTTCTCAACGGGGCCCTTCTAAAAGCAGACTTGTGGTAGACACGAGGTGACTTCATGCCAAATTGTTTCAGAATTTCACCTACGGTACCTTTTTTGTTTTTAACTACTTTATCTTCCTTCGCGAGCTTTGCCGCTTGTTTTGTCAAACAGGTCTTCTTGAATTCCTCGAAGTGATTATTTCGCTTGATAATTTCTTGCTTGGAATGCGATTCATTTTTTAGAACGTTGAAGTAAACACTCAGTTGACTACCCTTTAGTTTGTTTACTTTTACAGAATCGCTCAAGCTAAGGAACTCCTCCGTGGGCTTTGCATTGAACGAATACCCCGAATAGTTTCTGTGTCCGAACATTGAAAATTTTTAGGTTGTCATTGTAGTGTCAAAATGTTGAAGTTTAACTGTGCTGCCAATTATAGTAGCTGCAAAATGAGCGATCGTTTACCAATAAAAATTCAACTGAAAGAAATACGAACTCAAACGCTTCACAGCAAAAACTATGGATGAATCAATTGAACAAAATACTGCTTAAATTGTCAAACGAAATAAAATCACGATTATGTCATGTCAGGTCATGGTTACCTAAATTATTCTCCTGTCGAAATGTTGACTGCTTCTATAAAATTGAAGAATTTGCTATTTGTTTGGAATATAGAAAATGATTTAGAAGTAAATACGAGGCTTGTCTAAAAAGTAAGTACCGTCTTAGGAAAAAAACTCATAAAAACATTTTATTCAAAAAAATTCAAATATTTCAGAAACTAAAAGGGATTTAAAAATGTTCAAGAACGCGTCTATTTTTCAACGGGGAAACAGTTTGATACATGAATTACATTTTTGACGTTTACAATTACGCCCCCACGAGTATCCCCTCACAAATTTTAAATGGAACGACCCATCGTGTGGTACCCCAAATGAAAAAAGCTTATTTTATTAGGATTATGGTGATAGATCATTTGTTCACTTTTTATTGTTTTCAAAATAAGGTTGAAAATAATACGCAAAAGTTGAAATCCTTCACAATGAAACTAGGAACATGGTCAGGAAGAGAAATCAGTTTGTCCTACAACGATTTCATCGTAGAAAATACAACACAACAATAATATATGGGGACCATTGGAAAAGTAAAGAACGTTTTATTTTCACACGTATTTGCGTCCCCTTACCACCACCGCCGACCAACCACAGACCTTAATACTCATCCGCTTCAATTTGGTGGCAGCTACGATTCAATACCGATGATTACGGCTTAGTTGTGCGACTTTAAAATGTGTAACGAAATTGACGATCCCACCAAGTATCAGGTGCGCAGTATTATCCGCTTTTTAAACCCGCAAAAGTCCTATCCATCGAAATTTATAGACACATAACTGAGGGATCAGCCAAGCAAACATGAACCGATTAAACATAATATACTACGCATCATGTTTAATGGCAGACGGAAGAGTGTTAATGATGAAGATCGCTCAGGCCGGCCCTCAGTGATGACTGAAGGACTCAAAACTAGGATTGAAACAAAAATCCAAGAAAATAGGTGTTTTACAATTAGTAAACTGCACTCATTCCTTTCATAAATTTCAGAAACTGTGTTGTATGGGATTGTTAATGCAGATCTGAGTCTTAATAAAGTGTGTGCCACGTGGGTTCCTCGAATTTTGCCGGAACATAAAACCAAACGAATGGCAGCTACATTGACATTTCTCAGTCGCTATAACACGCATGGCGAGAAAGCTTTCAATCTCATTGTCACTGGTGTTAAGACTTAGATGTTACATATCACACCAGAAACAAAGCGCCAATCAATGCAATGCCATCATCTACAATCCCCGATGAAACCGAAAAATGCAAAAGCCATTTTGAGCACCAGAGAGATTATGGTTGCAGTATTTTGGGATAGTAGGGGTGTCCTGTTCGTCAACTACATGCCTAGAGGTGAAACCATGAACGCAGCGGCGTACTGTCAGACGCTTCAACTACTTCGCCGCGCTATTCAAAACAAGCAGAGCGCAATGCTTAGCAGTGGAGTCATCCTCCTTCACGATAACGCACGTCCGCATGCAACGAGAGTGACACAGGTCTTGCTTCAGTAGTTCCGGTTGAAAATTTTTCCGCATTTGAAGAACATATTAAACGTTTACAAAATGTTTTGGGGTTCCAAATTTTTGTTTCGTGGCATTTTACTTTTTGATAGAATTTTTCAGATTTTCCTATTCCTAAAGAAACAAAAAGATATACAGAATACTTTGCGCGTATTGCGAAACCATTGTGCCATCTTTAAAGAATAATGTTAAATTTAGGTGGGGGGACGAACAAACACAAGCTTTCAAAAGTTTGATCTATTATATAATTAACTTATCAGTACTGACACATTTTGATCCGAAGTTCGAAACAAAGTTACGTATAGATACCAGCAGTGACATAGGTACCTACTACAGAACAGTCAAATTCAGAAAATTTCAACCCTAACTAAAATGAGAGAAATACACCATTACAGAACTCGAATGTTTAAGAGCAGTCTGAGCAATACAAATCTTTCGCTTCTATCTCTGGGGTTTGCTTTACTTTACCATACCAACAGACTACGATTCCTTATGCTAATTAAAGACCATAACTATAAAGGAACTGGTGAAATACAATTACTCAGTGGAAGACAAAAGAGGATGTATATAATAATGATGCTAATGCTCTTCCGGGGTTCCTGGTTCGTAACTTGATTAACCAATCCAACTAAGGACCACGTAACCATGAAACACACCGTATTGTTTTGTATGCCCACTAAATTGTAGTAAATCTATAATAATCATACTTTAATGAAACTTAGTTGTGTATTGCGAAGTATTCCTAAAAGTTGTTTAAGCAACTGTGTATACACTATATTGACTATACCGATATATAGTCATTTTAATACCATTGCGAGTTACGTTTGAGTATTAGTCCTGCCTAGCTATTATTTTCAATTCGTAATTTTCTGTTCCCTTGATCCTATATATAGTGTGACTTTAACTAACTAGTTAGTTTCAGTAATAACACAAAGCACAGAGTTATGTAAGGCACATGTACGTACATACGTCGTTTCTCGTTTCTTCTTTTCTTTTTCCCTATTCGTTACCATGCCTTTTATACTTATTAGTATTCCAAGTGTTCGAGGGAAACCAAACGTAGAAATAGGCCGCGTCAAGTCTTCGCCAACCTTTTCGGCCGTAATTGCTTCCGTTCATAAGGACAGAAGAGATTTCTGCAGAAAATAAACAAATGTTCCTTATGTGCGTTGAATGTAAGTCGGCGAAATTCGACGTTATTAATGATGAAAGGGAGACAATCAAAAGGAAAATATACTAAATGTTTTTTTCTGACTTATGTGCCTTCTCTCTGCGCTGTGGGATTGTTGGTAGGGGCAGTATTGTTGCTGCCACCTACACGAGCCCTTATATGTTGTGATTTTCCATTCTTTAACAGTTGATTGTGCTAACATATTTGCCAACGTACCCGTTACAGGGAGTGGAATAAACAATATTGGAAACTCCTTAAAGATCCTATTGTAATCCGGGAAAAAAACTTAATTAATTGGGTGTGGGATGCATTTAACAATCTTTATATTAGACTGGCCCTTAAAAATTTTGCAGATCTTTTCGGTAAAAAATCCTGTATGTTGTGGTCATTAATCGTATTAAAATTGGAGTGGAAACAAGGAAGGCATTCTTTTAGATGTGTTTTAAATACGTCATAGTAAGCCTGAGAAATCATTCACATGTGCAGTTTCCCTTGCACTACGCTTGGTGCGGTGCCCTCTTGTGGTAGCAATCCATGTATTGCTCGAGATAAGGATGGGAAACTGTACCTGCTTCTTTTCGCTGTCTGACTTTGCCAACAAGTGTTTCTTTCTTTTGGCACAAGTTAGCGCCAGGAATATTCATGAGAGAACAACATGTGTTAGCATAAAACTGCTCGAAACCATGCTGATGACGCCGGTAGGCAAAAACATGTCCGTGTGTTAGCGTTTTATGTCTCTTCACATGTCTTTCTCGTGAATGATTCACCAATACCATGAGAAAACTGTATTTACAGCGTTTTCTTATCCTGGTGTTATTTTCTAGGCATTCTTTTAGATGTGTTTTAAGGAAGTGAATGTGTTGAAACTGCACGATGACGCTCAGTGTTACCTATAAACCGAATGCTAAATATGATTTTGCGGACAACGCTTAGTGAATAACCATTATTATGCAAAATATTGAGGAGAATATAGTCCCTTCAAAGGAAGAGTGACGTATCTGTAAAACTATAAGTTAAAGTAGTTTCATGTACAGTTAATGCGAATGATTAGTTTAGTGCTTAATTGAATGCATCCACGATTTAATATTGTCCCTTTGGAATGCACACATCGCATCCAACAAGTTTTCTATTCCTAGTGACAATCGTGGAGGTCTGGTTGTGTTAGGCTGGATGTTGTAATGGAAACCTTTCACTTTCCGCTTAAGTTTTTCTCTGCTAAAAATTTTCTAATCGACAATGAGCTCTTGGAGCATCACCATCATGCATGATACACGAGCTAACAATGCTGGGTCACATACGCAAAACTCTTTTCTGCAAACGTTCAAAAATCTCACAATGAAAGGTTCGACTAACTGTTTGGCCTTGTGATACGAGGTTCTCATTACAGTACAATAAACAACATCCAAAGAGTCACGACGCCGGTTCTAAACAGCCTAACAAAACAAGACTTCCTGAATTGTTACCAAGAATAAGGCATTCCTAGTGCATTGTCCAGTGAAGCTGGATTTAGTATACCAATCTAGGATAATCCGTTGATCAAGAAACCTTATCACTGTTGTATCCGAAAGTAGCACACAGTTGTCTTTCTCATACTCCACCGTGAATTGAATGGACGAGTGGAAGTTGTTAAAATATTCCAGTCTCACGAATGTCTTGACGTCGTGGATTACCTCAGATCATCCACATTCTTGTGTAAATGCAAAGTGAAATGGCAACGTACACAAAATAGTATCCAACAAGCGGTTCACAGTTAACATTCCCAAGATGGAGCTCAAAGGATTCCACATACGGCTTCCATACACTTGTCTGTAGAACTTTGCTTCGAAAAAGAAAGTGGTTATTGAAAAATCTGAAAATATTAATAAAAGTCTCAAGGTGGAGGGAAGTATTTACGATGATACGAGGCCAGTATAAGGTAGCCAAATCAATTTCCCATTGCTTGGGGATGTTGATGAATAAGGACATCACGTCTAAGGAAATAAAAAAATGTTCAGGTGCAAAATAATATTTCTGACAGAGTCAACAAACTCAACGTTATAACTCTTGACGTGATATTGTTGTCGATGGATTCTGTTTGTTCAACTAACGATAGAAATAGCCCAAACAACAACTCTACTCAACGCAATAATTCGTTCACTTCGCAATAGATAGAGTGAGAATGTTAGCAAGAAGTTTTGACAAATTGTAAATGGGCGTACCTGGGAAATAAATAATTGGGCGCAAAGGAAAATCAGTTTTATGAATTTTGAGAAGACTGTAGTATTCTAATGAAATGGCAAACGTTCATTAGTCTTGTTGTGAGTAAAACCATTGTTCACAAGAGATATTAACATTTTGTTAATTTCCAGTTAGATTCCGTTAGTGGGAGTTGACTGCAAGTTGATACCTAATATTAAATTAAATCAAATGACTTACATTTGTACTTCGATGTGCCATAAATACTAGGGCTTGTCTCTTGCCTGCACGGAGTACTACTACCAGTACAGCTCTATTTTGTTTAAAAAAACACGATGCTCACCATATGAAGTCTAACAATTCTTTCAGCAACAAGGTTTCTTTGAGGGAATTATGGTTGAAAGAAAAATTCGTAATAATGTTGGCAGTAGAACTGAATAGATTAGAATTTATTAACAATAGTAAAATAGCAGACAAAATAGGTTAAAATAATTAATTAATAGTAAAAGGTAAGATATAGATGTTTAAAATCTTAGATATACATACTATAACTGGAATTGCATTTGTACAGCCCACATTCGTGTCTGGCGATAGGTAAAAAATGTGCCTGATATTTGAATTTTACTTTTTACAAATATAGTAGGAATTTACGTTTAACGATGTTAATAAAAAACATTGCACTATAGAGCAATCGCGTGTAATACATGTTTAGTATAATTAAATCCTCGATTTGTTGTGTAACACAGCCATTTTAAAGTCGCTGTATTCTTTGATCATCTCGCTTTGAAATGCAGTGAATGCATACAGCATCTACATAATTAAAATTAGATAAAATAATAGTTTTACAAAGTACGGATCTTATCGTCCTATCGAACAACCTTCTGTGTATAAAGATTGATTTTATGGATAAAAGCCCACAGAAGAATCGATATACAAGCTCTTCACACACTCCAAAGGAGCAATCTTGTAGGCCCCTATATAAATGTCAAGATTGAGCCAGAAACAATAACCTGTGTTTTGTCAGGATTCAGTGCCAACTGATGATACTCACTGTACACTGTTAGATTATGAAGATCTTCATTTATGCATTTGACAGCTTCAGTGACCTTGAAGGGGCTTAAGGAAAAATGAAATTGGGTATCATCCGCGTATAAGTGATAACTGCAATACTTTACGACGTTGGGAAGGTTACTAGTATGGAAAACAAAAGTGGCCTTAAGATGGCACCTTGTGGCAAACCGTAGGATATACTGTTATTTTCGGAAATGCGATTATCTTATACAGCTTCTTGTTTCCTATCTCGCTCACTGCAGATGGATTGCAACCGACAAAGTCTAAAGATGCAACAAGATGTCATAGTGAACTGTATCGAACGCTCTACTGAAATCTAGAAGAATCAAGACTGTGATGTCTCCGCTGCAGGTGGCCTGGAGTATATCATCCACAACGTGTGACAAGTCTGTCGCGTAACTATGCTCTGGTCGAAAACCAGACTTATAAGCAGGCAAAATGTTGTAGTCGACGAATTGACACAGTCGATTATTTACGTAACGTTCCAATACTTTTAAAAGGCCAAGTAAAGTACTACTAGGACGCAACTCTTTCATCCCAACTTCAGTGGTTGACCTAAAAATAGGTTTAATAGGAGACGATTTCCGACAAGTCGGGAAAGTGGACATGTCAACGCAGTGGCTAAAAATATGGGTCACATAATCCACTAGTGGGAGCATACAGATTCTTAAGATACGCGGGTGAAATGAAACAGAGACACTAAATCATAGGAAGTAATAGTGGCTTTAGCCAATAATTTAACGATATTGATTCTATGTTTAGAAATAGGTACCCCGAATTTGGGTCCTAATGCAGGAAATTGTTGGACCTTGTCCGGTATTGTTATCGAGGAAAGGTTGAGAAACTATTTGTCATTATTTGTCTTTGTTACCGGAAAGATTACGACTAAGACGATAAAATTTGAAAATATTATATTTATGAAGATTAAATTAGTGCTTCAAGAAGCTCCTAAAGTCAAGAAGAATATGAGAAAAGCACAAGGGCATGCGAAACATCTTCGTGATTTAACGTGAAATTATTAAAGTATTTAATATTAGAAAGAGTTATTAAAATTTCACCCTTAAATTAAAATTACCTACATTTCCACCTTTTTTATATCTAGCTAGAAAAGCACTTGCCGCGAACTCCATATTTCGTATATCTGTTTAATAAAATTACAGCTACGTCATTGACATATTTCAATTTCACATTTAAAAATACATCCTACATACAAATACACAAGTACTTGATGTTTATTAACTGGCACTCACATACATCAAAGCGACCGTATTTTTGTAAAACTTCCTCCTTCCTTCCTTTGACAACAACCTACGAATTTAAAACCCAAAACGACCGCCGACAAATACGCAGTTTTTTATCGGGAAAATTCCGAAACGTCAATTAATCTCACTCCTCTCCTTTTTTTTTTGTTTCAGAAATAAAGGTCGGCCCAGGAGGACCGCACGAAAATCACATAAGCATCGTCGGCGGTAAGTAAAACGAAGGAATTCGGATTTTATCGCGCCGAATATATCGGTGTCCTCTTTTTGAGAATGAGGGAGGAGAGGTTGCCGTGTCCGTACATCGTACGCAGATCACATCCGGTGAATTTTTTCCGGGCCTAACAACGCGTAAAGGAATCCATACCGGATTACGAATACTACGGCGACTTGTGGATTTTTCGGGTCGAATTCGAAAGTAGGGTTGAAAATGACGGATATTCAAAGTAAAAATTGAGAAAAGGGTGATAAGGGAGAGAAAAATTTTCCAGCGATCTCTTTTTTTTATTGGCAAATCAATAAATGCTTGAAATGATTCAAATTTATTTTGAACATTTTTTTGGACTTAATGATAGGTTTTATCGTATTTCATCCAGTAAGATAATGTATATCGTAGAAATGTTTTTAGCTTTGCGAGCATCTAACGTTGCTATTTTAACTGGAACATCCTGTATATTGCAGTTTTAAATTCCTCGATCCAATATAAAGCCTTGATTAACATAAGGTATTCTAATAGTAAACAGTTTTTGAAATATGAACCCAATTCAACTTTTAACAGCGCCATTATTCCAATGCTTTAAAATTGAGTAATCCATACCGAAAGGATACTGAGCATTCGTAAAATGTAAATGAATATAGCCATTTTCAAATGGTTAAAATTTTTCCAAATGGAACATCATTTTTGGTACAAACTTACTGAACCCCCTCAATCACACATAGCAGTAACCCTAGAAGCTTGGAACTATTTGGGGAACAGCCATCTCCTTCCAAGAAAAGCATTACCGTAATGAAAAAGAAGAATCTTAACATCCTGAATTTCATCTACCACTGTAAAAGTAGTATTTTTAGTAGCAATCATCATAAACAGTTATAGTAAATATCTTTCTTCCCATGAGCAATGTAATTTTTCCAATTTTCTCTGGAAACTTGCTCATATGCCTAGTCAATTGAGGTACAACGTCTTCCGCCTTGAACGTAGTGTTATTCATACGAATACACTGCTTCACCTGCGTCCAAACCATTTCAATAAGATTTAGTACACAATGATATGGTGGCAACAGCAATATTCCATGGCGAAATCTTGCCATAATATCTTCTAATCTATACTTATCGTAATTAGACTTCACTTGTGACAACCATTCTCGTTGCCCGCATGAATTAATGCATACCCTTGACCACTACCATGAGGGACTGTTACATTTTCTACTAGTGCCTATTTCTTTGAAGTAATTGTGCTGTCAGACTTTGTCAGCAAAAAGGCCAGTATTCACCCACGATTCTTCAGTGTATACAATATTTCGACCCTCCTGTCTATATTTTTCATATCTTTTAAATAACTGTCTCTCCACACGTTCATTCATAATACTTTTTTGCCAACCTTTTCAAATACAAAACCGATGTCTAGCAATAGCTTATAAAGAGTCGTTCTCTTAAAGTTTGAAATACCGTTATTCATGTTAACGGATATTAGTATACGGTTAAGCGTTGAAGGAATATTAGAAGAAAGAAGCAATACACTTTACGACGTATAAGTGTTTGAATTTACATATCATATACTAGTATTCTTTTGATAACCTCCTCTCTTTGGTTTCTTTTTCGGTGAAGATTTCAGTACTCCTTGTTGTGTGTGAAGTGAATATACAATTCTTTCACTGCAACCCAAAGCTTTGTTCGTTTCTTTGGCAGCAGCAGATACACTCATCGTCTTGTTAAAATAGCAACACGCATTCAAAATCACTTGCTTTTCTTTGCTACAATACACTTCGCCTTGGCACCTCTTTTTCATCGGAAGATACATATTCTAAAACACATAGAAGCATAATATCAATTTTCTTCTGTCAACCTATTACCATCTAGTTCAAAACTAATTTGCTCTCAAAAGAACAGATTCGCTAAACATACATGCTATCAAACGCAAGGAAGAAAAAAATAATAAAGTTTCAAATAAGGCACACAAAACACATACAAATTACGGTTGAAACGTCACTATTACAAAATCGGGCAACTCTGCCCAAGTTGAAGAGAGATGAAAATACATAAACTCTCTGTCAATAGAAAGAGGATAGCATTCCATTAAGACCCAATACTGAATTTTAAGGTGCGAACAGACTATACATACTGTTTCATTTAAAATAATAAAATTGCCTGTAACTTTCGATACTTGACAGTATAACACCTTCATAAATATCTTACCCAAATGACTCCTAGCCAACGACGCTTGTCTCAAAACCTTCAGGTTTTTGTTATCCCCACAACCTCACAAATTTTAATCGGTCAGTTTCATCAATTACCAGTACATTTACAGTGTTGTAACTTTCTCGAACTTCATCTTACACCGTTAATAATAGAAACGCAGTTAGAATATAGTGCTAAGTTTTTAGGAAAGGTGATGTTACGGATCGCCCCAACATTTTAGGTGATTTTAACTAATTAAATTCTGAGGTGTCTATTCGGGCGCAATTTGAAAATGCCAAAAATCAAAACTTTTCCCTTTCTACACATCTGCATACATATCGCTAAAATGCATCCTCTAAAGACCGACAGCATTAGCGTTTACGTAAACACCAAGCTACGTTGTTGCATAGATGTGACGGCAGTTAGAACCTAATCCTCAACCCAATTAGAAATTGTCTTCTATGTGAACGCTGCATCCGCCAATAGCCCCGTCGCGGCACGAAGTGACTGGAACAACACGGATGTCGACGGGCAAATGTTTAACCCTTCTAAATGCAATTATCCGCCGCGAACGCGAAATATGCTCACATCACTTAAACTTCCATTCGCTTCAATTAACCTAAAATGCCCGCTGTAATTGAGTTTTGGTGCATTGCGATTGTGTATAGCGGCCATGCATTGCAATATAACATATTATACAGATCTCCATCCCCGGGACACGAACACATACGCTCATACGTATGGCATGCTTGTGCAGCTTCACATCGGTGTATAAATAAATAAAGCGTTTTATCGCAAATTGCCCGAAACACTGATTTATTTCGCCTCACTCCAATATTATCGACCGGATGTATATATGGTTTCTACGAAAGTTATTAGGTTTTGAATTAGCAACCAAGTTTTAGAGTAGATGGAGTTGTTAAACATAATTGAAAGAACTTGAATGTAGATTAAGAAAATAATGAATGGCTCCGGTATTCATTATTTTCTTAATCTACACCACATTTATCTATTACTTTATTTTTCTTTTTCTCTTCATTCTTCTTCATTATTCCTTCTTATTCTCTTCCTTCTTATTCTTCCTTTATTCCATCTTCCTTCTTCCTTCTTATTCCTTATTCCATTATTTATTCTTCCATTCTTCATTATTCCTTCTTCCTTCATTATTCTTCCTTCTATTATTCATTCTTCCATTCTTCCATTCTATTCATTCTTCCTTCTTATTCCATTATTCCATTCTTCATTCTTCCTTCTTCCATTCTTCCATTCTTCATTCTTCATTCTTCCTTCTTCCTTATATTCTTCATTATTCTTCCATTCTTTCCATTCTTCATTCTTCCATTCTTCCATTCTTCATTATTCCATTTATTATTATTCATTCTTCCATTCTTTATTCATTCTTCATTATTCCATTCTTCCATTCTTCATTCTTCCATTCTTCCTTCTTCATTCTTCCATTCTTCCATTCTTCCATTCTTCCTTCTTCCTTCTTCCTTATTCATTCTTCCTTCTTGCTTCTTCCTTCTTCCTTCTTCCTTCTTCCTTCTTCCTTCTTCCTTCTTCCTTCTTCCTTCTTCCTTCTTCCTTCTTCCTTCTTCCTTCTTCCTTCTTCCTTCTTCCTTCTTCCTTCTTCCTTCTTCCTTCTTCCTTCTTCCTTCTTCCTTCTTCCTTCTTCCTTCTTCCTTCTTCCTTCTTCCTTCTTCCTTCTTCCTTCTTCCTTCTTCCTTCTTCCTTCTTCCTTCTTCCTCCGTCCTCCTTCCTTCTTCCGTCTTCCTTTTTCCTTTTCCTTTCCCTTCTTCTCTGCCTTCATTTGTTTTCTGCCCCTTCTTCAATTCAAAAATACACATGTACACAAATTTAAGATACCGTCCATAGTTTAGGGACGCATGCAGTTCGAATCTGCACATGTGTTAATATGCCCCATTTTTGACAACTTCGTTGGAATTTACCTGACTGTACAACATTTTGCAGCTAACAACTATCGTTTTATCATATACCATTATTATGCATTGTGTCCTACCAATCTACTAATTTTGACCACTATTTTGAGCATGTAGTAAATGAGGTTGACCTGTTTATCCGCGTTGACTTATTCCCTAACATTCCATTTCACAAATCGCAACTCTGTTCGGTTACCTATCCATACGCTGCATCTTATCCCAATAAAAACGGAATACTTTTTTGCTAGTTGCTGTTATTGAAATAGGCTTCACCGCAACCCATTCCCCGTAAAATCCGCGGAATAAATCTCGTTAATACACTCGCGAATCAATATAGAAACCCACACGCTAATAGAATGATAGGACGGTAGACGGGAGGAATATTTTTCCAGCTGTTCCCGACGTCGTTATCTCGATAAAATATACGTTTACGGAAGATTAGTGATGAACATAAACGCCAAACCGGGAGAAATATAGAAATGTGTTTATTACACTACATTACGGGTATTAAATTTTCAGTTATTTCTTTCCATGGAAGCGAAGTAATGGCCCAGAATTTAGCTTTATACATAGAATTAATGCAGTAACATTTTATCCATCTGCAATACATCAGTTTCAACTACATTAGTTGAAATCAGCGCTGAAGAAATGAAATAGCAAGTATTTCAGGAAATAGAGAGAGAAGAATGAATTTAGAATATTTGCCTTTCATGCTAAAAGAAAAATCTCCTTTTTGAGTAAGAATGAAATCTATAAGATCCACGACAATAGCAAAGCTAAGAGGGCAGTATGTTGGAAAATACAAGAAAATTCAAGGAATTAATTATCTATTTTAGTACAATCGTTCGAACATTTCAACTCAATGCTGCATATGAATACTGAATGCTTTCGGAAGTTCTCTATACACTATAAAAACATGTCCCAAGTATTGCCACGGTCATCTTTTTAAATTTGTCCGGTCGCTTATTTAAAATCTGAGTGCTGTTAAAGAATGTTTAGAACTAACCTTACAAATTGACAGTCTATGGAACTTACTGTCTTCTCCACTTACTCTATACCAACTTCATGCTTATTCGATGAAAACAAACATTGTCATTTTTAAAAATGGATGACAAAATCTCATCCAGATATTTCTGACCTGTGAGAGCTCAATTTCTTTATGAAATAAAGGAGATTACGGCCTCCAGCGCTTATCCCGATCCATACCATACATTACTACTCTCATATTTAGGTATTTTCCAAACAATTGCAGCTGATTACGTGTGCCAGTTTGCCGCCAAATCAGAATACGTCTATTATCTGGATTAGTTGCCGCAAAATGCTCATCTTCGGAAGTGGGTTACATTAGGAGTGCTATTTCTAGGTGGCAGTTGCAGCAAGTATCGATTGTTTCTTGGTATTGTTGATGTTGACCGAATTTGCCCTTGATATCGAATATGTACATTTTTGTTGTGTTTGACTTTTCAATTGACCCATGCTTCTTTAAGCATTTATCTCTCACAAATCGTGATGTGTTTCCATTTCAGACGATAGTCCAAATTGCAAATTTCCAATATTAATGGCAGCAAGTAAGCTTTTGGATGTTGCATAACGAGTACGTTGAAGCTCACTTGTGTATTTTTCAGTAACGATCACTTACACATTGTTGCAGACTTACGCGGTTGTTTCATTTTAAAAAAAATATGTTGGAAAAAGCTCCATGCAGACATTAAGTAATTAAATATTTCACGGCCGCGGCAGGATTGGCAATTGGCAAATTTTCATAATGGCTTAACACACCGGTCTACCGAACGGGAGCTGTAGGTTCAAATCCTGCCGGCCGTTTAAAAATTTCACGAAAACCTAATTAATTAAATTTAACGTTGGAGGAACAAGGAAATTTCAATTAACATTGAATAAACCAACGAAAAAATTATTCTAAACGATTTAATTGATAATGCAACTTGGCATTGATATCAAATTTCGTATCTGCCTATATATCACTGCTATATCTGCAGCCACTGTTACATCCAGGTATGAAAGTTTGCCAATTGAAATTTAGCAACATAAATGGCGATTTAAATAGGGATTTGTTCAGACGGTTCCGTGGTGTAATAGCTAAACACACCGGTAGAGCGTATGGTAGCTGTAGATTTAAATCCTGCCGGAGCCGTGAAATTTCTAATTATTTAAAAATTTCACGAAGAACTAATTAATTAAATTTAACGTTGGAGGAACAAGGAAATTTCAATTATCGCCATCTTACACACAGGGAGAAATTACGTGGCCATATAAATTTAATCGAAAATAAAATCATCGAACTAAATCACGACGCCTGAACAATGCTAGCACTGGATTTAATTCCGAAAGGAATAGCTCGTAATTTCGCTGTAGCACGATTTTTTTATGATTTATACGTGAAAAACGTTGCCCATAACCACCTCTCCACGCCCAAAACAACCCTTCATTATTCTCGCAAACGCAATTTCAATAACACCGAAAAGCATCGGATTTTTAAAACAAACTACATTGAAAACACATTCGCGGTTCTCTGGCATAAAAGAGCCACTTACAGCCGTAATTCTACGTCCAACATGATCGGTTCGTTATTATCAAAGGTCAAGCGCAAATACAGCTATTCCAAAAAAAAATGTAATGCGGATTTCACAAATTAGACATGTAGGATTGAGTTTAAATCATCACTATGCTTATTTTACAGAGTGAACCGCCTCAACTGAATACCGCATGACTTAAATATTTCAATATACAACGTTGATCAGTTAGTGATAGAAAATCTGGTGGAGGTATAGATGATATACGTATTACACATTCACTTGCCTTACCTAACACACAATTTCGTCCATAAATAAAAAGTGTTCCTAGTAGACAGGACAGATTATTTAAAATGTAACATTTTTTATTTTAACTGCTGCTATAAAGTTTGCACTTTAGTAATAAAAAATAATATCTTACAATGTTGCTTTTAGCATCTTTTACCGAACCAATTTCCTGAAAATTTTTTAACCAGCGCGTCAGCTATAAATCAATTCTAGAAGAAGGTGAGTACGATCTCATTGAAACATCGAGAAGATGGTCCTTATTAGAACACAACTCCCACAAGGTCAAAAACCCGAATTATAACACGAATAACTAAGTACTGCTATGATTAAGTACTTGCAGGTAACATTTAACTTGTGTGTGTTCTGAACAACAGCAAATTTCTAACTAACGCAAACTGCAATTATATGATCCAAGGTGTCTTTATCCAATACCATCAAAATTCCAAGAATTCATTAACAGTGTCGGTACTCTGATAGCTCAGGTATAGTGCAGGCACACTAAGTTCACATACACGTCATCAATAAATCGTGACGTCAGGTTTTACGCCGTTGCCAGATACACACACACAAACTCGCTATTAAACCTAACCTAACATACTAATGTAACCTAACCTCTATTACTCTATTTATTATGGTATATCAAATAGAAAATTTTAGTAATCGGCACTACAGAATTTAGTATGAAGCATCTAACAATACGTAAAAGTGTTCAAACTACGAAAAGTAAACAAATCTTGCCTGAAGGAAAAAAATGTTTTATTAGTAGTGTTTCAAATTATTTACGAATTAAATAAAAAAAAACAAGTAATTAATCAGAATTATTTTATTTAAATATTTGCTTCGGAACTGTAAAAAATAAAATTACATAAAATACGAAAATAAACACGTTAACATAACATTAATGTATTATTTATTTACAAGTTAATCAGCTAATTTTCTTCAATATCACTCTCTGAGCTTGAATTATCAGAATTTAAATTAGTAATTAGAGGAGAAATTTCGTCACGATCTAATCCAACTTCTCTGTCCCACCATCGTAGAATTTCTGCTTTTGTATGGTGGATGCCGTTCGACCAAGTTACTTGCGTAATTGTTGCTAATGCTTCGTCCCACATTTTTATGCAATTGTTAATAGCCATCTCTTCCTACGTGACGATTGTAATATGTTTTTGCAATTCCCCATATGTTTTCAATAGGGTTGAATGTACAGCGGTATGGAGGTAATCTTAGCACTGTGTGGCCATGTGCACGTGCTAGTCCGTCTACACATATTCCTTCAGTGGTTTATGTCTAAAACATATACACTATTCACAGGTATAGGAGTAAACTCCACTCACACAAATTTATTAATTAAACCGTTAACCATGTTACCGGCAGTCGGTAACACAGTTGACAATGAGAGCCCACGTGCTCTCGAAACGCTGCGTTCCGCATAATTAATTAATTTGTGTGAGTGGAGTTTACTGCTATACCTGTGAATTGTACATCCACACAGTCCTTGCAATCGTCAATATACACTATTACTCTCTCTTGTTTTGAAACCATTACTACTGCATGCATGTAAAACTATGTACCTATAAACAAGCTTGATGAGAAACAGAAATTATATTTGTAATAAAACAACACACTTTGCCGATTACTGTCCTGCCAAGCATTATCGCTGCCATTTTTAAATATCCATGTTTCATCTAAGTAAACGGGATCCTGTGGGCTATTGCTTCCCATGTTCTTTACATATCGTTGTAAAAAATCAACACGATGTAATGCAATATGATGTTCCATTAGTCCTCGTCGAGGATCATCTTTTTCCACGTAAACCCAATGTTTCTTAAAACTTTTCCTAATGAAAAAACGCCTTCACTAAACAAATCTGTTTCTCTCACTGTGCATAGAAGAGATGAACGTGTAATGCGTTTTCCTAAAATAAATCGGCATTAGCACATCTGATTATGTAGAATGCATTTTAACATACGATTATGGTACATTTGATAAATTACATTGCGGATTGCAGTTTCGCTTGCTTCATATGTTCACAATTGGTTTTAATTTGTTCTGTTCTTGCTGCAGGAAGGTAATCCTTGCAGCGACTTTGCCGAGCTTGATACCTTGCTCACAGCCCAAATACTTTCATTTACAGCAGCAGCGACGCGCTAAAATGCAACGATTTTATGCCGTTATTATCGTGTATGCAGAAATAGAATATAATCTACCTCTCTGACAGCAGTTAACGGTAACAAGGGACCGTTGTTGTTGTTGCGTTCTTGCTCGAAATATATAATCAGCGAACTGATTATTTCTATCCCCTGTTGACACAATGCACGTGGCATTTTCGTAAATATACGTCGACTAGTTCTAAAAAGAACTTTTGGATATGCAAAGCAGTGAAATAATTCGACTAGAACTAAACAAACTAACGTAAACGAAGAAACAAGGAAAGCGTTTGATGTTTACCAAAGACAACCGACAACATTGTATTTCATCAAATATAGCCAATAACAGGAACGTAAAAGTACTGTGATATGGAAAATATAATAATTAAGTAAATAACTATTTCTTTTATATTTTAAACTTTCACAGAACGAGCGTTTGCATTAAAAAACAGTGTGTTGCGTTATCCATTGAAATTTACTTTAATTATTATGTTATAATTATGTACTAATATAAAATACTTTTAATTTATCTGTGTGGTCGCATTGGATTTTTATGAGGTCGTTTTATTATATGTATAACATCGCGTTAATGAAGCACATGTGAACTTAGAGTGCCTTGACTATATAACTAAAATTAAATTTTATTTCTAAGAACTCACTAATGGAATGTATACTAATGAAACTTACTGACAATGTGGGTTGTTTAAATCTATCTCAGTTTTTTGTAGTTGATAATTCATAACGAAAAATTAAGAAAATACATATGTGGTCAAATATTTACGAACGATAGTGTATATGACGGTAAATTTAAAAGGTAACATCAAATTAGAACACCTTTGTATAACAATAAATTTGTATCAAATTATATAGATTAATCACTGTGACCCAAACACGAATGTATGTGAAAATACGGCTTCTTAAATCGGATGTGTCATATTCGATGCAACGTACAATGTAGGGTTCGTTTTTTTTTTAGCAAATAACTGTAGCACGTCTTCGGATTCCCTCTTACAACCTCGCTTCACCCGTGCATACAACCAAGCAACCTCATCATATTCACACGATACGAACAGTTTAATCAGCTAATGCATTTTGCAGGTCTCGCCGAGCCCGCAAGAGGTCATAGATCGCGGGAGAACGACGTCTACTCGTCAACGACGCATTCACATCGTAGAACACCCCTACTTCTACACCTCTTTCTTTCTGCCCTGCCGCTGACGTTGTACATGCGGTGACAAATGTGAAGTTCCCATCCGAACGGCTACAACCGACTTCTATAAATAAGGAAGATATCGTCTATAAAACAAAAAATAAAACAACAACTACACGGCACAACACTGGAAGAGGAAAAAAAAACAACAAAGCAAAAAAACGAAACGGAATCCGAAGAAAAAAGAACAAGGAAAAGGAAGAAAAAGGGAGTAACACGCCATAATCGGATGCGGAAACGTTACACGCGAGGGCGCTGCTGTTCTTCCTCGTTCGAAATCCAATAAACTAACGTCCATCTATCATTTAAAAGTCTATTTGTTGAGAGGGGTGTTTCCACAAGGGATGGAGAAAGAAAGAAAAACATTGAAGGAAAGCGTTTTCGATAGGGATGAGAGTATACAAGTGAAACACTTTGAATGTTACCGGTATAAACAGTTAGAGGATTCTTAACTTATCGCGTCTGATTACAAAGAAATTAAACAAAAAATATTTATCGCAATTTATAAACCAAGAAATCTGATGAAAGATCATTAAATTAATCTCGAAACATCTCGAAAATAAAGTTAACATTAGTAGATGAATGGAATCTAAATCCATTTAAAGCCTATACTTTTCTTGTTACAGCAATATAAGAATTCTACTCCATTCTTTCAATGTTGTTAAATCAATGTCTTTTAAATTCTAACAACATAATTGTACTTCTTTTACTCAAATAATGCAAATGGTTTTTTATAATCTTAATCATTTTATATTGCATTATAATTTCTTCTTCTTCTTATATAGTGAACGTCAACAGACTACCAGCTGACGGGGGTTCTAGGAAAGTTAACTGATTGCATCCATCAACAATAATTTATCGAATGCTAAATTTAGTGACTAATAAGTTTGCCGCATATTTCGCGTTTATTTTGAATTAGTTTCAGATTTTATGAAAATCATTTATTGGAAAACCTTTCAAAACACTACAAAACATTAAACTAACATCCATATTAATACTAATATTAATATGAATACAAATACTAAGCCACCGTTGGCATTAGTAATGATAAAATCACATATTTTTTTCGGAAATTTAATACGTTGGAAAATGCAAGAAAAATTGTAATTTTCTCGGTACAAAACATTAATTCTGTCATAATTCGCAACTACCCTAAAATCTCGTCCGGTCTCTATATTCCTAACGCGCAAGATCACTTACATATTGTTCTATTTGCAATGCTCTGTTATTCTGCCACGCTAAATCTCTTTCATAAAGTTCCTGATATTAGGGTGTTCTGCAGATATTTGTATTTTGTCACCCTTGAATTGAGTTATTTCTATCCAGAACATGGTGACTTACTCTTTCGTGACAGTTCCGTAAATATAGAAGAAAGCGAGACATTCGGCATCCCACAGTCCATTAAGGACGTTCTATCCGTCTGTCTCCAAAATAATCAATCACGCTTTCTACTTATTCAGACACATTATAATCTCCGACAGAATTCTTCGAAAAATGGAAAGAACATCATCAATAGACATTCTTGACGTGTAATACTGATCATGGCAAATGCGAAATCGGTTATAATTGTATTTGAGGAGGCACCCAATTGAAGCTGTTTTACTTGTTGCAATGACCTAGCGCATGGGCCTTCTGTCATCTCTGTTTAACTGAATATCATAGTGTGTATGGGGACAATTAAACAAATGAGTCTCTGTTTTGAAAGTTACGTTCCCAAGAAAATTTCTTTCAATGAAAAACGTAATTATTCTAATGTGAAGTTGTTAGCCCAGTGTGAGTTCATATCGAAATGTAGGAAAAAGGAAAACTGAACCAGTCTCACCGTATCTCAGATATTTTCCGGTAAATAATGGCGCCGGTTGCATGCAAATTTGCACATCAACAGGCCAAGACTAGAGCAGCAATTGATAGCGGTAATTTAAAAAAAAAAACAATAAAAACCGATAGCATTTATTTAAGAAGGTCCTTATTTAGATTACCGTCTTTAAAGATTGTAGCAGTTCTTATTGACTTGTCCCCTTTTGACATTTTAATTTCTTGTATAGGTCCTTACACAATTTTAACGTTAATTTTGGTAAGGTGAGGCAGTTAATGGTGTTGCTTGCATCTATTTTGATTATATAGTCCTTTCCCAGAGCAGTAGGTATACGATTTTTCGGCTTTTTGCCATAATTTTTTTAATTATCACTAAAACTTGCTATTCTACTCCTGGCTTTATGATGTACGAATTTGCATCGCCTTATTTAATAAAAATTATTTGAGATGCTGTGGGATTGATTCCGTTTTCTTTTTTCCTACATTTTCATATCTATTCTATTTTTCCACGGTTCTCGATCCAACTGCCAGAATGGTTCACAACGCTTTAGTTATCTCAGGCTCTTCTTATAATATAATACCCTATAGGATCATAGACAAAGCTGCTGCCGCTTGTTCTCGTATTTTTATGTTTCATGTTGTTCTTCTGATACCACTGGGCGTCGCGACATATCTTGCAACAGCTTAGCTAAGTCCCAGAGAAGTATTACCTGTGACATACCTTTTTGCTACTTATAGCATGAATCGCGTACCATAACTTGCATAATAATGCTGCTAAATATAACTACTCCTGGTGTTGCTGGAATCATTCACGGAGAAGACAATGTGAGCAGAGAAAAAACACCAACACATATACACGTTTCTGCCTACATAGGCATCATAGGCGTGGTTTCGAGCGATTTTTTGCTCGACACATTGCAATTCCCTCTCGGCTACTATAACCGTATCTAAATGAATAGCCTAAATGAGTATTCTTTGCGCTGTCTTCTATCACAAGAATAACACGCTCGTTTCCCGGTTCAAAACAGAGCGAAACAAAGGGGTACAGTTTTCCAACCCTTCCTCCGAAGAGCTCATGGACTGCTAAACCAGAGAGGACGCACAGCAACAGTGCATAGGGTAACTGCACATGCGAGTGATCTCTCTGGCTTACCATGACGACCTAAAAGCACATTACATTGCCTTTCCCGTGAATGATTTCACCAATACCATGGGTAACTAGATTTAGCAACATTATTATGTTAGGTATTGTTTTCTGTGTATTTTTCGATGTGTACCATATCTTGAATTTTCTGAGCTGCATTTCCAATATAGTTCTGAAATTCCTGCCTTACCGTAATGCCATCTTAAACTCTTTCCAATATGTGTTGGGAGCTCATTTCACTTTGAGAAATGTGATCATCTATTTCTAATTTCAAAAGAAGTCCACTTGAGAAACTTTTCAATACTGACATTTTGGGATATCCTGAAACTTTATATGGGGACGAGAACGATAAAACATATTAGTTATTGTGGTCATTAATATAATCTTTCAAGTCTTCTATTCCCAAATCAATACGTTAGGTAATTAGTAAATGTTATAAAACCATGTATTTACTTACGTATAAGTATATTTGAAAGCACATTTCAAATTTTCCTCATTTTATTGTCTTTAATAAATGAAATATCGGCGACAAATTTTAGAATCCCTGAACTTTGATTTCGACCAGTTTTCATGCAGCAAATTTAACAGTCGATGAATTTACATTTCGGGAAATTGCAGCTGTTGAATCTTCCAAATATCACCAATAGGATGCGAAAAATTATATCGAATATCTGCTCTATTTCTTTTTACCTATGGTTCTACAAAAAGAAAACTTCCTAATAACAACATTGTCACGGATGGCTCCCACTAATTATTTTTTATTGTACAATAGGAACTTGAACATCAACTTACTTCCAAAGAAAAATTACAATACTGACTTTTTATTTATTTTACAAAAGCCACCCTAATGACAGTGTTCCGATGAGACAGGAAACCACCTACTGCCGTTGTCTACATTGACATACCGTTGCAGTATTTTAGTTCCATATATATTGACGTTATTTTTCATGTTTTGTTACTATGACAACAAAATTTCTGTACTTTCTTGCTTAATATAGAGTCAAGATAATAATACGCAAAATCTGACCACTATTTGGTAACTTTCAAAGTGTTCACTCGGTACCTATACAACCATCGTTAACAAAAACACGCATTTTCGGTTTATCTCTCCCACTGCGGGTCATTTTTAATGTAATTCTGCAGCAGAAATCCCTATTTTTCTCGACGTTTTTTGTTTTCTCTGCCCAGCATTTCCTCTGCTTTTTACGGCAGCCGCGCTGTATACAATATTAAATTTCCTCTCTGCGTAGGACGATACGCAGAGTACTGTACTTGATGGTCGTTCACCGTGAAATAAATTGACTGCTGCCGCATTTCGTTTATTTACGGTCTGATGCGTCCAACACGAGGGCTAATACGCTTTCTGTCCGGGAAATAGCCGGACATCATTTGAAGTGAGCAACTAGTATACGGATTAAACGGAAACGGTGATGTAACGGTACTCGTCTATCAAAACTATATGAGTGGGTTCAGAAGCGTACTGCCATGAAGCTCAAAATAACCAATTCACTAGAGCGGAAATGGTGGAAAGGAGAATCCACCTTTACTTAAAAAAAATATTAAGAAATGGATTGTTCGCGTAAGTCTTATCTATATCTAAATATTATTTTAGATAACATAAAACTGAATGACGAAAACAATTATACGTCTGCAACATTTGGTGTGTTTTTAATTGATATATACTAATTGTAAGTGATATTTGCCACGATTAAAAACTGTTCTTATCAGTGACGGTTTCTTTTATGGTTGGCAGATTTGCGCAACCACTATAAATAATAATAGAAAAAATATTTGATTTATAAAATGAAAACCAAGTATAGTTCTATACCCCGAAATTATAAATTACAAATTTAATTAACAATTTATAATCTAGAATCTTCTATATATTTTTTTTTGTTTACTATTCATGTTACGTAACCTTAATATCTGGTTCGATGCATTAAATAAATGAAAAAGAAAACACCCTTGGTTGCAGAGCAAGTGCAATCCAAGTATATTCATTTAACGCATATAGCTAACGATCATTATTGAAAGTCTTTGGGGTGTGTCTCGATGTTCTACAACGAGGTCGCAATGTCAGTACAATCTAAACGGTCGACGCGTTTATATATACAGACATTCATTATCTAAGCAAAGTCAACGACGAGAAGGCATCTGCAATTCTACGTTGCACCATTATGACCAGAACCATGATGCAGTAGGTCAATGGCGAAGTACTATTTATGGCGAAGTACTGATACCTGATTATAGGGAATACTGCAAGGAGAAGAAATAACAAGAGATGCGCATGCGTATTATAACCGTTGACGTTGACTGCTCAGATTATGTCGGTATAATAACTTCATAATTTAAGGAGATTCCGTTACGTTATACAAGCTAGTGAGTGTGTATTTGTACCTTAAAGGTGTATCTGCTGTTTTAGTTTTCAGTAATACTGAATTCAGTGGAGAGTTTTATAGGGAATCCGTTCGGTAAACAGATGTTCGCCGAAAAAAATTAAATAAAGCAGCTTGGCAGACCTATTCCAAATAAAAATCAGAAACAATCGATTTCTAGTAACACTTTCACTGGAAAATTTAGTCGAGGTATTTGTAATAAACTTTTGTGGATTTGTGGCTGTAATATAAAAAAAGCACTATTCTGCTTTCTTTGTTGACAATTTAAATGTGGAGAATTATAGACGAAAAGAGGTTTCAATGATTTAAATCATTTAAACGATCCAATTAAGAAACACATGTATGTATCACAAAGGCGTATGAAAAGTATTGTCCAATTTTCGCTATTCAGAAATGTTAATATTGCTGGTCAAATGGATAGTGCATACCGAAGATAATTTCACAACAAGAAAGTGAAGCACAATCGATATATATTAAAGAGTATAATTGATTGTGTGTTTTTGTGGAGCTTTCGAAATTACGTTGCTGGTACAGGATGAATCAATTTTGTCTTCTAACCCGCGTACTATTTGTGGCTTACTAAATTTTAGTGCTGAATTCGACGTTGCTTTAAACGACCATTTAAAAAGAGCTACTGTTTTCAAGGGATCTCAAAGAGTATCAAAAATGGAATTTTGCAAACAATGTGTTCATTATGTGCTAGGAAGAAACCTCTAAAGAAATAAAAGAAGCTGATTATTTCTCTAATAGTTGACGAAGTTATTGACGTATCAAACAAATATCAAATGGCCGTGGTATGTAAAATGTTTGCTTGTTAAAAATCTTCAAAATAATAAAATGCTGCCTATAACCATCTTCCCCAATGCATAAGAAGAATTGGCTGTGACGGTTGAGGTCTCGGAACACATTATTTGAAATTACCAAATGTAACAAAGCTACAAAATTATTTACAATCTCCACGTAAAAGAATTGAAAACATCATTAAAGAACCAGTATGGAATAAAAGCATATGGTTAACCATAAATGAGACTACAAACTCGAAAAACAAAAAACAGTTGTATCTATGATGGTAGGTCACAGTCTTATTTGCTAGCATGTAAAATACTATAACCATGTGCTGGCAAAGTAATTAATGTCACAGTTATTACTAGTATTAATTGAAAAAACGGCTCGGTGTTCCAGTGGTAAGAGGGCAATGAATTTAGCAACGCATGTGTCGAAACCAATTAGTGATAGTAATTTTTCAGGCGAATTCAGTATTTTTCCGAGTTACCATTCGCTGTTGGAAAAATAATTAACGACGCTTCACCTGTTATGGCGAAAGGGTGTAGCAACAAGGCCATGGAACATTTTACACACACTTTCCTATACCCTAAGACTCCCGGGGTTATGATAAGTGAAAGTAGCTTACAACCTCACTTGACGCACACCACCAAAAAAAAAATGAATATCAATAAAATTGAATTGAGTCTAGGTACCAGTATTTGTAGTCACTGGGACCTGTAAGATTTTGTGTAACAATCCCCTTTATATGAAGTTAGTTACAGTAGTACTTAATAAACCTTACTATTGATTTATAGGATCCTTGCCCTTTTCTTAGCTTAGAAGGCATCGTGGTCTACAGCGATAATGGGATTATGCGACAGTAAAAAAGTACAAAACGCCACATCGCATTAAAGCGATTGGCATACCCCCCACTCCCTACACAACGATTGTGTTCGCGCAGTGATCGAAACACATTGAAAAAGACTTTTGGGACGCCCAGTACAATAAATTAAGCAAATACTTTACTGTGTATATTATCAAAATAGATGTCTATTTTTATGTCCCTATTTGGTTTTAAAATTTTCGAAAATTTATCTATTTATTAATCTCAAACTCGACCATTAGAAAGCGTATTAGTTTAATATATTCCGGTAGCTGGGTCCAACTTCATTTCTAATTTCAATCCTCTACTAAAACAGCCTTATCCAAATTTATTAACGTACGATACGTATAACATTCATATTCTTATCAGCTTATTAAATTTTCATCTGAATTTCTTTGGATAAACCCCCACTTTAAAATGTAACAATCATATTCATATGTCATTTCAACCTATCACACCTTTTTTTAGCTCTCATTTCGAAGAATATATGCTTCGAACTAAAAATAAAAAATCAATGGATCTAAAGGTTAATCTCCCAGAAAATTCTTAAAGGATGATGACTGAAAGCTATAAATAGAATAATCAATAATACACGAGTACCTAACACCTCCACCTTTTTTTTTTTAACTTCCACGTATCAAACCTTCTTCTTCCGGGGATATTTTCGAAAACGTATCCATTCATTAACCCCGAGCTCGACCATAAAGAGGGTGTTATTTTGATATATTCGGGTCGTACGGTCCGGACGCTCATTTCCAATTCCAATCCACACCATTTAAACGGTCCCATCCAAATATACTAGCTGATAATATTATGTTAGTCCCGAGGTAATGTACAGTCCCTTTACTTTAAAAGATTTAAATTTTGTATATGTTCGTCGTTATCTTACGATAAATCTAAATTTTTGTACCAAGGCGGAGAGCAGGAGAAGTCATTTCAACCGCTGGTAATGGGAAGACATCTTGTGCTGCAGGGAATGCCCTCTTACTAACACCTCGATGAATATTCATTAGTGCGGAATGCAAAATCAACCAAAACCGCACGAAATAACACAATATCCAGCGTATAAATGCCGAATATCCCTAGAAGCGATTTCGCATTTTGTTCTTGCAGAAGACCAATGCATCTGCTTCCATTTTAAGAATTTACAAGATCTATTTTAAAAGTAGCAATGGAAGGGTTCCTTTCCCGCCGTTTTCTGTGATTTGGGTGTATCATTCTCGAAGGATTGATCATTCGCTATGGATTTTCCCGCAAATGCATTTATTATGCAGCGTATTGGAAACTACTAATTAGTCAATTTTTGAGACTATAACACATGGGCTGAAAAGTCCCGGGCCTAATAAACAAAATACGGTTTTTTTGGTTCAAAATTAGCTTTATTCATCAACGTAATCTCCATTAAGAGCAACGCAATCATTCCAGCGCCGCTCTAACATTTCAATACCACTTTTGTAGAACGATTTATCTTTTGCCTCAAAATAGGCCTCAGTTTCAGCGATAACCTCTTCATTCGTGCGAAATTTCTTACCGGCGAGCATTTTTTTGAGCTCTGCGAACAGCCAGTAGTCGCTGGGAGCCAAATCTGGCGAATACGGTGGATGTGGGAGTAATTCGAAGTTCAATTCATGTAGTTTTTCCATCGTTTTGATTGACTTGTGACACGGTGCGTGGTCTTGATGAAACAAAATTTTTTTCATTGCCATATGCGATCGTTTCTTTGCAATTTCGGCCTTCAAACGCTCCAATAACGCTATATAATATTAACTATAATAACTCACAAACTAATGAATCGAATATCATGAAATTTTAACAGCTGTCTTTTGAAGGTTAGTACTAACTGAGAGGAAGGTGACTGCAATAAAACTAGCGTCATCTATGTGTTAGGCCCGGGACTTTTCAGCCCATGTGTTAAGTGACCCAGAAGAGGCTTGCAGCGTTTTCTACGGCGTGTTAAATGCGTGAATAAGATATAGTCCTGCAGGCAGCTTATTTAAGCAATGGTTGCTTGCCGAAGTGTCCATAGTTCGGTCGCTTGCAAAAACTTCGTAAACGATGGAAGAGAAATATGAATGGTAATTCCAGTGGCGGTACTAGCACCTTTGGCAAAGCTCTAGCATTGCGCCCCTCATCAATATACATGTATATATCACATTAATAAATAATAAAGTATACTCATCTATTTAAAATTGCTAAAGTAAAACTAAATTTTGGCATATTCTTGTGCCTGTGTTAAAAAATGAAAAGAAATATAAAAATTAAGTTGTTAATAGAGATGTCTTCTAGGGTTTGCCACGTGTTTACTTCTGCACTTGATATTACAGCGAAATACATAGCGGTCGTGAAAGCCAACCTTCAACTATTAAAATGTTACTCTTCGTTAGTCTTTAGACTGCAGATTGATTAAAATATTTTTCAGTGTTTTATTTGATTACAAATACTATTTTCAATGGCATTCCTTGATAGGCCATCTAACTCAAGATATGTTTGCACAAATTTCAATTTCAAAACAGATTCACAGGTATAGCAGTAAACTCCACTCACACAAATTAATTAATTATGCGGAACGCAGCTTGGAGCACGTGGTTTCCCATTGTCAACCGTGTTACCGACATTTGTTGACAATGGGAGCCCACGTGCTCCTGAAACGCTGCGTTCCGCATAATTAATTAATTTGTGTGAGTGGAGTTTACTGCTATACCTGTGAATTGTACATCCACACAGTCCTTGCAATCGTCATTCAAAAAAGATCTTTATCCACTTACAACTGTAACTGCTTGTGTCAATAAAATCTTGTACCATACACATATATTTACGTATGATGTTTCTAAGTTATTTGCATTAATATAATTTAATGAGTTAAAAGGATTTTCAAAATTATTTAACTCTCATCGGAATACATCTTTCAGGGAGATTAATTCGTTAAATAATTCACTGGATTTTACTGCAACTTTTAAATTGATCTCTAAATTATCGCAGTTTTTCTAAAGTATTTCATCATTTCAATCTAATAATTTTGAATTATACACAAATTCAAAATAGTTATTATTTGTTACTAAGTTCACTTCATATCTTTCTTTTAATTCTTTAATTGTTCTATCTATGTCATCTCCGTTCTTCATATTATCTTTCCCATGTAGTATTCTTTTCATATTTGTCGTATGTCTTTTGTTCCTGTATGTAGTTGATTCGAGTCAAAACAAACGAGGTAGGAGACTCAGTCAAGGCATTGTGTTGCTTCATGACAACCCACGTCCTCATTCTGTTGGAGACAGTCAAGACCTCATGAAACAATTCGGTTAGGAGCAATTGGATCACCTATTCTTGAACTTGAAGCATTATTTTGGAGGAAGGCTCTTCAACAGCGATGGCGTCGTAAAAAAACAATTTTCTACAATGGCTGCTTTCACTGGCGGCATCTTTCTATGAAGAGGGTATAGAGTAATTGGTTTTCCGCTATGACAAATGTCTGAGCAATAGTGGCAACTGTATAGAAAAATAGTTTAAGAAATATTTTTTCATGTAGATATAAATTTTGTTTTAAATAAACTATTTTTGTGAGTTTTGGATGGTATACGATCCATTTGAAAATCAATTACTTCAGATAGATATACTTCACGTGGCGTCGCGTAAAATCACAGAAGTTTAATATTATCATAAAAAGATGCATCCCCCCATATGTCCATACATCCAATACGTTTATACTGCCCGAATTTCAATTTCTTTTTCAGAATTTTCGTAAAACATAACCGCATAACTTCAACTGACGCATCCTCTATATCAGGCTCTCGCGCATTATTATTAATACCCGGAACGAACTAGCCATCGCATCGCCCGGACATGATATATTTTAAGCGATCGTGATGTTTAATTAGGCGCAGACCATTAATCCGCGCGTTGGGCGATGATCCCGACACCCGACGGCCTCCGATGAGGCAGCAAACGTGATTTACGTGGGAGAGATACCGAAAATGCATACGCTCGTGCGCTAGAGGTACAGCAACCCCCTTGCGCGATAACCGTGGTTTGTGGAAGCTATGCGATTGATTCTGTAGTGCTTGCCTGGAAAATGCGTTAGATGAAGAAAAATTGAAATTTATCGTGGCATGATTCATAAATTAACTTTTCTAGAAAATAATATCAATAGAGAAAAAATGTTAATTAAAATCATAGTATGCCTACTGTACTTTCCTTTCTTTTCAATACGGATCCGTGAACGTAAACATTAAGATGCATGCGTTTCTCCATCTTTATCTCTTACATTGAATGATAAAATGATAATTGCTCTTACAGTATGAATTTGCACAGGAGTCACTAATTCCACACCACAATAGCATCACAATTAGAAATTAATTTCTTTATTTGAAGAAATTTCTACAAATGTTACATAATTTTTTACACAGAATATAATACAAAAAATGGGGCAAGAATGTTACACACAGGAAACGTGTCAGAATTAATAGGAATGATTAGTTTTAAAGTCTTTAGTTAAATGTATCTAAAATTTAATATTTCTCCTCCAATGTATACTCCTTTGGACTGCACAGACCATCTCCCGCGAGTTTTCCATTTCTAGTAACAACCCTGGGGGTCTCCTTTCATTAGGCTGTTTAAAACCTCCGTCGTGACGCTTTGGATGTTGTTTATTTTTCCGTTATGGGAAGTTTTCGACATTCATTTAAACGTTAAAAAGAGAAAATAATCACATAAAGCTATATCTATATTGTAGGGAGGGTGTGGTAGCACTGGAATATCGTTTTCTGCTAAAAATTCTCTAATTAACAACAAGCTGTGAGTGAGGACATTATCCCACTGGTCCCACCAGACACACAGGACGGTCTTCTTGCCAAAGCGATTCGGCTTTGCTGTTGAGAAATCGGCTTTTTCCACTTCAGGTTTTCAAGATAAATCAAATTTTCGTCACCCGTCGCAATTCGATATAAAAATGATTTCCCTTCGTGGTTTGAAGTAGCATTTCGCAGGTTACTATTCTATTATTCTATTTGGCGTTCATTCTAATCATGTACCATCCATTTACCGAGTTTATTGATCTTCGCCATTGCTAAATGCTGCTGAGATTTAGTTGGTCTGCAAATGCTCGTCTTCGCATTTTTGTGATCTACCAAAACGCTCAGTATCGCCATGACTTGCTGCCATATGTTAAGGTTGGTCTGGCCACTCTTTTATACACCTCGGTCTACCAAAGCGCTCACTGCCTTTCACACTGTAATCACCACTTTTAAATTGTCGAAGCCATGTCTCACATGTTCTGATATATGCAGCGTATTTGCCGTATGTTTCTACCAGCAAACGGTGACTTTTAACAGCCTTCCTTTTGATTAAATAAGAAAAGTAACGCGTGCCGCAAATCCTCTTTTTCAGACACAAAACTCGACGTGATCACTAAATGATGAAGCAAAAACGCTAGTTTTTAGCGGACACAGCTTATATGTGTTTGTAGTTTAAATGTAAAACGAACAAAGTGACGTATATGTGAAATTAATACTTTGCGTACTTTTTGCTGGCGCCATCTCTTAATTAAACCGGGGAAAACCTATTCATACACTTGGTATCTAATCTTACCCATCACTCTATACATTTGTAATGCTCGCGAAGCCTACTATGATTTATACACACTGAAATCGTATCTTTCCCATAAACTACACCATCTTTTTATTTATTATACGCTTTAGAATCGTACTAATGGAGTGGCGATATACAGACAACAATCAATGGTAATGTTTTGACTTAGGAGTTCGTATGTGAAACACCCATCTCTCATCTCCTGACGTAAGTCAATATCTTCCTAATTACAGCGGATCAAGAAAATTAAAACACGTGCGAAGTTTTTCTGTCTCTGCTCCCCAGTCAACAGTTTAAAACCCCACGGAGAACACAATCTCTTGTACACTAAGGTTTCAGACGTAATCATATACAAAATACGATTCACCACAGACGTTGTTTCGGCTCTTATTGAACAACCTAACCCATTTTCGCACTTTACTATCATTCATTTGCATTGTCGCCATAAATTTCACACGTCTGGGAGTGAATATCCGCTATCATTCTGCATCTTACTGCTAATAATTGGCTAACTAACCGTATTTCACACTTGGTGCGCCGCTCGATTTTCTTAAAAGTTTTAAATGGCAATCATAGGCGGACCCTACTTAAAAAATAGTCCACGTAGATTTATAGAGTTCCATTATTTTAATAAAAACCGTAAGCTTAATTTGTTCAATCTCGTAAAAAATTGTCACGTTCCAACTAAATTTATGGATCACCGCCAATTCTACAAACAAAATATCAAAAATATGCAAAATAGAATTTCCAAACGATAAACATTATTGCGCACTAGAGTGGTGAATTTCATTTCAATTATTCAATTTTATATTGCGACAATTTCTATTTCTATTTTTATTAATTGTTTAAAATATACAAAATCATAAATCAACTCGTTTGTCAGTAATTTCATTTATTCGGCCCAGTTCATCGCAAATAGTTTAACTCAAATATTTTCGAGCTAATCTAAATATTTTTCGCGTAACAGTAATTTTCCAGGCATGCTAACACGACAAAATCCACCACCATCCCATCTATGGCCTATTGTAACTAGCAACGATAAATTTGCGATATTTTTGTCTACGACGTCAAACAACACAGTATAGGCATTGTGGCGATAAAACAAAAAAAAAACAAACATTAGCGTTACATGTATGTATATAACACCCACCCTTCGGTTATTAAAGCATACATATTCGAAAGGTGACTAACTGCAATGTGTATATGAATATCATGAAAATATTTTTTTGTTCCAACTCGGAACGATAACTTCCTAACTGTGATTTGTACAACTGTATATAGGTTTTATGCGTTTTAAGTGACGTTTTAGGTTTTCACAGTATAAATGTTGCTTTTTGTGCGTTCTGTTTTCTGGTGTAATTTATACATTGTGTAGAGCTAGGATAAAAAAGTACGTATTTGCATGGTTTTTATTGTACGAATATTGATGCAGATTGTGGATTTTTTTTATATGTGATATACAGGGTGTACACTTACATACGTGCAGGTTCTCCAGATGAAATGTTCTACAACTACAAGGCAAGAATACGTTTTGATATCGAGTTTTGGGAACTTGCTGTAATTTTAGTGTAAAAATTCTAAAATTCTAAAATTTCATCCTCTTTAGAATTATATAACATAAACACCCTTAAATTTCCAGTTTACTTATTTAAATTGTATTATAATGTATATTAATTATCACACGTGATTTTATTTATGGCTAAGGTAATAGTAACATTATAAAATATGAAATAAAACAAGGTATTTGTCTGAAAAATATATGATGTTACCTTAATACATGGTTTTGGTTCTGTATATGTCATAATTACAATATCTAATAGAATACTGACATAACACTGCCTAACTCAATTTTTGCTGACTTCTATATGGACCTGTTCTTTACTAATTTAGTTGTGGTGAATCCAAAAATCATTAGTTTTTGCGTAATATGTCAAAATTTAATTCAATGCCTTACTAGTATTTTTGAAGAATCACTAATGCGGCTATGTTGTTACTTAAGAACTGATAAGATTGATAAAATTTTGATAATTCATTTATTTGTTTAAATACATTGAAAAATTACAAGAGTACTTGTAAAAACACAAGCAACAATCAGGGAATAAATTTTCGTTTACTGCACTTTCTGCTGTGTATTTTGATTTGGCAGTCACTTTCAGCACTCCACCAATAGTCGGCCATCATATAACGTAAATGAAAAGAGATTCTTGAGACTTGCTATCTCAACTTCTAAGTACGTACATTGTATGCACTGACGAATAGGTTTATCGTTTACAGCAAATGTACATCTAATGGGCTCTTTTGCTATGACCATTGATTATGTCTTCTCCATAGATATCTGCATATTAAGGCTCTTGCCTTTGTTTGGAACCGATATAGCAGTTGTTGTAAGTCGTCCTCGTTATCTGCCATCAAGATTGCATCGTCAGCATTGCATAATATCTTTATCGATTGTTGTCCCAACCTATACCCTCCAGCAACTTCTTTTACACTATTAATTATTTTATCCATAATGAGGTTGAACAAAACTGGATTCATACTATCGCCCTGACGAATTCCTGTTGGTACTGGTACTTGTTCGGTAAATTCCTGTGGTGTTTTGATCTTTGCTTTGTTACTTTTATTGAATTCTTTTATTATGTTAATGTAACGTATGGGAATCTTGTGTTCCCAGAGTATTTCCATGACATCGACTGTTCGCACGCTGTCTTTTTTGAGATCTATTAGACAAAGAAACAGAGGTTTACTATATTCGAGGAATTTTTCAATCGCTTGCTAAGTATGGAGATTGCACCCATTGTCGATCTATTCTGTCGGAAGTCTTGTTATTCTTCGCTTGTTTCTATTCTGTTCGTTATTTTCGTCATTATAATTTAACAGCTTACTTGTTCTGATTAGTAAAGATATCATTCTATAATTTTCTGGGTTGTCCCTGTTTCCCTTTTCAAAGATCGCTATTGTGATTCTGCTGTTTCCCCAATCAATGTGCACTTTTTGGGTCGAGATAATTTTTTGAAACAATAATGCGATTGCTGTTTCCAATTCAGATCCTCCGTACTTAAACATTGTTATCCTATTCCAGGAATTTCTCTTTGTGGGTGTTGTCTTCACTGCCCCATTTTTGTGGGCTTCCTCTGTTACCGCTCTTTTTCAATTCCTTAGTGTGTTCTAGATTCTCCTCTGTCCTCTGTACAGTCCATGTTCCATGCCAGTACAGAACTTTCCCAATATGTCATTTTTATTTCTTTTATAAAGTCATTCACTCTGTTTGTAATCGTTTTATATCTTTGACACTCTTCTGTTGTTTCCATGGTTTTTAAATTTTGTTGAAATCTCTCGCCTTATTCGTCGGTTACAGCAGCTATATTTTCGGGAAACCTATCAAGACGATTATGAAGAAAACCAAGCTTTATGCTCATATTACAACCTTAGTGGTGAAATTTTTGAAGCATTTATTTCACTAGATCTTTGCAATTGAAAACTTTTTGTTTCCAAGAAAATTGTTCGCAACCACACTGAATAAAGTCCAAACTTCTTTCTCAGCTTCGTTCGTAGAGTTGATGAAATTTGGATCTGTCATTAAAATTCTAATTGGGGGTCCATCAAATACCTCAGCCTTCATGTTTTCGTAACTTAGTCGTGGTAACTTTTGAAGCAGTCTCCTTGCGAAGGCGTAGGAAGAAAACGTGACATAATAGGAAAAAATGGGTTTCATATTTGGTATTCGCGTACTTATATTAGTTAATAACAAGTGTCAGATTTTAGGCAGCCTAAAAAAAGTGTTTATTTATTGGGTGATAATCTCGTGCCGAAGCTAAGAAATTACAAAGAGCATATCTATTTTATCCAGAAAAATAATTTAAAGTAGTGCAAAATCTCTTAAAGCAAACCATTAGAGCACCCAAAGTAAAATTATAAAGGTAATTATCAAAAAATTTTAAAACAGATTTACTATACATTTTCATTAACTCAAAAAAAATTCAAAACCAATAATGTGATAAAATAGAAATAGACATCAATACTTACACAATATTATGCAGACAGAAATGCATACATTAGTAAACCGAATCGTTATTTTAGTAATGATTAATAGGATACTTCAAGAAGTATACGATAATGAAAGAAAAAGTTGGAATTGATTTGATACGATATACTAATTTTAATCTATATTTTCGTGATGCCATTTCGATGGCATCGCGTTGGAGAAGAAGGTAGCTACGATGCCACCGAATTAACAAGGTCCTGTCCAGGACAATCAAGAAACGCGGAGAATCCGAGAAAGATGAAACAACGCACACTGTATCCATTATTAATTATTAATAATTTCGTTAAAATTATGCTACGCATTACCTGTGGTATATATCGATGTAAACATCAAGTCTCATTAAAAATTGTGTTATCTAAAATCAAACTGGACTTTAAACAAACTTAATAGATATCTAGGAAAGTAATATTATTTTTCTAACATTCCCGTACGTATAAAATTACGTCATTAAATCAAAATGTATGTACCACTAAAATTGCAGGTAGAAAAATAAGATCATCTCTCATTGGAGAAGCTGCACCGAATTTATTTATCTATACATTTATATTTAAATAGTTCAAAAGGGACATATCACTTTAGAAGTTAATCAATACATATTGTCCAATTCTTTATCAGTTCTCATACATATCAAGTGTATTTATGTACTTGTATACTTAAATAAAAACCAAGCAAAGTAACACAATCACATTGTAAAATACTATAAATATTGTAATAGATTTAAAAAGTAATATCTTTCTCTATGTACATAATATTGTATACAGAACATAGGATTTGTTATACATAAAATAATAAATTTTATCTATTGTATGTTATTAAAAAGTGATCGGACTGAATGATTGTTAAATAAAATTCACAGCTCACAGTTCTTTCGAAGTCAAAATGTTGACTTTTTAATTGTGTATTGAAATCTTTCACTGTAATTCTAAGTGTTTTCTCAAAATACTAACAGAGCAACCATTAATCGGGGAAGCGATGATTGTGCAATTTAAATCTATTTTGTTCTTTCTCGATCTTAAACGCTACCGTGAGCTTGACAGTTCTTTGTGCAGTATAACAAAACAGATTATTTCGTGATCGAACAAGTCATCTTCTTTGTGTGTGTATTAAATGTAAATATGTGTATTAAAATAAATAAAATGGAAACGATGCAAGAATTTTTTGAAATAATGTATTATCATGCTATATGAAATGGTGCCAAAAAAAAGAAAGAACTTTCATTGTAGTAATTCATAGATCTGTATATGTATGGAATGGAATAATATATGTTACTATCAGTGTCGTACTTTATTTCTTATACCTATTCAAATTGTAAATTTTTAAAACATTGGACAAGATTATCAAACAAGTTGTACACCAGCAAACCATGCAATAATCTCTAACACCTTCTAATAAAAAAGCTTTAAAGCTAACAGCTAATTTTTAATTAACGACAATTCATAATCTGCAGTATAACAATGAAATCTCCAGCAAATAATGTATTATTTTGCTTATCGACCGGCGCATCCACCAAATCAAACTTCCTCGTTGTAAGTAAAAAATAAATATACTACTTTAAATTCGACAAGCTTTTTGTGGAGTTTATGTAAATCCTGAATGATTGTTCAATGATTATTAATGAAAAGTGGGTCGAATAGACAGAGTGAAAGAAGTTTGTGTTTTTTCTGCTTATTCACAAGCTGATACCCACAACATGTTTAGTACTACTCTGCGTCACTGAATAATCAAAGAAAAGGAATTTAAAACGTTGAGAAATGAGAAGACAGTGTTGCATGACTGAAAACGGTGATTTAAACCTTTAACGTATTTCATAGTCCCGTTTAGTAAGTCATACATAAAATCTAAAAGAAAAATAGTATTAATAAAATTTGTATAAAAAAAAATAATAAATTAAAAAATCTCAATAAATATTGGAATCTCCTACTACACATTTTGGAATTTACTTATTAATGTATAACAGATGATGCGAATGAAATTCGTAATCAATGGTATTGTGTAATACACAAAAATTTATTTCCTCCTTGTTGCTTCCCATTCAATTCTGCTACCAACGAAAACTAGATAATATGAGGGCGACCTAAAATGTTTCCGGAATCGACTAGAAAAACACGGTATTGGTGTGGTTTTTTATTTTTATTTTTCGATGTAGTTTCTTCGAAGATCAACATACTTTTTCAAATGGTGCTCCAGTCTCTTCAAGCCGTCGGAAAAGTAGGATGTCTTGAGGTCTACAAAATAGCCATCTGTAGCGACGATAACCTCTTCATTTGAGGCAAATCTCTTTCCTCCCAGTGATTTCTTCAGGTTTGGGAATAGGAAACAGTCGCTGAGGGCTAGATAGCGCAACTGATTCAATTTAGACACGACAGTGCGGGATGAATGAGCCGGTGCATTGTCGTAGTGGAGAAGCACTTTTTTGTGCTGCAAACGAGACCGTTTCTCCTTCAATACTGCATCGAATCGGGTCAATAGATCGCTGTAGTATTGCCCCGTGATCGTCCTTCCCTTCTGCAGATAGTTGATGAGGATCACACCTTGGGAATCCCAAAAAATGGTAAATGACCTTTCCGGTCGATGGAACGGCCCTTGCTCTCTTCTACTGTTCTTTGGTCTCGAGTAAATAGTGGTGGAGCCAAATCTCATCCACGATTATGAAATGCAAGAAGAAATCCGTTGGATCGGGCTGGATCCTAGCCAGGCATACCTCCGAAATGGTCACCCGATTTCGTTTTTGCTTCAGTCTGAGCATATGCGGTACCCATCGTGCCGAAAACTTTTTCATATCCAGAGTTTCGTGTAAAATATGATGTAAGAGATACCTGTTGTCTCTGCTATCTCTTTCAGCTTCATTCGGCGATCGCTCAACACGACATCATGAACTTTGTCGACCATTTCATCGTTGGTAGCGGCTTTTGGGCGTCCACTGCGTGGTTCGACACTTGTGCTTGTGCGGTCACGTTCGAACTCGCTCGCCCAGAAGCTGATGATTGAAAATGATCCACCATCAGCCTCTATCAAAATATTTCGGATTTCTGTGGCCGTTTTCCCAGCCATCCAGAAGTGTCTTATCACTGCACGAAATTCGATTTTATCCCTTTTTGCGAAACCGCCTGACTTGCTACACAAAACACACTCTTAAACAACAACTATTGACAGTAGACGTCTGAAATTTTGCCGAACATTGAATCCACTTCAACCTTCATGCGCCATCTCTTGCCGATTCCGGAAACATTTCCGGTGACCCTCGTAGGGAAACTACAAAATTATGTGGTAATATAGAAATTGAGTGTACTCAGTAGTAATGGAAGATTTGGTGAAGCTAAAGTGATAGTACTACTACTCACGTAGCAAATATGTTTATGCTTTCAACGTTTCAACGTAACGAAGTAGAAATTGCAGTCACGTATTATCGGCTCGCAACTATAACTGTAATGACGAACAAAGCCTAGAAATACATCGCCGCACATGCAGCATCCATGCATTGCAACAAGATGCAACACGTACTCGTACACTGTAAACGTGCTCAAATCTCAATAAATTCCCCTTATCGACAGAGCGTCGAACAAAAGCACTACAATGTTGTAAAATAACTGTGGACGATTTGCGGTGTTGCTATCCGACTATCGCGAAAATGACGCGTCGAATCGAACCCGTATACCGGCAAACCGCATAAATCAATCCCACGATCAATCCCGAAACTCATAAGTACCCTGGAAAAAGTGTTTTATTCGGCACACGTGATGCGTACGGCGATGTACCACCGCATATATCATTGGGGTTATGAAAACATGTTTTCATAAACCAAATAGCTGGGGGCTTTGTATGCCGTAGAATTGATAATATTTATCGGCGATCGACGAATTGTCAAAATATTTCCGATTCAATTAAGCGATGATGACATAGAAAAAATGCGGAGAATGTGCGTATTTTGGAAAGTACCTCGATTTTAGATGGAATTTCAATTACTCGTGTATGTGCCGATTTGATTCGAAAACGTTTTACGCATGGTTAGCGCTTTTAAAAGCGAAATTAAATGCACTGCTAAATACAAATTTATGTGTTGGATGTTTCAAGAATTTACCCATGAACATGTACATACCATGAATGGCAATACAGGCAAGGTTAACGTACTAGCTCTACATAATAATAATTTGTCCAACGATAATTTTCACTTACAGGACAACATACAAACAATTAGTGCAGTTTCATTGATTATATACCTCATGTGTAATATAATATGAAATCAACACACACTTCTACGCTATACAATACATTTCATAAAAATAAACAAATATTCTATGGGTATATTTTATTAAAATTGGTGACCATATTAAACAGACGATTTGGCCAAGATATTTGTATTCTGCCTATATGTATGTGTAACGTGGTAGTACTCGGAAGTCCGCATAAGCTAACAACGATGGTAAATTTCATTAGATAGGGTAAATAAAAATCTTGCGCTCTTTTTATTGCGACGATATTCTAATGAACTACAATTATGTGGCTACAGCAACGTCACATAATCTGAACCACGATCAGGGTAAGTACCGCTAACTTTATAACTGAGGTATTTGAGGAATCTCTCTTGGACACGTAAAGATGCCAAATTAACTTAGCGTATTCCAATTTAGACCGAACAAGGTCATAGTACAGTGTCCTTAGCACCGAGATGTCACGGAAGGTACGCAAAGTTCTTTTCAAAAAGCGCAAAGATTTAGAAACAGAAAGACATGTAGCAGATATATGATCAGAAAAGCTTAGTTTTGAGTCAAAAACTACTCGTAAATCCTACACTTTTTCTGCTCTTGTAATGAGTGTAGACTGAACAGTATAATTGAAAATAATTGGATTAGTGCGTTTGGTATAAGATATCACTAAACATTTGCCAATATTTGGAGATATGGCATTCAGAGTACACCAATAATCAATAAGGATAAGATAAATCTGCAACCTTACACAATCGATTAACGAATCGATAATATTGTAGATTTTAAGATCATTCGCATATGCTGAAGCCTCACATTGCAAATTTATCGACCAAATCATTCAGAAAAATATTAAATAATAGTGGTCTGAGATTGGAACCCTGCGGAACTCCAGGTAGTATTCTGAAGCGAGTCGGCGAATAACTATTATAGAAAAAGTAACCACTCCTTCCAGAGAGGTAATATGAAATTAATTTTACCAATGAAGGACAGAAGTCAATACCTTCCAGTTTAGCGCAAAGTAAGCTGTGATTAATGAG
The DNA here is from genome assembly GCA_023509865.1 of Trypoxylus dichotomus. Lineage (NCBI taxonomy): Eukaryota > Metazoa > Arthropoda > Insecta > Coleoptera > Scarabaeidae > Trypoxylus > Trypoxylus dichotomus. The sequence goes on from CM042081.1 coordinate 40,381,050, forward strand.
ATCAAAAACCTTAGCAAAATCAGTATAGACCACATCGATCTATCCTCGCTGGTCTAACGCTCCATACTGGGTGGTATTTGCCAGATTGGTTACAGTGGATCTACCTGACATAAATCCGTCTTGATGGATTGATAAAAATGGTTTAACATTAAAATAAATATTATTATATAAAATATGTTCAAATACTTTTGCAAAGTTAGGAAAAATATTTATAGGCCTGTAATTCACAACATTATCCCGATCAACTCCCTTGAACACTGGCACTATTGTACTAGTTTTCCAAATTCTCGGAAAGTTGGAACTTTTAATAATTAAATAATATACACAGTGGATATACAAAGACAAAAGCACATTCACGCAGTAAGAGACTAGGTATGTTATCATCACCTGATATAATATTCTTAAGCCTCGAAGCACTCTTCAGCACCTCATTCTCAGTATTAAAGAATACACCAAAAAGAGGACAGTTAGTATAGATAGTTTGCGAATTCAATATGCTGACACTAAATGCATTCGAAAAATGATGCACAAAACTATTAACAGTGTCTTCAGCTTCAGTTAATTGTTCGTCGTTGTGGAACATGCACCCAGAAATCCTGAGATTACCAACAAATAACCAAAAGGCCTTAGGATTAACTTTGATATTCGCTTCCACCTGCCCTTGATAATGGTGGTATGAGTTATCTGCCTGTAGTTTAAATAATTGACGAAATCTTCTGAACTCATTCAGATAGTGATCCAATCTTTTTCCATTTTTTAAGGTAATACTCTTCAATATTTACAAGTTTTTAACTTTTCCCGAGAAGCAAGGCAGATGGTGTCGACTTGTTGATTTAATTTTAGATACGCATTGACCAAGAACAGTGTACAATCTATTGTAAAATATCTGCACCACGCAGTCAACATCGCCACGGTCCAACAAAGTATTACAATCAACTGCGTCAAGTTCGGAACAGTGCCGAAACATCCACCTTTCGGAAATTATAACGCAACTTGGAATTAGATGAAAAACTTATTAGATCTGATGATAGGTCGAAATTAATCAGTATATCGAGAGCAGGATAGTGTGGTCCTCATTAACAAAGGGAGCCAAATCATAGGCAACTGTAATCACCAGATCCAGGTTCGTAAGAGCCAACACCAGTAACCATTTAAGTTCGTAGTATTGCTCAGTTGTCGCAAATTAAGAGCCTCCATCAAAAGCAAAATACTGCTAGTTCTTCTATCACCCAAATCTGGCACATTAAACCCGGGAGCACCAAAATCCCTAACTAATATGAATTGCTTATCTAGTAGGAAGATTCCTAAAACATCGATAGATGCCTCATAAGCATCGAGACTGATATTTGGAGGAATATACAAATTAACAGTATATACTGACAAGAAGGACATCTTGGATTTACATCGTTACACCAATCACCGGCACCAGTTCGCCATAAATGCAGAAAAAACACCCCCTTAAATAGACCTCCCTACTAAAGCAAATCTGTCCCTTCTACATACTACAAAAGCATCCACATCATCGGACAACCAGGTTTCTGTAAACAATACAGCTTCCGTATTACAAACACTACTGGAAGAAAGCACTATATCAGTTTTTGTACGAAGACCACGAACATTTTGATATCTGAATCGAAGTGTATTGTATATAACAAAAAAAAATAACGCAAAATAATATTGATACAGAAATATTTTTAAATAATTAAGATACTTCTACTAAAATGTAATAAGTGGAGTTAACCATTTTTGTTTGCCTTACACTGACGTTCAAGTGGGAGGGATCTAAAAATAAAGACCAGGAAATATCTCGATTCGTTACATTTATATGCTGTTCCGGGTGATTGTTTATCGACTTATTCATACACGTGCATATATATTTCGAACCGAATAAATTGAAAATGTCGAACGTGGAACTTAACTATTTGCTAAAACTGTGAAAAAAGTTTTATGGCAGTTCCCGGGGTGGTACGCAAATAGTGTTTTTTTTTTTCTATATTTGGTATGTCTAGATCAAAGCCTGCAGCAGTGAAGATAGTAACAAGAATAAATGAAAGAATAGTAAGAGATTCAAAGTGACCCTAGTAAGACATTTCACATCCGCGGATTTTACCAGGATGATGGCCATCTCTCTAAATTTTAATTTTAATCTTTATTGCGCCAAAAAAAAACATGTATAATTACATTATAAGCGCTTCTGTTGTTATAACAAATGAGAGTGACCACAGACATTAGGAAGTGGTACTTGTAATAGGCTCAGCTGACTTATAAATTTATCTAGGGTGCTGACACTGTTCGGAATAAAACAAAACAATAGTTGGCTGTGATTTCATAAGGAATTATTGTTAATGTAAATTACAGTGAAAAAGAAAAACAAGCACAAAGTCCAACGAGTGGCGTTAACGTCTCGGTACATGGAAGTGACGTAAATGATTTTTTTACTTTGCCAAGGGTATAAGAAAATTTGGATGCATCGAGTTCTCCGTCGTATTTCTTTTCCTAAGATTGCATAATCCTTGGAGCTATGCAATATACACTCAAAGTTTCCGAGATATTTACAAAACCATGCAAATTTTTTGGAAAATCAGAGGATTCTAAGAAAATTATGAAAAAATCTGAATTTTTGGGATGTCGATATTCCCTTGCTATTTTTCTCACATCATTCTAAAACCTGTATTTAAGAAAAATGTCAATAAACAGAATTGTTCTTTTCTTAATTCTACCACTACTCAATTGAACAAAAGGAAAACAAAATTTGTCGCGGTTTAAATAAAACCCGTCTAAGGAAAAGAAATCTTATTTATTTCTCCATTAAAATGCATCAATCACAATTCCAACAGACCGCAATACATACTTAAATTTAAGCGACAAATCCGTATTTAATGCAATATACTAACAGCAATCGATCTTCTCAATCCAAACCAGAGGTCCTCGCGCAACAGAATCTGATTGCTTGCTGTTCGACCTCCCTGTCCGTCGAGGCGTCGCGATACGTGCCGCTGAGCATTTATTATGCACTAATACGAAGGTATAGACGTAGTATATTGACACATTCACATCGACCGTACAGAATAAATTACCTAACAATGAACCAATTACCGGATCGGCTAAGCCACGCCAACGCATCGATGAAATATGTCATCGATTCTAGACTAGAAACCGACCGTACCTCTATACGTTACCGTCGACTCACACACATGTGGACAATGAAACAATAGCGACCGCGCGTCACGCGTCCTTTGTAACGCCGACAATTGTCGTCGTTCGTTTGTTTGGAGCCGCTCTCTCCGAATAGACAAAGCGTGCCGTGATAAATGGAAAACAATCGCGACCGTTTGACGGCACTGTGCGGGAACTGAATCGACACCCGGTACTTCCCCGGATATTTGACATTAATTACATCAATTAAGATGTTCAATGCGCAAATTAAAAGCGATGCTCTGGGTAATAGGTATGGCACGATTTTTTGCAGTTTATTGTTTATTATTACGCAAGTTTTCTTTTTTGTCAAGTCCATAAATCTACTACAAATACGCATGAGGGATCGAAAGTCCACATACATGACTACTCTCCTGAAGATGTCCGTACATTTATTTCTCTCCCGGCTCTGAATTTCCGTGAACTGAATAGCAAATAATTTGTGTGGTCCGAAAACAGTTGCTAATTTGATGCTAATAAGATTGCTCCTAACGTTTAAGTCAGGAGTTCCAAACTTTTTACCCTTAGTGCCACACTGAATTCTCCACTAAGTTCCAAAGGGCACGCCCTAGTTAGCTCATCATACCAACACATGTAGTTTTGAATTACGCGCATATTTCAAATCACGCTACAATGGTACACCGCCACCTAAAGGGAATCTGTCGAATTACATAAGTCAATTAACTTAGGTTAATCTGAGCATACAGTGCCACCTCATAGTGAGTAGCAAAACTAGAACATGTTCTGGAAACATAAAAAGTTCAGCTGACTGACGTTTATCTAAAAAGATCGTATATTAATGTGTTTTCGGATGTAACCAACGCTAATTTATTTAAACATATCAATATATTAACTCAATTATTTGACAAGAATCGATGCTTAAACAGCTTATACTCACGAAGGGAGATACCATTATACAATGCTTTTCCTGTATCATTTAGTTTATTCCAGGATAACAGATGACAGCACAGGTAAAATTTAAGGAGTTCGCAGAAATGTTTTATCAGAAGCTAAACAGAGTGCGCGCATTGTCAGTGCGAAAATGTGTAATATAACTGCATATAACCGTTTTGTTTGGTCTTTTATACCTTATTACACTTCATCTATTTTATGTTTTTATCTACGTCATTGTTTTGTCGTATAAGTTAAGACAATGTATTCATTTGACGATCTTTCTCTAATACTGTTGCTGAAAAAGGAAGCAAGATTTTGCGAATGAATAGATTGTGTTAGCTTATACGACAAAACAATGACGTAGGTATAGACGAAGTGTACCTGAAAAAAACATTTTACTCGTATATGCTATAACGCTCTTAACTGTAGAGAGAAGCATATTTGCTTTATCGATATAGAGAGGGGTAAACGATAGGTAAGTAAATATTGCACCAAATATATGGTATTTTGTTGACACTCCCCATTAATGGCAATAACTGACAATAACAACTATATAGAAATAAGAATTTTTAAATAATAAAAAGAATGCTGTATGCACTTTATTCTTACATACGGATGAAGGTGGTGAAATTAGATGGCCCATATAGTTTCTAAAAATATTGTCCTTGATGTCTTCTTTTACAAAAGTTTTGATATTTGATTTTATCATTTAATTATTTATGTAATTTATTGGTAGGTATGGTAGAAGTCTAGCCAACCATGTTTGTAAATTATATCAGATCACACATGTTCAATTATTGTGAATTCCGCGTATTTATTGATTGTAGAAAATCACACCATCTTATACTTAATAGATGGAAATACAGTCTTTTGGAAAAATTGAGAAAACAATTTCCATTCTTTACTTACGATAAAGTGTAATTACATTTCTAGTATGAACCTAAAATACAAAATATATACAAGTTTTCGGAATCAAAACAAAATCATTTACGCGTTATTAACAAAATGGTAAACAGAAAAAAAATCGAGTTGATTATTTTTTTCCTTTCATTTCATAAATGCTATACATTTAAAATTATTAACGTTTCGCCCAATTTTCTATCTTGCCGTGTCACTATTTGTATGTAGTGATAGATAAACAGGAAATAATCACCAAACTGCGAAATAAATCGAGAAATACCTTTCAAGATAATAAATATTTTCAACACAAATAATTTGTGTCCTTTTCGAATGGGATTTATGTTAATCAGCAAGGAAATATCAACTTTATTTAATACGAAATATAGTTTTGTACTATCTTTTTTATATTTGCTGTAAAATAAATAAACAAGAAGCAAACACTTGTTATTGCAATCTTCTATAATTAGATGCGATATCTACAGACCAATGGCAAAAACATAAACCACACAGTACAGTTTTCTTTTATAACACCTGATATTCCTACTAACTTAAGCTCCATTTAAATTCATAACCTACTTTTGAATTATACACAACAAAAAATATATTTTGATGCATTATTTTAAGCAACAATATTTTTTTTCCTGTTCAATCCCCTCAATGTGACAAAGCGTAAATGAGTAATGGAGGAAGAGAATGATATACTAAGCGATTTAGGGTCCCTCCCTGCTGATCCTCCGAAGATGAGAAGTTTATGCGTAAAATGCGAGTAAGTCGATGATAATTTTACCTTACACACTTGCATAAATCTTCTTTAAGGAGACCGTCTGCAGTATGTTGGTGTGAAGCTTTACCCAAAGTGCCTTTAATTCCTCGCAGCACAGTTGTAGTATTGCAACACCCTGCTGAAGAAAAACGATGCCTTAGAACAGCACCTATGCTAAAGTTAGGATTACAAGAAGGCAAATGCCTGATATTTAAGGGAAAGAAGTTTCCTGGAAAAAATGAACAATTAGAACAGATATTAAAAGCACCAAATACAATTTTATTATACCCTAGTTCCGATGCCATAGATATCAAAGAAATTGATCGAAATGAATTAAGCGCCTTCAATATAGTAGTTTTAGATGGAACTTGGCCACAAGCAAAAGCAATATACACGAGCAATATTATTCTTCATAATATCAAACAAGTAAAACTTATTACTAGCAACGTAAGCAATTATACAATACGAACCCAACCTACCGATGGTTGCTTGAGTACACTGGAAACGGCAGCTGAGGCATTAAGTATTTTAGAACATAATGATATTTATAGAGGACAATTGATTAAGCCGTTACAAGCTTTATGTGATTTTCAGCTACAGAATGGTGCAGTCTCACATCAAAGTAAGGAATTTAGAATTAAGAACAATACTTACCCAAAATTAATTGGAAAAAGATTAAATAAGGTTTTGAAAAATGCCGAGAAAACACAAGAAAAGACTTAGTAGTATATTTTATTATTTTTAAGCTGGTTTTTGAAATATAAATGGAACTATAAGCTTTGGATTATGGTCGATAGAAAAATTACAGTATGAAGTATGTATATTTGTAAATTATAAAGAAAGTGTGTCTTGTAATTTGCTCAAGTTTACAATAAATGCATAACAAAGGTTGTTCTATTGAATTAGGACTAAAATAATTTAATACAAGAATACGTATTGAATTCTCCGTACTCTGTCTATGAAATCCTGTAAAATAAAACAATCTGAAAATAATCCTGCAAGCAATTACAAACCTAAAAAAACAATTTGTTCTAAAAACCTATTCAATAGCTCCATTAAAAACTAGTTCCACAGCACCCTGAACGTCTCCAGATGTAATCTGCAAAGCCCTCAAGTTTAGAGATTCATTCATCAAACCCATTTCTCTCATTTGCCTCAATTGTGGTTGTAATCGAGTTCTCAAACTTTCCATAGATTCCGCTGCGTTATTCGTATTTGAAGCATTGTTTGCAGCTGGACTTCCAGCTGTAGCAGTTGGTGTTGAAGAGAATGCATGTTGGATGGCACTTAAAAACATCTCATTTGTAATTAAGTTTCCACTTGGATTTGGTGTAGTGGGTTGAGCATTTGCAGAATTCTGCGAAGAGGGTGGTGTTGGTAAAACAGGATTTGTCACTCCAAAATTGAGATTCTGCGTTGAACTCAAAATAGCATCTGCTAATTGTGCTGCTGTAATGGTTCCATATGAGGTATTTCTAGTTAAAGGATTTGCCTCTCTTGGTGTCTCACTTTGTGATGATTCCATTTCATCATCATCGTCAGATAAAGCTTCGAGTGAGTAGGAGTATCCAGTACTAGTACCTGCTCTTGAATTAGTAACAGAAGTGGTTTCTTCATGCACGTGTGCAGCAATATGATTTGCTGCTTCTATTAAGCTCGGATGCAGCGTTGCTATTCGCCTCACTGTGTCTACATCTGAAAGTTGAACTATCAATTCGGGATCTTGGATTATGGCTATCGCGACAGGGTCATCAGCTAGTCCAGGCGTAGCTGCTTTAATTGTTTCCAACACCTCGGGTCTTGATAATCTCTAGGAATTAAAAAAAATCTCGTAAATGATTTTAATGCTACAATAAATACCTGTAAAGCAGTCCTGTAAATTGGTGATATCATAAATGAACGGAAAGCAAATACTAATTCTTGAATCTCAGCTTCTGTTACTGATCTAGAAGGAACTTGTGCTCGATGAGTAGGTTTCCTCAAAACATGTACCGTTACACCATGTTTAACACCGCATGCAGACAGCGATTTTTCGTCCTCAAGTATTATTCCGCAATATATTAAATCTAAAAACAAAGGATGTCATTAGTGAGTTCTTAACCAAAGAAAAAATACTTGCCAATTAAATTTTTTGTTATCCCTATCTGTTTGGTAACCTGATCCTTAAACAAATCAACTTTCATATCCAAATCGGTATTTTCCATTTCAATTCGTTTATAATCATTTGGGGCTAAACGAACGCCCAAATATACGTTTGCACTCGTCATCTTCAAATTTTTGGTCGAGTAATGTTAAAACAAATGTCAAAATTTTGACAAAAACAACTGTGAAGTAGCTATCGTAAGTTAGCAAAAGAATACTTTCAAAAGCATAAAAAAATATTCCGTTAATAAACTATTTTCGAGTTAAGTATTTCATACAGTTTAATTTCATTCAAAAACTAAGACGAAAAACTATTCAAATCATCTTAACTTTTCATATCAATTTAAATGTCACAGCTTATAAATCTTAACTCATAAATTTGTCTGGTTCTAAAAATAAACATTAATAGCGACATCAGTAGTAATTTTTCAATAAAAAGAATGCATATAGATCATTTGCAGCGGATTTTTTTATCAAAAGGTTAATGCTTAATATTCTGAAGGGGAAATTAATCAGGACAGATTTAACTTCTTGACATTGTATGATTACAAATTATCGTTTATTCCACAAGTATTTATAGGAAAATAATTGCAGTTTCAATCGATTCAAAATCACGAAGAAAAATTAGATACTCAGATTAAGTTAAATATAAAATAAATTACGAGGGCGACCTGAAATGTTTCCGGAATCGGTAAGAGATGGCGCACGAAGGGTAAAATGGATTCATTGGTCGGCAAGGGCCACCATTTTTATGGCAACTGTCAAAATTCCAGACGTCTACTGTCAATTGTTGTTGTTTAAAAGTGTGTTTTGTGTATCAAGTCAGGCGGTTTCGCAAAAATGGATAACATCGCATTTCGTGCAGTGATAAAACACTTCTGGATGGTTGGGAAAACGGTCACGGAAATTCGAAGTACTTTGTTAGAAGTTCATGGCGGATGTACTCCATCATTCTTGACCATTAGCTTCTGGGTGAGCGAATTCAAACATGTCCGCATAAGCGCAAGTGACGAACCATGCAGTGGACACCCAAAAACCCCTATTAACGATAAAATGGTCTACAAGATTCATGATGTGTTAGTCGATCGCCGATTTCGGATGAGTGTCTGGCCAGCATCCAACGCAATCCAAGTGATTTCTTCATGCGTTTCGTGGATTAGACTTGGATTCACCACTACATACTGGAAGCCGAGAAGGCTGGAATTTTTTGGGAGGTGTGATCCTCATCGACTATCTGCAGAAGGCACCCTTCTGCAGTATTGAAGGAGAAACGGCCTTGTTTGCAGCAGAAAAAGGTGCTTTTCCGTCACAACAATGCACCGGCTCATTCATCCCGCATCGTCGTGTCCAAATTGAATGAGTCGCGCTACAAATTAGTCTCTCATCCTCCACATTTACCGAACCTAGCCCCCAGCGACTTCTTCCTATTCCCAAAACCTGAAAAAATCACTGGGAGGAAAGAGATTCGCCTCAAAACAGGAAGTAATCGCCGCTAGAGAAGGCTATTTTGCAGACCTCGAAAATTGATCTTCGAGGAGACTACATCGAAAAATAAAAATAAAAAATCACACCAATACCACGTTTTTCTTGTCGATTCCGGAAGCATTTCAGGCCGCCGTCGTAGTACACCGAATCATGAATGACAAAAATATCAATACATAAATGTTTGTCTAAAAATACAAGGTAATAAACAAATGAAAAAGGATAAACTGTTTAAAGAATTTGTTAGAATTTTGAATAGGCAGTATTAACGCAATACTTTGCTTTTTGTCGTGCGTCCTACATAACGACCATAAGAAAAACGTTTATTAAAAAAAATATTATTTGATTTACAAGTCTATCGCCGATGTGAAATAGAAAGAAAAGAAATCAAGAATTGAATTTGAAAAGTGCTGGCATAGCAAAGTGGATATTTAGGTAACAGATATATACGAGTTCTTAGAATGTTCATGAAATTTCTCTAGGGCATATGCACATTTACGCGCTCGTCTTCACGTTGTATCGAGATGAAACGTGACTTAACCCATGCTGCAAAAGAAGGGAGCAAAAAGAACAAACTTGAGATCTATTATTGATACTCCCTAAAAGTAAACATGTATTTTCCCTCATAGCATAAAGATGGCAGCACGTTGTAAAAACATTGATCATTTTTTTCTAATATATAATAATTGTAGCTAAGCAAATGTTATTTAAAATATATCTTAGCCACAATAATTTATGAACTTGCATTTTCAGATATAATCATAGCGGAGACAGTAGCATTTTTCCATATTGGCATTTTATAAATTGATACCGTTATTAGTACTTAATACTGTTATGGATGGCGCTATATTACGTCAAATTAAAATGCAGAAGTTCTCTTGTCATCCACAAGGTAAATAACCCCAAAAGAAATAAATGGTGGTAGGGGTAGAGATTAAGAAAGACTTCCACTGATTTGGGGTACGTATAAATATATTGCTCGGCCGCTTGTTGTGATAAAAATGCTATCTACTTAATTGTCGTGCGTGTAGGTACTGCTGGTTATATAAGATTCATGTTTTGTTATCGAAGTCGTACGTAGTATAATCACAAGCTTCAGAAAATCGTTATCAATATGGCTAATATTGTGAAATTTCTTTTACCGCGAGCCGGTTTTTTAACAAAAAATGTCAAATCTGCACTATGTACAAGTGTTCGATGGGAATCCAGCAATCTTCGGTCGAATCTTCACAAAGTGAACAATTTGGAAAAGAGGTTCTTGGTATGGACAGGAAAATTCAAGACCGTGGAAGAAGTACCAAATATGGTACCGTAAGTATAATTATTGCTAATTAGAGTATAAAATTGGATATTCAGAAATTACATTGCATATTTAATAATCTCCAGAATATCTCTCTGCAACGAAATGATTGTTTTCAATATTTGTAACTATTTTTAAATACCCACGTCAATTTGTTTTCTATTGGCAAAATTTCCCAAATTTATTTTTACCTGTTAAATTGCATACAGACAAAAAATTTAAAGCTGCAACTTCGTAAAGTGTACGAATAAGAGAAATTAATCAGCTGAACTGAATTAATTTTTCTAAAAAAATTAAAAAAAGGTGGTTACAACATTGAAATCTTATCATTAATAAAATTAGACAAGCATAGATTGATATTCTTTTTTTTTCATTCACGTTTTTAGCAATTGATATGAAAACAAACGCGAAACCACGGAAATTTTGAGAAATTTTTTAGAAATTACCGTGTTATTTTCAAGTGAATATTCTTTCCTTACAATTGTAATTGCTATGCAAATTAATTGTAAGACAGAAACTAACCTAAAAACATCAGTAATCCTAATGATTTTACAGCATTAGAACTTGTATTAAGATTTTAACAGTGTAAAAATTTCTTAGTCTTATATGAACCAGTTTTATTTTTCACAGGATTCTGCTATTGACATATTTATAAAATTGACGTATTTTTCAAAAATCTTCAATGTCTTACTAAAATTTTAATTAAATAAAAGAAAAACGATTGGCATTCTTGCAAACTTCGTAATGTTTCATTCACAAGGAAGAAATACCTCTTATTTTGGTGGGTTTAAGCATCTTACCTGCAATTCATCTCTTGTAAATTTGTTCGATCAATCTACTTACCCTTTCTATAAATTCTTTTTGGGTTGCTTTTTATAAAATGGTTCATACATCTTAGAAATAATAAAATTAGACGTTATGTTGCTTAGTTTTACAGTTTATTTATTTACACACTTTAATTTATGACTTCGTGGAGTAAGTTATGAAAATTCAATATTGCGAAATGTTAAAGAAATTCATTTTCTTCTGAAATGATTGAAATACAAAGTATATAACATGCAAGTTACATATTAACATAAAAAATTATGGTAATGTAAATATAGGTAACTGAATTAACGCGTCGCTACCAGGGAATACATCAAATCGAATATCAGATTTCAATTGAACAATATCCAAACCGTAAGGATTATAGTCAAATAGGATTTTAGTCAATATTATGACAAAAATTGAGTGTGATCAGCTATTATCAATTGATAACATTTCTAATCAAAGCCACAATAAGTTCGTAGGGTATTTGATATTTACTGTATTCCTTAGAAAGATGATACAAATTAAAGGAAAGCATAACTTTATGAAATCTATTTCCTATAATAAATACGTAACTATTTTCGCTGAAATATAGGCATAAATTCTTATTAATGTTTTACTATTGGAAACGCCTGAATAGTAATTCACCTGATATACTCTACCATCCAAAACTTTGGAAGAAGCAACAGATTTTATACATTTTACAGCAAAATTTTACATAAGTAACTTTCGTCAAACAAAAGTAAATTAATTCAAAGATAATGATATTTATGCATTATTTAGCTAGTAAGTTTATTTTCGTCGTTTGCAACAAATTTTAGACACTCTTCAAAACAATTTTTCGAGGCAGTCCGTGACAATTTGTTGCCCTGCGTTCTATAAATATTCCCATAGCTGTTGGGTGTTCTGAGGTTGTCGCTGTCTACCCCTTCGATCAAGTTCATCCCATAAGAACTCTATGGAACTCTACGGAATAGCATGATTTTGCAAAATACCAAAATACTCTTCTTTGCGCATTGAAATTTTCATTAAATCACCTGTACTTGTTCCAGCAAAAAAGAACCCTGATCGTTGACGAATAAAAACCCTCTGTTACGAATGAAATTTGGACTCGTCGGTCCATAAGACTGCGTTCCAATCATCCAGTGACCAGCTTGCATGCTCTCCCTCTCATGTTAATCGTCTCTCTTTATGCACGCTTTTTAAAAACTGTTTTTTGCGACTGATACATCCCCTGAAACCTGTTACCAATAATCGACTCTTGAGGTGGTAATAGAAATACTTGTTCGTTGTGTATTAACATGCATTGCGATATCCGATGCCGTTAGACGTCGATCTTCTTTCGAAGTTGTTACTATAACTCTATCTTCAGCTCATTCTATCAAGATTTTGTCCTGTCTCTCTTCTCCGGGCCAATGTGTCATGCACACTTTTCGGTGAAATGCTTAACAGTACAGTACGTTGTTCTACAGTCAACTGTCTGCGTTTCGACATTTTCACGCTCAGTACTTTGCCAAATTGTTACAATTGCGCACTGTTTTCAAAAACCTAATTCCACACAGGAAACCGATAAAGTGCTAAGAATTAATATATTTACCACGTGCACTAAATGATTACCGAAGTAGTACTAAACCGCTTGACCGAAAGTAATTACTGCAGATATCTTACCTCATCCCCGTCAAACAATAATTATATTCTTGGAAAAGGGCAATGAAATGTATTCGGGTGAAATTTGTACCTAAATGTTTGGACTTTACGGATTATGTATAACAGTTTCATATGTGCATACAATAATTTATAATAGGGATTAACGATTTCACGATATGCCTATCAGTTGTATTATTTTAAAGGTATTTCATCTTGCTTCCAAACTTATGGACGGTAGTGTACGTAACAATTTTTGCCGAAATACAGACATAAATTCTAATAATATTTTATGGATGGAAATGCGTGAATAGAAATTCAGAATTGTTTACAAATAACATAACAAATATAATTGCAGGCTTATTACTGCAGCGGATAACTTACTCCTTTCCATCATTAAAAGGTTTCAGATTGAGTGCATGACCCTCAGTTACATCTTTGATTCGTTTACGAATGGCTCACCTTACTTTTAATATCTGGATAACTAGGACAGAGCAGTACTAAATTTTGAGGTCAAAATACCTTTTACCAAAGTAACATGTCACACACGCAGAATGATGAATTGAAGAAGCATACTTTATAGTAGAAGATAGATAAATAGTTTTTTTTTTTTTTCGAAAATGGACTTGTATTTGAAAAAAGGTGTCATTTGTTAGATGTAAACCACGTTCTCTTTAACATTTAACAATAAAATTATGTAGGAATCTATAATTTATAAAGTACGTATTTGTCGGCACTAATATTGCAAAAATATGTCGGAAACAGACACTGCCACGTGATTAAAAATACACCAGGAAAACAGTTTAAGGTAATTTTGTAATTAAACCATAAGCTGTGTTAAAGTTAGATATTGCTAAAATCACGCAACGCACTTGACCTTGTCTGTATATGCTCGCAATATACAATTAATGAAAGAATTATTACAATTATGTTTTGTACGTGATGGTATGACATCAAAGCAGTGAAAATCTCATTTATCTAGGAGCATAAGCAAATTTAATAAATGTTTAAAGTTATTACATATTCGTTCGTTGTTTATTAAAGAGATATTAGAAACAGACAATTGAAAAGCTTTCATAACCGTTGTTTTAACGTATTTCACTAATATTATAGCCTCCATTAAAAATCTTTTCATTTCCAGAGCTGAAACGGTAGAAAAGGCAAGAAACAGAATGAGAATTCGTATAGCGAACATTATGATGGCGGCGACCCTTATCGCGTGTATCCTCGTCTCCATAAGTGGCAAAAGGGCACACGAACGTGGAGAATCCCTAGTACAAAAGAATATAGATTGGCACAAGAGCATGAAAGAAGAAGCCGATAGGAAGAAGGCCGAAGCGGAAGTAGCCGCATCTTCCCAGTGAAAAGGACACGTTTGTCCAACTCGAATCTCTATGGAATTGAGACTAAATTTCTCTTAAACCATCTCGATTGCGTAGATATTCCTGTAAGGCGATAACTTATATATACATGCTAGGGTTGTACAAGTTTTGTTTTTTTTTTTTGTAACAGAGATTAAGTATTTTATTTATATATATATAGATATATTTTGTGTAAACCTATGTTGATATTCAACAAAGGAAAGTATATGGTAATAGAATTAGAATTTTGAAAAATTAGGCAATAAAGACACTATGATATTTGTGGATATTTTATTTATATGACGTTAAGAGAAATCATTAAAATAATACGGTTGTATATGGGAACACATTAGAACTAGTTATTTTGGTAATCTAAGCAATAGGAGTATTTGTAGGGTAGAATAAATAAATACTAAACAAAACAAGGGATATTTAAGATTATACTACACACGGAAGGTTAGAGTCACAATGTATATTCACACAGATCTATCAAAGTATTAGTCAGTATTAGTGCTGGTTCTTATTAATCTACACCAGTGGTGGCACGTGCATAAAAAATGTGCGAGTTGCAAATTTTGTGAATACACTAGGGTGACAGAATAAAATAGACACCAGGTTAAGCGGTATAAATATGTAAACAGCTAAATTCTAAGAAGGAATTAAGAACTTTCTCTTGTCATTAGGATAGGGGTAGATGTATCGGAAGGAATTCGTCAGAGTTTAGTATCGTTACAACTACGCCTCGCTTACAAGGTTCGAGTGATATTAGCGACTTCACCCGGGGTCGCATCGTTGGCCAGAGTGAACGCGGCGCTTCGCAACGTGAAATAAGTAAGCTTTTAAATATTCCGTTGTCCACAGTTAACCGTGTGATTACACAATTTAAACGCAAGGAAAAAACAACAGTGGAGCCGAGACCAGGTCGTGCCGGACCTTCTGAAAGAAGTAAAAGGGTGCTTGTGCGCGAAGTGTCAAGAGAACCGCGAAAAAGTACAGCTGAGCTTGCGGCAACGTCACAGAAACATCAGCGCACCATTCTGCGATACCTCCACAGTGGGGGGATGTATAAAAGGGTGGCAAAGAAAAAATCTCCTTACGGCGTTTCAAAAACGGCGCCGAATGGCTTGGGCAATCGAAACGCGAACGAAGCCCGAAGAGTTTTGGCGGTCTGTCATTTCTTCAGATGAAAGCAGATACTACCAATTCAGTGATAGTGGTCGTACGTGGGAATTAAAAATTTTAAAATATTTTGTATATATAACGAGAATAGAATCTTTTTTTAATTAGTAGGTGTCTATTTTATTCTGTCACCCTAGTGTACTAATACCTTATAGCGGCTAACTATGTATGCCTTTTTAAAAATTATTTTTTCTAGGGTACTTATAAAGAAATAAGAAAAACACTTTTGAAGCTCAATGATTTTATTGGAATAAAAGTTAATGGAACGATTTTCGGTAGTAGCAAATTTATCTATAACTCTTTGATCAAAATCTGGAATACTTTCGATAAAATCCTTTTATTGACAAAGCATCGCCAATGCAGAAAAACTTTCTTGTGTTTCTCAAGAGAGTTTTTATTTTCAAAGTAGAAAAACATCGTTATGCTTCAGCTAATGCCACCGAACCATGAACGTACAAATTCCTTATAAATTTGCAAAGAATATACGGACATTATATATTGCCAGAGTTGTTTAACAAGTTCCTGTACCCCATTATATGACCCGCTCATGACGGCTGCAATTTTCTTTATCGCTAATGCGTGCTTCATCAGTAGTTTCGTCAAATATTAGACGAAGTGAAGATAGATTTATAGTAATGACTTCGTAACGAGATCAACATCTAACGGCACCGGATATCACAACCACGGACAAATGTTCTGTTACCGCCGTCAAGAAGCGATTATTGGCAGCAGGTTTAAGGGGGTGCATCGGCCGCAAAGAGAGCATACAAACTGATCATTGAACGTTTGGAATGCAGTCTTATGGATCAGCAAGTCCAAATTTCAGTTATTTGGTTCGCAACAGAAAGTTTTTGTTCGTCAACGACCCGGGGAAAGACCTTGGTTAGTACCGTCTGTCAAACACGGAGGTGGTAGTTTTGGTGAAACTACTGCGGGTGATTTAGTGCAAATTAGTGGCATAATGCGGAAAGAAGAGTATTTTGATAATTTACAAAATCATGCTATTCCATGTGGAAGTTGTATTGTTGCTGAGTCGTTTATGTTCCAGCAAGGCAATTACCCCAAACATACTGTAAACACTTTTTAGAGGAGAAATCAGCTAGAAATTAACTAAAATTATGTTGTATAAATTGATTAATAATCGCAATGAAATTTTACTGTATCTGAGGCTTTTTGTAAAATCCGCTTCCTGCTTCCAAACTTTTAAACGGTAGTGTATATACAAAATATATTTATGCGCTCTAAGTTGTCCTATATGCGCTGCAAAGTAACGCTACGTAACAAGCAGAAAATACATCACACAATCACTTAAATCAAGGTCTTGCATCGTCCCACAATTCTAAAAATACATTCCTTAATGCAGTAATATGAGAGCGCATAGTAATTAGATATGGAATATAAACACACAAATACACTTATTACTCTCACATTTCAGCATGTTAAAATATACTTTTAAAATGAATACCACATGGTAAAATATAAGCTTGTATTGGTGTGGAGAAGTATAGCAAATATCTCAAGTATAACAATTATAAATATGATTGTTAACCTGTGGACTTCCGCAGAACTTTTTAAAATATTTTATGCAGGCTATTTGCGATAACACTGAACCCACTATACATCTGATACTTTTCTTGTGTCGATATCAACGTCGACCATATGTTTTTCAGTGTAACTAGATTGGAATATTCCTTACTCGCAGCTTTTGAGAAGATGAACAACGATTTCCTTTTGCTTCCCGATGAATTTCTCAAAATTGTTTCCTTTCTTTATAATAACCTGATCTCAATTATATTAGATTAAAGTATAGACCATATACAACCTGTTTCATTTAAAAAAAGTTAACATTACACCGTTATTGCATTGTTACAATGTAGAGCAAAAACCCAGCCAGGTCAATAAATGCTATAAATAAGAGTAGTACAGCTAATAACTAAAGCGAGCAAATTTGAGACAGTTTCCAGAGACGTACCTAGTGAAACGGCAACAAGCATGTAATGGTAGAGATATCACCGCAACTTTTTATCATGACAGAAGTACATCAATACAATGAAGCTTAGATACATACAGATTTCTTGTTGCGTTGGTAACGATCAGTATTTAATAACACATTGCGTGTTGAGTAATTATGGACTGCCTAAATAAATTTATCGAAGAATTTCTGGACCCAAAATGTAATGGTACTAAAGAACTTTATTTAGTATGCGATACATCGTTCATCTGTCAAAATAACTGTATTAGATACGTAATTGGTCAAAATCACAAATATAAAAGATGTAAAATCGACTTTATGTTAAATTTAACTTGTATGTTGACGACTTGTAATTATTTAGGATAATGAAGGTGTAAAAAACTGAGAACAATATTAAAGCTACTTTAAAAGATAAATAACAGTGGATTTTATCTGCGCTACACATTGAACGACCACGCTCTTTATACGAGAATATTATTACACTGCAACGAATGTCATATTCCGAAAAGCGCAATGTTGCAGATATTTAGGCCAGCTAATTTGGCTTGCCAATATTTGTTTTGTAAGTAAGTGTTTAACAGTTATAATAAAGCGTATTGCTTATTACTAATTAGTTGTGGTACATCTCTAATATGTCAGCTTGAAATTATTTTCCATAGCGATATCATAACATCCGACGTAATGTTGCAAGTATCCCCTAACAGTATCCTTACTACTCTTCTCTGTTGATACTAGGGATAAAAAGCTGGCAACGTCGGGATTAGTATTTTGAATTAAAAAGATACCTACATGGTATGAATGTTTATGCAAACCGAAATGAGAAACAGGCCCATACAAATGCTTAGACACAACCAGAAGTAATAACCAATACTACACCAGATACAGTAGCAATAATAGATGATCATTGCGTCATGAAGTTGTGGTACCTCAAATAATATTTTTTATTGGTTGATCAGCCAGTTCGCTTATATTGGTATAATCCAGTCATTTAGCATCTGCTTAGGATGTGTTTTAGTTATTATTTCTGTTGCTTTATTTATAATTACCAATAGCAATGTACCATTACCAATCAAGAATTGCTTTGCAGATACTAAACGCAAATTCTAATGTAATTGTGATATAGCATGCAATGTTGCTTTAACGAGAAACGATATTCTAACGACTCTAACTTGTTATTGATTTATATAATTTGGACTGTTTTATCAATTGTTTCATTTATTTATTGCTGTAAAGCATTCTTCTCATTTTAGCTTCTAATTAGGGTAACTTAACACATGTTATGCCACGTAAACTTTGCAATTTGGCATCAATGTATGATTTAACGTCATACTAAATATATGAAATGTCTTCATTCCTTAAATAATAATACTATACCTACGTCATTTGGAATGTCGGTATTCGCACCAGAATAACCCGTTGTACTGCTTGATCAGTATTACAAAACCCACCTTCTATACTTGACATATTATTGTACACACAGTTCTAAATACTTAATGAAATATGTATAAAAGTATATTCTATGCAAAATTTTCCAATTAGCTGTTTATAGTGTGTATAATATGTATGACATTCTAATGTATGCAACCATATAAACAAATTAAAACTATCTAAACGCAGTGACTTAAATTGCTTCATCTTGTACATATAAGTTTGACCGCACCTAATATATTGTGTTACACTTAGAACTATTTTAAAAATATTTGGGGAAGTTCATACTAGTCTTCTTAGAACGGCAGTTACAATCTGATGCTGGTAGTACATATTCATAACAGTTATGAAATAGAATTTGGGAGAGGTAGTAAATCATCCATTTGACGTATAATAAACTACATTCGGCATGCATCCGGTATATTGCCGAGATATTGGGGACATGTGTGATTGCGTTAGAAAAATCTTATTTCATATTCTTAGTTTAGATATGCCAAAAAGAAGGGAATTTGATACTGAAACGCGCGGCAGAATATGCGTTTTAGGCGAAACAAGAGAAATTGCTCGACAATTAAATATTTGTGAGTGTTGTCTGCATAGCAGAATTAAAAGAAAGAACGAGTCCGGTAGGTTTCAAAGCAGAATGCGAAGTCGAAGGCCCCAAAACATTCGAGTAATTCCTTTGAGAAATCGTTCGCCTTAGCACACCACAAATTACGGCAAAGTTCAATTTACAATGCCGTTAGCGAATAAGTGTGTCGACAGTAGAACGGAGATTAATAAAAACCGGTCCGAGGGGCCGTATAGCAGTAAGAAAACAACGGTTAAGTTCTATACAGAAATGGAAAAGGCTAAATTAGGCAAAAGCTCACCCAAACTGGAGTGTAAATGATTACAAAAATATTGTGGAAGTAAACGTGGCGCGTTTGTTTGCCGTCGTCCTGGAGAAGGGATGTTAGACAAGTGTATTTCAAAAACGGCGAAACAAAGAGGAGAGAACATCACGATATGGGATTGCTTTGTAGGCGGAAGGATTAGAAAATTAGTTAAAATAGGAACAATGACAAAAGATGTGTATTTGAGAGTCGTAGAAAACAATACGGTATCAACTGGAGGTGAATTAATTTGGGAGGGTTCATTTATCAGCAAGATGATGGCAAACACACCACAATGGTGGTTAAAACTTATTTTCAAAACAAATCTTCTGAAGGATGCTTAATGAAGTGGCCGCGAAAGAATCCTGATTACAACCCTATTAAGCTGTTGTGGGATCACTTGGATCGTGAGGTGTGGAAAAAATTGAAGCAAAAGGGAGTAACTTTGAACATTTGTACTAACTATTGTAACAGTATGTATATATATATTTTATTACAATGTACTAATTTCTCAATAAAATATTTTAACTTAATGAGTAAAGTTTTTTTCTTTAATAAATTTCTCGCCAACACTGTAGTTTATTTTATTATATTTTGTACTGTGCGATCAAACTTATGAGCGATAGTGTATACATCCATCAAATAATTATTAATTTAAATAAAACATTTAATTCAGTCAATCCATTAAGTGTTAAATAAAAGGCTTTGGCGAGTATCAAAAAATATGAATTAATTATTTATACCTATTACCAATAATGCTATTTCAAATAAGAAAAAAGGATATTAAAACAATCTAAAACGATTTTTGAAGATCTATCATAAACTGTTTGCCTTTTATGCATTCAATAACTATATCATCTGGTTTTTTATAAATATACAAAGCGTCTAGTCTTGATTAAAGCTTGGAACCTATACCACAAATCATCGCACAATAACTGCAAATGACTACCAACTATTTCTAGTGATAACATGATTTATTATCTCTACCTTGCAACTAAAATCTTAACAGATAATTTTAATGATAATAGCTACAGACATAGTAACAAAATTTGAGTAGACTTCTGGTTAAAATAAGGAGGCAAAGTTCACGGTCAAAAAAAAAAATTTGCACACTTACTTTAACCTCAGTATATTCCCTGTAAACAAAATAAAACAATTTATGAAATTTAATGTGTACTTTCTTTCATCAAAATGTATAATATCCGTCTAGTATTGTACAATATACATAAAAAAAATTCAGACTTACTAGGGAACACTAAAATATGAAATATTACACATTGATGTCAGACCATGTATTTCCTACATCTCTCATTAAATACCTTAGCCGTTCTTTGTTTCACTAATTCTTCAACACTAAGTTCCACTTGTAACATTCGCAACTAAAAAATTATAAGTTAAATAAAAACACAATTATACCCAAAGATTCATTTCACCTTTGTTTGCTCTGCCCTTAATTCTTTTGATAGTTGTATATCACTAAGGTTGGTTTCTCTCTGTTCCTTAAGTTTCTTTACTCTATCTGCTGATACTGTAATGCAATTCTTAATAGCTGCTTCTCGTTTATTATTTCCACTTTCTATCTGTTCATACAAGTCCTTACAAGCTGTTTTAGCATCTGGATGAAATGAATCTGTAGGAATAACCGAATTTATTGTATTTACTATTATATCATCCACTCGTCGCATATCTTTCAAAGCATCCTGAAAAAGATTTTTTTCTTTAAATAATTATAAATAAGTAACATGCTTGCCGTTAAGGTTATAAAATATAATTTTACTTTTCAACGGTCGGAGGACTAATACTAGAATGATTAAAATAATTCGTACTTGAAAATCTCTAAAATCTCCGCACTCCATTATAGCGCCCGGCATATTATTTAATACAAAAAGGTTATCGAAAATGTAGAATTACTTTTGGGGATGTATATTCTTTTTGTATTCGTTTATTGGTGCTTATGAAATGACTCACAAATAACTAACTTCAGCCAGTATAATTTTAAGGTGATGGTTTGCAAAATTTTCGCATAAATAGTCCTTCTTTTGATAAGTTTAGATAATAATATATTTTACGGTAAGTGGAAGTACATATTTGCAATATTTTCACAAAAAAGGCTCAAGTATCTAAGAAACAAGGACGATTATACAGGTAAGTTATCTGTCAAACATTTCATTGACGTTGTCAAAAACGTACTTTATGATTTTTAATTTATCAATATAATTTCTAAATATACATGTTTCTTATTTTAACCATGTGAATTGTTTTACTCCTTATTATTAGATTTTAACGAAAATTATTACAGATGTCTGGCTCAGCACATAAACACCGATACAAAAATTCAGCCCTTGATTCAGTGGAATTACGAAGAAGGAGGGAAGAAGAAGGTCTACAATTAAGGAAACAAAAACGCGAACAGCAGCTGTATAAAAGAAGAAATGTCAATGTTGCTCTACTTCCAGATGATTCAGATCCGTTACAAGTAAGCATCTGCATTTTATTAGTTATCTCTGATTTACATTAAATTTTTATAGTTAGAAGGTGATGTCTTACCGCAAAATTCTCCATTCATTACACCGCAACTGGTACAAGCTTTATACAGTCCAAATATCGAAGAACAATTAAGTGCCACACAAAAGTTTCGAAAACTACTTAGTCGAGAGCCTAATCCTCCTATAGATGAAGTAATACAAACAGGAATAGTTCCAAGATTTGTTGAATTTCTACAGAACACAACAAATTGTACTTTACAAGTATATCTTTTCTTTGAATTTGTTCATACGTAGGAGCTCGAAATACGAATATATTTTTAGTTCGAGGCAGCATGGGCTTTGACCAATATAGCATCAGGAACATCTCAACAAACACGTATGGTAATTCAAGCTGGCGCAGTACCAGTTTTTATACAACTGCTGGGAAGTTCATATGAAGATGTACAAGAGCAGGCTGTTTGGGCATTGGGAAATATTGCAGGTGATTCACCAGAGTGTCGGGATCATGTTCTTGATTCTGGAATACTAGCGCCGCTATTGCAGTAAGTAATAACATATCATAAAGGCACCTAGAGATTTTTATTAATTCTTTAATGTAATTGTTAGGTAAAAAATTATCTGAATTTATAAGGCAATGTGATCAAAGAAGACTGATTAAATTAGGAATTTTTAGCTTTTTAAGTTTAAAACATTATTTATTAACATTTTATTATTACTGTATTGTTGGCCATTGGTGTACTGATGTTTTCTGGCATAAGTTCTGTATTATTATTTTCATTGTTGTCTATATTTTAAAGCAATTTTTACAGGTAATAATGCTCTTACTATACAAGGGGCACAATAAGTTCCAATGCACGTCATTAACGCAACGTCACACCTATAATGAAATGACGTCATAAATATGCAATGCAACCACACAAATAAATTAAAAGTATTTTATATTAGTAATAATAATTAAAGTAAATTTCAATGAATAACGCAACATACTGTTTTTTAATAGAAACTCCCGTTTTATCAAAGTTAAAAATGTAAAAGAAATAGTTATTAGTTAATTATTATATTTTCCATATCGCAGTACTTTTACGTTGCTGTTATTGGCTATGTTTGGTGAAATACAATGTTGTCGGTTGTCTTTGGCCCGGTTATTTTAAATGTTGACACTTCGTAGGCTAGGTTACATTAGTAACGGCGTAAAACCTGACGTCACGATTTAGTGATGACGTGGATTCAAACTTAGCGTGCCTCTAGTATATAAATATATATATTCAAACAGGAAACAATTGCTATGAACTTCGTCAATTTCAATGTCAACTTTTCAAGTGCATGAACATAATCAATACTTCTTGATCACACTATATTTTGTTAAAGAACTAAATCTTTAATTATCTTCTTTATTTGGAATAACCTCTAATTCTGTTAAATCATTTTAAATAATTCTGTTTATAGTAACTTTACAACTGTTTTCCTTTTCTTAAATCTACATTTATCTTGCCAACTTGATACTGATTGCTGAATGGTTTTTGTGCTATGTTTAATTTAGTAGGTTTTAGTACCTTTGAAGTTGTACTAACGCCAAATTAGATGGCAAGCGGTGGGAGTAAGCAGTATTAGAAATAGTGGGCGTACGCGTTTTTAAAAACAACTATGGCGCATCCCCACCGCTCTTCTAATTCGGCATCTACAGTACTGTTTCTTTAATCCTATCCTTTATTATGATCTTTTCCAAAAAGGTATTATTGTGTGTTACTAAAGCATAGTTAGTATGGTTCTATTTACACATGGAATGATTTTGTACACTTTCCCAGAAATTTATATTAAGGAAATTAAACGCATCGCAAAGTTAGATCTAGTACAGCAGTTTTCAAGTTGTGCAATCTTTCATTCTTCTCAAAAACTTCATCTATTGTGTCTGTATCCTATTTATTGGGGGATGTGGGAGCAATTCGAAATTCAATTCATGTAGTTTTGCCATTGTTTTGATTGACTTGTGACACGGTGCGTTGTCTTGATGAAACAAAAATTTTTTTCTTTGCTATATGCGGTCGTTTCTTTGCAATTTCGGCCTTCAAACGCTCCAATAACGCTATATAATATTCACTGTTGATGGTATTTCCTTTCTCAAGATAGTCGATGAATATTACACCACGCACATCCCAAAATACCGAGGCCATAACCTTTCCAGCCGATTGTTGTGCTTTCGGGCGTTTTGGACGAGGTTCACCAGTTGCTGTCCACTCAGATGACGATCGTTTTAATTCCGGAGTGAAGTGATGGATCCGTTTCATCCATTGTCACATATCGACGCAAAAATTCCGGTTTGTTACGTTTAAACATGGCTAAACACTGCTCAGAATCATCAACACGTTCTTGTTTTAGTCAACAGTGAGCAAACGCGGCACCCACTTTGAACAGAGCTTTCTCATAGTCAAATGCTCATGCAATATAAGGCCAATACGTTCTTTTGATATCTTTACGATGTCAGCTAACCCACGCAACTTTACTCTTCGATCATTCAAAACGATTTTGTGGATTTTTTTGATGTTTTCTGGTGTTACCGCCTCATTTGGACGTCCACTGCGTTCTGCATTATCGGTGTCTCTACGACCACGTTTGAAGTCAGCAAACCAATGTTTTATTGTTGTTTCTGATGGAGCGGAGTCCCCATAACACTTTTCAAGCCATTGCTAAGCTTGAACAGTATTTTTTCCCATCAAGAAGCAGTGTAAAATCAAAACACGAAATTGTTTCTGATCCATTAAAAATTCTGTCTTTTGAAGGTTAGTACTAACTGAGAGAAAGGTGACTGCAATAAAACTAGCGTCATCTATGTGTTAGGCCCGGGACTTTTCAGCCCATGTGTTATATTTCTTTCTGTAGATCATCCTCTGTTTCTGTTAAGACTACTAAATCGTCAGCATATAAGATAGAGTTTAGGGTGGTGTTCTGGTCTAAACGTATTCCATTAGGGCATTTCTTCTTTTTACCCAAGACTTCAGACGCTGTTCTTTTTACTGCTTGTTTTATTAATCCCGACAGTTGAACAGATCTCTAGTAACCTGCTCTCGTAAAAATTTTAAGTACTTGCAGTAATTATTCAAGTAAAATATAAGCTAGCAACATACCCGTGATATCTAACTTAAATTGAGCGTGCAGTTGCGTGTTTAGTCTAATAGTATTGACGTGTTTTCTTCAGTCCTGTTGATCCTAGTACATTAGAGATTTGTCGCACATTGTATAAATTATTTTTGCACCATCACATTTGAGGTCTGGAAATTTACCGATATATTTTCTACCAGGTCGTTCGTTCGGCATTACCAGGCTACATAAAATATATGTTCGCGTGATACTATAGCTTGCATCTAACTCATGATAGGTGCTGCTGTTCGTATTGGGCCACTATCTCTAGTAGCCAGCCTGTATTCCGGACAAAGTGGCTGACTCTATTTACATTTTTTCTTCCTATTCTGATTGCTTTATTTCCATTATTTTATATAATGTAGGCACTAAAGAAATGTGTCATGTTTAAAGATAGTTATTTTAAAAGAAAGGGATACAATTTACAGAAATGGATTTAAAACGGGCGGAAAAACGTTGAGAACCACTGGTTTAACCGGACAATGAAGCATGGATTGAATACTAAATTTGTGTTTTTCCTTTTGTTAAGATTATTGGGCAATTCAAATCGTCTAACGATGACTAGGAATGCAATTTGGGCATTATCGAATCTATGTAGAGGAAAAAATCCACCTCCAGAATTTCAGAAAGTGCAACCTACTCTACCAGTATTGGCCCGCCTTCTCTTTCATACCGATGCGGACGTATTATCCGACGCCTGCTGGGCCCTTAGCTATCTATCGGACGGACCAAATGAGAAAATACAGGTAAAATATAGCTATTTAAACGCAGTACTTAAAGACATCTCTAATATTTTTCCATTCTTTACGATAGGCTGTAATCGATGCCGGTGTTTGTCGGAGATTAGTTGAGCTCCTAATGCACGAACAATCTAACGTTGTTTCGGCCGCATTAAGAGCTGTCGGTAATATCGTGACTGGTGATGACGTGCAGACCCAAGTAATCTTGAACTGCGGTGCTCTTCCGTGCTTGCATCATCTGTTGAGTTCGATTAAAGAATCGGTTAGGAAAGAAGCATGTTGGACGCTTAGCAATATTACGGCAGGCAATAGGCAACAAATACAGGTTAGTTATTATAATTCTTGTTTATATTATTGCATAGCACTACTTATAGTTATTTAGATCGTTTACATGTTGAATTCCACTAACAATTCAACAACTACTGTGAGACTTTTGTCATTGCACTGCTGACAAAATCAAGCAGCTCTACTTATGACTTTATGTTAGAACACTTGTATTTACCCGTTACCATCATTCTACAATTCGTTTTATATTAATTAAAAATGAAGCAAAAGTGATCAAATTGCGATTTCCTTACATTTTACCAACGTTTTAAATTCCTGCAATATCGGTCAAGGTAGGATTTGAACCCACGACCTTTGCGTTAGCGATGCAACGTGCTAATAGCTGCACTATGAGACTGAATGTTCAAATCGTTTTTAATACCTAGATATCACAATGTTTGTAGATATAAAGTAATATCTCAGCAGATACAGTATTAGTAATAATAAAATTACGATTACCTTGCATTTTACCAACATTTTAAATTCCTGGAAAAATATCCGTTGATAACGCAGAGGTCGTGGGTTCAAGTCTTACCGTGATATTTTTTTAGAAATTTAAAAACATTGGTAGAATTCAAGGTAATCGTAATTTTATCATTACTAATACCAACGGGAGCTACATATTAATATTAATTTAATTAGTAGGAACTTGCCCTTATTAATATTGTGTCTGCTAAGATATTACGCTATATCTGCAGACATTGTGACATCTGGGTATTGAAAGCGATTTGAACTCTCATTCAGCTAGGTTGCATTGGTGTCAAAAAGCCCTAGACCGCTTCATATACATCGTCAGGGGTGATGGATCCTGGATTTACTCATACGAACCAGTCATTTATTTGGGTGTTCAAAGGTGAAAAAAAAAAGCCAACAAAAGTCGTCCATTCTCAAAGACATTTGTCTCGAAAGCAGGTGATATAGTAACAATTCCTCTACAAGATCAAAGGACTGTTACTGCCGATTGGTATACAACCATTTTTTTGCCGCAAGTCATCGTTGAGCTCCGAAAAACCAACCTCGAACGATGAATCATCCTCCGCCAAGATAATGCACATTCGCACACAGCATGCAAGACAGACTGCGCGGTTAAAAGTTCCAGTCAATAGAAGGAGCAGTCGATGCCTTGAAAAACGCCATTTTGACTGTGCCAACAAATTAATCGAATAACTGCTTCCAGGAGTTCGTTTGAGCGCATGCAAAAGTGCATTAATCTTCATGGAAAATAATAAAGTTTCTAAAAGCTATCTACTGTTTTATTTCAGCTCTATATGCAAAATTTAAAAGACAACTCTCGTAGGTTCATAAGTACCTGCTTATATAACACAATCAATAGAGTACTACTTAACGTTAGATTTTGTTAGCGAAAAGCAGGTGTGTCTTATAGAAGTCCCTATCCTGTTCTCGAAATGTCGATTTTATTTCAGAAAATTAGTATTCACGTTACATAAATACTTTTCTCAAAAACAGTTTTTTTTGGTGAATGGTGTCATTTGTTCAAAATTCTGTGGTATACTTGTAAAGCATCCAGTACAGTTCCCTGATAAAAGATAATGCGATTGGATAAGTTTTATCTATTTCCTTGTTGCAGGCTGTACTAGATGCGAATATATTTCCGATTTTAATCGAATTGATGAGCAAAGCGGAATTCAAAACTCGCAAAGAGGCAGCGTGGGCTATAACAAATGCAACGAGCGGTGGAACCCCAGATCAAATTCGATACCTCGTCGAACAGAACTGTATCGGGCCTCTTTGCGATTTATTGACCGTTATGGACATCAAGATTGTGCAAGTCGCACTGAACGGACTTGAGAACATACTCAGGCTCGGAGACCAGGATGCGAAATTGAATTCGGGAACTAACCGGTACGCCGTACTTGTGGAGGAATGTTATGGTAAGCATACATACAAACGTTAGCCTCGGTTCCTTCATTTAACGGTGAAATACTATAACGCATTCGCTAATCTAATCATAATTGCTGAATTCGGTATTCATTATTACGATTCCACAACAACTGGTGGTGTTCTTAGCGTATAAAAACGGCTGCACAGTCAACAAGAACAAGAACGGAAACTGGAAGTTCTACGTATTCTTTGTTTTTTAACCGTTTGCTGCATGAATTTTTAGTTTTTATAAAAAAAAATATTTGATGTATTTTTCGGTTTTACTTTCCCTAAGTATATGCTTAAAAAAATCTATGTTGTAATTTTCAGCTCGTATGTAGAAAAATTCTCTTTTTGACATATGTCACAACATGCAGTCAATACAACGTTTTTTTTTTATAATTTTATTTATGCAAAAAAATTATTCAGTGCGACATTTCAAAAAAACAATTTCGGTCCTTGTTGAGGCATAAAAACATTTTACATTTTCTGCAACATATGTATGATTTCCAGCGTTGTCAGGTTTCGTGCCAAACCGATGAATGGTCAATACCGTCCAGTCGCACTTTCTCTAACGGTATTTCACCAGCAGGCCCTCTTTTCCTGAAATACGTTTTCAAGAGATTTAGGACGACCACGAGAACGTGGCGTAAGGGTGTTTCTTTTGCATAATGCTTTGACTATCATCAATTTGAAGTCAATCAATGCAAAATTCACATCGCTTTTTGTTGCCTCTTCCACAAGATCCATATAGAGATCTACCATGTGAAAGAATATTCGAAGGTACCGTTTTTTGATCGTATTTCAATTTCAGAATAACCTAGCATGGAGTCGAGAAAATCTACTCCACCCATGCAGTTGTACACGCTTGCAAACTGAGGACACCGAACCTGAATGTGACGGTTTTCTTTCTTGCAGAAACGTTTAACTTCTAGATAAGACCTGGTTACCCACTAATGTTGGCATTAAATTTACCACCGTACTGTGAAACCATGACACCAACGAAACCTTTACTCCATTAATATCGGCTACATTTTCTACATCCGCACCTCGTCATTTCTTCTACATGACCCCCTTCTTTAGGCATGTTAGCATTCGGAACCCTATTTATTCTTACCGTTCCCAATGGTAAAATACCTTCTTTTGTTAAATATATTTACAGAGGCACAGATGTAAACCAGTTGTCAAAAAATATTTTATAATTCTGATGATGTGGAACACTTACCGCTGTTCTCAAGACAACATTAGTGCTAATTCCAAAATCAGGTGGCTCAATCAGTGCAGTACTACTCTAACTGGCTGCAAATATTTCATATTCATATGAAAATCCTGAAGCGGCGCTCAAAACGTAAGCTTTGTATCCCCAGTTGTGTGGCTTTTTGGATTATATTGCTTGAGTTAGTGGGTATTATTTGCTCGTCTATCCTTTCGACACTAACAGCATTATATTATTACGTAAGGCAGAAGAGAGCATATTTTATGTAGCCCGTGAGTTATAAAGGTATTATCGTTGAAATAGATGTAACGTTTTATTACCCCCAATTTGGCGACTATTGTTACTTAGGTTGCCTATATTTGCAACCACACCAAGTTATACGTCAAAGATTTCTACATTATAGTAAACTTACAATTGCAGGCCTAGACAAGATAGAATTTTTACAATCCCATGAAAATATGGAAATATATCAAAAAGCTTTCGATATAATCGAACATTATTTTGGCACGGAAGAAGAGGATGCCAGGGTGGCGCCATCTGTGGACACGGAGCAACAACAATACAGTTTCAGCGCAGATCAATCGGTACCGATGGGCGGATTTCAATTTTGAATATAACTGACTTGACACTAAATTATTACAATTTATTTATATATAAGTGCCGCATATAACGTATAAATAATTGTACATTTAATTTGCTACCACATACAATTTATGTGTTGACAAGGAAAAAAATTTAGTCATCTTGATTAGGATCATTATTCTTATAATTATTATTGCAATTATTATGATCATCATTATCAAACAATAATTATTAGAATATATCTGAAAAACAACTGGCATCAATTCGGATATAACAATTACTAAAAAGAAAAGGATATGACAAAAAGAAATACGCAAGAAACTCTTTCAATAACAATAAATAAATGAGCTAGACTTTTTTTCATAATTCATAATAAGTTTTATGCTATATATACTGATAAGTTACAATTATTGTTGTTACGGTTCACATTCGATTTTTTTTTTTTGTTGTTAAAATATTCGTTGTGTACCACAATTTTAATGGATATATTTGTTTTTGACTTTGATTAATTAATATTGCTATTGTTGACTGTATTAGTTCCTTTTTAAAATGTCTAATATATTAGTTGTGGCATACTTTATAATTGTGAAAGGAAGGCTAGTACACATATTGTGTAAAATTCAAGCTTTAAAATAATTGTTTATAGTTTGTACTATACAATAAAGTTGTTTAATAAATCGATACGTTATTTCTCCCCAAACTCCTTAAAGAATTCTAGCATATGCATTTATTAATAATAATAAATTCACGGAGTTTTACATTTGGAAGAAATCTTAATTTAATCAAAAATAACGATGTAACCAAAAAAGAAAACTTTCCTACCAAACGAAAAGCTTGCATTGGATTTTCTCAATAAGATGTATACAAATCAAATATTAAATAATATACCATAAAACTTAAAAAGTAAGGAACGAATACTTTTATCTTGATGGAACTGTAGCTTCTTTTCTTGCAGCATCTTGTAATAACTGTGTGTCGACTTCATCAGCAGGTAATTGCACGTACCTTACTACAGAACCACGAATAAAACAATTTTTAACCGACAACTACAATTCAACAAATGAATATTAATCACACACTATGCAGAGGTGAACATAACCTTACCATATGTGGGTATTTCTCTGTATCTGTTACACTTATATCGTTAAGTTTAATGTTTAGGTATTGGTCAACGGAATGTAACGTACCGCAAATGCTAAAACAAATTTAAACATTAATATCTATTTCATTTTAAGTATCGCGGGAAAATTACCTTAAATCGTTCTTCAGTTCAACAACTACATCTTTCCCGACTAGGGATTTGAAAAATGAGTAGAATAACTGCAAATGTTCAAAAAATAAACGTATGAAATGAAAATAGGATAGTATATTACCATTTTAAAGGCACCTAATTTTACTCTGCAAATTCAAACGATCATAACCCTAAAAAAACAAATAATACTGTATCCAAACATAAAAAGCAAAGTTACTGCGCAACAATATGCGACTGGAAACTGCCATGTTACCAATTGAGGACTAGCTTCAGCGCTATCGGTAAGTGACCCCTGCACTAAACATTATAGGCGGGAATTTGAAAATTGGAAATATATCAAGTAAATATCCACCTTTTGCATTCTTTGAAATTAGCATGCAATCAAAAAGATATGTATCAAACAAGACATTTATAAAATGTAACTTGATGTACTCTATTGATTACAAGGATACTTCAAAGAATACAAAATAAATATCACAATTCTAATATCTAAGTTTACAATATCAAAAAAAAAAAAAAACAAAACATGGAAAAATAATTTTATTACAAAAAAATAATTTACAATATGATAAAAGCATAGTCCAAAACAGCCTCTTAAATTGTACCGCACTGGGATAAAATATCTTGGTGGTATCTAAAAATTGTATAAAAAATGTGATCGATCACTAAACAGCTTGTAATAGAAGCTGTTACAATAAGCAATAATAATTTTCTACTTCATGACTATTAACTGGTAATGAAATTAAAATTAGATCATACGACATTTTCTGATAAATTATGTTGGTTTATAGTCTTAAAACTGATATAGATTGTTTTTGTCTATTTTTCTGCGTTCGTTAGGCATTGAATTTTCAAAAATTATTATGGTGTAATTGACATATTTTGAATCAGATGCACAGGTCTAAGCGAACAAGTATTAAGTGCATAATTATAACAGATTTTCTATATCTGGATAGGAAATTCACAGTTCAAAGAGAAGCTCAACCAAAAGAGAGATAATAAAATGCACCAAAGCAGATACTTAGATAGTGAGAAACAAAGCCAATGTAAGATTAATATCCCACATAGTAAACTGTAAAGAAAATTTACCTGCAAATAATGTAATATTTCTAAATTAACTCTGCTAAAAAAAATGTAAAAATCACACAAAAATGATATACCTTAATACATAATACTAAAAACTTTGCCGAATCTCTACAGACCAAACAAAAAAACTGAACAGAAACGGAATCAGTTTTTCCCCGAACATGCTTTTATTTTCGTTTTTGGCCAACGCATGCGCACTAGTAGCGCAGTTTTCACCCAAACTAATTTCATTGTCTAAGCCCCTTATTCAGACATTTTTACCCATGCCCTCAAAATAATATAAAGTTCGCAGTTCAAAACCGCACGAGGAAAATGTATTCAAACTGGAATATACTGCCTTTTATATCATTTTCATGTTACAATTACAATGGAACGACAAAAAGGGCGTTAGGGGGGCGTAAATGTAGTTTGCTGGGCCAGTGCTGCTCTTAGGAAGTGGCCCCCGGACTAAACCCAAGCTTGACTTTGCCTTATTAAGAGGGTCGCATGACCTATATTATAGATGCTAAATACATCCGTATTTATCTTTACATTATTACTAACTTTTGCATAATCAACAATAAATTACCTTATACTCTTGGTATAAGTTAAGAAGAAGGGAAACTAATATAAAATTTTCATGTTTGAAATTAGTTGATCCTTTCATTGGTTACCAATAGTATAAAAATTAGTTTCTGATCTTAGAAACCGAGGGAAATTGACATTTTTCTTGGTCATCATAATTTTATTTTAATTTTTCTGTATATTTTCCCTATTCTATAAGCCAAGCATTATCGATGGCATCAAGACCTCAAACAATTCGACAGCAATTGTCAACAATCGTAAATTCAGGGGGCTCTCATAAGGATCAAGCTGAAAGATACCGCGCAATACTTGATTCAATCTTGGCCGGTCCCGAATCGGATCTTATAGAATGCCTGCAGGTATTTATTGAAGCTATCGTTAACGAGAACGTAAGTCTAGTAATATCGCGCCAGATACTAACTGAAATTAGTGCTCAGCTAGTTCGGTTGAAAGATCCAATTTCAAAAGCAGTATCCCATTATACTTTAGATAAAGTACAGCCACGAGTGATATCATTCGAGGAACAAGTTGCTAATATTAGACAACACTTAGCGGATATTTACGAACGGAATCAGAATTGGAGAGACGCTGCTGGAGTTTTGGTTGGAATTCCTCTAGAGACAGGACAAAAGCAATACACTGTCGATTATAAATTGGATACCTACTTGAAAATTGCACGTTTGTATCTGGAAGACGATGATCCATTCCAAGCTGAAGCATTTATTAATCGGGCTTCCCTGTTACAAGCTGAATCAAAGAATGAGCAGCTGCAAATTTATTACAAAGTATGCTATGCGCGAGTTCTTGATTACCGTCGAAAATTTATAGAAGCAGCACAACGTTATAATGAGTTGTCGTACAGAAATATAATTTGTGAAGAAGAACGCATGACCGCCCTTCGTAATGCTCTAATTTGCACTGTATTAGCATCAGCTGGACAACAACGGTCACGTATGTTAGCTACCTTATTTAAAGATGAACGTTGTCAGCAACTACCGGCAGTTTCCATACTAGAAAAAATGTATTTAGATAGAATCATACGAAAAAGTGAACTCCTTGAATTTGAAGCTCTGCTACAACCACATCAACAAGCTAAAATAGATGGTTCGACGATTTTGGATAGAGCTGTTATTGAGCACAATCTTTTATCTGCAAGTAAATTGTACAATAATATAACTTTTGAAGAACTTGGGGCTCTTCTTGAAATACATCCTAGTAAGGCCGAAAAAATAGCAAGTCAAATGATTACAGAAGGAAGAATGAATGGATACATAGATCAGATTGATTCTATTGTTCATTTTGAGACTAGAGAAACTTTGCCCCAATGGGATAAGCAAATACAGTCGCTATGTTATCAAGTAAACTCGATCATTGAGGTAATTTCAAAGCATCAACCAGAATGGATTGTTAAAGTAATGGAAGAGCAAATGGTTTGTTAATTTTGTGATTTCATTTAGAATAAGAAAACTTTAGATTTGTGTATGTTTATGCAGTTACATTGTTTGATACACTAAATTAATATTTGATGCATGTGGTTCATATATGAATATTACTAAAATTATAATCATTAATATTTATGTAGAGTCATTGAGTAATGATTTTAATAATAAAATTTGATTCCTATATCAGAATTTCATTTTTAAACTAATGCACTTTAATTCGTACTATTTTTCAATGAAAACTTGTAGACTTGGTGTTTAAAAATTATAAAATTTATTAATAAATATATTATATATAATACAGTACCATAATTTTCATTTTACACGTAAAACTATACTAGAGACTCTGGTGATTAAAGGCTCCAATTTATCAGGCTCGATATCACTCCATTTTTCATTTAATATATCAACGACTTGCTTAAGAGGTTTTCCTATATATTCATCCACCTTTATAGTAAAAATTATTAGCGATCTCTTTACCAATGGTGAAAATTCATCACAGATAGAATGAAAAGCTTGTGCAACTGAACCAGAGATCTCATCCATATTTTTAACAACCATTATGTGCTTTTCTTCCAATAATGGTCTAAAATGATCCACTATAATCCCATAATCTTGTCTCATTTCATGAGTATTTAAATCATTTCCATTTATAATTATAGGTTCCACATTGCAATTTTCATTTAAGATACAGCTAGCATACATTGTAATATTGCCTAATAATTCTGTTATGCTGTGCACATCATTTTTATGCGCAATTACAATGACAGACGGTTTGTTAAAATGAATTATTTCAGAAACCCCACTTTTAATCGATATCCAAAACATATTATTTTGAGGAAACAATTCTTTGATTTGATCAATTTCTATAATATTTATAGGTTCTTTCGTGTGCATATATGGAAATGCACCAACTACTAATAGCACAACAATACTTAAAATGCAAATACAAAAATGTTTGGTGTTTAAACCACCATGTTGGTTAGAACCAATTTTTTGAGTTTGGACACTTATTCTGGGAGCAGTGGTCGTTGTTGCACTTTCAAATGTCATTCTCTTAACATTTTTCCTCTGTACAATGTACTCTTCCTCCTCTTGTTTTTTCTTATATTCATATTGTTTAACGTAATCCCTTGAAATATTACGAATGTCGTCCTCGTCTTCTGAATTTTCATCCTCTGAAATTTGGTCTTGGCTTGATGACACATCTGTGTGTGAACTATTTACGTTGATTTCTTCATCGCTTTCATCAGTAAGATTATCAGATTCTTTGGTTTTCTTTTCATTACCATTATCTAAATGTATTGGAGAAGGCATAGCAGGATTCTTGGACACTGGCTGACGCCCTTTTAAATGTGGAACCATGGATGGTGTGCTTGTACCACCAGGACCTCCAGGTTTCTAAAATTAGTACTATACAAAAAACAAAATTTTCACAAGTTTAAACGATACCATTATGACTATCTGCCAAAACCTATCAAACTTCTACACCACAGATGTGCAGGGAACACACAAAAATGAAAATTCGAACTGTCTATAAAATTTTGGGTTTTCTCTAGGTTATCTAAATATCATAGATAACAAAATACTTAATATATAGAATGGTTTTATCACATACCTCTAAAAAGAAAAAAACTATAAGGCAGTTGATCTAATATATGTGAAAAGAAATTAAAAAGGAAAATGAATTAGTGGATTTATATATTGCATAATTTGTTATTTTATTCAAATACAGAATCAAAATTTCTATAATTCTTCAACGAAAATTATTATATTGCATAATTTTTACCATATTGGTAGCCACCGAAATGTCGGCCAAATCACAGTATACAAACTGATTGAAACTGATACATTAGGATCGCGTGACGAAACTATTCTTAACCTCAAAATATGTAGAATATTTTAGTTATGGAACTTTTTCGTAGTTCTACCTACAGAATCCTTAAATTTGTACATTGTCATTTCTTTACGAGAACAATAATGTCTAGTACTGTTCGATGTGATAAAGTCCTTGAAGAGTTACAGAATAACCCATATTTTGAAAAGTATGCTGATAAAATAGCAAAATTACAACAAACTTCCCCAGAGGAACTGTTATCAAGATTCGAAGATCATAAAAGTAACTTAAAACCCGTGCAACCATCTCAAGAAAGGTAATTAGAGCGCCTTTATCTATTCAAATCATAAATTCATTTACAGACAATACTCATCTTTGTTACAACCAAAGAAAAAATTGGCAACTGTAGTTGAACCAAGCGATGAAGCATTGGATAAAATAATGAAGATGGATTTAATTAAAGATAAGCAACCTGAAGAAATAAAGAGGATATGGGAAGAGTATCATATTCAAAAAGATATTATTGGGGCTGTAATTCCTAGTAAAGAATTTGATGTTATAATGGAGCAGTCACGTAAATTTCCCATTTTCATATTTCCCCTACCTCGAAGTCAAGGATATGAATTTATTATGTCGGAGTTTAAGAAAAATACAGTACATTTTACACCTTTAATTTGTTATCAGGTACATTATTCTTTTTGAGGATGTGCAATGTTTCATTAAACATTTTTGAACAGGTGCATAAAGAAAATGCTCCAGAATGCCTAACATTGAAACATTACATTGAATATATGGATAAAGGAATTGTTCTAATGCGAGGAGAATTTGATAAAAATGTTATCAATGTGAAAGAAGCACAATGTTTGGCAAATCAATTGCAACTGTTTTATAATAATCGAGATGCTGAAAAGACCAAACTTCTAAACCAGTTTAACTTGAAGCCAGACGAGTTTAAGCATGTAGATTTAATAAAACAGATAGAAAATATATCTTTGTAAATGTATTTATTAATTAAAAATATATATAGCAATATAATAAATTTATTTAAATTATTCTGCACTTGCTTCTGATCTCTGCTCATTAATATTATCTACAACCACTATATTTGATTTATCCATAAATAATTGACAGCACCATCCCTTTGCCCTTAAGAAATAACATAGCCCTAACAAAAATATAACACCACCTGCAAAGAAATTAATGATTAGTGTTTTAATAACTATGTTATACCAATTTCAGCAACTATAAAAAAAAATGAGAAAATACTATTATTTCAATATTTTAAACACTGGACTTAAGAAATAACATAGCCCTAACAAAAATATAACACCACCTGCAAAGAAATTAATGATTAGTGTTTTAATAACTATGTTATACCAATTTCAGCAACTATAAAAAAAAAATGAGAAAATACTATGACAATTTTGACAATGTATACATGCAGTACATCATTGGAAAATTTTAATATTTCGAAAAACTGGATTCTACACAAATGACGGCAATGTTACTGCTAAATAAAAACTAATGTAATGCTACGAGTTTTTCGGTGCGATGCAAACTAGTCAAATGTGCTCCAATTTTTCAAATGATTTCTGCAACCAAAAGTCCTGTACGGTGAAAACTACGAAACTTTGTAGTAACGTCATAGTTGGTCATGACGTACTTTAAGTATCCACGACTTATATACTTCTATCTCGCTTGTGTATACGATTTTAACTTTTATATCTGGCTGATGGGTCAGTGTCTAGCGCGCTTGGCAATCAGTCAGGAGGTACCGGACTCGACCCCGGGGCTTGTGGGATTTAGCATGAATTATTATTATCACTTTATCGATGAAACAATGATGTAAATACAAACTTTCGTGATTCCGTCTGTATATATATAGACATCTTTTGTTATCACAATTGACTTCAAAAATACGCTATAGTTGACG
Source organism: Trypoxylus dichotomus (assembly GCA_023509865.1). Classification (NCBI taxonomy): domain Eukaryota; kingdom Metazoa; phylum Arthropoda; class Insecta; order Coleoptera; family Scarabaeidae; genus Trypoxylus; species Trypoxylus dichotomus. The sequence continues at coordinate 40,419,467 of CM042081.1, forward strand.
TCAAGAATATATAGCGTACATGACGCTATTTGTCCGAGTCTTTCAAGATCATAAGGTGACAACCGAATCCCATTTAGGTGTTAGTATGACGTCTTTAAGGTTGCTATAACATGGTTATGACATCATTTTTACGCCAGCCTGTTAACTTAGCACATCAAGTCTTTGCGCATTAAAAGATCACAAAATATTCTATACAGGTTGCTTCATAATTTGATCAGACATCTACATGTTGATAACTGCAGATAAAATTACGCAGGACGTATTTGCGATGTAATACCATTGCTACAAATATGTAGGTGACGGACGCCGATGCCTCGTTTTGATATCTTTACTGTTCTAGGTTTTACATTTCGCTAATTTTTATAATAATAATGATGTAAGAAAATCCATATCACTAGATTGAAATAGCCGCTACAAAGGAATAAACGGAATTTCAATATTTACAAAATAATATATTATTGTTATATTCTAAACGTGTTATTAGTCATGAAGACGATGTTGCTGCAAGAAATAATTAACTCAATAAAATAAAATAATAAAAGGGGTAGGCGCAATGCAATCTGAGTAAATCAGGTTCATCATTAAAGCTGCCAAATCATGTCGGTAAGCCAGTGTCGTCCAGATACGTGTCTGTACAATACCAGACGTAGTTTATCCATGAAGAGATGTCTTAGTGCCTCACGACAGCTATTTAAACGATTCTGATTAGTATTAGTTAGCAAAAAATGTATTACGGAAGTAACATTTGGAAGTAGTGCTAAATGTATTGCAAAAGTTTCATCTCTTGCTAAACCAAGTACCATGCCTTCAATTAAATTTTCATTTAGAGTAGCGTAAATTTTTATTTAAATTTGGGAACACTGGAACAGTAATGTTTTTCGAAAGCCAAATTTTGACAACTGCTATAGTAACGCTAATTTATTGTTAGAAAAATGACACAAAATTTTTCTTGTTGAAAGCTATCCGATAATTGGTAGATTAGTAAATGGACCTCATAACTAAATTATAATCATATGCTTGTTGTCAAAGTTTGATTTTCAAATTCAAATAAAAATCATTGGCTACTCTTAATGAAAATTTAATTGAAAGCATACTGCCGTAACTATGTTTTCTGTTTTTCTTTTAAAAAAATCGTGTAGTAGTTAAATCCATGAATTTTTTACATCTTGTAGTCAAAACTATTAGAAAATGTTATTCAGAGGTAAATGAATTAATTGCCCAAACAAAAAACAGTGTTTCTTAAATCTCCTTAAATTTGAAAATTTCACAGACAGTATCCCAGCATTCTTCAACCAGTCATCACAGCCAGTTCTTACGCGTTGGGAAATATGGCCAGAAAAGAGCCAGCTCGAATTTTAGAAAACTCATTTTTTCGCAGATTTACAAACTATTCAGAACAATTACGAAAGGAATTATTAAGGTGATTGAAAAATTGCAAAATTCTTCATTATGTTAGTAAACAGTGGACGATGTTCACTCACAGTTGAATACCTTAATCGACAAAGTCATCCTTAAATTTGTTAGAAAAAAATAGTAGTGAGTTAAAGAGATTCAGATTTGATCAGATTGAACAAAATTTGTGGTAATAATGACAGTGCTTCTTCCGATCCTTACGTAATCTCTTAGATTATTTTAAGCATGCGAACGTATTCTTTGTACAAGAACATTTTTCATCGCCGCAAACATCGCTCAGCGAGCACATTTAAATTGCCAATATTTTACAGAAAGGAATGTTTTACATATATCTATATGTTGGACCCATCGAAGATGCACTTAGGTCATCTCTGATCGCTAGCCGAACGGGAGCGTCCAGGTGAAGATGAGTGATATCTCGTTGAAACGTCGACCTAGTCGAAACGATCCCTTTTCGGGATCAACAGCATACGCGTGTGGTGGTATATATATATATGTATATATTAGTATATATGTGTTGTAGCGTATGTTTTCGCGGGTAAAGGACGTCATGTTATTCTTAAGAACAAGATGTATGCGATTACATCGAAACTTCAGAACGTACATGATTCTTCTAAGAACCAACGCCGAGCGCGGGACAAAACCCGAGAGGATAACAAGATCTATATATATATATATAAGCACGATGCGGATGACTATGGTATCCCGACCAACTTGGCAGCTCCAATCATTATGCGATAATCTCAACTTTTGCCACCGTATTTGCGTCGATTCATCACATCTTCATAAGATGTACAATAAAGTCCAGTGTTTAATTTCTTATCATATTTTTATGTTAAAGTTGCATAGACGATTCAGTAAATACCTACTAATTCAGCGAGTGTCTATTTTTTGCACGCCCAAGCATAAGATGTTGTTGATTTTGATGTAGGTCAGCCATTTTTGATATCTTTAAAATCTTAAGATATGAATACACAAGTAATTTCTCTAGTGTAAAACTTGTATAGATTTTTCTTATTTAGAATGGTTTTCGATTTAGCAAGTGCGTTATCTATTTAAACTTATATAATGAAATTGTGGAATATTTAAACCAATACCTAAAAATGTCGGCAGCGTAATCGTTAACAACATCGTCTGCTGCGTTGTTGGTTCAGCATCCACGGATCTATAGCGGTGTCCCTCACCGTCGTCTCTAAAAGCGTTTGGTAATATCAATACTGGAATATCAGGCGCACCTATGTTAGGACTGCTCGCTATAAGATTATCATCCGATAAAAGGAAGTTATCCCTATGCCGCTTGTGTCTTTTCGCACGTTTGTGAAATCTATCTTCAAAAATGTGTAATTTAGCACCACTACTGTCATCCAATGACGATCTTAGACTTGATAGACGGCCATGATGCTTTTTAAAGTGTCTTCTTTTCCGCTTCAATTCCTTCAGATGCGGTAATTTATCTTCGTATTTGGGAAGTAAGTTTTCGTAATGATACAAGGTGATATGCTCGCGCGGTTTTACTACTGAAGCGGTGGTACGTTTGTCGGTACCACCGCTAACCGATAAAAAATAATAGCCATCGTCTTCGTTTGCTTTGCTACTTTTCTTTATGTTGGGAGGTTCCCTTTTAGACAATTGAGATGTATCTGTCAAAGGCGGTTTAGAAGTTTCCGGGGAAAGGCTTTCCTTAGATATATCTCGTGGTACTGCTTTTAGTTCTACAACTAAATCATCGTCGGTCTATGTTAAGAAAAAGAAATAAAATTAATAGTTTTATTATTAATGGATACGAGTCTAAAATGCCTAGAAAAAACACCAAAGATAAAAACGCTGTTGAATACAATTTTTCTCATGGTATTGATGAAATCATTCACGAGAAAGGCAATGTGAAGAGACAAAGAAAACCCTAACACACGGACATGTTTCTGTCTACCCGGGTGTCATCAGCGTGGTTTCGAGCTGTTTTATGCTCAACACATTGCGATTCCCTCTTTGCTATTATCACCATATCTAACCCTACAATTCAGTTTCTCTCGAGCAATTCATGCATTGCTCGAGAGAAGAGTGGGAAGCTGTACCCGCTTCTTTTCGCTGTGCCTGACTTTGCCGACAAGTGTTTCTTTCTTTTGGCACTAGTTAGCGCCAAGAATAATCACTTGAACTGTAGGGTTACATATGGTGATAGTAGCAGGGAGGGAATTGCAATGTGTTGAACAAATAACCGCTCAAAACCACGCTGATGGCGCTGAGTAGGCAGAAACGGCGTTTTTTTCTCTTCACATTGTCTTTCTCGTGAATATCATGAGAAAAGCTGTTGTATTTGACAAGCTAAACGAGATTTTAAATTTGAAATTAGACAACTTCTACTTCTTATAAGTTGTACAAGAATTAAAAGAACTACACTGCTCATAAAAGTTAACGTATATTCGGCATAATTCTTTAATTCGTTATAATTTTTACGGAAATATCCATTAATTATTTTGAGCAGTAGTTAGTATAACCTTATCATCAGTTGCGTCATATTGCAAGTACACATAATTGTTTGCAACTGAATAATTTATAGGTAGAGTACGATTGAAATCGGAAGAGACCGATCTGCGCGAACCACGTGTCATGAGGATGTAAAGACCGTTCTAAAAATATTGGATCCAGAGATATACCGAGGTACACTAGTTCAAATGCACGTCACTAATAAATCATGACGTCAGGTTTTACGTAGTTGCCGAATACACACATATAAACTCGCTATCAAACCTAATCTAACATACTAATGTAATCTAGTCTACGAACTGTCGACATTTAAAATGGCTGGACCTAAGACAACCGATAACATTGTATTTCATCAAATATACCCAATAACAGCAACGTGAAAGTACTGCGATATGGAATTAAGTAAATAACTATTTCTTTTACATTTTTATCTTTGATAAAACGAGCGTTTGTATTAAAAAACAGTGTTGCGTTATCTATTGAAATTTACTTTATTATTACTAATATAAAATACTTTTAATTTATTTGTGTGGTCACATTGCATATTTATGACGTCATTTGATTATATGTATGACGTCGCGTTAATGACGTGTATTGGAACTTATCGGGCCCCTAGTATATATGTTTAATGTCAAATATATAACCTTATTAAAAATTATACTTTGCACACTAGCTTTATTTTATAATTTAGGTTTATATCTATTCTATAATGGAATGTGCAATGATTTTATGTGTATCATCTTGAAAACTATTATACATTTAACTTGTCTTAACATAAAAATTAAAAAAAAATTGGATAGGGACATTGCTTTCAAAGGTTATTTTGTTTTAGATTGACTAAATATTTTGGAAGGAAAAAATGTAGATTGTATTCCATCCTAAGCCCCTTTGCTAACAGTCTTTATAGAAATAAAATAACCTACTAACGAACGAACAGCTAATCGACAGTCGATATTTGGAGGTAGAGCTTTACACATGAAATGTATATCTGTTTTACTACATTTTATAATGCTATCTCTTTTTAGTCTGTAAATTGGTTTCTACGCATGTTTCTTCCGATTTTAATAGTACTCTATACCGTAACTATTATTACACTGACACAAACTAGATACACATAATAACCAATAATAATACATAATTAGTGCTAAAATTGGCATTTACTGCAATGATATTGGTAAGTTCTTATTCAAAACATAACCTCCAATTTGAACTTTAATTGAAAAACGAAATTAGATGTGCATACGTATATCATAATCTTTATCTATGCATTGATAACGGAATTTTCGGAGTCTTTTCATTGGCAACAAACAAATTAACATACCGCCTTAAGTAAATTTTAATGTAAGACACCAGTAATAGAAGTTAATAGTTTTAATGTAATATTTCCTTTTATGTTATTCGTTCAAGATGAGAGATAACGAGAGATTGAACAACGGCAAAATTATTATTAATACTTTCATGCTTGAACATAGATAAATATTACGCTGGCTTACTTTTTGCTCAAAATCTGCCTTCTGTTCCGTAGTAAATTCACTCACTGATTTGCTAGTATCCAAGCTATCCAAATCCATAACCTTCAATACCCGAACGCCGGCATTGTCCTGATGCTTAGTCATTGGTTCGTTTTCAGCAACCGCAACCGTACTTTTCTGCTTTTCAATAAGAGCAATGTTATGGTTTTCCGTTTTTAGCTCGGTAGTTTTATCGGTTTTTATTTGCCCGTCCGTAATTTCATCGCATCTTTTATCGGTGAATACTTCGACGCTTTGTTTAGGCTCTTCATTGATTAGATTCTCTTTCAAACGGTCATTTTTCATCTCAACAGATCCGTGCCTTATCAATCTATTGAAGCACATGCAAGTTCCGTCGATATGAGGATAGTAATGGGTCTCTTCGAATTGCGACTGAACGGGAATATCTCTAGATGTAAGCGTTTTGACTACATCGCCAACCTTTTGCCCTACCTTTTTGGAAGTGTTTATCACTTTACCGGTAAAATCTGTAACTTTCGATTTCGTATCGGAAATAAAATTAGGCGATCGTCTTCTCTCGAATTGGTCCTGATCTTGCGCGAAATCCCTCGCAACGTTCATCAAGAAGTACATCAGGAGATTCTGCATCGGATCCGTCGGAGCTTGCTTGTACATGTTTCCGTAACTCACCAGAATTCTGGGCTTGCTCTGGACTACCGGATGTCGGAATTCAGTGGTCCCGAGACGATCGTTGGTCGTATTCTCATTGGTGCTAATCGAAACAACGGCATTTTGAATAGGATCGTCCAAGATTCTCACTGGCAGCGCGTGGGTCGCGACTTGGAAATTAATAAATGTTTTGTGAGGGTGGGGTCTGAAACCAATAGGAACGATCAAAAACTTACCTAAAACGACCGAAATCAATGAAAAAAAATTAATTATCCACATTTTTTAGGAATTAAACTATAAAAGCATATCTGTCTCTAAAAACATTTCAATATTTATTTACTTGTCATTTCAATTATTTCGTTTGTATAATTTCTTGGATAAATCGATTATTTTTGAATGATTTCAACTATTGTATAATGTATTCATCTATTAGATGGAAGATAATTCCTTCGGTGGACAATTGAACAAAAAGTTTTAAAACAAAAATTTCTCAGATAATTTCTCCACAATTATACTCAAATAAGCATGGTATTCAGTTTTCCCTATATCTAAAGTGCATTATTTTTATCTCGTTTAACTCACTCCAAAATGGTATTAGTTTCTTTTGGAAGTGAAGTGTATGGTTAAATATGTATACTGCCATTCTAAGCTAAGAGGCAGTATCCTAAGTTTTTGGTAATTTCTAGTTAACTAAGACTTTAGATTTGTTGTTAGTTTATCTATATTAAAAAACAGTAAAAACAATGCAAATACAAGATATTATGTCTACATCTTGCAGTATGCATATTTGATATCTTGAGATAGTAAATTAAATTGCGGTAAATTACAAGACTTAAACGCTTGCTGCTTTTTAATCTAGTAAATGGCAACACTGGCTTATCATTTGTACACGTATTTGAAGGGTAACACCTGTCATTTTGACAGTTCATGTAATGAATTACGTAATATTGCAACTAAACTACTTAGGTTGCTAAAATCCCTTTCTTCGTCCAATTCGACGGAAAAGTCAATAGCTTGTGGTGGTTCTAAGAGAAGAAATGAGCGAAGAAGTCAAATCTTATGACATATGTGTAGTCTCGGCAAAGTGGGGCAAATTACAGTGCAGTGCGGAGAACAACGTGGAGGGGCCAAGCGGAGAGTGTTCGGTAACGTTTACGGATTCGCATCATTTTTGATCGTGACCTTCATGAGTGAGCATAGGCGATGCGGACGGAGGGATGTTTACACATAAAATGATAAAAAATACAGTCCCTGACCATTTTATTAGGGCCACTTTGTAAATTTACGGTTTTGTGTGTTTCCAACGTGATAATTTACAAATACAAGTATAAAATTCATAAATAGGGTTTACAATACCTTTCTAAATATGTTCCTTAAATATCTTTCTAAGAAAATGAGAAAGCGCCACTTAATGACCTCTTGCCTATTGTTATCCCCCTTATCATTCTGTACTGTATAGAAGATGGGTAAGTAAACAAGATTGAAAGACACAGTAATTCGTAGAATATTATTTGAATCGGTTGCTATCGTAGAAAGAATATTTATCTGTTTATGTAACAACGTTTTTTCCGTGATTAACTGTTAGTGTTGCACTTTAAGTTATCGCTTGTATGCGCTTTATATTTTTTCGTTATGCGTAAAAAAAGGACATACCGAATGAGAAAAGACAGCGTATTGATGCATTGTTGGGTATAGGAGTGTATTCTCAACGCACAATTGCAAAGACAGATGAAGTATCACAATAAACAGTACCGCGAATCGCCATTTTAATGAAAGAACAGATACCCTCTACAAATACCGGAAGAACGTTTTGCGGCAAGAAAAGGATCACTACTAATCAAGATGATCGACGTATTCTGCAACTAGCAACTGAAAACCGAGGTTTATCCGCCAATGAAATAGGAAATGTAATGTTTCAATAAGGAGAGCAAATATTCAAGCCGGATTAAAATGTAGAGTCTCTCTGAAAAAGCCAAGATTAACACCGATGATGAAGCGAGCACGGTATGAATGGGTAAAACGTCATAAACATTACGCAATTGAAGATTGGTGAAAGGTAAAACAAAATAATGAATATGTAAATCAAGCAAAATGTTTTTGTTTGAACAATGTCGTTAAAGATCGTATTCAACAATGAGTCAAAATTAGAAATCATAACCGAAAGAGCTCAATTTGTTAGACGACGTCTATCTGAAGCAGGTTTGGTGAAGCTAGAATAAGCTAAGAATAAGAGCAATTATAAAAGCCAAAGGAGGCATTACAAAATATTAGTTATATAGTTGTGACGATATCTATAGAGTTCTGAATAAACTTATATTTGTAGAACACGTTTTTCATTGTATATTTTAACAAAATCGCTATTTTATCAAGTGGCCCTAATAAACTGGACAGGAACTGTACAAATGATGAATAGCGATTCGTTTTTCTGTCCAATAGAAGAGACTCAAAAAATTTAAAGTATGTATAGCATAGCATTGGAATGTTATATTGTAGTTTCGTCGAAAGTAAATTGGTATACTAACAATTTGCTATTTTAGTACCTGGTTCCTAAATATTATAATCTGGCAGAGATTAAACCTCTTTTACAGATACAGTTTTCACCAATGCGATACTTAATGATTCAGATTTAGGGCAGATTAAAGCCAAATATATTTTATAAGTAAAAGTACGTCAACACGACTAGAACAAAATACCAATATACTATATAATCGTGTTGAGTTCGTGACCTCAATCAGAAAACCGTTCGAGTCAACAGACGAAATATTAATTAAAATATTATTATCATAAACAGAAATAATTTGAATTGTGTATATGTTACGAAAAGTATTTACCATCATAAGTCATACAATAATCCACACATGTCCGTTGCAAACACAAGTTATACATCGTAAATTATCTCTAGTAGTGTACAATTAGTTTACATCAAGCGGACAACAGAAGTGGACGTAACTTGCTAGAGAAGAATGTCGTCGAAGACAGAAAGAATAGGAATCATTGGAAGGTATTGGAAAAATTATCATTATTAAATACACCTTTTGAAATATTGGAATAAAATTTTAGCGGTTTGATAGGCAGATCATGGGCTATGTTATTTGCCAGCGTAGGTTACCAAGTAAGTTTGTACGATATTGAGAAATCGCAGATCGATACAGCCTTAACAGATATCCAACACCAGTTAAAAACCTTAGAAAGTGAAGGATTGCTTAGAGGAAAATTAAATGCCGAACAACAAATTGCTTGTATTAAAGGTAATATGCATGAAAAATATTTAATTTTTACCGCGAAAACTTTAGATAATATTACTTTTACCAGTAATTTACGTAATATTTATAAGAATTCTTTGAACGATTTATTAATATTTATCGATATGCAGTTGGTATCTAAAAATACCTGTTTATGAAGTGCTTTCTACTGTTATCGTTAAGCAAATACGTACAAAATTTTACGCCGGCTTCAGTTTATAGTCGTTATCTGTGAAACATTTATTACAGAATTAAAACGAGTTTCCAATGTTATAAATTCTTTGTACAATACTTCACGATTTTTCTGTCTTTAGCATATGTTTCTCTTGTCTTCTATGTGTCCTTGTATCAGATACTATCTGAGATAGTCAAATATACTATAGAATTCTCTCATAAGCAAGTTATTTGTTTAACGCTTACAAGTCTATGTAGTTATAAGTTGATCTACAGTACCTACACATTTTTTGTAGCATTATTGTCTAGTATAATTTGTGGTTTTTTTTATTATTCCTGGTACTAATTTGTTTTTCTTGATGTAATGTAAACATCAAAACCTGTTTTTCTTAGTCTAGAAATATATAATAGTCATTCGTAAAATAAAAGAACTGTATATTCTTACCATGAACTTTTGGCTTGTTTTTTCTTATAGTACCCACCATCGTCGCTTTACATTTTAAAAATAATTGACCCAAATTATAAGTAAAGAAATAATCGGAATGTAGATTGTATCCATTGTGATTTGTGGTAAGATCTCATAAACTCACATATCTTAATTTTATTTTTAGAGGTGCACCCGATTCTTTTTCTATATAAATTTGCAGCTTTAATGCATAGGTGATTTCACTATCACAATGGGTCTACATTTTTCTTCCGTACTTTGTCAGATTACCGGGAATGTACTCATTGAAAGGATGTGTTCGTTAACAGTAACGTTTTCTATAAAATTATCGAACTTGGGGAAAACATATACCCATGCCTTCTAACACGTCTATTCTTCAACATACCGTTGTAATTCTGTTGATGACGCTTGCAATGGACTTTATGTTACTTGATTATTTTAATAAGACTGTTCCAAAGATAGTACCTAGCCCCACAAAATGTATAGTAAAACGGGCCTATAATTATATAATAATAAATTTAAGGAATACAGAAAATATGTTCAATTATCTGCTATAGGGGATTCCGATAGTCATATTACTGATATTAATCTATCTATTGAGCAGAACCCCAACAGATTTTGACCTCACATTAATACTAAATTGAATTGTATACGTGTACGGGGTATTGTGGTAGATAACCTTTTCGTTCCCTGGTGAGATTACAAACGTTTCTTATTACTTTCAGTTTTCGGCAACCATGTCTAACTCGAACTTTACTGATACTAATCACCTCAATAACGATACTTTGATTTTGAATTCACTTTTCCTTAAAGAATTTAGTGAAAAAGATGTGTTACAAGCTTTGTGACAATTGAAAAGAAAAATAATAACTGCTCCCGATAACGTTGTTTTTAAGTCCGGATCTAGGAACAACATTAGCACATTGCTGCTAAACTGTCGCCAGTGCGACATGGTTTTATTAAAGATAGATCAACGATCTCTAACTTGTGCGCGTCTTCTCATGATGTGTCTGAGACCTTAGGTCTTCGCCTTCATACGGATGTCATTTATACGGATTGCGCTAAGGCTTTCAATAGGGTTGAACATCAAACTTTATTATGTAAGCTGCGTATATGGAGTTTCTCTGACGATGTGATACTACTATTGCAATCCTATCTGAGCGAGCGTATCGATTACGTAGAATATTGTGGTTTTCCGTTGGGCTTATATGTATCTGTCGCTTTCGGGGGTGCCACAAGGCTCTGTTGTTGGACCACTCTTATTTATTATGTTCATAAATGATCTTCCTGATCGGATTAATTCTAAGTGTCTACTATACGCTGATGGCCTTAATAATATAAGAGAACGATTTTATCGTAAGAATAATGACTGTGGTTATCACGGCATAACATGTTCATATTCTTTAAATTTCACTTCTCTTACAAACAGGAGAACTTGGGTCTGTCCGAATCTTCTAGGAGAATCTTCAAATATTGGGAAAAGTACACACAGATCTTAGCCTCTGATAGGCCAAACCAATGCAACTTTTTTTGAGTGAATTGCAATACACATGTTGTTATCTCAAAATAACATAATTCAATTATTTTTTTCGGGTTAAATAGACCCATTGGAACAGGTTTAAATTTCTTTAATTACTAAATATTCCTTTTCCTCATCATTACTGAATAAAAATCGAATCAAAAACTTACAAAAAGAAAAAAAAAAGCTATCTGGAGCGCAGAAAGTGCACGCCCTTGCTCAGTTTCCCTCGTCATTTCTCTCGAATATTTCTTGTTGTAATTTGTGCAAGAATGCTCCATAATATGCCTCGTTGACTATAGTGTTACTTTCTTTAAAGTCTATAAGAAAATCGTCATCCCAACTCCAAAATAATGTAGCTATTACCTTTTCTGTCGAGCGACAGATTCTAAACATTCGACTCTCTTTTGGACAAACAATCATAGTATAGGACCATAGTTTCATCTCCTGTGGCAACTGTCATTAACAAGTCCGCATCGCCCCAACAAGAATCGAGCACATCCAACACGAGGCTGGTACTGAATCGCTGAGAGATATGTAGAAACTTTGTACTAACTTTAGTCGTATCTATAATATAATGATCGTGGGGGATTCGGTAAACCCTTGTTTATGAAAACTCCGATATTTTTAACATTTCTTTCATTTTCCCAATCGTCTAATACAAGATCCCCAACAAGGGCAATATCGTAGTCCTTTCATATTCTTGGAGATCATCTTCCAAAGATTCCCCACTTCAAACCGTTTTGACCAAACTTTTACCACAGAATAAAACAGCAAATTTTCCCCGTATTACCTCAACCAATTGATCTTTGATATTCTATTCTAACCTTTGATGCTTACCTCGTACATAAAATAACTCCCGATATCTGCTTCGCATATTAAATTAATTATTCGAATAGGAAGCACTAGCTTAGAAGAGACAGTAAAAGATGCGATATTGGTACAAGAGTGCGTCCCGGAAAATTTAGATTTGAAGAAAAAAGTATGGAGCGGTATAGATGCAGTTGTAGGACCAAAGACGATCCTTTCCAGTTCAACATCTACATTTATACCATCCCTCTTTTCCAAAGATTTGAAAAACAGGTACATAAACAAAATTAAATAGAAATAACACAAAGTAATACCCGTAATTTAGAGAAAACATCATTGTTTCACACCCAGTGAATCCCCCATACTACGTTCCCTTAGTTGAAGTAGTTCCCGCCCCGTGGACTAAACCTGATGTTGCTAAGAAAACTAGAGCAATCATGGAAGAAATTGGGCAAAGTCCTGTGAGTCTAAGTAGAGAAATCGAAGGATTTGCCTTAAATAGAATACAGTAATGCAAAATAATCATTAACAAATGATTTTAATAATGCTTATTTACGTATTTTCTATTTCAGATATGCAATTCTAAATGAAACTTGGAATTTAGTAGCAGATGGAGTTCTAGATGTAAAAGATGTAGACAAAGTGATGTCCGATGGTTTAGGCATGCGATACGCTTTCCTTGGTACTTTAGAAACCACACATTTGAATGCCGAAGGTTTCGTAAATTATTGTGATAGATATTCGAATACAATGTATGCGGTTAGCAAAACATTGAAGCCATTGGCTAAATTCGAGGGACCACTAGTAAAAGAAATCGCAAAGCAATTAGAAGAAGCAGTTCCTTTGGATAAGTTGCAAGAGAGACGTAATTGGCGTGATTTATGTTTGACGAAATTAAGTCAACTAAAAAAACAAATGGAATAATGTAAACGCAAATTTTACATATACATATATTAAATAAACATTATCGAATCGTATTGCATTTTTATACGTACCTAAAATTTTAATTCTCCGTGCAAAACACCAGACATAGTAATTTTGAACACTAACGGTTTTTACAGTGAATAAGTTCTTATTTATACAAACAAAACGCTACAAGTCCACTTTGGTAGTGCCAATATATTTATAACAAAAGTAAAAAACTGAAATCTTTTGATTCTAATTATATAAAGAACTCATAATGTGTTAAGATGACACACTAAATTAATGTTGTTTAATTATTATTTACTTATTTTTTTATTTATCTATAATAATGATATTTGAAACCTGTATTTTTGTGTGTTAGTGATACCAACCTCGTTAATAATATATTTCAAAAACGCAAAATGACATTCTAACCTTCAAAAATAATTAAAAAATTCTCGTAATGTCTTCAGAATTAAGGCAACAAGTAAGTTAAATAACCGATTGGTAATAAGGATCTATACTGAATCCGAAATTCACAGGTTCTAAAATGTTTCAAAAGCCTTCATAGAGCTAGACAACGAGTTTTCCAAGGGGATCAATTTGCATTAGAAAAGTCTAGGGAACGTATTAATGAAGAATTTAAAAAACATATGCATATAACAAATGTAGAAGAAATAAGATCTGTAATTTAAAATGTACCGATCTTATTTATTAAATTAATATGAAAATATTTTAGCTGATGGACCATTCAAAAGCAGTTGAAAAAGAAGTATTAACCAGCGTTGTTCAAGCAAGAGAAGTAGCACCAGGGAGATATGGTACAATATCTATTCTTAGTATGTACTTAATTTTTATGTAAACATTTTTTTACAGAATTACATTTACGTCCAGAAGTAGAAAGATTAAAAAATGTCCCTTTTAAGGATGTACCAGTATAATATACTATAATTTATTTAAATTTTCTAGTCAGTACAATATAGACCCTTTGATTTTGTTGTATGTTTTATTTTTGGTCAGGAGGATGTTTTCGCTGGTAGCTGGAAATAAGAAAAATAAACAGAAAGATATATTCAAAAAAATTAGCTGTACTTACTCGAAAACCCTATACAGTTGATAAAGTTGTGTCATTGATACAAATGCATTTACACTTAGCAAATTGTAATTGACTGGAATGATTACAACGGAATATCTAGACCAAATTAATCCAGTAATTGCCAATGCACATGATTGCGAAGTACTAATTTGTGAAGGATGTCTGCTTAATATATCTCCTATGCCTGCCATTACAAGTCCCTAAGTAACAGTAAAAACAGGTTTTGAAATATTTCAATAATTAGATTCAAAATTGTACCCATTTAAAGGCCGGTGCCCAAAAGAATATTGTTTTAGGTCCTAAAAAGGTGACAACTTTATCGTCTTTCTGTAATAAATTGATAGGAAAATGTACCTGCAGGATGATCCCAAACTGGCTTTAAAGCAGTTGGTACTAGGTGGTCTAAGATACCAATTACTGCTTTGTAAATTTTACTCATATTGAAATGATAATATAAGGATATGTGATAATTTATTTATTTCCATTAGGTATTTATTGATTTCAAGTTACTCGACTATTTTATAATTTACTTCCAATTTTTTAAAATGGAAAATACGAAAATGAAAGTAATATTCATTTGGTGTCATAATTTTGACACCTTTCATTAAAAAATTGATCTTGGGATTTATCTGGTATACAAAAAAAAATTGTTTTTCTTAAAAGTTCATTAAAATTTAGCTGCAGTTTCAAACTTGAGATATAACACATGGGCTGAAAAGTCCCGGGCCTAACAAAGAAAACACGTTTTCTTCGGTTCAAAATTAGCTTTATTCATCAACGTAATCTCCATCAAGAGTAACGCAATCATTCCAGCACCGCTCTAACATTTCAATACCACTTTTGTAGAACGATTTATTTTTTGCCTCAAAATAGGCCTCAGTTTCAGCGATAACCTCTTCATTTGTGCAAAATTTCCTACTGGCGAGCATTTTTTTGAGGTCTGCGAACAGCCAGTAGTCGCTGGGAGCCAAATCTGGCGAATACGGTGGATGTGGGAGCAATTCGAAGTTCAATTCATGTAGTTTTGCCATTGTTTTGATTGACTTGTCAAATGGTGCATTGTCTTAATGAAACAAAATTTTTTTCTTTGTCATATGCGGTCGTTTCTTTGCAATTTCGATCTTCAAATGCTCCAATAACGTTATATAATATTCACTGTTGATGGTATTTCCTTTCTCAAGATAGTCGATAAATATTACACCACGCACATCCCAAAATACCGAGGCCATAACCTTTCCAGCCAATTGTTGTGCTTTCGGGCGCTTTGGACGAGGTCCACCAGTTGCTGTCCATTCAGATGACTATCGTTTTGATTCCGGAGTGAAGTGATGGATCCATGTCATTGTCCATTGTCACATATCGACGCAAAAATTCCGGTTTGTTACGTTTAAACATGGCCAAACACTGCTCAGAATCATCAACACGTTCTTCTTTTTGGTCAACAGTGAGCAAACGCGGCACCCACTTTGAACAGAGCTCTCTCATAGTCAAATGCTCATGCAATATAAAGCCAATACGTTCTTTTGATATCTTTACGATGTCAGCTAACCCACGCAACTTCATTTTTCGATCATTCAAAACGATTTTGTGGATTTTTTTGATGTTTTCTGGTGTTACCGCATCATTTGGACGTCCACTGTGTTCTGCATCATCCGTGTCTCTACGACCACGTTTGAAGTCAGTAAACCAACGTTTTATTGTTGTTTTTGATGGGGCGGAGTCCCCATAACACTTTTCAAGCCATTGCTTAGCTTCAACGGTATTTTTTCCCATCAAGAAGCAGTGTAAAATTAAAACACGAAATTGTTTTTGATCCATTGTTTTAAAAATAACAAAAGTAGCATGACTCATAGCACAATAACTCACAAACTAATGAATAGAATATCATGAAATTTTAACAGCTGTCTTTTGAAGGTTAGTACTAACTGAGTGGAAGGTGACTGCAATAAAACCAGCGTCATCTATGTGTTAGACCCGGGACTTTTCAGCCCATGTGTTAGCTCCGTAAAGGAGGTACCTTTATTTTTAAGTTTGAAAATTCTTATTTTCTTCTCTTTGATCCTGTTTTATTTATAAATTATTATTAGCAAAGGAATATAATCCAAAATTTATATATAATCACGTCAGTGCTATCTATTCGTCAATAGTTACACTAAATTGTAGTATGAGGTATGTAGGCCCATCTTTTATTGAGTTCGCTAACAACCGTCAATTACTGTTAGCATATTAATCGGATTTTAATATAATGTTCAATGTTACCTGCTGGTGCTTAATTAGCCGGTTTTAAGATAATTTTAAATCAGATATGAAAAAAATTACAATTTTAACATAATTTTGTCAATTCTTTCCATTTTTTACTTTATACAGAAAATAATTCTGCAAGAAAGTTATTGTAATTTTTTTGTGTCATTTAGTGTTAAACAGTAAGATTATTTAGTGTAGTAATCGGTAAACACTGTTTTTAAATATTGTACATTGGATGCGTTCAGAGAGTTTAGGCGCTAAAAGCGATAAGTGGTAGCGCTGGGATTAACAAAGCGCTCTACAGAATTACGTTTTTATCGCACATATATATTGGTTGCTTTCCATTTTCATAATAAACTAAATTTTCAAACAGAAAAAACAAACTGCCAGCCAATGATTTGATCACTATTAACTTTTATTACGGTTAAATAATCTTTTATACGATTTTCTGGAAGATGTTTTGTAGATGTTTCAGTAATATGATTTCAACATGGTAAAATTGCTCCATATCTTGGTTGGTTCGAGAATTATGGCCACCGTGTCTCTGTCTTAACCCCATGAATTACCTTTCATGTGGTAATTTTATTTAATAACGGAATAAATGATATGCGGGCCTGTGTGATGTGTATCTATATCGTAATGATGGGCGTGTGTGCGAGCGATAGAAGTAGAACAAGTAAGCGTTGCAATGGGAGTGGTGTTTTAATAATAAATACTTACTTAGCGAGTGCCTGTGAACTCAAATTCTTTTATCCGCTCTTTAGTTTTAATTTAGGTCAAGTTGTACCCTTAAAACTATAATAGCGTGAACACACGTAAATTTTCAGCTACTGTAAAATATCAGGCAATCAAATAAATTCGACCGATTTTTGTCAGCAGAACAGAGCGCCATGAATATTTTTTAAGTTGTTGTCTAATAGCATTTGTTTGTTATCGGCCACCTACGTTAATATGAATCAAAGGTATGAATCCTTCTCTTGTTGGATACATACACATTTGGTGACAATTGTTTAATTCCTAATTTGAATAGTTGAAAATGGCAACGAATACTACTTTAATTCGGGGATGTTTATTCTAAGAGTAGAAATTTGGTACCAAAGCTTCAGTGGCGGCGGGAAAAATATGTACTACAGTCGGAGATGATGCCGTTAGTCATCAAACAGCCCGGAAGTGGTTCAAGATATTTTTTCGGGAGATCTCAGTTTGACCAATAAAGCACTTTCTGGGAAACCGAAGATCATTAACACTGAGGGTCTTAAACTGGTCGTGAAGGCAAATTCCAGTAGAACGTCCCTAGAGCTTGCAAAAGGTTCAATCTGAGTGATGGAACCAGTCGTTTGTACCTTCCTCAGCTGGGAAAGACGTGGAGGTTAAGCAAATGGGTCCCGCATGAATTATCAAATGATAACAAATTAAGTCGTCTTACCATTTGTCTTGATCTGTTAACCTGCGAGGAAAAGTGAATATTGTACTCAAATTCTAAACGTTCGTATTTGTTGTCGCCTGCTGATTCGGTATCACATACTCCCAAGGCTTTATTTTTATCGATTATGAATTTTTGGAAAGGGGTCAAACCATGATACCTTCTTTAGTCAATCGAATATCGCAAGATTGACCCGGGAAAAAAATTCTGAACTTGGTTGGAAAATGTTACCACACCCTCCATATTCCCCTGACAATTCGTCAAGTGATTACTATCTAAATGCAGTCCATTTTTTATTCAAAATCCATAGAGTTCTACAAAAGCGGCAGACAAAAATTGGTGTCACGACAAAAGGTCATTAAGTCTGATGACAGTAGAGTAGTTAGATGAATAGTAGTGTATTATTGTTTTTAATAAAAAAGACTTCAGAAACTGTAGTGCAACCTGTGTGCAAATATTAGTTTCATTTTTTACAAACATTAATGTTGAAAGATTTAAATTTAATACCTAATAAAGGAATCGTACGTTACGTTTTATATCTTTGGCCATTTCTTCGACATCTTTAAACATTAAATAGAAAATATTGATATAAATTTTAGATCTTTTCACCTATCTATTGCTTGGATCAATAGTATGAATCTTTTTACAAGTTTACTTTAAAAAATTTGGGAATAAAATGGCCTTTCAAATGCGATAAGATGCAGTATATTGAAGATTCAATTTTTATTCATAATTCTAATGGAATTTGCGAGTGCATATTCCTAAAAAAATATATTCTATTTCGGAGAGGCATTAAATTCTTCTCAAGTCCGAAAATCTATTTTACTATACTTATAGAAAGCGATAAACAATTCGTTTACATAAGTAATCTGTCATTCTTTCAATTTCATCTATGTAACGGAAATATTCTTGCAATATCACTTACAAACAAGAACATAGAACAAATTGTTAATGCTGTGTATATTTCCAAGCAGGTAACATAATATTGTTCTAATTATGTCACATCTATTAAATTACAATCGAATCGATATAAATAGGTCATGAAAAAATAAAATTCGCTGCATATCGCAACTATATAACTGCGTCTCTCTAACATCATTAAACATTAGCGTACAGGTGAGCTTAACGCGACTGATATTAATCAAACATGAACGTTAAAGTAAGTGTGTCGTCGATTTACTATCATCGATTGTTCGTTTTAAATATAACGTTTTTATTAGGTCCTAATAGTCTTTGGCACCATTTTGGCCGTAGTAAACTGCGGTTACCATACCGGTGGTTCAGGAAGTTTTAGTGGCGGCGGATTTAATGGCGGTTCTTCGGTCTCTTCGGGAGGATCTGCAGGCAGTGGTGGTAGTAGTGGAGGAGGGGGAAGTAATTTTGGTAGCGGAGGATATGGCGGAAACTATGGTAACTTTGGTGGCGGTGGAGGAAGACAAGGTGGTTATGGAAATTCTGGGGCCAGGTAAGTTAAAGACTTCTAGTGTAACAGCATGTGGTCGGTCATATTTATGTACTTCAGGAATTCATTGTTCGAATCTGGAAAGGTAATTGTATGATATTATGTAAACGTTTTCCTTTAAGCTTGGTCTTTATGTAGTTCCACACGTCCTTTATTTTGTTAGCATCTGGTGACTGCGATGGCCATTCTAGCAAATTGATGCCATTTTCTGTTTTCCAAGCCGTACACAGGTGGCTCCGATGTTTAGGATCGTAGTCTTCTTGTAGCATGCAATGTATTATGGAATCGTCAAACCAACATTTGGTAAACTTTCACAAAACTTTTTTTATAAATTTGCACGACTGTTTGTAACGAAATATTGTAAAAAAGTGGATGTATTTATCAACAGCTGCCATATGAGTTTGCGGATCTTTTGGGGGTATTCAAAGAAATACGTTAAGAAATGTACTCCTGCAGTTACGCCCGCATCAACTTCTTTAATGCTATTTTTCTAAATTAATTATCTAAAATTCGTATCCGATAAAATTGATATTTTCTCCAACCGAACACACAAACTGGTGGACGATTTTTTTATTTGAGTGTCTATCTGTGTTTCACTCTCCAAGTCCCTTGCCATCTTGCTCCTTGGCTACATGGCATTGTCAATGATCCTCTTCCTATTCTTTGGTATTTTGAAATTATCTTAGCCACTTCTAATGTAAGGTATTCAACAATTCCGTCATTAGCGTTTTAATAAAATTAGATAATGTGGACCAAAGGTATAAACTATCGACAAAAAAGCAACTTTCGTTCCAATTGCCAGTAGAAATTGAATAGTACCAGCTGTTTACGGTGTATAATGTAACAATAATGAAACTACTAAATCGTAAGGGGTTTTCAACTAACTTTGAATTACCGCAGAAACATTAACCTTCCTTTCCTCTTCGTCATAAAAAAGTGCGATAACCGGCTAAATATATCTTTGCTTCTAGAGCAACAGATTTTAAACCGAAACACAATTGACACACACCAATTTTCAGTTCTTACGTGGAAAGAACGGATATACCCAGTCAGCATAGGATCTTCGGTGTAGCTAGAGCATATGTCGGACAGACTGGTGGAAGTTTCGGTGGTTCGGGTGCTGGCTTTGGGGGCTCGGGTGGATCTGCAGGGGTAGGCGAATATGGTGGAGGATCAGGTGGATTTGGTGGAGGATCCGGTGGTTACGGGGGTGGATCCGGAAGTTTCAGCGGAGGATCGGGTGGATTCGGCTCAGGAGGAAGTAATAATGGTTTGGTTACAAAACGAATCTCTTCTATGATATATCTACATCGAAATTTATTTCAGCGCAAGTAGGTTCGTCGGGTTATAGGGGACATGGCTATTTCGGTTAAACTACACCTCAGTAGGACTAAAGAATTTTACTGTGCTAAATTATTCTATCCGGCGTGTATTATGTATCAAATATGCAGGAAGGACACCGCTTTAATGTTTGTATTTACACTAATTCGGTATTATAATAAATATTAGATGATAGAGATAATTTTATTTAATTTATATTATTTTGTATTTTTCTTATGGTAAATAAAAATAATCGTGAGGTATACATGCTGTTCCAGATAACGTTTAATTCTTGCTTATAAGAATATTAGTTTACTTAAATTGAGTGAATTATTCTTTGGCATTAGGAGGGTTATTTTCTATTCTTCATATATGTATAAGATACCACAAAAAAGGACTTTCCGTAGAAAATCTTTTAACGTAACCAGTGCCTTTTCTGGTTTTCGTCTTACATCTACAGAACGCCAAGAGGTTCTAAAATAAATGTACTACTGTAACTATGACAGCATTAGGTGCCTTTAGTGTCGTAATGTTTTAAGTTTAATGTATCCTATACACTATTTTTTAGTTCTGGGAAGTGTTTTTAGATTGAAGCGTCAAAAACTAGGCTAGCTGTTGGTAAGTGGACGTTTAGATTTTTCTGGGTGCCTTTATATTTAATTTTTCTCCTAAATTTGCATTGTAATATAAATTACGTAACTACAACTTATATAAAACCTCAGCTAGTTTTGAAACCGCCGCCAAAAACATAGCTTCATTCAGCAATTCCATTGTGTAAACGCGTCTTTTCATTTTACTTAAAATAAAAAATATAAGTTTATATTGGACAAACAAAAAGGAGTATCGAAACGAAGTTCAAAGAACATATTAGACACTTTCGTTTCGATAAACCAGAACTATCAAGCGTAGCAGAGCATATGGTAAAATCCGGACATAAAATTGATTTAAAAAATGTCAAAACTTCATAAAAACGTAAACTCGTGTAGAGAATTAGACGCGTACGAAACGATATTTATGAAAAAGAATAGAAACTTATTGAAGAGAGAACCATCCCCAATTGCACACTCGAGTCTGATTGATTTATTACCATAAGGCCTTGTTAAAGGCAAGGTTCGTTTTCGTTCCATCCTTCCTGAAAATACACAGATATTTGAGACCATCCATACATTGTAAATAGCCATCGGTTTTAGAAATTTTAGAGCCTGCGTAGGAAATTAATTTGCATATGTGATACAGTTTTTACTTTCAGTCGGTAACACGGTTGACAATAGGAGCCCACGTGCTCTTGAAACGCTGCGTCCCGAATAATTAATAAATTTATGTGAGTGTGGTTTATTACTATACCTGTGAATTTTTAGTTTTGGTTGACAATAATAGTATGATGTTATTGTAGTATTTTTTTAGATATCTCTTCTAATTGTTTGCATTTATAAAACTCTCTTAGAACAGTATATTTCTTTTGAAAAACATACAGATCCTTCAAGTTAACACTAGGTTCTATAATTGTTGGTGTAATCCACGAGCGTATAGGTTTATGGACATTCGTTCTTATAGTGAGTGAGATATCCACGCAGAAACCATTATCTTGGCAATTTAGATCAAAGAATGCATAAGACAGAAATATAAAATTATTTATTATAAAACCCATTCATATTTAAAAATATAGAAAATTCTCAAAACGAAGATAAGCAATACAGGTCAGCTATCAACCTTGTAATTCTCCGTGAACTCTGAGCCTGAAAAAAAGAACAATCACTAAAAATCTGCAAAAGTAAATGTAATAAATAGACCCAACCTATATACACAAGTAAATTCTGGATGTCCATGATTATTCAGGATCTTAAATTCTATTAAACTGTACGCTCTTTCACAATTAGCGATATCAAAATATTGTAATCTTTTTCCACGAACATCGTACGTGAATTTCCCAAGAAAATCTGGATCTTCGTCATTTATAGATTTCATTCCCTAGAATAGACATGTGAATTATTACTCTTGTGGATTTAGTCCAAGATTTCTTATACTTTTATGGTAAAATCCTTAGGAGCGGTTGTAATTTCTCCAGATGGTGACATACTTGATGAGATATGCTCTAAAGTTACTCCAGTTATACGCACTTTACCTAAAAGTCTTATTATGGCGCAGCCTTTGGATCCTTTGAAAGCCCAACATTCTCCTGGAAGGGATCCTGGCTGAAAATTAAAAAGAAAATAAGATTAATTCCTTATTGGAGTAGGTTTTAACGCACTTGTAGGATAGCTCTCGCGGAATTTGCTTTAGTACATATGATTACTCCCCAAAATCTAATTCTATCCGATGTGGGATAGCTTTCCGTATCACGAACTTCTGCTATACTTCCTCCTGAAAATGAAAACCGGTAATATTTGGGTAAAGTAAGAAAAAACTTTATAGTTTAAACAAATTAGGTTTACGAAATTCAAAAGTCCACACCTGCTGATTCCAAGGCAAAGTCAGTTTTGCCAGTTTTATCGTCCGCGTATAGATTTAAAGCCTCAGCAATTTCTTTCCTTATTGTTTTGCTCTGCTTAGGTTCACGTTTTGCTGGGCCTTAAACAAATTGTCATAATTTGACAAATCTATACTTAAATGCTTGTTGTTGAATTACAGTTTCCATCCAAACCAACTAATTACATGTCATTTAGGTATTCAAAATTATCACAATTGATCCAAAAAATGGTATATATTTCTGTGAAGTGTTAATTAGTTGATTTAGAAGAAAAACTGATTGTTGATATCGAGAATTTATTTCTAACGTATTACATTACTATGTTTCGTAAATTTTAGCATGTTATAGGTTGAGGAGCTGGTGCAATCTATCTTGTAACGTACATTTTTGACCTCCTTTCTGCGAAGCCTGCTTCAAGTCTCTTAACAGTTGTTCTATGGCTTCCAGCTTCTTTTCTGTATCATCCTTTGAGGTAAAAACGTCTCGTACTTCATCCTTTAAAACATTAATCAATTAAAAGTTTAACGATACCTTTTGCCTTCCTTACCTTCATATGAAGAATTTGTTCCTTTATCTTATGCAACTCCTTACTGAAATACTGGTATGAATCATCGGAATTTTCGCCGTCTTTATGCAACAGATAAGTACTCAAGGTGACCAGGCTAACTAAATTCAAATAGAAGCGTTAGTTATCCCTAAAATAGAGATAATTTTTACCTATGGCTATAAGACAAACTAGGTACCAGCAGAATCTTTCCATACAAGACGGACCATGACCGCAAGATACTAGAGGATGGTGAACACCTCGCGGCATAGTCTTGTTCTTCCAACGTGAAGTGAGGCCTTTAGTTTGGGTTTTAAACACTAGAAGTTTTGGGGTAACCCTTGATCCAGTCTCTTTATCAACATCAGCATCTAGAGCTAATTTCCTAGGTGAACAAATATCGCCATCAAAGCTATGTTTTGAATTTGCAGCCCTAAGTTTTGCTTCAAAAAGATACGAAATCTATACCGGATGGCTAATTTAAATATGTGATATATGTCTTACCAGAATACCTTGTGTTGTAGGAGTGTCTAGATGCTAGGGAGTCTGCAAAGTGAACGCGTTTAAAGTAAAAAGGTGTAAAAAGTATCTGTCAAAGGGTAGTTTGACGTTTCCAGATCAAATTTGTATACCTACGATTGAAGGCGTGCTTACTTCGTCTAATGTAAGTGATAGGGATGAGCTGTCGTCTAAATTGAACATATTTGCTTTTATAAGTTGCTTTTGTTTCATCTGGACTTCATTTGGTTGTAAGCTTAACGTAAATGCTCTTTGTAATGTGGTTTGATTGTGGTAAGCTTGCTTGATTTATTGCTGTTTAAAGATCGTTAATGATTGTAGAAATGTTTAACTACTTCTTTTTTGTTTAGTAGTAGTATATGTGTAATACTACCGTCCATAGAAGCTTGGCCAAGTAACAAAAATTTAAAAAATCAAAAAATTTTCGCCTGGGATGTTGTTTTATTCTTGTTGAAGGATATTCCAAAGGTGTTTCTTGGAAGTAGGACCGACACTTCGAATTTCATTCGACAGTAGTTCAATAGGATTGAGATCTGGAATCTGGGGTGACCTTGTAAAATATCTTTCTGATTTTGCTCATTCAAATACTGTTTGCATATTCTGGCAGTGTGTTTCGGATTGGTATCTTGTATAAAAGTAAAATTCATCCCGATTAGGCCAGAAGCAATGGTATGAGTCTCCAATATATCGCGGTACTACGCTTTCCGAGTTATTCCTTCGATTCTATGTAACGTTCTTGTTCCTGGGCACGAAAAGCAACCCCAAACTGTAACTGGACCGCCATCGTGTCTTATTGTCCGTACAATGCATTCGGGAAGCATCTCTTCATTAGTGGAATGTCTGATAAACACTTTCCTGCATTGACCAAACACTTTAAATATTCAAATGAATAGGTAGGCTTCCACGGCCAGAATCAGTAATAAGTGAACTACGTCCGGAATTGAACCGTCATAATGAGATATAGAAATGAAATAAGAGTAATTTCTTCTAAAGACTGGTGCTTATTTGACAAAATTTCCTATATTCAGTTTCAAATCACGTTTGGAAAGATGACGGAAAAACACCTACGCAAATTCCAAATGATCTCCCCTAAATCCCGCCCATGTCCAAAACCCAAGATCGTTGTTAACCTATTTTCTAGACCTCTATCCGACAACGAAGAACTAGTGCTTGCCAAAGGAGATCCCACCTTTCTCTTTTTTCCATTTCTTCTCTTTCTTTTTCTTTCTTTCTTTCTCCCTCTTTCTGTCTCCTTTCTCTCTTTTCTTCTCTTACTCTTTTCATATTTTCTTCTTTTTCATCCCTTTTTTTTCATTTTTTCTTTTTATTTCTTTTTCTCTTACTCTTATTTCATTTCTATATATCTCATCATGACACGGTCCAATTCCGGAAGTAGTTCGTTTGTTACTTTAAATATTAATTTGTCAGTCCATAAAATATTTTGCAACTATTCTACCGTTCAATTCCTATGTTCACAGACCCGCTGTAGCCTTTTCAGTAGGTTACCTCGGCGTAGCAATGATTTACGAGCTGCCACACGACCGTGTAACTTTCCTTCGGCCAGCCAGCATTTGACGGTGGTAACTGATATCGGACGCTGACGTCCGCGATTGAATTCACTCGCTATTTTTGGTACTGTTTTTCTACGATTTCGCTTATTTGATAATTGTAGTAGACGGTGGAGGTACCTGGGCGGTCACGGTCCTCTAAATCGCCTGTTTCTTGTTATCGGCGGATGGTGTATTTTACTGTCGACGCGGATAGATTTACTTTCTCACCCATTTGGCTGCTGGCAAAACCTTCTCTATGCAAAGTTATTATACTAGATTGTTTAATAACACCTATTGATTTACCACGGGACATTTCGGACAGTGTTGTTCATTTACTGTACCGCTGATCACTATAGTATTCAAACTGAACCATTGAGTGAGTTTAGTAAATGCAGTAAACGTTCCAGATGAACAAAGATGAATCCTAAGAGAGAGAGAGAGGAGATACAGTAAATTATTTTACCTGCTTGGTCCCATCATCACAACTTATCTAATAAATAAGTTAGAATAATCCGCTGTAAATAAGGATTATTGTTCCGGGCCATAAAGTGCTTAATTATTTTTTTTCTTCATAATACTTTCATGATTTGAGTTATAGATGTATTTAAGATAGAGTATAATCGTTGAATGCAATAAAGCTTATTAAATTAAAATTTTGTAAAACTTTCTCCCTTGGCCAAACTTCTATGGATGGTAGTGTACATGTAAAAAATTGTTTAAGGTATTGAGTCGCGAAGGTTCGAAGCTTCAAAAATAACAGAGAAGAAATAAAAGAAGATATTTTTGTTAAAACTCAGATCAAAGAAATAATAAGTGATAGAGCATTTAAAACAAAATTAACAACACGGGAGAAAGCAAGGTGGGTGTCTGTCGTATAAGTGTTTAGCAGTTTCTTCAGAAATTAGCAAGCAGAAAATTGCAAAACCTTAGTGATAGATGGTTTCAAGCATTTAATGTTTCTGATTGCAATATATCTCTTCAAATGCATGTTCTCCACTCTTACTTAGACTTTTGTCCTGAAAATATGGGGGACATTAATGATGAGCACGGTGTAGATGTTTCCACCAAGACATTTTGGTAATTGGAAAGCATCGTCAGAAGCAATGGAATCCATATATGTTAGTGTATTACTAATGGATGCTAAGAAGGGAGCTTGTAGGAGTTGTTTATAAGAGATAATTGTAAATTTTTAATAGTTATTAAAGTATATTATAAGCAGAAAAATTGAAATCCAAAAGCAATTAGAACTATTTTTATTAACATAAATGTTTCTATGTTTACTATTAAAATTATTGTACGTCATAACATGTCAAGATTAAAAGTTAAAATTTGTTGGCCAATGTTATTGGTGAAGTAAATATTACACTCACTGGCTACTGAATAAACTGATTTTTTTCTAATTAAGCTTCTTCATTTCTTCTATCTTCATGTCTTCTTATTGAAGACATACTTCGCACCAACTTCCTCGCCTTAGCTAAGCTGCAATCGTCAGTGAAACTTGGTCTAGCCCACCATGATGGTTGACTAATAGCCGATTGTTGTGGTCTTTCTCCTTGATCAAACACTCTGCGCGAATGAGGCGGTACATGATGTCCTCCCAAGTTCACCATGATTATTTCCTCAACCACGCTATCTCTATCCAATTTATTTTTGTTGTTGCTACGACTAGTAGTGATAGAATACGCTTTCGATGGAATTTTTCGAGAAGAAGAGCTTTTGAAGACTTTTTGCAATTCGTCTTTAAACTTCGAGTGGGTCAAAGCGTAAATGTAGGGATCGAGACAACTGGCCGATTTACAAAAAACAGCTGGTACCATCGAGTTAAGAGGTGTTATAAGATCTTCTCTCCCGAATATGCCCAATAATGATACTATAGCGTATGGCGTCCATGCAACGAACCAAACGCAAATGACGATCAAAACTATAATCGCCACTTTAATCTCTTGTTTAATTTTCTGCTTCTTCTTTACGTGTCTGTATGAGCCACCGAAAGAATTCGTGGCTGCATGTCTACTATTGAATACGACGTAAACGATGTTGATGTAGGAAAAGAGGATTAAGCAAAATGGTACGACCCAGGCAGCAATGAAGAAGGCGAAAATAAAATGTTTCACCTGCGGTTTATCTGTTAAGTATTCGTAGCTACAACTAACTAAATACGCTTCCGGTACGTAAGTTCCAAGACCAATATCGAAGGCTGGAATTAGCGAAAATACTGCGCCATAAATCCAACAGATGAAGATGAAGAATTTTGTACGTGTATGACTGGGTTGGCGAGTTAGTGGATACTTTATTACGTGAAATCTATCGAAGGATATAGCTGAGAGAATGCATATGGAAACTGTTCCGCTGATACCACCTAGGAAACCGTAGAATTTACAACCTAGAAATAAAAAAAAAAACTTATATACTAGGTACAGTACAAAAGTACAGTCCCTGTCCATTTTATTAACGCCACCTTATAAATTTTAGCTTTTGCGTGTTTCGAACACGATAATTTACAAATACAAGTATAAAATTTGTTAATGAGGTTTACAGTACCTATCTAAATGCGTTCCATAAATATATTTCTAACAAATTGGGAAAATAGCACTTAATGACCTCTTGCCAATTATTATCTCCCTCACGAATCATTCTGTACTATATAGAAGATGGGTAGAAACAAGATTGAAAGACACAGTAATTCGTGGAATATAATTTGGATCGGTTACTATCGTAGAAACAATATTTATCTGTTTCTGTAACAACATTTTTTTTTCCGTCTGGCACCATGAATCAACACCAATATAAGCGTGTATTGGAGGATGTCTTGATGCCATATATCAATGATTTAGATCCGAATGAAAGCTATTACGCATTCATGCACGATAAGGTACCGTGCCACATGGTCAAATCCATCCAAAGTTTTTTGGAAGCGCACGCTCTGCTAGTATTACCTTAGCTGGGTAATTCTCCCGACCTCAACGCAATTGAGAACGTGTGGAGTGTTCTAAAATCACGCGTATATTCGAGAAGAATCACTGCAAAAGAACAATTAGTAAGAAATATTGAGAATGTGTAGCAAAATGGCGGTACATTTAGACATACCATTAACGCTTGCAGAGACAGCATGTCAAAAAGAATAAGAGCAATTATAAAAGCTAAAAGAGGTATTACAAAATATTAGTTATATAGTTGTGACGATGTCTATAAACAGTTTCACTTGACGACAAAACCCGAAAAACATTTCT
Organism: Trypoxylus dichotomus; assembly: GCA_023509865.1. Classification (NCBI taxonomy): domain Eukaryota; kingdom Metazoa; phylum Arthropoda; class Insecta; order Coleoptera; family Scarabaeidae; genus Trypoxylus; species Trypoxylus dichotomus. The sequence goes on from CM042081.1 coordinate 40,448,453, forward strand.
ACTATGGACGACGGTAGTGAAAGCCTACACTTAACTAGTTTGAATAAATTTATACCTGTACAATACGTTTTTTATTATATATTTTAACAAAATCGCTATTTTAGCAGGTGGCCCTGATAAATTGGATAAGGACTGTAAAACAAGAAAGTTAGTCAAAGATCAATAAGACAGAAATTTGAAACAAAGAATCTGTTTGAATTCCTGGTTTGAAGAAGTTATGTTTTCTTTTGTAACACGTAGTTAATAAAACAAGTGTAACACAATATGTACACTATATTTACAGATAGTTAAAAAAGTATACTCTTAATAAATGCTTGCTCTGGACAAGTTGAGACTCTAATCACTTCTAATATTGTATCTATAGAACTATATATTGTTCTCTTGGAGCTACTAGTTATACTCTATTCACTTCTAATATTGTATCTATAGAACTGTGTTTCGCTTTCTTGAAGCTACTCGGTATACTCAACTCAGAGATAATATATATAACTCCAATTGTGGTGTTTGGTTTAAATAAATTTCGGTTTGTCTTATCGGTAATTACAGGATTACCGAGTGCCCTTGCAGTAATGAACATTCTAGGTAAATAGCGACAATATCAGTCATAGTTAGAAACCGCAAAATAATACCCTAAATGAGAATGAAGAAATAATTTGCTAATGATTACTAAGAAGTCAACTAAATAGGGACATTACCGGGACTTCTACTAAATCTAAAATTTATACATACATGAAATACTAATTCTAGGAATATTTAAACGACAATTGAATATTAGTCTACAATAATACTAGGCACATTAAATATATATGAATATGAAATGCGATTAAGTAGGAATAAAATAATCGTTCAGTTGTCCGAACAGAATCTTCAAAAAGTATGACCTAACATCAAGACTGGATTTGTCTGTGCGTACTGCGTATTACTTTTATTTGATGACATTCCCAGGTCCTGGATTTTGCATCACGATAATGCCCCCAGTCGCAGCTCATTGTCGGTTAGAGAGTTTTTGGCAGAGAAAAAGTTTTCAGTACTCCCACATCTGCCCTATAGCCCAGACATGGCTCCATGTGATTATTTTCTTTTTCCAATACTTAAGCGAAAATTGAAGGGAATAATTAAAAACTTCCAAAAAGTCACGACGCAGTTTCTAAACAGGCTAACGGAAAAAGACTTCCAGAATTGTTAGCAAGAATGGAAAACTCACTGGAGATGTATGTGCATTCCAAAGAATCATACTTTGAAGGAGACAATATTAAATTGTAAGCTCAATGAAATTAAACGCTTTAAAACTAATCTTACTAATTGTTAGACACCATATATCGTATGTCAAAATTGAAATCCTTAGTAACACCTTACCTATACTTCCCAAAGCTGGTCCAAAGTGATACGTATTGTATAGAAATATTGGTATCATGCACATCATAATCAAGTCGCTGAATGCTAGGTTTACAATCAAAGTGTTTGCTGGAGTTCTCAAAGAATTTCCTCTGAAATGGCGAAACAATGTTATTAAACCATCTTCAAAGACCGTCTAGGGTATGTTCAAAATCTCAATTGTTATCCAATTAAAAAATCTCACCGGCAGTACAAAATCACCACCGTCAAATTTCCTAAAAAGCCGACCACCATTACAATAAAATACAAAATAGCGAGCGCATAGAAATGCCCCTTTTCCGGTGGCTTGAATTTTAACCAATGTTTATGGATTAGTTCGATGTCCTTTTCGACGAAAAAACAACAGTTTTTCCAATAATCGACCGGAAAATTCTCTTTGAATCTTTGTATTAAAATCGTTAAATTATCTTCGTTACTTTCATTAAATGACATTTCCAAAGACGATATTAAATTTGACTTGGACGAATGTAGCAATAAAATGCGGAGCTTCATGCGTTAGCTTTTTTGTTAGCGGACCAGCAGGAAGATAATTTACTACTGAGGTCCAGTAAAGAGTTGCACTTGTCGTTGTAATAGCTACAGAGTTTGTCGGATAAAGGGGGTGGTGAATTTCTTGGTAGTAGCTGTTTTCGATCGAAAATCGAAGATATTAGGAGTGAAAATCACGTTATATTACAGAAGTTACCTACCCTTATTCTTATTGTCTATTGTATATGTATAGATAAAAATTTCTGGGTATAAATGTAAAAAACAATGATAAAAACAAATTTATATCTCTTCGTTTGTGACCCTTTAATTTGTTGCCGAAAACGAAATAGTGTAAAATAGTTGTCATATTCGATATGTATTTAGTTATGTTAAGCTGGTAATGATTTCTTCTTAGAAGTGAATGAGAAAAGATTGAGTTTCAACTGGTTTTAACGGAAGGGTGACACCGAAGATTATTATTAAAGTTATTTTACACGCTAAAAGATTGTTATTTCATTAAAGAAGTATATATTTTGTGGATCAGGTGATGGCCGAAATAAATAAGAATGAGTTATTCAAATATCAATATATTTCACTACATAACTGAACATAACACATAACTGCCATATTATTTATTTATTGCATAATTATACACATTGTAATAGAAATATAGTAATATATGTACTTTATCTTATTTCGCCATCTTACTGATGTGTATATTGACCAGGAGATCCTCAAAATCGTCTGGTCGTCAGCATGTGCTAGCTCATTTAGTTTAGGTGGTAGCGCTGTCCAGGGTCCACCATATGGAGGCAAAGCAGCTCTACACCCTATAACAACAACAAAAATACCTCACTCCTCTCTTCCACTTTTAAAAATTTCGGAAATAAGAATGTTCAGCCTATGCTGATTCTAGTTCATAATGTAAAATATCTACGCCACTGTATATGAAGTTATTTATAATCTAATATCTAATAACAAAGTATCAATAAATTATCTCTTGGGGATGCTCAATTACTCAAAGTTAAGTTTCGAAGAATGAAAAAATCTGATTTTTACCCGTCAACTACCATTAAAGCATATAGCGAATCTTTTGGAGTCAATGGCCTAGCAATTTATTGATTATTTAAACTAATTACGAGCACATTTTATTGGCAGATACAATCAAGCGCTAGTATTAGGAAACATCAAAGCATTGCTTTTATCTTAAATGTAGAAATAATACGTATTTTATTCTCCAACCTCATAAATGAATCAAAATATGTTAATTCAAAAATACGCGGTTTTATAGATAAGAAGGCAAAAAATCATTGGCGGCTAATTTAAAAATTCTAATCGAGACCGATCTCAATAACTATTTTAATACTATACGTTAACTAGTAACTATTATACTTTTTTTTGATAATTGAAAACTTCGTCAAGAATTCCAGTTATGAATTTAAAAATGTAGAAAAATGTTCAGTAAAGTATTGAAACTTATTTTTTTTTTGTAAAACCCTGTATATCCGTAATAAATCTATTACCTTACATAACAAAATCGTCTATTAAAATTATATATATTATATATATTGGTCTCTAATACATTATAATATCATGCCAGTCAATAGAACATTTATATCATTGTTCCATAATACTTTACATGCAACTCTCTTGAGGGATGAGAAAAGACATTTTATTAATATAGTGGTGTCCTCCTTTTTACTTATGTAACAATTCTAACGAAAAAAAATATTTCTTGCCCCAGTTAATTCCTCTTTGTTGAGTGTGAATCTTTAGATATAGACTGTTTTTCTAAAAGCGGTTTATTTGTAGAAATCCGATATATCTTTGATAAAATCTACAAAAAAGGAGATCTACTGACTACATTTTCTACAATACTTTTGAATGGCTTTCCTCTTCAGATTTTCAGTTTTTTTTTCAATGCCTTTTAGGGACGTTTAGATGTTAGAAAATACAGTTGGCAGTTAGTCCGATGGTTTATAAATATTGCTGTAGAAATGTGGTGTAAATTGTGGCTTGTCTATTTTTATAACAAATTAGTAGTTATACTCGTTTAATATTTAAAATTTTGATTGTACAGCAATAACGAAATGGAATTTTCACCTTCGCAGATTGCTAGATTAGTATTAGGTAAGCGTACAAACGAATAAAACGCATTTGTTTTGGCGGGAATCTTCGTCTTCAGATCTCACAATTTAGTAACTCCTCGAAGATATTCTGTTAGCTACGACTTATTTTTCTTCTAGGTTATTTGAAAGCTGAGAAATGCCAGGCTGCTTTCGATTCATTTTTTAGTACGTCACCTCATTTTGAATATAATAGCAATAATAAACGTGCTAAGTATATTGTTACTCGTATGCATGGAAATAGCCTTCGAGATTTTTTGAATGAATATGCACAGATTTATAATTTAGGTAAGCACAAGCTACTTATAGCTTTGGTGTTTTATGATTCATAAATTTCAGTGCAAGAAAGATTAGAACCTACTGATTATTATGATGAATGTTCATCGAGAAATATTGTTGATCAGCTCACATATTTGTTGGACAAATGCTGTCAAACTAGACAGAATACACCTCAGAGAAGGTATTTTGAATACAAATTAATATAATATTTTTATGAAACTATTTTTCTAATAGTCGTAGTAGTACACCAATTAAAGAAAACAGAAGATGTATTTTCCAGCAAAATTTGTCCATAATAGAAGAACATGCCAGTTCAGAATTGAACACAACACCTTTGGAAGATCTTCCAGGTAATAGCCATGACTTTAACCATACTCCAGGTAGAAGGGGTGGTATCAAAACAAATAAAAATACTGCAGTGGAAGAATTTGATAGTGGTGATAGTCCTGATAATGGACAGGAAGAAGTTGAAGATATTGAGGTATGTTTTTGATAAGGGACATTTCAAATCTACTTCAAAACAACCACATTTCTAGGTGCTGAAACAAACATTGTTGGAACATACCGAATTGCATGAAAAAATAGCTGAACATATCAACTTGGTAATTAATACTACTGAAGCGAATAAAGCTGCTGAGGAAAAACTGTCTCATGAACTTGATTCGGCTGTAAAAGCAATCGTAGAAAGAACAGAAGCTGATCCAATATTTGAGAAACTTATAGGGGACTTAATAGGTGAATATGAAATATATTATTTCCCTTGCGAACTGATATTTATAAATGAATGACCATGCTGGTTTTTTTCTTTGTTATACATAACCTATAGTAAATATACAGGTCGTCTCATAAGTTATGGGTGAAATGAAAGTGTGTGGTAGGAGAGGATATTTGTAACAAAACAAGCCCTTTATATAGTTACCCGATTCTCCACAGGTTTCAAGATATAGCAATTTTTCGTAATTTTATCTACCTTTTGCACGCGAAAAAGAAAGAAACATACTTTTTTTGTAAAATTTATGATGAATAATAAAAAATAAGAATAAAAGACGAATTAAAAATTTAGTTTTCTAAATGTTCAAATTTTGTTTTCTGCGCTGACGGGCGTCTGCGCATATGTCTGATCGAAATGATCTTGTTTAAACCTAATCTTTGTTGCAATTTTTTATGGTATTTCCACGTACACCTTTCCGCTTTTAGGTATCTAAACGAACGTTTCTCAAAAGCTTCTTTTAAGAAGATTAAGTCATTTGACGTAAACCTGCGTCTAAGGCTTTTGTTGTTTGTTTTGCTGTCATTTTTAATTTTTCTAAGCTATCTTACGCATTCGTTTAAGCAAACAAGGAACTAATTAGTAATAAAACAAGTTTGCCGTATTATGTAGCAACGGAAAACACTAACGCTAAGCTAACTGAAATTCATTTAACGTGACTGTAATTTGTGCGCAAGCGCAAGAGAACCTTTTACAGTTTTACAGTTTATTTTAGCGTAGCTTGCCCGAAAAATTCCTTATAACTGATCCTTGCAGTCTTTTACAATCTGCGTCATGTAATTTGTTTACGAGACTTAGACTAAACTAATATTAGTATTAAACCACCGTTGGTGTTAGTAATGATAGAGTTGCAATTTCCTTGCAATTAACCAACGTAATTAAATTCCTGAAAAAATATCAATATCGGCAAGATTTGAACCCACGACCTCTGCGTTACCGGCGCATTGTGGTACCATTATACCACGAGACCACTTGTGTGTTCAAATCGCTAGATATCACGATGTCTGTAGATATATCGTAATACCTTACAAACACTATAATCTTATTAAAGGCAAGTTCTTTTTTTTTTTTTTTTTTTGCGGAGGTGAAATGCATTGACGCATACTAGTATATCCATCTATACTAGTTATGTTGGACTCCCTCTGAAGGAGGACTACCAACTAAAACACCCCCTCTTCTTCTAGACACCAGTCCGGAACCGTTTATCACATTACTTCGGGCTGGGTCTATGCATTTGGCTGTAGAAAGGCCACACTCCGTTGTGGTTTGGAATTATAACAATTCTCTGTCTATGCTGCAATTCCCTTCTTTTTGCGCGGTACATATTGCACGTAAAAAAATTACAATTTCCTTGCAATTAACCAACGTAACTAAATTCCTAAAAAAAGTGCAATATAATAGAATTTAATTACAAGGAAACTGTAATTTTTCGTTACTAATAACAACTGTGGTTTAATATTAATATTAGTTTAATTGTTAAGAACTTGCCTTTAATAAGATTATAGTGTGCGTGAGATAATACGATATGTCTACAGACATCGTGACATTTAGGTATTAAAAGCGATTTGAACTCACAAGTGGTCTCGTGGTGTAATGGTAGCACAATGCGCCGGTAACGCAGAGGTCGTGGGTTCAAATCCTGCCGATATTTTTTCAGGAATTTAATTACGTTGGTTGATTGGAAGGAAATTGTAATATGTTTACAAGACTTTGACTATTCGTTATTCTACTTCCCTTTGCATATGAATGTGTAGCAGTTCTCAGTTAAGCATGATCCATACAGCAGCTGTTGGTATGGTTTGAATGGTCCTTTAAACAAACAGATACTCGCTTTGTGGCCCCCACCTGTATTGTCGTTGATGGATGTATTACACGTAAATTTTAAATCTAGCCATACTACCAGATATTTCTTGGTAAAAATAACCTATTTTTCGGTTATTGACGGGTAGTCGTTTCAGTTTCCACCAGTTATTTAGTGTTCAGAAGCTTTCAGATTTTCTCACGGAGTTGCTCTGTTTTTATTCTGTTGTTGTACTCTGCCAAAGAAAGATACAATAGTACGCTTCTCCATACTTTCTACCCAATTATTTTTCTTTTACCTATGAATTATGGGATAGACAATATAACAAAGAGAAATGATAACATTTTGTAAACGATTTTATTTCAAAGTTCTGCGGCGATTTACTTTTAAAAATAATAAATCTTTTCTGCTTTTGAAAGGTTCAACAGAGCAATGTGATACAATAGATCGGAGGTATTCAGAAGAAACTGATTATCGTTCCTCACCAAGGTATGTTTTCGCTATGATTGCACGAGCTATATGGTCATACAATAGATATAAGTATCTCAGTATACTCCACACCGCGCAAATTAAACATTTATTTAGAATAGAGTATTTCTAGAGCGCGAGTGTTTTCATAATTCATTGATTCGGCTGATGATGAGAACCAACACGCTTTTGAAACATTGTATTTCGAATAATTGGATAATTTACGCGGCATGAAGGCTACTGTGTTAACACATGGGCTGAAAAGTCTCGGGCCTAACACATAGATGACGCTAGTTTTATTGCAGTCACCTTTCAGTTAGTACTAACCTTCAAAAGACAGCTGTTAAAATTTCATGATATTCTATTCATTAGTTTGTGAGTTATTGTGCTAAGAGTCACGCTACTTTTGTTATTTTCAAAATAATGGATCAAAAACAATTTCGTGTTTTAATTTTACACTGCTTTTTGATGGGAAAAAATACCGATCAAGCGAAGCAATGGCTTGAAAAGTGTTATGGGGACTCCGCTCCATCAGAAACAACAATAAAACGTTGGTTTGCTGACTTCAAACGTGGTCGTAGAGACACCGATGATGCAGAACGCAGTGGACGTCCAAATAGGGCGGTAACACCAGAAAGCATCAAAAAAATCCACAAAATCGTTTTGAATGATCGAAAAGTGAAGTTGCGTGAGTTAGCTGACATCGCAAAGATATCAAAAGAACGTATTGGCTTTATATTGCATGAGCATTTGACTATGAGAAAGCTCTGCTCAAAGTGGGTGCCGCGTTTGCTCACTGTTGACCAAAAACAAGAACGTGTTGATGATTCTGAGCAGTGTTTGGCCATGTTTAAACGTAATAAACCGGAATTTTTGCGTCGATATGTAACAATGGATGAAACATGGATCCATCACTTCACTCCGGAATCAAAACGATCGTCATCTGAGTGGACAGCAACTGGTGAACCTCGTCCAAAGCGCCCGAAAGCACAACAATCGGCTGGAAAGGTTATGGCCTCGGTATTTTGGGATGTGCGTGGTGTAATATTCATCGACTATCTTGAGAAAGGAAATACTATCAACAGTGAATATTATATAGCGTTATTGGAGCGTTTGAAGGCCGAAATTGCAAAGAAACGACCGCATATGGCAAAGAAAAAAAATTTTGTTTCATCAAGAAAACGCACCGTGTCACAAGTCAATCAAAACAACGGCAAAACTACATGAATTGAACTTCGAATTGCTCCCACATCCACCGTATTCGCCAGATTTGGCTCCCAGCAACTACTGGCTGTTCGCAGACCTCAAAAAAATGCTCGCCAGTAAGAAATTTCGCACGAATGAAGAGGTTATCGCTGAAACTGAGGCCTATTTCGAGGCAAAAGATAAATCGTTCTACAAAAATGGTATTGGAATGTTAGAGCGGCGCTGGAATGATTGCGTTGCTCTTGATGGAGATTACGTTGATGAATAAGGGTAATTTTTAACCAAAAGAACCGTGTTTTCTTTGTTAGGGCCGGGACTTTTCAGCCCATGTGTTACTTGCATAAAAAAGCAAGAATAGAATATTTTAATTATTATTTAATTGACGAATGTACATCATATATTTAACATGACGCCATAGATGCCAAATTATAAGGTTAATGTAACAAATCAACAGGAAAATTGTTTGATCCATCTCGGAATATACCTCATGCGTCTTTTGCGTTTAGTACCACTAAAACAATTCTTTAAGGCGCTACTAATCAAAATGTTATTCTAAAATATTTTATTTCTCAAGACTTCGGAGTTTTGGAATTGAATATATTTTTGGAGAAATTTATTTGATCGGTAATAATACGTTACATCAACGTTGCTTGTTGCTGATCGTCTAAATTCCGTTGCATATTATTAAAATTTAATGACGAAATTATTATGTCTGCTTGTTCGGCGTTGCAAGTTCACTCATACTTATTTACAGACAACACTAACCTGTAATGGAAATAAACTAGAGCTAAAATCGAAGCGTAGCAACGTTTGACAACGTCTCATATTTTGTCGTACTACCTTACTTTTAATGTTTGATGTGTGATACCTTGAATTTAACTTAAGAAATAAATTATCTACGTTTTGCATAGTGGCTTATTATTTATTGGCAAATTATATGAATTTTAATTTATTTTAATGAAATGGCAACAGATAAAACTGCAATTCAAAAAATCTCTACTATATACATAATTATGTGGCTGATTTTAGTGCGTTGCCTTCTAACATACAACAAGAATCTAATAGAGGATCAGGAGATGAAAGTGATATTGGTAAACAACGCCAACGAAATTCAAAAGAACTGGGACCTGAGAAGTCTACAGAAACCGCAAGTTTTACACCTATCCAGCCAAATAAACCTCTTCAAATAGGACAGCTACAAGCAGCGACTGAAATTATTCCTAAAATAGATAACACAATCCCAATACTGACCACAACGGCCCCGGTCGATGTGCATAAAAACTTGACTGTTAATACGAATACAGGAGATGTTATTTTATATGATGGTACCTTAGATAACTACATGAAGTCTTCTACGGCGCCAATTGCTACCTCAACGAATCCGATTTTCTTCAACAATAATCTATTGATGGTCCAACCGGGTCTCATACAACCTGCGTCAGTGGCAGCCTCATTAGTGAACGGAATCCCGATGGATAAGTCCTATTATTTGGTAAACAATAGTTCTCAACTAATTAATGTGAGTGTGCCACAATACAAAATAAATAATGTTACTGAACAAGATATTTTGAACATGCCTACCGTAATCGTTTGTGATGAAAACCAACAGGCTGTATCCAGTCGATGTACAAAATCAACAAGTAAGTATGACTTGTGTTGTGTTGTAATTAAAAGACCATCAAACAATGGATAATTGCTGAAAAGATATCATTTTTGGTCAACTATTAAGTGTTGTCCACAATGAGGGTAAAAATAAGAATTCATTCATTCACGTTAAGAATACATTGTTTTCGTATTTGAATGGATTTTGTAAATAAGACTTATTGTTATGAAAATATACTATCAACATTAGATTGGAAATGTCATTCTAAGAAGATTAGTATCAGTTTCCCTATTTTTAAAATAGTTCTAAGTGTAACACAATCTATTACTATTATTATTAGATATACACCGTGAAAAAATTAACGTATTGTAAGCGTTTTACGTATACGTATTTCTTATGCTGATTATAAACAAAGTTTTATGCCAAACATTTTTATCCAATTTAATGCTTTTTATAAAATTTCACGTTAAAACCATTAATAGTTTTCTTGTGCTCTCATTATTAACTCGCCAATCCTTTGCAAATGTCCAATTTTGTTAATATTTTAGGATCTTGACCTTAACAGAAACGCAGAAACTTCCTAACTAACTGCACCTAATCGTGTGTTTATTAAACATTGTTTCAGCTACAAAAGAACTTCCTAAACTCTTGCCCAAAGAGCCATCAGAGCCTAACATTCGAGAATACTTAACTCTCTATCAATGTACAGATGAGCAACAATCTGTTGTTCCACCGAAAAAAAAAACTCAGTCGAAAACGCAGAAGAAAGCACCACCTAAAACCCAGACAATTCAAATTGAGATCTTAAAACCTATCGAGAAAGAAGTAAAAGAAACTCCTTCTAGTAAGGACGAGGCTAAGGAAACTAAGCCAGACATGGCTGATAAAGCTTCATCACCACGACCAGTTACTCCAGATGTAAATAAGCAAGCCGTTCGTAAAACTACACCGAAAAGTGCATCTCACGTTAGGGCTTTGGATTTCAATTTGACTCCTGGAAATGGTAGTTTAACTTCTACGAAAAACTCTTCTTCTAAATCGCCAAGGAAGAAATCACCTAGCAAAACATCTTCAACAAAAATTTCTAAATCTCTCTTTGGTAGTCCGTTAAAAAGCGCCAAACTGGAAAATAGTGAAATTAAAAATAGCGGGAAAGGTGACGATAAGGTAGTAAATAAGAAAAATGGCGCTAAAGAAAAAAAGCTATCAAGTTGGGATTCCGATTTGAGAGCTTTAATGGGTCCTGTTAAGGAACCTACGCCACCTAAGAAGAAAAAGAAGGAATTCGTGAAAACGTCCTCCAAAAAAACCAAGGTAAACCTTAACAAGACTGAAATTGATGCAAAGGTTATTGAGGAAAATCTTAAAAATATAGATCAGAATACAAAAGAAAATCCTTTAAAGTGTGAAATAGAAAATATTCGCAATGAGGAACGGCCTGAAGGAATTAAAGCTGCCAAAGAAGAGATTCAGGAAGAAGTAAAAGCAGAAGCTGTAAATAAACCAGAGGAGCTTGACAATCAGTCAGTGCTAACGTTTACATTGATAAATTGCAATGCGAAGGCGCGATGTAAGAGAAAATGCAATATAGACAACACCATTAGTAAAGCAGTAAAAATTACCAAAGTAAAAGAGATCAAATCTCTAGAATTAATTCCTGATAGCAGTAATAAGTTGATTTTGTCACCCTCTAAGCTAAATGCTAATAAGCGAACACTAGTTGATAGTGTTGAGAGTGCAGATAAAGAAGTTGATCCTACTGCTGCTAGTTCTGGAACTGTACAATCTATGCCTACACCCGAAAAAGATGCAAATAAGACTTTAATCGATAAACATTTTGATGTTTGCCAAGATCAATCGAGTGCAAATCATACAAATGAAAAGCAAATTTCAAGCTTAAACTCCAAAGAATTTGAGAAAACTGAACAATACGGAAATAAAAATGACAGGAAAGATAAATTCACAACACCAGATATGCCTAGACACCATAATTCTTTGCCAGTAACAGCTAACTGCAATTTGACTCATATACTGGACACCCCAATGAAATATCTGGAAACACCTATAAAATCAAATGAATTACCAAAAACGCCAGGAGCATGTATTCCAAATATAGATACAATTACCCCTATGACAAAGATGTTGAACGAACAATTACATGGTATCGACCTTCTTTCCATTCAAACTCCTCTAACGCCTTCATTTCCTTTCACGCCTTTTAACGCAAAATCTCCGTATCCCAATCGTTCCACCGATTACTCCACAACAAGTTCCTATTACCAACCTTCAGATTCCGAGCAAAATAAATCTTTGGAGGTTTTAATGGAAGAATGTAGACGTTTAGAAAACAAACAAGTATCACCAACAAAAGAAGAGAAAGTCACACAAGACGAGGTGCAAGTACATCCTTCGATTTCCGAAAAAATGTCTACATTTAATCAGAGCTTGATCGCCAGAAAGAATTTGAACTTGGTAAAGAAGGATCTAGAAAATAGTTCTTCGGATGGTAGTACGAGCTCGGAGGAAGATAGTTCGTCGTGCACCGAAGACGATACTAACTCTAGCGGATCGACTTGGGATACTGGAAAAAATGAAACGGTTATTCAAAAACGTTCTGATACCCCGTATATGCTTCGATCGCGTGCGAAAGAGGAGCGCATGAGTTTTGAAAAAGACGAAATCATTCATGACATCTTAAGTCATACCGAAGTTAAGCCCGAGCTAGATAAACATACGGTGGTTAATTCGAAAGAGGCAATACTTAGAGAAGTCGAAGAGAAACGAAAACGGACTATAGCCAAATTTAAACAAGGGGAGAAATCAACACCGCCTCCTAGGAAAAAACCGTCAACCATTGAGAAGGTTACAGCGACCCAAAGGACCACTCGCGCGAAATCTGTACCTAAGTCTAAAGCAAAACCTGTAAGTCGAAACACCAGTAAACCTATTCCAGGAGAGATTAAAGCTACAAGGCCTACCTCCACAAATAAAAGAAAGTCAAAATCCCCAGTAAAATTACCTCAAAATATTAATGATGTAACGCACATAAGTAAGGATGTTGTGCTTCATATTAGTTCTGATGACGATCATATAAGACCTTTTGATGTAGTTGAAACTTTGCTGGTAGAATCTGAATCATCTTCAACGGCAGGTCACCCACTGAACACGTTCCAGAAAGTTTTAGACACGTTTAAATCTAGTTTAAAGAGCAAAGAAGCAAACGAGACTATTTCTGATCAAGAAGCTAAAACTCTGGTGGAGGGATTGAAACAACGTGGAATTTACCTTGTGCCCAATAAGACGCCGAGGAAGGCAGCCAAACCAACAGATAGCAATATTGAGAACGTTGAGGAAAATAAACCAATTCCGCTTGATTTTATCGAAAAAAATAAAGAGGAAGCAGAGTCAGTTCAAAAAGCGGAAATAGCAAGTGAAGTCATTGAGGAACGTTCAAATAAAGATACGATTTCTATTGATAGTCCTGAAAAACCAAAACTTTCCAAAGTAAAAGCGGTAGTTACAAAAGGCACGAAAGTCTTGAAAAAAACTGGAGTTAAAAAAACTATAAATGATTCACTATTGAATAATCAAAATTTGAAAAATACTAAAGGTGCAAAGTCTCAATTTCTGGAAGACAATAAACCAGCAAAAGATGAAGATAAAAGCGATTCCACTAATAATGTAGCGGTTGTAGTAACAAATGAATCTGCAATTCAAAATGAAATACCCAATACAGCAGCATCAAATAATCTAGATGTTACAAAATCTGAGGATAATAAGAACACAACTGATCGAAAAGCGGAACTTCGTAATGAACAAAAATCTAAACCAAAGTCTTCAAAATCAGAATTGAAGGATAAAGGTCAGAAGCGCACTAAATCAGCTACAAAAATTCGTCAAACCAAAAAAATTGAACCTACAAAATCTAATTCCAAAACTCCCAGAAAAGGATCTTCGGAATCAAAAGTTAAGGATAAGAATATAGTTCATTCTGGTGACGATAACAAACAAACTCAAAAACAAGAATTAAAACAGCAGAATTTACAAGACAGTAAAAATAATATATCAGATTGTTTAGAGAAAAATACCGATCTACAGACAAAATCAGAAGTACAAGTTCTACCTCCATCGTTACCCGCCCCCGATTCAGATAGAGTGGGAGGTACTATTGACGAAGATTTAAATTTAACGGATTCATTATACGAAGAAGTTTTTGACGATGTAACCTTCAGTGAAGAAGCAATAAGATTAGTGTACGATCCGCATCAGACTAGTAATAAAAAATTGGAAGATTATAATCTACCTATATCGAACAAATGTTTCGTTGTTGAAGTGTTTGGTCAGCAGATAGAAATGTCCATTTCACCGTTTGAGCTAGTTTTAGATTTACCGAAAATGGAATCAACTGATAAAATAAAAATCCTTCAAAACACTGTGATTACTAGTAGTAAAGATGTTTCCCCCTTGAATAAGCTATATGACCGTTTAAGGGCTTCGTCCACTAATGTAGATCCCATCTCACCATTAAGCAATTTATATTCAGACGATCGCTCAGCACGTTATCCAACTAGAAAAGTACAACGCCTGAAAACAATTGAAAGGCGGAGGAATTCTATGGACCATAATCGAGAACCGTCAACAAGATCAAGAAAAGCTGCTAGAAGTAAGTCTGTAGATTATAATACTTTGTCGACATCGTTCAAGGAAGAACCAAATCAGGAAATTATGAATAAATCTAAAAGCGAAAAACCCGATATTTCCATAAATAAAATTGTTAAACAAGAAAAGTCGCTGAATTCAAGCGAAACGATTAGTACAAAAATTACAGATAAAAAAAACAAATTACTTGATTCAAATATCAAGGATATAATAAAAGACGTTATCAGTGAATCTCCCAATGCGAAAAATTCACCCAGAGAGATCGATGATGAGCTCATGAACTACGCGATTTGTGGCAGCGAACGTGTAGAAAACGATACAGAAGATAAAGGAAGGTAAGTTTATTGATTATTACTGTTATAGAATCTACAATGATTTATAGACAAATATAATGTATATAGTGCAACCAAGTAAATTTGACTAGCGGGAAATATGTGAACTAATTCACTAACGTCTTGTCCCGCTCCCCCGGTCCACTATCTATGTTTGACAGCTGGGTACAGTCTCGTTCAGTTTCATTCGATGTTTCGGTTATTTTTTGTTTTAGTTTGATACTTTTTTTACATAGATATTTAGAATAAATTATACTTGTAATACTTTTTTGATTATAAATTTGTGTCAAAGAATAGTGCTGCTTGACATGTTACATTTGCTTGGTTGGACAATACAGCTGTGGCTATATGTATTCGCCACCCTTTTTTGTTTTTTATTTCGACGAATATATAAGAAATAAAAGAAAATTGATCGATGAAAATGTTTCATTGTGAGTGTATACAGATATATACAGATATTGCTTAATATTTGGTAGCTCCTCCCTGGGCTTTTATCACCGCACGAATTCGTCGGGGCATACTGCTCACTAAGTTGTAGCACTGTTCGGGGGTGATTTTATTCCACTCTTCGAATGCTTTTGTTTTTAAGCATTGCTTTGTGGTAGATGAGTATTTAGCTACATTTCGCTTTAAAATGTACCATAAATGCTCAATTGGCGATAAGTCCGGGAATTGTGCCGGCCATTCCAGGAGCCGCACGTTATTTTCCCGGAATCAGCGCATTACTTCGCGAGATTTTGTTGGAAGTAATACTCTGGCTCATCATTATCGAATAATTTTAACGCACACGGTTCCAGAACTTCTTCCAACGTGTCGATGTACGTCCGACTGTTCATTCGGCCCTCGCAGACGAACAGTTCTCCGACGCCTGTTGCACTCAATGCACCCCAAACCATTATGCTACCACCCCCAAACTTGACAGTCGGGATGATACAGTCTGGATGGAAGGCCTCTCCTCGTCTGCGTCGCACATATTGAGGCCTAGGTTTACCACAAAGCTACCAACAAAAACATGAATACAGTTACATTTTGGAACCCATTAAAAAGAATAAAAACACTGTAGATACCAGGAATTGAATACAGAATACCGCAAATACAATAATTATGTATTACTTATCTCAATATTTGATTCATCCGTCCACATAACATTGGCCCAATTGTCAATGGTCCAGTCGCGGTGACTTAGCCCACAGCAGTCTCTTTTTCTTTTGTTGCGGAGACAACCGTGGTTTATGTCGAGCTTTGTATCCACCTAAATTTAATTCACAAAGGCATCTTCTAACCGTGCGAGGAGAAATAGCAATGTTATGTAGCAGGAAAAGCTCACTGGAAAGCTGTTTAGACCCTTTTTTCCGGTCTCGCAAAGACATCCGCTCTAAGACTCGCTCATCTCTGCTAGTTGTCTTCCTTTTTCGACCAGTTTTCGGTTTGTTTGTCAAAGATCCACTCTCTTTGTATCGTTTTATCGTCATTCTAACTGTCGATCGCGCACATTTCACTTGTCGGGCAATGGCAGACACCGACAACCCTTGCTTTTCTAACACCACAATTTGTACTCGCTCTACCTCCGTCAATTCGCGTGTTTTCGGCATTACTTTTTACTGTATACTATCGTATTACACAGACAAAATCACAGACACAATATCTTCACTCTAACTAGCTCAACCTTACTCTTACAACTTTTAAGAAAGACTGAAGAAATATTCAGAAATTACAATTTTACGTCTATTTTCTAATTTACTCAGAATGGCCTACAATAAACCATTAAAGCCTCATTACCAGGTACCTAGTTAAGTCCGTCATCGACCCTGCTTCTTACAAATACAGTAATATTCGTGTAACACGTTCAAAACGAGAGTGGCGAATACATATGGCCACAGCTGTATATAGCGCACAAGGCTGCGCGAACTTGAGGTCACATGAGCGCTGCTATGATGTGTGAGAGGCCCGTAATAAAATAATTTAAACGCAAGACCGAGAGATAACGTTAATAATATAATACATTAAAATTAAGAGTTTGGTAAAGTCCTCTTCTTTCTCTTTAGTATATTTATAGACTTACGTACTTTTACGAGGGCGAATCAAAACCGGACTTTTCTTTTTAACATCCTCTAGGTGAAGTAGGTGGTATGACGTTTTGATATGTGTTGAGGAAGGATGTAAGGTGGAGGGGAATAAACCAGTTCGGTTCGCCAGAGCAGATGGGTTGTTGGTAGCACCATATCTGAGCAAGAGGTGGGAACTATTGTTTGAGATACACATATGTTTAATTAGAGTTGTTGTTTGGGCTATTTCCATCGTTTGTTGAACTTACATAGTCCAACGTTTCGGCATTCATTTGCTGTCGTCTTCAGGGTTACTTTCTAGACTCATCATACGTTCGATGATTTTTTGTCAGACGCGTTTGTCTTCCCTATTTTATTACTAGTGAAACTTGTGTATCGAACTCGATTTATTTTCTCTCAAATTCCGTTTTGATTTTTGATGGCTTTTCTTTCTCTGAAGCAATGACATTGGTGCGTATTTAATTTGAATCAATGGTTTCCAATAGCTCCAACATTACTACCGCTACATGTTTGCATATTTAGGCTCGTTAGTTTTCACTTAAAAATTCCAATATCTACTCAACGGAAAAAGTGGCACATGAACACTTGCTGAATTACTCGTAAAGGTTGTCAGATTCCACCGTGTCACTAGGTTTTTTTACCCTGATGTTTCGCGAATAACCGGTTCGCATCTTCAAAAGTACTAGCTTCGTACTGTAGATCTATTTTGAACGAGGGTCGGAGAGATACTCCATTTCCTCTTCATCTTGTTTAGTAGATCGGTGGCTTTTATTTTATTTGTAGATCCAGTGTGCGTGTATATTTCCTGTTTCCTTCTTTCTTTTTGTCTTGTGTAACGTTATACATTTTTCCTCAGCTCTTCGTTTAATTCGTGTAACTCCTTCTTTCCTTATTCGTCGTGTTGGTTGTTTTATTCTTCTGAGTGTTGTGTTATTATGCGTCTTTATTCTGTGTAATGTGTTTTGTGTTCTTCTCAAGTGTTTCCAGGTTGAGTTCTTGATACAGTGTTGCATTTGTGATGTAACGCGGTGCCCCTGATGCGAATTGCGTTGGTTTGTCTAGTTTTCCCTGTATTTTCTTCTTTTGCGCTTAGGTTGCCTGATGCCAAAGTTCTCCAGCGTAGGTAGCGATCGGTATTACTATTGTTTTAATAATCTTAATTTTGTTGTCCAGTGACAGCTTACTTTGGGGACAGGACTTTGGAGGGTCCCATTGTCTTCCTTTTGATTTTGTGGCGTGAAGTAGATGGCTGTATTTTTATTCACCATTTTGAAAACCATTTGTATAGTGTGTCGATGTACGTCTGTGATCTATCGTGCAGTGGTTTCACTTGCCTATGACTGTAAGTAATAGCGGTGTCGTCTGCGAATTGGTCAATGTGACCAGTTTTTGACTGTGGTATGTCGGAAGTGTAGATGTTGAACAGGAGAGGTCCCAGCACCGAGGCCTGGGGAATTCCTGCTTGCGTTGTTCTGCTACTGGAGATCTCCCTATTTTAACAGAAAGGGTTTTGTCGCGGAGATAGTGTTGAATGAGATTGGTAAGCGTGGCTGGAATCCGGTGCAATCTCATTTTATGTATGAGACCATCATGCCAGACGAACGCCTTCTCGATGCCCTGCATGATGGCTGCAGTTGGCGTATATTTATCCGTGCTCGAGGTGACATGTTCAGACATTCTCAGAAGCTGTTGTGTTGTCGAGTGCTCCCGATGAAATCTAAATTGAAATTAACTAATTATCGTGTTTATAATTAATTTCAACGTATCTACGGCTTTCAAGGTCAGATGTTTGATAGCGCTTTTGTCGGTGAATTTTTCGTGATTCCTGTACACTGGTGGATTAGGGCGGAAAGTCCCCTCAAAGTTGTTAGCAAACTCCTCGGTTTTGTCAGTATTGTTGTTGATAATTCCGCGTACGCCTAGTATCGGCGGTATCTTTTCCTTTTTTGTTTTGAGTATTTTAGTTATTTTCCACAGTTCGGTATCATCATCGTTTATCTTTTCGATTTTGGAGTCCCATTGATCATTGTAGTGTTCGTTGAAATATACAAAAACCGTAACAACGTCAACAGAGATGACGGGCTGAGACTGAATCGGATATGATCAACGGTATTGCGTGCTATTGGCGCTTGCCGCGCACACGTGTAACCGCAGTTGTTCGCGAAACGTCAGGGACAGAAAACCTAGAGACACAGCGGAATCCGACAACCGTTATAACTATGACAAACGGCCGTGAGAGTCTGAGAAACCTGTTGAATTATATGGATTGTACTGTAAACTACAACATAAGCAATGCTTCTAAAACAAATTACATTCTGTTTTATACATTATTAATAAATGATTATTGTTTTAGAACAAACAAACGCAAAGCAACGGATAATGTCGATGACACTCAATTGAAGAAGATAAAATGTCAAGAGATACTGCAAACTATGAACGTCGACGAGTTTCTCACGCAATTACACGGCAAGAGTTAGTGCAAAGTTGCAGTGCGATTTATTTAAAAAATAACTATACCCTTTTTAATACAATGGAATGGTTCTTAAATTAATAGATCAACATTGGTAACAGCAAAAATATTGATTAGACAACCGAGATTTCTGTGTTAGTTAAAGATTTGTTTGTTGAGGAAAATTCTCATTTTATTTAAAGAAAAGCGTATTTAAATACACCGTTTATAAAAATATGCATATTTTTGTTATTTACAAGCATAAGAAATAAAGCGCACTGTTAATATTATATAATACATATATTTGTAAATAAGAATAGCTTTTATTTGTACAAATTAAATATAACTTTTATTTAAAATTTGTTGTATTTTCTTTTTTTTAATTACCTTAAGTCTGTGGCATATGCGGCAAATACTTACTTAATTTGGCCCACATCAGACTTTCTTATCCTACACCACGCAGTATTAATCAGTAGAACCTTACGCGAATTCCCATTCATATTCTTGTCATTCGTATAAAGTTTGTGCGTAAATTAAGCTGCGTTACACTTGAGACTGAAGTTAACGCTAAAAAAATCCCATCCTGATTATGAGAGAAATAGCTTAGACTTACAGCTAAATTTTACATTCCAATAAAGTCTCCCCCATATTAATGCATTTAACAATATTCCACGTATCCCTCGAAAGATCCTATTTGTCTTCAAAGTCTGCTTGAGCTGCAGCCTTCATTTTGCCGCTACTGAAATTGTGTCCATGATGGTTCTTTTGCAAGTTTCCAAATAGATAATAGTCACTGAGAGGGCCATATCTGAACTATGCGAAAGGGGGTCCATTTATTCGAATTCGAGAATTTTGGCTTACGCAATTTGAACAGTGGCCACTGGTGCTTTGTTATGCAACAAAGGTACACTATTGCTCAGATTCCTATGTGTTTTCTTCCAAATATTTTGTAATTTGTACGAGACTGCGGTATAATACAGTCCCTTGTCAATTTTATTAAGGCTACCTTATTAATTTAAGCTTTTGTGTATTTCCAACGCGATAATTTACAAGTACAAGTATAAAATTTATGAGTAGGGTTTACAATACCAACACTTACATTTCCTAAATTTCTTTCTAAGAAATTGAGAATGCGCCACTTAATAACCTCTTGCCTATTATTATCCCCCTCATGAATCATTCTGTATAGAAGGTAGGTAGAAAGAAGATCGAAAGACGAAATTCGTAGAATATTATTTGCATCGGTTACTATTATAGAGAGAATATTTATCTATTTATGTGATATGTTATGGGCAAAAAAAGGGCATACCACATGTAAAAAAAAAGTGCGTATTGAAGCATTGTTTGGTACAGAAGTGTATTCTCAACGCACAATTGCAAAGAAAGAAATATCCGGATAAACAGTGCAGCGAATCGCCGTTTTAATAAAAGGAAAGATGCCCACTACAAATACCGGAAAACCGAGGTTATCCGCCAAAGAAATAGGAAATGTAATGTCTCAACAAGGAGTGCAAATATCCTCGCGTACAATACGTAGAGTGGCCACAATAAATTGGACAGGGACTGTATGTCCCGTTGACTGTAGACTTAGTTTTGTCTCAACAGTCTTATACATGTTCAATTATGTTTATACGGTGGCCGCTGCGTAATTTCCAACATACGCCTGCCTTTTTCTCTAAATAATTTTTCAGAATTCTAGTAGAATGCTTGTCCTATTGCAGCATGAAATTTTGGTCAGTTAAATGAAGTGCTGATGGCACACCATAATGCAAATATTCAGCCGTCAAATTTTTGGCAATTCTTATTGAATTACTAGACGCAGTAATGCAAGCCTTCTGTAGTTAACAGGGGCTCGAACACATTGAGGATCGTATCTTTCACCCCCTTTTACGAACACATTCCGCCGTCTTAGGTCAAATAATTAAAATCTGGATTTATCCGTGTTAAACATAATTAAACATGTACAAAGCTGTCATCAGTCTTCGTGCTTATTCTTAATTATGGATTATTAGCAATACCTATAGTAGCCTCCTAATACAATTAAAGAATACGACTAATGACAATCACATTTGCATAAATCCGGCGGAATATTTATTTATGTACAGGGTTATACCACTTAAGGGTTACCAACTTAGGCAATATTTTATTAAATGGTCGAGTTCGGTTCTTTTAAACGTAAACAATTTTTGTAATGCAAGTATAGGCGATTTCTGTTGGATTCACAATTTTATATTCATATGTTAGCTTTAATATATTCACCGATCACAATCCCCTATTTATATATCTTTCATGGTCTTTCGATCCAATCCAGTCCAATTTTATCTAGAGTGTACAAATTTTAGATAGTTACCATAGGTACCGAATGAGGCACTTCAGCGGTAGTAAACATGTAGCAGTAGGGATGTCCCCTCTGTATCACATAACTATTTCGTTCGATACTACGGATTCAGTAACTGTTAGTAACTTTCTAGATTTAGATTATAGAGGTCTTGGTTGCGTTGATACCGATCAATATTTTATATAGCACTGTAGAATGTAAAACGGAATAATCTGCTGTTCACAAACTGTGTAAATAAATTTATTGAACAATGCCCTGGCTTAAAATACAATGCTGTTAATGTAGATTGTTAAGAGTATCAACTTAACCAACAAAGTACTGTCAGTTCAGAAATTAAGTGATGAAAAATATAATGTGGATCCCCAACCGATTACCGCCAAAAGTTAGCAACTTAATCAGTACTGCTACCAATACCAATTAGTACCCTTGCTAAATAGTGAATGTTGAATAAAGACAATAATTTTTCTGTTCTCAATATTATTTATTTAACAGTTAATCAGTACATCTATGACTAGATTTGATTGAGACATTAACATACACATGTACACTATTGTAAAAATATCAGTACATACTACTAATTAAAACATAACCCTACTCTACCAAAAGCATAAAAACTATAGAACACAGCTTTCAAGTCTTATTGAGTTCTCAAGATATATTTTTTTGTTTCCATTATTTATTCTCCAACGAAGAGATATGTGAATGTTGTACTTGTTTATTTACGCCCTCTATGTATTATTTAACCATTCCGTTGATGTGTGTGGCTTGACAGCTTGGATTCCACTCTAGATCTTCAAAAAATCTTGGATCACTGATTCTTAACATTGCTCGTTTATAGAAGTAATAATATACAGGCGCGACTATAAGAAAAACAAAGTATTAATTCTATGTATACACAAATATACTGGGTTATTTCTTTTATCATTACATGTACATTTTGCAATGTGTAACTTTAAATAGATAATTGTCTTTGAGTTAGAAGGATAGTAGGCAACCAGTCATACGCTTATATTGAACGAGAACCCTTAGTTCTTAGTAAAACCAGTTACCAATGCTACCACAGATCTCTCTTAATCCAAATAAAATAACTATTCTGCAAATTTGAATCAATTAAGATAAACAGAACAACATAACAAAAATGAAATCTAATTTTATAGTAAATTTTCGATGTGTCCTTGTCTTTCAAAGCGATCTTAAAAGCAACGCAAGGTATTCCGATTAAATTCTGGGTTTACTCATCACATACAGTACGTGTACGGCCTTTCTTCATATTTGCACGTTATAAATTTTACTTTTCAGGTAATCCTAAAGAAAGAAATCATTTGGAGGTAAATCAGCTGATCTTGGGAGCAATGATATGTGGGTAAACCTGCCAATCCACCGTCTTTGAAATGCGTCATTCAAAAAAATTCCTGACGGCGTTTGTAGAATGTGGCGTAGCCCCATCCAATTTGAACCAAAGTCTATCAATATTCAGTAACTCAGCTAATGGTATGTTGTGTCAATAAAAAATGCTCCAATAAGTCTATCGCTTATTCTTTCCACCCAAACATTAATTTCTCGAGAGTACTGTGCTTGGGTTAGGTTTATATTTAAATTCTTTCAGGTTTTTGTATATCCAACTGTACGATACTACAAAATGTCTGGCTACATCTAAAAGTGATCCTCTACATAACACAGGATATTCAGCTTCATATCTTCTGTTAAGACGTGATTGGTTTTATTTCCTTTTTTTGTGGGAATTAAGAACATAACCATCTTCTTAGAATTTGTTAAAAGTATTTAGAATTGTTTTGGCACAAGGTTTGTTACGATAATTCATTGAAAACATGTCTCTAACCGCCCTTAAACTATTACTCTTCTGATACCACGCTGTCATTGTCATATTTTCAACTTTGTTGTGCTTACTCATTATTTAAATTAGTTATCTACCTTTCAATAAAATGCGCTTAAATTTAAGATTGATGTATGAATAAGAAATCAGAAATAATTGTCAAAGAATGTTTTTTCTCTCTCCAAGGCAACTTAATTTGATCATTGAGCTATAGAGGTAAATCCTTCATTGGTGTTTAATTGGTTGCTTGCCATATCTCTAGTGCATTGACAATTATCTTTTTAAAGTTACATATAGGAAAAAATGTATGTATAATGACGAAAGAACCGGGTATACATCTTCGAATGTTTTCGCGGCGGTCATTTGCGATCATTTCAGGAAGACTAGTACTAGTAGTCACTTGTTCGTTTTCTATTAGTTTGTACTTATTTGAAAACTACATAAGCCCAAATCAGACAAGCCATTTACTTTGGAATAAATGGCATTTATAGGAAGTCAAAATAAAATATTGTTTTTCAAGAAGTATGAAGGGTTTCAGCCAAATTTTATCATGTGTTAAATTTTAACCAAATCCAGATAATAATGCAATAAATAACATCTGTAACATATTAAACAAGATGGATAGAACTTACGCATAACGTACCGCAAAAATGTTGAAATTGACACAAACATGTTGACGATCACTGATATACAAACGTTTTATTAACTTATAGCTTAGGCTCGAAACCTAGCAGTTTTATATATATATATATATATAATATTAATAATACACTGAGTTCAACAATGATAGAATGGTGTTTAAATCACCCACGTTCTTTTTTTGTCTCGGAAAGTTGGCGCTTGTATGACACAGAGACAATGATCAGTAGTGTCCTTTTGTAGCGTCTATCAATTGTTGTTTTGATTTTCCGTATTTTCGGTTTTATCTACTTGTTTATTACTAGAAAGTCTTTTCTTAATGCCATTTTTTTACAGCCGCATATTTATGATCGGTAAGCAAAGAAA
Organism: Trypoxylus dichotomus; assembly: GCA_023509865.1. NCBI lineage: Eukaryota > Metazoa > Arthropoda > Insecta > Coleoptera > Scarabaeidae > Trypoxylus > Trypoxylus dichotomus. The sequence goes on from CM042081.1 coordinate 40,473,251, forward strand.
TATCCATAATACAATAACAATACATAATGATAAAATTGGTTTCTTTCTCATATTTTCATGTTACACTTATATAGTGTTTAGAGCTTCAGAAACATTGACTAACACTAAGTACCAACTTAAAGCAAAAAAAATAAAAAGCACTAAATTCAAACGCCTTTCAATCATTTATATACACATGCCGTATTATATTGCATATAGGAAAACAAATAAACGTATTTCCACATATGCTTCATAACACTACACGTAATATACTCTTTCTAGGACTCCTGGAAGCAAACAAATTATCTACTTTATACCCAAGCAGACAGTTTTCAATTTCGCGGGAGATTTAAGTTGGTAGTTCCCAATAAAACAACATTTGCTTAAAAAATTAGGGAATGCGGTCTTTATTATCGGAACAACCAACTTAAACTGCTGGCGAAATTTAAAACTATATGCTTGTGCAACACGTAAGGTTGCTCCATCATGCACGAAGAAGTAGATCCTAATAGTGGTAATAAAATGATATACTTGTCCAATTTAGCACTATGAGTTAGATAGTAAAGTATCTGATTCTATAACTTCTAGAGCCTTCTTCTTCTAAAGTTTTACTATAATAGTTATAGCACGAAGTATGTCTCAGAATTAATGATAATGGTTAATTTTAAGTTGTTTTTTAATTGAACGGATCTACAATTTTATATTGTCTCCTTCAAAATATGCTCCTTTAAAATGCAGATAGCGTCTCCAGCGAGTTTTCTATGAAGTCTTGTTCTGTAAGGCTGTTTATAACCTGCGACTTGACTCTTTAGATTGGGAACCATTCAATTTTCACTTAAGCTTTGGAAAAAGAAAATAACCACATGGACTTATGGCTGGACTGTAGGACGGGACCGGAAGTACTGGTATGTTTCTCTCTGTCAAAAATTCTCTAACCGACAATGAACTATGACTGTAGGCCTTATCGTGATGCAAGATCCACGAGTTGGCGATATCAGATCTCATTTGCAAAACTCTTTTCCGCAAACGTTGAAGGACCTCGCGATAAAAGGTTAGATTCACTGTCTGGCCTTGCGATTCGAATTCTTCGTAGACAATTCCACGATAATTGCCCCAGGCACAGCTCATTGTCGGTTAGAAAATTTTAGGCAGAGGAAAATATTCCAGTACTTCCACATCCGTCCTACAATCCAGACATAGCTCCATGTTATTATTTTCATTTTCCAACACCTAAGTTGAGATTGAAAGGTTCCCATTACGGAACAAGATTTCCAGAACTATTACCAGGAATAGAAAACTCGCTGCAACCGCTGTGTGCATTCAAAACGAGTATGCTTTGAAGAGGACAATATTAAATTGTAGATACATTCAATTAAACATTTTAAAACTAATCATTCTTATTAATTCTGAGACATACCTCGTACAACCACACATTTCTTGCAATCGTTGTGATAATGCGATCTTTAGTCGATTTTCAGACATACATTTACTAAGACTTTCTTGTATATCGTAATGAAAACTATAAGTGAGTAAAGTACCAGACAATATTTTTCAACACCCTGTATGTAAACAAAAGCACACTTCATTAAAAAGTGATTTAGTTATGCCACTATATAAACCAGTTTGTAGGAATGGTTGCATATATTACTAGTGATCAATCATATCGCTTAAATGGTATGACTGTAGATGCTTATTAAAAGGAAATCTTTTCAATGCAATTTTAGCAAAACTTCAAATATACTTACCAAACCTTTGGATGATATACATAATATACAGTCCTACTGACCAATTGTGCTTCAAAGGTTCTTTCCATCGCACTGAGAGCGTCCAAATATATACACCGGTCGTTAAAACAAAATAAACGACACAAACCATTATTGTAAAACGAAATTTATCGTACAGAAGTTCCACTAATCCGGCCTGAAAGAATTATTGACTGGTGTTGACCTTTGACATTTTAAACTTTTCAACTTTAAATTTATAGAAAAAATCTGTTATTTTTAGCTTAAAAGAATATATACTACTTACTTGAAACACGTACGTTGAGAAAAATGTTAAAAGTAATGCTGCTAGAGCTAAAACTATACAAACATCTTGCAATCTGAAAAAAAAACATACTAACATAAGTAAAAGCAATAAATTAACAAAAAAACATCCGTTTTGCTTACTACTTACATAAAAAGAATTAACACTACTGCGTTGTGTTTCCTCACTAGAATCGAAAATGTATTTATATTTAGGTCCATCACTAGCAGAAAAGCTTGAATAACAATTATTAATTTATATCGGTTGTTCGTTAATTTCATCGTAAATGACTTTTATTTACGCGATAATTTGGCCCTTTTGAATACATAAATGGTATTTTAATTCATCTAAGAAATATAAACATTTTTAATATCAAACAATTTGCGAACACAAACAATACATTATTGTGGGTGAGGAAATATTGAATTTTGGCGACCTACATTCCCAAAGCATGCGCATAATATTCATATATTTGTCAGAGCGCATGTCAGTGTGCGTTCAGATAGAAATCGCTTTGCTATTAGTTGCTGAACGTATTTCGGATTTATTTCTAAATTTGTGCGGTTGTGTTTTGTAGTTGTAAAATTTGACGAAAAGCAACAAAAACAACAAAATGGTCACATAAATACTAACTATACAGAGTAAATAACAAACGGATATGGTAGATATATTATGTGCATGCCCGCGGCACTCACCAGTCCAAAACATAGTACTAGTGCTGCCACCCAGACGTATTTTCATATACTTTGGAAGTGAATTGCTGAATTTATATTGCTGCGATGGTGCCACGAGCAATTGAATCAATCAGAACCGGTTCCGGCATCTATTACGCTTTGTGGTTTGTAATTGTTTTACGGTAGATATTTATGACTTATTCCAGCTTTCCACTTATGTTTTTTTTTATTATTACTGTATGTATTTGTGTATAATGTTGTCAGTGAAAATATATTATTTGTGTTGTGGTAAGAAATTTGGGCTCTGGGTAAGGAGCAAAACATCAAATATTTATATTAGTTTTAAGTTGTACATATGTATATTTATCTACAAATGGTGGACAGCATGTGAAAATAAAAAAGGAATAAGTAAGGTGAGTATGTAATCAGTGATTCTATTTTGTGGGTATTTATATGCAATGTTTTATTCAGATAAACTCGTTGAAGGTATTGGCATTATGTAAACTAAGCGCATACATAAATGCTCTATTTTTGGGTCCACCAGGTAAATGAATTGTAAAAGTCTCCATTACATAAAACTAAAAATTAAATTTCCCATAAATTGCCTTTGTATACTATATTTGTATAGCTCAATGTACTGTATCCACTTATATAGTTATAATAAACGTTACTTATGTAATTTTCATTTACATTTTCCGTGTCACATTATTTTAATTACGAACATACTTAATGTTATATTAGAAACAGTGTACCATTCTGTAGATATATCCAGATGCTTGAAATGTACAAAGTACAACTAACATTTCATAAGGATCTTGATATTCTCCTACTATTTAGTATGGTGCCTCGTTTACAGAGTTTCTTCTTTACCCACATTACAGGACAGATTATGAAATAGCGGTTAGATGGCCGAACGAAACAACTTTTCAAGAATTTTTTGAGTTGCTCTGAAATGTTTCACTGCCATCGTTTGAGGTTACGTTTTGAATTATTTCAGTTTATTTAGGATGTTGTAAGTCTGATATATGATGTAAATAAACATGTAACTAATATAATCAGTACTCATTACAAATACTGTAATAGGTAGGTTATTGTTTTATTGGTTATTGCTGTAGTTCTTTTATAAACAAGTGTTTTAGGTTTATAGGACAATGGATGAGAAAATAATTTTAAGAAATATCAAGATATACAGCTATTTTACTTGCATTTATTTACCAATTCTCGTGTTTCTGCTTATTCATTTAGATATTTTATACAACATTGGAAGATATAAATCATATCCATTGATAATAGTGTTATCATGTGCAGAAATGTTAAAATATACCATTACAAAATCTTATGGTAGTGATAAAAAGTCATTAGCAAAGCAGAGAAAAAACATTAAAATAAACAAGCTAATACGAAACATTTTTATTGTGATGTTAATGGTCATAATTCATTATATAGTAGCAGTATTATTTGGAGCACAACTTTTTCATGTGTTTGAGCAGACATTTATGTTTTCTGTAATGTTAACTACACTAACTGTAATTCCTGCATGTATTCATTTAGGAAATGATAAAATTGTGTATATGTTAAATAATGTAACACCTTATGAAGGTGATTTAATGTCTGAATTTATATTCCAGAATATTTGTTCAGTTTATGTCGGTACTTGGTTTGGAGCATTTGTGATTCCTTTAGATTGGGATCGATCCTGGCAAGTGTGGCCCATACCATGCAGTTTTGGTGCAATGGTAGGGTATTTTGCATCGCATTTATTTGTAATGTGTGGTATTCCTAAGAATTTTAGACTAAACAAAGGAAAGACTGGAAAATATGATTTATAAGTACAAACTCGTATTAAACTTTTATACATTCAATTTCCTTGAAGTTTTATTACTATTATTCACTACTTTATGGAATTCCTATACAAACTACTACAAAAGGGTGTGAGAATACGGTGCTTAAAATATAGTTTAATGATATAAAATAATATAATATAGCTTTCAAAATTATTGTATTAATAAACTTTAAACTTATTAATATAATAATTTGGAAAGTGAAGCTTATTCAAATCCATAATTTTTCCATATATTTATAAAGAAATACCCTCATCAGTTTTCATATAATTGGTAAAATCGGTATTATATTCATGAAATTTATATTGGCCTGGTGGTGTTAATGTGGGTAGCAACATTAATAAACGCATTCAGAGAAAGTGAGCAATTTTCGGCGTACGAAATGTGCATACCTTACATCGATTGGTAATAATACATTGAGAACTGCGAACACTAGCAAACAGCGAAGTTTTGTAACGGAGTTTTATGGTACATGTGAATATCGTGGAAAAAATTATGAAAACATTTTAGTAAATATAGTAGTGATAGCGAAGCAACTTTCGCTGAATGTAGTCAATCTTATGACATAACTGGCATAACCTAAAAACTATATTAAGGTTGTGATTAAGGTTAAAGGCGGTTAATGGTAAATGGTTGTTAATATGGAATCATCTTTAGAAGAAGAAGCATTAAAACGGAAAGATCGATTGAAAGCCCTTAAACGGAAAAAAGAATTGGATACACAATCGAATGGCGAAGTAACTAAAGAGGCCATAGAATTACCAAAGTAATACTTGTTTACTAAACAATAACATAACCCTCTTTTCAATTCTAAATTAATTGTTTTGCAGACCTAAATTTCGCAGTTACAAACCACAAGATGAAAAGTTGCAAGATCATTTACAACTGGAACCAAAGTTAATTAATGTTAACGAGGAAATTCAAGAGCAGTTGCAGTCTGCGCAATCAAAAGTGGTCTTAGAAGAATTGGATATTTCAAATTTAGCACCACGAAAACCGGATTGGGACTTAAAGAGAGATGTGGCAAAGAAATTAGAAAAACTTGAGCGTAGAACACAAAAAGCCATAGCAGAACTGATAAGGGAGAGGCTAAAACAAAGACAAGAAGATTTAGCTTCGATGGTTAATGCTGGAACAATAGAAAACGAAAAAAGATGACATTTTATGCATTGAAAAATTTTTATTTATGTTGTTATCTAATAAGCTTAATATATTATTTTCTACAATTTACTAACTTTTGAGATTTATTGGAATCCATAATCATTTCTTTTAAATATTTTTACTCGAATCAAATGAGGACTACCTTTGTTTTCAGAAGACAGTAAGTTCTATGTATAGCTAGATTTAAAATCCCTTTTACTTGATTGTCTAAATCAGAGTTAACAAAGAAAGCTACTTAGATTATAGAACTTAATAAAAAAAAAACTGTTCTGATATAGAGTGGTTCTGTTTTATACAGGGATGAAACAGTGCTTAATAGATTGTATGGATTTTTGTTTTCAATGATTTACTGAATTTTGACAATTATGGCATTGCCAATTTCTTTTTAAGCGAAATGCTTTATATACATTTCAATTCAATTTGGTATTTGTTTCCTCTGATAGATTTTATATCCATTAACATTTCTTTTCTTGCACCGAATCAAGATATATTTTCAAGACCTCTCCTAGCCTTTAATTTAGCATCTACTTTTATTGAAATTATTGACTTTGACATAAGATTTTCAAGACGTTAAACCCAAACTAAACTGATTGCATGCTCCCTGCAGAGATATCCATCTAGCTCCACAAGCTAAGTGGCCGAGTATCATCAGCTACATAATTTCCACAAATGTGGTTAAAAAAATAATTTTTATACATAGTGGTTGTAAATGCTTGTTTTAAACACCCTAGCAATGTGTTCAAAACCATTACAACAAAAACGGATATAATTTATATATAACCAGTTATACAGTGGTAGTTGTGTTATAACATTTAAAACGAATGTAAACATGAAAATTACAGTATTTTTTATATAGTATGTTCAAAAAGTATTAATTATGCTGGTAGACCACAAAAATTATTATTTAAATTGACGAAGTTCTGAGGTATTTTGGTTTTTTCAGTGGCGTAACTGCGATGGGAAATTTATTAAGTTGTTTAATTTATTGAATATATCGTTTGTAATTAAATTTTTTGGATTTTACTGCACGCTCTTACTTTCAAGTAAATGTATATTTCTTAGCTTTTTTTTTAATGAACACGAAACATAAAACGTGAACACTACTTGACGGTTATTCTTACCACTGAGTTGTCTCCAATAGCGACTCCCCCTGAATGTCATAGTAGGGTTGGTTGCATATGCATCAGTTACCTATATCTGTATACATATATTTACTTAAATATATTAGCATTATTTGTTGTATTTTAATAGTGGATCGAAATAAATACTTTAAAATTTAGGCATCAATGAAAATAATAATACACAGCTTATACCAGAAAATTTTAATAGAAAAATGTTATTATTACAAACTTAACAAGGTAAAAATTTCTGCTTCTGAATTATCAACTTAATCAATATTTTTTAATTACTTTGCACTTTACTAATTATAAGTTGATTGTAACTAATGAACAAACATTGTTGAAGGTTTTTATTAAAGTCGAATAATAGAGTCTGCTTAACAGTTCTTATTTTTAAACCAAAGAAACATGAAATATTTAAATTCTATATCATTACAATTATTAAAAAAAGTGGGAGAATAAAAAGGGAAAAGGGACGGGTATATAATGAATGAAACGACATTTTAAGAGGTTTGAAAATTTGAATTAATTGTTAATATTTTTACTTTCTATCGACTTGTTCATTAAAATCATCACATGTCAGAGATATAAAGGGCAGAAAATCTTTTAATCTGTGAGTAACAATGAAATTTTACAATGCCATTTTGCAAGTTTGCAAACGTGAAAAATTCAAACCAATACAATTGATATAATATTACTTTTTATTAGAATTGGATGCATATCGATATTTGACCATTCACAATACAAATATATGTACAAAGTGATACTATATTACTTAAACTGCGTTAATTATTAAAGATTAGATAAAATAAAAACTACAATAAATAAATTTACAATATCGGTAACTAACTAAAAAGTTAATTCTTCATTTTCGACTATTTCTTATTATGGTTGATTGCTTTCAAGGTTCAAGGACAGAATAGAGATAAAAACATATCAAAACAAAAGAAAATTATAATAATTAATTTAATCTTATATTTTTGGCAGCCTCCTGCATGCGTACTGCGTATTCGACGAATTGCATTCTGTTTACCTCTCCTCTGAATGCTTGTTGTCAGAAAGAATTTATTAAAACGAATATTATTTTTAAAGTTAAACGTTTTAATATGGGCAAATAATAGACTAAAATACAAATATACTAAATAATTATTTTTATTAAAAAGTAATATTCGTAAAAATTTTGGTGTATTTCAGAAAACAAGCGTAAAATGTGGTAAATCTCTGTAATCCTATGTACAATTTTATTCGAAGTACACTTCGCGTTATTTTTTTTTGTAATAATAATAATTATATTTTTATCTTTACTTAGCTAAGAAACATGCGTAATGCTTACTAGAATGTACTCTTGTTTTATTATTAACAGTAATACTACATAAAATATAAAAAAAAATAATTTACCTAACGTATGAGATCATGTGCGTCACTCACTCTGAAGCCAGTGAGTAAAAAATCTAAATTATATATTTACAAACAACTATTTTAAATTAACTATACTCTATTTTTTAATTAGGAGGAGTGTTTTTGAATTTAAGCGCAAAAAAACAGCTACTACTGGAACCCAAATATCTCCGCCGAGAAAGCGAAAATATCTGAGCTTAGGACATCTATCTTTGATAGAGAAGCAAAATATATTCAAAAACCTTCGAACTGATAAGCTGGGAATTAGAATTACTGCTATTGTTGCAAGAATATCAAGCATAGGTCGGTGTTATATTACGTTACCATCGTTGTACATATTATGATCTTATCTTATTTTTAGGAGTGGCACACTCTACTGTCTATCGTACCATTAAAGAATACAAGGAGAAAGAACAAGTTGCCCCACTAAAGAAAACTTCGAAGGTAAAAATACAACCGATTACCATGAAGAAATGAATGCCGAGGTGTTTGAAAGATGGTTTCATCAAATATTGACCGTATTGCCACACAATGTTGTTATTGTTATGGACAACGCTACATATCACAGTCGAAGAATTGAAAAATTCCCACAACATCCAGGAAACCCGATATGCAGATATGGTTGAAATAAAAAAATATCGAGTATGATGAAGAGATGGTTTGATCTAAACTTCTTCAGTTTATTCGCCTTAATAAAGATCAATACAATACGTCTGTGACAGACGAGATGGCCAGAAGTTGCAATAAAACTGCCTTGAGGTTACCACCTTGCCACTCTGAACTCAACTCAATTAAGTTAATATGGGCTCAAATAAAAAATGAAGTGGCAGCTAAGAATATCTCGTTCAAATTGACTGATGTAAGGGTATTTTTACTACCGGCAATTCAGAATGTCACTACAGACAATTGGAAGATAATGTGTACAACATGTGGTTAAAGAAGAAAGGAAAATGTGAGTTGATGATACTATCGAGCCATATGGACAAAGATAGTAGTTCAAGTGAAATGGAAAATGACAGTGAACAATTATTTTAGAAGGTAATGTAATGTATTCACATGTATTTAAAGTCAATTTATTGTTTAATATGTATACGTTTTATTGAAAATTAGTGTAAATTGTTGTTCGCTTGTAAATAAACATATTAAAATAACGATTATAGTAGAATCTAGCAACATTTAGAAACTTCCATTAAGAAAGGTACAATGTATAAAGTTGAAATCTCGTATGATGTGTACTTGATCAATAAATATTATTCTGCAGTGCTTTCTATATTTAATTGATTAATTATTTTTGTAATGAATAATGAAATATAATTAATTACGTAACTACAATTTATATAAAATCATAGCTAGTTTCAAAGCTACCGCCAAGAAGTAATTTTGAAAAATTGCATCGTGTAAACGCGTCTTTTCATTTTACTCCTCCGAATTAAAAAATGAAGCATAGAACAACACTTGCTCCAAAAGCGATTATTAACGGAAATAAGCTATTGGTTTTGTCGCTAGATGATCTACAGGAAATATCTTTATTTGCTAATATGATTCTGCCATTCAATTTCTGGGTTGGACGGAAATTATGCGTCATTTTGCCATGAGCAGAATTTATATTTCGAAACATTTCCATCTAGAAATTATAGTATTGTTTAGTTCCTAGCCAAAAACCTTCAAATTTAATTTATATTATAGTTGGAGTAGGATTCTGTGTACTGTTGCTTTGAATTTCACAAAAACAAGCGTCACTAAAATTGGTATTCTACGCATAATATCTATGCGTATTCATTCATATTTTTAGTACATAGCAGTATCGAAAGAATTGCATTAGAACAAGGAAAAACATCTGTCAAATTGATAGTAACTTTCCAGCTTAATAGTTGGTGTAACTCGTGGATGCGGAGTTAGAAACTAAAAAAAAACACATCGAAAAAGGTGCCTAGAACAAATAATACCTAACATAACAGCTGCTCATTGGCATCATTGATGGGAAAGACAAATGTGAGGAGAGAAAAAAAACGCTAACACGCAGTTTTAGAGTAAAACTCAAATTTTACAAAGTTTCCAATGTATTTATCACAATGTTATTATAACATGTTTCGATAACACTGTAGAATATCTGATGAAGCTACAAAATTTGAGTTTTACTTCTCCGACCATTGTTCAATATAATGTAAATTGGCTAATAGAAAATAACTTGTTGCAACACCTAACAATACCAAACGCAGTCAGTAACCAAATGACTATATGACCACAAACCTACTAATTTAGTTCTACAGCTGTTCTGTTGTTCTACCACATGACCGTAAGAGTTAGAGTTGAAGTTAGTTTTACCCCCACCCCGACAGTCACCATTCCATTTTGTTCTGAGCTCTCTGCTAACTATGCATAAACCACCAGTTCAGGATCATTCACATGTGCAGTTACCCTGTACGCTGTTGGTGCGCACTCTCTCTAGTTTAGCAGTCCAGGAGACGAGTTGGGAAATTGTACCTGCTCGTTTCGCTGTGTGAGCGGCAGGCGAGTGTGTATTCTTGTGGCACTAGATAGCGCAAAGAAATGCTCACTTAAACTGATTGTTTATAGACGGTGATATTAGCTGCAATGTTAGGGAGAGATAGATGCCGAGTAGACCAATATATATTATCTCTGGAGTAGACGCAAGGGTTTTTTTACAAGTTTTTCCCTATAGTGATAGTGACTGTGCTCGCGAGAGTGTAGACGCAAACGTGACCAAGCTGTGCCGCGCGCTGGTCCGTTCGGTGCAGTGACACTAAAGAACACAATTGAACACAAGTGAACAGTGTACATATATTATAAACCAAACCTGAATTGTAAATACACCTAGTATAGGAAAATTCAACATATCCAATAGATATAGAGAATAGCATGTATTGTTATGATGATATAAAAAAAAATAAACGTCTTTTCTTTCTTTCTTTTTCTGGAGTAGACAGAAACATGTCCGCGTGTTAGCGTTTCTTCTTCTCGCATTTGTCTTCCTCGCGAATTATCCCCACCAATACCATGAGTAGCCGTTATTTAGTATAATTATGTTAGGTATTGAAAAAGCCATGAAAGACAGAGTAATAAAAGAAGAAAAAATAGGGACGAATGGAGATTGTTGAAGCAGATGACACCAGGTGGCACTAATATTTCGAAAAGAACTTCACTTGTAATTGTGTGTACCTGTGCACCACAATCGTCAGCAACCAGCCGGGTCGACCAGTATCGCGTACTATACAGTAATTACACAGTACATTTGTAACAGCTGTATTAATTTAATGTACCTTTCAAACATCATTGTGATTTCCCTTCTACAGAGATCGAAATTCGAGATGCGGCAAAAGCCGTAAGGCCTTTGCTGTAATAATAAAATAATGTTTGGTATTGATCACCTTAGTAGTTCCTTATAGTACATGGAACCTGTCGAAGTGTATACACGTGGATCCCATAAACGTTACATTTTCATTTATAATATAATTCCATAGTACACGAAATACTACCCCTGATCACACCTACCTGCCTATGAGACAATGGGATTGTATTTTTGTACTCGATCCACGTAACTACTTCTGCACAAGGTGGTGTCGTCAAAGAACCACCGTAGGTGTAAAAATGATCTCTATCTTCTGTTAAAATCAGATCTAAAGTAATGGGTTCCTTTGCTTTTGCTGAACTTCCTACTCCGTTAAGTTCTGGCAATAAATTAACGATCTGGTGATAATTCTCGTTATCCTCTTCAGCTTTCTGCAATAATGATAATCTTAACACCAAATCTTTACTAACTTGGAGGATATATTGAATAAAGCTAAAAGAGCAGAATATGTTCAATCTTTGTTATAATAAGAGAGTATTTGACCTACTAAATGTTTAAGAATACGTGTATTTTCTTTATTAGTTAAGCAATAGATAAATTGTATCGATTGCAACTGTAAAGAAAACTTATTATTGATACTACATACAATCTAAGTAAATTGCCGTTTGTTATGGACAACATCCTAATAAATCTTTCATAAATTAGAAAATGAGAGTTACTATTTGGGGGAATTTTTCTTTTAACTCGATAATAATGCCTAAAATACGTGAATTAGGCCTTGCCAAAAGGGGAAAAATCATATTATTCAGTATACAAACCGCTATTCAAAAAAAAAATTAAGTGTTCTAGATGTGCCGTACAGCACTCACTAAGAAAGTTTAGGAAAACGAAAATATATGAGAACATATCGAAATCAGGACAACGCAGCATACCAGTTTTAGAGCTGATTGCACTTTGAAAATAAAAATCTCAATGAACTAAAACAAATCAAGATTATAGTAGCGAAATATGGTGTAAGAATGTCGGTAGGGCATCATTTCAAAAGCACCTATCAGGCAAGCGCCCGTATCACAGTATACGAGGGCGACCTTAAATGTTTCCGGAATCGACAAGAGATGGCGCACAAAGGTTGAAGTGGATTCATTGGTCGACAAGGGTAACCTTTTCAAAATTGTCATTTGTTTCAACCTTGTCAAAATTTCAGACGTCTACTGTCAATAGTTGTTGCTTAAGAGTGTGTTTTGTGTAGCATGTCAGGCGGTTTCGCAAAAATGGATAAAATCGAATTTTGTGCAGTGTTAAAAGACTTCTGGATGGCTGGGAAAACAGCTACGGAAATTCGAGATATTTTGCTAGAGGTTCATGGCGGATGTATTCCATCATTTTCGACCATCAGCTTCTGGGTAAGTGAGTTCAAACGTGCAACAAGCACAAGCGACGAACAACGCAGTGGGCTTCCAAAAACCGCTACCAACGATGAAATGGTCGACAAGATTCATGGTGTCGTGTTAGTGGATCGCCGATTGAAGCTGAAAGACATAGCAGAGACAACAAGCAACTTAATTAATACTTGCAGGTAACAATTTAAATTTAATTCTTTGAATTTGAGAGACATGAACATCAATCGTCATTACCGAATATAGGAAAGAGAGAACACATAATCCATCTGGATGTTCAGTAGCTGCTGCGATTGTTCCATACCATGTACTATAAAAAACCATGTGTAATTCCATTGGAAAACTGCAACAATAAAATATCTACATTAACAATTCAATACGCAATTATTGTCATAGACGAAAGACAAGGGTCATTTTGAAATTATCAGGTTACCGTCTCTGCGTAGAGTTAGTAAAAAATCTCGGAACAATTGAATGAATAACTTGGAGAGGTACTTTTTTTAATTCGATATGTACATATATACAGAGTGCTTCATGAGGAGTTACATTGAACGATATATGAAAAAGTATAGATTGGAAGATTCAGAAAACTTAGCAATGCGGGAACGACCTGAAATGTTTCCGGAGTCGACATAGTATTCGTGTGGTTTTTTATTTTTATTTTTCGATGTAGTCTCCTCGAAGATCAATACACTTTTTCAAACGGTGCTTCAGTCTCTTCAAGCAATCAGAAAAGTCTGCAAAGTAGCCATCTGTAGCGGCGATGACCTCCTCATTTGAGGCAAATCTCTTTTTTCCCAGTGATTTTTTCAGGTCTGGGAATAGGAAAAAGTCGCTAGAGGCTAGGTCCGGTGAATACGGAGGATGAGAGACTAATTTTTAGCGCGACTCATCCAACATTGACACGACGATGCGGGGTGCCGGTGCATTGTCGTGGTGGAAAAACATTTTTTCGATTTTATTCATTTTTGCGAAACCGCCCGACTTACTATACAAAACACACCCTTAAAAAACAACTATTGACAATAGACGTCTGAAATTTTGATAGTTGACGCTTTGATAGTCACCTCAAACTTTGACTCATCAGTCCATAGCACCCTTTTCCAATCATCCAGTGTTCAATTTCCATGTGTTTCTGGCCACTGTAGCCCTTTTTGCCTGTTTCCCCGTCGTAGTAGGGTTTTCTTGTTGCAATGGGGCCGTGAAGATTTGCAGCTTTTAATCTTCTTTTCACTGTAGTAACAGACATTTTTCTTGCACGGTCGCAATTCATTCTTCTATTTCGCTTGCTCAGCGATTTTATACGCATATCGTCGTCGTGAGTTGTTATTCTCTTATGACGTGAATGTTTCCGAGGCCTTAAATTGCCCGTACGTTGATATCTCCGAATCATATCATTAACAGTCGATTTATTAATATTTTTTTCTGAAATTTGACGTACTGAATAACCTTTCTTAATGAAAAGTGCTTTTCTAAACTTGTCGGCTCTCCCCTCGGAATTTTAATAACTTTAATCAGGTTCACACAAAAAGATACACTCTTAACACTAAGGCACGCACAAGCAGGTTTATTTTGAAACCGAAGCATTTATCAATACACAATTCACTTCCAGGTGGCCTGCTTCCACCCCAAAAAGTATTGTAAATTTATTACCTGCAATAGTGTCCCAAAAATAATCCTATTTATGGCGATGAGGATTATTCTGAAAATTACTATATTGGGTCATAAAATACAATAGGTTTTTGATCATTCTTTATTCGATGTTTTTGGAAGTTTGCCTCTATAATTAATAAACAATAAACTTCATAAAGGACCTAATATAAATGTTATTCATATATACTTTTAAATATTATCTTTTAGTAAAGTTTACATTTTACTGGGTGTCCGAACTAATATGGACGATGGTGTACATATTCCGACACTATTTTAGATCACATCACCCGCAGACATAAGGCAGCTACCGTAAAAGAAACATTATTCGCCATTTTCAAGGAATTTCGGGAAAATAACGTAACGTTTCATAGGAGAGTCTGATAGAAAAAAGCTGATTTCATTTGTGAAATGGAACGCTAAGTATATTCTGAAAACTTTTTCCTTTTTTTTTGACAGACTCAGAATAGATGGTACATCAGAAGGAAAAATGCTATTACTTTATTAATTTAACCAATTTCGTAGTTCTAACAATAACAAGGTTAGAAATATTATCGATTCCAATATGAACACATGCATGTACATACGGCTTTAATCAGTTCATTATCGATTTGTCCCATAATAATTAAGTTTCCAGGTAAAATCAACACACTCGTGAAATTTTCCAACGTGCATGTTTATATTAAAGCAGATAATTTGTTGATTAATCAACCTTAATTATCTGTCAGGCTATGAATGTTTTATGAACGTAAATTACGCTTTCACGTTCCAAGTTTTCATTTAATGCTATCGCAGAAATTAAAGATTATTAGATATCTTTTTTAACATCTTTTAAAAAAAAAGCAAGACAAAAAACATATTTTTCGCTCTCTATTAGATAACAAACGAGGCAGTAGGTATAAGTTCTTTCACGATACACATTAAAAGTAAAAATATATCTTCATTATGAAAATCCCATCGCGCCGAAAGCTTTTTCATATCCAAAATTTTGTGTAGAATATGACCAACGCTTCTTCTGAGATGCCTGTAGTCTCTGCTATCTCTTTCAGCTTCAATCGGTGATCGGCTAACACGACATCATGAATCTTGTTGGCCATTTCGTCGTTTGTAGCAGTTTTTTGGTGTCCACTGCGTGGTTTGTTACTCGTGCTTGTGCGGTCGCGTTTCAACTCGCTCATCCAGAAGCTGATGGTGCAAAATGATGAAGTACATCCGCCATGAACCTCTAGTATATTTTAGATTTCCGTGGTTGTCTCCCCAGCCATCCAGAAGTGTTTTATCACTGCGCGAAATTCGATTTTACCCATTTTTGCGAACACGCCTGACTTGCTACACAAAACACACTCTTAAGCAACAACTATTGACAGTAGATATCTGAAATTTTGACAGTTGCAATAAAGAGGGTTGCTCTTGCCGGCCAATTAATCCACTTCAACCTTTGAGCGCAATCTCTTGCCGATTCTAGAAACATTTCAGGTCGCCCTCGTAGTAAAGCTTTAGATGCTCGTCAACAAGTGGATGTCATTTACATGGACTTCTGCAAAGCTTTTGATACAATTGATCACTCAGTGCTAACTTCCAGGTTGTAATCAACAGACAGTTCTGCAAGAACTATCGTTTTTCTTGATTCATATTCGCGGGATCAGTTATACTATGTATTTTACAATGGATACCTCTCCAACTATTTCATTGCCTCAAGAGGTGTTACACATGAGTCTAATTTACTATTAAATATCTACACCAATGACCTTTTACAGCTTCTTTTGGTACTTGCGTCTTTAATCGCAAGCATGATGGCATATGTTCTTCAGTTAGTCGATTGCAATATTTTGATTTAATTATTTTCATTTCGGAAAATGCAGACACGCACAAATAAGTTTATCGAAACATTGCTGTCAACTGAAGC
This sequence comes from Trypoxylus dichotomus, assembly GCA_023509865.1. Classification (NCBI taxonomy): domain Eukaryota; kingdom Metazoa; phylum Arthropoda; class Insecta; order Coleoptera; family Scarabaeidae; genus Trypoxylus; species Trypoxylus dichotomus. Next base: position 40,489,710 of record CM042081.1, read on the forward strand.
GCAATTTGCCTTAGATTTGGGTATTTATCTTTAGATATAAAAGACTAGAATTTTGTATCAGATGTTGTGGTTTTGAGATGTATGTACTACCTCATTTTCCACAGAAGATGAGTCCATATTAAACTGATTTACTATTTCAGTAGCAGATTTCTCAATTGTTATTACAGGAAAACGTATAACTCATAAAAGTTGAGATATTTGTCAATTTACTAAAATCACAAAAACGTCATTCAAATTTACTTAAAATATGTGTTAATTCTCTCTCATAAATATCAAAATTAAATCCTTATCGACCATGTGGCGCTGATTGCAATAGATTACTTTGTAGGCATTCTCATTACTAGGTCATATTAACTTTATTGTGGCTAAATATAATGTTAGATCTTTCGAAATACTATTATTACTGTTTAGGTGTGAACGAATAAAAAATGATTTTATGACAAAGGTCCAAATTTGATGAAAAAACCAGTAAAACTGCGGTAAAAATTCGAAAATATAACTAGAGTTAGTCTTTCAGTTGTTTACTAATAAGGGCAGATAAATTGTATATTCTTAACTTTTCATCTCTTTAAATATTTTTTAAGTTACAGTCAAACAAATGGAAAAATACAAGAAATAATATATCTATACATACCTATGATTATTAATTTGATTTTCTGATCCTTCTTCGTCGTTAGCTCCCCAATGATAATGGAACTGTGCTAGTTTATACGTTCCCAAAAGCGGTCCCCCAGAAATTGTTGGCATTGAAGTGGTATCGAGTGTGAATTGAGCTGCAATCACATGCACATATATATTTTTCAGTTTGTATTTTATTTAAATCAATTAGATCTAGTTACTAACTCGTATGACCATTATTTGTAACTGAGAGGCCTGCTTCTTTATCGAAATCTTTATAAACCAGCGGTAACATTTCCACTTCTTCAACGTTGTGCTCATCGATGTTAATGGGACTTTGATGTTTTCCAACACATTGTTCAAAGGTCAGTCCCCAATTATCTGGCCCTATGTCAAATACGTATAATGAATACATTTGGACTATCAATACAAAAATCTAAGACACTGACATTCAATGTACGAGGGCTGTTTTTTTTTTCAACTTCCTATAACTCATAAAAATAAGACAAGTATAAATAACAAAATGAATTTATTAGCAAAAGTTATGTACAAACATGGTTACTTTTTATATAATCACCGTGAAGATTAATGCATTTGTCATATCTATGGACGAGCCTTCTAATCGTCTCTACATAGAATGTTACCGCCAGTAAGTTGAGATGGTCCGTCACATTGTTTTGAGGTTCCTCTGGAAGCTCTGCCCTCCTAGCTACTTTTTCAATTCGCGAAAAAGGTGGTAATCCGTTTTTCTCGAACCAATTTGTCAATTTGAACAATATCTACGTGCCTGCAACTCAGTTGAAGATGGCGAAATGACGTCACAAGTGGCACTAATTATAGAGGGGGAGATGCGCAGTCACCTTCTGAGCATCCCCATCTCCCACCGCGCGCGTAGCAGACAGGAACGTAGATTGGAAAAGTAGCAGCCCTTGTATGTATTACTTTTTTAAATTTTAACCTCAGTTAACTTACTACAATCATGTATTGAGATTTGCAGGTATCGCAGTAAACTCCAGATCGCGCAAATTACTTATTTATTCGCAATGCAGTGTTTTTAGAGCACCCTCATTGTCAGCCAAATTACCAACCGTGTTTGAAACGCCTATAGAATATGGAAATAAAATAAATTCTTTCTATTGAATCGTAACATTTGAATACTTTAAGAAAGATGGTTTCTTATAGTTTTTGCAATTTCAAACTAACATTACTCTTGTTTGCGAAAGCAATTCGAAACTCAATTATTAATCATGTGTTTAAATGTAAAGTACGAGGGAGATCTGAAATGTTTCCGGAATCAGCAAGAGATGGCGCATGAAGGTTGAAGCGGATTCACATTGGTCGGGAAGAGGAACCTTTTTTATGGCAACTTTCAAAATTTCAGACGTCTACTGTCAATAGTTGTTGTTTAAGAGTGTGTTTTGTGTATCAAGTCAGGCGGTTTCGCAAAAATGGATAAAATCGAATTTCGTGCAATGATAAAACACTTCTGGATGGCTAGGAAAACAGCCACGGAAATTCGCTGATCGTGTTTCAAGTGGTTTTCCGTGAGACATTTTAACACAGGAATTAAATTATTTACTCGCACTAAAATGTAACATCGAGTTGCACGCAACGGCATCTAATGATAAACCAAACGCACTGTTATTGTAATTTATGCATACTTTATGGAGTAAATACCATCTCTGCAGGAACTCAGTCAATTCTTAGACTTCGAGTTTCATTCATAGTGCCATAACATTTCTACCCGTATATTACTTAAAATATCGATGCCTGGTATTGTTTATACTCTAGCTAATTATTTCGCGATTTTGAAAGGTAATATTCCAGTTTCGTTATTTATCCAACTTAGTCCTTTAATTAATAAAATGTGTACACGCTTATAGAATTATTATGTGAATAAAAGTACTTCATTATATACATTCAAAATATTTTGTTAAAATTTAAGGTGTCCATTTTATTATGAGCGATGGTGTATGTTTATGGTGTCAAATTCTTTAAGCACCTTTAAGAACTGATGGTATAAATTTGATATACATAGATTGTATTCTTATTATAGATTGTCCGTATGCAAATAACGGTTGTACAACATTGATAATCATGCACTAGTGTACGTAGGTAATCTCTTTTTAATGTGCTAATTGTAGACTAATATGGCCACAATAATACTCACCTATTCAGACGCCGTAACTATCAATTGATATCTAATTATTATGCTTACTATACGCGGACTCTTTGGTTACTGCTTCTAATTATATATCTTGTCGCAAGTTATATGAATTAAACAATCTTTTTTGACTAAGTGAATACCTGTCGACTAGAAGGCATGTTAATGTGATGTTACATAAGTTTAAATCGGATATTCTTGAATGAGGTGAAATAATTTACTTAAAACAATTTTCAGTAATTGTTTTGATTGGAGGATATAAAGTAACTTCTATACAATGTTTAGCGTATGGGCGCGCGACCATGCTGTTTTATAGAGAGTAAATAAAGTATGTACATAAGTTGAAATCCTTGTTTGTTGGTGAAAATTCAACGTTTATCTTGTAAAACTCTGAGCCTAATTAACTATGAGATAATTTTTCAGGTTGTTCTCAAAAACTTTCTAATGCAACACATTTTGTAACTATCGAATAGCCACTGGAACACATCATCAAACTGATAAAAAAAGGTATTGGTTGTCATTAAAACAATGCTGACGTCATGAATTCAACAAATATTATCCAGGTAAGGAGCATCCTGTCGTAATATTAGGTTTCACTTTGGATATTGTGCACTGTAAGAATAGTTAGTACCATGTATGGTAGATTGCAACCAGTGTAAAAGACGTTATATTAGCGAATTCAAAAGAAATGCCAAAATCACAATTAAAGAACAAATCATTTAAAGACTATTCTACAAAATATTAACTTTAAAAACAGAAAAGCACTTTTATACCAGCAAAGCTTATTTTGCTATCATATGTGCTACTTCTATGGCCATTTAAAAAATTAGATTTGATTTATTTTTATTTATTAGGTTCGACATTTCATAAATTATTTTGTATTTATTCTATAAATTATGTATTGTAGCACATACTCTTAAAATTAAATGAAGTGTATTATATAACAAATTTATATATTTGTCAATATATATATCCATTTATCTGTGCTATTTATCTGTCTGCCACTGTATATAACAATTAGTCTCGGCAAAGTGGGGCAATTTACAGTACAGTGCGGAAAACAACGTGGAGGGGCCGAACGGCCATACCAAGGTGAAGTAACGTTCGCATCATTCATGATCGTGACCTTCATGACTGAGCATAGGCGATGCGGACCCAGGAATGTTTACACATAAAATAATGATAAAAAATATATTATATAATGTGCTGAAACACTTACTGATCTAAGAAGTTTCCACGAAATCACAAACTTGGCGGCATCTATTAAATATTACAATCATTAAACCTGTTTCCACATTTTTTTCAGTGCGTGCGGAATAAATATCTTTTAATGACGAAAACGACCGTTCCACATCGACTGATGTTATGTTTATGCTGTCAATAATCTTCGTATTACTCTTTCAGAATCAACACCATCCACAATTTGAACAGAATTCACAAACGACATCGAATCATTTTGTAATTTTTCAATTCCCTCCGCTATTCCATAGTAATTCTTGCGAGTACTTTCTAAATCACATTTTACCCGACTATCGTGAAACATTTTCTGGCTTTTCTTGATAACTTTGGCGTGTCTCGGATCGTATGGTAAAACTACCTTCTTTACATCATCAAAATGTTCGCAGTAGTAAAACGCAGCCTTATGCCATCTTCCGCAATGCGTAGTAATCGGCTCTGGTCGTTCAGGCACTTTGGGACACAGTTCGTGAATTATTTTTGAACGTTTTGGGAACTTTAGAAATAGTGATTTCGTATGACCTATTAAAGCATTTACTCATGGATAACATTTAGGGATTAATTGCGCCACAAGGTTTAAAGCATGGATTTTACATGTTACATGTAACAGATTGCCACTCTCTTCTTTAAGAGATCGGCCTAAGGAAAGCATGTTAGCGGTACCGTCACTCACAAACTTTAAAAGTTCGGTTGTTGAAAGTTGGAACTTGTTCAATGCCCTCAACAGCACTTTTAAATTTTCATCGCTAGTACATTTTGCAACTCTTTTGGAGGCAAGTAAGATACGGGATGATGGTTCAAACACTTCAATCGTACGTCCCATCATATTCGCCATAGAATGTTTTTGTCAATCGGTTGTTTCGTCCACACATAACCACAATTTTTTATCTTTCAATTCTGCTTTAATTCTTCTTTCAACATAGTCACGAACAGATGGCATAAAATTTCCTAACGATGTCCGCCTTGGTAATGTATAATCCGAATACCTGCTTTAGAAGGAGACAAATGTTTGTTGGTCTAGTAAAGTGAACGGTTCATTACAAACATCTATATCAAATATTAATTGTTAGCTGTATCGTTTGCCATGAATTGCAGAATAGTGTTTTATACTTTTTAGATGGCGTTTACACTTCTAACTGCTGGTACACGTCAAATAGTTGTCGCACTTTACACATTTAATTCTATCACTTTCGTATTCTAAATCAGGCATATTCACTAGTATGTTTTCTATATAGTTAATTCGAAATATGTCGCTTCCGGAACGTACCTAAATACGACATTTTCTAAGCATGGGTACTTTGATATGGATACTCGATTCCCCGTGCCGCGCTTTTTGCGTCTCCACCTTGGTCCCCGCACAGCACGGAAACTTGGCCCTCTTTGCTATAATTGTAAAGGATATCGCAGTTTCAGAATCTTTTATATTCAACAAAATCGATTTTACATTGCTCCATTATGATCTATTTAAATTAATTAAAAAATATTGATAGAACTAGAATACTTATTGCCAGAGTACAGGGTTATGGAATATTATATAATAATATATAATTTCAGTAAAATGCAGAGGAATGTTATTTCATATAGTCTGCAAATAGGTGTCCTGCACACAGCGGATTCTTATTGGATGTTCAATAACGGTTAATCAATCTCCTCGGACAGAATAGATTTTTATAAAGTTAATGCTTTAAAAGTTTATCTCAAAAACATCCGTAAATACAGACGCTCGATTATATGAACGATATCAACCGTTGTTCACATTCACAACTTTACATTATTTTGAAATATTTTGAAAAATAATGTCCTATTTTTATTTGCGTAAATTTACTCTTAGTATTTTCTAATGCCATTGCCCGTAGTTTACGGAACACTAAAATATCGGAATATATGCCCTTTTCTTCAGCCCAATCTAACGCTTGATTAAAAATTTCTACAGCTTGCGCGTCACTCACTGTATTTTTTATTTCAATCGGAAATGTGTGCATCGTCCATCTTTTTATCGACATCCCATAAACTAACATCGGTAATTGTGCAAACAATATCGGGATTTATTGCTTTTAATAATTTGAGAACGTCCGATGATGCACTCTCAATAACTTCAGCATCAGATAGTAACTGTTTCCTAATGATGGTTAGCGGTACATTGTCTTTATCGCCATAACCATCACTGGAGTAAAGCAAATCTTTCCAACACTTTCTGATTGTTTGCTGGTTAAGAGCATTCCACGCCATATCTAAATTTAAAATTGCTTCACGTAAAGTTACTTCCTTTAAGGATTCAGAAACGTTTTTAGGATTTTTTGATAACGCACACGAACGTAGAAATTTTCGATAATATAATTTAGTAATTTTTATTACATTTTGATCCATCGGTTGGATAAGTGGAGTTACGTTGGGCGGCATGAACATAACAAAAATTGAGCCATCGTTGCTCAAGTCATTAACTTTTCCTTAAACGGCTGCACTAGTTGGGATGATGCCAATAATTGTTTATCAGACATGGACAGCAGTCGAATTCAATACCTCCTTTCAAATCTTTTTAGCCAGCCATCACTGGCTACAAAGTTTTCGGTTACTTTTAAGTTTTCATTCAATAATTTTGCTCTCTCTTAAATTCACCGCTGATTGGAACATTTATACAGACGATGTTCCATTCTAGATGCTTGAGAATTTTTTAAAGTTCTACGATATCCCGGGCCTCCGTGTGTATCTGACACATGTTGTAAAATTTGTAACTTGCCAATTTGCCAATTGAGTCACCCCCGCAACTTTTTAATCTCGTCGATGATTTTTACCTTGTCACTTAATTTTAAAAATGTTCTTTTATTGGACGTGGACGCCATGTCTGTTCTGGCATGATTTTAGCTGCACACTACTTTATTTCACGAGAGGCAAGAGAGCCAACGCTTACAGGAATCCCATACATAAATCGGGGAACAACCGGTGCCGGCGCCAAAAACGTTTACGTAAACATTCTTTTGACTGATTACTTTAAACTGTTTACATTATCGAATCGTACGTGGTGCAAGCTTGTTTACATTACCAGGCGTTCCATTTGGTCCTATAGTAACAATTTTCTGTTTACATGACCCCGACGTTTCCACTACTGGGTATTTACATGAGCGAGTGTTTACTGTAATTGCAAACGAGAAAACTGTATAGTTACAGTACGTGCTATAATAAGGGACCATATAAAAAGGATTACGTCAGCCATGAGAACTTAGTAATTTAAGTAATTCCGAGATAATAATTCCTAATTGCAATCGTTTAATTGAACACGGTTTTTTTGGTGGTATAAAGTAGTTAATTCAATTAATTCACACGTTCTCTATTGCTTCATGTCCTAATAGAAGAGATATAGATCTAAACTACTAGAACTATTATCATTTAATAAAATGATTTCATTCAATAGATAATTTCATTCGTTAGAACTATGTTATCTTTCGCGGTAGGAATAACATGCTTTTGAGTTATTTTAAGGGGAACTAATATATACAATTCTATGGAAGAATTTATAGGTAAATCAAACCGCAAAAGCCGCTCGATATCAAAACCAAATTGTACATTCCATGTAACTAAACGTGCATACATTCATTGTTCATTTCATCTTAAACTTCTAATCGGAGGAAGTAGTAACTATTTTTGCGATTACGCTGAATCATGTACTTTAACAATAGGATCGTTCTAGGCAAAATCAAGCGGATAGGCCCGATCACGCAAATATCGACAAAAGTAATTCGTTGCACGTAAAAATCTACAGAACAATCCGTACGTAAAATATACACTGTGTGTGTGTACTTATATTTATCGCTGGAGAAACGCCAGACTTGATTTACGTCGCTATGTGAAGACTTAGTGACGTTAGCTGTATTTATTCAAAATACAACACCACATTGTCCAACTGCATTTAGTAATAATTACTTAACTTTATTGCCCTGCAAATAAAGCAATATTCAATTACAAAGCAAAATTTAATAATTAATGTACACACGTAAAACAAATAGTATCTCACACTTTCACGGCCATTTGTCATAGTCGTAACGGTTGTCGGGTTCCGCCGTGTCACTAGGTTTTCTGTACCTGACGTTTCGCGAACAACTGCGGTTCACATTTTCAAAGGTACTGCTGGTGTCTGTGTATAAACCTTGTATAGCTCTTATTAAATGATGTGGATATCCCTTTTCTTTCATAGTATTCTATAATTTACATCTACTTACATTATCGAAGTCTATAAACCCTGTAAACCGTAAATTTTATAAGCGATGCCTAACACAGTGATTCCTCGGTAAGTTTGAGTTTCTTATCGCCTTTTTCGAACAACTGTCGCTCTTTTCCAATCATCAGGGATAATACTATTTTGTCAACATATATTAAATACATGTAGAAGCCTTAGGTGTAGTATTTCCAAAGCTCTGTGTTAGCGCCATCTATACCGGTAGCTAATAACATTTCTTAAATTATATTTTGTAAATTGTTTAAAGTATTCCTAATTTATTAACCTATAAGGATATCTTCACTACTTTTGATTGGCTAAGGCCATTCTCGATCTAACTAATGTGTTGGGACATTAGAATAATCCTTAATACCTAACGCAAAGTTCAATTCAATGCTATTACCCGGTGCAATATGCAATTCTTCCAGATCTTAAATGTCCGTTTTCTCTGAGCTTCATTTCAATCCTTTTCTAGTTGTTAGTCTATTTTTGTGATCAATCATCGTCAGAATTTAAATTTGACAGAGTTTCTTTCGGAAGAAATTTCAATTGGGCACAATTCTACATCCTACAAAGTAACCTGTTCTTTACTAACGCCGACCACAGAAACCTTCAGATTTCAGACATCATTAATGTTTTCTTATTAGAAACAATTTTTATTTGTATAAAGCAGTTCTAAAGGTATTTTGATTAATATTGTGTGAATTCATTAAATTTAGCTTAGAAAAGGAGCTCTTGTAATTAACAAAGGTGTCGATTATCATTAGATTTTTTTATAGCTATGATGCCAGAAAGAAGAAAATGTAATTAATGGTATTTACAAAAGTTTTTTTATTGTAAGTAATTAAGAGGCAACTTTAATGTTATTATAGTATAGATTTGATTTTACTTTTTTCATATACACTTCACTATTTTTATATAGGAAATGAAATTGAATGACCTGCAACTACTACTTAATTTCTTGTAATTGATATAATGATTTTGTTACGTGTTGGGTTAACCGGGACAGGAAAACACACCTGACTATTACGTACTTGCTTATTCTTTATATAAAGTACAACTAACTCGATCTATTGACAAAGCAAATACAATAGTAAGGTGAATATCCAGTTTAGAGTATTGGATGGTATAAATTTAATTTTAAAGCATTACTTCGGAGAGATATCTAACAAACCAAAAATTTGTTGCTAAAATTTAATCAAAATGTTATTGACAAATTAATGCAATTAATTAAAAACATTTTGGAAAATGGTAAACGAAAGTAAGGAATAAAGAGATCTATTAATAGTAATAATTGTTTATTGCCCAACAGTCCAAAGGCCAATTACAGGACAAATTTACAAAAATTATTGTTTAAAATTTAAAAATACAAAATAAGTTGCCTATAATAATATTTCCAATCAAAAGGAAAGTGAAATGAATTAATCTCAAGATGAGGAATGTATCGATACAGAGCAAGCATAGTCTCTGATACCTGGGCGTCCACATTAATAGAAGCCTTAGATTCCAATTAAATTATTTAATTTCTAAACTAAGCATTGCCTATTAATAAACTAATTTATTTTATCCAGAATATATGTACATATATGACAAATTAACAAGAAAAGGTTCCCGGGTTTCAAATTCAGATCTTAATGAAACTTGGCAGGTAAGAAGAGTATGTAGAGACTTGAAAATAAATTTCATTTATACAGGATGTTCCGAATATGTAGAACAAGTCACACATTATGCTAAATTACGCAAAACCATCTATATATTACATATATATGTTTTCTATTAAAAAATATAATTTTTAATTAGGAAAATTGCATCAGTTAGTACGAGGGCGACTTGAAATGTTTCCGGAGTCGTCAAGAGATGGCGCACGAAGGTTGAAGTGGATTCATTGGTCCGCAAGGGCAACCATTTTTATGGCAACTGTCAAAATTTCAGAGGTCTACTGTCAATAGTTGTAGTTTAAGAGTGTGTTTCGTGTAGCAAGTCAGGCGGTTTCGCAAGAATCGATAAAATCGCATTTCGTGCAGTGATAGAACACTTCTGGATGGCTGGGAAAACGGCTACAGAAATTTGAAATATTTTGCTAGAGGTTCATGGCGGATGTACTCCATCATTTTCGACCACCAGCTTCTGGGTGAGCGAGTTCAAACGTGGCCGCACAAGCACAAGTGACAAACCACGCAGTGGACCATCCAAAATCCGCTACTAAAAATGAAATGGTCGACAAGATTCATAATATCGTGTTAGCCGATCGCCGATTGAAGTGTTGGCCATATTCTACACAAAATTTTGGGTATGAACAAGCTTTCGGCGCGATGGGTACCGCGTTTGCTCACACCTGAGTAAAAACGGTATCAGGTGACCGTTTCGGAGGAGTGTCTAGGCAGGATCAAACGCAATCCAAGGGGATTTCTTCATGCGTTTCATAACCGTAAATGACACTTGGATCCATCACTATACACCAGAGACCAAGGAGCAGTCGAAGCAGTGGACTTTTCCAGGTGAATCTGCTCCGAAGAAAGCAAAGACGCTTTCCGAAGATATGATCCTCATCTGCAGAAGGAAAACACGATCACGGGGCAATACTACAGCGATTTATTGACCCGATTCGATGTAGTATTGAAGGAGAAACGGCCTCGTTTGCAGCGGTAGAAAGTGCTTTTCCACCACGACAATATACCGGGTCATTCATCCCGCATCGCCGTGTCCAAATTGAATGAGATGCGCCAGTGACTTTTTCCTAATCCCAAACGTGAAAGAATCACTAAGAGATTTGCCTCCAATGACGAGGTCATCGCCGCTACAGATGGCTATTTTGCAGACCTCAAAACATCCTACCTAACAACTTGAAGAGACTGGAGTAACGGTTGGAAAAGTGTATTGCTCTTCGAGGAGACTACAGCGAAAAATAAAAATAAAAAACTACACCAATACTGTATTTTTCTTGTCGATTCCGGAAACATTTCAGCTCGTCGTTGTATGTCCTAATGTCCATAATTCATACAAATGTAAACACGGAATTACACGTGATAGCAAACCCTTACCATTAATAATAATGAAATCACGGGTAATTTTTGAAGTCTCAATATACTGTACTTACCTACGAAGTTACAATAAGATCTAAATCTGACACCCGGAAATCTTTCCTTGTAAGTATAATAACTAGTCCAAGTAAAATATCGAGAAACATAATGCGGTTAAAATTTTACCAAAGAAATTGAGCTCTGTTTATACTTACAAAGTCGGGAACAAGTGGAAGACAAACACCATAATCTTTATGGAGTATAAATCGGTTTTTAACAACCACATACTACATCTGTAAACGCACACCAAAATAAATCGTAGATATTGATATTAAAGGTGATGTGGAAGATCAAATTTATCAAGTGGATGTCCTGTTGTGTATTATAGATTCTTTTTCTAATCTATACAACGCTAGAGAGACCAAAATTATGTGCTTTGTGCAGTGAACATTATTTTGGAACTTGCTATGCTACGAAGAAGTACGTTGAAGTAACGCTTGTAATGATTTAAAGCAGTAAAATGTGATATCATAAAGTTTCTAGGTCGAAGATGGCATTGAAATAGAAAACATATGTATGTCTGCACTTAAGCCATATTACCACACTCGTAATACAACCTTAACTTTTGAAAATCGGTTTGCTAGTGTCATCGTGACATCAATGAATATGTCATTTGATTTAAATTCAGACGAAATTAAAGCAAGTGTTGGAATTGTTGTCCATTATTTTCAATTCCCAAGTTTATACGCCTTCTCGTGCTATTAAAGGAATTTTGCAGTATTAATGCACATTCTTCAATAATTCTTTACTATAGATCTTGCGGGAGGTTTAAATATTCTATTCTTTAAGCTAAGAAATACGAAAAGCTCTATATGGTAGAAATTTCGTACGTAAGCTTACAATCCGATCGTCAAAAAGTTAACGAACAAAAGCAATATTTTCTTGTGTCGTGTGTGCTGCTGCATCATGTCGTTGACAGTAATCATATGCGATTCATCTTCGTACAGCTATTCAATAAATTCATTCAAAATGATTCTATACTTCTCAGCATTAATTGTAAAGTTTAAGGGCAATAGGTCCAACAATTCTGCGCCGTGAAACTGCTAGCTAAACACCAAGTTTCGCAGTATATAGAAACAATTAGACAAAAATATGAAGATTTTCACTACTCCACATACGAATATTTTAGGAACCCCGATGGAACCACGCTTCATCAGAGAAAAAGTCAAATTTAGCAGGTTCTGTCATCTTGGATTAACTTATTTGTAAACCACTGCAAGTAAGTAAGACGTCTAGAGTAGTCTACTGGCAAAATAGCCTGATGTGATTGCATCTTATATGGATGCATATATAAGTTTAAGTTAATAAATTACTGTGGAATATTGATAACAGAGATTGTGACTGAATTTAAAATAATTATAGTATGTTAGAATTTTTTTTCATTAAAACGAAATTATCATTACACAATAGTAATAAACATGGTTCTATACGTATTGGAGATTCCACCGCTATCAAAGAGGAATACGAGACAATATCATTGATCCTGAATAATATCAAGTATGTAGAGCATCAATGGATGATATGTGTCGATATAAAAATGGTAAACTTTCTCCTCGGGCAACAAAGTGGTCATACAAAATATCTTTATTTTTTTATGCCTTTGGGACAGCAGTGCTAAAGCCCAGCACTGGATTTAGTTCAAGGTTGCGTGCTCCTTGAATTCTTTACGAACCGTTGGTTGACAAAAACAAAATCACCTTTCCACCACTGCATATCAAGCTAGGACTTATGAAGCAATTTGTTAAGACTTTACCTCGAAATGAGCCGTGTTTTGAGTGTTTGGAATAAAACTTGCCAAGGCTTAGCACAGGAAAACTGAGGGCTGGAAATTTTGATGGACCTCAGAAAAGGCAACTTTTAAATAACCCGCAGTTCACAAGCGTGGGTCTAATGCCTGGTGCTCTTTTGTTGAAGTGGTTAAAAAATTTCTTGGAAATCATAAAGCAGCAAATTACGTCGAATTAGTAACATAGATGCTTTCTAACTTTCACACGCTTGGATGTAACATAAGCATCAAGATTCATTGCCATCACAGCCACTTAGATCGTTTTCTAGAAAACTTAGGTGACGTTGGTGAAGAACAGGGGCCAAGAGTTCAGATAGACATCAGCATTATGGAGGAAAGGTACCAAGGTAGATGGGATACCCATATCATGGCCGATTACTGTTCGAATCTTCAGTGAGATTGTTTGGGTAACCTCACGCAAGGAAATTTTATAAAAGAAAATTTTTAACTGATGATTGAAAGTTGTATATACATATTTTTCTGTTAGATAAATACCTCCTACCCATTTTTTTGAGTCTCAGTTAACAGTTATCAAATAGTAATATTTAAAAGGTTACGTACATTAACGAAACATTATATCTAACTTTGGCAAATTTTTCCTAAATAAGGCAGAAAGAGTGAATTTCGAAAACTAGATCTGATTGAACAAATCTGACGGCATTTTTGGATTAGGCACCCCAAAAGTGCTTAATTACACTTAAAAAAACCGAGGCACCAAAATGTGTGTTTTTATTATAACATGCGTTCAAATAAATTTTATCTCAAAGTAGCCTTTGAAATTATAATTATGTCGTAGCTTGTTACTAATACTTTTGATACGAATCTTGTTTGGTATAAGCTATTTGAATGGCATGACAAATGTCATCTGAACGAATACTCTATCAAATTGAAAACTAATGGAACTAAAAATAGTATGAATTACGATAAAACCGCTGGGGATTTCCCGACATTCTCCCCAATACCCCAAGAGTTTATTTCTAAACCATAAATCGCAACTGTATGCGTATGGGCATGTTGAACTGCGGTGTGCGTCTACAGATGCTGTGTGTAATTGGAACCATTATTATATGTACAGCTTAATGAACTAAGAACGTAAATACGTGTGTAGTATAGGGACTTTTTAAAAATCGTACTCTGTAAATACACATAATTTTGTAAATTTGTTATCATATCTCTAGTAATACATTTTTTGAGTTTTAGTTACGACAAAAGTTTTTTATTGGAATGGACTACTAGAGGTAAAATTTATTTGGACGCTTTTTACTTAAATTAGCTGCAAATATTAGGAGAATCATTTATTGAAGCAATTTGAAAATTCTCGTATTGCGCACCCCTCATATAAACTCTACCGCAGTAAATGTGCACAAGTAGATCAATTTTATTACATTGAATTGGTGTTCTATTCTAGTTTACCTTTATTTCCTTCATATCCGAAGTCTTGACCATAACCTGTAACAAATAAAAGTCTACACTAACTTTGGGAAAGGCAAAATAAAAAGTGTTTTTAATGCAATTGTTCGTATTCCCTACGTTTTCTTATTACGGAGTTATTGTCTACTTTAGATCCAATGCAAAGGTGACTTACATTCTTTTCGTGTTGTAGCATTTTAAATTTGATTTAAAATATGGAACTACATTGACATTACAACTTCTTAGCTAATATTTTTAAAGTATGACACTTTAATCGAAAGCATTTGCATGGTAAGTTATAATACTGTCTTTTGCAATAATTATACCAGTAATCTATAAATCAAATGAACAAACAAGAGAACGTAAGGTGTCCTTCCATTTATAAAATTCAGGATTTTCACTTTTTATGATTCATAGTTGTATCAATCATTACAGAAAGACAATATAATCTAACCGCAAAATGTATTATGTTTTAGAAGAACATTTTCTTTCGACTTTTTATGTTGATAAAAAAAGTTTTAATCATTGCCGTTACTATCGGTAAGCAGAACGATAACAAATAAAATGATTATCAGATACTTATTGGCAATAAAGTGTTCATGATAGTCAAGATTACTAATAATTATTATCAAGTCTATCTGCGATATACTTGATCATTCCTTTTTCACTGATTAAATCCATAAGTAAATTAAAAGCTTACACAAGGTTTAACTGCATTAATGGAAAAACTAATTCGATAGAATTAAGAAAGATTATTCTTGTATAAATTGGATTATTAGTATTATTTTACTGCTCAAGAAAGTATAAGAATGAAATAAAATTGGCTATGGCACAGTATTTAATGAAGTTAGGATTTTTCGACCTTTCTTGTGTTATTATCTTTAAAAATATGTTTTCTTAATGATGCATTCTTGAATAATTCCCCATGGAAGCAAATTATTAGATTTAAAACAAATAGAATCGTTTGGAAATAGAAACTTAAAAACTTATACCGTTCTACTAATTTATTTATTACCTTTGCTTGTTAATTCCACCAGCGTGAAAAACATTAAAGTCAAATGCATTAATTCATACATTTCAATTGAGACCACTATCAAGTATATGCACACGAGCACAGTTTAAAAGAACCTCTTGCGTTTTATTTGTAAATGTAGCGCTGAAATGGAATGACAATAATAACTAATGATTCGCGGCGGTCTTGCATTATATATGTCCCGCTAAAGACGACGAGTACTCTCAAAGGCGATGCGCCTTCTCTTTTGACGTATAGATTATACAGCCACCTAAAAAAATAATTGACACGTGTGCGAAGGTGATATTTTTCCTTTATGTAGTGATAAAGGTCTATTTCGTGTAAAGTGCTGTTCAATAATTACAAACAGACAGCAAGGGCGTCAGAAAATAAACGAGACAATTTTAATATTGACTTTCCATCGTGCGAAGTAAATACGAGGGCGACCAGAAATGTTTCCGCAATCGACAAGAAAGACACGGTATTGGTTTTTTATTTTTATTTTTCGATGTAATTTCCTCGAAGATTAATACACCTTTTTAAACGGTTCTCCGGTGTCTTCAAGCCGTCGGAAAAGTACGATGTTTCGAAGTCTGCAAGTCATCTGTAGCGGCGATGACCTCATTTCAGGCAAATATCTTTCCTCCCAATGATTTTTCCAGGTTCGGGAATAGGAAAAAGTCGTTGGGGGGGTAAGTCCAATGAATGTGGAGGATGAGAGACTAATTCGTAGCGCAACTCATCCAATTTCGACACGACGATGCGGGATGCCGGTGCATTGTCGTGGTGGAAAAGCCTTTTTTCACTGTAAACGAGGCCGTTTCTCCTCCAATACTGTATCGAATCGGGTCAATAAATCGCTGTAGTGAGGATCACACCTTCGGAATCCCAAAAAATTGTCGGCCATGACCTTTTCGGCCGATGAAACGGTTTTTGCTTTCTTCGGAGCCGATTCACCCGGAAAAGTCCATTGCTTCGACTGTTCCTTGGTCTCCGGTATGCAGTGGTGGATCGAAGTCTCATCCACGGCTACGAAACGCACGACGAAGTACCTTGGCTTGCGTTGGATCCTAGCCAGACACTCCTCCGAAACGGTCAGCTGATTTCGTTTTCGCTCCGGTGTGAGCAAACGGTACCCATACCGCCGAAAGCTTTTTCATACCGAAAATTTCATGCAGGATATGGCCAACGCGTTTTTCTGAGACGCCTGTTGTCTCTGCTATCTCTTTCAGCTTCAGTCGGCGATCGGCTAACATGACATTTGCTAACCATTTCATCGTTAGTAGCGGTTTTTGGGCGTCCACTGCGTGGTTCGTCACTTGTACTTGTGCGGCCATGTTTGGACTTGCTCACCCAGAAGCTGATCATTAAAAATGATGGAGTACATCTGCCATGAACCTCTAGCAAAATATTTCGAATTTCCATGGCCATTTTCCTAGACAGCCAAAGGTGTTTTATCACTGCACGAAATTCGATTTTATCCATTTGTGTTAAACCGCCTGATTTGCTACACAAAACACACTCTTAAACAACAACATTGATAGTGACGTCTGAAATTTGGATAGTTACCATAAAAGAGGTTGCCCTTGCCAACTAATGAATCCACTTTAATCTTCGTACGCTATCTCTTGCCGATTCCGGAAACATTTCAGGTTGAAATACTTCTCGAAACGCTGTAAAAAACATAAAATTTAGGAAACCATTTTATTGTTTTTCAAAATATTCGGGATTGACATGATTACACTTTTCGCATTCGGTGGAACTATTCTGTGAAGCGTTTTCCCCACTCTGCATATTAATACTTCGGAAGACAGTGTTTTATGATGTTTGGATATAAAAAGAATAAAGAAAAATGATAAATTAGGTAAATACGAGCAGAATCATTGTTTCCACATTGCATTTTAGATGGAGAAATCAACGGTTTATCGTCCTGAGTGACAGTTGTGGTTATAACTGGGCTGCTCATTTCTCAATCTTTGAATTTTCACGCTCTCATAGTGAATTTTAACACAAACAAAAAAATATTTTCAAGTCTCAACGTACTCTACTTACCTACCAAGTCTCTTTGAATTTGACACCCGAGAACCTCTCCTTGTAAGTCTGAATGACCTTGTTCGTCATCCCCAAACCCAACGGAATCAATCGTTTCTGCGTTAAACTACATTTGGAATCATAACAAATCACAATCCCAACATTTTCACCCAAAAAATTTAACGGATATGATATTTGAAAACTACCACTTTAACTACTAGATTCCAAAAATATTCCCTCATATATCTACAAAATTTTTGCAATTACCTTTAGGTTTCTTGAATTTTCTTCGCCATGTTGTAGATTTTTATGTAAATCCTTTAATTAATCTAGAAATATATTTGGTTGCAAACGCATAGGTCATACGTATCTCATATAGCACCATTTGCTTTTCTAATTTGTGGTAGTTTGATATTTGTTCCAATGACTTATCTAGTTAACATATTAATCATATTATGTTTGTAATAGAAATTTAATGGTCTCTATGTTAATATAAAAAGGTGATTCTCTACAAGTTCCTAAACAGTTGTTCATGGGATTTTCGACGTCGAATAGAATCAGTTTGCAGCAATAACAATAACACTACGCTTTTAGCAGTTAATGTCATAATAATAATAAATCTACCGCAATTATTAGCATTAACATGTTTTATCGAATGACTTTTCAAAGTCGTCAATAAAGAAAGATGTTTCACTGACGCAGTAAAACGACATCCGAAACGACCTTATAGAGGCATTCTTTTACCTAATCATTGAATCCAATAATTAACACATTTCTATGATAATTGTCTTAATAACAAATATACTGATTGGGCCAGCTTATTATAAGTTTGGTAAACTGCAAATGTCTCAACTTTTAAAGCAAGCTTATGGAGATAATGCTCTGAGCCGTATGCTACGAAACGAAAGAAGTAGTTGTTAATCAATTGAAGATGATATTCAATAAAAAGGGCCCTTTACGCTCACTAACGAGGCATACGTTCAGAAAATAAAGGATCTGGTTCATTCAAATCGACGTTTGGTTGTCAGAAGACTCGTGATCTTGATGGAATCGTGCTATAATGTTTTGTAACAAAATTTGTTTCTCACACAGAGAAATTTTAGTGGATATTTCCTGACAACTTCTTGAACAAATCAACAATGGCGGTTTATTCCCAAAGATCCTAACGGAAGATGGAAGTTTGGTTCATGGCTATGACGTTAAAACAAAAGCTCAATCATCACAACGAATTGGCAACGGATCTCCACGTCCAAAAAAGCACTTTTTAGAAGTATCCGCTACTGAATAAACTTACATAGTGCCAACTTTAGTCGTCATCATCCAGTTCCTCCAGAGTTTCGAGGATAAGGTAATGTTATCGAAAGTATAGAATTTACTAGAAAATATTTTAGAATTGTACTGGGCGGATTGAGAAGTTTAGTAACTGCCGTTGCCGGTCTAAAGCCCGGTTAAAGGAGGAGGGTTCTCAGGTCAGGTTAGCTCCTCACCTGAGGGAAAGAGACAACATAGTTCACAGAATCAAAAATGTGCCTCGGAATTGGACGGATCTAATGCTGAACATTAACATACGACGAGGCATAGGAAGAAGACGGGCGAAAGCCTACCTACCGCGTGTAGAAAGGAGGAAGAAAAAGAAGAAAAAGAAAAAGAAGAAGAAGAAGAAGAAGAAAAAGAAGAAGAAGAATGGAATGGAAAGGAGGGATTCATGCTAGCACTAACGCATTTGGTCAAAAGACCGTGGCATTGTCAAAGAGATTTTTTTCCAAATTTACTATTCTGCCAGTTATAAACGTATTCGTTCTTCAATTAGAGTCACTTGAAATTATATATTTGGAAAAGAAAATACATCTACCTTTAGAGTTATTAATAAAGAAGTACAGAAAAATTGTTTTCCGCTCGTTTTATATACTGAATTGCCATAATCTTTAGCTTTATTTTCTTTCAGATATTTGTAACCATCATCACACCTACGATTTCATAATATTTTGACCATTCATTTCCTTCAACATAGCTTTCATTTTTGCATAATCACACTAAAATTGTTGAAGATTCTGTAATACTGAATTGTTAATATAAATTGTTTCTGATTATTTATTACGTTTGATTGATTTTCAGATTAACTATATAATAATTGGATACTACAATATTTGCTTACCGTTTTAGTGGTGTGTTAACTATCACTTTTAGTTTTGCACTTACACTTCATACATTTATAAACGTAGTGGTGAGAATGAATTCATTACACCTACACTTATTAAGTGTGGATATTAAATATGAAATGTAAGCTAACGAAATGAACATTAATACGTTCTATCAATAAGGGATCTTTATTTAGAATATTACATTTATAACATACTTCTATTTTAATTCCACTCTGCAGTTTGCCACGTGTACCTATATACATGCTTATGGATAATATAAGAAGTGAGATGTATCGCCTGATGTGCTGACTATTGATGAAGAACTTCTGAGTAATTTAATTGTAGACTCTAAATGTACACATTAAAAAAATACTGCCTTAATGCAAGACTGCTTCCAACTCTTTTGTGGTTTTTCCTTTTACTGAGGGAAAAATTCTGTAAACTCGCTGCAAAATATTGGTAACTTGATGCCACGACCAATCAATCATGCAAAAACTCATTTCAGAATGTAAGTTAATAATAGCATATAAGAATACTTTTTTTTTAATTTAAAGCTAATAAGTAAATACAATATATGTACGTCCAAATAAATTTTACCTCAAAGTAGCCTTTGAAATTGTACTTACGTCTTAGCTTGTTACATAAGGTATTTGAATGACATGACAAATGTCAAAATCATAAAATGAAAAGTTTTTTCATACATCCTTTGTACCTTGCGGTGTCGGACTACCATTCTCTTGTTTTTGTCTTCCACAAATTCGTGTTTTGAGCCAGCTGTTTGGTTTCAATCCATCCCATTTTTTTTTTTCTAATGTTCTACACATTTGTTTTTTCCAGGTGTTTCGGGGTCTACCTACTCTGTTTTTGTCCTCTGTTTTAGCTTCAAAAATCTTCTTTGTTAATCAATCTTCATCCAATCTGTGTATATGTCCAAGCCATCCTAGTTGTCTCTGGTCGATAATTATTTCTACTGACTTGATATTTAGACTATTACTGGTTGTCGTGTTTCTGATCTTATCTCTCATTGTTACTCCTTCTATTCTTCTTAGGAATATAAAACATATATGTATTTTCTTTCCTTTCTATGTTAGTCTCTCTCGTAATTGTCTGATCACGAATGTGAAGTCTTGGGTGCTTCTTCCTTTTCTAAATCCATGTTGAGTATCTTCTGGTGTTATTTCCAGCTTCTCTCGGAGTCTTTTTTCTAGTATTCCTGTCAATACTTTTCCTGAGATGCTAGCTAACATTATTCCTCTGTAGTTTGAGCATTCTTTTGTATATGGACATAATTATTCGCGTATTCCATCCCTTAGGTATTTATTTTTTTATTATTTATGATGTTTAAAAGGACATGTAGTTCTTTGTTATCTTTGTCTCCCATATATTTTATCATTTCAGTCGTGATTCCATCCTCCATATTTCCAATTTCGTTGGTTAGCACCCCATCAGGTACAAAATTTCGTATTTCTACGTTAAGCGGAATATACGGTTGCAAATGGATAATGCATAACCGTTAAATTGTCCAATTACGTATTTCTGTAAAATATTTCGCAGACGAAGAGATACAATCGTAAAAGCTCTTACGACCATTAGATCTCAATAACATCGTTAAAAGTGCGGTATTGTTATATTTAAAAAAGACCAAGCTAAATATATTGACGCAAAAATATGTTTCACCATGTAATTTCGTTTGATTGTTGCATGGGTGGTGTGCTGTTGAGACTTACTGTGACACAAATTTCTTTTAGTAAAATAAAAACTATAGGTTTAGACCTTTCTGCATTGGTTTCAATCTTTCTTAACCACATCCATCTTATTCAAGTTCGTTTGGGAGGAAATGTAAAACAGAATCAAGGACATTTCCTTGTAGTACTACCATGTTATTCAGGTATGAACACCAGTTATATTACTACAACCTTGATAAAATGAGTGTTGTCGCTTAGTTTTCAATTTAACCTAGCATACTAAAACGTTTAGATCTGAGTTATGTCTGTAAATACAGAAAAGTAGCAAATTTTACTCTCCCAAATTACTATGTATTTGATTCATAACTTTTTTTCTAATATTGGTAGACGTTACTTTAATAATAATTAATCTAATGTTTTAAGTAATAAAGCTAAGAAGCTAGTAGACTGGCATGAAGTTATTGAGTTCATTTTAGATTTTTAAAGAAGGATAACATACGCAGTCCTCCACTGATCAAGAAAGAAAATGTTTTAATCTGAAAGGGTATTGAATGTCGTCACTAAATTCATCTGAAATAACGTATCTAAAAATTATAATACATCTTTATTCTGCCCACATATTTCTTACGAAAACGAATAATAAAGCTCCAAAATCGACAGAGGTATTATAAATAATACGAATTTCGAAAGAACATTGCCATCGCTAACAGAAGCTTGAATACCATGATTATTTTAGAGAAGAAATAATCTGATGATGAAATTACAGAGACACTAAAATGTAACGTAACATTTGTTAAACCTTCTTCATAACCAATGTTTCTCCATTCGCTTTGTAGAATGTCAGATCGGAGCGTTGGGAGGACTGTGTCATTATTGTTAACACATTCTTTTGTCCTTGGCAATGATCTTCAAGCTTTGGACGAGTACTTTAAAAAGTGGGGCCTCCAAACGATTCCGAACAAAACAGAACTCCCGGCCTTCCATCTTAATAACGGACAGGCTCCCTTAGATCTGGATATCCAGTTAGAAGTCTTAAGTAAGCACAATCCACACCCAAAATACTTTGGTGTTACTCTTGACCGGACACTGACGTTCAGAGCACATCTGCAGAACGTTGCCGCTAAAGTCAGAACTATCACTGTCGATCTAACATTATCCAAAAACTTGCTAATACCTCGTGGAGAGCCAACACAGAAACCCTAAGAACCTCTACTCTTGCTTTGGTCTACTGCTTTGTGGAGCATTGCTCTCCCGTATGAATCAATAGCCATCATACCAACCTGGTCGACACCCTGCTCAATCAGCCAATGAAAACCATAACTGGGACTCTAAGGACTTCCCCGATAGCCTGGCTCCCGGTCCTGAGTAATATAGCTCCCCTCCTCCAACTTAGATGTCTCACCGCCCTTAACTCTCTAGCGGAAAAAGTAGCCGCAAATCTTAAGCTACCCATCCACGATGATTCTGCAATATTCACGAACCCCCAAGTGAAATTGAAGTCGAGACTACCAGCCCTCAGAACAGCCAAGCAGATCATAGATTTCTCAATGAAGGAGCAGTAGGGCATGCAGTGAAGACAAGAGGTCAAAAATTTCACTCTTATAGACGAACCTACGGCAAAAGTGTCCGATTTTACTATCAAACGGAGAGAATGGTGTAACCTCAACCGAATACAAAACCAGGCATGCGACAGGGAAGAGTTGAAGACCCGTCCTGCACAACATGTAATGTTGCCGAGCAGTCAGTCGACCGTATGGTGCTGGAGTCTCCCGACATCCGGTTCGAGGGCAGCCTTCGAGACATTCACAATCTTGACCCTACCATGGTTGAGTGACTGAGGATCTGCAATTTGCGGCTGTGAAGAGTCATGCTTGCTTATATTTTTGCTTCTTGTTCTTTTTCTTTCTTTATTTCTTTTGGTTATTACTGATGACTAGAGACCGGATTATATGCAAAGTGTATATATTTGATTTTATTTTTTTATTATATTTTACGTCTATTTGTAGATGTCTTGCACTAATTAAAGTTAATTAACGTTAATTAACTTTAATCGGTGTAATACATCTACATATAGACGTAAATATAATAAATAAATAAAATAAAATATATGTACTTTGCATATAACCCGTCTCTACTGATGACGTATACTTATTTTCTTTTCTAAATGCCGTAGCAGTGTGCAAATTCATATGAATATTCCATTGTTTGCTTCTTAATATTGTCTACACATCACTGCCGTGCACTTCTCATCGCTATCGTGAATAAAATATGAAATTTTCTTCTAATAATTTTGTTCTTAACGTAATTGCATATTATTTTTGATGTTCTAGTACCTTCATATGCAAAATCACCAAAAGCCAATTTACAGTGATTAAAATTGCTAGTCTAGAGTACAAATGAAAAGATAAATTGTGGAAGTAGTTTGTATTTTATCCTTTCAATAGCCCTGCTTAACAACTGGAATTAACGCAGTAAATCATGACTACATAACACATGGGCTGAAAAGTCCCGGCCCTAACACATAGGTGACGCTAGTTTTATTGCAGTCACCTTTCTCTCAGTTAGTGCTAACTTTCAAAAGACAGCTGTTAAAATTTCATGATATTCTATCCATTAGTTTGTGAGTTGTTGTGCTAAGAGTCACGCTACTTTTGTTATTTTCAAAACAATGGATCAAAAACAATTTCGTCTTTTAATTTTACACTGCTTCTTGATGGGAAAAAATACCGTTCAAGCGAAGCAATGGCTTGAAAAGTGTTATGGGGACTCCGCTCCATCAGAAACAACAATAAAACGTTGGTTTGCTGACTTGAAACGTGGTCGTAGAGACACCGATGATGCAGGACGCAGTGGACGTCCAAATGAGGCGGTAACACCAGAAAACATCAAAAAAATCCACAAAATTGTTTTGAATGATCGAAAAGTGAAGTTGCGTGAGTTAGTTGACATCGTAAAGATATCAAAAGAACGTATTGGCTTTATATTGCATGAGCATTTGACTATGAGAAAGCTCTGTTCAAAGTGGGTGCCGCGTTTGCTCACTGTTGACCAAAAACAAAAACGTGTTGACGATTCTGAGCAGTGTTTGGCCATGTTTAAACGTAACAAACCGGAATTTTTGCATCGATATGTGACAATGGATGAAACATGGATCCATCACTTCACTCCGGAATCAAAACGATCGTCATCTGAGTGGACAGCAACTGGTGAACCTCGTCCAAAGCGCCCGAAAGCACAACAATCGGCTGGAAAGGTTATGGCCTCGGTATTTTGGGATGTGCGTGGTGTAATATTCATCGACTATCTTGAGAAAGGAAATACCACCAACAGTGAATATTAAATAGCGTTATTGGAGCGTTTGAACGCCGAAATTGCAAAAGAAACGACCGCATATGGCAAAAGAAAAATTTTGTTTCATAAAGACAACGCACCGTGTCACAAGTCAATCAAAACAATGGCAAAACTACTTGAATTGAACTTCGAATTGCTCCCACATCTACCGTATTCACTAGATTTGGCTCCCAGCGACTACTGGCTGTTCGCAGACCTCAAAAAAATGCTCGCCGGTAAGAAATTTCGCACGAATGAAGAGGTTATCGCTGAAGCTGAGGCCTATTTTGAGGCAAAAGATAAATCGTTCTACAAAAGTGGTATTGCAATCTTAGACCGGCGGTGGAGTGATTGCGTTGTTCTTGATGGAGATTACGTTGATGAATAAAGCTAATTTTGAACCAAAAAAAAACGTATTTTTTTGTCAGGCCCGGGACTTTTCAGTTCTAATCTAAGTAGTTCTAATCTATGTTCTACAAAATTTCAAAATGTCACCAAGGAGAATATTTTCGATTCAGATTCTATTAGACTAAGAAATTACAACCTTTGCTTTCTCCTTTAATGGTCTTTTCATTTAAATATTTATGGCTAATTTATACAAAAATTAATAACAAAAACAAGTCGGTTTTATGTACATGTATGGTACAAATGCGATATTAAATAGTGTTTATTATTGTAACATCCAGAAAAGAAGAGATCAATGTTAAGATGCGATACACTTCAAGGAAAGGTCACAAACTATTCCACCTTCATTAATGAATATATTCTGTAACATGTAAGCCACTTTACGCTCGTTACATCGAACAATATAAAACAATCCCGCAAACTATTTAAACGAGTACATGGAAACAGTTTTATTGTCATGTATGATCATAGACAAGTTATTTTGTGCAATTACTATGCCGAGGCTCCTAAATATAACCGGAATTCTAGTTCCAAGTCTAAACATCGCATTAAGTAGCTCATATTCTATTCAATGCAATTCAATGTCTTCAGTATTAAGGCAGTTATTGCTTGAATAATGCATGGAAAAGCACATTACATACACTGGAAATCAATGCAATTAAATATGACCGCGAATGGGTACTTAAGGACATTATACAACAAGCAGATTTTATTCTTCGCATTTGTTTTTTCGTTCCCATAAATAAACAAGCTCTCGTATAATATCTATAATTGCCGCGATAATTGTGAGAGAGAATGATTATGAAATATTTACTTATCTACATGAAAAGAGTAGGATGCGATGTGATTGTGATATTACTAAAAATGAAATATTTCAATCGAAGTATTATATAATATGATCAAAAAGTTGTAATTCTGTTGATACATCTGAAAAATTCATACTGAAAACGACGAAGTTCATAGCTGTTTTGATTTTTTTCAGTGGCGAACGTATGCTCATTATGTAGGAGAAAAAGTCATTAAATAAGTCATAAACTGCGGTGGGAAAGCTGAAAATAGCAGTAAGCTATTTCCCTATCTGTCACTAGGTGTCAGCACAATCCAGCTTTATGATACTCAATTGAAATTCGACGAAAACATCCAGATTTACTGACGAGAAGAATATTACTGCATCCCAATAATGCAAGACCGCATTCGGCCCACTTCACCCACACAAGATTTGTAGAATTAAGATGGAAACTTCTTGAACATCCGGCTTACAGTCTCGACCTAGTCCAAACCGACTATCATCTCCTGATTTTGCAAAAGGATTTAAGTTTTTTTATATACACATATCTTCCATCATTAATAGCTTCATGAAAGAAAATGGATCCTATAATTCGTCTTCAAGTCATTACTACTTACACACTTATTTTAACCAGATGAAAACTTGTTTCAATAAAAAACATGTGGATTTTCAGTTGGCTAGGTTCTACAATCTTGAGAGTTCATTGCCAGACAAGTGTAACCAAACCTCATCGTTAAAGATTGTCTTGTCTAAAGTGTCAGCGTTATTGTTGTTATTCAAAGATCACTGGCAGTGCTGCGTCTATTAAAATTTTGTGGAAATAATTGCTAAATGCATTCACTTTACATGAATAGAAATATGATGAGTTCTCTTTTAAAGAATTTAGGTTTTCGAGTTGAAACCGTGTCGTAGTTGCATGAGTCTGCCGACGTTTCGCTCTCAGTTGCACAAATCTTCTTCTGGACTGCTTCATGTCGTAACGCCGCTCCTCTTTCAGTAGCGTTACGACATGCACGAAAACAAATACCGTGAAAGCCTACAACAACTTATAATATAATTGCTTCTATACTGCTGCATGACAACTTCCTTAAGCCTGCAAAAAAATATTTTGCTAGGTATACAATAAGAAAGGAGATCTGTTTGCCCAGAAAGCCTACAAAGAGACTTATTGGGGTTCTATAGCATTCATTGGTGTACGTCTTCCTTGACTTTAGGAATCAATAAATTGGGTTTACCAAGGTGGGAGGGGTTTGATGCCAAGAACTGCCACAACTAAGAAAATGTTGCAGAAAGTGTTAAATGGCATACTTTTGTCTGGATACGCAGCGGTATACAGTTTACAATAAAATTGATTTAAATATATACAAGAATCTGTAACTATAAAAGGATCCCGTTTCATAGAAAATACAATTTTCACGATATTACCAGGACTGTTCTTTTCAACCTCCGATAGCTACTAAAACCAAGGCAAGCGTAGCTATCACAAGATGGAGGAAAGTATGTGTAAAATGTTTCATGGGCTTGTTATTACATCTCCTCGCCGCAAAGACCGGTTAATTATTTTTCCAATGGCAAATTGCAACCATTTTTAAATATTGCGGAAAATTTAAGTTGGTACTTCCAGTAATAAAAACCATGTTCGTACTTAATGCTCTAAAAAACTGCGAATATAGTCTTCATTGCCGGGAAATAGCAACTTAATTTGTCCGCGAGATTTAACTAACTTTGACTGAGATGGTGACATTATTCCGAACCTGCCCAAAAAAGTACTGCCACTATAACACATGGGCTGAAAAGTCCCGGGCCTAACAAACAAAACACGGTTTTTTTGGTTCAAAATTAGCTTTATTCATCAACGTAATCTCCATCAAGAGCAACGCAATCATTCCAGCACCGCTCTAACATTTCAATACCACTTTTGTAGAACGATTTATCTTTTGCCTCAAAATAGGCCTCAGTTTCAGCGATAACCTCTTCTTTCGTGCGAAATTTCTTACCGGCGAGCATTTTTTTAAGGTCTGCGAACACACAGTAGTCGCTGGGAGCCAAATCTGGCGAATACGGTGGACACGGGAGCAATTCGAAGTTCAATTCATGTAGTTTTGCCATTGTTTTGATTGACTTGTGACACGGTGCGTTGTCTTGATGAAACAAATTTTTTTTCTTTGCCATATGCGGTCGTTTCTTTGCAATTTCGGCTTTCAAACGCTCCAATAACGCTATATAATATTCACTGATGATGGTATTTCCTTTCTCAAGATAGTCGATGAATATTACACCACGCACATCCCAAAATGCCGAGGCCATAACCTTTCCAAACGATTGTTGTGCTTTCGGGCGCTTTGGACGTGGTTCACCAGTTGCTGTCCACTCAGATGACCATCGTTTTGATTCCGGAGTGAAGTGATGGATCCATGTTTCATCCATTGTCACATATCGACGCAAAAATTCCGGTTTGTTACGTTTAAACATGGCCAAACACTGCTCAGAATCATCAACACGTTCTTGTTTTTGGTCAACAGTGAGCAAACGCAGCACCCACTTTGAACAGAGCTTTCTCATAGTCAAATGCTCATGCAATATAAAGCCAATACGTTCTTTTGATATCTTTACGATGTCAGCTAACTCACGCAACTTCACTTTTCGATCATTCAAAACGATTTTGTGGATTTTTTTGATGTTTTTTGGTGCTACAGCCTCATTTGGACGTCCACTGCGTTCTGCATCATCGATGTCTCTACGACCACGTTTAAAGTCAGCAAACCAACGTTTTATTGTTGTTTCTGATGGAGCGGAGTCCCCATCACACTTTTCAAGCCATTGCTTCGCTTGAACGATATTTTTTCCCATCAAGAAGCAGTGTAAAATTAAAACACGAAATTGTTTTTGATCCATTGTTTTGAAAATAACAAACGTAGCGTGACTCTTAGCACAATAACTCACAAACTAATGAATAGAATATCATGAAATTTTAACAGCTGTCTTTTGAAGGTTAGTACTAACTGAGAGAAAGGTGACTGCAATCAAACTAGCGTCATCTATGTGTTAGGCTCGGGACTTTTCAGACCATGTGTTACTTGACGGACGTTAGTTTCGAACTCGCGGCACCTAAACTACCAACTTCAGACGTGGGTCCTCTTACCACTGGGCTGTTAAATAATAATAATAATAATAGACGATCTATACCGCAATGCATTAGCACACCAATCGTAACAATAAAGTGATGAAAAAAATGTTAATAAAACATATTTTAAGTAAGAAGTTAAAAATATCTGTTCCCGAATTGATAAATTTATCGATCTTCTTTATACCTTTGTACATTGAAGCAATTCTATTCATAATTCGAAATGACAGGATTTAAAAAAAAATAAATTTTGTATATTGTTTGGAAAAAAATACAGATATTTTGATTTCGTTATTTCTAAAAGTTTATTGCTGGTATTTATATATACCTCGTTTATGTCTATGCACTTAGTAGTCATCACATCATGCAATAATTTTTAAACTTTGAAAGATACTTCTGTTTATATACTTAGGTAAATTTGAATCTAGGGATATCTAAATACTATTATTATCTAATTAGTGATAACGATGATATAAAAAAGTTGCAGTTTGACTTCGGCTTTAGAATAGTGTACACTAGGGAGCAAAAATACCGAATTAAATCAGTTACAGTTAACTTAAATTAGTCTGCACATATCTTTTTTGAAATGTAACCATTTTACCTGAAACGCTTTCTATAAAAAAATGTTTGTTGAACAATTAAAACAATAAAATAATTAAGAACATTTTATTGAAACAAAGTTTTTATATTGTCAATATAAAGTGTATAAAAATATATTTAACAACAATATTTACATGACCATAGCCAATCATATACTTTATATTTAGCAGCAATCACCGTCCAATAATCATATTTAAAGTTTTGATCGTATCTCAAATTTTATACCATATTTATTCAGCTTTGCTATCAACGATGTATTGGCAAAAGCAACTCCAGGCGTGTAGCAACCTCCACTGCAATAACGAAAATAAATGCAGTTTAATATACAATAAGATACTAGTAAGTCACCATACCCATTGGGCAGCTTTTCACTTTCTGTTAAAACCATAATTGCGCATAATACCACTGCAATAGATGTCGCTCCATATGCCGGATTCCTTGCACCAACATTCGCCGAAATTTTTTTGTTCGGTGGCGTTTTAAATTCATCAGTTGGTTCTAATGGTTTTTCATCCCATCCTTCACCTTCTATACATATGTCAAATATCGAGTTCTCTTGCTTTTCATCGCTGGGGCCTTCTCGATTGAACATTCCAAACGAAAATAATTTTGGATGCTGAAAATTTCAATTTCACTTAGTTAGGTTTATTATTAAGAAATTTAAAATTTGGATTACGTTCAATAACAACGTGCGGGTCCATTGATATTTACATAGTACTCTAAAAATGCTTCCCAGTAAAACTGCAAGAACAGCATTGTAATATTCTTCAAAACCACAGTAGCATTGGATTTGAATGGGACGTTGGTTGTGTTTTTCGTAGAAATATCGTTGTGTTCTTAACATCACAGAACGATCTGCTCCTGGGAACGGAATGTACCATCTTTGGGTAGGTTCATGTTTAAATATACTTTTCCTGGAAAAGTGTTAATGAATGTAGTAATACTCGAATGCAACACACCAACACAACTACATTGAAAAATACAAAAAAAACCACACCAATACCGTGTTTTTCCTGTCGATTCCGGAAACGTTTGAGGTGGCCCTCATATAATTGATTTTTTGGTGAAGCTTTTGTGTATTTTTTCCATTTGATGCCAACCTCATGACCATCAAATACAAAATTTTTGATAGGTTTCAAAACAGCATATCATTATATATATAAAAAAATTACAAATTTTGTTTAATATTTTGGAGCTTACCTTAGCATTAGTTTTGGTTTACGTAACGGTAACCTATTTGCAAACAATTTGGAACGAATTTCTGTCAACTTTTTATAGTTCGCTAAGCTATGAACAGCCGATTCCCAAGTAGCGTAATTAAATATGGGTCCAGGATATTGATCTTCGATCATATTAAAGTATGCCTCAATGGAATTCAGAGTACCTTAAATTTCCTTCTTGATCTTTCGCAAATTAAAATTAAAAGTTGATAATACCATTGAAATTCTTCATAATAAAAATAACACCCATATCACAGGGTACACTATCCATTCCGCAGGCACTTATCAAGTAAACTTGTTTCTTTAATGCTTCTTCATGATAATGTAGCTGTATCATTTCCATAAATTCTGGTTCCCCAGTAACATCTATGTAATGTGTTGATCTAGCAAGACATGCTTTAACAACAGCTTCACCGTAAAATCTATACGGTCCCACTGCATTAATAATTATTTTGGCTTTTGATGCCATTTGAATTAAGGACTCTTCATCATTTATGTTCGCAGTGATGATAGAAACATCACTCAAGTTGCACCCTCAAAATGTAAATAAATATATATTACAGAAGAAATGAAATATCATTGGAAAAACAAACCATTTTTTCTTTCAATTTCATTTAATACTTCTTTTAGCTTTTCTTTTGATCTTCCTGCTATTCCCCATGTTAATGATAAGTTTTCAGACTTTATAATTTCATATAGCTTAGCGGTTATTCGCTTGCCTGTGAAACCTGAAGCACCAAACAGTATTATATCTAGTCTGTGGGTCATAGTGTTAAAAATTAAATCCGACTTGGTCTGACTGAATTCTAAATACTTACTGCTGAGAAATCTATATCATTTTTCCATGACCTTCTATTTTTATTGAAATACATTGTTTATGCAAATATACTTTGAACCAAAGATTAAATTCTGTTACGAGTATCAACGTACATTTTCGTTAAAAGAATTATTTTACATTTTAAGTTATGCAGCCAGTTTAACACATAAGTTCAAGTTGACATAGGTTTATTATTTTTTTTTGAAAATTGTTTCATTTACTAAAAAGAAAGCAATAAAGTGCATTCTGATATAAAACTAAAAAAAATTATTCTTACACTAATATAGTATACTTTTAAATAGGATTGTTGTATCATTACTGTTTATAATTATTAATATGTTTAAACATTGGCGACTCGTGCTCAAAAAATGTGGGAGTTGCAAATTTTGTAAATACTAATACCTTTTATAGTAGGTGACTATGTATGCTTTATTAAAAATTAATTTTGCTAGGGTACTTAAAAAGAAATAAGAAAAATACTTTTAAAACTTACTAATATCCTGACTTTATTGAAATTAATATCTTTCGTAATAGCAAATTTAATTAAAATCTGGAATACTTTCGATAAAACCCTTTTCTTGAGGCAACATCGCTAATGCAGAAAGTCTTTCTTGTGCCATGCTGTTTTAAAGAAAGTTTTATTGTTTTCAAAGTAGAAAAACATTAGAATTTTTAAAAGTTTCACTAAAAATCACATTTAGTTCACTATTTTGTGAAATGATGTCATAAAGTGGAAGCTTAAAATCTTTCGTATCATAAATTACGCTTACTTCAGTATAAAATTTCTGTTGATCAAAGTATGGGTGATTGGAATGGGTAATTAATTGCTTCTTGAAAGACATTTTCATTTACATCTATTAGCATAAAATAGAGAAGTTTCATTCATTCGCATTGTTTCTATAATTTCTTCACTATGTTCAAACACAGTGCCGACAATTCCGATATAAAAATTCAATTTTGTTGGAGCCGAACAAGGCAACCACTTTTTAAGTGTTTCGTTCAGTAATTGCAATTCTTTGAGAGCGCGTGTACTCCATTACACGATCTGCTATTCCATCCATCTTCTTCTAATTGGTTGTTGTACTGTGGTTAATTCTTGAATTGTGTGTCGTGATTGTTCATAAAAATGGATCCTGTAGTCATAATAAAATATCTCCAGAAAAAGGGCATGACGCCAACTCAAATTCATAAAGACATTAGGGCAACTATTGGTGAGTTTGCAATTTCTTATGATATAGTCAAACGCTGGTGTCGAGGTTTTAAATACGGAAGAATATCCTGTGAAAACCAACATACTATACCGGTAGCAACAGACAAAAACCTTAAAAAGGTACACAATATTGACCTGCAAAACCGACGAGTACGTATCAGGGACATTGTGGAAGATACTGGATTATCATATCATGTGGTGCACAGCATACTGACTAAAGAATTAGATATGAAAAAGCTGAATGTAAGATGGATGTCCTGAATGTTAACTATTGATCAAAAAAGAAATTGGGTGTTGATTTGTAAGCGTCTTTTGGAAAGGTACCAAGCAAACAAGTCGATATGTGACCATGGATGCACCAGTGAGAGTGGAAGCATCACGGTTTTCCTCCTCCAAGTAAATTTCTGCCGTCTGCTGGAATGGTTTTGCTATCTGATGTACTGGGATGCTTAAGGAATCATCCTGATTGACTATTTGCAAAAGGGACAGAGGATTACAGGGACCTACTACGCACAATTGATTTCCAAATTGCGAGACGTTATTAAAGAGAAACGGCGAGGAAAATTAAGGCATGGTATGCTGTTCCATCAGGATAATGCTCCTAGCCATACATCTGGTATTGTTATGGCTGCTATAAACCAAGCATGCTTTGAATTAGCGGAGCACCCGCCATATTCGTCAGATCTGGTCCCTAGTGATTACAGGCTGTTCCTCAAATTAAAAGAAGTCTCACGTGGGTCAAAATTTTCCAGTAATTATGAAGTGGTGCAAGCTATCGAGAGGTGGTTTGCAGAAGTTGGACAAAAATCTTTCCAGGAGGCTGTTGCGATGTTGGATCATCGATGGACCAAGTGCATTAGTGCCACTGTAGTTTTACTGGGTAAACGATTTTCTTCCGTTACCTTTAGTATGTGTTTCTAGTTCTGCAAAAATAATTGTAGATAACGTTCTCGAGTTATGATCTGGAAGCGACGTGTTTAACAACAAATCGAGATCCAAAGAATTGGATAACGGATTCGGAAACCGGATAGTTTTGGACCCGGATACGCAGATCACAATTCAGTCGGATACCAACTGTAGAAGCTTACATTCAGCACTGTATTTTAAAACAAAGTTTATGAAATATAATATCGCTGGTCTTTGCTGTCGCTGCATCGTAGGATAAAAATAAATTCATAAGTGATTTTAAAGATATTTAATTTAAGAGAGCTTATTATTATAATGAAAATAGTAACATAATAAAAAAATTAATGATTAGGTACATAGTGCATGTACATTACCACGTCGTCAAAGTTCAATTTTTGAATTCATATCGAATTTAAATCCATATTTCTCTAATCTTTCTGCCACACAGGTATTTGCAAATGCGGCACCTGGAGAATAATGTCCACCGCTGCAACAGAAATAATTCACTAACGCCTTTAAAATAAACAAAGTAAATAAGATTTCTTACCTGTCTGGCATTTTGTGGCTTTCAGTTAAAATCATAATTGCTGAGATCACGGCAAAAGTACACGTAAGTGCGTATGGATCTTTACCAGACACATCGGCAATGATTTTCTTTTGCTGCGTCTTAGATTTTTTAGAACCTTTTCCTACCAATACTACACGGAATTCAGTGTCTTTCTGTGCTTGTTCGCCGGGACCACCGAAGTCACTATTACCACATGAGAAGAATCTTGGATGCTAAAATATAATAAACAATTGTTTAATAGGGTTATGTCTACTGGCAGAATTCTTTTTTGTTTATACTATGTTTCTGTGTAAGTATTAATTAATATTGAACACTTTCTTGGTTTCACTGGAAAATTTTTGACATAGTGTTGAGATTCGCACGTCGTAAACATATTATAACAATTAAAAAGACACAGAAATATGAACCAACAAAAGATTGACAATTGGAAGTGTAAAAAAAGTTCACTTCGTAATAAATCTTATAGTTTAACTTGATATTTGGAAAAATAATTGATCTATCGAAATGAAATAAAATATAACGGTTACCTAAAAAGTTAGTTAAGAAAACTTTTAATATTTATATGCAAAAGAAAAATGGGGAGATATATTTGGATTGCTGAAACTAATCACTACTAAAATCAATATCATTCAACTGTCGTAGTAAGTGTGAAATTTTGCAAAACGTATTAAACTGCATTCCAGCTCAAACATTTGATTTCCTAGCTTATTGAGTTCGAGCGTCATTCGTCAAACAGTTTTCTCACTATCAGTTATGATTAAACACATGGTTATGTAGGTAAATAGAAACATTCTCTAGCAAATTATTATTCCTGTTGTATTTTTCGTTACTGGTTTGGTAAATTTTTTTAATTTTATTTTTCTTTTAAGCGTTACTCTCCAGCAACCGTGACCACGTCGTTTTGACGAAATTGTTTTTGCAACAACTGAAATGCTCAAAAATATGGTTAGGAGTTGAAGAGAAATGATGTTAAAAAGATTTAGTAAGTTATGGAAGAAAGAAGAAGTGTCACACGAGTGGAAAAAGGCACTAATTGTGCCAATATATAAGAACAAAGGCAATAAGAGAGATTGCAATAGTTACAGTCTCCGTCCATTTGATTAGGACCACGTTATAAATTTAAGTTTTTGTGCGTTTCCAACGCGATAATTTACAAATATAAGTTTTTAATTAAAGAAAAGATACCCACTAAAAGTACCCACAGAGCGTTTTGCGGCAAGAAAAGGATCACTATTAACCGAGATGATCGACGTATCCTGCAACTAGTAACTGAAAACCGAGGTATATCCACTAAAGAAATAGGAAATGGAATGTCTCAACAAGAAGTGCAAATATCCACGCGTGCAGTACGTAGACGTTTGTACGAAGCCGGATTCAAATCCAGACGTCCCCTGAAAAAGTCAATATTAACACCGATGAAAAAAACGAGCACGTTATGAATGGGCAAAACGTCATCAACAGTTCACAATTGTAGATTGGCGAAAGATAAGACAAAATAACTTAAATGAATACGTAAATCAATTTTTTTTGTTTGAACAATGTCTTTTCGTTAAAGATCGTATTCAACGATGAGTCAAGCCGTGACCGAAAGAGCTCAATTTCTTAGACTACGTCCATCTAAACGGTTTGGTGTACTAAAAACGGTGAAACACCCTCCGTTATTTATGGTATGGTCCTGTATATCAGTCGAAGATCCTGGAGTACTGTATTTGCCAAGGCATCATGCATCAACAGCAATATAAGTGTGTATTGGAGGATATCTTGATGCCATATATCAATGATTTAGATCCGTATGAAAGCCCTTACACATTCATGTACGATAAGGCCTCATGCCATATGGCCAAATTCATGCAAAGTTTTTTGGAGACGCAGCCTTTGCCAGTGTTACCTTGGCCGGTAAATTTTCCCGACCTCAATGGCATTGAGAACGTATGGAATGTTCTGAAATCACGCGTGCATTGAAGAAGAAACACTATGAAAGAGTAATTAGTGAAAATATTGGGGATGTGTGGCAAAATGACGATACAATTAGATATTCTATTAACGCTTGCATAGACAGTATGTCAAAAGAACAATTATAAAATCCAAAGGAGGTATTACAAAATATTATATAGTTGTGACGATGTTTATAAACAGTCTATAAACTTATGCTTGCACAATACATTTTTCATTTATATTTTAACAAAATCGCTATTTTACCAAGTGGCCCTTAAATAAAAATAAACACAATGCACCTTGCGTAAAGAATTTCTACCACAATCACATTTACTCAAGAGCAAAACAATGGGAGCCATCAGAATCATTGAAAAAAATTCTCCAAATTTGCTGAAGCCCAGATAGTCTTTTACAATGGTAAGTTTCTGTCCGTAAACTTCGTTCATATGTTTTTGCGTTTTGTTTAAGAGCGATTGGTCAGATGCAGGAAATAATATGTACCATGCATTAAGCGCGCGCCTTTTAACAAATATATCCCTGGAAAAAGCGCATTACAGTATGAAATAATTAAAGGCTGTTACATTTGCTTTACGTACTTTATGGAAGATAGTGTACATAGTTTCAGGAAGTCCCGAAATCTGGCGTTGCCCCCAAATCCACGCAGAAACGAGTCGTATGTGCCATAATTTGCAATTGGACCTGAAGATGAGACCCCTTCCGAAAAACAAAGATGGGACTCTATCTCATCTATGTTACCTGTTGCAATGCAAATTTTAAATGTATAAGGTATTACATTTGTCGTTATTGATTTACATAAGTCAAATAAATTATAATATATTCTCTTTTATTGTATAGATTGCGTTTAATTACCTTCATATTTTTTTTGTATAAGTATCGCACCTAAATCAGCGGCCATACTATCAATAGCACAACCGCTTACTATGTAAACTCCCTTTTCTTTGGCAGGCTGGTGGTACTTTTTTTGTATATCTTCTATGTATTGCGGTTCTACGAATGATGCACCACAAATATCGATCTGATGTGTCCCGGTCTGGATGCAAGCTTGAACTACTACTTCACCGTACTGAGTGTATGGTCCCACGCAATTGATAATTACTTTAGCTGCGGCTGTCATTTCTTCAATCGACTTAACGTCTTCGACATTAGCTTGTATTATAGGAATTTTACTGTAATCTTCTCCTGTAAAGTAGAAAATATTAAAAGTGAAATTAAGTTTGTAAACAAAAGGAAAAATTAATCATTTATTATTTTTTAATATATGCTGAAAACTGGAGAAAGATAATGGATGTCAATTAGGTAGCAACCACTACCTGTTACAAATGATAAAAATACAAAAAAGACGAAAGACAGAAGAAAGAAAGTAATTAAGAAAAAAATAAAATGCTACAAATTGAAATAGGAAGAAATTCGAGAGAAATACCAATACAAGACAAATGAACTGTATGAACAAGAGATTAAAAACGAAATAGACATAGAGGACAAATGGAAAAAAATTTAAAACATCATACTAAAGGCGGTACAAGAAAGCTGTAGAATAACAAAAATAGCAAGTACGTACACAAAAAGAAGCAGATCGTGGACAGCAGAAATGCTATTCAAAATGAAAGATAAGACAAATAAATGGATTAGTTATATGCGTAGCAGAAAAGAGGAGAATTATAAGATGTACAAAATGGCAAGGAAAAAAGCTAAAGAGAGTATCAAGAGGGCCAAACAAAATTCTTGGAGAGAGTTTCGATTAAATCGCGGCTGAAATAATAAAATATATGGGAGACAAAGGTAACAAAGAACTACTTGACCTCTTAAACAACATCATAATAAAAAAAGAAATACCTAAGGAATGGAATATAGGAATAATTATGCCCATATATAAAAAAGGAGACGCAAGGGAATGCTTAAACTACAGAGGAATAACGTTAACTAGCAACCCAGGAAAAGTATTGACAAGAATACAGGAGCTTCTTGCATTTTTGTACGAAATTCATAAAAGATATCAAAGATCATTAATGTACAATAGGAAGAGCAAAGGGCCTAGATTGCTTCCCTGGCGAACTCCTGAGGTAGGTATAAAGAAGTGTGATTGATAGCCATTACAACACACTGTTTTCTATTTAACAGGTACGTCTGGAACAGGGATGTTAGACATGGAGCAAATCCAATGCCTGCAAGTTTATACAGCAATAGCCTATGATCAATACGATCAAAAGCTGTAGAGAAGTCCCTATATACGACATCGACTTGTTCGTTAGTGTTTAAACATTCCGAAAGATACTGACTCACTATGTATAAGTTGGTAACCGTTGATCGGTTCCTCACAAAACCATGCTGATATTCTGACAGGGATGGTCGGATTTATGGGTATATACAATGATAGAAACATATTTCAAATGCTTTACCAAAGTTATTAATGATCTCTATTGGGCGATAATTTTCAATGGAACTAACACTTCCTTCTTTATGAATAGGAATGATTTTAGTTGTTCTCCAGCAGTTTAGAAAAACACAAGTTGTTAAGGATAGGTTAAATAACACATGGGCTGAAAAGTCCCGGGCCTAACAAAGAAAACACGTCTTTTTTGGTTCAAAATTAGCTTTATTCATCAACGTGACCTCCATCAAGAGCAACGCAATCATTCCAGCGCCGCTCTAACATTTCAATACCACTTTTGTAGAACGATTTATCTTTTGCCTCAAAATAGGCCTCAGTTTCAGCGATAGCCTCTTGATTCGTGCAAAATTTCTTATCGGCGAGCATTTTCTTGAGGTCTGCGAACAGCCAGTAGTCGCTGGGAGCCAAATCTGGTGAATACGATGGATGTGGGAGCAATTCGAAGTTCAATTCATGTAGTTTTGCCATTGTTTTGATTGACTTGTGACATGGTGCGTTGTCTTGATAAAACAAAATTTTTTTCTTTGCCATATGCGGTCGTTTCTTTGCAATTTCGGCCTTCAAACGCTCCAATAACGCTATATAATATTCACTGTTGATGGTATTTCCTTTCTTAAGATAGTCGATGAATATTACACCTCGCACATCCCAAAATACCGAGGCCATAACGTTTCCAGCCGATTGTTGTGCTTTCGGGCGCTTTGGACGAGGTTCACCAGTTGCTGTCCACTCAGGTGACGATCGTTTTGAAGTGAAGTGATGGATCGATGTTTCATCCATTGTCACATATCGACGCAAAAATTCCGGTTTGTTACGTTTAAACATGGCCAAACACTGCTCAGAATCATCAACACGTTCTTGCTTTTGGTCAACAGTGAGCAAACGCGGCACCCATTTTGAACAGAGCTTTCTCATAGTCAAATGCTAATGCAATATAAAGCCAATACGTTCTTTTGATATCTTTACGATGTCAGCTAACTCACGCAACTTCACATTTCGATCATTCAAACGATTTTGTGGATTTTTTTGATGTTTTCTGGTGTTACCGCCTCATTTGGACGTCCACTGCGTTCTGCATCATCGGTGTCTCGACGACCACGATTGAAGTCAGCAAACCAACGTTTTATTGTTGTTTCTGATGGAGCGGAGCCCCCATAACACTTTTCAAGCCATTGCTTCGCTTGAACGGTATTTTTTTCCCATCAAGAAGCAGTGTAAAATTAAAACACGAAATTGTTTTTGATCCATTGTTTTGAAAATAAAAAAAGTAGCGTGACTCTTAGCACAATAACTCACAAAAAATGAATAGAATGTCATGAAATTTAACAGTTGTCTTTTGAAGGTTAGTACTAACTGAGAGAAAGGTGACTGCAATAAAACTAGCGTCATCTATGTGTTAGGCCCGGGACTTTTCAGCCCATGTGTTAGATGGCATAATGGTTTAGCAAAAATCATCTCTTTCTCAAACTCTTATTTTATTTTATTTTTCGCCTCTTATACTTTATCATCGCACGGTCCAATTTTGGAAACAGTTCTTTTAAATAATTCCAATGTTGTATTTACAAAAGCACTTTTCTACCTGATAAATTTAGCATCTCAAAATATAATTGTGGGTATCGTATAGCAATTATGCTTGTTAAGATATTCACCTTGTTGTGTTGGACGTTAGATTTTAATATGTACGTCATAAACATATTAACACATACTTATTGTTTATACCTTCGATACGAAAAAACACAGGTAACTATTTTTTATGAGACGGTCAGAGAGAATTTTGTGTGTGATTATCGGCGTTCTTTTTTTTTTTAGATCTTCCTTGTATTAACAAGGTTTACAGATTCTATATGAAATCTACACCGTACTGCTGCGTGTCTGTAAAGCATTTTGTTTACTTGTAAAAAACAGGGCCAATGCTACAAAATATTTTATTAACGTATAAAGATAAAACAGCAACGGATTGACCACTATTGAATTTTATGAAACGTATATGAAAACTGAATTTTTTGTTATATTGGCATTGCTAATTAAATAATTATTTTTTTAAGAATGTGTTTCAAAGAATCCTAAATTTCGCCAGACATTTTTTTGCATGATGCAAAAGTGCATTGACACGTTATGTCCATTAAATCCCACTACCTGCGTTTAATCAGTACTACTTACCTCCTTAACAAAATATTTCAAGGCGTTCTACTTTTGTAATAACGTGATTATGTGAACGATATCAGTCTAGCACTGTTCACATTACTGAAAGTTTACACTAGCGAGCCTTATTTTATTTATAAAGAAATTGCATAAAAGAAAATATGTATGTTTATTAAAAAATAAATTATGAACAATGAATAACGTAATACATATATTAAAAAATAAAAAATAAATTTTACATTATTTTGAAAAATAAGGTTGTATTTTTGTTTGTGTAAATTTACGCTTGGTATTTTCTAATGCCATTACCCGTAGTTTACGGAGCACTAAAATATCAGAATATAATATTTTCACTGTATTTTTTATTTCAATCGGAGAGTCGCCATCTTCACTCAACCCATTTTCCTCTTCATGTGCATCATCGATCTCTTTATCGTCATTCCATAAACTAACATCGGTAATTGTGCAAACAATATTGGGATTTATTGCTTTTAATAATTTGAGAACGTCCGATGATGCACTGTCAATAACTTCAGCATCAGATAGTAACTGTTTCCTAATGATGGTTAGCGGTACATTGTCTTCATCGTCTTAACCATCCCTAGAGTAAAGCAAATCTTTCCAACACTTTCACAATTTTAATTTTAAAAATTGTTCTTGTATTGGACGTGGATGTCACGTCTGTTATGGCGTGATTTTAGCTGCACACTACTTTATTTCACGAGAGGCAAGAGAGCCAACGCTTACAGGAATCGGGTAACAACCGGTGCCGGCGCTGAAAACGTTTACGTAAACATTCTTTTGATCGTTTCAATTACGCTTGTAAATCTGGAAATAAGAAGTACCCCAAACTGTTTACATTATCGAATTGTACGTGGTGCAGACAGGCGAGCGCATCAAAGCATTAGTCCTGGCTCTTTGCGGTAAGATGTGGACAATCTATACTATTGTTCAATAGCGTGGCGAGAAATCTTGCAGTCTGTTTTTCTCCTTTAGTTGACAACGGCTGCAAGTTAAGTTGTTCCATAATGTCACTAAGATTTGAACTACGCTCGGGGTAAACACCTGTTATTTTGTAAGCAATGAACTTCAAAAATCTTCGATGAATTTGCAACAAGACTTGAGAATGTGTTGAATAAATCGGAAACCAAATTAATCAGGAATATTCAAGTTTGCGGACAATAAATGTCATGTATAGCAATTTCATTGTAGCAGCGTCCGTAAATTTCTTACAACTTTTAATTAAAAGAACCCAGTGTTTTGGATACCGTTTTATGCAGAACAAATGAAAGCTTGACATCGAAGAACACTCCAAGATCGCAGAAAGTGTCGACTGTAGATAAGAATATGTCACGAAGTCGGTATAGATATACAAAAGGTGATGACATCCAAAAAGCGCTGAAAAAGAATAGAACTATCCACACCAATGACAACGGAATAAATTTTTAAATCATCAGCATAAACCAATACTAGACAAGATAACGCAGTGAGTAAGTCATCCAGATATAATATGAATAATAATGGCACTACGTTGGACCCTTGAGGTACACCAGATGTCATACTGTAATGATGCGAACCCGTTATTTAAAAAGCCATTAGTTGTAATAGAGATGCAGAAAAGACAGAGTTATCGAGTTAATGAATAAGAGTAGAATGGTTTATAGTATCAAATGCGTGAGAAATATCCGTGTAAATCACATCAACCTAGTCCTGGTCATCGAGATACTCACTGATGTACTGATTGGGCTATATAAGCTAAATTCATAGTGGATCGACTAGAACTAAATCCGTGCTGGAGTGGATATAGAGAGATATTTATTTGACCTGGGATAAATTGTGTAGAGCACTTGCCCATATGTTTTGGCGAAGTTAGAAAGAATGGAGATTGATTGATGGTTCTGCAGTTGATCCTTTTCTTCACGGGGATTATGTTTGTTCTTAAACTAAGATTCATTAACGTTGCCAATGGTCCAGCCAACGTAGAACGACGATGTTTAAGTGCACACACACACACACACACACACACACACACACACATCGTAACCTGCAATAAATTTGTTGCTAACATAATAGAAAGTAAACAGTCTTCAGTAACAAAATCAAGATGTATCGTAGGAATGTAGGAATATGATAAGAATTTAAACTGTTAACAACACGCTTTTATAGAATCCTCATAAATTTATGGCAGATATAAATGCAATCGCTTTTTTTCAAAAATGTTCTTCTGTAGCATATCAACAATTTACCTCAAAACTTTGAGGAGATCTTAAAAATTTGAAAGTGACTTCATCTATTTGCCGAACCTTAAAATCACAACAAACAAAAACAAGAGAAGACGAGCAAGTGAATCGCTAGATATTACACATAAGTGCGTTTTTATTTATTTACGTAAAATAACTAATGTTAAATGTCTATGTTTCTAAGTGATTTTTTCGACCTTCTTCGTATAATAAACGATAATTTCTGAATACAGTCCTGCTAACCATGAATATTAATGACTGCAATTATTGTAGTATGTCTTGATGGCTGGAGAACTTTATAACTAAAAAGTAATATAATTTTGTTAATGCTTTTATTGCTAAAGGTACTTGATAATACGAAGGTAACCTGAGATGTTTCCGGAATCGGTAAGGGACGGCACACGAAGGTTGAAGTGGATTCATTGGTCGGCAAGGGCAACATTTTTAATGGCAAGTGTCAAAATTTCAGACGTCTATTGTCAATAGTTGTTATTTAAAAGTGTGTTTTATGTAGCAAGTCAGACGGTTTCGCAAAAATGAATAAAATTGAATTTCGTGCAGTGATAAAACACTCACACTGTATTCCATCATTTTCGACCATCAGCTTCTGGGTGAGCGAGTTCAAATGTGGCCGCCCAAGCACAAGTGATGAACAGTGGACGCCCAAAAACCACTAAATCCGCGATCGCCGATTGAAGTTGAAAGAGATACCAGAATCAACAGGCATCTCTGAAGAACGCGTTGGCCATATCCTACACGAAATTTTGGATATGAAAAAACTTTCGGCGCGATGGGTACCGCGTTTGCCCACACCGGAGCAAAAACGAAATCGGGTGACCGTTTCGGAAGAGTGTCTGGCCAGGATCTAACGCAATCCAAAGGATTTCTTCATGCGTTTCGTAACCGTGGATGAGACTTGAATCCACCACTACATACCGGAGAGCAAGGAACAACAGAAGCAGTGGACCTTTCCGGGTGAATCGGCAAAGACCGTTCCATCGGTCGGAAAAGTAATGACAACCATTTTTTGGAATTCCCCTGTGATCCTAATCGACTATTTGCAGCAAGGAACGGCGATTACGGGGCAATTCTGCAGCAATTTATTGATCCGATTCGATGCAAATGAGGAGGTCATTGCCACTATTTTACAGACTTCAAAACATCCTACTTTTCCGACGGCTTGAAGAGACTGAAGGACCATTTGAAAAGGCGTATTGATCTTTGTAGAGACTATATCGAAAAATAGAAATAAAAAACCACACCAATAGCGTGTTTTTCTTGTCGATTTCGGAAACATTTCAGGTCGCCCACGTAATAGCAATGGTAACAGAAAACATAGCATCCTTTTCTTAGTTATTGGACAACACTCCTTTTTAAACACGTAAGCTAATATTAAAGCATTTCATATGAGGAAAGTATAAGATGTAATAAAATGCTTCAGGTTCACTCGTAATAGTAATAATATTAATAAAAACCGCTTAACCATTTTAAAAGGTAAATAACTTATGGTAATAATAATTAGTTCC
Organism: Trypoxylus dichotomus; assembly: GCA_023509865.1. Classification (NCBI taxonomy): domain Eukaryota; kingdom Metazoa; phylum Arthropoda; class Insecta; order Coleoptera; family Scarabaeidae; genus Trypoxylus; species Trypoxylus dichotomus. The sequence goes on from CM042081.1 coordinate 40,534,303, forward strand.
AGTATTGATATTGGACCCGTTTTCAAATATTTCCCTTTAAGATACGATTTTTAATAATCAAACACAATTATCAGTTATTTGCTTATAATAACGAAGCTGGGAAACATAAATATTATTGCAAAAAAAAAATTCATTACCTGTTCTTTGTTGTATTTCAGACAATACATTCTTTAGATCAGCTTCCGATCTTCCTGCGACACCCCATGTTAACGTTAAATTTTCTGATTTAATTAGTTCAGTTAACTTAGGAATAATACGTTTACCAGTAAAACCAGTAGCACCAAATACAATTATATCCAAGCGATTTGAGAAACCGTTCATCTTAACTCAAAATCGAACCGTATCGCGTGAGAACTTTCAAAGCAATGAAATGTTAAAATGCACATATTTCCTTTATTTTTATTTTTAAAGGAAAAACATGTATACAAATATAATTTTAACAAAACGGTCCAGTCAAATTGTTAATATGACCTATCTGTGGAGTTATGATATAAACTTGTTTTTTTAAAATGGGAATCGTAATTGACCATGGCCTCATTAAGTAATTATGTTGTTTTGCAGTCTACTCTCGAGATCTTGAAAGTGGATTTGACCTGGTTTGTAGATGGGTGTGATTACTAGTCTCGGCAAAGAGAGGCAAGTTTCAGTGCCGTTCGGAGAACAACGTGGAGGGCTGAAGTGCGCGGCTTTTTACTTACCTTTAACGTAAACTTACTGCTATTTAGTTAGCACTCAAAAGTATTGATTCAAATTTCAAACGAAGACAATATACTAATAAAAATGAACGGATACACAGATAAAACTGGTAACAGTTGGTAGCAATGGCATATATCACATTCAATTAATACTTATACAGGATGCGACAAAATAAACAGTACTGAAATTATGAAACGTATATTATTTATTATTCATGTATTTACTTTACATTATATAGCGTTGCAAACATTATTCACGACGATGTTCCCGATAAAACAGACGTTCAAGATGCCCTCCGTTCAGTTTCAAGCATTTTTCGTAGCGATCGCGAAGGTTCACAAACATGTCTGTGAACACAGGTTGTTGCATAGCACGAAAAAAAAACTTGAATTTTAATCCGCAATTCCGGAATGTGAAACTGTGGATCGGGGTACGGAAAACAGCCTCCTTCAGCATCAGGTGGTGTTAGGTCTGGTGAGTGCGATGGGTATTGGGAGTCAATGTCACGCGAAATAAGGCGATTCCCAAAATAATTGCGAAGAGACTCCCTAGCCGTGTGACAGATTGCCCCGTCCTACTGAAACCATTGTTGATTCATAAAAGCCTAAACGCGTCGACAACTTCTTTTAAACTTGGACCGTTTTCGCGCCCTTTTCCGTATGACCGAAAATAGTGCTCCACGATAAAAACTTTTTCCGCAACAGTGAGAACCAACCTGAAGCAACTAACGTTAAAAAGACATTCACATACGTTGTAACCACGTTCGGAAACCACTCGGTACGTTTCATCACGACACATACACATTTGACGCGTGCGCATTTCAATACTGTTTATTTTGACGCATACTGTACTTGTTTCAATAAAATTGTTGTTTTAGTCAAATATCAAAGACACTTGGTATATGCGCAATGCAACCAGATCAAATTTTAGAAATTGTGTTTTATGCAATTTACGCACTCGGTAAAAAATATCATTTGCGGGCTAACAATTTTGAATATTAGAGGGATTTTTAAAAAGAATCGGTTTTTATTTTTTTATTGATATATCAAGGTGCTCATGAAAATAAGTAGATTTTAATAGTTTCGTTTCACGACAATTAAGATTGTCTACTGTAGTAGAAATGTGGCCTTCGCCGTACATAATAATTTTACCTGTTCCGTATTTGCATTATTTTGCATTTATTACTTTAAATAGTTCATCCTGTATATTACCAAATATACATAATTTTGTGTGTGAATGAACGTAAATTATTGATTTGCTCCCCGTTAAGTAGTTTTACTTTAATAAGTATCTGTTTTGTATGGAGGAATAAATGAGTTTGCAGTCAAAGCCAGGGTGGGGCACATGGGCTGAAAAGTCCCGGGCTTAACAAAGAAAACACTTTTTTTTTTAGTTCAAAATTAGCTTTATTCATCAACGTAATCTCCATCACGAGCAACGCAATCATTCCAGCGCCGCTCTAACATTTCAATACCACTTTTGTAGAACGATTTATCTTTTGCCTCAAAATAGGCCTCAGTTTCAGCGATAACCTCTTCATTCGTGCGAAATTTCTTACCGGCTAGAATTTTTTTGAGGTCTGCGAACAGCCAGTAGTCGCTGGGAGCCAAATCTGGCGAATACGGTGGCCACGGGAGCAATTCGAAGTTCAATTCATGTAGTTTTGCCATTGTTTTGATTGACTCGTGACACGGTGCGTTGTCTTGATGAAACATAATTTTTTTCTTTGCCATATGCGGACGTTTCTTTGCAATTTAGGCCTTCAAACGCTCCAATAACGCTACATAATATTCACTGTTGATGGTATTTCCTTTCTCAAGATAGACGATGAATATTACACCACGCACATCCCAAAATACCGAGGCCATAACCTTTCCAGCCGATTGTTGTGTTTTCGGGCGCTTTGGACGAGGTTCACCAGTTGCTGTCCACTCAGATGACGATCATTTTGATTCCGGAGTGAAGTGATGGATCCATGTTTCATCCATTGTCACATATCGACGCAAAAATTCCGGTTTGTTACGTTTAACCATGGCCAAACACTGCTCAGAATCATCAACACGTTCTTGTTTTTGGTCAACAGTGAGCAAACGCGGCACCCACTTTGAACAGAGCTTTCTCATAGTCAAATGCTAATGCAATATAAAGCCAATACGTTCTTTTGATATCTTTACGATGTCAGCTAACTCACGCGACTTCACTTTTCGATCATTCAAAACGATTTTGTGAATTTTTTTGATGCTTTCTGGTGTTACCCTCATTTGGACGTCCATGGCATTCTGCATCATCGGTGTCTCTACGACCACGTTTGAAGTCAGCAAACCAACGTTTTATTGTTGTTTCTGATGGAGCAAAGTCCCCATAACACTTTTCAAGCCATTGCTTCGCTTGAACGGTATTTTGTCCCATCAAGAAGCAGTGTAAAATTAAAACACGAAATTGTTTTTGATCCGTTGTTTTGAAAATAACAAAAGTAGCGTGACTCTTAGCACAATAACTCACAAACTAATGAATAGAATATCATGAAATTTTAACAGCTGTCTTTTGAAGGTTAGTACTAACTGAGAGAAAGGTGACTGCAATAAAAATAAGGCCCGCGACTTTTCAGCCCATGTGTTAGATACAGATGAAATCACGAAAGTTTGTTGTTACATCATTGTTTCATCGATCAAGACAAACGCTATATATAAAAGTCAGAAGCGAGATAGAAGTATATCATAGCTACTTAAGCATACGTCATAACCAACTATGATGTAACTATAAAGTTTCGTAGTTTTCAATGTAGTACAATTACAATACGCAAAACTTAAGGATAATAGTTGTATAATTGAAAAGCAGTACATAATCATATATTTCATACATCAAAAACCAACAATAATTTTAATAAAAAAATTAATATCTAACAATATTAATAGAAATCGCTCAAGACCTTCAACAATGCAGACATTATAGATGTAGATGGAATAAAATTATAGTTCCGGATTCATTTCAAACTTAACTCCGTGTTTATTCAATTTTTCAATCATGGAAGTGTTTGCGAACGCAGCTCCTGGAGGATAGCAGCCACCTCTATAGCATAACCTAGTTAGCATATAAAACTTTTTGTGAAAGAACATTCACTTACCCGACCGGCATCTTATCTTTCTCGGTCAAAATCATTAACGCAGCTGTGGCAAGCATAACACAGGTGGCTCCATAACCAGGATTTCTACCGGATACTTTAGCTAAAGCAATTTTCTCTGGAGGTGTGGCGAACTGATCGGTCGGTTCAGCTTGAGTTTCGGACCAACCTTCCCCTACTAAGACGAAGCTAAAGAGGGTATGTTCTTGCTTTTCTTCCGTAGGACCTTCGTGACTCGCCATACCGCACGTAAAGATTTTTGGATACTGTAATGTTATATACAAATTTCATGCGTACTTTTTTAAAGTTAAAGTCATGGTAAAATTAATTTGAAATGTATCGCCTATCATTATCGTTACTATACCTTTTCTACTTGTTTCTACTAATTTTAGCAAACAAAAGTTAAATTTCAGAAAAAAGTTACGAAAATAAAAAATATTCTTTATTTCAAATCTTTTCCTCATTTATATTTTTAAGTTTCTCGCAACGTAGCAGCAGGGTAACTTTATGTATGTAGACATACAGGCAGGGACACAATTATTAGGCACCCCCAATTTTTTTCAATTATCTTTAAGATAAACAATGAACAAATAAAACAAATAATAATAAAGCAAATATTTATTATTAAAAATTAGAAATTCAATATTTGGTTGCCCCCCCGCGGGCTTTTATGACAGCTTCAATCCTTTTAGGTAAACTGGCCACTAACATATGGCAGGTTGAAGTAGGAATGTCCTCCCATACTCTCTCAAGTATTGCTTTTAATTCTTGTTTGGATTTGCATTTGTGTTCGCATACTTTTCGCTTAATAATAGCCCACAAATGCTCGATTCGATTTAGATCCAGGCTTTGGGATGGTGATTCCAAGATGTCAATGTTCGCATCCCGGAACCACGCTAAACTTGCAGCCGCAGTGTGGCATGGTGTAATATCTTGTTGAAACAAAACTTCGTCAGTATTCATTCCGAATAATTTTTCAATTGAGGGCAATAAAACTTCATCCAACATACTGGCGTAGACCCTCGAGTTCACTCTACCCGTGCATACGAACATCTCTCCAACCCTTGTCGATGTCATACACCCCCATATCATGACACTACCGCCACCATGTTTGATGGTAGGCACCACACAATCGGCATGGTATTCTTCACCAGGCCTCCGACGCACTAGCACGGCACCAGTTGTACCAAAAATAAACCTATCCAGTTAATTCTTTCAACTCCCGATTTTTTTCTTAACACAATTCGTTTAAATTTCTATAAAATAGTTACCTTATACTGAATATAAAACGATTAATTATATTTATCCTCTATATTACACTCATCTGTCTAAATCACATTCGCCCAGTCCTTCTCTGTCCACGATTTGTTTATGAGCTCATGCTAATAGTTTATTTTTATTTACGTCCGACAGCCACGGTTTCTTTATGCTTTTTCTCGATAATAGACCGACTTCTCTAAGACGTCTACTTACTGTTTTAGGCTATAAATTAAGGCTGAGTTGTATATTTAACACGCCGATGCCGTTTGACATCGATTTTGTAGAGTGTCGTTGTAACCACCGATCCTTCCTTTCTGTCGTTTTATATTTTGGACCTCTTCCCGGTCTTGATTTAGTATCTCCTGTTTCTTGGCAACGCTTTAGAGTTGTTTGTACGGCGCACCGTGAAGCATTTAACTTTTTTACTAATCATCACTTGGGATAATCCCTCGGCATGTAGTTTAATAATTTGCGCACGTTAAAACTCAGAAAGTTCTTTAGATTTCGGCATTTTCAGTTACATACACATAATCACGAATAAATATTTTTATTTGCCAATAATAAACGCACATATAATTTAAAATAAAAATACTGATGTTCACCGGTCACATTACCAAACTATACTAAGTGTAAAATACAACGGTATTTCTCCCACCAACCCTTCTATTTATACTACGGGTATTTCTAAGAAGTGGCAGGTAAAGACTATTTGTCTGTTAATACCGCTATATTAAAGCATCTAAAGGGTGTCTCATATTCATGTCCCTGGGTGTATATTATAATAAATCCATCCCACTAGAGCATCGGAAATATTTGCAATAAGACGCAGTGTACCGACTGCACCGAGTCGGTAATACAGTTGACAATGAGAGTTCATGTGCTCTTCAAACGCTGCTTTCCAAATAAAATATTAATTTGTGTGGGGTGGAACTTACTGGGATACTTGTGAGATTTGCTACTATTTATCGTTCATAGACAAACCCATGTTGGTAAGGGGAAATTTAAGCCCTCGTGTTGTGGAAAATGCAGGAGTAGATAACATTCTCAAAGACCTTTGCAAAGTCGGAAAGTAGTGAAATTGACCTGTAGTTTTCCAATTGCGATTTGTCAACATTCTTAAAACCAAACAAACTCTTCTTCTTCGGCGACCTCGTGAAAAATCAGTAGTTTTGATAGTAGGATACTAAAGACTTAGCCAATATATGTATCATGCACAATAATGCTTGGAATGAGATCATCGTCAGTACTAATATCTTGTAGAAAAGTAGTTATTATTTAGCTTCACGCCACCTCCGTAACTTTATATAAGAAAAAGGAACCTGAGCGGAAACTCGGTTGGTACACTACCGTCCATAACTACTTGGGCACCTATGTTTTTTCTTAATTTTTCGTTATGAATTATCTACTACAAGTAACGAGAGTAAATGCAAACAACCCTCACATGTATAGACATTATTAGTAAGTTTCACTAGTATACGCATCTAGCTATACCTGAGCTGTAAGCGTACCGACTCTGTTAATGAGGTTTTTTTTTTGAATTTTGATGCAATGTAGTTGAATACTATATTGCATTTTATAACCCGCGGTCTCTTTGTGTGGTTTGTGTTAGTTCGAAATTTACTGTTGTTGAGAACACACACACACGAACTGTTACATGCGAATTTAGATATTTCTTAGTTATCTCTGTTATTATGGCGAAAACTAAAGTATTATTTATCCGTACAGATGCGTGCTTTAATTGTTAGTTACCATAGAACGGGTAAAAGCAATCAACAAATCGCACGCGAATTGAAAGTTAGTAGGCAAACAGTGGACTGCAACGTGAACAAATTTGCAAATAGTGGGAGTTTTTCCGACAGAAATAGAAGTGGGCGGCCGAAAAAAACGACGTTAACAGAAGATCGTGTAATCGTAAGGATTGGCAAAGCAAATCGCAGAAAAACCGCGTTAGAAGTCGTGCCTGAAGTGAACGGGAAACGCAGGGAACGGATTAGTGTGACACAGCCCGTAAACTTCGACTCGTCACTCCACACACAACACTTCGCAAATCGTTCTCAACCGTTTAAATTCATTGTAAACATTTTTTTTTTTTGTAACTTTCCATCGAGTTCCTCTACGTATCCATAATATACCTTGAATTCTAGATGATTACATTTTCGTTAAACTAGGGAGGATATCAAGGTTTTGTGAAAATTTTAGCACAGCAGAATCAAGTATCTCATACAAAATGTTATATCATTAAAAGCTTCCAAGTGACCAATCTGTTGGTAGAATGTCAGTATATAATTTATTGTCAGCTTTTCGGAAGTTGTACCTTGTATTATTATTGGTTGGAGAATTCAAAAGATGAAAACAAAGACTGACGTGTAGTGGAGGATGGTACAAGCCGTTACGAACAAGGGGAAGCTTATGAAATTCAACAGATGCACCGCATAGTAAACTACGTTTAACAACTCGCAGTCCATGGGACAAGTGAAGTACTTACATGATAATGTTAATTTTTTTGAGATAAAAGATAGTTTTGTACTATTTTTTAATATGAACTTTAAAACAAAAGTCCTTGTAGCATACAAAAAATACAACTGCTACATGCGACGCTTTTGCAAAAACAAAAATAAATAAGAAGTTGTATATTAGCTGACTGTCAATTTATCAACCACAACAGCACAATATGTGATTTTTTTACGGCACGTTGGTTATAAACAGCATCAATAAATACCAACGAATTACGCAGTTTCAGAAAAATTGTTAATTGAGGTTATAATAATGTAAGTACTAACCATATTAATTTTTTTTTCAAGAGAATTACGTACGAATTTTAAATTCAAATAATTAATATAACGTTCTTTCTAGTTTTGTAAAAAATACTTATTTAACCATGTATAAACTTACCGCTAGCAGTAACTTCCTTGTAAAGCTCAATTTCGACATTACCAAGAAAATAGCCCCAAAGAACAATGTTACCAATAAATAAAAGAAATTCTCGTAAGCCGTGTAGCAATGAACTTGAATAGGTCTTTGTCTGTGTTTTTCGAACATGTATCTTTGTGTTCTAAGACACACCGAACGATCGCCACCCGGAAATATGGTACACCATTTGTTTAGAAACTTATTCTTAAAGAAACCGCGCCTGGAAGAAGAAAAAGTTATACACATAGATATAGGTTCGAATTCAAAAAGTAATGATTTTCCACGACGTTGCTTACTTTGGAAGTAGTTTAGGTTCAAACGTAGGTAACTTTTCTGGATAAAGGTTCTTTCTAATTTCACGCAATTCTCCCCAGTTGGCTATTCCATGCACGGCAGATTCATAAGTAGTATAGTGAAGTACTGCGCCTGGATATGGCCCTCCTTCTATTGTCGAGTACAAATAGCTTTCAACGGAATTTAAAGTGCCTGAACAAATGAAAATTTCTTTTAATACATTGTTTTAATTATCATTTAAAATATGGATTATTACAGAATATTTTTAAAAAATACGCAGAATCCTATATTTCACAACGGGGTTGATGGCTCAATGCCTTGTACGCTTTGGTATCGATCACGCGGTCACTGGTTCGAACCCCGGGGCTCTTTTCTCAAAATTGAGGTTTTCTGTGGTTTTCCTCATTTTCCAACGAATGCTAAGAACGAATATTTTGGTAACTACAGGCGCCGAGATAATAACTCATGGCCGGCCCATACCCCTTGTAATCAGCGAAAGCTGTTAAGGGATGCGAAGGCATGAATGAATTATTATTTCATCTTACACTTGAATACTTTCAATCGAATAAAAATTATTTTTAAAATAAATTATTCATGTAATTCTAAACTACTCTTTCGAAAATACCATGATAATTGTAGCAAATTCACAGTAGATATATTTAGGCGAATACCTATGAATCATCACACCACAAACGAGGATGTTTTGACGTCAACGTCAAGAAAGTGAGAATCAGAAGGTATTACTTTAATGAGAGAAAGAGTGTAACAACTAAACTTACTCTTTTTATTTACAATTATCTTAATCCCCCGAAATATTCGACGAAATAAGTCTGGGCAAACATTCTTTGGAGCAACGAACCTGTATTCGAAGCTTTTGGTAATAGACAGCGAAGGATATTTAAAAAGAATTGCTCGACAGGTTGTTCCGGCAACTGTAAAACACGAAGGCGATTTGGTGATGTTTTCCTGTTAATGCAATGTGAAATTTGGTAGCGGTTAAAGAATATAGCAAATAACCATATAAAGAAATAATCAGAGCAATAAGATTTCATCTCATTTGTCGTTGGCGACGAAGTCAGTTTTTATTCCAGCGCGATAACGACTCCACTCACAGAAAGCTGCGTTGATGGAGTCCAAGATCAGCAAAGCACTTAGGAGAGCATCTTCATTTTGGATAGATTCAAATTAACGTAATGTTTAGAAGTATAGGTCTTATGGAGTATAGCTCTGCCTGACAATTAACTGTTTCTAGGTGTTGCGTGCGTAAGGCAATTAAAAGAAACGAAGAGAGCTGCAAACTTCAGAGTAGAAAGCTAAGATCAATGGCGAAACGGGAGTAGCAATACATCCGAGTGATATTCCTAAGAAATCACCGCGTTGCCGCACCACAAATTACGGCAAAGTTCAATTTACAACGCCGTCAGCTAGTAAGAGTGTCGACAGAGGCAGCAAGAGAACCACGGTTACACAAACGGAAAAGACTAAATTGGGCAAAAGCTCGCGCAAACTGGAGTGTTAATGGATGGAAAAACCGAACGATGATTGCATTTCTAGTTTATCGTATTTCACATTCATGTATATTTTAATGTATCTGATCAAGTAGGTACAAATTTCAGACTTCCCTATTTAGCTAACTTCTTATTAATTACTAGCAAATTATTTCCTCATTCTAATTTAAGGTATTATTGCGTTTTCTAAACTATGGCCATGACATCATCGGTAAATATCTAAAATGTTCCTTACTGCAAGGACATTCAGATAATGCTGTAGTTACCGATAAGACAAACCGAGGTTTCTTTTGACCAAATTCCGTAATTTTGGGAGAGAACAAAACATAGTTCCATCCATAAAACATCATAAGCGATATACAATTACAACTTGTCCGTAGCAAGTTAACTTATTTCACTTATTAACAGTAACTGGTGAGTTTCAATTCGTTAACGGGTTAACTCCTCATTACGTGTATTTCTATTCTTCTACCTATAGATGTAGTATATTGTGTTTACCGATTTTATTACGAATGTGTTACACGAAAAAAGTATAACTTCTTCAGACCAGAAGGAGTTCATACAATTCGAACTAGGGGGGTGTATTTCAAAAACAGTGGTATATGAAGGAGGAAACATCACGGTATGGGTTTGCTTTGGATGACAGATGAAAGAATGACAAAAGATGTGTACTTGAAAATCTTAGAAAACGATGTGCTACCAACTGAATGCGAATTAATTGAGGAGGGAGGAAAGGGGGGAGGGCATTTATCAGCAAGATAACAGCGACAAACACACTCCAAAGGTGGTTAATATTCATTTCCAAGACAATCTTCTGAAGGAGTCCTATGCTTAATTAAGTAGCCACCAGAGAGCCCTGATTGCAACCTCACTGAGCTCTTGTAAGATCATTTGGATCTCTAGGTACGGAAAAAATCTTGTACTGGTAAAGTACCATTTTGGAATGCTCTGCAGAAAGTGTGAAATGCTACAGACAAATAGTATTTGGTGCGATTAATTCTAAAAATGCGGCGTATCGGTCAGGCAATTATTAGAACAAAAAAGGGTTACTTTCAAAAAAATATTATAACAGAATGTACGTACTATTTGTCAATAAAACATTTTAAGTTAATGAGTAAAGTTTGTTTCTTCAATATATTTCTCGGAAAGATTATCTGTCTCGTTTATTTTGTTATTTTGCACTCAAACTCATGAACGGTAGTATATGTACAGTGATAAAAATCTGGCCTACATTGCCCGTCATGTGATAATGAAGGTGATAAGGTATATAGTTTTAAAGTTCGATATTAATTACTATAGACCGGATAATATAAAAATTAAGTTAGTTAACGCTAATTAACTGTAATCAGAGTAATACATCTACATACAGACGTAAAATATAATAAATAAATAAAATCAAATATATGCGCTTTGCATATAATCCGGTGTCTATTAATATCTACATGTATCTACTAAAATAAATACCTTACCATACACTACATAATTAATAACGAATCCGAGTTGAATAATTTCGTACACAAAGTACAAACTCCAACACACATGGTATTGATTGACTAACAAACCTTGAAGACATCTTTTTCTATTTTCGCCTTTTCTCTTAACATTCAATATTTGTTAATAGGTTTCCTACTTTGTGTACGTCAAATTTACATACAAGCAATTATCTATCACCCACTCCCATATGTACTTTGACCTTTTTTTTTTCTTTTGTAATAGGTGCCAATTACCAATTCTGAATATGAAATGTGTATATTCGTCAAGTATGTTATGTTATCAATCATAATCAATATTGAGAAGACTTGATGTTTTTATTTCTTTGGTATATAGGGCTATTAAAAAGTTCCGAAACTTTCGAATAACTTTCTTGTTTTAGAAATATTTTTTTTGGGATTTAATATGAATATGTCGTTAGAAATAACGAATTTATCATATTTCTATATTTCTTTCGCTTCCGTTTTGATAGGAAATTCTTACTGCTTATTTTTGTAAGGGACATCCAGTATATTGTTATATATTTGGATGCAGACTAAAATACCACTTTCACAAATAGCAATGTTTATTTTTATTGAGAAATAAATAACGCAAAATCAAGATGTCCTTGAAAACACAGTGAAATTTGGTTAAGACTACAATAAATGTTCAAAGTACACTCAGTTTACAACTTAGCAGTGGTACAATCGATCAAGAAAATGATCTCTTCAGTTATTGGTTCTTCTTATTGTTCAAGATTATTCGATTTTTATACAATTGACATTTCAAGTGATCTCACAAGGTTTTATTTCTGTCTTCATAGTTAAGCCGTTTTTGTAAAAGCTACTAACTTTTTTTAATATAATAGGTTTCCTATTTCTTACCTGTAATTACTTACAATATCCTAACCTATCTAATTTTATTTGTCAATATGTAAATGAAAATCTACACTTCGTCTATTTTCACTTTTTACCTATATTAAATCGATACATCTGGGTCAAATTAAATACCGTATAAACAGTTAATTTGAAAATAAATTTAATATATGTATTGTAGCGCAAATTATTTTATTTTAACAAAATTATCTTTTGATTTATTAATATTTTACAACAACTGTTTACAAAAACAATGCTAACCTGCATTTGACAACCGACAACAAACGCTAACTTGAATAATGCGGTAGTATATACCGCTATCCTTGTCTGTCTAATAAAATCAAACCAAGTAGCTTTTTGTCTGTGAAACAAGTACAAATATTGCTTCCTTTTTCAGCAACAATACTTGAGAATGATTGTCAAATGAATATGATATGATAATGATTGTCTTAACTTATACGACAAAACAATGACGTAGGTAAAAACTGAATAGACGAAGTTAGGAATTGCTAAAGGGGTTGCATATGTAACAGAAGTCACGTGGGTTTCGTTTCGACGTAAGTCCACTGTATATTTCCTATTATAATAGGTAAAAACTTCTGGAACATTGTCGGATTCCGAAAAAGATATTTTTAGTCGATAACTCGCTTTATTTTGGGATAATTCCGGCAATCTGCGGCTGCCCTATCGCAACTACAAATTCTAACCCCTAGTATTTTACATTTTTAAAATTAGTTGTTGGGGGAGATAAATATTTTATCAAAAGTGTATGACGTCATATTAGAAGCAATTGTAACGTCATCATTTCAGAAATACAGGAGTTAAGTTAAAATTGAATCAAAATGCTTGGTATGTTCAAAAAATAATGGATTTATTTTGCACGATTTGCATGTATTTTATTCCCTTCATAAATTAAAGAAAAATGTTACTGATCTAATTAAAAATATGCATATAATAATAATTACCTTGAAAATTCTTTTGCAAAAATACGACCCCCATATCAGCAGGAATACTATCGAAACCGCAAGCACTCACTAGATATATTCCTTTTTCCGCTGCAGCTTTGTGGTATTTCAACTGTATAGTTTCCATGTACTGTGGCTCACCACTGACATCAACGTGATGGGTTCCAGACTTCACACAGGCATCTACTACCCTTTCACCGTAAAACCTGTAAGGACCAACAGCATTAATAATTATTCTAGCTGCAGCAGTCATCTTCTCAATCGATTCCTTATTGTCTATATCCGCAATTATCAGAGGAATTTTAGTGTAATCTTCTCCTACAATGAAAAAAAATAATAGAAGCATAGAATGAAGAAAGTATGCCATAAATTACCAGTTTGTTGTTGCATTTCCAGTAATGCATTCTTTAGTTTTTGTTCTGATCTTCCGGCAACTCCCCATGTTAGCGATAAATTTTCAGATTTTATTAATGTTGTTAATTGCGGAATTGTACGTTTGCCGGTGAAACCTGTAGCTCCGAATATTATAATATCTAAGCGGTTTTCGTTTGACATTCTTTAGTATGTGCTTTATTCCGACTGTGAGGAAGTAAAATGAGTAAAACCGGTAAAGAATCAATGCGTAGTTGTAAAATGACGATAAAAAGTTAAAGTAACAGTACTCCACTATATATATGCACCGTTAATCTTTACCGTACGGATGCACTTTCGAACTGGAAACGATAATTATCTACACTTATTTGCGATTTCTCAATAATCAATTACAAAGTACGTACAAACAGATGACCTTAGACTTTAAAAGTAATCGTAAAAAAAGTATATTTTTTAAATGCATATTTTTTGTCAACTACTCAGTCAAATATTGCACTTTTTTATACTTTAAAAAGTGAAATAGCGACCTCTAGTGTTTTTATAGTAACTATTGAATCTACCGATACCCAGTTTCCTGCATAAGCAATTACAATGTTAAGAGAAAAGTTGAATAGATGTCCTTATATTAATTGAATCAGACACAATGAGAAGCGACAATCCCCGGCTGTAACGGTTTGACCTATAGCGCCATCTGTGCGGCTTGGAAGAAACTAGCAATAATAATATAACACAGACATGTTAAATTTAAATTGAATAATGTTTAAAAGGCAAACCACTCGTTATAGCAAAATTTTTTGTTAATACTACGAAAAACTTTGCTACGTTACGTACAGTTTTCGTTTGAAATACATAATAATTACATGCATTATTATATTATATCCTGAAAGTATTAAAAGCTATGTTTGCAATCAAAATCGTTTTACAAAACATATTTACACAAAATACTTAAGAAAGATAATAAATTAAAGCTATTTAATCACAGAAGTATATATATTTATCATCAAAGTTATAAGATACCTACAAGTAGAAGTACTAGGCTCAAACACGTCCTATTCAATTAATATATCTCTCTCCTGGTTTTTACATTTTCTGCATCTGTTTCCTATGGATTTAGAATATAAAAAAATGTGAATTCGCCGATTATACCAGGTAAACATAATTCAGAAAAAACTAGGGGTAATTCATTATTTCTTTCAGTGTCTTCTGCTGCAAAGTGCTTTCTACAAACTCTACAATTGTTGCATATTTCTTCATGTGTAACATAATCCTTTCTCATTTCATTCTATATTTTTAGTGGAATTTGGAAAGTTATGCCAGCATACAAGGGCGACCAGAAATGTTTCAAGAATTGGCAAGAGATGGCGCACGAAGGTTGAAGTGGATTCATTGGTCGGCAAGAGCAACCTTATTTATTTCAACTGTTAAAATTTCAGACGTCTACTGTAAATGGTTGTTGTTTAAGGGTGTTTTGTGTAGCAAGTCAGGCGGTTTCGCAAAAGTTGATAAAATCGCTTTGCTAGTGATTCATGGCAGATGTACTCTATCATTTTTGACCATCAGCTTCTGAGTGGGCGAGTTCAAACGTGGCCGCACAAGCACAAGTGATGAACCACGCAGTGGAAGCCCAAAAACCGCAACCAACGATCAAATGGTCAACAAGCTTCATGATATTGTGTTAACCAATCGCCGATTGAAGGTTTTCAGCTCTTTCGAGATAGCAGAGACAACAGGCATCTTAGAAGAACACGTTGTCCATATCCTACACGAAATTTTGGGTATGAAAAGCTTTCGGCGCGATGGGTACCACGTTTGTTAACACCGGAGCAAAACCGAAATCGGGTGACCGTTTCGGAGGAGTGTCTGACCAGGATCCAATCTATCCAAGGGATTTCTTCATGGGTTTCGTAACCGTGGATGAGACTTGGATCCACCACTACATATCGGAGGCCAAAGAACAGTCCAAGCAGTTGACTTTTCCGGACGAATCGGCTCCGAAGAAAGCAGAGACCGCTCCATCGGCTGGAAAGGTTATGGCAACCATTTTTTGGGATTCTCAAGGTGTGATCCTCATCGACTATCTACAGAAGGGACGGACAATCACGCGGCAATACTACAGCGATTTATTAACCCGATTCGATGCAGTATTGAAGGAAAAACGGCCTCGTTTGCAATGGAAAAAAGTGTTTTTTCACCACGAAAATGCACCGGCTCATTCGTCCGGCATCGTCATGTCCAAATTGAATGAGTTGCGCTACAAATTAGTCTCTCATCCTCCATATTCACCGGACCTAGCCCCCAGCTACTTTTTCTTATTCACACACCTGAAAAAATCACTGGGAGAAATGTGATTTGTCTCGAATTAGGTCATCGCCGCTACAGATGGTTATTTTGCAGATCTCAAAACATCCTACTTTTCTGACGGCTTGAAGAGACTGGAGCACCGTTTGAAAAAGTGTATTGATCTTCGAGGAGACTACATAGAAAAATAAAAGTAAAAAACCACACCAAGTTTACCGTGTTTTTCTTGTCGATTCCGGAAACATTTCAGGTCGCTCTAATGATGATTAATATTTCGTAGTTGTTCGAAACTTCTATAAAAAAAACTTGGACTTGTACATTCTTAAAAACTGTATGGAAAATTTAAATTCTCCACCTTGTTCCGTATATAAAAATAAAGTGCACATAGCATTCTTTTTATTATTCAAAATTCCTATTTCTATGTAGCTCATTATTGCAATTAATGACGTGTGTCAACAAAATACCATATATTTGGTACGATATCAATAAAGCAAATACGCATCTCACTATAGTTAAGAGAACTATAACAACGTATAAAATGCTTTTTTCTCAAGCAATACGGTATAAATGACGAAACAAAACAGTTATATTTTACATTGCACATTTTCGCACGGACGGTGCGCGCTTCAAATGAAACAGTTTCAGTAAACTTTTTAAATTTAACTTTATACTGTCATCTATTACCCTGGAAGAAACTAAAAGGTATAGCAACAGCATTATATAATGAGAATTTTACTCATGTGATTTTAATATAAAAATAGATTATTAGGCAACACAAATTACCCATATACTTTAAATTTATTTATAAGACATTTTTAAATGCAATATTACAAATTCCATCAAAAACTTTCATTAACCGCCATAAAAATGATTTTAAATAATTTATTTACATTTATTAATATTGGTATTACGAATAGCGCGTTATCAGGATTTAAATTTCCCGATAAGAAAACCGTTTATTGTTGAGATGTTAGCACGATTAGTACTTAGTAGTGTGCAACGCGTGGAGTAGTACAAAGGTGTCCTTCATCGATTGAAACTGCAGCAATCAGAGAATTCGTATTAAAATAACCATGGATATATCAGTTCCTTCCAGATTTGCTTGTTTGAAATTAGTCGAAGATGATTTCGGCGGTGCTAAGAAAATCGAGAAAAAGAAAGAAAAGCCAAATGATAAAAATAAAGTCGAAAAACCAATTATCAAAGATATTACTAAGAAAATACCTTCCAATAACAAGGTTAGGATATAGAGGATTTGTCGAAAATATGCCGGCTTAATACTTTGCGATGATTATTTTCTAGAATAACACCAAAAAGGACAAGAAGAAGAAAGTAATGTCTGACAAGCAGTGGGAGGAATGGAAACAGAAAGATGATGAGTTTGTAAATGGAAATTTTGAACAGGACCTGCAGAGTGCAATTTTACTTTCGAAACTCGAATACGAATCTAAGAAAGATACGCTTAAAAAGACCGAAAAAGAAAGTGAAAAGAAAAATGATAAGAAGAAGAAGACCAAAACTATGAGCCTCGATGAATTTTTAGGTGCAAACGAACAAAAACAGAAAGGTAAAATCTTTAATACTTCACAGCAAATTAACAAATGATTAACAAGGTGCTAGATGTGTAATTGATTTTTGTAGAAATTGACTAAGGACTTTTGTTTTTATTTGCTGGTTTTGTAAAACTTGTGGATCTTTTTAAATATCATATGTACGAATATTTTAATTTTGCTTTAGCATAATGAAGAGCATAATATGTTATAATTATTTTATCATTGATTGCAAAAATTAGAATGTTGATTTTTATTACGTTAATCAAATTTCACAAAATATTCTTTCTGTGACTTCATAAACTACATTTACGAATACTATTTATTGTTTTGAAAGTTTATGATATCTTTATCGTAAATTATTGCTCTTCCTATTGCCTTATATTTCTATATATACTTACCTAGTTTGTACATTGATTGAGGTTAGAGCTAAGACGAATGAAACTTTTTGAGTAAAATTACTAGAAGGAAGAAATGCTTTTCAGATCTGTAGCAAGAATGTATATCTTAGTTAGTCTTAAGCAGTTACTATTACATGGGTAATTTGCATAAACAAGGCAAGAAAAGCTTCCGAATGTAATAAATTGTTCATCATTATTCATGGTTAGGCATACAGAATAGTAAAATATTCCCCCTTTTTTTAAATTTTATTTCAATAAGACCAGATGTTGCCGTTAAAACAAACAATAGGGTAAATCTTAGGTTGTGGTAAAGAAAAAGGAGTAACTAACTTTTAAAATATCTTTTCTATTCTTCCATCAAACTTCACACCTTACTAGGTGCTTCTTAACTTCAAAATTAAGAGTGCAAAAATAATGTATTGTGAGAAGAAAAGTAAGTTTGTTCGTCGGTACCCCAGATTTACTCTATCGTCGATGGTGACTATAGTTTTAAACTACAGTATCTAGAACACCAGGAATTTGGAGTATTATGTATAAATTTTATGTGGTATTGTATGATGTACTTGATAACTGTGTTTCAAAGATCGCATCTTTGTCAGCTTCTACATCCTTTACAGTTCTCTTGGTTCAAGACAAGTATTGAATTAAAGTGAATTAATGTTTTACAAGCTCTGTGTCAATTGAAGGAAAAAAATGACGGCTGGTCCCGATAACGTTCCAGATTTTGTTGTTAGGGACTGTAGATTTGTTCTTTGTGGGACACTCCTTCATATTTACAATCTAATACTGAAACAAGAAGTTTTTCCAAGTTGTTGGAAACTGTCTCGTGTTACTCCTGTTTTTAAGTCCTGGTTGAGGAATAACATTCGGGATTATCACTTGATATCTATATTATGTAACTTCTAAAGTTTTTGAAATTATGTTATATAAACATATATTCGCACGTTGCTGCTAAACTGACTTCGATACAACATGTTTTTATTAAAGGCAGATCAACGGTGTCCAACTTGTGCGCATTTTCCCATGATGTGTCTGAGGCTTTAGATCTACGTTTTCAGACAGATGTCATTTATACAGATTTCGCTAAGGCTTTCGACAAGGTTAAAACCAAACCCTATTATGTAAACCGAATGTGCAGGGTATCTCTGACGATCTGTTATTGCAATCCTATTTGAGCGGGCGTACCTATTACGTTGAATATCGTGGTTTTCGGTCGGTCTTATATCAGTCTCTTTCGGGTATGCCACAGGGCTCTGTTCTTGGACCACTCCTATTTATTATTTTCATTAATGACCTTCCTGACCGGCTTATATCTAAATGGTTACTATACGCCGATGACCTTAATTTTTTTCGTAGAATATACTCCACTGCAGATTGTGACATTTTGCAGGGTGACCTGCTATCTATTCATCATTGTGTGGAATCCGGGATATCATGAATATATGAATTTAGTTGAAAAATTGAAAATTTTTGAAAACCTTACATTTCCGTAGACACCACGTTTTCTTGCAACATGATTATCTGTATATTAATCTCCTAAAAGAATTTGCATTTATTTCTTTGGCGGACCATCATGTTGCATCACAAATAATTTTTGCTCATAGGATTGTAAATGGTGATTTACAAGTTCCGGATTTGCTGTCCCTTTTCAATTTTTACATACCGAGACTTAACAGCAGGAATAAATTAACGTTTATCTTCCTGTGGCTAACACGCGCTACCATTCTCAGTCACCAATTATGTCAATTTGTAACAGTGTTAATGTATATGCATCTAGATTTGATTTGTTTAACATTACTATTAATGCTTTGAGGCAACTTTTGTTTGACCAATTTTCTGTTGCTTAAAAAATTTTTACATCTGCATTTGCTATTGTTTTCTTTTGGTACTACACATTTACTCTTGCTTTATAATAGTTATCATGGTACGATTATCCTGTAATAAACTGTGCTATTGGATAATAAATTATTATTATAAAAAATATCAAGAAAATATCCTGAAAAACAGTACCCAGCATAAGCAGCACGAATAATTGTATTTAGCAGTATTATTAACTATTCAATTGTCTAAAATTTAAAGCATATTATCACAAAAAATGGAAACACCAAAAATATGCTGTCATAATTAGTTCAGAGATTCGATTTATGTGCGAAAGCTATTTAAAATATTTAAAGAATATTGAGCATTCCATTAGATTGGTTCCTCGCCAGCTGTGGATTTTTTAAATAAAATAGAATTATTTTTGGGACAATATTATAGATAATAAATTGAGAATATTCTTTGGGGTGAGAGCAGGGCATCCGAAAGTGTATTGTGTATTGATAAATGCTTTAGTTTCTAAATAAACCTGCTTGTGCGTGCGTTAGTATTAACGGCGTATCTTTTTGTGTGAACCTGTTTGAAGTTATTAAAATGCCGAGAGAAAAACCGACAAGTTTAGAAAAACGCTCTGTAATTGTTTCTTTTTATCAGGAAGGTTATTTTGTGTATCAAATTTCCGAAAAAATACGTCAAATAGTCAATAAATTGACTGTTAGGCAGTTTAAGAGATCGGGCACGTTGAGGTTGTAAGGGAATAACAACTCACGTTGACGATGAGCGTTAAAAATTACTCAGCCAGCGAAATAGGAGACTGACAGCACCAGAAATCGCTGCCAAAATGAATCGCGACAGTGCAAGAAAAGTTTCTGTTACCTCAGTGAAAAGAAGATTAAAAACTCCAAGTCTTCATGACCGCATTGCGAAAGAAACACATATAAATTGGACAGTGGACGATTAGAAAAGGGTGCTATGGACTAATAGATCGAAGTTTGAGGAATTCGGACAATCAAGGCACGTTTTTGTAAGAGCGAAAGGCCAGAGAATGTTGCAGGATTGTGTAGTGCCAACTGTTAAACAAGAAAGAAGTGCTATGCGTGTTTGGGGTTGTTTTCTTTTTTTACGCCGGTACAGGAGACTTGAAGCGAATCGAAGGTATTTTGTGAAAAGAGGGTTATTTAGAAATACTTCAAGAAAATGCAATAACATCGGGGCAACGTCTAATCGGCGAAAATGTATTCAACGACCAGGACAACTACCCCAAACACTCAGTAAAAATTTCTTAGACGAAGAACAAGATAATGGCACTTTACAAGTGACATGGCCGCCACAAAGCCCCGATTTAAATCCCATCGAGCTGTTATAGGCAGAATTGGACAGAAAGGTCCTACCTCCGTAGGACATCTGCGAAACATTTTACAAGAGGAATGGACTAATATGCCTTGAAAATCTAGTGGAGCGGATGCAAATGATGAACGGGTTATTTAAGAAGTTTTTGTTTATTTTTCGTTAAAATTACCTTTTTTTACTTTTATGCTTTAATTTTTATCGCCATTAATAAATTGCAATAAAAATTTTAAGTTTGAATATTTATTTGAGTGTCCGAACTAATATGGGCGGTAGTGTAATTCTTCATGTTACAGATATCTTTTAATAATTGGTTTGACGGCACTCTTTTGTTTCTTGTCTAAATTCACATAATTTTTGTAGTATTTCTTTTGGGGTTTAAGATACACCAATTTTAATACCTTTTGTTATTTCTGTTACATTATCACTGGCGCTGCTATCATTGGTTGCACATAAGAAAATGCGAAGGAGCGTAGTGTTTTGTCTTCTTATTGCTGTGTTATTGCATACAATCTGCTATGCTCTTGCTACTTCAAAGCTTGCATTTCGCCCTATATCTTGAAACAGTCAGTATTTTTGTGAATGTCAACGTCTCTCAAAACTTTCCATAGATAATTTAGAATACGTGTATCAAATATCAAATATTACATTTATATAACTATACGTTTTCAGTTACAGATAGTATAGTTTTAAATTGCATGGGTCGTATATGTTTTTGTTTTGCATACTATAATTGTTTACTCCTTTTGATATGAAACGTTTCGTCAAAGTTTATGTTATTGTCTGGTAATATAATGACTGAGATCATATATCTTTTGAGTAAGGTATCAAGCTTATCTCCTAAAAAAAATGTATAACCAGCAAATTCTTCAGTAGTGTATAATCTACATTGAAATTAAACGTATTACATTTCATTTCTCAATAACAAGATAAGAAACATTTCAAATTTGTTTCAGAAAACGAGGTAAAGGCAGAAAAAATAGAGAAGGACGAGAATTTTTTCGAACGGGTCAAATTAGAAGCAAAAGAGGTTTATACAAAAGATAAGATCAATGAGAATCGTAAGAATCGTCAAGCGAATATCGAAGAAATCATATCATCTGCTCAATATCAGGTATTGTACGATCTCCATTGTTTAATGTTATCGCACCAAAAGACCCTTGTGTGCAGGAAAAATTATTAATAGAGCGTCGGAAGAATATGGAATTGAAGGAAGAGTTGGAAAAACTAAAAATTGAGATCGTCGACGTCAAAAACAGAAATAAGAAATTGTGCGGTATATTGGGCCATGGCGAAAGTAAAATTGGCGATTTAATGCTTAAATATTGGGGATTCTAAAATTTCTGTTTACAGTGAAGGATAAGGCTGATGTGCTTCTAGAATTAGAAAGACTAAATACCGTGAAAAATGAATTAACGGAGGAAGTCGCGAAACTCCACGCGTTGCTCGAACAAGAACGTAGTAAAGTAGCAGCTTTGACCGCAGAATCTCAGAAGGTGAAAGACAAAGTAAGAAACGGTCCAACTTGAAGGATGTCATGTATCGTTATTTGTTTTCTTTTTTTTTTGTATCATTATCACCATTTTTTTTTTATTTTTCAGAAACATAAGAAACATACTTAACTTAAATTTTACTTTCTATTCGAATTTAAGGTATATTAGTATTTCAGCAATTTATTTCTAAATGCATTATTTTAATTGACCACTTTTTCTTTTGTTTTGCAGAAGAAATGAACATGAACAAGGACTCACAATCTGTGTTAAATTATCCTTAGCTTTAAGTAAAAAAATATATCAAACTATTTTTCCTAGTTTGTAGTAACTTTTGTTAGTTTTAGTCGTATTTATAAAAGTAAATACAAAGTATTTCTATGTGAATTGGTGGCTAAAAAATTTGTTAAACTGATCTGTGAACTCTCTGGACTTTTATCTTTTACATTTTTTTCAAATACATTTTTAAGAGTCTTTATTAAAACTACTACAACTTAAGATTCTTTAATATTGTATTGATAATCATGATTCATATTTGCAGTGTCTTTATTAATACGATTATAACTGAAGATTCTTTAGTATTGTATTAATAATCAGGACTCATATTTGTAGTGTCTTTATTAATACGACTATAACTTAAGATTCTTTAGGATTGTATTAATAATCACAACTCATATTTGTAGTGTCTTTATTAATACGACTATAACTTAAGATTCTTTAGTATTGTATTAATAATCTCGACTGATATTTGTAATGTAAAAAAAAATAAATTTCATATTTTGTAAAAAAAGAACATTTTTTTTCTACTTCTAATAGTTGAAATCAGAATATTTTTACATATTTTAAAATAAGTACGTTTTTTTTTCTAAATGCTCTATAGAAACTGAAAAACTACCTACCACCGTTAATTTAAGAAGTTGCTATTTTATTAGTAAAATCCGCATAATTTTATAGTTACCCTATAAATATTTATTAACTGTAAGAATTGAAAATTAGTTAACACAATAAGGTACTAACGGTACCATTATATCAATACCGTTACTGATAAATAAGGGAAGTACGAGGGTGACCTGAAATGTGTCCGGAATCGACAAGAAAATACATACACGGTTTTGGTGTGGTTTTTTTATTTTTCAATGTAGTCTCGAAGATCAATACACTTTTTCACACGATATTCCAGTCTCTTCAAATCGTCAGAAAAATGTTTCGAGGTCTGCAAAATAGCGATCTGTAGCGGCGATGAACTCCTAATTTGAGGCAATTCTCTTTCCTCTTAGTGATTTTTTCATGTTTGGGAATAGGAAAAAGTCGCTGGGGGCTAGGTCCGGTGAATATGAAGGATGAGAAACTAATTCGTAGCGCAACTCATTCAATTTGGACACGACGATACGGAAGCCGGTGCATTGTGGTGGAAATCACTTTTTTCCGCAGCAAACGAGGCCGTTTCTCCTTTAATACTACATCGAATTGGGGTTAATAAATCGCTATAGCACTGCCCTGTGATCGTTCTTCCCTTCTCTAGATAGTCGATGAGGATCACATCTTGGGAATATGAAAAAATGACCTCCATGACCTTTCCGGACGATGGAACGGGGGCGATTCGTCCGGAAAACTCGACTGTTCTTTGGTATCCGGGATGTAGTGGTGGATCCAGGTCTCATCTATGGTTACGAAACGCATGAAAAAATCCCTTGGATTGCGTTGGATCCTGGCCAGACACTCTTCCAAAATGGTCACCCGATTTCGTTTTTGCTCCGGTGTGGTACCCATCGCGTCGAGATCTCTTTCATACGCAAAATTTCGTGTAGGATATAGCCAACACGTTCTTCTAAGATGCCTGTGTTCTCTGCTATCTCTATCAGCTTCAATCGGCGATCGACTAACACGATATCATGAATCTTGCCGACCATTTCATCGTTGGCAGCGGTTTTTTGGGCGTCCACTGCGTGAAGCTGATGGTCAAAAATGATGGCGTATATCCGTCATGGATCTCTAGCAAAATATCTTGAATTTCTGGGGCCACTTTCCCAGCCATCTAGATGTGTTTTATCACTGCATCAAATTCGATTTTATTATATTTTTGCGAAACCGCCTGACTTGCTACGCAAAACCCTCTTAAATCACAACTATTGACAGTAGACGTCTGAAATTTTGATGTTATGATATATATATATATATGTATATATATATGTATATATATATGTATATATATATATGTATATACATATATATCGAGATACATTTCCAATCCCTTCTGGTGTCCCCAAAGGGTCTAACAGGGGCCCTTTGCTTTTTAATATATATTTAAACGGTATACTATTATAAGGAAATGCTGTAAATACAGCTTTCTCGTGGTATTAAGTGAAATCAATTCACGAGAAAGACATGTAAAGAGACATAAAACGCTAACACACGGACATGTTTCTGCCGACCCAGCGTCATCAGCGTAGCTTCGGGCGGTCTTATGCTCAACCCATGTAATTCTCTCGCTGATTCTGTCGCCATATCGAACCCTACGATACAAGTGAATATTCCTGGCGCTAATTAGTGCCAAAAGAAAGAAACACTTGTCCACAAAGTCAGACACAGCAAAAAGAAGCAGGTTCAGCTTCCCACCCTTCTCTCGTGCAATTCGTGGATTGCTCCCGCTGTGTAAATACAGCATGGTATTAAGCGAAATCAATTCACGAAAAAGACGTGAAGTGGCATAAAACTCTAACACACGGATATGTTTCTGCCTACCCGGCGTCACATGTCTTTCTCGTGAATTGATTTGATTTAATACCATGAGAAAGCTGTATTTACAGGGTTTTCTTATCTTGGTGTTATTTTCTAGGCATTCTTTTAGATGTGTTTTGACTTATTATTAGATTATTATCACCTCCTTCTGGCTCTTGATAATTTTATTGATGTCGCGAATTTGGGCATTTTAACGATCCAATCTTTCCAATCCCACCAACATTCTTTTCGTTTCTTTTTTTCTAATGTCTTTAATGTGAAAACTATAATTTATACCGTTACGAGTGTAACGTTTATTGCATAAAACTAATAAAACTAGACGCCAGTTTGATAGCGCCATCAAAGCATGCATATGGAAACCTAGTTTAACGTTTTGTTTCCATGCGAATGGCAAACGGTGTACATTCGCGCTCGGAGGTCCGGGTATTTTCGTTCGGACGAGCCGAGAGTATGATGTAAAATGTGTAAATATTCGCATACACTCCTCCCGCGAACAAAAAATGACCTCCATGACCTTTCCGGACGATGGAACGGGGTATCCGGGATGTAGTGGTGGATCCAGGTCTCATCTATGGTTACGAAACGCATGAAAAAATCCCTTGGATTGCGTTGGATCCTGGCCAGACACTCTTCCAAAATGGTCACCCGATTTCGTTTTTGCTCCGGTGTGGTACCCATCGCGTCGAGATCTCTTTCATACCCAAAATTTCGTGTAGGATATAGCCAACGCGTTCTTCTAAGATGCCTGTGTTCTCTGCTATCTCTATCAGCTTCAATCGGCGATCGACTAACACGATATCATGAATCTTGCCGACCATTTCATCGTTGGCAGCGGTTTTTTGGGCGTCCACTGCGTGAAGCTGATGGTCAAAAATGATGGCGTATATCCGTCATGGATCTCTAGCAAAATATCTTGAATTTCTGGGGCCACTTTCCCAGCCATCTAGATGTGTTTTATCACTGCATCAAATTCGATTTTATTATATTTTTGCGAAACCGCCTGACTTGCTACGCAAAACCCTCTTAAATCACAACTATTGACAGTAGACGTCTGAAATTTTGAGAGTTAACATAAAAAAGGTTGCCCTTGCTGACCAATGAATCCACTTCAACCTTCGTGCGCCATCTTTTACCGATTTCGGAAACATTTGAGGTCGTCCTCGTACCTTTAAAATAAACATATAAATACAAAATCAGGCATTGCCATAACATTAATGTGTCCATAAGTGTGGAAGCAAGATGAGCATGCGGTAAAGATATTAATCCTGATCGCTTTCCTGTACGGATTTAGTTTTTTTTTTAAATCACTACGCAATTGTAACAATTTGGTAAAGTACTGAACGTAAAAATGCTAAAACGCAGTCAGTTGACTGTAGAACAACGTATAATATTTGTACTCTTCGCGACAAAGGATATACCGAGAGAGAAATTGCTCTATGGTTAATGATTTCACCGAAAGGGGTGCATTACACATTGGCCCGGAGGAAAGAAATAGGATAAAATCTTGATAGAAGACGAAGTGGACGACCACGGGTGACTTTTGCAGCAGAAAATTGACTTATATTAACGACTTCGAAACAAGATCAACGTCTAACGACACCGGATATCGCAACGCGCATTAATACAAAATGACAAACAGATGTTTCTGTTACCACCGCCAAGAGGTGCTCATTGGCAGCAGATTAAAAAAGACGTTTTTAAAACGCGTGCATAAAGATAAACGATTGACGTGGGCAAGAGAGTATGCAAACTGGTCAATGGATGATTGGAACGCAGTTTTATGGACCGACGAGTACAAATTTCAGTTATTTGGTACGTAACGGAGTTTTTCTTCGTCACCCATCAGGGGAAAGAGCTAGTGGGACCTGACTACTACCATCTCTTCATTTGATAAAGCGTAAGTAATGACAATAAATGTCCTAGCTCCGATGCTCGGCCATGTGTTACGATGCTTATATATCTGGTTTTTAAAATATTTAATTATTTTTCTTAAATCACTGAAATTATTTTCTACATATTTTAATTTATTCATTATACTCTTAAGTTAACGAAACTTATTTATATTTACATTGGATAATACTTTTCGCATAATCATTTAATGAAAAAACTATTGTAGAGAAAGCTCTGAACATTTTTCTCTATATACCGAAAACCCGCAATGGTTCTTTAAAAAAAAACTTTTTCCAGACTTGTTAATTGATCAATGGTTTCAAATTCGCGTGTAATACACTGCAACCGCGGTGAAAGCTATGAGCAGCACACGCAACATGTAGCATATAGGGGTATATACCTTTCAGTAATCTGCCAGCTTTGATCATATACGCGGCTGCATCGATAACGAAAAGCAAGATACGATCTTTGTAATTAGCGTCTGTATCGAACATATTTTCTACCTTCGCAATTTTTTTAACTCCATTGAATCAAAGAAACTAATCATGACATTAACAATACTTCACTCATTTTATATTATTTGTTTCTTTATTGCTCACTCAAACAAATTTATTGGGAACCCTTACTTTTTATAGAAACCATTATTTTATCGTAGGTTTTCGCGATATGACTGGGTAAGGTTCTCTTATTTGGAATAGAATGATCAATATACGTTTCTGAAAAACTATTTAATACTGGATTTTCTATCTTTGCTAAAGAAATGTTGGCAGCAATAAATACTTCACAAAGCCAAGTATTAAAATTATAAGAATCTTTAAAATTGTATTTAGATTGATGTTTTTGTGTTTGAACGTGTTGTGTCACATGTGATTTCATACTGTAGTGGACTATTTGTGAAAAGAAGTCTGAATAATTTTGAATCCAGTTTGTGTTCCGTTGTAGTGGTAAGATTGCAAACAGTTATAGCGCTTTCACACATTGACATCTACGAATATCATACCACGTAATACGAATACCATTTGAACTAACTGAAAGGAAATTGTATAGTTCAACTAATTCTATATACCTTATAGACTACCTAAAACGATACTGCAATTGGTCATTTTATTAACGAATAAAATAACAATTTCCAATATATAACATTTATACGACACGATAAAATAATGCAATGCTTACAATATATTTAATAATAATGCCCTTAGTGTATATTCTAATGTCGCAAATCGGTTAAGAAATCTATTAACACTCGTCGAACATAACAAAGGACGCCGTCGATTCGCCATCATTAATCTAAGCCAGCATACATTCGTGCACATACTAACTATGCGCATATGAATCCCGACGTTGGGTATGTCTGACCTCTTTCGAAATATATCATCATCGCCAATGAGTACATACTCGCTCGTGCAGACTTAATAATAACTATACTAGGATCGGCTAATAGATGCATCGACATAAAAATTGAAAAGCCTAACTCACAGTATGCAAACTTTGCAAGCGTATACGATTATTTGGCATTTGTAGTAAATATTTAACCTTTAATACTTCTTAAGGGTTATTTTATAAAATATTTTCCCATATTGTAATCTTACGAGTGAGGAAGGTTTTCAACTTAAGAAAATAAAACACATTTTTAACAATAACAGCATTTACTTCTTTTGCCATATTTACGCGTATATCGAATCACGAATCATCACACTCAACTTAGACCACCGTGCCTTTTTTTCTTAGTTGTGGACATAGTCACGGTAAATCACAAACTTAAGAATATAAAAATAACTAAATGTATCTTGATACAGAAATACCAACTTAACTAACGGCCTAAACATAATTACCATTCTAATGTCGACTTAAGAAATTATCTTATAATATGATGAGTAAATATGGATTTAAAGCGCGATTCACAGCTATCGTAGTAAACTTCACACCACACAAATTAATAATGTATTCGGAACGCACCGACTGTATGAATTGAGGTTAGTAACATATGTATGTATGTACACAATTACACAATATATTATTAACAACATAATTACAAAAGATTAACATACAAGCAAGCACAACACATTAATGCAATTTAAAATATATTATAATTTCATAAAAAACCATAAAAATATGTTCATGTACAGCATGTATCAAAAGAAAACCGTCGATTCACCATCATCAATCTAATTCGGCATTTATACACATACTAACTATACGCGTATGAATCCAGATTTCGGGCATGTCTGTCAGTTTTAGAATTATATCATCGCCGTTATTGAGTGCGCTCTCGTTTCTGCAGGTTTACTCGTCATATATATGACTAAAGTTTCCATCCGTAAGTGGTTTTGTTTAGATTTTTGTTCGATTTTTTTTATTGGAAATACGAAAGTTGGTAGTTTAATTTCAAATTCCGTACATCGCATGATGAATTTATTTCGTTATAATCCATTCTAAGAACGGTCAACCGATGTAAAAATTATCATCGTGACGACAATAATTTATCAAATCCGTTCGTCTGGAGTTTAACATAAATCTTGCTTTTATTGCGCAAGTTAATCATTTCTGATATCTTCGTTGTTAGGGTGGTCTGTTTGCCTTAAATATTAGCTCATAAATAAGTTTAACAAAAACGTATTTTTGCTGTCGACTCGCCGACAATATAATAATGGTATCATTTCCTGTGCTCCAAGTGATTTATATCCACCAATATAAATTAAGAAACTTTCACCGATTCACGCTTTCCCTCCGGCGCACCCACGGAATCTTCTGTCAACGATAGGGTTTCCTAATTACAACCGCGACTTGAAACTTCTTGTTTTTCTTTTTCCAGTTGCAACGTGAACGGAGTAATTTACCATAAGGCGGGATGAATTGATGATGGCTCGATGAAAATTGCTACAATAGCAATTAAAAAAATACAGTGTATATGTTTTAACTGACTGGAAAGTATAGTAATATGATTTTACATGCAAAATTGCAATTACTGCTAAACGGTAACTGTTTTTGTTCAGAAAATATATTTTATATGCAGTTATCGTTAGCTTCATTTAGTTTTTATCATTATAATTGTTCGAATACAACCGATCGAGTTTCTATTTTTCATTTTACGTTTATGTTAAAATTATTTTTTTTCATAATTTCGATTGAGTGCACCGATACTTGTTGGAAATCCATATTGAACATGAGCGAAGAAGTAAAACATAATTTTGCAAATACAGTAGAACCCGGTTATAACAACTTCGGCTGTAACGACACTCCTTTTTTAGCGTCAAATTTTAAGCAGTCCCGTACTTTACTATTCAAACGTACAGGGAAAAACGCGGATTTAGCGTCAATAACCCCTGATATAACGACAAATATTTACCACTTGAGGTATGCATTTATATTATCATCTATGGCTCAATTTCCGGTATTTGCCTAGCCTGCAACCGACCGTTCGGAGATTCCAAGAAAATTACCGTTTCTTGCAATGCGCCAGGCAAAGTTCGTAAGAAATATCCTCAGTCGGCATTTGAATCGTGTGAGTGAAACATCAAGATTTCTTTATCGAAAATGACAGGTTTAAAGCGAAAAAGTTTAAGCGTGAACGACAAAGTCGCAATAATGGAAGGAAGAAAGCGGACGTGTGTCGCGAATTTGGGTTAGTTAATTCTACGATTTGTACAATTGTGAAAAATAAGAATAAAATCGTGAATACCTTAGTGAAAGGGAAAGGAAAGTCAAAAAAAATTCGATCGTGCGAAAAGATTGAAATCGACGAAGCGCTTATTACGTGGTTTAAGCAATGTAGAAGTGCAAATTTACCCGTTAATGGACCACTGCTTATGCAAAAGGCCGAAGAATTTGGAAGTTTATTTGGGGACACAAATTTTAAGTGCAGCAATGGGTGGCTGGAGCGTTTCAAATGGAGACATTCAATAACGTTCGGAAAAGTGAGCGGTGAAGCAAAAATTGTTAATATGATAGAAGCAGAGACGTGGCTAAATGAAGTGTGGCCTAAATTAAGACAAGATTGTGAAGACAATGAAATTTACAATGGCGACGAAACGGGAATTTTTTATAAACTTCTTCAAGATAAGACTCTGAGGTTTAAAGGCGAAAAATGTGTAGGCGGTAAACTAGCCAAAGAACGGTTAACTGCATTTGTGTGTGCTAATATGACTGGTACGGAGAAACGTAAAATTCTTGTCATAGGAACGTCAAAAAAGCCACGCTGCTTCAAAAACATAAAAACACTCCCAACAAATTACTGCGCAAACAAAAGAGCATGGATGACTTCAGAAATCTTTGAAAATGAAATTCGAAAATGGGATAAAGAACTTGCGGTTAAAGGTAAAAAATCTTGCTTTTAGTCGATAACTGCCCAGCACATCCATCATTAGCCCACTTAAAGAATATTAATTTGATGTTTCTGCCCCCAAATGGACCAAGGCGTAATAAGAAGCTTAAAATGTTTTTACAGAAAATTTCTTCTGCAGAAAATTATTACGGGTATGAACAAGAACGCACCATGTGCAGTTTCACTTCTCGACGCGTTGGACTTTTTAGAGAAGGCTTGACGTAGTGTAACCTCTGAGACTATAGCAAACTGCTTTAGTCATTCAAGATTAAGGAATAACCCAGTTTGTTACAACTTAAATGAAGATGACGTTCCGTTATGTGAACTTAAAAAGTGGCAGCAAAATCAGAGTAACGAAAACCAGTTTTGTTTCGGCGACTTTGCATCCGTGGACAGTTGCCTTATTACGTCGGAAATGCGTGCAGATTCTGATATCGTGGAGGACATGAAACAGCGCGATAACGAAAACGATAATGAAATCGAAGAGGAAGAAGATTCATGCGACGAAGCAGAACACTTACCGACAAACGAAGAAGCCCTGCCATGACAACGTTTAAAATTTTATTTGTGTATCCGTTCTTGTTTTGTTTTTTAACGTTCTGTTGGTTGTTCTACAGATATATGTGTATTTACTCAGTTTTTCTTCTATGTCTTTGTTTCGATCGTATATATCGATATGTACATTGCAGGCGAAATATTTAAAGTTTGCACTTGTTCCAGTACAGTATCGTTTATGACTGTTTTAGTCGTAATTGGAAATTTACCCAAGAAAGCCATGGTTTTGGTTTTATTTGCCAATATTTTCATTTCATAGTTTTGGCAGATTTTTTGTTATGTATGTATGATTCTGTCAATCATCCTCTGTTTTTGTTAGGAGTATTAAGGCGTCAGCATATAAAATAGAGTTGAGGGTGGTGTTCAATTATTGGATTACAACACTTGTTCCCGAAACACCTGACTCTCTTGAATTCATTATTTCTTTTAAGATAACCTCCAGAAATATATTCATAAAGTTTCAAGGCAATATTTAAACAATTTAGTTGTGGTGCAATTTCATTTACAGGCAGTGGTGTTTGGGCTATTTCCATCATTCGTTGACGTTTGTAGCTTAAATATAAGTTTAACACAGTAACTTCTGTCAGACCTATTAGCTTAATGGTCAAGAATTTAAGATGGCATTCTGGTCTAAACGTATTCCTTTCGGGCATTTCTTTTTTCATTCCTTTATAATAGCATCAATATATATGTTAAATAATGTTGTCGACGCGCAATAGCAGTCCTTTGTTTGTTGGTATTTCCCTAGTTGATCTTTCGCCTATTTTTACCATAATTCTGGTGTCAGTGTATAAACCCTGTAGATGTCTTATTAAATGATGTGGATATCCCTGTTCTTTCATAGTATCCCTAA
Source organism: Trypoxylus dichotomus (assembly GCA_023509865.1). Taxonomy (NCBI): domain Eukaryota; kingdom Metazoa; phylum Arthropoda; class Insecta; order Coleoptera; family Scarabaeidae; genus Trypoxylus; species Trypoxylus dichotomus. The sequence continues at coordinate 40,567,039 of CM042081.1, forward strand.
TTTACATCTGGTTACATTATTGAAAGCCTTCTCAAAGTCTATAAACCCTATGTGTGTTTCTCTGTCATATTCCCTGTGGTTTTCTATAATTTGTTGTAGAGTGGATATTCTGTTTGTGGTTGATCTGTCTTTTCCAAAGTCCATCTGTTCCTTTTCTATTAGTTCTTCTGCTATTATATTTCCTTCATAAAACTTAATACATGAATACATTCTTTTCGGGTTTGAGCCGATTTTCATCTTATTATTATGAATAGATATTATCAAGATTCGATTATACAGCCGCTATCCAATTTATTAGGCCCACTTGCTAAAATATATAATGAAAAACGTATTGTACAAGTATAAGTTTATTCAGAACTGTTTATAGACATCGCCACAACTATATAACTAATATTTTGTAATGCCTCCTTTGGCTTTTATAATTGCTCTTATTCTTTTTGGTATACTGTTTATGCAGGAGTTAATGGTATGTCTAATTGTAGCCTCATTTTACTACACATTTCCAATATTCCTTAGTAATTGCTTTTTCATAGTGTTTCTTCTCGAATACACGCGGGATTTTAGAATACTCCACACGTTTTCAATTGCATTGAGGTCGGAAGAATTTCGCGGCCAAGTTAACACTGGCAGAGCGTGCGTTTCCTAAAAACTTTGGATGGATTTGACCGTGTGGCATGGTGTCTTATCGTGCATGAATCGTCGCCTTCATTAGAATCTAAATCATTTATATTTGGCATCAAGACATCCTCCAATACACGCTTATATTTGTGTTGATCCATGGTGCCACACGGAAAAAAAGCGTTATTACATAAACAGATAAATATTGGTTCTACAACAGTAACCGATCCAAATTATATTCCACGAATTATTGTCTTTCAGTCTTTTTTCTACCCATCTTCTATATAGGACAGAATATTTCGTGAGGGAGATAATAATTGGCAAGAGGTTATTAAGTGGTATTTTCCCAATTTGTTAGAAATATATTTAGGGAACGCATTTAGATAGGTATTGTAAACCCCATTAACGAATTTTATACTTGCATTTGTAAATTATCGTGTTCGAAACACGCAAAAGCTAAAATTTATAAAGTGGCGTTAATAAAATGGACAGGGACTGTACTTTTGTACTGTACTTAGTATATAAGTTTTTTGTTTATTTCTAGGTTGTAAATTCTACGGTTTCCTAGGTGGTACCAGCGGAACAGTTTCCATATGCATTCTCTCAGCTATATCCTTCGATAGATTTCAAGTAATAAAGTATCCACTAACTCGCCAACCCAGTCACACACGTATAAAATTCTTCATCTTCATCTGTTGGATTTATGGCGCAGTATTTTCGCTGATTCCAGCCTTCGATGTTGGTTTTGGAACTTACGTACCGGAAGCGTATTTAGTTAGTTATAGCTACGAATACTTAACAGATAAACCGCAGGTTAAACATTTTATTTTAGCCTTTCTCGTTGCTGCCTGGGTCGTACAATTTTGCTTAATCCTCTTTTCCTACATCAACATCGTTTACGTCGTATTTAATAGTAGACATGCAGCTACGAGTTCTTTCGGCGGCTCATACAGACACATAAAGAAGAAGCAGAAAATTAAACAAGAGCTTAAAGTGGCGATTATAGTTTTGATCGTCATTTGCGTTTGGTTCATTGCATGGACGCCATACGCTATAGTATCATTATTGGGCATATTCGGGAGAGAAGATCTCATAACACCTCTTAACTCGATGGTACCAGCTGTTTTTTTGTAAATCGGCCAGTTGTCTCGATCCCTACATTTACGCTTTGACCCACTCGAAGTTTAAAGACGAATTGCAAAAAGTCTTCAAAAGCCCTTCTTCTCGAAAAATTCAATCGAAAGCGTATTCTATCACTACTAGTCGTAGCAACAACAAAAATAAATTGTATAGAGATAGTGTGGTTGAGGAAATTATCATGGTGAATTTGGAAGGACATCATGCACGTCCGCATTCCCACAGAGTTTTTGATCAAGGAGAAGAAAGACCACAACAATCGGCTGTTAGTCAACCACCATGGTGGGCTAGACCAAGTTTCATTGACGATTGCAGCTTAGCTAAGGCGAGGAAATTGGTGCGAAGTATGTCTTCACTAAGAAGACATGAAGATAGAAAAAGCTTGATTAGAAAATATCAGTTTAATCATTAGCCAGCAAGTGTAATATTTATTTCATCAATAACATTGGCCAACAAATTTTAACTTTTAGTTTTGACATGTTATGACGTACAGTAATTTTAATAGTAAATATAGGAACATTTATGTTATTAAAAATAGCTCTAATTGCTTCTGGATTGCAATGAAAAGATTTTTCTGCTTATAATATACTTCAATAACTATTTAAAATTTATAATTATTTCTTATAAACTACTCCTATAAGCTCCCTTCTTAACATCCAATAGTGATATGCTACCATATATGGATTCCATTGTTCCTGACGACGCTTTCCAATTACCAAAATGTGTTGGTGGAAACATCTACACCGTGCTCATCATTAATGTCCCCCATATTTGAGTTATGGTGCCTTGGCAAAAATATGGTGGTCCAGGACTTTCGACTAATATACAAGACCATACCATAACTGATGGAGGGTGTTTCACCACACCGTTCAAATAGACATCGTCTAATAAATTGAGCTCTTTCGGTCATGGTTTCTAGTTTTGATTCATCCCTGAATACGATATTTAACGAAAAAGACATTGTTCAAACAAAAAAATTTTGCTTGATTTAGATATTCATTACCTTTCAATTTTCAGTCGTGTAGGATTGATGATATTTTGCCTATTTATAACCTTCATCACCGGTGTTAGTCTTGGCTTTTTCAGGAGGTGTCTGCATTTTAATCCGTCTTCGTACAATCGTGTACGTACTGTACACGTGGATATTTGCACTCCTTGTTGAGACATTACATTCCCTACTTTTTTGGCGGATAAACCTCGGTTTTCAGTTGCTAGTTGCAGGTTACGTCGATCATCTCGATTGGTAGTGATCCTTTTCTTGCCGTAAAGCGCTCTTCCGGTACTTGTAGTGGGCGTCTTTTCTTTCATTAAAACGGCGATACGCTGCACTGTTTGTCGAAATACTTCTTTTTTCTTTGCAATTGTGCGTTGAGAATATATTCCTGCACGCCACAATGCCCCAATACGCATTTTTTTCTCATTAGGTATGTCCTTTTTTTACTCATAATGAAAAAATATGCTACGCATACAAGCAATAACTTAAATTGTAACAGTAACACGTAAACACGAAAAAAAAACGTTGTTACATAAACAAATTAGTATTTTTTCTGCAATAGTAACCGATCCAATTAATATGCTACGAATTACTGTGTCTTTCAATCTTATTTCTACCCATACAGCACAGAATGATTCATGAAGCGGATAATAATAGGCAAGTCATTAAAGTACACTTTCTTAGTTTCTTAGGGAGTGAATTTAGATATGTATTGTAAAGGTGAAGGTATTGCATTGCGTTGGAAGTACACGAAAGCTTAAATTTATAAGGTGGCTCTAATAAAATGGACAAGGACTGTAAAAATATGATCGTTTACATTAGAGAAAAATTCTTCACTACATAGAACTTCTAGAAGAACATTCATTCGAAAAGCCGTAGCGCATTTTTTTAATCTTCTAATCCCGTTCCTTTCAATCCCAGCGGATTGCTTCGGTCCGGACGCAAATGAACGTGTTGCCGGGGCATTATCACGCTTACTCAGAGACCGAAGAGAAAATAAAGGATGACGTATCCGATTTCGTATCCATCTAGCGTAATAACGCGTCCGCACCGTGGAAACAGAATAAGATAATGAAAAAGATCGCCGTTTAATCCTTTGCCTTTGTATATATATCGGGCGAACGGCGCGACGGGCATTCGAAAAGCGTGTATGTGTGTATGGAAGCGCGCGGTACGGTGCGATGGCGCAAATTTACGTTAATATTTGCGAACGGCCCCGTCCGGGGTTGACACGGTTCATGAATATTCATGTTCGCGGGAGGAGTGTATGCGAATATTTACACATTTTACATCATACTCTCGGCTCGTCCGAACGAAAATACCCGGACCTCCGAGCGCGAATGTACACCGTTTGCCATTCGCATGGAAACAAAACGTTAAACTAGGTTTCCATATGCATGCTTTGATGGCGCTATCAAACTGGCGTCTAGTTTTATTAGTTTTATGCAATAAACGTAACACTCGTAACAGTATAAATTATAGTTTTCACATTAAAGACATTAGAAAAAAGAAAACAAAAGAATGTTGGTAGGTGAGAGATTGGATCGTTAAAATGCCAAATTCGCGACATCAATAAAAGTATCAAGAGCCAGAAGAAGGTGATAATAATCTAATAATAAGTCAAAACACATCTAAAAGAATGCCTAGAAAATAACACCAAGATAAGAAAACCCTGTAAATACAGCTTTCTCATGGTATTAAATCAAATCAATTCATGAGAAAGACATGTGACGCCGGGTAGGCAGAAACATATCCGTGTGTTAGAGTTTTATGCCACTTCACATGTCTTTTTCGTGAATTGATTTCGCTTAATACCATGAGAAAGCTGTATTTACACAGCGAGAGCAATCCACGAATTGCACGAGAGAAGGGTGAGAAGCTGAACCTACTTCTTTTCGCTGTGTCTGACTTTGTGGACAAGTGTTTCTTTCTTTTGGCACTAGTTAGCGCCAGGAATATTCACTTGTATCGTAGGGTTCGAAATGGCGACAGAATCAGCGAGAGAATTACATGGGCTGAGCATAAGACCGCTCGAAACTACGCTGATGACGCTGGGTCGGCAGAAACGTCCGTGTGTTAGCGTTTTATGTCTCTTTACATGTCTTTCTCGTGAATTGATTTCACTTAATACCACGAGAAAGCTGTATTTACAGCATTTTCTTATAATAGTATGCCGTTTAAATATATATTAAAAAGCAAAGGGCCCCTGTTAGACCCTTTGGGGACACCAGAAGGGATTGGAAATGTATCTCGATATATATGTATATATATATATATATCATCATAACATCAGTTTATTTTTGTTGATCCATGGTTGATGAAAGTTATACATACTAAGTTTGTTATAATAGATCGGCCAGTAATGTACCCATGTTGATGTATAGACAAAAAAATTGTACATTTCTATAATTTCAGTTGTATAATACGAGGGCGACCTGAAATTTTTCCGGAATCGGCAAGAGATGGCGCATGAAGGTTGAAGTGGATTAGTCGGCAAGGGTAACCTTTTTTATAGCAACCGTCAAAATTTCAGACGTCTACTGTCCATATTTGTTGTTTAACAGTGGGTTTTGTGTACCAAGTCAGTCGAAATATTTTGGTAGAGGTTCATGGCGGATGCACTCCATCATTTTCGACCATCAACATCGGGGTGAGCGAGTTCAAACGTGGCCGCACAAGACAAGTGACGAACCACGCAGTGGACGCCCAAACACCGCTACCAACGATGAAATGGTCGAGAAGATTCATGATGTCGTCTTAGTCGATCGCCGATTGAAGCTGAAAAAGATAGCAGAGACAATAGGCATCTCAGAAGATCGCGTTGGCTATATCCTATACGAAATTTTGGGTATAAAAAGCTTTCGACGCGACGGGTACCGTGTTTGCCCACACTGGAGCAAAGACGAAATCGGGTGACCGTTTCGGAGAAGTGTCTGGTCAGGATCCAACGCAATCCCATAGATTTCTTTAAGCGTTTCGTAACCGTGGATGAGACTTGGATCCACCACTACATACTGGAGATCAAGGAAGAAAACAAAGACCGTTTTATCGGCCGGAAAGGTCATGTCCGGTATTGTTTGTACTGTCCCTCATTATTTTACGATTTTGTAAATTAATATTCCAGTTTCGTTATTTATCAACTTAGTTCTTTAATTAGTAAATTGCGCACCTGCTTATAAAATTATTACACGAATAAAAATAATAAAAATACTTTTATTAAAATTTAAGGTTCCATTCTATTATGAGCGGTGGTGTATATTACCTTATCTTTGTATTAACTTTTCCGGCGTTATAATTATGTTCGTTAACAAAACCATCACTGTCTGCATTCTAACGCACCCATTTTGTTCTTTTAATGTGGAATTTAACACTGGCGCACTTTAAAACGAATGTTTTTAGCGAACAGAAGTTGACATCTAATCTCCGTTAACGTTGTGTATTTTGATATTTTCAAGTGACTATGGACTTACACATATGATAAGATTTCCAATAATTGTTGTACGTAATGTTACGTGTTAATTTTGACTGTATAGTGCAAGTAAAAATACTATTCTTATTGAGCATTTTTTTTAAATAGTTTGTCGTTCATTATGAGAAATGCATATGTAAATGGTGACTGTCTAAACCTTGTGACGATTTAATTGTCCAAATATAATGTATCTATACAAAGAATATATTCGTCATTTTAATTAATCGCTTTAATTTCTTGTAAAATATGGTCATCAACAACAATTGGTGAGAGAAAAACTGAACAAAATTGAACTAAAACTTTGGATGTATAATACTCGCAATATATATATCTTCCGCAAGATTACCACTGCGAGCCCTGTTATTCAGGTGCCTATAATTGTCTTAAAGCAACTGTTTCCAAAAATGAAAACAATTAATCGCTTAAATCTCATAGTTTGTTTGCATCTTAAAGTTGTATTCTAGCTTTCACAGCCATTGTCGTTGGCTACTCTACGTGATAGATGGAAAGTTGACAAATTGGAGTTAGTAAACATGGTGTATTACACGATAGAACAACGCGTCCTAATTGTTAAACATTATTATCAAAGTTGCCACCATTCGTAAACTGCGTCCAATATTCGATCGACAGAATGTTCCTAATTCATACACTGTGAAAAGAATAATCGAAAAATTTGAAAGTACTGATTCGGTTGCTGATGTGAAACACACTACAGGCGCTCGTAGAGGTCGTTCAGAAAAAAAATGGGAGTTCAGGAGAGTGTGGTCGAAAGTCCAGAGACGTCGATTCGTCATCGTGCACAAGAATTGGACATTACAACTGATATTATAACTAAAGATTTTCAACTTCTGTTAACAGGCCATGCATTGCTTTCACTGGCCAGGGGTATCTGGATTAGCTTATGCGAGCCATTGTTCTTTCGTATGCAGCACCGGTGAAAGAGCAATTCATTTTTATAGGCGATAATACCCATCCTCATCAAAACAATATCATGCAACGTCATTATGCTATTGTCAGCTGAGTTTCAGGCACGTAAAGATGGCTATTATAATTGATTCCCCAGCTAAGTGCGCGTTGCGTAGCGTAATTCGATTCCTTCAGACAAAAGGTGAATAGTGCAGCTGAAATTCATCGAAGAATGAACGGAGTATACGGAGAACGATTCAAACCAAGAGAAGAGGCATGTTGACTTCAGGAGTTCCTCTTATTCGTGACAATGCCCACCCTCACACTAACACAACTTGAACAAATGAATACGTAGGCTGCTCGTTTATTACAACTTGAACAATTTCGATGAAAAGTTTTCCGGCGCATAGCCCCTACTTAGTGTCAAGCGACTTCCATTTCTTTCGTGAACTGAAAAAGTAGCTAGGAGGGGAGAGCTTCCAGAGTACAGAGGAACTTCGAAACAACGTCATGGACCATTTCAACCCACTGGCGGCAACATTCTATACAGAAAGAATTGGAAGGCTCGTCCGTAGATATGACAAATGTGACAACCTTCACTGTGATTATGTAGAAAAGTAACCATGTTTACACATAATTTTTGGTAATAAATTCATTTTATTATTTATTTTGAAAAAAACAGCCCTCGTATAATGGCCCAGGGTCTGAAGTGAGTTATTAGCTTCAATTGGAAGGGTAGTATCAACGCAGATAATAAGAAATCATTTGCGTAGGCCTGATTTATAGCTCCGAAAACCGTTGTTTTATATTCCTTTTACTGCAGAACATTATAGAATTCATATAATGTCGACTTATAAGTCAGTCACGGAGTCATAATCCACAGTTTGTTCGAGCAAGGTCTCAATATGAGAACGTTGATCTAATGGTATGGGCAAGGATAGGTACTCGTTGGCACACCGATTTTTATTTCATAGAAAATGGAATTCTCACTGGCCAGGGGTCTCTGGATAACCTTCTGCCAACCACTGTTCCTTCGTGTAGAGCAGTAGTGAAACTACAATTCATTTTATAGGCGATAATACTCATCTTCATCAAAAAAACATCGTGAACAAGTGGTTTCGTGAAATTGGTATAGAAGCAATGAAGTAACCTCTACGTTACCCAGATGGTAATCGAATAAAAGGTGCTAGGCATACTTGGCAAAGGCATGTTGCTGCACGAAATACGTCAAAAATTATCAATTGTAAATATTCTAAATCAATCAATACTAACAAGAAGGCAAACATTTTTATCCGTTCGTAGTTTACAACAGGGTCACATTAAAACTTGTCCAAACAAGTTTAAAACAAAATAATACGTTCAGATACTTTTAGATTAAAACTAAAAAGTGTCAAAAATCATTTTTTTTAAATCACTGATTATCTTTTAATTATTTTGAGTAGTGTAGTTCCCATACCTTTACCTTAGTATTACTTATTTAAACGTACCAACTTTAAAATTTCCCATTTCCCCCATATTTGTCCTAATCGTTCCCATATATACGGCAAGCAGTGTATCTATCCGTATGAACATGCATTCGTTGAGCGACTCGCGACTCCGGCTGTAACCTACGCTAACCGCCGCATTTGCATACGGTTTTAACAATGCCCCGGGCTTAATTTTAATACGATTAAATTTGTACAGACGTAATGTGAACAGTCGAGGGTAAAATTCGGACAATATTTCACGTTCCGTTCGGTCGCTTTTGTTTTACTTTCGCGATGCTCGTTTTTTGCCTTCGCCTTTCCCGAAAAATTTTTTGCGCGTTGATCGGTTTTTTGCACCGGATTGCATGCGCGCTATTATAAACGCTGTTGCTAGCTCCACCGAATCGCGGAAGCAAAAAGGAACTTTATCTGCAAGGTTTTCTCGCCATTTTAAAATAAAGGGAATGCTAATGAACGTTGGCTTTCTTACACGAAGGTTATTAACTGAATATGACGTCTAACAATAAAATGAATGGAGTCCAAAGTAAAATAAATAGAAGGAGAAATGTGTTTGACAATAAGAATAGGTTGGTGGATGAGTTAAACTCGTAAAATTTTTTGGTTTTCTGTACACATATTACTGCAGAAATTGTTAAGTTATGATTTGGATTTTGGAGTACCGAATTCCTAAAAAATATTTGGTTAACAGATGTTGTTTTCGTCCAGAACCTCAGAGAATTTTGTAAAATATAATAAATGTAATAACAATAACAGTTTATTATTAATAATAGTAATGATAATATATATTTGTCCAATTGGCATTATTCTATCGCGAGGACAAATTCTTCTTCTTCTAATAGTTCCTATCCGTTTCGTATATTGGCTTCCATGCATGCTATTTTAGCTTTGTTTGCTGCTGTTCGGAATAATTCAGTCGTATTCACACCAAACCAGGATCTAAGATTTCTCAACCAAGAAATTTGTCTTCTACCAATACACCTCTTTCCCATTACTTTTCTCTGTAGAATATTCTGCAGTAGATCAAATCTGTTCTCATTTGTCATTGCGACCTAAGTATTGTAGTTTCTGAACTTTCACAGTATTAACCACTTCCTTTTCTTTTACGATCCTTCCATTCTGCGATATAACCGCATCTCAAATGCTTCCAATTTCCTTGTTGTGGCTTCTAGCTCGTAGAATAAAATGGAGAACACACAGCAGCGCTGTTTTGTCTTGGTGTTTAGTATTGGCACAACATGGCTTATGAACAGATCTTTCATTCCATTGTAAGTGCGCTTGGCCTTTTCGATTCTGCTACCTATTTCTCGTGAGAGGTTCCATTGTTCATTTACAGTAATTCCGAGGTAGGTAAAACTGCTAACTCGTTCTATTCGTTTTTGATTTATTGTGAGATGACAGTTGTCAATTTTTTCTCTGCTTATGACCATTAATTTTGTCCTGTTGGTGTTAATGTCCAGACCATATAATTGGCTGTGATGTGTTATTCTATCCATAAGTTGTTGTAATCTTTCCCAGCTGTCAGTGAAAATAAGCGTCTACATAGCCGACATTATTCAATCTTTCTCCGTTCAGAAAAAATCCAGATTCTGTGTGTTGTAAAGCTTCCCTAAATATGCACTCTGAGTATATTAAACAGTAATGGAGAGTGAATGGAACCTTGCTTTACATCTCGTAAGATATTCGTATCTTCTATTGTGTCATTCCCGATTCTGACGAAAGCAGATTGGTTCCAGTATGGTCAATTAGTATCCTGATGCCTTTGCCATCTAAGCCTACATTTTTCAGTACTTCTACAATTTTTTTGATGTCTTACTCTATCAAATGTCTTATGATACTCAATAAAACATGCATACCGCTGAAATAATACCTTCATGTTGTATATGGCCTCCCTTGTGCCCATTGCATTTCTGAATGCGAGTTGCATGGATGCTGTTTGTTCTTCACAGGTTCTGTAAATTCTCCTATGTATGACTTTGAGGAAAAGTTTTATCGTTATTTAAGGTGAATATTTCGCGACCAAAGCGAGTTAACGTCACCACGGTAAAAAAGTGTTTGCACCAAGCTGGGCAAGAGAATACAAAGACTGGACGTTGGAAGATTTGGAGAAAGTGCTCTGGAGTGACGAATATAAATATCTCACTTTTGGTTCAAATTGAAAAACATATGGGGGTTGTTTCTATCTACTCTTGTTATTTGTAGTAGGTAATTCATAACGAAAAATTAAAAGAACGAAATGTGGCCAAAAATTTATGGTCGGAAGTGTATATTCACATACATTATATATTTTTTCCTGTGTCAAAAATTGTGAGAAGTAAACAGAAATACTTAGGAACAATTCAAGGGAAATGGTTCTTCTTATTCCTAGCTCCGTTGCGATATCAGAATAATATTTATAGCGTTCCCGTTCTTTCCAGTGCAAATTTAGACTTCTTTAAAAACGCATTTACAGTGAAAAATTACTGGAAAGCGTCGGGTGTCAGGAGAAAAACGGTTGCAACATCGACGAGTGTCGCGGTAAGGGACGTTCTCCATCTCGGAATCTGGCGAGGAATGGGTAAAAGGGAAATCAACTTATTTGAATAACCAGCCGTGGCAAATGACTACACATTATATCAAGATGAACCAACCATCTGAATTGCTCAAGGAAATACGCTCGGGGCTGAGAAGCGATAGCTGCTATTGTGAATTTAATAAACGTTCTTTCCGACGACGTAAAAGTTTCTATTTAAAATTTAAATGGATAAAGCTGCTTCGACAGGCGCACTACTTATTCCTATGAGTTCTGCGAATTCTATAGATGGTGGTAGATATTAATTTCATCGAATGTATACTTCGAAAGGATTTCAAAGGATATACAATAACATCCTTTTTTGTATTTTTTCATGAAAAAAATTAAAATAAATATTTTCTAAATAAATAAATAATGTGATTTTTTACAACGACGCCTATTACATTAAAAAATTTGGAGTGAATATTTTATTTACAAACAATGCAAGCTAATGTTGATCCATATCCAATTTTAATAGAATATATTTTTAATTCAGATATTAGAGTATAAGGAAGTTTTGAAGGTATCTGTCTCTTATATTCGACGTGTTATATGTGCTCTGTTAGTTAAAATTAAATTTTATTTAAATAAAGATGCACACACGAGGTACTGGTGATGTTAAATCACAGAAAAATATTATTTATTATTATATTACGTAATATTTTATGGCGTGCTGTTTCTATCGTAGCGGTAGAAAGCATGGTAGCTCGTATCTCTTGGTTCGCAGGGAAATTTCGTTCATCTTAATTCAACTGAAAGAGAAAACCATTGAGTCAGTGATTGAATGTTCTGCAATAGAATTAAAGGATGAAAAAATAGTTATTGTTAATGAATATAGACCACCTACATTTGATATTAATAATTTTTTTACAACATATTTTTCAAGATAAAATTACCTACAATGTCATTATTTGTGGAGACTTCAATATCAATTTTGAACGGAAGGAAAATCCTACGGTAAGACAGTTCTGTGACATTGTAAGTTCTTATAATTTAAGGATCACTATAACATCCTCCACTAGGGTGACGGACAAATTATCAACTACATATTATAGATAGTATACCGACTGATAGTGAGAACTATGAGAGTTGTAAGATCGCTACAGCGTTATCGGACCACCGACGCACAGGTGTTATCTATTTCTCTGTCAGCGGATGTTGAAAGACCAAATACAAGTAAATACAAAGAAATTCAAAGTTTATCCGAAGTAAAGCAAAAATCTGTTCAGAAAAGAATTTTATATGAGGATATGTTGAAGGGTGTGCCAAGAAGAATATACAGCTGCGAGCAAATGTTATAGGCAGGGTAACTTTTTTAGCGTTACGATAAGACGAGAATCTCAAAACTAAAAAGAAAACACATAATTCAGTTTATAAGGTTCTTTTATTAAATAAATCAGTATTTAATGCTGCCTCCTCTAGCTTTTATTACAGCTTTAATTCTTTTAGACATAGTAGCTACCAGTTTGTAACACGTTTCTGGAGAAATAGACGCCCATTCCATAAACACTGTTTGCTTTAGGGCTTCTTTAGAGATATGCTTGTATTTACGAACCCTGTCCTTCAATATATGCCATAGATTTTCAATAGGCGAGAGGTCAGGCGATTGTGGGGGCCAGTCTTCAAAATCTTCACTTGGTTATCACTAAACCATTCCATTACAGGTCGAGCCTTGTGGCAAGTGGGATTGTCTTTTTGAAAGTAACACTCTTCTGAGTCCATATCATAAAATCTGACAATTGATGGTTCGAGAACATCTTCCAACATCCCTATGTAGCGTGCCCCATTCATGCGGCCCTCGCACACATGAACCTCCCCTACACCTTGTGCAGACATACACCCTCAAATCATAATGCTTCCACCGCCGTGTTTAACAGTAGGTAAATGCACTATGGGGAAAATGCTTCGCCGAACCTTCTCCGAACATAACTTGCTCTGGAAACGCTGTGCACCTGCACAGAATAAACGAAGGACGTTAACTTTTTGAATATTTCTATTTTGGTGAGAAAAGTAGGGGCGCTGTGTTCAATTATGTATATTGCAAGGATTATGAAATATTTTTCAGCACTTACGTCTATATTAGATTCATCGGACCAAAGTACTTTGGCCCAGTCATCTACAGTCCAATGTCGGTACTTCTTTGCCCACGTAAAGCGTTGCTTGCGGTGTAGCCTATCCCGGAGCGCGATTCGCTCTATCAATCGTTCTTCTCGCACAGTCGTTACACGTTTTCTACCGCTCTTGGGTAGATTATGATACTCTCCAGTCCTTTGGTAGCGGCTAATTGTGTTTTGCACTGCACAACGCGAACATTTTATTGTCTTAGCAATTTTTATTTGTGACAATCCTTGTTTGTGCAATAAAATTATCTGGCCTCGTAAAGCCTCAGATATTTGGGGCTTTTTTGGCATATTGTGTATACACAAACTTACAAAAGAAGGTCCGCACTCTAAATGAACTTTTGAAACCGACAAATAACGTTTCTTTCTTTACGCACAATATATTACTCAACCTAAAAATTTTAATTTCTGTTTTATATAGCTTCGTAATTTATATTTTCTCTGAATTTCTACTTTAGATAACGATCAGGTATAGGTTCGCAGTACCCTTGTTCTAGGAAGCGCTACCTGCTGCGCGAAACACATGTTTGATTAGGGTGCCTATAACATTTGCTCGCAGCTGTAAATCATTTTGCACAAAACAATTTTGCAAGAAAAACTGCTGGTTATAAACACATATGTATCTTGTAGTTCCAAAAAGTTTAAAAAAATTTGTCTTTATCACTAAATCCGGAGATAAACTCAAACACATTGTTTTTGAGGCCCACGTCTCCAACTGAAGTATTCAATATGATATGGAGTCTGAAGGATACTAGGTCAGTAGGACATGATGAATTTCGACTAAGCTAATCAAAGCATGTTCACACCATCTTACGTATCCATTAGTTAATTTGATAAATTTCTATTTTGAGAAAAGCGTTTTCCCGGATGAACTTAAGAAGTCCACTATCAAGTTTATATACAAAGGTGGAGAAAAGTCTAAGATCGACAATTTTCGCCCTATATCTATTCTGCCAAATATATCTAAAATATTTGAGAGAATTTTACATGGGGGAATTTATTCTTTCATTGAAGAATGCAATCTTGCCTCTTTCATTCAGAATGTATATATCAAAAGGAGTGAAGCAAGTAGGGCAATATGCCAAACTATGTGCGACATAATACCAGCTATAAATCTTGGTTAAGCGACTAGGAATTTTCATGGACTTGGCTAATGCTTTTGACAGTGTTTGTTGGAACAAATTACTTAAAAAATTGCAACTATTAGCAATAAGAGGAATTAGTCTACATTTAGTACATTCTTACTTAACCAATCGACAGCAGAGCGTGAAGAATATTGATGAACAAACTGCGTAGAATATGTATGTAATATATACTCTGACTGCTTAACAACAAAGCGAGGAGTTCCTCAAGGTTCTACGTTAGGTTCGCTGTTATTTCTATTGTTTGCAAACGATCTTTGGCAGATATCACAAGATCAAACCACTTTATATGCTGACGGTACGTCTGTTATTATTAGAGCAAGGAATGGCAATCTAGAAAGCGAAGTAGCTTTAACACTAAGTAGATTTTTTTTTAACATTGATAAGGCAAAATTGATAAATTTTAGTTATTTCAAGAGAGATCATGATAAATTTGCATTCAAAGACAAGATACTTACCACCTGCGGGAACACCAGATTCCTTAGTCTAATCATGGATAGCCAATTGAACTGGAAGACGCATGTTATATCCCTGTCGGCGGACTTGGCCTTCTTTGGGTATGCGCTCAATCTACAAACATCCAAGCTGGACTTGGTGCCTATTGTGCCTATGTTCATAGCAATTTGCTATGGTATTATATTTTGGAGTGTATCTGTGGACGATGTCATAACATTAGAATCAATTTTTATACGTAGGAGGTTGTTCGATAGAGCAACAATATCCATGCTTTGTAAAACTGTTGTTTTATCTAACTTTGATTATGTATATGCTGTATACACTGACTGCATTACAAAAAAAAGATAGTCAAAGATTACAGTGACTTCAAAATTGCTGTGTTCGTTTCAGTTGCGACGTACATAGAACAGGAGCTACTAAATATGTATTATACGCAATTGCTTCAAAGTGTAATGTCTTTTGTTAACATTTATCAAACGTAAATCTCCACTTTATTTTTACAACAAGGTAAGATTCAGATATCAGGCACATCATAAGGCGTTTATCATGATTACTTTTTGTCTACCCCCAGGCACAAATGTAGGGTGTACAAATGCAGTTTTACCTATAGTATATCTAAGATTTTAAATACCTACATCTTATTTTTTTATTCCACTACATGGTTTATCCTCTTTTATCTTTTTGGATATTTTGTTAAATAATGCTAAAGGTAGAATGCCGTATACCTCCACATATGGAGATTTATTCCTTTTGGCACATATATTTAATCAATTACTCTGACATATTTTACCTGCTTTCTCAATATTGCCAATAAATTCTACTCTATTTCACCTACGATTTCCATTGTTAATTGCTGATTTTATTTATTTGGATTGTGTACAGATGTATTTTGGTTCCAAATAATATATTAAAAAGTCAAGCTCAATGCCTGATGTATGTACATTACTGTGTGAAAAGAATTTCTTCGTATAAATTGCGCTCGAGTCATTGTATACTACAAAAGTTGGGACGAGATTTTTAATAAAGAATTCTTTTAAGTAATTTTGAATTTCATTCGCATTTTGCATCTTACATATATGTATTATTAAAACAATATTTCTCCTTAAATGCGAAAATTTGATTTCAAAATGCAACACAAATAAATTGTTAAAAATAAAACTAATCTCTTTGCTTTTCGAATCAAATATTTATTTTTTTAAAATATATTACACATAAATAGCAGTAATACAATTCACTTCGAAACCCGATTCACACTAAATCTTGTAATTAATTTTTGATTTGTATAGCATTCCACTACAACATTACTTATAATATCATATAATATCACATCTATAAAAATATATGTATTTAAAAGTTTCAACTGAAGGTTTAATACGGATAGTTTATTTTGAGGGAAAGTTATAATTCGAGGTAAGCTATAAATTACAGTTTACATATTTTTTAGAGCGCGGCATACTAAAAAAATAATCAATGTACCTCTACAGTTAAGGGCCATCTTAACACGTTGTTGTAGTAAATAAATTAAAAATTTTATATAGTTTTTATTAGAACAATAAACTAATACGAGAGATATCCTTTAAGTTTTGAATACTGGGTCATACAGGGCACCATTAACCGAATGTCAGTACCAAAAATTAGCCTCCACCTTTAGTTAACCTAAATCCAAAGTTTCAGTGCGATATCTGTACTGTCGTAGCTACGACGAACTGTCAAAGTTAACAGATCACTTCGAAGATGGAAGTAAACTTAGAACATTTTCTTATAATTTTCGAAGACAATTATCCCAATAAGCATGCTGCGCCAAATTGGTTCCTTCTTTCAACAATGAAGCTCCACATCAGTCAACTATTTTTCCTTGATATGGAGAATTCAAACGTGAACGGATTAGTCGTAGCAACGATCGAAGATCAGGCGCACCAAAAATTCCTGACTCAAAAAAACGTCGATGCTGTGCAGATCTACATGTGACATATTGTGGGGATTTCAGATCTCAATTAAAAAAAAAAGTATTTGAAGAATTGTGCTTCAACACCAGAAACTCTAAAAATGTGTACCACATGGTCACTGGTGATGAATTTTAGATTTATAGGACCCAGTAAGTAATCGCTAGTCATCTGTTTGGGTGTTCTAAGGCGAGAAGAAGTCGACAAAAGTCATCCGTTGTCGAAGTGTCTCCAAAAAGACATTTGTCTCGGAAGCAGGACATGTAGCAAAAATTCCTACACAAGATCGAAGAACCGCTACTGCCGATTGGTATACCTTTCCGAAAATCGAGAACATGGTCAAAGGTTTCAGTCGTCAGGACCAGTCGAAGCCCTCAAAAACGCAATTGTAATTGCACCAACAAACGAGTGGAATAACTGCTTCCAGTTGAGTTGGTTCGAACACATGTAAAAGTGCATTAGTCTTCGTGGAGAATAGTTCAAAAAGCTATAAGAGCTTTAAAAATTATCTGCTGTCTTATTTGATCTCCCCTAAAAGAATCGTAAAATTACCATTACAATTCGCATATCTACACAATTATACTATATTAGTTACGGTAATGCGTTCTGGATCTATTTTATCCTAAATATTGTTGAAATTTATTATTTAGAAAGCAGGTACCACGTAAATTGTTAATGGTAGATGATATACGAGGTTTATTCAGAAAATAAGCCAACGTTGGTTGTTCATAGATTACACTGCCTAACACGATTTTTGCTGACTTGTATATAAGACTTGCTTTTTATTAATTTGGATATGCTGAATCCGAATATCATATTCGTTTTTGCGTACCGTGTCAAAATTTAACTCTATGCTATGCTATACTCTTTGAAGAATCACAAATTCAATAAAAACTAGTGTCACATCTTAGTCAGTAGGAAAGAAATTATTTGTTGGTAAATGTTATTGGATCTTGCCTCCTTAAAAGTACCCTCCTCCCCTATTCACCCACTTCTCCTAGGGGTGTTTCCATTCCACAAAGCGGTCCTGGAAAGTTTTTTCCGAGCTTCAATGTCTAGGACGAATTTGGTTTAATGTCATCACTGCTCCAAAAAACGGCATCCTTTCAGTATTGACTTAAATTTACAAAGATAAGAAAAAATCTCAAGTACCAAGTCTCATGATTGATTGTTTGCACCCGAGACAAAAGTGCACAATTCTATTAAAATTGAAAATCGAACAATAAAAACCACTATAACATGAGATCGAGACTGACATGGTTTTTGGGACGTGGAGATCTTCCCCCAATTCATTGTGATCTCTGAACTTTTGTCTGATTGTAGTAGTTGTAAATCCAGCTTTGGTCTCGCGTAATATTCTTTCGGATAAATGATCCGTCATCGTTAGGTTGTTCAAGAAATTAAGTTCGATTTTCTTTCTGTTGTGTGGCAATAAAACGAGGAACAAACTTTGCTAAAACTTGATGCCTGCTCAGATTTTCAATCAAAATCTCATAACGTGGCCCTATTGAGATGCTAACCTCATCTGCAAGTTCTCTGATGGTCAAATTACAGTATAGCGCACCGCATCCTAGTATTTCTGGAGGCTAGCATCATCATTTGATGAATAACCACTTGCAAGTGGTGTAAACAAACCACTCGTAATATTACATACCATACAGAGCATCATCATCGTCTTCGTATACTTTCGTTAGAAGCCAAAACGTTTGTGTAACAGCGTTTCCCGTTTCTCCAATAGATTTCATGCAAAATATTACGTTTCACCGTTACTCTCGAAAATTACAGTTTACATACAATCACTACAAACACTGAAGCACTTTGCACTCAAATAACGATAACACAAGAAGTAAACGAGATGTCAACAATCTGAAAATATGCAGGTATTTGATGCAATTTTTGGCATTTTTGGTAATTGGATGTAATGTTACCAACCGCACGTCACTAAATCTCTGCGTTGATAGACAATTGAAAATATTCGGTTATTTTCTGAATAGATCTCGTATCCAAAAGAAATTGCTAAATCTATTAAGTAACAAAGTAGCGCAATAAATTAAAACGACATAACTTGTGTTGGTCACTGTGATTGTTAGGATTTTTGAAGAGATCTTGATCGTCTATGAGATTTTCTAACCATCGTGTACACTGAAATTATCGAATTATCATTAGTGAAAATAATGTAATAGTAGAACACTAAACTGCTGCAAAAAAGATGAACGGGTTTCGATGTATATAACAATGACTAGTTACAAACATCAATAAATTACAACAATTCGTTAATACAATATTGTCATTATATTTCTTGAGAGATTTCGTCATGACAAACAACAACTTCAACAGAAGGACTACCGCTAGTCGAATCTAGATCGTCTGTCAAACTTTCCTCCGAATGCGACTGATTTGACGTCTTTGGCTTGGTATGCTTCATATAATCGACAACAAGCTCTAAACCGATTAACGCCCTCAAGTCTCTAACTCTCTTCTCTTCTTCAGTTAATTCCTTATCACCGTCTTTAGCGTTATCTCTATTGGATTCAGCGGCATCTACAGGCTCAGGCTTACACGACAGTGCATGGAGATCTTTGTACATCTTACTGATATTCTTCATGATGTAATTGGTGCTGGTTTTGTTCGTCGTTTTCTCGAAACCCATCGATTTAACATCAAACTTTGTTTTGGTTTCTTTAGTTTCTGTGAATCTATTACTCAAATTCATTGGGATATTTTTAGATGAGCTTGGAATCGGTACTCTAAATGCGGAAGTGTGTCTAGTCTGCTTGAAACCTTCGTGGGCAGGCTCTAAACTAGCAGATTTTTGATCATTTATTTTTAGGTCGTTATTTGAAGCATTGCTAGAACTGGCGATGTTATCTTTGTTATTTTTACCGTCGTATATGTGACCAGACACTCTTAGATCAATAAAAAAATGTAACGGATCTAAACCATACGGAGGTGGATACAATGGCGGATACCATAATGGTGGAGGAGGCGGTAACATTAAGTTAGTATCCTGATTTAAATTCTGCGAAATTCCGGGAAACAAGCCCGGATGATTTTGTGGATGCGGTATCACATGCTGATCGTTTTTATCCACCGTCGGATAACAAATTGGTAACTTATTTTCGTTATCAGGAATTTTAGAAATAGTCCCAAGGGGATGTTTGTCAGTTGTTAATTCCAACGGTCTTTCCAACCGCTTCATATCGTAAGCTGCTTTAGTACTCCAATCGTTCAGGTTGACATCGCATTTTTCCTTCTTCGGAGGTTCCGTGTGATAATAATCCGTAGCTCTGGACTGCGTCCAGGATCTCTTCCTGGCTCTCCTCGTATGCTGATGGGTGGTCTGTATTCGAGTAGATTCGGATTTCGCTTGAACGAACGATTTTAACATCTCGCTGAAGAAGTAACTGTTAGGTACCATAGGTATGTTGTAGAGGTATGGAGGCGTTGCCGCTAGTAATCTTGAGACCAGATCCGTGTTCCTGAAGTCTAATGGAGATGCCCTCGTTTTTGGGTGCGGTTGAATTTCTTCGTTAGTGGAGGACATCTGTAAATAAGGTATACATTAATCAGATTATGAGTGATTCCAGCTAATTGATAAATACTTGGTTAACAATAATATATATGCAGTGAAATCTCCCTTGAACGGATACCAACGGGACCAATTGAAGATGTCCGTTCAGGAGGGGTGTCCGCATAAAAGAAATATGTTGTAGATACAACAAAATCGTGTTTTAACGAAAAATGAACATATTAAAGAAACTGGGACATTTAAAACGTATACGTATATAAATGTTTTTAAAATAAATAAGTAACTTTAAACTTAAGAAAAAAAGTTTATTTCCTTTAGATATATATGTACATACAAAGTATAATATATGCACATAGATACATAGATGTAATATGTAATACAAAACAATGAAATGAATAGTCACTTTAAGGACACAAAAATTCATATATTGTTGTTTGTCTTCTCTTTTTCTTTAAAATGGCGTCTTGAAATCGTATTTCTAATTTAGAGAGAAGCCCCAAGTACTCTGTATCTCCGTGATTTTCGATAAAACATTTGAGCTGCTTGGTCAGACTAATAGCTTTACCATAATTTGGGATAGCTTCTGTTGGCACTGGAACCTCATCGACATCTGAATCTTACGAAAGTTCTTGTATTCCAACTGAATTTGCAATTTCTTGTTCTGAATCTGGATCTTCAACATACAAATCTTCATCTACGTTCAAAAAATCATTAAGGTTTTTATTACCCGTCAATTTCAATAAATTCTTATTTTTGAGGATATCTGAAAGTACACTAAGAGGCAAATCATCTTCTAAGTCAGATGTATCAGCCTCAGTTAACTGGTCTTCACTTTGCATATTTACATGATTAAATCCTGCTTTGCGGAAGCAATTTTGAATTTTCTCTTTGGTTACTTGGTCCCAAGCGGTTTTTTGCCAAATAAACAGCATCTAGTGGTGTAATTTTCTTTATTAACTCAAAAGCTGTACCAGCAGTTTCAATGTTTACTAGCAGATGTTTGAGTATTAGACTTCGGTAATAAGTAGGAGATGCAGTAACAAGGCCATGGAACACTTTATACGAACTTTCCTACACTTAAAGACTCCTGAGGTTATGACAAGCTAAAAGGAGCTTATAGCCACCGATAAAAAAAAAACTCATTGATGACAAACTTCCGTTTTTCATCAACTATCTTGTCAACTTGTTGGACAATGTTTTCTGAGGCGACGGACTTGCGTCCTTGTCCCTTTCATCGCAAACATCGGCTCGGCCTTCTTTACACTTTCTACACCATTAATCCACAACACCATTCGCCTTGAAGTTTTCGCCATATACTCGGCTCATTCTTCCATGAATTTCAGCTACATTATTACCTTCTGCTGGAAGAAAACGAATTACACTACACAGCTTGCACCAGGTGGAAGAATCAATTGTAGCAGCCATTTTTACTCGACTGCAACTCAGCTGAAAATGGTGTAATGACGTTTTAGGTGACAGATATTATAGTGTGGGAGATGCGCAGTCACCTTCTGGACATCCCCGTTTCCCACCGCTCAAGTGATTGTTTACAGACACAAACGGAAGTTGAAAAACTAAGACAGCTCTCGTATATTATTATTGTTATTATTTTACAGGAGCAATGTGCTTTGTAAAGCGCCGTTTGTACATGCTGTCATTAATGCAAATTTGCTGCGCCATAATAATTCTTGATAACCTGTATATATACGTATTGGATGCACATGTGTATTATTAATATATTAAAAAAAGCAGAATTGCCATCGAACCGATCATAAGTTCTTCTTTAAGCAACACGTAATGTTCTTTGCTTCTTTCTCTGGAAAAGGGTTCCAATTAAATTCTATTGTAGTGTCCCGCTTGTATCTGCTAAAGGAGAATTAAAAGTTATTCCTCGTTTCCTAAAATATACACGGAGCATGGTCGGATTTCCCCGCTATTATTATTTCAGCGACATCTTCCTTCCGTTTTCAATTGCTTCTCAAGAATAATAAACTTTCCCGGCGCGGTTGCGGCGCGTCACCCGCACAGAACTTTTCCATGTTGTTTTCCTCAAAACGTTTTAAAATAATTACCCATCATTTAAAATCCGAACCGGGCGGCGAGAGATGGCAGAGAGATATAAATTCGTTTTTCTTTTCTGTTTGCCCGCGCCCAGGAATACTTCCGCCAAAAGTTACTTTGCGAAACTTTACTACCGTTTGCTTGCTTTTTCGCCGTTGGCGTAGCACCTCTTCCTTTCCTTCGACGCGACTCCCACATCCTCGACTTCCTTCTTTATTAATCATTTTCCCAATCTGAATTAATTTTCGCGTAGCTTTCCGCCTCCACCTCTGCTTCCTCGAAGCCCTGCCGGGAGAGGAAGGAACAATTAATATAAAATTAAGGTGTGCATTATACCGCCGTCTCGAGATAGAAGACGAACCAACCAGCGTTGATGGGAAACGGGAAACGACGATACACCGGCGGAGCTAATTTGACTTTAAGTCTTGCTTGTGTTTGGATTGTTCATTTGGCGGTCGTTAGTGTGATTGAAGAGAGACCGATCGAGAGATGGAGGATGGAATCGCGGCAAGATTAATGAATTCTCTTCGCGTTTCGATGTTAAACTCGAAGACGGATAGGTTTGATTAAAGGTGCTTGATTCGAGCGGATCAGGAGTTCCATTACGTCACTTAAGACAGGGTCTAATTTTATAAACAATCGTTCTACGTCTGATATTAAGAAGCGAAATTGGCGAAAGAGCAATTTCTGATTGAGAGTTCCTTTTTCCTTATTGAAAGTATATACGTCTCTAGCAAATTCTTTGTAATTACCAACGCTTTAAAATTTACCGAAAAAATGTCGGTGTCGGTAGGATTTGAACATACTCCCTCTCGCTTTCTGAGCGAACCTTTTACCACTAAGCCACGAGATCTTGTAATCACTTTTAATATCTAGATGTCATAAACAACCATTTATAATGAATCGTACTTCAGACACATTTAATTTTAAAAAAGCTAACTTCCCATTACTTTACAGCACTTTACTCACAACCGATTGGTCGGTTCTCCACTCAACAACGTTGAGGACGCTTGCAGCGTCTTTTATGATATTGTGGATGAAGTGTTTACTTCATCAGTTTCTAAATTTCAGCCTCTAAAAATCCAGCGTCGCCACTATCCTCCGTGGTACAATACCGAGGTTATCTATTGTTTGCATATTAAATTTGCAATGTTGGGAAAATACAAAAAACATAAACCCCCGTTCTGGACCCCCAAAAACAGCCACTTCTGCAGAAAGTGTGCAAAAAGTGTTGAAGTTTGTGGAAGCTGATCGCTGATCAACATTGAAAAATATTGTTAAGGGTGACGTACATTTTAAATGTTAAATTATACATGCCTCAAGCTGTGTGCAAGATGGGTGCCGCGTTTACTCATATCTCCGCAAAAACTCAAATACGTGGAATGTTCTAAAGCCATTTTAGAACAGTTTCGGTAAAATCCAACAGATTTTTTGCGCCAACTTGTGATTTGCGATGAATCGTAGATCCACCACTACACACTGGAAAGTAAATAGTAGTCAAAACAGTGGACTAAACGTGGTAAACTGGTTCCAAAGAAGGCCAAAGTCAGTATAAATATAAAAGAAAATGGGTGTTGAAAATCATCGTTTGCTGGTAGAAATATATGCTAAACATCGATTAGAACCTGTGAAACATGGTTTCGACAATTTAAAAGTGGCGATTTCAATTGCGATTTAAATTGCAGAAGTTATTGAATGATGACCCAAATCAAACTCAACGGCAATTAGCAGGAACATTACATGTGTCACAAGAACTCAATAAACTCGGTAAATGGGACCCATACGATTTGAATAAACATCAAGTAGAAGTGACAAAAAATGATTGATTTTGAAAACCCGAAGCGGAAGAAAATCGTGGCTTTCACATGGCGAACCTGGTCCTTCAACACCAAGGCCTAATCGTTTCGACAGGAAGTCTGTGTCTGGTGGAGCCAGAGCGATATTTTGTATTCTAAAACCGTTAATATACAACGCTACCATCAACAAATGATTAATTTAAAAGACGCATTAATCAAAAGACGTCGCAAAATGATTTTGTTACGCGACAATGCGCCTGCGTAGCAAAAGCAGTGAAAGACACTTTGAAATCGCTTGGATGGGATAATCCACCGCACCAGCCGTATTACTCAGATCCGCCGTCATATAACTTTTACGTCTTCGTATCTATGGAGCACGCGCTAGCATAGCAGCACTTCAGCAATTTTGAAAATGATTCGAGGAATAGTTTCCCGCAAAAGGCAAGCAGTTTTTCTGGCATGGTATTCATAAATTACCTAAAAGATGGGTGAAATATGTAGAAGCCGATGGCCAATATTTTGAATAAAAAAATATAATTTCCTTTGAAAATTACGTGTTTCTTGTCTTTTTAGCAAAAACCGGAAAAAACTTATGCATACATCTAGTATATCAGATGGTGCCTAGCAACACCATTGTTGCCAATTCCGGGTACATGAATACCAACCCTCGTAGTATTGAATACAGCAAAAAGATAATGTAAATTATCACAAAAATAATAATATCGACTGAAGGTTTTAAGTGCTAAACTACAGTACGTTGTTATTCATCTACGAAATAACCTTGATGCTATGGCGTAGGTTGCACTGTATACTTGTCCTATTATTCGTTTTTTCCCTCCATTCAAATTTTCTCTTTTTCCTGTTCGCCGGTTGTTCGCAGTTCGGACAGGAAACGAAACCAACAAATTGCAAAAATTGTTCATTGTTCACTTGGACATTGTGATGGCCGAGGACCGAGAGAATCGCCTACGGCCACGATGGTGCATCACCATAGCGATGCCGATTGTTTTCGTCTGCATTGTCTTGCGCCTGTCTGCCTCCAGTATACAATGCTCCAGTCTCTCGCTCCGGGTTCGTATTGTTGTCTGTCTGGCGAAAGGCCCGCCATAGATACGTTCGTTACATTATACGGCGACCGCGTACATGCGACGGTTGAAGAGGAGTATCTCTGCCTTGCTAGAGTTCAGGCCGGTGTACCGGGGGTACGTATCACCTCGTCGTCGAAAGCTTCGACTTCCGTGAACTTTGGACCGACATTGTTGGTGGTACTCAGTTGATAACTGCCGTACACAACTTTACAGGACTCCGGGAAGTTACGGCTATTGTCGAGCAATACATGCAGGGCTAATGAAATGTGCTACGCGGCTGACAATTGTTGCCGAGATACTTTGCTTGTGCGCGTATCTATGCCCGACGCTGTTGCGGCTATCGAAGATTTTCGTTTTAGAATGTATTTAAATACATTTGTGTCGTACGCGTCTGCACATATAAGTACATATGTCGGTACGCGTATGTATGAGAAGTGCCACTCAAATAAATAATATATGTAAGCATCCCTTGGACCGCATTAAATGCAAATATATTATAATGTTATAAATGGAGCTCGGAATTTCTATCCGTTTAACAGATCCGTATTCAGGACATGTAAATCCTATAGCAGAAACTTATAAATCTCTACTACTAAATGCGTCTTAGAATAGTATGTAATATTAATACAAAGTAGGACAAACGTTAATAGTTTTAGCCAACCAATTTTTGGCTACCTTCCAACTACCTGCTTTGGAATTAACTTTGGGTATACGGGCGCTCAGATCAATTGGACATGTGAAAAACACGGTTTTCGGCAGCGTTAAGTTTTAATTTAATAAAGTAATCTGGGAAAATAGAAAATGCATCTATTATGACAGCTCATTTTGCTGTACCTTCTTAGACTTGGTCTCAAGTTGCCATTACAGATAGTAATATAATAATGATACAATATTTGGTTAGGCTTCTTTGCGCAACTTTGGCTTCTGCTGATGAGGATAAGATTTACTCCGCTGTTTCCAATCAAGAAGATATTCAAGAAGAGATTCCCTCCGAAAAATATACCGGGGTTGTTTCTGAAGGTTGGGGTTTTCGGTGGTTTTCCTCATTCCATGGCGAATGCTGAAAACGAATATCTTAAGACGCACCACAGGCAATTTAGTGACATAAATATGTTAAAATGTTTGTATGTTGACTTAGTAGCCAGTTGTCTGAAATATTTGGTCCTCTTATTATACTTGGAATAAATTCGACATCGTCTCCTTTAATTTCTTTCATGGAAACTTGAGAGCCACTATTCGCCTAGAGGAATTGACTACCATTCTTTGCTTAAGTGTGATAATATGTGTTCCTTCAGAGAACGCAAAAAGACTTATTAGAGTGAATTTTTCTGGAAATTAGCAAATGGATTTGTTAATAACCATGGTTTAATGTATAAGTTGCACTTTCATGCACCTCGTTTTTCCTTTTGATTTTGTTCTACATATATGTAGAATATAATAGACGTACAATATATGTAATTTAACAAATAAGGATTATACTGACATTTTTTTTTGAATCCTAGTAATTTTTATTCGGCAATTATAAATTGCGCACGTCTTATTTGTTGTTATTTTTTACGTTCTTTGTTCTTGGGTCTTTATTTTCTTAGTTAAGCATATTTCACAAAATATGTATAGCTTTTCATGTCTTGTAACTGGTATTCTGTTGGACAATAAACTCTATTACTATTATTTACTTTATAACACAAAAAATATAAAAATAAATCTAGTGCGTGAATAAAACAAGTCAACCTATCACAAACGAACCTTAATCCTCAACAGCTTTTGCCAATTGCAGGAGGCATCTACCAACCATGAATTATTATTACGCTTACGCCTGTGTTGTTGGAATTTTCTACAAACTGGATAAAACCATAGAAAACCTCAACCCTGAAAAATAGCCCCGGGGTTTGAACCCGCCACCCCGACATTGATAAACAAACGCGCAAAGGATTGAGTTGTCAGTATACGAGACTCTTTTGTATATGAGACTCTTTTGACAGAAGATCGTAGTATGACGAGGAACTAAAGGGTACTTAGCGGTTATTGTGCTGTAAGTATAGCAATATTCAATTATTCAGGTTGTTCAGCAGGAAGCAAACTATTTCCATGATATACAAATCATAGACCGTGAGAAATTTATTCATCTTAAACATGCTTTGTACAGATTCCTTATTAAAAAATATTATCCCTGCAATAGCATCTATGAATTAACGTTAAGAAAACTGCAAAGGATTATATAATTCAAAACACAAACTTTATAAGTCACATAACGTTTCTGCGAAAAATATTACATTAAAACTTTATTTGAAACTGAAACATCTATGACACATTTCGTTTCTTGTGAATTTAAAATTAAACGATTTCCATCAATCCACCATCTGTACAAAAACCACATCTGCCTTAACGGATAATAACAATTACAGCCATGGTCATAAGTAGAGACCGGATTATACGCAAAGTGCATATATTTTGTTTTATTTATTTATTATATTTTACGTCTACATGTAGATGTATTACTCTGATTAAAGTTAATTAGCGTTGATTAACTTTAATCAGTGTAAGACATCTACAAATAGACGCAAAATATAATAAATAAATCGAATAAAATATATGCACTTTGCATATAATCCGGTCTCTAGTCATAAGTATTGAAAACCCAGGTTAATTTTGCGTTTTTTGAAGAATATCAAATTAAGATAAATTGAAACAACTTATATGGGTTTATAATGTTTATTATTCCAAAAATTCAACATTTAATGGGTTCACCTTTTGCCTTAAGTACAGCAGGAATTCTTTTTGGTAGAGAGCCCACAAGCTTTAGACATTCTTTGGGACTTATAGAGGTCCATTCTGTAACTCTTCTTTTGAAGCAATTGTCTGATGCCTGGCTTTGCCCTTTAATAAACCCCATAGATGTTCTATGGGATTCAGATCCGGTGATTGGGCAGACCAGTCCAGGAGCGCAATACCATTTTCCTGAAACCAAGCCATTGTGCGGATGGTTTTGTGACAGGTTGCGTTATAATGTTGAAACTTAACGCTGACCATGTTTGTATCGCCAAAAAGTTATGTAAAAGGGGGCAGTAATGCAGATTCTGGGACATTTATATATTTTGTGGAGTTAATACGACCTTCGCACACGAACATTTGTCCCATTCTAGAAGCGTTCATGTAGCCTCTGATACCACACATTCTGGTGTAAATTCCTCACTCATCTGGCGACGGATATAGGTCACACCCGATGTATGAAAAGTTGTAAATAAATATTGTAGAGAATTCGCTCGTTATTTTTTTTATAAATTTTATTTTCTAAGCAAACTGTTAAAAGTTAATAGAACATAAAATTGACTAACTTGAGGTAAGTTAAGTTTTATTCGTCTGACAATATTTGACCAGGCTTCTTCGGTGAAACTTTTGTATTTTAGAGCCCACTCATGCCGTGCCTTTTTATTCTTGTCGGAGAACCATGACTTCTTCCTATTGTATAGATCGGCGCGAACATTTTACAGATTTCAAAATCTCTCACTCATGTAAAAGTGCTATCTGCACACGTTTTTCTAAACTAAGTTGTTTCTTTTCGGCTTATTGAAACAATATCACTAAATGTCAGTAATCGAAACACCAACGGCGCACTAAATCACAGGATGTATTCACAACGAGTGAAAGTAACGAACTGAAATATAAATAAAAAAAATTAAATGACAAATTTTATTATACCAGGTGTTTTATTGGCAGCTTTGACGTGAGTCATTGTTTTTTTCAGATGTCGACAAAATACTTCTTAAACAACATGGTTTATTTATTGCTGTGGTTATCGTACACGTGCGAAATTTGTAGGGTGCTCAATACTTCTGGCCAAGGCAGTATTAAAAATAATGTAGGACCTAATATTGGACCTTATGGAATACCAACATGAATCCACTGTATAATCTGAAAATACATTATAGGAATGAAGTTTTTGTTTCCGATCTTGCAGGTAAGATTTAAACTAGTCATTTATATTCTACGCGAATACCAATGAGAATGTGATTATACAGTTACATGCTTTTGACAATTCAACGCTAATTAAAAATAAGTGTAGTTGAATACAGTAAAGTTTAACTATTATCATTTAAATAATCCTTAAGGCAAATTTAATAATGATTGCAATAGTAACGATATTTTTAGAGGTGGCTGATTTTCGAAATTTACATATATTTTTTTTTAGTAATTCAATATGATCACAGTGTAAATAATCTAAAAATATTTATTCTAGAAACGCTAACTAACAATAACCACTATCTACCGTACCGTATATGGACATCATATCGCAGAAATACCTACACACATTGTTCAATGAGCGGCCTCCATTTAAGGCGGCGCTAATAAATCACGCGACGTTCGTAAGACGTTCCCTAAGATGTCCACGTGTCGCGCCACTTCACCGCACCACTACCTATTGTCTAATAATCACGAATATGAATTATTGTTTCGCTTCAGCCCTTTCGCGGTACAACGCAAACACAGATGATTTAATTAAGGCCCCGGCCAATCTGCAAATGGTTTATAAGCTTCTTGTCTCGGCGATACACTCGCTCGGAAATGAACGAACAATCGAAACGTCGCGGATCTTGAGGAGCAGATTAGACCGGTAGTGACAGATTATCTGTCGACGATTGTTGTAGCGGAAATTAACGTACTCTAATCCGAAAGCAAATACTTGAAATGACCGTACGTCATCCGAATGAAAGGGAAGGACTACTTTGATACGGGAATATGCTGATCTAAAGTGATTTGAAATTGAATTTGAACGTATCAAGTTGGTTGCTGTTCTTCTATTAAATGTAGAACAATTAATTTTGTGAAATCTTCACATCGAATTCCATTGAAAATAGTGCTAATTTTTTTATTGACCCTTCATCATAAAATAAATCGACCTAATAATACTGGTATCAAATAAAAGAAAGAGATATAACAACGTGAACTATCCCAAATAACACTACCAGCACTGGAATTTTGTTTATTCTAACAGGTATAGCTTCGGTGAAGTTATGTGAATTATTATTTTTATTATGGCGGTTTGTAAATAGCTAATTTTGCCATCTACTGCATTCCAATCTCCAAGAGGCTCTATCCCTAAAACCATCTTCCCTCAGTCCTCTCGTTTGCATAACTTCTTTAATTCCTTTATTTACAATGAATTCATCTGAGTAGCTGTTTCCGACTTTCACTCTGCTTTTACTATTTTTATAGAGTTGTTTAATCACGTTCACATAGTTTGTTTGTACTCCGTTGTTCTTCATTGCCTGCCATAACTAATTTATAGGAACACTGTCATAAGCCTTCTTCAAGTAAAGTAAATATAAGATGTAGTCACGTCCGTATTAGATAGAAAATATTATCAATACAAGATCCTCCAAGTTTGAAACTACTCTGTTCCTCTAAGACTTTCCTCCTCTATTATGTTACGTGAATTACTTTCTAGAATTAAAAGGGTTTTTAACCGTTCTTGAATTTACAAAATTTCATGTACACTCCTGCTCACGAAAAATTGGGTACAATAAAATTTTCTAAAATACAGATTTATAAATGAACCAAGAATTGTATTACGTTATCATATCTTGCGGGGTATTTATGGCAATCTCTATTTATTTAATTATACATAGGCGCGGATGAAATACGAATTCTCATATTTCATCACAATTTATTTGAAGATAATTCAATTTCCTTGTTATTACCAAGGTTAAATTTAATTGGATTAGTTTTTTGTGATTTTAATTAACAAAAATTTCACGGTTCCCGGTAGGATTTACACCACGAAGATCGTCTGAACGAATCGCTATAAAAGTTGTTGAATTTCAAATGGCAAATTTAATACCTAGATGTAATAGTGGCTGCAGATAATATTAAAATATCGTGTCTGCTTGGATATCAGGAGTGTAAAGTGCAGGAATAGCGTGGGTAAAATGGTACATGGTCTTGTTACTATAATTCCTCAACGTAAAGGGTGAAGCGTCGTTAATTATTTTCCCAACGGCGAATGGTGACTCGGAAACACACCGAACTGACCCGAAAAAGTAGTACCACTATGTTTGACGGACGCTGGTTTCAAACGCACGACACTTAAATTGCGAAATTCAAGTGCTGGCCTTCTTATCACCGGGCCACCGAGCTATTAAAGTAAAACTCTGTATTCTGATATGAGAATCAAAACATGTATACTCATAGATCTTCAGACATTGATTTCAAAGGTTAAATTTCTTTGGCGTGTTTAATGAAAATTGTGACACCTGGTTCTTATAACGATAGATTTAAATTATTTAATTCAAAAATCTTGGCTGAATATGCTTATAAGTCTTTATAACCAAAGAATATCGAATATAGAAGATGGCAAGTGAAATGGATTATTAAGACAAAATGCTTGTGCATACAGCGAAATTTTTATAGTTCCACATAAACTTTTCAACAGGATATCTGGTTTTCTTAATATCTTCGGCAAATTATGCATCGAAGTTAATGGTGAACTGCAAATAAATGCAAATGCGAAAGAAAATAACATTAAATAATTTCATTACATTTAAATATGTATATTATCCAAGTATACACATCAGTTAATAAAAATGTCGAAATGCGAATTGCTGTTATTATAAAGAGGTAAGGTTTTCAAACCGAGCCATAACTAAGAAAATAGCATGATACCATCATCTCATCAACAGTTATTATTGGCATGATTTGCGCAAGAACACTAAAGTTGCGATTACTCGAAATTTTGATGGCAGCAGTGTAATGGTTTGGCCGGCTTTTGCTCATAACAATACCACTATGTGTTTTATTTCTATGCGAATGAAGTCTAATTCTGACTTTGGTGAGGAATTGCCGACGCAAGACCGGATATTTCAGGAAGACAATGCAGCTATCCATAATTCCAGTAGTTTCATTTAAGAGAAATTTATTTATTACAATGGCCTGCTTGCCCGCCGGATTTGAAGCATGTCGAAAATTTTTGGAGAATATTAGCAAGACA
This sequence comes from Trypoxylus dichotomus, assembly GCA_023509865.1. Lineage (NCBI taxonomy): Eukaryota > Metazoa > Arthropoda > Insecta > Coleoptera > Scarabaeidae > Trypoxylus > Trypoxylus dichotomus. Next base: position 40,599,318 of record CM042081.1, read on the forward strand.
GCTATATGCCAATAATAAACAATACGATAACGTCAAAGAACTAAAGTCTGCGATAACGAGGTGTTGGAATGATATTGCTATTTCAGCATTGACCAAATTGATAGACAGTATGAAGACGCGGATATTTGAATTTATTTTGAATAGAGGATCTAAAATTGACTACTAAGTTTAGAAAGAATTACAATTTTTTTTATGGATCTATTTTATTTATTAATTTTGTGTTAATGGACTTACAAAAATTTCTTTTTCGAGTTACTATTATTGTGATTATCCTCTGTATAAAATGAAATATCTTTTTTTAGTGTTACTTTCTCTTGCAGTTGTGTTTGATTGCAGTTCAGCATTAACTTTGATACCTAATTTGTCAAAGACATAACTATAGAAATAAGAATAACTATAGAAATTTCGTTGAGTGTACTTCAGATTGTAATTCACGCAAGTGGCTCAAAATTTTACCACTAGAGAGCCAACTAACTTCTGTATAAAGTAATAGAAAAGGCGAGGGGTTCCAAAATCTTTACAAAGCGTATAAAATAGACGACAATTTGAAACAGGGGTTTTTATAATATTTACAATTTTTATAGCGTCGATTAAAGCATTTACCTAAATCTATTTTTTCATTACTATCTTTACATACGTTTGGGATTTAAAATTCTGTCATTGTAATTTTTTTTCGCGAGTTATCTGTTGGGAATCATTGTTTTAATTTTTTTTTAATTAATTCTTCGGCACATTTAGCTTACGCTATAAGCTTAGCCCATGCTCACCATTATTGGCATAATAACTCTTCTAATGCCTGACCTTGCACTTTTGCTCTATCAATTAGCACCTGCTAAATAGGCAACCCTATCCCTTTTGGATTAAAACACCATCAACCTTATTTAGATTTATGTTCCAATACAATATTTTCGAGCCCATTTGATATATGTTAAACATCTCTTCAAATTCGAGTTTATATTGTCCCTTCTCATATATTCGTCGCGACGTCCTCTCGACATTTTCCGTTGTGCAAATGAACTCGACATGGACGACGATACCCGAATCGTCTCTTTATGCAGATGTACCACTTCACGCCGAACAGATACAAGAAAACACACTCAAGCACCGGTAGTTACAACGCACGGCGTTCCATTTCCTCCATCCCGAATTGATTCCTTCAAAAATAAAAGATGCGGACAAATTTAATTCCCCGCTTCTCGCTTCGTAGAAGAAGAGATCGACGAGCAAGATACCTTCCTTCCATTTCATTTTTCCCTTCTCGTCTTTCTCTCTATTAAATCTCATCAGAGAATCGCGGAATTGTCAACTAATTTGTTTTGCATTTTAAAATGAAGAGGCGAGGTTTCGCTTTTAGAAATGGGAAGTTTTCTACTTTGGTGTTGCGACGTTTCATACTGACGCTCGAATTTGTTAGCTAATGCTGGTTATTTCATTGCTGTTTTTTCTTTGTTTAATTAAATGCAGTCTGGAAGGTTTTCTTTTCCTTGTCGTACGTTATGTGGTAATAAGTTATTGGTTTTTGGGGAATTTAATTAAAAAGTTTAATACAAATAGAATTGAATTAATGGAAAACAATGTTTTTTGCTGACTAAGATCTGACTCTTGCTTTTAACTGACATGAGTATGCGAACGCCAAATATGAAACCCATTTTTTCCTATCACGTCAAGTTTCTTTTCTATGGTATTTCTTGTTTGTCGAAATAGAGTCTTATGAAACAATACGTTAAAGCTCTAGATTTGCAAGGGGGCTGTTTCAAGTGCATATATTAAAAGATTCCACGACTAAGTTGCGAAAAATATAAAACTGGGGTATTTAATAGACCTCAAATTAGAACTTAAATGACATATCCAAATTTCGTCGATTATATGAACGAAGCTGAGAAAGAAGTCTGGACTTCATTCATTATGGCCGTGAACAATTTTCTTAAAAACAACAAAGCCTCCGATTACAAAGATCCAGTGAAATCAACACTTCAAAAATTTCACCACCTAGGTCATAACATGAGCATAAATCTCCATTTGCTTCATAGTCATCTTGATAAGTTTTTCAGAAATTTAGATCTTGGAAGCGATGAACAAGGCGAGAGATTTCATCAAGATTTTAAAACCATGGAGACTCGGTACCAAGGAAGATATTTCAGCCAAATTAAGACCATTGCTATTTTTGTGAACATGACTGTATGTAGGTAGATGGTTAGCGAAAGAATTTATTCGTTTGGAATTTTACAATTGTTCAATTTCTAGTACGGAAGAACTTATTTTAAAATTAAATAAATTCAATCCAAGCCCCGGTGACAAATTAATCTTTTTTAACGTAGTGGCCGTTGTTTTCGGTTTGAAATTTTGTAAACGACAGGATATTCATTATTTACATACTAACTATCCTTGCAATTGCTCAACATTTCAAGTTAATACGATAATTTCGCTAACTATAATGGTTTTTTCTATGAATTTTAGTCACCCACAAGCATACTTGCCAGATAAACCAATACCTGATTATTATATTCTTTAATATCCTTTTGGTTTGCCTTATATAATTTTAGGTTACAAATACTTCCATGGGATTCTCCTAGTTCCGTACGGAACAGTTTCCCTATAACTATGCCGTATTAACGCAATTTCGGTAGTCTCGCGTCGAGAACGTAACGTTCATCGGTTTAAATTTATTACCGCGTCTCCGGTATTGACGCGGGCGGCCGCGGCCCGTTCGCGTTCTAATTTGACAGATTGTCTTTCAACGAGTGCTCTGTAAACTTTTAATGCGGCGCGCGAGCGTTAAAATCGAGGAAACTTTCGATCGTTTTCCCCTCCGAATGTAAATTAGAAAATGGTAATTCGCTACGATGCGATGTGACGACGACGGCGACGGCCACGACTACGACGACGTATGGTTATTTGCCGTCGATTGGCGTGGATCATTGTATTTCTGTCGCGTCATTCGCTATAATAATGTAACGGAGATACGACTGTTCGACAAACAAAAACGATCACCTAATTCCTAATTACATTAATTTAAATATTGGTAAATCGAAGAAGTGATACTTGAAAATCCTGAGGTTTTTCTCCTTGTTTCTTGAAAGTTTATTCAATTGTTGTAAAAAAATCATAGACGAATCAGTGCCTAATACGAATCGAATACGTATGTTTTCATGCAGATAAACTCAAATATAGTCTTTCAGAACAACTTACTTTATGTCTGAAATAAGAAAGCTTCCGTTCCATATTGTTGACAACAAATGAGGTAAATACAGGATGGCGTAGGGGAACGGGAAATTTTGAAATAACGTCATTTCCACGAATAAATTCATAAAACTAGTAATTTATTAACGAAAGTGCATGTATGCAGCATGCCATTTATGTTTTTACAATCAAAATGTCCAAAAGTGTCTCTTTACTTTTAAAGATGACATCGGAAAGATGGGATGACATTCGGCGTTCGCACTCTAACAGCCTGTTATGAAAACCCTGGAACGCGCGGTGTTGCAACTCTTGGGGAATGGCAGTGATTTCTTGTTGAATGTTCTCCTTCAGTTGATGGATTGTTGTAGGTCGTGTACGGTACATCTTGCCTTTAAGATATCCCCACAGGAAGAAGTCGCAGAAGATCAGGGGATCTCGCAGGCCATTCAATGTCACCGTTACGTGAAATAATGCGTCTTCCAAACAATTGACGAACTGCTGCCATCGAATGTCGAGCAGCGTGTGACGTGGCTCCGTCCTGCTGAAACCACATGTTTTCCATGTTAAGATTAAGCTCGTACAGTCTCGGTGTAAAGAATGTTTGAAGCATTTCAACATATCGAGCGGATGTTACTGTCGCTGCACTACCATCCTCACGTGAAAAAAATAAGGGCCGATAACACCATGACATGATACAGCACACCATATTGTGACCTTGTCGCTATGTAGTGGTCGCTGGTGTAACTCACAAGGATTGTCCTGCGCCCAATAACGAAAATTCTGTTTACTTACGAAACCGTTCAGGTGGAAATGGGCTTCGTCTGATATCCATATGTTACCAACGAAATTCGCGTCCTCGTTAATTTTAGCCAATATCTGCCTACTAAACTCCATACGTGACGCTGGGTCTCGTTCATGTAATTGTTGCACAATCTGCAACTTATAGGGATGGAAATGTAATTCGTGCAGTATTTTTTGTAAGCTTCGTCGCTTAATCCCTAGCGTAGATGCATGCTGTCGAACGGAGCGGCGAGGACTTCTCTCGATTGCAGCTCTAACAGCCTCAATGTTCTCTGGGGTACGTACCGTTCGAATGCCACCTGGAGCTCTCTTTTTCAAGACAGATCCTGTTTCTTCAAAATTACGCAGCCACGTTGTAATCGCATGCGCAGATGGGACACGTCCATGACGTCCAAGTTGGTAATGCTGTCGAAATATTCTCTGCGCGGCAGTCGCACTATCACCATTTTTATAAAACGCTCTCACAGCTACTGCACGTTCCGCTCGTGTCCAACGATCCACGATTACTAAATGGCAATGCGTTCACAACAATTGTGCGACGCTACGACCAACTGCCGGCTCTACAGTGCTGACAACTGTAACGTTCAAAATTTCCCGTTCCCCTGCGCCACTCTGTACTACAACAAATCTGATGCTTACCAGGTGTACGCATAAGTTTTTTCCAATTTTTTGCTAGAAAGAACCACATAATTTTTAAGGGAAATTTTTTATTCAAAATCTTGGCCATTATGGCTTCTACACATTTCACCCATCTTTCAGGTAATTTATGGATACCATGACACAAAAACTCCTTGCCTTTTGCGGCAAACAGTTCCTCAAGCCATTTACCAACTTCCACGAAAGAGGCGATAGTCAAATGGCGGCATTTCTGGGGAGTACGGTGGCTGCGGGTGTTCCGTCCAAGCGATTTCAAGGTGTCTTATACTGGTTTTGCTGTGTGAGATGGTGCATTGTCATGTAACAAAATCACTTTGCCAAGTCTTTTGACCTATTCCGGTCGTCTTTCGATTAATGCGTGGGATGCGTGCGATTTTGCCGGACTTCAAGAGTTCATGATACATATCGATCTGGTCCGACCAGACACAGAGCATTATCTTCTTGCCGAGACGATTTGGTCTTGGTCTTGAAGGACCAGCTTCGCCAGGTGAAAGCCACGATTTTCTCCGCTTCGGGTTTTCAAAATAAAACCATTTTTCGTCATCTGTCACAATTCGATACAAAAATGATTTTCTTTCTGGCATTGAAGCAGCATATCACAGGTGACTGCGATTTTCCATATGACGTTCATTCAAATCGTGTGGGACTCATTCAGCGAGTTTATTGATCTGCTAATTATTTCTTGTGCCACATGTAATGGTTCTGCTAATTAGCGTTGACTTTGAGTTGGGTTATCATCCAATAACTTCTGCGATTGCTCGTCTTCGCATTTTTGTGGTTTACCAACTGTTTCACTGTCTTTCATATTGAAATCGCTACTTTTAAATTGTAGAAACCACGTTTCACATGTTCTAATGGATGGAGCGTGTTCACCATATGTTTCCACCAGCAAACGATGATTATCAACAGCCTTTCTCTTTTGACTAAATGAGAAAAGTAATGCGTGGCGCAAATATTCTTTTCAAAACTCGATTTGATGACTGAACGATAAAGCAAAGCCGCTAGTTTTTGACAGACACAACTTGTGTGTGTTTGTAGTTTAAATGTCAGACGAACAACATGATGTATGTGCTGCGTACTCTTCACTGGCGCCATCTCTTTGTTAAACCGGAAAAAACTTATGCATATACCTGGTACTTAGAGCCATGCTATATGGCCAGAAATATTAATAATATGAAAGCACAGCAATTTTTTTTGGGTTTTTGGATTGGTAGACTTTGGATTTATGAAACTATCAAAAATAGAAGTAAAATAACTGTCATGGGGGGATGTAAATCGGGTATTAATCTACGTGAAATTTTAATCTTCGTCCATATAAACTGGTTACCGTACAAATTAAATAAAAATAATAGTAATATAAAAAAAATAGTGTATTTGGAATTGGACCGTGTCACGACAAAGTCCAATTCTGGAAGTGCTTCGCTTATTACTGACTCTGGCCGTGGAAGCCTACGTATTCATTTTACTACATGTATCGCACTGAAACTTTGGATTTAGGTTAACGAAAGATGGTGGTTAAATTTTAGTACCGATATTTGCTTAGTGGGGTTCTCTTCGTTCCAGTATCCAAAACTTAGAAGATATCCCTCGTATTATTATTAAGACACTTCGTAAGTGATTGAAATTCGAAATAGTAGCAAAATAACTGTTAAAAGACGGAATTTATTAAGTACCGGAAGAAAAAAATATTCTAGAAATTCTGAAATAGAAAGTTGATAATCATTAAGAATAGCATTCCGTGTTCCTTAAGAATTTATGTATGTAGCAGAAACTTTTCCAATTAACTGAGAAATTAATCGGTGGTATTTAACGTTACGTATAGTCTTTTATTGCTCCAAGTTTTTTTTTTTAATAATTTTAAAGTTTGTATTAAGAAATCCCTCTGAAACCACGATTTCAAGTTTCTATCCCCTTCTATGAATTCTTCATGCAGAAAATTGTAAAGCATATATATGTTGATACAATATACTTATGATGAAAATTATTTTAGCTTCTAAATCCAAAAGAGAAACTAACTAAATTCAATTCCATAGCCGCTTCTTGGAAAATTTACTTCTAAACCAGATATAGTCGAGCAAATGGAGCATTTGAATACTAATTGAGCAAAAACCTATTTCTTAAAAAGAGTTATCTCTAGTTGTGTTTTTTTGGGCGCATTATCTTTCTTCGGTATGCTTGCCTACTCCGACCCTGTCAACGGCTATATTACAATTTAGAATAAAGCGACTTCATTGTCAGTGTCTCGAGGCAGACAATTTCATCTTGAATGGATGCCGCTGTTCAAACACCTGGCTGCGATTTCGAAACTCGAAAGTCTACCGCTAAGCTATCATCCGCCGGCTAAGGATAAGGAAAGGATGAGAAGAGAAACGGTAGCGTGAGGAGCAGGATCTCTCCGTTCCGCGCGCACGACTTATTAACTTTATTCGCGTTTTAAGTTAATGATAATGTCTGCGCGGGCGGGTGCACGTCTTATTGTATTAAAATAGAATTCGATCTCCTTCCTCGCTTATGCACCTTATCCGAAGCGGCTGAGATCTTCGGAACAACGGTATAATGGATAAAAGGGGAAACGACGAGCTGGTACCGAGTGGAAATTGAAAGATTGAATTCAACGAAATGCTAAGATTTGGGGACGATATTTTCCTTTTTTGCCTTAATTGGAAGAATTGCGATGAAAGTATGATAAAACCGTTGAGTTTTGTAAGCTAATTGGATGTATTACATCTGCTTTTGAAATGTGAGCGTCTTTTTCACGAAACGACGCTCTAAACGAGTCTTAAGAAGTCTAGACGTCATTGTGGTTGGGATATAATTTGAGTAGTATTAGTAAGATTTAAATTACATATAAAAAGTTAAGTTATTACAGTAGAAATATGAAACCAAAGTTCATGAAGTTCAGATATTCATCTATTACATCATTAAATTAAATATTCAAGAACCAACAAAAAAAGAAGTAGATCTAATTACATCTATATACATCTATAACTAACTTACAACACATTATGGCTATCTACAATCATACACAAATTTAATTTAACTTAAAAAAACGCCAGAGGTTAAAAAGGTAACCACTTTGGCAGAAGGCCATAGTAACTCGACGTGTAAACCACGCTAGAGGCGAAAAACTTCTACAAAACAGAAGGTTTTCGCTTCTAGCGTGGTTAACACGTCGAGTTACCGTGCCATTTTGGTTTCCCTGTTTCTCCTGAAAAAGCCTCCTACAATGGAGGCGAATCGTCGAGAAAGGTGGGATACCTTTCTCTTTTTCTTCTCTTTTTTCTTTCCTTTTTCCTCTTCTTTCTGTCTCTCTTTTCTCTTCCTACTCTTTTCGCCCTTTCTTTCTTTTTCACCCCCTTTTTTCATTTTTCTTATATTTATCTTTTTTTCTTTTTATTTCTTTCTCCTCTTACTCTTATTTTATTTCTATATATCTCATCATGGCATGGTCCAATTCCGGAAGTAGTTCGTTTATTATTGACTCTGGCCGTGGAAGCCTACGTATTCATTTCAATGAAACAAGAATTCTGCTATGCGTAATGTATCTGTGGTTGACAAATTGCCAAAAGTGATGGCAAACAGCAAATGTGTCTATCTGACTCACTAGTATCCATAAAGTTGAAGCCACTACACATTCTATGTATTCAGGATCTGATGACAATGTTTGTTCTAGGTACGAGACAGTAAAATACGAGGGTGAATCAAATATGAACGGGGCTTTTCTCTTTTTTAACGCTCTCTAGGTAAAGTGAGTGGCGTGACGTTTTGGTGATACAAGGTGGAGGAAACTAAACTGTTAGTAGCATCATGTCTAAGCAAGAGCTGTAAATATCTGTTGAGCAACGTATAATTATTAACTTTTGGCGCGAGAGGGCGTAAAACCTGTCGAAATTTTGCGTCGACTAACTGGACAGTTCGCTGAAAAAAGGCTTTTAAGGACCCAAGTGCACGACTGTCGTTGAGAGCTAGTGGAAAACGAGAGCCATGCACGCCACCAGGTATTGCAATGGTTTCTTGGGAATCTAGAGCCATATAACTCATTTATTTCCTTCGCGAACGACGTACAGTTAATGCTACGTACTACTACCAACTGCTTGATGAGGTGAAATTGGCCTATCGACGAAGAAGGTGAGACATGCCTATACGAAGTGCGATTCTGACCCATGACAATGCTCGGCCACACGCAGTTGCATTGACCCAAAATAACTTGGGAAACACTGGAACATCCGCCTTACAGCCTGATCTATCACCGATCTACCGCATGTCTGGGCCACTCAAAGAACCACTTTGATGACGCCGAAGGTGTGGAAATGTTGGTGCGCAATTGCTTACGGACACGACCACATTCATTCTTTGATGATGGAATTAAAATATTTCTGATACCGTGGGAAAAATGTATGAATAAAAGAGGAGATTTTATAGCAAAATGAGGTGTATTCAAATTTTTGTACCAATAAATGTTTTAAAACCATATTTGATTCGCCCTCGTATATTTATTTGCCTGGATCATAAATGTGCAACAACAAAATTGATTTGACTCAATAATTTAGGGACATCAATATCATTATTAAGTAAATTAAATAAGAATTTGCACTCAGCTTGTTTCCTAGATCATTCTAAAGAACCAGAATTAAATACATATCTCTAATAGGGTATTGTGACTAAATCCTTGTATTGAGTAAGTATTATTTTACGAAGCCGAACAAAGGCAAAATAAAGATGGAGAATGGCTGTAGCACGTATGATGAAGTCTAATATACTCAATACCGATACGCAAATACTAGATATATGCTCTGCAAAAGTTAGTTTTGAATCGAAGACGACACCCAAGTCTATCACAGAGTTGTCTCTAGGCAAAAAGAGATCCAGATAAGTGATAGTTGTAGGCAGTTGGAATTATCTGATGAGAGTAGGTGATAATTTTACATTTATTGACATTAACTCTTAGCTTGTTATTGATACATCACAGGTGGAATATATTAAGTTTTCTCTGCAAATGACTCAATCCCTAGAATTGTTAATAGTGACATATAATTTTAAGTTATTTGCGTATAACATCTTGTGACAACTGAATTGATAACGCAAATCATTTATAAATATCAGAAACAAAAGCGGACCCAAGTTACTCCCTTGAGGAGCTCTAGAGGTTGGTCTATTACATTAGGAGCCTATATGTGTGTATATGTCACAAGTTGTTTGCTATCAAAAAGACACCATTGGAACAAAGACCAAGTAAAGACGAAAATCCAAAATTGTCCAATTTGTTAATAAGCAGGATGTGATCGATTCGATCAAATACCTTTGTAAAGTCGATATAAACAGCATCTACACTATCGGATAAGTATTGAGCAAGTATAACAAGATTAGCTGAGCAACAAAACCGTGCTGATTAACTGAAATCCGGGGTCTAACTTTGAACTTTAATGATGTGAATGGATGAATTTGGTTTCGATTTTGAGCAGAAAGTAATATTAATAGGTAAAAAATAAGTTGACGGCAAGTCAAAATGTTCTTATCAACAACAGGTTTCCGCTTTACCATTTGATGTCCACTTCAAATTATTATTATTAACATTAAGGTAATACATTACTTATTTGTCCTATTTAAAGATTCTTTTAAATCGTGACGCAAATTATTGAGTTGGTAGATGCTTCTTTTACAGCTATTTAAAACTTAATCTCTGGCTAATGTTATTAAGAGCTACTTCAGTCTTAAATCACAATTTGCTCTGAACAAAATCAGTAGTATAGTTTCAAAATGACAAGTAAATCTCATTCTTAGAAATAGGATTCAATGCTGCTAAAATTTAGTCAGAAATTAGTTGTACGAGGGCGACCTGAAATGTTTTCGGAATCGGCAAGAGATGGCGCATGAAGGTTGAAGTGGAATCATTGGTCGGTAAAGGCAACCTTTTTTATAGCAACTGTCCAAATTTCGGACGTCTACTACCAATAGTTGTTGTTTAAGGGTGTGTTTTGTGTAGCAAGTCAAGCGGTTTCGCAAAAATTGATAAAATCGAATTTCGTTTTCGAGCAAGTTCAAACGTGGCCGCACAAGCACAAGTTACGCCCAAAAAGCGTTACCGGCGATGAAATGGTCGACGAGATTCATGATGTCGTGTTAGCCGATCGCCGATCGAAGCTGAAAGAGATAGCAGAAACAGGAGGTATCTCAGAAGAACGCGTTGGCCATATCGTCCACGAAATTTTGGGTATGATTATGCTTTCGGCGCGATGGGTACCGCGTTTGTTCACACCGGAGCAAAAACGAAATCAGGTGACCGTTTCGGAGGAGCTTCTGGCCAGGATCCAACGCAATCCAAGGGATTTCTCCATGCATTTCGTAGCCGTGGATGAGACATGGATCTACCACTACATACCGAAGACCAAGGAACGCTCAGAGCAGCGGACTTTTCCGGGCGAGTCGGCTCTGAAAAAAGCAAAGACCGCTCCATCGGCCGGAAAGGTCATGGCGACCCTGTTTTGGGATTTCCAAGGTGTGATCCTTGTTGACTATCTGCAGAAGGGAAGCACGATCACGTGACAATACTACAGCAATTTATTGACGCGATTCGATGCAGTATTGAAGGAGAAACGGCCTCGTTTGTAGCGGAAAAAGTATTTTTCCTCCACGACAATGCACCAGTTCATTCATCCCGCATCGTCGTATTCAAATTGAATGAGTTGCGCTGCGAATTAGTCTCTCATCCTCCATATTCACCGGACCTAGCTCCCAGTGATTTTTTCTATTCCCAAACCTGAAAAAATCACTGGGAAGAAAAAGATTTGCCACAAATGATGAGGTCATCGCCGCTACAGATGGCTATTTTGCAGACCTCGAAACATCCTACTTTTCCGACGGCTTGAAAAGAGTGGAGCACCGTTTGAAAAAGTGTATTGATCTTCGAGGAGAAAAAACCATACCGATACCTTGTTTTCCTCGTCGATTCCGGGAACATTTCACGTCGCCCTCGTACGTATAATTAAACTATACCAAAAACATGAAAAGTTTACACTAAAAAGAAAAACAGCAATTCGTCGAAAAATTGCTATACTCAATAACATCCCAATTGGATTCCTTATCCTTAAATACCGGTATCCCGCAATGACAAACGTAACATTTGAATACGGCCCTGTCTATCCGCTATCCCGCCAAACGACAGATGAGCCGATGATTTGCAGCATTCCGTTCGGTTAATGTTAAGCGGCTTAAGCGGATTGAAAGGCGCGCTACTGCGGTGTGCATCCACCACCCGTCATCAGCTAACTCCTCTATAGCCACCTACACGGAGCGTCGGGAGAAGGACGGACGGCGGCGGGGAACACCGCACCGCGTCGACATTATTTTCGACCGCCGACGATTCCGCGACGGCTCCTCCAACGGCAACGGCGGGCGTCTGCTACGACTAGAACGACTCGCCAATTAAACCGCCGGGAGTTTATATCCATGACAAAGCTTTTGCTTTGAGAGAGACGCGTACCGCACGTTAATAACATCCATCGGCATGCACTAAATACTCGTCAAACTTAATAATCTTTTGTGAAGGATGAGGACGAAAAGGAGGAGGATATAGAGGAAGAGGCTGAAGCAACCCAAAGTATAGCGCCAGGAAGATTGTCAGGAAGGAGAGAAAACGGTGTGCTACCAAGGGTGGCTCTATTAAACACAGGAACGGATTCTGGTATAGCATTTATTGTCAGTAATAATTCAGGCTAATGTTCAATTCGAAACGCTGAGTAACAGCGGTTTTATCAGTATGATTTTAAGTCACTGTTACGAATTCTAAAAGATGAAGAATGTTTCGTTCTTTTATATTTATATTTTTATATTTATGTATCTTTCAGTTCAATATTTTTTAATGTGTTATTTGTTAATTTTGTTATGTTATTGTGTTGTACATTTATGTATATATTGTCTTATGAATCTATATTGACCTGTATATATGTATATATATATATGCTAATAAATAACGTTAACAGAAAAGAATTCGCTTAAAATGTATTTTAGCATAGTATATTATATTAGTGCGCTGATGCTGCAGAAATTAGCTCCGCGCTTTATGGCAGCATGCCGAAGTACGTCGCGAGAACCGCAACAGTACCACTGCACTTGGAACATGCTCGGGGGTGGAATGCTCCGCACGTATTCGACGCCCAATATATAGTCATCCTTTTAGCACGTTTGGCGGTTTAAGGTTTTCTCTCTATAGTGAGGGGGCTGTGGCAAAGGAGGGATTTACATATAAGCAAACAGAAACAAAAGCAAAGTCTACGGATTCATATTATACGCACATTGATGCGAAGCACAGCCTACGAAAGCATAGGCATGACAAATAAATATTATACGCCTATTACGGTAAAACAAAGTCTACGGACTCATATTAATGCACGTTGATGTGAAAAGCAAAGCCTACGAAAGCATAGGTATAGCAAATAAATATTGTACGAAAGATATACGGAAGACCTAGGTAGGTCGTGTTTACGACAGACGTTGACCGACTAAACATTTAGTTTTATCAGTGTTAATGATCATATTTAGCTGTTTTGCAAGTTGTCTTCAGAGTTAGCGATTAGTACCGTTTCAAAAACACATCTAGAACGGTTAGAAAATAACACCAAAGATAACAATGCCGCTTATATACAGCTTCTCATACTATTGATAAAATCATTCACAAGAAATACAGTGTGAGGAGACACAAAGCACTAACACACGGACATGTTTCTGCCTACACTGCGTCATCAGCGTGGTTTTAAGTGCAATTCCCTCTCTGCTACAATAACAATATCTACCCTTACAGTTCAAGTGAGTATTCCTTGGCGCTAATCAGTGCCAAAAGAATAAAACACTTATCTGCCGTCAAACACAGCGAAAACAAGCAGGTACATTCTCCCAACCCTTCTCCCGAGCAATATATGGATCGTTGATTATACGTATTTTGCCACGTATATGTATACTTCATATCGTGTTCAAAAAAGGTGTTCTTAACTCTCATTTTGTTTGCTACGCAGAACATTTTTAGCAGGTCTTCACTATCATTAACAGACCGTTTAGAAAAGTGTATTAATCTTCACTACATCGAAAAGTAAAAATAAAAAGACCACACGAATACCATGTTTTTTCTTTTCGATTTCGAAAACATTTCAGGTCGGTCTCTTACTAGGATTTAATTTCACTAACACACAAACTTGAATTTGGGTATCATTGACATTTTTCGCAAGAACATTTTTATTTTTACCATTTATTAATGTAAAGGTTAGTAATCGTACTAGGAATTGGTCTTTCGAGATAATTTACTGTAAATAACAGTAACTCCTGCTGAATTGTCACCGTAATATTGTTTTAATATAAATAGCTTTTCTTTGGGGAGTATAACACATACTCCATTTTTTTAAAATGATTACTGGCCGCGATCACAAGTTAGTAACCGTTATAAAACTAAAGAATCGCACCCAAATATCCAGCGACGCCTTATTAAGAGATGAAAGAAATGGATCGAACACCGGCTTCACTTAAAATGAATTACGTATGTCTAGCGATTTGTGCGCCTCGCCCCGCAATAATACGGAATGACGGCTTCATTCAATCGATTCAAAATTAGAAGATCGATGTAAGGATAGGATTTTGTAGTAGTAGTAGTTAAACAAGGGTAAGGAATACCGTTAAACAAAGATAGCATACTGACACAATCATTCTGCAGAATAGCATGCATATCTCTCGACTTTGTTAACTTATAGAAATCTTATTTCATCCTTCTCTTACTCACAATTAAGCCCATCGACACGTTGAAAGTGCACTATCATGAACCTATATATATATATATATAAATAATCATTTTCATACTGGGAGACCACCACGAACACCTACCCCGTTATTTTCATTTTTAAATCCAAAATTTTATAGGGGCAAAGCGCTTAATACGATCCTGTACGGCGGTACATCTCGACTCACCGATTGCGAGCTTTTGTGAGTACGATTTCCCCGAGTTTTCGGATTCCTCCGCCGGCTTTTCCCGCATTGTACTTTCGTATCGGACTGTGAAGGCGCTTCGCGGGCTCTCGCCTCCGTAATTGCAAAGAAATATCATCACTTCGAATAACTCGGATAGCGTATTTCGAGCGTATTCTCCCCCACGCGGATTTTCGTGTAAGGGTATATGTACAAACATATTATGTACGTAAATACGTATATATGTATGTTGTATACGGATTTTTTGTTGCAGACGACCAATTCGCCGTGCTGTGTGCATTCACAAAGAGGACGAAATTAAAATTTTTCGTCCTCGAGATCTGACTTTAAATAAAAATGTAATTCGATATCCTTCTGTTGAGAATTCATTAGGGAGTGTTTTGATGGGTAAAGTGGGTTTAATTCGTTTGATTTGATGTGATGTAAGTGCAATTTCTGATCGAAAAAGTTTTCTTTAATAGAATACTGTAAGTTAAATTTCAATTTCAGGGAGGACAAAAATTGCTAAATGGTATGGAATCATATACCAAATGTAGGTAAATTTCAATGCTGAAGTAACACTACTCCAAGTTCATATGGTCTCTCTAACACTTGCATTAAGTAAATATTCTTTTTCATTGATAAATATTTTAAAATGAATTTTACCTTTATTATAAGTAATACTACTGAACAGTAGCAGTAACTACTTGATGTAATGTTATTTGAATAATACAATTTTGATGCTAATGGTATTACTCAATTGAATGAAAATACACCTGTAACTTTGGTACCTGGAAATTATATCAGGAAGAAAGAAAATCAAAGAATACTGATATAATTTTTTTACAGTATCTTATCTGGACAATCTAAAAAAAATATAATATGATTACCAATTGTCTTATTAACACCAGGACTTGTAATCTGGCATCTACAGTTCTTATCTAACCAAGTTAAGCAGTCTATTCTAACAGTATTATTATCTACAATTAATTTAAAATTATTGCTGCTATACTGTCCTTGTAAGCAGAAATTAAAATTATTAGTTAAATAACTATACATCTCCATCTTATTAAATATACCTGCAAAATCTTGTGTTATATCCAAATATAATAAATAGTAATGTTCTCTTTTTAGCTGTAAAAGTGTTTCTGATAGCTGTTGTAGGAGCAAATCTAATTTATATCTGGTAACTCTATCTCATATGGTATGACAATTGGCTTTTTATACTTCTCTTCTATATTGTTTATATCTTCTCCTATTGTATAACTTTAAAAGCTGATAAAATTACAATTTTCTTGCAATTATCAACGTATTAAATTTCGGAAAAAATATCGGTCTCGGAGGGGATTTGAACCCAACATCTCTATATCTCCAGTATAGCGTGCTACACCAATTGCACCACGAGGCCATTGAATCCAAGTCGCCTTAAATCCCCCTAGATGTCATGATGCCAGTAGATATCTTGTAATATCTCACGGACACTGTATTATTATTTGTATAGTATTTATATTTATTTATATTAGTGTTAATATGGATGTTAGTTTAACCATTACGCACTTGCCGTTTAATAATATAGTGTCCGTGAGATATTACAAGATATCTACTGGCATCATGACATCTAGGGGGATTTAAGGCGACTTGGATTCAATGGCCTCGTGGTGCAATTGGTTTAACACGCTATACCGAAGATATAGAGATGTTGGGTTCAAGTCCCCTCCGAGACCGATATTTTTCCGGAAATTTAATACGTTGGAAATTGCAAGAAAATTGTAATTTTATCATTACTAATGCCAACGGTGGTTTAATATTTATATTCATACTAATATTAGTATTCATATGGATGTTAGTTTAACTTTAAAAGCTATTGGGTATGGAAGTTTTGCTTTTACTCCATGTCTAACTAAATTAAACTTAGAAAAACTAGATCTTAGAAAGCTATTAAAAGATCCACAAGCCTCTTTCTTCTAATTTACCTTCGCAATGTATAGAGTCTGTTATCTTAGCAACCATAATATTATGGCAAAATGGTTCTGTAAGAGTTTTAAATTCTTGTAGTTTCCTTTCCCCTTCAGTGTAATTAATATTGCCAATATTTGTAATAAGATTATCTAAATTTTCTTGCAACAATCATAATCCAAATCTCTCGTTGGTGGGCTTAATTTTATTTCCAGGAAGTTCTGTAATAGAATACTGATTGGCGGCAGGCATTTTAATTTCGGATTCCATTTATACATATGAGGTCGACCTCAACAAGTAGATGTATGCGATTACATCGAAACCTCAGGAAGTAGATGGTTCTTCTAAGAACCAACGCCGAATACAGGACAAAACCCGAGAGGATAACAAGTCATCCTTTACTCGCGAAAACATATGTATATATAAATTATTTAAGGTTTTCTATTTTGTAATATTGGTAAAAATGTAGAAAGTTTTGTAAAGACAACCGAAAGTATTCTACGCATGTAAATGGACGTATTCGGTAAATTTGTAAAGGTAGGTGACATTGGGTAGCCAAAAATAAAGCAAAGTCATACTTGTATCTATACATATAAATATAACTTGCAAATGTAGATAATATAGAAGTGTTTTGTAAATTTGTAAAGGTAGCCGAAATTGAGTAGTGGAAAGGTTAGTGTGATCTTTTTCTCACTTATGTATATGGTACTGTAAATGGGAGTATATGTTAAGAATCTCCAGAATGTCCAGTAAGTATGAAGTGCGGATTTCAGACAACAGAGCAACACCAATGCAGTTTGTCCTATAAAGATTCCATACTGCGCCATTTTGTTGTGTCATCAACAAGTGTCAGATGTGTATGAAAAACTGTGTGGATAGTGTTGTGTTGTCCTGTTCAATATATCCAAATTTATACCGAACCAAGGGCATTCGCGGACAGCATTAATTTTTTGTTTTTATTTGAAGAAAACTGCCGCTGAATCATATCGATTACTTTGAAAAGCTTACGGTGAACATGCCCCATCGTAAGATACCTGTGAACGATGGTTTCGGCGTTTCAGAAATGATGACTTCGACGTTGCAGACAAGAAACGTGCAAAATCGCCGAAAAGATACGAAGATGTGGAATTGCAAGCATTGTTGGACGAAGATGATTCGCAAACACAAGAGCAATTCGCCAAGCAATTGCGCGTTAGTCAACAAGCTGTTTCCAATCTGCTATGGGAAATGGGAAAGATTCAAAGGACCTGTAGATAGATACCACATGAGTTGAATGTGACACATGCACATTTTGCTCGTTCGGTACAAAAGAAAATTGTATTTGTATCTTATAGTTACAGAGGATGAAATGTGGATTTATTTTGAAAATCCCAAGGGCAAGAAATCGTGGGTAGATCCAAGCACACCATCCACATCGATTATTTATTTATGAAAAAGTTTATAAGCCTTCCTTTAAAAGGATAAAAATCCAATAAAGTTAGTTGTAACGGTTGTCGGGTTTCGCCGTGTCACTAGGTTTTTGTCCCTGACGTTTCGCATTTTCAAAGGTACCTTTCGTCAGGGACACGGCGGAACCCGAGAATCATGTCAACTATGTCAAACGGCCGTGAATGTCTGAGAACTATTTAATTCAATAAGCTATGTATTATAATTGTTCCATTGTCCAGTCTTTGTGAGTTTATTCCCATGACACATTTCACAATACAACCGTTTGTTCCTTCTAAACATCGTCTCACCGTACTAACGGATATCTTCTTGTAATTTCAAGAGCCGTTAATTGTCCATTTCTCTTACTAAGCAGTTTTATGCGCCGCCCCTGGATGTTGCTCGAAATTTGCTGTGGACTTTTTTACATTAAGTCATCCGGAAATATTTCGTGCAGATTATCCTTCTTGATGTAGCATTGATATTGCTGGTCGTGTTTCAACACTAAGCGGTTTTTCGCGAGACATTTTTACGCAGGAATTAAATTATTTACCTCCACAAAGAAATAACAATAACAAGCTACACGTAACGGTATCTAATGATAAAATAAACTCGCTGTTAATGTAATTTATGCATACTTTAAGGGGTAAATATCATCTCTGCAGGAACTCAGTAAATTCTTAGAATTCATACTGGTATAAAATTTCTACCCGTATATTATTTAAAATATATGTATATACCTGGTATTCTTTGCACTGCACTTAATTATTTCACGATTTTCAAAAGTAATATACCAGTTTCGTTATTTATCAACTTAGTCCTTTAACTAGTAAACTGTGTACGTGGTTGTAGAATTCCATTCTATGATGAGCAGTGGTGTCGCTCAAATTGATATACGCCGTGTCGGTAGGTTTTTGTCCCCGACGTTTCGCGAACAATTGCGGTTCGCATTTTCAAAGGTACCTTTCGTCAGGGACACGGCGGAACCCGACAACTGTTACAACTATGTCAAACGGCCGTGAAAGTCTGAGAACTATTTAATTCAATAAGCTATGTATTACAATTGAACTAATTACAAGAATCGGTAATGAAACCCAATAAATCCCAGCAATATTAAATAAGCAAAGTAGAAAATGAAAGAGAAGATTAGGTAATTTTCATAAAAACTGGGAAACTGTTATATTGATAACTTGAAACTGGCCGATCATTACACTCATTTTCAAAATTCAATCAATCAGGTTTTGTATTTAGTTGCATAGCCCAATATACAAAATGTTTGCATAAAAGTAGTTGAAATTTGACGCTTTGATGAGAATAAAAGCGTTAAAATGTTTTGTTGATCTCTAGAAGGAGTTTTTTGCCAGGAATTTTAACTCACATCCGACAAGAAAAAAATTCACATGGATATGAATTTGCATACATGGATACTCTCCGCGCTACTAATTACTGAAAACCACTCATATCTGTACATGAATACATATCAACGAACCTATATAGATACTATCAAAAATTCAAATAAACGTACACATACACACAGGCGCCCTTACGGGTATGATGAAGAACGGAGTACGTAGCTTCGCTTTTTTAACTTTTTAACAATTTTATTTCTTTTTTTACGGAGGTTCAATATGCGAGCTTTTTACACGTACACAAGGGTACGTGCACTATGCACATTATATCAAACTACATTCAACCCTACCGTGTATGCGTATATACAAACGTAGAGGCTTGGATACATTCGAGAGGTATAGCTATCCAGTTGCCCGTCCACTGCACATATTCTGTGTAATTTAATCTGCGTGAGCTTTTACAATGATATAATTTTAAATTGAAATTATGATTTCGTCAGTAATTTGTTGTGTTCATTCGCGCCGACTGGCAGTCGGTTTTATGATTTAATTTGCACAAAGTGAAAATTTCTCTCTATTAATTTTTCCCTGAAAAATATGCTTGTGTAATTATATACGGATGAGAATGTTTGATAGATTTTCTTTTTGTGTTAAAATTGTGATTATTGTTTATATATGTATATATACAGGCGAAATAATATTCACGGGTTTTTGATTGCGTATGTTATTGATCACGAAAAGGAGCGTTTCTTCTTCTGGACAATCTTGTTCGGCTAGCGATCGGAGATGAACTAACTTAGAATACTTTAAACAATTAGTGACGTTATGTAATCACCCATTTATCGCATTTCCTTTTAAATATGTTCCTTTCTTCCACCGAATTGTAAGTATATCAATTTGAGCGACACCACTGCTCATAATAGAAAGGATACTCATGTAGTAATTCTACAAGCATGTACACAATTTACTAGTTAAAGGACTAAGTTGATAAATAACGAAGCTGATATATTACTTTTGAAAATCGTGAAAAAAATTAAATGCAGTGCAAACAATACCAGGTATATACATATATTTTAAGTAATATACGGGTAGAAATTTTATAGCACTATGAAGTCTAAGAATTTACTGGGTTTCTGCAGAGATGGTGTTTACCGCTTAAAGTATGCATAAATTACATTAACAACGAGTTTATTTTATCATTAGATACCGTTACGTGTAGCTTGTTATTGTTATTTCTTTGTGGAGGTAAATAATTTAATTCCTGCGCGAAAATGTCTCGCGAAAAACCGCTTAGTGTTGAAACACGACCAGCAATATCAATGCTACATCAAGAAGGATATTCTGTACGAAATATTTCCGGGCAACTTAATGTAAAAATATCCACAGCAAATTTCGAGCAACATCCAGGGGCGGCGCATAAGACAGCTCGGTAAGAGAAATGGACAATTAACGGCTTTTGAAATTATAGGAAGATATCCGTTAGTACGGTGAGACGATGTTTAGACGGAACAATCCTCCACGGTCGTATAGCTACACGAAAACCGTTGCTACGTCATGGGAATCAACAAAAACGTCTTCAGTGGGCTAGTGCTCACAATGACTGGACAATTGAACAATGGAGAAACGTACTATGGACTGATGAGTTCCGTATTTGGTCAAAACCGCAAAACAGTTGTCAGGCACTTAAAAGACGAGAAAATGCTTCCTGAGTGCATTACACCAACAATAAATAAGGGTGGTGGTTCCATTCTTGTATGGGGTTGTTTTTCAATAAGTGGAATAGGGGACCTTGTGAAAATTGATAGAATAATGAGCAAGGAGAATTATCGCCAGATCTAAAAAGAGAATGCTACACCATCCGGATTACGCTTAATATCCGAAGCAGAGGTCGCTATTATGCAAAAACTACCTCGCCGATGCAGAGAATGAAGGAATATTAAAAATGATGACTCCTTGGAGTCCAGATCTTAATCCGATAGAGCTTTTATGGAACGAACTGGGCAGACGAATTAGAAGAAAGTGTCCAACGTCCAAAACCTATCTCTGGACGGTTTTGCAAAAGGAGTAGAACAATATTCTTTAAGATACACTGAAGAAGTTGGAAGAAAGAATGCTGCAAATTGTACGGGCAGTTATAGAATCAAACGGTGGATTTTTCGGTGAGAAGAAAATATAACTTAACATACGGTTATGTTTTCTAATATTTATTATTATTTTTTCTTTCGCGAACACATGTGTAATAAGCCGTAGATGAATAAATATTTTTCTTATAATTATTTCGAAAGCGAGTGCTAGACTTCTCACAAATACACTAAAGAAAAAGAAGAGCAGACAGGAGAGATCGATTATCGAATACATATTGGTGGAGAAAAGCAATAGAAAAAGTATGTTTGATACAAAAGTACTAAGAGCACCAGAAATAGAGAGTGATCACTTTGCGGCCATATCTAAAGTCAGAGGGAAGATAAATGGAAAAGTGAACGGTGGTACAAACAAACAGAGAACACCCCAACCAGAAGTGATACGAGCCTATAAATTATGATATCCAGATATTGCAGAAGAATATAGAAAAAATAGGAAATACAAATATAACACATGAGATCGAAATTGTATTAGAGGTATGGAACATCTTTAAGAATATATTACTAACAGCAGCAAAAGAAACGCGGAGTAAGGAGGAAAGGAAAAAAGAAATAGTCAGCGTGGTGGATAAAAAAAATAAGAATATATACCAAGATGAAGAAAAGAGCATGGAAAACTTATTAAATCAAACATCAAATAATTACGAGAAATACAAAAACGAAGGAAAAAAGCAGAACAACTAGCAATAGTGAGCAAAAACAAGACACGGAGTCAATTTGGAGGAAAAATGGAGCATAATAGTAAAGAAAATCAAAAGATGTTTTATGGATTAAAATACAAGATACGTAGAAAGATATCCAGAGCAACGACGGAGATATTCTGGATGAAAATAGGACAATAATGGAAAGGTGGAGGCAGCGCTTTCAGGAATTATTAAATGTGAAAATAGCAGAAGAAACTACGAACAAATAGTAAGCAGCAGATGAGGGGGAAGAAGAAGAAATCGGCATGGAGGAATTGGTAGTAGTACCATACGACTGGAAAAAGGCACTAATTGTCCCAATAGATAAGAACAAGGGCAATAAGAGAGACTGCGATAGTTATAGAGGTATATTCCTATTACGTTCAGCCATGAAAATACTAGAACAGATAATGGACAAGAGAATAAGTTCATTATCGGAAGATGCATAAGACGAATCTCAGAGAGGATTCATAAAAGGAAAAAGCACACAAGACCACGTTTTCTTCATACAGCAAATAATACAAAGAGCTTCGCAAGAAAAGAAGAATATGTTCCTGGGATTTACAGATTTAGAGAAAGCTTTCGATAAAAACCCAAGAAAGAAGTTATGGGTAAAGATAAGGGGAGTAAGTAATAAAGTAATAAGGCTGATACAAATGATATACAATAGCAATATAAACGCTGTGATCGCAAGTATATCGGAATCAGAAACGTTTAGAATAACAGAAGGATTGTGGCAAGAGGGAACCCTAAGCCCAGTGTTGTTCATTACGTATATGGACGAAATAATCAAGAAATGTACAAAGGAAAGTAAAAAAAAATATTAGTAGGAGATATTAACTTATAACCAGTCGAAGTATCTGAAGGAGTCTTTGAGGATGATGTAGTGGTTGTGGCAAAAAGTGGAAAAGGTTTACAGAAAAATGTAGAAATATGGAACTCAACATTAAGAGATAGTGGAATGAAGATGAACAAAGGTAAAACTAAAGTAATAACAATAGGAGAAGAACCAGCGCATATGAGAATTCAAATCGAAGGGACGAAAATCGAACAAGTAAAAACGTTCTAATACCTAGGAGTGATATTCGACGAGAGTGGCACGGCAATACTAAATCTATAAACAAGAAAGAAATCTCTCAGAAAACGGAAATGAAAGTATATAAGTCTATTTCTCGACCAATATTAATGTTTGGCTGCGAATAGTGGGTAGAAAACCAAAAACAAAAAAGTAAGGTATAAGCCGTATAAATGAAGTATCTGAAAAGAGTTGGAAGGGCCACAAAATGCGATAGAATAGAAAACACCGACATAAGGAAAGATTTAGAAATTGATTCAGCAGATTGAGCAGAGACAATTGGAATGGTGAGGGCATCTGCAAAGAATGGATAATGAGAGACTACCTAGAAGAATATGGAAAGCAAATATTGCAAAAAATTAGAGAAAAGGAAGGCTAGGGCAGACTTGGGACAATGTAATTGCGAAAATTCTGGAAAGAAGGGATAAAGAATGGACTGAAGCAGCGAAGTTGGCAAAAGATAGGAAGCAGTGGAGGAAGTGTCTAAAGATTTAAAAGAAACATAACTCCCGACACAATTTATATGATACATGGGTTATCAAATATATATTTATGTATACATTCATATATGTTTATACGAGGTAGGCACTATAAATTCTCGCCTGACAAGTTCATACAAGTTCAAACGTGTCCAAACATCGTCACGACATGCTTACACATACGCTATAAATACGAGGGTTCTAAGAGTAGTAGTTTTAGCCAACCAACGTGATTACCGCATGAAGATGTCTGAAGTAATTAAAATTGAGTAGAGCGCAGTCATTTTTAACAAGAGCAGGACGTACACCTAATCATATAAAAAACGTTTAGACGGCGTTTACGGTGATTCATCTCCTTCGTATTCCGCTGTAAGAAAGTAGGTAAAATGTTTCCGTTTGAGGCAAGAATCCCTGCGTCTTTATTGCATAAATTAAGGGACAGTAAATAAGAAATGTAAAAACGTTTTGAAGCAAGAGTCAAATTTTGCATGAAATAGAAAGTGTCCGAGCGGTAGTGTATAAGCGTATGTGTAATTTTTTTTTAGGAATCGTCTGAGTAAGTTCTTTACTGTCCCCAGTATCATTTTAGAACCGACACAAGGATGTAGCGTTTAAGAAAAATCTGACAACCACAAGAGGGCTAAACAATCCCAAAATAACCTTAGTAATCTTCTAAAATCCGAAGCTATAAAAAGACAAGCA
The DNA here is from genome assembly GCA_023509865.1 of Trypoxylus dichotomus. Classification (NCBI taxonomy): domain Eukaryota; kingdom Metazoa; phylum Arthropoda; class Insecta; order Coleoptera; family Scarabaeidae; genus Trypoxylus; species Trypoxylus dichotomus. Next base: position 40,623,711 of record CM042081.1, read on the forward strand.
GCTGTAAAAAAAAACGAGCATTCTTTTTCTCCACCGTTTTTTTCCTTGTAAACAACGCGAGCAGAAATTATACGCCTTCATAGCGGCTGGGGCAATACACACAAACGCCGAGCGTGGTTTCGTTCGCAATATTGGCTTCGACGGGACTACAACTGCCGGAAATGACACAAACTTACATATGTCACGCGGTGTGTGTGACCCGTGTTGGGGGATAGAGGTCACACGGTGCAACCCTCCCCGAAACGGACGTGAGTGGTCGCGATGGCGGCAACGGCGGTAGTGTTCGGTCTCGGTTTGGGTATCGCCCGCACCGCATCGTTGGAAAGATGGATATTTGTCGCTTGTAATTCGAATTGATTGCTCTGGCCCTACATCAGTACGGTTCATTACTTATTAAAATTTACCGTGGTGGTAGCTTGCGTGATGTGTTAATTCCACGTCATCGCACTTTTCCGTCGTTTATTTTATGGCGTCGTATAAATTGCAGACGTTATCTGAAGATACTATTGTAGCAAGTTTGGTAGAAATCATTATTGTAGGTTTTGAAGTAGAAACTTGTAATTTGTTACTCGCTGGTAATAGCTGCGTTTCTTTAACTGAGTACAGAAATTAATCCCATGAACAACTGGAAAAGCATTATTTCTTAAAAAAATTAAAAAAAGAAACGGTTGAATGGTGATGTGGAATATAGAAATTGTATCGAACCAGCTCTTTGAAGCAACGGATCCAAATTCGGCGAATTTTTGTCTAAAGAAAGAATATTGCCAGAAACTGTTATCTATAAAACACTTCTTCATCTAATAGTTCCTATCCGTTTCGGATGTTGGCTACCATGCATACTATTTTAACTTTGTTTGCTGCTGCTCTGAGATTTTTCAGGCAAAAAATATCGTCTTCTAGCAATACCACTCTTTACCATTAACTTTGCTGTAGAATATTCTGCAATAGATGAAATCTGTTCTCATTTCTCATTATGTGTCCTAAATATTGTAGTTTCCGAATTTTAACGCTATTAACCACTTCCTTTCCTTTTTCGATCCTTCTCATAACTTCGATCTTTGTTATGTACTCCGTCCACGGTATTTTTAGCATTCTGCGATATAACCACTCCTCGTATGCTTCCAATTTCTTCTAGCTTGTAGAATAAAATGGAGAACACACAGCAGCGCAGGAGTTTTATCTTGGTGTTAAATGTTGTCATGACTTATGAACAGATATTTCATTTGATTATATGTAGACCTGGCCTTTTCGATTCTGCTACATATTTCTTGTGAATGGTCGGTCTCATTGTTCATTTGCTGTAGTTCCGAGATAAGTCAAACTGCTCACTCGTTCTATCCATTTTGGATTTATGGTAAGATGACAGTTGCCAATTTTTTCTTTGCTAATGACCAGTAATTTTGTCTTTTTGGTGTCTAGACCATACACTTGGCTGTGACATATTATTCTATCCATAAGTTGTTGTAATTCTTCCAAGCTGTCAGAAACATTATTCAATCTTACTCCATTCAGAATAATTTCAGATTCTGTATGTTCTAAAGCTACCCTGAATATGTACTCTGTGTATATATTAAACAGTAATGGAGAGAGAATGCATCTCTGCCTTACACCTCGTAGTATATTTGTCTCTTTTGTTATGTCATTCCCTACTCTGATGAAAGCAGATTCATTCCAGTACAGGTTAACTATTATCCTGGGTGTTTTTTCCACCTGGGCTCACGTTTTTCAGAATTTCTACTATTTTTTGGTGCTTTACTCTATCAAATGCCTTCTGATAGTTAACGAGATATGCATACACCCCACAATTCATTTCCCTGCACCGCTAAAATAATACCTGTATGCTGTATATGGCCTCTCTTGTAGCCACTGCATTTCTGAATCCGAATTGCGTAGATGCTATTTGTTCTTCACAGGTTCTGTGGGTGTAAGTATAGTAATCCAGTTTTGTGAATGGTATGGCAAATTTGATGAAAATTAAAGGAATAATGGTCCGAAAATATAAATAATTAGTGCAAAAAATATTCAAAAGAATACAGGTGCTACCAATTTAGACGAGAAATTAAATATGTTGAAGCACATAATTGTAGAAGCTGCTCGTGAAATATACGGAATATAGAAAGCGTGAAACAGAAGGAAACAAACTGTTTGATGGACAAACGAAATAAAAGGAAAAAAAGCAAATAAATGCAAAGAATTTGGTGACAGAATGGAAAGAGATAGTACATGCAATAAAAAACTATTCTATAAAGTTTTAAAATCGTGTAAAAGGGAAACACAATAGATGATATAAGCATATACATTAAATAGCAAGAAATACTCAGTGATAAAAGAGAAGTAATGAATCAATGGAAAGAATATATCGAGGAACTACTCTGCAGTAAAGGAGATATACGTTATAAAAAGCGAAAATATAGCAGAAAACGATACCGAAATTACACTAGAAGAACTGATTGATGTAATAAAAAAAAAAAATAAAAAATTGAGAAAAACCTGGAAAAGATAAATATTGGTAGAAATAATTAAGAACATTGGAGAAACAGGAAGTCAATTCTTTTGGATATTCTCAACATGGCGTGGAGATACAAAAACATTCCCGAAGATTGGGAAGTAGCACTAATAACACTAGTTCACAAAAAAGGAAATCATAAAGCCTGTAATAAGTACAGAGGTATAAGATTATTGGGCACAGTTGTAAAGATATATGGACAGCTAATTAACAACAGGCTAAGACCGCTAATTGAACCATCACTATCGGTATCACAAAGTGGGTTCAGAACAGGAAGAAATACGCAAGATCATATATTTACGTTAAAACAAATAGTTGACAAAAGATTACAACAAGGAAGAAACGCATATTTCGCATCTATTCGTTTGGAAAAAGCGTTTGATAGAGTGTCAAGATATGAAATATGGCAAAGTCTCGAAGAAAGAGAAGTCTGAAAAAAAATTATTCAAAATAGTCAAAGGCTGTATAGGAACAACAAAGATTATACAATCAGACATAGTCTAAGATTCGAAGTATTTTTCAAGGTGGGTTAAGACAGGGTGGAGGATTAAATTCCGTACTGTTCACTGTATTTATGGACGATGTAATAAAACAATGCTCAATGCAGACGAAAAATTCGATACAGGAATCTAGAGAGAACACAAATAACTGAGGTAATTTTTGCAGATGACATTATGCTAAGAGTAGAGAACGAAAAGAGCCTAGAAGATAGTATAGATATATGGAATGTGACATAAGAAAAAAAAGGTATGAACATAAATGATAATAAAACAAAACTTTTGACTACCAGTGAAGAACGACTAGATATACAGATTGAAGGAATAAGCATACAACAACTAAATGAGTTCCATTATCTAGACGTACCGATAGAAAACTCTGGCAAAAAATGAGTCAGAAATTAATGAATATTATACTACGCGAAGAATAAGAACTACATTACGAAAAAAGAAATATCATGAAGCACTAAGATAAAAGTATATAAAGCAGTCTATAGATCCATTCTGACATATGGATGCGAAACATGGCTACTTAATAATAGGCAAAAAGCAAAATTCAAGCTGCAGAAATCAGGTATCTCAGGAGAGCGAGGGGCATAACAAGAAAGGATAGAATGCGAAACTTACAAATACGAGAGGAACTAGAGATACCATCTATAATGGACTTTATTGAACAGCAACAACTAAATTGGTGAGGATATTTACAGCGAACTGAGAACACTGGACCAGTAAAATCATACAAGAGAATTCTCCTTCTTTTAAGACTGTTTGCAAATAGATGAATGGATTTAGAAAAGGATGTACAAGCGTAAATGATGACCCTCGTTCTGGACGCCCAAAAACACCCACTTCTGCAGAAAGTGTGCAAACAGTTTTGAAATTTGTGTAAGCTGATCGCCGATCAACATTGAAAGGCTACAGGCGTCTCCAGAGAATGAGTGACGTACATTTTGAATGTTAAATTAGACATGTCTAAGATAGGTGTCGCGTTTGCCCACACCATCGCAAAAACTCAAACGCGTGGAATGTTCTACAATCATTTTGGAGCGGTTTCGGCAAAATCCAATAGATTTTTGCACCAATTTGTGCGATGAAATGTGGATCCACCACTACACACCGGAAAATAAACAACAACCAAAACAGTGGACTAAACGTGGTTACAGAGAAAGGCCGATGAAAGCCAAAGTCATTCTATCGGTAGGAAAGGTGATGGCTTCCGTTTTCTGGGATGCGAATCTTGCTTATTGATTACCTTCCAAAGGGACAAACAATTACTGGATAATACTATTCTAAGCTCTTTGATGAATTGAAGGCAGCTATCGTCGAGAAAAGACCCGGAAGAAAGCAAACAAAACTCCTTATACACCAGATTTAGCCCCGTCGGGCTATCATCTCTTCGCCAAGCTTAAGAAACACCTCAGCGGTGTGAGATTTGCTTCGGATGACGAGCCGATACCTTCTCATCCGAAGAACCACTATTTGAGGAGTTCGAAGAAAATGAGTACTGTGAAGGTGTAAAGAAACTTGAGCATCGACTAAATAAATGTATCGATTTTGAGAGAGATTGTGTCGAAAAATAAAGTACATTTCATTGAAATATTGCTATTTGATATGTTTTAGTTACCGACTATCGTATGTTTTAAAATGAAAGCAATGGGGTTGTTAATTTCGAAAGATTATATGTTTGAACAAAATAAATTATATCTTTGCATCAAACAAATGTATTTTTGCCGGTATTTAAAAAAATGATTTCTTTGTCTCAATGTTTCTTTGAGTCAAAACCTTTTTTTCTCTGTGTGTTGTAAAAATGACCGTAAACATTTTTAACCGATTTCTTTTCCGTGAATCCATATAGTACCAATGTTTCTGTGATATATATTTAATGTTTGCTGTACACAACTAAAATAAAAAAACCTTCATTTCAAAACAAAGTTTTAATACAAACAAAAAGAACCAAACGTCAACTAAGAACTTTGATTTTGATTCAGCAACGCATTCTCTGCTATCACAATTGATGATTTCACAACTGATTAGCACTGCGTAATCACAGTAAAAACACAAACACATCTTCTGTCAGTACAGTTTCAAACAAGTATCAATTAGTAGTTACTATAATTACTCACCTTCCAGAAATTTGAGCGCTTTCCCTTCTTCTAGGAGGATTCGTATCGCGTTTATATTACAACTCGCTATCGCCGAAAACTTGCATTTGACTCTCATTCGCCGCCGTCAAATTCGAAAAACTCCATTGTAAAGTTCGACAAACAACCAAACAAAACTTAGAGTTCGTAAGCGCACAAACACCACTCACCCCAAATCTCGTCGGAAGCAGCAAGGTTTAACAAGAAAATAGGAAGCAACAAACGAGTATAATTTCGGTGGTAACGGCGTCGCTAGCGGTAATCTCCGCTGTAAAACGCGTGTTCGTTTGTAAACTAGGTGGTATAGTATATGGGAGACCACGTGCTAGTCCGTTGACAGCCCCGTGCGGTATGCGAAAGAGGGGGTTGCTAAATGCGATAATAATCGCCGAGGTGGGGCGGTATCAGTCGCGAGGGCGGCGTCATCATCCGCGTCTCTAGCATTGTCTACAGGTGAACGCGACCGCGTGCGAACCGTGCTATCCCCGTACAGGTGTCCTTTGTACGCGGATTTAGGGATTATCCAGAAAAGTAATGGGGGATGCATCGCTTGGGTCTTATTTGCGGGATGCGGTGATGCGATGCCAGGATGAGGAACTGTTGTCGCTATTATCTTCTTCACCCTAATTCGATTTTCACATGATTGTCACTTGGTGAACGGACATCGTGTAGATTATTAACTGAAATGGAAGAGGGAAGCATTGCACAAGAAATTTGGGGAGCCAAGTTTATTATAAGCTTCGCGATTGTTTTCTTCATATAAGAAACACTACCAATAATTTACCTTTATTTAAATGCTAATCGTAAAAATCTTCGAAAAACGATTTGAGAAAATAGAATATATTTTGCCCGTTTTATGTAGGCGAGAAATTTATTTATTATTGCATAAAATAGTTAGGGATGGGAAGGGTTGGCTTATCTAACAAAGTTTTTACTAAATTCTTTAGTTCTTGCGTGTTCTCGAAAGTGTTATGGTTGTTAAGAAGCCCGCATGTACACTACCGTCCATATTAGTTCGGACACGCAAATAAATAAAAAAAAAAAAAACGAGAAAATATCCACTAATTTTTCCAAAACAAATTTTTATTACATTTTCTTAACTGAGTAATTCTAACGAAAAGTAAATAAAAACTTCTTCAACATTCCGTTCATCGGGGAAACTGCGGTTTGCGCGAAGAACAGCTTTCACAATCCGAGGCATCCGCTCCACTAATTTCACAAGGATTCTATTTGGCATATTAGTCTATTCCTCTTGTAAAATGATCTACAGGTGACCTACGGAGGTAGGGCATACTTTTCGGACATTTCTCTCTTATTCATCTCATAACAGCTCGATGGCGTTTAGATCAGGGTTTTGTGGTGGCCATGTCATTATTTGTAAAGTGTCCTTATCTTGTTCTTCATTTAAGAAATTTTTACATATCACCGCTGAGTGTTTGGGGTCGTTGTTCTGCATTACTACAAAGTTTTTGCCGATTAGACGTTACCCCGATGGTATTTTCTTGCAGTATTTCTAAATAACTCTTTTCGCAAAATACCTTCGATTCGCTTAAAGTCTCCTATACTGGCGTGGGAAAAACAACCCCAAACACGTGCGGAACTTCTTCCTTGCTTGACAGTTGGCACTACACAATCCTGTAACATTCTTTGGCCTTACGCTCTTTTTACAAAAACGCGTCTTGGTTATCCTCACACTTTGACTTATCAGTCCATAGCACCCTTTCTATGTGTTTCTGTCCACTGTAGCCGTTTTTGCCTGCTGCCCCGTCGAAGTAGGTTTTTTTTTTGTTGCAATGCGGCCGTGAAGATTTGGCAGCTTTTAATTTTCTTTTCACTGTAGTAACAGAAAAGTGTTCTTGCACTATCGCGATTCATATCGACGGCGATTTCTGGTGCTGTCAGTCTTCTATTTCGCTTGCTCAGCAATTTTGTACGCTTATCATCAGCATTAGTTGTTATACTCTTACGACCTGAACGTGCCCGATCTCTTAAACTGCCCGTACGTTTGTCTTTAAATGATATCACTAACAGTTTATTTATTAACATGTATTTTTTTGGAGATTTGACGCACTGAATAGCCTTGATGAAAAGCAGCAATCACAGAGCCCTTTTTTAAACTTGTCGGTTTTCCTCTCGGCGTTTTAATAACTTTAATTAGGTTAACACTAACGCACGCACAAGCAGGTTTATTTAGAAACTAAAGCATTTATCAATACACCATACACTTTCGGGTGGCCTGCTTCCGCTCCAAGGAGTATTGTAAATTTATTACCTACAATATTGTCCCAAAAATAATTCTATTTATGGCGATGAGGATTATTCTGAAAATTACTACATTGGGTCAAAATGTGATACGTTTTTAATCATTCTCTAATCGATATTATTGGAAGTTTGCCTGTGTAATTAATAAACAATAAACTACATAAGGGACCTAATATAAATGTTATTTATATATAAAAGCAATTATGCCATCTTTTAGTAGAATTTTACCGAACTAATATAGACGGTAGTGTATATATTTTATATTGCTTTCCGATTTTATGAAGCCCCGCACTATTGTCCCGATTACCGGTATTATTTTCCATTATTTTGGTAGCGTTTAATTGTGATATTGAAGTTGTTAATATTTTTGTAAATGATCTCTGAGTTAATCTACTTCTTAGAGATAATAGTTTGCACAATCTTGATTTTTATGTAGTATCTACTTTGAATATTAAGGCTTTCATTTGTCTAATTTTAATATTTTTCTAGTATTCCTTTAACTTTGCAATTCTCCAAAATTTGGTGCAGTATTGATGATAATGATAATATATCGCCCAACAGATTAACAACGACAATGTAATTTGTTACAAAGTAAATTACATACTAGTTTAATCTTAAATATAATGTTAAATACTAAACACACAAGAAAAGAACATTATAAACAATAAATCTTAAGTGTAATTATAAAAAGTGTAAGGACGAGGTGTATTTAGTCAAGAGGGTAACCAGTGGAAAGAAATATATGTGCATCAGTGGCATGATCGGCTAGTAAATTGTAGGTGTTGCATATTTTATATATTGAAGACTTTAACACAATGTTAGTTCGAGTATTGAAAATCATGTTTAATTTCGGTTTTAGTTCGCTTGTAAATAATGAATCGAACATTGCATTAGTCAGTACGATAATCTGAAGCGTTTTACGGTAATATTATATTGGAAATAAATTATAAATAGTACATGAACAAAACCTTACTTATCTTAATTTTAATTTAAAATGAAAGTTATAACAAATGCTTTAATTGGACCGTTACCTACTGAAATAAGACAACTGTAATGTTTAAATTATTGACGTATATAACATACTACTTCAGCTGGCAGTGGTAGGTCTGCGGAAAGTGAATTCTATTTTAATGCATACGTAGCGTTCCAAAATGGGGTGAAATGAATTCTTGTTAAGATTGGCTGCCGACAATAAGATAACCATTGTTTCGAAAGACGTAACTGTTATTCAAATTCACGAATTAATGAAAAAAATAATTGAGCTATCTATTCCAAAATCAGATACATCTTCAGAATCGTCATCCATAATATTGGGCAGTCCAAGCGATAGTAATAAGTCACATATTTTTCTTCATTGAACTCAACCTCTTCAGAAACAAGTGATTATTGCATGTGGTGAAGGTATTAACCTTTAGTGTCTTATTGCTTTCTGTGCGGAATTTCTTCTTTAAAATCAGTAACAATTTGGTAAAGTACTGAACGTAAAAATGACAAAACGCGGACAATTGACTGTAGAACAACGCACTAACATTTGTACTCTTCGTAACGAAGGATATACCGAGAGAGAAGTTGCTCTATGGTTATGGTAAACTGTGCAGTACGCATTAGCCCGGAGTATAGTAACAACTTCGAAACGACATTAGACATTGAGTCGGAGAAGAGATACAGAACAAAATCTTGATAGAAGACGAAGTGGGTGGCTAGAGATGACTTCTGGAGCTGAATATAGATTTATAGTAACGACTTCGAAACGAGATCGATGTCTAACTGCACCGGATATCGCAAAGCGCGTTAATGCACATCGACGAACAAATGTGGCTGTTACCGCCATCAAGAGGCGATTATTGGCAACAGGTTTAAGCAAACAAAAAAACCGTTTTTAAAGAAACGATTATCATAGGCAAAAGAGCATGCAAACTAATCACTGGATGATTGGAACATAGTCTTATGGATCGACGAGTCCAAATTTCAGTTATTTAATATACAACGGGGAGTTTTTGTTCGTCGACGACCAAGGAAAAGAGTTAATGAGGTCTGCTTAGTGCCGTCCGTCAAACACGGAAATGGTATTGTTACGATTTGGGGTTACTTTGCTAGAGCAACTGCGTGTGATTTAGTGAAATTGGTGGTACAATGTGGAAAGAAGGGTATTTTGATATTTTGCAAATCATGCTATTCTGTGTGGAAGCCGTCTGGTTGGTCACATGCCAACAAATTGACGAGGACTGTCTCGAAAAATTGCTTCGAGGAATGCCTAAATTTTTTTGCACCGGTTATCAAAGCCAAAGGAGGTGATATTAATGAAAATAAACTTAGGAGCTAAATAATGCATAAATATTATTATGTTTGAATTAATTCAGTTTTATTTGCCGACGGTAACTTATGTTGTATAAATTCATTAATAATCACAATAAAATTTTACTGCATCTGTGACTTTTTTTTAATCTCTTGTTGCTTGTAATCTATGTACGCACCACTTTCTCAGTAAATATAACTCTCCTGTAAATTATGACATCAACTGCGCTAAATTTTCAATCATCAAACAATTAAAAAAAAAACTGCAACTATGGTAGTAGGCCATTTAATGAAAACGTCAAAACTAACCGAATCCGATTCGCAGGGCAGTCATACGCCGGACTATTTCTAATATATCGCCGATTAGTTTAAATCGCAATCATCCGTTAACTAACACCGTTAAAACGATAACGAATTCGGCCGTAAACACGGCAAAAACAAATTCATTTTCGCCGCGATCGGAGAGTCAGCGAAACAGCGCACTCAATAAATTATTTGGCGCAAACACCCAGCCCTTCTGCCCCGCCGCTCTTTCATCTCTAACGTAAATGGGTGGTTAATACGCAAGGCGTAAACTACTGCATGTAGGAGAATTGAATACGCGGTCTATGCATTTTATACACTTTCGCGCAAAAGTTTATTTACACCTGCTCGAGGATTCTAAAAATGTTCAATTTAAAGATGTATAAAAAATGCGCTCTATAACATAATAAGAGAATTAGTAAAATGCTATATGAAAGTTTTTCTACCTAACATCTATTCCGGAAAGGTGCCCATCCTCCTCTAAATATATACGAAATCGTTTATCGTAAATGCTCTATTTTATAAATTTGTTATCAACAACAATGTTCGTCTAGATTATAGTGATATTCACAGTTAATAACAATGATCTTAAATGGTGTTGGGAATTATGTTTCTTTTAATAGAAATATTTTCCGGGTTTTGTCGTGTATTCACTGTTTTGCTTGATGTTTCGCTGATCATGCTACCAGCTTCTTCAGAAGATTTCTGAAGTCTGGTGTTATTGTCTCTTGCTTCTTGTTACTCTTTGCTGATCCATAACCGTTCCGCCTCGACAACATGCTAACATTAACTTCACAATGGAGACCGAAGAAGACCATTCCTAGATGTCCTAGTGGAGCGCACCGACAGCTACAAACTGGGCCACAGTATGTGCCGGAAGAAGACTCACACAGAGCGATACCTGCATGCAACATCTCACCACCATCCTCAACAGAAGAGATCCCTCATCAACACATTGTTAAGAAGAGCGGAGAAAATCAGTGACGAACATCACAGGAATAGTTAAATACATCACGCCAAAAAGGACGACGCGATTCAACGAAACGGAACGGTTATGGATTAGCAAAGCCGAACAGAAGTAGGATATTTAACGAGAAGCAAAAGACAAGAACACCAGTCTTTAAAAACCTTCTGAAGAAGCTGGCAGCATTATCAGAAAAACGTCAAGTAAAACAGTGAATAAACAAAACCTGGGAAACATTTCTACTATGGACTACGGTCGTGAAAGCCTACACTCAACTATATTTCTTTTAATTCTTTACAAACTTCCTCCACCGCTTTCTTTGCCAACTTCCCTGCTTCAGTCCATGTTTTACCCCTTCTTTCCAGAATTTTCGCTATGAGTGGCTGAGGAAAATCTCCCATAAATTCTTAATAATTTTAGTTTATTTCTAAAAGTGAGTGCTATCTAACTGCACCATGCACTCTGTGTGGAAAGTTGGCAACATCGCAAAGTTTACCTTCCTAAAGGATTTATAAATAATTTTGGCGGAAATCTGGGTGCACAATATTAAGAGTATGTCTCTTTAGGCATTTGCCGGTATTTATTTTCTGTGTTGTAGAGTGGTTGGAGAGATAGTGAAGTGATACTTCTGGAACTAGTCAGTTTACGATACCAATTTAATTTGATTGCGTTGTTAGAACTTCTAATGATTTTTGTATCTAGGAAGGAGACCTAGCCATCAACTTCCTTTTCAGCAGTGAATTGCACTTCATCATTTAAGCTATTTAAAATGTCAAGAGACGAATCAAGTTTGAGGAAGCGGCACATATAATATCGTCTACATATTGATAAAGGAAAGTGCAATCTATTTGGGAGTAAAAGGATTTTAAACTCTGCTGACTATCTCAGCAAGAATGGGCCTAATGAGGTAACCCATACGTGCACCAAAAAGGTTTAGATAAATTTTATATTTGAAAATGAAAAGCGTGTAATCGAGAGCAATTATTTCAATGAAGATATCTAAGGGAACAAAGCTAATTCTCTACGGTAAATGATAATTATTAGTTAAAATAGCAGTAACTAATTCTCGAGAGATGTTAGAAAAAAAGGGAGACAAAGCCGACAAGCAAAACAAAGTTATTGATTCTCTTTGAGAATTCGAAAGTGTTCCTTTATTCTAAAAGTTGAAAATTCTTGAAATAATATTTGGGTGTAAAATTGGAAACCATGTGTTTGGGAATTAACTGATGAAATGATAGGTCTGAGGGATATATCTGTTTTGTGAATATTTGGAAGACTACAATATTTCGGGGTTTGTGATTTATAAATTTTAAGTTCTTTGGTCTCAATTTCTAAAACAAGCTTGTTATTGGCAAGCTCTCGGACTAAGTTGTTATGTTTGCTTTCCACGCCAGTGGTAGGGTCTTTATGAAATGGTTTGTAAACCGTACCATCACCAAGTAAAGCCAGAGACTTGGTGTTATAATCGTTTTCTGTCATAAGAACAGTATGTTACCTTCGTCTGCCATAGTGGTGATGACGTCTATATTATTTTTAAGGAAAGACCTGGTCTGTGATTCTAACCTACCCAAATCCTGCTATAATTTGTAAAGTTAGTAGTAATCAGATGAGTGGCTTTAGTTATAATAGGATCTTTCTGCGAATTAGGCATATTTGCCAAAATTCATCCCCAATACATTATTTTCGTGGTCGGATAGATTTTGTAAATAAGTGTTATTGTTATGAATATATATTATCAACATTAGATTGCAAATTCGATTGTAACAACAGTAGTATGAATTTCCCTAAATATTTTCAGAGTAATTTTAAGTGTCACGCAATATATTAGGTGCGATCAAACTTATAAACGGTAGTGTATATATGCAATTATGGACGTACTGCTCAAAAATCTTGCCAAAACTTCGAGGAGATACAATTTCATCCCAGAAATCATGTAGAGATTCCATTTCATTTGCACGTTAGAGACAATAAATAAGTAAAGAACCTGTCTTGAAAATTGACAAGACAAAGAAAAACAAAAGATTTTAAACGTCCAGAAACTTTTTTTCCTATATGTATTCACATCCATCAGAGCGCTAGCATTTCATCCAATATCGACGTTTGTACATATGTAAGCATGCATTAAACATAGGTAATATAAGAGAGGACGGCAAGTGAAAAGAGTACAAAACGGCTTTGATATACACACACGAACTTATGTAGTACGTTCGCTTTATACAATCTCAGAGTGCCCAACATGTTATAATGGGCACTTTGGAGAATAGATCGCCGACAGGGTAGGGTGGAAATCGGGACGAGAGAGAGGAAAAGACATGTTTCGTAGAGAAGTTCGTGCGCTGATGGGGTCGCTAGTAAAAGGCCACGGACGTTAATAGGCCACTAAGGGGCCACGCATCAATAACACTTGTGGTTCCGTATGCAGTACGTCGTGTATGTATGCCAGCGAGTCGACTATTGGCGAATGTCGAGACCTTCCGAAAATTGAAGGTTCGTAATATCGTTCGATTTTGAATGGTAAATTCGTGAAGAAGTCGGCTTACTCTTGTAAAATTGCAAGACGTTTAACTCTGTGATTCGAAACTACATACATCGAAATAACGAGAAAAACAATACAAAAAATTATCATATTTCGCATAAAATTAAGAAGCATTATAGTGCGACCAATCCTATTTGGCCTGCGGAAAATATGTGAACTAATACATGAAACTCTTTACCCCTCACCTCCTTAACCTATATTCGGCTATAGTACAGTCAAGTATAACATCATATCTATCTCCGTCATTGACAGCGTTGTTTGAGTTATAGATTAGTTTGATGTTTCTTGTAATTTCTTTAGTTTATCAAGTTTCTTTTTTAATTTCTGTTTCTACTTTCATCCTGTTTCGTTTTATATTTACTACTAACTGCTAATTTTAGAGCCGCAGCGTTTTTCGTCTGATTTCTAGGTTAGTAATGTTAATTTTAATGGTGTTGCCATTGGTGTTAGATATATAATTTATTTTTGGATAACCAGAGCAATGCGCTGGATATTGTTAGGGCAAGTTCCATTTTGGTTCCATTAGGAATAAAAATATAAACTTTTATGCGAGTATACTATATTATTGCTTTTCTGTTATAGATGGGTACTTGGCAATAAATTTCATTCCTTATATGCAGTTTGACAAGACAATGCTAATTCTAAATATTCTACATGAGTTCATGTTAAATGAAACCCAACTCAAAGGTTCGAAAGAAAAGGTGATATAATTTCTTAGCTACAATCGGACACATGCAATAAGTAATTGATGAGTATGCCAAATCCAAAGGTCATACTGTGTTACGCCTCCCTCCATACCACTGTGACTTGAATCCCATAGAGCTAATTTGAAGTATGGTTAAGAGAAAAATAGCCTCACATAGTATTGGAATGACAAATATGGGAAATCTCATTCACGACGCAGTAAATCAAGTAATTCTGGAATTATGGAGAAGAATATAATTACATTGACAAAATTAAAAAAGAATATATGACAAAAGATCAGCTGTTCAACAATGAAGGACAGAGATTTATTATCTATCAGATGAATCGGACAGTGATACCTCATATAGTAATTCTGATTAAAAATGTTTAAAATATGTATGTGTTTCTTTGATACTTGAAATAGCACAAATATATTTTATATTATAATGTAATCACTAAATCAATAAATGTATAAATAGAATATATACACTTTTAACATTTTGCTCTTTAATCTCCACAACGGTTATTAGTTTTATTTATGTAGACAAGATATGTACATCAACATATTCTAAGATATATAAAATTAAATATTAACAACTAAACAAAAATCCTTTATTTTATAATTTAATAATAGCTATAATTTCGCATTCACAATTGACTTCATGATAACTATAAATGTCAGATTTTTGAATTAAGCGCCGTAAATTTTTTTCTCCAAGTGTATCTTTCAGAAGGATCGCGCTGCTTATCCGGTCATATTGAATTGGTTTCACTAACGTAACAGTATTTATTATCCAATGGTTAAACCATTTATAGGATTATTTAAAATTAGATACATTCTGTAATACAAAATAATAATAACAATCAACATAACTGATTAATGGAATCATATCTCTATAATATAAAACAGCAGTGCAACACATTGTAGTTAATAGAGAGCTTTGCAGCAATATGGTTCTAGGAATAGCTAAAGGTAGAGGAGCAGGGGAAAATGCAAAGAACAAGAAAATCTATAGACAAAAGTAAATGTGTCAATGTGAATGTTATAGTGAGACATTCGTGTTAAAAAATTAGTGCAAAAGCTGTAATTGTTTAATGGAAATATTGCATTCTTGACTAATATGTAACTATTTATTAGGTAAAAGAACATTCCTAAAAAGTAGTGACATTCCTAGTTAATTTATCCTTTTATTGTAAAAACATGAAGCTTATAAAACAGAGGATATTATTGTAAATACGCGGCGCATCCACCAAATGTATATTGGTAATTTGCTTACAATAACTTCTCAAAATTGGCTCTAACAATCATCCAATAAAAGTCTTCTAGAACAACATTGGAAATAGATATTTTTTCGTAGCACGTTTCCTCATTGCACTTCACTAACTATATACGAGGGTGAGTTAAAAACTAATACCTCCTACTTTTCTCCTCCTTTTAATTACGGAGAAATTAGAATGCACTTACATAAGTTGAAAATCACAATTACAGACCCAATGGCCGTAATCATATCTTCTAGACCCTTATCTTCACTTACCTGGTTTGCAAGCTCGAATATGCATCCGTGGCTTAGTATCCTCTCTACAACATCCAAATCAATCTTCTTGAGCGGATCCAGCGCAAATTTTTGAAATATCTAACATACAAGAACGATGGGCGATATCCTATACGAGGAGCTAATTGAGAGGCATGACTTTGCTACGCTTGTTGAAAGACGAAGCTGTATCAGTTCTTCATTTATGCAAAGCATTGTCACCTGGCTTGTTGTCTGAAGTCAATATCTTTGTGCCACGCCTGGAATCCCTATAGCTAAGACAAACGTATTGTTGCGAGCCTCGATAAGAAAGTTTAGGAATTTTAACTTTGCTAGATTTGCTTTAATTTTTCATATTTTGATTTGTTTCATATTATTGGTATTTCATTTTTCTTTCTTGTATTGTATTTTCTTTTTTTGGTATATTTTTAATGCATTGCATGTATTATCTTTTATTACTTTGTGCATTCTTGAATGTCTATCTCTTAGGCATTTAATAAATTATTATTATTAATTACAAAAACGTTACAATGATTAATTGCAGATAAAATAAATTGAGTAATGTTTATTAAATCGGTGATTATTGCTTTTCTTGTCATGAAAACCTTGCCGTATTGATCTGTACGGTTGGACATTGATATAGTGTTAATGCGAATAAATTCTTGTTGTGATTTCAATCGACTAACACCTTAGAGTCTTCAGTTTCTGGACGACTATCCTATAATATAGTACTGAAAAAAACTATGGGTTTCCAGGGCCTTTTACACTGTTATTCTGAAGTGCTTACTGAACTACTACATGAATGGATTATGAATGTGGATTCTACAAGTTGGCCTGGAAATTAACTTTTAACCTAATAATAAAAAAGGTATTCCATGCTATTTATGGAAGAAGAATAAAAATAAATACGAATGCGACTTTTTTCAGATTTGCATTATAATTATTATTTTTGTTAGTTGAGCCAAGTTCAGTGAGACAGGACTCATATATTCATTTCGTTCAGCAAGTAAGTGTTAAACATCATATCTGACACACAGATGAGAACGCACAGCAAAAAAGCAATAATAAATCTCTCCACCGGCTCAGTACCAATTAGCTAATATTTGATGCTGTTCATGGTCCACCCACCTCAACAGCACCATCGCTATATCAAAGCTTGAGAGCGCGGAAACGTAAAAGCGACCTTTTTATTAATTAGCCCTGTGGTATCTGACGTAGGGTGAGCCGCTGTGTACCCCACAATTAGAGAGAAGGACGTTTCCCCATCCCCCACTCCGCGAATGTTAAAACCAGACGAGGGAGGAGAAAGGGGGAGAGGAAGAGAGAGAAATGGAAATAATTCAGGCGGCGTTGTTTGATAGACAGATAGAAAGTGCGAGAAGAGTGCCTGGCGCAGATTGCCGAGATCATCTAGCGACACTCCGCTTACACCAACTCGGCCACCCTCTCGCGAGCGATCCTAAAACGTGCGGGGATTCCCCTCCTACCGCCGTCGCCTCTATTACACGTTGTTGTTCGCAGCTACGAAACTCCCCGCCTGTTCGACGATGGAAAACATCGCGGGACTCTCATAGCGCGAATTTGTATCATTCTTTAACAACGGGTGACACGATATGTGAAAATTGATAAAATCTTCGACGGCTGCACCTATTACATATTCAGTAGACGGAGGATTTCGAATGACATCTACTCGATTCGTTGTTGGATGTACAGGGTACGTTACTGAAAATCGACCGCACCGATTTCTTTAAAAATTATTTTTGGACACCAAGTGAGAAATTTACATTAACATACTTTACGTGATACAAGGTGTCCCGAAAGTCTTTTTCAGAATAAAAAGAATATTACGGAATAATGGCCTAGTTTAATGAATAAACGTTTATTTTTTTATTAAGACACAGGCTTTGGGAAATTATTTCTAAAAATGACATCCAAACATGTTCTGCTTTTTTACTGGAACTTTTGTAAACTTTCTCTTCTTCTTCACTTCAAGTTTTAGGCACTCTGCCTGTTACGATCCCCATCTTTTATTTGGTCTACCTACACTTCTTCTTCCTAAACATCTACAAAATTTTGCTCTGGCTGGCAACCTCGTCACTGGCATCCATTCTACGTATTTCTTCCACTTATTTTTGTATTTCTTTATTCTCTCATGTATATTGAAGATGTTTAGTTCTGTTTTTATATCTGTTTTTCTTATTCTATCAGATCTTATGAAACCTTTCACTTTTCTAAAAAATTTCATCACTGGTGCCTGTACCTTGCTTTCTTGTCTTTTCATTGTTGTCCATGTAAAATTTTATTTGTATACACTTTCTTGTCTTGTTTTTTAACGTTCTGCTGATTGTTCTACAGATATGTGTGAATTTATTCAGTTTCTTCTTCTGTCTTTATTTCGATCATAAGATACATCGCAGCCTAAATATTTAAAGTGTTTGATCTGTTCCAGTAAAGTATTGTTTATGACTATTTTCGCCCTAATTGGTTATTTACACAGGAAAACTATAGTTTTATTTATTAGTTATAGTTTTGGCAAATTTTTTGTAATACAGTTTGCGGCAAAATAAGCAGTATTGAAATTATGGCGTATATTATTTATTACTAATGTGATTACTTTAGATTATATAGCAATACTTTAACATTATATAGCGTTACAAACATTGTTCACGGCGGTATTCAAGATGCCCTCCGCTCCGAAGGTTCACAATCATGTCTGTGAACACAGGTTATTGCATGGCACGAAAAGAACCTTGAATTTGAATCCGCAATTCCGGAATGTTAGACGGTGGATCGGAACGAAAAACAGCCTCCTTCAGCATTCCCCATACGTACGCATCAGGTGGTGTTAAGTCTGGTAAGTGCGATGGGTATGGGAAATCAGTGCCACGCGAAATAAGCCGATTCCCAAAATGATTGCGCAGTATTCGAAGAGACTCTCTAGCCGTATGACAGGTTGCCCTATCCTGCTGAAACCATTGTTGATTACGTGGTAGGTTCCTAGCACGACAAAATCGCTGAAGATCGTGCAGAAATGGTGTGATAACCTGTTCTCTGAAGCGCCCCTGATTCACGGTTAACGGAGTTGGCAAAGCACACTTTCCATACGACGAAACTTGTCAGCAACTGCTAACATAACGGCGTTGCGTCGGCAACTTCTTTTAAGCTTCAGCCGTTTTCGTGCCCTTTTCTGTATGACCGAAAATAGTGCTCCATGATAAAACCTTTTTCTGCAACAGTAAAAACGATCCTGTAGCAGCTAATATTAAAACGACATCCATATACGTTGTAACCACGTTCGGAAACCACTCGGTACGTTTCAGCACATGACACATGACACATACACATTCAACACATACGCATTTGAGTACTGTTTATTTTGCCGCATACCGTACTTGTTTCACTAAACATTGTTGTTTTTTCTTCTGTTGGTTCTGTTAAGACTACTAAATCGTCAGCATATAAGATAGAGTTTAGGGTGGCGTTTTGATTTAAACTTTCTAATCTATTATAAAAGAATGGACTAAATGAATATGTTTAGATCAGAACGCCTCCCTAAACTCTATCTTCTGCCTGTATCTACAATAATTATGGTGTCAGTATATAAATCCTGTATAGCTCTTATTAAATTATGTGAATATCCCTGTTCTTTCGTAGTATCCCATCTGTTTATATATCACTTGCTCGTGCAAAAGTTGCACTCGTTTTTCTAAACTGAGTTCGTTTCTTTTAAACATATTGAAACAATCTAAATGTCACTAATCGGAACATTAAAATGGCAATAGATCACAGGATGTGTTCACAACGAACGAAAGTGGCGAACTGAAAAATAATAGAAAATTTTTAAAATGACAACTTTTATTACACCAGATGTGTTATTGGTAACTTTTTAACCTTCTTTTAAACAATGAGGTTTCTTTACTGCTATAGTTGTCGCACACATACAAAAATTTGTAGGGTGCTCAATATTTTTGGCCATAGCTGTAGAATGACGTTTTAAAATTACCAACATTATTGCCTTGAAGAAGCAATAACGAAACCCTAAAAGTCATCGCAATAAAAATAAAATTGTATGAAGTTATTTATCTGACCGAGAAATGCCAAAACCAAAAGACGAAAATACTAAATTGAAGAATTATTACGTTCACAGTCAATGAAAAAATAACAATACCAAAAGGATAGCATACTTCTGTACTTTTGTTTTACGAAAATTGATACCAGATTGCTTGAGATTTTATCCTTATATGATGTCATTTTGCTTGTATTTCTCCTAGTTTTCATTTTCGTGTATTACATATTTTACACCTAATCAGTTTTTTAGCTATGACACTATCGATAATGTTATCAATTATAAAAAATTAATTCATTTTTCATAATTAATTACGTAATTATGTACAGCATAAGAATTATGCAATTTATTTTTTATTTAGGTTTGGATAATGGAAATCTACAAGCGTAAATCAAAAGGTGAAATATTATTTTGTTTCAAATTAGTAAAAGAAAATAAGATAAATTAGAGTGTTTTCTTCTTTCTTTGTATAGTAAATAAGTTAGAAGTAGAAATCTTTACGCAATAAATTGACATTTACGTGTTACAAACGTGAAAGTACTCCCTCCTAAAATTAATAATTTATACATATTACTACAAGTTATTAACTTGTTTTGAAATTAATGAAATACGTACTTCTACCTCACTTCACAGTGCAGATCGTACATATTAAAGGTAAAAAGTGTTGCTTACAACTATCAACAAAATCTACAGACAGAATCTTGTTACGGGGGTTACGCTATATGTTATATTTTGAGATGACACAAATTTAGATAAGTTGGAGCTAGCAACACTAAATACCACCATCCTTAAGTAGAAAGTTCTGTTGAGTCGCTACTGTCGTAGAGTAAAGGTACTACATACGATTTGTCATCGAAACATGGAAAACACGCGCAATGATCTACGATTTGACGATTTTAAGATCGGTTTAAGTGAACAACAAAGGCTTGAACGATTGCAACTCGCATTCGGTAATGAAAGTCCTTCACGCGCAACTGTGATTCGTTGGTAGAGCAAATTTAAAAGAGAACGGATAATGATGCACATGCTGATACGCCCTGTTCTTCAGTTATTGCTAGAAACATTGAGAGAGTAAAACGTATGATCGACGAAGATCCAAGATATCAAGCGATTGAGGCAACTTTTGGTGTTGGGTCCTCAATAGTAAATTCAATTTTGCATAATCATGTCCGAATGAAAAAAAATGTTACTCGTTAGGTGCTACACACGATTAACGTTTTCCAAAAGACAGAGCGAGTAAGAATCGCTCGAGAAATGTTAAATAATGGTGGATATCGTATTCTATCTAAAATAGTAACAGGTGATGAATCTCACATTTTATTTTACGATATTCCTACGCGCCAGGAAAGCCGTGTCTGCATCCACAAAGATGCACCAACACCAACAACGGCCCAAAAGCAAAGGGCTTTCAAGAAAATTATGTACGCAGTTTTCTTTCGCAGTATAGAGCTAGTAAAAGCAATCAAGCTGAAAACTCACAAAATGTTTACCTCCAGTTACAGTATACAGCAGACAGCTGAATTTTTACGTGAAAATGTTAAAGGTATTGAACATCCACCCTATTCACCTGATTTGGCAATGTGTGATTTGTAGTTGTTCTTTAACCTAAAGAAACATTTACATGGTCGACGTTTCACGACGGAGGATGAGATAGAAGAAGCAATTCATCCATTTTTTGAGAACATTCCAAAAGATAACTGGCTTCAAGCTTTTACGTTGTGGAAGCTTGGATGACAAAAGTGCATTGATGCAGAAGGTGATTATTTTGAATATAAGTAAAATCATTTTCGTAGAGACGTAGTTTTCTTGTATCTCAAAATATATAGCGTGACCCGCGTATATGCCGATAATGTACTAAATCCACCATACGTAACAGTTTATTCTCTGTAACAATCAGCCTCTCTCGACTTCATTGCTTAGAAGTGTTTCAGTTTACTGCAGAAGATAAACAAAAAGCAAGTTTATTGTCAACAAAGGTACCCGCATTGCCAGTATATTAGATTTCCCAAAACCCAAACAGTCCAACAGCAGGTATAATTACTTTGAAGTATATTTGGGAACATCTCTAACAAACTCAGAACAAGTAATAAAAGAACCAATCAATCGAATTCTATTATGAAAATAAAACATCCACTACGATTGAAGGAACCGAGCGCACGAATCGAAAAGGGAATACAAAAAAGAAAGAAAGAAATTGCGCTAATGCGTTCATTGACAGTTGTTGTTTGACATCCTTCATTCTCTCTCATCTACGCGTCATCCGTGACGTGCCATCTCCGTTCCTGGCGACTCCTCTTTGCCTCTCAAACGAGCCTTTAATGTGGTGCATACATTTTTCATTTCCTAGTTTCTTTGGTTCGCGGGAATATCATAGCGCTCGACGAATGCAAATGTACGTAGAAAGTGGGAAAGAGACGGAGAATGAAAAAAGGAAAGAGAAAGAGAGAGAATCGGTCTATCCATCCGCATAGTCAGTCAGCCATCCAGCTAGCGAGTTGACAATTGACAGATCCTTATTGTGTTCGTGTATGCGTGTGTGTGCGGTAGCGTTCAAAAAACGCTATGAGGCCGTGACGGGGACGGGGAACTCTCTAATGTAAAAATCGCCCCCGCACACCCTCATATATACATACACTCCACTCGGTCGTTGGATGGATCATTCGTCCTAGTGCCCCGCGTGTCTCCCCCACGCGTGCCCTGGATGCCGCTAAAGGGGTGGCGTAGATAGCTTACAGTCGTGTGCACGAAAAGGATTAAGTTTATATCAAGCCAGGATTTACATCTTGTATATTACTTACAGTAGACAAATATCTTTTGGTCTTAGATACTGATAAGTTTTCCTATATTCCCTTCTTTTATATAAAAACACCTACTGTATACATCCAGTATTTGGCATCAGCCAAGTTAAAGAAACATTAATATTTATTTACAGATTTACAATTTTTAAAAAATGGACTTTAAGTATGTTGCTTAGTCTCAAAACACTCTATATACTGCCAATGTATTTTTTTATTTTATTGCTCAAAATATAAAACAAATATCCAATTACAATGCAAATATAATCAATGTACGCATGTAAAACTAGTTACCTTCCAACAAATACATAACTAACGAAAAAAGAAGATAGCTCAAACTACAATATACATACTTGTAACTAAGTTACAATACACTATAACTGTCTACACCCACAATTAAATACAGTAGACGCTCGACTATGTGAATGATATTAGCCAAGCACTGTTCACATTACTGAAATTTTATTTATAAAGAAATTGCATATGTATGTCTATTAAAAAATAAATTATGAATAATGAATAACATAATACATATAATAGTAAAAAATAAATTTTACATTATTTTGAAAATAATGTCCTCTTTTTATTTGCGTAAATTTACTCTTGATATTTTTTAATGC
The DNA here is from genome assembly GCA_023509865.1 of Trypoxylus dichotomus. Taxonomy (NCBI): domain Eukaryota; kingdom Metazoa; phylum Arthropoda; class Insecta; order Coleoptera; family Scarabaeidae; genus Trypoxylus; species Trypoxylus dichotomus. The sequence continues at coordinate 40,646,912 of CM042081.1, forward strand.
CATTGCCCGTAGTTTACGGAGCACTAAAATATCGGAATATAATATGTCTTTTTCTTCAGCCCAATCTAACGCTTGATTAAAAATTCCTACAGCTTACACGTCACTCACTGTATTTTTTTATTTCAATCGGAGGATCGTCATCTTCACTCACCCCATCTTCCTCTTCATGTGCATCGTCCATCTCTTTATCGTCATTCCATAAACTAACATCGGTAATTGTACAAATAATATCGGGATTTATCGCTTTTAATAATTTGAGAACGTCCGATGATGCACTGTCAATAATTCCAGCATCAGATACTAACTGTCTTCTTATGATGGTTAGTGGTACTTGTTTTCATCCTCATAATCACCACTGGAGTAAAGCAAATTTTTCCAACATTTTTTCATTGTTTGCTGGTTAAGGGCATTCCACGCCATATCGAAATTTAAAATTGCTTCACGTGAAGTTACTTGCTTTAAGTTTTCAGAAATGTTTTTAGAATTTTTTGATAACGCAGACGAAAGTAGAAATTTACTCTCTTAGGAACTTCAGATATTGGCATGAACTGATTAGATTCAAAGCCTGTATATCTTAGAAATTGTTTTATATAAAGAAGATATGATTTGGGCAAACACAAAAGACGAAAATCAAATATTGTCCAATAAGCGGGGTGTGATCAATTCGACCAAAGGCGTTTATGAGATCGATGTAAACAACATCTGCTCGCTTTTCAGGATCTACACTATTAGATAAGTATTGGATAATTATAACAAGATTAGTTACTAAAGATTGCTGAGCAACCAAACCGTGCCGGTTACCTGCTGAAGTCCAGAGTCTAACTTGGGCACAAACACGTTTTATAAACATTTTTCAAACACTATAGCAAAATTATTTAATAACAGTGTAAGGCGGTAATTGGAAACAATATGCATCACGACACTTTCGAAAACAAATACCAATTTGTCAATCTTCCATACAGATGGACTCAGAATCCCTAATATAATAATAAAAAAAGACCGATATGTTACAGTGGCCAATAAAGATTTTGGTGCCTCGGATTTTCTAAGTGTAATTAAGCAATTTTGGGGTGACTAATTCAAAAATGCCATCAGATTTGTTCTATCAAGTCTAGTTTTCGAAATTCACTCTTTCTGCCCTATTTAGGAATCGCCAAAATTAGATATAATGTTTTTTATATACGTAACTTTTTAAATATTACTATTTGATAATTGTTAACTGAAACACAAAAAATGGTTGGGAGGTATTTATTTAACAGAAAAATATCCATATACAATTTTCAATCATCAGTTAAAAATTTCCGTTCATAAGATTTCCTTGCATGAGGTTTACTAGAATAGTCTCTCTGAAGCCTATATCCCATCTTCCTACTTCCGACGGCTTGAAGTGACTGGAGCACCGTTTGGAAAAGTGTATTGATCTTCGAGGGGACTACATCAAAAAATGAAAATAAAAACCACGCCAATACCGTGTTTTTCTCGTCGATCCCAGAAACATTTCAAGTCGTCCTCGTACATTTTACTAACATGAGTTCAATGCTGTTAAATCTTTTCGATAAGTCCCGGAGACCGGAGGTATATTTCCCGCCGTTCTTTCATACTGCGTAGCTCCTATACCTAAGATATTTTCGCTATATGGTCAAAAGAAAATTGGATACACGACTGTAATTTGAAATCGAAGACAACAAGCATCCGACATACACGATGGTGTAATAATTAATGTGCTAGTTGCTGTTATCGTCGCCTCCATTCAACTCTAGTTACATAGCACCGAGTTTTTCCCCTTTACACTCTTGTTTTGCGAGTACAACAAGCAACATACGATAACATTTCTTCTTATTGTCTTTACACTGATCCAATGTGCGCGTTTCTAATAAGCTCCACATACCGGATTGATTTTATCGGGACATGGGGTATGCGATATGGTGATTTAGATTATGTTTTATTAGTGAGGTAAACGTATTCAAGTTCTAATTCCAATTCTAATGGGTTCCTTTTAGATCTTATTGCCATGATTAAAGTTTTATATCACTCGAAGTAACAATTACAATTGATACCGCAATCAGCTAAAATTTATGAAGATTGTAGTATTTTAAGAAATAAATTTGATCTATCGTTGCTATTTTTACTTCCCAATATGAGAAATTCTTGAATTTTAAAATATTTTTTTAAACATGTATTCGATTATATTCTCTAAAACGTAAATGTTAAATTTTAGAAGTGGTGGCATATTTATCATGTAATTTGGAAGACTGAAGTCCAAATTGAGAAAAAGGCTCAAGTTACATTTCTATTAGTTCTTCAGAATTAAAAGATCATATTTGGACAGCAAAAGTTTCACACCAACAAGTTAACTTTATTACTAAATTTTTGCTGTAAAATACTGGAACAAGATTTTGGGCGAATCGGTTATGGAACATACAAGGTGTCTCAAAAATCCTTTTGAAACTAAAAAGAATATAATATATAACAATATGTCTTTAATTAAAAATCCTTTATCAGCCAATATTAAATCATCAAACACCATAGTTTTCAACACACTAAAAGCGGTTAATTAAAGTGGTTAATTTACCAAAACGCCCACGGAGGTACCGCCAAAACAACCCCAAATGATAACTGATCCTCCTGCACGTTTTATTGTTGGTGTAATACAGGATTCAAGTATTTTTTCCTCTTTAGATCTACGGATCAATGTTTTTCTGCTTGAACCACATGTGGGATATTTAGATTCGTCGGTCCATCATCCAACGTCCAGTCTTTGTGTTCTCTCGCCCATGCTAACAGTTTATCTTTATTTGGTGCGGAAGTCTTTTTACCGTAGCAACGCTAACTGGTTTTGGATGCGAAATGTTTTGGTACCAATTTCTAACGCTGTTTTGCGGCTATTTCGTTTGCTCGCGATTACAATTGCACGTTCCTCTGCTGGTGTTATTTTTGACCCTCCAGATCGCTGTTTATTAGATACTTCTTGGATACTTTTCAACATTATAATCCACGGTTCTGTAGTTTAATTTCATTAATTTAACTATTTCTCAGTTACTTTTACCAATGCCATGATGTGCTAGTATTTGACTACGCATTTCCGTGGATAATTCGTATCTTGCCAACAAGAAAGCTAAATGCAAACTAAATTTTTCATTGCATTAAAATGCCCATGTCGTCTATTTTCATATTTCATTACGTCCGTGATAAATATTTCCGAAAAACTGCTCTTTATCTAATCCATCTACCTAGACGTGCCTGATCCTCAAAAAGGGTCATTGTCGATATCTTAATGCCATTCGGCTCATTGCGTACGCATAGAACATTACAGAAGGATTATAATCTATCTGGTACTTACAATTTAATAGTATAAATATTTTGAAAGGGATAAAAAATAGTTTCTTTCAATTATGTATGTGGATAAACACTTATAGCCGCTAGTGTATACACAAATATAAACATATGGACTAAGTGAACTTCCTTATTTCTTAATTAACTTTTAGGTACTTCAACTATAATTTACATATTTAAAAAAATGGTATTACGTCTGAACAGTTTGATCACTAATTTCAAAAAAGATTTTAGCAATACCATCGTAATGTTATAACCAAAACGCGATCTTAACATATTAATTATGAAAGTAATATCGTTAAGTACATACAAGAGACAACCCCTAATCTACAATACCACCCTTGTACAAGCATAAACCTAATAATATATCGCATACAATAATCGGTAGTGCATTTTATTTCTCCCCCAACTGTTGTATATGTTAACCAGAATCGTTTCTAGGGTAACTCATCTACCCTCAAATATCTGCCCCGAATAACGAACGTAATATCCTTCCTGCGGCTAAAGGTGACACATGCTCGTGACATTTAATATTTACACCTTGCATAAGTATGTATAACGTATGTAATAATTCGTTCAATTAAACACACACTTATCATTTAGGTTTATTGCAGTACAACAAACTTTATATTATTTTCGCTTTTATATTGAGAGTCAGAAATAAAAATAACCGTTCATCTCGCTAAAAATATCTCACTTAAATTAATAAAAAGAAGCAACTGTTGCAGAGAATATCAAGGAGATTCATGCCAAAGCTATTTCTGTTGTTCTAAAAAAAAGATACGAAATGGAATCATTTTGTATAAATATTTAACAATTTATCGTTTGAAAGATGTTTTTGTCTGTGAAAGATCACAGCCAATATGATATGCATATATACATTTCACATTTCCAGTAGAAAAGATAAAGTTTTATGATGAATTAAATTCATTTTAAGTATTAAATTCGACAATTAAAATTTGAAATACTTCTAAGTAAAGTTGTAGTTAAATATGATGAAAGTTGGGTAAGTTGTAGATCTTATAGGATAATGTAAAATGCCAGTTTTCGTTTTTCCTAAAAGACGCAGGAAATCTGGTTTATTGATTTAATTGTTCTATCCCACCATTTAATTTCTTTGCATAGATGTACGCTACACATGAAATTTTGTGTTATTACTTGATGCAATGTTCAGGCTCATTCAAATTAAGTGAAGAGAAAATAGGTTCAATTACCAAAGTAATAGTGTTTTAACGCTGATTAATACGGAGTATACGAGAAAATAATTGCGTGACAGTTGGCCGAGAAATTTGGAGATTTCCATGTTTTTTAAATGGAACATCCTGTATCCCGTAATTTTTAATTTGAATCGGCCTGTATACCAACCCCTAAGAAGAACACAACATGCATATGGTGCTTTAGCACATTTACAAATTATTGTGTTATGTTAGACTACTGGAGGATCATATTTGAAGAACCTGCTTTACTTGATTACCAAAAATTAATATACATTTCATATACGTAAATACTGGGTGTCCCAAAAATCTTTCTCAATTTGTTTTGTTCACTGCGTGAATATAATGGTTTAGTGGAGAGTAGGGGATATGTGTAGCCCCATTCTTAGGAATTCAGTTACTATGGAGCGTTTTACGGGAGTGAAGCGTGCGTGCTGTTGTGCGCAAGTTTTGGTATTATGCTTTATTACATACAGTTCGATTCTTATCTGTTTACCGAATATACTTCCTAATTATTACGGATTTTAAAAAAGGTAAACTGTTGAAAAAAAATAAAACGATAGCTACAAACACGATACAAACAAATCTCACATATGTATAAATGATAATATTAACTATGACAAAAAACGAATTATATATAGATTATTTGTTTTGTTTGGAATCCTAGGCAGTTATGCCAACGGCATAAATTGTAAATTGACGTCATCACTTTTTTCTCTAATACCGTCAATTTCTCAGTTGCGCCAAATTAAAATTTGGGTCACGTAGTCTTCAATTAAAATTTCAAAATCACTTTGATGAGCGGTACTGTAGGTATACACATACATGCAAATTAAATGCTTACAAAAACCTTCCTCTTATGTAATCATTTTTTTCAACAATTGATTACATGATTATCAGGATAAACCACAGATAACGTTAACTACCTATTTGGTATTGTTGCAAACTAAGTATTTCTATCTACTTACATATAATTTGTACACGCTCAAACAGTAAAATACATATTCATTACCGACAAAGTTCGATTTATCAGTAAGTCAATTCTCGTGAGCAGATTCCGTTAATGAGAGGAACACGTGCGTACAATATCGTTTTTAATCCGAATACGATTATCATTTGATATCCTTTCAAGATTTCAAGTGATTGATCTGCGATGTAGATGTGTGACTATCTAGTACGCACTTGAAATTAAAAGTGTCCGCAAAATGTAAATGATTTTCTTTGAAGTAGATGATACGTTCAGTAATGTGAATATGAATTTGAATATGGGAGCGCCGTTGCATATTAAATATCTGCGCAACTCGCATAATTTTTCTCTCAAACATTATAAGAAGTAAAACGTAAAAAAAAATAAATCAGGGTAATTCCCTATATAATTGGAAAGACACAGTAGAGGCAACTGTAATTTGTTATAACACAAAAATTTTTATCCACATAAAAATTTATTAAACGTGCCTTATCGTAAATTCCTATAGTGATTAATTCTCATCTCAGATTTACGAGGATGTAAATTATCAAAGTGACGGTTATTCTAAGATTGTAGGATTAAATGATTACCTAATAAATTTTGATAAATCAGTCAAATTGCACTACAGATACTTCGTAGTACTTATTATACGTAGATATCTTTGCGATAAGATAAAAAATCGTAGTAAATTAAATGCCATTTTATTGTACTTCCTGATTGTAAACGATACTTTAAAATGTTCTTCAGTATTATTCGTTGCGTTTCGAAGATTGGTAGCGCAGCCGTCACATGATTTGACAGTTTCATATCCACGAGGCTCAAAAAGCGGGCTGCATGTTTAGTTATTATTAGAGAGAAGCAATGGCAGTCAGATTAGTGAAAAAATTGGTAAGTATGTGTTTAATTTATTAATGCTCTTATCACCTGTATTCAAATTTGACAAAAGCGGCGATTAACATCGTTACGTTCACTTAATATTTGGATTTTATTGATTAAAAATGTCGCGAATTTACGTTCCTCCGAAAAAGGTGAATAAGTCGGTTTACGTAGATTTCAAAAAATTCTTAAGGGAACTTTTCGGTAGGAAAACTATTGCGGACAATGAAAAAGTAAGAAGTAATTGTTATGTAACGTAGGTGATTGATGATGGAGGTTAAGGTTATGTCACGCTGTTTCAGTCAAGTACAAATCTATCAGGGAACCGTTTCTATAGTACTCCGCCGAGGAAATGTACTATAATACCTGGAGATGGAATTGGACCAGAAATATCGGCGGCCGTTCAAAAAATATTCGCTGCTGCTAAAGTTCCCATTGAATGGGAGTCTGTTGATGTTACACCAGTTAGAGTAAGTATTACATAGTCACATGATGTATGGGATTTCCAATATATTTTTAGGGGCCAGATGGAAAATTTGGAATTCCCCAAGCAGCCATAGATTCTGTAAATAAAAATAAAGTTGGTTTGAAAGGACCTTTGATGACACCAGTTGGAAAAGGTCATAGATCGCTAAATCTTGCTTTACGAAAAGAATTCAATTTGTATGCCAATGTAAGACCTTGCAAGAGTTTAGAAGGGTAAATTGTTTTAAATCTCTTTCACATTAATAAAATGTTTAATTAATAAAATTCTAGTTATAAAACGTTGTATGATCATGTTGATGTTGTGACGATAAGAGAAAACACGGAAGGTGAATATTCTGGTATTGAACATGAGATTGTTGATGGTGTCGTACAAAGTATTAAACTTATTACCGAGGATGCTTCAAGGCGTGTTGCAGAATTTGCTTTCCAATACACCAAAGAAAATAATCGAAAGAAAGTTACCGCAGTCCATAAAGCTAACATAATGTATGTTTCAGTTTATATACTACTTTAATCGTAAAATGATTTTATTGTTTATTACAGGAGAATGTCCGATGGTTTATTCTTACGATGTTGTCGTGACATGGCCGAGAAATATCCTGATGTTAAATTCGAAGAAAAATACCTAGATACTGTCTGTTTGAATATGGTGCAAGATCCAACCCAATATGACGTCTTGGTAATGCCAAATCTGTATGGGGATATTCTGTCAGATATGTGCGCTGGATTAGTCGGAGGATTAGGCTTGACACCATCTGGGAATATTGGTTTAAATGGAGCTCTATTCGAATCGGTAAGGAGCGTTATGTAAATATAGTCTGTCACTGCTTACATTTCATGATAAGATAATGCATTTTTATGAATGGGAATTTCCTTATCAACGAAATGAAATAGCTTTTAGCGACTTTGTTCTGAGTAGATTAATGTTATCTTATTGGGTCACATTTTCGAATGCGTCTGCCAGGATTATGTAAATATTTAGTAGACGATTACGCTTATGTAAATTTGTAAATTTCTCCGAAACTACTGTTTAATTTGTTACTTTCTGTATACAATGTCTTTTTATTATCATTTCTATATAAATTCATTGCACAAATATTAGGTATTGTACTCAAAGAAAAACTGTTTAGTTACATATAAATTAATGCTAATGCAGTATATGGAAAAAATAAATATGTCAACAATTTTTGAAAGACTTGAATGAAAAAAACTGTACTTTATTAATAATTGGGAAGAATAATTGTGCAATCTTCAATGAAAATAAGTAAAGGAACTATTAAGGATTGTTAGGAGATTTGATGAAGTATAATTGGTGCCATTGTTTTTGCCGAGAAAATGGTATAATTCGTTATTGTTTTCTGATACGATAACAATATTCAAAAGATTAGGATTTATAAGATTGATTTTTATATCTTTTGTATAGTTATATAACAGTTTATCATTTATTTGTAAATTGTTCGTTAATTAGAACATATTTACACAATAATGACGTACAACAACGTGATGCTGTATTAAACATTTAAATAAACTGTGAAAGCGTTAACATTGCGTGTTCCCAGAATTTAAAAATAAACAATTACGCACATCTAGCAAGCATAACGAATGCTATTACTTTTTAACGTTTTTAATCATTCTCACTTCGTTTCGTATCTAATTAGAATCCATTATATTTTCACTTGATTTTCAAAATTCGCCTACTGCGATATGTAAACTATGCACTTTATATCTTAATAATATTTCAGGTACATGGCACGGCGCCAGACATTGCAGGTCAAGATAAAGCGAATCCAACAGCTCTGCTCCTATCGGCGGTAATGATGTTAAAGTATATGGGTCTCGTTGAACAGGCGCAAAAAATCGAAAACGCCTGCTACGATACAATAAAAGAAGGGAAATATCTGACGGGGGATTTAGGCGGGAAAGCAAAATGTTCAGAGTTTACAAACGAAATTTGCAGCAAGGTCGCATAGATTCTCCCAAGAAGCCAAACAATAGATAGCTCTCACTTGTAAACAATATAAATAGTAATTTTACCTCACCTAACATATAATCGCAATAATAGACGCATTTTAACGAAATACATATAGGTGTGTATATTCGTCTTATTAGGGGTTGTTCTCAGTTTTTAAATTGTACACATACGAATCGGTAAAGTACAAATACTGCATATGAAAAAATAATATAAACCATTGCTCATAATTCTTTATGCAATTATGTCCCTTCGCATGCATGATTGTTAACTACCATTATTGTAAGAATTGTTGTTATTATGATAGTATTATTCTGTTTTAGGCAATTTTACATAATGTTTTATTTAAGTATAAAATTGTGTGATTGATCATTATTACTAACTGTAATAATGCTAGTCGTAATATACTTTGTTTGTCTATTAGTGTAATTTATACGTGTTGTATTAATTATTTATAAATTATTTAAATTATTACAGGCATTATTTATTGCAAATTTGAACTCTAGAAAAATACTTCTTACCAAATACCGTCTACCTAATTTTTATTTACATTGATGTATAAGCGAATCTAACAATAAATAAAACTGTAAATAAAAGATAGAAGCTGAAGTTTTATATTGACGAAAGAAAGACACATATTTTTTTACCTTTGATGTATCTTTACCTGAGCAGCAGGATACTTAACAGATAGTTACTACACCTACTATTTCTCTATCTATTACAATATTTAGCATAAAAACGTTCAATTCTTGTAACTAAACAAGACAAATTTCAATTTCATATATTTCTTTGCTAAACTAATATATGCAAACCTTTGCAACAATGCGTATTATAAGTTGCATAACTATGACAAAAATTCTAAATACTTATATAAGCTCCATTCGATGTTAGGGTGCAATCCAATTATAAAACAAATATATAATTCTTTCATGGAAATAGTTAATTAACACATATTATCCCGTATTTAAGTGTTCCTAACGTAATCCTTTTTTGAAAATCCTCTGTGTAGTGTCATCTATAGGTATCTAATTGAAATAGTTCATTGTAATAGCCTTATTTGTATAGTCATTATAATTGTTCGACCATTATGAAGTACCTCCCCAGATGTCTCCTAGATGGCGCAAGGGCTATATAAGATTTTGCATTGGCGCTATGCGCCATCTCGGAGATAGTTAAAGGTACTTCCAAACAGTTGAAGGACTAATAATAAGGAATCAATAAACTAGCCACAGTACATTTCTTAATAAAAAGAATAAATATCGTTAAGACCAGATTAACAATTATAATAAACTGACGATAAGTCATTCAAATTATAAAAAAGAAATCATACGACCTCAGTTGAAACATAATAGTAGTTTAATTTACTGTTTAAACAAATACTGTTCTTCGGCAATACACTTGTTTTAAATGTTTATGATCAACTGAAGTTGGTCGTAAAGATCATATTGTACGCACATTACCTGTATAGACGTACTCCTAAAAAATAAAGAGACGTGACCAAGTGGATGACAATTCCATTATACCATGCTGTTCATATATGATTTAGTTTCCTCCAGGATAACAGATGACAGCATAGGTTCAACTTGAAGAGTTCGTACAAAATGCTTTATCAGAAGCTAAATAGAGGGCACGCATTATCAGTGCGAAAATGTATAAGAACTGTTTTGTTTGGTCTTTTATAATTTATTACCTGAAAAGAAAACCTTTTATACGTTGTTATAGTTTTCTTAACTGTAGAGAGAAGTGTATTTGCTTTATCGATATCGAGAGAAGTAAACGAGAAGTTCCTAAATATTACACCAAATATATCGTATTTTGTTGACAACACCCTATTAATGGTAATAGTTCGTTATTATTGTCATTAATAGAAATGGGAATTTTTAAATAATAAACAGAATACTCTATACACTTTTACATACGGATGAAGGTGCAGAAGTTAAATTTTCTATATAATTTCTATGAATATACAAATCCTTTAAGTTTTCTTTTTACAAAAGTTAAATAAACAAATATTAACCATTTATTTCATTTATTGGTAAGTGTAGTATGGTGTTACGTTGGCATAGCTTTCCAAATCCCACCAAAAATATAGAATGGTCTGAGAAAAGATTATATTACACATGAAAAAATATGCAACAATTGTAAAGTTTGTGGAAACCACTTTGTAGCAGAAGATATTAAAAGAAATAATTAATTATTATTACCACTAGTTTTTCCTCAACTATGTTTAGTTGGTGTAATCGGCAAATTCACATTTTATTATATTCTAAATTTATGGGAAATAGATGCAGAAAGTATTAAAACCCAAGAGAGAAATGTATTAACTGAATTGGACCTGTTTGACCCTAGTAGTTCCACTTGTAGTCATCTTAAAACATTGATTATAAATATCTATACTTTCTCTGATTAAGTAGCTTTGTTTTATTATTTTTCGTAAATATCGTATGTAAACATGTGTTGTAAAACGATTTTGATTGCAAACAGCCGATTTTCCTTTAATACTTAGACAATACAAGACAATAATTCAGTTATTATATTTTACAAACGCAAACTATATGTAACGTAGCAAAATGTTCATGTAGTATTAACATAAAATTTTGCTATTACAGTATATTAAGCATTATTCAATTTAATATGCTATGGTTGTTAGTTTCTTCCACGCCGGCGCTAAACGTAAAATCGTTGGTAGCCGGGGATTGTCCCATTTCATGAATCTGCCCTGGTATTACTGTTAGTTTCCTCTAAGCCGAGTAGATGGCGCCAAACACGAACCCGTTAGTGGAGAGCCGAGGATTGTCCCAGAGATAACCTCATAGGATTGTCCTACAGCTACCTAGATTCTTTGTTTTATTGATGCATGATAGATGGCGGCAGCAATACAAAATTACTAATTTATAGTATCAGTGATTTGTTGCTTACAGTTTCAGATGTTAACACATTTTAGCTGTTGGACTTTTGTCTGTTGTACTTTGATCATTTTAATATTTGTCAAAAATGGTAGACATTCATAAAGGAAATCTGTAAATTTGACATGATTCTTTAAAAGTTAATAACATCTCCGTTAGATGGTATTAAATTGATATACGTCAGTCGGATATGTCAAAAATTAAGTAAACATCATTTACTAGTGCAAAGAACGTGGAGTGTGGAAAACATCAAAATTTCAGTAACCCTACATTCATGTAAAATATCGTTGCTTAATCGAACGTAATCCGCAACGTTTTAATATCGTGAAGTGTTGATGTGCTGTCACGCCATGCCACCGAGACCTTGACATCTCATCAAGGTTCTCTTACAACAATATTTTTCATAGCCTTTTTTCAACTTTCATTTTTATTCTGTGTTGTTCGCAGAAGAGCCGTGAAAATTTAGTGGTATCGTGTTTGTTGCTGTTTTTCGTTTAATAATGAGTGGTGTAAGATGCAGTCTGTCAGCAGGTAAACTTGTCCTGGCAGTTCGCACAAGCAAAGTACAACATGGTAAGTTTGGCATCTTTATTTTTGACTCGTATGATAAGAGTTGAACTTCGTCAAGTTCTCACGTTATTTATTATTTGTTATATTCCGTAATCGATGTGTTTTTCAAAACGAATCTGAAAGATCACAACGATATATATATATATATATATATATATGTACGCAATACAAAAGTCTAAAGTCAATCCGCAACGTGTAAAGGTACAGGATGAGTTGCAATGAAATGCAAAACGCGACAATCACACCTGATTAAAGATTTATTGCTGCATATGACGGAGTCAACAACCCTAATTGAGACTTTCCATAATAAGCTAGGCCGTTAATTGACAATAGTAAATAATGAAATTTTAAGATGCAGTCTCATTTTCTTGGTACTTATTGGCTATTTAGTACTATTAGTAAGCATTTATAATTTACATACCTATTTCAGCTGCAAGGGAGAATAAATAGATGTTTATTACAAAGCGTGTTTTAGAATGTCTTCAATGCATTTGTGGTTATGTAAATAACAATAGGAATGGATTTTTTACACATAAGATTTTACTTTTAAGAACATGCTTTGCTTATTCGTTGGAGAAACTATAATAAAACTTCATACTTAAATCACCTTTCGTTTAATTCGTATGATGTTACACTTAAATAACCCTTCTAATGCAACATTAAAAATGATTTCATTGAATTTCATTATCTTAACAATTGCTACGAGGAAATTTTTGCAGATTTAGAAAAAATATCGAAACAATGGCATAAAATCAAATTCTTACAAATAAGATTTGTACGTAGTGCAACTTATATTTTTAAAATCATTCAAATGTGTCTTTTCAAATAACTGTAGATATTGTCTTTTTTATTTCTTGTTTTTAGTTTTAATAAATGTAATAGATATTGAAGTAAATTAAATGTAAATATTTTTTTCAACGAACAAGGTGAAAGTCTACACAAAATCGCCAAGGAAACGAATTGTTTCAAAAGCTGCGTGCATAAAGTATGAAAAAAAGCAACTCGTTAAATACAGGATGTCCTAAATAATGTATTCACTAAAACTAAGAGTTCGTTAAGAGAGACAAAATGCATGAGTTATGTCTACTTTTCTAAACAATAAAAAAATCGACAAATGAAAAATATTAAAGTACTGTCTGTTTTAAGATATAGTGCGGAATGCAAGCTTTTACAGTAGCACGACCATAGTAGTTATTGAATACCACAGTAACACTTAATCTTTAGAATATTCTTAATCTGTCACAGAAACTTTGAAGGTTTGTGTTTACCATCAAGGGTTGATGAGAAAGTTATCGCAGTAAATTAGTAATGGGTTTGTTAATTGCGAATTATAAATTAAAACGAATAGTACATACAAAAACATCAACCACAACCAAAAAAGCAACATTAATTCAATTCCAGGATGCAAGTGTTCTACAGAAGTCGATACAATTATTAACAGACTGCAAAGTCGTAAAGCACCTGCATTTGAGCGAGTAACAAACGATCTAATAAAAGACAATAAGGATATATTAGCACTCCAGATTGTATAAAACGAACAATCGTTGTTCTCATCTTCAAGAAAAATAACAAAGAAGAACCATAAATTCAGTTTTCTCGGAGTTTTTAATGATTTTATTAATCCTGTGATTTACTAGGGTGCCGAAGCTGTAGGTAATTGAAAACATTATGATTTTGTTATTTCTACAAATAAGCCGGATATACATTTAGCAGTTTCTATAGTAGTCATTGATATTGTGGTTAGCCTCTTGTGGAAATATAACCGCATCACAAAAAATCTGATTTAAATTTACCAGCAACTAGAAAACGTGTGCAACAAATTTTATCTGTTAAAAGGTGCGCAACTAAGTTCTCGCTGTTTTTTTGTTTAATGACAATGTAACTTTATTGTGAAAAAATGGATACAAATAAATCATTCAAAGTATTGACCATCGCTAGCTACGACTTTTTGGCAGAGCTCGAATACCGTCACGGTAAATGTGTTCATCTTTTGAGGCTATCCACGAATCAAGCCATTTTTCGATGTCTTCATATGAGCGGAACTGCTGATCAGCCAGACCATCTACCATAGAACGTAACAAGTAATAATCGGACGGCGCAATATCTGGAGAATATGGCGGGTGGTGTAGGACTTCCAATTTGAACGTTTCCAGATAGGTTTTAACGGGTTTGGCAACGCGAGGCCGAACATTGTCGTGCTGTAGAATCACTTTCATAATAAATAACACCGAACTGGTTCCATCAAATACACAGCATAACCTTCGCAGCGTGAATATTCGGCCGAATCGATGACGTATAAGCATGACCGGGCAGTCCCCATGACTTTCTTTTCTTTGGGTTGCTGTAATGAATCCATTTTCCATCACCCGCCACGATGCAATGAAGAAAACCCTTCCTTTTTTGCCGCTGGACCAGTTGCTCACAGGCGAAAAAACGACGTTCAACGTCCCTTGGCTTCAAATCGTAAGGAATCCAAGTTCCTTGCTTTTGAATCATTCCCAACGCATGCGATCGCTTGGAAACGGCTTGGCGGGTAATTCCTAATGCTGATGGAAGCTCTTGTTGTGTTTGGCATGGATCCTCATCGAACAATGCCTCCAATTCAGTGTCTTTGAAGGTTTTGGGCCTTCCTTCACGCGGACGGTCATCAACATCGAAATCACCGTCTTTGAAGCGACGGAACCAATCACGGCACGTTGTTTCAACACTTCCCGCAAATGACAATTATTTAGCACAATATCAGACATTTTCTCACAACCAGAAGTATATGGGGCCAAAACAAAATCATTACTGTGTCAAAACGGTTTGTTTTCCATATGTCTAAGCTTGGTTCATAACGTTTTGGATATGTCGAAATCGACCAACACTTATTGCTGGCGCAATCTATTGACAAATAACGGGAACTTGTTCCGCACCTTATAGTAAACGTTTTCGATGGGAAAAAGTAGTTTCAGAGCCAGCCTTACTAAATAAACGCAAACAGCAAGTCTGAAATTTGTACAAGATCATGTGGGATGGGCTTGTCAATAGGAGAACGTCATATTCTCTAATTTTCCTAATGGTTTGAGATGTTATTGATATAATTTTCATAAAAACACTGAAGTTAGGAAGATTTTGGTGGCGGTACTCTTATGATTTGGAACGGTTTGCATATACCGGTGTGAAGAGAGCAACCTAAGATAGCAGCCAGTTTTCCTCCTTATCACTTGCCAAACCCTGTCCAGGAAAGTCCTTTGCTCCTTTTTAATAGCAAGATTTATTTTATACCAGTTTATTTTATTATAGCTTTTATAGCGCCAGTCAGAAAATTCACTCATCGTTTGTTGACATATTTATTAGCATTGATTTAAACGTGCAACATAAAGATTTCATTACCAAACCGATTAGCACGTCGCTATGATTACTTGTTAAATCATCTAAAATCATATTAAATTGCCGGTCGAATGCAATACATTCGGTCTTGATTATCGTCTCGACCTTCTGTCGGTAGGTGCTTTCGATTTTGAAATTCCGGTACAATTATCGTCTATATACTGTTCATTAAACGAACTATATGTACGTTTCATCACCGTTTCATTACGTCCTTTCCATATTAGTTTTGAATAAGTTAAACAACGCCGTTGTCCATACTTTCAGTCGTACAAAGGATTGTCTTCTTAAAAAGGAAACCAAGTTATTACAATGACAAGTTCGCTCACCCGACCTAAACCAAATTGAAAATCTCTGGAAAATGTGGGCAAGAAAGGTAGAATATTGATAATAAATGTATACGTTAATAATATGCAATACAATAGCATCAATGAACTGGAATCTGTGATAAAGAAGTGCTGGAATCAGATTCGTATTCCAGCATTGACCAAGTTACAGGATAGTATAATGATACGGATTTTTGAAGTTACTTCAAACGGAGGGTCTAACACCGATCACCAAACTAGGTGAAATTTTAAATTTCTGTTTTATATCAACAGAACTATGGAAATTTGTGTTTTTTCTTTGTCATTTTAAATATTTTCTCTAAAAAGTGCAATAATTTTTTTCAATATTATCTTCTGTTTCATTGTAATTCGGTATTAACTTTGATGCATAAGTTGCGATGGTTATTAAAGAATAAATAAATATTCTATTGAATAGTTTGTGAAAATTAGAAATGTCGGTATTTCCTCTATAATAGTTAAAGCCAAAGTTATGTTGACGGCCTTTCTAGTGAACCTTGAAAAATATTTTATAAACAATTAAAGTTGCGTATAGGTAAACTACGCTGCTGGACACCGATAATATATTAGGTCCATAAGTGTCCCTAATATGGTCCAATATATTAGGGACACTTACTGCCAGCTTCGATGCATTTCTTACTCGTATTTTAACTATAGATAGTTAATTCATAATAATAATAATAATAATAATAGTAATCCTTTATTGCCCAACAGCCCAAGGGCCAATTACAGGACAAATTACAACACAATTCTTATTTAAAATAAAATAAAATAATTCAAATCATATTGCCTACAATAATAACATGCTGAAAATGTATATAATAATGAAACAAAAAAAAAAAGAAAGACTCACAAAAATGGCTCTAGATCCCGTTTGCTTGCGTTCCTCACCATGTGACTGAGAGGTGCCTTAAGCAAAATGTTGGTATTAGCTCTAGGTACTTGAAATATATCATAGTAGCGAGTATGATGAGTAGGTACGGTAAAGTTTATTTGCGCCAGAAGGGCTGAAGAGTCGATAGTATTTTTCAGGATCCTGCAAAGAAACTCCACACTGTTACGCTCGCGGCGGTCAGCAAGAGATAGAAAACCATGCTCAACAAGTAAGCTATAATACTCGATACCTCTTGCAGGATACATGTTGTCCATTCGAAAGGAGAGATACTTTAGAAATTTCTTTTGAACGCGTTCGATCATAAGCTCTTGGTGTAAATAACGGGGATACCAAACAATGGAGGCGTATTCAAGCTTAGAACGAACGTAGGCATAATATAAACGTTTCATTAGACCTAAGTCTGAGAAATGCCTGCAAGAACGCATGACAAAACCGAGAGTTTTGGAAGCAGATGAACACATGGACGAAATATGTTCCGTAAATGACAGTCTATTATCAAACAAAACACCAAGATCCAAAGTTTTGATATTGCGTGGTATGGCTGCATCATTAATTTGGTAGTTATAGTATAAAGTAGTGTGAGTGTTATTGTAGGAAACCACAGTACACTTGTTGATGTTCAGAGGAGATAATTGACCTTGCTCCAAGTATTAATGCGAAGAAGATTGTCTTGTAAATGTTTACAATCGAAAATGCTACCAACAGTATTAAATATCTTTACGTCATCTGCGTATGCTAAGACGTGACACGTAAACAGAAATAGTAAATCATTTATATAAAAATTGAAGAGAAGTGGTCCAAGATTTGAACCTTGAGGAACACCTGATGTTAGAGAAAACGGCGTAGAGGAATAACCATTGTAGCAGACATAACACTTCCTTCCAGTAAGGTAAGACTCAATCAACGTCAGGAAACCCACACCAAAACCAAATTTGTCCATTTTTTGTAGTAGCATCTCGTGGTTAATGCAGTCGAAAGCTTTAGAAAAATCTACGTAAATAACATCCACCTGCTTTCGCTTATCAAGCGCTTCACCAAGATATTGGCCAATGCATGCTAAATTAGTGATCGTCGACCTACCTGCAACAAAACCGTGCTGATGCTCAGATATGAAAGAGTTATGCAGGCAGATATTTCTTTGTAAAGCAAATGTTCAAATACCTTAGCGAAATTGGGCAGTATACTTATAGGCCTATAATCAGCAATGTTAGATCGGTTTCCTTTCTTAAATACGGGAGTAATTCTGCTAATTTTCCAAACCTTTGGAAAAGTTGACGTGCTTATCGCTAGGTGGAATATAGTTGACAGTGGATAGGACAGAACAGGAGCACAATCACGTACAAAGAAGCTCGGTATTCCATCATCTCCAGTTGTCATATTAGATTTAAGTCTCTTGATACTGTTCTCCACATCCAATTCAGAGAAGGCATGAACACAAAAATTATTATAATTGAGAAAAGAGTTGAAAGATACATTTTGAACACTAGGTTTATACACACTCGCAAAGACACTGGAAAAGGCATCCACGATTTCGTTTGGCTGGGTAAATTCTCTGCCGTCATACTGCATACTTACATTCATTATATGATGATGATATCATCACCCCTGAAGACAATAATCAAAGGATTTACACGTGAGCACTTTTATGATCTATTTTGAGGACCACAGAATATAATACAATCGTATATTAGTCATAAAATCAAACGAAATTGTTATACATCTGCTAATACGCTGTTGTTAATACGTAAAAATTTAGTCTGTTTAATCTCTCATATCTTAATTTTAATATGGTTAATTTCGCTTAAAGTTCAATAAACAAGGTCATTTCATTGATCACAAGCTTTGTGACATCACTTCTCATACATGCTTACTTATGTTAGACTTATATGTGTTCCTTTTAGGGAATATTTCATGGTTTTTTCTATTAGTAATGGTTTTGTTAAGGATGGGAAGTGCAAAGGATTATTTTATTCTATCAATACTGTATCCTCGAAGTACTTCATTTTCATCCTGAAACGTGTATAAATAATAGAGTCGAGAAATGCTTGAGAGAATAGTTTAAGTCACAGCGCAGGTGGCCAAAAAGAATCAAGTCACTGATCACTGTAGCCTGCAGGAAGATATTACAAATCTCTCCAGGTAATTTTTATCTTTCTTGCACTTTTCTTATCGTATTATTGCTACAAAAACATGTGTCACATAATTGCAACACTAATTGGTTAAGCATAAGTTAATACAGTTAACACCGCGATCGATATTCAATATGATACATTTTCGATTTTTTTTAGTTCATCGCACAAAACGCGATTTAAAGGATACTATGTACACTTAACGTTTCATATTAAAAAAAAAAGAAAAGAAATGGAGTGTGAATTAAGGGTTTTCATCGTAAAAGTGTTTGTGGAAATAATTACAGGTACTAAATATTAAAATATTATTTTTAACAGCGAAATCTTTTTTTGTATAGATTTTCATTTTGCATTTTTTACAAAACGGTTGTTTTTTCTTTTCGAGTAAAAGCTACTTACACGTAAACTGATCGATCATTGCATATTTGGAAGGTCGATAGGCTTTCTGTTAATGTATTACCTTGTGTAGTTGATAATTTATGATATATGCTAATATTAACATACTTTTATTTATAAATTTATGTCAAGTTTATTAAATATATGTATATGAACACGTATACATAATTATATATCCTTGTTTATTATTGTTTATTGTAATCGTTATGTTTGTTTTTTATCGTCATTATATTGATCCATTATTAGCATTCATTAATAATTAGACTACAGTACGTGCACCTTCTAAAAATTCAAATTCTTCTATATCTTCAAGTAATGTCGATACCGAATAAAGAAGACATAAAATATATCAATGGCGAACTTTATAGACAAGCATGGTGGTTACAATGAAAATTGCTTAATAAAACTGCTTATTGAAGCACACTGATAAGTAGAGACCGAGCATATATTTAATTTAATTTATTTATTATCTTTTACATCTATTTGTAGATGTCTTACACTAATTAAAGTAAATTAACGCTAATTAACTTTAATCAGTGTAATACATTTACATATAGACGTAAAATATATAAGAAATAAAATAAAATATATGTGCTTTGCATATAATCCGGTTTCTACTTATAAGGAGTTGATTGTATAAAATAGTAATTTGCTTATACAGAATTATTAGAGAATCTACATGTAAGAATAAATTCTTATCAATTAACGGCTGACTCAGGCTGACTATGGCCTACCGTAAATACACTACCGTCCAAAAGTTTGGAAACGGCAACGGATTTTAGAAAGTTACAGACACAGTAAAATTTTGTTGTAATTATTAATGAATTTTTACAACATAAGTGACTGTCGCCAAATAAAAGTAAATTCATTCAATTTTCCCCGATTTTATATTTGCATGCAATAATTTATAATACGGAGTAACGATTTCACGATATGCCTATCAGTTATATTATTTTAAAGGAATTTCACCTTGCTTCTAAGCTTATGGACGGTAGTGTACATTTACGTCTACATAGATACCTCTCATATTCGTTGTTCCGTATAATACCTGATAATTAAACGTAATTATAGCCTGCTTTTAAACAGTCAACTTATTTAGTAAAATTCGTTTTCAAAACAATTGCTTAACCTTACGTACATAACATTAATATGTTATTTTAAGATGTCAACATAGATTGTTAGTAAACAATATTGATTTAAAAACCTGTATTTCCAAAGTAACTTTAAAAAAAAAATATGGCAAAATTATTTCACTTATTTATTCCACTTTATCTTATACATTTATGTACACAGTGCCGTTCGAGAAGGGTCTCATTAAATTTAACAGAATATTAAACAAACCCCTAACAAATTTACAAATTACCATTTCTCAATGCCTGTTACGTTCTCCTGGTTTGAAGAACAGCGCCGCTGTAGCCTGCTCGTAAATTCCTAAATTACTTGACCAATACTTACTTATAGAGTATGTTCGCTTATTTACTAAAGGAAAGGTTGTACAGTGAAACTCAATGCGCATGCGCAAAAAAATATTTAAAAATAAAATGTGTACACGGTTTCCACTCTTGCCTATGTACATGTACGATGTACGTAAGATGTATATATTTGCAATAATTGCAGTTATTTGAGCTCTCTTATACATGTAATGTACATTAGCATCTGTATATGTATTTTCATTGGTAGCAACATAAAGTAATGCCTCAGCATGTACGTTGCAAAGCTATGTCTTAATTCTGTTTAAAACGTTAAACTCTTATATGCTTCCGCTGAAGCTTTGTTAGAGGCATGTACTAATGCATCTATCTATTTGCATGCACCACTACCTTTTTATAGGGGAGCCAACCCTATTTATTTCGTAAATTTATAAGCGCACCTCGGTGCTATGCTTATTTATATGTCCCTTTCCGGGAGCCTAATATACTTTCCTTGTTTTAAATTTGCCTAAGGGACTTGGCCCTGTATTATTGGCATGTATTTGTACTTGAACCAAATACGTTCGTTATTTTCACATTTATAGGGGAACCCACCCTATCTCTTAGAGCTTGAACAGTTGAGCAGAGCTTGACAGTAGCGATAATAGCCGATCTCAATACAAAAGTAATGTCACAGCTACCCAGGCGTTCTCGTTTGAAATAATACGCTATGTGCAATCTTTAGCTCTCTGCTACTGCGCCCCAAAGAAGGGAAAAAGCCAGTAGCCAGCAAATGTGCGAACTGCGCACCGACAAGTAAAACGGAGCGATGATGCCGACATTACATAAGAAAACTGGTCCGTGAAACTCGTCCGCTACGACGAGCAACTAAATGAAAACATTTCTAAGTCCCGATACGACAAGGACCGAACAAACGTACAAAAGACAACGGGCGCTGCGGCCGCAACGACCGTCAGCAAGAAGCAGAGTGATCGTACTTGTAGAAGATGTCTATACATGCGCGCCGACAATCTCACCAAAATAATTTCCGACACAAACTTAACCGAAGACTAAAAATATGTATAGACGACAATGGACACAGTAGACTCGACGTACGATGATAGAAAATTAAGAATTTGTACTTATTAAAGAAATCTATACATGCGATTCGACGACGTTACCAAATGACTCCCGCCAGAAATAAATGTACAGACAACGTCCTCGACGATTCCCGCCAAAACTAGAAAATCTTAGAAATCTCTAATAATCATACGACGACGTTACTGTACACGTTACGACGAGGTACGAAAGAAGACCGAGAGTACACGATCGCTAATACCTCGACCGTCGCGCGGGAGACGACTGCCTATGCTTGTGTACATTAAATTTTAAGAAAACTCCCATTACTTATTCGACGACGTTGCACTGAATGATTTTTAAATTAGCCAGTTTTAACTAGCGTAATGTGAATGGCCGGCTGCATACATATACCATGCGTAATGTATATACATATTAAAGTAAAATTGGATATATTCTAAGAGAGCAACATAAATAAATATAAAAATGAAAATAAAGTAATATTCTAAATGAAAATAAGGTAATAATGCTAACCCATACGGCTGCAAAGTAAATAAAATCATATGAAATACATTTTCTAACTTAAAATTCACCTATAAAAATACAAAACAATGTTAAGTCCTTAACAATGCGAATTTATAAATTTTCGTCTTGTTAAATAAAGCTTAAAAATTCATTCTTGATGGTCAACATCCTTCTTATTTCAAACTGAATATCCATAAGATTAAGTAAAGAGTGATATATCAGTGGTGGCTTATAAGGTAGTGAGTATTTTTGATGGGTGAGAACAAAAAGAGTATTGTAATTTAAATACCACAAGCACGTCATTGTTAACGACTAGAAAAAAGGCGAAAAAAATATTTATTGTAAAAAATATTAAAAATAAATTAAATATTGTGCATAAGATCCAGAGCGATTGTATTTTATTTTGTAACAGTTGAATCGGAAAACCTTTGGTCTTCGGTACATCGTTTATACAAATATGTGTAATAATTGGCAAGGTTCTCGAAGTTCACACTTCGATACTTCATTCACGTTAAGAATGCAGTAGGTAGCGCTACGATCGGCGGCTGTATTACACTGATGAAATTTAATGCAACTGTCAAATGACAATATCGTAAACATGAAAGTTTGGTTATTAAAATCTTGTATAATAAATAGTAAAGTTTTTCATATTTTATGTGCAAAACATTATGGTTATATGACCTGGTAAAATAATACCGCAACCATAAAGTAAATGTAACATCAATTGCAATATATATATATCCTTCGGTTGTTTCATTTACCGAAATAGTTGGAACTTATTTAATTATGTTAAAAAGTAAATGAGATTGCATTTGGGGTTAATCGAAAGGAACATAAATGTCATATGACAAGCTTTAAAATAACAATATTACCATGGATAAACTTGAATCGAAAATATAACTTCGACATGAATGGTTGTATACATAGCGTTATACCAAGTCGTTTGTCATGAAGTAAATCTCTCCGTTAGTAATCTCCATCAATTTTAAAAGAGAAAGTTTCAATGGTATGATTGAAACTAAGCAATTCAATATGTATGAGATAAAGCCAAACGAGGAAGAATGTTGCTGATTATGAACAATACATAATGGGTTCAAAGGGACTATCCAAGTCCATTGAATGGCTTCAAAATATATGCCAACATACAAGATCCTTAAATCTTCCATAGAATTTAGTTATTGTCAATGGTGAAGTTAGACGAGTTGTTTGGTGAAAAAGAAAACAGCAGTATATTTGTCGACTGTACCCCGACTGCAGTAAAACCAGTGTACATTTTCAACGACAGTACAGTCACTAAATAATTGCATGTATATTAATGACTACAATAAAATATCAAATATATTCATTAATTATAAAAATCTCTTAAATGCACATATTACAAATTTATATAATTCTTTTCATATCTGCAATAAATTTAATAAAAAAGATTTCTTTACTGTTAGCATTTTATTTATAAAATAACAAATGAAATAAACATATGAATTTGATTTATAAATCAAAGGGTAGAGTGAAGAGGGTGAACAAATAATTTCAATTTATTTAATTTTCTAATGCTAGTTAAATACCGACGTCTCAATAGCAGAATGTCTTGTTCCATTAGCACACTATTTTGATTCCTTTTTAACCACTTAAATCCTATTTTTTTAAATCTTCCATAATGTTGTGTGTTTCAACTAGGGCAAATTGTCATCTGCAGTAGTAACATAGACAAGATTAATAAGTTGGTTTAAATCGAAGGTCAAAATGTATTACATTTACATTTAATAATTTTGTACTTATAGGCAATTCATTTCTTAAAATGAATGAATGGACATATCCCCTTATTATAGATTTTTGAGCTTCGCCTAAGTGATATTGTTTCACGAAGGCGTTTTTTAGGGGGCGAGCAGGGAATTCCTCTTGTATTAATCTCTTTGGCATTACTCTCATATTGTTCTTTCACTTAAACCAAGTCGTGTTGCAGTCAATTTAACAGACATTGACTTGCAATGTTCTTGCTTCATTTTGCAGATATAAATCGTAAGCCATTAATTAGCCTCTGCCTACTGCCAATATGCTTCCCTTGAGGGTCTTTCGATGGTCCTGCAACTGGATGTACTACTGCTTCCGCAGGCATGCGAAATCAAAGTTGTAATTTTGTAATGGTAGAGTAAAAATTATTGACTTTCTATAATTAATTGTGTAGTACCTTGAATTATTAAATTATGAGGTAAAAGAGCTCTGAAATGAATTATTTTTACAACTTGTTTATAAAGATAAAATACAATGAAAAACTGCAGAAAACAACGGCAACAAAAATTTGACAACTGACAGAAATTTCATATAAAGAAATTGCATAAATTTCTCCAGTGTGAACATGCCTTGCCCATTAGCCAATGGCAAGCCCGTATTTTAAGGCCTATATATTCCAAGTCTGCAATCTTAACGTGAATGGAGTATAGTCCATTCCTATAAAAAGAACATCTAAAATTTGTGCAGTGGTTATTAAAGCCAAAGGAGGTTACATATCGACGAAAATAAACTTAACGAGCTAATTATGTTCTATTAATTAATATAAATAGTATTATGTTGTATAAATTTATTAATAATCGCAATAAAATTTTACTGCATCTGTGACTTTTTGTAAAATCCATTGCTGCTTCCAAACTTTTTGGATGGTAGTGTATGACAAATTTCACATTCCGGCCTTGATCATTTTTGATGATCCTCGGAGGTATTTGCACTTTTTTAAACGTTCTCGCACATATGGTGACATTCGAGATTTATACTTGTATATATTGGTTTTATTGTCTGTACACATGTGTAGCTGGCCTAGATAATATTGGAATCTCGCTTATATAAACATATAAAAACTATAACTTCTAATTGCATTTTCGTGAGGCACTTTTTTATACAGATCCTGAATATTTCTTTTGGTATTGTTTTTCTAGTTTTCATACCGAAATTCAGCTTTTTTTATGGAATGCCAAGCAGGCTTTAGAATAGTTGCTAGTTTGTGCGTTCTTTTTTCTTTATAATGATATAGCGTATCTAGCACCCGTTTTAAAAGTAACAACAAATACTGAAATATACTGTATTTTATGGAACTGATTCTAAATCAGTTCTGAAAAACAAAGAAAAGTTATAGAACAGATATAAGTAGTAAGTTAAATAATTCGTAATCACTAGTAAAATTAAATTATTATATTCCAAAAAAGTATTCAGTAGTATATTGACATGTCACGCAGCTATGGTCATGAATAAATTAGATTAGCTAGTAGCTCTAGAGAAAAGAAGATGCCCTACCAATTGTAGCTACCTCGAGTGATGTGGAATTTCCGATATAAGAAGTCAGCGAAAATCTCCTAAATTGCAACACTTTAATATTCTAAATAAATGATCTACTAACTATACAACTATTTCGTAAGACTAATTCCCATGTTATCCTTAAGATCCCTGGAATTTTGACTATAGAGTTCTCCTATATCCAACCTCCTTAAGCATACCAGTGAAATTACCACTATCTCTGATGGGTAATTCCTTTGTACTTGCAACATGCTCCTCAATATAATAACTGTGTTCTAAGGACAACAAAGAAGGAACTACAGAAGTAATATATACACTATCAGATAAACTACTAGATGTCCCAGAAGTCCTTTTCTGTTTATTATTATTTTTTTAATATGGCTTTGGGAATAAACTTCTTAAAAAATATGACTTTTAAATGTGTTTCCTTATTTTGGTGGTACTCTTCCAAGCGTGAGCCTAAGTTTTCGAGAATGCTCGGTCCATATTCTCTACAATTTCTCTTGGAATATTCACTTTTGATTCATTCAAAGAGTGGGATGTGTTGGTGTATGATTTAAGGTGATCCCACAGGAAAAGATCCATTAGTCTCAAGTCAGGGCTACGTGCCGACCAGCTTATATCACCGCGTCTTGGTACCAATTTTCCACGAAAAATTTCACGAATAACTGACACGCGTGAGATATCGCTCCATCTTGTTGGAACCAAGTGTTCCAATTAAAACCATTAAAATTTTGCCAGGGTGGCTTAAAAAGGTTGTTAAGGATGGGCCGATAGCTTCTTGCTCCGACATTGCAGCTCAAACAGTAACTTTTAGCAAGTGAAGTGGCCTCTCTCCTTCTGTTTTGGATTTGCTAAAGTCCAATAACGACTCTGCCTGTTTGCATGGCCATTAAGGTGAAAATACGCCTCATCTGAGTTTTTGTAAAACTTGCACACACAGCACACATGCTCCACTGTCGTAAAACACTCTATAGTGACTAAAATTCCAATGGGCTAGCGATTGGCATACCCCCACTCCCTACTCAACGATTTAGGAAGAGAAAGTGAGGAGACAAAAGACGCTAACACACGGACATGTTTCTGCCTTCCCGGCGTCATCAGCGTGGCTTTACAATTCCCTATCTGCTACCATCACCACATTTAAACTTACAACTCAAGTGAGTATTCTTGGCGCTAACTAGTCCCAAAAGAATAAAACACTCGTCTGCCGGTTCAAACACAGCGAAGACAAACAGGTACAGTGTCCCAATCCAACACATGGATTGCTAAACCAGAGAGGGCACGTACCAACAGTGCATAGGGTAACTGCACGTGTGAACGATTTCTCAAGCTTACCGTGACGTATTAATCGATGTATTTAGTAGTATTGGTATGTTAGGAATTTGTACGGCAAACATAGTTTTTTTTATATTCGTGTTTGCGTTACGTTTTTTTTTATATATATAAAAAACTTTGCACCTTCTATTTTGTTACAGGACTTCTATCGGCAACTTTGAGCAAACCGTTTCCCAACGGTTCCCCGAAATGTCTCTCGACGAACTTGATCATATTGAAATCGGTGGGATCCGGGGATCCCCCATCCGGCTCGCCGCCTCCCAAGGACGTTTCGAGCAGCGCTGCACCGCCGGGTGGTACGACGACCACCAGCGGCGGCGGCGGCGGCAAAAACAAGAACACCCTCTCTTGCCCCAAATGCGGTGATCCGTGCACTCACGTCGAAACTTTCGTTAGTTCAACGCGTTTCGTGAAATGCGAGAAATGCCACCATTTCTTCGTAGTTCTCAGCGAGGTGGACAGCAAGAAGAAAGAGGGCGTCGAGAACAAGACCGGATTTTTTCGGAAACCGCCGCCTCCTCCGAAGAAGATCTTCGATTATCTAAATAAACATGTCGTAGGACAAGAACACGCGAAAAAGGTACGATGAACTTAGTATTTTTATAGTTGCTTCTACTTTTATGGTGCAAAAAAAATCAGTAGTTCGCACCTGTGGGAACGTCGTTATATTATCGAGGTTCGTTTGACGTATTCAGTCATGTCTTTAACGTTGTAGAGTAGAATTCACGTATATACATACAGTCATGTACACGAAAATAGCAATCCTTAATTAGTACATATTTATAAATCACATTTACAATGGACAATTTTGGCGTAGCTATGTTAAAATTATTTCAAATCTCCTAAAATATCTAAATACATAACACATGGGCTGAAAAGTCCCGGGCCAAACACATAGATGACGCTAGTTTTATTGCAGTCACCTTTCTCTCAGTTAGTACTAACCTTCAAAAGACAGCTGTTAAAATTTCATGATATTCTATTCATTAGTTTGTGAGTTATTGTGAGAGTCACGCTACTTTTGTTATTTTCAAAACAATAGATCAAAAACAATTTCGTGTTTTAATTTTACACTGCTTCTTGATGGGAAAAAAATACCGCTCAAGCGAAGCAATGGCTTGAAAAGTGTTATGGGGACTCCGCTCTATAAGAAACAACAATAAAACGTTGGTTTGCTGACTTCAAACGTGGTCGTTGTTACGTTCTCCTGGTTTGAAGAACAGCGCCGCTGTAGCCTGCTCGTAAATTCCTGAATTACTTGACCAATACTTACTTATAGAGTATGTTCGCTTATTTACTAAAGGAAAGGTTGTACAGTGAAACTCAATGCGCATGCGCAAAAAATATATTTAAAAATAAAATGTGTACACAGTTTCCACTCTTGCGTATGTACAGTTACGATGTACGTAAGATATATATATTTGCAATAATTGCAGTTATTCGAGCTCTCTTATACATGTAATGTACATTAGCATGTGTATATGTATGTTTTTCATATGCTTCCGCAGAAGCTTTGTTAGAGGCATGTACTAATGCCTCTATCTATTTGCATGCATCACTACCTTTTTATATGGGAGCCAACCCTATTTATTTCTTAAATTTATAAGCGCACCTCGGTGCTATGCTTATTTATATGTCCCTTTCCGGGAGCCTAATATACTTTCCTTGTTTTAAATTTGCCTAAGGGACTTGGCCCTGTATTATTGGCATGTATTTGTACTTGAACCAAATACGTTCGTTATTTTCACATTTATAGGGGAACCCACCCTATCTCTTAGAGCTTGAACGCCTGGTCGAGGGCGACAGTAGCGATAATAGCCGATCTCAATACAAAAGTAATGTCACAGCTACCCAGGCGTTCTCGTTTGAAATATTACGCTATGTGCAATCTTTAGCTCTCTACTACTGCGCCCCAAAGAAGGGAAAAAGCCAGTAACCAGCAAAAGTGCGAACTGCGCACCGACAAGTAAAACGGAGCGATGATGCCGACATTACATAAGAAAACTGGTCCGTGACACTCGTCCGCTACGACGAGCAACTAAATGAAAAAAATTCTAAGTCCCGATACGACAAGGACCGAACAAACGTTCAAAAGACAACGGGCGCTGCGGCCGCAACGACCGTCAGCAAGAAGCGGAGTGATCGTACTTGTAGAGGATGTCTATACATGTGCGCCGACAATCTCACCAAAATAATTTCCGACACAAACTTAACTGAAGACTAAAAATATGTATAGACGACAATGGACACAGTAGCCTCGACGTACGATGATAGAAAATCGAGAATTTATACTTATTAAAAAAATCTATACATGCGAGTCGACGACGTTACCAAATGAAATAAATGTATAGACAACGTCCTCGACGATTCCCGCAAAACTAGAAAATCTTAGAAATCTCTAATAATCATACGACGACGTTACTGTACACGTTACGACGAGGTACGAAAGGTGACCGAGAGTACACGATCGCTAATACCTCGACCGTCGCGCGGGAGACGACTGCCTATGCTTGTGTACCTTAAATTTTAAGAAAACTCCCATTACTTATTCGACGACGTTGCACTGAATGATTTTTAAATTAGGCAGTTTTAGCTAGCGTAATGTGAATGGCCGGCTTGCATACATATACAATGCATAATGTACATACATATTAAA
The DNA here is from genome assembly GCA_023509865.1 of Trypoxylus dichotomus. Taxonomy (NCBI): domain Eukaryota; kingdom Metazoa; phylum Arthropoda; class Insecta; order Coleoptera; family Scarabaeidae; genus Trypoxylus; species Trypoxylus dichotomus. The sequence goes on from CM042081.1 coordinate 40,676,656, forward strand.
ATAAAATTGGATATAAGAGAGCAAAATAAATAAATATAAAAATGAAAATAAAGTAATATTCTAAATGAAAATAATAATGGTAACCCATACGGTTGCAAAGAAGATAAAATACATAGTAGTAAAAAATTTATAAAATACAAAAAACAATGTTAAGCCCTTAACAGTCGTAGAGACACCGATGATGCAGAACGCAGTGGACGTCCAAATGAGGCGGTAACACCAGAAAACATCAAAAAAATCCACAAAATCGTTTTGAATGATCGAAAAGGGAAGTTGCGTGAGTTAGCTGACATCGTAAAAATATCAAAAGAACGTATTGGCTTTATATTGCATTAGCATTTAACTATGAGAAAGCTCTGTTCAAACTGGGTGCCGCGTTTGCTCACTGTTGACCAAAAACAAGAACGTGTAGATGATTCTGAGCAGTGTTTGGCCATGTTTAAACGTAACAAACCGGAATTTTTGCGTCGATATGTGACAATGGATGAAACATGGATCCATCACTTCACTCCGGAATCAAAACGATCGTCATCTGAGTGGACAGCAACTGGAGAACCTCGTCCAAAGCGCCCAAAAGCAAAACAATCGGCTGGAAAGGTTATGGTCTCGGTATTTTGGGATGTGCGTGGTGTAATATTCATCGACTATCTTGAGAAAGGAAATACCATCAACAGTGAATATTATATAGCGTTATTGGAGCGTTTGAAGGCCGAAATTGCGAAAAAACGACCGCATATGGCAAAGAAAAAAATTTTGTTTCATCAAGACAACGCACCGTGTCACAAGTCAATCAAAACAATGGCAGAACTACATGAATTGAACTTCGAATTGCTCCCACATCCACCATATTCGTCAGATTTGGCTCCCAGCGACTACTGGCTGTTCGCAGACCTCAAAGAAATGCTCGCCGGTAAGAAATTTCGCACGAATGAAGAGGTGAAAGTGAGGCCTATTTTGAGGCAAAAGATAAATCGTTCTACAAAAGTGGTATTGAAATGTTAGAGCGGCGCTGGAATGATTGCGTTGTTCTTGATGGAGATTACGTTGATGAATAAAGCTAATTTTGAACCAAAGAACCGTGTTTTCTTTGTTAGGCCCGGGACTTTTCAGCCCATGTGTTATGGTTCTGGTAAAATATCAAATGTGAGGGAGAATTACTGAGTTTTCTAATAATCTGGTGTTATTTGCCTATGCATTGAAATAGTAGTACCACAGCTGGCGGCACCAAACACAGATGTATAAAGTTCTGTCTGTTGCGGAGTATTACAACCATTCTTTAATTATCTATTTCTGTTATAATATGGGCCAGGGAAAATATTATTCATGGAAAAGAAAGGGTAATTACACTCGATCTTCTTAATATGATGATCTTACTCACAGCAACGATATTTTCCTGAGTGACTGCCCTTTTTGGTGCACCTGCACTTGGGTCGCCGTTAAGACTAATCTGTCCACTTTTGAATTCTCCATACCAACGAGAAATTGCTAACTGATGCGGTGCTTCATTGCCGAAAACAAAAACAAACCCCATTACGTGATCATGTTCGCGGTTTAATTCCATTTCTAACTAACTTGTAAACTTTGACAATTAGTTGTAGCTGCAACACTACTCGTGTCGCACTGAAACTTTGAATTTAGAATAACTAAAGATGAAGGTTAACTTTTTGTACTAAGATTTGTCCTAGTATGGAGAACTTAAAAGGCATCCCTCGTAAAGTTCTCAAATTACGGTTCCTTATCATAGGCGTCCGACTGGAAAATATATAACTTAGTCTAAGTAAAAACTTTTTCTAATTAATACGGTATTTTAATGAAATTTCAAGCAACGTTACAATTGCTTGCAAGCGGAAATCTTGAAGTAAACTAACATATGCTTGTATGATAACCCTATAAAATTATGTTCTATCGCACTCTGTGTAGGACACCATTTTAAATTTCCGTAGTTTACTTTAGCTCTAAATTTTTCTGAACACCTGTTATATTAAGCATGTAGATTTCAAAATCGTTTTACAGGACAATTTCTAATGAATACAATTGGAATGTGTCCAACAATAATTTATACGTATTATCTACTTTAATTATGAACACACGTTATTGAATATAACTCCTATCAGTTTTGATAAACCAAATATAAATGAGGGATTTTACATCTATCAAGATTTATCAAGATCATCGCATGAGCTACTAACCACGTTTTATTTATAAAAAAATAGCAATACTTGGAGTATTTATTATTAGTATATGTGCTTATACGTATATGAAACATCTGTATTTATTTTTGAATGATAAATGAATTCACTGAGTCATCGTAAATTAATACGAGAACGACCTGAAATGTTTCCGGAATCGGCAAGAGATGGCGCACGAAGGTTGAAGTAGGATTCATTGGTCGGAAGTGACAACCTTTTTTATGGCGACTGTCAAAATTTCAGAGGTCTACTGTCGATAATTGTTGTTTAAGAGTGTGTTTTGTGTAGCAAGTCTGGCGGTTTCGCAAAAATGGATAAAACCGAATTTCGTGCAGTAATCAAACACTTCTGGATGGCTGGGAAAACGGCCACGAATTTTCGAAATAAAATTCGAAATATTTTGCTAGAGGTTCATGGGGGATATACTCCATCATTTTCGACCATCAGCTTCTGGGTGAGCTAGTTCAAACGTGGCTGCACAAGCACAAATGACGAACCACGCAGCGGACGCCCAGAAACCGCTACCAACGATGAAATGGTCGTCAAGATTCATGATGTCCTATTAGCCGATCTCCGATTGAAGCTGAAAGAGATAGCAGACACAACAGGCATCTCAGAAGAACGGGTTGGCCGTATAGCACACGAACTTTTGGGCATGAAAAAGCTTTCGACGCAATGGGTATCGCGTTTGCTCACACCGGAGCAAAAAAGCGTTGACGATATCCTACGCTAAATGTTGGGTATGAAAAAGTTTATGGCGCGATGGATACCGCATTTGCTTACACCCGAGCAAAAACGAAATCGGGTGACCGTTTCGGAGGAGTGTCTGGCCAGGATCCAACGCAATCGAAGAGATTTCTTCATGCATTTCGTAATCGTGGATGAGACATGGATTCACCACTACATACCGGAGACCAAGGAACAGTCGAAGCAGTGGATTTTTCCGGCTGAATCGTCTCCGAAGAAAGCAAAGACCGTTTCATCGGCCGAAAAGGTCATGGCGACCATTTTTTTGGATTCCCAAGGTGTGATCCTCATCGTCTATATGCAGAAGGTAAGAACGATCACGGGGCAATACTACAGCGATTTATTGGCCCGATTCGTTGCAATATTGAAGGAGAAACGGCCTTGTTTGCAACGGAAAAAAGAGCTTTTCCACCACGACAATCCACCGGCTCATTCATCCCGCATCGTCATGTCCAAATTGAATGAGTTGCGCTACGAATTAGTCCCTCATCCTCCATATTCACCAGACTTAGCCTCAGGCGACTTTTCCCTATTCCCAAACCTGAAAGCATTACTGGGAGGAAAATTTGCCTCAAATGAGGAGGTAATCTCCGCTATTTTGTAGACTTCGAAACGTCCTACTTTTCCGACGGGTTGAAGAGACTGGAGCGCCGTTTGAAAAAGTGTATTGATCTTCGAGGAGACTACATCGAAAAATAAAATTAAAAAACCACACCAATACCTTGTTTTCTTGTCGATTCCGGAAACATTTCAGGTCGCCCTCGTACATATCAAAGTAAAATGGTAACAATTTGAAACAAATTTAAAAGCCGTCCTCTACGAATTAAAGTGAAAAGCTCAATAATCTGAAAGCTTACACAAAATTGTTTTCTTGAACGGCACCTATTTTCGTAAACACTTTAACTTATCACATATAAATTGGCCAATTTGATAGAGATAGAGGGTGTTATTGAAATTCATGCACTTATTTTAAGAAATGACGCACGTCCTAAATAGAAACCCATTCTAAAAGAAATTACACGAGTTTCTTAGTAATTGAGAAACTATACATTTTCATAGTAATAATTATCTACGATAAATAACTGAAATAATAAAGATAGAAAAGCGAATAGTGGTGCTATGGATCTATTTGTGATACAGCCATTTTGCGTTTGACGCGGAATTAGCGATAAGCAAGAGCTCATGTTCTCAAAACGTGGATATCGTGCAAAACAGATTAATGCAAAAATTACGTAACTACAAATGAGTTTTGCTTTGCAAGTTCTATCCATGTGTTAAATGTATGAATTTTGACTACACACTGTACTCAAGCTAAGCGCATGGACAATATCGATTATTTAATGTTACAAAAAATATTTCGTTGCTTATATCTGGCTTTATAAAACAAACATTGACGCAATAAAGTATATATTTACACGATTTAATGTAAAATGAAGCTTGTTTATTTTGGAGTAAATTTATCTACAGTGATTGCTTTTATTGGACAATGTAAGGTATTAATTTTAAAAGAACTGTTAATCTGCAAAGAATTTTTGAAAAGGTTTTAAAAGTACTTACTATTTTTATACTTAAGTTATTCCTACTAAATACTCAACTTTTAATGTTTTATTAAATCGAAAATACAAGAAATTTATTTGTATAAAGAAGATATATAATAAATAAATGCATAAGACTTTTACTTCTTACATACTAATTGCAGTATTCCTTACTCTATAATTAAGCCGATTAATTATGATAATATTAGGAAATTATTTGATCGCTAAATCCATTTCCGAGCTCTAGGACTATCGTATAGTGAAGATAACGTATTTAGTGTGTTCAATAATTAAAACGAACACCGGTGTTATTATTGGTAAGAAAAAGGACATACATATCGGCGGTAAAGAAAACCAAAAATTCGTGATGTGCTAGAAACAGGACTACACTCTAAGCGTGAAATAATATGAAAAGAAGATGTTTCCCATCGGACTTCATTAAAAGTGGTCAAACTAATTAAAGAAAATATTTTTGTTACAAGTATCTCGTGGTAATATTAATATTAATAACACATGGGCTGAAAAGTCCCGGGTCTAACAAGGAAAACACGGTTTTCTTGGTTCAAAATTAGCTTTATTCATCAACGTAACCTCCATCAGGAGCAACGCAATCATTCCAGCGCCGCTCTAACATTTCAATACCACTTTTGTAGAACGATTTATCTTTTGCCTCAAAATAGGCCTCAGTTTCAGCGATAACCTCTTCATTCGTGCGAAATTTCTTACCGGCGAGCATTTTCTTGAGGTCTGCGAACAGCCAGTAGTCGCTGGGAGCCAAATCTGGCGAATACGGTGGATGTGGGAGCAATTCGAAGTTCAATTCATGTAGTTTTGCCATTGTTTTGATTGACTTGTGACACGTTGCGTTGTCTTGATGAAACAATTTTTTTTCTTTGCCATATGCGGTCGTTTCTTTGCAATTTCGGCCTTCAAACGCTCCAATAACGCTATATAATAATCTCTGTTGATGGTATTTACTTTCTCAAGATAGTCGATGAATATTACACCACGCACATCCCAAAATACCGATGCCATAACCTTTCCAGCCGATTGTTGTGCTTTCGGGCGCTTTGGACGAGGTTCACCAGTTGCTGTTCACTCAGATGACGATCGTTTTGATTCCGGAGTGAAGTGATGGATCCAAGTTTCATCCATTGTCACATATCGACGCAAAAATTTCCGGTTTGTTACGTTTAAACATGGCCAAACACTGCTCAGAATCATCAATACGTTTTTGTTTTTGGTCAACAGGGAGCAAACGCGGCACCCACTTTGAACAGAGCTTTCTCATAGTCAAATGCTCATGCAATATAAAGCCAATACGTTCTTCTGATATCTTTACGATGTCAGCTAACTCACGCAACATCACTTTTCGATCACTCAAAACGATTTTGTGGATTTTTTTGATGTTTTCTGGTGTTACCGCCTCATTTGGACGTCCACTGCGTTCTGCATCATCGGTGTCTCTACGACCACGTTTGAGGTCAGCAAACCAACGTTTTATTGTTGTTTCTGATGGAGCGGAATCTCCATAACACTTTTCAAGCAATTGCTTCGCTTGAACGGTATTTTTTCCCATCAAGAAGCAGTGTAAAAGCAAAACACGAAATTGTTTTTGATCCATTGTTTTGAAAATAACAAAAGTAGCGTGACTCTTAGCACAATAACTCACAAACTAATGAATAGAATATCATGAAATTTTAACAGCTGCCTTTTGAAGGTTAGTACTAACTGAGAGAAAGGTGACTGCAATAAAATTAGTGTCATCTATGTGTTAGGTCCGGGACTTTTCAGCCCATGTGTTATATACTACCGTCCATAGGTTTGGAAGCAATGTGAAATTGAATTGTTTAGAATAACTTCCATTGGTTTTTCAATGATAATTTAATCTCCTTGTTATTACCAACGTTGGATTTAATTGGATTAGTTATTTGTGAAATTCTTAATGAATAAAAGTTTCATGGTTCCCGTTAGGATTTGAACCTACGCCTATCGCTATTTATATGTGAGTATATCAACTTATATAGCGATTTAAATGAATGGATGCACACCGATCTAGCGAACTAGAGGTGTAGGTTCAAATCCTACCGCGACCCGTGAAATTTTTGTTCATTAAAAATTTCCGATTCGAATTATAAGATGCCCGATGTTAAAGGCCAATATCTCAATTTCGTTCGGCTTACAAGGGAATTCGGATTTCTAAGGATTCAAATTAGCGAATCCCTACTGTATTTAGAATAAAATTTCTTAAAGTTATAATTTAGCGGCCAACACTGATATTTACTATAATCGCTTGGCCAACCTCTTTGCAGGTATTATCGGTAGCTGTATATAACCACTATAAACGAATATTCAACAACACTCCGACGCAAAACAGCTCATCAAGGCAAGATATGGCTGTGATGGAACAGGGACCTCACCACAATTTCACACAACGAGGTTAGTCGTTTTAAATAACGTTAGCTTTGCTTTTGTCATCAATTCCGCAAATATTGTATTTCTTCGATTACCGTTTAATATGCGCAGATCTCCTGCATATAACAGGGATGGGTCATGGAGGTACTATGGGATTCAGCTTGCAGAACACGGCGGGCGATACCAATCCCAACAGATCGTCCAGCGCGGTCGGCTCGGACATCCTAGACCGCACCTCGCATGATTTAAAGCTAGAGAAGAGTAATATTTTACTACTCGGACCTACAGGATCTGGTACGTTCTGGTTCAGTATTTCAGAATAAAATTTAAAAAAATTACATTGCGTTAATTGGATAAATACCCTTTCATATCGGTTTCAGGTAAAACCCTCTTAGCGCAAACGATAGCACAGTGCTTAGATGTTCCATTCGCATTATGTGATTGTACGACTCTTACGCAAGCCGGTTACGTCGGCGAAGATATCGAAAGCGTCATAGGAAAGCTACTACAGGACGCCGGCTATAGCGTAGACAGAGCTCAAATAGGAATTGTTTTTTTAGACGAAGTCGACAAAATTGGCGCTGTACCTGGTATTCATCAATTGCGTGACGTCGGAGGTAAATAAGTCGTGTGACGTACTAGTTCTAAGTCTAAATGCAGTTGTTGTTATTGTCGTCTGTAGGAAAATATTTACAACTCGTGTAACTATTCCGCCAAAACGTTGGCACTCACACCACTACATTTTTCGGCGTTGCCAAAAAATTATTTTTAGAATAAAATTTTAATTCGTAATCAATATTCTAATAAAATGTTTGTTTATTATTCTGGTTTAGTATACTTGACTTATGCAGGATGATTATTTTATTATTATTATTACAGACCGGATTATATGCAATGTGCAAAAATTTAATGTAATTTATTATATTTTACGTCTATTTGTAATGTCTTACACTGATTAGGGTTAATTAGCGTTAATTAACTTTAATCAGTGTAATACATCTAGATATAGACGTAAAACACAATAAATAAATAAAATAAAATATATGCACTTTGCATATAATCCGGTCTCTAATTATTATTATTGAATGTAATGATCATGTCATTATTCGATTAGTGTAAATGATTTTGCCAGTAGCAAATAACATAGCTAATACAATCAGTCAAGTACAGAAACTCGTTCAAAATACTAGGTCTATGCTTTTAAGATAAAAGTTTAAAAAAATATATACTAATTGTAAAGAAATTCTTACAAACAAAAATTACAAAAGTATTGGGAGTTAATAATATAGAATAATAATAAAAGAGAATAAAAGTTTCTAGTAAAAGCATCAGACTCGACAAAGTTTAAAAAATCTCTTGTAACGTTAAATTGCTTGAATTTTGTCTTAAATTTTCTACCAATTCAATTAACGAAATAATCAACCTATATTCTCTATATAAGTCATGGTTTTGACACACATCTGAGTAACTAGTAGCGCCATCTATGTATTCAGGCCGACGCTTGAAATCAGATAATACCAACTTTGCTTCAATCGGTCGATAACTAGTAAAGTTATCACAGTTTCCCCCAAATAACTTCTGTGTCAATTTTGAAGTACTAACATGAAACAAAGAACAGTTCGCACTAAATATCAGGCAAAACTTGGTAAAAGTTCATCAGAATCATTCCGGTTGATGCAGCAAGTGTACGGCAATGATCGTTTGAGTAGAGCAAATGTTTTCCTAACACATGTTTTTTGAAAGGTAGAGAAAGGTTAGAAAATGATAACTGTGAAGGAAAGTCAATTTCAGGAATTATCAAAAAAGTTCGTGGTTTTATTGAAAATGATGGAAAAGGATTTAAACATCAGAAGAGAAACGATCCGAATGATTCTTTACGAGGACTTGGGTAAAATAAAGGTCCCCGCAAAATTATCGACGTTTCGCTTCCGCCGTAAGAGGCTTCTTCGGCAAAAAACAGGGAGACCAAAGTGACACAATAACTCGACGTGTAAACTACGATAGAGGCGAAACCACTTTGGAAGAAGGTCACCGGGTTGATACAGGACGCGAGCGGCCGGGCGCCTGAACAGTTGGTTGAGTAGAGGGGGCGGGGCTTGCAAGAGCGGTTTCCATATCGCAGATAGATATGTTTTTGGATCCCGATTAGTCATCGATCGCGGACGACAGATGTCCGGGATCGTCACTCCGCTGATAAACAGTCGAAGCAAACTGAATCGTGCCCGCAAGATCCTGCTGTATAAGACCGTGCTGAGACCAATGCTGACGTTCCAGAACCGGATGCTACCAACGCACCCCGGTACGTCAGGAAAACCACCATACACCAAGACGCCGGAATAGTACCCCTAATGAACTTCATCCGGACCATCGCAACCCGAGTGTTCGACAGAGCCACGAACCATCAAAACCCGCCTGTGTCGACGTCCTAGGAATACAACCCCAGCATTCCCTGGCTATACCCCCGCCCTAGATCACTGATAGTAGCAACCAGGACTGACCAACTCGACGATAGGGGAATACAACCGAGATTCGTCACTCAACACCCAATCTCTTCGTCGACGATAAAACTCACACGAGCCGAAGGTGGATCGAGAGAACTCGAAGCTCGAGTGAGTACCATCGTGACGAAGCATTAAACGACATTTCTACTCCGTCAATGAAAATTCACCCGAGCCGAAGGTGGATCGACTATCTGGAAGCTTGCGAGAATTCCATCCAGACGAAGAAGGTGAAGGAGCAACATTCTGGTACTTCGAAATCATCATTCGTTCATCTTTCATCAGATCTCCATTGCCTCCCTGATTCTTCTACCATAGAAATGAGGATTTTTTACGATGACCGAAGTTTCTACAAATAGAATATTATGGCCCGTTTCAAGATGATGTTCGGCTACCGCAGCCAATGATGCGTACCTCAATTTTAGACAACGTTTGTGCTCTTTAATGTTATGTACACTAAACCGGAAGAGCAGGGGATTTTCTAAACCTCTTTTGAGGAAAGGGTCTGAACTTGATCCTTAAGAGAACGGAAAATGTTGGCAATTTTAGAAGGAGGTTTAAACTCTACTTTGATGTTTTGTTTTTGAATAATTCTCTTTTTATTTCTTTTCCCCTTTTAATTCATTTTTATATCTCATCATGACACGGTCCGATTCCGGCAATAGTTCGTTTATTACATAACAATCTCATTACATTCTTTCGACACCAAAAGAATTGTCCAAAGGGAATTCGTTCCAACTAGACAAACAATTACTGGTAAATATTATCTTGAAGTTTTGAAGTGTCTGGTGGCCAGAATCCAGAGAGCTGGTGTCTGTTGCATGATAATGCACCTAGTCATACCCCACTCATTGTTCATTTTTGGCTCGGAATCAAGTCTATTTTTGAAATTTTTGTTGTGTTTTAGTGCTTATTTTTTGTACATTGAACTTTATACGCTGTATTGTCATTACATGACCTGACCATGTGTTCCAGGATTAGTGATAAATAGGCTTGGCCAAATCTTCGGCGCACCAGGTCCAAATTTGCCCTCACGCACGACTGATATGGAAATTGACAGAGTTCGTTGAACCAATCTATCTCCGTTTCCTTGTACCTTGATTAATTTTCGTGTCGGTCGTGCATGCGGATCTGGCACGTCGATGTTTTGATCGACCAATGATAAATATTCGATACTTACTTATCTATTAATTTATTACTAATGATTAATATTTTATAATGCGACATATATATATATATTTTTATTTATATTATATAGTTTTCTTTTAATTGCAGGTGAGGGTGTACAACAAGGAATGCTAAAAATGCTAGAAGGAACTGTAGTTAACGTCCCTGAAAGAAATTCCCCTAGAAAATTAAGAGGAGAAACAATTCAAGTCGACACCACGAATATCCTTTTTGTGGCGAGTGGTGCTTACAACGGCCTAGAAAGATTAATAGCACGGAGGAATAATGCTAACGTAAGCTTAATAACAGCGTTTTTATCACTTAAAACAATCACTATATATTACTTTAATCTAGTATTTTGGATTTGGTGCTCCTGTCTCTACAAACGAAGGACGAAGAGCTGCATCGCAACAGGCCGCACATCAATCCGACCTATCAGCCGAAGAAGAAAACTTGGAAAAGGATCAAGCCCTGAAGCAGGTCCAGGCTAGAGATTTGATAGATTTTGGAATGATACCGGTGAGATTCTTTACAGTTGGTGGTCTGTAAATAATTCTCTATTGACGTAATGTAATTTTCAGGAATTTGTCGGTAGATTTCCAGTGCTTGTACCTTTCCATAGTTTAGATAAAACTCTCTTAGTTCGTATTCTCACCGAGCCAAAAAATGCGTTGATACCTCAATATCAGAGACTGCTGGCGATGGATCAATGCGAACTAACGTTCACACCTGAAGCATTGAAAGCGATAGCACAGTTGGCGATGGAAAGGAAGACTGGCGCTCGAGGTCTGCGAGCCATATTGGTAAGTAATTAGTTGTTATACGGTGTAAACAGAGGATCTACGTTGCATGGAGCTTCTTCTGAGCTGCTGCATGTCGTATTGCTGTTATGAGAAAAAAAGATCGTGTTCCTAGGTCTGCAGATTTTAAACGAGGGTTGGAGAGAGTCTTCATTTCCTCTTCATCTCATTTGAGATCTTTCTATAAGTATATTGATTTTGAACGAGGGTCGGAGAGATACTGCATTTCCTCTTCATCTTGGTTGGTAGATCGGTGGTTTTTATTTTATTTGTGGGTCCAGTGTGCGTATATATTTCCTGTGTTTCTTGTGTAATGTTATGCCTTTTCCTCACTTCTTCGTTTAATTTGTGCAATTCCTTCTTTCCTTATTCGTCGTGTTGGTTGTATTCTTCTTTTATCCATTATTGCGAAACTGCCTGACTTGCTCCACAAAACACACTTTTAAACAACTATTGACAGTAGACCTTTGAAATTTTGACAGGTGCCATAAAAAAGGTTGCCCTTGCCGACCAATTAATCCACTTCAACTTTCGCGCGCCATCTCTTGCCGATTTCGAAAACATTTCAGGCCGCTCTCGTATTAATTAGATATGTAACCTATTCACATGTTTGCAGGAATCCTTACTACTAGAGCCTATGTTTGAAATACCTGGTTCAGGCATAACTGGCGTCCACATCACCGAAGACTACGTGAAAGGGCTTAAAGGTCCAGTCTATATAAGAAGTGCTAGCACAGAAACATCAACAGATGACGAAGACTTGAAAAGTTCAATTAGAATCTAGCACAATGATTTGAGTTGCAAATTCAACAATAACTTAACGTATATAAGAGACGGACTGTAATAAATTTCCTAAAAGAAGAAAAATATCAGGAGAAATGTAAATATCACCTTATACTATTTGACATAAGTGTACTATATCTTCCTTATTACATTATACATTTATTCATTTGTTTCATGCAAAAAACCTCTATTATTAAAAACATATACCTCCTTTGGTCATTTTAACTCCTCTATTTTATTTTTGTGTGCGTTTAGAATATATCGATCTCTGCTAGGTAAATGGCGTGGGAAATAAAAATAAATAAATATTAGTACGTAGTTAAATATTTTTTGTGATCAAGAAAAGAACTTTTTGTTCACAGTTGAAATACTGCCATTCTGTATTGCAATTTTTTTTAACTAGAAAAAGATGTAATATATGGATGATTTTAACGATTTACAACATTTAAGTAATTATAAACCATACAATAATTTGTTTCGTTTTTAACTTATTAAATGTTTATTGAAATATACATATTGTTAAAAAAATATGTGCTTGTTATTTTATTATGGTAGATTAAAAAAACATGGAAAATCGATTGAAATTGATTTATTTTGTACAGTAAGGTAAAAATCGAGGAAAAGGAAGGAAACACAGAGGAGAAAATGCATGAACTTAATAAGGCAGTAGAAAAGATCAAAGACAAGTTTCTAAAGAATGAAGGAAGACAGAACAAGACGTGGATGACGAAGGAAATACTACAAATGATGGGGAAGATAGGAGAAAACGCATGGGTAACTGTACAGCATAGGGGGAGATGTACCACACAATACAAAGAAAGATTAGAGAAGCTAAACAGAAAGAAATGGACGAAATATACCATGAAATAGAAACACTGCAACAGAGATTTGAGAGATTGATTTGATTGACTTCAATGTACATAAAATAACGAGGGAAATAAGTACAAAAAGAGAACACTAGAGAAACAGTGACAACGGAGAACTTATTGTGGAGCAAGAAAGTAAGTACTAAGATACTTGGAAAAATACATAGAAAATACTGTAGTGGGCAAAAAGATAGGTACAAAGTAAGTGGTAATAATATTAAGCTTATAATATCGCTACTAACTGTTTATTGCTTAATGACATCTGGTGGTGGATAGATGCAATTAGTTTTGAAAACATTGGTACTAGTGCAGATACCATTTGACTAAACTTGTTGTTTTCTGTTATTTTATTGTGCAATACTGACTGCACCTATTGTTTTGTCCACCACTGTATATTCTTCGATGAAATAGGAAATCCCTTTGCCTTGGACTACCAATACCAGTAAATAAGATAGAAGGAATAGCTTCAGGGCCGAACGGGATGCAAACAGAGTTCATTAAACTTTTAGATGAAGAATCGGTAAAAATGCTGTGAAGACCGCTTAACAATATCTATCCCGAAAGAATGGCTCAGTTCAGAATTTGTATTGCTGCCCAAGAAACAAGGAGCAAAAAATGCAGTGGATACAAAACCATCAGCTTAATGAGCGATTTCCTGAAACTTATTCTTAAAATTATCCATCGCAGAATATGTATGATATGCGAAGAGAGAGTGGCGAACATACAATTTCGCTTCACATCTGTTAGTCCAACGATTTAGGAACATGAATTGCGACATTTATACCTGCTTTGTAGACTACCAAAAGGGGTTTAACAAAATCCACCACAAGAAGATTCTTGGTGCCTATATTCATAACCAACTGTGATGTGCGCAAGCGCATTTGCCATATAATACAATGTATTCGAAGTGAGCTAGTACATAGGCATAGAACGAACGTTGAGGAAAGTACACAGTGTTCCCTCTATTTACAAATCTATTTTTTCTTTTTCTTTTTTTTTAGTAAATTATTTTATTGAAAAAATAGACTTGTAAATAGATGGTACACTGTATACTTTTCTCAACGTTCGTTCTATGCCTATGTACTAGCTCACTTCGTATACATTGTATTATTATACGGCAGATGCGCTTGCGGACATAACAGTTGGTTATGAATATAGGCGCCAACAAAGATGATACAAATACTAAAATGATAGAAGATCTAAGAAGGTCTTAGTTTATTTTGATTGTTGTAGATGAAACAACAGAGGCAATTAATATTTTCCTCTGATATTGAATCTGTATTTAGAAGAGATATTTACAGAAGCTCTCGAAAATAAGGAGAATGGAATTCTTTTAAACAATGAGCGCCTAAATAACATCCGCTATGCAGATGATACCGTCATACTTCCGGATAGTATGGAGAGACTACAATAGCTAATAGATAAAGTGAATGAAGTAAGTGAACGATATGGGCTAGAAGTGAATATAAAACAAAGCGAAATTTATTGTCAGTCAAGTAAAGAGAAGAAAGAAAAATGCGAACTTCATATTAAAAACATACTAATAGAACGAATATCTAAATATATCTACCTGAGAACCTTAGTAAAGGAGCAGTGGCACCACTCACAAGCTATAACCTCAAACTAGATATCAAAGTAAGATGTTATACTATAGAATTAAATCCTGGACACTGACCGAAACAACACAAAGGAAACGCGAGGCCTTCGAGATGTTGCTCTACAGAAGCATTCTTAAAATATCGTAGGTGGATAGAGTGACCAACGAAACAATACTGGAGAGAATAAGGCAAGAAAAAGAGGTAATATATACGATTAAGAAAAGGAAACTGGAATATCTCGGGCATATAATGGGAAATGACACCAAATATAAATTCTTAAAATCCATCCTTCAAGGAAAGGTGAAGGGGGGCCCGCAAGAAGAAGGATATCGTGGGTCAAAAAGCCAAGGACGTGGGTATTCAAAAACAAGTTCGTTATAGCTAGGATGGTCGCCATTATTCGGAACGAAGAAGGTAAAATATATCTTCTATTGCAATGTTCATACAGTTTATTATATACATATAGAGCACCAGTACAGCATAAAATGTGAAAAAAAATCAAACATTATACATTAATACTTGATTCCAAATTAATAAGATTTACGTAGCGCGTAAAATATAAACGGAGATAAAATAGATTACTTGTTGGTACTGACTTTAGGTGTGTAATACATAGCGTCAATAAAACATCTGGTAAAGTCCCCTACGATTGATCGATCAGGAATACTTTGTGCTTGTCCATATAGCGCCAACTAATAATTAAAATATTTTAGTTAGTAACTAGCATGTTCTAAAGTATATATAGTACAATCATAAGATTTGTAAGCAACAATGAAGTGGTCGTCTGCAAATTGCCAGAAAGAAAAGTGCATAAAATCGTAGAAATATAGCGTTTTTCCCATTATAACGATGGTTACATTTACTTATTCCTTTATACAGAAGAAAAGCTGCCATTGTATCGAGGAGAAAGAAGTTGAGAGCTACATTAAACATTTTTAACAAAAATATTTTATTGTACTTGATTATCGCTAATATATATGTAAATGGTTTCTCAGGGTTGAGGTTTTTCTGTGGTTTTCCTCACTCCATGCCGAATGCTGGGAACGAATATCATCCTAAGACGCTCCACAGGCGCAGACGTAATAATAATTCGTGGCCGGCCGATGCCTCCTGTAATTGGCGAAAAGCTGTTGGGGGATGCAAAGGCAATTATTAAATTTTGGAATTTCTATTAAAATTAGGAACATAACTGCTTAAATATTTTATCACTAAGCAAAAGTTTTAGGATATCGAGTATTGTGATTCCTTCTTCTTCTTCCTCGCTACACGTGGTAGATAGGCTATTGCCCGTTTTCTTCCTACGCCTCTTCGAATGTAGATGCCCAGCATTCTTTCCAGCATTTTTATGGTCTGCCCTGATTTCTCTTTCCGTCAAGGTTATTTATTTTTACACTTTTTACCAGTCTATCATTGTCCATTCTGCTTATGTGTTTGTTCCAGCATTTTCTTCGTTTTCTTATCCATTTTCCCACGTCTTGTATTTTGCTTTGTTGTCGTAGGTCTGGCCTTCTGATTATGTCAAGCAGTGTTTTTCCATGAATCCTTATTATTTTCATTTCGAGTGTTCGCATCATTTGCTGTGTCTTAGAGGTGTCTGGTCTTGTTCCAGCAGCGTATGTGATTACGGGCCTTACTGCTGATTGGTAAATTCTCACTTTGCTTTCCATTTTAAAGTATTTCTTCCTCCATACAATGTCTCTTAAGCAGCCTGAGATTCGGGATGCTTTCATTGTTTGCCCCCGCACTTCACTATCTAAAGTATTTAAACTGATTCACTTGTTCGATCATTCTTTGGTCAACCTCCAATTTGCATCTTACTGGTTCTTTGGATGTTACTAGGCATTTGGTTTTATCAGTGCTAATAATCATATTCGGTTGTTTTGCTATCTGATTAAAGGAGTGCAATAACAGTTGCAAGTTGCTGATTCTGAAAACAACTTGTCTTCAGAGTCAGCGATTAGTACAGCGTCGTCTGCGTAGGAGACGGCATTGAAGTAAGTATTGCGCATTTTGTAGCCTGATGTTTTAGCTAGTTTTCCGATTATTTTATCCATAATCATATTAAATATAAATGGTGTGGTGAAAAATCTCAGTCTCTTTTCTAGCCGAGTGAGAATAGTTAATTATGATACGAATTACAATTTTAAGTCTTTAATGTTGGAATAATACTCACACACGCACATACAATATTGTATTTTAGATTTCCCGGACCTCGACTCCACAAGTGTATCCGATATACAAATGATTGCAAGTATAGCAGCTGGGGCATTACTGTTTCAAATAGCTTGGAAGATTTGTAATAACTCTACTTATTGTCAGAAGTAACAAGTTTTTCTCTGGAGAGACAACTTCGACATGGGTCACTTTGACGCTGTTGTTATTTAATCAACCGTTGTTTTCGGGGGCACTGCCACTTTACTGAACTTGTTTACCTGGTCGATAGGCTACACAGCAACCTAACGGTACTTTGACTCCAACAACAACACAATAAAATAAGGGCGTGAACCAAACAATATCAAGAATAAAAAAATAACGTTATACGGGCACATTAGCACTGATAAAATAAGGTCGTATGCTTACGCTTGCAATAAATACGTTAGTCTGGTTGATTAACTTGTGCTAGTAAGAACACCTTTAATATTTGAAACCCTGGCCTAGTTTATTCGAAAACAATACACTGCTACCTCTTATGGCAATCTGTTCTGACCGGCACGTCGCTTTTAAATCTTATGATTAGAGACCGGATTATATGCAAAGTGCATATTTTATTTATTTATTATATTTTACGTCTATATGTAGATGTATTAAACCGATTAAAGTTAATTAGCGTTAACTAAGTTTAATCAGTGTAAGACATCTACAAATAGACGTAAAATATAATAAATAAATAAAATAAAATATATGCACTTTGCATATAATACGGTCTCTACTTATGATTATTCGTAGAGTTGGGATGTTCTCCCGCAGGGTCGAATTACAAACTTAATGCTTATCTATCTACTTGCCTTGCCTTCAACTGGTTCTTCTGGAGTCTTCAATATCTCTTCTAAAGACGCTTTAACATCTGTAATGAATCTATCTGCAACTCCAGGTTGTGTATGAACATGAGTTACACAAATATGTACCCTAAATAAAAGTAAATAATTAGATGCAGAAAATAATTAATGATTGTGACAAAAGGATTGGAAACATTTAGATATGTACATGACGTAAACTTTTTCAAAAGTTATATTTACTGTTTACGCTTACGTCAGGGAGAGGAGGGTGGGGGTAAAAATAAGGAAAGAAACATATATGAAGGAACAACTGAGCATATACATCTACTGCGAATTATGCTACGTCTATAGAAAATTTATATTCAGCCATGAATTGTATCAGATATTTGAATACAACTGTTCTTTAATAAATAATTTTTTTGTAACAAAACTGTCTCACTTACGCTGACGGGTATTGCAATGGATTCAAATTCCAGCCTTTAGTACTCAGCATACTTGCTAAACGGTAAATTTCGAATACTTGTGAACCAATGGCTATAACACTCGTTGCTGGTTGACCAAAAATGAAGATTCCTTGCATCTCTCTTAAACTATAATGAGCTACATCAGCAATGAGAATGTAATAATTACTAAACACGCTGGACTCACTGTTTCTCAATATATCTAGCAGTATGAATTACATCTCTGGTGGCGTTTACGTATCCATCTTTTCCTAATGTTAACATTGTTGCCCAGCAGACAGCTATATTACCACCAGCTCTAGATCCTGCTACGGTCGGAGATCCGTAGACACCACCAGGCCAATCTGTTGTTACAGTATATTGGTAATGTCGGTACCTGTTATGTTAAACGTACGATTACGTTAGAATATTTTCGATTATTACAATGTATATAAATTTTATGCATTTAAATGTACTTTTAGTATGTGAAGCAATGGGGTTATGAATAGAGCTGCCAATTCAGTCGGGGTACCATAGCCGTCCGGATCGAGATAAACAATCAATGAACAACAGCTTATATATACGTAATAATATATAAAATATTTCGAAACACTTACTCTGCTGCAAAACATTAGTAATCCGAATTACTTCAACAATACACCTGCAGCATTTTGTTTCTTTTCAATAGAGTTTCAATGGGCGATGCTTGGTACGATAAAAAAAATGTTTTTATACAAAGAAAATGACCGCTTCACATCTATACTTGTAGTCATAAGAAAAAGGCCCTACGTCATCAACAAATGAATGTGAATTAAATCAGTACTTCAGCGGCATATAGATATTGTACTTCCGGGAGTATTTCAAAAATGTTATGGCGCCCATAAAGTGCTTCCACGAACAGACGAAATGTCAATGATATTGATATTAGTTAAAAAAAAATCGTTTTATAAATTACTTGTGAAGTATTATAAATAAAAACAATCAAAAATCGTCACAAGTAGTTACAAATAACATACAAAATGCAAATAACTATTTACATGACGTTCTCTCAATACGGCTGCTTACGATGTGGATGTTGTTGTTGATAGGGCAATCTCTTTTTTGTTTTATTTCTATCTTTGTTCTGTACATTATTGAACACACGGGGTTAGAAGAACGTGTCTCTTCCCGATATGTTACGAACAAATGACATACTTTGCACGCTTGCCACGCGATCATGTTTCTGCCTGCCCGGCGTCATCAGCACGGTCTCGAGCGATTTTCTCAACCCCACATTGCAAATTCACTTTCTATGAATATCACTTTGAATAAACAGACAATCAAAAGTGAGCATTTCTTAGCGCCATCTAGTGCCAAGAAAAGACACTTGAGTTTGCATGACAAAGGCTTATCGCACGTTAAAGATATTATTTCTACACCATCGCGATATTAATTCAGGATACTCTTTTCTAGTAACTAATACTAATACAACCTTCTTTTGACATAATTACGTTATACACTAAAGTTGATATAACGAATATCACGTATCACAATTCCTTTACTGCTGCCGCAATGTACATATTACGACCGTTTCCCGTGAATATATTACATGTAGTATTATATTGTACCCACCCGTCTCGCCCATACTGGTTTTCCGACATGGTTTGGCAGCTCTACTTATGAATTTATATCTTAAAACAGAGTAGCACAATACCAACCAATCTCAGAAATACTTCTTACTTGGGATGTTTATATAGAATTACCGATGTGCCTTTGGGAGTATATCCATATTTGTGGGTGTCAGCTGAAATACTAGTAACACCTGGCAGTCTGAAGTCGGCAATTGGGGTCGGGTAGCCCGCTTCATTCATAAATACAGTTAAAAAACCACCTAAGCAAGCGTCAACATGTACAGGAATATTATATTTCAAGCCTAACTCGGATATAGCTTCTATATCATCTATGGTGCCATAAGGATAATTAGGAGCGGAACCTGCTAACTGAAATGAAAGAGATGTACGTAATTTCTAAATATCGTTAACCCTTCGTCTACCAGGAAGTCAACATATCACGAAAGTATTTTTTACTGCAAAAATTATTTATCAGAAAAACTTTTTGCAAAAAATTATAAAGCTATACGTTCTTCGACAACAGCACAGCTCTACTATAAGTTAAAAAAAAGAAACAACTCGTGAAAGTCGGGTTCACTGGGTCTGGTTGGTAGAAGTAAGATTAATGGAAAGAATGTTAAATGCTAACCATTACTGTATTAGAACTAATGGCTCGTCTCATAGCTTTAATGTCAACTTGATAATTGCCATCAACTGGTATAGATTTTACACGTAAATTAAAATACTGGGCGGCTTTATCAAATGCACTGTGTATAGTGACAGGAACAACTATCTCGGGTTTTCTAACTCCTCGCACTTCTTTGGCAAAATCTCGGTATGCTTTGCAAGCCATTAAAATTGATTCAGTGCCACCTGTTGTTACCTATTAACAAAAAAATAAGAACAACATAATAAAATACAGACTTTATGTGAGTTGAATAATATTAAGATATACAATATTTGTATTACCTATTTTACTTACACAGCCACAAGCATTCGAATCACCATAAAATAAATTTGCCGACATCCTAACAATTTCAGCTTCCATTTTGCAAATTCCAGGAAATACATCCGTGTGTAATGGATTAGTGTAAGAGGTTTTCCCATATACCTCTTTGGTAATATGCTTAATGTCTTTATTAATCGTGTAAATAGTGCCAGAAACAAGCCCACCCTTATAATTGTAAGGACCTAAATAATCAATATTTTATTATCAAACAAAAAAGCTAATATAATGTTAGCTTACTCAAAGCTAGGGTTTCATCGACTATCCGTAGAAGTTCTGGGGGAGGAAGGGGTTTATTAGGCAAAACTGTAAAATACTGTAAATGTGAAGCTTTTGATGATATAGCTAGTTCAAACTCTGAATTAACTTTATTCATTTCAGCTTCAATCTTCCTTTTCACCGGTGGTAACAATTTTATATATTTAAAAAATATTCGCCTTGCTCTTTTAACAATTGCTGTAAAAAGAGAGGTGTAACCTTCATAATGTTATCAAAAGCATTGCAAACCTACGTTCATCATCGAATATAAAATTGTACAGCCATATAGTTAATAGCACAGTTGAGGTAGTGTATGTGACGATTTGCCATGGTTCTTTTCCAACAAAACGTGCATTTATAGTATCTTTAAGTAAATTTAAGGAAGTTTTCGCGCAAGATACCATTGTAATAGTTCTAAATTAAAAACTAACATTTATAGTGAATAATCTCATAAGCAACCTTTATTGACACAATCACTTCAGATAAGGTATTATTTGGAATTCTTACTTTGCAATTTTTATTCTAAACAAACAAAAGCAGATATCGACAAAACACAAAGTCCATTTTCATTAAAAAAATGCCATAACCTAAATATAAACCACCTCAAATACCTATGGGGACATTCTCATTATATGATGCTGTTCGTATCTCTTTTAGTTTCTTTCAGAATAATAGATGACAGCATAGGTAAAATTTAAAGAGTTCGCTAAAAACGTTTCATCAGAAGCTAAACAGAATGCATCCATCAGAAGCTAAACAGAATGCATCCATCGTTTGATCTTTTATGCCGCATTAACTAAAAGGAAACATATACGTTGTTATAGCTCTCTTGACTGTAGTGAGAAGTGTATTTGCTTTATCGATATCGAGAGGGGTAAACGAAAGGTAAGTAAATACCAAGTATATCCTATTTTATTGACGCACCCCATTAATAGCAATAATAATGAACTATATAAAAATAAGAATTTTTAAATAGAAACAATGCTGTATGCATTTTATTTTTACATACGGATGAAGGTGAAGTTAAATTTTCTGTGCAGTTTCTAAGAATAAACTAAGATTTTTTGACAAAAGTTTCGGTAATCAAATATTAATCATTTATTATTAGGTGTAAGTATGGTAGAAGTCTATTATGTTACGCTGGCATAGCTTTCCAAATCTCACCAAAAATGTAGAATGGACTGAGAACAGTAGTAACTTTGTGGAAGTACCTTGCAGCAAGAGATATTGAAAGAAATAATGAATTATTACCACCAGTTTTTCCTGAACTATGTATACCTGGTATAATCGGCAAATTTACATTTTGTTGCATTCTAAATTCATAGGAAACAGATACACAAAATATCAAAAGTCAAGAGAAAAATATATTAACTGAATTGGACATGTTTGGGCCTAGTACTTCTATTTGTAAGCATCTTATAATTTTGATTATAAATATATATACTTCTCTGATTAGACAGCTCTATTTTATTATGCTTCCTAAGTATTGTACGTAAATATGCTTTGTAAAACGATTTTGATTGCAAACACAGCTGATTTTCTTTTAATACTTACAAGACATGAGATAATAATTCACTTATATTTTCCAAACGTAAATTGTACGTAATGTAGCAATATTTTATGTAATATTAATATAAAATTTTGCTATATTACGTATGGTTTACTCCTTAAGCATAATTCAATTTAAATCTAATACATATTGTATATTAATGCTATTATTGTTAGTTTCTTCCAAGCCGCGCAGATGGTGTTAAACATAGAACCATTAGTAGCCAGGGACTATCATATCCTATTCTCTCTCCAAATAACCTTCAAATTCATGTCAGGTTTATGCTTTCTTGCACCTTCAAGGTCTAGATGACAGCACCTCTTAAAATTTGAAACATGTATTTACTGATATTTTAATCATTATGAGGATTGAATAAAGAAAATTGTTTTGAATTCCATAGAAATGCACTTGCTACCAATTTCGTTATGAATCTATTAAAGATGGTTAAAATTCTCATTCGCATATGGATGTATAATTGGTTGCATATATATCAGATTAATTAATTTAATTTAAAAAATTATGGTAGGTAAATTAAAAACTATGGAAATAATTTTAATTCATTTTATAACTGTAGTGAAATAATATTATTGCTAATGTTGTGTCAAAAATTAACAACAAATCGTCAGAATGCTTTTATAAATCTATTCAATGCCCCAAATTAAATTCATTTAATTTCATATTTCCATTTTCTTCCTTATTTTTCCACTTGTATAATAAAAATCAAGTAAGTTGTCAGCACATGCATGAATGCAAACAGTATAGAATTATTTAATTTAAAAAAACCAGCAGCTTTGAAATAAAACTTGCTTTTAGTAGCTCGTGTACTCAGCAACAGTAACTGTTTCCTGAAAAACTGTTTTTGGGATCTACTAGACGCATTTAAATCTTGAATAAGTTTATAACAAAGCCTAGTAGTTTCGATTATTTCGTTTGACGAGCTATTTGCAGATGTAACTAACAGAGTTCCAATAAACTGAAAAGAGAGAATAAAAGCGTATATTAAATTGATTATATTTGAAAAAAAATGACAAACTTTAAAACTAATTTGAAGAAATCTAACAAAATGTTTTGATATGAATTTGTTTATGTCATTAAAATAATTTTCAATTTCATTCGGTTTTCAGATTTAATGCAATTTCAACAAACTGCATAAAGTAGATTCGCAGCCTAGTAACCATACTAATTACGATCATACAATTGAACCTTAAATATCAGGTGGGACGTTAGTTAAATGTACTTTTCCCGTCAAGCTGGATCTGTTGAAGTAATTATGTCAACTGATTACCAAGATCGGCAAATGTTGGATCATCCCATTGCGAATTCCACTTTAAATTTCTTACCACCTCCTTTTAACCGTTGAAGTTGCTATACTCAAAGATGATTCTAACTAAACTCTCGTTTTCAGTGGAAATATGATACTTAATACTAACAGAATGATTTGTTATCTTCATTCGTATGGACTTTCCTTTCTCATAGAGCTTAATAGTTACATTCAAATCCATATTACAAATGGTACGCTACTCGTTTTTTTAATTTTTTGGATATACAAACTATCGCATTTGGTTGTCTCGTATCTAATTTTCTAATAAAGATCCGTAGCAACTCAAGCTTAGTAATTTCAGTCTGTTTTTGTAAAATATGCCTCAATTGAAACAAATAATAAATGTTTACAATTCCTCCTGGAACATTCTGTATAAGCTAATTAAAAGCGTCCATGTTTGGACACATGTATGGAGAAGGAAAACTTTAACACGTGAACTCGTAATCAAAAATACAGGAAGGCCTCTACATAACTGCGCTAAGTTGTTTTTGTTTATAATTTAAAGAACGCGGACTACGCTATGGAAAAGTCTGCTCTCGCACAGAGCATTGCTTGTTTACTTATTTATTAGTAAGCGTATAAATACACAATAAAATTGTGTCCTGCTCTTTACTTTTTAAGTACTTTGTCACAAATTCAACAAAAATACGTTGACTTTAGAAATAAATCTACTTATGTCAACTTATGTAAAATTATACAATTCTAGGAACGTGGTGGTATTTCTAGCTCTATAATTGGAAAAGCATTCCATCTACGTTAGAAATGATTTCATAGGTAATATCGGAATGCTCTAAGGTGCCACTTATTCACTACCCATCATAAGTTTGATCGCACTATACAAAAAAAAAAAAAAACAAAACAAACCAGAGAAATTTATTAAAGAAACGAATTTTATTCATTGACTTAATGTTTTATTTTTTTATTTTTATTGACAAAAGAATACATTCTAATAAAATATATATTGTTATAATGTTCCCTTTTGCTTTAATAATTGCCTGACAGATATGTGGCATCCTCCAAATACGATTCGTCTATAGCATTGCACACTTCTCAAGTGATCATGCAAGAGCTTAATGGGTTTGCAATCAGGGTTTGCTTAATGGGTTTGCAAGGATACCTTCAGAAGATTTGCCTTGAAAATAAGCTTTAACCACCTTTGCTGTGTTCGGGGTCGTTGCTCCAATTAATTTGCATCCAGATGGTACCGCATCGTTTTCTAGAATTCTCAAATACTCGTTTTTTGTCATTGTTTTATCTATTTTAACTAATTTTCTAATCCTCTCGCCTCCAAAGCAACCTCATACCATTATGTTTCATCCTCCACGTTCCACTGTTTTTGAAATATACTCATCTAATATTCGACAACATTTTTTTTTCCAGGGCGGCGACGAACAAACGTGCTACTCCCAAATAATTCGAATTTAGATTGGTCCGTCCATAACACGTAACATATTTTTCCAATCATTTACACTCTAGTTTGCATGAGCTTTCGACCAATTTAGTCTTTTCCGTTTGTGTATAGATCTTGACCAGGGTTTTCTTCTGCTACACAATCCCTCAGACCGAGTTTTTATTAGTCTTCGTTCTACTGTTTTACTGTCAATGCTTCAATTCGCAATTTTTTCTCATTTGCTATGTCCTTTTTTTACCCATAATGAGAAAATACGCATACAAGCAATCACTTAAAGTGCAACACTAACACGTAAACACGGAAAGAAGCGTTGTTACATAAACCGATAAATATTCTTTCTACAATAGTAACCGATCCAAATAACATTCTATGAATTAACTGGATCTTTCACTCATGTTTCTATTCGTCTTCTACACAGTACAGAAGTATTCATGAGGGGAATAATAATAGGCAAGAGGCAATATTTAGGGAACGTGGTTAGATAGGTATTGTAAACCCTGTTCATGAATTTTGTACTTGTATTTGTAAATTATCGGGTTGGAAACATACAAAAGCTTAAATTTATGAAGTGAACACTAATAAAATGGTCAGGGACTGTATTATAAATGCCATTCCAAGAAAACTAGTATGAATTTTTCTAAATATTTTTAAAATAGTTCAAAGTGTAACACAATATACTACGTGCGATCAAATTTGTAATGGATAGTGTATGTACACTAAGGGCGACAGAATAAAATACACACCTAATACACTAATTAAAAAAAAAGATTCTATTCTCGTTATATATACAAATTATTTTAAAATTTTGAAACTAGACTAATATTTTGTCGATCCACCTTTACTTGCGTGAAGTGCTGCGAGTCGTCGTGACATTGAATTTATTAAATGATTAATGGTGTCTTCTGGAATATTTAACCACTCTTCTGTAACAGCTGCCACGAGTTCTTCCTTATTGCTGGGTTTTCGGGGTCGTTTCGCCATATTTTTCTGGATTATGTGCCAAACATTCTCTATCGGATTCATGTCTGGTGATTGGCCTGGCCATGGTGAAATCCGAATCCCCTGTTCCTCTTTCCATGTGGTTGTTGCTCTTGCTTTGTGGCAGGGTGCTTCAACCTCCATAAAAGTGGCGTCTTCTTTAGATAAAATGGCGTTGTCGAATATCGGTAGTAGTTCTTCTGTTAATATTCGGATATATTTTGCCGCATTTATATTTCCGTCGCAGATTACTAATTGCGATCTTCCACCATACCATATCGCGCCCCACACCATGATGTTCACACCGCCGTATTTCACCGTCTGATGCAAAAATTTGTCGTCCAGTTGCCGTGACGAACGTCTCCATACCCACGTACGACCACTATAATTGAATTGACAGTATCTGCTTTCGTCTGAAAAAATAACAGACCGCCAAAACTCTTCGGGCTTCGTTCGCATTTCGATTGCCCAAGCCATTCGGCGCCGTTTTCGAAACGCCGTAAGGAGAGGTTCTTTCTTTGCCACCCTGTTATACATCCCCACACTGTGAAGGTATCGCAGAATGGTGCGCTGACTTTTCTGTCAAGTTGCCGCAAGTTCAGCTGTACTTTTTCGCGGTTCTCTTAACACTTCGCGCACAAGCACCCTTTTATTTCTTTCAGAAGGTCCGGCACGATCTGGTCTCGGCTCCACTGTTGTTTTCTCCTTGCGTTTAAATTGTGTAATCACACGGTTAATTGTGGACAACGGAATATTTAAAAATTTACTTATTTCACGCCCGCGTTCACTCTGGCCAATGATGCGATCCCGGGTGAAGTCGCTAATATCACTCGAACTTTGTAAACGAGGCACAGTTGTAACAATGCTAAACTATGACGAATTCCTTCCGATACATCTACCCTTACCCTAATGACAAGAGAAAGTTCTTAATTCTTTCTTAGAATTTAGCTGTTTACATATTTATACCGCTTTACCAGGTGTCTATTTTATTCTGTCACCCTAGTGTAGTAGTAATTTTGCTTCTAGCTAATTTTTAATACGCATAAATTACAATTCACAACTCGTCGAAACTACCTTTTTGACAGTTACAATATTATTACCTGAATAGATCTTTAAAGGTTCTTATTGTAACACTGATTAAAATATGATACTAACCATTGAATAAATACTCCACACTGCGTTGCTAAGCGTATAAATCCACACAAAATGTATACTTCGATACTTCTTCGGAGGATGAACATGCCATCTAACTACGTGAGAAAACGATAGTAGAACAGTAATTAAAGTATATTGTGCGTATAGCATTACTGGCCATTCAAAAACTATATTAAAATAATCCACAGATTCGCATAATTTCTCTAAAACTCCTTGCATCACTCTCAAATCGCTTGTTTCACTGTTTACACCGCTTATCGTGAAATATGGTTTACTACAATAGGACGAGACACAATTTTCGATTACCATATTCATACAGATCACTCTTTCTTGTATAGCTTTCATAAAATGTCTTGCTAATATAATAAAAATTCCAGTGAAGTATTTTTCGATGTTTTCTCCCGTAAAGTAATAGTGATATATTCGCTTATCCGAAATATAGTATAGATACTCTTCTAAACAGTACGCCCAACAGAAGTATAAGTGTATTAATATCAATTCCATCCACAAACATCGATTTTTAGGCTTTAGATTGATGTATTTTAAAAAGATTCGATCGATTCTCAACATAGTTCGTAAAAAAATCATATACTCTTTATATCTATAGAAATTAAACAAGAAAATTGTGACTAAACTGAAACACATTAGTGCTAATCGTGCTAGTACGTCAATAATTATTGAAGGTGCTGATCGTTTAAAGATAGTGGATTTTAAATACATTTGAAACAAATCGTAAATTGGTATGATACACAGCAGCACAATTGCGTAAATACGTTTCGAAATTATACAAATTCGTCGATCTTTCTGATAACCATTTCCAAATAAGATATTCAAATTGGCGAACGATAAGACTGTACTTATTACTGCGATTACTCTCAAGTACCGAATATCGTGCAGTTCTTGAGACATCTTAATATTATTCTAATCCACAATTTTCTACAATGAATAGAATAGAAAGCAATACTCTTTGAATGGTGAAGATTAACATTAAGAATATTCAACTATGATGATTACTGCAGTAACGTGAGTGATATAATAATCATCGAAATGAAGTATGCATTACTAGTATTAGATTCCTTTTATTATCATAATAAAATTCAGATGGAAAGTGATTGGATATTGATTGAAACTGTCATTTAATTTAGTTGCACTATTTTTGTACAATAGCCGTTAAAAGTACAAAACATACGAAGTAGTTAAAGAAATAATATTGCAAAAGAAAAATATGGAATTTTTGTAATCAGAAGTTTGAAAAAATGTTTAATCTTGTTGCTAATTTCAGTTCTAGCTAAAAACATCGTATTTTACATATGTAAGTCTCCAATAAATAATCGGCATATTTGTCAACCGGTGCGTGAATTGAGTATTCGTCAAATAAGACTAAGGAAAAACAATCACCTACACCGAGAGAAAAAAAATTGTTACATTAACCGTCGAAGTTTTGTGTTAACATAATTTATTTTTGAATACGAACAATTTGTTTTCAGTGTTTGTTCTATGTGTAGAAAAATGTTGAACTATTTTAGTTGATCGAATGATGACATGAAATATTATATTATAAGTCCATAGTTTGCGTATAGCTAAGCTATAACGTGCATATATATGATTAATAGCTGAGTTTCGAACCGCTTCTGGAAATAAGGCCAATGTTATAAGAAAATATATTTTTTAAATGATATAAATTTAATAGAAAGAATTTATTTCATCTCCATATTTTATATGTTGTGCGTTTTAAATCTGTTCGGTTGACAATGAGAGTGCACATGCTCTAGAAACGCTGAATTGCAAATAAATAATTAATTTGTGTGCCCTGGAGTTTATTGCGACACGTGTGAATCGCAATACATGGCTACAGTAGGTAAATTAAGGTTAAAATTGAAAAAAGCGCAATAGGTAACATCGAAGCTGCAATATGTATATACAGTCCCTGTTCATTTTATTAGGACCCTTTATAAATTTATGCTTTTGTGTGTTTCCAACGTGATAATTTACAAATACGAGTATTAAATTCATGAATAGGGTTTACAATACCTTTTGCCTAAGACAAGATTGAAAGACACAGTAATTCGTAAAACATTATTTGGATTGATTACTATGGTAGAAAGAATATTCATCTGTTTATGTAACAACGTCTTTTCCGTGTTTACGTGTTAGTGTTTCACTTTAAGTTATTGCTTGTATGCGCCTTATATTTTTTCCGTTATGGGTAAAAAAAGGACAAACCAAAGGAGAAAAAATTACGTGTTAAGGTATTGTTGGGTACAGGAGTGTATTCTCAATGCACAATTGCAAAGAAAGCAGAAGTATCCCAACAGACAGTGCAGCGAATCGCTGTCACCAACATTACATAATTGAAGATTGGCGAAAGGTACAACACCAATATAAGCGTGTATTGAAGGATCTCTTGATGCCATATATCAATGATTTAGATCCGAATGAAGGCCCTTACATATTCATGCACGATAAGGCACCATGTCACATGTCCAAATCCATCTAAAGCTTTTTGGAAGCGCACGCTCCGCCAGTGTTGCCTTAGCTGGCAAATTCTCCCGACCTCAATGCAATTGAAAACGTGTGGAGGACGCTATAATTAGGCGTACCATTAACACTTGCATGGACAACATGCCAAAAAGAATAACAGCAATTATAAAAGCCAAAGGGGGCATTACAAAATATTAGTTATATAGTTATGACGATGTCTATAAACTTATGCTACTACAATACATTTTTCATTATATATAATATTTGTCAAGTATGAATTGGTTTTCAGCAAACAAATCTAAGGCAAAGCAATCGGCTACTTCGTCAGGATTCAAATACGTTAATCCAAATTTATATCGCATCCTACTTTAGAAACTGTACTCCTAAATTTAGCTGTTAAACCCAAACTTTGAATTTTCCTGAACCACGATTGGTGCAAATGAAAATGACAGCCGTAGGTTTGTACTGACCTCCGCGTGAGTGCTTTTCCCAAAATCTATAAAAACTTTTGTACAGGACGTCCATACACACTTCAGTCATATCATATAAACTTCTAATATTGCTCACTGGGTAGTTTATTAAAACCGAAACTTTCAACCTTGCTTGTTTTAAGATTAACAGCTTTCAGTATATTATAGACCTCATGTCTTATTTTATGTTAACGACCCAGTAAGAAATTTTCTCGTTGCGTTGTACAAATTTCTTCATATATAAGTGAAATCTGGTTTCTGGCCTCACCCCGAATATTTTTTTGTTTTTTTTCGGAAATATCATCAACGACTTTACGCTTACATGCATTTGAAATCACTTTTCAGTTTAGTTTACTTTCATTCTGTTCATGATTATGTTCTAGCTAACTTCTGGTCACTAAATTTTCTGCACCAAGCGTAAATATTTTTGTGGGACAATTTAAGGATTTTTTGTACAATCCCAAAACACTTAGCCACTCTTCAACATTTCCTGTTTCGAAAAAGTGTACTTGGTAACCACTAACAAACGTTCTCAGTTGTAACTGTCCACGAAAGAGATTTCCATAATTCTTTACTACATACAACAAAACTTAAGACTGAGAAGAGGATCTAATTTCTTACTTTAAGCAAACAAGGAAACACACGATACAACGGGTTCTTCAGATGTGATATTACAAACTAAATATTTTCTTAGATATAGAGTAATACAACAATAAACAAGCAAATAAAAATATTTTCGAAATAATCTGTTTGATCATCAAAAAATTTATCGTTGTTCTTACATTACATCGGTCCATATAAATCCATTAAGTTTCATTTAAATCAGTGGGGGACCTGTGTTTCCTTGTTAGTATAATATGTACCAACTCTTTGAAACTTTAGTTATAGGGATGTTTATGTTGAAGGTACGTCCCCACTTATCACTAGCAATATTAACAAAATAATACCTTTGCTATTTCGTCGTGCAATTCTAGGTAATTCTCTACATCTACCGTTGATAAATATTTATAAGGCAATTACAAAATTATATAGAACCATGAAATTCCCTCTGAGTGTGTTGTGATACTGTTATTCAAGTATCATATGAACTTGTATTTGTAACAGAGAAGTTGTTTGAATAAGAAAATTACGAAGATATCTGACGCAGTTTGCACTTTTGGCAAGTAATTATTAAGTATGTAATTCTAAGTACTTAACAATTATTAGCATCTGACCCACCTCCGGAATGGCATCATATTACGCGAAAACTTTGATGACCAACGATGTTCATTTATATAAGTAGTACATATCAAATATATTGTAGGATCATGTATACATATATTCTCGGATACTACAATATTATAAATACTATGTTTGACATTTGTGGTGAACACTGGAAATTGCAGCATAAATTGGAAAAGAAATATCTCAATTGTAGAACAGTACGTTGCAATTTTTTTTTAGATTAGCTTTAGGAACATGGTTAGGTAATGAAGACCATCCTGTGACTCTTCGAGCAGTGTATCGTGCAACCAAAGGTTTCGACCACCGTTACCACTTATAGCTCAGCACCTACAGTGCTGTTTGGAGTTATGCAGGTTTTGAATGCACTGAAACGTGGAGTGGCATAGCGTAGTGTTCAGTGATGAATTACGACTTTGTATAGGAATGCATGATAGCCACGTGGGGGTTACAGGAAGACGTGAGTAGGTCTCAGTTGGCGTCCGTTCGAAATACCATGAACAGCCAGTATTACGTTGATGAAATTGTGGAACCTCTCATCCTTCAATATCTTAAACTGCTCGAAAAACCATTTTTCCAATGGGAAAAGTCGCAACTAAGAATTTCGTGCAACAAGTTGAAAGAACATTTGAGTTTTAATGATAGTTTATATATAGAAGCAGATAATTTGCAATGATTTAAAAAAATTACGTAGTTACAATTTTAGAATTTATACTTTTAAGTGGTCTGGAAAGGAGAGGGCTAGAAAAAGGAATGATAGAGATGATTAAGGCATTGTATAAAACAACAGGAATAGTGTCAGAACTTTCAACGCGGAATCAGCTGAATTTGAATTACAAATTGGATTAAAACAGGGATGCGTATTAAGCCCATTGTTATCCTCTATATTAATAGATGATGCTTTTAAAAAAGCCAAACAAAAAGGAAAACGTATGAAAGTAGGAAACTGGAAAATGAATCCAATTAACGTACAGGAACTAATGTTTGCAGATGATATGGTATTGATAGAAGGCTCAGAAAAGACATTACAGCAAAACTTGAAGATATACCAAGAAGAACTAACAAAGATAAACATGATGAAAATAAACATAATGACAATAGCGGCAGAAGAAAAAGAAAACATAACATCAAAATCGAAGAAAAAGCCTTGTTAAAGTTACAAGTAATTAGGAACAACCATTGAAGACAACGGGAGAATAGAGAAAAAATAAATGAGAGAATAGGCAAATCCGCAAAAGTATATAATACATTTATAGATAAAAAAAAAACCAAAACAAATAAAGACAGAGTGTATGTATTAAAAAGTAGTCAGACCAACACTAACATATAGCAGTGAGTCATGGACAACCATGAATTGAATTAAAAGCCGAAGTACGGCCATGGAAATGAGATCCCTAAGAAGATTAAAAGGAGTAACAAGGAAAGAAATCAGAGACACGACAGTCACTAATAAACAAGCTAAATATCAAGCCAATAGAAATAATCATAGAGAGGAGACAACTAGGATGGCTTGGACATGCACACGGAATGGAAGAAGATCGAATGACAAAGAGGATTTTTGAAGCCAAACCAGAGGGCAAAAACAGAATAGGTAGACCCCGAAACACCTGGAAAGAACAAATGTATAAAACATTAGAAAAAACAAGTATGGGATGGTTTGAAGCCAAACAATTGGCTCAGAACAAACTGAGGAAGACAAAAATAAGAGAATGATAGTCCGACAAGGTACAAAGGACATAGGATTAAAAAAATAATTTAAGTGATTTAACTGGACTTATTTTTCAAAATTAAAGCTAATAAAAACATTTTTAAGACATATTATGAACCAAAAATGGATTATCTATTATCTTTAGACAGTCCGCTATGTTAAATGGAATACATATTCATGATGTTATAGGCAAATTTTCACAATTGATAGCACGAAAATTTGATTTTATAAAAGTCGTAAGTGTTTCAACAAATTACCTACAACTATTATACCATGGATTTTCTAAACTCTGTGTTCGGATAACAGGTTTCTCGTTTTTCTTTTCTCATTTATGATGACCTCTGACTATCTCTTTATAGAGTGTACAAGCTGCAATAAATGTTGTTATTATTCTATTATTATTATTATAGTCGTAACACTACCTACGTTTTTATTGTTAATGCAACACTAGAATTACATTCATCAATGCACGTAAGACTAGCATTGACGTGTACCTGAGCAAATACTGAATAAAAGTTGTTGATATTTTCCATTATCACCTTATTCTATGTTGTGAAACATTTCCCTAATTGGGTGCTACCAAAATAGCGAAAATTAACACTAATCACGTTCTGCTAGTAACATGTTTATCGCATTTTAAAGTTCGCATACGCCTCTTTTGCGTAAATCATCGTTAGTTACTTTGTAAGTTCAGATAGTAAGACAACGATATGTTCCACCGAAGATGGATTTTATCAATGTACTCAGCGAAATTTCTATAGCCCTATATTTTTAACAAAATATTTGGTTTTCTTCCATCGAAATTAATGCTGAACTACAAAGAAACAAATGCAAGAGAAAATAATATTAAAAAAATATTACATTTTATATAGAGAATATTTACAATAATGGTACCTTAAAACAGCAAAATTTCTATAGGTGTATTAACACAAAATTAATAAAAAAAAAATAAATACATAAAAAATTTATAGTTCTTTTTAAACTTAGTAGTGTGTTAGATCCTCTATTGAAAATAATTTCATATATTCGGGTTCTCATATAGCCTATCAATTTGTTCAATGTTAAAATGGGAATATCATTCCAACACCTTATTATCGCAGATTTCCCTCTTGCCAATATTTCCCAAAGATTTTCGATGGGATTTAGATCGTTTCTTGCGCAAATCCGGTCAATAATATTTGAAACCATGCCCGTTTAAACTAAATTTCTTCTCATTCAGAAGATGTGATTTTGTTCCACTCTCATATGATTTTGTGCGCATTTCAGTCTTGCCTGTTTCTGTCTGTTTTAAGGGTGCTTGTGAAACTGCCGGATAAAATTTGTTGTACAGGTCTGTTTAATACTGATAAATTTAATTTACATTTTATTTGTTGCGCGGTTACATTACCAGAAGAGGCTAACCGAAATATTAATGAGCGCTGCCTTTGAGTTAGTTCTCGATTACTCATCTTGGCGCGATTTTTGCCACGGAAAAATTGTGATAATGGGATCGTTCTATTTTCTTAGTTATGAGTCGGTTTAAAAACCCTACCTCGTTATAATAATTTATTTTTGAAAGCAATTTACCTTGCGGCATTTTCATTATATGATATGTATATTTCGATAATATAGGTATATATTTAACAATAGATAAACATTTGAAGATATTTAGAGGCTTTCCTTACACTGAAAGGCACTGCCTGATTTCGTAAGATATCCATTTAACTCTGTGAATTATAGAAGTTTTACTCGTATTTATACATTTATACATCAGTATATCCTTTACATCTACCCACATCTAATAGCTGTGATATTGACAAAATAATGTCTCTACTATTTCTTTGCCTTCGAAAATGTAATCCCAACCCATACCATGGCTAAATACATATTAATAACAATAAGTATTACATTAATATACAGAAATTCTAAGATATTTTTAAACCACATTGATATACTTTATAGTAACTTACATATTGAGTACATGCTGGAACTAAGAGCAGTTAACTGTAACAAAAATAAGTACCATAAGGATACAGTAATGACAAATATTTTTGGTAGACTAACTAATTAAGAATATAAACATTTATCAAAAAAAATCTAGTTTAAGCATTAACAATAAAACTAAACTAAAGCCAAGATGGTTAGGTTTTATTACTTTTGTAGTGACTTATTGTTTTGAATTCTATGAATATAGGTAATAGATAATAGATTGTTATCGTCGTAGAAGTCAATGTCTTCTTGAATCTAAACCAAAGCGAATAGTAATTACAATATGTATAGATCAAACGAAGTAAAGGCATAAATTTACGTTATACCATCTTATGTACACTACCGTCCATATATATTAGGACGACTATGAATAGTATAGAAATACATGTAAAGCTACAGAAAAATTGGCTGCTATCTTTGGCTTCTCTTTTCGTACACGTCAGAAACGAGTGCTTTAGCAGTAGCGTATAGCTCGGTTATTATCAATATTAAAAATAATGAATGTAATTACTTACTATTTTAGTTCGATTATGTTGTTGATGTAGACTGTAGATCAACAACGCCTACATCATATGTGCGCAACAACCGGCCCGTTGTAAGATTTGATCCGACCCGCGAGACATTTTGAAAAACCCAATTAAAAAAAATATTACACTTTCACGATTTAATTATAATGTTGTATCTATTTTTTTCATTTCATTTTCTTATTTTAATAAATTGCATTATAATAACATTGTCGTATTATTTCATGTCTGATATCTATCGCTAGAAATTTTGAACACTACTTTAAAATGCACTTCTTTTAAATGTGGTTCGCGAACGTATTTGCACATTAAAGTTTGGCCCGCAACATGTCAAAGGTTACCCGTACTTTCCCTACATCAACAACACAATCAACAACACAATCAAACTAAAATAGTAGGTAATTACATTAATCGTTTTTAATATTGATAGTAACCAAGCTGAACGCTACTGCAATATACATTTCAGTTGTATTTTAATAGATTTATAGCGCAATTTACACAAACAATACGATATAGTATATTTTAAATTTAAATTGCATTTTATGACACCTGCAACTGTTTTAATCCCCACTGTAATCAGATTCAGATAAATTCTAGGAAAGAATTGCAATATAACACGAAACCGTTTCAAGAAACAAATTGTAAAAGTACCCGAAAACTTTTGCAATGTGTTTTGAATAGAGCGTCAGTCAAAATTTGTTATAGTGCGTGTAAGAACGTAGTTAAAAATGCCGTAACAACAAATATCAATTGAAAAACGTTTACCCATTGTAACAATAACATTGTACTGCTACTATTCAATAGCATAAATCGTTAAACAGGTAATGGTTAACCTTTTTTGAAATCAGTGCACGGTTGTGGCAGTTTGGTAAATTACTGATTGTCAAAATACCAAAAGAGGAATTGCTCCACGGTTAGGGATTTCACCGAAAGGTATGCGTTATGCATTGGGCCGGAGAAGAGTCGCAGAAAACGAAGTGGGCGGCGCCTTCTGGGAGTGAAAATAGATTTATAGTAACGACTTCGAAACGAGATTAACGTCTAACGGCATCGGATATCGTAACGCGTGTTAATACACAACGACGAACAAATGTTTCTGTTATCACCGTCAAGAGGCGATTATTGACAGCAGGTTTAAGGAGAGATCGCAAAAAAACCGTTTTCAAAATGTGTGCACAAAGAGAAACAACTAACATGGGCAAGAGAGCATGCAAACAGGTCACTGGATAATTGAAACACAGTCTTATGGACAGAG
This sequence comes from Trypoxylus dichotomus, assembly GCA_023509865.1. NCBI lineage: Eukaryota > Metazoa > Arthropoda > Insecta > Coleoptera > Scarabaeidae > Trypoxylus > Trypoxylus dichotomus. The sequence goes on from CM042081.1 coordinate 40,713,584, forward strand.
GATTCCAAATTTCAGTATTTTTGGTACGCAACGGAGAGTTTTTGTTTGTCGACGACCAGGAGAAACAGCTAGTGAGACCTGCTTAATGCCGTCCTTCAAACACGGAGGTGACAGTCTTGTGGTTTTGGGGTTGTTTTGCTGGAACAACTAGATGTGATTTAATGAAAATTAGTGGTACAATACGGAAAGAACAGTATTTTGATATTTTGCAAAATCATGTTATTCCATGTGGAAGTCGTCGTGTTAGTCAGCAGTTTGTATTCCAGCAAGACAATGAACCCAAACATACGGCGCGAGTCTGTAAAAACTTTTTAGAGGAGAAAGAAGCAAGAAATGAAATAGAATCAATAGTTTGGCTTTCTCAAAGTCTGGATTTATCCCCCACAGAGCTCTCATGGGATGAGCTTGATTGAAGAACTTGACAGAGGTAACCTCAGAACACCCAACACCTACGGAAATATTTACAGAACGTATGGCAACAAATTGAATTTGTGCAGCGGTTATCAAAGCCAAAGGAGGTCATATCGAGGAAAATAAATAAAAGTAATTCATTAACGTTCACAATAAAATTTTACTGTATCTGTAACGTTTTACAAAATCCGTTGTTGCTTTCAAAATTTTGGATGGTGTATTACATATGCAATAATCAATCTTCACGTATAGCATTCCGTAACCTTACATGACTATTTATTTAAGAAGGTTAACATAATATATTTACTACTAGTTTTCATAAGAAGGCAATATTGATTTTAGTAATTCAGAACTTTCGAAATTGTATTTACTTTAGTTATTTGCTAGATAATAACTGTGGTAAAATATCTTATAAAAAATTATTCCTATCGCAAAATTATTATCATGTGTACAATTCCTCCTCAAACTATAAGAAAATAACTTATAACGTTTTGCATATCTTTTAATGAGGCTTAACAATAGTTCTGTGAAACAGAAAATGTTCAGAAATTTTTTCGGAAGTTTGATAAAATATTTATTGCCTATAATTTTCAAAGTCTGAGCGACTAGCTTTCTTAAATGCGGGCGTAATTCTACAACACAATGAAGTCATGATCAGTAATTTAAGTACAAAATAAATTAACAGATCCCAATAAGAAAGACCATCATTTCTGCACACACACGGTAACTAGACTAACTTGGAAAGAGATTAGAAAGCCCCAAAAGGTATCCTTCAAACTAAACCGAATTAAATTTATTATAGAAAAGAACTACATTTTTTTTGGTCGCAGATTACAACAGTGACGGTTTTACTACGACACAGCGCACTATGGTAAATTCGTCATTACAACGGTGAACTACGAATTGTTTGCATAAGCAACGACATATTGCGTTTGCACGATTAATTATCACTTCTAAAATTTAACAATTAATTTACACTGTTTATGCATGTATCAAGCATTTGCGTAATATTACTTCACCTGAACGTGCATTGTAAGACGTATTGCAATAAAGTATTTTAGTATAAATTACGTGCTAATTCGATGCCTTTAAACATGTTTTAAATTCCAATGTATCAATAAAAAATCCATGAAGCAAATTTAATAAATATTATGCAATTTTCTTAATAACAGTGCAATATTAGCAGGAACAGAGCCATGTAAGGGAAAAGGTGAACACCAGCATAATACATGGTCTCAAGGTAGATATCTTCACAGAAAGCTTATAACGGGGGACAGGGTACCCCACACCCCCGCAAACTTATTATTAAAAAAATGCGGGGGTATGGGGTACCCCGTCCCCCGTTATTAGCTTTTTGTCAAGATATCTACCTTGAGACCATGTATTATGCTGGAAATTATGTTAAGGATAAAAACTTATTTCTGTTATAGTTCATTTGATTTATATCAATAGACAAGTTTATTAATTTTGAAGCTTTATTATTATTTCTCTATTTTTATTTGTAAAATCGGCCTTCTTTTGATGATTAAGAAAAAGAAAATTTTTTGGTGAATACCTATGACGCCACCCTTAGGGCTATGCAATATGCTGCAAATTATGTTAAGAAGAAATTTTAATATCTGTTATAATTTAGGAAAAATCGTCCAAACTTTGGAGGGGGTTGTACCCCAAAATCGTGCGGATACGCTGATAAAAAAAAAATACGTGTCTCTTATTTTAAGGTATTCTTTCGATATGTTAAGTTTCATCGAAATCCTAGGGGGACACCCGCCGGTGTTCCCTTTTCAGTTGAGAACTTCTATTTCATTCATTAATCTTTCTTCCGTATTCTATGTAGATGGTATAGCCAACTCACTTGTCTTCCACTAGTGATTTACTCTATTGGTTTTATATTATTGTCGTTACTTCCTTAGTCATACTCTGTCTCTTTTTGTAATCCCTTTTATCATTTTGAAGAATCTGATTTCAGTAGCTACGATTTTGCTTTCATTATCTTTCTGGTGTGAGAACTTTCTGGTGTATTTGTGTTCTTATTTAATTTAGCATCCCTTTCTTTTTAAAAATTTATTTCTTAAGGAATTGTGCAGCCTTCCACTTTTCCCGATTTTCTGGCTTATTTCCTTGTCCATCTTGTCGAACTCTTCTATGATTGTGGGAAGATAGTTGGATACTGAGATCTATTCCAGTACCGATACTTCTATGGTTTCTTTCTTTTGTGAATATTATCATGATTTCACTTATTCCAATCTTTATTTTCATCTTTATGATCCTTAGAATTCTAAAATACGTGCAGTACCCAAATTAGCTTCGGAAACAGGTCGAATATACATGTGTCGACAACGCAAAGAAGAAAGACAAGAGATAGATTGACAAAACAGTAAGATTTGCAACCCGGAATGTAAGGGGAATGGCACTGAAGGAAATGGAATTGGCTAAATATTTAACACACATGAAGATTGACTTTGCAGCCATACCTGAAACAAAGAAAAAACAAAAGGATCACAATATGTAGATGAATATATGATTATCTCCAGTGGAGTATGGAGAGAACAAATAGCTGGTAAGGGCAGAGCAGTGTGTATGCATAAAAGATGGGAAAAGAACATAAAGAATTACGAATATATTAATGGACGCATTATCACGGCAAGAAGAAGTTTTGAAAGAGGAAATGTGACATTGATGGGCGATCTATGCATCTGAAGAAGGAAGAACTAACGAATCCAAAGCCTTTTATGAACAACTATAGACTGTAATGGACAAATTCAATAAAACTGACCAAATAATTTTAGAGATTTTAATGCTCGTGTAGAAATATTACATAAGTAATTGGAATGTTATCGATAAGATATGTGTAACGAAAATGGAAAATTACTGTGAGACTTTATTGCCTTTAATAAATTAGAAATAACAAACAGTTTAACACTCAGATAAGAAAAGCTGTAAATACAGCTTTCTCATGGTATTGATGAAATCATTCACGAGAAAGTGCCTTTCCACCATTCACCCGCATCGTCGTGTCCAAATTGAATGAGTTGCGCTACGAATTAGTCCCTCATCCTCCATATTCATCGGACCTAGTCCCCAACGACTTTCCCCTATTTCCAAACCTGAAAAAATCACTGAGAGGAAAGTGATTTGCCTCAAATGAGGAGGTTATCACCGCTACAGATAGCTATTTTTACAGACCTCGAAACATCCTACTTATCCGACGATTTGAAGGGACTGGAGTACCGTTTGAAAAAGTGTATTAATCATTGAAGACACTACATCGAAAAATGAAAATAAAAAACCACACCACCACCGTGTGTTTCTCGTCTATTCCGAAAATATTTCAGATCGCCTTCAATAAATAAAATACCTTACTGGAAGGGAGTGTTATGTCTGCTACAATGGTTATTCCTCTACGCCGTTTTCTCCAACATCAGGTGTTCCTCAAGGTTCAAATCTTGGACCACTTCTCTTCAATTTTTATATAAATGATTTACTATCTCTGTTTACGTGTCACGTCTTAGCATACGCAGATGACGTAAAGATATTTAATACTGTTGGTAGCATTTTCGATTGTAAACATTTACAAGACAATCTTCTTCGCATTAATACTTGGAGCAAGGTCAATTATCTCCTTCTGAACATCAACAAGTGTACTGTGGTTTCCTACAATAACACTCACACTACTTTACACTATAACTACCAGATTAATGATGCAGCCATACCACGCAATATCAAAACTTTGGATCTTGGTGATTTGTCATTGGGTCATTTACGGAACATATTTCGTCCATGTGTTCATCTGCTTCCAAAACACTCGGTTTTGTCATGCGTTCTTGCAGGCATTTCTCAGACTTAGGTGTAATGAAACGTTTATATTATGCCTATGTTCGTTCTAAGCTTGAATACGCCTCCATTGTTTGGTATCCCCGTTATTTACACCAAGAGCTTATGATCGAACGCGTTCAAAAGAAATTTCTAAAGTATCTCTCCTTTCGAATGGACAACGTGTATCCTGCAAGAGGTATCGAGTATTATAGCTTACTTGTTGAGCATGGTTTTCTATCTCTTGCTGACCGCCGCGAGCGTAACAGTGTGGAGTTTCTTTGCAGGATCCTGAAAAATACTATCGACTCTCCAGCCCTTCTGGCGCAAATAAACTTTACCGTACCTACTCATCATACTCGCTACTATAATATATTCCAAGTACCTAGAGCTAATACCAACATTTTGCTTAAGGCACCTCTCAGTCACATGGTGAGGAACGCAAACAAACGGGATCTGGAGCCATTTTTGTGAGTCTTTCTCTTTTTTTTTTTTTGTTTCATTATTATATACATTTTCAGCATGTTATTATTGTAGGCAACACGATTTTAATTATTTTATTTTAAATAAGAATTGTATTGTAATTTGTCCTGTAATTGGCCCTTGGGCTGTTGGGCAATAAAGGATTATTATTATTATTATTATTAATAAACTAAGTTTATTTCGTGTGATTAAAATCCACTAATTTACTAATATTTTTCCAATTAAAGGAAAAAAGATAACCAAAAATTACTGAAAACCTACGAGTTTTAATGGTAAAACCTTCCACAAGGTTAAATAACACGAATAACACCGAATGTATAAACAATTTTTTTACTTGGATTCGATACGTCAATATATTAATCCTCCGAGGAAGATTAGGTCTAAAAATAGACCAACTTTCCAATGAAACTTTGGAAACCAAGAATAAAATGCAAATTCTTCTGCAAATATACACCATTTTATTGACGAAATAGATCAAGGGATACAGGTGTTGATCCCATGTTTGCCCAAACAAATTGTAAATACCGTATTCAACAAACGGTTCTCTAAATTGGGTCTAATTGGAAAAACTCACAGAAAGACAATAATAATGCCAAAAAATCTCCACACATTGCGTCTCTCAAGATTCCGCCGGTAAACTATATAAAGTGTTTCGAGAGCATTTCTCGTCATTCGAAAATAGTTCAAGCTTGTGGCCGGTGTTTTAATCTAACAAATAGTATTTTTATCATCTTTCGTTCTAGTGCAACTAGAGACAATTGTAATAATGAAATCAATTGTAATGGCAGTGAGTATTTTCGATCTTTATATCTATAAGTGATTCAAATATTGTGGTATTGTGTACCAACTTTAAGTAATACTACTTTCAAATGATGCTAATAATTTGGTATCTTCATTGTTACAGATTTTATGTTTGATTGGCGTCTTCGTGATTACTGGCGCATTGCCAGTACCAAACGCGGACGTAATCTACCCATCGGCAATTTTCAGCGATGACTTCAGCAATGGTTCTCCTTTGTTTCAAGATCTCTTAAATGTTGCAGAACAAAGAAGATTTCTGTTCTATCCATATCGACGATTGGTGAAACCTTATGAGTTTCCAGCTTTGCCCTGAATGTCCAACGAAAGAAGAAGCAAGTTATTTATTTTATTTATTGAATTGAAAGGCTGCCAAATTAATTTAAATTATGTATATTAGGACTAGTCAAAGTACAATTATTACATATTTAAGTATTTTAACAGGTACTATCAATGTTAATGTTATTGTTGATTGTCTTTATTCTAGTTCAATAAAATGCATCTTTTATGTAACATTTTATATTTATCTACAGTTACACATTCTAAATTCACACGTCTTATCTTCTGTTCCAGCAATAAAAAAAAAGAGTTTATAACAAAAATTAATATACAACAAACTATTAGGAAATCTACGTGACCAAAACTGTTTTCTATATCACAGTATTAGTGCATCATGAAAATAACCAGCGAGTTCATTTTACTGACAACAGTTTGATCTATGATTGATTTGGATCGATTTTTAACATTGCACCATAATACAATATGATTTATTTATCTTTACATAACTACTAAATACATTTTTTTCTCCAAGTATTCTTCGTATTTTGTTTTCAAAAACGCATTAGAATTTAGTTGAGCCAAAATTAGAACTTCTGGCACATAGTTAATGAAATAGATAAAGAAATTAAGGTAATGGCCTAATAAACTAATAACTAGAGACCGGATTATATACAATTTGCATATTTTATTTTATTTATTTATTATATTTTACGTCTATATGTAGACGTACACACTTATTAAGGTTAATTAGCGTTAATTAACTCGAATCAGTGTAAGACATCTACAAATAGACGTAAAATATAATAAATAAAAAAAATAAAATATATGCACTTTGGATATAATCCGGTCTCTACTAATAACTTTGGAAGATTAAGTTTAAAAGAATTTGAACAACTCCCACAAATGTCTTTAAATAAAGTGAATGAATAATACTATACAATTACGATTTTTTTAATAACCTACATATAGTGTAGCAAAAGAAAAAGAATACGAAAAAACCCAGTATCCAAAATTCGTGAATTCTAAATTTGAAAATCGGGCATTCATTTATTCACTTTTCAGGTTTGCAACACTAAGCACCATAAATATCTAATTTCTTGGCTAAATATTTGGGAATTTTAATATGTATAGGTTTGCACTGGCGTAATTATGTTGTTTTGAAAATTCAAATCAACAGTTTCAAATAAGGTTAGAATTTTTCACATCCCTCGCAAATTGTGCTATATGTTACCTTTCTATTTTATCATTTATCGTTATAATACATGTCGTAATTTAAGGTATTTTAATGTGTAGTAGTGTACATTCATTTAATAATTGCAACTTATGAGCGTGAAATAATGGATATCAAATTGTCCTTCATTATTCCTGAGGGTTGCACAAAAGAATCGGAATGTTCAGATGAGATGCACAGAGCCTTTGAGGTACCCTTTTCATAATTATGAGAATAAATTGTTAATCAAATTATTTTCAGGCTTGCAAACAAAATTTGATGAATGTTACATGGATTAAACCATCACAAACATTGAGCTTAGAGGAGTTACAGAAAAACCATTTTATTGTCTTCCAGAAATTTGAGGGAGAGCGATTTGAAGAAGTGAAGCAAACTCAATCGGTGTAAGTTTATTATATAGGATATTACATATAACCTCATAAATTTTAGTAGAATTGTAGGGCCGTGGTGTTTATTATCATGTTTAACTAAGGGCCAACCCATTCCAAATGTTTCTTGGCCAATACACAATATGGCCATGGAAGACTGCTATATTACTTGTTCTCACTTGCCGAAAGCTGTTAAGGATGATATAAAAGTTAAAGTACAGAGTATGGGTGGGCACTATACTGATTCAATATTTCAAGTTAATACGCATTTAGTAACTGACAGTGTTAAATCGGAAAAATATTTGGTATGTTATTGTTGTATTTGCTTAGAGAAATATTTTAAATATGAATGAAAATTGTTGTTTAGAAAGCAGCGACAAGTGGTATAAAAATTATGTTGACAAAATGGGTTGATGAAGTTTGGAAGACAAGCCTAATTAGTAATGTTTCATGCAATGATGAAAAATTTAATAAATATAAATGTTTACCGCTCCAAAGTTTAATTATTTGCAGTACTGGTTTTGTGGTTCTAGAAGAAAGGACTAAATTACGAAGTCTGATTGAAGAGAATGGTGGAATATATACTGGTCAAATGCATATAAACAAAACAGATGTTTTAATTTGTAAGGGGTGCGTGATAAAATTTCTTTATAATCACTAACGTCTACTGTATTTTAATCATCATAATCATTCTAATTTTTAGGTCAAACATGACTGATAAGCTTAAAGCAGCTAAAAAATCAAAACATGTAAAATGCGTAAGCATAGAGTGGATTATTGATAGTATCGAGAAGGGTTATGCCCTTCCAGATAATGATTATGCAGTTCAAAGGGGTACATCCACACCTACAAAGCAGGATGATTTCCTGAATCCAAACTTTTCTACAATAAGTGCCATTAGTAATATAACCTGTTTACCAGGGGAGCGCAGTATTTTACAAGAAACTGTTAACATGACTAACATTCCAAGAGAATCGGAGACTAAGAAAAGAAAAAGTATGTATTTTAATTTTATAGATTCATTTGTACCTTACAAGACATTGTTCAGTAGTATGCTGCTATAACTGTAGATGTATTTTGAATCTGAATTTTCCTGTTAAAGACTACTGTGGTAAAGTGGAATATAACATAACATAGGCATATCTATGTACACTGCCAATCATAAGTTTGATTACACTATATAAAATAACAAAATAAACTAGACAAATAATGACTAATACGTGGGCTTCCACGGCCAGAGTCAGTAATAAGCGAACTACATCCGGAAATGGACTGTGTCATGATATAAAGTATAAGAGGAAATGAAATAAGAGTAACAGGAAAAACAATGATATAAAAAGGGAAGAGAAAGTGAAAAAAGGTAAAAAAAGAAAAAGGTGAAACAGAGTAAGAGACGAAAAAAGAGAAGGGGGTTGTATGCTTGGGATCGTTATCGTGCTGATAAATGAATCCTCACCAATTAATCCATATCCAGTTGGTATCGCATTGTTTTCTAGGATTCTTAAATCTTTTATCATTTTTTCATCTACATTGATTAATGTTTCAATCCTTCTGCCTCCAAAGCAACTCCCCATATTTCCTCCTTCATGTTTCACTGTTTTTGAAACACATTCATCTAACTTTTTTTCCAGGGCGACGATCAACAAAGTGCAACCTTTACTTCCAAATAATACGAATTTCGATTCGTCCGCCGTAACATATTTTTCCAATTATTTACACCCCAGTTTGTGTGAGCTTTTGCCCAATTTAGTCTTTTCCGTTTGTGTATAGAACTTAACCATGGTTTTCTTACTGCTACCTCTTAGACCGGCTTCTATTTGTCTCCATTCTACTGTTGACACGTTGGCTGACGGCGTTGTAAATTGAACTCTACTGTAATTTGCGATGCTGTAAGGCGGGAACTTACTCTGACATATTGGTCGTCTCGTTCTGTCGTTGATTTGAGCCTTCCACTTCGTTCCCTGCTTTGCGGCCTACCGATCTCTTTCATTCTTTTGATTGTCCTACGCACACAATACTCAGAAATATTTAATTGCTATGCAATGTCTATATTTGAAACATTTGTTTCATGCAAAACGCATATTCTGGAGCATGTTTCATTATTTAATTCCCTTTTTTTTGGCATATCTTCGATCAAATGAACTAACAATATGAAATACGGCCTAATGCAATCACACTCGTCTCCAGTATTTCGGCAAACATGCTGGATGCATACTGAATGTAGTGTTTAATATAAGGTAGGTGGATGATTCAGTATCCCTCAAATTCTATTTCATAATGCATCCATCCTGAATTTCCTACTATTAACACATTATTGCTTTATTGTCATCATAAAATTTAATAGACGAATTCATTATTTTCGTGTTTAAATGGATTTTGTAAATAAGTCTGTACTAGGTGGAATCAAACTTATGACACATAGTGTAGATATGTAGTCTATTTCACAATTCTTGTTAAATATTACATGTAACCTGTTGTACATAATTCGTTTACCTTACTCCAGTCTTTACATACCAGCTTTTAAAGAAGTCATATTCAAATTACATAATTTTATCAAATTTTATTTAATTGAATTCTTTTTAGAAACTTTCTCTCATATACTTGGCTAGTAGATTATGGTTCTTTCTTTCATTTGTGTGACAAATTTGAAGTAATTTTACCTTTCAATTAAGTAAAAGTAAAGTAAGAGACGATTTAAGTAAAGTTCCAAATTTGAATATTTTTTATATATTATATTAGACGATTTTAGAATTTATGAAATATGAAATTTATGAATGGAATATTCAGAATATTTAAAATGAAATCTTTTCTATTTCTTTCGATCAAAAGAACTAATTATTTATTTACCAATATTAATTAATAGCGTTGGCCTAATCTTCGGCGTGACAGATCTGGACCCGTCTGCACGCACAACCGGTACGAGAATTGACCGAGTTTGTTGAATCAATCTGTGTCCGTTTCCCTGCTGTATATGCACGTAAAAGGATTTTGCAAACATTATACCTTATTTTACAACCATCGAACTTTAAAATCGAGATATTCGGTTATAAACTTGTTTATTAGGACAGGCAGTGGTTGCTTTCTTCCCTAATCAATTTTTATTACGCATAATACGACGTACGACTTCTATCATTGTCAAAGAGGGATTGTGAGAGTCACAAGGGAACGCGGTACGTTTCCGCATCGACCTGAATGGGGATCCGGCGCGCCGAAGATATGGCTAACTTTACATATTACTATTTATGAAATATATAGAGATAAACTGTTAAAATGTCCTTCTATATAATGAAGTATAAATACATTATAACGCGTAATATGGTATATTACACGTACATACATAGCAGGGAAATGGAGACAGATTAGTTTCAAGGAACTCGGTCAATTTTCGTATCAGTCGTGCCTACGAGAGAGTCCAGATATGGCGTGCTGTAGATTTGGCCAACTCAATTAATGCGAAAGTTATAATTGAGTAAAAATAATTATATTTATATGGCTGTTTTAACATATCGCTCAAGTACTTTTCATTATAATTTAACTTGCTTAAAAGATTTTGATAAAGGTTGTTATTGGACTGACGTAAATTCACGATTACCCAGTATTATTTATTCCAATTATATTTGGGCAATGTAATACGGACGCCGATTGTAGCGCTATCTACTTCTTTCTTAACGTGAATGGACTATAGTTGACATCATATTCAATTGTTAAATATCTATGTACCTGCCATACTTTGACAGAAATATTTCTAACACGTATTTCTTTTCCTACTGACTGATTGGTTTATATAGTCGTCTTTGTTTTAATACAAAGTAAGTGTTTTATAAATACAATCGGATTCTTCAGTCGTAGCACACAGCATTAAAGCGAAATCTACCAAAGCAGTATCTCTCACTCGTGCGGTAAAACTTGGGAAGTGATGAAATGCGAGAGATAGACATACCTTCGCTTCGATTCTGTGTGTTACGGCAAAGAATCCAAGTGCAGGCCTCTACTGTGCTAGCTAATGACATAACGTCCAAGTTAGAAGAATTGAAGTGTAGGTTGATAAATGATAACAAAGTTAGAATTTGACTCTGTATATCTTGAAGTTTTGAATAACACATCAAATTTATTATTATATTTAAAATGGCAAATACTTCTCAGAGATGAAATATGACATAATAATTGCATTGAAACTTTTGTATTGTTGTTCCAAAGGACTTTTATCAGTACAATATTTGGAATGTGTAATCTACATCAAGCGTGAAACTAAGTAGATCAAAGAAAGGAATTGTCTATAACTCAATAACTGAATCACATCATGATTTACATCCGAGAAATGCTCCATATTTTATTAATCTGTCTACGGTAAGGTTAGTTCAAATTGCTGCAAAACGAAATTTTTGAGCGTGTAAATATTTTGGCGACAGGAGCAAAATTCCGGATCGTATGTGAATTGCCTCATATTTATTGACGACTTAATTGTTTTTACAGGCGGATCTTTAGACGATTTAAATGAAATGGTCGAAAGGATCGATCTAAAACGTGTTAAGAGAGCTGGCAGTTTTCTGGATGGGTGTTCTGTAAGTATAAAACAAACTTCATTTATTTTGTGGGTATCAATCAAGTCTTTTCAATCTACACCGCTCAAAAGAAGTAACAAATATTTCTTAAAAGATCATAATGGAAGACATTTTTTACTTTCAATATTTTAGTTTTAGTATTCGTAAGCACATATCTGAGAACATTGTTAGGTATTAAACTTGTTTTAATGTTGAAACAATACAAAATGTAGCAAATAATTTTGACCGGCGGTGTATGTAATGAGTTTTTGTATAAGCTCTCTAAATAAGACTTATACTTGCAATAACCGATAAAAGCCGAACTGTCTGCGGCTGTCTCAGGGGAAGCAGTTTTGCTATTCTCTGCGTCACATGGGGGAGACATTAATTAAGACCGCCATTGTAATTGCCTGTTGTAGTAAAACCCCTCACCGTGCATAATAACTTTACCTGTTCCGAATTTGCAATATTTGCGTTCTTCCTTTGTTATTTGCATTTATCACTTTAAGTGGTTTATCATGTAGAAGAAAAGATCGGTATTAATAAAATAATAAATATATAATAACTCTAATAAATACTTTCAGGTGTCGTATTAACTGACACTATTTTTTGTTATCAATTATACGAAATATTCATTATTTGTTTTGGGTAGTGTAGTATTTTCTATAAAAAGTATATATGTCTTTAGATTTATCTTGCCGGTTTTGGAAATGAACAACGAGAAAAAATATGCAAAATCTTAAATTTCGGCGGCGCTACCCGTTATGAAGGAATAAGCGATAGACTAACTCATATTATAGTGGGCGATACATCCAGTTCAGAATTGAAAGTGGTGCAGTCAAAAGGATTACAAATACCAATCGTTACCATTAGCTGGTTGCATGATTGTGTCGAACAGGAGAAAGTTATATCCGAAGAAAAATATCTAGTTACTATTGCTTCAATGGATTGTGGATCTCCATTGTCTAAAAAGGTACAAACCTAAACTCATTAAAAAGTATTTTCCAATATCGTCTTTCGAATGATAATAGATCTTTGCCTTTTTTCATTATTATTAAACCTTATCAATATTCGGAAATAAGTATTTAAAGCAAATAACAATAAAGAAACTTGGACACGGCTAATTTTCATTGTTTTATCTTGTAATTACCAGGGACTCCAGTTATTACGCAATAAAACGTTATCTGCCAGTACATATATCGATCAAGAGCAAGAAAATGTTCCAATAGAAGAAACTGATATCGAAGCAGATATTATGAAGCAATATTTGAAACCATCAGCAACAAGTAAACTGAATGCTTTCATTTACATATGAAACGTTTGGCGAAATTCTTCCAGCACCCATTGACACATGACCTGATTCCTCTGTATTTACCGAGATCATGCGAATATTGCATTATTAAGGCAATCATTATGTGCTTAGATTTCTATGGAAATAAAGGGAATTTGAGTATTTAATCTAGTGTCAGAATTGCGGGTGTTAATTGATGTGTTGAAAAAAGTGTAGAGAACACATTAAAACGAAACAAAAAATAGGGTAGATCGAAAATAAATTAAGAAAAGAAGCTAGAAAATATTCACTCATTTTTTCCAAAACTTAAAATTTTTTTATTAAAGTGTAAAAGTAAAAAAATAAACTTCATAGAGGACCTAATATAAATGTTATTTATATAAAAAAGCAATTGCATTATCTTTTACTAGAGTTTATAACATTTTATTTAATGCCCGAACTAATATGGACGATAGTGTATGTACTTATAACTTGTTCAATGTAGCAAATGCCTTTGCATCCCCCAACAGTTTTCACCAATTATAGAGGCCACTGGCCGGCCATGTGTTATATTGTAAGCTGTTGCATTACTTAAAAGGTAAGAGCCTTTTCACGTTTTGTAATATCCCCTAAAAAGTTATTACCAACAGCTTTAACTATTATTTCGGAAATGGCATTTGCATTTACTGTACCTTGCAGGTTATTAAGTATGGCACTGTTTGTATATCTGAATGCAAAATACCAATAACAATATTAACTACACTTCTGGCTACTGTATGGTCCGCTTCATCACTGCTAATCCAATAATAATTGTCGCCAATATCATTTGTTATTGTATTCATGACTTTTGTATGTGCCTTTGATAAATACAGTTTCCGAGAAAATTGGGTTATAAGAGGAGTATTAAACACTGGAAGGACTTCGCAAAGAAGTTTTACAATGGGACTCTGTATCACAAACGATTGAAACAATTCTTTAAACCATTATTGGTTTGTGAGGATATCTCCAAATGCACACAATTTTTCAATAAATTATAGCAAATTCAACCTACAATTAAATTGTAAAAAATTTCAAAATTCATTCAAATCATAACCGCACTTTCGACGTGTCGATTGCCGTAATTGTGAGTAAGAGAAGGATGAAATGAGATTTCTATAAGTTAACAAAGGGGGATGTAGCGCGATTGTTTGTCAGTATGCCAGCTTTGTCGAACGGTATTCTCTATTCTTGTTTCACTACTACTACAGAATCCTATTCTCGCATCGGTCTTTTCAATTTGAATCGATTCAATGGAGCCTCCAGTCCGTATTACTGCGAGGTGAGACTAGACATGGGTTATTCATTTCAAATGAAGCCAGTGTTCGATTCATTTTCCAGTCACCTAGAACGTAATCAACATTTCGCAGCTTTTAACCCGGTATTGTAACCAGCCCTTAATACACAGATCTATGCAAAATTCTAGAAAAGAGCTGTCGCAAATATGTAGATTTTTTCGTGGCTAGGCATAGGTGTTTTGCAACTGTTATTTGTTGGGTGGAACGAGGAGGGTCACGTAATTGGCAAACAAGACGTGCAAACGTGAATGGAAATGTTATTTGGCAAGATGGAAACATCCAATGTCTGTTTTAAAGAATTCTAGATATTGCCACATAAGTGTAAAGTAGTCTTGCCTTTCGATAAATACAGATAATCGAATCAATATTCATACGAATCTTTGTTTAAATTAACTGCTGGAGGAACTTCGTATAACACTTTATATTCAAAATAATATTACATAACTTTTGTTTCTTTTTTGTTATCTAGATGAAGAAGATACTCTTGCTCAATTATTGAAAGATGGTACCAATCTATTTAATTCGAAGACAAATGCCAAACAAACAAACCTCACCGAACAAACAAAACTCGAACAAAACGAATCAGAAACTACACGATGTTCGGTGACAGTAAGCCAAGACGAAACAGAATTAAATCAAATATTTCAACATTTCAAATTTATTATACTAAATTTTGATGAAGACGAGGAAGTAGAATTAAAAGACTGCATTGAGAGTTTAGGCGGAGAAGTGTTAGCGAAATCCTTTAAGGGAATCCCCGATTATGCGGTAGTGCCACCCTTTAACACCGAAATAAAACATACCGCTAGTGAAATCGTCACTGATTATTGGTTAACTGAATGTTGGAAAGAAAACGAACTGAGAGAGATAGAATATTATCACAGACCATTTGCAGTGAGACAAAATAATGTGTTAAATGGCTGTGTCGTAACTATATCAGGTTATACCGGCACCGAAAGGTCTTTTCTAAATAACTTAGTAAAAGAATTAGGGGGAATATTTCAAGAACAATTCAGTAGGGTGTCGAAGAACGGAATTTTAGCTTCAAGCCACTTACTGAGTCCTGTGGCTAATGGTTCTAAGTACGCCGCTGCTATAAAGTGGGGTCGGCCCGTAATTACGAAGGAATGGCTATTTGAATGCGCCAAATTGGGAAAATTTGTTTCCGAGAGGAAGTTCTTAGTCGGTGGTAGCAAAAGTTGATTTTCTAGACTTTCATTATATATAGAATATTCTAATTTTCGCGATATGTTTTCTAGCGCCAGAAGAAACAGAAGACACTTTGTGCGGGGTAAATCCAGAACTAACGTCGAACAATAGCCTTACAAATAATGAAAAAAAATATGAAAATCGAGAAACGGAAGTGGTAGCCAATTCGAAACAATTTCGTAAATCGGAAGATCAGCTTGATACGACAAGCACTACATTGACTATCAAACAACAAACACCTCTACCATCGAGAAGTACAACTGAAAAATCTAGTGAGATACATTCCCTATGTGAGACCCCAAAATTGACAAAGAATTTAGTTGATAGAAATGAAGCAGGTAATTCCTTTAAATTAATTTTGCTTGTAAGTAAATTGAACGTCGTGTATTTACATAGGTATTAAATGTTACTACTACACATAAATTTATAACCGTTTTCAGAAAACAGCATTAAAATTTAATTAAAAAAAAACCGATACATTTTTGAGAGAAAAATATGTTAGAATTTGTAATAGTAAAACGTAAATTATTATAGACACAGTTCTCTATAAGACTGCGGTCCAGTGATTATGGTAGCCAAATCATATCTTTGACGCGTTGTAAATTTGTAACTGTAAAGGATTTAATTTCAATTCGATTTATCAAAAGTTTGTAATAGAAAAATTTCTTTCTTCTTTCTCTGTAAATATCATCAGAGACCAGAAGGTTTTCACTCAGAGATTCCAGTTTTAAAAATATCACTTCAACCGATGTACTCAAATTGCTGACTAGACTTAAGCCTAATACCTGCGGGATGGATAATATAGACGCGCGCATTTTGAAATTTTGTATACCCCCACTCGCGGATTATGTCACACATATTTTCAACTACTACACTGATACGTCTGCAATCCCCACTTCTTCTGCATTATTTAACACTGTACTGTGCCTACCATCAGTTGGCACTGGACCCTGACAAAACATAAATTATTGTTTTTGGTCCAAAAAGTCCCAAGGTCTAACTCTGGGATTTCTTCTAAGATTGAATTTATATTGGGACCTGCAAGATTGCCCCTTTTTTGAGAATAGTGTAGCCTTTTTATATCGATTTCTCTCTCCGTTTCCGTTAGAATACCTCACACATGATTAGGAAGTCCGTGATATTGTTAAAATCAATTTTTATATATAGAAAGTTGTTCGGTAGGGCGACAAGATTCATGCTTTGTAAAACTAATATTTTATCTAAATTTAATTATGCAGATGCTGGATACACTCACTGCATTACAAAACAAGGCAGCTAAAGAATACAAGGACTTCAAAATGGCTGTGTTCGTTTCGTTTGCGGCATTCGCGGTAGTTACAGAAAATCAAGAATTTAAACACACAAAATATATATTATATGCGATTGCTTCATAGTGCAATGTTTTTTATTAATAAGTAGTATACATTTGGAACTAACGCATAGTGTAATTATCAATTATTTTTAACTAACATTCTAGAGTTTTTATAAAATTGTATTCATAATTCGACAAATATTATTCAGCGGGCGCCTGACTCATATTTCTTGCGGGCACATACATATTACGTTATTGAATTATTTTATACAGTTTCCTGTATTAAACCAACCAATGCCTCCAAAATTTTGCAATAAAATAATTTTTTTCGTTGCTATAAAGTTTATGTAAATTCCTTTTTTAAAAGAGATATTTTTTTAGCGAATTGTATCTTGCGTTTAGAAATATGAATATAACTTGGAAAACACCCTGTTTATTGTCGCATAATTCATTTATGACTTATCATTGAGTAACCATACGTATCACATTTCAGAGGTCACTCCTAAAAATATATTAGCTGACAACGATTACTCTCCAAATATCTGCAGTCAAGTTACTCCAGTAAACAAAATTATGAACCAAGTTCGCAGTAACTACATGCTTGGTACACCACCATCAACACCTCCCCTTCCGCAACGGTGGGGCGATGTTGATACTCCCGAGACGCCACTTGGAGCATATATTAGGCCTAACCCCTCTCCACATCTGCGAAAGGAGATGCTGAAGTGGATTAATACGTTTCCTGAAACTAAATCCAGAAGAAACAGTACGGTAGGTGTATTCCTAACGCTACATAAGCATATATAACACATGGGCTGAAAAGTTCCGGGCCTAACACATAGATGACGGTAATTTTATTGCAGTCACCTTTCTCTCAGTTAATACTAATCTTCAAAAGACAGCTGTTAAAATTTCATGATATTATATTCATTAGTTTGTGAGTTATTGTGCTAAGAGTCACGCTACTTTTGTTATTTTCAAAACAATGGATCAAAAACAATTTCGTGTTTTAATTTTACACTGTTTCTTGATGGGAAAAAAATACCGTTCAAACGAAGCAATGGCTTGAAAAGTGTTATGGGGACTCCGCTCCATCAGAAACAACAATAAAACGTTGGTTTGCTGATTTCAAACGTGATCGTAGAGACACCGATGATGCAGAACGCAGTGGACGTCCAAATGAGGCGGTAACACCAGAATACATAAAAAAAATCCACAAAATCGTTTTGAATGATCGAAAAGTGAAGTTGCGTGAGTTAGCTGACATCGTAAAGATGTCAGAAGAACGTATTGGCTTTATATTGCATGAGCATTTGACTATGAGAAAGCTCTGTTCAAAGTGGGTGCCGCGTTTGCTCACTGTTGGCCAAAAATAAGAACGTGTTGATGATTCTGAGCAGTGTTTGACCATGTTTAAACGTAACAAACCGGAATTTTTGCGTCGATATGTGACAATGGATGAAACATGGATCCATCACTTCACTCCGGAATCAAAACGATCGTCATCTGAGTGGACAGCAACTGGTGAACCTCATCCAAAGCGCCCGAAAGCACAACAATCGGCTGGAAAGGTTATGGCCTCGGTATTTTGGGATGTGCGTGGTGTAATATTCATCGACTATCTTGAGAAAGGAAATACCATCAACAGTGAATATTATATAGCGTTATTGCAGCGTTTGAAAGCCGAAATTGCAAAGAAACGACCGCATATGGCAAAGAAAAAAATTTTGTTTCATCAAGACAACGCACCGTGTCACAGGTCAATCAAAACAATGGCAAAACTACATGAATTGAACTTCGAATTGCTCCCACATCCACCGTATTCGCCAGATTTGGCTCTCAGCGACTATTGGCTGTTCGCAGACCTCAAAAAAATGCTCGCCGGTAAGAAATTTCGCACGAATGAAGAGGTTATCGCTGAAACTGAGGCCTATTTTGAGGCAAAAGATAAATCGTTCTACAAAAGTGGTATTGAAATGTTAGAGCGGCGCTGGAATGATTGCGTTGCTCTTGATGGAGATTACGTTGATGAATAAAGCTAATTTTGAACCAAAGAAACCGTGTTTTCTTTGTTAGGCCCGGGACTTTTCAGCCCATGTGTTAGAATTTGTAGAAAAGTATATATCTGCCTTGTAACGATTTCCTCTTTTTAGCCTCTTTCTGAACTCAAAAGGAGATTGTGGGAGAAAATTTGTCCTGCAAAAAATTCCCAAATACCGCAACTAGATTCTAGCTTACCCGTCTCAGAAGATGCAGACTCTAATAAGGAATTAAATACCTCTCTAAACGTGGAAGATGGAGAAGCAAATACGTTGAAAAAGGGATGTACACCAGTAAGTAGTTTCGACAAATATTTTTTCAGTCTTATAGGATATATAAAAACACATCATTCAGTAAATAAGAACCTAGATTGAACACGATATTCGCATAAGCTTCATGGTATAAAAAAATTACGAGTGTTTGTTTTGCTTTACTAAACTTACTTAACTAAATACTGCGCGAGTATCCACAAACGAAAAAGCAACATAGAAATCACAATGGAATGAATGAACACCAGAATACAAAGCAATAAACTCTAGAATACGTAACGGTTATATATTTTATACGACACGAATTCATAGTTATATACACATATAACAATTCTAAATACTCTATAAATAGTATTACAATGGCTTTCTATATTTAATGAGTTTGTTTATTAGCGTTTTTAATAAAGCTTCTGTTCTTTTTTCTATATCGTTTTTATCCTATTAGGAAACTCCAGAAAATATTATGATAAAGAGCAAACTTC
This sequence comes from Trypoxylus dichotomus, assembly GCA_023509865.1. Classification (NCBI taxonomy): domain Eukaryota; kingdom Metazoa; phylum Arthropoda; class Insecta; order Coleoptera; family Scarabaeidae; genus Trypoxylus; species Trypoxylus dichotomus. Next base: position 40,733,424 of record CM042081.1, read on the forward strand.
AACAACTCCAAGAAATGTTATCCTCAAGCGGTGGAAATCGTAAAAGTATTAAAAAACGTGAATCTACATCAACTGTAGCAGGTATTATATAAAGAAATCAAAAGATTCTCGATAATAACGATGTAATGTTTTCAGGCGAATTGAAAAGCTCACAAGCCTGCACAGTCGAATGGGACTACGCCGAATGTCACACCGCTCCTCCGAAAGATAAACTCGTACCGCTCTTTATGTTATCCGGAGTGAGCATGGAAGAACGCGAAGAATTGATTAAGCAATTACAAGGGCTCGGTGCTTCAGTTTCTGAGTTGAACAATTACGATCCTGCCGGTACGCATTTGATAACCAACCGGCCATCGCGTAATGAAAAGATGCTGTCGTCGATAGCGGGCGGGAAGTGGATACTGCATCCGGACTATATCAAGAAATCCTTGGAAATTGGCAAATTAGTAGACGTAAGTGTTAACTCTTTCGCTTCTTAAAAAATACCGATGAGAATTGCAGACATTGTTGCCATATCACGTTATATACAGCGAAGATAATAAAGTTCAAGTCACTTTCGCCGACTTCGGAAGTTGAATTCAAACACTGAGAGAGGGAGGGGGGCAACTTTGATCCTCGCTATGTGTAATTGATTTTTCATCAAGGACGCTGTGTTCCTGCCTTGATTTTTGTTTCGTTGCTAAACACAATGTGCAAAAACTAAATCTAAAAAAAAAACTACGTTTATTGAATACAGTAAATATTATTAAGCGGTTTGTTGGCATACTATACACTAGGGTGACAGAATAAAATAGACACCAGGTAAAGCGGTATAAATATGTAAACAGCTAAATTCTAAGAACGAATTAAGAACTTTCTCTTGTCATTAGGGTAGGGGTAGATGTATCGGAAGGAATTCGTCATAGTTTAGTATCGTTACAACTATGCCTCGCTTACAAGATTCGAGTGATAGTAGCGACTTCACCCGGGGTCGCATCGTTGACCAGAGTGAACGCGGCGCTTCGCAACGTGAAATAAGTAAATTTTTAAATATTCCGTTGTCCACAGTTAACCGTGTGATTACACAATTTAAACGCAAGGAAAAAACAACAGCGGAGCCGAGACCAGGTCGTGCCGGACCTTCTGAAAGAAGTAAAAGGGTGCTTGTGCGCCAAGTGTTAAGAGAATCGCGAAAAACTACAGCTGAGCTTGCGGCAACTTCACAGAAAAGCCAGCGCACCTTTCTGCGATACCTCCACAGTGTGGGGATGTATAAAAGGGTGGCAAAGAAAAAACCTCTGCTTACGGTGTTTCAAAAACGGAGCCGAATGGCTTGGGCAATCGAAATGCGAACGAAGCCCGAAGAGTTTCGGCGGTCTGTCATTTTTTCAGACGAAAGCAAATACTGCCAATTCAGTGATAGTGATCATACGTGGGTATGGAGGCGTTCGTCACAGCAACTGGACGACAAATTTTTGCATCAGACGGTGAAATACGGCGGTGTGAACATCATGGTGTGGGGCGCGATATGGTATGGTGGAAGATCGCAATTAGTCTGCGACGGAAATATAATTGCGGCAAAATATATCCAAATATTAACAGAAGGACTACTACCGATATTCGACAACGCCATTTTGTCTAAAGAAGACGCCACTTTTATGGAGGATGAAGCATCCTGCCACAAAGCAAGAACGACAACCACATGGAAAGAGGAACAGGGGATTCGGATTTTACCATGGCCAGGCCAATCACCAAACATGAATCCGATAGAGAATGTTTGGCACATAATCCAGACAAATATGGCGAAACGACCCCGAAAACCCAGAATAAGGAAGAACTCGTGGCAGCCGTTACAGAAGAGTGGTTAAATATTCCAGAGGACACCATTAATCATTTAACAGATTCTATGCCACGACGACTCGTGGCACTTCACGCAAGTAAAGGTGGATCGACAAAATATTAGTCTAATTTAAAAATTTTAAAATATTTTGTATATATAACGAGAATAAAATCTTTTTTTTAATTAGTAGGTGTCTATTTTATTCTGTCACCCTAGTGTATTTAATCTACACACTTTCCTTCGTTTTACTTATACCCTAGTTCGTATTATCCAAGGAAGTGATTCATACTTCAAGATATGGCTGTTGCAGAGAATGGAAGGTGGGGGGAACAAAATTCCATAGGTGTGCATAATTTATATACGTGAAATAGAAAAATACAAATTTAATATAAAATTTAATTGTTTATTTATTTCCTTGAATTAGCGGAATAAGTGAGAACTAAATGAAAATACAATATCCTACAGCATTTCTTTATTATTATATAATTACATAATTTTCACATAAGTCTACAACAAAATCAACTACAATGAAAAAGCTCTCAATTACAAATTTAAGTCAAACAGTTTGTTAATAATTTAATTTGTAAACATCAGTTGAAACAGGGTAATTAATTAAAAAAAAAAGAATAATATTACTATAACAGATCCAGTTTCAATTTTGGGAACAATTTTTCAAAACGATCATCGTTCATGATATTCACCCATCTTCTTTAACTGAAATACGCTCAAGCCGTCTTGTACTTTTTATATCTAAATCCTGCCACACTTTTTCAACCGTATGCCCTTCATTTAACTAAGTTTCATCGGCGTAATATATTTTTCGCCATTCTCCCCGATATCCCTTAATACTTTTCAAAAAATTTCTTCGCCATAAAATTATGTCATCTTTTTCAACGAGGGCGCTTTTTAATTTCTTTTTAGATACCTGAAATTCATTTCTCGTAATGCGCCTAAGAAAACATGCCTCGATGTTTTCTGAAGACTATCGTCGGCTTCAAGAGCTGCAGCAATTTTTTCAAGTTTGGAATTTGATTTCTGAAATAAGATAACACGACGAATTGCATATTTCGTATCATCACCAGTATAATTTTCTATTTTCTCTTGTGTCAGGTTTGGGTACATTTTCATTCTCACCTTAGTTTTTAATTAACCTATAAACACATCGTTTACTAACCTTCGTCAAAAGAGCGCACAATCTAATCACGCCCACTAATCGACATAACTTCTTCACTAGCATGATGTCCTTCGAACACATTTCGAATCATTGCCTTTTCTTTGGGAAGCAAATTATGACGACGCTGTTTGCTGAAACCGTAGCTAGCAAAGTATTCCTTACACTCACGACACAGTTCAGTAAAAATATGTTCATTGTAATTTTCGAACACACTTAATACGTTATCTTCACTGTACGGTATTCGAAAATAAACTAATTTATAGATTTATGAGGGGTAATACGTACCTTCCGTCTGAAAATGAATCTAAGCAATAATTCGAACATATACATCGTAATAAATCGCCGAATTAAAAGTATTATCCATGTTAAATCAGATTTTATAAATTATGCAAACTTCGATGTTGAAATTCTTGTTTTTTTTTTGTCCCACTTTGATGACCACTGACTGTACCTGGTTATTAAAAAATAGTTTTTACCATATTTATAATAGTCTCATGTGGGTTGTATTATATCAAAAAAATACAAGGAATATGAAATAAGGGTATGCAGGATATTCCATTAAAAAGTCAACTTTATATGACAATGTCATTGTTATAGCGTAAAACAAAACACAGCGCCAATAAAATCTGTGTGCAAAATACCACATTTAAGTAATTTATTTTTTAGAACTGTTATAACAACTAAAGACGTAACAAATTTTAAAAACAATCAAAATCTGAATATTATCTCTACCTGTAACACTGACTGCAATAGGCATAATGTAATATATCTATAGTTATTTTCTCGAAATATGATCCCGGAACACTCTTACCAAAATCCCTTATACCTTATGACATCAATTCTCAACTTAGGGGTTACGGTGATAACTAGAGACCGGATTGTATGCAAAGTGCATATACATATTTTATTTTATTTATTTATTTATTATATTTTACGTCTATTTGTAGATGTCTTATACTGATTAAAGTTAATTCACGCTAATTAACTTTAATCAGTGTAATACATCTACACATAGACGTAAAATATAATAAAATAAAATATATGCACTTTGCATATAATTCGGTCTCTAGTGATAATTATAATGAAATCATTCTATGACAAAAATTATTTATTATAAGCATTCTACTTATAGCAAGTGTACATGTAAAGTTGGAACTTGACAATTACTTATGTATGCTCATACCCGTCGCTACACATGTAGCGGTATAAAATTATTATTATTAGAATGCTTATAATAAAATTATTTATTATAAGCATTCTACTTATAGCAAGTGTACATGCAAAGTTGGAACTTGACAATTACTTATGTATGCTCATACCCGTCGCTACACATGTAGCGATATAAAATTATTATTATTAGAATGCTTATAATAAAATTATTTATTATAAGCATTCTACTTATAGCAAGTGTACATGTAAAGTTGGAACTTGACAATTACTTATGTATGCTCATACCCGTCGCTACACATGTAGCGATATAAAATTATTATTATTAGAATGCTTATAATAAAATTATTTATTATAAGCATTCTACTTATAGCAAGTGTACATGTAAAGTTGGAACTTGACAATTACTTATGTATGCTCATACCCGTCGCTACACATGTAGCGATATAAAATTATTATTATTAGAATGCTTATAATAAAATTATTTATTATAAGCATTCTACTTATAGTAAGTGTACATGTAAAGTTGGAACTTGACAATTACTTATGTATGCTCATACCCGTCGCTATACATGTAGCGGTATAAAATTATAGTAGGGGAGTTGCCAAATATAAATTTTATTTATATTTACTATTTGGGGGGTCGCGGAACTAAGAAGGTTGAGAATCACTGCCTTATGGTTTCCAAAATATTCTATAAAATATCTAAAATGATACCCTGCGCAGTTATCTGAAATCAATAAATATTTAATTGAACATTTAGCTGCCTGTAAAATTATACAGTGAATACAAACCGATACAAATACAATGTTTAATATTTAGGAAGAAGAATTCGAATATGGTAATCCAAAATTCTCTAAAGACATCAAAATTCAAGTGGATAGGGAGACCGAGATACGCGTCAACGCCATCCATTGGTGGAGAAAGGAAATAACAAAACGTGGTTATGGCGCCTTCCACGATATGCGGGCCATGGTCGTTTCGAACAAGCGGGATTCCATTGTAAGAGTAATAGAAGCTGGTGGAGGAATGGTTGTAGATGCGAAGTAAGTTGTTCAACTTCTTACAATGAATCTTTTATATTTCCTTAAAAAAAATTTTAGTCCGCCGTTTACGGAGGAGATATACGCGACGCACTGCCTACTAGATCCGAAATTCGTGTCGAATATGGCCGACTACGTTCCTTTAGCCGAACAAGGCATATACATTTTTAGCACGCTGTATATAAACGATTTCTTGCATAGGAACCTGAAAGACGTTAAAGATTGTATTTTGCCTGCGTTTCGGAAATATTATGATTAAGTAAACATTGTTATTTTATTGTTATTTTTTTATAGGAAATTCAATTACATTAGGGTAACTTTTTTAACAATAACTTAATACATAAATTTTACACAATTTACCGTCTTTTCTTGAGCGATTTACCTTGTGGAAGATATACTTGTCTCATGATAGTAAGATTATGAAAATTTTATGCAGTTCAGTCGGATAAATAAGTTCCGAGACTCGAATCATAGCTAAATAACTAGTAGCGCCATCTATGTGTTCAGGTCGACATCTAAAATCTGTGATATTCTTCCAACTTTACTTCAATCGGTCGATAAATTGCAAAGTTGTGACAGTTCTCCCAAAACGTCTTTGTCAATGTTGAAATATTAACAGGGAACAAGGAACAGTTATTAAATTTCACGCAAAACGAGGTAAAAGTGCATCAGAAACATTCCGGTTGATGCAACAAGTGTGGAGCGATGATTGAGTAGAGCAAATGTTTTTCTGTTGCATAAACGTTTTTTTGGAGGGCAGAGAAAGGCAGCACTGACACCAGAAATGATCGAAAAAGTACGTGGTTTTATTACTTCCTCGAAAATGGTGGAAGAGGATTTAAACATCAGCAGAAAAGCGATTAGAATCATTCTTCACGAGAATTTGATCAAAACAAGGGTCTGTACAAAATTTATTCATCACGCTTTGACAGATGGCCCAAAATGGGTACCTATCAATCATTCCAGAGAAGTCGTTGCCGCTGCCAGCAATGATCCAAAGTTCCCAAGATCAATTATGACGAATGACGGCATGTTGTGAAGCCAAAAAACACTGAAAATTCCATCAGAAATCAAAACAATATTCATTACCTCCTTTTATGGCAAAGAAATTGTCCACATGTAAATTTGAACAAACAATTGCTGGCAAATATTATCTCGAAGTTTTGGAGCGTCTGATGATCGGAATCAACCGTATTCGACCCGAATATCGTGATCTAAAGACCTGGTGTCTATTGCACGATAATGCACCAAGTCACACTTCACTCATTATTCGTCAATTTTTGGCCCGAAATCAAGTCAGTATGGTGAATCATCCTGTATTTACCTAATTTGGATTTCGTTCTATTCCCTAAATTAAAATTGAAATTGAAAGGATGTCTTTTGAAATACGTTTCGAAGGTCGAAGCAACTACAACGCATGGACTAGAGACAATTCCGAAAAATGAGCTAGAACACTCATTTAACTCACTGTTGAATCGCTGTAACAAGTGTTGAAATTGGAGAAGAATATTTTGAATAAAAAAATTGACAAATATTCAGATTTCTTGTTTAAATAATTTTGTTGAAGGCCTCGAAACCTATTTGTCGCTATGTGTACCTTATTAGGCTAAAAAAACTCTAATACATGGTGAATTTCTTCTAACATTTTATTTTTTGATACGTAATCTTAAACTTATAAGTGGGTTAAAGCAACCTATCTCCGAGACAGATTGCTTCAACGAACTCGGTCAATAATCGTATCGCTCGTGCGTGTGGACGAGTCCGGACCTGACGTGCTGATGATTTGGCCAACCCTACTTATAAACGATAATCTAAATCATTATATCTAATATCAATTATCTTTAACCTTATTTAAAGTGTATATTTAATCGCGTCTGTACTTATGAATATAAATTAAGGGTAAGTACAAAAAATATGTATTAATCTAAATATGAATTTACGAATTTTTCTTTCTTATCTTTATTACGACGTTCTTAACTTCTGTATATTGATGTAGTCCATACTCTCCCAATTCCCTTCCCCAACCAGAGTCTTTATAGCCTCCAAAAGGTGCCTGGGCGCCCATCATGCCATATGTGTTAACCCAAACATTTCCCGCTTTTAATGCTTGGGTTAAGTAATGGATCTTTTCCAAATCGTTGGTATATATTCCTGCTGCTAGACCATAGTTAGAACTATTTGCTCGTTTGAGTACTTCCTCTATACTATCAAATTTTAATATTTGTTGTACAGGACCAAATATCTTCATAAAAAAGAGCTGGAATGATTTTCGACAGGAGAGAATTTATACGGAACTTACTTCTTCTCGTGCAATTGTATGGTGATCTTCTACGTTTGCAAAAACCGTTGGTTCGACGAAAAATCCCTTGTCACCAATCCTCTTACCGCCTGTCATCAGGGATGCGCCTTCTTTAATTCCGCTACCAATTAGCGTTAAAATCTTGTCTAACTGTGCTTGATTTATTTGCGGCCCTTGTTCAGTGTTGTGATCGAAAGGATCTCCAACAATTCGCTTTTTTGCTCTCTCTGTCGATCTAAAGAATAAATTAAAACGTACCACTTCACATCTGCATGTATAAATTAAGAGGAAATTTGAAAAATTCCCAGAGAACCTAATATAAGCAATCTAACGCATGATACTAGAGATCCCGATGCAATATGACTTCGACTAACCGTAGATGATCATAAAAGATTGTATGGGGTAAGCATTTGGTGGACCTCAACACAAATGAGGACCTCTGGCATTGTATATAGAGGAATTAAAAATAAGGGTCAGAACTGGCATAACCATTAGTACTTACATGCATCAATCTTACAGATGTGACGTGTACTTGCCTAAAAGTTCTACTAGGGCTTACACTTTTTCACATCTAGTTGCATAAATTAAAAGAAAATTTGAAAAATTTGAATCTCTTCTGGTATGCACTTTTATTCAAAACAGGGCAATTGGAACATCAAAAAGAGATGGTTGGTAAGTTAATCACAGAAGCAGCGCGGATGTCTTTTCTTAGGCTAGAACCTTATTGTAGTCTACCACTTCCCATGCAGGGTAAATAAATTCATGCGAAAACATTCATTTCATCCTTATCAAGTACAGCAAAGATATTGCTATCTTTCAGGAAAGGGGACCTCAGATTACTGACAAATTATACAACCCTGAAATATCTAACACCTTACTAGTACTAAAGTTTACGGAAAGCTACGAACTGTTCTAAACGTACTAAAAGCGTTGTTACAAGAGTTGCATTGCCCTTAGACTTAGGGTGCCCTTACTGCCAGTGGTTTACAAATAATTTGCAATGACCTACTAAATTTGACAGTTTTCTTTGATGAAGCGTGGTTTCATCTTTCGGGGTACGTCAATTCCCACTCGGATGTGGAGTAATGAAAATCATCATATAATTTGTTAAATCGTTTCTGCATACTGAGAAACTGGGTGTTCGGCTAGCAGTTTCTCGACGCAGCATTGTTGGACCTTTTTTTTGATATTACAATTAATCGTGAGAGGTACAGAAACATTTTTAATGAATTTATTGAACAGCTGCACGAAGATGAATTACAATACAAAGTTCCTGTTGCTGATTTGCAAATTCTGCAGCAAAGAATTATTGAAGAATGTGCATTAAAAACGCCCGCAACGCTGCTAAATGCCTTTAACATTATGAGAAAGCGCATAAACCTGGAAATTGAAAATAATGGAACAATTTCAGCACTTGCTTTAATTTCGCCTTTTTTTATTAATAAAATCTTGAGTACCAGCTGACCTTGTTATTTTATTGTATCTTTAAATCAAATGACATATTGATTGCAAGATGACGCTGTCAAAATAATCTTCAAAAGTTATGGTTGATATCGCGGTACTATTATTATACTTCTAGTATCATATATACCAGGTGTGCCATATTTTTTGTTACAGGCGTTATTTTAATTATTTCTAAAGATAAAAAGATGAATTAATAAAGTCACCGCTCGCTCCAGAAGATAAAAGACATTTCATCGAAATGTTAAGCTACTTCAGGTTCTCCTGAGAATCAGCTATCTACGCAAATCAACACCCGAAAGAATTATCATCCGCGAAATCCTTAGAGAAAAATATATACATATATAGATGGATATTGACCTATATTTTTCATTTCTAGCTGGAACTTGATATTGAATACGGGATTTATTTGGGAAAAAGCCTGCGTTTAATTCTTACTCGAGTCTGTAAGACGTCATATTTAATAGTAGATATATTTTAGACAACCATGCGCGATATGAATGGTCTGCTCAGGACCCATAGATAAGTCACATATCTACGTGTTCATTCCACACAACATTCTTAAATTAGTAAACATTACTGAATACGTAGGCTTCCACGGCCAGAGTTAGTAATAAACGAACTACTTCCGGAATCGGTCCGTGTCACGATGAGATATATATATAAAAAAGAAATAAGAGTAAGAGAAGGAAAGAGAGGCAGATAAAAAAAAAGAGAGGGGGGGGGGGGGCGAGAACGAGAGAAAAAAAAAGAAAGAGAACAAAAGAGAAAGGTGGGATCTCTTGTTCACTTTCTTTTTTTCTCTCGTTCTCTCCTCCCTTTTTTCTGTCTCTTTTTTTTCTCCTCTTACTCTTATTTCTTTTCTATATATATCTCATCATGATACGGTCCAATTCCGGAAGTAGTTCGTTTATTAGTAAACATTACTATTTTGCAGAACTCACAATGAAGTGTAGAACGTACTACAAGAAAAATGTTAAGGGAGATAGTTTAAAAATCTGAAATTAGCGATAATTTTTAAATGATTGCCTAAAACTGGTATCTCTAACAGAAAACATGGAACACTCAGTATATTTATCTTATAATAATACCTGGTTACGAATTCGTCGTATATCTTAGCTTCTACGAAAGTTCTACTCCCAGCAATACACGTTTGTCCTTGATTAAAAAACAAAGCGTGATGAGCTTCTTCTACAGCCTTATTCAGTTTAAAATCTGCGAAAACAATAACAGGACATTTACCTCCTAATTCCAGAGTCGTCCTTTTAAGATTCCCATGAGTCGCATATTTCTGTATTAATTTACCCACCCTAGTCGATCCAGTAAAAGAAATTTTATCCACCTAAAAGTCAACTTCTTGAGAACACATTACATCTGAGAACTAGACGATTTCACACTTTCGGATGTTTACACAAGGATTCCCCGACTTTTGCACCGCCTGCGATGACGTTAATTACGCCAGGTGGAAAACCTGCTTCTTTACTAAGTTCCGCAACGCGTAATGCTGTCAAAGGTGTTATATCCGATGGCTTCAGCACTACCGTGTTTCCTAATGCGATTGCTGGTGCTAATTTAAACGAGAACATAAAGATAGGTACATTCCAGGGAATTATCCCAACACATACTCCCACTGGTTCGTGTCTAGTATAGCACCAAAAGTTACCATCCACGGGTATCGTTTTACCATGATTTTTATCTGCCCATCCAGCGAAGTACCTTATAACCTTTATTGATAATTTTACCAGAGCTAAATAAGAGTGTACGAATGGTATACCGTTATTTAGCGTTTCTAAACTCTAAAATGTGTTGTTTGGTTTGAAAGGTCTAATTGTTGGAATAGCACTTACTGCTAGTAGGACAGCATCTTTTTCCATAAGTGTAGCAAGTTTATAAAGCAATTGCCCCCTTTGAGATGCGTTTGTAGTGCGCCAAGGTGAACCATACTCAAATGCTTTGCTTGCTGCTGATACAGCAGCGTCCACGTCCTCATCGCTAGGGTTTTGTAGTTCAGTAATGACCTCACCGGTAGATGGATTAAGAACCTTTAATGCTTCGCCACTTTTAGACTTATGCCACTCATTATTGTAGAAGATCTAGAAGAATGAAGATTTATTTCTTGCAGAATTATTGCCGTTTACCTATTTATGGATATTCCCATACTTACCTCAGTTTGTTCTATTTTGGGTTGTGTAATAGGCTTAGGTACTTTACTCCCCTGGAATCTTACTTGTAATTTTTGTGTAAATGGCCGTTTTAATCGAAACATTTTATAAAATTTCTAGCACTATATTTCGTCCGGCGAGTTTAAAGTAATAAATCATTTCCTAAAACTAAATTCTATTACAGCTATTAAAGAAGGACTAAACTGTCAAATTGACAGTGACAATGTTTCAATCTCACTTTTTGCGCAAGTATATAGTGAAAATTTGGCAATGTTGTATTTATTATACGCACGTCATTGATTGATGGCATAAGCAAAGGTCTCTGGTTAATGTAACTATCCTTATATTATATCGATATCGAATATTTACGCGCGGAAGATACGTATGCCTGATATGCGTCTAAAGATCTATTTTACGAATACTAGTACCAAATAGGAGCTGCAAAATACAATATTACTGAGTTACAGAATACACCTTGCACATGTAGACATTGGTTACTCTGATCATTAGTTAGAACCTGACACGATGCCTTATAGTTTTACTTCTTTATCCGAGAAGGGGACATACTAGGATTTTTATCCATATTTAACATCTAGCCGTTGCAATCGGGGTTTGAACCCGAAAGGCAAGTATTTTAATCGTTTGATTACTGAGACGATTGATGTTGTTGTTAATTTTGGTACGAGGTCACCTATTGTATAGGTTTAAGAATTGAGCCGTGTGTTCGTTATAAAATTGAAATTCATACCTTTAATGTGAAAACTAAGAATTTTGAATATCATTCAAAAAATACAAAGACAACTTATGAAGGATTTAAGATTCAAACCCTAGAGGTGATCTCAAAAGTATATAACCTATTGCATTATAATTTGCCATAAAGAATATAATGAGTGTTAAGGACTTAACATTGTTTTTTGTGTTTTGTAAGTTTTTTACTATTATGTATTTTATCTTCTTTGCATTATTATTTTCATTTAGAATATTATTTTATTTTCATTTTTATATTTATTTATTTTCATTCTTATATTTATTTATTTTGCTCTCTTATATCCAATTTTATTTTAATATGTATGTACATTACGCATTGTATATGTATGCAAGTCAGCCATTCGCATTACGCTAGCTAAAACTGCCTAATTAGAAATCATTCACTGCAACGTCGTCGGATATGTAATGGGAGTTTTCTTGAAATTTAAGGTACACAAGCATAGGCAGTCGTCTCCCGCGCGACAGTCGCGGTATTAGCGATCGTGCACTCTCGGTCACCTTTCGTGCCTCGTCGTAACGTGTACAGTAACGTCGTCGTAAGATTATTAGAGATTTCTAAGTTTTTCTACTTTTGGCGGGAATCGTCGAGGACGTTGTCTATACATTTATTTCTGGCGGGAGTCATTTGGTAACGTCGTCGGATCGCATGTATAGATTTTTTTAATAAGTATAAATTCTCGATTTTCTATCATCGTACGTCGAGGCTACTGTGTCCATTGTCGTCTATACATATAATATTATTATTATATAATATATATATTTTTAGTCTTCAGTTAAGTTTGTGTCGGAAATTATTTTGGTGAGATTGTCGGCGCGCATGTATAGACCTCTCTACAAGTACGATCACTCCGCTTCTTGCTGACGGTCGTTGCGGCCGCAGCGCCCGTTGTCTTTTGTACGTTTGTTCGGTCCTTGTCGTATCGGGACTTAGAAATTTTTCATTTAGTTGCTCGTCGTAGCGGACGAGTGTCACGGACCAGTTTTCTTATGTAATGTCGGAATCATCGCTCCGTTTTACTTGTCGGTGCACAGTTCGCACATTTGCTGGTTACTGGATTTTTCCCTTCTTTGGGGCGCAGTAGAGTAGAGAGCTAAAGATTGCACATAGCGTAATATTTCAAACGAGAACGCCTGGGTAGCTGTGACATTACTTTTGTATTGAGATCGGCTATTATCGCTACTGTCGCCCTCGACCAGGCGTTCAAGCTCTAAGAGATAGGTGGGTTCCCCTATAAATGTGAAAATAATAAACGTATTTGGTCAAGTACAAATACATGCTAATAATACAGGGCCAAGTCCCTTAGGCAAATTTAAAACAAGGAAAGTATATTAGGCTCCCGGAAAGGGACATATAAATAAGCATAGCACCGAGGTGCGCTTATAAATTTAAGAAATAAATAGGGTTGGCTCCCTATAAAAAGGTAGTGGTGCATGCAAACAGATAGAGGCATTAGTACCTGCCTCTAACAAAGCTTCAGCGGAAGCATATAAGAGTTTAACCTTTTAAACAGAATTAAGACATGGCTTTGCAACGTACATGCTAAGGCATTACTTTATGTTGCTACCAATGAAAATACATATACAAATGCTAATGTACATTACATGTATAAGAGAGCTCGAATAACTGCAATTATTGCAAATATATATATCTTACGTACATCGTACATGTACATAGGCAAGAGTGGAAACCGTATAACCATTTCATTTTTAAATATATTTTTTTTGCGCATGCGCATTGAGTTTCACTGTACAACCTCTCCTCTAGTAAATAAGCGAACATACTCTACAAGTAAGTATTGGTCAAGTAATTTAGGAAATTACGAGCAGGCTACAGCGGCGTTGTTCTTCAAACCAGGAGAACGTAACAATGAGTATCGAAAATATTTTAATATTTAGAATGGTGCCAATGTTATCTAGAAGATACTGTCCAATTTTTTAATCTTTTCTAAAACCTACCAGAACCTACCTCCTGGAACAACAGAAAGGTAATTTGCATCTTCAAGGATTCCATATCCACAATTTGGACTTGGCAAATTTACTTTGAACAAGCGAACTTTGAATTGATCATGGTTGAAGGTTAATCTGCTTATAATTGTTATCAACTGACTATTACATTTTTCTATTTAAAACGCCAAGGTTTCCTTTGTACTCGAAGAGAATTTATAACATCTTGCTAACTCTAAACTGTTGGATTTTTCCTTCCATCATCGCATAATACCATGTTGCTTAAAATCCAGCAGAAAAAGAGTAAATGAAATTTAATGTATTATTACCATTATCGTTGGTTAAAGGTAGTAAGTGTATTTTTTGTAAAATTCTATATTGTATGAAATTTAAAGCATTTCGTATTATACGCAATGATTCTAAAAGACTGTAAATTACGTTTGAGAGTAAATGGAAAATTTAAGTTGCCAATTATAAGCAAGATGGCTAGTATGCAACAGAAAATTTTTTACATTCGTGAGTCCAGCTAAAGTGAACATGCAACTTCGGTGCAGCGTACATTTCATAATCAATTTAACATTAAACCTCCAACTAGAAAGAACATTTATCATTGGAATAAACAATTTGATGAAACTGGCTCTCGTAATAGTCAGGGCCAACCGTGTGTATCCAAGGGGTACATTCGAGTGAGTTTTGAACCTAGTCCAGTAGAATAAGTAGAGAAGTAGAAGTACCGTAAGGGAGTGTCTGGCGTACAAGGTAACAAGGTAAAGCGTATGGAATTTTATGACCGTATGGAAGATGATTTGTTTCTTTAGACTCATGTAATTTGTAGCAATGAAGCTGAAAGGAAAGTTAATACACGCAATGTTCGCATATGGAGGCTTGAAAATCTGAGTGTAGTACTAGAGCATGAAAAGGACAGCCTGAAAGTTAATGTATTCTGTGCCACATTGCTAACACAGATTTCCGAACTTTTCTTTTTCGATGAACACACGGTTACTGAGGTAGTGTATCTTAGAATGCTGCAAAACTGTCTTCCTCTCCCAATGAATGAAGATTACATTTTTCTAGTAAGACGGAGTTTCACTCCAATGGCACCTGAATGTTCGACGAGAGAAAGGTCGCGTGGGGAAGGAAGACCTGGCACCTCTGGTCACCAAGGTCACCTGATCTCACACCCCTCCTGTGGAAATTCGTAAAAGATACCACTTCTTCAATACCATAAATTTTATTGCCCTAAGAAACTCCCACAGTTACGGTGAACTCAGTGATGTCACATATCGAGTATGGGGTGCCTAGATGTTATCCGTGTAGCCGAAGGGGGGCACTTTTACCATATATGTATAATCTAATGTAATTTACAGAATCCAAATATAATATAGTTCAGGAAACATAGGCAATTAAAATTGTGTCCATTTTCTAAAGAGGCCACTTTATGTAATATAATGCTAAATACTGCTACTCGTAGCATTGGCGGGATCATTTAAGTTTCTTAAATTTTATAAAAACAGTTGATAGGATTGGAAATTATATTTTCTCAAATTTTTACATGATATACTTAAAAAAGCTTATATAAAAAATACTTAAATATAAAATTCTTAGAATTCATAAAAATTATGAAATTAAAACATAAATTTCAAGAGTTTTTCTGTCGTACAGCGGTAACAACATTCTTAACTTCCGTATATTGACTTAAACCATATTCTCCTAACTCCCTTCCAATTCCGGAATCTTTAAAGCCTCCAAAAGGTCCCTGACAGCCCATAACGTTATATGTATTAACCCAAACAGTACCGGCTCTGATCCCCTGACTCAGATAGTTGATTTTATCAACATCATTACTGAATATACCAGCTGCTAAACCGTAATTGGTTTTGTTCGCGCGTTCAATAACTTCTTCTAAACTACTGAACTTCATTAACTGCTGCACTGGACCAAATATCTGGTAAGAAGGAGTGATTAATTGCAACTTGATCTAAATTGAATTCTATAAAACTTACTTCTTCCTTAGCGATTGTGTGTTCATCTTTAACATCGGCAAACACAGTAGGTTGTACAAAACATCCTCTATTTCCTAATCTTTCTCCTCCAGTAACGAGGGTTGCCCCTTCTTTAACGCCAGTTTCGATTAAACTTAAGATTTTATTCATTTGCGTTTGATCGATTTGCGGACCTTGTTCAGTTCTTGCATCGAAAGGATCGCCCACAACACGTTTGCTCGCTCTTTCAATTGATCTAGTAAATATGCAAAAAATATTATAAAAGCTACTTTATACAGCGTGTCCGCGTAACTATTCCGTGAGTGCAATATAACTTCCATTCGGATAAATGTTATTCCGAAACAAACTCTACGCAACATAAAATTTTATTTAGGTATACCCAGGTAATTAGCTTTCAACGTATACGATGCAAGTTCCTTTATTTAAACAGGACAACCAACCAGGTGTATGCATAAGTTTCTTCTGCTTTAACTAAGAGATGGCGCCAGCGAAAAGTAGGCAGCGTATTCATTTAAAGCCTAGAAAAGAACGTTTGCGGCACGCATTACTTTTCTTATTTAACCAAAAGAAAAAGGCTGCTGAAAGTGAAAATGGCTCGAGGAATGGCTTGCCGCAAAAGGCAAGCAGTTTTTCTGGCATGGTATCCATAAATTACCTGAAAGATGGTAAAATGTGTAGAACCGGATAGTCAATATTATTAAAAATTACGTCTTTCTTTTTGGTAATTTACCGGAAAAAACTTATGCATAGACCTAGTATACATTTTACAATTTTAGATGTTTCTCTTCAGGTCAACTTTCTTGTACTTGTTTTTCAATAACTTTTATCCGAAAACTTTTACTCTAAATAGCTAAGGAATGAAACACGATAGACACGCTATAAAAACTTTAAATGAAGGTATACCTTTCAACAAATTCGTCATAAATCTTTGATTCTATGAAAGTTCTTGTGCCGGCGCAACAAACTTGCCCCTGATTGAAGAACACAGCCTGGTGAGCTGTTTCAACGGCTGCTGCTATGTCGCTATCCGCTAAAATTATGTTAGGACTCTTTCCACCGAGTTCCAAACTTACACGCTTCAAATTGCCCACCCCAGCGGATTGTTGAATCAGTTTCCCTACCTCCGTGGAACCGGTGAAAGCAATTTTGTCGACCTAAAAAACGTCCTTTTTTTTTTAACCAATAGCAAGTAATGCAATATAACCAAACCTTTTCATTGACACACAAAGCTTGTCCTGCGTCGCCGAAACCTGGTACAACATTGACCACGCCAGGTGGAAACCCTGCTTCTTTCACGAGTTCAGCGCAATGTAACGCTGTTAATGGTGTTAATTCAGCGGGTTTTATCACCACCGTATTTCCCATTGCTGTTGCCGGTGCCATTTTCAAGACGAACATGATCAATGGGCCGTTCCACGGTATAATTTGCCCGCAAACGCCGACAGGTTCATGCCGCGTATAGCAAAAGAACTTACCATCTATGGGAATGGTTTTACCATGGTTCTTATCGGCCCATCCAGCGTAATATCGTGCAACATTTATACTCACCGCTATCATACCCGCTATGGAAAATGAATATGGTATTCCATTATCAATAGTTTCCATACTCTAAAAGATAAAATAGAAATGTAATCATGACAATATCGTCTCTGAAAACTTTTAAGCGTACCGCTAATAAAGTGGCGTCCCTTTCCATTAAATCTGCGAATTTGTATAGTAGTCTACCTCGTTCCGAAGCATCCATCGTTCTCCATGGAGACCCGAATTTAAAGGCATTGTTGGCGGCATCAACTGCCGCATCAATATCAGCTTTCTCACCTTTCTGTACGTTTGCGATCACTTCGTCGGTTGCTGGATTGATTGTTTGGAATGTCTGACCGCCTTTTGCTTTGTGCCATTCATTATTGTAAAATATCTATTTAGGAAGAGAGAAATCATTCAGTAATAACGGAAAATTATTGCTGCTAGATTTTATTCGTGCAAATACCTGTATTAACATTATTATGATTGCAAAGATTGTCAGGTTGTATAATAGATACAAGTATTGCTTTAGTAAGCTCCACGCCATACAAATTGTTTTACCAAATTATCGAAGAAATAAAAGTTATAACCGCATGTAATGTTTCCTATGTAGGCCCTATAGATTGCCTACACTACAGTTCATAAGTTTGATCGCACCTAATATATCATGCCACACGTCGAACTACTTTAAAAGTATTTAGGGAAATTCGTACTGGTCTTCTTAGAGTGGCATTTACAATCTAATGTTTATAGTATATATTCATAACAATAAGATTTATTTATAAAATGCATGCAAACACGAAAACAATGTATTCCTGTATTAAATTTTATGAACGCAATAAAGCAATAATGCGTTAATAATAGGGAATTGGGGATGATTGCGTTATGAAATAGAATTTGGGGTGCTGAATCATCCAATATATTACTGGAGACGACGTGTACGACTACAGAGAGAAAGACCCTGTTTCATATTGTTAGTTTATTCGATCGAAGATATGCCAAAAAGAAAGGAATTGAGTATTGAAACATGCGCGAGAATACGTGTTTTACACGAAACAAATGTTTCAAATAGCAAAATTGTTCGACCATTAAATATCTCTGGGTGTTGTGTGCGTGAGACAATTAAAAAAAAAGATGCAGGTAGCAGAAAGCGAAGTGGAAGGCCCAGAGGAAACATCATCGTCTGGGATTGCTTTGGAGACGGAATGATTGGAAAATTAAATTTATCAGCATATCCCAGACAGTGACAGTGATAAAGCGGTTAAAGCTTATTTGTAAGACAAATCTTTTCAAGGAGCCCTATCCTTAGTACCCTACCCCAGAGCCCTGATTGCAACTCCAGTGAGTTCCTGTCGGGTCACTTGCATTGTGAGGACCGGAAAAAATCCCCGACTGGCAAAATAGCATTCTGAAATGCTCTGCAGGAAGTGTGAAATGCTATACACCATATGTGGGCAACAACCGGGCCGCTGTAAGATTCGATCCGGCCCGCGAAACATTTTGAAAAACCCAATTAAAAAAAAATTTCACGATTCAATTATAATGGTGTACCTATTTTTTTCATTTCATTTTCTTATTTTAATAAATTGCATTATAACAACATTGTCATTATTTCATATCTGGTGTCTATGGCTAAAAATTATGAACACTACTTTTAAACGCGGCCCGCGTACGTATTTGCACACTAAAGTTTGGCCCACAACATGTCTAAGGTTGCCCGTACTTGTTATAGACGAATCGCATTTGGACGATTACTTCTAAGGATACCGAGTATCCGTCAATTATTAAAGCAAAAGAGGGTTACTTTGAAGAAACAATATAACGCATGCATTTTATTAGCATGCACTATTTTGTCACTGTTCTGTTGTACTTTCTACAACTTTTTGGGTAATCATGGATAGACTTGTATCTCCTAGAAAAGGAATAGCAAGTTTTGAATTTAATTGTTTGTCATACTGCTATTAGTTAAATTAAGGGAGACATTGCTTAATGTCTTAAGTGCTTCTTATCATCAAAGGTAGAGGTGTTTTTGTTAACTGTCTGCGCGGTCCTATCAGTATCGTAATAGTATTGTAATTATGAACTCTTGTAATAATCCGGTTTGATTATTTTGTTTCCTTTATCAACCTTTCAATAAAAATATTTTTTTTATTTCTGGAACCCTTGATAATGTCAAAATTCATCCTATCTTCACTACAACCTCTGACAATTTTCATATCCTCAGAGATTAAAATGTTTTCAAAGTTTCTGATGTTTATTTCTACTATCGCAATTTAAATTTATAGAATTAGACAGATAGGAAACCATATTCATGAAAATGAATACAAATTTGCTTAACAAAAAACTACCTCCAATTGCCCACTCGATTTTGATCGATCTATTACGATAAAATGCGTACACATGTGCCTGATGTGCAAGATACGAACGGTTCTCTTTCTCCCTCGGGAGCCCACGCGTTCTCGAAACGCTATGTGCCGAATAAATGATTAATCTGTGTGATATGGAGTATATTAAGATATATTAATATTTTTCATAATCATATCGCGGTTATAAATACTAATCAAGTCACATTAACCAATTTATCAAAAGTAGAGATTATATTGAGAGCAGTTGTTATCAAAATTTATGGTTTTATCGATTAGTGTTTACAAATTTACTCACAGCTTTGCTTGTATTATAAAAAGGAATAATAAGTGGAGGCTTTAAATGTCAACACAATAATTGATAACAATCTTGACTAGTCTCGGCAAAGAGGGACAGGTTTCAGTACCGTGCGGAGAACAACGTGGAGGGGTGAAGCGCGCGACACGGAGAATCGAGTACCCGTATCAAAGCACGCTTGTTCGGTATTATTCGACTGGTCGTTGTGAATGCTTGTCAGTACACTCATGCTTAGAAAATGTCGCATTTAGGTACGTTTCGGAAACGGCGTACTTCGAATAAACTAGAAAACCTAATAACGAATATGCCGGATTTAGAATACGAAGGCGATAGAATTAAATGTGTAAAGTGTGGTAACTATTTGATATATACCAGTAAGGGGAACTGTGAACGCCACCTAAAAACTATAAAACACTGCGATACAGCGAACAACTAATATTTCATCTAGGTATTTGTTTTATTCTCTGTAATGTACCGTTCACATTACTAGACCAATAGGCCAATAAGCATTTGTCTCCTTCTGGAGTAAGTATTCGAATTATACATTACCAACTCGGACATCGTTAAGAGTCGCTATGCAATCTGTTCGTGACTATGTTGACAGAGGAATTAAAGCAGAATTGAAAGATAAAAAATTGTGGTTATACGTGGACGAAACAACCGATCGGCAAAAACATTCTGTAGTGAATGTGATGGTACGTACAATGGAAGAATTTGAACCGTCATCAGTTGCAAAATGAACTACTGATGAAATTTCAAAAGTGGTGTTGAGGGCATTGAACAGACGTCAAGTATCAACAACCCAATTTTTAATGCTTGTGAGTGACGGTGCCACTAACATGCTTTCCTTAGGCCGACCTCTTAAAAAAGAGAGTGGCAATCTGTTACATGTAACATGTAAAATCCATACTTTAAACCTTGTGGCACAATCCCTAATTGTTAGCCATGAGTAAATGCTTTAATAGCTCATACGAAGACAGTATTTCTAAAGTCCCCAAAACGTACAAAAAGATTTCACTCATGAAGGTCACGATCACAAATGACGCGAGTACGTAAACGTTACTGATCAGTCGCCTTGGTACGGCCCCTCGGCCCCTTTGCCAAGACTAATCTTGACTGTTTTAATCTGAAATATTTTTGAAAAGGAAAAATATTTTACTGTTTATTTTCATCTACACTTTCCGCATTTAGAATCCATAACAAAAGTTAATAAATAGGTGTACTACTTCTGGAATTGGTCCAATTACTACACTGTTGATCATTTTTATATGATGCTCCTAGCCACTCTGATCTTTTTTCTTTACTATTTCAGATTTTAATGTTTTATCAACAATTTCCTTAACATTTGGATCTGTTTTTTATGTATTTCGAATTCAATAATACATATCATTAAAATCAATTAATTCAGAAATAAGAACTTGCGTTTATTTCTCTTGATACATTGAAAACAAAAGTTAAGGCTTGTAAGCAGGTATTCTCTCCCAAAATATTTTTTAATAATAATAAATTTAACTATTTGAGCAAAGATTGTTGTAATACCCTTAGAAAACAATCTTTAAAAGATTACTTCTATTCCAACTAAATATAAAATACCTGCCCTTGAATTTGTTTTGAGTGTTATCAAATATATGGAAATGATTTGATAAAAAAATATTCTAGATATATTAATTGGTACATATATATATATATATATATATATATGCATGTATATATGACTCAGCAAGTTATTTCTAGATAATCATACCGACACATTCATTAGATGATTTAATATTCAGAGAGGAACGAAAGTGCTTTTGGTTTTACTGATACATATAAACAACTAGCAAATGCGATATTATTGTTTACATAATTTAAGAGTCAAGGTCATATTCATTTCTATTAGATGAAAGGAGTAAATAGAATATAATGCGTGTGTTCCAAAATAAATTATTATAGCTTTGAATTGGTTAATTTTTTCAATATATATTTATATGTAGTTATTAAATTAAGACCACTATGAAATTATAGTAATTCCGTACACAAAACAAATAAAGAATTACTTTAGTCTACTGCTTTATTACTAAACTAAATGTATATATATGTAAATTGGTTACCATGACCTTTTAATTTAAAAATAGCAACTACTGCTTTGAGCATAGCTTGTAATGACTTTTGTATCGCAGCATTTCACACAGTTCTTTCATATTTAAGGGCGTCCTGATTGTTAAACATTGTTATCAAAATGGTGAAGGTTTTATTGCCACTATTCGTAAAGTGCGTAATATTCGGTCAACAGAATGTTCTTAATGCATCTACTGTGAAAAGAATAATCTAAAAATTCGAAAGTACTAGTTCGGTTAATGATATGAAACACACAACACCAACTCGTTATCGTGCACAAGAATGGGACATTACAACAGCCCCTCTTCAACGTATTCTAACTAAGGGTTTGCATCTTCACACCTACAAAATCCAATTGATTCAACAGCTTCTGCCAACAGATCATGCCCAACGAAGAGAGTTTACTAATTGGATCCTTGAGCAAATAGAAGTCAATGTCGATCTTGCGGACGAAATTATTTTTAGTGATGGGCCCCATTTTCATCTCGATGGCTTCGTTAATTGGTAAAACTGCCGCATTTGGAGCTCAGAAAATCCACGAATGATTCATCAGAAAGCACCACATCCAAGACGTGTCACTATCTGGTGTGCATTGCGGTCTGGAGGAATAATTAAACCGTATTTCTTTGAAGATGAGGAAGATAATGCAGTAACAATGAATGGCGAACGTTATTGTGCTCTAATAATGCAGTTTTTTATGCCGCAATAGGAAAATTTTGCTCTTGACAACATGTGGTTTCAGCAGGACGGTGTCACATGTCATACCGCCCGTGAACCATTGACTGTTTTGCACGAGCTTGCTCCTGGTCGTATCATTTCTCAGTTTGGTGACAAGAATTGGCGGCCACGTTCTTGCGATTTAACACCTTTGGACTTCTGGCTGTGGGGTTATATGAAGTCACAGATTGATGGCCGAGATTAGTCGCTATATCAATACCGCCACGTGTATACACAATAGTGTTAGTGCAAATTTGTCAAAAGAGTACGCATGTGCCAGCAAAGCCATGGCGGTCATTTACAAGATATTTTGTTTCATACATAATGCCCAGATGTATACATTATAAATCAAAAAATATTTAAATACTTTTTTACACAAATTCATGTTTTATTGAATCTTAAAATCATGAAATCTCTCATGCTTTACATTATATACGTGTTTTTTTGGAATTAGGTCCAGAGAATTTCCGGGCCAATCCAAGAACGGCAAACTCTTTGAATTTAGGTAATTTTTAATAGTTTATATTAACTTTATTATTATGTGAAACATTTTAACACATAAATATGCATCGGTTGCTTTATAACCTTCCACTAGATGGTAATAACTAGTCTTTTCTCCGTTGTAACTTCCTAATAACAAGCGATTACAAAAGCTCTTATCTTAAAATAAAATTAAATTCACGGTTTAGCGTAGCAGAAAGATGTTTATTTTAATTTTCAAACACTAAATACTTACTAATACCAACTAGGTCTATGCAATAAAATAATTTCTGAACACATGCTTTGGCTTAATTATAGAGCAAAATACTAAGTAATAACTAATAATTAAAGTTCACAAAGCTAGTGCCAAATCAAGGGCGTAGAGAGGAAAGTGGTATTCCGGTAATACCATACGCAGTGTGAATAGGAACATTTATTACGCACGTACCTAAGAGGCAAGAAACTTCGCTAATACGTAAGTTTGTTCCACTTCACCCTCTCTTTGTAGCAAATATGAGTAAAGAAATAATTCTTCAATAATCGATGACCATTGTTCGAAAGTTTGCTTCAAAATATCCAAACTTCAAATACGACTGATATTGTATGAGGTGTTTGGTGTGCAGTTGGGATTTGCTGATTTGGAAACAATTACAACGCGAAAAATATGTAAACAGAGTAAACCACAGACGCAAAATGCGTAATTGGGAACCTTATGTTGAATTTGTAATGAATTCAATACCTATGGTGAGTATTTGTAATATTCCATTTAATAATACCGAAAAAGAACAGTTTGTAAGTTTTCGGACAAATATAAACTAACACTAAAAAATATAGAATGCAATTTGACGTAATGTACACGGTAAAAAGTTGTGGTTCATCATAGATAAAACAATGGATCCAAAGAAAATCTCAATGGTACAGTCAGAGTGGAATAAGGGCCAGAGTAGCCGTTACAGCTCCTCGTCTTACTACTAAGTGGCCCGCTTAAAGTTTGCTCAGGAATATGTCGACATACTCTCGCGAGATGTATTACCAAGATTTAGCCTTTAAACCTCAGATAGACGTATACCATCTACAGATAAAACGATGAGCACTATTCTCGATGCAACATCAGACCTCGATGGTGATTCTATCATGGTTTGGGAAGGCATCTCTTTAGCAGGCCGTACAGAGTTAGTATTAGTAAATAGAGGTACAATAAGTCCCCACAGGTATATGACAGATATTTTAGAAGATCATATAGTAACATACGCACTAGTAATAGGCAACGAATTCTTGTTAATGTACGATAATGCGCGACCCCATGGAGCAACAATCGTCCGGAAATACCTTGATAAGGTTAACATCCCAGTTTTAGATTGGTCTGCGGTGAGTATAGACATGAATCCTATCGAGAATGTGTGGGATTATCTTCACAGAATGCTACAGACCCAGCATGTTACCCCAGTACAGCTACTAATTTCAAAGATTATTTTAACCATGCCTATGTTACTTTTTTAAGGTACAAGAACATTTTTTCCCACTTACGAACCAACTTCATCGAGACAAATGTCGAAATATACCTGACACTGCAAATTTTTGATGACCCTCTCACATTCCGTTTACTGAAGTGACCAACAACAATAAAGAAGGTAAGTCTTTATTTTTTCGGCAATACAATCGTGCTAAACCACAGGGGACATACATTAATATTCCGTTAAAATCAGTAGACAAATTCATCTACAAAACAAAGGCGACAAATTCCTGATTTAGGTATAACATCTTCCACAGTTAAATTTTTAACAAAGAGAAAAGCAATTGGACATCTTTACATATAGAAAAGGTTCTCGCATTCTCCAGCTGAATTAGTTTTTATCGGGCCGAAACATTTGCCTGGCCTTATTTTACAATTACATACATACGGATAAACTGTTAAAACGTTCTTCTATATATTGAAGTATAAATACATTATAACACGTAATACGATGTACCATACGTGCATACATAGCAAGAAAACGGAGACAGATTGGTTCAACAAAGTCGGTCAATTATATTATTGGTCGTGCGTGCGGGCAAGTCCGGACCTGGCACGCCGAAGATTTGGCCAACCCTATTTATGATCCACATAAAAGAATTAAAAGCATTATCAAATCAATTTCTTTTTAATTATTTGTAATGGTTCCCAATTTAAAGACCTACTTCTATATACATACATTATGACTTAACACTGAAATTTAAGGAATTAGTTTATTTTTAACAAATGTATATGTACACGCTCTCCATAAAGCGTTTAAAATTTATTGTTTCTCAAACTAAATGAGTAAAAAACGATGTGCCCAAAAATTTTTTGCAAGATATATTTAGTTTAAAACATTATAAATTTATTTCATATCTTACGTAAATACCTTACTGTTACATACTCAAACACTATTATCTCGCAAAAAGTAAAAAATCGTAATGTATTTAGGAACCCGAATATCTGTGAATTAAACAGTAAAATGTAATAATAGTAAACTTCAATTGAGTATGAATGTAAACTTACTCTGCTCTTTGAGTTATAAACTGAATATTCTTGTTTTTTGTTCTTATTCCTTTTAATCTTATTCTTTTCTTTTTAAGTAAACAACAATTTATGATATAAAAATTGCAGTTGGTTCTAATGTTACTCCTAATTATTAGAACTTATTAAGTGTAAACCGAATATTTCTACAAACTTATTTTATTCTACTTACGCCGGTATGAGAAATTCTGGGTGAAATTATCGGCTCAGTTAGACTCGTAGTTCCGTATAATTTGGTCACAGCTCTGACACGGTTAACCGTGAACTTGTTTCTTAAAACATTCAACATGCTTATAGTTTTTTCAACGTGCGAGGCGCCGATGCTAGGAGCCGGAAAAGAGTTTACTAAACGATTCCAAACGCGTCTCCAATTTATAAATGAAAAAATCTACGCAACCGCAATGAAGAGAACATGAGGAGCTTGCTTCTCATCATGTGTAATAGCTGTTGGTCATTGACAAAAAAACGCGTATCATCCACAAACATCAACAGAGATTACATATATGTGAATGTTTAAGCTCGTTAGATTAATGATTTGATCGATTCGAAGTACTTAGGTAAACACTTATGGGAGGTCTGCATTTTCTTATCGCATTACGCAAACAATACAGAGGACCGTCATTCCTTGGCGCGTTCAATCGTTGCAATTTACTTCTGCTATGTTGTACTGGAAATAATGTTTGTGTTCTTTACACATTTAAAAATATTTTTTGCGAGTGATGTGCGTATAATGTCACGCAATTGATGACATGTCAATTTGACTAGTTTTTTTTTGATTTTCGTATACGTGTAAAATTTAATTAAATTTCGTGGTAAATGTTTCTATATTTTTGTAAATTTTTCTACAATGGCGGGACACACAGAGGCGGCGCTGGGCGGTAAGCCCGGTAAGTACCGTAGGGGTGCACTGCAGCAAGATCGGCTGCTCAGAAAGTTTTGCATTATTAACAACTAAATGCATCTCTTAAGAAACCAGATATCACACTGAGCGAATGAGGTTGGCCGATCGAATTGTAAAAGGTATCGACGAAACGGTGGGATGTTTTTATAAATAGTTTAATATATTAAAAAATTTTACATTAAACCATTATCAGAAACACGATGGGAACCTCGTGTTAACGCACTTAAATCATTGCGATACCAAATTGGTAAAATTTATGATGAAATAGGTAATCACAGTAGACATCAGGCGAGAGTATTATATAACAAAATTTTCATTTTGTGTGTTCTCTAGTACTGAGTGATTTTAAATGTTTGAGGATAGTTTAAATTTCGCGCCTTGCTAAATTTTTGTCACGTTGGCGATTTGGTTTTGAATTCGTAACCAGTAGAGATTGATTTTGGATGGGTGATAAAATATTGACAAAACAGATCTTCAAAAAATCAATTTCATATTGATTTTCTAAGCAGAAAATTAATGTAAATGTGATAAAAAAATGGAATGAAATATAAACAGTAGCTCTAAGAAGAACAGATTACAAGTAAAAATGAAGCAAATAATAACGAATAAAATGAATATAAATAACGAATAAGAAATAACGTGTCGCACAGGCAGTTGACAGGACCGATACTCACAATAGCCACTCTTAACATGTCAAATCCCCTAGAATCCACCGCACGAAATTTAAACTGTCCTCAAACATATAAAATCACTCTGTACTTTGGTATAATGTTTAGTACTTTGGGTTTAACGGAATAAATATTGTTGGCAAAATGATTAAAAACATAAATACTTACCAGGTGTATGCATAAGTTTTTCACGATTTAACTAAGAATACACAGAATAGTACGCAGAGCATTCATTTGACACATACGTCATTTTGGTCGTCTGGCATTCAAACAACAAGTCCGCCAAAAACTAGCGTCTTTACTTTATCATTCAGTGATCATGTCGAGTTTTGTGCCTGAACACTCTAGTTCTATTGGTGACAGATTTGAAAGTTGGGGTGACCAAATTGTCCGTATCAACTAACCTTCTTCCTTAAGTAACATCAAATAAGTTCTACATAAACGAGATGAAAGTTCGGGAAGATAAAGTTTTGACCACATAATTTTTCCCCATTTGGCATAGCATTTTACCTCCTTATACAAGACCCCACCTATTTTTATCAAATTGCCTAAAACCCTAAATCATCACACTACTACTTGCACCATGTTCCGTGGAAGTCCGCCGCCTCAGGAATGAAAGTTTTGAACCAAAGGTTTCGAATGTGGATTCATCTGTACATGATATATTGTACCATTGCTCAAGGTTCAATCCCTGTGTTGAATGGCACAATCCAGTCTCTTTTCTTATTCTGTTGTTTCGTCAATGGCTTTTTCACAGCTTTTCTTCCCCTTAGCCCTGCTGCGAGAAGTCCCCGTTTAACAGTTCTGTAAGATGTTCCTTTTAAAATATTGGGTTGTCAATCAAAGATACTATAATAAACTGATCGTCAGCGGCTGTCGTTGTTCTCTATCGCTCCGATCGTTTTCTAATGGGAAGTAAACCTGTTTCTTGCATTTTCTTAAATAAATACTCCGTTTTTTTTATACCTTTATGTTTTTAGCGATCTGTGCTATTAAATACTCTTTACCGCGTAATATTTCAATGGCTGAACATTTTTCAATTAATATTTCTTGTCACTTCCACATTTCTAACTACGATCTTACACCCACAATAACAAATTTTAAACTGACGCTTTATTCAAAATATTTGCCTACATTTTCTGGTATTTTTGTAATCTATTTTCGGAACCATTTCGTTTTTCATTACAAAACAATTCTCTCCTAGAATTTATTTAAATCTGATTACAGTGGGGATTAATTAAGCCATCGCAAATCAAAGCAGGTGTCGTAAAATGCAAATTAGTTTTAAGATGTACAATATTAGAGTAATGTGTATGTAAACTACGCTATAAATCTATCAAAATGCGATTGAAATGTATAATACAGGATATTAAAATATTAGTATTAATATTTCTATGTATTTCTATACTTTTTATAGTCGTTTCCAATATATATGGACCATAGTATACATCTAAAGAATTACAACTACGAATTTGTTCATTATAAACCCAATTATAGAAGAATCCTGAAAGGTATAATATAAGGTAACATGAAAAGACATTCAAAGAAAAAGATCTAGGCAATCAATGTTATTATTGACCAACTTTTGTAAAAATATCAAATTACCCAATGTCTTGCCTTTACTTAAGGGTAAAGTGTTGAAATATTATCGTAAGAACGGTTTTTCTTAAAGCACAGGAATATAACACAGATGTCCAAACGATGCTTCTCTTATCAAATTGACCATATGAATTCTGCTTCTTTTGGTCACTCCTGTATTACTCTGTTGTCATTCAAGGCTAAATACTTATTAAGCTCTAAACGGACTCTTAATCCTTCATATTGTAATGTTTAAGTTATATGTAATTTACATCCTATTTTTTATTGTTGCAGTTTCTCTTGATTAACTAATATTCTGTTGTAGCTTGTGCTAATCCTAGTTTGATTTACTCCGGCAACATATATACTGTTTTTTTTCTTTATTTCTCTCTGCATAGGGACACTCTAAAACCAAACTGAAATGTTTCCTTTGATGTTGGTAACATAGCATATACTAGATTGTAGTAATCTGAAACATTTTTGGTTTTAGTATGTATATTTTGCTGCAACCCCAATATCAATAAATTGATTTATTACTGTGATAATAAATTTATGTGGTACGTACTCGAACTTGTTGATAATAAGTGGAATACTTAACAACTACTAACACTATACAACGGAGGCATAAAACAGTCAAATTTATATAAGCATAGTACAATAATCATTAAGGCAGCTCTTCTTAAACTGTGGGTTGCGACTCGAAATGATAAGGACGCGATGATAGGTTTAGGTTTAAAATATAATTTAAATTAAATTTTACTCTGAATTAAGATTAGACATAGCCTAATTTACGCCGGTGCGTATACGACTATTAAAATTTAATATACCGGGTTATTTCTTTGTTATTTTACATACATTTTTCCTATGTGGAATTTTAAAGATAATTGTCAGTGAGCAAGCAGGATAATAGGCAACCAGTCATACACTCATATTACACGAGCGAGAACCCTTAGTTCCTGTAAAACCAGTTATTCTGTAAATATGATGAAGACATTATTTTATTTTAGCCATTAATTAAGACAAACAAAATACCATAATAAAAATGAAATCTAATTCTACAGTAAGTTTCCAGGCAATAAACAAAACGATCTTGAAAGCATTGCAAGGTATTCCAAATAAATTCTGGATTTGTTCTATCACATGCAGTATGTATACAGTCTTTTAGTTCGTCCAAGTTACGTATTTGCAACTCCAAAAAGAGAGAAATTATATGGAGATAAATCTAATCTTACAGGCCGTGATATGAGGCCAAACCTACCAATCCACTGTGTTTAGAATGCGTAATTCCAAAAATTCCTGACGGCTCGCAACAGATTCCATCAATAAAAAATGGGTCAATAAGTCTATGGCTTATTATTCCAATCCAGATATTGACTTTTTGAGGCTACTGCGTTCGGCTCAGGTTTTGAGCATAAGGATATGTCTGATTAATGGAAAGGACATTTTGTATTTCTTGATGGTTAAACGTAGAATGCTAACTGGAAGCTCTAAGAGTTGACTTCACCATTTACGCTAAATATAGCTTCACAAGTTAAAGTTACTTTATTTAAAATTTCTTCACTATTTCACAAAAATCAGTTTGCTTTACTTTGTTTTCTTTGAAAAGCTCTTGATGGTTTGACATCTTATATAGCTTATATTTAAATTCTTTCAGAGTTTCGTACACCGAACTGTACGATGCTCCAAAATGCCTAGTTCTATCTAATAGCGATCCTACTCTACATAACGCAGGATATTCAACTTCAAGTCTCCTGTTGAAACGTGACTGATTTTATGTCTTTTTTTTATGGGAATTTAGAAGACAATCATTTCCTTTGAATTTGTTTTAAAATGTTAGGATTGTTTTCGCACGAGGTATAGGCGTTAGGATAATTAATTGGAAACATGTCTCTAACTGTCGTTAAACTACTATTCTTCTGGTACCACGTTATCATTCCCACCTTTTCATCTTTGTTGTACTTACTCATTATTTAAATTAGTTATGTACCTTTCAATAAAATGTATTTAATTTAAGCCTTAACCACCGTAGTGCAAATACTGTAACGTCTTCACCGTTGTGCGGTCTTGATAACCGCATATAATAAAGAAACTTTAATTACCAAAATATATTTTTTTACCCATTGGGAACATTCTTATTCGATTGAGTACACCCTAAAATAAAACGCAAGATGCCTTTTAACATAGTTCGTTCTTTAATTAACATAAACCAAACAAAAAATCCGTAAATGTCATATTTTGCTCTTTTTAACACAAACTCTAGATTTTTTTTTAGCAATATTTTATACGACAATAAGAACAGATTCTTAAGAATAAATGATCATGCGATGACGATTGCAAGGACTGTGTGGATGTACAATTCGCAGGTATAGCAGTAAACTCCACTCACACAAATTAATTAATTATGCGGAACGCAGCGTTTCGAGAGCACGTGTTACCGACAGTCGGTACGGTAACGGTTGACAATGGGAGCCCACGTGCTCTCGAAACGCTGCGTTCCGCATAATTAATTAATTTGTGTGAGTGGAGTTTACTGCTATACCTGTGAAATGATCATGCGATTAAAAAAAAACAATAATATAAGAAATAACCTATACCAAATAAGAAATTGCAGAGGGTCAAAGACCCAAAGATTGTGTTTACATTTTTTACAGATTTTTGACGCACATGCTAAACATATAGGCATATGGCAAAAGCTCAACTCAAATACTAGCGTTAGCACTGTAGACCGGTCCTTGTGACCGCTTCATAACTTTAGCCGTGTTTTTATTGCGTACCGAAACAAATATCGACTTCAACTTTTTGCAGCATACTGGCAATGCACTCACTTAAAGGTAACGAGAAAACGGATCCGTGATATTAAAATGAGGATAAGATATACAAAAACAAAAATTCGCTGCGGTCACTGAGACCGCATTACGGTGGTGGCTAAGGGTTAAGATTCATGCATGAATAAAAAATCAGAAATAATTGTCAAAAAATGTTTTCTTTTCACTCCAAGGCAACCTAATTTAATTTAATTAATTAAACTATAGGTAAATCGTTCGCGGTGTATAACCAGTTGCCTACCATGCCTCTAATGCATTGACAATTATCTTTTTAAAGTTACACATGGGAAAAATGTATGTGTTATGATAAAAAAGAACCCGGTATATATTTTTAACGTACGAAAAGGACACAAATCACAGTTATTTTCAAGAGAAGTAAGAACGTAAGAAATAAAATGACTGAAAATAAAAAAATTAGTGCTTTATTAATGTAAATTACTCAAAGGAACAATAGAGATTAAATAAATATATATCGTTTACATATAAAATTAGAATTGTGCTTAATTATAAGCAGAATTCACTTTCTCCAATACTGGGCGAATTTATGTAGCTGCTCAACGAAGGCGGCCATGACAGCCGTTACGGAAACATCGATCAAACCTTGCAGGTAATGAACCGCCTCCTCATCCGAAATATCTAACCTTAATTTATCTTGGACTTTCCTCACAGCCTTATCGGGTTCTAAAGCAATATCCGGTACACTAGCGTCTACCATTAATGAGAATAGATTCAACATCAAGTTGGCATGTCTAGAACAAACGAGTAAATTTGTTAAAACTTAGCAAAGAAAGCGAAATACAGTAGCCGACCTTCTTAAATGTAGAAACGCTGTGTAGCATAATTTCTTGAATTCTTGATAGTGCTCGGAGTTAATCCCACCCATACCTTCAACCATTTCTTTACTTAGCTTCATAGGTGGAGGAAGTGGTTTAGGATCTCTACCAAGGATATACCCAAAATCAATATGAAACAATTTTCCGGTAGTAGTAATAAGTAGATTATCTAAATGACGGTCGCCGACTCCAAGAAGGTAAGTTATAACACAATACCCAGCGCAAGATCTTACGTAGGCGTCTAGAACTTCCGGTGCCACTCCGTAGGGGGCGTTTTCTTGCGGATGATATCTTTTGAAAAAGTTTAATATAGTTCCTTCATTAGTGATAGCTTCTGCAACTGTGAAGGAATCTATAAACTGAACGAAACCATGTTTTGTGCTCATAGCTAATACCCTGTACGGAGTTAGTTTCAAATCTAAATTCTCTCTTCTTAAAAGTTTATCCATTAGTGTAATCATTTGCAGGATAAGTTGATCTTGTCTCAGATCGTCGCCATGTTTGAATATCGCTACGTATTCCGTGTTATCGGTTGTGATGAAGTGGAGTTTCGATGGCATTAAAGCTGATTTAAACAGACTCGCTTTTTCCGATACGATACCCTTAATTTGGACTTCCGGATCCAGCGGAAATGGAAAAGGTTCGAAATTGGCGAAGTTAAATTTGTGGGCATCAGGATCTGCTAGCAATTGTTGCAATTTTTCTGCCTTCTTCTTTCTATTACAACTTTCACCCGAAACTTTTTTCATTAGTTTCACCAATTTGTCGATGAACTTTTGTTGTCTTGCCAAGAATTCTCGTCGTTTCTGCATCTCTGGTGATCCCTTGGCTAGAGTTTGCGAGAATGTCTTCATCACCGTTAAATACATATCTCTAACCAAACCCTATAAAAATAATATTCTTGTAATTGCACCAATAATTAATTTAAAGACTTACATCTTGCTTAACTCCATGTTCTTGATCCTCGCATTCTATTAGCAAGTACCAGTAAAAATAATTCGCAAGTGATGAATTACGACACGCCCTCTTAATAAGAAAAGACGCCAAGTCCTGCACTTCCTCCTCTTTTAACTCACTCTGCAGCGTATCTGTGTTACCAGAATCTGTGTTAATATTGAGATTATGTAACAAGTTTTCCGGTACCGTAATCGCTCTTTGTATAGAATCGAATTCTATAACGCTATTAACATTAGAGGCTGCTAAATGATCCGCCTGGTTGTAGCTCATCGATCTATTGATGGTGGGTTCGTTGGTTATGGTACTGTTGCTCTCTCTGCTATCTTTCTTTTCTAATACTGCTTCTTTGTCTTCATGGGAAACTAAAACTTCTCTGGACGGCGATATTCTTCTAAAACCTTAAAGTTTTTGTTTAATTTGAACCTTTATATTGAATTAGGTTAATTTAAGTTAAAAACTTCGAACACTGTAGTTGCTCTAAACATTCTGAACTTTCTTTTGTAACGTGAATGAAAAGTTGATAAAGTCTCCAATGTGGATATCAGTGTATTTCAAATACCACGTGAAAGGGTGGAGAGGTAGCGTGTGTACACAGATCCACGCTAAATTTTCAAATATCATATACAGTACGACCAAAAATAACTTGGTAATTTGGAACTAGATATTTTTCACACTAAGTTTATCGCAAATCGTCAGCATCCTCAAAAGTATTATTTACAGAAGGATGCTGACAATTTGTGAGATTTGTAATCTCGTTTACTTATCTCCGGACAAAAGTATATGAGCGTACAACTGAACAATTTTCAATCAAGCGAGTCAAGCAATATCTATGCATTCGAAATTGTATATCCGACTGTGGAAAGAACTTGGTATTTATTGCAACATATTCGTAATTCATATTTTTACGGAACGCTTATGAAAATAATACTAGCTATGATTGAATATTTCGCATTTGGCAAGCTAAGTACAAGTAAAATCTTAACATTCTATTGTCGTTTTGTTGTATTTTTATAATAAAGTAATGCTGTGTTAAGAGATTTGGGAATCAGAACTGCTAGGGTGATATTGATATAAATAAGAGTAATAACCAACGCTCTGGAAGTCTAACACAATAGGATATAATGAAACATATCTACCGTGTTCAATAAATTATTGATAACAGATTAAGTTTTGTAGGGATTGTTTATTTATTTAGGAGGTGTAACGCTATACTTACGGATCACAATATTTCACTCACAAAAAATAGTCCGATACAATTACTACTGAAGCGTTCACAATATTAGGTATATGTGTAACTATTTCAATTACTTCATAGAAATAACATCGCATATTAAGAAAAATCAATGTGATTGTTAGTACATAGAGGGTGCATTCTTATTCCTCCGGTTATGGTACTTGTAAAAATTTATTGATTTGATCCCGAACACCAAGAGTTGTCGAGGGTTAGCCACAAACTTTTTACTTTATTTACTACGGGAATTTGCACGTTGTTAATCCTAAAGTCAGCCATGCTACTCAATACCTCGCATGCCTCTCTATTTCCGAAAAATACGTTCTGTGACTTGGTCGGATTAAGATATAGTGAGTGCCTTAGAGAGGTTTCGTAAACAAGTGACAAATCGCTACTTATCCTAGCAATACTCTGTGCCTAATCACGCATTTTAAATGAGTAGTATAATTACATGACATCAGCGTATAAATGTGCTTTAGTGTAATTCAAGTTGGTTATAAACGAAGTATATTAAGAGAATAAAACTGGACTTAAGATCGCACCTTGGGCGAGACCTGTGCGATAGATAATCCAATAACAATATCAATGAATC
Organism: Trypoxylus dichotomus; assembly: GCA_023509865.1. NCBI lineage: Eukaryota > Metazoa > Arthropoda > Insecta > Coleoptera > Scarabaeidae > Trypoxylus > Trypoxylus dichotomus. The sequence continues at coordinate 40,768,867 of CM042081.1, forward strand.
AATACCAAATCCCTTCGAACGTAATAAAATTATAAGTGTTGTACGGTTAACAGTATCGAATGCTTTCGAAAGAATCAATGCCATCGCCAAGCCCCGATCCGATGCCGTCAGTATGGCGTCCGTTACATACAGCAACGCGATAGTTACAGAAGAAGATAGGAAGGTAACTATTGGGGTAGGGGCAAAACTAAACTCGGCGTCTCTTACGATCATGGGGTAGGGTTAAAGTGAAGGCGCGCTTTTCAAATGTACAGATTATAATGGTATTAAACAGAATAGTGCATGGTTCGATAACTATCAATATTAAAAATAGTGAACATATTTACTTACTATTTTAATGTATTCTAATGCCGGAAATCGCTTTATTAACATGTTAGTAGATTTCTTAACCGATTTAACCTTAGAATACATAAAATTGGTAAGTAATTACATTCATTTTTAATATTGATAGTAACCAAGTCACACACTACTACGAAGCACTCGTTTCTCGATCGTTACATAGTATAATTATTTAAAATTAAATTGTATTTATAGAAACAAAGCAATTTAATGCGAAAATATATTTATATTACAAAGAAAAATAATGTAAATTAGCTAATAGAAAATAACTTGTTGCAACACCCAATAATACCAGACGCAGTCAGTAACCAAATGACCACAGAACAATTTAGTTCTACAATTGTTCTATGGTTCAACCCCGTGACCATAAGAGGCGCTGAAGTTACTTTTTCCCCCTACCCCGCCAGGCCCATTCTATCTTGTTCTGCGGCAGTAGTACAGCTACAGCCAGGCCGACTGAACATCGGGAAGAAGCGAGTGCTCTTCTACATACTTCCTTACTTCTGCTTCTCCAATACCTTTGAGAGAAGAGGTAGTAAACTAATTGGTCTCATATCATTTAGCTCAGAAATATCATATTTTTCGGTACAAGTATAATAACGGCCCGGCTTCAATTGCGTGGGAACACCTTTTCCAAAATACATGAATTAATGATATGCCTGCCAATGAGAAATTAAACAGATTGGTACCGCCATTACACTGTGGCAAGGGGAACGATAAAGGGGCTACCAAACTGGTAGGTGTGACAGCATTCCCTAATGAACATTTAAACCGATAAATCTTCAACATGATTAAATAGTATACAAATAAAGTTTTTCCCCCAGATACAAAAAATAAACCAGAACTTGTATTTGTTTTTTATCAATTTTTGATCGCACCGTACGTATCTCTAACCATAATAATTTTTTGTATATAAAATATCGCAATTATTAATAAAGACCTCTAGATCACTAAATTTGGAATTCGATAAAAATAACGTAGTTGAAAAAAAGCAACATTTTTTTTTATAAACAAACCTTCTTTAATCTCATCGAAATTTTCATATTTCAATGCTTGTACCAACTGCAACAGATACAACATCAAATCTTCATCCGGCGCCTCTTGAAGTCTTGATATGGCGTACCTTCTTACGCCAGCAACACCGAAATTCGAGCTAAGTAACTCTAAAGCGTCTTCCACGTCCATCGGTGCCCAAATTTCTAGCATGGCTAAGGCTTGTTTCACTTCGCCGCTCTGTGTCCAATTGACGCATTTTAAGAACTTCGTCAGCGCCTTCTTCTGACTGCTCAAATAGAATCGGAATCGCCAGACGTGGTCCTGCTCTTCGTTTGACAGTTGCGTTGTCGGAGGATAAGAAACTATCGTATTAAGAATATCGCGAACGTTGGCGTTTGGTTTGGCATCTTTATCGGAATGCCCGCTGCGTAAGGAACGGGCTAATTTGTGATGTTTTCCTTCGACGAGGTTCTCCTGTACACGTTTAGAAAAAATACCTTTAATATATCCCCGAAACACATGTTCGCGAAAGGGATGGTATAATACGACTGGTATGATTTGAATTCTTTAAAGCGGGGTGGAATTTCAAACAAGGATGATACCGTATATTGCTTGTAAAACGGTAATGGGATTAATGTGCATGACTAAATACCTTGTAAGAGGTTGTTGACACGATTAAGGTAATACATATACATATACTACCTTCCAAATTAGTTCGGACGCTGAGTTATATTTATTTAGATATAAATGTTATTTATATTTAAATAATATTTATATTAGGAGTTTATTGTATTAATTGTACAGGAAAACTTCCAAGAAAATAAATTAAAGAATGATTAAAAACCTATTATATTTTATGACCCAATATAGTAATTTTCAGAATAATTCTCATCGCCACAAATAATTAATTTAGAACAATATTGCAGCTAATAAATTTATTATGCTCTTTGGGCTAGGAGCAGGCCAGCCGAAAGTGTATTTTGTATTGATAAATCCTTTAGTTTCTAAATAAACCTGATTGCGCATGCGTTAGTGTTAAGAGCGTATCTTTTTGTGTGAACCTGATTAAAGTTATCAAAATGCCGACAAGAAAACCGACAAGTTTAAAAAACCGCTCTGTAATTGTTGCTTTTATTTATTTATTTATTTTTTAATCGTATGTCCTTTATACATTGCGGTGTCGGACTATTTATTTCTTATTTTTATCTTCCACAGGTTCCTGTTCTGAGCCAGTTGTTTAGCTTCAATTCATCCCATACTTCTCTTTTCCAATGTTCTATACACCTGCTCCTTCCAGGTGTTTCGGGGTATACCTATTCTGTTTTTGCCCTCTGTTTTGGCTTCAAATATCCTCTTTGTGATTCGATCTTCTTCCATTCTGTGTAGATGTCCAAGCCATCCCAGTTGTCTCTCTTCTATGACCACTTCTACTGGTTTGATACCCAGACTATTTGTGATTGTTGTGTTTCTGATTCTGTCTCTTCTAGTTACTCCTTGTATTCTTCTTAGGAATCTCATTTCCATGGCCGTAACTCTGCTTTTGATTCTATTCGTGGTTATCCATGACTCACTACCATATGTTAATGTTGGTCTGACCACTCTTTTATACACCTCTGTCTTTATTTTTTTTTGGTATTTCTTTTTTTATCCAGAAACGATTGCTTTTATTATTAAGGCAAAAGGGGGTTACTTTGAAGAAATATTATAACACTATGTATTTTATTAGAATGTGCTATTTTCTCAATAAAACATTTTAAGTTAACAAGTAAACTTCATTTTTTTAATAAATTTCTTGCAAGGATTACAAACAACCCTAGTTTGAGCTTTATTATCAAAGAGGAGTAATTAAAAAATATTACCTTCAAAATTTCTTGATCTGGAACAGTAACAATATCAGCTTGTGCTCTAAATTGATACACCTCATCCCCATCTTGTTCAAAATACACAACATAGTGAGGTATACCATCAACGCAGATTGTAGGAAATTCAACCATTAAATATAAATAATCAGAAGACCTTTTCTCCTTTTCATTAATTAACTCTAATTCCCTAAATGTAAGCCGGTCTAGCCAATCTACCTAAAACAAATCTTTCTTGAGCAACTACCAAAATAATTTATCAAAATTTACTTTTGTAATATGACCATTTCTGTGTTTTTTTGCCAATTTTGCTAGTCTTTGCATTTGTTCTTTACCATTATCACAGGCTTTGCCAGGAGTTTTACTTGGATAATTACCATCTCCTTCACAATTCGGCCAAACACGCAGATCTAGCATGCCCTAAATATTAATCAATTATTGTTGACTACACCAAACAATATATTTCTCATATTACTTGTCTAAAAACTCCATATTTACTAAACAATGATATAGTAGTGCCACCAACTGGAACTAACTTAGTAGGGCCACCACAATCATAAATTGTCAAAGCCAGCTGAGCAGTTCGTGGTAAATCATTAAATTGCACAGGCAACGTAACCCATTCATTCCAACTAAAAACAAACATAATGCTTTAGCAACATCAAACATAAAAATCATTGTACATAAACTAACTTCCATCTTGAAGAAAAAGCTTTGTATGATGTTGTAACGGGAAGAGCTAATGGTTCATTTTGATCAAATACTTGACATTGCACCATCAAATCTGAACACCCATCTTGATATAATCCGGAATATTTCAATAAAGGATCCTCAAGTAATTTATCGTATTCAGGTTTTTGCCTTTGTCCTTCTAAAACGCCACTAGAACTTTCACATTGAAGCAGTGGAGCGTGTTAAATAAAGAAACTTACACTTTTATTTGTACTCTATTTTTTAATGACGAACTATAAACGTAGTAAAATTTGTCACTTAATTCCTCCATTATGTAGATTAATCAAGGTTCATTTTTTAATATTAATATTTACAGAATTGCAATCGCCTCAAAAGTATACAAAATATAAATACAAATCAGCTGGAAGGACAAAAGCTTTGACTGGTTTTGACAAATACGGTTACTAAATGTCAGGGTTACCAGGTACACTCCAAATTCCCTAGAACTCCCTAGGAAACTCACTACATGACCGTTACACATTAGAAAAATTCTATTGGGGTAAAAGAATCTATTGAAAACAAATTTAGTTAAAAGTTAAAGTATTAAGTCAAAATTGTAATCTGCAACAGATTTTAATCTCCTCACGAGTAGCGAAATTCAGTTACGAGTGGCTCCACTGCTAAACGTTAGACATTTTTTGGCAATTTGACGTTTATATCTGGTTTATGCTAAATTTTGACGGAATTTTGCTATGTTATATGAATTTCTTCTACTTTCCTATTCGTGGTTTAAATGATTCTTGGGTATTAAGAAATATATTGCACTTTAAAAAGTAAATAAATATTTCCTACGTTAAGTGATTTTTACAAACTGCTTATACAATTGAATTACAATTTGATAAAACGAACTTCTCAAGTACACCAAAGACCTGGGTTGCCTGTGTATAATTTAATATTTTTATTTGCCTCTCTTTTGAAATATTTTATGTACACATATACTTTGGAACAAGTCTCAAACAACTACATAAATATATATACAAGAACTTCACGATTTGGTAAAGATACTATTTAGATGATTTTTCTTTGATGGCGCACTTGTAAAAAGGCTTCCTACAAATAAAACATTAAATTATAATGGGATAAAATAGATTGCTTCTATTACACACCTATAAATGTCTTTTTAGGAGAATTAGCTTCATTTGAAACAATTTTACAATTATCAATTTCATAGATTTGGAAATCTAAACAACGAAATTTTTCATCTGTTTCATATAGATTATGGGATCCTCCTGCAAAATAAGGGCGCCCAGAGAATGGATTCACAAAATCCGCCCAATAACCTGCATTCCTCAGCTTGTGACAGACATTCTTAGCAGCCAAAACAAACTGTAAAAATTCCTCTAATAACAAAGCAAGATTTCCAACTAATACTTAACTGTCTGTGCTAATTTTTCAGTTTCCAACTCTATATTTCGTCTAAGATGCTTAGTATCAGGTTTTAAAGTAATTGTAATAACTGACAATTCTGAAGATTCTAAATTGCGGTGAGGAAAAAGGTCACATACAGTCTGCCTTAAAACCTTAGGGCACTCTTGAGCTCGACAAACAATATTAGCATCACCATTCTGGAAGGCAAAGAAGATAAGACAATTATAATCTATTTAATGTGTTCAGTATACATTATCTATTTCTTCCATGATAAAAGCTTCTTCATTATTTATAGTAGTATAAACGTCATACCAAGCTGGTCCTACATTACCAGGCATAAAAAACGGGAAATTTGGGGAAGCAAGTAATTCAAAGTTAGGGTCCCTCCATGCTAAATGTATATTGTCTATCCAAAAATAGTAAAATATTATCAAGTGGGGTTATGATGTGTGTTATAATTTTTCAAACCTTTTTTCTCCGGTTTTCGAGATTTTACGACTTTGTAGGGTCCTTCGATATTAACACTTTTACGCGAAAAATTACGAATTAAGTTACAGACATATCCGAAATTTTTATAAGTAACTTTTCTGAATGCAAATACACCTTGATTTGACATATTCTACACTTGACATTTCCAGTGATAGATCACCCTCTTTAATAATAGAATTAAATTTTCATAAAATTGTTTTTATAGTATCTGATGTAATGCAATGTAAATATTGCAATTATTGTATTTTATTAAAGTGCAGCTTAATTCTTTCGAAGAATTGCTCTCTGTATATCTTTTGTATAATACGCTGTGATTTGCTTTCTGGTTTAGCAATATATACGAGGACGTCCTGAAATGTTTCCAGAACTCGTAAGAGATGGCGCTCGAAGGTTGAAGTGGATTCATTAGTCAGTAATGGCAGCTATCAAAATTTCTGATGTTTACTGTCAATAGTTGTTGTTTAAGAGTGTGTCTTGTGTAGCAAGTCAGGCGATTTCGCAAAAATGGATAAAATCGAATTTCGTCCAGTGATAAAACACTTCTCGATGGCTCTCCTAAGAAAGCAAAGACCGTTCAATCGGCCGAACGGTTATGGCGACGATTTTTTGGGATTGCTAAGATGTGATCCTCATCGACTATCTGCGGAAAGGAAGGACGATCACGCGGCAATACTACAGCGATTTCTTAACCCGGTTCCATGCAGTATTGAAGGAGAAACGGCCTCGTTTGCAGCGGAAATAGGTGCTTTTCCACCACGACAATGCACCGGTTCATTCATCCCGCATCGTCGTGTCTAAATTGAATGAATTGCGCTACGAATTGGTCTTTCATCCTCCATATTCACCGGACCCAGCCCCCAGCGACTTTTTCCTATTCTCAATCCTGAAAAATCACTGGGAAGAAAGGGATTTGCCTCAAATGAGGAGGTCATCGCCGCTCCAGATGGCTATTTTGCAGACTTCGAAACATCCTACTTTTCCGAGGACTTGAAGAGACTAGAGCACCATTTGGAAAAGTGTATTGATCTTCAAAAAGATTACATCGAAAAATACAAATAAAAACCACGCCAATAACGTGTTTTTCTTGTCGATTTCGGAAACATTTCAAGTCGCCCGCGTATTTCACTTTTACATCTGAGGAAAGCTGAGATAGGTTTTTTTAATTAATTTAAAAAAAGAACACATTTCTGGCGAATTTGTCTATAAAACTTGTATTAGCTATATGTCTATGTTATATTGTATAAATAAAGAAATAACATTGATTATTAACTTTTATTTAAAATTTTCAAGTAACTACTGGTTTATTTTATTTTAGATTTCTTTACGTCCGTTATAGTTATTTTATGTCGACATCTGCAGCAGTTGTCCTGTTTAAATTTTTTGTGTTGGTAGTAAGTCTATTTTCCAGACGCTGTTGCGCAACTGACAATTCGTTGATTTATTTAAATTTTTGTCAGAATGTGATTACGAACCTAATGTGTTAACGTAAAAGATGATACACCAAAACGGAAGCAATAATTCAAATTTATAGCAAACAATTCGCCATATCAACCAAAAAAAATTAATAGAATGCAAATGCAGATAGTAAATCAGCTGGAAGCCATCTTGTAGTGTAATGTTGTGGATGTAGAATGTAAACATGGAATTCGATTTCCATAACTTACAAATTATTATAACGCAAAGAAATATGTGATTATGTGATTAGTAAATAAACGTGAGTGAATTTCAAGAATTAAATAACATCTGTTCTGTCCTAACAGCTCAGATGGGTAACTAAAAATGGCTTCGTTTATTGGCGCCAATTCTACTTATTTCAAACTGAAACCTACTTTTGATTTAATATTTTTATCTTTGCACTTTATCTAAATTATGACTTTTAATTTAATTTTGGCCAATATTGTTATAGGTAAACAATTATGGCAGATACAGAAGGTGTAGACCAACTATTTCCTGGTTGGTCCTCTGTTGTGCATCGACCAAGTGAAGATCCGGAACCTTCAGATTTACCAAGCACTGTAGACATGAATGCAGTATTTAATGCAGAAGTAAATGCAGCTCCAGCTACTAATGTCCAGGAAGATGAATCTTCAGATTCAGAGAGTGATTCAGATTCTGATTCTAATGTATGCATATCAACATTTACAAAAACTCAACTTTCTCATTATTATGTTTCAGAATTCTGGCAGCGATGAATCTGGATCATGCAGCCAATCAGATTCCTCCGATTCAGATAGCTCTAGCACAAGCCAGGATTCCAATTCAAGACCTGCATCGCCCGAATTTTCTGTGCAACAAACAAATGGTTTGCGATTAACAATACAGACTGTACGGAAATCTTGCAATAGTCCAACCGAAAAACAGAACAAAGCTAGCGTTGATGTAAAAGCTAACGCGAAATGCAGCAATCTGAGTTCTAGTTCTAGTGAAAGTGATTCGGACAATGACAATGAGTCTGAACCTAAAAGCGATGGTTCTAAAAGTGGTGGTAAAAGTGTCAAAGAAAGTGCTAAGAAACAGTCAAAGAAAGTTACAAATAAACTTCCTGAAAAAAAAGTTGAGAAAAAGGTTGTAAAAAAAGAATGTGCGGCACCTAGTAAAGACGCTGCAAAAAAGCAGAAAGGCAAACGAAATACAAAGGTAAGAGGGTAGTAGTTTTTATTTGTAGTATTTGGTTGTACAAGTAGACGTTTATAAACATAAAACTTCAGAGGATATTAATTTGCCTATTGGGCCATCTTACATAAAATTGATATTCTTTATCAGTTTATTGATCATTGACTAATATGTGTTTATTTGGATTTATGGATATGACATTAAGTGTGATCCTAATAAAACAACTTTGTACTGAAGTTATTTGAATATTCTAATGTTTTTAGAATTTCCATGTTACAATAACGTGCAATGATCCCTCAATTAATAGATCGTAGCTCTTGTTAGTCGTTTTGTGCTGTATTCCTTTGAATTCTGATAAATATATTCTAGTACGAAGCCGCTGATGATATAGATAATATTTTAGATACCGCTGATTGTTTAAATTAATATGATTAATGCAATGAGTTATGAATAACGTGGCTACTTGTTTTTGAGGAAATAAAGGGTAAATTTGTTTTGCACGGTGAAATTGTTTCATCAGAAAGAAGGGTTGTATTTATTTCTTCCACTAGCACCAAAAACGTTTATAATGTTTATTGTAAAATATAAATATATGTATATAGTCACATTATTATTTAAACATTTTTTTGCTTTGATGTTTTTTTTTCACAGGAACGAATAAACATTAGTAAGTGAGAATTGTGAAAATCTATGTAGTTCATGTATAAGTTGTATTCCAGTGCGTACGCAATCTAAACTTATTCAATTACTATTATCCTCATGCGAACGGAAAATGTGGCATTATAAGTAAGTTGGAATAATCCTGAAGATGGCGCTGAGCTAGCGAATTCGTTGTATGGGTGAAATGAAACCCGCGTCATATTCTTATGTCCCATTACATAGCAAAATATAAGACAGAATGAACTTATTCAGAAAAAGAAAAATAAATCTAAAGAACAGAGTAGTAAAATGAAGGACTGTACTTTCAAATACGGACATACACTCCCGTCTATACGAGGGCGATCTGAAATGTTTCCGGAATCGACAAGAAAACATGGTATTGGTGTGATTTTTTATTTTTATTTTTCGATGTAGTCACCTAGAAGATCAATACACTTTTTTAAACGGTGCTCCATTCTCTTCAAGCCATCGGAAAAGTAGAATGTGTCGAGGTCTGTAAAATAGCCATCTGTAGCGGCGATGACCTTCTCATTTAAGGCAAATCTCTTTCCTCCCAGTGATTTTTCAGGATTGAGAATATGATAAAGTCGCTGGGGACTAGGTCCGGCGAATATGGTGGATGAGAGACTAATTCGTAGCGCAACTCATTCAATTTGGACACAACGATGTGGGATGAATGAACCGGTGCATTGTCGTGGTGGAAAAGCACTTCTTCCGCTGCAAACGAGGCCGTTTCTCCTTCAATATTGCACCGAATCGGGACAACAAATCGCTGTAGTATTGCCCCGTGATCGTCCTTCCCTTCCGCAGGTAGTCGATGAGGATCACACCTTAGGAATTCCAAAACATGGTCGCCATGACCTTTCCGGCCGATGGAACGCTCTTTGTTTCCTTCGGAGATGATTCGTCTGGAAAAGGCCACTGCTTCGACTGTTCCTTGGTCTTCGGTATGTACTGGTGGATCCAAGTCTCATTTACGGTTATGAAACGCAAGAAGAAATCCCTTGGATTGCGTTGGCCAGACATTCCTCCGAAGCGGTCTCCCGAATTCGGTTTTACTCCGGTGAGAGCAAACGCGGAAGCCATCGCACTGCAAGCTTTTTCATACCCAAAATTTCGTGTATGATATGGCAAACGCGTTCTTCTGAGATGCTTGTTGTCTCTGCTATCTCTTTCAGTTTTAATCGACAATTGGCTAACACGACATCATGAATCTTGTCGACCATTTCTTCGTTGGTAGCAGTTTTTGGGCGCCCATTGCGTTATTCAGCAGTTGTGCTTGTGCGGCCATTCTTGAACTCGCCCACCTAGAAGCTGATCGTCGAAAATGATGGAGTAAATCCTCCATGAACCTTTAGCAAAATATTTCGAATTTGCGTGGCCGTTTTTCCAGCCATCCAGAACTGTTTTATCACTGCACGAAATTCGATTTTATCTATTTTTGCGAAACCGCCTGACTTACTATACAAAACACACTCTCAAACAACAACTATTAACAGTAGACGTCAGAAATTTTGACAGTTGTCATAAAAGAAAATACCCTTATCGACCAATGAATCCACTTCAACTTTCGTACGCCATCTCTTGCCGATTCCGGAAACATTTTAGGTCGCTCTTGTATGCCCCATATGCTTAGTAGTATTACATCGCAAAATATAGGATAAGGTTACTTTTTTTTAGAAAAAGAAAAACAAATCTGAAGAACAGAGTAGTAGAATAGGGGACCATCCATAAGTATTCGGCCGGTTATGTTTATTTTAGAGTTTCGAAATAAAATCGCATTTGACTTGTGGGTGTTTCTAGTGTATGAATATATTTCTTTTTCCGTAACCTGAACATCCATGGAACGACATGTTTCTAGTCAACAAGTAGCTGCTATAAAGGTACCGTGCGTCTCATTCCATTCTTTTTTAATTGCTTACATTCTACTAGAACTGTAAATTATTGCCTTACCGTCTCATCGCAGCGCCTATGTAATCAATCCAACCTCGTTGCAAACATCATAGCTCAGAGATAGTGGGTGTGCCCAAGAATGATGCAGCCATGATAACTGATCGAGTATGCAGTATTTTAGCGTTATTTTTAAACTGGAGAATTGTGTTTGTAATGAGTTGTTTACTTTTCATCTGAATTAAATTGGAAATAAGCTGAATTCCAACGACCCTTAACGTGGTGATAGTGACTATATACGAGGGCTGTTTTTTTTCAACCTCTGATAGCACATAAAAACAAAACAAGTGTAAATAACAAAATGAATTTATTACCAAAAGTGATGTACAAATACGATTACTTTTCAGCATAATCACCGTGAAGATTAATGCATTTGCCATATCTATGGACGAACTTTTCAATTCCCTCTGCTTAGATTATTGCCGCCGGTGAGTTGAGATGGTCCGTGACGTTGTTTTGAAGTTCCTCTGTACTCTGGAAGCTCTGTCTTCCTAGCCACCTTTAAAGTTCACGAGAGAGATGGTAAACTTCCGGTTTCCGCGAACCATTTTGTCAACTCGTTGAACAATATCTTGCAGCGCGACAGTCTTGCGTCCTTCTCCCTCTTGATTGTGAACATCGACACGGCCTTTTTTAAACTTCCTACACCATTCACGCGCAACACCATCCGTCATCAAGTTTTCGCCGTACACTCGGCTCAGTCTTCCATGAATTTCAGCTGCACTATTCCCTATGCTTGAAGGAATCGAATTACATTATGCAACTCGCACTTGGCGGGAAAATCAATTGTAGCATTCATGTTTACGTGCCTGCAACTCAGCAGAAAATGCCGTAATGACGTTGCAAGTGGCAGATATTAAAATGCGACAAATGTGCAGTCACCGCTTGCGTGACTGTTTACAGGTACAAACGGAAGTTCTAAGAAAATAGCTCTTGTATAAATTTCTGTTTAAAAAATGCAGAAAAGGCGATGATGCGCCATATGCAGCAGCGTCAACGACTATTATCTGTTCCAGAACCAGCTGCGTCACCGAAATTTAACCGAATATTTAAACTTTTGACTTCACTTGGATTGAAGAGGAAATGTCTAATGAGTCCTACAACTTTGGCAAATTAATGGATGATAGCAAATAAACTTAAAAGGCATTTAGAACAGCATCACCAGCATATTGCCCAGAAACTAGTTCAATATTTTCGGCGTCTTTTGTCCAGCCATCTAACAATATCCGACAAAGATCTTGTCTTCCTACAAAGTGGTAGAAATGATCGGCACGATTAATAAGGAAGCGCATAGTGTTGGGGAAGAACTTATTGTGCCGGTGTGTAAGCAAACTTATAAAGTAACGTTTAGTGTGTAAAACGTGTGGTAAATTGAGAAAATACCATTGTTAACGGCTCAAATTGTTGGTACCGTTGTCCAGTTGTAAGAATCGTGCATTCGAAATCATCGTCCGTCAAGTATAGTGGTAGTTCTTTTTCGAGCGAATTCAGTATGCTCCCGAGTCACCATTCGCTGCTTCACTCTTTACGACAAGGGCATGAAACACTTTACACACACTACTTCTACAGTTTAAGGTTCTTGCGATTTATGACAAATTAAAATAGCTTATAGATTCCGCTAGCCTGCACACCAGAGAAAAAAATAATACAATAAGCTAAAGAATTAGTCAAATGTCTGCAAATATTCAACTCATTGTAACGAAAAGAATGAAGGATTGTAAGACATTCATGACCGTTCTTCATTTTGTAAATGAAACTGAAATAGTTGAACAGTTTATATTTTAAAATATAGGAAAAAAGGAAAGTAAACGGGACCAATCTCACAGTATCAAAGACAATTTAATCAGTCAATGACTACCAGATTGAATAAATGTCGTCTTTTACCATATAAGGGGAGAGCTTTTCCGACGTCCAAGGCTTTCAACGCTGTCAAATTTCGGCCGGAACACTAGGTATTCATTTCTCCATTCTCAAATCTGCAGCCACGCAAGGTGCCAATGCATAATCTTCTAACATCGAAAACAAATCTTATTGAGTTTTCTTCATGACATTATATGCGAACTTCACAACCATTCCCGTAGTTTGCCATAAATTTCTCGTAGGTCATTTCTTGCGTTGGAACATTGTAAATTTGCATCTTCTGGGAAAAGTATTAGCCGGTTATAATGAACCAGTCTCGGTTGCTCGCTCTTTCTTTTGGTCTAGTAAACAAGATCATTAATTTTGTTGGCCCCTCATACGGACCTTCTCATATTAGTTGGGCAAAATTTCTCGATGTAGCTGAAGGTTGTAAAGAGTGGTTCAATAAAACATGGTTTTCTGTAGCAAAGTATTGAAATATTGGGCATTATATAGGAAAACTTCCGGGAATTGATATTCCGTATGATCGTCCATATATTTAGCATCACTCTGTATTTACTTTTGCGACACTCTACGTATAACATTCGCTTAGCGACGACTTTCGTCTTCGGAGCGGGGCCAAAGTTATAGTTCGCGTCCATTTTCCCGAAACATTGAGCGTATTTCTAGACTATTTTCGGCGTTTTTACTACTACGGTCATTCGTAACGTTCGCAAAAATAGGTTTTGAAATTTTAAGTGCAGATTAAGTGATACAAACCCCAGAATCATTAAATTGATCTTATTCTTAAAGTATTGCATTTTTCTTCTATTATCTAATATTTACTTATTTTTATACATATCTCGCTATTGTTCATTATTGCGTATTACTTTTACACGTCCTGCTTTTTTTTATTTTGCATTGCCAAAATCTTTATTAGAAAAGTAAATATTGCAAAAGTAAATATTACATCTTTATAAACAAGAATTATGAATATTTACTGTTAACTTTGCGATGTAATATTTTATCAGTGTTCATAGAGGTAATAAAAAAAAACTGTTTAAAATTCGTACAGAATATATTGTGTCAAATTCACAGCTGAATATTTTATTTGTTAATTAATACCGTCAATAGGTCAATGTCAACTTGGAAACTGAAAATCGATGTGCGGAATATTCTTAATGGCGTGAAATGTATTATTTCCTATTTCGTTTCAAATTTTATAGCTTATTCACATGCTTTTAAATTTACGCGAAAACTTTTTGCCAATTGTTGTTTTTTCCGATGCAGCTTGTCCTTTGATTTGGTAGAATGTGACATTCATGCTTAAAAATGTTGCTGTATTTTTATTAATTAGTTCTTTGTTAATTTTTGCTGGTAGTATCCAATGATGCAATTTTAGTTTTGTAATTAATCTGCCGTGAAACAATAGTTGGATAGTGGATTCTTTAAGACAAAAAAGAACTTCTTACGAAAACGCCATAGATGTCCATCAGAGCTACAATTTAAAATTATTTTGACATGTACAGGGTGAACCAAAAGAAAACTTAGATATCGTTTTCTCTAAGTTGGATACCCTGCATGTTAAGATATACTACCGTTCATAAGTTTGATTGCAATATATTAAATAACAAAATAAACTAGACAGATAATACCAAGATAAGAACGCTGTAAATACAGCTTTTCTCATGGTATTGGTGAAAAGCTGTATTTAGAGCGTTCTTATCTTGGTGTTATTTTCTAGGCATTCTTTTAGATGTGTTTTAGACAGATAATGTTTGTGAGAAATTTATTAAAGAACAAACTTTATTTATTAACTTAGAATGTTTTATTGACTAAATTGTACATTTTTATAAAATACATACTGTTATAACGTTTCATCAAAGTAACCCTGTTTTTCTTGATTAATACGCGACATCCTTGGAACTAATCCTGCTAAACATGATTCGTTTATAGCATTACACACTTCCTGTAGAGCATTTCGAAATGTTGCTTATTAAGGATTATTAAGGATAGGTCCCCTTCAAAAGATTTATCTTGAAAATAAGTTTTAACCACCTTTCAGGTGTGTTTGAGGTCGTTATCTAGCATCCAGTTGGTACGCATTTTTTCCTAGGATTTTCAAATAAGAGCTCAAGGGGGTTGCAACCGGGACTCTATGGCGGCAACTGCATTAAGTATACGACTCTTTCAGAAATTTTGTCTTGAAAACAAGCTTTAACCACCTTTTGGTGTGTTTAGGATCGCTATCTTGCTCACAAATGAATCCCTCCCCAATTAATTGGTACCCTATCGTTTTCTAGGATTTTCAAATACAGATCTTTTGTAATTCTTTCAGCTATTTAAACTAATTTTCCAATCCTTCCGCCTCCAAATCAATTCCATACCATGATGTCTCCTTCTCCATGTTTCACAGTTTTTAAAATACGCTCATCTAATGTTCTTTCTCCAGTACAGTGAATTTCGATTCGTTCATCCATAACACATTTTTCCAATTATTTACACTTCAGTTTGCGTGAGATTTTGCCCAATTTAGTCTTTTCCGTCTGTGTATATAATTTAACCGTTGTTTTCTTACTGCTTTACGACCTCTCAGATTGGCATTAGTATCTCTTTTACAGTCGGCACATTTACTGGCTGATGACATTGTAAATTGAACTCTGCCGTAATTTACGGTGCGGTAAAGCGGTAATTTCTTAGGGAAACCACCCGGGTGTATTGGTCGTCTCGTTCTGCCGTTGATTTCCATTGTTCTTTCTGCTTTAAAGTCTACCAGTCTCTAACTTTCTTTTAATTGTCCTACACACATGATACTCAGAAATATTTAATTGTTGACAAGTGTCTGTTTTGAAACATTTGTTTCGTGTAAAATGAATATTCTGGCTCATGTTTCAATATACAATGCCATTTTAAGAAGACTAGCATGAATTTCCCGAAGTATTTTTAAAATAGCTCAAACTGTATATTACATAAGGTGTGATCAAATTTGTGTTGTATGTACAGGTGTATACGTTTGGATCTTTTGGCGAATAAGTTGCTTTTGTTATTAGTAATATCTGTAATGTTACTTAAAGTATCTGAGATGTTAACCACAATTGCAGTAGTCCTTGCTTGTATGGATTTTATACATGACCAAAAACTTGTGTTTATTATCGTGCAATAGATGCTTTAGTCGTTGACATTTTCAGAGCGGCGACAGTAATGGTTTATTCTCCTTGTTTTCTGATTGTTTTCTGACCTGATTTTATTTGCTGATAGATAAAGAAAACAAATGAAATTACAGCAGAATGTTGATGGAATAAAGTGTAGGTTATGATTAAATATCGCGAATGTTTGGGTCTCTTTTTGTTTGAAGTTAATAAAAACCGAGAGCATTTTTACCTAATATTTGAATCGTTTCTTGAGAATTACGACAATGTAAGCATAGATATTGTTCTGGTTGGAAATCAAGAAACATTTTATTGTGAATAATTGAAATATTTGGGTATTCATTAAGATAAAATTGCAATAAAGTGCTCTTAAATGTAGGAAATACACCGGATAATATGTTTTATACAGTATTATTCTTTATTGTACATATCTCATCATTTTATAACTAATGTTTGTTTATTTTTACATTGTACTAGTCATTCCAATATTTATGGCGGATATTGTATATAAAAAAAGGAAAAGATTCTATTCTGGTGAAAATGATGATATTTTCAGCAGATATGAACTACATTTGCGGTTTATATCTTTCACACCTATTACCTGTCCACCTATGCATTTAAATATAGAGATGTACGCATTCGATCATAGAAAAAAGCAATCTGGTCAAAAAATAGATCTCCAACAATTCAAACAGCGCAGGTATACGCTCGTTCAAAGACGCAATTCGAAACCACTTTTCTCAATTAGACGGTAGCTTCAATGCCCGCCCACTATTTCCTCAATTTTCTTAAAACAAACATCTAAATCGCTAAACGAAAATAAATCCCCTGTCAAAATCCGTACATTAGTCATTCATCCACTTGATCTTTCGCTCGGGACCGTATGTAAACCATCGCGGAGCGGATCGACAAGTAAACAAGCAACCAAGCAAGCAGCAACCGAAAGCGTGTTCTTTCTGTCTAGACAATAACAGTAGATGAAGTCCGGAACCAGCAGTTCGCCTATCCATTAAGTAAATTAGTTCTACGTTCGGGGTTGAGAGTTGAGACAAATGCGTACGTTTATTCTGTCTGCATAAACAGTATGTGGTCGTCCCGTAATGTGCAGGTGTTTTATTTGAAGCGTAATCGTTTTATAAGGTCGCATTTGTAGTCGAAATTAATTCAAATAAACCCTTCGCTATGTATATTAACATAACCAGTCTTTATGAGTATATACTTCTAGCGTATTATATGTGATTCAGATCGATATTCAAATATGATTTCCTTAAAAAAAAAAATGAAGTACTACAGTCCCTGCCCAATCTATTAGGGCCACTTGCTAAAATAGAGATTTTATTGAAATATGTAATGAAAAACGTATTGTACAACTAAAATTTTGTAATGCCTTCTTTGGCTTTTACAATTGCTCTTATTCTTTTTGGCATACTGTTTATGCGAGCGTTAATGGTATGTCTGATTGTAGCCTCATTTTGCCATACATCCTCAATATTTCTTACTAATTGCTCCTTTGCGGTGTTTCTCTTCGAATACATGCGTAAATTTTAGAACACTCCACACGTTCTCAATTGCATTGAGGTCGGGAGAATTTTCCGGCCAAGGTGACACTGGCAGAGCGCGCGTTTCCAAAAAACTTCGGATAGATTTGGCTATGTGACATGGTGCCTTATCGTGCATGAATGTCTAAGGACTTTCATTCGGACCTAAATCATGTATATATGGCATCAAGACATCCTCAAATACACGCTTATATTGGTGTTGATTCATGGTGTCTTGGAAAAAATGCAGTGGTCCAGGGCCTTCGACTGATATACAGGACCATACCATAACTGACAGAGGGTGTTTCACCGTTTTTAGCACAGTAGCTTCACCAAACCGTTCAGATGGATCTCTTTCGGCCATGGCTTCTAGTTTTGACTCATCGCTGAATACGATCTTTTACGAAAAGACATTGTTCAAACAAAAAAAAAAAGGTTGATTTACATATTCATTTAAGTCATTTTGTCTTATCTTTCGCCAATCTTCATTTGTGTAATGTTGATGACGTTTTTCCCATTCATAACGTGCTCGCTTCATCATCGGTGTTAATCTTGGCTTTTTCAGGGGGCGTCTGCATTTTAATCGGGCCTCGTACAATCGTTCGCGTTCTGTGCGCGTACTTTTTGTTGAGACATTACATTTTCTATTTCTTTGGCGGATATACCTCGGTATTCAGTTGCTAGTTGAAGGATACATCGATCATTTAGATTAGTAGTGATCCTTTTCTTGCCGCAAAACGCTCTTGCGGTACCCATAGTGGGTTTTCTTTCATTAAAACGGCCCTTCGCTGCACTGTTTATCGGAATACTTCTTCTTTCTTTGGAATTGTGCTTTGAGAATGAGCATTTGCTATGTCCTTTTTTTACCCATAACGAAAAAATATAAAACACATACAAGCAATAGCTTAAAGTGCAACACTAACACGTAGACACGGAAAGAACATTGTTACATAAACAGGTAAATATTCTTTCTACAGTAGCAACCGATCCAAATAATATTCTACGAATTACTGTGTCTTTCAATCTTGTTTTTACTCATCTTCTATACAGTAAAGGATGATTTATGAAGCGAATAATAATGGGCAAGATGTCATTAAGTGACACATTCTCAATTTCGAAAGATATTTAGGAAACGTATTTACATATGTAATGTAAGCCCTATTCATAAATTTTATACTTGTATTTGTAAATTATCGTGTTGGAAACAGACAAAAGCTTATATTTATGAGGTAACCCTAATAAAATTGACAGGGATTATATTTCCATTTGAAATATAATACAAGCATTGGATAATAAAATGGGACGATCTGTATAGAAAACGAGTTATTTTTAAAACTAATCAATAAGAATTTCTCGACATTTCACAAAAAACCCACACGACGGTTGTCTTTTAAGTTTTTCGTAATAAGTTAGAATAGAACAGTAGTAAATAGCTTTTAAAGACTTTATTGTTTTTCGAAGTATTCTCCACGAAGAGTAATACACTCTGGAAACAGTTATTTCATTCGTTTGTTGGAACAGTCACAATTGCGTTTTTTGAAGGCATCGACTGCTCCTTTTGACGATTTGAACCTTTGCCCACGCAATCCGTTCTTGAATTTCGGAATAGTAATAAAATCGTTGGGACTGTATGGAACATGGTCTGATTCGATATTCTCTTGCATCAAAAATTCAATTATCTTGCGTGCTGTATATGAACTTGCACTGTCTTGGTAGAGGATGATTCGTCGTTCAGGGTTGGTTTTTTCGAAGCTCAGGGTTGACTTGCGGCAAACAAATGATTATATACCAATCGGCAGTAATAGTTCTTTGATCTTATAGAGGACTTATTACTTCATGACCAGCTTTCGGAACAAATGTCGGTACAATCTTTTTAGAGACACTTCGAGAGCGGTTGACTTTGTCGACTTTTCTTCATCTTGGAACATCTAAACAGACGAGTGGCGTTTACTTTCTGGCTCGTGTGAGTACATCTCATATTCATCGCCACTGACGAAACTGCAACATTTTTTGAATTGAGGTCTTTAAGAACCCTAATTATGCCACAATTTCGCGATATGTGACATGTCGATCTTCGTTGATGATCTTGCGCACAGAATCGACGTTTTCCTGATCGACTGCCGTTTTTGGTGAACCTGCACTAAGACTAATCTGTCAAAACAGACCACAACTGGGCGAGGCATTCTTGTTAAGATAATTATCTTCACAAATTATAAAAAATTATTGTGCGAAAGTGTTCTCGACTTAATTCCATTTTCAACTAACTTGTCAACGTTGACAGTTCGTTGTGACGTATCGTACTGAAGCTTTGGATTTAGGTACTGTCATTTGATTAGTGGCATGCTGTATGCCTTAGTATGCAAAACTTAAAAGACATCCCTCGTATGTAGGCCATTTAAAGTAGATATAACTTTATTCAAGATCATAACATGTCAAGAAGTCTATAATTTTCCACTTCAGCATTGCGGACTTTGATTCAATTTCTTCCCGGAATCGTTCAGAATTTTGACTCTTGTAAGTCTTATACTGGGTGTCCCAAAACTCTTTCGGATTAGATGGCAGAAGAAAAGTATGGCATAAGGCAAGTAAAGAGATGAAAACAGAAAATTTGTTCCCAACTGTTAAACATGGTGGAGGATCTGTAAAGGTTTGGGGCTCGATGGCGGCATCTGGACTTGGACATTTAGTTTTTACAGATGGAATTATGACTCACAGATAATACCTGACAATACTATGAGAAATTTTGAATACATCAGCTTGCGACTTAGAAGTCGGTGGGTTTTCCGATAAGACAACGACCCCAAGCACACAGCTCATGTTGTCAAACAGTGGATACTGTACAATGTGCCTAAACAATTGCATTTACCACTCCAATCGCCAGATCTCAACCCAACTAAGCACGTTTGGGTCGAGGTGGAACGAAGGATACGGAAGCACAGGGTAACAAGTAATCAATCTTTAAACGATGCATTAATTAGGCTTTGGAGTGAAATATCAGCAAGTGTCACTGAAAATCTTATACTTTCCATGCCAAGACGGCTGCAGGCAGTCCTGGATTTGCAAGGTGGATTTGCAAAATATTAATACTTTCTGAATATTGAATTTAATGTTATATTTTCTAGTATATTTTTAACTTTTGTGAGGGTCAGTTCAGGGTATTAAATTTTGTACTTGACCACAGTACAGCCGTTTTTTATATTTTTCTGCGCGATGCATTGATCAATAGACATAATTAGCTGTATATATATTAAAAAGTTAAATTTGCTGTTCTTCATCATAGTATTGCAGTTTTAGGTAGCGTGTGTAGACTTTTGTGACTAACCTGTACAAGTAATTGTATAAGCATTATTGTTTGCTTATTAATCCTTTTTTATACAGAACCTGTCCATTTTTTAAATAAATCCTGTTTGTGTAGCACATTTTTCATGTAACGTTCTCAACCCCATGCAAAACCTGTTGTTGGCGTTACCAAAGTTTAACAGCTGTATAGGCTATATAATAACAAGGATTATCTGGGTAATGTATCTTAATACATATGTGTATGCATGTACATACATATAGGATAAATAAATTATTATAGCGGCGCTTTTAATATTCAAATCAGTTTTACAATTAGCTGTTAGCAATTATGTTTGTTTTACGTCTAGATGTCATTGAGAACACGAGAAGGCTATTAGAAGATTCAATTTAATGCGACATGTAAAATTCATCGACACGTATGTTATTGTGTTTTAGGATGTTGTTCAGACTACATATTTTATTTTTCAACTACAAAAATCCTAAATTAAAAGTCTAGATCTCAAGCATTGAAGGTCGTTTTCGAATATTTTCAATTTGACTTCCTCACATGGCGAAATTATAGTATTTGTAAATATAGTCATAGTTTTAATTGGAATTGTGTTTATTAAATTAATTAAATACTTCAAATATAACATTGTAACAACATTGATGGTAACCGGTTCTTCAATTTTGATATTAAAGTTTTCAAGCTAAATTCCTTAATGCACTTAGTGAAGTTTTCTTTATTTAAAGATAAAATTTTTAGTTAAACAGATTGGTTGTGTTTGATGGTAAAAATACGATGGTAAACCGACCGTCTTCAAAACAGCCAGTTCTTCACCTTAATTTTCAGTACAACTGTCTATTAAAAATAAAGAGGTTTTTCTGGTAAATGTCGTAGTTTCGAATAATTTCTGATTTGCATGATAAAAGAATATTTAAACCAGTCATTGAATATCGTTGATTTCATCCAGGGATTTCGAAAAAAGCTGTAATCGATTGATAAGTTTACATTTTTTTTTCATTGACTAATGATTTTAATTTGTGAGCTACACTGCTGTTTGCACAAACCAAGAAAATAGTCTTTGGTGCTTGTTTTTCTCCAGAATGAACTTCTATTTTGTCCGGTAGCAATTTCCAGTTTAAAGCAGCCGCATCTATATTGCAAATTTGTGCAGGTGCAAGGCCGAAGCTTTTCATTTTTGTTTTAATGCTCCTAAAAAAAAACTGAACTGCACTAGGATTGCTGTTTAATTTTTCGCCACAAGTTTTTAGTTTACGGAGACCAAATATAGCTTTTAAATTAGCGAACCAATCTTTGTTTGCAATAAAATTATCTTTTTTTGTAAATTTCTTGATACAGTACTCTTGCTGTAGCAGACAACATTTAACGTGCATGATGTGGAGATCGTTGAGTTCTAAACAAAGAAATTAATCGAGTTTCCATTTCTGGATATTCTGCGCGTCTAAGTGTTTTTTCTGTGGCCTGGCGCAGTATCGTAGTGGTTAATGCCACTGCAGAGATGTTAACCTAATTAACTGTGACAGGAACAACAAATGCCAAATCTTTACCATTTACACCGCTATCTTATTTGCCCAAAATTTCAGACTTTTGTTTCAGTGTTAAAGTGCTTTCGTTTTGAAGCAATTTCTAACAACCGTATTCTGTGTAAGAATACCGAACTAACTCAACTAACCTCGGGTTTCTGTATTTTATGCAAGCCAGAGCTTGCAGAAACTATTGACAGTGCAATTTACAGTGCAAAATACGTAATGTAACGTAATCTATTTTAAGAAGCTATTCGAATTATCGAAGAATTAGGTTTTATTGCAGCTTCGGATTACCGAGGTATATCTGAGAGGCGATTTACGAGTACATTATATATACTTTAAGAAACGTAGTTAACTGTTGGTCACAACAATCCAAACAATATGAAAGGTGCAATAATTACAACACATCGGTATAAGAAACCAATTTGAACGCTATAACAAAATTACTCAAGTATCCAGTATCCCTAAAACTATACTGTAAAAAGAGCACATCTCCGTCATTTACTATGAAATTTAGATAATTGGGTTTTCATTTAACGGGTGCGTTATCCGTTTAAATTACACGTACGTTTTGTAAAACACCCCGTATAAATAAGGAAGCTTTACTCTTTACGATCTACTAAATATTCTGTTAAACTATTAGCACTTCCTCTTTTTGTCAAAGTGAACGAGCAGAAGATCATCATCATAAATTAGTGGCATCTACTAATTGGAAACTACTACGCAGTAAATAAAAGAGGTGACTTCTCCATTCATTTCTAGAATGCGAATAGGGGTACAACCGAACGCAAGACGTGGAAGGTCTCGAATATTCGTATACTTTACTTGCACGCACGGCGCGTCTACTAGTGCGTCTCTCCTCTTTCGTACTTCGGTCGCCTTCTCTTGTCTCCGTTTTTCTTTTTCGTCCGTATGCATTCAACTACGGCCGCTCGCGTAAGCCCCGGCTATTTTACCTTTTCAATCGCGAACCGGCTTTCGGTGCGAGTGTTTCGTGTGTATGTAATGTTTACGTTTCATTTGTATACGATTCCCGTACGGACGGATAAGTGGATGGATGTATACGCGATAGGATTAGAGGATTGACGCTTATTGAAAGTTAAGGACGAGGGGTCGTATCCGACGTGCAAGATAAATAAATGGTGATCATATCTGACGAAACGGCTATGGTGAGGCACGTGGAAATTTGCGGGAGTTCTTGTGATAGTGGTGCGATCGCGGAAGGTGTTTGGGAATACGTCAATCATCTCGTCAAATCTTATCATTATCAGAATGATTTCGACCAGTATCAGGTATATCTGTAAAGGATTAACAAATACGTTTATTTTATTATGATCATTTTTTCCTCAAAAAATATAATTTTCACTGGAAAATGTGCAGTAAATAACTAGTTTTTCTACTTTTAACAAATTTCTCAGTACATGATGAACCATTACTTCTGTCGTGGAAACTTTGGTGGTATCGCCACTGTACAACATAATCGAGTCTTGATTTTTAGTAGAGGGATCTTACCTACTTTTTCTATTAAAGAGGGATTATGTATCTGAATTGCTTAGATACTAGTGATTTCAAGAAAAAAATTAAATATTTATAAAATTGTAACTTTGATTATCATAAACTTGGAAGTTACATGAGGTCTCCGTAATCATAAGATATAGATTCGGTTCGATAGGTGAATCATCCATTCGTATTGGAGCCGTTCTCGAACTTGATATCCTATGAATTTGTGGAGTTATATAAAAACAAGGCAAAATACAAATTCCATTCTTTTATAATACCTTTTTTTTGTCATAATCGACACATCAACTTCAATTACATTTTTTAACGCTTTCTTGAATTTCCATATCTTAGTTTTCCCGGTGTAACGTCAAGTAGGCTTTAAAATAGTTAAGTATGTTTTTGTTTTCGTTTTAAAATGATGTAGCATTTACAGAATTTATTCGAAAAAAATAATAAACAAAAAATTGAAAATGATAATAACAATTAAACAATTCGATATTACACCAAAATTGTTTAATAAATATGGAGACATTAGAACTCGGTTATCCCATCATTGAAGAAACCAGAAACCTTTTGACGTTGTAACAATGTCGTTATTTGCGCTGTAAATACAAATCGAAAAATTGTGGCAAACAAGTTTTTGCCTACAGCTAATGCTTTATTACTTATTATACATTTGCGCGTCGTAAGTACACTGTTGCTCATAAGTTTAAGGTCGCCTATCGAAAAACAGCAAATCTTTAAACAATCAAGATCGTGGCGGTAGTATATATATATATATATATATATATATATATATATATATGAAATAATTTATTTCACACACGATGACCGTGCTGATATATGTTGTGACGGATATTATCGAAAGGGGCCGTTTCGACTAGGTCGACGTTTCGAAGGAATCTCACTCATCTTTTGGACGCTTTCGTTCGGCTAGCGATCAGAGATGAACTTACTTGGGCGAATAGCGAAATTACATCGAAACTGACTAACATGTCTGTATTCTCCACATGTTG
The DNA here is from genome assembly GCA_023509865.1 of Trypoxylus dichotomus. Lineage (NCBI taxonomy): Eukaryota > Metazoa > Arthropoda > Insecta > Coleoptera > Scarabaeidae > Trypoxylus > Trypoxylus dichotomus. Next base: position 40,793,745 of record CM042081.1, read on the forward strand.
TTGACATTTGATGTTGATGAAGTCGTTCGCATTCTTAACGTCAGAGGTCATCTGTTCGCCGTACGGCTTTAGTTGGTTTGGTATCGAGGAAGGGCTTGATTTGGGGATCTTATGGTACTCACTGCGGGTCTTAGAGGTACACCTTGTTTATGTTCATCACTGATTGGTTGAACGCTGAACGAGAACGTCCAGAAGAGCTGAGTGAGATCTCGTCGAAACGGTTCCTTTCAGAACCAGCAGCACACGCGGCCAGAAACCTGGGAATATTATTTCATATTTTTAGAATGAACCACTTAAAGTGATAAACGCAAATAGCAAAGAAAGAAAGTAAATATTGTAAATTCGGAGTAGGTAGACTGGGAGTCACATTTCTACTACAGCAGAAAATCTTATTTATTTCGCATTACATCATACGAAACACAATCCGAGTTAACTACAGTTGTTGTTTGAGCTATTTCCATCGTTCGTTGAACATGTGTAGTCCGACGTTTCTGGTTTCTTTGTTATTGACGTTTATCATTTTAAGTGGTTCACACTATATATAAATTATCCCCAAAATTGTAGAATAAATTCATTAAATTTGAAACAATTTGTTTTTCAAAGGAATGCTTTTGAAAAATATACGTTTTTGTATCAACTTCAAGTTTCCCCCCACTTCTTGTTTTTCTAAATGATACCATCAGAATTTTAATAGCTCATAATTTTCGTATAAAAGTCGTTGGAAGAGTGGAAAACGAATTTTATTATTAAACAATAGCAACGATAAATACTGTAATTCAAGCAATGAAATGATTGTTTCCTTTAAATCTTTAAAACTGAATGTTTGAGTTGCTACATCCACCAGCCTTTTGACAATAAGCAAATCTACAGACATGTTCATTTTAGAAATTGCGAATAATTCTTGATTTTGTGTGTTTGTATGTTAACATAGATTTTGATTTTAAATACCCCCATAAACAAAGCATAACACAAAGGGCATTAGATCTGGGGGCGTGAACATACTATTCATGGATAACAACATTTATCCTTCGTATTTGCTATTAATGTAATTTATGTTTTCTACTTTTTAAGCGACTTTTAGCACTATTTATACAATTAAATGATCTATAAACATAAAATAGCACTGGAAATTATTAAAAAAATTGTAGATGATATTATAATTTAATAAAATTAACATTTATTTCATAATTAGCCGCGAGAATTGTATACGGGGTGATCATGAAATAAAATAAAAAAGTATGAAAAATGGAAAGATCTAATTTTATTACACGTAAATCCAAAATATTTTGGGAAAATTCCTTCGCAAACGCGTGGAAAAAAGTGATATAAAAAAGATATTTAAAAGAAAAATTTCTTTATTCACGGCTGAAATATTCGTACGTAAGCAGTTTGTGTGCATGTATGCGAGTTTGGTGGGATAGATGTATCATATATATAGACATTCTGCATTTATAGGCGCATATTACAATTTCCTAGGTTTTTTTTTAATTCTGCGTCGTAATTAACAATTTTTTTGGATTTGTTCTATATAACTACATCTTTTCATTTTCCTTACTTTTTTGTTTTATTTTAAAAACACGCTGTATGTATATGTATATATACATACATACATGAAAACATCCATCTTAACATATAGAAATATAGAAAACACAACATATATATGCACGTATGATTTTTTATTATTTAAAAAATATAAACAAATGACTGAAAAATTAATTTCAATACACAAACTTGATTTATAGTTCACAAGACTAACAGCATACTTTTTAAAGTTTACTTTCCTTAATATCGTTTAGATGTGTTCATAATAGCTTTTACTTAACTACCAGAATCTTTATGTTTTATATAGCATTTTTACTAACAATAGACAATCTACTATTAACTGCCAGATGTCTATAAGTACACATGTTTTTCTTAGCTGCAAGCAAAAACGCGTGTTTTAAATATAAAAGGTGACGTTCTAATCGGGTTCATATGACGTCAAATGGAGCTAGAGTAAATAACACGCTGTAATTTCACGGAATTGCCAAAAAATGTAGTATATAATATTGATAATGACGTTTTATTCGATAACACAATTCGACTGTATATAAACAAAAACAATTCACACATACCATTTATTTTTAGTCTAATTTTCGTAAATTGGGGTAACAATACGTTACACTATTTTAAACAGTCTTCTGGATGTTTAGCTATCTTTTTGAGAGGAGTATTTGGAAAATATATCAAATATATATTCTACATGTAAAGCATTTCCTTATAATTTAGTCAATAGTTATCTCCGTCCACATTAGTTTTACAAGAAAGCTTAAATTACGAGGTCATCTCGGATACCATAAACTAATAATTAAAATTTATGATCGTAATTACATGTAACATTAGTTGAAAAAGTCCTTACTTCCAGAACAGTCATGGACTACTAAACCCATGTTCATCCATAAATGTATTTAACCTTAAATAGTACGTCATTCAAAGTTACAATCATTTATGGAATAATACCAATCACCATTCTTATTGTGTTGACACTTTAATCTACGTATTTTTTGATCATGAGATAGGATTTTACTACATATGCCAAAAAAATCGAATTTATGACATTTATAAATACACTGCAGCACAAAATTAATGGACCATTTAAAATATTTGCTGTAACATCGTAAACTTGAAAAAGAAATTATTGGAACTTAATTTTTAGTTCTAGTATTGTGACATTAATATATATATATATACTTTTCAATCAAATAAAATTTATCTCTCTGAAGCTATTGCAAAATTTTAACATAAGAAACACAAACACTAACAGAAATTTTAATAAAATCATTAATAACATGCATTTCTACATCTGTTTTCAATTATAGCTTTACAACGATGGCTCGTAGTAGAAATTAAATGTCTTGATTGGTGTTGTTCAATTTCTTCATTCTAAATTTCTACTAAATGCTATTGCATACCTACAAAAGTAGTGGTTCGTGTATTCTCAATCGCTTTACAAGCATATACCAGGCATGTTCTATAGGGTTGAGATTTTTTCTACCCCCAGACCACTCCATAACTTCAATTCCAGCTTCCTCTAAATAATTACCACATTGCGAACAAGGTATGGTCTTCCATTATCGTAATCCTCGTAGCAATCATAGTCCCCCGATTTATTCGATTAAGCTTGTTGCAATTAAAGAAAACCCGCTCCAAACCATCACGGGGCCTCCACCAAATAATGTCGATGGTCGATTGTTACATTGAACATACCGCTCAAAATTTTAGACCGTCGGTCTAGATCCTTTTTCACATCTCGACTTGATTGTGTTGTTAATGTAAAGTGACGCAAAAATTCGCTGTAGTCTTATGTGATTAACATGGCTTCCAGTCAGACTCCAGACTCCCATCTGACCTGCTGTTGGTGTATTTGAAAAAGGAGCATTCTACGTCTAATGATATGGTGAATGGCGAATATAAAAAGGTCGTTCGCATCATATTCGCTCTCTTAGTTTCCAGTTAAACTCTTGTTTATACGCACTATAGTTTGAAAATCGGGATTCTTATTTATAACCGCACACAATTTATCTCCTTCTTATAATATCTGTTAGATTTCCTACCGAGGTAATCTAATATATTTAGTGCTTCATGTAATTACTTCTTGGGGTTCTGTAATTTAGAAATAATGTCTAAAAGAATTAAATAATTTTCGGAAATTTGCTCTGTATGAGTATGGGTTTCGGTATCTGAGACCAGCCGCTGGAATTACTCGGACTTCTTGCGAATTTCTCTAAGAAACAAGGTTTAATAATGTGCAGAAATTTCTCATAATATAAAACCGCTTTAAACCACGTTCCTCATCTCGTTAATACCAGCTGTGGTGGCTAAGGAATGGCCAGACAACCCTATTTAAACTCACGAATCCGTTTTTGGAGATTTATAAAAACTTTGGTAAAAACTATAAATTGATCTACTTTTGGATAACCGTTTCATATAGAATTTTATAAAATGGTATGTCGCGTTGCGCATTTAATTTGCTTGCTATTAACATGTTTTTTACTCACAAAAATACTGTAGGGTAAAATGTTGATATTGCAAACAATACACTTAATAATAGTAGCAGTGTATTCTAATGTCGGAAATCGGTTAAAAAAAAATCTATTAACATTCCTGGAATATAGAAAAGAATGCCGTCGATTCGCCATCATCAATCTAATCCGGTATTCATACACATACTAACCATACGCGCATGAATCCCGACTTCTGGTATATCTGACCGTCTTTATTGTCCGATGAATTTATGGTTTTCTGAACACGTTGAAAAAAAGCTGAAATGTTTAAATTTAAACACTGTACACCTAAATCTCTTTTGCTTTTATTTTGATAATTTTAAATTATTAAATCCATTCACTTTCAAAATTATTTCTCCCACCTATGTATGATTGTTTAATTCTTGAAACACATTTGTACATATTTAACTTTTACACGCCATTGTATATCCATTTTATATTCATATTCTGTTCCTTTAATCTTTTCGATCATTCTAAATATAGAAACATGCTAATTTCGTTTTAGTATTCGGTCCGACGTTACCATATACATTTCAAAACAAAATTTATTGTTGTTTAAATTATTACCCTTTTTCTTCATATGAAAATTTCGCCTGTACTAACACTTAAATTATGCGGTTCGTTTTATGTTATATGTAGGTTTATTAATTGAGGCAAATTGATTCTAAGTTGAACTGGTTTAATGCTTCACACTGCCGTAAACCTAAATGTTAAAAATAAGACATCTTCCGCACTTCATTACCTATTTGGAGTACATTCAAATATGTTGCCATCCATGTTTATCGCATTCCAGACCTTTTTACTGTTTGTGTTTCAAGATAACTGGAAATTTTCGTGTTTACGCTATTTCTCGTCCAAAAGTGAAGTTACAAATAACAAAGCAATTTCTCTCATATTCAACGACTGACTATAAAGACAATTGAGTAATGTTCACGCGATCAGTTACGGATGGCTTGAATTTAGGTATGGTGACGTTTCATCTCATTTTAGACAAGCGGAATCTTTAAGGTTTTACTTTTATCGGGTGATTAACACTTTTAACCGTTTAGAACGAATAAAACGATCTTTGTTATACAAAGACAGAGGTTGATTTTATTAGCACTTTATTGCGAAGTAATATGAAGTTATAAAAGAACTTGTTTTTAATCTTAGAAAATTATGTTTTTGTTATTAAATTTAATTATGCTTGGTTGGTCTGATTATCATTATTTTTTGTGTAAAGCCTAATAAAAACTACACATACTTGATTTCAACTGAATTTTGTTAATTATCTGTTCTTAATTATCTGTTCTTAATTATCTGTTCTTAAAATTTTTTTAAAAGTATTACTTGATCTTAATAGCCTTTAAGAGTAGGTAACTAAATTAGTTTAAATCCAAGTATGTACACTACCGCCCATATATATGGGAACGACTATAAAAAGTTTTTTTTTTTGCGGAGGTGAAATACATTGACGCATACTAGTATATCCATCTATACTAGTTATGCTGAAGGAGGACTACCAGCTAAAACACCCCCTCTTCTTCTAGACACCAGTCCGGAACCGTTTATCATATTACTTCGGGCTGGGTCTATGCATTTGGCTGTAGAAAGACCACACTCCATTGTGGTTTGGAATTATAACAATTCCCTTTCCATGTTGCAATTCCCTTCTTTTTGCGCAGTACATATTGCACATACCGCGAAACTAATAATAATAACAATAATAATAATAAGCATATCCATCAATACTCGGACTCCCTTTAATAGAGGACTACCAGCCACCACCCGTTAATCACTTTAGTTCGGGCTGTGTCTAGTTTGCTGTACAAAGAACGCTCCACTGGATTTTCGAATTATAGCAATTCTCTTTCCATGTTGCGGTCCAAATCGCCTTTCTTCGTGCGCAGGACATATTGAACGTATCGCGTTAAACTTGTCCAGCAATTTTCATTGGCTGATATCTTCGTTATAATTGTGTCGATCGTAAATTCGCCGATCTCCATTTCGAGTAACCGTCTTGGTTCCGCCCATCTCTCACATAAGAAGAAGGTATGGTGCGCATCATCTATCTTATAAAAAGTATTAAAATACACAAAGATATCAATACTAATATGTTAACGTCTTGTATTATATATTTCAATTGTATTTTGATAGATTTATAGTACAGTTTATACAAACAATACCCTAATATAGTACACTTTACAAATAATTTGTGTTTGGCTTATACCATATTTTACGATAACTGGTACTGTATTACTTCTTACTGTAGCCAAATTCAGCAAAATTCTTGAAAAGAATTGTTCGCAATATAAGACGAAATGGTTCCACAAGAACTAAATCATAAAAATACCCGAATATTTTTGTAATGTATTTTGAATAAATATTCAATAACACAAATCGTTAAAAAAGTAAAGGTATCAAAAACGAAGCATTCATGACTCTTAAGAGAATACAGGAAAAAGATTCACATCGAAATAGAAAGCGGTTAAGACGAAAGATAACAACTACAGCCGCTGAAGATCACTTCACTATTGTAGTACCTTCGAAATGAAATAAGTCAAGATCACTCAACAATTCAATATTTCAAGAAGACCATCAACAGTTAAGCGGAGATTTCTACTTAACTGTTCCAAGTAAGGCTAGGGGAAAAATAGCTGTGAAAGAGAAATTGCTGAAACAACAAAATGAGAAAAAGAGATTGGAATGGGTCATTCCGCACAAGAATTAGACCCTTGAGCACTAGTATAAATTATTATGGATCGATGAATCGAAATTCCAAACCTCTGGTTCAAAACATCAAACATTTGTGAGGCGGCACACGGGAGAAAAAGTGGGTGACCAATGTGTGATTCCTACTGTGAAACAGCTTGGAAGTAGTGTGATGGTTTGGAGTTATTTTGGTCGTACAGCTGTACGCGATTTGATAAAAATTGATTGGATCCTGTGCAGGGAAGGTTATCTAAAAATCTTGCAGGAAAATACTGTTCTAGATGGGGAAAGATAAGGTCAAAACTATCTTCCAGGAAGGTAACGATTCTAAATATTCATCTCGTTTATGTAGAACTTATTTGATGTTATTCGAGGAGGAAGGCAAGTTAATACGAATGATTTGGTAAGAATAGAACTAGTGTGGGATCTTTGGCAGAAGCTCCACAGTTAGACACAATTTACGCCCAAATTCATCTAAAAGGCTGCAACAAGTCAAATGAAAATACGATAAGTACTTTTTCGTCTAACAAAGATGCGGTTTGCAAACCAAATCCTTATTGGACCAAATAGTCATGCAGAATTCGTTGACTAATCTTCAATCATCAATCTACCTTGCATATTTTTCGGCGTGTGCAAATCGTTTCTTTTGCATTTTGGTAAGATACTGCCTTTCCTGCACGATACGACTATGCAAATTAGGTGTCTTTAAACGTCTTCTAACGGTACTTGCCGAAATTTTTACGTCATGCAGTGTCCAGAGTCAATGATTTCCGCTGATTCTTTAGAGCGACTTCTTTAGGGAGTGAGTTTAGCTCTGAGTTTGGCTCATTTTGTCTTGCCGTTTGTCTATACTTTTTGACCATATCATATATGAAACAGTTGGACTATCTTGTGAGAAATTTTCGAACTGCATTATTTCACGAAATGCGGACGTCATCTCGTTGCATAGATTGTGTGATTTAGCACAGTTGGATTTCTGTGGAGATACATGATTTAGGAATTACAAGGCAACATGATATTCGGTCAAAAATGTGTACAAAAATCATCAAAAGTTTCGCAAAAGGGATGATCACTTTTCAGAGAAGTGAAGGTGAATATTTAAACGACAGTAGCATTAATCCCAATGTTTGTGCTTTTAGTTAAAATAAAAATACCAGCATCTTTTTAAAGTTTTTCCCTGACTTTGAAATAACACCCACTTTCGGAAAACCGTTTACTACGCGGGCGAATCAAATATGAATCGAACTTTGATTTTAAAACATTTATTGGTCTATCAAAAAAAATTGAATACACCTTATTTTTCTATATAATCTCCTCTTTTATTCACACATTTTTCCCACCGCATTGAAAGTTTTTTAAGTCCGTCATCAAACAATGAACCCGTCTATAACATTTCCACACCTTCGTCGTCGTAGAAGTAGTGATCTCCCAGTTCGTTTTTGAGTGGCCCAAACATATGGTAGTCACACAGATCGGGACTGTAGGCTGGATGCTCCAGTGTTTCCCAATGAATTTTGTCTCAACTTATTTTGGGTCAATGCCGCTGTGTGTGGCCGAGGATTTTCATGGAGCAGAATCGCATATTCGCCTCACTAGTGCTCGTCCGCGGTTGGCGTGCATGGGTCTCGTTTATCACTGACTCTCGACCATCGGAAAATTTTCGTTATAGACTTGAGTTCTTGAAAGCAGTTTTACAGCGAATTATGCGGATAGTCCACGTAAAATTTCGATAGGTTGTACGCTCTCCCGCGTCCATCAGGTCTGGTGAACCGAACCGAACCACTTACAACTCTCCCCCAACACATATCAAAAGCTCACTTCACCTAGAGCGGGTTATAAAAAAATGTCCGGTTCATATTTGACTCGCCCTCGTATTACGAAACATAAGAATAAGAGTAAGGGACTTAGAAATGTAGGTACACTAGAAGCTATTGCCAATAGTAATAGGGAGTGTAGTATGTTAAGTCATCGTTTTATCCAAGTTACACGAAAGATCTTCAAAATATCTTTTCTAAAATTGATCGTGAAATTGTTTTTTCGTCAAACACATAAGCTCAAAAACATTTTAGGAAAAGTATATTAATAGCGATTTCATTTTTATTTTAAATAAATTGTAGCTTTCTTTCTAGGAGAAAAAACTTGTTTTAAATATGAAGGCTTTCGTCATCTTCTAAACAATCTTTACTCCAGGAAATACACACAAAATCTTAAATAACATATTAATGTAATTATAGTTTAACTTGATTCGCTCAAAGATATCTGGAACAATACGCTATCAAAACTGTAATATACTAAAAAGTGTTTAATTCTTATTTTGGTTGTTACAGAGATTCTTGCCAGTTTTATTTCAGTCTCAATAAAACGCATTTAGCTCACTTTTAGTCAAAAATGGATTTATCTGTATCTGCATCAGTTAGCTATAATTACTTATACATAAATGAAGGATATTCTGAAACCATAGAAAATCAATCAAAATTATGGTTGCATTACATTTCCTTTATAATTTTTTTTCTGCAATCTGCTTTGCAAGTTTGAAAATTATCCATACGTAAGACCATATTTACTAAATTATGGATGAACACGAAATGCAAACAATTGCATTCTTCGGATGTCATGAAAATCTAGGAGAAAAATGCGTATGGGCGTAAAATTCCTTGAAACTTTCTTCATTTAATCATCCTCCTAACTCTAATAATAAACAAGATCCTACCGGAATGTAGTATACACTGTGTATGTTTAGATACTTTCGAATAATATTTCATATTTAACGCTTTTTTTTCTTCCAAAGCGGTTTCACCACGGTAACTCGGTGGATCCGAGGATATGTAATGTACGCACGTTGTAGTAGTCATATACGTATGTACATACGTAGAATCGGGGTCGTCATCGTCAGATGGATGGTCCGAGATAAGTAGACGCGGGGCATTAATGAAGGAAGTGCCGGCGTCTCGGCTCTCCGTTTCCGAGACTAATTGCCGACTCCCATAATCGAATGTAACTCGATTGCGTTGCCGCAATATTACCAATGTTCCCAGACGCGATACACAAGCGTTTTCAAGGTCAATGTTATAAGACAAGAACGAATATATATATGTATGCACGGGTATGTGTGCGTTGTATAAATATATATCTACTACTTCGGTATGTGGACGCGTATGTGTGGTTAAGTATACGGGGCGAGCAATAATAGCGTGTCGAACAAGGTCGTAATGCATGCTTACAAGTTGCTATTGTTTTATTTCGTTTTTATCGGCGTTATTATATGCGGTTTACTTATCTTTTCAAGTTTAAACATATACGGTTGTGGACATTTGGATGCATACAATAGCAGCTTAGTTTTAAAAATTTTTACCTCTTACATTGTAAAGTGTCTCGATTTCATCATGCATAACTTGTATATATATTTTCTTGACTGTTTTGATTCAATATATGAGGGCAACCTGAACTATTTCCGGAATTGAAAAGACAAATACGGTATTGGTGATTTTTTATTTTTTAATGTGGTCTCCTCTAAGATCAATACACTTTTTCAAACGCTGCTCCAGTCTCTTCAAGCCGTCGGAAATGTAGAATGTTTCGATGTCTGCAAAATAGCCATCTGTAGCGGCGATGACCTCCTCATTTGAGACAAATCTCTTTCCATCCTGTGATTTTTCAGGTTTGGGAATAGGAACAAGTCGCTGGGGGCTAGGTCCGGTGAATATGGAGGATGAGAAACTAATTCATAGCGTAACTCATTTGGGCACGACGATACGAGATGTATGAGCCGGTGCATTGTCGTGGTGGAAAAGCACTTTTTCCGCTGCAAACGAGGACGTTTCTCCTTCAATACTGCATCGAATCGGGTCAATAAATCGCTGTAGTATTGCCGCGTGATCGTCCTTCCCTTCTGCAAATAGTCGACGAGGATCACACCTTGGGAATCCCAGAAAATGGTCGCCATGACCTTTCCGGCCGATGGAACGGTTTTTGCTTTCTTCGAAGCCAATTCGTACGGAAAAGTCCACTACTTCGACTGTTCCTTGGTCACCGGTATGTAGCGGTGGATTCAAGTTTCATCCACGTTTACGAAACGCATGAAAAAATCCCTTGGATTGCGTTGGATCCTGGCCAGACACTCCTCCGAAACGATCACCCGATTTCGTTTTCACTCCGGTGTGCTCAAACGCGATACCCATCGCGCCGAAAGCTTTTTCATACCCAAAGTTTCGTGCAGGATATGGCCAACGCGATCTTCTGAGATTCTCGAAGTCTGCTATCTCTTTCAGCTTCAATCAGCGATCGGCTAACACGACATCATGAATCTTGTCGACCATTTTATTGTTGGTAGCGGTTTTTGGACGTCACTTGTGCTTGTGAGTTGCTTGTTGCCACGTTTGAACTTGCTCACTCAGAAGCTGATGGTCGAAGATGATGGAGTATATCCACCATGAACCACTAGCAAAATATTTCGAATTTTCGTGGCCGTTTTCCTAGGTATCCAGAAGTGTTATATCATGGCACCAAATTCGATTTTATCGATTTTTACGAAACCGTCTGACTTGCTACAAAAACACACTCTTAAACAACAACTATTCTTCTTGACTTCTTGACAGATGCCATAAAAAGGGTTGCCCTTGCTGACCTATGAATCTGTGTCAACCTTCGTGCGCCATCTCTAGCCGATTCTGGAAACCTTTGAGGTCGCCCTCGTAATACAATAAAATTGTTTATTAATCATATGTATTGTATTATCGCTATTTATAGGAGTGTACAATTTGAAAGCAATCTTATAATAATAGACCAGTTTTCGCAATAATATATTAATCGCATCTTCTTGGAATGTATGCCTCTTTCAACACCCGAGTTCATTTACGTTAGGAAATGGAGTGTATGTATAACAAATATTTCTATTGCAATTTTTTTTTAACCTGAAGATGGTTTCAATTGTATTACCAGGTATTGTGTGTCAAATACAATTGTTAGGAAGGGACTATGTTATTTAAAAATACATTTCAAATTTCAAAATCAAATGGCCCAAAACACTTTGGGAATACATTCTCTGTAACTGGCCCAAAATTGTGTTAACTTTATAACGAAGCTTATTAAACATTTAACGAGCACAATAAAATAACTAAAAGATTTGAAATGTGCTCTAGAACAGAAGTAAATAATTATAATCTTTACTGAAATCAGATACATTTCGTAATATCTGTTGTGTGCAGTGGAATGTTCGTAACTGTACAGACATCTGTGTGTACAAAAACAGGATAGGTGTCTTAAACGTTATACACTTTTTACTTGGATGGTTTATGCGGGATTTATTTCTATTGTTATTAACTAAGTAACTTTGCGTTTCCCCGAGCATATGATAGTTAATTACGTTCAGTAATTACAATCACTAAGTAATTAGGTACTTGCTACTGCTGACGCATGCAATTAATTGATAGTACATAAGCTTTCCATTAGATACCTACCTAAAGTAAGAGAGTATTTAATACAGCGACCCTGACAAGTTTCAGAAAGAAGAAATTAAATTTCTGCAATTAATTGCAAGTTTAACCAAGAATCATTAAATACTTTTTCGAACTGTTTGTAGTAGAAGCTGTTAAGGAATACGAGTTTTACATTGGCAATGTTTATTAAATACTACAAGTTAATGTACAACATGTCCTATTTTCATTATATTTGCAAGGCGCCTGTTTAACATAGGAATTTCGTACACTTTAAGAGATAGAGAAACAGGCAAATGAGAAAAGAAGGACGGCTATATGTGCTTGATTTAAAAAAACCGCTCCAGGAAAGAAAATGAAAAACTCTAGACTTCATGATGTCGTATTAGCCGATCAGCGATTGAAGCTAAAAGAGATAGTAGAGACAAGAGGCATCTCCGAAGAATGCGTTGGCCATATCCTACACGAAATTTTGGATATGAAAAAGCTTTCGGCGCGATGTGTACCGCATTTGCTCACACCGGAGCAAAAACGAATTCGGGTGACCGTTTCAGAGGAGTGTCTGGCCAATATTCAACACAATCCAAAGGATTTCTTCATACGTTTCATAATAGTGGATGAGACTTGGATCCACCACTACATACCGGACCAAAGAACAGTCGAAGCAGTGGCCTTTTCCGGACGAATCATCTCCGAAGAAAACAAAGACAGTTCCATCGGCCGGAAAGGCCATGGCGATCATTTTCTTGGTATTCCCAAGGTGTGATCCTTATAGACTATCTGCAGAGGGGAAAGACGGGGCAATACTGCAGCGATTTATTGACCCGATTCGATGCAGTATTAAAGGAGAAACGGTCTCGTTTGCAGCGGAAAAAAGTGCTTTTCCAGCACGACAATGCACTGGTTCATTCATCCCCCATCGTCGTGTCCAAATTGAATGAGTTGCGCCATGAATTAGTTTCTCATCCTCTATATTCACCGGACCTAGCTCCCAACGACTTTTTTCTATTCCCAAAACCTGAAAAAATTACTGGCACGAAAGAGATTTGCTCCAAATGAGGAGGTCATTGTCCCTAGAGATGGCTATTTTGCAGACCTCGAAACAACCTACTTTTCCGATGGCTTGAAGAGACTGAAGCACCGTGTGAAAAAGTGTATTGATCTTCGAAAAATAAAAAACCACACCAATACCGTATTTTTCTTGTCGATTCCGGAAACATTTCAGGGCGCCCTGCTATATAACAGAATTTATAGAAAAGTACAATCTTATCTTTTTGCCTATACATTAACAGGAATGTCTAATGTCGTTGATCTGCTGTAACAAATTTAACGCTGCTGTACTTGTCACAGCAGCGTTACGATGTGCGGCAGCCCAGAAGAAGCACTATGAAGCTGCGAAACGTCGGCAGAGTTATTCGATTACGACGCGGTTCCAACCCAGAAACCAAAATTCTTCAAAATATTTACTCTCTTTTATTATTAAATTTGGACATAAAGTGTAATTTTTTTACATCTGTTATGATCTTAAACATATTGTATAATCCATAAAAGCACCAAACATACTCTACTCATAATTAGGAAGAAATTTCTTAAATTGAGTAAAATATATACGCAATTCCAAAATCTAAAACAATTTGAAAAAGCCCGAAAATGGTCTTTTCGTTTAAAAAGAAGCCGAACTAAATGATTATCATTACACATAATCGAGTCAGAACATTTTATATTGTCCCTTATATTGAACTACCTGTAATTTTGGCAGTCATAAAATCGTTTCTCTAACCAGACCGGTCAGATATGTCGTAATTTGATAAATTATTGCCCATCCAGAGTTATTTCGATCATCAATTGGTGGACGATGCTCGAGGAACAAACAAACCGCGTATTACGTAGTCTACGTAACGCGTGTGTGTGTAGCAGTAATCGTATTGGATGGACACTCGCGGGTTTTATATTTTTTTGTTCTCATTCGGGCAGGCGAACGAGTTCAATGAATGCGGTATGGAGGAGCACGCAAAAAACGCGGTTCTACGCGATTTTTTTTTCATCGTCGCCCGAAACCTTGTAGGTGTCATTAAACGAAAAGTTCTCGACCTCCGGATTCCACAAATTGAAGCGTAAATGGAAAATGATGATGATCTTGGATGATGATGATGAATTCTATCGATATCCGAAGATTTATTGGAGTCATCGTAAAAATATAGTGCTGAAGATATTTTTACTTTTTTTTTCGTTAATACGTTTAAAGGCAAAAATGACACATACACTTCCGTTCATAAGTTAGCTCACACTCTATAAAATAACAAAATAAACTAGACAGATAATGTTTGCGAGAAATTTATTAAAGAAACAAACATTGTTGTTTCCGGAATCGACATGAGAAACATGGTATTGTTGTGGTTTTTTATTTTTATTTTTCGATGTAGTCTCCTCGAATATAAATATACATTTTCAAACGGTGTTCCAGTCTCTTCAAAAGTAGAATGTTTAGAGATCTGCAAAATACCCACCTGTAGCGGCGATGACCTCCTCATTTGAGGCAAATCTCTTTCCCCACAGGAATTTTTTCAGATATGGGAATAGGATAATGTTGCTGGGGGCTAGATCCGGTGAATATGGAGGATGAGAGACTAATTAGTAGCGTAACTCATTCAATTTGGATACAACGATGCGGAATGAATGAGTCGGTGCATTGTCGTGGCGGAAAAGCATTTTTTTCCGCTGCAAACGTTTCTCCGTCAATACTGCATCGAATCGGGTCAATAAATCGCTGTAATATTGCCGCGTGATCGTCCTTCCCTTCTGCAGATAGTTGATGAGGATCACACCTTGGGAATTCCAAAAAATGGTTGCCATGATCTTTACGGCCGATGGAACGGTCTTTGCTTTCTTCGGAGCCGATTCGCCCCGAAAAGTTCGCTGCCTCGACTATTCCTTGGTCTCCGGTATGTAGTGATGGATCCAAGTCTCAGCCACGGTTACGAAACGCATGAAGAAATCCCTTGGATTGCGTTGGATCCTGGTCAGACACTGCTCCGAAACGGTCATCCGATATCGTTTAAAGCTTTTTTATATCTAAAATTTCGTGTAGGACATATCCTACATAGCCAATTCGCTCTTCTGAGATGCCCGTTGTGTCTGCCATCTCATTCAGCTTCAATCGGTGATCGGCTGACACGACATCATGAATCTTGTCGACCATTTTATCGTTGGTAGCGGTTTTTGGGCGTCCACTGCATGTTTTCATTTGTGCTTGTGCGGCCATGTTTAAACTTGCTCACCCAGAAGCTGATGGTTCAGAATGATGGAGTACGTACGTCATGAACCTCTAGCAAAATATGTGGAATTTCCGTGGCCGTTTTCCCAGCCATCAAGAAGTGTTTTATTACTGCACGAAATTTGATTTTCTCCATTTTGTGAAACCGCCTGACTTGCTGCATAAAACATGTTCTTAAACAACAACTATTGACAGTTGCCTTAAAAAGGGTTGCCCTTGCCGACCACTCCAACCTTCGTACGCCGTCTCTTGCCGATTCCATAAACATTTCAGGTCGCCCTCGTAAGCTTGTTCGGGCTCTGTAAACTAACAAAATAAACTAGACAGATAATGTTTGTTAAAAATTTATGAAAGAAACAAAGTTTGTTATTTGTATGTCCGCTACCGTAAATGCTTTAGATTTTACATGAGCATACTTTAACCTTTTAAATTTGCAATGAATCTCTTTGAATGGTCTTTCTAGATGTCATTGATGACGGGTGGTTTTTATTCTGCGGTCTTTTTTTTCGATCATGCCCGACAGCTTTTATAGGTTTTCGTAGGTCCCGCTTCTCGAGCTTGTATTAATGGATCCAATTAATGCTGAGAGGTATATAAACATTTTGAATTAACTTATTGAACAGCTGCACGAAGATGAATTACAACATTATTGCTTCTCTCCATGCCTTATTTGCAAATATGGACTTCTTCCTGCTTCCTCACCTAAAGAATAGAATACTTAAAACCCCTGTTGTTAAATTGCAGCAAGATCTGCAGCAAAGAATTATTGATGAATGTGCATGAATAACTCTCGCAATGCTGCGCAATTCTTTTAACAGCATGAGAAAGCGTATATACTTGGGAATTGAAAATAATTTCAACGCTTGCTTTAATTTCGCCTTTTTTCTATTAATAAAATCTTGAATACCAGCAGAGCTTTATTGTATCTTTAAATCAAATGATATATTTATAGATGTCACGTTGACACGGTCAAAATAATTTTCAAAGACTGAGGTTGTGTTACGAATATGATAATATGGCTTAAGTTTAGACATATACTTTCTATTTCAATGCCATCTTCGATCTAGAAACTTCATTGATATCACGGTAGTTTCCAAAGTGGTAAATATGTGTTTGTACACAATATTGTGCGTACATTTTAAAAACTATCAAATGAAACCGTAATTACTACTATTTGTCTTGCTTACACTTATGTTAAAAATACATCTTCTTCGAGTTTACTCAGTTATAATAAACACTACGTATAAATGTCAGAAGAAGTAATTCGCTTTTGATATAACCCAACGATGAAAAGGTCAACGTGACCGAGCCGACCTAATCAAACGTAAACGTGGATGTAAAGCAAACACGGAGAAAGAGTATATGTAAATTTTTGTAATAAAAATAACGTACAAAGAAAGCAATAAAAAATTAATGTTAAAAATGTGTTTTATTCGTCATTTTATGTAACGTGGTTAATTTTATTACCTCTAATTAGCCTTGATACTATGTTAGTATGACGGTTGGGCTTATTTAATTTACTTATCTGATATAATACATTAACTGAGGCCCCATTCCAGTTATGATTTCTATAATCGATCGAATGTGGTGTTATTCATTATTAACAATGAAGGATTTAAAAATTACATTATAACGATATTTCTTCCTTTTGTTAGAGGAAAACTAGTCGCTTAGTTTTTGTTATTAAATGACTTTATTATTAACTAATTGCTTTAGAATTTTGGGAAAAAATATTACATCTTATATTTGGTGTAGTACGTTAGAGGTTCCGACAACCTTGGCGTTATTTGGGTTGCCTATTTTGGTGATTGATCTAATTCAGATTTAATCTAGCTATTCTATTCGGAGCTGTTTCACAAAGAAAATTTAAATTGAATTGTGTCTTTGTTTTAAATTTTGTTTTATTAGACATTTGTGACGTTATTCTCTATCTAGCAAATTACGATTGCAAGGACTGTGTGGATGTACAATTCACAAGTATAGCAGTAAACTCCACTCACACAAATTAATTAATTATGCGGAACGCAGCGTTTCGAGAGCACGTGGGTTCCCATTGTCAACCGTGTTACCGACTGTCGGTAACATAATTAATATATAATAACGCATAATTAATTAATTTGTGTGAGTGAAGTTTACTGCTATACCTGTGAATTGTACATCCACACAGTCCTTGCAATCGTCATTTAAACATTCTTTTGATCGTTTCAATTACGCTCGTAAATCTGGAAATAAGAAGTACCCCAAACTGTTTACATTATCGAATTGTGCGTGGTGCAATAAAGAACAGAATCACTCTAACTCGAGATACTTACTTCCATATTGATACATAATGTATGTACATAATGACAGGCGAGCGCATCAAAGCATTAGTCCTGGCTCTTTGCGGTAAGATGTGGACAATCTATACTATTGTTCAATAGCGTGGCGAGAAATCTTGCAGTCTGCTTTTCTCTTTTAATTGACAACGGCTGCAAGTTAAGTTGTTCCATAATGTCACTAAGATTTGAACTACGTTCGGGGTAAACACCGACTGTCGGTAACACGGTTGACAATGGGAGCCCACGTGCTCTCGAAACGCTGCGTTCCGCATAATTAATTAATTTGTGTGAGTGGAGTTTACTGCTATACCTGTGAACTCTATCTAGCACTTATTTAACTGATTTTTTATAGTGGTTTTCGAATTTAGTTTTACCGTTATTATAGAACTTTCTCTAACTTTATTATAGAGTTTTGTACTTATTTAAACTAAATCTTTGCTGGTAATGTACTATGTAACTCAAATTTTAGTTTGTGGCATAATTATTTTTGTTTTAATGGAAATAGTAAACGGCTTTCAGAATAAGTAAGAAGGCATGGTAAAGTTGTAAATGATGTAAATATTGATTTACACTCAACGAAATTTCTATAGGTCCACATAATTTTGTAGTTCCACTACAAACGTTTAGCAGCGGTATGTGTTGGAAATTACCTAGAATTACATTTCTGAATATATAATATTATATAATAATAACTCCACATAGTTAGACATCGTACTAAATCAGGCATTACCTATCAGTGTAAAAAAAACCCTCTAAATATCTTCAAAAGAAATAATTGCTTTTATTCTTTTTGGCATATTGTTTATGCAAGCGTTAATGGTATGTCAATTGTAGCGTCATTTTGCCACACATCCTCAATACCTCTTACTAATTGATCTTTTGCAGCGTATCTTCTGAATACATGCGCGATTTTAGAACATTGCACGCGTTCTGAATTGCATTGAGGTCGGGAGAATTTCTCGGCGAAGGTAACATTGGCAGAGTGTGCACTTTCAAAAAACATTGGATGAATTTGGCCATATGGCATGCTGCTTTATCGTGCATCAATGTATAAGGGCTTTCATTCGGATCTAAATCATTGATATATAGCATGAAGCATCTTCCAATAGACGCACACGCTTACATTGGTGTTGATTAATGGTATCTTGGCAAAAATAGTGGTGTGGATACAGTGGGTAATAGGCAAGAGGTTATTAAGTGGAACTTTCTCAATTTCTTGGAAAGATATTTTTATTTTATTTATTCATTTTATACTGTACGTATCAGTTAATAAAAATGCCATCCGAGGAGGAAAATGCGAAATATTTCGATACTATATTATATTGTTTATTGTTTAAAATGGTCACCTAAAGACGTCAACGGCTATAATATATATTTGCATATTTATAACTTGCGTACGAAAGATTACGTCAATAGTTTAGTAATAATTTTTGTTGTTAACTTAACGTATTAACATTTATTCTACTATTGTTTGCATTTCTTCTGTTGTGTAAAACGCAATAAATGTAATGGGTAAATAAATAAGGATGAATGTTGTGAAAATTAACAATTTCTTTTATTTGTTTATCAATACAATTTTAACAACATATTTCCTAAATGTTAATGACGATAAGAGTTTGCAAAGGGAAATAGTTTATTCACTTACTACCTGAATAAGTTTTGTTTGATATCCCTTATTGATCTTACTTAGGCAGTCTTTTCTATTTAATTGTCTTCTGAACTAATTGCGCGGTTTCTTTCGGTTGTGCTTCCACTATACGGTTTGGCATATACACTGTCCGTCCGCGAGAAATTTATTAAAGAAAAAAACTTTACTGATTAACTTAAAGTGTTTTATTGACAAAATAGTACATTCTAGTAAAATACGTATTGCTATAATGCTCCAAATACCATTCATCTATAGCATTCTACACTTCCTGTAGAGCATTCCAGAATGCTACTTTGCCAGTCGGCGGTTTTTTTTCGGACCTTACGATTCAAGCGATTCCACAAGAGCCAATCATGTCTCTATGGTGGTCACTCCATTAAATATAGCACCCCTTGAGAAGGTTTGTCTTGAAAATAAGCATTAATCACCTTTGCGGCATTGCGTATTATGAACTTTTGAAGCCCGACAAAAGCATTAATACAGAACGCTCTCGCCAGCAAATGATTAATGTACACCACGCATTAATCGAAAGATGACCGACTTGGCCTAGAAGACATGGCAAAGTGATTTTCTTACACGATAATGCGCCGTCTCAGACAGCAAAACCAGTAAAATACACCTTGAAATCGCTTGGATGGGACATTTTTCCGCACCTGCCGTGCTTCCCAGACCTGGTGTCATCTGACTATCATCTTTTCGCATCAATATGGCACGTGGTCCCAGAGCAGCACTTCAACAATTTCGAGGAAGTTAGAAAATGGCCCGACGGTTTGCCGAATGGTATGCCGCAAAAGGAAAGAAGCTTTTCTGGCGTCCATAAATTACCTGAAAGATGGGTGAAATATATAGAAACCGATGGCCATTATTTTGAGTAAAAAAATTAAATTTCTCTTGAAAATTACGTGTTTCTTTTTTATAAATAAAATAAATTACGCATTACTAAAATTAGCTTTCTGATATCGTCAATGCCATCTACGATTTGTGTTTGAAATAAGAAAGGTTGTAGAAAAAAAAATTCGATTATAATGTAAACCCAAACGTTATTCAGATTTTATATCCTATAGAATCTTGGTGAATTTAGTTTTCACGTGTTGGAAATACGTACTTTTGCAAAATCAGACTCTTTTTATCTGTGTAAATAAAACTTCATAATGTACTTAAGATATAAGTCAGTGGATAATAGTTCAAAAAACAATTAATCTTCGTTGAGAATCTTTAAAAGCCTAAACCGTATAGCCTTGGTGCGGAAACAGCGTTAAACGCTGCGAAAGTGAACGTTGGAATGAAGAAGAAGGAGAAAACGGCGAAGCGAAGGATGAAGCGGAGGCAGAGGAGAATCGCGCAAATGCTCGTAAGACCGATTAATTTAGGCGGGATGTAATGAGAGAGCAACGGTCGGGTCCGATCATCGCCGCGTACATACTTACTCGCTCGCGAGGCCGCGCCTCCCGCGATGGGTCGACGCGGAGACAACAATGTAAGCGGTCGACCTTGACTCCGTCGTCGTGCCGTTGAAAGATTTCGAGTCGCGCGGTCTCCCGCCGCTGTCACCGCCGCAGCCGCCGAAAATGACGCGTTTTGATCGAATTCCGCGCCAAAATGCTTGTCACATAAAATGCATCACGTGAATGCTCATTTGACTTTAACAGAAGATGACATTGTGGGCTGTTTGTTCGAAAAGTCAATAACGGAATCTGACGACTCTAACTCACCTAGAGATAACATATCCTCTCCGGAATTGAAGTAAATAGAACGACTTCGAGATTGTGCAGCAGCATGAAAACGCTCATCAAAACTAGAAAAGAAGATCTGCATTTATTTCAACAACCGCATTTTCAGGCTTTAAACTAGGTACCTAAATATTTAACCAAATTTTAACTTAACCGTATCACCCTCGTCTCCGTCAAATACGGTTAAATGGTACTTCAGTGTATCAACAGGAATATCAGTACTAGACCCTCTTACCACCAGACTTAGCTCAAAGATCGAAGAACGAGGATTTACGGACTTCTTCCTCAGTGTTTAGTTGTCCACTCTCGAACATATGCCTCCCACTTCTTCCTTCCACCTAATTCTATCTTGTGCCACCTGCAACCAGTTCTTGCTAGCCTTCTCCCTTATGTCGTCTATCCATAATCTAGGTGGTCTTCCAATGTTTCGTTTGTGTAGTCTTGACCTCCATTTAAGAATATGATTTGTCTATTTTAGTGCTTCCTGTCTCGGTAAGTGCCCCATCCATCTCCATTTATTCCTTGCCATTTTCCCCATGACATCCTTCACTCCAATTCGTTGTCTTATCTCATGGTTAGTTATTTCATCTCTTAAGCTTATCCCCAGCATAACTCGTTCGATAGTTCTTTGCGTTGTTTCTAACTTAGTCGCAGATTTGAGGGTTAACGACATGGTCTCCACTCCATATGTCAATGCCGGAACTAGACATATATTAAATACTTATCTTTTTAGGTTAATTGGTACTTTGGAGTCTTTTAGTATGAATCCTAATTGACTTATGGCTTCCCAAGTCATGCACTGTGTATATCCTAGACAAAGTATGGGCAACCTTTTACATGCTGTAGGCCAAACTTTAGTGTGCAAATACGTTCGCGGGCCGCGTTTAAAAGTAGTGCATTTTACAGTAGTGTTCATAATTTTTAGCGATAGATACCAGACATGAAATAATATGACAATGGACAAATGGAAATATTGTGTTGCCTTGTCTCACTCTTCGTTTAACATTAATTTTATCTGTTTCGTGGTCATCTGTGATTTGAACCTGCAATGGTTCCTATATCTAAAATCGTTCCTTGCGTGGTCCGTAGCTGTTAGAATTGCCCAAATTTCAATTGAATCGAAGGCCTTATAATCAACAAACGCCAGGTGGAGTCGAATATTGTATTCATTGCACTTCTTTATTATTGTACCCATTGTCTGGCTATGTTCTATCGTGTTGTATCCTTTTCTATAACCTGATTGTTCAGGAGGGTGATATTGATCCAATTTCTTTATCAATCCATTCGTAATGATTTTTGTAACAAGCTTGTATGGATGGGGAAGGAGGCTTATAGGTTAGTAATTATCTAGTTTCAATGTATCACCCTTTATATGCAATAAGATGACTAGTGCATTTTGACAGTTGTCAGGTATTTTACCTTCGCTGAGGCATTGGTTTAAGAATGTTTTTATAACTGTAATAATGGTATCTTCTCCTTCTTTTAACGTATCTGCAGTAATAGCGTCTTCCCCTGGAGTTCGTCTGACTCGCATTTGACTAAATGCGTATTTGATTTTATCTGCTGAAATTTTTGGTATCTCTTCAGATCCGGCAGCCATTACATTTTAGAGTTGTACATTTCGTGGTTGGGGCTTAGTAGATGCATATAACTTGCCATAGAATTGATCAATGATGTACTTAACATCTTGTTCTAATTCGTCTCTGCCATCTTTTAATTAATCTATTCTTTCATGTTTTTGTTGCTCTCTATGATTGCTTTAAATCTTTACGTATTTTGGCTCTTACTAATGGTTTTGTTCAATTCTGAATATTCTGGGAAGTCTTTTTCTGTATTTCTTCTTATCTCGATAAATTGTTGTGTTTCTTTTGTTATACTTGGCAGTTTCTTTTCCTTGAGGCGTATTATTACGGACTGTAGCCTTCATTTATTAGTTTATTTGTACATAGTTACGGGTTTTTGGAACTAAACGTATGCAGTTACGTCATCCAGTTGTGTGTCTCTGACTAGAGTTTGAAGAAATTTACGGCATAATCCACTGGCTTTGTTTCTTGAGTTATCTGAATCTTGTAAGCATTTAAATGAAGATGTTTCTGCAGAATTATGAATAAGATGGTTTTTAAAATATTTAACAAGAACGATGATGAATTTATGGTTTTAGGTTGTAACTAACATTGTCACTTATTGCAGCAAGATTTTCTTCTAAACGACAACTACCATGGTGTGCTTTACTTTTTCGTCCTCTGCAATACCACTTTCTTCAAACTTTGTAACAGTTTTTCGAATCGTCATAATTTTCTTTTCCATTTTCTGAATTTTCTTATTACTTCTGCAAAGCTTTCACCAAATTTAAATTAATTTTTTATTAAGAATACGCGTTATTCAGTCGTAAACTTTTCCATTTTTGTTGACTATCGTGTTTGAGTACAAAAAAGTAATCACAAATTGGAACTCCCATTACTAACCATTTTAATTTATTAATAAAATCCTTTATCTTTGTAATAGTGCCCCGTATACCATTATGCTTTATTGCGAACTATTTTATGTCGTTTTTATATTTCAATTTTCTTAATTTCCTTTTCATGTCCGTCATTCGATCCGAGAGAATCGCGAAAGACTACCGCGCTCTACAATTATATGTAGATTTATGTATGGAGGGTACTTATAAGGCCTGTAAAGCGGGTCCCATTTTTTTTCTTTTTCATTTCCGAACGCGGCCAAATTAATAACCGTTTTAAATGCTATCGTAATGCGTTCCATAATAGCAGGTTGGCTTTCGAGAATTCAACATAACATTCGTTCCAGAATATCTCGACGCAATAAATATCTTTAATGGTCTCTATTAAGATCGCCATGATCGATGTTTTACTAATCAGATAATGCGTGTTGATATACGAGGATGCAACAAAAAAAAAAGACAGTATGACGAAAAATGCCATCATGGTGAAGATAATAATCAGATGATGGTGCATAGTTAAGTTAAATTGTTAATTTATTGCTTCTGAAATAAATACAAAGGTACTACGGAGAATTGATATCGTTACAACGTACAGTTTTTGTATGCGATAAGTATGCTCTTCAATATTTATAAAGTGGAAAAGCGAATAGCAAGTTTTAGATTCATTTATACCGTTTATTGATAAAGACAATTGTAATTTGGTTTGAGATAAGTTCTGTGAAATTGAAAAGTATAATACAAAAGAGATAGGTTTAATATTTTATTGGTGCATATTTTGATCAAAATTTACGTTAAGTATAAGTTATTTTCAACGTGTTTATTTCGAATTAAATGAATTACACTCTCCAACAGAATTTTGCTGACTCTTATATAAAGCTTGGATGTGTTGAATCCGAAAATCTTATTAGTTTTTACGTATGACGTCTAAATTTAACTCTATACTATGCTTTTGGAAGAATCACTAATGCGGCTAAATTGTTATTTAAGAACTGATAAGATATAAACAAAATATAAAATTTAAACAATTCATTTATTTGTTTAAGTACAACATTAGTCACGAATATAGTACAAGTATTTCTTTTAATAATCATTAAAAAAATACAACAGTACTTGTAAAAACACAAACAACGATCAGAGAATACATTTTCGTTTGCAGCTCCTTCTGCTATTTATATTGGTTTGGCAGTCCCTTTGAACACTTCAACAGTAGTCGGCTCTCATATGAAGATACCATCTTTCTTGGTACTGAGCTTCGATGGTTTTTAAATCTTCATGAAATCTCTCGCCTTCATCACTTGCAGCACCTACATTTTCGAGAAGCCGATCACGATGACTATGAAGAAAATGAAGTTTTATGCTCATGTTACAATCTAGACATGAAATTTTCGAAGCATTGATTTCACTAGATCTTTGTAATTGGAGGCATTTTTGTTTCCAACAAAATTGTTTGCGACCATTGTGAATGAAGTCCAGGCTTCTTACCTTAGTTCGTAGAATTGGTGAAATCTGTTATTAAAGTTCTAATTTGAAATTCATCAAGTACCCTAGCAATATTTTTTTCGTAACTTAGTCTAGAGCTTTAACATGTTGCTTCATAAGATCCAATTTGATGTAAAGAGGTGGAAAAATTACTTTTCTCTGTCGACTTTTCTCATGCAGTATTCTTTTGTACAACATCAAAGGATGTTCTGCGAAACCAATGTTGATGATTTTCAAGAATTTTGGAATTGGCAAACAAGAAATGCCGTAGAGAATAATCGTGACGTGATAGAGAACAATAGGTTTCTTCGTATTTGGCATTAGCGTATCTATATTAGTTAAAAACGAGTGTCAGATTTAGCCAGCAGAAGCAAATTATTCGTTGGGTGTGAATATTCTTTTTTAGTTTTCTTTTCTTTTTTTTTTTGGTAGCCTATTTCGTTAAAGCAAATATTCTTATTTAGCTTTTAAGAAAAATATCAGTGGATTTACCTCTATAATCAGTCTATAGAGTGGATGATTGAGTTGATATATATTCATAAATAACCCAACGTTGGATAGTGAATAGCACAATTTTTATTGTGTATAAACTCTGATATTTTTTCTATTAGACCTAGAATACATGGTGGAACTTTCCTCTAGGGTTGGATTTATCTCCGTTTACGGCCACGGAATGCATTTTGCAAATCTTGCTTTGTTGATGTCTTCAGCATCTTCTGCGATGGACCTTCAATTTCACCTATCTACAGTAGTTATTGTACCCTACTAGTGGTTGCAGGCTTTCCGTTCTTCTTTTTGGGTTCTTTATAATTCTATTCATCATTATTTGATTGTCCTCTTGTCGCACTCCGTTTTCCATGTTTAATTCTCTAAATTTTCTTTTACTTATCTGAAGCTGTCCCCTGACTTATTTATATCTACATACTTTCTATGATCTTAGTAAACTTTTCTTCCACATTTAATTTTGGTAAACATCTCCACATGTGTTCTCTCGTAGCCATATTGTAAGCTGCTCTTAGATCTATAAAAGACGTAGAAACTTCCTGTCGTTCTTGCATTCTTTTTTCTATATGTTTCGCAATAATGGGGTGGCAACAAAGTTATTGCGGATTTTCTTATACAAATGAAACATTATGTCTTTATATAATTATTAAACTTATTCAATAATATATTTTCCATTTAGATCAATGACTTTTTGCTATCTTTTCGTTAATTTAACTATTCCACGCTCATACGTAGAATTTCTGCTCTTTATCAGCGTTATCATCATAGAAGGATTTACCATTTAAGAAAATTTTGTAAGGCTCTGAACAAATGATAATCTGATGACGCTAAGTCAGGGCTCTGCGACGGGTGTGACACGAAACCAACTTAGTGTCAATAATTTTTGGTGAGTGAACAATGATGCGTGTGGCCTAGCCTTGTCACCTTCACCAATTCTGACCATTTTTGTTCTCCATGTTAAAATTGAACCCACACAAACAAATGCACTTACTTTGGTTTTTGAGAAAGCTACAGAAAGCTCACAGCTGACACACCAAAACTATTACAACAAAACATTATGTTCTCTTTTCTGATAGATAGGTAAAATGCAGTTGAGTTTTTTTGAATACATCTAGAAGGCATCCCGATCTTTTATTTTCTAACAAGTGTATCATTTCTGGAGCTATTTCATTCGGTCCATGTGTTTTGGCAAGCTTTACTTTTCTCAAAGCTTCCTCTACTTCCTTCTTTTCGCTGCTTTTCTCTCATTACTGTTTAGTTTTTCGCGGCAATAGTCCCTCCTTTTTCTAATTTGAACTTATATTCATATTAGCTAGCCCACTCTTTCATAGTATATTTAATTTCAGTTTTCACATTTTTATCTGTATATTTTTCTATTTGTTTTTATTTTTTCTTTTAAAGATCTGACTATGCTCCAGAAGTTTGTATTGTTTGAACCACATATGTCATTAATTTCTTTGGCAAAGTGTTCCCAATTGATTCTTTTTTTAGTTGTTGCACTACTTTTTTAGCTGTAGTTCTCATTCTTATGTAGTCCCCTAGATCTTCCTTTGTTTTTGGTTTTATATATTTTCCCAGGCGATTTTTTTCAATTTGATATCTCTTTTTATATCTTCATTCCACTATCTCGTTCTTATAAATTCGCTCTATTACCACACACTTCCTCGCCTCCGTTATGTTATTTCCTCATGGAATCCAATATTGGAAAGATATGTTGAACATTTTTTTAAAAAAATAGATATCGATGTCACGATTTCCTCAGTACGAATCATCCTGTATATTGAAAATTGCCTACAACGAAAATCGACCGAGTTAAAAATAGATTTATGCGTCACGTTACGGACATGGTGTATAGTTGTTGGAATAAATCAATCTTCATGCCATTTCTATTGTTCCCATCGTTCAAATAACGACGCTTAATCCAAGCATCAAACAATATAAGGTACGGGTTTGATCGATTTCCAAATTAAAGGATAACAATTATCCGCATTTGAATCGTCCTTTATCCTGCGTTCGTTTTTACGTCACACCCATACATAATCCGATCCAGGATTTTCCACGCTGCTCCTGTCGGTCGATGGGTCTCGTTTTGAAAAACAATTTTTACGAAGCTGCAGGTGGTACGCGATCCGACTGCGAATAACTGAATTCGCCTGGTTCGATGCAAGTTTATCGGGCGTTTTTCGCCTTTTTCCCCTCCGTTCGCGACGCACGCAAATCAATCCGAGCATCTGGCGTTGAATAATTCATCGACGACATTCGCTTCGGCAAATTGATTCGCATTCTTTGACTGCGCGAAGCTGGATATATCGTACAAACTCACCACTGTTTGTCTATCCTCTCTCTACTCCTTTCTCTTTTTATGGCTGTACAACGATAGTGGAAAATATTGTCCAAGCTTGGTAATAATTTGTGAATGAGTGGAATGTGCAGGACAAATAGGAAAGCTAGATGGATAGATACAGCCAGAAAAACAAGGAATATTCTTAAAGATCTTTGCTAAACAACGATCTTTACAAATGTGTGCGATTTATTATTCTTTGAAAAAGTGATGAGAATGAATTAGAATTAGAGTTTAATTAGTTTTGTTTAAGCATGGCTGGTTAAGGACTAATATGCACTAGTATATTACATCATGTATAGCAGTCTGTGCAAAAGAGACGCATATTTTTTTAAGATGTCAATAATAACGTGATATCATAATGATTCCAGGTTGGAGATGGCTTCGAAATAGAAAATATACGTCTGAACTTAAGTCAGGTGTTATAATTTAACGGTTTTGAAAATTATTTTGACAGTGACATGAACTGTCATCAATTAGTGTGTTAGAACTGTTGAAAGCAAGTTTTAACAAATAAATTCAAATATGGTTTACTGTACAGTGCAAAGAACGTATATGATTGAAGTCTATTTTAAGAGTTCTAAGTGGAGTACGAATTAATGAAATTTGGGTGTTCAACCACCGTGCATGTTTGGTCGAGGAAGAGTACTTCCCAGAGTTAGCTGTAATTCTCAAAAATGGCTTTCTAATTGTGTAGGTGTGTTTCGTGGGACTGATTCTGTGGGCCATAAATCATGTTCCGGTAGGCCAATTGTTTATTTGGAAGAAGATATGAATGATTTTCGTCTACTGATGGAAAATGAATCCTCAAAACCTTTGAAACGTCTTTCTCAAGACTTTCTGGACTTTCTTATGGAATATGCCAGAAAATTGTAAACAAAATCTTACACATGAACAGAATATTTAATATTCCTGTTGCTAAACAGTAACTCAGACTCTCACGGCCGTTTGTACCTTTGAAAATGCGAACCGCAGTTGTTCGCGAAACGTCAGGGATAAAAAACTTAGTGACACGGCGGAACCCGACAACTGTTACGACTATGACCCCCGTTGCTAATTTGCAAGATCTGCAGCAAAGAATTATTTAGGAACACTTTTTTTTATTAATAAAGTCGTGAATACCAGCCGAGTTTGTTATTTTATTCGATGACGATCGGTAAAAGTAACCGAGAAATTCCTAAATTACATGACTGTCAATTGATTTTCAAAAGTTAAAGTTGTATTACGAGTATGATAATATGGCTCCAGTTGAAACATTTTCTGTTTCAATTCCTTCTTTGACCCAGAAACTTTGTAGTAATAATTCATGCACTCGGATCCCCCAACAGCTTTCGCTAATGAATATTATTATTACGCCTGCGTTGTGGTGCATTTTAAGATATTCCTTCTCAGCATTCGCCATGCTGTAAGGAAAACCACAGAAAACTTCAAACCTGAGAACAGCCCCGGTGTTCGAACCCGGGATCTCGAGACTGATAGCCAAGCGGCCAAGGCACTGAGCCACCAGCTCCGATAAATATGATATACGAGATAGGCGCTATAAATTTTCGGTAGTAGATCTTAAAATTAGGATTCTCAAACGCACATCTTTTGTCATTCTTTCATCTATTTCAACTAATTTTCCAATACTGCCGCCCGCAAAGCAATCTCATACCATAATGTTTGCTCCTCCATGTTTCACTGCTTTTGCAGTATACTTGTCTATTTTTTTCTCCAGGGCGACGACAAACAAACGTGCGTCGTTTACTTTCGAATAATTCGAATTTCGATTCATCCGTCCACAACACATTTTTCCAATCATTTATACTTCAGTTTGCGTGAGTTTTTGCTCAATTTAGTCTTTTCCGTTTGTATATAGAATTTAACCGTGGTTTTCTTACTGCTATACTGCTAACGGCATTATTGAAATTGAACTTGTCGTAATTTGTAGTGCGGTTAGGCGGCGATTTCTTAAGGAAATCACTCGGATATATTAATTATCTCGTTCCGTCGTTGATCTGGGTCTTCCATTTCACTTTCTAGTCTGAAGCTTACCGGTTTCTTCCTTTCTTTCAATTACCCTACCCGCCCCAACACTCTGAAATATTTAAGTGTGGTGCAATTTCTCTATTTGAAGACATTTGTTTGGTGTAAAACACATATTCTTGCGCGCGTTCCAATATCCAATTCCCTTCTTTTTGACATGTCTTCGATCAAATTAAGTAACAATATGAAATAG
This sequence comes from Trypoxylus dichotomus, assembly GCA_023509865.1. Classification (NCBI taxonomy): domain Eukaryota; kingdom Metazoa; phylum Arthropoda; class Insecta; order Coleoptera; family Scarabaeidae; genus Trypoxylus; species Trypoxylus dichotomus. The sequence continues at coordinate 40,823,881 of CM042081.1, forward strand.
GATCTTCCTAACCCAATTACACACGTCTCCAGCATCTCGGAAATATAGTGAATGCATACTGAATGTAGAGTTTATTATAAGACTTGTGGATGATTCAGTATAATAATACCGCACACATTTTAACACCGTGTCTTTCGAAGGTAGACTGCAATTAACGGAAGGCAATATGGAATTTATATTCCCAACAGACCAGTTAACGCTACTACTGCTACTCATGCGTTGACCAATAGGTATTAGGCTTTAGCTTTCTATTGAAAAAATACCTTCAAAAAGGCGGAAACTTTAATATAAACTGGTATATTGGTTACTAAGTAGATAAATGACTACATCAAATTTATTGAGCATTTTCTAATTATCTCCTTAACTTTCTACCTCTGTTTTTAATGCTTTAAGGTGTAATTATTCGTTAATGATCTCCTAATCGGTGTATACGTCTAGAAACTTAATTTGTTAACCATAATATGAATAACGCATCCTCCCACACGTAGCCGCGCTTCCTTTATACCCTAATAAAATAAATTATCGCCGAAGATGAACACGGTCGAGACGGTACTCGTTTCCATTACTGTACATCGGCACGGCTTATATTCGTACGCTATAAGAACGTAAGTACAACGTTTACGTTGAGATCGGGCGATAATTGAGTGTGGTTCTTTGTTGCCGAAGTCGTTACGACAATAAACGCTCCGATGAGGTCGTCATTAGGCCGTTTATGGGCACTGCTGCGGGGACATTTGCGGCGGATCAATTCCTCTTTCGCCGGTTGACGGCTTGATTTAACGCCTGGTTAATTTAAATTGGCGACAGGTTACTACTTATCTAAATCTTTTCGAAAAAGCCGAGAGGCATCGTTCTCTCGATGATCCGCTGTCGGCAGCGCCGTCGATTCGGAATGTTTTCTATTTACTTTACGCACTAAAAGTGAACGTATTAATTAATCGCGATCTTTTTAGCTGCGGCGACGTGTACGCAATAGGTAACTACGAAGTAAATTGACGACCAACTTGGAGCTTTCACATATAAGTCTAAATTGGCAAACAGATAGTGTCACAATGGAAGGGACATCCAAATACGTTTTTCTATAATAGTTGCTTGATTTATTTAAATTGATTTTAAATATACGGGGTGTTGTATTTTGGCGAAATTAGATTGGGTGTATTATTTCACCATACCTTTCTTATATACAGTATGGTTTGAAATTTCTCTTTAAACATTTGCGTTTAAAGTTGAAATACATGTAACTTGAGAGCTAAATAAAATAAAATAGTACTATATATATAGTGTGTGTTAAAGCGTATTTTTATATTTAAATTTTAAAGTCGGAATATAGAGGGCGACCACCAGAGGTTACTCTAGTGTGTGTTTTTTCCAGACTCTTTGGTAGTAACAGTATGTAAGAAATACGCGAACCGAATTCACTGAATAGTGATTGTAAAAGTAGTAAATAAATTAATGAACCTGCAAGAACTAGATCGGAAGTTTTTTTTTAATATTTGAGAGGGAAAAAAAAACACGGCGATCGTACACCGTGGTTATATTATCAAAAACTGTTGGAATTGTAAATGATTCTCCTCCTACATACACTATCGGTCATAAATGTTTACCCACCTTTATAATATTACAAAAACAAGTCAGAAACTAATCATAAAATAAGCCTTGGTTCTGTACTTATAGAAAGAACTGTAACAGTTATGAAAACAATCTACCTATCATAAATTAACTTAAATTAGCGAATCGATGCTGTGTCCACCCTTAGCTATTATTACTGCCGCACGTATTCTTGGCATTTTGTCTAGCAGCTTTGCCAGTGTTAACGGCTCTATTTTCCTCCACGTATCCTGTAGTTGCGTCCAAAGGACTGTTGTCCAATTTGGAGTAGATTTTCGAACCTGTTGATCAAGTGCCTCGCAGAAAAGCTAGATGGCATTAAGATCTGGACTTTGGGGCGGCCATTTCAACAACGATTTTTCTCTGTGTGCTCCAGTTGTTCCAAATGCTCACGAGATATCTTTGCAGTGTATTTTGGATGATTATCGTGCTGGAACACGAAGTTATCACCGATTAATCATGTTCCAAATGAGATGGCACTCCTCCCTAAAATCTCCCTATAACCTTCTTTTCTAAGGTTACCATCTATTTTAACCAAATCGCCCACAGATACTGCTAAAATAACCTCAAATCATGACTGATTCTCATCCATGCTTTATTGTTGGTGTAATACAGGATTCAACAGCTCGTTCCCCTTTCAATCTACGGAGTGTAGTATTTTCTATTAAAACACTTGCTTCGTCTTAACTCCTTTATTACCACTCTTACAACTACTGAACCAGGATTGCAAACCCGACACGGTCGGTAAGACAACAATCTCACCAAGAGTTTAAAGCGGTTAATTTAAAATTATTTACCACAGAAGCAATGTTCTTCTGTTCGAATGAAAGGTCCAGAGCATCTTCTTCCAATCCTTCAAGGCCAGTCTTTGTGTTTTCTCATCCATGCTAACCATTTAGCTTAGTTTACTTTGTGTAATAACGGTTTTCGTATATCTATTCTTCCATACAAACCGCAAACGCCTTTTTATTGTGGTGAAGCTAACTGGTTTTGGGTGCAAAATATTTACTTCGGCAGCAATTTCTGACACTATTTTTGATGTATTCCGTTTGCTCGTGATTACAATTGGGCGATCTTCTGCTGGTGTTGTTATCTTTGGACGTTCGAGTCGCTGTTTATTGGATACACCGCCACTTCTACGGTTTAATTTCAGTAATGTAGCGATGTTGTCATATACCACCATTTAAGCACGCATTTCCGTAGATAATTCTTTTCTAGCCGACATTACTTTAACGTTACTCGCTGTTTTAACACTTTGCCCAAATTCTTAACTCTTCACCCCTTGCAATAGGAAAGCTGAATACAAACTAAAATGCCCGTGTCATCTATTTTTATATTTTATGACAGCCATAGTAAACATTTTCGAAACAGCGCTCTTTATCTAAGCCCTCTATCTGAACGTGCCTGATCTGCAAAAACGATCATTTTCGATATCTTAGTGCCAGTCGGCTAATTACGTACGCATAAAACATTACTGAGGAATTATAATCTACTTACAGTTTAATAATACAAATGCACAATAATATCCAATTATGCATGTGGGTTAACACTTATAGCCAGTAGTGTACATAGAACTACGAGAGTACGTTTTCATATTCGCGGAGAGAACGGTGCGCTAATAGGGTTCTCTGACGTGATTTTCCATTACCTTAGATACCGAGGGCACCATAATTGGATTATTAGAGTGCGAATTGGTGTTAGTTAGACGAATAAATAGGTGAATATAAATAAAATTAAGTACCGCATCGTTATAAAGTTTTTGACTAAACATGGAAAATCATTTCAAATTATTGTAGATGAGACTTTACGGGGTCTATTGCCCCGGAGAAACTACAAGTCGCATAATGTTTTTGATTAAGGTAAAAAGTCGCCTACGACTTGCACGATCCATCGAGGTGACCACACCACATCTTATCAAAAAGGTTCAAAATTTGCTACTTTGAGGAAACATGTTCAAAAGAGAAGAACTTGCTATGTAGATGAAGGATTCGGCGTGACCTTTTTTTAAGAATCTGCACGGCCACCTTGGCACGACGAAGGTCAACGCAAGGTGAGTCCTGATAATACTAATGCCATCGCAAAAACAAGAACTGTTGCGTTTTCTGTAGTGATTACCAGGATGGAATATTGAGTCGGATTTTGTCTGGGAATCAAATGTGGGCTCATCATTATCAACCCGAATCCTATGCAGTGACATAAAAGGGGTACACAGTCACCAAAAAGTTTAAAATGACACAGTCGACTGGAGAGCTCATGGGTCCTTTTCTTGGGACACAGAAGAGAATGTTAAATATATGCTAATATATACATGTTAAAATTACAGTAGACTCTTGACTAGTGGAAACAAAATGAAACGCAACCTGTTTCCACTAACGATTTGTTGTCTGGAGTAATTTTATTTTGTGATTTTTCTACAATTTCTTCATCTTTAGTTTCATCTTCACTTTCTTCGTCAAAATTATCTAATATGTATCCATTTCATTTCATTCAACTGTGTCTCTCATCCACTTCAATCTGGAAAGTGCTGCACATACCTATAGTAATTAAAATTGTGTAAATACATAAATATTAAGTACATACATGTGGTAGCAATGTGTTTCAGCTAGAGCTTCTGTCCGACCATTTTTCCATTTTTGTTGCAATACACCAAGTGGCAAATCATCTTCGTTTTCTTGATTATTAAAATTTAGAATTTTCCCCCAGCATTTAACCAATCATTGTTAGATCTATTCCATGCATACATGCATACATCAAATTTGTAACAGCATCTTTTATTGTCAAATTCCTTAATTTTAAATTAATTTAATTTTTGTAACATAACTTTGTCAGTCTGACCACATTCTGATCCATTGGCTGGGTAAGGAGTGTCACATTTGGTGGAAGGTACAATGTTGTAATTTATCCATCTTTATTCTGTAACTCTATTGAGGAATATGATGGAGCATTATCCAAAATATGCCATAAATTCTCAATCGGATTCATATATTGAGGGGGCGTAATAAGTCGGTGTCGCACATTATAGAACAACCACTCTTGAATTTTCTTGGCTTTTTGTTTGGCATCATAGTCTTGTTAAAACCAAAATGTTTTGACAATGCCCAATTTTGGCGTGGGGAACATTGTTTTCAATTTGCCAATCTTTACTCTGTAATTCTTCTATTGGGGAATGTGATGAAGCATTATCTAAAATAAAACGTTTTTATTGGGTATCCACTTGATTTTTCGCTTTACCAATAACCAATGGCTTGACTTTATGAATTTCATTGGCATTAGTACACCCCAAAAATGTTCGTCGTTATTTCTCACATTTTCTACCTGGAGTAGTCTTATCTTGAGATGAAACCAAGTTTTCTCTGGTAGAAGCTTCCAGTCGAGAGCTGATTCATCAGCATTATATAATAATAGATTAGGTGTAATTCCCAATTGTTCTATTTTATTTTTTAAGTGGATTTTAAATGGATTAATTAGTTCTAGTTGCGATGATAACTTTTTACTAGCAATTTGTAAACCCCGGATTTCTGATCTTTTAAACCTTTGCGACCAACCATCACTAGCAGAAATTCTTCAACAGTTTTTTTTTACATCTCCGAATTCAATGGTTTTACGTTTTCTTTGATCATATCACCACTGACCCTAATGTTCTTATATCTTTGATTCAAGAACCATTTGCACATTTTTTTCTCCGTTTCCAGGATGTTTATATCCCTTTAAAGTTCTTTTTTGTCCTGGTCCTGCATATATATATATATATAGAAGCCACTGCACGTAATATTGGCTAAAAATTCCCGATAAAAAAAGAAAAAATTATCAATTTCATTTGCAATAATTGTGAATCTGAATTTCTTGTTCTGCAGAATTTAGAGTTTATAAATTTTTGTGTACTTTTTGTCTTGTCTGGTAGTTTTGTATTTTATAAATATGATTGAATTACTCTATAGAATTACATTTCAGGTAGATTTGTTATCGTTTTATAGAAGCAGTTACCTTTTTTGAATCATGAGCATCTAAAAGAATTTAGTGCATTGCGGATATGATTAAATTGCTCTATTGCTCAAAGTTTCTAAATGCTTAAAATCTTCACATCGCATTTTTTATAAATTGTGATATCTTAACGAGTGTCATCTGTGTGTCTCAATTTCTACAATAATTAATAGAACACATAAATTTTGTAAATTAATTCCTTCAAATCCACAATCCTTTATCTCCATAATTAATTACATCCATTATGACTAGTCTTATAATGAAGTAATAACATTTACGAAACTCTTGACCAATTAAATTTAAATAACATAAATTCAATTTCAAACACACAGCTACATATTTTCTATTCTATCGGGCAAAAGGGTATTAACATTTGAGCAAAGCAGCGCTTGTTTAATAAATTAAGCTAAAACGCTTTTCCCGCGTCCCGTCACGGCTCTTTGGCGCTCGTATCCTAAGAGCAATTACAACATTTTCGAGTTCGCCGGTTCTCTTCGGGTTAATATAATTAATTTCTCCGCGGTATATAATGGAACAGACTCAACGCGATTATGACGATCGTTATTGCCAGGTCTACCATTTAAATTTCATTACGCTCTCCGCAAGTCTCCTCTGACTCCTGTTATTATCATAATTAAATATCGTGATACTCAGATAAATGTCAACAAAGATGAAGTAAATTTATTAGCCGGAGGGTTATTTCTACTAGAAATTACTTTATTGCAAATATTAAAAAGAAAATGACTGCGTGCAAAAAGCTGTTTTATTTCGTCGTGCTTTTGTAACTATTAAAACAACAAAAATGTCTTTTGTTTCGCTGTTGACCTTGCTTTCAATTCATTATGCTTACTATTTTGATTCGATTAAAGTTCGATCGAAAAGTTTGACACTTAAAGTTTTATAAAACATACATTTATAACTTATAGCATTAGTGTGAAACTAAACTATTTATAACCAAACAAAAGCGAACTTATATTTATTATCACCCATTTAATAGTATCATAAAATAACTACATTTCCTTTAATTAAGATAAACAAACGATTGCAAGGACTGTATGGTAGTATAATGCACAGGTATCCCAGTAAACCCTTCGCTAAACCTGCAAAAATTAGTTGAACATACCCCAAGTCGGGATTCATACGCGTATGATTAGTATGTGTATGAATGGCGGATTAGATTGAAGATGGTGAATCGACGGCGTTCTTTGTTATGTTCGACGAATGTTAATTAAGGCTGCAAAAACGAATGCTTTCGCAGTAGTGTACAGCTCAGGTACTATCAATATTAAAAATAATTGATGTAATTACTTACTATATTGATATAGTGACGCAAAAATTCGCTGTAGTATTGTGTCATTAACATGCTCTCCAGTTCTGGCTCAGTCATAGTGAAAATATGTTGGTATATTTGGAAAAGGTGCGTTCTGCATCTAATGATGTGGTGTCCGCGAATTCAAAAAGGTCATTCGCATCATACAGTGTTGACCATATTTAAAGCAACCCCCTCTTACGCTGTTGTAATTAACGCCAATTTTTAATGAAACAACATAAAAAAATAAATTACACTTTTGTACATTACTCAACAGTTTTACGATAAAAAGCGCAAACGAAAAATGCACATAGTAGATAAAAAAAATATAAAACATCCCCTTACTTTTTGTTAAGAACAACACCTCTGTCAGAGGAAATGTATCATATTAGTAGAGTAAACACATAAATCGACCTCAGCGTCCTCACTAAAAAAAAATAAGCACACGTGTCAATGAGAATAACATTCGTCAGTATTGTAAAGTTGTGCATACGATTAAGACAATAAAAATGGCAAAAATACGTTTTCAATTGAATTTCGAAATAAAATGATTAGTGTTTGGAGAAACGGTTTATCCCAACACAAGTTAAGTGAAAAGTGTTCGGTATACAAGATCGCGGCTAATAAAAAAAATGTCAACAGACCGCTCGCATCTCCACTATACCAGCGGAAGCCAAGACGACGCACGGTTTAAACGACAAATTCAAAGTAATCCTACAGTTTCCTCCAATCAATTAAAAAGCCAATTTAATTTGCCAATTAGTGCGAGAGCGATTATATATATATTTATTTTGTCAAAAAACCCAACAGCCAGGCTTGTGTTTGCCAAAGCTCATCTCGACTAGACAGTCCAAAAATGGAAAACTGTAGTATTTTCTGATGAATCTAAATATAATTTAAAAGATACCGATGGAATGAGACGAATAAGAAGACCAAAAGGACGCCGATTCAATCCTAACTATTGTATCGCAACTGCTAGGTATGGAGGAAGTAATGTTATTGTGTGGGGATGCTTTTCTGCACAAGGAATCAGACTTATCCACCGAATAGAGGGTATAATGAATCGCTGTGTGTACTGACATTTTAAAAGATGTAATGTTGCCGCATGTTGAAGAAACAATGCCATTAAAATGGAGGTTCTAGCACGAAAACGATTCGAATCATGCCTCTAAACATTGTAAAACTTAGCTACAGCAAAATACTATAGAGGTTTCAGAATGGTCTATTCAATCTCACGATCTCCATCCAATCGAGAACCTATGGGAGATTGTAAATATGAAAATTAATAGGGAAAATTGTACAACAATGGTGGCATTATATGAAGCTATTAAAGTAGCATGGTACAGCATATCAGCAGATCTCATTGTCAACTTAATATCTTCGATGTCGAAAAGATGTGCAGCAGTTATACAAAGTAAAGGGTTTGCTACAAAAAATTTAAAAGAAAACTTAAATTTCTGACTCTTAGGTAGGGGGGTGCTTTAGTTTTGTCCATCCAATTTTGGAATACTATGTACACTTTCCGTTTGCATTTTTTATATTAACACTATTGAATAATGTTAGCCAGCTTTTGTTAATAACGTAGTGATAAGTGAACAAGATACTTAAATATATTTAATTTTTTTAATGTTCTATTAAAAAGTTTGCCGTTAACTACAATCGTGCAATACTGTATTCGCACTCTTAATTTTCAGTTAAACTCTTTTTAATATTCCTATAGTATCTGATCTCCTAACGAGGCTTTGAAGTAATCCACTATATTTAGTGCTTTATATAATGACACCTTGGTGTTCTCTAATTTGGAAATCGTATCTAAACGAATTGAATAATTTTCGGAAATTTGCTCTATTTCAGTATGAATTTCAGTATTTGAAACCAGCTGCCAACACATAAAAAACAATTCTTGCTTGCATCCGTTGTTTCATCTAATGTCAGCCATATTGACCTTTTAACTCTGCCTTTATTTGATCTGCAATCGAGTTTTTTAGTCGATAGAAATTATACTATAATTGACCTCTCATTGGCAGTTCCCATTCTGTACCGTACTTCCTCCAAAACTCGAAATTCTTCATTGTCTACAATATTTTGTGGAATATTGCATACGCTTAACGTATTAAGTCATATAGAAAATTATAATATAGTAGATCACGCTGCGGATTTAACCGGTGTTGTTTGCTATTAATATGTCTTTTACATACAAAAATACTGTACCGTAAAATGTTAATACTACAAACAATACATTTAATAATAGTGACAATGTATTCTAATCTCGAAAATCAGGTAATAAATCTATTAACACTCGTCGAACATAACAAAGAACGCCGTTGATTCGCCATCATCAATCTATTCGGGTATTCGTACACATACTAACCATACGCGTATAAATCCCGACCTCGGGTATATCTGACCGCTTTCGAAATATATTATCGCCGGCAATGAGTACGCGTTCGTTTTTTGCAGGCTTAGTTTGCACTCACCTTTCGTGTTGCTGAAGTGAATATTTCGCGCCCAAACCCAGTTGACGTAATTTATAATTATGTTTGTTAACAAAATCATAAGCGCATTGTTTTTATAACTGTTACAGTTCTTTGTACAAGTACAGAATAACAGTTCATTTTGTAATTAGCTTTTGACTTGTTTTTGTAATATTTTAAGGCTGGGTTAACACCTGCGGTCGGTAGTGTATGTACATTTAATTTCGACATATACAATACTGTTCACTTTATAGATAACGTTTATTTATTTATTTGATTTGTTACGTATTGTTATCCTGTCATTGGACCTCTATGGTTTATTATTTGTTTTGGTTAAGAGCTATACTTTTTTAAATCGGAGCGCCAAAAAGTAGGCTAACTGTTGGTCAGTTTTTGGCAAAAATTACACTAATGATGTTTGATATAATGCCGGCCGCCATATTGTTACAATAACTAATTGATGTTTAGAGCGTGTATTTTTATGAGTGCGTTTGTATTTAATTTTCACCCTGAATTTGCGATGTAATAATAATTACGTAACTACATACAACCTACAGAAAATCCTAGCTAGTTTTGCCGCCAAAAAGTAGCTTAAAAAATTCCATTATGTAAACAGGTCTTTTCATTTTACTCTTGCGCGTTAAAAAATAGAGTATAGTTTTAGAATAGTGACGAACTTGTTTTTTGTAACCATCGGTGGGGCTTGGTACGTTCTCCTGGTTTGAAGAACAACGCCGCTGTAGCCTGCTCGTAATTTCCTAAATTACTTGACCAATACTTACTTGTAGAGTATGTTCGCTTATTTACTAAAGGAGAGGTTGTACAGTGAAACTCAATGCGCATGCGCAAAAAAAATATATTTAAAAATGAAATGGTTACACGGTTTCCACTCTTGCCTATGTACATTTACGATGTACGTAAGATATATAGATTTGCAATAATTGCAGTTATTCGAGCTCTCTTATACATGTAATGTACATTAGCATTTGTATATGTATTTTCATTGGTAGCAACATAAAGTAATGCCTCAGCATGTACGTTGCAAAGCCATGTCTTAATTCTGTTTAAAAGGTTAAACTCTTATATGCTTCCGCTGAAGCTTTGTTAGAGGCATGTACTAATGCCTCTATCTGTTTGCATGCACCACTACCTTTTATAGAGCCAACCCTATTTATTTCTTAAATTTATAAGCGCATCTCGGTGCTATGCTTATTTATGTCCCTTTCCGGGAGCCTAATATACTTTCCTTGTTTTAAATTTGCCTAAGGGACTTGGCCCTGTATTATTGGCATGTATTTGTACTTGACCAAATACGTTTGTTATATCCACATTTATAGGGGAACCCACCCTATCTCTTAGAGCTTGAACGCCTGGTCGAGGGCGACAGTAGCGATAATAGCCGATCTCAATACAAAAGTAATGTCACAGCTACCCAGGCGTTCTCGTTTGAAATATTACGCTATGTGCAATCTTTAGCTCTAGACTACTGCGCCCCAAAGAAGGGAAAAATCCAGTAACCAGCAAATGTGCGAACTGCGCACCGACAAGTAAAACGGAGCGATGATGCCGACATTACATAAGAAAACTGGTCCGTGACACTCGTCCGCTACGACGAGCAACTAAATGAAAAATTTCTAAGTCCCGATACGACAAGGACCGAACAAACGTACAAAAGACAACGGGCGCTGCGGCCGCAACGACCGTCAGCAAGAAGCGGAGTGATCGTACTTGTAGAGGAGGTCTATACATGCGCGCCGACAATCTCACCAAAATAATTTCCGACACAAACTTAACTGAAGACTAAAAATATGTATAGACGACAATGGACACAGTAGCCTCGACGTACGATGATAGAAAATCGAGAATTTATACTTATTAAAAAAAATCTATACATGTGGTCCGACGACGTTACCAAATGACTCCCGCCAGAAATAAATGTATAGACAACGTTCTCGACGATTCCCGCCAAAACTAGAAAAACTTAGAAATCTCTAATAATCTTACGACGACGTTACTGTACACGTTACGACGAGGCACGAAAGGTGACCGAGAGTGCACGATCGCTAATACGTCGACCGTCACGCGGGAGAGGACTGCCTATGCTTGTGTACTTTAAATTTCAAGAAAACTCCCATTACATATCCGACGACGTTGCAGTGAATGATTTCTAATTAGGCAGTTTTAGCTAGCGTAATGCGAATGGCTGACTTGCATAATATACAATGCGTAATGTACATACATATTAAAATAAAATTGGATATAAGAGAGCAAAATAAATAAATATAAGAATGAAAATAAATAAATATAAAAATGAAAATAAAATAATATTCTAAATGAAAATAATAATGCAAAGAAGATAAAATACATAATAGTAAAAAAAAAATTTAGAAAATACAAAAAACAATGTTAAGTCCTTAACAGGGCTTTTAATCCCAAAGAGCAGATATGAATAACGCCATTCCGCGATTAAAGGACTAAAGCGCGTCAAATAAGTTTAATTTAATACGCATTTTTGGATCAATCACGTTAACTTTTAAAGTACCGTTATTGTTTTCTAGGATCTCTGGCACAGAGTCAAAGAATTATAAACACAAACCAAGCAGGTGTTTTAATACTCATTGTCCCACGATATCACCCACATTGGGGACCACCATTGAAGTGACGAACGTGTACAACTTCAACAAAGAGATTTTATTGCTTTTCCAATCATATACGTATTTAATATTTACATTTTTTAAGTAATTTATTACACCACCTTTATTATCCTGCTAGTATAATTCATTACAGTGTTATTCTTTGTAATCATATAATTATGAAACTTCCTCCTTTGCTTCATGTCTATTTTACTTCATCACTACACTGCAGGTATACGATAATTCTAAACGACATTAAAAATTTATTGGCAATCTTAAAAAGACAACCGTAAAACGTACACCGTATTAAAATTAAAATGTACGATTTTATCGCGGCGACTCGTGCAAAACTAGTTTCTGTACAATTATTGTACCTATACGTGTGTTGTACGATTTCAAGGATCTTTTTTCTTCATTGAGTTTGTTGCTAATTTGCAAGTCGGCGATCTGGTGCCCCTCCTACTGTCGAATCAATACCAGTTCATCTTAATTTTTTTCGCCGTGTTACTCACGGCCGTTATTAATAATGGGTTGAAAAATCCGAATAACATCCTGAATTGGAGTGACAACAAAGGAATGAATGGTTATTGTATTCTCTTAAGTTATTTTTATGACTTTTATCTTTTAGTATGGGCAAGCCGAGCACGTGAAATCGAAATGTGTCAGACGGTGATAGAACGACTAAATTAATCGTTTTGCAATCTCCCTTCTTTTAATATGGACTTGCTTGATGTTTTGAAAATTTTTGAGTCTCTTTTTCTATTCCCTTTTTAGATGAAGTTTGAGTAATACTTTAATATTATTTTAGTTTGGGAAGTAGATATTGCACCATTTGACAAATTTTGGTCTAAGGATGGAAAACTGTTTGAAGGTTTATATGAAACATTTTAAATATTTACCGAGTGGAAGGTTACTATCTAATACATCAGGGTAGAGATTATTATTTAAACTACAAAAATGAGTCTAGATACGAGGGTCACGCTATATATTTTGAGATACAGGAATACAAGTCTTTTTACGAAAATGCTTTTCTTTATATTCAAAACAATCACCTCCTACATCGATGCACTTTTATAACCGCAGCTTCCAAAACGTAAAAGCTTGAAGCCAGTCATCTTTTGGAATGCTTTCAAAAAATTCATCTATCTCGACTTCCGTCGCGAAACGTCGACCACGTAAATGTTCCTTTAGGTTAAAGAACAACCAGAAATCACACATGGTCAAATCAGGCGAGTAGAGTGAATGTTAAATGGCTTTTACATTATTTTCACGCAAAGTTGTGCAAGATTTTGTGGTGTACCAGTTTGCCGTGACTGTACGTTAATTTTCCAGCTTAATTGCTTTTACTAATCCTGTACTAGGAAAGAAAACTGCGTACATAGCTTTCTTGACAGCTCTTTGCTTTTTAGCCATTGTTGCTTGTTACGTTCTCCTGGTTTGAAGAACAACGCCGCTGTAGCCTGCTCGTAATTTCCTAAATTACTTGACCAATACTTACTTGTAGAGTATGTTCGCTTATTTACTAGAGGAGAGGTTGTACAGTGAAACTCAATGCGCATGCGCAAAAAATATATTTAAAAATAAAATGTGTACACGGTTTCCACTCTTGCCTATGTACATTTACGATGTACGTAAGATATATATATTTGCAATAATTGCAGTTATTCGAGCTCTCTTATACATGTAATGTACATTAGCATTTGTATATGTATTTTCATTGGTAGCAACATAAAGTAATGCCTCAGCATGTACGTTGCAAAGCCATGTCTTAATTCTGTTTAAAAGGTTAAACTCTTATATGCTTCCGCTGAAGCTTTGTCAGAGGCATGTACTAATGCCTCTATCTGTTTGCATGCACCACTACCTTTTATAGGGAGCCAACCCTATTTATTTCTTAAATTTATAAGCGCACCTCGGTGCTATGCTTATTTATATGTCCCTTTCCGGGAGCCTAATATACTTTCCTTGTTTTAAATTTGCCTAAGGGACTTGGCCCTGTATTATTGGCATGTATTTGTACTTGACCAAATACGTTTATTATTTTCACATTTATAGGGGAACCCACCTATCTCTTAGAGCTTGAACGCCTGGTCGAGGGCGACAGTAGCGATAATAGCCGATCTCAATACAAAAGTAATGTCACAGCTACCCAGGCGTTCTCGTTTGAAATATTACGCTATGTGCAATCTTTAGCTCTATACTACTGCGCCCCAAAGAAGGGAAAAATCCAGTAACCAGCAAATGTGCGAACTGCGCACCGACAAGTAAAACGGAGCGATGATGCCGACATTACATAAGAAAACTGGTCCGTGACACTCGTCCGCTACGACGAGCAACTAAATGAAAAATTTCTAAGTCCCGATACGACAAGGACCGAACAAACGTACAAAAGACAACGGGCGCTGCGGCCGCAACGACCGTCAGCAAGAAGCGGAGTGATCGTACTTGTAGAGGAGGTCTATACATGCGCGCCGACAATCTCACCAAAATAATTTCCGACACAAACTTAACTGAAGACTAAAAATATGTATAGACGACAATGGACACAGTAGCCTCGACGTACGATGATAGAAAATCGAGAATTTATACTTATTAAAAAATCTATACATGTGGTCCGACGACGTTACCAAATGACTCCGCCAGAAATAAATGTATAGACAACGTCCTCGACGATTCCCGCCAAAACTAGAAAATCTTAGAAATCTCTAATAATCTTACGACGACGTTACTGTACACGTTACGATGAGGCACGAAAGGTGACCGAGAGTGCACGATCGCTAATACCTCGACCGTCGCGCGGGAGACGACTGCCTATGCTTGTGTACCTTAAATTTTAAGAAAACTCCCATTACATATCCGACGACGTTGCAGTGAATGATTTCTAATTAGGCAGTTTTAGCTAGCGTAATGCGAATGGCTGGCTTGCATACATATACAATGCGTAATGTACATACATATTAAAATAAAATTGGATATAAGAGAGCAAAATAAATAAATATAAAAATGAAAATAAAATAATATTCTAAATGAAAATAATAATGCAAAGAAGATAAAATACATAGTAGTAAAAAATTTAGAAAATACAAAAACAATGTTAAGTCCTTAACATTGCTGTTAGTGCATCTTCGTGGATCCACACACAGCTCTCCTGTCGGGTAGGATTATCGTAGAATATTTTAGATAGAATACGATGCCTACCATTATTTAACATTTGTAACGTTTCGCGAGGGAATGTTACTCGTTCTGCCTTTTGGAAATCGTTAAGCCTGTCTGGCACCTAACGAGTAATAATTTTCTTCATCCGAACATGAACATGTGAAATTGAATTTACTGTTACGGATCCAACACCAAGAGTTGCCTCAATCGTTTAATTGGTGTATCTAGAATCTTCGCCGATCATACGTCTCATTCAATCAATGTTTCCAGTGGTAACTGAAGAATAGGGCCTGCCAGCACGTGCCTCATCACGAATTCGTCCTTTTTTTAAAGTCGCTGTACCAACGAAACAAAATTGCGCGTGAAGGACTTTCATCACCAAATGCGAATTACAATCGTTCAAGACTTTGTTGTTCACTTAAACCGACCTTATAATCTTAGTAAATCATTGCGCGGACATGTTCTCTTGACAAGTTCATGTTTCGATGACAAATCGTATATACTACGTTTGTTCTATGAGAGCAACACTCGCTGCAACTGATGGTCACATTTTTATAAAACGAGTATCGATATTTAAAATAAATCAAAAAAGTTTACACAAATCGCTGATTTTTTATTTTTGGTTTTGTATCAACCCCGCTCATAGAACTTGATATGGTAGACATTTTGTTCTGGTATTTTATCGACTTCAGTCAATGCATTTATAATTTTCAAAAAAAGAACGGGCAATCTTGGAAAATTATTGAAACTTAAAGACTTTCGACTCGTTAAAGCAGATATTCTTTCATTACGAAAACTAAACTACACCGGATGTCCTCAGCTTAACTGTACAACATGAATGCAAATATAGCTATCAAAGAACTACTCTAACATACCCTAATTAATCTAATGCTAGAGTAGTGAGTTCCCCATCGTTCTTTAAGTATTATATTGTTTACATCATTCTCAAATGTCATCGAATTCAAAACAAAGTAGGCTCTTCACTTTATCTTTCGTAGGATTAGTTTTCGAAATGGTCCCTTCCTTTGATTTGGAGGGCCCCTAGGCGGGCCTGGCGGGTCGTCCTGGTGCTCCTCTCTCCTTTGGGGTGGGGTATCGATCCTTCTCTTGCCTATCGCCTCTTCTTCAAGGTTGTCTCGTCCAAACAGTCGCCCTTTCGGTTCAAAACGGCCCTAGGTGTTCCTGGCGGCTCGTCCAGGCTGTCCTCTCTCTACTCCGGAATAAGGGATCGCTTCTCTTGTTTGCTACCGTGGTCGCTCTCTGAACCAGTAGAAAAGAAAACTAGTAACTAACTAAATAACAGTATTTATTAGCAACAAAATTTAACATGCTCAACGCGCATTCTACATTGTTTAAACAATCTAGAAATGAAATACTGAGTTTATCATTCCCAAACTGAATCGTCATCCAATTGTAGCTCTGGCGTAGGGGAGAATCCGCAGTAGATACTGCAACTTCATATACATTTAAAGTAGATGTGGCAAGCAAAATAAGATCTGATAAAGCCGCGTGCGTTCGAGTGAGATAAGCAATTTCAGGATGGTCGTAATGCTTTGAAGGACGACCGAAGGCCAGGTCGTCCAAGAAACAAAAATCGCGAGAAGCTGGTCGATAACTGCGTGAAATTATCGCATGCAATGCGAATTCGACTGTGAGATGGATAGCGGAGGAATTAAATACGACCAAAGACATGATTTACGAAATTTTGACGAAAGATTTGAGTAAACGGAAAGTCTGTTCTTGAGTTATTCCCCATGCCTTAACCGAGGGCCAAAAATTGCTCAGGTTGAACATTGCAAGGATCTTCAAAAACAGCCAGGCAAAATCGCACATTTCTAGAATCTGCTGTAAGTGGTAATGAGACTTGATGTTTCAAGTACGATTCTCAAACAAAACGCCAAAGTGCTGGCTGGTGGTCCCTAGGCTCTCCAAAATCGGTAAAATTGCGTTTCCAGAAGTCACGAGAAAAGACAATGTAGATTTGTTTTTACGACTTTAAAGGTATTCTACATTCCTCATGGTCAGAATGTCACTGGCGAATATTATGTGAGGATTCCGCAGCGTTTGTTGGAGTAGGTCTCGAATATCGAGCTCCGGCAAGTTGGTCTTTTTTGCATGATAATGCACCACCACACAGGACTGTAGCTGTTCCCGAATTTTTTGGGGAAAGATAAGTCTATGCGTTACCACACCCTCTGTATTCACCAGACTTATCGCCATATGACTATTTCCTCTTCCCGAAACTGAAACTGGGTATGAAAGGAACGTTTTACGACACTGTTGGACAAGACGAGGATCTATAAGGCGATTCCGAGAAATTACAAGAAAATCTATATTACCATTGGTTGAACGCCTAGAACTGCATTGACGCAGAATAAAAACAAATAACTTTGGCGAAATAACTAGTTTCTTTTTTATTTGAAAAGTTTCGTTATTTCTCCGACATACTGTGTATTGTTGACCTTTGCCTCCCAGAAAAACCGAATTGTTTCAAGATTTTTCATCAAAGGTAAATAAAAGCTTGAAGTATTACAGTACCTTCTTCAGAAGTCATATCTTCGAAATAAAAATTATACTTCTCGTGGTTTTAGCTGATCTCATTGAGCGGGGCACCTACACTAGGAAAATTCAATTTTATAGAAGAACAATAATCTAGACATCAAAGAGTTAATGAGTGATGAGATTAGAATGAACCTTGATTTATTTTACGATATTGGCAGGTTTATTTTAATACCTGAAAAAATACATTATATCAATATTATTTCGTTAAATCGAAACAAAAATGCATGGTATTTTTTACATCATCTTTAAAAAAATAACCTAAAAGCAGGAATTTCCTAAAATCAATGTTTGTTGTATAAAGATTCCACTGTATTTTATTTTACAGTTTACGAGGGTGCACAATAACAGACCAGTATAGTAGAAATATACGACCTTTCGCAGCAACACATTAATTGCATTTTTTAACAACTGTAGAGTGAAGTTTCGTTTTTATGAAGACCTGTTGTCCATTTTCTGTTGGGCTCCTTCGATAAACAAAACAATTGAAAAGAACACGTAGACACCCGAAAAGCAAATTTGCATTACAATTTCTTGCAAAAAAATAAGCATACTACAAAGTATCATTTTCCCCAACGAAATATCACAGCATGCTAATTTCTCGCCACATTTACACATGTATATTCTACCTGTCCACCGCATATAAAGCGTTTGTTATTCGCCTATCGTGCGAACAAGAATGTCAAATAATGGGAGAAATATAGGTTTTTTTCGCCACCACAATCGCTGTACGAAGCCGACTTCTGTTTGCTTTTAACACGGTGGTTCGTAGATATTTGTATACGATGCGATAAGGTGTTACTCACCCCGACGCCGTCGGGCGCCTCATGCGACTATTAGCCCCAGCTATAGCGCTACGTCATCTTTAATTATACCCTGCGGAGAAACGATGACGGCATCGGATTCGGTAAGGGTTTTTACACCCCTAACGCGAGGAAATATGGTTTTCGTCTGTCACATTGGTGCCGTTTTTTGATTTTTATCGCAGTATTAAAGCGGCTAAGCCTCCGCATTATATTTTTTTTACGTTTTAAGATTAAATTCGTATATTTAAGCTTTCACTTTAATTTTATACATATACAGGGTGACAAAAAAACAGCGTCTAAAAGTTCTAAATTTGCTAAATATCTCTCGTAGGGAAATGCATTTATTTCTCGTTCAATTTAGCGGCCAACTTATATTATCAATGATATAAAAAATCATAGATCAGTGATTAGAACAATACTTATGTATGGATGCGAGACATGGACGATGACGAAAGCAATGGGAACAAAACTCATTCTTGGAAAGATCTTTCACGACCCGAATACTAATCGATACCGAAGAAGAACAAATGCTGAGGTTAAACAGATCTACAATGCCATCGACATTGTGTAGGAGATCAAGTTCCACCGCCTGAGATGGGCTGATCATGTTCGTAGGGTTCTCGACAACCGCCTCGCCAGACTAATCTAGGAGTAGATTCTGACCGGGAAAAGACCGTTAGGACGACCACGTCTGCGGTGAAGAGACAACATCTAGTCAGATCTAACAACAATAAAACTACCAACTCTTATGGATGATTGGGTAAGATGAAGCCAAATTGTGGAGGCAGTCAAAATTGCATGTAAAGGACGACAAAAGCATCTGCTTTAGAGGTTATATGGGGTTGGCAACAAAGTAAT
The DNA here is from genome assembly GCA_023509865.1 of Trypoxylus dichotomus. NCBI lineage: Eukaryota > Metazoa > Arthropoda > Insecta > Coleoptera > Scarabaeidae > Trypoxylus > Trypoxylus dichotomus. The sequence goes on from CM042081.1 coordinate 40,843,265, forward strand.
TGGCGATTTTAAATGTAGATGGGAGTAGTGCTTCTTTTCAATGACTTCTCTCAATCTTACAATTATATAGTTTTGGCATTAGTCAGCTTTGAACTTTAGCTTTCTTAAAATCCAAATTAAGTATATTTGTTTGTGTGGGTTCAATTTTAACATGGATAACAAAACCTTTTATTTTAGTCATATTTTGCTCTATTATTTCCAAAAAAGAAAGAACACCACACAAGCTGCTAAAAAGTTAAGCGATATATATGGTGATGAAGCTCCAAAACAAAGACAGTGCCGGAATTGTTTTGATAAGTCTTGTCCTGGTGGCTTCACTCAAAGATGAACCACGATCTAGTATGCCAAACAAACTTGATGATGATTGAAGTCACAATTGATTTACATCGTCATATTCCTATCCCAAAGATTGCAGAAAGGTTAAATGTATCGCACACAACAATTGAAAATCATTTAAAACATCTGGGATTCATTAAAAGAAAACTCGATATTTGAGTTCCTTAGGAGTCAAAGCAAATTCGTTTAACCCAAGGCATTAACATCTGCGATTTGCATCTCAAACAAAATGAAATCGAGCTTTTTTTTTCAAAGCCTTACATAATTCCTTAAATGGTAACACCTTGAATGATAACGCTGTGAAATTACACCTAGTTAAGTTTTTGGTAATAAAGACCACAAGTTCTATGAGCGTGAGATAATGAAGTTGACGGAAAGAAGGTAAAAGGTATTGATCAAAATAGAAAATATAAAATAAAATAGGTATTCAAGCTTCCGCAACTGTCGTTTTGAATATGCGAATTTTCTTTTCTCGAATTTAATCGAGCGAGGCGTATTGTCTTTCTAAGGTGTAAACCTGACTTTTAGGGCAACTAAACATCGTGGTGGTTTAATTAGGAGAGAAAGAATAATTGTTTTTTACGTTTAAGATTGTCAAAAAGACTCGTTTCCCATCTTCAAAAAACCACACGCTGCTTCTGCTTTATGTTGTCACAGCAACTAGCTACATGTGATTGAACGATTAGCTGTTTGTTATGTCCTTCTCACAGGGTGTGTGGAACCCAAACCCAATCTCTGTTAGCTTTACGAATATGCTTGAAATTTTCTTAAATGATCGATTAAAGTGCGTTGAGGTTGTCCGACTCTTTAATCGTTTGACAAGGAGTTTGCCCCAAAAGCTTTAGTTTTCCTAAACGAGGCAAGTTAGAGAGATCTAAATTACCCGATTTGTATCTAGAATTGGCGCTTAGGCTAAAGGGCATTATCCTTTTTGTCGCATTATTTGTGTATATGAAAGTTTTTCAGATTAATAGGAACTTGTCTTTAATATTATTATGTCTGCTGAGATATTTCGATATATTTACAGATTATATCTAGGTATTAAAAGTGATTTCAACTCACATTCAGTCCCGTGGTCTAACTATCAGGACATTCCACCGGTAACGGAGAGGTTGTGGGTTCAAATCCTACCGAGACTGATATTTTTCATATATGTATTTAAAACGGTAGAATGCAAGAAAAAAGTTTACCCCGTTTTTGTTTTTTCAAGTGCATTTATTATATCTTGCAACCATATTTTGCGCCAACGTGATAGGTTTTATCGCCTTTTTTAATTTTAGACTAAGCTCTCGTAGAGCTATTGTACAGTACCTGTTGCAACCCATTTCTGTTGTTTCTTTTTCTTCATTGTGTATTAGTTTATTCTAAGATTTTGTTGACACCAATTTGCAAAACTTTCCGATCCTATTAATGTCTTTTTGCATCGCTAGATTTAACAAATTTTACCGCAATATACCTACTGTAGACTATGTCACCCAGGCTTCGAAATACTCGGTCTTACACCTATTTTGTCACTGTATATTGATCGGCATTAAAGTATATTTTTCTGGAAAACTAGGAGCATTCCTAACAATAAGTTATTTCGCGCTTTGTATCTAGATTAGTACATTTCTTTTATTAATTGTTTGTATCTCCTGCAAAATTTTAGACTATGAATAACCTATGAATTCATTCATGTTTCTTATAATAAACTAAATAAAATTATGTTACAGATTATATTATCAATAGAAATTTAATGCGATCTTGTTGTTGTTCATATGTGTTTTTTTTTTAATAAACGTATTTAGTTTAGTTTATTACTTGAAATAAGCCTTGTATCAGAAATCTGGTAACGTTTAATTCCATCCCCATAGGATTAATACATACTTCGTAACTTAGGTGACACAGTCTATGTCTAAAATTTGGATGAGAAACATAGGTTTAGTTTCTCTTCGATTTTGTGTTTCGATAACTAAAGAAATTGAAGATAAGAGGCGTTACCATGTTAGAAATTGGAAAAAAATACATTCAAATAGATGTCCCCCTGTAATTCTGACCTTATTGCTATTTTATCTGCATTTACCAATAGTGAGAAGCAAATAAATTTATTTTAACTTTTTCTCATTTTTACGTTTTAATAATTAGTAGTAATCAGTAGTATCGTAGCTAACACAACAATGCTGCTAAATACTGCCGTTTATGGTATTAGTGAAATCATTCACGGGAAAAACAATGTGAGGAGACAAAAAACACTAACACGCGGACATATTTCTGCCTACCTGACGTTATCAGCGCACATATGCAGCTACCTTATGCACTGCTGGTGCGCGCCCTCTCTGGTTCAGCAGTCCATGAGTTGCTCCGGGGAAAGGTTGGAAAACTGTACTCGCTTGTATGAACCGACAGACGAGTGTATCATTCTTATGGCACTAAATAGCGCCAAGAATTCCCACTAAAGCTGCTAGTTCAGATACGGCAATATTAGTCGAGAGGGAATTGTAATGTCTTCGGCGAAAAAACTTGCTCGAAAGCGCGCATATCTGCGTGTTAGCATTTTTTCTCTCCTCACATTGTACTTTCGGTGAATAATTCTACCAATACCATGAGTAGCTACATTTAGCAACATGATTATGTTAAGTATTAAACATTTTTAGATGAGTAGTGCCATCATTCGGTTAAAATGAAAATACATACTAAACGCTGAAGACGTTTAATATTTTTAATTTATGCATAAATGTTTCTAGAGAAGATATAGTTGCTTCTTCTCTCTCTTCTATCTCCTTTTCCTTTCCAAATTCCGTTCTTAACATATTACGCAGTTGCACCTTTGTAATACAGATATTTTTGTATTTTATAATTTCCGTTGTTGTAACATAAATAAAAATTTCCTTAACATACTAAAGATGTCCTAGCAGGTGCAAAATTTCGAATGAAGTCAACGGAAAGTACCTCCATTAAAACGAATTACTCATGCAAATGGTAGAAATTCTGCTTAAATTCGGTTAGTCATGTTATATAACGCGCATAATGTGTCTGGGTAACTTTAGGATTGGTCATTTTCTTTCCGACAAGACGTGCCTATAGCCGGTTAAATCTGCAATCCAGCTGCTTAATTGATGTCGCAGCAGTATCCCGACCTTATCTGCGGTGCTAAAACCAAGATCGAACTTGAACTCCTTTCCTCCAGAGCAAATACTTAAAAAGTTAATTGCTTGATGTGCTGACGTTCTTTGAACGCGGTACGGTCTCGTAGTGCATACATTTATGTCTTCGAACGAAAAACACCTGGCGTTTAACTTACCTTCGTATGCAGAGAGCATATCTTTCGCGTGTATAATTTGAAACCCTTTCCTGTCGGTCGGTTTCCCCCTATTTTTTACATTTCTTTTTTTTTAGTGAAGTCAGGGTGTGTAGAAAGCGGTAGTACATTTCTAATCCACTCCCTCCTTTTTTATTGCGTATTGTGCCAATGTATTACAGTAGTATACGCACGAACTTTAGCTTCTTCCATTTCCTATGGGTTCTTTTTTTCGAATCGTAAAGCGTCCATATCGCGGGGCACGCGGCTATTGCGTTTAGTTGTGCGTTTCGTGTGTGTAGTGTGCGGTGATTCACGTGATGTTTATTGATCGAAATATGCAAATGTAACGACGGGTCCAGGTAGTAAAGTGGGCGATAGTGGCCGCTCCGGGAGCGCTTTAGGGTGTGTTGACCGGATCCCGGAAGAGAACCTTAACGTTCAGGTGCGTCGGGATTTTCTAATAGGTTATGTTGGATACGGAAATGGCGGGAAAACTATTAACGGTTGTGCGAATTGTGGTTTCTACGGCTTTGTGCCATCGTTATAATAGTATTCATTGCCGACGTGATGGAGATGGTGGGAACGGATAATGAATAAGATGGTATTTCTGATTATAGCGAAAAAGCTTATAGATTTCATGTAACCACTTCATAACTCGTTCAATTTGTGTTACTTATTTAATTGGAAGTTACTAAAAGTTAGAATCTTCAATTTAGTTTTAGAATTTTTCAATCTGAAAAATAATCTATTCTGATCATTTTCATATAATTTTCTTTTCTACCAAAATTTCGGCTCATCGCAACTTCAGAGTTCCTAAGCATATCGTGCCAATAATACATGAAACCATCATGCTCGTCGAAATTAAATTCCTTCTCGTCAGAAAATATGACGTTGTTCCATTCATGATTCCATTACATATGATCTTGCGCAAATTTCAGTCTTGCCTGTTTATGTGTCTCTTTTAAGAGTGGTTTTGATATCTTTTTTAGCCATGGAAAACGTTTACAGTTAGATAAAATTTGTTGTACACTCCTGTTTCTTACTGCGAAATTTAAATTAGATTTTATTCCTTGCCCGGTTATATTACCAGAAGAGGCTAACCGAAATATCGATGAACGCTGCCTTGGGGTTAGTTTTTGATTACACCTCTTAGCGCGATTTTTGCCGTAGGAATTGTCAAACTGTATAAAATTATTGAAAAGATGATGGGATCACTCTAAATTCTTAGCTATGGTTCGATTTCAAAACCCTACCTCTTTATAACAATTTATTTTTGTTTTTTTCTCCTTCCTTCAAAAGGAACACTACTCCCCTCTAAATTTAAAATCGGCAATTACATTGTTAACAACCCTCTAATAAAACAGTTATTATTTTTAAAGATGAATATATAGAGAAAATAAATGATATTCTACCCAATAAAAAGCCATATAGACAAGTTAATTATAACCGTACAGAAATAATTCAAAAGCAAGTTAACTCGTTAGTTAATATTGAGCAATATCAATACTTTCAAAAACAAGGTCAAGCTATTTACTGCTTTAATTCCATTTCTATATACAAAACTTAAAACACAACCCTATGTGTATATATCGAACAGACACAACAATAACAAAAGAAGTATGCACATAAATATGGCATAAAGAAAAATAAGAACGAAGATGTTATTGTTTTCGCCAAACATGGTGTTATTATGGGACACGAATTTGATTTTCAAAATGTAGAAATATTAGGGAAATATATAAACTACAACAAAACAGAACGTAAAGATGTTGGGTTCGAGTCTCTCCGAGACTGATATTTTTTCAGTAATTTAATTACGTCAGGTAATTTGAAGGAATTTGTAATTTTATCATTATTAATGCCAACGGATGTTTAGTATTAATATTGATATTTGTTTGACAAAACAAATACTTAACGAAGTGATCCGCATAAAATCTAATACAAATAACATTAATGATAGAAACGATATTAAGTTTTGAAGTTTTCGGAAAGTACACTATGCGAATTTTGTAGGAAATAAATGTTGTTTAATTGGGTACAAAAAAAAACTAAATTATTTCCACGACGTTTTAAGGTTACCAGCAATATTAAGAAGAAGGGGTAACGAAACCCCGATGTGTCGCATAAAAAATAAAATTATATAAAATGATCAGAATATATTAGAATCTCTCAACCAAAAGAAAAAAGAACTAAATGGAAGATTTACTACCTCCACAGTCAATGAAAAAAAAATTGGATTATAGAAACGTAAAAGCATATAACAAAGGTCAGCATTTCAAACTTGAAAACATAAGCATTCCCTTAGGCGTACCATGTGATGGGTTTTCCCGATATCTATTTGTGCGTCTTTCGATTAAATAAACGATTATAAAGATCGAATGCTTTTATTTTTTGTATTCGTGGGAGTTCTAATAGTCTTACGTCTGAATGCAGGAAAATACGATTTTTTAAAGTTAAATTATATCGTTACCTAATTTAGTTTATAATAGGTTCTAAAAGATTCTTTAAGTTTTAAAAAATAAGACAGAAAGATCATAGCATGTTTGGTACAATAAATTTTTATTTTTTTTGATGGTAGGTGGTATAAACAGAATATTTGTAGCTTCCTTTATTAGTTTGTTAGTTATATAGTAAAATCAAAAAAATTTCACCTATACCAATTATCCTTCTTTTATTCGTTTTTGATTAAGCGTGCCTTATGCTTTTCGAATTTATTTTTATTTCTTTTCTATTCCCTTGAATTTTTGAGGAAATTAATAGGAATTTCCCAGTAACACATGCAATACAACATTAATGAGCTCAAAACAGTGTTACGGGATTAGATTAGATTAATTGAGGGTGATGTTACACTACGACTTATTGATCTATTGTGTCCCCTTATAAAAGCTGTAGGCTGCTAGGGTTTGTGCCCACTTAACACATGGGCTGAAAAGCCCCGGGCCTAACAAAGAAAACACGTTTTTTTTGGTTTAAAATTAGCTTTATTCATCAACGTAATCTCCATCAAGAGCAACGCAATCATTCCAGCGCCGCTCTAACATTTCAATACCACTTTTGTAGAACGATTTATCTTTTGCCTCAAAATAGGCCTCAGTTTCAGCGATAACCTCTTCATTCGTGCGAAATTTCTTACCGGCGAGCATTTTTTTGAGGTCTGCGAACAGCCAGTAGTCGCTGGGAGCCAAATCTGGCGAATACGGTGGATGTGGGAGCAATTCGAAGTTCAATTCATGTAGTTTTGCCATTGTTTTGATTGACTTGTGACACGGTGCGTTGTCCTGATGAAACAAATTTTTTTTCTTTGCCAAATGCGGTCGTTTCTTTGCAATTTCGGCCTTCCAACGCTCCAATAACGCTATATAATATTCACTGTTGATGGTATTTTATTTCTCAAGATAGTCGATGAATATTACACCACGCACATCCCAAAATACCGAGGCCATAACATTTCCAGCCGATTGTTGTGCTTTCGGGCGCTTTGGACGAGGTTCACCAGTTGCTGTTCACTCAGATGACGATCGTTTTGATTCCGGAGTGAAGTGATGGATCCATGTTTCATCCATTGTCACATATCCACGCAAAAATTCCGGTTTGTTACGTTTAAACATGGCCAAACACTGCTCAGAATCATCAACACGTTCTTGTTTTTGGTCAACAGTGAGAAAACGCGACATCTACTTTGAACAGAGCTTTCTCATAGTCAAATCCTCATGCAATATAAAGCCAATACGTTCTTTTGATATCTTTACGATGTCAGCTAACACACGCAACTTCACTTTTCGATCATTCAAAACGATTTTGTGGATTTTTTTTATGTTTTCTGGTGTTACCGCCTCATTTGGGCGTCCACTGCGTTCTGCATCATCGGTGTCTCTACGACCACGTTTGAAATCAGCAAACCAACGTTTTATTGTTGTTTCTGATGGAGCGGAGTCCCCATAACACTTTTCAAGCCATTGCTTCGCTTGAACGGTATTTTTTCCCATCAAGAAGCAGTGTAAAATTAAAACACGAAATTGTTTTTGATCCATTGTTTTGAAAATAACAAAAGTAGCGTGACTCTTAGCACAATAACCCACAAACTAATGAATAGAATATCATTAAATTTTAACAGCTGTCTTTTGAAGGTTAGTACTAACTGCGAGAAAAGTGACTGCCATAAAACTAGCGTCATCTATGTGCTAGGCCCGGGACTTTTCAGCCCATGTGTTATAGCTCCCCATCCAGTCTAAGAGCTTTAATAAACTTCAGAAAGAATATTTTTCCCTCGTCTATGACGTCTTTGCCGAGATGATTACCACTGATCTCTATGATAGCAGTGCAGTTAGATGTTAGGTATTTCGGACTTTCAGTTTTCGCCCCGCAAAACGTGCAGTCTCTATTCTGTTGCGGACCTATCATGTCATGTGCTCCCCAAGGTGACGCCCTGTAAGAAAACCTGTAAGGACGTGTTCTCTGTTTCTATTTAGTTCTAGCATAACCTTTGCTCTTTGCTTATTCAAGTTTCCAAGGAATTACTTTGAAACGTCTCAGGTCAGAAAGATTCTCCTAAGGAAATGTTTTGAATTCCTCCTCCCTGTCCCTGAGTTCTTCTTTTTGTAGGTTCGCATCCGTATACCGCAGAACGGCTCTGGTCCCGCAATCGAGGTTGTCGCGATCTTTTTTGCTAATAAGTTAGTTTCCTAGTTGCCTCTGATTCCAGTGTGTTCTGCTACCCAGCATAGTGCAACACTGTTTTCTCTGCTTAGGTTATTTAGTTCTTCTAGGCATTCCCAGACTAATTTTGAGCTGATGGTATTAAAGCCCAGCTCGATTATAGTTGCTTGAGTATCGGAGAAAATTGCAATGCTTTACTTTCGATAGCTCCCGTCGAGGTTACATCAGCATGAAATGTATTAAGATCATTGATATGATTATTGCAGAGAAGGAAGCATAATGAAGAATTTATCCCGATATTAATACCTTAACAGATACAATAAAACCTATCTAAATTTTTCGAGCCCATGCGTGGTACTTTAAATTGTACTTGTTTAAGAAGTGTTCGACAATCAACTTTGCTGTTTACAATTTTATATAATGTGATTAAATTACATACTTTTCTTCTAATTTTAGCGATAATATGTTTTGTATTTGTAAGTTAAGTGTACAATCAAGATTGGTAATGTTTAAAAACTTCAAGTCTACTTACTCTAGGAACTTCCGTAGTACTCTTTCACTTATCCTATCCACATGAGCATTGCCCTGAAGATGCTTGTGTCGTACTCTAATTTACTGAGAAACAATGACTGCTATAAGTAAATTAGGTAATTTTTGTACGTAACTCTGTTACATGTGCGACTTACAAATTTTCGCATCTTTGCTATGGTATCAATGTAATGTTGAGCCTGTCAAGAAATTTGTTATTGATATATTGGATATCTTTTAACAAACTTATGGACGGTAGTGTAGTAGGTGCAAATATTTTTCAAAAAAAAAGTGAATATTGGTAATAAATGAAACTGTTTCCCGGATTTGACCATGTGATGGTAAAGTATAAAAAGAAATAGAATAAAAATAAGAGAAAATAAAGGATACAGAAAGGAGATAAAGAGGAAACAAAAAAAAGAATTCGAGATCTCGACGTTTCCCTTCTGTATCCTTTATCTTCTTTTATTTTTGTTTTATTCCTTTTTATACATTACCATGATAACAGTCCAATCCCGGAAACAGTTTGCTTATTATAGACTGTGACCGTGGAAGCCTATGTATTCATTTCAAAAAGTGAACATTACTGTAATTGTGCGAAAATATATACGTAGTTCTTAATATTTTATGGGACAGACTTTATTCTTGAGGGTCGTTACACATTTTCTATGCAACGAGTCCATTAAATGCGCACATTTTTTCATTGTAGCTTTTCTTGACAACTTCCCATAGTTCTTTACATACTTCCAAAGCTTTTCTACAGCGTGACAATAGCTCTAAAGAACAGAAGGTGTCTTCCCCAATTTTTTCCAATTTAAAAATATGACTGTTTAGGTTTTGATGTTTTGAGTTCTCATTAACAATTAGTTCTAAGTTCGATGTACAATTTTTTTTCTGTAAGATTAACGTCATTTTTGACCATAATTTAAAATCTTCCTATAACCCATATTCCAAAGTAAATCATTTTTTATTTTATTTTAATGTCTTTCTCTGTTATGTTGCTGTACAAAGTATTACAGTAATCTTTGCTATATAATTCAATTTGAAGGTTAAAGCCGTGATTAACGGGGGTTATATGTATGTTTATGCGCGTATATAAAACAAACAATTTAAGCTTTAATCTTGAGCAAGCTCAGTTAGTAAACCCACAGTAAGCGAGGGGGTACTACATGAAGATACCTTTAAATAAATACACGTCTCTATCAGTATGTATATTAATTATTCCTGTATACAGCCACGTTGAAAAATGTATTAAGTATCGTTTTACTAAAATACAGTATTCTACGTATTTAAAACTAATTTAAATAAATCAAACTATTGTAGAAATACAACTATGCATAGATATGTATGTGTAGTATGTAAAGTAGACAATGTCATTCCGTAAGCTTACCATTTCAACTAAGAGGTCAACAAAACCATTAAGTACAGATGTTTATTGCTTTAAAGATTATTAATTAATTTTTTTATCGCAAAATGTTTCGATATAAATTTGTCGCGTGGCGCCTCCAAATTATAAACAACACTACAAAGTTTAAAAAAGCTACTATGTATTTCGCCTTACTAAATATAGAAACGGCAATAAAATTTATTTGTTTTAAATTCCATATAATCAGTGTGTTTGTGCGATTAACTGCATATAAAAAAAAACTTATACCCGACAATAATGTTTCTTGTTTGAATTACAGATGGCTTCTTTGCCGATATCGCGCGGTTCAACATGTTCGAGCTCCGACTCGGATGATTCGGACGCGGATAGTGCTATGCTGGCCTCCTGCAGCCTACAGGAAATTAATCAAGAAGATCTTGCCGCCATCTTGCCCGATCAACAGGAGATAGATACGTTTGGGGAATTCGAGTGCCGCAAAGATAAGAATTACGCGCAAAATGGTATTTCATGTACATATTTTCGTTACTTACATCTAATACTTTAAATTACTAAAGAAATTTCAGGCGACGCTTCAGGTTCTGATATGGAGCTTCCTCAGCAAGCCGTCAACGCGCTAATCCAGAGAACCACCGAAAGTTCGAGTGAATGCGAGTCTCAAGAACCGCCAAATCCGAATTCTTTATGCGCTAATAGTCTTCTGCAGCAGTTCTTCACGCAAACCCAAATGCTTAACGCACCGGCAGCCGCACCACCAGCTATTACTAGCGATGCACCGAATAGCAACACTTCATCGAGTAGTGCCGATACTCAAGGTCATCCGTCAGCAACGGATAGCGATGCAGCGAAGAAAAAACGAGGTCGTCCGAAAAAGTCACATAAGTCACCAGCAGTCGATAGTGCAAAAAAGACAACCACAAATAAAGATAACGTCGATTATACGGCTGATCCTAACGTATCTCCAGATTCCGGTATTCAAAATAGTCCTGATCACGTATCAAGTCCGGAAGCAAGTCCTCTGCCAAATAATAAGAATAAAATTACCCAAGAGAAAAAGGCGGATAAACCAAAAGTTGAAGCGAAACCCGAGGTTAATAAAGTAACGAAAAATAGTTTATTAACCTCAAAGCTGAAAGAGCAAAATAAACTCCCTGTAACCTCAAATCGATTTGATCGGGTTTTATATGGAAATACAGACAGAGTGTTATATCCGCCAAGGCGTAAAGCTGGAAGACCTCCGATACATCGTAAAGGACCAGGTAGGCCGCCTAAACATAAAGCTTCTGGTGCAACTGAAACAAAAGCTGAAGAATCAAAACCTAAAGTACCTGTCAAGCAGGATAAAGTAGAAACTAAATCCAGATCTAAAAAGATTCAGAAAGTTCAAGACAAGGAAATCATTCAACTTACTACTAACACCAACAGTCTTACTCTGGGTAAGAGTTCTGAAGTAGAAAAAAATAAACCTAAAGAATTGCCAGTGTCTAAAAAACCTAAGACGTTCGTTATTAGCCAAATTTGCGAACGCGTCAGCAAGCGTCTGGAACAAAGCGGAAAGATTCCGCAAAAAGTAGATAAAAGTGATATTAAAAATAGCAGGAGCCGTAATCAAAAAAGTATTTGTAAGATATCCGTACTAGCTAAAGGTAAAATAGATAAATTAAGAAATAAATATACCACTCTCAAGAATACTAAGGTAATGCACAGTAAACATAAGCACAAGAAACACAAAAAATGCAAATTCAGAATATTAAAACCAATAACAGCTGTGGTAACTCACTCTGATCCGAAAATAAATGCCGAAATCGAAAAATTAGTGCAGGATTTTGTGAATCTTTGCAATATAAGCCCCAAACCCGTTAAAGAAGTAATTGCGGAAGGTGTGAAAGCCTTTAAAAAGACCTCTAAAAAACGAAAAGCCTCGGATTATAGTGAACGTAAGAAAAAGAAACAAAATACTACTAACTCGGTGAATAAAGAAACGTCAAACGAGCAAAGGTTACCATTAAAGAAAAGACATTACCATCTAAATGCTAATAACGAAAGTAAACAAGAGAATGAAGTTGTGGTACCGTTGAACACAGATATTGATAAGAACGATAAGAAACTTAAAGAAAACAAATTACCACAAGCTGCGTCTAAGGTGGCCGAGAAAAAGATCGAGTCGTCTAAGATTCCCTTAAATAAAACACCTCCAACCAAAAATAGTGCCTCACCAAAAGCTTCGGGGATCAACAATAATGAATACGAAGTTGGTTCTCATATCGACGAAGCCATCGAAGCGTGTATTAATAAATATTCTAAGGATGGAACGAAACTCAAGGACGGTGTTGAAGAAAAGACCAATGTTTCAATGACAACGCCCAAAAAGCGGCATCTACTGGAGATCGCGAATAATACTAGTACGCAAGCTATAAATGCCGCAAAAACTAACCTATTAGAGACATTGAAACCAGACGACATATCAAAAAAACCAGTGAAATCTATCGAGAATGTTGTAACTGAAATAAAATTGAAAAGGATGTCTCCTAAGTTTACCGAAACGAAAAAGGAAAGTATAGTACAAATGATTACTAGGAAGAAGAATAGATTAGAAGATCTTACGTTAAGTTTAGTATCAAAAATAAGCCCTCCTTCTACTGATGACCAAAAGAAAAAGACAAAAAACGAAGAAGTAGTAAGTAGAGCGTCAGTTATTAAATATCCTGTTTGTAAGAAAGTTAAACCAGCTGAAACAGAAAGATTAGATTCGGTCGTTGATCCGAAACCTACTGGAATTTTCACACCAACTGTAGATTTAGAGCTTCACATACCAAAATCCCCAGTAGTAAATGAAAAAGAGACCCCTATTAAGGAAGAAAAAATTGAAACTAAGAAAGAACCTGAACCGGAACCTGTAACTACCAGTTCGCCTGACGTGGTTAAGATTAAAAATAGTGAAAGTCTCCGTAGAAGAATCAGAAAGCGAAGAGCCATCAATAGGACAGGCTTCCCAACTGTCAAGAAAAAGAAAAAAAAGATATCTTCCGAAGGAGTTGTCGAAATAGAGAAGGAAGAAAACAAAGAGTGCGATAGAGTACCAAAAGAAGGTGAAGAATACTCCACCTTTGTTCAACGCACCGAATGCCAAGTCTCCATAGTCGCTTTAGAAAAATTACAAATCCCACCTCCTGAACTAGATGATACAGTCTCGAAATGGGAAGTCTTAAGCGAATGCGACAGCCTTCCCCAAGAAGAAAGAACCGAATATGAAGATTTAAAACCGGAAAAGAAACGAGACATCTCACCAGCGACATCTATCGAGACGCGAAGCAGCGATCGAATTAAGAAGAGGCGGGATTTTTCTCCTGAACGTCATGATTGCCAAACTGACGACGATTTAACGTTAGAAGCGAGGCTGAGAAGATTCAGAAGGTTAGCTAAGAAACATAGAAAACTACGGGAATTGAGGGAGAAGGGTAGATTTTCATTTAGAGATGATAGGGTCTTTGTTAAGAGGAAGCTTCGCGATTTATCTCCTGCTAGCAGTATTGAACCGATGACTGAGAAAAGGCTACGCGAAGACAGAGGTTCTGCATCGGGTGATGATAAGAAAAACAGAAAAGCCCCCAGGTGGAGGAAGAAATATTTGGTAGCTGGTTTATTTTCGGATTATTATAAGGAAGATGAGTAAGTATTTAATTTTTATAATGGGTGTATAGTTTGACTTAAATATGTTTTATCAAAATTATGCAATAATCGTAATACAGAAAATTTTTGTTTCGATTTAGAAATACCAGCTTGTTCATAAAAAAACATTACCATCCTTTAAATAGTATCTCAGACTTTCACGGCCGTTACGACTATTATCATTCTTTGGCAAAATCTTTGTTTCCTTATTTTTGCAGTATCTCTGATAGATTTACGCTACTTGCTAAATAAAATCTCAAATTTCGCAGTATCATTTCATTGCGAAATTTTAAGGAAACTAAGGAGCTTGCATTAAAACTAAGTAAGTAAACTAAATAATACATACGCGTGCAAGAAATAAGAGTCACGTACACGCTATTCAGCTATTCAATGTTTGTCAAATCATTAATTCACCGCCAGTTTCTATGAAGCCTTCACTCGCTGCTACTTGCAATCTACTATCTTACACGCACTCATCGTGACTACGATGCATAACAGGTTCGCATATCGTTCATCTCGTTATCGTGCCGTTGCAGTTGCCATTTCAATTCGTTGTTGTAATTCTACCACGTGATCAATTGTATTTCCGCCGTCATAAAGAATGTATTTCTAATATCCCCGCAATCAAAAATCAACTGGATTTGAATTGATAGAATGAAAAAGGTGGACAGATAATGTCAAGTGTTATATTATTATTATTATTACTATATTATAAGTTTTATTAACTTAATACGACAACATATAAGACCCTCAAGTAAGTAATGTTCATCTCGGATAATTTAAAAGTTTGTTGTTATATTTTACTTGTGTCCTTTAGGCTCAATGAGGTTTAGTTTAATCAATAAAATATAAAAATATATACCTATTAAACTAATATTAATATTACACCACCGTTGGTATTAGTAATTATAAAATTACAATTTGCTTGCTATTAGCCAACGTAAATTCCTGAAAAATTATGAGTCTCGGCATGATTTGAAGCCACAACCTTTGCGTTACCGGCGCATTGTGCTACCATTACACCACGAGACCACTTGTGAGTTCGAATCGCTTTTAATACCTATGTATATGTCACGAAGTCTGTAGATATATGGTAATATCTCACGGACACTATATTATTATTAATGACAAGTTCTTAACAATTAAACTAATATTAATATTAAACCGCCGTTGGTATTAGTAATGATAAAATTACAATTTCCTTACAATTAAGCAACGTAATTAAATTCCTGAAGGAATATCAATGTCGGGTGGATATGCCGAGACTGATATTTTTACTCACTACCACCAAGATATTTTGAAAAAATAATTTCATGGCTTGCTAGAACGTAAATTTATATGATTATATTATCACGAGAATTTGGCTAAATCCAACCCAATATTCTAATTTTAACAACATTACAACGAGATATCATTTTCAGTGAAACTGCACGACAGAAACGAGCTGACTTAGTATGCAACAAATCACGACTTGTTTACAATCCGCAAGAACATCCTTACGGACTATTACCTGCACCTTACCACTGCGGCAAGTATCTTCGCTGTCGAAAAATTCCTTTCCAACTACCGTACGACCTCTGGTGGCTACATACCCATTCACAATTACCGGGTCGAGACACAGTTCCATCTTGGAATTACAGAAAGATCAGAAGCAATGTTTATAACGTTAAATTAACCACAACCGGTGCTTGCGAACCGCAATCTTGCAATTGCGGTCCTACTTCTAATTGTGGTGACGATTGCATTAATCGGTTAGTACTTGTCGAATGTCCTGCGAGCCATAAATGCCAAAACCAGCGAATACAGAAACATGAATGGGCTCCTGGTTTAGAGAAGTTCATGACCGAATCGAAAGGATGGGGCGTTCGCACTAGCTTACCGATTAAGACCGGTGAATTTATTCTGGAGTATGTTGGTGAAGTCGTTTCTGATCAAGAATTTAAGGAGCGCATGGCAACGAGATACGTTCACGACACCCACCACTATTGCTTACATTTAGATTGCGGATTGGTCATAGATGGCCATCGAATGGGCGGTGATGGCCGTTTCGTTAATCATTCTTGCCAACCTAATTGCGAAATGCAGAAATGGTCCGTTAACGGTCAATCGAGAATGGCTCTGTTCGCTCTTAGAGATATCGAAGCAGGCGAAGAATTAACGTATGATTATAATTTCTCACTATTTAATCCAGCGGAGGGCCAAGAGTGTAAATGTGGGAGTGATAATTGCAGAGGTGTGATTGGTGGAAAATCGCAAAGAGTGAGGCAATCTACAGCTCCACCTCCAGCACCTACCGGAACCGGAAGAGTTGGACGACCGAGGAAAAACCAAGCAAAGAGGACTCTCAGTGGACCAAAAGAGACGCCTGTTCCACCTGCACCGCCTCCTGTAATTCCACCACCGCAATTGAAGCCTTTAACGCATGCGCAGAAATTGTATATACAAGAACATCACTGTTTCCTCTTGCGAAATTTCTATAAAGTAAGTTAAAATTTGATACTTAATATATACGTCATATTATTTATGCTATAGGTTCGAAGATGTAAGGTTGCCGGTTCAGTTTCGATCGCCAGACCACAAACTTCTACACCAACTGAAACTAACCCTAGTACCACCTTAATAAATCACATCAACGCTCTTAGACAACCTAGAAACATGAAAACACGCCGATTGGCCCAAGTGGAAGACGATCCAGAGCTACACAAGACAGCCAAGCTTGCCAACCTACTTCGGGATCTATGGAACATTGTCACAAAAGCAAAAGACGAAAAGGGTCAACAGCTTTGCGCAGCTTTCCTTAACTTGCCTTCTAAGAGAAAAGTTCCCGAATATTACCAACGTGTGCAGGATCCCATAGATTTTACTATAATCGAACAGAATGTGGCCTCTGGTGTCTATAGGACTGCGGAGACTTTCGATTTCGATATGAATAAATTGTTTTCAAACGCTACTAAGTACTACGGAAGAACTTCCGAACTTGGTATAGCGGCGACGAGGTTAAAGAAGATTTATACTGAAGCAAAGCAGCAGAGTGCTCATAAATTTGAGGATATGCTTGGAGGGAAGCCTTTGTTGAATTTTATTTCAAACAAGAAGAAAGGTAATTTATTATCTTATTGTGTCTTACTTATCTACGTACTTTGTTATCCTATAGGGGAAGAAGAAGACGTCATCAGATGCATTTGCGGCATGTTCCGTGACGAAGGCCTCATGATACAATGCGAACGATGTTTAGTGTGGCAACACTGCGAATGCGTCAAGGCAGATCCGTCAGCCGCTAGCTACCATTGTGAGCGTTGCGTCCCAAGGGATGTCGATTACGAAATTCCTCTTGACGAATATACTGAACATGGCTACAGGTAAATTAAATCTACTGAGACGGATGAAAATAAGATGGCATTAACGTTATGTTTCAATATTTCATAGATACTATATGACATTAATGCGTGGAAGTCTGCAACTGCGCCAAGGTGACACAGTCTATGTGCTGCGCGATATTCCAATCCCCGGCACCAATAAGAAACACACCTATGACACGATTGGGGAAATTAAATACACTGACCTTGATATATTTAGGATCGAGAGGTTGTGGAAAGATTTTAAGGGACAAAGGATCGCGTACGGTCATCATTATTTGAGACCGCATGAAACGTACCATGAGCCTACTAGAAAGTACGCTTTCTCTCCCATCTAATATACATCCAAATTCGTGTAATTGATTTATCTTTGATTTTAGATTCTTCCCTAATGAAGTAATGCGTGTTCCACTGTACGAAGCTGTGCCAGTTGAGCTCATCATAGAACATTGCTGGGTCATGGATTTAAATACCTATTGTAAAGGTCGACCGATGGGTGCGCCTGAGGAGCATATCTACATTTGTGAATATCGCGTCGATAAAACGGCACGTCTTTTCAGCAAAGTATCGAAGTCGAAATTCCCAATTTGTATCAAAAGTTACGCGTTTGAACGTTTTGACGCGAGACTGAAGATGAGTAGAACTTATACTCCGCATGATCTAGATCCCGCTCTTGTCAAGCCTAGGGGGCGTAAGCCGCAAGATGCAGAAGATGCTGAAAGACGGGAAGTTCAATCTGTGCCTCTACACATACCAATCGTTAGGGTGAGTGAAATAATTACCAACTTTTTCTTAATTGTAACACAGCGCACTATTCTAAAAGAATTGCTTTTGCGGTGGGGTAACCTTTCTTATTGTGGCAAAATAGTATATTTTAAACTCACGTGTCCATTATTATTTTTTTCCTAACCGTGAAGATAACCAAACAAACAATTGAACGAACATATTTACATAATATATCTCATTTACGAGTGTGGTCTTTTAAGTTTTTCCAGCTGAAAAAAAAAACAGTAGATAGCTTTTAAAGACTTCACTGTTTTTCGAAATATCCTCCACGTATATTAATGCACTTTTGCATGCGCTCGAATCAGCTCTGAAAGCAGTTGAGTAATGTGCATTAATAGTTTATTGCTCAAAGTTGCGTTTTTGAAGCCATCGACTGCTCCATCTAGTGACTGAAACCCTTAACCATGCAGTCCGTTCTTGATTTTCGGAAAGCTAAAGAAATCATTAGGACTTAGGTCTAGACTGTTGCGTTAAAAATTCAATTATCTTGCGTACTCTATGCGAACCTGCATTGTTTTGATGGGGGATGATTCCTCGTTCGGGGTTGGTTTGACAGTTTTGAATTTTAACAGTTCGTTGTAACTACGACACTTGCACCGAAACTGTGAATTTAGGTTAACTAAAGATGGTGAATACTGACATTTGATTAGTGGCGTCCTATACGTCTCAGTATGCAAAACTTAAAAGACCAATATGTGCATGTGTATACCTAGTCTAACAAGGAAACACAGATAACCCAAAAATTCTGAAAAAAATTTTTTTTGCTTGGTTGAAGGCAGAGTTAATACGTAAACCCAATATTATGAAAGTCATAATTTACACATTAACTATCACATGTTTCTCTGTAAAAGCACATGCAATTAATATTTGATAAAAATAAAATCTTTAAAAACTTACTTTGAGTATACATTGTGTACAACATATAGTATAGTCGTGCCTTAAAATTCAGTATGGCTCTTATGAAATATTAGTTTCTCTTTCTATTTACAGAGAGTTTATGTATGTACTTACATCTCCTTTCAACCTGAGCAGAATTGCACGATTTTGTAGTAGTGACTTTTATTGACGGCTGATCAACAAATAAATTTGTGCTTAAGTTTTACTTTTTGGTGTCTGCTGTTCTGCTTTAACTCGAAAAAGCTTGTCTGTTCTTACTACCAAGAAGCTTTACGTCTAATACTATCTAATATATATATAGAATATATCTGTCCAATATGTAGAAATAATTTGTAATATTTATATTAAGCACTATTATGTAACATAATACTATATAATAAACATATATATTCAGAAATATTGATTATGTTCCGTTTGGCATAAGGTGCGAATGGACTATAGAAACACGTAACAATACGTTCATTTTTGATACATTGTCCAGGGTTTGACCAAATAGGCTTTTGGTTCCATCCAACTTTAACATCTCGTACATAGGATTGTAATGCATCTACCATTCACTAAGAATAAACAGCCCAGTGAATACTAATAATTCATTTCATTACAACTGTGTTATATCACTGCTTATAGCATTCACGGATATAAATTGTCTACTAACCTTCCTTCTCTTGCTCAAAATATTGCAGGAGATTTATTACAAGCTGTTGTTACTGAGAACGTATCCTTCTTCTATAATCTCTGTTTTAATAACAGCGTGCTATAGTTTTACCAAGAAAAGAAACTGATTATGCGAAATTACAAGAAAGCAAAAAGTAAGGAACAATCAAGTACAATCGAATACCGCGGTAATAATTGCCCTTTCTCCTGGTTTCAAGCAAATGATATATGGGATATCTTTTATACTTTTTCACTAGATGACAGTCTGTAAAATTACTTAGATGCTTATATGATGTCATACCAAGAAAACGCTTATCCTTATCTTATACATGTACACTAGGGTGACAGAATAAAATAGACACCTAATTAAAAAAAAGATTCTATTCTCGTTATATATACTAAATATTCTAAAATTTTTAAATTAGACTAATATTTTGTCGATCCACCTTTACTTGCGTGAAGTGCTGCGAGTCGTCGTGGCATAGAATCTATTAAATGATTAATGGTGTCTTCTTTAATAATTAACCACTCTTCTGTAACAGCTGCCACAAGTTCTTCCTTATTGCTGGATTTTCGGGGTCGTTTCGCCATATTTGTCTGGATTATGTGCCAAACATTCTCTATCGGATTCATGTCTGGTGATTGGCCTGGCCATGGTAAAACCCGAATCTCCTGTTCCTCTTTCTATGTGGTTGTTGTTCTTGCTTTGTGGCAGGGTGCTCCATCCTCTATAAAAGTGGCGTCTTCTTTAGATAAAATGGCGTTGTCGAATATCGGTAGTAGTCCTTCTATTAATATTTGGATATATTTTGCCGCATTTATATTTCCGTCGCAGATTACTAATTGCGATCTTCCACCATACCATATCGCGCCCCACACCATGATGTTCACACCGCCGCATTTCACCGTCTGATGCAAAAATTTGTCGTCCAGTTGCTGTGACGAACGTCTCCATACCGACGTACGACCACTATCACTGAATTGGCAGTATCTGCTTTCGTCTGAAAAAATGACAGACCGCCAAAACTCTTCGGGCTTCGTTCGCATTTCGATTGCCCAAGCCATTCGACGCCGTTTTTGAAACGCCGTAAGGAGATATTTTCTTTGCCACCCTTTTATACATTCCGACACTGTGGAGGTATCGCAGAACGGTGCGTTGACTTTTCTGTGAAGTTGCCGCAAGCTCAGTTGTACTTTTTCGCGGTTCTCTTAACACTTCGCGCGCAAGCACCCTTTTACTTCTTTCAGAAGATCCGGCACGACCTGTTCTCGGTTCCACTGTTGTTTTTTCCTTGCGTTTAAATTGTGTAATCACACGGTTAACTGTGGACAACGGAATATTTAAAAATTTACTTATTTCACGTTGCGAAGCGCTGCGTTCACTCTGGCCAACGATGCGACTCCGGGTGAAGTCGCTAATATCACTCGAACCTTGTAAGCGAGGCATAGTTGTAACGATACTAAACTATGACGAATTCCTTCCGATACATCTATCCCTACCTTAATGACAAGAGAAAGTTCTTAATTCGTTCTTAGAATTTAGCTGTTTACATATTTATAACACTTTACCTGGTGTCTATTTTATTCTGTCACCCTAGTGTAACTAAGCACATATTTTAAGCTTTTATGAGGTCTCTCTAACTCCCCCGGCAGGAACGTAAGGGGCATTCATCCCCAGTGTGCTTAATTATCCGGTTCGGTACCCCGCAATCACAAACCGGAGACTCTACAGCACTCCACTTGTAAAGTGAGTTCGCACATCGACCATACCTAGTGCGAGCTTTGTTTAATTTGTCCCACAGGTTTTTGTCGAGTTATATGCATCAGGGTTACAGTCATACCTTCGGTACCACTTGCGCTATTCAGGATTTTCAATAAATTGATAGTTATGATCCCACATGTCTCTCAACTCGACACCACTGGCATCTAGCTGTTCTGCTGCGTAGCGGTGGATTTCTCGAATGGAGTCTATTTCGTTGCAAGCTTAGTACGTTTTCCGGTATGGATAATTCCAGGTTTTCCTGCAGCTTGCGGTACTCCCTAAGCATTGAAACAGGTCCATTGTTTTAGGCTTTTTGATTTATCTACCTATGTGTCACGCCACCTCATTTAGCGTTACCCAGAGTGCATGTGTAGTGTTCTACTACGGACACGAGCTAGATTTACATCTCGTTTAAGTCAAATTATTTATAATGAATTTTAATTAAAAACAGAATTGACTTCTTGTATTTTAAAAAATGTTGTAACTTCAGTTTGATACTATGATTTTTCCCTTTATTGCAGACTCGAAGCGAGCAGAAGGCTCGTCTGAATAAGATATTGCTAAACCTTCTAAGCAAGCTACCAACAAAACAACCCTTAGACGTTTCATACCTGCTAGAGGGAGGTCGAAGAAGGAAGAAGACCACCTGATATTTGGAATAACTCGTAGTAGATAAAAATTGGGTGATATATTGTATATTTATTTCAATTTATCTATAAGAATCCGACGAAGAATCCTGAAGACATGTTAAGCAATTAAAATAGAGTAAATATCTCTTGTTAAATAAGACAGAAAACAAACAACACTTATATACATCACTGTTTATAAACTAGTCATAGTTTTGTTGTTGATTTTATTGGTTATTGCCTATTTCTCATAATTATTTATTTGTACATAGCTGTAAATTGTAATTATACATATACAACATTGTTTTTAGCGTGATTAAGATGACAGATCTTGCTATATTTTTACAATTTTAAGGTTATTATCGGCGTATTATTGTCTATCGTTAGTACTTACTATGTTATTGAATAAATTAAATAATCCCTTTTAAAGTAATGATCCTTACCTGATTCATTTTAGTTAATTAAGCATTGAATCTCAATTTCTAATTTTTAAAATATGCATAGTTGCGTTATACACATATAAAATATACAATAAATAATGTATAGTACTAGTTTTTACGATTAATAACACCATTATACACTACCCAGTATTTTTTAGAGGTATATTTTTCTATATTATTTTTACGATTCTCTTTTTTTTAAGACTTAGTACATATTTGATTTATACACGTAAAATCCGGTGACAATTGAAAATCATGTTTTTATTAATTTTTTTTTTTTGTACACTTACCTGTATTTTTTTATTACAAAACAATCTATTCACAATTATTATATCTTTATATATAATATACAAATTAATTTATTTTATTAAAAACCCTTTTTATTTATTTATGTACGATTCTTATTTGTGGTAGACTTGTTAATCATGTATTATCCTCTTTTTTTCTAACTTTACATTTCACATTGGTATATTTTTTATTAATAAAATTGTTATACTTATACAGGTATTTCAATTACGACTTTCATACCTTGTTCCTTCCTTAAATTATTTTCTTGCTCGCAACTCCATGAAGGTTAATAGAGCAATTTTAATAAAAAATTTGTTCGTCTCCAACACTTAGATTTGAATGACTACAGCATACAGGATGCCGGAAGTCTTGAAGATATTCCAAAAGGCGATTCTACCTGTTAAATAAAAACTATTTAAAAAAAGTATTTAGTTTAATGATAGAATACTTTACAAAGTCCAATTTTTGCGAAGTACAAATATACACTAGGGTGACAGAATAAAATAGACACCAGGTAAAGCGGTATAGATATGTAAACAGTTAAATTCTAAGAACGAATTAAGAACTTTCTCTTGTCATTAGGGTAGGGGTAGATGTATCGGAAGGAATTCGTCATAGTTTAATATCGTTACAACTATGCCGCGCTTACAAGGTTCGAGTGATATTAGCGACTTCACCCGGAGTCGCATCGTTGGCCAGAGTGAACGCGGCGCTTCGCAACGTGAAATAAGTAATTTTTTTAATATTCCGTTGTCCACAGTTAACCGTGTGATTACGCAATTTAAACGCAAGGAAAAAACAACAGTGGAGCCGAGACCAGATCGTGCCGCACCTTCTGAAAGAAGTAAAAGGGTGCTTGTGCGCGAAGTGTTAAGAGAACCGCGAAAAAGTACAGGTGAGCTTGCGGCAACTTCACACAAAAGTCAGCGCACCGTTCCGCGATACCTCCACAGTGTGGGGATGTATAAAAGGGTGGCAAAGAAAAAACCTCTCCTTACGGCGTTTGAAAAACGACGCCGAATGGCTTGGGCAATCGAAATGCGAACGAAGTCCGAAGAGTTTTGGCGGTCTGTCATTTTTTCAGACGAAAGCAGATACTGCCAATTCAGTGATAGTGGTCGTACGTCGGTATGGAAACGTCCGTCACAGCAACTGGACGACAAATTTTTTGCATCAGACGGTGAAATACGGCGGTGTGAACATCATGGTGTGGGGCGCGATATGGTATGGTGGAAGATCGCAATTAGTAATCTGCGACGGAAATATAAATGCTGCAAAATATATCCAAATATTAACAGAAGGACTACTACCAATATTCGACAACGCCATTTTATCTAAAGAAGACGCCACTTTTATGGAGGATGGAGCACCCTGCCACAAAGCAAGAACAACAACCACATAGAAAGAGGAACAGGGGATTCGGATTTTACCATGGCCAGGCCAATCACCAGACATGAATCCGATAGAGAATGTTTGGCACATAATCCAGACAAATATGGCGAAACGACACCGAAAGGCCAGCAATAAGGAAGAGCTCGTGGCAGCTGTTACAGAAGAGTGGTTAAATATTCCAGAAGACACCATTAATCATTTAATAGATTCTATGCCACGACGACTCGCAGCACTTCACGCAAGTAAAGGTGGATCGACAAAATATTAGTCTAATTTAAAAATTTTAAAATATTTTGTATATATAACGAGAATGGAATCTTCTTTAAATTAGTAGGTGTCTATTTTATTCTGTCACCCTAGTGTAATTGTAACGAATATACAAGAGATTCAGGTTAGACAAATATCGGTAAGTTATCACTAAGTCTGCAGAAACGAGTGTACACTCATTGGCGTCAATGATATATTTTCATAGCCGTCGAACATACCTGAAGTCGGGATTCATACGCGTATGGTATATTTATGAATGTTCGATCGGACTGAAGAGAACGAATCGACGGCGTTCTTTGTTGTGTTCAGCGAATGTTAATAGATTTCTTAGCGGATTTCCGACATTAGAATGCACTGGCACTGTTATTAAATGTATTGTTTGCAATATCAACATTTTACCTTACAATATTTTTATGTCTGATAATAGCAAACATCGGTTAAATGGAAAACGTGATATACCATTTAACCATTTTTTTTAATTTCTATATGACTTTATTTATATGGTAAGTGTGTCCAACATTCCACAAAATATAGACAATGGAAAATTTCTTCCAACATACCCGGAAAATCATAAATTCACTGTTTAGTATTTACGCAGTATAGAATTAGGGGTCCAAATAATAGGTTGCGTAGATACCAGACGGTAAATTTGAGGTTTTTTGACTGGTAATTGCTATAAGTTCAGTCTAACTTCTTCAATAATACGGAATATCTACACCAATGTCCAATCCGGGTATTTAACACACTTCAGCGAGTCACTAACCATTGGAAAGAGAAAAAGTCTCAAGACAAATAGAAAACCCTTCCAGAGATAGATTAAACAATTCTTGAGCGGTTCGCCAACACAATAGCGGGTCTAGCAGCTAGAATACTATACACTAGAGAAGTATATAGTTTCTATTAAGTTGAAAAATAAAGTGCTGTTTAAGTGTTGAGCTACGTAGAGAAATAGCTTATAAAAGGGCCAAGGGTCTGGTAAAAATTCAAGGTTAATGTAAACAGTATGGCAAAAGAACGGTCACAATGATTTTGGAAGGATCACAGTGAACCACATTACTTAAGGCAGCTTCAAAATAATTTAATTCCATTCACAAATATAGCACTATGGTATACGGTAATTACCAAAGGCATATACACATATGCAAGGGATCCGAAAAGTTCTTTTCAAAATAAGAGAAATATAATAGAATAATACCAGGTTATTTTTTATTAAAATACAGGCTTTGGGAATTTATTTCTTAAAAATTATGTCTTCTAAAATAACGGAACACTATTTTGCTGGCATTCTTCTAAACGCGGGGCAAAATTTTCGAGAACTACTCGGATTTCTCTTTGAATGTTCTCTTTTAATTAATCCAGAGAGTGAACAGTGTTGCTGTACACATTTGTTTTATCGTACCCCTACACGAAAACATCAATTGGTGCCAGTTGGGCCTCTATGTCGGCCGATTTATCTAACCGTGTGTAGATATCAATTTCCCAGGGAAAATTTCACGAACAACAAGGATACCTTAAACGTGTGAGTTTTCGCTCCATCTTATTGGAAGTGTTATATGTGTAGTTTTATTGAAAGGCTTTAAATAACGCCATTACTTGAATTATAATATTCTTGCAGAGATTTACATTTTTATAACTATTGTTGCTTATGCAACCAACATACAACAGGAAGCAGGGGTTTCGATTAGAACCATTAAAATATTACAAGACTAGCCTAAACAGTTGTAAATCATCTTCACATATCGCTCGGAATTTGCGTTTACTGTACGACCTCTGTCATCTTCAACAAAGTGCGGAACGATAATTCCTTGCACAGACATTGCAGACCAAACAGTATCTTTTGGCGAGTAAAGTGGTCTCTCATGCTTCTGTTTTGGATTTATCGGGCTCCAATAACAGCAATTTTGTCTGTATCACATGGCCATTAAGGTGAAAATGCACCTCATCTGGGAAGTTTTTGTGAAAATCGAGCTGCTTCCGCAAAACGCTCAATAACGACTAAATTCCCAAGGGCGGGGCTAACGTTTGCTATACCCCCCACAGTGACTTTTGGGACACCCAGTATAAAAGTTTAATCTCTTGTAGACAAACTAATATGTATTATTCAGCTTGTTCATAGCAGCTGTATAAACTTTAGTATTTTGCTAATCATTTTATGCGTATAAGAAAGGTCTGTAAGCGGTAAAGTGCTGAGTTACGTTCGGAATTATTGGAACGTCAAACTTAATTTACGATTTCACCATGACATGATCAAAATGATTTCAACTCTGAGAAAGTTTAAGTATTACTTATTGACTCTGATAATGGTAAAACTTCAATTGTTCTCTGAAGATGTGCTAAATACTTAGCAGACAATTTAGTTGTTTGACCTAAAAGAAAATTATGTATATTGTTTTTCACACCCTGCAAGTGTATTTGCTTTTTATAAGCATAACTACAAACAATGTAGATTTTTGCGGCGCACTTTACTTTTAAAGCAAAAAGGACGTTCCAATTATTAGAATTTCGAAAATATGCCTACGCTATTTTACAAAATTATTATACGCCCTAGCGTGACTTTAATACATATATCAATTCCACTGGAATGAAACGACAAAACATATATAAACTGCATATTATAGAACAATTTATAATTGTTCTTCCTATAAATCAGACTTTCTTCATTACCGGACAAATGGTACAGTACATAGAAAAAGAACATTGGTACAGATTATAGTAACGAGTTCATCAAAGAACATACGTAGTAGGTGCACAATGTAGTTTGAGATATATTGAACTTTCTTGTAGAAAGTAGCTAAATGCTTCGCAGTCTGTAGAAGATCGTCTGCGAGATAGCATGTACCTTTCTTGAACGAACGAGAAATTTACATGCTACGAAAAATATAAAAATTTAATTTGCGAAGTATAGAAATATGACTCAAGGAAGCCGAAGTGATAATTATAAGAACAACATAATCCTCTTAAAAGAATGGTTGGTCAAACAACCACATTTGCCACAAAGTATCGGTAAGTGCAAATACATCATTTTAATATTTTTAATTAAATATCGAAAATGTGAAATTTTAAATCTTGTTTAAATTGTCTTTTTATAAATATATTTTTTTTACATTTGTATTTCGACAAAAGTAAGACAAATTCAAGTTTAAGCTGAAAGCGAAAGTACCTTTTTTTACTTCTGCACCTGATTGGCAGATTATTATACGAGGTGCATACTATACGAGGTAGAATCATATATTATTATTTTGAATTCTTCTTGTCCCATTTTATTAACTTTATTTTAAATATTTGCAGACCAACAGAATCTGTTGAAATTCCTCTCAAGCTGCAACAACAGCGTAGAACAAGCTAAACGATTAATAGATCTTTGTTTCACTCTGCGCTCCCAAATACCAGAACTATTTGCCAACAGAGATCCTGAAAGTGATGCATTGAAACTAGCCTTCCAATCGGTGTAATAAAATATTGGACCTCAGGTTCAAATAGCAAGGTATAACATGTCCGTATGTTTCCAGAGACTATTGTCCATTACCCAAGTTATCTCCAAAAAATTTCAAATTATTTGTATTCCGACTAAAAGATCCAAATCCGGATAATTTCGTTTACGTCGATGTTATGAAGGCCTTCTTTATGGTCGCTGATTTGCGAATGTATACCGATTATGAAGAGTCTGACGGGGAAGTACCAATATTTGACATGGCGGGATATAGTTTGAAGCATCTCACCAAGATAAATTTGTCAATTTTAAGGAAATATATGACTTATACTCAAGTAATAGGATTTTTCGAATATATTTACAACGTAAATTTCATTTTCTTTTGACATTACAGGAAGCTCATCCAGTTCGTTTGCGAGAAATTCATGTTGTTAACGTTCCGACGTTTTTGGATAAATGTTTAACGCTAGTGAGGCCGTTTTTGAAAAGCGAGGTTTCTAAAGTGGTAATTATGTCATTTAACTATTAAAAAGAAATTTTTCCGACCATACACTTTAGATGTATAGTACCTGGAAAATGTTACTTTATTTTGTAGATACATTATCACACACCGAATTCTACAACTTTATTCGATTATGTTCCACGCGATTTATTACCCGAAGATTATGGAGGCACCTTAGAACGAACAGATAAGCTTGCTTCAATCTGGCGAGAAAAAGTGTTACAACATAGAAATTTCTATCTAGACGGTTCCAGATGGAATGTTGATGAATCCAAGCGTCCTAACGCAAGTAATGGCAATAAAAATTCAGCTGTTTTGGAAGGGTCTTTTAGGACTCTCAATATAGATTAATAAAAATACCCCATTTGCACAATTTTAATTTTTTAGATCAAGTTGTTTGAATTTATTTTTAGAGTGGTGTTGTTTTTGTTTGGATATTTTGGAATAACTATAATAAAATTGTATTATTGTTATATTTCGTGTTTTTTTATATTGTCTATAATATGTATTTGCTTGTGTATGCTCTGTGTATTGTTTTCCTTTTTGAAATGGATCTAAAGTTTCCTTATACGTAATTCTTGAAAATTGAATTAGTAATATTGAATATTGCACCATTGATAATTTTGCTTCCACTAAAAAAAATTGGAAGTGAAAGTTCTTTTAGTTTCTTTCCTGCTTTTATCAAATAAAAATTGTGAAAACATGTGATATATTCAATTTATAGACATAGCTTCGGGCTATATACATCGCTTTCTTTTTATATAAATTATCGTGTTATGTGAGTAGTCAAGGATGGGGGTGTACTGTTTCAGATGGACCGCTCAATATAGAGTCAGCATAATAGAATTACTCAAGAATGTTACCGTTATTGATTAACAATTTCGGTTTGTATTTCCCGCTATTCAAATACGACATGCGTTATTTGGCGCATGTGCTATTACTCTTTGGTTAGAAGTTTTGTGTATATATCTGTTTCCCTCTAAACATCTTTATCCGCCATTGCATAAGGCCTTGTGTGGCGTTTTATTTTCCGAATGTATTAATAGCGTCAAGAATGACCTATAATGTAAAATAGCAATTAAAAAACATATTTGCACTGAAAATAATGTAAGTACTAATTCATAAAAGTATACGTTGTACGATCGTAAACTAGCCAAAATGTTGTGTGTAGGTTATTATGAAAATATTAGAATTTTTATTGTTGATATTCTTGTTTACACACTTTGCGCTAAGATTCATTCGGAATATTTTGCATAAACTCGTTGACAGCGAACGAATTAATCTTTTATGGGTTTACAGAGATTCACTACAAAAGAACAAGTTGTTGAAGGGTCCTTTTATTCAAATTTACATATGATTATATGCCTTTAAATTCCATTCTGATATAATGAGCAAGAGACGTAGAACTAGTTCTATAGCTAGTAGAGGACATGAAGAAGACTCCTTGGATAGCATAGAAGCAACAACTAGTAGTGGACCACCTAAGAAACGTAGTAAAAAACAGGATCCTGTAGGATCATATTTCATTAAATGTATCTTTTTCTATCTAACGCAGATATTTTTGCAGACCGAATTATGTCAGCAGCTGTATGAATCTGTTAGAAATCATAAAAAAGGTGATGGTACATTATTATGTGATTCGTTCATTCGTGTTCCTAAACGTAGACAGGAGCCCGGATATTATGATGTAGTAAGCAATCCTATTGATCTTTTAAAAGTACAACAGAAATTAAAAACTGATGAATACGATGACATAGAAGATTTGCAAAGTGATATTGAGTTAATTGTGAGTAATGCCAAGGCTTTTTATAAGAGAAATACACAAGAGTATAAAGATGCTTGTGAGCTACTAGAACTTTTTATTAGTAATAAGATTAAGTAAGTTTAGAAATTTTTACATGTTTCAGAATACTTTATCTAATTTTTTGTAGGCTGTTAGAAGGTAAAGAAGATGAATCAGATCCGAAAAGTAAAATAATCCTAAAAGTGACAAAATTTGCTAGAAAGGCAGATGCCGAAGCTCATAAACATGATATCGATCATTCCGAAGATACATCAGAAAGTTCAACAAACCAGGACGATGAGAATAATCCCTATGAAGATCTATTTATGGCAGTTATGAGTGCAACTGATAATGACAATCGTCCTTTATATACTGAGTTTCAATTATTGCCTTCCAAGAAGAAATATCCAGAATATTATGAGATTATTGAGAATCCAATTGATCTGAAATCTATAGCCACAAAAATTCAGAATAACGACTATAGTAGCCTTTTAGAA
Source organism: Trypoxylus dichotomus (assembly GCA_023509865.1). NCBI lineage: Eukaryota > Metazoa > Arthropoda > Insecta > Coleoptera > Scarabaeidae > Trypoxylus > Trypoxylus dichotomus. Next base: position 40,873,798 of record CM042081.1, read on the forward strand.
ATGGAACGCGATCTGCTTATTATGACTAAGAATGCTTGCCTATTTAACGAACCTGGATCTCAGATTTATAAGAATGCAAAAACTTTAAAAAGGGTGAGTTTAATTCTATTACTTTGTAGTTATTTAAAGAAGTATTCTATTTTCAATCCTAGATCGTATTTTCCTAGTACCATTTTTATGCATTTGTGTTTTGCTAAATAGATCTTCTAGTTATGTGGAAGACAAGTTTTTGGTGGACTATATTTCATACTTTTTAATAAAAGATAATATTATTTATCATTGGGATAGTAATTTTTTTTTAATCAGAAAATAGAATTTAGCATTACCCTTAAATATATAGCCCCTATTCAAATCACTATACTGTATTCCAGAAATTGAGAAACGAATTTTTGGACGTATCCCCAGTCCAAGCAACATACTTTTGTGTTGTAAATACACAACCATTCATAACTTTGATCGCACTATGTAAAATAAAGTAAACTAGAGAGATAATTTTTGCGAGAAATTTATTAAAGAAATAAACTTTACTCATTAACTTAAAATATTTTATTGACAAAATAGCACATTTTAATAAGATGCGTATTGCTATAATTGATGATACTTACTGACAGATACATGGCATTCTTAGAATTAATTGTTCCAAATACGATTCGCCTAGAGTCTATAGCATTCCACACATCCTGCAGGGCATTCCAGATTGCTGGTTTGCCAGTAGGAGTGGCTCTGTAGCTGCCACTGCATTAAAGATAGGACTCCTTCAGAAGATTAGGCTTGATAGTAAGCTTTAACCACCTTTGCGGTGTTTGAGGTCATTAACTTGCTGATAAATGAACCCCTCCTGTGAATTAATTACATCCAGTTGGTATCGCATCGCTGAAATATACATCTGTCATTTTTCATTTATTTTAGCTAATTTTTTTATTCCTTCTGCCCCCAAAGCAACCCTATACCATAATGTTTCCTCCTCCATGTTTCACTGTTTTTGAAGTACACTTGTCTAACATTTTTTCTCCAGGGCAGTGAAAAACGTGCGACGTTTGCTTCGGAATAATTCGAATTTCGATTCGTCCGACGATAACACATTTTTCCAATCATTTATATTCCAGTTTACGTAAGCTTTCGCTCAATTTAGTCTTTTCCGTTTGTGTATAGAATTTAACCGTGATTTTCTTGGTGCTATACGACTCCTCAGACGGACTTTTGTTAGTCTCCATTGTGCTGTCGAGACACTTACTGGCTGATTGCATCGTAAGTTAAACTCTATCATAATTTGAGGTGCGTTAAGGCGGCGGTTTCTTAGGGAAATTACTCGGACGTATTGGTCGTCTCGTTCCGTCATTGATCCGTTCGCCTTCTGTTCTGGAGCCTACTGATCTCTTCCTTTCTTTTAATTGTTGTACGCACACAACACTTTTCTATTTGGAACATTTGTTTCGTGTAAAGCATATATTCTGGCGCCCATTTCATTATCCGATTCCCTTCTTTTTGGCATATCTTTCAGCAAATAAACTAACAATATGAAATAGGGTCCTCCTAACGGAATCATCCACTTCTCCAGTATCTCGGCAATATATTGGATGCATAGTGGATGTACAGTTTATTATAAGCCAGGTGGAAGATTCAGTACCTCTCCCAAAATTCAATTTCATAACGCATTCATCCCTAATTTCTTACTATTAATGCATTATTGCTTTATGGCAATCATAAAATTTACTGCAAGAGGACATTGTTTTCGTGTTTGAATGGAGTTTGTAAGTAAATCTTATTGTTATGAATATATACTATCAACATTAGACTGTAAATGCCATTCGAAGAAGACTAGTATGAATTTCCCTAAATATTTTTAAAATAGTTCCAAGTGATACAATATATTACGAGTGATCAAGCTTATGAACGGTAGTGTAAATGTATATACTGTCCGATCGTTTTGCCTAGGCGAATTCCGGCGCATACCGATGTTTGCTTCGGTCACATTCGATCACCACAAACACAAAGTGAACAGGGATGTATTAGTATTAGGCAGTAAAAATAAATTCGGACACCGATAAACACTTCTATTTTGGTAAAGAATTCAAAATTGTAGAGCAAAATATTTCCCATATTAATTGTAGCTTAACTATTTATACAGTGCATTTACTTAGAAACCAAACCCGTGTGACATTTTTTACTTATGCAACCCATTTAGCAGTGTTGTAATACAACAAAATAAAATTCCTAAGTAGAGTTTCATTTATATATTGACAAGTAAGATTAGATTGGTTAGGATATGGTAAATAAATACAGTTAAAACTGTTTAAATATGGAGACAGAAATAAAATCAAGATATATATAACACAGTATGACTCCCGAGCGTATAAAAGTCAACTGACTAATATTGGTTTGGTTGTTTTGTTGTCAGAAATATTTAATTGTTGCCAACGTATTATTTATAGCTTGTTACGTCAGAGATCACGTGGGTTTCATTTCTAAGTAAATGCACGGTATTTATATAAAAATTACGAAAAGACAAGTACAGTATTATGTGATGAGATATTGACAAATTAATTTAAAGAAGTAATATAGTTAATAGGAAAGAAGAGTTTTATAGTATAGTTACCATATGTATTGATGTCGCCATCGACATTAATTATAAATTCTTCGGTCCTTAAATCGGTAATTTTTTCATTTTCCCAATGTTTTCTTTCCACATGATCCATTCATTTGCCGTTGTTATCGCGTGCCCTTTCTTTTGTAGTTCAGTCTTTTGTTGATCACATCTTAGACAATGAATGTTTAGAATCTTAGTAAGAGACAGATATTATAATAAATAAAAACTACTAGCACAAAATTAATTCCAAGAACGTTATATTGTTGGATTCGTTTTTCGATTATGTTTCAAAAAATGTGAACATACGCAGGGTGTTCTATTCAAGATAAAGTTGGCGTCACTTTCGGTTATACCCGAAATGAAATTAAGCCGTCGATAGCACTAAAAATTACTTTATAAATAATAAAACTCGACTCACTTTTTCTAATTATGCTAGCTGCTGTTGTTATTCAAAAGTAAAAAGGATGTGGATGAGAGGGGGTCACTATTGTTTTATCCCTTACTCATTTCATTTTCGAAGATATTTTTGGATCAAATAATTATATTAGTAATGAATGGTTTAAGTGACTATAATTATATTGTAGCGTTGGTTTCAAATTTTTGTTTTTAATCGATTGTTTCATCATAATGACAAAACAAAGTATTTCTAAAAGATATTTTCTTATGTTAAAATTTTATCTTAATTTGTAGAACATTTTATTCCAATATTTATCATTAAAACATTTACGGCCAATGTAAGTGTACTAACCAAATTTATTCTAATTACAGATTATTACTAGTAAAAGAATAGAAATTGAACATAACAAATCTGTAGGTGGTAAAAGTAGCGAAAGAATACGAAATAAGCGTCTTAGAGGTACCACTAGCTTATCAGCTGTTACTGCGGCACTAAGAGATGAGGATTCCGATGGTGATTTGGAGCTCGAAGAATCAATGGAGGAAGAAGTACAATCTGTATTTATCAAAATGTATTGATATTACGTACCACTCTTTATTACCTTCTTATCTTTATAGAACAACGATCCAGTGGATACTGACAATCCACAATGGCAACTATTCGAAGCTGTAAGATCAGTGACAAACAATTCTGGTGTACATCTTAGTGATCCATTCTGGAGATTACCATCGAAGAGGTTTTACCCTGATTACTACAAAGAGATAAAAAACCCGGTGTCTTTGATGCAGATTAGGAGGAAATTAGTTAACAAGTCTTATGGTACGGTTAGTGAAGTGGCTGGCGATATGACGATTATGTTTGAGAATGCTAAGAAGTACAATGTGCAAACTTCAAAATTGTATAAAGTACGTCTATTTCTCGGTGTCCTAGAAATTCATATACTTGCTCTGACATGATACTCGTTAAATAATTTAAAAAAACATTTTGAAGAATTTCGCTGTGGAACATTACCACAAGGTTCTAGTAGGTTATAGTATTAGTTAACACTAATATTAAGAGTATGTGCTTATCTTACAGTACAATGTAATAAAACTAACACAGATAAAGCAAATATAAACGTAATGAAACCATTGCAACTATATACAAATTACTTCTACCACAATTGTACATCTGACATACTTAGTATACTCTATTCTTGAATTCCGAGAAGTAAAATGGAAAGACACGTTTACACAATGGAATTTTTCATAGCTACTTTTTGGCGGCAGTTTTAAAACTAGCTAGGATTTTATATAAGTTGTAGTCATGTAACTAATTACATTTTCAACCTTATATATCGTGCCCTTTTTAATGGAAGTTGCTCTGTTTTACTATAATTCTTATTTTTATATGATTATTTACAAGCGAACAATAATTTAGACTAATATTTAGTCTCGGCAAAGTGGGGCAAGTTACAGTGCAGCGCGGAAAACAATATGGAAGTGTTGAGCGGCGGTATGAAGACGAGTGTTCAGTAACGTTTACGTACTCGCATCATTTATGATCGTGACCTTCATGAATGAGCATAGGCTATGCGATAAAATAATGATAAAAATATATTATATAACGTGCTCAAACATCTGTTTGTTTTAAGAAGTTTCCGCGAAATCACAAACTGGGTGGCACCTATTAAATTTTAGAATTATTAAATGTTTCCACACTTGTTTCAGTCAAAACGCTACGGCGTGCGGAATAAATACCTTCCAATGATGAAAACGACTGTTCTACATCGATATTGTACTTGTAAATTTAAAATAATTTTTGTGACAACCTAATGGATCTTTCAGTATAAGAAAATCTGGATCCTTGTCAATAACACTTTAAAATTTTCATTTTTTTCGCCTTCCACCGTACATAAGTGTGAGTGAACATTATCTACAATATGAATAGAATCCATAAACAACATCAAGTCATTTTGTAATTTTTCAATTCCCTTCGCTGGTCCATAGTAGTTCTTGCGAATACTTTCTAAATCACATTTTACCTATCTTGAAACATTTTCTGGCTTCTTTTGATCCGAGACAGCTTTGGTTTCACCCCTCCACGTTGTTCTCCGCATAGTACTGAAACTTGCCCCTCTTTACCGAGACTAATAATGGTGTATATGCAATAAATTCAGTTGAAAATTATGTTGTTAATATTTCTAAAAATAGCATTTGTTTGGTGAGTACTGTATCCATGAGAACAAGTGCATGAATTTTTGGGACATTCTGTATATTTTTGTGATCTGCATACGATTTTATTTAATTTTAGGACGCAGTAAAGCTACAAAAGGTGATGCAAGCTAAAGTACAAGAACTACTTGACATAGATCAGGTAACAAACAGAGTCACTAACAAGCACCGAAAGGTATGAACGCTAACGCACGCTCATCGTTTCAAATATGAAATTGTAGATATATTACTTATTATTGTTTTTCATTGAGAATGGCCGAATAAAATTTAAACCATTTTTCTTAACTTCACGTTTATAGTAAAGTAAAAACACTACTTTATGTAAATATGAATATCTACGATTTCTAAATCTTGAACATACAATAACTTTATAAAAACTATATAACAAATTTTATTTTTACTTTAGATTTCTTACAATTAGTACGATATATGTTATAGTTGAGAGGTATTCCGTTCATTGTCATATAGCACTTCATTATCATCGCTTCTTTTAACACATAAATTGCTTATTGTTTTAATAGCACGTCGCTTTTTAACAGCATTGCTTTGCGCTTTTGATACATGATTTTCTAGAATGATACCAATTGGCTAATATCGTTTTGATATTTTTAGGATACCGATAGTGACGCTGAATCAGAGGATCCAAAGAATTCGTTGAAGAAGAAACCAGCATCTAGAACTAAAAACTCGTTAGGTTGCAGCCCTGGAAGACCCGGACGTCCGGCGAAAGATGTCGTACCGTTGAAGAAACGATTACATATGTTCTCAAAGTATTTGTTGGATTATACTGTAAGTCTATCGAACACAGATATAACTGATTGTGAGTGTTTCATTTTTGATGTCAATTTTAAGTGTGAAGATGGTAGGAAACCTATGTTAGGGTTCATGGAGAAACCGTCGAAAAAATTATATCCTGATTATTACGAAGTAATATTAGAACCAATAGATTTCCTAGAGATAGAGACTAAAATTAAGGGAGAGCAATATCGGAATGAACAAGATTTGATAAACGATTTTAAGCTAATGTTTTCCAATTGTCGACAATTTAACGAAGAAAACTCTACTATCTACGAGGATGCGAATCTTCTAGAAAAGATTATGAACGAGAAAGTCACTCAATTTCTGCCAACTCCAGAGAAAGAGAAGAAAAACTACGTTAGAGTGTAAGAATCTCAGCATTACTAATGTTTTGCAAATCTAAGTATTGAGTACAATAAGGGTAAATTATAAAAGATACTTAAGTGGTTTAAGGTGAAAAATTGATAATTTAAATATGCATACTTACTTTAAAATTGGATTTGACAATTTTTACATGAATTAATAACTAACATGACGGTTTCACGGCCGGAGAATTTGTACTGGCAGTACGTATTTCCGGATTTGTAGGCCGCGGTGTTGAGTTGATATGTGTCAACGTTTCGCCAAACATTGCGGCTGCCATCCTTAGGACGATGTTGACGATTCGCTGGTCGTCTGGGACAATAAATAATCGTGGTGCGCGCTGGCTTCTCGAGTGGGCAGCGCTGATTGTGTTCCTGTACCAGTACGCGTAGTGTGCCGTGTTTCTTAACGCTGGAATCTAGATGTTTGTTAATATGTAAAGCTTCTTCTTCCAACCCTGACCTAGCGGCCTGTGTTCTTGTTTTTAAAAAAGTACATTGCCGGTCAGTGCTACGACGATTATGACACTCACGATGAAATGGTTAGCAAATCAGGTGACAGATTTCTATTAGGATGAAATTCAAAAGTACCTTAATACTGGATGTCCCAAAAGTCTTTTTAAATTTGTTTTGTTCCTTGCATGAACACGATCGTTGTGTATCGAGTGGGAGATGTGCCAATCGCTAGCCCTATCCTCGGGAATTTAGACATCATGGAACGTTTTACGGGAATAGAGTGTGCGTGCTGCGAGTTTTCCAAAAACTTCTCAGGTGAAGCGCGTTTTCACTTTAATGGTCATATAAACAGGCAGAACTGCCATTATTGAAGTTGAACAAATCCAAAACAGGAGCATGAGAGGACACTTCACTTATCAAAGTTACTATTTGGGATGCAATATCGACGCAAACAATTAAGGGTCCGTGCTTTTTTTTAAGATGAGAGAAGTCGTACGGTAATCGTAAATACCGAGGGATATGCAGAGATCAATACTTGGTTCCAACAAGATGGAGTGACATCTCACACGTGTAACGTGTGCTTACCAGTTGTTTGTGAAATTTTCTCTGGAACATTGATATCCAGACGGGGGAGCATAAACTAGCCGGCACATAGCCCCGACTTTATGCCAATCCTATGGGTCTGTCTTAAATCAAAGATATACAGCAACATTCCTCACTTTCTGAATGAATTAAAAGAGAATATGCGAAGAGAAATGGTAGCTAATACAGAAAACATGGACCAGGCAGTTCTCGAAAATTTTACCTCACGCTTAGAAGAGTGTCAGCAAAATAACCGAACACATTTAGAAGATATAATTTTTAAGAAATGAATTCCTAGAGTCTGTATTTTAATAAAAAAACTAAACATTTATTCGTTAAAGCTGGCCATATATTCTTTTAATTTTGAAACACGCTATATATATTTCTCTATAATCTGTGCTTCAAGAATTACTCTAAATGCCCTTTACTAGTGCGTAGTAAATTGATCTATCGTATTATGCCAGATATATAATATGGTGCATGGTAAGTGCACTATAAGTCTTACATTTTAATGGTGTTCAAGGACACAATACCCCAAATCTTATGCTATTTGTCTTCTGTTATCCTTATTGTACTCATGTGTTTTCTATGTTAAAAAAACAAAAACAATCGGTACATTACTTGCTCCCATTTTCTTCATATTCTACCATTTTTAGATCCAAACCTAGAAGAATTTTATCGCCAACGGAGAAAAACTGTAGGATTTTATACGATACCATTAGAGATTACAGGGAACCAAAAGCCAACAGACAATTAGCGTTAATATTTATGAAACTGCCATCCAAGAATGTAAGCTCGAAATATAATCAAAAATATATTTCTACGTAATTACCTTCGAAATTGTAGGATTACCCAGATTATTACGAGGTTATAAAAAATCCGATCGATATGGAAAAGATATCGCACAAACTAAAAAATAACGGGTATGAAACGTTAGACGATCTCGTATCCGATTTCATTTTAATGTTCGATAACGCTTGCAAGTACAATGAACCAGATTCTCAAATTTACAAGGATGCGTTGGTTTTACAACGTGTCTGCTTGCAGACGAAGCTGCAACTTAAGGAAGACGACGATACTGTACCTGATGTTCCGGCTGCCATACAAGATTTGCTGCTGAATCTATTCACGAACGTTTATAATCATCAAGACGTTGATGAAAGATGTTATTCGGATTCTATGGCTGATTTACCTGAACATGACGAGATCGATGGCAAAAAGTAAGTAACATATAATGTTTAATTGCACTTATTACAAATTAAAACACATCTAAAGGAATGCCTAGAAAATAACACCAAAAATAAAGACGCTGTTAAATACAGCTCTTCTCATGGTATTGGTTGAAATCATTCACGAGAAAGACAATGTGAAGAGACATAAAACGCTAACACACGGACATGTTTCTGCCTACCCGGCGTCATCAGCGTGGTTTCGAGCGGTTTTATGCTCGACACATTGTCATTCCCTCTCTGCTGCTATCGCCATATTTAACCCTACAACTCAAGTGATTATTTTTGGCGCTAACTAGTAACAAAAGAATAAAACACTTGTCTGCAAAGTCAAACACAGTAAGAAGAAGAGGGTACAGTTTTTCCCCCTTCTCTCGAGCAATACATGGATTGCTAGTCCGCTTATTGTGTCCGAAATCAACGGTATATAGAAACCAATGTGAGATCTGGTTGATCGATTACATCACTGCCAAATTGTAAACGGAACACAATTTCAGCGTTTATGTTGTAGTTTCTATCAAATATCACTGTTTTTAAAGATACTAGGAATGTCTTTGAAGTTTCGTATAGTGGAACATAGAGGGCGCCACTAATTAAATGTCAGTACTAATAGGAATTTATTACATTTTTAGATTTTTTCGCTTCCTGTTTGGCAAGAAATGCTTCTTACATATTTTTTCCTTAAATGAAATACCCAGGAGAGTGTTACATTTTCGAGTACCGAGTAAACAACTATTTTATTAATAAAAGTTCAATACAAAAAATGAAAATAGTACATTATAATTTAAAAATTAAGATACGAGGGTTGTCTTTTAAGTTTTGCATATAAAACTAGAATAAAACAATAGAAAGCTTTTAAAGACTTTATTGTTTTCCGAAGTATTCTCCACAAAGATCAATGCACTTTTACATGCGCTCGAACCAGCTTCGGAAGCAGTTAATTCACTCGTTTGCTGGTACAGTCAAAACTCCGTTTTTAACGATTGGAATCTTGCTCAAACAATAAAATTATTCGGCCCTTCAGGGACTTTGTACTATCTCTGCATAAAGTACAGCTTTACAGTTTACTCTATGCAATTAATAAAGCTGCAGAAACGAATTCTCTTAGAAATGCGTGTGGCTCCGTTAGTAATCAATCATATGAAGCTGGATTATAAAGTTGATACATGAAATAGTTTTTATTGAATTTAAAATGCATTAACTGTTTTTTTTTAATAAATACAATACATTAACTAGTCAGGAATATATTCTTTTCCATTATTCACGATCTCAACAATTTAGCAGATTTTTTTTGCCATTCCTGAAGAAATTTGGTGCTTTGGAAGTCAAGAAGTTGCTAAAATTGAAGTCTGACGTTGTTATTAAAAGAAATTCCATGCGTTAAACTTCTAAAATTTCCAAATATTGGTTTATGCCAGTGAACAGTTGTTCACATCTGATGAAATCTATGCCATGTATGAGAACATTAATAACATTAGTTTGCTTTAAGCAAGGTTTTTTGTTGATAAATCATTTTCATGGCAGAATTAACCAAATATATTATGGAGCATGAAATTATTTACGTTTTTGTTTTAGGGTTCGTGCTGTATCATTAGATTTAATTAAACGAAGATTAGATAAAGGACTATATAGGAGACTCGATACGTTCCAAGATGACTTCTTTGCTTGCCTAGACCGTGCTAGACGCCTCTCCCGATCCGATTCTCAGGTTTTCGAAGATTCCATCGAACTGCAGACGTACTTTATAAAACAACGCGACGAGCTGTGTAAAAACGGCGAGCTTCTTCATTCTCCAGCGCTTAGCTACACATTAATGCATCTAACGGCTGCTGTCGAATCGTTACGGCAGAGCAAGATTCTCCAAGAATCGTTGGAAGATGAAAGCGAAACTCGGAGCTCGGATGATTCCATAATACGCGACACTAACGTGAGCGTTGGCGAATCTATGACGTGTAACCAGCAAACGTACAAAGTGGGAGAATTTGTCTATCTAGACGCTAAAGAGAAAGGTTGTGAGCCGCATATATTGCTGATCGAACGGTTATGGACTAATAATGGGCAACAAATGTTATATGGAAATTACTTTTTAAGACCTATCGAAACGTACCACGTACAAACTAGGAAATTTTTAGAAAAGGAAGTGTTTAAATCGGATACTCATGTCGCTGTACCTTTGGAGGAGGTTAAGGAAAGGTGTTGCGTTATGAATGTGAAGCAGTATTTTACTATGAAGCCGGAAGGTAAGTGTAACAACATGTTTTGTTACTTTCTTCCGCATTATAGTAATATTCTTTCTATATTCTATAAAATGATTTTATTGACAAATTTTTGCTGATGGCTTTGACAAAAATGTAACTTGACCTAATTTACTTATTTTTTTTTGTAAAATACAACTATATATTTTTTAAAGCTGTTATCGGTCAAATTTTTCCAAATTAAAAATACAATGAAAACGTAATGCATTTTTATAATCATGCAGCACATGTTAAACAGTATCATCCTACATTTCAAAACTATTGGAGCGATTCCACACAATTTTTGGGCTTCTGTTACGACCAAGATCCTCAGATAATTCAGAAAAATTGATTGTATGTTCGCGAAACGTCAGGGACAGAAAACCTAGTGACACGGCGGAACCCGATAACCGTTACGACTACGACAAACGGCCGTGAAAGTCTGAGATACTATTTAGGACTTATTTTGTTGGAAATTGCTTTTCTTATTCCCTTTTTAGTTTATCTATATCTTACACGACATCCTATACATCTAATGCAACAGCCTAATTCATATCTGAGAAGGTATTTGTCCAAATAACGATTTTGAAGTTTGGAAAAAAACAAACAATGTAAAACGAGACAAGCACACTTGTAGGTGACTACATACCATCAAATATTAATTGAACTCTACTTTTAAATTATTTCACAATCAATAAATTTAGTATTAGCTCATATTTTTCATACTCTTGTCTGAATGGTGCAAGAAATTTTTAAGCTGAATCTTTTTGATTTCTTTTAATAGGCTTTGATGAAAAAGATGTCTACGTTTGTGAGTCGAGGTATAGCACCCGAACGAGAAGCTTTAAGAAAATAAAAATATACCCGGAAAACCCAAGTTTGGTGGTTGTACCACGCGACGTACCAATTGAACCTAAACGTGTGATGTCCGTATTTAGGGAGCGAGTGGAAAAGCATAAAGATGAATTGGCGGAACTTCAAGAACAGGAGAAACTAATTGAAAAAGAAAAACCGGTAATTAAAATAACTTTTAAAAGTGTTTCACAACGAATAACAAATTTAAACATATTTCCTTGTTTTACAGAATGTTGTAGCGTTTTCCAACATGGATATTGATGATGGCAACACTTACTACGAACAATACAATACCGTATGTAGCGGTGTGGTCAAAACTGGTGATTTCGTGTACGTAGCGGCTGAAGGAGGTCGACAGATGATTGCTCAAATTGATAGCATATGGGATACAAAAGAGTAGGTTCTTTGTCTTCTAAAATTGGCAATGATTTCTAATCATACTTGCTTTTAATTGCAGCGGCAAGTGTTACTTCCGTGGACCATGGTTTGTTACACCCGCCGAAGTACCCCTTATGCCTAATCGAACTTTTTATAAAAACGAGCTGTTCCTTTCAACGTTAGAAGATACAAATCCATTAGTAGGAATCGTTGGCAAATGTTCAGTTTTAGATTATAATGAATTCATTTCCAGTAAGTTCAATGACATTACTTTACTAGATTTTGTGAACGTTTTTTTGGTGTACTGTTGTCTTGACGACTAGTTAAACTACACTAGGGTGACAGAATAAAATAGACACGTACTAATTAAAAAAAAGATTCTATTCTCGTTATATATACAAAATATTTTAAAATTAGACTAATATTTTGTCGATCCACCTTTACTTGCGTGAAGTACTACGAGTCGTCGTGGCATAGAATCTATTAAATGATTAATTGTGTCTTCTGGAATATTTAACCACTCTTCTGTAACGGCTGCCACGAGTTCTACCTTATTTCTGGGTTTTCGGGGTCGTTTCGCCATATTTGTCCGGATTATGTGGCAAACATTCTCTATCGGATTCATGTCTGGTGATTGGCCTGGCCATGGTAAAATCCGAATCCCCTGTTCCTCTTTCCATGTGGTTGTTGTTCTTGCTTTGTGGCAGGGTGCTCCACCCTCCATAAAAGTGGCGTCTTCTTTAGATAAAAGGCATTGTCGAATATCGGTAGTAGTCCTTCTGTTAAATATTTGGATATATTTTGTTGCATTTATATTTCCTTCGCAGATTACTAATTGCGATCTTCCACCATACCATATCGCGCCCCACACCATGATGTTCACACCGCCGTATTTCACCGTCTGATGCAAAAATTTGTCGTCCAGTTACTGTGACGAACGTCTCCATACCCACGTACGACCACTATCACTGAATTGGCAGTATGTGATTTCGTCTGAAAAAATGACAGACCGCCAAAACTCTTCGTTCGCATTTCGATTGGCCAAGCCATTCAGCGCCGTTTTTGAAACGCCGTAAGGAGAGGTTTTTTTCTTTGCCACCCTTTTATACATCCCCACACTGTGGAGGTATCGCAGAACGGTGCGCTGACTTTTCTGTGAAGTTGCCGCAAGCTCAGCTGTACTTTTTTGCGGTTCTCTTAACACTTCGCGCACAAGCACCCTTTTACTTCTTTCAGAAAGTCCGGCACGACCTAGTCTCAACTCCACTGTTGTTTTTTCCTTCCGTTTAAATTGTGTAATCACACGGTTAACTGTGGACAACGGAATATTTAAAAATTTACTTATTTCACGTTGCGAAGCGCCGCGTTCACTCTGGCCAACGATGCGACCCCGGGTGAAGTCGTTGATATCACTCGAACCTTGTAAGCGAGGCATAGTTGTAACGATACTAAACTATGACGAATTCCTTCCGATACATCTACCCCTACCCTAATGACAAAAGAAAGTTCTTAATTCGTTCTTAGAATTTAGCTGTTTACATATTTATACCGCTTTACCTGGTGTCTATTTTATTCTGTCACCCTAGTGTATACCTTCAGGATTCAAAATCATTGATATAATTAATGCATTAAAAAGCATAGCAAATGTATGTGGCTTTATGAAGTGTTGCTATATTTTGTTATTGTAGTTTGTAAGAAACAGTAACATACACTACCGTTCAAAAGTTTGAAAGCAGCAACCGATTTTACAAAAAAAGTCAGATACAGTAACACTTTATCGTAATTATTAATGAATTTATACCAAGTGTATGAGTATGAAATGCGTTTTGTTTTTTTCCTAAAAAAACGTTAAATTCGGAAGAATCATAAAAAAATGCTTTATTCAAAATGTGCTCCATTGCTTTTTATACATTTTCCCATCTTTCGGGCAATTTGTGAATACCATGCCAGTAAAAATCTTCCCCTTTTGCTCCGAAGCATTCATCAAGCCATCATTTCTTCACATCTTCGTACGAACCATAGCGCTCCTCAGCAAGTGCGTAACCCATCGACGCAAACAAGTGGTAATCGGAAGGAGCCAAGCCTGGTGAGTAAGCCGCATCGGGTAGAACTTCCCAGTTCAGTGCTTCCAACGTGTGGGGAATCGGTTTTACCGTATGTGATTAAGTATTGTCATGAAGAAAACTGACCTTGCGTTGCCTCTTTCGGTATTCTGGTCATTTTTCAAGCAGCAAATTGTTCAAATCAGTCAACTATTGTTAGTAACGTTTAATATTAACGGTTTCCCCTGGTTTTAACAGTTCATAATAAGACCACCGCCCTCTGGTCGCAGCAAACACAGAACGTTGTCTTTCTACCAAAGCGGTTCGGTTTTGCGGTCGATGTGAATAGTGCGCCTGGGTCTATTTTTTGCGCTTGGCATTTTGAAAATAAATCATTCAATCCATGTGGTATCCACCGATCGGTCGTCTGAATCTTTCCCATTTTTCGTAGCCGATTGGAAATAGCTTGTTGACTAAAACCCAATTTCTTGGCGAGTTGTTTTTGTGTTTGCGAATCATCTTCATCCAACAATAATTGCATTTCCACATCTTCGTACTTTTTTTGCGGTTCTTCACGTTCCATGTTTGTAGCATTGAAGTCACCACTTTTGAAATGCCGAAACCATCGTTTACACGTATCTTGCAATGGAGCGTGTTCACTGCAAGCTTCTCGAAGTAATCGGTATGATTCAGCGGCAGTTTTCTTCAAATGGAAACGAAATATTAATGTCCGCGAATGCTTTTTGTTCGGTATAAATATCGACACATTGAACACAACACTATGCACCCACTTTTCCAATTTATCACTCCTACGCATTTGACAATTGTTGATGACTCAACAAAATGGCGCAATGTCAAATCTTTATAGCAGAAACTGCATTAGTGCGTCATCTGTTCTCTGAAATCCGCATTTCATACTTGTACACCCGGTACAACGGATTTGCAAATGGTTCTTAATTATATGACCATCACTTTGCTATTTTTTCACCTCCAAGCCCTGTAAATTCGGGATTAAAACAATCGCCATTTTTTAATCAATTCTGTTACTATAAAGATGAGGATGGTAAGGAAGTTATTAGGTGATGCGTTGAAAACATTCACCGGAAGGATCATATTCTTGCTGGCATGTTATGCTATAACTTCACATGACATTACACAACAAATCTGCCATAAATATGAGAAGTGACGTCACAATAGCTTATGATTAGTGGAAATGCACTTCAAAATAGTGAACTTTGAGATTTTCCCTTAACAAAAAGTAGATGGAAAATATCATATTCACGCTCTTCTCAGCAAGCTTTTATTACAAATTATTTTGTTTGGTTTCAGAACATTTTAGCTATTACTTGCGTGACACAATTTTACCTGTTTTACCCTAATTGCGTACATTTGGGTTTTTAAAAATAGGCGTACAAACTTCCTATTATTCTTTCCTTTTTATATACAGAATGTTAATCTAAAAATAATTTTCATTTTTCCAGGTCGAGTCACCGAAATCCCAGAACAGGACATTTACATCTGTAACTCAATGTACGATGAGATAAATCGTCAGGTGCGGAAGCTTCCCGCCGAAGGGCTCAAGAAATTTAGTCATAGCAACGCGGTCACCGATGACGAGGTCTACTACTTTCCTAAGCTCATCAATCCTCTGAAAGTAAGTCCTATTCAGTAGGATTACATTCTGAATGCATTAATTTCGTATTTTTCTTGCGCTTGTTTATCGATTATATTTATGATTAGACGAGGTTTTAAAACGTTTCTTTTACCGTATGAACATGTAGAATCGTATACAGTACGTACTATTTATAGAATTTTTATTCAAGTTTGTTTTTTATTTTCTTTGCATTCTACTTTTTGCTGATTTAAATTTGTCGATGAATTCTGTGGACGTACACATCATACACCCTTGGAATAATGATAAATTGCAAAGGATGTGTGTTACGCTGTGGTCTGCATTTTGTCTTATATACATGCTATACCAGAAATGAAAGATATATAAGAATAGACTGACGTCCATACTTCCAAGCTATGCTCAATAGCTTCTAACAGGATTGATAGGTAAATGTTGTTTCTGGTATAGAGTGTATATTTTTAATAGTTTTTGTTTTGCTTTGGTTTCTTTATTCTGCTTCGTTCTTTTTTGTCTCTGCCTTTTCTTACTTTGTTTTGAGTTTGTAAAATGCTTTTTTTGTTTAGTTATCTATTTGGCAAAATACGCTGAAATTAGTATAATAGATGTAACTCTGTACGTAAAAATGATTAAATGACTCAAAACATTTACAGTACGATATTTATAAATTTAGATCTAGATTAAGAATAATCGGAATTGGCATAGGCATCAGTGGCTCCAATTTCCAAATAAAAATACATATGGGTCTCGAAACATATATTTTCTCGTGGTGCAAGAATTGATATATTTTCCAATGATGATAATAATATGCGCATCAACTAACACAACTTGGGCATTGTATATTGATGCATTGTTTATCGGTGACGTAAAACTTCGGTTCAAATCTATTATGACACAATTTCCAAGAATCTTCCATATAGCTCTACAGTCGCGAAGAAAAAAATAATGTGTCCTCCTTTTCTCCGACTATACAGTGGCTGACTTTGCGACTTCCCATTCGGAAGTGAAATCGGTTGCAACCAGCTTTTTTGTAAATTATCCCTTAAATCGAGTTTTCAATTAATATGTTCATAGAGTATCAACAAATTTACTGTTTTTGTATGATTATTGATATTGTAAACTGTGTTACACATGCTTATTGCTCTTATGGAAAGAACAGTAAGCGTATTTAAAACACATCTAAAGGAATGCCTAGAAAATAACACCAAAGATAAAGACGCTATTAAATACAGCTTTTCTCATGGTATTGGTGAAATCATTCACGAGAAAGACAATGTGAAGAGACATAAAACGCTTACACACGGACATGTTTCTGTCTAGCCGGTGTCGTCAACGTGGTTTCGAGCGGTTTTATATTCGACCTTGTCATTCCCTCTCTGCTCCTATCACCATATCTACCCCTACGATTCAAGTTATTATTCTTGGCACTAATTAGTGCCAAAAGAATGAAACAATCGCTTATCTGCAAAGTCAGACACAGCGATAAGAAGCTGGTACAGCTTCCCATTAATCATTATTTTTGAAGCAAAAATGTTCACAATTGTCCTAATATTTGGAAGAGGTCTTCATATTTAGGCAGCTTAGGATAATGTCTTAAACAAAACAAAGCCGTGTTTCCTGACAATAAACGTTGGCGTATTAAAAATACCATTCTGAAATTTTACTTGAAAAAGTTGAAGCATTGCGGCGCAATAACATTTGGCAGAAAGCATGTTGACCACGATATTTTAAAAACTCGCGAACTGGGGAATCAGATTATCATTGGTAACCTGTACTTGAAGGAGTAAGCAGATTTGCGAAGATATTGTAATACATTTGATGATTAGTTTCTGTGAAAAATTAGATTGCCGCATTCAAAAGAGATAAATCTTTCGTTGTGGGAACCACAGAGAGATTTCAGTGTCTATTCGTTAAAAATATTGATTCAACCCACAGCATAATGTTAAATTCCCTAATTGGACAAAAATCTATACTTGAGGTACTAAAAATTTCTGCATGTCAATTTTTAATATAAAAATTTTCTGGAAAAGAAACCCGACGTTCAAGCATTGAATGTTAATGAATGAATACGAGTACCCCGTATAATTTGTGTTTACTTAAAAAAAAATGCAGATTTTTTGAGTCGTGTTGTGGCCATGAATGAAACTTGAGTCTATTTTCACTGCCTAGAAAGGAAACAGTAGCTGGTGGAATGGAAGTATAATGGTTCTCCAAGGCCTAAGAAGATCAAAATGTAAAAAGTGCTTCTAGCTTCAATTTCTAGAGATATCCATGGAATAATTATGTTCGATTATTTTGAAAAGGACTAAATAATAATTGCAGATAATTATGCCAAATTATGAAACACTCTAAGAGAGAAAATCGTGAAAAAAGGGTGATAATAATAATAATCCACGCCTTCGCGTCCCCAACAGTTTTCGCCTATTACAGGGAGTATTGGCCGGCCACTATTACGCCTCCTCCTGTGGTGCGTCTTAAGATATTCGTTCTCAGCATTCGCCAATATGTGAGGAAAACCACAGAAAAACCTCAACCCTGAGAAACAGCCCCGGGGTTTGAACCCGGAACTTCGAGATTAGTAGGCAAAGATGATAATGAAAGGTGTGTTGTTTTTGCAGAATAATGGTCAAGGATACAAATCGCACCTCGTTATGATTTCCCTTCCTTAGAACGTGAACCCTATTCTAGAGATCCCCTCGAATTATTATCTTTTGGGTTGAAGGAGTTGCAGGATTACTGTAATAAAAAAAAATAAATATCAATTTCATAAGAGAATAATGAAAGATCTTGAATTCTAAATTTTAGTTATTTTAAATAATCGACTAGGTATATATCAGCACCCCTTGTACACTCGCAAAGGAATACCTGTGTGCATACGTAGTATGAAGTATATAAATTGCAGTTAAATCTCATGGTTAATTCACAAGATCATTTATAATTCAGTAACATGTCAATGTTCCTTATTTGAAACGGAAACGTTATTATATCTTAAGCAGTATTGATTTTGATTTACTTAAATTACTAACGATAATATATATTGAAACGCTATTATCTTGTTAAATGCTCAATCTTTGTTGGATTGTTAACGTTTTATCAAATGTCCTCCTACGTTTCTTATATGAAACCATTGAAAGTTTTTACATCTATTGTACTTACGCATTGTATATGTATACGGAATTTGTGTATTAGTATATATGTAGTGATTAACTTATATTACTAATTCACTAATGTAGAGCATGCATGTCGGCTAGCGTGAAAATTGATTTTGCACGGCGCTTCATTTTAAGTTCGCTAACTGTGTGTCTGGCATGAACTCACTATGTTCCAGGTGGGCAGTCAAGTTGCCCAACAACCAGAACCACCAAAGCAACCGAACCCACCAGCGGTAGAAGTAGTGAGTACCTTGAATGATTTTTTCTTATTCATATTTGTTTTTCTCAGTACGATTTGTACGTTCAATCGCGTCCACGTTGGTATGCAAAGAATGCTAATATCCTTGTTCCTTCTTCTTTGTTTATTGACTGTATCGATTGTTTCATGTAGCGTTTTCAAAGAGCACATTTTTCTGTTCAGTACCACAAACTATGGAGAGTTGTTGAGACTGCAAAATAATTTCAAAGTATCATTATATTTGTTTTTGCTAACTTCAGTATCAGCGGAAAAGTAAGACTACAAGTACATATTCCGAATTAGAATTTAAATAAAATATCGTAGTTTCTAGCAACAATATTCAATAAGACATGGATCTTGTTAATTAAAATTATAATAAAGATCATGAGCTAATACTTGCTCGTTCATTCGCTCAACTGTCTTATTCCAATTGGAAACCGATTCCGCCTGAGTGTATCGCGAATGATAGTAACTAAAGCCCGACAAATCGTAAAAGATGACGTTATCTTCAAAGGAACCATATCTTGACTGAATTGAAAGCGTGATCACAATCTACGTTGCTTACTATATTATAGGGCTTTAGCAATAATTAACGAACACTCCCTTACTTTAACCTTCTATTGCAAACGTGCGGACATTGTCACGCATTAATTACACTTTTTATTCGCACATGCAATTTAATCGCATTCTATGGTGAATGTTATTTACTAGATGATACTAGATTTCATACAAAAATGCCAACTTGTTTAAAATGAAATGCGCATATATTCAATATCACCAAAAAATCTTAATCGCCTATATTAAACACTAACCTTATATCTAAACGGTAAAGAAATGATATACAAACAAAAATAAAACAATTACAAGTAAATTTTGAATAATAGTTACTTGAAATTTCGATGTCAACATTTATTTGTCTGCTAATTAGGTAACTTACATTCAGAATTACTTTCCAGCGTTACCTGTTCCAATAATGTTATCAATATAAAAGGTGCCCAACTAAGTTCTCGTTGTTTTTTTTTATGAAAATGCAACTTTATTGTGAAAAAATGGTTACAAATGAATCATTCAAAGTATTGGCCATCGTTAGCCACAACGTTTCCCCATCTTTCTGGCAGAGCTCGGATACCGTTACGGTAAGTGCTCATCTTCTGAGGCTATTCACGAATCAAGTCATTTTTCGATGTCTTCATATGAGGGAACTGTTGATCAGCCAGACCATGTGCCATCGAACGGAACAAGTGATAATTGGACGGCGAAATATCTGAGGAATATGGCGGGTGGGGTAGGACTTCCCATTTCAGCGTTTTAACGGGTTTGGCAACGTGAGGCCGAGCGTTGTCATACTTTAGAATCACTTTTTCATGCCTTTGCTTGTATTGTTGCCGTTTTTAGCGTAGTGCTCGGTTCAATCGCATCAATTGAAGTCGATACCGTTTCCCAGTAATGGTTTCGTTCGGATTCAACAGCTCATAATAAATAACACCGACCTGGTCTCACCAAATACGCAGCATAACCTTCGCAGTGTGAATATTCAGCCGAGCCGACGACATAGAAGCACGACCGGGCTGTCCCCGTGGCTTTCTTTTCTTTGGATTGCTGTAATGAATCCATTTTTCATCACCCGTCACGATACGATGAAGAAAACCCTTCCTTCTTTTGCCGCTGGAGCAGCTGTTAATGGGCGAAAAAACGACGCTCAAGGTCTCGTGGCTTCAAATCATAAGGAACCCAAATTCCTTGCTTTTGTTGCGTTTGGCATGGATCCTCATCGAGCAATGCCTCCAATTCAGCATCTTCGAAATCGACCAATACTTATTACCGGCGCAATCTATTAACAAACAGCGGGAATTTAGTTGCGTACCTTATATTTTCATTTTTGATTTGATTTGGTTTCTATCTAATGTTTTTGGCCTTATTAAATCCCTAACACTTAACCAAGTGACCTATTATATAAAACAGGTTAGTTTCCTTAACTAACGACTGGGTGTCCCACAAGTCTTTTTGAATTTGTTTTGTTCAGTGCGCGAATCTAATTGTTAAGTGGAGAGGGTGGGGAGATAAGTCAATTGCTAGCTCCGTCCTTGGGCATATAGTCACTACGGAGTGTTTCATGGGAGCGAAGTGTGCGTGCTATGTGCGAGAGTTTTACAAAAACTTCTCAAATAAACAGCCAGAACTGCCGTTATTGGTGTTCAACAAATCCAAAACAGAAGCATGAGAGGCCACTTCACTCACAACAAGTAACTGTTTGAGCTGCAATGTCAGCGTAGGAACTATGGGCCCACACTTTTTTGAAGACGATAAGTTGTACAATAGTCGTAAATTCCGAGCGATATGTCCAGATAATTAACAACTTTTTTATGCCAGCCTTCTAAGATTTTAATGATTTTAATCGGAACACTTGATTCCAACAAGGTGAAGCGATATCTCATACTGGTAAGGGCATGTTGTTCGTGAAATTTCCCGTAAAAATTTGATATCCAGATGCGGTGACAAACTAACCACTGATGGCTTTTTCCTACGGAACTATCTTAAATCAAAGGTATACAGTAACATCGGCTATCACGGAGAATATGTACCGAGCAGTTCCCGAAAGTTTTGCCTCACGCTTAAGCGAATGCCAGCTAAATAATGGAACACATTTAAAAGACATAATTTTTAAGAAATAAATTCCCAATGTATTGTAATGAAAAATAAACATTTATTAATTAAATCTGGTCATTATTTTATTATATTCTTTTTATATTTGAAAAGAACTTTTGGGACACCTTGTATAATAGCGTAACCTTTCTCCAATGGCTGGCCCAATATACTCAACATACATATATTTTCTTTGACTTAATGTTACACTTAAAAATAAGATCATAGACTGTTTCATCCTTTTTATTGCATATTCTACATGACATACTTTCTTAAAAAAAAAACCTTTGTGCAGATGCAAATGCTCCTTTAAGCAACTATGTACTGTCATCAGATAGCTCGCTGCTTTAAACTGTACTCTATTTGATGATATATATATATATCTTTATTACGTTGTTTGAATAGTTTTGCCATCCATTTGCTATGATTCTGTCTAACCACTTGATTCTGATAGAGTCGGTGCAGTCCACTCTGTAATTGCACTGCCCTACAGTTTTTGTTATGCCTATAACCGGTTTAGGTCCGATGAAAGTAATTTCGGAACCTTCCTTTCTCGCTGGTCTGTAATTTCGTTGCCTACCAAATCTAACTAGGAATAAGGTTGATTGCGTCGAAACGGGTATCATTTGTTTGGATCTCTGGTTAGGAGTTTGTTTACGCGTTATTTCCGCTGCAAAAAATGGCGACCGCTTCAAGAAAGCGTTGTAAAGTATAACACCATATGGACGCATTTAGTCAGGTTCAGGTGCATTCTACTTTGCAGCGCTGTGCATACCTGAATGCAACCAATGTGTTATATTGTATCAAAAAATTTAGATGTGAGTGCGTCTACACAGTGGTCTGAAGCTCCGAGATAAGGAACAGTGAAAAGTATTTTGCTTCACAGGTATCGCAGTAAACTTCACACCGCACATATTAATAATTTATTCGAAATGCAGCGTTTTGAGAGCACACAAACTCTCATTGTCAACCGAGTTACCGACTAAATTGTAAAACTACAGTTAGTCACAGTGAAAATCATTCACTTACTATTGCAGGTTAATTTGTTGTAAAATCTGGCTTAATTTCATATTAATGTGTAATATACCATATAATTTCATAAAATAGTCAAGATCGTATGTCTAACAAGACATTATGGTAATAAATCTAGTGTACCAGTAGGACTGTCTCAAATATGCAATTAGGAGTAATTCTGTTGAGCAAGTTTTTGTTCTTTTTTCATCTGGTTTCCTATCTGGTAATTCTTAATTTTATTGTATTTATGTGAGTGCGATTAAACTTGAATGATATTGTATGTCTTATATACTATATAGATTACCATATTTCAAATAAATACACATTTTACACGTCATACATACTTTGAAAAAAGCGTATAGCGATGTGTACGCCTGCTTGAGATGGAGATATATAAAACGTTTTGCATGAAGTGCACATTTCACGACGCTCACTGCTTCGAAGGCTACGGAATATTTATTACTTAACAAGTATAATGTTGCACTGTGTATACATATGTAGGGGCGATATTCGGAATATTTACCGCTTTCATTACACTCAAAAAATTCTTCTGTCAGCGAAAGATTATCAGGTCCCGCATTAAGCTAGTGTTGCTTATCTTGTGTTTTGAAACAGGAGTATAATTCTGGATGAAGTAACAATAATAATATGTATTTTATTTTCAAATACGCTAAGAGAATTAAAATTGGGAATTAGTTGAATTACAAGCCGCTTTGTAAATGAATCGCTATTCATATCACCATGGTTATCATCTACATTTGATGTTGGGGCAAATATTAAGTTTGCATTTTGTCCAGAGCTGCTTCTGGTACCTGCATGCAACACAATAACACATGGGCTGAAAAGTCCCGGGCCTAACAAAGAAAACACGGTTTTTTTGGTTCAAAATTAGCTTTATTCATCAACGTAATCTCCATCAAGAGCAACGCAATCATTCCAGCGCCGCTCTAACATTTCAATACCACTTTTGTAGAACGATTTATCTTTTGCCTCAAAATAGGCCTCAGTTTCAGCGATAACCTCTTCATTCGTGCGAAATGTCTTACCGGCGAGCATTTTTTTGAGGTCTGCGAACAGCCAGTAGTCGCTAGGAGCCAAATCTGGCGAATACGGTGGATGTGGGAGCAATTCCAAGTTCAATTCATGTAGTTTTGCCATTGTTTCGATTGACTTGTGACACGGTGCGTTGTCTTGATGAAACAAATTTTTTTTCTTTGCCATATGCGGTCGTTTCTTTGCGGCCTTCAAACGCTCCAATAACGCTATATAATATTCACTGTTGATGGTATTTCCTTTCTCAAGATAGTCGATGAATATTACACCACGCACATCCCAAAATACCGAGGCCATAACCTTTCCAGCCGATTGTTGTGCTTTCTGGCGCTTTGGACGAGGTTCACCAGTTGCTGTCCACTCAGATGACGATCGTTTTGATTCCGGAGTGAAGTGATGGATCCATGTTTCATCCATTGTCATATCGACGCAAAAATTCCGGTTTGTTACGTTTAAACATGGCCAAACACTGCTCAGAATCATCAACACGTTTTTGTTTTTGGTCAACAGTGAGCAAACGCGGCACCCACTTTGAACAGAGCTTTCTCATAGTCAAATGCTCATGCGATATAAATCCAATACGTTCTTTTGATATCCTTACGATGTCAGCTAACTCACGCAACTTCACTTTTCGATCATTCAAAACGATTTTGTGGATTTTTTTGATGTTTTCTGGTGTTACCGCCTCATTTGGACGTCCTCTGCGTTCTGCATCATCGGTGTCTCTACGACCACGTTTGAAGTCGGCAAACCAACGTTTTATTGTTGTTTCTGATTCAGCGGAGTCCCCATAACACTTTTCAAGCTATTGCTTCGCTTGAACGGTATTTTTTCCCATCAAAAAGCAGTGTAAAATTAAAACGCGAAATTGTTTTTGATCCATTGTTTTGAAAATAACAAAAGTAACGCGACTTTTAGCACAATAACTCACACACTAATGAATAGAATATCATGAAATTTTAACAGCTGTCTTTTGAAGGTTAGTACTAACTGAGAGAAATGTGACTGCAATAAAACTAGCGTCATCTATGTGTTAGGCCCGGGACTTTTCAGCCCATGTGTTAAATCGTTTACCATCATAACCTTCAGGTTTTCTTATACTTCTATTATATTGTCATCCTGCCATGATTTTCCTTCACTTCCCTCTGAAAATATGCAGGTTTCGTCTAGGTATACGATATCTCTTCTTAAAACTGATGTCAACATTTCATTGCACCTCCTCAGGAAGGACAATCGTAATGCTGCAATATCATTCTTCTCCATAAGGGCCTTGCGCTAATCATCTTTTTTGAACTTAAATCCCAAAAGATTGGGTAATCCATTTTAATCCTCTCTGACACCAAATGTGTTTGACTTGTACGGAGCTGTTAAACTACTTGATTAAGAAACAGCAGATATAGTTTCTTTCTTCTGTTTTGTGTTGTAGAATCCCATCGAAATGCCTAAAGCATTTGCAACTCTACAATTTACAATGTAAATTTTGATTTAATACTAGCCAACTATAATTTACCTCATGGCGTGCATCAAGAGATATTAGAGGACTTCCATTTCACTTTTCCTTCTCGAAATATACCAGTAAATGACAAATTAACTCTTGGCAACAAGAACTAAGCTGTCGACCATGTATCTTGAATTATAACCTTTAAAGAAATATCTCTTACGTCTTCATATTCTTCTGTTACATCTCTAAACTTACCACAAACTAAACGATTTACTTCATTATAGCTCTCGAAAGAACTTTTAGCAAAAGAAATAGTGGAATTAAATAAAAATATACGTTGGAAAATAAGGAAGCCCAAATAAACAGTAAAAAGTAGATGTTAAATGTCATCGGAGCGGTATTCTCTGTTATAATTATTAAGATTGCATACACTCTAGTACACATTTTCAAAACTCTTATCTACGCATTATTGGACCATATCCTATCTCACTTCAACTAGTTCATTGATACTGAATGAAACAGTCGAAGCAGCGGACTTTTCCGGGCGAATCGGTTCCGAAGAAAGCAAAGACCGTTCCACTGGCTGGAAAGGTCATGGTGGCCATTTTTGGTATTCCCAAGGTGTGATCCTGATAGACTATCTGCAAAAGGGAAGGACGTAGTATTGAATGAGAAACGGCCTCGTTTGCAAAGGTGCACGACAATGCACCGGCTCGTTCATCCCGCATTGGCGTGTCCAAATTGAATGAGTTGCGCTACGAATTAGTCTCCCTTCCCCCACGTTCACCGAACCTAGCCCCCAGCGACTTTTTCGTATTCCCAAACCTGAAAAGATCACTGCGAGGAAAGAGTTTTGCCTCAAATGAGGAGGTCATCGCCGCTACAGTTAGATGTTTTGCAGACTTGGCTTAAAGAGTCTTGAGCACCGTTTGAAAAAGTGTATTGGTCTTCGAGGAGACTACATCGAAAAATAAAAAACCACACCAATACTGTGTTTTTCTTGTCTATTCTGGACACATTTCAGGTCTCCCTCGTATATCTCAAGCAGCTGTGACTTATGTTATATACTTCTATCTCGCTTGTGTATACGTATGCTCCTTACTTTTAGATAAGCACATGTCTTCACTTTATCGATTGAACAATGGTGTAACACAAACTTTCGTGGTTTCGTGTGTACTATACTACTATGTATACTATATTTACAGTTAGTTACAAAAATACACTAAATGTACAGAATGACGAATTAACACGCTCAATGACGAATTGAAACTCACTAGGTACTGTTAATAAGTGAAATAAGTTAACTTTCTCTATACAAGTTGAAACTTTATTCGTTTATGATGTTGTATGTATGCAGCTATGTCGTGTTCTCTTGGAGCTACCCGTTGTACACTTGGAGATTGTGGTATTTGATCAAAAAAAAACTTCGCTTTATTGGTAATTATAGAATTACCTGAGTGCCAACATTCTATATAATTACCGATGGTTAAACTAATATCAATATTAATACTAAACCACCGTTGGCATTAATAATGATAAAACTACAATTTCCTTGCACTTACTCAAGGTAATTAAATGTCTGAAAAAATATCAGTCTCGGAGGGATTCGATCGTAAAGATGTTAGGTTCGAGTCCCTCCGAAATATTTTTTCAGTAATTTAATTGCGTTGGGTAATTGCAAGTAAATTGTAATTTTATAATTACTGATGGCATCATGGTCGTAGTTAGAAAGCGCAGCCATAATACCCTAAATGAGAACAAGGAAATAATTTGCTAGTGATCAATAAGAAATTAACTAAATATGGACATTGCCGAGATTTCTACTAAGTCTGAAATTTATACCTATTTAATGAGATACTAATTGTACTTTTATTATTGTACAGGGTGGCGCAGGGGAACGGGAAATTTTGAAATAACGTCATTTCCACGAATAAATTCATAAAACTAGTCATTTATTAACGAAAGTGCATGTATGCAGCATGCCATTTATGTTTTTACAATCAAAATGTCCAGAAGTGTGTCTAAAGATGACATCGGAAAGATGTCCCCCCATTCGGCGTTTACACTCTAACAGCCTGTTATGATAACTCTGGAATGCGCGGTGTAGCAAATCTTGGGGAATGGCAGTGATTTCTTGTTGAATGTTCTCCTTCAGTTCATGGATTGTTGCAGGTCGTGTACGGTACACCTTGCCTTTAAGATACCCCCACGAGAAGAAGTCTCACACACTAAGATCAGGGGATCTCGCAGGCCATTCAATGTCACCGTTACGTGAAATAATGCGTCTTCCAAACAATTGACGAACTGCTGCCATCGAATGTCGAGCAGTATGTGACGTGGCTCGGTCCTGCTGAAACCACATGTTTTCCATGTTAAGATTAAGCTCGTACAGTCTCGGTGTAAAGAATGTTTGAAGCATTTCAACATATCGAGCGGATGTTACTGTCGCTGCACTACCATCCTCACGTGCAAAAAAATAAGGGCTGATAACACCATAACATGATACAGCACACCATATTGTGACCTTGTCGCTATGTAGTGGTCGCTGGTGTAACACACAACGATTGTCCTGGGCCCAATAACGAAAATTCTATTTGTTTACGAAACCGTTCAGGTGGAAATGGGCTTCGTCTGACATCCATATGTTACCAACGAAATTCGCGGCCTCGTTAATTTTAGCCAATATCTGCCTACTAAGCTCCATACGTGACGCTGGGTCTCGTTCATGTAATTGTTACACAATCTGCAACTTATCGGGATGGAAATGTAATTCGTGCAGTATTCTTTGTAAGCTTCGTCGCTTAATCCCTAGCGTAGATGCATGCTGTCGAACGGAGCGGCGAGGACTTCTCTCGATTGCAACTCTAACAGCCTCAATGTTCTCTGGGGTACGTACCGTTCGAATGCCACCTGGAGCTTTCTTTTTCAAAACAGATCCTGTTTCTTCAAAATTACGCACCCACGTTGTAATCGCATGCGCAGATGGGACACGTCCATGACGTCCAAGCTGGTAATGCTGTCGAAATATTCTCTGCGCGGCAGTCGCACTATCACCATTTTTATAAAACGCTCTCACAGATACTGCACGTTCCGCACCAGTCCAACGATCCATGATTACTAAATGGCAATGCGTTCACAACAATTGTGCAACGTTACGAACAACTCCCGGCTCTACAGTGCTGACAACTGTAACGTTCAAAATTTCCCGTTCCACTGCGCCACCCTGTATATTTAATAATTTGTATAAAAGCAGTTTGTTTCATATTCAATGCATTGTACAGTAAGGGGTTAAAGCTATTATGAAATAATTCTAACAAATTAAGTGAAATATGGTCCATTCTTAATTGCAACTTAAGAAAGGATAATACAACGTACACTTCGTCTATTTTCAGTTTGTACTTGCGTCATTGTTTTGTCATCAAGACAATCTAATCATTTGACGATCTTCCTCAAG
The DNA here is from genome assembly GCA_023509865.1 of Trypoxylus dichotomus. NCBI lineage: Eukaryota > Metazoa > Arthropoda > Insecta > Coleoptera > Scarabaeidae > Trypoxylus > Trypoxylus dichotomus. The sequence goes on from CM042081.1 coordinate 40,902,556, forward strand.
TACTGTTCCTGAAAAAAGAAGCAGGATTTGCGTTTGTCTCATTGACAAAGATCTACTTGGAATGATTTTATTAGAGTGACAAACAAGGATAGTGGTTTATACTACCGCATTATTCAAGTTACGGGAACTGTTTATCTTCTAAGCGCTTCTTGTAGGTTGTCAAATGTAGATTAGCATCGTATTTGTAAATAGTTGATGTGAAATATTAACAAATAAAAAGATAATTAATTTTGTTAAAATAAAATAATTTTCGTTACAATACATTAAATTTATTTCCAAATTAATACGGTATTTAATTTGACCCAGATGTATCGATTTGTTTCATACGGATAAAAATCAATGACGTAGGTAAAACGTGAAAATAGACGAAGTGAAAATATTTGACAAAATTTGCTACTTTCTGTTCGCACCGTGTATACCACGCAATTGACTTTTTTATGAGACCGCGTAATATACATCCAATTATTTTCTTTCTGAATCCTTCAAGCTTGAAGATACAGTTTTTGCATAATAAACCTTAGGTTAACCAGTGTTTCGTGATTGTAGAAGCATAAACAAATTGAATCATTCAATTAATACCACGAGTTTCTTGCGCGTTGTTTTATTACGTAAATGAATCTGATGCAAAATTTGAACTATTTAAAGCAGATGAATTAAAAACGAATTCTCCTGGTATTTCTCTACGATCGAATAGCTAAATGAAATAAATTTATAAATAACTGTTGTGTATTTACGGCCTCAGCAATCGTAGATGAATATTTTACTTTTACGTAAAGCTTCGTACGGGGATAGTAGTGGGTATCGATAAGGGAAAACGGTGGTGTTGATTTTTTTAGTTTGTTTTTGTTAAATCGATGCTGTTGAAACAAATGCATTCCCGATTATCATGTCGTAGTTGGCCACCGAAGCAGCCTTTTGTTTTTTCGCGTATCTCTAGAATACATTCTCCAGATTCTAGGATATTGCAAATCCAATAACCGGACAACTTTCCAATTGCCGTTACATTTTTCTACGATTTACCCGTTAGAATAAACCATATTGCAGTTTAGTTAGTTTGTGCGGTAGTACGTCGAAAGTGGAAAGAACAAAGAAGCCCGTCTTCGAAAATTCCATCGTCGTGGAGAAATTAAAAATAGATTTGTTTAGGTTTTTTGATATAATTTTATCTGCTGTACATACGCTGATGTAACACCCATTTTTGCGATATTTACGGCCGAATAGTGTAGTGCTTTCGAAAACTACAAATTCGTTCTGCATTTCGACGAAACGACGTCTCCTACACTGATTGTATTTTTATTTACACTGACTAGACGGACTGAATATATTACGACACTCCATTTTGAGGTTATGTTTAGATGTAGAGACAAATATACGAGTGTCGCAGCTGAAAATCGGCCAACTTTATCAACAGGAGGGGTGATAGTGGATTTATCCGTTGCATCCTAGTGTATTCTTATCGAAATTTTACGGAAAATCAGTGATAAAAGTTGTTTGTGAAAATTTATAGGAACTACCTAAAAACCTGAAGAGTGTCTACGTTTTTTAAGTATATTTACCGTCGTGTAACATGTAAATGCCTTAACTGTGTTTATAACTGTGTACTTAATGATGGAATATACAACTTTGGTAGGTTTCTGTAAGATATTAATTGAAATAATTACTCTATGGTTAAGTTTGTACAATGAAGGAAAGAAATTTTTGTTATTCTTCCAGTACTATCAATAACAGCGTTATAAACTGTTTATATATTGTTTTCTAAAAACAATTTATTCGAAATTTTCCTTAAGTAATAAAGGTGTATCTTTTTAAATATTTTCACATTATTTCTTCAATTATGTAGGTTTTTATGTCAAATGAATTGTCTCTAACTTCCAACATGCTTCCAACAGAATGTCTAGAAAATGGATATTCTGACATAGTTCTCTTTTAGAATGTATTTACACTTTATAATGTTAGTTACTTGGAAAATTATGGAAAGATTGACTGTTTTCTAAAATTTTATTTTGTAATAATTGTGATTTCTATCCAGCAAAAAAAAGGTATTCCAAATAATATCTAATCTGAAAACTAGTGATATGTTTGTATTAAAAAGATTTAGATATGAAATAAATGCAATAATTCAGTAAAGGAACAATGTTAAATCTAGCAAATATCAAGGTCATGTTTTAAATTTGTAGGAGGCTTCTCCTGTCGTCCTAACAAAGATGACCGATGTAGATATGTTAATGGAAGATTCACTAGATGGGGGCCCACCATCGGTAGGTTCAGGTGAGATACCAACAGTGGTGCCTACAGTTGCAACTACGAGCAGCACTACGACAACTCCAGTAACGACAAAGAAGGTATATTAATTTCTGTTGCTTTTTGTACGTTTTGCACCTTATTTCTATGCTTATCTTTCAATATTTATAGTTGTGCAAGTTCTATTTACTGTTTTAATTATTCCATTGGTGTAATATCAAAATTTCTTTCTACTTTAATGTAAGCTACTTATGTCGGAGCTTTATTTTGGAAACTATGCGAAAAGTAAATTATACATCGGTTTTAATGATTTTATCTCATAAACAATATAAATTAAATATTTATGTATGTACATACTACTGCTTAGGCATTCGATATTTCATAAAGTTATAATTAATTAATTAAATGTTCTCAATGTTGCAAAAAATTCTTTTAATAGTAATAACCATTGCATATTAGTGGAAGTTCTGGAACATCCTTGAAAACTGATATACATAGTTACTAAATATGCAATATTTCTACAGGCTGGTTTGATAATGAACCTTATATTTTATGAATAGGTTTGCTTTTATGCTACAGTATTCTTTCTGGGACAATTAATTACATTCAAATTGCTTTATATAGATAAATTGTATTTAAATGGTTACAGGGAGTTTAGACATTTTAGATTGATTTGTATTTATTTCATATGTGGGTGTTGTATTTTACTTCTTAATTTATCACTGTTTATTCACAAATTCATACGTTATATATGTAAAATTTCCAATTTCTGTAATCCGACCTTGAAATAAATCAAGGTATATTAAATATCAGCAATGACAGCAATAAAAATGTGCAAACTGATTTAAATATTCTAAGATTGAAGAGTTGTATTTCAGCAAAATTACTTTTTTTTTTGTTTAACGCAAAATCAAAGAATTAGTATGAATTGAAGCTGCACCCATGGTATACCAAGTGTTCATAAAAGATGTCGTGAAACTTGATAACTGTTGTGACAGAATTCAGCGTTTGAAAGGTGATACGTTTGTTTGAATTCGCTGATAAAGTTGTAAATTTAGTATCTAGTGTAAAGAATGTGTTCCAGCTATAGCTACACGTGAGCAGTGCTGGTAATCGTACAAATAAAATTTTCTATGTACTGTGTTGCCAAATTTAATTGAAATCTGATTGGTTACCCTTAAAGTTTCAACTTAAGTAAGCGACACTTAGCTTTACGGGACAGGTTACATTGCACTACTACCTAAGAAGTATCAATTTGTTAAGCTTCAGAAATAAGTTGATGAAAAAAATAGCACCAGAAAGTTTTTAGAATTTTTAGGGACTTCTGAAATGGTGTGGTTGTTATTTAGATATTAATTATATATTCATAAAATTACGATTTTCTTGCAAATCACCAACATTTTTAAATTTATGAAAAAAATATCAGTCTGGTAGAATTTGAACCCACGCCCTCTCCGTTACCGGCAGAACGTCCTAACTAACTAGACCAGGGGACTGTTTGTGAGTTCAATTTAATTAATAAGAATTTGCCTTTAATAACATTATGTCTGCTAAGATATTGTGATATATCTACAGACACAGGCTTTAAAAGTTATCTGTTTCTTCGTAAAAATTATTTAATTGTGTGTCCATTTCATTACATGCAATTACGTCTCTCCCATCCAGTTCAATCTAGAAATAGATGTACATACCTATAGTAATGAAAGTTATGTAAATACATAAACATTAAGTGCATACATGTGGCAGTAATGTGTTCCAACATATTACGTATTTCAGCTCGATCTTCTGTCTGACCATCTTTCCTTTGCTGCAATGCACAAGTGGCAAGCGATCCTCGCCTTCTTGATTACTGAAATTTAGAATTTTTCCCCGGCATTGTTAGATCTAATCGATTCCTTGCATACATGAGATTTGTAACTGCATCTTTTATTGTCATGTTTCTAAATTGGAGCCATTTGCAATGATATTGCAAAGAAGGCTCCTTCTGTAATACAACTTTGTAAGTCTGATCACATTCTGATCCATTGACTGGATAATGGATGTCATATTTCGCAGGAGGTACATTATTCTAATTTGCCCATCTTTACTCTGTAATTCTTCTATTGAACAATGTGATTGATAATTATTCAAAATAAAAAGAGCTTTTAGTGGCTGCCCACTTGATGTTTGGAAACATGTAACCTTCCAACAGAACAAGCAGTGACTTGTCAATAATTTTAGGAGATTCATGTTTGATAAATTAAATTTATTTTATAAACTTATCTGGCGAATAAAAGAATTATGAAACCAATTCTTAAAAAATTGACGTCATCCAAGCTGATTTGCGGTAATCGCAGTCTCCAGGACGAGAAAAAATTTTGAATGCTTTAGAATCTTTCGCTTTACCGATAAACCATGGCTTGACTTTATGAGTTCCATTGGCATTAGTACATGCCAAAAATGTTAGTGTTTTCTGGTGGTGGTAGATGCTTTCAATACAGAGTTGATTCATCAGCATTATATAATTGATTAAGTGTAATTCGCAATTGTTCTATTTTATTTTTTAACTGGATCAATTAGTTCTGATTGCGATAATTTTTCACTAGCAATTTTCAAATATTGAATTCTGAATCGTTTTTCAAATATTTGATTGTATGACCACTGATCACCACAATGTTTGTATTTCTTTCGATTCAAGAAGATAGAGAAATCTATTTAACATGTACCTTAAAAAACTTTGGGTAGACACAATTCTATGAGACATCCTGTATAATTTATTGTAAGAGTCAAAGAACCTCATGACAAGAAGGAACCTATTTTGAGAAGCCTACAGTGAATAAAAAATCATTTGCACACCTCAACTATCTGCAATAATATGATAAAATAACAAAACCGACTTTGGCAAAGGAATTTAATTTTTTTGACATGGTGTTCTATGAACTGCATGGCGCGCCGAAGATTTGGCCAACCTTACTTATCGCCCTCTTAATTATTTATATATCTAATGTGGATAGAATGTTTCGTAAAAAGAAACTGAAATGCCATAACCATTAGACTAAATTATGGCGCTTATTCGGAAAACAACAGATGTGGGTTCAAATCTTACCAGAAACCATCAAAAAATTTTCATTAAGTTTTAACGTTGAAAATCATAAGGAAAACTATAATATAAGAAGTGGCGTCACAATAGCTTATAAATAACTAATGACCTGGCATTTTTACGAGCGTTTAAAAAATATTAAATCTTTGCGTTCTAATTTTACTGAGTAATTCATTTCTCTATTCGAATGCAGAGGCTTTTACTGTTTTCTTTAAATCTAGACAATCTTTTCAATTATATTATGTACAAAACTTTGGATTGTCATTAATTCTCGAATAATTAGATTTTATTATAGTAAAGTTACCATCAAAAAATGTTTGGTTTGTGAAGGAATCCAATTCTAAATTTTTAAAATAATTGTATAACTTGAAATTACCTTCAATACGACATCAATATATATTTTATTTATATGCATAGCACATTTCAATGTCATTTATCAAAATAGAATACCTTGGATCCTTTATTCTACGTGAAAGTGAAGTTTTAACAAAGCATCGTTCTTAATACGAATATTGACCAAATCCTCCAAGATTTTACGCTACCGGTTTTGCAGTTATAAAATTGAATCTTCAAACGATAAAATATTATTTAAAAAAGAAACAGTTGCTTACTTCTAAACAGTGTAATATCCCAAAAATATAACACTCAAAATAGAAAATGACCTTTTTATTCTTTATTTTAAGTGAAACGACCTACTTTAATGATACCACTATTACTTGTTTCACAATTGACTTTCCAAATTATTTATTTATTTAGTAAAAGCGAAGAAATCATTTACGCCAGTTTAATATATTTTACTCAGAATTACATTTATACCGCGTTACTTTCAATTAACGTCATTAAGTAGTCAAGGTAAATTTATTTAATATCATTAATATTTTAAAAGCAAACAAAGTCTTTTGGATAAGATTAAATTTGTTTGTTCCAATTCATCTTTTAATATCCAACTCATATATTAACATTCATTATCTCCGAAATTTTTAGAAATTGTACTTATATTTTAGTACCACATTTGTTGGTATACTATATATATATATATATATATTTGGTTAACAATGAAAAAGATCTGAAATTTTCCTACATATTTTAGTACCTCATTTGTTGATATGACTTCTATATCTGTTTTATCATCCTCACTATCTGACGAAACTTCTTCACTGCATTCTCTCAATACTTCGTCCACTAACGTTTGACTAGTAGTTAGATGTTCTGAAGTTATAACGTTGTTATCGACATTGACATAATCTTTAAACTAGATGTTTTCATGTAGAAACATCTCCATTTTCAATAATTGACTTAATAGAAAATTATCTTCCTGGGTCAAAATTATCGTTCAAACTTTTAAATCTGCATTTTTTATTAGACCAGGGCGATGAAAGCAATTTCTAATTGAATCCGTTAATACCTTGGCCCATAAATAATGAAGAATTATGATAACATTCCAAATAGAAATTGACGCATTCTGATCTGTTGCTTGCGTCTGAAACGTTCTATATGTCTATTTTAGGCTCCACATTATTCCTTGATTTATCGATTGTAAAACTGACGTTGACCGCGGTGGGAAAAAAATGCAAGTTTTATGTTGTTGTACATGAGGGTACGCTGGGCAATTATCTATACATAAGTTACAGTATCAGGCCTTTCTCTTTATTTAATTCAATGTCCCATTTTTTTCAGATAATTTTCAAAAATAGATAATGTCATCCATGCCTTTTTATTGAATGTGTAGTCTGCGGTAGAGTTCCAGTATTTTTGAAGCATCTAGGCTTCTGAAACTTCCCTATTACTAGTGGCTTTCTCTTTTCTGTTCCCGAACTATTTGCACATAACATCACTGCTCGAAAGCTTCCCTCCAAAACATTTTCACCTCTAAATTTGTGGATTTTGTCTGGCATTAAAGATATGGTCCAGAAAACATCTATTATTAAGCGATGGCTACATATCTACAAGCCACTGGTGGGTGACTCTTTTATCAACAGCACTTGATTCATCACTTATTTTACCAAACGCTATTGCATGCCGCTTTTTAAATCTCTCGAACCATCCACTACTGCACTTAAAATCATCGCCACTTAGTTTCCAAACTTCTTGGGTTTATAATTCTAACACTATCCCACTCACTGAAATATTATTTGCTCTCTATTTCTGGAAGCGTTTGCAAACATAACATTCTATCCACTTCTGGACGTAACGAATTGCGCAGTTTTTTCTTAGAATTTTTATGCCATTTGTCCTTTATATTTGATACTGTTGACTTATTTAAATTTGAAGTCTTACCACATTGAACTATACGATTTGCCCACTTTCAATTGCTTCAATAATTTTTACTTTTCCATTTAATGAAAATGATTTGCGGTTTTTAATATGCTTCTCCATTTTATCTGAATGTTATATATTAAAAAGCGTACACACACAACTGAAAGCACCAGCTCAAATAATAGTTTGAGTTTCAAAGGAAATTACTAATTCTATTGTATGTAGTTAGGGGAATTACCAAAACATTCCGTTTATAGTGGATTTGTTGTGATTTTATAGTCCATTATAACTGAAAGTCCGTTATAAATGTGTCCATTATTAGACGAATAAATACACATGTTTAAAAAACTTTATCGATTAAATCCGAGTTCATTACAATCGGATTATACTGTATTTTGGTATTTTCACAATATTAATGTTTCTCTTTCTCGTAATAGAAATCAAATAAAAATAAAGTGGTCACTGGATACATTTTATATTCACGAGAAGTACGTAAGTCTGTCGTACAAAACAATCCAGAATCCAACTTTGGCGAAATTAGCAAAATAGTGGGTAACGAATGGAGATCCTTATCAGCTGGCGAAAAACAGGCATGGGAAGAAAAGGCATCCAAATTAAATGAAGAAACAAAAGCACTACTCCTCGAAGAACAATGTGCTAGTCCAGCTACTACTAATCCAGATCAGGTATTCAATCTAGGAAAAGTTACCTTCGCTCTACTTTTCTAATCCTTCCTTATACCAATTCTAGATCTACGAATGTTTATGGGACAATTGTGATTACCAATTCGAAGAAGTACAGGATTGTATAGAACATTGCGTCAAAGATAAGGACAGTCAGGGCCATGTACAGGCGTACTTTCAAGCTAATCCAGATTCGGAATTGCACTGCCAGTGGAAGAACTGCTTGCGAAACAATAAAAAGAATGTACAGCCTTTCCCGAATTTAGCCAGATTGGCTAGACATGTTAGAGATATGCATATTAATAAAGGAAATGGTAGACCTGTTCCGCCTGCAGATAGAAGCAAGTAAGTTACGTTTATTTAATTGAAATGTTTTTGAATTATCAGTCATAAGAATTATGATATAGTAACAGGGTGGTTTCATTTTCACGGAAGTATTTAAAATCAATTATAAACTGAAATGGAAATATATGGCGCCAAAACGAGTTTCCAAGCGGTAAGCATGTTGTGACGTAATATCTCATATCTGTCTATAGCTCATCAAATGGATCTTTAGACGCACGTCATTGTTTGTCATTAATTAATTAATGTAATATGTTCTTTTTGTAGTACACTTTCGATAAAACAATATGCTACAAGTTTATTTAATAAAGTTGACAAACGCATCATCACAATAAATTAAAAATTCTTTGTCATCTTTGTATTCTCTCAACATTATTACAGAATGTTGGGGTTGTGATGTTGGTGAGGTATCAAATGTTAATATTGATTCCAAACGATCAGTACTAGTTATTTTCTTCTCCATTCTCAACTATTTCTCAAATAAAAGTTTTTTTTTATTTTATATTGGTTTAGCTTGGCAGTAAAATTTCTTATTTTCATGTGAAGTGCCTTTTTCCGTTGGAGATAGCCCATTTACTAATTCATATTGATCGCAAGATTAATTTATCTAAAAAGATAAAATTTGTCTGTTTTATTGATAACTTAAATGTAAAAAAAGATGTTACACTTTATTTTTACGCCAAGGTGTCATGAATTCACCGATTATACGACAAGAAGTCAATATACCGGGTATTATTAACCATTTTACAGACGATTTTAGAGAGGGTGGTACTATAGTACCCACTTTCATGACTATTTAAGCAAACAATATTATTTCATATGTAAATATTATAATATACAATTGCAAGCAACAACTGTCTATGTAATTGTATCTTACAGGTTTTAAATTTTAGCGTGAATAGTTTCCCTGTTGGTGCTAGATGGCGCCTGTATGTATTCATTTATTTATTTTGGTATTCTATTTACTAGGTGTTCTATGAATTGTATGGCGCACCGAAGATTTAGCCAACCCTACTTATCATCCTCTTCATTATTTATACAGGTATAATCTGAGCAAAGTCAACGGTTATAATACGCATGTGCGTCTCCCGTTATTCTTTCTCGCTACAGTATTTCCCCTACAATCCGCCTATCAGTAAGCAATACTTCGCTGTTGTCCATATACATCATGATTATAGCTATAATAGGGGAACATAGAATTGTGGATACCTTCTCGTCGTTGACTTTGCTCAGATTGTATCTGTATATCTAATGTCAATAGTATGTTTCATAAAAACAAACTGGAACGCCGTAACCATTAGACTATAGGTTATAGCGCTCGTTCGGAAAACAGATGCGGTTTCAAATCTTACCGGAAACCATCACAAAATTTTCATCAAATTTGAACATTGAAAATTAAGAGGAAAATTATAATGTGAGAAATGACGTCACAATTGCTTATAACTAGAGACCGTATTATTAATTAATTAACGCTAATTAACTTTAATCAGTGTAAGACATCCACAAATAGACGCAAAATATAATAAAGAAATTAAATAAAATATATGCACTTTGCATATAATCCGGTCTCTACTTATAACTAATGAAATTGTATTTTAAGGAATGTTTCAAAAAATATTAAACGTTTACGTTCTAATTTTAAGTTATCCGACATAAACCATATTGTTTATAACTTCCTAACAAAGAAAATGTCTACATATGGACAACATATTCGCATGTGTAGTAACACGATATACAGAGATTATGTTTAATTTACCATGCCTTTGAAGTTTGTGACTAACTTCATACATTTCCAATAAACAATTGTAGCAACCTCTGGAGAACTTGTCAGTTTAGTACTATATTGTATTAATTCTTATGAGTGGTAATTTATTGAAATCACGAACAAAAGGATTTTGTAAGGTAATAATGAAAATGTAACATTTATAAAAGTTATCGATACTTATTTGACATTGCAAAATTATTTATACGAATTATCACGTATTAAATCTTATTCCAACAGAAATTTTATCGGTAATCGAATGCCAGTATTGCAGCCATGTGTTTCGACAACAGCCGAAATAATAAGTGGTTCGTTACATTGTGGATTAAAGCATGTGCTTAAATAGTCAATCTTACCTATGTAAATCTCAAAAGAGAGATGGATACATTACTATTTCTCATTGAATATCGCGTTTATACTTATTTTTATTTAATTTATAGTTATTGTGATTTTAAGCTGTCTTTGTATTTCGTATCGACTTAAGTATGTTAAACATATGAGTTTTAGCTCCTTGAGTAGCATCTAGATTTTTATTTTTGTTTTCGATTTTGATAATGTAGGAACTTCAAGCCCTCCAGTAAAGCATCTGTTGCTCGGCCCACACCTTCTGCTACTCCTACTCCTCGTGAGTTTATTTTTTTTTACTTTTATTTTATATTTTTACATTAAAAGCTTCAGTGCACTACTGTTTGTTGTGTTTGTGTTATATTTCGTTGACTGTGTTGGTTGCATGAATCAATGTTACATGTTTGCGTTATGGTAAGCTATAATGTGGTTGTGCTAGTTAAGAATATTTAACTTTTTTTTTGTTTTTAATTTAAACAAAGGGTTCTCTATACATTTACTTCGGATGTTTTTGAAGTATAAAAATCAAAAATGAACGAAGAATGTCATTTTTTTTACTTTTCATATGCTCTGTTTCGTAATTTACTCTCTTAGGCAAATTGTTGATCACGTGGTTGAAAACAATTTGAAAAATTACAATGAAAATATGCTTGGAAATTGTTTGATGAAATAATTGTCAAAAACTTAACTTCAAAATGAACGGTGATTCCCGTATTTAAAACATAAAAATCTTCTTTATATTTCAACCAATTAGGATCATGTACTTAAAATCTCATTTGAGAACTGCCGTCTAAACATCGGAAGTAACCCAACTTACTCTGTTGGAGTCCAACTCATATCTGATCGCATCTGGGATCTGCGAGATCTAAACTTACGAGGGATATCTTTTAAATTTTGCATATTGGGAGATAGAGAGCGCCACTAATCATATGTCAGTATTGAAAGTCAACCTCCTTCTTCGGTTAACCTAAATCCAAAGTTTCAGTGCGATACGTGTAGTGCTGTCAAAGTTGACAAGTTAGTTGAAAAATGGAATTAAACCGAAAACGCAATAGTTTTTATAATTTTCTAAAATAATTCGAGACAGACGAGTTGGTTTCCGTTTCCGGCAATGAAGCATCACATCAGTCAAAATTTCTCCTTAGTATGGAAAATTCAAACGTGGGCAGATTAGTCTTAGCAATTATCCAAGAATAGGTGTACGAAAAATGGCAGTCACTCAGGAAAACATTGATGCTGTGCGCAACATCATTTACGAAGATCGACATATCTCGAGACTGAGATATCACTGGTGATTTTTTTCTTTTCCCCTCCGAGACCGATATTTTTTCGGAATTTAATTACATTGGGTAATTGCAAGAAAATGGTAATTTTATCATGTATAAAGGATTGTGTGTAAAAAATTAGTTTCCCGTTGGACACTCAGCTAGGGTAAATTGGTGTGAAAAAACTTTAGACTACTTCAACGCCGGAAGCCGGTGAAACCTCGAATTTATTCATACGAACCAGAAAATAAACGCTAGTCGTCTGTTTCGTTGTTACAAGGTGAAAAAGCCGACAAAAGTCATCCATTTTCGAAGTGTCTCCAAAAAGGTGGTCGAGATATTTGTCTCAAATGCAGCAACAATCCCTGTACAAGATTAAGGAACTGTTACTGCTGATTGGCATACAACCATTTGTTTACCACCAAGTCATCGCTAAGCTTCGAAAAACCAACCCTCAGCCACGAATCATACTCCACCAAGAGAGTGCAAGTTCGCATAAAGTACGCAAGACAATTGAATTTTTAACGCAATAAAGCGTCAAATTGTTAGACAATCCTCCGTGCGGTCTGCACCTAAATGCCTTCAAAAACGCAATTTTGACTGTTCAAACAAACGAGTGGAATAACTCCTTCTAGAGTTGGTTCGAGCGCAAGCAAAAGTGCGTTAATTTTCAAAAACAATTAAGTCTTTACAAGTGTTTTATTCTAGATCTATATGCAAAATTTAAAAAACAACCCTCGTACATCCGAGCATTCGTGCAAAAGCTAGTGACTCCAATAATTTAACGGAGCCTTTCGCAAAACAGTACCAAACACCTTCTTGCTGTATGGGTCATTATTTTTAGAGCCTGTGTGTATCAATGCCATCTACAGGCGTTTCTCTGTTTTATATTGTTCACTTTTTCTACCTCCGAATATATTTAATAAAACTTACAATTTTCCGTTATTGACATTTGACGCAATAAAATAATATCTTTTTTGCGAAAGAAAAGTATTTTATGGGACGTAGTACTTGTAAAGCTTTCTGATTTTGGACTACTTACAGATTAAGCATATGTGAAAAAAGCTTCTTCAAACTTGCATAAAATTCCACCACCTAGGGTTGCATTGAAATATTTTCAATTTTTCACTTGCCTCAAAACGTTTAGAAGCAAACCAATTTTTGATATATCGGAAGAAATGGTAGTCATTAAGCGCGGGCTATAAAATGGGGTATGATAAAAGGATCTACCATCTGAATTTTTGAATTGTTTTTGTAGATGCAGTCGTGCGCGAACGAGCATTATCGTAAAGGAGAACAATTTCTTTAGAAATCAAATCACTGACTGAATTTTACACTACAACGAATTTGTTATTGACGTGCTCATTTTAATAGTACAGTTTCTTGCAAAGGCAGACAACAATGAGCAAACAATAATATAGGAGTTACATATCCAACACACTACTTGTCGCTACTACGCATGCGCAAACCAATCAGTATTGTCAATTTCTTTTTATACGTGATCACCTCTTAACTTTAACTGTGAATCGTATTTTACTATGAACTTTTAAATGTTTTGCCTTCCAATAAACATTATTCTATTAGAAATTTTAAGCCAGTAAAGTATAGGGAACCTGGATACTTTTATTTTAAGCATTTTGTACGTGACTGTTTTATTTATAGTTATTACTCATTAAATTATCTTTTTAATAGAAATAAAGTAAAAATAGAACTATTACGTACAAATTTCTTTAAAAGATGATCTAAAAGAATATTAAATATTTGCGGCATTCTTTAAAATCATTTTAATCAAAAAACGTTATGTTTCGCAAAACAAACGTTATTGCCTGTGTGGATTCATACCAAAATATAGGAAAAACGAAAGAGAACAGGACCAATTTCACAGTATCTCAAATAACGATTATCGGTTTCGTGCGCATTTGCACGTTATCAGCCCAAGACACTTCAGAAAAGAACTACTGAATCAAAAGAGATGCAAAAAATATTAGTAGCATCACGGTAGTGAAACTAACTTAAAAAACAAGACAAATTTAAATTAGTTTTACTGCCGTGATTCTGCTGATGTTGTTTGCATCGCTTTTGATTCTGTAGTCCTTTTTTTGGAGTATCTTGGCCTGATGATGTGCAAATGTGCACGAAACCGGTAGCCATCAATTAAATTATTTGAGATACTGTTAGATTGGTCCCGTTTTCTTATCTTTTTCCTATGTTTCTTAAAATGTTCTTAAATAAAAACCCTTAAAAATTCGTGTATTATATCAGAGATATAAAGGAGAAAATGAGGATGCTTCTCAATTTTGAAGGTTTGTGGGAAACTTAAATTAAAATCGCTGTAATACTTTTGTTTGTTAGAGTTGGATTAATATTGGTATTATACCCAATACTAGGAAGACTAGTAGTGGCGAGTACTTTAAATGGTGTTCGCGTATTTCAACTATCATATCCACAAAATTTGATCTATAATTTGCTTGAGAGTCTGTACTTGTTTTTTGTTTTTGACGCGACATACAACGTAGTTTCTAGATTTTCTAAATGATGATAATAATAATAATTATAGCATTTATTATTATTTTCTACTACACTGAAATCACCACAAGAATAACAGATGATAAATACCACCATACAACCTTTTTAAATTAAATAAGAAGCAAAATGTGTCTATCTCATCGAAGTGCATTCTCCTTGCCTTTATATCTCTGCCTGTAGCCACTATTATGTTCTTTTTTTTAATCATCTTTTATATTGCTATTTACTTTAATGTTAACAGTATACTGTGATAACTAACATGATGTCTTTTTCAATGTTTGCTTTGGATAGCCGCTAGTAATTCATTTAACTCGACCGCTGGAAACTTTACGACATCAACTAGTTCAGGTAATAATTACATTGGTAATCCTGTTAATTACTGACAATTTCTAGTTATGAACTAGTTGATCAGCATTTATTATGCACCCACTTCCATTTTTAACACGACTTAGCTTTGCTTTTCGGGTGCAAATTTAAAGGATTCCTCTAGCGTAATTATTAATAAACTTATATCTTTAGCTAATACAATCGCAGCTCCACCCCCACCAAAACTGCAGGAACCGTTATTTATAACAGTACCTCCTCGGCCGCAGAGGGTGCTTCATTCAGAAGCGTATATAAAGTAAGTTCTGTAGCATTAAGATAAATTGTAATTAACCGTTTTTTTTTCAAGGTATATTGAGGGATTAAATGCAGAAAATAGGTTTATAAGTCCATGGGAAAAGACTTTGAATGTGACTCAAGAGAGTGTACCAACCCCAGATCCGGAAAAAATAACCTCAGTAACATCGTGGCTGGGTTCCAAAGTTAATCAACAAGAAAACGTACTTAACGCCTTGTGGGCATTAAGAAATCAGTTACTAAAAGATACTTTAAGTTTACAGAAGACTTTGTAATCTCTTGTTTTACGTATAGCTTTAGGAATCGATTACGAAAGGAATAAATTATTTAAGTATTATTTTACTGTGACTATTATATTTAGAATTTTTTAAATATAAATGAATTATAGTAAAATGAAAAAAGTTTTATTTTCTATACAAAATTACATGTAGTAATACTTTATATCAGGGGTTCCCTAAGCGTACGTCACGACGCCCCAGTAACCTGTAAGTACGCCTTGGACTGATACAGCTTAAGAACCTATGCTTTATATCAATCATGTATTAGCAACAAGATTTATTAATCTTGCTACTTATACCTTTTAGACCCATAAGGGTAAGTAAGTACATTTTGATAAATTACATCTAAGAAAGGTAAATACGATAACTTGGAAAATTCATTCAAGTTATTGTACGTTCTCTTCATAATAAAGAGAAATATTTACAATAGCAACATAATGAAATACGCAAAAACATAACGAATTAGGAGAGCTACTAAGATTAAATTCTTTTTGGTGTGATATTGGGCTTATATTTGGCAACATATAATTGACAAAAAGTCGACAGAATTGAATATTTATTGGATTTTTTATACATGAACAAATTGATAAGTCAGTATAAGGAGGTGGTTTCAATCTAATGTGGCAGCGAAATATTAAAATTCGTCAATTTTGAACCCGTTATTATTTGATATAGCAATGCAATTAAGGGATGCGAACCAATAGTGAAAAAAATACACTAGGGTGACAGAATAAAATAGACACCAGGTAAAGCGGTATAAATATGCAAACAGCTAAATTCTAAGAACGAATTAAGAACTTTCTCTTGTCATTAGGGTAGGGGTTGATGTATCGGAAGGAATTCGTCATAGTTTAGTATCATTACAACTGTGCCTCGCTTACAAGGTTCGAAGGATATTAGCGACTTCACCCGGGGTAGCATCGTTGGCCAGACTGAACGCGGCGCTTCGCAACGTGAAATAAGTAAATTTTTAAATATTCCGTTGTCCACAGTTAACTGTGTGATTACACAATTTAAACGCAAGGAAAAAACAACGGTGGAGCCGAGACCAGGTCGTGCCGGATTTTCTGAAAGAAGTAAAGGGGTGCTTGCGCGCGAAGTGAAGAGAACCGCGAAAAAGTACAGCTGAGCTTGCGGCAACTTCACAGAAAAGTCAGCGCACCGTTCTGCGATACCTCCACAGTGTGAGGATGTATAAAAGGGTGGCAAAGAAAAAACATCTCCTTACGGCGTTTCAAAAACGGCGCCGAATGGCTTAGGCAATCGAAATGCGAACGAAGCCCGAAGAGTTTTGGCGGTGTCATTTTTTCAGACGAAAGCAGATACTGCCAATTCAGTGATAGTGGTCGTACGTGGGTATGGAGACATTCGTCACAGCAACTGGACGACAAATTTTTGCATCAGACGGTGAAATACGGCGGTGTGAACATCATGGTGTGGAGCGCGATATGGTATGGTGGAAGATCGCAATTAGTAATCTTCGACGGAAATATAAATGCGGCAAAATATATCCAAATATTAACAGAAGAACTACTACCGATATTCGACAACGCCATTTTTATGGAGGATGGAGCACCCTGCCACAAAGCAAGAACAACAACCACATGGAAAGAGGAACAGGCAATTCGGATTTTACCATGGCCAGGCCAATCACCAGACATGAATCTGGTAGAGAATGTTTGGCACATAATCCAGACAAATATGGCAAAACGACCCCGAAAACCCAGCAATAAGGAAGAACTCGTGGCAGCTGTTACAGAAGAGTGGTTAAATATTCCAGAAGATACCATTAATCATTTAATAGATTCTATGCCACGACGACTCACAGCACTTCACGCAAGTAAAGGTGGATCGACAAAATATTAGTCTAATTTAAAAATTTTAAAATATTTTGTATATATAACGAGAATAGTATCATTTTTTTTAATTAGTAGGTGTCTATTTTATTCTGTCACCCTAGTGTACTTAGTGGCTTATTAGAAAATTAGGGAATTTTTCGCATAGAAATAGCTATAATGTGTAATAAGGTTGATTGGGAGAAACAAAAATGTTATGAGAAAACGTAAACTAACTCATTAAACAATTACAAATATGTTGATTAATGATTTTTTTTCCGCCTCGTGGGCAAATTTTCAATTCCGGATCTATAAAACAAAGGTACTTTTTGATTAAAAAATCATTTTTGACATTCGACTCAAGAAATGTTGCGACGACCTGAGAGTAATCAAACGATGCGACGTCATGTATATGGAAAACAGGTGAGATAACACCTTTTATTCCAATTCTTTGGTTATATAAGTAGGGTTGACCAAATCTTCGGCGCGCCAGATCCGGACTCGTCTGCACGCACGACCGATACGAAAATTGACTGAATTAGTTGAACCAATGTTTCGGCTTGACAAAAACTAATTAAGCTGGAGAATGCGAGAACCTTTTTGGTTATATGTAAAGATATTCAGTTGTTTTTCTTTTTGTTAAAAACTTTACTATGGAAGATGTTATACATACAACAGAAATTTGTGTCTTTTGTTTCGCAAATTAATTTGTTTATTAATTTTAATGGGATATTAATACATGTCCTTTGTGTTAAGGGGCAAAGTATAAGGAATAAATATCAAAAGTAAATCTAACATAAATTTTTTCATGCCATCTTTTTTTATTTGTGGGAGTTATATTGCGTATGTTTCTCCCAATCGCTTTTGTACCAGCATATGAAATGGATTTCACAAATATTGCACCATATTTTATAACCGTCGCAATTTAAATCAGAATATTCGGTTAAAAACTTGTTTATTTGGGCAGCCAGTGATCACTTCTTCCTCTTATGTCTGTTCGACATCCTTGATCAATTTTTATTACGCATAGTATGACATAGAACTTCTATTGTTGTTACACACAGACTGCGAGATGATCGAATCACTGAATGCGGTAGGTTTCCGCAACAGCCTGGATGAGGACCTTGGGCGCTGAAGATTTAGCCAAGTCTACATATGACTTTTCATTTAAAATTGGTACACACTTGAATATACAATTAAGGGATAGAAATACTTTTTGATGATTCCTTCGTAACCGCTAAGTAATATAGATTATATCGAATTGCCTCAATTTTGATTTAGAAACAAAGTGACAAGCATTTTGGAAGAAAATACCAAACGATAGTTATAAATTAACTCTACATTAAAAGATATGCAATATAAGAACTTTTAGTCATTAATTATTATCATATTCTTCGATATGAAACAAAAAAAAAGTAAAATTAAACAGTGTAGCAAATTACCTAAATATTCAAACAAATTAAAAGTGCTTTAAACCTATCTAGTAACTGCCGGAAAAAAATTATACTCTCAATTCGTCATATTTTGCATTATTCCTACTAATTAGAAAGTTAAGTCGCTAGAGTTCAAACAAAACCACATGATACCGATCTCCATAAAATTAGTTATACAGTAATAATTCAAATCGTTACAAATAAGTCAGCACTTGTACAAAATAGAATTATTTGTATCTATTTAATGCGTGCCTGGGATGGCATCATGACATTTTGTTTAGGTTCTATTCACAACACCTTCCACACACTATTTTTCAGTCGTCATCGTTTTTTTTTTTTGGAATATATCACAGTATCACAGCTACATTTTATGCAATTGGACTATGTATTAAACTCTCCACAATATCATTACCAGATATGATCTGGTCACTTATCACAATTATCTTGGATCCAGTCAATGATTCCAACAAATTGCACGCTGCCACCTCAGCATAGGTAATTCCCCCAACTACGCAAACTAAAATCACTCTTGAAGATAGCGGATAACCGCAATTATTTAATATAGTCAGTGGTCCGAATGCCTCTAATTTGGTTTCGATCTCTTTTAGAGGCGTTGAACTTAAAATTAAACTCAAAATTTGGCCAATAAGTGGGATGTAGCATCCACCAAAGACGTAACTCATACAAGTCGGCGATTTGACGTCAACGTTTTCAGGTTGAGTTGGAATCTGTTTTAATTTATTAGCGTTGATGTAGAAATTGTTAACGAATATATTAGAAAGCTTCGTTAATTTCCCCTGTAGTGTCGGTTCTGGTGTAAAAAATTCCATCTTTAAAAGATTATTGTAGAGGAATCCATAGTTGTAGCCAAATTCTTGGCAAAATTTGGTGATAAAATTTTTGATATCGGATTCTGACAACTTTTGCGTAACACATAGTAGACATAGAAGTCTTAGTGATAAAAATTTGTCGTTTTCATATAGGGTTTCTTCCAGATATGTATAATTGCGTCCTTTATTTTTATTTTGCATGATGTATTCCTCAACTTCTTGTTGCTTTTCAAATCTGTTGGCATAAAAAAGTCAAATTTGTAAAAGGCAGATAAAATTATTATTGCGGGTAAATAGCAGAATAGTAGAGGTTCTCAGATTTCACGAAAGATTCACAAACACACACATATCCCTCTACAAATTTTCAGTAAAATCTGAGAACTTGTACCTATACTGCTATTTCGCCTATTATTACTAAAAGATATGAAATTCACCATGGTTTAAGTAGGATTGGTTTCTTTTATCTAATTTAAACCAACATCAACATCGCATGAACTAATAATTTAAGCATCACATGGTCTAACTTTAGTTTAGATTAAATATTCCAATAAAATACAAACCTATGCCCCATAACATTGATAATAGTCTCAGCAGCACTTAAATGATTAGCGATTAAAGTCTTCTTTGATGTAACCTCCTTTAACTGTGTTTTTACATAACGTTTCAAATCATCCAATGCCATATCCTTCGACGAATCTTTCTCTGACCTCAACTGCTTTGTCAATGAGCTTAATATCGAAGTAACCTCTGTGAAATACCTATTTTTAATATTATTATATATCCTATCTTGTCTGCTATCGAAATTTAATTGTACCGGATTCTTTTTTAGATTTAAGTTAAATTTCTCATCGTAAGTTTCTACTTCCACATCTTTTTCATCACAAACACCACATTTTACTTTATATATGTCTTTCAACAAGGCCGTGTAAGTTCTTGGTGTTAATAATGTGGACACGTAATCCGTAGTACGATCTAATAATACTAAGCAACTAAAATTACTATCAACTTTATCACTTTCTTTATCTTCATGTAGCATGTCTAGGTGTCTTAGGATATTGTTGGCATGTTGTCCTAGAGCAAATGTAAACTTGGGTTTCCCTGTTATAAAATATAAATACCACAAACTCTTTGCATATGCTGGCAATAGGGATAAATCTTGATGAACAAATAGATTACGGAACATATATGGAATCTCTAAACTTAATATTCCACGATCAATATGTATTGGTTGCCACTGTAATGAATATAGTTTCACAACATCTTCGTATAACCCAAATTCTTCCAGTAATTGCTCATAGAGATATAAAGCCTTTGGAATGCATATTACATGGTATTTACCCTTAGGCTTTTGTTCTGGTTCTATTTGTGATTGTATCAAATTAATAACACGTTTAAACGTACTAGTATCGGAATATATCAAATAGAATTGTGTATTGTCACGTTTCGGTAAATTACTCTCCAATTTAAATATCTTTTCGATACCATTATTCCTAAAAACTTTGTTGTATTTGAAACCATTAATGACTTTAGATATTACTTACTTTAACCAAGAAACACCACAGATTCTTTCCAAGGGTCTTATAACTTCTGGTTCTATTATAATATCCTTCGCACCGGGCAAGAAATTTAGTACCTTTGACAATTGTGTTTTAGATATCTCAGATAAAGATGATATTTTTTTATATAATGCATCATCATCCATTTTGTGGATATCCCATATGATTTATTTAATTTCAAATGTGTGAAATTGAATAAATATAAAATTTTAAAAATGCAAATATTTGTGGAACCTAACCTCAAATACTCAAAAAATGTTATGTAGAGGATACAAATCACTGTGACTTCTGTAAAGTAAATTTATATAAATGTGATTTTACAACAATATTTTTGTAGGTTAATTTTGTGGTTATTATAATTTTCTTCATAAAAAATGCTCTGCGATTATTTATTAGTCCATCATAAGGATGATTTAGTGGTCATTCTGGAAGATGAAGATGATTCTAAACATTTTTCAATAAATATAAAGTGAGTAATTGATTCACTAGAGATTTGCTATAATAAATTTATACTTTAGGCTTGATCGATTATTGCAGGAAGATTCTGCAATTGCTAACAAATTGCTGAAAGATTTTGAATCATTACTACCGGAATGTGGACAATCTGTTATATTGGCGCAAAGGGCTATTGAGAATGAGTCTGACGCAGAGAATTTTGTTATTAAAAACAATATACATATTAGACTATATAACTTTCCTCCATGTCCTGAGTTAGTTAAGACAACATTACCTAAAAATCACGATGTGGGAATGTTCTTGGAGATATCAGGTGTATATTTTTAGTAATTTGTGTGGTTATATATTCTACAGCACAGTATTTTTTTGAGGCACCATAATACGTACTACGGTGGCTAAATTATTAGAATTTAAACGGAATTATGAATGTACAAAGTGTAAACAACTAATAGAAGTTAAAGCAGATTTTGAACAAAGATATTTGATTCCACCTCCTACAAAATGTCTGAATAGCGAGTGCAATGGAAATAAATTTGTTGTTGCGAGTACTATAGATAGGACCAATTCAAAAGATTATCAGGAAGTCAAAATACAAGAGCAAGTGTCACAATCTACATTTGGTCTTATACCAGATTCTCTTTGGGTAATATTAGAAGATGATTTAGTAGACTCATGTAAGCCAGGAGATAATGTTGCGGTCTGTGGTATTGTAAAACGGAGGTGGAAATTATCTGGAATTGGAAGGAAAATTGAGGTAGAAATTGTTATTAAAGCAAATCATATCCTCGTTAATAATGATATTAGTTCCATTACTACTATTACTCCTGAAATAAAAGAATATTTTACATTGTTTTGGAGGAAATATAATACAGATGCGTTGAAGGGAAGAGATACAATTGTTAAATCGTTTTGTCCACAAGTAAGATAATTATCCAAATGTAGTGTCTTCTGGAATAACTTTAATACTAACTTGTAGGTTTATGGTTTATTTCTTGTGAAATTAGCATTGATGGTTACATTAGCTGGTGGAAGTCAATTTAAGAATGTCAATGATACAAAAATTAAAACTCGATCTGAACCTCATCTCTTATTAGTCGGTGATCCTGGTACAGGGAAATCGCAGCTATTGAAGTTTGCCGCAAGAGTTATATGTAGATCAGTATTTACTACAGGAATAGGTTCAACATCTGCTGGGCTTACTGTAACAGCTGTTAATGTAAGAATTCATTAGCTATAAGTTAGGACACATTGAAACGTTTTTTTTTTCTTTAAGGAAAATGGTGAATGGCAATTAGAAGCTGGAGCACTAGTACTTTCTGATGGTGGCGTTTGCTGTATAGACGAATTTAATTCAATGAAAGAGCATGATAGAACAAGTATACATGAAGCTATGGAACAACAGACTCTTAGCGTCGCAAAGGTAGTATTGTGCGGGGTGTGCCCTAAAAACGCTGCAAACCATGACTCTTCTATTTGCTATTCCATTTTGGTAAACTAAAAAATAACTGAGTAGTTGAAACGATGTTGCGAGGGGTATTATGGGCTTTCTACAGTGAAACTCCGATTATTCGAGTAGCGATTATACGAGGTCCGCATTAACCGAGCCGACTAGACATGATTATCCGAGGTATAGGCGTCAGTATTCCAGTATTAACCGACCCTGTGCAATGTTTCCACTAAAATCATCAGGAAACCCCTGACTCAACTCACATTTTTGACGGTAATTCCCCGTTTAGGTATGTATCTAGACTCTTTTAGTAGGTGCGCGTTATTGTGTTCGTCACAAACTACATGTACATTATATTGTGTGACTTCTTTGAATTGTCGTTTGCGGTATTATGTAGCAAAAGAAGCGAGAAAGAGTTATTATATTGAAGATAAATTAAAGATCATCAGAAGTGTAGAAGCAGGTGAAACAATTAAAGCTGTATCCCGAGATTATGGAGTAGGTGAACTAACAGTCGGAGATTGGAAAAGAAACGGTACTAAAATTGAGCAGTGGTGTATGAACCTAGCCTCTTCGTCCTCGGGGAGAAAATCAATAAAATCTGGTAAATATGAACAGATTAACGAAATATTATATATGTGGTTTAACCAACAAAAGTTGAAATGCGCACCATTTTCGAGTCGTTATCTACAACAGAAGGCAATATTGATTAGTAGGCAATCCTCAGAGGCAGATCAGTTTACTGCCAGTTCTGGTTGGCTTGACCGCTGGAAAGAACGATACGGTGTACGACAATTAACGGTATGTGGGGAGAAACTTTCCGCTGACGTGTCGTTAATGGAAAACTTTAAACAGGACTTCAAAAAGCAAATCGCAAACAGTGGGTAAACCTTCTCATCTCAACAGGAAAAATCCGCTCCTGTGTACAAACGCAATAAGGAAACATTAACCATAATGGCGTGTTCTAATGCATCTGGCAAAATTCCCACTGATGGTAATTGGAAAGTGTAGACGTCCGAGGGCATTAAAAGACATTTTACCTAATCCCCTGCCAGTGTATTATAAAAGTAAAAAAAAAAATGCATGGATGCATGCGAACTTATTTAATACCTGGTTTAAAAAGGAATTTGTACCAGCGGTGACCAGGTTTTTGAAAATAAATAATCTTTCCATTAAAGCAATTTTGTTGGTGGATAATGTTCCTTCTAATCCTGAAGAAGGACTTCATAAGGGTGAGATTATTATCAAGTTTTTCCTTAATAAACGAACTATTTCGGAATTAGACTGTGTCTGGTGAGAAAGCGGAGAAAGAAATAAAAAGGAAAATAGATAAAAGAAGAAAAATAAAAAGGGGGTGCGTGAAAAAGAGAGAAGGTGAAAAGAGTAACAAGAAGAAGAAGAAGAAGAGTGACAGAAGCGGGAAGAGAGGGGGGGGGGATTAAGAAAGAAAAAGACGAAAGAGAAGAAAAAAGAGAAAGGTGGGATCTCGACGTAGGAGGCTTCTTCAGGCGAAACAGGGAAACCAAAGTAGCACGGTAACTTGACGTGTAAACCACGCTAGAGGCGAAACCACTTTGGCAGAAGATCACGATGACACGACATGTTAACCGCGCTAGAGGCGAAAACTTTTTTCGCTCAAAAGTGCTTTGCGATCGATTATACTAAAGAATGTAATATACTGGAAGAGCCAAACATGAAATTTAGTGCGTGTTTCCACTATTAGAAAATCTTGGTCAAAAGTTATGGATTTTGAGGATGGTAATGACAGTGACGATCTTCCATCGTACCAATTAGCTTCTAAATTGGGAAGTGGTGACGAAATGCCCTCCTCAAGTTTCACTAGCGATACAGAAAATGCACAATAAAATTTGTTTGAATTAATGCAAAAATTAAACGGTTGTAAAAACGTCACAACACAAGATGTGGCACAATCGGTTACAGCGGATGACAGAAGAAGAATTATTGAAGAATTAACAACTGCTTTCCAGAGAACCAGAAACATAGATGATGATGAGGATGACGACATACAAACGTGTATGGTTAATAAGAAGATTTTGCTACCCTGCAAAAAGCATTGCTCTATGTCTAACAATAACCAAAAGCAACCCCAGCGAATCTACTGCTTTCTAACCGATGGAGAAACATCGCCGCAAGAAAAAGAAAATCAAAGATGAAACAGATGCCGATAGACAGTTACTTTACTGTTTTGTAATGTACATACATACGTATACATAATGTAATGTATTCAAAAGGTTAATAAATCGTTTAAAATATATACAGATCGTATAGTACATATATGTATTCTTAATTTGCAAATATATAAATGAAAAATAAATCCGGATTATCGGAGTTTTTTGTAATCGGAGCCAGGTGGTCCCCACGTTACATCGGGTAATCGGGGTTTTACTGTAATTTGATACCAGCTATAAGAAACTTTTCTTCTGCCTCCTGCCATTTCTCATAAAAGGTTGTAAGATTTTCAGGGAGTTTTTTTAGTAACAATACTCTTAATTACAATTAAAATGATGGTATGTTTTTTAATCGTAGTGTTGTTTTGATTAGATGTATTGTATACATCTATTTGTTTACCGATGCACCACAAAGGCAAACTTGAATCTGAAGTAAACACTTATATTGGGAATAATATTAAACATTCATTCTTTAAAAGTACCCAATAAATGTTAAATTAACCCAAATTTAAATTTAATTCCTATATCATTGCTTAAATAATTCAAATAGATGTATATTTTAGGCCAGTATCGTGTGTAAACTGAATACTAGATGTTCAATATTGGCTGCTACAAACCCAAAAGGCAATTTGGACTCTTCTCAAAACTTTAACACTAACATAGGAATGGCTAGTCCTCTATTAAGCCGATTTGATTTAGTTTTCATCTTGAAAGATGCTATGAATTCAAATTGGGATAGTTTGGTTGCTGATTTTATTCTGAATGACTCCGTTGAAGATGATAACCATGTGATATCATGGGATTTACAGATGTTGCAGGTAAGTTAATTGCCTTATCAACGTACTCGTTATTTTGCGTATCTAACCTCTGATGCTACTCGTCAAATCTAGAGAAATCCGCTTTTTGAGTCGAGGAATTGCTTATTACTGGTCTATTGCTCAGTGTAATTTCAGTGCCTAATGTCAGTTATCGATCATGTTAAGGCAGTTCACGACCGTATATTGCCTTTGTTTTATAATTTTTGCTATTACAAGTCTCACTGCCCACAGATTTATTTTTATTGGTAAAAGCGCAATACAAAAATAACTGGTGTCTTCTTTGGTGCCTCTACTTAGTAAATCTTGCTAAATTGTTGCATACACCGTACTTTTACTGAATTAGCGATCCAGATAAACAGTATGAAGTAAAGTGCGAAATTTTTGAAAAGGACGTTGACGGTCACCATATCATCAAGGTGTCAATTCGCTCAGATTCTGCAAATATTGCTGCCTTGATAATTAACCGCCAAAACAAAAAAATCGATCTTGATCTTACGTTATTGGGTAATTTTTTATTGTTTCTATTGCATTTTTATCAATAATGATAAACATATCAATATTTCTGGAAGCTATTTTATAATACACTGGGTGTCCCATTAAAAAAATAAGTACGAAGCATTTTCCGTCAAACCGAAAATGGAAAAAAAGGGAAAATGTTATAATAAATTCGTTACTGTTGCCTATACATTTAAACCAGACTTCAAAAAAATATTTTTCAGACAATGAAGTTATTTAATCGTTCCGGGACTTTGCATTATTCGCTTACGGCGGAGAAAACTTGCAAGGTTTGTAATCTCACATATTTTGGCAACTGTAATATTCAAAATATTTCAAGGATGAAGGAAATAATTTACAAGCTTTGTAATACCACGTGTGTTGGCAACTGAAATATTCAAGATATTTCATTTTCCAAAATATTAGATCACAACGATTGCAATGACTGTGTGGTTGTATAATTCAGAGGCATTACAATAAATCCCACCCCACACAAATGAATAATTTATTTAGAAAGCGCGCGGACTCCCATTGTCAAGTGAGTTCCCGATTGAAAACTAAATATTCAATATTGTCATCTTATTAGTCTGTAACTTGCTTGACAATGTGAATCCACGTGTTCTTGAAGTCTGCGTTCTGAATAAATGATTCATTTGTGTGGGGTGGAGTTCACTGTGATACCTATGGAAATATTATACTCTATTCCAATTTGTGATAATTAGAGACCGGATTATATGCAAAGTGCATATATTTTATTTTTTTTTATTTATTATATTTTACGTCTATTGATAGATGTCTTACACTGATTAAAGTTAATTAACGCTAATTAAAACACAAAACAGTAACTATTATTCAGCAAACGCCCTGTTTGTATTTTTTATGCTCGTACGCATATAACCTTGAATTATTTTGTGTGTTAACTGGTTTTAATGTAAAGTGCCCTTAAGTGCACATTTCAATAAAATGAACACATAATTTCTTGATGCCCTGAAATTTGTGTACTTGTCCTTTAAAATGTATTTACATTTAACGAGTAGTGTCATTTGTTAGAACTATGTACGAAAATAACTCAAACTACTACATCATATTTTCTACACAACACACTTAACTCTTTTATACTAATATGGTTGGTATTATACAGGCATATATGGTCTATATAAAGAAGAATCATCCAGTCTTAACAGATGACACAAACAGGATACTGAGCGCATATTACCAACTTCAAAGGAAGGCTATCACTAGGAATAGAGCGCGCACAACCGTTAGACTTTTAGATAGCTTAGTCAGGTATACAGCACATGAATAAGAATTCCTATATTGCATTCATACTTCTTCCTTCTAGACTTTCACAAGCCCATGCCAGATTAATGTGTCATGCTGAAGTAGAAATAATCGACGCAATTACAGCAGTTATGTTGATTGAAGCATCCATGCAAGGAGAAGCTTCAGTTCTTGGACTTGAATTCGACGTATACGCTTCTTCTCCAGAAAGCCCAACAGAATCTTACCTCCAGTTAATTAGATCTATTTTAACTAAATTACAATTGTTTGATTTGCAAGAAAAAGAAATACGCAATGTTGAAGCAAAAACAAATCAACCACGGCCGAACGGTGAAAACCAGGATTTTGATGAAACTTCATTGCAAAATAGTTTCAAAAACGTATTTAGGCGACACAATAGCACTGTGAAGAATATCGTAATCTCCAAAAGGAAAACTTCGGGTAATAACTGTGACAGTAGTAAAAGATTTAAATCGTCCAATTCCAAAGAATACACGTTTGAAAGTGATGAAAATCTTGAAATTTGGGAAAGTAATAGAAGTCAAAGGGAACAGAACGATGAATCTGTATCAAGTTCGAATGATACTGGATTACATAATGGAAATAATCAAAGTGGTGAAGTATTTGTTTCTGAAGGAGGGAGGTCTCAATTTGAACAATCAATCAATGATAATGATGTTGAAGATGAATTAGGGATCTCTTTACAATATCACACTCCTAAGAAGAAACATTATGGCAGCAATGATTATATAAATAAATCTGCACGTACTTTATTTAATGATACTAATTTAGATGCAGATGATATATTTAAAATAGATGAATTGGCGCCAAATAAAGAAAATACTTCAACTCAAAGGAATTCGTCTGAAAAAAAGTTAGACGCAAATTCATCTCAAAGAACACGAACTAAAAGTGCTTTGGATAAATTTCGCTTTAAACCAAGAGATTTGGACCTACACAATCAAACTATAGTTCCTGAAAAAGAAGAAATAAAACAAATTGAGGAAGTACAACAAAGTAGGGAAAGTGCAAAAACTCCACTTGTTTGCGATAATGAAACTAGAACTGATAGGAACCCGGATATCTTAGATGATAACGATTTAACTCAAAATACAAAGAATAGGATCTTTATAAATAACTTTTGCTTCGAACCTAAAATACAAATAACAGAAACACACCAGTACACTAAAGCGATTATCGGTTCACAACTTACGCAATCTAGATCTCAAATACATTCACAATCCATTTTTGAACAACAGGAAGATTGCGAAAATTTGAATTTAGATTTGTAAGTTGTTATTGTATTTATCTTGTACAAATTGTTGGTTTGTTGGTTTGTTTGAATTTTTTAACAATCAATAAATACTTGCAATAAATTGTTTTATTGTTCTTAACCTCATACTTTTTGAAAATTAAATCACATTGCATAGGTATATCAAAAATGCTTAGAAAACAAGACTTAGCGTAATAATCCTGCTACTCATGGTATTGGTGAAAAAAAAACACAACTAAACAAGTGAGTACAGTTTCCCAACCCTTTTCCCGAGCACCATATGGACTGCCAAACCAGAGAGGGCGCTCACCAACAATGTATAGAATAACGACATGTGAATGATCCCTTAGGCTTACGATGACGTATTAAAGAAACACAGCGAAAGTGCCTAGAAAACCACCTAACATAATAATGCTGCTAAGTATAGCTACTCGTGGTATTGGCAGAATCATTCACCGGAAAAACAATATGAGGAAACAAAAAAACCGTTAAAACATGGACATGTTTCTGCCTACTTGGCGTGATCAGCGTTGTTTCGAGCGATTTAGTGCTCAACACATTGCAATTCCCGCTTGGCTACTATCACCATATCTAAACTTACAGCTTAGGTGAGTATTCTTGGTGCTATTTAGTGTGACAAGAATAATACACTCGCCTGCCGATTCAGACACAACGAAACAAGCGGGTACAGTTTCTCAACCCGTCTCCCGAGCAGTTCGTAGACTTCTACACTAGATCGAAAATGTCTAGAAAATAATACCTAACATAATAATGCTACTAAATACAGCTACTCATGGTATTGGTGGTATTATTCCCAGTCTCCTCACATTGTCTTTTCCGTAAATGGTTTCACCAATAACATAAATAGGTATATAAATTATCGAGTCAATGATAACCTGTGATGTGTTATTCCAATCTTCTTAAATCCGTTGAAAACCATCTACATTGCTTAGAGGTAGTAGTAAATTGGTAATTCTCTGTCTTACCATATCCCATTCTATTCTGACTGATGAGAAGACCATGGCAAGCGATCGACATTAGTATTATCCAGAAACTTCGTAGTAACCCTCGTGGTATGCGGCTGTGCATTATCTTTCTAGATAATTGAATTTACCAGTTGTTAAAAAAATAGCATTAATAGCATTATTAAAATATAGTCAAGAGTGCGTTTACTATATATATTTCTATAAATATATTCAGTAAATTAAATATCTTAAATAATTTCCTTTTATTTAAGTACGCCACTGGAGATACGTAAATAATTATAAACCTGGAAAATTTTAATTTTTATTTTTCAGGTACACCAACACTATCGGTATTTTATGATTATGCTGTATGGATTTAATATTTCCATTTTCTTCTGACGAAAAAGTCAAATTCAACACGGAGATAACGAGTAGCTATAACGCTGGATAATATTTTTTTAATAATTACGTATGTATGCATTTTACCCAACAATATTAATAAAATAATAACAAGTTGTGTAAATAAAAATCAAATGAAATTTCAAAAACCATTGATGTTCAATCGGTAAAATAGTTTGCACCAGAATTGCAAATGTGATTGGTGTTTGAATTTGCTGTCGTACGTATTTACAAGTTTGAACATAACCACAACATAACCTTGTATTGTCATGTGGTGACCCTTCTAATAAATTTATTTTAAATTATAATGGGAAAGGTAAGTATTATTCAAAAAAATATTATTATAAAATCTCTCACGTGGTTCTGTTTGTAGCCACGATATTTTACAGTTGATAAGAAGGAAGAAGAAGCGACGAAAGCTAATGTAATAAAAACTAAAAAGAAAGAGCTAGTATACAATGTTAAAATAAAACCAAACGTATGGGGGCGAAAACAAGAACACCAAGTAAAAAGAATACCAAATCCAAATCCAAAGTATCCTGGCAAACCGCCAATCCCAAAAGAATTATTGGAAAAGTATAGTAGGGGTGATGGGATTAACAAGTCTGGCATCAAGACAAATATCCATAAGAAGAGACAAGAAAACAAGGAGAGAAATATACAATTTTCGACAGAGCAGGCAGCAAGGGTTGAGATTTTGTTAACAGAAGATAGCGGGTAAGCATTTTTAATTTTTCATTTATTTTCTTTAGTACCTTGTACTTCTTAGTTATCTGGAAGCGGACGAGGGAGAAACAACGACACAGTTTACACAGAAACAAATTGTTGATAATGTAGATATAACAGCAGCAACGAAAAGTTTTGATCTGAAACTTATGGATTTTGGCCCATATTGTTTAAAGTATACAAGAAACGGTAGACATTTACTTCTTGGTGGGAAGAAGGGCCATGTTGCTGCTTTCGATTGGGTGACAAAGAAATTACATTGTGAAGTAAATGTTATGGAATCTGTACATGACGTATCCTGGTTACATGTAGAAACAATGTTTGCTGTTGCCCAAAAAGAATGGGTTTACATTTACGATAATCAAGGAATTGAATTGCATTGTTTAAATCGGTTAAATAAAGTTACGAAAATGGAATTTTTACCATATCACTTTTTATTGGCGACTGCAGTAAGTAATTTTAATCTTTTTCAAATAACGAAATTATAAAAAGTTAACCAGAAAAAAATTTTAATTATCTTCATTATTACAGAGTGATCAAGGTTACTTATCCTGGTTAGATATTTCAATTGGGGAACTAGTTACTCAGTACAACACAAAATTGGGCAGATTAACAATGTTAACCCAAAATCCTTACAATGCAGTACTTTGTGTTGGTCATGCTAAAGGAGTTGTTTCCATGTGGTCCCCAAACACAAGAGATCCTTTGGCAAAAATGTTATGTCACAAAGCTACAATGACCGCATTACATATAGATCCCAAAGGCTTATATATGGCTACGGCAGCAACTGATCGATCTTTAAAAATCTGGGATATTAGAAAATTAACCGGACCTTTGCAATCATATAATTTGCGATCTGCACCGACACATGTTGCATTATCACAAAAATCTTTGCTAGCAGTTGGTACGGGAAATGTAGTCGAAGTTTATAGGTATAAATTTTTTTTAAAAATTTACGAATTGGTTGTAACAATTACAATTTTTTAGGGACTCTTGCACAAGCTCAGTTCGAACTCCCTACTTGCGACATAGATTTAATGTAGGTATAAATAGCTTCAGTTTCTGTCCATATGAAGATGTTCTAGGTGTGGGAACTGAATGGGGATTCACTAGTCTTTTAGTACCTGGCGCGGGCGAGGCAAACTTTGATGCTTTGGAAGCTAATCCCTATCAAACAAAGAAACAAAGACAAGAATCTGAAGTTAAAGCTTTACTTGAAAAGGTAACTATGCTTGTTTCTTGGTTGTTTGCTCACTGATATAACAATTACAACAGCTTGCACGTGTGGAAATTTTTTAGTCAATTTTAGGAAAAAGTAACAATTCGTGTTAATATACGAGGTACGTCTCGGAATTAATGAGGCCGATTAGTTTTAAGATGTTTAATTGTATATACGAGGGCTGTATTTTTTTTTCAACCCCCGATAGCTCATAAAAACAAGATAAGTGTAAATAACAAAATGAACTTATTACCAAAAGTTATCTACAAACATGGTTACTGCATTTGTCATATTTATGGACGAACCTTCCAATTCGCTCTGCATAGAATGTTGCTGCTAGTAATTTGAGATGGTCCGTGACGTTGTTTTAAAGTTCCTCTGTACTCTGGAAGCTCTGCCTTCCTAGACACGTTTTCAGTTCACGAAAGAGGTGGTAGTCGTTTGGCGCTAAGTCGAGGCTATACGCCGGGTGTTTAAAAACTTCCCATCGAAATTATTTTAGAAGTCGTTGGGTTGCAGCAGCATTATAAACATTGGGTCGACCTTTTTTAAATTTCCTATACCATTGACGCACAACACCAGCCGCCATAAAGATTTCGCCGTATACTCGGCTCATTCTTCGATGAATTTCAGCTGCACCATTCCCTTCTGTTTGAAGGAATCGAATTACACTATGCAACTCGCACTTGGCGGGAGAATCAATTGTAACAGCCATGTTTACGTGCCTGGAGCTCAGCAAAAAAATGGCGTAATGACGTTGCAAGTGGCAGAGATTATAGTGGGGGAGATGTGCAGCCATCTCCTAGGCATCGCCGTCTCCCACCGCCCCCGTATCTACAATTTAATATTGTCCCCTTTAAAGTATTCCAGAGTTTTCCATTCTTGGTAACAATTCTGGGAGTCTTGTTCCGTTAGGCTGTTTAGAACATGCGCCGTGACTTATTGATCTGTAATGAGAACCTTTCAATTTCCGCTTAAGTGTTGGAAAGAGAAAGTAGTCATATTGAATCATGTCTGGATTGGTGTGGCAGCACTGGAATGTTTTTCTCTGTCAAAAATTCTCTAACTGACGATAAGCTGTGACTGGGAGCATCATCGTGATGCAAGAGTCACAAGCTAGCAATGTTAGGTCGTATATTCAATTCGAAACTTAAGACTAATTATTTTCATTAATTCTGAGAGATCTCGTATTAATATAACTAATATATAGTTTTATATCCGCAATAGAATGGGGTTAGCCTTTACACCTTTTGAAAGTAAAAAACCAGTAAACATTTTCAATTTCACTTTATACAATTTTCTGATTTGACATATGGGCTCTGAATATTTTTATCTTGATATCACTACATGTATGTTTTATACGGTCTAGGACCGGTTATTTCGTCGTTCACGGAAGAAGAAGGGCTCTCGAATTCCACACCATAATGTGCCCAGCTCTATATGTCACGGTTTTATAATATATTGATGTATATACTTTTTGTTTCACCGTACGTAACCTTTTTCTTGATCAGTAGCAAATATGCGCATTTTAGATTCGTTAGACTTCAAAATATTGTTTCACTTCTGCACTAAATACGGCTTCTTGTAAAATCTGTCTATTCAGAATATTGCGGTGACATTAATGATGACTGGTGGTGCGGGTAAAAACTTGAATTATTAAACCAGATCTTACTCTTCATCTTCAAAGATCAGAGGATCCAAGATTTTAACAAGACAACCGTATTTCCGTACAGGATGCTTTGGACTGAGCTTCTAAACTTAGTTTCTAAACTGCACCGAAAACTACGTCCATCTTTTAATTAGCTACAGACACTATTACGTCTGCGTTGTTGTTTGTCTATTCATGTTTAAAATGCCCCAATCCATTGAAAATTTCACCGCGTAGCTTACAGTATCGCAACGTTTGCTCGCGTTGGGTTTCAAAAATGCCGACTGAGTTACACAAAACCAATCATTTAGCCAGTACTTTGACTTTCCTCGAAAGACATTATGTCGAAGGGGGAGTTTGACAAAGATTTTAATCTAACAAACTGTATTTATTTTTAAAAAACGCCTCGTGGAATAGGTTTTGCGCATTATCAGTGGGTGGTTACGCATTTTGGCACGCCCAACGCAGGCTCTGAAATAGAAATCAGTTTCTATTATATCTCTTATAGTAGTATATAGAAATGGTGGCTATCACAAAAAATATGTACCGAAAATGTTGCCTTACGTTTGGAAGAGTGCCAGAAAAATAACGGAACATATTTAGAAGACATCATTTTTAAGAAATAAATTCCCAAAACCTGTATTTTTAATAAAAAAATTAACATTTATTCATTAAACCTGGCCATTATTCTATTATATTCTTTTTATTTTGAAAAGGTTATTTGAGGCATTATCAGTGGGAGGTTACGTATTATCAGTGGGAGGTTACGCATTATCAGTGGGAGGTTACGCATTTTGGCACGCTTAACGCAGGCTCTGAAATAGAGATCAGTTTTCACTACATCTCTTATGGTAGAATACATGGTAAAAGCAGTATAAGTAAGGATATCAACGATAGCCTAAATGCATATGGGAATGCGATGAGAGTTAAAAACGTAAAATCATCGAACGGTATTCTGAACACATTCCAGGATGTATCAAAACATAACAATTCCAACTAAACGTTACATTTTCCAAGCCATCCGTCTATTCTTGTATTTTTTTTCCAGATACAACCAGATCTTATTACATTGGATCCTACAAGCATAGCAGAAGTAGATGTGCCAACATTAAAGGATAAAGTTGAGGCTAAGAAAAAACTTTTGGTATCTATCGTGCTTTAATCCAGCTTTCATGATTTAAAATAATTTAATTTTCAGCATGTTAAACCGCCCAAAATAAATTATGAACCAAGACGAAAAGGTAAAGGTAGAAATAGTTCAGCTAAAATTTTCAAAAACAAGAAAATTGTACGTGAAGTCGCAAAGAAGGTTTGTACGATTCACTAAATGATTTTAAAGATTTACTGATTGTACTCTATTTCAGGAATTCATTAAGAATATTAAAGGTGCGACTAAGAAAAGAAAATCAAATACGAAAGCGAAAAATAAGAAATCAACAAGCGTTCTTGATAGGTTTTTACCGAAAAAGTAATGTGATAATTTTGTAAATAAACATTTATCATAAAACTTCATTTGTTCATCAAATAATTCCTAAGCTCCCACAGTACCGTTCTACCAAATAAAACAAAATATTAACTTAAGTATCTTATTTGTCTAACATTACATCTTGATTAATTAAAGAATAACAAAATTAGCTTTACAATTTATTATTTCACATTTTGACTACACAAATCACTCATTTATTTGATCAAATAAGTTATTCCGCTGGTCTTGCTGGTCGGTTGTAATTCAATTCTAAGAAGCCACCTGCTCTAGCGAAAACAATTGTCCCTACTAGGAATAATACTCCAAAAGCAAGTTGAGCGTTGTACTTTCTCTGCGCCGCATCATAACTTGTCTGCCAGTTTCCTTGCGGGGTAGGAAGATCGTTAAACGACGCCTTGAGTTGAACTCCAGAATAATTTCTCTTCGATACTAAACAAACAGGAATTGAGGTTAGATTGATTATGTAATACTTATCTCATTAATAGGGCAATTAATGAATATGAATATATATAGTGTAGATACAAATATATTTCTAACAGTTTAAAGCTTTTAAGAAAGTAATGCCGTTAACACCCTACTTTTTTGCGGTTACCAAGCAATTAAAAATTGCATTCAGATTAGGTAGATCTTACCGTTTCGAAGAATGGCGCGGGTGAGAAGAGTGTTGGCGAACATTTTCAGTATTTAAACCTTGTTTTTCGGTCTCCTCCTTGAAGCTTTGATTGATTTCTACAAAAGCAGTATTACGCAAAAACGGAAAACAAATGGAGTGACGAGAGAAGGCGAAAAGTGGACGTACCAACCTCTACAATCGATATTTACTATTGAATGTTGAAATAATTGATAATGGTGACAATTTCAAAACGGCAATTCTGGGAAAGTATCATTTAATAGTTTGTTTTCAAACATTTTAAATGGTAAAATGTTTATTAAATTGCATAAAAGATAAATTTTACGGACAGATTCATATTACTATACAAAAAGTGTTGAATGGTTACCATTTAAAAATTGTACGAATAATATTAAACCTATAGGCTTTGTTTTGGGAAAGAATTGTAGGGTGTACATCAATACATGTTATAATAGTGATTTTCAATCTATTTTAGGATTTTACTGACTAAAATATCTTTATTAAAGTATATCTCAAGCTCCACTTCATCTAAGGTGTACCGGAGGTTCACTTGCTGCCACTGCAATGTTGGTTGCAGACATCTTACATTTGTATATAACACACAAAATATCTCAATATTTTATGATCATAATACTGAATTTTAACCATTTGACAATTTATTGACCGTTTACTATTTATCTCGTATTTTTAGTGCTCTTGTAATCTTCTGTTATCGTTTGTTTTATTCGATCTAAATAACAATAGTGTCATTCACATTTAAAGTTCATTAACAATTTCATTTTAGTGTTAAAATAGGTTTATGTTACTATAGTTAGTTAAAATTATTAAAATATGTAAAATAAGTAATACCTTTTTACATAAAATATAAGAAATAATTGTGTACATACATCTATATTTTCTGTGCCTTTTGAGTTTTATGCGGACTATTACCATTTTGTAATGCTGGTTGCATACTCTGCAGAGATTACATGAGTACAAAATTTTTTGAAGACTATATAGGTCAGGACCAGGTATTGTATATTTTTATATGAGTGATTAATGATTATAGCTACTAATTAGCCCTTCAAAATGTCATTACTTTTAAAAGTAACCAGTACCTTGCTCCAAAGGTTGGAGGGTACACTATATTTTATCCTTTTTTATTGATTAAAGAGATATTTCTATCCAACTACAAAAAAATCGTTGTATCAAATTTGAAATATAGCCCACAAATTTCAAAGAATTTCTGCCACTCTCCACAATAGCATGACAATAATGACCAAGAGAATTGAATAAGAAATGATAGCCAATACTCTTACTGTTGATATTTTGTTGTTTGTAAAGTTCCAGTGTTGGTATACGTATGCTTCATCCAGATTGTATTTTTAGTTTCTTCAATAGTAAGCCTTTATTTTGTATGTAACTATCCTATTAACTTATTTTTCCTTAATGTTTTAATTTTCTTCGCAGTCTCCTGTGCTTAGTAAATATGCAAGTGTCTATATTGTAGTGACTTTTGTTTTATTATATCAAGTTGATTCACTGATTAAAATACCATTTTAGTTTGCTTAAAATTGTTATTTTAAAACGGACATCATTTGTTTGGATATTTGCACCATTTGTTTAGACCTTTAATGGCAAGAGTTTCTTTATCCTATAAATTTTCTGCTGCCAAAAATGGCGACTACTTCAATATAAAGTATGAAGTCATATGGATACATTCTGACACGTCCGCACATTCTATTTTGCAGAGTGGTGCTTTCCTATATTTGACCATTTAGATATGTACTTATTGTAGACTTGTGATATATAACACAGTTTATGAACTCTATTTGTAAAAGAAAATATACTATGACTATTTTATTACCCTAGAATATGATGGTGTCCCAAAAATTCAGACGTATAACTTACTATGGCTACGACGACTGCATATGAGAAAACATGAATATTTTAACGTAAATACAAGTTAATCAGACAGGTAAAACGGACAGGCGCTTCAATGAGATTCATCATTAACAGAACAAAGCTAGTTTACTGGATCAAATGGAATTCGCAGGCACTTGAGGTCTTTTCAACGAGCGTTCGATTCCTGTTTTTGCTTACTTATGCACATAATCTTGTGTTATTTTCTGCTCATTCATTTAGATATAAGCCGATTAGCGCATCTAAAAACTTTTCAATAAAATGAACACTCGCAACGAGATACTGAAAATGATGTGAATATCTTCTTCAAAGTAGTCTGCTTTGTTAGAAGAAAATATGCAAATCTTAGAAGAGTCTGTACGTAGCTGCACAACTGAACTCTCAACTAAAGAAAAAGCCGTATTAGTTATATTAATATTTTTATTGTTACACATTTGATTTGACAATTAGAATAGTATTACAGTCTTGTGCTAAATTCTGCATTCCATATGTAAAAGTAAATATTTAACAAAAAATATCACTTTATAACAGCTCATTTAATATAATCATATCTTCTTTCTTTCTTTTCTGAAAAGACAATCATCATAATAAAATCTGCTCTTCCAATATATACTGATTTCTTCAATAGAAATCACTTGATTAACTAATACTATAATACGATTAACAAATGACTAAATGATTAAGAGAAGCAACAAAGTTTATATAAAAGTGAAAAATACGTAATATGAATCATAAAATATCGACAAAAAAAATACACAATCAGAAAAAAAGACATCTAAGAAATGAGAATTAAAATTTAATAATACAATGCATTGCGTATATATATGTAATATGTAGCCAGTGATGTTACGTTGAAGAATGGGGTTACATGTTGAAAAGCGTTAGTCTTCGATGATCACAAACGAACTTTTAATTCCTCCATCCTGAATTTGATACGTCGTTTCATCTCCTGGAATCTAATTAAAAAACAGCCAGATTAAATACGAGATTTTTGTCGAACGGCTAGTATAAACACACTTACTTCTCTCTTACTCTAGTGACTTCCCTTTCCTCTTGAGTTTGGTATTGCTTCAATATCGCTCTGCACTCTGCTAGGGTTAGGTTTAGAAATTGCGCAACTTCAGAACTTACTTCCGGGGTCGTGTGACCGTCCATTAAAAATAGTCGAGAAACGTCCTCGTGAGGTCCTAAAAGTACCCGAACTAACAATGGATATTCGTCATCTTTCAATCGGCGTTGCTCTAAAATATAAAGCATACAATTAATACCAGGGATTATTGGAATTTGGAAAGAGGGAGAACCGAATGGCGAGATCATCAGTCTAGGGGTCTCCCCCTTCATCTTTCAAGCAGAAGTAATTGCCATCCAGACATGTGCGGAGAACTCTATGGACTACGCACATGACTTTGAAGTGGTGGAAGTCGTATCGGACAGCTAAGTCGCGCTTAGGGCGCCACAAGCTACCAGGTTTAACTCCGAAGTGGTGTTGGGGTGCCATAGAAGGCTGCAACAACTGGCGGAACACCGCAGCGTTACCATGGGATGGATGCCAAAGTACTCGGAGATCAAAGGAAACGAAATAGCCGACTTGCTAGCAAGAGACACCAATAGATGATCATTCTCAGGTCCTGAACCGACGCGTGGGACTACCTATGGTAGTATTAAGACCTTTGTTACATCGGAGCTCGCCGCCAATAACCGGTTCTACTGGAACGGTGTAGATGGCTTGAAACGCTGCAAATCTCTCGCGATTTATCCGGGCGAGGGAAGACTGCGAACGGCTGTCTTTTTGCGATCTTAACTGGACACTGCGCACTAAATAAACACATGCATTGCATGGTCCTAGTAAACTCTCCTTCATGTAGAAAGTGCGGGAGAGCAGAGAAAATTCCTGTGTACCTAATTGTCGACTGTCCGGCAGTCTACAGGGAAAGACAGGTTCACCTTGGAGATGCTCAGTTTGACGAACCCAAGTTAAGAAAATTACCTCTCGAACGAATTATAAATTTTGTTGTTCAGGTATAACCCGGTGCAGTGATTTAAAATTACATGCGTGCACAATAGAGGAGGCTATTGGCCAAGATGCTCCTCGGGGTAAAAAGCCCCGCCCAGAGTTAATAAAAAGAATATTAGAGATGTCTTTTAAGTTTTGCATACTGGGACATAGAGGACCCCACTAATCAAATGTTGCGCGAATATTTTCGCGAAATATTTTATAATTTTCGGAGACAACGATGCACTACTCTAAAAACGTGTACAACATCGTCAATGGTTATGAATCCTGGATTTACTCATACAAGCCAGAGAATAAATGTCAGTCGTCTGTTTGAATGTTCCAAGGTAAAAGGTCGACAAACGTAGATCATCTAGCAACAATTCGTCTATAAGAACAAAGAACTGTTACTACCGATTGGTATACACCCATTTGTTTGCCGCTAGTCATCGCTGGTCTTATAAAAACCAACCCTGAACGACGAATCATCCTCCACTAAGACGCTACAAAACATCTAATTGCTCGAGCATCCTCCGTACAGTCCGGACTTAACTTCCAACGATTTGTTTTCCTTTCCGAAAATCAAGAACGGACTGCGTGATCAAAGGTTCCAGTCGTCAGAACGAGTAATCGCTGCCTTTAAAAACGCAATTTTGACTGTACCAACAAACAAGTGGAATAACTGCTTCTAGAGTTAGTTGGAGCGCATGCAAAAGTGCACTAATCATCATGGAAAAGACTTCGAAAAACAAGAAAGTCTTTAAAAACTAACTACTATTTTATTACAGCTATATAAGCAAAACTTAAAAGACAACCCTCGTAATACTTTAAAGTAGTTAATTTTAATATTTCTTGGCTAATTGGAATATGCTAAAATCATAATCGGGAGTGAGATTCAACTGCGCACATTTAAAATAAAATAGACCAAGTGTAGACACAATAAGATCCAAACGGTTTGAGTGCCAGGTTACAGTGATATGGTATATCACATGAATTGCGGACCAGGTGGTATGATCTAGCTCTCAAATTATTTTAACTGAATAAATATCAACTTTAGATACTTTTACATGGTAGCATTATGTAAAGCAATACCTGACGAAGTGTGAAGATGGCGAGAAATGTTGATTGATTGATTTTATTGAAAAAATTGACTAGTAAATACCTGTTACATTGCACACATTACTTAACGTTGTTCATTATTCTATATACTTGCTTACAATTTGTCCACTTCGCATGTGTCATATTTTTATAAAGCAAATGCGCTTGCGCACATTACATTTAATTGTGAATATACACACCAACAATAGTTTAGTTACCATTTGTGAGTAATCCAATTGGAATACTTTTTAACCAATACACCTACCTCCATTATCTCTTACGACGAAGAGAGCAAAATTTTTCGGATCACTATCCACCTTATACTTTTCCAACATTAAATTGATAACTTCGTACGTATTTACGAGTGACGTGATCCAAACGCTCATTTGGCTTCCGTGCGGCGGCGTAAAGAAGCTCGTCTCGCGATCGTAAAAATGCCCATTGATAGAACACCGCCTCTTAATCTTCGAACGAGAGAGTCTCTTGCCCGGTCGTCGCTTGATAGCGGCCGACCCCGTTTTAGCGGCTCTTCGAACCACCACCTCTTGGTTGTCGGTGTTGAGCACTTCGAAATTGCTCAGGGAAGACCTATCGAATTCCGGAGATGGTGGTTCGCGAAGACGTTCTAAGCAATCCGGGCCGGACATTGAACGATTTAAGTGGTTTCCAGCTTCGATCCAGTTATCGTCCTTACTTAACGATCTTGGAGGATGGGGTTTGGTGTTGTTCGTTGATAGTTTCGTGTTGTTATCGTTGGTGTGAACGCTATTGTGATTGGTGTTATCGACTCCATTTAATGTCTTTGTTTCGGTCCTATAAAATCAGTTCTGTTAGTTCGCAAGACAATTGTTTATTGTACTAATTATAGTATACTACACGGAGGGCTATGCCTTTAACGAAAAAACGTATTGTCTTCAACCTACAATGGAAAGTTTGCACTCTAAGGATTCTAAAAAAAATCAAATTTCGTGAAGAAAAGTTCTTTGAAAAATTGAAGCGCTTGGAAGGTTTCTTCGTCAAAAAGAAAAGACTAAACCAAAATTGAACGATATTTTTTGATTCGTCCATCACTAGTAAAAATAACTAGTGATGGACGAATGACGATTGCAAGGACTGTGTGGATGTACAATTCACAGGTATAGCAGTAAACTCCACTCACACAAATTAATTAATTAAAAAAATTATAAAATATTGAATTAAAAGATGGGGAAGTCCTTGTATCATTCGACGTTTGTTCACTTTTCCCAAGCGTACCAATTCCAGAAACGATGGAGTATTTGGTTGAATTTTTGAAATTAAATAACGTAGATGATGTGAAAACCGCGGAATATAAAAGATTAACTAAATTATGCATGTCACAAAATTGTTTTCAAATAGACGGAAAATGGTTCGAACAGGTGGAAGGCACGGCGATGGGTAATCCTCTATCGCCTTTTATTGCGAACCTTTTCATGAGCAAATTTGAAACAAACCTGAAAAAAGAAACCAAATATTTCCCGAGAATTTGGCTTAGGTACGTAGATGATATTTTCGCTGTGTTTGACACCAACAAAGGAAACATACAAGATTTTCTAGCAGAACTGAACTCAAAATTTACCACGATCAAGTTTACCATTGAAGAAGAAGTGAACAATCGCCTTCCGTTTCTAGATACTCTAGTCATACGCAATAATAATAAATTAGAAATAGACATCTACAGAAAAGAAACTAATTCCAACAGATTCATCACGTTTGATTCGCACCATTGCGAACAACAAAAAATGTCCGCGATTAGTTTTCTGGTCAATAGACTCGTCAGATTTCCGCTAAACAAGAGCAGGTATGACAAAGAATTAAAATATATCAAAGATGTAGCGAGGTACAATGGTTTCTCTTCTATGGATGTCGACCGTATTTTAAGGAAGGTCCAATACAAACAACACATCAGAAATTCCACGACCTTGACATCAACAAACACCGGTAACAAGAAATTTATAACTCTTCCTTTTCACCCAACAGTAAAAGGGTTAAGTAAAATTTTCCGACAACTAAACATGAATGTGTCTTTTGTGTCAAAAAACAACTCAAAGAATCTCTTAGGGAATCCCAAAGATAAACCGGAGATGATAAAAAAGTCTGGAATATACCAAATCGCATGCAATGATTGTGAGAAAGTTTATATTGGACAAACAAAAAGGAGTATCGAAACGAGGTTCAAAGAACATATTAGACACTATCGTTTCGACAAACCTGAACTATCAAGCGTAGCAGAGCATATGGTAAAATCCGGGCATAAGATTGATTTAAAAAATCTGACACTACTTAAAAACGTGAACTCGTATAGAGAATTAGACGCGTACGAAACGGTATATATGAAAAAGAACGGAAACTTATTGAACAGAGAACCACCCCCAATTGCACACTCGAGTTTGATGGATTTATTACCATAGACCCTGTTAAATGATACGGTTCGCTTTCGGTCCATCCTTCCCCGTAAAAGGCATGAGGCCACCTAGTAGATTGTAAATAGTCATATGGTTTAGAAATTTTAGAGCCTGCGTAGAAAATAATTTGCATGTGTGATACAGTTTTTACTTTCAGTCGGTAACACGGTTGACAATGGAAGCCCACGTGCTCCCGAAACGCTGCGTTCCGCATAATTAATTAATTTGTGTGAGTGGAGTTTACTGCTATACCTGTGAAGTGATGGACGAATTTAATGAAAATATCATTCGATAAGACCAAACAATTATTCGCTTGCTAGCCGAATGCGAAAATTGTTTTCGAAACCGAGTAGTTACCGAATCATTCATTTATATAAAAGTATTCGTTAATAAGTTAGAATTCGAAATAAAATGAATCGAAACCTTCTTGAGTCATCAGGCTAACCGAATGTATACGGGGGCGGTTTGAAATGTTTCCGGAATCGGTAAGAGATGGCGCATGAAGGTTGAAGTGGATTCATTGGTCGGTAAGTGCAATCTTTTTTTATGGCAACTGTGAAAATTTCTTATCTTTCCATTCTTGTCGCTTCAGTATGTAAACAAGCTCAGCGTCGTATATAGTATAAAACACGATTACGTATCTCCGGCTATTCACTGGAGGTCTATTAAATTTTTCAAGTTCTTTTCTATTTAAATTCTGCCTTCTTAAGGAATAGTTTTATGTTAACCGAGTGAGCGAGTATCCGTTTGGTCTTACCGAATGATGTTTTCATTCCTGACGTGATATTGTTGACGTTGGATTCTTCATAATAACTAGAGTTGTTGTTTATGTGTTTCCATTGTTCTTTGAACTTGTATAGTCCGACGTTTCGGCAGTCTGTCTACTGCTGTCTTCAGGGGCTTGAAGCATGATTGCTCTGGTAAGCAACAGACCTTCTCAGAGCGCCCCTGAAGACGGCGGGAGACATACTGCCGAAACATCGTACTATACAAGTTCAACGAATGATGGAAATAGCCCAAACAACAACTCTAGTTATGATATTTTCAATCGATTTGCCCATCATTAATTTCTACAGTTGCTAAATTTATCATGGGACAGCCAGAATGCTGTCCCTAAATGCAGCACTTTGGCCTAAAATACATTTAACAACATATCTTCAAAATGGTTGTTAAATATTAATGCCACGTGATTCGCGCAGATAGT
The DNA here is from genome assembly GCA_023509865.1 of Trypoxylus dichotomus. NCBI lineage: Eukaryota > Metazoa > Arthropoda > Insecta > Coleoptera > Scarabaeidae > Trypoxylus > Trypoxylus dichotomus. Next base: position 40,947,261 of record CM042081.1, read on the forward strand.
TTCTTGCGATTTTAATCGTAGTGCTTGTTTCCGATAGTTTTCCTATTTTTGATGCAAATGATAATAAACAAAAGGTATAGCGTGCGATTCATGGTGCAGCCTCATCTTTGCACTTAAGATAGTTTTGGATAATCATAATTTAAGTGTGCTTCTCTTACGAAGGCGACCTGAAATGTTTCCGGAATCGACAAAAGATGGCGCACCAAGGTTGAAGTGAATTCATTGGTCGGCAAGAGCAACCTTTTTTGGCGACTGTCAACATTTCAGATCACTACTGTCAATAGTTGTTGTTTAAGAGTGTGTTTTGTGTAGCAGTTCAGGCGGTTTCGCGCAGTGATGAAACACTTCTGGATGGCTAGGAAAACGGGTACCGAAATTTGAAATATTTTGGTAGAGGCTTATGGCGAATGTACTCATTTTCGACCATCAGCTTCTAGGCGAGCGAGTTCAAATATGGCCTGACAAGCACAAGTGACGAACGACGCAGAGGATGCCCGAAAACCGCTGTCGCTTATGGTCGATAAGATTCATGATGTTAGACGACCGCCTATTAAAGCTGAAAGAGGCAGAACAACGCGTTTGCCATATCCTACACGAAATTTTGGGTATGAAAAAGCTTTCGGCGCGACGGGTACCGCGTTTGCTCACACCGGAGCAAACACGAAATCGAGTGACCGTTTCGAAGGAGTGTCTGGCTAGGATCCAACGCAAAGCAAGGGATTTCTTCATACGTTTCGTAACAGTGGATGAGACTTGGATCCACTACTACATACCGGAGACCGAGAAATAGTCAAAGCAGTGGACTTTTCCGGGTAAATCAGCTAGGAAGAAAAGAAAGACCGTTCCACCGGCCGGAAAGGTCATGGCACCCATTTTTTTGTGATCCTCATCAACTATCTGCAGAAGGGAAAGACGATCACGGGGCAATACTACAGCGATTTATTGACCCGACTCGATGTAGCATTTAAGAAGAAACGATCTCATTTGTAGCGGAAAAAGTGGTTTTCCACCACGACAATGCATGGCTCATTCATCCCGCATCCTCGCATCGAATGAGTTGTGCTACGAATTAGTCTTTTATTCTCCATATTCACCGGACCTAGCCCCCAGCGAGTTTTTCCTATTCCCAAACCCGGAAAAATTACTGGGAGGAAAGAGATTTGCCTCAAATGAGGAGGTCATCACAGGTCGCTACAGATGGCTATTTGGCAGACCTTGAAACATCCTACTTGAATCTCTTCAAACCGTCGGAGCACCGTTTGAAAAAGAGTATTGATCTTCGAGGAACCTACATCGGAAAATAAAAATAAAAAACCACACCAATACCGTATTTTTCTTGTCGAGTCCGGAAACACTTCAGGTTGCCCTCGTATTATTAAAATTGCAAGTGCACCGTGGAAAAAAATTGAAAAACACATTATTATGCTTCTTTGTTATTACCTATCAAATAATCCGTTACTCTATAGTATGAAACACTTACTTAGAACTAGTCGTATCTTGCTTACTATTACTAACAGTACTAGAATTACTTTCCACGCTCGATTGTGATGGTAAAGCCACTGGCATCGTTTGGTATAATTTTCCGGATTCATCCACCTTCCTTTCCACTTGTAATAAGTCATCTAGTTCGTCCCATTCGACGTTCTTTAAATCTAACTTAGGCGGCAGTGTCAAGCTTTTCGGAACGACTTCATGTGCAGGCGACAGTAATTCAGCGGTACTAATATCAGTTGCATCAGATCCAGATTCGATACCCGTATCATCCATGTTTAGCGTGTTAGAGGAACTATTCAAATCCGATGAACAGCTCGAAATATCGCTGTAACTACTGTCGCGAGTAATATCTTGAATATCTTCATCTGAATCATAGTCATTGGATATTCGACATGAGTTTCTTTTACGTATTGTAACAACAGTTCGTTGGTCATCATTTTCCTTCAAATGAATAACTCCCGAGACACCCCAATGTATTCGTAGTGAGCCTTCTAGGACTAGACGACCATTTACTTCACGGCTACGTATTTCACCACTTTTACCTTCGTAAAATTGGTTATACACCTACATAAGAAAGTAGAGCATTGCAAAAAAATCGTATTTAATTCTCTTTAAAGTAATAGTAGTGTGCGAGACAAAGACAAAATGAAAGAACAAATCCACCATTTTGTTCAACATCAAAAAATTAAATACCTTCAATCTTGATTCTAAATGAGATCTTGGTAACTGTGGACCATTTCCAACTTTGGGAGATTCTCTTTGTTGTCCAAAACTTTTATGAGATTCCACTCGTGTTCCATGCCCAAAAAGTTGTGGACCGAATAAAGCACCATAACACGGAACATGGCAGTAAGGTACACCTTTGTGCTCGGCATGCTGTCCCGGATTTAATCTTTTCCCACATTCTTCACAACGTAAACATTCTGGATGCCAGTCGTAACCCAAGGATTGTTTTCGCTCAGCTAAAAAGCATTCTTATGACTATTTTTCATAAAAGAAATATCTATGAAACTAATTATAAAATGAGAGAATTGACCAAGTTTACTATATAATGTTATATAAACAAATAGCACGTGAATTGTTCATTTGTTTTTACAATGAAGTGCTTTTAGAAAGAAAAATAAATACTTAAGGATAATAGGTACTTTATTCAAGTTGTCAGAATTTATCTTACCGAAATATACCGGTTTCCCACACTTATGACATTTCCACATGATGTTTTATTGATCACAATTACGTAATAAGAGTAAAAGTAGATAATAGTAATCACTTGCACGGAGACATTATCACAAAAGCATTTCAGACTCCATTGTTAAACAGATGATTTCATTAATCACACCAGAGATTCCAAACAAGTTGTCTGAAGTTGTCCAATTTTGCATAATTGGTTGCATAGGCTGATGGTAGTGATATTTATTCTTGGATTAAGCTAAAAATTTATGGCTTTATTTATTTCTCAAAAGTGCTATAATGAAGACGATTTTTTAGATGTATTTTTAAATATGTGAAGAAATGGATCACCAATCAATTTCTAACTTTGTATTTTTACATTGTGATATAAATTTACTAATAATTTTGCGGTTTTTATGGATTTTTAATTCATATTACTGATAATGATCCGTTCATATTTATTTTAAAGTTAATTTCTTTGAAATTATGTATATCATGTAATTCGGCTGAAATGCAATTGTGGTAAAGATAAAGCGCTTTTAATAAAGTTCAATTTCGATTATTTTCACTTATTTTGTTTATTTAAATTTCCAAAAATTAGGAAATGTCCAAAGTTATTTCGAAATTTTTTGCCCTTTTCCTTTCTTTGTCTAGCTACATTCTATATAAAGTTATCTTTAGAAAATTTTAGTTTTGTAATTTTTAGAAGAAACCTAATTTTTGATGGCTCAAATTCCAAAACTATAATTGTGTAAATTGAATTATCTCTACTTTTTGTTGCTTAGCAAATTTATTGATTAAGTTGCAAACAGTTATGAACACCTTTTGACTTATAAGTATATGTCATAATTCCAAAATGTTGAAAAGGATAAAGCGAAACTTATTCCATAGTAAGAAGAAAGCCGGAGACACAAGTAATTATCTAATTAGCATAAGATTTAGATTAGTTTACTTACAGTAAGCTCTAATGTATGTGAAGAAGATGCTTCCATTCATACCAGAGTATACAGGCATACAATTATACTACATATTTTGACGTATAGTTTTGCCTTTTTACTGGATGTTGTATTAGCATTAATTGTAGTAATATAACTTTTTATAGTCCCTGTCCATTTTATTAGGGCCACCTTATAAATTTAAGCTTTTGTATGTTTCCAACGCGATAATTTACAAATACAAGTATAAAATTCATGGATAGGGTTTACAAATCCAACAAGTTTTTTGGAAACGCAAGCTCTGCCAGTGTTAACTTGCCCGGGAAATTTTCACGACCTCAATGCAATACAGAACGTGTGGAGTGTTCTAAAATCACTCGTGTATTCAAGAAGAAACACTATAAAAGAAAAAAAAGCCAAAAGGGACATTACAAAATATTAGTTATATCATTGTAATGATGTCAATAAACAGTTCTGAATAAACTTATGCTTGTACAATACGTTTTTCATTATATATTTTACCAAAATCGCTATTTTATCAAGTGACCCAAATAAATTGGGCAGGGGCTGTAGTATATTCCAATAATTGATTACCATTAACTTTAACAATTTGATCAGCAAGATAACCATTCCTTTACGTTAACTCCCTAGCTTCATATTTACTACATTCTGTAACATGGAGGTAAATTCACAGGAGATAACACTTTTTTTCTTCATTTATAGTAACATGGATGACCACCGAAATGGCCGAAGACTACGACAGGGAGTTCTATTTATCAACAACAGCACGGGAAACTATAATTTTCGTCATTTTCCTCATCAACTTGGCTATTGGTACAGTCAATACACTAAATATATATAAGAATGCTAATTTTACTTGACATATACTCTTTAATAGCTGCACTTGGGATGGTGTACCCGTCAATGTTCTTCATGACACGTTTGTTTAAGCAAGAGTTCGTCGAAACAAAATTCGAATCGGGCGGTAATAAAATCATATTTCCGCAAATAAAAAGCGCGGCTGATTTTTGGGCGGTAAGTGATTCTTCTCGAGTTAAGAAGATTTCATCAACGAAAAAGTGTAGTTTGCAGAAAAACGATTGATCAGCGGCTTGTATTGGGATTATTGGTATGACGAAGCTACTGCTATTAAGGAAACGGGACCGCATGACAAAGGAATTTTATACGAGAATAAGCTATTGGGAGTTCCTAGAATACGACAGGTATTTTCTTTGATTTATAGGTAACTAATACTCTCCGAATAAGAGTTTTAAATAAATAATTTATGGTCATTCTTTAGAAACTAAAAGATACAAAAAAAAATATATATCCTTCAAAGAAATATTTCGGAGAAATCTTAAATAATTTTATTTATCTTAACACCAGTTTTAAAGTTTACTAAAATTAACGTGTAAACTGAATACTTGGGAGTAACGAAAAATTAATGTGGACCTTCTAACCGAAAACCTGCGGAAAGAAAGCATCCATAGTTACACAAACTTGTCGTGGATTCCTCGGTGGAAACTGAAAGCTTAAACCACAAATGGTTTTCTGGTTACATATAGCGACTATTAGATCGGTGACAATTCGATAATTCGTTTTGATTAGTATGATAGCCAAAAGAATGTGCAACAGCAGTTATAATAAATATAACGATTTGCATATCTCGATATTACAGGTGTAATGTGTATTTGCCCTGTCGCAAGTGCTGTTACACTTAACAGTTAAAAAGAAGTGATGCCAGGAAATCTTAGAGGACACTTGAAGATCTTCAAAGAACCTGCAATAAACTACCTAATGTATTAATTAGAGTTGTTGTTTGGGCTATTTCCGTCGTTCGCTGAACTTGTATAGTCCGACGTTTATTGTCTTCCCTATTTTTTATTAGCGAAAGTTGTAGTGATCTAGGGGATTGAACTCGATTATGTTTTCTAAATTTCTGAATTCCACCTGACTTAACTCAGGTCTTACTTCAGTCCAACTTAAGTCTCGTGGAATTCAGAAATCGCCCAAACAACTCTAGTTATTATATGAATCCATCGTCAACAGTATCACGTCAAGAGTACCTAATGTATGTTGCTAGGAACGTAATCTGTGATTACATACGACTAAGGGCATCTTAACACAAAAGAGGAACCTAGGCATAGAACAGCAGGCGTCGGAACTAGCTAAATATATTTAAGGCAAAGATCTATGCATTGTGGGAAAAGAGGCATTATAGTTGTACAAACATGATTCCTCAGTAGAAGCAGGGGTTTTAAGCAATAAGTTGGTTGTAGAGGTAGATTTATGGTCACCTACACCTCATTGACATGGTGACTTGACAGTATTCAAAAGACTATGCAATAGCAGCTCCAACAAATTTAGCGATTGGCACATCTCAATATCGCAGTGGCCATGGAAATGAGATTCCTAAGAAGAATAAAAGGAACAACAAGGAGAGACAAATTCAGTAGTACGGCAATCACTAATAGTCTAAATATAAAGCCAATAGAAATAATCATAGAGGAGAAAAACTGGGATAGCTTGGACATATACACAGAATAGAAGAAGATCGAATAATAAAGATGATGTTTGAAGCCAAACAACTGGCCCAGAACAGGAAGCTGTGGAAGACAAAAATAAGAGAATGGTAGTCCCACAACGTAAGATAAAAAACATGCTTCGATGCGTCACAATTAAAAGTTTTACCGGTAGTTAGGCAGCATGTGAAACCTTACAAGGCTATCATGCCCCTCTGTGATGGATCTCAAGCCATTAAGGGATCGATGAAAATGAGAAGATTGAAAAACTAGCTGAAGAAGCAGACAGGATGCCTTTCAATGGGGCCAAAGTCTTGCTGTCGTCTGCAAAAAATCTGCCTAGAACACGAGATCAAGGAGTGAGGGGAACATGAAAAGGTCTAGCCAAATAGAGCAAAGGGGATTTCAGACTATTGACAAGGTTACTGACGTTTATGGAAACTTGGAAAAGTTGAACATCAACGTTGCCGTCTATGTTACGCATATCTAGAATTGGGAGAAGACATACTATGATGTGTGTGTTGCCATCAGTAACCTACGGCACACATTTTTCATAGGAGGCTATCTAACACCGTCTCAACAAAAGGACCAGGAACATAAACTGCTAGTAAAGTTTATCGCAAGGATTAAAGACAGCAGTGCCTAAGCCCGATTCAAAAATAATAATAATTGATCTAAACGTTGTGCTAAATATACAAGAGTTGTTTTCTTTTTCAACATCCTACAACTCAGAAAAACAAGAGAAGTGTAAATAATAAAATGAATTTATTACCAAAAGTTATATACAAACATAGTTATTTTTCTACATAATCACTGTGAAATATTGATGCATTTGTCATATCTATAGATGAGCCTTCTAATCCGCTCTGTATAGAACGTTCCTGCAAGTGAGTTGACATGGTCCGTGATGTTGTTTTGAAGTTCCTTTGTACTTTGGAATCTCTGCCCCGAAAGAGATGGGCGCTTGGCGCTAAGTCGAGGCTATACGCCGAGTGTTCACAAACTTCCCCCCGAAATTGTTCAAGAAGTTGTTGAATTACAACAGCAGTGTGAGGGTGGGCATTGTCATGATTGATGCGACAGATTTGCGTCCTTGCCTCCCTTCAACGTGAACATCGTCTCGGCCTTCTTTAAATTTCTTGCACCATTCACGCACAGCACCATCCGTCACAAATTTTTCGCCGTATACTCGGCTCATTCTTCGATGAATTTGAGCTGCACTGTTCCCTTTTTCTTTAAAGAGTTGAATTACACTACGCAACTCACACTTGGCGGGAGAATTAATTGTAGCAGCCGTGTTTACGCGTCTGCAACTCGGCTGAAAATGGTGTAATGACGTTGCAAGTGGCAGTTATTATAGCGGGGGAGATGCGCACTCACCTTCTGGGCATCCCACCACTTGCGTGACTGTTTACAGGCACGAACGGAGGTTGAACAAAAAAACAGCCTTCGTATATGTTCAGCAAAGTTAACATTAATTACAAAGTAGCCTTTAAAAGTGTAATAATATACAAGTGTTAAACTAACATTTTCTTCTACTATAGGTAAAAGTACGTAACAATTCCTGTTCGATTCATCCTTATTTCAAGCGTACTTTTCTGGAGTGCTTTAGTGGTTATTCTTATAGCGCGATGGATACAGCACCGTTTGGATTAAAAACGGGAACTGCGTGAGTGTCCCACGTCGCGTTATTTTTTAATTTTAAAATTCTTGTTATATTTATTTCTTTTTCTTTTCAAGTTGGACTCACTCATTGAATCCGGCGAGTGTATCAGTTACGGGAAAAGTGGCCTCATACGATGCTAGCGGTTACTACGAAAAGCTTACTAAAACTGCTGACGGGACTCTTGAAATCCTAAAGAAATTGAAGCAAAATTTGTGGATAACGAGAGGCACACGAGCCGTATTTATAGATTTCACCACATATAACGCAAACGTAAACTTGTTTTGTGTTGTTAAGTGAGTTTTTTTTTATTTTCCGAGCTCATAGGAGTAGTTATGGAGGTCACGCTATATACTTTGAGATACAAGAAAACTCTTTTTACGAAAATGATTTTATTTATGTTCAAAATAATCACCTCCTGTATCAATGCACTTTTGTAACCGAAGCTTCCATAACGTAAAAGCTTTAAGCCAGTTACCTTTTGGAATGCTCTCAAGGAATTGATGAATTGCTTCATCATCTTCGACCATCAGCTTCTCGGTGAGTGAGTTCAAACGTGGACGCACAAGCACAAGTGACAAACCACGCAGTGGACGCCCAAAAACCGCTACCAACGATGAAATGGTCGACAAGATTTACGATATCGTGTTAGCTGATTGCCGATTGAAGCTGAAAGAGATAGCAGAAGCAACAGGCATTTCAGCAGAACGCGTTGGCCATATCCAGAACGAAATTTTGGGTATGAAAAAGCTTTCGGTGCGATGGATACCGCGTTTGCTCGCACCGGAGCAAAAACGAAATCGGGTGACTGTTTCGAAGGAGTGTCCGACCAGGATCCAACGCAATCCAAGGGATTTCTTCATGCGTTTCGTAAACGTGAAAGAGACCTGGATCTACCCCTACATACCGGAGACCAAGGAACAGTCGAAGCAGTGGACTTTTCCGGATGAATCGGCAAAGACCGTTCTATCGACCGGAAAGGTCATGGCGACCATTACTTGGAATTCCCAAGGTGTGATCCTCATCGATTATCTGCAGAATGGAAAGACGATCACAGGACAATACTACAGCGATTTATTGACTCAATTCGATGCAGTATTGAAGGAGAAACGGCTTCGTTTGCAGCGGAAAAAAGTGCTTTTCCACCACGACAATGCACCGGCTCATTCATCCCGCATTGTCGTGTCCAAATTGAATGAGTTGCGCTACGAATTAGTCTCTCATTCTCCATATTCACCGGACCTAGCCCACAGCGACTTTTTCCTATTACCAAAGCTGAAAAAAATATTGGGAGGAAAGAGATTTCCCTCAAATGAGGAGGTCAACGCTGCTATAGATGGCTATTTTGTAGAGCTCGAAACATCCTACTTTTCCGACGGTTTGAAGAGGCAGGAGCACCGTTTGAAAAAGTGTATTGATCTTCGAGGAGACTACGTCGAAAAATAAAAATATAAGACCACACCAATATCGTGTTTTACTTGTCGGTTCCGAAAACATTTCAGGTCGCCCTCGCACGTCTCACTCTCCCAATGTTTCCAGCGGTAACTGAAGAACAGGGTCTACCAACACGTGCCTCATCACCAAGCGATATCCGTCCTCTTTTAAATTCGCTATGCCAGCGAAACACAGTTGCGCGTGAAGAGCTTTTATCGCCAAATGCGAGTTGCAATCGTTCAAGACTTTGTTGTTCACTTAAACCGACCTTAAAATCGTAGTAGATCATTGCGAACACATGTTCGCTTGAGAAATCCGTGTTTCGGTGACAAATCGTATATACTACGTTTGCCCGATGAAAGCAGCGACTCAACTGATAGTCAGAGCTTACTAATTAAGGATGGTAGTATTTAAAAATGCAGTGTTGCCAGATCTAACTTCTCTAGTTTTGTGACATCTCAAAATATCTAGCGTGACCCTCGTATTTCGATTAAAGCTTTTCAAAACCACCTTCTTTCCAATAGGTTAATGTTTGAGTTTCCACCCACTGGAGGTGTTATCCCAACTGCCTTTTTCTACACTCTTAAACTGTTGCGATATGCTACTCCTTTCGATTACATTATACTGGCTTGTGAACTCCTTCACTTTGGTTTTGTGTTATTTTACTTAGCTGAAGAAGTGCGTGAAATAATCTATGATAGATGGACGTATTTTAAGCGATTTTGGTCTTATATTGACCAAGCAATTATATGGGTAAAAATTTAAGTGCTTTCTTTAATGTAAAATAAAGCAATTCATTACAGACTACTTTTCTCTTTTCTGCGATGTCGGTCTACAAGTTTATCATTGTTATGGCCGTATTAATGGACGTTGGGAAAAAACCAGACGAATACTTTGGCTTCTTTCGCTTCGGACTATGGGAAATTGATACCAGAAACTATCAAGCTATAACTCTATTTCTAGCGTTCATGAAGATCTTTAAGTATTTAAGTTTCAATAAGACTATGGGTCAGTTAAATAATACGATCAAAAAGGTAAGGAGACCACGCATATTTTGCGGTTTAAGCATAGTTTAAAGAATATTTTTGATTTTAGTGTGCTAAAGATGTTCTTAGCTTCTCTATTATGTTCATATTAATTTTCGTGTCGTTTGCACAATTGGGGTATTTGATTTTTGGATCTCAGGTAAAGAGATTTTGTCGATTCGTTTTCGACATTCTCGAATTACGGAAACAACGTTCTAATTTTTAGGTAGCGGAGTTTTCAGCATTCGGAAAAGCTATGTTTACGCTATTACGAACTATATTAGGAGATTTTGACTACTCGGAAATTGAAAAGGCACACAGGATTCTAGCACCACTTTATTTCCTACTTTTCATTTTTCTCGTCTTCTTTGTGCTGTTGGTAATGTATTTAATCTAGTTTTCAGGATGATTTTGATATAATGCCTTTGAAATTGTATGCTTTTAACAACTTAATTTTTCTTTCAGAATATGTTTTTAGCTATTATTAACGACACATATACTGAGGTCAAGACTGAAATGGCGATTGCCCCCGATCAAATGCAAATGGCGGAATTTTGCAAGAGAGGTTATTATAACTTCTTGCGTAAATGCGGTTGTGGAAGATACGTACAGCCTATTCAAGTGACGAGAAATGAATATAACGCAACTACTGAACAAATTAGGGGTGCTTTGAAAAAGTGAGTCTATTTTTTCCTTCTTAAGATTGCATATAATTTAATCTTTGTTTATTTAAGACAAAACATTTTTCATAAATAATTTCTTATTGTGTTAGCTGTTGAATTTTATAGTTTGTTTTCATTAAACAAACTTCAATACCTTGCTCAATTATCTATGATTGTTCTAATTTTCTGGTGTTACAAGGTGCGGTTTCTCAGACATGGATATCGACATGTTCTTTGCAAGATACAACATTGATCCTACGGCTGTTATTGAAGAAGGAGATGTTTCTAAATTAGTACAGGATCTACTTGGAAGACCAGATGAAGGTAACAACCTACCATTAACACCGACCTAATAGAGATACATTTTTCTTTTATTAAAAAATATGCTCTCAGGTGCTGCCAGAATGTCAAACAAACAGCAAACTGCGGATGGCGTTCCGCTTGTTGCAATTGAAGATTTCATAGCGTAAGTATTGCTTGTGCTGGATTATTGACACATGTTGGAACTTATAGATGCAGTAAATGTTAAACCCCTCATTATTATTATTAGAACGGGCTCAAGTATCGCTGTCTATAGTCGTCAGTGCAACCTAAAAGATCTATTATTCTTTTAATGTTCTTTCCATTTCTTGATTTTGCGGTTTAGGTGTTCTTTTTGTAGACTGGCTCGATGAAAGGCATATTCGCTACTTCTTTGATTAGCTTATTGCCCTTCTTATTTCCCTTGGTCCTTTAGTGGCTTGCCGTACGTCTTTTATGTGAATGCATACCAGATCAGATTCAAAATACTGCCAAAATATTAATTATTATGCCTCGAAGTCCTTTTTCGACGATTTTTTGCAGCACATAGATGGCAGGCACAGATCTTTACTTGAAATATGTTTCAGTTTAGATTTCCACAGATACTTTTACACGGAATGTGGGGCCACCTACAGTCATAACCTGGGTGTTTATGGCATAACATACCGCTTTCTAATTTTATTAGATTACTTGTTATCGGATGCGATTTGAGCACTAGTAACTGCGATTTATAATTCTCCTACAGCGAAGTTGGCGTTCGAGACTCATAAATAAAGCTTAGTAGTCTAAGGAGTCTAAGGAGCAAGTAGTGATCGATTGGGATGGTGATATAATGTAGAACGTCGTAGTGCATTTACAGAGTGTAGGTGGCCTTGTTATGCATTGGTAACATCTCTGCTGGATACACCGAGTCCCAGTGCTCACCAAACCGTATTTGGCTACCAAATCTATGTAGCCCTCGCCTTGTCAACGCTAGCGGCCTTCTTTCGACTTAGTTTCTAATCCAGAGTGTTTTGATTCTGGTTCGATGGCACATGCCATAGCAGTCTTGGTCTCGCCCTTCTCTTTAGAAGTTTTCTCTAAGAAAGGGAAAGTTATTGAAATATATCAAACAGTTGTTGAACTTATACAGTGCGACGTTTCGTCAGTTCGTCTACTGTCGTATTCAGGGTAGCCCTGAGAAGGACTGTTGCTTGCCAGATTAATCATATTTCGATGATGTTTGTCTGTCGTATTTGTCTTCCCTATTTTTTATTATCACGTCAAAAATTAGAATGGTGTGGTGGAATGTCGAAATTTGGATTTTCTTATGCATTTCTAAACGCAATTATAATGAAATAACTTTATTCGTATAACAATCTCTTTGAAAAAGTTAAATATTCTTCATTATTAAGGTTGCAGGAACGAGTACTTTCCCAGTAGCGTACGGCTCGGTTACTATCAATATTAACAATAATAAATGTAATTTCTTACTATTTTAGATTGATTGTGTTGTTGATGTGGGGTGACGCAAAAATTCACTGTAGCATTGTGTCATTAGCACGTTTTCCAGTGGTGACTCAGTCATGCTCCTATGACGTGGTGAATATATGTTGTTGTATTTGGAAAAAGAAGCATTTTACGTATTAGACGATAGATAAAGTGTTCGCGAATTGAAAGAGGTCGTTCACCTCACATTCGCATTCTTGGCTTTCAATTAAACTCTTGTTTAAACGCACTATAGTTTGAAATTCGGGATTCTTATTTAGAACCGTGTACAAGTTGTTGGTTGTTAATCTTTCTATATTGAGGTACTCTACTATATTTAGCGTTTCATGTAAAGACAGCTTGGTGTTGTAATTTGGAAGCAATATCTAAAAGAATTGAATAATTTTCGGAAATTATTTTGTTTGAGTGTGGATTTCGGTATCTGCAACCAGCTGATGGCTTACTGAAAATGCTTGGGCTTCTTGCGGATTTAAATTTGAGATACAAGGTTTAATGTGTAAAATATAAAGTAGCTTTAAGCCACGCTCCCCATCTTAATACTAACTGTAATGGCGCCGAGATATGCTTGGAAAAGCCTGTTAAAACTCACGAATACGTTTTGGAGATTTAATAAAAACTTTCTTCGTCAAACTATATATTTTCTGTTTGAACTTTACACTATTATAGTCACAATTATTCAGTCCATGACTATATTCATGATTATACAAAATTTTTAGACACAACTGTACTTGTACCGAACTTGAAAGTAACACAATATACAGTCCACTTAAACTTGTAGTATGTATTTATTTATTGTAAACACAACACTATCTACCTAGTTTTGGATAACTGTTTCTGATAACGCTACGAGATGACATACATAGAGCAAACAAGCCACATGAAGTAATTAACGATAAGATTTGTCTTAGTAACTTTCCAGTTTTAACCATGTTCGAACCCCCATCTGTAACCAACATTATAAGTTGGGTTGCCGATATATTCAACTTTCCAAAGGTATCTTCTATAGTTTCTGCTTCCTTTCCACATTTGTCTTCTGTAATATTCTACTACGTAAAAGAAGAAGCAAGGATGCCTTACACTTCTTTAAAGTGCTCAAAGATACAATTCTTTCTTGCATCCGTTGTTTGTACTATAATTGACCTCCTTGTTGGCAATCTCCATTCCGGAATGTATTTCCCGCAAAACTTTCGAAATTCTTCATTGTGTACTATATTTTGTGGAATATTGCACACACTTTACATATAAACAAAGTTATATAGAAATTTATATTATGGTACATCACGTTGCGTATTTAACCGGTGTTGTTTGCTATTAAGACGTCTTTTGCTTACAAAAGTACTGTATGGTAAAATGTTGATATTGCAAACAATATATTTAATATTAGTGGCAGCATATTCTAACGACGGAAACCGGTTAATAAATCTATTAACAGTCGTTGAACATAACAAAGAACGCCGTCGATTCGCCATCATTAATCTACATTAACATACTAACCGTACGCGTATGCATCCCGACTTCGAGTATGTCCGACCGCTTTCGGAATACATCATCACGGCCAATGAAGCAGCTTATTCAACATTAATCTTTTCTAGGCAACAAGAGCGCTTAGACAATATCGAAAGAGTGATGGCACAAATTGCTGAGAAACTAGATGCTCTACTGCAGAAGCTGAAGAAGCTGGACAACGTCTCCAGAAAGTAAAACGGAATAAAACACCGACGTTATTCATTATCGATAGTTATATTTATTTATATGTGTTTCTTTATAAACAAAAAAAAGTATTTACAACAGTGAAATATCGTTTTATACAGATTCAATAATACATTTGGAAAAAATCAGTCGTAAATTTACAATATTTAAAAGGATAAATAAACTAAAGGTTATAGCTGACGTGAAGCTTACGATTGGAAGGAAATACTTTTATATTATACAATGAATACAATAAAAAAATTAATACGAAAAAAATATAATATAATAACTGCGATCTTTTATGATGTATTTTGCATTTACAGTATTCATATACACTATATATATTTTATTCCTTAATATTCCAGCTACTACAGTTAATTTAATGTTGTGATGAGCATTCTAATAATTATCACAAATTAAGAGCGGCGAACGCTGTTGACAATGAAAACGATGATGATGATGATGACGAAAGACTGTTTAAATATTAGACGATTATTATTATAGCGATGAAACTGTGAACAGTCTTGGAAATTTGTTTATTTTAAGGAAGTACTTTACTTTCGTGAAATAACACATAGTGACTTGATATTAAATTTACGATTAATATACAGTACATATATTTATTTTATGGAATGTACTTGAGCGTTATATTTAAATGGATCATCGATAATAATGAAACAAAAATAATAATAAGCTTATTAAGCTGTAGATATTTGATGATGATTGAAAATGCAAAAGGAACCGGTATATATAATAACATTTATAGTGATATATAAACATTAAATAGTAGTAATAAATGTGACAACGAAGTTGTTTTTATACTGCAAGCATTTTGCATAGTATGTTGTTCTTATGCAAATATAAATTTTGGATTTAGATTAAATATAAAGCTGCATATACAATAAGAGGATAAAAACAAAATCCCCCTCCAATCAAAGTAGTGCCGAAACATCATGCATATACAGTGAGGGACAAAAATTTAATTACTATAAAGTTAAAATGCACAAACGATAAAGCATTTTAACACAAATGTAGGGATGCGGGTTTTTTATAATTGAATAGGCAGTAGTAACGAAAGCTTACAAAACTCATTTTGTCGCATAGACAACAGTAAATTCGGAAGAAATAATAAAAATACGCTGGTCAAAATTTGAAATACAATCCAAAAATTGTTTGTGTTGATTTTTTCCGAACAGATGTACCGTTCTATTTGCGAATTTAGTTGCTGACGTATTTTTATTCAGTATTAATCTTGATTTCATTATAGTTAGACTTATAAACAAAATAATGGGCAAAGGAAAGCAAATAGAAGCCAGCGCAAAAAATTGTTAAATAATTTCAAGAAGGAAAATTTTGTCATTGGAAAGCGTGCTAAATATAAGAAAATATAAAACTTACAAAATAACGGGAAATAGGTCTAGAACTGGACCTGATAAACTTTCCCGCTGAGATGTTAGCCTTATCACAAAGGAAATGAGTAAAAATCTAAAAATAAATGCGCCAAAGTTAGCCGGTAACATTGCTACAGTGTCAGGCAAACATGTTCACCCGAAAATTGCACAAAGAGCTTTACGGGATAAGTGTTATCGAAGTAGAGGTCAGCGTAAGAAACCTCTTACGATATGCGGCAAAATAAACAATACTGAAATGCGCATGTGTCATGTGCTGAAACGTACCGAATGGTTTCCGAACGTGGTTACAATGTATGTGAATGTCTCTTTAGTGTTACTTGCTTCAGGATGGTTCTCACTGTTGCGGAAACAGTTTTTATCGTGGAGCACTACTTTCGGTCACACGGAAAAGGGGCTGAAAACAGTCCAAGCTTAAAAGAAGTTGCCAACGCATTTAGGTCTAAGTTTATGAAACAGACTCCGAGCAACGCCCTTATGTTAGCAGTTGTTGACAAGTTTCGACGTACGGGGAAGTGTGCTTTGCCAACGTAAAGGTCACGCGGATCGGCCAGTCACAACCAATACGAATCGCGGGCGGGTTTTGAATCAGTTGCTGCAATCACCGAAACAAAGCCTCCGACGATCATTATGAAAATTGAATATCAGTAATCGATCGTTCCGTCGAATGTTCAAGAATATTGGTGGGTTTACATACAAAATACCGACCGGACAACGTCTGACTGCAGCTGATAAGCATGTAAATATAATACTGCGCACGTGCGTTGGTTACGGATTACGAGGACGCGTCGATCTTGTTGAATGTTTGGTTTTCTGATGAAACCCATATTCATTTAAACGGATACATTAACAAACAGACAACACGATTTCTTGGATTCGAACGTCCCGACATAATTGTCGAGCAAACCCTTCATAGTAACTATGTTACCATTTGGTGTGCTGTATCCACACATGGCACATAGAGCCCGTATTTCATCAAAGCAGACGATGGAACGCCATTAATTGTGAATCGGGAGCGCTACAGGGAACAGGTTATCACACCATTTCTACATGATCTTCAGGGATTTTGTCGTGCCAGGAACCTACCACGTAATCAGCAATAGTTTCAGCAAGACGGGACAACCTGTTACACGGCTACGGAGTCTCTTCGAATGCTGCGCAATCATTTTGAGGATCGCCTTATTTCGCGTGGTATTAATTTCCCATACCCATCGCATTCACCAGACCTAACACCACCTGATGCGTACATATGGGAAATGCTGAAGGAGGCTGTTTTCCATACCGATCCACCGTTTGACATTCCAGAATTGCGGATTAAAAGTTAGCCAAAAGAGATTTTTTGTATTGTATTTAAACCTTTGTCCAGCAAATTTCTTTTCTGACGAATTTATTGTTATCTATGCAACAAAATATATTTTTTTTAATTTTCATTATTGTTTATTATACAACTAATAAATGCATTGCATACATACACATTTATGTTACAATGCTTTATTTTCATTTTAGGTAATGTTTGTGTACCTAACTTTAGTCGCTCACTGTATATTTTAATAGCCGTATTACAAATCATTATGGAAAGGAGTTTTATTCTTATTATATTACCTTACACTAGCCACAGACTCCATTTCTTTTAAATTATTAAAATAATATACGCTTAAAGAAATATTTTCAAAGAAATTGAACTCAAGTACTATTTCACTCTTTAATTTAATTAATCATTCCGGGGTATAAAATAATAATAATAATACGAGACAATCGCCACATTTTCTTTCATCGAACGATCTTTTCTATCACAGTTCTACACAGCAGCATATTAAAACGAGAAACGTAAGATACAAAAAGGAATACAAACCCACATTCGCTAAAGTGTAGTTTATACAGTTACATTTACAATTTGTTCTAAATCTGTAAATAAAATAAATGCATCTTTATTTAGTTTTCTGTACACATATTGAATTTTAATGCTACAATGATATACAAAAGTTTTACACATACATTACACACATCTGTTGCATTCGCGGAAAAGTGAAACGCTATAAATTTTTAATCTGTCCTTGTTTATCTGACATACTTTACTAAAGACTTATGCTTCCAAATATACAGGATGTCATTTAACTTGCGACTTTTTGTATATGATATAAGTGCATAGCCTGTTCGCACCTTAAAATTCAGTATTGGGTCTTATGGAATATTATCCTTTCTTTCTACTAACAAAGAGTTTATGCATGTACATTTCTTTTCAGCTTTGGAAGCATTTCGCAATTTTATGCTAGTGATTTTCTTTCACAGTTGCATTACACATGATCCCCATGACCTTTACATTTTCGCTTAATTTAATAAATAGAAATGTCACATTCGTAAATTATATTTTAATAAAAGCCGTTTCGTATAAATTTGTTAAATATAGAAATAACATGTAATAATTATATTAAACACAATTATGTGACTTAATACTATAATAAACATATACTAAATATTAGTTATGTTTCATTTGGCATTACTTCATATAGCCAACTGTAGAGTATAAAACATCCCAAGAATATAGCTTTGACACAATGTGGCAACAGTATTTGCATGTCCTATAAGGGCCATACTGAATTTTAACGCGCGAACGAACTGTAGGCATGTTAACAGAAATCGATTTACAAAAGTACAATATGGTCATATAAATTTACTCTCTAGCAAGCCATGATTTTAGGAAATTATTTCTTCAAAATGTCTTGTTGGTAGTGAATTGGCGGTGATAAATAAAATATATGTCTACTGTACTGGTTTATTGATGTCACACTGTAACTGTCATTAACGGCACAGAATAAGCTAATTTACACGTTTTTAAAGGTATTCTATCAATTTAAGTTTAAAGAAGAAAGATATCATGGCTTGCTAGACCGTAAATTTAATCGATCGTAACTAAGGTTTTCCACTAAAGATGTGATTATTTTTCGGCGAAAAGTAGTGTATATTACGAAATATGTACGAAGAATTGAAGTATAAGTTTTTAAGGTGCAATTTATTTTGTATGATTATTCCTAGTATTGCCTGCTACTTTTTTCTTACTGTTGCTTGCTGTTATTGCATTATCATTATTTAATTCACAAATACTCAAAAGTTTCCTGAATTTATAAAAAATCATTTATTCAAAAAAAAAGGGGTTTGGCAAATGGATTTCCATTAATTCTATACTTTTGCCCTACTCCCAAATAAATATTAAGTTGGATAACAACCTGTATATATACCAACAGCATTTTCTTATATCCCGGCAAAAACTTCCGTTAATAAGAATCTCCCAAGAAAGTTTAAATCGGTAAAACATTAGCTTGAATTTAATATTCAAATAGTTGGAGATGTAGAAAATTTGTAATTCTGACGGAAGTTGTATCGAACGCAAAATCTTGCATATGATTTTCCAATTTCGTCTAAGCTAGCTTACAACTAACAAATTAAATTTATTCTTAAATTTCCAATTTGTGATGTTCCTTTGGGAGCTTTAGGAAAAGGGCAAACTTCTTTTTTATACTAAAATTAGCAGTCAATAGACTAAACAAGAACACATTTTGCAGTTCTCAAACTCCAACTAATAGTTTCACATTTTCGTGAACACGCTGTATATTAAAAAAAGTCCGTAATATATTTTACATAGGAAATGTCTTAAAAATAGTGCGTATGTATAGTTCCAAGTTTTATATGTATATATATTTATACGTTTCACTATGAGTCAGTAAGTACAGTTATAAACAAGGAAATTTAGTTTTTTAAAGGAATCAATATAAAATGATCCCTAAAAATTACAAATAGATTTCCATCAAGTTTCTAGTTTGATTTTAAGAAATAAAATACGACAGTATAGTTTTAATATAAACATTAATTTGTATAAAAGCTCTTTTTTAATGCATATTATAATAGCTGCCTGTTTTTTAAAATAAAATACATAATTGAATTAGCTTAGTTTAAAGAATATTGTTTGCTAAATTATGTTTTAAATGGAAGTTTTTACACCCTTGCTAATTATTAGCAAAAGGAGAGTATTAATTTCTTGTTTATAACTCCATTTGTTTAAAGATTAACGAGTATATATTCTCGATAATAAATTGCAGAACAACCAAAACATACAGTTAAATAAAACGTTACCCAACAAGTATTGAAATCAGATATTTTTTAGAAGCAAAATTTAATCCATAAGCTATAACCTATCTTGAAAATAAAAACAGAATGTAGCAATACGAAGTAAATTGTATACACTACTCGTTCTTGTTGATGTTCGAAATTCTAGTACAACAGATTGCTAATATAAAGAAATGTTTAATAATCTAGAAACTTAAAGACTGATTATTAAAATTTCAACGAAGCAATTAACTTGGGTGTTGATAGGGTTAAAGTAAAATGTACGAATTTCTCTTCAATATTTAGAAGTTAGTACCGCACTGGAATTTTGTTTATGATTTAAACGGAATTTAGTTCAAGTTACTAAAGCGATTCAAAGGAAAGGTATATATTTTTTTATAAATAGAGATTGAAGAATTTTGTTTGCATGGCAATGATATGGAACGAAATTTTTATGCATGTTATAATAAATCGGGAGCAATCACTTCTTTAGATTTAGTTGTTTAATTTACGTACTATTTATGTAAAATTGTTTTAAAGATTAATTAATTTCATCGAAAATATTGTATAATTGCGATAATAATAAAATATCACAATTACAATATTTAATTAACAAGAAATAGAAACAGATAATAATTTTGTATAATATATACCTTTGCTCTTAACAAAAACTATTATAATTAATCTGTTATTAAAACTGCAATTGAACAGTATGTGCTGATATGACTAGCGTCATTTTAACACATTACATGAACTAATATGTCGGTGCTGTATTGGTTTTGTGATCTAAAATTCGTAACACATCATGGACGTGTCTATTTTTAATCCTTTGTGACATCTCAGAAATCAGCATCTGCTTCAGTCCTTATTTTACAATCTAAAAGTTAATGGACATAATAACAAGTACGAAAAAAACAGGAAGAAGTATATAATTAAGAAATAAACATTAATAGAGTATATAGCTGCCCCTTACAGACATGCGTTGCTGTTGAATCATCCCTTGAATGTATTTTGTTATACATTTGCAAAGTGACATTGATACCATCAACACATGGTGTTGTAAAGCCTCTACAGGTCACATGAGGTATATATTCCTATATTTAACTAGTGGATGGCATTATAAGTATTACTTCGTGTAATTATAGAATGTCACACAAGCTGAAGTGGTCGATGAAAAAATAAATACCTGTTCTATCAATTTTTATAATATCACACACAATGGTCTTTGTTGCAGATTTGCAACTTTGTGCTCTCGAAGTACAAAAGTTATTTGACAATGAATTCCAATAGATGTGTTCCAACAAACAAAGAATTGGCTGCAATTGGGGCAATTTTGACGTCGGTGAAGACAGATATGATTTATCAGAATCGGATAGTGTTGCCAATTTTAATTTTATACCAAGTGATGACGATGTCAATGCAAGTGAAATTTAATATGAAAATGAAGCTATACTTTCCGATGAAATTGAGCAAAACGATCAGATAATTTACGCTTCCGCAAGGAAAAACTAAATATCAAAAAGAAAAGTAACATGGAAACAAGCTAAAACTTGTGACTGACTGGTTTAGAACCAACAACATTGATATTATGGCGTGGTCGTCGTAGTCCCCAGACCTAAATCCAATACAGAACCTGTGAAAAATTCTGGACAAGAAAATTGGTGAATTAAATTGACCGTACAATAATAGAAAGACTTATAAGTATATACCACGAAGGTGTAGAGCAGTTATAACCATAAAGGGTTATCATTATAAGGAATAAGAAATTTTCCATCTATTGCTATAATTTTTTCCATCCGTATTTTACAAATAAATAATAATTTCATAAGACATACTGTCGCACAATACTCACATACACATAACTAATTTAAGACTTAGAAAAAGTTGCTATATTTCTGGCCGATACTGTATGCATGCATATCACGTATTATCAATTTGTCATATTTATTGATTAACCCTGTGTAGCTTCTACAATCTACTAAGACTTACTAGCCAAAATTAATTAAGATAATTGGTAACATGATGGAAGATGTACAAGAATAATAGAGTGATGAATTGTGTTGTAAAAGTATTTATAATTGGTGGCATATTTTTTTGAATCGAATAATTTTGATATGCAAAAAGTTGCTTTGTATTACATCTGACATAGATATTCAATTCTTAAAAACAGGGTAGAAAATATCAATGATGTGAAACTATAGCACATTTACTTTAAGAATGTAGCATTTGACAAGATAGAATATTTTCGGCGTTTGCTATTGGCAGATACCTAAGACAAAATTACACATGACAAAAAAGTTGTTTTTCGGTTTGGTTGTCTATTTGGTTGTTTGTTGTATTTCTCGTTCTACCACTTTTAGAACCAAATTGTGTTATTGTAATGGATAATGCACCTTCAATCATTCTATCAAGGCAGAAACAATCCCAACGACTGCATGTAAAAAGAATGCTTTAATTAATCGTATTATTTCAAAAGCAATTGCCACGGATAACTCGATCTTAAGGATAGAACTTTTGGAACTCGCTCAAAATTACCTTAATAATAATTCGATACCCTATGTAGTCGATGAAATTGTAGCAGAAACTGTTCGTACAATTTTAGGGCTGCCACCGTTATCATTGTAATCTAAACCCTATAGAAATGGTACGGGATCAAGTCAAGGAATCTGTAACTGCAAATAACAAAACTTTTAAATTGCCAGAGGTGAAAGATTTATTAGTCGAAGCACTTCAATTGGTAACTCCTGAAAGATTGAAAAATTGCATTGAAGCCAGATAACGTCGTTGAAGATATGGAAGAATTTATTATGACCGCTAATATTGGATCATCATCAAAAATGTTCTCACTCAGTAATGATTTCGACTTGTCAATATAAAACAGTATATATAGTTGAAGTAATTGGAACATCGTTCTATAATTGTGATTTTTGTACGTTTGGAAACGTATTACTAAGATATTTCCCATTAGAATTTAGAATTACTTTCAAAGAAACTGACAATTCTTATAAAACTGATATTTTATTTTCAAATCATCCGCTACTATTTAACCGAGTTAAGTTTTGGCTGTATAATACGGACGCTGATAGCAGCGCTATCTACTACATTCTTAAAGCGAATGGACTATAAATAGGATTAAGAACTTTCTAGAAAGTAGTGAAATCGGAAACATTCAATTCAACTTCTTTAGTCTTATAATCAACAAGAGAAGATGAAAGTCTAATTTTATTTTATGGAAATGTACGGTACAAAGCTGTACATGTAAGCATGCAACTTTTAATATGTCTTCATTGCGTTCCATATCATTGCTATCTCGTAAGAATGAGCATTCTTATTTTAATGTATCTTAGTTAAAATTTTATATAAAAATTAACAAGTACAAAAAAAAAAACAACAATTAAAAACCTTCTTAAAAATTACCTTCATCTTCATTAAAAATAATCTGTATGCTTAGGTTTTCCTGTATAACCACATCATATTCGCTTTAAAGCAAACGAAGACGATCAGGAAGAGGATCAGTAGGATTTTAGAGGATCACTTTCTATCTGAAGAATCGGAAAATTGCTTCTCCAATGAATCGCATTCGGCCAGATCTTCGCCGTTGGGCTGGTAGAGGCTCGAAGCCAGATTTGAGTCGATGCTGTCGTAAAACTTGGTGATTTCGCCGTTGCCCGATGCCGTCGACCACAGGAAGTTGTTCGCCGATTGGTAGTTCTGACCGCTGCTGGTTTCGGTTGTCTGTCCGGGTGCGGATACGGTTTCGTTCAAAGAATCCGGATACTCCAATTCGCAGCTGTTATATGAGGAGAGAATCCATTGAGACTGAGATTTTTCTTTTGTAGAGTTTGAAACCATCTGAAAATTCACAATTGATGAGATCGGATGTTTTATTACTTTACGTTGAAGAAGGCTATCTATATTGATTTTAATGATTTTCCATTTTTTTTTGTAAAATGTCAAAAGCACGGCAAGGAAAAAATCATGCATAATGCAAAAATGAGTATGTACCAAGTGTAATGCATAGGGTTTTTTCCGGTTTAATTAAGAGATGGCGCCAGTGAAATGTATGCGGCGTATTAATTTGACACATACGTCATTCTGTCAAATTGAGTCCGCCAAAAACTAGCGTTTTTTGCTTTATCGTTCAGTGATCATGTTAAGGTTTGTGCCTGAAAAAGAACATTTGCGTGCGCATTATTTTTCTTATTTAATCAAAAGAAAGAGGCTGTTGAAAGTCATCGCTTGCTGGTAGAAACATATGATGAACACGCTCTATCGATTAGAACATGTGAGATATGGTTTCGACATTTTAAAAGTGATGATTTCAATATGAAAAACAATGAGCGCTTTTGTAGACCACAAAAATGTGAGCACGAGCAATTGCATATCTAACGGCAATTAGTAGAAGCATTGTATGTGTCACAAGAAACAATCAGCAGATGCTTACGAGCAATGGGGAAGAACAATAAACTCGATAAATGGGTCCCACACGATTTGAATGGCTTCAAATAGAAAACCGCAGTCATCTGTGAAATGCTGCTTCAACCCACGAAAGGAAATCCTCTTTGTATCGAATTGTGACGGGTGACGAAATATGGATTTATTTTAAAAACCCGAAGCGGAAAAAATCGTGGCTTTCACCTGGCGAAGCTGGTCCTTCAACACCAAGGTCAAATCGCTTCGACAAGAAGGCGCTCTATGTCTGGTATTGTGTATTATGAACTCTTAAAGCCCGGTGAAACCGTTATCGAAAGACGACTGGAATGGGCCAGGTGACATGGAAAAGTGATTTTGTTACACGACAATGCGCCGTCTCATACAGCAAAACTAGTGAAAGACAGACCTGGCGCCATCTGCCTATCACCTCCTCGCATCAATAGGGCAGGCGCTCGCAGAGCAGCACTTCAGCGATTTCGAGGAAGTTCGAAAATGGCTTGACGAATGGTCTGGTCTAGTATTCATAAATTACCTGAAAGATGGGTGAAATGTGCAGAAACCGATGGACAATATTCTGAATAAAAAAAAATAGTTTTCTTTGAAAATTAGCAAAAAACCGGAAAAAACTTATACATACACTTGGTAGTTTCAAAAAAAGGATTAAATGTGTCAGAAAAATCATTCAAACCATTTGGAAATATTACTAAGCTGTGGCTTAGGTTATTTACTGAGGGCTTAATACGATTAAATTCTGATAATATGGATACATACTAAACTGGGTAGTCACAAAGACGTCAAAAATGCTGATATTAAGTTACCTGTCATCAATCAGCCAATTATTCACTATTGCCAACAATGCCACAGACTCATACTAATATTACACACTATATATAGTTAATAATCTAAGATCTAAAGTTATTTCGTGCAAGATTGGGTAATTGGTGCATGCAGAAAGGTTAGTAGAAATTACGTATCGTAATTAAATACCATATGATAAAGAAAGTAGGTAATAGCAATTGTAAAAGTTACAAATTCAATACCAATACGAATATTAAACTTTTCCGAACTTTACCAATGAATTATTAGCTTTGAAACTTCTTTAATACGTATCTTTTAATCTTAATGCAGTTCCGTTTCTATCTTGGGGTGTTTATAAACGACACGCGAACTTTCGCTGACCATCTTCTAAATAACATCTGCGTTTGGGATAAACGTTTGACATTTGTGAAACCAAAGAAACTTTCGCCAACAACAGGTGCCATTTGCGTTAACATTTGTGGGTCGATGCGTCCTCAATACATTATGACATACACTATCGCTCATAATAGTATGGACGCTTCCTATTTCATGCAAAATTTGACGCTTCAAAACAAAACAATCATAAGAAAAATATTTATTCATCTACAACTCATTATTTTTAATATTTCTTCATTCTCTGCATCAGCGAAGTAGTTTTTGCATAATAATGACGTGTGCTTCGGATCGTTATCATGCATCAACTCAACATTGTTGCATATTAAGCGCAATCCGATTGGCAGAGGATTTTCTTCTAATATCCCACGATAATTCTCCTTCTTCATTATTACATCATAACCCCATACAAGAATGGAACCACCACCTTTCTTTATTGTTGATGTAATTCACTCAGGAAGCATTTTCTCGTCTTTTTAGCGCCATCAAATGTTCTACGGTTTTGACCAAACACTTCATATTTGGACTCATCAATCCGTAGTACGTTTCTGCATTGTTCTATTGTCCAGTCGTTGTGAGTGTTAGCCAGCTGGAGACGTTTTTGTCGTGTTGCTTCTTTTAAGCGACATTTCACTGTACTAACGGATCTCTTCCTGTTTCTAACCCGATTCATTTCCGTCGTAATTTCAGGAGCCGTTAATCGCCTATTTCTCTTACTAAGGAATTTTATGCGATCATCGTCGCCCCCGGATGTTGTTTGAGGACGTCCTGGATAATTTTTGCTAGTAAGTGTACAAGTTTGTTCGAAGCGACGAGCAGTTGAAATTTTCGGTGGATTTGTTTACATTAAGTTGCCCGGAAATATTCCGCACAGAATATCCTTCTTGATGTAGCATTAATATTGCTGATCGTGTTTCAACACTAAGTGGTTTTCCGCCAGGCATTTTTACATAGAAATTAAATCATTTACTTGTATAAAGAAATAACAATATCGAGCTGCATTTAACGGTAGCTAATGATAAACGAAACTCACTGTTAATGTAATTTATGCATACTTTACGCGGTAAATACCATTTTTGCAGAAGTTTTCATTTATAGTGTCATACAATTTCTATCCGTACATTATTTAAAACATCTATACCTACAATTTTGAAAAGTAATATTCCACTTTCGTTATTTATCAACTTAGTTCTTTAATTAGTAAATTGTGTACGTGTTTATAGAATTATTATAGGAATAAAAGTACTTCTTTTTAAAATATTTTGTTAAAATTTAAAGTGTCCATACTATTATCAGCGGTGGTGTATACAGCGTCTAACAGAAACACTCATTACTTTTGGAATGTGGTCTTGTCATTGAAGCGAAGAAAATTCATTGAGTTTGTACAATATGGAAATGTATTTGAATGACACCTTTTATATTCATTTAAATCTCAATGAATGGCTTTGTATTTCTGCTACTTATCCGTAAAGTCGAGTAAACTAGCATTTTTTACGAATACAATCCCTAGTTGAATACGATTTATAAAAATATCACGTGAAAGCAATTATTTACAAAATATACGTAAGAAATAAAATCTTTACAATAAGATTGGTCATCGCATATAAGCTTTTAATGCATTTTCGGATTTATAGATTTAAAATTTATGACGTCAATCCTGCTATCTGGAATATTCATTAAACCATAATAAGTATATGTCTTTCAACTGAAAATTTTCCGTACTTAAACAAACAAATTCCTTGATGATAAAGTTAATACAACGGATGAGGTTTTTTTCGATGGTTACCATAAGACTCTTGGAAACTAGGGAAGTACCTTTCATTATTTGAAAAAGTCTTATTTCTTCTAGCAATAGACCACACTTTTTGACATATAATATAAAATTTTGCAATATGTAATTGTTCTTCAAGTAAAATTTACATTTTTACAGATGAAACAAGTGAAATTACAAGCAATAGAAATATCAATAGTTTTCATGACTCCCTATTTAAAATAAAATAAAAAATAATTGCGATATTAGTTATATTATAAATTAATTATAAAATTTAAAGGTCCTTTCAGTATGATAAAATTACGATTTTCTTGCAATTTCCAATGTATTAAATTTCCGAAAAAATATCGGTCTCGGAGGGGACTTGAACCCAACATCTCTACATCTTCGGTGTAGCGTGCGAGGCCATTCAATCCAAGTCGCCTTAAATCTCCTTAGATGTCACAATGCCAGTAGATATCTACGTTGGAAATTGCAAGAAAATTGTAATTTTATCATTATTAATGCCAAAGATGGTTTAGTATTTATATTCATATTAATACTAGTATTAATATGGCTGTTAGTTTAGTCCTTTCAGTATGTTTAAAAATGAGGACCACAGTTGTTCGCAAAACGTCAAGGCCACGACGGAACTCAACAACCGTTACAACTAGGAAAATGCTTATCCTACTTTAGTTTAAATAATATATTGGTATTCAAACTTCATTTCATATGGTATCTAATGCAGAATACATATTACATACCTGAGTTAGGAAAAGCTATATTACATCATTACTATGGGAAAAATGCAGTACCAATTGTAGTTTATATGAAGAATGCAGATCTTCAAGCGGAAAAGAAGTAAATTTACCGGACCTTTTCAAATTACCTAGCACAATTTCTCAGATTGAAGCAAAATATTTGCATATACATTTACAGTGGTATATCCTTCAACCACATATAGATAATTATTTTGTTGAATATACTAAAGGAAAGATGAGAAATATGAGTTTAGACGAGTCTATTGAAGAAGTTAAAAACTGTTCCAAAACATTATACCAGAAGTCGCCTAACAGATGCAGTAACAACGAGTAACTTATCGAGGCATCAACCAACACGGTGTACGTTGAATATACCGATACCATTGGTAGGCTGGTGAATTTGCTGTAGTAAAAGATGAACAGCTACGGTTATGTGTCGACAAAATGAAAGACCGAAAACCATTCTGAATATTATAGTGCCTGTTCTAAATCCGTATGTATATTAGAATAGTATACTGGCGAAGTAATTGTGAAGGCAGTGCTGGATATGCTAATCAAATTTCAATTTTCTTCTCTTAAAGAAGACTATGGAAGACTTTTACATGTAACGTATAAAGATCATGCTTTATACCTTGTACACAAAGTATTCGGTAATGTTATCCAGAGGATGCATTAATTTTTTTAATTCTACCTTGGTGTGCCGGACTACCATTCTCTTATTTTTGTCTTCCTCAGTTTCCTGTTATGAACCAGTTGTTTGGCTTCAATCCATCCCACATTTTTTTTTTTCTAATGTTCTATACATTTGTGCTTTCCAGGTGTTTCAGGGTCTACCTATTCTGCTTTTGCCCTCTGTTTTGGCTTCGAAAATCTTCTTTGTTATTCGATTTTCTTCCATCCTGTGTATATGTTCAAGCCATCCCAGTTGTCTCTTCTCTATGATTATTTCTATTGGCTTGATATTTAGACTACTAGTCGTGTATATGATTTTGTCTCTCCTTACTCCTTCTATTCTTCTTAAGAATCTCATTTCCTTGGCTGTGACTTTGCTTTTAATTCTATTCGTGGTTATCCATGACTCGCTGATATATGTTAGTGTAAATCTGACCACTATTTTATATACGAGGGAAGGTCTAGAAGTTCGTGGAATGAAAGGGTTTTAAATAAAATAAAACAATAAATCTATTTTTCCTTTTCAATATAATCACCCTTAAGCACAATACATTTATTAGATCTATGAATTAATTTTTCTAAACCATCATAAAAATATTTTTTATCTTTCGCCTCAAAATGGCCCAAAATTGCCTCCTTTACCTCATTGTCGTCGGAAAACTTTCTTCCACGTGTCTTTTTTTAAATTGAGGAACAAATAAAAATCACTAGATGCCAGGTCTGGACTGTAGGGTGGATGGACTATTGATTGAAAGCCATGCTTGTGTAGAGCAGCCATTACAACTTTGTTCTTGTGTACCGGCGCATTGTCTTGCAAGAGCAACACACCCTTGGTCAATTTTCCTCGACGTTTTTCCTTAATGGCCTCTTTTAATTTTTCTAATATCGCTGCGTAATATTCTCCTGTTATGCTCCTATCTTTTTCTGTGTAATCAATTAATAATATCCCCTCACAATCCCAAAAAATAGTAGCCATCAACTTTCCAACCGATTCTGACACTTTGAATTTCTTTGGCGGTGGTGTTCCCTTTTTATGCCATTGAATGGACTCCTGTTTGGACTCAGGCTTAAAATAATGAACCCATGTTTCATCTCCGGTAACAATCCGCTCCAAAATCTGTGCTGGTTTGTCTTGACACAGTTCCAAAGATTGTTTGGACGCATAGACGCGCTGCTGTTTCTGCAGCGGCGTGAGCATTCTCGCTACCCATCTCGCACTGACTTTTGTCATACCCAGATGGTCATGTAGGATACGCAAAATGGTGGTATCTGATACTCCAACTAATGCAGATAATTGTTTTTTTTTCGACGATGTCTGATGTTGGCCTCAACTGGCCGTCCTGAGCGGGGGTCGTCTTCAATCGACTCCCGACCATGTTTAAAAAGACCATGCCACTTATAAATCATTGATTTACTAGGGCACTGTTCCCCATACACGGTTTCCATTTCATTCAATATGGTTTGAGCGTTCTTTCCTTGCTTTGTAAGGAACTTTATCACAGCACGGTGTTCAATTTCCTCCATAGTTTCAGTTTTCTTCCGGATTGACTTGTTTAGCAGGTAACTATTCGTAAACGACTGACGCTATAGGGCTGCAACTTAACTTATATACTAATGATGAGTCGCCAATCAGAATGATACCTTTTTTAATAGCATCATCTATTAGCACAAAGAATAACAATTGATTTAATACGCCTTCCTGCTTTAATCCAATTTGTGTTTCAGGTGATTCTACGTTGGAGGTTCTGACTTTATTCTTGTTATTTTTATACAATGCCGAATCATCTCTATCATTACAATTAAGTCTTGGTTGGTTCTTCCTTTTCAAAATCCATGTTGTATATCTGCTAATGTTATTTTCAGTTTCTCTCGGAGCCTTTTTTCTAATATTCTTGTCAATACTCTTCCTGGGATGCTTGTTAACGTTATTCCTCTGCAATTTGAGCATTCTTTTGTGTCTCCTTTTTTGTATATAGGCATAATTATTCCCATAATCCATTCCTTTGGTATTTGCTTTTTTTAATGATGTTGTTTAAGAGGTCAAGCAGTTCTATGTTACCTTTGTCTTTCATGTATTTTATCATTTCAGCCGTGATTCCATTAATTTTAAATACCAAAAATGTGTTTTTGAAATCTCCCAAACGAATTCGAAAATTCCACAGATAGTGCCCTGAGGATTTATTTTTGGAGAACATGGTTGAAGACGGCTTTCTATTACTGCGTGAATTTCCAAAAAATAAAATCTGTAATTCTACGATTCAACCCTAACGAGGCTGCAGTAATTAAACAAAGCCACTAAATCGAAAGATCGAAAAATCCCCCTAAAAACTAATGACTATCTCTAATATGTAGTTATCAAGTATCCGTAAATTTGCATAGTTTATACTTTCTGAACCAATCTGACATCGCTATTGCATCTGTTAAGCGATACTAGTAAGTTAAGTATAAATTCGGCAAAACATTCTCCTTTCTTTTTTTCCGCTTAAACGAATAAGTAATAAAAATTCAGATAATGAATGTCATATGTATGTAATCTTTGTATAATACAGAGAAATGAAACGGCGAAGATTGCAAAATTAGGTTATCTAATTTACGAGCATCATGCCATTCTTGAAATAATCAAATATTTACCTAGCCGCAATTTGATTCTCTTGACAAATTCTAAACTTATGTCGGATAACTCACATTCTTATCAGTTAGCTTATTATACCGACAATGGTAAAGACCTAAATAATGAAATCAACTAAAGCACGTAATAAAAACTTCCGACAATCAAGCCAACGATTTCATTTGTATCGCCCGCTCCCATTTCAACCTGCTTTAAATACTGGAGACAAGGTTCAATGATTACCTATTGTCATGTTATTGCACAGATTTCCTTTGCAAGTTCACTCACTTTCCCATGATTACACATACGTCTCTAGCACAATAAATCGTGTTTACAATGGAATTGATGTTTGCATACCCGATGGAAGTGGATTGCAATTAAATTTCGCAGCGTATAGCGGGATTTTTCCCATCGCTGACGTACAAAAGCGAAAAACGTTCTGTCGAAGTTATTCTTTGCACGTTTCACACCAGAAATAAAAAAAAAGGAGGAGTGGAGAATGCGGAATAATTTCGCCAAAAAAAAGAGCTTTTTTACTGTCGCTAAGGAATGTTAGATCTCAACGGGAATTGTCTTATGGTGATATGGATAGTAATTATACACTGCGAAGAATAAACGTTTCCATGTCTGATATATAGAAGTTTCTTCGACTCGTTTCCATTCGGGTCAAAGCATTCTACAAAGTACAAGAACTGGATTGTCGTAATAAAAACTATATGCCGATAGATACAACTTCTTCCCGTTTGTCGCTTTCACTACCAACACAACGTTTCTGCCAAGTTTAGAACGCTTCTTTCGGAATAGCACACAACCCTCAAAATGTGTCAAAACGGCATCCTTTGAAGGTACACTTCAAGTCAGTAAACAGAAAAGTAAACAGAAAAAAAGGCTGCTGGATCAAAATCTTAAGAGTAGGCTAATTGGGGTGCAGCAGTAGTTTCTTCTTTAACCAGCTCTGGTGCGTTGTCGTTGTGCTAGACTCAATATTGGTTTAATCACAACTGAGGTCTCTTCCAGCATACGGCTTACCTGAAGCAAGCTTTTCAGGACTGCTATAGAAGGTTTTTGTTTATTGTCTGACTACGTGGAATGAATTCGTAGTGGATTTACAGACTCAGACAGTAGATTAGCTTTTAAAGGCTTCTAAGTATTCTCTACGAAGATTAAATGTTCTTTTGCGCGAGCTGGAATTCACTCTGGAAGCAGTTATTCCACTCGTTTGTTGGTACAGTCGAAATTGTGTTTTTTGAAGACATCGACTGTTCCTTCTACGGACTGGAACCTTTGACCACGCAGTGCGTTCTTAATTTTTGGAAAGATAAAGAAATCGTTGGAATTTAGGTCTGGACTGTATGGAGAATTTTAACGCAACAATTCGATGCTTTGTTGCGTTAAAAATTGTCTTGTGCGCTATGTGTGAACTTTTACTGTCTTGGTGGAGGATGATTCGTCGTTTGGTGTTGGTTTCTCGAAGCTCACCGATGACTTGCGACAAACAAATAGTTCTAGTTTGATCTTGTAGAGGAATCGTTGTTACATGACTTGCTTTCGAGATAAATGTCGCGACCACCTTTTTGGATATACTTCAAGAATGGATGATTTTTGTTGGTTTTTCTTCATCTTGGAACATCCAAACAGATACTTGGCGTTTATTTTCTGGCTAGTATGAGTAAATCCAAGATAAATCATTGTATTCGTTTTTAGACTTTCTGGTGTTGAAGCTGTCTAAAGGTTGTTGACACCAATTCACCCTAGCTGCCTTGTGTTCTTCGGCCAGCAGATCCGGAATGCAATGGGAACCTAATTTTTTTACTTCATGCAACATCTTTTGAAATTCCCAATGATGACTCAATTTCGTGATGTTACATGTCAATCTTCCTTCGTTGATGATCTTGTGTATCGAGGTCTTACTGAGTGACTGCTGTTTTTGGTGCATCTGCTCTTGGGTCATGGCTAAGATTAATCTGTCCATGTTGGAATTCTCCACACCAACGAGACATTGTTGATTGGTGTGGTGGTCTTTTGTCGAGGCGAGGTATTCTTGTTGAGATAATTATCAATTCAAAAATGATAAAAAGACTATTGCGCGAAAATGTCCTCGGTTTAATTCCATTTTTCAACTAACTTATAAATTTTGACAGTTCGTCGTGGCAATAACAGTACACGTATCGTACTGAGACTTTGGATTTAGGTTAACTAAAGATGGAGGTTATTTTTCAGTACTGACATTTGATTCCAGAATGCATAACTTAAAAGACATCCCTTGTACCTTGTGATATTAAATATTAATTAACATATTTTTTCTGTAATCAGACGAAAAACTATTCTCTTTAAAGTCTTTACTCTACCCACGTGACCAACCATCATCAAAATTTAAATTTGACATAATTTCTTCTGGCCTCTACGCTCCAGTATGTGAAACTTAAAAGACATTCCTCGTACAAACCACCATCAGTTTGGTCAGCGCGATCTATGCCACACCCATTGCTACGACTGAATCTTGGTAACGACGTCATCGACATAAACCCAGGTTTCGTCACCTGTTAGCATGGCTTTCAGGAAGTTTTCCTTGACGCTAATACAGCGGTTCTTAACTGATGTCAACACGGTTTGCTTTCTGGCCCTCGGTCAACACACGAGGCACGAATTTTGTATGTGGACACGAGTAAGTAAATTACTGGCACTCTATTTGGACACCTCGTGTTTAATTAAATTTAAAGTTGTATGAATTGCATCTCCTACGTCGAAATTTCGTAAGTCGGGGGTCCTCTGTATATTATTTACCAGGTGTATGCATAAGTTTTTTCTGGTTTTTTGCTAAAAAGAAACAAAAAAATATTGTCCAGCGGATTCAACACATTTCACCTATCTTACAGGTAATTGAAGGATACCAGCCAAAAAAACTGTTTGCTTTTTGGGGCAAACCATTTGTCGAGCCATTTTCCAACTTCCTTGAAATCGCTGAAGTGCTGCTCTGCGAGCGTGCGAGAAGAGGTAATAGTCAGATGGCGCAAGGTCTATGGAGTACGCGGGTGCGGAAGAATGTCCCATCCAAGCGATTTCAAGGTGTGTTTTTAACTGGTTCTGCTGTGTGAGACGACGCATTGTCGTGTAACAAAATCACTTTGTCATGTCTTCTGGCCTATTCCGGTCGTTTATCGATTAATGCGTGGTTTAAATTAATCATTTCTTGGCGATAGAGTTGTGTATTAACGGTTTCGCTGGGTTGCAAGAGTTCATAATACACAATACCGCTCTGGTCCCGCCAGACACAGACCATGGCCTTCTTGTCGAAGCGATTTGGCCTTGGTGTTGAAGGACTGGCTTGGCCAGGTGAAAGCCACGATTTTTTTTCCGCTTCGGGTTTTCAAAATAAATTCATTTTTCGCCAATCATCACAATTCAATACAAAAATAATTTCCTTGAAGCAGCATTTCACGGATGACTACGATTTTGTATTTGACGTTCATTGAAATCGTGTGCTCGCGCTCGTAAACATCTGCTGATTGTTTGTTGTGGCACATGCAATGCTTCTGCTAATTGCCGTTGAGTTTGAGTTGGGTCATCATCCAATAACTCCTGCAATTGCTTGTCTTCGCATTTTTGTAGTCTAGCAAAGCGCTCACTGTGCTTCACATTGAAATCACCACTTTTAAGTTGTATGTTTCTGCCAGCAAACGATGACTTTCAACAGCCCTTTTCTTTTGATTAAATGAGAAAAGTATTGAGTGCCGCAAATGTCCTTTTTCAGGCACAAAATTTGATATGACTACTGAACGATAAAGCAAAGACGGCCGACGAACAAAATGACGTATGTGTTAAATAAATACGCTACGTACTCTCTTAGTTAGACTGGAAAAAAATTATGCATACACCTGGCATGTTGTAGATGTGATTTTTTGTTAAGCACGTTGCTGTTCAAACGTCTATTAATTAGTAGTTGTTTAATGTTGTTCACTATATTACAACTATAAAGTAATAGCAATAATGTACAAAGATTTGAAATAGAGAAGTATTGATAACTCCGTTTATATTCAATGTTAAAACTATGGTTCTTTATTGTTAATTTTTTTTTGTAATTTAAAATTTAAATTAGTTGAAAGTTACAAATAGAAACGAGGTATAAAACTATTTCTAGAGCAAATGTTGAATTTGGTAGTTCTTTGATTGGATCTTTTACAGCACACGATATCTTAAAAGCATCTAAGAAGTTAAAATCTAATTTTACTGCTGGTCATGACGGCCTCCCCGCATTTTTTGCACGTGATTGTTGTGTAGTACTATGCGAACCTCTAGCTAGAATATTTAACTTGGCCGTAAGTTCTTCTACCTTTCCTGACGCTTGGAAGATTAGCAGAATTACACCCGTGTTTAAGAAAGGTAATCGTTCTGACTTCCAAAATTATAGACCAATAAATATTTTATCCAACTTTGCAAAAATTTTTGAATATCTTCTGTCTCACAGAATTTACGTTAGTGTCAAGCCTTACTTATCTTCGCGACAACATGGTTTCATTCCAGGAAGGTCTACTACAACCAACCTTGCTGAGTTAGCACAGCATATTGCCGAATCCATGGAACGACGTCAACAAGTAGATGTATTATACACCGATTTTAGTAAAGCATTTGACACTATCAATCATTCCCTTATGGTATCTAAGCTGAGTAGTTTTGGTTTTCCGCCAAGTATAACAGAATTGATCCGCTCGTATTTAACTGATCGTTCATGCTATGTTCACTACAATGGATATACATCCTTAACATTCTCTGCTTCCTCTGGTGTGTGCCAGGGATCCAATTTGGGTCCCCTTTTGTTTAATATTTATTTGGATGATCTCCTACAGGGGCTGGACTGCAATGTACTGGCTTACGCGGACGATCTTAAGATCTACAATACCATAACCTCCCCGGCAGATTGTCTGTTTCTCCAGAACAGTCTGGATACTATTGTTAGATGGTGTACACAGAATGGAATTCATTTGAATCTGGATAAGTGTGCTGTTGTAAGCTACTCCAGATGTCATAGACTATACAATTTTCACTATGCTGTAAGTCAGGCTATTGTTCCTAGGCACTCGTCTGTGATAGACCTGGGCGTGCAGTTTGATGCAAATTTGTCGTTTGCAGACCACATATTGTCCATACGAAATTCTGCGATGAAATTCTTAGGATTTCTCATACGATCCTGCAGATCATTCAATAATCCTGCCTCGCTAAAAGCATTATACTATTCGCTTGTCCGCACTGGGTTGGAGTATGCCTCCATAATTTGGTATCCTCACTATCTCCATCTGCAAGTACTACTTGAAAGAGTGCAAAAACGATTTTTGAAATACCTGTCCTTCAAAATTGATGGCACTTACCCTGGACGCGATGTTGATTATGCTGGTCTGCTGAGGAGACACGGCTTTGTATCGTTATCGGATCGAAGGAAGGAATTTAGCAGTCAATTTCTACTTAAACTAATTAATCACGCTATTGACGCTCCATCCCTTCTCTCCAAAATTAATTTTGTGGTACCTCAGTACCATACCAGGTCCTTCCCTAATTTTAAGGTCCCGTCATGCAAAACTAATGTTCTGCTTAAAGCACCCTTTACGCATATGATTAGAAATGCCAATGAATTACTTCACGATCCTTTTGTTGAAGAGTCTACTTGGATTTACATTGTCGTCCTATTTTGTTCTTGCATTCTGATGTCACTGAGCCATTATTATATTTATGATTCAGTTGTATCTTTTTCGACTAATTTTAATTTATTACTGCGCTGTATATTGTTACTACATATATATGCTAGGTTACATTATTCTCGCATTGTCCTGTAAATGGAATTATTTTCTGTTGGGCAATAAAGATATTATTATTATTATTATTATTATTAAAGCACCCATTACGCATATGATTAGGAATGCCAATGAATTACTCGATGATCCTTTTTGTTGAAGTGTCTACATGGATTTACAATGTCGTCCTACTTTGTTCTTGCATTCTGGTGTCACTGAGCTATTTTTATGTTCATGATTCAGTTGTATCATTTTTGTAATTTAAGTTTACTACTGCACTGTATATATTATATCATTACTACCTTATGCTGTATTATACTATTTTATGTTATTGTCACATTATCCTGTAAATGGAATTATTTTCTGTTGGGTAATAAAGATTATTATTATTATTATTATTGGTGGAAGTGCAGATTACTATTTTGTAATTAAAGCCCTAGCATTAGAAAAGAAGCAGAATATTATAATTTAATGCCGTTGAGGATGTACATTTTAGACAAAAAAAACACGCTACTATGCGAGACCTTGAAACCGTTTGATCATGAGAAACTATAAGGAATATTTGAAGAAAAAAAGTTGAATTACTATTGCTTTAAACCCGTTAGTTCTACATCTTCGTACACTTATTTCAAAAAGTAGTACTTATATATGGAAAATAAAAGGGGTTAACTATCAAACTTTCAATTCATATCACACCATTTCCCATGCTACGTTTTCTACTTATTACGTTTTATGAGAGGGAGCATTCCGAATAAGGAGGTCAAGCGATACTGTTAAGATCATTCCAACCGATTTGTAAAAGAGCAAAATAAGTCAAATCTACTACGAAAGACAAAGCGCAAAAGCCTAAAAAAAATAAGCGATAAAATAAATAAATAAAATAATAAAAAACAAGCAGCACTTACTGCACTGTCTGTGGCCGAACGAGAAACTAAATATAAAGAGAACGCCTTTTTCCTTTTTATGCCGGCCCGTTGTCGAGGATTTTCAAAAAGTTGCTCCAAAATGATAGTTTGGACCGTACCTTCGAATCAGGCGAATCCCGTATACTGCTGCTCCGCCTCACCGAGCTCGACGAGCCTTTCCGTAGCAGCGTGTTTCTTCCGGAGCCGAAGCTGTTCGCCGGTGAATCCCTCAGCTTCGACAGCGAATCGTTGCTGCGCAATTTACCGGTGAGCGAGTCTTTGGCGGCCGTCAGCGAACCGTTTCTCGACTTCGATAGGGAACCGCTGCTTTTGCTACCGGAAAGGCTGTTACCCTCGCTTTTGTTCCTCCAAGATTGTGCAGAGTGTGGTCTACCGGGTGATTCCCCGCTACGACTACGTGTATGTGTTGGTGCGGGACTGTGTTTACCTCCACCAGGTGGCTTCGGGGCGGCGTAGTTCTTCACCAGCGGGATCTTGCTCGGCTTCCGTTTTTGGTCGCCTTTCCTCGTCGATTCGGCCTGATCGTGTGCTGATTCCGTACTGCTCGAGTGGTCCAGCTGCAGGTTGAGCGGGAACGGACTCATCGCTTTCATGCTGGCCGTAGTAATCTCGGATCGCGTCAGGCCGTGGTCTAACGGTGGGGATTCGGAAGCGGGAATGACGTCAGGAGATGGTACAGGTGCGGGTTTCTGTAGCTGTTCGAGAACCCGAACTCGTGCTCTTGTGCCTTCAAGTTGTATGTTCTTATCTTCTAGCTATAACGAAGGTAGCAGATACATTTCTATTAACTTTAGAAATTCAAAGCATATATGTGCACTAGCATGCAAAAAATACATAACAATTTCTTTCAAATAGATAACACTGGCTAACAAATAATTTTTTTCTTTTGTGCTACTAACATCTGACACTAGTTTTTGCCACTGCACACTGCCAAACCAAAATACACTAGAGAAAGTGCAGCAAATAAAACTACTTTTTTATTTACTTCAAAATAACTATTCTTGGACAGGCAGTTGTCTAACCGGGACTTATTTTTAGACTAAAGACGGATATTACGTCGACTAAGTAATCCATTTCTGCAAAGCTCTGTTTTGTCCGTCTAATTTCTTTAGCAAAACTGGCATCTTCCTATGATTTCACTAAAATCATTCGCAGAATTGCAATCATGCGAAAAAGCTCGTCTCTGTTAAATGTTGTGCAGAGGGTTGTTGTGTATTTTAATTGTAATAGCAGTTGATTAAAATGGAAGTATATTTGAAAAACCAGTTAAAATTTTTAGGTTTTCAATAATACCATCTAAAGAATAATATATATATATATATATATAATAAAAAATAATTTTAAGTTGAAAATGGCTCACTTTAGGGGACAAACTAGCTTTAAAATCATCTCAACTATAAACATAGAGAGCCCATTTGAAATTAATGGATTAATATTTTATATTCGGTACAATTGGCAGTAAAAATTCTTGAAAATATTTCACATCGAAAGAACCTTACCCAAAACTAATAGCCGCCAAATTTCAAAACGCAACTCCTATTATGTTTCTATATTCTTCCAATTAAAACTCAACGTGATATAAGCAAACAGTATTTACAAACCATAGTAGTGCCTTAATCATTGCATCTGTATTTATCGAATGAATGTACTAAAATTTATACTTGCAAAAAATATCTTAATAAGTAGGTGGCGAACAAGCAGTTACCTATTCATGCACGCCGTAGTTTACGCAGTCGTAGTACAAGTCTGATATAAGCAAGATCATTTTCATTTGAAGATCGTTTTGGCGCAAAAGTTGTGACGCGGTTAAAATTTTATGTTTCCATAGGAATTAAGTACAAAAGTGGTTATGGCTGGAAAAACATTCAGTTAAATTGAAAAATTTAATTATTAATGACTACAAGAAAGGTTTTTCTCAGAAAGACATTTGTAAAAAGTTTTCTTGAAATAAATGAACGGTAAATTTCATTATAAAAAAGCTTAAAGTAAATGAAACTGCAGTAACTTATCATCGTGAAAGACGACCTAAAGCTACAACACGACAAAAAGATTCGCAGATACTTTAACATTAAATATTCAAACGGAATCAGAAGAGTCCGCCTACCACTAAATAAGCGTTTAGATCCTCGATACGTCAAGGCACAGTTGAGCATGGTAGAGGTAGTATAATGGTATTGGGATGTTTTTCTGGATTTAGTATTGGATCGATGCGCCGAATAAATGGGATTATGGATCGATTCATGTATAAGGATATCTTTGAAGTGTGATATTTTCATAAGCCGAGTGGAATATGGCACTTTCATGGTCGTTCCAACACGGCAACGACCCGAAACACGCGCAATTAACAAATTGGATTGGAGCTGAAAAATTATTGTCTTCATCTGACCAGCTCAGTCGCCGGACTTCAATCCGATTGAGGATCTCTGGGAAGTAGTGAACAGGAAAATCATCAAAGAGGGTACCAACGGAGACAAACAAAAGTTATTTGAAGCAACAGAAGTCTGATTAAATATTCCACTAGAAGTCAACAACCTTATAGCTTCTATGTTAAAGCGATGCAAAGCTGTTATTAAAAATAATGGTTGTCCTACAAAAAATGAATTAATTTTGTCGCGCTGCATATTGGATATGTGTACTTGTTCTTGTATATAATGTCATGGAGTGAAATAAATTTGAAGATTGTTTATGTTTTCACAAAATAAATATTTCTTCTTGATTTTTAAATAATTTTATTGTATTCAAAATTGTATTTGTGAGTGTAAGAGATGTATCATTCATAGGGTACAATCCAATATTATTTGTCCGACACTGTATATCTATAGCTTATATACAAACAACTATTTTTTATATAATCATGATTTATATTTAATTGTTTCTTATTGCCTGTGTCATTTTGATTGTAAATATTTATAGTAAGACAAAATAGAATACTATTTGCTATTTTCCGAGAAGTGGTCTTGAACTTATGAGCGGTAGTGTATATATCTGTTAAATATTTTTTTTTTGAATGAACATACCTGGAATCTCAGTTCTTCATTCTCTTCTCGTGCTTTATCTAATTCATCCGTTAGTCCTTCTTCTTTTTTAACGGCCGACTCTAATTTTTCCTGTAATACCTGCGAACAGAAAAATGGATTGTTCAGTCATCACAACAAGATCTCATCTTGCTCGTATAGTAAGTGAGAGAGAGGCCATAAACGCTAGAAAACGGTAAAAGCATTCTAGTACATTCGAGAACATCGCTTATTCTTCATAAAACAGACGTATTCTAATTAATTATGTGTATAACTTATTTTTTTATTACTAATTAGATTCCGTTGTATACGTTTGTTCGCAAACCGCGAATTTCCTAACTAAATTAATCATTAGGAGAGACCCGTAATGCACAGATTGCGCTTACGTTGCTTCATTACGACGGAATAATGCGAACATGAAAAATAAAGGAAGCGTCTTGCACTAATAGTTTGCAAAATCTCAAAGGCAAGAGCGCGTTGCATTTCAAAGACTGAATAGTGAGTTAATAGGTTTAATATGAAGTAAGATTTTGGTTTCGCCGATTTATGTTTTTTAAACTTTCCAATTTTGTTAAAAAAAATATAGGCAATGTTCCAGATAATATTAGCAAGAATTAAGTGTAATGTAACAGTTTTTCGTACGTTTTTTTAGTGAGATGAGTGGTGCAATGGGTTACAAGTGATTTAAGCTGAACAGAACACAGAAGTGCAGGGGAGTCCTTAGGTGTGTAGATCATCTTCTATACGTGGTAAAAGATGAAGTGCTGTTTAATCATACCCCACCAACGAATGACAACTTAACACAAACTTTTATCGTCCCTAGGGAGTCCTGAACTATCCACTACTGATGCTGTCGCTGTTAGACATAAACTCAAAATTCTTTCTTTGACAGAAAAGTATCACCTTCAAATAATAAGGACTAACTGTCTAACACGAATATGGGTTATTTGGTATCATCCGCCCCTTTTGAGTGGCATTTTAATTCCAATCAAGAACATACATTCATTCTAGAGATTATGTTGAAAACAATAATAAAAAGACATTTTCATAAGAACGCCCGCCACCCTCCATTCTACATCGATAGTAATTTTGGTGTAAAAGCGCGTCATTTTGCTATGGCTAAAATACTGTAAAAGTACACTGCAGTTTGTGAAATCACTGATATATTGTAGTATTACAGCTCTCTATTTGTGAATGTATTTCTGTGATATAATAATAATAATTAATTATATTTAATAGTCAAGTAAGTAGTAAATGCAGAAACAAAAGAGAAAAAAAAGACAAGCATTTTTGCGAATTGGATCACCATCAGTAAACCAAAAAAGGTTAACCCTAACAGTATTTACTGATTCATTGATTTATAATGTATATACTGCTGGCACATACGTACTCTTCTGACAAAAATTTGCAATAAGACTATTGTATATATGAGCGTCTAATTTCGGCCTTCAATGCTTCGGTAGTTGCGGGCTTGTAGAGTTAAAACTTGCGACTTCAGATAACTGCACAGCCAGAGCTGCAAAGGTGTTAAATCATAAGAACGTAGCGGCCAATTATGGTCACCAAACAGGGAAATGAAACGACCAGGAGCAAACTCGTGCAAGACGGTTAATGTTTCACAGGCGAAATGACATGTGGCACCATCTTGCTGAAACCACATACCGATAAGAACAATATTTTCCAATTAAGGCACAAAAAACTGC
Source organism: Trypoxylus dichotomus (assembly GCA_023509865.1). NCBI lineage: Eukaryota > Metazoa > Arthropoda > Insecta > Coleoptera > Scarabaeidae > Trypoxylus > Trypoxylus dichotomus. The sequence goes on from CM042081.1 coordinate 40,989,995, forward strand.
GTTATCATAGCACGATAACGTTCGCCATTCATCGCTATTGCATTACCTTCCTCATCTTCAAAGGAATACGGTCCAATTATTCTTCGAGACCCCAATGCACACCAGACAGTGACACTTTTTAGAAGCATTGATTCTAATGAATCATTCGTGGAGACCCAAATGCGGCAGTTTTGTCGATTAACGAAGCCATCGAGGTGAAAATGGTCTTCATCACTGAAAATGATTTCGACAGCAAAATCGGCATTCACTTCTGTTTGTCCAAGGATCCAATTGGTGGATTCTCTTCGCTATGCATGGTTTGTTCAAAAAAGTTCTTAAGTCAATTGGACTTTGCCGCAGTGGAGATGTAAATCTTTAGTTAGAGTACGCTGAAGAGTGGCTGTTTTAATGTCCAGTTCTTGTGCACGATGACGAATCGACGTCTCTGGACTTTCGGCCACACTCTCGCGAACTGCCGTGATATTTTGTTCTGAACAACCTCTACGAGCTCGTGTCGCGTGTTTCACATCATTAAGCGAAAATTTTCGGTTATTCTTTTCACAGACGAATTAGGAACATTCTGTTGGACGCACTTTACGAATGGTGGCAATAAAACTTTCACCATTTTGATAATAATGTTTAGCAATCAGGGCGCAATGTTCTGTCGTGTAATCCATGTTTACCAACACTCATCTGTCAACTTTCGATCTGTTAAGTTATAATCACGTGTCATTATGACTGTTAAACATGATGATTGGTAGGCAAGATATCATGAGTATTAAGAAAATGTCGAATTTGTAAACTAAATGCTTTCTCTAGTAGCTTAGACAATACGGAGAGGATAGAAATTGGCCGCAAATCAGAGAAATTTAAAGGTGTTTTCTATTTTGAAATATGTGTAATTATGCTCGCTTTCCAGCAATCAAGAAAATCATATTTTTGGGTACCTTCCACGTGGTAACGGTTCGACTCTCTACGTTTCGATGCTATCGGTGGTATCTTCTTTTGGAGCGAGTTACTATTGGACGTGCTCCAGAGTGCAAAAAAACATACAATACAAAAAAAATGCTAATGAACATTATAAGAGGTTTTGAAACTTCTACTTCGTTTAGCTTCTGGAATGCAATTACTGCTTTCTGGAATACAAAGTGTGATCGATAGACATCAGAAATGAAATAATTAAGAATTGCTCTCCAAATCACGAAATTTCCATTGAACCTGTAGGCTCAGAAAGACCAACAAGACACACAACGAGCTTGAAAGTTAAAAAATATCATGGGAACAGCTTACAGTGAACGATGTTATTAGCAGCATTACATATTCATTGGGCTTTTTAGACAGTGGACAGTAAAATTGTAATTACAGAATGGTCAGGTTATTCCGACATTATTGAAAGTGTTATTGTTCAAGATTAAAAAGATTATGAAGACAACAATGAAGAAAATGAGGTAGTTTTTCTAATGCCTAAATATGGCGACGTGAATGAAGCTTCCAAAACCACGGTTTCAAGAAGATATTCCAAACGATATTTTTTCTACATCAATTACATTTACAAAACAAAAATTTGACTTTCTGCATCAAAAAATTGACAAAATAGTTTTTACTATTTTGTGTATATCACTTTTTGTGTATTCTTTTTTATTAACCTTTAAATAAATATTAAATTGCATTTCACTTTCGAGTCTTATCACATACGCTTCAAAATTGTGATTGTGTCTTTTAATACAATGAATTTCATTAAATTGTAGATTCGACTAATTTTTTTTAATTCTACAAAATGAGCTTTCCCCTGTATAACAAACCATAATAAGATTATGTCTTTTCCAAGCATTAGGGAACTTTTCAAGGAAAATCATTCCAAAAATAAAAGGGGTCAACAGGTAATTTTAACAACTGCGGCAATGAAAACAGAGGTCAACGTACCGATGGCAGCTGTTCAAAAATTATTCTCTACCTGAAGCACCCGCTCTTTTAAGATGTCTAATTTGTCTGTTTGGGATTCAGAAGACCAGTTCTGCAGATGGTCGTTTTAACATGTATCGGAAGGGTTAAATTATGAATCAGTAAACACATAAAACGGAGGCTAGAAAGTATACGACCGCTAATAACGTGAATGATGCAATATAAAAGCACTTTGGCTCGGCTAGTGGCGTGTTGAAAAAGGCATATTTTGTTTAAGAGGTTTACGGTAGATTTACAAGTCGCTAATGAGTGCACAAATAAGATAAATACTATTTAAGTTATACAAGGATGGTTATAAGAAAATAAAGTTTGCAAACATCATCATTGGATTTAAAATTGACACTTATATTCAAAACTGATTATATTTTCAACTTTATTGATGAAAGCAAACATCAAACAACAAACAAAATTTAAGTCACATATTATTTACAATTTTTTTAGTAAGTAAGAACTACTATAGCCGATTAAACAGGGAAGCTATTGAAATATACAAAAACTCAAACAACAGAGACGACAGGCTGAAACTGAACTGAATATGGACAACGGTACTGCGCGCATCCGGTCACGCTATTGGCGCTCGTTGCGCACGCGTGGAACGATTCAGCGGAGCTGAGGTGCATACTTAAAACAGCAACAACGAAGCCAGTACCTTTGAAAATGAGAACTGCAGTTGATCGCGAAACGTGAGGGACAAACAACCTAGCAACACGGTGGAACCTGACAACCGTTATGACTATAACAAACGGCCGTGAAAGTCTGAGATACGCATAACCTTTCTAGCGTGCACTGATGTTAGTGGTACACACAAAATAAGGCCACTAGTAATAGGAAAGGCAAAAAATCCACGTTCATTCAGAAATTTTAAGAATCCCGTTGATTATAACTGTTCAAAATCCGATTGGATGACCAAACACATATTTCTGGAATGGTTCCATAAACACTTTGTCCCTCAGATATGGCAATGAAACTGTAATAATAAGTAATGTAATTTAATGATAAATATTGAATTTGTTGCTGAAAGATTCCTTAAGAAGCAAAATCTTCTAATAAAGACGGTGTTAATCTTGGATAACGCACCAAGTCGTCATCCAGAGGAACAATTAAGAAGCAACGATGGCTTAATTTTTAATATGTTCACGCCGCCCAACGTAACTCCACTTATCCAACTGATGGATCAAAATGTAATAAAAATTACTAAATTGTATTATCGAAAATTTCTACTTCCTTTCTGCGTTCTCAAGAAATCCTAAAATCATTTCCGAATCCTTAAAGCAAGTAACATTACGTGAAACAATTTTAAATTTAAATATGGCGTGGAATGCCGTTAATCAGCAAATAATAAAAAGTGTTGGAAAAATTTGCTTTACTCCTAGTGATGATTATGACGACGAAGACAATGTACCGCTAACCATCATTAGAAAACAGTTACTATCTGATGCTGAAGTTATTAACAGTGCATCATCGGACGTTCTCAAATTATTAAAAGCAATAAATTCCGGTATTATTAGCACAATTACCGATGTTAGTTTATGGAATGACGATAAAGAGATGGATGATGCACATAAAGAGGAAGATGGAGCGAGTGAAGATGACGACCCTCCGATTGAAATAAAAAATACAGTGAGTGACGCGCAAGCTGTAGGAATTTTTAATCAACCGTTAGATTGGGCCGAAGAAAAAGGCATATTCCCATATTTTAGTGCACCGTAAACTACGGGCAATAGCATTAAAAAATACCAAGCGTAAATTTACGCAAACAAAAATAGGACATTATTTTTCACAATAATATAAACTTTATATTTATTTATTTAATATTACATGTATTATGTTATTCATTGTTCATAATTTAATTTTTAATAAACATACATATTTTCTTTTATGCAATTCTTTTATAGATAAAATAAGGCTCGCTAATGTGAACAGTGTTTGGCTGATATCGTTCACATAATCAAGCGTCTACTGTAATTATATCATGTTTCATTTGTATAAGAGAATCGGCAATTACGTTGTTGCCAGCCCAATATAAACTTTACCGTAACTTACTCATAGTATCCTGCATTTAAGCATATTTGTGAAGCAAGTATTAATTCCCAAACAAAAACCATTGAATAACATAATTTCCTCTCTTTACCGTGTCTAAATGAAGGAAATAAAAATATAATCAGAGTAACCGCCACAACATAACCACTTTCGTAGCTCAATTATTTAACAAAATCATTAAATCCTATTGGATCTCGATTTTCCAATTAAATCAACTAATGATTATCGACCATCTATTTGCGTTAACCAACCGTAGACATTTCTTTTTATTAAGCTCGTTTACTATAGATAAACTTGGGGAAATAGCTTGCGTAATTCGGCATTAATCACATTGTCCAAAATTAAATTCCTCCCGTGTATTTGTTCTATTAAATTCGGCTCGTTCTTTTCAATGCGCGCATTTGAAATTAGAAAGTTGACAGAAATGCTCGCCAAGCTTGGATTATCACGCGTTACAGAATAAATAATATAATGACTTCTGCTCACTGTTACCGAGCTATTGCTACACTTGTGCATCGAAAAAAGTGAAATCTGTATCGAAATTCATAGAACAAAATTGAATAGATTGCGATTAACCACATTTTTGACGGTTTTAAAAAGGAAGAAGTTGAGAAAAAATGGCATAACGTAAAACTTCAATCGATTAAATTAAGTAATTCTTACAATTTCACTCGCAGCGTTTATAGAAAGTACAGTGTAATTGTGGAAGATACAGGAAGTTCAATTATATGGTTTAAGAGCGCATTTTAATTTCTAATGCCTAAATATAAATCGTTGCGTGCAAAAATGAACACTATTCGGAATAACGTTTCGTACAGTTAAGTTTAATGTGTTTCGTAATTGATTTAATTTTACGTTACCTTCACTCGATCTCGATAGATTACTTTACCAGTTATTTAAGAACAACATATTGATGGTTAATGGTTTTGAAATCTTAAATTACTTTTTATTTATTACGCGAATTATGCATTAAATAAATAAATATACAGTGAGGTCGTAGAGTATTACTTTTCGTAAAAAAGCTCGAACACAGTAATTTTGCACAATGGGCATATAGTAGATCCTGCTTTGTTGGACAATATTTGTCAAATTTATTGTCAATATTCCTTTAAATAGCGCTATACTTCTTTTGATTGAGTTAGAAATAAGGCTGCAAAAACGAGTGCCTTCAACAACATATTGATGGTTAATGGTTTTGAAATCTTAAATTACTTTTTATTTATTACGCGAATTATGCATTAAATAAATAAATATACAGTGAGGTCGTAGAGTATTACTTTTCGTAAAAAAGCTCGAACACAGTAATTTTGCACAATGGGCATATAGTAGATCCTGCTTTGTTGGACAATATTTGTTAAATTTATCGTCAATATTCCTTTAAATAGCGCTATTCTTCTTTTGATTGAGTTAGAAATAAGGCTGCAAAAACGAGTGCCTTCGCAGTTGTGTACAGCTCGGTTACAATCAATATTAAAAATAATGAATATACAGTCCCTGTCCATTTTATTAGGGCCACCTTATAAATTTAAACTTTTGTGTGTTTCCAACCCGATAATTTACAAATACAGGGTGGCGCAGGGGAACGGGAAATTTTGAAATAACGTAATTTTCACGAATAAATTCATAAAACTAGTAATTTATTGACGAAAATGCATGTATCCAGCATACCACTTATGTTTTTACAATCAAAATGCCCAAAAGTGTCATTCGGCGTTCACACTCCAACAGCCTGTTATGAAAACTCTGGAATGCGCGGTGTCGCAAATCTTGGGGAATGGCAATGATTTCTTGTTGAATGTTCTCCTTCAGTTCATGGATTGTTGCAGGTCGTGTACGGTACACCTTGCCTTTAAGATACCCCCACAGGAAGAAGTCGCACACACTAAGATCAGGGGATCTCCCAGGCCATTCAATGTCACCGTTACGTCAAATAATGCGTCTTCCAAACAATTGACGAACTGCTGCCATCGAATGTCGAACAGTGTGTGACGTGGCTCCGTCTTGCTGAAACCACATGTTTTCGATGTTAAGATTAAGCTCGTACAGTCTCGGTGTAAAGAATGTTTGAAGCATTTCAACATATCGACCGGATGTTACTGTCGCTGCACTACCATCCTCACGTGCAAAAAAATAAGGGACGATAACACCATGACATGATACAGCACACCATATTGTGACCTTGTCGCTATGTACTGGTCGCTGGTGTAACTCACAAGGATTGCCCTGGGCCCAATAACGAAAATTCTGTTTGTTTACGAAACCGCTCAGGTGGAAATGGGCTTCGTCTGATATCCATATGTTACCAACGAAATTCGCGTCCTCGTTAATTTTAGCCAATATCTGCCTACTAAACTCCATACGTGACGCTGGGTCTCGTTCATGTAATTGTTGCACAATCTGCAACTTATAGGGATGGAAATGTAATTCGTGCAGTATTCTTTGTAAGCTTCGTCGTTTAATCCTTAGCGTAGTTGCATGCTGTCGAACGGAGCGGCGAGGACTTCTCTCGATTGCAGCTCTAACAGCTTCAATGTTCTCTAGGGTACGTACCGTTCGAATGCCACCTGGAGCTCTCTTTTTCAAGACAGATCCTGTTTCTTCAAAATTACGCACCCACGTTGTAATCTCATGCGCAGATGGGACACGTCCATGACGTCCAAGCTGGTAATGCTGTCGAAATATTCTCTGCGCGGCAGTCGCACTATCACCATTTTTATAAAACGCTCTCACAGCTACTGCACGTTCCGCACCAGTCCAACAATCCATGATTACTAAATGGCAATGCTTTCATAATAATTGTGCGATGTTACGAACAACTGCCGGCACTACAGTGCTGACAACTGTAACGTTCAAAATTTCCCGTTCCCCTGCGCCACCCCGTATATTTTAACAAAATCGCTATTTTTGCAAGTAGCCCTAATAAATTGGACAGGGACTATATTTCAGATGAGTTGTGGGTTAACGCAGACATGGTCTAGTTAAACTATAACAAGATACAACTATTAAAAGTAGTCGTGAAGCATTTGCCCTAGAATTGAATATAGTATTAAAATAGTCAATTGACCATGGTCCTCGCTTTGGCCTAGTATAAGCTGGTAATCAAAATGGTTTTCTTCTTGGTATAGAACTAACATGTCTCTCTAAGAAAAACATAGTGATACACATATTAAGAAGTATACAGATACGTATGAACAATGGTTCATTTATCAACTGTTGCTAAGTACACCAGAAAATGTTATTATAACTGTGAACAGCGCAACCACATTAGAGAAACTACCTATAACTATATAATATTATCGACTGGTTAACAGAAAAAGATGCAGCAATTAATAATGATTTATTGAAACGAAACTTATTAGTTCATAAAAAATTAAGATGCTGTACGAGAAGCATTAGATTGACATTTTAGCGAGAGATGCTGGTGCTTTACCTTACCATTGTGAGTTTAGTCCAATGAAGATGGTTTGGGCGCAAGTGCAAGGGTATAAGTAAGGTCTTTTGGGACACTTGTATGTACGTCTGTGATGGTTTGATCAGTTCAGTTTGTCAAACAATTGATGGTGTGACAAGGGCATAACATTCTCCATTCAACTCGCAAGTTTTATAAAATTATAAGTAACTAAATTTACATCTTTTATCCATCTCGATTCCTTTTTACACGTCTATTTCCAAATTTATACAGCCGTCGCTCGCTTGATGGGCAATAATCGATGTGTATCGGACTAAAAGCGGTCTTAGTTTATTACCCTATCAATCGTTATTAATGGCTAGCAAATCAATGCACGTGCACAACCGTTCCTTAATCTAAAATTGAAAATACTTCAACCACAGTCTGCGAAGTATTCATGAATAGAATAGGTAAGGGAGATCGGGTTTTGTAAGCGATTCAACGCATAAAGTTGTTTCTATACAGCGGTTCGTTGTCCATCTGAGAGGGGGATATACATAAATAGATAGTAGAAATATTATCTCGAATAGCGTCGATCTCGAGATGTTGTTTATATTCAATTGAAGAAGAACATAGATAAAGTGAATGACCAATTAAGTATCTACTAACGTTCCCACTACAGGAATAAGTTTAAAGGTATGAAGTTGAAAAAAGTAATGAAGGATTCGTAACTATTTAGATTCAGAAGTCCAAACAATTGAAAATGTTGAAATTTTTTTGGACGGAGTGGGTAGTTCATTAGAAAAAGATAAAATCATAAACAAGGAACATTGTCTTGATCCCATCTTAAGTTACACGTCACCAATGAAGAAAAGACGGTCTGGAATGGCCAGAATATTATTGTTGTTTATTGCAGTATTAATAATAATCTTTATTTGTCCATCAATTACTATTACTTACAGAACAACATACAAACAATAGGTGCAATTACATTGATTATGTATATACCTCATGCGTAATACTATTACAAATCAACACACATGTACAATACATTTCATAACAATTAACATAAACAAATATTCTACGAGTATATTCTGTTGAAATTGGTGATCATATGGAATATAGGCGATTTGGCCAAGATACTTGTGTTATGCCTACACGCCACGAGAAAATCAAGGGATTGTGTGTAACTTGGTGGTACTCGGAAATCGACATAAGCTAATAATGATGGTGAATCTATTTCATTAGATAACAGGTTAAATAAATAATCTTAATCTTGCGCTGTTTTTATGGCGACGATCTTCTAATGAATCAAAATTATGTTGCTGCAGCAATGTTACATAATCTGAACCACGATCAGGGTAAGTACCCGCTAGCCTTATAGGTATTTGAGGAATCGCTTTTGTACACGTTAAATTGAAATCACCTGATACGTGTAGCAAGGATACCAAATTAAGTTGGCATATTCCAATTTAGATCGAACAAGAGTATAGTACAGAGTCCTTACCACTGAGATGTGATGTGATATGTGATCAGAAAAGCTTAGTTTCGTGTCAAAAAGTACTCCCAAATCCCTCACTTTTTCAGTTCTTGCAATAGATGTAGAATCAACAGAGTAATTAAAAATGATCGGATTATAGCGTCTGGTATAAGAGATCACTAAACATTAGGAAGATAGAAACATTATAACTTGTGCAAAGAAGACACCGTTCACGAGTTCAACTGCAATTTAAAATGAGTTAAACCTTTCTATAAGCACCTCTACTGTTAGGCGAAGAAAAAAATGACGTAATGTACTGCGGTCAGATGAAAGTAAAATAGTTTTATTTAATCCTAGTGTATACCAACAACGCGTACGAAGACCACCATCAGCAGCATTTCAACCTCTGTACACCAAAAAAGACGGTAACATTCTGAGGGGGTGTTTTCATGGTATGGTGTAGGCCTTTTACATAAGATAGAAGGCATAATGAATACTAATGTTTATGTAAACATATTGCAAACTGTGATTTTTGTTGTATGCAGAGGAAGAAATGCCACTAAGATGGTTGTATATGCATAGAGGCATGTGGGCAACTGGTGAACTCGGTGCTCCACAGGCGTCAAGAGGTGATAAAAAATCAATCCAATTACCTGAGTGAAAGGAAATTTTGATAGTATTTTGTATTGACTACTACTTTAATACTTATTTTCTGTCCTACAATAAATCTATTGGTTATTGTAGTCATGTAGCCACTGCGAATAAAGAGTCCGATAAACTAGAATTTCCTTTATTTAAAGTATAAATTCATATTTATATTTCAGCTAAATTAAAACCACTTTTATTATCGTGCACATGACTGTGCGTAGGTACCTAACACAGTCAGAACTTACAGTTGCGAGCAAATGTTATAGGCACCCTAATCAAACATGTGTTTCGCGCAGCAGGTAGCGCTTCTTGGAACAAGGGTACTGCGAACCTATACCTGGTCGTTATCTAAAATAGAAATTCCTAGAAAATATAAATTATGAAGCTATATAAGACAGAAATTAAAATTTTTAGGTTGAGTAATATATTGTGCGTAGAGAAAGAAACGTCGTTTGTCGGTTTCAAAAGTTCGTTTAGAGTGCGGACCTTCTTTTGTAAGTTGGTGTATACCCAATATGCCAAAAAAGCCCCAAATATCTGAGGCTTTACGAGGCCAGATAATTTTATTGCACAAACAAGGATTGTCACAAACAAAAATTGCTAAGACAATAAAATGTTCGCGTTGTGCAGTGCAAAACACAATTAGCTGCTACCAAAGGAGTGGAGAGTATCATAATCTACTCAAGAGCGGTAGAAAACGTGTAACGACTTTGCGAGAAGAACGATTGATAGAACGTATCGCGCTCCGGGATAGGCACAAATCGCCGATAGCGATTTCTGCAGAGCTCCGCGCTCAACGAGACGCACCAATCTCCGTGCCCGGAAACCGCGACACAAGCCTTTCCTGACCGAGCTACACCGCAAGCAACGCTTTACGTGAGCAAAGAAGTACCGACATTGGACTGTAGATGACTGGGCCAAAGTACTTTGGTCCGATGAATCTAATATAGACGTAAGTGCTTAAAAATATTTCGTTATCCTTGCAATATACATAATTGAACTCAGCGCCCCTACTTTTCTTACCAAAATAGAAATATTCAAAAAGTTAACGTCCTTTGTTTATTCTGTGCAGGTTCACAGCGTTTCCGGAGCAAGTTATGTTCGGAGGAGGTCCGGCGAAGCATTTTCCCCAGAGTGTATTTTACCCACTGTTAAACACGGCGGTGGAAGCATTATGATTTGGGGGTGTATGTCTGCACAAGGTGTAGGGGAAGTCCATGTGTGCGAGGGCCGCCTGAATGAAGCACGCTACATCGGGATGTTGGAAGAGATTCTCGAACCATCAATTGTTAGATTTTATGATATGGACTCGGAGGAGTATTACTTTCAGTAAGACAATGCCCCTTGCCACAAGGCTCGACCTGTAATGAAATGGTTTACTGATAACCAAGTGAAGATTTTGGACTGGCCCCCACAATCGCCTGAGCTCTCGCCTATTGAAAATCTATGGTATATATTGAGGGACAGGGTTCGTAAATACAACCATATCTCTAAAGAAGCCCTAAAGCAAACAGTGTTTATGGAATGGGCGTCTATTTCTCCAGAAACATGTTACAAACTGGTAGCTACTATGCCTAAAAGAATTAAAGCTGTAATAAAGGCTAGAGGAGGCAGCATTTAATACTGATTTATTTAATAAAAGAACCTTATAAACTGAATTGTTTTTTTTTTTTTTCGAGATTCTCGTCTTATCGTAACGCCAAAAACGTTACCCTGCCTATAACATTTGCTCGCAGCTGTATATGATGCTATTAATAATATTACATTGCCGTTTTCGATTCAACTCTCACAATTATCTTTTGGCAAAAAGCTATACGAAAATTGATTCATTTCATATTTTTAATGAATAGACAGTAGAAAAGGAGTGTAGTCTGTATTTAGCCAATGGCTACTTCTGATGAATGGTGTTCACAAACGTCGCGCGATTATCTAACAAAGAGATCTTCAATGATATGGGGTCACCTTATTAGCTTAGCTCGACAATGAGACCATTGTACACCGGCCAAGAAAACACGTGTTCTCATTTTCGGAACGTGAACGGTCAAACTAAATTCTTCACCGTGGCTGCACTTATTTTGATATACCTTTTTCGTCGATCCAAATTTACCGTTTTCTACTACTTAATGGTATTACAAGCAGATGATCGAACATCGCTTCGTGTCTCGTAGATCGTTTGCGAACCTGGTAAAAGGACGCGGTGAACGCAGTGGCAGAGTCTTGAACGTTTTATTATCAAATTATTTGCGGAAACGTGCTGGGAATAGTTGGTTACTAAGCGCGGAAACCTTCACGTGTAGAAAGTGGTTACATATGCAAATTTATATCGTAATTAAATTATGTGTGTTATTAAATGTCTACGTTTTGAAAAGCAGGAAGGACAGCTACTTACATACGATAATCAAATATTTTATCGGTTGCGCAAAGGTTATTTTTTTGTCGATAAAGATACAATCAGATGAAGCTCTGACAAAACGTTTACAACAGCTAAATTTCATATGTTATCGTTATAAGTAAGTTAATCACGTTTCATACAAACAAGTCTATTGTTATATATTGTTAACGTGCTATCGTTTATCAAATAGATAAAAAGGGTATTACTGTAGAACAGAAGTTAATGGTTTTCTTTCAGTAAAAAAGGGACAATAGCAATAGTAAAATCATAAAATATACGTTGAAATTTCCTATAAAAAGGTAGTAGACACAAATTCCAAAACAAATAGTTTAAAAAAGAATCTATGCAGAAGAAGAACAAAGGCATAATATTAATGATGAACTATCCCAATTCGAAAAGTTTTAGTAACGTACTCTCTGTTTCAAGGTATAGTGCGAAATGCAAGCTTTTACTGCATATGTGAGCAACAACCGACATGACATTTTGGAAAACCCAATTAAAAAAAAAATCGCGATTTAATTATAATGTTGTACCTATTTTTTTCATTTCATTTTCTTATTTAAACAAATTGCATTATAATAACATTGTCGTATTATTTCATGTCTGATATCTATCGCTAAAAATTATGAACACTACTTTAAAATGCACTACTACCACACTAAAGTTTGGCCCACAACATGTCAAAGGTTGCCCATACTTGTTTTACAGTAACAGGAGCACAGCAGGTGGGGTGGCAATAACGTTCAAACTTCAGAACATTCTTAATCTGCACGGAAACTTTGAAGGTTTGTGTTTACCATGAAGGGTTGATGAGAAAATTATCGCAATAAATCAATAGTGGGTCGGCCGTAGAAATTCCTTAAGTTCATAAAATTGTTGAAATGACACGACGGCGACAATTCGGTTTGAAAACGCTACCTCTTTATAACAACTTATTTTTGTTTCATCTCTCGGTATTTTTATTATCTGAAATGTATGCTTTGGTAATATACCTATTTAACAATAAATAAACTTTTGAAGATGTTTAGAGGCTTTTTTTATACTGAAGGGTAATGCCTGATTTCGTAGGATATCTATTTAACTCTATGGACCTGTAGAAATTTCGCTGTTTGGAGTTACCATTATTGTAAAGATTCTCTGTATAAAATATATTTTTTTAATGCCATTTTCCATTACATTTGTTTGTTTGCAGTTTAGCATTAACTTCGATGCATAATTTGCCGAAGATATTAGAAAAAGTCAATATTCTACTTAAAAATTCATATGGAATTACAGAAATTTTGCTGAGTGTAACACATGGGCTGAAAAGTCCCGGGCCTGACAAAGAAAACACGGTTTTTTTGGTTCAAAATTATCTTTATTCATCAACGTAATCTCCATCAAGAGCAACGCAATCATTCCAGCGCCGCTCTAATATTTCAATACCACTTTTGTAGAACGATTTATCTTTTGCCTCAAAATAGGCCTCAGTTTCAGCGATAACCTCTTCATTCGTGCGAAATTTCTTACCGGCGAGCATTTTTTTGAGGTCTGCGAACAGCCAGTAGTCGTTAGGAGCCAAATCTGGCGAATACAGTGGATGTGGGAGCAATTCGAAGTTCAATTCATGTAGTTTTGTCATTGTTTTGATTGACTTGTGACACGGTGCGTTGTCTTGATGAAACAAAATTTTTTTCTTTGCCATATGCGGTCGTTTCTTTGCAATTTCAGCCTTCAAACCCTCCAATAAGGCTATATAATATTCACTGTTGATGGTATTTCCTTTCTCAAGATAGTCGATGAATATTACACCACGCACATCCCAAAATACCGAGGCCATAACCTTTCCAGCCGATTGTTGTGCTTTCGGGCGGTTTGGATGAGGTTCACCTGAGGTGCTGTCTACTCAGATGACGATCGTTTTGATTCTGGAGTGATGTGAATGGATCCATGTTTCATCCATTGTCACATATCGACGCAAAAATTCCGGTTTGTTACGTTTAAACATGGCCAAACCTGCTCAGAATCATCAAGACGTTCTTGTTTTTGGTCAACAGTGAGCAAACGCGGCACCCACTTTGAACAGGGCTTTCTCATAGTCAAATGCTCATGCAATATAAAGCCAATACGTTGTTTTGATATCTTTACGATGTCACCTAACTCACGCAACTTCACTTTTCGATCATTCGAAGCGATTTTGTGTATTTTTTTGATGTTTTCTGGTGTTACCGCCTCATTTGGTCGTCCACTGCCTTCTGCATCATCGGTGTCTCTACGACCACGTTTGAAGTCAGCAAACTAACGTTTTATTGTTGATTCTGATGGAGCGGAGTCCCCACAGCACTTTTCAAGCCATTGCTTCGCTTGAACGGTATTTTTTCCCATCAAGAAGCAGTGTAAAATTAAAACACGAAATTGTTTTTGATCCATTGTTTTGAAAATAACAAAAGTAGCGTGATTCTTAGCACAATAACTCAAACTAATGAATATAATATCATGAAATTTTAACAGCTGTCTTTTGAAGGTTAGTACTAACTGAGAGAAAGGTGACTGCAATAAAACTAGCGTCATCTATGTGTTAGGCCCGGGACTTTTCAACCCATGTGTTATATAGTCCGGAGGACTTACATACTTCATTATGTTCAGAAATATAATTTTAGATGATTCTTTAGACAAATTTACCGTTGGTATCTATAAAATCATATGGAGCTTTCGAGTTTTTACTAAGTATGGATAAATCTACATCAATCGAATAAGGACAAAGAAAGTGAAGATGTCAGCAAGTATTGTGGCTATACTGAAAAGTGTCCAAACAAAACAAAAACTCGTGATAAAAATAATCTATTCCTGTCAATTCTTGTTTACGTTGTTTACTGTGCTTTTTTGTGACCGTAAACAGCATCATATTGTTCGTTATGTAAAATTATGGAATTCATTACGATTATTATTGGAATTTCTACTCATTTGCTTAACTTTAAAACATATCTAGGATGGACCGCAGTAAATATATCTAAAGAAGATCAACTGTTAATTACACTAATGAAATGACGCTTCAGTTGAAGTTACATCGTGGAGATCCGGCTATACATGAAACTTTGTGTTACCAGTTGCTGAAATATGTACATTTCATATAAATATATGAATACGTTAAGTGCTAGTTGACGCAACTTTAAATGGTTTAACGACCATTTTATTAAAAAAGAAAGTGTTAATGATTGTGGTGTATTGAAAAATATGGTGCTTGGTGACCTAATATTAGTTGATAAAGAGATACACTATAATTTTCACTTTAAAATATTTTTATAAATATTAATAACAAACTTTTTTTTAAAGTTTGTTTTATTATTTAAAACATGTCATCAAACTATAATTATAAAAAAGTATAGTTACGTTTACAAAAAATTATTTACATGTACACATTCACGTTAAATTCATTTGAAGTTTCCATATTATAAAAATTTGAATGTTTTCATATACAATATGTAAAGTTCTGTTCTTATCTGCCTAACGAACATACAAATGTGGATAATTACTACCGAATTTAAAGAAAAAGATAAGCGGTTGACAAAAAAAAAACAATTGCAATAAACAGCGTACAAACAAATTTCATTTAATTAAAAACATTATTTTTAATTAAAAATAATAAGTTTTTAATTAAAAATCGTTTACCAGCTAACAGTAGGTTACCAGGCACCATATTTTCCAATATACCACAATCTTCAACACTTTCTTTATTTGATGTTAAAGCAGAGTACCAGTGGTTAATATATGCTACTATACCATTTACAGTTAGGGTAACAAGCTCTTGGGCAGTGTTAAGGACTTAACATTGTTTTTTGTGTTTTGTAAGTTTTTTACTATTATGTATTTTATCTTCTTTGCATTATTATTTTCATTTAGAATATTATTTTATTTTCATTTTTATATTTATTTATTTTCATTCTTATATTTATTTATTTTGCTCTCTTATATCCAATTTTATTTTAATATGTATGTACATTACGCATTGTATATGTATGCAAGTCAGCCATTCGCATTACGCTAGCTAAAACGGCCTAATTAGAAATCATTCACTGCAACGTCGTCGGATATGTAATGGGAGTTTTCTTGAAATTTAAGGTACACAAGCATAGGCAGTCGTCTCCGCGCGACAGTCGAGTATTAGCGATCGTGCACTCTCGGTCACCTTTCGTGCCTCGTCGTAACGTGTACAGTAACGTCGTCGTAAGATTATTAGAGATTTCTAAGTTTTTCTAGTTTTGGCGGGAATCGTCGAGGACGTTGTCTATACATTTATTTCTGGCGGGAGTCATTTGGTAACGTCGTCGGACCACACGTATAGATTTTTTAATAAGTATAAATTCTCGATTTTCTATCATCGTACGTCGAGGCTACTGTGTCCATTGTCGTCTATACATATTTTTAGTCTTCAGTTAAGTTTGTGTCGGAAATTATTTTGGTGAGATTGTCGGCGCGCATGTATGACCTCCTCTACAAGTACGATCACTCCGCTTCTTGCTGACGGTCGTTGCATGCAGCGCCGGGTTATCTTTGTACATTTGTTCGGTCCTTGTCGTATCGGGACTTAGAAATTTTTCATTTAGTTGCTCGTCGTAGCGGACGAGTGTCACGGACCAGTTTTCTTATGTAATGTCGGCATCATCGCTCCGTTTTACTTGTCGGTGCACAGTTCGCACATTTGCTGGTTACTGGATTTTTCCTTCTTTGGGGCGCAGTAGTATAGAGCTAAAGATTGCACGCGCGTAATATTTCAAACGAGAACGCCTGGATAGCTGTGACATTACTTTTGTATTGTGATCGGCTATTATCGCTACTGTCGCCCTCGACCAGGCGTTCAAGCTCTAAGAGATAGGGTGGGTTCCCCTATAAATGTGAATATAACAAACGTATTTGGTCAAGTACAAATACATGCCAATAATACAGGGCCAAGTCCCTTAGGCAAATTTAAAACAAGGAAAGTATATTAGGCTCCCGGAAAGGGACATATAAATAAGCATAGCACCGAGGTGCGCTTATAAATTTAAGAAATAAATAGGGTTGGCTCCCCTATAAAAAGGTAGTGGTGCATGCAAACAGATAGAGGCATTAGTACATGCCTCTAACAAAGCTTCAGCGGAAGCATATAAGAGTTTAACTTTTTAAACAGAATTAAGACATAGCTTTGCAACGTACATGCTGAGGCATTACTTTATGTTGCTGCCAATGAAAATACATATACAAATGCTAATGTACATTACATGTATAAGAGAGTTCGAATAACTGCAATTATTGCAAATCTATATATCTTACGTACATCGTACATGTACATAGGCAAGAGTGGAAACCGTGTAACCATTTCATTTTTAAATATATTTTTTTGCGCATGCGCATTGAGTTTCACTGTACAACCTCTCCTCTAGTAAATAAGCGAACATACTCTACAAGTAAGTATTGGTCAAGTAATTTAGGAAATTACGAGCAGGCTACAGCGGCGTTGTTCTTCAAACCAGGAGAACGTAACAGGCAGTATTCATACATTTATAGGAAATGTATGATAATTTTTGCCAATTATGTAAAGCAGGGTTTTCAGATTTGATCTTAGTACAGTCTAGTATAATACGACAACTTGTAAATGTACTAAAGCATGATGGTATAAATTATATTCTTCCTTGAGATTGGTATGTATTCCATCAACTGGTAACAGAAAATCTCATGTAGAGCCAGATCTCCACGATGTAACTTCAAGTGAAGCTTCATTTCATTAGTGTAATTAACAGTTGATCTTCTTTAGGTATATTTGGTGCACTCCGTCCTAGATATGTTTTAAAGTTAAACAAATGAGTAGATATTCTAATAATAATTGTAATGAATTTCATAACTTTCCTTAACGAACAACATAATGCTGCTTACGGTCGCAAAACAGCACAGTAGATAAGAGTAATAAGAGAAATTAACAGGAATCGGTTAGTTTTATCGCGTGTCCTTGTTTTGTTTGGAAACTTTTCAGTGTAGCTACAATACTTATTGACGTCACATTCTCCTTGTCCATTTGCATCAGGAGGGAGTGCGCAACATCAATTGTGACAAAATTAATAACTTGGTCAGAACCGTCCGATACAATTAGATAATATTAACCAAAAAAGTTTAAATTCCTAAAGCATTAAGATTTCATGATTCTAAGATCGAAAACGCAAGAAACTACATTGTACATCCAAAGTGATACACAAAAAAGTGATAAAGGTAATATTAATTTGGTAAATAAATAACAGAAGTTACATTCTGTTGAACTCAGTTTTTTGTTGTTGAAATAGTTCAAGTGATTCTTCCATAAAATCTTTACAAAGAAGACATAAATTACAATAGCCGACATGAAACTATGCCAACAATGGAAGGAAGAAGAATGAAAAAGAAAAGTCAACACGAAGTAAGTTGTTTAATTTTGGTAAAAGTAAAGAGTACAGAATATAATTGGAAACAATCTTTAGAGAAGTTCAGATAAAAAGTAAGAGGACAATAAACAAAAACCAAATGAGGAAAGCAACCCATTCACAGACACTCGAATTTGGAATAAAGCATTTTCTGCTAAATAAATTACTGCCTTTAAATATCACACATCAACCTGCGCTCTCAACAAAATCAAATAAGCTTACAATCTTACAAAAAAAAATACAAAAATGTCGACCATATTATTCACCGGACAAGAGTTCTATATAGTATTGTAGCTTACCTGATTTTGTACTGTCGTCGTCAGTAAGTGTTTCTGCAGCACCAACGGGTTCTGTTCTTGGAGTATGGCGGCGATCTTCTTCGAATCCGGCGTCCGAACCTTAGGAACTTCCTCACCCAGAACCTCATCCAGCTCACTACCTTCCGTCTCTTTCTTTCGCGGCGTCCTATGACTAGACAACGACGGTTCTTTCGCGCGCGCACCTTCACCACCCTTCCTCACTTTAACACCACCAACTTCCGCGCCGTCATCGTCCGAACTGCCGTCCGACTTGGCGACGAACTGCAGGTGTAAGTCGCGGATACGCGAATTCACCTCACCCCTTTGCGACATGATCGCTTTCAGCTGCTCCTCGAGATCGTGCTTTGTGCCCAGCAGATTCTCTAGGTCTTCTTGAAGGCGTGACGTATGCACTCTCGACGCCAGAACTTCCGCTTCCATCTCGGCTACGCGGTCCAGAAGAAGGTCTCTTTCGCGTTTCAATTGTCGGATATCGTCGGCCGACGCCGTAAAGAGGGCTCTTTGGAAGTTGGTTTCTTCTTGGAGATTGTTTTGATCTCGGATGGCGCCTTGGAGTGCCTCCACCTCGTTTTTTAATCTCGTGCCTTTGCGGTGGATCACGTCGAGGAGATTCCACAGTTCATCTTCGGCTTCGTCAACCTAGAACAAGAAAAGCAAGAATTTTTGTGGCTGTATAACGTTGCTACTCATGTTAAGTATGCATTTCCCAATCCTTAGTTTTCCTAGATAATCTCATATAGTTACAAATTTACAATGGGTCGATGACCATACGAGGATGGTATGAGAAGCGCCCGTGTTTGAAGAAAAATCGCGCTGTGTATCAAAATCTGCATTACCGACTGCGAGTATTCTTCAGTCGACTTCTGCCAAAATTTTGTAGATATTCATCAAGTAGTGTTGCTTTGAGAACTGTTGAAAGCGACTAAGTTTATGGATTTGTGTACTCAAGAAATCAGTGGATCGATTTCTTTTTTTTTGTATGAGAAAACGTGCGAAGGAATCAAGAAGTTGGATGCAGCTTATAAGGAGCATGCATCTTCGATGACTACCATCAGATACTGGCTTAATGAATTAAAGGGTGGCCGAATATTCATCTTTGATGAGGAGTGACCAGGTCTCGTTTTATTAAGATAACTACGAACAATATGTTCAATATAGTTCATGTTCCTTAACAGTCCGCGAAGTGAAAATTAGAGACATTGCTAATATCGCAAAGATCTAAATTGAATGACGATTGCAAGGACTGTGTGGATGTACAATTCACAGGTATAGCAGTAAACTCCACTCACACAAATTAATTAATTATGCGGAACGCAGCGTTTCAGGAGCATGGCTCCCATTGTCACCCGTGTTACCGACTGAAAGTAAAAACTGTATCACACATGCAAATTATTTTCTACGCAGGCTCTAAAATTTCTAACCATATGACTATTTACAATCTACTAGGTGGCCTCATGCCTTTTACGGGAAAGGATGGACCGAAAGCGAACCGTATCATTTAACAGGGTCTATGGTAATAAATCCATCAAACTCGAGTGTGCAATTGGGGGTGGTTCTCTGTTCAATAAGTTTCCGTTCTTTTCATATATACCGTTTCGTACGCGTCTAATTCTCTATACGAGTTCACGTTTTTAAGTAGTGTCAGATTTTTTAAATCAATCTTATGTCCGGATTTTACCATATGCTCTGCTACGCTTGATAGTTCAGGTTTGTCGAAACGATAGTGTCTAATATGTTCTTTGAACCTCGTTTCGATACTTCTTTTTGTTTGTCCAATATAAACTTTCTCACAATCATTGCATGCGATTTGGTATATTCCAGACTTTTTTATCATCTCCGGTTTATCTTTGGGATTCCCTAAGAGATTCTTTAAGTTGTTTTTTGACACAAAAGACACGTTCATGTTTAGTTGTCGGAAAATTTTACTTAACCCTTTTACTGTTGGGTGAAAAGAGTTATAAATTTCTTGTTACCGGTGTTTGTTGATGTCAAAGTCGTGGAATTTCTGATGTGTTGTTTGTATTGGACCTTCCTTAAAATACGGTCGACATCCATAGAAGAGAAACCATTGTACCTCGCTACATCTTTGATATATTTTAATTCTTTGTCATACCTGCTCTTGTTTAGCGGAAATCTGACGAGTCTATTGACCAGAAAACTAATCGCGGACATTTTTTGTTGTTCGCAATGGTGCGAATCAAACGTGATGAATCTGTTGGAATTAGTTTCTTTTCTGTAGATGTCTATTTCTAATTTATTATTATTGCGTATGACTAGAGTATCTAGAAATGGAAGGCGATTTTTCACTTCATCTTCAATGGTAAACTTGATCGTGGTAAATTTTGAGTTCAGTTCTGCTAGAAAATCTTGTATGTTTCCTTTGTTGGTGTCAAATACAGCGAAAATATCATCTACGTACCTAAGCCAAATTCTCGGGAAATATTTGGTTTCTTTTTTCAGGTTTGTTTCAAATTTGCTCATGAAAAGGTTCGCAATAAATGGAGAGAACACCACTCGTGTACAACCAATCTTCTGAGACCTTTAATAAAGACGAAATGAACCTCCTAAATAAAGGATTAAGATATAGTATTCGCGGACCGAAATCGCCCGTTGAGGATTCAATCGCCTCAATAGAAACAAACATTAGAAACTTAGATGTAGCTACAAAAGACTTCGTTAGAAACGCGTGCAAAATTCAGATTTCGAGGAATTTAGAAAATGATAAAAATTGTGCCAAGATAGGAGGAATTTAGGAATTATTAAAAGTCTGAGAAATAAAAATTGTTTTTATCTTAAAGCAGATAAAGGAAATAAAATAGTTATTCTGGACAAACCGGATTATTATAATCAGCGTCAACACTATGTTAGCGTCAGGACCGTACAGAGAATTAAAGAAAACCCCCTACCGTCAATGATTAGAATCACTAAAGATACTATTAAGGACTGTCCCAACTTAATCAATAATAACCTGAAATTCAAAATAACAAGTTCAAACCCTACCATTCCAAAAATGTATTGTCTTCCAAAAATCCACAAACCAGGCAATTCCATGAGACCTATAGTATCCGGCATTGATTCTCCAACATACAAATTGTCCAAATGGCTAGTGAATGAATATAAGAACTTGCCCCATAAAGTAGATAACCTATGTGTAGAAAACTCCGTAGATTTTGTAAATAAAATTGAAAATATTGAATTAAAAGATGGGGAAGTCCTTGTATCATTCGACGTTTGTTCACTTTTCCCAAGCGTACCAATTCCAGAAACGATGGAGTATTTGGTTGAATTTTGAAATTAAATAACGTAGATGATGTGAAAACCGCGGAATATAAAGGTTAACTAAATTATGCATGTCACAAAATTGTTTCAAATAGGCGGAAAATGGTTCGAACAGGTGGAAGGCACGGCGATGGGTAATCCTCTATCGCCTTTTTATTGCGAACCTTTTCATGAGCAAATTTGAAACAAACCTGAAAAAAGAAACCAAATATTTCCGAGAATTTGGCTTAGGTACGTAGATGATATTTTCGCTGTGTTTGACACCAACAAAGGAAACATACAAGATTTTCTAGCAGAACTGAACTCAAAATTTACCACGATCAAGTTTACCATTGAAGAAGAAGTGAACAATCGCCTTCCGTTTCTAGATACTCTAGTCATACGCAATAATAATAAATTAGAAATAGACATCTACAGAAAAGAAACTAATTCCAACAGATTCATCACGTTTGATTCGCACCATTGCGAACAACAAAATGTCCGCGATTAGTTTTCTGGTCAATAGACTCGTCAGATTTCCGCTAAACAAGAGCAGGTATGACAAAGAATTAAAATATATCAAAGATGTAGCGAGGTACAATGGTTTCTCTTCTATGGATGTCGACCGTATTTTAAGGAAGGTCCAATACAAACAACACATCAGAAATTCCACGACTTTGACATCAACAAACACCGGTAACAAGAAATTTATAACTCTTCCTTTTCACCCAACAGTAAAAGGGTTCAGTAAAATTTTCCGACAACTAAACATGAACGTGTCTTTGTGTCAAAAACAACTTAAAGAATCTCTTAGGGAATCCCAAAGATAAACCGGAGATGATAAAAAGTCTGGAATATACCAAATCGCATGCAATGATTGTGAGAAAGTTTATATTGGACAAACAAAAAGGAGTATCGAAACGAGGTTCAAAGAACATATTAGACACTATCGTTTCGACAAACCTGAACTATCAAGCGTAGCAGAGCATATGGTAAAATCCGGACATAAGATTGATTTAAAAAATCTGACACTACTTAAAAACGTGAACTCGTATAGAGAATTAGACGCGTACGAACGGTATATATATGAAAAAGAACGAAACTTATTGAACAGAGAACCACCTCCAATTGCACCTCGAGTTTGATGGATTTATTACCATAGACCCTGTTAAATGATACGGTTCGCTTTCGGTCCATCCTTCCCCGTAAAAGGCATGAGGCCACCTAGTAGATTGTAAATAGTCATATGGTTAGAAATTTTAGAGCCTGCGTAGAAAATAATTTGCATGTGTGATACAGTTTTTACTTTCAGTCGGTAACACGGTTGACAATGGGAGCCCACGTGCTCCCGAAACGCTGCGTTCCGCATAATTAATTAATTTGTGTGAGTGGAGTTTACTGCTATACCTGTGAATCTAAATTGAAAGTGTACAAAAGGTACTTCACATATCGGCGAGATGGGCGCCGTGTTTGCTGGCGATTGATGAAAAACAAAATCGCGTGATAACTTCAAAGCAATGCTTGGACATGTTTACGCACAATACGAGTAAGTTTCGCGGTATTATCTGGCTGTAGATGAGCTATGAATACATCGCCACAAGTAAGGAAGTAAAGGTGAACGTCTATCAAAAAAAGCGAAGACGATTCCATCAACCAGAAAAGTGATGCCAACGATTTTTCGGCATTCGCAAGGCATAATTTTGATTGATTATTTGGAGAAGGCGAATTGGAGCGTTGGAAGTTAATTTTAGGAAGCAGGTTTAATAATATTATGTACAAGTGAAACAAAAAAGAAAGGTCAATTAGAACAAGTATTAGATAATGATCACCCTCGTAGTATTAGTGATTTATTACTTATTGGTTAGAAGTTATTTAAAACCATACAGAATATGAAAATTAAAAGTGGTTAAAACAGACGTATCATGTTTCTATACCGCTCGCAGAGGTAATGAAAGTTTATTGTTAACAGTATAAAGATATCTTAAATTAATTGCGTATTTCCATCAACACATTCACCAACTAAGATCAATTTAACCTGCAAGTACATACCTCTGGAGCCCCACTAGGTGCCGATGTAGTCATGGCTGTTGATGAGGCGCTGTGCGTTTCTTTACTAGACGTTTCCGTGCTAAATCCAGAATCTTGAATGGTAGATTCTGTCTTCTTGGATCGACTATCGTCTTTGTTGTTCAATTTTCTCCTCACTCTAACGCCCGGCTCCCAATCTCTGCGCACCGCCACCGGTATATTGGAGGAGTGCGTGGTCATGGTGGTGGGCGACGAGGAAGCTGCCATCTTACTGCGAAGATTGGGAAAGGTCTCGATGACCAGGTCGCGAAATTCGAGCAGGGCGCCGACCTCATGCTGGAGTTCTTGAAGTGCAACCAAGGACTTCGCCTGCTCGCTTATTAGATAATGAAAGGGACCGGCTGATTGGCGGAGTTGAAGGCAATCCATTCCAGAGTTTGGTTCACCGCCCTGTAACAAGAAGAAAATTCAATCAATAACGTTCTAGATTTCTTCAAAATTTTCTACAGCTATTTTTCTTGCACCAGGCTATCAAATAATAGAACTTGTCTTTTCTCTTTAATATATTGATAATAGGCGTGTTTAAAAAACAAGTATTCTATTTAATCGTTTCATATTAGCAACTGCCATAGTGCCCATAGTCTTCTTAAGCAACTACTTTAAAATTACAATGGGATTTAAGCAATTCTTTAAGCGTTTAAGAATAGAAAGTACATTTTACCGACAATATACTTAAAGAAACAAATACAACCCAAAACGTGATTGTATAAGACAGATTTAACTTTGATAAAAGTTTTAAAGGAATTGGGATTAATTTATTCAGAAATAACTGATATAATTAATGATCTAAAAAAAGAAACCATTGGCGTAATACAGAAAAACACCATTTACTAAGAATTATTAATTTATTAATTAATATAACATAGCGAAATCGATATCGACATGAGTGATGAAAAAGTTAAAATAAACAGCGCAGAGGCTACTATTCAGAAATGCAGGTTTTACTGGATTGGATTCTTTTTTGCTGTAGACATGTTTCGAAACCTTAAAGTTATAATTTAATAGTGAGAAGTAATAATATTTATGTTCGAATAAGAAATACACAACATTCAAAACTGAGGAGCATAAATATTCAGTCATTCAGAGTAGTAAAAATTTCACATTAACATATACGAGGGGAGGTCTAGAAGTTCGTGGAATGAAAGGGTTTTAAATAAAATAAAACAATAAATCTATTTTTCCTTTTCAATATAATCACCCTTAAGCACAATACATTTATTAGATCTATGAATTAATTTTTCTAAACCATCATAAAAATATTTTTTATCTTTCGCCTTAAAATGGGCCAAAATTGCCTCCTTTACCTCATTGTCGTCGGAAAACTTTCTTCCACGTAAGCCTTTTTTTTAAATTGGGGAATAAATAAAAATCACTAGGTGCCAGGTCTGGACTGTAGGGTGGATGGACAATTGCTGCAAATTAACCGTGCATCCGACAAAATTTTCAGAAAAAATATTTTCATAAAGTTGGTTTAATACAGTTTTATTATACTTTTCGCTGAACCTACCTTTAAAATAGCCATCTAAAAAATCCAACATATATAAGATGTTAAAATAAGAAAGTTCATACCCCTTTTCCGTTTTAATCGAGTGTGCCATGTAATTAAACATATATTCAGAAAATACATCTTTACGCCATTACTTTTTAGATATATACATACGTCCAATATGCGATCTTCATGAAAGACCCTGTGTATATCATTTACATATTATAAAACGAATAGGCCCTTAGACAGTTCCCTATAGTACACAATAATATATTTATCTTCTATGCTGACAAATAATAAATTTGCACCTGCTGTTACTATTTTATCATTTTATCATAATCTCGATATTTTTTAGCTTGTTTTAATTAGAATTTTAAGCCTTGGCCGTTTCGAATATCCTTTTGAATTGTAAAGATATACCTGACAATGCAGATATTTATTTTTACGCACTTGATGGGTTGGTGGAAATTTTAATGATAATAACATCTGGATATGGAATACAATGGCATCACAAAATCCTGTGTCATATGAAGGTGTCAAATTTTACTGATTGTATTCATCTTTTTTAAGTGATAAGACTGTAACTTCGAAAATAATAATAGCCTAATTTCGATATTTTCGAATCCAACACTTAAACAGTTATTAAACTCATAATATCTAATTCTATCAAACACCAACGCCTCATGTCTATTTTTTCCAGTTGTGCTAATGAATCAGGAAACGCTTATGTCCGGAGGCGCTGGCCATAAACATCACCAAACGTCGGTCAAAGCAATGCGGCCGTGGTGGCAAAATTAGTTCTAGGATCGTGAACTCTGCGCTAAATCGTCCGCTATTACGTTAATTAGAAAGATGATTCCTCTCAAAAGTGCGTTGCCTCGTACCATCATACCGAGCGAGTAGTATGATGTGGGAGTCTGGTAAGGTGTAGGTTAGAGGCGTGGGTGGTTGTATAACATGAAGCAGCTCTGTATATGCTCATGCATACCGCTCGAAGGTAATTTTATTGCCGCGAGGTCAGCTCGTAGGATCTTCGCTTAGTCGGTGTACGTAATTTATAAATATTATGAATGTATGCTTCGATTTCTGCTGATAAAACATTTATGTATTATTTACTCGTATCGCTGGGTAATGAACCAAGGGCAAATAAGTTTTGTTTGTCTTTCGTTTTGAAATATTTATGTCATTGACATTATTTTGAACAACAAGAAAACATTGCGTACTAAACCTATAATTGTTTTTTAGGTACTAAATATTAGAATTGATAATCCTGCAAAAATTTCCTTCGATACACCATATTCTTGAGATATTAAAGGATGTAATAAACAACCCTTAATTGCTTGAAACTGAAGTGTTTTTACAATAAAAGATTAGCTCCCGAAAATTAGGATTTAGATGACATTTTACATACTGATAACGTACTTAGATAAAAAACCACATATCCTTATCGATACTTCTATAGTTCCATATAATTTTGTATTTCTCCCAAATTGCATTTCCAAACTTAATTTAAAACATGCGTTCCACACGAATTAAATGTTTTAAATAGAGATATTCCTCGACGATAGAATATTCCTGACTGCTGTGTGCATAGGATAACTATATGATAAGAAGAGACCGGTAGGCTTCAGAGCAGAAAGCGAAGTAGAAGACCCAGGTCAACGACGGAACGAGACAACCAATACGTCTGAGAGATTTCCATATATTATGACAGAGTTCCATTTATAACGCCCTCAGCCAATAAGTGTATTGACAATAGAATGGAGACTGATAAAAGCCGATCTAAGGAATCGCACGGTAGTAAGAAAATCACTGTTGTTCTATACACAAGCGGAAAAGACTAAATTGGGCAAAAGTTCAGGCAAACTGAAGTGTAAATGATTGCAAAAATGTGTTATGGACGGACGAATCGAAATTCGAATTATTCAGAAGTAAAGGTCGTCCGTTTGTTCTTTGTCACCCTGGAGATGTTAGACGAGTGTATTTCCAAAACAGTAAAACACGGAAGAGGAAACATCAAAGTATGGGGTTGCGTCGAACGCGGAAGGATTGGTAAATTAGTTAAAAAAGATGAAAGAGTGACAAAAGATGTGTATTTGAGAATCTTAGGAAAAGATGTGATACCAACTGGATGTGAATTAATTGGGGAGGAGTTCATGTTTCAAGAGAATGACCCCAGAGACACCGCAAAGGCGTTTAAAGCTTACTTTCTCCAACTGGCAAAGCAGTATTCTGGAATGTTCTGCAGAAAGTGTGGAATGTTATAGACAAATCGTATTTTGAGTGATTAGTTCTAAGGATGCCGCGCATTTGGAAATTTTTAAAACAAAAGGAGGTTACTTTGAAGAAACATTATAACAGTATGTATTTTATTACAATGTACTATTTTGTCAATAAAACATTTTAAGTTAATAAGTAAAGATTGTTTCAATTTCTCGTAAACATCACTTTTCTAGTTTTTTTTTTATTTTATATACTGCGATCAAACTTATGAATGGTAGTGTACATATATGTTACATTTTAAAGAAATACATACAGTAAAAGAATTATCATTGTTCCATTTAGTTCGATGTTCATAATAAAACGGAGTTTTATAAAATTTACAGAAAATACGTAGTTATTAAATTTGTTCATTTTAAACGCACTTCTTCCAAAATATCCAGAACAGACTTTACCATCATATTGGCATATGCACTTACTACAGCAACAAAATTATTATAATTCGAATACTGCCAAAGTCAACTATGTTGATATTAACAAAGTTACAGAGTAGTAAATATGTCCAACAACTAGACGCTTTCTGCTTGGACAGCGCGCAGTGGGGTCAAATGCTCGAAAAGGGAAACAAATTTAATATCTAAAGAACGGATAGTCCGGAGAACTACTTTAAAATGTTACTAAATATTATATACGATTTATTAAAGTACTCGAAATATAGGTGTATTCTACACATTTACAGTTTACAATAGAACAGTATTATTTTAGAGACTAACATGATAAAGTAGGAGTAATTGTTTCATTATTTTTACATTAATAAGATGTTACTAACCCCTAATTTGGAATAGTTTCTATAGAGAAAATTCCAGTTTCAACGGATTGTGTAATATAATGCACTTTAGTGCAATGTAATGGAATATTGTGCAATGTTGTATAATGTCTTGTATGTTTTTGAAATTTTAAATTGCTATATGTTTCGTTTTGACGTTTCGATAAAATTAAATATTTCATAAGGAAATTAAGAGATATTCTAAGTAAAGTTATAAAATTTTAAACAATGACGATTTACAAAACTGTGGTGGTGGTAATCCACTGTGATAAGTTGCCCAGTTTTTTGTATAAGAAAAACGAGTTTTGCTTCTTTAAATAATAAAAATACTTCAAACACTAGGTTTAAATATTGTTAGTCGACCCTAATGCATGTTGTTCGGAAATGATACGAGAAGTCATTAAACATAAAATAAGAAAGTTGATATCAACACTCTGCAAGTCGTAATAT
The DNA here is from genome assembly GCA_023509865.1 of Trypoxylus dichotomus. Lineage (NCBI taxonomy): Eukaryota > Metazoa > Arthropoda > Insecta > Coleoptera > Scarabaeidae > Trypoxylus > Trypoxylus dichotomus. The sequence continues at coordinate 41,018,939 of CM042081.1, forward strand.
TTTTAATCTCAAACTATTTTTTTTTTTCAAATAGATTATAATTCACCATTACTACGCTGCAAGTTTCAAAATAAAATTCCCGCAAAAGTTCTAATAAGACCGTTTGGTGGGAGTACACCCTGCATAGTTAGTTATGAAATACGTAGTTATAAACATCGCAATACGAATGGAAGATACTTTTCTTTTGAAATAAGTTCGATGACGTTAAACCATTGAAACTGTTTACACAGATTCCAAATTTTCGCTTAGATCCCAGTTAAATGACGAGAACTTTTAAATAGGCAAATATATGCATACTTTAGGATTATTTTTACTAATGCATGCTGATTGGAGAGCGAGCGCAAATTTGTTTATTCATTTGTCATATGTTTTGGGCTTGTGTCTAGAGTTTAAACACAAGCCCAAAAATCATCAATTTTATTCGATCCCTAGAGCTTAACCATCATCAGTTCAACGCGCTTTTGGATGAAATATCAGCGGAATATGAGGACGTAACATATTATTGTGAAGTCAGATGGCTAAGCAAAGGGAAAATGCTGAAACGGTTTTACGAGCTTAGAAATGAGATTGCGGATTTTATGCAAATAAAAGATAAATCACTATCTGAGTTAAGTGACCCAAAACGGATATGTGACTTAGCATTTCTGGTCGACTTTACAGGTCATTTGAATGATTTAAATTTGAAACTTCAAAAATAAGGACAGTTAGTAAATGATGTGTACAGCCGTTTGAAAGCGTTTCAGAACAAAATCCGGCAATGGAAGGCACGGATGCGGTCTGGTAACAGTTACCATTTCACCACGTTCTCTGCGTATGAAGATACTGCTTATGCTCATTATGCAGAAGAACTCAGTGGAATTAATCCAAACATCAATGGATTAGTTTCCCAAATTCAAGCTCAAGTGTCTCATTCATTTCGTTGTCGCTATGTACCTTTCGTAGTTTGTAATAATTCCAAGTTTCACGATTTAATTATAATGTTCTACCAATTTTTTTCATTTCATTTTCTTATTTTAATAAATTGTATTATAATAACATTATCGTATTATTTCATGTCTGATATCTATCCCTAAAAATTATGAACACTGCTTTAAAACACTACTGTAAAATCCACTACTTTTCAACGCGGCTCGCGAACGTATTTGCACACTAAAGTTTGGCCCACAACATGTCAAAGGTTGCCCATACTTGGTCTAGATGTTCGTACCTAATTGATATTCGCTATTTTAAAGCTAAAAATCGGTGCATTTCTTAAGAAAAGATGATTTTGCTGCAATTATTTTGGCCGTTATCCCACTGTGCGGGGTATGGTTTTAACAAGACCATTTGCCACAATGACATTTGAAAAATCCACTTACTACAAGAAAAGTTTATTGAATTGATTATTTCCAAGAATGGATGAGTTAATTATCCTTCTCCCTCGTATATTTTGCTAAATCGTTACTTTCTGTGTAGTTAGGTTAAATCATTAGTTTATGCCAACAAACTAGCGATATAGCAAAAGTTGCAATTCAATATTGGACACGTTATTGCTGACATTTGATTCAATGCATATGAAAAAGTTATGGAAAAGTGGATTCAACGGATCCATACCTATCAGGGAGACATTCGAAATATGTAGTACTTCAACAATAATAATACGGTACTAACAAAAAAATTATTCTACAAATAAAATATATCGCTCCTAAAAACACTAATAAATAAACTCGGTGAATATTATGCAGTTTTCCGGGAACCTTTTTCCCAATTCCCCTAACTTATATTTACACAAAACTTATTGCTACTATAAACCACCGCGTATTTACAAAACCGAGACACTCGATTTGTTTGAAATGTCATATATTGCCGTTCGGTAATTATTTTTGCGAATTCAAAAATATTACCGCTAGTAAAAGACACGCACCGTAAAACATAATTTATCAAGAGCCAATGATGCCGGAGGGAATGTAGCAGAGCTCTCTTGTACATGATGGATATGAATGTATTGACCTCGTCTGCGACCTACAAGTTCAAACGAAATCACGTAGGCCGTGTTTGCCTTTCCGATCCGACGACCGAGAATCGCTTTAAAATAAATGAGAAGAGAAGAGTCGCACAGACGGGACGAGCTCTGGTTGTTTAGTAGTAAGAGGAGGATTCGATGTAGTCGCGTTCAATGTAATGTACGGTTATATGTCTGTATATACAGTAGTCATCAAAAGTGTTGATGCGAAAAATTTTACGTTTTTATTGATATTAGTTTTTTTAGTTTATATTTTTATTTTTCTGTAAATATTATCTTATACGATTTCGGCTATAGGAAAACGTAAGCGAAATTCCCCTTCGCGGACACCCCTCTTACACGGACACCTCCCTTAAACGGACAGTTTCTCATGGTCCCGACCGGCTCTCATATAATTTCCATTGTATTAACTCTTTCTTGGACGGACATTCTCTTGAACGGACGCGGACACGAGAAAATGTTCTCTTAACCGGACAAAAAATATAATAAAAAGAAACGCCTTATCTTATTTTTATATCGAGAGTATTGCTATTGCATTTCTCAATCGCGTCGCGCGCCAATTTCGCTCGAACTTCCCCGAGTAAACCGGAGATTTACCGACTTTAATCTTTCGGTACAAACGCAGCCTATGTCGTGCATTTCTGCCTGGCGTGAATTAGGGACTTCCCCAAGTTGGTCGGGGATTTACCGTTATTATTCTTTCGGTGTACACTTCCGATTGAATCTGCTTTCAATATTAGTCTGATGTCTATGCGGAAAAGACACGGTGGGCGACACATTCATTGTAGAAATGGCTCCAAATAGAAAAATGCTCACGATTAAACAAGAAATTGGGATTGTTGAAGTTTACAATAAAGAGAAATTAAGGGTAAGGAACTTATCCAAGCGTTTTAACATTGGAAAAACACAAGCTGCAGAGAAATCCTTCGAAATAAATGGATGTCGAACAGTAATTTGAATGAAAAAAAAGCTTTTTGACGGGTGATGGTACTAAAATTGACAAATTGTGTTATGACTGGTTTACAGCAGCTCGGCATAAGGGGATTCCTTGAACAGGTATGCATATGATTTTTTTAGATAAGGTTTTCTTGTATTAATGCGTTGATTTTCTTTTCATATTAAATTCTAAAATAGATAAAAAAAGTGAGATTACCAATAAGTTTGTCGTGACAAAAACGCAAAAAAAAATTTTTTAGGTCCGCTAATACGATGTAAAGCAAGAGAAATAGTCGCTTCTTTGGGACATTCTACATTCAGTGCTTCTTCTGGTTGGCTCAATAAATTTAGAATCCGCCACAATATAAGTTTTAAAACGATTTCGGGAGAAGGAGCTTCGGTTAATACTGAAGATGTTTCATCGTTTTTAAAAAAATGTCTAAATTAGAAATACGATTTCAAGACCTCATAAAGAAAAAAAGGAAAGACAAACAACAATATATGAATCTTTGCACCCTTAAAGTGACTATTCATTTCATTGTTTTGTATTACATACTACATCTATGTATCTATGTACATATATTATACTTTGAATGTATATATCTAAAGGAATTATTTTTTTTTCTTTTTGAAAGTTTAAAGTTTCTTATTTATTTTAAAAACATTTATATACATATACGATTTAAGTGTCCCAGTTTCTTTAATATATTCATTTTTCGTTAAAACACGATTTTTGTTGTACCTACTACATATTTCTTTTATGCGGACACCCCTCCTGAACGGACATCTTCAGTTGGTCCCGTTGGTGTCCGTTCAAGGGAGATTTCACTGTACTAGGTAAAGAAAGAAGCTTTCCTTAAAACTATATTATCGGGATTAACATCAACTGGTCGAGTACTATACGATCATATAAATTAACCCTCTAGCAAGCCATGAAATTATTTTTTTTAAATATCTTGCTGGTAGTGAGTAGTGAATTTACAGTAATAAATAAAATACATTTACCATGTATACTGTATTAGTTTATTGACACAAAGTTGTTTACAATAAATCATGAATGAGGTTTTCATTATCGAATCATACTTCAGAAATGGTATGAAATGGAGAATGGTCGTACACTTTGAAACCATAGATGAATTTCGGACAGATTTTCCAAAATTTCCCCGAACATATGACAGTTTACGGCAAGTTATTCAAGAATCGGTGGAAAAATTTCGCGAAGAAAGGTCTGTGTGCCTAAAACCAGACAGTGGTATAGCCCATCAAAACGAATAGTTGAAAATATAGCAAATGTTGAGGAACGAATAACTCAATCATCTAAGAAATATCTTCGCAAGTTTTCATTAAGGCAAAAAAGATCTACAAAAGTTTCCATACAAGTTTCATTGACCACGCAACCCGGCTTAATTATTGCCAGTGGTTTTTAAGGTCGATGAATAATAATGATGTTTTTGACAAATCTTCCTCTTCCACAGACAATGTGCATCTGCTCTAGTGAAAATCCACATGAAACTCTTGACAGACCCTTGTATTTTTAAAAAGCAGGGGTTTGGCTTCCTGTTTCCGTAGACGGATTATTGGTATAATATTCTTTAATAATACCACAAATGCGGGACGACGTAATAATTTACTACAACCATTTTTAAATCAATCACATGAAGACGAACTCCACAAGAGATATTTCCAGCAAGATAATCCAACTCTAAATACTACAGGGGAAACAATAGAATTATTGCATGAATTTTTTGATAATCTATCAACTTAAGTTTCAAGAAGAAAAAATTCGTGGCTTCCTATAGAGTAAATTCCATCAATCATATAGTGTGTATATGTATTTATACAGCCCAGTGAGTGTGTTTAAGTAGACCTTAATGAGTTACAACGAACTATAATAAATAAAATGGAAGAAAGATATTTTCTGATTCTACACGTAAATGTATAATTGCACTGCAAAAAAGTATTTCAAAATGTTTGCTTAAATCTCGATAATAAATACAAGAGATTATAAATGCACTTTCGAGATTATTATGGTAGTAACTGTTACTCTGACTGGATTGGAAACTACTACGGGTTTATCATCGGTTAAAGTGGAAGTATACTCCCTGAAGCTTATACAGAATAAATTTCAAACATAATATGTGTAAAAGGAAATCTTCGTCTGTAAAAAGAAAGCTAACTATTTTGCATATTTGTATGCAAATCAATTTTGCTTTGGGAGAAAGTAATCTTTATTGATAAAAACAAATTTAGCGTGTATTAATTTAACATGATGTCAGAAAAGATTGAGAAATAGGGAGGGGGGTCTCGTGAATCTAGTGTATATCATGGGAATGGACATTTATAGGATACACTTTGTAACTTAATACGAAGACCAATTTTCTTTATTGAAGCAATATTTCTTAGTTGATAACGACTATTGGTTGTTGATTTTAATATACTACCTGTTAGATTTCTTAACGAGGCTTTGAGGTAATCTACTATTTCATTTTACTTCATGTAATAACAGCTTGGTGTTCTCTAATTTGGAAATAGTATCTAACAGAATGTAATTGTCGGAAATTTGCTCTATTTGCATATGCATTTTGGTATCTGAAACCAGCCACTGGCTTACTGAAATTGCTTAGACTTATTGCAGATTTAAATTTAAGATAAAAGGCTTAATAATGCGTAAAAATTTCTCATAATATAAAACAACTTTATGCCACGTTTCTAATCTCGTCAGTACTGGCTATGGTAACTAAGGAATACCCGGATAATTCTGTTTAAACTCACGAATGCGATTTGGAGATTTGGTAAAAACTCTTTTGGTAGAGACTATGAATTGATCTACTTTAAATGTTTCTAATAAATTCAGCTACAAGATGACATGCATGAAACGACGAGGTTTCATGAAACAATTGTGTATCTACCTGTAACCAACATTGGGTTGCCAATATACTGAACTTCTCAAAGGTGTTTTCTATAATTTCTACTATCCTTTTTGTGTTTGTCTTCTGTAACATTCCACTACGTAAAAGAAAAGGGAAGGGTACGTGAAACCGCAGCCGTTGTTTCACCTATTGTCAGCCATATTTTTTTTATCTTTTAACTCTGCCTTTCTTTGGTCCGTAATCGTGTTCTTCACCCGATAAAAATTGTATTGTAATTGATCTCTTATTGGCAATGTCAACTTTTTCCTCCAAAATTTTCGAAATTCTTTATTGTCTACAATATTTTATGTAATGTTGCACACACTTAACATATAAATAAAGTAGTATAAAAATATTATACGTTGCGCATTTAACAGGTGTTATTTGTCATTAACATGATGTACACACAAAAATATTGATATTGCAAACAATACATTTAATAATAGCGCTACTGTATTCTAATGTTGAAAATCGGTTAAAACATCTATTAATATTCGTCGAACATAACAAAGAATGCTGTCGATTCGCCATCATCAACCTAATGCGGCATTCGTACATATACTAACCATATACGTACGAATCCCGACTTCGGATATGTCCGACTGCTTTCAAAATATATCATCGCCGCCAATGAGTGTACAATCGTTTCTGCCGGCTTAATTTGTCGAAAACGATACCACCGTTGATGTTGCCAATAGTACCCCTGTCTAGTATATATGTACATACATACATATGTATGTATAATAATCAATATGTGTACCGTAGCACGTACAGTCTTGGTAATTAATAGTTTTACGATTGGTTCCAAATTTACTAGATATAAAGCAAAATACTCAACCTGAAATATCAGTTGGCTATGACCACTTCTGCCCATTTCGCACTGTGTTCTTTTTTTATTTTTCTAATTCAGTAAACAAATAATTTTGCATTCTACGGCCGATGAGGACATTCTGTTCCAGAATTCCAATTATTTGATTCGGAGAGTGCACGTGAGGTATTTTACGACATCCTATACATTTTTAATGGGGTCTAGGTTCGGATAAAAGAAAAACCTATATGATCCTTCTCCTTCGGGTGCTAAATTCAGAAAATCGCAAAAGTATTGCGATTTTTTTATATAAAATTTGGTTTATTGCTCCCTCCACAAAATAGAGGGGTTCAATATAGGGGCACTTAGTTTTCTTAAATACATCTGTGATAAAATTTCGATTACAAGTTTTGCGTGCGTTGTTGTCCATTACAGGTCTGTTTTCTTAATTTTTAATATCCTCATTCTAATTTTTCCCTCGCTACTAACAATTTAAGTTTTCCTATACCAAATGAAAAAACTTCAAATTTACAATTTCATTTACAAAACCAAACTAAAGCAAAATTTCACAGTATCATTACTACGAAGTCTTAATACATTTTATAATAAAAAGAGCATTTTATTACATCAGTTTATGAGAGTGTAAAATTATAAGGCAATACCGTAATAACAAATGCTCTTCCAAATTAATATCTTTTTAACAAATCGAAAATCTGAAATCAAATATGAAATGTGTCTATTCCAAATGTCTTTGAAAGTGAGGATGGTCCCCAATTCAATTATTACAGACTATGGAATGTATTTGGTATTATCGTTTTTAGCAAATTCAACATTTTAATAAACTGTAAATGTGACTTTAATTAAATTTCAAAACTTTTGTCACAAACACAACTCTATCTTGTATAAACACTTTTGTACGCGACTGTATATCTCTAGAGTTATCTTTGTCGTAACTATGGAGAACGGAGAGTAGAGAATCGATAATTGGCCGACTACTATTTTTGGTAAACACTGTCTTGTCGAGCTTGTACGGCCTTGCACCAAGCTCACTTGATATATTTCATCGTGGAAAAAAAATTCTCGCATTGGAAGTTGCAATAAAGTCGTCTGTTGTGAATGTTATCGGTTATCGCATGAAATTCCATGGAAAATGAAGAAATGTAACTTCGATTTGTCTAAATGTTTCCTGCCAATGGGAGGTGATGCAGTAAATAGCGTACGAACAAATATTACCTTTGCTGCATGTTAAACAATAATAGGAACTTATAAATTCTGTTTCGCAAACGTACCTCACGTCGCGATGAATAAATATTTGTCGTAGATGTTATGAGTTTTCAAAAGCCTATACTGTTTCTAGTTTCTATACCGCACGTGCAGGTAATATCCAATAATAAATACCATGTTTATTATTCATTTATTAAACATCTAGTTGATGAGACTGATAAAATTTGGTTACAATATCTTTCAAACACGTGCTAATACGACTTATTGGAAGAACATAAAACAAACTGGTAATGAAGTTTATTAGATTTCGTGAGACCAATTAAAATACATGGCGGTCCCATGTTTTCTTTTTTATTATACATATTGTTTATGCAAATGGAAGTATTTGGAATTAACGTATAAATGACGCGTCATTTTTTTACATTTGTGGTTTCATGTTCACTATCGGCTATAAGTGTTTACCCACCTGCATAACTGACGAACGAAATAGACTAAAAACAGAGCCAGAAATTGCTGTAGAAGCAAACAAAGCCAAACGGTTAGCGTGGGCAAGAGAACGCAAAGACTGAACATTGGAAGATTGAAAGAAAGTGCTCTGGACCGACGAATCTAAATATCTAACCTTTGGTTGAAACATAACATTTGGCCATAGATCAAAAGGGAAATGAGCAATTAAATTATGTATTACAACAACAATAAAACATGGAGGAGGATCAGTCTTGATTTGGGGCTGTTTTGGCGGGACCTCTGGGCGATTTGGTCAAAATAGATGGCATTAGAAAAAAAAGTTATAGAGATTCTGGGGAGGAATGCTATCTCATCTGGCAGTACGATAATTATCCAAAACACATTGCAAAGATATGCCGTAAGTATTTGGGACAGGTACAACTGGAACACAGAGGGAAAATTGCTGTTAGGGACTGGCCGTCCCAAACTTCAAATCTCAATTCGGTCGAGGTTTTTTGGGAGAACCTCGAGGACTTCGGAATGTTAAAAAATCTGTTCCAAATTCGACAACAGTACTTTGAGGACAACTACAGCATACGTGGAGGAAAATAGAACCACTAACACTGGCAAAGCTGCTAGAGAGAATGCCAAGATTGTGTGCGGCAGAAATAAAGGCGAAAGGGAGGTGGACACATTGACGCAATGTTTTTGTCACTGTTACAGTTTTTGTATAAATACAGGATAAAGGTTTTTGTAATATTCTAACAGTGGGTAAACACTTATGGCCGGTAGTGCATGTTCTATAATTCTATATGATAGCAAGCATAGGCCAACCATAAGGATATTTCTACATGAAAACAAAATAATCCCTTCTCCTTGTGATATGGTAGACTCCTATTCTTGGATGTTAAAGAGTGTTTGAATATTGCTATAGCGACTCTAACCAATAGATTACAGTAGAATTCCGCAAAGACGTTATTGTATTAAACAATAAAACATGTTGAAAATTTTGCTTAAGTGTTTCCCGTGTCACGTAAAACGGTTTTTTCCAAAAACCAACCATTTATTACGAATGAAAGAAAAAGTATAAGTTGTTTGAATAAGCGCTTTTAGGGACAAATTTTAGCGTTAAAAACAGACGTATAAACTGCAAAACTTAAAGTAGAACCCATGGTGAATTAAGAGTTTTAGATCATACATTACAAGTACTATACAGATATAATCAGAGCAAAATCAACGGTTATAATACGCATATGCATCTCCCGTTATTCTTTCTTGCTGCAGCATTCCCCCACAACCAGGCTTCAGTCATTCGTCCAATGCAGTACTTTGCTATTGCCCTTCTACGTTATGGTTATCGATATAGTGTGGGAACGTAGGATTGTAGATATCTTCCCGTCGCTGACTTTGCTCGAATTATATCTGTATATCATTAGTTTACTCGACAATTCTGATTCATCCTGTATTACTGCTACAGACCTCGACCAATGCGCAATTCACACTTTCTATTCTTATCTTTGTATCCTCCTTTTTTTAGTTCAGATACCCATTATTGATAAAATAACTTATCGTAGTATAATCATTTTCTTATCATCTTCCTACGCACTTTTTAAAAATGTTCATTCATAGATGTCATCAATTCTGTCACGTATGTACATCAATGTTCATCAAAACGTTACAGTAACAACAACTTTGTCTTAAAAGTAAATGATTAATTCGGATAGAAATGCGCAATTTCGAGAGAAGTAATGCAACACTGGGGGTTTATCATCAAATATGTTAAATCATTTTAATTCAAAATTTGTGGTTCGATAAAAATTCTTGACCAATTTTTAAATTACGCGAAAGATGGAGGATTTTTTGGAAAAAGAAGGCTTCTTCGATGTTGCTGAACAATTAAAAGAGCTAACGAATCTAGTAAGCATTCATTACGAAGTATTTGACAATCAGTATTAGACAAGAAAAAAACGACTACCTTTCACAATCCAGGACAAAAACGGTACGAATTGTGTCCCGTTTACTTGCACTATCTTAACCATAGTAATAAAGAAAAGTAATAAAGATAAATGAACATAGAATGTACGGCGATAAATTTTAATTTTTTTTTTTTCATTTGGAAACGTAGAGTTGGAACTTTTGTAATATCTAAATAAACTTTACAGTATACCACAGTATTTGAGAATTTTTAATAAATAAATCATTGTTATATTTTCAACCGTAACAAAGTAATACGTTTAAAAATGTCTGAGAAAGTTAGCATGGAGTTTAATGATTAAATAACGTGATTTCTAAAATTCTTTAAGATACTGTCATATCGAATAAAATTATCATATTTAATGTGTTACATTCTTTTCTATTTATAACAGATCCGCTTTTAATAATGGAAACAAATTTATTGCATGTAAATATGAAGAAATACGTGAGAAAAAGAAAGGAAAAGCAGGTTATGAAAACATAAAGTTCAGAAAGTTAGCGATAATAATAAGGTTTGAAGTCAGAAAGTATACCAGACGTGATTTTAAAAGTACATTCATGTTTATAAGATGTTCAAGGGTTCTGTAAACTTGACTATCTTTTCTTCATTAGTTGAATTGCATTCAGAATGGCAGCGCAATGAATTTCATTGTGAGTGCTATAGGTATTTACAAGGGTCATGTCATCAATTCAAATTGCTTGTTTTACGCAATATGTGTCTGAAGCAATAGACAACAGAAGCCAAGTTGACACTATTTACTTGGACTTCCAGAAACCATTTGATCAGATAGACCACTATATTCTTTTACGAAAACTGAATTCGTTCGGATTTTCAAGACCATTGCGCTTACTTTTACAATCGTATGTGATCAATAGACAATTCCAAGTATGCTATAGGAACTAAGTATCATCCAAGCACATCGCTACCTCTGGTATACCGCAAGGATCTAATCTTGGACTTCTAATACTCCTGCTCTTTATTAACTACATTGCTAGTATTGTTGAATGCGAAACGCTAATGTACGCTGATGATATTAAACTATTTCTAAGCATTGATCCGACTGCAGATTGTGTTTTGCTTCAGAGAAGCATCGATTGTGTTTCTAGTTGGTGTAAGCTTACGAGATTGTCCTTAAATATATCAAAATGCACTACCATGGCGTTTACTAAGCGTCAGTAAGTTACTATTTACAATTATAACGTTGAAGTAATACCACTGCAGGTGTCAACATCTGTCAAAGATTTGGGGGTGTTTTTTGACACCACTTTGTCTTTTTCTGATCACATATATGGATTTATTTACCGTAATTGTAGGGACTTCCGCAGTATACAAGCTCTATCTGCATTATTCTTTTCTCTCATTCGATCTCGGTTGGAGTACGCCGCGTTGGTCTGGTTTCCTATTTATGAAACACACATATACTCTATTGAGAGGGTGCAGAGAAGATTTCTCTATTTTCTGTCGGAGGGATCTTATCCACCCTGGGGCTTTGAACATGGTGTATTGCTGCGGAAATTTAATTTAATTTTGTATCTCTTTCTACCAGAAGAACGATTTCTTTGCTAAATTTTTTATTTTGTTTAGTACATAACAAGATTGATTGTCCTTGGCTCTTGAGAAGTGTAATTTTCTTATACCTAGAATTATCTCCAGGTCACCATTTGCCTTCTATTGTGGTCGCACTCGAACAAATGTCTTTATAAGGTCGCCAGTGTACCTGATGTGTACTAACTTCAACAGCATCTCTGATCTTTGTGCTGACCCATTTACATCTATCATTGATGCAGTCTTTCTTCGTCTTGTCTCTTTCCCCTAACATTTGTCAACTTTCCATCATCCATTTTAGTATTAGTATTAATTGAGTAGTCCTTTCTTTAAATATACTCTTATACCATAGGGTAATAGTAATATTTAGTATTTTTAAAACATTAAATACATGTAACTTAGCAATTATTTTTATATATACATATATGTGTTCCTTTTTTATTTTTGTATTTTGCTCTCATGCATATTAATTTTAGTGTTTCCTGTAACTTGGTAGTATACCTGTTGGAAATAAATTGCTATTATTATTATTATAAATAGCTTGCCAAAGCTGAATAATATTGAAATTGGTCTATAACACCGCCCAATAAAATAATTTCTTTGTCGTGGTGCCTAAAGATTCATTATCTTCACAGCCAGGTAGATCGTTTTCCAGAAAACGTAGGTGATGTTAGTGAGAAACAGGGAGAAAGATTTCAGAAAGACATCAGCATTATGGAGGAAACGTAAGGCAGATGGGATGTCCATACGATGACCGATTACTGCTGGAATCTTGAAGGAGACTATTCCGGAAAACCACACGCAAAGAAATTGTTATATGTGCATATTTTTTTGTTAAATAAATACCTCGTACCCATTTTTTGTGTTTCAATTAACAGCTATCAAATAGCAATATTTTAAAAGTTACGTGCATAACAAAACGTTATATTTAATTTAGGCGATTTTTTCCTAAATAGGGCAGAAAGATTTCCTAAACTAGAACAAATAGAACAAATCTGACGGTATTTTTGGATTAGGTACCCCAAAATTTCTTAATTACACTTTAACAATCCGAAGCACCAAAATGTGTGTTGGTCAGAGTAATTCGTGACTATTATCGCCCGGCTTACAACTGGGTGTTATCTGAGCCATCTTCAAAAAATCAGATAAAATTCCATGATTCCAATGATTTACATTCTTTAATAAATAAGATTGGATTATCTACTACGTCATAATTTTAGCGAGTTCAGAAAAACTTTCGTTCTTATATCAAACAACTGTTACCGATAAAAAGATTGAAAATATTTAGTGAATAAATCAAAAATTGACTGATCGCAACTCACTTCATCGTTTATCATAAAAAAGTCTAATCAAATATTTTTGTTCTCTTTAATCGAAAATTGTACACGTGAAATGTAATTCTTATAAACCACGACAATCTCCAAGAATATTATTACGAACACTGGTTTGCCATTAAAAAAAATTCCATCTCAAGCAAATCATTAGTTTTACACCTAATATTTTACCTAGATAGATACAGATGGTTGTCAATGGAACTCAGTAAGGTTTCGAAACACATATGTTCCGAATAAATTAATCAATTCCTGTGGTGTGGGCTGTCTGTGTAGATACCTTTCCTGTCTGTTTAAACTACCCCACGGTGAAAAAGGATGCTAATAAGTTTTTGTATTATTACAGATTTTAAACAATATTATACCAAAAAAATTACGGTCTGTCTATTATTCTGTTAGTTTAAATCATTAACAATCGAACTGGCTTCTTTATTATCCGTTATTCACGAACCAATTACCATTAATATTCAACCAAGTCGGTGTTACCTTGGAAGGCGTAAACCAATAGTGAAAAAACTTACTTTCATGACGCAATTAACACAAAAAACCTTGTGTGATATTCGATATTACTCGTTCGACAAATAATTGTACACCTGCTCGACCAGGCTACTTTACTACCAGTTTCATTGTGAAATTGTAGTGGGTTCTCGGCTTTAGAACGACCACTAAACAAACGTCATAATATTACGCAAACCTACCGACAATTCGATACTTTAATCTAGAACATAAGTTAGCACTTTTCAGCGTACGTTAGATACGGTTACACCTACGATAAGTTAAGCAACGTACACGCAATTGCTGCGTCGTTATGCAAAATATGACGTGGTTTTTTCCGACGAAACATGACCTGTTCATCTAGGATTTCATCGATTACGGAAATATTTCCGTCTTATGTTTTTACGAACATAAGACCACAGTAGATCCAGGTATTTTTGAGGTTTTAAAAAGAACAGATCGACGTACTGCTTCTATTCAATTTAAAACAATCTTTGTTGCAGTTTCTCAAAACATGAACTATGGTCGAAAACCTTAGGCAACTATTTTACTGAGTTTTCAACTTTTTTTATATTAAATAAAATAATAATGTGACCCATATGAAAAATTACGATTTGCTTGCAATTACCAACGTCTTTAAAATTTCTGAAGAAAAATATCAATTATGGTAGGATTTTAACCTACGCCATCTCCCTTATCGGAAGAACGATATAACCACTAGACCACTGATATTTTTTCAGAAAATTTTAAAACGTTGGTAATTGCAAGCAAATCTTAGTCTTTACAAACCACCAAAGAAAGTGTCATTTAATTAATAAGAACTTCCCTTTAAATAATATTATGTCTACTTAGATATTACAATATATGTATGTATCTACAGACATCGTGATATCCAGGTATTAAAAGCGATTTGAACTTACATACGGTCCTGTTATCTATAATCTAGTGGTTATGGCGTTCCCTCGGTTGAAATCCTACCGAGATTGATATTTTTTCAGAAATTTTAAAAACGTCGGTAGTTGCAAGAAAACCGTAATTTTTCATCACAAACAACCAACGAAAATGTCATATTAATTTAATATCTAACACATATTACATAAAATAAAGACAACTTCCTGGGGCAATTCCTTTAATTAAAAATAAGTGCTGTGCTTTTTGATGAGTTTTTGTTAAGTTCTTTCATATAAAAAGTACTACACTTTCAAGTTATCCTTGGATATTCGGTTGGATTTCAGTAATTTGTGAAATCGATGTTGAAAATGCCAAATAATGCTTTACCCTTTCAAGTGCAATACCATTTTATACTATCTTTGGAAATATTGATTTATTTTCGTGAAAGAAATTTTTAAGAAGTCAGTTTGACGATGTTATTTTGAAGCGTCCGTGTTATCGAGACACTGCCCTAGTCAATGTGAACTAAACTTATTTTCCTGGTCGTTAGGCTACATAGCAAACACTCTTGAAGGATTAAAAGATTATAAATAAAGCTGTGACTCATACATGCCATCCTTTCCACGTATAGAGAATTTAGAATATTGTCCATGTTTTCAAGTAATTAGTATTTTGCGAATGATAAATAGTTCCACAGTGTTTTTTATCTAATTATATATTATTATTTTTTTAAATTATATTGCGAGTGCCAGTAAATAGTAAATAAATGATAATAGATAGGTAATTTTAAATGTTCGAGAAGAAAATTACAAATATTGAATGAAAGAATATTCAAAATGAAATTAGAGGTTACTTTATCTCCAACAACAACAAAATGCAAATAAACGCGAGCTTTTATAGAGAATGCAATGAAACATTTATAGTAAAAAGTAATGTACTCTATTATAAACACAGAATATCATTACAGAACGAATAGTATACTTAAATTGTTCAATGGTACTCTTAAAGCAATAGATAATATAACGCAAGCGACCATAGTATTCATTTGCTTGTTATACAAATCTTTGATGGTAATTGTAGTTTAAAATTTAAAAAGTATTCTTTTTGTCATAAACATAATCAGTAAACAAAAACTTTGTTATTCAAATTTATATCTGTATATGTACGTATACCATATTTCAGAAATTACCTACTATAAATCGTAAATAAAATTCTGATGCTCTTCCAATTGTTGATACAAACGACAACTTCACCATGTCTTAATTCTAGTCTTTTTTTCATTTGAAACCACGGGTATCGCAGTTCTTTCTTGGTTATAACCGTATTCAATAATTCGATTGACAATGCGGGCATCCACTCTTTCGAAACACTGTGTGTCGAATAGATAACAAATGGGCTGAAAAGTCCCGGGCCTAACACATAGATGACGCTAGTTTTATTGCAGTCACCTTTCTCTCAGTTAGTACTAACCTTCAAAAGACAGCTGTTAAAATTTCATGATATTCTATTCATTAGTTTCTGAGTTATTGTGCTAAGAGTCACGCTACTTTTGTTATTTTCAAAACAATGGATCAAAAACAATTTCGTGTTTTAATTTTACACTGCTTCTTGATGGGAAAAAATACCGTTCAAGCGAACCAATGGCTTGAAAAGTGCTATGGGGACTCCGCTCCATCAGAAACAACAATAAAACGTTAGTTTGCTGATTTCAAACGTGGTCGTAGAGTCACCGATGATGCAGAACGCAGTGGACGACCAAATGAGGCGGTAACACCAGAAAACATAAAAAAAATCCACAAAATCGCTTTGAATGATCGAAAAGTGAAGTTGCGTGAGTTAGCTGACATCGTAAAGATATCAAAAGAACGTATTGGCTTTATATTGCATGAGCATTTGACTATGAGAAAGCTCTGTTCAAACTGGGTGCCGCGTTTGCTCACTGTTGACCACAAACAAGAACGTGTTGATGATTCTGAGCAGTGTTTGGTCATGTTTAAACGTAACAAACCGGAATTTTTGCATTGATATGTGACAATGGATGAAACATGGATCCACCACTTCACTCCGGAATCAAAAGATCGTCATCTGAGTGGACAGCAACTGGTAAAGCTCGTCCAAAGCGCCCGAAAGCGCAACAATCAGCTGGAAAGGTTATGGCCTCGGTATTTTGGGATGTGCGTCGTGTAATATTCATCGACTATCTTGAGAAAGGAAATACCATCAACAGTGAATATTATATAGTGTTATTGGAGCGTTTGAAAGCCGAAATTGCAAAGAAACGACCGCATATGGCAAAGAAAAAAAATTTGTTTCATCAAGACAACGCACCGGGTCACCAGTCAATCAAAACAATGGCAAAACTACATGAATTGAACTTCGAATTGCTCCCACATCCACCGTATTCGCCAGATTTGACTCCTAGCGACTACTGACTGTTCGCAGGCCTCAAAAAAATGCTCGCCGGTAAGAAATTTCGCACGAATGAAGAGATTATCGCTGAAACTGAGGCCTATTTTGAGGCAAAAGATAAATCGTTCTACAAAAGTGGTATTGAAATGTTAGAGCGGCGCTGGAATAATTGCGTTGCTCTTGATGGAGATTACGTTGACGAATAAAGCTAATTTTGAACCAAAAAAAACGTGTTTTCTTTGTTAGGGTCGGGACTTTTCAGCCCATGTGTTAATTACTTTGTATAGTATGGGGTTTACCGAAATGTATATGTTTTTTTCAGTGTACTTAGTAAAACTTCTACCAAAGCAGTTTTGTTTTCTGACAATTAAACCTATAAAAAAATACAGACATATATTTCATTCAAGATTTGGACGAAGATACATTTCTAATACATATACAAAATTCTTACTTGGAGTACAGAACTGCGCTAGGCTTTTCTTTCCGGTTTATAACCGAAAATACGCGGCATTTTATGACAAGTTTTATCGGATTTTACAATGACGCACTTAAAACGTGATAAATTCCTAGAACTTACAAGATTAACTTTAGATTACTATAGTTTTTATGGATTACCATATCTTTTTATCTGTATACAAATGTCTATTATTTATCTAAATTTCGATCTTTGTAGTAGTAGCACGACCGACTTGAGTTGTATTAAGGTTCACTTCGCCGTTATTTTATTGACAATGTTACTTTATCGTTTCTGCGAAATGCCGCACTAACAGTCATACGAGAGGCAGGTGCTGCTCAAATGTAATCCGGTGTTCACTCATGCATGAATGAAAAATAAAAGGTTGTGGGCACACTACTGATTATATGTAAAATATTTGAATATGGAATTATGTGTAAATTTTAGAATAATGATGAATTTATTACGTCAGCAGAAAGGTTATTTGAAATATAATTTCCTAGATGTTACCTGGATTATGTCGTTAAATTCTCGTTTCCTACAAATAGCTGCTAGCTGTGTGTTTTATGAGGAATAAAAAACGAAACATTTTCGTAGAAATACCTCGAACACCTATAGTAATTTTACACAATATGCGATATGATAATGTTTCTAGGACGAAGCCAGGTATTATAACTTAATGGTTTTGAACATTATTTTGACAGTGATATTGACTGTCAACGTGTTACAGCTGTTGAAAGCAAGTTTGATCATCGAGTTTGAATAAATTCAAAAATGGTTTACAATACAGTTAAAAAAAACGTACATATTGAAGCCTATTTTCGAACGGCAATGCAAAGTGATGGAATTTAGGTGTACAGTCAGTGTGCATGTTTGGATGATTTTAGACAGCACTTCTCACATGTTTTCAGATTTGCATTGTAGACGGCTTCTTTAAGATCAGCCTGTAAATTTTCTATAGGATTAATGTTGCATCAACCAGTTCTTCGCTCGTCGACTAGGGTGCTTGGGGTCATTGCAGTGCATTAAATACTATTTTAAAACAATTTTCTCTTGGATATAGGAAAGCATAACATTGTCCAGCATTTCTACATTATTTTTTATTATTAGTATTATAGCGGTTTGTAAACAGCTAATTTTGCCATCTATCACATCCCAATCTTCAAGATGCTCTATCCCTAAAACCATCTTCCCCCAGTCCGCTCTTCTACATAGCTACTTTAATTCCTTTTTCCCAACTCCTTCTTGGTCTTTCTTTTTTCCTGTTATTACCAGATTTCCATTTCCAAATCTTTCGTGGTAGTCTGTCCTGGTCGATTCTTCTCATGTGGCCATACCACAACAGTTTACATTCGATTTCATGTATTTATGATGTGTCAACTTGTATTATCTTTCTGATTCCTTCATTTCTAGTTATTAATATTTCTACATACCCATATTAAATTAAAATATCTTTGATACAGTGTATACGGTCTGTACCATAATAAGAAAAGCACCCCCAAACCATCATCTTTGCACCACCGTGTTTAATTGTGGGCTGATAGACTATGTTAAGATGTCTTCTGACATACGATCTACGACCACTCCAGCAAAATAAAACGATTTTACTCTTATAAGACTAGAGGATATTGCGCCATTTCGGCTAGCTTTCATGATTTCCCAGCAAACAGCAAACGACGCTTTCTTTAAAAGTGACACTCTTCTTGGACTTCTAGCAATCAAATTACTTGCTTTTAATTGTGTCTCGGTTGTTCTGGAAGTAACGTTTAAACGTAATTCTCTTTATAGTTGAGGAGTTGTCAAAAATAGGTTTTTCTTTATGTACCGTAATAGCAAATTATCTTCGAGAGCTGCTATTTTTGCTTTATGAACACGGGTTTTTATTTTTTGCTCGATATGGTAATGTATTTGAAATAATTTTAGCCAGCAGTTTTTGAAGAAATTGATATGTTGTTCCTTCATTCCTTAATTTTATAATTAGCTGTCGTGTTTCTTCACTGCAATGTTTTTTTTTCAATCTATATTTCCTGAAAATAACTAAATTTAATCGTAACTGTTCTGGTACCGCTACCAGAACTATCAAGCGTAGCAGAGCATATGGTAAAATCCGGACATAAGATTGATTTAAAAAATCAGACACTATTTAAAAACGTAAACTCGTATAGAGAATTAGACGCGTACGAAACGATATGTATGAAAAAGAACGGAAACTTATTGAACAGAGAACCACCCCCAATTGCACACTCGAGTTTGATGGATTTATTACCATGTTAAAGATACGGTTCGCTTTCGGTCCATCCTTTCCCGAAAAAAGCATTAGACCACCGAGTAGATTGTAAATAGTCATATGTTTTAGAAATTTTAGAGCCTGCGTAGAAAATAATTTGCATGTGTGATACAGTTTTTACTTTCAGTCAGTAACACGGTTGACAATGAGAGCCCACGTGCTCTCGAAACGCTGCGTTCCGCATAATTAATAAATTTGTGTGAGTGGAGTTTACTGCTATACCTGTGAATTGTACATCCACACAGTCCTTGCAATCGTCATTGAATCGAACTAATGACTATAGAGTAAACTACTTCTACAAAAAAAATCTTTTAATCTGCACAGGACGACACTCGAATACATATTGCTATTATTGTGTCCCGGAATAATACATACTGCTTCCCGAAGCAATAACTTACTGAGTGACTTTTACGTGTTTCATATGCCTGTTAAGTTAGTCTCATTTCAGATGTTTGCAATGACAAACATTGATTTAAGGTATTGTTAGTTTCCTGCCGCTACTATTTTATTCGCCACTGTAAGCATACGTAGTTTTTTATTTCCTTAATATGCAGTGGTACAAAATCATTCTTAATAGCTTTCGTTAATCTATTTACATCAGTGTATATGGTCTCGTATATTTACAAGCTTTTATTGTACATATCTCTTCATTTTATTAATAAGATTCGTTTATTTTCATATTTATAGCAGGCGCAATATAAAGATATATAAAAGAAGCGAAAAAAAAAAAACATAAGAAAGCATTGCCACAGGCGATTTCTATTTCATTCCCAATTGAGTTGATTTCGTCGATTTGTCTGTAATTATAAGTGATATTTATTATAACATTTTAGGTACATATGCACACATAAAAAAGGAGGACGTCCAATTTTCATAACCTACTTAGCATATTCATATCTATTACGAATAGTTAGAAGGATATAGATATCTAGATAATCTAGATACTTGTTTACCAATAGTTTTAATATACGACTCGTTTTAGTATGTAGATAGTGACACGCGGAAAGTTAATTTACCATAATTTGAGCTTAAAGACCAATAAAAAAAAGTGGAATCGAAAGTTGCAGATTGATGTATTTTATTGAAGGCAATAATCAAAAGGAAAATTGAAGATAATCGCTACAAAATAAACCGGAAAGATTCTAATAAACTAACAAAAACAGCGGATGTTTGAGTGAGATACATTTCCAAAACAAAAAAAAACACACACGCGGAAGTTAGCATTAGATACTTTTCACCGCGCAGTCAATGTGACAGTTAATCCGACGAGGAAAATTGTTTAGACAGAAACTCCTAATGGAATGGAAAGTTTTACTTACAGCGTTTGACTTCCTGAAAACGAGCGACGATCTAATGTTGGATTTCTCGCGCTCTGGCGAATGGTTTTAAACCATCTGAAATGATTTAGGCGTACGTCAAGCAGGTCTTCTCGTGTAATTAGTTAGTTCACTTGATAAAGGGGGTGTTGTACGTTGCGAGAGGAATATTTACATAATAGGAAATGAATGATGGATATTATGTTTCAATTATGCATAATTAATGGAAAATAATGCTTAATGCATCGTTATTAAATTGTTTTAGGGGAAATATTGTCTGAGAATGCAGCAGTTGATTATTAAGGACTTTTAGGGAATTTATTACGGTGGATTTAGTTGGTCTTAACAGCAAAATTGTACTAATGCACACAGTATTACATAAAGACAAACGATAATTCATTATAATTGATTGATATTAGTGCTAAATGCTTACATAGTTAATATTTGTATTGACAGGATCTTTGAATATTATTCTCGGAAAACGTCTATGTGTTTTTAAATGACTGTATGCTCTAAAATAGAATATATTAATAGACTCCCTGTATTCACAGAGAACTTTGATAAACTTAAGTACAAAAAAAAAACATTTGTTTAGTTAACTTTGATGTGTATGCATTTTTGATTTATGAAAAATTTTCTATCTTTATTTCCTATTGGCTAATTTCTTCTCCACAGCAACCTTCAATATTGTGTTTGTTTATTCGACTACGGTTTGACTATTTTTACACCTGCTAGATTATATGTTAATACTTAATTATTTATTAATTGTGTGCCAAAGTTCTGTTTACATGTTCCAATTTTGTTTACTGAAATCGCGAGCCATACGTATTTCTGTATGCCAACCTCTACGTTGTTTCTATCACCACATCAATGTCGATATCGATTTTAATACGTTATATTAATTTCTAAACGTTGTATACTGGTTTTCGTGTAATTAAATCTAACGGGTTTTATATAAATTAATTACATTTATTAATAATAGAACAAAATTATAGTTTCCAAATATAAAAACACATTAAAAACGATGACAATGTGGAATCTGGTTGTGGAAAAACAAGAAACACTGCAGCCGAATAAACAATGTGCGGGGCAAATTAAATGGAATATAGTGGATTGCTTGATTTAATTCATACGCTTTTTGCGGATTGCTACGTTGGGTCATGGATGAAATGAAGAAACGTACTATCTTCTAAGATGCAACATTTATAATACAGAAGTTATTAGTTCAAAACGTTTATTGTTTAGACTGCTTAACTGGTAGTGGTTAAATTTGAAGTCTTTTTCAAAAGGGTGTATAGGAAGATGCTGCGAAAAGTAGATTCCCAAATATGTGAAATCTGGGCATTTTATAGTAATGAATAATGAAAATACTGTACTAGACATACAGAATTAAATTAGAATTAGAAACATTTTTTTCAGGGTGAAAGTAAAAATGACTGCAATTGATAAACCCACATTATAAACGAGGTCTCTATTATTCACAACTAAATACGAAATTATTGAGGACTTTTAGGAGAGAAAGTGTTGTTGAAAGATTAAATAAAATAGTTTCAACTATACACTCTCCTGATTCTATGGAAGTGGTAGCGTGTTTGTGTGGGGATGCAGAAATGGATTTGTTTTCCAGCAGGATAACTTAGTTTAAGATTATGTAAAAGCTTCTTAATAGCAAAGCAAGAGGAGAGAACACTTGTAAGAAAGGTCTGGTCATTACAAATGTCAACACTTGTTGCCAATTGCATTCATTTGGTGGCTTCAGCGAATTGGATGCTAAGGTGCAAAGTATCTGGGAATAACAACCTTCAAATTGCTAAATTCGTACACTGAAGGAATGAAAGAAGAAGGCATTTCGTGCTGATTGTATCACCCCAACTGTCAAACATGGCGGTGGTAGCGTCATGATTTGGGGATGCATGTCCGCAAATGGCGTACGAGAAGTATTTGTGTGTGATGGTAGAATGAACAGCGAACGGTATATCTCGATGCTAGAAGAGGTATTAGAAGCATCAGTGCTGAAAATATATGACAGGGATGACGCACAATATTTATTCTAACAGGATAACACGCCCTGTCACAAATTCAGATAATTCAGATTCTGGATGGGATCCATTTGCTTGAATGGCCGGCGCAATCATCAGATCTGTCGCCTATAGAAAATTTGTGGCGCATGCTGAGGCTTTCCAGTTACAAATTCAGTAACAAAAACAACCTAAACGGTTAAGTGCTGTTATTAAAGCAAATGGTGGTGCCAAATATTAAATTTATCATTAAAAACTTATTTAGTGAATGTTTATGCATGTAGTTTTATTTTAATCGTGCACAATGTATGTTTATTTTAAATAATTTGGGGTGTCCCAGACATATGTTCAAGGCTGTATGATGATCCCAATTAATTACGGCTACGATTTGATCATCATCATCAATTTCGTTTGGCCTACAAGATCGTGGTCCATTTTTGAGCGAAATAAACACCAAAGCGAAGTTTATCAAACAAAACAGAATTGGCATTGTCTTTCTTTCAGAGCTGCATCACCATTTATATCGTCTATTTTTTTAGCAGTTTGTTATTCGTTCTTTCCTTTTCAGAAAGAATCAAGCAAAATATGACGAAAATGAACGCTTTTGTTCTCCATGTTAAAACTCAACCCACACAGACAAATTTTACACTTATTTTGGCTTTTAAGAAAGCTAAAGTTCTCAGCTGACAAATGGCAAAACTATATACACTAGGGTGACAGAATAAAATAGACACCAGGTAAAGCGGTATAAATATGTAAACAGCTAAATTCTAAGAACGAATTAAGAACTTTCTCTTGTCATTAGGGTAGGGGTAGATGTATCGGAAGGAATTCGTCATAGTTTAATATCCTTACAACTATGCCTCGCTTACAAGGTTCGAGTGATATTAGCGACTTCACCCGGGGTGTCGCATCGTTGACCAGAGTGAACGCGGCGGTTCGCAACGTGAAATAAGTAAATTTTTAAATATTCCGTTGTCCACAGTTAACCGTGTGATTACACAATTTAAACGCAAGGAAAAAACAACAGCGGAGCCGAGACCAGGTCGTGCCGGATCTTCTGAAAGAAGTAGAAGGGTGCTTATGCGTGAAGTGTTAAAAGAACCGCGAAAAAGTACAGCTGAGCTTGCGGCAACTTCACAGAAAAGTCGGCGCACCGTTCCGCGATACCTCCACAGTGTGGGGATGTATAAAAGGGTGGCAAAGAAAAAAACCTCTCCTTCCGGCGTTTCAAAAACGGCGCCGAATGGCTTGGGCAATCGAAATGCGAACGAAGCCCGAAGAGTTTTGGCGGTCTGTCATTTTTTCAGACGAAAGCAGATACTGCCAATTCAGTGATAGTGGTCGTACGTGGGTATGGAGACGTTCGTCACAGCAGCTGTACGACAAATTTTTGCATCAGACGGTGAAATACGGCGGTGTGAACATCATGGTGTGGCGCGCGATATGGTATGGTGGAAGATCGCAATTAGTAATCTGCGACGGAAATATAAATGCGGCATAATATATCCAAATATTAACAGAAGGACTACTATCGATATTCGACAACGCCATTTTATCTAAAGAAGACGCCACTTTTATGGAGAATGGAGCACCCTGCCACAAAGCAAGAACAACAACCACATAGAAAGAGGAACAGGGGATTCGGATTTTACCATGGCCATGTCAATCACCAGACATGAATCCGATAGAGAATGTTTGGCACATAATCCAGACAAATATGGCGAAACGACCCCAAAAACTCAGCAATAAGGAAGAACTCGTGGCAGCTGTTACAGAAGAGTGGTTTAAAAGATTCTATACCACGACGACTCGCAGCACTTCACGCAAGTAAAGGTGGATCGACAAAATATTAGTCTAATTTAAAAATTTTAAAATATTTTGTATATATAACGAGAATAGAATCTTTTTTTTAATTAGTAGGTGTCTATTTTATTCTGTCACCCTAGTGTAGTTGTAACATTGACAAAAGTCATTCAAAAGAAATACTACTCCCATGTACATTTCAAATCGGCAATTATTTTGTTGCTAACAAATGTTATTGACGGAACACATCAATCAAATATTCTCCACAGGAGCGTTGAACTCACTTTTCCATGACTTTTTCACATGAACTTTATAGTAGCATTGATGTATAAGTACAGCAGTAAAGTTTAAGATTTTTTTGTTATTACTTTTGGGTACAACTTTCTTGAATTATGTACATACATACCTTCCTCAACCTAATATCAAAACGGTGTTATAACCATAGTAATCGTTGGTTCTTTATGTCGTCTTTGAAAGTATAATTTCAGGCATCGTATATGCGTTACATAAGTCAAGATATCCATCAAGCAATAGTTACGACATTCTCTCTATTTGCGCCGGTTGTTCTTACAGACGAAATGCCGCCGCCCCTGAACAAGTGTAATATAATATTTATTCGCCTATTCAACCGTACCCATTCAGCATTTCGCAAACGTGTACATATGCGTGCGGTGCTCAATTTCCGTATACGTCGCTTATCTCGCTTGTCCGTCTCCGCCATGCATAATGAATACTACACCTAATGACTAATGATACATTCAACTTGTTGATATTTTCGCCGACTTTAGACCAAACCAGACGCTACGACTATTTATCGGAGTAGGCTGGAAAGATGTTTTCAGCGAATCACCTAACGAGCTGCAATGAATATGGGGTTCGTGGGGGTAATTATATACGGCTGCGATGATGACAAAGAGGATGATGTTGGCGAAGGCCTTTGCATGGTCGCACTCTGTGTCGAATCGGCCGGTCGTTTTCGCTTTGGCGTACTTCCTGTTATTTATGGTTTTGACGGTTTTGTCGGATGGCTTGTCGCGACTTTCTAAAATAAATTTCGGAATTACTATTATTGTACGGTGTTGTATGGCAAGCGACGTTTGAAGGTAACTATTTTTGTAGATTAGCGGAGAAAATTGTATAATCGTAATTCTATTTTATCTCTGGTAAAATCTACGCTTCAGGTTATAATTTTTGTCACAAAAAGAATGTTAAATTTATAGTAGCAAGAGTTGTACGAGTTGCAAGAAAATATTTTTATTGTATTAATAACGCAGTTAAAGGCGAATTTACATATATACCATATGATCGAAGTTACCCTCTAGCAAGCCACGAATTCTTTTTCTTTAAACTTAAGTTGGTAGAGTAACATTAAAAACGTGTAAATTGACTTATTCTGTGGCGTTAGTTACAGCACTTAGTATAGATAGTTCAAAAACACATCTAAAAATGCTTAGAAAATAACATCAAACGCTAACGCACGGACATGTTTCTGCATATGAGGCGTTATCAGCATGGTTTCGAGCGGTTTTATACTCAACACATTGCAATTCTTTCTCTCCTACTATCGCGATGTTCAACATTACAACTCAAGTGAGTCTTCGTTGGCGTTAACTAGTGTGAAAAGAAAGAAACACTTGTCTGCCGCCAGACACAGTGATAGCAGGCGGGTGCAATGTGTTGAACAAAAAACCGCTCGAAGCCATGCTGATGACGCCGGGTAGGCAGAAACATGTCCGCGTGTTAGCTTTTTTTGTCTCTTCACATTGTCTTTCTGGTGAATGAACCAATAGCATGAGAAAAGCTGTATTTAACAGCGTTTTTATCTTTGGTGTAGGTTACATGGTTGACATGGGGCTATCAGATTAGGTTTTGACGTAATAAATAACTACACACAAACGTTTCAATTGGAAAAATAAGTTTACCTGTGCTTCTTTTAGTGTTTCACAATACCTGTCTGTGATTATCGTGATCCTAGAAGCCATGAAGAAATTGACAAGCAATGCGTCTTAGGCTATGTTCAACTAAGACCAAAGTTAGACGAAAGTGAATTTAAAATTCTATTATTTGAATTCAAAATACATCTTGTGCACTACACACTGCATAGTACTATTTTATTATTTGAAACCTTTTCTTCATTCGAATGTGTAGACATTTTCAAATTAGAATATACCAATAGCAAGATATTGATGGGATAATTAAACTAATTAATTTGAAGGAGAGACTCCTATGAAATAAAAAAAAATAGCATAAACGAGAAAGTGATTAAAACACGATTTGGATAAATCCCACTAACCTTATAGCCGAGATATTTGAGAAATCTCCTGTAGACACGCTCTACTAAAATAATCTGGTGGGTGTAGTAAGGATAGCATATTAAGTTGGCATACTCCAATTTGGAATAAACTAGGGCGTCATATAAAGTCACGAGAAGCACGACAAGTTCTTATTAGGAAGCCTAATGATCGAGAAGCGGAAAGACATATAGCAGATATATGATCAGAGATTGGATTTGGATCAAAAAGTATTCCCAAATCTCTTCCTTTTTCTGTAAACATTTAAAGGTATGCCATTCAGAGTGCACAAATCTGTAATAAGGATAAGGTAAGTCTGCAACTTAACGCAATCAACTAGCGAATCGATAACATTCTAAATCTTGAGGTCGTTCGCATATTCCAAAAACCCACATTGCAATTTATTAAATAAATCGTTTAAAAAATATTAAATAATAATGGTCCGAGATTAGAACCCTGCGGAACCCCAGATTATAACATAGATTAGATAGATGAATAAAAGGAGTATATAATATAATTTTAAACTAAATTTCGAAGCCGGTCATTTGATTAAGTTTGGTACAGTCAGTCTTAGGTGTTATACTTTATAGATTATAAACATTGTGAAGTTTAATTCAGACAACAACCTTTAAAAAAAATAGTAATCCCCGGAGCCTTACGAAGATTTTATCACTATCTTTCTTTTTCCTTACTTCTCAGCATAGATTTTATGGTAAACCTTCTATAATTTTATTCATTAGTACTTTGGATACAGTTTTATAAATAGTCGTTTCATTCCAATATACCATATATGATAAACTTCTATTGTCGTTTGATTTCTAATTAATACAATACACACATCCATAGACGTAGAGATAATTAATTCCTTTAGATACGTCTGTTAATTAACCTCGAAGCGTTACGGTGGCACGGATCCATTACTTTGCATAACATATGTCGTAAATTACACCTCCTAACGACGAATTTCACAAAACCCCATGATGCAATTCACGTACTTAAGTAATTTAACGCGGCGCGATAGTCTAGTTATTTTCGAGAGTGAAAGACAACAGACTTTAATTAACAAGAATGGCGCACGAATAAGTTGCGACCCGAAGTCGAAATCCCCCGGGTTGTGAATTCACTTTATGCCGTAATATTTCTACGCATGACGTGGAGGATCGTGAACGTCGAAAAGTAAGCATTGGAAAACGTACGAAGAACGTGGTTAATAATGAATACCTAATATGTGCAAGCATACATATGCATATAAGCACACTAATAACAATTTTATGTACAGTTATTTGTAGAACTAATACTAATAGGAAGAAATATGAAATTCCTGCTATTAAATTTGGTAAGGAAGAATAAACTCGCGTAGTTCGTGGAATACGTGAAGCGAATTAACATGAAAATAGGTTGTTTAATCTTTGTTAGTCACACGTCTCATGTTTGCTTTTCTGTTTTAAAATAAATTTCCCCAATTTAACCTAATTATGACTTCCTACATTTTTGTCCGTCTACAAAACAGTTTAAACATAATTCCTAACAGTTAAGCACCTAAAAACATTTGCTCCAGTTTGGACTTATTTAGTCAGTTAGCGGTTTACTAATAGAATCCATTTCACAAAATACTGGGTGTTCTAATACTTATTTGTGTCACAAGGAGCGTAAGTAAGGTTTTGCGGCCGAGGATATGTAAGTTATCCTAGACCGCAAAACTGTATTTACGCCCTATATCACATACATTCAAAGCAACTTCACGGACTATCTCAATTTACTAGCGGCACAGGGGGTTGGAAAGCTCGTCCATAGGTATGACAAATGCATCATTCTTCACGGTGATTATGTAGAAGCGCAACCATGTTTGTACGTAACTTTTGGTAATAAATTCATTTTGTTATTTACGCTTGTCTTGCTTTTATGAGCTATTGGAGGTTGAAAAGAACAGCCCTCGTAATAAAAAAAATAAACATTTATTCATTAAACCTGGCCATTATTTTATTATATTATTTTAATTTTGAAAAGGACTGTAGGGCACCTTGTACTTCAGCATGTAAATTCAACTAAGCAACAGCGTCTCCATTAAGACATAAGCATCAAGATTATTTATTATGTAGTTTGAATCACCATTCTCTTACAAAGTAATACCTCATACATAAGCAGCAGCTGAATGGAAAGAAGCTTCTGGTTTTTCACTTAATGGTTTTAATTAATATTAACACAACATTAGTGCAAAACAACAAGGGCTAAATATTAAGAGTGGACATATCCCTAGCGAATTATCTCGGTCGTTAAGGTTTATTGTACAATTGCATCAAGACGATACCTTCAATATAGTAAATCTTCCTTTCTATAAAGATCTGGTCACAAAATTGCACCACGTAATTCAGAACTATTGTATTTTCCAAAAGAAAACAAAAACGTTTTAAAAGAAGATTTATTATTACCATGTCTTAAAAGATTAACTGAAACATACAGTTCCGATTTGTCGAGCGCAATATATCAAAAACTAAAACCCCAAAAAATTGCCGTTATTGAATCGCCATTTGTACTATCCCAATCTAAATCAACTAGAAAACGTACAGAATGCTAAAAAAACCCGATATCCTTGAAGAAATGTACCAATAAAGGTATATTATCAAAAAAGGACTTCAAGAATACATTCCTTTTATGACAGAGGCGATGAGAACAGTTCTTTTGAAAACATCAATATATTTCAACATTTACTACGTCCGGTCAATTATCATTGTATTACAAAATAATGTCTCATAGTAAAGTAGATTTTAATTAGTACAATGCGAGTGCAAAACGATTTTTTATACTTTATACTTTTATACTGTAAATACTCAATGGTTAAATAAGCAAAATATTGAACACATCTCTGGTGAATTGTTTTCATTGTTGAAATTTCTTGCAACTAAGACTGTACTTTGAAAGCAGAAAATCCTTCACCTTCTGTAATGCTTTGGTAAAGCATTACAATACAGAGTGCAAGGCTACTGTATTTTGTGAAAAGAACAATGGATTAAAAACAATACAAAAACGTTTTAAAAAATTATCTATTACCATACAGTAAAAGGTTAAACGAAAATAGCCCATATACATTTATGCATGATAACGCTTCGTGTCACAGAGGTCAATGTATTAAAAATGATATAAATTAAAAAAAAAACCGAACCTAAATCCAACAGAAAACGTATGGAATTTTTTAACATACATGGGTATCCGTGAGAAAAGAACATGATCTTGACAGCACTGGCCAACAAAGAACTATTTTCTGCTCACTAAGATTGGGTCTTATGAAGCAATATGTTAAAGGTCTAAATTTGCAAGAGGACTGCTTCAAGTATTACCCCCAAATTAGAACATTAATGACAAATCCAAATTTATATATGTAAGCTAATGCCAAATATGAAAGCCATTCTTTCCTATTAAGTCACATTCTTTTTCTACGGCATTTCTTGTTTGCTGAAATTGGGTGTAACATATTTAAGCAATGAATTTATAAGGGGGCTGTTTCAGGTACATATGTCAAAGATTTGCACGACTGAGTTATGAAAGAAGCCTGAATTTCATTCAATTTTCTTAGAAACAAAAAAACCCTCCAATTACAAAGATCTAGACATATCAATACTTCAAAAATGTCACCGCCTAGGTTGTGAAAGCTTCATTTCCTCCATAGTGATCTTGACAGGTTTCCGAAAATTTAGGTGCTGTAGGCAAGATTTCATCAAGATTTATTTATTTTGATTGTTAATAATAAAGAAATAAAAAAAAAATCATTTTCTTGTTGTTATATATACACAATTACCAATAATACTCTATTGATCCTTACTTAATGGTGAACCACTGTATACCTATTTCTCAATTAGATTTATATTTGCAATAAATGAATGCTTTCGATATTCTGAATTATATTTTATTGTTATCAAACGAATAAGCTGTCTTTACTGAAAAATTTAACCTAATTATAACTTCCTATATTTTTGTCCGTCTACAAAGCAGTAAAACATAATTCCTAACAGTTGCCTTTACTGAAAAATGTGTGCGTTTAACTGCAAAAGTCATTTTGTCGTGTTTGATGTGCGGTCAGTTTAAAACTGACCTTCAATATTTCTTGGCGCCAGTAAAATAAGTCCGGATACATTCCCAGTATCATAAAAAAATGCAGATTCATGACAAGACTTATCAGTGTAAAAAAGAGAATGATAACAGCAACAATCTGGAATGGGTATAGAGATATGGGTAATCTATTTATAATAAAGAAAACGATATTCATATACTCTATGCCAAAAGTTGATAAAAAATTCCATATTACACAAAACCATTAAGTAGATTACAATAAAAAATACACCAGTAAACTACAGCGTTCGAAACAACATTCAAACATTATGGATTTTGTACAAAGACCAGTCACACCTGATAATTTTAGACAAAGGAATTCGCTTGGAAATGTTCGGAATAAAACGAATGTGGAATGTTATGACAATGCGAATAATGGTCCATAGTATTCTTTTTAATCGCATTTACATTCGCCTATATAATTAGTATGTAACAATTGCATTGTATAAAGCACACATATCAGAATAACCTGCATTTTAGAACAAAAAGAATTTAGAAAAGATCAGATCACAAGTATGTAGTGGATACGTGATTTATTTATGCAGTAAAAGCATCAACATATTCAAAATTTATTTTTTTGTAATATAATCGCATTTAGCTTAATTTGAAAGATACGGAAGGCTATTTGGTGAATACGAGCTTTGTTCAGAAAACAACGGGAACTTTATTTTTTTAACGTTTTACTACTAACCTTACAGATTACTGCACCCTGTCACTTTCAAAGTACCCTTCTCCCCTATTTACACATTTGGAAATCTTTTTTGAGATGTCGTTTAATATCTATATAGTCTCTAAACGGAATCCTTTCAGCACTAATTTCAATTTCGAGAATATACAAAAATCGCAAGGATCCACGTCAGGTGAGTAAGTAAGCCGAGGAAGGAGTTATCTGATCTTTAGCACAAATCTGATCAATTTGCAATCAGGTACAACGTCATGGTGAGAGCGCCAGGGGTTCTCTCGCCACAACTCTAGTCCCTTTTGGCAATTTTTTTTACGTAACCATTGTAAAACACCTTTATCCGTACTTACGGCTGACTGTTTGATCTTGAAGCAAAAAATTAAAAAGAACAATTGCATTAAAATCGAAAAACTTTGACATGGGATCGAGATGTTTTTTTTTCGGCGTGGATATTCTTTGCCAATTCACTCTGACGACTAAACTTTTGTCCCAATATCCAAGTCGTAAACCTAGTTTTCGTCGCCCGTTACGATCTTTTGCATGAACGATTCTTCATCGTTGGCTTACTCAAGAAATTGCCGACTAGATACATGCTCAGGTCTTCAATCATATGTGTTAGTATCATCTCCATAAGCCTGTTACAGAAGTTGAAATGCTTTCGTGAAAAATTTCCCTAGTTACACGCAAAGTTTTACATTCCATCGTTGCAATAATCACTAGAAACACTTTGCATTCATCTGCACAGATTTCGTATGTGTATCAATACTCACGTAAAATATTGCTAAGTATTTCAGGTAGGATTTAATTTCAACTACGCCCCTCTTAGTCAATGGCTTTGCACACAATTATTATCATGTTGTGTAGACATTACATTTGGGATGACAGTAAAAGGATGCAGAGACACTACTGCTAGACATTTAAGACTATTTTCGATAAATAGCAAAATGTTAAAAAACTAATCGTGGCAATATAACTAGTTTTAGTGTATGTATGGTATAAAAATATTTCTAAGATTGCAAAAACTGTAAATGTTGCTTGTCTGCTTGTATGCGGTTCTTTACGATATTTTCAATCAGTATTATGAAATATTTCACTTGCGTGGAATGTAGATGGTCGTTAGGTCAACATTTAATTGGGTGTGTATAATAAAATACGTATTAATATACGAAGTTGTTCAAGACGTAGGAGCTGTTGTGTATATTTATTAAACAGCAAACAGCAATATTAAAATTGCTTTCAATTTTCTACTGGCACTTATACTAAATAATAATTACATAATAAAAGAAATAGGTCTTCCATAAGTAGAACACAATGAAAATACCTTTCATTAGAAGCTAATATTATTACGTATTCAATATACTGTAATACAGTGCTAGTTATTAATACCCAGCACAGCGTTTCTACATATTTATTTATTAAAATAAATGTTGTTCGAAATTCGCTTGTTTTCGAAGTAAGATTAATTATATCAGGTGTGGATAAGATTGTAGATTATCTTATTAAATCTCAGTTTATAATTATAGGACGTTTTATATAAAGTTATTTGAATTAAAAAATTAAGAAAATATTCTGCATATATACGTGAAAAAAATCATGGCACATCTAAGGTCCTTTTATGGTCTAGTTGAAAATCACTATCCTATTTTTGCAACGGTTGCAAGATATTTTTAATACCGTTTCTGCACTCAGAATTGTTTTATTTTAAAATACATCACAAAACGATTTAAAAATTCACAAATATTTGCATCTTTTCATTGGAAGCTCAATAAACCTCTTTTCTCAATATTCTGTGACCAGTTCTTATTTCAATTACTATATTTTTCAGGAATTTTTTACAAGAAAGAGAATACTTAACAAAGGGACGAAATATGAAATCAAAAGGTTTTCCATTAAAGACGATCCATTTGTAAATTGGGATTTCTTTCAGGTGGCAGTCCTGTTAAATTTGCTTCTTTGACAAATGTGTTCTTCTGCACCTGCTCTTTTATTATAGAACCATATACACTTCAACAATGTTTACATATTATTCTAATGTTTTATCAAAATTCATGTTTATTCGTGCCTTACCTCCAAATGTTAGTCGTTATAATCGTTTAAAACTCGGATGTCTAGTGCAAAAATTGAAAAAAAAAACATACTCACTTAGAAGTAAGAGGACAAAGAG
Organism: Trypoxylus dichotomus; assembly: GCA_023509865.1. Classification (NCBI taxonomy): domain Eukaryota; kingdom Metazoa; phylum Arthropoda; class Insecta; order Coleoptera; family Scarabaeidae; genus Trypoxylus; species Trypoxylus dichotomus. The sequence continues at coordinate 41,053,033 of CM042081.1, forward strand.
AATATTGCAGGTATACGTGAACGTTTATGAAGGTTGAAATGTATCAATTCCTCGTTGATTTTAGGTATTAGGCATTTTCAACACTGTTTCTGAAAAAATTTGGCTACGTGTTTACAATATTGTTTTAACTCAAATCAAGCCATAATTTTTACACCATCAATTTAGTAATTCGATTTTAGAGAAATCTGAAAATGATTTCGAATTTCATAAAAAAATGTTTTTTAATTTAATAGATTTGTGAGTAAGTAATGATATATCTGGCCTAAAAATAGTGTAAGAAGAAGCAGTGCAACAACTTATATTGTCTGCTTGATGAGCATTTCCATGCGCATTACATTTTCTTGGACGATGCTAGTAACCCCATTACTACGAAGTCGCTATCGCTCAAAGTTAACTGAATTATTTTGGCCTGAATTGGATGCTGTCGGTGGTTAAGATGTGGTTGCAACAAGAAGGTATCCCTTGCCGCACTGTTGATCAAACAATTCGTTAACTGCAAAAAAAGTTTGATGAATCGATTATTTCCAAAAGCGTACAAGCAAATTATTTATCTCGCTCGTGTGATTTAACACCCTTGGACTTCCATCTCTGAGGTTGTATAAAACAGTTAGATTATGCCCACAAACTAGCAATATTACACGATTTCCGAACCAGCATTGAACGTGCCATTATTGACATTCAACTCGATTTATCTGGAAGACCGACGGAAAATTGGATTCAATATATTTGTTCATGATAACGCTCTCCTGCAGGACATTTCAATAATGTGTTCCATCAAAAGTGGTATTTCAATTGTACACTATACCGAATTACTAATAAAAAGTAAGATTACATTTGTTACAAAATCTGGAATTTATTTTTAAAATAAACTGAGTCACTGTTAATGAAAAGCCTTTTTATAAAATGGAACAAAAATTTTATAATTAAGGCATGTTACGAGGGCGACCTGAAATGTTTCCGGAATCGGCAAGAGATGGCGTACGAAGGATGAAGTGGATTCATTGGTCGGCGAAGATAACATTTTTATATGACAACTGTAAAAATTTCAGACGTCTACGTCAATAGTTATTGCTTAAGAGTGTGATTTGTGTAGCAAGTTAGACGGTTTCGCAAAAATGGATAAAATCGAATTTCCGACTGGGAAAACGCCCCCGGAAATTCGAAACATTCTGCTAGAGGTTCATGGCGGATGTACTCCATCATTTTCGACCATCAGCTTCTGGGTGAGCGAGTTCAAACGTGGCCGCACAAGCACAAGTGACGAACACCGCTACCAACGACAAAATGATCGATAAGATTCATGATGTCGTGTTAGCCGATCGCCGATTGAAGTTGAAAGAGATATCAGAGACAACGGGCATCTCAGAAGAACAGGTTGGCCGTGTAGCACACGAAATTTTGGGCATGAAAAAGCTTTCGACGCAATGGGTATCGCGTTTGCTCACATCGGAACAAAAACGAAATCGGGTGACCGTTTCTGAGTGTCTGGCCAAGATTCAATGCAATCCAAGGTATTTCTTCATGCGTTTCGTAACCCTGGATGAGACTTGGATCCACAACTACATACCGGAGATCAAGGTATAGTCGAAGCAGCGAACTTTTCCGGGTGAATCGGCTCCGAAGAAAGCAAAGACCGTTCCATCGGCCAGAAAGGTCATGGCGACCATTTTTCAGGATTCCGAAGATGTGATCTTCATCGAGTATCTGCAGAAGGGAAGGACGATCAATACTGTAGCGATTTATTAACTCGATTCGATGCAGTACTGAAGGAGCAGCGGAAAAAAACTGCTTTTCCACCACGACAATGCACCGACTCATTAATCCCGCATCGTCGTGTTCAAATTGAATGAGTTGCGCTACGAATTAACCTCTCATCCTCCATATTCATCGGACCTAGACACCAGCGACTTTTTCCTGTTCCTAAACCTGAAAAAATCACTGGGAGGAAAGAGATTTGCCTCAAATGAGGAGGTTATCGTCGTTACAGATGGCTATTTTTTAGACCTCGAAACATCCTACTTTTCTGACGGCTTGATGAGACTGGAGCACCGTTCGAAACAGTATATTGATCTTCGAGGAGACTACATCGAAAAATAAAAATAAAAAACCACACCAATACCGTGTTTTTCTTGTCGATTCCGGAAACATTTCGCCCTCGTAGCTACGATCACAAGTATTTTACTGTTTTTTGAATAAACTGACATCGATAAAGACAAAATAATGACTTTTACAAATACATTTAAAATAAAAAGACAGCTAATGTTTGTGAACAGTATAAATAACATCTCTTAATTCCAAAACTTTACTTTCATTTAACGGAATTATTAGCTTTTACCGCTTCCAAGGTTGCCATGCTAGGTACAGAGCATATAAAGAAACAACTCGAAATTCAACATGCATTTAGCATTTGATTTGATGTAATACTTCAACGTCACATAGTTTAAAATAATCTTAGTAAAACAGCCGAATCATTGTTGAGTTCTGAATTTGTTCACAAAGCTTCCCGAAACCGATACAGTATACTTTCTGAATTCTTTTACAATAAACATTCTACAGTTTTACGAAGGTTTTAAATTAGGTTTTGTTTCTTTTTACGTCAAAAATAACGATCGGAACAGGCCAAGCAAGAGCTATAAAAGTGTACCGGTTTTGAAACCATACATGCAACCTTTACGTTACAGTTTACTTGAGAACGTTTGTTTTCTCCAACGAAGTGAGTTTTAATAGGGTTTTTGCAATAGCTTTTTATTTCGTTTGCGGCGTATCGAAGCAAGCATTTTTAAAACGCTGTATACTTAGAATCTGGACTGGAAACTCGTTCAGTTACAGCGAGAGACAATAGAGATAAATGCCTAAAGAAATCTGAAATCCTGTTCGGAGCTTAACGATCTCGGGAAGTTTTGAGATTGTGTAGGTTAAACGATTTCAACATGAACTTTATTTAAGTAATAAATACGGAGCGGCACGTACAAATGAAATGTTCTGTTCTGCGAATACATTTCTCAACAATATTAATTGCGACACCCTGTACACAGATTTGTTTCGTATATTTTTGTAACCAATACAAAAGTTGTCAAGATATTTACATCAAAGTTTTACAACGTTATTTATTTAACATAGCATTACACATACACTCCAAGGAGAAGTGGTACATTTTTAAACGTGTTAAATGTTAATATTGACGTAATAAATAAGTATACTATTGAATAACAAAGTGACTATTAACTTTCCAATGTCATATGTAGGAAAGAACGACATACAACTCAAGATATTATTTAATTAAACAGCTAACTACACTGTTGTTCAAAAGAAAATAACACCTTGAAATTGGGTATACGTGACATAATTTTTAAATGGAAACTGGACTAACAATTACAAAGTTAATTAAATATTATTTAGAAAAATGAGTGTAAATTATGACTGACTTCAAAAATCAAATTATTTGAAAAGAAAAGATAATAAATATTAAAATATGGTACCCTTCCAGATGGTGTTGAGTGGCTTACGAGTCTTTTTACGATTCTATGGCAAAACCGCATCAAATTCAGATTGCGCTTCTTTAGACTTACATTAAATAATTACGCTTCAGATTCATACGGTATTTCTAGAATATACAGGGCGAGACAAAAATATGTTAACACTGTATGGAAGACTAACTGACACCGTGCGATTTTTGGATGTGGGGTATAGGCAAGGATGGAGTCTACGCTAGCAAACCTCGCAACTTGGACGATTTGAAACACCGCATGACTCACGTCATCCCTGATATTTCTGGCCAAATGGCCCAGAGGACAAACAACAATGGATAGACTCTATAAGTACATTGAGATTGGTGGATCCCAAATTGAAACTCTGTAACCAAGTCCCTGCCTTGTAATTTAAAATGATTAAAGACTGATTTAATGTTAATACCTTTTTGCTTCACCCTGTATATCGAATTTAGAGTCAGAATATACAAAAGAATCATTTGACTCTCTTGCCATACTTGCAAAAGTAAGTTATTCCGTACTTAGAGAGTATATGCCGGAACCTTCTACTGAGGATACGTCTAATTATATTTTCTTCAGACTCGGAGACCTTAGAACATATTCTGAGAGATGGTAGTAATTTGTGTAATGTTAAAAATGTACCTCCTAATCAAACTAACAAATAGTAAGATTAAGGTGAAACCATGAAGAAAGCTGCGTGAAGATTATATTAATTCAAGACCATGGACAGAGAAACATTCTTGTGCTTATTGTCTTCAAGAAATAACACTCTTTTCTCGTCACCTTCAACGAAATCATAAACAAGAGGGAGTGGTTAAAGAATTTTAAGCCTACTTTCCAAGGATACTAAAAGAAAGCAAACTTTAAATGTAATACGCAGGCAAGGGAGTTTTGCATATTCGAATTATTTCAATATTATAAAACCAGTAAAGAGATCCAGCAATATTGATCAAGAAAGCGATTCCTCTTTATAAGAAAATGAGAAATATATTACATCTTCCGATTGCGTTGGCTTTTTCAAGAAAAAATTTTTAAAGCGTCAGAAAAAAATGTAGAGTAAAAATGAAATCCGGGTTCTTAAAATTATGGGAGAAAGTAATATTTCTCAGATTGCTGTGAAAAACGCAAAGCTAGCTTCAATTGAATAATTAACATTTGAAGTCAAAATATTATGTGGCAATTGTCGTTAGTGGGAATCTGTTTATTTTTCAGCAGGATAAGGTCTTCCAAGAAGAAGAGAACGTCATTTAAGATAGGTTCTGACAATTACAATCATCGGATTATAGAAAAATTGTAGGACAAACTACGCAGAAAGATGTGCCAGCGCAGCCCAAGCTCAGTAAAGCATTTACTTAAAACTCTTAAAACAAGAACATTCTAATATTTCCAAACGCAATCAGGTAATTGGAATATTAAAATCAATTATAAAGAAATCAAAACACAATAAATTAATTCCCACAAAAGCAGATAAAGAAAATACAGTGATAGGACTAAAATAAAATGATTATATCAAAAAACATTGGAATTTTTAGACCCTATAACGTACAAAGTGCTGAAATCGGATCCTACAGGTAAATTTCAAACACTAGCTAAGGATTGTATAAAAAATTGTAACGAAAGAGATGAGAGTAAAGTTCTTGAATATGAACCCCCAAGTCCCAAAATTATATTCTCTAGTGAAGATACATAAAAAAGATAATCCTTTCAGACCAGTTGTTTCGGTTATGTGAGCTTTTACTATAAACTATCTAAAAAAATTCTAAACATTATAAACAGAGAATACACAATTTTTAGCCAAATTCACAATAAAAAAATTCACTAGTCTAATTTAAAGAAATAGAGAACATAAAACTACCAAATAACGCATTAATTTCTTTTGACGTCACGAATTCATTTCCAAGTACCTCAGTACTATTAACTTGGTTGAAAAGCTTTTGGAAATGAAACATATTAATATTATAAAAAAAGGAAGAGATTATGAATTAAAATCTGTTTAGAACAAAACTACTTTGAATTTACCAACAAGATATTCACTTGTAATGGTGGCTTGATAATACGTAACCCTCTTACCCCAATGTTATCACAAATATTCATGCATTACCTAGAAAAACAAATTTCCACACATCCAAATTTCAAACAATTTATTTATTGGTATAGGTATGTAGACGATATTTTAGCTTGCTTCACAGGAACAGATAGATAATTAAACAATTTCCTAGAGTTTGTAAATAATTTACATCAAAATATTAAGTTCACTATTGAAAAATAAGAGGTTAAATTTCTTAGATCTAGCATTTTCGAGAGAAAACAATAGTGGTATATTCTCAATTTATCATAGACCATCACACACAAATGTAATTATCCAGGATAGTTCGAATCACCTATTTAAACAAAAATTGGCGTCATTTCATTGTATGATCCACAGATTAATTTCATTACCATTAAATAAAGAAAACTTCCTTAAAGAATTCAACATCATCAAACAAATAGTAATAAATAATGGATGCAACCCCAAATTAGCAGATCGTATATTAAAGACAAAGAACTATAAAAAAGTAATTGGAAAAGTTTATCCAAATATAAAGGAAAAACGGATTAGTTACATAGTATTAAATTATACAGGATCAATTACTGACAAAATAGGCAAACTATTAACCAAATCTAATTTATCGATAACCTACAAAATAAATAATTCATTAGGAGATTTCATAAAAAAATAATAAATCAAAAATAAACAAAGGAAAAAAATCGGGATTTTATAAACTAACTTGCTTGGATTGCCCAAAAACGTAATATCGGCCAAACAGGTAGGAGTTTTAAAAAAAGCATACACGAGTACTTCATGAGCTGTGTACATAAAAATAAAGATTCCAATTACGCTCGCAATTTACTGGAAAACGACCACAATTTCAATAATAATTTCCAAATTTTATATTCCGAAAGTAAAGGTATAAAATTAAACTTACTTGAATCAGAACGAGAGATAAATAAACTTAAATATTCAGATATACTAGTAAATGATGAAACAGACTTGAATAATTCACCTTTGTTGCATTTGTTTGTGAACTCTAGTACTAAGAATTTAGAGACATAATCAGCTCAATCTGTAAACACATTATGTACACGTTATCCTTAATTAGCCTAACATAAGGCTACCTCAAGTTTGAGTATAAATAAGGTTTTCGTTCAGTAGGAGTAGAATATCTGATGAAACTAGAGTGACAGCGAAATTTGTGATATTAATACTGTGATAAATAGAGACCGGATTATATGCAAAGCGCAAATCTTTTATTTTATTTATTTATTATATTTTACGTCTATGTGTAGATGTCTTACACTGGTTAAAGTTAATTAACCCTAATTAACTTTAATCCTTATAATACATCTATATATAGAAGTAAAATATAATAAATAAATAAAATAAAAGATTTGCACTTTGCATATAATCCGGCCTCTAGTGATACATATACTAGGGGGACAGAATAAAATAGACACCTACTAATTAAAAAAAGATTCTATTCTCGTTATATATACAAAATATTTTAAAATTTTTAAATTAGACTAATATTTTGTCGATCCACCTTTACTTGCGTGAAGTGCTGCGAGTCGTCGTGGCATAGAATCTATTAAATGATTAATGATGTCTTCTGGAATATTTAACCACTCTTCTGTAACAGCTGTCACGAGTTCTTCCTTATTGCTGGGTTTTCGGGGTCGTTTCGCCATATTTGTCTGGATCATGTGCCAAACATTCTCTATCGGATTCATGTCTGGTGATTGGTCTGGCCATGGTAAAATCCGAATCCCCTGTTCCTCTTTCCATGCGGTTATTGTTCTTGCTTTGTGGCAGGGTGCTCCATCCTCCATAAAAGTGGCGTCTTCTTTAGATAAAATGGCGTTGTCGAATATCGGTAGTAGTCCTTCTGTTAATATTTGGATATATTTTGCCGCATTTATATTTCCGTCGCACATTACTAATTGCGATCTTCCACCATACCATATCGCGCCCCACACCATGATGTTCACACCGCCGTATTTCACCGTCTGATGCAAAAATTTATCGTCCAGTTGCTGTGACGAACGTCTTCATACCCACGTACGACCACTATCACTGGATTGGCAATATCTGCTTTCGTCTGAAAAAATGACAGACCGCCAAAACTTTTCGGGCTTCGTTCGCATTTCGATTGCCCAAGCCATTCGGCGCCGTTTTCGAAACGCCGTAAGGAGAGGTTTTTTCTTTGCCACCCTTTTATACATCCCCACACTGTGGAGGTATCGCAGAACTGTGCGCTGACTTTTCTGTGAAGTTGCTACAAGCTCAGCTGTACTTTTTCGCGGTTCTCTTAACACTTCGCGCACAAGCACCCTTTTACTTCTTTCAGAAGGTCCGGCACGACCTGGTCTCGGCTCCACTGTTGTTTTTTCCTTGCGTTTAAATTGTGTAATCACACGGTTAACTGTGGGCACAACGGAATATTTAAAAATTTACCTATTGCGAAGCGCCGCGTTTACTCTAGCCAACGATGCGACGTCGGGTGACGTCGCTAATATCACTCGAACCATGTAAGCGAGGCATAGTTGTAACGATACTAAACTATGACGAATTCCTTCCGATACATCTACCCTTACCCTAATGACAAGAGAAAGTTCTTAATTCGTTCTTAGAATTTAGCTGTTCACATATTTATACCGCTTTACCTGGTGTCTATTTTATTCTGTCACCCCAGTGTATATTGGAAATTTTGTAAATTGAGTTTTACTTCACCGACCATTTACAACAGTGACTCAGTAGATTTAAATAAAAGCAGAAACTTATAATATAACAATAAATTAGTAAAGAAAACTAAAGTTGTGCCAAAATATAATAAAACACAATTTCTTCCGTTTCAATATTATGATTTCTAATAAATATACATATTCTTTAAAGTAAAAAAAAATGTGTTTTTGTATAAAATCTTAACACAGGTTTCTTAAAGTGGTCTTAATCTTATGAGCGATAGTGTATATTTACACGTTATTATAGTGGTTTATATAAACATCCCTCGCAGCGATTTACTTACAATTCGAACAGTATGAATAATACGAAGTTTTTATGCACTTCGTAGTTACGAAGACGTTAAGAATTTGATCTTACAGATTTATCAATTTTGATAAGATTGGTGCTTGTTAATTGGTTTACTTCCATTTATTAAGCCAAGGTTACTGATTGTATATTTAAAAATCTAATTCCGCGTGAAGGCTGTAATACAGGAAACTCTCTTAATTTAAAATTTAAGTTTACTAAATCTAACTGAGTATTAAACTGTTCGTTAATGTCAAAGTAAAAGCAGTTGCTAACTCTTAAATATAGAATAGCTATTATTGTTAATTAATAAACAACCAGAATATAATCAGATAGTTTCGAAATAATAACGAGAATAGGAAATATTTAATGCCCATCCCATATATTTTGCATGTTTAGTATGTGCGTATTACTATCCAGCAAGTGATTCGCAAATATGTAATAAGTTAGTAAATATCAAAGATAATAATCAACAATAAATATATGCGTGTATATGACTCAGATTGATAAGATTAATGTAAGCAATCTTGTGCTTGATAATACGAACTTTAAAAGATGTATTCAGAAGTTACAAAACTACAAGAAAAGAACTATTAATTTGGTAACTTTCAAGATAACCAGCGTGTCATGACATAGCTGTAGAAATACCAAAATACCGGTTGAATTTCTTGGAATCACCTTTGAATTTTCGTAATATCGGTTTTCGTCGTAATTGTAAAAGTAAAATTCCTATGCCTGTAATTACACGATTAGATATAAAGTAATCGATTGTATTTTATTATCAAAGAGAAAAAGAACATCAATTGTTAATTGATGGTTTGCTTACTACTTAAAGTATACGTATGTGTTTAAGTGAATATCTATTAAATTACGATATACATTAGGGCAAGTAAGTTTAAGAGAACTTTCTGGAAATTTGTAATAAATTGTTATTAAAAATAATTGTTTTTTATTATTTAAGCCCTTTCCTTGACAATGCAACAAATAAGTTAAATTCCTGTTTGGAGAACAATAAGGAGCTGTAACTCATTCGATTCTCATACATTCAAATGTAGAAACATTCCATCTTCTCCGTGGTGAGATGGTGAGCATAATGGAATTAAACTAATATTAATGCTAATATTAAACCACCGTTGGTATTAGTAATGATAAAATTGCAATTTCCTTACAACTAACCAACGTAAATAAATTACTAAAAAAATACCAGTCTCGGAGGAATTCGAACCCATGACCTCTACTTTACCAGCGTATTGTGCTACCATTACACCTCGAGACCACCACGTTGGTTAATAGCAAGGAAATTGTAATTTTATGGTGTATAAAGGAGTCTTAAGAGAAAGAAATTTTGGACTCAACAATTGTAAGTACTAACCATATATGCTACATAAAATAATTGCATTAAATGTAAAGAAATAATGGGTGAGATTAAAACACTATCGAAGTTTAAACTTATGCAGAAGCATTACTGTTCAAATTTAAATCACACCAAATCATCTCAAGAATTATGGGGTCGAGGTAAGGTCATGCAAAGAATATCAAGGTTTACTAATTAATGCTTATTTCTGCTTCTATAGATTATGCTCTAGATCCAGTTCCTCATACACGACAATCAACTTCTATCATAACCTTTTCGTATTGAAAGAATTAGCTCTTACTGTCTCTAAACCGAATAATATATCTCAACGATATGATCAAGTAAGGTATTCATTGATTATCTTTCTGGTTAACAATACAAAAGCATATTTGTATATAAATATTTGTAATGATGTTTGATTTAGGATGGAAAGTATTGACGGTTAGAACACAGTCGTGATTGTAGCGATTTTTAAGTCCGGTAAATATCCGAATTTGGCACATTCATATCGTCCCACCTCCTTTTTTCTTGCTCTTTCAAAAAGATTATTAGATCACGCTTAAAGTGGTGGTTTAAAGTAGTAATGGCAGCTTAAAGTACTTAATTAACTTCCGAGAAACTAATTTGGATATAAGAAGTCATATGGTGTAATGGCTAATACACTTGTATCTTTTGTTACTGATATTCAGTGTTGCCAATCAAAGAATGAATATCCACGTGCAACTTTCCTCGATTGTAAAGACTTTATGATTCTGTAAACCTATCAATCCTGAACAGTAACCTCATCAAATTAGGTACCTTTCGTGACTCACATTTTAGTTAATTTCTATCAAGATTAAAGTTACGATTGTAGATTATAAATGTGCTTATAAACGCGTTTTGAAAACAAAGGTTGCTGCAATCTTGTGCCTAGTATGCCAAGAAAGATATAAGCTGTAATAAAAGCTAAAGGTGATGCAACAACATATTAATAAATTACATTTAAAATGATTTTGCATTTGTATTTTTATTTTGTTTCTCTGTTTTTACAAAAGGAATTAGACAAGACTGTGTGCCGCCAACATTATTAATAAAGGAATTGGAAAAAGAAATACCCTAAAAGAATACGTTTACACCAGAACACCACCCTAAATTCTATCTTATATGCCGACGACTTAATACTCCCAACAGAAACAGAGGATGATTTACAGGGAGGGACATACACAGTACAAAAAAAATCTCCAAAACTAAGGCGTTCTAGGGTAAATACCCAATTAGGACAAAAATAACCATAAGCGATACCGTACTGGAACAGGTGAAACACCAAGTATGTACACTGCTATGTATCTTATGATCGAAACAAAGACATAAACAAAAAAGTGAATAAATTCACACACATCCGTGGAACAATCAGCAGAACGTTAAAAAACAAAACAAAAAAGGATACACAAGTAAAATTGTACATGACAATAGCAGTGCCAACCCTCTTAAACGGCAGTGAAACATGGACAACGAAAAAACAGGAGAGCAGGATACAGACAGAAGAGATGCAGAATAGTTGCAAGTGCCAGTTGCCAGCTAGATCGAGATTTTATAGATGTTTAGGAAGAAGAAGTGTAAGCAAACCAAATAAAGGATGGGTATCGTAACAGGCAAAGTGCCCAAAACCTGAAGTAAAGAAGAAGAAAATGATTTTGCATTTGTATTTTTGTTTTGATTCTATATTTTTACGAAACCAGGGGGTGACAAATACTTTTGGCCAAGACTGTATACTCATGGAGGCAGAAAATTTAACTTTTCGTTACTTCTTCTTCCTTTATGATAATTTTACTGCATTTACTTCCTATACAATATTCCAAACTTAAATAAATTCATTACTCCAAAATATAAGCCATTGATTATAGGACCAACACAAATTTTCTTATGCCCACAGTAACTATTTATTTTCTTGCATAGATTCTACTTAATCTAAAATTTCAGTTGCTGACATGAATCCAATTTAAAACTATTTTATCTTCTTAGATCTTGGTTTCTTTAATATTTCTTAAGTAAATATTCTTTAGCAACAGACTTTCCATGGAATCACTTTATTCATATAGGAACATATTTCCGCGATGACTCGCGCCAATCTTTTCTAAATAAAAACAATAATTCTCATTACGTAACTATAGAAAAAATCCCAGTTTTTGCTCTTATGTTTACAGCACCAGTGACTTTTCAGCGTCATAATATAGCGCTGGATACTAAATATTTACGCTGTTTGTTGACCGGTAGGTCTTTTCTTCTGTGAGCAGAAATCATCAAATTCATTATTGATATTGGATAAATGAAATAAAAATATACCTTGCAATAACATTACCAAGGATTTATACCAATAACATCATCTTCCCGCAAATCCAGCGATTTTGTTTGTTCTGTATTATGTATTTTTCAAAAATATTAAATTTCTTGTGTATCCAATTCATCTGTGATTGGGCAACTTGTACCACAAAAAAGTTTAATAACCGCTGGTATACCCGACACCTAAATACCCTGATTTTGCATTACATACCATCAGTGTCCTCAAAAGATCCTGGCTCCTAATTTGAAGAAGCAGGTGCGACAGGACGATAGGACACATCCGAAAAACTCACGCACAAAATAAGCTCACGCGTAAGCACCACAAATCCAAATAAACCACACAGCACGTTTGTAACCATGACACTGTTCTCTATTGTATCTATACCAAGATAAAGAGAGGATAATAAGAAAAAGACCGATCTGGAATCTTTCTTTTTATTTTCGATACAGAAAAAAAAGAGACCAGAAGGAACAGAGCAGATGACAAGCGTACGAACAGGCGACTCAAAGTCAGAGAAGTCTTTTGTCGTAGAACAAGAGGTTGATGTCCTCCCAGCTGCTTCGATGCACGCAAAATAAAATTGCCGAAAGTGTTCTTCGTGAAAGAACGAAATTCAACACTCTAAAAGCGGAACCCGCACCGAGACAATACACACATCCACTCACAACGGAGTTCCAACGGTGACTAATCTAGCGAGCGCTGGTGTGGCGCTGGATTCGTCGAAGCTCGAACTCTACTGCAAGTACCTATTCTACGACGAAAAATACTGCCCTCGCTATGGGAAAAGCAAGCGGCAGCGGACTGTACGAATGCAATAATTAGAATTAAATTATTGTAGCGTGCTGCGTAAGGATGGTGACGTAGAGGATGACGTTACGCGCATTTGTGCGGATAGAGTATTCTCCCGTCTATAATAGGGTGTAGTAACGTTGTGTGTGCGTTTAAATATTCCGTTTTATCGATTAAACTATTTTTGGATGGTCGTATGCTCTCTGGTTACGACCAGAACTATGATATTGATTTTAAAACTCGACAATTTCCGATCAAACGGTACTTTTGATGACGAAAGCGATAAGAGAATGAAAGAAAGTAGTTATGTTATTCCGAAAATATTTCAGTATTTTGGCTACTATTTCATGTGCCAGCTATTAACGTCAACATTAACCGTTACACAAGCAAATATACAATACCGTCACAAAGTTTGGAAGCAATAAAAAACTTCATATGTTATTTAACTTCCAATTCTTTTATGTATGGTGACCGTACTACACAACACTTTCTTTTAGCCAGTGTTATTATATCCTTTTAGCAAATTAAATGATGTATTGTTGTCTTAAATGGTCTATATTGTATTATTTAATGATCAACGTATAAAAATTAACAGTCGCATGCTAACACGGTAAGCATCCCTTATGTATATTGTGGTATTTTGTCAATACTGTACCTTTTAGTTTCTAAGTGTAACGTATTTAAAAGTAAATTCATTTTTTTTGTTTTTAATATCTTCCACTGTTCTTTTATTCTGACTACTTCAATGTGTAGACATACTCACTTCTAAGTTTTGGGCCACACTATGTAACTTATTGCTACTTAAGACTATTCCCTTGAATTCCGTGAAAATTTCACTTTGGTCAATATGTTTCGTGATAAAGATAAGATGATTCTAGTCCAGGTAAGAACCGAGAGGAGTAAATTACCATTGTTGTTTATACATGACAATCCATACCGGCTTTAGTTGGTTCTGATTTAAATAACATATTGTTTGGATTAAAGAAGATAAACACTGAGTAGTACTGAATTATTTTATTTCAAGAATATTCGGCCAAAGTACGTATACCTCTTTATTTTTCTTATCACGTTGCATACATGCAAATATAAACAAATACTGCTAAATAAAATATTTAGTAGTATTTGTTCTAGTTTCTAGTTCTTCTTCTTGTACTTAAATAAAGTTTCCACAGTGTCGCTGCCAAGATGAAAGTGTCATTTCAATCATCGCATCGGTCAACAATTTCTCGTTGGTAAGGAGGATTCAAGCATGGCCTAGTTTTAGCCACGATCAAAGAGGAAGTGCATATAAAACGACAATCACTTAGGAAAACATCAATACTGTGCGCAAGATCATCAATGAAACACTGACAAACAACAGACATGTCGTATATCGCGAGACCACAATTCAAAAAATTTTGCAAGAATTGTGTGTAAAGAAATTACTTTCCCGTTGGATACCGTTGGATCTGTTCAACGAAGAACAGTATGTAGTTAGGGTGAATTGCTGTCAAAAAATCCTAGACCGGTTCAATGCCGGAAATTCCAGAAAAAGTGTACAGCATCGTCAGTGGTGATCAATTTCATATGAGTCAAAAAATAAACGTCAGTCGTCTGTTTGGGTGTCCCAAGGTGAAGAAAAGCTGACCAAAGTCATCAGTTCTCGAAGAGTCTGCAAAGATGGATATTTACCCCGTAAGCAGGTCACGTCGGAACAATTTCTCTGCGTAATCAAAGAAGTGTTACTGCCAATCGGTATACAATCATTTGTTTGCCGCAAGTCATCACTGAGCTTTGAAAAACCAACTCCGAACGATGAATGAATGAATGAAACAAGACGTCGAAGTCTTAGACCATCCTCCGTACACCCCAGACCGAAGTGTCAACGATTTCTTTACCTTTCCGAAAATCAAGAACGAACTGCGCAGTCAAAGGTTCCAGGCATCAGAAGGAGCAGTCGATGCCTTCCAAAACGCAATTTTCCACAAATTCACAAAATCGTTTTGAATGATCGAAAAGTGAAGTTGCGTGAGTTAGCTGACATCGTAAAGATATCAAAAGAACGTATTGGCTTTATATTGCATGAGCATTTGACTATGGGAAAGCCCTATTCAAAGTGGGTGCTGCGTTTGCTCACTGTTAACCAAAAACAAGAACGTGTTGATGATTCTGTGCAGTGTTTGGCCATGTTTAAACGTAACAAACCGGAATTTTTGCGTCGATATGTGACAATGGATGAAACATGATTCCATCACTTCACTCCGGAATCAAAACGATCGTCATTTGAGTGGTGAACCTCGTCCAAAGCGCCCGAAAGCACAACAATCGGCTGGAAAGGTTATGGCCTCGGTATTTTGGGATGTGCCTGGTGTAATATTCATCGACTATCTTGAGAAAGGAAATACCATCAACAGTGAATATTATACAGCGTTATTCGAGCGTTTGAAGGCCGAAATTGCAAAGAAACGACCGCATATGGCAAAGAAAAAAATTTTGTTTCATCAAGACAACGCACCGTGTCACAAGTCAATCAAAACAATGGCAAAACTACATGAATTGAACTTCGAATTGCTCCCACATCCACCGTATTCGCCAGATTTGGCTCCCAGCAACTACTGGCTGTTCGCAGACCTCAAAAAAATGCTCGCCCGTAAGAAATTTCGCGCGAATGAAGAGGTTATCCCTCAAACTGAGGCCTATTTTGAGGCAAAAGATAAATCGTTCTACAAAAGTGGTATTGAAATGTTAGAGCGGCGCTGGAATGATTGCGTTGCTGTTGATGGAGATCGCGTTGATGAATAAAGCTAATTTTGAACCAAAAAAACCGTGTTTTCTTTGTTAGGTTCGGGACTTTTCAGCCCATGTGTTAAGAAGCTGCCAAATGTATATAAACAAGAAAGACCATTCAAACGACACGTTAAGAAATTATTAGTCGAAAAAGGTTAACATAGTATTATGAAATCTTTTAGAGTATCGTTGTTAATGTATTTATTTTAATCTGATGGGTAATTCTTTCTCATATTCCGTATAGAATTTTCTTATCAGAAAATTACATGCATTTGATAATGATAAAAATAAAAAACAAGGTGGGAAGATTTTCAAAGAAGTAACCGAAGAAGAAATGTCAGGTAGATGTGACACAATATGAAGATGTGTACAAAGTTGAGCGTCTGATTTAAGAACACTGGCGAACGTTTTTCGAATACTAATAGTAATAGATGTTTAAATTAGCTAAACGCTTATATTCTATACGCTTAATTAAAATATTGCTCCGTAAGAAAATTATGTAAATCTAAAAGTATTCTCTTAGATACAAATATTTTCTCATTATGTTTCTAATTTAAACAAGGTACGAACGGCCGGTAAGCTATGGAGACTAATCTAGAACTGACCTAGACTGTTTCGAGATGTTAAAATAGCTTAGATACGTTAACCCGACGCGCTATTTGTGTCCTCGTTTTTGAAACTTATTGTGGTCAAAGCTATGTTAATAAATATTACAATACGTAAAACTTCACATGTCGGCGTTTATAAACGTAAAGATATGTTCAATAAAATATTATTTGTAAGATTTATTGTGCATTAATAGATTTATTTGCCTATTTTATTTTTAGTTTGATTTTACGTTTCTTACGCTGATAGACACCACGGAAATTATTGCTCTATCGTTTATATTACTATTTAGATTTTTTTACGTCAGTTACTAAGCCATTTAATATCGGAAACAATTTTTGCAATTGCACTCTAGAATGCTTCTTTTGCCTACAAATGCATTAATAAAACCATTCTAAGTACTATTGATATTAAGTGTCAATATTTGCACGAATAGCACACTCCAACGAATTTTAAAATACACATATATTGCAAATTATTCAAAGATGTTGGAAAATAGTTTGATTTTCTTCTTCAGTATACAAGCTGCAATTTTAAATTTATTCTATGGTAACAATTAGTGTTTTGTATATATGTATTTCTAATTTCTAATTCAAGCTGTAAAAAAAAACCCCAAATTTTAAGCAAACGTCTTTTTCACCATGAAGTTTGTCTTATTCTAATACCACAGTGGGCAATATGTATGAATAGTTTGATATGAATTATGTAACAATAAGCTACTTGTTATTTTATTTTTATTATTATTGAATTAGTCAAGTTTGATATACAATAAATCTCGTAAGATTAATATGGGTTACACATTGTTATATATAATGGTTAGTTAAAAATGTTACCTTCATTTCTTATTCTTCATTGTACGTAGCCAGTGTATCTATTCTTATAATCAGTATTTTTTCTAGTAGACGCATGCACAACGTAAGTGCTGATTTCTTTTGTACAGCGCTGTACGCCTCCGCATAAGCAGGCCCCTTAGATGGTAAATCACATCTGCTCCGTCACCATCATCCAGCATCACACAGCAAATGTATTTTGTTTATTTTTGCACGCCGGGATATTTACATAATAACGCTTTCATTTTGCCAGATCCGCACTCCTGCGGCCCCTTGCCACTTCCTTTCGATTATTTAAATAATCTCGAATGACGCTATCTCAATAGCGAAGTTCATCTGTCGTGCGACGATCAATGTGCCGAACGCGATGGTAAAGAGGATGATGAGTACTATATGAATAGGCTTAATTTGGAAAGTCGGAACACCTTTATTTGATCATTTAATTTGATGATTAAATATAAGAGTGTCTGAAAAGATTTCTAACACCTTAGACACGAATAAAGTAAATTAAGCAGCAAGCAGATTGATTGTAAAGACAATAAATCGAGCCATTTGTACTTAATTGCGTATAGCTAATATTTTTTAATGTATGATTTAAATCACTTTTCCTTTACGTTAATTACAAAAAAAAAGGAGTTTAATGGAAGCAATTAGGAAAAACTGTTTTATAGTTTAGTTTAGTGTAGATACGATTTGGTAAAACGTAAAAGCGTAGCAAAAAGTGTTAGAGTTTGAGGCAACTTTTTAAATTTAAAATAGAACACACAAATTACTTAAGATGTAACATTTTTATTTTAAATACAAAAGTCTATTTTGTAACCTTCTTCTATCGAATGGCAGGCCTCCATTCTTCCACCAAAATTCTCAATAAAATTGCATACACTACCGCTCAAAAGTGTTTAGGCACCCCTGTTTTCATGGATTATTCATATAGTATTATGTTTACCAAAACACATTATAATAAAATGAAATACGTATTTCAAATGTAGTTCAGTAAGATAAACACCCATTATATCGCATAAGGTTTACCATCATTTACCTGCACTTGGTCGGATTACCATAAACTGTTTATTGCGGTGCAATTACAATAACAATCCCTCTGAATTTGCTGGGTAAATTTAGTCATCTGTTAGATTGTAGGTAATAAGGTTTAAATTACCTTCCTAGAAGATTATAGTGCAATCTGTAACCTATGGTCAGTTGCAGTGTGGTATTTACTCTATTCACGTCGTAAGCGAAATATCGTATGACAATTTTTTAAAATGCCTCCGCGAAGAGAAATTAGTACAGAAACACATGCGCTTATAATAGCTTACCATAAAAGTAGCATAAGTAATCGACAAATTGCCAAAAAAATGAAAATACACCACGCTACGGTTGACTATAACGTAAAAAAATATCGGGAAACTGGCAGTTTTCTTAATAAAAGACGGAGTGGAAGGCCAAAGGCGACAACATCTGCAGATGATCGCAGAATAGTGGTTACCAGCAAGTTAAATAGACACAAAACAGCCCCGGAAATCACCGCAGAATTAAATGTTGGTCGCCAAAAACTAGTCAGTGTTTCTACAGTCAAACGTCGCCTACAGAAAGCCGGGCTCCATGGACGTATTGCGATGAAAAAGCCATTACTACGCAAACAAAACAAGCAAAAGCGACTTAAATGGGCTCGTGAACACCAACACTGGACCATAGAAGAGTGGAACAACGTCCTATGGACGGATGAGTCCAAATTTGAGCTGTTCGGAACCCGAAGACGCATATTCGTAAGAAGATCTGTGGGTGAACGTGCCAGAGAAGAGTGTATTGCTGCTACCGTGAAGCATGGTGGAGGTTCTATCATCATTTGGGGCTGTTTTGCTGGCAGGGGCAGGTAGTGTAGGGGACATTGTGAAAATTGACGGTTTATTAAAAAAAGAAGGCTACCGCGAAATTTTGGAGAACCACGCAATACCTTCCGGAATTCGACTTTTGGGTCAAAATTTTATCTTCCAGGAAGATAATGACCCAAAACATTTCTCTAAATTATGTAAAGAGTATTTACGCCATTGAGAAGATGAAGGAACTCTCAAAATTATGGAATGGCCTCCCCAGAGCCCCGACTTGAATCCAATCGAGTTACCATGGAAAGAACTAGATCGGGAAGTACGGAAATCGGCTCCGACATCAGCTACTGACGTGTGGAACAAATTGCAATCGAGTTGGAGCTCAACAACATAAGAAACTCTGGCAAAACTTATTGCGAGAATGCCTCGATTGTGTGCTGCAATTATTAAATCAAGAGGAGGTCACATAGATGGAAGCAAAATTTAAATGAAACGTTTTAATTTTCACATTTATTTAATATATTTTTATTCATGTACGTGTATCTGTACATAAAAAATAAATATTATTAACATTTTTGCTGAGTTTGTATACATTTTTGTTGTCAGTGAGAGTGCCTAAACACTTTTGAGCGGTAGTGTATATACAGTCGAATGCAAAATAACAAAAGTAGTAAGAAGCCCAGTAAATTTACGAGATACTAATCAAATAACGAGATAAATTACAGTAGATTTGTCAAACACCCAAGAAGGTATTATTTTTCAATAATAACGCAAACATTCAACAGCTTTATTCAAAGAAAGTAATGAATATTAGAAAGCTATTAATTAATATTTTGTTGTGTGACTCTTGTTCTTAATAACTGCATGCATTCGTCGTGGCATAGATTCAAGTAAGCGTTGACATATCTCCAATGGAATGGGTTTCTCGGTAATTTCAATTGTATACCTTTCGTAACATCTATCCACAGATTTTCAATTGTGTTGCAAGATCGGGGCTTTGCGAAGACTACTACATTACATTAATATTATGCTCTTCTAAACAATTCGTAACCCTTCGGGCCGTGTGCTTCAGATCATTATCATGCATGACCACCAACGAATTGCCATCTCGTCCTTTGCGTAAGGTAATATTACACCTCTCAGAATGGTGAGATACACATCTAGTGTCATAAGTTCGTTTATTTTGTAAATTGTCCCTACCCCAGACCAGGAAAAGCACTCCCACATCATTAATGAATTGTCGCCATCATGTTTCACAGCCTTTTTGGTATTATTGAAGGAAAAATTTGGCCTCTGCAGGTCATCTGACGTGCTGTTTCTTGATTTTATTACAGAATAATTCTATCTTGGTTTCGCCAGACCATAGTATATTGTGTAAATTACTCCAATTTTGATGATCCCTTGCAAAAGTCAGCGTATTTGTAATATGCGTTTTATTAAGAAGTGGAACTTTTCCAGGAAAATTGGCTTCTATCAAGCTCCTTCTAACAATTGAAGCACTAACATTAAGTCCTAATTCCCTTCCTATACTCGTAGAAGTAATAAAGTCTTTACGTTATACTGTTCTTGTAATACACCGATCTATTTGTGCCAATGTTTTTCTTTTTCTTCCTCTAGTTTGTTTTTATTTGCTCATTTTACGGGATTCGTAATAACCACAATGCCTTCTGAGGTCTATTTTACTAGTAAAACAAATTGAAAAATAAATTGAAATTGTAGTTATTAAAATGTATTTACCTTTAATGATAGTAATAAATCTTTTAAGCAAATCACGTTAATACAAATGCTCTTTTGCAGCTGCTATTATTTTGCACAGACAAATGGTGCACTGATAACTTGTGACTGACAGTGCCGTACCAATTCTATTGGGGATTCTTCGTTGTGTATGTTATTTATAATTAATATATTATAATAATCCAGAGTCGTCTCAAAGACTCTAAAGGCTCATTTTGCATACCAATTTGATTTCTGTTCTAGAGTACTGCTATTATTATGCACAGGACTCTATATACACATATTTTCAAAAATCTTCGAAGTATGTATTTTTTGGACTCCAACAAAAATATACTAACAAAAGTATTTTTTTTAAATCAAGCGAGCTTCGTATAATATATTAATTATTTGAACAATATTTATTGTTGAAGTATTTCTGCAATAAATTCCCGCTCTGCATTATTACTCAAATATGTGTAACAATTTTCCATTACACCGTTTTCAAATAAACTTAAAGGAAGACATAGGAATGTAAGGTGAAATAAGTCTAAACTATTCTACATCGTATTAGATACGTATAACATAATCTCGATTTGCTACAATTTTTCTTAATTATCAACGTGTAAACAAGCCATGTAGGATAGCCTACCTGTGTTAAAGCAGCAAATAGCAGATAACCTACTAATGTAATCCTGTTGACTTAGTGCAAAAATAAACACCGAAAAGACCCGATTTATTTTTAACACTGTTAATACATTATGCAGTTATCAAACATTAAATAAGTACCGCATGTAAGATTTGTTGATTTGGTGAAGCTAAGTACATAGCGTTGAGCCAAGTATTAGAAAATGTGATCGTTTTATATAAAATTTGTTTACTGATATATTTTGAGTAATATAGGTTAGTTTTAAATTTTTAACGCATCTAGTATGCGTGATCTTCTAAATCCTATACAATGGATATCTGCCTTGACATATTTTTTATTAAAAGCATCTATTGCAGGTTTTGATTAATAATCCTATGAGCGGACTGTACAATTCCAGGTCTCATATTCCAGTGATTTATTGCATTGTTACTAGAAGTAAGTTTGTTCTGGCATGGGTAAGGTGTCTTCTTTGCTACTAACAATAAGTAGAAAAAGCGTTGGAATTTCCAAGGTGTGATCCTCATCGACTATCTGCAAAAGGGAAGGTCGATCGAGGGACAATACCACAGCGATTTATTGACCCGAATGGATGTAGTATTGAAGGAAAAACGGCCTCGTTTGCAGCGGAAAAAAAGTGCTTCTCCACCACGACAATGCACCGGCTCATTCATCCCGCATTGTCGTATGCAAATTAAATGCGTTGCGCTACGAATTAGCATCTCATCCTCCATATTCTCCGAACCTAGCCCCCAATGGCTTTTTCCTATCCCCTAACCTGAAAAAATCACCGGGAGGAAAGAGATTTGCCTCAAATGAGGAAGTCATCGTCGCTACAAATTGCTATTTTATAAACCTTGAAACGTTCTACTTTTCCGACGTCTTGAAGAGGCTGGGGCACCGTTTGAAAAAGTGTATTGATCTTCGAGAAGACTACATCGAGATATAAAAATAAAAAACTACACCAATACCGTGCTTTTCTTATTTATTCCGGAAATATTTCAGATCGCCCTCGTAGACACATTTTCTACTAATATCTATCACATGGAATACCAACTTATTACTTGAAATAACCTTTGCAGTAAAATTATGTCTGGTGGTCTCTCTACAATAGCAATACTTCAAAACTTGAATGAAATATAATATTCTAAAATATCTATTAGATCTGGGAGACAATTGTTCGAAATCACCGTGTGGTTAAAATGGATCGTATAAAATTTGTTACAATAATAAGAGATTGGATACTTTAAAATAAACTTTTACAAAGACTACGGACTAAAAGATAATTTCCCTATAGGCGACGTATATTACAATTCAAGCGAGATTCAGACAGATTCTGCGAATTTTATTAGCTATAAACCCTTAAAGAGAGAAAAGTACAACGAATTTTCGTGATGATATTTTAGGTTTTCCTCACTTTCACATTTGTTCCATCTATTTGCATCTGCAAATTTCCTGGAAAATTACATTGTAGGTGTATATTTCGAATTCTATTTCTAGTTTCTTAAAATACGCACAACACCTTTACATATAATCTTTATTTTACCAGTGTCTTCATAAATATTCCACGCCAATTTATTTTAAATTAAGTAGCGACGTGAAAGTTTTATGAACTAGAATCGCTACTTTTCGTCTGTATTACCAATTCAAAATCCTGCTTCAATATTGTCCTTACATTACAGTGTTTGCGAGTAGCTAAACGTTTTCTGAACGTGTTTTGTATACCGATAAATTGATATGCTTGTATACACAAATCTTACCGCGTTTCGTATAAATAAGAGAAATTTGTGGTGCCTTTTTTTTCGTTCGGTAGTCGATGTCCCAATTTCGAACGTCCTCTTTAACGACAATAACTGTCAAGTTCAGTGGAGTGTGATGGAGTCTACGATGCCGCTAAGAGATAGAAATCACATTTGAAATTCTGCATTGACGGTATAGATCTCTTCGGAAATTTACGAGTTTCATGCAAATTGTAGCATGATCTCTTTTATGAAATCGTTTTGATACGGAAGAAAGTTGTTTTTCGTTTCTTTTTGTAAGTAGTGAATGATTTTGTCACGTATTTTACGTTAAATATCACCAGGTATCATTAATATACATACAAATAAAATAAACGTATTATTGAAGTTAAAATATTTGATGAAATTTTCTCAAGAGTACGATTATCAAGCTTTTTCGTTTGCATGGACAGAGATAGTTAAATTTCACCTTATTTTTTTTTTAGTATTAGTGAACGTGGATTTGATAAATAGTGGCACAGTAAAAGTATGGAAACAATAAATAAATCAGTTATTGAAGGTCTTTTACTCTAAATTCTTTTGCCATATTTCTTATTCTTAATTCCAGTTGAAATGGAGGCCCTTTGTCTATTTCCAAGACTGAATGGATTGGTCTAGTTTTATTATCTACTTTTGAAATTGGGATATCAGTAATATGTAATAGTTCTTGTGTAAATTGAGCTAATATCTGAAACCACCAGGATCGTTTAAATCAATTTTTTTCTCGTCAGAAAATATGACGTTCTTCCATTCATCATTTCATTCATATGATCTTGGGCAAATCTCAGTATTGCTTGTTCGCGTTTTTACATTAAAGTAAGTTTTGAACTTTTGCTGCCGAATAAAATCTGTTTCAAAGTATGGACAGCTACAGTCAATGAAATTCTGAAAAATCTACCCTTTTATAAGAAGGTTATAGACTAGTTATAGATTAGAGATGAAAACAGTTAATTTACATCAAGATTCTGTTGTGATAGTCTTTAAAGAAGATGAGCCAAAGCGAAGAAATTAGAAAATGAAGTAGAAAAGAAACACTATATTAGAACAGCGTATTGGAACAGAGAAGCAAAATTATTATTTATAACTACATGAAAGACAAAAGAAAGCATGCTACGTCTTAATAAATGGAATGCAGAAGTATTGGTGCAGTTATTTATAGTCTCCATATTCTGTTTTCTATATTACATGCAAATTAAGTTTTGGAGAAATATTTTGTCAGAAAAAGTAAAGTTAGTGTATTCTGATGATAAGCCATCAGACGAAAGTCAATATCTTGCCTAAATACCTGTTTAGGTTTCGCATTACAGCTGAGAATCAACGCTATTTAAAGTCACTGATGACATGCTGGCAGTCTCAGCCAGAGGCAATGTTCAAAAGGCATTATCATAATGAAGAAGTTTTCTTGATTTAATTCTTGAACGGAAACAGATAATACAAGTTGTACTTTATCGAAGCGTCTTTCAGGACACATGAATCTTGTAGATACACGTTGTTGCATTTAACCACTATCCTTTAATGTTGGAGTTGATCATAGTAACATGGAAAATGAATTAACGCAAGTTGTTAGTGTTCAACATCCTTCATTGATTTTAAAACATTTTCATTTATACAGGATGTTCCAAAGGTGTAGAACAAATCATACTTTATGCAACTTACACCAAAAACCATCTATACATATATTGCGTACATCTGTTTCCTATTAAGACAAACCACCACTAATTAGTAAAATTGCATCAGTTATTATGCCCTAATGTTCATAATTCATACAAATGTAAACAAGGGAATATACGTGATAACAAATCCTTAGTATTAATAATAATGAAAAAAAAAATTATTTGAATCCATATTTAAATTATGTATTTAGGATTTCGTATGGCAATGAAAGTAGTCAAAAAATACTTAAAGCATAAAATGTTTTTGCACTAAGAAAAACGAATGAATGCAAAAGCATCACATTGAAAGCAACGGGGAAGAAACGAAAGGTCTTGGATTGAAAAGACAAATTCATGGGATGTTTCAATGGTCCAGTTCGATTCTCTATATAACCGGATTTGTACTAGGCATGTGCAAACAAATATTTAGAGGAGGACAATTGATTTAATTGTATTAATGATTACAATTTTATGACACTATTTCACAAATGGAGATTAACATCATAATTTGAAATTAAAACCAGGTCAGAAAATCGTCGATTAAATCGCTTCCCTATTCATCCAATGCATAGACGTCCAATGATTGCTTCATATCTGTTGCTTTTTTTGGTTTTGTCATGTTCTTTGAACATATTTGTTGGATGCTACCTCTTTCTTGAAAGACTCTGGAGAGTGATCTGTCCATGAGTCTAAAAGTATAAGACTTTTTGGCCAAATGCTTGATAAGTAAATATTAAGAAACCAATTGTTAAATAAATCAGTGGTTAATTTAAATGAAGATGAGGC
The DNA here is from genome assembly GCA_023509865.1 of Trypoxylus dichotomus. Lineage (NCBI taxonomy): Eukaryota > Metazoa > Arthropoda > Insecta > Coleoptera > Scarabaeidae > Trypoxylus > Trypoxylus dichotomus. The sequence continues at coordinate 41,078,649 of CM042081.1, forward strand.
TTGAATAACAACCTTTGCAGGTCGAAATAGGGTTTGTTGTACTTAGGGCCTAAACTTGCCATCAGGTTCCTTTAGTACTATCAGTAGTGGACAATAGTTCACCAGATACAGATATTTATTATATTATAGAATTATATTAGATGCACTTGTAACAGTCGGGCAGGTACACTAGGGTGACAGAATAAAATAGACACCAAGTAAAGCGGTATAAATATGTAAACAGCTAAATTCTAAGAACGAATTAAGAACTTTCTCTTGTCATTAGGGTAAGGGTAGATGTATCGGAAGGAATTCGTTATAGTTTAGTATCGTTACAACTATGTCTCGCTTACAAGGTTCGAGTGATATTAGTGACTTCACCCGGGATCGCATCGTTGGCCAGAGTGAACGCTTCGCAACGTGAAATAAGTAAATCTTTTAATATTCCGTTGTCCTCAGTTAACCGTGTGATTATACAATTTAAACGCAACGAAAAACAACAGTGGAGCCGAAACCTGGTCGTGCCGGACCTTCTGAAGGAAGTAAAAGTGTACTTGCGCGCGAGAACCGCGAAAAGTACAGCTGAGCTTGCGGCAACTTCATAGAAAAGTCAGCGCACCGTTCTGCGATACCTTCACAGTGTGGGGATGTATGAAAGGGTGGTAAAGAAAAAACCTCTCCTTACGGCGTTTCAAAAACGGCGCCGAATGGCTTGGGCAATCGAAATGCGAACGAAGCCCGAAGAGTTTTGGCGGTCTGTCATTTTTTCAGACGAAAGCAGATACCGCCAATTCAGTGATGGTAGTCGTACGTGAGTATGGAGACGTTCGTCACAGCCAACCGGACGACAAATTTTTGCATCAGACGGTGAAATACGGCGGTGTGAACATCATGGTGTGGGGCGCGATATGGTATGGTGGAATATCGCAATTAGTAATCTGCGACGGAAATATAAATGCGGAAAAATATATCCAAATATTAACAGAAGGACTACTACCGATATTCGACAACGCCATTTTATCTAAAGAAGTCGCCACTTTTATGGCTCTTTTGTGGCCCTGCCACAAAGCAAGAACAACAACCACATGGAAAGAGGAACAGGGGATTCGGATTCTACCATGGCCAGGCCAATCACCAGCCATGAATCCGATATAGAATGTTTGGCACATAATCCAGACAAACATTGCGAAACGACCTCGAAAACCCAGCAATATGGAAGAACTCGTTGTAACAGCTGTTACAGAAGAGTGGTTAATTAAAATATTCCAGAAGACACCATTAATCATTTAATAGATTCTATGCCACGACGATTCGCAGCACTTCACGCAAGTAAAGGTGGATCGACAAAATATTAGTCTAATCTACTGTATATAAATGTATTATAAAACCAGAACGCTATTTCTATTGTATATTTGTTTCTCTATACCTTAACAAAAAACAAATTTTCTGAAATATTATCAAAATATCTAGAATTGAACAAATACGGCCAATATCAAAATATGTATATCGTTATATATAGTTTTCAAATAATAATATGTTGTTTATAAACCAGGATCACTTACATTAAATTTCTTCTCGTCAGAATATGTGACGTTCTTCCATTGATCATCTCATTCTATATGATCTTGGGCAAATCTCAGTTTTGCTTGTTCGCGTTTTTTCATTAAAAGTGGTTTTGAATTTATGCTGCTGAATAAAATCTGTTCCACATGACATTTAGCTACTGGTTAGTTTAAATCATATGTGGGCAACAACCGGGTCGCGGGCCAGATCGGGCCCGCTGTAAGATTTGATCCGGCCCGCGAGACATTTTGAAAAACCCAATTAAGAAAAATAAGACCATTTTCCGGAGCTTAGAAAATTCACAACAAGATCGATATGTGCGTTTGCCAGTGCTTATAAATGCGGACAGTTCTTTTCAATGATGAAAGTTAATAAATCAAAACGTCGTACAAGGCTGACTGACAATAAATTGGAAAATTCTTTACGTCTTTGTATCAGTGGAATTAATCCAAACATCGACGGATTAGTTTCCCAAATTCAAGCTCAAGTGTCTCATTGATTTCGTTGTCGCTATTTAACTTTCGTAGTTTGCAATAATTCCAAATTTCACGATTTAATTATAATGTTCTTATTTTAATAAATTGCATTATAATAACATTGTCGTATTATTTCATGTCTCATATCTGTCGCTAAAAATTATGAACACTACCTTTAAACGCGACCCGCGAACGTATTTGCACACTAAAGTTTGGCCCACAACATGTCAAAGGTTGCCCATACTTGGTTTAAATCAAATTTTATTCAGATTTCAGATTTTTATCAGATGGGGCTAACTGTAGTATCGATGACCATTGATTTCGGGTCAGTTTCTGATTTCCTCTTTCACTTCTGCATGCCCCCGAGCTAATTTGCTAAACATTCTTCCACTCTCCAACTCATACTTCGCCAAGTAATGTTTCGAAATCTTCCAAGATCTAAGGGGAAGGTTAGAGGATGAAATCGTTTACCATGCATTTTGATGTGTAGATGGATAGAACTGACGAATTTGAACTAATAAGAGAAAATATTGCTCCTACTTTACACAGATATATGAACATTAAAGTACCATTTAGATTAAAAATTGTCAATGTAATGGAACGGTATAATCACGATTACCCCTGCAATTTACTGCAGTATTAACGGCCATGTTTCCTGATTTTAAATCCTATTGTATACATGCTATGTTCAGCAGGGATTCATGCAATGCAGTGGAATAAATTAATATTGCTTTCTAGAAAATACCATTATTTACTAGCAGCTAACCAAGCTACCAGAAACTTTATTTATGGTACTCCTAGTTGCCGTGCTATTGGAGTATTGTCCAGATCGAACTTATGTATGTTTATCATTATCGACATGCAGCCATTAATTTAACAATTTCCTGTATTACCATACTTTCATAACTTTATAGAACAAATTTAAATCAAACCCGATGACAGTAGAAAGTCCGTTCGTACAGTACATACTGCAAGCAAAGTAAATTAGCTCGAACGCGAAAAAATGGAATGGTGCAATAAAATGCATTGTTCATGCATCTGTGAATTAAAACATTTTCCTTTTTTTTTCGCAACAACTCGGCGTTTCGCGCGGTGCAGATGTGCAAAGGAAACGGTTACCTTTCCCGTTTACGTCCTAGAGGTACGCCTATTTGTTTACGATGGTGGCCAATTAAAATAACTTGCATAATTGTGCATATCGAGTGATTTATTTGTCGGTGTATATGATTTGTGTGCGCTCAAAAGTTGTGAAAGGATGAAAGGTGTTATTAAACGTAGTGACCAATACGCATATTAGTACTAATTAATAACGTGGACGATGAAAAGTATCTCAGCGTTGTATACGTGGATCACTTTTTAAACATCATACGTTTATAAGATTACAAAATAATAAAAAACTGTGGCCAAAATAGTAAAATTAAAATGTTAGTGAATAATGTTGGTATTCTTGTTTTATTGATTTATTATGTCAATGAAACAAGTGTTATTGATTATTCGTATTTAACGTCGCAATATGAGTTTTATTCTAAGGAAAGCTCCAAATAAACGAAAATTGTTTCAAATGATTTGTGACCCTCAGAAATGTAGAATTAGTTTCTAACGTGTTCAGTGAGAAATGGGAAAGCGCAAAGATTTTAGGCCCGTTGGTACACTACTGTTCGCAAGTTTGGAAGCAAGGTGAAATTCCTTTAAAATAATGCAACTGATAGGCATATCGTGAAATCGTTAGTCCCTATTATAAATTATTCTATGCGAATATAAAATTGTTACGCATATTCCATAAGGTGGTACAATCTAGAAAGAAGAGCATTTTGATATTTTGCAAAATCATGCTATTTCGTCTGGAAGCCGTTTGTGTTCCAGCAAGACAATGATCCCAGACATACGGCTGGAATCTGTAAAAACCTTTTAGATGAGAAAGCAGCAAGAAATGAATTAAAATTAATAGTCTGGCCTCCTCAAAGTCGGGATTTATCCCCCATAGAGGTCTTATGGAAAGAGCTTGATGGAAAGGCTAGACAGCGACAACCTGAGAACACCTATGGAAATATTTACAGAACGCATGGCAACAAATTGACGCGGACTGTCTCAAAAAATTGCTTTGACGAATGCTTACATTTTGTGCAGCGACTATCAAAGCTAAAGGAGGTCATATCGACGAAAATCAACTTGCGATCTGTTGCTGCTTCTGAACTTTTGGACGGTAGTGTACATATTTCGTAGTACTTTTTTAAAACTAAATGGCACTAACAAACTTACTATTTCTTCAATAGAATGTCTTACTTTTTATGCGATTTTTGAAATCTGCAAAATACTATTCGTCAAATGAATCTTTACACACACGTCATCAGACATGCGTATCTTCCGCGCTTGAATATTCGATATCGATATTAGATAAGGATTAACAAGCGATCTTTACTTATGATAATAAACAATAACGTGCGTCTAAAGATCCATTTGACGAACTACACTTGTGATAACATTCCTTATAACTGTTACCAACTTATCTGTACTTTTCGGAATAATAATAATTTTTCTAAAGTTAACATGAAGATGTAAAAGAGTTTATCCTGTAGAGGTAATAAGTAAAAATTAATTTATCAAAAATTTTAATAAAATTTAGAAGACAAATGAATACATACCTCAAAGTCAAATTGAACATGTTACATTAGGGTGACAGAATAAAATAGACACCAGATAAAGCTAAATTCTAAGAACGAATTAAGAATTTTCTCTTGTCATTAGGGTAGGGGTAGATGTATCGAAAGGAATTCGTCATTGTTTAGTATCGTTACAACTATGCCTCGCTTACAAGGTTCGAGTGATATTAGCGACTTCACCCGGGGTCGCATCGTTGGCCAGAGTGAAGGCGACGCTTCGCAACGTGAAATAAGTAAATTTTTAAATATTCCGTTGTCCACAGTTAACCGTGTGATTACACATTTTAAACGCAAGGAAAAAACAACAGTGGAGCCGAGACCAGGTCGTGCCGGATCTTCTGAAAGAAGTAACAGGGTGCTTGTGCGCGAAGTGTTAAGAGAACCGCGAAAAAGTACAGCTGAGCTTGTGGCAACTTCACAGAAAAGTCAGCGCACCGTTCTGCGATACCTCCATAGTGTGGGGATGTATAAAAGAGTGGCAAAGAAAGAGCCTCTCCTTACGGCGTTTCAAAAACGGCGCCGAATGACTTGGGCAATCGAAATGCGAACGAAGCCCGAAGAGTTTTGGCGGTCTGTCATTTCTTCAGACGAAGGCAGATACCGTCAATTCAGTGATAGTGGTCGTACGTGGGTATGGAGACGTTCCTCACAGCAACTGGACGACAAATTTTTGCATCATACGGTGAAATACGGCGGTGTGAACATCATGGTGTGGGACGCGATATGGTATGGTGGAAGATCGCAATTAGTAATCTGCGACGGAAATATAAATGCGGGAAAATATATCCAAATATTAACAGAAGGACTACTACCGATATTCGACAACGCCATTTTATCTAAAGAGGACGCTACTTTCATGGAGGATGGAGCACCCCGCCACAAAGCAAGAACAACAACCACATGGAAAGAGGAACAGGGGATTCGGATTTTACCATGGCCAGGCCAATCAGCAGACATGAATCCGATAGAGAATGTTTGGCACGTAATCCAGACAAATATGGCGAAACGACCCCGAAAACCCAGCAATAAGGAAGAACTCGTGGCAGCTGTTACAGAAGAGTGGTTAAATATTCCAGAAGACACCATTAATCATTTAATAGATTCTATGCCACGACGACTCGCAGCACTTCACGCAAGTAAAGATGGATCGACAAAATATTAGTCTAATTTAAAAATTTTAAAATATTTTGTATATATAATGAGAATAGTATCTTTTTTTAATTAGTAGGTGTCTATTTTATTCTGTCACCTTAGTGTACATTGAGTGCTTAAAACAAGATAAACGTGAAAACATAATCTCTCAAAGCTAATGCCAAATTAAATAGCTCAAAAAATCCTCCATCACATTTCCCACATATACCTAATTAAGGCTCTATTCATCAAATTTCGTATTCTTTCTGGCATAAGCGATTTTCATAAGTTTTTCTTATTCTTTGACATTTCTGGAAGGTGCATTTTAGACTGCATATTTTAAATCAAGAACGAAAGAAATGTCATTAATAAACGAACTGTTTTCGGAATTGGACCGTGTACATGATAAGGTATAAGAGAAAATGAAGTAGTAGTAAGAGGAAAAAATAAAGAAGTAAAAAGGAAAGAAAAGTGAAAAAAGGGTAGGCTTCTTCAGGAGAAAAGAATCAATGTGGCACGGTAACTCGACGTGCAAACCACGCTAGAGGCGAAACCGCTTTGGAAGATGGTCATGGTAACTCGACGTGTTAACCACACTAGAAGCGAAAACATTCAGAGAGTCACGCCCAGTTACCATGCCACTTTGGTTTCCCTGTTTTTTTTTTCCTGAAGAAGCTTCCTACGACGGAAGCGAAACCTCGAGATCCCGCCTTTTTTCCTTTTTACTTTTTTCTGTCCCCCTTCTCTCTTCCTTTTCTTACTCTATTTTCACCTTTTTTTCAGTTGTTTTTTCTTCTCTTTTTACTTCTTCGTTTTTTCTCTTACTTTTATTTTATGTACTCCTCTTATACATTATCATAACACGGCCCAATTCTGGAAACCGTACGCTTATTACAGACTTTGGTCGTGGAAGCCGTATTCATTTCAAGAAATGCCATACTCAAATAGGTACACACTACGTTACTGTTTTGCGCAGCGTGATCTAATTTACTTTTTCCGACATCTTGCGTTTGCTTGATTATTCCTTATTTACTTTTTCTCTAGTGGAGTAAAAATACATTTAATTTTCTTAAATCCCGGAGGTTGAAACCTATGCGCTGATTCCTTGCCGGCTCTTTGGGCAAACCACCTGCGAACTACGCTCTCTCAGAGGGCACCCCTGGTAGTATCTCGTGCAATTTTGGGACCTGGAGATGTTGAGCAGCATCAGGGCAGGCGTCGCCCCGAAGGTCAACCTTATTAAATGGAGCCTTGCACAACCAAATGATGACATGTGCGACTCTGGAGTAATACAGAACATGAGACATCTCCTGAAGTGCGTCAACAACCCTGCACATTGCACCATCGACAATTTATGGCAGAGCCTTAAGATATTGGACCTGGTGCGCTACTGGTCCGAAAGACTTTGATCTATTCCGCACACGAAAAAGTAAAGTAAGTAGACACGCAGAATTTTCGGTATAGTTATCCATTATCGGATACCATTTCATCGCATAATCTAGTTCCCAATAAGTCTATTGTTTGGACTTAGTACTCCTTCTTTTAGAAACATCCATCCACCAGCTGTAATTGTCTGTAAAGTGCATGCAAAGTTTCCTTAATCTTCTTAATACTTTAATAACACCGTTTTAATATTCCTTTTGGTCTTTACCACTTTGTCCTCTAAATAGCATGCATACAGCGGTATATCTACAAGAATTTGTGCCATAATTCGTTGAAATAATCTAAATCCCAACGGGTATTTACAGCGACCAGTTTTTGAATTAACTCAGTTAAACCACATTGTAAAAATAATGTAAAAGTGCACGATTCCCAAAAGGTCTCGTTTCGACCAATACATAGTTTGAATTGGTTAAATTCGAGTTGCTTCTAGTTCTTTCTAAGGAATTGCTGAGTGCCCTCTCCTTTCATTAGTTAATTCTCACTGTTTAAAATATATTACTTCCATAATATCTTGAATTGCCGCCACTGTTGGACTTGGTTTCCTCATCAACATTAAATTCTAAAACCACTGTAATGATTTTACTACATATAGAAAAAAAAACAAAGCTTAAAGCTATAAGAAAATTTTTTGTTTGACTAACTTTTTTACTACAAGAACTTAATAAACCGACCATATGGACCTAATCTTTCTTTTAGCCGTAATAAACCGCATTTATCATCTACCAAATTATATAAACACGTGTCATATTAACACGTAAGGTCGAGCGTGGGAGATCCCCTATACAATAGAAGAACTCATACCTGCATTTCCCAATTTTTAATTGCGGTGTCCTGTACATTTAGGGAAGAAACGCTAGAATAAAACGGTGAATTATAGGTTTGCCATTCGTCCATGTAAATGAGTTTAATAGTCAACCTACGCAGAACAGTTTATTTTATGGAAATCCCGTACACGGATTTTATACGAAGATTCTTGTAGGTGGGGGTTCATTTTTCTTGATTAGTATAATTAGAAAACAATATAAAAGAACATTAACATTAAAAACGTAGGCCCTAAGGAAGGACAATGATTTGTCAATTAGTGAGGTCTACGTGCTACATGTGGGCAGAAAATATTTATATTCATGCAGTTTCCTTTCAGAATTCTTAATCAATTAACTATTTGTGTATGCAATTTTGTCATACCTTGAAGGCAATTTGTCGTTCTAAGAATATATTGCTGTTGAAATAATAACACAGAATATGACGTAAATTGTATATTTTCTTCAACTTTAACTAGATTAGAAAAACACTATTTTTAATTGTACGAACTTCTATAAGAGGAGCTTCATGATATTGCCAGTTTTGCACATTTAGAAACCACATTTATTCTTAATTTTTATGAAAAGTATTACTATGGCACTGCGTATATAGTCTGTTAAAAAATGTGCCACAACTTTGAGTGAGGATAGTATGGTCCAAAATATGCGGAAAGATCTTAACCATTATGGGTTTGTAAATAAATTGTTTCGGAGATATTTCGGATTATTCTTTTTTAATAATATCAATTACACGGGGCATCGCCCGCTCATAAGATGTTAAGTATGTATCCGTGCTCTGTATTAAGATATTCGTTCTCAACATTTGCCATGATTTTGCGACACTGATGATTCGTAATTGTTCTCTTTGCTTGAAAATTGGAGGAGGTTCAGGAGGTGGTAGGATGATGAAATTTCGAGCATTTACAGTGCCGGCCACATAAATAGCACAGGCATCAAATTTCATTTGAATTAACAGCTCAAGCTGTTCCCGTTTAACTTTTTGCGTGTACTGCCCCTAGCAACGTATTCCAAAACAATAATACGTCATTCAATGAAAAAAAAATTTACACTTTTCTGGGAAGCACATAAATTTCGTTGTCGCGTCTGTAGCGGAATCTTCTCATAGTGTTACGGTTCGAGTTATTTTGTACCAAAAAAGTGGTGCACTTACCATTTCTTTTAAACAAAAATTTAGGTGTTAGTATTCTTGAAATACATTACAAAAAAAAAACAAAATTAAATAATTCGAACAGCTATTACGAATTCTAATCAGATAACATTACAACGGGTTACATAATCAACATCACAGTGAAAATGATGCACCCATAATTATAATGAATTAATTATTTTTAGGGGGCCTAACAAAGAAAACAGTTTTTTTTTGGTTCAAAGTTAGCTTTATTCATCAACGTAATCTCCATCAAGAGCAACGCAATCATTCCAGCGCCGCTCTAACATTTCAATACCACTTTTGTAGAACGATTTATCTTTTGCCTCAAAATAGGCCTCAGTTTCAGCGATAACCTCTTCATTCGAACGAAATTTCTTACCGGCGAGCATTTTTTTGAGGTCTGCGAACAGCCAGTAGTCGCTGGGAGCCAAATCTGGCGAATACGGTGGATGTGGGAACTATTCGAAGTTCAATTCATGTAGTTTTGCCATTGTTTTGATTGACTTGTGGCACGGTGCGTTGTCTTGATGAAACAACATTTTTTTCTTTGCCATATGCGGTCGTTTCTTTGCAATTGCGGCCTTCAAACGCTCCAATAACGCTATATAATATTCACTGTTGATGGTATTTCCTTTCTCAAGATAGTCGATGAATATTACACCACGCACATCCCAAAATACAGAGGCCATAACCTTTCCAGCCGATTGTTGTGTTTTCGGGCGCTTTGGACGAGGTTCACCAGTTGCTGTCCACTCAGATGACGATCGTTTTGATTCCGGAGTGAAGTGATGGATCCATGTTTCATCCATTGTCACATATCGACGCCAAAATTCCGGTTTGTTACGTTTAAACATGGCCAAACACTGCTCAGAATCATCAACATATTCTTGTTTTTGGCCAACAGTGAGCAAACGCGGCACCCACTTTGAACAGAGCTTTTTCATAGTCAAATGCTCATGCAATATAAAGCCAATACGTTCTTTTGATATCCTTACGATGTCAACGAATTCACGCAACTTCACTTTTCGATCATTCAAAACGATTTTGTGGATTTTTTTGATGTTTGCTGGTGTTACCGCCTCATTTGGACGTCCACTGCGTTCTGCATCATCGGTGTCTCCACGACCACGTTTGAAGTCAGCAAACCAACGTTTTATTGTTGTTTCTGATGGAGCGGAGTCCCCATAACACTTGCCATTGCTTCGGTTGAACGGTATTTTTTCCCATCAAGAAGCAGTATAAAATTAAAACACGAAATTGTTTTTGATCCATTGTTTTGAAAATAACAAAAGTAGCGTGACTCCTAGCACAATAACTTACAAACTAATGAATAGAATATCATGAAATTTTAACAGCTGTCTCTTGAAGGTTAGTACTAACTGAGAGAAAGGTGACTGCAATAAAACTAGCGTCATCTATGTGTTAGGCCCGGGACTTTTCAGCCCATGTGTTAATATTTAGATTGGTTTCCTTTAGATTTTATAATTAATTGTAATCTCTTTGGAACATATTCTACTAACTTACGTGCATAATCTGGCGAAATACTGTTCCATTTTTGTAACAAAGCATTGTTTAGGTTATTTCTATTGGATATTCGATGACTATGCATTTTTGTTTCAAGAATAAGCCACAAATTTTCGATAATGTCTATGTCACGTGACTGAGCTGGTGTTTTCACCGTACTTCGGCAATTATATAACAACCATTCCTGGACCACACGCAAACAATGTTTCGGGTCGTTGTTCTGGTAAAATCGAAAATCATCTTCTGTGTTAAGTTTCAATAGACACTAAATTCTGTTTAAGGATGTTTAAGTACATAAATCTGCCCATAGTACTTTCAATAAAATGAATGTTTCCAACACCAGACCTACACCATTACATACCCACCTCCACGTTTAACAGTTTTAAATGTTGCTGTTTTCATTCTTCATTCTTTTCCTCCACACATTACCCTTTCCATCTGAGCCGAAAAGATTAAATTTGCTCTGATATGAGAATAAAACAGTTTTCCACAAGTCGAAATCTTTATTTTGATCCTACAATGCAAATTGTAAGCGACTTATTTTATTCTTCTGGCTTAAAAACGTTTTTTTTTTTACTGGCTATTCGTCCGTGTAAATTGGCACACCTCAGAGTACTTGGAACTGTTTCTACATTTACGATATTTCATAGAACACGTTTCACATCCAGGGTTAGGGGAACTTAATAATGGATTATTTCTAGATTGTCTAATAATCCATCACTCCTCATGTTCATCAAATATTTCTTTTTGGACTTATTTTAAACTTGTTCTTCACTCTGTTTTTGTAACAGATAAAGAATTGTGTACTGGGCTGCATCATTTTCACTGTAATCTTGAATATGTAACCGCTGTAATGTTATCTGGTTAGAATTCGTAATATCTGTTCGAAAGTTTTACTTTATTGTTGTAATGTATTTCAAGAATAGTGGATATAATATATTCAATTTACTTTTCCCAAATAATTATTTCCCCTAATATTTTTAGCTTATTACCAAATTATATACCACTACATCATTTTCAGAGTGAGTCACTGTATATTATTACTATTATTATATTTAGCAATACTATGTAATTATAGATTCTAATGAATCGTCTATCATTTTCACTGTGCTTCAATAAGTTCCATTGTTATACTAAAATAAAGCTTTTATTTTCAGAAAAACACAACAAAGCAAGACTTGTATTTGAAATTACAGATTAATTACCGTCTTATAACAAATCGTAAAGCTTCGTCAATTACATTTAGCTCCAAAAAAGAAAAACGAATATGTATTTTTATTTATAAGAGAATTTTAGCAATTGCTTATAAAAAAGATAATTGTTTGCTAGCTTATTTTTTACTTATTAGGCCCAATATTTCTACTTGTCATCTGCCAAACAACATCTGGTAATCTAGCACAAAAAATATAAATAGTGGTAAATTAAAAAAAGCAATCTCAAATTGGAACATCCTTTATAACTGTATTAACGCATTAACTGTATTAACGCACGGTATATAATTGACTTCCTTGTAGCATCATCGGCATTTAGAGAGCGTTCGAATTTAAAAATAGCCGAATAGAAGAATGACCTTGAAACTAATCCGTTCCGCTTGTTATTACGTTGAAGCCTGTGATTGCCCCCGGCGCACCAGCTGCCATCGGTCTCGGAAATTAGACCAAAAGGGCGCTCCGGACAGCAATAATTAATGTCGACTAGAAAAAAGAAAATAATTAAATGGTAATTGCAGTAAGATGCAATGGAAGATTTTCTCGAACAAGCGCGGTTACCATGAACGGTAAAGCACGATTCATGAAGCGGTTAAAAAGAATAATTATTACTGTTGGTCAGGCGAATTCTGCGCCAACTAAATTTTTCTCGCTCTTCTTCTTAACTATAGGATTATAACCGTACTTTTGGATCTTAATGGAGATTAAATGGGTTATAAATTATTTGCACTTTAAACGGTGTTATTAATTGCGTTACTCCCCTAATAATACGCTAGTTAAGAGTATTATTAGTTTTTCTTTTTTGGAGCTAAATGTAATTGACGAAGCTTTACGATTTGTTATAAGACGGTAATTAATCTGTAATTTCCAATACAAGTCTTGCTTTGTTGTGTTTTTCTGAAAATAAAAGCTTTATTTTAGTATAACAATGGAACTTATTGAAGCATAGTGTTACGTTCTCCTGGTTTGAAGAACAACGCCGCTGTAGCCTGCTCGTAATTTCCTAAATTACTTGACCAATACTTACTTGTAGAGTATGTTCGCTTATTTACTAAAGGAGAGGTTGTACAGTGAAACTCAATGCGCATGCGCAAAAAAATATATTTAAAAATGAAATGGTTACACGGTTTCCACTCTTGCCTATGTACATGTACGATGTACGTAAGATATATAGATTTGCAATAATTGCAGTTATTCGAGCTCTCTTATACATGTAATGTACATTAGCATTTGTATATGCATTTTCATTGGTAGCAACATAAAGTAATGCCTCAGCATGTACGTTGCAACGCTATGTCTTAATTCTGTTTAAAAGGTTAAACTCTTATATGCTTCCGCTGAAGCTTTGTTAGAGGCATGTACTAATGCCTCTATCTGTTTGCATGCACCACTACCTTTTTATAGGAGCCAACCCTATTTATTTCTTAAATTTATAAGCGCACCTCGGTGCTATGCTTATTTATATGTCCCTTTCCGGGAGCCTAATATACTTTCCTTGTTTTAAATTTGCCTAAGGGACTTGGCCCTGTATTATTGGCATGTATTTGTACTTGACCAAATACGTTTGTTATATTCACATTTATAGGGGAACCCACCCTATCTCTTAGAGCTACGCTAACGCCTGGTCGAGGGCGACAGTAGCGATAATAGCCGATCTCAATACAAAAGTAATGTCACAGCTACCCAGGCGTTCTCGTTTGAAATATTACGCTATGTGCAATCTTTAGCTCTATACTACTGCGCCCCAAAGAAGGGAAAAATCCAGTAACCAGCAAATGTGCGAACTGTGCACCGACAAGTAAAACGGAGCGATGATGCCGACATTACATAAGAAAACTGGTCCGTGACACTCGTCCGCTACGACGAGCAACTAAATGAAAAATTTCTAAGTCCCGATACGACAAGGACCGAACAAACGTACAAAAGACAACGGGCGCTGCGGCCGCAACGACCGTCAGCAAGAAGCGGAGTGATCGTACTTGTAGAGGAGGTCTATACATGCGCGCCGACAATCTCACCAAAATAATTTCCGACACAAACTTAACTGAAGACTAAAAATATGTATAGACGACAATGGACACAGTAGCCTCGACGTACGATGATAGAAAATCGAGAATTTATACTTATTAAAAAATCTATACATGTGGTCCGACGACGTTACCAAATGACTCCCGCCAGAAATAAATGTATAGACAACGTCCTCGACGATTCCCGCCAAAACTAGAAAAACTTAGAAATCTCTAATAATCTTACGACGACGTTACTGTACACGTTACGACGAGGCACGAAAGGTGACCGAGAGTGCACGATCGCTAATACCTCGACTGTCGCGCGGGAGACGACTGCCTATGCTTGTGTACCTTAAATTTCAAGAAAACTCCCATTACATATCCGACGACGTTGCAGTGAATGATTTCTAATTAGACAGTTTTAGCTAGCGTAATGCGAATGGCTGACTTGCATACATATACAATGCGTGATGTACATACATATTAAAATAAAATTGGATATAAGAGAGCAAAATAAATAAATATAAGAATGAAAATAAATAAATATAAAAATGAAAATAAAATAATATTCTAAATGAAAATAATAATGCAAAGAAGATAAAATACATAGTAGTAAAAAAAATATAAAATATAAAAAACAATGTTAAGTCCTTAACACATAGTGAAAATGATAGACGATTCATTAGAATCTATAATTACATAGTATTGCTTTAAGTGTCAGTAATTTTTGTTGATAATGCAAGGAAAATCTAATTGGAACTGCAAAATATTCTGTGGTGTTAGGATTGGCTTAATTGTAGATATACAAGACGTTCAAGGATTAGTATTTGCTTGCCAATAAGATATTTGGTTTATTTTTAAGTTGTTAAAACAGATATACACTACCGTGCATAAGTTTGGAAGTAAGGTGGAATTTCTTTAAGATAATACAACTGATAGGGATATCGTTATCGTCAATCTCTATTATAAATTATTGTATGCAAGTATAAAATTGTTACACATAATCCGTAAAGTCCAAACATTCAGGTATAAATTTCACCTACACACATTTCACTGCTCCTTTGAAGAATACGACTATTGTTTGACGAGGATGCGGTAGGATGCCTGCAGTAATTACTTTCGGTCAAACGGTTTAGTACCACTCCGGTAATCATTTAGTGCATGTGGTAAAGTTATTCATTCTTAGTGTCTTGCCGCTTTACCGTGCGGAATTACTTTTTTTGAAATAAGTGCGCAATTGTAATAATTGGGTAAAGTATAAAGCGTAAAAGTGCCAAAACGCAGATAGTTGACTGTAGAACAACGTAGTAATATCTGTATTCTTCGCGACGAAGCATATACCGAGAGAGAAATTGCTCTACGGTCAAGGATTTTACCGAAAGGTGTGCATTACATATTGGCCCGCAGAAGAGAGACAAGATAAAATCTTGATAGAAGACGAAGTGGGCGAACACGGGTAACTTCTGGAGCTGAAGATAGATTTATAGTAATGACTTCGAAACGATATCGACGTCTAATGTTTCTGTTACCATCATCAAGAAACGATTATTGGCAGGGAAATGCATTAGCCGCAAAAAAACCGTTTTTAAAAACGCGTGCATAAAGAAAAACGATTAATATTGACAAGATAGCATGTAAATTGGTTACTGGATGATTAGAACGCAGTGCTATCGACCGATGACCCGGGAAAAGAGCTATTGAGGCCTGCTTAGTGCCGTCCGTCAAACAATGAGGTGGTAGTGTTATGGTTATTAACCATACAGCTCCTATGAAATGAGCTTGATCGAAGGGTTCAAAACACCTAACACCTATGGGAATATATTTAGAAGGCATGGCAACAAATTGATGCGAACTGTCCGGAAAAATTGCTTCGTAGAATGCCTAAAATTTGTGCGGCGGTTATCAAAGCTAAAGGATGTCATATTGATGAAAATAAACTTACGAACTAAATAATGTATATACAAAATTATAAAATTATACATTCTACTATGCTTGCAATGACTGTATGGTTATATAATTCACAGGCATCGTCTTTATTACAAGTCTCAGAAGATTAGTTGTTGTGAAGATTGGAGTGGTATTCTTACCATGATGTTCACAATGTTTTCATCTGACTTTTTTGGACGGTTAGCAACTCGGTTGAGAGTACAAGTTCTTTTCATACACTGCGTTCCGAATAAATTATTAATTTGTGTAGACTGGAGTTTACTGCGATACCTGTGAACAATAGCTCCCACGCGAACACTTTATGAATACGAGTACATTAGCTTTACCATGAGTTAAAGAAAAAACAAGCCTTGGAAATCGTCGTAGGTCTATTGGATCCGGTCGGTAGACAGGTTAAGGAAGAGTTATAGAAAATTATAACAAATTCAGTTCAACAATACAGGTGATAAGCCGGAAATCATTTCAATAGATGGTAAAGACAGTCTCAATTGTCCGCTTCTACTAGGTGTCAAAAACGGACTAACTGAGAGATGTAATAAGCGAACTACTTCCGGAATTGGATCGTGTCATGATGAGATATAGATATAAAAAATAAATGAGAGTAAGAGGAAAAAGAAGTAACAAGAAACAAAAAGAAAAAGAAAGAAAAAATGAAAGAAGAGGGTGAAAAGAGAAAGGTGAAATAAAGAGTAAGAGAAGGATAGAGAAAAGGGAGACAGAAAAAAGAAAAAGGAACGAAAAAGGGAAAGGTGGGATTTCGGTGTTTCGCCTCTGTCGTAGGAGGCTTGTTTGGGGGAAAATAGGGAAACCAAAGTGGCACGGTAACTCGACATGTAACCACACTAGAGGCGAAACCACTTTGGAAGAAGGTCAAAATAACTCGGTGTGTTAACCACGCTAAAGGCGAAAACCTACTCAGAATTACAATGGAAGCCTATGTATTCATTTTAACTGGCAGATGTGTTTAAATTGTCAAAATCCAAATAATGCCTAGTGACAGAATTTGTGATTGCGATGTCTTCGGTTAAATTTCGACTCGTATTCAAAAATCTCAATGTTTTTGTTTCAAAGATAGTATAGTGAATCTGTTGATAAAATTTGCGTAAATTTTTTGCCCTACAGGCAATGCCTCAAAACACCTATTATGCAAAGTTAATTAAATTTATCATTATAAAATAGTTTAAACATTTTAATTTATTGGTACTGATAAACCTTGTCATTTAAATTTCGATTGGACAAAACCATGAAGAATTGGAAGCATATTGTTCAAAACAAAGATGCTTCTTTTGTGCAGAATGTTAAATAATTTGCATTGAACCAATTAATCTAACAGGAGTTTGGAGGCGTTTTTAAGATCTTCTAAAGGAAAATTTTCTCTTAAATAATTAAAATATACACTAGGGTGACAGAATAAAATAGACACCTACTAACTAAAAAAAAAAGATTCTATTCTCGTTATATATACAAAATATTTTAAAATGTTTAAATTAGACTAATATTTTGTCGATCCACCTTTACTCGCGTGAAGTGCTGCGACTCGTCGTGGCATAGAATCTATTAAATGATTAATGGTGTCTTCTGGAATATTTAACCACTCTTCTGCAACACCTGCCACGAGTTCTTCCTTATTGCTGGGTTTTCGGTGTCGTTTCGCCATATTTGTCTGGATTATGTGCCAAACATTCTCTATCGGATTCATGTCTGATGATTGGCCTGGCCATGGTAAAATCCGAATCCCCTGTTCCTGTTTCCATGTGCTTGTTGTTCTTGCTTTGTTGCAAGGTGCTCCATCCTCCATAAAAGTGGCGTCTTCTTTAGATAAAATGGCGTTGTCGAAAATCGTAGTAGTCCTTCTGTTAATATTTGGATATATTTTGCCGCATTTATATTTCCGTCGCAGATTACTAATTGCGATCTTCCACCATACCATATCGCGCCCCACACCATGATGTTCACACCGCCGTATGTCACAGTCTGATGCAAAAATTTGTCGTCCAGTTGCTGTGACGAACGTCTCCATACCCACGTACGACCACTATCACTGAATTGGCAGTATCTGCTTTCGTCTGAAAAAATGACAGACCGCCAAAACTCTTCGGGCTTCGTTCGCATTTCGATTGTCCAAGCCATTCGGCGCCGTTTTTGAAACGCCGTAAGGAGAGGTTTTTTCTTTGCCACCCTTTTATACATCCCCACACTGTGGAGGTATCGCAGAACGGTGCGCTGACTTTTCTGTGAAGTTGCCGCAAGCTCAGCTGTACTTTTTCGCGGTTCTCTTAACACTTCGCGCACAAGCACCCTTTTACTTCTTTCAGAAGATCTGACGTGACCTGGTCTCGGCTCCACTGTTGTTTTTTCCTTGAGTTTAAATTGTGTAATCACACGGTTAACTGTGGACAACGGAATATTTAAAAATTTACTTATTTTACGTTGCGAAGCGCCGCGTTCACTCTGGCCAACGATGCGACCCCGGGTGAAGTCGCTAATATCACTCGAACCTTGTAAGCGAGGCATAGTTGTAACGATACTAAACTATGACGAATTCCTTCCGATGCATCTACCCCTACTCTAATGACAAGAGAAAGTTCTTAATTCGTTCTTAGAATTTAGCTGTTTACATATTTATAGCGCTTTACCTGGTGTCTATTTTATTCTGTTACCCTAGTGTATTTTGATTAGTTTGCGCCTAAATCCTGTGTTCAAATTGATGTCGTCTTCATTGCTAACCACAAAGCTGGTTAAATTAGCAAAATAATACGGTTAACGATGGTAAAATCCGAAAAACAGTTGAACGTCAAGACGTTCCAACTTTAGTGGTAAGCCTTGAAATGGCGAAACGTGCCTGTATCTAGTAGCTTGAACAATTTTTCTTTGTAATTGGACACCCACACAGTTATCCTTTCAATTACTCTTAGCATATGAAAAAAGCTTGCATTCAATAGCAAATTTATAGTTTTCTCTTTGTGAGAAATATGTATGCAGATAGCTTGGAACAAAAGAATGTCATCCGACGAATCTCAAAGCGCAACATATCATTTTACATCTATTTGATCTCATTCAGAACTGCCTTACATCATCTATCGTGCCTTTCTTTATTTAACAGCAATGACTAATATGATATGCAATACCGTATTGCGAAAGATAAGTTATATGAATAATACAATGAGATTCCACTTAAAATACTAACCTAAAGGAAATACAAGAACATGACATCCTTGTATATATATATATATATATCGATATTTAATCTTCGCTAATAACATGACGTAAGCCTATACATTGTGAAACCTTTCTTCTCCAATACGAAGTTTCTACTTTAATTCGATATTGTTACTCTGAGAAGCGCATATAGATTGAAGGAGGAAGTCTAATTATCTCGATAAATGATCATAATCGAGCTTATTGGATTGCGAAATTTTAATTAGGTGAATATCTCATTTATTCACCCGTAGATATTGCAATAGCGCATATATTCTGACATTTGAATAAATGTATTTATAGTTGCAGATATATGGGAAATTATAAATAGCGCATACTCATCACCATCACTTCGCATTAATTTCCTCATCTATACATATGCATGGCGGGTGCTTATTAGGCGGAGAATTTATTCTAATTTCTTCCAGATGGAACGTGTTTGTTATAAGGAATAAGTAATGTTCGTGTATGATTGCTACGGTATGTAAAGATTTGTACAGTTATAAGAAATTGCACACAACGTCAAGTAGATGAGCTTGAGAGAAATGTCCTTGACATGGAGAAAAAAAGGCTCACGGGTAGGATTAGATCTTCTTTTTAGCTTGGCTGAAAACTAGTTAATGGCGCTAGAATATCGGATACGTATACCCGTGTGCTTGATATAACCGCGTTTGGAAGATGGTAACCTCTATTTTTTTTTAAATTATTGTTTGGTTCGTTAAATTTTTGGAGAGCTTTTAAACTATATTGATGAAAGTATGCCATGGTATTTGAAAATGTGTGTCGTAGCTTATTTCATTTCTTTTTATACAGGATGGCGCAGGGGAACGGGAAATTTTGAACGTTACAGTTGTCAGCGCTGTAGAGCCAGCAGTTGTTCGTAACGTCGGGCAATTGTTGTCAACGCATTGCCATTTAGTAATCATGGATCGTTGGACTGGTGCGGAACGTGCAGTAGCTGTGAGAGCGTTTTATAAAAATGGTGATAGTGCGACTGCCGCGCAGAAAATATTTCGACAGCATTACCAGCTTGGACGTCATAGACGTGTCCCATCTGCGCATGCGATTACAACGTGGGTGCGTAATTTTGAAGAAACAGGATCTGTCTTGAGAAAGAAAGCTCGAGGTGGCATTCGAACGGTACGTACCCCAGAGAACATTGAGGCTGTTAGAGCTGCAATCGAGAGATGTCCTTGCCGCTCCGTTCGACAGCATGCATCTACGCTAGGGATTAAGCGACGAAGCTTACAAAGAATACTGCACGAATTACATTTCCATCCCTATAAGCTGCAGATTGTGCATCAATTACATGAACGAGACCCAGCGTCACGTATGGAGTTTAGTAGGCAGATATTGGCTAAAATTAACGAGGACGCGAATTTCGTTGGTAACATATGGATATCAGACGAAGCCCATTTCCACCTGAACGGTTTCGTAAACAAACAGAATTTTCGTTATTGGGCCCAGGGCAATCCTTGTGAGTTACACCAGCGACCACTACATAGCGACAAGGTCACAATATGGTGTGCTGTATCATGTCATGGTGTTATCGGCCCTTATTCTTTTGCACGTGAGGATGGTAGTGCAGTGACAGTAACATCCGCTCGGTATGTTGAAATGCTTCAAACATTCTTTACACCGAGACTGTACGAGCTTAATCTTAACATGGAAAACATGTGGTTTCAGCAGGACGGAGCCACATCGCACACTGCTCGACATTCGATGGCAGCAGTTCGTCAATTGTTTGGAAGACGCATTATTTCACGTAACAGTGACATTGAATGGCCTGCGAGATCCTCTGATCTTAGTGTGTGCGACTTCTTCCTGTGGGGGTATCTTAAAGGCAAGGTGTACCGTACAGGACCTGCAACAATCCATGAACTGAAGGAGAACATTCAACAAGAAATCACTGCCATTTCCCAAGATTTGCTACACCGCGCATTCCAGAGTTTTCATAACAGGCTGTTAGAGTGTGAATGCCAAATAGGAGGACATCTTTCCGATGTCATCTTTAAAAAGTAAAGAAACACTTTTGGACATTTTGATTGTAAAAACATAAATGGCATGCTGCACACATGCATTTTCGTTAATAAATTACTAGTTTTATTTATTTATTCGTGGAAATGACGTTATTTCAAAATTTCCCGTTCACCTGCGCCACCTATATAATTCTGATAGGTTAAGTGACATTAATATTTGTATATAAATGGGAAAAGTGTATTTTAAGCAGTGATGAAATAAAAATTTTTTTGTTTTTTTGCATTACATTTTAAAATAAATAAAAAAAAATTACAATAAACGTTCAAAATGGCCACCGCCTTGCTTTGTTCAATGTACAAGTTTATACCCCTTATCATGCTATCAAAAGCATTCTGTAGCATTTGTAGCGTTTGGTTTGTACATTCTTGAATTATCCTATGTTGCAGTTCTTGCAAATTAAGTATAGAGTACAAAATAGCCCACAATAGTCAAATCTTCGTGAAATAATAATATCATATCAAACAATTCTTTAGTAAAATTCTCACTGGAAAATCGTATGGTTCTGGTGCAATTTTACTATTAATTAAAACAAAAACCTCGGCATTAAGTGGGATGATCTGACTTAAAAAGTTAAGTTTAGTTGATTTACACTTACATTCTAATACATATACCGTCAATCCTATTAGCTTAGTGCCACTCGAAACTAAACAATAGAAGAATTTCTCTTACAACAACGCAATAGTTTCACTGCTTTTATGACATGTAGAATTAGATGCCTTTGCGAGTCACTTCTATGCAATTTACGTTGAAGAATGTTCTACCTTTCTTACTTGTGCTTGTTTTAGAAGTGAAAGGACATGAGATTATTGCAAATATTTGATAATATAGGGAAGAAATGGCATAATACTTTAAAAGCTGAATGCAGTAATATTGGGATGATTTTATAAATCATTGAACGTGATTGCCGAATTTTTCCTTTTCCTCAATATAAACTATACAAATAGTATGAAATAAATAAATAGTGTTTAGTCTTTAATAATTCGCCGAATTAAACGTTAATATATACCCTGCGCATGTATATATATACAGTGAAATTTCCCTTCGCGGACACCCCTCATACACAGACACCTCCCTTAAACGGACAGTTTCTCATGGTCCCGACCGGCTTTCATATAATTTCCATTGTATTAACTCTTTCTTGGACGGACATTCTCTTGAACGGACGCGGATACGAGAAAATGTTCTCTTAACCTGACAAAAAATAAAATAAAGAGAAATAGCCGCTTCTTTGGGACATTCTCCATTCAGTGCTTGTTCTGATTGGCTCAATAAATTTAGAATCCGCCACAATATAAGTTCTAATGCGATTTCGGGAGAAGGAGCTTCGGTTAATGCTGAAGATGTTTCATCGTTTTTAAAAAATATCCTTCTTTGATTAAGGGATATTCACCGAGAGACATCTATAATGCCGATGATACATGTCTGTATTTTAGGGCTCTACCCGACAAAACGCTCACATTAACGAAGGAGAAATGTGTTGGGGGTAAGTATCCCAAAGAAAGGTTTACAATTTTGCATTGTGCAAATATGGCAGGTGAAAAAGAAAAACTCCTAGTCATTGATAGGGCAGCTAAGCCCAGAGCTTTTCAAAACATTAATATAAATAACTTGCCGGTAACTTGGAAATACAATAAGAAAGCTTGGATGACAGGACAAATTATAAGTGGTTGCAAGACCTAGATTGGAAAATGGCTAAAGAAAAAAGAAACATTTTGTTATTTTTAGACAATGCGGGATCTCATCCGAAAGACGTTCGCTTAAATAATATAAAGATATTACTTTTACCCCCTAATTGTACATCAGCTTGTTAACCACTTGACCGGGGGATTATAAAGAATTTTAAAACTTATTACCGAAGTCTAATACTCAAACATTTGCTAGTAAACATTGAAACTGCTGGTACAGCTTTTGAGTTAATAAAGAAAATTACATCACTGGATGCAGTTTATTTGGCAAAAAGCGCTTGGGACCAAGTAATCAAAGAGACAGTTCAAAATTGCTCCCGCAAAGCAGGATTTAAGCATGTAAATATGCAAGGTGAAGACCAGTTAACTGAGGGTGATACATCTGACCTAGAAGATGATTTGCCTCTTCGTGTACTTTCAGATATCCTCAAAAATAAGAATTTATTGAAATTGACGGATAATGAAAACCTTAATGATTTTTTGAACTTTTTGGACGTAGATGAAGATTTCCATGTGAAGATCCAGATTCAGAACAAGAAATTGCAAATCGAGTTGAAATACAAGAACTTTCGGAAGATTCTGATGTCGATGAGGTTCTAGTGCCAGTATAAGCTATCCCAAATTATGGTAAAGCTATTACCCTGACCAAGCAGCTCAAAGTTTTCAATCACGGAGATACAGAGTCTTTGGAGTTTCTCTCTAAATTAGAAATACGATTTCAAGACGACATTTTAAAGAAAAAGAGAAGACAAACAACAATATATGAATTTTTGTGTCCTTAAAGTGACTATTCATTTCATTGTTTCGTATTACATACTACATCCATGTATCTATGTACATATATTATACTTTGGATGTATGTATCTAAAGAAAATAAACTTTTTTCTTAAGTTTAAAGTTTCTTATTTATTTTAAAAACATTTATATACATATACGATTTAAATGTCCCAATTTCTTTAATATATTCATTTTTCGTTTTAAACACAATTTTTGTTGTATCTACTGCATATTTCTTTTATGCGGACACCCTCCTGAACGGACATCTTCAGTTGGTCCTGTTGGTGTCCTTTCAAGGGAGATTTCACTGTATATATATACAAATATATTGTAATATGTATTAATTATCAATAATAATTTAAAAACAATGATTTCTTCTAAATTCTCTAACTTATCCAGCAGAAAACATTTTCGGTGACTAAAAAGGTTTCAAAACCAACTTTATAAAAGACATGTAAACAGGCAAGACTAAAATTTGCGCAAGATCATATAAGATGGAACCATGAGTGGAACAACTCTCATATTTTCTGACAGAAATAAATTTAACTTGGACGGGCCTGATGGTTTCAAATACTATTGGCATGCTTTGCGCAGAGAACACTGAAGTTGCGATGAGCTGAAATTTTTAAGGGGGTGGTGTAATGGTTTGTGCGGTTTCTACCCATAACAATAAAACATTTATACGTATAATTTCTACGCGAATGAATTCTAATCCCTATATACAATTTCTGGAAATGGTTCTGCTAGACTTTGCTGAACAATTGCCGACACGAAACTAGATATTTCAGTAAGACAATGCAGCTATTAAAAGGAAATTTGTTTTATTACAATGGCCTTCTTGCTCCCCTAATTTGAACCCGATCGCAAATCTTTGGGGAATATTGGCAAGAGAGGTGCGTGTCAATAATAAACAATTCGATACCATCAAACAACTAACATTTGCGATGACGAGGTGTTGAAATGATATTCCTATTTCAGTGACCGAATTGATAGACAGTATGAGGATCCCGATGTTACACGTTATTTTAAATACAGGATCTAACACTCACTACTAAGTTTAGAAACAATTATAAATTTTGTACGTAATTTTGTGTTAAAGGCCCTATAGAAATTTCTGTATAAAATGTAATAAATATTTTTAATGTTATTTTTTCTTGCATTTTCGTTTCTCTGTAGTTCAGCATTAACTTTGTTGCATAGTTTGCCGAAGATATTAAGAAAACCAAATAATATTCTATTCAAAAGATCATAGGGAACTATAGAAATTTCGCTGAGTGTACATACGTCTGTATTTTCACATTTTTTAGGTGTCGTTGCTTTTGTTAGTTCTGCACATAGAATTGTACAACCGGAAACGTTGAATATCGTCAATTTAAACCTTTTTTGTACTTTTACTTTCGCTTATGTACGTGCAACAAAAGCATTGTTGACGATACAAACTAAACATATGAAGTTGAGTTTTCACCGGAAATAAAAGTTTTGAATTTATAAATACCAATTTCAGAGAGTAATCGTTTCCAAAGCGAAAGACAAAGTTAATAGTAAAACTTCGAATAATAGAAATGTCGAGAATACACTTGAAATAGATGAATATTTTATAAATACGATAAAGGGATTAGGATTGCCTACTTTTTGAAATGAAAAGAATTAATATTTAAGATTATTTGTGTCTGAACTATAGTCTGATCCATTTACTAAATATAAACAATTTTTGAACTTGGTTTTTCTAATAACAATAGAGAGGGATTTTATATTTGTGTTATTATATAGTAGAGATAGTAGAATCTTCACATTCAATTGTAATCGTTATAGGCGTTATATGGTACCACAAAAGGTTTGTGGCATTTTATGTGCACTACTTCTTTTTCATGGTAAAAAGGCAATTGGAAAGAAGAGCAATATTAATGGTAAAGTTCGAGAAATTGTGTTCAATGTATACAACTACTTTGATGAAACTTTGCTTGATGGTAAAAGAAAAGAAATCAAAGGAATAGTGCCGAAGACAACCGGCGTATTGGTAAGAAGTGTTGAACGAATCGTGGAAGAAGGAAAGGAATCTACAGACGTTAATAAACCATTGTTTGTGAGTCAACCAAAACGACTAACTGCATTAACTGCAAAAACGAGTGCCTTCGCAGTAGCGTACGGCTCGCTTGCTATGAATATCAAAAATAATTAGTGTAGTTACTATTTTAATCTGATTCTTATCAGTTGTTAATCTTTCTTCACGATCTGTTAGATTTCCTAACGAGACTTTGAGGTAGTTCACTATATTTAGCCCTTCATCTGATGACAGCTTGGTGGTCTATTTGAGCATGGATTTCGGTATTTGAAACCACCCGCTGGCTTACTGAAATTGCTTGAGCTTCTTGCAGATTTAAATTTTAAGATACAAGGTTTAATAATTAGTAAACCTTTCTCATAGAAAGAAACCGCTTTAAGGCTGTAGTGGCTGAGGAATGCCCTAACAAGCCAATTTAAACTCGCGAACGCGTTTTGGAGGTTTAATAAAAGCTTTTTGGTAGAAACTATAAATTGATTTACATTTGATCAACTGTTTCTAATAAACTCAGCTACAAGATGACATGTATGGACCACACAGGTTACATCAAGCAAGGGATTTGCTCATGCGGAATGTGTAGGTTATTTGCTACTGTTTGGAACTCTGTTTTTGTAATTATCTTGCAATTTTTTGGCCGGACAACGTATATACAATATATATGTTTTGTTTCCATTATGTGTGTGTGGTGTTCCCGGGTTTCATCTTGTGTTCGGCGTTGGTTCCCAGAAAAACCGGATACGTCCTGACATTTCGATTTAATCGCATATATCGTCTTCATGAGGTACTGCTGGTTTGAATGAAAGTTATTGCTCCGTAATGGGAACCATACAATTTCCACTTAAGCGTGGAATACGGGAATGTTTTTCTCTGTTAAAAATGTTCCAGTACTCCCACACCTGCCCTACAGTCCAGATATGTCCCATGTGATTATTTTCTTATTCCAACAT
This sequence comes from Trypoxylus dichotomus, assembly GCA_023509865.1. Classification (NCBI taxonomy): domain Eukaryota; kingdom Metazoa; phylum Arthropoda; class Insecta; order Coleoptera; family Scarabaeidae; genus Trypoxylus; species Trypoxylus dichotomus. Next base: position 41,105,269 of record CM042081.1, read on the forward strand.
TTAAGCGCAAATCAAAAGGTTCCCATTACGAAACAATAAACAACATCCAAAAAGCCACGACGCAGATTTTAAATAGCCTAAGGGAACAAGACTACCAGAATCGTTACCAGAAATGGAAAACTCGCTGGAGACGCTATATGCATTCCCAAGGGCCATACTTTGAAGGAAACAATATTAAATTGGAAATGCATTCGGTACATGAGGATTTCGGTTCCTTTTGTGCCCATTTTTTCCACTCTCCTCTATTTCTTGCCATTGCTTTCATTTATTTTAAGTTTTTTCCCTTTCTTCTACCAGTTTTTCCTATCTGATTCATCCATTTTCTTCTAGATCTTCCTCTTCGTTTCCTTTTTAGGTGTCCTGTCTCCATTATTTTAACTTGTAATTCTACATGTCTTAATCATATATATATGGTATTTACTTCAATACTGAAGTAAACGTTATTAACTTTATGCCGCAGGAAAGAACAATTAATTGAGTTTTGTGCTGTGAAAGTTCAAGAAAACTACGTCACTAACCCATCAAGAACAGAACACGTAGAATCCGTCAGGCGGTCTCACATAGCTTCGACAATGGGTGACCACCTCTGAGCACCTATTTTGACGGGAAGACATTCAATCATCCACCATAGTCTATCAAGCGTTTCGATATAAACGATGAAGTGGAAATGACCGTAAATAATTGGTTTTCATCATAGGAAGCAAAACATTTTGAGGAAGGTATTAAAAGATTCATCCAGAAAATAAACGTATTGTTTAAATTTCATTGCAAAACGGGATTTACTTAAAATTAAAAAATAACCCTCATATAAAGGAGTACTTTGTTTCGGCAGGTTCAAACACAATACACAGTAGCAATAGTACTGGTGTTGTATATTACCAGAAATATTTGACGATGCCCTAACTTGGTTTTGCTCAAGTAACATCGATCTCCTCCAGAATTTGCCTTTATTCATTTTGATACTTTTAATTAAACAATTATAGAGTAAATATTTACCACTATAAATTCTTCATCGCATACCCAGTAGCAATTCCAAGCGATCGAGGCGAATACGAAGTTAATGTAAGCGATTGCCAGCCGATATTTACGTTTTAACGTGCGAACAACTAGCCATCGATTGCATTCTTGTAATTAATTGAGAGAAACCGATCTGTTCGGAAAAATAGAAACCATTCATACGAAGACACATGTGTACATGCGTCCATACAAGTTTTGCGATTTCATCTGATTGGAAACGCATTATAAATGAAATTGGGTCAATGCCGTTAGTCGATCGATTGGCATACTTATTGCCAGTTTACTGACAGGCTGCATGTTTTACGTCTTTTTTAGTTATGGTTTTGACTGCGTTGGGCGCTTTTCACTCTGTAAATTAAGTCTATGCTTGCAACGGAAGAAAAAAAAAACGTTGTCAATACATTCAAATGTTTCGCAAGATGATTTCTGTTTCAGAGGAGTGCTATGATTTTTGGAAAGTGACTTACATATTTCCGGTTAGAGATTCCTTTTTTACTAGAATAAGGTTAATAATTACCTCGAAAATTCGATTACTTATTTAATTAATTTTAAGCCAATTAAATCGTTAAACGTTAATTAATATGTTCTCAGTAGATTAAATGTTTATTTTTCTCTACTTCAATCACATACCGTTTCTTTTCTGGACATGCATGAGATATACGGTCAGAAAAAGTAATAACCAAACGAAATTTGAATACAATTAAGTATTAGCCCTCCAGGTTCATCCCTTGGGACAGTTCTTTAATTAAATTGGAGATGTTACTGTTGAAGCCTGATATGCTTTTCAACCCGAATAAATTAAAGTTTGTTTGCTAGTTAGCTAAAAATAAAATACCCTGCTACTCTAAAACTTGGAATTGGTTTATTTCGTCGTAATCTAAATTTTAATGACTCATGTTTGCTGGAGTTTTTAGACCCTTTGTTCTGGGAGCGAGTTATTTATAAATTTTTACTTGAAAAAATGTTGTATGTATGTATATGTACATTTCAGCGAGCGATAAAACAAAGGCAAAACGGTTAAGCTACTTAATCATGTACTATTTTTGACGGTATATGCTAAATATTATTGGTGTGAATGCTTATTTCCGTAACATTTTGATAGGTATATTGATCCCGATGTACAGTTATAGACAATTAAAAGTAAACTGGGTTAATATAGTATGGTTCTGCAGTATTGTAATATTTATCAATACTATTCTTATCAGTTATATTCGGAATTATTCAAAATAATGAAAATATCGTTTTGAAATTCTAGCATGCGACGTTTATGATCAAAGATACTTTTTAAGCAATATTTTCAGTCTCGTGGCATCTCAATTAAATTAAAGATACAGGTGGACTTTCTCAATTCTGATAAACAGTGAGTACAAGGGTGTTATACAATGGTTACGTAAGAAAATCTCAAAAAGAGGTTAGAGTTGTAATGAAACAACTCGCGATTACCGTGAGATCGCTTTACCAATTCATTAGTTTCTGCCAAGAATGAGATGACTACCCTTCCTTAAAACCCCTACTCGCTAAACCACCGATATTTTCTTATTTTCGAAACTGAAAATAGTACTAAAAGGACGCCATCTTGAGATCACTGGTGACGTTAAGACAAATTCATCGCAGATGTTAAAGGACATCTCAAAAGAAGCTTTCCAAGACTACGTTATGAATTGAAAACATCGCTAAGAAAGTGTGTGAATAGGGGAGGTAAACACTTTGAAGATACGAGAACCAATAACATGTAAGATTAATAGCAGAAATTAAGTTTGGTTATTTTCTGAATAAACCTCGTATGTAGCAATATTTATTGACATCTTGTTACCTTCAAGGGATATATTTGTTCCCTGTCTAAAACGGAAATTAAACAAAATGTTATCGAACGATATGTAAACCAAAATATACTTCTGATAATATAATGCAACACTTCTTTTCATTCGCATACACTGTATGCTACAAATACCGGTAGCTATGTACACTACCGTCTATGTTAGTTCGGACATCCAGTAGAATATTCTAAACCCATCTAAAAGATATATATAATTGCTTTTATATATAAATAACATTCATACTAGATCTCTTATAGTAATCTTGTTGGTAATCAATTTACTATACTCTTTGGGGTGGGAAGCAGACCACCCGAAAGTGTATTGTGTATTGATAAATGCTTTAGTTTCCAAATAAACCTGCTTGTGCGTGCTTGGTATGAACCTTGATAAAGTTACACGTTCAGGTCGTAAAAGAGTAATAACTCATGCCCACGTTGGGCCTATAAAACTGCTGAGCAAGCGAAATAGGAAAATGATAGCAACAGAAATCGTTGCCGAAATGAATTGCGATCGTACAAAAAACTACACTGAAAAGAAGAATATTGTTATTAAAAGCTGCAAATCTTCACGACCGCATAGCAACAAAAAAAAACCTACTTCGACGGCGAAACAGGCAAAAAGGGCTACAGTGGGCAGAAACACATAGAAATTGGAAAAGGGTGATATGAACTGATGAGTCAAAGTTTGAGGATGTTCTAATAATCAAGGCGCATTTTTGTAAGAAGTGCGAAAGGTCAAAGAATGTTGCAGAATTATGTAGTGCCAACTGTTAAGCAAGGAAGAAGGTCCGTGCTTATTTGGGGTTGTTTCTCCTACGCCGGTACAGGAGACTTGAACCGAATCGAAGATATTTTGCGAAAAGAGGGTTATTTAGAAATACTGCAAGAAAATGTAATACCATCGGGGCAACGTCTAATTCGCGAAAATTTTGTATTGGTGAAGCATAGCGACCCCAAACACTCAGCAGTAATATGTAAAAATTTCTTAAATGGAGAACAGGATAATGGCACTTTACAAATGACATGGCCGCCGCAAAGCCCTGATCTAAACCCCATCGAGCTATAAAAAAGTATATCCTACATCCGTTGGTCATCTGTGCAACATTTTACAAGAGGAATGGACTAATATGCCGAATAAAATCCTTGAAAAACTAAATGCTCCGATGCTTCGGATTGTGAAAGCTGTTCTTCGCGCAAAAGGGAGTTCCTTTGATGAACGGAATGGTTAAGAAGTTTTTGTTTATTTTTCGTTAGAATTACTTTTTATTACTTTTATACTCAATTGCTATTAACAAAATGCAATAAAGATTTCAAGTTTTGGAAAAATGAGTTTGAATATCTCCTCGTTTCTTTTCTTAAATTTATTTGCCTGTCCGAATTAATATGGACGGCAGTGTACAAACATATGCCAACATTATCACCGTATTTCTATACATTGTTCTCGTTACATAAATAAATACTAAACGCGTAATGGAGGTGGCTATATACACAGATTCAATCGCCCCGGTGTAATCGCTAATTAACTCTTATCAACCACAAAAAGCGTAGTCCCGCTCGCTTTCGGACGTGTTGAAAAACACCGTGTCAGATCAGAGTACAGAGGAGTATGAAACGCGACATTACCATGTACATCAATCATGTGAAACTGGGACTGCCGGAAGTACGCGTTGGGTATCGTCGGACGTATCGAGCGATGGAATCAATTGTGCTTTTTTACCTACCGTCGACTAGGCTATTAATTTCCTACGGTCATTGTAAGGATTGCCCTCGGCAACTATACACCTTCTTTTTTTTCGTTCACTGTTAATTAATTATAATTGGAAAAATAACGCTCCTGTCCGAACTGAAATTAAATTATCCAAATCTCGTTGGTATGAAAGACACGACAGTTAGCTCCACCTATCGGTCGAAAATGCGATCACGCAAATGTCACGGTGTTTGCTTAGATTACCGTAAAATGTGATACACGCCTATATTATATTGATTATAAATTTACTTCTTCATTATTTGGAACGGTTGAAAAGAACGAACAAAAAAGGTAAAACACACTATTGATTAAAAAATTAAACATTTGTATGGATTTTTATGTTTATGTTTTTTATGTAATCTTTACGTAATAGATAGAGTTGGGAAATTTCTCCCGCGTACTAGAATCGTAATAAGGCAACCTGGTGACCTTGCGTTATTTATATCATATTTACACCACTGTCCATAGAAGTTTGGCCAAGTAACAAGATTTTAAAAAAATCAAAAACATAAAAGGCAATTAATACTAAAGAAATAAATATATTATTCTTAAAAATAAAAATTATCAAAATCTAACGAAAAGTTCTATTTTTCCTATTCATTGTTAACAAAATTCTCTTCGTCAAAAAATCCTGATTAACCCTTATCCAAATTAATCCTTTCGATTAATAATTCGAGGTTTTCGCCTGGGATGTTGTTCATTTCTTGTTGAAGGATATTGCAAAGCTGTTCCTTGGAACTAGGACTGACACTTCAAACCTTTCTATGAAGTTCATCCCACAGTAATTCAGTAGGGTTGAGATCTATACTCTGTGGTAGCATTGTCATAACTTGTAAAATATCTCTATGATTTTACTCATTCAGATACCGTTTGCATATTCTGGTTGTGTGTTTCGGATCGTTATCTTGCATAAAAGTATAAATTCTCTCCGATTAGTCGCAACCCAAAAGGAATTGCATGAGTTACCAATCTTTCGCGGTACTGCTCTTTCTACATTATACCTTCGATTCGATGTAACGTTTCTGTTCCTGAGGAAGAAAAGCAACTCCAAACTGTAACTGAGCTGCCATCGTGTTTTATTGTCGATACAATGTATTCGGGAGGTAACACATGGGCTGAAAAGTCCCGGGCCTAACACATACATGATGCTAGTATTATTGCAGTCACCTTTCTCTCAGTTAGTACTAACCTTCAAAAGACAGCTGTTAAAATTTCATGGTATTCTATTCGTTAGTTTGTGAGTTATTGTGCTAAGAGTCACGCTACTTTTGTTATTTTCAAAACAATGGATCAAAAACAATTTCGTGTTTTAATTTTACACTGCTTCTTGATGGGAAAAAAATACCGTTCAAGCGAAGCAATGGCTTGAAAAGTGTTATGGGGACTCCGCTCCATCAGAAACCACAATAAAACGTTGGTTTGCTGACTTCAAACGCGGTCGTAGAGACAGCGATGGTGCAGAACGCAGTGGACGTCCAAATGAGGCGGTAACACCAGAAAACATCAAAAAAATCCACAAAATCGTTTTGAATGATTGAAAAGTTGCCTGAGTTGGCTGACATCGTAAAGATATCAAAAGAACGTATTGGCTTTATATTGCATGAGCATTTGACCATGAGAAAGCTCTGTTCAAAGTCGGTGCCGCGTTTGCTCACTGTTGACCAAAAACAAGAACGTGTTGATGATTCTGAGCAGTGTTTGGCCATGTTTAAACGTAACAAACCGGAATTTTTGCGTCGATATGTGACAATGGATGAAACATGGATCCATCACTTCACTCCGGAATCAAAACGATCGTCATCTGAGGGGACAGCAACTGGTGAACCTCGTCCAAAGCACCCGAAAGCACAACAATCGGCTGGAAAGGTTATGGCCTCGGTATTTTCGGATGTGCGTGGTGTGATATCCATCGACTATCTTGAGAAAGGAAATACCATCAACAGTGAATATTATATAGTGTTATTGGAGCGTTTGAAGGCCGAAATTGCAAAGAAACGACCGCATATGGCAAAGAAAAAAATGTTGTTTCATCAAGACAACGCACCGTGTCACAAGTCAATCAAAACAATGGCAAAACTACATGAATTGAACTTCGAATTGCTCCCACATCCACCGTACTCGCCAGATTTGGCTCCCAGCGACTACTGGCTGTTCGCAGACCTCAAAAAAATGCTCGCCGGTAAGAAATTTCGCACGAATGAAGAGGTTATCGCTACAACTGAGGCCTATTTTGAGGCAAAAGATAAATCGTTCTACAAAAGTGGTATTGAACCGTTAGAGCGGCGCTGGAATTATTGCGTTGCTCTTGATGGAGATTACGTTGATGAATAAAGCTAATTTTGAACCAAAAAAAACGTGTTTTCTTTGTTAGGCCCGGGACTTTTCAGCCCATGTGTTATCCTTTCATCAGGGGGACGCTTTGACTAAACACTTACAATCCTGCTTTGACCAAACACTTTAAATATTTAAACTAACATCCATATTAATATTAATATCAATACTAAACCACCGTTGGTATTAGTCATGGAAAAATTACAATTTTCTTGCAATTTCCAGCGTGATTAAATTTCCGAAAAAATATCGGTCTCGGAGGGGACTTGCACCCATCATCTCTACATCTCCGGTGTCCCATGCTAAACATGGCCTCGTGGTGCAAGGGTTTAGCACGCTACACCGGAGATGTAGAGATGTTGGGTTCAAGTCCCCTCCGAGACCGATATTTTTTCGGAAATTTAATCACGCTGGAAATTGCAAGAAAATTGTAATTTTATTACTTTAAATATTGATGTCAGTTCATAGAACATTTTGCCACTGTTCTACAGTGAAATCCCGATATTTACAAGCCCACTGTAGCCTTTTCAGGCGGTTACCATTGCTACGCCGGGCAATGGTTTACGAGCTGTTACGCGACCGTGCAAATTTCCTTCGGCCAGTCGGCGTTTGGTAACTGAAATCGGACGCTAACAACCGCGATTGAATTCGCTCGTTATTTCTGGTGTTGTTTTCCCAAGATTTCGTTTACTTACTTTTTCTAGTAGAGGATCGTCTGCTGGGGTGGTTATTCGTAAGGCACCTGTACGGCCACGGTCTTCTAAGTGCGTGTTACTTGACACCAGCGAATGGTGTATTTTATTGTCGACGTGGCTAGATTTATTTCTCACCGATTTGCCTGCTAGCAAAACCTTCTTTATGTAAAGTTATTATACTGAACCGTTTAGCAACATCTATTGATTTACCACAAGCCATTTCGAATAGTTTTATTCACTTATTCTATACATGTTATTGTACAGCTGATCACATTAATATTGAAACTGAACTGTTGTGAGCTTCATAACGGCAGTAAACGTTCGAGCTGAGCAGGTACGAGCCCTAAGACAGAGAGAGGATACAATAACACCTTTACCTGCTTGGTTCCATCAATACAAGTTATCTAATAAAGATTTTAAGCTGTATTTATCGGTTCTTGCACAAAATCTGAATTTCATTGGGTTTTGTTTATTTGGATTACTACAGTGATGTTACGTATCTCTAATTGGCCCTTACGAATTTGCCTTCTTTCTATTGTTTCGTATATACTTAGAAGTAATTTAAGCAACTCAAACATTTTCTGTTTTACGCGTTAAATTTTCATAATTGAAAGCACTGTAACACGAATATTCCATTTAAAACAGTTCACAAACACAAAATAAAAACACTTAAGAGTTCCCCTAGAGGAGAGAATTAAACTTGCGATGCCTGTTCAATCTAATCAGCGAGAATCACTGGTATCTGGTATTAAATCAATTAAACAATTCAAATTGCACACCAATTACGGTATTACGCATTCAACTTTATATACGCCAGTCTAAAGATTCCGCTTTTCTTATAAAACCTTGTAATTTGCTTCATTGGTCAAATTTAAGACACATACATATAATAGGCTGCCATCTTCTCGGTAATTGCCTGCCACGTAGATTAAATATTGTTCAGAAGCGCACTACAATTAGCATAAATAACAATTTGATGCGGGCCGTACTATGTAATTACAAATATTAAACGTAGAGTGTAAAAAATGTGAGTTGTCTAAGTAGAATATTTTATGGATGAGGTTAAACGAAGTAATAAAGAATATATGTATAAGCAATACCTGTTGGTTGGTTTCATATCGCGTGCAAGAAATTTCCATTCATCACCTTTTAAATGTAATCCAGCAAGAGGCATAGTATTAATTATTTTCTGGATTTTGATGCATTTTTTTTAAATTTTATATTCTTCTTTTTCCCTCTTCCTAAAGGAAAACTTCTGAAGATAAATGTGACTACATGGAAATTTGAAATCAATAGTTGATGTCTAAAAGGTTAAAACTCCATACCTGAAACAAAGAAAAAGAACATTAGAATCAAAATATATAGATGAATATATGGTGATTTACAGTGGAGTACGGAGAGAACAAAGAGCAAGTAAGGGCATATATACACTATATCTACACAAAAGATGGGAAAAGAACATAAAGAATTACGAATGTATCAACGAAAGCATTATCACTGTAAGAATAAGGTTTGAAAGAGGACATGTGACATTGGTGGTCATCTACGCACTTGAAGAAGGAAAAACTGACGAATCCAAAGCTTTTTATGAACAACTACAAACTGTAATGGATACATTCAATAAAACTGGCCAAGTAATTTTAATGTAGGCAGACCATACAGCTGTGGCCATATGTATTCGCCACTCTCGTTTTGAACGTGTTACACGAATATTATTGTGTTTCTAAGAAGCAGGGTCGATGGCGGACTTAACTAGGTACCTGGTAATGAGGGTTTAATGGTTTATTGTAGGCCATTCTGAGTAAATTAGAAAATAGACGTAAAATTGTAATTTCTGAATATTTCTTCAGTCTTTCTTAAAAGTTGTAAGAGTAGGGTTGAGCTAGTTAGAGTGAAGATATTGTGTCTGTGATTTTGTCGGTGTAATACGATAGTATACAGTAAAAAGTAATGCCGTAAACACGCGAATTGACGGAGGTAGAGCGAGGACAAATTGTGGTGTTAGTGTTGCCCAACAAGTGAAATGTGCACGATCGACAGTTAGAATGACGATAAAACGATACAAACAGAGTGGATCTTTGACAAACAAACCGAAAACTGGTCGAAAAAGAAAGACAACTAGCAGAGATGAGCGAGTCTTAGAGCGGATGTCTTTGCGAGACCGGAAAAAAGGGTCTAAACAGCTTTCCAGTGAGCTTTTCCTGCTACATAATGTTGTTATTTCTCCTCGCACGGTTAGAAGACGCCTTTGTGAATTAAATTTAGGTGGATACAAAGCTCGACATAAACCACGGTTGTCTCCGCAACAAAAGAAAAAGAGACTGCTGTGGGCTAAAAGTCACCGCGACTGGACCATTGACAATTGGTCCAATGTTATATGGAGGGATGAGTCAAATATTGAGGTAAGTAATACATAATTATTGTATTTGCGGTATTCTGTATTCAATTCCTGGTATCTACAGTGTTTTATTCTTTTTAATGGGTTCCAAAATGTAACAGTATTCATGTTTTTGTTGGTAGCTTTGTGGTAAACCTGGGCCTAAATACGTGCGACACAGGCGAGGAGAGGCCCTCCATCCAGATTGTATCATCCTGACTGTCAAGTTTCGGGGTGGTAGCATAATGGTTTGGGATTCCATGAGTGCAACAGGCGTCGGAGAACTGTTCGTCTGCGAGGGCCGAATGTACAGTCGGACGTACATCGACATGTTAGAAGAAGTTCTGGAACCGTGTGCGTTAAAATTATTCGATAATGATGAGCCAGAGTATTACTTCCAACAAGATAATGCACCGTGCCATAAATCTCGCGAAGTAATGCGCTGGTTCGAGGAAAATAACGTGCGGATCCTGGAATGGCCGGCACAATCCCCGGACCTATCGCCAATTGAGCATTTATGGTACATTTTAAAGCGAAATGTAGCTAAATACTCATCTACCACAAAGCAATGCTTAAAAACAAAAACATTCGAAGAGTGGAATAAAATCACCCCCGAACAGTGCTACAACTTAGTGAGCAGTATGCCCCGACGAATTCGTGCGGTGATGAAAGGCCAGGGAGGAGCTACCAAATATTAAGCAATATCTGTATATATCTGTATACACTCACAATGAAACATTTTCATCGACCAATTTTGTTTTATTTCTTATATATTCGTCGGAATAAAAAACAAAAAAGGGTGGCGAATACATATGGCCACAGCTGTATAAAACATGGGTATTGTAACAGGTAAACTGCCTAAAAACTGAAGTGAAGAAAAAAATGTTAAAACTCAAATTTTAAATACAATAAGAAACAGGGAAATTATTACAATACTGTACAATATAACCATTACCAATAAATTATAAGCTAATATATGTATACAACTGCTACTAAAGGATGCCCAAGTTCTAGGACTATAATCTTAGTTCAAGAAATATATTTCATTAGAAAATTAATCTAACTACATCAAGGTAACTTAAATAGTATACCTAGAGCAGTATTTTCAAATTACGTCCTAATAACTGTCTGAATTCTATTGTATTTTTTTAATCAATCATAGAGTTATGTCGTAAGGTTGTTATTTAGAAGTTAAATTAATAACATTCTCTTTGGTTCAGAATTATTAAAATTTTACGTGTATTGATCGAGTGAAGCATCAGAAACTATTTTATCTCCCTTATCTTCTACTAGTCATCTTCTCGTTCTCACCCGTTCCTATGTGTCACAGTGCAAATAAATATTGCACTGATATTAACCTTAAGAAATTATCTGATTAGTTCGATAAAATCTGATTTTTTTGTTATTGTTTTCGGTGTTTAATTATAAGTTTTTTTTATAAATAATGTTCCTGGTGTCTGTTATTTTATTACTAGCAGTTTAGTAGCTGTTTATATTAAATATTCTCTTTCATTCCCAGGTAAACATGTCTGCAAACGAGCGATGTCAATTTTGTTATCTTACACGCTTGTCGGGTATTATTTGGTTTGTATGTTTAAATGCATATCTGTTTGAAGACTTCGTTTTAAAGATTCTCTATAAAAGCATTTGATAGTAATCCTAAGATGAAATTAGGAATGGCATTGTAGTGAATTTGTGCTCCTTCCACATTTTTTTTATTTCTGTAGATAACGATATTTTGCAGGTGGGTCCTCAGCATGATCACCTTCGAATTTCCAAAATCCACAAATCTATTAAAAATACATCGTGCTTGATTATATGACCACCATTAGAAGTGAATGTTAATTGTGTTCCATTTCAATTTTGTATCTTTCAAACGTCTTATATTCAGTGCACTTTGTTCTACAATTGATTCTCCCACCTCCAGGATACTTGGAAGCTGCACAATAGTTCATAATTTTGATTGTACTATATAAAATAACAAAATAAACTAGACAGATATTGTTAATACAGTACAATTTGCTTAAAATGTCATGGGTTATAGCGGCAACTCGGGTATAGTATCATAATCGTTTTGGTCTTCGAACTTACCTATAGTAAACAACTTAAAAAAAACATTGCATATAACGGAATCAAATTCTGGTGAACCTCAGGTTTATCGTCAAGCAATGAATAGACTAAAATGTCGTAAAAATATTATTTTAGACAAGGTTCGTCGAAGGAACCCTAACTTGGATTTTAGACGCTATAGAATGTTTGGAGAAAGCTTGGAATTAAGTTACTACAGCAATTACGATCTATATTCCACATGCAAAATTGTTAACAAAAATCGGTGTAGATGAAGATGATAAATTCGACATACCCTTGTCCGAATTCCAAAAAAGGTGGCAAAATTTTGGTACAAAAGAGTGTCAGTTGGATAAGTTTGAAGTGGAAAACTTCAAACGTATTCAACGTAGCGAATATTGAATTGTGATTTGATTATATCTGACGTTTACTCTGACGCAGATACGGTAAAATTGGTTAAAAAGAGCTCAATGGGATTGCAATCAAGGCTCTATATCGGTTATTCCATTAAGGATAGAACTCTTTCAGAAGATTTGTCTTGAAAATAAACTTTAACCACCTGTGTGACGTGGTGTTGTTATCTAGCGTATAAGTGAATCCCTCCCTAATTAATTCACATCCGGTTGGTATCGCATCCTTCTCCAGGATTCTCGAATACTTAATTCTCCAATCCGTCCGCCTCCAAAGCAATCCCATACCATGATGTTTCCTCTTCCATATTTGACTATTTTTGAAATACACTCGTCTAGCATTCTTTCTCTGTGCAAGGATGAACTAATATGCGACGTTGACTTCCGAATAATTCGAATTTCGATTCATCTGTCCATTCATAACACATATTTCCATTATCCAGTTTGCGTAAACTTTTGCCCAAATTAGTTTTTTCCTTTTGTGCATAGAACTTAACAATGGCTTTCCTACTGCTGTGCGTCCCCTCAGAGCGACTTCTCTCGTGGTAGTCTCCGTTCAACAGTGGACAAACACTTACTGGCAGATGGCGTTGTAAATTAAACTCTGACGTAATTTGCGGTGCGGTAAGCTGGCGATTTCTTAAGGAATTTCGTTGGGCCTTCCACTTCACTTTGTGCTTTGAAGCCTGACGGTCTTTTTCTTTCTTTTAATTGTCCTGAGCACACAACACTCAGAAATATTAAATTATCGAGCAATTTCTCTATCTGAAACATCTGTTTCAGAGTCTTCGATCAAATAAACTATGAAAATGAAAGACGGACTTCCTAATGCAATCACCACTTCTCCAGAATTTTCGTAATATACATAGATTTTAAAAGTTATTATAAGGCAGGCGGATGATTCACTACCAATTTCTTACTATTAACGCATTATTGCCATCATAAAATTTAATACAGGAATACATTGTTTTCGTGTTTGAATGCATCTTGTAAATAAATCTTATCTTCGAGAACTGGTTTATTAACAAAGTCCTGTTCACTACTATAAAATTGCAATAAAATGAGAAGCAAAAAATACGGAAGCGAAACTAATCATGCACAAAGCTCCGTCACGTCTTAATAATTTCCACCACCGTGTTCAGCTTGCATACATACATAAAGTCTAACAATATAAACGTGAGAATGAAATTGCGTCTTGTTCGAGTTCATTTATCACTGTACACCTCTTTTATCAATTCGAGCAAATAGGCGATTAGCACAGATAAGATCGCAATTAAAATACACATCAGGCCTACTTCTTGTTCGTAGAAAGTTTGTTGATTTTTATTCATCGGAGGAAATGAAAACAGAGACAGTCGTTGTCGCCGTTTTATCGCAGTGAAAATGAAATCAGTTCGAAATTGAAACAAAAATTAGAAAATCGAACGATAAGCGATCTGCAATTATATTTCAACAAGAAAAAGGAGCTAGTAACATCGCTAGCTTCTACAATTAGATTCCAGATACTTTGTTAAGATTACTTGCATAATAACAGGAGTATAGTTATTAAATTAAATGTACACTCTAGAATTAACACGTGTAATGGTATTAACCACGCTAATTTTTATAAGTAATAAAAAGTATAATGAAAAAAGCAAGCGTGGGAGTCATTTTAAATGATAGTAATTGGAACTATAATCATTTATTTCTGACGTAGGACATTGAATCTATTCATGATTCTCTTTCATGTAACTTCATTAGCAGAGATTCTTAATATTTCCGAAAATCAATTTTGAATTAAATTAAAGCTTCTACTAAAGATTTCGGTGTGATATATGATGAAAAGTTTACCTTCTCTTTCCTAAATTATTAAGATTTATTTTTCGCAGTTGTAAGGATTTTACTAGCCTTGATGCAATGAAGACTTTTTTCTTCGCTTCCGTAGTATCCAAGCTTGAATACGCATCCGTGGATACAACATTCAAATCAATCTTCTTGAGCGGATTCAGCCCAAATTATTGAAGTATCTCTCATATAAAAGCGACGGGCGTTATCCGATGCGAGGTATATCCTACAAGGACCTAACTGAGAGGCATGACTTTGTTGCGTTTGTTGAAAGAAGGAATCGCATCAATGCTACATTTACGCGTAATATTATCACTGGAAGAATTTACTCTCCTAGTTTGCTGTCTGGAGTAGATGAGAAAGAGTGCCAGAAATTGCCGCTGAGGTGAATATTTTGCGCCCGATACCAGTTAGCAGTAGCCGCATATATAAAGCAAACAAAGCTGAACGGTTAGTGTTGGCGCCATATGTTTAAAACAAATTTCCCGCACTAATTACCATTGGAGGGGCGAGCTCATTAGGGCTTATGTACATATATATATATATATATATATAGATGAATTGTATTGACAACAAGACAACGTGCAATGTACAATTAACAGCAGTGGCTGCTTACAGTTAAGTTATTTAACATCGAATACAACAAATAAAACAATTACAGTAGTTTATTTTTTACTGCAAGAACCAGTGACATTTCATAACGTACAGTTAGTATGGGCGAGAGAACATAAAGACTGGACGTTGGAAGGTTGGAAGAAAGTGTTCTGGACCGACGAATCTAAATATCTTATTTTTGGTTCAATCAGGAACATTTTTCCGTAGATCAAAAGGGGAAGGAGCACTTGAATCCTGTATTACACCAACAATAAAGCATGGAGGAGGATTAGTCATGATTTAAGGTTGTTTTTTCGCTAGCTCTGTGGGCGATTTGGCCAAAATTGATCGTATTCTTAGAAAAGAAGGTTATAGACAGATTTTGGAGAGGAATGCGATCTCATCCGAAATACGATTCATCGCCAATTGATATGGTATCAGATACAACTGTTAGTCTAACTGAATATACATAAGTAAAACCCGACAAAATTGACACATTACCATGTCTGGTTATTTGTTATCTTAAATATTCAAAAATAACACATTTCTTTAAAACAAAATATTTGCAAATCACAACCTATTATTTGAAAACTCATAGTTAAGGTATAGAAAAAGAAATATATAATAGAGATAACGTTGTGGTTTTATAATATAACATTTATATACCTACTTGACGATTTCAAAAACAAGCAGAAATCATATATAAAGGGGGTGTTACAAGTGCGTCTAACACAGTCCTATAATACATAAAATAATATCTGTATCTAGTAAACTTATTTCTTCACTATCGATAGTACTAAAAGAAGCTGGTGGCAAGTTTAGGCCCCAAATACGACAAATCCTATTTTGACCTGCAAACGTTGTTATTCAAGCCTCATCTTCAGGTAAATTAAGCACATTTAACAATTGGTTTCTTAGTATTTACTCATCAAGCATTGGGGTAAAAAGTCTTTTTATTTTTGGACTAATGGGCAAGTCACTGTCGAGAGATCGTATCCAACAAAGATGTTCAAAAACTGACAGTACTAAAGAAAAATAACAATATGATACAACTGATCGTCTATGGGTTTCGAGTATGGGAGGGATATATGTAATCGATTAATCATCAGTAATAAACAATCAATTATCGTCCTCTAAATATATCAATTTGTTTGCATATACAACTCCGGTAATATAGAAAATCGACTTGGGCCATTCAAAAATCCCACGAATTTTGACCTTTTCAAACTAAGACTCCCCACGCTGCAAACATTTTATGCTTTAAGCATTTTTGACGACTTTGATTACCATATTAAATAATAAATACATAATTTAAATACGCATTAAAATAAATACTTTATTCATTATTATTAATACTAAGGATTTGTAATCACGTGGAATCCCCTGTTTACATCTGTATGAATTATCAACATTGCGGCATAATAACTGATGCAATTTTACTAACTAATGATGGCTTTTCTTAATATAAGGCATATGTATGCAATATAGAGATGGCTTTGGTGTTAGTGACACATGATGAATGAAAATGCTGGATGATGAAAATAAAGGATGTTAAACATTAATAACTTGGGTTAATTTCTTTTCCATATTACTATGATCAGCTCTAGCATAAAAGGGTGGCGCTTAAATGCAACATCCTGTATATACCACATTTGCGTGTCCTGAAAGATCTTTCGATAAGGTACAATATTTGCATTAACATTTTTGTTCTATCTATTCCCGTTCAAGAATTAAATCAAAGAATCTGAAAATCCGCGACTTTGTGAAGGGGTGTTTCACCCCCTCAAAGTGAATTTCATCACAAGCAAAAGAAATTTATTTTCAAGTCATACTCTACTTACCCACCAAGTTTCATTAAGATCTGAATTTGACACCCGGAAACGTTTCCTTGTAAGTATTAAAAGCGATTTGAACTTACATGGTTCTATCGCCTACTAGTATGAGGTTTCTCTGGTAACCAATTTTTTTCGAAAATTTTCGAAACGTTGATAATTACAAGCAAATTGTAATTTATCAAGCAGTATCAACTTCGTAATTTCTTGTTGAAAGTACAGTTGCGATTTTCGGCTTAAAACTATCTTCCGAACGCTGTTATGGAGAAACTCTTAATCACATGACGAGTGCAAGGACTGTGTGGATGTACAATTCACAGTGTTATAGCAGTAACTCCACTCACACAAATTTATTAATTATGCGGAACGCAGCGTTTGCACGTGGGCTGTCATTGTCAAACAAGAACGTGTTACCGATTCTGAAAGTAAAAACTGTATCACACATACAAATTATTTTCTACGCAGGCTCTAATATTTCTACAAACATGAAGCATGACCATTTACAATCTACTCGGTGGTCTAATGCCTTTTTCGGGAAAACGATGGACCGAAAGCGAACCGTATCTTTAACAGGGCCTATGGTAATAAATCCATCAAACTCGAGTGTGCAATTGGGGTGGTTCTCTGTTCAATAAGTTTCCGTTCTTTTTCATACATATCGTTTCGTACGCGTCTAATTCTCTATACGAGTTCACGTTTCTTAAGTAGTGTAAGATTTTTACCATCAATCTTATGTCCGGATTTTATCATATGCTTATTGGATCGCTTGATAGTTCTGGTTTGCAAAGAAACGACCGCATAGTGTCTAAAGAAAAATGTTCTTCATCAAGAACGCACCGTTTCGAATACTCCTTTTGAACTTTGTCAATATAAACTTTCTCACAATCATTGCATGCGATTTGGTATATTCGCAGACCTTTTTATCATCTCGCCGGTTTATCTTCGCACGAATGAAGAGATTCTTTAAGTTGCCTATTTTGAGACATAAAAGATAAATCGTTCACAAAGTGGTACTTGTCGGAAAATTTTACTTAACCGCTTTTGACTGCGTTGGGTGAAAAGGAAGAGTTATAAATTTTTAACCTACCGGTGTTTTCTTGATGTCAAGGTCGGGAATTTCTGATGTGTTGTTTGTATTGCACCTTCCTTAAAACACGGTCCACATCCATAGAAGTGATTTGAAACCATAGTACCTCGCTACATCTTTGATATACTTTAATTCTTTGACGTACCTGCTCTTGTTTAGCGGAAATCTGAAACGAGTCTATTGACAAGCAAATTTTTACTATCAAGTCAGTAACACGGTTGACGTAATGTTGAAGCCCACGTCCTCTCGACACGCTGCGTTTCGCATAATTAATAAATTTGTGTGAGTGGAGTTTACTGCTATACCTGTGAATCTTAATCACATATTTGCTAAAAACGTTTATTGTACAGAAAAACTTTTATTGATAAATAATTACGAATTGTTTACTAGAAATTTACTAAATTACTCGACCTTGAATACATCATATATGTAACTTACGCAAATATTGTACAGTTTAGTCATATATACAGCAATGAAAGGTGACCTATAATTTCAGCATATAAACCATGTGATTGTGCAAATTACATTCATTATGTGTGTCGTCTATTTTCTCAAACTCATTGTATGTTTTTTTTTCTTCAACAGAAGCAAGCTTATTATACTTCTAATTATATTTTTAGGATACGGTGAATTCACGTGAAATAAGCGTAAGGCGCAGATATAATTAAATAACGTATTTAACGATATATAAATAGGTTTACCAAGCATATTAGAGCATTAGAGTGCACTAATAGGAACAAACTTTCTTCGTTATACAAGGTGTCGTCTGGAAGTCGACTGGTAATTGTATAATAGGTATGGGTTTCTTGTGAATTCAAGAAATTAATTAAATCTTCACCTCGTATGTCTACCGAGTTTATGGAGAATAAAAACTATAGTATCGTGCGTGAATAAACTCTTAACGCAATTTCCAGTAATGAAGAAGTAAAGGATACAGTGCTTGCGTTTCTTTTTGCGGTAAAGAGATCTTTTTTCACATGCATACTCAAATTAGTCCCTAAATCCGAAAAGTGCATTAGAGTGAAAATTGAAAATATTAAAAAAGAAAAATAACTTTGTATTTTGATTCACTTTTCTTACCCCCTACTACGGGAATATAAAAACGCGATGCAGAAATAATTCGTATAGTTGACAAAACATATCTTGCAGCATTTTTTCACAAATATACATATAATTAACTAATAACTATCACACAACTATTTATACAGGGGTTATCTTTTAATTTTTGCTTACTGGATTTTTCATACGGGTCAGACAATAAACGCCAGTCGTTTGTTTAGGTGTTCCAAGTTGAAGGAAAGCCGACAAAAGTCATCCGTTCTTGAAGTGTCTCCAAAAAGATGGTCGCGACATTTGTCTCGAGAGCAAGTTATGGAGCAAGAAGTCTTCTACAAGATGAAAGAACTGTTACTGCCAATTGACATATAACCATTTAATTGCCGCAAATCAACGCTGAACTTTATAAAACCAACTCCGAACGCCGAATCATCCTCCAGCAAGATTCGTACGGAGAATGTACGAGGGCGATCTGAAATGTTTCCGGAATCGACAACAGATGGCGCACGAAGTTGCGCCAAAAAATCATCTACTATCAATAGTTGTTATTTAAGAGTGTGTTTTGTGTAGTAAGTCAGGCGGTTTCGCAAAAATGGATAAAATAAAATTTCGTGCAGTGATAAAACACTTCTGGGTGGCTGAGAAAACGGCCACGGAAACTCGAAATACTTTGCTAGAGGTTCACGCCGGATGTACTTCATCATTTTTGACCATCAGCTTCTGGGTGAGAGAGTTCAAACGTGGCCGCATAAGCACAAGTAATGAACCACGCAGCGGACGCCCAAAACCCGCTATCGGTGAAATGGTCGATAAGATTCATGATGTCGTGTTAGCCGATCGCCGATTGAAGCTGAAAGAGACAGCAGGCATCTTAAAAGAACGCGTTGGCCATATCCTACACGAAATTTTGGGTATGAAAAAGCTTTTGACGCGGTACCGCGTTTGCTCATACCGGAGCAAAAACGAAATCTGGTGACCGTTTCGGAGGAGTGCCTGACCAGGATCCAACGCAATCCAAGGGATTTCTTCATGCGTTTCGTAACCGTGGATGAGACTTGGATCCAGCACTAAGCACAAGGAACAGTCGACGCAGCGGGAGAATTGGCTCGAAAAATTAAAATAAAAACCACACCAATACCGTGTCTTTCTTGTTGATTCCTGAAACATTTCAGGTCACCCTCGTAGAGCATCCTCCGTACAGACCGGATCTAAGTGCCAACGATTTCTTTACCTTTTCGAAAATCAAGAAGGGACTGTGTGATTATAGGTTCCACTCGTCAAAAGGAATAGTCCATGTTTTCAAAAACACAGTTTGTATTACGTACCGGACTGTGTCCGTGCTACTGTAGGAGCATACATTTCGCGCTATATCTTGAAACTAAGTATACATTAATCAGTTGCGCTATAGTTTTTCTTATTCCTTTTTTCCTGCCGTATCCTATTATTACCAAATTTTTCAGGGAAATTAAAAATTCTTCCGATTTAATGGACGCTACTCACACCTATAATTTAAACGCAATTATCGACTTAGTTAACCATGAAAATACCATCATTTTATATGCCTTATATAGCGTAAAGTAGAGTCGTATGCAAATAATTACACGTAGTCAGTAAATACACTTACGTCTAGAGGTACACCGGAAAATGACTTTACGCAACCTATTTCGCAACGCCACGTACTACGGGCAAAGATACTTACAACGCGTAATTGTTCATGCCGTGCCTCATATAAGAGCTGCGATCCGGTTAATCACGCTGATTTATTGACCCCTACAGGTAAGATATAGGTTTTTGTGTTTAAACACCGGAACGACAAATTGGAGTTCTGCCGGTGCCATTGTGTAAGACGGAAAGACATGAGTAGATCACTTCGCTAGGTACCAACACATAGAATGATATCGAAATTATATTATCCATCAACATTATGACCCAAAAATTACGAAATCTAAACTTACATGCTTATAAGGATTCTATTGGTTTTGGAAGTAGATACGGAGCTAAGAAATTGAAGAAAATCTTTACCATAAAGACGCTAAATTTGAAATCGATTAATCAAGATTTTCATCTTTGAAGATTTAGTGTCATCACCGTTATTATCAGTCGTTGTTACTTAAAAGTAGGAGTGGGATTTTTTGTACTATTAACGTTGATTTCCGCTTTATGTCAATATTAAAGGTGCTAAAGGGTTTTCCTGATGAAAAACACTTTATTCTACTAATCAGAGGAAGGGGCAGGACTCTGTATTAAGTTCACCAAGAAAAATTAGTTTCTAACCACACTTAAAAACCCATGATGTACCAGAACCACCTAAAATAGAAGTAGAGATACTCTTTATAATATGTCCAACGCTTCAGGGGCGCCCTGAGCACCAATCATGCTTCAATGAATTCATTGAAGCATGATTGCTCTGGCAAGCAACAGCCCTTCTCAGGGCGCCCCTGAAGACGGCAGTAGACAGACTGCCGAAACGTCGGACTATACAAGTTCAACGAACGATGGAAATAACCCAAACAACAACTCTAGTTGTTATGAGAATCCATCCAACAATATCACGTCAAGAGTATGTTTTTTGTTTGAATATTTTCTACATTTCGATTTAAAAGTAAGTGTTTGCATATGAGATGTATATTATTTGAGTGATGAAGATTTTTGTTAAGAAAATTAAATAATTACTTTAGCCCATTCAGCTGATTTCCGTAAGTACAAATGTATTGATACACTCTTATGAAAGCATTGCTCGCAGAGCTCGCTGTTTATAATCTTATTGGTTGCAATCACCCATGATTTGTTTTTTAAATGCATCGGTGTTATATAACCAAGAAAATGTATTAAAGATGATAATAACCTCAAAATTCGATAATTGTTGTTTTCGTACAATTCATTGCAAACATCGTTGGTGTACCTGAATTAGTGTTAGACGCTGCATACGTCATAACCAACTATGATGTAACTACAAAGTTTCATAGTTTTCGGTGTATAATAGCGCACGGGGGAATGACCTTTTCTTCCTTTTTTCACCCTCCTTTTTTTAATGTTCCCTTTCTCTTACCTTTTCTATTTTTTTCCTCTTACTCTCATTTCATTTTTATATCTCATCATGACACGATCCAATTCCGGAAGTAGTATGCTTATTACTGACTCTAGCTGTGGAAGCCTACGTTTTCATATCGAATGGTTGATTTTATATCTGATTTACATTCTCTGATATCCAAATTCTTTTTAAGATTAGGAAAACGTATAGTTAAAAGGAGCAGTCTTTGAGGTAAAGATTGTGTTACCAGTCACCAAACATATTTATACTTGATATGAATGCATAAAAAATCCCGATTTAATTCGTGCAAACGAGCATGAATCATGTGACTATCGAGATCCAATTAACAAAGTGTAAACATCTATTTGAATTTGGGTAAAATAATTATGTAAATTTTAGCAATCGAATTTATTTCTAAAAATACCACCAATTTTACATTACACAAAAATATCACGTATGATCCACATAAAAATCAAATGCAAACTGAAATCTGAAACGTAACACCGCAGATGTGACGTGTTTGATGCAGTCGGCAAATCCTTGTTCATATCTGCTTTACATTCAACAACAAAAAAGATGAAAGCTTAGCATATAATATTCATTAATCAAAGTCAAGCATGACAACACCATAGAGTTAAAATAACTTAAATGAGCAAATCTTTAGATCAAATACGATATTCCCTTTTAACCGAGGCAAAAGTAAGTCCCAACAATAACACGGATCATTTAGATCAAAAATAGTCGAACGGATATTTTAGCGGCATTAGGAAGTACATTAGCCCACTTTCCCCATCGAGCTAATACACATAGATACGTATTTTTCTTTTTAAATATCGATGTCTCCGCTATATTTGCATTTAAAACGATTCTCTCTCTCTTTCCACGCTAAAGTTGCGGATGGCATCGGGACAGTGTGATTTATAGCGGCTTGTATCGTTAGAAAAAGATAACGTAGCGATGCTACCGCTCTGAAAAGTATTTCGCTAGAGCTTTTCTCAGGCGGTGTAATTGACGCGTATCTGGGCTAAGTATCACAACCGTCGCTGAGGCATTATTGTGTCTTTGCTACGATGCCGCTGAAAATTACCGTGACGTATAAATCAAATTGTATATCTTTTTTTTACGACGTATTTTAATGGCGAAGATCCCACTCCGCAAAGAGGTTTATGTCGATTGTTTTTAGACTAGTGTTGAATTTATTGTAACGAAAAATAGGTTTAATTGACAGGCTTACACTCTATTTGGAATTTAGCACGTTCGATTCGCTTAGAAAGTTCACGAACTTTATATTTATGTATGATCGTAAGTACTCTACTGCGAGTTAGTGACACTTATTACATTAATCGAAAGGATTTTTCGGGTCAAAGAATGTATCTTGCACATATTTTTTTAATCTAAAGTAACATTTTTGAAGCTAGAGAAAATTTGTCATTAAAGAAGTTATTTTTTATTATTTATTTAGCTTAGAGAACGCCCCCTTTTGTTGAAAGTATATTTCATAGAATACAACAATTTCTTTAAACTAAAGTTTCTATTCTTGTTTAAGGGTTATTAAGGTATCGATATTGAAGAAACTAAATTTTTCGATGGAATACACTAGGGTAAAAATAGACTCCAGGTAAAGCGGTATAAATATGTAAACAGCTAAATTCTAAGATAAATAGGTAAGCTTTAGCTAAATGCTAAGAACGAATTAAGAACTTTCTCTTGTCATTAGGATAGGGGTAGATGTATCGGAAGGAATTCGTCATAGTTTAGTATCGTTACAATTATGCCTCGTTTAAAAGGTTCGAGTGATATTGGCGATTTCACCCAGGGTCGCATCGTTGGCCAGAGTGAACGCGGCGCTTCGCAACGTGAAATAAGTAAATTTTTAAATATTCCGTTGTCCACAGTTAACCATGTGATTACACAATTTAAACGCAAGGAAAAAACAAGAGTGGAGCCGAGACCAGGTCGTGCCGGACCTTCTGAAAGAAGTAAAAGGGTACTTGTGCGCGAAGTGTTAAGAGAACCGCGAAAAAGTGCAGCTGAGCTTGCGGCAACTTCACAGAAAAGTCAGTGCACCGTTCTGCGATACCTCCACAGTGTATAAAAGGGTGGCAAAGAAAAGCCTCTCCTTACGGCGTTTCAAAAACGGCGCCGAATGGCTTGGGCAATCGAAATGCGAACGAAGCCCGAAGAGTTTTGGCGGTCTGTCATTTTTTCAGACGAAAGCAGATACTGCCAATTCAGTGATAGTGGTCGTATGTGGATACGGAGACGTTCGTCACAGCAACTGGACGACAAATTTTTGCATCAGACGGTGAAATACGGCGGTGTGAACATCATGGTGTGGGACACGATATGGTATGGTGTAAGATCGCAATTAGTAATCCGCGACGGAAATATAAATGCGGCAAAATATATCCAAATATTAACAGAAGGACCACTACCGATATTCGACAACGCCATTTTATCTAAAGAAGACGCCACTTTTATGGAGGATGGAGCACCCTGCCACAAAGCAAGAACAACAACTACATGGAAACAGGAACAGGGGATTCGGATTTTATCATGGCCAGGCCAATCACCAGACATGAATCCGATAGAGAATGTTTGGCACGTAATCCAGACAAATATGGCGAAAGAACCCAGAAAACCCAGCAATAAGGAAAAACTCGTGGCAACTGTTACAGAAGAGCAGTTAAACATTCCAGAAGACACCATTAATCATTTAATAGATTCTATGCCACGACGACTCGCAGCATTTCACGCAAGTAAAGGTGGATCGACAAAATATTAGTCTAATTTAAACATTTTAAAATATTTTGTATATATAACGAGAATAGAATCTTTTTTTTAATTAGTAGGTGTCTATTTTATTCTGTCACCCTAGTATATTTATTGGAGGATTCGGTACCTTATTGCAAAGAAATAACTTTTCTATTTAATGTATGTATGTGTGTTTTGTGCTTGTTTACATGGCGTTTGTAGCATTAGAATTATCAACTATAGAGATCTGTTGTACCGACCACACCTGTGAATGCAGATGGTTGTTCATATGCTGGTGGCATGATAAGTTTTAAGTTTTTTTACAAACGACCCTGACATTAACAAACACCGGTAATAAGAAATTTATAACACTTCCTTTCCATCCAATAGTAAAAGGGTGAAGTAAAATTTTCCGCCAAACGTGTCTTTTGTATCAAAAAACAACTTTAAAAATCTCTTAGGCAAAAACAAAGACAAACCGGAAATGATGAAAGGGTCTGGAATATACCAAATCGCATGCAATGATTGTGATAAAGTTTATATTGGACAAACAAAAAGGAGTATCGAAACGAGGTTCGCGGAACGTATTAGATACTATCGTTTCGATAAACCAGAACTATCAAGCGTAGCAGAGCATATGGTAAAATCCGAACATAAAATTGATTTAAAAATCTTAAAATTCTTAAAAATGTAAACTCGTGTATAGAATTAAACGCGTTCGAAACGATATTTATGAAAAAGAACGGAAACTTATTCAACAGAGAACCACCTCCAATTGCACACTCGGGTCTGATTGATTTATTACCATAAGGCTCTGTTCCATTCTTTCATGAAAGTACACACATACCCGAGACCACCCAATAGAAAGTCATACGTTTTAAGAAATGTTAGAGCCTGCGTAGAGAATAATTTGCATCTATGATACAGTTTTTACATTCAGTCGGTAACACATTTGACAATGGGAGTCCACGTGCTCTCGAAACGCTCCGTTCCGAATAATTAATTAATTTGTGTGGAGTGGAGTGTACTGCTGTACCTGTGAAGTCTTAAGTGTTTATTTATTTTATTTACTTCATTTATGTCCAACAAATTAAGAATCAAAATTAAGGACAAAATATAATTGCAGATTATGCTAAAGTACTAACCTAATCACAGCAATAAGTTACAATTACATAATAGAATATAATAATTCTCCCTTTTCTAATATTTTTTAACAAATGACATTAGCACAAATATATCCAGGTAAAGCCGAGTATTTTTGCAAGGGTATCATAATGTATGCCGCAGGTATGGGATATTGTAATGAAGTTACGGAACATAATTGATAACGAGGGATTAAAGGTCGTGTTTATGGTAGATCTACGTACATAAAAAGTGGAGGATCATTGACTCGACACTCTGGGTATTTGAAAATTTAATTGTGATATAAGGTAAGTGCAATCGACGTTATTATGCAATAGGTTGTACAAAAACTTCACGCTGATAAGATTTCTTTGTAGTTCCAGCGATTGGATATGAAACTTTCTCAACAGGATATCATAATCAAATCCCCGAGGAAAATAGACTGCTTCAATTTTATAGTACATTTATTTTCAATGTAGTTAGATATTCTATTAGTGCTGTTTGAAAAACTATTAAATTTTATGTTTTCAGTTACTTTATGTTGTCATTACTGCGTATCCTCTTAAGTCTCAGTATATACACTAACGTCAAAAAATTTGGAAGCACCAACGTATTATATTATTATTACAGGCAAGTTCTTAATTGTTCTTAATTCTAATTGAACGAATATTAATACTAATATTAAACCACCGTTGGTGTTAGTAATGATAAAATTACAATTTCCTTGCAATTAACCAACGCAATTAAATTCCTGAAAAAATATCAGTCATGACAGGATTTGAACCCACGACCTCTGCGTTACTGGCGCGTTGTACTACCATTACACCACGAAACCGCTTGTGAGTTCAAATCGCTTTTAATACCTAGATGTGACGATGTCTGTAGATATATATCGTAATATTTCACAGTCACTATATTATTATTAAAAGCAAGTTCTAACGAGAGGGCGTGGGTTCGAACCCTGCCGAGACTGATATTTTTTCAGGAATTTAATTACGTTGGTTAATTGCAAGAAAATTATAATTTTATCGTTACTAATGCCAAGGGTGGTTTAATATTAATATTAGTTCAATTGTTAAGAACTCACCCCAGCAAAACATCCTCAAACCATAATAAAGTTACTGAAAAAAAATAACAGTTAAAAAGGAAGAATGTGTATGAAAATGAAAGTGGTTTTGAAAAGAGAAATCAAGTAAAGGTGAAAAAAAAATAACTTAAATAACATCTTAGTATCACTAAAGAGTTTGCTGTGCAATACAAGTTATACAGTACTGACGTCATTTCTATTCCCTAGATAGAAGTATATTCAATGTGAAAGAAAGAATTTATCCGAAATAAATAGGTTTATCAATATTTTCATCTTCCAGATTTGGAGATTTGCAATTATATTTCTCCAATAGCAGTTGCAATATTTATATACCTAAATTAGTGTTATTTTAGAAATTCCGAAAAGTTCCGAGAGTCACTCGTCTAACAAAATAATAATCATTTTATTGTATTATTAAAGAGAAGTAGGCGTTGAAAGACAAAGCAGCTCCTTAATAATACACAAACAATTTAAGTAAATGTATAAAAATGAAACCATGCCCCATTTAAGCAAACTTGGAAGATTGCCAAAATTAGATTCTTCTGAGTATAAGCGCTGCAAAAACAAAACCGTTCTCAGAAAGTTGTACAAATAAATTAAGATGGAAGTATCTATTAAGTCTGAAGCTTAAGATAAACCTATACGTCTCCCTTTTCTACGCAAACAAATAAAGCAATTCATCATATTTTATAATCTCTTCGTACGTTTATACCAACATATAAGTAATAGCCGAATACTGGTTAGAATGATAATAATAGTAGTAATCTTACTAGGTAAATTATGTGAAAATATTCTTCTATTATATCGAATTGCCCGTACATTTAATTAATTTTAAAAGATTAAGGGTTAATTAATGCAATACGTTACGCCCACCAAACGCATATACACCACCGCAATTTACTAATTAAAGAACTAAGTTCATAAATAATGAAACTAGAACAGTAGTTTTCAAAATTGACTGAGTTCCTGCGGAGATAGTGTTTACTCCATAAAGTATGCATAAATTACATTAACAGTGAGTTTAGTTTATCATTAGTAGAGACTGGATTATATGCAAAGTGCGTATATTTTATTTTATTTATTTATTATATTTTACGTGTATTTGTAGATGTCTTACACTGATTAAAGTTAATTAACGCTAAACGCATAAAATTGCTTAGTAAGAGAAATAGACGATTAACGGCTCCTGAAATTGCGGTCTAAATGAAACGGGTTAGAAACAGGAAGGTATCCGTTAGCACAGTTGTTTAAAAGAAGCAAACTTCCACGGTCGTGTTGTTATACGAAAGCCGTTGCTACGTCGTGGGAATACACAAAAACGTATCCAGTGGGCTAACACTCACAACGACTGGACAATAGAACAATGCAGAAACGTACTACGGATTGATGAGTCCAAATATGAAGTGTTTGGTCAAAATCGCAGAACACTTGTCATGTGCTCAAAAGACAAGAGAATGCTTTCTGAGTGCATTACACCAACAATAAAGGTAGTAGTTCCATTCTTGTATGGGGTTGTTTTTCATGAAATGGAACGGGTATACGCCGATTTCAGCAAGCGATCGAACACTTTCGGTTACTCCGGAAGTGCTGTATGACCGCCTCGTGATACTTAGAGAACATCGTGAGTGGCCATGATTGCAATGGCAGCAATCTTATGTTCTAAACATTTCAGACTATGAATCTTTGAAAGACTTCTAGGTACGTTAAAATCATTGGTTCTCAAAATTCCTGAAATTGCTGAAAATTTCATTTACCAATATTTTAATTAGAAAGACGTTGGTTTATTATGTTTCAACCTTAATTCTAATCAATTAACAAATATTTTCAAGTTTAACAAAATATGTTAATAGAAAGTTATACTACTTATCATAGAAAATAATTTCTGTACATTTACCCAATACTAATCCTGATTTACACTTCATTTCTTCTAACTTGCTCGTTACATCTTGATCTGTATAAATCAAATTTCCAAGTGTCACCATTTGTACACAAGTGCCATAATCTCCCGTTATCCCTTTTTTTCAGAATAATATTTGGGATTTATTAACATTAAGAAAATATGTAATTCCAAAGATAAAAATGCTGCTAAATAAAACTACTCATGGTATTGGTGAAATTATTTACCAATACCATGAGTAACTCTATTTGGCAGCATTTTTATCTTTGGTGTTATTTGCTAGGCATTTTAAATGTGTTTTTAAATACGTAATTATTATATTTATCTTAAGAAAGTCTTTAGGTTTTCCTTCTACTCTTTTGTACATTTTTATGACTAAAATATTTATTTATAACAAGAACATAAAAGTATATGCATAATAAATTGATGGAATAATGAGGAAAGAGTATTGTCGCGATGCTCTACTATACGGATTGCGCTTAATAGGCAACAATTTTGAGTTGATGCACGATAGCGATTCTATTGCGTTATTATGCAAAAACTACCTCGCTGATGCAGAGAATGAAGGAATATTCAAAATAATGACTTGGCTTCCCCAGAGTCCGGATCTTAGTCCGATGGGGCTTCTGTGGGACGAAGTGGACAGGCGAATTAGGGAAGAATGTCCAAAACCCATCTCTGGACATTATTACAAGATATACTGAGGAAATTGGTGGAAAGAATGCCAGGAATTGTGCGAGCAGTTATGAAATCAAGAGGTGGATTTTTTGTTGAGAAGGAAGTATAATTTACTTTATGTTTTCTAATGTTTATTATTACTTTTTCTTTTGTGTACACATGTGCAATAAATCGGAGATGAATAAATATTTTTCTTATAATTGTTTTGTTTAAAGTTTTGAAGCAAGCGTCAAATTCTGCATGAAATAGGGAGTGTCCATACTATTATGAGCAGTAGTGTAGATCGTACATATTAGCAGATTACTGACAACAAATCATTATTTAAGGATCCATATAAAAAAAGACATAATACCAAAGAAGATAGAGTTATATGAATGGTTAAAAGTAAAAGGGTAATGATGTGAAAACAATTTATTAATAATTGTTTCATTTTCTTAGCTACTTTCAGTTGCCAAATGTCTATATTAAGTCATTCACGTTCTACCATTTCGCCTATTATTACCAAGACGTTATTGGTTGGTAACGGTTAAACGCGAAAGTTAGAAAAGCGAAAGAGTTTCGATGAACGTATGCAGATAATAGATTCTAGACATTAGTGAAGAGTAACTGCTTGTTTAGCAATTTATGTGGATTCCGTATGTAATTGCCGTAATTTATATTTCATTTCTGGATATTACCCAACACCTTAAGAGAAATAGAAATCGAGACGATCGAATTGAATCAGGATCACATATCGATTGTATATACAGGATTGGCAGAAAGTTTGAAGACGATACTATATTGCGTCCGAGAGATTCAACTAATAGTCTTAAAATCTCGTATGGTAGAAATCGAATCCAATCGTCATTTTGAATTTTTCTAAATGGCAGTAAGGGCTTTATTTTGGATATGTGTTATAGCAGAATTGTGTGACTGTAGGAATTTAAAGCGTGGTACATTTAGTGGTACCCGAGATTGTAGAAATTCACAGCCTATTTTGTTCTGAAAGGTATTGTATAATAATTTGGTGCTATATCCATCAAGTTGTTGAGATAGAGACTGTAATTCATGCCGTTATAATAATGCACTCTGACAGGCACTCCTCGGCGGACACACTCCATCCAGTTTGAATGATATAAATTTTAGAAATCTTCGGTGTAGATGATCCAGATATAAAGCATGAGCTATATAAATGGGATTCCAATTTATTAAACAATTAAGGCGTTATATAATGCTTTGATTGCATCGTTGTTCGAGAAAGAGTTGGTTACTCTATAAATGAAACCAAGGGTCTTGATAAGTTGCCAAACACAACGGTTCGATGTGGCTGATCAAACTGAAATGGGTGTCATATGTGATGTCAAGATCGCGCACCGAAAGGACTCCTCAATAATTACTAACATGGTAGGAAGTCTGAATAGACAAGTTTCTAGAAAATGTCATAGTGCAGCACTTGCCCAGACTGAAACTTAAAATTATTTGTTTCGTACACGTTCGCTAGTAAGAGTAAATTCAGTTGCAGGAGTAAATTGCTTATAGTGATATTTAGCGCTCTGTATATCTTAACGCCATCAGCGTAGAATAATACTGGATAGGTATAAATAAATTACTTATAAAGATATTCAACAACAACGAGCCTATTTCGAACCTTGTGCAATAGCTAAAATCGACAAAATGCCATTGGAACTACATTCATTATCTATACACTACTGTGTAAAAGAAAGAGGCACTTTGATAAATTTTATAGAAAGAGAATTTAAGAAAAAATGTGTAACCGTAATGTAAGTAACTATATTGTTCGATAAATGTTATTTAATATAATATTTATATCAGTATTCTTAATATCTTCAGTACTCTTGGTTTTTTAATATTTTGTATAGCCACCCCTATTTTAGATAGCGTCTCTTACACGATCGCAAAGACTATCATGCTGATTCTCTTGTTGCAATATGTGGCGCAACTCATTTAAAGTCTTTGGTTCCTTTTCAATTTTTCTACAGTCAAGATAACCCCAAACATGTTCGATAATATCTAACTCCGGGCTTTGTGGCGGCCAGACCATACTGTGAACTACTCCGTCCTCTTGTAGCTTACTTGCTGTAGTTCTTGACCACTCGAGAAATATATTTGGGATCGTTATCTTGCTGCAGGAGAAAATTATTATCAATAAGACGATGCTCCAGAAGGTATAGCATGCTGCTCCGATATTGTTCGATATTTCTCCGCTGTAAGCTTCCCTTCAATTTTAATACTGTCACCAATTTCTTACGATTATGTGCAGACCCAAACCCGTGTGTCAGTGCATAATACTTTTCACTCATCGTCTGCCCAATTTTGATAGTCTTTAGCATATTTGAGTCGTTTTGGTTTATTCCTTCGTCGCAAAAGAGGTTTCTTAACTGCTACACATCCACGTAATTCCTCAAAAATCGCCTTACAATCGAAGCATGTACTGACGTGCCTGTAGTTTCTTCTAACTCTTGCGCATTCGCTCTGTAAAGTTCTTTTTGGTCGTCCAGACTTAAGTTTGTCCATCACGTTGCCTGCTTCATTATATTTTTGAAGAATTTTTTGTACATTACACCAAGAACACTTCATACACATTGCGATTTCTGTTTGGCTGTAACCTACCTTCTTGATATAAAACAACAACTTCATTTCCGTTTAATAACGGTACTTTCTCCAAATGTAAGTACACATGTATCACAACTTCCAGCACCAGCACAGTATACTCGCTTCTACACTATTATTTTTTCTGTTAGGAATATAATACAAATCTCATTATAATTTAGACCTAAACTCGTCGCCCTTGGGAACTACAATCAAGAATAAATACAGACAACCCAACCACGAATTTTATTGCCTCTTAATACAAATACCGAAAATTACATTGCCCGTGGCATACCTGCTTGTCTGTTTATTTACCGCATTCTTGCATACTACAGGGATTACGATTTCTAAGTATTCTTTTGTGTGCATGTGTTAGTATACCATTTTGCAGGTTCAAGTAAATCCTATACATCATTACAACTAAAAATACATTAAGAAATATTTCCGGAACCCCGTCCATTATATAAACTTTAAAAATATACCTACGTACTTCTTTATTTTGCGCAGTACTGTATATATGTAGTTAGATCTTCCATTCAAATAAGAAAACAAAAGCTTCAATATGATAGGTGACAAACCAAAGCTACTTAGCTTTCGAAGTAAGATATTGCGGACGGTGGCCAAAAGTATTCTAGAAATCTGTGTAAATTACATCCACCTAAATTCTTTCTCTCTATTTTCGGAAATGTATTGGGATATGGTAGCTAGATAGGACATTGTAGATCTTCTAACGAAAAAGCCATATTGATATGGTGATATGTAACATATCACAATATGATACAACAAAGTGGACAGTAAGTGCTCAAATACTTTTGCGAGGTTGGAAATAATTGAGATAGGTCGATAGTTCGAAATATCCCTTTCTTAAGGACCGGGAACAATCTTGGTTTTCTTCCAAATCGTAGGGAACACAGGGATAACCAAATTTAGTTTGTTAAATATTTAATAGCCTAAAAGTTTATCAAGTGATTCTAATTTCTGATTATTTCCAAAATTGCAAGCTTCATCAAAGAAACAAAAGCGTCTTAATAACGACGAAAGAACTATTGAATTA
Organism: Trypoxylus dichotomus; assembly: GCA_023509865.1. Taxonomy (NCBI): domain Eukaryota; kingdom Metazoa; phylum Arthropoda; class Insecta; order Coleoptera; family Scarabaeidae; genus Trypoxylus; species Trypoxylus dichotomus. The sequence goes on from CM042081.1 coordinate 41,138,334, forward strand.
CCCACTTCTTTCTCCAGAAATGTATTCGTTGCCTATTCTAGTAGATATCTGGATATTACCTATTTAAAATTGCTGCAAATGTTCTCGAATAATTCTAAAATTAGCTACAATAAATCACTAATGTAGTAAGTACAACTTGTAACAAAGGAACCACTTCCCTGTAATGCCATCAATATTTTAACCAATAATATTTACGTTAAAGGCAGCAGCGTAAGTGCAAGTGACTATATACAGTCTCCTCAAGGCATTATATTTCTTCCACACGTGAGTAGTTATGGTAAAAGTGAAGGAGGAATAATAACATCGAATTACTGAAGCATAATTAAAATTCTAATTTAAGATCACGTTCAACGCCAGAAGGAGAGCTACTTCCTGTGTTAGTATTATTATCACACGGCTGCGCGCGTATATACCTTTTCAGTTAACGCCTTTCTTCTTTTCCAATTGAATTAACAAGGCCCGTTCGCCCTACGGCCTAGGAAATCCTAGAAAAATAAATCGCCTACGGATTCGTTTCTACGAAGACAGGAAGACGTCCGTGTCCGGATTCGTAAAGCTTTCCGAGAGGGTACGCGCCCAATGGTGTATTTATAATCGGGCAAGATTAAATAAATCGAACGTCACTTAATTTTAATTAACAAGTTGCTCGCAGCACGTGTAACTAATTTTAAAGCGCTGATGCTTACGTCCGTGACTCAGAACGGGGGAAAATAAATCTATCGATGTCGGAAAAGTAGATCTTAAACGGTTAGACAATGATTGTGTGGTGTTTGGGAAAGTTTTCGTTTCAATGACTCAATCTTTATTTTGTTAGACGAGGTAAATCCAAATTTAACTTGATTCTTCTCTTTTTCCGATTAGTTTCAATTAATGCTTTAGAATATCAAATTCTAAAATTACGAGGGTAAGCCGAAAAAATCGGGAACTAACATTGAGATGGCGCTATGTGAAAGCAATCTTTGACGCTATTGCATAATTTGATGTTTCAATGACATACACTACCGCTCAAAAGTATTTAGGCACTCTCACTGACAGCAAAAATGTATAAAAATTCAGCAAAAATGTTAATAATATTTATTTTTTATGTACAGATACACGTACATGAATAAAAATATATTAAATAAATGTGAAAATTAAAACGTTTAATTTAAATTTTGCTTTCATCTATGTGACCTCTTGATTTAATAATTGCAGCACACAATCGAGGCATTCTCGCAATAAGTTTTGCCAGAGTATCTTGTGTTATTGAAGTCCAACTCGATTGCAATTTGTTCCACACGTCAGTAGCTGATATCGGAACCGATTTCCGCACTTCCCGATCTAGTTCTTCCCACAGTAACTCGATTGGATTCAAGTCGGGGCTCTGGGGAGGCCATTCCATAATTTTGAGAGTTCCTTCATCTTCTCAATGGCGTAAATAGTCTTTACATAATTTAGAGGAATGTTTTGGGTCATTATCTTGCTGGAAGATAAAATTTTGACCCAAAAGTCGAATTCCGAAAGGTATTGCGTGGTTCTCCAAAATTTCGCGGTATAATTTTTTTAATATACCGTCAATTTTCACAATGTCCCCTACACTAGTGCCAGCAAAACAGCCCCAAATGATGATAGAACCTCCACCATGCTTCCCGGTAGCAGCAATACACTCTTCTCTGGCACGTTCACCCACAGATCTTCTTACGAATATGGGTTCCGAACAACTCATATTTGGACTCATCCGTCCATAGGACGTTGTTCCACTCTTCTATGGTTCAATGTTGGTGTTCACGAGCCCATTTAAGTAGCTTTTGCTTGTTTTGTTTGCGGAGTAATGGCTTTTTCATCACAATACGTCCATGGAGCCCGGCTTTCTGTAGGCGACGATTGACTGTAGAAACACTGACTAGTTTTTTGGCGACCAACATTTAATTCTGCAGTGATTTCCGGGGCTGTTTTGCGTCTATTTAACTTGCTGGTAACCACTATTCTGCGATCATCTGCAGATGTTGTCGCTTTTGGCCTTCCAGTCCGTCTTTTATTAAGAAAACTGCCAGTTTCCCGATATTTTTTTACGTTATAGTCAACCGTAGCGTGGTGTATTTTCATTTTTTTGGCAATTTGTCGATTACTTATGCCACTTTTATGGTAAGCAATTATAAGCGCACGTGTTTCCGTACTAATTTCTCTTCGCGGAGGCATTTTAAAAAATTGTCACACGATATTTCGCTCACGACGTGAATAAAGTAAATACCACACTGCAACTGACCATAGGTTACAGATTCCACTATAATCTTCCAGGAAGGTAATTCAAACATTATTACCTACAATCTAACAGATGACTAAATTTACCCAGTAAATTCAGAGAGATTGTTATTGTAATTGCACCGCAATAAACAGTTTATGGTAATCCGACCAAGTGCAGGTAAATGATAGTAAACCTTATGCGATATAATGGGTGTTTATCTTACTGAACTACATTTTAAATACGTATTTCATTTTATTATAATGTTCTTTTGGTAAACATGATACTATATGAATAATCCATGAAAACAGGGGTGCCTAAACACTTTTGAGCGGTAGTGTACGTGTTAAACTTCGTGTCGATCTGTCAAGGAGTTTGTTGTGTACTCTCGTTTAAGGCAGAGCACTTTTGGGGCTTTTTAAAAATAGACAATATTGAAATTCCCGCAGTGATTAAAAACCTCCGGAAAAAATATTTTTCGAACAAAGAAATTCATGCTGATATAGTAAATGTGTTAGGCAAGGATGCTCCTTCTTTTAAGACTGTATACAAATGGGTGAATGAATTTAAAAAAGGTCATACGCAGAACAACATTGACAGATATTGCTAAGGCTGCAGGTATCTCCCATGTCTAAAGGGATATGCAAGATGGGTGCCGCTTTTGCTCGCACCACCGCAAAAAGTCCAAGTTTAGTTACCGAATCTTTCAGCGTACCCTCGTATGAATGAGTACGAATATAAATTTTCCAGTTTCTTTTAAAGGTTTTTAATTTTTAAAGCACCTGCTTAGACAATCTGATGCGAGCCTTCATCTTCTCTTTAAGAAGAGAGAATTATTATTTCAAAACTAAAATAAATGTTTGCCATTTCATTATCATCATTAATTCACTTAAACCCTTATCAATTTATATAAGAGATATCCAAGTGGCAGTCTTAAATAGTGCAAAAATATTTTGTATTGAATAGTGATTGGCATTCAGGGAAATTTCTGTAGTTCCATATGAACTTTAGAAGAGAATATTTGATTTTCTTGCCCCCCTCTGTATTTTATTTCCATGCGAATGAATTCTAATTGTTATATACAACTTTTGAAAATGGATCTGATAGACTTTGGTGAAGAATTGCCGACGCAAGATTGGATATTTCAGCGAGACAATGCAGCTATCCATAATTCCAGTGGCTTCATTAAAAAGACATTAATTTATGACAATAACCTCTCGCTCACCCGATCTGAACCCGATCGAAAATCTTTGGCAAATGCAAGAAAGGGGTATGCCAATAATAAATAATCCGAAAAGACAGTGTTCAAACAAAAAAAACTTTTGCTTGATTTACATATTCACTTAAGTTATTTTGTATTACCTATCGGTAATCTTCAATTGTGTAATGTTGACGACGTTTTGCCTATTCATAACATGCTCACTTCATCATCGGTGTTAATCTTGGCTTTTTCAGGGGGCGTCTGCATTTTAATCCATCTTCGTACTGTACGCGTGGATATTTGCACTCCTTGTTGAGACATTGTATTTCCTATTTCTTTGGCGGATAAACCTCGGTTTTCAGTTGCAAGAAGAAGGTCCTCGCCTCTGGCGCGGTCAAAACGCCGAGTCACCGTAACTTTCTGCCAAAGTGGTTTCGCCTCTAGCGTGGTTTACACGTCGAGTTACCGTGACACTTTGGTTTCCCCTAGTCTCTTGAAGAAGCCTCCTACAACGGAGGCGAAACGTCGAGATCCCACCCTATCTCTTTTGGTCACTTTCTTTTTCCTTTTTTTTCTCTCGTATCCCCCCTCCCGTTACTATTTCTTTCTTTTATTCTTTTCACCTTTCTTTCTATTTCACGTCCCCCCACCCTTTATCATTTTTTCTTTTTATCTCTTTAACTTCTTATTTTTCTTTCTCTTCTTACTATTATTTCTTTATATATATATATCTCATCATGACACGGTCCAATTCCAGAAGTAGTTCGTTTATTAAGACAATTTTATATAACTTGCAAGGTATTGATGTAAGCGCTTTCATTCCAAGACTCCAATATACATATATAGATATATTTTGTAATGCATGTCAGCAATTATCCTATTTGCAATGATATCTATTATTAGTAGTCATTAATATTTAATTATACATGATTACATGTATGTGTATTTATCAATTTCTTCTAAGTCTAATTGTAAGTAAATAGTTCACAATAAATGACGGCCTTGATTTTCCGCAATTACTTCCTTTTGGTCTGCAAATTCCCCAAACACGTTGAATAGGATATTTTGCTAGAAAGGAGGTCTGCATTTTCACTTTTCTTCTTTTATTTCGTAAATATAGATATTTACTACAGCTCGTATAGAAGAAAACGAAACTTTTTTTGTTAATGTTTATATGTCAATCTAAATTAAATAGTTGTAGTAATGATCCACCGCTTGCTGCACAAGCCCAACAACACAAATTGCTTCTCTATCCCATTAACCTACTTCCACAGCGACAATTCGGTTCGAAAAATCCGAGAGAAGTAGTAATTTTGCGTAATTAGTAATGCAGACACTTTTACTCACAGTTGAGTTCTCTTTCACAATTCCGACATGTTTTCCGTCCGCGTAAACACGCTATTTCTGTAAATAAGTTGTCCGGCAGAACAGCTACCTGCTACCCGTTTGAAAATAACAGGAAAGTGATTATTTTTACCAAGGCTATTTGTGGTTGGTTAAAAATTAGTTCTTCCACTAAGAGTGATTAATTACATGAAAATGCTGGTGTTTATTTTAAATGGCTTACACGCTTCTCCTTTGCGGATAGTTAATATGGTGAAAAAATGTTTTTAGCACTATTTTCAAGAACAGCTCTTAATTTGAATGAAGAAATTGAAGATAGAATGAAGATGAAAACATACAGCTTGAATGGAGAAAATATGAGAGCTTAATTTATATTATTTATTTAGTTAAGTTGGTTTTCAACGATTATGGGAACGTAACTAGAATCTACAATATCAAGAAATAGTGTTAAAACCTCCAAATTGTGTTATGGATGGATGCACACATTCTATGATATTATATAGCGGCAAAAGAAATATCTCTTATCAGAAGCAAGAATTGTAATGGAACTTACTAAATTTTGGTAGAAAATTATCCAAGGAAAATTGCTACACGAGCACAATCACAGTAAATGAATTGGTCATTATTAAGTTCTTTGGTAATCTGTGGATATTTGCAGAGTAAAGTTGATAGGTTTTTTTTAACTTTTATGTATTACTATTTTCAATTGTATGTTATTATATTATCATTTTTATTTGAAACGGGCACCTTTTTAGAAACTTAGAACAGAGTAGACTTCATTATAGATATGAAAGTCTTTCTACTCCTGTTGCTCATTGACAAATTTGTGTGGATTTTAAAGTTGTAGCCCTAGTTATGGGTTTGTTGTTGAACCACACGAAGTTTAACTGCTTTTCGCATGAAAAGCATTGGCCAACAGGAAATAACCTTACTCTTGGTTTTGAAAGCGTCGTAGTACCTCGAAACTGTGATAACAAAGTATCTCAGGATGATTAAAAAAGATAGAAATATTAAAACCAGCTGGTTGATGAATTATCGCAAAATTACAAGGATCATGTAGCAAATATATCATTTCACCAGGATATCAGCAACACTTGCCATAAGTGTTAACCCACTCTTAAAATTACAAAAAAAAAAAACTAATTATAAAATAAACCTCTATTCTCTACTTACACAAAGAACTGTAACAACGTACTTATTAATTTGCTAACAAAGATAATTATTAATTAACTTAAATTTGTGATTCGTTGTGTCTACCTTTCGCTTTTATTACTGCCGCACACAATCTTGGCATTCTCTTTACCAGCTTTGCCAATGTTAGCGGCTTATTTTTGTAGCGTGTTTTGGATCATTATCTTACTGGAACACGAAGTTTTCATCGATTAATTCTATTCCAGATGAGATGGCATTCCTCCACACTTTAGGAAAATTCTTCACTAATCATAGCTTGCAATATAAAAGCTGAATGAAAACTAAATTTTTCATTATATTAAAATCCCCATGTCGTCTATTTTCATATTTTAAGACGGCTGTGACGTTTCCGAAAAACTGTCCTTTTTGCGGTATTTTAATGCCACTCGGTTTATTAGCTCCAGACAGAACATTGCAGAGGAATTATAATCTATCTCGTACGTACAGTTTAATAATATAAATATTTTGATAGGGATAAAAAATAGTTAAAAAGTAGTTAAGTGGGTAAACATTTATGGGCGGTAGTGTATGTGCCGAATCGGAGGTTCTAAACATTTCCGTAAAATAGCAGAGACAACTTACGTGTAAAGAGTGTTATCACGTATTTAAATGCATGACGACTATTCAGAATAATCCACTACAATTAAAACCACGAAATTTAAGCTTCGAAGCGTTGTAAAATTTAACAGCACAGTTTCCAGAATTGAAAAGCACATGCCAGGATATTAAATCAGCCTTAAGCGATAATGATCGGCCTACAATTAAATAATAGGAATCAGAATTTACAAATGAGTGATCCAGACGCAACTAATGAAGCATTATATAATGGTTTTTCTACGAAGCACCGAGCAGGCGGAAAATCGTTAAATTGACAAACAATATATTCACACGTTTTGTTTCAACTAATTACAGCTTAAAACGTATGGCTCTATTGCTACGGTGACTGGCCTGTGCAATCTTCTGTTAAACCTACTATTTTCATCTCGCTTTGTTTCGTTAACTGTTTGAAGTACTTAGAAAAGTAGGAGTTTCCTCCGGCTTACTAATGTACCCATTTCCAATGACTACCTACGAGCTCGTTGTATATTTAAAATCGCATTGCCCTAAATACCACTCTTCAAAGTCGCAGATAATAATGTAAATCAAACGATCTAAGTAAGTGGATTGGTTTTTAATCGCGTAAAATAATATATTTGTTCGAATTAATGCAGTTTTTCCCAGTGAAACCGTGTTATTGTTGCATTATGCAAATTCAAATAGTCACGTCTAAGTAAATAATTCTCACACTTTCGAACTTGTTGATGTGATTTGCCGATATAATTATATTAATCGAATAAGCGGAGAAACTCAATGCCTAACATGCAGAGAACACTAATCAGTCTAGTTGCATGCCAGCTTCAAGATAGGTGTTCTAGATCTAAAACAGGACAGCAATACGGTATAGAATTTTGCGAGGAAAGTAGAAAGAACTATGACGCGCAAAATGTTAGAATCAAAAGTACAAGTATACTCGCTATTCCAAATTAAATATTACTGCATTGCCTGCGTTTATTCATTCTATTATGTAATTGAAATCTGCAAATTAAATTTTAATGGCTATTGGGATGCAATCCCAAGTGTAAAGAAAAATAAGGAACATTATAAGGACAATTTAATTTTAGTAAAGTATGGCTCTAAAAGGAATTATATAAGAATCATTATACTCTAAAGCACAACAAATAAGTGTACTTTCGCTCACATGAAATAGGACGGTTGATAAAATTTTGCAAATTTAAAAAAAATTGGTAATGCATAAATTCATTCCTGATTGATGGGCTTCATTGACAAATTATATACTCATAATTCTTCTTTACAATTGTTCTTCAACAATCAACAAGCTTATCGATTCTAATTTTGAAAAAGGAACTTACTTTTGATTGAACAAATTTTCGTAAGATAATATTTGGCGGCTTTTTCGGAAGTAAGATTCATTTCATTCAAACCATTCTGCAAGGATCCGAATAGAAAATATGATGGGTGATGCTGAAAAATCTCATTGCAACTCCTATAGTTTCCGGAGCGTTTATTGAGTGACATATAGCACGACAATGCTAAGTCACACGTCACCCAAATATGGCCTAGCATTGTCGTGGTGGAAGATGATGCCTTTTCAATTTCAAAGAAAGGTGGTTGTTCCATTCTTGTATGGGGTTGTTTTTCATTAAGTGAAACAGTGGACTTTGTAAAAATTGATGGAATAATGAGGAAGAAGAATTATCGCGAGATATTAGAAGAAAATGTCCTACTATCTGGATTGGACTGAATAGGGAACAATTTGGGTTGATGTACGATAACGATCAGAAGCACACGTTATGCATATTATACAAAAATTACCTCGCTGATGCAGAGAATGAAGGAATATTAAAGATAATGACTTGTTTTCCCTGGACTGGAAACCGGATCTTAATTCGATAGAGCTACTGCGGGACGAACTCGACGGACGAATTAGAAGAGAATGTGCAATGCCCAAAACCCACCTCTGGACGGTACTGCAGAAGATACATGCATGTCAGAGCAGTTATTATATGAAGAGGTGAAATTTTCGATGAGAAGAAATTTGTGTCTTTAATTGTTAGCAATGCCTTTTTGAACTTGGATAACAATAGATTTCACGAATTGTTTCGTCAGATGTAATGTCGATAAAATTGTATTTTTTAAAAACATTTTCAAAACATTTTGTATACTATGAACTTTTTGAACACATCATATGCCGAAATAATAATTGGTTATACGAGGGCGACCTCAAATGTTTCCGGAATCGACAAGAAAACCACGGTATTGGCGTGGTTTCTTATTTTAATCATCAACACACTTTTTCGAACGGTGCTCCAGTCTCTTCAAGCCGTCGGAAAAGTAGGATGTTTCGAGGTATGCAAAATAGCAATTTGTAGCGACGATGACCTCCTCATTTGAGGCAAATCTCTTTCCTCCCGGTGATTTTTTCAGTTTTGGCAATGGGAAAAAGTCAGTAAATATGGAGAATGAGAAAGTCATTCGTAGCGCAACTCATTCAATTCGGACACGACGATGCAGGATGAATGAGCTGGTGCACTGTCCTGGTGGAAAAGCAGTGTTTTCCCCTGCAAACGACGCCGTTTCTCCTTCAGTACTGCATCGCATAGACTCAATAAATCGCTGCAGTATCGCCCCGTGGTCGTCCTTCCCTTCTGCAGATAGTCGATGAGGATCACACATTGGAAATCCCAATGGTCGCCATGATCTCTCCGGCCGATCGGTCTTTGCTTTCTTCGGAGCCGATTCCCCCGGAAAGGTCCACTACTTCGATAGTTTCTTGGTCTCCGGTATGTAGTGGTGGATCCAAGCTTCATCCACGGTTACGAAACATATGAACAATTTCCTTGGATTGCGTTGCTTCCAGGCCAGACACCCTTCCGAAACGGTCGCCCAATTTCGTTTTTGCTCCGGTGTAAGCAAACGAGCTTTTTCATATCCAAAATTTCGTGTAGGATATGGCAAACCTATTCTTCTGAGATGCCCATTGTCTCTGCTATCTCTTTCAGCTTCAATCGGCGAGCGGCTAACATGACATCATGAATCTCGTCGGCCATTTCATCGTTAGCAGCGGTTCTTGGGCGTCCACTGCGTGGTTCGTCAGTTGTGTTCATGCGTCTCGCTCACCCAGAAGCCGATGTTCGGAAATGATGGAGTACGTCCGCCATGAACCTCTAGCAAAATATTTCGAATTTCCATAGTCGTTTTCCCAGCCAGAAATTTGAATCTATTAATTTTTGCGAAACCGCCCGCCTTGCTACACAAAACACATTCTTAAACAACAACTATTGACAGTAGATATCTGAAATTTTGACAGTTGCCATAAAAGAGGTTGTCCTTGCCGACTAATGAATTCACTTCAACCTTCGTGCGCCGTCTCATACCGATTCCGGAAACATTTCAGGACGCCCTCGTATTGCCATGATATGGATTGTTCAATATTTTGCTACTTCTCGGTATGTGGTATTAAACTTCTGAGTTATAATGTATATGTTTCCACATTGGTTTGTGTAGATAACTAAGATTCGTTCATAAATTCTTGGTAACAAATTTTTATTAGTTGTGTTGTCTTTACGAACGTAAAAATTGGAAAATTTATTGCTAATATCCTCCACCATCGTCCTCGTTATAATTTTATGTTTCGTGCGAAAGATCAATTCGGGTGATATTCTAAATTCTACTAAATGCTACTAATAAAAAGGGATAAACATCAATAAACGTAAGAAAACTCGTGTTGAACAGTAAAATTTGTTTCATTTCCTAATAAATGCTTCATTTCTCATCAAAGAATTTTCTGGACATCTTGTATAACTTTAAATGTGAGTATTGCTAGGGTAGTTTCTCAAGATGTAACATTTTTTAGAATATTTTTTTTTAATATGAATAATGTAAAAAATCACTTTTTGTAATTCACACTGTATACGAGTCTCTTGTTCATTTGATTCAAGTAACATTGACTTATGTATATACAACTAGGTATTTACTATTTTGTTACGCAGTATCGAAAATTAAAAGCCCATCTAGCTAATAATCGTTCTGCCAATGCGGGGCAACTTCCTGAAACGGATCTTAATCTATCCGATTACACGATTGTATGGAGCAACATTACTGTTACGATTATTGTTATTGTCATTACGTGAGTTGTAATTATTGTATAGAAGGAGAGTATAACAAACGAACCTATACTTATCTAAGATAATAAATAAATGCTGCTGTGATGTAAAAAAGTGAAGCGAGTTGAGGCATTGATACCCTGCAATTTTCCCTAGCAACTATAACTGATCGTGTCTAGTTGTTCGAAAGAGGTTTTGTCGATTGTACTTTACGGCAATACAGAAAAAGATTCAAAAGGTGTTAGTAGCGGATATTTGTATGATAAACAGTGGCTTGCTCTTGAAGTTACTACAAGATGAAATGACGATTGCAAGGACTGTGTGGATGTACAATTCACAGGTATAGCAGTAAACTCCACTCACACAAATTAATTAATTATTTCGTCGGTAACACGGTTGACAATGGGAGCCCACGTGCTCTCGAAACGCTGCGTTCCGCATAATTAATTAATTTGTGTGAGTGGAGTTTACTGCTATACCTGTGAATACTACAAGATGAAGTTTGTTGTATTCAGTACAAGATTATTATGCAAAAGTTCGTTTTATAAATTTGATGAGAACCTGTCTATTATCATTTACATTGAGTATTGGAACAAATACAAAATAAATAATAATAATCTTTTAAAAATCCCATAATTAGAAGGATTGCTTACCAGACCATATTCAATACTAAGAAAAAAATGCAATGTTTCTTCTTTCACAATGTCGATTGAATCGGCCGATGCTTATTGAAAATCCATATTGAACATGGGCGAAGAAGTAAAACTCAATTTTACAAATATTTCCATTACATTTTAACACAGTATTAATATGGCATGTTTCGTTATCACAGTAGCTTCATCTGAGGAAGTATAAAAAGTTTAATAAAGTCTAATATTTAATGTTAGATACGAGGGTTACTATTTACGCCTGCAGAATAATAAATAAAAATAAATACAGTTAAATTTCTCTTGAACGGACACCAACGGGACCAACTGAAGATGTCCGTTCAGGAGGGGTGTCCGCATAAAAGAAATATGTAGTAGATGCAACAAAAATCGTGTTTTAATGAAAAATGAATATATTAAAGAAACTGGGACATTTAAATCGTATATATACATATATATATATATATATAAATGTTTTTAAAATAAATAAGAAACTTTAAACTTAAGAAAAAAAAGTTTATTTCCTTTAGATACATACATCCAAAGTATAATATATGTACATAGATACATGAATGTAGTATGTAGTATGTAATACGAAACAATGAAATGAATAGTCACTTTAAGGGCACAAAAATTCATATATTGTTGTTTGTCTTCTCTTTTTCTTTAAAATGGCGTCTTGAAATCGTATTTCTAATTTAGAAATAAGCTCCAAAGACTCTGTATCTCCGTGATTTTCGACAAAACTTTTGAGCTGCTTGGTCAGGGTAACAGCTTCACCATAATTTGGGCACTGGAACCTCATCGACATCAGAATCTTCCGAAAGTTCTTGTATTTCAACTGGATTTGCAATTTCTTGTTCTGAATCTAGATCTTCAACATACAAATCTTCATCTACGTTGAAAAAATCATTAAGGTTTTCATTATCCGTCAATTTCAATAAATTCTTATTTTTGAGGATATCTGAAAGTACACTAAGAGGCAAATCATCTTCTAGGTCAGATGTATCAGCCTCAGTTAACTGGTCTTCACTTTGCATATTTACATGATTAAATCCTGCTTTGCGGAAGCAATTTTGAACTGTCTCTTTGATTACTTGGTCCCAAGCGGTTTCTGCCAAATGAACTGCATCCAGTGGTGTAATTTTCTTTATTAACTCAAAAGCTGTACCAGCAGTTTCAATGTTTACTAGCAGATGTTTGAATATTAGACTTCGGTAATAAGTTTTAAAATTCTTTATAATCCCTTGGTCAAGTGGTTGACAAGCTGATGTACAATTAGGGGGTAAAAATAATATTTTTATATTATTTAAGCGATCGTCTTTCGGATGAGATCCCGCATTGTCTAAAAATAACAAAATGGTTCTTGTTTCTTTAGCCATTTTCCAATCTAGATCTTGCAACTACTCTGTCATAATCTGTCCTGTCATCCAAGCTTTCTTATTGTATTACCAAGTTACAGGCAGGTTATTTATATTAATGTTTTTAAAAGATCTGGGTGCCCTACCAGTGACTAGGAGTTTTTCTTTTTCACCTGCCATATTTGTACAATGCAAAATTGTAAACCTCTCTTTGGGATACTTACCCCAAACATATTTTTCCTTCTTTAATGTGAGCGTTTTGTCGGGCAGAGCCCTAAAATACAGGCCTGTCTCATCGGTATTATAGATGTCTCTTGGTGAATATCCCTTAATCAAAGGACAATTTTTTTTTAAAAATGATGAAACATCTTCAGCATTAACCGAAGCTCCTTCTCCTGAAATCGCTGTGGCGGATTCTAAATTTATGGAGCCAACCAGAAGAAGCACTGAATGTAGAATGTCCCAAAGAAGCGGCTATTTCTTTAGCTTTACATCGTATTAAATCTTGTGTATTCTTGCCATACTAATGCCAAGGATTACTCAATCTCACGATACGTGGCATGACGATCTTGCTTTATCACTTCGCGCACAGCATCGATGTTTTCTGGCACAACAATCGACTTGGATCGATCTTCTTTAAATTCTAAACAACGGCCACGATTGGATTCATCAAGCCAGTGGATAAATAGTGGTTTTAGATGATGCCTCATAGCCAAAAACTGAAGTTGGTTGATCGATGCACTGTTGTTGAGATAATCCAGGTCGAAAATCGTAGTAAATCATCGCACGAAAATTCTCACGAGTTAACTCCATTTTTTGACTGAGATCAAATTGTCAAGTCACTAAACAACACAAATAGCATCCGTATGACAAAACGTTCTGACTATGTATACACTCAAATAATGTTAAACTTTACGATGTATATGTCAGATGGTGTTTAGCAACACCATTTTTGACAATTCCGGATATATAAGTAGCAACCCTCGTAAGATCTTACTAAGTTCTATCTTCCGCGAACGTTAGAATTATTTATTTACTATTGCTAGTATTGCATTATACAGAGAAAGTATAGCGCTGGAACAAACATTATTGGTACTAATAAATTTGGCTAGAATACTGTTATAATTAGAGACTGGATTATATGCAAAGTGCAAAAATTTAATCTAATTTATTTATTATATTTTACGTCTATTTGTATTACACTGATTAGAGTTAATTAATTTAATTTAAATTTTTGCACTTTGAATATACTCCGGTCTCTAGTAATAACAAATTAAAAACTAACAACTCGGTGTAAAAACGATACAATTCTTGACACTGCTAATTCGGGTTGGAAATCATCTTATCAGTCTTACTGTTATAATTTTAACACATTCCGGACATTTATTTTTTTTTTATGAATGTAAAAGCATTCCATTCCGTGCAAATAACTACGTCATCATTTGTCTTTACGCTACGCCTATGATCAAGCCATAAAAATTCGATGTCTGGTAATGGACTTTACCGGCATGAATGCGGATATAATCCGTGTTAGAACAATGACTTAAGGAACCGGCCCCGGCTGTCAGGAACGTGCTTCACTCCCACGCCGACAAAATTAAGTGCAAACATCAAGACCGCTTCCACGATAAACAGAGATTTACTGCGACGTGAAGGGAAGATAAGATGATGATGCACTTCGTTTTGTTGCGCCGCGCTAAACTTACGCGACCAAGGAGCTAAACCGACAGGAGAAGTTAGCGCAACAGTTAGAATTCTTGAATTCGATCCAGAAAAGCTCTGCACCGCGACCACATAATCTGTTTATATTTACCTACTTGTACTATCTGCGTCTTACTCTTTTAGTACTTTTTAATGCTGATGTTAGCGTTTATGGATGTACTAGGAGCTCTGCATGATTCGAAACAGTTATAATCCTCATCTAAAAATAGTTAATATTATGGAACTCGTATTACGTAGAAAAAGAAATACATGTAATGAACACGCAGGCTTCGTATCTTAGTTGTTTAATGTCATTAAAACCTACGTAAAATTTTAACGTTATTTGTACAGAGGAGAAATATTAAGCTGTAGTTACTCAATTTTCTAAAAATTGTCCTACAAATAATACTTATTCTGTTGAAACCAATTACAGAAATAATAGAAAGCAAGTACTGTCTATGTTTATTACGTTATTATTATTATTCTTTTTTCTTATTGTATTTGAAGTTAATATTCAAATAAAATCATATCGACTACTTATAGACAGTAATGTACCTTACCTTGAAAATAGTTTGCTGGGATGCAATTACAATGCCCAAGCACCTAGAATGGAAAATCGTCTGTATAAAGGCTTTTTAAGACAAAGGGATAATCATGTTCCAATTAACGGTGAATTAATTAAAGAGAGAGCAAAATTATTGAATGAAAACCTAAAAGAGACCGAAAATTTTGTAGTCAGTGACGGCTGGCTAAAAAGATTTAAAAGGAGGTATGGAATTCGACTGCTGTCGATATCTGGTGAAAAATTATCGGCACCATCACAACTAGTGTAACTGTTTAAGGAAAAGTTAATAAATGAAATTAAAGAGCTGCATTTAAATGAGGAGCAAATATACAATGCAGATGAAACCAATTTTGGATAACGCACTAAGTCATCATCCAGAGGAACAATTAAGAAACAACGGTGACTCAATTTTTGTTATGCCCAATGTAACTCCACTCCAAACAATGGATCAAAATATAATAAAAATTACTAAATTGTATTATTGAAAATTTATACTTTCGTCTGCATTATCAAAAAATCCTGAAAACATTTCCGAATCCTTAAAATATCAAGCGTAAATTTACGCAAACAAAAATAGGACATTATTTATCAAAATAATCTAAAATTTATTTATTTTTTAATATTATATGTATTATATTATTCATTGTTTTTTATTTTTTAATAAACATATATTTTCTTTTATGCTATTTCTTTATAAATAAAATAAGGCACGCTAATGTAAACTTTCAGTAATGTGAACAGTGCTGGGCTGATATCGTTCACATAATCGAGCGTCTACTGCATTTTCTTTTTTTTAGATATTTTGCACTAATTCCATTCCACCTTTTTCCGGTAGTGCCGAATTAGATTTTGTTGTTGGCAAAACTATAGTGCCTATACACAAGAGTTTAACTTAAAATCAAGAATGCTAACATAATGCGAACGATCTTTTTAACTTCGCGAACACATCATTGGACGCAGAACGCTGCTTTCCCAAATACACCAACATATTTTCACCACACCGTAGGAGCATGACTGAGTCAGCTTTGGAAGTTAATAACACAATACTACAGCTCGTGTACCCCAAACGTTGAAAAATATAAAATTTGAGGTTTCAAAATTGAAAATAAAAATAAGCTGAACTTCTACACATTGTTCATTTCAAAATTATCTTTTTTATAGCTCCTTTAACAGATATTCTTGTGTGAAGCAGAATATATAAAGACTATTCGACGATTTGCTTGCCTACTCACGTTTCCGGCTGTTATAATATTGCGCGTAAAGTGAAATCGGGTTCATATGGGTGACCGAGCCGCGTTAAAAACGGACAATTCACATTCGGGTTGAAAAATGTTTACTCCGGCAAAACAATAACGATATAATAACGAAGAAAAACTTTCACCCGAAACACCATCGCAATGTACTATCTGAGTACGAAAATCTACGCTAGTTTTAACATCTAAGCAGCGCGAATTGATGAATACATTCGACCGAGATTGTTGATTTCAGGAAACGACGCTGCCACACGATTTTAAACGCTTCCTGATTATTGTCCGTCGATAATGCCCGTGGTCTAGGAGGTTTGTAAAGGCCCGCGAGGGAAAAATGCAAATATTTACGTAATCGTGCGGCTATTAGGGTATTCGTTCGACCGGTAAAACGAAACGGTAATGGGCAATGAGTAATCGCACTTGATTTAGTCAATAGGTGTGTTTACGGGGCCTTTTATTGTATACTGACTGATAAACAGATTTTATTGCATTAATATTGCGGCGCGAATTACATAGTAATAAGATTTTATGTAATTTTGCAGACACTTTATTAATGCAGACGCGAAGACGAAATAAACCACGTTTTATTGACTTTAAATTCTATTAGGAGAAGATATGAGTAGAGTTGGGATGTCTTCCCGCGGGCCAGGTTCATAGTGAGTATAAGTGAGTACCGAGCGGATCTTTATATAAACAAACGTATAATTATGAAGTTGTGACGGACATTCGGGAGGAAAAAACGAGACTGTTGAGTGACGCAGTGAGAGAGTTTACTGATGAATTTCCTGATTTACGAAGTATGCGCCATAAATTCTCGGCCTGACGGGCTTATACAGGTTCAAGTGAAGTGCGATTCTGCTCCATGACAATGCTCAGCCACACACAGCTGCATTAACCTGAAATAAGTTGGACAAAATTCATTGGGAAACACTGGAACATCCTCTCTACAGTGCCGATCACCGTGTGACTACCACATGTATGGACTAAAAGAAGTGGGAGGTCACCACACACAGAAATGTTCGCGCGCAATTGGTTAGAGACGCGACATATTCATTTTATGATGACGTAATTAAAAACTTCCCATACAGTGGGAAAAATGTGTGAATACACTAGGGTGACAGAGTAAAATAAACACCAGGTAAAGCGGCATAAATATGTAAACAGCTAAATTCTAAGAACGAATTAAGAACTTTCTCTTGTCATTAGGGTAGGGGTAGATGTATCGGAAGGAATTCGTCATAGTTTAGTATCGTTACAACTATGCCTCGCTTAAAAGGTTCGAGTGATATTAGCGACTTCACCCGGGGTCGCATCGTTGGCCAGAGTGAACGCGGCGCTTCGCAACGTGAAATAAGTAAATTTTTTAATATTCCGTTGTCCACAGTTAACCGTGCGATTACACAATTTAAACGCAAGGAAAAAACAACAGTGGAGCCGAGACCAGGTCGCGCCGGACCTTCTGAAAGAAGTAGAAGGGTGCTTGTGCGCGAAGTGTTAAGAGAACCGCGAAAAAGTACAGCTGAGCTTGCGGCGACTTCACAGAAAAGTCGGCGCACCGTTCTGCGATACCTCCACAGTGTGGGGATGTATAAAAGGGTGGCAAAGAAAAAATCGCTCCTTACGGCGTTTGAAAAACGGCGCCGAATGGCTTGGGCACTCGAAATGCGAACGAAGCCCGAAGAGTTTTGGCGGTCTGTCATTTTTTCAGACGAAAGCAGATACTGCCAATTCAGTGATAGTGGTCGTACGTGGGTATGGAGACGTTCGTCATAGCAACTGGACGACAAATTTTTGCATCAGACGGTGAAATACGGCGGTGTGAACATCACGGTGTGGTATGGTGGAAGATCGCAATTAGTAATCTGCGACGGAAATATAAATACGGCAAAATATATCCAAATATTAACAGAAGGAGTACTACCGATATTCGACAACGCCATTTTATCTAAAGAAGACGCCACTTTTATGGAGGATGGAGCACCCTGCCACAAAGCAAGAACAACAACCACATAGAACGAGGAACAGAGGATTCGGATTTTACCATTGCCAGGCCAATCGCCAGACATGAATCCGATAGAGAATGTTTGGCACGTAATTCAGACAAATATGGCGAAACGACCCCGAAAACCCAGCAATAAGGAAGAACTCGTGGCAGCTGTTACAGAAGAGTGGTTCAATATTCCAGAAGACACCATTAATCATTTAATAGATTCTATGCCACGACGACTCGCAGCACTTCACGCAAGTAAAGGTGGATCGACAAAATATTAGTCTAATTTAAAAATTTTAAAATATTTTGTATATATAACGAGAATAGAATCTTTCTTTTAATTAGTAGGTGTCTATTTTATTCTGCCACCCTAGTGTAGAAGAGATTTTATACAAAAATAATGTGTATTCAATTTTTTTTTACTGTATCAATAAATGTTTTGAAACCAAAGTCCGGTTCATACTTGATTTGCCCTCGTATAACACATGAGTTCTAAAGACATATAACTTTCCTCAAACTTTCTAAATTTTTTAGTAACTGTTTTGTATTAATTACTTATAGAAGCATTAACTGGCCCAATGTCTTTTGTGGCGAGTTTATTTGTATCACCCTCATTATTATCTTTAGCAAAAGAGCTACTTAAGTCTAAAGCAGAAAAGTTCTCCAGTGTCTTTTTAAAGTCTCCTGTTCATACGCAACAAAATATTGGAAACGATTCTTTTTAATCTTAATAAAAAGGAGTGGCCAAATTTGTGTAATACTTTATTGACAAAGTTCCACGACACACACCTTAACAATCGTTGTTATTATTTATCGACTCCAAGAATACACTAGGGATACTGGGAGATTGCGCGCACATTCATTCTTACACGAGGGCTGGATTTCAAATGGTATTCACAATCGAAAACGTGAAGCTAATCCTCGTGTTTATCTTTTCTTGGTCAACAAAATATTTGCGCTTTCAATATAGTTCTTTAGGGTTCAATAATTGTGTTAATTTGTATTTTCAATTATCTCGTAGCCACACATTCAGTAGCAATGCTTAAAGCGATATAAACATAAAATAATTGTACGTTGATGTGCTTCACAGATCATCAACTCTAAAGTGATCCCATTTGTAAATGAACGTTAGAGAATAGGAATACCAAACAGATATAATTAAATGCATCACTAGCAATAGCTTCGATGAAAATCCAATTAAGACGATGCGAGCTGAATACCTCCTTGGGCGACAATGAATGGCTATACAGAACACTAGGATATTACATAAATATCCCGTTCGTTACCGGAGGGTCTTCTGCTACGACATCTTTGCAAACTAATTACATGGTGTTTGTTTACCGTTTGATGTTGCGCATAATTAATAAAAACCATGTAATAGTCAATATCGAATATAAACTGTTTGCCCAATTGTTAATTACGTTATCAAGATCCGCAGGTATACTCATTCAATTGTTAAAATATAAAATTTTTGCATACACTGCTGGGCATAAGTATTTATCCATTATTAAAATATTACAAAAATAAGTCAAAAGCCAATTATAAAATAAACCTTTACTCTGTACTTACACAAAGAACTGTAACATTTATAAAAACAATATGCTTATTAATGTACTAACAAAGATAATAACAAATTAACTTAAATTTGCGATTTTTCAATGTCCACCTTTCCCAGCATGCGTTTTCGTAAGTAATTATCTCTTGCCGACATTACTTTAATATTATTCTTTGTTTTAAAATACTTTGCACAAATTCTTCAGTATTCACTGTTCGCAAACTAAATTTTCCATTATACAGCTGTGGCCATATGTATTCGCCACCCTTTTTTGTTTTTTATTCCGAAGAATATATAAGAATTAAAAGAAAATTGATCGATGAAAATGTTTCATTGTGAGTGTATACAGATATTGCTTAATATTTGGGCTTTTATCACCGCACGAATTCGTCGGGGCATACTGCTCACTAAGTTGTAGCACTGTTCGGGGGTGATTTTATTCTACTCTTCGAATGGTTTTGTTTTTAAGCATTGCTTTGTAGTAGATGAGTATTTAGCTACATTTCGCTTTAAAATGTACCATAAATGCTCAAGTGGCGATAAGTCCGGGGACTGTGCCGGCCATTCCAGGACCCACACGTTATTTTCCTCGAACCAGCGCATTCCTTCGCGAGATTTATGACACCGTGCATTATCTTGTTGGAAGTAATACTCTGGCTCATCATTATCGAATAATTTTAACGCACACGGTTCCAGAACTTCTTCCAACATGTCGATGTACGTCCGACGGTTCATTCGGCTCTCGCAGACGAACAGTTCTCCGACGCCTGTTGCACTCATGGAACCCCAAACCATTATGCTACCACCCCCAAAACTTGACAGTCGGGATGATACAGTCTGGATGGAAGGCCTCTCCTCGCCTGCGTCGCACGTATTGAGGCCCAGGTTTACCACAAAGCTACCAACAAAAACATGAATACTGTTACACTTTGGAACCCATTAAAAAGAATAAAAACACTGTAGATACCTGGAACTGAATACAGAAAACCGCAAATACAATAATTATGTATTACTTACCTCAATATTTCACTCATCCGTCCACATAACATTGGCCCAATTGTCAATGGTCCAGTCTCGGTGACTTTTAGCCCATAGCAGTCTCTTTTTCTTTTGTTGCGGAGACAACCGTGGTTTATGTAGAGCTTTGTATCCACCTAAATTTAATTCACAAAGACGTCTTCTAACCGTGCGAGGAGAAATAGCAACATTATGTAGCAGGAAAAGCTCACTGGAAAGCTGTTTAGATCCTTTTTTTCCGGTCTCGCAAAGACATCCGCACTAAGACTCACTCATCTCTGCTAGTTGTCTTTCTTTTTCGACCAGTTTTCGGTTTGTTTGTCAAAGATCCACTCTCTTTGTATCGTTTTATCGTCATTCTATCTGTCGATCGCGCACATTTCACTTGTCGGGCAATAGCAGACACCGACAACCCTTGCTTTTCTAACACCACAATTTGTCCTCGCTTTACCTCCGTCAATTCGCGTGTTTTCGGCATTACTTTTTACTGTATACTATCGTATTACACAGACAAAATCACAGACACAATATCTTCACTCTAACTAGCTCAACCTTACTCTTACAACTTTTAAGAAAGACTGAAGGAATATTCAGAAATTACAATTTTACGTCTATTTTCTAATTTACTCAGAATGGCCTACAATAAACCATTAAACCCTCATTACCAGGTACCTAGTTAAGTCCGTCATCGACCCTGCTTCTTAGAAGTACAATAATATTCGTGTAACACGTTCAAAACGAGAGTGGCGAATACATATGGCCACAGCTGTATTTAAGGCATATGTCCATTTTCATATTTTACGACAGCCGTGATAAACATTTCCCAAAAACTACTTTTAATCTGTCTACCTACCTGATTCGCAGAAAGGTTCATTTTTGGTATTTTAATGCCGGTCGTACACACATAACATTAGATCTATAATTAATAATAATACAAATATTTTCATAGAAATAAAATATATTTTCTTTCAATAATTCCCAATTATGCAGGTGGGTAAACACTTACACCCGATAGTGTATATGACTAAATATATCAGAAAAACCTTTTTGAACCAAGTAAATTTAATGTGGAGCAAGCAAACGATTCTATATACGCTGTCACATGCTGTAACATTCGGCATTACTTACAGAATTTTTACATTAATTCATTGTATAAAACTTTTCACTTTTTGAGAACTGCAGGCGTAATTCTGACGAATACGCTGCACATCCACGGTATGACACCATCACACCGCTGGACCGCGGTATTCTAGTGCTTTGTATGTAGGGTATGCGGCAAAATAAACAATACTGAAATGCGCATGTGTCAAATGTGTATATGGTTAGAACGTAAGTGAATGTCTTTTTAATGTTAGTTCCTTTAGGATGATTCGCACTGTTGTAGAAAAAGTTTTTATCCTGGAGCACTAGTTTCGGTCATACGGAAAAGTTGCCGACGCATGTAGGCCTAAGTTGTTAACAAGTTTGGTCGTAGGGGAAGTGCGCTTTGCCAACGTAAAGGTTACGCGGGTCGCCCAGTGACAGTCATAACCAATACGAATCACCGATGTGTTTTCAATCATCACTAAAATTGAATATCAGTGATCGATCGCTCCGTCGAATGTTCAACAATATTGGTGGGTTTGCATACAAAATACAGACGGGACAGCGTCTGACTGCAACTAATAAGCGTGTAAGAGCTGAATACTGCGCACGTGTGTTGGCTACTGATTGTGAAGACGCCTCGAACTTGTCGAATGTTTGCTTTTCTGATGAAAGCCATATTCATTTAAACGGATACATTAACAAGCAGACAACACGAACGCACCCACATAATCGTCGAGCAACTCCTTCATAGTGATCGTGTTACCTGTGTGGTGACCGTGTTGGTGTCCTGTATCCGCACATATCTTGGGCATGTATTTCATTTAAGCAGACGATGGAACGCCGTTAACCGTGAATCAGGAGCGTTGCAGAGAACAGGTCATCACGCCATTTCTGCATGATTTTCAGCGATTTTGTCGTGCCAGGAACCTACCATGTAATCAGCAATGGTTTCAGCAGGACAGGGCAACCTGTCATACGGCTAGAGAGTCTCTTCGAATGCTGCGCAATCATTTTGGGCATCGGCTTATTTCGCATGGCGCTGATTTCCCATACCCTTCGCACTCACCAGATCTAACACCACCCGATGCGTACATATGGGGAATGCTGAAGGAGGCTGTTTTCCATACCGATCCACCGTCTGACATTCCGGAATTGCGGATTAAAATTCAAGGTTCTTTTCGTGCCATGGAACAACCTGTGTTCACAGACATGATTGTGAACCTTCATGACCGCTACGAATACTGCTTGAAACTGAGTTGTGCATAATGTTTGCAACGCTATATAATGTAAAGTAAATACATGAATAATAAATAATATACGTTTCATAATTTCAGTACTGTTTATTTTGCCGCATCCTGTATTATGTCTCAATTTAGGTAACTGAGGCCAATTTCATTCAGTAAGATAAAGGTATTCCAAAACTGTTAGACAAAATAAGCACCACGTATTTGTCAATTATTCACGTTAACAAACGAGGAACGTCATCGTTTGTAATTTCAGAATAAGCAAAAGTAAATCACAAAAATACTAAAGCAGTCGTCAGACGATGGAAATAAGTCTGTACAATTAAATCACATTAATTATTAGAACTAACGCCTTATGGCATCTGAAACATGATTCCTTTAACAATCCTTCGACTGTAAACATGTAATGTAGAACCGACATAGAATCCCTTCTTCAAAATAACGCCATCGAAGCCGTAAAATTTCAGACGACGTTTTCAATGTACACACGTGCCTGTATAAACCTCTATCGCGCGAACAAAAGACATCAGGCGCTTGATTTAGGTTGTCTTTGACAGCTCGAACGTTGCTTATGAATTTCCGAAAGCCATTATGTTTGTAGATTCGTCTCGGAGTGGCTGAAGTATCGGTCGATTGTGACGTTTTGGAAAGAAACACTTCTCTGAACGGCTTTTATTCACCGCGTTTAGTGTAAACATTATCGTGTAAGTGCGTTTTACTTCATTCCCTCGTTCTTATTGTTAGTCGAACGGAATGCATTTGTTTTGGTTTTAAATTTTATGAAGTATAAAAATGCAATTGATGGAGAGAATGGTTTTTCTTTTTAAATTTTAACGATGGATGTGTCAAGTACTACGCTACTGGTTTACAGCTTAAATTTTTAAGCAAAATATTCAAAAAAGCGGAAATTTTTGTAGTCATCTTTAAACAAACGGTTTGCTGAATGATGAAACTGTTAACATTTCAAGTTTAGGTTAATTATACATTCTAGTACCTCAGGAATGTAAAATATTTAATAGTACTTGAGCATTCATTGATTGGGGAAAAATTTACGTTTTGTAATGTCTCTGGTATAAACCTATAAATTTTATCTCCCGTTATCATGCAGTGAAGATAACTTATTTAACGTGTGTTCGAAAATTAAAATAAACATCTTTCTATTGAATGACGATTGCAAGGACTGTGTGGATGTACAATTCACAGGTATAGCAGTAAACTCTCACACAAATTAATTAATTATGCGGAACGCAGCGTTGGAGCACGTGGTATTGTCAACCGTGTTACCGACGACGTGGTCGGTAACACGGTTGACAATGGAGCCCACGTGGGCTCCCGAAACGCTGCGTTCCGCATAATTAATTAATTTGTGTGAGTGGAGTTTACTGCTATACCTGTGAATCTTTCTATTGTGTTATGACTTGGATTTTATTTTACGATAAGAGATTCTTTATTCGCTGTTGTTATGGGTAAGGAAAAGGGCATAACGGTAGAGAAGAAAACAAGAATTTGTTCTTCTAGAAAGAAGGATGTACTCTAAATGTGAAATAATACGAAAAGAAGTTATACTTCGTCAAATAGAGCTTTATACGCACGTCATTATTTGATGACGTAAGCAAAGATCGTTGGTTAATTTAACTATCCCTATGTAATATCGATATCGCCTATTCAGACGTGGAAGATGCGTATGTCTGGTGATACATCGTAATATCGTATGTCTGACGATGTCCGTCTAAAGATCCATTTGACGAATAGTATAAACCATTTTGAGACGAGAAGAGCGCACTCCCAAAACTGTGATAATTTAGGGAAGCGAAAGTAAATGGAATGCATCAGGGAAAAATCCAGATAAATAAAAACAAAAAAGGATTACTGTATTGAATGAAGTTAACACTAAAGAATAGGAGCACGTTTGTAAGAACATGATACAAAGTATGTACACAAGGTGTTATCTGTCTAAGATTGAACATTCTTCAAACATGTAACACACGGGCTGAAAAGTCCCGGGCCTAACAAAGAAAACACGTTTTTTTTGGTTCAACATTAGCTTTATTCATCAACGTAATCTCCATCAAGAGCAACGCAATCATTTCAGCGCCGCTCTAACATTTCAATACTACTTTTATAGAACGATTTATCTTTTGCCTCAAAATAGGCCTCAGTTTCAGCGATAACCTCTTCATTCGTACGAAATTTCTTACCGGCGAGCATTTTTTTGAGGTCTGCGAACAGCCAGTAGTCGCTGGGAGCCAAATTTGGCGAATACGGTGGATGTGGGAGCAATTCGAAGTTCAATTCATCTAGTTTTGCCATTGTTTTGATTGACTTGTGACACGGTGCGTTGTCTTGATGAAACAAAATTTTTTTCTTTGCCATATGCGGTCGTTTCTTTGCAATTTCGGCCTTCAAACGTTCCAATAACGCTATATAATATTCACTGTTGATGGTATTTCCTTTCTGAAGATAGTCGATGAATATTACACACATCCCAAAATACCGAGGCCATAACCTTTCCAGCCGATTGTTGTGCTTTCGGGCGCTTTGGACGAGGTTCACCAGTTGCTGTCCACTCAGATGACGATCGTTTTGATTCCAGAGTGAAGCGATGGATCCATGTTTCATCCATTGTCACATATCGACGCAAAAATTCCGGTTTGTTACGTTTAAACATGGCCAAACACTGCTCAGAATCATCATCATCATCACGTTCTTATTTTTGGTCAACAGTGAGCAAACGCGGCACCCACTTTGAACAGAGCTTTCTCATGCAATATAAAGCCAATACGTTCTTTTGATATCTTTACGATGTCAGCTAACTCACGCAACTTCACTTTTCGATCATTCAAAACGATTTTGTGGATTTTTTTTATGTTTTCTGGTGTTACCGCCTCATTTGGACGTCCACTGCGTTCTGCATCATCGGTGTCTGTACGACCACGTTTGAAGTTAGCAAACCAACGTTTTATTTTGTTTCTGATGGAGCGGAGTCCCCATAACACTTTTCAAGGCATTGCTTCGCTTGAACGGTATTTTTTCCCATCAAGAAGCAGTGTAAAATTAAAACACGAAATTGTTTTTGATCCATTGTTTTGAAAATAACAAAAGTAGCGTGACTCTTAGCACAATAACTCACAAACTAATGAATAGAATATCATGAAATTTTAACAGCTGTCTTTTGAAGGTTAGTACTAACTGAGAGAAAGGTGACTGCAATAAAACTAGCGCCATCTATGTGGTATGCCCGGGACTTTTCAGCCCATGTGTTATTGGTATAATAGGTATTGGTGAATTAGTCATTAATTTTGTTAAACTCAATATACATATCATTTCCTTAAGAGAAGTGACAAGTATACGTGTAGTTTAATTACGTACTGAATCGTAGAGTCAACTGAAGACATCAAACAGGCAATGGAACAATGACAGCGAATAAAAGTGGAAACTGGTGGAGACCTCGCAGTATCTGAACCAGATATTGATTGGATAATAAGAAATCTGATCCTACAAGAATTTATCGAGGATACTTCTAGCAATGCAGTATGTGATATAACACTAAAGCGGACAATTGGATGATAACCCACTTAGAAAGCAATAAGGTTTCACATTGCATTTACGTATGGTATATTTGTAGATTGTTCAAACAATAAAACGCATTTCTGCGGAAAAGCCAGTTTTTGGCATTCGGTATCAAAGCCTATTTCGCCACATTACTTAGTAAATTACTAAACATATACTACTATTATTTAGAAAATACAACACATCCTGTCTTTGCATTTTAAATCTAGATGATAGGAAGGGACAGGGAAGAGACGAGCTTCACATCCCGGAGTCTATTGGGATGGCTTTACAGAAAACGATCAATTGTAAAAAGGGCAATCCACACAGGTAAACAAGGATATCTAACACCTAGTCTATCTAAATTAGATAACAACTTACAAATCCAATGTGATAATTGAATTTTTCAATTCCGTATGCATGAATAGTTGTCCTTAGGTTATTCAAAACGTTGCTGGCAAACGTCCAGTTGATCTTTTTTATGCTGTTCGGTCATCATACGTGGGACAAATTTTGCTGTAACTCGGAGCATGGGCCTTATTGAGAGGCTTACAAGTTTTATGACAGTTGAGCGATAGTTTGAGCACACCAATGTGGAAGTTATCAGTTGAAGTCGAGGGCTTGCCTGATTGAAGGTCATCCCCCATTCATTGTCAAGCACCTTTATCCGTTTGTAATGCTTGCTTCAAAAGTTTGATGCGAAATTTTACGTTGCATTGCTGCTGTTGAAAATTGCACGTTGTAATAATCGGTACGAGCAATGAGACACATTCCACTCAAATAACAATAACATGGGAACTATACGAGGTAACACTCCGAAAAGATGTGCTTATGAGCGACACGATGTAACATCACTAAATCTCTGCGTCGGCACGTAATCCAAAATATTCGGTTATTATCTGAAGAGACCCCGTATATTTATTATTTTGATTATGCATACCATTTTTGTCATGTCACATCCATACGATAATAAGACTAAAGCTTTTTTCTAAGATACGTCTAACGCTTTGGATGTTTATAGTTTTGTGCACCAAAGGCGCTAATTTACATTCTCCATTCACCTATGAATAAAAACGATTTGTATGCATATAAACATGTTTTCATAGAGACGTTAGACGCTTTTTTACCTGTCCTCTCGATGATCATAGAGTTTTTTCCCGCTCTTACATCGAGTACCTTCACCATCGGCTTGTCGATTATGGCTCTATTTTAAAAGCGATAGGTTTTGCTTCAACGCCTCTCAATTTTGTAATATTCCGAAGACGGTCAATTAAATTTCAAAGCCTTCTATAAAGTTTATTGTTAGAACGGTAAGCGGCGCGTAAAAATATTCGGTTAAAGTTGTTATTGATTTCTTTCTTCGAGGCGTTCAAGAATTTTCGCGCTATGATGTATTTAACGCATTTTAACGTGATATTTTCACTTTTTGCGGTTTACTTTAATAATAAAGGGTAAATTAATTAGGTCATTTTACCACTTTTATGACTCTGTGTATTAAATTTTATATTTGGCACGGCAATAATGATTTATTATTAGTAACCGCAACGGTTTGCTGGTGTATCATGTGGTATTTAATGTCGTCTACTGCTATATAATTTGAAGAAACAAGCAATAAAGGCACTAGGAAGGCGCCATCTGGATGTCTCTTAAGAATTTACTGTAAAGAACGTTTGTGTACAGCTACGAAATTTAATAAAGTTCATCTATGAATTAAAAAAATTACACATTAATTTGTACAAACTTTATCACGTCTATGAGCTAATGAAGGTGCATTATACGAAGGCAACATGAAATGTTTCCGGAATCGGCAAGAGATGGCGCACGAAGATTGATATGGATTTATTGATCGGCAAGGAAAACTTTTTTTAAGACAACAAGTCAGGCGATTTCGCAAAAATGGATAAAATCTAATTTCGTGCAGTGATAAAACACTTCCGGATGGCAGGGAACACGGCCTCGGAAATTCGAAATACTTTGCTAGAGGTTCATAGTGGATGTACTCCATAATTCTCGACCATCAGCTTCTGGGTGAGCGAGTTCAAACGTGGCGGCACAAGCGTAAGTGACGAACCACGCAGTGGAC
Organism: Trypoxylus dichotomus; assembly: GCA_023509865.1. Lineage (NCBI taxonomy): Eukaryota > Metazoa > Arthropoda > Insecta > Coleoptera > Scarabaeidae > Trypoxylus > Trypoxylus dichotomus. The sequence continues at coordinate 41,167,003 of CM042081.1, forward strand.
GCCCAAGAATCGCTACCAACGACAAAATGGTCGACAAGATTAATGATGTCGTGTTAGCCGATCGCCGATTGAAGCTGAAAGAGATAGCAGATGCAACAGGCATCTCAGAAGAATGTGTTTGCCATATACTACATGACATTTTGGCGTGATGGCAACCGCGTTTGCTCACACTGGAACAAAACCGAAATCCGGTGACCGTTTCGGAGGAGCGTCTGGCAAGGATCCAACGCAATCCAAGGGATTTCGTCATGTTTTTCGTAATCGTGGATGAGAGTTGAATCCACCACTACATACCGAAAACCAAGGAACGGTCGACACACTGGACTTTTCAGGGCGAACCGGCTCTGAAGAAAGAAGGAGAGGACTATCGACGAGGACGGGGCAATACAACAGCAATTTATTGACCCGATTCGATGCAGTACTGAAGGAGAAACGGCCTCATTTGCAGCGGAAAAGGGTGCTTTTCCACCACGACAATGCACCGGCTCATTCATCCCGCATCGTCGTGTCTGAGTTGAATGAGTTACGCTCTCTCATCCTCCATATTGACCGGACCGAGTCACCAGCGACTTTCTCCTATTCCCACACCTGAAAAAATCACCGACAGGAAAGAGATTTGCCTCAAATGAGGAGGTCAGCGCTGCTTCAGATGGCTATTTTGCAGACCTCGAAACATCCTACATTTCCGACGGCTTGAAGAGACTGGAGCGTTGGAAAAAAACCCCACCAATACCGTGTTTTTCTTGTCGATTCCGGAAACATTTCTGGTCGCCTTCGTAGTTATTATTTGCTTGGGAAAGTAATTATTACCTAATATATTTGTAAGATTACAAACCTCTGGGTATTAGATTCTAAACTAGGTATGCTTTAGATAGAGGAAGAGCCATACCTGAAACAAAAAACAAAACGTCAAAATGTTATAATAATAATTATAATACTTATTTAAGTAACATTATACCTGATAGTATATGCTTGAAAAAAGTCAAGAAAGCAAATACAAAATAATAATCATTACATGTAAAAATTAACAAATATTACACAGACCAAAAATCGTTCTCTTTTTATAATTGTTCCAAAATCGTTCTTTATAATAATAACAATAATAGTAGCAGTGAAGGAAGACATGTTACGTGCACCAGAGCACTCCGCAAGTCAGAATAGGGCGCTGTGATGTCTAACGGTGAAGACGCTTCCCCGGCTAGGGACAAGACGTGGGTTCAAATCTTACCGGGCCTGACTTTTCCCGAAAAATCACTTTTAAATACGTTGGTAATTACAAGGAAATTATAATTTGCAATGAAATACAAAACTAAGTTTACAATTTACAGTATTCCCTTGAGTATGTCATTGTGCAACAAAGGAGTCTCTTCTGTTTCATTGAGCTTGTTCCATAAATAACGATGCTCATTAATTCATTGATCTTGAAGATGAGGATATCACTGACGTAAAAAGAAATACAACAAGAAAGAACTATTGAGTAGGGGACTAATTTCTGTTCGTATTCAAACATACTAATTTACTCATCGGTTTTCTGAACTGAATTCTTTAAAAAAATTTAGAAACATATCATTACCAGATTAAAAGCGTCTTATGTATCTCTAAATCAGGGATAGAGGCAAACCGACCGTCCATTGACCGTGGCTAACCAGATAGTCCATCCCGCATCCGATTTTTGAGAGAAAAAAATAATTTTGCAAAATGAACGAGCATTAGTATATTGTAAATGCGATCAAATTTGAGCATGGTTCCATTCTGAGGACCACAGGCGTTGTGCCTAACCTTTTTCCTTTTACAATGTACTTGACTCGCCATGATATACTTTGCTAATATGTTCTTACAAGGACTTTACCTAATCTAATGGCATTAGCTAAATTGTAGTCGGAATAACGTTGCCAAAATATTCCCACCAGGCTGGTGGCGAATACATTGCAGCAGTTTTGCCGAGTCGTCTTTCTTAAGCATTGCTGACTGGTTTATTAAAGAAATACTGATGAATAAGACTGACGTTATAAAATGTTAACACTTATTTCCCACGTACAGTATGCTTAATAAACACGGTTAAATGTCTTTTCGTTACGCAATTTACCTATTGAGGTCGCCGAAATATGACATTTAATGTAGGTTAATGTATGTATGCGACATTTGTACAAAAATCTCTCAAACTACCGGATCTATTAATCAAAACATGCGTATGTCTTTTTCGAACTTGAAAAGTGAAATCAGATAACACATTTTCCTACTATGACACGATTAAAAATCATCCCCGAGCACGTAGGCGTTTGAACTGAATAGGGAGATGATTTTTTATCGAAAAGAGAAACTGTCCTATTTAGATAGGATAACTAACTAGATCCATGCATTTCCGTATTTTTGAAACATGTCCGAAAGACACGAGATATGCATATTCTATTCTAAGTTAAGGCAACGATAATATCTCTGTTGTGTACTGTCATTATTCTAATTAGTTTACAACAAATTATTATGTCGTCGAATACAGATATAGAATTAATAGCTGCATGCGCGTTAGAAAAGAACTAATGACCGTTAGAAAGTTGGATGCTGCGCAAAATGCTAATACATTGAACATTGTAAGGAAGTTATAATAACAAAAAAAAACGGTATAACCAGACAGTTGAGACACAAGAGACGTGTCTTTTATTCATGAAAGTTGATAATTTCGTATTAATTAATGATAATTATTTTTAATATATTATCTTATTTTAATCAAGCAAAAATTATTGCACGCAATCTTTATATTTATTTTCATATTCAGCCAGCGTGTATGATCGTGGTAATAGATTTGTAGATGAAGTACGGACTTAATGTGATTCTACCGGTAATCAAAATGAAAGTTACGAAAGTGTGTACTATCGCTTATAACTTGTAAGTTTAACATGAGTAATATTACAAAAAGTGTAAATACAGCACTATCTGATACAAACTTTTCTTTTGTTTCAACGTAAACATATACACTACCGTCCATAAGTATTTGACCACTTATGTTTTCTCTTAAGGTTTTATTACGAATTACACTGCCCAATACATTTATATATGCATTTTTTTCTAATATGGGTGTGCTGAATCCGAAAATCATCTTTGCGTATCACGTCAAAGTTTAACCCTACGCTCTACTATGATCTTTGAAGAATCACTAATATGGCTAAGTTGTTACTTACGAATAATTGATAAGATATAAACAAAGTATACAATTTTAATAATTGATTTATTTGTTTAAATACAATATTAGTCAAGAGTTATAGTACAAGTATTTATTTTAATAATCATTAAAAAATTACAAGGGGACTTTTAAAAACATAAACAACAAATCTTCGTTTGCTGCACTTTTTGCTGTGTATTTTGGTTTGAACAGTCCAACAGTAGTCGGTTATTGGTTAGCGCCTAAACTTTTCGGAAATCTATCGAGATGACTATGAAGGAAATGGAGCCTTATGCCCATATTACAACCTAAGCGGTGAATTTTTTGAAGCATTTTGATTTGATTAGATCTTTGTAACTGGAGGCTCTTTTGTTTTCAAGAAAATTGTCCGCGACCATAGTGAATGAAGTCCAGGCTTCTTTCTCAGCTTCGCACATACAGTTGATGAAATTTGGATAGAGTGAAATTCCCCTTCGCGGACACCCCTCTTACACGGACACCTCCCTTAAACGGACAGTTTCTCATGGTCCCGTCCGGCTCTTATATAATTTCCATTGTATTCACTCTTTCTTGGACGGGCATCCTCTTGAACGGCCGCGGACATGAGAAAATGTTCTCTTAACCGGACAAAAAAATAAAATAAAAAGAAATGCCTTATCTTATTTTTACATCGAGAGTATTGCTAATGCATTTCTCAATCGCGCCGCGCGCCAATTTCGCTGGGACTTCCCCGAGTAAACCGAAGATTTACCGACTTTAATCTTTCGGTACAAACGCAGCCTATGTCGTGCATTTCTGCCTGGGGTGAATTAGGGACTTCCCCAAGTTGGTCGGGAATTTACCGTTCTTATTCTTTGGGTGTACGCTTTCGATTGCATCTGCTTTCAATATTAGTCTGATGTCTATGCGGAAAAGACACAGTGGGCGACACATTCATTGTAGAAATGGCTCCAAATAGAAAACATAAAGAAATCCTTCTAAACAAATGGATGTCGAACAGCAATTTGAATGAAAAAAGAAACTTTTTGACGGGTGATGGTACTAAAATTGACAAATTATGTTATGACTGGTTTACAGCAGCTCGGCATAAGGAGATTCTTTTAACAGGTATGCATATGATTTTTTTAGATAAGGTTTTCTTGTATTAATGCGTTGATTTTCTTTTCATATTAAATTCTAAAATAGATAAAAAAAGTGAGATTACCAATAGGTTTGTCGTGACAAAAACGCAAAAAACTTATTTTTCTTTTTAGGTCCACTAATACGATGTAAACCAAGATAAATAGCCGCTTCTTTGGGACATTCTACATTCAGTGCTTCTTCTGGTTGGCTCAATAAATTTAGAATCCGCCACAATACAAGTTTTAAAGCGATTTCAGGAGAAGGAGCTTCGGTTAATGCTGAAGATGTTTCAACGCTTTTAAAAAATGTCCTTTGATTAAGGGATATTCACCGAGAGATATCTATAATGAGATAGGCCTGTATTTTAGGGCTCTATCTGACAAAGCGCTCACATTAAAGAAGGAAAAATGTGTTGGGAGTAAGTATCCCAAAGAGACGTTTACAATTTTGCATTGTGCAAATATGGCGGGTGAAAAAGAAAAACTCCTAGTCATTGGAAGGGCAGCTAAACCCAGAGCTTTTAAAAACATTAATATATAAATAACCTACCTGTAACGTGGAAATACAATAAGAAAGCTTGGATAACAGGACAAATTATAACAGAGTGGTTGCAAGACCTAGATTGGAAAATGGCTAAAGAAAAAAGACAAATTTGTTATTTTTAGACAATGCGGGATCTCATCCGATAGACGTTCGCTTAAATAATATAAAAATATTACTTTTACCCCCTAATTGTACATCAGCTTGTCAACCACTTAGCCAGGGGATTATAAAGCATTTTAAAACTTATTACCGAAGTCTAATACTCAAACATCTGCTAGTAAACATTGAAACTGCTGGTACAGCTTTTGAGTTAATAAAGAAAATTACACCACTGGATGCAGTTTATTTGGCAAAAACCGCTTGGGACCAAGTAACCAAAGAGACAGTTCAAAATTGCTTCCGCAAAGCAGGATTTAATCATGTAAATATGCAAAGTGAAGACCTGTTAACTGAGGCTGATACATCTGACCTACAAGATGATTTGCCTCTTAGTGTACTTTGAGACATCCTCAAAAATAAGAATTTATTGAAATTGACGGATAATGAAAACCTTAATGATTTTTTGAACGGAACCTACATGAAGATTTGTACGTTGAAGATCCAGATTCAGAACAAGAAATTGCAAATACCGTTGAAATACAAGAACTTTCGGAAGATTCTAATGTCGATGAGGTTCCAGTGCCAACAGAAGCTATCCCAAATTATGGTAAAGCTTATACCCTGACCAAGCAGCTCAAAAGTTTTGTTGAAAATCACGGAGATACAGAGTCTTTGGAGCTTCTTTCTAAATTAGAAATACGATTTCAAGACGCCATTTTAAAGAAAACGAGAAGACAAACAACAATATATGAATTTTGCGTCCTTAAAGTGACTATTCATTTCATTGTTTTGTGTTACATACTACATCTATGTACGTATATTATACTTTGTATGTATGTATCTAAAGGAAATAAACTTTTTTTTTTAAGTTTAAAGTTTCTTATAAACACTCTTAAAGACATTTATATACATACACGATTTAAATGTCCCAGTTTCTTTAATATATTCATTTTTCGTTGAAACACGATTTTTGTTATATCTACTAATATTTCTTTTATGCGGACACCCCTCCTGAACGGACATCTTCAGTTGGTCCCGTTGGTGCCCGTTAAAGGGAGATTTCACTGTATGTCATTAAGGTTCTAATTTGAGGTCCATCAAATACCCCAGCTTTAATTTTTTCGTAACCTAGTGCTGGAAATTTTTGACATATGTACTTGAAGCAGTCCCCTTGCAAATCTAGAGCTTTAGCTTATTGTTCCATAACACCCAACTTGATGTGAACAAGTGAAAAAATTTCTTTTTCTCTGTCGAGTAAAGGTCCATTTACAATACTCTTTTGTCCAACATCTAAGGATGTTCTGGGAAGCCAATGTTTCTGAATCCAGTGTTGGTTTCTAGCTTGACTAACTCAGAGGCACAGAAAGCATGAAAATTTTGTATATCCTCTTTGAAAGTAAAACTATTTTGAGATCCACACAGATGACCTGGTTATCATCTCTGTATTTTAGTAATTTTATAATCTCCTCACTGTTGTGATATGTTTCCTTTAATGTAATGGACTATCCAACAGGAATTGAACCGAAAAAGTTCCCGTTGTGTAGTAGGACAAACTTGAAGCTTTTGCTGGAGTTGGCGATAAACAAGCGCTACTTGCTTGGGTCATATTGTACAACGTCCATTTTAGTTAACCAACCTGGCCCATTGTTACAATAAACAAATTCACATTCTTGTTTAAAATATTGCACATTGCTTTAGTAAGTTCTTTTCATTTAATCATCTCACTCATTTAACCTCCTACTAAATCATTCAACCCGGCTTGGGTGGTCCATCAGTGGAAATCACATATTCATTGTCAGAATTTACATCTGAATCTTGCTCGTCGATACTATCTATGATGTATTCAGCATCCGAATACTCAAGTGAAGGAAGTTCTGAATGAACGGACTCGATATTGTAACCGAACAAAAAAATATTTATCTACAACTATGCCCACTAGATCTCTTAAATGTACGTATGTATTTGGCAAAGTATTATGCATAGAACTGAATGTCTATAATTGCACTAAGTATCGAAAATAGAGAGCATTCTCGAATAACAAAGCAAATTCATGCACAAAAGAAAATGTCTCCGTTCAAATTAAATGTGAACGTCACAAAAAATGAACATCTAAACTCGAAAAATATTTCTAGCACGTACTTCCTTGCAAAACTGTTCGCATCCTGTTTGTTGTTCGTTCCTCGTCTGCGCTAAAGCGGGTCGCCGAGGCACGCTCCATCATCGCTTAATTTCAATTCTTTTCGGAGACGTTATTCGTCTCGGCCGGCGAGAGAAAAAGAAGGAAACGGAAATTTAAATTCAGTTACAGTAATATACAAAAAAAAAAGTATTTTTCGTTGTTGCTCCGTTGCGTAATGGAAAAATAAAATGCTACGTTTGGGAGAAAGCTTGAGAGATGAATAGGCAATTTTCCGCACCGAATTTAAAAATTATTTACTGCTTCATTAAACATAGAAATTATTAAACGAAGGAAAAAATATTGGTCGTTGTAATTGAATTAAAGCACCTTCGCATTCAAAATAGTTTATAATAGAAACACGCTAGAGTTTCTATTATCTAAATGTAAAGGTTGCTCGAAGAGGAGATGCTGCTTCTCTCGAAAGCAGAGAAATCCACATCATTATTATTTCTTTATCTGCGTCTAGTACAAGTTTTTTACATCGTATTTTTCATTTCGAAATCTATCCTCTATTAACTCCGGTTAAATATTCTTGTCACGTTTTATAACGACAAGAATCTACTACATATTTAGCTTAAATATATTCATATTATTAATATATAATATTATTAATATTTCACTATAGTATCTCTAGCGCTTTCATCCCAAGAGTTGACGTTTTTAGGGATCTTGGAGTGTTATTTGATTCCCAACTCTCATTCTCCCCACATATAGACGCAATGACTTCTGCTGCATCTAGGTCGCTTGGATTCTTGTTCAGATCCTGCAAGAATTTTTATAACACCTGCGCCTTGAAGTCTGTCTGCTACTCGCTTGTCCGCTCGAAACTTGAATATGCTTCTATTGTTTGGTACCCATGTTATCACTACCACCAATTATTAATTGAACGAGTTCAGAAGAGATTTCTTAAATATCTTTCGTATAAATCTGATGGCATTTATCCTGCTCGTTGTACTGATTATATCAATTTACTCTGTAGGTATGATTTCGAGTCGCTGTCGCGTCGCAGAGACGCAGCTAGCGCGAAATTTCTTATTAAATAATGATACATCATCATATTGATTTCCCGTCTTTACTATACCAGATGGACTTTAGCATACCCCATTACAATCATAGATCTGTTGACACTTTTTTTATCCCCACGGCACGAACCAACGTATTATTAAAAGCACCACTAACACATATGTCTAAAAACGCCAACGTCTTATACAGTGACCCTTTTTTCTTTCGTGAGGATTTTTTTTATATACTCTTATAGGGTAATAGTAATATTTAGCATTTTTGAGACATTAAATACATGTAACTTAGCAATTATTTTACATACATATATATTCGTTTAGTTAGCACGGAATAAAACAGAATATAACAAAAATTTGTTGAAAATAAGGACCTTCTTGTACAAATTACCTAATTATGTTTTGTGCAGGAGTCCCTGTCATGCATCATTTATTTTGGGCGTAATTTGGTGAAGGTAGCATATCTGAAGTAGTTGACAACACAGAGGAGAGAAAAATCTATACGAGATATAATTGTGAAGTAAAAAATAAAGAGAGCCATGGATAATTGTTGGGAAAGGAAATGTGGTGGGTGAACAGGCTTATAGGAGGATCAAAATCTAGGCAAGCATGGAAAACTTTGAGAACACTGAAGTGAAATCTATAAATCCAATAGAAAAAATGGGTAGCTGAAAGAGGTACCATGAATGTTTATTAATTGAAGGCAGAAATAATTTTAGGAAAGTAGATTACTCAGAGAAGCAGAGTGGTTTCAGACCTGGAAGACCTTGTATTGATATTTTCTGTCTAAAACAACCAACTGCAAAATGTGACGTATTACATGGAATTTGCTGTGCAAGCCTTGCTCCAAAAATTCAATCATAATCACACCCCAGATCACTGTTGCCATATCTTTCCTTTTCGATTGCATAGTTTTGAACTTTTTCGTCCTCGGTGAGTTTGTGCGATGCCATTCTATCGAATACCTCTTTGATTTCGGTGCAAAAAAATGAACCCATGTTGCCTTTCGGGTCACAATAATTTCCAAAAACTGATCTCCCTTTTGTTCTCTATTGTTTTCTTGTTTCTTTATTGTGGTCGGTTAACATTCTTGGTACACACTTTGCACAAACCCTTGAATACCCTAGTTGTCGAATCATCTTCTTCACACTGCCTTTACCGAACTAGAGAATGCGACACAATTCATCTGCAGCCATCCGGCGGTCACGACGAATGATATCATCGACTGGCTGAATGTTACATGGAGCCACTGCAATCAACGGCCTAGCATTCGTTTTTTTTTCAGCCTTTGGTCGGACTTTTCGTTTGTCTTTCAACTTCGTTTCAGCGACAAACAACATCGTCTAACAGTGCTGATATCCACTATTGCATCACCGTATACATTTTTTAGTCTTGCATGAATGCGAGTGGGCGTTTTACTTTCTGTATTCAAGAATTCAATCACGCTGTCCAACTCGGATATCGATGTCGGCCATTTTGTGGGTGACTGCAGTGCTACCACTTATTGACACAAAAAGAGAATTTTTTTTACTTAGCTAACTTTATTTAAGCAGAAAACCATAGGAAGCATTAGATACTGACTGATTCTCGTACATGTTATAATTGATAATTTTCGAACTGTATATGACATTCAGAAGTAATGTCAATATCCTTGCGAAACACTGGACTGTATAGAACGAGGCATCGACAAGAATTCCTCATAAGCCACACGTTTGATGAGATTTTTTAAAGTAAGAATGAAAGAAGTTAACAGTACTTTCATTAAAGACAGTATAATAATAATAATAATAATAGCGTTTATTGCCCAACAATCACATAAACCATATAAAGGACAATATAAAAATGTAATAAAGTAAAAATAATGAATTCAGAAAAAATTAACAAAGAATAACATAAAAAAATAATAGCGCATAAAGTAAACAAAACTAAACTATATTGGTACTTGCATGCAGCAATTACTCAAGCGAACAGTGAACACATCACAGTTTGAAGAAATCCTATTGTATTCTTCGCTCATACGTGTGACGTGGGATCTAAACTCTAAATTAGTGTGTGCCAATACTATATAATAATAATAATAATAATAATAATCCTTTATTGCCCAACAGCCCAAGGACCAATTACAGGACAAATTACAATACAATTCTTATTTAAAATAAAATAATTCAAATCGTGTTGCCTACAATAATAATATGCTGAAAATGTATATAATAATGAAACAAAAAAAAGAGAGACTCACAAAAATGGCTCCAGATCCCGTTTATTTGCATTCCTCACCATGTGACTGAGAGGTGCCTTAAGCAAAATGTTGGTATTAGCTCTAGGTACTTGCAATATATTACAGTAGCGAATATGATGAGTAGGTACGGTAAAGTTTATTTGCGCTAGAAGAGTTGGCGAGTCGATATTATTTTTCAGGATCCTGCAAAGAAACTCCACACTGTTACGCTCGCGGCGGTCAGCAAGAGATAGAAAACCATGCTCAACAAGTAAGCTATAATACTCGATACCTCTTGCAGGATACACGTTGTCCATTCGAAAGGAGAGATACTTTAGAAATTTCTTTTGAACGCGTTCGATCATAAGCTCTTGGTATAAATAACGGGGATACCAAACAATGGAGGCGTATTCAAGCTTAGAATGAATGTAGGCACAATATAAACGTTTCATTACACCTAAGTCTGAGAAATGCCTGCAAGAACGCATGACAAAACCGAGAGTTTTGGAAGCAGATGAACACATGGACGAAATATGTTCCGTAAATGACAGTCTATTATCAAACAAAACACCAAGATCCAAAGTTTTGATATTGCGTGGTATGGCTGCATCATTAATCTGGTAGTTATAGTGTAAAGTAGTGTGAGTGTTATTGTAGGAAACCACAGTACACTTGTTGATGTTCAGAGGGAGATAATTGACCTTGCTCCAAGTATTAATACGAAGGAGATTGTCTTGTAAATGTTTACAATCGAAAATGCTACCAACAGTATTAAATATCTTTACGTCATCTGCGTATGCTAAGACGTGACACGTAAACAGAGATAGTAAATCATTTATATAAAATTTGGTGGGAAGTGGTCCAAGATTTGAACCTTGAAGAACACCTGATGTTGGAGAAAACGATGTAGAGGAATAACCGTTGTAGCAGACATAACACTCCCTTCCAGTAAGGTAAGACTCAATCAACGTCAGGCAACCTACACCAAAACCAAATTTATCCATTTTTTGTAGTAGCATCTATATAAAAAGTTGTGACGTTTCGTGAGACCAAGAAAGGGAACCTGTTCAGTAGATAGATAGAATCTATAGTTATGCAGTAACTTGAACAGAAATGATAAATAAGCATTGCTACGTCTTGATTCCAAGGTGGTCAAACTGAAGTGTTATTTAATTTATCGTGTACTATAAGGAAATCCTCGGTGTGGGTAGGTGTTATTTATTTTATACCATAGGTATTTAAGAAAATGCCTTTGTATATTTTCAATTGCCACTTTGTGTACATTATAGTACTAACACCATATTATCGCTGCATATTAGAGTTTTGCACGCACAAAGGAACAAAATAATACTTTAAGTGAAGAAATGTTAGTAAACATTTTTGTGTTTCGCAAAATAAAGCCCGTACTCCTTGATGTGAAAGAAACAATTTCCGTTACTTGATCGGCAAAGGCAAGATGTTTAAATACGACCCCAAGGTCCCTAATTTTAGTGCAACGTATCAAGGGAGTAATCAAACAGAATTGGACACTTTTTCCTAGAAAAGGAAAGTACTTTACACTTAGCCAGACTTAATTTTAATTTATTTAATATCCACCACTGAGACACTGATTCTAAATAATACTGAAGTTTTAGACAATCATCAACGGATATGTCCAATATGTCCTAATATACACAAGATAATAGTATGTCTAACAATAAGTGGGTCGAAAGCTTTTGAGTAACCAAGCAGAACCAACACAGTAACTAATTTATTATCGGTAGAATGATATATCTCATCAGTAACATATGCTAGTGCAATGGCAGAGTTACAGAAAGACCGAAAGCCATACTCTCTGACTGGGACCTCGAGTACCACATCTAAGTAACAAAGAATTTGTTTATCAACAATTCTTCATGAAATAATTTTGGTCAATATAGCACTCCTACATATGTGTATGAGCTAAATGCTGTTTCTTGAGAATAGTCAAAGTTCAGAATTTCTTAAGAACAAGTTATGTGATATGGAAATTACTACCATGGTTTTTTCAAAATCGTATGGCATCAATTGACATGCTACTATTAACTGGCTCCATCTTTTTTAATCGATTACTTCCTCTTTCTTTCGTTTCAGGTTTCCTGTAATGCAAACTGTAATGTACTACTTAAATGCTTACTGAAAACGGTCATAATCAGGACGAACTTTAGAAATTCAAGCAATTCTTAAGCTACTAATGGTATTTCTAAAGCGAAATCTTTTAAGAAATCTCCCCTATCAAGTGATATATCGATAAAGTGCTCCGGTATCTCGTAAGTCAATTGCGCGACGGTTTATGTACAGACTTAGCGTTCACATACGGTCGGGCATTAAGAATTTTACGAGTTAATATTTGTGTCATTGGCTGCGCGTCAATCATAATAACCGGGCCTTTTTTACCGCTGAATAAGTAGCCGAGTGAACGTCTCGCATTCATAAGAAAAGAATGCGCTTAATTGACGTATATATGCGTGTACGTATGCATCAATGCACGCTGGTCGTAATGAAATAAAGCTTTCAAAAAACAATCTCGTAAATACGTGCCACGGTGGCTATGACGATTACGTAACGACATCGGGATTATAAAAGCTTGACTAATGGCGATGTCTCCGTATATGATGGGATAAGAAGAAATTGTATCCCTATAAACTTAGATATGGATGTTATTTAAGAAGCGGACGTGGAGTTTTTTTAGATTCGTGGAATGTCTGAAAGTCGATATCTGAAATGGTATAATCGTGATTGAATAATTGTAATTCTAACTTGGTATAGATGAGGTAGTTAACACTTGCTAGAGCGCAAGTGACTTCTTTCTTACATACTACGGATTGAGATGTAATTTTCAAATCGTTCAATTGTTATTCAACATTTAAATATCTGGAGAATAAGCTTGATATAAATAATAAAAGAATTATCTACTACGGCCTTCTGCATTATTATCAGATATGGAGACAATTAAATTATGTGAAAAGTGTTATTTAAGCAAACAGAATTTAATAAAAACCAAAAACAACCACAGCGAGTACTGCAAGCAATTGTTTGTCTAGAGCCCAATCATGTCTTTAATACCGAACATGCAGACTTCGGTATTGAAACTTTCTTTTATTAGCATAATGCGCTAACATGGTTAATATCAAGTTTAATATCAAACTGTTTTAAGAAGTGTCCACCGTTGCTGTCAATGCATTCTTGTGCCCAAATTCTGAAGTTTAAATGGACTCTCTCAGCATATTGGTTTTTAATGCTTCAACTCCAAGAGTTTATAAGAGATTCTGTCACATTTTCGAATCTTGAAGATGTAGTGCATGCAGGTATTCTGCCTGTAACCTAGTTCTAATTGAGCTTTCATTTTCAATAGGGATTATAAATGAGAATATACATTGTAGTATTTGCCATCTGCAATTTTTGTATATTACTGTTAAACATAGGTTTTGTTAAAATGAATATGTACAGTCAGTAATAAAGGAAAAATTTTTGGTATTCATAATGGATCCATAAGGAAAAATGAAAAAAGGAAAAACAAGAAAAAGTCGAGCTCCAGACAGTTCGTGTATTCATGAATTCTTTTTTTGAAATTTTTAGTATATGGCGGAATAGCATTGTTTAATGGAATGCTTTTATATTACCATAAAATTAAGTTAGAGTGTTATGGATTGGAGGTGTTTCCCGACTAAGAAAATTTATTTAGCGCCAACAATTAGCGCACAGTTTGGAAAAGCGGCAAACTGCAATTTTCAAGACAACTCAGCACCTTGACACCGAGCAAAAATTGTAAGTAAATTTCTCTTTCAAGTAATTCTAGATGATGCATAACCCTTTCAAGTATCTCTGGGCACTTACTTCCTGTTAGGTTCGTATAACACTACTGTTCTATCTCTGGAACACTCTCAACTTGAATCCTATAGAAAATCGCTGGTTCATTGTGCAGAAGGCGGTAGCAAAGTATAGTGCAAAAACAAAGCAACAGTTAATAGAAACCATTCAAAAAGTCTGTCCAAATTTGGTGAATTCAATATCAAACAGATTCCAAGCCATTATCAAATGTAACGTGGAGCCATATAAATATTAAACAAATACTATGTACATTTTCCTATCGTACTAAAACACAATTTCTATTGAGCACACTTATACTAAAATTTCGTAAGTGTTGCACTTCATCACACTACTACATATACAGTCCCTGTCCATTTTATTAGGACCACCTTATAAGTTTAAACTTTTATGTGTTTCTAGCGCGATAACTTACAAATACAAGTATAAAATTCACGAATAAGGTTTACAATACTTATCTAAATACGTTCCCTAAATATTTTTCTAAGAAATTGAGAAAGTGCCACTTAATGACATTTTGTCTATTACTATCCCCCTCATGAATCATTCAGATGATGAAGCGAGCACGCTATGAATGGGCAAAACATCATCAACTGAAGATTTTCGAAAGGTAAGAAAAAATAACTTAAATAAATATGTAAATCAAGCAACATTTTTTTGTTTGAACAATGTTTTCGTTAAAGATCGCATTCAGCGATGAGTCAAAATTCGAAACCATCACCGAAAGAGCTTAATTTGTTAGACAACGTCCATCGGAACGGTTTGGTGAAGCTAGTGTACCAAAAACGGTGAAACACCGTCCGTCAGTTATGGTACGGCCCTGTATATCAGTCGAAGGTCCTGGACTGGTTAAGCGTGTATTGGAAAATATCTTGATGCCATATATCAATGATTTAGATCCGAATGAAGGCCGTTACATGTACATACACTAGAGGGCACCATGCCACATGGCCAAATCCATCCAAAGTCTTTTAGAAACGCTCGCTCTGCAAGTGTTACCTTGGCCGAGAAATTTTTTCCGACCTCAATGCCGTTGAGAACTTGTGGAGTGGTCTAAGATCACGCGTGTATTCGAGAAGAAATACTACAAAAGAGCAATTACTGAGAAATATTGAGGATGTGTGGTAAAATGACGCCACAATTAGACATACCATTAACGCTTGCATAGACAGTATGCCAAAAAGAATAAAGGGGAGATATAAAAGCCAAATGAGGCATTACAAAATATTAGTTATATAGTTGTGATGATGTTTATAAACAGTACAATACGGTTTTCATTATATATTTTAACAAAATTGCTATTTTGGCCCTAATAAATTGGACAGGGACTGTGTGTACATGTTCCAATTATCCACACTTCTGAAATTTTACATTAAATATTAACATTTTACTGAAATGTATATGAAATGTAATAAAAGCTAAAGATTTTAAATTATGTCAATTACACAGCTTTTGTATATATACAGCTGTGGCCATATGTATTCGCCACTCTCGTTTTGAACGTGTTACACGAATATTATTGTATTTCTAAAAAGCAGGGTCGATGACGCACTTAACTAGGTACCTGGTAATGAGGGTTTAATGGTTTATTGTAGGCCATTCTGAGTAAATTAGAAAATAGACGTAAAATTGTAATTTCTGAATATTTCTTCAGTCTTTCTTAAAAGTTGTAAGAGTAAGGTTGAGCTAGTTAGAGTGAATATATTGTGTCTGTGTAATACGATAGTATACAGTAAAAAGTAATGCCGAAAACACGCGAATTGACGGAGGTAGAGCGAGGACAAATTGTGGTGTTAGAAAAGCAAGGGTTGTCGGTATCTGCTATTGCCCGACAAGTGAAATGTGTGCGATCGACAGTGAGAATGACGATAAAACGATACAAAGAGAGTGGATCTTTGACATACAAACCGAGAACTGGTCGAAAAAGGAAGACAACTGGCAGAGATGAGCGAGTCTTTGCGAGACCGGAAAAAAAGGGTCTAAACAGCTTTCCAGTGAGCTTTTCCGGCTACATAATGTTGCTATTTCTCCTCGCACGGTTAGAAGACGCCCTGTGAATTAAATTTAGGTGGATACAAAGCTCTACATAAACCACGGTTGTCTCCGCAACAAAAGAAAAAGAGACTGCTGTGGGCTAAAGGTCACCACGACTGGACCATTGAGAATTTGGCCAATGTTATGTGGACGGATGAGTCAAATATTGAGGTAAGTAATACATAATTATTGTATTTGCGGTATTCTGTATTCAATTCCTGGTATCTACAGTGTTTTTATTCTTTTTAATGGGTTCCAAAATGTAACTGTATTCATGTTTTTGTTGGTAGCTTTGTGGTAAACCTGGGCCTCAATACGTGCGACGCTGGCGAGGAGAGGCCTTCCATCCAGACTGTATGATCCCGACTGTCAAGTTTGGGGGTGGTAGCATAATGGTTTGGGGTTCCATGAGTGCAACATGCGTCGGAGAACTGTTCGTCTGCGAGGGCCGAATGAACAGTCGGACGTACATCGACATGTTGAAGAAGTTCTGGAACCGTGTGCGTTAAAATTATTCGATAATGATGAGCCAGAGTATTACTTCCAACAAGATAATGCACCGTGCCATAAATCCCGCGAAGTAATGCGCTGGTTCGTGGAAAATAACGTGCGGGTCCTGGAATGGCCGGCACAATCCCCGAACTTATCGCCGATTGAGCATTTATGGTACATTTTAAAGCGAAATGTAGCTAAATACTCATCTACCACAAAGCAATGCTTAAAAACAAAAACATTCGAAGAGTGGAATAAAATCACCCCCGAACAGTGCTACAACTTAGTGAGCAGTATGCCCCGACGAATTCGTGCGGTGATAAAAGCCCAGGGAGGAGCTACCAAATATTAAGCAATATCTGTATACACTCACAATGAAACATTTTCATCGATCAATTTTCTAAAAAACAAAAAAGGGTGGCGAATACATATGGCCACAGCTATATATATATATATATATATATATATATATATAGGTATTTCAACTAAGTCTAATAAACATTGATAATTAAAAATATGTATATCTAAATCAAATTTCGTAATACATTAAAATTAAATAGTTGTGTAAATTATATTGACCGTACTAATAAAATTAATCCAACTGTAACAATTTCGATGGTAGTTAATGGTTGCGTGAAGCAATCATGCACCATTAATCGTTAGTCGTAAGTTTTAGCTTTTAATGGGAAGTGAAATTTAATGATAAGCCATTACTTACTATGTAATGTACGGAAATATCTAGGTTTTATTGGATGTTTAAGGGAATATGCTTCAAGTTGATCGTGCTATTTTGCTTTATAGAAAACGTAGTGCAAAGTCAATTACTTAAGCTATACAATAATACATACACTCAATGGTTACATATATTAATCATTTCTTTACAAAATCTACTTCTCAAGACAAACTGCCCACAATGGAGCTACATTTTAAAACAAGATTTATTCAATTTATGTTTAATACCCATTACGCCAATAATGTTATAGTAGAGTCGATAATAAAAAGAATATAAAAGCAACACCTTGTATGATTCAGGCATCTATCAGAATAATACCTTTGATATATGTTCTTGTTCTCCTAAGAGAAAGTTGCAAAGCTTACCAGGAATCATCAAACAAAAGCGCCTTGGTAATTATCCTACTGCAGAAAGTGCTTGTTGAAGTTATGCGAGAAAATTGTTTTTGCCGATAATTTTCTTTTGCATAGCCACCATATAAGTGAGCTTTCAGTCTTAGGATCTCATACAGGAACTACTCTGCCTTGAGAATTATATTTATTCATGTGATTGTATTGTTTCGCCGAAGAAAATCATCGTCACTGATAAATCTTTATTGTTTAACATTAGGCATTCCTCCATGAGGAAGATTGACCTTCTCTCTCGGCATTTTGCGCTTCTCTGATTGTATCGTAGTTCCGAACGCAATACTAAA
Source organism: Trypoxylus dichotomus (assembly GCA_023509865.1). Lineage (NCBI taxonomy): Eukaryota > Metazoa > Arthropoda > Insecta > Coleoptera > Scarabaeidae > Trypoxylus > Trypoxylus dichotomus. The sequence goes on from CM042081.1 coordinate 41,185,136, forward strand.
TTTATGCATGATTGTTAATGTCCGCGAGTAGGTAGATTACATCTGTGCGAATTGAATATATACCGTTTTGAATTAGAAAAAAAAACGGATTTCTATTCAATGAGGCTATGGATGTGTGAAATATAAGCAGGTTTTGATGTAAATTGTAATTAGTCCTTTATAAGATATACATAAATTATGGTGATTTATAAAACAAAACCGCTTAGGAAAAAAAGGGTACTAATACTGAACAATAGTGTTACATTCAGATAAATGTCTCGTTACTTTGCTAAAAAATTAAGAAAATAGCTCTTTGAATAATGCAAGAAGCAAACAAAATGTGCAAAGGATAGGCATTCTTTTAGATGTGTTTTAAATATGTCATGGTAAGCCTGAGAAATCATTCACATGTGCAGTTACCCTATGCACTGCCCTTTGTGCGAGCGCCCTCTCGGGATTAGCAATCCATGTTGAGAAGGGTGGGAAATTGTAGTCGCTTCTTTTCGCTTTGTCTGACTTTTGCAGACAAGTGGTTCAATCTTTTGGCACTAGTTAGCGCCAAGAATAATCACTTGAATTGGAGGGTTAGATGTGGCGATAGTAACAGTGAGGGAATTGCAATGTGTCGAGCAAAAAACCGCTCGAAACCACGCTAATGACGCCGGGGGTAGGCAGAAACATGCCCGTGTGTTAGCGTTTTTGTCTCTTCACATTGTCTTTCTCGTGAATGATTTCACCAATACCATGAGAAAAGCTGTATTTACAGCGTTCTTAAGTTTTCCTTGTAGAATTAGCTCAGAATGAAATGTTCACTGGTAAATTGGCCTTCTATATTTGCATTTATTAATATTAAACATTATTTTTTTTCGTTACGCATGAACTGCACAACGAAATCATGAATGACGTAATCCGGTAAATTAATTGTACTAAAGAAATTTCACATACCTAAAATAATTTACCCGAATTACACCAAGTAATTTGGGAAACCCTAACGTAATTTAGGAAATTCTCCCTTATAATGGCTTAGCTTGAAATGTTTAGAATGTATTTAATTATTAGTCAGAAATCTGAATATAATAATTACAAGGAATATATAAGTGTAAGTTTGCGTCTTCAAAATGTTGATTCTTAGTGGCTACTTGAATAAATGGATATCTCAGAAGTTATTAATATTAAATAATTATACTTTTATAAACTAGACACGTTGAAAGTAATGGGAAAGTGCTTAACATGTTCTGTAGAATTGAACCGCGAAATTTTTATTTGATTAAAAAGTTTACGGCTATTTAAATGATTCAATTGATAATGCAACTTGGCATTAATTTTAAACTACCGTGTGTAACTAGATATTAGGGAAATATCTGAAGCCACTATTATATCACGGTATTAAATACGCCAATTGAAATTTAGCAACTTATATGGCGATTTGTTCAGACGGTTCCGTCGTGTAATGGCTTAACACTCATTCTAGCGAACAGAAGCTGTAGGTTCAAATCCTACCGGAGTCATGAAATTTTTAGTTAATTAAAAATTTCACGAATAACTAATTTAATTCAATTTCACGTTGGTGACAACAAGGAAATTCTATTATCATTGAAACATTGAACTTCTACAATACGTTTCTCTCTATATATTTTAACAAAATCGTTATTTTAGCAAGTGGTCTTAATACATTGGACAAGGACTGTAGAATTTGGTTTTGATTCTGCATCATTTCAGTGTCAAGATTTGGTTGCACTACCACCTCTCAATCCTCATCGATATTCTCCTACTAAGCTATTGCGATAGGGCTCAATCTGTTTTTAATTATTCCCGTTAAAACTTTACAAGTAACATCAACCAGTGAGGTACCTCTGTAATTTATGGGAGAATATTACTTTCTTCTAAGAAGATAACGATCCAAAACATTCATCTCGTTTATGTAGAACTGAAGTTACTTCAGGAAGGACGCAAGTTGATACGGATGATTTTGCCAACCTAATCTCCTGATCTGTTGCCAATAGAACTAGAGTGGGATGAGTTGGCCCAAGAATTCCAAAGAAAGGAGTTACCAACGCACAAGATCTTTGCCAAAAGCTCCAGATAACATGAACTGAAATTACAGGCGATTCTCTGAAATCTGTGATGAAAAGAATCATGTGCCACTGTAATTCAATCTCAAGATGAAGATCTCATTGATGAGAAATCATTTTAAATAAAAGTTTTGTAATATTTTCGTTGTTAAACATTTTTTCCGCGATCTCGCAGTACGATACCGTGTACCTTTTTTATAACGCTTTTGTTTGTTGTTACCGTTATGGAAGGACCACCGGCATATTGGTTTTCACAAGATATTCTTCCGCATTTAAAATCTCGACTCTCTGAATATATCATAAGAAACTGCAGACTCACCAATAGTTGCCATAATATCTTTATGAATTGCAGTTGGCGTCATGCTCTTTCTCTGGAAGTATTTTATTACGGTTCTTTGTTCTGCAGGATCCATTTTTATGAATAATCACGATACACAATTCAAGAATTAGCCACAGCACTCTTTGCAATACAAACTTGATATTGTGTAGATATGCTCTACAAATGTCAGTTAACTAAATGTGAAAAACATTAATCAAACAACCAATTAGGAGGAGGTGAGCGGTGGGGCATGAGAATCTGCCCTCGTATATACATATATATATATATAGACGATAGTGTAAATATTCTTGAGCTAGTTTGTATTCAATAACCAACGCACCAAAACAAAATACGTACGCGGAAAAAGACTTTCTCATGCAACAATTAGGCCGATCTACATTTAAGTAGAACCACCTTCAGCAAGGTCTCCACGATTACCATTTTCAAACTGGTAAGTGGAAATACGCAACGCATGCATACATATAAATTTACCATCGCATTATCGCGGAAAGACCACACAGATGCGTTTTGCGCGCATCAACATCCCAAACACGTCGAGATTGACACGCGCGCAAAAAGTTATCGCAGCTGCAGCTCCAAAATCATCGTGACGAATGCCCGTTCATTCTTCCTGCTTCGCAGTTTATTCGATGTATAAATACAAGACGAAAACGTACGCTATCGAGTAGAAATCGAAGCAATTCATAATGGCCAAGTTCACGCTGGCGATCGCGTTAATCCACTTCGTCTTCCAGGTTTATTGCGAGGCCGACGCTAAGACGTTCTTTGGCTGCCCCCCCGAAGGAAAGTATTCGGTCTGTATCGGATTTTGTAGCAATTACAGGAAGTGCGTGAGCGAATGTTGCGAATCCCCATGCGGAAGGCCGTTCTGCGAACATCCGGATCATCGACATATACGGTGAGTAAGATTAGTTATTGAAAAGTTTGATGATATATTTCTGTGAAAATAATAATTTTCAGATTTGCTGGGGAATAACCAAGTATTGCCCAAACTAAAAAGAAAGTTGTGTAGGAGTGTTTGATTTTAATATAATTTTTTTTTTGTACACTAGTCACACATTAACTAGTCATAAACCTAAGAAGCAAGCTGTAGGATTGCGAATATCATTATTATCGTAAAATATTATGTATATACTGCATTTGAAATAAACTTTTATTAGTCAATGTTGTCCAATTAATATTGCTGAAGATTTTTTTTAGATTAGCGACTGTTAACAAGATTCATCCAATTTTAAATAATATTAATATTGCTGCCATTGGCTATGATGGCGTCTCTTGCAAAATGCTTAAATATTGCAGTCACTTTATGGATTCCTCTAATACGAGGTAGGCGCTATAAATTCTCAACCTGATGTAGAAGAAAAAACTTTATTTTTCAATGTAAACCCCCCTAACTTCTATACATCTATTACAAAGATTAATTAATAATTCGATACCCTTGTAAAAATAATTTTTCGGCCTGACTATGAACCTGTTTCTTGCATTCTCTGAAGAGTCATAAGTAGTCTGTTTTTTGATACCTTTACTTGTTAGCGATTTGCAGCACTGAATACCCTTTACAACGTAATGTTTCAATGGCTGAACGTCCTTCAATTGATATTCCTTGTCGTTTCCGCCTTTTTACTTACAATTTTACACGCGTTAACTTAAACTTTAAACGGACGCTTTACAGTTACGTTGTTGTAACCACATATTTGACGAAGCTTTTTCCTTTTAAAATGCAAATGGATCTTACCAAGATTGTGTTAGGTCAAATGACATCCGAGAATGTTAACATTCGAGACGATTTCTTTTGCACTTATAATATGTAGAGCAACTACGGGCGTGAAGTTAGCAACGGTTTTTCCAGCAACGGTCTTGCGGTGCGGCAATCTCGTCCAAGTTGTATAGTACACGCATAGTAAACGTTATCCGGCATACACAAGGTAAACAATAATTATCCCTTATGCCTTCGGTGCCTATTACAACGTGAACACCGACGACGACGCTAGTTCATTGTCGGGTCGTCGAAGGGGTGCAAAAAAATAAAATAAATACAAAATATTTTTTTCCCATCTTATAAAGCGATGTCAATTATTTCCGTCACAATGCTACTTGGTTGCAAAGTAGACCTTTTTCTAATTGTTTTATGCCTCCCTTTGCTTATTTTTTAATACACAGAATAAAGGGTTTATATAAATGATTGAAAGGCCTTTGAATTTCCCGCTTTCTATTTTTTTACTTTAACTCACTGCTAATTACTAGTCAACGCCTCTGAAGCGGTAAACACTATATATCATAGGCGTAACATAAAAATATGAGAAAGAAACCAATTTTAGTGATATATAAGAGGTAGGCGATATAAATTCTCGGCCTAATATAGAAATTTTATTTTTCAATTTAATCTCCCCTAACTTCTATACATTTATTACAACTATTAATTAATAATTTGACATCCTTGTAAAAATAATCTGAAGTTTTTCCATCAAATGTTGTATCACAACTGTGAGTTGCAAGCATCAACAGCTGCTTTCAACTCACTGTGGTCCTTAAAACGATGTCTTTTTTAAAATTAGAAAACAAATAAAAATCACAAGGAACCATGACTAGACTATACGGTGGATGTTCCAATTCTTGAAAGCCACATTCATGGTTCGCTCCCTTTTCGATGGAGGATCCTAAAACAGCACCATTGTTTCATTCCCTGTGACTATGGACTCCAAAATCGATTTTGGGTCGTCTCCATACATGTTTAAAAACGACCGCGCACATTCACGTTGGAGATCAGAAAGATGTCGCGGTACCCAACTTGCACTAATTTTATTCATATCCAAATGGTCATGGAGAATTCGGCGAATACTTGCTTCGGATATGTTTGTTACTACTGCTAATTCCTTTAATAAATGAAATATGTTGAGGAGTTATCAGTTCAATTTGTCAACCCGACCGTTCAACATCCTCCAGGGATTCTTGTCCCAAACGGAAACATTTTGCCCACTTTTTTATAGTCGAATACGAAGATGAATCACCGTAAACGCCGTCTAAACGTTGTTTTATGTGATCAGGCGAATGCCCTTCTTTTGTGAGAAATTTCATGACCCCGCGGTACCCAATTTTCATTACTTTAGACATTTTCATGCGCTAGTTACGTTGGTTGGCTGGCTACTAAAAACTACTACCCCTCGAACCGTCATATTTATAGCGCAAATCTCGTGCATGTGCATGCATGAAGTGACGGAGTTTGAACACGCTTGTATAAGCCTGTCAGGCCGAGAATTTATGGCGCCTACCTCGTACACAGATAATTAAGTGTTGTATCGAGCGTTTCCATTTCCCTCATCTTGTGAGTTACCTTTGCCGAAGGTATCTAATCCTCACACTTTTTCTGATTTACGAATCATCAGTATATTAACCTATATTATCTAAAATACTGGAGAAAGTCCTTTATAAACAAATTTATAACTTCTTTACTACTAAAAATTGCTTTTCTAATTTTGAAGCAGGTTTTCGAAAAGGTTTTAGCACTGCGTCTGCGTTTCCCAATGTTTTGAATAATACTATGCTACCTTTGGACAACAGTCTATGTAGTGCGCTAATATTACTTGACTATTCCAAAACTTTTAACAATCTTTGCCATGAATTGCTTATTGCTAAGTGCAATTATTATGGGTTTTCTGAGGAATCACAATTGCTTTTGCGCTCATTCTTATCAGGAAGAACGCAGACAATATGTTGATAATAACAAGTCGAGAACTTCGAATGTTTTTTCGGGTGTACCCCAAAGCTCAATTCTAGGACCGCTCCTTTTTATAATTTATAAGAACGATATTTTAAACGTTGTGCAAACCTCTAAACCCTTTCTAGTTTTCTATTTGTGATTAACGACAAGTAATGGAGGCTATTTATCGGGTTTTAGATATAATTCACAAGTTACTTGATCATAATTTATGCCTTAATTTTTGTAAAACTAGTCTTATTGTTTGGTACTAAACACAAAACACAATTTTTAAAACTTAATATTAATTTGTAAATTTCTTTTTTATTATTATAGGATTGTTCCAAGTTTTGCTTGTATTTTTGATTGATTAGTTCTGTATTATTTTGTGATCAAATTGTTTGCAAATCAAATAAAACACATGCGCAATGCTCACCAACTCTTAATACATAAACTGTATGCAAACCATCACGAACGCTATTGCTTGAATAAATAAATAAATAGTTTTGGCGTTTGCCAACTATGAATTTTAGTTTTCTTAAAAATAAAATTAAATGAACTTTAATTTAAGGGAATGATGGTCATCATTTTTTTAATGTATTGAATAAATATTTAATGAACGTAAATAAATTATTTAAAGGAATACTTTCTTTATACATATTAAAAAAAAATATGCTAAAAGAAATCATTTCTTGACTCAGAAATCCTTTTTATCGGTGTAAATATTTAAAAAAGCAACGTATTGTTAAACATTACTATAAATCTTGTGGCCAAATACATAACAATCTAAGTTATTGAATCGCTATTCAACTTAGTTCTAAAACCGAAGCATACTGCTACGAGAAGCAAGAATACATAACTTATTCTGCGGTTCATAAACTTCCCGTAGCGGTTATCAATCCAAAGACCGTCAAATCGTAAACACGATACAATAAATTGTGGGCGGTGGCACTATTCAAATATGTGCAAATATCCGGTAGGTAACAATAGCTGTTTAAAACAATTAAGCAACGAAATAAAGAAAAAAAAAAACATACTATAATAGTGTGCATTGATGTGTACAACGTTACGTAAGCTAACTGTTTAATAAGGGTACATTTGCACTAAGAAATACACAAATTTTACTTTCGATTTTCAATGAACCATTTATTTTTAACAGAGGTTCTTGTACGTATATAATAAAACAAGCAATGATTTATTTTCCGAAGATAACAAATAATGACGATCTCGTTAATGTATTTTAAACGAAAGAGAAATAAGTTGTCACGTTTTTGCAATCGATACCATCGAAGTAATAAATAGAGAGCACAACTTTGAAACAGTTTCCATAACCTCTGAGTAAGATGATCGAATGACAGAAAAGATGAAGTGGCAAGAATATTTCCGCCACCCTCTGTCATCACAAAAGTATTTCATTTGATGTAAATTAGTTTAGATACGTACGAGTTTTACTGTGTTAATACCGATTAGTACTTGATATCTTGTAGCTTTCTGTTTGTGCAACGTGTAAATAAATTTGTTGGACCATTCTTGGACCTATAGTATGATTGTGCTAAAGTAGTTAATTTAGTGTGTGATACACTGTTAGTCTGTCGAAATAAAGGTAACTCGACAAGTAAATAGTCAAACACACAAAAAACAATTTAGCCACAAAGTTAAAATCTGAAATACAAGAAGAAATGGAGACCTATGGAAACACAATAAAAAATCTCGAAGAAGAACTAGAGAAGTCGATAAAAGAAACTAAGCAGGTAGAAAATGGAGCAGCACACTAGAAAAAACAGTATTCGTATTTTCGGGATAACGGAAACTAAAAATAAAGATACAGCGTTACTCATCAATAAGTTCTGAAAAGATAAATTGAAGTTAGATATTCCTGTCACCGCAATTGATAACTGCCATCGCTTATTTGCAAAAGAAAATCAGCAGAAATCTATTATAGTGAAATTCCTGAGGCATTATACAAAGAAGTTGGTATATAGCAAGAACAAATACGAAGGGGACGAAGAAAATCTTACGGAAACAAACCAATTTCTGTTAAAAAAAGGCCTCGAGTAGATTCAGCGCCAAGAGTACATGATCCCACGATGGAAACGTATATACAAGTCAGGTACTGCTACCAGAAGTATTAGATCAGTTACAGACTTAGGACTAGGATTTCTTTACCACAAATACCGCGTTTACTCACACAGGAGTAAAGGCGAAATCGGGTGACCATCTCGGAGGAGGCCAGGATTCAGCGAAATCCGAGGAATTTCTTCGTGCGTTTCGTAACCGTGGATGAGACTTGGATCCACCACTACATACCGGAGACCAAGGAACAGTCGAAGCAATGGACTCTTTCAGGCGAATCGGCTCCGAAGAAAGCAAAGACCGTTCCATCGGCCAGACAAGTCATGGCGACCATCTTTTGGGATTCCCAAAGTGTGTTCCTCATCGACTATCTGCAGAATGGATGGACAATCACGGGGCAATACCACAGCGATTTATTGACCCGATTCGACGCTGTATTAAAGGAGAAACGGCCTCGTTTGTAGCGGAAGAGAGTGCTTTTCCACCAGGACAATGCACCGGCTCATTCATCCCGCTTCGTCGTGTCCAAATTGAATCAGTTGCGCTACGAATTAGTCTCCCATCTTCCATATTCACCGGACCTAGCCCCAAGCGACTTTTTCCTATTCCCAAACCTGAAAAAATCACCGGGAGAAAAGAGATTGGCCTCAAATGAGGCACGACATATTGCTATTTTGCAGACCTCGAAACATCCTATTTTTCCGATGACTGGAGCGCCGTTTGAGAAAGTATATTGATATTCGAGGAGACTACATGATATACATTTTTCTTGTCGATTCCGGAAATATTTCAGGTCTCCCTCGTATATTGCTTATTTTTAACTATTAATTATTTACTGCAAAACTTGATGTACGCCTATGATGTACGTCACAATTTTTGCGCTCTAGGAATAACCATTACATTCGAATCTGCAAGATGGAAATACTATTTTAAGCAAATTACATACGGTTGTCTGTGTGGGCGTCTGTATTTTGATATTGTTAGCTTTGAATACAACCGTTATGATGTGGAATATCACAAGAGGAAAGTTCAAAATAATCCGGCGCCTACGCATCCCGATTCTGTGTGCTATACTCATTAAATAACAAGGGCTAAATATAGCAAAATCAATATGTACCATAGAGAATCAAAAGGTAAGCTATACAAAGGTAAATACGAAACAGAAATAAAAAGTTCATCTACAGCATTGATTCTGATTCACCATAGTCACTGGTAAATCAGTTAGAGCCAGCCTTGCATTCAAACAAAGCATTATTTGAGTATATTTCAAATTTTCGATTGTTCAAAAAATGTATATGAAGAAAAATCAAATACATTCCATTTTAGTTTTATTTGTGCCTATACTACCAAGTGCTTTTGTATTGCAAGCAGTGAATAGTCAAGAATTTGTGCAAAGTGTTTTAGAACAACAAGTAATGTCGATAAGAAAAGAATTATCTACGGAAATGTGTGCCCAAACAGTGGCGTATCGCAATATCGGTAAAAGTAACCGAGAAATTACCAAACTACAGAAATTAAACCGTAGAATCGTGTATTATAATGTTAAAAAGTAGTAACCCGGACGGCTAAAAATAACAACACCAGCAAAAGATCGCACAATTGTAATCACGAGCAAACGAAATAGTCGAAAAACGGCGTCAGAAAATGTTGCCGAAGTGAGTATTTCGGGCTCATAACTAGTTAGCGTCACCATAGTAAAAAGGCGTTTGCGCCAAGCTGAAGAACTGCTATGCGGAAACTATTATTACACAAAGCAAACGAAGCTAAACCGCTAGCATGGGCGAGAGAATACAGAGACTGGACGTTGGAAGGTTGGAAGAAAATGCTCTGGATGCTCTGCAACGAATCTAAATATCTCAACTTTGGTTCAAACGGAAGAACATTTGTCTATATACTGAAAGGGAAACGAGCACTTGAATCCTTTATTACACCAACAATAAAACATTGAAGAGTATCTGTCATGATTTGCGGTTGTTTTGGCGGCTCCTCTGTGGACGATTTGGTCAAAATAGATGATATCTTTAGAAAAGAGGATTATAGGGAAATTTAGAACACGATTAACCGGTGTAAACTTCGTGTTCCAGTCCGATAATGGTCCAAAACACACTGGAAAGATATGCCGTGAGCATTTAGAACAACTGGAGCACAAAAAGAACATTGTTGATATGAAGTGGCTAGCCTAAAGTCCAGATCTCAATTCGATCGAGCTTTTGTGGGAAGAACTCGACCCATAAGTTCGAAATTCTGCTCCAAATTCTCTACTACCATCCTGAGTATATGTCCAAACCATCCCAGTTGTCTCCCCTCTATAACTATTTCTATTGGTTTCATATTTAGAGTATTAGTGATTGTTGTGTTTCTGAATATGTCTCTCTTTCTATTCTTCTTAGAAATCTCATTTTCATGGCCGTGATTTAACTTTTAATTCAATTCGTAGTTGTCCATGACTTGCTGCCATATGTTAGTGTTGATCTGACCACTCTTTTATACCCTTCTGTCTTTATTTGTTTTGGTATTTCTTTTTTATATAGAAATGTATTTCTTAATGTATTATTATATTTTTGCGGATTTCCCTATTCTCTTATTTATTTCTTTCTCAATTCTCCCGTTGTCCTCAATGATCTTTCCCAATTGTAATTTTTAACTTGTTCCAAGGCTGTTCTCTGGATTTTGATGTTTTTTTTTTCTTCTACTGCTATTACCATTGTATTTGTTTTCATCGTGTTATCTTCATGTTTATCTTTATTAGTTCTTCTTGGTATATCTTCAAGTATTGCTGTATGTTTGTTGTTCAGTCTTTTGTGAGTGTGCAATCAATACCATATCATCTACAAACATTAGTCCCTGTCCATTCTCCAGTTTCCTACTTTCACATTTTTCCCGTTTTGTTTGTTTTTTTTTAATAGCATCACGTATTAATACAGAGAATAACAATGGATTTAATACGCATCTCTGGTTTAATCCAATTTGTGTTTCGAATTCAGCTGATTCTGCGGTGGAGGTCCTGACTTTATTCCTGTTATTTTTATGCAGTGCCTTAATCGTCTCTATCATTCCTCTCTCTAGCACTATCCCTTCCAGGCTCTGACATACATCTTCTATCCTATCAAAAGCTTTCTAAGATCTATAAAACATATATATATATATATATATATATATATATATATATATCAAATATACAGTGAAATTCCTCTCCGCGGACACCCTTCTTACACGGACACCTCCCTTAAATGGACGGTTTCTCATGGTCCCAACCGGCTCTCATATAATTTCCATTGTATTAACTCTGTCTGGGACGGACATTCTCTTGAATGGACGCGGACACGAAAAAATGTTCTCATAATCGGACAAAAAATAAAATAAAAAGAAACGCCTTATCTTATTTTTATACCGAGAGTACTGCTATTGCATTTCTCAATCGCGCCGCGCGCTAATTTCGCTGGGACTTCTCCGAGTAAACCGGAGATTTACCGACTTTAATCTTTCGGTACAAACGGAGCCTATGTCGTGCATTTCTGCCTGGCGTGAATTAGGGACTGCCCTAAGTTGGTCGGGGATTTACCGTTCTTATTCTTTGGGTGTACGCTTTCGATTGAATCGGCTTTCAATATTAGTCTGATGTCTATGCGGAAAAGGACACAGTGGGCGACACATTCATTATAGAAATGGTTCCAAATAGAAAAATTCTCACGCTTAAACAAAAAGTTGAGAGTGTTGAAGTTTACAATAAAGAGAAATTAAGTGTAAGGAACTTATCCAAGCGTTTTAACATTGGAAAAACACAAGCTGCAGATATAGTTAAACATAAAGAAATCCTTCTAAACAAATGGATGTCGAACAGCAATTTGAATGAAAAAAGAAGCTTTTTGACGGGTGATGGTACTAAAATTGACAAATTGTGTTATGACTGGTTTACAGCAGCTCGGCATATGTGGTACATGCTGCATGGTACAGCTTTTGAGTTAATGAAAATTACACCACTGGATGCAGTTTATTTGACAAAAACCGATTGGGACCAAGTAACCAAAGAGACAGTGCAAAATTGCTTCCGCAAAGCAGGATTTAATCATGTAAATATGCAAAGTGAAGACCAGTTAACTGAGGCTGATACATCTGACCTAGAAGATGATTTGCCTCTTAGTGTACTTTCAGATATCCTCAAAAATAAGAATTTATTGAAATTGACGGATAATGAAGACCTTAATGATTTTTTGAACGTAGATGAAGATTTGTATCTTGAAGATCCAGATTCAGAACAAGCAATTGCAAATCCAGTTGAAATAGAAGAACTTTCGGAAGATTCTGATGTCGATGAGGTTCCAGTGTCAACAGAAGCTATCCCAAATTATGGTAAAGCTATATAAGAGTCTTTGGAGCTTCTTTCTAAATTAGAAATACAATTTCAAGACGTCATTTTAAAGAAAAAGAGAAGACAAACAACAATATATGAATTTTTGCGTCCTTAAAGTGACTATTCATTTCATTGTTTTGTATTACATACTACATCTATGTATACTTTGTATGTATATACCTAAAGGAAATAAACCTTTTTTCTTAAGTTTAAAGTTTCTTATTTATTTTAAAAACATTTATATATATGTATATATACGATTTAAATGTCCCAGTTTCTTTAATATATTCATTTTTCGTTAAAACACGATTTTTGTTGTATCTACAACATATTTCTTTTATGCGGACACCCCTCCTGAACGGACATCTTCAGTTGGTCCCGTTGGTGTCCGTTCAAGGGAGATTTCACTATATATATATATATGTATACACAGTAAATATTTTATTTAAAATATTGAGAAGGGTAGATTGCAACAGCGTGAAAAAATTGTAAAAAAGAAATACAGGGACTAGACTAAAGAGATCAAAAATATATCTTGAAATATGCAACAGATTAGCGAGAGATTTAATATGGAAGGACTTTGCTTCATATAAAATTAAAGCCGTTAATTTCAGTGGATATTTTAAATTTAAAAAATTATTTAATTTAATTAATCATACCTTGGAAGGTTTCAGTAAAAATATATGGATATGAAGAATGATATCTTTTCAAAGGTGTACAAACGTTAGAAATTAGTAATATAAGTCGAATTTTAATCCTGTAATATCACATACTCATCTAACCTAACCATATTATAAACACGTACAACTTTTTTAACGCTTATAAGATGTGTTTTGTATAAAGATAATCTCACGTGGACATATTTAGCCTTCCATAAAGGTCACACGGTTCTGAATCATTATCGTCATAAAAACTAATTTTACGTGGCCATTATATAAGGTTAACCAAAATTAATTCCCAAGATAATATTTAATGGATGCAACTTTTAATAAAATCCTCGCGCAAATTATGTAACGGACGAACGTGAACACTTCAGCATGCGATATTGCATCCAATTTGCACTTATCTGCAATAAGACATAAAGAAAGAATTCATTATTCATAACTGTAACTTAAGAGCAATAAAATACGGTGAGTACATCAAGAAAATAACCGTACTATTATAAACCTATTACCTTCCCATTTTTTTTAGAATTGTAATGTCTGATGTTGCGATTGTATGCTCGCACGTAGTAGGTTCGTTCTGCATGAGCTTGACTTTATTACACCTCTGCGAAAATGTGTTTTTAATGCCGCACGATGATGGAATGTACCGTTTTTTTTTATTATTATTTTGTTATAGTCGGTTAAGGTATATATAAATTATACAATCAAATATACGATTTGGAATGTGGAAGATCTGCATCGGTAACATTTGTAAAATAATAAAATAAAAGTAGTGATGTAAATTTTCCTTTTATACAGGATGCTTTAGATTTTAAAGAAATTATTGTAACAAAACAATGTAACTTTCCAAATAAAAACTATTTTCAGAGAAACTTATATAATTTTCATCAAAGGTTATCTTACAAAACCAAGGCATCATTGTAACACAATTAAACGAATATTTATGAACCGTCGCATTACAAATGCGGTTAGTACGTTGGCAGACGTTTTATATGAAGGTTTCGGCCGCAGTATTCTTGCTATTTCTTCTTCTTTACTGTTCTAAGTTTTACTGACTCATCGTAGTTAGTCGTTGTTGGTATCCCAGTACTTATTCTTTTCATTGCGTTTCTTGTTTATTTTATGTATTCTTCTTCGATTTCAATCCAGTTGACTTTTATAGGAATCTAGTGGTTTGAGAAAAGAACTGTAGAATTAAATTATGATATGTTACCAGCGGTGGACGTCTCTAGAGATTTAGAGCTTTCATTTGGATTTCAACCGCAGATTCTGGCACAATACAAGTGTTTACAATGTGCATACTATACGAGGAATACCTGAAATGTTTCCGGAATCGACAGGAAAAACACGGTATTGGTGTGGTTTTTTATTTTTATTTTTCGATGTAGTCTCCTCAAAGATCAATACACTTTTTCAAACGGTGCTCTAGTCTAGATGTTTCGATGTCTGCAAAATAACCATCTGTAACGGCGATGACCTCTTCATTTGAGGCAAATCTCTTTCCTCCCAGTGATCTTTTCACGTTTGGGAATAGGAAAAAGTTGCTGGGAGCTAGGTCCGGTGAACATGGAGGATGAGAGAGCGGAACTCATTCAATTTGGACACGTTGATGCGGGATGTATGAGTAGGTGCGTTGTCGCGGTGGGAAAGCACTTTTTTCCGCTGAAAACGAGGCCATTCCTCCTTCAATACTGCCTCGAATCGGGTCAATAAATCGCTGTAGTATTGCCCCATGATCGTGCTTCCCCTCTGCATATAGTCGATGAGGATTACACCTTGGGAATCCCAAAAAATGGTCGCCGTGACCTTTCTGGCCGATCGATCGGCCTTTGTTTTCTTCGGAGCCGATTCGCCCGGAAAACTCCACTGCTTCGACTGTTCCTTGGTCTCCGGTATGTAATAATGGATCCAAGTCCCATTCACGGTTATGAAACACGTGAAGAAATCCCTTGGATTGCGTTGGATCCTGACCAGACTCCTCCGAAACGGTCACCCGATTTCGTTTTTGTTTCGGTGTGAACAAACGCGGTACCCATCGCGCAGAAACCTTTTTCATACACAAAATTTCGTGTATCTGCTATCTCTTTCAGCTGCAATCGGCGATCGGCTAACACAACATCACGAATCTTGTCGACCATTTCATCGTTGGTTCGTAACTTATGTTTGTGTAGCCACGTTTGAACTCGCTTACGCAGAAGCGGATGGTCAAAAATGATGGAGTACATCCGCCAGCAGAATATTTTGAATTTCCGTAGCAGTTTTCCCAGCCATCCAGAAGTGCTTTATCACTGCACGAAATCCACCTCAATCTTCGTATCCCATCTCTCGCCGATTCCGAAAACATTTCAGGTTGCGCTCGTAAGAAGCACCTATGTAATTCCCTATTTCTATTTCAGTTAAATTTTTGTGCTACTGTTTGTGGTCTCTAACTTGGTTGTATGCATAATCTTCATATTCAGAGATTGCATAACTATTGCGTATGTATGATTTTTGGCATTAGAAGAATAGAAGAATAGAAGAGAGAATAAGTAACACGGTAAAAGATGTTGACTGATTCAACATGTAACAGTGTCAGTTCCTTCACGTTCCTTACTTGTATCGTAAAATGATTCTGTTTCATAGTGCACAATCTTAATTTCATGTGTATAATCTCAATTCAAGATTAAAGGGAGTTTTGTACACCGAACTGTACAATACCCCAAAATGCCTGGTAACATCTAAAAGCGATCCTACAGACTGATTTTTGTGGGAATTTAGAACAAAACCATCGTTCTTGAATTTGTTGAAAATGTTTAGAATTGTCTTCGCGCAAGGTATAGGCTAGCTAGGATAATTAATTGAAAACATGTCTCTAACTGTTTTAAACTATTATTCTTCTGGTACCATATTAGCATTGCCACCTTCTCATCTTTGAGGTGCTTATTCATTTTCAATAAAATGTATTTAATTTAAGATACATGTATAAATAAGAAATCAGAAATAATTGTCAGAAACTTACAACTTAATTTAATCATTAAGCTATAGGTAAATCCTTCACTGGTGTATAACTGGTTGCCTAGCATGCCTCTAGTGCATTGATAAGTATCTTTTTAAAGTTACACATAGGAAAAATGTATGTGTAATGATAAAAAGAGAACCCGGTATATGTATATATATACACCGCGTAATGGAGTATATATATATATACTCCATTACAAGGCATTAATTTAAAACAGCAAACATAAATACACAGGAAGTGATTATAATGACTATATTCATGCAGGTTTCCTTTTCGTCAATTGTTATCGACAGATCGATCCTTAACGTTTTAAACCAGAATTAACATTGATGAGGAAACGCTTTGTTATGCAATTCAGACATTTACATATCCGCAATTAAGTACAGAACATAATTATTATAAAATCAGCGTGAAAATGCTGCCATTCTTAAACGTAAAACGTAATTTTACTTAATGACGTTAAATTTATTTGACGACCTAACTACATAATAAGGTATTAATTATTACGTTGTGTTTAGAGTGGTGAAGAACCAAAGAAGGTATTTCATGAGAGACAGAGGTTTAAAGTGAATGGCTTAAAGTAAAGTACAGTTCCAAAACAGCAAGTTTGGCAAGAAGTCAAGAGAATAACGTACAGAAGCATTTTAAGAAAGCATTGTATCATTATTTTATTTTATCAACGTAGCAAAGCTACTAACGTATGTTCTGAACTTTGCTTAGGCGTTTGATTTTTAACAAAGCCATAATTTTCTGATAGCAGCGGTTTCATTATCGTACTGCGGTATGCTATGCTGTCTTCACGTAGGCGATTTCTAATCGTCATTATGCTTACTTTAATTTGTTTTTTTTTTTTGCAAATGATACTGCCCCTGCCGCAACGTGTATTCCGGGTTTCTCTTAAACAAATTAATTATCGCTTTGTCCTGCTTTGTTGTGGTTTTTCGTTTTTTACCGCGACCAGGGAGATCATCTACTGTTTTGTTCGCTTTATATCGGTCCACCCACATTTTTACAAACCCTTCCGACTTTCCCATATATCTTGATGCGGCCGCTATCGACATTTTAGGTCTTTTGGGGTGGATGCAGAGAAACACAGCTTCGTACCGTTTTAAATACACAGCGCTCACAATTACATCGACTCAGTTTTCTTCGGCCGACAAAGTGAAACTGCTATTAAATAAATAATGCGTATTAGGCCTAAGTACGGCTTATCCCAAAGTCACATTAATCACGTCCGCTATCTTACCGTAAGCAGGTAGCGACAACTTTTCTCCTGTTTTACAGACTGTAGAATATTTTCCTAAATCTGGTAATATTTTCGTGTATTTGCTAACGAAACAAAACTCAGTATCAAGTATTTTTTTAAATTTTTCCCAATAGATAACTACCGTTGACAATTCCAGATGGCATTATGAAGTTCCCGGAATGTTGCGAATTCATCTCCGTTACCTTCAAAGTAGTCCCCTTGGGAGTATAAGTGCCAATGTTCGCGTCTCTGCCACGAAAGGGACGCATTCTTGAAGTCTTCTTTTCTTACTGGTTGAATTGTTTAAATTAGTCGTAAATTTGACCTGAAGTGTCGTCCCTGAATGCTTTAACATTTTGTGTTTCTGCGGTAGTCTTCTGTAGTTTGAAACTAAATCCGATACAAATGCCTTGTTCCATCAAATAGGCAGTTACAAAGTCGCAATCACATGCAGAACAAACAATAAAAGCTGTTCATCAACAATGGACGTTTCTATTTACAATGTTGTTGCATCGCATTCCGACTCAGAAAAGGTGTACGCAACTACACACCGCATGTCAGGTTTAATGCACGCTAAATTATTATTTCTATACACCATATTCATTTATTTTGCACATTCTTTGAAAATGTAATTTTGTTATCATGTGGAGTAAACGGTCAGTAATAAATACTCAGTGAAGTAATTCCCCCACAACCAAGTTTTACGTGACAGAAGAAAGGATATCTTCGCAGATGATTTCAGAAATTATGATATGTTATTACTGCAGAATGTAAGTTAAAAGATCGATTCGAACAACTTAACAAATGAGTTGAATCGAACGAATGAAGGCTAGAAAAGGGCATTGAAACAAATACATAGGCAAATAAGTATTATAAAATAATATTTTAAAATTAAAGCATTATGATCACAATGCTAGTGCTGGAATAGGTATCCAGTGGGGAAATTGTGATATGTCAGATGTCGGGCGACATCTCACACATTTAACGTGTCTACCATCTGTTCATGAAATTTTCCCTAGAAAATTCATACCCAAACAGATTTTTTCCTACAGCGCTACCTCAAAACAAAGGTATAATTTAACACTCCTTACTCTCTAATGAATCAGAAGTGAATATTCGAAGAAATGGCGGTTATCATGGAGAGCATTTCTTAAAAATTTTGCCTCAAGTTTAGAAGAATATCAGGAAAATAACGGAACACATTTAGAAAACATAATTTTTAAGAAATAAATTCCTAATCTGTATTTTAATAAAAAATAAACATTTATTCATTAAACCTGATCATTATTTTATTATATACTTTTTATTTTGAAAAGAACCTTTGGGGCACGTTGTATATGCAACGAGCACGTCGAGTTACCGTGCCACATTGGTTTTCCTACTTTTTCTCCTGAAGAAAACTCCTATAACGAAGGCGAAACGTCGAGATCCCGCCTTTTTATTAGCCATTAACCCGGAGCAGAGAGACAGGACAAAATCTTGATAAAAGACGAAGTGGGCGGTTACGGATGATTTCTGGAGCTGAAGATAGATCTATAGTTACGACTTCGAAACGAGATCGACGTCTAACGGCACCGGATATCGCAACGCGCGTTAATACACAACGACGAACAAATGTTTCTGTTACCATTGTCAAGAGGCAATTATTGGCAGCAGTGCTGAAACGCATTTTGAGTACGTACTGAATCACAAGCTATTAATTTATTTTTCCAATAGCTTAATCGTACAATTTTTTAACCAAAATTATACCTTTATTTTGAACATGCGTTATTTAGACGTATGTTCAAACACTTTCGTTCACAGTTTGTTTTTCCATTGTAGTTATAATTTTGTCGCAGTAACTACATATAATAATGAAAGCGAAACAAACAACGCATTTTCGTTATTTATATCCACATATATGCATGTATAACATATGTATTACCGGGATAGATAATACCTCTGTCACATTTCGCTGCCGTAAACTGGAATATATTTTCTCGTGCGATTAAAGTGAAGCAAGATGTCGACATAACGCCGTAGGTTTCACTTACCCAGGCGCGTAGAGGTTAGAGGTCTCCATTAGTTCATTAGCGGTTGAGTGTTGACCTGCGCGGTCACAGTTTCAACGTATGCATATAGCACACGTATGTATAGTTCAAAAGAGCATTTTTCGTGTTTCTTTGCACGGCTATTACATTATAATTCACTGTAACGTATAATTAAGCGTTGCTTTAGTTCGAGTATCTCGCGCGAAATATCATGCGCATAATCTATCCTTGTTTCTGTTTGATATCGTACAGTACCTTTCGCTCGCTTGATGTATGTTTATACGTGAAAGATACAGATCTATGTTACAAATTGTTTGTTTGTTTTGCGTAAGACAGGATTTAAATTTGAAAACTATTCCTTTTTTGGAAATGGTTCAGGTTTTATTAACTTTGTTGATTACCTTGTTGATTTACTGAAAGAATTGTACTAAAAACAAACTTGCATTAAAAATAAATAACAGATAATTCTAAAAAGCATATTTCAAACTACTAAAAAAAGTTTGAACAAAAAGAGTTAACTCCAAAAAAGTTCTTTCAAACTGTTGCAGTTCAATGTTTCTTGGAATCCTATCAACGCAGCAGAATTTTGTTAGGTCTTGCAGTCACTAAAATGTTTTACCATTGATTGGTATTAGACCTAAGAAACTTTTAAGAGCTTTTAAAATTGAAAGGCATAGGATTATTGTTGAAATGGAACATGGAGGCAACACAAATTCATTTTGTAATAAAATAGGTCCTTTAGAAATTGTTTTCCTGTTCTTTGCTGCTGCTAACTTCCGATAAATAGCAGTATGAGAAGAAGAGATTCACTGTCCAAAGTAAGATTTATCGATGTCTACAACACCAAAAGGAGTTGGCTTATGTACTTGTAAAATCACAATTTAGTAAAGTCTATAACACCTAAGATGTTAAAGAAACGTTAAAATAGCATAAGAAGACATAGTAAAGAAACGTTAAAATAGCATAAGAAGACATAGTATCTGTAATTGGATGAGACAAAGAAGTTTAACAACGGCTCTCATATATAAGGATAGTAAAAACAACACAAAAGTGAAACAATTTTCTATCTACTCAACCACAACACTTCACTAAAAATTGGACGTACGTTTCGACACGCTTTATCTTCAGCAGTAATATTGAACTAATAAACTAAACTCAAATTACACTATTACCTACCAAAGTCGACTGACTATGGTTATACATGATTTAATAAAGAATAAAGGCTGGAATTTAGAGGGCCTAAATCTGTATTCTTCCAAATATGTTTGTTTTTGTAAATTTACATGCCTTCATAACAATTTAAATCAAGATTGTTGTTTGCATTTCGAATTAACTTCATATTTTCAACATTATGATTTGTTTCTAGCGTATGTAGGGCAGTACTAGATTTCTCAAACCTTCTGAATTTAAGATTAGCCAAACTCTCTTTGTATCTCATTCTAATAGATCATTTTGTCTACCCAATGTATACTTGATCACAATATTTCCATGATATTTTGTAAATTCCCGAGTTTTCCACGTTATCTCCTTGGTCTTTAGGATTTCCTAAAAAGTCGTTGAGGTAATTGTGCACCGAAAAGATTTTTTGAAATCCTTTCATGTAACACGGATAAAATGGTAATTTTACATACTTTTTATTACTACTGCTAGTACTTGCTACTGTGCTTATATGCATTTCTAATTCCTATTCTATTCTGATCCTTCCTAATAGTGCTATAGACCACATCTTTAAAGAATCTGTTAAAATTTGGAATATTCATAATTTTATTGAGCTCATTTAGATACCGGTCTTTAATTAAACGGAAATTAAGCAAACGATGAACCAAAAAGTTAATTGCCGAAAGTTTATGTTCCCACGAGTGATTAAAAAGTCCCAAGATGAATCCACACTTACTAGAAAACCAGTTAATCACTGTAGAAGAAGTGAAAATTTACAAAAGCAAACATACTTTGATGGATACAGATTTGGGTCGTCCAAACTCCAGCCTCTACTTTTTATTAAATCATGCATGACTAAGGTCAGTCGATCGTAACTTTAATAGGGTATAAATAGTCTAGTTTTATTATAATTTAGTTAGTTCAGCATTACTGATGAAGATGATAGTTTAGCTGATAGTGCGTCCAGTTTCTAGTGAAGTGTTGTCATTTGGGAGAGTTTGAAGTTTACTAATGTTTTCTATAGACCAGAAATGTTGGTAAAGAGAATGCAAAGTGTTGACAATAGGCAAAATATGTAATATGACTGCAATTACTGATGCGATATTTAAAAATTACTGATGAAAAGTTATCATTGCAGCCGGAACTACTTAATTCATTTAAAGTCCAGTTAAAAAATAATATAGAGCAATCGGGAACTACACCTAATCAATTATATAATGCTGATGAATCAATTCTGTATTGGTAACTTATACCTGAGAAAAATGTTGTTTCATTTCAAGGGAAGACTACTAAACGTGAAAAACAACGACAAACATTTTCGGCATGTACTAATGCCAGTGCAATTAATAAAGTCAAGTCAATATTTTACTACAATAATTGAAATAAATATCTTGATATTGTTTTCATGATTTGACAATGCATTTTTCGTTTACATTTAAATTACTTACTCGCTGGTACTATCTGAATTAACAATTATTTTTTTCAAATAACTTGAAGATATTTTACTCGATTGTAAATCGCTGGAAGATAAGAAATAAGCACATACAGCAGAACCTTGTACGGGCATTATTTTCACACAAATACGTAGGTTTAATCTAAGCAACAAGTATATACTTAGAAAACAAATCGTGTCTGTGTTTTTTAAAATAGTTTCGAGGGAGAAAGTTGGCGATAACCGAAGAAAAGAACGTTTATAGGAACAGATGGTATGCGAAGATAGTATGCCGTCCGCATTTGCAGAAGGTTCCTTTTATATACCGTACGAAAATAAGTGCTTACTTAATTAGTAAACCCTTCGAATATAATATTAGGTAAAGAAGTAATTTGAATTCCACAAAACAGAATAACTTAACAGTGTGCTTTAATGCTAACAGTAACGAGCATTACCTTCACTCAACTTAAAACAAAACCATTTGTATAGTATTCTGTTCCTGCAATTATGAGGACACAAAATGCTATTGAACTAGTGATTATAGAGTCTCTTTGAGGATTAATTCCGACGATGTATGAATGTTTAATCAGACAACGCGGTAATCGAATATCTAGCGTGCGTTCAGGTGATTCATGAGTATTATGAAGTACCTCATCGAAGTCTTTAATAGTTATTCACGCGTCTATAGTGTGATTGATTACATACGAAATGATTGTTACGGAAATTCCTTTGCCAGTATGATATGTACCACTTATTTTCTGTATAAACACTGCAGCGCAAGAATTAGTAAATAAAAGTAAACAATGCGTAATAGCTTTTGATAAATGCGATATAGACTTTCAACATGCTTATATGAATGAGAAGTATTTACACCGTGGAATCCATTAGATACGCAGGTTGGTTAGTGAAGAGTTTTAACCCTACGAAGGTTCTAAACCCTCGAAAGAAGACATCGTAGCTGAATCCTTTCGGAAGCGATTATATAAAAAATGAAGCAGCTATTATTGATTAGTAATTAATAATTACTAACACATGGACTGAAAAGTCCCGGGCCTAACACATAGATGACGCTAGTTTTATTGCAGTCGCCTTTCTCTCAGTTCAACTAACCTTCAAAAGACAACTGTTAGAATTTCATGATATTCTATTCATTAGTTTGTGAGTTATTGCGCTAAGAGTCACGCTACTTTTGTTATTTTCAAAACAATGGATCAAAAACAATTTCGTGTTTTAATTTTATATTGCTTCTTGATGGGAAAAAATACCGTTCAAGCGAAGCAATGGCTTGAAAAGTGTTATGGGGACTCCGCTCCATCAGAAACAACAATAAAACGGTGATTTGCTGACTTGAAACGTGGTCGTAGAGACACCGATGATGCAGAACGCAGTGGACGTCCAAATGAGGCGGTAACACCAGAAAACATAAAAAAAAAATCACAAAATCGTTTTGAATGATCGAAAAGTGAAGTTGCGTGAGTTAGCTGACATCGTAAAGATATCAAAAGAACCCATTGGCTTTATATTGCATGAGCATTTGACTATGAGAAAGCTCTGTTCAAAGTGGTTGCCGCGTTTGCTCACTGTTGACCAAAAACAAGAACGTGTTGATGATTCTGAGCAGTGTTTGGCAATGTTTAAACGTAACAAACCGGAATTTTTGCGTCGATTTGTGACAATGGATGAAACATGGATCCATCACTTCATTCCGAAATCAAAACGATCGTCATCTGAGTGGACAGCAACTGGTGAACCTCGTTTAAAGCGCCCGAAAGCACAACAATCGGCTCGAAAAGGTTATGGCCTCGGTATTTTGGGATGTGCGTGGTGTAATATTCATCGACTATCTTGAGAAAGGAAATACCATCAACAGTGAATATTATATAGCGTTATTGGAGCGTTTGAAGGCCGAAATTGCAAAGAAACGATCGCATATGGCAAAGAAAAAAATTTTGTTTCATCAAGACAACGCACCGTGTCACAAGTCAATCAAAGCAATGCCAAAACTACATGAATTGAACTTCGAATTGCTTCCACATCCACCGCATTCGCCAGATTTGGCCCCCAATATTTAGGGAAATTCATACTAGTCTTCTTAGAATGACATATACAATCTAATATTTCTTAATGTCCTATCCATTGTTGACTATACTTCACTTAGCGATAAACACGTCAATTTTTTCGAGGGTTTGGAAGATTAGCAGAATTGCCCCCGTATTTAAGCAAAGGAGACCGATCTAACATTGGTATAAAGAATGTTTAGAAAATAGATGTGTTTTAAATACGTCATGGTAAGAAATTATTCACATGTGCAGCTTTCCTATGCACTGCATTTGGTACAAAAACGCCCTCTCGCGAGAGCAATCCACGACTTTCACGAGAGAAGGGTGGGAAACTGTACCCGCTTCTTTTCGCTGTCTGACTTTGCGGACAAATGATTCTTTCTTTTGGCACTAGTTAGCGCCAGGAATATTCATTTGTATCGCAGAGTTAAGTATGGTGATAGAAACAACGAGCATGTGTTAGCATAAAACTACTGGAAACCACGCTGATGACGCCGGGAAGGCAGAAACATGTCCGTGTGTTAGCGTTTTATGTCTCACATGTCTTTCTCGTGAATTGATTTCACTAATACCATGAGAAAGCTGTATTTACAGCGTTTTCTCATCTTGGTGTTTGAACATTTACTTTAAAAAGATATATACACCTGTACAACTTCTTTCATATATGTGCATCAGTATAGTTTTGTTGCAGGCAGGTCCACGATCACTAATTTAGCATGCATTAGCCAATATCTTAGTGAAGCACTTGATAACCGAAAGCGGGAGGACGTTATTTACGTAGATTTTTCTAAAGCGTTCGACTGCATTAACTACACCATGCCACTACAAAAAATGGATAGATTTGGTTTCGGTGAAGGCTTCCTGTCGTTGATTGAGAGAGTGTTACGTCTACTACAACGGTTATTCGTCTAGGCCATTTTCTCCAACATTAGGTGTTTCTTAAGGTTCAAATCTTGAACCGCTTCTCTTCAATTTGTATATAAATGATTTATTATCTCTATTTATTTACGTGTCACGCCTTAACATACGCAGAACGTGAAGATATTTAATGCTGTTGGTTGCATTTATTAGCGTAAGCATTTGCAAGACAATTTTCTGCTTATTAATAATTGGAGCAAAGACCATTTGAAAAAAATGTATTGATCTTCGCGGAGACTACATCGAAAAATAAAAATAAAAAATCACACCAATACCATGTTTTTCTTGTCGATTCCGTAAACATTTTAGGTCGTCCTAATATATTTAACAATAAATAAACTTCTGAAGATATTTAGATGCTTTTTTTACACTGAAAGGTAATGCCTTATTTCGTAGGATGTCTTTCTAACTCTGTAGACCTATAGAAGTTTCGCGGTTTTGAGTTATCATTATTGTAAATATTTTCTGTATAAAATGCAATAAATTTCTTTAATCTTATTTTCTCTTGCATTTGTATTTCTTTGTAGTTCAGCATTAACTTCGATGCATAATTTGCAGAAGATATTAGCAAAGCCAAATATTATGTTCAAGAGTTCATATGAATATAGAAATTTCTCTGAATGTATTTCTCCTAATACATAGGTTTCACGGAAATACCACTTATTGGCCTTCATTTGAAAATAACTTCAGTAGCACATTAGCCAATTAAAATACTATAGGCACTTAAGGTACGTCTTTAACGGCGTTTAGAAAGAATACTAAGTAACGCCGCACAGTTATTGTACTAACGTGTACCTACAATTACTGCTACTCATATGGATCTCTCTTCGCTTGTCAGTGATCGTTCTATATTTCAACGTGTTAAGCGAGAAAGGAGAAAAACAATCACTGTTTGTTGAACTTCAGCCTTCTAGTAAGACAAGACAATCGATCAAGGTACCTGTCTGAATTACATCCGGTTACTGGACACCTGTATCTATATTTGTGCTGGAGTTGCAACAGTTATGACCTAGGATTTTCCTTAGAACGTTTGAAGCTAATTAAATTGTGGAATTCCCTAAGATGTTTGTTATATATACGAGGCTTGTCCGGAAAGTAAGCACCGTTTTTAGACAAAAATGCATAAAAATATTTTATTCAAAACAAAATTTCCTTCTACGTGAAAGAGCATTGTGCCATTGCTTCTTCTATACCCTTATCATAGAAGTATGACGCCAGTGACGATTTGCGACAACCTCATGCAAAACAGTTTCTGAAATTTGTGGAAACTTATCACCAAGCATTCTTACTGCGAACCATCTGTCTTCACGAATTTTTTCATTAACTTTTTCAACCAAACCATCATTGACAACAGAAGGCCACCCACTTGTCAAGAACATTGGTTCGTCCATCATTGAATTGCCTAACCCACGTTCTCACCATTCCATATATCATTGCGTTTAAATAAAATCTCTACAAGTTGACGATGAATTTGGGCTGACTTAATATTCCTTGCGTTCAAAAACCGTACTACAGAACGCACTTTTGAACGATCACTAACAAACGTGAACACAACACAATCTGGCTGTAATGACGTGAATTTCACAAATTATGAGGAAGTGGCAGTATAGTGACCTGGGACGTAAAAATTTACACAGAACGTACTTTGTTCCTGTCCTGCCGTAGTTGTCATTTGTGAACAGGAATACCTCTAGCGACAGAAGAGTGAACTACGGAGCAAAGATGGCGCACGTGTTATAATTGTCTACGTATGAAGAGCAGAGAGGTGGTATTCCTTATTTTGTGAGCACAAGGTCGAAGCTTGAGTGAAATTCTCAGGGCAATGAAGTGCATGTGGAAAACTGTATGGATCACAGCAACATCAGCAGGTGGTGCAAATCCTGTAACATCATTCAGCGAACAGAATGTCACGGCCATTGATGAGGTGATTCGTTCCGACTGCAGAATCTGATGCACATTGGCGAACATGTTCAACATTTCATATGGTACAGTGTATGACGTGGTGCGTTACAGATTGAACATTCGTAAGGTCACTGCTTGATGGATGCTAAAGGACCTCACAAACGTCCGTAAGGGTCAGCGAATGATGACAAGCTTAGATCACCAGACACAGTACGCTGCAGATGATGAGCCATAGGCGTACCACTACATGCCTGAAAACAAGAAGTTAACTATGGAATGGAATCACCTAAATTCCCCAACAAGGAAGAAATTCAAGGACAAGACACAATTCACGAAGAAAGTGGTTGTGACTGTGATCTAAGACATGAAAGGAGTGGTACTGGTGGAATTTCAAACATGTTCTCGTCTTTTGAGCGCCTAAAGAAATTTTCTGCGGGTTTGACCAAACACTTCATATTTGGACTCATCAGTCCATAGTACGTTTCCCTATTGTTCTATTGTGCGTTAGCCCATTGAAGACGTTTTCGTTTATTCCCATGACGTAGCGACGGCTTTTGTCTAGCAATACGGGGGACTCTTTTAAACGACGTTTCACTGTGCTAACGGATACCTTCCTGTTTCTAGCCTGATTCATGGCCGCCGTAATTTCAATAGTAGTTAATCGTCTATTACTCTAAGTGTTTGATCATTGGTTAACATTCGGGGCACCCATCTTGCACTCATCGTTTTCATATCTAATTCTTTAGTCAGTATCTTCCACAATGTCCCTGATGCGTATTCGGCGGTCTTGCAGTACGATATCGTGTACCTTTATAATCCTTTTATCTGTTGTTACCGTTGTGGGAGGACCACATGATGCGTTTGACTATATCATAAGAAACTGCAGACTCATCAATAGTTGCCATCATGTCTTTATGAATTTGAGTTGGCGTCATACCCCTTTTCTTGAGGTAGTTTATTACGGCTCTTTGTTCTAAAGTATCCATATTTATGAACAATCATGACACACAATACAAGAATTAGCCACAGCACAACAACACTTTGAGATACGAACTTGATATTATGTAGATATGATCTACAAATGTTAGTTAACTAAATGTCAGAAAAATTTGTCAAACAACCAATTAGAAGTTGGTGAGGGGTGGGGTACGAGGATCCGCCCTCGTAGAATTATTAAATGAATAAAAAAGTACTTCCTCTTTAAAACACTTTTTTAAAACTTGAAGTGTCCATTCTATTACGAGCCGTGGTGTATACTTTCTACTAAAAAAATGTTGTGCCTTACTTATCGGCTCTTCCACGTATTGTTATTACCATCTAATTAAAAAAAAAGAATTCTAAAGACGCATATTACGTTTTGATGTTTATTTGTCGAAATTTACTTAATTGAATTAAATTCTAACACGTGGACTGTGTTTATCCAATTATCAGGTTTGTTCACTTGATCATTGGCAAATTTTTGTTTAAATATTAAAGTAGAAGGATGCATCTCAAATCTTCCTCAGTTATTACCAACACAAAGTAAACAATTAACATCAGAGGACCAGAATTAGTTGGCTGTAAAAACTTTGTGCATCCCTGTTTAGATGTATTGGATGCATCAAAATACAGAAATACAAGCAGCCATGTCCGTTTGGAGCATTTTTCTGACTTCCCTATATATACCAACCAGTTCATCCTTCAAACCAAGAAGAAAATTCAATAACATTGCAAATTTTTGTATAGTAAACATAAAAAAGCGATACCATAAACCCAGATCTGATTCATTAAATAGTTTTTTTCTGTACAATAATTTTAAGCCCACACCTGTATTTGTCAACAATAAGCAATTATACCTGTGGTCTTAGCCAGCTACCGCATCGAAGCAGCGGAACTGGTTGAAGTAGACAAAGCATCGTCCTTGAACAGGTCTTTACGCGAAGCAGCGGAGAAGAAATTAGTGATGAAATTTATTCTCCTACCATTTGTCATGCTCGGCAAGGATTTTCTTGTTAACGACTGTGTCGAATGCTCCATCGACTTTACGTATTTTATTAATAGCCAATTTAAATTTGCCACATTACCGAGCTCCTATCGGCGTACGTACGTATTTCGTTTTGCGCTTTTTGTCCGCATCTTGTTTCAATTAGCTGCCCCAAGGATAAGGGACCAATCAGGTATGAAAATTCTCGGTGTCGCGTTGCATAAAGTATGGATACGGGTATACACTGTATATGTACGTTGGTATTATTGGTAGTGGAATATTTTTGCTTTTACCATGTAAATTGCATTCGAAGATATTGTATGAAATGGTAAAGCGATGGACGATAAATAAATGCCTTATCTTTCTTTTTCTTTTTCCGAGACTTTTTAAGACATGACAAGTTTTTCAAGTAGCCCTAATAGACGCGGAGGAAACACGTGAAAAATAAACTAAAATTAATTTATCTTTTTTGGAGTAATTATCGGTCCTCAGGTGTATGTATAAGTTTTTTCCTGTCTTTTTTTTTAAGAAACATAATTTTTAAGGGAAATTATGAAGATAACGCATAACTTTTCTAGCGTGCACTAATACTAGTGGTACAAACAAAATAAGGCCACTAGTAATAGGAAAAGCAAAAAATCCACGTTCATTTAGAGATTTTAAAAGTCCTGTTGATTGATATTCAATTTGTAGGGGAAAGATTTCTTAAGAAATCAAAATCTTCTAATAAAGGCGGTGTTAATCTTGGATAACGCACCAGGTCATCCTCCAGAGGATCAATTAAGAACCAACGATGGCTCAATTTTTGTAATGTCCATGCCGCCCAACGTAACTCCACTTATCCAACCGATGGATCAAAATGTTATAAAAATTACTAAATTGTAACACATGGGCTGAAAAGTCCCGCACCTAACACATAGATGACGTTAGTTTTATTACAGTCACCTTTCTCTCAGTTAGTATTAACCTTCAAAAGACAGCTATTAAAATTTCATGATATTCTATTCATTAGTTTGTGAGTTATTGTGCTAAGAGTCAAGCTACTTTTGTTATTTTCAAAACAATGGATCAAAAACAATTTACTCCGCTCCATCAGAGACAACAATAAAACGTTGGTCTGCTGACTTCAAACGTGGTCGTAGAGACACCGATGATGCAGAACGCAGTGTACGTCCAAATGAGGCGGTAACACCAGAAAACATCAAAAAAATCCACAAAATCGTTTTGAATGATCGAAAAGTGAAGTTGCGTGAGTTAGCTGACATCGTAAAGATATCAAAAGAACGTATTGGCTTTATATTGCATGAGCATTTGACTATGAGAAAGCTCTGTTCAAAGTGGGTGCCGCGTTTGCTCACTGTTGACCAAAAACAAGAACGTGTTGATGATTCTGAGCAGTGTTTGGCCATGTTTAAACGTAACAAACCGGAATTTTTGCGTCGATATGTGATAATGGATGAAACATGGATCCATCACTTCACTCCGGAATCAAAACGATCGTCATCTGAGTGGACAGCAACTGGTGAACCTCGTCCAAAGCGCCCGAAAGCACAACAATCGGCTAGAAAGGTTATGGCCTCGGTATTTTGGGATGTGCGTGGTGTAATATTCATCGACTATCTTGAGAAAGGAAATCCTATCAACAGTGAATATTATATAGCATTATTGGAGCGTTTGAAGGCCAAATTGCAAAGAAAAAAAATTTGTTTCATCAAGACAACGCACCTTGTCACAAGTCAATCAAAACAATGGCAAAACTACATGAATTCAACGTCGAATTGCTCCCACATCCACCGTATTCGCCATATTTGGCTCCCAGCGACTACTGGCTGTTCGCAGACCACAAAAAAATGCTCGCCGGTAAGAAATTTCGTACGAATGAAGAGGTTATCGCTGAAACTGAGGCCTATTTTGAGGCAAAAGATAAATCGTTCTACAAAAGTGGTATTGAAATGTTAGAGCGGCGCTGGAATGATTGCGTTGCTCTTGATGGAGATTATGTTGATGGATAAAGCTAATTTTGAACCAAAAAAACTGTGTTTTCTTTGTTAGGCCCGGGACTTTTCAGCCCATGTGTTATTATCGAAAATTTCTACTTCCGTCTGCGTTATCAAGAAATTCTAAAAACATTTCTGAATCCTTAAAGCAAGTAAGTTTACGTGAAGCAATTTTAAATTTAGGTATAGCGTGGGATGCCCTTAATCAGGAAACAATCGGAAAGTGTTGGAAAAACTGCTTTACTCCAGTAATGATTATGACGATGAAGACAATGTACCGCTAACCATCATTAGAAAACAGTTACTATCTGATGCTGAAGTTATTGACAGTGCATCATCGGACGTTCTCAAATTATTAAAAGCAATAAATCCCGATATTGCTTGCACAATTACCGATGTTAGTTTATGGAATGACGATAAAGAGATGGATGATGCACATGAAGAGGAAGATGGGATGAGTGAAGATGACGACCCTCTGATTGAAATAAAAAATACAGTGAGTGACGCGCAAGCTGTAGGAATTTTTAATCAAGCGTTAGCTTGGGCTGAAGAAAAAGACATATTATATTCCGATAACTTAGTGCTCCGTAAACTACGGGCAATGGCATTAGAAAATATCAAGTGTAAATTTACGCAAACAAAAACAGGACATTATTTTTCAAAATAATGTAAAATTTATTTTTTATTTTTTAATATTATATGTTTTCTGTTATTCATTGTTCATAATTTATTTTTTAATAAACATACATATTTTCTTTTATGCAATTTCTTTATAAATAAAATATATGTGATATCGTTCACATAATCGAGCGTATACTGTAATTATTTTGTTTAAAGTTTTGAAGCGAAGGTAAAATTTTGCATGAAATAGGATGCGTCCATCTTATTATAAGCGGTAGTGTACATGTACATACATAAGTTGACATAAATGTTAGTAAGTTTAAGTTATTAATTATAGTTGTCATAATCTAGATGGCACTGATTAGATTTCTCGTATTTATCTTCCGTCCAAACAGAACCCACCGATTCCATTGCGTCATGCATGGAATCTGACGTTTTGTCATCTCGCGTTTCTAATTAAATTATACGATCGACCGGATTTGAACTCGGCCAACGCCCGTACGACGCTAATTCACTAAGTGCTTCGAAATCTTCGATAAATTCACGGCGAGAATCATATAACTCTTATCTAAATTAGAGCTAGAGCCATGCTGGAATTTGATCTGCTATCTTTTCTCTGTTTTTGCGAGGAAGATTATATTGCGTGACTTTATTAATTTATTACTGGTAAATATATTGAGCGGCAAAGAAACCTGCCTCGCTGAAATACTTTCCCCTCTACTGCATGTTTTATTTATAAATGCGTAGCTTGGTTCGCATTCTTATCATTAGCAATATTCTAGAGTGCTTAGTTCAATCAAAAATGACATCAATTTTTTAAGTTTTTGAATAAATTATGTTTGTCAATTGTTAGGAAGCTGCTAAATACCAGCTACTCATTATTATTTAGCAGCAATATTATGTTAGGTATTACTTTCTGAATATATTAGGAAGCTAATTATACATTTTTACTCTAACGATATGAGCATCCTCCGAAGAAAGCTGTAAGTTGTGCTTTAGAAGATGTATTTTGGGGTCGCGAATATTGTAACTGTGCTAGTTGTTATTTGCTGGATTTTCTGGATGTACAAGTATATATCTCAAATAATGTCAGAATTTTTAAATTCAAGACGTTGTATCCTATACATTTAACTATCGAACGACTATAACGTCTTTTTCTGAAATTTCTGCTGTTTAGAGTTTGTTGTTCCAATGTAACGTAACATCCCTCACGAAGACTAATACTATCGATTGCCCCACATTGCCAGACGACGTTGGTTTTAATATCCCTTCTAGATACAGCCACATTCAGCTTGGGTAAGGTGCATATAATAGTATAATACAAGTCCCTTTGAGTACATGTGTTACTTGTACAAAACATCAACATAATTTTTATAAATTTACAAATATATAATTTAATGCAAGTTATATAACAAGTAGAACTGTTTACTTTTGTTACTAAAACAGAATCCATATTCGCTGAATGGATCGCGTTTTACAGTAGTTGCAGAATTTTTTGTTAGTGGTGCAGTATGCCAATGTTTTTGAGTTACCAAAGGCTGCGATTACGAGGGTGGTGTTAAATGTGTTCATCATTCGGCAAACCAACCGATTGGTGGTGGCGCAACCAAGCTTTTTATAAGCCGTTGTCTTAAAACAAGCGTATAACTAGATTTCGGATGCCTTCTCGCAAGTCAGGTTCGTATTGAGTACGCAGCGCCCCCACCAGTGTTACGTAATAAAACGGATGAAGCGTAGAATTATAAGTTAGTACCGAGCGGATCTTTACGTAAGGTGGGACTCCAGCTCGTCACCTAATGAGATCGCTGGCATTAATTTATTAACGTCTTACCGAAATTACCTTTTGAATTTAATAATTCAATATGATTTGAGTTATATATAATAGAAGAAAATTCCAGCTCTTACATACACAAACCAAAAGACCAAGCCAATCTATGTATTTGCGGTATTGGACTGTATCATGATCCTTATCATGATACAGTCCAATACCGCAAACAGTTCGTTTATTACTTAGCTTCATTTAGTGATGGGCGAATCGAATGCAAAAATCGTTTTCGAAACCGAATGATCATTCGTTAACATAAAACTATTCGCTAAGGAGGCAGAATTCGAACAGAAAAGAACTCGAAACACTTGATAGACCTCCAGTGAGTAGCGGCGTGTTATATGCTATAACACATGGGCTGAAAAGTCCCGGGCCTAACAAAGAAAACACGGTATTTTTGGTTGAAAATTAGCTTTATTCATCAACGTAATCTCCATCAAGAGCAACGCAATCATTCCAGCGCCGCTCTAACATTTCAATACTACTTTTATAGAACGATTTATCTTTTGCCTCAAAATAGGCCTATAAGAGAAAATGAAACAAGAGTAAATGGCAAAAACAAAAAAATAAGAAGGAAACAAGTGAAAAAGGTAAAGATTAAGAGAAGGAAAAAGAGCCTCCTATGACGAAGGCCAAACGTTGAGATCTCGCCTTTCTCTTTTCTTTTTTCTTTTTTCTGTCCCCTTTCTTTCTTTCCTTGTCTCAGTCTTCACTTTTTTCATTTATTTCTTTCTTTGTTTTTTTCCTCTTATTCTTATTTCATTTTCCCTTATACCTTATTATGACACAATTTAATTCCGGATATAGTTCGTTTATTACTGACTCTGACCGTGAAAGCCTATACTTATTCACTATTGAAACTTACTGATAATGTGTATACATATGAGGCTTGTTTGTATCTACTCTCGTTATTTGTAATAGATAATGCATAACGAAAAATTAAGAAAAAAACACAGGTGACCAAATACTCATGGACGAGAGTGTATGTAAGGTTTATTTAATTTAAAATAGACTTCAAAATAATTTATGCAAATCACTTGTAGGCTTCTAAGATTTAATCTAGTCTGGAACTACACACGCTTTAAACGTACAGAGACAAAGTAACACGCTACTGTAAACCTATCACAGCCTAGCTACGATCCATTTATATTAGAACTCAAAACAGCTTATACAAATCAGATGTAATTCAAAACTTCCTCCCTTTAGAATGCCGCTATGACGATATTCGCGTTCGGAGCGAAACTGGTTCGCCAACAGCCTTTCAAGGCTGATACAATCTAGCGAATGCGGTTTTAAACGATGACACAACTTTATTAACGCAAATGTTTATTACACATTTGGCTATTTTTATTTTGACATTTTGTAGCCTACGTTGTTTCTCTTTTTTTTGCAATGCGGAATTTTAATGTTTCCTTGCATAAACATTACGTTTAATTAGAATGTTTATCGTAAAAAAATACCTTTACCTGCATGAAAATTGAAAGCAGTTAATATATACGCCTGTTCTTGAAATGTGTGTAAATTTGCAAATACAGTAGCATATAATTTAAGAAAGTTCGACTTCTGTGCGTTGAGTAATCTACAATCTTTAACAAAACAGATACCTTGTTAACGTTAGAAATTATTTCTGTTATCTCTCCCATTAGCACAGATTTAGATTTGTATTTTTTTATAATTATTTGTTTTTAATTAAACATTTTGCAATATACCGGGTGACGGGCGAGCTGCAGATTGCATCCTGGGCAATTGAAAAATGAATCGAACACCGGCTTCACTTGAAACGAATGACGCATGGCTAGTGATATACCCCTCTCACTTCGCAATAACACGGAATGAGGGCTTCATGGAATCGATTCAAATTGAAAAGATCGATGTGAGAATAGAATTTAGTATCAGCAGTTAAACAAACAGTTAGACAGAGTCAGTATACTGACACACAATCGCCTTGCAGAATAGCATGCGTATCTCTCAACGTTGTTAACCTACAGAAATCTTATTTCATCCTCCTCTTATTCATAATTACGGCCATCGATACGTCCAAAGCGCGCTCATGCTATATTTTTCATGCTTTGATTAAGCAAATTTTGCCATTTTCAACAATAACCCTAAAAATTACACATTGTACCAATTTGAAAAGACGTCTTAAAAGAAATTAACTGTTATTAAATAAAACAGAATTAATCTCATCGTCAAAATCTTTCGCAATTTTACGTATTTGTATAATACTAACTATAATGATTTAATTTTTGCGTGAGTATTTCCTATAACTGCTTGGATAATACTAATAGAACTACAATTCAGCGACTACAAAATTCTTGCTTGAGATTTATTTACGGCATTCATAAATTTCAAAGAATATCTCACACTATGTCTTCTCTTCTACCATTTTTTATTACGAATTAATTTATTATGACAAACCTAGCTCTCCCTTAAAAGATAATTCTCTTACAATGATGTTAAATACCTTAATGTAATTCCATTGGACACATTATTTTCCTATTTTAAACTTTAGTTAAGCCGTTATAGCAATACTCAATTTATTATGTAGGCCATTTTCGTGCTTGGGTGAAGAACAACGACTTATTTCTAAGTCACTGATCCTGAACCTGTTGGTATATTTCTATTCACGTTTACCTTACCATATCTCGTTTACCTTTGCTTTGTATTTTGTGCTAATAAATCGCATATTATTATTATCATTAAATAAAGAGATTAGATATTATATTATGTGTTAGTATTTAATAAACAAATTCTAAATCTGTCAAGTTCATGTGTTCAAATAGAAATATTTAAAACCTTCGTTTACTTATCAAATAACTATACAGCGTTTTAAATGGAAAGTGGTATGATATAATACTTCATTTTAATGGTCTTTGGAAACAGTACATTTTGCCGTTTAGTTTCTTGAAAATGATTCGTTTTGTGTTTTGCTTTTTTTGTTTTAGGCTTAAACACACTTTAACTGCTTGAAATGTTTTATTTTTGTTTTCAGTTATTTAAGAATTAAAATATTTTTTGCAGAAAAAAATAATCTAACAATTTTTCAAAATGTTATCTATTATTCGCTAAACAATAGCCCTTGTTCAAATCTGTGTACATTTTTAAAAACATCTCCTTGAATTCCGCGGCAGGTTGCAGTAATACTCTGACAAAGTTCTTCTAAATTTTAAGGTTGTGGGGGTAAATACAACAGATTCTAAATAACTCAGTAGAAAAAGTCTAGTGGCGTCAAATCAGGTGATCTCGCTGGCCATTCTATAGCTCCTCTTTGCCCTATCCAGTTATTTGGAAATACATTTTCTAACCATTACCATATTAGAAGAACATAGCGAGAAGGAGATTCATGATGTTAAAAATATATAAAAACGAAATTTATAAAAGTTTTTAATGTTGGTTTTTATTCCAATTCTCCTAAAATAGATTGGCCAGCTAGAAACACGAAATAAACCAAACCAACAGATTTTCGTAAAAATCTCGGAAACGAATCGATCAATTTCAAAAAACTCAACTCCAAAATGTACTGTTTAAAAAGACCATTAAAATGAGGTATTAATCGATACCCCTTTCTATTAACAATTTTTCGTAAATTTCGGGATTTCCATTAACTTAGAGCAGGAGGTTTTCGAATGAATACACTGTATAATGCAGAATCTGATAATCCTGTATATTTTCAATCCTCCAGATAGTGCTCCATGTTTCTTTAGGTACGTCTATAACATGTGGCGAATAGCCAACAAAGCTCCCTTAAGTAAATCCAAAGAAACGGATTCTATTTCGAGAGAAAATCATACAACTAACCAGAACATATCTTCGCTCGTGTGATGCTGGAGACATTTTTGCAGCCACTTGTTGAAATTCATCACGTAACTGGCAAGTCACCGTCCTCTTCTCTCTTTGTATCGTGCCACCGGACTGGACTATATTTAGCCCCGAGATGGCCGTTCATGCACGCGGGTCTATAGTTGGAACAGTGGGCATTTAAACAGCGAAAGAACATTAAAGATACCAGGTGCGTCGGGGGAATTAATAGGTTCTTTGCGTGCCACACTGCCAAATGCAACCAGTCGCACACGGATCGCGGCAATTTGTCGTGAAATAATTCCTCGACGTGTCAGAAACGCTGTTACTGGAGGAAGCCGTATAAATAGTAACTAATGAGCGAACGAATCCATCAAGACAGAGCAAAAAACGAGGAATAACAGAAGCGAAGAAGGTTGTATTAATTTTGTTTTGCGCACTTTGTAGCTGCTGGAAGACAAGTTTGATTAAAAAATTCTATTAGTAAGCTTTGTGTATACAGGATGTATATACAAAAAGGTCTATGCAGGATTAGTAAACGCTGAAAAAGTAAAAGAAAATATACCAAAAGCTATCAACTTTTCCTCTTATAAAACGGTAACCAACAGAAATATCCGTAGACCAAAAATATCTACATACGCATTAATGAACAGATTTGGAACTTATTGCAGTTACAAGAGTTTTTGAAGTTTTGAAAAATAATTAGTCGGGCTAGTACAAGTGCCCAAGAAGGAGGGTAATGTCAGTTACTTTACGCAAACTTACATATAAGTGGTAGAACAGTTAGATTGGCAAAAAGCAATGGGACAGCCCATTGTATCTTTTGCTTTAAAGAAACAAATTCATGCGGTGAAGTGAGTAGTTTCCAAAATTAAGTAACTAAAGAAAGAGGATAAAGCCGAAATTATCTCCAAGAGTATGTCTACATCCATAATTTGCTATCTGCAATCGTACATTGCCAACTCTTGACGTGATACAGCTGGATCCGCTTATAACGATGACGCTGGTGCCAAAAAGAATTGTTCGTTATACCAAGGCGGCCTGGAATGTTTCTGGAATTAACAAGAAAAACACGGTATTGGTGTGGTTTTTTATTTTCATTTTTCGATGTAGTCTCCTCGAAAATCAATATACTTTTTAAAATAGCACTACAGTGTCTTCAAGCCGCCGGAAAAATAGGATGTTTCGAGGTGTGCAAAATAGCGATATGTAGCGGCGATGATCTCCTCATCTGAGGCAAATCTCTTTCCTCCCAGTGATTTTTTTTTCGGGGTTTGGAAATAGGAAAAGGTCGCTGGAGGCTAGGTCCGGTGAATATGGAGGATGAAACTAACGTAGCGTAGCGTATGCATTGTCGTGGTGGAAAAGCCTTTTTCCGCTGCAAATGAGGCCGTTTCTCCTTCAGTACTTCATCGAATCAGGTAAGACTGTTTCTCTTTTGTTTTTGTAGATCACGATCCCAGTTATTTCTTTTTCGAAAATTTCTGATGTTATCATCCATAGTTTCTTATTTGCGGTGTAGTTAACTGGTAACACTTTGCCAGGTTTAAAATTAAAACATCGAGTTGTTTGTGATTTTCCAATGACAAGCAACTTTCTATTTTTGGTACCCTTCATGTTGGCACAGACAAAAACAGTAATGCTTTCTTTGCTTTTTTTTGTTCCCTTGACACTTTTCTTTTCGGAACTTCAGTTTGGTTTGGGGCAATTTTATAAAAGAGGCCAGTTTCAACTCCGTTAAAAATATCGCTGTCGGCATATCCTCTTATAGTTGGCCAAACGTTGTCAAGTCAGTTATTGCAGCAGACTTACGTCTTCTCCATGTACTTTACTGGATGAAATATGGTACCTCTTCTTAAAACGGCCTATCCAGCTCTTTGAACACGATGATGTTGCATTATTGTGTGATAATCTTGGAAAGTTCTGCTTTTTGCTGTACTATTGGTCCACTTATGAGCACATTCTGAGTACTGTTGGGCTTAAACTATTGAAGAAATGCTTGATCCATATCCGTGTTAGCTGGTTTTTGAATTTGTATTAATTTAGAAATGTTCGAATTTAATGTCCCTTTTACTTTACCCTTGTTTTCCCAGATTGTCGATTGTCCGATACATTTGCTACATATACTAAACGATTACCGAAGTAGTACTAAACTGTTTGAGCGAAAGTAATTAATGCAGGCATTCTATCCTATCCCCGCGAAAAAGCAATAAAATATATTCGGGTAAAATTTGTACCGAAATGTTTGCGCTTTACGGATAACAATTTTATATTTGCATACAATAATTTATAACAGGGATTAACGTTTTCACGATATGCGTATCAGTTAGTTGTATTATTTTAAATCAATTTCACCTTGCTTCCAAATTTATGAAGGGTGGTGTATAAATAAATATTCCACTTTTTAAATGGCAAATCCTATTTTTGAAATTTCTATTCAAAAACACATGATGGTAAAGCATATGCAAATCCCGTAATTAATAACCCTGTACACTCAAGTATTCTATTTCAGTATACCCGATTTAATTTATTCGTCCTTGTTCTCACATTCTACCTTGCATTTTTCAGGAACCACTTTTTTTTATTAAAAACCACGGTAACCTACTGGTAAGCAAGTGCATATTATATACCTCGCTGTGATGTGGTGCTGGTATTGCCACTGAGTCTAATTACCGTAAAACGACACCATCGACCAATTCGAAAGCAATTAAGGACTCGTGACTGCTTCGGTGGTCTCGCTGAGGTTTTCGTGTTGTATCCTCTTGGGTTTCTGGAGCCGGTGGTGCGGCAATAGTGACGATTTCTGTAACAGGATACATCAGAACTCCGTAGAACGGTTAATTGAATATCCCGGTATTGGTTTGCTTGCTTCACACCGCAACGGAGCAAATATGTATGGGAAAAAAGGATCGGCGGTGAACTAAAAGCGATGAGAATGGTATGTGTACGTATGTACATATTTGTACTTATGTGGGTTGATTTGCCGACGTGATAATTAAATGAAGTGCGATTGAATGGCTGTATACAATAATCTGCGTTAGCTAAATAAAGTTGAAGTAAACGCGACAGAAATATGAACCTAAAATTGGGAGTTTCTTGAAAAATATCGTGGTAGGCGTAATACGATACAGGGAGAGTTTGAGAAAGTTTTAATGAAAGGCGAATATAGTTACTATATTCCTTTAAGAGATTAACAACTTCATTAAAGTGTCTCGGATAAAAGTTTTACCCCTTTTATGCCATAGACTAAGATTCTGCGGTTTCTATTAAAAACAAAAAGGAAAGTTGTCTGCAAAATACATTTGAAGTACTGTTAGAGATGCGTGCGGCTCGGTTACTATCAATATTACAAATAATGAATGTAATTGCATACTATTATCTGCCTCATAATTATTAGATTACAAGCAAGTACGTGTGATACAGAATTGTAATGTAGGTAGGTAGTGTGTATCATGGAGTAGGTAGGTCATAGGTGTAGGTCACTGCTCTAAAGAAGTTAATGAAAAAACCAATATCCAAAAATACGTTTTTATTGATTTTTACAAACCGATTTTTAGATACCAAACTAAAGAATTAGAAATTTTTGGATGTCGGTGCATAGCACTGCATGTCTTCAGCGTACTTTTCCTAAGATAATACGTAATTACTAAGTCGTAATCGCAAACATGATGACATATGTTTGTCAGTTAGTCAACTGAAGGGCAATTTGCGTTAGATTCGGATATTTATCTTCAGATATAAAAGACTGAAGAAGAATTTTGTATCAGATGCTGCGGCTTTGAGATGCATCATATTTTCAACAGATGAGTCCATATTAAACTGACTTGTTATATCAGTAGCAGATTTCTCAATTATATCGCATTTTCCTTTCAGAGGAATCATTGTTAAAATTTTTTCTTTAGCCGACATGTCATGAAATACCATTCGAATAAAAACATACAGTTGAGCAGTATCTGTCAAGTCGGTGGATTTGTTGTACTGCAAAGAAAAGTATGTGCATTCCATTATATCATATTTTAGTTTATATGCCATGTCCTGGCTCATGAGTTCAACAAGTCCTGTGACTGTCGAAGGAGATAACTGAAGTTCTTTAACAGCAGACATGGTCCCTGTTTCATTTTTAAAATCTTCAAACAAAACCACACCCACTTCAAAAAATAATTTCTTCACAACCATTACGTCTTCAAAGGGTTTCTTGTGTTTCGCCAATATATGTAAAAATTTAAAGGATTGGATCGCTGCGGCTTTTGATTCTTTGGCCGATCTTGTGAACATGCTTTGTTCTTTCTTTAAAGAAGTTATCAAATCATACTCTTTGGTGAGAAATCGTTTTCATAGTTTTTATGAATGGTGTTATGATGCCTCTCTATGTTTTCACATTTAGGTATTGCAAATGACGCTCGGCAAATGAGGCAAGTGCACTTGTCCTTCACCATACAAAATAAGAATTCTTCTTCCTAATCGTTATGTGCTGCGGGTTCGAAAGGATAAAATAATGCCACACAGATTCCCGCTAGATAGTTTCGGCATAGTTTGTTAGTGCCAAACACGCCACCTGAAGTTTCCAGAAGAATCGGCGGGAATCAAAGACGTCGCGCGCTGCGGCTTTTCTTTAACAAATGCCGCGTGTTCCTTTGATAAAGCCGCCTTTCCCGTTAGCAGGGGGTTATTCCAATATAAAAAAAGTAATAAGGAGGTTATACTGGTTTAACTGTGAATCAATATCGACCAATATTTCCGCGCAAAGGGGTCATTTTCGATATTTTAATGCCAGCCGGCTTATTACGTTCACAAACCACGTTACAGATGAATTATAATCTATCTCGTACTTACAGTTTAATAATATATAAATAAAATAAATATTTAGATAGAGATAAAAAATAGTTTGTTTGAATAATCTATAATTATGCAGGTGAGTAAACACTTATGGCCGGTAGTGTATACAAAGTTATACTGTGAACTTGGAATATTCGATATAATCCATTGTAAATTATACAGAAATAGTATACCTACGTATACCTAGGCTTATTATCTTCAACACAACAAAAAAACTCGCAGAACATGTTTTTAAATTTAACATCAACGTAATTAAAAAGGCCCAACAACGTTTGTAAGTAATGTATGTAGAGATCTAGATGGCATTTCGTACCTACGAATTTAATTAATACCATATTTTGGACTTGTCATCCGCTAGTTTTTTAAACATAGAAGATCCTTTAAAGTACAGCATATTTTACGTGAAAAATCACTTTCTCACATATGCAATTATGCTAACATACAAAAAAAATATGCATGTATGCGTGTCCAAAAATGACGCAATACTTTTCCAGCTTTCAACGTAGTAAACTTATAAAACAACAAGGGAACTGCTTGATGTACAAATATAAATAAAGCAATGTGAAACCTATGTAGTACCCATATATTCCGGATCAAGACTTGCGTGTGTGGCTCTATGATACAGAAAGCAACAGGTGAACGGGCATTTTAATAATTGTATCCGGTTACATTTAATAAGGTCCGCACGCAACCATACGTAGTACAAAAAAAGGGTTAAAAAATCATGTGCGCGCTGACTAGTCTCTACGTTGGAAGGTTTTTCGCACGGGCATATCTAGACTTGTTCGGTATCCAGCCGGGTTCTCGTAAATTACTATGCGAAAGACTTCATATGAACGCATATGTAAGAGACAGGTGCGTCCGCTGTGGTTGGATGCAGTGATAAAATGACGTATTAATTAATTAGTGCCTATATTAGAGAAATTCTGATTATCAGGGTAAAACTTAATTCCATCCGAACCTAGTCCCAAAAAAAAATTTTAATTTGTAAATCGCCAAATTTGAATATGTTCTTCCAATAATGTCAATACAGCTCTAAAGCTTGTCTATTTCTGGATTTGTCATGTAGTACAATATTTACAATATTACTTCACTATATATCGCCTTTGCCCCAACACCTCGCTACTAACAAAAAGAACATTGTTTATACACTATCAAACTTATAATCCATTAACCACTTGGCTTTAATACAGGAATTATCTTTTAAGCTTTGCGTATAGAGCTGAAATAAAGTAGATAACTTTTGAAAACTATTTGTTTTTCGAAGTATTCCCCACGAAGATGAATGGACTTTTGCACGCGCTCGAAGCAACTCCGGAAGTAGTTATTCCACTCGTATGTTAGTAGTCAAAATTATGTTTTTAAAGTCATCGATCGCTCCTTCTGTCGACTGGAACCCTTAATCACGCAGTCCGTTCTTGATTTTCGGAAAGGTAAAGAAATGGTTGGGACTTAGGCCCAGACTGTACGGAGGATGATCTAACGATTCGACGTTTTATTGCGTCAAAAATTCAATTTTCTTGCGTGCTGTGCGCGAACTTGCATTGTCTTAGTGGAGGATGATTCGTCGTTTGGTGTTGGTTTTTCCAAGCTCAGCGGCAAATGGTTGTATCTCAACAAATTTCGCTACCATCTTTTTGGAGACACATCGAGAACGGGCGACTTTTGTCGGCAACTTTGGTACACTGTACTTGAGTACAGGCTACTGGCGTATATTTTCTGGCTCGTATGTATAAATCCGAGATTCACCACCACTGACGATGTTGTATACGTTCTTAGACTTCTCGACGTTTCTGCGGTCTGCGGACACTTTTTTGAGACCAATTCACCTTAGCTGCTTTCTGTTCTACGGTCAACAGACACAGTATCCAAAACGAAAATGGTTAATTCCATTTATCAAGTAACTTGCCAATTCATTGTAGTTATAACACTAAACGTGTCGCACTGATACTTTGGATTTAGGATAACTAAGGATGAAGGTTAATTTTTAGTACTGACATTTGATTAGTGGCGCCTTCTATGTCCGAGTATGCAAAACTTAAAAGACATGCCTCTTAGTAAAAGCTGGAATTTAAGAATTCTGAAACTGAATTCATTAAAATACGTTTGTTTTTGTAAATTTGTATGCCTTCTTAGTAATTTAAATGTACCTTATTGTTTACGTTCTTAACTAACTTTAAGCGATTCTATTGCACTAAATACTTTATTGGACCCATCTACATCCGCCATCAAGCAGCTAAGCAATCTAAGATCTTAATTGAGAGAGTATCTCAGCGATAGAAACAAAATTCTCAGAGTTCAAAAACACTCGATATCAGAAGAAAATCAGTGATGTGATTCCAAAGTTAAAAGAATGCGTACGTGAAGTTAGCTCCGATTTTTGAAATTCGAAATTCTAATTTGTTCCAATAAAAAATCGTACAGCATCTTCTTCAAAATAAAACACTTTACACGAAATAGGTTTTCTTTGCTGTATAAATGTAAAGTTTGTTATGATGAGATATTAACATGCAATAACTAGTCTGAATTGGAGTATCCACTTTTATGTTTCAAGTTATCTCACCAGT
This sequence comes from Trypoxylus dichotomus, assembly GCA_023509865.1. Taxonomy (NCBI): domain Eukaryota; kingdom Metazoa; phylum Arthropoda; class Insecta; order Coleoptera; family Scarabaeidae; genus Trypoxylus; species Trypoxylus dichotomus. The sequence goes on from CM042081.1 coordinate 41,229,661, forward strand.
CATTCCACAGATAAAAATAAAAATTCTGCCGACCGCATAAAATCAATACTTACTAGGAAGTATCGCATTTCATACGAAATTGTATTGACTGCAATGCAAATGCAAGTTCTACTCAGGTGTTAGTTCAATTTTATTGTACCATACATGTGTACAACATTACAGACACGATCAGCAGAAGGTCTAGAGACTATACTACAGGGCCTAACAAACTTAACTTATGGTCTTGAAAATTATATAATAGTATTACAATATTTTTCGATTATTTTGAAGTGAATAAGTATATTCGCTTTGATAAAGTTACGATTTTCTTGTATTCTAGCAACGTTTTAAATTTCTGAAAAAACATCAGTCTTCGTAGGATTTGTAGTTGGTCAGGACGTTCCGTCGATAACGGAACAAAAATTTAAATATTGGTGAAGTGCAAGCAAATCGTAATTCTATCATTACTATCACCAATGAGAGATTAATATTAATATTAATTTAAGTAATTCGCTTTCTTAAATTGGTTGTGTGAAGAACGGTCCTCGATGCAATCGATTGCAAATTGCAACAAATGATCATAAGATTTAGTGTTTATTAAAAGTTCAAGGAAACCCAAAAATGTCTACCACCTACCTGGTTAATGATTTAAACATTTCAGGAATATTTGAACGGACTATTTTGTGAAGAAAAAATCAGACCTTGCCAATATAAAACAAATTTACGATAGTTCGTCTACATATTCACTTACAAAGTTCGTTTCGTTAGATAGGGAAGGTCCTTCTATTTATACAAGAACATTTTTACACAGGGATGTATATTATTTTCTGAAAAGAAGATGATGACATAATGTTTTGCTAATTCAGATTGCTAGTACTTGTCTTTTGGGCAGGTGTTCAACAACAGATAAAATAATAATAATATAAAGTATATTGCTTATTACTAATTAAGAGCACTGCGCAACAAATTTTCAAAGAGTTTATACTTCGGAGATGACTTTTGGTTCCTTTCTTTCAATCAGGCGATAGACCATTTGCCCTTATACCTTCATGCTAATATCTTGATATCCCTGTGGTTATCAGGCAAGAAGTTCAAATGGAAGTCAAGGAAATGAATCTTTATATAATATTGCAACTAAATTCATAAAACAAAGTCAAAATACTCTCGACCAGTTTCTTGTGGTTGTCGGCCTTGTTATTTCCAAGCTTGCAGTCACAACATGCTAGATGTTTTTCTTCACTTTGAAGAAGTTTTTCAAACCTGGAATCTCCGAAGAGCTACTTAATCAGTGCATTGTACCGACTGTCAAACGCGGAGGAGGTTCAATGATGGTTTAGAGGTGTTTTGCTTGTACTTCTCTCGAGGATTTAGCGAAAATTAACGGTACTATGCGAAAAGAAGGATACGAAAATGCAGTAGAACCCGGTCATAACAACTTCGGCTGTAACGACACTCCTTTTTTAGCGTCAAATTTTAAGCGGTCTCGTACTTTACTACCCAAACGTACAGGGAAAAACCCGGTTTTAGCGTCAACAACCCCTGATATAACGACAAATATTTACCACTTGAGGTATGAAATTTACAATGGCGACGAAACGGGATTTTTTTATAAACTTCTTCCAGATAAGACTTGGAGGTTTAAAGGCGAAAAATGTGTGGGCGGTAAACTAGCCAAAGAACGGTTAACTGCATTTGTGTGTGCTAATATGACCGGTACGGAGAAACGTAAAATTCTTGTCATAGGAAAGTCAAAAAAGCTACGCTGCTTCAAAAACATAAAAACACTCCCAACAAATTACTGCGCAAACAAAAGAGCATGGATGACTTCAGAAATCTTTGAAAATGAAATTCGAAAGTGGGATAAAGAACTTGCGGTTAAACGTAGGAAAATCTTGCTTTTAGTCGACAACTGCCCAGCACATCTATCATTAGCCCACTTAAAAAATGTTAATTTGGCGTTTCTGCCCCCAAATTGCACTAGCATCGTTCAACCAATGGACCAAGACGTAATAAGAAGCTTAAAATGTTTTTACAGAAAATTTCTTCTGCAGAAAATTATTACGGGTATGGACAAGAACGCACCATGTGCAGTTTCACTTCTCGACGCGTATAGGTGCAGATGGCCAAATACTTATGGACGGTAGTGTATATATCCTACTAAACTGCGTCATATTACGTGATGGCCGATAAGCCTGCCGTTAATATTTCTGCAATTAACTCTCTGTTGCACGCTAAATTCATTCAGGATTGAACACTTTCACCTAAGAAGCAGTTTAATTCTTATTCAGTGTTATCATTTTCTTTTATAGCATTGCTTATTTGATTTAGTTTGAATTATTACGAAGCTGCGAAACCAATTAAGTGAGTAGCTGTAGTTATCACAAATGTTACTTTGAAGAGGCCACAATGACAATCACTCTGATAAAAAAAAAGTAAATTCTACAGTTCCAAATCTTCCTAATATCCTCTCAATCTCATATTTCTAATAATGTTTCTATTGTTGCACTGGTTAAGGTCTATTTCTAGTACATTACAAGCGCCATTATTAACTTTCTCAGGAAATTACCATTTAAGCTAATGAAATAAGTCTACATTTCATCCCAATCATTACAATGAAGCTTCTCACGTTTACCCTGAATTCCTTAATACATCTCTTTCTTTAGTTTGTAGGAAATAAGTTCCCTACGTATGTATATAATTGTGCTTTGAATTATCGCTTCGGATGCATTTAATTTATATTTCATGGAGTATAGTCATCTGATATCTGCTAATTATTACAATTAATTCATTATTTTGTTCCTAGTTTTGTACGTTGCATTGAAAGAGTTAAATACTGCAATACTTATTCTCTCTTTTTATTTCCGTTTATGGTTTATTGTCATAGAGTGCGTCTGGCGTACCATCTGTGGCGGTTAGTGGTGTGGTCTCGTACAATTGATTAGAAATCGACATGGTGGTGGTATTCCGCGGTTTTTCGTTCTTGTTTTCTGGTAATTTCTTAATAGGGAATTTAAAAATGCAGCGTTGCAGCTGGGGTATTGTGTTATGCATGTCGAACGGTATTCTGATTTCTATTGTGAACTAATTCTGTTCAGTAGCCTTTTACGTATGGCTTTTCCCCTAACAACTACGTCATAATAAACAATATATTTGCTGATTTACAGTTTTTTGTTTTTATTCAAGTCTTTTATTATTAACTACTGTTGTAGTTTTTTTCTTGCATTAATTGAAAGCAGTAAGACATGGGCGTTATATCTAAAGGATAAGAATGGTGTTAGTAACTATTTTAATTCAATTAATAGCTTGTCTAATCCTTTAAATAATGGTCATTTTTAATATTAATAGAAATATTTGCATGTTGCAGATGTAATCAACCAAACTTTTCTGATGAAATGTGTTAATTAACACACAAATATCGCTAATATCGAATGAATAGGTATAGATACAATAAATTCCTTAATAATTACACAGGATAATAATGAAATTGCTTCTTAGGTGAAAGTACTCAATCCAGAAGGAATTTAATGTACTGAATAACAGAATAGTATATTAGTTTATAACGATCAAATCATATTTTATAATCATTTTTAACAAATTCGATGTGTAGTAGCATAGTTAATTAAAAGAATGTTAATTTAAATAATACATTTCAAAATAGTTTCATCAGGTTTCTCATCAACAGAAGTTGTTTCCTAAATACCTCAACAACAATTTTGAGTTATATACGAAGACGACCGAAACATTTCGGTAAGAGATGGCGCACGAAGGTTGAAGCAGATTCATTGGCCGGCAAGGCCAACCATTCTTATGGCATCTGTCAAAAATTCAGACGTCTACTGTCAATAGTTGTTGTTTAAAAGTGCGTATTGTGTAGCATGTCAGGCAAAAATGGATTAAATCTAATTTCATGTAGTGATAAAACACTTCTGGATGGCTAGGAAAACGCCCACGGAAATTCGAAATATTTTGCTAGAGGTTCGTAGCGGGTGTACTCCATCATTTTCGACCATCAGTTTCTGGATGAGCGAGTTCAAACGTGGCCTCACAAGCACAACTGACGAGCCATGCCAATGGTCAAGATTTATGATGTGTTAAGACGACCGCCGATTGAAGCTGAAAGAGATAGCAGACACAACGTTCAAAAGAACGCGTTGGCCATATCCTACACGAAATTTTGGGCATTGAAAGGCTTGCTGCGCGATGGGTACCGCGTTTGCTCACACCGGAGAAAAAACGAAACCCTTTCGGAAGAGTGCCTGGTCAGGATCCAACGCAAGCCAAGGGATTTCTTCATGCGTTTTGTAACCGTGGATAAAACACCACTACATACCGGGAGACCAAGCAACAGTCGAAGCAGTGGATTTTTCCGAACGAGTCGGCTCCGAAGAAAGCAAAGACCGTGCCATCGGCCGGAAAGGTCATGGCGACCATTTTCGGGATTCCCATGGTGTGATTCTCATCGACTATCTGCAGAAGGGAAGGACGATCACGGGGCAATACCACAGCAATTTATTGACCCGATTCGATGCTATATTAAAGGAGAAACGGCCTCGTTTGTAGCGTAAAATAGCGCTTTTTCACCAGGACAATGCACCGGCCCGTTCATCCCGCATTCATCACTGGGAAGAAAGAGATTTGCCTCAAATGAGGAGGTTATCGCCGCTACAGATGGCTATTTTGCAGACCTAGAAACATCCTACTTTTCCGACAGCTTGAAGAGACTGCAGCACCATTTGAAAAGAGACTACATCGAAAAATAGAAATAAAAAACCACGCCAATACCGTGTTTTTCTTGTTGATTCCGGAAACATTTCCGGTCGCCCTCGTAATTATTATTTGCTTGAAAAAGTAGTTATTGCCTAATATATCTGTAGGATTACAAACCTCTGGGTGTTAGATTCTAAACTAGGTATTCTTTAGAAAGGAGAAGATACATACCTGAAACAAAAAACAATACGTAAAAATGTTATAATAATAATTATAATACTTACTATCATTACATGTAAAAATTAACAAATATTACACAGACCAAAAATCGTTCTCTTTTTATAATTGTTCCAAAATCGTTCTTTATAATAATAACAATAACAGTAGCAGTGAAGGAAGACATGTTACGTGCACCAGAGCCCTCCGCAAGTTATAACGGAGCGCAGTGATGTCTAACGGTGAAGACGCTTCCCCGTGGGTTCAAATCTTACAGGATCTGACTTTTTCCGAAAAAACATTTTTAAATACGTTAGTAATTACAAGAAAATTGTAATTTGTCATAAAAGTGTTGTAATTTCAACATTAATAAGAGCATGTGCAATGAAATATGAAACTCTGCAATTTAAAGTATTCCCTTGAGTATATTATTGTGCAACAAAGGAGTCTCCTCTGTTTCATAAATAACGATGCTCCATAATTCATTTATTTTGAAGATGAAGACATCACTGAGGTAAAAAGAAATACGACAAGAAAGAACTATTGAGTGGGGAACTAATTTTTGTTCGTATTCAAACGTACCAATTTGCTCATTGGTCTTCTGAACAGAATTCTTAAAAAAATGTAAGAAACATATTACCAGATTAAAAGCGTCCTACCATGTATCTCTAAATCAGGGATAGGTAAACCGACCGTGTATTGATCTTCGAGAAGACTACGTCGAAAAATAAAGATAAAATACCACACCAATACCGTGTTTTTCTTGTCGATTTCGGAAACATTTCAGGTCGCCCTCGTATACAGCAGTTTTTGGGCAACATAGAAGTTGTTCCTTATCTAGTATAATCGCCCGACTTAGCCTTCTTCAAAAATGAGAACCAATTACAATTTCAGAAGCTTTTGGATACATACTCGTATTTATTAAAAAAATCCTTCCTTTCAAAATAAGAAAATTACATTCATTTACTTTTCACTGTGATGATCGTGATATCTCTCTTACAAAACAGGAACTATAGCTAGAGCATAAAAGAAAGGAATCAAATAGCATTTACATTCTTGTCTAATTATTCCGGATAATTTCGCATTGCCCAAATGAATCAGCGTTTTCCAAACAATTTCAAGAGAAACTACCTCGTTTAATGCTCATGCCTGCAGACGCTATTATTCATCATCATACTACCATGACGGATAAATAAACAATGGACATAATTTCCGGATCTATTTCCTGATATACATACGTGGCTATCTAATACGATTATTCAATTGTCCAAAGGCAAAGTGCATGTAGAGGTACATTACGTTGCAGAAATGATTGGAGAGTAGAGATCTTATCTATATCATATCTATACGCTAGAGTTATCGATGCAAATTATCAACTAAATCAAAATTGGGAACCTTTTTTTTCCAGCGAAAGTATTCATTCACCCATCTTATAATTTATTTTCTTAATGAAAGGTGACATTGTGAATAGAGGCACGCATACGTTTGTACGAATGAAATAAGTAATAATATCGTTTAACAATGGGCCTTTTGTGAGTGTAATTAGGTAAATTACACAGACAGATGCAATCTAGATTATTAGCTTCGAAGATCGTGAGAGAGTAGTGTTTAACCGAACAATATCTGTTTATGAATGTATCTCGCCAGATTGTTGTATTGTGTCCTAAAAATTGAATGCAGGGAATACATCTTGTGTATATGTGTACAGTCCCTGGCCTCAATAACCATATTATTTTGTAATATTATCTTTTTGAAAGAGCTACACACTTTGAGAATTTAAAGACGACCATTCATATAGCCAAAAATAATACTACATAATGGACATATCCTTTTGTGTGTATGGTAAATGATCCAACGGATTTATAATCTGTATAGGTATATACACGACCGTTCATGAGTTTCAAATATTTAGGGAAATTCGTACTACGAGGACAGGTCGAGAAGTTCGTGGAATAAAAGGGTTTTAAATAAAATAAAACAATAAATCTATTTTCTTTTCAATATAATCACCCTTAAGAACAATACATTTATTAGATCTATGAATTAATTTTTCTAAACCATCATAAAAATATTTTTTATCTTTCGCCTCAAAATGGGCCAAAGTTGCCTCCTTTACACTATTTCTTCCAAGTCTTTTTTTAAATTGGGGAACAAATAAAAATCACTAGGTGTCAGGTCTGGACTGTATTGTGGATGGACTATTGATTGAAAGCCATGCTTGTGCAGAGCAGCCATTGCAACTTTGCTCTTGTGAACCGGCGCATTGTCTTGCAAGAGCAAGACATCCTTGGACAATTTTCCTCGAAGTTTTTCCTTTAATTTTTCTAATATCGCTGCGTAATATTCTCCGGTTATGCTCCTCCCTTTTTCTTTGTAATCAATCAATAATATCCTCTCACAATCCCAAAAAACAGTAGCCATCAACTTTTCAGCCGATTCTAACACTTCGAATTTCTGCTTCATGCTCAAAGTGATGAACCCATGTTTCATCTCCGGTAACAATCCGCTCCAAAATCTGTGCATGTTTGTCTCCACACGGCTGCAAAAATTGTTTGGACTCACAGACGCGCTGCTGTTTCTGCAGCGGCGTAAGCATTCTCGGTACCCATCTTGCACTGGTTTTTGTCATACCAAGGTGGTCATGTAGGATACGCAAAATGGTGGTATCTGATACTCCAACTAATGCAGCTAATTGTTTTTTCTTCAAACGGGCATCTTGCAGTAGAAATTTTTGCACTTTTTCGACAGTGTCTGATGTGGTGGCCTCAACTGGCCGTCCTGAGCGGGGGTCATCTTCAATCGACTTCCGACCATATTTAAAAAGACCATGCCACTTATAAATCATTGATTTACTAGGGCACTGTTCCCCATAAACGGTTTCCATTTCATTCAATATTGTTTAAGCGTTCTTTCCTTGCTTTAAAAGGAACTTTATCACAGCACGGTATTCAATTTCCTCCATAGTTTCAGTTTTCTTCCGGATTAACTTGTTTAGCAGGCAACTATTCGTAAACGACTGACACTGTAGGGCTGCAACTTAACTTATATACTAGTGATGAGTCGCCAATCAGAATGACACCTAGCGAGCGCCCCTAGCCCCATTCCATCCCTTCCATTCCACGAACTTCTTGACCTCCCCTCGTACAGTGTATCTCATTGAAAAAGTTATTGTACAAGTTTTGAAGTTTATCCATTAGTACTCGGTAGTTGGTAAGGTAGAATACGAAATAAACAAATTAGATATAATAGTGAATAGAATGTAGCAAGATAGGTCTGGGCTAGTCACGTGCTAAGCATTAAACTTTGAAACATTAAAAGTGAGTTATTCACTTTGGTCCTACGAGCATATTTAGACGAAACAATTTGACGCTATATCTGAAAATATTTCGCGTCTTTCCTGCTTTTACCATTTTTAATTACAAGAAACATCTCACGAATTCATTAATTTAATCGGTGTTTAATTTAGTTCGTGTCCGAAACGACAATAGAACGCTCAAAAGATTCTCCCTTAATTGTAGAATTTCAAAAAAGAAAAAAAGAAAGGGATCTTGTCGCGCTTGCAATCCTACTTTTTGCCTGGCGATTATTTTAATTAAAACAATTTACCTCTCCGTTGAAGGCAATGAAAACGCAACCAAAAGAAACGAAGTCAGTGTGTTAAATATTCTCTTAACTGCTTCACGCGAATCTGCAAATGGATCGAAAACATTCGGACTAATATGTTGCTGCTGTTGTCGTCGTCTCCGGTTGTCCTTTTTTTTTAGTTCTCTAGATCCGCGCGCTGCTGTTGTTGTCCATCCGGTTCTCCAAGACGTCCTCCAGTTCTAGTGACCTCTTCAATAGCGGTCAATGGGCTTTTGCATCACGCTAAATACATCAGAGTAGACCGACGATATACATATAAATATATATATATACGGAGATATTCGGCCGCTATCTACCGCTTGCTACCGATAGATTAGAAATCTCATGTCCAAACTGGGATTTAATGGGTTACGTACTATAAATAGTTTTTTGCTTATGCTTATTGAAAAGTTGTTTTTGTAAAGATAAATGTATGGGTATATTAATGAGATTTACTAAGATATTTACAAAGCAAGTTACCATATCTGTCCTACCACAAGAAAAGCAAAGAATCAAATATAATCAATTGATATGCAGTATTGACCATAGTGTTAACGTTTTTCTTACGTTGGCAAAATAGTTTCTTATATCAAGAAAAAGATATTTTGCGGAAAAAAATGTCTGGATACAAGGGAGTTGCTGTGACTGAATCTATTAGTCTTCTCTCTTATGAACATACACTAGGGTGACAGGATAAAGTAGACACCTACTAATTAAAAAAAAAAAGATTCTATTCTCGTTATATATACAAAATATTTTAAAATTTTTAAATTAGACTAATATTTTGTCGATCCACCTTTACTTGCGTGAAGTGCTGCGAGTCGTCGTGGCATAGAATCTATTAAATGATTAATGGTGTCTTCTAGAATATTTAACCACTCTTCTGTAACAGCTGACACGAGTTCTTCCTTATTGCTGGGTTTTCGGGGTCGTTTCGCCATATTTGTCTGGATTATGTGCCAAATATTCTCTATCGGATTCATGTCTGGTGATTGGCCTGGCCATGGTAAAATTCGAATCCCCTCCTGTTCCTCTATCCATGTGGTTGTTGTTCTTGCTTTGTGGCAAGGTGCTCCATCCCCCATAAAAGTGGCGTCTTCTTTAGATAAAATGGCGTTGTCGAATATCGGTAGTAGTCCTTCTGTTAATATTTGGATATATTTTGCCGCATTTATATTTCCGTCGCAGATTACTAATTGCGATCTTCCACCATACCATATCGCGCCCCACACCATGATGTTCACACCGCCGTATTTCACCGTCTGATGCAAAAATTTGTCGTCCAGTTGCCGTGACGAACGTCTCCATACCCACGTACGACCACTACCACTGAATTGGCAGTATCTGCTTTCGCTTGAAACAATGACAGACCGCCAAAACTCTTCGGGGTTCGTTCGCATTTCGATAGCCCAAGCCATTCGGCGCCGTTTTTGAAACGCCGTAAGGAGAGGTTTTTTCTTTGCCACCCTTTTATACATCCCCACACTGTGGAGGTATCGCAGAACGGTGACTTTTGTGACTGACTTTTCTGTGAAGTTGCCGCAAGCTCAGCTGTACTTTTTCGCGGTTCTCTTAACACTTCGCTCATAAGCACCCTTTTACTTCTTTCAGAAGGTCCAGCACGACCAGGTCTCGGCTCCGCTGTTGTTTTTTCCTTGCGTTTAAATTGTGTAATCACACGGTTAACTGTGGACAACGGAATATTTAAAAATTTACTTATTTCACGTTGCGGAGCGCCGCGTTCACTCTGGCCAACGATGCGACCCCGGGTGAAGTCGCTAATATCACTCGAACCTTGTAAGCGAGGCATAGTTGTAACGATACTAAACTATGACGAATTTCTTCCCTACCCTAATGACAAGAGAAAGTTCTTAATTCGTTCCTAGAATTTAGCTGTTTACATATTTATACCGCTTTACCTGGTGTCTATTTTATTCTGTTACCCTAGTGTAATTTTCATCTAATGGGGCTCGAATTGAAATTTTGGGGTGTCAGCTAATACGGCTATAGTTAAAATTTTTGAACGCCAACTATTTTTAGGGAAGGAAAGAAAAGGTAACTAAATCAGGGGTGCTCAGACTTGAACTGCTGGCGGTCTACTTCAAAATTGTTAGACTAGAAGTGATCGACCCTGTTGATGCCGCAAGTATGTATGATGATTAAAAGTACGTCTTCCTTGGTTTTTACAAAATGATATTTTAGTTATTAAACTAAAGAATTACAAATCTTTGGATGTCGGTGCTTGGCACTGCATGTCTTCAGCGTACCTTTGGTAAGATGGTACGTAATTACGTAGTGCTAATTGCACGCATGATGACATATGTTCGTCAGTTAGTGCGATATTTTGATTTAATTATTTTCATTTCAGAAAATGCAGACTCGCACAAATAAATTAACCCAAACATTGGTGTCAACTGAAGGGCAATTTACCTTAGATTCGGATATTTATCTTCAGATATAAAACAAAAGAAAAAGAATTTTGTATCAGATGCTGTGGCTTTGAGATGCATATCTGAGATAATCTGCACTACCTCATTTTCAACAGAAGATGAGCCCACATTAAATTGACTTGCTATTTCAGTAGCAAATTTCTCAATGCTTTTACAGGAAAAAGGATAGCTCATAAAAGTTGAGACTTTTACTAAAATCATAAAAACGTCCTTCAAATTCACTCAAAATATTTGTTAATTCTCTCTTATAGATATTAGAATTCAACTGCGAAATATTTTGCTTTCAACGTATTTCAAAATGTTTCAGATCCTTTCTTTTCAGTTGATCTATCATTCGTTGCAATTATGCAATGCGTTTATTGGGCTGATCATCTCGGTAATAGTTTTTTCGTTACTATACACCTCCAAATTAATGGCATTTAAATACATTGTGACGTCCCTTAAAAATGCTAAATCAGCCAGCCATTTTTCGCTTTTAAGCATCTGAATGTTATCACCTCTTTCATGCAGAGAGGCAATAATTCTTGAAACCTTTCTAGGAATTTTCCGCGACTCAACCATCTCACGTCCTTGTGAAAAACTAAATCAATGTGTTCAGCAGATTCACTATCTTCCTGCAATTTGAAGAGCCGTCGTTGCATGGTTCAGGCACGGATGGAATTCACAATTTTTAATGCGATGTTCATAACCTCCTCCATGTTTAGAACGTTTGAACGCAAAACTTGTTGATGGATAATGGAAAAGAATGAAAAAACGAAAGGAAATTGTCATTAGTTCGACACAATACAACGAAACTATTTTTGTCTCCAGTCACGGCTGGTGCTGCATCTGTTGTAATGCACACCAGTTTATAGATTTGTAGCTTGTAGCGTGTCACAAAATTCAAGAAAGCATCATATATATCTTCGCCTTGAAATTTTCCTTTGAAGAGAATCATTGTTTAAAATTCTTCTTTAGCCGACATGAATACCATCTGAATAAAAATACACAGCTGAAGAGTATCTGTCAAATCGGTGGATTCGTCGAACTGCAAAGAAAAGTGTGTACATTCCATGACATCATATTTTAGTTTATCGTCTGCGACAGTTGGACGAGATAACTGAAGTTCTTGATGATTACAAGTAAAACGTTAAAAAATCATAAAAGTGATGGAAACTAATTTAATTAATGTTTAATTATAACTTTCCCACTTTGAATGACTCCATGAACAACAGGGTTGCCTTAACGTAATTTTGTAATATCAACACGTGAAATTGTCTATTTTCACAAATACATTTATGCCCACTTTAAAAAAATTAACGCAGAAAACTATAAGAATATCACCAAATTTTGCACGTTAAACTAAATACTCGAAAGTAAAACCACTTATTATAGCAGTAATCATACAAATAAAAAAAAAAAAGAGATAAAACTAGTTGTTCGTTGTAAACTTAAAACGCGTACTATGCTAGATGACTGACTTTAATACTAAAACCATGGAGAATTAAAGTCATTTAAATTTAATAACCTTTGTCATCGAAACCCACTGCCTCTGTCTTTTTATTAAAATTATTTCTAGCCAAGCTACAACATATGTACGTATACGCCGCACTCACTGAATATAACGATGAGTAATCAACCTTATTATTCTCTCTTTGAAAGATCCAAACAAATTTGGGTGGTAGATTTGCTTATTTGGTAGTTGGCATGAGACTATTACAAATACAATGTTTTTTCCGTATTTGGCAAGATTGAAGTTTTCGATGTAATCTTTCTGTAGACGTTGAGAAGAGATTTTGATTATCCTAATTTAGCCAACAAGGTTTTAGATTATTGTCTTCTCTCTGTAGATGATTATTCCTTACCTGCGATGTTCAAACCAGCTATGATATAAACAAGTGCCATTGTAGTAACCCAGCATAAAACTCTGAGAAAATATAGCTATATTACTAAATCTTACTCGGTGCGTATAGTGTTTGCAAATTTTTTATACATAGTACGTAGGATGTGTTGAATGTTTACAATTGCGTATTTTATACTAAAAATCATTTTAACGCCTAATCACATTCGCTTACATCATAAACAGGTGTTGAAATATCACCACGTTCACCTCATCTATATTTACTATACAGGATGAGTCTTTTTAGTATAACAAGCTTGAAAACTAGAGAAGCTACAAATATGATTGAATAGAAAGCAGTTCTATATGAGAGATATATAATAAATTGTAATTGAAAATGGTTTTATTGTTTTTGAAAATATTCACCGCGACGATCGGAGTTTTGCATACGTTTGAACCAATTTTCATAGTACATTTTCCATTCCGACTGAGATATCTTCAAAACATGCTTTTGAATCCATCAACCGGTTCTTCTGGCGTCGAAAATCGTTGATTAAACAGAAATCATTGGATGCCAAATCAGGACTGTGTGACAGTTAGCGTTGTCATGGTGAAGAATGATTCTACGAGGGCAACCTGAAACGTTTCCGGGATCGACAAGAAACACACGGTATTGGTATAGTTGTTTTTTTATTTTTCGATGTAGTCTCCTCGATAACCAATACACTTTTTCAAACGGTGCTCCAGTCTCTTCAAGCCGTCGGAAAAGTAGGATGTCTCGAGGTCTACAAAATAACCATCTGTAGCGGCGATGACTTCCTCAATGGAGGTAAATCACTTTCCTTCCAGTAATTTTTTCAGTCGCTGGTCGTAGCGCAACTCATTCAATTCGGATACGTCGATGCCGGCTTCCAACGCATACAAGGTTAAATGTTCATATAAGATCTTGTATATGCTTGTTGCCTGTTAATGCCCAGGGATGTTTTCTGGTACAACAATCAATTTTAGACGACCTTCTTTAAATGCGTCCCTGAGTGAATAATGGCCATAATTGAATTCAGTAAACCAGTGACATACAGTGGTTTTAGATGGCGCTTCATCGCCAAAACTGAGTTAATCGATGCACTGTTGTTAAGATAATCCACGTCGAGGGTCGTAGTAAATCATCGCACGAAAATTCTCAGGAGTGAATTCCATTTCTTGACTGAGATGAAATTTTCAAGTCATTAAACAACACAAATAGCATCAGTATGACAAAACGTTCTAAGTACGTACACAGTCAAATAATGTCAAATTTTGCGATGTAACACATGGGCTAAAAAGTACCGGGCCTAACACGTAGATGACGCTAGTTTTATTGCAGTCACCTTTCTCTCAGTTAGTACTAACCTTCAAAAGACAGCTGTTAAAATTTCATGATATTCTATTCATTAGTTTGTGAGTTATTATGCTAAGAGTCACGCTACTTTTGTTATTTTCAAAACAATGGATCAAAAATAATTTCGTGTTGTTTTAATTTTACACTGCTTCTTGATGGGAAAAAATACCGTTCAAGCGAAGCAATGGCTTGAAAAGTGTTATGGGGACTCCGCTCCATCAGAAACAACAATAAAACGTTGGTTTGCTGACTTCAAACGTGGTCGTAGAGACACCGATGATGCAGAACGCAGTGGACGTCCAAATGAGGCGGTAACACCAGAAAACATCAAAAAAATCCACAAAATCGTTTTGAATGATCGAAAAGTGAAGTTGCGTGAGTTAGCTGACATCGGAACGATATCAAAAGAACGTATTGGCTTTATATTGCATGAGTATTTGACTATGTGAAAGCTCTGTTCAAAGTGGGTGCCGCGTTTGCTCACTGTCGACCAAAAACAAGAACGTGTTGATGATTCTGAGCAGTGTTTGGTCATGTTTAACCGTAACAAACCGGAATGTTTGCGTCGATATGTGACAATCGATGAAACATGGATCCATCACTTCACTCCGGAATCAAAACGATCGTCATCTGAGTCGACAGCAACTGGTGAACCTCGTCCAAAGTGCCCGAAAGTACGACAATCGGCTAGAAAGGTTATGGCCTCGGTATTTTGGGATGTGCGTGGTGTAATATTCATCGACTACCTTGAGAAAGGAAATACCATCAACAGTGAACATTATATAGCGTTATTGGAGCGTTTGAAGGCCGAAATTGCAAAGAAACGACCGCATATGGCAAAGAAAAAAATTTTGTTTCATCAAGACAACGCACCGTGTCACAAATCAATCAAAACAATGGCAAAACTACATGAATTGAACTTCGAATTGCTCCCACATCCACCGTACTCGCCATATTAGGCTCCCAGCGACTACTGGCTGTTCGCAGACCTCAAAAAAATGCTCGCCGGTAAGAAATTTCGCACGAATGAAGAGGTTATCGCTGAAACTGAGGCCTATTTTGAGGCAAAAGATAAATCGTTCTACAAAAGTGGTATTGAAATGTTAGAGCGGCGCTGGAATGATTGCGTTGCTCTTGATGGAGATTACGTTGATGAATAAAGCTAATTTTGAACCAAAAAAACCGTGTTTTCTTTGTTAGGGCCGAGACTTTTCAGCCCATGTGTTATATGGCTCCTAGCAGCACCATTGCTGCAAATTTCGGATAGATAAACCAACCTATGTATTTCTTCCTCGTTTAACATTATATTAAAAGTATATATCTGCGCCTGTACGGTTAGCTTTCCACCAAGTTGACACACCCTGTATATATATATATATATATATACATTTAGTTTGCCTCTACATATGTGTGTAATTACATTTAACTCACTCAGTGTTTATTTGTTCGGTCTTGAAGTGCACTTCGCGGTAAAATCAGATTTTCGTTCGATGATCTCGTTACACTTAATCTAAAAAAAAAGACAAGCGAACGAACAGCTGTCTTGCATTTTCAATTACGACAGCAGCTACAGCAACATGTTCGAATCGTGATTTCCGCCTAACATATGCTCATTTTGCGTAATTCTTCGCTAATGATTTAGGCTGGCGTGCTATTCAATTAATGTAGGTCTTTCTAACGCATTCTTTTTGTGGTACGTACAGTCCGCACAAATATAATGGAAAAGCAATTTCAAAGACACCGCAATCATCAAAGTTAATGCGGTAAACAGCGTTAACGTCAATTAGTTGTCGTTAAAATCACCTCAATATTATGTGCAACGGGTTTTTTACTGCTCGTGTTATTCAAGGTAAAAATAGTCAATTTCTTATAGTTTATTACAGGATTTCTAAATCAAAAAATATACAAAAAGCATATGTGTAATGATTCTACATATTATGCACGGTTATTAACAATACGGAAGGATTTGTGAAATGTTGTGTATTAAGTTTGTTTTAATGTTGTATGTTAAGGATATTTCAGGAAGAAACCGAAATGTTTCGGGGATATGCAACAGATATTTGTACAATATATGAAGTAAATAAATAATATACAGCGCAATCAGTAATTACAATATATATATATACAGTGAAATTCCCCTTCGCGGACACCTCTCTTACACGGACACCTCCCTTAAACGGACAGTTTCTCATGGTCCCGACCGGCTCTCATATAATTTCCATTGTATTAACTCTTTCTTGGACGGACATTCTGCTGAACGGACGCGGACACGAGAAAATATTCTCTTAACCGAACAAAAAATAAAATAAAAAGAAACGCCGTATCTTATTTTTATATCGAGGGTATTGCTATTGCGTTTCTCAATCGCGCCGCGCGCCAATTTCGCTGGGGCTTCCCGGAGTAAACCGGAAATTTACCGACTTTAATCTTTCGGTACAAATGCAGCCTATGTCGTGCATTTCTGCCTGGCGTGAATTGAGGACTTCCCCAAGTTGGTCGGGGATTTACCGTTCTTATTCTTTGGGTGTACGCTTTCGATTGAATCTGCTTTCAATATTAGTGTGATGTCTATGCGGAAAAGACACAGTGGGCGACACATTCATTGTAGAAATGGCTCCAAATAGAAAAATTCTCACGCTTAAACAAAAAATTGAGATTGTTGAAGTTTACAATAAAGAGAAATTAAGTGTAAAGAACTTATCCAAGCGTTTTAGATAAGGGTTTCTTGTATTAATGCGTTGATTTTCTTTTCATATTAAATTCTAAAATAGATAAAAAAAGTGAGATTACCAATAGGTTTGTCGTGACAAAAACGCAAAAAACTTATTTGTTTTTTAGGTCCGCTAATACGATGTAAAGCAAGAGAAATAGCCGCTTCTTTGGGACATTTTACATTCAGTGCTTCTTCTGGTTGGCTCAATAAATTTAGAATATAAGTTTTAAAGCGATTTCGGGAGAAGGAGCTTCGGTTAATGCTGAAGATGTTTTATCATTTTTAAAAAAATGTCCTTTTTTGATTAAGGGATATTCACCGAGAAACATCTATAATGCCGATGAGACAGGCTTGTACTTTAGGACTCTACCCGACAAAACGCTCACATTAAAGAAGAAAAATGTGTTGGGAGTAAGTATCCCAAAGGGAGGTTTACAATTTTGCATTGTGCAAATATGGCGTGTGAAAAAGAAAAACTCCTAGTCATTGGTAGGGCAACTAAACCCAGAGCTTTTAAAAACATTAATATAAATAACCTGCCTGTAACTTGGAAATACAATAGGAAAGCTTGGATGACAGGACAAATTATGACAGAATGGTTGCAAGACCTAGATTGGAAAATAGCTATAGAAAAAAGAAGCATTTTGTGATTTTCAGACAATGTGGGATCTCATCCGAAAGACGTTCGCTTAAATAATATAAAAATATTATTTTTACCCCCTAATTGTACATCAGCTTGTCAACCACTTGACCAGGGGATTATAAAGAATTTTAAAACTTATTACCGAAGTCTAATACTGCTAGTAAACATTGAAACTGCGGGTGCAGCTTTTGAGTTAATAAAGAAAATTACACCACTGGATGCAGTTTATTTGCCAAAAACCGCTTGGGACCAAGCAACCAAAGAGACAGCTCAAAATTGCTTCCGCAAGGCAGGATTTAATCGTGTAAATATGCAAAGTGAAGACCAGTTAACTGAGGCTGATACATCTGACCTAGAAGATGATTTGCCATTTAGTGTATTTTCAGATATCCTCAAAAATAAGAATTTATTGAAATTGACGGATAATTAAAGCCTTAATGATTTTTTGAACGTAGATGAAGATTTGTATGTTGAAGATCCAGAATCAGAACAAGAAATTGCAAATCCAGTTGAAATACAAGAACTTTCGGAAGATTCTGATGTCGATGAGGTTCCAGCGCCACCAGAAGCTATCCCAAATTATGGTAAAGCTATTACCCTGACCAAGCAGCTCAAAAGTTTTGTCGAAGATTACGGAGATGCAGAATCTTTGGAGCTTCTTTCTAAATTAGAAATACGATTTCAAGATGCCATTTTAAAGAAAAAGAGAAGACAAACAACAATATATGAATTTTTGCGTCCTTAAAGTGACTATTCATTTCATTGTTTTGTATTACATACTACATCTATGTACATATATTATACTTTGTATGTATATATCTAAAGGAAATAAACTTTTCTTTCTTAAGTTTAAAGTTTCTTATTTATTTTAAAAACATTTATATACACATACGATTTAAATGTCCCAGTTTCTTTAATATATTCATTTTTCGTTAAAACACGATTTTTGTTGTATGTACTACA
Source organism: Trypoxylus dichotomus (assembly GCA_023509865.1). Lineage (NCBI taxonomy): Eukaryota > Metazoa > Arthropoda > Insecta > Coleoptera > Scarabaeidae > Trypoxylus > Trypoxylus dichotomus. The sequence continues at coordinate 41,248,153 of CM042081.1, forward strand.
TATTCCTTTTATGCGGACACCCCCCCCCCTCCCCCCCGAACAGACATCTTCAGTTGGTCCCGTTTGTGTCCGTTCAAGGGAGATTTCACTGTATATATATATATATATATAGAGAGAGAGAGAGAGAGACGGAGACAGAATTGAAACAATTCATCCAAAAACACAGTAACATACACTTGTTAACAACTTCATAGGTGTATTTAAAATTTAAGAAATGGATCCGGATACATAGTGTTTGCATTCCTATACATATGTGTTAAGGGTGCTTTTAGTAAGACAATACTAATATATATTTATATATAAATATAATCTATCGTATAGAAGCTGCTCAAAATATATTTATAGGTCAATAGTTACAAATATCATGTTGATTTACTTTCTTGGAGACTGATGTAATTTTACTTACTTTTCAATAAGATGGAAAGGTTGTCGTACGAATTGCCAAGTTGAATATAACTGGGGATCACAAAGTACTGGAACACAATCATGAATAAAAAAGCTTGACAAACTCACATGCCCGCATAATGTTGTTGTTTTAAGTTTGTTTTATGGCCGTACAACATCACTAGGAGTAAACTAACTAATGTTGAAAGAAGAGCTGTTGAAATTACGACATAAATAATTAAAATTGGTATGTTTCTATTGGATTTTCAACCATTATGGTAGTTTTCTGTTATTTTTTGTTTTTCAGTCAGTAAATTAATGGGTACTAACATAAGTAGCAAAGAAATACCAATAATTTAAAGAATATTTTCAAAGAATCATCGGAAAATTCTCTTACTTGTTTTATAACTGTCTAAATCAGATAATCCACTAAATTAACGGTAATTATTTTCTATAGTAGCCGTAGCATTAAGTCTGGGAATCAAAAATGCCTCCCTTGTTTTCACATTTGTCGCGGAGACCAATGGTTTCACCAACTCTTCAATACAATAATTCAATTCCAAATCCTAATTTGATAACCGTGTTGGTCAATTCTGAAGATTATGTATTATTAAAAAATAGAGTACTAACTTGGTAGTAGGACAATAAGTTCAATACAAATAAAAGTACAGATACTTAAGGCCAGAAAATCCTTAGGAATGAAGACGAAATAATGGCACAAAAAAGGAAAAGATCCGCACGCCAACAACGCCATCTCTGTTAAAGTACACTTTGTAGTGTATCAAACGAAAACATCTTGACGAATCTGCAATCATACAGATGACAAATACGTTCCATACGAACCCCTTATGCTAAATCAACAAGTTGAAAGAGTTAACAAACTGGGAACTAAACTCAATAACCAATGGAGACGTGTTTTTGAAAATGGCGTCAGTTTTTAAAAGCCGACCTCTTACACCAACTATAAAAATCAGACTCTTCCGTTGCTATCTCTTTTCTGTCTTGCTATACGGAATAGAATCATAGACCTTGGACGAAGCAACTACCAAAAAATTTGCAGTGTTTGAAACGTGGCTTTATCGCCTCATTTTTGAATAGAAACCTACCTAAAAGATGTTATCTTTGAATCATTAATATTCATAATATAACCAAAAATTAATCGCTGCCTTCAAATCATTGTTTAATGGTTTAATTCAAAGCAATTTTCTGATAAATGATATACTAGCTTGATTTACTTGTTAACTTGTTAATAGTTTATAAATCTACACCAACGAGAATACTAGAAGTCTGATGAAAACAGTCTTGAGATCTTGGTCATTCAGGAAGAAGTAAAAAACATTACAAACGTTGTACAGTCAATATATTCTCCATACTTAGTTATATATACGTATTTGTTTCCTGTTTCTTATTTTTTAATTTTTACAAACAGATACTTTTGTTTCATAACCTTATCAACAATTTATCAAGCTACTTAATCTATTAACTTTTTACAAAGTACTTGTATTTGCTTAGGCAGCGAAGAAAAATAATTCTTTATAACTTAATCTCCAATTGTATTTATACCACATTTGTTCTTCTTGACAAATAACAGTGCCACGTTACCTAATCAAACACGCTTACTCTATATGCAACGTTATTCTTTCACGACTTTTCAATTGGTCGTCATATCTACACGACCATGTTACCCAACAATTACGTAAGGATATTACCAATAAGTTTTATTTTTACATAATTTTCTTGCGTTTCTGGAAATTAAGCCTTGAATTAATATGTATCTCCTACATGGGTTTTGTAAGAATGGTTCCATTTCGCCTTATTTCTGGTTTCACACACCTTTACAAAGTCAATGTACGCTTTACGTAAGCAAGTATACAGATACGTCCTTCATTATAAAGACTATTTTAGATGGTAGTCATGTAATGATAGTATATGTGACGGATTTTATGTCACTATGTATTCCCCCCAAATATCAAAAACCTAATTTTTAACGCTAGTACTAATTACAATACAATTTGCGCGAGGATTTCACATTAACAGTGTAAAAAAATTGAAGTTTATTTTCGCGTAATGCCTAATGTTGAGTTAACACTGCTGTAGATGTAGTATTTGTAGTAATAATACAATTTATAACACGAACATACCGAATATTTTCAACTACAGTAGGTGTAGTAGTGTTTTATAGCTACAGTGTGTTTAGTTGCATCGAAGTAAGAATTTGAATAGAGAGAACAAAGAAAAGCAAAACAAATATTATACTACATAAGCAAGTTTTGCTATTTTCTATTTGGTAAAATAAAACGTAACAGCGGCGTAATCCAAGAGCTCCTGTACTGCATTAATGTAGTTTGCATGACACAAAAAACAAAATCTATCTTTAGGGATCAATAGCCGCTGTATTGTATTGCAGACTTGTTACTTTTCATAAACTGTTTACATTATTGAATTGTACGTGGTGCAAGCTTGTTTACATTACCGGGCGTTCCATTTGATCCTATAGAAATAATGACGCGACGTTTCCACTACCGGGTATTTACATGAGCGAGCGTTTACTGCATTTCAATAATATTTTGGGAAATTCGTTCTAGTCTTCGTAGAATCTACAATGTTGCGTAACTGGAGACGTATGTGAATGCGTTAAGAAAACTCTATTTCATATCGTTAGTTTATTTGATCGAAGATATACCAAAAAGGAAGGAAGTGGATATTGAAACGCGCGCCAGAATATGCGTTTTACACGAAACAATTGCTTCAAATAGAAAAATTGTTCGACAGTTAAATATTTTTGAGTGCTGTGCACGTAGGACAATTAAAACAAAGAAAAAGACCATTAGGCTACAGAGAAGAAGCCCCAGATCGACGACCAATGATTTCCATAAGAAATCATCGCAAAATTCAATTTACGTCAGCCAGTATATGTGTCGACTGTAGCAGTAAGAAGAAAACCATAGGTAGTGTTGCTATACACTAATTCTATACACATCGATACACAAACGGAAAAGACTAAATTAGGCAAAAATTCAAACAAACTGGGGTGTAAATGATTGCAAAAATGTCTTTATGACCAGACGAATAGAAACTCAAATTATTCGGAATTAAACGTCGTATGTTGGTATGGAGTTGGTTTGAAGCCGGAAGTATTGGAAGATTAATTAAAATAAATGAAGTTGGCTATAAAATTAGACAAAACATGCATATATAGGAATCCTATAAAACAATGCGGTACCAACTGGATGTAAATTAATGTGGGAGGCGTTCATTTCAGAGGTTACTTGGAAAAAGTGTGCTATTTTAGCAATAAAAAAATTAAGTTAATGAGTAAAATTTGTTTCTTTAATCAATTTCTTGAACATTTGAATATTGGTATTTATTATTTATCCAAAGACGTATGTTTATAGCACGTAACCAAAAATAGATTGACAAAGTATTAATCTCACAGACTAATACGATTAGTTCTAACACACCTTACATCCAAAGATCTCTTTACCTGTTCTAATAATTATACATTCCTACTGTAATCTTGATGTTCTTATTGATTTTCATGCATAGATGCTTGTGTAACACATACATAGTAACTTTCATCGCACATCTAAAGCGTATAGCAAACAAGGTGTCCTTGAGGCTTCTTTCTCATCAAGTACAAAAGTGTATACAGATTTTCTTAAAGTGTTACAAGCCAGGTTAGATATTTACGCGCTTATAGCTGCGGGTTAGAAAAAAATGGTAAAAACGGGCTGGTATCAATTAACCTAGAAAGAATTTTCTTCGGGGCTAAGCACATGTAAGAATTCGTTTTCACTTGATGATGTAGATAAGGCAGTCTAAGGAGATCGTATGTGTGTGGTAGTCGATTACCATCAGCATTGGAGGTATTCGCGATAAATGTGACTATTAACGTTTTCTAAAAAGATGAAGTCGAAAAAAAAATCTATTTAATTATTTTGTAGTAAAATAGTAAATACTGCATAGAGAATAAAAACTTGTATGGTAAAAATGAGCAACTCAAACGAAGTATTATAAAAGAAATATCTAAGCAAAATCTTGAATAGCAACTTCCCTGTGGAAAAAAAAAATAACAAGACATGTATCTATTTACTATTTAATTAAAAGCTCCACCTTTCTAGAAAATTACGTAAAAACCATAACAATCAAGAAATTAAATGCTTTATATTTTGCTGTGGTGAAGATCTCAAGTTTTGTAAACTCATGGAAGCAGTTATACTACCATTCGAAAGTATTTGGGCATCCACATTCTGCAAAACTATTTATACAACAAAATTTCTAGGAAATTTCTTGCAAAATTGAATAATTACAGGGAAAGCATTAAATTTACAGAAATGCTGCATAAGTAACATTATGTAAATTACTTTATTACCTGCAGTAAACCAAAGTTGGCTATTGCCACTGCATGGGGATTAGTGCAGTAAAAGTTTCTCCAAGTTCTTGTAAATATCTTTCTGTCTAGCGTCTTTGCCTTATTGTTCAATGACAATGTCGAGTTTTGTGTCCGAAAAAGAACATTTTCGGCACGGATTATTTTTCTTATTTAATCAAAAGAAAAAGGTTATTGAAAGTCATGGTTTGCTGGTAGGAAACATATGGTGAGTCCGCTCCAACATGTGAGACATGATTTCGACAATTTAAAAGTGGTGATTTCAATGCAAAAAATAGTCAGAGCTTTGGCAGACCACAAAAATGCGAAGACAAACAATGCAAGAGTTATTGGATGATTACCCAACTCGAACTCAACGGCAATTGGCAGAAGCATTACATGTCTCACAAGAAACAACCAGCAGACGTTTACGACCAATGGGAAAGGTCAATAAACTCGGTAAATGGGTCACACACGTTTTTGAATGAACGTCAAATGGAAAATCGTAGTCACCTGCTGCTTCAATGCCACGAAAACTGTGACAGGTGACTAAGAATGAATTTATTTTGAAAACCCGAAAAATTTGTGGCTCTCACCTAGGGAAGCCGGTCCTTCAACACCAAGGCTAAATCGCTTCGCCGAGAAGACTATGCTCTGTGTCTGTTAGAACCACAGCGATATTGTGTATTATAAACTCTTGAAGTCCAGCAAAACCGTAAATACACAACGCAACGGCAATAAATGATTATTTTAAAGCACGCATTAATCGAAAGGCAATCGGAATGGATCAACAGACATGGAGAAGCGATTTTGTTATACGACAATGCGCTGTGTTACACAGTCCTTCAAAAAGACACCTTGAGATCGCTTGGATGGGATATCCTTCCGCGCCGGAGCTTTCAAATTTTATTTGTAGTATCAGCTGATATACTTTACGAATGGATATAATAAAATTTTTGTAAATTAAAGAGTTATATGAGAAAATAACTAATTAATCTCAGGAGAGACGATGACAACATGTGTTACTTTGACACGATGTTTTTCTGTATCTACAGTAACACATTAGTTTGCCTATATAGTAGGTCACACAGTAGACACATACTTGATATGGGGGAAACTATCTAGGTAAATGCTGCCAGTCGTGCCATCCTTCCGACGTACGAGAAATTTCGAAGATTATGAGATATAATTTCGTAATAATGCATATTTCTACAATGTGATTGAAATGTGTGAGTATAGTATAGTAAATGTCTTTTAAGAATGAAATTTGGAAATATTTATTTATATAAATATATATATATATAAACGATAGTAAAGTTTACGTCTCCTCCGCAAGTGTTGTTGAAGGGACTCTTTTTTTTTTAACATGAAAATTGTGAATTATAAGTTAATAAAAAATACCCAAAGTGGATATCTCTAAAATTTTAGAAAGAAACCTGTACAGAGTACTAACGGTACTTTGCCTCCAACTTATAACATCAACCACAATAAAATAACGGCGTGCACCATACAGCGACGAAAAAATATCTGGAATAGGTAAACTAGTAAAATTTACAAAAATTACAGTACAGTGAAATTTCCCTTCGCGGACACCCCTCTTACACGGACACCTCCCTTAAACGGACAGTTTCTCATGGTCCCGACCGGCTGTCATATAATTTCCATTGTATTAACTCCTTCTTGGACGGACATTCTCTTGAACGGGCGCGGATACGAGAAAATGCTCTCTTAACCGGACAAAAAATCTATAATGTCGATAAGACAGGCCTGTATTTTAGGGCTCTACCAGACAAAACGCTCATATTAAAGAAGGAAAAATGTGTTGGGGGTAAGTATCCCAAAGAGAGGTTTACAATTTTGCATTGCGCAAATATGTCGGGTGAAAAAGAAAAACTCTTAGTCATTGGTAGGGTAGCTAAACCCAGAGCTTTTAAAAACATTAATATAAATAACCTGCCTGTAACTTGGAAATACAATAGGAAAGCTTGGATGACAGGACAAATTATGAATGGTTGCAAGATCTAGATTGGAGAATAGCTATAGAAAAAAGAAAATTTTTGTTATTTCTAGACAATGCGGGATCTCATCCGAAAGACGTTCGCTTAAATAATATAAAAATATTATTTTTACCCCCTAATTGTACATCAGCTCGTCAACCACTTGACCACCGAAGTCTAATACTCAAACATCTGCTAGTAAACATTGAAACTGCTGGTACAGCTTTTAAGTTAATAAAGAAAATTACACCACTGGATGCAGTTTATTTGGCAAAAACCGCTTGGGACAAAGTAACCAAAGAGACAGTTCAAAATTGCTTCCGCAAAGCAGGATTTAATCATGTAAATATGCAAGGTGAAGACCAGGTAACTGCGGCTGATACATTTGACCTAGAAGATGATTTGCCTCCTAATGTACTTTCAGATATCCTCAAAAATAAGAATTTGTTGAAATTGACGGATAATGAAAACCTTTATGATTTTTTGAACTTTTTGAACGTAGATGAAGATTCGTATGTTGAAGATCCAGATTCAGAACAAGAAATTGCAAATCCAGTTGAAATACAAGAACTTTCGGAAGATTCTGATGCCGATGAGGTTCCAGTGGCAACAGAAGCTATCCCAAATTATGGTAAAGCTATTACCCTGACCAAGCAGCTCAAAAGTTTTGTCGAAAATCACGAAGATACAGAGTCTTTGGAGCTTCTTTCTGAATTAGAAATACATTTTAAAGAAAAAGAGAAGACAAACAACAATATATGAATTTTTGCGTCCTTAAAGTGACTATTCATTTCATTGTTTTGTATTACATACTACATCTATGTACGTATATTATACTTTGTATGTATATATCTAAAGGAAATAAACTTTTTTTTCTTAAGTTTAGTTTCGTATTTATTGTAAAAACATTTATATACATACACGATTTAAATGACCCAGTTTCTTTAATATATTCATTTTTCGTTAAAACACGATTTTTGTTGTATCTACAACATATTTCTTTTATGCGGACACCCCTCCTGAACGAACATCTTCAATTGGTCCCGTTGGTGTCCGTTCAAGGGAGATTTCACTGTATATGTAAATAATAAATATATGTTCACTTTTTCACTAGTGCTTTTAATCTTTCCTTCTCTAATCTATGGGTGCTCAAATACCTTTAAACGATAGCGTATGCATTAGTTGGCCGAATTTGATTTAGAAAAGAAACAAGGATGTCTAATAAGACTATACAAATGTCTCGCAATTCGTAAAGCTCTACATAGTAATAACCAATGGAGTATTTATCGAATAAAAGTATAATAAACCTAATAAACCCGGAGACATTTACGTAATTTGTAACACATAAACTTATATAACCATTATTCCGATCGATTAATAATTTACATTTATCGCAAAAGCAATCAATTACAAATAGCGGCTTCATAACGTATTACAATATATAAGTACAATTTGCGGAGAGAAACACATAACATCTATGTACGTATTTCTAACACATATACACATAAATACTATTATACGGCGTTCTTGAACGTCCTTCAAATGTCGAAACTCTAAAGTGTGAACGCGTTACACCTATACAAACATTTGCAAACAATCAGTCAATAATGTCCACAATAAACACGATCTAAAGGTCGTATGCGCGAAGGCAAGCGAACAGTTGGCTATAAAATTAGTAACGAACGAGCATAACTGAATGTTGGATAAACGGAAAGATATCTAGAGAGAGAAAGAGATGTTCGTGAGGCGTACTTTTAGAGATTACTACATAGGAATTTTTGTGTAATAGCAAAGTATTAACCTTATTTCGTAAAATATAACTTTTGCTAATGGCATGAATGCCTTTCAATTAGAAAGAGATATCAGTGACGTCAGATTTTTACAGATTCGGGAGGTAATGGTATGAGTAAGTCCATAAAAATATTTCACCAAGTTGAAATGAATAAAAATGACATTTCAGAATTTATTAACGTAATGTATACATACATATATACACTAGGGTGACAGAATAAAATAGACACCAGGTAAAGCAGTATAAATATTTAAACAGCTAAATGCCTCGCTTACAAGGTTCGAGTGATATTAGCGACTTCACCCGGGGTCGCATCGTTGGCCAGAGTGAACGCGACGCTTCGCAACGTGAAATAAGTAAATTTTTAAATATTCCGTTGTCCACAGTTAACCGTGTGATTACACAATTTAAACGCAAGGAAAAAACAACAGCGGAGCCGAGACCAGGTCGTGCCGGACCTTCTGAAAGAAGTAAAAGGGTGCTTGTACGCGAAGTGTTAAGAGAACCGTGAAAAAGTACAGCTGAGCTTGCGGCAACTTCACAGAAATACCTCCACAGTGTGGGGATGTATAAAAGGGTGGCAAAGAAAAACCTCTCCTTACGGCGTTTCAAAAACGGCGCCGAATGGCTTGGGCTATCGAAATGCGAACGAAGCCCGAAGAGTTTTGGCGGTCCGTCATTTTTTCAGACGAAAGCAGATACCGCCAATTCAGTGATAGTGGTCGTACGTGGGTATGAAGACGTTCGTTACAGCAACTGCACTCACGACAAATTTTTGCATCAGACGGTGAAATACGGCGGTGTGAACATCATGGTGTGGGGCGCGATATGGTATGGTGGAAGATCGCAATTAGTAATCTGCGACGGAAATATAAATACGGCAAAATATATCCAAATATTAACAGAAGGACAACTACCAATATTCGACAACGCCATTTTATCTAAAGAAGACGCCACTTTTATGGAGGATGGAGCACCCTGCCACAAAGCTAGAACAACAACCACATGGAAAGAGGAACAGGGGATTCGGATTTTACCATGGCCAGGCCAATCACCAAACATGAATTCGATAGAGAATGTTTGGCACGTAATCCAGACAAATATGGCGAAACGACCCCGAAAACCCAGCAATAAGGAAGAACTCGTGTCAGCTGTTACAGAAGAGTGGTTAAATATTCCAGAAGGCACCATTAATCATTTAATAGATTCTATGCCACGACGACTCGCAGCACTTCACGCAAGTAAAGGTGGATCGACAAAATATTAGTCTAATTTAAAAATTTTAAAATATTTTGTATATATAAGTTATTCTTATATTCTGTCACCCTAGTGCACATATAAGAGTGACTGGTAAAAAATTATACAAAGTGCTTTCATTAAATAAGGTTAAATTAAAATATAAATACAAATACATACATGATAAATTATAATTTTTCTTGTAATTACCAACGTTAAAATTTTTTTTTTTTGAAAAAAATGTCGGTTTCGGTAAGATTCGAACCTGCGTCTCTACTTCGCCTTCGGGTGCCTTAAGAACTAGAATACGGAAAGCTCAAATCCTATCGGGACCAACACTCTTCACTAAAAAAAAATTTAGCGTTGTAAATTACAAGAAAAAATATAATTCATCAGTATAAAAGGAAATCCCATATTAATTTAATTAATAAAAACTTAATTATTAATATGTATCTGTTGGGATATGGTGATATATCTACAGACATTACTAAATCTTGGTATTAAGAACGATTTATCCCTAAGGGTCTCTGTAATCTAGTGGTTAAGGTGCTCGTCTTTCGAACCGTTTATTGTCAAATACGACATTTCGGCTTGCAATCTTATGGACCACATCTTGTATTATCACTTACAGCTCAATATCGACAGCAACGTTTGAACTAATTTAGATTATGAATGCATTAAAACGTGGAGTGGCATAATATGGTGTTTATTAGTGATGAATCCGGATTTTGTGCAGGGATGCATGATGGCCGCATGAGGGTCAGACGTAGATGTGGGGAACATCGACATATACAATTTCCTGTTGAAAGGCATTTACGCCGAGTTATGGTCTGATAACTTCTCGCCAATCGACAAATAATTGAAATTGATCAAGTAGGCTTTGCTTTGCTTAAGGAGACGAATATAACTGTTTTAGAGCAAATTTATATACATACACTTAGTTACTATGGTTAGACAACGCCTCCATTCATCCATCGGAAACTTAGAGTGATGACGGTTTGATTAGTGTAATCTATATACCACCTTACCCTTCTCATACAACATTTGCATCAGAATGCAATAAGAATAACCAAGCTTACGACTTACTACTGTTAAACACGGCGGTGAAAGCATTATGATTTGGGGATGTACAAGGTGTAGGGAAAGTCCATGTGTGCGAAGGCCGCATGAATGAGGCACGCTACATCGGGATGTTGGAAGAGGATCTCGAACCATCAATTGTCAGATTTTATGATATGGACGCAGAGGAGTATTACTTTCAGCAAGACAATGCCCCTTGCCACAAGGCTCGACCTGTAATGAAATGGTTTACTGATAACCAAGTGAAGATTTTGGACTGGCCCCCACAATCGCCTGACCTCTCGCCTATTGAAAATCTATGACATAGATTGATGGACAGGGTTCGTAAATACAACCATGCCTCTAAAGAAGCCCTAAAGCAAACAGTGTTTATGGAATGGGCGTCTATTTCCCCAGAAATATGTATCAGAAATGGGTATCTACTATGCCTAAAAGAATTAAAGCTGTAATAACCCTGCCTATAACATTTGCTCGCAGCTGTATGTTCTATAATACCAAGCGTAGGGAATGATGTAAGTCGTATATTATATTTTCCCATAAAATTAAATGTCAAGACATACACCAACAAATTAGTTTAACCATAACATAATAATCTTGTAAATGTCCAATTATCAATAGATCTTTTTGGGCAGTCAATAAAACCGTTCATATCATCGAAATTGCTTATTATAAACTCTATGTAAGTCTATTGACCTCAATGTGTATCCAAATTCCATCGAAATGAAATCGATATGGTCAAATGTTTAGATAACCTGAATATTCGTGCAATATCGGGCTATCTGCAGAACGATGAGCTGGTGACATGCACGTGAAGGAACCGCCCTGACCCTACCCTAATATGTACGGACCGCAGATTGTGTTTAAAAGCCAGATATATTCATTGCAATGTAATTTAAACGTTGTGTGTATAAGGTATGAATTGTATCTCTGTCACAAGATAATAAAGACAACTTTATACAATACCTTTTCCGTAAATCATTACGCATTTATAATAATACAGTAGAACCCGATTATAACAACTTCGGCTGTAACGACACTCCTTTTTTAGCGTCAAATTTTAAGCGGTCCCGTACTTTACTATTCAAACGTACAGGGAAAAACACGGTTTTAGCGTCAATACACCCTGATATAACGACAAATATTTACCACTTGAGGTATGTATTTATATTATCATTTATCAAAAAAGCCACGCTGCTTCAAAAACATAAAAACACTCCCAACAAATTACTGCGCAAATAAAAGAGCATAGATGACTTCAGAAATCTTTGAAAATGAAATTCGAAAATGGGATAAAGAACTTGCGGTTAAAAGTAAAAAATCTTGCTTTTAGTCGATAACTGCCCAGCACATCCATCATTAGCCCATTTAAAAAATATTAATTTGGTGTTTCTGCCCCCAAATTGCACTAGCATCCTTCAACCAATGGACCAAGGCGTAATAAGAAGCTTAAAATGTTTTTACCGAAAATTTGTTCTGCAGAAAATTATTACGGGTATGGACAAGAACGCACCATGTGCAGTTTCACTTCTCGACGCGTTGGACTTTTTAGAGAAGGCTTGGCGTAGTATAACCTCCGAGACTATAGCAAACTGCTTTAGTCATTCAAGATTAAGGAATAATCCAGTTTGTGACAACTTAAATGAAGATGACGTTCCGTTATGCGAATTTTTTAAAAAGTGGCAGCAAAATCAGAGTGAGGAAAACCAGTTTTGTTTCGACGACTTTGCATCCGTTACAGTTGCCTTATTACGTCAGGAATGCGTTCAGATTCTGATGTCGTGGAGGACATAAAACAGCGAGATAATGAAAACGATAATGAAATCGAAGAGGGAGAAGATTCATGCGACGAAGCAGAACACGTACCGACAAACGAAGAAGCCCTAAGTGCCATAACACTTTTCAAAACTTATTATAGACAGCGAGAAACGTCGCCTCAAATTATTGATAAAGTGAGAGAATTAGAAATGGATATAGAAAAACAGTTTTGGCGTGCGAAAACTGGGCAACGGAAAAATACAGATTTCTTTCATTAGACAAACAAGTTAGTATGTACCTACATGTGTAAGGTTATATGGTTAAGTACATTAAATTCACATGTGTATCTGTTTACCACCCGTAATATTGTTTCCCACCAATTCTTGTATGTAAACATGGGACTTGTAAAAACTCCGCCTATAGCGTCACCTTGTTATAGCGTCAAAAAATTCGCAGTCCCGTGACTGTCGTTATAACCGGGTTCTACTGTAATTAATTAAATATCAGATCATATTGCACTTCAAAAAGACCAAGTTTAATTTCAAAACTGGCAATGATATTGCAGAGATATCAAAAAAAGAAAATAAAGTGCAGCTCTAAGAATATTCACTTATTATTGGTGACTGCGGGTATTTCTTCCTTGCTGCATTAAGAAACAGACTCTGTTCTCATCTGATATACAAAACACGGAAAGCATAAAACTACACACACTAAGAAAATCAATACCAATTTCAAGAGTGAAACGGGACGTTACTGTGAGCTGTGAGCTTTCGGTTAAACTAGACTAACACGTCCATAGTAAGCCAGCAAAGGAACGAGACAGATAAAAAGTTGGACGGATACGGACGTAGGAATGGTTATTGTGCTCCGCGTAGTCCGTACGGCCATAAAACGTGAATATGTAATCCATAAATTTTTGTTTGCATCACGAAACTGAACGGTGGATAGCTGTACCAGGTTCTGAAGGATGAATAACGGGGACACACGCGACTCAAATAACCCCGAAATGGTAATGGAGCTCGTTATGTGTTTAGGGGAAAATTTCAGTGTAATTAGGAAAAAAACTACGTCAATATTCAATTAATCCAACAGTAGCTTTAACTGAGCTGATGTAAATGAAAATTGGTGTTACATGTACCAATAGAAGAACTTTTTGCTACTTTATATTTGTATCAAACTTATTTTGAAATTTCTTTATGCTGTATTTTCCCGATTTAGTGAGGAGTAAAGCAATAATACGTAGATAAAAGACATGTTGTCACGAAAAGACCGGATGGTGTGAAAAGACACATTCTTCTGCATATTTCGTTATTCTTTCGGTAATTTTTCAAGGTCCTATTTAACGCTCTGAAGCGACTGGTTTGACGGCTCTCCTGACATTGCAGGACATCCTGATTTAATAAAGCAATGCACATTCTTTTAAGATTGTTCGATATTTTCTCGATACTGTATTCAGTTTATATAGATTTCATAGTAATACAAAGAACAGTCTTAATTGTTAACAAAAATATTACAGGATTATTACCTCTTATATTGCAATTGCATAAAAAATGTTATTTTGGTTTTAGATAAAGTAATATTATGCTCTATATATTCATATAATTTAGGTGCTAATCTAACATTTCATTTGAATCATTTTAAAGGAATAAACACTTACAGTAATATAACAATTGTTTCACCACACAGTGGCTTCTTCAGATATAATTATCTATTCATAAAACATGTGTTTTCTTTCCTTTAAAGATCGTGGATTTATATCAAGCAAAGGTCGAACAGATCCAGTTCCTGAACCATTTTACTTGGAATATACATTTCGTTTTTCTTTTTCATGCTTCTTTATTTTTATGACATTAAAGATACATGCACTACCGATCATAAGTGTTTACCCACCTGCATAATTGGAGATTATTCAAAGAAACTATTTTTTATGCCTATCCAAATATTTGTATTATTAAACTGTAAGTGCGAGATAAATTATAATTCCTCTATAATGTTATGTCAATGTTAAAGTTAAAGCAATTTTTCGAAAATGTTTATCACGATTGTCATAACATGAAAGTAGACGACATGGGAGTTTTAATATAATGAATAATTTAGTTCGCATTCAGCTTTTGTATTGCAAGCAGTAAATAGTGAAGAGTTTGTGCAAAGTGTCTTAAAACAAGAAGTAATGTTAAAGTAACGTCCGCAAGAAAAGAATTATCTACGGAAACGCGTGCTCAAATAGTGGGATATCACAACATCGGTAAAAAGAACCCAGAGATTGTTAAATTACTGAAATGATACCGTAAAACCGTGGATTACAATGTTATAAAAGTATCGAAGAAGTAGCCGTGTATCCAAAAGACAGCGACCCCACAAATAACAACACCAGCAGAAGATCGCGTAATCGACAAATCTAAATGTCTCAGCTTTGGTTCAAACAGAAGAACATTTGACCGCAGATCGAAAGGCCAACAAGCACTTGAATCCTGTATTACACCCACAATAAAACATGGAAGAGGATCAGCCATAATTTGGGGTTGTTTTGGTGGAACTTCGGTGAGCGATTTGGTCAAAAAAGATTTCCAGAGCTTCTTATGTCAGCTTTCAAGCATTTAAACTGATTCACTTGTTCGATCATCCTTTGGCCATCCTTCAGTTTACGTCTTGCCGGTACCTCAGTGGGCGATTTGGCCAAAATAGATGGTATCCTTAGAAATAAAGCTTATAGGGAGATTTTGGAGAGGAATGCCATCTCATCTGGAATACAATTAATCGATGAAAACTTCGTGTTCCAGTACGACAATGATCCAAAACACATTGCAAAGATATGTCGTGAGTATTTGGAGCAACTGGAGCACAATGGGAAAATTGTTGTTATAAACTGGCTGCCCAGAAGTCTAGATTTCAATCCGATCGAGCTTTTATGGGAAGAACTGCAGGGACAGGTTCTAAAATCTGCTCTAAATTCGATAACACGATTTTGGGCGTAACTACATGATGCGTGGAGGAAAATGGAGCCGGTAACACTGGAAAAGCTGCTAAAGAGGATGCCAAGATTGTATGTGGCAGCAATAAAAGCGAAAGGTGGACACATTAACAAATCGCAAACTTAAGTTAATTTAGAATTACCCTTATTATCAAATTAATAAACACATTGTTTTTATATCTGTTACAGTGCAGACTAAAGGTTTATTTTGTATTAGTTTTTGATTTGTTCTTGTAATATTTTAATGGTGGGTAAACACTAATGGCCGGTAGTATAGATATCAGTCCATGCGGTCTGCTCCATTTTGTATGCAGTTCCCAAAATGTAGATTTTGTCCAAAATTTCGGTGAATACGTTATACAAAGGTTTTTCTAAAACCAATTTTATTTACTAAGTATTATCCTCCGATTAAAATGGCGTGATGAAATTGTAACGTACCCTGTGCTATCAAATAATCATTGCAATATAATAATCTTCGCTAAGTGTTACAATATATATGCTACGCAGTATATATATATATATATACACTGCCGGACAAAAATAATAGTAGTATTCAAGAATTTACATCTTAATGCATGTAATCCCAGAAGTATTCTAATAAGTATTTTGAGTTATCTGTGTGGTTAATATTGTTAAGCAATGGCGTTAATATTAATAATAATTAAAACTGACGGGGACAAAGTAATAGCAGTAAAATATTGTGAATGTGTTTATCAAATAATATAGAATAAAACAAAAAATACGATACAATTAATTTTTGGTTGAGTACCCATTATTTTTAATTACTGCTTCGTCGTGGCAAACTATACTACATAGAATACTAAGCAATTCAAAGAATTTCCCATAACCTTTCTTGTGTCCTTGGTTTACGTTTGAAAAATGCTTCTTTAATATCAGTCCACAAATTCTCTATTGGATTGAGGCCTGGAGATAGTGTAGGCCACTCCAGAACCTCACTTCTATTGTGGAGTAGCCACTCCTCTACTCTTTAGCTGGTATGTTTGAGGTCGTTATCGTGCATTGAAAGCCATTTTAATGGCATATCCTTTTCTCCATAGGGTAACATAATCTGTTCCATTACACGAACATACCCAACTTAGGTTAAAATGTCTCTTATCCAATATATGGGCCCTGGGCCGTAATAGGAAAAACAACCCCAAATCATAATTTTTGCACCTCCGTGTTAGATTGTATTCTTGCTTTAGTGCGGTGGCTGTTATAAAAGGGTGCACTCTTGCATGTTGTACTATCGAGTTGTCTTGACGAACTGTTATTTTCCTTTTACTGTCACGAGTTTTTCTTGTTTCTCTTGTTTCTCGATGTCATATTGCATTCCTAAACATTTTCGCTGAACTGTTATTTTGAATAAAGTGATAGGCTCTACCTTCTCTCCTTTATTTTAAAATCAACCGCCGCGTTTCTTCAGTACAGTGTTTCTTTCGGCCCATTCTATTTATTTAAAACAATTGCACTTAAACACTATTGAATACTAGCGTATGTAGAACAAAGTTTTAGATAAAATCATCGCTTTTAAACCATATAAAAGGACGATCGGATGAACATTGGTATTATATTGTCCAGAAACATTGCATACTGGAAACACAAAATGAGGGACTTTCCCAATAGTGTGAGAAAAAGAAGATCTTATTAACATTCTAATAAGTTCTAAGCTAATGGCGTCGTTTGTAGATAACACTACTGTTACTTTCAAAAAAATATATAAAACTTTCATTCATAGTATTCATGGTTTCATACTGCTATTATTTTGTCCGCTACTACAGAAACAAGTGGCTTAATTGTTGTAAAATTGTTTTTAACTAGGTTACATTTAAAAGGGTTCTTTGAGCTTGTTTTGTGAATGCTCAAATCAACTTCTTTCAACTTCGCTAACGTTCTGTAAAACTATATTAAAGACTTTTTCAGTGATGCATGTAATATGAAACACAGCGCTTGCTAAAACTAGAAGCTTTTATAGCAATTCGTTAGTTTCGCTGATTTTTTTTAAATACGTTTTATATAAAACCTACAACAATTGCTGTAGTATTATAAAAGATAAGGAATAAATTATTCTATTAGAAGAACCAACTTCCACTTTGTAATGTTCACAAGCGTATAATACAAAACATTTACAAACTTAATGTTACTGCACTATTTTTTTAAATATAAAAGCAACTACGTTTCGAAGAAACGATAAAATGTTTTCATCTACCGCGCGTGTTTTCATCTCAATAAAACTTTCACATCCAGCAGCGCACATATAATAAACATAATGATGGAATAACAAAAAAAAATCTACTTAGGTCAGCGTAAAGGACCCATATCTATCTTCCTCTTCAAGGACAGAAGAACGGCGTCACGTAATTTACCCGCATACTGTCACGACCGAATCCCATATTTGATACGAATACAACAATACGCCGTCTAGAAAGAATGAACACAACGCCGAGTCACTATATCACTACTTACTTAACCGTTACAAGTTGCTCATAGGTCAATAAAGTTTAATTTGCAACGTCAAAGTTATGATTGAGTGCCTATAATATCGCGTTATTCAAATTAGATCGGAGAACTATGCGATGTAGAGTTTAAGTATTTAATTCTACGATTGTTGTCGGCGTTACAAAGGCTTTGATAAAGTTGATTACAACTAATGATCTAGGACTATCTTTCTTATTACACATTAGTGTTATATACAATTTGTTTACAAGCCTATCGTACGGCTAAACACCCATGCCACGAATTTACAAATTCTATCAGTTTAATTCCTTTGGATACTTTTATACTTAATACCTGAGAAATCCTATTGTTTAGCCAAGTTCAATACGTAAGCAACAATTCAAACAAAATCTCGTACCTCATTGGCGCCAGAGCTGCTTTTAATTCTAGAAATAGTTTAAGTCATATAGTATTTCAGGAATGCCAGATGAAATTTCATATCTGATAAACCATATAATCACTATGATTAAAAAATGTATATTGTAATCATTAGTTTTACAAAAGATAAGATATAAACGGCATATAAACGGTGAGTTAGAAATATGGAAGATACTGGCAATTCAAATAAGCTATTAGCATTTACGCACATCTAATATCTCCCATTCGCCTCTGGTGTTCCTTCGTTCTGATTTACAGAGGTCTACCGTTCCACACTCACATACACAAAGGGTCCTTCAATAAAACCGCAAGATTTGAAGGTTAAATAAAGTATATTATTTTGTAGCAAAGTATTGAAACATTTATTCATTTATAATGTATACATTTGGGCATTATGTATGAAACAAAATATCTTCTAAATGACTACAGTAACATTACTAGTACATGCGTACTCTCTTGATAAAATTTGCAATAACACTATTGTATGCATGTGACGATATTTCATTGATACACCGTCTAATTTCGTGCTTCAATGCTTCGGTGGTCGAGGGCTTGTGGGTATAAACCTGTAACTCCAGGTAATCTCACAGCAAGAGCTGTTAAATCGCAAGGACGTCACCAAACTGGGAAACGACGCGACCGGAGCAAACTCGTGCAAGACAGTCAATGTTTCACGGGCGGCATGACACGTGGCACCGTCCAGCTGAAACCCCATGTCGTCAAGAGCAATATCTTCCAGTTGAGGCATAAAAAACTACGCTATCATAGCACGTTCACCATTACTGCATTACATTCTTCATCTTCAAAGAAATAAGATCCAACTATTCCTCCAGACCACAATGTATACCAAACAGTGACACATTTTCGATGCATTTGATGCTTTCTGATGAACCATTCGTGGATTTTCTGAGCCCGAAATGCGGCAGTTTTGCCGATTAACGAAGCCATCGAGGTGAAAATGGGCCTCATCACTGAAAATGATTTTGTACGTAAAATCGGAATTCACTTCTGTTTGTTTAAGAATCCAATTGAATCTCTTTGCTGTGCATGGTATATTGGCAGAAGATGTAGGCGTGAAGATGTAAATCTTTAGTTAGAACACACTGAAGAGTGACTGGTGTAATGTCCAATTCGTGTGCACGATGACGAATCGACGTCTCTGGACTTTTGGCCACACTCTTGCGAACTGCCGTGATTTTTTTTGTGAACGACCTCTACGAGCTCGTGTCGCTCTGTGTTTCACATTACTAACTAAACCAGTACTTCCGAATTTTTCGATTATTGATTTCACAGTACATAGATTAGAAACATTCTGGCAACCGAATATTGGCCACACTTTACTAATGGGGGCAGTCAAACTTTTACCATTTTGATAATAATATTTATCAATCAAGACGCATTGTTCTATCGTTCTGTCATATCATAATGACGTGTCATTATGACGAGCAATTCAAATTTTGTGCTTTTTAGTTTTTGGATATTTGGGTTATGTTTTCTTATTTTGTCCCAATTAAATTGAATGTGTTTGTATTTACGGTTATGATCGCCGTTTTACCTAGGTAGCCTTTGCATATTCCTTTTATTTTGTTCCGAAAAGTTGTTTACATACGACAAAAATGTGGTACCTACATGCCGTGGTCTTCCTCTTCCCATATTTTGAGGTACTCGTATTTCTTTCGCCTCTAACCTTTGTCTCCGTATATCTCATCAATTTTAATGTACATATAGTTATGGACCGAATTTCTTTCTTCTTATTTTCCTTATCCAAACATATGTATACAGTCTGTATAAAACAAGAAACGCAGAGCCCAAACTGAAACAAATTTTAATGAAATAAAATATATATTTATATTTTTAAAATAGACATCTTCAAAGTTAATACGCGCAAAATTAAAAAAAGGTCCAATTCCCATTACTATCCAGAATAGCTACACAACGTTTTTTCATCCTTGCTACCAAATTTTCAGCGCAATACATGGGCAATGAACGTCATATCTTTTTTATGCTGCGAAATAGCTCCTCAATTTTATATGTCTGCTTACTTCGGAGTTTGTGCTTCATGATAGCGTATACAATTTCGATCGAATTACCATCCGGGGACTACGAAGGCCAATCCAATTTTATAATGTGCGTTTCCAACTTCCAGTCTGTGCACAGTCTGCTTGGGTGTCTTTTATTACGCTAACAGCCAGTAGTCTCCAAAATGAAAACGTTTAGGACTTTTATACCATTTCTTATTTTTCTGCACGCTGTATATATCAGCAAATATTTCATTTTAATTTATCATAGTAAGCCTGGTTTCAATCTTTCAAGCTAAGAAAGCAAATAATATATGCGATAAAAGCTAAACGTAATAAGGTATTTCCCCTCACCTATTTATTAAACAAATTACAGAAATTGAAACATCTGCAATTTATTTGTAAAAAATCAGTTAATTACAAGTCTTAGTCTTCACATATAGCTTTAGTTAATTATACTAAATTGTCCCATAGAATGCAATACATTGTTACATAATTTCCTGTAAACTAGGTAATAATTATACAAAGTCACGTGTATATTATTAGTATATACAGCTACATCTATAAACAAAATCACAATATAACAAGACGTATCAAAAATATAAAGTTCTTTTTTGTTGTAAATAACATCCAAATTCATACTACATTTTACGATCATCAAATGACCACTATATATAGAAATAAAAAGCCTAGGAAATAAGTAAACAATTAAATTAGGAAAACAATTACGGTGTTACAAATTTCGTATTGGGAACGGCAGACGCAATTTCTTCTCACGACTACACCAGGATATCCACATATGTGCACTTCCCAATAGTAAAATGTGTGTACTCAATATAATGTATACACTACTGTCCGTAGAAATTTTAACATTAGTTTTTTAAACATCTAGAAATTGTTTCATTGTAGTGTTAATATATAATTGACATATCGAATGAAGTATGTAACGGAGGAATTAGCAACAATCAATGGTCAAAAGTACATTCTTAACACTTGAGTTAGTGAGAACCATTGCCATCAAAGAGATCATTTCGAATACTTTGGTGTAATAATACAGAAGAAAAAACTGAAATATGTAAGATGTAGAGAAATGGAAAAATCAATGAATTCACAAACAATATTCAGGGAGAGGGCTTTAAGGACGGTAGTGTACAAAAGCTGCTGGTTGTATTTTTGTTTTGAAGAAATTGCATACCTTTCTTTTAGTCCAGATTTGGCTTAGGGATATAAATTTTAGGGGTAATGATGAACTAAATAGCTTTTATAGAGAAATAAAAAAATTATGTATTCAAATGGAAGAGACTTAATCCTAAAAACTCTAATTCTGAGATAAAAAAAAACAATTTTCGGATTTTGGCAGCAAAAGCCTAAGATAATTTTTAATCCTATCGTAAAAATGAGAGCAATGCATGTTTTTTTAATTTTCAAACTCAAACAATGGTTATATCAAGACTTCCATGATTAAATTTAATTTACGTATTCCAATTTTCATGGACAGCAATGTATATCGAGCGGTGGTTTAAAAAGTAGGACATCCAGCGCGCATCAGTAGATGATTATATAAACTAAATTATGTTCACATTTGTGGAAGCACAGCGACAGGAGATAATAGCATTATTTCCTATTGACTGGGTACCCCGGTGAATGTGGACTATAGAATGTATCAAAGTGTCTACCTGCATGTTCAAAAAGCATTATTATGCGTGTAGAATACACTCGATAGAATAATCGGAATAACGGAATAAATTACTTTTGTAAGACTAAATAGCAACTGCCAATAGTGTTTATTGCCACTGTATTAGAATAATAATATTTTATTAGATAATGGATACTAAGTTTAGACAAGAAGTCACATGTGGATAATTATTTTATATTGCGAGGATGCAGACTGAAGTTCATATACATACCACATGTTTCTAGTTCCCACATATGAAAAAGTAATCAAGACTACTCAAGGCCCGAATAAAGAATTAGTATTTCTATAAGAGGCAAGGAATATGAAACGATATGCTATAGGAAATGTATTAGGCTATACAGAGACTAACAGTGAAAATGATGCAGTGGTATATAATTTGGTAAGAAGCTGAACATGATAGGAAAAGTAACTTAAATATATTATATCTACTTTTCTTCAAATACATATATTCCAAAACTAATTCGAACAGGTATTACGAATTCTAACCAGATAACACTACAGAGGTTACATATTCATCACAGTGAAAATGATGCACCTACAATAATAATGAATTAATTGTTTGTGAAAGTTAAAAAAGAAACTAATATTTAGTTACATTCAATTAAACATTTTAAAAATCA
The DNA here is from genome assembly GCA_023509865.1 of Trypoxylus dichotomus. Lineage (NCBI taxonomy): Eukaryota > Metazoa > Arthropoda > Insecta > Coleoptera > Scarabaeidae > Trypoxylus > Trypoxylus dichotomus. Next base: position 41,270,945 of record CM042081.1, read on the forward strand.
TCATTTTCATTAATTCTGAGAGATACCTTGTACAAGCTGCAACTACATAAAAAAAAACAATTCAATAGAAATTTCGCTGAGTGTATTATAATCTATAAGTATCTAAAAACTAATCTTGCTTATTAGTAGAGACCGGATTATATAGAAAGTCCATATATTTTATTTTTGCATATCTTTAATTATAGTCTATATGTAGACTTATTACACTAATTGTGATTGCATATATTGCATATTTAGGCATTTCTATGCATATTTTTACAAAAGTTGCATATATTAAGCTTCTTCTTATACTTTCTATTAGTAAAAATTCCTAATAATTCCTAATGTAGATCGATAACGGACAATTCTCAGAACGATAAATCTTTTACATTGGTTTCTCTTATACTTTTTCCCAATAACTGCACGTGTTTAATTTTGCCTAGCAGAAGGGATGTGGTAAATGCGTTTTATTATTATTAATTCCCAAATACTTTTTAAATACTGTGCGTACATACCATGAAAATAACGAACAAAATTTCTTTATGGATTAAGCCGTATCCAAAACTGGTAAAGGATGGCGACAAAATATTTTGTCGAGCCTGCAGTAAACTGGTAAGTTTAATTTTACTAAAAGCTTTACAATTGTTTTTAAATTCTTTAACTTTTGATATAAAATAGCCGACTGATCAACACGCTAAAACTCCACCACATATTGGAAAATGTGAAAAACTAAAGCGATCCGCATGTGCGCAATGTGTAGCATCAACTTCATGAAACTCAGAACAAGAATATACTACGGGTCTCTGTAACGCATTAATTTCGTCTAACATACCATTAACAAGATTAAACAATGTTAATTTGAAATCATTTCTATAAAAATATTGCAAACATAATATACTTGACGAAAGTAAGTTACGAAAAAATTATGTCACATCTTGTTACCAGCAAACAATGGCAGAACTTCAACAATTTGGTAGGGAATAATTTTATTTATATCATGGTAGATGAAAATACGGATAAGTGTGGCCGTTATATTGCCCATGTGTTAATAGGAATTCGTCATGAAGATATTGTAGGTAAATCATATTTAATTTATCGTAAAGAACTTCAAAAAACAAAGAATGTGACAATTGCCCAATTCGTTCAAGAAGGTTTATCAAATTTCTTTTTAGCTGGAAGTATACCTTGTGAAAAGATTTTACTAATGTTGTCCGACGCTGTACCATACATGATAAAAGCCGCGCAATATTTAAAAATTTTTTATAGTAACATTATTTATATCATTTGTTTAGCTCATGGGTTCAATCGTGTAGCCGAAGATATTAGGAATCAATTTCCTTTTTAATGATTTAATTAGCAACGTCAAAAAAGTATTTTTAAAAGCACCTTTACAAATTCAATTTTATAAGGAGCGACTTCCCGGTCTTAAGTTGCCTTCTAAACTGATTATTACGAGATGGGGTACATGGTTAGACGCTGCAATTTTTTACGCCGATAATTTTGAAGGAATAAAAAATGTAATTCTTGAAATCACTGCTGACTGCATTGCTCTAGAAAACTGTTTAAAAATAGTAACATCAATAGAATGGCTACAAAACCTTTTGTATATTAAATCAAATTATAGCTTTGTTTCAAGTTCCATTCGTAAACTAGAAACCCAAGGGATGTCGCTCTCGGCATCAGTCGAAATAGTAGACGAATTTGATATGCTATGTTGTAAGAAGGTTAAGGGTACAATAAGTAATTCTATATACAATAAATTTTAAAAAGTAATAAATAAAAATGCAGGGTATTTGAAATCGAAGAATGTTAAGAAAATTTTGGAAGGTGAAACAGTAAACGATTTCGACTTTAATTTTAGTTTAGAATGTATTGGAAAGTTAAAAAATGCACCAATTACATCTGTTGATGTTGAAAGAAGCTTTTCTATTTGGAAACATATGTATTCTGATAGAAGACAAAACTTTCTTCTACACAATTTCGAAAAACATTTAATTATAAATTGGTTTAGAAATATGTTGTAAAAAATTTTGTGCAATAAAGTTAAAGTTTAAATTTCTGCTCTTATTTATATTATGTAAAAATATTGCATATTGTCGCAATTTTTTTGCATATATGCCTCAGGTTTATTTTCTCAAAAATCGATGCATGTATATACGCATATATTCCAGTTTTTCTTTGCATATAATCCGGTCTCTACTTATTAGAAACAGATGTATTCAATGGTTTTTTAAGCAAGCTGTATTCTACTTATTCCTCCTTCATTATGAATTAAATTTAATGAGATAGCGTTGGATTTTTTAGATGTAGCCATGCTAATATACGTACACGTATGCGCTAGTAATTAGTAGATACCATGCCGTAGCTTCAGGTGCGTATTTTTCACGTAGCAGGCGTGCAATAATGGGAGCATAAAGTATGTATGCTCATCCGGTTTTTGCTCTCTATGTTAGTAGAGGAGCATTCATATAACGGTACGTTTTTACGACGCATAAAAATAATTATCTCTAACTTTATCTCGTGTGGTCTCTTTTGGAATTATATGGTGCGCAGCTGAAGGTTTATTTTGCAAAAAGTACTTCTCTCCGTGTGCTTTCATGTGTTGAAAACACTGCTATGTTAAACGCAGCCAAATATCGTTGGATATTTTGTGTTCTCGAATCAAAAATTCGCAAAATTACAAAAAAGAAAAATGTTCACATCATCCACTTTGAATGCTTCGACAGTTCTTGCGCATTAGCAAAAACACCCGTCAAAAGAATCCATTACTCATGTATTTCAAGCTTCAAGCGGACAAAATAACACATGGGCTGAAAAGTCCCGGGCCTAACAAAGAAAACATGGTTTTTTTGGTTCAAAATTAGCTTTATTCATCAACGTAATCTCCATCGAGAGCAACGCAATCATTCCAGCGCCGCTCTAACATTTCAATACCCCTTTTGTAGAACGATTTATCTTTTGCCTCAAAATGGGCCTCAGTTTCAGCGATAACCTCTTCATTCGTGCGAAATTTCTTACCGGCGAGCATATTTTTGAGGTCTGCGAACAGCCAGTAGTCGCTGGGAGCCAAATCTGGCGAATACGGTGGATGTGGGAGCAATTCGAAGTTCAATTCATGTAGTTTCACATTGTTTTGATTGACTTGCGACACGGTGCGTTGTCTTGATGAAACAACATTTTTTCTTTGCCATATGCGGTCGTTTCTATGCAATTTCGGCCTTCAAACGCTCCAATAACGCTATATAATATTCACTGTTGATGGTATTTCCTTTCTCAAGATAGTCGATGAATATTACACCACGTACATCCCAATATACCGAGGCCATAACTTTTCCAGCCGATTGTTGTGCTTTCGGGCGCTTTGGACGAGGTTCAGCAGTTGCTGTCCACTCAGATGACGATCGTTTTGATTCCGGAGTGAAGTGATGGATCCATGTTTCATCCATTGTCACATATCGACGCCAAAATTCCGGTTTGTTACGTTTAAACATGGCCAAACACTGCTCAGAATCATCAACACGTTCTTGTTTTTGGTCAACAGTGAGCAAACGCGGCACCCACTTTGAACAGAGCTTTCTCATAGTGAAATGCTCATGCAATATAAAGCCAATACGTTCTTTTGATATCTTTACGATGTCAGCTAACTCACGCAACTTCACTTTTCGATCATTCAAAACGATTTTGTGGATTTTTTTGATGTTTTCTGGTGTTACCGCCTCGTTTGGACGTCCACTGCGTTCTGCATCATCGGTGTCTCTACGACCACGTTTGAAGTCAGCAAACCAACGTTTTATTGTTGTTTCTGATGGAGCGGAGTCCCCATAACACTTTTCAAGCCGTTGCTTCGCTTGAACGGTATTTTTCCCATCAAGAAGCAGTGTAAAATTAAAACACGAAATTGTTTTTGATCCATTGTTTTGAAAATAACAAAAGTAGCGTGACTCTTAGCACAATAACTCACAAACTAATGAATAGAATATCATGAAATTTTAACAGCTGTCTTTTGAAGGTTAGTACTAACTCAGAGAAAGGTAACTGGAATAAAACTAGCGTCATCTATGTGTTAGGTCCGGGACTTTTCAGCCCATGTGTTAAGTGATCTCTGCATATCATGTGTAACACTGTAACGTAATCTGTAAGGAAATCGACGTTAACTTTTGCTCAATGGATGATATTCTTAATTATTTTAGAAGTTTGTGAATCATTTTGAATTTTTCGTACCATTTTACATTTATATACACATACATAAACACTAATTAATATGTATTCGCTTAGCGTTTGTTTTGTATTTCCTCTATTTGGGCTTTTACCCATTCAAAATAAACCATTATTATTATTATACATTATCACGTGCCAGAAGTTACTGTACCATCGAAGGCGTAATCAGGCGGCTTGCCTGTTCCAATTTTTTCTTTCACTTTTTTAATAATCAGCCGCCTAACTGTCAATCTGAATTGAAATAACTGTTACTTTTGGCCAGAATCGATAAAGTATGACTATAAAAAAAAGGTTCTTAAACAAGAACCGCTCGGCTACTTGCAACCAACCACAAAAACGGATTGCGTTACCGTTAAAGCGTTTCATTCTTCATGTTTCGAACGTACAGCATTGCAAGGCTATACACCGCTTACCATCGAGACGACGTTTGGTTCTGGTAATAGAACGTACGATACATACAATACGCGGTGAATAATACAAGCCCGGAACCTAGTTTCGCTATATGACGTTGCATCAGAGGCGAGTTAGAATACATATATGGGTATGTAAAACAATAGGTACTCCACGTGTGGTAAGTAAACTGTTGACGTCTCTGGAGTGCGCATTGACCATCCGAGGGCTTGCATGGCACAATGGTTACATGTAGTCAAAACAAAAGCCGACGATAGGTACGCTAAAAACAAAAGGCTTGGCGAAACAAAACAAATCCAGATGTTGAAGCCATGCGGGATATTGCATTTAAGTTAGTATGTATTTAATAAAGTATATAGTTCTATTTAAAATAACAAAGTAAGCAATGATTTGTCTTTCCTGTAGGGGGAAGTGCAATATCCTAAAATACATCTTAAGCAGCTACATACACTACCGTTCATAAGTTTAATCCCACCTCATATATTGTACTACACCAAAAACTATTTTAAAAATATTTAGGGAAATTCATACTAGTCTTCTTATAATGGTATTTATAATCTGATGTTGATATACAGCTGTGGCCATATGTATTCGCCACTCTCGTTTTGAACGTGTTACACGAATATTATTGTATTTCTAAGAAGCAGGGTCGATGACGGACTTAACTAGGTACCTGGTAATGAGGGTTTAACGGTTTATTGTAGGCCATTCTAAGTAAATTAGAAAATAGACGTAAAATTGTAATTTCTGAATATTTCTTCAGTCTTTCTTAAAAGTTGTAAGAGTAAGGTTGAGCTAGTTAGAGTGAAGATATTGTGTCTGTGATTTTGTCTGTGTAATACGATAGTATACAGTAAAGAGTAATGCCGAAAACACGCGAATTGACGGAGGTAGAGCGAGGACAAATTGTGGTGTTAGAAAAGCAAGGGTTGTCGGTGTCTGCTATTGCCCGACAAGAGAAATATGCGCGATCGACAGTTAGAATGACGATAAAACGATACAAAGAGAGTGGATCTTTGACAAACAAACCGAAAACTGGTCGAAAAAGGAAGACTAGCAGAGATGAGCGAGTCTTAGAGCGAATGTCTTTGCGAGACCGGAAAAAAGGGTCTAAACAGCTTTCCAGTGAGCTTTTCCGGCTACATAACATTGCTATTTCTCCTCGCACGGTTAGAAGACGTCTTTGTGAATTAAATTTAGGTGGATACAAAGTTCGACATAAACCACGGTTGTCTCCGCAACAAAAGAAAAAGAGACTACTGTGGGCTAAAAGTCACCGCGACTGGACCATTGACAATTGGGCCAATGTTATGTGGACGGATGAGTGAAATATTGAGGTAAGTAATACATAATTATTGTATTTGCGGTTTTCTGTATTCAATTCCTGGTATCTACAGTGTTTTTATTCTTTTTAATGGGTTCCAAAATATAACAGTATTCATGTTTTTGTTGGTAGCTTTGTGGTAAACCTGGGCCTCAATACGTGCGACGCAGGCGAGGAGAGGCCTTCCGTCCAGACTGTATCATCCCGACTGTCAAGTTTGGGGTGGTAGCATAATGGTTTGGGGTTCCATGAGTACAACAGGCGTCGGAGAACTGTTCGTCTGCGAGAGCCGAATGAACAGTCGGACGTACATCGACATGTTGGAAGAAGTTCTGGAACCGTGTGCGTTAAAATTATTCGATAATGATGAGCCAGAATATTACTTCCAACAAGATAATGCACCGTGCCATAAATCTCGCGAAGTAATGCGCTGGTTCGAGGAAAGTAACGTGCGGGTCCTGGAATGGCCGGCACAATCCCCGCACTTATCGCCAATTGAGCATTTATGGTACATTTTAAAGCGAAATGTAGCTAAATACTCATCTACCGCAAAGCAATGCTTAAAAACAAAAACATTCGAAGAGTGGAATAAAATCACCCCCGAACAGTGCTACAACTTAGTGAGCAGTATGCCCCGACGAATTCGTGCGGTGATAAAAACCCAGGAAGGAGCTACCAAATATTAAGCAATATCTGTATATATCTGTATACACTCACAATGAAACATTTTCATCGATCAATTTTCTTTTATTTTTTGTATATTCGTCGGAATGAAAAACAAAAAAGGATGGCGAATCCATATGGCCACAGCTGTATGTATATCCAATAAAATTTCCTGTATTAATTTCCAAATGGTGATAAAGCAATAATGCGTTAATAGTAGGAAATTTGGGATGAATGCATTATGAAATGGAATTTAGGAGGGGTGCTCAATTATACACCAGCCTTGCAATAAGCTGTAAATTCAGTATGCATCCAGTACATTACCGAGGTATTGGAGACATGTACGATTGCGTTAGGAAAATCTTATTTAACATTGTTAGTTTATTTGATCGAAGATATGCCAAAAAAAAAGAGAATTGGATATTGAAATAGAAATATTGCTCTATAATTAAATATTTTTGGATATTGTGTGCGTAGGACAATTAAAAGAATAGAAGAGACCGGTAGGCTTCAGAGCAGAAAGCAAAGTGGAGGGTCTACATCAACGACGAAACGAGATGACCAATACAATCGCAAGTTACGACAGATTTCAATTTACAACGCTGTCAATGAGTAACAGTGTTGATAGTAGAACGGAAGTTAATAAAAGCCCGGTGGAAGGAGTCGTATAACAGTAACAGAATCACGGTTGAGTTCTATACACAAACGAAAAAGGACTCAATTGGGCAAAGGTTCACGCAAATTCGATTGTAAATGATTGGAAAAATGTGTTACATAGCGAAACATGGAGAAACAAACGTTATGGTATGGGCTTGCTTTGGAGGTGGGAGGATTTGGAAATTAGTTAAAATAGATTAAAGAATGACAAAAGATGTGTGTTAGAGAATCCTAAAAGACGATGCAGCACCAACACGACGATGTCAACTAATTAGGAAGGGGTTTGTTTATCAGCAAGATAACGACCCCAAACACACTGCAAAGCTAACTAAAGTTTACTTCCAAGACAAATCTTCTGAAGGTGTCATATCGTTAATGGAGTGGCCGCCACAGAGCCACGATTGCAACCCCACTCATCTCTTGGATTGTGAGCTCCAGATAACAAATCTGACTGGCAAAGCAGTATTATGGAATGCTCTGCAGGCAGTGTGGAATGATGTAGACGAATCGTATTTGGAACAATTAGTTCTAAGGTCGCCGTGTATCTGTCAGGCAATTATTAAAGCAAAAGGGGGTTACTTTGAAGAAAAATTATAACAGTACGAGGGTGACCCGACATGTTTCAGGAATCGAGAAGAAAAACACGGCATTGGTGTGGTTCTTTTGTTTTATTTTTCGATGTAATCTCCTCGAAAATCAATACATTTTTTCAAACGGTGCTCCAGTCTCTTCAAGCCGTCGGAAAAGGTTGGTAGCGGTTTTTTGGGCGTCCACTACGTGGTTCGTCACTTGTGCTTGTGCGGCCACGTTTGAACTCGCTCACCAACAAGCTAATGGTCGAAAATGATGGAGTACATCCGCCATGAACCTCTAGCAAAATATATAGAATTTCCGCGGCCGTTTTGCTCAACAATTAAATATTTTTGACTGTTGTGCGTGGTACAATTAAAAGAAATGAAGAGACCGGTAGGCTTCAGAGCAGAAATCAAAGTCGAAGGCCCAGATCGACGACGAAACGAGATGACCAATACATTCGAGCGATTTCCCTAAGAAGTTGCCGCCTTATCACACCGCAAATTACGACAGAGTTCAATTTACAGCGCTGACTACCAGTAACAGTGTCGATAATAGAACAGAAGACACTACAAGTGGAAGAAGTCGTATAGCAGTAAGAGAACCACGGTTAAGTTTTAAACACAAACGGAAAAGACTAAATTGGGCAAAAGATCACGCAAATTGGAGTGTAAATGATTGGAGGAATGTGTTATGGACGGACGAATCGAAATTCGAATTATTCGGAAGTAAACATCCCACGATTATTCGTCGCCACCCTGGAGAAAGAATGTTAGACGAGTGTATTTCAAAAACAGTGAAGTATGGAGGAGGAAACATTATGATAAGGGGCTGCTTTAGAGGCGGAAGGATTGCAAAATTAGTTAAAATAGATGAAATAATGATAAAATATGTGTATTTGAGTATCCTAGACAACGATGCGGTACCAACTGGATGTAAATTAATTGGGGAAGAGTTGATTTATCAGCAAAAAAACGACCTCACACACACCATAAAGATGGTTTATTTATCAGCAAGATAGCGATCCCAAACACACCGCAAAGTTAGCTAAGGTTTATTTTCAAGACAAATCTTCTGAAGGTGTTCCATCCTTACTGAAGGGCCCACAGAGTCCCGATCGCAACCCCATTAAGCTCTTGTGAGGTCACTTGGATCGTGAGGTCCGGAAAAAATTCTGACTGGCAAAGCAGCATTATAGAATCCTATAGAAGAAATGTATTTGAAGCGATTAGTTCTTAGGATGCCGTGTATCTCTCAAACAATTACTAAAGCAAAAGGGGGTTACTTTGAAGAAACATTGTAACAGTATATATTTTATTAGAATGCACTATTTTCTCAATAAAATATTTTAAATTAATGAGTAAAGGTTGTTTCTTTCATAAATTTCCCGCCAACATCTCTCTAGTTTAAATTTTAAGATTTTATCATCATCATCATCATAATCTCACAGGCCATTTCCATGAACCATATTGTATAAGATATTTCTTTAATAAATTATAAAAGACACTAGGTCTCCCATACGTTAAAGGAAAAGCCATTAATGTGCTACGTTTCATTCGTATTTTGAACACAAGAAGATAACCTATGCACGTACTAGTTATTTAGCATTAACATTCTTTATAAATTCGATCGTAAGACGTTCACAAAAATTCAAGTAATTATCTTGCTACTATTAGATCCATTAAGTTTTCTAAATTACGGAATTTATTGCGCTTTTTTACACCTAGCGGACACACTCTGATTGTTTACTAACTGTAATCAAATACAATACCTATGGCGTGATTGCTTTTACTTTGGAATATTCTAGAAAAAATTCTATTGCAGCAATGTATAATATAGAGACGTATTTCACGCATACATATGTATATACAATAAAGATATGCGTCGTGCAATAATCTTACCGAACTTTACGAAATAAATTTTGGATGGTTCAAAAAAGATGATTTACATACTCGTACATACATTTTGTAAACGAATATGATAATAAGATTGGGGAATTTATCCTTCTAGATACAATTGAGAGTAACCTTCATGTAAAATCTCATCAATCAATCAATCAACCCTAATTTAGATTAGTAGAAACTCAAGTTTGATAGCTTAATAGAAAATTATCAGGTAAGGCTAAAAAAAGCCATATCAGCTAAATGACGACTGCAAGGACTGTGTGGATGTACAATTCACAGGTATAGCAGTAAACTCCACTCACACAAATTAATTAATTATGCGGAACGCAGCGTTTCGAGAGCACGTGGGCTCCCATTGTCAACCGGCAGTCGGTAACACGGTTGACAATGGGAGCTCACGTGCTCTCGAAACGCTGCGTTCCGCATAAGTAATTAATTTGTGTGAGTGGAGTTTACTGCTATACCTGTGGATATCAGCCAAAAATTGAATTTGAATACAAACTTACCGTAAAGCCTTCGCAACCATTCGCATTTAGACCCAGATGATTATCCTACGAGGAAAAGAATAGATTACAAGAAATATTAAAATGACTTAATGAAAAGAAATAATATTAGAGAAAGTTATTAATAATAATAATAATAATAATAATAATAACAATATTTAATGTCCAACAGATACAAATATCCAATTACAAGGCAATGTTAAATAATGTACACATGCAAATATAAATAACATAAAATTAAAGTATGTCAAATTAGAAAACTTAGTAACTAGTTGCTTTAATTTAAATTAAAAAAAAAAAAAAAGTAGTTTACCAGTGGTTAGCAAAAAAGAGAGAACGGAAAAAGTATTCAACTAAGTGTAACGCACCCGCGGTCTACATACCGTCAAAAGGGACGGTAAAGTGCAGGTATGTATATCCAACTCGGCAAACTCCATAGAGTTGAAATTGCTACACAATCTGTGTATTGGGGACATGATGGCGATGTTTGTTCTAGGTGCGAAACAGTAAAAAGTATTTGTTTGCCTAGATCCTGAACGTGGTACAATGAAGTTGATTTTTACTCAACAACTCAGGGCCATCAAGACCATTATGAAGTAAAGTAAATAGGAATTTACACTCAGCCTGTTTTCGACGTAGTTCTAATGAATCAATATTAAATGCCTCTAGCAGAGCACTGTGGCTAAATCCTTGTGTCGGGTAAGTATTAAATTTTTTAAAGTACAAGAACTTCAAACATCTTCTCTGAATCTGCTCTAGAAGATGTATCTGATAGATGTACATAGGTGACCAGACCAAGGACGCATATATCGAGTTGGCTTTGCAAATGATTGCAATCCTGAGAATTATAAATTGTTGAGTACAACTTCAAGTCATCTGCGTATAACAACTTTGGACAGTTCAGTTGATAGCACAAATCATTTATATATATGAGGAACAGAAGTGGACCCAAGTTACTCCTGAGGAACTCCAGAAGCTCGGCGCGAAGTAATCAGACTCAAATCCCATGTATGTCACAAATTGCTTTCTATCAAGAAGATACGATTGGAATAAAGACAAAAGAAGACGAAAATCAATATTGTCAATTTATTAATAAGCACGGTGTGGTCGATTCGATCAAAAGCTTTTGTTAGGTCAGTATACACAACATCTACCTGTCCACCGGCATCAATACTATCAGATAGGTATTGTGTAATTGTAACAAGATTAGTTACCGTAGATCGTTGAGCAACGAAACCGTGTTGGTCATTTGAAATCCAGGAGTCTAGCAGGCATAAATATACTTGTACAAACATTTCTCAAAAACTTTAGCAAAATTATTTAATAACGATATGGGACGATAGTTGGAAATAACACACTTCTCACCATTTTTAAAAACAGGCACCAATTTGGCAATCTTCCACACAGACAGGAAGGTGGATGTTTTAAGAGCGAGATTGAACAAGTAGCAAAGAGGAGAAGCAAATATATTTGCACAATCCCTAACAAAAAAGGCCGGAATGTCATCACTACCCGCCGTGCAATTATTCTTTAAGGATTTCATAGCACACACCACATCCATCTCAGTTACAGAACCTAGGTCAACCATAGTAGCGCACGAAGCAATTGGAGCAATAGGCGTTGGAGCAAATGAAGGAAAGGTACACCGATTGGAAAAACTCCGCAAAGGCGCTCACTATGGAAGGTGGGTCGTTATACGTATTGCCGTAGTCGTCCTTCATAGTTCTAGGAATACCTCCCCCATCCCTCCGAGATCGCACAAACTGCCAAAAATGTCTAGGATCGGTTGAAATGGAGAATTCAGCGCTCTGAATAAAGTTCTTATATAACCGCCTAGAATCTGTTTTCAGCATCCTTCTCATATCTTTGAAAGCATTTAAATCGCTTAAGCATCCTGTTCTTTTATACATCAATCGATAATGATTTTTGAGTTTGATGTTACTAATGTGATCACGCGTGAACCACTGTGGATAATTTGTATGCGCACTGGTTTTTACGGGGACAAACATATCTAAATTTTTATAGATTTCAGCATAAAATGCAGAACAAGCGTCATCTATACTGGTATAATTGTAAATAAAATTCAATCTGTAGTTAATAAAGAATCATACAAGTTAATAAAGTCTGCTCGCTTAAAATTATACACTCTTTTGTCCTTATTACCACACATATTGCTATATCGTGACGATGGAATTGATAGGCACAGCGCTAGAGCAGGATGATCGTTGTCCTCGGCAACCAGAGGAAACATCTCTCTATCAATAGCAACAGTGTGAACATTGGTAACAACTAAATCTAATATTCTACCTCTAGCATTTGTTACTGAATTAAGTTGTGACAAATCAATAAAATGTAAGAATTCATTTCATTATTCTACTTTTACCAACATTTATGTCAGGTCTGTTGTAGTGGGTAATGTTAAAGTCGCCGAGAATGATAGTTTTTGTAGAACTTATATTTATTGTGTCTAAACTACTCAGTTATTCCCCGCATTGTAGTCGCATATTTTAAATTCCTCGCCAAACAGTGTGTTGGTTATCTTTTGTTAGAGAACTAGATATAGCATGAAGTTAGATTAAGGCTTAAGCTTATGTCGTAGATAACTTTCGTATATTCGTCCACATCTCTGTTAAGTGATTAGAACCAAAGTTATTTAATTTTTCATTCTTACGACTTTCTAATCTTCCTTCGTATATTTTGTACCACTTTCAGCTACCACATGAGAAAAAAGTGGTACACGCATTTCATAACCTCCTACTGCGTTCAATGAAAGTAATACGCACATCATACATATGTGACGAGAAAAGTAATATAGCGTTGCCATACATAGCAATAAACTTAACTGCATCTTTCTGCATAAATCACATTTTACGCGGCTGAATCATCAAGAGGTAGATATATATATATTACATAAACATCGGCCAAAGAACAGCGGTCGATCGGTACTTAACGAAAACGAGACATCCTTGCCCCATATTAAAGTGAAAACTTGGCCGACACCATGTATAGAAATCCGCGTTCTGAACACGTAAAATAAACCGCCTAATTATTTTGCTTCTTATTTATACGCGAAATGGAGGTATGGATTCGCGTTTAGAAACTATTGGGAAACGTGCAAATTACAATCGGTGGTGATAGAAATGCTGCTGTGATAGATTTATTATGTCTACATACATATTTGGAAGTTTTATCTGTAGAAAGTGTAATTATGAGTGCGGCCACACAGACGAGAGCATACACCACAAACAGTTAATCATTTGTTCTTATGTGAACATGTAATTTTTCATAAAGTAAGTGAAAATTTTCCTTGTAACGAAGAAGATATGTATATACAGGGCAGCCCAATGGGTACTGACGTTTTTTTAGAGGGCTATTACGAACATACAAACGAAACTAGAGATGTAAAAAATACATTTCTATTTCACAGCGTAACAACAAAAATTATTTTTGAAAATAAGATCTGTTAAATGGCCACTACGTTTTTGTAAACATTCATGAATTTGTGACTGAAAACTCGCTGTAACTCCTTGTAGCATTTTCTGGTTCATCGCTCCAATTTTTTGAGTAATGTTGGCTTTTAAAATTTGTCACGTTCCAGGATTATTTAGGAAAATCTCAAACCATTAAATAAGCCCATAGAAAACAGTTGGGACTGGTCAAATTCGGTAACCTTGATGACCAATTTGTGTTTCTTAACATGTTTCTTAAAGCAGCCATCCAAATTCGAGCCGTATAGCTTGCTGCTCCATCTTGTTAGAACCATAAGTCGTCTTATGCTTCTACCACACATCGTTGCAATTCAGCAGGTATAAAATTTTGAAGCATCTCCAAATACCGTTGAAAAGTTACAGTCACGGTACGGTCACCTTTTTCGAAAAGGTACGGGGCTAGTATTTTGAATGCAGCCACATCACACCACACGGTAACTCTTTTGGAACGGAGGGGTTGTTCATAAACTTGTTCGGGTTACCCTCCGGCCCAGTACCCAAAATTGATCCTATTTACAGATCCTGAATTGTGGAAACGCGCCTCGTCATACAATATTAAATCGTTTAAAACATTTGGGTTAAATAAATTCACAATAATGTATAATGCTGAAGTTTCATCGTTTTTAGAAAAATGTCCTTCTTTTATTAAGGGATATTCACCGAGAGATATCTATAATGCCGATGCGACAGGCCTGTATTGTAGCGCTCTACCCTACAAAACGCTCACATTCCAGAAGGAAAAATGTGTTGGGGGTAAGTATCCCAAAGAGAGGTTTACAATTTTGCATTGTGCAAATATGGCGGGTGAAAAAGAAAAACTCCTAGTCGTTGGTAGGGCAGCTAAACCCAGAGCTTTTAAAAACATTAAAATAAATAACCTGCCTATAACTTGGAAATACAATAGGAAAGCTTGGATGACAGGACAAATTATGACAGAGTGGTTGCAAGACCTAGATTGGAAAATAGCTAAAGAAAAAAGAAACATTTTGTTATTTTTAGACAATGCGGGATCTCATCCGAAAGACGTTCGCTTAAATAATATAAAAATATTATTTTTACCCCCTAATTGTACATCAGCTTGTCAACCACTTGACCAGGGGATTATAAAGAATTTTGAAACTTATTACCGAAGTCTAATACTCAAACATCTGCTAGTAAACATTGAAACTGCTGGTACAGCTTTCGAGTTAACAAAGAAAATTACACCACTGGATGCAGTTTATTTGGCAAAAACCGCTTGGGACTAAGCAACCAAATAGACAGTTCAAAATTGCTTCCGCAAAGCAGGATTTAATCATGTAAATATGCAAAGTGAAGACTAGTTAACTGAGGCTGATACATCTGACCTAGAAGATGATTTGCCTCTTAGTGTACTTTCAGATATCCTCAAAAATAAGAATTTATTGAAATTGACGGATAATGAAAACCTTAATGCTTTTTTGAACGTAGATGAAGATTTGCATGTTGAAGATCCAGATTCAGAACAAGAAATTGTAAATCCAGTTGAAATACAAGAACTTTCGGAAGATTCTGATGTCGATGAGGTTCCAGCGCCAACAGAAGCTATCCCAAATTATGATAAACCTATTACCCTGACCAAGCAGCTCACAAGTTTTGTCGAAAATCACAGAGATACAGAGTCTCTGGAGCTTCTTTCTAAATTAGAAATACGATTTCAAGACGCCATTTTAAAGAAAAAGAGAAATCAAACAACAATATATGAATTTTTGCGTCCTTAAAGTGACTATTCATTTCATTGTTTTGTATTACATACTACATCTATGTATCTATGTACATACATATA
Organism: Trypoxylus dichotomus; assembly: GCA_023509865.1. Taxonomy (NCBI): domain Eukaryota; kingdom Metazoa; phylum Arthropoda; class Insecta; order Coleoptera; family Scarabaeidae; genus Trypoxylus; species Trypoxylus dichotomus. Next base: position 41,286,469 of record CM042081.1, read on the forward strand.
TTATACTTTGTATGTATATATCTGAAGGAAATAAACTTTTTTTCTTAAGTTTCTTATTTATTTTAAAAACATTTATATACATATACGATTTAAATGTCCCAGTTTCTTTAATATATTCATTTTTCGTTAAAATGCGATTTTTGTTGTATCTACAACATATTTCTTTTATGCGGACACCCCTCCTGAACGGACATCTTCAGTTGGTCCCGTTGGTGTCCGTTCAAGGGAAATTTCACTGTACTGCCATCCGTTTTTCTCATGTTTTGCAACGCAGTCTGTGGTATCAAACTTATCTACAATTCTTGATATTGTTGCTGAATGGGTATGACATAGTTAGTATGTGCAGCATATACCAGGTGTACGCATATAGAAACACGTAATTTTGAAGGAAAATTATTTTTTTTATTCAAAATATTGATCAACGGCTTTTACACATTTTACCCATCTTTCAGGTGATTTATGGATACCATGCCAGAAAAACTGCTTGCCTTCTCCGGCAAACCATTCGTCGAGCCATTTTCCAACTTCCTCGAAATTGCTGAAGTGTTGCTATAGGAAAGGTAACGCGTGCCGTAAACGATCACTGAACGATAAAGCAAAAACGCTAGTTTTGACGGATTCAACTTGTGTGTGTTTGTAGTTTAAACGTCAGACGAACAAAATGATGACAAATTAATACCTTGCGTACTTTTCCCTGGCGCCATGTCTTAGTTAAACCGGAAGAAACTTATGCATACACCTGGTAATAAAGCATTATACCATTTGTACAAATGAACTTCTTCGGCTGTGGATAATGTAATGAGTTCGCGTTTTTGATAGTTACGAGGAATTAGTATGACGTGTAATGTTGCTTCTTGAGATAGATGCTTTGAAATATTACTGCCATAAATACTACTACAGTAATAAGTAACTATAGAAATGGTTAACTCTATATCATGAGTCTGTCTATAAAGAAACACTATGATGAAATAATTATTTCCTTCTACATCTCACATCTCCACAAATTCAAACACATTTCAATAGCCTCAATTACAGTATAATGCTAATTTCGAAATCTAATCTATAACAAATGCAACCGACGTACGCAATCGCTACGATGATACCATTGTTTCGTATTTTTCTTATTATTGTGTGCACGTGCGCTTTACTTCACGGTGTTATTTTTATTTTCCACACATTGAGTGCACTAACCATCGTCACGTGTTCCTTTGTTCGTGCAAAATTAACTCGCGCCTCACTCGCAAGAACAAGAAAATTACGCCTACCCTCCTCGCCGCCCCGCCTCTTACCCTTGCGAGGATTGCATCGTACGGATTCCTAGAAGAGAAGACGAAAGGACATCGGAGACAGCAACATATGACATCATATTTGTCCGAGATTTCTTGTATAATATCGAAACGCGTTTTTCGAAACTAATTGGCCAGTGTTACGAGAACCATTTCTATCCGCATCTCTACGTGTCGCGATGGTAACACAATATCGAGAGAAACTCCATCCAAGGCCGTTTCGATTGGTGAATATCCCACCGGTAGTTGCTTGGTCATCTCAAGGTCTTCTACTTGATTCTATTTGATTGCAAGTTCACGTCTTTCTTTTCTATTTCTCGTTTTTTTCCCCCCCGTCTTTCGTTCGTTTTCGTGTGTTTCGTTTTGTTTGTGCAATTTCCAGGTTTTGATAAATGAACGATTCACGGTGTGTGTGCAGCCATGTAGAAAATTTATTAGCAAATATATGGACATTTTATTTTGTATGGCCATCCACTTTGTAATTAGCGTTCTTTTTTGTGAAATGATCAATTGATGATGATATGCTTTAATTTACATTTAGAATTGATATAGTATCCTAATTATGCACGTGTAGATTAACGTCTTGGTCTAAATATAGTAATTCAAGTAATTATATTTGTAAAAACGTGTTGCTACACTTTGGGTAGAACTACCGGTATTTTAATATTATTATTATTTAATTATTGGCCTTGGAGTTGCGCCATTAGCCACATACACAAATTAAACAAGAAAAACCGAAAAATAAGAAGGACCTACCAACCCGAATTGACACAGGGCTAACACAGGACACGCTTCACACCCGGGGCTGATCGGGTGGCTAACACAAACACAAGGAAACCAACGCAAAAAAATGAAAATCCACAAAGGATAAATTACATAATGAAACTAGCTAAATAGTAAAACGTAGATTACACATGTGTTTGTATATCTTGCAATTGATATCTTCCCTCTCCAAGGCTACTAAATAATTTACATTAATTGGAAGTTGAATTTTGGTGTTAAGCAATTCGTTAAATTGATTTTCTCGATGTGGCTACTGCATATTCAGATTCGCAAAAGGTGCATGTACCACTGACCAACACATGAATTTTATGAAGATATGCAGGGAACCTCCCACGATAGAACGATAACCTTAGAATCTGTGAAAGCATATTCCTTTTAAGGGTGTTTCTATTATACCACCGGTTATTTTTAATTTCGGGGAAAACCATGTAGTAGTTGATGGGATTATTCTTATACACATTAGTGTAATGCCTTTGCCAATCTTTATAAGATCTATTTTTAATCTCATTCAAGAAATCCGAATGTAGTAGTAATATGTTTTCTACTGAGTCATTGTTATTGCAAGCCGCTTTTGCCAGTCTATCTACTTCTTCATTAAACCCAATGTTAGCATGTCCTTTTATCCAAATATACTTTACAGTTTTGCCACGTTGCCTCAGTCTAACAACAGCATTTCTCCTATCAGTGAAGATGAAGAGCAATTAAAGTTTTGGAAACTTTTGAGCACACTTTGGGAATCACTGAAGGTAACACAGTTGTCCCTATCCATTCCTAGTAGTTTCCATAGCTTTTGTTGTAGCTGTTGCCTCTGCAGCAAATACACTGGCTTCTTTTGGTAGTGCATATCTTTCGATATACTGCATTTCCGGAATAATAAACTCACAACCAACTCCTACATTACTTTTTGCTCTGAAAATTGTTGAACAATCTTATTTTAATATTAATTACGTTCAATGTACAAAAGCATTTTAAATGCGAGGATAATTTGGAAAGATATCTATTAGGTAGCGTCAGTAGTAGTCTCAGCAAAAAGGGGCAAGTTTTAGTGCCGTGCGGAGAACAACGTGGGGTAAAGCACGCGGCACTGAGAATCAGATACCCGTATCAAAGCATGATTGTTCAGTATTATTCGACTGGTTGTTCTGCGATTCAGTTCAGCAAACTATTCAGCGAACAGGGGAATAGAAATATTATAAAATGATTCGATGTCGTTTGTGGATTCTGTTCAAATTCTGGATGATGTCATACAATAATAATTTTGTTTTCATATGATGATGAATGTTTCTAACACGTCAAAAAATGTTTCTAAATCTACAGACATCTATACAAGGTAATACGTTATTTCAGAGACATCAATTTGTTCCACGGTAAAATCCGATTTATACGCTCATAATACGTCGCCACCATGCTTAAGATTAAGAACATTGAAACTTCTGTCTTTTCTTAGCACAACATAATAAGATGGAAAGAGTTCGCCGATGTGCACCTCCTCAGACAATCATAAATATCTACCTTAAATAAAAACCGCACACATGTATTTGGTTACCTGAAACTCGATAATTGTTGTACCCCTCGTTATATACAGTAGAATCCGGTTATAACAACTTCGGCTGTAACGACACTCCTCTTTTAGCGTCAAATTTTAAGCGGACCCGTACTTTACTATTCAAACGTACAGCGAAAAACCCGGTTTTAGCGTCAATAACCCCCAATATAACGACAAATATTTACCACTTGAGGTATGTATTTATATTATCATTTATGGCTCAATTCCCGGTATTTACCTTGCCTGCAACCGACCGTTCGGGGATTCCAAGAATATTACCGTTCGTTGAATTAAGATTTCTTGCAATTTGCCTAGCCTGTAACGTTCAACCGTTCGGGGATTCCAAGAATATTACCGTTTCTTGCAATGCGCCAGGCAAAGTTCGTAAGGAATTTCGCCATTCGGCATTTGAATCGTGTGAGTAAAACATCGAGATTTCTTTATCGAAAGTCTCAGGTTTAAAGCGAAAAAGTTTAAGCGTGAACGACAAAGTCGCGATAATCAAAGCAGTCGAAAGTGGAATGAAGAAAACGGACGTGTGTCGCGAATTTGGGTTAGTTAATTCTACGATTTGTACAATTGTGAAAATAAGAATAAAATACCTTTGTGAAAGGGAAAGAAAAGTAAAAAAAAATGCGATCGTGCGAAACGGTTGAAATGGACGAAGCGCTTATTACGTGGTTTAAGCAATGTAGAAGTGCAAATTTACCCGTTAATGGACCACTGCTTATGCAAACGGCCGAAGAATTTGGAAGTTTATTTGGAGACACAAATTTTAAGTGCAACAATGGGTGGCTGGAGCGTTTCAAATGGAGACATTCAATAACGTTCGGAAAAATGAGCGGTGAAGCGAAAAGTGTTAATATGACAGAAGCAGAGACGTGGCTAAATGAAGTGTGGCCTAAATTAAGACAAGATTATAAAGACAATGAAATTTACAATGGCGACGAAACGGGAATTTTTTATAAACTTCTTCCAGATAAGACTCTGAGGTTTAAAGCCGAAAAATGTGTAGGCGGTAAACTAGCCAAAGAACGGTTAACAGCATTTGTGTGTGCTAATCTGACCGGTACGGAGAAACGTAAAATTCTTGTCATAGGAAAGTTAAAAGAGCCACGCTGCTTCAAAAACATAAAAGCACTCCCAACAAATTACTGCGCAAACAAAAGAGCATGGATGACTTCAGAAATCTTTGAAAATGAAATTCGAAAATGGGATAAAGAACATGCGGTTAAAGGTAAAAAAATCTTGCTTTTAGTCGATAACTGCCCAGTACATCCATCATTAGCCCACTTAAAAAATATTAATTTGGTGTTTCTGCCCCTAAATTACACTAGCATCCTTCAACCAATGAACCAAGGCGTAAAAAGAAGCTTAAAATGCTTTTACGGAAAATTTCTTCTGCAGAGAATTATTACGGGTATGGACAAGAACGCACCATGTGCAGTTTCACTTCTCGACGCGTTGGACTTTTTAGAGAAGGCTTGGCGTAGTATAATCTCTAAGACTATAGCAAACTGCTTTAGTCATTCAAGATTAAGGAATAATCCAGTTTGTGACAACTTAAATGCAGATGACGTTCCGTTATGTGAACTTATTAAAAAGTGGCAGCAAAATCAAAGTGACGAAAACCAGTTTTGTTTCGACGACTTTGCATCCGTTGACAGTTGCCTTATTACGTCGAGAATGCGTTCAGATTCTGATATTGCGGAGGACATAAAACAGCGGGATAACGAAAACGATAACGAAATCGAAGAGGAAGAAGATTCATGCGACGAAGCAGAACACGTACCGACAAACGAAGAAACCCTAAGTGCCATAACACTTTTAAAAACTTATAGATAGCGAGAAACGTCACCTCAAATTATTGTTGAAGTGAGAGAATTAGAAATGGATATAGAAAAACAGTTTTGGCGTGCGAAAACTGTGCAACGGAAAATTACAGATTTCTTTCATTAGACAAACAAGTTAGCATGTACCATGCATGTGTAAGGTTATATGGTTAAGTACATTAAATTAATTAAATTCACATATGTATTTGTTTACCACCCGTAATATTATTTCCCACCAATTCTTGTATGTAAACATTGAACTTGTAAAAACTTCGCCTATAGCGTCACCTTATTATAGCATCAAAAAGTTCATAGTGCCGTGACTGTCGTTATAACCGGGTTCTACTGTAGTTATATAGCCTTAGTCATATACTACAAATTACTGGTAAAATGCGAGAAAACTCACCTGTAATGCATGTCTCTACTAGGCCCCAGAGATCACTATCTCAAGTTGCAAAACATTTAATAATTTATGACAAATCAATTCACTTTTACATTCACCCAGCTCGCATAGCCTTCCTTGACGTGTGCGTCTATAAATTTGCATTGGAATCGCATTGAAAAGTATATCATTGAACTTTTAATAGATACAAAAAAAAGGCGTTATTAAGATTATTCTGTCGCATTGTTATTGAATATGAGTAATTCATGAATAAATATCCTGCCTTTTTTACGAAATTGTATAGATCGCGAAAGTATTATTCAAGCACTTTCCACCAAGTTAAAGAATAAGGATCCTAAAGGTAGTTTCAAGTCGTGCATGGTTGATGTTACATGCGATTCGCTTATTAGATTTGAAACATAACTTCTTAAGCTCTGAATATCTTTACAAGTTTACGCTTTGTCAAGCGCAATTAACGTTATTTTCCGTATGATTAAATTCTGGCATTTCTTCTTTTGAGCATTCATTGTATTGTATAAACACGTCAACGAAAATATTTTGGGAACTTTCGAAACGGTTAATAATTAATCTGTCCAGGCTGTCATTTCCGCAACGCGGGACCAATTCTACGCAGTGGTAAAGAAAGATGATTAAAACAGGTGCAGCTGCGTACTCCCTGCGAACGGAATTGGCGGAAAACCATGTCTATTTTTAAAATTTCTATGCTAAAGATGTCAACCTGTCATGCAACATACACATGCGTCTTCTTAAAAGGATGAATGGTATTTTGATTATAATTATTTCTTTTCCTAAGTTCTGAATCCAATTACAAGATTCATTTCTATCTGGAAGGTGATTGATGTACAAAAATCCAACAAGCTAAAGATAAGACGAACTGCTTCTAGTAACAAGTTCTTTAATGTTTGTATAATACACAGCGAAAGTTCAGAAGTTCTTGACATTTAGTGTTTATATGTCTGCATAATCATTACTTTTTTGTTTATCGCATGACTATTCTACATTCAAAGTAATGAATTCCAAAAGTATGACTATGTGTACAGTGTATTCTCGACCTGACGTAGAAAACAGTTTTGAAATGTTTTAACTTCTCACTATAATTTCCACAAAATTAACCTAAATCAAAAGTTTCAATGAGATAAGTCTATACTCCATTCACGTTAAGAATGCAGACTTAGAATAGATAGGCCTTAAAATACGGATGGAATTTCTTCATATGAAGTTTCTCTCAGTTGATGTCAGTTGTCACATTTACTTATCATTTTGGTGTAATTCGTTTCCTGCAGTTTTCCATTGCATTTTTAATCTTTACAAACAAGTTGTGGCAACAATAATTCTTTTTAGAGCCCTTTTATCTCATTATTTAATAATTCAAGGCACTATACAATCAATTACGCAAACAAAATAATGTTTACTCTACTATTATGAAATTAGAGCATCGGTTCAATATAGCTGAGGAAGCGGAAGGATATCCAGTTGCAGGACCATTGAAAATTCTTCAAGGGAAGCATATTGGTAGTAGGCAAAGGCTAATAGCCTATAGTTTATATTTGCAACCGAAGCAGGAGAATTGCAAGTCAGCGTCTGTTAAGTTGACCGCTACACAAGAGGAATTCCCAGCTCGCCCACTAAGAAACGCCTTTATGAAACAATATACGATTACTATGATGATGCTCAAAAATCTATAATTAGGAAGCATGTCTATTCATTCTTTTTAAAAAATGAATTGCTTACATGTACAACATTATTAAACGTAAATATACTAGGGTGACGGAATAAAATAGACATCAGGTAAAGCGGTATAAATATGTAAACAGCTAAATTCTAAAAACGAATTAAGAACTTTCTCTTGTCATTAGGGTAAGGGTAGATGTATCGGAAGGAATTCGTCATAGTTTAGTATCGTTCCAACTATGGGGGGTCACATCGTTGGCCAGAGTGAACTAAGTAAATTTTTAAATATTCCGTTGTCCACAGTTAACCGTGCGATTACACAATTTAAACGCAAGGAAAAAACAACAGTGGAGCGGAGACCAGGTCGTGCCGGACCTTCTGAAAGAAGTAAAAGGGTGCTTGTGCGAGAAGTGTTAAGAGAACCGCGAAAAAGTACAGCTGAGCTTGCGGCAACTTCACAGAAAAGTCAGCGCACTGTTCTGCGATACCTCCACAATGTGGGGATGTATAAAAGGGTGGCAAAGAAAAAACCTCTCCTTACGGCGTTTCAAAAACGGCGCCGGATGGCTTGGACAATCGAAATGCGAACGAAGCCCGAAGAGTTTTGGCGGTCTGTCATTTTTTCAGGCGAAAGCAGATACTGCCAATTCAGTGATAGTGGTCGTACGTGGGTATGGAGATGTTCGTCATAGCAACTGGACGACAATTTTTTGCATCAGACGGTGAAATACGGCGGTGTGAACATCATGGTGTGGGGCGCGATATGGTATGGTGGAACATGGCAATTAGTAATCTGCGACGGAAATATATATGCGGCAAAATATATCCAAATATTAACAGAAGGACTACTACCGATAATCGACAACGCCACATGGAAAGAGGAACGGGGGATTCGGATTTTACCATGGCCAGGCCAATCACCAGCCATGAATCCGATAGAGAATGTTTGGCACATAATCCAGACAGATATGGCGAAACGACCCCGAAAACCCAGCAATAAGGAAGAACTCGTGGCAGCTGTTACAGAAGAGTGGTTAAATATTCCAGAAGACACCATTAATCATTTAATAGATTCTATGCCACGACGACACGCAGCACTTCACGCAAGTAAAGGTGGATCGAGTAAATATTAGTCTAATTTAAACATTTTAAAATATTTTGTGTATATAACGAGAATAGAATCTTTTTTTAATTAGTAGGTGTCTATTTTATTCTATCACCCTAATGTATAATATATTTTGGCCTTGCATTTAAACCAACTTATTAATTTTTTGCAGGTTATTAGTGCAGATGAGAATTTACCCCCACTTGAAACGTAGAACATTAAGGAAAATTTAAAAAAAGTTGTGATTTAAGTGGTTAAATAGGAATCGAAACAGTGTGCTAATAGAACGATAAGACATTGTGTTGTGGAGATGTTGGTATTTAAGTAGCATTAGAAAATTTCGTGCAGAAGGAAAAAAGATTTACTACTTTGGACGAAACGTGGGTTAATGCGGGTTACACAAAAGAAAAAGTATAGAGAGACACCACAATACATACCGCAAAACAAGCGTTTGTTGAGGGAGTGACAACAGGATTACAACATCCTCTAGGAAAAGGCAAACGATTAATCATTTTACATATTGGAAACGAAGATGGTTGTCTTAAAAATGATCTGCTGTGTTTTGAATCAAATAAGAGTGAAGGGTATCATGAAGATGTACACAGCGCAGTATTCACTGTACGGATGCAAAACGTTCTTCCTTTTCTTAAACCTGGTTTCGTTATCATAATGGATAATGCTCCCTATTACTTCATCAAAACTGAAAAGTTGCCTACTGCTGCTTGGAAGAAACAAAAAATAATTGAGGTGAAAGCATTATTACTGCAAGGGCTCTTATAACACCTAAAGCTTGAGCAACTGTGACAAACACACAATTGTAGAGAATAAAATATATCAACTTGATAACATAGATGAAAATATGGTTGAAGAATGTATTATAACTACAGATTCAGATTCATCGACAGATACATCAGATTCTGATTTTTCCTAATACAAAAGCTAATAAATTAATAAAATTAGAATACTCTGATTGCTCATTTATATATTCATGTGTTTCATACATTTAGTTGACGTATTTGTAATAATTTTAAAAGAACATGTGTACAAATTGTACTACACAACACAAAAAAAATGCACTTGAAGAATTTATTGTAATAGTAAATACATCATCTTCGTCAGACTTCCGTCATCAGAATCTAATTCAAATGTCCCTTGATATCATTTGCATAACAAATTAAAATGATTTGTTTACTTTTTTCTACTACCATTTAATTTATTTATTTCATTTGTTATTTTATGAACAAAATGCTAACAATAAACAAATCTCTTTTTTATTAAATTTAATTCAGATATGAAGAGAAGAAAGCCGCATGAATTTGTAATAAGTGCAATATGTGCAATAAGGAAATTGCTGTAATTAATTAGTATATTTGATATTTTATTGTAGTCATTAATATGCATGCAATTATTTATTGACTGTACTGTCAATCAAATCATTGACAACAACCAGATTCGATACAAGATTTAAGGATCTTGTTGTGTTTTGGAATGTACTCCGAAACCATTCGATGTACTTGGACACAACCATGCTTAAGCCCCATTATATATTGTTCATTCTTCCTTGTTTGGCTTTGTCCTGTATATATTGAATTGTTTACCTTCAACCATACCATTGAAACTTTTCCTTTTAAAATTGATGGAGATTACCAACGAAGAAATGTACTTCATAACCAATGACTTGGTATAGCACTATGTATATAACCATTTGTGTTGAAGTTATACTTTCAAATTTTCAATCAAATTTATTCATGGCAATATTGTTATTTTAAAGCTTGTTATATGACATTTATGCTCTCTTCGATTAACCCCAAATGCAATCACATTTATCTTGTAACACAATTAAATAAACTCCTAATCTATTTCGGTAAATGAAACAACCGGAAGATACATTTATATTACAGTTGATGTCACTTTAATTTATTATTGCGGTAGTATTTTATCAGGTCGTATAACCATAATTGCACATAAAATATGAAAAATTCTGCTATTTACTTTACAAGATTTTGATAACCAAACTTTGACGTTTACGATGCTGTCATTTGACAGTTCCAACGGCTAAAATTTCGACGATGACGACCAAAGAGCAGGTGGATCGGTATACAACCATTTGTTTGCCGCAAGTCATCACTGAGCTTCGAAAAACCAACCCCGAATGACGAATCATTCTCCACTACGACAAAGCAAGTTCGCACACAGCATGCAAGACAATTAAATTTTTAATGCAGCAAAACGTCGAACTACCGAACCATCTTCCATACAGTCCAGACCTAAGTCCCAACGAATACTTTTCCTTTCCGAAAAATAAAGAACAAATTGCGTGGTCAAAGGTTCCAGTCGTCAGAAAGACCAGTGGATGCCTTCAAAACTGCAATTTTGGCGGCACCAACAAGTGGAATAACTACTCCCATCTTTACTTCCAAAGTTGGTTCGAGCGCACTCAAAATTGCATTAAGCTTCGTGGAGAGTACTTTGAAAAACAATAAAATCTTTAAAAGTTATCCACTGTTTTATTCCAGCACTATCTGCCGAACTTAAAAGACAACCCACGTAATCCAGTGTTCAAAAATCACGAGTTGAATGTAGCGAACTGAAACAGAGTTTCTATTGATAAAATCTATTGCCAACTTCGCATCGGCGAAGTATATAAAGGCTTTATAATATAAAACGAACTCATTTTATTACGTTAAACAACATATTACCTCTTTCTTTCCATGTTAAATGTGTGTCCCAACTTTTTAGTGTCAATTAGTGTCAATTAACTGTCAAACATGTCAAACTATTACGACTAAAGCAACATATCTCTTAATCTAAACTAATTTAACCAGTGTACTATCTGCTTATTTCGAAAACAACGAAGTGTAAGGCAAAATATATTAACCAGTGGATCTGGTCCAGATAAGGCAGGATAATATGAAATTATGAGAGTGGCATTCAAGTATCTACTACTTCAACCTTCAAATATTATAAAATTATCACAGGCAATAACAAAACGTGGTAAAGTATAACGATGGTGAATTTTCCTATATGGTGAATAGCAATCTATCAATGTTTGCAGGATTATGTGAACAATGTGAAGAAGAGAAAACTGCCGAACGCACTCTAATAATGATTAAACCAGATGGTGTGCGAAGGGTGTTAATCGGAAGCATCATCAAAAGATTTGAACAAAGAGGCTTCAAGCTGGTTGCTATTAAGATGATGCACGCCACCGATGATATATTAAAAGAACACTATCATGAACTTGTCGCGAAGCCGTTCTTTTCTGAACTTACAAACTATATAAAAAGCGGCCCCGTAGTTCCCATGGTTTGGGAAGGCGAAAATATCATAGAAGCGTCAAGGAAAATCATAGGAGCAACGAAAGCGTTGGAAAGCGCGCCGGGTACAATTCGCGGAGATTACTTTCTACATAGAGATCGGAATATATTGCACGGTTCGAGTAGTTTAGAAGCGGCAAAAAAAGAAATCGCTTTATGGTTTGAGAAGGACGAAATAGAAAATTGGGAATTCGATTGGTGCTACGAAGACTAAATTCGCGAGAGTGGGTTTACATTTAATGCATTTTAGTTTGGGATACTCTTTTATCTAATATAAGAAGCATACATTATACAATTTTATTATTGAAACAATAATTGAAATCTCAGGAGGAATTCCCAGAAAGTAATCGCATAAACCTAACCACTTTTGTCTTTTAGTAAAAGTATGGAATTTCTATTACGAGGGCGACCTGAAATGTTTCCGGAATCGACAAGAAAAACACGGTATTGGAGTGGTTTTGTATTTTTATTTCTCGATGTAGTCTCCTCGAAGATCAATACACTTTTTCGAACGGTGCTCGACTCTCTTCAAACCGTCGGAAAAGTAGGATGTTTCGAGGTCTGCAAAATAGCCATTTATAGTAGCGATGACCTCTTCATTTGAGGCAAATCTCTTCCCTCCCAGTGATTTTATCAGTTTTCGGACTAGAGAAAAGTCGCTGGGGGCTAGTCCGGTGAATATGGAGGATGAGAAACTAATTCGTATGAATGAGCCGGTGTTGTTGTGGTGGAAAAGCGCTTTTTTCCGTTGCAAATGAGGCCGTTTCTCCTTCAATACTGCATCAAATAGGGTTACTAAATCACTGCAGTATTGCCCCGTGATCGTCCTTCCCTTCTGCAGATAGTCGATGAGGATCACACCTTGGGAACCCCAAAAAATGGTCGCCATTACCTTTCCGGCCGATGGAACGGTCTTTGCTTTTTTCGGAGCCAATTCGCCCGGAAAAGCTGCGACTGTTCCTTGGTCTACGGTATGTAGTGGTGGATCCAAGTCACATCCACAGTTACAAAACGCATGAAGAAATCCCTTGGATTGCGTTGGATCCTGGCCAGACACTCCTCCGAAACGGTCACCCATCGCGTCGAAAGCTTTTCATACCCAAAATTTCGTGTAGGATATGGCCAACGCGTTCTTCTGAGATGCCTGTTGTCTCTGCTATCTTTTTCAGCTCCAATCGGCGATCGGTTAACACGACATCATAAATCTTGCCGACCATTTCATCGTTGGTAGCGGTTTTTGCGCGCCCACTGCGTGATTCGCCACTTGTGCTTATGTGGCTACGTTCAAACTCGTTTACCCAGATGGTCGAAAAACCTCTAGCAAAATATTTCGAATTTCCGTGGCCGTTTTGCTAGCCATCCAGAAGTGTTTGATCACTGCACGAAATTCGATTTTATCCATTTAACATAAAACACACTCTTAAACAACAATTTTTGACAGTTGCCATAAAAAAAGTTGCCCTTTCCGACCGGTGAATCTACATATGCATCGCAAGGTCACTCGTTTGTTCGTAGACTCGCCTATAGATCGTCCCAACCTCCGTATTCAGTATGGGATAGAATAGCAACTTTTATCTCTTACTATCCTTGGTTGCTGTCATTAGCGCTATCTCTACAACCGGTTGCTATGTTGCAACTTATTTACATATGCTGTCGGCGTCGACAACAGTTGTATACTATCTGTCTATTAGCATCAACTGTCAATCGTCATCGTCCTTGTTTTGAAATATTTCGTTAAATTGTTAATTTGCTTATATAGTTGTACAAATTGTTCTTTTCAGAACACTTCTATCTTTTTCAAGCGTGCACAGGGTAATATGGGTATTTTTATTTATTTTTATAAATGTTATAACAGAATATAAATGTAATTACAGTTTTCTACTACATTAATGGAGCCTATAGGAAGAAAACGGCGCAGAGGAGACAAATTTAACCGTAAGGAGAAGTGTATGATTGCAAATGTTTTCAATTATTTCAATAAATCAATGAATGTGAGTGCTGCCGTTCGAGAAGCAAGTAAAGCTTTGGGCATCTCAGACCGTGCAATATATCATGTAAAACAGAGCAACAAAATGGTTTATTATCAAGTCCAAAAAACCTAAAAAAGGAAGGGCATACAAGTAAATGATCGACTGCATACATATGGTGAGAACACGCAAGCAGCTATTCGACGTAAAGTGCATGGATTTTTTATACAGAATATGCCACCTACTTTAAATACAATTCTTACTACTGTCAATGCTGACGATGATCTCCCTAACTTCAGTCGAACAACTTTTCATAGATTGTTACACGATATGGGCTTCGAATTTAAAAAGTAGGACGAAAAGTATACTCATTGAACGAGATGAGATTATTAGATGGAGGCACAAATACTTGCGAGAGATCAAGAAATTTAGAGAAGAAGGTAAAATTTACTCTTGCTATTTGACATGGCTGTAATTTTATATTTCAGGTCGAACTATTATATACACTGATGAGTCATGGGTGAATACAGGACATACGGTAACAAAACTTGGACAGATACTGCTATTCAAAGTAGTCGACAAGCTCTTATTCAAGGACTAAGCACTGGTTTGAAATCACCAACCGGGCTAGGACCTCGTTTTGCATTAGTTCATGCAGGCAGTGATAATGGGTTTGTTCCTGGTGCTGAATATACATTTCTTTGCAAGAAAAACACTGCCGATGTTCATCATGAGATGGATTCAGAAACGTATGAGGATTGGTTTATAAATAAATTACTTCCAAATATACCACAGAAGTCAGTCATTGTTCTTGATAATGCTTCCTACCACTGCAGAAAATTGGAGAAAATTCCAACAACAGCATGGAGGAAAAACGAGATCATTGATTGGCTCAATGAAAACAAATACAAATCAGTACCGATATGCTAAAAGGACTTACTGTATTGCGTGTCACAAATTAAACCGCAATATGATAAAAAGTAGGATTGACGAATTTGCAAAAGAAAAAGGTCATGAAGTTCTTTCGATTACCACCTTACCATTGCGAGTTAAATCCCATTGAAATGGTATGGGCACAACTTAAAACTACGTAAGAATGAATAATACCACATTTAAGGTAAAAGATATGGAGCAATTAATTCGACGAGCGTATAGCACTGTAACAACTAATAATTGGCAAAACTACATCAAACATGTAAACAATATTGAAAAGGAAATGTGGATAGTGGATAATTTGCAAGACGACATCGAAGAATTTATTATTCACGTAAGATATTCGTCATCATCTGAAGATCAAAGTGATTCTTCGACTGACTAGAAAATTAACGTAAGACATAGATATATGTGTGTAATTGCTATTCCTTTCTTAGATATTATTGTATTATACATATACGTATTTCTATGACTCCAGTTCTTTTTTGTTACAAAAGTGGAAACTATTATTTGTATGTATATATGATCATCTTCTTTTTAATTTAATAAATTGCATAGCACCCCAATATCGAAGCAAATATTCACTGTACATTGCATAGATATCGTTCATATGTATATTTGTTTATAGATGTGTGTATAGTATTGTTAATAAATATTGAGATATAACTATTTTATCTGTAGTATTTTTTCCTATAATTTTACGTGCAGCGAAGTCGCTATGCACTCTGTTAAAAGTTAGTTACTTTAATAAAATAATAAGCAAAATGTCATATGAATGTCAATAATTTTGCACCTTCAACGTCAATAAACGTTAATAAAGGTTATGAATTGATCGGGTGAAATTGCAAATAATTAACCGGAAATAGTAATGTACAGCCGATCGGATGATTTGGCAACCATGAAACAAATTCCCATAAGACGTATACTGAATACGGAGGTTGGGACGGACTATAGTTACGATACTGACATGCGGAAAAAATACCCCCAACTCTACTAATAACAATACTTTCAATAATTCATTTCGTTTCAAGTACAATTTGAAATTTGCAAATTCTACCCCTTTTCCTCCTAACCTTTCTATAGATATCCTGTGTTATATGCGTTAAACAGGTTTATGCTTTTCATATGTCTTATTACCAGTTTTTCTGCTTCAGTACTCAACCATGAGGGATCTAAAATACAATTACATAAGCCCCGTTGTGCGGATATACGCTTCACGCTATCTGATAAAAAGGGTGTTTTTATTCTAAGAAAACGAACCTAAATTTATGCGTGTTGTTATACGAATTCAAAAGCTGTCTGCGGCGTTGAAACAGTACCATCTGTATACTAAAGTCTAATAAGATATTTTAGTAATATTCGATAAAAATAAAGAAAAGAAAATAGGGAAACTATTGTGATTGATTCAGAAGCTTACTTTCCGGACATTGTAAAAATACAACAAATAGGAACTATAAATACACCGGATTTATTTTTATTTTAGACACAAACGGCTTATGTCTAATATCATGGCTTAAATTCTGTTTCAAGATCGAATACTTTTCTTCAAATAACTAAATTTGGTTTTGGTATATCTAATAATTAAGGACTAGAAAATATGCACTAAAGAGTTTGCGAAATATGCATGCAATATGGACTAAAAAAAATCTCTTAATATGCACTTGAAATTTATTTATTATGTTTCAGGAAATTAAAATTCATTTATATCAATTATATACTTATTTATTATAGCAAACAACCCTATATTTTTTAAATTTTCCATAGTTAAATTACGTCTGCAGTCTGTAAGTATATGTCTATATTGGGGAAATGTTCTTTCAACATCGCAAGATGTGATCGGTGCATTCTTAAAATTAGGTATTAATGAAGCGTTTATAGTAATATCTTCATTAAAATTGCCATTAATTACATTATTTATCGATTTTAATGTAGCAAAACCTCCATTTTTGTGTAGAATTTCGGCTAATTTTTCTTTATTTTTTTTTTCTTCCAGTTAAGCCATGACTTTTTCAATTACAATACCAACACTATCATTTGAAGATAATCTTCTATCTTCTAATCTAGTAACTGCCTCCTCAATTGTCGCAAAATTGCATGTAATATATGATAGCTAATTTTTTTATTGCAAGACTCTTTCTTGAGTTACAACATTTTTTTATGCCTTCATAATTATCGGTAAGAAACACAGCACATTTAAGCCATATTAACCATTTTGTTAAGACAGGTTCTGGTAGCTTTGGAGTGTCGGGAAGCATTTCGTTATATAAACACTCTCGTAAGGGCGCTATTAAAAATACCTTTTTGATATTAGTAATTAAACTATTCATATACATCTAGAAACTCTAATCTAACTTTTTCAACAATCCTATTTCAACCATGGACTAAACAAGTAGAACAATAGATTAACGACGTCAGTTACCATTAATAGAACCTTTTCAAAAGATACTTAGCTAAAGACTTATTAACAAATTTGGCAACGGTAACATGATTTGTTTTGTCTAAATAATCCACCTTAATTAAATACTCTTTAGATTGATTTGAATCTTTGAGGTTCTCCAATAATCAAGTTAGCAACCTGACGGTTTCTTAGGTCGGTGATTTCCATCAACAGATATTTTGGTTTTTCAATTCCTTTCTAGTACCGTCGGTAACATCATAAATTTCGTTGACGTATTTCTTGCGTAAAATTGAGGACCTGGGTACATAGATGGGTTTATAATCGACTTTGCAACGAGTATTCAGGAATTTTTGAAATATCGGATTGTCCCATTTATATAAAGGAATGATAAATCCCGAAAAAGGGTTATGCAAATCTTTGGAAAATGTTTCTTGTAGATTCTTTGAATTATTGAGAAAACTTTCCCCCAAAACTCCATCTCATTATTGCAAAGTTGAAGGAATATACATATAAATATGCAAAATAATAATGAAATATGGATATGCAGTCATTGTAAAGTCTCCATATATTCATTACATGCACTAAAAAAATGGTAAAAGGCGTATTCTTAGGGTGGGAAGTGGATAACTACACATAGTATACATGCGTAAGTACAATACGGAAGAAATATACCAAAAACCAAAATTAAGCATTTTGCATAAAATCCAGTCTTTACTACTAATACATTCTTTCATAATTAACGTTAAACATCCAAACTCCTCAAACCATACAAGAAAAAGCTCAAGAAAATTGCGTAACAACAAACATAACACATTGAAATATGAAATCTGCAGTAAAGAAAAAAATGTTTTAAAACTCAAAAGTACGTTTTTCTTTACACATCCCACTTAAGCTATACCAGTTTTACACCAACGGAAAAAGAAAACAAAAAGAACATAGTTTTTTCATGAAGGAAATAAGCAATTTCATTGTATGCGTAGACAATTATGGTAATAAGGTAGAGATAGATGATGCTACTTAATTACAAAATTGCGCACTGTAATTATGTATTCATATTTCGAAATTAACGTAAAAGAAGGGGTAGCACCAACATTGTTAGCAAAACCACTTCAATCAACATCAATTCTGTACTCTTTTAGATGCTTTTGAATATCGTACTTACCGAATATAAAAAAGGTCCTCCGGGTGCGCAATAACCCCTGCTCATCCTAAGCACCCCTCGAAAAATATCGCTGGTACAGTTAAATTCCCCACTTTATGTCAAATCCACTATCATGGTGTTCATCAATCGATTACGACAACAACAATACTCACATGAAGGATTGTTTTTTTTTCAATAAGTCGCACAAAAAACGTATACCTCCCGTAAGATGATTAAAATAAACAATCACAACTCCGACATAAAAAGCAAATAGTATTTTCTAGGTTGATGCTTGGTATTAGGTTATGCGCTTAACCTATATTCACTTAATGTAGCTGCGGAAAACTCGTCTCACGAAAGCATAAACACAATTTTATTTAGTAAATACAAGCGGTCTATATTTAAATTCATAATTCGTAGAATAATATCTCACATAACCAATTGAATCTATGCTGTCAAAACCGCAGGAGCAAAAACATCTGTCTTTCCAGCGATTGGAGCGCCACCATTAAGAGTCTCAATTACTAGAACTAAAACTAATAATAGTTACTTTTTGTGCATAATTGTAAACTGTAATCTCATGATTTATAATGTTACATAAATAAATTATTTTAGGCGTTTTAATAAATACGATTATAAGATATGTACTTTGTTTATTCGGCAAAACATCAATAATAATTTATAATACGATGGCGCCGTCTCTTATCCAGGGGCTAAATTAATTATTGCGAACAATGAAAAATTTAACATATTCCCTCCTTTCGAATCTTTTGAGGTAATGAGACACAACGAGATAAGACAATACCCTACTACTAACGGTTCGACTTTTAGCGCCATTTGCGCGGCATGGAAGAAACTAACAACAATAATAGGATATATATATATATATATATATATATATATATTAATTTTAAATCGAATATTGCTTAAAGAGCAAATTATACATAATATAGCAAAATTTTATGTTAACGCTACACAAAATTTTGGTATGTTACGTACGCGTTTTCACTTTTTTCACGATGTAAAACTATATTTTATTAAGAAAAGTCACACTCCATTTACGTTAAGAATGCATAGTTAGGATAGGCCTTAAAATACGGGCTTGCCATTGGCTAGCCGGCGACGCATATTCACCTAGGAAAAATGGATTCAATTTCTTCATGAAATTTCTGTCAGTGCCATTATTGTGTTATTATTTTAAAGCTCGTCATATGGCATTAATATTCTCTTCGATTAACCCCAAATGCAATCTCATTTACTTTCTAACATAATGAAATAAGCTCCAACTATTACGAGCAATGAAACAACCGAAGCATACATTTATATTACAATTGATGTTAACATAGTTTTACTTTATTATTGCGGAATTATTTTATCAGATTATATAACCATAATGTACTGCACATAAAATATGAAAAACTCTGTTATCTACCATAAGATTTTGATAACCAATCTTTGACGTTTATGATGCTGTCATTTGACAGTCCCATCAGTTAAATTTCACCAGTGTAATACAGCCGCCGATTGTAGCGCTATCTACTGCATTCTTCACGTGAATGAAGATAGACACGTTAAAATGTTTGAAAGATTTTATTTTCATTTCAGGATTAGCATTACTGCTCCCGTGGCAGTTACTGTTAATTTCATAGCTTACAATGGTTAACAGCTGTGACACTCCTCACAGTAATGTATAAATTAAAAAAATAACATGTTTTGACACAAATTACCGTATCTTGTACGGTGTAATTCACACCGTATATGTTGTAATCGATACCCCTTTATTGCAATTGATATTAAGTGTAAATGTAGTTAATTTTATTAGAGGATTAGATCGATTAACATACAAAAACTACTAAACTATTAATTTTACCTAAAACACAGACATAAAATTTTGAATTTAATGTGACTTCTTACGTCCACTGTCAGAATATTTCGAAAATTGACCTGGTCCTTGAATCGCCAGCAGATTATCCTCGGATAAAATCACATCGCTAGGCGTCACCTTCACAGCGATACGTAGCCTTTGATTCTTGGTGGCTATCATGTTCGGATCTATAACCGATTTGAATACCTGCTTCGTCTTCATTCGACGTCGTTTAGGTCCGTAATGAACTTGGATTTCCGGCTCCGTATCGGTATAGTTGTCTTGGCGAGCATAATCTGCTTGACTTCGCTTGTTGTATCGTTTACTTGAAGTAGTTGGACGTCTTTTAGTTTGACTTTCGCGTGTCTTGCATTTACGCTGACTTTTAGGTTCTTTTTCTTTATAGAGCGCCTTATTAGATAATGCTCTCAAGAAGGGACATAGAGATTCTCCTTCGCTTAAACTATCATACTCCGAATACTCGGTGCTTCCGGAGGAGACACTTTTGTCACTACCCCTTCTAATATGCTGTTTACGACAAACGCAAGGGCAGCATCTTTGAGGTGGTAGAAACATGTGCGGCGGGTTCATCGGCGGATTCATTGGCGGTAATCCGCGAAACATCGGTGCGAATGGAAGATGGGGAGGCGGCGGGCGAAGTCCTGGAAAACTCTGAGGATAATTTACGCTAGACGATGGCATTATAGGCATCGCACATTGAGGCGGACATCCAGCGCAATGCGCGCTGGTAGCGCCATTCCAATTACTCAATTCCGGTATGTTTAAGTTGCGAATCTTCGATTTCAACTGATTAAGGCTGTCCCGTAGAGGTTCCATTTCGGCTTCGCATGTTTCCAAAGCGCTCATCACTGGATCCGGACAGCGGTTTCTTTTATATCTATGAAATTCATCTGGTGATGGAGGTCTCTGGGATGAAATTGGCGTGGTAGGATCTATTCTAACAGAGGATTTACTATTGGTGGATTTACTAGCGGTAGTCTTAAATTTTGAGGGGGATGTCGATCTTGAAGATCTATCACTGCTGCAACGACAACCAAATTGGAACGGTTCGGATGATAAGGCTCTGTTTCTTGATCTACTACGGCTGGATTGAGCAGATTTGATAGATCTATTGATCGCTTTAGCCATGTTACCTACAATCTCTGTAAAGCTTAATCGAATTTCAAACGTTTTATCGGCCTTATCTGAAGTCTCACCAGCTGGTGCGTCGGATTGTTTTCTCTCCGACATGGCGTTACGTTCATCGTTAGTCCCGCACACTACAATTTCGTTATCCGTGTCCCTACCATCACTTTTATTCGCGTCGCTGTCATGTTTCTTATCGCATTTACAATGCTTGCTACTGAGCGTAACGTCGACTTTCTTAGCCTGTCTCAATCGAATATTTCTGGGTATTGTCAGATCACTCCACGGCATTTCTATGTAAGGACCGCAATATGTATCACAATCGTCTGGAAATAGCTTATAGATAGGATCCATATAAGTCTCGTGCTGGGCATAGCATGTATTTTCGAAAACAAAGTCGGTTGGTCGGCCAATAATACCATCGCAATCATCCATTGGACGTAAACAAATACAAGTTGAAGGTATACTACTGCTGCTGCTGTTGGTCTCATCTATGGTGCTCGGTGGTGGTTGCTGTGATGTTCCACCGCCTCCTCCGCCCTCCGCTTCACTTTCAACTGCATCTCCGCCGTCGTGAGTTCCGGTAATCGCAGACTCGTCTTCTACTGGCGTTGGCGGTGGCGTAAACGGTTCTTCTGTAGAAGGCGGGATTTGTGCTTCCTCTGGTTCATCCCCCGGATTAACATCTTCCACCTCCTGTAGTGGAGGTGGAGGTTGTTCTTCAATATCCGTTTGGGGTTCGAAGGGAGCTGAAGTATTGTCGCTGATCTCAAGATTTGCTGGTGGAGGCGTTGTAGAACGTGCAGGTGCCGTCTGAGGTGATCGTGTAACAGGAGGAGACACTTGGGTCCCTGTCGGCGCTGTCTGTGTCCGTAATTGAGGTGTATTTGATGGGTGAACTGGTTTACTTGGCGGAATAGCCTTTATTGCGTACGTTTGGGCGTTATCACATTGACATTCAGGCTGAAATGTGTTAGAAATAGTTGAAATGAAACGGTAAGTATATTATCAGGTAATTATGTAATTATTTCGATATAAAAATGCCACAATTTGAAGGGAAAAAGTTAGACATAAGTTACTTTGTCTGCGTATTCCGTAAGAGCTCGTCAAATATAAGTCTAATGTAAAATCGAGAAATAAGAAATGCTGCTATTTTTCTTGGGTTTACAAATATCTTACATAGAAACTAGCTCCTATAAATAATACGTAAACAAGTTATAGTATTGTTCTTATGTTTTAAGTACACCGTTTGTAACATAAAAATTACAACAATGGAAATGCTTTAATACATTTAACACATTTTTGTAGCGCGGGAATGATTTTCTGACTAAAGGAACTTTTAAATATATCATAAATAGTCTCGGCAAAGTGGGGAAAGTTACAGTGCAGTGCGGAGCGAGTGTTCAGTAACGTTTACGTACTGGCATCATTTGTGATTGTGACCTACATGAGTGAGCATAGGCGATGTGGACGCAGGAATGTTTACACATAAATTAATGATAAAAATATATTATATAACGTGCTGAAACACTTACTGTTTTAAGAGGTTTCCAAAAAATCACAAACTGGGTGGCATCTATTAAATATTAGAATTTTTTAATGATGAAAACGACCGCTTCATATCGAGTGATGTTATATTTGCAAATTTAAAGTAATCTCTGTGACAATTTAATGGATTTTTCGGCGCACCTTCACAAATTTGCCTTTCACCGTACATAACATAGCTGTGAGCGAACATCGTCCACAATTTGAACGGAATCCACAAACGACATCGAATCATTTTGTAGTTTTTCAATTCCCTCCGCTATTCCATAGTAATTCTTGCGGATACTTTCTAAATCACATTTTACCTGATTACCTTCAAACATTTTCCGGCTTTTCTTGGTAGCTTTGGCGCGTCTCGGACCGAATTGTAAAACTACTTTCTTTACATCATCAAAATATTCGCAGTAGTAAAATGCAGTCTTTAGCCATGTTTCCCAACGCGTAGTAATCGGCTGTGGTGGTTCAGACACTTTGGGACACAGTTCGTGAAATGTTTTTGTACGTTTTGGGGACTTTAGAAACACTGTCGTCGTATGAGCTATTAAAGAATTTACTCCTGGATAACATTTACGGATCATTTGCGCCACAATATTTAAAGCATGGATTTTACGTTATATGTAACAGATTGCTCTCTTCTTTAAGAGATCGACGTAAGGAAAACGTATTTGCGGCACCGTCACTCACAAACATTAAAAGTTTGGTTGTTAAAACATGAAATTTGTTCAACACCACTTTTAAAATTTCGTCACTAGTACATTTTATAACTCTTTTGGAAGCAAATACCACAGAAGGTGACTGTTCAAACTCTTCCATTGTACGTACCATCACATTCACCACAGAATGTTTTTGCCGACCACTTGTTTCACCCAGACATAACCGACATAATAATAATGTTTTATCTTTCAATTTTGCTTTAATTCTTCTTTCAATATAGTCATGAATAGATGGCATAAAGTTTTTTTAACAATGTCCGACTTGGTAATGTACATACAATCTGAATACTTGCTCCAGAAGGAGACAAACGCTTGTTGGTCTAGTAAAGTGAACGGTACATTACATAGAATAAAATAAACACATATTAAGTCTCATCAGCATTGTACACCTAATTATAGTATAAATTTAAGTCCTTAATTTTTGTTGCAAGTTTTTGTGGAAATTGTGAGACTAGCTCTGGTTGAGAAGATAGTTTTTGTTAAAAAACGTATGCCAAATCTTTTCTAAAATTTTTGTGGCTAGCAGAAAAAATAGACTGACCTCCACGCAATTTTTTATGAAAATATTGGGTTTTCTCTTTTAAAATTCGACTACCTTTTGGAGCATTCCTCTCTCGTTGTCGTAAAGATGTTATTGGAGCATTATACTCTTGTTGCCGTAAAAACTATTTGTAGAAAGCTTTTCCATTCTCGGGTACTTTGAAGTTCTAAGATATTATCGTTTAGGCGTCTCAGAAGATGTCATGGCAAGTTGAAGTAACCTGGGTCTTTTTGCTCTTAACCGGGCACACTGTAAACTTCACTATCATGCTTGCGTATTGGTTAATAATAATAATAATCCATGCCTTCGAATCCCCCAGCGGCTTTCGCCAATTATAAAACACATTGGTCAGCTATGAGTTATTATTACGCCTGCGCCTGTGATCTGTCTTGAGATATACGTTCTCAACATTCACCAAGGAGTGAGGAAAACCACAGAAAAACCTCAACGCTGCGAAACAGTCTCGAGGTTCGAACCCGAGATCCCGAAACTAGTAGCCAAGCGCGCAAGGCACCGAGCCACCTTTCCCTTGATTGGCACAGAAACACTAACTTAGTCTTCGTTTATAATGGAACGACACGAAGACCGTTGAGTAAAAAGGTCCAAATCAAACTGAACCGTTTTCTTTGCTTTATTCGTTAGTAACTTCGCGTGACTCACTGCTTTGATGCGTATGCAATCGCAAGTTAGAACTTATTATTCGAGGCTATGCTCTCATCTTTGCTCTTTGCTTCACTATACGAGGGCGATCTGAAATGTTTCCGAAATCGACAAGGAAAACACGGTATTGGTGTAGTTTTTTTATTTTTATTTTTCAATGTAGTCTTCTCGAAGATCAATACAGTTTTTCAAACGGTGCTCCAGTCTCTTCAATCCGTCGGAAAAGTAGGATGTTTCGACCTCTGCAAAATAACCATCTGTAGCGGTCTCATATGAGGCAAATCTCTTTCCTCCTAGTGACTTTTTCAGATTTGGAAATAGGAAAAAAGTCGCTGGAAGCTAGGTCCGGTGAATATGGAGGATGAGAGAGTAATTCGTACCGCAACTCATTCAATTTGGACACAACGACGCGGCATAAATGAGCCGGTGCATTGTCGTGGTAGAAAAGCACCTTTTTCCGCTGGAAACGAAGCCGTTTCTCCTCCAATACTGCATCGAATCGGGTCAATAAATCGCTGTAGTATTGCCCCGTGATCGTCCTTCCCTTCTGCAGATAGTCGATGAGGATTACACCTTGGGAATCCCAAAAAGGCCGCCATGACCTTTCCGGCCGACGGAACTGTCTTTGCTTTCTTCGGCTTGCTTATCGCGCCGAAAGCTTTTTCATACCTAAAATTTCGTGTAGGATATGACCAACGCGTTCTTCTGAGATGCCCGTTGTCGCTGCTATCGATGCGATTGACTAACACGACACCATGAATCTTGTCGACCATTTGATCGTTAGTAGTGGTTTTGAGCTTCCACCGCGTGGTTCGTCACTTGTGCTTGTACGGCCACGTTTGAACTCGCTCACCCACAAGCCGATGGTCGAAAATGATGGAGTACATCCGCCATGAACCTCTAGCAAAATATTTCGAATTTCCGTGGCCGTTCTCCCAGCCAACCACAAGTATTTTATCACTGCAAGAAGTTCGATTTTATCCATATTTGCGAAACCGCCTCACTTGCTACACAAAACACACTCTTACGCGAAAACTATTGATATTAGATGTCTTAAGTTTTGACAGTTGACATAAGAAAGGCTGCACTTCCCGACCAATGAATTCACTTCAACCTCCATGCGCCATCTTTATTCCGGAAACATTTCAGGTTGCCCTCGTAAACTTAGGCCAACGCTGAATATTTCTTCCGAATAATTGGCGACCTAATATAAGGCACTAAATTTACCGGGAATAAAAGGAATAAAACGAATTTTCATTTATATTCACGCTATAGAGGCAAAATATTCATTCACGTTTAGGAATGTTCACGTCATGGAACGTTCACGTTATCGAGACTTTACTGCATTAAAAACATAAAAACAATTGCTGAATTCCTTACTTCGTCATAAAGTGGTTGGATGGGTTGGACATACACATCATCGCCGTTACTTAAAGCCCAACAGTCGCACATAACCTAAAATCAAAATAAAAAATAACTCCCATGTTGCATCTTAAATGCAGTATCCTTGCTTTACTTGTTTTGGATATCCCGGCATATTCTTGATTTCGTAGTAACCTGGTGGAGCTAAACTGATCTTCAACCACGGGATTTCCATCTTGGATTCACATCTGTCCGACGCAACCACAACTTCCGGTAAAGACAACGTTGAGCCGCACGCTTTTGTTTCATCTTTCAATACTATGCCATCAGTCAACTCCTTCATATAACACTCGGAGTACTCTTCGTCGGAATATTCATCTTCGAAGAGATTCTTTGGGCGTTCCACTTCAATCTTGTCCTTGTCGAAGTTTTCCTTACAGTAGCAAGACATTTTTCTTTTGTATGTGTTACGATCTAAACCTGGAGCAGTACATTTATCAATTGTAAGACATATTGAAGGTATATTTTGAAGATCAGCAGTTTTATACGGATTAAGCGTATCGTTAAGAGATTGAACTCTCTTAACTTTTGCATTGCTGGTGCAAGCGGAAAATCCATTATTGGACTTAGAGATATCTGTTTGATGTAATGTATTCAAATTCAATGATATCGTGCATCTTTCTTCAGAAGATTGGCAGCTCTTATCCATTATTGAATATGACGTTTGCGAAAAGGAATCGGTAGAAGCGAAAAATTCAGGTTGGCAACCTATCTCTATACCGGACGTATTTCGAATGTCTTTGTATTTCAGCAGTACTTCTTCTAGACTTTGTTTGCATTTTAATAGTTCTCTACAACAATCTAGAATAGACGTAAAATTATCTGTTTGTTTAGTGTTAGCAATCACAACACTTTCTTCATGTTCTTTTATGTCTCCATTCGAAATATTGCTGGCAATTGAAGCGAAGCCTGGTTTTTTATCTAGGGTATCTAGATCCCCAATAGCATTGACTTGTACTTCTGTATTATTAGTGTCAACGAAAGTTTGAGTATATTTCTCAATTGCAAAAACAATCTCATGTTTTGTAGTAACCGCTGTTTTAGGTTTTGATTTGTTTTCTAATTTTTCCAACAATTCATAATCTAAATCATCTTTGAACATTCTATTTGGAACATTTTCGATCGGACTCTTTTTTTGAAACACCTTCTTTACGTCGGTTTCAGTTTCGATCGGTTTCTTCTCGAATTTCGGTTTAGCCGAAGACAAAGACGCTAGGGTAGTTTTAGCGCGAGTATCTGGAGATGATACAGTAGGCTTCAGATTAACTTTAGTACTGTTTAACCAACTGCGCGATTTAATGTTAAAAAGCCTCTTTGATTTCGTTTTGGTTTCAGTCTTTTTAGGCGGTTTATGCGAAGCGGAAGAACTTAAACGCGGTCTGTTATTACTTTTTACGCCATAGCAAAATTGAGAATTCGGCTGTAATATATTTTCATATCCTTTCTTAACTTCCAAATCAGCGCCAGTTTCCTCTACCGTTTCGATCTTGACATTTTCAGCATCACGCTTGTAAAGTTGCGTTTGGGATTCGGTTTCGGGATATTCCTGCGATAGATTAACACTCTCATTGATGAATTTTGCAACTTGCGAATGCATTGCTTTAGGTACAGCCATTAGTTGATATTCCCCGTTGTCGCCAGGTAGGTTTTTCGGTTCTTTTGTAATTTCTTTTTGTTCTGTTCCTAACTTTTCATTAATGATAAGATTGCTTGAAATGCACCCATTACTTTTAACGCCTACGGGAATTTTTGAGACAATTTTCTGTTGGCCTAAGTTCATTTTATATCTATCTTTTATCTGAGATTCCATATTTAAGCTAGAAACTGTTCGCGGTGTTTTAGATACCTTATTCTCTAAGACGTTTGAGCTGACGCTACTGCCTGTTTCTTCGGCAATTCGTTTCTCTTGTTTATGGAATTTTATTCCAACCAATGGTTTGCCAGAATCTCTAGCGTTTTTGTTCTCCTGAAGATCGGATATGCCTTCAAAGAAATATTTTCTATCGATTGTCTTTTGATGCATTCCTGCATATCTTTCCCTACTCTCAATTCGTTGTTGACTTTTGGAAATTGGTCTAACGTTCGGCAGTTGATCTGCGGAAACCATTTTAATGCATCTCGTAGTAGCTTCTTTGTATGATCGAATTGGAATTTTCGATAAAAACTCACTTTTCGAGAAAAAATTACTCGTTTTTTTATCTGGCACAGTATATGGTCTTATTACTGCGTACTCTTCGCAAATAAAACTGCAAAACGTCATAGGTTTACGTTTGTCACGCTCTCTGTTAAAATTCTTTCTATCTTTCATCGCACTTTCTGTTTTTGGATTATTTGCTGTTTGCGACCTTTTTGGGGATTTGCGAGAAGCCTTGCGTTTCGAAGAAACTCGTGGTTTCGATAACGTCTCTTCAATATCTCTTAGCTCTTCGATAACATCGACTAGGAGGTGCGAATTTTCAGAGTGTTTTGTTGGAGCATTAATTTCTTTGAAAAAAATATCTTCTAGCTGATAAGGAGCATGGGAAGATTTCAATAATTCCAATTCCATGTTTCCATCTTGTTGAACTGCGAATTTATTAAAGCGATCTAATGCTGCAGAGGAGACTTGATTCACGTCAAACCATGATTTTGACGATATTTTATTTTCCTTCTCAATCTTTTTCAGTATCGCTTCGCTATTTAGTCTCCTCAATGGTACTTTAGAACGATTTTGTTTTCTACTACGGGTCCTTACGTTTGCGTTTCCGCTATCTAAAACATTGACCGATGCAACTTCTGTGTATCAACAAATGTAAATTGAGTTTATTACTTGGAGCAATTTTCATCGAATTGTTGCCTATCTTGGTAATCGAGCCGTGTTGATTTTTCGGTAATCTAACTTCATTATTGGTTTCTCCTTTATTTCTTTCACTGTTCCTAACCATTATAACAGATACTTTTTTTGCACATATCTTGAATACAAACACTTAAAACACATAAAATTTGCAATAGTCTACAATATTTAGATCTTGGTAGTAAAGTAAAAATACAGACAAATAATAACAGTACAAATGTTTACTCACCCTCTCCTCATATACTAATTACTATATTTTTCTATACAATTCTAAAATACCTGAAATTAAATGAGTAGAAAATAGGAATGAACGTTTAATTCATAGGCGCATTTCTTACCAAAAATTTAGAAGAGATAAAAGTGACACTACTGAAATTTCGTCTCCTGATAATTTTTTGACAGCACACATGGAACTACTAGATTTCTATCTATGAAATTCCTAAAGGGAAATGTTCGTTGATGTAGAGATAGACATCAATTAACAGCACAACGTTAATTTTCTTATAATGAAGATTACTTTTTAATTAATAAACGAACTACTTCCCGAATTGGACCGTGTCATGTCGAGATATATATAAGAAGAAATAAAAGTAAGAGGATAAAAAGAAAAAATGATAAAGGGTGGGGGGAACGTGAAATAGAAACAAAGGTGAAAAGAGTAAGAGAAAGAAATAGAGACGAGAGAAAAAAAAGAAAAGAGGTGTCCACCGACACAAATTCATCTATTGTTTCTAGATTCACGATACTAGGATCCCGCAAATTATTTTGTAATCATATACATAAAGGCAAATTATCGTCATCGATGTGATCATTATATTTGAGAAGCCATTGAGATAACGGTGTTCATCAAACCAATTTTCTAGGCGTCCTGAAAACATTTTTTTATGGTTTCTTGCGAAATTTATTGCCAAGCTTTGGCGCTTCTAGCAAATTTACTTTTTGGCAAACACTGAAACATCCACCATACAGCTCCAATCTCTTACCGTGTGAGTACCACATGTTTGGTCCACTCAAGAAAGAAATAGAGGAGGTCACCACTTTGACGATGACGAAAGTTCGTGCGTTATGTGACCACATTCATTCCTTGATAACGGAATTATAAAACTTCGGTGTGAATAAAATAGGGGATTGTATAGAAAAATAAGGTGTATTCAGTTTTTCTTTTACTGTACCAATAAATGTTTTAAAACCCAAGTCCGGTGCATATCTGATTCGCTCTCGTAAGTCCTAAGTCGGTTTCACCAGGATCCAGGCGATCCTGTGTGCTCTGAATACCAATTAATACATGACAATGTCCATTAAGTTTTAACAAATCAGTAAAGTTTTAGTCGTGAACAAAAAATCTTTTAGCTATTAACTACTTACTAAAGATTTTCAATTAGTGCAATGTCATGCTAGCAGCTTTCAAATGAAATAAACCATTCTCGGCAATGTTTTATTAGAATGTCTGCAAAACGCAACGTTTAATTTTACAAATTTATCAATTTTACACTAAAAGCGGAAAGGATTGAGATATTCCTATTAAGTGGTTTGGTCGCAGTTGGAAGACACGTCGCTGTCTTTCCTTTTATGCGATAATCCCTTTTTGCTCGGCTTTACTTTGACGTCCACGCGAAATTTACACATACTATTCGGATCCTCTTTGATGTAACCTTTAAAATAGCTCTTGGTCTTGATCTTTGGTGGTCCTTTACCCAGCTGTATTTCAACTTCCGGCTCACTTTCAGTTTGAGTGTAATCGGAGTAGTTTGACGCATCTATTTTGGTTTCGTTAGAGACGGAGAAGGTAACTTGGCTGTTTCTCTCTGAGCGCCGGCTGGAAGTTATATCTTTTGCGGACGCGGTACCTCTCGAAGGGGTGCTGTAAGTACTAAGACACGAGCATTCACTGCTCGAAACTGGAGGTTTTCTTTTCTTCTTGCGGCGGGGTGATGTACGGTGCCTGGTACAGTAACAAATGTAATCATTGGTATCTTCCGTAGTTTCAGAATCCGAATAAGGATAATAGGGGTAAAATGGTACCGAACCGTACATCGAATAATCCCGCCGGTAAGCGTATTGTTCCGGAAAGTAGCTTGGAGGATATAATGAGGGCATATATGGGTCCTGGGAGTACGCATTTTGCGTTTGGGGAGGTCCAAATTGAGAAGGTCCTGAATAAAGCATCTGCGATGGTAGTTGAGAATATTGTGACGGCATTGGGTGTGGTGGCATCGAGCTTGGAATACCGCAAGGTGCCCTCCCCGAATTGAGTAACCTATTCCAAGCATCCAACTCCGGAATATCCATATCGCGCAATTTTGCCTTTAGATCATCGATTGCTTGGTTAATAGGTTTCATTTCTTTCTGAGTAATCTCTTGGACGTTGATTGGAGCTTCTCTCGTGGTAGTTCGACTAGTGACAGTCGATTTACACGGTCCACTAGACATTTCCGGTTTGAGAACCTCATCGATTTTACCACATACGCCCGCCTCTGCTCTTTTCGCCATGGAACAGGTTCCACATACATTCTTTTGCCTCGGTTGGAAAACACCGGGTGAAGAAGTGCTCTGTTTTGTTGTCATCTTTCTACTTTGAGCAATCATTGTTTCCATTCCAAGCGATCTTGGTTCAAGCTCGGGCATCGCAATTGTATATAACCCGGCGCATTGCGGATCTGCGTAAGTTGGCGCTGGTATATTATATTTTGCGCGAAATTCTTTACTTTCTACCGTAGCAATGCTCCAGTTTGTGTTCACTGGTACCGCTGGTTGTGACAATTTCTTCTTTGATTCTTGCCGTGGCTCCCTGGGTGTTTCTTTGGCTTTTGGAAATCCAACTTTTACATTTTGATGCGGAGGGCATGGAGTTTTTGGTAATTTATCATCGGTTATAGTATTTTGACACGGAAGGCATGTATATGTGGAATTACTAAAATCTTGGACGGTTACCACCTTTTCCTCTATATAATCGTTTACGAATGGTCTACGCATTGCACGAGGGTATCTTTCGCTAAATTCGACGCTCGTTAAAGTTGCTGTACTCAAGTTAGGTACACTAACGCTTTTCTGTTGTGAATTTGTAGGTGGAATACCGATAAGCGGCATGCCAGTAGATGCAATATTAGTTGGTGGATTAGGTGGCATATACCCTGTAGATGGTGTAACGGTTACTATTAATCCTCCAAGACCAAAATCGCCAACATTAAACGGTTGAGAACCAACTGTACCAAAACGACCACCCCCCTCAGACAATGCAGGTTTTCCATCTGCCATTACCGTTACTACATAGTCTTTAGGGCAACGTTTTATTTGCATCCTCACGTCGGAAATTACCGACATCTCTGATACTGTCTGTTGGGAGGCGGCGCCTCCTTCGACCTCCATTAAAGTACTAGCGATCTGAGCGAAACTCAACTCGATTTCTATTTCAGATGTTACGTTGCTTTCGACGGTCTCCATGCGCGAAAACGGGAGCATGGAAGCCTTACCCTCGTCCTTTTCGAAACGAAGATCGAGATACGGTTCTTGCTTCCTCTTTGCTTCTCTTAGTTTTACCTTTTTCGGTAATAAGATCTCGCTCCAATGTATTTCAGTGAATGGACCGCAGTAAGTGTCGCAATCGTCCGGAAATAGTTTATATATGCTGTCCATGTAAGGTTCGTATTGCGCAAAGCAGGGATTGTCATATACGAACTTCATATTCGTCAGTTCAAAATTGGCGCATTCGTCCAGTTCAATCTCGCTACAGTTGCATCTGCTTGAAGAGTCGTCATCGCTAAGAGATTGGACTTGGCGTTTCTCAGCTTCTTCTTCTTCTTTTTCTCCTTCTTCTTTTTCTCCTTCTTCTTTTTCTCCTTCTTCTTTTTCTCCTTCTTCTTTTTCTCCTTCTTCTTTTTCTTGTTCCGGTTTCGGTGATGATGTTTCGGTTTCTTGTGCCTTGAAATATAAAAAACAAATTGTATATGATTAGATTAATTTTTAAGCGTTCAAAGTGACTAAGTGAACTATGTACAGCAGAAGAATTTTCAATCCGGACAGTCAAGCGATATCTGCGCATCCCCTTCCCCTTCCCTCTTCCCATTTTAACCGAACGCTTTCTTTTACTCCATTGTATGGGTAAAAATGTCTTATGGAGGGGATTAGATAATGAAATTAGTTTGGGTGAAAACCGGGTGAGGCGTCAGCGTAGTAAATGCGTTACTACTGCGCATGCGTTGGTCAAAAACGAAAATAAAAGCATGTTCGGGAAAAGACTGATTTCGTTTCTGTTCGATTCTTTGTTTGGTTCGTAGAGATTTTGCAAAATTTTTAGTATTGCGTATGAAGGTTATATCATTTTTGTGAGCGATTTTTATATTTATTAGCACAGTTAATTTAGAAATATTACATTATTTTTTTCTTTTAAACTGTTTATTGTATGGAATATTAATCTTGCATATGTCCAAATATCTATGTTAAGGACTTAACATTGTTTTTGTGTTTTATCCATTTTTTTAATACTCTGTATGTATTTTATATTTTATCTTCTTTGCAACCGTATGGGTTAGCATTATTACCTTATTTTCATTTACAATATTACTTTATTTTCAATTTTATCATTTATTTATTTTGCTCTCTTATATCCAATTTTATTTTAATATGTATGTACATTATGCATTGTATATGTATGCAACCCAGCCATTCACAATACTCTAGTTAAAACTGCCTAATTTAAAAATCATTCAGTGCAACGTCGTCGAATAAATAAAAATAAAATTTAATATACACAAGCACAGGCAGTCATACCTCGTCGTAACGTGTACAGTAACGTCGTCGTATGATTATTGGAGGTTTCTAATATTTTCTAGTTTTGGCGGGAATCGTCGAGGACGTTGTCGTCTATACATTTATTTCTCGCGGGAGTCATTCTGGTAAGGTTGTCGGATCGCATGTATAGATTTCTTTAATAAATACAAATCCTCGACTTTCTATTATCGTACATCGAGGCTACTGTGTCCGTTGTCGTCTATACATTTATTTAGTCTTGTGTTACGATTTTGGCTGGAGTCATTCTGGTAAGGTTGTCGAATCGCATGTATAGATTTCTTTAATAACTACAAATTCTCGATTTTCTATCATCGTCCGTCGAGGCTACTGTGTTCGTTGTCGTCTATACATATTTTTAATCTTCGGTTAAGTTTGTGTAGGGAATTATTTTGGTAAGCTTGTCGGCGCGCATGTATAGGCATCTTCTACAAGTACGATCACTCCGCTTCTTGTTGACGGTCGTTGCGGCCGCAGCGCCCGTTGTCTTTTGCACGTTTGTTCGGTCCTTTGTCGTATCGGGACTTAGAAATTTTTTCATTTAGTTGCTCGTCGTAGCGGACGAGTTTCACGGACCATTTTTCTTATGTAATGTCGGCATCATCGCTCCGTTTTACTTGTCGGTGCGCATTTCGCACATTTGCTGGCTACTGGCTTTTTCCCTTCTTTGGGGCGCAGTAGCAGAGAGCTAAAGATTGCACATAGCTTATTATTTCAAAGGAGAACGCCTGGGTAGCTGTGACATTACTTTTGTATTGAGATCGGCTATTATCGCTACTGTCGCCCTCGACCAGGCGTTCAAGCTCTAAGAGATAGGGTGGATTCCCTTATAAATGTGAAAATAACGAACGTATTTGGTTCAAGTAGAAATACATACCAATAATACAGGGCCAAGTCCCTTAGGCAAATTTAAAACAAGGAAAATATATTAGGCTCCCGGAAAGGGACATATAAATAAGCATAGCACCGAGGTGCGCTTATAAATTTACGAAATAAATAGGGTTGGCTCTCTATAAAAGGTAGTGGTGCATGCAAATAGATAGAGGCATTAGTACATGCCTCTAACAAAGCTTCTGCGGAAGCATGTAACAAAACATACATATACACATGCTAATGTACATTACATGTATAAGAGAGCTCGAATAACTGCAATTATTGCAAATATATATATATATCTTACGTACATCGTAACTGTACATAGGCAAGAGTGGAAATCCTGTACACATTTTATTTTTTAAATTTTGCGCATGCGCATTGAGTTTCACTGTACAACCTTTCATATAGTAAATAAGCGAACCTACTCTACAAGTAAGTATTGGTCAAGTAATTCAGGAATTTACGAGCAGGCTACAGCGGCGCTGTTCTTCAAACCAGGAGAACGTAACAATCTACTTTGACGTATTTAATCATGTCTCTTTTGGTTGTGTTTCTCTTTGAATTGTTCTTGTGAATTTTCATGTAAATATAGAAAATCTTTTGTAATTACTCTCTTAATACTTGTTTGGTTAACTTGTGCATCTGATTCAAGTTGTCATATATATCAATTATCAAATTACACCATAATTTTTCAAAATATATACTTTATTCAATGCCTAACGAACACAGAAAAATATACAAGAACACTCTGTATCAGTTTTAGGACTGTAAGCCAACATAATTCGTCAGTTACGAGTTAATAGTCATGAAGTAGAAAATTATTACTGCTTATTGAGCTGCATGTGTGTTCTATTAGAAGGTGTTTAGTGATTGATTTTGTATATAATTTTTAGACATCAGTGAGATACTTTATCCCAGCGCCGTACACTTTAAAAGACTGATATATATATATATAAAATTCAGACTAGTTTTCGCGCAGAGTATATGCCTTTTAAAATAATCGACTGAAAGGAAGCTTTTAACCTTCCTTGGTTAAACTTATCTGGCTATAATTGGCTTAACTATTATCCTTCTGGTGCTACGTTATCGTTGTTGTGCCTGTTCATGATTTAATGTCATCCACTCTTTTAGCTGCAGGCTGCTAGGGATTGCCCGCACTTATAGGTCCCTATCCAGTCCAAGAGCTTTAATAAATTGCAATAGCTGTGATGGTTTTAGTGAAGGTATTTCCACCTCGTCTATGATGTCTTTGCCAAGATGGTTGGGACGGGTCTCTATAATGGCAATGCAGTAAAATGTGTTGCGGATTTTCAGCCTCTGCCCCACAAAACCTGCAGTCGCTATTCTGTTTCAGACCTATGCTGTCAATGCCCTGTAGGAATACCTGTGAGAACACGTAGTCTGTTTCTACTTAGTTCTAGCATAGTCTTTGCTCTTTGCTTATTGAAGCTTACTAGGAATACCTTGAAATGTCTCATACCACGAAGATTCTCTCAAAGAAATGCTCTGAGCTTCTCACCTCTGTCTTTAAGTTCTTTTTTATAGGTGCTCATCCCTATACCATAGAACGGCTCCGGTCCCACAAACGAAGTTGTGACGCCCTTTTTTGTTAATAGGTTAGCTTTCTCGTTGCCGCTGATTCCAGTGTGTCCTGGTGTGTTTTCTCTGCCTAGGTTGTTTAGTTTTTCTAGGCATTCCCAGACTAATTTCGATCTGATGGTATTAGAGCTCAACGCCATTGTTGCTTGATATATGTTATCAATGAATAACGAAGGAAAATATAAATGTAAGTATAAATTTTGAAAGAAATTGTAGTTGTCAAGAAACCTTAAGCAATAAAAATATTTAATTTACTTAAACGATACCATTCTTAAAAGGGAATTTACCTGAGGTGCTTTACTATCGTGACATACGCATCGCTCTTTAGAGGCATCGATACCTTGCTCAAC
This sequence comes from Trypoxylus dichotomus, assembly GCA_023509865.1. Lineage (NCBI taxonomy): Eukaryota > Metazoa > Arthropoda > Insecta > Coleoptera > Scarabaeidae > Trypoxylus > Trypoxylus dichotomus. The sequence continues at coordinate 41,323,185 of CM042081.1, forward strand.
TTCCGTAACTGACAAAATACTATCTTTTAGATCCAATTTCCAACACTCACAGACTACCTGTTAAGAAAAAAAGAAGCAAACAATACATAAACTTTTACATGTGTTATATTATAAATACTTTAGGTCCCTTAGTTGGCATAATCTCAATAGTTCCGGGTGGGGGTAAAGCAATTGACAGCCAGGGTATTTCTATTTTAGATCCGCATCTATCTGTTTCAATTACTTCTGGGGGTAGTTGTTTATCACAGCACACAGTAGTCTCTTTCACCGATTGCGTTGGCTCTATCCGGAAAAAGTCGCCGCTTTCTAGATCTTCCATATACATTTCGCAGTAATCATCGTCTTGTTCGTACATGCACTCTAAATTCGGAGTGGGTTCATTCTCCAAATCGCAATTACAAGATTTCACCGCTGCTGGTTGGTGAATTTCTTGAGGCGGCGGTTTCTTTTCTCTGGGAATGGAGCAGGTACAGCCTTGATCTTTCCTTTCGGGTTCGTTATTAATATACAAAACTTCTACGGAGCAAGCACATTGCTGCGAAGCATCCCCGGTGCATTTCAACGACCTTCCGCTTACACCTTCTTCAGCCAGATTACTAGCAATTTGTTCGAGATAAGGTCCCACGCGAGCTATATGCGTTTGTATTAAACCGGGATCTCTAGCATTAAAGGAATCGTTTATGAGTTTCTGTATGTAACTCTCTATGCTCTGCTTGTATTTTTGAGAAGCTCCTGCCACAGGACTGCAAGGGCATTCATCTTTTCCAGTTTGAACTTCCTTTGATTGTTCACAAGGACACACTTTCTGAGAAGGTAAAGAAAATCGTTGGTGAATTTTCTTTGGGGGTGGTTCGTAAGGCCACATCCGTTCAGATTTATCTTGGTGCTCAATATCTTTCACCATACCTGGACAGACGTTCTGAATTTCCTTATCTAAACATAACCGCTTTTTATTTAATATTGGCGCTGAGTGAATTTTTTCTACATGTGAGTCTATTCCAGTACCACATCCACACACTTTCGTTTGTACATCCGCCTGCAGTTTTTTTTCTTGTTTTGGCTTTTCTTTTGGTTTAATACATCCACATGGTAGGACATTTTTTGATACTGGTTTAATAGAGGTGGGCACCTCAGAAACTACTGGCTGTTCGCGAGAAGAAGTAGGAGCTGAAGATTTAGAAATTTGCGATTTCTGGCAAGTGCAAACGGGGGCGGAGGATTTAGGAGTAACTGATTTATGGCACGGGCAAAAAGGAGTGGAAGGTTTAGAAGTAACGGATTTACGGGACAGGAAAATAGGAACTGAAGGTTTAGGTGTGATAGTCTTTTGGCAAGCGCAAACCGGAGCAAGAGGTTCGGTAGTGATGGATTTGTGGCAACCGCAAACTGGAACAGGAGGTTCCGAAGTAGTAGGTTTATGGCAAACGCAAACTGGAACAGGAGGTTCCGGAATAGTTCGTTTACGGCAATTACAAACTGGAGTGGAAGATTCCGGAGTAATGGGAATCCGGCAATCACACGTAGTGCTTGCAGGGAGTGAAGGAGAAGGGGTTGTTTTTTGTGAATGTTCACATTTACATTCTAAATTAGCATCCGACCGAAGCTTACTACTCTTAGTTGAGACTTTTGATTCTTCAGGCGGGATCTCTTTTTGTTCTAAGTAATCTGTTGGCGGCCGAATTTCTTGCTCGCTTTGTTTTGGAGAATCTGATGGACAAGTGGATTTCCTTTTCCTACAGCTACACTCGGGTGCGTGATCTCCACTTGACTGTTTTGCTTCTACCTTCGATGATTTTGATTGTATTGGCACAATTACCGTTACTTTGCTTTGTTTTCCTGGACCTGCCGTCTGTTTTGACTTTATCTTTGGCACTGAGGCTTTTGTTTCTGTTTGAGACACTTGTACAGAGGTTGCTGTATGAGTGCCTTCAGCAAACGATGCCGTGACGTTTACTGACACACTTGGCTGGGGAACTGGCTTTTCTGCTTGCGTTGATGCTTCTTGAGTCGGTTCTGCAGGAGGATTTGTTTCTGTTGATTTTAATTCTATTGCTTCTGTATCTGTCGGTTTTCCTTCTGTTGATTCTGTCTCTTTTAAGTCTGGCTTCGTTAGTTCTGCCTCTTGTAATTCGACCTCTGCTGGTTCTGCTTCTATTGCTTCTGTCTCTGCTGGTCCCGTCTCTATTGTTTCCGTCTGTCCTGGTTCTATATCATCTGGCTCAGTTTCTGTTAAATCTGTTTCCATAGGTTCTTCTGCGGACGGCACTAGTTCTGCCTCTATTGGTTCTGTCTCAACTGCCTCTGCCTTTATTGGTTCTGTCTCAACTGCTTCTGCCTCTATTGGTTCTGTCTCAACTGCCTCTGCCTCTATTTGTTCTGTCTCAACTGCTTCTGTTTCTGTTGGTTCTACCTCTATTGGTTTTGCATCTGTCGGTTCTGTCTCTATTGGTTCTGCCTCCTCTGGTTTAGGTTCTATAGCTGGCTCTGTTTCCATATCTGACGAAGATTCTGGTAAGGGATCGGTTTCTGCTCGCTGCATTGGTTCTGTTTCAGCAAGTTCTAATTCTGAAGGATTTGCTTCTGGAGCTTCCGTCGCAGCTGGTTGTTGCGCTTCAGTAACTTCGTCATCGCAGCTACATCCCTCAAAAGCTTCTTCAGGAACATGCGACTCAACGTCCTCGATTGTTAATTGGGAACTAGGGGATTTTATTTGCTGACCTCCTAGTGTTACGGAAACATTTATAATGTCTCTACCTCCATCACTCTGTTCCGGTCTTGTAACAGAAGCTTGAACTACTACACCTTCGGTAACAGATTTTTGGATTCCCCCATCGTTTAAAACAATTACTTCAAACTTTATAGAAGTTTCTGCGTGACCGCAAGGATGATATAAGGCTGGGGGAGCAGCGCCAGCTTCGTGAATTCTAGAACATTCACATGGTATATCATCTGCAGCAGGTTTTTTCCTTGAATCTCCAATATCCTCCTGAGGTGGTGCAGAAGTTATTTCTTCCGGCGGATGATCACTGGGTTCAACTGTATCTTCTTCGGATGATCTATCTATTGGAGGAGTTTCTTCAATAACTAGTTTTTCTACTGAAGAAGAAGTTTCTTCTACATGCGTTTCCTCTTCAGCATTTGTGGTTTCCGCAATCTCTACATCGTCCGCAACTTCTTCAATCTCTGCAGGCTCTCCAGATTCTGCAACCTCTTCAGCTTCTATCGCCCCCGCTGTGTCTACAGTCTCTTCAGCTTCTTCAGTGTCTGCAGCTTCCACGACATCGCCAGTGTTTGCAGTTTTTTCTACGGGTTCTTCGACTTCAGACCCTGGTTCTTCAGTAACGGCACTTTCTTTTGCATCAACAATTGCTTCTTCGGAAGGAGTTGTTTCTTCTACAACGGCATCTTTTGGAGAGACTGTTTCTTCCATAGACGGTTCTTCTGGAAGCGGTTGGTCTGCAAGTCTCACTGGTGATGGTGCTTCAGAATGCCCTGGCCCTCGTTCAATTGATTTTTTTGGAGTGGCCTTTTTAGGTGTAAAATGTTGCTCTACTTCCTGACTGTCGATTGGAACAAATTCAATTGCTCCTTCGCTTTCTTCTAACGATTCCATGACTTTTGCACTGTATTCTTTTGCGGCAGGCAGTGGTAATCCGGTGTTAATGTCAATCTTTAAAGCATTCTGCAAAATCCATTTAGGACCACGGATTAAACCAGTAGCTATTTGTAATGCCGATGACATGCGCGAGGCATCATGAGGCTGATCTTCCGCGGATTCTAAGGATTTAAATGGCCGGGCTTCTAAAGATTCAACAGTCAATTTAGTAACCGGAGCTTCTATAGATGTTTCTTTACCATTGTCTTCGTTTTTTTCTTCTTCTTCAGGTACTGGCGAAAATAATCTTTTGGGAGCCATTACTGGTTTTTCCGTGTCATCCTCTGCGAAGCGTTGCGGTGTGTGGAAGGGCGTTTCAGGAGGTAGTTTTCCTTCTTCCTTCGATACTTGATACATTTCCACTATTTTCTCCATAAATTCGTAGACGTTTTTAACGGTTTTGTCTAAAATTTTCTGCACATTTGCTTCAAATTCTTCTTCAGTCATATATAATGGTGCAGCTGGATTTGTATCAGCTTTTGGTATAGATCTTACAGAAGATTTGAGAGAAACAGGGACATCCTTGCTGTGAGTATCTTCTCTTGGTTCATCTTCTGTGTGTGATATTTCTTCGTCAATATTTTCGTGACTGATTTTAGACTCTTCATCAATGTTAGGATCCACGTAATCAATCATAAATTTTCCATCGATTACGACCGCTTGGAAGTGTTTCGTGTGCTTGAGCACCTTCTTGAGAGCCGATGTTATTTGACTTAGAGAATCGGCGGGATCAAAAGTTAAAGATGTTTGTGTGGCAAGTTGTGTACATACGTTGGCCACAGTATCTTCGTCGAGTATATAAGGATTTACAGTTAAATCAGTTTGAATCTCTTGTTCCTCTTGGGTTTTGGACATTTTATTAGGTTGCACCCCGGGTATTAAGGATTCGCTATCAAATTCAACAACCGATGAGGATTTCTTCAGTACTCCCTTAGGATTGATTTCCGAAGTACTCTTTTTGGGTATTTTGCGTTCTAATTCGAATTGCAGCAATGTTTTCCTGGGTAGATCTACCACTCGCTGTGAATCCTTTTCGATTTCACTGTATGGCGTAAATTCAAGAAACGGAATGACCGCTTGATTGTCGGTCTCAGGTAGAGTGGAAGTAACAGTTTGAATGCCACGATCGCTTACTACTTGGACGTCTGTGTCGGTTTCAGTAACCCTTAAAGTAGTTTGGACAACAGCGTGCCTATTGTTACCGCTTTCTTTAACCGCGTCGTTGGTTTTCATTATATATAAGAGGTTGGAGGGTTATACATTGCTTTCGGTTCTTTACACTATGACCACTGCCGGTAAGAAATATCCAATTTTCCACAGTCGAGATGTTTACGTACATGCTAGGCACATGCTAGATAGATGCAAACGATTTCAAATTGATCTTAGATCATACTGGTGATTTTTTTGATGTATCGAATATTGAAACACGTCTGGTGACGTAGAATAAACCACTTAATTGTCAGGTTTCACGTGTAGTGCCATCTATATGAAAGAATATCAATTCTTGCTTTGATATTTGACAATTAGAATTTCAAAACCGTAAATTAAATCCTATATACCATTGCCGATCTTTCAAATTTAAAGTATGTAAACCAGATGTAAATCATCATCTTATTACATACCGGAAACATTTAAGAATCAAAATGAGTCCAGTAAAGCTTTACTACCTCAACAGATGCACTTCAGAGAATCCATATTCTTCGGACAAAGATAAGTTTGGCGTTGGAAAAAATACTGGCGGTTACAATGGAAGTATTTTTCAAAATCGAAATACACCGACATTGGCGCCACCTCAGCCCGGAAAAGGTTTGAATACGTTTGTTAATAGGATAGTAAAATTCTGTCAAACTCGAAATAATATGCCTCCGTATAAGATACCAAGGAACTCCACCGTCGTACCGCAAGCAAGACCTGACCACCATAAGCTTTCGTTTATAGACGACCCGCCCTATTCGAGAACTGTTGGAAAAGACCGTATCAAATACCAAGATGTAGTTGCTGCACTGAAATTTGCGATCAAGGATTGTCTAACGAAAATGTCGGTAAAGTGAATTCTGAAAATGTATTTTTGAGAAACAGACTACCAAAATGGATCCACTCCAAGGATGTCGCGAAATAATCTCAAGGAGTTCTTAACATTATTATAATCGCCCCAATAATTATCCCTCGACTAAATCATTTGTTAGTGATTGTAAGATTTGTTTTCTTAGTCATTAATACATGTCGTTTTACATAAATATTCTTAATTTTTGGAAAAAAAACAGCAGTCTTTGCTGTTGGAACAGACGATAAAAGAGCATTTTACGTTGCGACGAAACAAGAAGAAGCAATTTACTTTTTTCCTGATGAAATTACGGTACCCTTGCATTTAACCAACGTTTTAAATTACTGAAATTGATAATGCACAAGATCGTACTTAATTCTGATCGATGTAAGGTCTGATGTTCTTCAGTAGCAAGGGTTTTTAAGAACTTCATAGTACCAGGTGGATGCATAAGTTTTTTCTGTTTTTCTTTGCTAAAAAGAAACACGTAAGTTTCAAGGGAAATGAATTTGTTTTTATTCAAAATATTGGCCATTGATTTCTACACATTTCACCCATCTTTCAGGTAATTTATGGATACCATGCCTTTTGAGGCAAACCATTCATCGAGCCATTTTCCAACTTCCTCGAAATCGCTGAACCGCTGCTGTGCGCGTGCCCTATTGATGCGAAGAGGTGATACTCAGATGGCGCCAGGTCTGGGAAGTACGGTGGGTGCGTCACGATTCAATACAAAAATGATTTTATTTCGTGGTATTGAAGTAGCATTTCACAGGTGACTTGGCGATTGTCTATTTGACGTTCATTCAAATCGTGTGGGACCCATTGATCTTTGCCACTATTATGTGGCATACGTAATGCTTCTGCTAATTTCCGTTGGGCTTGAGTTGGGTCATCATCCAATAACTCCTGCAATTGCTCGTCTTGACATTTTTGTGGTTTACCAAAGCAGTATTTGTCTTTCACATTGAAATCACCACTTTTAAATTTTCGAAACGATGTCTCACATATTCTAATCGGTGCCTTTTTCTTTTGATTAAATAAGAAAAGTAATGCATGCCGCAAATGTCCTTCTTCAGGCAAAAAACTCGACATGATCACTGACCGATAAAGCAAAGACGCTAATTCTTGGCGGACTCAGCTTGTGTGTGTTTGTAGTTTAAATGTCAGACGAACAAAATGACGTATATCCCAAATTAATGGTAAAAAACTCCGATCTATCGAAATTTATAGACAGATAATTGAGATCTACACTAACATATACGTAAGACAACAATGCCCGAAACATGGTCACTCATCAGAAGCTTACAGTACTTTGCCTCGGTCAACAATAACAACAAAATATAATTAAGGCACAAACCAAACAATATCAGGGAGAAAAATAGGAAAAATTTAGAAAATAATATGAGGGCCATTAGGAAAGTAAATAACGTTTTGTTTTCACACGTAACTCACACTACCTTCGCTGACTCATCATTGACCTTGGTACTCATCAGCTTCAATTTGGCGACAGTTACGAGTACGATCCAATACGCCTAACCATTGCTTAGCTGCGCACTAAAATGTGTAGTATTGCGCAGTATTACCTACCTTTTAAACGCGCAAAAAGTTTGACCAATCGAAATTTATAGACAGATAACTGAGGTTTACAGTAATATGACGAACGAAGCGTTAGTTCGAAAGTAGTGTATCATGTTTAATGGTGGACGGAAAAATGTTCACGGTGAAAATCACTCGTGTCCGCCCTCTGTGGTAACTGACGGACTTAAAGCTAGGATTGAAACAGAAATCCAAGAAAATAGGCGTTTCACAATTAGTACACGGCACTTATTCCTTCTAGAAATTTTAGGAACTGCGTTGTATGGGATTGTTAGTGCAGATCTGGGCTGTAATAAACTGTGTGCCAGGTGGGTTCCTCGAATTTTATCAAACGCTAAACCAAACGAATGGCAGCTGCATTGATATTTCTCAGTTGCTATGATAAAGATGATGTTGAAGTTTTGAATCACATTGTCACTGGTGATGAGACTTGGATGTCACATTTCACACCAATCAATGCAATGGCATCATCCGCAATCCCCAATGAAATTGAAAAAAAAAAAGACAAATTTTGGGCACAAGAAAGATTATGGCCACGGTGTATTGGGATCGTAAGAGTGTCCTGCTCATTGACTACATGTCTAGGAATCAGACCATAAATGCAACGGCCTACTGTCAGACGCTTCAACGAGTTCGTTGTGCTATTTGATGGTAAGCAGTTAAGTCATCCTCCTTCATGATAGTGCACGTCCGCATGTAACGAAAGTGACACAATACTTGCTTCAGCAATTTCGGTGGGAAATTTTTCAGCATCTACCACACAATCTGGGCATCACCTCAAGTGATTTTTACTTGTTCCTCAAATTGAAAGATTTTTTGAGTGAACAACGCTACGGAAGTAATTATGAACTTAAAGAAGCCGTTTACCAATGGTTCAACAACTTAGCAGCAACTAAGTATGCAGAAGGCATAGAAAAGGTGATAAAACGGTACGACATGTGTCTAACGTAGAGAAGCAGCTTGGGTATCTAATTTTACGTAAAATACAGTTTCGTTTAATTATACCTAATAAAAATTACTATAGAAAAAAATGTTCTTTACTTTCCTCCCTCGTATGTTAATTTAAAAAACCATAAAAATATGTTCATATACAAGATGTACCAAAAGGTATGAAGAAAACATTTCGTATTGCTGCTCGCAATTATTAAGCACTCTCATTAAACGGTAACTTCCTTTTCAAAACTTCAAACTCAACGTCATTCGCAGCGTCGTATTAATACCTTCAAACGAATCCTTGTCATTGACATATTTATTTTGACGTTCATATTGTCAAACTATTTTTTAGCATTTAGAGCTTTTATCATGGTGTACAACAACACCAAAGTACCCAAGCGCTCTATTGAAGCAACCAACAAATTCCACAATGAAGACCGACGATATCCAACCTTTCAGAAACAATCAGATTCGCCATATTCGCCAGCTAATCTCGTAACACCAGTTGGGCCTCATACACCCATTACACCCGCAACGCAAGGATTAACCATACGAAAAAGTTCACGCCAGGTAGATTGTAGGCACAAATAGCAATGCTTTATTGTTATTTTTTTCAAAATTGTATGAGAAGTATCCTTTGCTGTAATATTTTGTTACTTCGAACTAGATATCTATAAATCAAGTTTTGGACAAATGTTTGCGGTGGGTACGATATAATCTGTACTAATAACTAGTCGGCAAAGAGGGGCAAGTTTCAGTGTCGTGCGGAGAACAACGTGGAAGGGTGAAGCGTGCGACACAGAGAATCGAGTATCCGTATCAAAACACGTTTGTTCACTATCATTCAACTGATTGTTGTGAGTGCTTATTAGTATATATACTTCTAAAATGTCGCATTTAGGTACGTTGCGGAAACGGCGTATTTCGAATAAAGTAGAAAACGCAATAGCGACTATCCTGGATTTAAAATACATAGGCGAAAGAATTAAATATGTAAAATGCGACAACTATTTGACGTGAACCAGCAGGTGGAAATGTGAACGCCACCTAAAAGGTATAAAATACTATTCTGCAATCCGTGGCAAATGAAACAGCGAACAACTAATATTTGATATAGCTGTTTCTTTTATTCTATGTAATGTACCGTTCACTTTACTAGACCAACAAGCATTTTTCTTCTTCTGGAACAAGTATTCGGATTATGCATTACCAACTTGGACATCGTTAAGAAACTTTGTGCCATCTATTCATGACTATATTGAAAGAAGAATTAAAGCAAAATTGAAAGATAAAAAATTGTTGTTATGTCGATTATGTGTGGATGAAAGAACCGATGGGCAAAAATATTCTGTGGTGAATGTGATGGTACGTACAATGGAACAGTTTCAATCGTCATCTCCTATCTTCCTAGCTTACAAAAGAGTTACAAAATGTACTAGCGATGAAATTTTAAAAGTGGTGTTGAGGGCGTTGAACAAATTTCATGTTTTAACAACCCAACTTTTAATGTTTGTGAGTGACGGTGCCGCTAACACGCTTTCCTTAGGTCGATCTCTTAAAGGAGAGTGTGGCAATATGTTGCATGTAACATGTAAAATCCATGCTTTAATCTTTGTGGCGCAATTGATCCTTAAATGTTATCCATGAGTAAGTGCTTGAATAGCTCATATGAAGGCACTATTTCTAAAGTCCCTGAAACGTAGAAAAAGATTTCACGAACCGTGCCCCAAAGTGCCTGAACCACCACAGCCGATTACTACGCGCTGGGGAACTTGGTTAAAGGCTGCGTTTTACTACTGCGAACATTTTGATGATGTAAATAAGGTAGTTTTACAATTCGACCGGAGACGCGCCAACGCTATTAAGAAAAGCCTGAAAATGTTTAAAGATACTAAGGTAAAATGTGATTTGGAAAGTATTCGCAAGAACTGCTACGGACTACCGGAGGGAACTGGAAAATTACAAAATGATTCGATGTCGTTTGTGGATTCTGTTCAAATTCTGGATGATGTTCACTCACACCTATGTACGGCAGAAGGCCAAAAAAAAATGAAAGTGTTATTGACAAGGATTCAGCTGTTCTCATACTAAGACAAATTTCTGAAGGTGCGTCGACAGATCCCTTAAGTTATCACAAGGATTACTTTAAATTTGCAAATATAATATCACTCGATGTGAAACGGTCGTTTTCATCATTAAAAAACATTTATTCCGCACTCCGTACTCATTTGAGTGAAACAATTGTGGAGACATATTCAATGATTCTAATATTTTATAGATGCCACCCAATCTGCGATTTCATAGTAACTCCTTAGAACAGTAAGTGTTTCAGCACGTTCTATAATGTATATATTATCATTATTTTATGTGTCCTCCGTCCGATGCGAGTACGTAAACGTTACCGAACACTAGCCTTGATATGGTCGCTCCGCCCTTCCATGTTGTTCGCCACACTGCACTGTAACTTGCCCTACTTTGCCGAGACTAGTGATTGGAACTACGAATGGGAAAGGTTCAAATAATCAGTTTCGATCGCGTATATCAAATCCTAGACCACTGCGCGCTGCATTTTCAATGTTGTTTTTTCGCTGATGTTGAATGGAACAGTTAGAATAATGATGAATACAACTTCAAAGTTTTACGGAAAAATGGGTTAAAAGTAACTATTTTTAAAAATCGACTTTTTGTTACTAATTAGAAGCATTTAACGGATATTAACTTGAATTAAAAGTTGAAGGTGTCGTTGACGAAGATGTGTATATGGAATATGATCTGAGTTAGTAGTATGTCCTATAAAATGTGATACTATACAATAGTATGCTCTAATATAAGCTACAAGCAAGCAGATTCATTCTTAACCTGTTCTATTCTGAGAAATTTGAAAAACATACAATTTAGTTTTGTTTTAGGGCAGAAAGCAGAATGCGATGGATACGGATGTTACAACAACGACCTTAGATGATACGGTGCATTATATGTCGCCCGTCTCGCCTCTTTCGGGAAGGACCGATTACGAAGGCGATCAAGATTTAGATTATTTCCAATTCCTCAAACCAACCATGAGACAGGACGAATCCTCCACCTACAAATCGTCGACGATAAGCTGTTTGGAACCGGAACTTCAAAGAACCATAGCGATCGTAAAACCGGACGCTATGGTCTACGAGGATGTTGTCGTTCGAGCTATAAACGAGGCGGGATTTTCGACGATTGCTGTAAGTAATTTGCGAAACAGAATACATGGGCACTTTTTTTAACCGTAGATTTGAAAATTTTATATACACCACACACATTCCCGGGTTTCTTACAGTGTGTGGTATTGATCCCGAAACGGACCGTTTCTACAAGATTTTACTCATCTTCTTCTGGATGCTCTCGTGAACTCAATTCATCTCCGATCGCTAGCCGAACGAGAGCGTCCAGCTACCAACAGCACGCGCGGTCAGAAACCGGGGAATATTATTTCACATACGATGACTGCGAAAACATCCATCACAACATACATATATACAGTAGCGGTCAAAAGTTAAGCAACTCTACAAAATATGACAGCTTGTTATGAATAGCAAAATAAGGAAAGCGCATACGAGGCTTATGATTTAATTTTTGATAATTTATAATCTTACAAAGTAATAAAGAACATTTGATGTTAGATACCTTAATTTAAATAATATTATTTTTACATGTAGTAGAAAACGAGTAATTTTCGTGACGTAAGTTAGAGCAACTTATTTTTTTTTTTGTAACAAAAATAATATTCTAAATTTATTTACATCAGCATTAATAGTTTGTGGCAAACCCTTTGTTCTTAATGACGGCTGCGAACCGTTTAGGCACTGACTCTATCAAATTGTGTAGAATCTGCAAATCAATTTGTTGCCACTGTGTTGGTAATGCATCAAACAGTTCAATGGCGTTTTTATATTTTTTATTACGTATTATTTTTCTATTTACAATCTCCCACATGTTCTTAATAGGATTGAGGTCGGGAGATTGACTTGGCCAAGAAATAATACTAAATCCTTGCTCAGTTAGACACTCCTTAATGTTGAAAATGCCATCGAAGTGGCATATTTCATTCAGCAAATGGCAGCATTACATCTTGCAATATATTTTAGTTCACAAATCGGTCCATAATACCAGAAAAGCACCCCCACACCATCAGCGCCGTACTTTACAATTCTCTGACAATATCTTGGATTTAATCTTTCTTCTGTGGAACGCCGTACATAACAAATTCTATCAGTGCTACACAAATTAAACTTCGATTCGTCACCAAATAATACGGTTTTCCACTGTTGCACAGACCATGACACGTGCACCTTGGCAAAACGTATTCTCGCTGCCCTTTGCTTGTCTGGTAACAAAGGTTTTCTCACTAGTCTTCGAATATAAAGTCCACCTTCTATTAAACGTCTTCGTATGGTGCGTGTGCTCAGATTGCTATCTCTATCATTCCACATTTCCTGCAGAGCATTCTGGAATGATGCTTTGCCAGTCGGAGATTTTTTCCGCGCCTCACGATTCAAGGGATCTCTCAAGAGCTCAATGGGGTTGCAATCAGGGCTCTGTGCATAGGTTCTCCGGAAGATTTGTGTTAAAAATAAGTTTTTGTGTTTGCAGTCGTTATCTTATCGAAAAATGAAGGCCTCCCCACTTAGCTCATATCCAGTTGGTTTTTCTAGGATTCCCAAATACACATCTTTGGTCATTGTCTCATCTATTTTAACTAATTTTCCAATCCTTCCGCCTCCAAGGCAACCCCACCACCAGAATGTTTCACAGCGACGTCCATAGCACATTTTTCCAATCGTTTATACTCCAATTTGCGTGAGCTTTTGCGCAATTTAGTCTTTTCCGTTTGTGTATAGAACTTAACCGTGGTATTCTTATTGCTATACGTTTCCTCGGACCTGTTTTTATTAGACGGCGTTATAAACTGAAGTTTGCTATAATTTGCGATACGATAAAGTGGCGATTTCTTAAGGAAATCGTTCCGTCGTTGATCTGGGCTTTCCGTTTCGCTTTCTGCTCCGAGGTCTATCGGTGGTCTCTTCCTTTCCTTTAATTGCCCCGCGCACACAACACCCAAATATTTAATTAATAAGACGCACATTCTGGCGCACGTTTTAAAATCCAATTCCCTTCTTTTTGGCAAATCTTCGATAAAATAAACCAGCAATATGAAATAGTCTTTCTAATGCAATCATATATGACTCTAGTATCTAACATGTAGTATAGTAGCAATATACAGGATGCATACTGAATGTAGAGTTTATTATAAGGCAGCACCCCTTCCAAGTTCTATTTCATAACACACTCACTCGGTAAATCCAAAAGATAAATGTTATTCGTGCCATAATGGAAATATTAAATGAAAATTAATTTTTTATATACAAACGTGAAAGCAACTACGATCTATGTATATCAACTTACTGCATTACAGAAACGTTATGTTCACTTCACTCCAGAACAAGTCTCGGAATTCTACTCACAGTATTACGGTAGTCCAGCATTCCCTCACCAAGTTGTGAGCATGAGTGTCGCGCCAGTACTCGTATTATCTTTGGCGGACATAAATGCGGTTGCTAAATGGAGAGATCTCGTGGGTCCTGACAAAGTTATTAGAGATGAATGGTTCGTACCCATGAGCATGAGGGTACGCTTCGGACTGCAGGATAACATACAGAATGGGGTACACGCTTCTGAGAACTTACATGATGCCAACAAGGAGAATAGATATGTTTATCCTAAAAGTAAGTATCAATATGAACTAACTACTTCCGGAATTGGACCGTGTCATGTTGAGATATATAAAAATGAAATAAGTGTAAGAGGAAAAAAAAACAAAAAAAGAAAAATGGAAAAAATGAAAAAGGTGAAATAAAGAGTAAGAGAAGGAAAGAGAAAAGGGAAAACAGAAAAAAGGGAAAGGAAAGAGGAAGAAAGGGTGGGATCTTGACGTTTCGCCTCCGTCGTAGGAGGCTTCTTCAGCAGAAAACGGAAAAAACCAAAGTGGCACAGTAACTCGACGTGTTAAACATGCTGGAGGCAAAAACCTTCTATTTCTTTTTCCTCTTGCTCTTATTTTATTTTTATATATCCAGTCCAATTCCGGAAGTAGTTCGCTTATTCCTGACTCTGGCCGTGGAAGCCTACTTATTAATTTCAAGTATCAAAATATATTTTCTAAAGTGGTTTTTCGAGTTGCAACACCGTTGAAATTAGTCGGCAGCAAAATAAGGAACTTATTGGTGTTTGAGTTGAATGTATCATCGTCCAAGTTAATTAGTAATCATTCGGAGATTTAGTGAAATGTATTAAGCAGAAAATAAATTTAATCCGTTTATTTCATCTTATAGGCATTCTGGAACCATTTATTTGTGAACATGAGAAGGTTAACGACTATTGCGGACTTTACATCAATCCTACCCTATTAGACGGTTTAACAGCGCTAGTAAAAACGAAGCCAATAGATCCCATTATGTATTTAGCGGAGTGGCTACTGCGAAATAATCCATTTCAGCCTCGATTCTCGAAAGACATTAATTTGCTTCCAACGTAAAATCTGTATTTATCCGCAATTTTATTGTATATTTATTATGAATATAGCAAACGCCTATTGTTTTGATAATTAATGATTGTTTAAACTATTTAAGCAAACAGGACCATTATAATACAATCCGGATGAATCGAATTATCCAGTAATTTGAACAGAAACTCGAAGATCAATACACTTTTTCAAACAGTGCTCCTCTGCTCAAGCCGTTGGAAATGTAGGATGTTTCGAGGTCTCTAAAATAGATTTGAGGCAAAACTCTTTCCTTCCAGAGATTTTTTTGGATTTGGGAATAGGAAAAAGTCGCTTGGGGTTAGGTCAGATGAATATGGAGAATGAGAAACTAATTCGTAGCGCAACTCATTCAATTTAGACACGACGATGCGGGATGAGTAAGCCGGTGCATTGCCGTAGTGGAAAAGCACTTTTTTCCGCTGCAAACGAGACCGTTTCTGCTTCAAAACTGCATCGAATCAGGTCAATAAATCGCTGTAGTATTGCCCAGTCATCGTGCTGCCCTTCTACAGATAATCGATGAGAATCACACCTTGGGAATCCCAAAAAATGGTCGCCATGACCTTTCCGATCGATGGAACGGTCTTTGTTTTCTTCGGAGCCGATTCGCCCAAAAAAGTCCACTTTTTCGACTATTCCTTGGTCTCTTGCAGTGGTGGATTCAAGTCTCATCCACAGTTGCAAAACGCATGAAGAAATCCCTCGGATTGCGTTGGATCCTGGCCAGACACTCCTCCGAAACGGTCACCCGATTTTGTTTTTGCTCCGGTGTAAGCAAACGTGGTACCCATTGCGCCGAAAGCTTTTTCATATCCAAAAGTTCGTGTAGGATATGGCCAACGTATTCTTCTAAGACGTCCATTGTCTCTGCTATCTCTTTCAGCTTTAATCGATGATCGGCTAACACGACATCATGAATCTTGTCGACCATTTCATCGTTGGTAGCGTTTTTAAGTGTCCACTACATGGTTTGTCACTTGTACTTGTGTGGCCACGTTTGAACTAGCTCACCCAGGGGCTGACGGCCGAAAATAATAGATGAGTATATCCGCCATAAACCTCTAGCAAAATATTTCGAATTTCCGTGGCCGTTGATTGATTGCTACGCAAAACATACTCTTAAACAACAACTATTGACAGTAGACGTCTGAAATTTTTACAGTTGCCCTTTCCGACCGTCGTGCGCCATCTCTTACCGATTATGGAAACTTTTCAGGTCGCCCTCGTATAGTTGAATATTCTTCTTAAAGTAAACGAATGGCAATAAAATGTTATAAATAAAGTTTTGTTGCTATAATCCTCAACTGTAAGCTCCAAGAAATTAAATAGAAATAATAATATTGGATTTTCTCTGGGTGGCAAATATTTATGGCCAAGGCTGTATAAAGCATTGTGAAATTAATAACAAGGGATACGTGAATTATTGTATATTTATTTCTCCATTAAAACAATCCAAATTATTACATATCACAGTTTTCACACAAAATTTATTGAAATAGTAGTCTTAATTTTAAGCTTATATAGAAAGGTGTAATATATTTTTAATAGAACAGCGTACAACAAACAGTAACTACGTAATCATAGAAGTAAAACTATGTTCTTAATAGGTGGGAATATCACCTATATCTAGCAGCTATTGCAGAGATTATTTTTTAAACACTTAGCAGCAGCTTATATCATTAACTTAAACTTTGGTGCAACACTTTCTTCTAAATAACGGTATAATGTTCTATTTCACTCTCTTCTTTCTACTCTTATGGCCTATAAACAAAAAAATCTGTTCTTACCAAATATATTTGAATATCTTTCGGAATTTATTCTTGTTGTAATCAATACATTAACAATAAATCGAAACTTGGAAGATATTTAAATATTTAACATGATGAGTACGCAGTGTCTTGAGAATTTCATCCTATCTACAACTCTACTTACATCTTAATTTAAGCTAACGTAAGGTGTATTTCCCTTGCAATATTCTAACTCCTGGCACACAATAGTAGTGTCTTCATTTGAGGAACTATACATCCCTATTGCAAAGGCATGTTTCTCCATGAGTTTCATGCACTGCAAAAAAGTGAAATATATTCAAAAATAGTGTGTACAATTATAAGCAAATAACAACTTACAGGCTTAACATATTTCTTAGTCATGGGATTACAAACGTGTTCTGGAAGAACTTTCCTTCCCCGCGTTTGCTGAAGATAGTTAAAGTTGAAATAGACAGCTTCACATAAGGAACACTCAGTAATTTCCTCTAAAAGAATTCAATATATTAAAAATAGAGTAAAGCCTAACTTTACTTTAGTTTTTCCAACCTTCTATAGCGTTCCTCACATCGCCACACACCATTAGTACTGAACAAATTTCACCAGGTTGCAAAGCCGCCAGTATCATATCGGCAATAGCGTCGCCATATTTACCAATGAAATTTTCGCATGATTTTTCTTCGCTGGCAGGTAAAGCGTCACATATGTCGTACAATCCATCGATGACATCTTTCTATAATTGATAAAATTTTAGAGTGAGTTCAAAATTAAAGAATAATCTTAGTATTTACCTTAGTCTTTGGACCAATAATAAATCTTTCTACTTGGGCCATTATTAATTTGCAAATGGTACATTGTGGTGAATGAATACGCTTACTGACACTTTGAAGATCTTCTGAAAATATTGAAGCATACTTAGGAGAAAATTTGAAGCAATTTGAAGGAATAATTAAAAGAATGGACGTTATTTAGTTGTTAATAATTAATTTTGGATTGAAGTCGAACTTTTGGATATTTCATTTATCGATATTTGTTAGCATTGACCAACAATTTAGAACATTTTAGAAAAACAGTTAAGCTGAAATTTCAAAACAGTATCTGATTATTTTCTACAGAATGTCTCTTAAGTTCCGCCGATAATATTGACCAGATAGTATTTTCCAAACAAAAACATTTTACAACAACAAAATATTTAATCATTAATTGCAGTTGTAACGCTGTAAACTCATGTGTGACGAGACACCATCCCTTGCAAACGAAACCAAATGATAACAAGAATTCGGGTACCTTGTTTTTTCCTGGCATTGATCAACAGTCATTTAGCCACGTAAAAAATCTAAAATACAAACGTCAAATAGACGAATCGATACGAACGGACAAGCATACACTTTTCACGACAAGCTGCTGATCGTGCCGGCTTGAATCAAATTACATACAGGGCCGCGGAAAAGAAAGAAAACCCATAAAAGGAATGATAAACAAAGGAAACAAAGCTAAGTTACAGAACTAAAAGCAAAAGAAAAACGAAAACCAGTCTCATAAACGTATTTTACTACGAATTAAAAATTCTACAATAATGTTATAAACGTCTATATTATATTGTGCCGGATTGAAAGAGGTATTAACCGGGAGGCAAATAAAGAATCTACATAAGTCTTGAAAGAACTCATGTCGGTATCTGGCGAAATTAGAACCAAATAAAATACAGTTACCATCACCTAATGTCGCATTATTACATCAGCAACAAGGGCTATCAAGAACACCAATACTATTGAGATGTGCAGGAGAGCATACATGATTGAATTTAGAGAACTTATAGATCTAAAGTATGTATTTGATAACACTACACTTATGGAAGTAAGCAATGTGAGAGAGTAAATCTGGATGGAGTCACGCATACGTTTTTAAATTTCTGGGTAAACTCATGCCAGTCAATAGCCCAACATTCGTTACAGGGTACCTTGTTTTTTTATAAAGTATCTTCCATATGAATTTTCTTTTCAGTTATAGTAATTTACACTAGGGTGACAAGATAAAATAGACATCAGGTAAAGCGGTATAAATATGTAAACAGCTAAATTCTAAGAACGAATTAAGAAGTTTCTCTTGTCATTAGGGTAGGGGTAGATGTATCGGAAGGAATTCGTCATAGTTTAGTATCGTACAACTATGCCTCGCTTACAAGGTTCGAGTGATATTAGTGACTTCACCCGGGGTCGCATCGTTGGCCAGAGTGAACGCGGCGCTTCGCAACGTGAAATAAATAATTTTTTAAATATTCCGTTGTCCACAGTTAACCGTGTGATTACACAATTTAAACGCAAGGAAAAAACAACAGTGGAGCCGAGACCAGGTCGTGCCGAACCTTCTGAAAGAAGTAAAAGGGTGCTTGTGCGCGAAGTGTTAAGAGAACCGCGAAAAAGTATAGCTGAGTTTGCGGCAACTTCACAGAAAAGTCAGCGCACCGTTCTGCGATACCTCCACAGTGTGGGGATGTATAAAAGGGTGGCAAAGAAAAAACCTCTCCTTACGGCGTTTCAAAAACGGCGCCGAATGGCTTGGGCAATCGAAATGCGAACGAAGCCCGATGAGTTTTGGCGGTCTGTCATTTTTTCAGACGAAAGCAGATACTGCCAATTCAGTGATAGTGGTCGTACGTGGGTATGGAGATATTCGCTACAGCAACTGGACGACAAATTTTTGCATCAGACGGTAAAATACTGCGGCATGAACATCAAGGTGTGGGGCGCAATTAGTAATCCGCGACGGAAATATAAATGCGGCAAAATATATCCAAATATTAACAGAAGTACTACTACCGATATTCGACAACGCCATTTAATCTAAAGAAGACGCCACTTTTATGGAGGATGGAGCACCCTGCCACAAAGCAAGAACAACAACCACATGGAAAGAGGAACAGGGGATTCGGATTTTACCATGGCCAGGCCAATCTCCAGACATGAATCCGATAGAGAATGTTTGGCACATAATCCAGACAAATATGGCGAAACGACCCCGAAAACCCAGCATTAAGGAAGAACTCGTGGCAGCTGTTACAAAAGAGTGGTTAAATATTCCAGAAGACACCATTAATCATTTAATAGATTCTATGCCACGACGACTCGCAGCACTTCACGCAAGTAAAGGTGGATCGACAAAATATTAGTCGAATTTAAAAATTTTAAAATATTTTGTATATATAACGAGAATAGAATCTTTTATTTTAATTAGTAGGTGTCTATTTTATTCTGCCACCCTAGTGTATTTTATGCCTCGGTTACCATGTTATCTATTTCTTCTGTAGTAGACAACCATCGCAATTTCCTAAATCAAAAAACTTCTCCGAGAAGTTAACAGATTGATGAGCCCGTAAAACTGTGCAAAATGATGAAATTTGTTTGGATACGTACAACGTAACAATACAATCAAACATAACATGTGAAGAAGTCGGTGAAAATTTGTTTTCTTTTACTAATAAACGCATATAAAAGGAAAGGAAAATACCTTCGGTCCAAATCTTGGAAAAAAAAAGGTAGCTAAACATTGTCAACTGAAATGACACCAGTGCACATGCGTACGTGCTAAATGTTGACAAAAAAAAAGGAGGATGTCGATCTACTAATTATGTATCGTGTGAAACTGACGGAATTATTTAAAACAGTGGTTGCATTAAAATCATGGCCAAGGGATGCGCATCATATTCTTGGATATGATATAGAATTATGAAATCATAACTTACCTGCAGGTATGTCGATAACCAACCCGTTTTGGAAATCTGAAACAATTACATTTTAATATTTTCATTGAAAATTTTCGTTCTTAAAAATATCTGTAACGCAAGGTAAATTATTTTACACAATCTACGATAAGCAAATTCAGGGAATTTACCTTATGAATACAACCTCAGGGGTACCCACATAAAAAAAACAAACTCACATTTCAAGACAACTTTGTTTTAGTTTCTTTTAGAAATTAAAGACGCACTAGATTAATAACCACTAAAAGTTAGAAATTATTATACCTCAGCTAAAGCAAATATGGTGTTTTTTATTTATAAAAATCTACTATATGCACTACTGGTCATAAATGTTTACCCACCTGCATAACTGAAAATTGCGCGGGCATTTTAATATAATGAAAAATTCGGTTTGCATTCAGCTTTTATATTATAAGCAGTGAACAGTAAAGAATTTGTGCAGTGTTTTAAAACAGCGAAAATAACCGAAAAATGGCTAAATTACTGAAATTAAACCGTAGAACTGTGCATTATGTTAAATGGTATCAAAGTAGCGATGTTCAATCCCAGTCGACTTCAATTTATTATTATTCTTTTTTCTGTAATTCACATGTATTCAAATTTAAACGGACAGCTAAAAACAAAAGACTAAAGCAAAGACATGTAATTAAATTGTTACTGTTATTTTAATAAAATTAGTTACACAAACTCTCAATACTATTTAATTAGATAACCTTAGACTAATACTTAAAAATTGTTAACACTTATTTGTATTCCTATATGGTAGTAATGAAAGCCCTTTTTAAATCTAAACTATGCAGATCGCACAATTTGTTATGAGCAATATGTAAGCGAGAATTACTAATTGCGATCACACAGGAACATGCAAATTCAAGCTAAATTGTTATAGATACGCGTAGAGATTATTACAGTAGTACCCACATTTTACAAGTGATATAATTATAATTTCAAATACACACTTTCTATTTGCTTCGTGCACAATCCAACATAGGTGCAAATATCCTCAGGGTCCATACTTCCGATCAAAAGTTGAATAACCAAATCGGCGTATTTATCAACAAAAGAAGTACATTCGGGACTGATCGATTTAGGTAGATGGATGCAAATATTCTCTACGACATGTTTAATTTCTGCCTAAAAATTAAATGTAGTGATTACAAGTGAAATATTACTGTAATGTATATAGTGACAAGCTTACTTCTGTATTATTATTCTTAAGCAGTTGCTGTATTTTGTCCATAGCAAATTCGCAAAGTATACAAGGCCCATTGTTTTGTACCTGTTTCTGGGGAAGTACCTGTCCATTTACAGTATTATCCAAGATCTCGTTCGATACTGTAAAAGATATTTCGTAATTTAATCATTTTATCATTCTTACTTTCGTCATGCCAATCCAATCCGGATATACATATTAATAAGTGCGAATGTCGTACGACTAAAGTCGCATTGAATAATTTAATTTCAAATGGACAGCAAACTTGAAAGAAATACTTACAAATTTCCACATCGTCCGTATCTGGAGGTGTCGCTACTAAAGGCTTGCTAGGTAAGGTGGTGTTGCATAACTTTATATAGACGCAAACTTGTTGAGGTTTCAAATCATCTACCAGCATATTTATTAAACTGTCCGCATACGTGTTGACAAAATCTTGACATTCCAATGCTATGGAACCTGAGAGGTGACTACAGAGGCTATCTAATGCCTTTCTAATGTTTGCCTGTAAACGAACGCGAAATTTATAAAGTGAATTAATAGCATCGTAAAAATGCCTTTATTTAGTATTTTTTTTTAGTATAAATTACAATTTCGTTGCATTTTATCAACGTTTTGAAATTCCTGAAAACGAATCAGACAAAGTAGGATTTGAACCCACGACCTCTGCGCTACCGATGCAATATGCTACCAACTGCACCAGGAGACTGAATGTGAGTTGAAATAGCTTTTAATGCCTATCATATATTACAAAAAGAGAGACAAATTTCAGAACAGACCCAAGTAACAGTATTGGTTAATAGCAAGGCGAACTCACACGGTACAGTATTCCCCTTTTGCTGCAAACTCTCAGAGATTTTGACATCCTTAATAATGTCTATATAAATAACGTTTGCGTTTCGGCAGTTTTGTTCATAATTATTATATTACCTTAGTTATTTTGCGGTATAGATTAGTTCTTCTCGGAGCTTCGATTTGAAAATTAATAGATTGTTAGTAATATGCAAATACAGAGAACTTTAGTTGTACTGAAATTACAATTATGTGGCTGTTGCTTTCAATTATGGATGAAAAACCTAGCACCAGTACAGCTAAATGTACAGGTGTGTATTCTCCTTCAAAGAAACGAGAGAAAGCAAATCATTTGAGCAACGCTAAAAAGCAGACAATTTTCAATGCTTACAAAAAAATTGTAAGAGATATTCCCAATACAAGAAAAGGTGATGATAAAGCAAATTTCCCAAGTACTAGGTACCTTTACTAAGTGCAACATTTCAACACTTTGCAAGATATTATAATTGTGGGGATTTCAAAACCGACAATATAAGGGGTTATCAGCGTATATAGAAAAAGGGAAAACTTCAGACACAAACAAGATAATTGGTAGATCAGCTGTACTGGAATCTTTTGACAAGGCTATCATAACTACTATTCGTCCAATATTTCACGACACGTTTCGTCAAAATGAATTGCCAGCGTTAGATAAAGTCTTGGCTCAAATAAATAGTAGTAGTGAACTGCCAAATATGAGCCGCTTAACATTATTATTATTATTATTATTTTTAATATTCTACTATATATTGCAGATACTTTAAACGTGACAGAAACAGTATTCTTACTGAGAGAGGTAATATAGTAAGATAGAGACGACAATATCTGAAAGATATACTAGGGTGACAGAATAAAATAGACACCAGGTAAAGCGGTATAAATATGTAAACAGCTAAATTCTAAGAACGAATTAAGAACTTTCTCTTGTCATTAGGGTAGGCGTAGATGTATCGGAAGGAATTCGTCATAGTTTAGTATCGTTACAACTATGCCTCGCTTACAAGGTTCGAGTGATATTAGCGACTTCACCCGGGGTCGCATTGTCGGCCAGAGTGAACGCGGCGCTTCGCAACGTGAAATAAGTAAATTTTTAAATATTCCGTTGTCCACAGTTAACCGTGTGATTACACAATTTAAACGCAAGGAAAAAACAACAGTGGAGCCGAGACCGGGTCGTGCCGGACCTTCTGAAAGAAGTAAAAGGGTGGTTGAGCGCGAAGTGTTAAGAGAACCGCGAAAAAGTACAGCTGAGCTTGCGATAACTTCACAGAAAAGTCAGCGCACCGTTCTGCGATACCTCCACAGTGTGGGGATGTATAAAAGGGTGGCAAAGAAAAAAACCTCTCCTTACGGCGTTTCAAAAACGGCGCCGAATGGCTTGGGCAATCGAAATGCGAACGAAGCCCAAAGAGTTTTGGCGGTCTGTAATTTTTTCAGACGAAAGCAGATACTGCCAATTCAGTGATAGTGGTCGTACGTGGGTATGGAGACGTTCGTCACAGCAACTGGACAATTTTTTGCATCAGACGGTGAAATACGGCGGTGTGAACATCATGGTGTGGGGCGCGATATGGTATGGTGGAAGATCACAATTAGTAATCTGCGACGGAAATATAAATGCGGCAAAATATATCCAAATATTAACAGAAGAACTACTACCGATATTCGACTAATTTAAAAATTTTAAAATATTTTGTATATATAACGAGAATAGAATCTTTTCTTCAATTAGTAGGTGTCTATTTTATTCTGTCACCCTAGTGTATATTATTATATAGACCTCAGAATAGAGCAATTTTCTATTTAGATGAAACCTGGTTGAATGAGGGTCATACAATGTAGAAGATTGAAGTCGTAGACAGACCTTTGTGGAAGGATTTACCACAGGATTAAAAAATTCATCCGATAAGAGACGTCGGTTTATACTATTACCTATTGGCAGTATAGATGGCTTTGTCGAAAATGGTTTGTTACTGTTTGAAGGGAAGAAAACATCTACTATACCACGAAGAAATGAATTCCAGTTTTCCAGGAGTGGTTTACTAAAATATTACATTATTTACCAGAGAATGCTATCGTAGTGATGAATAATGGACCGTATCATATCCGCAAGATTGAAGACCTCAACAATGTGGAGAAAAGCGGACATACAAAATTGGTTAGAAAATAAGAGGATAGAGTATGAAGAGGATGTGCTTAGAGTAGAATTGTTGAACTTGATAAACATTGTCAAGACGAAGTACAATTCATATGTAATTGATGAAATTGCAAAGTCAAAAAACATGACTGTTTATCTCCATACCACTGTGAACTCAATTCGATTGAACTTGTATGAGCGCAAATAAAAAGTGAGGTTGCTACACACAATAGAACTTTCAAATTAAACGAAGTCAAGCAACATTTACATAATGCCATCAATAATGTAACAGCAACAACTTGACAGAAGTGCATAAATTACAAAACTGGACATTATCATTGAACAATAAAGCAAACACGCTAGTTTTTGGCGGATTCAGCTTGGGTGTGTTTGTAGTTTAAATGTCAGACGAACAAAATAACGTATGCGTTAAATTAATAAGCTGCGTACTTTTCGCTGGCACCTTTTCTTGGTTAAACCGGAAAAAACTTATGCATACACCTGGCATTTACTGGTTCATCCTATGTAAGGTAAGTAGGAGAAATTCACCAATTCTGGACCATCCTTATGGGAATCCAATGTGTTATAGAGAGAAGTCCCTCCTTACGGGGGTTTCAATGTGTAAGAAAGAGATAGATAGTCTCGATGGTGGCGACCCCGGCGTTGAAGGCTTTCGGATGACCCGTATACTACTTTTTATACCGAAACAGTACTTCCTGTTATTTGATATTATATTAACGGGGAGTGCGTATGTGTTAAACAAATACTGTCATCCGCACGGCCATCTTGTTTATGCACGGACGCCATCTTCTTCCGCCATCTTGAACACTATGTTGTGACACATCCTGTATATACTTGCTTATGGGACATATATTATATATATTTTTTAGTTACACCGTCACCGCCGGGGTCGCCACCATCGAGACTATCTCTATCTCTTTCTTACACATTGAAACCCCCATAAGAAGGAACCTCCCTCTCTAACACATTGGATTTCCATAAGGAGGGTCCAGAATCAGCAAATTTCTTCTCCTAAAGTAGGTTAAATTGCTCTGTAATTTCCACTGACATTTTTCATTGCCAATAATTTCATTTTAAGCTTTAAAAAATTCTATTAATTTTGAACAAACCCCAAGAAAGCCATGAAGCAAGATGGAAAGCCATTTTTATTACATACAAAATAAAAATAAATACATAAAAAGAAAACAAAGACATAGTGTAGTTGTATAAAATCAACCAACCTCTGTATTCTCGTTCTTAACCATTTCTTCTAATTCTGTTACCGCGAATAAACACAGAGGGCAACTGTCTGTTCCAACACCTTGATCACGGAAAATTTCAACCTCATCAGAGCTGGCTCCTGGACATGCTTTAATCAACGGACAAATCGTTGACGGATCGATTTCTTGAGCTAGCAGAGCTATGACCGCGTCACCGTACGTCTCAACAAAGTCTCTGCACGTTCCGTTTACAGAAGAAGGTAATTCATTGCAGGCTTTTTCGACGATCTCCTTAACTTTTTCCTATAAAGAACAGATTAAATTGTATACATAATACCCTAAGGAGAATCTATGAGATTTCGATTACCTCCGTTGTAGGATCTGTAATCGCAGTTTGGACATAATGCAGGAAATACTGACAAAAAACACAAACTTGTCTGTTGTACGTTTCCGGAACTTGCGGGAACAATCTTTCGATCGGCAATTGCAGAGATTCCGGTTTAGACATGATCTTCACCGATAGTCCGTTATTCTGCACATTTACACGTGCCAAATCGTCTTCGTTATCATGAAGTAAATTGTAGACTTTCGTGGCACTCTCCGCTGGTAATAGAGGAGCTATGGGAACTTCATCTGCGTCACGGGATTGAGGACAAAGTCCGATTACTGCGCAAGCCACGGTTCCATTCAGTTCGCTGACGAGGAAGTCGTAGATGACGGGATAGTATTCGCTAACAAGAGATAAGCATTCGTTTCTAAATTGTCCGGTTTGATTGCAAAGGCCTTGGAGGACTTTTTGGAATTCTATCTCTGTCGTATTCGCAATGAGTAAATCTCTGAGGTGATTCACTAATTGTTCGCATAGATCGCATGGTAAATCATCGCCTTCTTGGCTAAAAACAAGCGAAATAATATGTTATGTACTACTTGTAAATGTGTTTATTGATACATCTTTACACCACATAGCATTTGTTTGTACTATTTTGAAACATATATTCATACACTACCGCTCAAAAGTGTTTAGGCATACCTGTTTTCATGGATTATTCATATAGTATTATGTTTACCAAAAAAACATTATAATAAAATGAAATACGTATTTAAAATGTAGTTCAGTCCATTATATCGCAGGTTTACTATCATTTACCTGCACTTGGTCGGATTACCATAAACTGTTTATTGCGGTGCAATTACAATAACAATCCCTCTGAATTTACTGGGTAAATTTAGTCATCTGTTAGATTGTAGGTAATAATGTTTAAATTACCTTCCTAGAAGATTATAGTGAAATCTGTAACCTATGGTCAGTTGCAGTGTGGTATTTACTCTATTCACGTCGTGAGCGAAATATCGTGTGACAATTTTTAAAATGCCTCCGCGAAGAGAAATTAGTACGGAAACACGTGCGCTTATAATAGCTTACCATAAAAGTGGCATAAGTAATCGACAAATTGCCAAAAAAATGAAAATACACCACGCTACGGTTTACTATAACGTAAAAAAATATCGGGAAACTGGCAGTTTTCTTAATAAAAGACGGAGTGGAAGGCCAAAAGCGACAACATCTGCAGATGATCGCAGAATAGTGGTTACCAGCAAGTTAAATAGACGCAAAACAGCCCCGGAAATCACCGCAGAATTAAATGTTGGTCGCCAAAAACTAGTCAGTGTTTCTACAGTTAAACGTCGCCTACAGAAAGCCGGGCTCCATGGACGTATTGCGATGAAAAAGCCATTACTACGCAAACAAAACAAGCAAAAGCGACTTAAATGGGCTCGTGAACACCAGCACTGGATCATAGAAGAGTGGAACAACGTCCTATGGACGGATGAGTTCAAATTTGAGCTGTTCGGAACCCGAAGACGAATATTCGTAAGAAGATCTGTGAGTGAACGTGCCAGAGAAGAGTGTATTGCTGCTACCGTGAAGCATGGTGGAGGTTCTATCATCATTTGGGGCTGTTTTGCTGGCACTAGTGTAGAGGACATGGTGAAAATTGACGGTATATTAAAAAAAGAAGGCTAGCGCGAAATTTTGGAGAACCACGCAATACCTTCCGGAATTCGACTCTTGGGTCAAAATTTTATCTTCCAGCAAGATAATGACCCAAAACATTCCTCTAAATTATGTAAAGACTATTTACGCCATTTAGAAGAGGAAGGAACTCTCTAAATTATGGAATGGCCTCCCCATAGCCCCGACTTGAATCCAATCGAGTTACTATGGGAAGAACTAGATCGGGAAGTACGGAAATCGGCTCCGACATCAGCTACTGACGTGTGGAACAAATTGCAATCGAGTTGGATCTCAATAACACAAGAAACTCTGGCAAAACTTATTGCGAGAATGCCTCGATTATGTGCTGCAATTATTAAATCAAGAGGAGGTCACATAGATGAAAGCAAAATTTAAATTAAACGTTTTAATTTTCACATTTATTTAATATATTTTTATTCATGTACGTGTATCTGCACATAAAAAATAAATATTAACATTTTTGCTGAGTTTTTATACATTTTTGCTGTCAGTGAGAGTGCCTAAACACTTTTGAGCGGTAGTGTACATCTATATAGCACATAGCGTTGTCTGATACGCCTACATAATACTGCACTGTGCGACACTGCTCGGCCGCGACGAACAATACCGAACAGAATATGTATACATACAAAAACTAGAATTTTTTTACATGGTAAAACTGACTGTTTTGGTATCAGAAGTGTTGTCGACCATCGAGATTCGCAATATTTATTTGCAAGTTCATTATGAACTGGATAGTGCCAATCCACGAGGGAATCCTTCACCTACAACGTGAACACCACGGCAATTACGAGCCAGTCAAGATTATAAATTTTATCGAGATCGACTACATTGAGTATTTAATATAACATCCATCTTAAATTCAGATGTAACTATTTTATGTACCGAAACAGTTGAATCTCCCTCTCCTATGGCTGGATATGAATCCCATTGAGCCATGTATAGGACTATTTGGAGAAAAATAATAATAATAATAAGAGAACATGCTATAACAAATAAGGCATCGCTACGAAGCGCCTTACTAGGGGAATGGGCAAAAATTCCAAGGGAATTTACAGAAAAACTTATGAATTTCATGCCACGACATTTAGAAGCGGTTCTTCAATCACAAAGAAGTCCAATTAAATATTAAAATACTATTTCCTTTATTACAATGTAGTTTTTGTGTGGTGTATGATGACCTTCATGACTGAAAATAAGGGGGAAACAATTAAGTTGGTACAGATATATAATAAAGATGGAGATAGATAAAATTACAAGAAAAATAATGGCAAGAAGTAGAAGAGAGTAGAAAAGTGGGTACAAAAAGAACTGGAATCTTCATCCGATACCTGAAAAA
Source organism: Trypoxylus dichotomus (assembly GCA_023509865.1). Taxonomy (NCBI): domain Eukaryota; kingdom Metazoa; phylum Arthropoda; class Insecta; order Coleoptera; family Scarabaeidae; genus Trypoxylus; species Trypoxylus dichotomus. The sequence continues at coordinate 41,352,294 of CM042081.1, forward strand.
GTATAAGGGTATGAGAAGAAATATGTACTGTTCATGCAGCTGTTATTTATAGGCAACATGTGCTTCAATATATTGCCTATAAACATATTGAAGTATATTTTTCGTTGGTAAAAAAGTATTATTTCTGTAAAAATTAGGAATTTGTGGGGTGTACGAAGAGTTTTGTGACTGACTGTATATCTTATGTGAATTTTCGTGAGTCACGCTTTAATATTGAGTCATAGATAAAATCTTGGTGAATAAGACCGATTTAAATGAACGTTTACTAATATCTTATTGAAGTTAACATATTTAGATGCATCGTATATGGTATTTTGGCCTTGCAATACCAGTTATATTTTATCTCATTTCTTTGTATGAATAACAACAATTACAAGTGCTTACATTTTTATTAAACAATTTTTCGTGTAGTTTCTATGCATTATTCCTATGTTCGGCAATCAAGTTTACTTTTCTAAATATCAGCTGATACAGAATAAGCTATGATATCACACATTATTTCACTTCTAATCTTGTATTGACGCGTAAGCCTTTAAAATGCGTAGCTGTATATATAGTTAAGAAAATAAAGATTTTGTTCTTTAGATGACACAGAAGCTGTCTTATACAAAATTGTGCGATATACCAACACAATTACATACTGTATTCGTCACAAATACAGTTGTGAAACATTCTTTATAAAATTGTAAGAATAAAAGCTATAAATGAATGAAATTGATTTAGAAGTAAATAATAAAATTCTGATTCCTATTATTACCATATCCTTACTTGAGTTCAAAAGACTGCCAGAAAACTAAATAGTTGGGGCATAGTATAATAGTAAGAATCAAGAACTTGAACTTTTCAATACAGTATATTGTTTACGTTCTGTATTAGTGTGTATACAGATTAGTATTTGTGTTTATTCTTGTAAATTTATTATTGTTATTTTAGTTTTGAGTAATTATTCATGTTATTGAGTTCCTGAATTGTGTATAGTGTTAAGGACTTAACATTTTATTTTGAAACTTTATTTTCGTCAGGAAATTCATTTTATTTTGTATATTTTCACTAACGCATACATCAGACAGATCTGAGTTGTCGCCGTCGAATAACAAGAACCCCCTCTTACTGCTCCGCGGGGTTAAGCTGTGATCGCCACCCCCTCAGGGCCACATCCGTGCCACATCCAATATAGACCAATAGTAAAGTGTAGTTCTTAAATCCAGTGTTTTGTCTCTTTTATAACGATATTTTCATTTTTATAGATGCGTAATTTGATTGTAACTGAATTTCGTATCACCGCGATAAGGTATTTAATAGCGCGGGAATTTACATGAAATGCTATATTTACCTTAATTCAAAATACAACTCATATTAAAGCGAAAAAGTCTACATAAGAGGAATGTCTTTTAAGTTTTGCATACTAGGACATAGAGGACGCCACTAATCAAATGTTAATACCAAAAATTAACCTCCATCTTTAAACCTAAATCCAAAGATTCAAAGCGATACGTGTAGTTTTGTAGTTACAACGAACTGTTAAAGTTACTCGAGAACATTTTCGCCTCCTTGAGTTTCCCTCTTCGGCAATGAAACATCGCATCCGTCAACAATTTCTCGTTGGTACGGAGAATTCGAGCGTGGACAAATTAGTCTTAGCTACGATCCAATACAAGGTGCACCAAAACTAGCAGTCACTCAGTAAAATGTCGACGCTGTGCGCAAGATCATTATTGAAAATCGATATGTGACATATAACGCATCATTGGGGATTTCAAAGACCTCAATTCATAATTTTTCCATCAGTGTGCAAAAAAATTAGTTTCCCGTTGGATAACGCATCTATTTGACAGAAGAACAGAAAGCAGCTAGGGTGAATTTATGCCAAAAAACTCTAGACCGCTTCAACTCCGGAAACTCTAAAAACGTGTACAATGCATCTTGAATTTATTTATACAAGACAAAAAGATGGTCACGCCATGACTCGAAGGCAAGTCATGTAGCAATAATTCTTCCTAATAAGATCAAAAAATTATTACAGTCGATTGGTATATATACATTTCTTTGTCGCAAGTCATTGCACACAACACGCAAGGCAATTGAATTTTTAACGCAACAAAACGTCGAATTGTTAGACTATCCTCCATACAATGCAGACCTAAGTCCCAACGATTTTTTTATCTTTCCGAAAATCAAGAAAGGACTGCATGGTGAAAGGTTCCAGTCTTTAAAAGGAGCAGTCGATGCCTTGAAAACCGCATCTTTGACTGTACTAACATACGACAACTTTGAAAAACAATAAAGTCTTTAAAAGCTCTCTACTGTTTTATTCCAGCTCTATATCCAAAACTTAAAAGACAACCCTCGTATAACGATTCCCGATTCGATATCGTTTATCTGCAATGTTACGCGTAATAAATATTATTTTACAAATTACACATCCTTTGTCAATATTATCACGCAAATTTCTTCAAATATAGATTAAAGAATAAAAATAACTTATCAATTTTGTATTTTATCAAGCAAATAAACTCCATTTCTTAAAATGGAAGTATTAGTATACGACAAATTTTCTTAACAATTCCGATTAACAAACTTCATGTTTCTAAACTGGAAAGCTTAACAAAGGTCACTTTGACAGCTTATGTATTTATTTAGTTCTCGGATTCTCTGTAAAAATTTCCGTGATCTTTTTCGAGAACAGAAGAGTAATCAACAACAATGGCTGTGAAACCTTGAAGACTAATCATTTTACTTGTTTGCAAGAAATCGATATTAATTATTCGCAGAGTAGTATTTTGTGAATGATATCCAAATAATTTTGATGATGTACTTCTTTCTAGACTTCGGGGAAGGTATGGTTCCATGTGAGTGGAACTGATAAAACATGACAATGTGAAGTAAATTAAAAAGCACAATAATTTTTATATGTCGCAGCTTTTCTAGTTGCAATTAACTACACTAATAGGCTGAACGGACTCATGAAGTCATCCAAGTTCGTTTAAAAGAACTTTGCACTGTCTGATGTTCATAAAATATATTATATGCGCCAGAAAACAAAAAAAAATAAAATAAATCACTTACCTAACTGGTACAAAACCAACTTTCGACAATGGCGTAATTTCAACATGTGTATGGAATTGGGCAGCACATTCCCCAGTTAAGATGCATACATTATCAGAATTAAAGCCATTTTGCAAGCGCTCGTATATCTCGCTGAAATACGTCACGATAATGTTACTGCATGCATCCGAAAAACTACCCAATCGGCCGCAAACTCTTAATAAACTCTGCAGCACTTCGTCCTTGCTCATTTTTTCAAGTCGCCGTTCCATGACGCCTACGACAGTATGGCAACTGTCACACCTTGAGGGTCCGACGGAAGTTTTCTTTTGGTCCTGCGCTTCGTATTCTGCGATCAAATTATCTATCCTCGCACTATTGCAAAGTCCAGCGACTGAGCAGACGACTTGCGGATTCATTTGGGAGGCTAAAGTATCTACTAGTTCTGGTACGAAGTCATCGACAAGTTTTATGCATTCCTTTCTAACTAGTTTGATCGGGATTAAATTGCATGATCCTTCGAACACTTGCTCTATTTCCTCCTGCATTGTGCGGGAAAGGATTTAAGTTTTTCTTTTTAAGGCTTAGCATTATATTTACCTCTGTTTCATTACTAAGGAGCTGATCTCTAGCTTGGGTTACCATTTTCAAGCATATGTCACAAACTGAATCGGAATCCTCTGGGACTTTTTGGTGTTCCCAAACCGTTTGTATGCAATGTTTCACCGCGCGACATCCTGCTGCTGCCCTAAAGTAAAATTAAAATCTTAGAAATTTGCAAATGCTTACTTTAGGTATTAATTTCAGACATTTTTAAGTTTCAAATAATTTTGTTTCAAGATTTAAAAGAATATCTTACTAGAAATTTTTCGGATATGTATTAATCTACGAGGGCAACCCCAAATGTTTCCGGAATCGGCAAGAGATGGCGCACGAAGGTTGAGGTGGATTCCTTGTTCGGCAAGGGCAACCTCTTTTTATGGCAACTGTCAAAATTTCAGACGTCTACTGTTATTAATTCTTGTTAAAGAATTGAACTGAATACTGTGTTTTTCTTCTCGATTGCGGAAACATTTTAGATCGCCATCGTAATACATTAAATTGAGCTTCATTCTAATCTTATCTGACGTTAATTACAGCATCGGTACTTCTTTATATTTACGTATTGTTCCAAGATATTGTGCGGAATGCAAGCTTTTACAGTAACACGAGCACAGGTGGTATGCAATAACTGCACAGAAACTTTGAATTAAAACGGATACTACAATACTATTGGAAACCTGCCGTATAGTACGAAATTAAGTAGAATTGGGAATTACCAATCATAAGATTTTGCAAATTCAAATTACTATATATACACTATCGTCCAAAAGTTTGCAAGCATTTTACAAAATGTCACAGATGCAGTGTGATTATCAATGAATTTATATGACATAAGGTACTATCGTCAAATAGAAGTATATTAATTCAAACACAATAATATTTATGCATTGTTTAGCACGTAAGTTTATTTTCGTCGATATGATCTGCTTTGGCATTGATAACTGCTGCACAAATTTTAGGCATTTTTCGAAGCAATTTTTCGAGACAGTTCGCGTCAGCTTGTTGCCATTCGTTCTGTAAATATTCCCATAAGTGCTGGGTGGTCTGAGGTTGTCGCTGTATAACCCTTTGATCAAGCTCATCTCATAAGAGCTCTATGGGAGATAAATTCGTAATTTGAGGAAGCCAAACCATTAATTTTAGTTCATTTCTTGCATTTTTCTCATCTAAAAAGTTTTTACAGATTCGAGCTGTATGTTTGGGGTCTTTGTCTTGCTGGAACACAAACTGTTCACCAACAAAACGACTTCCACACAAAATAGCATGATTTTGCAAAATATCAAAATACTTTTCTTTCCGCATTGTACCAGTAATTTTCACTATATCACCCGTGGTTATTAAGGCAAAACAACTCCAAACCATAACACTACCAACTCTTTTGCCTGGTCGTCGAGGAACAAAAACTCTACCATACCAAATAACTGAAATTGGGACTCGTCGGTACATAAGACTGCGTTCCAATCACCCAGTGACCAGTTTGCATATTGTTTTCCCCATCTTAATCGTTTCTCTTTATGCAAGCGTTTTAAAAACGGGTTTCTGTAGCCGATTCATCCCCTTGAGCTTGCTGGCAATAATCGCCTCTTGACGATGGTAACAGAAACATTTGTTCGTCGTTGTGTATTAACGCAGGTTGCAATATCCGACCGATATGCCGTTAGACGTCGAAGATTTTGCCCTGTCTCCCTTCTCGCGATATAAACCAATCCATTAATTATTAAAAAGAAAATCAAGAGCTTAGTTCCAAGTCGGAGAAAGAATATAATATTTTTAAAATAACATTTTGAATACTTATGTATGCGATTTGTCATATTTTATATATAATTTAAGTGTTTGTATGATTAAATGAATATGAAGCTTTTCTTATACAAAAAACCGACGGAAACTTACTAATTTAATTAGCAAGAACTTGCCTCAAAATAATATTGTCTCTGCTGAGATATTGTACTACATATATCTACAGCCATTACGACATCTAAGTTTTAAAAGTGATTTGAACTTACAGATAGCGACAGGGTGTAGGTTCAAATATATTTTACATGATTGTATATGAGTACATACATAATTTTGAATAAAATATATTTCATTTATTTGAAAAAAATTATAGGTAATTTCATGTATTACGAAGTTTCAAATAAAAGATGTACAACCTTGAAACAAAGTATTTACACTGCATTTACTTCGATAAAAATCTAACATTGCAATAATTCCTTACGTTAGCGAAGTCGGTATTAGATTAGTATAAAAATTTCAACACCAATCATTATAGCTAAATATTTACAATATTAGTACTCTCGCGTGTTTTTTTTTTTTAATAAGAATGGTATTGTGCAATCCCGCATTCAGAAGTTTTCACTAATTTAATTACCGTATTTTATATTTATTCGTAAAATTTTTATACTTCCGTATATTGCATTGTACGAACTACATATCGAATGTTTATTATATTTCCTTAATTATTTGCTGAATGAGGTATGACATGCTGCTAATTTAAGAATTCTTACGAAGCACTGTAATCAATTTGTAAAGGATATACGCAAATACACCCAGGGACATGAATATGAGGCACCCTTTAGATGTTTTAATATAGCGGTATTAACAGACAAATAGTCTTTACCTGCCGCTTCTTAGAAATACCCGTAGTATAAATAGAAGGGTTGGTGGGAGAAATACCATTTATTTCTCTATTTGCGGAACTAAATGTATTTTACATTTAGTATAGTTCGGTAAAGTGACCGGTGAACATCAGTATTTTTATTTTAAATTATATGTGCGTTTGTTATTGGAAAATAAAAATAATCATTCGTGATTAGTTTATGTGTATGTAACTGAAAATGCCGAAACTCGGTCTATCGTCGAGAAAAGCTAGAAAGAAACCGTGGCTGTCGGACGTAAATAAAAATAAACGGTTAGCATGGGCTCATACACACAAATCGTGGACAGAGAAGGACTGGGCGAATGTGATTTGGACAGATGAGTGTTATATAGAAGTAAATATAATTAATCGTTTTATATTCAGTATAAGGTAACTATTTTATAGAAATTTAAACGAATTGTGTTAAAAAAATCGAGAGTTGAAAGAATTAACTGGATAGGTTTATTAGATTCTTGGTACACCTAGTGCCGTACTAGTGCATCGGAGGCCTGGTGAAGAATACCATGCCGATTGTGTGGTGGCTACCATCAAACATGGTGGCGGTAGTGTCATGATACAGGGGTGTATGACGTCGACAGGGGTTGGAGAAATGTTTGTGTGCACTGATAGAATGAACTCGATGACTTACGCCAGCATGTTAGATGAAATTTTACTGCTCCCAATTGAAAAATTATTCGGAATGAATACTGACGAAGTTTTGTTTCAACAAGATAATGCACCATGCCACACTGAGGCTGCAAGTTTTAGCGTGGTTCCGGAAAGCGAACATTGACATCTTGGAATGGCCACTCCAAAGCCCGAATTTAAATCCGATCGAGCATTTGTGGGCTATTATTAAGCGAAAAATATACGAACACAAATGCAAATCTAAAAAAGAATTAAAAGCAATACTTGAAAGAGTATGGAAGGACATTCCAACTTCAATCTGCTATATGTTAGTGGTCAGTTTACCTAAAAGGATTGAAGCTGTCATAAAAGCCCGCGGGGGACCAACCAAATATTGAATTTCTAGTTTTTAGTAATAAATATTTGCTTTTGTAATATTTGTTTTATTTGTTCATTGTTTATCTTCAAGATAATGATTTGAATATCAAATATAGATTTGGTTTATAGTAGTATTTATTAGTAGATATTTGACATCGCGAAAAAATGTTTAACAACGCGAAAGAAACAGAAAATATTACGAAATTTTAATTCAAAGTGATTTCTCGTCAACTCGAGGTTGAATTACGGCGCCGAAATTCCAGATAATCGCCTGTAATTTCAGTTCATGCTACCTGGAGCTTTTACCAAAGATGCAGTGCGTTGCTAACTCCTGTTTTTCGAATTCATCGTCCTACTTCTTCCCACACTTCTATTTGCAACATATTTAGAGATTTGAGGTAGCCAAATTATCTGCATCAAAAACGGCTCGGTGGTTCAGTCGTAAGAGGACCAGCACTTGAATTTGGCAACTCAGGTGTCGTGCGTTCGAAACCAGCGGCCGACGAGTACAGCGGCGGTACTTTTCGAACGGGTTCGGTATGCTGGCGAGTCACCATTCGCCGTTGGGAAAATAATTAACGGCGCTTCACCCTTTACGGCGAGGGCATGCTGTAATAAGGGCACAGAACACTTTACACGCACTTTCCTACACCTTAAGACTTCTGAGGTTATGACAAGCTAAAGAGCTTATAACCCCGTTGGGTCACTCATCACCGATATATATATAAAAAAAACTTGCTTTCTTCTTCGAGTGATATCAAATAAGTTAAGTGGGATCGTTATCGTCTTGGAAGATTCTGGTAACATAATCTCTCTCCACTTGGCACAGTATTCTCCGGTTAAGATTCTCATATATCTTTCCTTACGTAAGATCCCTTTTTTTAACAAATCGCTATACCACCAAAACAACCCCAAACCATCACAGTACTTCCATCATGTTTTATAATAGCAACCACACATTGGTCACTTAATTTTTCTTCAGTTTGCCGCCTCACAAACGACTAACGTTTCGAATTAAAGGTTTGGAATTTAGATTCATCTGTCCATAGTACTTTATACCATTGTTCAATGGTCCAATCCTTGTGTTTTAAATTTTTTAGCGATTTGTACTATTAAATACCAGTAGGTGTAGCCTTACTTGATCCAGACACTACGTTACAGGTTTGACACCACGCTGCTGCGACCGGTGCGCGCGCAGGTGAACAGGTTCCAACAGATAAGGAGCAGGTGAGAAACAGCTATCGACAGGTATGGACTAGGAAATTAACAGGTATCGCAGCAACGTGGCGCCAAACCTGTGACGTAGCGTCTGGAGCAAGTGAAGCCATATCTACTGCCACCGATTTAACTAATTTTGTTGTAACATGAGGGCTTATCGCTTTCCATTCTGCCAACAAGTGTTGTTTTAGCATTTCCTTATTACAAATTTATTTTTTGCTAAGTCTAGTTTTTAATATTGCACACTGGATTAATATCAGGCAACTGAGGAGGCATATTTAATTGATTTCTTACATTAAATGGGGAACCATTCCTTACTTTTTCGAGCGTAATGTTTAGGATCATTGTCAACTTCTAGCCCTAATTTATCTGCATTAGCTTTCAAATTCTTCTTCAATATATTAATGTAATAATTGTGATTCATATTGCCGCCAATAAACTCTAATTTTTGAACTCCAGTCACCGCCACACCATAATTCAACCAACTCCATATTTCACAATTGATTGTAAATTTTCGTGATTAAACACTTTATTTGATCCTCACCACATAAATTTCCTTCTACAAGTGTCTAACAATTTAAACTATGTCTCGTCGGTACAAATAACCTTATTCAAATATTCGTCAGACTGATTCACATAAGTGGTAGCAAACTCTAACCTTTTGTTTTTATTAATTTTACGAACCCAGAGCTTTTTCTTAACTATACATCCATTATACCCACTGCTTCGTATTACTCGACTGAGTGACTTTCCTGTGGCTGTTTGCACGTCTGCACACACTTCTCGGTTGCTCAAAAATTGATATTTCTTAATAATCCACAAAAACTTTGCTTTTTCTCGGCTAGTTAATATGTTTAGACATCCAACAGGCGGCCTATTAATTAAACTATTGAGAACAGCAAAGTTATGCATGACATCCTGTATAGTATTACATGGAATGCCTGTACCTCTGTGTATCTTTTGTGAGCAACTGCATATCGACGGTAGCATACATATAAATCAATTTTACCATTTTAGTTTTTCCTCTATGGGCAATGAAGGTTCAAAATTCGATACGATCTTTGTCAATTTCATGTAACGTTTATCAGTTGGTCAAATAATATCATAAAAATCTAAATAGAGTTAAGGGAATCCATTCAATTTGACAATCTCATGTAACGTTTATCAGTTGCTCAAATAATATCATAAAAATGTAAATAAAGTTAAGGGAATCCCTTTACTTCAATCCATTAACGTTGATCAAATATGGAGTCCCAGGAATTTCAAACAATACAGACAATAAATAAAAATGATAATTATATCTTAATACAATACCATGAATTTTAGAAAGTTCTGGAGAAAAGCTGTATCAATTATACATATCTAACTGCATATCATTATTCAACTACATTTTGATATGCTTGGTATAATAATAACAGTTCAATAGTCTTTCGTTATGGAGATTATGCAAAACCTTAATCTACGCTTATTATTTTTAAACGTCAAATCATGCTATCGGCACAAAAAAAAACTATATTTAACCTTTAACCAATTTTTACAGATAAGATTTGTGGATGTAAATACTACATGAAATACTACCAATCATGTTTGTACTCTTAAATGAAATTGGCAGCAATGTTTTATCATATTTGGAATTAAGACAAAGAAAAATGTACGCCCATTAGAATAGATATTAAAAAATATGTGACTGCCTTTTAGGGGTTCCCCTAAATGGGTAGATTTTCCATTTCTATTATAAAAACTAAATAATATACTTACGTAAGATTCGAACACCAATAACTTGGGCCCCATGTACACTCCTTTGATCCCAAAAGATGTTTCGAAGACACTGATCTTGGTTCTTCAATAGGAACTGGAGGTACATCTGCTGTAGCGGCATTAACTAAAAAGACATGAAAATCACATCAGTTTGACAAGACACACAGTAACGACGCAATTATTAAATTGGCGTGTTATTTTCTGATTTGGCAAGGTTTTAGCGAGCTCTATCTTTCAATGACAATGTACGTCAATAAAAATATTTTCAAATATTGAATTCGAACAAAGAAAACTCAACAATTTAATCGATGTTTGATCAATATCTACTTACTTGCGTAAACTAAAAAGCAGATGAAGTATATAAAATACTTCATCTTGAATGAACACACTGCACGATCACTGTATCAAGATTAATATTAAAACTAGTACAGCTACAAATTGCAGGAAACCACTGTAATAATAAAATAAATGTGGTAAAATAAATATTGTTGATGTACCAAAACGAAATATACGCAACGGCGAATTTTATTGGCTGTCAGGTTATCACTCCAGCGCCATTCGCCAACATTCGTTACTGTTCGCTGAATCTATTCATATCTTTGGTGTACAACAGTATCTACCAGTTTCCTAACTTTGTTTCTAGGGGATTTTGGTACGCATTAATCTTTTAAAGGCATAAAGCTTTTCAAATGAAATAAACAATAGATTAAAATATTTAATTATTTAACACAATATAATTAAGTGACTTTATTGTACCTGCAGTAATGAAGGATGTAGCGCTAGATATTATCTCGCAGCTGCTACTATTTTTGATAAATACTGGCTGATAGCGTAATGCACTGATAAACATATATTATTAGTAAATATGTCTGGTTCAATTTGCCAAGTAAACTTATAAGAATGTTGGACGTAATCAACTAATTTTCAATTAATTAATATAGTTAAAACAGAACTCAGTCAAAGTTGATATTGGTGGTTAAAGTAACCATGAATCAGGAATTAGTTTCCTAAATGGTAATCATTAGTTTTAAGCTAAATCATTGATTTGAACCATTCATTATCGAATAATTATATATGCATGTAATTGTAGATTATAATAAGGAGTTGGTGTTAGAAAAAAAACAAGAAAAAGAAAATGTTGACGAAAAAATAATTTAAAAAAAGGAAAAGGGAGAAATAAGGAGAAAAAAAAAGAGGACGAGAAAAAAGAAGAAAAGGAAAAAAGAAAGAAATGGAAAAGAAAAGAAAAAGAGAAAAAAGAGAATGAGACGAACAAAGATAGGCAAAATCAAAAGATCAAGAAGATAGAAGGTGGAGGAAAAATACTAAAGAGAAAGAAATATGAATAATCAAGGGTATGCAAACTTACTTAACAATAATTTTAATCATAAGTTTTGTTTTAATCATAATTAATAATATTCAAATAAAAAAGTTATTCGACCGATCCGAAACTTTTTACTAACCCTATATAACGGTTTAATCTATATTTTCTTTACATATTTTCTGTGTTCACCTAACTATTTAAACAAAGATTACATTCACTGACACAATTTATTTCTATAGATAAATATATGATAAATTGAACCGAATTATAAATTATTTAAACTAGAAAATTGATATTATACCATATAACAAACAGATAATATTGCTTCCTGGAATTTAAGAAGTAAATACATTTTGGGTGAATGCTAGCTCTCCATAAAAAACAATGAGATCTTTTGTATACATATCTATCGATGAATAAGAAAGGATTGATATCGATATGGAAAAAGTAGAAAATTTATTTCTCTCTGTACGGTATACCTTAGGGGCCATTACTTTTATAGTTCAGAAATATGTGTTTATGATTGTACTAATAGATCAAATAGGAAATGTTTTTCTATTATCATTATGTTTATGTGCCTACAAGTCTTGTTTACCTTGCTGTCTTCAAATTTTACTCATTTCTATAACTTTTATGTATACTGCTTACGTCACAAATACCTCAAGTTTTATTGCTTTATTGATTATGCCCCGATAGGTCAAAAATGCTATTTTTAAGCGAAGTTTAATCCAATTAAAATACTAATTTGTGTAAAGAAACATTTTAATTTACGAGAAACCGGAAGCCGTTTGTTATTGATCATCAATAATTACGGATTTTATATTTATCGTACATAACTTACTCAATTACTAAACATTTAGCACAGAACGAAATTTAAGAAAAAATCGATGACTTTATTCCCATGTTAATTAAAATAATTTATTTGTTTGGATTGCTATTTTACGTAATTGAATTGAATTTCTATTACATCATTTATAAATTTAAACAAAACTATAAGCTTTCCGTGAATCGCAGATAAATTTTTAAAACTATTATAAAACTTAATCTAATAGAAATATACGCAATGAATCATAATCATTCAGTTGATTATATTGTTTTCGTTGGAACGCGTGACTCAAGCCGCGAATATGACACACAATCACATGATTAAGCGCATATGTTTGAATCTTGTTGATTCCTATTATTAAGGGGTTCGCAGGAGATGTTATAGCTCATCACATGACTATTTCTTTATGGCAATTATATTGAAGTGCCCACTAGTGCCATCTTTTGGACATAGTATATTTAATTTAAGGATACGCGGTAAGTACTGCTATTTTCCGATAGAGGACAGATTAACATACTTCTTTCTTAATAAAATAGTTAAATAAAAATATATATTTTTTATTTTACGATGTGCCCTTTTGTTATTAATTAAATTATCTCATTTTAGATAAAATTATAAATGTTTTGTATTAATAAAATGTATGGATACTTTGTCAGAGGCTTTCGAATCACTTTTGTGTTGTAGATTTTAATTTGGAAATTTTCCTGAAGTAAAATGTGTTTGATGTAATTGTTAAAAACGTATGTTAGCAATGTTTACCTTTAAAATATTATGCATTAAAAAGAAAATAAAAGAAAAGATTTGGAGGTGCCGGGTATCGATCCCGGTACCTCTCGCATGCTAAGCGAGCGCTCTACCATCTGAGCTACACCCCCATACAAAATAATGTTATAGTTAATAAAATTCACTCGAAAATCCTTATCTATTTTTAAACATTGGAATGAAATTTTATATTTATTGTTTTAATACAAATATTTTATGCCAAATATCTTGTTTTAAAGTTAAATGTATTCACACTTAACTTTAGATTTAACATCTGAAATTACTGAAAGATGTGAAAGAGAAAACCAATTTATTAATTCTGGGTAGATATTTGATTATTTTTATATTTGAAATCTCTCTGTTATAAAAATAACTATTAGTTGCAGTAATTAACGGACTATATAGTAAGTGTTGTCTCTTAAGAAAAATAATAATAAAACTATTTCATTAACAATTGAGCATTAACATAAATCCTTAAATTTTGCCAAAACATTAATGGATTAGAGAGAGATAACTTCCTTATTCATTTCCTCCTATTGATAAATTTGTCCCAAGCATGGTTCATGCCTGTTCCATTTCAGTTTCTTATGCTACAGTTCAATGTAAATATATGACGTAGATTCATTCCTTATATAAGACGGCGCATTGGGTATTGATGTTCTCTTGGATGGTTATTAGGGACATACAAACGAAACGATCCAGGTCAAAAAATAGCACATATAATGCAGTTTCACAACAAAAAATATTTTTTGAAAATGATATCTATTAAATGGTCACCACGCTTTCCTAAACATTCATGACGTCTGACTGAAAACTCGTCGCAGTATTTCCTGGTTTATTGGTTTAATTTCTTGAGCCATGTTGGCTTTTAAAGCTTGTCGCGTTCGAGGAATATTTTTCAAAATATAGGAAAACCCTAGCCTTTAAGTAACCCCCATAGAAAAAAATCAGGCCTAGTCAAATTCGGTGACCTTAGCAGCCAATTAAAATCAGGCAATATTAGTCGTCCATATGTTTCTTAGAGCAGCAATCCAAATTCGCGCAGTATGGCTTCCTGCTCCATTTTCCTGGAACCATAAGTCGTTTTGTTCTACCCCAAAGCGTTGCAATTCAGTAGATAGGAAATTTTGGAGCATCTCCAAATACCGTTGAGAATTTATAGTCACTGTATGGTCATTTTCTTTGAAAAAATACAGGCCTAGTATTCCTAATGCAGCCACACCGAGCCACAAGGTAAATTTCTGAATGTAGGGGTTATTCGTGAACTTGTTGAGAATTCATGTTTGCAAATGAGCCTCGTTACACATTATTAAATAACGCATAAGTTGCGTTGATTCAACGGCCACATTTCGATGGCTACTAAACTGCATTACATAAGGATTCATGTGGGTCATTAATTATACCCTTCACTTTATTCATATTTGAACAATGGCGTTTCAGAAATCGTCAATACCCATTGCACCATACTATAATAATAGTAAACCACGAACTTAGTGTCTAATAACTATCACGTCTTCTATAGGCTAAAACATTTTCTGGTTACTAGTTATTTCACAATCAGAAGAAGTTGAGAATATCCTAACCGCAACGGAATACGAAAAAGAAAAAAGGCATGTAAAATATTATAACAGTTTGAACTGGAACGAAGACTATATGCTGAAGGTAGTAAGTGTACAATAAATTTTGTTTTATTCTCTCAACTATAAACGTCTTAGAAAGAAGTTCTTTACTTTCTAGATCACCCTCGTATAAACGTGTGTGGCCGTTTCAGATAATTTCTCGAAAACGCCAAGCACATTTTCGAGCAAAGCTTACAAAGACGAGAAGACATCAAAAGGTTTCTCTATGTAAGAATTTTGAATGACGGGCGTATGCGGGTGACGTATCTACATACAAACACATTCAATTTTCCGCGTCTCTCAAGGCAAGTAAGTGTTTACTTATGAATTACTAATCTGGCGTTTCGGTACTGTCACAAATGGTCTACTTGTTTGCGAATTTCATACCACGTACGGTGGCAAGTCTTGTAAACAAAATATGTGATGCTTTGAAATAAGCTCAAAGGGTGTCACTTTGACTGCGGAAAATTAGTAAAGCAAAATTTATATACGGGAAGGTCGTAGCAAATACAATATAGTAGATATAGTCTATTTCATAACTACGTCTTTGATATTAATTTTACGACTTAATTTGAACTTTCTTCGTGAAACCATGCACAGCTTCATTACTTTGATTCAGTCTGTTCCTTGATTAACGTCTAGTAAGACAGATATGTGCAATTAAACATATAATCAAACACTTTGAAGATGGACTTTGTATATATTGTAATGATATGAATTGTCTATTATTTACCAATAATTTTTTTAAAAATTTTATTAGTTTACCTATTCCAGATTCTTTCTCGTCACTGTTTGGTGCACGCCCTTATTTTTATTTTGGTTGATGTTAGTAGTTGGAGGTGAAGTACCGTTAGTACTCCCTCTTTGTGGAATTTTAAACACAGATATTCAATCTGTACAGGTTTCTTTCAAAAGTTTTACAGGTATCTACTTTGGGTATTCTTTAATAACTAATTATTCACAGTTTTTCTTGTTAAAAAAAATCCCTTCAACAAAACACAAGGAAGACGTAAACTTTACTAACTAACTATCGTTTATTATATATATCGCTTTTCGTAAACATATTATTTATACAAATAAATATTTCCAAATGTCATTCTTAAACGACGTTTAATATACTGCACTCACACATTTCAATCACATTGTAGAAATATGCATTATTACGAAATTATACTTATAATCTTCAAAATTTGTCGTACGACGGAAGGATGTCACGACTGGCAGCATTTACCTTTATAATCTCACATATATCAAGTATATGTGTGCACTGAGTGGCGTTGCTGTGGATATAAAACAAAAACCGACAGATGAAGATCGTGTCAAAAGTCAGACATGTTGGCATCGTTTCTCCTGAGAAAAAATAATTAGTTATTTTCTCATATAACTCCGTAAATTTATAAATATCTTTGTTTGTATCCAATAATAAAGTGTATCAGCTGATACTACATATAAAATCTGGAAGTTCCGGACACTTACGTTGGAAGCCGAAAGCCAGTCCATCCTAAAGGCGAGCGAGTGAGTACGATTTCAAAGGTTAAAGACGTCGAATCTTCTTAAGTTCTTCAAAATTACTTGTATCTTTCGATCTCACTTTTCGTTTCGTAAATTAATTAGAATATTTAAAGTTTAGCTAGTCAAGGATTGCCTTAGGTTTTCTGTAATAAATATACTTTTTTTGTGAAAAAAGCGGTATATATTTTTTTTATTTGTCAATATATTTGTCTTTTCAACTTTAAATCAAAGAAGCCAGTTAAAAAATTTAACGAGCCTGAGATTTTCCACCACAATATATTACCTTTAAGAATAGCTGTGTGTATGATGACATACAAAAGTTCCCGAAATGTAACGATACATAAAATTACAAATCGGAGGCCTCTGCCACGAAAGAAATGCATTCACCATCTGCAATTCAGTTTCAACCTTCTCTAACGTATCAAATCTGAATTTTTCCTTCTCATATCCTCCTTAGCTGCCTTAGAATCCTTTGTAGATAGTGTTATCAATAGAGACCGGATTTTACGCAAAGTAGATATATTTTATTTTATTTATTGAATATATTTTACGTCTATTTGTAGATGTCTTACACTGATTAAAGTTAGTAATACATCTACATATAGACCTAAAATATAATTAATAAATAAAATAAAATATATCTACTTTGCATATAATCCAGTCTGTAGTTATGAATATTGATTACGTAGTGATACATATAAATCCAACTTTGGCAACGAGCTTATAAAGAAAATTTGGTTTAGTTCAAAGGTGTTCTTTGAATTCTCCACAAAGATTCGTGGCATGTGCCATATAATAATCTCATAATGTTACAAATGTTATAAATGTTCTGCCTACGACCATTCATAACTGCATTCCGAACAGCTACATATTGTGGTGTAACGCTGGTTGGTAGTCGTCCGGAGCGTTAATCGTGATGAATTGTTCGGACACTTCGGAAATATTTAATGTAAGTTCGTGTTTAACCCAAAGTGTCGTCCCCAAATATTTCCTTTAATTTTGTGTATTTCTGGGAAATAGCAAATACGAACAAATGAGAAACTGCCTTGATTCCAAAGAGGTATGTCTCAAAATTAATGAGAATGATTAGATTGTTGACTTTACTGTGATTTCGAAAAATATTACTGTTCCACAGTGTTCCCAAATTTAAATGGAAATTATAGGCTACTCTAAATGAAAACTTAACTGAAGGCACGGTGTGTCTCAGAATTAGTGAGAACGATTAGTTTTAAAATGTTTCAATGAATGTATCAACAGTCCCCTTCAAAGTCCTTTTCCATTCCTGGTAACAATTCTGGAAGTTCTGTTCCGTTAGGTTGCTTAAAATCTGTGTCTGTGACTCTTTGGATGTTGTTTACTATTTTGTAAAATAAAATAACTTAATGGGGTTGTAATCAGGACTCTATGGTGGCCACTTCATTAAGGATAGGTATCCTTCAGAGGATTTGTCTTGAAAATAAAGTTTAACCACTTGCTGAAAAGTGAACCCCTCGCCAATTAATTCCATCCAGTTGGAACCCCATCGTTTTTTTAGAATCCTCAAATATTCGAGGGTGGATCTCTATGCCTGAACCTCTTACAGTAAAACTACAGTGGCATTATATTTAGACATAGTCTCCCGCTAGACAAATGCACTTGGTCCATAGGTGCTCCAACATCTCAACAGCTTCCTGAAAAGATTACAGTTTTTGTCTGTAGTTATCGATATGGGAAGACCACGGACATGTTGCCTTTCAGAGAATGTTCTTCCGCACTTAAAATCTCAACACCAGCATTTGACTATATCATAAGAAACTGCAGACTCACCAAGTTGCCATAATGTCTTTATGAATGTCCTTTTTCTGGGGGTATTTTATTACGCTTCTTTGTCCTACAGGATCCACTTTTACAAACAATCTGATTAAAGTTAATTAGCGTTAATTAACTTTAATCAGTGTAAGACATCTACAAATAGACGTAAAATATAATAAATAAATCAAATTAAATTTTTGCACCTACGTATAATACGGTCTCTAATCATGACACACAGTTTAAGAATTAGCCACACCATAACAACACTTTGAGATACAAACTTGATATTACGTATATATGATCTGCAAATGTCAGTTAACTAAATGTCAAAAACATTAATCAAACAACTAATTAGAAGTGGGTCAGGGGTGGGGCATGAGGATCCGTCCTCGTACATCATTTGTCATGCTTTCATCTACTTTAACTAATTTTCCAATCCTTCCGCCTCTAAGACATCTCCAATACCATGAGCTTTTGCCCAATTTAGTCTTTTCCGTTTGTGTATACAGCTTTACCGTGGTTTTCTCGCTGCTATACAGCCTCTTAGACCGGGTTTTATTAGTCTCCGTTATCACACTTACTAGCCGACGACGTTGTAAATTGAACTCTGCCGTAATTTGCCTTCCTTAGGAAAATCACTCAGATGTATTGGTTGTCTCGTTCCGTCGTTGATCCGGGCCTTCTACTTCGTTTCCTGCTCTGAAGGCTACCGGTCTCTTTCTCTTTTAATTCTTGCGTGTAAAACGCATATTCTGGCGCGCGTTTCAATAGGCAATTCCCTTCTTTGTGGCATATCTTTCATCAAATCAAAAAAAAAACAGTGTGAAAGGGGGCTTTGCTAACGCAATCACACACGTCTCCAATATTTCGGCAATATACTGGATGCATACTGCAATATACTGAATGTATAGTTTTATTGTATTCTGTACCCCTCCTAAATTCTATTTACATAACGTATTCATCCCCAATTTCCCACTATTAATGCATTATTTCTTTATTGCCATCATAAAATTTAATACAGGAATACATTTCCGTTTCCGTGTATGAATGGATTTGGTAAAAGCATATACTATCAATATTAAATTGTAAGTGCCACTCTAAGAAGACTAATATGAATTTCAGAGGTGTATCTAAATTCGTTATTAAATCTTCTTAGGTTCAGTAACTGTACTCCTCTACTCTTTTACTCTACTAAATCCAAAACGGCTTCATTTGAATCTAAATGTCGGAGTTGTCCAAGTTTCTCTGTTAATTTAGGTACATCGCTCTACTAATCAATCTGACTAAAACTTGTGATGCTTTCTAATTAAGCGTAGGAACAAGTGGAACTACGTATATAGACAAACTCCAGAACTATACTTTACGTTACGAAAGTCCTTTGCACTTATCTAGTGTGCTCTATTCGCAATTTAATCTTGTCCAGTTTTCCTGTGGTAAATTGTAGATTTATTGCTTGCTTTCACGCAAAAATAAAGCAAAATATCGTCAAACATACAGCGTATAACTTGGCAACGTACCGGAATCGTCTTAGGATATAAAAAGACCATCAAAAAGTTTAAAAGTTTTTTGTCTGTTTTTGATGTTTGCTCAAGAACAAATCGTAATTGAAGAATAAATCTTGTGCTAGGCATGTAGAAGTTAAATAAATACTTTTTGTACTTGTGTTTTGTGTCTTAGAGTAGACACTTTTTTTAAGTACGGCGGGTGCGGAAGGATGTCTCATCCAAGCGATTTTAAGGTGTCTTTCATTGGTTTTGCTGTGCGCATTGTCGTGTAACAAAATCACTCTGCGATGTCTTCTGGCCAATTCCGACCGTCTTTCGGTTAGTGCGTGGTTTAAATTAATCATTTGTTGGCGATAGCGTTGTGTGTTAACGGCTTCACTGGGCTTCAAGAGTTCATAATACATAATACCGCTCTGGTTTTCTTGCCGAAGCGATTTGGTCTTGGTGTTTAGGAAATATATCCTTTTTTCGTCACCCGTCACAATTTGATACAAAAATGATTTCCTTTCGTGGCGTTGAAGCAGCACTTCACAAGTAACTTTGCGATTTTCTGTTTGAGGTTCATTCAAATCGTGTGTGACACAAAGAAATCTTATACAGGGAAATTTTTAGCTGATGATTGAAAGTTGTATATGCATATTTTTCTGTTAAATAAATACCCCGTATCCATTCTTTTGTTTCAGTTAGCAATTTGGCGAATTTTTCCTAAATAAGGTAGAAATAAAGAAATAATGAACTAGATCTGACAGAACAAATCTGACGGCAATTAGGCACTCCTAAATTACTGAATTACACTTAAAAAATCCGAGGCAACAAAATGTGTGTTGGCCAGGGTAATGGATGTGAACTCCTCTTAAGCGACAAAAAATTCATTTTGTGAAAAAAACTTTAATAGAATTTTAAATAAGCACTCAGATTTTAACGTATTAAGTTCTGTTTAAAAAACTGTACATAGATATCGTCATCACATTTGGGAACATGCGCGTTTCTTGTGTTATTTTTGCTACTTCCTCTTAAAGAAAAATATAGTATTATAATTTGTCCCAAAAGTCCTTTTCAATAAAATAATGGCCAGATTTAATGAATATGTCTACTTTTTTTATTAAAATACAGACTTTGAGTAAATTTCTTGAAAGTGATGTCTTCTAAATTTGTTCCATTCCTTTACTGGCACTCCTCTAAACGTGAAGCAATGTTTTTGAGAACTGCTCGGTACATATTCTACGTGATAGCCGCCATTTCTCTTCGAGTCCTCCTCCAAAAACAACGCCGAACGCGGGGCAAAACCCGAGAGAATAACAAGACATCCTTTACCCGCAGTAGGTATGTATATATATATTCTACATAGCCTCTATATTCATGCAGTACTGAACAATTCTGAAATTTATAGAAAAATACGGGTAGGGGGTTGTTTTCGTCTAGGTCATATAAAACAGATAAAAATCATGTCTCAACTTTCGATATTTCTCATAGTTTCTAAGTTATTAAGTGAAACAGCGAAGGGTAGTCTTGTGGTTAGGGTGGCCGACACCCCCCTGACAGGCGATCGGTCCTCTAACATAGTTGCTATTGGTTTTACACTAGATTGGTCTATAAACCCACGAGGTTTCATTTAAAACGGTGAGACACATTTGCCTACTTTCCCTTGTCAATGTGGCTGGATCCTCCCTGTACCACTTGTCTTATATTTGCGGAGACCATCATGATTATTATTGGTTTGCCTTCGGGGAAACATAAGTACGACACAGTCTACTCGGAATGTTCTACTCTCTTTATCAAAATAGAAGTAACAAATACAGTCGGTTTCATCTTTCTTTCGTGTTTCTGCAAACATGATATAGTATAACGCTGCCTCCAGAGAACTAAGTTGGAATGAAGATAAATAATTGTCTGCGTGATCACTGTGTCCTGTGTATAGTGTGAGCGTAATAGAATCGTATCCAGTAATTACCACTAGAACAATATGTCGGCGATCTGAAGGATGCTGACATAACACCCCGCGCTACAATATACCTTAGTAGTGATGTCGGCGCAAGGAATTATTGGCCCGTATTTTTTCGAAGATGGCAGAGATCGTGCAGTAACCATAAATTCCGAGCGAAATATGAAGATGATTAACAACTTTTTTACGCCGACCTTGCAAGATTTTAATGGTTCTAATCAGAGCACTTGGTTTCAACAGGATGGAGCGATATTTTACACGTCCAACGCGTCTTTACCAGTTGTTCGCCAAATTTTTACTGCAAAATTGACATCCGGACGCGGCCACATAGACTGGCCGGCACACGTTTGCACTTAGTACGTTAAAATCTCAGTGCATATTTAAAATACTATTAGACTATTTTATAACAAGGTGCATTTTTTTGTCGACTAAGATGAATGTATGGCATTCATTATTTACAGTGTCTCCGATAACGAAGGATTTTGTAACTTTTCCATTCCTTCAGCTGTCCTTTTGTGATTGTTATGAATTGTTTGTCAATCAGTAAAAAGTCTGATTTTCTTTATTTAACTACCGTTTCTTTACGATTAAATTGTAAAAGTCTTTATCTGTTGAAAATGTTTAGAATAATAAAAGCGGCTGTAAAATTCTTGAATTAGTTTAGAAGATTTAAGAAACACGGCCTTTCATTGGGCAATTAATTCATTTGCGTATGAATAGGAGTTTCTAATGCCTTCCGCTGCAAGGCATGTAACATGAAATTTGGTCCGGCGAAAGCTGAAACTATCATTTTCACCAGTACATTTTTAGAATATCACAAAAATTCAAAACGGCGGAGAAAGAAATTCATTTTATATTTTATTACAGTTATAGATTAGTTTGCGGGAAAATTAATAAAAAAAGAAATGTATCTAATGTATGAGATGTTTCAATTTACATACCCAAGGCAGAATTAATCACCATCTATTCCACTTACATCAAATAACGTGAAGATAGAGTAGTGATAGATGTACGTTGTTCGACAGACAAAATGTACAAAGTATATACTTTTATATGTGAATATCGAAACTAATATAACGACATAGCATACTTTACTTACATATGATGAAAAAAATAAAATAAAACATTAGTATTTCTTAACTATTTATAACACAAATATAATTAAAATAGCTTATATATCCTATAAGGGAAAATTACGTCCGCAGTCGCTTGCACTGTAACCGTAACTTCAGAGGAAGGCCTGTCTTATTATAAATCCATTATATAACAAACATATGCAAACACGCAGTGACAATCAGGAACTTATAGGATACGATTAAAACTTGGGCCATGCTTTGGAAATATTTTCCCTTGCCTTCGATTATGTCATAGTCATGATAATATGACCTTGCCGCCTGTTCCAATATCCAAGCATCCACGCTACGTACGTTGATAAACGTGTAGTAGTTTTCTGTAAATATGCAATAATCCATATCTGTATCTTTACGTACACCTACCAAACGGCCGTTGCATACCAACGCCGAACCTGCTGGATTAAGGCAAGCGATGGGTTCATAATGACTAGCGCAGATGTGAGTTCGGTTGCAGTTAGTCTCATTTCTTATCAAGTGTACGGCGTAGATGATCCTCCCGGTTACTCCGTAATCGGCGGCAATGATGTAACATTTCGCATCTGCCAGCGGAAGCGTCCGTGTCGCGATCGGAATCGTATTCAGTTTAACCTTGCCGGTGGCGCCTCTTTTTACGGTAATTGCAATCCCTGCATTTATATAAAAACTGTCAAACTGATACACTTCATTATAGCCGTCATCGGTGATGTAGCGATTGGTGAAGGTACCAGACGTCTGAATATACGGTGCAGTAACCACGACGAAAGGAAGAATTCGCACTCCGGTACCCCGTACGCGAGGGTTACCTATGAGTTGACTGTATACCAGAAAAGATCTATTTTCAAGATCGATAGGTGGTGGGCCAATTGGCATTCCAGTAGTCGTCCTCGTCGTTGTAGTAGTTGGCGTCGTCGTAGTAGTAGACGGCGTCGTCGTCGTTGTAGTAGTCGGCGTCGTCGTTGTAGTAGTCGGCGTCGTCGTTGTAGTAGTCGGCATTGTCGTTGTAGTAGTCGGCGTCGTCGTTGTAGTAGTCGGCGTCGTCGTTGTAGTAGTCGGCGTCGTCGTTGTAGTAGGCGTTGTGGTGGTCGGTGTTGTAGTAGGCGTTGTGGTGGTCGGTGTTGTAGTAGTGGGTGTTGTTGTAGTAGGTGTTGTGGTGGTCGGTGTTGTAGTAGTCGGCGTCGTCGTTGTAGTAGTCGGTTTCGTAGTTGTTGATGTCGTGGTCGTCGGAGTTGTAGTAGTTGGCGTTGTGGTCGGCGCTGTAGTACTCGCATCCGTAGTCGTTATTGAGGGTTTCGAAGTTGAAGGTGGTAGCGGCCATGGCGGTAATGGAGGAGGATACCATGGTTTGGTGGCAGAGGTGGGTCGAACTTGGTAGACATGCACATCGCGTATCTCTTCTCTTATTTTGCAGGTATCTGTAGCCTTCCACAAATAAAGCAACATTAAAAATATCACAAACCTTTTGCGTGTTAGTAATTCTCTGATATATTGGAACATTTTCGAAGTGTAGACTTAGTTGTCAAGTGACAATTGACGTATAATAAAATCATTATATGGTGCACTGTCATATTGGTATCGCGAGTTTTTTCTTTATTGGGTGTGGCTGGTTGTTTCCTGAGTCCCTTGTCTTATATTTGCGGTCACCATCATGATCACGGTTTGTCTTCTGTGGACTATGGGTAGGTCATAGTTCAGTTCAGAATGTTCTATTCTCTTTATTAAAGTGGAAGTAAAACACAATTCTATCTCCCTTTCGTGTTCCTATAAATATGATATAGTACGACGTGGTTACACTGTATCCTGTGTGTAGTGGGAGCGTAATATTTAGGAGACCTAAATTATCTGTTTTGAGCTGAAATTAGAATTATAATATAATTATAATTCTCAGCATTCCGCATTACTGGAAAAATCTATTTGTCTAACCCAACCCAACCCTAATCCCCACCAACACCAGAATTACCTCTAACATAAGATTCCACTGTATCTCTGTCCGCGTCCCACAGTTGAATTTAGTATTGTTCTTTCGTGTGTTAACTACGTCAGTGTGTACTAAATACGCGCTTGAATATTAAACATTCGAATAACAACAATGACTTGTACAAGAAGACGGAATTCTCTGAACCGTCCAGATGTTTTTTGTTACATTTGTGGTGACTACATTTTTAAGGAAAGTAGAAAATGCATATTTCAGTTTTTAGAAAGGGCATATTAATTATTAAATCGGTATATGACATCAAAGATTTAAAGTATCTCAATAACGTTTCCTGAGAAATGCCGGACCTCCAAATTGGTTCTAGCCGACTTGTTAGTCGGCTGAGCGGACGTGCGAACACAAATAAGACCATCGTATACGAGGCTCATCGTGTTTAAAAGTACGTGCGAAAAAAGCAAAGGAGTATAACAGAAATATTGTGGTGCTTCAGGTGTTTAGAATAGTATAGTGAGTGAAAAAGAAGAAAAAAAATTAAGGAATAAAGAAAAGGTAGATAAATAAAGATTAAATAGCGAACTGAGATTATCTACGCGAGTAGAGAATCGGAGCGATAGCAAGTTTCAAGGTCCGACGGGTCGATCGGACGAGGGGCTTGCGGAATAAAAACAGGTAAGCGTGTGTGGGGACTGGCAGAAAAGTTTCTTCTTGAGAGAACTGAGCAACGAAAAAGGATGGACAGTGGGGAAGGATATACATCTGATGAGGCAAGAAATAAAAGGAGAAGAGAGAGGGAAGAGGAAGAGAAAGCTTTTAGAAAAGGCAAAAAACTGATTAGATCACCAAATAAGGAAACAATAGAGGAATGGAAAATGATCGAAAAGAACTGATGAAAGATGTAAAGGAAATAAAATATAACCAGGAGCGGTACCAAAAAGAGCTCAGTCAATTAAAAAAAGAAAATGAGATATTAAAAAAGGAGAACGGAGGAATTAAGAGACAAGTGAAACAGAGGGAATCGAAAATAAATAAGATAGAAAAGAGAAATATAAAGAAGAACATTGTGATATCTGGACTGAAAATAACCCCGGAAGACAAAAATGACCTAAACATAGGAATAGAAAAATTAGTAAAAAGCAAGCTGGGTGTGGAGGTAGCTGTAAAGGAGGCGGATAAAATAGGAGAAAAAATGTACAGGGTAGTGCCAAGTACATATGAAGAAAAGGATAATGCAATGCAGAAGAAAAATAAATTGAGACAATTGAGAGAAAAAATATTTATAAACAATGAGATGACTCAATTAGAACGAGATATTCAAAAGAAATTGAAACAGATAGGAGAGAGAGGGAGAAAGGAGGGGAAAACAGTGGAAATGAGGCATCAAAAAATAACAATCCAGGGAAAGGAGTATGAATGGGACAGAGAAGAGAGAGAGACTTGTAGAATGGGAGAAAATCAAACCGAAGTGCAAAAAACTGAGAAGAAGAGAGGAGAAAGGAACAACAGAGACGACTATGGATTAAGGCTAAGACTGATATAAGAAATGATGCGGAACTAAATAGCAGAAGCAGATCTGAAAACAGACGGGAGGTAAAAGCAAATAATAGATACAAAAAAGAAAAAAAATAGAGAAGTGATAAAAATCGGCACATGGAATATATGAAGCATAATTGGAAAGGAAGACGAATTAATTGCAGAAATGATAACACAAAACTTGACTGAGGATGACTCAGACACATCATCTTACTAGGTGTATTTCCGGAAAAGTGAAGGTGATAGTGATTTTGAAGGACCGTCAGCGAGTCCCCAAGAAGAGCTTAATAACCTTGTTAGAGACCTGAACCTCTCAAAGGAGTCGTCCGAATTGCTTGCTTCCAGATTAAAGGAAAAGAACTTACTGTGTCCAGGCAGTAATATTACATTTTATCATACCAGAAAGAAAGACCTGCTGCCCTATTTCTCTAAAGAAAACAACTTAGTGTTTTGTAATGATATAAGAGGTCTCTTGAAGAAAATGGGGTTAAATTAATGCACGCCAAATGAACTGCGTCTTTATAGACAGTTCATCTTGACGTTTAAAATGTGTACTTTTGCACATTAGTAATAACATGATTCTGTACGTATTGGACATTCCACCACTATGAAAGAGGAATACGAGACGATATCATTGGTTCTGAAAAATATCAAGTATGAGGAGCATAAGTGGGTGTCGAGCTAAATATAGTAAACTTTCTCCTCGGGCAACAAAATGGTTACACAAAATATCCTTGTTTTTTTAGGTCTTTGGGGTAGCAGAGCCAAGGCCCAGTACTAAATTACCTGAAACTGGCCTTTAAGAAATGTTTTAGTTCAAGGAGAACACAGCGTTCTTAACGAACTATTGATTGACAGAAACAAAATCATCTTTCCACCACTGTGTAAGGAAATCCTATAAAAGGAAATTTTTAACTGATGATTGGAAGTTGCATATGCATATTTTTTGTCAAATAAATACCTCCTACCTATTTTTTTGTTTCAGTTAACATTTATCAAATAGTAATATTTAAAAAGTTATGTAACACATGGGCTGAAAAGTCCCGGGCCTAACAAAGAAAACACGGTTTTTTTTTCAAAATTAGCTTTATTCATCAACGTAATCTCCATCAAGAGCAACGCAATCATTCCAGCGCCGCTCTAACATTTCAATACCACTTTTGTAGAACGATTTATCTTTTGCCTCAAAATAGGCCTCAGTTTCAGTGATAACCTCTTCATTCGTGCGAAATTTCTTACCGGCGAGCATTTTTTTGAGGTCTGCAAACAGCCAATAGTCGCTGGAAGCCAAATCTGGTGAATACGGTGGATGTGGGAGGAATTCGAAGTTCAATTCATGTAGTTTTGCCGTTGTTTTGATTGACTTGTGACACGGTGTGTTGTCTTGATGAAACAAAATTGTTTTCTTTGCCGTATGCGGTCGTTTCTTTGCAATTTCGGCCTTCAAACGCTCCAATAACGCTATGTAATATTCACTGTTGAAGGTATTTCCTTTCTCAAGAGAGTCGATGAATATTACACCACGTTCATCCCAAAATACCGAGGCCATAACCTTTCCAACCGATTGTTGCGCTTTCGGGCGCTTTGGACGAGGTTCACCAGTTGCTGTCCACTCAGATGACGATCGTTTTGATTCCGGAGTGAAGTGATGGATCCATGTTTCATCCATTGTCACATATCGATGCAAAAATTCCGGTTTGTTACGTTTAAACATGGCCAAACACTGCTCAGAATCATCAACACGTTTTTGTTTTTGGTTAACAGTGAGCAAACGCGGCACCCACTTTGAACAGAGCTTTCTCATAGTCAAATGCTCATGCAATATAAAGCCAATACGTTCTTTTGATATCTTTACGATGTCAGCTAACTCACGCAACTTCACTTTTCGATAATTCAAAACGATTTTATGGATTTTTTTGATGTTTTCTGGTGTTACCGCCTCATTTGGACGTCCACTGCGTTCTGCATCATCGGTGTCATTGCCATTGCTTCGCTTGAACGGTATTTTTTTCCATCAAGAAGCAGTGTAAAATTAAAACACGAAATTGTTTTTGATCCATTGTTTTGAACATAACAAAAGTAGCGTGACTCTTAGCACAATAACTCACAAATTAATGAAATTTTAACAGCTGTTTTTTGAAGGTTAGTACTAACTGAGAGAAAGGTGACTGCAATAAAACTAGCGTCATCTATGTGTTAGGCCCGGGACTTTTCAGCCCATGTGTTACATAACAAAACATTATATCTAATTTTGTCGAATTTTTTCTAAATAGAGCAGAAAGTGAATTTCGAAAACTAGATCTGGTATAACAATCTGACGGCATCTTTTGGATTAGGCAAATCAAAACTACTTAATTACACTTGAAAAGTCCGAGGCACCAAAATGTTTGTTACTAATATGCAACTTTTGTAGCTTTATATGCTGGAACAGTGAAATTATCAACAATTTATATACGAGTTTAAACGTTGATACCGCCTTCTGTTTCCCAATTATCCACAACGTGCTTACTTTCCGATGCAACTGGAAGACAACACGCACGCCGACACAATACATACGCGCGCTACGATGCAAGGCAATGAAATAACGATTTATAACCGTCTACTGCTGCAGTATAATTTCTTAATAAACACATGGTTCTATTTCTGTGCATCGGACGGCTAACGAAAGTGGGGAGTTCGAAACGGTTAAGACACCGGCTCCGCGCCATGTTAAAAATAAAGATTCGCACACGTCCGCTTCGAGTTTTCCCGACCCGTTTCAGGCGGAAAACCCGGTCGTAAGAGCGAAACGGAAAGCGAACGTTAAACGTACATATACGCTTGCATCTGTGTGTACGTACGTCGGTGATAAAATAAACCAAAACGACCGTTGCTTTTAGTAACTCGGACGGATAAATGTCAGTTTTCCGCGCGGTGTATTGTGTTTTGTTTCGTTTTGTAATCGTCAGCTATCAGCTGGCGATTTGATCGTAGTGACCATAGGTTTCGAAAGGATGCAAAACTCTCAAGTGCGCTAGTTACCAGAATTGGTTAACGTTTAAATAAGAGTTGTGATGTATGGAAGCAACAAGTGTTAATAGTGTTTATTATTGAGTTTGAACTTTAAAAAAAAATTGAGGTATAATAAAAGTTATAGTGAATTCGGGGTATTGCTAAAGGTATTCGTGTTTATTCTTCTCGATGCGATAATTTTGTTTTTATAATAGACTATGGCGACGTAGTAAACGCAAATATTTTATAAATAAAATTTTATGTTTGCTATTCGAAATTGATACAATATGAAAATATCCATGGGCGTGCTAGTTAGATGAATAGTAGGGCCTTGCCAAATAGCTCAATTTATTACGTGTATTTGCTACAGGTTGTTTCGTAAACATGTTTTCCATTTGAAATTTTTCGTTTTGTGACTATTAATACAAGATCTAACGATTTTTATTCTGAAAATTGTACGTGAAATGAAAGATTCTAACAGTTTACTTCCATACTAATAAGCTTGAAACTATCCTGAAAAATAGGTGGTAAGATTTAATTAATTAAAAAGAGAATAACACATTTTTAATGATAAAAAGTGCGTATGTTTGTTAGAAATTATAGTACTGAAAGGCTGTATTATAAAAAAAAAACATAGACATACAGTTAAATTGTGGTTTTAGTAAAAAAATCCACCTACGCGTTTCATTACAGTTTGGCACAAATTTAGCGGTCTTTTTACTAATTTATTTAAAGTTCTTCGTAGGCCTATAAAGTAGAATTTAATTAAGATGGTCTTCTAGTCTAAACATATTCGTTTAAGGCATTATCTTTCCATTCCTTTATAGTAGCACTTCGTCTACTAAGTTTTTACCTACGTCATTGATTTTTATCCGTATGGAACAAATCGGTACTTCTGGGCCAAATTAAATGTCTTATAAACAGTTAATTTGAAAATAAATTTAATGTATTGCAGTGCAAATTATTTTATTTTAACAAGATTAATTATCTTTGGATTTATTAATCTTTTACAGTAACTATTTAATGAAAAATATATTTATTTGAATATCTGATATATAACCTGAAATCGGTTAGGAATTTTAAATTGTGTAGTGGACCAATATGTAAAGGATTAAAGTAGATTTGTGTCGAATTTCTGTTTTGAATGAGTGGCACTTATTGTTAGTGTGCTTGCTTATATTCTAATTAAGTTATCAAAGCACTGCCTCCACGTTCTATGTAACAAAGAACCATTCTTATTAATAAAACAACATATATCGTTTTCATTATTTAATGATATTTTAAGGTATCAAGAGAATAAATGTGAAATAACATTCATAATAAATAGTAAACATTAAATAAACACTCATTTATGAATTTAACACATGGGCTGAAAAGTCCCGGCCCTAACAAAGAAAACACGGTTTTTTTGGTTCAAAATTAGCTTTATTCATCAACGTAATCTCCATCAAGAGCAACGCCATCATTCCAGCGCCGCTCTAACATTTCAATACCACTTTTGTAGAACGATTTATCTTTTGCCTCAAAATAGGCTTCAGTTTCAGCGATAACCTCTTCATTCGTGCGAAATTTCTTACCGGTGAGCATTTTTTTGAGGTCTGCGAACGGCCAGTAGTCGCTGGGAGCCAAATCTGGCGAATACGGTGGATGTGGGAGCAATGCGAAGTTCAATTCATGTGGTTTTGCCATTGTTTTGATTAACTTGTGACACGATGCGTTGTCTTGACGAAATAAAATTTTATTCTTTGCCATATGCGGTCGTTTCTTGGCAATTTTGGCCTTCAAACGCTCCAATAACGCTATATAATATTCACTGTTGATGGTATTTCCTTTCTCAAGATAGTCGATGAATATTAATAAACAAAATACCGAGGCCATAACCTTTCCAGTCGATTGGTGTGCTTTCGGGCGCTTTGGACGAGGTTCACCAGTTGCTGTCCACTCAGATGACGATCGTTTTGATTCCGGAGTGAAGTGATGGTTCCATGTTTCATCCATTGTCACATATCGACCCAAAAATTCCGTTGTTACGTTTAAACATGGCTAAACACTGCTCAGAATCATCAACATGTTCTTGTTTTCGGTCAACAGTGAGCAAACGCGGCACCCACTTTGAACAGAGCTTTCTCATAGTCAAATGCTCATACAATATAAAGCCGATACGTTCTTTTGATATCTTTACGATGTCAGCTAACTCACGCAACTTCACTTTTCGATCACTCAAAACGATTTTGTGGATTTTTTTATGTTTTCTGGTGTTAGCGCCTCATTTGGACGTCCACTGCGTTCTGCATCATCGGTGTCTCCACGACCACGTTTGAAGTCAGCAAACCAACGTTTTATTATTGTTTCTGATGGAGCGGAGTCCCCATAACACTTTTCAAGTCATTGCTTCGCTTGAATGGTATTTTTTCCCATCAAGAAGCAGTGTAAAATTAAAACACGAAATTGTTTTTGATCCATTGTTTTGAAAATAACAAAAGTAGCGTGACTCTTAGCACAATAACTCACAAACTAATGAATGGAATATCATGAAATTTTAACAGCTGTCTTTTGAAGGTTAGTACTAACTGAGAGAAAGGCGACTGCAATAAAACTAGCGTCATCTATGTGTTAGGTCCGGGACTTTTCAGCCCTTGTTATAATATAAAAGATGTCATCGAAGACTTCACTCATCTATTTCTTCTTCAAAACTTGAAGATTCGTTGGGATTAGCAATTATTATGGTCTCGATATCCTTCTTCACTGCATTTCCTTCTCGTTCATATCAATTTCTTATTAAATTGCCATGTTTGCCATCATAACCCTCAGGTTTATGAACAGTTTTAATGTTATCATCTTGTCAATGACCTATTCTTAGAATAAATTCACGTCTCATCCAAGGACAGCACTAGTTTTGCAGAAATCGAGATGAGATTAGGCATATTTTTTCAGAAAAATATTTCGCAATAATACGATATCGTGTTTTTCAATTAATGCCCGCCTGTTGTTTTCTTTTCCATATTTGAAGCCAATTTCCTTCAACAATGTACTTCACGATTATTTACACAGTTCAAGAATGGTTTTCCTTAAAACAATATTTTCATAACAAAATCATAAAGCAATTATATGAATGTCGTTACTTTATTGATATATGTTGGAAATAGCATTTCGCACTTCTATTTTTGTTGTCCCTCGCGGATCACTTGCTTTGGGTTTAGTACAAAGTACCTTAGGTCTAAGGAACTTGAAATTTCCTTTTCTTGGCTGCACAAATAATTTGTCGAGTCACACCAAGTGCATGGCTTACTCACTACAGCAATACACATTTTGTAAATAAAATTGTGAATGTGTTACGATATGTATCTCATATACAGCATTCAAAGGCTCCCGTCCCCTTTTTCTTTTTCAAAATATGCCAAAGCGTTAAGCACAAACTCCTGCTCCTTGAAATACAGCCGCTTTTCAGCCCTTCTCTGTAACGATAGTAAAAACATTAACCTCTGTTCGATGCATTGTCTTTATTTAAAATAACTAACTTACTAAAGACTTTGTAGTTGTAATCTGTGTTCTGAAAAGAACTGAGTAATCGTTCTTTTAAAATGCAGAGAGAAAGTAAAAAAGGGCGAAACGTAACTATAAATATTAAGCTGTAAATACGAAAACGATGCTAACCTACACTATCCTCGTCTGTCACTCTAATAAAATCAAACCAAGTAGTTTTTTGTGTGTGAGACAAGCGCAAAATCTAGCTTCCTTTTTCAGCAACAGTACTAGAGAAAGATCGTGAAATGAATAGATTGTCTTAATTTATACGACAAAACAATGACGTAGGTAAAAACTTAAAAAAGTGTATACATTAAATAATGTTGGTAACACACAGCAGCCTGGTCTAACTCCTTTGTTTGTTGATATTTCCCTAGTTAATCTTCCGATTATATATACCATAATTCTGGTGTCAGTGTATGAATCCTGTAGAGCTCTTATTACATGATTTGTTATTACATGTTTTCGTTATTGAAAGCCTTCTCGAAGTCTATAAACTATATAAACCCTATGTGTGTTTGTCGTATTCCCTGTGCTTTTCTATAATTAGTTGTAGAGTGAATATTCCATCTGTGATTGATCTACCTTTTCCAAAGCCCATTTATTCCTCTTCTATTAGTTCTTCTGGTATGATTTTTAAGTTGTTATTTAATATTCTGGCCTAAATTTTATAAGCGGTTTCTCTATAGAATTTACATCCGGTGATTGTGGTGGTTAGACTATAGTTTATGTAATTTTCTCTTCTTCTTTCTGTAGAAATTGGTTTTCGTAGAGCTTCGAAGGACCTCCGATCCACAACACACCAGATGGAATCATATACTATTCTAAAATATCTTCATATTTTTATTTTCTCCATAAACCTTGAATTTTGATCAAATTTTCATTTACTGAAAACCTTTCTTTACCATCACCGTTCATCAATTTCTATGTTCCAAAATCGCATACTTTGGTCTTCAATAATGGTTGTTATTTTAGGCAACCAAAGGCAGTACCTTTGAAAATGCGAACCGCAGTTGTTTGCGAAACGTTAGAGACAAAAAAAAACCCTATGATAAACGGCAGTGAAGGTTTGAGGTACTGCTCAAACAGTACTCAGAAGTGAGCGGAGAGCTTTCTCATACCAAAGTGTTCATGTAAGATATGACCAACACGTTCTTTAGTGTCTGCTATCTCACGTACCTTAATCGAAGATCTTTTAAAACAAGATCATGAACTTTGGCGATCATTTCCCCGATATCCTGCTCTTGGTTCATCTTCGAAACTCCTATGGCCACGTTTAAGCTCATTGACTCAGAAACAAACTGTCTTAAATAATGGCGCGGATTTTCTGTGAACATTACCCAACTTTTCTTTAATTGCTTTGGGTTTCTTCCGGCGTAACACGTTTACTTTAAAGAACTGTAAAAGATAAGGGGCGCAACGTTTTTGGTTCAAACTTTTGCAGCTCCTAAAGTATGATAGATTTCATAGATGACACACATGCGTAGATTATCTCGCCATCTCTGCGTTAGTTACCTCAATTATCAGACCACCCTCATATGTTGAGTTTTCGTATGATTCCTTTTCGTCACTTTTTGTCTTTCAGCACTTTTTGTGTATTACTGCACCCGTTCTTGTGTTTTTATTTTAATATTTCTGAAAGTGGTCGTTTAATTATATGCATTAGTGTATATAGTAATTTATGAAGTACAAAAATCTTCTACGAAACGTAAAATTAATGAAACTCCCACATTACGAAACCGTTCCTAATGTGAATTGCCCTTAGTACTTATGTAAGGCTGATCCAGGGTAACGTCGACTAAGAACAATGAGCGATACCATGATATGTTATACTTTACATACAAATTACATAATGCATTATGTTGTATGAACTGGCTAGCTTAAAATTGTTTAATATGAGCATTCGTATTAGAGTGGGAGAAACAAATTCACAACATAAGATCACAGACCGTATTATGCATGGAAGATTAACGTCTAACGTATAAAATATATAGTAATTAAGTCTGAATTATTTCTCTTAAAAATAATGATTTCGAAAAAAGATGTCACAACTTTCTTTTTGTCAAGACGAACAAAATGATATAACACACTTTTGGGAGCAGATTATATTTATGGAGAAATCACCTTTCAAAGCTCACCCTTTCAAATTTATATAATACCATACACATCTCAATTTTCGTATTGTACAACTCTGATTAACAAATGAATTATTCAACCATACAACGCTGCGAGTAGGATTTGTTTAAATTCCCAATTGAGTAAGTAAAGTGAAACCGCATATACGAGCTGGTAGCTGTTTCCCTTTTAAACTAATAGCCCCTATAATCTTCTATCATTACGGAGACGCCTTTAACGCGTGTATACATATATGAATGTAAGTAAATAAGCCGCGTAAAAGTAGATTTCAAAATATCTGCTGTTCTGTGTACAGCTTTGCCGAACTTATGTAGGTAATTATCGTGCGGTGCGTTTTACATGTTCTTCTTAGCGTAAGTGATTTCGAACAACAAAGCGAACGCCCCTATTACCGCATATTGGAAGACTCCGGTGCTTCCTTCTGTGTGGCGCGAAGGTAATTCCGTCTTACTGCTGTTGTATGGTGTTGGTGAAAAGCGCTTACATAAACACTGGGCAGATTAGCGTCTTATTATTTTGCTTTGTCGTTTTTCTTTTCGATTTCGAAGATGATGGAATGGGAGCTTTACGATGTTTTTTTGTTAGAAATGAGTTGAACGAGAGTTGATTATTAATCATCTGAGAATTGTTCTTCTTTGAACAATAGCCAATGTTGCTTGATTATTTTGCCGTTTCCTTTTATTGGACTATAAGCGATTAAAGCAAAAAGGACGTATTAATTATAGCTTAAGATTACTGACATAATTATCCGAATATAGTGAAAGGTTCGAATCTTACGGCAATAATTTCATCGATTGAATACAATGGATATTTCTGGAGACTTCCTTCAGTGTTAATATTGAGAACAACCAAATAAGTAAAGAATTTTACACAGTATGTCGGAAATATAACGAAACTTTTTAAATATACAGAAAGTTACTAACGCCATCCGTTGAATGAATACATAATCTGAAAGCTAGCATTAAAATCGATCAAGTGGGAGTTAAGTTATGGTACTTCAAGTGTTAGTACTATTTATCGATTTGTTACAAGCATATGATGGAACAACGATCTAATATTGAATTTTGTTTAAAGCTCGGTAAAAGTTTAAGAAAAACATTTGAATTAATGAGTGGTATAAGCGATTTCAGGTTACTAGTGATGCGTTGGAAGACAACCCAAGATCAGGCCGTCTCAGCAACAACATCGCGATGAGCTGGTCGAAAAAGTGCATGAAATTATCGCATACGATGCGAATTCGACTGTGGGATGGATACTGGAGGAATTAAATACGACCAAAGACATGATTTGTATACACGGAAAATCTGTTCTCGATTTGTTCCTCATGGCTTAATTGAGGACCAAAATTGCTCGCGTTTCAAAGGATCTTATCAAAACAGACAGACGAAATTGTACAGTTCTAGAATCGATTGTAACTGGTGATGAGACTTGGTACATCAAGTACGGTCCTCAAACAAAACGTCAAAGTCCTACCTGGAAGTCCCAAAGCTCTCCCAAATCGGCAAAATTGCGTTTCGAGAAGTCACTAGAGAAGGCAATGTTGATTTGTTTTTACGATATTCTACATCGAGAATTCGTTCTACGAGGTCAGAATGTCGCTGGGGAATATTATGTGGAGGTTATTGAGATTTTGTGGAAGAGAATCGTTCGAGTGAGGCCCGAATATCGCAAATTTTTGGCGGAAAAATAAGTCTGTGTGTTACCTATATTGTATAATCGCCAACGAACGATGGAAATAGCCCAAATAACAACTCTAGTTATTATGAGAATCCATCGTCAACAATGTCACGTCAAAAGTCTGTGAGTTACAACATTCTCTGTATTTGCCAGAATTATTACCGTGTGACTATTTTCTCTTCCCGAAACTGAAACTGGCTATGAAAGGAATATCTTACGACAATGTTGAGCAAGTCCAAGAGGCCGTGAAGAGGTCTTGTGAGGCGATTCCGAAAATGACTGCTAAGAATATATGCTATCATTAATAAACGAACTG
Organism: Trypoxylus dichotomus; assembly: GCA_023509865.1. NCBI lineage: Eukaryota > Metazoa > Arthropoda > Insecta > Coleoptera > Scarabaeidae > Trypoxylus > Trypoxylus dichotomus. The sequence goes on from CM042081.1 coordinate 41,389,056, forward strand.
CTTCCGGAATTGGACCGTGTCATGATGATATATATATATATATATATATATATATATATATATATATATATATATATATATATATATATATATATATATATATAAGAGTAAGAGGAGAAATAAAAATAATAAGAAGAAAGAGATAAAAGGAAAAAGAAAAATGATAAATGGTGGGGGAACGTGAAATAGAAAGAAAAGTGAACAAAATAAGAGAAAGAAATAGAGACTCCCCCTCTGTCTCTATTTTCTTCTTCAGAAGGTCAACACGTCGAGCCACCGTAACCTTCTGCCAAAGTGGTTTCGCCTCTAGCGTGGTTTACACGTTCAGTTACCGTGCCACTTTGGTTTCTCCTATTCTCCTCAAGAAGTCTCCTACGATGGAGGCGAATCGCCGAGATCCCACCTTTCTCTTTTGATCTCTTTCTTTTTCCTTTTCTTTTCTTCTCTCGTATCTCCCCCGCCCTCTGTGTCTATTTCCTTCTCTTATTTTATTCACTTTTCCTTCTATTTCACGTCCCCCCACCCTTTATCATTTTCCTTTTTCTTTTTATCTCTTTCTTCATATTTTTCTTTCTCCTCTTACACTTATTTCTTTTTATATATATCTCATCATAACACGGTTCAATTCCGGAAGTAATTCGTTTATTACTAACTCTGGCCGTGGAAGCCTACGTATTCATTTCATATACTATCGTTGGTTGAACGTGCCCAGAGCTGCGTTGATGCAGAAGGAATGCAGTTTGAGTACAAATAAATAATTTTGGCGAAGTAACTAGTTGTTTGTTTTTTATTTGAAAAGCTCCGTTATTTTTCCGACATACTGTCTACTTGTATATCAATTATAATCAGATACTCTACTAACATTAGCTTCGATTATATCCCATTTCTTTTTTATTTCCTCAGAAGTAGGCTTGGAACTTTCAATATTCAATGCAGTCTTTTACATATTTTATAAAACCATCAACAGTGAAATATCCTATATAGTATCTACTAACTCGCATTACCTAGAGACAAAAGATTCTGTTTCAAGAACACTTGCCTATAATTACTGAATATCTTTTTTTGATAAAAGTTCTACACTAGAAAAGTACACAAATACAGAATTACTTATTTAAACCAGACGTTAAAACATATAATTACTCTCACTAAATCTTTTCTGCGTTGTTTTCTAGTCTCAATTTAAAGTTCATCTTCCCACCTTTTTGGATTCACAGGTATCGCAGCAAACTCCACTCCACACAAATTTATAATCGGAACGCAGTGTTTTAGTGCATATGGACTCCTATTGTCATCCCTGTTATCGACTGAATGTAAAAAACTGTATCACACATGCAAATTATTTCCTACGCAGGCTCTAAAATTCTTAAAATACATAACTTTCTACATTCTATTGACTGGTCTCGACTATCTATATCTTCTCGGGAAAGGAAGGAACGAAGAAAATGTTATAAATTTTCACTTCTTTGTACCTTTTTTAATATATAACAATTCATAAAAAAACTTGACTATTCTGGCTGCAAGATGGAGAAGTAAAAGTAAAAATGCAAAAAAGACTAATTGACGAAACTGGGAAACAAAATTAGGGAATACACGGATAAAACAATACAAACCAATAGCTCTGGAAATGATAAACTTTCTAGAAAGTAGATGAAAGGAGTGGCTTTTAGATATTATTATAAGATATAAAATTATAGAGTGCAATATGCAATACTGATGAACGATTATCTTCTAATTACTACAGCGTTCACTTAAGTAAGGTTGGTGGAAATTTCAAAGAAGCACATTCTACACTTTGTTAAAAAGGAAATTTCCGCTTTCGTACTGCTAAACTGTGTAGATATATTTAAATTCGAATTTGTTACGTCGCCACCTTTTCTACGACAAACTTAATGTTCCAAAAATCCTTGCAAGTTATGCCAATTTATGTAGGTTGTCGTTTGGTACAAGTAAGAAAATAATTTCACTAGACAACACACTTTTTTTGCCAAAAGATTCTTTTAATTCTAGGTATGTATGCAAAATGTGTATAAATCATCTACAGATTGTGTCAGTTCGATGGGAGAGTAAACGTATAGACGAATACTCTTTTAATAGAAAATTCAACCTTTATTCAATATGCTTCTTCTATTAAAAATATTTTCAATACAAAATCGCAGCCGGTTAGATGCAGTAGACATGAATTTCATTGAACATGGAAGCATCAACATCTGATGAAGCTACAGTGATAGCGAAACATGTCATATTATTACTGTGTTAAAATATATAGGAAATATTTGTGAAATTGAGTTTTACTTCTTCGCCCATGTTCAATATGGATTTCCAACAAGTATCGGCCGATTCAATTGAAAAAAATGAATTTAATTGCTTGAAGATGATCAGGATGTTGAATTATCTTGTAGTACATCCAGCTTCTACATGTTTTCATCGACTAAAATAAACACATTTTGAAAAAGAATAGTAAAATAGAATACCTTTGATTTTATGATTAATATAATTTCGTCAGTTTGCAGTAGAAATGATATTGTGTCCCTGCACAAGTACGCCAGGTGTTTCGTTTGCTTTAAATGAAGAGTCATGATGCTTAACATACCTTTATCCTGTACTAATACTATTTTAATTGGGTTCAAAATATAGTAGTAAGGAATGAATGACAATATAGTATGTACTATCTCAGCAGATACTCCGTTATAGTTCCTTATACTTTCCTGCAAACACAATTTATAACTAATCACGTTTTAACAGTCGTTTCCCAAAATCAATGCCATTAATCAAGTTTGACTAACATGCAATTTCATGTTTTTTAGTGGCTGTAGTAGGTATTGCATTCGTCTTGCGACTGTGATAGGAAGCATCATCCATGAGTGTTACTAAAGTGATAGACGAATTAGACAATAAACGATTTAAGAATTAGTTATCGTATAATTCTGCACAAATTTCATCAATATTCAACCTGCAACGAGCCTATTTTCATTACCACATCGTTATCCTGAAGGCATTGGAGATGTTAAACCTGTACTTAAATCGTTAATAAAGCTTATCGAGATGTATTTACAGTGTTCATGCTTTCGAGACAAAGTGACCAAGATTAAGCTACCTTTCATCAGTATGCACAATGTTTCTCCTTGCATTATTATATTTCTTAATAGTTCATAAATATTTAGGCGTCATCTTATACGATCGTAAGATTATTTTCTTTCAACTTTGTTCAATAATAACCCATGTACCATACAAATGGTGTCGGGAGTAGTTTGTTTTAAAGCTTAACAAACTTCCTCCACTGCTTCCTATCCTTTGCCAACTTCGCTGCTTCAGTCCATGTTTTACTTCTTCTTTCCAAAATTTTCGGTATGACATTGTCCCAAGTCTGCCGTGGCCCCATTATTCATTCTTTGCAGATGCCCCCACAATTTCAGTTGTCTCTGCTCAATAAATTCCACTACTGAATTAATTTCTAAATCTCCCCTTATATCGAGGTTTTTTTATTCTATCGCATTTTGTGATCCCTTTAAGTCTTGTCAAATACCTCATTTCCATGGCTTGTATCTTACTTGTTTGGTTTTGTTTAGTGTCCACGTTTCGCACCCAAACGTTAATATAGCTCGATAAATAGACTTATATACTTTTATTTTCATTTTCCGGGAGATTTCTTTTTTGTTTATAAATTTTTTATTCATAGCGTAGTATAATTTCGTCGTTTTCTCAATTCTTTTATTGATGTCTACTTTTTGCGTCTCACTCTCGTGGAATATCACTCCTAGGTATTGGAACGTTTTTACTTATTCGATTTCCCTCCCTTCGATTTGAAGTCTCTTCTTCTCCTATTACTATTACTTTACATTTACTTTTGTTCATCTTTATTCCACTCTCTTTTTTTGTGGGGTTCCATTTTCTAAATTTTTCTGTAAATCTTTTTCATTTTTTGCAACAACCGCTACATCGTCTGCAAACCATCCTTCAGATACTTCGACTCGTTGTAAGTTAATATATCCTATTAATATTTTTTGACTTTTCCCCATACATGTTTTAATTATTTCGCCCATCTATGTAACGAACAATACTGGGCTTAGGTTTCCTCCTGGTCTTAATCCTTCTGTTATTCTAAATGTTTCTGATTCAGAGTTATTTGCGATGATGGCGTTTATATTACTATTATATGTTATATCATTTGTATCAACCTCCTTATTTTATTATTTACTCCTTTATGATCTTGTGTGCCTTTTTTCCTTACTGAATCCGCTCTAAGATTCATCGTATGTGTCTTCTAATAATGATCTTATTCTTTTATCTATTATGTGTCCTAGTATTTTCATCGCTGAACTTAATAGGAAGACGGTGTATCTCTATGCTGTATCCCTGACCCCCTTACAGTAAAACTACAGTGGCATTATATTTTTTATTTTTCTACATAGTCTCCCTCTACACTAATGCACCTGGTCCATCGCTGCTCCAACATCTCAACAGCCCCATGGAAAATTTTTTGTCCAACCTCTGCAAACCACCTCTTTACACTTCATAATTACTGGAAAATTTTGCCCCATGTAAGATTTTTTTTAATTTGCGGAAAAGCCCGTAATCACTAGGAACCAAATCTGGCGAATATGGTGGGTGCTCCACTAATTCGAAGATGCTTCCTGTATAGCAGCCATAGCAATACCAGATGTATGGCTGGGAGCATTATTCTAACTTTCCTCGGCGTTTCTCTTTAATAGCGTCTCGCAATTTAGAAATCTATTATGCGTAGTAGGCCCCTGTAATTCTCTGTCTCTTTTGCAAATAGTGAGTCAGTGTGTGGTGTACCACATGATAACAGTGTCGGTTTTGCAGTACGATATCGTGCATCTCTTTAATGTTTTTGTCTGTTGTTGCCATTGTGGGAGGATCGCCGGCATGTTGGTTTTCACAGGATGTTCTTCCGCATTTAAAATCTTGACACCAGCGTTTGTTTATATCATAAGAAACTGCAGACTCACTAATAGCTGCCATAATGTCTTTATGAATTTGAGTTGGCGTTATGCCCTTTTTCTATAGGTATTTTATTACGGCTCCATGTTCTACAGGTTCCATTTTTATGAATGATCACAACACAGAATTCAAGAATTAGTCATTGCACAAAACACTTTGAGATACAAGCTTGATACTATGTAGATATGATCTACAAATATGAGTTAACTAATTGGCAGAAACATTAATCAAACAACCAATTAGAAGTAGCTAAGGAGTGGGGCATGAGGATCTGACCCCGTATCTCTATAACTATTGTAGTCTCTCTTGTTGCCCTTGTTCTTATATTGGCACAATTAGTGCCTTTTCTAGTCATCTGGTACCTCTTATTACTATTATTATTGTTATACCTTATTTGAATAGACCTATATATTACAAATTACGCGACTGTAAGTAACAAGCAATTCAGCTAAAATCAATTATCTACATCTGCTGAATTAACAGGCTAGTGATTTAGTTTTGAAGTATTTTCGAAGTATGGATACTATAATATAGCTTTTATCTCATACTAAAAAACGTAATTTACTTTTGCAAATGGTTGGCCATGCGGTTTTTGGGACTAAGTGCGGGCAATTTAATTTTAATGGCGTTGTATGGTTTTCCGGCTGTATTTATATTGTTCTGGCAGGTCATCTGTATATGTTGTAAATATAGGATATTGAAATATACTCATTGATCTTTATTATAAACTTATCTTAAATATTTTGGCTGCGAAAAGCGATTCGTGAACTTGTACGAGAAGAATAAACACATTTAATTGGCTGAACGTTCTGAAATTTTCAGCGTACGCGTTTATATAAACGTAGTCTCCTTTGAAAAGAAAAAAGAAAAAGCGAAGCATATTTTTCCATCACATATAGAGACCTGCATATAATTACATCAGCGCGGACCTTGAACAGGTTTAAATTTTGTGTGTGTGCGTCGCGTTTCCGAATAACCTAGTAGGAGAATTCCGAAACTTGGACGGTCTCCAATCGGGCCGAAAGAAGCGAAATCACGTCGACATTGAGAGAAATATGAAATTAGACTTACGTCGCGTGGGGCACGTGTAGTTCGAATAAAAACGAATAGAACATAAAGAAATGACGAAAACTGTCGATCCTCACGATGATTATTTGAACGAGATCATCCGGTTGCAATTGAAGAAGCCGAAAAAATGGAATTGGGAACTGACGACGTCTCGGTCATCGCCTCACATCTCCCTGCCGGTCATACAGCTGTACAACGCCAAAGGAAAACTACTGGTCGAAGCCAAGGAATCGGGAAGCGAACGTCGAAGTTGGCACAGCAACGATTGGGCGATAAATAATAGGAACAGGGCCGTAGCGAGTAATGATCCCGATCCGAGGTCGTTACAGAAATGCACCACTGATATTTTACATCGGAACAGATACGACAATAATCCGCTGACGAAATACGACGGGAAAAGAGTTAACCGGACAGACTTAGATAGAGGTAGATCGTCACTTGGAGTGGTTCCAATAGGCGATAAGTCAATTGTAAGAGATGGATTGAAAAGGGAACGTAGCTTACGCTATAGGAAGACACGGTCATCTACGGGGTTGGATTTGGAGAAAGGTTCTCTTAGTAGTGAGGGATATTTTAATAAATACTATAAGAGCAAAAGTTCAAATTTGTTAGAGAAAGATCCACAATCCAGACATGCTACACGATTAGATTTCGAAAATGATCCAAAGAGAGATGTTAGTAAATACGTAAAAAGCAAAAGTGGGACTATGCTAGAAGGATTATCAAGGAATAAGAATCCTCTAAGATTAGACGACCAAATCCTTTCAAAAAGTAAAAATTTAAGTTCTACAGATTTAAATAAACAATGCCACAACGAGTCATTATCGAAGAATAATTCCAATCAAAACAGGCGTAAATTTAATTTACCTACAATCTCCGTAGATAAACCTAAAAGCGCCATAAGACAGACTAGAAGCGGTAGCCTTAATTTATCCAGCGATAAGCTGGGAGCTAACGATGGCGATGAAAAATCCATAAAGAAATCGCGAAGCGTCACGATTAGGTTTTCCGAGGATACGAAAAATGACGATCAATCCCTCGAAACGTCCAAATCCAAATTATTACAGGGATATAAACGCAGCAAGAGCGACGACATCTATAATAGATTGCTGAAGTACAACGACGAAAGCATTAAACGGGCAATAAACGACGGCTATAAAAAGTTCTTGAACGCTGATATTAACGAAAAAACAAGCAATAATAACAACGCAAAGGTGGAGAAGATGAAGAAGGAGATCGTCCAAGTGAAACCCGAGCTTAAACCCGAAATAAACCGCGTCAGGTACAGCAAGTATATAACGAGAACTTGTAGCGCAGGAACTCTGGTGATAAAAGAGGAAAGTTTCAACAATCCCAATTTTAGACGGCGTAGAAAAACCGCGGATTCCGAACAGCGAGATGGTACGAAGGTTCCTAATTTTTCCAGTTTGCGTCGTAGGGAATTAAATCCCGATCGAAAGGACGATATCTCCTATCCGCATATGCTCACCCATATTAAGGGAAGTCGACCGAATTTCGAGAGAATGGACAGTCTCAAACTTCCCGCTTACAATAACTTGTTCCATTCGAAGAGCGACGTCTCTCCTTTCACCGACGGCGGCCGACTTTTCCATTCCCCCGCCGTATCGAACAACGGCTGCAATTACACGGTGGAGGAGCCGAGCAGCTTGGAAAGTAGAAAGAACAGCGAGGATATTGGTGTCGAAAAGTTCCAAGGCGAGAGGAGGCCGACCAGGCGGATGAAAAAGGTCCGGAGGCGATCCGGTGAAGATTCCGCGTCGTTCTCGTCCGGAACTTCCACGGACGACGCCTATAGAAAGGGAAACAGCGTTAAAGGTAGGGTGATTTCTTTGTGTGTGTCTGCGCGTGTGTTTGCACTTGGCTTGTACGCGTGTCGTTCGAAGCTTATTTATTCTCAAGCGGCTGTTCCCGTTCTATATTTTGTGTTTGACTTTGGTTTCCGTTCGGGCCTATGGGAGAGAGGATTATTCGTGATGCGAAATTGTATTGGGAACGCGGAGGGAAATTTTGTGTTTGATTTCGTTTCTATTTTTAGTAATGAAAGGGGGAAAGGTATAACGAAATGTGGATTGGAATACGGGAAACAAGTCAATGCTACACAGGGAATAAAGTTCTTGCGTCAAACAAATACGCATCGAATAAAACAAATCATCATTTTAGATGGCGGTAAAGATATGTTTGAAATGAATATGTAGGCTTCCACGGCCAGAGTTAGAAATAAACGAACTACTTCCGGAATTGGACAGTGTCAGGATGAGATAGTATATAAAAGAAATAAGAGTAAGAGGAGAAAGGAAAATAAGAAGAAAAAGAGATAAAAAGAAAAAATGATAAAGAGTGGGGGGACGTGAAATAGAAATAAAGGTGAAAAGAGTAAGAGAAGGAAATAGAGACAGGGGGGAAGGGGTTTGAGAGAGAAAGAAAAAAGGAAAAAGAAAGAGACCAAAAGAGAAAGTTGTGATACCACCTTTCTTTCTATTTCACGTCCCCCCACCCTTTATCATTTTTTTATTTTTTCTTTTAGCTCTTTTACTTCTTATTTTTCTTTCTCCTTTTAGTTTATTTCTGTATACAGTGAAATCTCCCTTGCACGGACACCAACGGGACTAACTGAAGATATCCGTTCAGGAGGGATGTCCGCATAAAAGAAATATGTAGTATATACAACAAAAATCGTGTTTTAACGAAAAATGAATATATTAAAGAAACTGTGACATTTAAATCGTATATGTATATAAATGTTTTTAAAATAAATAAGAAACTTTAAACTTAAGAAAAAAAAGTTTATTTCCTTTAGATATATACATACAAAGTATAATATATGTATGTACATAGATACATAGATGTAGTATGTAATACAAAACAATGAAATGAATAGTCACTTTAAGGATGCAAAAATTCATATATTGTTGTTTGACTTCTCTTTTTCTTTAAAATGGCGTCTTGAAATCGTATTTCTAATTTAGAAAGAAGCTCCAAAGACTGTATCTCCTGGAACCTCATCGACATCAGAATCTTCCGAAAGTTCTTGTATTTCAACTGGATTTGCAATTTCTTGTTCTGAATCTGGATCTTTTTTTGTGTTTTTGTGATGTTAGCCTTAGAATAATAGAGGGGTGAGTTCGAATAGCGGCTTTACTATTGCCTTACCGATAATGGGGAGTATTTTAAACACCTATTGAATTAAGTGCAACTCCATTCTGATGGTAATAAAATAGTTTTCACCAAAATGTTGACTTTTAATTTTTAAACTTTAACTTGTAAAAAGTGATCAGATTTAAAAATGGTGAAACCCTAAGAGATTGCTAATAACAAGACCTTTACAAAGGCATATCATTCGATATGGTTTTCACCTCCGATTAGGGACCACAATTCAATACAAGGTATTTTAAATGCTATTCGAAGTAACTAGTTTTGAAATGAAAGCCAGTATGTACTTAAGTGCAAACTCACTGCATGCATTGGCTTAACAAACTATTTCTATTGTTTGAAGTGTGCGGTATTTTGTACTATCCTGTTGGTATTATTATTCCACTGAAATGGTTACTAGAACAGATATTTTCTTATTTTTGTAAATAATTATTGCTGCCACAGTATAATGTTCATTCTCTTGCATTATATTTCTGGTGCTATTCTTGCTTTCTAGTGATTTAGGTTTATTTGGCCAAGGTCGTTTTATAATGGTTGTCGCAAATAACAGGTTTTAGTATATGAATTTCCTTACAGTCGATTCGGGGAACTTTGAAACTGTTCGTTACCTCAGGTGGCCGTTTTAGACAGGTGGCCGTTTTAGACAGGTGGCCGTTTTAGACAGGTGGCCGTTAACACGGATTTTATTGTAATAAAAGTATATAAGAGGTAAATATACACTCACATACGCATCTGAGAGGGTTCTTGTCAGTTCTTCTAGATCTAAGCCTTCTAGAATTTACTCCTTTTGTTACAATATCAGGGCCATCCTAAAGATCTACGTGACCGCAAACAAAAATAAATTTTCAATTTTAAAAATTTTCACCTCCCAAGAATCTGTATGTTAAGTCAATCTAGTTAGGTTAAGTTAGCACAAAATTGTAACAGTGGATATCCAAACACTGATGCACGTTTACTATTATCACCTGATGTCACATAATTCTTAAGTCTTGAAGCACTCTTCAGCACTTCAGCCTTGGTAACGAAGGAAACACCAAAACAGGGATAATTAATACGTATACTTTGCGAAACCCATTCGGTAATACCGAATGCATTACAAAAATTATGTGCAAAACTATTAACGATGCCTTAAAGTTGAGTTAGCTGTTCGTATGTTTTTACTCACTCAAATATAAATCTCTTTCATATTTAAGTCTTTTAACTTTTGTCGTGAACCAAAGTGGATACTGTAAACACTTTCAGCTCTGTTATAGTATCCAAAAAAGTTAAGACTGTTTTATGAGTGTAATGTGTTTATTTCTCTTATATATTTGACGAACTTATTTATTGCCTTCCTTGCAATAACACAAAATATGTATATCTGGATATGCATATAGTTCTATTTTATATATTTTTCTCCGAAAATAGGAAACTATAAAATTCGTTCGTCCCTCCAGAAAGGTCGACTTATATACAGTTAGAATATTAAGAGAACGCAGGGGGTTACTTTAATACATTATGTATTCAGTAGTCCTGACCTACTTTTGCTTATGGACCCTAGACCTTTTTTTTAGTGTACGTCGTATCATGCCTTTAATCTTCATGCTTCAATCCACTTTTTTTGTTGGTCGACGACCTTACGTTAAATTTATTCGGGGCATAATGGGTGTTTCTTAAAATTTTCACCAAAATATGCCAGCCGCGATATACGTTTACGGTAACATGATGAAGTGAAAGGCAGACGTATTGATTTTTGACCGTTTGCGAGTCGAATACCTTAAAGTCGTTACTGTAAATGGAATAGAATAAGTTTATATTGAATAGCATAATATATATTGATTAAATGCGCTGGTTTTCTTCATTAAGTTAAATAAAATTTAACCGAAACATGTTTAGAGGATCTAAATCAATATTAATTACATGAATTATGATAATAAACGGCTCGGTGGTCTAGTGGTAAGAAGGTCAGCACTTGAGTTTGGCAAGCGAAAGTAATTAACGGTGCTTCATCGTTCATGGCTAGAGGGTGTAGTACCGAGCCTATGGAATACTTTACATACACTTTCCTACACCTTAAGGCTTCTGCGGTTTTGATAAACTAAAATAATTTACAATCCATTGGACCGCGTACCAATATGAAGGTTTCTGTCTTGTTGGTGCAGTAATTTAGAAATTTCTTGCTGCTAAAATTGCTGCAGATATTTACGGAATCATTTTCTAACAGCGAGGACCATTTGAGCGAACCATTGGACCTTTGGTTATGATTTTAATGTGTCAAACATACGAAAATCGTCACGGGATAAATCAGGACTAAAATGTTTCATATTTTATCTCTGTCAATCGAATGCGTACGAGTGAGCAAATCTTGAACAGTAGGAATCATATGGGATAAGCAATATCATGCAGAGAAATCACACTTTTGCTGATGGAATATGGATAACTTTTTGCATATTGACTTGCTCAATCGCTCACATAAAATATGCTAAAAGTTACATAGGCGTGTTATACCAATAGTTAAGCTTGGAAGTGATTCTAATCTGGTTTGGGACTGTTTTGGGTATGGAGGCACGTAAGATTTACTAAAGGTTGATAAAATTACAATTTTCTTGCAATTTCAAACGTAATTAAATTTCCGAAAAAATATCGGTCTCGAAGGGGACTCGAATCCAACATCTTTACGTCTCCGGCGTAACGTGTTAAACCCTTGCACTACAAGACCATTGAATTCAAGTCGCTTTAAATCCCCCTAGATGTTACGATGCCAGTAGATATATTGTAATAATATTAATATGAATATTTTTTGGAAATTTAATTACGTTGAACATTGCAAGAAAATTATAATTTTATCATTACTAATGCCAACGGTGGTTTAGTACCGATATTCATATTAATATTAATATTAATATGAATATTAGTTTAACTATTACGCACTTGCCGTTTAATAGTATAGTGTGCGTGAGATATTACAATATATGTATATACTGGCATCGTGACATCTAGGGGAATTTAAAGCGACTTGAATTCAATGTTCTTGTGGTGCAAGGGTTTAGGATGTTAGTCCGGAGACGTAAGGATGTTGGGTTCAAGTCCCCTCCGAGACCGATATTTTTTCGGAAATTTAATTATATTGGAAATTGCAAGAAAATTATTGTAATTTTATCATTACCAATGCCAACGGTGGTTTAGTATTGATATTCATGTTAATATTAGTATTACTATGAATGTTAGTTTTATTGAAGGTTAATGAACTTTTAAGAAAAAAAAAGGACTGAACATGTGTGGACTGAATGCAGGTCATATTTATTCACGATAAATATACCAAATACACCTCAGTGTTGCATAGACCCTATTTAGAAACACCACAAAGGAATAATGTGTGGAATGGCGCGGTCAAAGTCGCGATTTGAAGTACAAAGAGCTCTTATGGGATGAATTCGACAAGCGAAGAAGAAAAGACATACTTGTATTTAAACAATATATATGGGACATTCTACAAAGAGAATGAAATGATTACTAAATTGATTAGAAAAATGCGGGTATTTTACAAATGGTATTAGCAATCAAAGCTGATTATTTCGACAACAAGAAAGTTTAATTTTTATTTTATTGTAATGTTTTTCCACATTTTTTGTTTATTTATGTGTTTTACTGGAGAATATTATGTTGCGTTTTAGTTTCTTTATCAAAACTTCCATGGACGACAGTGTATATAAAAAAATGTAAAAAATACGCCTTACGTATGGTTAAAATTATCTTTCGATGTAACAATATGGAATATTTGGAAGATTACAGAAGTTGTTAATAATTTTAGAAAGAGCACCTTTGCCAAGTAGGCATGGTACTTTCCAAAAGCCAATTAATATTGGAAAACCACAGTGTTCCAGTACCAGTGAATAGTGTTCCAACTATTTAAAATCCATTCACTTAAATTTGATTACTAGAGAAATAATCGCGTCAAAATTTCCACCACAAGATTGACTCCTCAACTTTTTGGACATTTAAACTTTTCAAAAGTCTGATTTCGATTTATCATTTCTTTTTTTAATATAGGTCAATACACCTAAGACAAAAATGCCTGAAACACGTCCACTTGAATCAGAAGCTAACGGTATTTTGCATCCAACATTAATAAGAACAAAATATAATAAAGGCACAAACCAAACAATATCGGAGAGAAAAGTAGGACAAATTTAGAAAATAATATGAGGGCCATTAGGAAAGTAAAAGTAAAGAACGTTTTGTTTTCACACGTGACTCCCACCACCACCGCTGACTCATCATTGACCTTGGACCAGTGGTTCAACAACTTAGCGGCAACTGAGAAAAGCTGATAAGACGGTACCACAAGTGCCAAAATTTGAACGGGGACTACGATGAAAAGTAGCTAGGGTATCTAATTTTATGTAAAATACAGTCTCGCTTAATTATATCTAATAAAAATTTTCATATAAAAAAACCTTCTTTACTTTGCGAATGATCCTCGTAATTGAGTTCCAAACGAGGAGAGATTATATCATTGCAGTACATTCATTTCGCGATTGTGTTTGACCTTCACTAAATAAGTTTTAACAAATTCCTAATCCAATTGGAAAAAGTTAATGATGTGATACAATTCGACAGACGTAAGTCTTCTTTTTGTAATCTTAAGCAAAACATACAAAGCAAGTGTAAATAGCAGAAGTAAGAAAACCTTTAAGGAATTTTAATGCAGGGAAAATATTTACTGCTGTCAATTCTATTCGACGTAATATTTTATTGACTAAGTCTCGCGAATACAAATGAAGCGCCAGTCACGCAGAAATTGTTCGAAATAATATTCCCACGAAAGTTTAGCAAGAGCCTTTCGCGACGCCTCCTTAAACCGTTCGAATATGATTGCCATTGCTATTCTTCGGCCGTTCTATTTCTGAGACCCTACATAATGTAATTGGTAGTGAGCGAGCATGTGTCGCACGAAAAAAGAGATTGTGAATTGGTCGGGTAAACACTTTTTTCTTGAATTTCAGTACCAAAATATATGTACGTTGAAAGTATATACAGAAGGAATCGTTTGAAGAAAGCGAAATAGAAATTTTGGCCAAGACAATGAGACTTTGTTAAAGCCGAAAACACGTTATTTGTTATTCTAGTTATTTACTTCTTGGAATAAATATAAAACCAAGAGATTTTAACATACAACTTTTGTCTGAATAAATTGATAAAAAGGTGTTATGTTAGTATGAATATTTCAATTTCTTTTCTGTAAGAAAAAACCTTGCGATTGTTACCAATTATGCTTCCCTGAGACATGCAATTTTGAGATGTAACTGGTAGAAATACGCTAACTCTCTTTCACTATAGATGCAACTGAAGCGGGTTTCGGGGGAGGGGAGTGTGCCTTCAGTCTTACCTGCATCGTCTGGGTATTAAACTCTCATTAATCCATCCTTTGAACAAGGCGTATCCCCTGGAGTAGCGGTCATCATTCCTACTCATAAAAAAGCAGTACCTTCAAGTATAAGTAATTACAGATCAGTAGCGGTAGTAGTAGTGCTACGAAGGCGACCTGAAATGTTTCCGAAATCGTCGAGAAAAACACTGTATTGGTGTGGTCTTTTATTTTTATTTTTCCATGGAATCTCCTCGAAGATCAATATGCTTTTTCAAACGGTGCCTCTAGGCCGTTTCTCCTTCAATACCCTATTGAATCGGGTCATTAAATCGTTCTAGTATTGCCCCGTGATCGTCCTTCCCTTCTGCAGATAATCGATGAGGATCACACCTTGGGAATCCCAAAAAATTGTCGCCGTGACCTTTCCGGTCGATAGAATGGTCTTTGCTCTCTTCGGAGCCGATTCGCCCGGAAAAGTCCAATGTTTCGACTATTTCTTCGTCTCCGGTACGTAGTGGTGGATCCAAGTCTCATCCGCGGTTACGAAACGCATGAAGAAATCCCTTGGATTGCGTTAGATCGTGGCCAAACACTCTTCCGAAATGGTCACCCGATTTCGCTTTGGCTCCGGTGTGAGCAAACGCTGTATCCATCGCGCCGAAAGCTTTTTCATGCCCTAAATTTCGTGTAGGATATGGCCAACGCGTTATTTTGAGATGCTTGTTGCCAAGTGGGAGAAAAGTAGCCGAAAGAATATATTAATAGAAAGACACTACATTGTTTTATGGAGTGGTCGCTGTCTAACAAACATCAGACGAGAACCTTAGATGAGACGTGGGTTAACCTAGACCACACCAAACAAAATGTATGGAAAGATACAACAATTCTTTTGGCAATACAAGCTCTTATTGATAAAGTAACAACCGGACCAAAAAATCCATCTAGAAAATGAAGTAGACCTATAATATTGCATTTCGGTAGTGATAATGGTTTTGTAGAGAATGGGTTGCTATATTTTGAATCAAGAAAAACTTGCTTTCTTCGGAGCCGATTCGCCCGGAAAAGGCCACTGTTTCGACTATTCCTTGGTCTCCGGTATGTAGTGGTGGATCCAAGTCTCATCCGCGGTTACTAAACGCACGAAGAAATCTCTTGGATTGCGTTGGATCCTGGTCAGATACACCTCCGAAACGGTCGCTCGATTTCGTTTTTGCGCCAGTGTGAGCAAACGCGGTACCGATCACACCGAAAGCTTTTTCATACCCAAACCGTATAAGATATGGTGAACGCATTCTTCTGAGATGCCTGTTCTCTCTGCTATCCCTTTCAGCTTCAATCAGCGATCGGCTAACCCCACATCATGAATCTTATCGACCATTTCATCGTTGGTAGCGGCTTTTGGCCGTCCACTGCGTGGTTCGCCACTTGTGCTTGTACGGTCACGTTTGAACTCGCTCACCCAGGAGCTGATGGTCGAAAATGATGGAGTACATCCGCCATGAATCTCTAGCAAAATATTTCGAATTTCTGAGGCCGTTTTCCAAGCCATCCAGAAGTGTTTAATCACTGCACGAAATTGGATTTCATCTATTTTTGCTACACAAAACACACTCTTAAACAATAACTATTGACAGTAGACATGTGAAATTTTGACCGTTGACATAAAAAAGCTTGCCTTTACCGACCAATGAATCCAATTTAATTTTCGTGCACCACCGATTCCGGAAACATTTCAGATTTCTCTCGTAATTGGTACTATAATTTGTAACAATCATTACAAACTAAGTGTCAAAATAGTTATCACATGGTTTACGCAAATAACTAACATTTACGGGACAATAGCCAAAGATTTCTGCTACTTTCTTGGCTGGTTGAATTAGAGCTCTGTAAGAACAGAACATAACCTGATGTAAGTAAAAGGAACATTAAATCTAAAAACCATCAAAACTTCACGGCACCTCTATAACGCAAACTCTCAAGAAACGTAATACGTAGAGGCAGAACCTTTATCCGTCGGCAGCGCTGGAAACGAATCTTAATCTTAGTTGAAACGCTAGCCCGTCGCCGTAACATAGCAATAACATAAGCAGTAACCTGAACGTAATTTTCCGTGACATGCTCAGCTAATCTTCCGAAAGCTAATAAGAATATTATTGTAGGAGAGGTCGGACAAACTTACGGCAGTCCATTAGAGGCGACTTCCGCTAGCTGTTAGGGGACAGTGAATGGCGGCTCTTACTATGCTAATGAAGCCCGGCGAAAAAAAAAAATAAAAAACGAAGGGTTCGTGTGGTATCCGTAACGATACCCAAGCGACGCGTACAACATTCAAATTTATTCGAGCACTTATAAATAATTAACGATCTATCTGCTGCGGAATGTATGGGAGAGATATATAAATGAATAATATAATATACGTGATATTACGATTGCTTAAATCATAAATTATGCGGATAAATTTGAAAATACAGTCCGCAGCTTCATAAAGTAATATAGGGATTTTCTACGGTCTGAATACATTTGACCTAATTTTGCATTGTTAAATATTGTGTACGGTAATATGTCTGTTTTGATTCTTAAACAAGATCGGTAGGAATACGACACGTAAATTGCTCGTATTATTTACGAGGGGAGGTCCAGAAGTTCGTGGAATGAAAGGGTTTTAAATAAAATAAAACAATAAATCTATTTTTCCTTTTCAATATAATCACCCTTAAGCACAATACATTTATTAGATCTATGAATTAATTTTTCTAAACCATCATAAAAATATTTTTTATCTTTCGTTTCAAAATGGGCCAAAGTTGCCTCCTTTACCTCATTGTCGTCGGAAAACTTTCTTCCACGTAAGTCTATTTTTAAATTGGGGAACAAATGAAAATCACTAGGTGCCAGGTCTGGACTGTAGGGTGGATGGCCTATTGATTGAAGGTCATGCTTGTGCAGAGCAGCCATTGCAACTTTGCTCTTGTGAACCGGCGCATTGTCTTGCAAGAGTAACACACCCTTGGTCAATTTTCCTCGACGTTTTTCCTTGATGGCCTCCTTTAATTTTTCTAATATCGCTGCACAATATTCTCCGGTTATGCTCCTACCTTTTTCTTTGTAATCAATCAATAATAAATAACAGTAGCCATCAACTTTACCAGCCGATTCTGACACTTTGAATTCCTTTGGCGATGGTGTTCCCTTTTTGGACAATTGCATGGATTCCTGTTTAGACTCAGGCTCAAAGTGATGAACCCATGTTTCATCTCCGGTAACAATCCGCTCCAAAATCTGTGCAGGTTTGTCTCCACACAGCTCCAAAAATTGTTTGGACGCACGGACGCGCTGCTGTTTCCGCAGCGGCGAGGGCATTCTCGGTACCCATCTTGCACTGACTTTTGTCATACTCAGGTGGTCATGCAGGATACGCCAAATTGGTGGTATCTTATACTCCAACTAATGCAGATAATTGTCTTTTCTTCAAACGGGCATCTTGCAGTAGAAATTTTTACACTTTTTCGACGATGTCTGATGTGATGGACTCAACTGGCCGTCCTGAGCGGGGGTCGCCTTCAATCGACTCCCGACCATATTTAAAAAGACCATGCCACTTATAAATCATTGATTTACTAGGGCACTGTTCCCCATAAATGGTTTCCATTTCATTCAATATGGTTTGAGCGTTTTTTTCTTGCTTTGTAAGGAACTATATCACAGCACGGTGTTCAATTTCCTCCATAGTTTCAGTTTTCTTCCGGATTGATCTGTTTAGCAATCAACTATTCGTAAACGACTTGCGCTGCAAGTTAACTTATATACTAATAATGAATCGCCAATCAGAATGACACCTAGCACAATGATTACTTACAATGATAAATACTGTAAATAGTAGAAATCTTTTTCGGGTTTTGTCGTGTATTCACTGTTTTACTTGACGTTTCTAAAGGCTGGTGTTGTTGTCTCTTGCTTCTCTGTATATATCCCATTTCTGTGCCGCTTTGCTGATCCATAACCGTTCCGGTTTGCTAATCCGTAACCGTTCCGTTCCGTTCCGTTGAATCGCGTCGTTCGTTCTACGATAACTCCGCAGTGCTAACTTCCACGTGTTGCTAATCTTGTATCCCTTTTCGCTATTGAAGTTGTTGGTATTCTTCATTATTTCTATTGATTCGCTTATTATCCTCGGGTAGTAGTGGCTGGTCCTGGTTACTACCTTAACGTCCGGTGATCTGCTTGTTGATGCAGGTGTTCTGCTACTGCGGATCTTTTAATATGTCTATTGATGTGTTGCAGGAATTCTTCTGGAGTCCTTGGTCTGTGCGGCCATATGACAAAGGTGTCATCTACATATCTATACCAGCATTTAGGTTTCATCCTGCTAGGTTCGATGGCTTCATGTTCGAATGCTTCCATAGAGATGTTGGCGGTTACAGATGATAGAGGAGATCCCATTGCAGCACCACTCGCTTGCTCGTAGAATTCTCCGTTCCATAGGAAATAGGTCGAAGTAAGGCAAAGTCTCGCCAAATCAATCAGATCCGGCTGTAGTCCTTTAGGTATTAGTTGTTGCTTGATCATCATGAAGATGCACGTACGCATTTGTTGCATAATTAGTCCCTTTAAAGCGTGTAGGATAAAGACAAAATCCCAAGGTGGCGAAATATGTATACATCTTAAATCATCGAGAAAGTGAGAGTAAACAATTGCGCACACACTCGCTTTTTGAACTACGAAGACGTGCCTTGTACTATAGATTTAAGGAAGAATTCAATTTGTCCAAGATACAATATTCTATTGCTTTTTAATATACGACAGCGACCTGAAACGATCCTACTTTTCCGACAGCTTTTGAAAAAGTATATTGATCTTGGAGGAGACTACATCGAAAAATAAAAAAGCACACCAATATCGTGTTTTTCTTGTCGATGCCGGATACATTTCATGTTGCCCTCATGAGAGCACTGAAGTTACAATGCATTACATGTTTTATTTCTACCTAAATGAATTTTAATTCTTATATACAACTTCTGGAAGTGGTTCTGAAAGATTCCAGTAAACAATTGCCGATGTAAGACTGGATATTTCAGCAACACAATGCGGTTATCCATAATTCCAGTGGCTTTATTGAAAGGAAGTTAATTTGTTATGCTCTGTTCGCTCTCCCGAACTGAAGCCCAACGAAATTTTTTTGGGGAATATTGGCAAGAGAGGTGTATGCGATAACGAGGTATTGGAATGATATTCCGATTTCAACAATAACCAAGCTGATAGATAGTACAAAGACCCGAATGTTTGAAATATAGAATAATAATAATAAATATATAGTAAATAATAAATATAGAATAGAGAATTTATTTTATTTATAAATAAATATTCTCTATATAAACATTTTTTAATGTTATTTTCTCTTGCATTTGTGTGTCTTTGTAGTTCGACATTAATTTCGATATATATAGATATTACGAAAAAGTAAAAGTTTGAAGGATGTGTTATTATCACAGTTTTATATAATTTCAATGCAAATATTTTTAGTTCCATACTCCATTTTTTTCTGTAGCAAATCTTGTGTTATTGCGTGCTATATCCGTAATTTATCAGAAAAAAAGGCTGGCGAAAGAGCTAACTTTCGATATTATATTGTGCCAAATAATAAGATATTGGATCGTATGTCGAACTTGGACCTTTTTCATGTCCTATGTGGTATATCTTATATTTTTATTGATACTTTCTATACGATATACGATTATTACTTTCCTTTCCTTCCATTATTTCGTCATTGCTCTCAACTACGTATATCGAAATATATGAGTGTTATATAAATTGTATGTATTGTTTACAGTGATATAGATGCGTTTATCTTTTTGCACAACATATAACGTTCAGCATAATTGACACTAGTTCTACTAATATTTCAGTATCACTTATAAACTCAATGGTGTTTAAGTCTTCTGTTGTTGATTCCTCTTGACATGATGTCGGGGGATTTGCAAGCATTTGAAGGTTTGCGTATTAATCAATCATGAGATTAATTCGATCGTATTTTTTAAACAGAATTAATTATGTTTATTTTAATGGATTTAAATCTCGAATTTTTTATCACCATCACCATAGTCCCTATCCAATTTATTAGGGCCACTTGCCAAAATGTTAAAATATATAATGAAAAACGTATTGCACAAGCATAAATTTATTCAGAACTAGTTATAGGCATCGCCACAACTATATAACTAATATTTTGTAATGCCTCATTTGGCTTTTATAGTTGCTCTTATTCTTTTTGCCATACTGTGTATGTAAGCGTTAAAGGTACGTCTAATTGTAGGGTCATTTTGCCACACATCCCCAATATTTCTTACTAATTGCCCTTTTCTAGTGTTTCTTCACGAATACACGCGTGATTTTAGAACAATCCACACGTTCTCAATTGCGTTGAAGTTGGGAGAATTTCCCGGCCAAGGTAACACTGGCAGAGCGTGCGTTTCCAAAAAACTTTGGATGGATTTGGCCATGTGGCACGGTGCCTTATCGTGCATGAATATGTAAGGGCCTTCATTCGGAAAAACCGTGTTACATAAACAGATACATATTCCATCTACAATAGTAACCTATCCAAATAATATTCTACGAATTACTGCGTCTTTCAATCCTGTTTCTAATCGAAATCTTTTTGTTGTTGGCATAGGTCAGGTTTTGTTTATTTCGATGTTTCATTTTTTATATTTGACGGTGAAAACTTTTGTAATTTGCTTTTACTGAAAGTATCTAAGTTTGCAACACAACAGCTTCAATCGCTTTGTACTTTTTAATTATCGAAAGCTTTATCTCTTCTTGAACTTTCATGATTTTCGATTAAAAAGTCTCTTTAAGCTTTTACTTAGCTATTGCATTGCTTATTTGTGAGCCTGTGAATGCCTATGATCTTCTGTGTTTCCTTTGGTCATCACGTGGTTTGTGAGTTTTGGCATGCTATACAGTATCAGGTTTGTACAGATCCACTTTCTATTAAACTCCATCACTGTCCAATTAACGCAGAATATATGATAGCTTTGTTCACATTTATTTCCGCCATACACATAATCATTACATCGACCATTAATTCCATTAATTGCTTTTAAAATTTGAACTAAATTAAGTTAACAAGCGATTCTGTCACATTCAAAACAAATTCATCCGGAATTTATCGGGAACGTTCATATTTCCTACAAGCCTCACTTTATGCAGCCATCTAACGTATAGCCATCCGATAAATATAAACGATACAGTCAATTTTGCGTGCGACTTCCGCAAACAAAGTGCGTCGCTAAGGTTCTCACGTTTTGACATTCGCCTCCTGATATAAATAACGTAGATGGTGGGACGTACCGTATTTCTAACCGTTCCGTCGCGATATATGAAATTTTATTGTCAGTTTCGAATATTGAGCGTGAAAAATGTCGGGTACGAAGTATCTAGGTACGCCAAGATACCCAAATCACCCAATACATAACGTTTTCGATTCATATTCGTACGCATTTTCCCGTGCAATTTTCTCCGCAATGTCCCCCACCCCGTTTACGGTAATGTCGTATTTGAATTGATGGTGTTTGATGCCGTTGAAAGATATCGAAGTTGTTGAAAGTCATTCCGCTATTAGGAACGTGGATATACATATATTGGATTTGAATTTCTGTATGTATGATGTAATATTGCAGAAATACCAAGTTAACTAAGTGTATACTTTGTTTCCTGATATAGCGCAATTTTTAGAAATGGATATAATTGCAATGTCATGCACCAAATATTTGACTAAAATGTCAACAATTAGTGAAACAAGTATAAGTATTGAAAACAATATAAAATGCAGTGAAAACAATATCTAACATAGTAATGCTGCTAAATGCAGCTATTTATGGTATCAGTGGGATCATTCACATGAAAGACAATGTGAGGAGACAAAGCATGCTTTTGAGCGATTTTTTGCTCAGCATCTTCTAATTTCCTCTCTGCTACTATCACCATATCTAAGCTTACAGCTGTAGTGAGTATTCTTGGCGCTGACTAGTGCCAAAAGAATAAAAGACTCGTCTGCCTGTTTAAACACAGCGAAAACAAGCGAGTACAGTGCTAGAGTATATAATGTCACAGCTACCCAGTCGTTCTCGTAACAGAAATACGAGGGTTACCTGAAACGTTTCCGGAATCGGCAAAAGATGGCGCTCGGAGGTTGAAGTGGATTCATTGGTGGGCAAGGGCAACCTTTTTTATGGCAACTGTACTACACTAAAATTTGGCCCACAACATGTCAAAGGTTGCCCATACTTGCTTTAGGTAATAACTTGCACGTATACATGAGGAAGACTGCAGGAACTTACTCACATACTTATGTATACATAATTGTCACACATACATATACAAATATGAACCGTGAACACATTTACATATAAACATTTCCATGAATCATGTATACGTACACACAATCATACATATACACACATATACATGATAATGCTTATATATTTATTGAACCCTAATAGGTTTATCCGGTGACATAGTTTATTATTATCATATTTATTATTATTATTTCCTAAAAAAAATATGGATAATAAATATATTACATCCTATAACTGGTAACTCTTCTATTATTGCTTCAAAAGAAGTTTTCTGTAAAAGAAATCAATAACACAGCAAAGCTGAAATGTCAAGCTGAATAGAAAAGGGATTACAGCAGATAATACCACTGTATATTGCAGATATACATAGCTTCCTTGCTGGTCGCAATCATCGATAAAATTTTATATCTGCGAAGTTAGTTCAATAGAAAACTTCTTTATTATGGGGATCGAACCAGCTCATGAATTACAAACATCCCCTTTACGGTTATTTAACTTTTAAGCGAGTTATTGCTTGTGCCGCATCGTGCGCGCCATATACGTCTAAATTTAGCGACGATTTCGGATTATTCTTGCTCCGAAGATTCGGAATTTTAATGATATAGCCGTGCACGTGATGCATACGAAACCATAAAGTTAAAATGTCGTCGTATACGATACGATATATGTCGCGAAAATGTGTTTTTCTGATAACATCTTCACAATTTCACACGTTTCCTGAATGGCAGAAAAGATATGTACATACGCAAATGATTTGACGGGAAGTGACACTCGAGATCAAAGAAACGGGGTTGTTCTTATTTTTCAGCATGTTTCTTCTTAACTTCAACATAGTCGGAGCTGCGATGCTGAAGTGCCATTACATCATCTTTATAATGATCTTCCTCAAGATCTCCAAAATACTGGTCCGTCGAGTATTTTTTCAACAAGGGAATGTTTCAGTTTACGAAATAAGTGGTGCCACTTGAAGCTAAATCTTGAAAGTACAGGAAGCGACACTCAACTTGCAATCTGAATTGATTAAATTTTTCACGAACAACTTGAGTGGTGTAAGATAGCGGATCGTCGTCCCGATACAGAATTTTTTTTTTGTAAACGCAATTTTCCAATGAATATTGAGACAATTACACTACTGCTAACAAGTTTAAGATTATGTTGAGAAATTTATATTAAGATTTAATTAAAAGGAAAATACAGTTTTAATGAGAAAACATCTACATCTTATACAACTGTTAAGGATTTAACATTGTTTATTTTTCTGTAAGAATTTTGCTTTTGTGAGCACATTTATTTTATTTCTCTGTATTTTTCACGAATTTATATATTTCATATTTGTTTATGTTTCTACAACTGTATGTGTTAACATTAATGTTATTTTATTTTCATTTTTGTCATTTATATTTTCTATCATTGCATAATATATGGAATTTTATTTTATATGTACGTATGCATTCAGCCATTCACAATACTCATACTTCAAGTGCCTTATATTAGACCGATTAAATATAACTTCGTCGGGCGAATATCGACCGTTTTCAATATTCAACGTTTTCAAATAAGAACACTCGGGTCCCGTTTGACGGTCGAGGTAACAGCGATCTTTCGTTCTCGGCGATTCTCGTATCTCGTCGGATCTCATATAGTGATAATTTTTCTTGTAGTTTCGTCGCATATAGCATAGCCTTTACAAGGACAACCTCCGCCGAGACTGTAGCGTCCGTAGTTATCAGTACATATGTCCGGCCTTCCGTTATAAGGAGATTTAGACATCTTTTCATTAATTGTCCATTGATTCGGACGAGTATCACTGACCTAATTTCATCATATCGACTTTAACTCTACCATTTTCCTATGTTTTCGGAATCGACAAGAAAAACACGCTCTTGGTGTGATTCTTTATATTTATTTTTCGATGTAGTCTCCTCGAAGAACAATACACTTTTTCAAACTGTACTCCAGTCTTTGTAGGATGTTTCGAGGTCTTCAAAATAGCCATTCGTAGTGATGATGACCTCCTCATTTGAGGAAAGGAAAATCTCTTTCCCCCTAGTGATTTTTTCAGGTTTGGGAACAGGAGATTCATTCTACTTCTCCGACGGCTTGAAGAAACTGGAGCACCGTTTGAGTGTATTGGTCTTCGAGGAGACTACATCGAAAAATAAAAATAAAAAACCACACCAATCAGACGTTCAAATCTGCCACGTCATCAAATATACCTTAGTTTCTGCTATATGATCTTCTAAATTTCGTTGCTTGTAATATTAATCTGAATTTTGATTATATAACAATAACACATCCTATAAGATTTTTGACTGTCACTATACATCATTTAGTAGAACATTTGTATTCTGTTAACTTCATATTGTAAGCATGCAGATACCACAAATAACGGTTATTGATCCGATTGGGTTATTCCCTTTTAGATTTGGCTTATTTTCTTGTTTACTGTGTCTTTATTAAACGATATCCAGCCTAAAACCGTTTTTTACGAACTTTTGCTTTGTTAAGAGGAAGTTTACGCTGTTTGACGTAAACACAATTTTCCGATTGCCCCGCTTATAATCGGCAAACTTTCTCAAAGTCTCTCGGAAACACGAGAGACGAACGTGTAACAATTATATTTTCCGGCCGCTGTTTTAGACGCGATCTCGTTTTCAATAAGGAACTTTCCAATTACGCGTCTCGATCAAGCCGACAACACGTCGATAATGGCGAAAACTTTCGCTTCCGAACTTCAAATAAATTCGTTCGAAATTTACGAAATTCGAATTTCGCCTCCGGACTGTGATCGGCCAACCGGTATGATTTATAATCGTTAACGATTAATTATCCCCCAAAGAGCGTCGCAGGGGAGGGTGGGAGGGGTATTTGAGAACGAGGTTCGGTATTTCTTTAGTTTGTTGCGAGCGGATGCCAGCTGTCATGTACTCAATTTGTTCTCACGTTTATTTTAAAAAAAATGTTGATAAAATATTTGCACTTTGCTTCTACAGTCTACAATGCATTGAAGCATAAATTTCGTATCGTAATGCGTTTATAGAACAATTTCTCTAATAATAGTAATATGGTATTATTTCATACAGGGTGTACCTATTCTTCTGGTGTTAATATTCGGTCTTTTTTCCACTATTCTCAGAAGATTTTCTTCCTTTCAAGGAGTTGTTATAAACCTTGATCGCCCGGCATAAGATTTTCCAATGTCAAATGAACCTTTTTCACATAATCGTTGATATAGTCTCGAAAACAATTTATCAGATGGAATAGCAAGCTTAGGAAATGCTTTAGGGTAGAGTCGTTGTGCTTCATATTGCTATTAGTACGACCGTACAAAAAATGTATATTGACCATCTCTAAATTTGTATAAGAATCCATTTTCTACTATAGTCCATTCACTTTAAGAATGTAGTAGATAGCGCTGCTATTGGCGTCCGTATTACACTGCCAAAATTTAACTCAATTAGTAGCTATACTCCATTCACGTTAAGATTGCAGACTTGGAATA
Organism: Trypoxylus dichotomus; assembly: GCA_023509865.1. NCBI lineage: Eukaryota > Metazoa > Arthropoda > Insecta > Coleoptera > Scarabaeidae > Trypoxylus > Trypoxylus dichotomus. The sequence continues at coordinate 41,415,466 of CM042081.1, forward strand.
GATAGGCCTTAAAATACGGGCTGGACATTGGCTAATGGGCGAGGCATGTTCACACTGGAGAAATTCATGCAATTTCTTTATATGAAATTTCTGTCAGTTGTCAAATTTATTTACGATTTTATTGCCGTTGTTTCCTGCAGTTTTTCATGGTATTTTATCTTTATAAATAAGTTATGGCAAAAATAATTCTTTTCAGTGCTCTTTTATCTCATAATTTAATTAATTGAAGTCCATCAGATATACATACCAGCCTTAATTTTTTCGTAAATTAGTCGTGTACAGTACCGCTCAAAAGTGTTTAGGCACTCTCACTGACAGCAAAAATATATAAAAACTCAGCAAAAATGTTAATAATATTTATTTTTATGTACAGATACACGTACATGAATAAAAATATATTAAATAAATGTGAAACTTAAAACGTTTAATTTAAATTTTGCTTTCATCTATGTGACCTCCTCTTGATTTAATAATTGCAGCACATAATCGAGGCATTCTCGCAATAAGTTTTGCCAGAGTTTTTTGTGTTATTGAGGTCCAACTCGATTGTAATTTGTTCCACGCGTCAGTAGCTGATGTCGGAGCCGATTTCCGTACTTCCCGATCTACTTCTTCCTATAGTAACTCGATTGGATTCAAGTCGGGGCTCTGGGGAGGCCATTCCATAATTTAGAGAATTCCTTCCTCTTCTAAATGGGGTAAATAGTCTTTACATAATTTAGAGGAATGTTTTGGGTCATTGTCTTGCTGGAAGATAAAATTTTGACCCAAAAGTCGACTTCCGGAAGGTATTGCGTGGTTCTCCAAAATTTCGCCGTAGCCTTCTTTTTTTAATATACCGTCAATTTTCACCATGTCCCCTACGCTAGTGCCAGCAAAACAGCCCCAAATGATGATAGAACATCCACCATGCTTCACGGTAGCAGCAATACACTCTTCTCTGGCACGTTCACCCACAGATCTTCTTACGAATATGCGTCTTCGGGTTCCGAACAGCTCAAATTTGGGCTCATCCGTCCATAGGACGTTGTTCCACTCTTCTATGGTCCAGTGTTGCTGCTCACGAGCCCATTTAAGTGGCTTTTGCTTATTTTGTTTGCGTAGTAAGGGCTTATTCATCGCAATACGTCCATGGAGCCCGGCTTTCCGTAGGCGACGTTTGACTGTAAAAACACTGACTAGTTTTTGGCGCCCAACATTTAATTCTGCGGTGATTTCCGGGGCTGTTTTGCGTCTATTTAACTTTCTGTCAACCACTATTTTGCAATCATCTGCAGATGTTGTCGCTTTTGGCCTTCCACTCCGTCTTTTATTAAGAAAGCTGCCAGTTTCCCGATATTTTTTACGTTATAGTCAACCGTAGCATGGTGTATTTTCATTTTTTTGGCAATTTGTCGATTACTTATGCCACTTTTATGGTAAGCTATTATAAGCGCACGTATTTCCATACTAATTTCTCTTCGCGGGGGCATTTTAAAAAATTGTCACACGATATTTCGCTCACGACGTGAATGGAGTAAATACCACACTACAACTGACCATAGGTTACAGATTTCACTATAATCTTCTAGGAATGTAATTCAAACATTATTACCTACAATCTAACAGATGATTAAATTTACCCAGTAAATTCAGAGTGATTGTTATTGCAATTGCACCGCAATAAACAGTTTATGGTAATCCGACCAAGTGCAGGTAAATGATAGTAAACCTTATGCGATTTAATGGGTGTTTATCTTACTGAACTACATTTTAAATACGTATTTCATTTTATTATAATGTTTTCTTGGTAAACATAATACTATGTGAATAATCCATGAAAATAGGGGTGCCTAAACACTTTGAAGCAGTCCCCTTGCAAATCTTAACATATTGCTTCATAAGACAATTTCAGCAAATAGGAATATAATAATATAATAATAAAAGCAAGTGTCAACAGAAAAAAATTATTTGTTATCATCTATCAAAAACAACATTTTTTTACCAACCGATTTTGATTAATGATCATCTGACTAGGTTTTCATTTTTGTTTGTGCAACGCATGCCACCAGCCTCAACTATAATCCAGATCGCTTAAACCGGGAATTGATTACAGTTGGTACAACTGGGCCTTAGATGGATTTTGTTGCCTAATATTTGCAATGGAGAAACCATTTGTATTTCTAATAATACCAACATATTTGTCTCAGTATTTTAGTTGAATCCAATTGAAGTAACTTTAAAATTAGCTTAAAAACGCAGACATGGTTTCAAATAAAGTTTTGGCTTCAGCAGCACTTTTACATTAAGCCAACTATGACTGAAAAACTGGGTCTTGTTGAAACTTCAACAAGCAAATCGTCCTTTTCCCGTTTATTTCTCTAATTATTCGTTTCTTTTCCGTTTTGGAAAATTCCGAACATTTTCCGTCTGATGGATGACTGTTGATCCACCCTGTCGCAGGGCAAAAGCACCCCTCGGATTCAATTGCGCCAGCGCAACTCTCCTCGGCGACCTCGCCTCTTCACCTTCCACCAGCTGAACCAGCCGGTCATGTCAGTACATGGCCAAGTACGATGCAAACGTGACGCGTTAAATGCAACAAACAACGGCGAATCGCAACTACCTTACCAACACGTTTAGAACAGTCGAATTCAGTCGGAAATCTCGCAAATATCGGCGATAAAACGCGTTAATATCGCACGTGCCGTCGTCGTTTGGATGTGTCGCGTGTTATGCTTGCGATATAGATCATCGTTTTTGACCGCTAAATTCACGTAGAGCGAAGTTTGAGAAGGGGAAAACAACGTGAGAAAGGTAGGTTATTATGATTATCGTTTTCGTTGACGTTTTAAGTAGTAGAGTTTTAAATTTAAGTAAGATTATTTAGTGATCGGTTATGATCGAAAAACGTAATATGCTAGAATATATGAAGGTCTCGTCATTCTGTGCTGTCGACAGCAAAAAATATTAATGCGCTTTTTGCGGACTTGAGCGCCAAGCGACTTTTGTTGTTTAGAAGTATCTACCTGCTGATTTTTAAATGCCGTTCAATCCGCATTGCGTTAGGTCATTGATTCCATTGCATAAATTTATATCGAAGAGAGAGGAGATTCTATCGTTTACTACGTGTACATATTTCTTGTGTCGTGTATTATTTAATGCTATTCTCGTAGATACTATTATAAATGTCTTTTTTACATTCACAAAACTTACTTATACTTAACAGTATATAACTTATTGCCATAAAGAATCGAGAATCCGCTTAAGGTTAAAGAAATTAAAGTGGATTGTTAACACAAGGTTATTTGGTTTTCGTATACCTTGTTACCTTAGATTGCGACAATTATTATTAGTAATTCGTTTTTAATTATTACATTTTGTATATGAGAGAACAAAAATTATATCGATAAAAGTATGCCATGGAATATGAAAATGTACGTCGTAGCTTCCTTAATTTCTTTGATATAATTCTGACAGCTGTCACACTATCATTAATATTTGTTATATATTTTTTCTCTCAGGTTTTACGTAATTTCTCAATTATAGTTTTCACCACAGCACACAAGACTTTTTTTTAATCCTATGTCCTTTGTACCTTGCGGTGTGGGACTATTTATTTTTATCTTCCTCAGGTTCCTGTTCTGAGCCAGTTGTTTGGCTTCAATCCATCCCATACTTCTCTTTTCCAATGTTCTATACACCTGCTCCTTCCAGGTGTTTCGGGGTCTACCTATTCTGTTTTTGCCCTCTGTTTTGGCTTCAAATATCCTCTTTATGATTCGATCTTCTTCCATTCTGTGTAGATGTCCAAGCCATCCCAGCTGTCTCCCTTTTATGATTATTTCTATTGGCTTGATATTTAGACTATTAGTGATTGTCGTGTTTCTGATTCTGTCTCTTCTAGTTACTCCTTCTATTCTTCTTAGGAAGAATAAAATCATTTCCATGGCCATAACTCTGCTTTTGATTCTATTCGTGGTTATCCATGACTCACTACTATATGTTAATGTTGGTGTGACCACTGTTTTATACACCTCTGTATTTATTTCTTTTGGTATTTCTTTTTATCCAGAAACGAATTTCTCAATATGTTATATATTTTTGTGGATTTCCCTATCCTCTCATTTACCTCTTTCTCTATTCTCCCATTGTCTTCAATGATTGTTCCTAAGTAGTTGTAACTTTTAACTTGTTCTAATGCGTATTTCCCGATTTTGATGCTATGTTCTCTTTCTTCTGGTGCTATTATCATTATGTTTGTTTTCCTCATATTTACCCCCATGCTTATCTTTGTTAGTTCTTCTTGGTATATCTTCAAGTTTTGCTGTAATGTCTCTTCCGAGTGTACTATCACTACCATATCATCTGCAAACATTAGTTCCTGTACGTTAATTGCATTCATTTTCCAGTTTCCTACTTTCATATTATTTCCTTTTTGTTTAGCTTTTTTAACGGCGTCGTCTATTAATATAGAAAATAACAATGGCCTCAATACGCATCCCTGTTTTAATCCAATTTGCGATTCGAATTCAGCTGATTCTGCATTGGAAGTTCTCACCTTATTGTTATTGTTTTTATTACAATGCCTTAATCATCTCTATCATTCCTTTCTCTAAATATCTCCTTTCCAGGCTCTGCCATACATCTTTTTTTCTTACCCTATCAAAAGTCTTTTTAAGATCTATAAAACATATATGTATTTCCTTTCCTTTCCCTATTAGTTTTTCTCCTAATTGTCTGATTACAAATATTAAGTCCTGGGTGCTTCTTCCTTTTCTAAATCCATATTCAGTATCTTCTAGTGTTGTTTCCAGTTTCTCTCGGAGTCTTTTTTCTAATATTCTTGTCAATACTTTTCCTGGGATGTTTGAGCATTCCTTAGAGTCTCCCTTTTTGTATACGGGCATAACTACTGCCAATGGTTCATCAAGAATTTAATGAATAATATCCTGCTAAACTTAGCATTTTCCTTTGATGTGGCATGGTTCGATCTATCGGGGTACATCTACTTTAAAAATATGCGAATGTGGAGCATTGCTAAGTTGCTTTTTTTGTGGAACCTCTAATACATGCTCAGAAAATTGGCGCTGCTTGGATTGCAAACTCTCGTAGAAGAATAATTGTCCCGATTTGTTTCAATGTCACCATCAATCTTGAGAGCTACAGAAATAACATTTTGAATGAATTTGTTCGATTTTACGACGATGAGTTTAAAAGTAATTATTTCCAGCAGGATGGTGTAACGGTACATTGGCACAAGAAATTATACCCTTTCTCTGGGGGGTGTTTTGATGATTACCTAATCGGCTAATTTGCACACGCAAGTTTAGTTTTCTCGGAGGTCACTAGGTTTGACTATTATGGACTATTTTGTATTCTCTTACGTGAAAAATAGGGTTTTCAAAACTCCTGTATTTAACTTGTAAGAACTACAACAAAGGATAATTGAAGCATATGGTACAAAATGCTTTTGATGCATGATACGGCGCCTGAGCTTGTGCAATGAACAAGGCAGCAGTTATTTTTCATATTTATTGTAATTTTTTGTTTTTTTTTTTTAATTATATATCACTGCTTAAGATACACTTTTTCATAGTTAAGTATAAATATTAATGTCAATGAAATAAGCTACTACGTACATTTCCAAATTCTATGGCATATTTTTATTAATATAATTTTTGCTCTTTCGGAGCTATAGTGAATTTAATTTCATAACTTTTCCTACTCAATTTAAAATTCAAATTATTCTAACTAGCAGTGAGTAAACAAAACACTAAGAAATATTCTTTCTTCTCCGACACTTGGTTTTAATTAACCGTAATAATAATTCTCTTCATTCTGGAGGTATTTGAGGCAGATTATTATCTAGCTTTTGATGGGACTGTTTATCTTAATTTGGTTGCATAAGCGTGTTTAATTTTCTGAAAGAAGTTTAAGATAAGCTTCGTAGATGTAAAATATAATAATCTTGGGATTTTAATTGGCATTTCCCACTGCGAGTTTAAATTAAGCTAGTAACTCAAGTAAAAGCTAAAGAATTAATAAAGTTTTAATATCTAAAGCGCTAGAAAAGTCTCCAGCAACATTTTATATCGGATCTCCCAAGAGATGGTGCTTATATTATAACAAATGTAAACGTAGATGCAGTATATTTTCAGCTTTTTATCTGTATTCGGGTACTTTTTATTTTTAATAAGTACTAGGTGTCTGATTTAAGATATACTAAAGGAGCCTTATTGGATAAGGTCTTCTTAAATTTTCATCATAGATAAGCTGAATTTTCTTGAATAAGGTTTCATAGTTTTAATAACAAAATGAAGACCTTCACATCTTCACAATGGAAAAATTATGGGATAAAATTTGAATTCATATATGGAATAAATGGCGGGACAGATCAATTTTATTTTCTTTTAAATATACATTTTTGCATCAATTTTAAACTTTCTTCACTTCAAGTAATGACATTACTGACAATTTCTGATATTTTTTATTTTGATACATCATTTAATTGAGTAAATTTTATCAACATAGTTTCATGAAGGGAAAATAGACGATAAATAGTATATTAGTGCCAAACTGGATAGGGGGCATCAGGTGAACGTTCTTTATATGGATTTTGTCAAAGCCTTTGATGCAGAGTTCAATCAGGAAGGAAGTTAAGCGGAGTCGATCTACTCATAGCAAGGTTTCTATATCAATTCCATATTAATGACTTTCCCAATGAAAATTTAAGGAACGGACCTCATGTGTATTCAACAGCACGATGTAATCAAGATAAATTCCGGTTTGCTTGAAGGACAACTACTTCCAAATCCACCTCTGCAGCTTTTCAAGATTCAGCCGCAAAGCATATGAAGCATATTCCAATTTGCTGGCGACAAAACCAAAGTACAAATCTTTCAAAGATAATTCGAAGCAACACATAGGAAATCCCATTGTTTTTGACTCTGAAGCACATATGGAATTTATACGACCTGGAATTTAGACGGAAGTTAAGCAGCGCTCCAAGATCTTTAATAGTGTTAACTCTTCTCAGGACTTCACCGTTTATGACGTAAGAGGAATTTTATATGCTTAATTTTGCGGGTATAGGTTATAAAACAGCATTTCCGAAAATTTGTCCACTGGAGACGTTTTTGCTTATTCCAATGACGTAGCAATGGTTTTCGTGCAGCAATAAGGCCATGGAGGTTTTGCTTCATTAAACGACGTTTCACTGTGCTAACAGATATCTTCCTGTTTGTAGCTCGATTCATTTCCGCCGTAATTTTATGAACCGTTAGCAGTCTATTTCTCTTATTGTGCGTTCATCGTCGCCCCTGGATGTTGCTTGAGGACGTCCTGGACGACTTTTGCTAGCAAGTATAGCAATTTGTTCGAAGTGGCGAACTATTAAATTTTAGTGTGGATTTTTTACATTAAGTCGCCCAAAAGTATTCTGTACAGAGTATCCTTTTTGGTGTGGCGTGAAGGATATCTAATGATAGACTAAACTCATTGTTGACGTAATTTATGCATGCTTTACGATTTTATGGGGTATCTGCAGGAACTCAGTTAATTCTTATTATTATGTTACGATTTTGAAAAGTAATATTCCTGTTTCGTTATTTATCAACTTAGTTCTTTAATTAGTAAGTAGTGTACATGCTTATAAAATTAATACATGAATAGAAGTACTTCTTTTTAAAATATTTTGTTAAAATTTAGGGTCCATTCTATTATGGGTAATGGTGTATATATAATTCTAATTAATTTATAATTTAAACAGTTAACATTTTTGTTTATACTACTAGATATATATTTTCAACGATATGACGTAAAACATTTTGTCCAGCATTTACTCTTGCTCTTTGAACTTTCCATCGCTGCATGTCTTTGTCTCTAGTAAGAAAGCAATCGCCTTCTGTTTAAGTGCAGGTTAATTAACGTTTTGAAACAACTGACAGCTAATAACGATCAAATTTAGGCTGTGCGTACACAACGTCAAGGTGAAGTTCAAAATAGCATTTGATACCTCCGCCGACCTTGTACGATATAGGATTGTAACGGTTGTAGTAGTTGCGAAAAGACATTTTTAATTTAGACATATTTATTACTTACGCTGTATGTTGTAATAATAGACGGCTGCTGTAAGCAATAAAAATGATTTAGTAACAATATTCATGCAGTGTATACCTTTCATTATCATTGTCTAACAAAGGAACACCGGCATGGCAGCTCGAACATTCAGATTTCGATGAAAGTTGATAGAATAAAGGAGTACGTTGGTGTAAAAACAACACATATTCTTTTAGAGCCTACGTCGCATTTATTTCGGGGCTTAGCCCCCTCCAAAAATTGGCACAACTTTTAAGTTTCTGTAAATAAAACTTAAACTATAACAGACATAACTTTTTAGAACATATCAGGTAATCAAATAAGTTCATGCGGTTTTTGTACGCAGTCGTATTAATTTTTAAGTTATTAATCGATAGCACTTGTTTGTTACCTGCCATCTACTTTAATATGAAACCTCCTTTTCTCGGATTAACATACACTGGGTGACAATTATTTAATTCCTAATATGAATAGTTGAACATGGCAACGAATACAACGTTAATTCGAGATTGTTTAGTCTATGAGTACAAACTTGGTATCAAAGCTGCAGTGGCGGTGCGAAAAATATATATCGGATTCAGAGATGATGCCGTTAGTGATCGAACAGGGCAGAAGTAGTTCAAGAAATTTTTTCCAAGAGATCTAAGCTTCATCGATGAAGCAAGCTCTGGGAGACCGAAGATCATTGACAACGAGGATCTTAAATAGGTTGTGGAGACAAATTCCGGTACAACATACTTAGAGTTTGCAGTAAGATTCACTGTGAGTGATGAAACCATTCGTTTGCACCTTCATCAGCTAGGGAAGATGCGGAAGTTAAGCAAATGGATCTCACATAAATTATCAAATTAAGTTGTCTTACCATTTGTTCGGAAAACATTGCACGCGACGATAATTAACCATTTCTTGATCGATTGGTAACCTGCAATGAAGAGTCCATATTGTACTCGTTGGTTGTCGTCTACTCTCAAGATTTCCTTGCCCCCAAATAAGATTTTATTGCGGGTTTGGTGGACAACAAGCGGAATAATCTATTACGAGAGTTTGCAAAGGGGTCAAACCATTACTGCGAACTTGTATCGTGAACAGCTTCAGCGAGTCCAGGTTGCACTCATCCAAATACAGCCGACTTTAGTCAATCGAAAAAAGTAGTATTCTTACACGATAACGTCAAACCGCATTCTGCAAGATTAGCAACTTGGCTGGGAAATCATCATCACACCCTAAGTGATTATTATCATTTGTGTCTCTTGACAACTGTTTGAGGCATAGATAGTTCAAAACTGGAGTTGATGTAATAAATGTAGTTATTCAATTTTTTTGATTCAAAATCCATAGACTTTCATAAAAGCGGCATACAAGAATTGGTGTTACGTTGGCAAAAGACCATTGACAGTGATGGTAATTATTTCGATGAACAATAGTGTATTATTGTTTTTAATGAACATGTATATTATACCATAAAAAAAACGTATTAACTTATTTAGTTATCTGATAATTTTAAACATATTATACATAGTAAAAAATATTCTGCTAATTCTGCTACAATTTAACAAAATACTTATTAGTTATAGTTATCACTATCAAAATTTTTTAGTAATATTTTCAGAGCGATTTTTTGCTAAACTCTATTTAGGTATTTTACTCCAAACGGTGTAATAAAAACAATAATTATCAAAAAAGATCGATGTATGTTACATACTTGTGCATTCTCCAACACATAAAAAATAGTATACATAGTGCTTATATTATTAATTTAATACTTCCATACATATCCGTTAAAATAACGTCGTTCAAGTGTAGCCAGCGCTAATATATAAAACGATGTCTATACATTGCTTGTATGACCGTTTAAGCTTTCTTCTATTTTGTAAATGGGACCACAGTTTAAGAATATTTTATGTTGATAAGAATCAAATTTATATTATTTCGCTATGTACCACTACAATTAAAAAGAAAAAGAAGAATTTAGTGAACAACTCAATTGATTCATGTTGACTTCCAAATGGTTTGCGACATTTCTCATGGACTAGTTGTATTGTATATTAACGGTAAAGTGTTACCAACACCTTCTGTTTAAATAGCAATCAATTGTAGTTAAGTGAGAACATTTTCGGTAACTACAAAAAGGTAATAACCAATTTATATTACATAACAACGGTATTATCGTCTAATTGGTATACATTGGTATACATATATGGATGTATATACACTAGGGTAACAGAATAAAATAGACACCTACTAATTAAAAAAAAGATTCTATTCTCGTTATATATACAAAATATTTTAAAATTTTTAAATTAGACTAATATTTTGTCGATCCACCTTTACTTGCGTGAAGTGCTGCCAGTCGTCGTGGCATAGAATCTATTAAATGATTAATGGTGTCTTCTGGAATATTTAACCACTCTTCTGTAGCAGCTGCCACGAGTTCTTCCTTATTGCTGGGTTTTCGGGGTCGTTTCGCCCTATTTGTGTGGATTATGTGCCAAACATTCTCTATCGGATTCATGCCTGGTGATTGTCCTGGCCATGGTAAAATCCGAATCCCCTGTTCCTCTTTCCATGTGGTTGTTGTTCTTGCTTTGTGGCAGGGTGCTCCATCTTCCATAAAAGTGGTGTCTTCTTGAGATAAAATGGCGTTGTCGAATATCGATAGTAGTTCTTCTGTTAATATTTGGATATATTTTGCTGCATTTATATTTCCGTCGCAGATTACTAATTGCGATCTTCCACCATACCATATCGCGCCCCACACCATGATCTTCACACCGCCGTATTTCACCGTCTCATGCAAAAATTTGTCGTCCAGTTGCTGTGACGAACGTCTCCGTACCCACGAACGACCACTATCACTGAATTGGCAGTATCTGCTTTCGTCTGAAAAAATTACAGACCGCCAAAACTCTTCGGGCTTCGCTCGCATTCCGATTGCCCAAGCCATTCGGCACCGTTTTTGAAATGCCGTAAGGAGAGGTTTTTTCTTTGCCACCCTTTTATACATCCCCACACTGTGGAGGTATCGCAGAACGGTGCGCTGATTTTTCTGTGAAGTTGCCGCAAGCTTAGCTGTATTTTTTCGCGGTTCTCTTAACACTTCGCGCACAAGCACCCTTGTACTTCTTTCAGAAGGTCCGGCACGACCTGGTCTCGGCTCCACTGTTGTTTTTTCCTTGCGTTTAAATTGTGTAATCACACGGTTAACTGTGGACGACGGAATATTTGAAAATTTACTTATTTCACGTTGCGAAGCGCCGGCTTCACTATGGCCAATGATGCGACCCCGGGTGAAGTCGCTAATATCACTCGAACCCTGTAAGCGAGGCATAGTTGTAATGATACTAAACTATGATGAATTCCTTCTGATACATCTACCCCTACCCTAATGACAAGAAAAAGTTCTTAATTCGTTCTTAGAATTTAGCTGTTTACATATTTATTCCGCTTTACCTGGTGTCTATCTTATTCTGTCACCCTAGTGTAAATGTATTTATATAAATATGTATGACATACCGTCAACCAGGGTGGCAAAGTGCCATATTGTGAAGTTTTAATGCCATATATCCTTTAATATCAGTTGAATTTTCAATACACTATAGACTTATATTTTTGCTATCAATTTATAAACCTTAAAGAAATTTTAGTTACAATAGGAGAGAGGGAGGAATTATTTTCTGTGGCAACAACTCACCCTGTTTGTTGGGACGACTAGGTACCACAACTGGTTTCTCTTTCAAAAGATATTAGAAACGTTTTATAGTTACCAGTCACCTTATAGAATTCAAATCTACAGATCTATTATCTTGGGAATTGTTTAAAACATGGATAAAAACAAAAAACGATAAGAAGGGGATCTATTTTTTTTTTATATTTGAAACCAATCAAACTTCAACATAACTAAAATTTTTATTAACAAAAAGCACCACAAAAGGCTACCAATACAATCATAAAAAAAATAAGAAACAAAAAAAATCGTGAGTTGGTGAGAACACCTTTTCTTTAAAAAATCTGCCCTAAAGATTAAGCTAAACTCAAGTTAGAGAAAACTAACTTTAAAGGAGTTTTGGAACTATTTTAAAAATTGAATTAAAAAAATGGAAAATAAGTGAATTAGTGGTCCATATGAAACTTGTGGCTGCTGAGTTCGGTCGACGGTACAATTTCCTTTTTAATTTGTTGCTCTTTGTGCCAAAGAACATCCGGAGACTCAGGCTACTCCCAGAATTTTCGTTTCTTTCTCATACAGGATACACTGACTTCCCTGCTGATATCAAAGATAGGCAACATTAAACCTGCGTAACATTTACCATGATATTCCATGACACCGAATGATCCCTATAGGCACTTAGGCACCGGTTGACGGTAATATTCCAGAGTTTCTGACCGTGTATGTTGTTGGTTCTGAAAGGAACTGTTTCGGCTAGGTCGATGTTTAGACGATATCTTCTTGCACGATTCTAGCGATCGTAGAGAATTTTTGCAGAGAAAAGTATTGTGGCACCTCACTGCTCTCCTACCCTCCAGACATGGTTCCGTGTTATTACTTTCTTTTTCCAATGCTTAAGCGGAAATCGAAAAAATCCCTAGGAACACTAAATAATAACGAGCTGGCAATATCAGATTGCGCACACAAACTCTTTTCCTCAAACGTTCAAGGACCCCGCGATAAAAAATCTAATTCACTTTTGCGGTGCGAGTTTCTATTACAGAACAATAAACAGCATCCGAAAAGTCACGGTGCAGGTTTTAAACAGCCTAACGGAACAAGACTTCCGGAATTGTTACCAGGAACGACAAACCCGTTGGAGATGCTGTATGCAGTCCAGAGGAGTATACTTTGAAGGGGACAATGTTAAATTGTATATATAAATTCACTTAAACACTGAATACGTAGGCTTTCCTCTTTAATTTCTTTGTTTTTCCTTTACTCCTGCTTCATTTTCTCATGCCTTATCTTAACACGGTCCAATTCCAGAAACAGTTCGCTTATTATTTTAAAACTAATGATTCTCTTTAATTCTGAGACATACTTCGTATGCATATAATATATTTTGTGTATTTTATATGTTTATTTGTATGTATTATTAATAATCTGGTACTGTTGGAATCTCTTTAGTCTAATATATAGTTTCATTTCGAAACCTTAATAATATGGTTGCAATTAAGATCTTCCTAATCTACACACTCGAAGTTCTATACAATGAAATCGAGCAGTTACAATTCCATCATACGCAACTCTGAATGTGCTAGACTAGGCAGAAATTACTTCCCGAAGAGCGAGATTCGGTACTTGATTTAAGCAAAGCTGCCGTTGAAATTTTGTCGGAACCGTTCCTCCTCGTTATCAAATCTATCTATTAGTAACGCCAGGGATCTACAACCTGGTCGGAAGTTTCGTACTATACAATCTACGATACCCCTTCGTAGATCAATGTCAGACGCGCAGTTTCCAAGATATTGTCTTATTTCACGCTCGACAGCACAATTAATCACGTCATGTTCGGTTCTCGGGGGCAACAAAGCTCACGGTTTTGATAATACCGCAAAGGAGGTACAGGATAGGGGAAAGGCTTGGAGCAAAGACGAGGAGAAAAGAGGGCAGCTCCGCTTTTGTGGCTCGACGACGTAAAGGCAAATACGCGAGGAAATTTTAAGGAAAGGTCGAATTGACCTCAAACTATAAGACGAGTGGCGGGTTGACGGTGGCGGCGTACTCCGTCAGCAATGGTAAACGTTTTTACAAAGGAGAGCCTTCAACTTCCCGATGTACGTCCATTGTTGCGAGACCCGATAGTCGTGGGATTTTAGAACGTCTTATTCATTTCTTCGTCGAGAATACGCACTCGGGTCCTCGTGGCGCTCGTGTCGCCGCAATTGGAACTTTGTTGGAAGTACAATGACGGTGCTCTGGTTAGAGAGTCGAGGGTTTTATATTTTTGGAGGCCATTGTGAATCGGGAAGCGAATTTATTTTGACCAGCTCATGGATATATGACTTTTAAGTATAGGAAATTTGGAAATAAATTCAACAAAAATGCTTACGTCGTTTTATTTCCATTTATATGTAAGATTATTAACTGAAAAATTAAAAAAAAAAAGAATGTTTCTCTGGACCTACTATTTTTGGACAGTTACATGTGTCTTGTGTTACTTTTCTTTCTAAATAGGAATTACACTGATTTCGGTTCATAACCTAAAAGATGTTTCTTTCTCAAAACGGTTGTTTCTTTGTTATTAGGTTAAATTTTATTGACTCTTGAAGATATCTCATCCTCTTCGCAGAGTAGGTACCAACCTCATGGGCGTCTAGGCGCACAACATGGTCTACATGTGGTTGTTAAGTGTTTGTCGTTATCTTAGATTCTTCTTCACCTCTGGTCTTAGGCACTTCTTCTTCTTAAACATCTATAAAATTTCACTCTGGCTGGCAACCTCGTCACTTGTATCCATTCTACGTGTTCCTTCAACTTTTATTTTCTCCTTTATTTTCTCATTTAGGTCGAAGATGTTTCGTTCTGTTCTTAGATTTCCATTTCTTATTCTATCAGATTTTGTGCAACCTTTCACTCTCCTAAAGAATTTCATATATTGCGTCTGTATCCTGTTTTTTTGTTTTCTCGTTGTTGTCCACGTTTCACTACCGTAGGGTTGGTACTGCTATCGTCTTGTAAAATTTTATTTGTGTATCTTTTCTTGTTTTGTTTTTTTAACGTTCTGCTGATTGTTTCACAGATATGTGTGAAGTTATTCAGTTTTTCTTCTATGACTTTGTTCTGATCATATGATACATCGCAGCCTAAATACTTATAGTGTTTCACCTGTTCCACTACAGTATCATTTATGTCCATGCTTCTCCTAATTGGATATTTACCCAGGAAAGCCACGGTTTTGGTTATATTTGCCCATTTCTTCTTTTCATAGTTTTGGCAGATTTTTTGTGATGTACGAGGGCGGATTCTCATGCCCCACTCCTCACCTACTTCTAATTGATTGTTTGGTAAATGTTTTTGACACTTATTTAACTGACATTTGTAGATCATATCTACATAATATCAGGTTTGTATCTTAAGGTGTTTCTGTGCTGTGGCTAATTCTTGAATTCTGTGTCGTGATCGTTTATAAAAATAGAACCTGTAGAACATAGAGCCGTAATAAAATACTTCCAGAAAAAGGGCACGACGTCGACTCAAATTCATAAAGAAATTATGGCAACTATTGACGAGTCTGCAGTTTCTTATGAAATAGTCAAATGCTGGTGTCGAGATTTTAAATGTGGAAGATCATCCTGTGAAAACCAATATGCCGGTGGTGTTCCCATAACGCTAATAAAGCAGAATATCTGACAACTCAAAATTACTAAAATGCGAAACATATAACGGTAACCGTGATGATGTTCCTACATCTTTTGATGCCTCTTGTTTAAATGTCTCATCCACATCAGCTAATGGCCGCTGAAATCCAGGTAAATCTTCCTCTAATTTTTTATCTTTTTCCGAAAAAACGAAATCTTAGAAGAATACTAGAAGGTCACATCTCAGCTTTATTAATGATTTCCAGGTGTGAGAAATCATATCCAAATTTAAAGGATCCAAAAGATCCTTTGCTATTTAGATTTTCTAAGTCAAACACTATGTTTGGAAGCTTCTTTTTCAGATAGTTTTGTACGTCCTCCGTTTCAACTGTTATTTAACTGTTTATTTATTCGTCCTATATATAACCAGGCTCGTTTCGGAATACCAGAGAAAGTCTCGTCAATAGGTACCGCTTCTACCTATTGTTTCAGCGTTTCTACGTCTGCTTTTATGTGATACCATATGAAATTCATATTTCTCATCTCCAACAACTTGTGCGAAAGTTTTTTGTCGTACGACCCTGACCTCATTCACTATGAAATAATGAACTTAATATACTTATTCAATTATGGCGACTATTGGTGAGTTTGTAGTTTCTTATGATGTAGCCAAATGCTGGTGTCGAGATATTAAATGCAGAAGAACATCCCGTGAAAGCCAACACGCCGATGGTTCTCCCATAACGGTAACAACAGTCAGAGACATTAAAAAGGGGCACGATGTCATACTGCAAAGCCGACGAGTACGATCAGGGACATTGTGGAAGATACTGGCTTATTATATCATGTGGTGCAGAACATTCTGACTAAAGAATTAGACATAAAAAAGATGAGTGCAAGATGGGTGCTACGAATGTTAACCATTGATCAAAAAAGAAATCGAATGTTGATTTGTAAGCGTCTTACAGAGCATTACAGAGGCCTATTACGCACGATTGATTTCTAAATTGCAAGACGTTATTAAAGAGAAACGCCGAGGAAGATTAAGGCACGGTGTGTTGTGCAGGCCATCTGGTGTTACTATTGTTGCTATACATCAAAGAGGCTTTGAAGTAGTGGAGCACCCGCCATATTCGCCAGATACGGCCTCTAGTGATTACAGATTGCTCCCCAAATTAAAAGAAGTCGGGCAAAATTTTCCAGTAATTATGAAGTCATGTAAGCTGTAAGAGGTGGTTTGCAGCGGTCGAACAAAAATTTTTCCAGGAAGCTGTTCAGATGTTGGAGCACCGGTGGACCAAGGGCATTAGTGTAGAGGGAGACTATGTCGAAAAATAAAAAATTAATGCCACTGTAGTTTTACTGTAAGGGGGTCAACGGTGGAGCATTGAGATTCACCCTCGTATATATCGCTTTTTATAAATCATCCTCTGTTTCTGTTAGGAGTACTAAACCATCAGTATGTAAGATAGAGTTTAGGGTGGTATTCTGATCTAAATGTATTCCTTTAGAGGATTTCTGTTTCCATTCCTTAGCATCAATATATATATATATATTAACACGCAGCAGTCTTGTTTAACTTCTTTGTTTGTTTGTATTTCGCTAGTAAATCTTGCACCTAATATTCGCCACTACTGATAATGTGTATTTATATGAAAGATGTTTTATCTACTGTCATTTTGTAGTACACAATTCATAACGAAAAATTTGAAACAAAAACATAGTTGATCGAATACTTATGGATGGTAATGTAATTGTTATCATGCGCATGTTTACAGTACCATTAAATTACAAACAAATAATACAATTTCAAAGCAAAATTGCAGTCAATTCAACTAAAAGATAATGTAAATTTTATTCATGAAAGTCGTGTAAAATATTAAAATGTATGCATGGATACAATGAGAAAACACAACACTACCAACCCCCTAAAAAAGATTCTAGGTTACCAACGCAATATTGATTAGCTAAAATGGAACCATGCATATGCCCCTTCCATGCATATATTTTACATTACTTATCCATTTTGCTAACAATGAATCTTGAATATATGATTTTCCTGTTATTAAAAAAAGAGTGAATGGGAACGCGTTTGCAATATTACTACTTTTATAATATATTCCTCTATTCATACTTATATCGACGTAGCTACAAATACGCCTCGCATTATGTAGATAGTACAATGTACCATAATACGTAGCGTGTAGCTTAGAGCATGTGATATTGTGAGCATAGCTGCAGGCATTCCTAAATTGCAGAACCGTGTTCGTAAAACTGTTTTGGTTTGCTTCCATACAACGTTTCTATATGACATGAATGTAACTGTTGTAGGAATTTATATGTGTGCTGCATTGCGCTGCAGTATTTTTATTGCAACGGAGATGTAAAACTAATCAAGCTCGAAGTAAATATATGTACATATACATAAATGTTATGAACAATATGTATTTATGCTATTGCTATGTACTTCCTTGTTTTATAAAGTTACAGTTTGCCGATAAATATTGTGCAATTTTTAAGGTATATGATAACTGATATTGTTTTATTCTTAACCCTTTGCGGGTCGTATCTATTCCCACAGACAAAATGCATATACTTTTGTTTACATTTTTCTCATATGGATTCCATACATTTTCCTTCAGATGTACATTACCGCTCATGAGTTCGATTACACGTAATAAATTGTGTTACATTCAAAACTATTTTAAAAATAGTTAGGGGAAATTCATACTTCTTAGGAACGACATTCTGATGTTGGTCATATATATTCATAACAATAAGACTTATTTACAAAATCCACTCAAAGACGAAAACAATGAACCATGAATGCGTTCTGAAATAGAATTTGGGAAGGAAGCTGTATCATACACCTGCCAAGATTCAGTATGCATCCAATTATTTAAGATATGCCAAAAGAAAGAGATCTGAATATTGAAACGCATGCCAGGATACACGTTTTACGCAAAACAAATATTTCAAATAGAGAAATTACTTGATAATTTCTGAGTATTGTGTGCGTAGGGAAATTAAAAGAAAGGAAGTGACCGGTAGGCTTCAGAGCAGAAAGCTCAACAATGGAATGAGACGACCAACATATTCCAGTAACTTCTGTAAGAAAGCGCCGCCTTGCCGCACCGTAAATTACGGCAGAGTTCAATTGAAAACGCAGTCAGACAGTAAATGTGCCAACAGTTGAACGGAAGCTGATAAAAGCCAGGCTGACGAGTCGTATACCAGCAAGAAAACTACGGTTAAGTTATATACACAAACGGAAAAGTCTAAGTTGAATAAAAGCTCACGCAAACTGGTCGTACTTTTGTTCGTCGCCGCTCTGCAGAAAGAATGTTAGACGAGCGTATTTCAAAAAACGGGTAACATGGAGGAAGAAACATCGTATCAGCCCTGATTGCATCCCTATCGAGCTCTTGTGAAATCACTTGGATCGTAAGATCCGGAAAGAATCTCCGAATTGGAAGGTAGCGTTATGCAGTGCTCTGCAGGAAGTATGGAATGCTATAAAGGAATTGTATTTGGAGCGATTAGTTCTAAGGATGCCGCATATCTGCCAGGCAAGTATTAAAGCAAAAGGAGGTTACACTGGAAAAACTTTGTAACAGTGAAGTGAAGGTGCTATGGTATCGCTATTAATGCAGAAAGAAGTCTGTGTTGCAAACTTTGTTATATCCAGTAAGCAGTATGCATTTTTTATCTGTTTTTTAAGTAGCTAATAACAATGCACTTAGTACATAATAACAGATAATGAACACCGAAGACCAGAAAATAAGGTTAATGAAATTGTAGAGCGCTGCGAAAACCAGAAAAAGATGAAGGTGAACTTAAAGGTGAAGAAGATAATATCGAGGAAAATCGTTTCTGCTGAAAACATTGAAGAATTATCCGCTCTATACCTTTAAGAAACTACGAACTCTAACATTTGTCAGTAAAGGATAATAGTTTGGAAAGATCAACACGGTCAAAAAAACATTAGAACGAAACAAGATAATATTATTGTCCATATACGAGGATTGTACAATACATACTGTGTGTTAAGGAGGACAAAGTAATTATTTGGATTTAGTAAATTTATTTCCCGTTAAGATTTCCATTCACTATTTTTAAAACGTCCAAATAATAGTATTTGTCGAACTCTGCGTAATAGGTTTCTGTGTCGGTATTGACTTCTTCATTTCACGTAAAGCGTATTCTTCCAAGTCATTTTTTGAAGTTTGGAAGAAAAAGCAGTTACAGTGGTGGGAAATATTTTCATTTTTTTTGACTTTCATTAATTACTGCAGCTTGCCGCTTTCAACCATGTTCCTCAGCGTGTGAGAATTGGCTCTGATGGCTTGGGAACACCAGAGCACACCGTTTGTAAAAGTTTCGAATTCGTTTGGAAGATTACAAAAACACTTTTTTGGTATTTAAAATGAATGCGTCCACCTCCAGATAACTTTGTCGAATTATCTGTGCTGCGAGGTGTAAAGCATGAACTTTGCACATGTAAAAGTCTTTCACAGTCTTCTTTAAGAGAAGGACATACACTAGATTGCACCATCGCTCGCAAACATCAACAGTTGGAAAGTTGAAAATTTTTATCTACCACTACCTTCATAATTGCTTCACCACTGCGCTTTTCTCATCTAATGTTATGTCGCTTTAAGAGCATCTAGAGTATGCAATATAATATCCAAATAGTGTTTTCTTTGATCTGTTTTTTCATCGACACATAACTACAGCTGTTTATCTTTTACTACAGCTTCGATCATGTTTTTGTTGTCGTTGCGCACAGTTGGCATGTGATTTTGTATGTATGGCTCTTTCATTTCGAAGTGTATTCATTCCAGAAGATGTGAAACCGTTGCTTATCGAGTAGATGAAGCCTCTAATTGCAGGCGCTTATCATGAAATGTAAATCAAACATAAATTACGTTTTAGGTGGCACGTTATTGTTCTTATTTTGATGTTCTACAATCTTATATATGATTTTTACAGTCGACATCAACGGTTTATCGCAAACTTTATAGTATATCTTAGCACCATTATAATCAAATGGAGAAAGTCAACAATAATCTTTCGTCCTGTGTCATGGTCTTGTTTTTCCCTTCCGTGGGTCCGTCGCATTTAATAATTATACATCTGACTCATAATTCTAAGCTTTATCTGTTTCGTTCCGTTACACTAGTGGAGGGTGCTGCGTTCTCAATGCGGACCTGGTCCGCGGGCAGACATCCCAACTCTGCTTATGAATGGTAGTTTTCATACGATTTTGCAATCTGTAAAATTATCAATTTAAATTTGAAATAGGCAGTGCTCGTAAAAAGGAAAATCATGAACCAATGTAGGGAAGAGCAGCTATTGCACTAGTTTTATAGAAATAATCGCTATATCAGGATAACAAGATTTTAGAAATTCATTTAATTCTAAGTATAAAACTTCGACTCACACCCCTGTCTTGCAATCCTACAGCCTTTATCTAGACTTGTAATTACATTTAAATATGACATAATGCGTTGCAAACTTCCTCAGATGCTAACTAGGCTTGACAGATGTTAATTCACGTTGCTAAACAGTCTAATGTGTAATCCTTTAAACATGTTATTTACATTCATTAGCAAGTAGACTATTGAATCTTAATCTAGTATTATCTGTATTGATTTATTTAAATTTGATAAAGATGACTATGTAAAATTAATATCGCTAAGAAAATGATTGGTCCTTCTATATTAAGCATTGCAGGCCTCTTAACAGTAATTAATTATGGTAATTATTGTTGCTGAATCATCTGTTGGTATTTATTGTGCCAGTAAAATATTTGCGGTTAAAATTTATTTATATCTACTACGCATCAACCGAATTTTTTGTTGAACTCGAGTTAGATGAAATAATGTTTTTGTTTCCTCCATACTGCATTAATTACTGTGAATTAATAAATAAGCTTACCAAAAACGTGCTGCACGCTCACAAAATAAAATTAATTAATGTGTTTATGCCTACATACTGTAGTCCATTGTTATTCAAAATTGAGGAAATTAAATTACCCGGAAATGGATTATATGTAGTTTAAACTAAATATTCCGTAATATTCGTTTGACGGAAGTGCTTATATATCAAATGGCTGGGTTGCATAGGCATTGAATTATACATTTATATACAAAATAATATGCTGTTTAATGCACATTTGTTAAGCGTATAAAATTGGCTATAGGAAATATAAAATAAACATCTACAATGCATGTATATTAAGTGTGTTTCACTGATGCTTCAGGCGCTGCAACATCCATAGGTTAAGTATGTCTGTAGAAGCTTTATTCGTATAATTAGTACGCAATTAACAGAATACAATTACTATACGTATTCTCTTGCACATTAGAATATTGCCACATCTGTTCTAATGGATCACACCGTAGATTAAAAATACCTGATATAAACGTTCTGAAGGATATAATGAAAAGAGTACGATGTATTTCAGTTTGTCTCTTTCACTGTATAAAAGTCGTAATAGGCTTTTTATATTTTAAACCCAAACAAGAATATCACTTGAACGTATTAAAAATCGGCAAGAGATGGCGCACGAAGGCTGAAGTGGATTCATTGATCGGCAAGGGCAACCTTTTTAAGTCAAAATTTCAGACGTCTACTGTCAGTAGTTGTCGCTCAAGAGTATGTTTTGTGTAGCAAAAGTGGATAAAATCGAATTTCGTGCAGTGATAAAACACTTCTGGATGGTTGGGAGAACGGCCACGGAAATTCGAAATATTTTGTTAGAGGTTCATGACGGATGTATTCCATCATTTTCGACCATCAGCTTCTGCGTGAGCGACTTCAAACGTGGCCGCACAAGCACAAGTGACGAATCACGCAGTGGACGCCTAAAAATCGCTACCAACGATGATAAGATTCATGATGTCGTGTTAGCCGATCGCCGATTGAAGCTGAAAGAGATAGCAGACACAGCAGGCATCTTAAAAGAACGTGCTGGCCATATTCTACACGAAATTTTGGGTATGAAAAAGCTTTCGGCGCGATTCGAGAAACGAAATTGGGTGACCGTTTCAGAGGAGTACCTGGCCAGGATCCAACGCAATCCTAGGGATTTCTTCATGCATTTCGCAACCGTGAATGAGACTTGGATCCACCACTACATATCGAAGACCAAGGAACAGTCGAAGCAGTGGACTTTTCTGGACGAATCGGCTCCGAAGAAAGCAAAGACGGTTCCATCGGCCGGAAAGGTCATGGCTACTATCTTTCGGGAATCTCAAAGTGTGTCATCGACTATCTGCAGAAGGGAAGGACGATCACAGGGTAATACTACAGCGATTTATTGACAAGATTCGATGCAGTAATGAAGGAGAACCGGCCTCATTTGCAGCAGAAAAAAGTGCTTTTCCACCACGACAATCCAGTGGGTCATTCATCCCGCATCGTCGTGTCCAAATCGAATGAGTCGCACTACGAATTGGTCTCTCATCCTCCATATTCACCGGACTTAGCCCCTAGGGACTTTTTCCTATTCCCAAACCCGAAAAAATCACTGGCAGGAGAGAAATTTGCCTCAAATGAGGAGGTCATCGCCGCTACAGATGGCTATTTTACAGACCTCGAAACACCCTACTTATCCTACGACTTGAAGGGACTGGAGTACCATTTGAAAAAGTGTATTGATCTTCCATTGATCGAAAAATAAAAGTAAAAATAAAAAAACACACGAATACCGTCGATTCCGGAAACATTTCGCCCGGCACCATAATTCTGGAGTGCTGGTTTAACTTTGTTAATGGAATCAGTAGCAATCTCTTCTAATTGCGGAGTATCTGACCCATATGAGCGACTGATAAACTTAGTGATTTTGCACGAAGAAATTCTATATGCTTATCGAAATTCAGTATCCACTTCCTTGAAGCTTTGAAGTTTTCTAGTTTAATATCTTCGTTAGCTTCTAATGCCCATTTTCGTATGTCTACATCGTGTCTAATGGTATTCAGTCTACTCATTTTCTGAAATTTTTGTATCACGTATTGAGATATTGTTTGTTTCCGCCTTTTCTAGACTTGCCTCCTATCGATGCGAAAAAGAACTGTCATTTATTGAAATACATATCAATTATCATAAAAGACGTATTGATTTTATAATTACTATCAAACGCTAGACGAAATTGGTCAGATCAAATGTTTCCGAATGACATGCTCTTTGTTGTCAAGCAAACATAACCCCGGGTGTACTTTTTGTGAAAGATCTGTATATAACAGAGTTGTCTCAAAATAACTATTTCCCCCAGATTCGATACCATTCAACGTTCGGAATTGAATTTACCACATGGAAAGAGAGACAATACGTTTCGTTCAAATCGAGTTTCACTTGAGCGTACAGCGAGTCGTATTTGCAGCGCCGCTACCATACCTTCTCCGCCATACCATTTTAATTCAGTTGTTCTTGACATCGAAGCGTTCGAATGGAATTATTGAAAGTTAGTCTACTGGACTGAAATGTGCCTCGAATTTTATTTGTCGATGTCGTCAATACAGCAGTAGTAGCGGCTGCGGCGGGCATTCGTAAGCGGTCCAACAAGAATTCGAGTTGACGTGGTCGCGGCCGTGTGTGGTGTTGGCGTTTATATTTGCTCAGTTCCAGCGCGACGTCATATCGACGTAAATATTTAAGCATCTGCCAGAAAGTGCTTGAATGGAAATTTTTTAGCTCGACCGCGTATATCGAAGTGAAATTAAAATAGTCAATTTTTTGATAAAATCTCTATTATACCTTTTTTTTGTACGCGCGTAAGCGCTTTCGGTCCCGGGAAAAAGCAAAATAAGAGGGAAAAATAAAGTTTATAATGAGATTTTCCTTCTGAATTCTCTGATAGAATGAAATATACAACCACCCTTTGAATGGAACAAAATATCCATGATATTGTTGGTGAAACAACATCGTTTATTTTTTAAATTACATGTAAGGTACATTATGTTGTGTATAATTTTAGCATGCACATGTATTGCATAAGTAAATAAAGAAATATATACCTGATCCATTTTTACTTTGACTATATTTGTTTGTTTTATTCTTGTATATGTAATATCAGATTAGATTAGATTAATAAAGGGTGATGATGTACTACGATCTATTGATCTCTTTTAAGAGCTGCTAGGGTTTGCCCGCATTTATAGCTCCCCATCCTGTCTAAGAGCTTTAATAAATTGCAACAGCTGTAATGTTTCAATTTCAATGTTAAGGTATTACCACCTCATCTATGACGTCCTTGCCACGGATCTCTATAATGGCAGTGCAGTTAGATGTTAGGTGTTCCGGACTTTCAGTCTCTGCCCCACAAAACCTGCAGTCGTAATTCTGTTTCAGACCGATCTTTGTCATGTGTTCCCTAAGGTGACTTTGCCCTGTAAGAAAACCTGTGAGGATTCGCGTTCTGGCATAGTCTTTGCTCTTTGCTTATTGAAGTTTCCAAGGAATACCTTGGAATGTCTCAGACCAGGAAGATTCTTCCAAAGAAATGCTCTGAGTTTCTCCTCTCTGTCTTGAAGTTCTTTTTTATAGGTGCTCATCCCTATACCACAGAACGGCTCCGGTCCTACAAACGAAGTTGTGACGGCCTTTTTTGCTAATAGGTTAGTTTTCTCGTTGCCGCTGATTGCAGTGTGTCCTTGTACTCAGCATATTACAACTCTGTTTTCTCTGCCTAGGTTGTTTCGTTTTTCTATGCATTCCCAGATTAACTTCGAGCTGATGATGTTAAAGCTCAGCGCCATTATGGTTGATTGACTATCGGAGAAAATTGCAATGCTTTGCTTTCGATAGTTCCTGTCAAGGTTCAATTGAATACATCTTCCAATCGCATTGATCTCGCTTGAAATACGCTAGGGTATGTTCCCATTGACACCGAGTATTTGATTCCGGTCCCAAATACCCCTGCAGTTGTTCCTCTGTCAATTTTGATACCATCCATATACCATTTAATGGTATTTGCTCTTAGAAAGTAGGTAGAGGATTCTCCGTTCCATTCTTGTTACTTAGCTTTGTAAGAAAACTCTTTTTGAAGCTATATCCTTAACCATTTCACCGCTCGGTAGACTTAGAAGTGGGGACAGTTCCGATCGAGATGACCAAGCTCTCTGGAACGCAATCTCATTTCCTACAGTCCCCGCGCTGGTTAGTCTATACATTGACGCACGGTGTAAGGTTTAAGATGACCTCCAGGGCCGTGGCTGGGCATGTTCTCATAGCTCCGGTGATGCATACACATGCTAATGGTTCCAACTTATCCAGGGTATTCTTGGTAGTAACTTGCGTGGTCTTCTGAAACCAAGTTACCGCCCCGTATGTTAGTGTAGGTCTTACTATGTACTGATGTATAGCCATCGCAGTATATTTGGGTTACAGCCGCATGTTTTACCTGCTAGGTTTCGGCATATCATTAAGGTTCTTGTTGCCTTATTCGTAGTCAGTGCAATATGCCTGTTCCACAGAAGTTTTTTGTCTAAGGTTAATCTTAGGTACTTGACTTCTGATTTACATTCGATCAATGTTCCAATATGTAATATACATATGTATTATGTATTATGTTAGTATTCATATACAACTGCTTTACATTATTTCGTCGATATAAATTTAGTGGTTTAAATAATTGTTGCATGTATTTAGCGCTATTTTAAATGCTATTTCGTGTTACGCAATCGAAATTCTATAATATTTTTCTTGTATGCTGGAGTAGGGGTAACCTATTTTAAATTACAATGTGGGGCAACTTTGGCAGATGTATGTATTTTCATGTATAATACCAGTATACACTACCGTTCATAAGTTTGATTGCACCTAACCAATATAGTAGTTACACAAAAATATCTAGGGAAATCCATATAGATCTTCTTATAATGGTACTTACAATCTAATGTTGATACTATATATTCATAACAATGATATTGCGTTAATAGTAGGAAATCGGGGATGAATTCGTTATGAAATAGAATTTGTAATGATTATTGAATCATCCTCCTTCCTTATAATAAACTGTATGCATTCAGTACATTGCGGAGATATTACAGACGTGCTATTTGATCGAAGATACGCCAAACCGAAGGGAGTTGAATATTGAAACTACTGCCAGAATAAAAATAAATGCTTCGAATAGTGAAATTGCACGACTATTAAATGTTTCTAAGTGTTGTATGCCTAGGACAATCAGAAGAAAGGAAGAGGTCGGTAGACTTCGGAGCAGAAAACGAAATGGAACGCTCAGATCAATGACGGAACGAGACGACCGAGTGATTTTTCCAAAGAAATTGTCGCCTTACCACACCGCAAATTACGGCAGAGTTCAATTTACAACGCCATCAGCCAGTAAGTGTGCCAACAGTAAAACGAAGATTAATAAAAGCCGGTCACAGCAATAAGGAAACCGCGGTTAAGTTCAATTGAGAAGGAAAAGGCTAAATTGTGCAAAAGTCCACGCAAACTAGAGAGTAAGTGATTGCAAAACTCTGTTATGGAGGAACGAATCGAAATTCGAATTATTCGGAAATAAACATAGGTAAACCCGGCACTCAGCGATACACGTCAGAAGGTTTTGGTCTTTAGCATGGTTAACACGTCGAGTTATCGTGACCTTCTTCCAAAGTGGTATGGCCTCCAGCGTGGTTTATATGTCGAGTTACCGTGCCACTTTGCTTTCACCGAAGAAGTCTTCTACGACAGAGGCGAAACGTCGAGATCCTGCCTTTCTCTTTTTTTCTTTTTTCTCTTTCTATTCCCCTTCTCTCTTTCCTTTTCTTGCTCCTTTTGCGCCCTTTTTTTACTTTTCTCTTTTCTTTCCTTTTTATTTCTCTTACTCCCTACAATTACGGTAAATAAATCCATACATTTTATTACGTCGCGACCCCAACTGACATAACACATGGGCTGAAAAGTCCCGGGCCTAACAAAGAAAACACGGTTTTTTTGGTTCAAAATTAGCTTTATTCATCAACGTAATCTCCATCAAGAGCAACGCAATCATTCCAGCGCCGCT
The DNA here is from genome assembly GCA_023509865.1 of Trypoxylus dichotomus. NCBI lineage: Eukaryota > Metazoa > Arthropoda > Insecta > Coleoptera > Scarabaeidae > Trypoxylus > Trypoxylus dichotomus. The sequence continues at coordinate 41,442,851 of CM042081.1, forward strand.
CTAACATTTCAATACCACTTTTGCAGAACGATTTATTTTTTGCCTCAAAATAGACCTCAGTTTCAGCGATAACCTCTTCATTCGTGCGAAATTTCTTACCGGCGAGCATTTTTTTGAGGTCTGCGAACAGCCAGTAGTCGCTGGGAGCCAAATCTGGCGAATACGGTGGATGTAGGAGCAATTCGAAGTTTAATTCATGTAGTTTTGCCATTGTTTTGATTGACTTGTGACACGGTGCGTTGTCCTGATGAAACAAAATTCTTTTCTTTGCTATATGCGGTCGTTTCTTTGCAATTTCGGCCTTCAAACGCTCCAATAACGCTATATAATATTCACTGTTGATGGTATTTCCTTTCTCAAGATAGTCGATGCATATTACACCACGCACATTGCAAAATACCGAGGCCATAACCTTTCCAGCCGATTGTTGTGCTTTCGGGCGCTTTGGACGAGGTTCACCAGTTGCTGTCCACTCAGATGACGATCGTTTTGATTCCGGAGTGAAGTGATGGATCCATGTTTCATCCATTGTCACATATCGGCGCAAAAATTCCAGTTTGTCACGTTTAAACATGGCCAAACGCTGCTCAGAATCATCAACACGTTCTTGTTTTTGGTCAACAGTGAGCAAACGCGGCACCCACTTTGAACAGAGATTTCTCATAGTCAAATGTTCATGCAATATAAAGCCAATACGTTCTTTTGATGTCTTTACGATGTCAGCTAACTCATGCAACTTCACTTTTCGATCATTCAAAACGATTTTGTCGACTTTTTTGATGTTTTCTGGTGTTACCGTCTCATTTGGACGTCCACTACGTTCTGCATCATCGGTGTCTCTACGACCACGTTTGAAGTCAGCAAACCAACGTTCTATTGTTGTTTCTGATGGAGCGGAGTCCCCATAACACTTTTCAAGCCATTGCTTCGCTTGAACGGTATTTTTTCCCATCAAGAAGCAGTGTAAAATTAAAACACGAAATTGTTTTTGATCCATTGTTTTGAAAATAACAAGAGTAGCGTGACTCTTAGCACAAACTAATAAATAGAATATTATGAAATTTTAACAGCTGTCTTTTGAAGGTTAGTACAAACTGAGAGAAAGGTGACTGCAATAAAAGTAGCGTCATCTATGTGTTAGGCCCGGGACTTTTCAGCCCATGTGTTATGTGATCAGAAAAAGACAGTGGTATCAAAAAGCACCCCCTAATTTTTGACAGATGTTGACACATGCAGTGGTGTTCCTTCAACGTTATAATTGTAGATAATAGCTTGCTGCTTAGATCCTCGCGGTATACCAGAAGTACCGATGTGCTTGGATGATACGTAATTCTTATAACATACTTGAAATTCTCTGTTGATCTGGTACGACTGTAAAAGTGAGCGCAATGGTCTTGAAAATCCCAACGAATTCAGTTTTCCTAGAAGAATATAGTGGTTTTAGACGAGTCTATTTCAAAAACAGTGAAACATCGACGAGGAAACATCATGGTATAGGTAATTTTGGAAACGGAAGGATTAGAAAATTAGTTAAAATATATGAAAGGATGACAAAAGATGTGCGTTTGAGAATCCTAGAAAACGATGCGGTACCAACTGGATGGGTATTAATTGAGGAGGGGTTCGTTTATCAGCTCAGCAAGATAATGATCCCAATACAGTGCAAAGGTGGTTAAAGCTCATTTTCAAGACAAATCTTCTGAAGGAGTCCTATCTTTAATGGAGTGGCCGGCACAGAGGCCTCATTGCATCGCCATTGAGCCCTTGTAGGATTACTTCGATCGTGAACTCCAGAAAAATTTCCGGCTGGTAGAGCAGCATTCTGTAATGCAATGTAGTAACTGTGGAATGCAATAGACGCATCGTATATGCAGCGATTAGTTCTGTATATGTATGTGTGTATCTATCAGACAATGATTAAAGCAAAAGTGGGTTACTTTGAAGAATATTCTATTTTGTTAATAAAATATTTTAATTTAATGAGTGTGTGCGATAGTATAGTTCATTACTAAACCGCTCTATCATTTGAAATAAATATATTACTACTTTTAGAATGATTTGTTCGTTCTATTCTAAAATTAAGAAGATCACGTTTTACTACTTTCTTATGTGTATTTAGTGCATTTTCTATATCCCCCTTGTAACATCAAACATTTTTCGGTTAAACTAAATCATTGTTGCCCTTGTTACTGTCATGTTATTGTTATTTTCTGTCCGTTGTTATACGATTGTCAATACATTTCTGATTTTCCTCAATAAACGGTATGCTTAAACGAACAAAAACGGATTATCTTTTCTTATGTTGAGGATTTGGTGACCGCATGAGGTCGTGTGCGGCTGTGCGTGTATTCAACGAAATCGCGTCCGAATCGTCCACCGATACCGAAATCGAAATACAGCAGCGAAAATCGAAATCCGATTTGAGCAAATAAAGCCGTATAACAGTCGATGTCAAGTTAGGCGGTTGAAAACGGTTGTTGCGTAGAGGGAGGATATTGAAGGCTCGTTTGTTAACAGTCGTTGGGAAGCTAAAGATATCGATAAAGGTAATTTATATAGGTAATGGGTTGTTAACCCACATGCCAAATTTAGTTTACATAGAGACCGAAAAAATATGCAAATTATATTCAAAGGTATGTTCAATTTTTCTGAAACTTTTGTTTTATGTCTTAAGTACACCAGGGTGACAGAATAAAATAGACACCAGGTAAAGCGGTATAAATATGTAAACAGCTAAATTCTAAGAACAAATTAAGAACTTTCTCTTGTCATTAGGGTAGGGGTAGATGTATCGGAAGGAATTCGTCATAGTTTAGTATCGTTACAACTATGCCTCGCTTACAAGGGTCGAGTGATATTAACGACTTCACCCGGGGTTGCATCGTTGGGCAGAGTGAACGCGGGACTTCGCAACGTGAAATAAGTAAATTTTTAAATATTCCGTTTGAATATACAATTTAAACGCAAGAAAAAAACAACAATGGAGCCGAGACCAGGTCGTGCCGGACCTTCTGAAAGAAGTAAAAGGGTGCTTGTGCGCGAAGTGTTAAGAGAACCGCGAAAGAGTACAGCTGAGCTTGCGGCAACTTCACAGAAAAGTCAGCACACTGTTCTGCAACACCTCCACAGTGTGGGGATGTATAAAAGGTTGGCAAAGAAAAAATCTCTCCTTACGGCGTTTCAAAAACGGCGCCGAATGGCTTGGGCAATCGAAATGCGAACGAAGCCCGAAGAGTTTTGGCGGTCTGTCATTTTTTCAGGCGAAAGCAGATACTGCCAATTCAGTGATAGTGGTCGTACGTGGGTATGGAGATGTTCGCCACAGCAACTGGACGACAAATTTTTGCATCAGACGGTGAAATACGGCGGTGTGAACATCATGGTGTGGGGCGCGATATGGTATGGTGGAAGATCGCAATTAGTAATCTGGGACGGAAATATAAATGCGGCAAAATATATCCAAATATTAACAGAAGGACTACTACCGATATTCGACAACGCCATTTTATCTAAAGAAGACGCCACTTTTATGGAGGATGGAGCACCCTGCCACAAAGCAAGAACAACAACTACATGGAAAGAGGAACAGGGATTCGGATTTTACCATGGCCAGGCTAATCACTAGACATGAATGCGATAGAGAATGTTTGGCACATAATCCAGACAAATATGGCGAAACGACCCCGAAAACCCAGCAATAAGGAGGAACTCGTGGCAGCTGTTACAGAAAAGTGGTTAAATATTCCAGAAGACACTATTAATCATTTAATAGATTCTATGGTACGACGACTCGCAGCACTTCACGCAAGTAAAGGTGGATCGACAGAATATTAGTCTAATTTAAAAATATTTTGTACATATAACGAGAATAGAACCTTTTTTTTTTAATTAGCAGGTGCTATTTTATTCTGTCACCCTGGTGTGGTATTTAAATACGAGCCCGAACAACTAAATGTTCGGACAAACAAAAATTTATTCAAAACGTGAACTCGTATAGAGAATTAGACGCGTACGAAACGGTGTATATGAAAAAGAACGGAAACTTATTGAACAGAGAACCACCCCCAATTGCACACTCGAGTTTGATGGATTTATTACCATAGACCCTGTTAAATGATACGGTTCGCTTTCGGTCCATCCTTCCCCGTAAAAGGCATGAGGCCACCTAGTAGATTGTAAATAGTCATATGGTTAGAAATTTTAGAGCCTGCGTAGAAAATAATTTGCATGTGTGATACAGTTTTTACTTTCAGTCGGTAACACGGTTGACAATGGGAGCCCACGTGCTCCCGAAACGCTGCGTTCCGCATAATTAATTAATTTGTGTGAGTGGAGTTTACTGCTATACCTGTGAACAAACTAAATTATTTAATTGAGGAACTATATTAACAGCATATGAAGGTCTATCGTTCATAATAAATATTTAAATGTTTTTATTCTATACCCATTCACATAGACTGTGGGCGAATAAATACACAAAAGTATTGCATAATAACGTGACAATAAAATGTTCGGATTTATCTAACTTCATTTTTTAATTCGGAGTAAAATGAAGAGACGCGTTTACACTATGGAATTTTTCAGTTACGTATTGGCAGCAGTTTTAAAACTAGCCAAGATTTTATATAAATGTTAGTTACGTAATTTATTCTATATTTGTTACTCATTACAAAAATAATTAATCAATTAAATATAGAAAACATCGCGGAATAATATTTATTGATCAAATACATATACTAGATTTCAATTTCATATATCGTACCTTGGAAATTTCAAAATGTTACTAGATTCTACTATAATTCTTTCACTTTCCATTTAATGTGAACTACTATCTTTGCCCACTGATATAATAAATGATACTTAATATTTTTTAATTTCACCCAAATCAGCATATCGAGTTTTCTAGATGTTGTTGTGGAGACTTTTTCAATTTTTCGATGATATGTAGCATTCTCCATAATAATAACAGCATTGTCTGGCAGTACTGTCAATATTTGATGAAACCATCTTTCAAACACCTCGGCATTCATTTCTTCATGGTAATAGGTTGTCTCTTTTACCTTCGAAAAGCAATAAGCCATTTTCCACCCGCCTCAGATCCTATGTGCAAAATAATGAAACGTCTTCCTTTTCCTGCAGGATTACATAAGCCTATAGTCAGCCCTTCATTAAACCCTTACCATCGACTTTTAATATTATCATTTACCCAAACCTTTTGTTTGGTATGACCTTCGTTTAACCATGTTTCGTCTAAATAATAAATTGGCCGATTTTGACGACGATAATCTTTTATTGTCACCAAATACTTTCTTCTCCACCTGATTATATCATCACGTTCTATCAAAACACTTTTTCGATCTCTCTTCAAGTATCTGCAATAATTACTATACCTATTCTAACATATAAAGTGTGTAAAATATATATTCGAGTAGCTACACTTAAAATTTGTTGCATATTAATTAGAACACCGGCACTAACCTGAAGTTTATCATTTTCATAAATTTATACAAGGTTGAATGGCTCATCCATGGCAAACCATCATGCTGTTTTACTTGATTCAGCACTTTATCAAGTGTAGGAAGTTTTTATAAAAAAAGCTATGAATTAATTGCCTTATAGAATTCTTGACAGCTTCATCGTAATCAGCAAGTCTTTCAGAGGTTTGCTGGAGTAACTTGTTCTTTCTCCTTATATTCTTCTATGGTACGATAGGCAGCAGACTGTGCCACTCCTTAAAATAACATTATAATATGTATGTATAATCATCGTAATGTAGCACCAACCTATAATGCTTGATATTCTGGCAAAAATAGCAGGAATTCTCATTCTTGGCTTATCAGTTCGAAGTTTTTTGAATAGATTCAATATATTTTGCTTCTCTATCCAAGATAGATGTTCTAATTTGCATCTGTTTACATCGCAAGCTTTTTCGAAGTTTATAAACCCTAGGTGTTTTGCTCTGTTGTGCTCACTGTGCTTTTCTATAATTTGTTGTGTAATGAATCTGTGATTGATCTACCTCTTCTAAAGCCCATTTATTAGTTCTCCTACTATGATTTTCAACCTGGTGTTTAATATTCTGGCACAAATTTTATAAGCGGTGTCTAATAAGTTGATTCCTCTATAATTTTGAGGGCTATTCTTATCGAGGTTTTTGAGCAACGACACTACTTTCGCTCGTTTCAATTATCGGAGATGATATAAAATAAGTCAAGTAAATGGAATCTCTCAAAGTTTGGTATTTCTGAAGTTTACATTTGTGTTGTTCCCCTCGAAGAAGCTAGGTAAACATTTAATCTGTTTAACGTCCCAATTTCAAACGTTGCTGTTTACTTTAGCTAATGGTCGTCAGGCAACTGTGAAAATGATCCAAGTCCCAATTCTATACCTTTCAACTCTGTAATTTGTCCATGAATTAGTTCCTAGACCTGTATGATATTCTACAATTTCTACAGTCCCAAACGTCAATATAACTCTTTGAAGGGATAAACCCATTTAGCAAACTATTAGATTGCTGTCTCCTTTCATGGATTTAAAATGTACCGTGCTAGATCCATTCCAATGTAATGCGATCCTGAAATCCATTAATCACTTCGCAGGGCATGCAATTTATTGCGAAGATGAGCTATTTAAAGTAGAAGGTTACATGATTACAGTTCGAGATCCAACTTCGGCCAACTTAAGATATTGATTATGCGGAGAAAAAGTAGTCGGGAAAGCTACTCCCGCGAAATATCCGATAAATACACAGCGATAGGGTAATTACCACGTCGGCGAAAGCTTTAGATGTTCATTGGCGGGCATCTAATTACGAAAACGATTAGGGAACTTGAAGCGAAGGCCTTTGCAGCAATTTCCGACGATTTCTTTGTCCTAAATACGAGATACCTTGAGGACGCATTAGTATGTATTAGATTGAATGTGGTCGGAATGGAAGGTGTGGCGAATTAGAGCTGAATTTTATGGAATTTGTGCTTTAGAAATGCTTTGGCGTCTGATATTTCTTGTGTATAAGATAATAGGACAAGGATAATATTTTATTCTCAACAAAATCCATATTCAGTATCAGATAAGTATGTACACAATCTACTAATCAAAGAACAAAATTGATAAATAACGTAACTGGAATATTACTTTTCAAACTACTGAAATAACTAGATACAATACAAACAATACCTGATATTAACATATAATACGGAGAGAAATTTTATACCATAAATAAAACCTGAATTCTAAGAATTGTCCTGCGGAAATGGTATTTACCCCGTAAAATATGCATAAATTACATTAACAGTGAGTTTAGTTTATCATTAGATACCCTTACGTGCACCTCGATATTGTTATTTCTTAGCTTAGTCTAGGAAGCCATCAGCATCCTTGAAAAGTGAGGTAACTTTGCCGCTACACCGAAATCCATTCCGAAAGAAAAAATCATGGCCAACGTGGAAGCCGCATTCAGACGCCTGTTTCCGACGGAGAGAGACACGGTTCGTACAGACACTGCACGCATATTTCAAACTCCCAAACTACAAAAAAGTAATATCTCTCCTGCAGAATGAAACGCCTTAAACAGATAAAACAGGATGAATCACTAACGACCATACAAGCGGACAAGAGCAACGTCACGGTTATAATAAATACTGAGTAGTACAAACAGAAGATCAAGATGTCACTCGAACCGCCAATACGCGTAACACGTCAACGAGACGTCGTCAGTGGTATGGGAAACAAGCAGGTCAGTTAAAGTATCATCGCTTCCGGATGATGTGGAAAAACAAGCCACAGTAACAGAAGTACTACCTCCAGTATTATATGGCTTACCATATAACTTAGTGGGAGGTACCACTGAAACCGATAGTAAACGCCATAGGTGCACCGACGTACCTGTTAGCAAAATACCTAACTACACTACTGAAGCCCTAGATAGGAGGAAAGCCTAGTTATATTCGCGATTCAGCGCACTTCGTGGAAAATCTCCGAAAGATACAATTCAACCCGGATGATATTCTAGTGAGTTTTGATGTGCTGTTCACTAAAGTACCGCTAATAGACACACTGCGGTGCATTTTCGATTTATTCCGATCGGATATAACGCAGCCTTTTAAATACTGCCTCAGGACCAGTTATTTTGTGTGGGATGGCAGCTTCTACGAACAAACGGATGGAGTGGCGATGGGTAGCTTATTAAGTCCCGTGGTAGTTTATCTCTTCATGGAGCAGTTTGAGAGCCTATCGAAACAGCGGTGGACAAACCTACGGTTTGGTGGAGGTACGTGGATGATACGTTTCTCGTTTGGTCACACGGAAGAGATAAATTGAGCCGGTTTCATAAACAGCTGAACGGAGTACACCTTAACATTCAATTCACAATAGAGCTACAACATAGCGGAGTATTACCTACTAACCGTCGGCAACAATTAGGGTGTTTGGGAAACCTACACATACCGACCGTTAACTACACAACAATTCTAACCACCAGCCCCCTCAGAAGAATACGGTGGTGCGCACGCTAGTCGAACGAGCGCGTAGAGTATGCAGTAAAGCATAGCTACAAAAGGAATTGGACCACCTGAGACAAGAGCTGCAGTGTAACGGTTATCCTGAGAATATAATCAATCGCGCCATCACGAGTAAACCTCGACCCAGGGACAGGAATGGCGAAATAGAAACGTTGGGCACAGCATATTTACCCTATATAAACAACATTATAGACAGGATAGGACTAGTGCTTAGGTGTTTCAATATCTGGACGGTTTTCACTCCAACAAGGAAAGTGTCTAGTTTATTGCGACGAGTCAAGGAAAAATGGGATCCCTTATCAACTTCCAGGGTGTACAACATACCGTGCTCATGCGAGAAAGTGTACATCGGTACAACAGGACGTTCGATCAACACCAAAAGGAAAGAACACGAGAGGAATGTGTGATTGAAACAAATAGACAAATCGACCATTTCCGAACATATCCACTCGGACCCGAATCATAGGATTAGATTCGAGATCAACTAAGAACTACTATAGCCGATTAAACAGGGAAGCGATTAAAATAAACGAAAATCTTAACAACATCAACATCGAATATGAACCGGTATCGCAGCGAAGGAGCATATTTAAGACAGTAACAACGTGCACGAAGCCAGTGCCTTTGAAAATGTGAACCATAGTTGTTCGTGAAACGTCAGGGTCAAAAAACCTATTGACACTGCGGAATCCGACAACCGTTACGACTATAAGATTGTAAGATACTGCTAAGGATACAGGCATCTCCAGAGAACGGGTAACGTACATTTTAAATGTTAAATTAGACATGTCTAAGATTTGTGCAAAATGACTGCCGCGATTGCTCACACCACTCCAAAAACTCAAACGCTTGGAATGTTCTACAGCCATTTTGGAGCGGTTTCAGCAAAATCCAACAAAGTTTTTGCACCAATTTTTGACTTGCGATGAAACATGGATCCAACACTACACACCGGAAAGTAAACAGTAATCAAAACAGTGGACTAAACGTGGTGAACCGGCTCCAAAGAAGACCAACGTCATTCTATCGGCAGCTAAGGTGATGACTTCCATTTTTCGGGATGCTGAGGAAATCTTACTTATCGATTACCTTCCAAAGGGACAGACGATTACTGGGCAATACTATTCTAAACTTTTGGATCGATTGAAGGCAGCTATCGTCGAGAAAAGACTTGAAAGAAAGCAAAAAATCATCGGATTTAACTCTGTCGAATTATCAACTTTTCACTAAGCTTAAGAAACACCTCGGCGGTATGAGATTCGCTTCGGATGAGGACCACTATTTTGAGGAACTCGAGGGAAATGAGTACTGTGAAGCCAGAAAGCGACTAGAGCATCGACTAAATAGATGTATTGGTCTTGAGGAACGTTATGTCGAAAAATAAAACACATTTTATTGAAATATTTCTATTTGGTATGCTTTAGTTACCGAATTTTTCAGCGTACACTCGTATTATGATCGGTACTGTATATTTATATTGCTTCTCGCAATTTTATTACACAGTGTTAACACACCATGGGGGTATATCTTTGAGTTCTGTAAGAAACCATTTGCAAATTGGCCTTTTGAATTAGTTCTTGCAGACTTAATAGCACAAACGTGCCGCGCAGCCTAAAATTAGACTTGCTGAAGAAATTGATTGATGAATTCGTATACTTCATGTTAGATACGCTACGGTTTAGGTATACGGGCGAGACCTTTCCGACCGTGATAACGAGTATAAAGCTGCGCGAATTTTTTTCCTCTTTCGTTTCGCTGCTAAATTATAAAGCTCGGATTTTCTTTTCATTTCGCGAATATAAACCCGCCCCGACCGAGTAGGTACGGCCCGAATAAAACGCGAAACTCAAAAGAATTAATTTCTTTTTGCCTACGACGTCCAATTATTCTTCTTTCGGTAGCAGACCTTTATTTTTCCCTTTTCCTCCGTTGCTAAAAATAAGAGCACTTTCGCCAATTTTTTGGGCGGATTCCCTTTTTTTTACGTCAATGTAACGTATATATTAGGCGAGTTGCAAGAGGTCGAAATTTTAATGAATACATGAGTACGAACGGTAAGAAAAAATACGACGGGGAATTTTATTATTTTGATTGTTGTAAAGCGACGAACTTATAAATAAAACTTTTAAGAGTGTGTCGTAAAAGATCCTGGTTGTAATAACTCCTTGCAGTTTATATTTACGATGCAGGCGCCATAAATTCTCGGCCTGATATAGAAAAAAGAAACCTGGAACAATATAAGGAATTTTATTCTTCAATGTAATCTCCCTTAACTTCTATACATTTATTACAACGATTAATTAATTATTCGATACTCTTCTAAAAATAATCTGAAGTTTTTCCGTCAAAATGTTCTATAACAGCTGCTTGCAACTCACTGTCGTCCTTAAAACGACGACCCCTAAAGTCCTTTTCTAAATTAGAAAACAAATAAAAATCATATGGAGCCATATCCGGACTATACGGTGGATGTTCCAATTCTTGAAAGCCACATTCGCGGATGGCAGCTTGTGAAACGGCGGCAGTATGGACGACGCTTTGCACGAATACTGTTCCTTAATTTATCCAATAAAGACGCATAATATGTGCCGTTCACAGTTGTACCGCGCTCTTTAACGTCAATTAGCAAACTGCCCACTCAATCCCAGAATATTCTGGTCATCACCTTTTTCGTTGATTGAATGACTTTCGCCTTTCTGGGATAGAGGTTCATCATGTCACCGCCATTCCACGGACTTCAGGCGTTTACGAGCTACGGCGCTTCAAAGTTTGAGAGTTAAGCAACGACGCCTTAGCTCGACGCGTTCAGACGCTACAGGGCTTCAAAGTTGTTTTTTTTTCCTCTTTTTCAAATTTGACGGGCCGTAGCTGGTAAATGGTTAGAGATAGGGCATTCGGAGCAATCGCAATCGATGTCGCGGATATTTTTCTATCGGAAACCGTCTATTTCCGCGTTAACGCGCGACACGAGAAAACGTCGAAGGATGTCGTTTTCGGGGTCGATTTTCTCGCGTTTTTTCGAAAGTCCCGAAACTTCAAACGCCCGTATCTCTTAAACAGTTAAAGATATCGAAGCGTGTTAAAAAAATTCTTGTTCGGCGCGTCAAAATCTACCGGTTGTGTGCGGTACTTTTTCACGGCGTAAACCGGAATCCTCTATCTCTAACCGTTTAGGAGCTACGGCGCTTCAAAGTTTCGGAGTTAAGCATTTTTGGAAATTTCGAAACTTTAAACGCGATTTTCTCCTTAACGGTTGGAAATAGCGAGGCAAACTTTTTTTATCGTAATCTACGTGAAAATACGCGTCTTTTGATATGTCACTCCACCCCATTCGGAGCTCCTAAGGAGTTGAGTTTTGCACCCCCTCAACTTTCAAATGTCCATATCTCCTAAACAGTTAGGGCTAGGGGGCTGAAATTTCTCAGGCGTAAAACACCCATATATGGCCACGTTCCGGTAGGGTCGAAACCCCGAAATTCCGACCCTCAATTTTTCGGGTCGAACAAAAAATTCTCGTTTTGGTCAGAAAAAAATGCGACGTTTCTGCTGCGCGTTAACGGGAAGAGTTAGACGTTCGCTTATGGGCGCGTCGTAAGGACCCCTACGAGAGTTCTAAACAGGCGAAAGAACGACGCTTTAGCTAGACGCATTCCGACGCTACAGCGCGTCAAAGTTGAGATTTTTTTTCTCTCTTTTTCAAATTTGATGGACCGTAGCTGCTAAACGGTCAGAGATAGGGCGTTCTGAGTGGTCGATTCCACATTTTGCTATCGCAAACAGTCTATTTCGTCTGTCCGAACGGCGTCGTTAACGCGCACACGAGCAAACGTCGAAAGTTTTCGGGGTCGTTTTTTCGAAAGTCCCGAAACTTTAAACGCCCATATCTCTTAAACGGTTAGAGATATCGAAGCGTGTTAAAAAAAATCTTGTTCAGCACGTCAAAATCTACCCGATAGAATGATAAAAAACGGTCATTTTCGGACTTCGATATTTCACTGAAATTTCGCGATCGAAAATTCGTATCTCGGTTATTAATACCAACAAAAAAAAATGGATCTCCAAATTTCATATCCTACAGGAGAAATGAAACCCGACATAAGAACACAAACCGGTTATTATTCGAAATACACGCCGAATCCTACCATTTCACAAATATGCATGCACATATCTGGACGAAAAGAGCAAATTGAATATTTTCAACAACGCATCCATTTATGTCGTTTCCATTACCGTTCTGAAATTGTTTTATTAAATTCAACGCCGGCATAATTATATCTTTACGTAAAATGCGAAACTCGCATGTAGGTAGTCTAAATGTAAATTTGCAGGTCGTTTCGATATTTGACCGGTTCGGCCTGCTTGTTTATAGATTTGGGCGTTGCGTGTTGCCGACATTTCGTTTAAATCCGATCGTCAAATTGAAATCACCGATTCGAAATTATCTCCGTTCGTTCGATTCGCTCTAACTAATTAAACGGAGTATCAAACCATTGATAATTTGTAATATGCAAGCAAAAATGGTTTAATTGAAATTGTTGTCCAAGGTTTTATGCTGTAAAATGAAAATAAAACCTAGAAATGACGGATTATTTTCATTTATTTTTAAGCGTAGATATCTATGATCGAAAAAATTTACAATTTACCGGGTGTATGCATAAGCTTCGATCGGTTTTTTGCTAAAAGGAAACACGTAATTTTCAAGGGAAATTATTTTTTTTTATTCAAAATATTGGCTATCGGCTTCTATACATTTCACCCTTCTTTCAGGTAATTTATGGATGCCACCTGAGTGAAATTGCTTGTCTTTTGCGGCAAACTACTCGTCGAGTCATTTTCCAACTTCCTCGAAATTGCTGAAGTGCTGCGCATTTTTGTGGTCTACCAAAGTGTTCACTGTCTTTCTCATTGAAATCACTACCTTTAAATTGTCGAAACCATGTCTCACATGTTCTAATCGATGGAGCGTGTTCACAATACGTTTCTACCAACAAACGATTACCTTCAACAGCCTTTTTCTTTTGATTAAATAAGTAATGTATGCCGCAAATGTTTTCAGGCACAAGGCTCGGCGTGATCACTGAACGTTACGGCAAAGACGCTAGTTTTTGGCGGACTCAACTTGTGTGTGTTTGTATTCTAAATGTCAGACGAATAAAATGACGTATGTGTCAAATTAATACACTCCGTTCTTTTCGCTGGCGCCACCTGTTAGCTAAACCGGAAAAAACTTATGCGTACACTTGGTATACCGCGAATTTCACTTAAGATGCAATATACAGATATGTGTAGGTTCTTTATTTTCTTATATATTAATAAGTTAAAGAGAAGTTTTTTTTATTTATTTATTTATTTTTAATCCTATGTCCTTTATACCTTGCGGTGTCGGACTATCTATTTCTTATTTTTATATTCCACAGGTTCCTGTTCTGAGCCAGTTGTTTGGCTTCAATCCATCCCATACTTCTCTTTTGCAATGTTCTATATACCTGCTCCTTCCAGGTGTTTCGGGGTCTACCTATTCTGTTTTTGCCCTCTGTTTTGGCTTCAAATATCCTCTTTGTGATTCGATCTTCTTCCATTCTGTGTAGATGTCCAAGCCATCCCAGTTGTCTCTCTTCTATGACCACTTCTACTGGTTTGATACCCACACTATTTGTGATTGTCGTGTTTCTGATTCTGTCTCTTCTAGTTACTCCTTCTATTCTTCTTAGGAATCTCATTTCCATGGCTGTAATTCTGCTTTTGATTCTATTCGTGGTTATCCATGACTCACTACCATATGTTAATGTTGGTCTGACCACTCTTTTATACACTTCTGTCTTTATTTTTTTTTGGTATTTCTTTTTTATCCAGAAACGAATTTCTCAATATGTTATACATTTTTGCGGATTTACCTATTCTCTCATTTACCTCTTTCTCTATTCTCCCATTGTCTTCAATGATTGTTCCTAAGTAATTGTAACTGTTAACTTGTTCCAATGCTTATTCCCCGATTTTGATGCTATGTTTTCTTTCTTCTGCTGCTATTATCATTGTGTTTGTTTTCCTCGTGTTTATCTACATGTTTATCTTTGTTAGTTCTTCTTGGTATATCTTCAAGTTTTGCTGTAATGTCTCTTCCGAGTGTGCTATCAGTACCATATCATCTGCAAACATTAGTTCCTGTACGTTAATTGCATTCATTTTCCAGTTTCCTACTTTCATATTATTTCCTTTTTGTTTAGCTTTTTTAACAGCGTCGTCTATTAATGTAGAGAATAACAATGGGCTCAATACGCATCCCTGTTTTAATCCAATTTGCGATTCGAATTCAGCTGATTCTGCATTGGAAGTTCTCACCTTATTCTTATTACTTTTATACAATGCCTTAATCACCTCTATCATTCCATTCTCTAAACCTCTCCTTTCCAAGCTCTTCCATACATCTTCTCTTCTTACCCTATCAAAAGCTTTTTTAAGATCTATAAAACATATATGTATTTCCTTTCCTTTCCCTATTAGTTTTTCTCCTAATTGTCTGATTACAAATATTAAGTCCTGGGTGCTTCTTCCCTTTCTAAATCCATGTTGAGTATCTTCTAGTGTTGTTTCCAGTTTCTCTCGGAGTCTTTTTTCTAGTATTCTTGTCAATACTTTTCCTGGGATGCTAGAGAAGTTTTAAAACAACTGAAAATTGCAAACTACGGCGCAATGATATAAAACGTTCTATCGAAGTAATGCGAATTCGGATTCTCAGAGGATATGCACATGGCCTTGATGTTTTTATCTAAAAATCAAGAGCTTTTATGCATAGCACAAAAGCTTGTAAAGTAGCAAATTTTATGGGTGAAGCTAGGATTACGGGTATTAAATGTAAAATAATACTCTAATTCTGCACTAAACCTTCATTGTACTAATAAAATCGACTGCCGTTTTCACAGATAAACTTTGTTCCTAGTAGTTATCTCTCTATCTGTAGATACAGCGTAAACGCTGAAGTATTGCTAGCTTAGAGAAGATATTTTCTAGTTTGTAACGCTTGACACACGGCTAGAATTGTCTACTCTTTATCATTTTGTGTTTAGAAATGCAATTCTATGTATTCCCAAGTTTTAGAGTTGATAAATGTTAAGAGGAGAAATACAAAATTATACAGGGCTGTAGAAATATCGCTGAGTGTAGTGTAATATGAGGGTTGCTATTTATGTATCCGGAATTGGCAACAGTGTTGCTAGGGCGCCATCTGACATATGCATACATTGTAAAGTTTGACGTTATTTGACATTACAAGGTACAACATTATAATCGCACAACTCCAGGTCTTCAAATTTATATTTTAGGAGTGAGTCTTCTTGAATCTCGATCAACTCCATTTGCATGCGTATTGGAGCATTTTATGCAATCCTTTTTGTTTTGATATTTCATCCAAAAGCGCCTTGAACTGACGATGGTTAAGCTCTCCGGATCGAATAAAATTGATGGTTTCTACCACCACATTCATAACATTCTGGAGTCGAATGGACTTAGAACACAAGCTCTGTTGGTGGATAATGCAATGAAGGACTATCAAATCATTTTTTTGCACATGTAATTCAGTTGCTTTTTCATACAAAATTCCGATGAAACCTTTACGTAAGCCGACGATAGAAGGTGCATATACCAACTAATTTTGATCATGGTAAGCCAAAACTTGTGAATACCTTTTGAACTTCATTTAAAATATACTCTCCGGTAGTGGTTTTTCTATATGTCGGACAACAGTTCGTCTTGACAAACTAATTTTTTCAAATTCATTTTTCTCTTCAGGACACAAAACACTGCGAACTTCTAATATACACTCCTTGATAAATTCTCCTTGGAAAAATGGTTTCAATGACTTTGCCAGTTTTGAACTAACTATAAAACTAGCTTTCACAACATTATGAAGTTGTGTTCTTTGTTTATGAAACATTTGCTGCTGTTTTTCCAAATTTGCGGTAAGCTTCTGGATATTGTCTTTTCTTATTTGTCCTGTCAGTGAGTGCAGCATTGAGTGGTGCCTCTTTATATTGAATTCTTTCATCACTGAAATGGATTCATTACACAGCATACAAATAGGCTTACCATTGTGCAAGATAAAAAAGAATTCTTCAGCCCATTTTTCTTGAAACTGACGGCCCTCTGCATCTACTTTTCGTTTCTTTCCACCAGACATCATTTTTGTTTACTTTTCGTTCGATAAACTTAACAACAAAATATAATTAGTAAGCCCTCAAGATGCACACAAAGTCGCAAAGCAAATTGATGGCACTAGCAGTTCGCTAGGATATCGCTTGTCGGAGTTATCACCTCGGTAGCTCAAATAGAACTGAACTAAAGTTCGGGCCATCCACCCGGTTGTATAGGCAAAATGAAGGAATGATCTAGAATCGTCTGGTGTAGAACAATTGAGAAGCAATAATCTTTTCTTGTGCCACCCGTGAGGCGGGAAGCATCAAAGGCTTTGATGTTTGCCGCCTTACTCTTTGATGATCGCCGCCACTCGGCTTGCTCGCTGACTTCATTGCTCAGGAGCAAGCGACAAACCCCATATCACTCGATCTTCCTCATTTGGAGTGAGTATGAATAAGTAGGGTTAAAATTTATTTTTAATTGGGTTTTTCAAAATGTCTTGCGGGCCGGATCAAATCTTATACCAGGCCTGTTGTTGCCTACATATGTTGTAATTTAACAATCGCTCAAAAAAAAGGCTCGTGTAGATTGGTGCAAAGAAATGCTCAAAAAATATAATCGTGGTACATCAAAAGCTGTATATGGCATTTACACAGGTGACGAATCTTGGATGTATGAGTCCGAAAGTAAACAGTAACCGGCTGTATGGGTCTTCCAAGATGAGCTAAACCAAACAAAATTTTTTCGCGCCAGAAGCACCTCGAAGTAAATGGTCGCTTGTGTTTTTGGAATAAACGGGATTGTGGCTACAGTGTCACTAGAGAATCGTAGAACGGTCAATTCTGAATGGTACGCAACCTTTTGTTTGCCAGAAGTCTTTGAAGAAATAAGGAAAAAGCAACCAGCGACGTAGGATCGTCGTTCACCATGGCCACGCGAGCTCTCACACATCGACCCAACCAATTCATTATTTAACCGGTTAAAACATCGAATCGATAGGTCATCCGCCATACAGTCCTGATTTGGCATACAAGGATTTCTTTTTACTTCCCTCCATGAAGAATAATCCAGGTGGTCAACGATTTTCAACGCCAGAAGAAGCGGTTGATGGATTCAAAATGAGATATCTCAATCGGAATGGAAATGGTTCTATGAAAATCGATCATCGCGCAGAATATTTTAAAAAACAATAAAACTATTTTCAATGACCAATATTTATTTTTATTTATTATTCCGGATACATATCCTCATGTAAACGTTTCAGCACCAACAATACTAAAAATGTTTCTTTGCAGAAAATCCCAATTATCTTCGGGTAAGAATGTAAGCCAGTAGAATTACATTCTCATATTTCTAATTTACAACATTACAGAGAACACAATCACTATCTCATCCTCGGAAGACTCATTCAGCACCATCTTTTTTTTCTGAACGAAGCTGTATACACCCAATAGAAGATTTCATACTTTCCTTCGAGGCTTTTGAACTTCTAATCCTCGTACCTTCCGAAGCTCTCAGAAACAACACGACGACGCAAAGCAAGTAAAAGGAAAAAAAAAAGATCGGAGACAAGGAAAAAAGGGAATAGCAGGAAGCTATGCAAATACGAATACGTGACTTTGAACGTATCACTACGAAATTTATATGCAAATATTTCTCGAGCAAAGCTACCGGGGACTGCGCTCTTACTGATCTTTTTGTTTCGTTAGGTGTCCGAAATAAATTCGAAGAGGCGAGAAAAAGAAGAAAAAAAAGAGAAGAGAAGAATAAGAATTCCGGATGCTGCGACGTAAGAAGTTATGTGTCTGTGGGCGGTGACTTTATTCTTCCTTTTAAGATATGAATAAAGGTTGTTTTTCATGGAGAAAAATATCGCCTTTTATTTTGATTTGGGAGTAAAAAAATGCTTTCTTCGTAATTTTTCTACCGTAAATGATAAATTGTGAATACACGGTGGAAAACAAATGAAAGGCACGTAAATTTTGGTGAACATTATTAATCTCTCTTTAACTTGACTGAAATATCTCAGGACTTTATAATAAAATTTGTATTTGCTTACGGCGTGGATTCTTTTGTTTAAACTTTTACTTATAATAACTATTGCTTTTAACGAATTAACAAAAGAATACTGGAAAATTCAGATTTCCATGGAATACTAGTGATTGAAAGAGGATATAGTCTAAGAACAACACAATTTTTCAACGACCGAATCGTCTCAGTTCGCGATATAGCCTCTTTCAAAAATTTGTGAGATTTACCACATTTTAAAGATATCTTGGGAACGATAATAGGTATAAATTCCCTTTTAGAAGACAATTTACTACGTAGTCTCAAAGATGCAAATTATTTTCAGGTAATCTATGTATATATATTGTTTTAGATTATAATAGGATGTTGTCCCGCGTCTGGTGCTGGTTCATAATGTAATGCGGTGTTGTTTCTCGACGTGGAAAGTGCCAATCAACTTTTAGTTGACAACCTTCACATTACTACAACCGTGAAAATATCAGAACCTATACATATACACAGTAGACGCTCGATTATGTGAACGATTATCAGCCAAGCACTGTTCACATTACTGAAATTGCATAAAAGAAAATATGTACGTTTATTAAAAAATAAATTATGAACAATGAATAACATAATACATATAATATTAAAAATAAACATAAATTTTACATTATTATGAAAAAAAATGTCGTATTTTTGTTTGCGTAAATTTACGTTTGGATTTTCTAATGCCATTGCCCGTAGTTTACGGAGCACTAAAATATCAGAATATAATATTTTTCTTTTTCTTCAGCCCAATCTAACGCTTGATTAAAAATTCCTACAGCTTGCGCGTCACTCACTGTATTTTTTATTTCAATCGAAGGGTCGTCATCTTCACTCACCCCATTTTTCTTTTCATGTGCATCATCCATCTCTTTATGGTCATTTCATAAACTAACATCGGTAATTGTGCAAACAATATCGGGGTTTATTGCCTTTTGTAATTTGAGAACGTCCGATGATGCACTGTCAATAACTTCAGCATCAGATGGTAACCGTTTTCTAAGGATGATTAAACGGTACATTGTCTTCATCGTCATAATCACCACTGGAGTAAAGCAAATTTTTCCAATACTTGCTGATTGTTTGCTGGTTATGGGCATGCCACGCCATATCTAAATTTAAAATTGCTTTACGTAAAGTTACTTGCTTTAAGGATTCAGAAATGTTTTTAGGATTTTCTGATAACGCGGACGAGAGAAATTTTCGATAATACAATTTAGTAATTTTTATTACATTTTGATCCATCGGTTAAATAAGTCGGGTTACGTTGGGTGGCATGAACATAACAAAAATTAAGCCATCGTTGCTTCTTCATTGTTCCTCTAGAGGATGACTTGGTGCGTTATCCAAAATTAACACCGCATTCATTAGAAGATTTTGCTGTATTAAGAAATCTTGGCTCGCTAATGTAAACGTTCACTAATGTGAACAGTGCTTGGCTGATATCTTTTACATAATCGAGCGTCTACTGTATTTCTTAAGGTGAGTAGCTTGGCATCGCTTCTGAAGTTCACACTTAGATTTCGTTTAAGTTAGATACTTTATAACAATTTTGGTTTCATAACCGTATTCTACATGGTCGAGCATGTAAATCAACTGGCACTGGAGCAAAAGCCGTGGAATAAAATATGTACATACGTATGTGCGTAAACGAAGATGTTGGGTTCAAAAGTTCGCGGAATTGAGGGGATAGAGTAGGGATAGGGGCGCTCGCTAGGTGTCATTCTGATTGGCGACTCATCATTAGTATATAAGTTAACTTGCAGCCCTATAGCGTCAGTCGTTTACGAATAGTTGCTTGATAAACAAGTCAATCCGAAAGAAAACTGAAACTATGGAGGAAATTGAATACCGTGCTGTAATAAAGTTCCTTACAAAGCAAGGAAAGAACGCTTAAACCATATTGAATGAAATGGAAACCGTTTATGAGGAACAGTGCCCTAGTAAATCAATGATTTATGGCTTGGTGGCATGGTCTTTTTAAACATAGTCGGGAGTCGATTGAAGACGACCCCCGCTCAGGACGACCAGTTGAGGCCACCACATCGGACATCGTCGAAAAAGTGCAAAAATGTCTACTGCAAGATGCGCGTTTGAAGAAAAAACAATTATCTGCATTAGTTGGAGTATCAGATACCATTTTGCGTATCCTACATGACCACCTGGGTACGACAAAAGTCAGTGCAAGATGGGTACCTAGAATGCTCACGCCGTTGCAGAAACAGCAGCGCGTCTATGCGTCCAAACAATTTTTGGAGCTGTGTGGAGACAAACCTGCACAGATTTTGGAGCGGATTGTTACCTGACGTGAAACATGGGTTCATCACTTTGAGCCTGAGTCCAAACAGGAGTCCATGCAATGGCATAAAAAGGGGACACCACCGCCAAAGAAATTCAAAGTGTCAGAATCGGCTGGAAAGTTGATGGCTACTGTTTTTTGGGATTGTGAGGGGATATTATTGATTGATTACAAAGAGAAAGGTAGGAGCATAACCGGAGAATATTACGCAGCGATATTAGAAAAATTAAAGGAGGCCATCAAGGAAAAACGTCGAGGAAAATTGACCAAGGGTGTGTTGCTCTTGCAAGACAATGCACCGGTTCACAAGAGCAAAGTTGCAATGGCTGCTCTGCACAAGCATGGCTTTCAATTAATAGTCCATCCACCCGACAGTCCAGACCTGGCACCTAGTGATTTTTATTTGTTCCCCAATTTAAAAAAAGACTTACGTGGAAGAAACTTTTCCGACGACAATGAGGTAAAGGAGGCAATTTTGGTCCATTTTGAGGTGAAAGATAAAAATATGTTCATGATGGTTTAGAAAAATTAATTCATAGATCTAATAAATGTATTGTGCTTAAGTGTGATTATATTGAAAAGGATAATAGATTTCTTGTTTTATTTTATTAAAAACCCTTCCATTCCACAATCTTCTGGACTTCCCCTCGTAGTTGGGTCCGACAATTTTTCTCATCTCTTTAAATGCTTTCCCTTGAATTCTGTTTAAATTAGATAAATCATGGCAATTTTGACGTTAAAATCGCGCTCTATATTCTATTGTATGAATTAATAGCTCTTGAATCAAATGAAAATTTTTTAATTCGCTATTCACTTCATCGACATTCTTTATAGTTTTCATTCTAATTGCAAGAAATTAGGTTATTTGGAACAACAATGGAAACATGCATTGACTAAAATAATGTGATCCAACCTGCATCATTCGATATAACTCTTACTGGTTGGCTCCCACAAACAATACCTCAATAACTCATGGAAAATTTCACAGATTTGACTAAAATTTCATACAATTCGCAAATACGTTCTCTCTTTCAAGCATGCCCGGCGTTTGCATAATAAATACGGAGATTGCCAAGTGAAGCGTGCATTCACCGCCATTCTTTCCACCTAGTTTGCTCGTAATTTACATCAAAACAGAAGTTCTTGCCTGTCGGCGGTAAAGTGCCCTGTCCGCATAATAGAAACATCCCCTCCCCTCTCGGCGAAGACCTCTATACCACGTATCTTCAGCGGATTTCCTCAGATGATGCGTTCTTAGTGGGGCACGTGTCGCGTCCGTTTTTCATACACTACGTGCTCTGGTTTTATTCTCACGTCAGTCAGGACGCTTCTGGCACACGAGAAAGGTCCCTATTGTTGTTCTATGCATACATTAAAATTCATAAGTTCCATAGTTCAGTCAAAAATTTAGCTCGAGTCTAGTCAACAAATTAAATTTATTTTAAAAAAGATGTCAGAGCTTTATCCTGATTTCCTGTAGATGTTTCATAGTATTCAAAATTACAGAGGTTTGATTTCGATTTTTCCATCTTCATATTCGTTGAAGATGCTCGAGAGATTATTGTAGATTTCTATCCAGAACTATTGTATATCACAAACTTAATTATCAACTTTATGCAATATATTAAATAATATATATTTTATGAACCGTAGAGTTTTAAGAACATGTTGAGATGATTTAAATCATTTAAATGAAATTAAATTTAAACTAAAATGATTTTTTTAGAAATTAATTTAGTACATAGTCTCAAAGATACAAACTACTTTAGAAAAAGGTATATGACATTTAATAAGAGCTATATGCAAAAGTTTATATACAAACACCAAAATTATGGTGGATATAGGCGAAAGATGAACTAGGGAAATACCAACAAAAAAAGGGGTTAGGCAAGGCTGCTGCGTGTCGCCAATGAGTTATTGTGCTAAGAGTCACGCTACTTTTGTCATTTTCAAAACAATGGATCAAAAACAATTTCGTGTTTTCATTTTACACTGCTTCTTGATGGGAAAAAATACCGTTCAAGCGAAGCAATGGCTTGTCAAGTGTTATGGGGACTCCGCTCCATCAGAAACAACAATAAAACGTTGGTTTGCTGACTTCAAACGTGGTCGTAGAGATACCGATGATGCAGAACGCAGTGGACGTCCAAATCAGGCGGTAACACCAGAAAACATCAAAAAAGTGCACAAAATCGTTTTGAATGATCGAAAAGTGAAGTTGCGTGAGTTAGCTGACATCGTAAAGGTATCAAAAGAACGTATTGGCTTTATATTGCATGAGCATTTGACTATGAGAAAGCTCTGTTCAAAGAGGGTGTCGCGTTTGCTCACTGTTGACCAAAAACAAGAACGTGTTGATGATTCTGAGCAGTGTTTGGCCATGTTTAAACGTAACAAACCGGAATTTTTGCGTCGATATGTGACAATGGATGAAACATGGATCCATCACTTCACTCCGGAATCAAAATGATCGTCATCTGAGCGGACAGCAACTGGTGAACCTCGTCTAAAGCGCCCGAAAGCACAACAATCGGCTGGAAAGGTTATGGCCTCGGTATTTTGGGATGTGCGTGGTGTAATATTCATCGACTATCTTGAGAAAGCAAATACCAACAACAGTGAATATTATATAGCGTTATTGGAGCTTTTGAAGGCCGAAATTGCAAAGAAACGACCGCATATGGCAAAGAAAAAAATGTTGTTTCATCAAGACAACGCACCGTGTCACAAATCAATTAAAACAATGACAAAACTACATGAATTGAACTTCGAATTGCTCCCACATCCACCGTACTCGCCAGATTTGGCTCTGCGAACAGCCAGTAGTCGGGCTGTTCGCAGACCTCAAGAAAATGCTCGCCGGTAAGAAATTTCGCACGAATGAGGAGGTTATCGCTGAAACTGAGGCCTATTTTGAGGCAAAAGATAAATCGTTCTACAAAAGTGGTATTGAAATGTTAGAGCGGCACTGGAATGATTGCGTTGCTCTTGATGGAGATTACGTTGATGAATAAAGCTAATTTTGAACCAAGAAAACCGTGTTTTCTTTGTTAGGCCTGGGACTTTTCAGCCCATGTGTTATATATATATTGATGCTATTATAAAGGAATGAGGGACAAAATGCTTATGGAATCATTCCAGAAATATGCCTTTGGTTATCCAAGCCGATTTTGAACAGTTATAATAAACCGGTGCCGGCGCTGAAAACGTTTACGTAAACATTCTTTTGATCGATTCAATTACGCACGTAAATCGGGAAATAACCGGTACCCTAAACTGTTTACATTATCGAATTGTACGTGGTACAAGCTTGTTTACATTACCGGGCGTTCCATTTGATCCTATAGTAACAATTTTCTGATTACATGACCGCGACGTTTCTACTACCGGGTATTTACATGAGCGAGCGCTTACTGTATATGTAATGGGAGTACACTGGTTGAGTAACGGTTAGTATAACGTTGCAGTAGTAATGCAAAACGTTACAGAAAAACAACATTAATTTTATACGAGGGATATCTTTAAGTTTTGCACACTGAGACATAGAGGGCGCCACTAATCATGTGTCAGTACTAAAAATTAACCTCCATCTTTAATTAACCTAAATCCAAAATTTCTGTGGAATATGTGTAGTGTTGTAGCTAGACAATTATTTCAACAAGAATGAAGCACCACATCAATTTCTCATTGGTATGGAGAATTGAAACCTGGACGGATTAGTCTTAACGACGATCCAAGAGCAGATGCACCAAAAACAACAGTCTCTTAAGAAAACGTCGATGCTGTGCTCAAGATCATCAACGGAGATTGACATATGACATATCGCGAGATTAAGCTAAGATTGGGATTTCAAAGAACTCAATTCAATAAATCTTGCATGAAGAATTGTGTGCAAAAAATAGTTTTCCGTTCGATACCGTATTTATCAATAGAAAGCAGCTAGGGCGAATTGATGTCAAAAAAAAAACTTTTCACTGCTTTAACCAACCCCGAACGTCGAATCAACCTCCAGCAAAGCAATGCAAATTCACAGGCAATACGCAAGACAATTGCATTTTTAACGTAACAAAACGTGGAATTATTGGACCATCCTCTGTACAGTCCAGGTCTAAGTCACAATGATTTCTTTACTTTTTCGAAAATCAAGAACGGACTGGGTTATCGAAAGTTCCGGTCATCAGAAGGAGCAGCCGATGCCTTCAAAAACGCAATTTTGCGAGTTGGTTCAAATGCATGCAAAACTGTATTAATCTACTTAAAGAATATTTTGAAAAACAATAATGTCTTTAAAAGCGAAACTTAAAGGTTAACCCTTGTAGGTATATATATATATATTTTTTTAATCCTATATCCTTTATACCGTGCGGTGTCGTTTCGTGGGTTTCTTATTTTTATCTTTCATAGGTTCCTGTTCTGAGCCAGTTGTTTGGCTTCAATCCATCCCATACTTCTCTCTTTCAATGTTCTATACACCTGCTCTTTCTAGGTGTTTCGGGGTCTACCTATTCTGTTTTTGCCCTCTGTTTTGGCTTCAAATATCCTTTTTGTGATTCGATCTTCTTCCATTCTGTGTAGATGTCCAAGCCATCCCAGTTGTCTCTCTTCTATGACCCCTTCTATTGGTTTGATACCTAGACTTTTATGTAGGTATATTTCTACCCAAACGCTGAAAAAAAAGACGCTAATTAAACGTACATATAATCGTAGGCAATGGTTCTAGTTACGTTTGCCACTACACCGATATTCTTAACTAGCATGCTAGGTGGTGTATAACAATCAGTTTCGCAATAATACTTCCCAATATATCGGAATTGATATTTATGGAGCCACTACTATCGCTATTAGTTCAAGTACACCACCACATACATTCATACATATACAAGGTACGATGTACAAACTTCTCCAATATCGGAAAGTTTGGGAAATCGTGTAGATATATTTGGTTTATAGACGGTACTCTACACTCTATACCATCGTCTTCCTTGCAATTACAACAAACTCCTTACCGACGAAAATTATGAGCGCAGTTCGCGTTGGATAAACCGCACGTTAAGACTAAGTTCTTCTTCTTTAAATCTGGGTCACAGACGCGAGGACATCGGATTACTTGTCGCCGACAGAAGTTCAGCTCGTGTGCGAGTTGTAACCGCGTTTTTTTCTGTGCATTGTGTCGTCTCCTGCGGTCGCAATGTGTAGAACTAGTTTCGCTGTAGTCGTTGAGGTATTGATTAGTTTGTTGTTGACGAAGGAATTTAACAATTATCGCGACAGTTTGGCGGTGTCTCTATGCGAATTTGGATCTACCAAGTTATGGAGAGTTATCTAATAAGCGCAACCTAGTGGAAAACCCTGTTAAGAAGGCTTTTGCTCCGCTGAATATTACATCTCTACAATTAGAAACGTAGCACCATCAAGACTGGTTCTTGTTTTATGCATTAATTTGTTGCCTAAATAAGTGGTAAATATACGTGTTTACAATAACATATCGCATTAATTCCCAATTTCGTACTATTAGCGCATTATTGCTTTATTGCCATGACAAAATTTAATATAGGAATACATTGATTTCGTGTTTGAATAGATTTTGTAAATAAGTCTTATTCTTATGTATTGTCTCGGCAAAGAGGGCTAAATTTCAGTGCGGTGTAGGCATGATTTCGAGTCGCTGTCACGTCGCAGAGACGCAGCTAGCGCGAAATTTCTTATTAAATTGATAACCAGCTTATTAATTCCCCGTCTTTACTATACCAGGTGGACTTTAGCATACCCCATTACAATCGCTGACACTTCTTTTATCCCCACGGCATGAACCAACGTACTATTAAAAGCACCACTAACTCATATGTCTAGAAACGCCAACGTCTTATACAGTGACCCTTTTTTTCTTTCGTGAGGATTTTTTTTATATACTCTTATTCCATAGGGTAATAGTAATATTTAGTATTTTTGAGACATTAAATACATGTAACTTAGCAATTATTTTATATACATATATATCTAGCATTATAAACATGCCCCTTTTTTCAGTGTTACACGTGCGATTGCAATTTGCGGTTACTGCTTTGCGCCTTAATTAAAGCTTTAATTAATATTCCAAGCAAAGGGAGAAGAGTTTGCCCACAAATTGCAACGTCTAGCCGTTCAAAAAGGAGAACCAAGATAATTCCTATTCACACAATCTTTCATTATCATAATTTCTGCGCCAACTCGATTATTTTCATTTTCTCCTCGGTATTTTCAGAAATTGAGGCATCCTCGCATAGAGCGATTATTTAGCAGCACTTTTTCTGACGTTCGGATTTAATTTATTCCAAAAAGCGCTCGGTACAAACTAGAAGTTACGCTGCAACGGATGTAAGATAATTTAGTAAGGCGTGTTTACTGATACAAGGAAGATATATATGTGTCTAAGATGGAATATGTTTAATGAAATTTTTCGAACAAAGTGGTAATTTCGAAGGTTTCCCAAAAGGGAATGTTGGAAGAAAATTAATGCACTTTGAGAGAGGAAACGTAGTCCAAAAGTTGTGTAAAACTTAAACAAAATAGCTTCTACGAGGGTAGGTCCAGAAGTTCGTGGAATGAAAGGGTTTTAAATAAAATAAAACAATAAATCTATTTTTCCTTTTTAATATAATCACCCTTAAGCACAATACATTTATTAGATCTATGAATTAATTTTTCTAAACCATCATAAACATATTTTTTATCTTTCGCCTCAAAATGGGCCAAAATTGCTTCCTTTACCGCATTGTCGTCGGAAAACTTTCTTCCACGTAAGTCTTTTCTTAAATTAGGGAACGAATAAAAATCACTAGATGCCAGGTCTGGACTGTAGGGTGGATGGACTATTGCTTGAAAGCCATGCTTGTGCAGAACAGCCATTGCAACTTTGCTCCTGTGAAGCGGCGCATTGTCTTGTAAGAGAAACACACCTTTGGTCAATTTTCCTCGACGTTTTTCCTTGATGTTATGTTCCTACCTTTTTCTTTCAATCAATAATATCCCCTCACAATCCCAAAAAAACAGTAGCCATCAACTTCTCAGCCGATTCTGACACTTTGAATTTCTTTGGTGGTGGTGTTCCCTTTTTATGCCATTGCATGGACTCCTGTTTGGACTCAGGCTCCGGTAACAATCCGCTCCAAAATCTGTGCAGGTTTGTCTCCACACAGCTCCAAAAATTGTTTGGACGCGCAGACGCGCTGTTGTTTCTGCAGCGGCGTGAGCATTCTCGGTACCCATCTTGCACTGACTTTTGTCATACCCAGGTGGTCATGTACGATACGCAAAATTGTGGTATTTGATACTCCAACTAATGCAGATAATTGTTTTTTTCTTCAAACGGGCATCTTGCAGTAGACATTTTTGCACTTTTTCGACGATGTCTGATATAGTGACCTCAACTGACCGTCCTGAGCGGGGGTCGTCTTCAATCGACTCCTGACCATGTTTAAAAAGACCATGCCACTTATAAATCATTGATTTAGTAGGGCACTGTTCCCCATAAACGGTTCCCATTTCATTCAATATGGTTTGAGCGTTCTTTCCTTGCTTTGTAAGGAACTTTATCACAGCACGGTGTTCAATTTCCTCCATAGTTTCAATTTTCTTTCGGATTGACTTGTTTAGCAGGCAACTATTCGTTAACGACAGATGCTATAGGGCTGCAACGTAACTTATGTACTAATGATGAGTCGCCAATCAGAATGACAACTAGCGAGCGCCCCTATCCCCACTCCATCCCCTCCATTCCATGAACTTCTGGACCTTCTCTCGTAGAACACCTTAACAAGCTCTTCGTTATAAAGGTGTTCCAATTATTTTAAAATTTGTATTCATTTAATCGTTAAATTGCTTGACTTAGGAGAACAATTGGTGTTTTCTCTTCGAGAAATTATTGGATTGCCAAATCGTTGGCGCAAAATGCTTATGTTTCTGCGATTGTGCGAAGTCGTTCTGCTGAAGGGATCATATAATTGATTAAATTTACCCTCCAACAACCCAAGAAATTTTTCTTCTTTAAACTTAAGCTGGCGAGTTAGTAGAATAATTGTCAAAACGTGTAAACTGACTTATTTTGTAGTGTTGGTGACGGCGCTTATGTGTAGATGGTTCAATTTATGTTACACCGTTAACATGCGGTTGTCAGATTAGGCTTTGATGCTTTGACAAACAACTACACACAAACGTGTCAGTAGGAAAAATAAAAAGTTTAATAACAATGATGACATGATGAGAATGATTACATTAAATGTTCAAATGTGAGTTCCTTCATTTTCTGTACACAACGCCACCTATCGTTTTATGTTATTAAGGGCATTCCTTGGATTATGTGGTGCAATGTCCTCGCAGACATTTCAGATAGCTTCTAGAAGTTCGTCATTTTATAAGGACGGTTTGTAAATATTCTATTGTTTACGTGTAGGTATATGAAATAATCCATAATTGTCAAATCGCGAGATCGCGGTGGAAAGTCTAGTATTCGATCATTAAACATTTCATGCAATAATTCGATCGTTTTCCTTATCGTATGAGGTCTTGTATTATCTTGCTGGAAATTACGCTATCGTTCCGTATTTATGGTTTCATTTAATAATAATTCGTTTACGTCAAAAGCAAGCCAAACTTCTAGTTTTTGAGAATTCAATGGTCTCTCAAGAATTTCACATGAATTTTCACTAAACGAGATGGGCATTGTTTGTTGTCTTATATATATACTCTGATAAGTGACACCATGCTTCATCCGAGAAGAAAGATTTGTCAGGAACATGACCATTATTCATCATATCTAAAAACCATTGACAATAATTAAACTGGGTTGCGTGATGAATGAGTAAGGACTCCTGCACGCAAAGAAATTTGTATGGAAATTTTTGTTGATTTAATCTGTTAGGCAATAAAGATTATTATTATGTTTTGAATAATATTCACACCTTCAGTTTCTATTTCCCTCTGAAGGATCAGTTTTTTTTTTATATTTTATAGAGTAAGAGTCATGGGCAGTTTCCTTTCCCTATTCTATATGGAACTTCTAGATAACCTCCACCAAATTGAAAATTAGTCTCTACGAGGGCAATCTGAGACGTTTTCGGAATTGACTACAAAAACACGGTTTTGATGTGGTTTTTATTTTTATTTTTCGATGAAGTCTCCTCGAAGATCAATACACTCTTTCAGACGGTGCTTCAGTCTCCTTAAGCCGTCGGAAAAGTAGGATGTTTGGAGGTCTGCAAAATAGCCATCTGTAGCGGCGATTACCTCCTCATTTAAGTCAAATCGCTTTCCTCCCAGTGATTTTCTCAGGTTTGCGAGTAGGAAAACGTGGTAAATATGAAGGATAAAAGACTAAGCCGTATCTCAAGTCATTCTATTTGGACAAGACGATGCAGGATGAGTTAGCCGGTGCATTGTCGTTTCCCCTGCAAACGAGGCCGTATCTCCTTCAATACTGCATCGAATCGGGTCAATAAATCACTGTGATCGTCCTTCCCATCTGCAGATGGAGCATCATATCTTTGAAATCACAACAAATGATCGCCGTGACCTTTCTGACCGATGGAACGGTCTTTGTTCTTTTCGGAGCCGATTCGCCCGAAAAAGTCTACTGCTTCGATGGTTCCTTAGCCTCCGGTATGTAGTTGTGGATCCAAACCTTATCCACGGTTAAGTTTTAGTTTTAGTTTTTGCTCAGGTGCGAGCAAACGCGATAGCCATCGCGCTGAAGCTTTTTCGTACCCAAAATTTCGTGTAGGTTATGGCCAACGCGTTCTTCTGAGATGCCTGTTGTCTCTGCTATCTTTTTGAGCTTCAATAGGCGATCGGCTAACACGACCACATGAATCTTGTCAATCATTTCATCGTTGGTAGCGATTTTTGGACGTCCACTACGCGGTTCGTTAAAAATGCTTGTGCGGCCACGTTTGAACTCGCTCACTCAGGAGCTGATGGTCGAAAATGATGGAGTATATGCGCCATGAAGCTCTAGCAAAGTATTTCGAATATACGTTGCGGTTTTCCCAGCCATCCAGAAATGTTTTATCGCTACACGAAGGTCGATTTTATCCATATTTGCCCAACCGCCTGATTTGTTACAGAAAACACTCTCTTAAACAACAACTATTGAGAGTAGACATTTGAAATTTTGACAGTTTCGATAAAAAAGGTTACCTTTGCCGACCAATGTATCCCCTTCAACCTTCGTGTGCCATCTCTTGCCGATTCCGAAAATATTTCAGGTCGCTCTAGAATATTTATTAATCTAATGCCTATATTTGTCGTTTATTAAATATCATATGGTATTCTCGTATAAAAAATGCTATATGGAATTAAATTCGAATTCTACAACGTAATATTATTTCCAGCAAGTGTTTACGCATCAATAAACAAAGCTTTGTCGTATTAAACCTGTTGTATTAACGTAAATATTCGTACAGTAACGTGAGGTAGCGATGTTTATGTTCGTACAGCACATATTGTACACAAAATAACAATGGAATGCTTATGTTTCCTGCAGCGAGATATACAATTGCCTACATCCGGCATTCCTTTGCATCACATCCGGCTTAATCATCTAGAATTTCTTGTAAATTGGCTTCTTGTTGAATAACTTTTCGCTATTCAAACGCAATTACTTTGTAATATGTTTCGAAAGATCGTAGTTCTATTGGGCTTGATTACATCGCCGATTAATAATGGCTAATTAATTGGCATTCATTGATGTTTACAGCAACTGAATAGGCGACTGGACTAGAAGGAACGTTAATGAAATTGATTGTGATTGTTTGCTTTACTGATTGTGATTTCTTGAATTAACGTCATTTTGTAATTTTCTGACGAGGTCCTTGTATTTTATTCCTTTAAAACGTTGCAGTTGCTGATAGAAAAGAGTAAATTGCTGGTATCGCGTTAAAAAGTATCACGACCTGAGAGTGGATTTTAAAATGGTACAAGAGAAGCAGAGCGTGGCAGCAACATCAATTACCGACAGTATTACCTAACCGTAATGCCAACAATACGTTACTTTGATGACTAACAAATTCAGTGGCTCGTTTGTCGATTGAAACTTCGATTACTTTATTGGTAATTACTGATCGTCATATTTCACATATGTACACTACCGTCCATATTAGTTCGGACACCCAGTAAAATGTAAACTTTGCTGAAAGATAATATAATTGCTTTTATATATAAATGACATTTATATCAGGTCTTTTATAAAGATTATTGTTTATTAATTGTACAGGTAAACTTCTAAGAATATCGATAAGAGAATAATTGAAAACCTATTATATTTCATGACCCAATATAGTAATTTTCAGAATAATCCTCATCGCCACAAGTAGGATTAATTTTGGGACAATATTGTTATATTTTGTAAGAAGTGTGAAAGGCCAAAGAATGTTGAAGGATTGTATAGTGTCAACTGTCAAGCAAGGAATAAGTTCTGTGCTTGTTTGGAGTTGTTTTTCCTACGCCGGTACAGGACACTTGAAGCGAATCGAAGGTATTTTGTAAAAAGAGGGCTATTTATAAATACTGCAACGTCTAATCGGCGAAAATTTTGTATTCATGCAGGACAACGATCCCAAACACTCAGTATTAAATGAAGAACAAGAAAATGGCGCTTTACAAATAATGACATGGCCACCACAAATCCCCAATTTAAACCCTATCGAGCTGTTATGGAACGAATTGAACAGGAGGTTCCGAAAAGTATGTCCTGCCTCCGTAGACCACCTGTGGAAGAGTTTACAAGAGGACTGGTCTAATATGCCAAATAGAGTCCTTGAAAAACTACCGGAGCGGATGCCTCGGGTTGCAGAAACTGTTGTTCGCGCAAAAGGGAGTCTCTTTGATGAACGGAATGTTTAAGAAGTTTTTGTTGATTTTGCGTTAGAATTACTTTTTTTATTTCTATAATTTAATTTTAACCGCTAAGTTTTGGAAAAATGAGTTAGAATATTATCTCGTTTTTTTAAATTTATTTGCGTGTCCGAACTAATATGGACGGTAGTGTACATATATATAAGTACATTGACAAATGAAGGACTATTCCGTTTTTTACAATAGAGTTCTTTATTTCTATCTCTATAGTATGTCGCTAAGGTTATATTTAAAACAAAAAACTCTTTAGATTTTGCACTGTACTGCATTAAATACCTTGATGGGTTTGATAGATGGGCTAAAAATTACATTACTCGAATATTTTCGTCTCTAAACAGAAAGTTTTTTAAATCTTTCGGATAGAACCTTTATTGTTGTAGAATATTGTGTTTTAACTCAAGTGAACATGAGAAACTCTTCATCTGCCGTATTTCAAAATTTAGTTATTCTTTACTTTATTATATTTTACTTCCTGGAAGTTAACTTGACGTAATAGTAATGTCAATTACTTCACTGATATCCAAATCAACCTCCAAACTAAAACATTTGAGAGTCATAGTAAATTACGAGGTTATGGGACTGATATACATTCCAAACATTGAATAACGGTTAAGCTATGGAATAATTGTATGGCCACGCATTTTTGTACCAAAATAGAGCTATCATCTGGCATATTACAAAATTTAATTATTCTTTACTTTATTACATTTTACTTCGTGGAAGTTGGCTTGACGTAATAGTAATGTCAAGAATTTCAACTAATTCTAGAAATAAACTGCATATTTCTTTGATAATGTTGACTCCTTGACATTTTTAAATGGGGTTTCAATAAGAGCGCAAGAGTTGAATTGCCCGCCATGTTTGACAATCACAATGACACATGATTATGACGTGACAATTCGAAAGTTGACATAGGAGAGTTAGTAGTTCGATCGCCACCATTCGTAAAGTACGTCCTATATGCGGTCGACTGCATATTCCTAATTCATCTACTATGAAAAGAATAATCGAAAAATTCGAAACTACTGGTTCGGTTAGTGATGTGAAATTCACGACACGAGCCCGTAAAGATCGTTTAGAACAAAATATCACAGGATTTCGCCCGACTGTGGCCGAAAGTCCAGACACGTCGATTCGTCATCGTGCACAAGAATTGGACATTACAAAAAGCCACGCTTGGGCGTATTCCAATTGAAGATTTGCGTTTTCACGCCTACAAAGTCCAATTGACTCAATAGCTTCAGCCAAACTTCTCTCCTCTTGCACAGGGAACAGAGTTCACCAATTGGATCCTTGAGCAAATAGAACTGAATGCCGATTTTGCGGACAAAATCATTTTCAGTGATGAGCCTATTTTCACCTCGATGACTTGGTTAATCGGCAAAACTGTCGCATTTGAGGCTCAGAAAATTCACGAATGATTCATCAGGAAGCAATACATCCGAAATGTGTCATTGTCTGATGTGGATTGTAGTCTTGAGGAATAATTGGACTGTATTTCTTTGAAAATGAGGAAGGTAATGCGGTAACGGTTAGTGGCGGACGTTATCTTACTATGATAAGGCAATTTTTTTGTACCTCATTCGGGAAATATTGCTTTTAACCACGGCAGGATGGCGCCATACGTCATACCGTCCGTGAAACATTGACTGTCTGGCACGAGTTTGCTCCTGGTCATGTCATTTCCCGGTTTGGTGATCACAATTGGCCGCCACGTTCATGCAATTTAACACCTTTGGACTTCTGGCTGTGGGGTTATCTGAAGTCACAAGAGTATGCATGTGTCAACAAAGCCATGACGCTCATTTACAAGATATCTTGTTTCATACATGATGCCCAAATGTGTGCGTTATAAATCAATAAAGATTTCAATGCTTTGCTACAGAAAACCATGTTTTATTTAAAGTTAAAATCTTGCGCTCTTATTGGAACATGCTGCATGTGTAATATCAGGATCACAAGCTGAAAGGGTTAATTTCAATTTTTAAGAACGTACCCCATCTATTTTGACATAAAAAAGAGCATCCCCAAAATAGTATCATATTACAGAAAAACTAGCAAACTCCTAACCAACAATTTTTGCGAAAACAAATTAAAAGCATACTCGTATTGTACAAATGAGCATGTTTAACGTTTTGCACCAGGATATTCTCTACCATTTTCTGCGTCTTTTTATACGGATGAACGTACTAAAGCTGCAAATGCTTTCCATAGCAATGTAAACTTTGATGATTTATACGTTAAAATTACACGAAATTGCCGTATAATAGTTTCATGTTACACGATATATCCATGCAGTAATATTATGCTGTACGCAATTACGTTCAGTACGGAATTTTATAAATTCGTTTCCTGTGAAGAGGTTTAGTTTTGCTTTTTTCCTCGTACACCGGCAGGATTTGACATTCGAGTAAAAATATTTCCCTTCGAAGGTATTCGTTTTAGCGGGTTTGTACGCAAAACACATTTCGTCGTTATTAATTCGTCTATAAAATGTATAGAATTACGGGAATTTATCATTAGAGTGTATGCGGTCCTTATTTCTCGAATAAATCAAGGTTTACGTGTGGAGAACGAGCAGGCCCCTGCAATTGCATGCAGGTATAGTTGCATAATTTCAGTATTACTGTTGGAGATCCTACGTACCATCGTATATTATTTATATGTGCATGCATACGTACTTGCCAAATCTGCTTGCTGCAATGTTACGGCACATAGCTGGTATTGTCTGACCTTATTTCGAAATCGCAACTGTTAATTTATTTTTAAAGAAATGAATGCAAAGTTTACCAGTGATTCTCTTTAAAAACGTTTCGAAACTAGAAGAAACGTTAACCACGATTGTTCAAATTTTGAAATATGAGATTGAAATTACCATTTAAAATGCAATAAGTGGCATACGGATGTTGTGCCTATTGTCTCTGGTTACTGATTCGATAGCTAATGCCTTACTTACGTACGAGGGGAGGTCCAGAAGTTCGTGGAATGAAAGGGTTTTAAATAAAATTACGCAGTAAATCTATTTTTCGTTCTCAATATAGTCACCCTTAAGCACAATACATTTATTAGATCTATGAATTAATTTTTCTAAACCATCATAAAAATCACTAGGTGCTAGGTCTGGACTGTAGGGTGGATGGACTATTGATTGAAAGCCATGCTTATGCAGAGCAGCCATTGCAACTTTGCTCTTGTGAACCGGCGCATTGTCTTGCAAGAGCAACACACCCTTGGTCAATTTTCCTCGACGCTTTTCCTTGATAGCCTCCTTTAATTTTTCTAATATCGCTGCGTAATATCCTCCGGTTATGCTCCTACCTTTATCTTTGTAATCAATCAATAATATCCCCTCACAATCCCAAAAAACAGTAGCCATCAACTTGCCAGCCGATTCTGACACTTTAAATTTCTTTGGCGGTGGTGTCCCCTTTTTATGCCATTGCATGGACTCCTGTTTGGACTCAGGCTCAAAGTGATGAACCCAAGTTTCATCTCCGGTAACAATCCGCCCCAAAATCTGTGCGGGTTTGTCTCCACACAGCTCCAAAAATTGTTTGGACGCACAGACGCGCTGCTGTTTCTGCAGCGGCGTGAGCATTCTCGGTACCCATGTCGCACTGACTTTTGTCATACCCAGGTGGTCATGTAGGATACGAAGATTGGTGGTATCTGATACTCCAACTAATGCAGATAATTGTATTTTCTTCAAACGGGCATCTTGCAGTAGAAATTCTTGCACTTTTCTGACGATGTCTGATGTGCTGACCTCAACTGACCGTCCTGAGCGGGGATCGTCTTCAATTGACTCCCGACCATGTTTAAAAAGACCATGCTACTTATAAATCATTGATTTACTAGAGCACTGTTCCCCATAAACGGTTTCCATTTCATTCAATATGGTTTGAGCGTTCTTTCCTTGCTTTGTAAGGAACTTTATCATAGCACGGTGTTCAATTTCCTCCATAGTTTCAGTTTTCTTCCGGATTGACTTTAGCAGACCATTATTTGTAAACGACTGACGCTATAGGGCTGCAACTTAACTTATATACTAATGATAAGTCGCCAATCAGAGTGACACCTAGCGAGCGCTCCTATCCCCACTCCATCCCCTCCATTCCACGAACTTCTGGACCTCCCCTCGTATAACAAGAGTGCACGAACTATGAGATATAGCATAAGCATACATTAAATAAGTGCTAAAAATAAATTAGGTAATAAGGAATATATTTTATGTTATAATTGTTGTTAAACTGTCACACACGAGACAAGCATAGTTCGTTTTATGTGGGCCCAAGGTGAATGTGCAATAGATATTTCTTGCGTTAGTTGAAATGTATTGTGGCCGTGCTCTTGAAAAGTTAAAGTTTCTGGACAAGTGATAATATAGAAATTATTTGGCCT
Organism: Trypoxylus dichotomus; assembly: GCA_023509865.1. Lineage (NCBI taxonomy): Eukaryota > Metazoa > Arthropoda > Insecta > Coleoptera > Scarabaeidae > Trypoxylus > Trypoxylus dichotomus. Next base: position 41,480,141 of record CM042081.1, read on the forward strand.
GCAGAAATGAGTGCGCACTCATTGGCGGCCACTATATATTTGGAAAGCGGTCGAACATAAAATCGGGGGTTCATACGTGTATGGTTAGTGAGTGTATGATTGCCGGATTAGATTGATGATAACGAATCAACGGGGTTTTTTTATTATGTTCGACCAGTGTTAATAGATTTCTTAACCAATTTACGACATTAAAATAAAAACTATAAAAGATGCCTTTGGGTAAGTTCAATATATTGTAATGTTGGTTACAGATGGGGGTTCGAATTTGCTTAAAGCTGAAAACTTACGTAAACAACCTTATCCTCTTACTTCATGTAATCTGTTTGTTCCGTACATGTCATATTGTAGCTGAATTTATTAGAAACAGCTATCCAGAGGTAGATGAATTTATAGTGTCTACCAAAAAAGTTTTTATGAAATCGAAACGCCACAGCCGGTATTGACAAGATGAGGAACGTGGCTTAGAGCTGTTTTATATTATGAGAAATTTACAAATTATTAAATCTTGTATTTTAGATTTAAATCTGCAAGAAGCCCAAAAAATTTCAGGATGCCAGCGGTTAGTTTCAGAACCGAAATCCATGCTCAAATAGAGCAAATTATCCATTTTTTCCTTGAATTTATGAATTAGCTAGATGCTTCATCCTCAATCACTAGCCAAACGGCAGAGTCCAGAAGATGAGTGATATCTCATCGAAACGTCGGCCTAGTCCAAATGGTTCCTTTCGGAACCATCAACATACACGTTCACAAATTTGATTTATATTATTTCATCATCATTTCAATTACAATAACTTTTAGCACCACAGAAACTAATACTATTAATTCATAGTAATTTTCGATAGCAGACTGCTCTTAATTTTTGTAAGTAGGTTTCACAACAGTCTGCAGAGCGTTCGAAATACTTCAATTATTTGATATATCTTCTTGTGTATCGTTATATAAATTATACTTGTTTTACTTCAGAGATAACTTGGATCGCCATCAAAATAAATGTGTTACCGTGTATCTTTGGGTGAAATAGGCTCAATGGAAGTAGTTTGGTGCATCTTCTGCTGTGTATTTTAGTTTAGCAGTGCCTTTAAAATCTCCGACAGTAGTCGGCCATCATATATGGATCCCATTTTCCTTGGTACCGAGTTTCCGTAGTTTTTAAATCTTGATGAAATCTCTCGCTTACAGCACCTAAATTTTCGGGAGACCTATCGAGATGACTGCGAAGGAAATTAAGCTTTATGCTTACGTTACGACTTAGGCCGTAACATTTTTGAGGCATTGATTTCACTACGCCTTTGATACGATAGAGCACCAATTGTTTCTCTCTAAATTGGAGTCTTTTGTTTTTGTTCCATCTGCTAAGTAATCATATGTTTCCTAGAATAGCTTTGCATTCAGAAAGTTCGTTTTATATGTACGTCTCAAATTCGAGCCCTCTCTTATTAAATCTCTTCATAAATGCTGTTTTAAAGACCCTTACCCCCTAATTCTTCAGAACTGGCTTATTGTAATAATATGAAAGTTTATGCACAATTCTCTTCTAACAACGATGTAATCTTGCTGCGAGGGAAATTAAAACAGAGTTCAATAAACGTTGAGAAATGCTGCGTTGTATCATATACGTGTGTAAGATCCCCCTTCATTCCGAATTACAAAATTTTGCTAATTGCCTTTAAACAGCGCAATATAACTGTGAACTGCACATCTTATGCGTTTTTATTGCATAAATTAAGGGACAGTATTCGTGCAGAAGGTCGTGCAAAATTGACGAAAGGTGTGCGATTATTGTACGACATTGCTTCCGTCCATACTACCGTCGCTTTATAAGCTGCCATTCGCGAATGTGGCTTTCAAGAATTGGAACATCCACCGTATAGTCTGGATATGAGTCCTTGGGATTTTTATTGGTTTTCTAATTTAAAAGAAGAGCTTAGGGGCCGTCGTTTTAAGAACGACAGTGAGATACAAGCAGTTATAGAATATTTTAACGGAAAAACTTCAGATTATTTTTACAAAGGTATCGAATTAATCGTTGTAATAAATGTATAGAAGTTAGGGAAGATAACATTAAAAAATAAAATTTCTTATATTGTTACAGGGTTTTTTTTTTCTCTATCAGGCCGAGAATTTATGGCGCCTCCCTCATATATTAGTTAAAGAAAGCATCAGATATTAAATGACGATTGCAAGGACTGTGTGGATGTACAATTCACAGGTATAGCAGTAAACTCCACTCACACAAATTAATTAATTATGCGAAACGCAGCGTTTCGAGAGCACGTGGGCTCCCATTGTCAACCGTGTTACCGACTGAAAGTAAAAACTGTATCGCACATGCAAATTATTTTCTACGCAGGCTCTAAAATTTCTAAACCATATGACTATTTACAATCTACTAGGTGGCCTCATGCCTTTTACGGGAAAGGATGGACCAAAAGCGAACCGTATCTTTCCGACAACCAAATATGAACGTGTCTTTTGTGTCAAAAAACAACTTAAGGAATCTCTTAGGGAATCCCAAAGATAAACCGGAGACGATAAAAAGGTCTGGAATATACCAAATCGCATGCAATGATTGTGAGAAAGTTTATATTGGACAAACAAAAAGGAGTACCGAAACGAGGTTCAAAGAACATATTAGACACTATCGTTTCGACAAACCTGAACTATCAAGCGTAGCAGAGCATATGGTAAAATCCGGACATAAGATTGATTTAAAAAATCTGACACTACTTAAAAACGTGAACTCGTATAGAGAATTAGACGCGTACGAAACGGTATATATGAAAAAGAACGGAAACTTATTGAACAGAGAACCACCCCCAATTGCACACTCGAGTTTGATGGATTTATTACCATAGGCCCTGTTAAAGATACGGTTCGCTTTCGGTCCATCCTTTCCCGTAAGAGGCATGAGGCCACCTAGTAGATTGTAAATAGTCATATGGTTTAGAAATTTCAGAGCCTGCGTAGAAAATAATTTGCATGTTTGATACAGTTTTTACTTTCAGTCGGTAACACGGTTGACAATGGGAGCCCACGTGCTCTCGAAACGCTGCGTTCCGCATAATTAATTAATTTGTGTGAGTGGAGTTTACTGCTATACCTGTGAATCGTCAGATATTAGTCGGCAGAAAAAAGAAATTTTTATTTGTTGCCTAGTGTTATGTTTAAGAGTATTCGATTTACTTACCAAAAGTAGGTTGTTAAAAGGAAAATACCAAGTTGTGGTAACTGCTATTAAAAATATTTATTATATTACTTCTCCTTCTTGAAACTTTGAAAGTGACGCAAGAATGTTTAAAATAACGTCATTACTTCCAGAAACTCGGATCCTATTCAATGGAGCCAACCAGTATTTTCCATTTCTCGCCAAAGATTCACCAATTGATAAAGACGCAATATTTCATGGGAAACACTTTGCAAACAAATATTATTATTTACTTAAGAAATTGACACAGAGGATTGTTGGGCTTAACGAGCGTACGACGAATAAATAAAAAAACGATGACGAATTAAACTTTGAACACTCGTATTGAAATGAGTAAAGCGGTAGTCGAATGCCTACATTATTACACCATAATAAATGTCAATATTTATCTTTAAATTTTTAAAAAATCTGCAGTAGTGAGATGAGTGTTTCTCTTAGTAATAAAATAAAATAAACCGTAAATAATTATGTATGAAGTGCAAAATTTACAAGCGCTAGAGTCATTTTAACCTCTAATCTCGCTTGTTTTACGCAATATGTGTCTGAAGCAATAGACAACAGAAGCCAAGTTGACACTATTTACTTGGACTTCCAGAAAACGTTTGATCAGATAGACCACTATATTTTTCTACGAAAACTGAATTCGTTCGGATTTTCAGGACCATTACGCTCACTCTTACAATCGTACCTGATCAATAGAGAATTTCAAGTATGCTATACGAATTATATATCATCAAAGCACATCGCTACCTCTGGTATACCTCAAGGATCTAATCTTGGACCTCTAATATTCCTGCTCTTCATTAACGACATTGCTAGTATTGTTGAATGCGAAACGCTAATGTACGCTGACGACATTAAACTGTTTCTAAGCACTGATTCTACTGCAAATTCTGTTTTGCTTCAGAGAAGTATCGATTGTGTTTCCGGTTGGTGTAAGCTTAACAGATTGTCCTCGAATATTTCAACATGCACTACCATGACATTTACTAAGCGTCAGCAAGCTATTAGCCACAATTATAACGTTGAGGGGGCGCCAATTCAGGTGTCAACATCTGTCAAAGATTCGGGGGGGCTATTTGACACCACTCTGTCTTTTTCTGATCACATATTTCAGTTGGTATCGCGATGTACTAAAATATATGGATTTATTTACCGTAATTCTAGGGGCTTTCGCAGTACACAAGCTCAATCTACGTTATTTTTTTCTCTCATTCGATCTCGGTTGGAGTACGTCGCGTTGGTCTGGTTTCCTATTTATGAAACACACATAAACTATATTGAGACGGTACAGAGAAGGTTTCTGAAATTTCTCTATTATCTGTTGGAGGAGTCTTACCCACCTAGGGGCTTTGAACATGGTGTATTGCTGCGGAAATTTAATTTTGTTTCTCTTTCTACCAGATGAACGATTTCTTTCTAAATGTTTGTTTTGTTTAGTACATAACAGGATTGATTGTCCCTGGCTCTTGGGTAAGTGTAATTTTCTTGTTCCCAGAGTTGGCTCCAGGTCCTCATTTGCCTTCTATTGTGGTCGCGCTCGAACAAATGTCCTTATAAGGTCCCCAGTGCACCTGATGTGTACTAACTTCAACAGCATCTCTGATTTTTGTGACATCCACGCTGACCCATTTAGATCTATCATTGATGCAGTCTTTCTTCGTCAGATCTCTTCCCCCTAACATTTGTCAACATTTCATCACCAATTTAATTTAATTTGGTTTAATTTTATTTATTTTAATTTAATTTAATTTGAGTTAATTTGATTTGATTTAATTTAATTTTAGTATTAGTCGAATAATCCGCTTTATATATACTCTTATACCATAGGGTAATTGTAATATTTACTAGTTTATGCTGCCTAACGTGTTGATATTGTTTAGTTTGGATTAGTATATTTATATATGTATATGAATTGCTGTTTACTTCCTGTTATGTATTTTAGTAATTTCCTGTAATTGGGTGTTATAACCTGTTGGATATAAATCACTATTATTATTATTATTATTATTATTATTATTATTAACCTGGACAAAGGATAAACCATTGTAATACAAATTTAAATTAGCTGAATTGAATAGTGAAATTTTTTTTTCCTAAATTTTGTTTGAGTGAAAGCTTATGTAAGATTGGAATACTATGAGGTGGTTGACATCTTGGCAATTGACTCTTGTAATTTGTACCAATTAGCTGAGCAAAAGCTAATATTTGGTCAAAGAACAATAAAAAGTAAGTTGGAGACAGCAACGGAACGAATATGTATCGACAACTTCTTCTAGATACGGCTCAATACATCCTGAGTTACCTAGTAATACTTGATTCTCTAATTATAATGTTCAACGGAAATACATATCTACCATTAGTCGATTTAAGTTTAGACATGAGTGCTACCCAGTTCATTTAAATAGATTAAAAATAATTGTGGATAATAGGTGTAGTACGTGCAATACTGTAGGCGATTTGGATCATATCTTTTTCGATTGTGAGAAACCTTATCAGGCTTGTTGTAATGTCTATGACAGTATAGCTGCATTAAATGTAGAAACGCCATTCAATCTGCGACATATATTAACCCTAAATAGAAAGCACGTACTACACTGTTTAATTTTATTTTTGAAAAATTCACGGGAAAAAAATCTGGTTTTACTTGAGATAATAATAATAATAATTTATTACCCAACAGCATACAGCTTATTACAGGATAATCGTATCATGGTAACTATTATGAAACAAGAGTAAATGCGTAGTACCAAAAGAAAACAATAGAAAACGAAAATGCAAAAATTTCATAAGCAACAGAAAATTGCTCAAACAAAAGTTTCCTCAAAACATTGATAGTCATATTAAACAAATCAAATCTAGATGTATATGCATTAACACTGTTACAGATTGTCATAATTGGTGACTGAAAATGCGCGTGTTAGCCACCGGAAGATAAAAACTTAAGCTACTCCTACCGTTAAGCCTCGGTATGTAAAAATTCAAAAGGAACTTGTAGATCACCATATAAAATCTTACGTGCAAAAATTAGTTTTGATTCAACACGACGATCCGCCAAAGAAATAAATACAAATTCTCTTAGATGATTAGTGTATATACATAGCCATGTTCCACGAAAACATAGTGCTTACGGAAATATAAGGCTTCCAAAAATTTACGGCGTACCACCTCAACTAAATTCATATATTCATGTTATCCCGGATTCTACACAATAGAATCATATTCTAATCTCAATCGAATAAATGCATTATACGTAGCAACAAGATCATCACTACTAAAGTGCTTAGTATTACGAAAGAGAAAGCTTAATCTTTTAAGAGATTGTTGACATATACTTACAATATGCTTATTAAATGTTAACTTAATATCAAAAAATATGCCAAGATCTCCGTACTCCTCACAACGCGTTAAAAGGTCACTGTCAACATTGTACGCGTATATCACTGAATCAGTTCTATGGGAGAAAGTCATCGCTTTACACTTAGTAATATTTAGCGGTAAATGGTTCTCTAGACACCAAAGTTAAATAGATAGCAGGTCACCCTGCAAAATGTCACAATCTGCAGTAGAGTATAATCTACGAAAAATTTTTGGGTGATCAGCGTGTAGTACGCATTTAAAGATAAGACGGTCAAGGAAGGTCATTAATGAAAATGGTAAATAGGAGTGGTTCAAGAACAGATCCCTGTGGCACCCTTGAATGAGACAGATAAAGCCCGACCGAAAACCATGGTATTTAACGTAATTAGTAAGCCCGCTCAAATAGGAGTGCATTAACAATATCAGATTGTCAGAGATACCCCATATATTCAATTTACATAATAGAGTTTGATGTTCAACCCTATCGAAAGCCTTAGCGAAATCTGAATAAATGACATCTGTCTGAAGATGTAGATTTAAAACCTCAGACACATCATGGGAAAATGCGCACAAGTTGAACACCGTTGATCTGCCTTTAATAAAACCATGTTGTGCCGGAGATAGTTTAGCAGCAACTTTAGAAAAGTTACATTATATCTTTCTTACTAATGTCTTTAAGGAAAAATGAATCGAAAGCCAAGGTATCGTTATTGGGATGGTTAGTAGTAACGTTAGCATTGGAAATGGTCCCCGAGATATGCGAAGATCATTGTGTATCCATACCTATGTGGTTTAATCCTATCATATTATGGCCTTGTGTACTTTGTGATATAAAGTGGCCTTGCATAGCATCTAGGCGTGAAAACTGTAATTGTACAACCTTGTGTTACATCTTCGAAAGTTTTCTAATATTAGTTAGGGCCTAATTGTATGGATAATATCCGAAATGCCACAAAAAAAAAACTGCGAAATTCTATAAAATAGAGTACCTTTTCTCTTCGATAAAAATAATAAGCGTGGAAGAGGCCTCCATTTAACTCGAGCTTCCTTATTGGAAAATGACCAGAAGTGCGCATCTTGTCTTCCATCTTTCACTGTGTTTTTCTTCTTTTCCTTTCCGATAAATAAACACAAGAAAAGAGACCTGAATTCGCGATTTATTCAATTTCAACGCGAATACCGTCTTTCGAATTTCTTTTTAAAAAGAACCAAGCAAGCTCGTCTTCTCACACCATCGATAAAGCTCAAGGAAAAGTTCATTTTCGTCTAGCCGACGCTGACGAGTGAATTTCTTCTTTTCTCCTCGTTTTTCTCGTTTCCTTTCTCGTCGAGCTTCTCTCTTGTCGCTTTATTCGTTTTGTCTCGCTTTATATCTTCTTTTACTCTAGGTTAAAATATTACATCAATTTGCGGATGTAAAGAGTCGGAATGAAAGGGAATGGGAGGATCTTACTGGCGGAAGTTGTAACAGATGCATCTCTCTAGAGAAGAGGAAGTAGTTCAATAAGATGCGCCGATAAATTTGTTTAATGACAGAACTCCTCGCGAGCTTAATAAAATAAACAGGCTAAATAGAATGAAGATGTAGAATGTTTAAATAGGTAAATGAAAAGCAAAGTTAATTTTAAACGAACCAAATTAGTTTAACGTTTATTTCATTAGTTTCCGTCAAATGTTTGTAACGTTTTAACTTCCCTAGATCCTACGTCCTTCTGATAATTCTAGTACCATATTATCGATTAAATTTACCTTCTAGCAACGCATGACATTTTTCTTTTTTAATCTGAAGTTGGTAGAATAACTTTAAAAACGTGTAAATTGACTTATTCTCTGGCGTTATTGACAGCGCTTAAGTGTAGCTGGTTTTGTGTTACACTGTCGACATGCGGTTGTCAGATTAGGTTTTGACGCATTACACATAAATGATTCAATGAATACATATGCTTCTACGGCCAGAGTTAGTAATAAACGGACTACTTCCGGAATTGGACCATGTCATGATGAGATAATGCATAAAAGAAATAAAAGTAAGAGGAGAAAGAAAAATAAGAAGAAAAATGATAAAGAGAGGGGGACGTGAAATAGAAAGAAAGGTGAAAAGAATAAGAGAAGAAAATAGAGACAGAAGAGACCAAAAGAGAAAGGAGGTGATCTCGACGTTTTGCCTCCGTCGTAGGAGATTTCTTCAGGAGAATAGACGAAACCAAAGTGGCACGCTAACTCGACGTGTAATCCACGCTACAGGCGAAACCACCTTCTGAAGAAGGTTTTCGCCGCTAGCGCGGTCAACACGCCGCGTCACCCTAACCTTCTGCCAAAGTGGTTTCGCCTCTAGCGTGGTTTACACGTCGAGTTACCGTGCCATTTTGGTTTCCCCTATTCTCATGAAGAAGCCACCTACGACGGAGGCGAAACGTCGAGATTCCACCTTTCTCTTTCGATCTCTTTCTTTTTCCTTTTTTTCTTTTTCTCTCGTACTCCCCCTCCCTCCCCCTTCTATCACTATTTCCTTCCCTTATTCTTTTCACCTTTCTTCCTTCCACGTCGCCCCACCCTTTATCATTTTTTCTTTTTTCTTCTTTTTTATCTCTTTTTCTTCTTATTTTTCTTTCTCCTCTTACTCTTATTTCTTTTATATATTATCTCATCATGACACAGTCCAATTCCGAAAGTAGTTCGTTTATTATAAACGTTCCAGTTGGACAAATAAAATAATGACAATAAAGAATAGTTACATTAAATATTCAAAGTGAGCTCCTTCATTTTCTATCCATAAGGCCACTATTCGTTTCATGTTATTGAAGGCATTTCTTAAATTATGTGGTGTAATTTCCTCGTGGACATTTCGCATAGCTTCAGTAACTTTATCAATTGTATGAGGACGATTTGTTAAATCAGAAGATCGTAGTGGAAAATGTCCTATCCGATTTTCAAAGAATTCTTCCAATAATTTCATCATTTTCCTTGTCATATGCAGTGTTATGCATTATTTTGCTGGAAATATCCCTTGGTGAGTTCAACGACATGTAATTGTTTTAAAAACGATTGTAATAAGAAATTAAAGAAATTAGAGGAATAATCCGTTCATGAGAAACAGCAAACCAAGCCCCTATTTTTTGAGAATGCAAGGGTCTCTCAAGAATTTCATGTGGATTTTCACTAGACCAGATGCGCATTATTTGTTTATTTATATATTTTGATAAGTTACGTCGTGCTTCATCCCAGAACAAGGATGTGTGAAGAACATCATCATTATTCGTCGTACGAATCATTGACAATAATTAAGTCGGGTTGCGTGATCAATGAGTATGAATTCCTGCATGCAATGAAATGGTATGGAAATTTTTGTAGATCTTTCTTGAGAGTTGCCTGGCATGTCCCATATGAAAATTGCGCTTGCTATGAAAGCTGACGATTAGGTGATTGAGATGTTGGCTTTCGAGAGATAAACCTTGTTTCACAAAGTGTTGCCACTAATTCTTGAATATCTTGTTGCAAACTGCAACATATTGCTGGAAAATTTGGAAATTCTGCCTGAAATTCATCTATACATGGTTGCAAGGTGTACGACCACTTTCTAATTTTATACCATTTCTGAAGTATGATTTGATAATGAAAACTTCATCATGATAATACAATATGCAACAGTTTTTCTTGTACTCTTCCGCTTACAACAAATATGTACTGAAGTGCTCGAAGATATATTTACTAACAAATTTATATCAGGGTACGATATGATACCAGTTCTCTTGATAAAAGATTGCATATCTGTCTTGGGATATCCTTTAACAGCAATTATTAATCTTCCAACTACTACCGACGTATTCTGGACGCTTTGGTAGAAGATGAAAATTTGGCCGATTCATAAAACAGGTGGCATTAGACTAGTTTTCAACTACGTCTTGTCCCATTTTGAGAATCCCACTGTTTCAAAACTGTTTTGTATACTCAAAATTCACAAACCTAGTAATTCCATGAAACCAATAGTCTCCAACATTGATTTCCCAACATATACAGGCTGATTGAAATTAAGTCTGCACCATTGCTATATCTGTTATTGTTTTTTAAAAATAGGTTAAATTAGCAAAGTGGTAGTGCTTTTAATGCTGATTGATATGTAGTATTCGAAGAAACAATTGCATGATGTATGTCCGACAAATTTTGAGATTTATATTTTTTTAAACGGAACACCTTGTATATATATAATAGATGAAAGATATATTAAGTTTTGATGTTAATGTTTTAACACGCTACCGTCGTAAAATGAATAAGAAAGAAGTTATAGCAGCTTCCACTTTTTTCTAAGTGTCATTGCTCCACCAACTTTTGACAAAACAGATACATACATGGCTTTGTGTTTAGGATTTATTTTAACATATTACATCTTAAAACAATTTCGTTGCAATTAAATTGAAAGGAAGAAAGTAAATATATAACTTGTAAATAATGCTCAAAAGTATCACTTTCGTTCTCAATACATTTTTGTGCCCGCTTGAGTACATTCTGGAAAGCTGTTAAAACTGTCCTTCCATCCACTTCGCGAAAAACTTCCTTTATTTTGCAATTCGTTCACGTTGTTGTACTGCATTTTCTATACATGATTTTTTAAATTTCCCCAAAGAAAAAGTCTAAACGCCAAAGGCCAAGATGGCGTTTGTGGATTCTGTTCAAATTGTGGATAATGTTCACTCACACCTATGTACGGCGGAAGGCGACAAAACAGAAATGAATACGAAAATTTGAAAATGTTATTGACAAGGATTCATATTTTCTTATGCTAACACAAATTTGTAAAGATGCGTCGAAAAATCCATTAAGTTGTCACAAGAATTACCTTAAATTTGCAAATATATCACTCGGTGTAAAACGGTCGTTTTCATGATTCAATAATATTTATTCCGCATGCCGTAATCCTTTGACTGGAATATATGGAAACATATTTAACGGTTCTTCTATTTAATAGATGCCACCCAGTTTGTGATTTCGTGGAAACTTCTTAAAATAATGTGTTTCAACACTTTACATAATATACCTTTTATCATTATTTTACGTGTAAACATTTCTGCGTTCGCATCACCTAAGCTCACGCACGGAGGGCACGATTATAAATGATGCCAGTACGTAAGCGTTACTGAACACTCGCCTTGATACGGCCCCTCCATGTTGTTCTCCGCACTACACTGTAACTTGCCCCACTCTTCCGAGACTAATAATCAGGGTTAACAACACTATTACTTTGCTAATTTAATCTATTTTCTAGAAACAATAATAGCTAAGCAATGGTGCGTACTTAATTTGAATCAACGTGCATTTTATTTAAATGGCTACGGAACGAATACAAGAATTTACCTCATAAAGTAGATAGCTTAATTGTAGAAATTGTTGGGCAAATACAAAGAGAAATACTAGCATCGTTCAAAGTTTTTTCTCTTTACTAGTGTATCAATTTTAGAAAATATCGTGTTTGATTAATTCTTTGAAACCAAAGGACGTGGAAGATTTAAACTCCCCCAATGCAAGAGGCGAACTATTTTGCGCGTATCTCAAAGTTACTTTGAAATGGTTCGAACACGTGGAAGGCACAGAGACGGGAAATTCATTGTCTCCTTTCATTGTGAACCTATTTATGAACAAATTTAAAACCAATATAAAACAAGAAACGATTTCCCGAGAATTTGCCTGAGGTACATACGTGGAGGACATTTTCACTGCGTTTGATACGCAAATATAGAAAAGGGCTGATATTTCCTCTTACATTTTCCAAATACAGAAATTTTATTTACCCTGAGTTCAATATTCCAGCTGCTTTATAAAATCTTCTGCAGTAACATAAATGTCAAGAACCGTTCGACCCCCGTATAAACCCGCACACAATCCTCCGCATCATATCGAGCACCAATAAATACTGGAAATGCATTTTAGCTTTTAGGTACGAATTTCTACGGCGGAGAAGAATATGGAGATGATAAAAGGAAGAGGAGAACCGACAGGAGCCGCGGAATAAAGCAAGATTTGCTCGTCAGTCAGATGGAAATGAACTTTTATCGAGGTTTATTGAAAGAGAGAGGGCGTGACCGAGCTTGAAAGGAGGTTCGGGCCAGGCGAAGCGGAGATATTCGCAGAAATTGACTGATCGTCCGGGGTTCGAATACCTCTTCCGTTCTTTTTCAGCGCTATTTATATATAGCACGGGAAAAAAACGGACCTAGCACGAATAGACGACGTAAATTGTTTGTTAGATAGATGGGAATAATTAAAAGGAAACCAATTCGGAGATGGATTGGAAAGGGGAATCTATTTAGAGGCGAAAAAAGCACAAAAAAAACAAGTTCGAAGAAATAGGTCAAAACATTATCTTTCAGCATAGGTTCGACAATATAAATAGACTTATTATTTGGAAACCGCTAAGATTTGCTTTGGGAAATGGTTTTCGGGAAGAAACCTAATTCATTTAGAGGAGATATGATATATAAGGGGAGGTCCCGAAGTTCGTGGAATGAAAGGGCTCTAAATAAAATAAAACAATAAATCTATTTTTCCTTTTCAATATAATCACCCTTAAGCACAATACATTTATTAGATCTATGAATTAATTTTTCTAAACCATCATAAAAATATTTTTTATCTTTCGCCTCAAAATGGGCCAAAATTGCCTCCTTTACCTCATTGTCGTCGGAAAGCTTTCTTCCACGTAAGTCTTTTTTTAAATTGAGGAACAAATAAAAATCACTAGGTGCCAAGACTGGACTGTAGGGTGGATGGACTATTGATTGAAGGCCATGCTTGTGCAGAGCAGCCATTGCAACTTTGCTCTTGTGAACCGGTGCATTGTCTTGCAAGAGCAACACACCCTTGGTCAATTTTCCTCGACGTTCTTCCTTGATGGTCTTCTTTAATTTCCCTAATACCGCTGCGTAATATTCTCCGGTTATGCTTCTACCTTTTTCTTTGTAATCAATCAATGATATCCCCTCACAATCCCAAAAAACAGTAGCCATCAACTTTCCAGCCGATTCTGATACTTTGAATTTCTGTGGCGGTGGTGTTCCCTTTTTATGCGATTGCATGGACTCCTGTTTGAACTCAGGCTCAAAGTGACGAACCCATGTTTCATCTCCGGTAACAATCTGCTCCAAAATCTGTGCAGGTTTGTCTCCACACAGCCCCAAAAATTGTTTGGACGCATAGACGCGCTGCTGTTTCTGCAGCGGCGTGAGCATTCTCGGTACCCATCTTGCACTGACTTTTGTCATACCCAGGTGGTCATGTAGGATACGCAAAATTGGTGGTATCTGATACTCCAACTAATGCAGATAATTGTCTTTTCTTCAAACGGGCATCTTGCAGTAGAATTTTTTGCGCTTTTTCGACGATGTCTGATGTGGTGGACTCAACTGGTCGTCCTGAGCGGGGATCGTCTTCAATAGACTCCGGACCATGTTTCAAAAGACCATGCCACTTATAAATCATTGATTTACTAGGGCACTGTTCCCCATAAACGGTTTCCATTTCATTCAATATGGTTTGAGCGTTCTTTCCTTGCTTTGCAAGGAACTTTATCACAGCACGGTGTTCAATTTCCTCCATAGTTTCAGTTTTCTTCCGGATTGACTTGTTTAGCAGGCAACTATTCGTAAACGACTGACGCTATAGGGCTGCAACTTAAGTTATATACTAATGATGAGTCGCCAATCAGAATGACACTTAGCGTGCGCCCCTATCTTCACTCCATGCTCTCCATTCCACAAACTTCTGGACCTCCCCTCGTAGAAGAGGGTAATATTGTATTTGTAAAACCGCATTGCATTAATACTTTTGGAATAAAATGAGGTGAATTTATTTCCTCTGCACCTTTGTAAATTGCTATGGCAGCTATTGGAAATTATTTAATACTCGTTTGGTGTTTAAAGCCCACTGGTAACGTCAAATAAGTGTTGTTTTTATTCTATCAGTGGCGGCTCGTGAGTTCAATAAGGAGCGAAGCAATCTCGGCAAAATCCGTCTCCTTTCTTAGGAAACTTAATGTGTCTGTAGCCAAGATTAAAAAAGAAATAAATTGTGATTACGGTTGAACCTTACCATTGATGAAATTACAGGTGAAACTATTTCTTGAACATAAGTCCAATTCTTCTATTCTTAGGGCTATACATAAACATCAATCATATGCAGAGCATATGCGTAATTATGCACCAGAAACCAGCAACAAGAAATATCGCTGATGTGAGAAAATATACCACGTGTTGGCTAATTTTCAAGAAACTAGAGACTCTGGTATTGGCTAGTCTTTATATAATTAAAGTTTTAACTTATGTCAAAAAACAGGTGTAAAGATTTTAAAGCCCTTGGGTCTACCACTATAAAGAAATTATTGGTTCAGTTAGCTTTACACAATCATTTTCCGTTTTTTTAAATTTTATTCAAGTATTGTAGTGTTGTTTTTCCTTTTTTTATCGTATAGTGATTTAATTTCGTTAAAGCAAGTTTCACTTAGCAAGAAGCATTCTTACACAATCTTTTTGCTGTATTATAAGATTAGAAGGTTAATTTAACATCTTCTATGCATATTTAGAAATCTAAGCGAATAGACTATATGCTAATTACTAAACAAATAATCTTGCAAGGTAAATGACATTAAGTTAGTAAGAAATGTGTAAAATATGTAAACAAACATTTCCTCTAATATTTTGGTGATAGTGAGTCTTCATCGCAAAATAGGAACTTTCTCTAACGGCTTTTATTTCCTTTTGGAGAACCTCTAGTAAACGTGTGAATTTATAAAATATATTGTTCGAGAATGTATAGACCCGTCTAGGAAGATTATCTTCGTATTTTCTTAAATCTATCTTCGTCTATATGATAATTTGGAGAATTTATGCTTAAATGTAGTAGATTCCTATACAAATATTGTTTCGATAAGGTCGTATGGAAATGAAACCTCGTTTACCTATATTCCATTATTAATATAATTAACTAATTTCGCAATACACAAACGATAGGTGCCATTTCGTTTTCCACGGACTGTATTCATACATCGTTAGCTGTTAGCTTTAAAATTAGTCAAGTAAATATTTGGTTTTAAAGTCACACGCATAATTATAAGCAAGTGTAGTAATTTTAGAACTTTTACTACGATAGTGCTCGGGACGTATGTTTACCAGTATCCTATTATGCGTGATTGCGTCAAATTTAGTTATGCAACTCAAATCAAATACTTAAGTAGTACATATTTTGCGATAGGTAGATAAATAGACGGTCTTTTTCGTTTGTATTGGCATTGTTATTTAAATGTACCATATTTTTGTTGCTTCCTTTTTAAAAATTAATAAAACACTGTATTCAGAAACAGGAAAATGTAAATACAGTTCAATATATATTGATTGTCTAAAGATCGAGCTTACTGCTTAAGTTAACTGTGAAACTATTTCAGTAAAATACAACACTTTATCTATTTAGTGTACAATGATTTTCTAATTATATTGGAATAGGTCTCGAAAATAGTTTTCTGAAGAGATATCTTTCAAAGAAACATTAATGGCTTTAATTTTCCTTAGTCCATGTCTTTGCTAAAGAAAAGATTTGGACTTTTATATTTCTGACGTGGTCCAGACTAATTCAAAACAGGAATGCATGGTGGGAACCTCAGGGTGCAATTCTTGGTTTTTGTTATTTATGTATACTTATATACAAATTTGTATAAATTTCTCATATGACTGATAAAAATGACAGTCTGTAATCGTAATCAAATAGGTACGATAATTTGTATTACGTACTTCAATTTTTATATTGCTTTACACAAAGTATGGGCAACCTTTGACATGTTGTGGGCCAAAGTTTAGTGTGCAAATATGTTTGCGGGCCGCGTTTAAAAATAGTGCATTTTAAAATAGTGTTTTAAAGTAGTACATAATTTTTAGCGGTAGATATCACACATGAAATAATACGACAATGTATTAAAATAAGAAAATGAAATGAAAAAAATAGATACAACATTATAATTAAATCGTGAAATTTTTTTAATTGGGTTTTTCAAAATGTCTCGCGGGCCGGATCAAATCTTACAGCGGGCTGGATCCGACCCGCGGGCCGGTTATTGCCCACATATGCTTTACACTATACCACTTTTTTGAGAATAATCTGATAATAATAACAATAATACATTGCCTTAGCAATTCTTATTCGCTCTGCCTTTTGGAAATCATTAAACGTGTGTGGCACCCAACGAGTAATATTTTTCCATACATGATCATCCAAAGATCAAATTGAATTTACTGCTGCGGATCCAACACCAAGGGTTGCCTTGTGGCATCCCAAAATATATAGTGCAACACTCGTATCTACAATTTAATTTTGTCTCTTTCAAAGTATGTTCCTTTGGAATGCACACATCGTCTACATCGAGTCTTCCATCCCTGGTAGCAATTCCGGAAGTCTTGTTCCGTTAGGCTGTTCAGTACCGGCGTCATGACTCTTTGGATGTTATTTATTATTTCGTAATTGGAACCTTTCAGTTTCCACTTAAGCGTTGTAATTCTTCTCCCAGCGGTTAATCGCATGGAGCAATTGTCTGAACTGTAGGGCGAGTGGAGAATATTTTTCTCTGTTAAATATTCTCTAACCGACAATGAACTGTGACAGTGAACTGTGACAATGAACTGTGACTGGGAGCATTACTTCTTCTCCGCAAACGTTCAATGACTTCGCGATAAAACGTTTGGTTCACTGTCTGGCTTTGCGCTACGAATTTTTTGTGCACAATTTCAGGTGAATCAAAAATATGATAAGCATGGACTTGGTTTGGGATTTGCAGGTGTGTGCCACTCTGAATTTTGTCGTATTCCAACCCTTAAGTAGAAATTGAAAGGTTTCCATTATAAAACAATATACAACATTCAAAGCGGTTCTAACAGCTAAACGGAACAACACTTCTAGAATTGTTACCAATAATGGAAAACTAACTGGAGGCGCTCTATGCATTCCAAAGGAGCATGCTTTGAAGTATACGTGTGTTTCTCTCATTAAAACATGTTGGTTTCTTTTTAATTAAGTTTTAATACAAGCGGTCTTGTAAATTGTAATGATTCGCAAAAAAAAAACAGTGATTATCAAAAAATATTTTTTATTCTAAACTTTATAAATAATTAACATACTAAAATACTAACATTGCACATGTTTAAAATATATCGTACATACATAAATAATAGAAATTCATATAAAAAATAAATATTTTAAACTTATCTTACAATTACTTTGTATAAAACAACTAAAAGGTGACCATAAATCAATATGGCGTTTTAATTTTGAAAATCTAAGCACAGCCATAAATAGCTCTTTTTAACCAGACACGGATTACCGCAGCTTCATCTTGTTTTCTTTTTCTTTTTTCTCTTGATCCTCAACTTTCAGTTATTATTAGAACAAAGCTGGAAATTCCAAATCGTCATCTCTCTGCCTCTGCAAGCGGCGACGATAAGGGAAGCGGAATCTTCTTTGCTCGGCAACTTCGAGGGAATCCGCTGGATCAGCGGAATTTTCCAGGTCGACATCGTTGTTATTATCATTATTGCCATTGGTTCTAGCGTCGGCCGTAGATACCGAGGTGAGGTCGTCTGAGACGGCTTTATTGTCGATGCCCTTTTTGTTCGTAGACGTTGATATCGAGATGGATGAGGAACCGGTCGAAGATCCGCGGTTATCGTTATTTGCAGGCATTGCGCTGCTAGTTGCGAGTAAAATTATGATGGCGGAGGAGAAGATCTGCAAAAACAAAACAATGGATATCGTTATGTTGCTGGTATTTGCTTATAGACATGAGTTGCAATTTTGGTCGTTAGATCTATTTGCAAGTGTAAAAGAAGCAAATGCGATGGAAAATATTACCAAATGAATATGGGAGATCTGGGTGCAAAATTTGTTAAGTTAATTTTTTTAAGCAAGTTAAATTGTAGGTGTAATGTAATTGACATATTTCTCACCACAAGTTCACAATAATTGCAAAGATTGCGTGGTTGTGTAGATCATAGATATTGCAGTGAACTACACACCACACAAACTAATAATTTATTCGGAATGTAACGTTTCAAGAGCATATTCTTGGATTCAAAACGCTACGTTCTGAATAAATTATTAATTTGAGTGGTGTGGAGTTTACTGTAATACCTGTGAACCACATGTGAAATTTGAAAATTTTCGGATATTGGAAATCCACGAATTTCGACACTTTGTACTCTCTAGAATGTACTAAAAGTGACAAAGTCTTACTTAATTTGAAGCAAACGTATGAATAAGGGATAGTCTACATAATTTAAATAGCAGTTTTCTGAAAATATCTATTAGAGGTATCTGACTTGCAAAAAAGTTACTTACTATTACCATACTACCGTAGAAAATTATCTACATTGGCGTTTAATTTATGGAATACAAGTGTATTACAAATACAACCACTTACTGAAAAAATATAGTAAGTTTATGTCTATTCAAAGAATCACAAGGTCCAACCCAGAGAAATATAACAGAAAAAGAATAGAAGACAGTAGAATGTGCCGAAGGAAGAAAAGAGGATTGGCCAAAATGAGAGGTAGCTGAAATCATACAAATATTACAGCCATGAATGCAGGAAGTTCTATATGAGAATCAAGGAACAAGATGCATGTAAAGATACCAGACAAAAAATCTTGTTGGAGTAGAAGGATATTTTGACCAGATGGAAGGAGTACTTTGAAAGAGTTTTATCGAACACTGTAGACCACGCTGACCATCAAGTACAGACGCCAACTTGCACCGCTGAATCCGAGAAGATAAAGAACCCATATATAATGAAGTCGCACAGATAATTAAATGCTTCACGAACTATAAGGTATCAGACTCAAATAGGATAAGCTCCGATCTACTGAAACATGGAGGCAAACATCTATGAGAAAGGATCCATGTTTTAATCAAGAATCTCTGAAGATATATAAGAGCATTATAAGACCAGTAGTAACCTATAGCTGCGGAGCATGGGTACTAACCCGACGTGATGAAAAAAGTCTAAGAATGGTTGAACGAAAAGTATTCTGAAGAATCTATGGCCCAACGAAAAATAATTATGGAACATGGAGAATAAGAATGAATCATGAACTAAATAGCATAATAGAAGACGCTGAGATCGTTAGATTTATAAAAAGTCGTACATTGGAGTGGTTGGGGCATAAAATACGTATGAATGATACCCGATCTCCCAAGAGGGTGCTCGATTGAAAACCAACAAGGAAAAAGGTGGTTGGATGATGTTGAGGAAGATCTGACAATCATGGAAGTAAGATCTTGAAGGAGAGGACGGAATGGCGGAAATTAACTGAGCAGGACAAAACCCATGCCGGGTCATAGCTGCAGTAAATGAAAAGGAAGACAGTAAGTTTCCTATTTCACTTGCTAACTTATGGTTTTTGATATCAATGAAAAGGGTACTATTTCTTCTTTTTGCATTGCTTTACTGTATCTAAAAACTCCGCTTAACACTTTTAGTTAATTAACGCAAATAAAAGCAAATTATTCTCGTGGACCAAAGTCACTAATGATGATTGAAAATATATAATCTTATAACTTATTTATATATTTTATGAAATATGCACACTATTGTATTGTTGCAAGTTTAATAAATCTCAAAAATTATTAAATTCAAAGTGATAGTTTGTCAACATGTTGGATTATTGTAACAAAAGTTAGAAGTATTAATGTCCCTAACGATAATAAGTTTGTCAGTAAAGTTACCTTACGAAATAATATGTCAAAATATCGAGAGCATCAAGTATTTACAAAACAAAAACGTATATGGTGAAGTTGCTATAGGAGCATTTATGTTCTTGCAAACTCGGCTAATAACTTCGACCCGTCAAGCTGTTTGACACGAATAATGCACTACTTTACCGTGGCTACAAACTCTACATATTACTTTCAGTGAATTAACGAAAATAAAAGCAGTTTACAAAATTCAAATAACAAAGTTCATTCTGTTCTCGGTATGGTTCTTGGTATGGTGGGCATACATCTTCAGTAGATATATAAGATTGACATACAGTTTTGTAAATTTGAATCAATTTTACAAGTGTTTGAAGCTTTAGTTACTTTACAAAAGGTAGAATCCTTTTAAGGAATTAAAAAATTTGTTTCTGTTTTGGCTAAACCAAAGAAAGCATTTCTTATTAGTTTTGTTTTGTAACATATCTTCATGCACGGAGTTTAATGAATAAATCTAACGTGCTCCCTAAAGGAAAATTACTTGAAAGAGTTTCTTTTAAGATTGTATAAATTTAATAGTTATTATCATTGGAACTAATTATTAAAACTAATCAAAATCAACTATCACAATTCGAAATTTTGCAATTCAAGAAAAAATCGAAATGATAACTTACATCATGCATTCTAAACATTCGGAATCACAAAATATTGAGGAAAACTGAAGAGATAATTTCTATTTAACTGACTAGACAGTTCGTTTTTATTAAGAGACTAGTTAAAAAAGCGTATGATCTAAATGAGTTGTCATATTGTCCACTATACGAAGGCATATTTTTAACACAGGACGTTTTGCGTTAATTTCTAGGTCTCCCAGCTTATTCTGATCGATACAAATTGAATAATAAAGATTTGATACAATTTTAGCAGTACGACAAAAAAAAGAAATAATTCTGAAACCAAAGAAACAAAGAAATAAAATAAATTACTTACCAAAAAAATGCTGGCGATTTTCATCTTGAATATCAATCTGAGAATTTATTTTCAAATTCTGATGGTTAAAAGATGATCTTGATGCTTCGAAACAACTTCTTCACTTTCTTCTTCGTTTGGACTCGAATACTAAATGATTCGCCTCAATCTCCTACACTATTTATACTCAATATTTCGACAACGGGTGGGGTAATTCTTGTCAACGCAATGTTTTCATTTTCACGGTATTGTGGACTCTTTCAATTATGCAGATGCTGTTTAGTCATAAGAAATACGCTGTTTACTTCGAATAGACATAGACGATCTATAGACCCTGCCGATAAACACGTCGATGTATCTCAATTGCCTCTAGAAGTAATAATATTTACGCGAGAATTTGCAACTCTAACGAACATTAGATTCGATTAGAGTCTAGAAAGAGATATTTGCATTATTTGCATAACGGACTCTTTGCATCAGTGAATGGCGCGGACCCACCTATTTCTTTTCCGTTATGGTGAGTTCGATGATCTAGTAGTTTAAGGAACTCCTAAAATATTTACATTACTTGTATAGAACCCCCATTCAGATTCAAGGGAGATATGTTAGTAACTGTCTTAGAAAAGAACAACGTTATTATCCGAAGAAGCGATGAATCAAATTCAGACGATTTAGTGGTCACGACCATTCAGTTTCATTCTTAAATAAGAGTAGAGGCATCTTGCTGTCAGAATTAATCTGTGCGTAGAATGGTGTGTTATTAGATTCCAAGAAATAGTATTACTTTTACAGAAAAGTATTTGCATATGTAGAAATTTCATATACTATAACTATTATTTTTAAAAATAATTCTACCATGATATCATACAGTTTCTACAAAGAAGATGGCATTGAAAAAGAAAACATATGTCGGAACTTAAGCCAGGCATTATAACTTGTGTTAGAACTGCTTAAAACAACTTTGAACATCGAGTTTGAATAAATTCAAATGTGGTTTACAATATGGTGCAAAAACGTACATGATTGAAGCCTATTTTCGAGCTGGAATGCGAATTCCATCATCTTGGGTGTATAGTCAGAGTACATATTTGGACGGAAGAGCAGTTCCCAGAATTAGCTGTAATTCCCAAAAAAAAAAATATATAATTGCCTTTACAATTGTGTTGGTGTATTTCGTGACACTAGTTCTATGGGTAGCACAGTTGGGTCAAATGCTCGAAAAGCGGAAAAAATCAATATCTAGAGAACGAATAGTCCTATCGAACTGTGGTTGGTTTCATTCGATTCGGGATAAATACGTGCATCAAAATTATACTAAATTAAAAATATGAATTAGTCTAATATACGTTTTATTAATAATAATGTACTCGAAATATGGGTATATTTTACACATTCATAGTTTACAATAAAACAGTACTATTTTAGAGATTAATATGATAAGTTGGTAACCCCTAAATTGGAGTTTATACAGGAAAAATTGCAGTTTTAAGCGATTGTGAAATATATTGCTTTTTAGTATAATGTAATGTAGTGTGATGTAATACAATGTAATATTGTGCAAAGTTGTATAATGTCTACGTTTTTGAAATTTTGATTTGCTATTATGTTTTATTTTTGGCATTTCGATAAATTGATATATTTCGTAAGGAAATTAAGAGATATTCTAAGTAAAGTTATAGAACTTTAAACAATGATGATTTACAAAGCTGTGGTGATGGTAAGCCAATGTGAAATTAGAAAATCATGTGGTCAGTGTTTGGTATGAGAAAAACGAGTTTTGCTTACTCAAATAATAATAGATACTTCAAAAACTAAGTTTAGATGTAGTCAACCCTAATACCTGTTCGTAAATGATACGAGAAGTTCAATAAATCGATAAAAACTATATCATTAAACATAAAATACGAAAGTTGGTATCAACACCCTGTACACCGCCATACTGTTAAACTGAACTACTTTTCTCAAATGGATTATAGTTCATCATGACTACACTGCAAGTTTCAAAATCAAATTCCCACAAGAAGTTCGAAAACTGCTCATAAGATAGTTAGGTGAGACATCATGTATTGTTAGTTATGTAACACGTAGTTATAAACATCGTAACACCAATGGAAGATATTTTTCTTATGAAATAAGTTCGATGACGTTAAAACATTGAAATTATTTGTACAGATTCCGAATTTTCGCTTAGATCCCAGTTAAATCGCGAGAATTTCTAAATAGGGAAATATAAGTAGCCGATGCTTAAGGATAGTTTGCACTAATGTATTCTGATTCTTATTTTATATTTATTTATATAATAATTCTGAACTTACTCGATGCTGGTTTAAAATAGGGTAAAGCTTTTTTTAAACAAGTTATATGTAGTATTCATGACGTAAATTGACTTATTCACTTGTCATATGTTTTGGGGTTTGTGTCCAGATGTTCATACCTAATTGATATTCACTGGTTTGAAACTAGAAATCGGTCTATTTCTTAAGAAAAGATGATTTTTGCGCGTTCTAGTATACCAACTTCTCGCTCGGAAGAAGCTATGAATGATATCCGTCGACGCATGGAAAATGATCCTACAAAACCTTTGAAACGACTTTCTCAAGAGATTGGATTTTCTTATGGAACATGCTAGAAGATGCAATCAGATCAGGCTATTTTGCGTGTAGATTATCCTAGACGTCTTGCTTATTGCCAGTGGTTTGTACATAATTTAATGCAAGATGATGACCTGCTAAATTTAACATTTTTCTCTGACAAAGCGTGGTTTCATCTTTCGGGGTACGCCAATTCCCAAAATATTCGGATGTGGGGAATCGCTTCCGCATACTGCGAAACTTGGTGTTCGGCTAGCAATTTCTTTAAAATAAAAAGAAAGCGTAATACTTTGGAACATTTAATATACTACTTACTATAATGCGATTATTGATATTATAATTATTAATATGTAACATTATTACACATATACTCTTAAAAGAGTAGAAATTCCATAGTTCGACATGAGTTTCTGAACAGTTTTAGTTATTTTAATATCTGGCAAATTAATTATGAATTAAATTACATATTCTTATTTGTTGCGCGGTTATACAGGGTGGCGCAGGAGAACGGGAAATTTTGAAATAACATTTTCACGAATAAATTCATAAAACTAGTAATTTATTAACGAAAGTGCATGTATGCAGCATGCCATTTATGTTTTTACAATCAAAATGTCCAAAAGTGTTTCTTTACTTTTTAAAGATGACATCGGAAAGATGTCCTCCCATTCGGCGTTCACACTCTAACAGCCTGTTATGAAAACTCTGGAATGCGCTGTGTAGCAAGTCTTAGGGAATGGCAGTGATTTCTTGTTGAAGGTTCTCCTTCAGTTCATGGATTGTTGCAGGTCGTATACGGTACACCTTGCCTTTAAGATACTCCCACAGGAAGAAGCCGCACACACTAAGATCAGGGGATCTCGCAGGCCATTTAATGTCACCGTTACGTGAAATAATGCGTCTTCCAAACAATTGACGAACTGCTGCCATCGAATGTCGAGCAGTGTGTGACGTGGCTCCGTCCTGCTGAAACCACATGTTTTCCATGTTAAGATTAAACTCGTACAATCTCGGTCTAAAGAATGTTTGAAGCATTTCAACATATCGAGCGCATGTTACTGTCGCTGCACTATCATCCTCACGTGCAAAAAAATAAGGGCCGATAACACCATGACATAATACAGCACACCATATTGTGACCTTCTCGCTATGTAGTGGTCGCTGGTGTAACTCACAAAGATTGTCCTGGGCCCAATAACGAAAATTCTGTTTGTTTACGAAACCGTTCAGGTGGAAATGGACTTCGTCTGATATCCATATGTTACCAACGAAATTCGCGTCCTCGTTAATTTTAGACAATATCTGCCTACTAAATTCCATACGTGACGCTGGGTCTCGTTTATGTAATTGTTGCACAATCTGCAACTTATAGGGATGGAAATGTAATTCGTGCAGTATTCTTTGTAAGCTTCGTCGCTTAATCCCTAGCGTAGACGCATGCTGTCGAACGGAGCGGCAAGGACATCTCTCGATTGCAGCTCTAACAGGCTCAATGTTCTCTGGGGTACGTACCGTTCGAATGCCACCTCGAGCTTTTTTTTTCAAGACAGATCCTGTTTCTTCAAAATTACGCACCCACGTTGTAATCGCATGCGCAGATGGGACACGTCTATGACGTCCAAGCTGGTAATGCTGCCGAAATATTTTCTGCGCGGCAGTCGCACTATCACCATTTTTATAAAACGCTCTCACAGCTACTGCACGTTCCGCACCAGTCCAACGATCCATGATTACTAAATGGCAATGCATTCACAACAATTGTGCGACGTTACGAACAACTCCCGGTTCTACAGTGCTGACAACTGTAACGTTCAAAATTTCCCGTTCTCATGCGCCACCCTGTATTACCACAAGAGGCTAACCAAAATATCAATGTGCGCTGCCTTCGAATTAGTTTCTGATTACTCCCCTTGGTGCGATTGCTGCCGTAGTAATTGTCAAATTTCATAAAATTGTTGATGAGACCATGGGATCGTCCTTCTTCTTAGCTATGGCTTGGCTTGACAACCCTACCTCTTTATAACAAGTTATTTTTAGTTTTGCCATCCCGAATAACAATTTAGCTCCGAGCATATTTAGTAACTGATATATGTATATATACTTCAATAATACATATATTTAACAATAAATAAACTTTTGAAGATGTTTTGAAGCTTCTTTGCACTAAAAGCTAATATCTGATTTCGTAGGATGTCTGTTTATTTCAGTGGGTCTATGGAAATTTCGATGTTTTGAGTTGGCATTATTGTCAATATTCTTTTTCTCTGTGAATAGTTTACAATATTTTTGGCATTATGTAATATATTTAAGATTACGTTCTAAAAAGAATTATATCTATTATAGTAGAGAGTAGATATTTGCAGAAATTTAAAAATAGTGTAAAGTTTTGGAGAATGTTATACTCTGAAATCGAGTGACTCAATTACTAAAGAAACATCCTGAATTTTCGGCTTTTCCATTGTAAGTATAGATACGTAAAACGGTCTTCGTTTCACGATTACATCCTTGAAATTGAATTTCCGTTTATTTCTTACATATAATTTCAATCAATTTCTTTTTTTCCCCGTGACAACAACTTTGCGAAATATGTATATAGTACATTCCCGGATCTATCTATAGGTATTGCGACAATGTATAACTCTGCGTACATGTACATATATATAGATATATGTAAGTGCTAATGTGGAAATGATTAATATGTGTACGTATATACTTACTAATACCAAATTATGTAAAATTGTGTTTTCTCGCGCAATACGCAGTTATACATTATTGCAATAATGAAACTTTTCTACCTTTAATAAATGTGGAAGCAGGAAAGTTATTCTAACCTTGAATTAATATGTGACTTTCGTTAGCTTTTATAATGATAAATTATAATTTTACTTGAAATTATCAACTTTAAAATTATTTCTCCGAAAAAGTGTTGGTCTCGGTAGAATTTAAAACGTACTGTCCGTTTCAAATTTTTTTTTGAACCCTACGTCTTTTGTACCTTGCGGTGTCGGACTACCATTCCCTTATTTTTGTCTTTCATCTTTGTTAGTCGATCTTCTTCCATTCCGGGTATATGTCCAAGCCATCCCAGTTGTCTCTCCTCTATGATTATTTCTATTGGCTTGATATTTTGATTACTAGTGATTGTCGTGTTTCCGATTTTGTCTCTCCTTGTTACTCCTTCTATTCTTCTTAAGAATCTCATTTCCATGGTTGTGACTTTGCTTTTGTTTCTATTCGTGGTTGTCTAACATTCGCTACCACATGTTAATGGTTGTCTGACCACTCATTTATACACTTCTGTCTTTATTAATTTTGGTATTTTTTTTTATCTATCTATTTATTTTTTCGGATTTCCCTATTCTCTGACTTATTTCTTTCTCTATTCTCCCGTTGTCTTCAATGATTATTCCTATGTAATTGTATCTTTTAACTTGTTCCAAGGTTGTTCCTTCGATTCTGATGTTTTTTTCTTCTGTCGCTATTATCATTGTGTTTATTTTTACCGTGGTCATCTCTATATTCATCTTATTTAGTTCTTCTCGGTATATCTTAAAGTTTTGTTGTTTTCTCGCACCACTACAAAAACTCAAACCCATGAAACGTTCTACAACCATTTTGGAGCGATTTCGGCAAAATCCAATAGACTTCTTTACCCTAATTTGTGACTTGCGATGAAACGTGGATCCACCACTACATACCGGAAACTAAACCGAAATCAGAACAGTAAACTAAACGTGGTAAACCGGCTCCAAAGCAGGCCAAAATCATTATATCGGCAGGAAAAGTGATGGCTTCCGTTTCGTGAGATGCGAAGAGAATCTCGCTTATCGATTACCTTTCAAATGGATAAATGGTTACTGGGCAATACTATTCTAAACTTTCGAATCGATTGAAGGTAGCTATCGTTGAAAAAAGACCCGGA
Organism: Trypoxylus dichotomus; assembly: GCA_023509865.1. Lineage (NCBI taxonomy): Eukaryota > Metazoa > Arthropoda > Insecta > Coleoptera > Scarabaeidae > Trypoxylus > Trypoxylus dichotomus. Next base: position 41,507,907 of record CM042081.1, read on the forward strand.
GGAAAGCAAAAGAAGGTCCTTTTCCATTAAGACAATACGCCAGTTCACAAAAACGGAATTGTCGAAGCAAAATTGGCCAAATTAGTGTTTAAAGTGCTTAAGCATCGCTCTTATTCACCAGATTTAGCTCCATCAGACTACGATCTCTTCTCCAAGCTTAAGAAACACCGCAGCGGTATGAGATTTGTTTCGGATGAGGAGCTGATAGCTGCCATGGACCAGTATTTTGAGTACTTCGAGGAAAATGCGTACTGTGAGGGCATAAAGAAACTTGAGCATCGATTAAATAAATGTATTGATCTTGAGGGAGATTATATCGAAAAATAAAACACATTCTATTGTTTTATATGCTTTGGTTACCGAATTCTTTTAACTTACCTTCGTATATATATATATATTTATATATACATGTGTGTATGAATTTTCTATCAGCTTCTTCTGTCATAACTCGCTCCAGAAGAAGATGAAAGAGACTTCATCAAAACGTTGAGCTATTTGAGATTCTTTTGAGAACCGGGTTATCTACGTGGTTCAACAGTCGAAAGAATTATTATATTTATTCGCGGAAACCTGAAAGAATATATATGTATATTTTACCCTTGATGTTCTCAGGTTTTTGGCCGCGTGTGAATTTTATCATGATAAGAATTGTTTTCTTGACATTTCAACGAAATCGCACTGGCCATCTGGAGCTAGTCTGTCGCTGGAATCGATCTCCAGATTTAACCAGCGACAGACAAGCCGCAGAAGATTATGAGTACCATCCCGTTGAAACCTCGAGGAAACGGTTCTTATCAGGACAACACTCAGCCGAGGCCAAAAGCTCGAGAATATGTATATATCATACAGCATACGTATTAGATATACTTTATACTTTATATTTCGATAATAACATGAACACCACACGCTAAAATCTACTCCCAATATACGCCGAAATACCGCAACCTACCGCGAAAAAACAATAAGAGCATCGCTACGCTTCTTCGTAATGAAACGTGCCTAAACAATATTCATTTGCGTAAGTTATATCATACACTTCTCTGCTGAAATATTCTGTTGTTTTCCATGTGTTCGTGAATTGTTTAATGACCAATCTTTACTAACTTTGCTAATTGCAATAGAACCTTCGTTTTATATGCATGCAAAATTTGTAAATAGATTGCGAAAGCTTTTAAAGTACGCCTTGGTAGTAAAATTAGTAACATTAAAATGAATAGTCAATAAAATAATCTGAAAACAGCAGAAAATAGTTTCTAAATGTTTACTGTAGGCTATATGAATTCAATTACTAGATGATTACGTAGAAATTCAAAGAAGTTTTCACATGTCATAATGTTTATTACACAGAAAACATCCATATTAGCATTGTTAATATTTGTATCTTAATTTATCTATGTATTTCGTGCGAAATGATGAAATTATGACTGACAATACTGTTAATGAATCTTTGTGTTTATAAAATACCTGTTATTGTTTTGAGCATGAATAGTACATGATATTTGATTATGGGATTATGGGATAGTTTCAGTGCCTTAATTCTAGTTTACGAGGGCGACCTGAAATGTTACCGGAATCGACAAGAAAAACACGGTATTGGTGTGGTTTTTATTTTTATTTTTCGATGCAATCTCTTCAAAGATCAATACACTTTTTCAAACGGTCCTCCAGTCTCTTCAAGCCCTCGGAAAAGTAAGTCTGCAAAATAGCGATCTGTAGCGGCGATGACCTCTTCATTTGAGGCAAATGTTTTCCCCCCCAGTGACTTTTTCAGGTTTGGGAATAGTAAAAAGTCGCTGGGGGCTAGGTCCGTCATTCAATTTGGACACGACGATGCGGGATGAATGAACCGGTGCATTGTCGTGGTGGAAAAGCACTATTTTCCGCTGCAAAACGAGGCCGTTCCTCCTTCAATACTGCATCGAATCGGGTCAATGAATCGCTGTAGTATTGCCTCGTGATCGTCCTTCCCTCCTACAGATAGTCGATGTGCATCACACCTTGGGAACCCCAAAGAATGGTCGCCATGACCTTTCCGACCGATGGAACGATCTTTGCTTTCTTCGGAGCCGATTCGTCCGGAAGAGTCCAGTTCTTCAACTGTGCCTTTGTCTCCGGTATGTAGTGGTGGATCTAAGTCTCATCCACGGTTATGAGACGCGTGGAGAAATCGCTTGGATTGCGTTGGATCCTGACCAGACACAAACGCGGTACCCGTCGTGCCGAAAGCTTCTTCATACCCAAAATTTTGTATAGGATATGGCTAGGCGTCTGAGATACCTGTTGTCTCTGCTATCTCTTTCACCTTCAATCGGCAATCGGCTAACATGACATTATGAATCTTGTCGACCATTCACCGTTGGTAGCGGTTTTTTGGGCGTCCACTACGTGGTTCCTCGCTGCGCTTGTGCGGCTACGTTTGAACTCGCTCACCCAGAAGCTGATGGTCGAAAATGATGGAGTACATCCGCCATGAACCTCTATCAAAATATTTAGAATTTCCGTGGTCGTTTTCTCAGCCATCCATTTTTACGAAACCGCCTGACTTACTACATAAAACACATTCTTAAACAACAACTATTGACAGTAGACGTCTGAAATTTTGGCAGTTGCCATAAAAAAGCTTACCCTTGCCGACCGATGAATTCACTTTAACCTTCGTGCGCCATTTCTTGCCGATTCCGGAAACATTTCAGGTGACCCTCGTATACGCTAAATGTATTCTCAAAAAGGACATCGGGATAGATCAGTTTGTTTGCCGATAGTCAGGTAGCATTCGAGGTTCTACAAACCCATACACTTGAATTAATCCGTGTAATGTTTGTGTATGAATATTAGGGCAATTGCTCTGTTCTCGTCTACAAAAGAGTAACCTAAAATACGAAATCAAGAACTGCGAGGAAGATCAAAAAGCTTTGCGTTGGATAAATATTCCTGGACAATGTTACGGGAAGGCATTCATTTCGTCTTTACCAGTTGCAACAAAATACGTTGCTATCTTTCATCATTCAGTCCTGAAATATTATTGAAACATGAGAAAACTGGAGACGACAGTATGTTTTTTAACAATATAGATATGGAATACATCATCCGCCCACGATCCAAATGTTTGAAATGATAATATGTAAGACCTATTTAACTGAAAGGAAAGATTCTAGACTAACATCCATTTTTATTAAAAGCTTCAAATTTTTATAATAGTATATATATATATATATATATATATATATATATAAATATATATATATATATATATATTATCAAATGTATGATAGGGTTGTTTCGGGTTTCTCTCAGCGTGATGGTGTTTCTGTCTTACGAACTTAATTATTTATATTGGAATTGTATTTGGACGCTAATTAGATGAATGTGTCTTTGTGAAAGAGTCTGGAATTATCTTCGATATATGAATTAATTATAAACTAAAATCTTACCAATATCAAGTAGAAAATATTGTTGGCGTATAAATACCAAAACAATACAAATGAAACAAATTGTTAAAGCGTATTTATTATGTTTAAATTTGAAAGTCGAAATACAGAGGGCGACCACCAGAGGTCACTGTAGTGCGTCTTTGTTTGGACGTTCTTTTGTAGTAATAGTATGTAAGAAGTATTCGAACCAAACTCACCAAATAGTGATTGTAAAAGTAGTAAATAAAATATTGAACCAGCAAGAATAGATCGGAAGTTTTACTTTTAATATATTGAGAGAAAATAAATAAATCATACAATAATTTATTCGTGTATTTAATAAAAAGACTGTAAACATAGCCACGCGCGACAGTATTCAATCTATGTTTTGTTTACTTACATTTTGACAAAAAAATATTGATGTTTATTCAACATATTATGAGTCCAATAAAGTGGCCAAATAGAATCAGTAGTGAAGTGTAATCAATCGGTATTCTTCCTACGAAGAAACTATTAGAAACAGAAGTAGTAAACACATTAGTTGTGACAATATTTTTTGTTCATTTACTATTATTCATTTCGTCAATAATTTTAAATTTAATGGAAAGAAAATTCCATCTGCGATTATTATTGCTGCAACACAGATTAAATAAATATCTTAGTTCTAGATGAGATGTTTCGAAATAATAATGGAATGTCAATAGAAATTTTTTTTTAACTAATGTATGGTTCTAAGAATAACAATTGTGTGATAATGTCTGTAATCCGATGTGACGAAAATATGATTCAGTTTTAAAATGCCGGGTTGTGATGTTAATTGTCACGTATTACTTTACCCTACCTTTACATTTTGAATCCCATGCGGGCATATAAAAGACCGCTGATTATAAAGCTGGCATATAACTTATTTACGCGTAACATAAAATCTGTAAAAATTATTGTTACTGTTTTAGTAATTATTTTATTTTTACAAAATGCATTTTGTACAAGTAAGTTAGTTAATATTTGTATTTACATATGTTAAGGACTTAACATTGTTTTTTGTGTTTTATCAATTTTTTTACTACTATGTATTTTATATTATTTTATCTTCTTTGCAACCATATGGGTTACCATTATTACCTTATTTTCATTTTGAATATTACTTTATTTTCATTTTTATATTTATTTATTTTGCTCTCTTAGAATATATCCAATTTTATTTTAATATGTATCTACATTACGCACTGTATATGTATGCAAGCCGGCCATTCACATTACGCTAGCTAAAACTGCCTAATTTAAAAATCATTCTTCTTTTCTAGTTTTGGCGGGAATCGTCGAGGACGTTGTCTATACATTTATTTCTGGCGGGAATCATTTGGTAAGGTCGTCGAATAGCATGTATAGATTTCTTTAATAAGTAGAAATTCTCGATTTTCTATCATCGTACGTCGAGGCTACTGTGTCCGTTGTCGTCTATACATATTTTTAGTCTTCGGTTAAGTTTGTGTCGGAAATTATTTTGGTGAGATTGTCGGCGCGCATGTATAGACATCTTCTACAAGTACGATCACTCTGCTTCTTGTTGACGGTCGTTGGGGCCGCAGCGCCCGTTGTCTTTTGTACGTTTGCTCGGTCCATTGTCGTATCGGGAAATTTTTTCATTTAGTTGCTCGTCGTAGCGGACGAGTTTCACGGACCATTTTTCTTATGTAATGTCGGCATCATCGCTCCGTTTTACTTGTCGGTGCGCAGTTCGCACATTTGCTGGCTACTGGCTTTTTCCCTTCTTTGGGGCGCAGTAGCAGAGAACTAAAGATTGCACATTGCGTATTATTTCAAACGAGAACGCCTGGGTAGCTGTGACATTACTTTTGTATTGAGATCGGCTATTATCGCTACTGTCGCCCTCGACCAGGCGTTCAAGCTCAAAGAGATAGGGTGGGTTGCCCTATAAATGTGAAAATAACGAACGTATTTGATTCAAGTACAAATACATGCCAATAATACAGGGCCAAGGCCCCTAGGCAAATTTAAAACAAGGAAAATATGTTAGGCTCCCGGAAAGAGACATATAAATAAGCATAGCACCGAGGTGCGCTTATAAATTTACGAAATAAATAGGATTGGCTCCCCTATAAAAAAGTAGTGGTGCATGCAAATAGATAGAGGCATTAGTACATGCCTCTAACAAAGCTTCTGCGGAAGCATATAAGAAAGATACATATACATATGCTAATGTACATTACATGTATAGGAGAGCTCGAATAACTGCAATTATTGCAAATATATATATCTTACGTACATCGTACATGTACGTAGGCAAGAGTGGAAACCGTGTACACATTTTATTTTTTAAATATATTTTTTGCGCATGCGCATTGAGTTTCACTGTACAGCCTTTCCTTTAGTAAATAAGCGAACATACACTATAAGTAAGTATTGGTCAAGTAATTCAGGAATTTACGAGCAGGCTACAGCGGCGCTGTTCTTCAAACCAGGGGAACGTAACAACATATTTGTATATGCTTATAAAATGCAATAAATGTATTCGTAATACATTAAAAAAAAGCAAAATAATATTTTAAAGAAGTTATAGGAGTTTTTGTTGCGATACATGCATAAAGCTACGTGCCATATAGTCAACAAATACTTTCTTACTATTTTTGTTATTTTGCTACTTTTTATTTATCTGAGAAAAAATTAACTATAGAAATGATGCCAAAGAGCAAGGCTGCGTTCAGATTTAAACTCCGGCGCACAATTTTTTACGCCAAGTCGTTTGTACTTGTTGGGTGACAACGCTTCATAAAGAGCGTGACATTCGAATATTTTCCTCCACCAAAACATGGATGTTCCTATATCAAAAAAACAGCTTAAAGAACCTCTTAGGCAATCCCAAAGATCAAGTGGATATGATGAAATGATCTGAAATTTACCAAATCGCATGCAATGATTGTGACAAAGTTTACATTGAAAAAAGAAAATGTAAAGAGTATCGAAATGGGGTTTAAGGAACATATTAGGCACTATCGTTTCGATGAACTACTTAGTGTGGCAGAGCATTTGGTAGAAACTGGATATAATATTGAATTAAAAAGCTTAACCTACTTAAAGATGTAAATTCTTTTAGAGAATTAGGCGCGTACGAAACGATATTCTTCTCATAGCAGCGTTACGACATGGAGCCCAACAGCCTTTGGGTTTACCTAAAGGAAAAGATTTTCCAACGTCGACCTTTATCTCTTGGGGGATTGAAGGAAAGGATCCAACAGAAAATTTCGCCTCAACTAACGCAGAGAATGATAGTAAACTTCCGGAAACGTCTCCAGCAATGTATTGACAACGACGGCCATTATTTGCCTCGCATAATTTTTAAAACATATTAAAAAAACTATATTTTTTATACTTCTTCAAAATGTGGGAGATCTTTATGTCCCAACGTGTATGAATAGATAACAGGTAAATTTTTTGTGTTTAATCCAAACACATTTAGTTTTGGTTACTTTAATCATTTCTATAAACTTTCGTGTTTTTTTTTGTTTCAAACGAATCTTAAAATTTTTACATTTTCAAAACTAGGACAATGTTGGTTCCCTATCATATGTTGACTTAATGTACATCTAGCTTTGTTGGTGCGAATATTTGAGGCACGGGGGTCCAGTCTGGTTTTTCAACCAAGTACCGGTTTGTCCAACATATGATAAATCACAATCATTGCAAGAAATGGAATATATTGAATTCATTAATTTCAACTGAGCAAAAACAAGTTAATAGCCATTCTATTGTAAAAAGCAACTCTGAGGTCATCACTATTAGAGAATTTAGATGAACATTGAATAACATATAATACATATAATACATATAATACATATAATACATATAATACATATAATACATATAATACATATAATACATATAATACATATAATACATATAATACATATAATACATATAATACATATAATACATATAATACATATAATACATATAATACATATAATACATATAATACATATAATACTAAAAAAATAAATTTTACATTATTTTGAAAAATAATGTCCTATTAATGCCATTTGCCGTAGTTTACGGAGCACTAAAATATCGGAATATAATATGCCCTTTTCTTTAGCCCAATCTAACGCTTGATTAAAAATTCCTACAGCTTGCGCGTCACTCACTGTCTTTTTTATTTCATTCGGAGGGTCGTCATCTTTACCCACCCCATCTTCCTCTTCATGTGCATCATCGTCATTCCATAAACTAACATCGATAATTGTGCAAACAATAGCGGGATTTATTGCTTTTAATAATTTGAGAACGTGCGATATGAACTGTCAATAACTTCAGCATCAGATAGTAACTGTTTTCTAATGATGTGTTTTCTAAATTCTCTAATAGTGATGACCTCAGAGTTGCTTTTTACAATAGAATGGCTATTAACTTGTTTTTGCTCAGTTGAAATTAATGAATTCAATATATTCCATTTCTTGCAATGATTGTGATTTATCATATGTTGGACAAACCGGTACTTGGTTGAAAAACCAGACTAGACCCCCGTGCCTCAAATATTCGCACCAACAAAGCTAGATGTGCATTAAGTCAACATATGATAGGGAACCAACATTGTCCTAGTTTTGAAAATGTAAAAATTTTAAGATTCGTTTGAAACAAAAAAAAAACACGAAAGTTTATAGAAATGATTAAAGTAACCAAAACTAAATGTATTTGGATTAAACACAAAAAATTTACCTGTTATCTATTCATACCCGTTGGGACATAAAGATCTCCCACATTTTGAAGAAGTATAAAAAATATAGTTTTTTTAATGTGTTTTAAAAATTATGCGAGGCAAATAATGGTCGTCGTTGTCAATAGATTGGTGGAGACGTTTCCGGAAGTTTACTATCATTCTCTGCGTTAGTTGAGGCGAAATTTTCTGTTGGATCCTTTCCTTCAATCCCCCAAGAGATAAAGGTCGACGTTGGAAAATCATTTCCTTTAGGTAAACCCAAAGGCTATTGTGCTCCATGTCGTAACGCTGCTATGAGAAGAATATCGTTTCGTACGCGCCTAATTCTCTAAAAGAATTTACAGCGGTACATTGTCTTCACTTGTCAACACTTTCTGACTGTTTGCTGCTTAAGGGTATTCCATGCCATATATAAATTTAAAATTGCTTCACGTAAAGTTAGTTGCTTTAAGGATTCAGAAATGTTTTTAGAATTTTTTGATAACGCAGACGAAAGTAGAAATTTTACAATTTAGTAATTTTTATCACATTTTGATCCATCGGTTGGATAAGTGGAGTTACGTTGGGCGGCATGAACATAACAAAAATTGAGCTGCCGTTGCTTCTTAATTGTTCCCCTGGAGGATGACTTGCTGCATTATCGAAGATTGACACCGCCTTTATAAGAAGATTTTGCTTTCTTAAGAAATCATTCACCTACAAATTGAATATGTATTATTAAATTACATTACTTATTATTACAGCTTTATTGCCATACCTGAGGGACACAGTGCTTGAGGGACCATTCCAGAAATATGGCTTTGGTCATCCAAGCGGATTTTGAACAGTTATAATCAACGGGACTCTTAAAATCTCTAAATGAACGTGGATTTTTTGCCTTCCCTATTACTAGTGGCCTTATTTTGTGTGTGCCACTAGCATTAGTGCACACTAGAAAAGTTATGCGTTGTCTTTCCGCCTTTCTACCCGAAGCAGATTTTTCATGTGATGCAGCATAGGTTTTCGTAGGTAATAATTTCCAATAAAAACTGGTTTCATCTGCATTGTATATTTGCTCTTCATTTAAATGTAGCTCTTTGATTTTGTTCATTAACTTTTCCTTAAACGGTTGCACTAGTTGTGATGGTGCCGATAATTTTTCACTAGATATCGACAGCAGTCGAATTCCATACCGCCTTTTAAATCTTTTTAGCCAGCCATCACTGGCTACAAAATTTTCGGTCTCTTTTAGGTTCTCATTGAATAATTTTGCTCACTCTTTAATTAATTCACCGCTAATTGGAACATGATTATCCCTTTGTTTTAAAAACCATTTATACACACGATTTTCCATTCTAGGTGCTTTGTTAAAGTTCCGCGATTTCCCGGGCCTCCGTATGTATCTGACACACGGTGTAAAATTTGTGACTTGAATCGCTTGATTTTGCAGATTGTGGCTTTAGATACTCCATATTTTTATGACAATTGAGTCTCCGCGCCTTTTTTAATCTCGTCGATAATTTCTGTCTGTTCAGGCGTGATTTTAGCTGCACACTACTTTATTTCACGAGAGGCAAGAGAGCCAACGCTTACAGGAATCCCATACATAAATAGGGGAACAATCGGTGCCGGCGTGACGTTTACGTAAACATTCTTTTGATCGATTCAATTACGCACGTAAATCGGGAAATAACCGTTACCCTAAACTGTTTACATTATCGAATAGTACGTGGTGCAAGCTTGTTTACATTACCGGGCGTTCAATTTGATCCTATAGTAACAATTTTCTGATTATATGACGGCGACGTTTCCATTACCCGGTATTTACATGAGCGAGCGTTTGCTGTATATATATACAAACAAACAGCAACAAAAGGAATATAGACACAATCGAAATGGACTTCCTGAGAGGAGCCTGCGGAGTATCAAAATCGGAACATGTAAGAAACGAAGAGATACGACGAAGAACAGGAGGAGTTATTCCTAGTGCGGATCGAATAGAAACCAAACAGTTTATATGGTATGGACATGTACAAAGAATGAGTGGTCAAAGAGGGCACTAAATTATACACCACAAGATTGAAGGAGAAGAGGAAGGCCAGCGACATCGTGGAGGCATGGGATCGAGAAAGTCATGAGAGACAGAGCAATAAAAAAAAGAAGATTGCAGAAAGGGAGACGAATGGAGATCGAAGTGCGAGATGCGGCAAAGACAGTAGGACTCTCGCTATAATAATAAATAATTTTGCAAACATCCGTGTTGAGTCTCTTATCGTATTCATCAGTCTTCATTATCGATTTACCTATATGTATATAGGCTATTCAAGAACGAGGGAGAAGGATCAATGTCACAACAATCACATGTGTAACATGTTAAAAGCGTAAATATGATAAAATAGATCATAGCAACTCAGTCAGAGCCATGCCAGAGAAAGAAATTAATTTAAGACAATTAATTTACCTTTTCTAGTGTAGCTTATACATTACAATGCTACAGTGTTGATTCTATTTATTCCCTTCTATTTTAAATACATTTTAAATGCACTAAAATACAAGTACGATTTTTAATTAACACATGGGCTGAAAAGTCCCGGGCCTAACACATAGATGACGCTAATTTTATTGCAGTCAGCTTTCTCTCAGTTAGTACTAACCTTCAAAAGACAGCTGTTAAAATTTCATGATATTCTATTCATTAGTTTGTGAGTTATTGTTCTAAGAGTCACGCTACTTTTGAATTTTCAAAACAATGGATCAAAAACAATTTCGTGTTTTAATTTTACACTGCTTCATGATGGGAAAAAATACCGTTCAAACGAAGCAATCGCTTGAAAAGTGTTATGGGGACTCCGCTCCACCAGAAACAACAATAAAACGTTGGTTTGCTGACTTCAAACGTGGTCGTAGAGACACCGATGATGCAGAACGCAGTGGACGTCCAAATGAGGCGGTAACACAAGAAAACACAAAAAAAGTCGTTTTGAATGATCGAAAAGTGAAGTTGCGTGAGTTAGCTGACATCGTAAAGATATCAAAAGAACGTATTGGCTTTATATTGCATGAGCATTTGACTATGAGAAAGCTCTGTTCAAAGTGGGCGCCGCGTTTGCTCACTGTTGACCAAAAACTAGAACGTGTTGATGAAATGTTAGAGCGGCGCTGGAATGATTGCGTTGCTCTTGATGGAGATTACGTTGATGAATAAAGCTAATTTTGAACAAAAAAAAACCGTGTTTTCTTTGTTAGGCCCGGGACTTTTCAGCCCATGTGTTACAACACAACGGTTCCACATTCATTGACTTTGGTCTCAAAGGTTTTTTTTATTACTTTACTTTTTATAATTAGCAATTCAAAACGTTTCCCTTTTGATATGACCTGGCACAAAAATCTCAGTAAAATCGCTAAATTACGATCGTAAAATCCTTTAAAACCTAAATTCCATACCGTTAACTTTACATTCGCCAAAACGCCTTAGATTTTACGAGTTGACGCCAATCCATTTACTCTTTTGCCCTATTAAATCTCTTACGAACGTATTATACGTAATGCCCGCGCATTTAACTCGATTCGTATGCATGCTATACAACAGGATACGTATATGTATATATACGAACGTATAAAATGTAAAACAAACTTGGCATTGCCACCGCAACGTTCATATCCAATTCAGGATTTCCACTTACTAGGAGCGGGCATGCATGCATACGCGGATGACGAAACGTAATTTTGTATTTGTCGAGAAGAAGCACTCAGAAAGTACGACATCGGCAAACAATAGCGAACATGTAGTTAGATAAGACGCCCGCAGATGACGCTTGCATCGCAGCGTTGCGGAAGTTTATTACAAAAGTTTGTCAATATTCGTCGGGTACAGGCGTCATCCCTTCGCCAAGATTCGTTTCGAATTATGGAACAAAGAGGTGATGAGATGGCCACATATAGAAACTAATAAATACATAAATGATAGATTGTAAGAAGAAAGTTTTTATTAGCAGTTAAAGCATTTGATTAATCTAGTCTTAATTTGTTTTGATTTATTGACCACTTAAAATGTTTATATATGATGGCGTAAATGCACTAGAGTTACCTTGATGTAGTCCAAACGGTTCAAAATCCATTTGTTCGTTTACCCTAGGACATCGTTTTCTTTCTCTCTTTTTTAATGATTTCAGGGACAACCACATTAATATTTTATATATCTCAATCCTCTCAATCCTAGTACCAGGTGTATGCATAAGTGTTTTCCGCTTTAACTAAGAGATGGCGTCAGCGAAAAGTACGCAGGGTATTAACTTGACACATATGCCACGTTGTTCGTTTACATTTAAACTACAGACACACACATGTTAAATCCGGTAAAAAGTAGCGCTTTTTTGCTTTATTGTTCAGTGACCATGTCAAGTTTTGTGCCTGAAAAAGAACATTTGCGACACGCTTTACTTTTCTTACTTAATCAAAAGAAAAAGGTTGTTGAAAGTCATCATTTTGCCGATAGAAACATATGGTGACCAGGCTCCATCGATTGGAACATGTGACACGTGATTACGACAATTTAAAAGTGGTGATTACAATGTGAAAGGCAGTGAGCGCTTTAGTAGACCGAGGTATATAAAAGAGTGGCCAACATTAACATATGGCAGCAAGCCTTGGCCAACCACGAATAGAATCAAAAGCAGAGTCACTGCCATCGAAATAGGATTCATAAGAAGAATAGAAGGAGCAACAAGGAGAGACAAAATCAGAAACACGACAATCACTAGTAATCAAAATATCAAGCCAATAGAAATAATCATAGAGAAAAGACAACTGGGATGGCTTGGACGTTAACACAGAATGGAAGAAGATCGAATAACAAAGAAGATTTTCGAAGCCGGAACAGAGGGCAAAAACAGAATAGGTAGACCTCGAAATACCTGGAAAGAATAAATGTATAGAACATTAGAAGAAAGAAGTATGGAATGGATTGAAGAATGGTCGAAGAAGTAAAACTCAATTTTACAAAATTTTCAATATATTTAACACAGTATTAATATGACATGTTTCGTTATCACTGTAGCTTCATCAGATATTCTATTCCTTCTGAACAATACCTTATTTATATTCAAACTTAAGATACCCTTATCTTATTCTAATTAAGGATAATGTGTACATAATGGGCTCATTATGTCTCTAAATTCCTATTACTAGAATTCACAAACAAATTCAACAAAAGTGAATTATTCAAGTCTATTTGATCATTTAGTAGTACATCAGAATATTTAAGTTTATTTATCGCTGGGGATTCGAGTAGGTTTAATAGATTAATGGAATGGATTGAAGCCAAACAATTGGCTCAGAACAGGATTCTGTGGAAGACAAAAATTAGAAATTAGTAGTCCAACACCGCAGGGTATAAAGGACGTAGGATTAAAAAAAAAGTACTTCGAAAGGTTAGTCTTAAGTATTCCCTACTCTTGAGTTTTTTAAAAACGTGTTTGCAGGTAGTAATTAGAAAATGCGAAGATTTTACACAAAATCTATACAGTTATACACTTTAAACGCAAATGTGCAGACAACTTATTTTCGTTTAAAAACATGTATTTGTTTCAACCTTTTTAATACTTAGTTCGTAGGCCACCAAAACAACTTTTACTCCAGTAAGATAGAATTTCTGCTATTAATAGTTTTGGCTTAACTTATATACAGTGACTGGTTCCTAAGTCAAAAAGATATACTACAAGTTCAAATAAAGATTAGTATATTCCCGTCCACCTTTATTTTTGGATAATTTTAATGATAGAAGTAATCTTAAGTTAGTACATTTGCTTGAAGAAACCCTGAAGTTGTTTCTTTTCTATTTGAAAACGTTTATTTTTTCGACATACTGTGTAGCTTTTGATTGAATTTAAATTGGAAGACTACATAAACAACTAGTAACGATAAAATGCGGAAATAATAACCAATGATAATTTTAGAGATCAGTGCTACAAACGAAACTGATCAAATGTATTATAGTGATATAAATTGTTGTCCTTTATTTACCAATGAATTTCTTCTATAATTTTACTAGTTCACCTATTGCAGATATATTTTTCGTCACTGTTTGGTGCACGCCGTTAATTTTTATTTTGGTTGATATTAGTAGTTGGAGGTGAAGTACCGTCAGTACTCTCTCTTTATGAAATTTTAAACACAGATATTCAATCTGTACAGGTTTCTTTTAAAAGTTTTACAGACATATACTTTGGGTATCCTTTAATAACTAATTATGCACAATTTTTCTTGTTTAAAAAAAATAAAGAGAGTCCCTTCAACAACACTTGCGGAGGAGACGTAAACTTTACTATTGTTTATCTTACTTTTCGTAAAGATATTTCTTATGTAAATAAATTTTTAAAAATGTCATATACAGTACCCACACATTTCAATTACATTGTATGAATATGCATTATTCCGAAATTGTACTTGTAATCTTCGAAATATCTCGTACGACGAAAGGATGGCACGACTGGCAGCAATTTCCTTTATAGTGTCACACATGTCGAGTATGTGGGTGTATACTGAGTGGCCTACCATACAGGCATACTAGCGAATGCGTTGCCATGGATATAGAACAAAAGAAGAACAGACAGATGAAGATCGGGAACAAAAGTGAAAGATGTTGGCATCTTTTCTCCTACGAAAGAAGTCGTTATTTTTCTCATATAACTCCGTAAAATTATAAACAACGTCGAATCTTCTTAATTTCTTCAAAATTAATTCTATCTTTCGATTTCATAGTTAGTTTCGTAAATTAATTAGAATATTTCAAGTTTAGCTAGTCAGGGATTGCCTTAGGTTTTCTGTAAAAACATATTCTTTTGTAAAAAAAGCGGTTATTTGTCAATATATTTGGTTTCTTCAACTTTACATTTGGTATTTTAATTTAGAAAACATTTTCACTTAATTCAAAAGAAATAAATCAAAATTTTAATTCAGAGAACCCAGTTAAAAATTCTAACGAGCCTGAGATTTTATTACAATTTAGAACTTTTACCAAACATTCCTAATTCTTTCTCAACCATAAATTGATAAACCACTGGATTTTTTAAATTTGTGATAATTTGTAAGACGTAGTATCTTTTTATTAATTTAAAGATTTGAATGAAATAATTTGCATCACAAACATATCTTTTAAAGAGTAGATGTAACAAGCAATATTTAAGCAAATCATATAAAATATCAAACCCTATTTTGTAAAACTGTATTTACTCAAACGCTTCATATCAATTATTCCTCCGGGCATATAAGAATAGCCTGCAATAGAATTTGATCTTACTGTTAGTACACTCTTAAATTACGATTTTACTGTTAGTACATTCTTAAATTACATTCTGTCAATAAGATTTATTCTTCACACAAAGAAGCATTTAATCCTGATTTGACTAAGAAGTTGTTTATAAATGAGACAATTGTTCTAGTAAATTACAGAATTAAGGCGAATTTCTCATTAAATCCGAGTCTGGTTAATTAATCGTTCATGAATGACCCGAATGTGACGGCAAATCATCTACTGTTACATAGCGTTACTAACGATGACTTGAAGCAGTTGCGGCTAGGTGAGAACCTCATGACATCGGTGACATCTATTATGTCATTACCGTTGAATGCTTTAACAGATCGTGGGCACGCAAGGCAACGCAAAAGTGAAGGATAGATGAAGGGTATTACGTACATACATGTTAACAATACATTAATTACCTTTCCTCGCGCGTTCACAATTGCTATCTATACACAATGTAGTACTTTTACCTCTATTAAAAGCGTAACAATCGAAACGATCAAAGGTGCAAATTCCGGCTGATTGTTTTACGTACATTACGTGTACACGTTTTCCCATTAACCAGCAGGTTTAATTCCGTGTAGAGGAATCCTTGACATCGCGCTAAAATATTAATGAGTTCGGATCGTGCTGTATAAGCTCGGAGCAATTAAAGCCGATCTAAATGAACCTTTTCCAGCTTTCCACGGTTTCCTTTTCCTCCTATAAAGATTAAGTTTACTTCTTATGTAAATAAGAAGGATTTTAGAACGGGAATTTTTAGGATCCGCATAACATTAAGCCGGAAAACTTGTGCCAAGCGAGTATTGGAACGGACGAAATCTGCGGTTTGATTTCCTCGGTTTTATTGGCCCGTTTCACGGCGAAATCAATACCTAGAACGCCCTTTCCGCCGTTTCCTTCTTTTCTGTGATTAGTGGCGTGTGTGGAATTTTTATTCGCAAATTACCGTGGGGATCGCCCTAATGTACGGTGTAGATATTATTCTATTTGGTGAAATTGATAATTTTATTTCTTATATCGGTAAAAATTAGGGAAAAAAGAAACAAAATTAATTAACTTTTCTGATAGATTTATCTAGTATACTATTCGTCAAATAATAATAATAATAATAATAATAATAATAATAACAACACACACAACTTGAGTCCGTCAAAAACTAGCGTCTTTGCTTTATTGTTCAGCGATCATTTCGGGTTTTGTGCCTGAAAAAGAACATTTGCGGCACGCATTACATTTTTATTTAATCAAAAGGAAAAAGTCCGTTGAAAATCATCGTTTGCTGGTAGAAATATGTGGTGAACACGCTCCATCGATTACAGTATGTGAGACATGGTTTCGACAATTTAAAAGTGGTGTTTTTGGATGATGACCCAAGTCGAACTCAACGGCAATTAGCAGAAGCATTATATGTGTCATAAGTAACAATCAGCAGACGTTTACGACCAATGGGGAAAATCAATAAACTCGGTAAATGCATTCCACACAATTTGAATATCGAATTGTGACGGGTGACGAAGAACAGATTTAGTTTGAAAACCCGAAGCGGGTCCCATCTGGCGAAGCCGGTCCTTCAACACCAAGCCTAAATCGCCTCATGGCACAGGGCAAAGTGGCAGAGTGATTTTGTTGCACGTCAATGCGCCGTCTTACACAGCGAAACCAGTGAAAGACACTTTGAAATCGTTTGGATGAGACATCGTTCTGTACCCGCCGTACTCCCCAGACGTGGCGCCATCTGACTATCACCTCTTCGCACCAATTGAGCATGCGCTTGCAGAGCACTGCTTCAGCAATTTCGAGGAAGTCGGAAAATGGCTCGACGAATAGTTTATCGCAAAAGACATGCAGCTTTTCTAACATAGTATCCATAAATTGCCTGAAAGATAGGTGAAATGTGCAGAAGCCGACGGCCAATATTTTGAATGAAAAAAAATTATTTCCCTTGAATTTTACGTGTTTCCTTTTAGCAAAAAAACCGGAAAAAAATATGCATACACCCAAAATTAACATTGGATGGCAGGAAAATACAAAATGCAATATATATGTATATAAAGTCGTTGCTAAGGGATATGTAAAGTATATACGAGGGGAGGTCCAGAGGAAATTGAACATAAAATTCCTTACAAAGCAAGGAAAGAACGCTCAAACCATATTGAATGAAATGGAAACCGTTTATGGGGAACAGCATGCAAAAATTTCTACTGCAAGATAGCCGTTTGAAGAGAAAACAATTATCTGCATTAGTTGGAGTATCAGGTACCACTATTTTGCGTATCCAACATGACCACCTGGTTATGACAAAAGTCAGTGCAAGATGGGTACCGAGAATGCTCACGCCGCTGCAGAAACAGCAGCGCGTCTGTGCGTTCAAACAATTTTTGGAGCTGTGTGGAGACAAACCTGCACAGATTTTGGAGCGGATTGTTACCGGAGATGAAACACCAGCTCATCACTTTGAACCTGAGTCCAAACAGGAGTCCATGCAATGGCATAAAAAGGGGACACCACCGCCAAAGAAATTCAAAGTGTCAGAATCGGCTGGAAAGTTGATGGCTACTCTTTTTAGGTATTGTGAGGGGATATTATTGATTGATTATAAAGAGAAGGTAGGAGCATAACCGGAGAATATTACGCAGCGATATTAGAAAAATTAAAGGAGGGCATCAAGGAAAAACGTCGAGGAAAATGGACTAAGGGTGTGTTGCTCTTGCAAGACAATGCGCCGGTTCACAAGAGCAAAATTGCAATGGCTGCTCTGCACAAGCATGGCTTGCGATCAATAGTCCATCCACCCTACAATCCAGACCTGGCACCTAATGATTTTTATTTGTTTCCCAGTTTAATAAAGGACTTACGTGGAAGAAAGTTTTCTGATGACAATGAGGTAAAGGAGGCAATTTTGGCCCATTTTGAGGCGAAAGATAAAAAATATTTTTATGATGGTTTAGAAAAATTAATTCATAGATCTAATAAATGTATTGTGCTTAAGGGTGATTATATTGAAAAGGAAAAATAGATTTATTGTTTTATCTTATTTAAAACCGTTTCATTCCACGAAATAGTGTTATTGCAATTAATTGGTAAGCACGGAAAAAAATCGTGAAATGGAATAGAGATACAAAAGGTGTTGCATATACATTTAGAACTAGTTGAAACTTTTCCCTTTTTTTACCTTGCATATGGTAACAGCTTAACGACCTCTTGTATTGATAACAATCTTAATTTTTCAAACTCTGTAGTTTACTATATTCTTCGTAATTCCGACTCTATCCCTAACTTCTCTTATTATCTCTGAAAACCAATTTGCGCTAGTATACATTATCGCTGCAAGCTGTGGTTTACTTTAAAGCGCATGCATATTGCGAGGTTCCCCCGAGTTTTGTCTACGCGCTTACAGCAATAAACTAGCTGCGCGAGAATAGGGAATATACCACCAACGAAGCACATACACACGAAACACAAACGCATACACAATCCATTACATAATTGCTGATGTTTATTTTACGCTTGACCTCGGGCATCGAAGTTTCGTGAATGATATTTGTTAGCCGGGCTGCCGACTATGTCCAATAGAGGAAATTGGAATTACGGCTATTAATAGTATGGAACACGTTTTGTATATGTACGCACATATAACACATACAATGTATAAATTACAATTATTCGGTATTGTCGATATTATATACTCGAAATACACGATACGCTGGGAATATTAAACTGTGTAGAATCGCAATAAACAGCAGGTTGTTGAATTTCTATTTTGTATTGTATACGGTAACGCTAAAATGTTTGTGCATGTTTAGTATTCTAAACAAACCCTTTAGCTAGGTAAAGTAATTATTATTACTATAGCTGCTCCGTTTGACGGCGTACTAGAGGCGTTACCTTTACGGCTTCGTAATAATTTAAACAGCATAAAATAATGATAAAAATTACAATTTTCTTGCAATTTCCAACGTATTAAATTTCCGAAAAAATATCGGTCACGGAGGGGACTTGAACCCAACATCTCTATATCTCCGGTATAGCGTGCTACCAATTGCGCCACGAGGCCATTGAATCCAAGTCGCCTTAAATCCCCCTAGATGTCACGATGCCAGTAGATATCATATGTTGGGTTCAAGTCCCCTCCGAGACCGATATTTTTTTGGAAATTTAATATGTCGGAAATTACAAGAAAATTGTAATTTTTAACATTATTAATGTCAACGGTGGTTTAATATTTATATTCATATTAATGTTAGTATTAATGTGGATGTTAGTTTAACATAAAATAAGTAATAGTAAGTAAGAAAATAATAATAAGAACCTACAGTGTGTAACTTTAATATGCGGTTTCTGTAATATATAGTGTAATAAAATTCGTCAAATAATAGTAATAACAACACACACAACTTGAGTCCGTCAAAAGCTAGCATCTTTGCTTTATTATTCAGTGATCATGTCGAGTTTTGTGTCTGAAAAAGAACATTTGTGGCACGCATTACATTTTTATTTAATCAAAAGAAAAAGTCCGTTGAAAGTCATCGCTTGCTGGTAGAAACACGTGTTAAACACGCTCCATCGATTAGAATATGTGACACATGGTTTCGACAATTTAAAAGTGTTTTTTTTTAATATAGTTTTACAAAATAGGGTTTGATATTTTACATGATTTGCTTAAATGTTATTTGTTATATCTACTCTTTAAAAAATACGTCTGTGATGTAAATTATTTCATTCAAATCTTTAAACCAATAAAAAGACACCACGTCTGTGGTTTATCAATTTTTAATTTTTTTTTTATCTTTATTAAAAAAACTATTTCCTTCCTTTCAAAGTTTAACCATAATTCTACATATTAGATGTAATGTTGTTTTGCTCAAAATAAAAAGGCGAACTAACAAAATGCGTTAAATTCCCGATAAGGACGTGATTTTAATATTCTGTTTTGATAAAGAACAGTATTTTACCCACTTTTATATTGTCTTGTAGTATATAATAGTCAGTATTTACAGTGCATAGTCAGTCATGACAGGCAATCAAGGACAACGGAGTATAAACAAACTATGTAAACGTGATTAAATAACTACATAAAAATAACAAAAGCAGAGTGAAAATTAGTAATAACTGAGGAATTCATTGTAAATAAAAGATTGTGACAAGGATGCTGCATATCACCAACGTTACTTAAAATATATGTGAAGACAGTAGTGAGGGATTGGAGAAAGAAATGTACGCTGATGGGGGTGCTTCTCGATGACCAGTATATATATATATAGTTTGGAGAAAACGTTTGATAGCGAGAAAAATAGAAAAGGATCCCCATGAAGGTGCTTCTAAAGTTGCAACCGAGGTTTTAGAATAATGTGGAAAGAAAGTACACGTAAACAATTCGCCGAATTCTTAAAAGGCAAGGTTATAATGGACGTGTTGCATGGAAAAACCATTTATTAATCAGGACAACAGAGAAGGCTAGCATTTGCAAAAGAATATTCAAAGAAGGACCCGCGTTGATGAGATGCTGTTATATTTGCGGATGAAAGTAAGTTCAATGTTTTTAGATCTGATGGAGGACGAATGGTATGGAGGAAAAAAAGTGAGGAGCTGAATTATAAGAATTTAAAAAAAATGGAGGTGCACATCAGCTGTTATGGTTGGAGATTTAATCTTTATAGAAGCTAACCGTAGTAAAGCAAAGTATTTACATATCTTAAGGCAATATTTGAGACAAAGCGCAGAGAAATTATGAGTATTACCGACGTTTAAATTTTGTGAAAATAATGATCCAAAACATGCAGTATATTGTAATGATATGAATTGTTGTCTTTTATTTACCAATGAATTTCTTCTAAAATGTTACTAGTTCACCTATTTCAGATACTTTCTCGTCACTGTTTGGTAGAAATTGGAGGCAAAGTACCGTTATATGCCCTCTTTATGAAATATTAAACGCAGATATTCAATCTGCACAGGTTTCTTTCAAAAGTTTTACAGATATCTACTTTGAGTATTCTTTAATAACTAATTATTCATAATTTTTCTCTTCAACAACACTTACAGAGGAGACGTACACTTTACTATCGTTTATTATATATCGCTTTTCATATTTCTTATATAAATAAATATTTCAAAATTTCATCTTTAGAAGACATTTAATATACAGTACTCACACATTTCAATGACATTGTATGAATATGCATTATTCCGAAATCGTACTTATAATCTTCGAAATTTGTCGTACGACGGAAGGATGGCACGACTGGCAGCAATTTCCTTTATAATCTCACTCATATCTAGTATGTATGTGTACTGAGTGGTCTACTATATAGGCGAACAAATGCGTTGCCATGGATATAAAACAAAAGAAAAACGCACGGATGAAGATCGGGTCCAAAGTCAGACATATTGGCATCGTTTTTCCGGAGAAAGAATAATTAGTTATTTTCTCATATAACTCCGTAAATTTATAAATATCTTCGTTTATATCCAATAATAAAGTGTATCAGCTGATACTGCATATAAAATCTGGAAGTTCCGGACACTTACGTTGGAAGCCGAAGGCCAGTCCGTCCTAAAGGCGAGCCAGTGAGTACGATTTCAAAGGTTAAAGACGTCGAATCTTATTAAGTTCTTCAAAATTATTTATATCTTTTCATCTCATATTTCGTTTTGTAAATTAATTAGAATATTTAAAGTTTAGCTAGTCAGGGATTGCCTTAGGTTTTCTGTAAAAAAGCGGTATATATTTTTTTTATTTGTCATTTCAACTTTACATTTGATATTTTAATTTAGAAAACATTTTCACTTAATTCAAAACAAATAAATCAAAATTTTAATTCAAAGAACGCAGTTAAAAATTTTAACGAGCCTGAGATTCTCCACCACTTTATGTTTGTCAATGGTTACTATATAACTGTCCACGGATTATAGAAACTCCACCACAGTTGCCAGATTTAAACCTGATCAAGAATTTATGGGAACAATTGGATCGCCAAATACGTTGTACAAGTATTAGTTCAATTAGAGTCCTCAGAGAGAAATTACAAGAGAAGTGGAAGGAAATTAGTTCAGATTATACTAAAAAATTATATCTAATATGCGAAACTGTTTTAGATCTAGTGATAAAGCAAAGAAGTTACCCTACTGAATACTAGTTTTGACATAAGTTTTGTTTAGTGCAGTATAAAATAGATACATGCATGTACATGTTGCAGAAACTGAATATTAAAGTAACGCTAATATCAGAGATTTGTGCGTTTTCTAGTTTGTTTCTTTATTTTCAGCGCATAATCATTATATTCATTTATTATGTAATTATTATTAGTATCATTTGAAAGAGAAAAATAGAACTTTTCAATAAAGTAAAGCAATTAAATTATGTATTACAGAAACTGAATACTAAAGTTATTCACTTTACTTATACGTTATACAGGGTGTTCGAAAAGTCCTTTTAAAATAAAAAGATATAATCAAATAATGGCCAGGTTTGATGATTAATTGTTTATTTTTTTATTAAAATACAGAGTTTGGGAATTCACTTCTTGAAGGTTATGTCTTCCAAATGTATTCCGTTATTTTGTTGACACTCTTCTAAACGCGAGGCAAAATTTTCAAGAACTGCCCGGTACATACGTATTTTCCACGGCAACCGCCATTTCTCTTCGTATACTCTCTTTTAATCCATTCATCTTTGATTTAAGGTGGCCCAATAGGGAACCCATAAGTTTTTCATTTATATTGCATACAATAAAAAGAAACAAGAAAAAGGAACACCGTGATAAAGCTATCATATTTTTATACGCCTTTATTAATTATCAGTGTCAGTATCAACCGAATTATACCTTCCCAATTAGATCAGAAATTGATAGCTTAATTAAATTCTTCTCTCGAACCTCTACCCATCATCTCCCCCAGAAAAAAAAAAAACGAAGGTAAGCTCATCCCCAATATTTTTAATTAAAGAAATTTCGGAGTACTACAGGGAAGAGGCAGCAGTAGGCTATATTTAGGTACGAAAAAAATATGCTGCCAGCTCGCTTAATTTAGGATTATTAATTCTCCCGTAATTTACCCCTGCGCCAATCTTTCGAAACAGAGGGGACGCTTTAATCAGAAAGAAATTTCTAATGGACGTCATCATCCGCTCCCAATACACCTAATTGCTTCGCGCTTGCTTTACTTTGATGATTTATTTCGTCCGCAAGAATTAAAAGGTGACAACGAAACGCTTTAGCGATGTCATTTGCTTTTACGACGGGTCGTTATGGTAATGGAACGTGATAGAAATACGTGAAAATTTGAAACGTTTCAGGTAGCTGGTGACGCAAAATTGTGCCAACCAATTCCTGTAATGGAGGAGATGTGTCGCGTGAGTTTATTATTTATGATTTTGGGAGGGTGAAACGTCTTAATGCGGAATTTGGAAAGCTTGGAATTTCGGCAATTAGGTTAATTCATATCTTCCTTTCATTAGGCTAAAGTAATTTGTTGATATATAAAATTTGAAACATCCCGTGTTTTCTTAATGGAAACTTTAATTAGATTCTAGCTTAAGAACGCTTACTGTTACGTTCTCCTGGTTTGAAGAACAGCGCCGCTGTAGCCTGCTCGTAAATTCCTGAATTACTTGACCAATACTTACTTGTAGAGTATGTTCGCTTATTTACTATATGAAAGGTTGTACAGTGAAACTCAATGCGCATGCGCAAAAAAATATATTTAAAAATAAAATGTGTACACGGTTTCCACTCTTGCCTATGTACAGTTACGATGTACGTAAAATGTATATATTTGCAATAATTGCAGTTATTCGAGCTCTCTTATACATGTAATGTACATTAGCATGTGTATATGTATGTTTCTTCCGCAGAAGCTTTGTTAGAGACATGTACTAATGCCTCTATCTGTTTGTATGCACCACTACCTTTTTATAGGGGAGCCAACCCTATTTATTTCTTAAATTTATAAGCGCACCTCCGTGCTATGCTTATTTATATGTCCCTTTCCGGGAGCCTAACATATTTTCCTTGTTTTGAATTTGCCTAGGGGACTTGGCCCTGTATTATTGGCATGTATTTGTACTTGAACCAAATACGTTCGTTATTTTCACATTTATAGGGGAACCCACCCTATATCTTAGAGCTTGAACGCCTGGTCGAGGGCGACAGTAGCGATAATAGCCGATCTCAATACAAAAGTAATGTCTCAGCTACCCAGGCGTTCTCGTTTGAAATAATACGCTATGCAATCTTTAGCTCTCTGCTACTGCGCACCAAAGAAGGGAGAAAGCCAGTAGCCAGCAAATGTGCGAACTACGCACCGACAAGTAAAACGGAGCGATGATGCCGACATTACATAAGAAAAATGGTCCGTGAAACTCGTCCGCTACGACGAGCAACTAAATGAAAAAATTTCTAAGTTCCGATACGACAAAGGACCGAGCAAACGTACAAAAAACAACGGGCGCTGCGGCCCCAACGACCGTCAACAAGAAGCGGAGTGATCGTACTTGTAGAAAATGTCTATACATGCGCGCCGACAATCTCACCAAAATGATTTCCGACACAAACTTAACCGAAGACTAAAAATATGTATAGGCGACAACGGACATAGTAGCCTCGACGTACGATGATCAAATCTTACAGCGGGCCGGTTGTTGCCCACATATACTATAGGCGAATCGTAGTTGGAGCAATTACTTTTACGGATGCCGCGTATCTGTCACGCAATTATTAAAACAATAGGGGGTTACTTTGAAGAAACATTTATAACGGTGTGTATTTTATTACAATGTACTATTTTGTCAATAAAACATTTTAAATCCCTCGCGAACATTATGTCTAGTTTATTCTGTTGTTTTATTAAGTGGATCATACTTACGAACGGTGTGCAAATTTCACAGCAAATAATCTACTCATTTGGTAAAATCGTCTGACTTTTCTTCATTACAGCATTGATATTTTCTTTCAGTAAGCATTTGAATATAAACATTTGTTAACGTATATTCATTTGTGGATGCGTGGATTCAAGATTAAAACACTAAGGAATGAAAATATTTAATGGATTTGAGTGTTATTTGCAAGGCATTTTGCCGCTAATCAATTTTCAACAGCTAGTAAATTGCTTCTAAATAGTAAGACTAAAATAATGGCACCAATGCAGACTTTTGTGGTACTACAGAATTTCTAGTAATTTTTGCCACCTATACATGTTTGGCTCCATATTTAGTATAATCATATACATGGCAGCTTTTATAACTGTGTATAAATGTTGTTTAAAATCCATTACAGATTTAACTTTTGTATTAGGCAAAACCTCACAACTGGCCACCTAGATTGAAATTGGTAATACGGTTGCAAATGTAAATTGAAACTGAACAATAACAATATCATGACGTACTCGATACTTCCCACGTGTTGGCTCGCATCAGCTTTGCGGTAAATGTATAATTACATTGCGCAGCTATCCTAGCAGTCACTAGATGGCGCAAAGCTAATTCCAATTAGCTAATCTGGTGTACATTGAGGTGTAACTCGAAGCGATAGCGGTTTATTGCTTATGGCGTCGTGTGGATAACTTTAGCGATTTGCTATGCATATGTGAGGATATTCTACTAATACGGTATCTTCTATGAAATGCAATTTCTTTATAGAACTACTCTCAGAAATGTATTATATCATTTTGTCCCTCTTGAGGAGGAAGAAGTTCGAACGTCTTTTACTTTTTCGAAATCATTCTTTAAAGGAACTAATGGTTTAAGGCTACCCTTTTACATGTAGTAGGCGTCAGCGGTCTCTGATATGACGGTAGCGAATTTTCTATCGTACCTAGTAGTGCTCGCATTTTAAACCGCTATAAAGCAGCCAGCAATGAGCAATAAAATGTGAACGATGGTGCAATAATAATATAACCTATAGTTTAGTTTATACGTACAATATATTATATTACTGATATTTTAAGTATATTGTAAAATTATATACATGTGTGTGGCAACTCGTGACCATAAATAAGTAAGTAAGGTTGAGGAAAAATGCAATCTGTTTTGTTATTTAACTACTACGTTCATTCACAAATCGATTACATGAAACACACCTTAAAATTTAATAAATGAAACCAATATACAACTTAAAATATTAATTGCTGCCACGTTAGCTGCAAAGTAGAGTCACCAAGTATTGAGACCCCCTCTTCCCCTCTCCTCCATTGCTATTTCAATCCAATTCGCAATATTTAGTGTATAGTTAAACCTCGTAGGCAGCTATTTGAAGATGCTCAAGAATTTGGAAATAAAGATTATGAAAGATTTAGACAGCACCATTCTAGAAAATATGTAAAAATAGCTTCCCACTAGATACCGCATCTGTTGACCCAAGAACAGAAAGCAGCTGAGGTGAATTGGTGTCAAAAAACTCTAGATCGCTTCAACGCCGGCAATTCTAAAAACGTGTACAACATCGTTAGTAACGATAAATCTTAGATCTCATACTAGTCAGACAATAAACGCCAGTCGTCTGTTAGGGTAACAAAAGTCATCCGTTCTCGAAGTATGTACAAAAAGATGGTCGCAACTTTTGTCTTGAAAACAGGTCGTGCAGTAACAATTCCTCTAGAAGATCAAAGAATTGTTACCGCCGATTGGTATATAATCATTTGTTTGCCGCAAGTCATTACTGAGCTTCGAAAAAGCAACCCCGAATGACGAATCATCCTCCACCAAGACAATGCAAGTTCGCACACGGTACACAAGACAATTGAATTTTAAACGCAACAAAACGTCGAACTATTACACCGTCTTCCGTACAGTTCGAACCTAAGTTCCAACAATTTCTTTATCTTTTCGAAAATCAAGAACGGACTGCGTGGTCAAAGCTTCCAGTCGTCAGAAGGAGCAGCGATGCCTTGAAAAACGCAATTTTGACTGTACCAACAAACGAGTAGAATAACTGTGCAAACGCATGCAAAAGCGCATTAATTTTGGGGGGAATACTTCGAAAGCCACTGTTTTTCTTCAGCTCTTTGTGCAAAATTTAAAAGACAACCCAGGTATCTGCTACTAAATCTAGGATCTTGTATTCATATATTTAAAACGTGTAGACAGGACAACTACATTCAATAATAGCTCTTTGGTATTGTATTAGAACTGGAGGAAACTGTTAAAACTAGTTTGTTTTACAATACTTGGATTTAATTTTTGAATAGCATTTAAACTTTTTGTTCAAATTACAACCTTTCTTTTTGTTAAATACAAGACAAGGAAGTGCTAATATTCATAAATAAATAAACTTTTTAGCAATACATACAGAAAAAGGAGAAAGTCCAAAATGTGACTACAAGGTCCAATCTCAAGGAATAGAAGCTAGAATTTCACATATGACAGTATGACATATCTTGACAGTTTTGCACCGTTTGCAGAACTAGCTCGCATACTTTTCCTATAATAGATACCTTAACTGTACATTTAAAACAGAGAATGGATTGATACAGGGATATCGGTCAGTGGTTCAGTTTCTTATTTCGTTTTGAAAACTTTAGATTCCGAAGACTTGAAATACAGCTGTAAGGAATTTGCTAAAATCTATCACAGTGACGTTAGAGGAAAGGAGTCACGGATGGAATGTATCTATCAGAATCTTTGAAAAGTGTCCAAAGTAGTGAAAGTAAAGAGAATGTATCATCTTTCAGTACAAGATAGCGCGTTTCAATATGTAAAAATAGTAATTAAAGTATTTTTATGCGTGAGGGTCCTTAATTGCAGTGGAGGACGCTGTTTCTCAAAATTGAAAAGATTCAAGGTAAGCTGGGAAGTACAGTGCTACAAGAAAGATTTAACAGCTTGTCGCTGATGTCTATTGAAATCGATGTGTTTAAGGGTGACAGAATAAAATAGACACCTACTAATTAAAAAAAGATTCTATTCTCGTTAGACATACTAAATATTTTAAAATTTTTAACTTAGACTAATATTTTGTCGATCCACCTTTACTTGCGTGAAATGCTGCGAGTCGTCGTGGCATAGAATCTATTAAGTGATTAATGGTGTCTGCTAGAATATTTAACCACTCTTCTGTAACAGCTGCCACGAGTTCTTCCTTATTGCTGGGTTTTCGGGGTCGTTTCGCCATATTTGTCTGGATTATGTGCCAAACATTCTCTATCGGATTCATGTCTGGTGATTGGCCTGGCCATGGTAAAATCCGAATCCCCTGTTCCTCTATCCATGTGGTTGTTGTTCTTGCTTTGTGGCAGGGTGCTCCATCCTCCATAAAAGTGGCGTATTGTTTAGATAAAATGGCGTTGTCGAATATCGGTAGTAGTCCTTCTGTTAATATTTGGATATATTTTGCCGCATTTATATTTCCATCGCAGATTACTAATTGCGATCTTCCACCATACCATATCGCGCTTCACACCATGATGTTCACACCGTCATATTTCATCGTCTGATGCAAAAATTTGTCGTCCAGTTGCTGTGACGAACATCTCCATACCCACGTACGACCACCATCGCTGAATTGGCAGTATCTGCTTTCGTCTGAAAAAATGACAGACCGCCAAAACTCTTCGGGCTTCGTTCGCATTTCGATTGCTCAAACCATTCGGCGCCGTTTTTGAAACGCCGTAAGGAGAGGTTTTTTCTCTGCCACCCTTTTATACATCCCCACACTGTGGAGGTATCGCAGAACGGTGTGCTGACTACTCTGTGAAGTTGCCGCAAGCTCAGCTGTACTTTTTCGCGGTTCTCTTAACACTTCGCGCAGAAGCAGCCTTTTATTTCTTTCAGAAGGACCGGCACGACCTGGTCTCGGCTCCACTGTTGTTTTTTTCTTGCGTTTAAATTGTGTAATGACACGGTTAACTGTGGACAACGGAACATTTAAAAATTTACTTATTTCACGTTGCGAAGCGCCGCGTTCACTCTGGCCAACGATGCGACCCCGGGTGAAGTCGCTAATATCACTCGAACCTTGTAAGCGAGGCATAGTTGTAACGATACTAAACTATGACTATTTCCTTCCGATACATCTACCCCTATCCTAATGACAAGAGAAAGTTCTTAATTCGTTCTTAGAATTTAGCTGTTTACATATTTATACCGCTTTGCCTGGTGTCTATTTTATTCTGTCACCCTAGTGTACATCTTGATGAAGTCACTAACGATTTTTCCAAATAATAAATTCAAAATAGTATCTTGTATCCGTGTAGACATTTTAAATATGTTCACATTTGTGTGTAACAAAAATTCTACTAACTAAAACGTTATTTATTTCTGTTAATACCGATTCTTAATTTCTCTTAAGGTAACACTATATACATATCCTAAAGTGGCATGGGTCCCCACTTTGTTTAAGACGGTCCTGAGGGTAAATTATTTACAGATA
The DNA here is from genome assembly GCA_023509865.1 of Trypoxylus dichotomus. Lineage (NCBI taxonomy): Eukaryota > Metazoa > Arthropoda > Insecta > Coleoptera > Scarabaeidae > Trypoxylus > Trypoxylus dichotomus. Next base: position 41,537,694 of record CM042081.1, read on the forward strand.
TTTTTAAAAGACAATAAAGCATCGCGCATGGTTTGTAACTAGCTTTACGTTGGTTTAGTACTCTATAATTTGCATCCTCAGGTGATTAAAGGTGCAATTAATAATACATCCTTTTAAGTGCTGAGGGCAATTCGCGTAAGTATAGGTTTGGAAATGAGGAAGCTTCATTAATTTGTCGTTTTATAACGGATTGGCGTACTTCGGTTATTCGAAGGAGTATTCTTAAGTTATTTACTGAATCGAGCAAGCGTGCTTCGATAGATTGTAACATGTAACGCCCACAGCATGGCATTTGGTAACGCGTTGTTATTTTTTTTATCTTGATTATTTGATTTGCTGTTGAAAACTTCAATGTAGTTATAAAATATATTGCTACTGCTTCTTAAATATGCCATTATAGAGATGATAAACTATGCTGTGTCTATTGAAAATCTTTTTCTTAGTATTGTATGTTAGTACAAATTACTTTAAAAGATTTTTCAAATCCCTTGACATCTTTCAACCTGTCCAATTTCAACACGATTGCTAATACAACAATATTTTCTATGAAAAATTAAGCAGTTGGCTGCAGAAGCAATAAAACTGAATATTTCAGTTCGTCTGCGTATGCGAGAAGTTTACAATCAAGAAAGAGTAAAAAGTCATTGATTGATTGAGCAAAGGACCTAAATTAGATACTTGTGGAACACCACTGGAAGCAGTGAAAGTTGGAGAGGGATCCGTTATAAGTGTATCCGATATCGCAAGTGCAAGTCAATGAAAACAACAATTTTCGGAGAAGCAACTTAGAAGTTAACGCAGAGTGATCTATTGTATCTAATGTTTTGCAGAAATCACTGTCACTTATGTACCAGTAAAATTTCTATTTGTAGACTTGCGACTGACAAAGCCATGTTGATTCACTGAAATATAAGGCTTAACAGTATAATACAACTTAAAAAGCAAGTCAAAAACATCAAGTTTATTGATTGAGGTGAATGTTTAGAAAAGTCTGTAGTCCTCAAAAAGGTTCCCTGTACAAATATAACAACTTAAAACACTTTAAAAACGTGCATTTAGAAAATTACGTGCAAATTATAGCTTAACGTTTATTTAAATTATGGTTACTGATTTCGTGCAGCTGTTCTGCACATTACATTACCAAGTCACTCCGGAAAAGGACTATAGAATCAAACATATGCAAAATCAAATTAAAACACAACACGTTAACATTACACAATGGATAAAACAAGGCAATAAAACAGTTGAATGTTGCTGCCATAATGTTAATTATACGGGGAGGTATCTACAATCTTACGCTCCCTCACTATAGCTATAACCATGATATAGAAGGGCAACAGCGATATTCTGCATTTGACTAATGACTGATAGACTGTAGAGGATTACTGCAGCGAGAAAGAATAACAGGAGACGCACATGCGCATTATAACCGTTGACTTTGCTCAGATTATATCTGTATATGTGTATCTGTTTGACTCTATTGTACTTTTCTAGAACGCCTTGACCTGAGGATTTGTAAAGCAACTACACTAAACCGTTAGCCATAATTTAAATAAATTTTGAGATACTGTGAGATTGCTCTCGTTTTCATTTTCCTACATATTAATATGAACTCACACCGAGTCAACAACGCCCCTCTAATTTATAGTTAGCCTGTGTACAATGTGGAAATGACAAAAATATCTATCTGTCTTAAGTAATTCACACTATAATCGTAAATAAGATCCAATGAGTAACTATTCAAATGGTAGGTTGGAATATAATTTCTCATTGAAGATTTTATCGATATGCGCCATATTTTGTAGTTGTTTCAAGTTCCATGAAACAGGATGTACACGTTGTATTACAAGGACGTTCTCACATTCAGAAGATTTCTGCAAATCCTGAACGTTTACACGGCAACATTTTTATTCCTTTTCCCGGGCAAAGTTGAAACCTTTGTTTTAAGAATAATTTTGTTGCAGAAATATTGGCTCCTTGATTGCAGCACAATTTTGTATATTTGTCATTTATAAGACTAAATGCATGTGTGTTAGCAAGTTAGTTTAGATTCTAAGCAATATAATTCTATTGTTTTTATATAAACAAATATTTTCTTTTTTTTTCAGGTATGCGGAGAATTCTTAAGACTGTGGGAACTTTTAATTTTGGTTCGGTTCCATGAAAGTATCTTCAGAATTTGAATCCAAGAATCAATAGTTTGAAATAAAAGTATGTAGATTTTTTGTTTCACATCATTATCATGGGGAAAAATTATTCAACAGACAACGTATCAAAATCATATGTATTTATCAGTAATTACGAGATATAGTTTTTTGTTACTACAAAAGGTAAAGTGCATTTAGTATATAAAAATGTTGATATGCAAATATCATGTTACTGATGTCCTTATGTACTTTTAAAGTAAAAGCTTTCTCAATTGTTACTTACTGACTGTAAGATATGTGAAAATTATGACCAGTGTATGAGCAATCTCTCCATTCAGCTGGATAGAGCGGAAAAAACCTTTTGGTAGTTCGAAGCTACAGTTTTAGTTATTAAGCATACTATCTTGGCGCCAAAATATTACACATGCGCCAGGGATGTTATTCATACAAAATTTAAAGGAAAAACTGTTTAAACTTGGAATATCTAATTGTTAGAATGTCACTGTCAAACCGGCGCGTGAGGTATAAATCTATTCCGTGGAATGACTTTTTTCACTCATTATACCAGGATTGTGAAACCGGTTCTTAGATAAGTGAGTCCTTGATACCGCTAAACCGGGGCGGACCATCGACTCGAGTCGAGTTCGATATACGCCAGGGTTGTCTTTTAGGTTTTGTATATACGAGGGAAAGTCAGTAAATAGGTCACAAAAGCTATTATAAAAATAAATAGAGAAATAGTTAGCCAAATACAAGTTTTATTTTTTAACAATATCTGCATTAATATACTTATCCCATCGCTTTATTAATGCCTCAATGCCTGCTGCATAAAAATGTTTGGGTTGCTTGTTGAACATCGCTATCACCTTCGAAATGTTGTAAGATGCTTTTTGAGTGGACCAAACAGATAATAGTCACTTGGGGCTAGGTTGTGATTGTAAGCCGGATATTCAATAAGTTCCCAGCCTAATTCTACAATTCTCGCCTGGATTAAGTGGACCGAATGCAGCGTGGCATTATCGTGATGCAGCAATATTCCTCTGATCAGTAAGCTTGGTCATTTTCATCGAATTGTATCCCAAGGCAACAACAAAACTCTATAGTATGATTTAGTAATCTCGTTCTCATTTCTATTCTTGAAAGGGGCTAGGAGCACACCTTGAGAATCCCTTACAAAACATGGTAAGCGTAACCATACCAGCCGAGGGTACAACCTTGAACTTCTTTGTTGATGGTTGCTTCGGCTTGGTAGTAGTGCACCCATGTCCTATCACCAGTAACAATCCTATTAAGCATATCTTCCCCTTTGTGTGCGTATAGAGAGAGGTGTTGCATGGAGAAGCCTATTCTAATCCTTCTGTGTTCCTCAATCAGTTGTTAATATACTCACCGAGAACAAATTTTTCGAAAGTTCAAACGAAAATGTATCAGTTCGTAGGGTAAATCATGAAAATACCCTGTTACAGTTACAGCAGCTACGCTGTCTATTATTACCCGTTTGTCAGTTGGAATTATCTCTTCGAATCATCGAAGTGTTGGATCTGTCGCAATCTAAACGGGGTGACCACTCCCTGATCGTCAACAACTGTCGAGCGCCCTACACTTTTCACCGCATACAGGAGACACTTCCTTATGGATATTTCTTGCAGGAAGTCATGTTGCTCAGAACAAAACATACACCAGCACGCCGCTCTTCCACAGTACATACTTCAAGCGCGGTTGCCATTTTAACACTGTTTGCGGTAACTGTCATTTGATTATCATAAAGCTAGATTGTACTGACACCTAGCGGCAGATAGGGAAATACCTCATTGCTATTTTCAGCTTTTCCATGGCAGTTTCTGACTTATTTAATGACTTTTCCAACTAGAGTTGACTTCAGACTTCAGATCAACACACTTTTGCATGCGCTCGAACCAACTCTGGAAGCACTTATTCCATTCGTCGGTTGATATAGTCAAAATTGCGTTTTCAAAGGCATCGATTGTACCTTCTGACGACTGGAACCATTAAAATCGTGGGCACTCTAAGTAGGATGGTTTAATAACTTTACGTTTCGTTGAGTTAAAAATTCAATTGTCTTGCGGGCTGTATGGGAGCTTGCATTTTCTTGGTGGAGGATTATTCGTCGTTCGGGATTGGTCGATGCACAGTGATGACTTCCAGCAAACAAATGGTTCTGCGTCAATCGGCAGTAACACTTCAAAATAATAAAGTCTTAAAAGCTCAAGGTACAAAGGAGTTTAGAAAGCTTATGGCCTAGTGTAGAAAAGGATAAGGTTTTAAGAGTAATTTCCTCTCTGTAGAGATTGTTGAAATGAATACGTAGGCTTCCACTGCCAGAGAAAGTCTAGGTATTCATCTTAAAAGCTATCTACTGTTTTATTCCAGCTCTGTATGCAAAACTTAAAAGACAACCCTCGTATACTCCTAATAAGTCTTTAAATCGCTAAACGTCGTCTCTAAGAAACTATGCATGCATCTACATAAGTAAAATTAAATTTGCAACAATGTAATGGTAATTAGGTAATGGTAAGGATATTCGAATGCATTTACAGCAAGCATTTCATAGCTTTTTAGTTAAGCAATTAACAGTCCATAAAATGAAAGTCGGCGCAAACCTAATCGAACTGGTAATTTGTTCCGTATTTAAATTGAAACCTGCATCGCAGTCGTTCTGCTAATGATTGCGGGCATATATTTTTCGCCTACTTGATGCTTATGTAGATTCTATCCATAATAGAATCGCGTTGGTGATCAGGAAAAGTAACATCATATCGTCGCGCTTTTTTTTGTCGGAAATAAAAACGTAAATAATCTATTCAGATTGCGACGACTATACATAAATTTGCATGCAGTATCGGAATATATAATCGCTTATACTGCTGCTGCTCTGTTGCTGCTGCTGCGTCGGCTCAAATATGCAACAGTTGCGAAACTGGTCGCACTTAAATTATTCATTTTTCGATCGAGTAGCTCGAAAAGAAAATTAATAGACCGGATAATTATTCCGGTACTTAACACGAGAAATTTAGTGCAGGTAAATTAGCACATACTTTGAATATCTACGGAATTCGTGATAAAAACAAAGATCTCTGAAGCGTGTGGCGATCGGTTTTGGGCCTGCTGAAGATCTTCTTCGTAAAACATTCATCTCTAGACCAAGCACTAGATGTGTGTCTAGTATCCTGTACATCACGTTAGCTTCTTAGTGAGTAGTATAAAAAAATCATAGTAGGTAATATTCCAAAATTAATATTAATAATATGTGACATGCAACATGTTGTGTTACGAAGGTAAGCTGAAAAGTTCGATAACGAAACTATGAGATAGCACTGTACGAAAGCAATCTTATGGTATAGCTTGATTCTCAATGACATACGTGTTAAACTTCATGTCGATGCAACACATTCGCAAAGTAACCCTTTGATGACGGAATGGTTATGAAGAAAGGTTTTTTGAAGCGGGTGAGCTTTTGTTCGGAGATTTTAAAAATAAAACAGAGATCATGTCTGTTATTAAAGAACTTCAGTTATTCAGTCCGACAGTCACAATGCGAGCCGGGACATGGTAGATAAGTTTAACTTTGCAGTTCGACAGAGACTGCTCAACTGTGTATTTTTATTCGAATGGTATTTAATATGAATGGGTTTAAGTGCGCTAATCATCTCAGTAATAGTTTTTTCTTTACCTTGCAGCTCCAAATTAACGGTGTTTAAATCCATTGTGACGTATGTTAAAGACAAATTTTTAACAATGATTCCTCTGAAAGAAAAATCCCGTTGGATAGAAGATATATAAAGATATATAAACTAGTGCGCATTACAATAGATAGAGCACCAGCCCCGACTGGAAACAAAAATGGTTTTGTTACATGGCGCCCAGCTAGTGACAATTTCCCTTCGCTTTCTTAATTCCATTGCATTATCCATCAATAAGTTTTGGCGTAAGGCAAATAAAGTGATAAAAAGAGAAAATTTGCTCCCAACTGTTAAACATGGTCGAGGATCTGTAATGGTTTGGGGCTCGATGGTTGCATCTAGACTTAGAAATTTAGATTTCATTGATAAATCACACACAATACTGCGAGAAAATTTGAATGCGCCACTTAAGCGCTCGGGGCTTGGAAATCGTTGGGTTTTCCAGCAAGGCAATGACACCAAACACATAGCTCATGTTGTCAAAGAGTGGATATTGTGTAGTGCGTCTAAACAACTGCATTCACCGCCCCAATTGCCTGATCTCAACCTAATAGAACACATTTGGGGCAAGTTGGAGTGATGCGTACGAAAGCGCAGGGTAACAAATAAACAGAATAACAGATAGATAGCGATGACTGGAGACAAAAATGGTTTTGTTGCATTGTGTCGAGCCAATGACGATTTCTCTTCGTTTTTCTCATTCCGTTGCATTATTCATCAATAAATTTTGTGTTCAAAAGTTCTAAACATGGAGGAGGTTATGAACATAATACATAAAAATGGTAAATTCCATCCATACCAGAAGCCGTTGTTGCAAAACGGCTCTTCAAATTGCAGTTGGAAGATAGTGAATCTGCTGACCACACTGATCTAGTTTTTCACGTGGACGTAAGATGGTTGAGTTGCGGAAAATTCCTAGAAAAAAAATTGAGATGTTTAAAAGCGAAAAATGGCTGACTGATTTGGCATGTTTAACGGACGTCACAATGGATTTAAACACCATTAATTTGGAGCTGCAAGGTAAAGAAAAAGCTATTACCGAGATGATTAGCGCACTAAAACGGATTCATAAGTAAATTGCAACTAATGATAGATCAACTCAAGAGATTCCGTCTTTGAAAGTAAGGATTCCTCAGTTGAATTTTGTTATTTATTGGAGAGAATTAATAAATATTTTGAGTGAATTTGAAAGACGTTTTTGTGATTTTAGTAAATTGACAAATATCTCAACTTTTACGGGTTATCCTTTTTCCTGTAAAAACATTGAGAAATCTGCTACTGAAATAGCAAGTCAGTGTAATATGGACTCATCTTCTGTTGAAAATGAGGTAGTGCAGATTATCTCAGATATACATCTTAAAGCCCTAGCAACTGACACAAAATTCTGGTTTTTTATATCTGAAGATAAATATCCGAATCTAAGGTAAATTGTTAATTGTCAATGTCTTGGGTCAACTTATTGGTGCGAGTCTGCATTTTCTGAAACGAAAATAATTAGGTCAAACTATCGCAATTCACTAACTGCTAAACGAATGTTATCATGCTTGCGATTGGCACTTAGTAATTACGTACTATCTTACGTAAAGTACGCTAAAGACATGCAATGCCATGCACCGACATCCAAAGATTTGTATTCTTTAGTTTAGTAACTAAAATATTATTTTGTAAAACCCAATACAGACGTATTTTTGGATGTTGGTTTTTTCATTAACTTTTTTAAAGCAGTGACCTGCACTATGACCTACCTACGCCATGATACACCCTACCTACCTACATTACAATCCTGTATCACGTATACTTGCAACATCTACAGAATCGATCGCTTGTAGTCTAACAATTTTACAGTATATGGCCAGCCTGAGAACCGCTGGGTTAGAGTCTCGATAATGTGAACGTCCCATAACGTGAACATCGCTAAACGTGCACAGCCAAATTGATATGCATGTATTCCAAAACGTGGAAGTCAAGAACATTTCGTCCTAGTATTAATCGAAACAAAAGAAGTAAAAGCATTTCGAATTTATTTATTTTGTGAATTATCAATCGCGTATAACTTTGTAGCAGCTACTTTTTGATATCTTAAATTCATTTTTAACAGTTAATTAAACATCAGTTTTTATACCGTTAGTTATAATTCCATCACCTTTTGCATGTTTTCTTTGAGTAATACTTTGTGTTAATCCCACAATTACTTGACATTATTTGAAGTATAATCTTTACACTTTCTATTTAACAGCGAGAATTCTCATGAACAACCTTCCACTTAGAATATATACGATTTCTGCTTTAATAAACAACGTTCGCATCGTATAACCCTTACGTTAATAAAGGACGCAACTGTCACGCTCTAAATAAATCTTTTATCTAATACCCCTTAACCCCGATGCGTATATCTGCGTCCGAACTTGCGGAATTAATTACCTTAAGCGCAACGATAAATGTTCATAATTGAGAGATATTCGTCCGTAACGATTAAACGCACATCGATAAGCCCTTTCTAGATAAATATCTGGATGCATGTAATCTGTTCGCACACGTGAAATAGTGGTAGTCACATTAATGAGAACTATTAAGCTTCATCAATTCGATTTCGCTGGACCGACCCGGTTAGTAACTGTAGGAATTCCACTTAGGAAATTAGACAATTCGGAATCTATTTGCTAAATTAAGATGTTTAGATACTAAATTCTGTTGAACCGAGGACTCAATTCAGTAAGGCAAATGTTGGGCAACTGTTTTAGGAAATTTATTGCTGTGGGGAAGGATATGACAAATCCTTGTATTCAATGCTATGAATAAAACAAATAGCTGAATTAACACATGGGCTGAAAAGTCCCGGGCCTAACAAAGAAAACACGTTTTTTTTTGTTCAAAATTAGCTTTATTCATCAACGTAATCTCCATCAAGAGCAACGCAATCATTCCAGTGCCGCTCTAACATTTCAATACCACTTTTGTAGAACGATTTATCTTTTGCCTCAAAATAGGCCTCAGTCTCAGCGATAACCTCTTCATTCGTGCGAAATTTCTTACCGGCGAGCATTTTTTTGAGGTTTGCGAACAGCCAGTAGTCGCTGGGAGCCAAATATGGCGAATACGGTGGATGTGGGAGCAATTTGAAGTTCAATTCATGTAGTTTTGCCATTGTTTTGATTGACTTGTGACACGGTGCGTTGTCTTGATGAAACAAAATTCTTTTCTTTGCCTTATGCGGTCGTTTCTTTGCAATTTCGGCCTTCAAACGCTCCAATTACGCTATATAATATTTACTGTTGATGGTATTTCCTTTCTCAACATAGTCGATGAATATTACACCACGCACATCCCAAAATACCGAGGCCATAACCTTTCCAGCCGATTGTTGTGCTTTCGGGCGCCTTGGACGAGGTTCACCAGTTGCTGTCCACTCAGATGACGGTCGTTTTGATTCCGGAATGAAGTTATGTATCCATGTTTCATCCATTGTCACATACGACGCAAAAATTCCGGTTTGTTACGTTTAAACATGGCCAAACACTGTTCAGAATCATCAACACGTTCTTGTTTTTGGTCAACAGTGAGCAAACGCGGCACCCACTTTGAACAGAGCTTTCTCATAGTCAAATGCTCATGCAATATAAAGCCAATACGTTCTTTTGATATCTTTACGATGTCAACTAACTCACGCAACTTCACTTTTCGATCATTCAAAACGATTTTGTGGATATTTTTGATGTTTTCTGGTGTTACCGCCTCATTTAGACGTCCACTGCGTTCTGCATCATCGGTGTCTCTACGACCACGTTTGAAGTCAGCAAATCAACGTTTTATTGTTGTTTCTGATGGAGCGGAGTCCCTATAACACTTTTCAAGCGATTGCTTCGCTTGAACGTTATTTTTTCCCATCAAGAAGCAGTGTAAAATTAAAACACGAAATTGTTTTTGATCCATTGTTTTGAAAATAACAAAAGTAGCGTGACTCTTAGCACAATAACACACAAACTATTGGATAGAATATCATGTAATTTTAACAGCTGTCTTTTAAAGGTTAGTACTAATTGAGAGAAAGGTGACTGCAACAAAACTAGCGTCATCTATGTGTTAGGTCCGGGACTTTTCAGCCCATGTGTTATATTACGAGTTTTAGAACATGCTTCTATGTGGTGCTAAAAATATCTGAGTTTTACCTTAGATAAGTAACTAAGTATTTGGCCTTATTTCTACAACTTTTCTTTAGACAGCTAAACACTTCGAAACATGCAAAATTTCAAGTTATATGACGATAATATTTAATCCAATCACTATGAACAAAAAAACTCAAGTTAGAAAAAATATGGAATTTGAATTAACAGTAGTAATTTTTGATCAGTTGTGTCTTTCTTCAACTCTTTTGTTCTGAACACTTTGCTTTCTACCATCAGTCTAGCATGTATTCAATCAGTATACATTGAATCAATTCATATACACCGTAGTGATGAAATACGGTCAGCAATATTAACGCTGCATCAAGAAGGATATTCTGGACGGAATGTTTCCGGTCGACTTAATGTAAAGAAATCTATAATAATATATTCACTGCTGCGAACAAACTGGTACACGTGCTAGCAAAAATCGTCCAGGACATTGTTCAGCAACAACTAGGAACGCATAAAATTGCTTAGTAAGAGAAATAGACGATTAACGGCTCCTGAAATTACGGCGGAAACGAAGCGGGTTAGAAACAGAAAGATATGCGCTAGCACAGTGAAACGTGTTTTAAAAGAAACAAACTTCCACGGCCATCTTGCTACACGAAAACCATTGCTATGTCGTGGGAACAAACAAAAACTTCACCAGTGGGCTAACACTCACAAAGACTGGACAGTAGATCAATGAAGAAACGTAGAGTCCAAATATGAAGTGTTTGGTCAAAACTGCAGATCATTTGTCAGACGCTTAAAAGACGAGAAAATGCTTTCTGAGTGCATTACACCAAGGTGATGGTTCCATTCTTCGATGTTTGGTTTTAATTAAGGTGCCTTGTGGAGATTGATGGAATAATGAGGAAGGAGAATTGTCTCTTAAAGTATATATATATATATATATGTATATTATTTGAAATGTTGTTCATTACATTCACATGAACAAAAATCTTAATTAAACCGTACACGTTGTGGAATAATTTATGCATTAGTGTCATTTAAGGTTAAATTCTTCATATTATGTGTTACTGGTAGCTTAAATAATTCTGGAGATGCAGAAAATTACGCTAATACGGTATATGTAAAATTGGTGGAGGCGCCGATGTCATGGAATATTTTCAACACAAGGAAGTTAGTTCGGTAATCGTTGGTATATTTAATGTTAACACTATACTATTCTAAACAGATACTTCATAAAAACTATCTCTTTTCATATCTCTAATACTGTAAAATTAATAGACTTCCTAGTGACTGGTAGGCCTTCAATGAAAGTGCTCTGAATATTTAATTGCAGTTTCATCTAAATTATAGTCTCTATTTTACGTACACCTTATCTCATATATAAAACTTCGTATTCTTCCGATTGCGAAGTCTTCCTTAAAACCAACCTGTTACTAATTTCAACTGTAGTACTAATATAGTCTAATTCATGGCAGTTATAAGTGTAATAGATTACACCGCCCAACAAAATAATTTTTTATCGTGGTGCCTGTAAAATACGAACTGATTTAGGGTATCTCTGATGTGCTGGTTCCAGAAATAACTTAGATCGTTTTCCAGAAAACTTAGGTGATGTTAATGAGCAACAGGGGGAAAGATTTCACTAAAACATCAGCATTATGCAGGAACGGCACCAAGGAAGATGGGATGCTCATATCATGGCCGATTACTGCTGAAATCTTCAGCGGGACTGTTCCGGTAAACCTTACGCAAGGAAATTTAATAAAAGCAAACTTTTTACTGGTGACTGAAAGTTGTATATGCATGTTTTTCTGTTAAATAAGTACCTCCCATCCATTTTTTGTGTTTCAGTTATCAAATAGTAATTGTTACGTTCTCCTGGTTTGAAGAACAGCGCTGCTGTAGCCTGCTCGTAAATTCCTAAATTACTTGACCAATACTTACTTGTAGAGTATGTTCGCTTATAATACTTACTTGTAGAGTATGTTCGCTTATTTACTATATGAAAGGTTGTACAGTGAAACTCATATATTTAAAAATAAAATGTGTACACGGTTTCCACTCTTGCCTATGTACAGTTACGATGTACGTAAAATATATATATTTGCAATAATTGCAGTTATTCGAGCTCTCTTATATATGTAATGTACATTAGCATGTGTATATGTATGTTTCTTATATGCTTCCGCAGAAGCTTTGTTAGAGGCATGTACTAATGCCTCTATCTATTTGCATGCACCACTACCTTTTTATAGGGGAGCCAACCCTATTTATTTCTTAAATTTATAAGCGCACCTCGGTGCTATGCTTATTTATATGTCCCTTTCCGAGAGCCTAATATATTTTCCTTGTTTTAAATTTGCCTAAGGGACTTGGCCCTGTATTATTGGCATGTATTTGTACTTGAACCAAATACGTTCGTTATTTTCACATTTATAGGGGAACCCATCCTATCTCTTAGAGCTTGAACAGTTGGTCGAGAGCGACAGTAGCGATAATAGCCGACCTCAAAACAAAAGTAATGTCACAGCTACCCAGGCGTTCTCGTTTGAAATAATACGCTATGTGCAATCTTTAGCTCTCTGCTACTGCGCCCCAAAGAAGGGAAAAAGCCAGTAGCCAGCAAATGTGCGAACTGCGCACCGACAAGTAAAACGGAGCGATGATGCCTACATTACATAAGAAAAATGGTCCGTGAAACTCGTCCGCTACGACGAGCGACTAAATGAAAAAATTTCTAAGTCCCGATACGACAAAGGACCGAACAAACGTACAAAAGACAACGGGCGCTGCGGCCGCAACGACCGTCAGCAAGAAGCGGAGTGATCGTACTTGTAGAAGATGTCTATACATGCGCGCCGACAATCTCACCAAAATAATTTTCGACACAAACTTAACCGAAAACTAAAAGTATGTATAGACGACAACGAACACAGTAGCGTCGACGGACAATGATAGAAAATCGAGAATTTGTACTTATTAAAGAAATCTATACATGCGATTCGACAACCTTACCAAATGACTCCCGCCAGAAATAAATGTATAGACGACAACGTCCTCGACGATTCCCGCCAAAACTAGAAAATATTAGAAATCTCTAATAATCTTACGATGACGTTACTGTACACGTTACGACGAGGTACGAAAGGTGACCGAGAGTGCACGATCGCTAATACCTCGACCGTCGCGCGGGAGACGACTGCCTGTGCTTGTGTACATTAAATTTTAAGAAAACTCCCATTACTTATTCGACGACGTTGCACTGAATGATTTTTAAATTAGGCAGTTTTAGCTAGCGTAATGTGAATGGCCGGCTTGCATACATATACAATGCGTAATGTACATACATATTAGAATTAAATTGGATATATTCTAAGAGAGCAAAATAAATAAATGATAAAAATGAAAATAAAGTAATATTCTAAATGAAAATAAGGTAATAATGATAACCCATACGGTTGCAAAGAAGATAAACAATATAAAATACACAGTAGTAAAAAAAATGGATAAAACACAAAAACAATGTTAAGTCCTTAACAGTAATATTTAAAAAGTTACGTACATATTGAAACATTACATGTAATTTTGGCAATTTTTTTTCTAAATAAGGCAGAAGAAGTGAATTTCGAAAATCAGATCTGATAGAACAAATCTGGCGGCATTTCTGGATTAGGCACCCCAAAATTGCCTAATTACACTTAAAAAATCTGTGCAACCAAAATATGTGTTGGCCACTGTTATTTCTATTTATAATACAAGGGTAAAGTTAGACATTTTAAGCAAACAATTGTTCACTTGCCACTCGCTGTATTCTCATTACGTACATGTCCGATTTTGATCGCTATTTGTTGACGGGCAAAAAACAAAGTACTCGCAAATATATACGTAGAGAGTATGGAACAAAATGTGCCACGGACGTTACGCCAAATCGATTTTAAGTGCTGCTTTCAACTTCGGAGCTGTATCGGGGCGTTCAGTAGGCTAATCCGCGAATTCTACCGACAACAACGGCAATGTTATTCCGCAGATGCGACGCTAAAATCTATAGAGGGGAGAGTTCGCGTTCCCCTCCATCGAACGAAGAAACATAAATTCATCTGGGGTGGATTTAACCTTTTTCGATTGCAAATTTATTCGACATTGTACTTTTCGGACGTTTAAAGCGTTTCGTAATTGATCGAAAATAAAGAATGGCACGGAAAGACGAATAATTATAGTGTTTTAAGATTTCGCAGTAAAGCGTCTTCCACACTATTCTCTGTATCTATATCTTTCTATTCTCCTTTCCTTTTACGTAATCCATCAAAAGGTTTAAAAATAGGATTTTTCTGTTGAAAAGAAAATGATTTATTACTGCAAAATCTTCTTAAATGACATATAAAGAAGTAAACTATAGTTTAACATCTCTTGGAAAAGCTTTATTGGAAGTATTTTACCATATTTCGTTATATAATTTTGAGGGAAGTTATCAAGTACTTTGATTTGGCGAAATTTTGCAAAATACAATTTGGCAATGGTATCTTAACAAGACAAGTTTGATCTATAACCAGAAGCTGGTAAAAGATGCTTCAGAACGGAGTAAAGTTATAAGTCCGGCAGACCCATGACGTTTTTAGCAAATACTAAGATTAGTTAGTGTAGCAGTTAATAATATTATCCTGGAAATGCTAAGATAAACGTTAAATTCCACTACTAGAAGACGAGTACGTGCTTCCAATAATAATAAATAATAAAATTTAGTTTAATTTATTTAAATAAGAAAATTATTGGTCTTTATTTGGATTTTATTTAATCCAATTTTACAACACCAGCAAGAAGCTAATACAACAAAAAATAAATCTTGGATGACCAATGAGATTTTAGAATTAATTGGGGAAAGACGTAAAATGAAGGATTACACCATCGGACATAACAACTTAAACCGAATCATCAAGAGAAAGATCAATGAAGCTAAAGAAGCGGATATTAAAGAAAAGTGCACTAAAATCCAAATATTACAAGCAAAACACAACCATTTCAACGTACACCGTACAACTTAAGGAAACTACTTGGACATACAGACGTAGGCACTTCACCAGACTAGCTAAGAACGAAGGGAATATGATAATTAATATAGCTAAATTGCAGGATGCATGGAAAACATAAAATCTATGAAAGAAGGAACATTGCCAGCACCCGGTAACATAAATACTGACTTCTTAAAACTTTTGGATGATGATAGCATAAGATGGACGACATCCGTGTTCAATAGAATATACACATCCGGAAAGATTCCGCATAATTGGCTAAGATCAGAATTTGCCTTGCCGAAAAAACCAGAAGGTAAAAAATATGAAGAAATACAGTGGGTACAAGAGAAGTCATATAATAATAATAATAATAATAATAATAATAATAATAATAATAATAATAATAATAATAATAATAATAATAATAATAATAATAATAATAATAATAATAATAATAATAATAATAATAATAATAATAATAATCCTTTATTGCCCAACAGCGCAAGGGCCAATTACAGGACAAATTACAATACAATTCTTATTTAAAATAAAATAAAATAAAATAATTCAAATCGTGTTGCCTACAATAATAACATGCTGAAAATGTATATAATAATGAAACAAAAAAAAAAAAGAAAGACTCACAAAAATGGCTCTAGATCCCGTTTGTTTGCGTTCCTCACCATGTGACTGAGAGGTGCCTTAAGCAAAATGTTGGTATTAGCTCTAGGTACTTGAAATGTATGAAAGTAGCGAGTATGATGAGTAGGTACGGTAAATTTTATTTGCGCTAGAAGGGCTGGCGAGTCGACAGTATTTTTCAGAATCCTGCAAAGAAACTCCACACTGTTACGCTCGCGGCGGTCAGCAAGAGATAGAGAACCATGCTCAACAAGTAAGCTATAATACTCGATACCTCTTGCAGGATACACGTTGTCCATTCGAAAGGAGAGATATTTTAGAAATTTCTTTTGAACGCGTTCGATCATAAGCTCTTGGTGTAAATAACGGGGATACCAAACAATGGAGGCGTATTCAAGCTTAGAACGAACGTAGGCATAATATAAACGTTTCATTACACCTAAGTCTGAGAAATGCCTGCAAGAACGCATGACAAAACCGAGAGTTTTGGAAGCAGATGAACACATGGACGAAATATGTTCCGTAAATGACAGTCTATTATCAAACAAAACACCAAGATCCAAAGTTTTGATATTGCGTGGTATGGCTGCATCATTAATTTGGTAGTTATAGTATAAAGTAGTGTGAGTGTTATTGTAGGAAACCACAGTACACTTGTTGATGTTCAGAGGAGATAATTGACCTTGCTCCAAGTATTAATGCGAAGAAGATTGTCTTGTAAATGTTTACAATCGAAAATGCTACCAACAGTATTAAATATCTTTACGTCATCTGCGTATGCTAAGACGTGACACGTAAACAGAGATAGTAAATCATTTATATAAAAATTGAAGAGAAGTGGTCCAAGATTTGAACGTTGAGGAACACCTGATGTTGGAGAAAACGGCGTAGAGGAATAACCATTGTAGCAGACATAACACTTCCTTCCAGTAAGGTAAGACTCAATCAACGTCAGGAAACCCACACCAAAACCAAATTTGTCCATTTTTTGTAGCAGCATCTCGTGGTTAATGCAGTCGAAAGCTTTAGAAAAATCTACGTAAATAACATCCACCTGCTTTCGCTTATCAAGCGCTTCACCAAGATATTGGCCAATGCATGCTAAATTAGTGATCGTCGACCTACCTGCAACAAAACCGTGCTGATGCTCAGATATGAAAGGAATTATGCAGGCAGATATTTCTTTGTAAAGCAAATGTTCAAATACCTTAGCGAAATTGGTCAGTATACTTATAGGCCTATAATCAGCAATGTTAGATCGGTTTCCTTTCTTAAATACGGGAGTAATTCTGCTAATTTTCCAAACCTTTGGAAAAGTTGACGTGCTTATCGCTAGGTGGAATATAGTTGACAGTGGATAGGACAGAACAGGAGCACAATCACGTACAAAGAAGCTCGGTATTCCATCATCTCCAGTTGTCATATTAGATTTAAGTCTCTTGATACTGTTCTCCACATCCAATTCAGAGAAGGCATGAACACAAAAATTATTATAATTGAGAAAAGAGTTGAAAGATACATTTTGAACACTAGGTTTATACACACTCGCAAAGACACTGGAAAAGGCATCCACGATTTCGTTTGGCTGGGTAAATTCTCTGCCGTCATACATATACAACATAAAGGTATTATTTCAGCAGGAACATGAACTGTGGGATGTATGAATGTAGTGTTGGCTATCAGAAGGCATTTGTTTTATGTGATTAGGCGTATGTCCTTCTTTTGTTAAAAATTTGATGACCACGCGGTACTTAATTTTCATTATTTCAGACATTTTCATGCGGTGGGTCACATTGGTTGGTTGGCTATTAAAAACTACTATTTTTCGAACCGTCATGTTTCTAGGGTAGACCTTGCGTATGTGCATGCATATCGCGACGGAGTTTGAACACGCTTGAACCTGTATAAGCCTGTTAGGCCGAGAATTTATAGCGCTTACGTCGTAGGTTGCATCAGCACAAGATTCAGCACAATTTCGACCTGGAGTGTTGTAGTACGTACCGAATAACTAAGAACATTTTCCATTTATATATAATTTAATATTTACACATAACTTACATATTTAGCTTTATGTTTTTTTTTGCCATTTGGAGTGCAGGCTGTATCACATCCAATTGTGATTTTGTCCGAACTATGAATATAAAACTAAAGGTGTCTTTATTGGCCTTTTATTATGTACTGCATTGCTATCCAAGCTACGAGTATCCTTGAAAAATTCTTGTAGGATCAGATTCCTTATTAACCAATCAATATCTGAGGATTCATATACTGCTCGACCTCGACCACCATGAAGTTGTCACAAATCAAAAAATAAATTATCGAAAAATGTATTTCCGTTAGGCTCCGAAGCTGTTTACGGATGCCCAACACACTGAAGCTTTGGATTTAATTTCTAGTACTGACATCTAATTAGTGGCGCGCTCTATGGTCTAGTACCCAAAACTTAAAAGCCATCCCTCGTAATCGTAATCCATCGAAGTGATTTTAATAAAACTGTCTCATTCCATTAATCATTTCTACTTGTTTAAATCCTAAAAAGTTGGCTATTTAACATTTTGATTAATTCGACTCTGAAACACTTAATACCTCTAAAAATTATTTTTCTCAATGTAATATTTCAGGATTTCAAGTCAATGTTTGTGTGAGCTTCGTTTCGCACCTACTCCATTTTTCATTTAAAAAAAATATACTATACGATAAAACAGAGTAAGAAGGAAATTATAAAAGGTAACGTTTGGAATGTCAACAACGCATCTACCTCGCAAACAGCACCACTCCTTGCTTTGCTTTCGCTATCCAGTAAATGATGCTGCGATCAACTACCTCGGATTAAGGGCATGCATGGCACTTTCTGGTTGAACAGATTATAAATTTCGTAGACGTGCGTACTTTATCAGACCGTATAGTTTATTTTTCCACACACAACTATGTAACGACGTTATTTGCGAATAGATTGTATTCTCGAGTAAATATTTAACCTTCCTCGTCTCATACCCAAGCAGTACGTTACGAAAAGGCAAATAGTAGATTAGAAGACGTCGCATTGAAACGCAACAGTACAATCTGCTTTATCGGTGGATTCTTTCAATCGTCGAGGATAACAACGGCGCAATGCAACACCACAACCACCTTCACCATAATCGCCATCTCCGGCTAATGCATCTATCGTGTAACGCGCTTTACGCCGCAGATTTGGACGAGATTTATCGCGGAGGTTCGCCGAGTTTACGAGCCTGTTAGCTATTAATTAATGTGGCATGTATAGGTCGCAGGCTGGCCAATTAATCGCTGTAATTTGATTATCGAATACAATATATTACCCCCTGTTATCCTCTATTGAGTCAATTGTTGAACGCGAGAGTAGCATATTTAGGGTTTTGGGGATGTTTTGGTCGTAACAATGTATGGTAAAGCGATCGAAGTTTGACGCTCGAGGGTGGGATTGGAATATTCGAGCGATTTGCATCGAAGCAGATGGTTACATTCTAAAATGTTGCGCTTTATTTTCATCCTTAATTTGATACATTCCTCTCAAAGATATTCAGGTTACCTTAGCAGAAATAGCTAATCTATTCCACTAGAACTAACCATGATATTCGCTTCTTCCAATCGAAGCTTTGAATGCTTTGAAGTTAAATTTTAATACTCGTTTCTCAGACTTTGATGTCATTGCGAACGAGATTAAGATTTTTCAAAATCTTTTTGATACTGACATTGAAACCCTAAGCCAAGAATTTCAAATGCAAACTATTGATTTACAATGTAACGATATAATTAAGAATAAATATCAAAACTCATCTTTGTTGGAACTTTGTAATAGTCTTTCGCTGGTACAATTTGATAATTTACCTAAATTTGCTCGTGGGGTTTTGTGGTTTTGGCACCACTTACTTGCGTGAGGAAACATTCTCCAAAATGAAGTACACAAGGAATGTTTACAGATTTAACATTAATATTAATAATAATAATAGCCTCTATTGCCTACAGTAACAAGAACCCAATTAAAAGCTAAAGAGCAAAATGCAACAAAAAATGAAATCCATATAACATGTAATCCACAACTACATGTGTTTCAAAATTATTAAGGATGCATTATGATGATGGTTACGAACAGCAGGAGAGAAAAACAAAATGTTTTGGATGAGCTTACACAATAAGGATTGGTTGGGCATTTTGCAATCGACCCCTCAGCTTCTATGTATTAGAAAAGTATCTTCAGCAAGTAATCTCTTTGTGGATTCGGTGCATAAAGCCTCGAAACGAAATACATTATTTCCTTACAAGGTGCAAATTACTTACTAATCCATGAAGATGATTTTGAGAGAAGAATAGTTTTGTGAAGGAATGGACCTAGTGCTGCTAATAGATATGCTAATAACGGAAAACGTAGAAAAATAACAAGAGGAAGATGAAAATCTTATAGTGTAAGATGGTGCTTTTCCTCACATTTTATCTGCATAGAATGGCTAAAAGAAAATTTTACAAATACATGGATTGGAAGAAGAGCTGCAGTAGACTAGGCGGCACTATCTTCTAATCTCCGCCCCCTTGACTTTTTTCTTTGGGGCCACTTGAAAAATGTAGTTTACAAAACACAACCAAATATTCTCCAACACTTTTGTAACAGGATTACAGAAGAATAGAGAAGTATCAGTTTTGTATTAAATGTAACTCTCGAAAATAATTGTGAATACTTTTGAGCGTCTTCCTTGATCCATGCATTATATTTCTTGTTAGAAACTTTTACTTCTCCGTTTAATTATACTTTTCTAAATTAAAATTAACCAAGTGAAGAAAATCTTTTGTTATTACATAAACCTTAACAGAAGCAAATACATATAATTGGCATTTGGCGCATAATCAGAGAACCTTAACCTTACTTAAACTTACTAAATCAACTATAAGAGAGAATTGAACAGCCTATTATTTATTATCTCACCAGACATAAATAGGAATGCATACTCGAGTTTTGAGCGCACTAAAGCAAAAAAAGTGATTTCATGGAGGAAAGGACCTAGTGTTACGCAGAACAAAGCCTAGCATTCTGTTAGCAGACGATGTAACATTTCGAACATGGTCGTTAAAAGTTAAACCATAGTCGAAGTACACCCCCACATCATACATGCCATCAACTCGTGTAATTGCGTCCGAGTTCAAAGCTTTGTATGAAGCAAAATAATTGTTTTCTTCTCCTTGTGAACGATACGACTCTGCACTTAGATATATTTAAATTCAATCTATTTGAGGAACACCGGTTAGAAATAGATATCAAATTCGCCTGTAGTGTAATGCAATGTTTTAGAGAAACCACAGACCGATACAATTTAACATCATCGGCAAACATCAAAGATTTGCAATCAATGTGTTTCAACGGGTCATTAATAAATGTTAAGAATAATAGCGGACCGAGATTAGAACCCTGTGGAAGACCAGAATCAACGGAGCATACTTTGGACATGCAGCCGTTGTAAGATTTAAAAAATTTTCACTGATAGAGGTAGGGTTGAAGCAACCTAAGAAGAGAGTCGCTAAAACCAATATCTTGAAGTTTCCTCAAGAGAATACCATGATCTATGCGATCAAAGGCTTTTGATATATCTGTGTATAAGACGTTGACTTGGCCAACTATAAACTATTGTCAGTCGAAAATCACAATTTCATACATTTAGCTTTTCCGTTCCTGAAGAATTTTCAGCATAAAAATCGTATGTGCGCTTCAGGCTGTATACATTCCAACCATCGGTATGCATATATATACGACACTCTTTATCCCAAGATAACTACTGTGGATGAAACCACAGGATGTTCATTAATTTATAATGAGGGATTCACTTCAATTATTTATTAGTTACCATGCTTAAGTTAAATTTTCTACGTATTATACTTGCCATTAAGCACCTAGCAAGTAAATAAACCGAGTTATTGTCATTCTGTATTCTTATGTCCAACTTATAGCAGCAACAATAATAACAATAAGCCATTAGCTGTCGCAAGCCGGATTCATGACACTGGTCATTAGCTGTCGCGGGCTGAATTGTTGACAGTAGTTGGCTGGATTCAACCCGCGGGTCGTAGTTTGAGGACCACGGGTCTACAACTAACCATGATGTTTGGTCTTTACTGTTGTTGAACTAGTGCTGGTGTTCAACAAGGAAATAACATGGGTGGTTACTGTTTACAATAGGTGTAAAGCTTCTTGAAGTTTCTGAACATATAAACCGTGTCTTTTTTTAATAAATTTTACTTCTTACACATTCCTAGAAATAAAAGTCGAGGACTGTAAGATTTGGCAAACGTTGTGGTCACAAAATTGAATGGTATGTAGCTATCCAACTATCTTGAGAAAGTTCTGTTAGTAAATCACAATTTCCTAAGTCTCTGGTGGTGCGCCATCTTGCTGGAGACACGCTTATTGTCTATCGCCTAGACTAATGTTGTAGCTATTACATTTTTTATCAGGTCAGTATAATGTTACCTTCGTAAAATGCAAGACTTACAATTCCTTTAGCGAGTAGAGTACATCATATATCTACGCTAAACCTTCTCCTGGAATTGAGAGATCAATTGCATATTAGACTTTCTTAACTCCAATGACGTAGGTCTTTTTTTAATTAAACATGTCATCATTATTAGAGTTAGCTTCACCACTCCACAAAACTGAATGTAAGAAATTCGGATTATGCCTGACAGTATTAATACCCAACTGATAAAGTACCATTTGTCTTACTTGATCATCAGACTGTAAAGCTTGGTCTATACTTATACGACACCTATTGGTTCCTTTTTAAAAATATTATCAACGGTTTTCAAACACTATGCATACTGATAAGATTGGCAAACGCACGGCTTTGATGTAGAAATTGAGTCAAGTTTGTGTAGCGCCTTTTGGACAAGATTCATACAGCTGGTGCCTGCATAATAACCTGAAATTAAAGATGGATAAATGATTTTTTATGCCTTTTATAGAGAGCATAAATAGAATCGATTCTCAGTACTGCACTGGCAATATTAATATTGCTCTTCTATTAAAGCGACATTCTTAACGTTACTTATGCTACGTTTTATTTGTGGAACTCCTTTTTGTAAAAAAACTTCACTCGTATTTAGTTTATTTGCAAAGCCCTGTGTACTCGCAGAGTCACCCCTAGCCACAGTACGCCTCTAGCGACGAATAAATAAATCGAGAAGAATAGAAAGTCGTCCTCTATCCAAGTATACCAGATCGTACCTGCTCTAAACGCAGATAAACAAGCAGCTATGTATAGTTCGTCCCATCGTACGTTGTAGCTATTTACTTGGGTTTCCGACAGGCCGCTCTATTCGCCATTGTTTGGCTCGAGAGTGGACATGCAAGAATAGTAGCAAACTGTTACTCTGTGTGGTATAGGAGAACGATATATATATATATATATATATATATATATATATATATATTGTATTTTCATTCGGGCAAAATAACAGTAAAACAGATACGGTGGCCGTAAATCTGCGGAGCCAATATCTTTTGCTATAAAAGTCGCTATTATATGAATGGAAGGTACTTTTGCTTCCCTTTTGTAACGCTAAAAATGTAACGTATAGACGATAATGTAGAATAATAGTATAAGTTCGTTTATTGGGTCGACGGAGTTGTAGAAGAAGAGGTTCTTTGAATGGGAGTGGGAAAGATTACATAGGAAAAAATATTTCATTTCTATAATTAACTTTGATCCTGGCGCGAAACAAAGTTTAAACTGAAATTTTGTTCTATTGAGTGTTGACTGCTTTATTTATCAATATTAAGGCCCCTTGACTTTATAATGAATGCTTTAAAATTATATATATTTCGATTGTACTTCAAATTGTTACGCAAGTTTGGATCCCAGTCTTATTATATTAGATTTAAAGTTAAGATATATTGTTTTAAGTGATAATCTAATAATAGCTTCAAATTGAAAACATTCGCAGGTAATTACAGTCAGAAGGCTAACACAGCCCAACACCATTTTTGCTGAGTTCGATATGAGACTTGATCCCCTACTAATTTGGGTGTGTTGAATCCGACAGTCATATTAGTGTTTCCGTATCACGTCAAAATTTAATTCTATGCCATACCTATGCTCTTGGAATAATCACTAATGCGGCTAAAATGTTACTTAAGAACTGTTAAGATACAAATAAAATATAAAATTTTAATAATTCATTTCTTTATTTAAATACAATATTGGTTACGAGTATGGTGCAAGTTTTAATAATCATTAAAAATTGTAAGAGTACTTGCAAAAGCACAAATAACAATCAGGAAATAAGTTTTCGTTTGCTATGTATTTTGGTTTCTAATTTTGGTTTTAATTTGAGGTCCATCAAATACCCCAGCTTTAATGTTTTCGTAACTTAGTCGTGGAAACTTGTGACATATGTACTTGAAACAGTTCCCTTGCAAATCTAGAGCTTTAACGTATTGCTTCATAAGACCCAATTGCGGCAAACAAGAAATGACGTAGAAAAAAGCGTGACGTGATAAGGAAGAATGGGTTTCCTATTTGGTATTAGTGTACCTACATTAGTTAAATGCAAGTATCAAATCTTAGTCAACAGGAAAAAAATTATTTGTTGGCCAGTGTTTGTAATTATTATTAATTCTTAGATTGAGGATGTGTTATTGAACAAGAAACCGGTAGCCTGATATTGGATTAATGAATTTGCGAGAACATTTGGACCTCTTTTACCTTCCTGCTTAACTACTTTCTCACATAGACTCCAAATGGATTATTTAAATAAATAAATAAATTAAAAATAAATATATGAACATTAGCAATGTTAGGAAACTTTCAATAATCACTTTGCAGGAAATGCGAAACTACATAGCCCAAAGTCGTAACGTAGTAACCATAAAAATATATTTTATTATGAAAACTACCAATTATAAGAAAATAATGTAGTGGACATAGAATAATTTATTGAATTAGTAACAAATATAATGAAGTTATGAACACAGCTATGATCTATCCCCTATACGCAAATCCAAATTTTACAAAATATATTACTATTTACTAATCATTTAATATCATATTTTTTAATCATTTGAATCTTTGACTTCCATACCCCTGGGCACTCTGCTATCTACTGCAAAGATAGTTAATGTTATAGATAAATTTGCTACTACTAAAGATCGTCGAAGGGATTTTCTATTTAAATGAAATCAGGATATCAGTGAGTTTAAAAACTGCTTTCTGATATCTTTGTAAGTACTTTAGCAAAGTAATTTTTAATAAAGCATACATAGTCACTTAATGTAAAAGGTATCAGTATTCACAAAATTTTCGAGCTCCACATTTTTAAGCACGAACCGCTGCTGAATTATACAATAAATTATTTTGTTATTCGATACATTTATAAGTTACATTTTAAGCAGAATTACCTGTACAATTACACATACGAAGGTTAGCTGAAACAGTCGGTAGCTAACTACGAGATGGCACTGTGTGAAAGCAATTTTTGGCGCTATTGTATAGCTTGATGTTTCATACGTGTTACGTCGATCTGTCAAGTAGTTTGTTGTGTACACTCGTTCAAAACAGAGCGCTTTTGGCGCTTTTTAAAAATGAGTAATATGGAAATTCGCTCAGTGATGGAAAAAGTATTTTTCGCCCTAAGAAATTCATGCTGATACAGTAAATGTGTTAGGCGAGGTTGCTCCTTCTTTTAAGGCTGTTTTTTGCAATTGGTGAATAAATGTAGAAAAGGTCATCCAAGCGTAAATGACGATGCCAGTTCTGGGTACCCAAAAACAGCCAAAAGTTTTGAAATTCGTGGAAGCTGGTTGCCGATCAACATTGACAGAGAACGGCAAACGTACATTTTAAATACTAAAGTAGACATGTCTACGCGGTGTGTAAGTTGGGTGCCACATTTGTTCACACCACCGCAATAACTCTAACGCGTGAAACGTTGTGCAACCATTTTGGAGGGTTTTTCGCAAAATCCAACAGATTCTTTCCGCCAATTTATGATTTGCGATGGGACCTGGATCCTTCACTACACATGGGAAAGTAAACAGCAATCAAAACAGTGCCAAAGAAGCCCAAATTCATTCTTTCAGTAGGGAAGGTGATAGCTTCTGTTTTTTGGAAGAAGATTGCTAAAATTTGCTTATCGATTACCTGGACAATACTATTCTAAACTTTTGGATCGATTAAATACGTCTATCTACGGCTATCGTTGAATAAAGACCCGGGAGAAAGCAAAATAAATCCTTGTCGTAGAGGACAATACGCCAGTTCACAAGAGCGGAATTGTTTAAGCAAAATTGGCCAAATTAAAGTTCGAAGCGCTTGAGCATCTCCCTCATTCACCGGATTTAGCTCCGTCGGACTATCGTTTCTTCCCCAAGCTTAAGAAACACCTCGGATGAGAAGTTTATAGGTGCCATGGACTAATATTTTGAGGGGCTCGAGGTAAATGAATACTGTGAAGGCATAAAGAAACTTGAGCATCGACTAAATAAATGTATTGATCTTGAGGAAGATTATGTCGAAAAACAAAATATTCCTATTTGCTATGCTTTAATTGCCGAATTTTTTAGCTTACTCTCGTAAATTTCCAAAGTATTGGATCTACAAATTTATCCTCATTTACTGCATTCACCACTTCTACATATTGAATTCAACTTGGCGTATGTTTACATCGAGTTTGTTGATCTCCGTTTCTCCTTCGATCCCCCGATTCTTTTCGCAGCCGCTACTAGAACAGGTTAGCGTGCATGCCGG
Organism: Trypoxylus dichotomus; assembly: GCA_023509865.1. Lineage (NCBI taxonomy): Eukaryota > Metazoa > Arthropoda > Insecta > Coleoptera > Scarabaeidae > Trypoxylus > Trypoxylus dichotomus. The sequence continues at coordinate 41,564,062 of CM042081.1, forward strand.
GTCGTCGTTGCGCCTCCCGACAAGCGACAATGACTCTCGACTCGATTGCTGCGGGATTTCTATACCGCAGAGAGGAGACGACGGCGACGAATAAGAAGAAATCGTGGTGGGTAGATCGGTAGGTAGGTAGCCTGAGGTACGTAATCATCGACGAATAACTCTCTCGTCTTTCTTGTCGTCAAACTGGTCCTGTACACGAGAGCTCCCGTGTTACGCGTCGAAACGGGTGTCATTTGTTTGTTTTTTTCTCTTTCGTATTAATCCCTTTATGGGCGGACAGATGCTCGTCGGACAGGTGGATATCTACGAACTTGATTTTAATTTCTGATTGTGCGTTTTTGGAAGAAGGTCCAACACGTGAATACTGGTCGCGTTTTTTAAAACTATACTGATTATACAATTTTTTATGTCACAAAGTGAATCAAGACTGTCTAGACTTTTGGTGGCTTTAGCTAACTTAAGATAGCGTGACGAATGTTAATTGAGAAGGATTTAAAGTAATTTCTCATGAAGAAACTAATTCTACGATTATGAGAACATCAAAAAACTTTTTTACGATTGCTTGCCTTATGGCCATATTTATAAGTCGTACTCAAGGTGGTGCTTATGCTTGAGCATGCGTTGTCGGTTCATGTGTATTTTACAAGTAAACCTTAAAGGTGGATTGGTACTCTAGGCGGCAAAAATAGGAACTCAGCCTTAAAGTTAGTTGTGTTGAGATAATCCTGAGGAACGTTTGACTTAGTCAAAGCTATTTATATGTAAAATGAACATATTTTTTAGTAAAACAATAAGAAAATGTACCGAATATTAGAAGAGTTAGATGAAATTTTGGAGAATAGGGAGGAAAATCGCAAAGAACGTGTGTAAAGAAAATATAAAGGTGCACAGGAGTTTTCTCTGCTCTCCCACACTTTCTACATGAAGGAGAGCTGTGAGTACTCTCAGTTTTTGTCCTGCACAAGGACTGCCTTACCCAGTCTTCCCCCATCTGGATAAATCCCGTGAGACTTGCAGTGTCTTAAACCGTCTACACCATTCCCCGTTTCCTCGTCCAGATAAACGATACCATAGTCGTTTTACTAGAGCTAACATTTAACCCTTCTTCTCGGCACCATGTTTCCACCAGCCTGAGTGCGACTTGCATCCTTTCGGATACCATTCCCTTAAACCTCCTGCTAACCATGATGATAATATCATCGGCGTAACCGTGCGCGTACAAACCAGCCTCCCGAAGATTGGACAACAGACCGTCCACCAGCAGGCACCAGAGCAAAGGTGATGACACACCTCCCTGGGGTCAGCCGGCTACCACCGTCGCCCTTATGTTGTAGAGGTTCATGGATACATGAACTGTTCTGTTGTTTAACATGGAGGTCATCCATGTGCGCTAACACATTTAAAACACAATATTTTCTTGCATTGTTTCATCTACCGTCAGCCGTATTTTTTGATCTTTTAGCTCTGCCTTTATATGATCCGTAACCTTGCTTTTCGCCCGATGAAGATTATACTCTAATTGACCTCTTGTTGGCAATCTCAAGTTTTGAGAGAACGTATTTCTCCCAAAGCTTTCGAAATTCTTCATTGCCTATAATATTTTGTGGAATGTTGCACACACGTAACATATAAAGGAAGTCATATACAAATTTATAATGTGGTAGATCACATTGTATGATTTTAGATTTGTCTTTCTATTTTGTTTCTCTGTTTTTATGAAACCAAGAGGTAGCAAATACTTTTGGCCAAGGCTGTACTTCCATGTCATGAATAAATGTTCGAAGCTCTTTCTCCGGGTATAAGTATATATACGTTTCTTTACTGCTATATTTTCATCGTGGAATATTTTGGATAAATTTCGTTATTGTAGAAAAACTTTATAAAATAAAATAAAACACCTTTGCGAACTTTGGAAAATTACGAAGATAAATTTAATTACCCATGTTATACTTGCTAAAATGATCAAATATCACGTGACAATCGTTTTGTTTCGATGAAAGTTAAACGTCAGAAGGTCTACTTATTTTAAAATCGTTCCCGAGTTATAAAGTAAATGATAAATTGTTTCTGCAATGCGCAAAGCTATTTAATAAATAAGGGTGCCAAATAAAAAGCAGTGTCGCTAGCGAAATATATACGAAATATGTCTTTGAACCCATCTAATCCTTAAACGTCAGTACATCCTGAAGCTTAAAATGAAGAAAAATTAATGCCGCGTGTAATTTATACTAGTACTTCAGCAGTAAGGTTCAGAGTTTATATAAAATCCGGGTTCAGATATAAACAAAAATAACTCCGAAGCGACTGTCGGATAAATTAAATTTACAAAAACTCATTATGTTCTGTTGCGTTTAGGTCTATCAGATTTGGCATTAATTAAACTTTTTCGTGCTATTAGGTATAATCCATTCTAATTTACCGTTTTGCGGGCTCAATATTTTGAATAGTGTGCGGGTTATTTCAAAAGTTTTTGAAATTATCAAAAAATAACGTGCAGATGGCAGTTGACTTGGCATTGGATTGCCATTTGGAATACAAATTCATTGCTTGCTGCAACGGATGTGATCTGTCTTTTCACTGTATCTTCTGATAGGGTTTCAGCGTACGCTCTTGTCTAATGCATTCTTGTATTATTATTGTTACTAGAGTTAGGGTATCTTTCCCGGGCCAAGTCCGTATTGAGTACGCAGTGCCCTCACCTATGTAATGTAAAAGAGCGGATAAAGTATAGAATTATAAGTTAGTACCGAGCAGACTTTTGTATAAGGTACACGTAAAATTATGAAATATGACGTACGGAAGGGGAAAACGAGATCATTGGGTGACGCAGTGCGAAAGTTTCTTGATGAATTTCCCTATTTATATTATAATGGTGCTAAGATATGCTGTAAAGTTTGCGATAATTCGTTGATGTGCTCTGACAAACGCGACTGTAGGAATTATACAAAAAATGTACAACACTAAAATAAGAAAATTAATAATAATAATAATAATAATAATAATAATAATAATAATAATAATAATAATAATAATAATAATAATAATAATAATAATAATAATAATAATAATAATAATAATAATAATAATAATAATAATAATGATACTAATAATAATAATAATAATAATAATAATAATAATAATGATGTCTTTATTGTCCAACAGAAAAACTCCAATAACAGAGTAACCAATAAAAATTATATATAGAGTGCTCAGCTTATATATATATATATTTGTACCTTGCGGTGTCGGACTATTCATTCTCTTATTTTTGTCTTCCACAGGTTTCTATTCAGCGCCAGTTGTTTGGCTTCAATCCATCCCATACTTCTCTCTTCCAATGTTCTATACACCTGCACCTTCCAGGTGTTTCTATTCTATTTTTGCCCTCTGTTTTGGCTTCAAATATCCTCTTTGTTATTCGATCTTCTTCCATTTTGTGTATATGTCCAAACCATCCCAGTTGTCTCTCCTCTATGATTATTTCTATTGGCTTGATATTTAGACTATTAGTGATTGTCGTGTTTCTGATTTTATCTCTTTTTGTTACTCCTTCTACTCTTCTTAGGAATCTCGTTTCCATGGCTGTGATTCTATTCGTGGTTGACTCACTGTCATATATTAGTGTTGGTACGCCCACTTCTTTATACACCTACTACTGGCAGAAATATATTTAAGAAAGAAAAACAGCAATGAATTTTAATGTAACATCAGTTCAGGGAAACCATCAAAATATCAATCAATACAAAATAAATTAAATATAGATAATTAAAATGACTAACAAAGAAAATAAACCAATACCAGTGTAATATTAAATCTATACCATGTGCGGTTAAGTAAACTATAACGACTAAGTAGATCCACCCATACTGAATGGATCAGGATACCGTGCGTTCGCATTCTTTGTCACGTGACTTATCGGGGCTTTTACTAACGTATTAGATCTAGCTCTCGGAACTTGGAAAGTAACATACGTTCTTGTGCCATATTATGGTACTATAAAATCAATATGAGCAAGTATCATAGGGACATCGATGTGATTATTTATCAGTTTAATCAGGAACTTGCCACTTGCTTCAGATCTGCGATCAGTTAGAGATCCTACGCGAAATCGACCAAGTAGGCTGTTGTAATCTAGACCACGTTCTGGGTAAATAACGTCTATCTTAAACGACATAAACTTGTTTTGCGCTCTTTCTGGTGCGACTTGCTGATAAAGATAATGCGGATACCAAAGCACGGATGCGTACTCTAGTTTAGTACGAACATATACATAGTATAAAGCAAGGAAAGTTATCAACTTACCAAAGGCACCACGCGATCGTAGGAGAAATCCCAAGGACTTGTAAATAGAATTTTTGCAGTAGTTAATGCGTTCCGCAAAAGATAACTTTTGATCGAATAGCACATCAAGGTCTGTCACCAAGGAGTGTCTAGCTATAATTGTCTAATTAATGAAATAGTTATAAGTAGTTGGTTTCCTACTCCTAGTGTAAGTCACAGCTACACATTTGCTTAGGTTCAAACAGATTCTGCTTTCTATGCTCCACGAATTAATTACATTCAAGTTCGCTTATAAAAGCATACAGTTTAGTTCAGAAGAGATAGTATGAAAACTTTTAAAGTCATCTGCAGAAACCAATACATTACAGTTCAAGAATGAAGGAAGATCATTTATGTAAAGGTTAAACAGCAATGGTCCAAAATTTGACCTCTGCGGCACTCTAGTAGTAAACATTAGTGAACATTAATAAAATTAATATGTGGTTTATCGTTCATGCTAATGGCCTGCGAAAATAAAGAGGATCGCACAACACCGAAGCATAATCATGCATGAGAACGCTCGGAATATCATCATGTCCAGAAACAGAAGTTGTTTTGATTCTGTTCAAAGGACAGCTGTTGACTTCCGACTTGGATATAGTAGTGTTATTGGAGAAGTTAGTGGTATATCCATTTGAAAACACACTGGCAAAGGCCTGCTGAATAACAGAAGGCTGGTCAAGAACAGGATTGTTATACTTCATAGACCCGGGAATTCTGGAGGAGTTTCGTTTGGTATTCATAAATTTCCAAAACAGTTTTGGATCACCAACAATATCGTTTTCAATCCTTTTGTGGTATACTTTATAGGCTATTTTGACTTGTGTTTTGATTAAGGACCTTAATCGTGACAACTCTGCTATAGCATTTAAATGTTTCATTACTTGTATAGGACGATAAACACAAATCAAATCGAATAATAGCAACAGAGAATAGAAGGGTTCGTATCTCTGTTCTCAAACGTTCAAGGAAAAATGAAATGCATGCATCCTTACAAAGTACAATTAGTTTAGGAAGTATAAAGTGATGACTCCGATAGAAGAATTTAATTCTGCGAAGTTATGAGGTATAGATATTTTTTTGAAATGGATTGTATTATTTTCAAACGAAGTTTGCTTGAATGGCATTCCATTTCCGACAAAAATGTTTTCTTTTAGAGGGAAATTTAAGTTTTCGCTGAATTACAACGTAATGACCTAGAGACTTTATAAGTATTCACCTGCAAAAGGGACACATTTTAAATAAATACGAACGAATTATGTAAATTGGAAATCTCGTGCTGCTATCGATTTTAACTTCAAATTCGCAACGTTTAACCTCATAACCGAAGAGGGTTTTATGTATATTTGCGAATCCTGTTTGCCTTTGCAGTGTCAGCTCAATAAATTTATATTTATATTGGACAAACATACCGTCCCGCTTTATTACGCCTTTCTTTCCATATATGTACTCTTACACTTTATATATGACTTAACTATTAGCGTTGCGTGGTGATCTTTTATTACTAAACGCAAAATTTACGCGACGGTGCAACGTAAAACCGTTGGTTTTTACGAGTAGTAACACTTTGTTCGATGTATTGAAGGTGCTAGTTTATACGACATATTTAAGTGCACTTAAGATCTTTAATGGAAGAATTTATAAAAATCTTTCAAGACGAGGAATAATTTAGAAGATATGCTCGTCTTTATTGTAACCAAAAATACGTATTTCGTGATTTTAAGAATTTAGATTCCATCCGTTCTAACCTCGGAATGTCACTCTTTGTGAAATTAGTACTGCTTTTGCAGCAGCAAACAATAGAGAATAAAAATAAACAACAAACAAAAAACAATATGTGCCAAAGATAACACGTGGGCTAAAAAGTCCCGCGCCTAACACATAGATGACGCTAGTTTTATTGCAGTCACCTTTCTCTCAGTTAGTACTAACCTTCAAAAGACAGCTGTTAAACTTTCATGATATTCTATTCATTAGTTTGTGAGTTATTGTGCTAAGAGTCACGCTATTTTTGTTATTTTCAAAACAATGGATCAAAAACAATTTCGTGTTTTAATTTTACACTGCTTCCTGATGGGAAAAAATACCGTTCAAGCGAAGCAATCGCTTGAAAAGTGTTATGGGGACTCCGCTCCATCAGAAACAACAATAAAACGTTGGTTTGCTGACTTCAAACGTGATCGTAGAGACACCGATAATGCAGAACGCAGTAGACGTCCAAATTAGGCGGTAACACCAGAAAACATTAAAAAAAATCCACAAAATCGTTTTGAATGATCGAAAAGTGAAGTTGCGTGAGTTAGCTGACATCGTAAAGATATCAAAAGAACGCATTGGCTTTATATTGCATGAGCATTTGACAATGAGAAAGTTCTGTTCAAAGTGGGTGCCGCGTTTGATCACTATTGAACAAAAACTAGAACGTGTTGATGATTCTGAGCAGTGTTTGGCCATGTTTAAACGTAACAAACCGAAATTTTTGCGTCGATATGTGACAATGGATGAAACATGGATCCATCACTTCACTCCGGAATCAAAACGATCGTCATCTGAGTGGACAGCAACTGGTGAACCTCGTCCAAAGCGCCCGAAAGCACAACAATCGGCTGGAAAGGTTATGGCCTTGGTATTTTGAGATGTGCGTGGTGTAATATTTATCGACTATCTTGAGAAAGGAAATACCATCAACAGTGAATGTTATATAGCGTTATTGGAGCGTTTGAAGGCCGAAATTGCAAAGAAACGACCGCATACGGCAAAGAAAAAAATGTTGTTTCATCAAGACAACGCACCGTGTCACAAGTCAATCAAAACAATGGCAAAACTACATGAATTGAACTTCGAATTGCTCCCACATCCACCGTATTCGTCAGATTTGGCTCTCAGCGACTACTGGCTGTTCGCAGACCTCAAAAAAATGCTCGCCGGTAAGAAATTTCGCACGAATGAAGAGGTTATCGCTGAAACTGAGGCCTATTTTGAGGCAAAAGATAAATCGTTCTACAAAAGTGGTATTGAAATGTTAGAGCGGCGCTGGAATGATTGCGTTGCTCTTGATGGAGATTACAAAGAAACCGTGTTTTCTTTGTTAGGCCCGGGACTTTTCAGCCCATGTGTTATAATAGTGAATATTTTCCACAAAGATTTATGCTAAATATTCGCAACTTATAGAGATACCAATCTATAGAGATAATAATTTATAGCGATTACATGGACTGGCGAGGATATAAACGACCTTTGGACAGGTATATGGGATAAACCAGATAAATATCGCTGTGGTGCATGGTTAAATGAGGTAAAAAAGAAAATACGGTAACTAGTCACGATAATGGGCTGGGACGTCAGCAGAAAGAGTTATAAGAGACTCCGAATTGGAGTGCCCCCAGACCTGATCGATCCACAACTTCTAGATAAAAAAAAATCATTCGCATACACAGACACTTAGTTGCTAGGTCTATACATCATTGAACAACCTCATTTATTATCAGCCTTCACGACGGAAGGACTTACTTGTCTGCTTCCAACAGTAAATCATGTGAAGTGTAAACCAATAACTTGCATGCCAAGCATCTGCAAAGTACTTACTTCTATAATGCGTAGGTCTTCCAGTAAACTCCACACCACACAAATAAATAATTTATTCGGAATTCAGCCGGTAACTCATAAACGTGTTTGAGTTGCTATCTGAACCACGTGCGTACTTCTTGTTGAACATCGCTATCACCCTGTAAATGTTTGTCGCAAAGATGCTTTTTGAGTGGACTAAGCAGGTGATAGCTGCTTGTGGTTAGATGCGGACTGTAAGCCGGATAATGAAAAAGTTCTCACTCTAATTCTATAATTCTCGCCTGGGTTAAGTGGGTCGAATGCAGTCTGAAATTATCTTGATGCAGTAATATTTCTCTGGTCAGTTCTTGGAATTGCACCCGGCAGCAACTATAAAACACTACAGTATGATTCAGTAGGCACTTTTTAATTTCTATTTTGGAAATGGTCTAGGAGCACTTCTTGAGAATCCCAGAACACGGCAAGCATAACCTTATCAGCTGAGGGCACAACCTTGAATGTCTTCGTTGACCATGAAGAAGAACGTTTCCATTGCAGTGAAGCATGCTGGTTCGGGTTGATACTGATGCACCCGTGACTCATCACCAGTACCAATCCTGTTAAGTGTGTCCTTCCGTACCTTGCGTACCGAGAGAAGTGTTGCAAGGACAAGCCCATTCGAATCCTTCGGTGCCCATCGGTTAGTTGTCTAGGCACCCACCGTGAACAAACTTTTCGAAAATTCAAACGATTGTGCGTCAGTTCGTAGGTTAAACCATGAGAACACCTTATTACAGTTGCTATGCTGTCTATTGTTACCCGCCCGTCATTTCGAATCATTTCTTCCACCAGTCGAGATGTTGTATCTGTTGTAATATGAACCTACGAGCTCTTAGGGAAAACTTCTACAGTCAATTATACACGGCTTTACGCGACGAACACTTGTCACCGTAAACAGGAGACACTTCCTTATGAGTATCATTTGCAGGAAGTCCTTTTGCCTAGCCGCTAACACTTACTAATTCATAGGGGCTATATATAGCTGCTATCTTCAGCTAACCCACAGTAGTTTGTGACTTATTTAATGACTTTCTCTCGTAATCCGAAGAATTACACAAAAAAGTGTTAACGTAAACTATTGGTGCAAATTCATCGTACGGTATATAAACTTTCTTGGCGCTGCTTGCTATAAATTATTACACCTTACGTTTCCTGAAATGGAAGCTTTTTAGTAATAGTAACATTTTTAGCAGTTTATTGAATGAAATATACACTAAAGCTCATGAAGTTAAGACAACACTTCGAAATAATAACAGAGCCAATTAGCTAACGTTCAAGTAAAAGTCTTCCATTGATTGCGAAGTTTATTTTTAAATTCTTTCTACAACATCCTATTCATTTCATTTCAAACTTGCAGATTCTCGCCTAGAAGAGCACTTAATATTATTGGGGACATGAAGAAGTATACCACGTTATGATTAAATTAACTCTTGAAAAATATTTTGTAGAACTGCACACCGAACAGTCCGCAATCATAATAAATTCTATTCCACTCGAGTACATGTATACATGTGCTTACGTATATATGTATATACATGCATGTGCTCGTTTATTTCCGTTATTCGCGAAATACGTCCGCAAAATAATAGCTACAAATACACTTTCTTTATTCCATTAAACGCAATGGACGGCTGTATTGTACTTATGCTAGCTACTTCATTGCATGGCACCATAGTCGGGCTGGAGAACTGAAACAACGCAGAACCCATTAATTTCGACGGGATATTCCTTCCCTCTTGACCTACGGCGAACGATCCTGCAGCGAACTGTACGAGAGGCGGGTCTGTTGAAGTTTTTAATTTGTCTGCGAACTTTTTCGAAGTCCGTTTTGTTTAAACTTTTTAATCGAAATTATAAGCGAGAATAATGGCGAGAGAATAGAACAGCCAGTTCTGCCTTGAGTTGTTTCGCTTTTTTTCGTCCTCGTTCAGCAATTTATTAACTCAAGTGCTTTCGTCGTGGCCCTTTTTTGATTTTCAAAATGGGGCGAGAATGTTGAAAATTTAATGGGAAATATGCTAATGCTTCCGGCGCTGTTAGGATGATGTGTGTTTAATTGTTGAAAAGAGATCCCAGTTAAGTTGATGGTTTTTGTCTTTTCCTTAAATGGAGTAGATTTAATTTTAATAAATTTTTACTGAAGTACTTCGGTATTTTCCTAACCACAATACTTTATTAAAAACTAGTCGCACGTTTCGATAGCTAACCTATCACCTTCAGCAGTATTACTGCACTAACAATCTAAACTAGAACTAGATTATTTACACCCGCCAAAATTACGGTCGGCTGGATGATGATCAATAGTCTCGGTGGGGCAAGTTACAGTGTTCAATAATGTTTACGTACTCGCATCATTTATGATCGTGACCTTTATGAGTGAGCATAGGCGATGCGGACGCAGAAATGTTTAAAATAATGATGAAAATATATTATATAATGTGCTGAAACACTTATTGTTTTAAGAAGTTTCTTCACTTTGGGACACAGTTCGTGAAATCTTTTTGTACATTTTGGGAACTTCAGAAATACTGCCTTCGTATGAGCTATTAAAGCATTTACTCTTGGATAATATTTAGGGGTCAATGGCGCCACAAGGTTTAAAGCATGGATTTTACATGTTACATGTAACAGATTGTCACTCCGTTCTTTAAGAGATCGACCTAAGTAAAGTATGCTACCGTCACTCACAAACATTAAAAGTTAGGTGATAGATACTTAAAATTTGTTCAATGCCCTCCACACTACTTTTAAAATTTCATCTGTAGTTCATTTTGCAGCTCTTTTGGAAGATAGGGGATGACGTTTCAAACCCTTCCATTGTTCGTACCATCACATTCATGTCGATCGGTTGTTTCGTCCACACATAATCACAATTTTTTATCTTTCCATTCTGTTTTAATTCTTCTCTCAACGTAGTCACCAACAGATGGCATAAAGTTTTTTAACGATGTCCGACTTAGTAATGTATAATTCGAATACTTGCTCCAGAAGGAGGCAAGTGCTTGTTGGTCTAGTAAAGTGAAGGGTACGTTATATATTCGCTGTATCGTTTGCCACGGATTGCAGAATAGTGTTTTATACTTTTTGGGTGACATTTACACTTCCACCTGCTGGTAACACGTCAAATAGTTGTCGCACTTTACATATTTAATTCTATCGCCTTCGTATTCTAAATCCGGCATACTCGCTCTTACGTTTTCTAGTTTATCCGGAATATGCCGTTTCCGAAACCCAGTCGAATAATACTCAACAAGCGTGCTTTGATACGGGTACTCGATTCTATAGCTCACTGTTATTTTCAGTTTTCCCATAGCAGTTTGTGATTTATTTAATGACTATCCCTCGTATAATTGACCAAGATTTAAAAGGTTGAAGGTAAGTAACATAGGTAGTAGAGAATGAAAGCAAATTACCCGATAACGCTATATCAATGCGAGTTGCAGCTAAATGTTTAGAGTTGAATTCGTAATTGTTTTTGAAATAAATTCACGCCGATTGGTATTTATTTAATAAGCATCAATGAATGCAAATACCTACACCTATACCATAAATTTTTAGTAAAATTCAATCGACAATATTTGTTTTAGTTCATTATAAATAAATTCTACTGGTGCAATAAAGCTGTGGTTAGTTACCGTATCATTAAGTTTACGTTACATTTGTGCTTCTGAAAAGAGTGCACTGGATTAATTTCAACAGCGCATTGGATGTAGAAAACGAATTATTATTTGCATATATTAATTGTATGTATTGTATCATTTGGACCGTGCTAGCCGCTGGCTTAAATTCTGTATTAATTAAGAGATTACGCCATCGTGTATACAATAGAATGTCAATTATCCAAGCTCCAATTGACAAGCGTTCCCAATTATAAAAGTATATTTCCGTCTCGCGTAGTTGTTTAATAATTTTCTATGCGTATACAAGTTTTTGAAAGATACGTATATAGGACTCAAAGACCCTGTTGGAAATTGTTTTTATTAGAAAATATTTGAAATTAATTTATACATTTATTTTATTTATTTTAAAATAAGGGCGTTTTACTTGTATTGTAGTAATATTCAGTGTCGATATTTTATAATAAAATATCTAGCATTTCGAGATGTTGACGTTGTTAAGGCATTTCTGTTGCATATCTCCTAAATATGTTAAATCTAACTTTTTTATATCTTTACGCTTCCTGGCAGTAAGCAAATATCATCTATGCAGTCCAGGACTGTGAGTTTAATATCCAAAAAATAGTCCAAAGTAATAATTACATTGAAACATGTATTGAAGCAAAAAAGATGAAAGCAACTGTTCTCGTTTAATTTAGTTTGCAAATGGCATGTTGGAAGTCATCGCATGATTTCCATGGTTTTTCTCGATTCCTTTCGGAGTTTAAAATATACAAAGGCCTGTTCAGCATTCGTCCACGTCCACACACAACATCCTCGAAACGTTGTGTGGGTTGATATGGTTGAAGACAACAATAGTAGCATTTCTCATAAGAGGAAGTTTAAATGGTGACACACGACTCTCAGAAATATATAATTGTAAAGTAATTTCTCTATTTGAAGCATTTCTTCTTTTTGGTATATCTTCGATCAAATAAACTAACAATACAAAATAGGGTTTTCCTAACGCAGTCACACAGGTCTCTAGTATGTCGCCAATATACTAGACGCACACTGAGTTTACAGTTTATTATAGGGCACGTGCATGATTCAGTACCTTTCCCAAATTCCATTTCATAACGCATTCATCCCCAATTTGCTATGCATTGTTGCTTTATTACCATCATAAAATTAAATACAGGAATACATGGTCTTCGTGTTTGAATGGTTTTTGTAAACAAGTCTGATTGTATTGAATGTATACTATCGACATTAGATTTTAGAATTTCCCTAAATATTTTAAAAATATTTTTAGGTGTAACACAATAAATTAGATGCAACCAAACTTATGAACGGTGGTGTATGTATCTACACCAAATTTTAGCAGAATATTCCTCAAACAACTAAATTATTACTGATCCTGTATAGGTATAAACATAATGTTTAATATATAAATATAATAGATTAACACCAATTTCATGGCATTTTCAGTCATGTACAATTCTAAATCCCAGAACACAAAGATGAAAATTTTATATAAATAATCATGTTCCAAAGCATAAAAGCCACTAACTAGGAACAGAAAAATTATGGTTGCAAGCATTATAATTAGCTATCACACGCAGGACTGGTAACGTCTTCATCACTGTTGTTACTGTTATTATCACTATTATTATTATTAGTGTTACTGTTATTACACTGGTCAACACACATATTGGTGCCTCGGATTTTTTAAGAGTAATTAAGCATCTTGGGGTGCCTAATCCAAAAATGCCGTCACATTTGTTTTATCAGATCTAGTATTTGAAATTCACTCTTTCTACCCTATTTAGAAAAAAAATCGTCAAAATTAGATATAATGTTTTGTTATGTACGTAACCTTTTAAATATTACTATTCGACAACTGTTAACTGAAACACAAAAAATTGGTTGGGAGGTATTACATACATGTACAATTTTCTATTATCAGTTAAAAATTTCCTTTTATAAGATGTCCTTACGCTGAAGATTCCAGCAGTAATCGCCCACCATATGGGTATCCCATCTTCCTCGGTACATGTTCTCCATAATACTGATGTCTTTGTGAAATCTTTCTTCCTGTTTCTCACTAATATCGCCTAAGGTTTCTGGAAAATGATCTAAGTGGCTGTGGGGGCAATGAATCTTGATGCTGATGTTACGTTCGAGTAATAATTTAGGTCTCCTAAATATTTAGATAATTATTTTGGCTTTAATATTTATACGTATGAGTAAAAAATTTTACCGTGGTGTATCTCAAAAGCTAGAGCTGCTAGGAAGAAGTGCCAGCTATATTTGGAACCTGCGCATCAAAAGACCCGTAAATCAGTTCGTATTTTACAGGCACTAATTTTGTTGGGCGGTGTTATAAGGCAGGTGGATGATTGAGTATCCCTCCCAAATTTTATTTCATAAGGCATTCATCTCCAATTTGCTAGACGTTATTGCTTTAGTGCTATCATAAAATTTAATATAGAAATATTATTGTCGTATTTGAATTGATTTTGTAAATAAGTCTTATTGTTATGAATATATACTATTAACATTAGATTGTAAATGCTATTCTAACAAGACTAGTATGAATTTCCCTAAATATTTTTAAAACCGTTCTGGGTCTAATACAATGCATTAGCTGCGACCAAACTTATCAACGGTAGTGTGTATGCATATATCCCTCCAAAAAAGAAAAAACAAATAACAAAATTATTACTGATTCTGTATGCGTATAAACATCAATTTCCAGTTACGAGGGGAGGTCCAGAAGTTCGTGGAATGGAGGGAATGGAGTGGGGATAGGGGCGCTCGCTAGGTGTCATTCTGATTGGCGACTCATCATTAGTATATACGTTAAGTTGCAGCCTTATAGCATCAATTGTTTACGAATAGTTGCCTGCTAAACAAGTCAATCCGGAAGAAAACTGAAATTATGGAGGAATTGAACACCGTGCTGTGATAAAGTTCCTTACAAAGCAATAAAAGAACGCTCAAACCATATTGAATGAAATGGAAACCATTTATGGGGAACAGTGCCCTAGTAAATCAATGATTTATAAGTGGCATGGTCTTTTTAAACATGGTCGGGAGTCGATTGAAGACGACCCCCGCTCAGGACGGCCAGTTGAGACCACCACATCAGACATCGTCGAAAAAATGCAAAAATTTCTACTGCAATATGCCCGTTTGAAGAAAAAATAATTATCTGCATTAATTGTAGCAAAAAGGTGATACATTTTGCGTATTCTACATGACCACCTGGGTATGACAAAAGTCAATGCAAGATGGGTACCGAGAATGCTCACGCCGCTGCAGAAACAGCAGCGCGTCTGTGCGTCCAAACAATTTTTGGAGCTGTGTGGAGACAAACCTGCATAGATTTTGGAGCGGATTGTTACCGGAGGTGAAACTTGGGTTCATCACTTTGAGCCTGAGTCCAAACAGGAGTCCATGCAATGGCATAAAAAGGGGAGACCACCGCCAAAGAAATTCAAAGTGTTAGAGTCGGCTGGAAAGTTGATGGCTACTATTTTTTGAGATTGTAGGGAATATTATTGATTGATTACAAAGAAAATGGTAGGAGCATAACCGGAGAATATTACGCAGCGATATTAGAAAAATTAAAGGAGGCCATCAAGGAAAAACGTCGAGGAAAATTGACCAAATTGCAAGACAATGCTCGGGTTCACAAGAGTAAAGTTGCAATGGCTGCTCTGCAGAAGCATGGCTTTTAATCAATAGTCCATCCACCCTATAGTCCAGATCTGGCACCTAGTGATTTTTATTTGTTCCCCAATTTAAAAAAAGACTTGCGTGGAAGAAAGTTTTCCGACGACAATGAGGTAAAGGGGGCAACTTTGGCCCATTTTGAGGCGAAAGATAAAAAATATTTTTATGATGGTTTAGAACAATTAATTCATAGATCTAATAAATGTATTGTGCTTAAGGGTGGTTATATTGTTGTTTTATTTTATTTAAAACCCTTTCATTCCACGAACTTCTGGACCTCCCCTCGTACGTACAATTCTAGATTCTAAAACACAAAAATGGTTTTATTTGAATGGTCATGTTTCAAAGCACAAGAGTTACTAATAACCAGGAACAGAGAAAAATTTAGTTGCAAACACTATAATTAGCTATCATAAACAGGACTGGCAACGACTTCAACATTTACTATTATTACTATTGTTATTACTGTTAGATCTTCTTATCACTGTTATTATTATTACTATTGTTGTTATTATTTATATGGCATCGAGAAATTTGAAAATTTAATAATATACAGGTTGTGCTATTTAAAATAATAAAATTCGATAACTCACCGGCAAAGCCAAACATCCTGTGTACATGAAAATATCTATACAAATTACCTGATTCTGAATAATAGCTTTCATATTTTTAAATAAAGTGGGTAGGTAAGTTCTAACCCACCGATCTCAGGTAAATGCTACACCTAATATAACAATATAATACAGTATAATCAAGCACAGTTCGAATACTCATGTTTTCCATCGGTATTTTTTAATGTAACACTTAGATTGTTAATGTTTTATTTTACCATACTCGATGAGATCAGACTTAGGAATGCGTTGTCTTCCGTTGGTTAGATTATCTTGCAAGTTTCTGGTCCTCATAAATCGTAAAATCTCTTGAACGGTTGGTGAGTCACGTTCTATAGGATGACTGTAAATACCAAAGCTTATCTTCTTCTTTAGTGCGGGGGATCGTTTGCATATTTTATTCCCACGTTCCGCAAGGTAAAATAGTTCACCTTCTAGGATTGCTTAAAATGTAAAATTAAATAGAAAAAAAATTACATTTCTCCCGGCATCTTTCAACTATCGAAGGAAGAGTATGTAGTTGATCGGATTTTACTTTATTTGAAATGAAAGGTTCAAGTTTGTCTACACTATGAATGGTAAATATTAGAGCGCGATTATACAAGGGATGTTTCTAAAATTCTGGGAATTGTGCTTTAACTAAATTATGTAGAACTTATAGGCAATACTATTGATGATGAGACAAATCTTCACATGTTTATGGAGCCATTTATATCATTCAGTCTGATTCAGATGTAGGACCCATATAGATTCGTTTTCGTAGCACTGTTTGTGTGTCCACGGAAGATGCCGTTACATATCAAAGAGCAATAATTTTCTTCTTGTAGAAAGAGGGTGTGAAAACTTCAAATATCTTAAAATTTTAAACGTCTGCGAGGAGTGTTTGGTGAGTTTTTTTCTTCTTCCTTTCTACACATGGTAGGTAGGCTACTGCGTGTTTTCTTCCTATGCCTGTTCGGATATAGATATCCAGCACTGCTTCCAGCGTCTTGATAGCCTGCTCTGATTTCTTTTTCCGATAGGGTTATTTATTTTGGCACTTTTTACCAGTCTATCATCGTTCATTCTGTCTACATGGTTGTTCCAGCATTTTTTTCGTTTTCTTATCCATTTTCTCACGTCTTCTATTTTGCTTCTGATTCCAGTGGTCTTCGATGAATGCTTCTCATTATTTTCATTTCGACTGCTCGCACTATTTGCTGTGTCTTGGAAGTATCTGGTGTTGTTTCAGCAGTGTATATCATTATGGGCCGTATTGCTGAATTGTATACTTGCTTTCTTTGCTTTTTCTTCTTCTTTGCTTGTCCTTTGCTTTCCATTTTAAGATATTTGTTCCCCCATACAACGTCTCCTAAGCAGTCTGAGATTTGAGATGCTTTCATTACTTGTTCCCGGACTTTACTATCTAGAGTGGTAAATCTACAGAATCTATAAGTGCTGTAATCGGTGGATCCACCGTTTTAAAAGTGGTAGAACATCATTAGAAGACGATCCATGTTGTCTGAAATAGGACAGGCGAATGACCATTTTTGAACACGACAAATTCACGGCATCTTACATGATTATTTGGGCGTAAGTAAGGTTTCAGCCCGCTGGGTGCTGAGGCTGTTGGGACCGGAGCAGAAACTCAATAGGTCTGGCACTTATCGTCAACTTCAGTAGCACTCCACAAGATGCATCCGTAATACTAAGTTCTGCACTAGCATTGCTGAGTTTTCCGACAATTTTTACCTGCATTCCATAAATAAACTAAAAAATGCTAGCAGTTCTGGTCATGACTAGATTTGCTAGTTTTTCATTGAAGATTGAAAATATGTGCTGGTGAATCCTTTGTGCAGAATCTTTTCTTTAGCCTCAAAAACCTCGCTGTTCCCGGATAAATGGAAGATTCCTCGTATTGTGCCTATATTCAAAGCTGGTGATCCTGCCGATATATCCTACTATCATCCTATATCTATTTTGTCAAACTTTGCCAAATTCCTTGAACGATGGCTATATTCTGCTATTTGTCCTTGCATCAAAAACAGCATTCTGCAAAAGGCAATCAACTGTGACTAATTTATGTTATTTTATACAGTACTTGTGTCAAGCCCTAGATTCACGTATTCAGCTTGGTGATCTATATATCGATTTTGATGAAGCTTTTGATCGTCCCAATCGGTCTTTGATTCCTTATAAATTGATGCCCTTTGGATTTAGTGATTCTCTGAGTAATTATTTCAATCGCATGTGTTTAATAAAGGTCAGTACGAATTTAGCTTTCGCGAATTTTGTAATTCTTCGAGAGTTTCCCAGGGGTTTAAGCTTGGGCCTTCAATATTCCTTTTATTTATAAATGATATAACAATCCATATCTCGCCTCATACTTTATTGTTCGCTAATGATTTTAAATGGTTCCATGTAGTGTCTAGCCCTGACGATTGTAGCTTGCTGCAGGTCGATACTATAAACATATCTAGATAGTGTACACTGGGTAATGTGACCCTTAATGTCAAACAGTGCGAAGTGATTTCCATCATTCCTCGATATACGACCATTACCTTCCACCACAAGCTTGATCAAATGATTGTTGAACGTGCTGAAGTGATAAAGGACTTGTTTTGATACGCAACTTATTTTTGCGCAACGTATTTTTAACATATCACGTACCTACGTGCCTACATATATACCTAATTACTATGCTGTCGTCAGATCCCGTTTGGAATAGTCAGGTCCTCTTACTATATGTCTGAAAAATATGTATATTATATATATTCGCAAAATTTCACTGGTTTCGGCTAAACGGAAATTACCCACTTAGAGGTATTGATCATGATGTTGTTGTCGTGGCTTAATTTATCTTCTCTTAAGTAGATATGGGTCAGAAACCCATATCTACTGGCATGCTTTTCATGTTTAGATGTTTTGCAAAAGTCAGCTATTTTCGTTGTCTGTACTAACTTTAATCTTCTTTCCTCACAGTGTAATCTCTTTCACGATTCTATAGATACACTAGAAAAGGTTGTATTGATTATTTTCATATATCTGTCCTCATTTGTCAAGATCTGAATTTGATAAACGGCAACCCTTTCTTTTTAGTAAATTTTACGTGTCTAAAATATTTCTAGTGACCCTTCTACATTGCGCCGCGTAGGGTTAACTCAGAATGCAAAAAGGCCTGAATTAACACAACGTGATAAAGAGACTGCACACACAAAATTTTATACGAATTTTAACCCTTGTATCTCTTGTGTGGCATGCGGTATATAACATGGCCAAGACTCCCTCCTACTCCTCCAGCAAAGACCGGCCGGCTTCTTAACTTTTCGAGCGTTGAGAGAGCACACCGGGACAGGTCTACTTTCTGACTCACAATCAGTTCACCGGCATATCCTCCGCATGCATGGCAGTGGGTATATCGAGTTGGTTGCGTTTACGTCCGCCCGTTGCTCGTCAAACCGAATCGTCTTCGAATCCAACGGTCGATTCGCAACAACAGCAAAACGAAACCGCCAAACGGCCAACCGGCAAAAATAGAAGATACGTCTCATTAGCTACGAACTATCCATCGAAACGATCTCATTATAGTGCGACAAGTAGTGAAAGTTAAATGTAAATTTCACGCGAATCGGCAGGTACAGCGCTTGTAGCATTGTCTACGGTCTTGTTTCTTTTGTTTCCTAACCGATATTCTATTCCCTGGTGCCATTTTTCTCTGCTCTTATTCGAATAGGCTTCGGAGAGGAATCGTGCGAGTTCTTGGATCGGTTTCAACGATTACGGAGCTGTTTTTGTTTAGTGTTTCTTGTGTGCATGTGATACGCGGTGTTCGTTGAAGGTTTTCGTTAGTTCGGTGTGTCGACGTCCGGTTAATTTCCGTTCCTCCGCTTCTGTATCACCTGTTTCGGGGAGTAATTCGAGGAATGTTGGATGTAACCGTTGGTACGTAACTCTATAACTGGATATACATGTTGCATCTGCATTTTGAAAGAAATATCGAAGATCTTTACGAATTTGAATGGTTCGGTTTTAATTCTAGACGAATTCTAGCTCATTCAGACATTTCTATTCTGTACTTCCACAAAAATGTTTTGAAGTTTGATGCAATTTTATACTACTTGAACTACTTAAACTTCAGTCTATCAGACAATCGTATTTTTATACAACAAAACCATTTATCACAGAAATTCCTTTTTATAAGAATTATAAAGCTACAACTTTTACTTAAAAGTCTGTAAATACAAGTCATTAGCTCTATCCTAAGTTAAAAGGAACAAATTTTGAAAGTCGTTTTGGGTCCATTGGGTCGATAAATATGTTTATATATATATTTATATTCTCTTAATAACAAAAATTAATTTTGAATTTGTTATGGCTAGTATTAAGACCTTTGGGTTCAGTGGCGGACTCGTGTTTAAAAAATGTGGGGGTTGAAAATGTTGCAATACCTTTTACAGTAGGTGACTATGTATGCTTTATTAAAAAATATTTTTGCTAGGGTATTTACCAAGAAATAAAAAAACAACTTTTATTAACTTACTTTACTAACTTTTACTGACTAATATCCTGATTTTATTGAAATAGAAAACCCATGCTATGACCTTCGGTATTAGCAAATTTATATTGATCTGATTAAAATCTGAAATAATTTCGATAACGTCTTTTCTTGTGTCTTGCTGTTTTTTAAGAAAGTCTATTCTTTTCACAGTAGAAAAACACAGTTCTGCTTCAGCTGATGTTATAGGAATTGTAATTAGAATTTTTAAAAGTTTTAAAGTTTTGCGTATAGTTCACTGTTTTGTGCAATGATGTCGTAAAGTGAAAGCAAATCCAAAATTGAATCTTCTGTTTCATAAATTATGCTTAATTCAGTATGGAATTTCCATTCGTCAAAGTATGGGTAAGACTTAATTGTTTCCTGAAAGACATTTTCAGAAAAATGGAGAGAGACTGGTACCTTGTCGTAACTTTATCTTCTATGATCTTTAGTAGGGATATTATGATTTTCTAAAAATGTCAAGCCTCTTTCGCATAAATATTTAGATTTGTGCTCCTTAATGTGTATCAGTTTCAAAAACGTTTCAAAGAAAGCGCTACATCTTTTACACATCGAATAATAAAGTTATCCTTAACTTCCTTAGAGTAAAACTACAGTTGGCATTATATTTTTTTATTTTTCGGCATAGTGTCCCTCTACACTAATGCACTTGGTCCATCGGTGCTCCTACATCTCAACAGCCACCTGGAAAAATTTTTGTCCGACATCTGCAAACCAGCTCTCTACAGGTTGCACCATTTCATAATTACCGAAAAATTTTGCCCACGTAAGATTTTTTTTTAATTTAGGGAACACTCTGTAATCACTAGCGGTCAGAGCCGCTGAATATTGCGGGTGCTCCATTAATTCAAAGCCTGCTTGGTATATAGCAGCCACAGCAATACCAGATGTATACCTGCGAGCATTATCCTGATAGAACAGCACACCGTGCCTTAACTATCCTCTGCGTTTCTCTTTAATAGCGTTTCGCAATTTAGAAATCAATTATGCGTAGTAGGCCCCTGTAATGCTCTGTCCCTTTTGCAAATAGTCAGTCAGGATGATTCCATGAGCATCCCAGAACACAGATAGCAAAGCCTTGCCAGCAGATGCCACAAATTTGCGTGGAGGAGGAGAACCGTGATGTTTCCATTCTCTACTGCGCACTTTGGTCTCGGGATTATAGTGGTGCACCCATGACTCATCCATGGTCACATACCGCCTAGGAAAGTTCTCTTTGTTTGCTGGGTACCTTTCCAAAAGACGCTTAGAAATCAACACCTGATTCGGGGCATCCACCTTGAACTCATCTTTTTCATATCTAATGCTTTAGTAAGTATATTGTGCACCATATGACGTGATAAGCCAGAACCTTCCACAATCTTCCTGATGCGTACTAGTCGGTCTTCCAGTCCGATAACGTGTACCTTTTTTGTCTGTTGTTGTCACCGACATGTTGGTTTTCACAGGATGTGTTAAAATCTCGACACCAGCGTTTGACTATATCATAAGAAACTGCAGACTTACTAATAGTTTGAAGGTATTGCTTACAGCAACGTTACTATATACAGCAGCCCACTGAGGGCGAAACGTCGGCAGATTCATGGAACCACGACGCGGTTTTAACTCAGAAAGTTAAATTTCTTAAAAGTTGGATAAAATGAATTGATAGATGCCTCTATTATGCGCGCAAGTTATAAAAAATAGAAGAGGCTATATTGAGGGAAGCAAAATTTGATTTAATTTTAAATAATAATGACCATGATACAAACGCGACATTATTAAAACACATAGGTGATCAAATACTTTTGGACGATAATGTACATTTGCTGCCTTTGGCTGTTATTTACTATTTATTTGTAGAGCTCTTATCGGAGATCTTGACTTACTCTATGCATGTTGTAACGACGTCATATTTGTAATCTGGAACAACTTAGAACAAGGTAAATTTCAATGATAGTAAATGGACTGTTTCTAATTACAAAATAAGTTGAAGTGGTCCAGATCAATTGATTTTTCTATTCCTGGTGGTTTTTCGAAATCACGTTTGTTTTCAAGTTACATTAAATCTGCTGTATATTAGTTTATTTTGCAAAGTAGTTCGTAGATAATGAGAATAATAATATTTCTTAAACGATTACATTAACTAAGCGGGTATCCAAACATTTATCCGTCCATAAACACTTTAGACAATAATTCTGTAACGTCTGCTATCGTTAATCTTTATAAATAGTTTATTTGAACAAAACTCCATGACTATTTTTTTTTAAATTTCAAACGTTTACTTGAAACATTATGACACATCAATTTTTAAATCTCCTAACCTCTAAAAACTTAAACAACCGCCTTACCTATGGTTTGTATATTCGTCTGCTGAAAAAAATATCGCAAAAAAGGTTTATATTCCCGCACCAATATTATTATTATTCACTGTTATTACGGCAATTTGTTGGACACTTACGCAAACATTTAGATTTAACTTCTACATTTTACGAACAGTAATAAATCAAGGCATATTTACTCACGGTAATGTTTATAATTCAAATTGGTTTCATCCATTGAAATCGTGGAAAGTTTTAATATTTTTTGTACGTTTTTATGCACTTAACTAGAGTATGGGATATTAATTTTGTTATAACAATTTTATGCAAATATTTAGGTCGTGACCTTTTTGCATACTGACTCAATTTATTTCAACGGTATTTTTAAGCATGGTTTCGTTTGACGTACGACATTTTCTCAAGCATTTATTTACACGCATTTACCTTTGCAAACGAAAAGTAAAGGCGTCTGTATGTTCTTAGTCATCGCCAGTTATTTGTGCAAAGGTCTTGCACAAGTATTCAAGTTCATTGGTTCTTCCTCTATCCTTTACTGTAACGTTATGTGCAAACTAGAAATGAAGAGTCTCTCAACGGGTATACCATACCGATCATAAGTCATCCGAGGCATCCTAAAAGTTCTTTTCAAAATAAAAAGAATATAATAAAATAATGGCCAGGTTTAGGTTATTTTTTTTTTATTAAAATACAGGATTTGAGAATTTATTTCTTCAAAATTATGTCTACTAAACATATTCCGTTATTTTGCTGGCACTCCTCTAAACGTGAACTACTTGGTACAAATTCTCCGCGATAGCCACCATTTTCGAATATTCTCTTTTAATTCATTCCGAGAGTGGGGAGGGTATATTTTTGATTTAAGGTAGCAAATTTCTTTTGGGCAACCAAACTACTGCCATATTCGAGAACACGTTGACATTTTTTATTAGAACATATTTAGCTTTTTAACATTTCCATGTTAAAAGGTCACTTTGCGAAAGCATTCTTTGACAATGTAACGCATACGATTCAACAGATCTTAAAATGGTTGAGCCGAAAGCGGGCTGGCATAAACATGTAAAAGTTTGACATCTTGTCTGAGGCTTACATGATGGACAATGAGGAGACACGAAAATTCTTCTTCTGATTAGCAAGCTGCCGTAGAATGAACTAAATGGTAATATTAAGCAGGTGTCAACTTTCTCATATTTTCATCTGATATTGCGACAAAAGAATATTGTAAGCTTTTGCCTCATTCGAATAACCATACTTACAGATTTCACTATGATATAAATTTCCGCTAGTTAACGCTTTTCGATACGGCGAGTGTAAACTGGGCACCAAATTTGCGGATTTACCTACCTTAAGGATTGATTAATTCTGCAGGTAATCTAGGCTCCATGTACCCTTCGAGTAATGAGCTAATTAAATACAAATATAGGTTCTTCAAGGAATTTGTTTAATATACGAAATTAGATCCGCTTCTCAGTTTTTTGTTGTATACTGTGTAGATCTCTTTCGTGAACAGTAATAACGGAAAACGTTTGTTAGTGGTTAATTAGTACGACGGTGACCTGAAATGTTTCCGGAATTGACAAGAAAAACACGGTGCGATATTTTATCTTTATTTTTCGATGTAGCCTCCTCGAAGCTCAATATACTTCTTGAAACGGTGCTGCAGTCTCTCTAAGCCGTCGGAAAAGTATGATCTTTCGAGGTCTGCAAAACTACCACCTCTAGCGGCGATGACCTCCTCAGAGATTCTCCTTCAATACTGCATCGAATCGGGTCAATAAATCGCTCTAGTATTGCCCCGTGATCGTCCTTCCCTTCTGCAGATAATCGACGAGGATCACACCTTGGAAATCCTAAAAAATGGTCGCCATGACCTTTCCGGCCGATGGAACGATCTTTGCTTTCCTCGGAGCCGATTCGCCCGGAAAAGTCTACTGATTCGACTGGTCCTTGGTTTACGGTACGTAGTGGTGGATCCAAGTCTTATCACGGTTACAAAGCGCATGAAGAAATCCCTTGGATTGCGTTGGATCCTGTCTAGATACTCCTTCGAAACAGTCACCCGATTTCGTTTTTGCTCCGATGTGAGAAAATGCGGTAGCTGTCGCGCCGAAAGCTTTCTCATACCCGAAATTTCGTGTAGGATATGGCCAACGCGTTCTTTTGAGATGCCTATCATCTCTGCTACGTCTTTTAGCTTCAATCGGCGATCCGCTAACACGACATCATGAATCTGGCTGTCCATTTTACCGTTGGTAACGGATTTTGGGCGTGCACTGCCTGGTTCGTCACTTGTGCTTGCGCCGCCACATTTGAACTCGCTCACCCAGAAGCTGATCGTCGAAAATGTTTGCGTACATCCGCCACGAACCTCCAGCAAAATATTTCGAATTTCCGTGGCCGTTTTTCCAACCATCACTGCACGAAATTCAATTTTATCCATTTTTCCGAAACTGCCTGACTTGCTACACAAAACACACTCTTAAAACAATAACTATTGACAATAGACATCTGAAATTTTAACAGTTGCCATAAAAAGTTTGCCCTTGCCGGCCAATGAAATCTACTTCAACTTTCGTGCACCATTTCTTGCCGATTCCGGAAACATTTCAAGTTGCCCTTGTACACATTTTCAAAACAGAAAATGAAAAATGGCAAAGTGTTTTGGCGTTGTTCAAAAAAAATCTTTAAATTTTCCTGCAAAAGTACTTACGCCTTGTGCAGAAAATTTAGTGAGCAGAAGCCAGCTCGAACAATGTCATGAACAAAATAAGGTTAAATTAAAAAGAAAAGTGATTTGATTGCCATGGATGAGATTTCCGAAAAACTGGCAAAAGTTATTCGCCGTGAACTGGGTAAGGAAGTGCCAGAACCGATTACAACAGACTTCACTTATGTCTGAAGAAATTTGTACAACAGAAAGAGAAGATTACACATCGCAGTTAACGTCTCTACACCTCTCAAATAGCACCTGTGCACTGAATAGTGCCTCTCTAGTGCCCACTGCATCACGAAAACCGAACTGAGTGTCAGACATAATCCTCGCATTTTTCGTATATTCGTATATCTTTTTGCATCTGGTTTCTTATGTGTTTATAGAAATTCTGACGCTAATCACTCATTCGGTATTTTGCCTGTTTCGTAGATGCAGTTGAACATATTTGTCATCTGTATTTGTCATATTTGTCAGGCACTACTATTACTTAAACAATGACAATACAGCCAAATTCCATTGTTACAGTGATGAGGTCAAGCTTACGTCGGTTAAACATGTTTATATTGCACAATCCTCGTATGATACCTTTTGTCATTGGTTTTGGTGCCAAGAAATAACTATTTTTAAGCAAACAATTCATACGTTTAGTGTATTCTTATGTTCAAACAGGACACCTGACTTTCTTTTACTATTATTCTTTCACATGTACTTTCTATTAGGTGTGAGTATTTTAATGTAGTATTGGTTCTCGAAATCCGGTGGAAATGAATGGTGTGAAATTGTTATTATAATTTAAAACTACGTATACAAAACAAGCAGGTAGCCGTATTTAATTGCTACTCATTAAAGTAATTATTTTTACATTCTACTTATGGTTCTAGAAAAAGAAAATTTTTAAGAAAATGTATCATAAAAATGTTAAATTAATATTTATTATTGCAACATAACTAACACCTGGATTGCATAAGTATTACTTACATTCACACTGGTGCAATTAATTGTATCTAATGATAATTACTGTTCTTGTAAATAAAAATACTTGTCGTGAAATTAACCTTAAGAGTATAGAATTAATACCAACTCAGTCATGTAATTGGTTAGACAGCGCTTTCTGATATAACTAATTTTATGCTTTGTCTAACGCAAGCAACGGTTAGAAGAAATGGGAAATAATTAGTTTAATTAATGTAGATACACACGTATGTGCACAATCTGTAATCACCCTACTTACCATTATTTCTTGTATCTGCTAAATTTCTCTCCAATATTACGTATTACGAGGGATTAATTCAATTTTTTTGGGATTGTCCAATAGTTGCTGTTGAACACGTTTATTGTAGCGGCCACGTAGCCGTTTTTTTTAAGAACCTGTAATGGAACCTGAGCTCCAGTTGGACGTATAAAAGACTCTTTCAACGTCTGAAACTTGTACGTGTACATGTACGTCGTCAGTGGTAATGAATTTTTGATTTACTCATACGAATCAGAAAATAAACGCCAGTTGTCTGTTTGGGCGTTCTATTGTAAAGAAGTTCTTGATTTGTCTGTAAAGTAGTCCATGTAACATTCTTCTACAAGATGAAAGAACTGTTACTGCCGATTGGACACAATCATTTGTTTACCGCAAGTCATTGCTGAATTTCACTAAGTCAACCCCGGGCGGCGAATCATCAACACAATGCAAGTTCTCACACAACACGTAAGACAACTAAATTTTTAAAGCAACAAAGCGTCGAACTGTTTGACCATCCTCCGTACAATTGGAACCTAAGTCCCAACGATTTCTTTACCTTTCCGAAAATCAAGCACGGACTGCTTTATCAAAGGTTCCACTCGTCAGAAAGAACAATCGATGCCATCCTCTTCTTCTTCACTTCAGGTTTTATGCACTTTATCTGTTACGAAACCTATCTTTTATTTAGTTCGCCTACACTTCTTCTTCCTGAACATCTGCAATATCTCGCTTTGGATGGCAACCTTCCTTTCTTTAATTTATGTCGAAGATGTTTAATTTTGTTCTTATATCTTTTCATTTCTTATCCTATCAGATCTTGTGCAACCTTTCACTCTCTTGTGTTTATATCCTGCTTTCTTGTCTTTGCGTTGTTGTCCATGTTTCACTACCGCATAAGAAGGTTAGCACTGCTATCGTTTTTTTTGTGTTATTTTTTAACGTTCTGCTGATTATTCCACGGTAAAATACGGCGGTGTGAACATCATGGTGTGGGGCGCGATATGGTATGGTGGAAGATCGCAATTAGTAATCTGCGACGGAAATATAAATGCGGCAAAATATATCCAAAGATTAACAGAAGGACTACTACCGATATTCGACAACGCCATTTTATCTAAAGAAGACGCCACTTTTATGGAGAATGGAGCACCCTGCCACAAAGCAAGAACAACAACCACATGGAAAGAGGAACGGGTTGGGATTTTACCACGGCCAGACCAACCACCCGATATGAATCCGATAGAGAGTGTTTGGCACATAATCCAGACAAATATGGCGAAACGACCCCGAAAACCCAGCAATAAGGAAGAACTCGTGGCAGCTGTTACAGAAGAGTGGTTAAATATTCCAGAAGACACCATTAGTAATTTATTAGATTCTATGCCACGACGACTCGTAGCACTTCACGCAAGTAAAGGTGGATGGACAAAATATTAGTCTAATTTAAAAATTTTAAAATATTTTGTATATATAACGAGAATAGAATCTTTTTTTTCATTAGTAGGTGTCTATTTTTTGTAATGTATGTATGCCTTCAAGTAGATCATCCTCTGTTTCTATCGTATTAAGTCGTCCGTATATAAGATAGAGTTTATGGTGGTATTCTGGTCTAAAGATATTTGTTTAGGGCATTTCTTTTTCCATTTCTTTACAATAGCATCAATATATATGTTAAATAATGTTGCCGGCACACAGCAACCTTGTCTTAACTCCTCTATTGGTATTTCCATAATTAATCTTCCGCCTATATCTACCACAATTCTGGTGTAAGTGTATATATATCTCCTATTAAATGATGTGGATATCCCCGTTCTTTCATAGTATCCCATAATTTACATCTGTTTACATTATCGAAGACCTTCTCGAAGTCTATCGTCTTTTCTCTTTTATATTCCTTGTGCTTTTCTATAATCTATTGTAGAGTGAATATTTCATCTGTGGTTGATCTGCCTTTCTTAAAGCCCACTTATTGCTTTTCTACTAATTCTTTTGCTATGATTTTCAAGCTGTTGTTTAATATTCTAGCGTAAATTTTTATAAGCGGTGTCTAATTCGATTCCATCTATCTACTGAATCGGTTATCTTTCTTAGTCCCACGAGTGGCCGCACGAAACGTCCCAACTTTTTATATAGCATTGGCACACACTAATTTAGGGTTTAGATAGAGAAATATAATAGGATTTCCTCAAACTGTGATGTGTTTCACTGTTTGCTTGGGCCATTACTGCGTGCAAGTACCAATATAGTTTAGTTTTGTTTATTTTATGCACTAGTATTTTTTTATTTTATTCTGTTTAACTTTTTTGTGAATTCATTACTTTTATTTTATTATATTTTTATATTGTCCTTTATATGGTTTATGTGACTGTTGGGCAATAAACGTTATTATTATTCTTACTAATAAGCTTATTCCTCAGTAATTTTGGATGTTATTCTTATTCGTTTATATCTTCTTTTGTTCAATCTATCCTGGTAAAATCCTCATACTTTTCGCTTCAAGTAAATATACATTAAAGACCTCGTCATTTAAATTCGTTGTATTTTTGTTGATGCCTTCAAAAACGCAATTTTGAGTGTACCAACAAACGACTAAAACAACTGCTTCCAGAGTTTGAGCGCATGCAAAAGTGTATTGTTCTTCGTGGAGAATATTTCGAAAAACAATAAAATTTTGAAAAACTATCTACTGTTGTATTCCAACCCTATATGTAAAACTTAAAAGACAACCATCGTATCACTAAAGTTTATGTAAAGTGAAGGAATTTTTAAACTTCAGCTCCAGCGGAAAATTTGCCCAAGAATGAGGAGTAATTCGTTTTAGGGCAATTTAATAGCCTTCTTCCACTAAACGCTTCAAATGCTCTGTACAGAATTTTAAGGTATCAAAATATTTCTACCGTACACGTACACAAGTTAACACTAAAGAATGCCGCTCGTTTAGTGCAGCATTTGAAGAGCTCTAATTCTCGCTGGGAAAGTATTTCATTTATGTTTTATTTATAGACCATATATGCGCGGTGAATCAAACAAAATCGGACAAGTATCTATTTCGAGACTCGAGAACGAAGACTGCCACACCGTGCACCATTATACGCGGACACGCGAGGAATTCCTTACTAAATTATTTTTAACGACCCTGTTATTATTTGTGTGTCACTAATTTACGATTATCAATCCCGAACCGAGTCCGCCGGTAACCGCCTCTAGTCGCATTATGCGACCGACGGTCGGCGGCATCGCAATGAATAAACGCGGCGGATTTAGACTTGTGACATTTATGTCTAGATCGTCTCTCCGCTAGCCGTGGAAGCGAAAGCATGAAATATGCGCACGGTAGCGCTGCATCGCGATGTATGGATATTAAAAGTATTAATGGAGGTATTAAATATTGTTTCGGAATCCTAGTCTGATTTATTATTTGTTTAGAGTTGACGCTTTAATTACTTGATGAATGGAATGTCGTGCGGTAATGCCGTTAAAATTAATCATCGGTAAAAATAACCTTAATTACAAATGTTTTAGTAATTTGAGGGTAGGATTTGAGATAATAGCTGTGGATGGGCAGTATTTCTATTTGAACTAGAGTTATGTTGCTTTAGTATAGATTCTGATTGAGTTTCAAATAGGGTAGATGCTATTTTCAACAATCTAAAATATATATAGAGGAGATTTTTGAAATGCAACATTTTGGATTGAACTACTGGATGTCCCAAAAGTCTTTCCCATGTTGTTTTGTTCACTGCGCGAAGACAGTTGTTGAGTGGAGAAGTGGCGGGCGTGCCAATCGTTAGTCCCGTCCGTAGGAATGTTTTCGCTATGGCACATTTTACGGGAATGAAGCGGGTTCTACAAAAACAATGTCTATAAAGTAATGTAATCACTAAACAATCGTGAAAATGATGAAATTCAATAAACGAAATAGACGTAGAGAACTGGGTAAAACATTATGAACAGCTCTGGTACGAAGATGCATCAATACCAACAAAAACCAAAGGGTTGTCAAAAAAGCTATATACGCAATTTTCTTTCGTAATACAGAATTAGTAATAGCAATCAAGCTGGAAGATCAACGTACACTCACAGCAAACTGGTACACCACAACATGTTTACCTGCAGTTCTTGAGTCAGTCAACATTCGCGAGTTAATGTTGCATCATGACAATGTATCGTCACACAGTGCCCAGCCCCTAAGTTGAATTTTTACGTGAAAATAATGTAAAAGTCATTGAACATACACCCTATTCGCCTGATTCCGCCATTTGTGATTTCTGGTTATGTTTTAACATAAACATAGATTTTATGTGTCTTATAACGGCTTCCGTTCTGTTACCTGAGTTATTGCTTCAGAGGCACCACAAGGTTCGAATCTGGGTCCCCTACTGTTTCTGTTATTCGTCAACAATCTTCATGTTTGCTGATGACATTCAGATTTAAGCAAATATTACTTTCGTTGATGATTGTCTGAAACTTCAGTATAATTTAGAATCAGTCTCTCGGTGGTGCATATTAAATAAATTAAAATTAAACCTGGTTGAGTGTAAGGTACTTTCCTTTTCTAGGAAAAAACGTCCAATTCTGTTCGATTACTCCGCCGATACTGAGGTATTGCTACGTTGCACTAAAATTAGAGACCTTGGGGTTGTATTTGATGAACACCTTGCCTTTGTCGATCACGTAACGGGAATTGTTTCTTCCGCATTAAGGAGTATGGGCTTTTTTTTGCGAAACACAAAAATGTTTACTAACATTTCTTCACTAGATTCAAATATGCGATATCATACATTTTTTGAGAGCATTCCAAAAGATGCCGGGCTTCATGCTTTTACATTGTGAAAGCTTCAATTACAAAAGTGCTTTAATGCAGGAGGTCATTATTTTAATATATAGCGTGATCCTCATAATCAGGTACTTGGTTTTAAATATTGAAACTAAAATACTGAAACCGAAAGCGTGTGAAATCATTTATTTAATTTAATATATTTATAAAATATCCGTTGATTGTTTTGGGCAATATAGTTGAAACTGAGTTCGAAAATGAATGGATGAACATAAAAAATTTCTTTCGACGGTCAGAGCTTTTAGTTGCTTCTTTGAGAAATATCTTAAAAAACTAGCAGCCTTATCACAAATGTGTACAGTATGAACTAGCACGATTATATTGAAGAAATATGTAAGAATGGATTTACTGGATACAAATGGGTAGGATAAGTATTTCTCAATTTTCCAAATTCAAAAACGAAATACCAAAGCAAATAAAGACAGAAGTGTCTAAAAGAGTGGTCAGACCAACACTAACATATGGCAGCGAGTCATGGACAACCACGAGTAGAATTAAAAGCAAACTGAGGGTCATGAAAATGAGATTCCTAAGAAGAATAAAAAGAGTAACAAGAGGAGACAAAATCAGGAACACGACAGTTACTAATAGTCCAAATATTAGACCAATAGAAATAATCATGGAGGAGAGACAACTGAAATGCTTTAGACATATCTGTAGAAGAACAAGATCGAATAACAAAGAGAATATTTGAAGCCAAAATAGAGGGCAAAAACAGAATAGGTAGACCCCGAAACATCTGGTAAGGACAAATCATTAGAAAAAAGAAGTATGGAATGGATTGAAGCCAAACTGCTGGCTCAGAATAGGAAACTGTTAAAGACAAAAATAAGAGAATGGTGCTCCGAGACCGCAAGGTACAAAGGACGTAGGATTAAAAAAAAGTAGTTTTAAACCTAAGGAAAACAGAAAGATCTAAAAACACGTAAC
The DNA here is from genome assembly GCA_023509865.1 of Trypoxylus dichotomus. NCBI lineage: Eukaryota > Metazoa > Arthropoda > Insecta > Coleoptera > Scarabaeidae > Trypoxylus > Trypoxylus dichotomus. Next base: position 41,596,505 of record CM042081.1, read on the forward strand.
TATAAATTCAAAGCCAATGAATACTAATAAAAATAAAAAGCCACATTGCGGTATCAACAACATCAAGGGACGTCTTGAATCAATATAAAACACATTTTTACTTTATTCCCGTCATGCTCTTGCCTATAAAAATCGCGAGGAAATTGAAATAGTTTTATTTTATTCGTCGACACGAGCGGCAACGTAATTCCAATCTACTCGCCGCCTGTAAATGGCATTGAAACCTCAAAATCAATTTTCTCCTTATCTATATAGACCTTGTACGACATACTTCACAATTGAACGGAATTATTCAATATTCGATTTTATAGCGCGCAGCACTAAAGAAGGTTGCTTTTTAATGGGCTTTCAGGCTTCTAAAAGATTGATGTAAAAAAATAACGCCGCTGATGAGTACGGCGGTAGCGAGCGTTGCGAGTTATCGTGCAGTTTGATCAAAGAAATTCAATATTTCAGTCGAGCTGCATAAATATTAATCTTATCCGTTATATTAAGAATTGGCCATGCGGCTAGTTTCGAAAGTAAACAACTCCTTTTCATGTCGTATTTCCTTTTCAAGTCTGGATGTTGTAAAAACGTTTTCTTTGATGGTACCGAATATTATAACTTTTATGAAGGAAAATGTATTCACATAAACAGAATTATCGAATAACGAAGGCGACCTGAAATCTTTCCGGAATCGACAAGAAAAACACGATATTGGTGTGGTATTTTATTTTTATTTTTCGGTGTAGTCTCCTCGAAGATCAATACACTTTTTCAAATGGTGCTCCAATCTCTTCAAGCCATCGGATATTTCGTGGTTGGGCAGTAGAAGTTTGAAATTTGACAGTTGCCATAAAAAAAGTTGCCTTTGCCGACCGATGAATCTACTTCAACATTCGTGCGCCATCTCTCGCCGATTCCGAAAACAACTTCAGGTCGCCCTCGTAATAACTGCTCGCACAATTCGTGGGATTCTTTCTACTAAATCCGGCAGTGTATCTTGAAGAATGCTGTTCTACTGTCTCTGCAATGTCGTCTAGAGATGGGTTTTGGACATTGGACATACTCTTCTAATTCGTCTGTCCAGCTCATACCGCAGAAGCTCTGGTGAGGCCAAATTATTATTTTTAATATTCTTTTATTCTTTGCAAGGGCGAGGTAGTTTTTATATAATAACGAAGTGTGCTTCTGGTCGTTATCATGCATTAACTTAAAATTGTTACCCATTAAACGCAATCCTGATGGTAGGGCATTTTCTTCTAATATCTCGCGATAATTCTCCTTTCTCATTATTCCATCAATTTTTACAAAGTCCCCTGTTCCACTTAATGAAACACAACTATACAAGAATGGAACCATCACCTTTCTTTATTGCTGATATAATGCATACAGAAAGCATTCTCTCGTCTTTTGTGCGTCTGATAAATGTTCCGCAGTTTTGACCAAACACTTCATATTTGGACTCAAAAATTTCAAAAACTGCTTGGTACATATTCTCTGTGATAGCCCCCATTACTCGTAGAATATTCTCTTTTAATTCATTAGAGAGTGAGGATTATTGCTCTATACATTGCAGTACTGTCTGTTTACATGACTAAAGGCTTATTACGACAAAAAAATGGAGAACAGCACAAAACATTTATTATAGAATGACGTTCCAGAGACTACGTAAAAAAGACGGACAATAGTTTAGTCTATAGCGTAAACGTTTCCAATAGCGAACGGAGCCTTACAAAAAATCCACATTCTTTTTGGCAAGTCATTCGTTCTAGGTAGAGTGCTACCAGAATTCCGGGTGAAGTTTTTGATGCCACGAATACAACGATCCAACATCGATAGTGAATGCTTTCGCATCTTTGTTCTCTGGTGTTTTTCTACCTGAGTCTTCTAGATATTTATTCCAGCTTACCGCCGTTGTGTTTGCAGTCGGTTTCGGTAAAGGAAGTAATACAATGCATCAAGAGTGTAAAGAACAAATTTACAGCTGGTGATGACAACATTCCTTGTTTTTTTGTGAAGGATTGTGCTATTATCTTTGTCACTCCTCTATGTATAATCTTTAATCCAGCCCTACAGACGTGGATATGTGGAAAGTAGCCAGAATTTCGCCAATCTTGAAAAAGGGTGTGACTGTAATTTCTTCTTCCGCAAAGATTTTGGAAGAGTAAAACACATGATAAACAACGGCTAACATGTACTAATGGCAGTAGAACTCTTAAAGTCAAGCCATTTGTTATTAGCAATGCGAAAAAGTCTAGAGCTTTTAAAAAAGTTATATAACAGAAGTAGTCTTCTTCGCAGTATCATTGCAAATGGATCCAATTTAAAAAAATGACAACAAGAGATGTCGTTACAAAGTTGATGTGTACATGGAACCGATTAGATTCAGCAATGATTGCTAAATGCTAGGGAAGAATTCTAGATTTCCGTAAATCAAGAAGACGAGAATGATTTGCCACTTAGTGTACTGCAGCAAAAATGGAAAGATGGCCAGGAAGAAGCTCTAGCTGAAATACGTGATGTTTAGACACATTACTGCCGCATTGGTGTATTTAATGTTTATGTATGAACATAACTTTTATTACTATAGGTACGTACATCTATTTCTCGATTGAACTGGGCGAGGGACATGTAATTGAATGGAATGATATGGACACACAATTAGACACATTTGGCAACGAAACTAAAGATGAGGAAACTGAACAAAAGTCACAAATAAAATTATTCCAGACAGTATAATAAATGCACCGAACACATCAATTCAATGGGCAGAAACATATGGACTTAATTTGAAGTATATATGAATATTAAAAAAAAAATAAGAGAAACAGCTATAACACAAAAAGTTGAAGAAAGAAAAATTACACAATATCTTTTTCAAATTAAAATAATCTGCAATTATAAAAGAGTAAACAATCATTGAAGCAACAATACGTATTATTTTAAGTATAAAATCAATCACTCCGTTTAATAATAATAATAATAATAATAATAATAATAATAATAATAATAATAATAATAATAATAATAATAATAATAATAATAATAATAATAATAATAATAATAATAATAATAATAATAATAATAATAATAATAATAATAATAATAATAATAATAATAATAATAATAATAATAATAATAATAATAATAATAATAATAATAATAATAATAATAATAATAATAATAATAATAATAATAATAATAATAATAATAATAATCCTTTATTGCCCAACAGCCCAAGGGCCAATTACAGGACAAATTACAATACAATTCTTATTTAAAATAAAATAATTCAAATCGTGTTGCCTACAATAATAACATGCTGAAAATGTATATAATAATGAAACGAAAAAAAAGAAAGACTCACAAAAATGGCTCTAGATCCCGTTTGTTTGCGTTCCTCACCATGTGACTGAGAGGTGCCTTAAGCAAGATGTTGGTATTAGCTCTAGGTACTTGAAATGTATTAAAGTAGCGAGTATGATGAGTAGGTACGGTAAAGTTTATTTGCGCTAGAAGGGCTGGCGAGTCGACAGTATTTTTCAGGATCCTGCAAAGAAACTCCACACTGTTACGCTCGCGGCGGTCAGCGAGAGATAGAAAACCATGCTCAACAAGTAAGCTATAATACTCGATACCTCTTGCAGGATACACGTTGTCCATTCGAAAGGAGAGATATTTTAGAAATTTCTTTTGAACGCGTTCGATCATAAGCTCTTGGTATAAATAACGGGGATACCAAACAATGGAGGCGTATTCAAGCTTAGAACGAACGTAGGCATAATATAAACGTTTCATTACACCTAAGTCTGAGAAATGCCTGCAAGAACGCATGACAAAACCGAGAGTTTTGGAAGCAGATGAACACATGGACGAAATATGTTCCGTAAATGACAGTCTATTATCAAACAAAACACCAAGATCCAAAGTTTTGATATTGCGTGGTATGGCTGCATCATTAATTTGCTAGTTATAGTATAAAGTAGTGTGAGTGTTATTGTAGGAAACCACAGTACACTTGTTGATGTTCAGAGGGAGATAATTGACCTTGCTCCAAGTATTAATGCGAAGAAGATTGTCTTGTAAATGTTTACAATCGAAAATGCTACCAACAGTATTAAATATCTTTACGTCATCTGCGTATGCTAAGACGTGATACGTAAACAGAGATAGTAAATCATTTATATAAAAATTGAAGAGAAGTGGTCCAAGATTTGAACGTTGAGGTACACCTGATGTTGGAGAAAACGTCGTAGAGGAATAACCATTGTAGCAGACATAACACTTCCTTCCAGTAAGGTAAGACTCAATCAACGTCAGGAAACCCACACCAAAACCAAATTTGTCCATTTTTTGTAGTAGCATCTCGTGGTTAATGCAGTCGAAAGCTTTAGAAAAATCTACGTAAATAACATCCACCTGCTTTCGCTTATCAAGCGCTTCACCAAGATATTGGCCAATGCATGCTAAATTAGTGATCGTCGACCTACCTGCAACAAAACCGTGCTGATGCTCAGATATGAAAGGAGTTATGCAGGTAGATATTTCTTTGTAAAGCAAATGTTCAAATACCTTAGCGAAATTGGGCAGTATACTTATAGGCCTATAATCAGCAATGTTAGATCGGTTTCCTTTCTTAAATACGGGGTAATTCTGCTAATTTTCCAAACCTTTGGAAAAGTTGACGTGCTTATCGCTAGGTGGAATATAGTTGACAGTGGATAGGACAGAACAGGAGCACAATCACGTACAAAGAAGCTCGGTATTCCATCATCTCCAGTTGTCATATTAGATTTAAGTCTCTTGATACTGTTCTCCACATCCAATTCAGAGAAGGCATGAACACAAAAATTATTATAATTGAGAAAAGAGTTGAAAGATACATTTTGAACACTAGGTTTATGCACACTCGCAAAGACACTGAAAAAGGCATCCACGATTTCGTTTGGCTGGGTAAATTCTCTGCCGTCATACTGCATACTTCCCGGAATTCTGGAAGAAGTTTTCTTGTTGTTAATGAAGCGCCAGAACAACTTAGGATCTCTGTTGATATTAATTTCAGCATCTGCCAAGTAAGCCTTGTATGCGTCTCTAATTTCATTCTTTGTGAGAGATCTCAATCGTTTGAATTCATTAAAATAGTATATCGCTTTTGTTCTTTTCCACTTCTTGAAGTAAAATTCTTTTAATTTAAGACGTTGTTTTATTTTAGCACTAAACCATGGAGGAAACGTGGAGGTAGGACGTTTAGTTTTCTCAACTGAACGATCTATAACGGAGTATAATGTATTATAAAATGCCTCAACAGCGACATCCACATCACTGTATTCATCCAAGAAACTCCAGTCGACTGCAAGCATATCGCTATATAAAGAGAGGAAATTCGCTTTGCTAAAGTTGTAGCTAACATTATTGTTACCCGGAAAATTTATCCACTCGACACATGTGTCAAAAGTAATCTCAATTTCGAGTGGTGGGTGAAAAGCATCAACGCTAACCAAAGGTTCAGGTTTAATGTAAACAAATCGTTAGTGGAAAAATCTGCGTTTTATTTTGTTCATACTATTGAGCGTCTACTGTATCTTATTTTCATTTAAATATTGTAATGAATTGTATAACAATATCCAATATAAAAATACAATTGACGCTCGGTTTCTCTTCTAGGAATAACATTTACTTGTCTATTTATTGATTCACGTAAACGCGACTATACAAGAAATTAATTTAAATATCAGTTGAGCGATACTTCAACCACACAAAAATGTTCGATAAAACGCAATCGTAGCGTGAAGCAGAACTGGCCGAGGATTTTCTACTTTAGAGAGAGCATATAAGATTATCTTTTATAAATATAGACTTTCTATAAATAAAACGGGGGTAGATTTTTCATGACGATGGATTGATCCGATAATCTAATTTTATTCTACGGCGCCAAAGCGTAAAAGCGTTACTGTAATAAGTGTTACGCTAAAAAATTGCTTTTCCTGCATTAACTTTTTACTACATTATCGGATGTTAATTTTGCAAAAAGTACTTCATAGATGGAGCAGGTAATTGAATAACTGGAAACGGGTTTAGAATGGAACGAGCGCGGTCCTGCTAATTTATAAGATGTCAATTATTTAATAAAGTACAGCTTGTCTTTTTCTTTTTTCACCCTTTCCTTTTTTCATCTTTTCACTTTTTATTTCCTCTTTATTTCTTTGATTTTCTCTTACTTTCATTTTATTATTAAATTTATTTTTTTTTCTCATACTTTATCATGACACCGTCCAATTGCGGAAACAGTTCGTTTACGTATTCATTTGAAGATTGCCTAATACTATTAATTATTGTTATTTTTTCATTGACCCTAGTAATTACTCAAGTTAGCACTCTTCTTTTTTATATGAATTTCCGGTTAAGTAAAATAATCTATTCTGACTACTCCATAATCAAAACTACAAACAAAGTGTGATTGCGAACTTGGTAATGGAGGAGCTAGAAAATAAGCTCTTAAACAATTCATGTACCTTTCTTAAACCATCTGGTGAGGACGGTATACCTTCCAAAAAATTCTGAACGTAATATTCTTGAAAAATTTAACACCTACTGTGGACGATTGTGGTTTTCTGCTGAGATTCAGGAACAAAACAGCATAACTTTTCTAGATGCATTAATAAAATAAATATAAATTGGTACAATTTTCAATTAGAGCTTTATAATGAAAATTTGTCATTATGTCGCAGGCCTGCACTCAGCGAAATTTCTATAGTTCCATCCATATAATTTTGTAGTTTCCTTAGACAGACATCCTACGAAATCAGGCATTATCTTTTAGTATAAAAAAGCCTCTAAATATTTTTAAAAATTTATTTATTGTTAAATATATATACACTACCGTCCATATTAGTTTGGACACGCAAATAAATTAAAAAAAAAAACGAGAAAATATTCACTCAAAATTTAAAATTTTTATTGCATTTTATCAATAGCGATTAAAATTAGAGTGAATGTAAACAAAAGTAATTCTACTAAAAAATAAGCAAAAAATTCCGTTCATCAAAGAAACTTCCTTTTGCGCGAAGAACAGTTTTCACAATCCGGAGGGGCATCCGCTTCACTAGTCTTTCAAGGACTCTATTTAGCATATCCACAGGTGACCTAGGGGGGTGGCGCATGCTTTTCGGACCTTCCTGTCCAATTCATCTCAGAGCAGCTCGATGGGGTTCAGCTCGGAACTTTGCGGCGGCCATGTCATTATTTGTAAAGTGCAATTATCTTGATATCTTGCTCTTCATTTAAGAAATTTTTATATATCACTGCTGAGTGTTTGAGGTACTTGTCCTGCGCGAGTATAAAATTTTCGCTGATTACACGTTGTCTCGATGGTATTGCGTTTTCTTGCAGTACATACTTCTACATAACCCCTTTTTGATAAAATACCTTCGATTCGTTTCAGGTCTGCTGTACTGGCGTAGGCAAGACAACCCCAAACAAGCACAAAACTTCGTCCGTGTTTGACAGTTGCCACTATATAATCCTGCAACATTCTTTGGCCTTTCGCTCTTCTTACAAAAACACGCCTTAATTGTCCGAACACCTCAAACTTTGACTCACCAGTCCATAGCACCCTTTTCCAATCACCCAATGTCCAATTTGTCAATGTGTTTCTGTCCACTGTAGCCGTTTTTGCCTATTTCCCCGTCAAAGTAGGGTGTTTGTTCGTTGCAATGCGACCGTGAAGATTCGCAGCTTTTAACCTTCTTTTCACTGTCGCAAATTTTTCTTGCACGGTCGCGATTCATTTCGGCGACGATTTCTGATGCTGTTAGTCTCCTATCTCGCTTGCTTAGCAGTTTTATACGCTCACCCTGGACTGCGTCCGATCTCTTCAACTTCCCGTGCGTTGATGTCACCTAATGATATCACCAACAGCCGATTTATTAACATGTATTTTTTTAGGAAATTTGAGACACTCAATAACCTTCTTAATGAAAACCAACGATTACAGAGTGCTTTTCTAGGTTTGTCGATTTTCCTCTCGACATTTTAATAACCTTAATCAGGTTCACACAAAAAGATACGCTCTTAAGACTGACGCACGCACAAGCAGGTTTATTTAGAACCTAAAGCATTTATCAATACATAATACACTTTCGAGTGGCCTGCTTCCACCTCAAAGAGTATTGTAAATTTATTACCTGCAATATTGTCCCAAAAATAATCCTATTTGTGGCGATGAGGGTTATTCTGAAAATTACAATATTGCGTCATAAAGTATAATGGGTTTTTAATCATTCCCTAATCAATATTCTTGGAAGTTCGCTTGTAGAATTAATAAACAATAGATTTCATAAAAGCAATTATATTACCTTTTAGTAGAGTTTGCAAGATTTTATTGCGTGTCCCAATTAATATGGACGATAGTGTACAATACTATCTGAATTAAATTACGCCCCTACTATTAGGATAATAAGGAGTAATAGAAAAAAATTAACTTATGCTCAGTAAAATGATGGTTAGCTCAAAGTTCGTATTATTTTTAAGTGTCGTCGATACCGTTTTATAAAACTACATAATTTGGTAATATATTTTACGTCATCCATTACAATAGCTTACATTAATTTTACCAATAACAATTGCTCATTTAACTTTATTTATAACAAATCTATTTTCGAATATCTAATAAGAATACATGTAAAATCAACACCAATATTGTCGTAAATAGAGACGTAATTCTCCCATTTCATTATCCTCTCTAATGCAGTGCGTGTGTTCTACAACCAGCAAGGATATCAAATAATCATGGCGCTATCAATTACGTCTCTGAGCGATCAATTATTTATCTAGGATAAAGACGATTTCGTAACCGCAGCGAGCGGCAGGTAGATGTCGTTTAAATGGTTTATTTCAGCATTAAGTAGGTATACTTCGCGGTTTACAATAGCATTGTACAATACAAATTGAGAATAAACACGTTTTAAAAAACGGCCAGGTATTTTGTTCTAACCTTGAACCACTTTTGGGTACATACATACGAACCGGTAAATAAAACACAGCCTGCTCGACGGCAATTCATCTAAATCGGTTGTATGTAATACGAATAGAGTAGTATGGAGCGCGAAACGGTATTCTCTACCTAGCAGGATCTAGAGACTATAATATTCAAAGCTATAAATAAGCGCCAAAGTTAATGTCTTTCGGTTGCACTCTCATGTAATTAATTTACTTAATTAAAATTAAGCGTTTAGAACGGTTTAGTTTGTTTAGTCTGTTTGTTGCTTTATGCAACCGTGAAATTAGTGTTATTCCCAAAAACGCGTATATATTATTAGGTAAACATTTATTTAACCTAGTTTTCGATAGATATACAATAAGAGTGCACTTAAAAGAAAAAGAAACTATTTACATCTAACGCCTAGTTTTTCTAGACACGAAAAATCTAACTAAGACGGTTTCCTCGATAGTTAGTTCATATTACATTTTAAAGGAAAAAGATTCATCCGTATTTAATGCATAATTAAGAAGTATTTCTGAATATACAGTCTATTACATTTATGTAAAGCCATAGACGACTTTATTATATAAAATGGAATAGATTATATACGAAGGATACTTTTAAAGTAAAACCCATTCTGCAATAAAAATGTGAAGAAGCAAAAATGTTACAATAACACTTTCCAATTACTTTTCAATATAACTTCGTTGCTGACTTAAACAGTTCACCCAAAGGAGTTGATCAAATCTCCAGTTTGAGCCGCAGTACATGGTATTCCATTGTCATGAATAGAGTTGGGATGTCTTCCCGTAGGCCAGGTTCCTATTGAGTACACAGCTCCCCCAGCAGTGTAATGTGGTAAAATGAATACAGCGAAGAATTGTAAGTTAGTACGAAGTGGATATTTATATAAGGCAAACGTATAATTATTAAGTATGATGGACGTGCCTAAGGAAAATCCAGTGTGAAAGTTTATCGATGAATGAATGTTGACTGTTCTATGAACGGTGCAAATATTTATAGACGTCGAATGTAATTCTCATTTACGACTAAAGCATGTTATTTTCAACATCTTTTACTATTTTGCGACATTTTAAAAGCCTTCTTTGGCAAAGATCATGTTTGCCGAAAAAATTGCACTGATACCCTCAAACGGTGTCGTGAAGTAAGTTCCGGAAGGTACTCAAAACTCAAGCATTTGTCGTAGTTCCACAATTTTCTGTATCCCCTCTTCATAGCAGGATGCGATATCATCCATGCTATAACACCTTTTTTTCATTTTGTATTCATTATTAAATCCCTAACCAGAAAGGAAAAATTTGATGTTGAAATTCGTTACGTACAAACTCTAGGCTCTAAGGTGGTTGGTTAAATTCGTCAAATTCAATCAACGTCCTGCAGGAGTTTTGCCACGTTTGCAGTATGTAAATATGAAATTTGAGGAAAGTACATTCAGAATTGTGGAATAGTAAATTTTTTATTTTGTCTAATCTTTTCTTCAACATAACGAACCAAATTATTTTCAACCAATTCCTTACTACACTTTTGTGGATTGTAAAATATCTACAAGGATTCCTAATGATATAGTAGCAGATACATATTCTTTCTGTAATGGTATCCGATCCAAATAATATTCTACGAATTACTGTGTCTTTCAATTTTGTTTCTACCCATCTTCTATACAGTACAAAATGATACACGAAGGGGATAATAATAGGCAAGATGTCATTAAATGGAACTTTCTCAATTTCTTAGAAAGATATTTAGGGAGCGTATTTAGATAGCTATTATAAACCCTAGTCATGAATTTTATACTTGTATTTGTAAATTATGGCGTTGGAAACACACAAAAGCTTAAATTTATAAGGTGGGCCTAATAGAAGAGACTGTATGTATCAATTGTCATTCAAATCCTCTTCATTTTTCAGAAGGTACTATATTTTTTAATGCAACGTCAAACACGTAGTTGACGTAAAACAACGGATTCTCTAAGTACGTTGATCTGCTAATTTAGAATTCAACCCCTTGCTTATTCATATGAAAAATGAACGGTAACCGGCGTACGAGAACAACACCCAGATAAGACTTGTTAATGAATATATAGGGATGCGGTTTTAGCGCAGAAATCACGAAGATTAACTTTACGGTATCTGACGTCAGCGCTAACGAGTTGGGGCAGTATTCTACCCCAATTTCCATACACGTATTCATGAAAACCTGCATACGTACGTACATACCTACATATGTACATATGTGCGCGCACGCTGGTGAGCATTGTGTTTCTTCTGATAAAGGATAAAGGCAACCGCATAAAGCGAACGAATACCCGACAATCTGGAATAAAAGTGTTTGTTCTGAAATGACCTTTTGTGTATGCACGTATCTGCAAACGTACCAACGTATGTATTATACATATGTAGACAGGTATAAGGGAGGTGGGTACGTTGACATTTTGAATATACAGCACAGCATTCGAACTATGTAGTTTCATGCATAATACGACGAAACGTATCACCGCCTATAAAAGTAGAAGCATTTCGTAAGATTTGCACGCAATATGCATACATTTTACGGAATAGAACTGCACCTCATTTGCGTGTGAAAGTATATTGGCGGATAGAGCTCGATAAGTTATAAAACCTCCGTGTTTTTAGTGTTATAGCTGTCTGTAATGGAAGAAAATGCAACTAAGATTTTGAGTAAAATTGAGGGTGATGGTAGTGGTGCTAGATTGAAAATTTGAAAAGTACTAACTTGTTAAACAGAATTCCTGTATAATTGTAAAAAATAGAAAACAAATGTATGCTTTAAAACGGTTGCATAAACATATACTGGATAAAATCCAACATAGTCACGTTTACATAACACATGGGCTGAAAAGTCCCGGGCCAAACAAAGAAAACACGGTCTTTTTGGTTCTAAATTAGCTTTATTCATCAACGTAATCTCCATCAAGAGCAACGCAATCATTCCGGCGCCGCTCTAACATTTCAATACCACTTTTGTAGAACGATTTATCTTTTGCCTCAAAATAGGCCTCAGTTTCAGCGATAGCCTCTTCATTCGTGCGAAATTTCTTACCGGCGAGCATTTTTTTGAGGTCTGCGAACAGCCAGTAGTCGCTGGGAGCCAAATCTGGCGAATACGGTGGATGTGAGAGCAATTCGAAGTTCAATTCATGTAGTTTTGCCATTGTTTTGATTGACTTGTGACACGGTGAGTTGTCTTGATGAAACAAAATTTTTTTCTTTGCCATATGCGGTCGTTTCTTTGCAATTTCGGTCTTCAAACGCTCCAGTAACGCTATATAATATTCACTGTTGATGGTATTTCCTTTCTCAAGATAGTCGATGAATATTACACCACGCACATCCCAAAATACCGAGGCCATAACCTTTCCAACCGATTGTTGTGCTTTCGGGCGCTGTGGACGAGGTTCACCAGTTGCTGTCCACTCAGATGACGATCGTTTTGATTCCGGACTGAAGTGATGGATCCATGTTTCATCCATTGTCACATATCGACGCAAAAATTCCGGTTTGTTACGTTTAAACATGGCCAAACACTGTTCAGAATCATCAACACGTTCTTGTTTTTGGTCAACAGTGAGCAAATGCCGCACCCACTTTGAACAGGGCTTTCTCATAGTCAAGTGCTCATGCAATATAAAGCCAATACGTTCTTTTGATATCTTTACGATGTCAGCTAACTCACGCAACTTCACTTTTCGATCATTCAAAACGATTTTGTGGATTTTTTTGATGTTTTCTGGTGTTACCGCCTCATTTGGCCGTCCACTGCGTTCTGCATCATCGGTGTCTCTACGACCATATTTGAAGTCAGCAAACCAACGTTTTATTGTTGTTTCTGATGGAGCGGAGTCCCCATAACACTTTTCAGGCCATTGCTTCGCTTGAACGGTATTTTTTTCCCATCAAGAAGCAGTGTAAAATTAAAACACGAAATTGTTTTTGATCCATTGTTTTAAAAATAACAAAAGTAGCGTGACTCTTAGCACAATAACTCACAAACTAATGAATAGAATATCATGAAATTTTAACAGCTGTCTTTTGAAGGTTAGTACTAACTGAGAGAAAGGTGACTGCAATAAAACTAGCGTCATTTATGTGTTAGGCCCGGGACTTTTCAGCCCATGTGTTATATGCAGGACTATGTATACGATTTATAATTCTCTCTTGAGTGTGAGTATATTCTAATTGTATAGCGAGGACGTCCTCATATTCAATTGCTCTACACTGCTTACTTCATTGACGAAGATCTTCGAGGGTATAATAAGTAATATTTATTTTCAAATCTTACATCGATACCAAACCTCGAGATGTTTGGTATCGATGTTTGAAGACTCATGGCAAAATGACCTAGTGCTGCAATTTGTGCGCCTTCAGTTAAAACTTTAAGATTCTTAACACTTTTATTGCGCACATATCCAGTGTCTTGAAATTCATGAATTAAATCTAATACATACTGGTGGCCAACATTTTTGTCTGGATGACTCTCATTAAACACACTGCTGCTGTTCTACGTGCACAGCCGTTTTCTTTTCCATAAATAAATATGATTTCCATTCTTTCTTGTAATGACTAAACCATTTTCCCAATTCGGTAATCACTATATCTATAAAAGTTAATGTAGAAGGCAAAAGCAACATTTGTAAATAAATATGTATCTTTAATGTTTTTTGTTGTTTTTTTTATCTGTGTTTATGTTTGTACTTTTTTCAATTGCAGATGTAAAGTTAGTAATTTGATACTACTTTTAACGATTATTATTTTATTAAACAATCTAAAAGATTAAAATTCCAATTTTTCTAAACATTAAAAGTTTTTGGAAGAAATGATCCGATTTTCAAAAATAAAGCGCCAAGCAATTGCTAATAACAAAATCTTTTCAAAGACATATCACTCAACACTCACTCCTATTAGAATTAGTCGATATGATTTTCACCCCCGATTAGGGGTTGAAACTGTGGTGTCGCAGATACGTGTAAAATTTATCCGGCCCCCGTAAATCTGAATTGACCTGTTTTCTTGTTAAATTCAATTCAAGGTATTTTAAAAGTTATTCCGGGTGGTTACTTTTGAAATGAAAGCCCGGTATGTAGTTTCTTATTCATTACTGGTCCATCGGTATCACATATAGATATTACGCTAAATGAACAGACATAAATAACTGCGGTGTGCAAGCATACAGTAATAAAACACCCGGTGAGCTCTAGCGGACTTGCAAATACCCTCCTTATTACGCGAGATATTAGCTTTATGAAATATTGTAATGGGCGCTAGCAATTATGCAACGTTACTTCACCGACGGAATGGGGCGAGCTGGTACAGCGGCAGTAATTCTAGCATACTACCATACACCGAAATAAAATACAGAGTGTGCTACCCGGCTTCGCGACGGTGAAGAAGTAGGAGCAAATGAAAGATGCCAGAAACCAGTTTTTCTTTACGAGTTAGAAACGGTTGCTACTCCCCGTATACGTACTATTGTGGTTGCTATAATGAAAACGAATTAATTTAGTTTAAGCTAATGGAGTGATTATGCATAATATTAAGATAACGCTACGACTGAAGGTGAATTGTAGAAAGCCAACCAAAATAATTCCAATGGAAGATCCCAAAACGTGGTGGAAACTTTACTGAATATATTTTTGAAAAGAGTATAAAATGTGGTTTTTTAATATGTTTTATATGAAGTATATGGCGGCCGTCGTTGTCAATACATTGCTGGAGACGTTCCCAGAAGTTTACCATCATTCTCCGCGTTAATTGAGATGCAATAGCATCGATTTTCTGTCGGATCATTTACTTTAGTTCATCAAGAGGTGAAGGTCGATGTTGAAAAGCCACAGAGACCGTGCAGATAACTCCACGTCTCTTCCTAAACTGATCAAAAGCCCAGGAAACATTTCCCCCACCACTGCGAGTCAAAATCGCGCTGTGTGAGGTGTGGCCCCGTCCTGTTGAGCACGTGTTTTGTATCCACATCGTTCAGTTAGATACGCAGAAAGGCCTCCAACAATTCAACGTACCAATGAGCGGTCTACTTCCTCAGAAAATACGGACCGATCACATCAAAATCAGCAATTGGACACCAAAGAGTTGCACGAGGAAAGTGGAGAGACTGTTCTTGGATTTCGTAAGGATTACGTCCAATCCAGTAGCAAAAATTGTGCTTGTTTACACCTCTATAGAGGTGGAAGTGAAAATGGTACCGAATTTTTCTTGTTCTTCTACAATATCAATATAACATACAATCATACATCATACAATCTAATACAACTTTTTTTCCATCTGCATCTAAATCGCATTCAATACAGAAGTTTCCCAATTTTTGGTAGTGTAGGTCGAGATAATTTCCATTGTAAATTGTATGTATCTTAGAATTAACAAAATTGTTTGTTAACAAATAAAAAAGTTACTAGATTATACTCTTTGTCGGCCGATTTTTTCTAGCAACTCTAGCACTAACAAAACCTTATTTTCGATTTCCTTATCATTACCAATGTTGAATTTAATTAAATTAGTTTTTTTGAAGCTTTTCAGTAATAAAAATATCACAGTTCCCGGTAGGATTTGAACATACAGCTCCTGTAGGCTCAAATCCTACAAGACTGATGTATTAAACCACGGATACCGCATGAACAAATTATTTAAATCGCCATTGCTAAATTTCAAAGAGAAAATTTAGTACCTAGTACCTTTCTTCTTTTGTTTTTTAACGTTATGCTGATTGTTCCACAAATATGTGTGAATTTATTCAGTTTCCTTCTATGTCTTTGTTTCGATCATGTCAATCTAAATGCTTGTTGTGTTTCACTTGTTCCAGTATAGTATAGCGACACACAGCAGCCTTGTCTAACTCCTTTGTTTGTTGGTATTTGCCTAGTTAATCTTCCGCCTATATCCATCATAATTCTGGTGTCTGTATATAACACCTGTATAGCTCCTATTAAATGGTCTGTACGTCCCTGTTCAAGACATTAATCTTACCAAATTCATATAGCGTTGTCCGCGATCATACCACTCAGCTGCTGTTTAACATTCTACAGTTCTCCCGCCGTACGATGTCTTTTTCTTTGCTTTACTTTACGAACCCCCTTCTTCGTTTTTCCTTGGCCTTTTTGCTCGATTTTCTCCGTTCCGTCGTCATGGATAATTCGTTGGGAAGTACGTCATCGGTATTGATTTCGAATTAATCATTTTTGGAAGTGAATTTTTTCGTTGCGCGCGAACAAATAAACAAAAGCGTGCTGGGACGTCCTTCGCTGTTCATTTTTGCAACGGCATTACGAAGTTTTTTTTTTTTTTGTGGTTCACCGTCGAACGTTGTGTTTTTGACATCGTTGTCGACGTAAATTTTGCACTTTATTAAAGGTTCATGATCCGTGTAATGTTGAAATATCAACGTTAATGCATTTCGGGATGAATCCTATTCGCGTTCCACCGTTATCCTGCAGTATGTTGCCGAGTAAAGGATGTTATAATGGCGGTCTGCGTGTGTAAAAATTAATGAGGTAATTTTGCAGATTATTTTCTTCGTTTTATGGAGTTACAGGACTAAAAGCAGGCTAAATTATACAAAAAAGAGAGTATAAAGGTATCTTGTAAAAACGCTCTCCTTCCAAAATAAAAAGTAATAGAGGTGATCATGTTTGATTCGGATGTAGGACGAAGAAAAAGTTCGCTTTGTAATAAATTTTAGGGTGGCATACATAGCAGCAATATACGAGGGGAGGTCCAGAAGTTCGTAGGGTTTTAAATAAAACAAAACAATAAATCTATTTTTCCTTTTCAATATAATCACCCGTAAGCACAATACATTTATTAGATCTATGAAATAATTTTTCTAAAGCATCATAAAAATATTTTTTATATTTCGCCTCACGATGGGCCAAAGTTGCCTCCTTTACCTTATTGTCGTCGGAAAACTTTCTTCCACGTAAGTATTTTTTAAATTGGGGAACAAATAAAAATCACTAGCTGCCAGGTCTGGACTGTAGGGTGGATGGACTATTGATTGAAAGCCATGCTTGTGCAGAGCAGCCATTGCAACTTTGCTCTTGTGAACCGAGTCATTGTCTTGCAAGAGCAACACACCCTTGGTCAATTTTCCTCGACGTTTTTCCTTGATGGCCTATGATAATTTATCTAATATCGCTGCGTAATATTCTCCGATTATGCTCCTACCTTTTTCTTTGTAATTAATCAATAATATCCCCTCACAATCCCAAAAAACAGTAGCCATCAACTTTCCAGCCGATTCTGACACTGAATTTCTTTGGCGGTGGTGTAACCCTTTTTATGCCATTGCATGGACTCCTGTTTGGACTCAGACTCAAAGTTATGAATCCATGTTTGATTTCCGATAACAATCCGCTCCAAAATCTGTGCAGATTTGTCTCCACACAGCTCCAAAAATTGTTTGGAGACACAGGCGCGCTGCTGTTTCTGCAGCTACTTTATCACAGCACGGTGTTCAATTTCCTCCATAGTTTCAGTTTTTTTTTTCGGATTAACTTGTTTAGCAGGCAACTATTCGTAAACGACTGATGCTATAGGGCTGCAACTTAACTTTCAGAATGACACCTAGCTAGTGCCCCTATACCCACTCCATCCCCTCCATTCCACGAACTTCTGGACCTCCCCTCGTAGCTAAGTCACCTCTTAAGTCTTCCTTGACCGTTCGGAGATATTTTTTGATCCTTTATTAAAAGTTGAATTTTATAGTTAAGCAGCACTCATTTGTCCATCGTACTTATTGCCAACTCCATCTGTGGATGCTCTATATATTTAGACGCCAGCCATGACTCTTTCTTCGTCAATACATACTCAATTGGGTTCTGCTTGTACGAGGGCGATCTGAACTGTTTCCGGAATCGTCATTCGTTTCGTAACCGTGAATGAGGCTTGGATCCAGCACTACATATCGGAGACCAAGGAATAATCGAAGCAGTGGAGTTTTCCGAGCGAATCGGCTCCCAAGAAAGCAAAGACCATTCCATCGGTCGGAAAGGTCATGGCGACCATTTTTTAGGATTCCCAAGGTGTGATCCTCATCGACTATATGCAGAAGAGAAGGACGATCACGGGACAATACTACAGCGATCTATTGACCCGATTCGACGCAGTATTGAAGGAGAAACGACTTCGTTTGCAGGGGAAAAGGGTGCTTTTCCAACACGACGATGGACCGTCGTGTACAAATTAAATGAGTTGCGCTGTGAATTAGTCTCTCATCCTCTATATTTACCGGACCTAGCCCCCAGCGTCTTTCTCCTATTACCAAAGCTGAAAAAAGTATTGGGAAGAAAGAGATTTGCCCCAAATGAGGAGGTGATCGCCGCTACAGATGGCTACTTTGCAGACCTCGAAATATCCTACTTTTCCGACGGCTTGAAGAGACTGGAGAGACCGCTTTGCCACTTTTTTGTTCTTGTAATAAACGTAGATTGAACAGTGTAATTGAAAATGATTTGATTATAGCATTTGATACAAGAGATTATAAAACATTTGCTGATATTCAGAATATCATTAATCATTAATAAAGTTAAGTTAGGGCTGCAACTTAACACAATTGATTAGGGAATCGATAGCATTGTAGATGTTGAGGTCCGCATATGCGAAAAGCTTATCAAGCAAATCCTTTACAAAAATACTAAATAATAACGGTCCGAGATTGGAACCCTGCAGAACATCAGATGCTATTCTAAAGTGAGCGAACGAATACTCATTATAGCAGACATAACCATTACATCCAAGGAGGTAAGGAGAAATTAACTTCATTAATGAAGGATAGAAGTTAATACCCTGTAATTGAAAGTAAATTGTGGTTAATGCGATCAAAAACCCTAATGAAGTCAGTAAAGACCACATCGACCTATCCTCGCTGGTCCAACGCTCTAGATATATATTGGGGGATATTTGCCAAGTGAGTTTCAGAGGATCTGTCTTAAATCGTCTTAAATCCGTGTTAGTTGACAAAAATTGTTTAACATTAAAGTACCTATTGTTATATAAAATACGTTCAAATACTTTTGCAAAGTTTGCTAATATGTTTGTTGGTCTGTAGTTCACATATTAGTTTAAAATAATAGCTTTCGAAATTAGAAATGTTGAACTTGTGGGTAATGGAGTATATGAAAAATAAATGATGTATATTGGAAAGTAAACACGTTCGATTTGAAATATGCTTTACCTGTTCTAAAATCTCCTATTTCTAGTTGCGTGTTATTTTAAACTACGTTAGTTGTCCAAGTTTCTGACAGCAAATTGAATATCAATTCAACTACTGGATATTCTCGGTTTCTCATGCAGTAAGCTTGCTCTTAACAGATCGCAACTCTATTAAAGCTTTAGCACGACGAACGGTAGCCAACTTCAAACCGATAAATCGATTTTCCCGTCACGGAATCGCGGAGCAGTTATTCCTACATGACGTGTATTTTCAGTTCATTCTAATTAGAATCGAATACATTGCTGGCTGGTTGATGCTGATCGGTTGCTGTGTGACAGCGTTGCGTAAACAGGGAAACGTCCGTCCATGGTCCTAGATAGTCGGCCTAAAACCGGACGCATACGAAGGAGGATTATGCGGAATCCGTGCAACGTTCTCCGTTGTCAAATCGAGTTTTAAATTGTCAATCTCAGCGCTGTTTAATATCATTTGTCTTTATAAACGGTTTAGTTGTTATTCGAACGGTGCGGCGGTGTAATCTGGTTAACGGTTTATTCTATTTAACAATTCGATAACGTGACAGGCTTGACTTTGTTAGTTCTGCGCTAAAATGCTAATCTGGCTGCTCATAGTTGCAGGTTTTAACGTATACAAATATTCTTTATGTAGCACGTATAGGAAGATTGAGGAAAAATTGGCCAGGTAAACGTAAATCAAAAGTAAAAAGCTGATTAGAATTATTAGTATAATTCCAAATTTGTATAAAGGTAAATTCCTATATCAGCAAATGTATTAAAAATACACGATTATTAATTGTACAGTCTCCGAAGGCGAAAAACTGACCCTTAATGGTCTCTTAGAATCAGACTTCCTACTACCACATTTAGCAAACCTTACTGGTTTTGAAATCAGAACTGTAATTTTCAAATAACCGAAAATAACACTACTATTTCTTCGCTTTTCTCATTCTCAAACTTCGTGAATAATTTCTTCGGTGCCAAGTAAAGAATTGGCGACATTAGAAGGTGGAGATGAAGAACTTAAGCACCCTTTACTTCGTCCTGTAGGCCTAAAATTGTTGATTTCAGATTTACTAAAATCAATAGAGATATCCGTAGAACAGATCCACTATTGATACAATATTACCTTTATGTGTCTCGTTGATCTACAGAAGGCATTCGATCGAGTAAAACTGGATGACGTGATAGCAATATCAAAAGGAAAAGCATACTAAGAAACTGATAAACGTAATATTGAATTTAAATAAAGAAACAAAGACCGGAATACAAACAAAAAGTGAGTTACTTAGGGATGTTAGAAGCAGAACTGGTGTTCGGCGGGACGACTCCCTCAGTCATATGTTTTTCAATCTCATTATGAAGAAGATCATAGACAGCTTGAAAGATACGAGCAGATATAAAAAAGGGAAAAGACAATGTGACTATATTATGTTATGCGGACTATGCGGTGTTACTCGCGGATAATAAGAACAACCTGCAGAGACCTCTATATCGATTTACAGAAACGGCCGAAAGATATAATACGCTGGTATCTACTACAAAGACGAAAATGCTGGTGATATCAAAAGAATAAGAATAAGAGGAAGTAATGTCCTTCGTATATCTGGTGGTTGAAGTTTCGAGTGGACCGAACAGTAATAATCAAGTCGAGCAACAAATTATGTAGGCAGCACGAGTATCTGGATACTTGAAAGACGTCACCCGGAGAAATAAATACCTCACAACAGACGATAAGGTAACCATGTTAAGACCAATAATCCCACATGCAGCTGAAACACAAACCGATAAAAGGAGAATCAAACAGATGATGAGAACAACCGAAATAAGTACTTTAAGAATGATAGCTGAAAAGCAATGAGAGATAGAATAAGAACCAAGAATATAAGAGAGGAATGTGGAATTGGACATGTGGTTAGATTCGCTAGAGAAAGAAGAAGACAGTGGAATTATTATGTGCAAAGAGCGGAAAGAATCCAGATTGATTAAGGTAATAAGAGACCAAAGGCGAGTTGGAAGAAGAGACCCCGACTTCCACATCTGTCAAAACACCATGAATAACGCGTAAACAAAAATAGGTTACGACCTAAAATGGAAGAAGAAGCAGAAGACTTATTAAGTCGTTGCCTAGCTTCAAACATTCCTTGCAGGACCAGGATAAATTTCAGCCTGAAATTATTTTCTTTCTCTTCTTACTTCGTTTCGAGTCAATTCCACCCAAGATGTTTCGAATGGCTTTCTACATATACCGCAATTTATATAACTATCATCCTTCCCTAACGAGCTACCACAACCAGTACAATTCATGTTTAAATGTAAAAAGACATAAGATGCAACAGACAACGTTTGGAACATCAGATAACGCATCGACATCAACACTGACATGATCACTAGAATGGAAACAAGAGAAGTATCAATATAATGGTTACCAATTAAACTGGTATTGATATATTACAATTTCCTTGCAATTAACTAACGTAATTAAATTAAAACTATCAGTCCCGGTAGGATTTGAACCCACGACCTCTGCGTTACCATTACGATCTCGTGGTGTAATGGCAGCACAGTCCTCCGATAACACAGAGGTCGTGGGTTTAAATCTTACCAGGACTGAATTAGTTAATTGCAAGTTTTTCAGGAATTTAATTATGTTAGTTAATTGCAAGGAAATTGTAATTTTATCACAACATAAGGGTTAGTTTAACACATGGAATTCTATTCGTTTACTTTCTACAACTTTTTAATACTGACCTTGAGTTCTTCTTTTGAAGTTAAATTTCGGTATTAGGTTGTTTGTAGAAAGGAAAAACTTGTATTTTTCATCTCTTCTATTATTAGAAGCAACATCTTGGCATGGTTGCCAAAATTTTGAAGCTTGCCGATGGTTTTCTTCTTTTTATAATTTTTAGCCTTGTTGTCAATCATTAATAAACCTGCGGATAATTTTCATAATCATTTGGGCTGGTAGCTGACTGCCTAGCTCACTTGATTGTCAGTTTTGGAGTTCCAGGTTCAAACCTCGCGGCTGTTCGTCAGGTTTGAGGTTCCGTGTGCTAACATAAATAACTTATTTCATTTTAATCCATCACTATTGTTAAACAAACGCTATCTTAATCTAACCAAATCAAAAATTTGAATCAACTTCGATGTATATTTGTAGTATGCAGAGCTACACACACTCCTTTCAAACAATAATATGCATGACTAGAACTACATATGAAATGGAAACATTCTTCATAAATTATCGAATATCATATTTGTGCTTTCTCACCAGCAAAATAAATATTTTCCATTGTATTCGATTCAGCGACCTTTTCTACGTAAAATAATAATGGAACGATAAAGTTTGCGATTCTCCGTGGCCATGCACCATGAAACGATATCTCAAAATTTAATTTCAACGAGTGGAATAAGACAGCCCTGCGCTCCATTCCTCTTTCACACCCCCTCCGCCGGACTTTCCTTCGTGCAAATATATTTCTAAAGGGGGCGAGTCTTTCCACGACTCTCTTATTAATGGCCGGTAATTTACTTAGTAATTATCGTTCCAGCCGATGTTGAACTAAAGCATAAAGGATTTAACTCGCTTGTAGAAAGTCGTATTATTTTACTTTTGGACCTAAGAAGCGAAATAAATTGGTACAAAGCAGACAATGGTGAAAATATATAGACGGCGGTATGTTTTAATAGTTCCATTCGGATAAAAGGTTTCCTTTCCATTCCATTTTGTATCTTAAGATTGAGTCGTTAGTCACAACGAAGCTATTGTAATGGCTTGCTATAATTTGTAGTAATGTCTTTCTGGTTGTTCCAGTACTTTAATATGAACTATTTCGATATGCTGAGTTTCATAATGCACCGCAGTCCTGTTAGTAAGTCTAAATTAATTCTTGTAGCTTGCTGAAATAAATTATTTACCCGCTTTCGAGTATTCATTTGAGAAAACAAGTAATAAATAGTCTCGGCAAAGAGGGGCAAGTTTCAGTGTTGTGTCGTGAACAACATGGAGGGGTGAAGCGCGCGACCCGAAGAATCGAGTACCCGTATCAAAGCACGTTTGTTCAGCATTATTCGACTGGAAAATGTCGCATCTAGGTATGGTTATGACGTATTTAGAAACTAGAAGGCGTAATAGCGAGTATGCCGGATTTAGAATACGACATGTGGAACGGTCTTCTCATCATTAAGAAATATTTATTCCGCACGCCGTACGCATATGACTGAAACAAGTGTGGAAACGTATTTAATGATTTTAATATTTAACAGATGCCACCCAGTTTGTGATTTCGTGGAAACTTCTTAAAACAGTAAGTTTTTCAGCACGTTGTGTAATATATTTTTATCATTATTTTATGTGTAAACATTCCTGCGTCCGCATCGCCTATGCTCACTCATAAAGGTCACGATCATAAATGATGCGGTTTCGTAAACGTTACTGAATACTCGTCTTGTACACTGCACTGTAACTTGCCCCACTTTGTTAAGACTAGTAATAAATCTGCATTCTTAAACTAGATCACTACCCAACCTTGCCTGTATTGTGTTTCTATTACTTCCGAATCGCAATGTACACCTGTGTCTTTAGTCTGGGGTACTACTAACTTCCCTTTCATGTGCCTTTGTTTTCTTAGATTTTAGCTTTTATTATATATACATACACTAGGGTGACAGAATAAAATAGACACCTACTAATTTAAAAAATGATTCTATTCCCGTTATATACACAAAATATTTTAAAATTTTTAAATTAGACTAATATTTTGTTGATCCACCTTTACTTGCGTGAAGTGATGCGAGTCGTCGTGGCATAGAATCTATTAAATGATTAATGGTGTCTTCTGGAATATTTAACCACTCTTCTGTAACAGCTGCCACGACTTCTTCCTTATTGCTGGGTTTTCGGGGTCGTTTCGCCATATTTGTCTGGATTATGTGCCAAACACTCTCTATCGGATTCACGTCTGGTGATTGGCCTGGTCATGGTAAAATCCGAATCCCCTGTTCCTCTTTCCATGTGGTTGTTGTTCTTGCTTTGTGGCAGGGTGCCCCATCCTCCATAAAAGTGGCGTCTTCTTTAGATAAAATGGCGTTGTCGAATATCGGTAGTAGTCCTTCTGTTAATATTTGGATATATTTTGCCGCATTTATATTTCCGTCGTAGATTACTAATTGCGATCTTCCACCATACCACATCGCGCCCCACACCATGATGTTCACACCGCCGTATTTCACCGTCTGCAGCAAAAATTTGTCGTCCAGTTGCTGTGGCGAACGTCTCCATACCCACGTACGACCACTATCACCGAATTGGCAGTATCTGCTTTCGTCTGAAAAAATGACAGACCGCCAAAACTCTTCGGTCTCCGTTCGCATTTCGATTGCCCAAGCCATTCGGCGCCGTTTTTGAAACGCCGTAAGGTGACGTTTTTTTCTTTGCCACCCTTTTATACATTCCCACATTGTGCTGGTATCGCAGAACGGTACGCTGACTTTTCTGTGAAGTTGCCGCAAGCTCAGCTGTACTTCTTCGCGGTTCTCTTCACTTCGCGCACAAGCTCCCTTTTACTTCTTTCAGAAGGTCCGGCACGACCTGGTCTCGGCAACACTGTTGTTTTTTCCTTGCGTTTAATTTGTGTAATCACACGGTTAACTGTGGACAATGGAATATTTAAAAATTTACTTATTTCACGTTGCGAAGCGCCGCGTTCACTCTGGCCAACGATGCGACCCCGGGTGAAGTCGCTAATATCACTCGAACCTTGTAAGCGAGGCATAGTTGTAACGATACTAAACTATGACGAATTCCTTCCGATACATCTACCCCTACCCTAATGACAAGAGAAAGTTCTTAATTCGTTCTTAGAATTTAGCTGTTTACATATCTATACCGCTTTACCTGGTGTCCATTTTATTCTATCACCCTTGTGTATATCCGTTGTATCTCGCATTTCACACGTTGCCTGCATATTGCTTTTTCTATTTATTCATCTAGATATTTTCTCGGTTTGTTTCTTCGCTGTTCTTGTAATTTGTGTACTTGCTTAAAATTAAAATGAGAGCAAAGATACATTTTGAAACAACAATCGTTATCTAAATTCGCGGATTTGCTTATAATATATCCTAATACTTATCTGGAAAAAGTTATGTACCTACGATTTGCTCGTATATATTGTAACGGCAAAACTGCATTTTTCATTTCAGTCCTGGTGATTCTACTTACACTCATACGGTTAAGATCTAGGAATAAATACTTTAGTGTACTTGGAACACTATATTAAAGCGAAGTAAATGAAAAGTAATTTCGGTGTTATTTATTTTCTATTGAGGACACTAAATTATCTTCAAATATTTTTTTACATGTCACTATCATACAATTCTATCTATTCAGAGCCTGAACGCTTTACCAAAGGACTGCAGTAAATTATGGTCGAAGATTTGCAAATCATATAAAGCGCCTCCCATGGCTTTCTAGATATTTTCGGTATATAATGATATTATATACAACTTCTACGCTCTAAAAAGAAATCGATGGCACCTTTGTTACCAACTATTTGTTAAAATTAATGGTGCTCGGCAATTTATTATAATATTTAAGGTGTATATAATTTTCATGGGTAAAAAATAATGCACATGCAATTTTCATACGTAAATTTAATGAGCATAAAATTTTCGGGAGGAACATTAAATGAGCATGTAATTTTGCTACTTAAATCTATACTGGCAAATGTAAATTCGTAAGAATAATAAAGGCAAGAAGAAATTCCCAATGTCTATTCTCATCAGTTACTGAGATAGTGCTGGTAAAGAAATTCGAACTACCTGTATCGAGACATGGTTTGTAAATCTCGGCTGGTTCCTATTTTGTTACAATCTCAAACGTAACACAAAAATATTGAAGAATATGTGATAGAAGCTTATAAAGAGTATAGTAGTATTGTTCTAGAAACTTTTCTAATGTGTAGAACTATATCATATACACATATTAACGCTCTTTTGTTTGGAACATGTTAAAATAAAAACAATACTAATTAGCATTTAATTTATTGAGTGGAAGGGTGTTCCCAGAGTAAAACTAAGAGAATATGACAATCAATGGAATAAATGTAGCAATACAATTATTTCTAGAGTTAGTTAACTTTCAAATACTCGTATGTCTTGCATTGAATAT
This sequence comes from Trypoxylus dichotomus, assembly GCA_023509865.1. Classification (NCBI taxonomy): domain Eukaryota; kingdom Metazoa; phylum Arthropoda; class Insecta; order Coleoptera; family Scarabaeidae; genus Trypoxylus; species Trypoxylus dichotomus. Next base: position 41,622,852 of record CM042081.1, read on the forward strand.
TTTTAAATAACAAAATACTACGTTAAAAATATTTACTTACTGGCGTGATACTCATTAATCTTCTCGGATCTAAACCATTTACTTACTTGGTATTCTTATAAAAGAGCACTCGTTTAACTTCTCAAAGAACTATCAAGCAACTCCATTAATCATGGTATTGATTAGGGTTTTAACGACTTGTTAACTTTCAGTTTTTCAAGAGGCACATGTAAAGTGCTCCTCGTCTAGGGCGTTTTTGCTAAAAGGGTTTTCGCAGCGAGAAATAGTGTCGGTAGTTATATTTCTTTCGATCTTTAAAAACCACCTCCACTGCTTCCTACCCTTTTCTAACGTAGCTACTTCAATTCATGTTTTACCCCTTCTTTCTAAAACTTTCCCTATGATATTATCCTTAGTTTGCCCTGGGCTTCTTTTTCTCTTTTTCGCAATACTTGCATTCCATATTCTTCTAGGTTGGTTATCTATTCTTTGTATATGTCCCCACCATTCCAGTTGCTTCTGCTTAATAAATTCCAGTACTGAATTAGTTTCTAAATCTTTTTTATGTTGATGTATTTTATTGTATCGCATTTTGTGAGCGCTCTAACTCTTGTCAGATACTGCATTTTCTTTGTTTTTGGTTTAATATCCACGATTGGTTTTCCGAGAGATTTCATTCTTGTTTATAAATTTAATGTCAATGGCATAGCATAATTTCGTTATTTAGTCAATTCTTTCATTGATGTCGGCTTCTTGCGTCCCACTCCCGTCGAATATTGCTCCTAGGTGTTGGAACGTCTTTACGTGTTCGATTTCCTTCCTTTCGATTTAAATTCTCATTTACACTGGTTCTTCTGCTTTTGCCATTACTTTAGTTTTATTTTTGTTCATCTTCATTCCACTCTCTCTTAATGTTGAGTTCCATATTTCTATATTTTGCTGTAAATCTTGTTCACTTTTTTCCAAAGCATTACTCAGGAACTGACGATACGCAGAAACCTCGTTAATTCCAAAGGTTTCCATTTTCGAATATTTCTGCTAATGTTCAAACATGCTGTTTTTCAAATGAAAACGCCTCTAGGGATGATTTCATGAAAACAAACTATTTCGCTCTATCCAATGATATTTTTAATATTTGCTGGTCCTTTCGGAAAAATACTGATAAAGTTTTAACAGCTTCATTTATTTATCATATTTTAGATGCTAAAGTTTCTAAATATATTTTCCGCAAATCTACTTTTCCTCCGTGGTACACTTAACAAATTCAGCACAATTTAAAGACCAAGGAATATTTTGGGTGTCGGTGGTTTAAATTAATTAAATCTATACTTCATTCACGTTAAGAATGCAGTAGGTAGCGCTACGATCGGCGGCTGTATTACACTGGTTAAATTTAACCAATGGAACTGTCAAATGACATCATCGTAAACATCCAAGTTTGGTTATTGAAATCTTCTGTAATAAATAGGAAGTTTTTCATATTTTATGTGCAATACATTATGGTTATATGACCTGGTAAAATAATACCGCAACAATAAAGTAAAGTAACATCAATTGCAATATAAAAGTATCCTTCGGTTGTTTCATTTACCGAAATAGTTGGAGCTTATTTAATTATGTTAAAAAGTAAATGAGAATGCATTTGGTGTTAATCGAAGGCAACATAAATGTCATATGCCAAGCTTTAAAATGACAATATTGCCCTGGATAAACTTGAAGCGAAAATATAACTTCGACATGAGTGGTTATATACATACTGTTATACCGTCATTTGTCAAGAAGTAAATCTCTCCGTTGGTAATCTCCATCAATTTTAAAAGAGAAAGTTTGAATGGTATGATTGAAACTAAGCAATTAAATATATACAAGATAAAGCCAAACAAGAATTGCTGATTTTGAACAATACATAATGGACTCAACGGGACTGTATCCATGTCCATCGAATGGCTTCAAAGTATATGCCAACACACAACGTCCTTAAACCTTGCATAGAATTTGATTATTGTCAATGGTGAAGTTAGATGAGCTATCCAGTGAAAAAGAAAACAGCAGTGCAAATATATTTGTCTACTGTACCCCGACAGCGTAAAACCAATGTACATTTTCAACGACAGTACTGTCAATAAATAATTACATGCATATTAATAACTACAATAAAATATCAAATATATTAATTAATTATAAAAATCTCTTAACTGCACATATTATAAATTTATATAGTTACCTCCTCTTTATATCTGCAATAAATTTAATAAAAAAGATTTCTTTACTGTTAGCATTTTATTTATAAAATAACAAGTGGAATAAATATATGAATTTGATTTATAAAATAATTTCAATTTATTTAATTTTCTAATGCTAGTTAAATACCGACGTCTCCATAGCACAATGTCTTGTTGTTACATTAGCACACTGTTTCGATTCCTTTTTAACCACTTAAATCCTAACAGGGCAAATTGTTATATGCAGTAATAACCTGCAAAGGATTAATAAGTTTAAATCAAAGGTCAAAATGTATTATATTTACATTTAATAATTTTGTACATGTAGGCAAGTCATTTCTTAAAAAGAATGAATGGACATGTCGCCTAATTATAAATTTTTGAGCTTCGTCTAAGTGATCGTATATTGTTTCTCAGAGGCGTTTCTTAGGGGGCAAGCTGGGAATTTATCTTGTATTAATCTCTTTGGCATTGTTCTCATATTATTCTTTCACTTAAACCAAGTCATGTTGCAGTCAACCGACGGTGACTTGCAATTTTCTTGCTTCAATTGCACATATAAATTGTAAGCCATTAGCTTCTGCCTACTGCCAATATGTTTCCCTTGAGGGTTTTTCAATGGTCTTACAACTGGATGTACTATTGCTTCCTCGAGCATACCAAATCAAAGCTGTAATTTTGTAATAGTAGAGTAAAAATTATTTTGTTTGTATAATTATGTAGTACCTTGAATTATTACATGATGAGATAAAAGTACTCTGAAAAGAATTCTTTTTGCCACACTTGTTTATAAAGACGAAATTCCATGAAAAACTGAAGGAAACAACGGCAACAAAATCGTAAGTAAATTTGACAACTGACAGAAATTTCATATAAAGAAATTGCATGAATTTCTCCTGTCTGAACATGCCTCGCCCATTAGCCAATAGCAAGCCCGTATTTTAAGGCCTATCTGTTCCAAGTCTGCATTCTCAACGCGAATGGAGTATAGGCCGAAATATATTTGGAAGTTTATTCATTCTAAAGGTTACACGACTAGAATGCCTGATATACTTTCTAAAGGTACTAATGAGTACACCCGCCCTCAAGAGATTTTAAAATTAAAAAAACTAAAAAACGTATGTTACTATTGTTAGTATACGTACGAAATATAACGATCTCCTACTTCCCCTTCTACTATATCAAATTGTAATTGTCAAGTAACTATGTTGTTCGATCGTCAAGTCCTTTAACCACATTTATGCAAATTGCTGTCCACGTCGAAGAGATTACCATAAATGCTATTCTGAGGCGGAACTCCTTGACAAACTTACTTATTAAATCCATCGCAAGGATTCCTGTTTAAGCTGAAATCCTTAGAAACTATGAAGTTGAATAGCGTAATTGTTCTCTTATATGAATTTACGTTGTTAATAGTATAACTTGAATAACACTTTTAATAACGAATTAGCTAGTTCAAGCGATTTGTATGCATATACATCTTACATTTGTTAAAAGATAATGGAAAAGCGAATTCAACGATACTACGTAAACCTTAAAAAAACATGAGTCAATCAATATTTGCAACTGCTACTACTGTTTTTCATTTTTAATGTAAGCCGCATATGCAAGCAGTTCCCACCCTAATTCTGCAATTCTCGTATGGGTCAAGTGGGCCGAATGCGGCATGGAATTATAGTGATGCAGCAATATTTCTCTCTTCGGTAGGCCTGGACGTTTTCGTCAAATTGCATCCCGAAGCAACAACAAAACTCTACAGTATGATTCACTAGTCACGTTCCCATTTCTATTCTGGAAATGGGCCAGGAACACTTCTTGAGAATCCCAGAATACGGTAAGGCTGAGGGCACAACCTTGAATTTCTTTATTGACGGTGAAGAAGGATGTTTCCATTGCATTGAAGTACGCTTTATTTCGGGTTGGTGGTGGTGCACCCATGACCCATCACATGTAACAATCCTGTTAAGCATGTCCTCCCCTTCCACTGCGTACTGAGAGGGTGTTACAAGGACAGTGTACTCCTCGGTCAGTTCCCTAAGTAATCGCGGTGACCAAACTTTTCGAAAATTCAAAGTATCTGCATCAGTCCGTAGGCTAAACTACACTAGGGTGACAGAATAATATAGACACCTACTAATTAAAAAAAATATTCTATTCTCGTTATATATACAAAATATTTTAAAATTTTTAAATTAGACTAATATTTTGTCGATCCACCTTTACTTGCGTGAAGTGCTGCGAGTCGTCGTGGCATAGAATCTATTAAATGATTAATGGTGTCTTCTGGAATATTTAACCACTCTTCTGTAACAGCTCGTGGCAGCGAGTTCTTCCTTATTGCTGGGTTTTCGGGGTCGTTTCGCCATATTTGTCTGGATTATGTGCCAAACATTCTCTATCGGATTCATGTCTGGTGATTGGCCTGGCCATGGTAAAATCCGAATCCGCTGTTCCTCTTTCCATGAGGTTGTTGTTCTTGCTTTGTGGCAGGGTGCTCCATCCTCCATAAAAGTGGCGTCTTCTTTAGATAAAATGGCGTTGTCGAATATCGGTAGTAGTCCTTCTGTTAATATTTGGATATATTTTGCCGCATTTATATTTCCGTCGCAGATTATTAATTGCGATCTTCCACCATACCATATCGCGCCCCACACCATGATGTTGGCACCGCCGTATTTCACCGTCTGATGCAAAAATTTGTCATCCAGTTGCTGTGACGAACGTTTCCATACCCATGTGCGACCACTATCACTGAATTGGCAGTATCTGCTTTCGTCTGAAAAAATGACAGATCGCCAAAACTCTTCGGGCTTCGTTCGCATTTCGATTGCCCAAGCCATTCGGCGCCGTTTTTGAAACGCCGTAAGGAGAGGTTTTTTCTTTGCCACCCTTTTATACATTCCCACACTGTGGAGGTATCGCAGAACGGTGCGCTGACTTTCCTGTGAAGTTGCCGCAAGCTCAGCTGTACTTTTACGCGGTTCTCTTAACACTTCGCGCACAAGCACCCTTTTACTTCTTTCAGAAGGTCCGGCACGACCTGGTCTCGGCTCCGCTGTTGTTTTTTCCTTGCGTTTAAATTGTGTAATCACACGGTTAACTGTGGACAACGGAATATTTAAAAATTTACTTATTTCACGTTGCGAAGCGCTGCGTTTACTCTGGCCAACGATGCGACCCCGGGTGAAGTCGCTAATATCACTCGAACCTTGTAAGCGAGGTATAGTTGTAACAATACTAAACTATGACAAATTCCTTCCGATACATCTACCCCTACCATAATGACAAGAGAGAGTTTTTAATTCGTTCTTAGAATTTAGCTGTTTACATATTTATACCGCTTTACCTGGTGTCTATTTTATTCTGTCACCCTAGTGTATGAGAATACCCTATTACAGTTACTATGCTGTCTGTTGTTATCCACCTGTCAGTTCGAATCATCTCTTCCATTCGTCGAAGTATTTGATCTGTCGTAATCTGGGCCCCCTTGAGAGAACAAACACTTTTCACCATAAACAGAGGACATTTCCTTATAGACATCTTTTGCGGGAAGTCCTTTTGCCCAGAAAAAAAAACGCACAACAGCACGCTGCTCTATTATAGTTTTGCTCTTCGAGCACGGTCGCTATTTACACACTTGAATATCATAAAACTGGATTATGCTAACACCTAATAACAGATAAGGAAATAGGTCACTGCTGGTTTCAGCTTTCCCACAGCAGTTTGTGACTTATCTAATGACTTTCCCTCGTATAAATTCAAGACTAAATTAATATACAAACTGTTTGAGTTGAAAAGACAAGGCTAAAATCGATTTAAATTGATGAAACTTGAATAATCACATTAGCAATTCGAACAACTGATAAGTCTTATTAAAATATTAGCTATTATTTTCCATAAATTCATAAAGTTTTAGTAAACCACAGAATAACTGAATAACATCGCCATGCAATAAAGGAATAATTTAACGAAACCTATAACTATAGATTCCGTAATTTTGAATATAAATACGTAAAAAATAGACAGAAAATTCTATTTAATCAACCCAACCTTAACGTAGCACGTACTTGTGAAATATCCTGTGTATTCAAAAATCTTCTACATCTAAAGTTCACTTCGTTATTGGTGCACCCTGTATGCATTCGTGTATTTACCATTCGTGCGGAATTGGAGAACTAGGCTACGGTTATATTTAGAACAAAAAAGGAAATTCCACCGGTCGACGAAGAGTAAGAGCTAGAATTTAATGCATCGCGTATCGGACGTTAAAATTAACGGCCCGTAACGGGGGCCCAATTGCGCGGCACCTAGCGGCGGCCGCTCCGTTTGATTTAATATTCACCGGAACGGAGAGGAGATTTTATTATTTACCAGCGCGACGTCCATGTCCCGTACGATCTTTCCCCTTTCGCACCATTGAGCCGGTTCCGATCGTTTCACGCTAGAAAGGTACAGTAACTACCTATATCGTTGCATTTCGTATTGTTTTGTTGCTGGCTCTTCTACTACAATGTTGCTCTTAACTGTTGTACTATAGAACTGAGGATTTTAGGATATTTCTAACAGATTATTACACCAGTTTTCCAAAATAGTTCCGACACGTATTTATTTCTTGATTTTTGATCTCCTCGAAGCAAAGGGAGAATAAATTACTACATATGGTGGAATGAAGTGATATTGAATTAAAGAAAATCGCTTAGAGAAAATATATGCAAACAAATAGAAAAGGATAAAGAGAGTTAGATAAGTGTGAGAAACATAGTGAGAAAAGTAGTATAGAAGGCAAAAGGGAACGGATGAGAATATTTCGAAGAAGACACTTCTAAAGTATACTTAGATTCTTCAGGGCGGGTTTATTCATATTCTGATAAAATTGCAGATAACCGCCAGTAAGACAAATTTACCAGGTAGCAGATACCTCACTTTGGCATATCCACCAAATTTTATCTGAGAAGTAACAACCCAGGGCTGTCTACTGTTTTTAAACGGTTAGTATAGAATTGGATAAAAGTAAAAAATAGACTTATGTACGTTGTAATGAGATAGACAAACGCCTAACACATGGGCTGAAAAGTCCCAGGCCTAACACATATATGACGGTAGTTTTATTGCAGTCACCTTTCTCTCAGTTAGTACTAACCTTCAAAAGAGAGCTGTTAAAATTTGATGATATTCTATTCATTAGTTTGTGAGTTATTGTGCTAAGAGTCACGCTACTTTTGTTATTTTCAAAACAATGGATCAAAAACAATTTCGTGTTTTAATTTTACACTGCTTCTTGATGGGAAAAAATACTGTTCAAGCGAAGCAATGGCTTGAAAAGTGTTATGGGGACTCCGCACCATCAGAAACAACAATGAAATGTTGGTTTGCTGACTTCAAACGTGGTCGTAGGGATACCGATGATGCAGAACGCAGTGGACGTCCAAATGAGGCGGTAACACCGGAAAACATAAAAAAAATCCACAAAATCGTTTTGAATGATCGAAAAGTGAAGTTGCGTGACTTAGCTGACATCGTAAAGATATCAAAAGAATGTATTGGCTTTATATTGCATGAGCATTTGACTATGAGAAAGCTCTTTTCAACGCGGGTGCCGCGTTTGCTCACTGTTGACCAAAAACAAGAACGTGTTGATGATTCCGAGCAGTGTTTGGCCATGTTTAAACGTAACAAACCGGAATTTTTGCGTCGATATGTGACAATGGGTGAAACATGGATCCATCACTTCACTCCGGAATCAAATCGATCGTCATCTGAGTGGACACCAACTGGTGAACCTTGTCCAAAGCGCCCAAAAGCACAACAATGGGCTGGAAAGGTTATGGCCTCGGTTGTTTTGGAATGTTCGTGGTGTAATATTCATCAACTATTTTGAGAAAGGAAATACCATCAACAGTGAATATTATATGGCGTTATTGGAGCGTTTGAAGGCCGAAATTGCAAAGAAACTACCGCATATGGCAAAGAAAAAAATGTTGATTCATCAAGACAACGCACCGTGTCACAAGTCAATCAAAACAATGGCAAAACTACATGAATTGTACTTCGAATTGCTCCCACATCCACCGTATTCGCCAGATTTAGCTCCCAACGACTACTGGCTGTTCGCAGACCTCAAAAAAATGCTCGCCGGTAAGAAATTTCGCACGAATGAAGAGGTTGTCGCTGAAACTGAGGCCTATTTTGAGGCAAAAGATAAATCGTTCTACAAAAGTGGTATTGAAATGTTAGAGCGGCGCTGGAATGATTGCGTTGCTCTTGATGGAGATTACGTTGATGAATAAAGCTAATTTTGAACCAAAAAAATCGTGTTTTCTTTGTTAAGCCCGGGACTTTTCAGCCCATGTGTTAATTCCAGTTTCGATTTGAACATAATCTAATATTCTATATATCTAACATACGTATCTTCCTGCGCATGAATATTCGATACTGATATTTAATATCACTCATATCAAGGATAGTTAGATTAACCAGCAATCTTTGCTTATTCTATCAAACAATGACGTGGGTCTAAAGATCCTTTCGACGAAGTATACTAATAATAATAATAATACACGTACTATAACAGGCCTCACGTGTTTACACTTGCAGTATTCGGTATTAGAAAATGTCATAATAAAAGAAAAAGATGGACCAACTAATTTTGCAAATTTTGAAATAGAATAATTGGATATCGGAAAGACCAACAACCAAATTATTGATGCTTGCTAACGCACAATCAGATCTTTTAAAAAGGCAACTAATAATTGCTGAAAACGAATCTCAAATCAAAGATTTAGAAATTAAAGTAATTTGTAAATTTGGAGAAAGAGCATGAACTAAAAATAAATTTTTTGAAAAAGAAGTATAAGAAATTATAATTATTCTTTAGTGTTTAATTTTCTTTATATATACTTTTAATGGAAATATCATTTTGGGTTGAGAATAAAATAACTTTATAAAATTTAATAAATTTGAAATAAAATCAACAAAAATATTAACAGGAAGTCAAGAACAAAACTAAATTAACAGCGATTATTGATGTTTTCAATTGCTTGAACTTCCTCTGTGATAAAAACATCTCCAAAATCTTCAAGAAGTTCCATATTAATTTAGAATATTTCTGTATGAAAACAAGCATACGAAATAAAGTGAGGTTATAATATCCGATAGATATACATTTATCGGGAGGATTTAACAACAGGTAAATTTATCCCTCTGATAAGCAATTTACCAACTGCTTTTTATCTGTCAGAAGGTGAATAAACACATGTTTGTGTTTATCCGTTAGATTGCGCTACCTGCAACTTTATTAGAATGTGAATAAACCGGCCCTAAATGAAAGAAAGAAGAGCAAGGCGATCACCCCTGATCGCTAGCCGAACGAGAATGTCCGGAAGAAGATGTCGCCAATAACATATGCTTGTTTATTTTTAAGTTTGATCGCAACTACATCAAAATGACTATTTATTTATCGTAAGGCTCCACATGTCAATAACAGTATGAATGCTAAGCACAAGGTATAAAATATAGAATATAAAACACATGTACAAGAAAAACATTAACATAAAGTGGCTGAATAGGTAAATGTTGATTATTAAGTTATCAATCCATTTGATCGTCACCCGTGGCAGGCTGAAAAAGTCATCCAATCCGTCAAAGTACGCCGACACTTCCCAATGTTAGACAATATGTTCAATCGTCTGGTACTCCCCACCGCAGTTGCACATGGAGTCCGGAACTTTGTTCCATTTATGGAGTAAATCTCTGCATAGGCCGTGCTTTGTTCGAATCCTGTTATCGGTTTACCAGACGCGGCAGTACAAGTCAAAACCAACTGGCTTACCTAGGGGATGACGGTCCCACGCCAGTCCTCAGCTCTGCTCCACGTTAAAGTTCTCACTGTACAGAGTCTTTGCAGGGTATCTAGATATAGGCCTGGCAGATAAAGCAGCCTGGATATAATCACCATATACCGGGTGAAAAGCTGCGAGCTGTTAATTACATTCTGAGCGACGGAAAATAAATCGAACACCGGCTTCACTTGAAGCGAATAACGCATGTCTAGCGATATACCCCCCTCACCTCGCAGTAATATGGAACGAGGACTTCATAGAATCGATTCAAATTGAAAAGATTGTTATGAGGCAAGGATTTTGTAGCAGTTGTTAACTTATAGAAATCTTATTTCATCCTCCTGTTACTCAAAATTACGGCCATTAACACGTCGAAAGTGCGCTCATGGTACAATATGTAGCTTTTGAATAACAGCGCTCTTTGGATTGCTATCATAAAAACAAGTTTTGAGTCATAAATTATCTGTTTCATTCTTTAGAAACGTTAAATTCTGAAGTCTACTGATCCCACAACAACGTACACTACCGTTCATATTTGTTCGGACACTGTAATAAATTTTAAATAAACGAGAAAATATTCACTAATTTTTTCAAAACTTAAAAGGACAAAATACAAAATTTTCGACGTTGTGCCGATGGTATTGTATTTTCTTGTAGTATTAAAAAAAACCCCAAACATTGCAAACATGCACAGAAATTCTCCTTTGCTTGACATTTGGCACTACACAAACCTGCAAGATTCTTTGGCCTTTTTCTCTTCTTACAGAAACGCGCCTTGATTCTTCGAACACCTCTCACATTGACCCATTAATCCATAGCACTCTTTTCCAATCATCCACGATCCAATTTCTGTGTTTCTGCGGTTTTTGCCTGTTTCCCCGTTGTGGTAGGATTTTTTTTTGTTGCAATGCGGCCGTGAATGTTACCAGCTTTTAATCTTCTTTTCAGTATAGTAACAGAAATTTTTCTTGCACGCTCGCGATTCATTTCGGCGGCGATTTCTGCTGCTGTCAGTCTCCTATTTCGCCTGCTTATCAAGTTTATACGCTCATCGTCGGCGTGAGTTGTTATTCTCTTACGACCTGACCGTGCCCGATCCCTTAAACTGCCCGTGCGTTGGTGTCTCCGAATGATATCATAGTTTTTCGGATATTTGGCGCACTGAATATCCTTCTTGATGAAAAACAGCAATTACATAGCGCTTTGTCTAAACTTATCGGTTTTTCTCTCCGCATTTTAATAATTTTAATCAGGTTCGCACAAAAAGATACGTGTTTAACACTAACGCACGCACAAGCAGGTTTATTTAGAAACTAAACCATTTATCAGTACACAATACACTTTGGCTTGCTCCCACCCCAAAGAGTATTGTAAATTTATTACCTGTAATATTATCCCAAAAATAATCCTATTTATGGCGATGAAGATTATTGTGAAAATTACTATATTGTGTCATGAAATATAATAGGCTTTTAATCATTCTCTAATCGCTATTCTTGGAAGTTTGCCTGTACAATTAATAAACAATATATAATAGAGTTTAGAGCATTTACCTGGGTGTCCGAACTAATATGGACAGTAGTGTACATATTATATGAGCATTAAATACTGCATGAAAAGCTCTGACCATATCAAATAGATATTTTCCAACCAAACAAATTCTCTATCAAATTATTTCTTTTGTTTCGATGTGGAATTGAAAGAAACGTAGCAAAATAATGCACTTACCAGTGATTTATGTGAATACTACAGTAAAAAATCTATTGAAATAAAAACAGAACAATATTAGCCATTATTATTTTATTACAGTTCCAGACATTTCCTTTGAGTAATAATACGACATCTAAACGGTCTTGTTCTGCTCCAGTAGTCGACAATATACGTTGTCTTTATGGGCGTGCACATCGTTTATTAGATACCGTTAACGTTAAGGCAACTATGCATTATATTTTCAATTCCCTCTCGAATTATTCGCAACTGTTAATTCAGTAAAGGGTACGCTTCTTCGCATTGTAGTTAGCGAAGTTTTGATGGATTATTCTCAAGCGTCGGCGTTAATACAAAGCGATCGAATTGCACGCTGCGCTCCGTCGTCTTCCCACATCTATAGACGTATGTATATTTGTATATCTATATACAGTTAATACTAGTTTCAGGAAAGTTTGAAGTCCAATTACATGTTGTGCTTTCGTGAAAGATAACTTTTATTATAACTCGAGCGTATAGATTGTTAGGAAAACTAACAAATATAAATACAACATTTCCGTTAATTAAAAAGGGCAGGAAATAACAAATTTTATAGAAGAATGTGCACCAGAGGAATAAAATAACCGCAATTCTTGCAAGTAAAGAATAGTATGCGATATGTTATAAAAACCTCTTTTCTCCAACATACAATAAAAGGGTCTATTCTTAATCGATAAATACAAGTAGGCGAGTAAATAAGCTGTGTGTATTCTGTAACGGTTTTAGCTATACGCCATAACCAGCAATTCTGATTCATACTTTAAACACTTATACTATGGGTCATATAGGGATACACACAAAAGCAGAACCACGGGAGAAAGGAACCCACATGTGGTTGCAAAACAAAGGATTTGGTATTTCATTACACAATAATTTCACTTTTAACTACGAATGAATATATTTCTTTATAGATTTCTATGTTACGAGAACTAAACTAAAATAATTAAAAGGATTGATTATCAACCTTCACACGTTTTAAAAAAAAAATCGAGCGGTAATTGTTATACTTGACACAGGACTTAATTAAACGTTCCAGTGGCCCTATTTCCCCAAAGTCACATGTATCGTTATCTCGTAGTTTAATTTTAAACAAGTAGCTATAGCAAGGCCCATGATTACTACGAACTCGGCATCTAGTTCTAACGGAACTCTTAGATAATATGCCATTGGACCAAGGTTTTTTTGCAGGAGTATGTTGCAAGGCTTTATAGAAGTTGCCCGTGTCAGTTTCAACAAAGAATTTTTTGAACTCTAAGTAAACGGGCTCTAATGCAATTTGGGCCAAATCAATTGGAGATAGCTTATGATCTAAATTTTCAAATTGAACACTTCCCAATTTGGCAAACGTATCCACTGTTTCTTCTGTGTCTCTTAACCCATAGAAGTTTGACTTTATGGACAAGACTATGGATCTCCTGATAGGTCTGGGTAATCAGAGGATCTATTTTAGATTATATTTTAATGCTACCTAGTTTCTCTACAACACTTCTGCAGTCCAGAATGATTAAAACACGTTTTGTGCAGATGTAATGTTTTTACATACTTCAATGCTTCGTAAACTCCTATCAGCTCTGATATGTATACCGACATAATTAAGTTGAGTTTATAAGATTTGTGATATTGTAGTTGTGGGCCATAAAAAGCGCAATCAAAACTTTGATTCTTGCGAGAGCCATCAGTATAAATTATGTAAAAATTACTCCATTTCTGTGATAATAATTCTTGAAGTTCGTCGTTAATATACTGAGAAGTTTGACTTTTGATGAGTTCGTCATAATACCAACACTGTATAGGGGATACAAGGTGCTTATATGGAATATTGCAGATACTTGAACTGGAGACTGAATTTGTAACGAATTTATAGCATAATAGTACGACAGTAGTACAGGAGATTTTCTTTTTATCCAAAATTTGGATGTTGGGTCCAGTCTAAACAGATTATGAATTTTCTTTAAAACGTCGTCTTTTTTAAAAGAACGCTTTACTGTGTATCTACTACCGAGAATTTTTCTTCTTAAACCTAAAGGCGTTTCACAAGTTTCCGCTAACAAAACATAAAACAGAGTGATTTAGCAAATATTAAGCTGGCATTTAATATTCATTCATTTAATTATTATTGAATAGAGGATTTTTAGGTAAGCTCTAACCGTTAAGGAAATTTGCTAAATGAAAGTAAGGAAACGATTTATTCTCGAGAAATAAATAAATTCAAACGTAATATAAAATGTGTAAAATACTAATTAGAAAATAAAAAGAATGTTGTAATAACAAAATATAATAGAACTAAAAATATGTCCAAATACGTATAAACAAAAAATAATTCAAACGTAACATAAAATATATAAGTATTCGCCGATTCTGAATCCTCCTTATGAGAGTCCTACGTGTTAGAGAGAAAGATGTCCCTCCTCATGGGTTTCAATGTGTAAAAGATAGACAGAGACAATGAAAGGCATCCCACGAAAGTTGACGGCGTAACTAAAAAATTTATACAGAGTTCATCATAATCAAGCATATACGGGGTGTGCAACAACATATGTAGTGCTCAAGATGGTGGATGAATATAGCGTCCGTGAAAGGGTAGCTAGGCATACGCAAACAAGATGATATAGCACGGTAAAAAGATTACGTTAGCGAGATGGCCGTACGGATGACAGTATTTGTTGAACACATACGCACTTCCCATTAATTAATATCAAATAACAGGAAGTACTGTTTCGGTATAAAAAGTAGTATACATGTCTGTTCAAAAGCAGTGTACAAATCTGTTCAAAAGTAGTATACAGGTCATCTAAAATCAGTTAACCGCCTCCGCCATTGTGTATACATGGTTAAGTTTGAATATACATTGTGATAAATTTGATTAGCGGATAGAAGATTGATGGGTCTAACTTCACATTTTATGCTTTTTCAAATTGAAAAGCAGAGTAGAATAATGACACCATCTCCATCCGTCATCTTGAACACCATGTTGTGATACACCCTGTATATACGTTCTTCTTGGGATGCCTTTCATTATCTCTGTCTATCTGTCACATATTGAAACCACCTTAAAGAGGGACCTCTCCTTCTAACACATGGAATTCCTATAAGAAGGATCCAGAATCGGCGAATTTCTTCTACTTATATAAAATACTATCTACACAAAATGAAACCGTAATACCAGTAACAAAATACAATAGAACTAAAAACATATTCAAATAAATAAACTATAATCACTTAAGTAAACATAAATTCTATAAAATTAATAGGAGATCCAATGGTCTTTATTGACAACCACTTCTTGAAGCCTATTAGGTATAGAAGCCACAATATTTTCACAGTTCGTTCTCTCTCTGAGGCTCTCCCAAATCCTCGTAACGTGAACTTGGAGGTTGTGTCTGTTCTGTCGTACTAAAACGCTGTCCTGCTTCCTATCGTCGCCATACAACCCCTTAAAATTTTCTGTTGGGTTTAAATCTGGCGATTTTGACCGCCAACATAGAAGCTTAATCTCAGGGTGATTGCCGAACCATAAGGATACAACTCTTGACGTTTGAACCGCCGAATACATCTTCCAGTACCTTGATATATTCTGGAGCATTTATTTTCGTATTTATAAGAGTGAGTTCTTCTGGACCTGCAGCCGACATTCATCCCCAGTAGGCCAAACTTATTCGACTACTACGCTGAATAAGAACAACATTTTTCCTGTTATACCTACTACTATTAGCACGCCATACAATTGGTTTTGTCTCATGTGAGGTAGAAAAAAAGTTGTTCATCCGCAAAGATGAATGTGTTCCAGTTGCGATTCAAGTTATCGTTTCCAAAATTTAATTGTTGCTCGACATGATGTGGTAAAAATTCCGCTTTCCTTGTCGGATATCTGCACTGTATGGTATTTTTCTTTAAAAAGTAAGGTACCATTCTAGGCACAGAATCTAGTCCTAGTTCCTTTATTACAGGACGGGATGTAGTTTTCGGGTTATGATCCACAAAATTTAGCACTGCGTTCCCATTCTCAGGCGGTCCGCCAGGTAGCTGCCTTGTCTTCAACGCAACGTCTTCATTCTCAGTTTGTCATCTTTTAATCCAATAGCGAATTTGTGTTTCCTACAGTCACGGATAATAAAAACATGTAAAGATAAGCTAACAGATAATGGAAAATTGCGACTGAACTAGTGAAAAGCAATGCATATATTGTGCAGCTGTTTTATGTCAAGTCAATCTATCTCCTCATTGAACCATTCATTCCTTTTAATTGCAGTTAAATTGTTATATTAAATTAGCATAGTGATGGCAACAGGCACAATTAATTCTTATTTTTTTACTGTTTTTGTCACCTCAGGCCTTAAGCACACTCTGTTGACAAACGATGAATTAAATAGATTCAAACAAAGTAAACAGTTTCCAACATTTTTTGGTCAGCAACATGCATGTATTGCAGACTTAGTGGAGCCAAATTAACGACCGTTTTACTGATAGAACTCAATTTCTAAACAATACTGAAAACGATTGAAGCCATTAAATCTATCCAATTTTCCTTTTAGCTTTATGCTATTTGCGTCTATAAAACTGCGTATGTGGAAGTGCTCGATGGCATTGTGTACGAGCTGTACATGAGTACTTGCCCCATCTATACCGGTTGTTAGAACGATCGGTATCGAATACCATTGTTTTTTTTCTTTATTACTGAAGCGGGAAGGTAGATATATTACAGAAACAATAAAAAAAGGAACCCGTACTAACGGTGCTACTGCAGTGTACGTCATAAATATGAAATATAGTCTATAACTTTTCAAATATCGGCTTTGTTTAAAAGACGTGTCCAATAAAAGCTGATCAATTTCGAATTTCCTTACGCTCGGATGTTCCTTTTCACTCTTTTTGCTATTTTAGTTCGAATGTCTCTTAAAGGTGTAATATTATTTTGGTAATAACATAAATCAAGAGAGAAAATTCATATAATCTGAATCGGTGAAATAATATGCTTAAAATATAAGTTTTCTTATTGTCTTCGTTCTAGTAATACAATAAAAATTTTCAATTTTTATAAGGTCCAAGGTATGATGATAATCTGAATTTACACATTGTTACAGCATTCAGAAAAGAAAACAAGTGCATATCTTCAGTAATGTTATAAGCAAGCATGGCACTTCATAGCCACATATTGCTAATGCTTTGGTTTATAAGAAGATTCACAATATATTCGCTTTTACTGCAGCTTATATCTTCTGTGGTTATCCGCTATGCTCGGATTACTAGTCCAATTGCCAGGTGATCCTCATAAGGGCCATTAGTTTGTTGTGTTTGTGCCGTTACCATTGCAGTGTCTGGAAGTCTGAAAGACTGTCTGACGTTAGTTGTTATTCCTCTTCATTTAGCGTTACCCAGAGAGCACGTGTCACGGAGGCGAACAACTTTGCCGCCCTTTTATGTTGTTAATACCAATACAGCGGGCGTGTAAAGTTATTGAGGGATTAAACATCTTCCTCCATATGCTATTTGTTTTTCAACGTAGAAAAATAAATATTGCAATAAAAGTCAATTATATTTATACAAACTTGCAAATTTTGAGGAGAGAGAGCTTTGTGTTCCACAAAATAGGTAAGTTAAGAATGTATGTCCAACTAATACCATGTGTAGCTGTATCTAGTAGCATTATTATGT
The DNA here is from genome assembly GCA_023509865.1 of Trypoxylus dichotomus. Classification (NCBI taxonomy): domain Eukaryota; kingdom Metazoa; phylum Arthropoda; class Insecta; order Coleoptera; family Scarabaeidae; genus Trypoxylus; species Trypoxylus dichotomus. The sequence goes on from CM042081.1 coordinate 41,640,289, forward strand.
TAGGTATTGTGTTTTTAATACATTATGGTAAGCCGGAGGATCATTCGCATCTACAGTTACCCTATGCGCTGTTAGTGCGCGCCTTCTCTGGTTTAGCAGTCCATGAGCTTCTCGGGATAAGGGTTGGAAAACTGTACTCCCTTGTTTCGCGGTGTTTAGACCGACAGATGAGTGTATTATTCTTGTGGCATTAGGTAGCGACAATACTGCCCACTTAGGCTGTTAGGTCCTGATATTAGGTGATGACTATAGTAAGATCATCGTGGCAACGAAAACATTTCCTAAGCGTTTTCAGAGACGGAGATATAGGGTCTTGGATGCGATATAGGAATTTTTTTTAGATAATAAGGACCAAATGGCAGTTTGGGAAATTGAACTTGAATGCACGAGAAAACTGTAATCTACGATTATTTTAAGATAAGATATCTAATAATTTAGTCTGATATTAAGGTGCTAACCAATCTTAGAAAGAGTCCAACTATGCATTCTCCATAACAATACAATTCTATTAAAGGAAAGTGTAAGTAAGCTTTACAAATACGGTGAAAAGTGGACATGTTCTTGAGGAGAACAAAGGCCTCAAAAATCCCATTGCAATATATGTATATATATATATAACATGCGTTCAAATAAATTTTACCTCAAAGTAGCCTTTAACATAATAATTATGTCTTGGGTTGTTACTGAAACTCTTAATACGAATTTTGTTTGGTATAAATCAAAATCATAAAACGAAAATTTTTAACTGAATGAAATTGTTTATTTGCAACAAGAAAGTAAAAATAAGGTTCAACTATGAATGATTTGTGTTAGTAGATAGTGAAAACCATTTTAAATCAATTTCAAATTACAATACAATTTTAACAAGTTCTTATCAGCTATGGATCGGAACGAATACTCTGTCAAATTGACAATTAATGCAACTGAAAATAATACGTGTTACGACGAAAACTTTCATTGGAATGAACTACTAGAGGTGGTATTTATTTCAACGCTTTTTATGTGTGGTGTATTCAAAAAGGAGGAAGTTACGGCGTAAAGCTAGATTAGTATATGTAAACCTTAATGAAAAGAATTGATAAATATGTTTGCGTAAGCAACACGTCATATTCATACCTGTATAACTTACATGACATCACAAGGAACAGTTCTAATAATTGTATACATCAAAATTGAACCCAGCCTTTTCTTAGAAATATTTTCTCTACAATTTCACTTCTTATCATTTACTTCACTTCCTTACTTTCTTAATCGGTTTTAGTCATTGCGGTTTTACTTTATTACTTGTACCTTACCTTAAATATCTAATAATATTTGTATAGATATAGCAAAATTAGCACTAATTAATACTTAAATGGAACTCTTTCTAGCTATTACAAATGACCTATAGTGAATTTCTTATTATATAGTACTTAGCTTATTTGCTCCAAATCCGTCTCGCGTATTCTTACAAACTTTAGCTGCTTCTTCTTTCCTCGCTAGGTATTTTGTAAAATTATATTGCACATTAATATGAAATTAATTAACCTAGATTTTACAACAAATTAACCTACAATAAGTAGGGAGACTATTTCCTTTGTGACTAATTTATATTTGTTGTAATAAATCTACTTAATTATAATACATAATACTAACAATCCCTACAAAGAATTAACAATTTTAAGCATTTATCTATTTAAAATAAAATGTCACAAACGGACTTTTCTAAACTGTTTGAGGTGATCTTAAACTTCTACTGGTGACGTACAAATTATGTGGTATAGCTGGTCACGTGGTGCCTACTGGAACCCAAAAAGTTTTCTAGAATTGTAGATATGAAGATCCGTGAACGATACTGTATTATATACATATACTACGCATACATTATATTGCAACAGCTGGTGTGATATGATGCTTATTGTTACGTTCTCCTGGTTTAAAGAACAGCGCCGCTGTAGCCTGCTCGTAAATTCCTGAATTACTTGATCAATACTTACTTATAGAGTATGTTCGCTTATTTACTAAAGGAAAGGTTGTACAGTGAAACTCAATGCGTATGCGCAAAAAAATATATTTAGAAATAAAATGGTTACACGGTTTCCACTCTTGCCTATGTACATGTACGATGTACGTAAGATATATATATTTGCAATAATTGCAGTTATTCGAGCTCTCTTATACATGTACTGTACATTAGCATGTGTATATGTATTTTCATTGGTAGCAACATAAAGTAATGCCTCAGCATGTACGTTGCAAATCCATGTCTTAATTCTGTTTAAAAGGTTAAACTCTTATATGCTTTCGCTGAAGCTTTGTTAGAGGCATGTACTAATGCCTCTATCTGTTTGCATGCACCACTACCTTTTTATAGGGGAGCCAACCCTATTTATTTCTTAAATTTATAAGCGTACCTCGGTGCTATGCTTATTTATATGTCCCTTTCCGGGAGCCTAATATACTTTCCTTGTTTGAAATTTGCCTAAGGGACTTGGCCCTGTATTATTGGCATGTATTTGTACTTGAACCAAATACGTTCGTTATATTCACATTTATAGGGGAACCCACCCTATCTCTTAGGGCTTGAACGCCTGGTCGAGGGCGACAGTAGCGATAATAGCCGATCTCAATACAAAAGTAATGTCACAGCTACCCAGGCGTTCTCGTTTGAAATATTACGCTATGTGTAATTTTTAGTTCTCTACTACTGCGCCCCAAAGAAGGGAAAAAGCCAGTAACCAGCCAATGTGCGAACTGCGCACCGACAAGTAAAACAGAGCGATGATGCCGACATTACATAAGAAAACTGGTCCGTGACACTCGTCCGCTACGACGAGCAACTAAATGAAAAAATTTCTAAGTCCCGATACGACAAGGACCGAACAAACGTACAAAAGACAACGGGCGCTGCGGCCGCAACGACCGTCAGCAAGAAGCGGAGTGATCGTACTTGTAGAGGAGGTCTATACATGCGCGCCGACAATCTCACCAAAATAATTTCCGACACAAACTTAACAGAAGAGTAAAAATATGTATAGACGACAATGGACACAGTAGCCTCGACGTACGATGATAGAAAATCGAGAATTTATACTTATTAAAAAAATCTATACATGCGATTCGACGACGTTACCAAATGACTCCCGCCAGAAATAAATGTATAGACAACGTCCTCGACGATTCCCGCCAAAACTAGAAAATCTTAGAAATCTCTAATAATCATACGACGACGTTACTGTACACGTTACGACCAGGTACGAAAGGTGACCGAGAGTACACGATCACTAATACCTCGACCGTCGCGCGGGAGACGACTGCCTATGCTTGTGTATCTTAAATTTTAAGAAAACTCCCATTACTTATTCGACGACGTTGCAGTGAATGATTTTTAAATTAGGCGGTTTTAGCTAGCGTAATGTGAATGGCTGGCTTGCATACATATACAATGCGTAATGTACATACATATTAAAATAAAATTGGATATAAGAGAGCAAAATAAATAAATATAAAAATGAAAATAAAGTAATATTCTAAATGAAAATAATAATGCAAAGAAGATAAAATACATAGTAGTAAAAAATTTATAAAATACAAAAAACAATGTTAAGTCCTTAACACTTATCCTTTACAAAGGATGAAAGCTGTAAGACGAAATATAATACCTCTACGAAAATAAAGCGATATATGCAATAGGTTGATTTTTTATTTTTTTACTTATTCAAATAAACTATATATATATATATATATATATATATATATATATAAACAAACAATAAAACATAATAAATAATATATAATGTAAGTTTAAATAAAAAACTACAGTGTTTAAAATATTCATAACTGAAAAATTTCTCCATGAAATTTAGTAGATATAGTACATCTACAATCATCACACATGGGAATATTACAAAGCTGACAAGATTTTCTAGTTTTTTATTAGTTTTCCGTGGATAAAGCCCACATCTTTTCCTTTTGTTTAAGGTGTCTTGAATGGTCTGATAAGTTAGTTTTTCTAGAATCTTCGCTATGCAAAAGCGCAAATCTCGAGGAAGTTTCGAATTTATCAAGCGTCTATTTAGATAATCTGTTACTAATTGTTTAGAAAATTGCTTATTATACATTCTGCTCGCAAAATTTCTTTATTGTCTCTATAACTGTGGTATAGAGCAAAGGAATTGACAGAGGCAATATCGAGCATAGCATAAAACACAGCCGACCACCGTCTGGAACATCTACTTGTACTATAATTGAGACAAGTCAATGTCAATTGTCAAGTCAATCTACGCCACCTTTGGTAGCATTATAAAACGCTGTTATTTCTGGTTTCGTTGTTGCTACGTCGACTCCTTTATTGTGGTGCATTGAGGAAATAAGTATACAACTTGGAAACTAACATTGTATCTTTTGTGAATCCGTACATCTTATTACCCTCTAACAAAAATTGTGATGGAACCTCTCTTTTAACTTTTTTCAGGGTGCCTACATAAGTTAATCCTTTTGCTCGCAACTCGTCGACAACTTCCATGGAAGAGAACTAACTGTACGCCGTTACGCTTCTGTTTGTGTTCTATATGGTCTTTATTAATTGCAGTACAGCTTTAGCTTCAGCTACCGTACGTTAGGCGATAATCTTTCGACAACAGCTTCCCGTCACTTCCTTTGCCGGCATATAGGTAACTGTTATAAAAACAGTTTGTTCGAGCATTGGTCAAGACTTAAATTGTTATGCCACACGTCTTAGGCTTATTTGGCATACACATTCTGAACTTTACAAGGCCTCTAAAACCTACAGACATTTCATCGATGCACGTTAATTCGCATACAGAGTACTGTGTTTGGCCGGATTATCTTCCATTTTTTTTGGCGTCGATTTTCCTTATTATCAAAGCGCAAGCAAGCTAGGATAGTCAACGTTCTTTGTAGTGATATTACACATCGGAAGATATCAGGATATGTACCATCTGTTGCAATAAGAGACTCAAGACCTTCCTTATTCGATTTAAAAACAGAACTATGGTATAGAAGACCCATGAATGCCCTAGATTCTATCATATCTATCTATCTAACAGGCATTTCCATATTTGTATAGGTGCGGCAAAGTTTCCAATATATTTTACCTTTCCTTTAAGACCAGGTAAATGTGACACAATGTTGGGCCTTTGTACTCTCGATCTTTGTGTTAACGGTTCTAACACCTACATAAATCGATTTGTACCATAAGAGCTTTTCACGATTGCTACTCCGTCATTACTTTTAGCGTATTCGGAGGCGACAAATTCTGATTCCGCATCATGTTCACTTTCAATATCGCATTCACTCTTTCTACGTCTTCGTATCATTTCATTAGTGGACTCCTCAATGTTAGAATCACCAAATTGTAGACTTTTCGAGGAAGTAACCATACTCCCACTCAAACTTAAAAGATTTATCAATACATTTTTCCTATACTGTACGTGTATTTACATTTCTAGTTCATTGTGTTATGTATTAACAGTTACGGTTACACAGCACGCGCACAACGCAGTTGAACATCATGGTTCGGATTAAACTCAAATTGGGGGAAGACGACGAAAAACCCCCAACGGCATACTCCCACAGTTACACTTACGGTGATATGGTGTCACAGTGACCTCTCCCGAATTTTAATTTGAATGAAAACTACGCCTAATTTGTTGTAAAAATGTATGTGTCGATATAAGTACTGGTAACTTAAAGGTAGATGGTGCGACAGCAGCATAACATCAACATTTTGAAAATACTTAATAAGTTTAAAATCACTTGGGATCTAGAAGGCACTACCTCACTAGTAGAAGGTTAATTTAACGGTTAACGACTGTACAACTTCTTGATAATAATAAAGAAACTGCATTAAAACAATTATCGACTATACGTTCGTTTAATTAACAAAAAAGAGAAACATCGTGTGCGGTCATCGCAATATATAGCTCACACGCCATACAGTTATCAATCCATTCACACCACAAAAGCAGATAAAATAAATTTAATTGTGTCGCTGGCGACTTTACGATATTCCCGAAAAGCGCCCGTCCGCCGACACGGCATCAGGCCCGACTCCTGAGCGGCAGAACAAACGCCTCTTTATGTCTTTCTTACGCGTCTCCGCTCGCATAAATAATGTAAAGTGAGAGACATGGGACGATGGGACCGGTGCCTTAGATAAGGCCCCGACAGGCGGAGACCGTCTCGGATAGAGCGTTCTATGTGAATCGGCACACAGTCTACGGCAATTGTTTGTCGAATTTAGAGCGCGCGTTCGCATCTCCTACTACTTACTACTTTATATACGAATACGATCTGTGCGATATACGACGACGCGATCCGTAAATTTTTAATCAAGTTTTCGGCGTCCAACGCGAATATCTTATTCTCTCGGGCTATACGTCGCTATTGTCGTGTTTGGTGCCGGCTTTGTTAAACGGCGAGGCTTTTTTCTTTCCTTCCTGCAGCCCTAATACGATCTAAGAGCCTTCCTTTTTTTTTGTATACGAGCGTCGAGTTGCTCCACTCTCTCGAGCCTTTAGCGATCGTTAGTGATGAAAAATATATTGTTGTGTTTGGTGTGCTTGCAAAAACACGATAGTCGTGCATATCTTTATCCAAGGATACATAGGTACAACGATTACGGTGAGTTGATGATTAAATATTTTGCCATGTTCGGTATTAATAGATCGAAGGTTTATTTATTTGATGTAGATAGTATTGTTATTGTTTTTGGCGGATAAATTGAATTGTGTAGGTTAATTAAAATTTATACCGTAAGGAAGACCGCTTTAAAATATATGCCTTGATTTCTTCGGGTTCTTCAACTATCTGAACTGATGTATGCAGGCATTTTACCTGGGTGGAGTTTTAAGGAGGTTTATCTACCATCATGCAATTTCTTGACTTTTTCTTGTTTTTCCTCTTCGCATTCAGAAGTGTTCGCTTTAATTTTTAATCACGAGTTTTAGGACTATGAACAGTTGTGGTACAATGAAAATATTGACGAAACAACAATACAAGAAATAGACGTAAACGATTTGGATGATATAGATTTAACAAAACTGACAGAAACCTTGAGAGTTAGTAAAAACAAAAAAGCGACCGGTATGGATGAACCAAAGCTTTGGAAATATGACTTATACTGCACCTAACTATTACATTTATTTAATAAATGTTGGAAAAATAATATTATCCCTGATGATTGGAAAAAGCGAAAATAGTCTCGTTGTTCAAAATTACCGAGGAATTAGCCTGTTAGACATCGCTTATAAAATTTACGCCAGAATATTAGACAACAGTCTGAGAATCATAGCAGAAGAACTAACAGAAGAGGAACAAATGCGCTTTAGAAAAGGCAGATCAACCACAAATTAAAGAAAAGCACAAGAAATACAACAGAGAAACACACATAGGGTTTATAGACGTCGAGAAGGCTTTCGATAATGTAAATAGGTGTAAATTATGAGATATTATAAAAGAATAGGGCTATCCACTTCCAATTACCAACAAACAAAGGAGTTAGACAAGGCTGCTGTGTGTCGCCAACTCTGTTTAACGTATATATTGATACCATTATAAAGGAATGGAAAAAGAAATGCCCTAAAGGAATTTGTTTAGACCAGAACACCACCCTAAACTATACCTTATATGCTAACGATTTAGTACTTCTAACAGAAACTGTTGAGGCTACGATATGATACTGGTTTTCTTGATTAAAGATTCCAGATTTGCTTTGGCGTGCCTTTTAGTGACAGTTATTAATCTCTCGATTACTACCGCTAATTTTCTACACTTTAGATCAAGTATGGGTAACCTTTGACATGTTGCGGGCAAAACTTGAGTGCGCAAACACGTTCGCGGGCCGCGTTTAAATCCCACATTACTCGATCTTCTTCATTTGAAGTGATTATGGGTAAGTAGTGTAATATTTTTTTTAATTGGGTTTTTCAAAATGTCTCGCGGACCGGATCAAATCTTACAGCGGGCCGGTGGTTGCCCACATATGCTTTAGATGCTGTTGAAAGAATTTAAATTTGACGCCTAAATCTTTGACTATAAAGCGTGAATGTAGTTAGAGGATAGTTGACAGGTAAGGACATAGTTGGATAGCTCGCTTGTTTTTCTTTTAACATAATTTTATGACAGATACAAAGACGAAAATTTGGCCGACTCATAAAACCGATAACATTAGCTTCATTGCCAACTATGGTCCAATGCCCGTCTTGCCCAATTTTGAGAAAATTTACGAAAGTATTCTCTACTTTTCTATTTATAGCAATACTCTCATCTGTTCCTTAATCAGCCCGCCTTCATCACTGATCGCTCCATGGCTATCAATTTGGCCTGTCTAACATAATTTATTTGCAAAGTAGTAAACGTGGACAAGTGGATGTTATTTATATGGACCTGTCAAAGGCACACAATAGAACATCCACTCTCTACAAGTTGAATATATGCAGTTGATGCCATTCGTTAAATAAATTCGTAGCTTTACATCCACAGAATTCGTTCTGTATAGTGGTGATATCTCACTATCGGTGATTTTTTCACCGTGATTTGAAAGTCAGTGATCCCGTCCGTTGAGTTAAATATCATAAAGCAGTTGAAAGCATTAATAATTTGGTAGCCATTGCCTGAAATAACACTGATTGAACATTCACAGATATTGGATATACATATATCGGGTGAAATGCTGCGAAGTGTTAATAGCATTCCGGGCGACTGGAAAATGAATCGAACACCGGCTTCACTTGAAACGAATAACTCATTGCTCCGCGCTATATCCCCCTCACCACGCAGTAATACGAAATGATGGCTCCATTGAATCGATTCAAATTGAAAAGACTGATGTAAGGATAGGATTTTGTAGTAGTAGTTAAACAAGGGTAGAGAATACCGTTAGACTCTCGACTTTGTTAACTTATAAAAATCTTATTTAATCCTCCTGTTACTCAAAATTATGGCCATCGACACGTCGAAAATGCGCTCATGGTAAGAGTCATAACAGTGATCACGTTCACCATTTAAAATCACTTATTTATAAATTATGATCACTATTCACGACGTGATTTAAAAATCACGGTATTGCTCAACACTAGTTTTAGAAACAGAGCTAAAACTTGGACCCTCTTTTCTCCAATCCCTTCATAAATGATCTTTTGAAAAGCCTTAACTGTTTAGTACCGGCTTACGCGGATGATGCAAAATTGTATACACAAAGTTACCGACTGTCGGTAACTCGGTTGACAATGTGCTCCAGAAACGCTGCATTCTGAGTAGATTATTGATTTGTGTAGTGTGAGGTTTATTACGATACCTGTGATTTTTTAATCCTAGACTCATATTGACAACAGACCATTATAAAAATCTCTAAGCGTATATTATTTCCGGTTTGCCCGACCGTAGTGTACCGCCCTTTCTTGTATTGACCTAATATTTCGCCTCGTAGCAGATAGAGAAAGCTAATTTATCATAGCCAACGTCTTCAGGAATTTTTAATTTAGTTACGGTCAAATTGGAAAATTAAATGTAAAAAAAAAGCTCCATACCTTTACCTCTAAAATATTCCATTTCATATGTACATTACGCTGCAATAACTTGGTTAAATTTGTTGAATAATGCCTCGGGTTATATTAGAATCTATTTTGAATATCCTGTAAGTGTTTTCGATGATATATACATCTACCACGGCGCCACTACTATAAAATTAGTTCCTTTGTCCATCTAAAAATGTTGCAACGCTATTAGGGGTTTCCAAATGAATTGCCTAAAGTATGCTGCTGCTCCTGAACGAAATTTGGCAAGTTTTATCTATTCTATTTCCATCTGAAAGTACACGTATTCCTGGAATAACTTATGTAGACACATATTTCTGACTGGTTTCATGAAAAATCCGTTCATTTTAAAAAGAAACGGTGGAAAAGTCATTAATAGGTGTTTATTGATTGTAATACAAGTTTCTACACGTCTTTGTATACTAAAATAAATTTCCTATGTTAAAGTATGACTCAACTTTGGACATAATTATATATTTTCTTCATGTTTGAAAAGAAAGGTAGTAGTGTTTAGCGATTTCTCCATACAAATATTCGACATATATATATTACACAATTATTCAAATACAATAGTATTATTTTTGAGTTTTAACAAGTGATTAAAAATATTTCCAATATGTACAATGCTTCTAATGCATGATTATGATAAATAAAATGTCTACAAAGTCTCTAGAAATCTTTCGATTGTTTTTGTACTTTTGCAAGATTTATTTCAACAACGCAGGTATACAATACCGTACGAAACGAAAACAATAAAATATATTTTATATAACAATAATTCCAAATGATTCACATACTATATATATTTCATTTCATTGTAAGAAAAATGTCACATGTATTGTGGTAAAAAATATCAGACAAAATCCTGATCATCATCTTGCTGGAATAACACTTTTACGATTCACCACCTCTGGAAGTTTTTCTTAAATTGCAATGTTTAGTTTCTCTAATTGGCGACAATAAATATCTGAATTAGTCGTTAGGTTCTTAGCAAGCAGCTCAAAGTATATAATACCTTTGTAATCCCACCAAAGTGACAGCACAACCTTCTTTTGGTGGATTTCAGCTTTAGATGTTGCTTGCGCTGGTTTTATTCTCTTTAGACCAGGGATATGACCATAAAATTACGATTTCCTTGAATTTAACAAACGTTTATAAATCCCTGAAAAAATATTGGTCACGGTAAGATTTGAACCCACGACCTCTGCGTTACCGGCGCATTGCACTACCAACTGCACCACGAGACTGAATGTGAGTTCAAATCGCTTTTAATACCTAGATGTCACATTGTCTGTACACATTATCGTAATATCTCGGCAGACACAATATTATTAAAGCCAAGTTCTTTCCAATTAAATTAATATTAATATGAAACTATTGTTGGTATTACTAATGATAAAATTATTTACCTTGCATTTAACTAAAGCTTTTAAACTCCTGAAAAAAAATAAGTCAAGGTAGGATTTGAATCCACAACCTCTGCGTTACCGGCGCATTGTGTGTGAATAAGGAATATGACGACCCGAATCAATTATATCTTTGATCATCATCGACTTGTTTTAGCGTGCCAGATCGTGGTTTATCTCTCAATGAAAAATCACCAAAATGAAATGTATCAAACCAATTCCGGCACTGTCCCGCTTTTAGAGCTTCATCACCATACATAGCCCTTAATTGTTTAGGAGCTTGTGTTGCGTTCTTCCCTCTTCGGAAGTGATAAAGCAAAATTTAACGAAAATGACCGCTTTTGTCTCCATGTTAAAATTGAATAAAAAACAAGCAAACCTCACAAAAAATACGCTTAATTTGTCTTTTAAGAAAGCTAAGATTCACAGTTGACAAATTCCAAAACTATCTGATTGTAGCATTGATAGGAGTCATTCAAAAGAAATACTACTCCCTCTACATTTAAAATCGGCAATTACTTCAACTGTACTGTCAACCCGATATTTATAAGATTCATGTTTTGTCATTTAAAACTTGGCCGATGACGACATTACTTGAAAACCTTAAAACTAGTTTTAAAAATAGAATTGATGAGAATTGCGTTACTTTGAAAAACAAATTGCTTTAAATTTAATGAGTTCATTTTATAATTTTGCCGACTAGTACCTAATATGATACATTTATTGATTAAAATTTAATAATTAAAACCTTTGCAAGTGATCTATATGTGTAATTGATGTAACATTTTGTTCGTACATATCTATTTCATAACACAGACCTACCTAACCTTCGTGTAATACACCAGAGGAGCATTTGAACAATCTGTCTGCCATTTCTTAACCTTAATTTGATAAGCTACCAGGAAATGATTAATAATCGAATGAGCAGGCTAAGATGCAGACATTTTGTCACGTGATAGAATGGTAGAAGTCACTGAAATTTTTAATCGACCCATTTTAACGTGCTCATATATCAATCGACGCACTTTCTGCGTAAACATGGGCGCCAATTTCAGGAATGTTGACTCACTGGCTATTCGTGTGTATTTTTCGGATTTTTAAACGGGTGACTCGTAACCGTATGCATTTGTCGCATAAATATCATTACTAATGCGTTTCACAGGGAACGGTATAAAGAGATTTCGCAATAACACTTAGCTTCGCCATGTTTATGCTACATAGCACCAACTCGTCGGTCACCACTTCTTTTTCGTATTGTATGCATTACATCTTTCTGCTTTGTTCAGGATTAGAAAGTGAAAGATTAATATTCGCATGTACGTCTATGTAATATGTTGTGTTATATATTGGATTATGTATATTTATCTTTGTCGAATATTACATATAATAAATATTTATGTAATTTGATGTTAAGAGCTCTTCCGTGTACACAGTATTTATAAATATTATACAGGTGAATAGAAAAATGGTATACAAGTATAGGAAAAACGCATTGCATAGAAAAGGCTTTCGATATGGTACTCTTAAAAAAATACTTGAAGTTTTAAACAGTACCAGGAACATCCATGCAATACGGAATTTATATAAAGATACTCAGAGCATAATCAAAATAGGCAAAAGATCCCGTCTATCCCCTACATTATTTAAAATTTCTATTCAGGAAGCTTTAAGTAATTGGAGAAGATAAGAGAAATAATGGGAATTTAGATGAAAGATCACTATCTCACAAGTCTTTATTTCGCAGACGATCAAGTAATTATAGCTTGTGATGAAGAGGATATGGACTACATGTTTAGAAAACTAAAACAAAAATACTAACATTGGGGAGTAACTATAAACATGACAAAGACTGAATATATGAAAGTGGGGTGTAAGGACAAAGATGACTACCAGGACTTGCAAATTAAAGAAATAAGAAGAACAAACTAACACAGATATCCAGGAAACATACTTAGTAAAGAAGATAAATAGACATACGAAATAAAATAAAACAGGCCTTAAATTCCTTGCTGTGGTCTAAAGCATTAGAACTGGAGACAAAGATAAAAATATATAAACCCGTCGTTGAGCCTATTCCAACATACGGCGCAGAGAGTTGGCAAATGAGAAAAAGCAACAAAAAGAATGTAGAATCGACTTCCTGAGAAGAGCCTACGAATTATCAAAATTAGAACATGTAAGAAACGAAGAGATACGACGAAGAATAATATTCTTCCGTAGTTGAAATAAGTTGTTTACATTTGTTTAATAACGAAAATATACACAAAAAGTTGAAACTAAGAAAAAGGAAACTAATGAAAAGCAAATACATCAATAGTCCCAGCAACGCGTGCAATTTGAAAAAATTGTATATGACTTGCCGGAAACGTGTTGATGAGTCTGAGCAGTGTTTGGCCGTGTTTAAACGTAACAAACCGGAATTTTTGCGTCGATATGTGACAATGGATGAAACATGGATCCATCACTTCACTCCGGAATCAAAACGATCGTCATCTGAGTGGACAGCAAGTGGTGAACCTCGTCCAAAGCGCCCGAAAGCACAACAATCGGCTGGAAAGGTTATGGCCTCGGTATTTTGGGACGTGCGTGGTGTAATATTCATCGACTATCTTGAGAAAGGAAATACCATCAACAGTGAATATTATATAGCGTTATTGGAGCGTTTGAAGGCCGAAATTGCAAAGAAACGACCGCATATGGCAAAGAAAAAAATTTTGTTTCATCAAGACAACGCACCGTGTCACAAGTCAATCAAAACAATGGCAAAACTACATGAATTGAACTTCGAATTGCTTCCACATCCACCGTCTTCGCCAGATTTGGCTTCCAGCGACTACTGGCTGTTCGCAGACCTCAAAAAAATGCTCGCCGGTAAGAAATTTCGCACGAATGAAGAGGTTATCGCTGAAACTGAGACCTATTTTGAGGAAAAAGATAAATCGTTTTACAAAAATGGTATTGAAATGTTAGAGCGGCGGTGGAATGATTGCGTTGCTCTTGATGGAGATTACGTTGATGAATAAAGCTAATTTTGAACAAAAAAAAACGTGTTTCCTTTGTTAGGCCCGGGACTTTTCAGCCCATGTGTTATAGTTATCGCATAAACTAGTATACTGCGTAATAGTACCTTGGTAGCACTTTTCAAACTAATAATTTCTTTTAAACTCAAAAGTTCATCTCATGGTTGCCAATCATCATCAAACCAATTGACAAATTATTGTTAGGAACAAATTATTTGTTAGAACTGGAAATGTGAATATTTAAATAAAGTTGCATAAGCTTCTTAGTTTGGCCAACGCTTCTATAAATAAAATCTATACTAAATTATTGTTACGTTTTTTTTAAGGTAAATATGAAAAACAAATATTTTGAAGCATATGTCCCAACACAATTCTGATTGTTAAATAAGTAGGCCACAATTAATCAAGGTGTTTGTGTTGATTAATTAATTGATTGAAAGGAGTTGGTTCACCTGCATGTCTATCAGAAAAAGTATATTTAATGCTGCGCAATAATCCACAATAAGTTGTTGAAATGTTGATGTATTACATCCCTACTTTAGCAACATATCGTACCCGCGCCAAACCCGCTACCCGCCGATATTAACTCTAGTACATACCCGACGAGACCCACATTGTGTGCACGCGACTCGATGTAGGAGTAGATTACAGGCCATCATAATTAAGACAAGTAATTTTCAGTGTACGTACTTAACTTTTTGTCAGCTACTGCACAGATTATATTCGAAACATGTCGATGTATTTAAAATAATCGATAAAATCTTACGCACGACGATACAAGATAAATCCGCTACAAATAAAATATTTACTTTGATGCAATGCACAGACGACAAATGATCGAAACGGTAATCGCGTTTCATGAAATAAAATATTTCTAGCAATGAAAAGAGAAAGTAGTGACTGATTTGTTACGTATGACTCATTACTTGAAGAGAATCTATAGGAATGAGCTACATAATGGTATTTTATCTGATAAGAGTGTGTGTACATACACAGGTCTTACCTCATAATTCATAATAACACACCCAAAGCATGTATCAAACTCGTTGAAGAATGATTCATGCGTTATATATGTAAACAAAGAGGAGCTGTATTTATTTTTGTGTAATAACTGATTGCTAGTCAAGTTTTATCACGAAATTACATAGTAATAAGTTGGAAGGTATTTATTTTAGGTGTATCTTATCAGAAGTACGGCCTACATATGTTACAACAAATTAAATCTTTGCAATAAATTGTCATATCAATCAATCCAAATGGCTCATTATAGTTTTTTACCATATTAAATTCAATGGCGTGTTAATGCGGTCGTTTTATGATCGTTATCTAATATCTTACAAATAAATCTACACATCCGCAGTCGTAAGATAGCAATGGAATTTAGAGTAATTGAAGCTTCCATAGCTGCAAACCTATAGGCAGACTGCTATATTCTATTGTTACGAGGGCGACCTAAAATGTTTCCGGAATCGACAAGAAAAACACGGTATTGGTGTGGTTTTTTATTTTTATTTTTCGATGTAGTCTCCTCGAAGACCAATACACTTTTTCAAATGGTGCTCCAATGTCTTCAAGCCGTCGGAAAAGTAGTATGTTTCGAGGTCTGCAAAATAATCATCTGTAGCGGCGATGACCTCCTCATTTGAGGAAAATCTCTTTCCTCCCGGTGATTTTTTCAGGTTTAGGAATAGGAGGAATAGAGAGCCTAATTCGTAGCATAACTCATTCAATTTGGACATGACGATGCGGGATGAATGAGCCGGTGCATTGTCGTGGTAGAAAAACACTTTTTTTCCGCTGCAAACGAGGCCGTTTCTTTTTCAATTCTGCATCGAATCGGGTCAATAAATCGCTGTAGTATTGCCTCGTGGTCGTTCTTCCCTTCTGTAGATAGTCGACGAGGATCACACGTTGCGGATCCCAAGCAATGGTCACCATAACCTTTTCGGTCGGTGCAACGGCCTTTGCTTTCTTCGGACCAGATTCGCCCGGAAGAGTCCACTGCTTCAACGGCTTCAAACTGTTCCTTGGTTTCCGGTATGTAGTGATGAATCCAAGTCTCATCCACGGTTACGAAACGCATGAAGAAATCCTTTGGATTGCGTTGAATTCTGGTCAGATACTCCTGCGAAACGGTCGCCCGATTTCGTTTTTGCTCCGGTGTAAGCAAACGCGGTACTCATGGTGTCGAAAGCTTTTTCATATCCAAAATTTCGTGTGGGACATGACCAGCGCATTCTTCTGAGATACCTGTTGTCTCTGCTATCTCTTTCAGCTTCAATCGGCGATTAGTTGACACGAAATCATTAATCTGGTCGACCATTTCATCGTTGGTGCGGTTTTTGGGCGTCCACTACGTGGTTCGTTACTTGCGCTTGTGCGGCCACGTTTCAATTCGCTCACCCCGAAGTTGATGGTCGATAATGATGAAGTACATCCGCCATGAGCCTCTAGCAAAATATTTCGAATTTCCGTGGCCGTTTTCCCAGCCATCCAGAAGTGTTTTATCATTGCACGAAATTTTTGCAAGACCACCTGACTTGCTACAAAAAGCACACTCTTAAGCAATAATTATTAACAGTTAGACGTCTGAAATTTTGGCAATTTCCAGAAAAAAGGTTGCCGTTGCCGAGCAATGAATCCACTTCCACCTTCGTGTGCCATCACATGCCGATTCCGGAAACATTTCAGATTGCCCTCGTACTACTTAATCTATACAACCTGCTGTAGCTACCCAATATGATACATTCGTTGAAATTTGGCTCTGTATTTATTCCCTAGAGCTCGCAGTTACATTTAGAGACAAGGAGATGCTTTTAAGCTAATTATTTAATTAATATCCTTGAAGGAATAGTAGAATGCTTCAACTCCTGATGCACCTGGCAACGCAATATAACGCCCAGAAGTTCGTCGTGACTAAATTTACTTTCTTCCTCGTTCAATCACGTTTCTAGCTAGTTCGCATCTTTCAAATTTAAATTTAGCAAGCAATCTTGCCGATTATCGTCTTTCCTATGCGCTATTTCTATCGGCGTCAACCTAACTAACTGCATATGCGTCTAGTTACCGCTTCTTTGTTGCTTTTTCTGCATACAATTAGCATTTAGAAGCAGGCAGGAACGACGGCGGCGGCGGTAGCTGTTCGTATTCGTCCCGAATGAATTAACTTCTTTGAATGGTCTCGTCTCGTCTCGTCTGAATTTTGCTCCTTTCTACCTCGTCGGTGGCGCTAGGTGTTTACTTTATGCAAATGAAAAATCAGCACGGCGAGCGGCAATTTAATTGTTTGGCTTTCCTCTATCCTAGTCGGGAATAGTGTGTATGTGCGCCGGCGAGGTCTTGTATGTATCGGTGTGCTTATAACGTATGCATTTAGCTTCATTGTGCATGCTACGATAAAGTGCTATGAATATACGAGCTAGATGGACCGTTGATTGTACAAGTAGTCTCTTCATCAGCCATTGGATGACACGTTGGTACATAGATAGAGAAGTGACTGTGCATTTGTGGCTCGCATGCATAACTGAACATACTGGAGGCTGAAATTATTTCTTTTTGCTTTTTGGTTCTTCCTGAAAAAAAAAACACTCACAAGATTACAACTAAAACTGATTCGGATACGATATGATTAACTTTGTGGCAGTAAAGCAAAGATAACTGAGATGAATACATCAGAATGCAGGTAATATGCTGTAGTGTAGTCTCAAATGAAAATTAGAACGACGTGACAGTTATTTGCTTTGAAATTATCAAATTTGTGAAATATGAAGTTTTTAAAATTCTGTTATTCGTTTAAGTTATTACAACACGCGTTTCATTTTTTAAAACAACTATAAAACCGTATGAAATAACTTTTATTGTTTGTTCTTATTGCAATATGACAAGAACTTAAAATCGATCGTTTACGTTACAAAATATATATCTTACTGGATGCTTGTTTACATTATCTAGTCAGGTTCAAAGGGTCACTTAGTCGCAATGCAATGCCTACATCTTAGAGTTTATATTTTAGTTAGTATTTTGCTAGTATTTTAGTTTTAGGGGGCTGAAATTTCTCAGGCGTAATACGCTCATATATGGCCACGTTCCGGTAGGGTCAAAACCCCGAAATTCCGACCCTCGATTTTTCGGGTCGAAAAAATTTCATCGTTTTGGTCAGAAAAAAATGCGACTTTTCTGCTGCGCGTTAACGGGAAGAGTTAGACGTTCGCTTATCGGCGCGTCGTAAGGACCCCTACGAGGGTTCTAAACAGGCGAAAGAAGGACGCCCTAGCTCAACGCGTTCCGACGCTACAGCGCTTCAAAGTTGGGATTTTTTTTCTCTCTCTTTCAACTTTGACGGGCCGTAGCCGCTAAACGGTTAGAGATAGGACGTCCGTATCGATCGCAATCAATTCCGCGGACATTTTTCTATCGGAAACCGTCTAATTCGTCCGTCCGAACGGCGTCGTTAACGCGCGACACGAGAAAACGTCGAAAGATGTCGTTTTCGGGGTCGATTTTTTCGCGTTTTTTCGAAGCCCCGAAACTTCAAACGCCCGTATCTCTTAAACGGTTAGAGATATCGATGCGTGCTAAAAAAATTCTTGTTCGGCGCGCAAAAATCTACCGGATAGGATGATAAAAACGGCAATTTTCGGACGTCGATATTTTACCGAAATTTCTCGACCGAATCTCCGCATCTCGGTTATGGGTGGTCGCAGCGCGACCGCTCGGTGCTCATTCGAAAGATCTCGACGCGTACTTTCGAACGGCGCAAACCGGGATCCCCTATCTATAACCGTTTAGGAGCTACGGCGCTTCAAAGTTTCGGAGTTAAGCATTTTTGGAAATTTCGCAACTTTAAACCCGATTTTCTCCTTAACGGTTAGAGATAGAGAGGCAAACTTTTTTTTATCGTAATCTACGCGAAGATACGCGTCTTTTGATATATCAGTCGACCCCATTCGGAGCTCCTTTAAGGAGTTGAGTTTTGCACCCCCTCAACTTTCAAACGTCCATATCTCCCAAACGGTTAGGGCTAGGGGGCTGTAATTTCTCAGGCGTAATACACCCATATATGGCCACGTTCCGGTAGGGTCAAAACCCCGAAATTCCGACCCTCGATTTTTCGGGTCGAAAAAATTTCATCGTTTTGGTCAGAAAAAAATGCGACTTTTCTGCTGCGCGTTAACGGGAAGAGTTAGACGTTCGCTTATCGGCGCGTCGCAAGGACCCCTACGAGGGTTCTAAACAGGCGAAAGAAGGACGCCCTAGCTCAACGCGTTCCGACGCTACAGCGCTTCAAAGTTGGGATTTTTTCTCTCTTTCAACTTTGACGGGCCGTAGCCGCTAAACGGTTAGAGATAGGACGTCCGTATCGGTCGCAATCGATTCCGCGGACATTTTTCTATCGGAAACCGTCTAACTCGTCCGTCCGAACGGCGTCGTTAACGCGCGACACGAGAAAACGTCGAAAGATGTCGTTTTCGGGGTCGATTTTTTCGCGTTTTTTCGAAGCCCCGAAACTTCAAACGCCCGTATCTCTTAAACGGTTAGAGATATCGAAGCGTGCTAAAAAAATTCTTGTTCGGCGCGCAAAAATCTACCGGATAGGATGATAAAAACGGTAATTTTCGGACTTCGATATTTTACCGAAATTTCTCGACCGAATCTCCGTATCTCAGTTATGCGTGGTCGCAGCGCGACCGTTCGGTGTTCATTCGAAAGATCTCGACGCGTACTTCCGAACGGCGCAAACCGGGATCCCCTATCTATAACCGTTTAGGAGCTACGGCGCTTCAAAGTTTCGGAGTAAAGCATTTTTGGAAATTTCGAAACTTTAAACGCGATTTTCTCCTTAACGGTTAGAGATAGAGAGGCGTGAGAGATGTGAACGTCTAGCTAGAATATTTAACTTCTTCTACCTTTCCTGACGCTTGGAAGATTAACAGAATTACACCCGTGTTTAAGAAAGGTAATCGTTCAGACTTTAGAAAATTATAGACCAATAAATATTTTATCCAACTTTGCAAAAATTTTGGAATATCTTCTGTGACAGAATTTACGTTAGTGTCAAGCCTTACTTATCTTCGCGACAACATGGTTTCATTCCAGGAAGGTCTACTGCAATCAACCTTGCTAAGTTAGCACAGCATATTGTCGAATCCATGGAACGTCAACAAGTAGATGTACATATTATACACCGATTTTAGTAAAGCATTTGACACTATCAATCATTCCCTTATGGTATCTAAGCTGAGTAGTTTTGGTTTTCCGCCAAGTGTAACACAATTGATCCGCTCGTATTTAACTGATCGTTCATGGCATGTTCACTACATTGGATATACATCCTTAACATTTTCTGTGGGAGTACAGTACATTAAAAATGAAATTGGAAGAAGTTATTAATACATACAAAATATGTTTATGAAAAGCGATATATACAATATACGATAGTCGAGTTTACGTCTCCTCTGCAAATGTTGTTGAAGGGGCCCTTTTTTTTTACATGAAAATTGTAAGTTATATGTTAATATAGAACACCCAAAGTAGATATCTGTAAAATTTAAAAAGAAAACTGTACAGACTAAATGTCTGAAATAAAATTCAATAAGGGGGGAGTACCAACGGTACTTTGCCTCCAACAATAACATCAACAATGAAAAATAAGGGTGTGAACCAAACAGTGACGAGAAAATATCCAAAATAGATAAACTAGTAAAATTTAGAAAAATTAGTGATATCATATCATTACAATATATATGTACGTCTAACAAGCGGTCACTGCGAACGGTTTTGTATGTTTATTCTTTTCCAGATATACAGCCATTGCATAAAGTGAAGGTATCTAACCTTCGATGCACTTGAAACCTATTTCTTGCAAAATTGAGGAAGAAATCATAATGTTGTAGATGTTATCTTTATACAACCAACTACAAAGTTAATGCGATAATAATAATTAAATTTCTATAATTACGAGAACCACTAGCTTGTATTAGTTTATGAAGCAAGTGTATCGTTAAGTTTAACATATGATACTCGACACTCTTATGAAATGACTCAAATTTATATAAATATTGTTATCAGTCGTAAGTATTTCTACGTTGGTAAACGTGAAAAGCACGGTTTACCGCAAATACAAGTCCACGAGCGATAAAGATCTGGCTTATTCTCCAACAGTATGCTACCTCTTATCTATGATGTCTACCTTTAAAAGTGTTTAATGAACTAACACTGGTAAAATAGTGCCATAACAGACTGTTGAACGAAATTTTGTCACGATAAGGTACTTGTTGGCTTATGATAAAAAGTAAATTAATATTGGAGAGATTTCTCAACTGCATTAACTGATAACGTTATATACGCGCATACTCTGAATTTATTTCGTTATTTATGTTTAGTTTATTCATGGAATTTAGTTTCTCTATGACATGTGTTTGAAGTGAACTCTAGGCTTGTGTTGTCTTTCGTAATGATAATTTCGACCGCAGTTCTACGTGGTAATACATTTTAAAAGTTTTTTTATTACACCGTTTGGATAGAATTTAAATGAGTCAGTAGTTCCGCTTATTTTTGGAAAACGGAAGTAATATCTGCCAAATAACGAATTCCCATGATCTTTGCGCCGCTACGCTTGTTGTGAAGGATATATTTGTTAAGAGGTAAACGATCGGATTTTATGTTTCCTTTACTTAACTTGTTTGGAAATTCTATGACTTATTACACGTGGGAATTTTTTGTCAATAATTAATATTTTCCTTGTGCTTTTGACGCCTTTGTCCGGAAAATAATATTTCCTATAGATAGTGGATGAACAACCTTAATTGTTTGTTTCTTTTTTTAAGAATGATGTCAAATTGTAATACGTTATTAAATAAACAATTTCATATTTAATACAATACAGTTGTTGACTCGGTGCGAGTTTACGGTATTAAATATAGATAAAAATTAAGAGGGACTAAATCTCACAAACACCTTTATTAAAAAATTAGGCCAAAAAATAACAGCGAAAGTACGAACTATGGAAAAATGCAAAAATAAAAACAAATATGTAAAAGCACATAACAAACACGTTAAAAGCAAAGTTTGTTAAAATAAGTAAAAGAAATACTTTGACAAACTTTGTTTTTAATGTGGTTGTTCTGTCCTTTTACGCAACTGTTTTAAGGCGTTTGTTTTTACATTTTTACCAGGTATATGCACAAGTTTTTTCCGTTTTGTTTTGCTAACGAGACACACGTAATTTTCAAGGAAGATTAACTTTTTTATTCAAAATATTGGCCATCGGCTTCTACACATTTCACCAATCTCTCAGGTAATTTATGGATAATTACTTGCCCTTTGTGGCAAATCATTCGTCGTGCTATTTTCCTTCCTCGAAGTTGCTGAAGTGCTGCTCTGCGAGCGGGGGTACGCGATTGATGCAAAGAGGTAATAGTCAGATGGCGCCAGGTCTGGAAAATACGACGGGTGCAAGAAGACGTCCCATCCAAGCGATTTCAAGGTTTCTTTCACGGGTCTTGCTGTGTGAGACGGCGTATTGCCGTGTAACAAAATCGCTTTGCCACGGCCTATTCCGGTCGTCTTTCGATTAATCCGTGGCTTAAATTAATCATTTGTTGACGATAGCGTTGCGTATTAACAGATCCACCGGGCACAATACCGCTCTGATCCCACCAGACACAACGCATAATCTTCTTACCAAAGCGATTTGGTCTAAAAGCTACGATTTTTTTTCTTTTAGGTTTTCAAAATAAATCAATTTTTTGTCACCCATCACAATAAGATACAAAAATAATTTCTTTTCGTAGCTTTGATACAGTATTTCACAGATGACTGCGATTTTCTATTTGACGTTCATTCAAATCGTGTGGAACCTATTTACCGAGACTATTAATCTTCCCAATTACTCATAAATGTCTGCTAATTGTTTCTTGTGACACATGTTATGCTTCTGCTAATTCCCGTTGAGTTTGAATTGGATCACTATCCAGTAACTCCTACAATTATTCGTCTCCGAATTTTTGTAGTCTACCAAGGCGCTCACTGTCTTTCACATTGAAATCATCACTTTTAAATTGTCAGAACCATGTCTCACATGTTCTAATTGATTGAGGGTGTTCATCATATTTTTCTAGCAGCAAACGATGACTTTTAACAGCCTTCACCTGTTAATTAAATAAAAAAAGTAATACGTACGGCAAATGTTCATTTTTAGGCACAAAAATGGACATGATCATTGAACGATAAAGCAAATACGCTAGTTTTTGGCGGACTCAACTTGTCTGTGTTTATAGTTTAAATGTCAGACAAACAAAATGGCGTATGCGTCAAATTAATACGCTGCGTACTTTTCGCTGATGTTATCAGTTATACCAGAAAAAACTTATGCATACACCTGGTACTTAGTTGCAGCTCTGTATAATTACTTACAATTCATTCTCTAATGATTGCGAAACTGTTTCTGTAGTCTAGTTTACAACAGACGGGTGGGAGGATGTGTGAAATTCACACGAAACCGGTAGTCTATTTTTTTTTGATTCTAAAGTATTTCTGAGATTTAGTCCATTTTGATTTTTGTCTTTAATTCATATTTAGTATTTTACGAGGGAAGGTCCAGAAGTTCGTGGAATGGGGATGATGGGGCGCTCGCTAGGTGTCATTCTGATTGGCGACTCATCATTAGTATATAAGTTAAGTTGCAGCCCTATAGCGTCAGTCGTTTACGAATAGTTGTCTGCTAAAGAAGTCAATCCGGAAGAAAACTGAAACTATCACACCGTGCTGTGATAAAGTTCCTTACAAAGCAAGGAAAGAACGCTCAAACCATATTGAATTAAATGGAAACCGTTTATGGGGAACAGTGCCCTAGTGAATCAATGATTTATAAGTGGCGTGGTCTTTTTAAGCATGGTCGGGAGTCGTTTGAAGTCGACCCCCGCTCAAGACGACCAGTTGAAAACGTGCAAAAATTTCTACTGCAAGATGCCCGTTTGAAGAAAAAACAATTATCTGCATTAGTTGGAGTATCAGATAACACAATTTTGCGTATCCTACATGACCACCTGGGTATGATAAAAGTCAGTGCAAGATGGGTACCGAGAATGCTCACGCCGCTGCAGAAACAGCAGCGCGTCTGTGCGCCCAAACAATTTTTGGAGCTGTGTGGAGACAAACCTGCACGGATTTTGGAGCGGATTGTTACCGGAGATGAAACATGGGTTTATCACTTTGAGCCTGAGTCCAAACAGGAATCCATGCAGTGGCATAAAAAGGGGACACCACCGCCAAAGAAATTCAAAGTGTAAGAATCGGCTGGAAAGTTGATGGCTACTGTTTTTTGGGATTGTGAGGGGATATTATTGATTGATTACAAAGAGAAAGGTAGGAGCATAACCGGAGAATACTACGCAGCGATATTAGAAAAATTAAAGAAGGCCATCAAGGAAAAACGCCGGATCACAAGAGCAAAGTTGCAACGGCTGCTCTGCACAAGTATGGCTTTCAATCAATAGTCCATCCACCCTACAGTCCAGACCTGGCACCTAGTGATTTTTATTTGTTCCCCAATTTAAAAAAGACTTACGTGGAAGAAAGTTTTCCGACAAGAATGAGGTAAAGGAGGCAACTTTGGCCCATTTTGAGGCGAAAGATAAAAAATATTTTTATGATGGTTTAGAAAAATTAATTCATAGATCTAATAAATGTATTGTGCTTAAGGGTGATTATATTGAAAAGGAAAAATAGATTTATTGTTTTATTTTATTTAAAGCTCTTTCATTCTACGAACTTCTGGACCTCCCCTCGTATTTCTCTACGTTAATTATTATATAGTACTTAAAAAAGAAACACATATTTAATGAGAAAAAGACTTGAAAATTATAATACTATAACGATTTTGATAAGGTTGGTTTAACATTATGCTTAACAACGTTGCCAGCAGTCCTCAAGATGCATGTAAATCTAAATTCTGCATTAGCATTATTGAGTTTTCCGATAATTCTAACTTCATAAATAACGTTAAAAATAATTGCAGTTCTGGTCACGTTCAAATTTCCTCATTTTTGATTAAAGATCCTTTATCTATAATTTTCCCTGTAGCCTTAGAAATGTCACTATTCCCCGACACATGACGGTTGTCTTTTGAGTTATACATATAGAACTGGAATAAAACAATGGATAGCTTTTAAAGACTTTATTATTTTCCGAAGTATTCTTTAAGGTTAATGCAATTTTGCATGCGCTCGGACCAACTCTGGAAATAGTTATTACACTCGTTTATTGGTACAGTAAACAAAAAGGCGTTTTTCAAGGCATCGAGTGAACCACGAAGTCCGTTCTTAATTTTCGGAAGGGTGAAGAAATCGTTGGGTCTTAGGACCGGAGTGTACGGAAAATGGTCTGATAATTTGATGTTTTGTTGCGTGAAAAATTCAATTGTATCTCGTGCTGTATGCGAATTTGTTGTTCCATACAACCGAATGAATCTCTATTTTGAATTTGCATTTTACAATGCCGAAGTCGTTAAGTTTTACTTTGCATTCCGTTGTACAGATAAATTTTAGTATGCCATTTGTTAGTAACGAAATCTATGTGCAATATCTATGTAATCAGTATTACTTAGGTTTAGGTAAAAGGCGCTGACGTAATGAATATCGCAATTACACCTATTTACTAAATTAAGGTTCTGTTCTATACCAATTTATTATGGTAATTATTCTCTTTACCTTACATTTCAGGTAGTATTGCTGTGCTTTCTAATTATTACTATGACATCATCACCAGATGTCTAGAATTTTCATTTAAACACACAACAAACAATCAGATAGTAGGCCAAGTTACTTATAAATAACCAGTTCAATTATTTAACACTCAGTACACGACGAGACTCCTATCGGTACACAGAACTACTACGTATGTACCTTGAAAGAGCACACAACATAACTTTAAGATAATGCTACAGAGAAGCTCAGTATATATATGCCGCAAGGACAAACGTGTATATACAGAAAAGTACAAAAAAATAAAGAATAGTGCACTAATTGAACCCAAGAAGACACCTCAACACTTTATATTTCAAGATTCCTTTAAACCTATTAACACTGTTCTTCAAACTAAGAGAACGTAACACTTGCATTGTCTTCGGTGGAAGATGATGCGTCGTTTGGGGTTTGACGATTTGTTGTAGGTACAACACTACAGATATCTCACTGAATCTTTGGATTTAGATTTACTAAAGGTAGAGGTCAATTTTTGGAACTCATTTGATTAGTGGCGCCCTCTACGTCCTTGCACGCAAAACTCCTATACGACATCCCTCACAATAGAAAAATGCTATATTCAAACCTGGTAATTCTGCTGATATATTTACCTATCTCGCTATATTTCTTTAATCAAACTTTGGCAAAGTCTTTCTTTGCATTTTGCCCAGTCAACACGACTTTGTTGAAAAGCGATCAATTCACTGATTTATGTCAATTTACCCAGTCCTGTCTCATGTCTTAGATTCACGTGCCCAGACTGACGTTCTACATACGGACTTCGCCAAAGCTTTTGATCGTTTCGATTGAACAATTAAAAATGACGGATGAAGTATAAATTGTGCTATGTACTCTAGATAATGAGAAGAACGTTCGTGTATTAGAAAACTATCATAGGGTATTCAGATTTTGCCAAATTGTTACATCGCTAGGCGTTGAATGGTAACTATATTTCTACAAAAACATTTCTACGTTGTAACGGTCATCATTTTCTCAAAAGAATGTGAAAGCTTGCACATTGTTGTAGATATCTAACCTAGGCAATGCAGGTTGTGAATGAAACATATTGTACGTCGATGGCATTTGTCACAGTTTACGCGCTCTAGTTAAAAGGTGAATCCCACGATTATCAAGAGAGATGTGCCGCAGATTATCCTTTGTAAATTACTGCAATATACCGTACAATTCCCGTTTCTTAGGGCAATGGAATTAGTAATAATAAGAGTAACTCAAATATTAGCCAGGACTATCTCGCGGTATTTTATCCTTTAATAATAACTCAAACAAAGAGCAACAATAGGACGACGAAAACTCCAAGCAGAAGTTTTAAAACTTCCACGACTCCAGCGCGGAGGAGTTAATGGATTCAATAAATCTGACAACGCTCGCGAATATAAACATTACGCGATTTTTGCGTAGAACTTCTGCCTGATTATAGCGGATTATAATGAGTCGGAGCTGAGCGACTGTGTAGTTCGAGATAGTCGCCCGCTTCCTAGCGGTCGCCGAGAAGAAATAAGAAGAAAACCGATGAAAACCGCCTCGCTGAAGACGGCAAAAGGATGGACGAAGACGGAAGAAGGAGCGAGCGGAAATCTCTGCTACTAGTTTTATGATGGGCGCCATAAAGCGCTAGTAAACATTGCTGTTTTTATATGACGATATATTTTACAGTTGAGCGAGTTTCTCGTAAATGAATTTCTTACGTAAGGAGAAATGATCACTGTTCTGTATAATATGCATCCAAATTCTATTGTATACTGTTTTGCGGATTAATTTAATTTAGCGATTTACAATAATTAATCTGGTTACAATTGCTCAATTCTTATCCAGTAGTATAGATGCTGGAAAATAGGTAGGTGTTGTATATATCTCACAGAGGCCTTTGATTGAATCGATTTCACCCTTCTTATTAATACTTTGGATAATATTGGATTTTAGTCTTCACTTTTTGTCTACAGTCAATGTCCAATTTATTAGGGCCACTTGCTAAAGTAGCGATTTTGTTAAAATATATAATGGAAAACGTATTATGCAAGCATAAATTTATTCAGAACTGTTTATAGACATCGTCACAACTATATAACTAATATTTTCTAATGCCTCCTTTGGCTTCTATAATTCCTCTTATTCTTTGGCATACTCTCTATGCATGCTTTAATGGTATGACTAATTGTAGCGTCATTTTACCACACATTAGAATATTCCACACCTTCTCAATTACATTGAGGTCGAGAGAGTTTCCCGGCCAAGGTAACACTGGCAGAGCGTGTATTTCCAAAAAACTTTGGATGGATTTGGTCATGTGGCATGGTGCTATATAATAAAAGCCTATATTGGTGTCGATCCATGATGCCTTGACAAAGATACAGTAGTACAGGACCTTCGACTGATATACGGGACCATACCATAACTGACGGAGGATGTTTCACCGTTTTTAATACACAAGCTTCACCAAACCGTACAGATGGACGTTGTCTAACAAATTGAGCTTTTCCGGTCACGGTTTCTAGTTTTGACTCATCGCTGAATACGATCTTTAACGAAAAGGCATTGTTTTTTTGCTTGATTTACATATTTATTTAAGTTATTTTGCCTTACCTTTCGCCAATCTTCAATTGTGTAATGTTTTGCCCCAAAGAGCAAACTCGGCCAGTACCTCGCCTATTGTGCACCCATGTGATTTTAGCACACTCGACCGGGTTGTACTACAAAGTCCATAATCCGCTCGAGTGGTAATTTTCCTAACTTTGGTCCGTCAAGCTGAACATCCCCAAAGTGAACCTGTCTTTCCCTGCAGACTGCAGGGCAGTCGACAAGAAGGTGCACAGGAGTTTCCGCTGCTCTCCCGCACTTTCTACATGAAGGAGAGTTTACTAGACCCATGCAGTTCTCCCTCTTTCCAAATTCCAATACCTGTGCCATTCAAGGTATTCGAGGCGTCCGCAAACCAGCGGAAATCCCCCGTCTCGATTTGCTTGCACTTGCCTTTATTGCTTCGCCGTTGGGAATTATTACATTGTATCCCCCAGCAAAGCTATACACGGGCCGAATTTTGTCGGTCCTCATTGACAGCGGTGCTGTCTGTTCGATGTAGTTGAAGATGCTGGTGTGGTCTCCGAACTTGCCAGAGAATACCTTGCACCCACTACATTTGACTCTGTACGCTGCTAGGGTTGCTTCTGACCTCAGCACCAGCTGCAGTGGCGGTAGCCCAAGGATGGTCTGCATCGCAGCCGTCGGCGTCGAGGCCAAGGCCCCTTTCGTAACTTAGTCATGGGAACTTTCGTCACACGTGCTTGAAATAGTCCCCATGGAAATCTAGAGCTTTAACATATTGCTTCTTAATACCCAATTTCGGCAAACAAGAAATGCAATGGATAAAATGTGACGTGATAAGGAAAAATGCTTTTCATATTTGGCATTAGTTTAAAAGAAGTGTCAGATTTTAATCAGCAGAAAGAAATATTTGTTGGCAACATCAAAACCGAAATTTTGTATCCCTAGATGGAGAATTAGTTCGGTTCCGATGTCCTTGAATCACGCATTAACATGTTCCCTTTTGATGAAAATCTGTATAGTCAGAAAAGATGAGTTCAATAGATTTGTGTCAGGGTACTATGTAGCTAATACGTAGTGTAGCAGCATTATCAGGTGTTATCGTTTAATGTCTCTACGTCACTATAACCACTATCCAAGTTTCAATACTTTTGATTTTTATTTTATCTAATACAGTCTTCAAACGAGAAAATAGGTCTAATCCACTCACCAGGGACTATAACTAAAAATATAACCCACCTCAGAGAAATCTCCCCTCAAAATACTTCGCTTAAATAACCTTCGTGTTCCATGATAATTTTCATGGTTTACATTAGAGGCCCTGGGTTATAGAAAGTATAATTTATTGCCTCGTGGCACTCCACAATCAAATCATCGACACTGATAAATACTAAATAAAACCACCAAAATATTAAAGCAGACGATATAAATTACTGTTTACATTTCAGTAATAGATTTTAAAAAGGAAAGAAAAAATGTGAACATCACAGATCGCTTCCATATTTCTAAAACAACTGGCGTGTACTGCAAAATATGAATAGCAAACATGTGTAGCGTGACACATAGTATCCCCAAAAGCGTTTATGACCGAGGTTGTGTAGATACATTAATTTTTTTTTGATCTATCAGCGATACGACAGTTAATTTAGCATGAGTCATTTGTACAGGTCTGACCATTCGGGTTACTGGAAAAGTGTGCGAGTTAAGATAAGCGATCTAACCTGATTTTTTTTTAGTTTCGCAGACATGAAAATGAATGAAACAACAAACACGAATAAAATTTAACTGGTACGCTCTACACGCTCGTAAACTAAATATCCGTAGTCTTTCTAATCTCTAATTAACTCTGAACGGCGGGAGTGTAGTTTAACATTTTTACTGCGAGGCATTAAATCCCGAACCGCGACGACCGAAGAAATTTCCAGCAGAAAAATTAAAAGTGCACGAACTAATTGATTACGTCATCTTGCTCCGTCAAACGCGGGGTTTTATTAAAATTTCAAAATATCTACTCCCCATTAAGGACGTCTAAACTTCCGGCTTAAGATTTAATTTACGAGAAACAGGTTCCATCTTGCCTTGAAAAAAAGATGAGCGCAAAATCTGTCGCTGTTCTTTTGCCGACGTTTAAATAACGAGAAGACCGAACTTTTTTGCAATTTTA
Organism: Trypoxylus dichotomus; assembly: GCA_023509865.1. NCBI lineage: Eukaryota > Metazoa > Arthropoda > Insecta > Coleoptera > Scarabaeidae > Trypoxylus > Trypoxylus dichotomus. The sequence continues at coordinate 41,670,715 of CM042081.1, forward strand.
ATTAAGTTGAGAAACTTTATGTTGCGTGCGTAATATCAAAGATATTAGATTTAGTGAACTTTGTTTCTTAAGTTGGAGAAGAGTTCGTAATCGCAGAGTTTTTCTGTAGTACCAGTTATCAGAAAATTATGAAAAAGCAACAAAGGATGTAAACCAGACTTTAGCTGGTATTAGTTACAGCATAGGATAACATTCTTTAAACAAAAAAGTTCTTGAATTGAATCAACCATATCAAAATTTTCAATGGCGGCAAAGATGTGTCCCAAAAGTCTTTTTCGAAAGAAAAGGAATGTAATAAAATAATGGTCAGATTTAATGAATAAATTTTTATTTATTTATTAAAATACAGGCTCTGGGATATTATTTCTTGAAAATTATGTCTTCTAAATGTGTTTCGTTATTTTGATAGCACTCTTCTAAATGTTAGACAAAATTTTCGAGAACTGCAAGATACATATTCCCCGCCATTTTTCTTCGAATATTCTCTGTTAATACACTAGGGTGACAGAATAAAATAGACACCCACAAATTAAAAAAAGATTCTATTCTCGTTATATATACAAAATATTTTAAAATTTTTAAATTAGACTAATATTTTGTCAATCCACCTTTACTCGCGTGAAGTGAACGAATCTATTAAATGATTAATGGTGTCTTCAGGAATATTTAACCACTATTCTGTAACAGCTGCCACGAGTTCTTCCTTATTACTGGGTTTTCGGGGTCGTTTCGCCATATTTGTCTGGATTATGTGCCAAACGTTCTCTATCGGATTCATGTCTGGTGATTGGCCGGGCCATGGTAAAATCCGAATCCCCTGTTCCTCTTTCCATGTGGTTGTTGTTCTTGCTTTGTGGCAGGGTGCTCCATCCTCCATAAAAGTGGCGTATTCTTTAGATAAAATGGCATTGTCGAATATCGGTAGTAGTCCTTCTGTTAATATTTGGATATATTTTGGTGCATTTATATTTCCGTCGCAGATTACTAATTGCGATCTTCCACCATACCATATCGCGCCCCACACCATGATGTTCACACCGCCGTATTTCACCGTCTGATGCAAAAATTTGTCGTCCAGTTGCTGTGACGAACGTCTCCATACCGACGTACGACCACTATCACTGAATTGGCAGTATCTGTTTTCGTCTGAAAAAATGACAGACCGCCAAAACTCTTCGGGTTTCGTTCGCATTTCGATTGCCCAAGCCATTCGGCGCCGTTTTTGAAACGCCGTAAGGAGAGGTTTTTCCTTTGCCACCCTTTTATACATCCCCACACTGTGGAGGTATCGCAGAACGGTGCGCTGACTTTTCTGTGAAGTTGCCGCAACCTCAGCTGTATTTTTTCGCGGTTCTCTTAACACTTCGTGCACAAGCACCCTTTTACTTCTTTCAAAAGCTCCGGCACGACCTGGTCTCGGCTCCACTGTTGTTTTTTCCTTGCGTTTAAATTGTGTAATCACACGATTAACTGTGGACAACGGAATATATAAAAATTTACTTATTTCACGTTGCGCAGTGCCGCGTTCACTCTGGCCAACGATGCAACCCCGGGTGAAGTCGCTAATATCACTCGAACCTTGTAAGCGAGGCATAGTTGTAACGATACTAAACTATGACGAATTCCTTCCGATACATCTACCCTTACCCTAATGACAAGGGAAAGTTCTTAATTCGTTCTGAGAATTTAGCTGTTTACATATTTATACCGCTTTACCTGGTGTCTATTTTATTCTGACACCCTAGTGTACATTCAGAGAATCAAGAGTGTTATCTAAGATAGCTCCAAAGGAAAAAAATCATTGGTGTCATATCGGGGCTTCGTGCCAGCCAGCTTAAGTCATCGAGTCTGGATATCAATTTTCCAAGGAAAATTTCACGAACGACTGATAACGCAGTGTTTTGTGCCTTAATTGGAAAATATTGTTCTTGACGACATGTCGTTTCACCAGGACGATACCACATGTCATACCGCTCGTAAAACATTGACTGTCTAGCACGTGTTTGGTCCTGGTCGTATCATTTCTCGGTTTGGTAACCAAAATTGGCCACCAAGTTCTTGCGATTTAACACGTTTGGACTTCTGGCTGTGGGGTTATCTGAAGCCACAGGTTTACGCTAACAAGTCCATGACCACCGAAGCATTGAAAGTCGAAATTAGACGCTCCATCGATGACATACCGCCACATGTATAGAATGGTATTATTGCAAATTTTGTTGAAAGAGTAAGCATATGCCAGCAAAGCCATGGCAGTCATTTACAAGATATTTTGTTTCATAACCATCCTTTATATGTCTGTTTGGTTCTGATATTTTCGTGGTTATAATCTGTTGCTTTAGATTCTTGGATGTTGCGCCGCGTCTTATTCTGGTCCGTATTGTAATGCGACGTTGTTTTCGCGACGTTTAAGTGAGAACCTTCTCATCTTCTTCTGGAAGTTGTCAGTTTCATATAGCAAGAAATCATTGGTAAAACATTTTTGAAAAGTTGGATATGTACAATGGTGAATTAACTGGTCAAGCTGTTTCCGTTTAAATTTTTATTAAACTAGCGTGAGAGCCTCCATGAATATTGCGTGTACTTACTCAAGGCACGTATTCCAGAATAATAACACAGCATTCAATGAAAAAAAATATTAGCTTTACTTTTCCGGCAGGCACATAAGTAGCACAGTTGTCGGTTGTATGGCGGAATCTTATAATAGTGTTACGGTTCGTGTTATTTTGTACCAAAAAAGTGATGTACTTGCCATTTTTAGAATGAACGTGTTATTAATAACAAAAATTTAGGTGTTAGTATAATGGGACGAGGAAAACATTGCACCCTACAGAGAAGAGAATTAATTTGCACTATGAAAGAGAAAGGGCATATCAATTTCAGAAATATCACGAACATTAAACTGTTCACGTAAACCATGTGTGGGCAACAACCGGCCCGCGGGCCCGATCCGGCACGCTGTAAGATTTCATCCGCCCCACGAGACATTTTGAAAAACCCAATTAAAAAAATATATTACACTACTTACTCATACTAGCGTTTCAGAGCAAAATCTGCTTGTGGGAGGCACAGATGCTGTCTGGTAACAGTTACCATTTCACCACGCTCTCTGCGTATGAAAATACTGTTTATACTCAATATGGTGAAGAACTCAAGTTACTGTCGGAGCAATTTTCGAACAGATTTAACGTTTTTAAAAACATGGAAGACAGTTTCAATTTATTTGCTACTCCAACAAAAAGTAATGTACAAAATGCTCCAATGCACTTGCAAATGATGTTGATCGAGCTTCAAGAAAACTAACTCCTAAAATCTAAATTTGAAGACGTGGAGTTGTGCGATTTTTACAAAAACACCTCGAAGACCATTTTTCGGAACGTAGAAACTTCACAAGAAGATTGATTTGTGCGTTTGGCAGTACTTATAAATGCGAACAGTTCTTTTCAATGATGACAGTTAATAAATCAAAACATCGTACGAGGCTGACTGAGGGTAATTTAAAAAATTCTTTACGTCTTTGCATCAGTGAAATTAATCCAAACATCGATGGATTAGTTTCTCAAATTCAAGCTCAAGTATCTCATTGATTTCAAATTTCACGATTTAATTATAATGTTGTACCTATTTTTTTCATTTCATTTTCTTATTTTAATAAATTGCATTATAACAACATTGTCGTATTATTTCATGTCTGATATCTATCGCTAAAAATTATGAACACTGCTTTAAAACACTACTTTAAAATGCATTACTTTTAAACGCCGCCTGCGAACGAATTTACACGCTAAAGTTTGGCCCACAACATGTCAAAAGTTGCCCATATTTGACGTAAACTAATACAAAATGCGATAAAGCATATTCAGACGGAAATAAACTTTAATAATAATATCTTTATAATAATAATATCTTTATTGCCCAACAGAAAATAATTCCATTTACAGGACAATGCGAAAATAATGTAACCTAGCATATATATGTAGTAACAATATACAGCGCAGTAATAAATTAAAATTAGTCGAAAAAGATACAACTGAAATCATAAACATAATAATGCCTCGGTGACACCAGAATGCAAGAACAAAATAGGACGACAATGTAAATCCATGTAGACTCTTCAACAAAAAGGATCGTGAAGTAATTCATTGGCATTTCTAATCATATGCGTAAAGGGTGCTTTAAGCAGAACATTAGTTTTGCATGACGGGACCTTAAAATTAGGAAGGACCTGGTATCGTACTGAGGTACCATAAAATTAATTTGGGAGAGAAAGATGGAGCGTCAATAGCGTGATTAATTAGTTTAAGTAGAAATTGGCTGCTAAATTCCTTCCTTCGATCCGATAATGATACAAAGCCGTGTCTCCTCAGCAGACCAGCATAATCAACATCGCGTCCAGGGTAAGTGCCATCAATTTTGAAGGACAGGTATTTCAAAATCGTTTTTGCACTTTTTCAAGTAGTACTTGCAGATGGAGATAGTGAGGATACTCAAATTATGCGGAGGCATACTCCAACCCAGTGCGGACAAGCGAATAGTATAATGCTTTTAGCGAGGCAGGATTATTGAATGATCTGCAGGATCGTATGAAAAATCCTAAGGATTTCATCGCAGAATTTCATACGGATAATATGTGGTCTGCAAACGACAAATTTGCATCAAACAGCACGCCCAGGTCCATCACAGACGAGTGCCTAGGAACAATAGCCTGACTCACAGCATAATGAAAATTGTAGAGTCTGTGACATCTAGAGTAGCTTACAACAGCACACTTATCCAGATTCAAATGAATTCCATTCTGTGTACACCATCTGACAATAGTATCCAGACTGTTCTGGAGAAACAGACAATCTGCCGGGGAGGTTATGATATTGTAGATCTTAAGATCGTCCGCGTAAGCCAGTACATTGCAGTCCAGCCCCTGTAGGAGATCATCCAAATAAATATTAAACAAAAAGGGACCCAAATTGGATCCCTGGCACACACCAGAGGAAGCAGAGAATGTTAAGGATGTATAACCATTGTAGTGAACATAGCATGAACGATCAGTTAAATACGACTGATCAATTGTGTTACACTTGGCGGAAAACCAAAACTACTCAGCTTAGATACCATAAGGGAATCGATTGATAGTGTCAAATGCTTTACTAAAATCGGTGTATAATACATCTACTTGTTGACGTCGTTCCATGGATTCGGCAATATGCTGTGCTAACTCAGCAAGGTTGGTTGTAGTAGACCTTCCTGGAATGAAACCATGTTGTCGCGAAGATAAGTAAGGCTTGACACTAACGTAAATTCTGTGAGACAGAAGATATTCAAAAATTTTTGCAAAGTTGGATAAAATATTTATTGGTCTATAATTTTGGAAGTCAGAACGATTAAACACGGCTGTAATTCTGCTAATCTTCCAAGCGCTAGGAAAGGTAGAAGAGCTTACGGCCAAGTTAAATATTCTAGCTTTAGAGAACAAGAAGCGTAAAACAACCTTACGACGTGACAACCTTCTTCGTCGATTAAGTCAACAAGATTCTTTTCGCACAGGTACGCAAATAAAAATCGAATTTTATAAAGAATTTCATATTGATATATCGAGAAGAACAATACGACATTGTCTGAAGGAATTTAACTTACATGGGTGTATTACAGTACGAAAGCCACTCGTGTCAAATAAAAACCGTCAAGGAAATCCCGGTTTGCAAAAATGCACAAAGAAAAGCCGCTTTCTTTCTTGAAATCTGTACTTTAGACAGATGAGAGCAAATACAACCGACTTGGGTCTGACGGAAAAATGTGTGTGGGGCACCTCAGCAAGCAGAGATTCAACCCTAGACACATCATAAAAACATTGAAACACGGTGGAGGAAGTGTTATGGTATGGGCTTCTATGTCATGGCGTGGTCTAGGGCTTATATTCAGAATTGGAGGAAAAATGGATCATTATGTATATCGCATCATTTTAGAAAACGTGATGGAACCATATGCTGATCAATTGCTTCCAGTAACCTGGAGTTTATGCACGACAATGATTCAAAAACATACGACGAGGACTGTAAAACAGTGGCTAGAGGAGAAACAGATGAGTGTTGGAATGACCTGATTTAAAACCTACAGAAAATCCATGGGGGGATGTTGAGGTTGTTATAAAGTCTAAATCTCCAGTTTCATTAGACAAATTATGGAATACTATTGAAGAAGTTTGGCATAATATTCGTATGGAGAGATATCAAAGTTAGTTGAAGGTCTATCGTTCAGCAATGTTGGCTTGTAAAGGGTTTTCAATAAAATATTAAATGTAAAAGTGAAAAAGAATTTAAAACAAAAGAAATAAAACAGTATTAAATTATTGTTATTATATGTGCTGTTTTTATGCCAATTTAAAAAATAATGCATTTATTTTTTTAATTTGTTTATCTTGAAGTTTATAAAATATTATGCGTTTGCTATAAACAGCATGCCATTTGCTACATTTTTGTTAAGCTAAGTTGTATAAAGCACTTGTTAACATTTACAAATTTATCAATTCATCCATATTAGTTTACCTGTGTTATTTATATGGCCGCCATTATATATGCAACTAACCTAATTCTATCTTAAAACCTTGTTAATTCTAAACATTATTTATGAAAATGTTGACACCATACCAACCAAAGCTTTCTAATAACTTTATTTGCTGCCCTGTTCCCTTCGTCCTTTTTTTCTGTCCAAATACTTCATGTTTACCAGATTTACACCATATTTTATTAAAGTTTTGGCATCATTAAAGTAAATTGCAAAAAATTTTTAGAACATACGTATGTATTACGTTAAAGAGATATTAAGATTTGAATTTTTTGACTTATTATTTTCGCCTCTAGAGTGGTTAACACGTCGAGTTACCGTGACCTTCTGCCAAAGTGGTTTCGTCTCTAGCGTGATTTACAGGTCGAGTTATCGTGCTACTTTGGCTCCTGAAGAGGACTCCTACGACGGAGGCGAAACGTCGAGATCCCACCTTTCTCCTTTTCTTTCTTTCCCCCTTGTTTTCTGTCTCTTTCTCCTTCTCTTACTCTTTTCACTTTTTTCTTTCTTTTTCACGCCCCCCTTTTTTCATTTTTTTCTTCATCTCTCCTTTTCTTTTTATTTTTTCTCCTCTTATTCTTATTTCATTTCTATATATGTCATCATGACACGATCCAATTCCGGAAGTAGTTAGTTTATTATTTTCTTGTTATTGACATCAAAAAGAATACTATTATTAATTTAGGTCAAATTGATTATAACAGAACTAGCAGTGATGCTCATTTAATTTGGTTTAGCCTGTATACCAGAAATACCGTATATATTAATAAAACCGCAACCACAGCTCACTATTCAAATATTCAAAAAAGAAGAGATCGTATTACTTCAAAAACAACGAAATGAAAAAACCACTTTCCATCTAAAATTTTAAAACCCGACGCTAGTAGAGATAAAACACACCAGGAAACAAAAACATGCGGATTAAGCATCCTCAATTGTTAGGCAACGCATGGTATTCTACTTTTCATTACGTACATGTACCATCTATTATTAAATTTCATCCGGGAAAACCTACAACCGGAAAGAATATAATGCTACCGTCACGCGTCAGGTAAGCTTAGCTACGACGAGTACATCGAGAGATAGAAGAGGAATAACAAGAAGAAGGAAGGTGTAGAGTAGCAAGCGAGTGCATTAACGTTGAGTTATCAACGTTAATTTAAAACTTCGCATTACGTGAAATAATTTCGCGACGTAGAGATGCTGTAGTGCTACGCGAGCGCTACTATATGGTACGAAACGCTGGAAAGAAAGGTGGAGAGTGGCGCGCTCGACGTCGAAAGTTTTATTAAAAAATGCTCTTCGAAATCTTCTACGCATAATTAGTAATATAGCAGCGCTATGCAAGAGACGTACGACGTGCAAATGTTGCTGAATGTTCGGGTTCCTGGGCTACATGTTATTAAATCGTACAACTATACGCCGGTAACAAATGATTGTAGATTTAGAACAACGTTGGAGACGGTACGTGTTTTCATTTAGCGGAACTAAACTAACTAAAGAAAAGCTGGGTGTTTAATAAAAGGAAAATCATTTTTGAAGCATGTTTCATTGTAACAGGGATATACACTGTCGCTTATAAGTAGAGACCGGATTATATGCAAACTGCAAATATTTTGTTTTATTTATTTATATTTTACGTCTATATCTAGACTGATCGTTATCACTGATTAACGTTAATTAGCGTTAAATATGTTTAATTAGTGCAAGACATCTACAAATAGACGTAAAATATAATAAATAAGTAAAATAAAATATATGCAATTTTGCATATAATCCGGTCTCTACTTATAAATTTAATCATCTACCATCTGCCGAAAGATAGCAAAAGGTTAAAAATCCAATGTTGTGATAATAGAACTATGTATACACTACCAGCTGATAAACCTTTTCGTTTTAGCGTAAATATATACAGTAAATTCCCCTTCGCGGACACCCCTCTTACACGGACACCTCCCTTAAACAGACAGTTTCTCATGGTCCCGACCGGCTCTCATATAATTTCCATTGTATTAACTCTTTCTTGAACGGACACGAGAAAATGTTCTCTTAACCGGACAAAAAAATAAAATATAAAGAAACGCCTTATCATATTTTTATATCGAGAGTATTGCTTTGCATTCCTCAATCGCGCCGCGCGCCAATTTCACTGGGACTTCCCCGAGCAAACTGGAGATTTACCGACTTTAATCTTTCGGTACAAACGCAGCCTATGTCGTGCATTTCTGCCTGGCGTAAATTAGGGACTTCCCCAAGTTGGTCGGTGATTTACCGTTCTTATTCTTTGGGTGTATTTCTTTTATGCGGACACCCCTCCTGAACGGACATCTTCAGTTGGTCCCGTTGGTGTCCGTTCAAGGGAGATTTCACTGCATACTTTTCTAAATTTTAATGAAAGCATCAACGATAACTAGAAAAATTACCAGAGATTACTATAAAAATACTACAAACACCTAGACTCTGTCCTATATAAAACAAACAGATTACAATGCAAAGATGTCTGTCGAAACAAAAAAAAAATATGTTTCTCGCCGAACTGGATCTAATGCTTGCGTGTGTGCCTCTAACAATGTTGATTAACTTATGTTTCAAAGCAGTTGTATTTCCAGACAACCTCAAAATAACAATAATAAGATAAGATTGTAAAAGTGGTGATCAATATCATATTGAAAACTACAGACCGTTCGATTTCAATTGTTGAAAAAGTTGTAGAAAAAGAACTTATTTCAGCACTCCATTGCAAAAGGCAAAATTTATTCAAGGACGATCCATTTATAATGATGAATGCAATAATGCAAAAATTATTTGAAAAAAAAAACTGTCGCAAGAGTGTTTTTAGATCTCCCGAAAGCATTTGACAATGTAGATCTTGTTATTTTACCGCAAACACTTGATTCAATGAGCTTTAGAGGAAATCTTTATAAGTTAAAAAAGCCGATTGTAGTGTATACGCATAAATACTGGTGGTGAAGTAGTACCGTTACGATGGTTACAGAGAAGCGTACCTCAAAGCCCAATATTAGTGGCGTTCCTTTTCTTGATACATACAAATGACCTTCTAGAAGTAATCAGCCATTTCATCAATATGTATGCAGATGATACATCCGTGATTATTTCAAAACAAAACACGGAGGAACTTAAAGCTGAAAATATTCACGTTATGAACGTTATGATAGTAATAGGTAAATGTTTTTTTGAAAATAAATTACAGCTGAATGTGAGCAAAACGAACATAATCAATTTTGTCATACCAATAAATGATTCTCTTAACATATAGTATAGAGAACAACTGACAACGACTAGCTACGTAGAATTTCTAGCACTGCAACTCGATAGTGCTCTAAATTGGTAAGAGAGATAAAGTGCACTCATAAAAAGATTTTCTGGATTGATATACGCGTTAAAGGCAATATCAATCAAAGTCCGAATAGAAGGTGTGCTCTCAGCATTCCGTGCCTACATGGAATTGAGGTTGGCATATGGAATCATTTTCTGGGGCAATGCCGTCAAAGCAGATCGAATCCTCATACTACAAAAATCATGACGAAGAAGTAATTTTAACCTGAAAGGAAAAGTCATGCACGGATATTTTAGTGCAATACTGTATACTGACCTTTCCAGCACTGTACATGGTTAAGTGTGCATATTTTGTAAGAAAACACTATTACCATTTATGAAATATAAAACTAGTCACAGTTATAACGCTCACTAGTGCCAAAAATTCACCTTATGTGTACCTCAAACGTACATGTGTACACACACACACGTGTATATGAAAGTGTTATTACGTAGGTCCTGAAAATCTACAATAGGATTCTACATAAGGTTAAAGACAATCAAATGAAAACTTTTAGAAAAGTCATGAAGACACATTTAGTGGAAAGATGTGTGCATAACAGTGATTTTTTTTTGTAAAATGGGCACTCAAATTGCATAAATGTCTGGTATAAATTGTATTTTTTGCTTTTTGTTTTTTTGACATGTTTCATACTATTGGTATAATGAATTAAACGTGCATTTATTCATTTGTTTATTATTTATAATATATATATATATATATATATATATATGCTAGGAGTTTAGTTCAATTTGAAGGCAGAATGGCATTTCAAAAATTGGCAACAATTTCGCCACAATAAGCATATTGGTGACTTCAACCAAATGTTACAAGTCTATTGTGAAAATTTTGCCATACATATAACCTTTTATAACCACTTAAGGTTTAACCATTTGTTATGTTTGTGCTAATATGCAGTACGAGTGCAGTTACATTTTTTCAAGAAATCCAAGGAATCTAATGTTGTAATGTATAAATGGGTTTAGTAAACAACAAACACACCACAACTTGAAACATGTATTTAAGCTTCATGCTGCTGCTTTTCAATCACATTTACTTGGAGCTTTTAGGATCGTTATAAAACGTGCTATTACAAAATATCTACCTATTCTGCCGCCGACCAAACAGTTTTTGATTTTACAGTTCTGCATGCTCTGTCTAGATTTTCAAGTGGATGTGCTCCATGTAATTACTTATCTTCGTCTTAGCTTGCCGGTTATGGTTTGTTAATTAATGGTATACATCCATTTAATTTTGATTGATTTACATTTGCAGAATATCGGGTGCAAGTAAATTTTTGGGCATGCAGGTTTTATTTATTTATCTGATTATCTGTTATTGCAAGCGTTCAATGGGGCCCCTACTCAATTAAACTGCCCCTGCATCTATCCTTCAATGTACTTCTGTTTCTTTTCTGCGTTTATAGTACTGTAGAATGGGAAATATGGACGATATTATTGTTATTAAATGCTTTTAAAATTAATATTACTTCTACAACCGTATTTCACAGCTTTCCTTAGCTAATGATCATTCTTGTAATTTTGATTCCTTTCTTGTTACAGCACGCGTCGTAAAGGAGCATAAGAAAGACGCCATCAGCGATGCGGAACTGCTACGGCTAGTACGTGGCCTCTCCAACGACCATGTGAAGATGGGCGCTAATGTGAGCCGGCACTCGTCGAAGGGTCTTTCCGGCAGACGAACACAGTCCAGCGGTAGTATTTGCAATGGTAAAGGCGGGAGTGGCGGCGGCAGACATACCAACAGCGAACCAAAGATCTGCGGTAGCTTGCCCAGCTATTTAGACGAACGGGACGCCTCCACGGGCTGCAATACTAACCATCATCACGAGTGCGAGAAGCCTCCACTGCAAGACGTAAGTATCCATAGTTGTGTACTCGTCTGTAGTACCAGAGGGTGTTATTCGAGGACCTCGTGTATTATTAGCGGGAAAGGAAAACGGATGAGATTAAGAGGGTACTTTCGGGAATTGAATCGGCCGGATCTAATTGAGGGGGGTCCTATAATGCAAAATGATCACGATTGCTAGCGTAAATTATTCGGTAGATACAACGTTACAGCGTGTATTTGTCAAATTGTTGGGCTTGACGGATAAAGTATCATTGTTAACGTACGACAATGGTAATATATATTTACTTCCAAACGATGAAATAAATATTTTCAAAAGTGCCAGCCATGTAAAAGTAAATATAAAGGAGATACAAAATTAAAAATACGAAACATTGTAGATGCTAAAGAGTTCATTCACTGCATGCGAAACCTTTATTAACAACTATAAAACATTCTCGTCTCAGTGGAAAGACAGTGAACATTTTAAAACTTATGTATGTAAGTGGTATAGAAGTATATTCCTATTATAAGCTCAGCTATGAAAATAGTATAACGGATAATAGACAAAAGAATAAGATCACAGTTAGGAGACACATACTGAAGTCAACGTTATCGAATATTTTGAAGCGTTTGAGGTAAAGTCAATCTTGGACCCTGTTTAGGAACAGCTCTAATTTAAAAAAGAAGAAATATGTGCCTTGTAAGTGTAGACCAACACAAGCTGTATTGCCTGATCAACGAAGACAGATGGTATTTTGGGTTACTCTCAACAACATTGTTAGAGGTGGTCCAAATATTTTACGATTCGTTTTGTGATGTGGTGAAGTTAATTTTACAAGTAGTGGCTTGTTTAATCGAAAAAGACTACAATACTGGAACATAACCTAATCAATACAAAAACTTTAGGCTCTGTATTTTACAAAGCAACTCTTATTGGTGAAGGTTACATTAACCTGAACAAAAGACGTAATGGAAGAATTGTTAAACAACCAAAATTTAGCTGATATACAGCAAAATGCCTCACCACCACAAAATTCGCAAACTGTTAGTGATCTGCTATCCATACTTTTTCAAAATCTTTATTTACCTGTACTCCTTTTTATTACCGAGCTCATTCGTCAGATACCAGTTCCTTTAGGCAAATTTCGCTGCAGGCTACTTATGCTTCAATTTAATCTGCAACAATACATTTAACTGCTGTAAAGCTTTTGTTCTTAGATTCAGGATAATTATGTGTTAAATAGTTTTTATTTAGAGTTTTACCTACTCCAAAACGTCAAAATATACTGGGTGTGCAATTTAGAAAATCCACTCATTTTTAAATATCCCAATGTTTAACTTTTTGCCCGATTCTACTGCTATTGGAATGAACTCAAATTGTTTATTTGCTATGCGAATTAATAAAATACATATATAATCCACAATACATATTGTAATGATATGAAATATTGTTTATTAATTATCAATGAATTTCTCTAAATTTTGCTAGTTTACCTATTCCAAATATTTTCTCGTCACTGCTTGGTGCACACCGTTATTTTTTATTATGGTTGATGTTATAAGTTGGAGGCAAAGTACCGTTCTTTATGGAATTTTAGCACAGATATTTAATCTGTGCAGGTTTCCTTCTAAAGTTTTACAGATACCTACTTTGGGTATTCTTTATCAACTTATAATTTCATAATTTTCTTGTTAAAAAAAAAGATTCCCTTCAACAACACTTGCAGATGAGACGTAAACTTTACTATCGTTTATTATATTACACATATGCTGAAAAGTCCCGGGCCTAACAAAGAAAACACGGTTTTTTTGGTTCAAAATTAGCTTTATTCATCAACGTAATCTCCATCAAGAGCAACGCAATCATTCCAGCGCCGCTCTAACATTTTAATACCACTTTTGTAGAACGATTTATCTTTTGCCTCAAAATAGGCCTCAGTTTCAGCGATAATCTCTTCTTTCGTGCGAAATTTCTTACCGGCGAGCATTTTTTGGGGTCTGCGAACAGCCAGTAGTCGCTGGGAGCCAAATCTGGCGAATACGGTGGATGTGGGAGCAATTCGAAGTTCAATTCATGTAGTTTTGCCATTGTTTTGATTGACTTGTGACACGGTGCGTTGTGTTGATGAAACAACATTTTTTTCTTTGCCATATGCGGTCGTTTCTTTGCAATTTCGGCCTTCAAACGCTCCAATAACGCTATATAATATTCACTGTTGATGGTATTTCCTTTCTCAAGATAGTCGATGAATATTACACCACGCACATCGCAAAATACCGAGGCCATAACCTTTCCAACCGATTGTTGTGCTTTCGGGCGCTTTGGACGAGGTTCACCAGTAGCTGTCCACTCAGATGGCGATCGTTTTGATTCCGGAGTGAAGTGATGGATCCATGTTTTATCCATTGTCACATATCGACGCAAAAATTCCGGTTTGTTACGTTTAAACATGGCCAAACACTGCTCAGAATCATCAACACGTTCTTCTTTTTTGGTCAACAGTGAACAAACGCGGCACCCACTTTGAACACAGCTTTCTCATAGTCAAATGCTCATGCAATATAAAGATAATACGTTCTTTTGATATCTTTACGATGTCAGCTAACTCACGCAACTTCACTTTTCGATCATTCAAAACGATTTTGTGGATTTTTTTGATGCTTTCTGGTGTTACCGCCTCATTTGGACATCCACTGCGTTCTGCATCATCGGTGTCTCTATGACCACGTTTGAAGTTACCAAACCAACGTTTTATTGTTGTTTCTGATGGAGCGGAGTCCCCATAACACTTTTCAAGCCATTGCTTCGCTTGAACGAAAATGTTTTCCCATCAAGGTGCAGCGTAAAATTAAAACACGAAATTGTTTTTGATCCATTGTTTCGAAAATAACAAAAGTAGCGTGACTCTTAATACAATAACTCACAAACTAATGAATAGAATATCATGAAATTTTAACAGCTGTCTCTTGAAGGTTAGTACTAACTGAGAGAAAGGTGACTGCAATAAAACTAGCGTCATCTATGTGTTAGGCCCGGGACTTTTCAGCCCATGTGTTACATCAACATTTCAACAACTTATTGCGGATTATTGCGCAGTGTCAAATATACCTTTTCTGATAGACATGCAGGTGAACCAACTCCTTTCAATCAATTAATTAATCAACATAAACACCTTGATTAATTGTGGCCTACTTATTTGACAATGTGTTAGGCCCGGGACTTTTCAGCCCATGTGTTATATCGCTTTTCGTAAACATATTTTTATATAAATAAATATTTCTAAATTCATTTTCAAAAGACGTTTAATATACTGTATTCACATATTTCAATCACATTGTATAAATATGTATTATTACGAAATTATATCTCATAATCTTCAAAATTTCTCGTACGACGGAAGGATGGCAGGACTGGCAGCATTTATCTATATAATTTCACTCATATCAAGTATCTGTCTACTGTGTGGCCTACTATATAGGCAAACAAATGTGTTACTATGGATATAGAAAAACATCGTGTCAAAGTCACACATATTGACATCATTTCTCCTGAGAATAAGCAGTTATTTTCTCATGTAACTCCATAATTTACAAAGACTTTCGAAGAGCCTGAGATTTTCCACCACAATATGTACATGGCAATCCACGTGCTGATCAGTATTTCATTGTTTCCTTTCCTCTATCCTCGCCTCGAGAAGAAGATTTTCGAAACTTCTCGGGCTGTTTATTTTTATTGTTGGTGACTCATTTTGTACGAGGCATTTCTTAGAATTAATGAAATGATTAGTTTTACAGTGTTTAATTGAATGTATCTACAATTTAATATTGTCCCCTACAAAGTATGCTTCTTTGGAATTAACACGTCTCCATGACTATGCCATGTGCGTACTGTAGGGTGGGTGTGGGAGTACTGGAATATCTTCCCCTGCCAAAAGTCTCTAACCGACAATAAGCTATGACTGGGGTCGTTACTATGATGGATTCTCATGAATTTATCCAACAAAGAATTCATACCGTAAGACCATGCAGCGAATTAAACCTTTTATTGCGAGGTCCTTGAACGTTTGTAGAAAGGAGTTTTGTGTGTCCGACATGACGTCGTGAACTCGTCAATCTTGCATTACGATAATGCCCCCAACACTCCAGTACTCCCATATCCCCGCCCTATAGCCCAGACATGGTTCCGTGTGATTAATTTCATTTTCCGAGGCTCAAACAGGAATTGAAAGGTTCCCGTTATGGAACAATAAGCAACTTCCAGAGAGTCATGATGCAGCTTCTAAGCAGCCTAGTGGAGCAAGACTTGCAGGATATTTAATGCAAATGTTTGAATTGGTTTTTATGTATTTTGATCAGATTAATGTACTTTTCTCCCAGTATATATTTTACAACTCAACAAACTCTATTTTACTAATAGAAACGTCCAGCAAATAAGAACCAATATATTCTATAAAACAGTTTATAAAGGACACGAACCGGAAAAGTCGTAAATAAGACACTCAATAAACTGGAAATAAAACTTCACAAACTTTCTCATCAAGACCGTATACATCGTTGCTGTATATTACTCACGGCTATCACTAAAATCCGGAAATTGTTTCCACCCGATGTGTGCGCGATGTATCTGCGTCATTGCGAAGCAACATACCGAGCCAGGATCGTCCTCGAGTGGACATCGTCTAAGGTTATTTAATGTCATTATTTAGTGGAATCCAATTTGTGAAGCTCTAGTTGCTCCCGCCGTACATGTTTAATCAGTTTTATGGATGCGGAATGCCGAGCTGCCGCAAGTAAAAGAGCTCGTTAGAACCTTGTTTGTCGTTGGCCGGAAGCGAAATATCCAGAAATCCAACGGTCTTGGGAGGATACAGTTGATACTGGAGCTCCAGGGAATTCCCAGAGATGTTTCTAAATCATTTAGTTGATCAAATTTTTTCAAACTCTATGTACTATTGTAGTTTTTGAAAGGACAAATACTTCGTTACATCGTTGAATTGGTTTAACTGAAGAAAATATATGACAACTGATTTATTATTGAGGACTGGAAAGTTTGTCAATATGCCCTTGTGATATGCATTTATTTATTATTTTTTAGCAAATCAAATTCGTTTGTAGTATTTACAAATTATATATTTATTTATTTATTACAATAAAGAATCATATATTTTTTAATTTTCCATAGTTAAACTATGTCTATGGTCTGCAAGTACGTGTTTATATTGTGAAAATATTCCTTTGACATCGCAATGTCGGTGTATTCTTAAAACTAGGTATTAATAAGGGGTTTATATTAATATCTTAATTAAAGTTTCCATTAATTACTTTATTTATCTACTTTAATGTAACAAAACCTCCATTTTTTATATTGAATTTCGGCTAATTTTTCTTTAAGTTTTTTTCCAGTTAATCCATTGACTTTTCCAATTTTCTCTGTGATATCATTTACAATGCCCACACCATCATTTAAAGATAATTTTCTATTTTCTAATCTAGTAATTGCCTCCTCAATTACTGCAAGATTGTTTATTGAATCAAATTGAGTTACAACATTTTTCATGCCTGCGTAATTATCGGGAAGAAACAGTACATTTAAGCAATGTTCCCCATGTTGTTAAGGCAGGTTCTGGCGGATATGGAATGTCAAGAAGCATTTCGTTCACAGGTATAGCAGTAAACTCCACTCACACAAATTAATTAATTATGCGGAACGCAGCGTTTCGAGAGCACGTGGGCTCCCATTGTCAACCGTGTTACCGACTGAAAGTAAAAACTGTATCAAACATGCAAATTATTTTCTACGCAGGCTCTAAAATTTCTAACCATATGACTATTTACTATCTACTCGGTGGTCTAATGCCTATTTTCGGGGAAGGATGGACCGAAAGCGAACCGTATCTTTAACAGGGCCTATGGTAATAAATCCATCAAACTCGAGTGTGCAATTGGGGGTGGTTCTCTGTTCAATAAGTTTCCGTTCTTTTTCATATATACCGTTTCGTACGCGTCTAATTCTCTATACGAGTTCACGTCTTTAAGTAGTGTCAGATTTTTTAAATCAATCTTACTGTCTAGTTTACTGCTATACCTGTGAATTGTACATCCACACAGTCCTTGCAATCGTCATTTAAGCATTTCGTTATATAATTGCACTCGTAAGGGCACTTTTAAAAATACTTTTTTCAAATCAGTAATTAAACTATTTACATCTGGAAACTCTATTCTAACTTTTCAGCATCCCTATTTAAACCAGGGGCCAAACAAGTCTAGTGTCGCTGGTTGGTCGACCGACTATCTGTCTGTTACTTGTACTACTATCAAGTTGTCTATTTTTTCTTTTGTTTTATACACTTAATTGTTGAAATCTGACACTTTGAATGTTTTATATTTATATTAGTTCACAATAGTCAAAGTAAATTTGAAAATATTTCAACATTTTTTGCTTCTTGTGATATACACAGTTGTTTATTGCAATATAGAGTATAACATTTAACTTGGCATGTGTACTATTATTTCTTTTCTGATGATGCTATTAAATTATAGCGAAATAATGTACAACTTTTGAACGACTCATTATCTCTGTTCGCTGAGTGGAGTTAAAAAAGTCTACCCGTCCTCTGCACAATAGATTAAATTCGGAAAAAAAAAATCAGACTTTCAGCTGCTTTTAACATATGTGAAGCGACGTCATTTACCATTAATAGAACTTTCTCGAAAATGGCGAATATATGCATAACCAAATATCCAGAAGAATGATGGAATATGCTCGTGCATATGCACTTATGGTAAAGTGTCCATATATATGCACAAAAAATTGTAAAATATTTCCAGTCTTAGGGTGAGAAATGGATAATTACAAAATATGGAAGAAAAATACAAGAAAACAAAGCATTCTCTCTTTATTATATGCAAATATAAATATATTAACTTAAACATCTAGCACGGGGTAAAACCTCTTTACTTTTTTGGGGAAACTAAAGTGTTCTCTCAGCATTAGTCATGGCAATTAAAAATAAAATTCAAGCTATCATTCACTTGACTATGTCTGTGTTTCCTGCCGAATTAATACATGTTTTTAGTATGTTTACTATCGATATAGAAAACTAAAACTTGTTCATTTGTTAGCCTCATTAGCAACTTCGATAACAGCGATTTGTAAGCTTTTTAAACTCTACTGTTTTTCAGAGAACTTTGTAGTTCCTTTACAATAGCTGCTGCATTTTTTACTCACCTTTCATAAATATCTCATGTAGCGTAGATCAATAAATAAGATGATAACTCTATCAGTATATATCCTACTGATCTTTTGGAAACATTTTCCGACATTATTTATATCTTTTTTGTTGGAGAACTACGTCTCAAATTCAGTGAAACAACTAGTTTTCTAACCATTTGCTATACTTGCTTGTAAAGTTTTTAAAAGAGCAATTAACATCGTCTTCATACGAGCACAGAAATTTGGTTACTATCAATATTAAAAGTAATGAATGTAATTACTTACTATTTTAGTTTGAGTGTCTTGTTGATGCAGAGCTCACATCAATCTTCATTTATATCAACCCTAGTTGTAATAGTTTATGTTTTTAGACTACAGTGCACCTCAGTACCTGCTATTGCCAAGTATTTCGCAGACTTTCGTCATTGTAATTTTAATTGATATCTTCTACTTCTCCTTTTTTTTAATCCTTTATTACATTACAATTTTATAAAGTTATTTTTACGACCTCAAAATTTTTCGCGAGCAACGTAATACATAGTACATCTTGGTGACTTTATGAAATATGTCATACTTCTGTATTCCCATTGTCTTTCCGTAAAATATTGCATTATTCCCTCAGCGTCAAAATCGCTGTGGAATATAAGTCGAAGCCAGCGACATTTAATGTCATTATTCTCTCAAATCCAATTTGCGAAGCCTGATATACCGGCCGGTAATCAGTTTTATAGACGAGCGAGCGAATTATTGCAACCGAAGAAGCTTGTTAGAACGACGCTTAAGGGGAAACAGATACCGGTCATCCGGTAGACCCGAGAATAATGTCCATTCTGGTAAAACTCGGAACCGATGAGATAGAGAGAGTTTGCCCGTCGAACCACTGTTTGTTGAACAATGGGGAAGCTCGTTTATTAGTATAATCGAAATCACGATTTCAAATTTGAAACGTGCACCTGCACGCTTTAACAAAGCTTTACGATGAAATAGAATTTAGTGAATAGTATTTTGTTTAATATTTTACGGAGTATTTCAGTAGATTAAAAGAACAATTTTGGATGAAGGTATACATTTGCCAGTTGTCAGAATATATAGGGTGTCTGCAATAAAATAAAAAAATAAATCGGTTATCTCCATACACGGAGGTATACGACATTCTACCTTTAGCCTTAATTGACCAAGAAATAAAAGAACATAAATTTAAAACAAAAAAAGGTACTAAGAAAAACAATGACAACTAATACAATTTCTATACTTGCTTATGTAAGTGCGATACAGAGCAGAACACAAAATTATTGGTATTATATAGCTAGTAAATGCTGTTACGTTCTCCTAGTTTGAAGAACAACGCCGCTGTAGCCTGCTCGTAATTTCCTAAATTACTTGACCAATACTTACTTGTAGAGTATGTTCGCTTATTTAATAGAGGAGAGGTTGCACAGTGAAACTCAATGCGCATGCGCAAAAAAATATATTTAAAAATGAAATGGTTACACGGTTTCCAATCTTGCCTATGTACATGTACGATGTACGTAAGATATATAGATAATATATCAATAATTGCAGTTATTCGAGCTCTCTTATACATGTAATGTACATTAGCATTTGTATATGTATTTTCATTGGTAGCAACATAAAGTAATGCCTCAGCATGTACGTTGCAAAGCTATGTCTTAATTCTGTTTAAAAGGTTAAACTCTTATATGCTTCCGCTGAAGCTTTGTTAGAGGCATGTACTAATGCCTCTATCTGTTTGCATGCACCACTACCTTTTTATAGGGGAGCCAACCCTATTTATTTCTTAAATTTATAAGTGCACCTCGGTGTTATGCTTATTTATATGTCCCTTTCCGGGAGCCTAATATACTTTCCTTGTTTTAAATTTGCCTAAGGGACTTGGCCCTGTATTATTGGCATGTATTTGTACTTGAACCAAATACGTTTGTTATTTTCACATTTATAGGGGAACCCACCCTATCTCTTAGAGCTTGAACGCCTGGTCGAGGGCGACAGTAGCGATAATAGCCGATCTCAATACAAAAGTAATGTCACAGCTACCCAGGCGTTCTCGTTTGAAATATTACGCTATGTGCAATCTTTAGCTCTCTACTACTGCGCCCCAAAGAAGGGAAAAATCCAGTAACCAGCAAATGTGCGAACTGCGCACCGACAAGTAAAACGGAGCGATGATGCCGACATTACATAAGAAAACTGGCCCGTGACACTCGTCCGCTACGACGAGCAACTAAATGAAAAATTTCTAAGTCCCGATACGACAAGGACCGAACAAACGTACAAAAGACAACGGGCGCTGCGGCCGCAACGACCGTCAGCAAGAAGCGGAGTGATCGTACTTGTAGAGGAGGTCTATACATGCGCGCCGACAATCTCACCAAAATAATTTCCGACACAAACTTAACTGAAGACTAAAAATATGTATAGACGACAATGGACACAGTAGCCTCGACGTACGATGATAGAAAATCGAGAATTTATACTTATTAAAAAATCTATACATGCGATCCGACGACGTTACCAAATGACTCCGCCAGAAATACATGTAGAGACAACGTCCTCGACGATTCCCGCCAAAACTAGAAAATCTTAGAAATCTCTAATAATCCTACGACGACGTTACTATACACGTTACGACGAGGTACGAAAGGTGACCGAGAGTACACGATCGCTAATACCTCGACCGTCGCGCGGGAGACGACTGCCTATGCTTGTGTACCTTAAATTTTAAGAAACTCCCATTACTTATCCGACGACGTTGCAGTGAATGATTTCTAATTAGGCAGTTTTAACTAGCGTAATGCGAATGGCTGACTTGCATACATATACAATGCATAATGTACATACATATTAAAATAAAATTGGATATAAGAGAGCAAAATAAATAAATATAAGAATGAAAATAAATAAATATAAAAATGAAAATAAAATAATATTCTAAATGAAAATAATAATGCAAAGAAGATAAAATACATAATAGTAAAGAAAAATTTAGAAAATACAAAAAACAATGTTAAGTCCTTAACAAATGCTGTTGTACGAGGTTCTCTATTTTCTTAATCGGTGTATCTAGTGGAGTAAACGATAAGACGCAGGTATTTAGGATTTTAGATATGTTACAAGTGACACCGTTAGTTATAATCAACGGGACTCTTAAAATGTCTAAGTGAACGTGGATTTTTTGCCTTTCCTATTACTAGTGGCCTTATTTTGCGTGTACCACTAGCATTAGTGCACGCTAAAAATGTTATGCGTCTTTCCGCCTTTCTACCGGGAACAGATTTCTCATGTGATGCAGCATAGGTTTTTGCTCCTCATTTATATGTAGCTCTTTGATTTTATTCATTAACTTTTCCTTAAACGGTTGCACTAGTTGTGATGGTGCCGATAATTTTTCACCAGATATCGACAGCAATCGAATTCCATACCTCCTTTTAAATCTTTTTAGCCAACCATCACTGGCTACAAAATTTTCGATCTCCTTTAGGTTTTCATTCAATAATTTTGTTCTCTCTTTAATTAATTCACCGCTAGTTGGGAGATGATTATCCCTTAGTTTTAAAAACCATCTATACAAATGATTTTCCATTCTAGGTGCTTGGACATTTTTTAAAGTTTTGCGATTTCCCGGGCCTCCGTATGTATCTGACACACGTTGCAAAATTTGTAACTTGAATCGCTTAATTTTACAGATTGTGGCTTTAGATACTCCATATTTCTTTACCAATTGAGCCACCTCCGCACCTTTTATAATCTCTTCGATGATTTTCACTTTGTCACTTGATTTTAAAAACGTTCTTTTATCGGATGTGGATGCCATGTCTGTTCTGGTGTGATTTTAGCTGCACACTAGTTTATTCCACGAGAGGCAAGTGAGCCAAGGCTTACAGGAATCTCATACATAAATCGGGATACAACCGGTGCCGGCGCTGAAAACGTTTACGTAAACATTCTTTTGATCGATTCAATTACGGACGTAAATCGGGAAATAACCGGTACCCTGAACTGTTTACATTATAGAATTGTACGTGGTGTAAGCTTGTTTACATTACTGGGCGTTCCATTTGATCCTACAGTAACAATTTTCTGCTTACATAACCGCCACGTTTACACTACCGGGTATTTACTGTATTTCGTTTTTAAAAAATGTGATACTTTGGAATATTTATGATAAACAACCAGACACGGCAATGTGTCAATCGTGTTTTACTTGTATCCAGCTAGACTAATAACAACTGCATCTAATACCATACAAATTGGCGATTGCAGTTATACACTTCAATAAGATTTAATTAATTAATTTAATTTAATTGATGCGAAACAAATTGAACCAGCTAAACTGTATGAAGTGGGATTATATATAGTAACTGTTTCCCTTGTACGTGCTTAGCATAAGATATAAGTTCTTATGTTAACATCACCTTAGAAACACCCTGTATAAGTCAAAATGCTTTGAAATCAGTAAGGAATGTTAAGGATGAACAACTTGCGTTAGTTGCTTCTCCACATTACTATAATCAGCTCTAGCATGAGAGGGTGGCGCTTAAATGCAACACCCTGTCTATACCACATTCACGTGTCCTGGAAGACCTATCGATAAGATACAGCATTTGTATTTAATTTAATCGAATTAATCGAAGGGATGTTTCACCCTTTCAGAGTTCATTCAGCACAAACAAAGAAATTTTATTTTCAAGTCTCAATATACTCTACTTACCTACCAACTTTCACAAAGATCTGAATTTAACATCCGGAAACCTTTCGTTGTTAGCCGCATTAGTGATTCTTCAAAGAGCGGAGTATAGCATAGAGTCAAATTTTGGCGGGATACGCAAAAAACACGATTTTCGGATTCGAGAGACCCAAATTAGTAAATAAATTGGTTTCATGTAGATATAGGCAAAAATTGTGTTGAGTAATGTTATCTTTTACGTATTTATTGTACGCCATGGTGTATGTCAAAGTTTTCGTGTGCTCTAACTTTACCTAGCTTCTTATGACCGCAGTAATAAAGGGTGTTTTTTTATAGAGGTATAGAACTTTGAAATGGAATAAAACAAAGATAATTTTTTTAAATTGACATTAAATTTACTTTATTCGAAAGATAATCTTCTGGCATTATAATTTAAATATGACTTCTGGCATATGACCACCACGGCCGGCTCGGACGTAGTCTAATCTGGAGGTCCAATTTTCGATGACTTTTTCCAACATTTGTGGCCGTATATCGGCAATAACGCGGCGAATGTTGTCCTCCAAGTGGTCACTCGTTTTGAACTTACCGGCGTAGACTAGCGACTTCACACATAATAGTCTAGTGGCGTTAAATCGCACGATCTTAGAGGCCAATTCACGGCTCCGAAACGTGAAACTATGCGGTTACCAAACGTTTCCTTCAATAAATCAATTGTGGCATGAGCTGTGTGGCATGTTGCGCCGTCTTGTTGAAACCACAGCTCCTGCACATCATGATTGTTCAATCGATGATCGAAAAAGTCAGTAAAGAAGTACGGACCAATGATTCCACCAGCTCATAAAGGACACCAAACAGACAGATTTTCTGGATGTATAGGTGTCTCAACATACACTTGACGATTACCGTCACTCCAAGTACGGTGGTTTTGTTTATTGACGTATCCATTCAAACAAAAGTGAGCTTCATCGCTGAGCAAAATTCGCTTACGAATATCGGGATCAACGGCAATCTAGTTTTGGGCCCATTCACCGAATCTACGCCTTGCTAGGTGGCTTCAATTCTTGCACGAGTTGGATTTTGTAAGCACGCAAACCAAGATCTTTCCGCAAAATCTTTCATAAAGTGGATGGACACATATCCAATTCCTGTGCACGATGGCGGATAGATTGATTCGGGTCTTCCTCTATGCTACGCTCTACAGCAGCAATGACTTCTTCTGCATGCACTGTACGACGTCTCTGTGGATGCGTATTAGCATTTAGAGTAAACGTGGTGCGAAAACGTTCCGTAGTTAATCCTATTAATGGACGATGGGCGATTATGGTGACCGTAAAATGAACGATTTTCAAAATAAATTTGCACAATTTGGAAGCGTTGTTCATGCGTCAGTCTATTCATATTGAAATGCCAAACCAAACTAAACATAAATCACTTGACAGCTGACAAAATGGCCGCCAGTTAAAAAAGTGCTGCCGACTTAAAGTTTTATACCTCTATAAGAAACACTTTTTATAACGGTGTTGGAAAACAAATTTTAGCTCTTATTACTAAACTTCGAAAACTATTACATTAATCTGCACGTGCATGTACATAAACACTTTTGCAAACTTGACATTTTCCGACTAAAATATCTTTCCACCATCGCCATTACTTTTCGCAATTTCGAACGAAAATCACTCTCCCAAACTATACACGGAACTAACGTTACGAAACGCTATTTCCATAATTAAACATCATTTGTCATTTTCACGTTCGCTACGGCGCGTAATAGACAGGGACGCTAAACTAATTTCGACAGCATCGATCGTTGTCGTACATTAAAATTTAGTGCAAAGATTTTGTTTCTGTCGTGTCGGATACTGTCGTCGCATTAGTGCTGGATCGTATGATATAACGACGACGATAAATATGCAAAATGCGAACAAAATTAAAATGCAGATCGAAGTAGACATCTAAGGCTTTTGTTGTCTTCTGCGACAGGACGAACGAATCTAAATCAGGAAGGAAATTGCATTGGATATGACATTTGTTCTATGAATACGTCTTAGTTATTACATTGGATTGTTCAAAAGTGAATTCTCCGTTTGAAAAGGGTCTACGAGGGGGACCTGAAATGGTTCCGGAATCGACAAGAAAAACACGGAATTGGTGTGATTCTTTATTTTTATTTTTTAATGTAGTCCCCTCGAAGATCAATATGCTTTTACAAACGGTGCTCAGTCTCTTCAAGCCGTAGGAAAAATATGTTTCGCGGTCTAGAAAATAGCCATCTGTAGTGGCGATGATCTCCTCATTTGAGGCAAATCTCTTTCCTCTCAGTGATTTTTTCAGGTTTGGGAATAGGAAAAAGTGGCTGGGGGCTAGGTCCGGTGAATATGGAGGATGAGGGACTAATTCGTACCTTAACTCATTCAATTGGACACCACGGTGTGGAATGAATGAGCCGGTGCATTGTCGTGGTGGAAAAGCACTTTTCTCCACTGTAAACGAGGTCGTTTCTCCTCAATTGCCCCGTGATTGTTCTTCTCTTCTGCAGATAGTCGATAAAGATCACACCCTGGGAATCCCAAAAAGTGGTCGCCATGACTTTTTCGGGCGATGGAACGGTGTTTGCTTTCTTCGGAGCCGATTCGCCCCGAAGAGTCCACTGCTTCGACTGTTCCTCGTCTCCGGTATGTAGTGGTGGACCCAAGTCTCATCCACGG
Source organism: Trypoxylus dichotomus (assembly GCA_023509865.1). Classification (NCBI taxonomy): domain Eukaryota; kingdom Metazoa; phylum Arthropoda; class Insecta; order Coleoptera; family Scarabaeidae; genus Trypoxylus; species Trypoxylus dichotomus. The sequence continues at coordinate 41,697,084 of CM042081.1, forward strand.
TTACGAAGTGCATGAAGAAATCTCTTGGATAGCGTTGGATCCTGGCCAAACAGTCCTTAGAAACGGTCACCCGATTTCGTTTTTGCTCCGGTGTGAGCAAACGTGGTACCCTTCGCGCCGAAAGCATACCCAAAATTTCGTGTAGGATATGGCCAACGCATTGTTTTGAGATGCCTGTTATCTCTGCTATCTCCTTCAGCTTTAATCGGCGATCGGCTAACACGACATCATGAATCTTGTCGACCATTTCATAGGTGGTCGCGGTTTTTGGGCGTCACTACGTGGTTTGTCACTTGTGCTTGTGCGACCACGTTTGAACTCGCTCACCCAGAAGCTGATGGTCGAAAATGATGGCGTACATCCGCCATGAACCCCTAGCAAAATATTTCGAATTTCCGTGGCCGTTTTCCTAACTATCCAGAAGTGTTTCATCACTTTACGAAATTCGATTTTATCCATTTTTGCAAAATCGCCTGACTTGCTACACAGAACACACTCCTAAACAACAACTATTGACAGTAGACGTCTGAAATTTTGACAGGTACCATAAAAAAGGTTGCCGTTGTCGACCAATTAATCCACTTCAACCTTCATGCGCCATCTCTTGCCGATTCCGGAAACATTTCAGGTCGCTCTCGTGTTTTTACTGCTTGCATCACTATCTAATTTGTCTAAAATTTCAGACTTTTGTTTCAGTGTTACAAATTACAAAGTACATGACATATTTTAAAAAGCTATTTGAATTACCAAAGGATTCTGTTTCTTGCACCTTCGGACTGTCAACGGTTTATAGTAAAAAGGCTCGACCTGACCCAAAAAAAAACTAATACAAAAATGTGCTTCATATATATACATATAACACCCATCCTATTTTATATTCTATAGCGCTCAATTTTGGCAAGACACGTTGACGCATTGTAAGGGTTATAATTTTGTTTCCCCCTAAAAGAGGGATCGAAATCAAATTGGAGCAATCCTTTCCCTTAGAATATGACCTGATTTGCCTTCACAATATTATAAGGGTAGGCTGTCATCCCACGTACAGTGATATTGATTTTCAGAACAGTTTCGTAAGGGTCCGTTGTGTCCTGATCTATTAATAACCTGAAATTGGTGGGTTGTCTTAAATGTAACGTCCCGTCACGTGAACTGTGTGGGTGTATTAATTAATAGAAGCGTATTGTAGTGAATATAAATAATGTGTAATCTTCATGCTTTTAGTCATATTTTATTGTAAACAGATTTCAGTAACTATTATAATAATTTATTGTGGTACTAAGTATTGGGCAAGTATGTATGTAACAGGCGTTTAAATCAGTGACACAAGGAACCCCCCGACTTTGCCTATGTAATTGATAATAATTTGGGTCTAAGGTGCTGCTGCAGCTCCCTAGTTATTAACAAATCGAGGCGTTTACCTAGAATGTGCGAAGAAGCTGTATGAATCAATATACTTATTAGCTCCGACAGAATTCTCTTGGACAGCAATATCTGTACGCGTCGCACTCTCAATACAAACCGAGAAAACATTTTGAGGACTTACTAGATTGTTTTACCTCCTACGAGCTACATTCTAATTTTCTTCAAAAGATATTCAACTATTCTAGTGTGGAAACCTTAATTACGTACTATCCCACTTCGGCTGTTGTTGCTACAGTGATTGAAGAGGAAGTTGTAAAGATTTTCTCGATTATGGGAGTGCTTGCGTTAAATATTTGGTAACAAATTTAATTGTGGCATTGCATAGTGTAACTGACAAAAATAAACTTTTTCTAATTCTGTCTATTCTATCTTTACTTGCTTATTACTGAAAATTACTGCTCTAAAAGCTAAATAGCATAAATGCATAGTGCTTCGCCTAGTCATAAATAGTCACGTATTAAATGTTATACTGTAGTATACGTTTTGGTGTTATACTTCATTCACGTTAAGAATGCAGTAGGTAGCGCTACGATCGGCGGCTGTATTACACTGGTGAAATTTAACCGATGAAACTGTCAAATGACAACATCGTAAACATCAAAGTTTGGTTATCAAAATCTTGTATAATAAATAGCAAAAAGTTTTTCATATTTAATGTGCAATACATTATGGTTATATAATCTGGCAAAATAATATCGCAATAATAAAGTAAAAGTAACATCAATTGCTATATAAATGTATCCTTGTTTCATTTACCAAAATAGTTGGAGCTTATTTAATTATGTTAGAAAGTAAATGTGATTGCGTTTGGGGTTAATTGAAGAGAACATAAATGCCATACGACAAGTTTTAAAATAACAATATTGCCATGGATAAACTTGAATCGAAAATATAACTTTGACATGAATGGTTATATACACAGTGTTATACCAAGTCATTTGTCACGAAGTAAATCTCTTCGTTGGTAATCTCCATCAATTTCAATGGTATGATTGAAAGGAAGCAATTCAGTATATATAAGCAAAAGCCAAACAAGGAAGAATGTTGAATGCTGATTATGAACAATACATAATGGACTCAACGGAACTGTATCCAAGTCCATCGAGTGGCTTCAGAGTACATGATAACACACAATATCCTTAAATCTTGCATAGAATTTGATTATATCAATGATAAAATTAGATGAGGTGCTCGGTGAAAAAGAAGACAGCACTCCACTTACAGTACCTACAGTACCCCGGTTGCAATAAAACATACATACATTTTCAATGATAGTACAGACAATAAATAATTGCATGCATATATCAATGAGTACAATAAAAAAGCAAATATACTAATGAATTATAACAATCTCTTAACTGCGCATATTACAAATTTATATAGATTTCTTCTCTTCATATATGGAATATATTTAATAAAAAAGATTTCTTTACTGCTAGCATTTTATTTATACAATAACAAATGAAATAAACATATGAATTTGATTTATTTTATCAAAGAGTAGAGTGAAAAAGGTGAATAAATAATTTCAATTTATTATGCAAATGATATTAACAGATATTTGAATCAGATTCCGATAATGGTGGTGTGACGAAGATGATGTATTTGCTGTTATCATAAATTCTTCGAGTATATTTTCAACAATATTATCCAGTTAACACATCATACTCTCTTCTTCGATAACATGTTTGATACAATAAATTTGTATTCATGTTCTTTTAAAATTACTACATCGTATAAAATACCTGGAATGCATGGAGATATAAATCAGCAATCAGAGTATTCTAAGTGTATACACATTTTATTAACTTATTAGGCAAAATCAGAATCTGATGTATCTTTCGATGAATTTGCATCTGTAGTTATAATAAATTCTTCAACTATATCTTCAATTTAGCTTCTGTCTACTGCCAATATGCTTGCATGAGGGTTCTTCGATGGTCCTGCAACTGCATCTACTACTGCTTCTTCAGCCATAACAAATCAAAGCTGTAACCGTAATAGTAAAGTAGAAATCAATTTGTTTACATAATCGATTGCGTAGTACCTTGAATTATGAGATGATGAGATAGAAGAACTCTGAAAAGAATTATTTTTGCCACAACTTGTTTATAGGTAAAAAGTACAATGAAAAACTGCAGGAAACAATGACACGAAAATTGTAAACAAATTTGACAACTGACAGAAATTTCATATGAAGAAATTACATCAATTTTTCCTGTGTGAATATGCCTCGCCCATTAGCCAATGGCAGGAAGGTCTACTACAACCAACCTTGCTGAGTTAGCACAGCATATTGCCGAATCCATGGAACGACGTCAACAAGTAGATGTATTATACACCGATTTTAGTAAAGCATTTGACACTATCAATCATTCCCTTATGGTATCTAAGCTGAGTAGTTTTGGTTTTCCGCCAAGTGTAACAGAATTGATCCGCTCGTATTTAACTGATCGTTCATGCTATGTTCACTACAATGGATATACATCCTTAACATTCTCTGCTTCCTCTGGTGTGTGCCAGGGATCCAATTTGGGTCCTCTTTTGTTTAATATCTATTTAGATGATCTCCTACAGGGGCTGGACTGCAATGTACTGTCTTACGCGGACGATCTTAAGATCTACAATACCATAACCTCCCCGGCAGATTGTCTGTTTCTCCAGAACAGTCTGGATACAATTGTTAGATGGTGTACACAGAATGGAATTCATTTGAATCTGGATAAGTGTGCTGTTGTAAGCTACTCCAGATGTCATAGACTATACAATTTTCACTATGCTGTAAGTCAGGCTATTGTTCCTAGGCACTCGTCTGTGATGGACCTGGGCGTGCAGTTTGATGCAAATTTGTCGTTTGCAGACCACATATTATCCATCCTCACTATCTTCATCTGCAAGTACTACTTGAAAGAGTGCAAAAACGATTTTTGAAATACCTGTCCTTCAAAATTGATGGCAATTACCCTGGACGCGATGTTGATTATGCTGGTCTGCTGAGGAGACACGGCTTTGTATCGTTATCGGATGGAAGGAAGGAATTTAGCAGTCAATTTCTACTTAAACTAATTAATCACGCTATTGACGCTCCATCCCTTCTCTCCAAAATTAATTTTGTGGTACCTCAGTACGATACCAGGTCCTTCCCTAATTTTAAGGTCCCGTCATGCAAAACTAATGTTCTGCTTAAAGCACCCTTTACGCATATGATTAGAAATGCCAATGAATTACTTCACGATCCTTTTTGTTGAAGAGTCTACATGGATTTACATTGTCGTCCTATTTTGTTCTTGCATTCTGATGTCACCGAGCCATTATTATATTTATGATTCAGTTGTATCTTTTTCGGCTAATTTTAATTTATTACTGCGCTGTATATTGTTACTACATATATATGCTAGGTTACATTATTCTCGCATTGTCCTGTAAATGGAATTATTTTCTGTGGGGCAATAAAGATATTATTATTATTATTATTATTATTATTAAAGCACCCATTACGCATATGATTAGGAATGCCAATGAATTACTCGATGATCCTTTTGTTGAAGTGTCTACATGGATTTACAATGTCGTCCTTCTTTGTTCTTGCATTCTGGTGTCACCGAGCTATTTTTATGTTCATGATTCAGTTGTATCATTTTTGTAATTTAAGTTTATTACTGCACTGTATATATTATATCATTACTACATTATGCTGTATTATACTATTTTATGTTATTGTCACATTATCCTGTAAATGGAATTATTTTCTGTTGGGTAATAAAGATTATTATTATTATTATTATTATTATTATAATGGCAAACCCGTATTTTAAGGCCTATCTACTCCAAGTCTGCATTCTTAACGTGAATGGAGTATAGTACTGTTTATTGTTTAGAAATATTTAGCTTCTCACATGGGCGCTGGGAACTCATGCGCATATACAGATGAATAATACAGACAATTTTTTTTAACGTCTTTAATAATTTTTTTCTACTGTTACTTTTATTTGTTTTTTAATACCTACACTCTTTTATACCTATTTTTCATTTTCTAAATTGTACAAAATTTGCATATCCATTTACAATGACGCATAAAGTATCTACTATAAAATGTACGAAATCAACTACGCTTATGTTTGAATTTTGCCACATTTTTTTTCCTGCGCGTAGTCGCAGACGCGGTTGCATTAATCAATACAAGGTCATTGAAATTGGGCGAATAATTTCATTCATAAATAGGGGTACTGTCATTAATGTATCTTTTCTATTCTGTGCCACGGTCAGTAGTGGATCGGTGGTAGTGGTGGGGGTTGACGTGGTCACGCGTGAAACCAAAGCGTTCTTTACTTTCCGGAGAGCTCTCGTACAATATTCAGTTTCTCAACAAATTAAAAATACATCTACAAAATGCTGCTTACAACAAGAAGAAAAAATGTTGCTTAACACTTGAATTGAATTTAATTTTATTTTACACTACCGCATCTAATATGCAAAACAAACTCGTCCCTTTCATATTAAAATTACGAACGATATCAACTGTATCCGTACAACTTTGAACTCAATGGAAACAACGAATTATAAAGTCGCATCTGCACGGTGTAACGATTCTAAATTCCAGACGCGTTCAATAGTTCCTGCGAGAATCATTTTGGACCGGATATTATCCGATTTAATAAATAAATCGGGGCGTCGTCGAATAGAATTCGCCGGCTTCGGGTACGGCAGCGATAGTTAGTCGGGGGACCGGTTCACGGGTTTATTAATTTGATTTGTGTAGCGGGTCGACGGCCCCTCTCCACCGGCGAGGTGCCTGAATCGCGGCACCCCGCGTACGGCTTGCATTATGTAAATGAGTTCCTTTTCGTTTTTCAGGTCGAAAGAATACCGCCCTTGGGAGACGGCGCGCCCCTGCACTGGAAGTTCTCTGATACGCAGACGGCCCTCTGCGATCAAGGTTACGGCTCGGAGAGGAGTCCCGAGGAGGAGTATCCACCGCCGCTACCGGAGCACGACAATCAATGTCACCACCATCTTGATCTACATTCCTGTTATCCGTTTATTACACCCGGTGAGTTTATATGCGATTCTTTTCCTTCTTTAAATAGATAGAATCTTGTTTCATATCGCGATTTAAACAATTCGTGTTTCTATTTTAATAAGATGTTATCTTTTGCTATAAATTGATACAGGTAAATTAACCCAAATTAAAATGTAGGAACATGAATAAACTGGATGGACCTCACAGAATCTCAAAGCTTATTTACATTATTTGAGAACAGCTACAGTTTTCGTGCAAGTTTGCACATCCTTAGACGGACTATAAAACTAAAACAGATGCAAACAGTTCCACAGATATCACCATAAATCTCGGCAAAGTGGGACAAGCTACAGTGCAGTGCGGAGAACAACGTGCAGGGACCGAGCGCCTATATCAAAGCGAGTGTTCAGTAACGTTTACGTACCCGCATCATTTATGATCATAACCTTCATGAGTGAGCATAGGTGTTACGGACGCAGGAATGTTTACACATAAAATAATGATAAAAAATATATTATATAACGTGTTGGAATTCACAGGTATAGCAGTAAACTCCACTCACACTAATTAATTAATTATACGGAACGCAGCGTTTCGAGAGCACGTGGACTCCCATTGTCTCAGGCTCTATCATTTCTAACCATATGACTATTTACAATCTACTAGGTGGCCTCATGCCGGTTCGCTTTCGGTCCATCCTTCCCCGTAAAAGGCATGAGGCCACCTAGTAGATTGTAAATAGTCATATGGTTAGAAATTTTAGAGCCTGCGTAGAAAATAATTTGCATGTTTGATACAGTTTCTACTTTCAGTCGGTAACACGGTTGACAATGGGAGCCCACGTGCTCTCGAAACGCTGCGTTCCGCATAATTAATTAATTTGTGTGAGTGGAGTTTACTGTTATACCTGTGAATTGTACATCCACACAGTCCTTGCAATTGTCAACGTGTTGGAACACTAAAATATTAGAATCATTAAAGATGTTTCCACAGTTGTTTCAGTCATTCCACATCGAATGATGTTATATTTGAAAATTGGAAGTAGTTCTTGTAACAACTTTATGGATCTTTCGACGTACCTTCACAAGTTTGTCTTAGGGCCGGCTTATTCACATCCTGATAAAGTGGCCGGTAACCGCCAGTGAGATAAACCTATCAGGTAGCAGATATCTCACTTTAGTTTATTCACCAAATTTTATCTGGGAGATAACAAACCAGTACCGTCTAATGTTTTTAGACAGCTAGTGTAGCAAGGGATAAAAGTGAAAGATAAGGCTTATGTACGAAATAAAGTGACAAATATACAGTTATCGGGAGAGCTTAACCGCAGATAAATTTATCCCTCTGATAAACAGTTTACCAACTGGTTTTTATCTGTCAGGAGGTGAATAAACACATTTTTGTATTTATCCATTAGATAGCGCTATCTGCAACTTTATCAGAATGTGAATAAACCGGCCCTTAGTATGAAAAAATCTGAATCCCTGTCAATAACACCTTCACTTACGCCGTACATAGGTGAGAGCAATCATCATCCACAATTTGAACAAAATCCATAAACGCCATCGAATCATTTTGTAATTTTTCAATTCCCTCCGCTAGTCCATAGTAATTCTTGCGAATACTTTCTATTACGTTCTACCTGACTATCTTAAACCATTTTCTGGCTTTCCTTGATAGCTTTAGCGTGTCTTGGATCGAATTATAAAACTACCTTCACATCATCAAAATGTTGTTTGCACTTTGGGACACAGTTCGTGAAATCTTTTTGCACGTTTTGGGGGTTATAGAAATACTGCCTTCGTATGAACTGTTAAAGCATTTAAGGATCAATTGCGCCACAAGGTTTAAAGGATGGATTTTACATGTTGCGTGTAACAGATTACCACTCTCTTCTTCAAGAGATCGGCGTAAGGACAGCATGTTAACGGCACCATCACTCATAAACCTTATAAGTTGGGTTGTTGAAACTTGAAATTTGTTCAATGCCTTCAATACCACTTTTAAAACTTTATCGCTAGTACATTTTGCATCTCTTTTGGAAGCAAGTTAGCTAAGAAATGACGGTTCAAACTCTTCCATTGTACGTACCATCACATTCACCACATAATCTTTTTGCGGATCGGTTGTTTCGTCCATACATAACTCACATAATAACAATTTTTTATCTTTCAATTCTACTTTAATTCTTTTTTCAACATAGTCACGAACAGATATAAAGATCTTAACGATGTCGGACCTGGTAGTATATAATCTGAATGCTTGCTCCTAAAGGAGACAAATGCTTGTTGGTCTAGTAAACGGCACATTACATAGAATAAAACACCTACATATATCAGATATTAATTGCTCGCTGTATCATTTGCCACGGATTGCAGAACTTCCACCTGCTGGTGCAAATAGTTGTCGCACTTTACAGATTTAATTTTATCGCCTTCGTATTCTAAATCCGGCATACTCTCGCTATTATGTTTTCTAATTTGTTCGAAATACGCTGTTTCTGAAACGTATCCAAATGCAACATTTTCTAAGTGCACGTGTACTGACAAGCACGTACAACAAGTCGAGTAATACTAAACAAGCGTGCTTTGATACGGGTACTCAATTCTCCGTGCCGCGCGCTTCACTTCTCCACGTCGTTCTCCGCAGGGCACTGAAACTTCCCCCTCTTTGCCGAAACTAATCACCATGGTAGCAAAATTACGTTACACTCTAAAAAATATCTAGTAATCGGTGTACGAATATTGTATTTACTATAAATTACATGTAAAATTATCTCAGTACAGGTATTTGTGCTTTCTTGTTAACATAATTGGTGTCGCCCAATAAAACTTCGTTACCCCACACTCAACATTACTACGCCAATAAATATTCCCAACTAACCAATCCAATCACGAATACGTGTGGTATATGAATATTGTTTGTATTATTTCAATACAGGTATTTTTCGGTACGTTTTCGAGGCCTGAGCAATCTAGCTTCTATAATACCTCGAGCATAAAAGCAATAACGCAATAAACATTAAAACAATAGCATTTTTTTACTACTGTGACTACATAATATTGTTATGTGTTTCATCAGTATTTATTTAGAATAAATTCAGCCAGTTAGTTCTTTTTTTTTCCGAAATCAAAACATCGTCTCTGTAGCTGTGTGCGTATCTCGGTTGCAGCTACAGACCTTCTTCTATTAAAATATTTAACCGTGTCGGCGAGATTTGAAGTTAAAGCAGCATGAAATTAATTAGCGAAATATAACAATGCGAAGCGCGTTTTCGCAAAACAAATATTTTAACAATTAACACGGCGTATTGCGAAAACAAATCGCCGAAACGCGGCGCACTAAAAAGGAAATGCAAGGCATTTGCGCGTAAGCGAACCGTAGCATCGAAGTAGCTTCCCAATAAAACAACGCCGAATTCATAATTAAATTTAGCACTCAGGAGAAAAGGACGCTGCGAAACGCTGTAGGAAAAAGCTTTTGATAAATACTGCATCTAGTAGGCGATTGTATTAATTAAAGCTACAACTACGGGTGTACCTAGAATTTACTGTAAAAAAAATGCACATTGGAAACTTTGAAATTGTTTTGTTCAATGTACTACTTAACGTAGTTCTGTAAATATTTAATAAACTGCTTAAAACGTATACATAGTTCGGTTTAGTTTGATTTCGTTAAAGTTGATCCCACAAATTTTGCTTGTGTTGGTTATTAATGACGAAAATGATGCAAACCGCATGTATTACGTAGAGCTGTATTCAAACACCTGTGAAGGTGAAGATTAAGCTTGCAAAAATGGATACTCACTCATTTGGAGGAAATGCGTTCCAGAATGCGGATTGCCAACAAGAGGTCAATTCCAGTATAATTTTCATAGGCGTGAAAAACACGATAACGGATCAGGTAAAGGCAGAGTTAAAAGTTGAAACAACAGATGCAAGAAATGATTGTACACTAGGGTGACAGAATAAAATAGACACCAGGTAAAGCGGTATAAATATGTAAACAGCTAAATTCTAAGAACGAATTAAGAACTTTCTCTTGTCATTAGGGTTGGGGTAGATGTATCGGAAGGAATTCGTCATAGTTTAGTATCGTTACAACTATGCCTCGCTTACAAGGTTCGAGTGATATCAGCGACTTCAGCCGGGGTCGCATCGTTGGCCAGAGTGAACGCGGCGCTTCGCAACGTGAAATAAGTAAATTTTTAAATATTCCGTTGTCCACAGTTAACCGTGTGATTACACAATCTAAACGCAAGGAAAAAACAACAGTGGAGTCGAGACCAGGTCGTGCCGGACCTTTTGAAAGAAGTAAAAGGGTGCTTCTGCGCGAAGTGTTAAGAGAACCGCGAAAAAGTACAGCTGAGCTTGCGGCAACTTCACAGAAAAGTCAGCGCACCTCTGCGATACCTCCACAGTGTGGGGATGTATAAAAGTGTGGCAAAGAAAAAACTTCTCCTCACGGGGTTTCAAAGACGGCGCCGAATGGCTTGGGCAATCGAAATGCGAACGAAGCCCGAAGAGTTTTGGCGGTCTGTCATTTTTTCAGACGAAAGCAGACATTGCCAATTCAGTGATAGTGGTCGTACGTGGGTATGGAGACGTTCGTCACAGCAACTGGACGACAAATTTTTGCATCAGACGGTGAAATACGGCGGTGTGAACATCATGGTGTGGGGCGCGATGTGGTATGGTGGAAGATCGCAATTAGTAATCTGCGACGGAAATATAAATGCGGCAAAATATATCCAAATATTAACAGAAGGACTACTATCGATATTCGACAATTTTATCTAAAGAAGACGCCACTTTTATGGAGGATGGAGCACCCAGCCACAAAGCAAAAACAGCAACCACATGGAAAGACGAACAGGGGATTCGGATTTTACCATGGCCAGGCCAATCACCAGACATGAATCCGATAGAGAATGTTTGGGACGTAATCCAGACAAATATGGCGAAACGACCCCGAAAACCCAGCTGTTACAGAAGAGTGGTTAAATATTTCAGAAGACACCATTAATCATTTAATAGATTCTATGCCACGAAGACTCTCAGCACTTCACGCAAGTAAAGGTGGATCGACAAAACATTAGTCTAATTTAAAAATTTTAAAATATTTTGTATATATAACGCGAATAAAATCTTTTTTTTAATTAGTAGGTGTCTATTTTATTCTGTCACCCTAGTGTATTTTAAATGTGTTAGTGCGCACTTTAAAAAGCGATGGGGTATCCTTACCTCTTCTTTTATGTAGTAGAGTATTACAGAAAAACGCCAAGAGGATAGTAGAGACTATAGAGAATACCTTTAACAAGTTCAATATATCGGTAACCTAACCTGTAACATTGTTTACAGATAGGGTACGAACACAGTTGAAGCTGGAAGGTTACTGAAAGAAACTAGGAGCAGTATCCAAAAGTAGATCAATTTATAATTTTTAGCGAAACAGTTTTTATTGATATTCCAATTAGATGCTGCGTTTAAGCACCTCCCTCTTATGCTAGAGCTGATTATAATAATGTGGAAAAAAAATGGCGCATAGTGCATCCTTTTATTGATTTTAAAGCATTTTCAATTATACAGGATGTCCCAAGGGTGTAGTCATACCTTATACATACTACTAACACCAAAACCATCCACACATGCATAGATATCTCTTCCATTAAGAAAAACCATCAGTTTGTAAAATTGCATCAGTTATTTTACCCTAATGTTCATAATTCATACAAATGTAAACACGGGATTACACATGACAATAAATCCTTACTATTAATAACGATGAATAAAGTATTTATCTTAATGGGTATTTAAATTATGCATTTATGATTTGGTATGGTAATGAAAATCGTCAAAAAATGCTTAGAGGATAAAAGTTTTCGCACCGAGAACAACGAATGAATGCAAGGGCATCACATTGAAAAGGGGATGAAACGGTAGGTCTTGATTTGAAAAGGAAAAATTGGTGGGATGTTCGAATGGCTCAGGTCGATTCTCTATACAACTGTACCAGGCATATGCAAACAAATCTATGTATTTAGGGGATGACAATTGATTGTGTATTAATGATTGCAATTTTATGACATTACTTCGTAAATTGTTCATCATAATTTGAGGTAAGAACCAGTTTAACAAATCGTCGTATATATTCCTCCCATATTCGAAATCCATAGACGTCCAGTGGTCGAATCACTCATAGATATGGCTTCCGGAGACGAAAGTCAGACCTTTAATAGTCTATTGGAGTCGGATTTCGCGTCATCGTATTTGCTAGTCTACTTTTTTTTTTAAGTCGGAAGTTGTAATTTTGAAATAGCCAAAAATTTCAGCAACAGCGTTAGATGCGTGCCCCAGGCGTTGATCCTTTGAAGGGTTTTTCATCTCAGCAATACCTAGAGAAGATTACTTTTTCACTTTTCTCGTTCAGAGACCTCACGATTAATTTCCCCCATAGCAAGTAAAGTTAGAGGCTGCCGAAGAACTTGATTTAGGACCTGTAATCTCCTCTTGCAGGAATTAAATTTCGGATTTAAGACTTATTGAACACCCATTCTTTGCAGGTCCAGGATAAATCACAGGTTCAATTTATTTTCTTGACTGCACTTCTTAATTCCACGCAAGATGATGTGAACGGCTTTCTACCCATCCTGCAGTGTACGTCATTTATGACTGAATGCAAACTAGTTTGAATGTACTTCAATTAAATAATTTTATGTAGGTATGCAGATTTATATTTTCGTACATCATAAATTAGAAATCAAAATTCGTGGTTAAAGCTATCTTACAAGTCAAATATATATGATGTTATTATGGACACTTTTACTAGTATTTTACACTATAGAACAACCATTTTGTTAACATGGATTTACCGATTTTTCGCATTCCATCATCGTATACTCTAAAAACAATTGCTCGCTTTAAAATCGCAAAGTTTATATATAAAAATTACATTCAAGCCTGCTATACACGAATCTCTCTGCGTGGGACTCTCAATTTCGCTTGTTTTTATAGCATTTGTTGTCGAACAAACAAGTGAAGCAAATATTCAGATCTATTCCTATACTCTGAATTGAATCTCGCATATTCCGGTGGATAAAGGAGTGATTGGGTAAATAAGGCAATAGGAAAACAATTCTAAAGGTTAAATAAATAAAGGGAGTTAACCGAGTTCTCACCTAAAATAAACACTTTCTGATAACGAAAGGAATTGAGAAAACAATAGAAAGATGGAGATGGGGGAACCGAAGTTTGAAGAGAAATGTTAGTTAGAAAATTTGGTGAAATTAGCAATTAACACATGCGCTGAAAAGTCCCGGGCCTAACACATAGATGACGCTAGTTTTATTGCAGTCACCTTTCTCTCAGTTAGTACTAACCTTCAAAAGACAGCTGTTAAAATTTTATGATATTCTATTCATTAGTTTGTGAGTTATTGTGCTAAGAGTCACACTACTTTTGTTATTTTAAAAACAATGGATCCAAAACAATTTCGTGTTTTAATTTTACACTGCTTCTCGATGGGAAAAACTACCGTTCAAGCGAAGCAATGGCTTGAAAAGTGTTATGGGGACCCCGCTCCATCAGAAACAACAATAAAACGTTGGTTTGCTGACTTCAAACGTGGTCGTAGAGACACCGATGATGCAGAACGCAGTGGACGTCCAAATGAGGCGACAACACCAGAAAACATCAAAAAAATCCACAAAATCGTTTTGAATGATCGAAAAGTGAAGTTGCGTGAGTTAGCTGACATCGTAAACATATCAAAAGAACGTATTGGCTTTATATTGCATGAGCATTTGACTATGAGAAAGCTCTGTTCAAAGTGGGTGCCGCGTTTGCTCACTGTTGACCAAGAACAAGAATGTGTTGATGATTCTGAGCAGTGTTTGGCCATTTTTAAACGTAACAAACCGGAATTTTTGCGTCAATATGTGACAATGGATGAAACATGGATCCATCACTTCCCTCCGGAATCAAAACGAACGTCATCTGAGTGGACAGCAACTGGTGAACCTCGTCCAAAGCGCCCGAAAGCACAACAATCGGCTGGAAAGGTTATGGCCTCGGTATTTTGGGATGTGCGTGGTGCAATATTCATCGACTATCTTGAGAAAGGAAATACCATCAACAGTGAATATTATATAGCGTTATTGGGGCGTTTGAAGGCCGAAATTGCAAAGAAACGACCGCATATGGCAAGGAAAAAAATTTTGTTTCATCAAGACAACGCATCGTGTCACAAGTCAATCAAAACAATGGCAAAACTACATGAATTGAACTTCGAATTGCTCCCACATCTACCGTTCTCGCCAGATTTGGCTCCTAGCGACTACTGGCTGTTGGCAGACCTCAAGAACATGCTCGTCGGTAAGAAATTTCGCACGAATGAAGAGGTTATCGCTGAAACTGAGGCCTATTTTGAGGCAAAAGATAAATCGTTCTACAAAAGTGGTATTGAAATGTCAGAGCGGCGCTGGAATGATGATTGATGGAGATTACGTTGATGAATAAAGCTAATTTTGAACCAAAAAAACCGTGTTTTCTTGTTAGGCCCGGGACTTTTTAGCCCATGTGTTATATATGGTTGAGGAAGTATTTGCGAGCTCTAGAATCAATTCGGAAAATGATGTAGGTAGTATCCAATGCTCTTTGCAAAGAAATAAAATGCGTTGAAAGACCAATACTTTCCTCCGACGAAGATAAGGTAAGTCCAAAAATTTTGTTAATGATTGTCGAAGGTCTTCTGTTAAGAGGGAATGAGACGAACACTTTTATTCGACGTCGCTTGAGTGACTCCGAAGGTTAATTTGGTTTTGACGTAGTACGTTGAAAAACCAATATTTGAGAAACGCAATTTACAACTCACTTATTGGTTTTACAAAACAAAACATCGTATACACCGCGTTCACTACTTTTTTGTGTACATTTACACAGTGGGTATATAGCAATAAAACGACCATCCAATCATCGTGTAAACGTACAAGAAACGTTTATATATACACAAACTAGACAGATAATGTTTGTGAGAAATGTATTAAAGAATCAAACTTTACTCATTAAGTTAAAATGTTTTATTCACAAAATAGTATATTCTAATAAAATACGTACTGTTATAATGTTTTTTCAAAGTAACCCCCCCTTTTGCACGGCATCCTTAGACCTAATCGCTCCAAATGCGATTCATCTGTAACTTTCCACACTTTCTGCATTCCAAAACGTTTTGCTAGTCGGAGATTTTTTCCGATCCAAGTGATCCCACAAGAGCTCATCAAGGATAGGACTCGTTCGGAGGATTTGTCTTGAAAATAACTTTTAACCACCTTTCCGGTACGTTTGGGATCGTTATCTTGCTGATAAATGAACCTGTCTCAAATTAATTTATATTCAGTTGGTACAGATTCGTCTTCTGGGATTTTCAAATACACATCTTATGTCATTCTATCGCATATTTTAATTGATTTTTCAATCCTTCCGCCTCCAAAATAACCCTATACCATGATGTTTCCTCCTCCATGTTTCACTGTTTTTGAAATAGACTCGTCTAACATTCTTTCTCTGAGGCGGCACCGAAGAAATGTGCGACCTTCACGTCCGAATTCAAATTTCGATTAGTCTGTCCATAACACATTCTTTTGATCATTTCTACACCAGTTTGCGTAAGCTTTTGCGGAATTCAGTCTTTTCTGTTTGTGTATAAAACTTGACCGTGGTGTTCTTACTGTTATGCGATCCCTCAGACTGGTTTTTATTAGTTTCCGTTCTACTGTCCACACAACTACTGGCTGACGGCGTTGTATATTGCATTCTGTCTTAATTTGCGGTGCAGTAAGGCGCCGATTTCTAAGGGTTATCGCTCGGATGTATTGGTGGTCCCGTTCTGTCATTGATCTTGACCTATCACGTCTCTTTCCGCTCTAAAGCCTACTGGTCTCTTCCTTTTAATTGCCCTCTACAGTACTCAAGAATATTTAATTGTGGAGCAATTTCTTTATTTAAAACATTTGTCTCGTATAAAACGCGTATTCTGGCCCTCGTTCCAATAGTCATTTCCCTTGTTTTTGATATATCTTCAAATAATCAAATAAATTAACAATGTGACACACACAACCACACACGCTTCTAGTGGCTTGCCAATATACTGGATGTATACTGATACTTGTTTTCGTGTTCGAATGTATTTTGTAGGTAAATCTAATTGCTAGGAACACTTACTATCAACGGTAGATTCTAATTACCATTCTAAAAAGACTAGTATGAGTTTCCCCACACTTTTTAAAATAGTTCTAAGTGTTACGTTCTCCTGGTTTGAAGAACAACGCCGCTGTAGCCTGCTCGTAATTTCCTAAATTACTTGACCAATACTTACTTGTAGAGTATGTTCGCTTATTTACTAGAGGAAAGGTTGTACAGTGAAACTCAATGCGCATGCGCAAAAAAATATATTTAAAAATGAAATGGTTACACGGTTTCCACTCTTGCCTATGTACATGAACGATGTACGTAAGATATATATATTTGCAATAATTGCAGTTATTCGAGCTCTCTTATACATGTAATGTATATTAGCATTTGTATATGTATTTTCATTGGTAGCAACATAAAGTAATGCCTCAGCATGTACGTTGCAAAGCCATGTCTTAATTCTGTTTAAAAGGTTAAACTCTTATATGCTTCCGCTGAAGCTTTGTTAGGGGCATGTACTAATGCCTCTATCTGTTTGCATGCACCACTACCTTTTATAGGAGCCAACCCTATTTATTTCTTAAATTTATAAGCGCACCTCGGTGCTATGCTTATTTATATGTCCCTTTCCGGGAGCCTAATATACTTTCCTTGTTTTAAATTTGCCTAAGGGACTTGGCCCTGTATTATTGGCATGTATTTGTACTTGACCAAATACGTTTGTTATTTTCACATTTATAGGGGAACCCACCCTATCTCTTAGAGCTTGAACGCCTGGTCGAGGGCGACAGTAGCGATAATAGCCGATCTCAATACAAAAGTAATGTCACAGCTACCCAGGCGTTCTCGTTTGAAATATTACGCTATGTGCAATCTTTAGCTCTCTACTACTGCGCCCCAAAGAAGGGAAAAATCCAGTAACCAGCAAATGTGCGAACTGCGCACCGACAAGTAAAACGGAGCGATGATGCCGACATTACATAAGAAAACTGGTCCGTGACACTCGTCCGCTACGACGAGCAACTAAATGAAAAATTTCTAAGTCCCGATACGACAAGGACCGAACAAACGTACAAAAGACAACGGGCGCTGCGGCCGCAACGACCGTCAGCAAGAAGCGGAGTGATCGTACTTGTAGAGGAGGTCTATACATGCACGCCGACAATCTCACCAAAATAATTTCCGACACAAACTTAACTGAAGACTAAAAATATGTATAGACGACAATGGACACAGTAGCCTCGACGTACGATGATAGAAAATCGAGAATTTATACTTATTAAAAAAATCTATACATGTGGTCCGACGACGTTACCAAATGACTCCCCCCAGAAATAAATGTATAGACAACGTCCTCGACGATTCCCGCCAAAACTCGAAAATCTTAGTAATCTCTAATAATCTTACGACGACGTTACTGTACACGTTACGACGAGGCACGAAAGGTGACCGAGAGTGCACGATCGCTAATACCTCGACCGTCGCGCGGGAGACGACTGCCTATGCTTGTGTACCTTAAATTTTAAGAAAACTCCCACTACATATCCGACGACGTTGCAGTGAATGATTTCTAATTAGGTAGTTTTAGCTAGCGTAATGCGAATGGCTGACTTGCATACATATACAATACGTAATGTACATACATATTAAAATAAAATTGGATATAAGAGAGCAAAATAAGCAAATATAAAAATGAAAACAAAGTAATATTCTAAATCAAAATAATAATGGTAACCCATACGGTTGCAAAGAAGATAAAATACATAGTAGTAAAAAACTTACAAAACACAAAAAACAATGTTAAGTCCTTAACACTAAGTATAACACAATATATTAGGTGCTATCAAACTTATGAACGGTAATGTACATACAAAATTTAAATTTTACATAACTTTATGCGAACCACTTACACGTCATACGGAAATCTACATATAAGCATGAGATTTACTTGCCGTTAATGTGTAAATAATTTACATCTCTTTAGGAAATTACAATGCTCATGTGGATATCAACTGTTGTTTTGTAATAATACAATAACCGTGAGACGGGAAAGGTTAACAATTTATGTAAGCGAGGAAAATTGGTTTTGTGTTTGCGATATTTTTATAGTTTATAGTTTAGATAAGAAAAGTGACATTCATGTCTGTTGCTAGTTTATATCTGCTACATTGACATATGTATAGGTTATCTGCTATGTATAAAATATTGTAAAATGCATATCGGTTTCCAACATCGTCCTAATCTAAAAATATGATTAACAAATGCAATACAGTCAATTAATTAGTTGTACAAATGATTAGCCAATTTATTTAGCAATAATTCCGTATAAAATTAAAACATTTTGCTTTTATAACTGATACCTACTAGATCAATATATATGGTAGCAGCAATCCACGTGTAAAAAGAATAGAAAAGAATAGATTTCACCAATACCATGAGAAAAGCTGTATTTACAGCGTTCTTATCTTGGTGTTATTTTCTACGCATTTTTTTAGATGTGTTTTAAATACGTCATGGTAAGCTTTGAGATATGATGCACATGTGCAATTAGCCTATGCACTGCCTTTTGTGCGAGCGCCCCCTCGGAACTAGCAATCCATGTATTTCTCGAGAGAAGGGTTGGAAGCTGTACTCGCTTCTTTTCGCTGTGTCTTACTTTTGCAGACTAGTGGTTCATACTTTTGGCACTAGTTAGCGCCAAGAATAATCACTTGAATTGTAGGGTTAGATATGGTGATAGCAAAGAACCGCTCGAAACCACGCTGATGACGCCGGGTAGGGAGAAACATGTCCGTGTGTTAGCGTTTTTCGTCGCTTCACATTGTCTTTCCCGTGAATGAGTTCACTAATACCATAAGAAAAGCTGTATTTCCAGCGTTCTAATCTTGGTGTTATTTTCTAGGCATTCGTTTAGATGTGTTTTAAAAAGAATGTGTTCAACCATATTAGACGTGAAAAAAATGTTACTTGTAATCATACTCCACATTTACATCACTTTTCATTAGGATCTAAATTTAACACCTGGGACCTTTTCCTTGTGGGTAAAAGAAGCACTTAAGGAATTTCTGTTAATGTGAATTATTTGATGACTTTAATCTGGACA
Organism: Trypoxylus dichotomus; assembly: GCA_023509865.1. NCBI lineage: Eukaryota > Metazoa > Arthropoda > Insecta > Coleoptera > Scarabaeidae > Trypoxylus > Trypoxylus dichotomus. Next base: position 41,716,816 of record CM042081.1, read on the forward strand.
AAATCAGTAAAATCCTACACAAATTGAACGTAAATTGTACTAAATGACTTCGTTCATGGTCTCTCTCCTGCTCCAGTTCTTCGCCTCGAAGAAGGTAAACTACCGCAAATTGTTTATGCATAATTTGCGTACTTACTCTTATCCATAAGCTGTCCGTATTAACGTAAACGCTGCCCGAGCTCTCAACTTGTAATTACGTCGACGTCAGTCAATTTACCTATCGCGTGCATTCCCACTTTGTTCGCAATTATAAACCTATCAGCGTACGATCTGCGTTCGATAATTATAATGTTCGTCTTTGTTTTTCGTTAAACGGTAGTATGTAGCGGAAAGTAGAAACATCGTAGCTATTAGTATAATCGAAATTGTGTTTTGGTAATTTCCACTAGATTGGTTCTTTGGTATACATTTTATTTCTCCTTCTCCATTAAAGCCATTACTGTTATTAGTCGCCTCCATCTTTAGACGTGCGGTGGGCCGTATTTTAGGTGAGGTTGATTTTATTTTTTGACCTATTTCGATGTGTACTACGTTCATATTACGGTAATTTACGGAAAAAACATTTTAGTTTAATGAAAAAAATTTCTTCTTACTCCAATAAAAATAATCTGATGTTAATTAATTTCAATTAAGGCTGATATAATTTGCAGGTCAATCCAGAACGAAATCCATACTGCTTTGAAGTTTGTATTTTAACCATTTCCTAATTATTCCTTTCGATTTTATACTTATTCCTGCTTCACCATACGACTTCATTTGCTAAGGTTTTCTGGCAGTGCTTGTCATAAAGGACAGGAAAGAATTTCAAAAATTCGTTTCTGTGGTCTTACACTGGTTAAAGTGTAAGACATCTTTACACTTTAATCAGTAAGACATCTACAAATAGATGTAAAATCTAATAAATAAATTAAATTAAATTTTTGCACGTTGCATATAATCCGGTCTCTAGTGATAACAATTGTATGTGCAGGGTAGTTCCTCTTACAGCATTGTTAAGAGAAAAGTAACCTTAACAATGTAAGCTGTAAAGTTCTACCTGTCATTGTTTTGTTGTATTTAAAGAACAGAGTTTAAAAAGAAATGAAAATTGTTCCAACTTGAGGTTAAATACTGAATTTATATACAGGGTGCGGCAAAACTCCCTCCCTAATTTAAAAATTGAATAAAGAATAGATGGTACAAAATAAAGAAACTGTATTAACATGAATGGAATCTATGGAATGGTAAGTGACGTTACCTGTTTTACAAGTATAATTTTTAGAACAGGGTATCGCTCATGTGTTTTCTTTCGTTATCAATGCATTCCCGAATGTCAGTTCTGAAGTTCATTATTACTCTAACCAACATTTCCCGAGGAATACGAGCAATCTCTTCTTACATCGCTCGTCGTAGGGCTGGTAATGAATGTCCTCGGTCGATGTTTGTAAACTTCAGTCTTAAGAAACCCTAAAATAATCTCAGGCAATAAGGTCTGGAGGTCGTGCTGGCCAGAGGATATCACTACGCAAAGATATGTGTTTCGGAGAGATCTCCTACTTGTGTGAGCAATGGTACCGTCCTGGTGAAACCACATCCTGTTGGAACTGCAGCGCATTAAGTCTGAGATCGTGTGATTGGGAGAGGAGTTGTTATGTGTACAATTTTAACTTGTTGCTTTCCTTTCTGACAACTCCGTATACTTGATTCTAAACGGTATGAATCATTTTCTTTTGGTTTTTCAAATTCTGTTAGCGTCGAACACATACGTTTGCATGTCCTTTCGTTGTTTGGCTGTGCCATGAGATAGAAGTCTCGAAGTGTTTAGGATTCTAATAAATTCTATCCATTGATTTGGAGATCTGACCACGGATTTCTTTGTAAATTTGGGCCTCTTGGAGGGGATGGGGTGGGGATAGGGGCGCTCGCTAGGTGTCATTCTGATTGGTGACTCATCATTAGTATATAAGTGCAACGTTATACCGTCAGTCGTTTACGAGTAGGTGCCTGCTAAACAAGTCAATCCGGAAGAAAACTGAAACTATGGAGAAAATTGAACACCGTGCAGTGATAAAGTTCCTTACAAAGCAAGGAAAGAACGCTTAAACAATTTTGAATGAAATGGAAACCGTTTATGGGGAACAGTGCCCTAGTGAATCAATGATTTACAAGTGGCATGGTCTTTTTAAACATGGTCGGGAGTCGACTGAAGACGACCCCTTTCTACTGCAAGATGTCCGTTTGAAGAAACAATTATCTGCATTAGTTGGAGTATCAGATACCACCATTTTGCGTATCCTACATGAGGTGGTCATGTATGACAAAAGTTAGTGCAAGATGTGTACCGAGAATGCTCACGCCGCTGCAGATACAGCAGCGCGTCTGTGCATCCAAACAATATTTGGAGCTGTGTGGAGACAACCCTGCACGGATTTTGGAGCGGATTGTTGCCGGGGATGAAACATGGGTTCATCACTTTGAGCCTGAGTCCAAACAGGAGTCCATGCAATGACATAAAAAGGGGACACCACCGCCAAAGAAATTCAAAGTGTCAGAATCGGCTGGAAAGTTGATGGTTACTGTTTTTTGGGATTGTGAGGGGATATTATTGGTTGATTACAAAGAAAAAGATAGGAGCATGACCGGAGAATATTACGCAGTGATATTAGAAAAATTAAAGGAGGCCGTCAAGGAAAAACGTCGAGGAAAGTTGTCCAAGGGTGTATTGCTCTTGCAAGACAATGCGCCGGTTCACAAGGGCAAAGTTGCAATGGCTGCTCTGCAGAAGCATGGCTTCCAATCAATAGTCCATCCACCCTACAGTCCAGACATGGCACCTAGTGATTTTTATTTGTTCCCCAATTTAAAAAATACTTGCGTGGAAGAAAGTTTTCCGACGACAATGAAGTAAAGGAGGCAATTTTGGCCCATTTTGAGGCGAAAGATAAAAAATATTTTTATGATGGTTTAGAAAAATTAATTCATAGATCTAATAAATGTATTGTGCTTAAGGGTGATTACATTGAAAAGGAAAAATAGATTTATGGTTTTATATAATTATCTTTATATGTATAAGTAGCAAAGTGATAATAACATTTTGTTATTATCACTTAGCTGTCTTGAATACCTGTTATCGAAAATGAAAGAACTGCACAAACGATTAAATACCAAAAATTGAACAGAGCTAAAGCATTGTCACAGAAAGCATCCACCTAGAAATATCGAAGGGTTATGTTCTATTCACAGTTTAAGAATGAATTGAATCGCAGTAGAACTTCTGATATTCGACGATATATGGCAGCTATTCTATTCTTTATATGCAAAAATTTGAACATTACTCATACAATGGTAAAATATCGTATTCTATTTGCAATTACAAGGTATAGTGAGAAGGACAATGGTAAAATATCGTATTCTATTTGCAATTACAAGGTATAGTGAGAAGGTACCTGAACTACATCAATCAACACCCAATTACAGCAACTATGTACTCTTTCTTGGTGCGTCACTTAGCACCAGGTCATCAAACCTATATTAGAAATTAGGACTACATCTGACTACGATTATATTTCCACTGTGTTTATCTATTGGCATTCGAGATGTGCCTGACTAGTTCGAAATGTATCCGATAAACGCGAATCTACTTTTGCGCATTTGCTGATATAGCTGTTTGTTATTTATTCGGGCGTAAGTTAGGTCTTAGTTCGCTTTAACGATAATTGCCTATGCGTGAAGCACACGATTCTAACAAATATTTGTTTGAGTCAAATTCAATATGTTGGTTGTAAGAAATGTTGCTTGACTCAAACAAGGATTTGTTGAGTTAAACAAATAATTTCAAACAAATATTTCAAGAACTTTTTTCTCTGTGTAGTGTAATAATAACTATTAATATAATGTGTAAAGAATTACCGGAAAAACACGTAGAAATCATATCTCATTAATTACTTCAGACATTAATTTATATGATATATTGCGTAAAAGAGAACGACTCACTTGCCTCATTTTGCATATTATTTCAAAGAAGCTATCTTGAGAATCTTCCGCACATACTTCACTAAAGCGATATGTGAGAGAATACGGCCGTTATACTCAGATACAGCTTCTGCGGGTAAATTTATACTCGCACTATATGGCGGCACTGCATCCAACTAACTGCTCTTGTTTATGGTAATGCGATTTTAATATGGTATTTAAGCATCCTTGGTCTTGCACGCTTAATTCCATCTTCTGAAATATTATGGGTCGAATATTACGGGTCCCATACGACGTATACAACAATCTTCCTCCTAATGTACCGCTCGATAGATTATACGAGCGTACGGGCGCACATATTTAAGTAAGCGTTGGTAAGTACCGTAATGTATGGCATTATTGAGACAACTAATATACGTGTACGCGTATTGCTTGAAGTGTGCTGCAAGCTGGAGGTTGCATTTTATAATCTGGAATTCTAAAGCGTATTTTGCTCAAGTTGGTTATTATTGGATTATATATATTTAGTAAGTACGACTTAGATGTTGCATCACCATACTAGATATTCCTACATGCTGGGGCAGTCTTAAAAACAAATAATAGTTGGGCTTATTTATTAACGTAAATATGTATATAAATAAAATAATATATAATAATAAATATTAATTTTATTAATACATAGACGCTACAGTAGACGCTCGATTATGTCAACGATATCAGCCAAGCAAGGACTGTTCACAACACTGAAAGTTTACATTAGCGAGCCGAATTTTATTTATAAAGAAATTGCATAAAGAAAATATGTATGTTTATTAAAAAATAAATTATGAACAATGAATAACATGATACGTAAAATATTAAAAATTAAAAAATTATTTTTACATTATTTTGAAAAATAATGTCCTATTTTTTTGCGTAAATTTACGCTTGGTATTTTCTAATGCCATTACCCGTAGCTTACGGAGCACTAAAATATGGGAATATAATGTCTTTTTCTTCAGCCCAATCTAACGCCCGATTGAAAATTCCTACAGCTTGCGCGTCACTCACTGTATTTTTTTATGTCAATCGGAGGGTCGTCATTTTCACTCACCCTATCTTCCTCTTCATGTGCATCATCCATCTCTTTATCGTCATTCTATAGACTAACATCGGTAATTGTGCAAACAATATCGGGATTTATTGCTTTTAGTAATTTGAGAACGTCCGATGATGCACTGTCAATAACTTTCGCATCAGATAGTAACTGTTTTCTAATGATGGTTAGCGGTACATTGTCTTCATCGTCATAATCATCGCTGGAGTAAAGCAAATTTTTCCAACACTTTCTGATTGTTTGCTGGTTTAAGGCATTCCACGCCATATCTAAATTTAAAATTGCTTCACGTAAAGTTACTTGCTTTAAGAATTCAGATATGTTTTTAGGATTTTTTGATGGCGCAAACGGAAGTAGAAATTTTCGATAATACAATTTATAATTTTTATTACATTTTGATCCATCGCTTGGATAAGTGGAGTTACGTTGGGCGGCATGAACATTACAAAAAATGAGCCATCGTTGCTTCTTAATTGTTCCTCTGGAGGATGATTTTGTGCGTTATCCAAGATTAACACCTACAAATTGAATATGTATCATTAAATTACATTACTTATTATTACAGCTTTATTGCCGTACCTGAGGGACAAAGTGCTTGTGGGACCATTCCAGAAATATGGCTTTAGTCATCCAAGGGGATTTTGAACAGTTATAATCAACGGCACTCTCTTTCTAAATGAACATGGATTTTTTTGCCTTTCCTATTATTAATGGCCTTATTTTGTGTGTACATACCACTAGCATTAGTGCACGCTTGAGAAGTTATGCGTTGTGTTTGCGCTTTTCTATCCCGAGCAGATTTTTCATATGATGCAACATAGGTTTCCGGTAACAATTACAAATAAAGACTGGTTTCATCTGCATTGTATATTTGCTCCTCATTTAAATGTATCTCTTTGATTTTGTTCATTAACTTTTCCTTAAACGGTTGCACTAGTTATGATGGTGCCGATAATTTTTCACCAGATATCGACAGCAGGCGAATTTTATACCTCCTTTTAAATCTTTTTAGTCAGCCATTACTGGCTACAAAATTTTCGGTCTCTTTTAGGTTTTCGTTTAATAATTTTGCTCTCTCTTTAACGAATTCACCATTTTAGCTGCGCACTACCTTATTTCACGATAAGTAAGAGAGCCTACGCTTACAGGAGTCCCATACATAAATCAGGGAACAACCGGTACCGGCGCTGAAAACGTTTACGTAAACATTCTTTTGATCGATTTAATCACGCACGTAAATCGGGAAATAACCGGTACCCTAAACTGTTTACATTATCGAATTGTACGTGGTGCAAGCTTGTTTACATTATCGGGCGTTCCATTTGATCCTGTAGTAACGCGGCGTTTCCATTGCCGGGTATTTACATGAGCGAGCGTTTACTGTATATTAATGCTTAAATTTCAAAGAATAACGTGCAGATACCAACGTTTTTAAAATTCTTGAAAAATATCAGTCTCGGTAAGATTTGAACCCACGCCCTCTCCGATACCGGTCATTTCTGAAAGCATTACTGTGCGTATTTGGTCATTTGTCGTCTAACTTTTGCTTTGTGCAGTACTGTTGTCTTTCGATACATTTTTCATAGTTTATACACAATTTTATTAAATATTTTACAAAGTCTTGTTTTTTTAAACTGTACGTCACTTTTAAATTTAGAAGATGTAGCCAGAGTTGCTCAATAGGAGTTTACGAAGGTATCTGCAAAAGAGTGGTGGGGTATTTTTGTTAAAAGTATTCAAGAAAATCATAGTATTAAAGAAAATATATGATGATTCCATGAATAATTTATTATTAATACAATTTGTAACAGTGGTAGCAATACTGTATTTGCGTGAAATGAAAAGGATTAAGAAAATTAAAAAAAAAATAAAGTTCTTTGATTTATTTTATCTAGTATTCAGGTTTACCTTTTCACTTGCTTTTGCCACATAATTACTAATAATAAAACGAACAATTTAAATTGTTTGTCGAAATTTGTCGTAGATCGAAATAATTTTCTAAATAAAATAACGTATTTAGTAGAAAATTTTGTCAGAAGACGCAGTACTTACATACTTACTATTTTCAATTTAATTTTATCAAACTCACAGCGCAATTATGTCAAACCGACTTATTAGATTGATTTTAAATGGAAGCAACAATTAAACATACAACAGTACACATGCGTGCTATGTTTAAGAGAAATCAACATGCAATAATGCTTTATAAATGGCGTTATAGATAGCATATGTATATAATGTATAATATATAATCAATAAGATCCTTTTACCCATTGAATGTCGGATTAGATTAAATTTTTTATCTAAAATTTTGCCTATTTCTTTCTTCCAGCTTCCTTTTGGCCTCCCACTTGTTCTTTTCTTTTGTATCTTTGATTTCCAGATCTGCTTAATCAGAATTGTATTGTCCATTCTTTGTAAATGTTCCTACCATGCTAATTGTCTTTGTTCAACATTTGTTAATTTCTTAGCCTATCTCTTCCAGTTATATTTTTCACTTTTCATAGATATTTCATCTCCAGGGCTTCGAGATTACTTCTTCCTTGGCGACTGAGTATCCAGTGTTCACATCCAAATGTGAGGATTGGTCTGAATATTGTTCTGTAGACCTAATTTCTGTTTGTTTTGTTATTTCTTTTCTGCTTATAAATCCTGAGTTTATAGTCGGATATCTGTATTCTGTTATTAAGTTCTTGTTTTTGTCTTCCTTTCTAATGTGTTATAATTCGTAAGTACTGGAAATCTTTAACTTGTATTTCTTTTTCTCAGAGTTGTATGGGTATTTCTTTCTCCTTTTTTATATATGACCATTACTTTTGTTTTGTTGGTATTAATTTTCACTCCATAATCAGTGAGTTTATTCCAAACGTTTATGCTGTGCTGTAGAGCTTTTTCACTTCCGGTTATCAATGCTACACCATCTGCGAATACACATTCTGTAATTTCTACCTTTTCTAATTTTTGATGTCCAATATAAAAAGCTCTTGGTCTTATTCTTGTTTCTCTTTCATAGATTTTGACATAGATTTCTTCATGAATAATTCTTTTTGTAAGTGTTAACGAACATCCATAATATTTCCCTTATAGCAGCTATTCGATCCAACTTTTTCCTTTCTTGTTTGGTTTATCCGTCATCAAATCTAATTCATATACACAGGAATCCAAAACTCATCAAGCCATCCATCAATTGGAATACTATTTCACTGTGTATCCCGCAACTCTTCTAATTTACCACATTTATTTTTATTATTCTAGCCAGGAAAATAAGCATGCATAGTACCTACAAGCCCTCACTTCAGGTGTATTACGCATTTAAAAACATTTTTAAGAAAATACATCCCTACCAGCAATATCATTCGCCAGAATTTCAAAATGATAATTCCATTACTTTGAAAGAGACATTGACTCTTAAATAAATAAACAATATTACTTGTTCCTTGTTTTTGAAGATAAATAACATGAATGAGCTTACTGTTTTATCACAGGAAATTAATTTATAGATAGCGTTAGAGAGCCTTGTTGATGTGTGTTAAATCAAAACTTTTTCCACCGGAACGTAAACGATCCTTATAAAAGTTCAAAGCGCCTTTTTTCGCTCGATATCTTCGAGTTCGAAGTATGCGATTTTCGCTCAAAGTTTTATTAAATTCGAGTTTGACGCAAAACGGTGGGCGTTCGAGAAAAGGAGTTCATTTCGTAATTTTAAATTGAATTCAGCCGTGTCAAGTTCGGCGTAGGATATATTCATATTTTCGCGGAGCGAACGCCGCCGATATTCCCTTACGGTTACATGGATTGACATTAATACGAGCGTATCGGAAGGTTTTTAATCGAGTGTGGATCTAGCCGTTTTGCTTCTACGTTCGCTAGAAAATTCCTCCTTTGAAAATGTTCCTTTCGCGTTCGAGGAGCGCTTACTTTGAAAGGATTGCGTAAAAGCTTTAAATTATTTTCACTATGTTTAGAATATAATTCTTAAAGCTGCCCTTTTAACCGAATAAGAATGCCTAGTTTACCGTCCTATAATATTGCATAACGTGAATTTATAATCGAAAGTCTGACACACGCAAGAAGTTTCAAAAGATAAAGCAAAGCTTTCGGCAATAATACAAATTCTTCAAAATGTACAAGCATTTCCCTGGTATTGCAGCTAAGACGGTTCATGCAATAGCTGCTCTAAAGGATGTTTCAATAAGAGGGAAAGAAGGTTCAATAATAGACGCTTCTCTGGGCATTACGAGGGAGACTTGAAATGTTTCCAGAATCGCCAAGAGATGGCGCGCGAAGGTTGAAGTGGATTTATTGGTGGGTAAGGGCAACCTTTTTTATGTTAACTCTCAAAATTTCAAACGTGTACTGTCAATAGTTGGTGTTTAAGAGTGTGTTTTGTATAGCAAATCAGGCGAAAAATTAGAATGCTACTCTGCGGTAATAATGACCTAATTTATATTCTATTACTTGCACATTTCCAAATGTAATGACTGTACATGTTGTTATTCCGATTTAAACTTTTGTTTAACTGTATTTAACCTACATCTTTCTCCCCTATCCAATAAATACAAATCCCCCAAAACATAAATTAATCCCATTCCGTGACGCATTTATAAATCACAATCCCGAGAGGAACATCTCAATCCCCAATCCAAATGATTTTCCATGAAAAATATTTAATTAATCTGTCGATGGTACCCACCTTCCATTTGAAATGTCACCCTTAATAGCGTCGTTATTTTGGAACATTTATTTTCGAATGAAACGAAACTAGACGAACAACAAGCTAGGGGATATATCGATTCGGCACCAGCTTGCAGCCTTTCGATTTCCGACTTAAATACGGAAATTATTTATCCGTTGAAAGGAAAAATAGACAATCGATCCATCAGGAGAGATATACACATTAATATCTCAAGACAACTAATTAAACGCGTCCGTTCGTTTCGGTCGGGAAAAGTTTACGTTTCCAATACGAAACGACGGTAATTAATGGGGATGAAAGTAACGGAAAAGAAATAAATGATATACCAACGTCTATCAATTATATACCTATATTTGGAACGATAAATTGGTATATTGGTGTAAATGTCACATCGGCAATGAAATTGATACATTTTTAGGTATATGTTAAATAGAGATTAATGGTTAGAATACAATACAAAACTCTGGACAAAGTAAGAGAAAATGGAAAGACTGGTAAACAGATAGGGTAAATATGAAGAAGAGGAAGAGGATGGAAGTGTGGACCAGATAGAATTAACAGAGCTGGAGAAAGCACTACAGAAAATAAAAATCCGAAAAGCTCCGGGACAAGATAATATAAATGCTGAATTTATCAAATCTGTCACTGCAGAGGTAAAACTAAGATTTCTACAATTACTAAATAAATGTTGAAGAACGAAAACAATACCTGACAGTTGGAAGATCGCCAAGATAACACGAATATTTAAAAAGATTTGCAGCAATATGCTTCTCGTCAGTAGACCTGGATGTTTTCGTCGAATTGCATCCTGAAGCAACAACAACACTCTGCGGTATGGTTCGGAGGTCACGGTCTCATTTCTATTCTGGAAGTGAGCTAGGAGCACTCCTTGAGAATCCCAGAACACACCTTGCCAACTTGCCTTGAGTTTCTTTGTTAATGGTGAAAACAAGGATGTTTCCATTGTATTGAAGCACTCTTTGTTTCGGGTTACTAGTGGTAAACATGAGACATTTCCTTGTGGATATATATTTTGCAGGAACTCTTTTTGTCCAGAAAGAAAAAACAAGACAGGCCGCTGCTCTTCCATAGTCCGCTCTTCGAGTACAGTCGCCATTTTAACACTGTTTGCGTACGCGCACGTCTATTGTCACTTGAGTATCTTAAAGCTGGATTGTGCTGACACCTAGCGACGGATAGAGAAATAGCTCACTGCTATTTTCAGCTTTCCCACAGCAGTTTGTGACTTATTTAATGACTCGCTGGTGTTATAATATTGACATTTTCTCCTAAAAGTGCGTACACATCTTAAAGAAACCATAGCCAGTTCAACTTCTTCTTCGCATTGAATTGGTTGAGAAATGACTATTTTCATTTAGGAAATATGAACTTTTTGAAATTCTGATGCCCAATACTCTCTCTGCATACCCTAAACCCTAAGATACAACTTTAGCACTAATATCGAACAAATTCGTAGTACAGTATAATAAAATTTGATGAAAGGAGTTAAGAGGTGCAAGAAATTCTTCTCGATGCTGTGACGTAGCCAACAGTTGTCATATACCGAAGGAAAGAATAAATTATAAGTAAATTAAATACTGGCCGAATCTTCCCGAAGTGATTTGGCCTTGGTGTGGAAGAACTAGCTTTGCTAGGTGAAAGTCACGATTTTTTCCGCTTCGATTTTTCAAAATAAATCCATTTGTCGTCACCCATCACAATTCGATACAAAAATGAAGTCGTTGAAGCAGCATTTCGTACGTAATTTTGCGATTTTTTGTTTCGCGTTCATTCAAATCGTATGGGACCCATTTACTGACTTCATCGATCTTCCCCGTTGTTCATAAACTTGTGCTGATTGTTTCTTGTGACACATGTGATGCTTCTGCTAATTGCCGTTGAGTTTAAGTTGGATCATCATCCAATAACTACTATAATTGCTCGTCTTCGTATTTTTGTGGTCTATTAAAGCGTTCACCGTCTGTCATATTGAAATCACCACCTCTAAATTGTCGAAACCATGCCCCACATGTTTTGAACGATGGAGCGTATTCACCATATGTTTATACTAGCAAACGATGACTTTCAACTGCCTCTTTCTTTTGATTAAATAAGGAAAGTAATACGTGCCGCAAATGTTCTTTTTCAGGCACAAAACTCGAGATGATCACTGAACGATAAAACAAAGACGAGAGTTTATCGCGGAGACAACCTGTGTGTGTTTGCAGTTTACAATAAACAACGAACAAAATGACGTATATGTCAAATTAATACGTTCCATATTTTAGGGAGGAATTTACTTCGAACGTAGTGGTGTAATTACCAAACTATACATTTTATGACGCCCCCCCGCAAAAAAATAAACTACCGTACCTTGTACAGATGTACGGAACGCCGGAAGTCGTTGAAATTCCGTGCTGACCCCGACGATGCGGAATTTTCCGGGACGCGTTCTAGTCTCCCGCTCGCTGACAAACGGCCCAAGCGAGAGCCGTAACTTATGCACGGGTTATTTTCGAAAAAGAAATTGTAATTGATGAGAGTATAATGCGGCGGCCGATGTTGCTACGGCGCGGCAATGGTTTTGGTTGGCGGGGAATTTTTATCGGGAAAATGCGGGGAATTTAAATAGACCCGGAACGTGCTCGAACCCTGGCCGCGCGTTAGGTTCTTGACTAGGTCAAGCGGCTTTATCGGGAGGCGCGTCTCGTGATAGATCGCGCGTAATAAAAGTGAAAAATTTCATGGCGGTAGGTGTGTGTACTTCAGAAAAGAAAACCTCCACCGCGGTAGAATCTCCCGACGAAACTAAATATTTGAGATAAAAGGATTACTGCATTTATCGCCGGAGCTTTTATTAATGGAGCATAGTTCATCTGTAGTTATTACTCAAACGTTATTAGAGGTCCGATGTTCGTAACAAGGAGATAATCTGCTTTTAGTTGGGGGTTTATGCGGAGGAACTTTTGGAAATGTATTCCGAGAACTTAAGTCTGACTAAAGACTTAGTAATAAATGAACTCGAGTCTTCTTTGGTTTTCCCAACGTATAATTAATTAGTGAATTAATAATTCACTCAGAATTCAGTAGTACCCCAACTTACGACTCCTATTTGCTGGACAGGTCAGCTAACCAACTGCTCTATGAAAGTTTAAGGAACGAGAAGCTTTAGAAACCTGGACTTTACGATATCTGCAGATATGTCGCATGTAGCGATACAAATTTTACATACAGTGTTAGCAAATAATCTGAAAACGATGCTAAAATGCTCAAGAAATTCAATCCAAAAGATTTTTATAATAGAATTAGAATATTTTTCAATTTAATATTTTTGTTATTGTTTGCTGGTAGAAACATATAGTGAACACGGTCCATCGATTAGAACATGTGAGACATGGTTTCGACAATTTAAAGGTAGTGATTTCAATATGAAAGACGGTGACTGCTTTGATAAACTACAAAAATGCGAAGACGTGCAATTGCAGGAGTTATTGGATGTCGACTCAACTGAAATTCAACGGCAATTAGCAGAAGCATTACATGTCACAAAAAACAATCAGCAAATGTTTACGAGCAGAGGGCGACATCAATAAACTCTGTAAATGTGTGAACGCCACGAAAGGTAGTCGTTTTTGTATCGAATTCTGACGGGTGACGAAAAATGGATTTATTTTCAACGAGAAGACCAAATCGCTTCGGCAAGAAGACGATGCTCTGTGTTTGTTGGGACCAGAGTGGTATTGCGTAGTGTTGACCGATACTGTGATTTCTAAATCTCGTCGTAAATAGTGATCGTGATTTATAAATAACGGTGATTGTAAACCATGAACGTGATCACGGTCATGACTCATATACATATGTATATCTAGTATATTGTATCTCTTTTAATGGGATACGGTCGAATACAAAGAAATTTTCGGCTATTTGAATAAGATAGAGATTCAAATGTCACCTAAGCAGCAGTGTCATTAATTCTAATGAAAGCCAAATTTATACAATAATATTTTTTCGAAAAAAGCAATTACAATTTTTATCCACTTTTTTCTGCATTCCAGAATAGGTATATGTTATAAGACTAGTCCGAGTTTTATATATATTACATTGCAAGAGGCTATGTCTATTTTTCTGGATATGAAGACTATAATACACATTTTAATTATCGTTGTGCCAGATATATTTTTTATATATTAAAAAACACAAAAATCTTTCAAGTTTTAATACTCAAGAATTTACAAACGATAACAATAACGTCACCACCACTCGCACTACTATATACACTGTTAAAAAATATTAAATCATTAATCATTATCAGTAATTTCATGTTTGCATTTATTTAGTCTAGACAGTCTAGGAAACGCATATAGAAGGGTTACGGAGAGAAAAAGATACATATTATACACATTATTTTACATTTCTTCTTGTATTTATGAAGAGTTTATTTATACTTTAAAATAGACATATACTATATATATAGGTACAGTTGAACGTAAGTCTAAAGAAGTCTTTAATAGACAGATACATACATATCTTTAATAAACTTCCTATTACTGCAAGAAATGAAATTTAGATTCTTTATATTATATTTTAAAATCAAGTTTTTTTAGTTAACATTTGTTCAGAGTTTTTTTACTGTATTGTTTATCATTTATATTAAAAAAGTGCTTCACATTTATTTTAAATATTTATTCTATTTACATATTTACCAACACAATATAGAGAAGGACAAAGATCGAGTTCACGTGTTTATACATTAAATTATGAACTAAATTTAAAAAACTTTAAATTTAATATAAGCAGAAAGTATTGCATATCTGCCTTATCTTTGTAGGAATATAGGATATTTTGTTAAATATTCACTCAAAAATATGCATGTCTATGTTTTTCAATACTAAATAAAATATTACATAACAATGTTATACCAACTTATATATTACAAATAAATGTAATTTTATTTTGTGTTGAAATGATAATTTGAATTTTTAGCATTACGTTGCTTTATATAGGTATAACAATACATCTTTGCTTTCAAATAGAAATAATATAGATATACCTCTATTTTTTAAGTTAATTATAGTAAATGAAATTGCAATATTACTTATGTACGTATTAGCAAGGATACATGTTTCATTCAGTCATTAGTAGATATTGGTGAAGGTAATTTGTTAGACCACATGGTTATTCACTTAATATTTTGTTATTCACGTTTGTATCTTCAATCAGTGATTACCGCTTCATCGCGCCGTTACTACTTGAATATTTCACGCAATCGCTGCTCAATCACCGATCCCTGTCTTCTGATATTTAACTTTACGGGCGTGATCTGTGATTTTCAGGTCACAGTGAAAAAATCACCGAGAGGGAAATATCGGCCACCACAAGTATTATGTATTATGAGCTCTAGATGCTTGGCGAAACCGTTAATAACGGAATGCAAGACCAGTGAAAAACACCTGGATAGGACATCTTTTCCCACCTGCCCTACTCCCAGACCTGGCGCCATCTGACTATCACCTCTTCAGTAGCACTGTAGCAATTTCGAGGAAGTTGGAAAATAGCTCGACTAAGAGTTTGTTTAACTGTCACAATGTGTTTTTCAATTTACTAATAAAAATAGTCATAAATTAACTTTAATTTGCGATTCGTCCATGTGTCCACCTTTTGCTTTTATTACTACCGCGCACAATCATGCTGTTCTCTCTAGCAGCATCGCCAGTGTTGGCGGCTCTATTCTCTTCAATACTGCTGGCGAATTTGGAGTAGACTTTCACACCTGTCAATAGAATTCCTCTTACAATAGCTCGATGAGACTGAGGTCTAGACTTTGGGTTTGCCACTTCATAACAACAGCTTCCTCTTTGTGCTCCAGTTGGTCCAAATACTCACGGCATATCTTTTTGGATCATTATCGTGCTGGAACATGAAGTTTTGACCGATTAATCGTGTACCAGATAAAATGACATTTCTCTCCAAAATCTCTCTATAACCGTCTTTACTAAGGATACCATCTATTTTGACCAAATCGTAAACAGCTTAAAGCGATAATCTTAAATTTATCTGTGTTAACATACAGACTTTCAGGCCGAATCTGAACTCTAAACGAACACTATACAGGAATCAAGATATCTAAACGCCACCTCAATGGGTACAGAGAACAGAAACAAAAGATAGAAGTAACGAGGCAACATACACGAAACATAGATGAAGCGAAATACGCCAATATGAATAAAAAATTACGCCAAAGTTGTAGCGACATAACGTTGAATTGTTGGATGATCCTCCATACAGTCTGTCCCAACGTTTCTGTATCTTTCCGAAAATCAAGAACAGACTGCATAGTCAAAGGTTCCAGTCGTCAGAAAGACCTGTCGATGCCGTCAAAAACGAAAATTTCGCTCTACCAATAAATGAGTAGAATAACTGCTTCCAGAGTTGGTTCGAGTGTAAGCAAAAATGCATTAATCTTCGTGGAGAATACTTCAAAAGCAATAAAGTCTTTAAAAGCTATCAACTGTCAACCCTCGTATAAAGAACTCATATAAGGTGCAGTATATAAATTCACGCAGTGAGGTTGCCCCTTCCATGCTAGACAGGTTCCGTTTTTAGAAAGTATATTCACGTATAAATAAAAAACAGGACTATGAAAATGTCTTAGGACAACATTCCGTCGTCTGTAGTGTTGATCCGACGCTGATGTTACAAAAGAAAATTAAAGCATTTCTAAAATTAGTAGGCTAGTTATTTAAACCCGATTTTAATTTATATTCTCCTTTATTTCTCCAATAAAATCAACCACAGCACAAAGACGCACGAATCTTCTTGTTACTTGATGCAAGTCGAAGACAAAACTTCGTGGTAAACGTGCAACGGGAGTTTTCGAAACCACAACCATCGCAGTTTCTCATCTCCGTCGGGCTGTGGACATGGGTTTCGCAGGTTGCGTCCCACGCGGGCAATTATACATCGTAACGTTGCCCCGACATTAACGACATCCCCCCGAATTCCGCAGACGCCAACATCACGAGCAAAATCGCTCCTGCGAGACACCCCTAGCGATAATTAACGTCGCTCAGAAGTTTATAAAACTCGGGCGTTTACCCATTGTTCTTAACGTCCAAAGTGAAGCTTTCTTTGTCCGCATTCCATCATTCATATTTTGTTAATTATATCTCGATTAGTTCTTTCTCCAATTCCTTTCGTTTTTCAAATAGTTCAAGATAAAACTGAACCCCACATTGCGATGGCAAAATTATGCAGAGTCGAAGTAACGGACGTCACATTATTTTCTATACGTTACTAATTCGAATGTTTCAACTATAAAAAAACACTTACTTGGAAAAGCCAATAGTGTTATGAATAGAGATACTTAGAAATAACATATGTTGGAACTTTATTTATCTTGTCACGACTGACATTGTGGTATAAGTAACATCAAGAACACGAGCGTTATTGTTAATCCAGCAAGTAATAATATATTTAAACACGTTATTAGCAGTAGACACATATCCGTGCCGGTCCAAACAGCAAGATTGCTTGTCACTTCACTTGTATATGATTCACGACGTTGCATTATCGGTACGGATTTCCTCATTTTATGCCAGCATTACATTGTTTGAAAAATGACTACACATAGTACATAAATATCACCTCACCTTTTAAATTGAATATAATAAATATACAGACTTGGTGTCAACACTGAGAATAAAGAGACAAATCTGTCATTTGTTTGACATATATATATGATGAGTCAAAAAACTCGTTTTATAATGTCGTACTATGTATTAGAGCAGGGGTCTCTAAACTTTCCAGCCTTAGACCATACTGACCACTCCAATAAGTTCCGAAGCTAAAAACCGTTTTAAAAGCTATGAGGTGTATGAAGAACTTCTTGATATTGACAGTAGTTATACGACTGCAAGGGAAAATAGTTTTAAGGGAGTAGAAAATACCACCAATAAAAAGAACCTTCGATGAAAAAACTTAAAATCTATTACAACTGTTGATGAATGATACAACGTAAGACTAATGGTTTTGAACCACCACCATTTTCTACAGCCTTTGACACAAGTGCAACCGCACACATGTTTTTGCACTTGTGTCAAAGGCTGTAGAAAATGGTGGTGGTTCAAAACCATTAGTCTTACGTTGTATCATTCATCAACAGTCCTTATGCGGCAAATTTTTGGGTATGTCTGAAGTGCTAAAACCAGTCATGTCAGGCTTAGGTGCGAAAAAGTCCTTCAGCGCTTTTTTAAACTTTGAACGAGCATAGATCGAAATTTTTTTGAATGAAAAGCATTGTCCTCTTACCGAATTACCAAATAGCGAATAACACTGGAAGTTACTGTTCTATTTCGATTTTGCAAAACATATGAACGAACTGAATTTTAGATTGCAAGCAAAAAAAGCAGCTTCACCCTGATTTATACAGTAATATCTAATCATTCCGGCAGAAAATAATACTGTTTCAACCACAGTTACGTAAAAAATGTACACAGTTTAGAACATGCGAAATATCCATCCACTCGTTTCTCAGACTTTAATACCATTGCGAATGAAATTAAGATTTTTCAAAATCCCTTGGATATTGACATTGAAGCCCTATCCTTAGATATTCAAGTAGAAATTATTGATTTACAATGCAGCAGTATAATTAAAAATAAATATCAAAATTCGTCTTTGTTGGAATTTTCTGTTGGAGACTTCCACTGCTATAATTTGATCAAATTTGCTCGTAGGCTGTTTTCTGCGTTTGGTACTCCAAAATGAAGCACACAAAGAATGTTTACAGATCTAAGTTAATCGATCAGCATCTTAAATCTATCTTAATAATTGATACAAGTAAAATTGACCCACAACAACGAACTACTGTCAGTGGAAAGTCACAATTACGTGAATTAGTATTTTTTACAAGTGGACACCACGTGCTTACTAGCAACAAAAAGAGATACTTGCCTACCGTTCATAAACAGCAACACAATGGGGTATAGTTTCCCAACCCTTCTCCAAACAGCACATGGACTGCTAAACTAGGGAGGGCGCGCACCAAAAGTGTATTGGGTAAAATTACACGTGGAAAAAGATCACCTAGGCTTGCCATGATGTATTAAAAACACGCGTTATGTAAGCCATACCCGAAATACACTACATGCTACAGTTGTAACGTATACCTCTGAAAGTGCAGTGGCGTGACGAGTGTCTTATACATATCTTTATCATTTTTTTTCTCGCGTTTGCGAAGGAATTTTCGCAAAAATATTTTGGATTTAAGTCTAAATTAGATGTCTATTTTTTATACTTTTTTGTTTTATTTCATGGACACCCTGTATAAACAATCTTACAGGATTCATTGCAACCAATGTATGAATTAGCTGCGCTAACAAATTTCCCATTTCAAAGGGTACTAGAAAGTAAGGATTATTTTTTGTATTTTTATAGCTGCAATATTGTTGTATTTTGGGTCACAATTTCACCCTTTCGAATTACCTAAAAGTGTTAGAATTAACAATACATACAAAACCCGTACCAAGTTAGTAGGTATTAAACAGAGAATCCTCGTTAGTTTGCGGATACTTAAAACTTATTTCTTGCATTTAATGTACGATATTAGCAGACTATTCACTCGGAACTTAATGAATAATAAAGCAGATAATTTTATGTAATTTATTGCGGCGGCGCTGTCTACCGCGATTTTGGACTAAAATATTAACGTTACATAATAGCTTGTACGACACGGCGAAGCGAAGCTGTGAAATTTGATTATAGAATTTTACATATTTATGCGCAGTAAGAGGTTGTTTCGCCGAATTCGGGATCTATGAAATATTAACGAGGTCCTTCTAATATCGCGCGACGAACGTGAAACATTAATAGCTTCTCCTCTTTTACGGGATAAAGGCAGGCGTAATTAAATTTCGTGGGTATGGTGTAAACTTCTAGTCAGTTCGAATCCGCGGAAGATATTTTGACTTTACTTGATGTCCCAGTATTGTAAATAAGTAATAATTAAGAAGTGTTTAAATTTTGCACTATTTTACACTAAACACTTTACCCGTATATAAAGGTAAGCTGTAAATTTCGGTAACTAAAGCATAGCAAATATCAATATTTCAATGAAATGTGTTTTATTTTTCGACATAATCTCTTTCAAGATCAATACATTTATTTAGTTGATGCTCAGTACTCATTTTCATCGAGCTGCTCAAAATAGTGGTTGACGGCAGCTATCAGCTCCTTGTCCGAAGCAAATTTCATACCGCCAAGGTGTTTTTTAAACTTGGGGAGGAGATGATAGTCCGGCGGAGCTAAAACCGGTGAACAAAGGAAAGCTCAAGCGCTTTGAACTTTAATTTGGTCAATTTTGCTTCGAAAATTCCACTCTTGTGTATCGGCGCATTGTCTTGATGGAGAAGGACCTTTTCTTGCTTTCTTCCGGACCTTTTTCCAAAGACGACGCTACATTCAATCGATCCAAAAGTTTAGAATAATATTGTACAGTGATCGTTTGCCCCTTTGGAAGGTAATCAATAAGTCCTTTCGCATCCCGGAAAACGCAAGCCATCACCTTTCCTGCCGACAGAATAACTTAGGCCTTCTTTGGAGCGGGTTCACCCCGTTGACTCCACTGTTTTGATTACTGTTTAGTTTCAGATGTGTAGTGGTGGAGCCACGTTTCATCGCAAGTCACAAATTAGCGCAAAAAATCTGTTGGATTTTGTCGAAAGCGCTCCAAAAACATTCCACGTTTGAGTTTTTGCGGTGGTGTGAGCGAACGCGGCACACATCTTGCACACTCCTTAGATATGCCTAGCTTAACATTTAAAATGTACGTCATCCGCTCTCTGGAGATGCCTACAGTAATATCTTTCAATGTTGATCAGCGATCAGCTTCCATAAATTTGAAAACTTTTGCACATTTTTCTTTGGGCGTCCAAAACGAGGATCGTCATTTAATTTTTTTTTTAAATTCATTCACCTATTTGCAACAGTTTCAAAGGAAGGATCATCCTCGCCTAACACATTTACCATTCCAGCGGGAATTTCTTTCGGTGAAAAAATTTTTTTCCACAGCTATTTAATCACTGCCGAATTTCAATAGTTACCAACAAACAATATATTTAACAACAAGTCGGTAAAAGGCAAGCTAACAAAGAAACAAGCAAGTTTCCAGGCATTTATGATTATTATACATCGAACCAATATCTGGCATAGGTAATCGCCACGTCTTACCCATGATAAGATTCTGCGTGCCGCACGTGGAAGGGAGTGCAAGATAAATCTACAGATGTTTCATGGCTTAGACAGCCCCGTATGAACAGGAACAATCCCCCGTGTTTCCTCACTGGAGAAGGTTATCCTTGCTTCGTTCCATGTGGCTTCAGAGTCGATTAACGGTTTTCGATGTTTCCCAAGTTCAGACCCTGGGACAGGCCTTTCGGTATCATTCTGTATAGTGATGTCAGCACCAGAAAGTCTTCGTTTTCAGTATTCTTCCTAGGTTTTCCGAATCGATGCTGTAAGAAGCTCTACTACATGAATGAAATTCTTCCTAGATTTTAGCCTTCTAGATGAGGCCTCATGTCCGTACAGATGTCTATGGCCTCTCATTTGTTTAGATCGTCCATTCAGGCGGTGGAGCATCTAACATCGGAAGCGATGATACCTGATAACATAAACAAATGTTCTTGATTAGTATACTTCAGACATCCCGTAATTGTTCGACAAGTATCATTTAGCACAGCATCTAGGTTTTGGACATAGGTTGATCTTGACCAGACAGGTGCTGCATATCCAGCAGTAGAGAAAATCAGTGCTAGAGCAGAAGTGCGGAGAACGGATCGATTAGCTCCCCACCTGGTATTTATCAGTTTCCTCAAGATATTACCATATTCCTCGCACTGACCTTATGGCCTTATCTACATGACGCTGGTATGTCAATGTGCGATCCAATGCAATACCAGGTATGATGGGATGGGTAGAGCGTTCCAGCCGAACATTATCCCATTCCAGGTTAAATCTAGCCGTAGCCTGGCGGTTATCATGATGATACAGGCAAATTTGCATCTTACTAGGATTTGGTCAGAGCTAATTCATTCGGTAATAGTCTGAGAGTTGCTGGACAGTGTTGTTTAGGCTCTTCTCGATGTCATTTATATATGTACTCCGGCTAGCGACCGCTATATCGTCGGCATAGGCAAAACTTCTTGCCCTACTGTTACTAGCTGGTCATTAGCGCAGATATTAAATAGGATTGGTGAAAGCACACTGCGTTGTAGTAGAGCATTGTTTAAGTTTCTGTAGCGACTACTATTTCCTTCAAATTCGACAAAAAACCTTCTACTCGTGAATAAGATTCTTATCACCTCGGTCGCCATGTCGTAGACTTTTAATCTTTTCAATGTTAATGTTCACTACGTCGCAGGCCAAAGAAAGTTCAATAAATACTACGCCTGTATTTAATCTTTCCTCGAAGCCATCCTCGATGTATTGGGTTAGATTTAGTACTTGGCTGGCACGTGACTTGCCAGGTCGAAAACCTGCTTGTTGAGTTTATTGAGGATCATCCTTTCATACGGTAACTTCTAGGGTCTTCATGGTACTTACCGGGTTTCGGAACTGTCACAACTTTTGCCTTAAGTCACTTCTTGGTACGTGTTTCAATCTCCACCACCAAGATACTGCATAGGTAATAATTTCAAATAAACCATTTATAAAGATATTGAACAACAGTGACCCTAATTCCTTTTGCAATACCTGAAGTCGACAAAATTCCATAGAATACATAACTGGATCTTCCATCCAAATGGAAAAAAATATGGTAACTGAGTTAGTTTGGGTAATGTTGGATTATGCGGTATTTTCAAAAATTCATTATTATAAAAATTAATAATGTGGAAGTCCCGGAGGTTTGAGATGCAAAAAGTTTGGGCTTGGAGATAAACAACACATTTCAATAGAGAGAATAAGTATCTAAACAAATCTGACTGGAACCTCAATTTGAAATCAATCTGTTTTAAATAGAAACATAAAGAAAATGTTATGCAATATACTTGTTCTTTCCAACTTTACTTACTTTTAATCCTGAAAACGAAGACACTTGTCCGAGAGATATCCACGAGAGTGTTAAATACTAACCGAACTAATGCTTCGTACGGGTTATCAAACAAAAGAGATATTTTTAATGTACCGATTAAACGGTAAATTGGCTACAATACCGAACGGTCTTATACTGAAACCGTTCACTATCAGAAATTCCACCAAACTTAGAACCCGACGAGAACAATTTGAAATTTAATTATGCATGGTTTTTGCAAAGCAGGGAGGGGCGGGTTGTCTTGTTTCTCGTTTCCCGGAGAAATTCAGTAATGATTAATGAATAGCTTCGATGAATTTCGGAAGCGGCAAAGGACGCGTAAAAACGTTTCCTCTCTGCGTATGTTTCCAAAACCGCCTTGTAGTATTTCATGCATTACCTCGATATCTGCTACATATATCGAACATAAGTACACATGTACATATACATATGTATATAGATCAGAATAATTGACAAGGGATTACAACAAAGGAGAAACGCATATTTGGCATTTATTGATTTGGAAAAAGCTTTTGATAGAATGTCAAGATATGAAATATGGAAAAGTCTCGAAGAAAAAGGAGCCAAATTTGTAACTCAAGATGGGTTAAGACGGAGGATTAAATCCCGTACTGTTCACTGTATTCATAACGATATAGTAAAACAATGGTCACTGCAAACGAATAAAATTAAAACCGAATACAGGAATCTACAGAGGACACAAATAGCTGAGGCAGTATTTGCAGATGACGTTGTGGTGATAGCAGAGAAGGAACAGAATCTACCAGATAGTATAAATATATGGAATGAAACGCTTAGGAAAAAAAGTATGAACATAAATAAAAATAAAACAAAAATTATGACCACCGGCGAAGAACGACTAAATATACAGATTGAAAGAATAGGCATACAACAAGTAAATGAGTTTTACTATCTAGTCGTATCGATAGAAAACAGTGGCAAAATGAGTTAGAAATTAATTAAAGAATTGAAAAAGCAACCTAACTATACTACGCGATTAATAAAAACTTTATTACGAAAGAAGATATCACGAAGCACCACGATAAAAATATACAAAGAATGTCTACAGATCTGTTCTGATATACGGATGTGGATCATGGCTACTTAATAATAGGCAAAAAAAGGAAAATTCAAGCTGCAGAAATGGGAAATCTCAGGGGAATGAGGGACGAAACAAGAAAGGATAAAACGAGAAACTAGACATATCATGCACTTTGTTAAACAGCGACAACTAAATTGGTGGGACGACGAATTGAAAACATTAAACCAGTAAAGTTAATATATGAATCGAAGTACAGAATAAAGAAAAAAAGAAGACCGCGAAAAGTATAGAACCACACAATTGGACCAGCATCCAGAAGAGAGGGAAAAAGTAGGGAGAAACTAAAATTTCGGCCAGTAGCAGAAAATTGTTTATAGTTAAGAGTAGAAATTTACTCACCCGACACCCTTGTATTTTCAATTAACAAACAAACTGGTCCGAAAGTTTCAAAATATGTGTAGGACTTAAAGCCGTTATAACGGACATAACTTAGTCTCATTCCTAAGTAGCCTCGATATAGAGCCAGAAGTGAAGCATTTCATCCAAACTAATTTCGATCTCGCAGCAAAATTCCATGGTCATTTGGTCAAACGCTTTTGAAAAGTCAGTGTATACAATGGTTTTTGTAAGTTTTTGTTTATAGAGTTGTAATAAAACAGTAAATAGCTTTTAAAGATTTTATTGTTTATCGAAATATTTTCCACGAAGATTAATGCATGCGCTCGAACCAACTATGGAAGCAATTATTCCATTAATTTGTTGGTATAGTCAAAATTCCGCTTTTGAAGGCATCGACTGCTTCTTCTAATCACCACTACCTTTGATCATGCAGTCCATTCTTGATTTTCGGAATGATACAGAAAACGTTGGGGCTTAGATCAGGACTGTGTTCAACGTTGTGTCGCTTGTCTTGCGTGCTGTATGCGAAATTAAGCTAGATTGCAATTTAAAACATCAAAATTAGAAAATAATTTTATTGTCATTATCTTTCAATAAATAGGTATCTATGACTAAAATTGGTTCCTTTCTCATATTTTTATGGTACGCCTAGGATATATAGTGTTTACAGCTTGAGAGGCTTTGACTAGTACTTAGCATCAACTTAAAGTAAAAAAATAGAAATAGGGAATTCAAATGCCAAATATTTAACTCGAAACAATTTCAAGTGTTTCAAGAACTGTTACGATGGACTAGGATTTCTACAGTTTACAATTGTATACTCTAGTTGTAAATGTGTGTTTCACAAAATTTTATCAAATATCCAATATGTAACAAGTGTCATTATACAATTAGCTCCTATAATCATGCTTTATTTTTGCAAAGTACATAGATTTTATTCATTTAAATTTATGGCCAAGAAAACTATTATGTTGTGAATACCTGCACGTATTCTAGAGTATATTCATACATATACTACGTTACCACTAGATATTCCAACTTTATATACGTTTCTGTATTCGAATATCAATGGTCTAGGGTTTATTGAATAAGCAAATATTTTAGAATCGAAAATTTGAAATAACTCTCTTCCTTTTCATGCGCCATTAAATTTTATGTTTATTTAGAAATGTAAAACTATGTTTACAACTTTGGTGTTTCAGATATTCATGAGTATCCTTTCTTTTACGTTGGACTTGTTTATATGGCAAGTTCTAGTTTTAAAGTTCGTCTCGTAATCCAATTATTTTCCATATATTATATATGAAGAGGGTTTATCCTTTGTCTTTCCTAAAATATTTAATAGAATAGATGTTAGTGCCTAGAATTTAGATAAAGCTTAACACATGGTCTGAAAAGTCCCGGGCCTAACACATAGATGACGCTAGTTTTATTGCAGTCACCTTTCTCTCAGTTAGTACTAACCTTCAAAAGACAGCTGTTAAAATTTCATGATATTCTATTCATTAGTTTGTGAGTTATTGTGCTAAGAGTCACGCTACTTTTGTTATTTTCAAAACAATGGATCAAAAACAATTTCGTGTTTTAATTTTACACTGCTTCTTGATGGGAAAAAATACCGTTCAAGCGAAGCAATGGCTTGAAAAGTGTTATGGGGACTCCGCTCCATCAGAAACACCAATAAAGCGTTGGTTTGCTGACTTCAAACGTGGTCGTAGAGACACCGATGATGCAGAACACAGTGGACGTCCAAATGAGGCGGTAACACCAGAAAACATCACAAAAATCCACAAAATCGTTTTGAATGATCGAAAAGTGAAGTTGCGTGAGTTAGCTGACATCGTACCTTTACCTTTTCAAAAGAACGTATTGGGTTTATATTGCATGAGCATTTGACTATGAGAAAGCTCTGTTCAAAGTGGGTGCCGCGTTTGCTCACTGTTGACCAAAAACAAGAACGTGTTGATGATTCTGAGCAGTGTTTGGCCATGTTTAAACGTAACAAACCGGAATTTTTTCGTCGATATGTGACAATGGATGAAACATGGATCCATCACTTCACTCCGGAATCAAAACGATCGTCATTTGAGTGGACAGCAGCTGGCGGATCTTGTCCAAAGCGCCCGAAAGCACAGCAATCGGCTGGAAAGGTTATGGCCTCGGTATTTTGGGATATGCGTAGTGTAATATTCATTCATCCACTATCTTGCGAAAGGAAATACCATCAACAATGAATATTATATAGCGTTATTGGAGCGTTTGAAGGCCGAAATTGCAAAGAAACGACTGCACATGGCAAAGAACAAAATTTTGTTTCATCAAGACAACGCACCGTGTCACATGTCAATCAAAACAGTGGCAAAACTACATGAATTGAACTTCGAATTGCTCCCACATCCATCGTATTCACCAGATTTGGCTCCCAGCGACTACTAGATGTTCGCAGACCTCAAAAAAAATGCTCACCGGTAAGAAATTTCGCACGAATGTTTCGCCTATTTTGAGGCAAAAGATAAATCGTTCTACAAAAGTGGTATTGAAATGTTAGAGCGGCGTTAGAATGATTGCGTTGCTCTTGATGGAGATTACGTTGATGAATAAAGCTAATTTTGAACCAGAAAAACCGTGTTTTCTTTGTTAGGTGCGGGACTTTTCAGCCCATGTATTAGTTATGAAAGAAACTGGACAAAAATATTTCGGATGAAATAAAAATTTGATTCAACTTTTTTTTTGAAACAAATTAGATTTATTCCATATCCTCTTCTAAAGCCTAAAACAAAGATATTCAAGATCAATGTCGTTTTGTCAAAACTTATTCTGTAATGGTTAGATTCTCGTATAGTAAAGGTTTTATTAATATCTATTATGAAGACCAATACCCCCAAAACATTGCTGATGCATGAACATTTATAGCTTCTCTAGCTATAGTAGATTTGTTATCGAAATACCGAACTACTTATATCAAACAAATCATTATAACAACCAACAAAATCACTTTAAGATAAAGAGCATCACAATATTAAATTATAATTTCTAATATGTAAATAGATGTATTTTCTCATTAAAAATGCATTAATACATACTTCTGAAGGTAAAGGTTGTTAAACTTACAAACAGTAGAGTATATCGACGATCCACAGGAAATGAACATTTATATTCATAAGATATTAACCATTACTCTGTGGAATAGGTACTGATTCTGTAAAATTGTATATATGCCGTAAATATTAATAACTCGATTACCCGGTCAACTCTCGGCGACTGTAATGAAAGTATCGTGTAAATATTTAGGATTTCCCTTTCGGTGTAAATATTTATAGAGTGAACGCGCGTATGTGTATTTATATTTCTAGTATGATATTTCGCCAATAATACGTCGTATAATTTCATTAATACTGACCTGGATTACATGGCAGGGAATTACATAGATCAAATGTTAGTCTAGAATGTTTTTAATGTATTGCGATCACGGAAAATATGTTGCTTATATTGAAAAATCTTTTAGAACTAATATGAGTTCAATACAAATTGCTCGATATGTACACATGTACACTACAGTCCATATTAGTTCGGACACCTAGTAAAATGTTGTAAGCTCTGCTAAAATATAATTAATTGCTTTTGTACATAGATAACATTTAGATTATAACAAGAATATCGATTAGAGAATGATCAAAAACCTATTACATTTTATGACCCAATGCAGTAATTTCCAGAATAATACTCATCGCCATAAATAGGATTATTTTTTGGGACAATATTGCAGGTAATAAATTTACAATACTCTTTGTGGCGGGAGTACACCCTCCGAAAGTGTATTGTGTAAATGCTTTAGTTTCTAAATAAACCTGCTTGTGTTGCGTTAGTGTTAAGAGCGTATCCTATTGTGTGAACCTGATTAAACTAATTAAAATGCCGAGAAGAAAACCGACAAGTTTAGAAAATCGCACTGTTGCTTTTCATCAAGAAGGTTATTCAGTGGACAAAATTTCGACGAAATACGTGTTAATAAATCGTCAGCGAATGATTGGAAAAGGGTGCTTTGGACTGATGAGTCAAAGTTAAAGGTGTTCGGATAATGAAGGGGCGTTTTTGTAAGAAGAGAGAAAGGCCAAAGAATATTGCGGGATGGTTAGTGCCACCTGTTAAACAAGGAAAAAGTTCTGTGCTTGTTTGGGGTTGTTTTTTCAACCCCGATGAAGCGAATCGAAGGTACTTTGCGAAAAGGGGGTTATTTAGAAATACTGCAAGAAAATGCAATACCACCGCCTAATCGGCAATAATTTTATAATCATGCAGGACAACGACCCCAAGCCGTTAGGAGTGATATGTAAAAATTTCTTAAATGAAGAAGAAGAAGATCGCACTTTACAAATAATGACATGTGCGCGGCAAGGACCCGATCTAAACCCCCAAGTCAATATTTAACCGGTTAAAACATCGAATTGATGGGTGATCCGCCATACAGTCCTGATTTGGTACCCAATGATTTCCTTTTATTTCCCACCCAACAGTAAAACTATTTTAAATGACAAATATTTTCTTTTAAGCAACCCTCGTATGCAGCAATTTTGTATTTTTTTTTTCTGTGCGATGTATTGTATTGCAATTTTAGGTAGCGTAACAAACTGTATACAATAGTGGAATTTTCTATTTTACGTTCTCTATAACGCTATTTAGTTGTAATATTAAATTATCTTATCAGGAAATCGTAGAAAACAATAGAATCAAGGGCTAAAATTCTTAATTAAAAAAATAAATCTAAAATAAGATCAAATGATTGTAAATCTTTTTTATTCCTCTTTTTTTTTGATTTCGTAAGCTTCAGTGCGTGTTCAATATACTTGAATTACACCTGTTGTTGCTCTTTGAGATGCAGTGTTTTATTTGTGTTACACACACAGATACACGTATACATTTTGCAACATGATCTTTTATCAAGAACCACGATATTATTATTTGTATTAAACTCATTGTATATGTGTGCCATGTATATGTATCGTTCCCTACGGTTAGTAGACATCGCCGGCATTAGATTACGCGTTATTCTATCCGGCATGGCGCACGTAATATCCTCGAGAGCGGAGAAGGCAAATAAGTTCAGTGGGTTCGAAGATCTGCTTGTAGCAGCTCCACGGCCAACCAAGAGTATACACACACATGCTGATGCAATATTTACATACGACGACCGCAGAGTGCTCGGCAAGCGCTTCGCAAGAGACGTTGAATTTCAACGGGACATTAATCATGGCGAAGTTAACAGCTGATATCGCATTCAACCGCCGTATGTATATATATATATATATAGGATGTGTATAAATTGGCGCAATAGTTACACGCAGCGCCGTTCTTCGTACATTTTTGAATCGAAAATCTCAACATCAAGATATTGTATAGGTCGTCTAAAGTAGCTGTGCCGGGGAGATGCGCGGACGGGGAGACGAGATGTTACAGTGTGCGAGTGAAATAAGTAGACCGCTATTAGACAAGGTATAATCCGCGGTAAAAGTGTACAGAATACACAAAAAATTTGATTCTGCATGTACGGTTGTGGACAAAAATCAAGCAACTCTACAAAGAATGTAACTTTTTACGGAATTAACAAAGGTCGTAATATCATTCTGTGCATTTCAAACATTATTGTTGCCATATGAAGACTTACTTTTTATAACTACGAAAATGTACGTGACAAAAGTTAAGCAACCTCATATGTTGCACTCCTGGGAACCCCCTATTTCTATACTTTCTGCTCGCATCCTGACTCAGTTTCTATTATGCGATAAGATGGAAGATGTGCTTGATGAGTTTGTAAACAAACATTTCTACAAATTCAATGGATATTAAGATGAAAATCATTGAGCACTATCAAAAAGCTGTATCACAAGCGACTATAAGCAAAAATTTTGATGTAAACAAGTCCATAGTATCGAGAATGATACAAAGATATAAAGCTACAGGCACGGTTGCCACTAAATTTCGCTCTGGACGACCGCGAACAAGTTAAAGAGAAAAATGAATTCTTCGTCAATGTAAATTAAATCCCTGGATAAGAGCTCAAGAAATAACATCTTCGCTAGATACAAATCTAAGCACACGCACCATACGAAGACGTTTAGTAGAAGGCAGACTTTTTATACTCAAAGACGAGCGTGAAAACCTTTGCAAAGGCCAGCGAGAATACGTTTTGAAAAGGAGCACATGCCATGGTCTGTGCAATAGTGGAAAACCGTATTGTTTAGTGACGAATCGAAATTTAATTTGTGTAGCAAAAGATTGAATCCAAGATGTTGTCAGAAAACTATAAAGGACTAAGGTGGTGATGTGATGCTGTGAGGGTGTTTTTCTGGTAATGGAGTGGGCCCTTTACATAGTATAAACGGTATTATGGACCGATTCGTATACCTAAATATATTGCAAGACGTAATGCTGCCATTTGCTGAATGGAATACGTTATTTCGACGGCATTTTCAGCATGATAATGACCCTAAGCATACTACTAACTGAGCTATAAGTTAGTGTTATTTATTGGCCAACTCAATCTCCCAATCTCAATCATATTGAGAACTTGCGGGGCACGTTAAAGGAGGTTTTCATTCTGAGTGAGCTGTTGAACATTTCGCGGATTGGTGTTTGCACCTTGTCTAGCAGTCATTGCTCAGTTTGATGCAAACCTTAAAATAGTGCGACATTCACGTTCTGTTATCGTTTTGGGTCCTTTAGATTTGCGTGCGACCTTTATTTAAGAAACTGTGAATTACAATATGGGTTCTGCTCAAATTTGCTGCTATCTGTGCAACTGGACTATTTTTATCGCGCCAAATACGAATTAAACCCATTGCAGTCTTAGTCAATTGTTGTCCACATAGCATCTCGATATGTAGAAAGCATATTAATACATTAACATTTAATACACCATATAAAAGCTTTATTATAAAGTATTTTCTTTATTTGCACCGTACCCGATGATGACAAAACTAAAACTGATGATATGGCCTATACTTTTGTCACAGTAGGATGTGTGGTTTTCCCCAAATATTTTTGCTCATCACCATTTTCGCAATGCCAGTACCAGAAACTACTACAATCAACCCTATACGTTTGCTACACGGATTGACTACTCGAATTTTACAATATAATTCTTATTTTCCTTAAAGTTTATGGTTAGCCTATATTGTTGTCGTGGACTGTAGTGTAACTAAAGTTGGAGGTTTATTTTTAGTGTTGTTATTTGATTAATGACACCCTCTATTCAAGAGACATCCCTAGTACCAATACCCTTTTAAGTTGATGCACATTTATATTCTCTTTTACTGTATACCAGAGTGGCCGTACTTTTTGCTGGTCAGTTTAATTTTTCTAGTTAAAATGGTGGAATAAATCGTTCCTTGCTACTTTGCGAAAGTTTTATAATATCAAAGATTCTAGACATTAAAGCTATACTACTTACTTTAATAACATTTCATAAACGAATTATATCTAAATCTTAAATCCCGACAGCAAGACGGAAAATCCATTCCTTGTTTACTAAAAGAGATAATAAATAAAGTTAATAACGCGGAACCGATAAATAAGGGGACGAGAGTTCATTAGTATAATGGATTTGCAGCAAAGCGACCGACCACTGCGCCGCGTAAAGGAAATTCCATCATTCCGACGAGGATGTTTACTAACACGTCTTAATTTACGTTTAGATGTTTGAGAGTGATTTCAGGAAGAATTTAAGCGAACCGCAAAAGTATTTGCGGCTACACAGAACTATAATAGAAGCAATTAAGTTCTTTTTGTTCTTTCGGCGTCGTTATTAACTTCCTGTGCGAAGATTGAACAGATAGAAGAAGCAGCTGTTGTAAAGAACCTGACACCTAATAGAACTTTAAAACTTTTGATTAGACAGGAACGTTTGAATAAAATTATGGTAAATTCTCGATTGATCTTGTTTTCTTTTTAGTATTGTGTTTAGCTTTGAAAAGCTGCCATTTTGTTTGCCTTGCTTTTATTATTCATCAAAGTACAAAAAAATCAAATCGCTGCAGCTGGCTGTAGTATCTTATAAAATACTGTTGAGATCTGTCAACGGTTCTCAAAATGTTTTTGGATATTGATTGGACATTCAACACCAAATATGCCATTTAGCTTAATTTAATCCATTAACTGGATATAGGCATTAAATGTAAGAATTTTAGTCCACTTCAGACACCTAAAACGAATCATACCTTCACAAGTACGAATAAAGCATCACTCCCATTACGTTTGGAAGCTACATAACATCTCCATGGGTGGTTTGTTTGATACCAATTCCTTTCAGGAATAATAAGAGTAAAATTAAACTAAACTAAAAATTAATAAGAATCAATTTAATTATTCCAGAAACATTTTAAAGAGAAAGAACTCAGAGAGAAATTGGAAGACGAAAAGAAGGAGCGAAGAGGATAAAGAAGGAGAACAATAATAACAGAAAGATGGAACTAGAACGCCTCGAAACTAAAACTCCGATTTTAATTCACCTGTAGATTCTAGTTACGCTGTTGTAACTTGCAAGTTTTTTCATAACTTAACACAATGAACACTTAATGTTCTGATTCTCTGCATGTAACTTTCATCTGTAGAAAAAATAATTTGTAACCAAAGTCCATATCTAACTACCAGGACGAATCAAATATGAACCGGACTTTACTTTTTAACGCCCTCTAGGTGAAGTGAGAGGTTTGACGTTTTGATGTGTTGGAGAGGGTTGGGGGAGGAACTAAGGTGGATGGAAGTAAACAGATTCAGTTCGCCAGAGCAGATGGACTGTTAACCAGGGCCTGTTTTCTTAATTCAAGTAATTGATTCCATTAAAAATAGTAGAGTAGAATCTCAAGAGAGGGCGCAAATAAACAAATAGATATGTTGATAGCACGACATTATCGACTGCGTCACCGCTTTTTCTATCTATTAATATGATACCATTATTATTCATCATTTGTCCAATCACGTTGTCAACTAGCCTGTCGATTACTTTATGAACAAGTTAAATTTGAAAGCGTATTTGTTCTTGGTATATCCTATGATTCAATACATTTTTTTACTAGTTTAGCGGTAATCCTAGATATAGTGATTTAGAGTGTTAGGTTGCTGTAATTAGAAGGTTTTATTTTTCTATAAATTCAGAACAAGAGAGATTTATCTTGAAGGTAAGATTAGAAATACTTTAATGTAGTAAGTTTCAAAAATAAGAAAGATATAGTTCGAACGTGTTGAATTAGATCCAATTGTCATTTTAGAATATATCATAATCGTGCGCTATAAAACTTGTAGTGTAAAAAGGTGTGAAAATAAAGACGCAACCAGACGCCGTTACGAATTTAAGACCAGCAGAAGTATATGGGCTTCGGAAGGTGTGTCATTCATTTTAGTCCTCAAACTAAATTTTCAAATATGTACTTAAAGAAAGATGCGATACAAAGTCTTCCGGGCTTTCATACTCATTCAGGTAACGTTTCATTATTACACATTTGACATTGTAAAAGAAGTACACAATTTAAAGGTAATACTTTAACCGTATATATTGATAAAGTAAATTACCAAAGAAAGGTTTCAATCATTAACAGGACTATGTACTCCTATAATTTACAGATATCGCAGTAAACTCAACTCCACACAAATTATTAATTTATTCATTCCGAATAAATTAGTAATAAATTGTCTGGGGTGGAGTTTACTGCGATGCCTGTGAAAAATCCTTAATATGATTTAATTTGGTGTAGTATTCTGAATTTTCTGTAGTAATATTTCACTTCCTACAGTATTTAATTTAAATAATAATAATTGTTTACTTTCAATTCCTTTTTACTTATATTCTTAGAGTTGTACATATCGCATTCTAGTTCACAGAATCCTTAAATGAAGGTGACCATAGGGGAAACAATCTTATAAATCAACAGAGTTGTTTTACTTGTTTTTCCTGCATTGACAGTAGTATTACATGTCGATCAGTTCTACAACTAAAGTCCCCTGTCCAATTTATTAGGGCCACTTGCTAAAATAGCGATTTTCTTAAAATATATAATGAAAAACGTATTGTATAAGCATAAGTTTATTTAGAACTGTTTATACACATCGCCACAACTATATTAATAATTTTTTGTAATGCCTCCTTTGGCTTTTATAATAGTGCCTCAATACGCAGTTTTTTCTCATTTGGTCTGTCCTTTTTTTACCCATAACGAAAAAATATAAAGCGCATACAGGCAATAACTTAAAATGCAACACTAACACGTAAACACGGAAAAAGCGTTGTTACATAAACAAATAAATATTCTTTCTACAATGTAACCGATCCAAATAATCTGCGAATTACTGTGTCTTCCAATCTTGAGAGGCAAGATGTCATTAAGTGACACTTCCTCAATTGCTTCGAAAGATATTTAGGGAACGTATTTGGATAGGTATTGTAAACCCTATTTATGAATTTTACAGTTGTATTTGTAAAGTATCGAGTTGGAAACACACAAAAGCTCAAATTTATAAGGTGGCCCTAATAAAGTGGACAGGGACTGTACGATAATGTAGAAATTAGAAGCCACAACAGCGCTCTTGGGCTAACAATATTGCCACCAATTAAGTTCAAGCAACTCACCTTTTCGTGTTAGTTTGGTGAAATTTTCCTAGATAACACTTTTAAGGAACACGTAAAAATAATACGTGAAAATAGGCTTCTGTATTCATTATTTATTCTTTGTTACTAGCATAATGTTTGAGCAAGAGGTGCACACCTCTTTTCTTTTATTTAATTGTAAAATTCTATTTGCTATTTTCCTGTAATTGGCTATCGCTGCTGGATGAATGAACTTAAATAAATTAAAAAACCAAAAATACTGCACAACATCGCTATAACTCATCTTTCGAATTGGTTGGGAATCATATAACATCAATAGAAACTTCAATTCGCGAACTCGTATTTTCAAAGCCGTTTGTGCGTTGCGTCCTTTACGTCCTTTATGCTCGGACCACTATAATAATAATAATCATAACAACAGAGAAGGGAAAAGAACCGAATAGCAATACGCTCGTAGAGAACGAGGACAAAAGGACTTCTCTTTGAACTTGTCAGGACCGTTACGAACCTCCCTTCCTTTTTCTGCTATTTCTTTAGGGCGAACCAGGATTCGTCGGCTAATTGGATCTCGGTTTTCCCGTAAGCAAATTTTCGCGCTAATTCCATCCGGTACATATGCGGGAAGAGGAAAATTTCGAATTAGCCGATGTTAAGCAGATAAGTCCGAGTTGTTGCGATTTCGATTTGTCAAAAGGAATTACGGGAGATACGTGCTCGGGGATACTGAGCTAATTTAGTTAGCAAGGCTTTATTCTATTATTTGAATGCTGGTTTATTTTGTTGGACGGTATCTGTAGAGATTCGTTTTTATTTTATTGGATTTTGGCATAATATAGCTAATATGCTGTCGGAATCGCTTATATTGTTTATAATATTTCTTTAGGTGAACATTACCGTCACTGAATAAATTAGTTTAAAATGTAATCATTTCAGTTTAAAACGTTCGATTTAAATTTTCACACAAGGCGTAATGTTTTTTTTTCTTTTGCTTTAAACTTTTGATTATATTGCTTGGCAGAATATTTCCAAACGCTTCACGAGATATATTAGACTTAAAACAGATATTGTGCATAAATAAATAATTACTTGTATATTATTCTTTGATAAAATTTTATTGTATACATATATCCTGTTATTGCGGAACAATTTGCGTTTGATTATGGTGCGACCCCTGCTAGTAAATGGATCATAAGAGTTTGTTTATCCACAGATGTTTTTTCCATTTTTTTTTAAGAATTACTGTGAGGTGCTGTTGTTTTAGAAATTTAGACGAATATTTAGTACGGAGTTTAGATCATTGTTTAAATCACAATTGTTACAGTTTTGTTAATAATTTTGGTCTCATTTACTCTCTTCTACATAATTTTTATTGAGAAAAATAATACTGTTGATTCAACATTTCTGCATTGAATTAACTAAAATTTTGTTAAATGAGCAGCTAGTGATATATAATATTAACATACATTCATTAACAACCAAACGAGGTTGTTAAAATAATTCAAACAATGTGAACACACAAGATATTAATAGAGAACTGTAACTGTAATAAACAAACCAAAATAACCAAGAAAAAATAAAAAAGAAGACACCGTACGTACGGGTTATTTTTTAAAACACCTAACATGTGTATGATTCCAACTAGTAGTAGACTTGGAGAAGACAACGCCTAATGGACTCCACAAGCAACACCTTTCTGATCCCAGAAAATGGTAATCATGGCCTGTCTGTTGCCGAACGTTTCTTTGAACTTACACCACGAGACTGCGTAGTGTAATTGTAGCGCAATGCACCGGTAACGCAGAGGTCGTGGCTTCAAATCCTGCCTGGACTGATACCGTGAACTAGGGTGAAGTTTTTTGCCTATCTCCTTCGATATCAGTTGAATTGGACTAAATTCTCAATATTTTGCTATCAATTTATAAATCTTAAAGAAATTTTAGTTATAACAGAAGGGGGGAGAGGGGGGGAGGGAGGAATTATTTTCTGTAGCAAGAACTCACTCCATTTGTCGGGTTGACTAAGTTCCATAGCTGATTTCTTTTTGAAAAGATGGTTACTAGTCACCCTACAGAATTCAAATAAACAGATTTATTATGTTGAAAGCTGTTTAAATCTGGATAACATTTATCACGATATTCCATGGCACCGAGTAACCCCTATAGGTATTTAGCCGCTTCATTTGACGGTATTTCTTCAGGAATTTAGTTGTGTTGGTTAATTGCAAGGAAAATGTAATTTTAGCATTATTAATACCAACGGTGTTTAGTATTAATATCAATATTAGTTTAAGTGTAGGTAAGTTTATTCTTTGATATTCCAGTTGTTTTATATCGCTTTGGAATAAATGTTGATAAATCCGTACTTAAAGTAGGTTTCAACAATTTTGTCCAACCTAAAAATATTCTGGAGCAAATGTTATATCTGCTGGATATGCAAATGATTTACGATGCGTTCTATTACAGGTAAAATTAGTTATAATAACTTAATCACATCGACAATTCCTTATTATACTCTGCTACCGATAAATAGAAGCCCTTACCTCTACTTACTTCCTACATAATGAAGTTATATCGACCGTAAATGTCGATGAAGCGAAGTTCCTTTGTCTATATATTAGCTAGCTGTTACTAGCCGTGTGAGTTTCCTCATCGCGTGAAAATTTAATAATAAACCGCCTCTCATAGTTCGTGGGTATTTTCCTATCTATCTTCCGTCGAAGAGAAAGAAAAAAAACGCGAAATATCCCACACGCACTTTCTTGTTCTTCGGTGAGATACGAGCCGAGATAAGGATAAAATTCGCTTTGTTTTGGGTCAATACGTTTTCCCATGACATCGACGACGCGATCGTAAATCAGCTTCGTAATTCTGGAAGTATGTTCGGTGCGGATGCGTGGTAAAACCCGCTGCCGCCGTTTCGCCCGGTCGTGCCGGGCTGCAATTAATTACACATGTACCTGGAAGATATGCTCGGTTTCCTGCGTGATTTAATGTTAGATTAAGCTGTATCAACGCAACGCATACGGGATAATGAAAGCGGCGCGTTCAAGTTAACGCTTCGATGTTCAGAAGGTGCATGCTATAAAATCAAATGAACGATTGAATGAATGGAACTAAATGTAGGTCAATTGTTGAGAGGCATGCGTGTTGAATACGGGGAATAAACAAACAATGTTAAACATTACGTATAATTCTATCGATTCATAGGTTGATAAAATCCTAAACAAGGAGCAATCTTTTGACGCAAAGACATTTCCAGTATATAGATCATATCTACATAATACCAAGTATACCATAATACAAAGTGTTGTTGTGCTGTGGCTAATTCTTGAATTGTATGCCGTGATTGTTCATGAAAATGGATCCTGCAGAACAAAGAGCCGCAATAGAATACCTCTAGAAGAAGGCCATGACGCCAATTCAAATTCGTAAAGACATTATAGCAACTACTGGTAAGTCTGCAGTTTCTTATGATATAGTCAAACGCTCGTGTCAAGATTTTAAATGCGGAAGAACATCCTGTGAAAATCAACATGCCGGTGGTCCT
Organism: Trypoxylus dichotomus; assembly: GCA_023509865.1. NCBI lineage: Eukaryota > Metazoa > Arthropoda > Insecta > Coleoptera > Scarabaeidae > Trypoxylus > Trypoxylus dichotomus. Next base: position 41,755,233 of record CM042081.1, read on the forward strand.
CCCATAACTGAAACAACAAACAAAAACATTAAAAAAGTACACGATGTTGTACTGCAAGACCGACGAGTACACATTAGGGGCATTGTGGAAGATACTGGCTTATCACGTAATGTGGTGCATAACATACTGGATAAAGAATTGGATATGAAAAGGATGGGTGCAAAATGGGTGCCTCGAATGTTCACCATTGATCAAAAAAGAAAGGTACCAAGCAAACAAAGAGAACTTTCTTAGTCGGTATGTGACCATGAATGACTCATTCAGGGTCACATATGCACCACTATACTCCCGAGACCAAAGTGCAAAGTAGAGAGTGGAAATATCATGGTTCTCCTCCTCTACACAAATTTAAGGTCGTACCGTCTGCTCGAAAGGTTTTGCTATCTGTGTACTGGGATGCTCAGGGAATCGTTTTATCTAACTATTTGCAAAAGGGACAGAACATTACATAGGACTACTATTTCTTACCACGAAACAACCGAAAGAAAACTACAATTTTTCCTTTAGCGAACCACCATTTCTAATCGCTGGTAGACAAAGAAATGTTTGTGTTGGCTTACATAACACATGGGCTGAAAAGTCCCGGGCCTAACAAAGAAAACACGTTTTTTTGGTTCAAAATTAGCTTTATTCATCAACGTAATCTCCATCAAGAGCAATGCAATCATTCCAGCGCCGCTCTAACATTTCAATACCACTTTTGTAGAACGATTTATCTTTTGCCTCAAAATAGGCCTCAGTTTCAGCGATAACCTCTTCATTCGTGCGAAATTTTTTACCGGCGAGCATTTTTTTGAGGTCTGTGAACAGCCAGTAATCGCTGGGAGCCAAATCTGGCGAATACGGTGGATGTGGGAGCAATTCGAAGTTCGATTCATGTAATTTTGCCATTGTTTTGATTGACTTGTGACACGGAGCGTTGTCTTGATGTAACAAATTTTTTTCTTTGTTATATGCGGTCGTTTCTTTGCAATTTAGGCCTTCAAACGCTCCAATAAAGCTATATAATATTAACTGTTGATGGTATTTAATTTCTAAAGATATTAGATGAATATTCCACCACGCACATTCCAAAATTCCGAGGCCATAACCTTTCCAGCCGATTGTTGTGCTTTCGGGCGCTTTGGACGAGGTTCACCAGTTGCTGTCCACTCAGATGACGATCGTTTTGATTCCGAAGTGAAGTGATGGATCCATGTTTTATCCGTTGTCACATATCGACGCAAAAATTCCGGTTTGTTACGTTTAAACATGGCCAAACACTGGTCAGAATCATCAACACGTTCTTGTTTTTGGTGACAGTGAGCAAACGCGGCACCCACTTTGAACAGAGCTTTCTCATATTCAAATGCTCATGCAATATAAAGCCAATACGTTCTTTTCATATCTTTACGATGTCAGCTAACTCACGCAACTTCACTTTTCGATCATTTAAAACGATTTTGTGGATTTTTTATGTTTTCTGGTGTTACCGCCTCATTTGGACGTCCACTGCGTTCTGCATCATCGGTGCCTCTACGACCACGTTTGAAGTCAGCAAACCAACGTTTTATTGTTGCTTCTGATGGAGCGGAGTCCCCATAACATTTTTCAAGCCATTGCTTCGCTTGAACGGTATTTTTTTCCCATCAAGAAGCAGTGTAATTAAAACACGAAATTGTTTTTGATCCAATGTTTTGAAAATAAGAAAAGTAGCGTGACTCTTAGCACAATAACTCACAAACTAATGAATAGTATATCATGAAATTTTAACAGCTGTCTTTTGAAGGTTAGTACTAACTGAGAGAAAGGTGACTGCAATAAAACTAGCGTTATATATGTGTTAGGCCCGGGACTTTTCAGCCCATGTGTTAAGTGGATAGTTGACGAAAAAGTGCTTCTATTAGTTGAAGGATGCGCAAATTGTGACAAAGATATTTTATATCAAGGCTAACAACCTCTGGCTATATTTTACCCTCTGTTTGGATGACTAATACAGTAATTATTTCAACAACGTGCTACCTCATCAATAATTTTTTTTCGGTTCACCGCCCTTTGGACTAAAATATTCAAAAATCACTCGAAAGCGTTACTGAAACGCCAAAATATTCACATTCAATTTGCATTCATCACAGGGGAAAATGATATTACCGATTTTTAAAGCTCCATGAATAAAGTTTATGTCAATGTTTATCATCAAATGTACCGTCCGTAATTTTTATGTTTGAAATCGAATAACGATTTCATTTCGATTACAAATAAGCTCGTTACATAAATCTAGAGTGTTATGGATCGATTGCGTGAAACTCATACATATTACAAGCTCACGTGCAAAATTTACTACGCTACCCGAAAAACAGTTATATTTTTAATAATCAACAAGCGTTTCGAACAAATAGGCTCGCAGCTAATCATACTTGCCATTCGATAGGGTCATAATTTATTCGTTGGCGCAGCGAAAAAAAGAATAATGCACGCGCAATAAAAATGTAATTTATGTTCGGAATTTAACGTACTACAGGGTTTTTCGTTTTTTTTTTTTGCAATTGGGTATAACGCTCATATCACCACATATACTCAGCAAAATTTCTATAACTCTATATTCACTTCTATAGTAGAATTAATGGCATAAGAGGGTAAGAGTAGGAATTTCAATTGCATTACATAAAAATTTCAAAACATGGTTTAGAAACTGGTAGGCTATAAACGGATGTTTAGTGTGGACCTAGAAGTATTTGGTCACAAATTAATGCTGAAAGGGGTTCACGCTCCAGCGGACGATGCAACTGCAGATATAAAGGATAATTTCTTTGAAGATCTAACAGGTATCCTAGATACTGTGGGAAATAGGAAAGACGTAGTATCAATAAGAGACTTCAAGCCCAACATTGTGAAGATATGATTAATGATAATGGAATGCGGCTAGCAGAAGTATATCATCAATACGATTTGAAGGTGATGAATGGTTTATTTAATCATAAAGAAATACATAAATATACCTGGTTTCAACCGACGAAGAAACAATAGTCTATCATAGATAACATAGCTGTTAGGCAAAGCCCCGCTCTTAAAGTTCAGGATGTGAGAGTACAGCCTACTGTGGATCTGACCATTATCTCGTAAAAGAAAAGCTTTTTTTTTCATTTAAATATCAAACCAATGAAGAATACAGATGTAAATCAAACTAGTCAAGTACTTCAATGGCCCACGTACACTTTAGACAGTCTTTTCGACGAATCGACTGTATTTTGGTATAAAATGAGGTTGGCAGCCAAAATGAGAAATTTAACAGATGCTTACAATCGCAGAACAGTATAATATCATCAGCAAGTACATTTGCGAAACCGTACACGAACTGTTGGGGCAAACAGGCAAGAAACTCAGGAGACCAAATGATGTTTGGTGAAATGATGCTCGCATATCAGAAGTGGGTGACCACACAAGATCCGGAGGACAGAATAATCCATATGAGATACCATTATGAAGTAAAAAAAGAAAGCCATGCGTAATTGTTGGGAAAGGAAGTGTGATGAGGTGGACAGACTTGTAGGAAGATCAAAATCTAGGACCAGAACAGACTACGACAAAAAATTTGGAAATGGAAGCCTGGATCTTAATAGAAGAAAAAAAGGAAAACCAAGAAGGAGTTGGGAAGAGGAATTAAAGAGGATGTGCAGAAGACAGGACTGTGGGAAGATGGTTTTGGGGATAGAGCCTCTTGGAGATTGACCAAAAAATGTTCAACTGTGCCTGGGTTGAAACCTCTGATAGGGAAAGATTTGTAGCCTATTACACCACCACGGTGGTGGAATAATTCTCTTTCGATAAGATCCTTCAGTAGTAGTTGTGTATGTGGATAGTCAAAATTCAATGTCTATTATTGATATAATGGCCACTAACCAATCGTTTGCTACCTCAATGGCTTCTATTAAAGAAATCTTATATCCTTTTTAAGATTCCACTCCTTACCTGGTGAATTTGATACTGGACGATGACCTGCTACTAATTTCACATGAAGAATATCATTATTCTCAAAATGAACAGAGCACAACTATTTGGTTCTATTTTCAACAAAGATTTGTTTCCGGAAAGTGAAGCCCAGTCTTTGAATTGTTCCGGATCTTCTGTCGGATTAGGAAAGTTAAGCGACATAACCTTTCTCTTTATTCCCCGTGTTACTTTTTTAACCGACCATAATTAATGAAAACAAGATTGCAGAGCCTCGACTTTGTAAATAAGATTTGTACACCTAAAAGTCTGCGTATTCGAATTCATCAAGTATTTCTTAAAAACTTCTTAACATCGCTCTGCTTAAAATATTCCTGTAGTTTCTCAGATGACTTTTAACGTATTCAGCATTTATTTTATTTTTCACGCGGAAAAAAATTCGCGGAATAAATTTACCCGATGGAAGCAGAAATCTTTTTATTCGTTGGAACGAAAACCTATTCCACTAAAACACCTCTCATACATTTCGCCTCACGAGGAACAATAATTAATACTCGGCTTGGCGACTTCGTTCTTTGTATCTTCTTTCAGTTCAAACGGCGTGTATTTTTACGACGAATCCGTACATCAATCAGTGCACGGCAGTGTGCAACAAAGGGACCGTCTTTTTGTTGAAACTAAACGAAATTCGGAAACGTTTCATGTCACAAACGTGTGTTACGTTTCGAAACCGCTGACACGTTGCGGGTCCATTCTAACAATAAGTTGAAGTCGGGGAAAAGCTTTGTTTCTAATAAGGGTACGCGAAATGATGTGTGCACTACATGCTATCCCTATCTAATACGTATGTATGTATATCCACGGATGCATAGAACAGCACCTTTAGACGCTATCCGTTCACCTTAATCTTTTCAATTTAAAAGTCGCAGCGCGCTTGCAGAATACGTGTCCTGTTTAAGGAAGTAGACGTGCGTATCTACTTAAAGAAACGAGGAAAAAATTCCTATACCAATTAAGGAAGGAGTTATTTCCGCATTCTACTTTATGGGAGCTACATAAGTATATACACTGATTGACCTCAAACATAATCTTGAATATTTTTAGGCAATATTGTAACATATGTAATTTATAATAATAATATCACTTTCTATTACCCAACAGACCGAAACTGATTCAATAACAGAATAATTCTACAATGGAACCATCTAACATATAAGTATTTAATTAACTAAGCATTCACCTACTTCTAGTTGGTTGTTTGATTCATGTTTTTGACATTTAGTTAACTGACATTTGTAGAGCATATCTATATAATATCAAGTTTGTATCTCAAATTGTTGTTGGCTAATTCTTGAATTGTGTGTCGTGATTGTTCATAAAAATGGATCCTAGAGAACAAAGAGCCGTAATAAAATACCTCCAGAAAAAGGGCATGACGTCCTAGCTGTAGAGATTCGTAGTAGGTGATGCGACCCCGATTTCAGGCGTGGCACAATGAGACCAACTCCAGACAACAAACCAGGGGAGTCAATTCTTCCGGCGCGAATGTTTTGCATAAAAAGAGCACTAATACGGCTTCTTCTTTCAACAAGCGTTACCAAGTCATGCCTCTGAATTAGTTCGTCGTAGGGTATCTATCGCATAGGATACCGCCCATCGTTCTTATATGAGATGTTTCAAAAATTCGCGCTGAATCCGCTCAAGATTGATTTGGATGTTGTAGAAAGGATACCAAGTCACGGATGCATCTTCGGGTTTGGAAACCATGTAAGCAAAGAAAAGGGTCTTTATTGCATTAAGGCTAATAAAATCCTAGCAAGTGCAAAAAATAAATCCCAATAATTTAGAAGCGGCTGTTGTGACATCTGAGACGTGGTTGGAGAGTTTAACTTTTCATCATATATCACACACACCTACATCTTTAGTAGAAGGCTGAGGAGCAATATTAATATTGTTAATACAATACAAAGAAACAACTTTACGCACCCTTTTTGTAAAAGACATGACAAAACACTTGTCTGCATTTAATTTTAAATAATTATGCAGACACCAGGTATGAATCATGTCCAAATTACGCTGCAGAAGGTTAACATCATTGAAGGAGTTAACGGCGTGGATTTTAATATCATCTGCATAAGCTAATAAAGGACAGTTAATGGACTTTAAGAGATCATTAATATATATATATATATATATATATATGTATATATTAAAGAAGAGCTGGTCAAGGTTCGTTCCTTGAGGTACTCCAGATTTGGAGTAAAAAGTTCGAGATTTAAATCCATTAAAGTAAACGCAATTAAGTCTATTTAGAAGATATGATCGAATTAATCTAAGGAAATTCCTGCGGACACCGAAGAAACTCAGCTTCTCCAATAACTTATGATGATCAAAGGCACGGGAAAAATCAGCATAAATAACATACAGTTGACCACCCCCATCCACTGTTTCAGCTATTGTTTGAGAAATCTGTGCCAAGTTAGTAGATTTATTTGCCAAGAAACCATGCTGAGATTCAGAGAAATGTGATTTAATACCATAAGAAAGACATTTATAAATTAAGACTTCAAGAACCTTCGCAAAAGAAGAAATTATCGCCACAGGTCTATAATTGCCAGTATTGGAACTATCAAATAACCCCTTTTCAAGATTGGCGAAATTCTGGCTACTTCCCATACATCAGGAAACGTACACGTGTGTAGAGGTAGATTAAAGATTATACAGACAGGAGTGGCAAAGATAGTAGCACAATCCTTCACAAAACAGCAAGGAATATTATCATCACCAGCTGTAAATTGGTTCTTTAAAGTCTTGATGCACTGTATTACTCCCTATACCGAAACATACTGGAAACACAACTGTGGTAAGCTGGAATCAATATCTGGAAGATGAGAATCCAAAGACTCAGGTAGAAAAACATCAGAGAATAATGTGGCAAAAGCATTAACTATCAATGTTGGATCACTGAATTCGTGAGCGTCATCAAAAACTAAATATTTTAAAAATTTTAAATAAATAAAAATTAAACATTTTAATTAAATAAAAACTAAATATTTTATCTTGGTTTTTTTTTTGGCAAAATTATTAACTGGTCTCCACTTTATTTTCATAAATTTGATACAGTCGCATTTCTGAAAATATTTCTTTTCAATATGAAGAAATGATTCTTTTCTTGTATCAACACGAAATTCGACGCGAGAATAGAGATAAGGTATTTATACTTCCATTTTACACGCGAAAGCTTTTTATCCGTTTTTCACATCTTCTCGCCTCTCATACGCACACATATATATATTTTTTCCAATTTATCTCGTCATAATAAAAATTGCGAAGAAATACGTAAACATCCAATAACGCCCATCCGTCTTTTTCTCTGAACGATAATGGAATTGATCTAGTAAATAGCTTTGTATACCTAAGGCCTGTGTGTACATAAGAAAACCGTGGAAAAAACATTTTAATCTCTCTCGGGAATTGTGAACGAAAACATAAACATCGACAAATATACGAAAGCCTACGCAGAGAAGAGATGGCCGTACTTATAGATTGATCCCGGTACTCATCGTGGACCGTATCACCGCCTACGTTCTTTAATAAATTTACAAAATGGAAAGTAAACACATTTTCGACGCCTCCTATGATCACGTTTCCTTTGTGCGAAATGAGGCGTTTTATTGGGTTGTTGTTTTACGTCAATTTGCTACTCTTGAAATTCTTTATATTTCGTAGGAGGATTTATAAAAAAAAAATAATCCAGGTTTTTAATTTTAATTAGTTTAATAGACCGTCCCGATACAAACCCATTCTGATGAATGGAAAGTAGCGATCTAACGTAGTCGTAGATCCTACTCTATAGTACTTGCTCAAATACCTTTGAGAAGTTTGCTAGTATCCTTATAGTTTTATAAGTGGTAATATATTCTGTCTCCTTTTTTAAAAACCGAAATAATTCTCTGCTTTTCCTATTTTCAGGGAAAATTAATAATTGTAGACATATGTTAAATAAACGGTCTAAGCGGATAGGCTAGCTCCGGAGCACGGACCCCAATAATAAAAGCAGGTACAGTGAAATCTCTCCTGAACGGACACCAACGGGACCAACTGAAGATGTCCGTTCAGGAGGGGTGTCCGCATAAAAGAAATATGTAGTAGATACAACAAAAATCGTGTTTTAACGAAAAATGAATATATTAAAGAAATTGGGTCATTTAAATCGTATATGTATATAAATATTTTTAAAATAAATAAGAAACTTTAAACTTAAGAAAAAAAGTTTTATTTCCTTTAGATATATACATACAAAGTATAATATATGTATGTACATAGAAACATAGATGCAGTATGTAATACAAAACAATTAAATGAATAGTCACTTTAAGGACGCAAAAATCCATATATTGTTGTTTGTCTTCTCCTCCAAAGACTTTGTATCTCCGTGATTTTCGACAAAACTTTTGAGCTGCTTCATCAGGGTAATAGCTTTACCATAATTTGGGATAGCTTCTGTTGGCATAGGAACCTCATCGACATCAGAATCTTCCGAAAGTTCTTGTATTTCAAGTGGATTTGCAATTTCTTGTTCTGAATCTGGATCTTCAACATACAAATCTTCATCTACGTTCAAAAAATCGTTAAGGTTTTCATTATCCGTCAATTTCAATAAATTCTTATTTTTGAGAATATCTGAAAGTACACTAAGAGGCAAATGATCTTCTAGGTCAGATGTATCAGCCTCAGTTAACTGGTCTTCACTTTGCATATTTACATGATTAAATCCTATTTTGCGGAAGCAGTTTTGAACTGTCTCTTTGGTTGCTTGGTCCCAAACGGTTTTTGCCAAATAAACTGCATCCAGTGGTGTAATTTTCTTTATTAACTCAAAAGCTGTACCGGCAGTTTCAATGTTTACTAGCAGATGTTTGAGTATTAGACTTCGGTAATAAGTTTTAAAATTCTTTATAATCCCCTGGTCAAGTGGTTAACAAGCTGATGTACAATTAGGAAGTAAAAATAATATTTTCATATTATTTAAGCGAACGTCTTTCGAATGAGATTCTGCATTGTCTAAAAATAACAAAATGTTTCTTTTTTATTTAGCCATTTTCCAATCTAGGTCTTGCAACCACTCTGTCATAATTTCTCCTGTCATCCAAGCTTTCTTATTGTATTTCCAAGTTACAGGCAGGTTATTTATATTAATGTTTTTAAAAGCTCCGGGTTTAGCTGACCTACCAATGACTAGGAGTTTTTCCTTTTCACCCACCATATTTGCACAATGCAAAATTGTAAACCTCTCTTTGGGAAAATCATATGCATACCTATTAAAGGAATTCCCTTATGCTGAGGTGCTGTAAACCAGTCACAACACAATTTGTCAATTTTAGTACCATCACCCGTCAAAAAGCTTCTTTTTTCATTCAAATTGCGGTTCGACATCCATTTGTTTAGAAGGATTTCTTTATGTTTATTTATATCTGCAGCTTGTGTTTTTCCAATATTAAAACGCTTGGATAAGTTCCTTGCACTTAATTTCTCTTTATTGTAAACTTCAACAATCTCAATTTTTTGTTTAAGCGTGAGAATTTTTCTATCTGGAGCCATTTCTACAATGAATGTGTCGCCCACTCTGTCTTTTCCGCATAGACATCGGACTAATACTGAAAGCAGATTCAATCGAAAGCGTACACCCAAAGAATAAGAACGGTAAATCCCCGACCATCTTGGGGAAGTCCCTAATTCACGCCAGGCAGAAAAGCGCGACATAGGCTGCGTTTGTACCAAAAGATATAGTCGGTGAATCTCCGGTTTACTCGGGGAAGTCCCAGCGAAATTGGCGCGATTGGGAAATGCAATAACAATACTCTCCATATAAAAATAAGATAAGGCGTTTCTTTGCATTTTATTTTTTGTCCGGTTAAGAGAACATTTTCTCGTGTCCGCGTCCGTTCAAGAGAATGTCCGTCCAAGAAAGAGTTAATACAATGGAAATTATATTAGAGCCGGTCGGGACCATGAGAAACTGTCCGTTTAAGGGAGGTGTCCGCGAAGGGGAATTTCACTGTGCATATATTATCATCGCCAGAAATAAAGAGGTACGCTATTTTTTTTAAGTTCTTGGTTTTATTCAAAAACAAAGAAATTCTTAAGTGCGTATTGGGACACTCTTTACAACGAAAGAAACGTTTCGATTGCACAAACCGCTACTGAGAAATCTAACCGGTCCCATCAATAAATCGCATCGTCGGCGATTCATCCAGCGGAATCTATTGTTTACTTGTTCGCGGTTCAGTGAATCTCTCGCTAGTCGGATGGCATGTTAGGGAACGGCTCTTAGCTCTTCGTCGTCGTCCGATCGATGCAAACGCCTCAAGGGTATATTTCGTGAAAGCAAAATTTCAGGTCACGACGTTCAACTTGAACGTAAATTATTGTTTCCGTCTGCGGGGTTATTTTGTTTACCGAGATTTCCCCTTGTCCCTTCGTCACCCGTCGTCACCCTTTCCTATAGCGTAGCGCTTGCTATTCCGACGTAGAATTAATTATGGTGATCCGTATGCCCTGCGTGATTGTCTTGGAATTAAGTCGGCAAATAGCAGGAGTGAAGGAGGAAGAGGATTAATAAATATCCTAAGGCGTGGGCGAAAGGATCAACGTCACAAACAGTTTACAATTTGGAAGGATATTTAACTGAAATGTTCAAGATCTAACGGATGAAAAAAGCATTAATCAAATGGTATAAAGTCAGTGCAACGTATTGTATAGAAATTTGCAATTGTTGCAAATTAACAGCGTTTTTATTTGCGTAAATATTTATATTTATAGAGGTGGCTGTTGCTAACATAGAAAGTCTCTCTCAATTCGGAATCACCGATTCTGAGCAAACTTGCTCTGTAAGAAATTGGTTTCCGTTTCTGCTAATAAAGCTTTCAAGAGAGGTGGTGGGGGTTATAATATAAAAGTGTCATTACGACCAATATGGCAGAAATTTAAAAATATGTTTGGATATAGATGTCGCTAGCAGTACCAAATTCAAAAATAAATAAATAAAGGGATGTGCTAAATTTGGTAAGATGCCTCTGCAGTTGGAATACGTTTCATCTCTTTAAAATTATCAAATGGTAATACTGGCTGGTCTTTTTTATTAAATGACACTATCCAGGCTCGTAGAGGACGTACGCGTTACTGAACAGCACTAAAGAACTCACTATTTTTCTATTCCTACTTTCTGCAGTTCAGAAAAAAGAAATAGCGTTTTGTTTTTTGTCATCCTTTTTGAAATATATTTATTTATATTTTTATCCATCCCTTTTTCGTTCTATATATGCTTATCTCGTATCACTACCGAAGTATTTCTCGAATTAATACAAATATTTTTTCGACTAACTGCCTATTTCTTTTTTGTTGTATTTTTCCAGTTTAGCTTAGTTCTGCAGCAACAAAAATAAAAAATTGCTATCCAACAAGGAAAGTGGATTTTGCACAGCTCCTTTATAAGGTCTACTCAGGAAATCACGAATTTCGAACACTGTGGCACTGGTACACTGAAACACTTTAGATTGTGATCAAGTATACACCGGGCACACAAAAATATCTATTACCATTACATACAAAGAGCATTTAGCTCATCTGAAATTCAGAAGGTTTGACAAACCTAGTGTCGCCCTATAACACATGGGCTGAAAAGTCCCGGGCCTAGCACATAAATGACGCTAGTTTTCCTCCTTTCCCTCAGTACTAACCTTCAAACGACAGCTGTTAAAATTTCATGATATTCTATTCATTAGTTTGTGAGTTATTGTGCTAAGAGTCACGCTACTTTTGTTATTTTCAAAATAATGGATCAAAAACAATTTCGTGTTTTAATTTTACACTGCTTCTGGATGGGAAAAAATATCGTTCAAGCGTAGCAATGGCTTGAAAAGTGTTATGGGAACTCCGTTCCATCAGAAACAATAATAAAACGTTGGTTTGCTGACTTCAAACGTGGTCGTGGAGACACCGATGATGCAGAACGCAGTGGACGTCCAAATGAGGCGGTAACATCAGAAAACATCAAAAAAATCCACAAAATCGTTTTGAATGATCGAAAAGTGAAGTTGCGTGAGGTAGCTGACATCGTAAAGATATCAAAAGAACGTATTGGCTTTATATTGCATGAGCATTTGACTATGAGAAAGCTCTGTTCAAAGTGGGTGCCGCGTTTGCTCACTGTTGACCAAAAACAAGAACGTGTTGATGATTCTGAGCAGTGTTTGGCCATGTTTAAACGTAACAAACCGGAATTTTTGCGTCGATATGTGACAATGGATGAAACATGGATCCATCACTTCAGTCCGGAATCAAAACGATCGTCATCTGAGTGGACAGCAACTGGTGAACCTCGTCCGAAGCGCCCGAAAGCACAACAATCGGCTGGAAAGGTTATGGCCTCGGTATTTTGGGATCTGCGTGGTGTAATATTCATCGACTATCTTGAGAAAGGAAATACCATCAACAGTGAATATTACATTACATTATATAGCGTTATTGGAGCGTTTGAAGGCCGACATTGCAAAGAAACGACCGCATATGGCAAAGAAAAAATTTTTGTTTCATCAAGACAACGCACCGTGTTACAAGTCAATCAAAACAATGGCAAAACTACATGAATTGAACTTCGAATTGCTCCCACATCCACCGTATTCGCCAGATTTGGCTCCCAGCGACTACTGGTCGTTCGCAGACCTCAAAAAAATGCTCGCCGGTAAGAAATTTCGCACGAATGAAGAGGTTATCGCTGAAACTGAGGCCTATTTTGAGGCAAAAGATAAATCGTTCTACAAAAGTGGTATTGAAATGTTAGAGCGGCGCTGGAATGATTGCGTTGCTCTTAATGGAGATTACGTTGATGAATAAAGTTAATTTTGATCCAAAAAAACCGTGTTTTCTTTGTTAGACCGGGGACTTTTCAGCCTATGTGTTATGTGCTTGAAAGTAGTCATGGTGTTGAAAATGTAAAGCTAATTCGAAATGTAAACAACAATGTATATTTAAATTGCTGTGAAGGTATGGAAATTTACAAAAACAAACATATTTTAATGAATATAGATTTAGGCCCTCTAACTTGCAACCTTTACTCTTTACTAAACCATACACGACCAAAGTCAGTCGACCGAAACTTCACGAGGGCGACCTGAAATGCTTCCGGAATCGGCAAGAGATGGCGCACGAAGGCTAAAGTGGATTCATTGGTCGGCGAGGGTAACCTTTTTTTATGGTAACTGTCAAAATTTCAGACGTCTACTGTCAATTCTTGTTGTTTAAGAGTGTGTTTTATATAGCGAGTCAGGTGATTTCACAAAAATGAATAAAATAGTTGGCGGATGCACATCATTATTTTTAACCATCAGATTTTGGGTGAGCGAGGTCAAACGTGGCCGCACAAGCACAAGTGACGAACCACGTAGGGGACGCCCAAAAACCGTTACCAACGTTGAAATGATCGACAACATTCATGATGTCGTATTAGCCGACCGCCGATTGAAGCTGAAAGAGATAGTAGAAACAACAGGCATCTCAGAAGAACACGTTGTCCATATCCTACACGAAATTTTTGGTATGAAAATGCTTTCGGCGTGATCGGTACCGCGTTTGCCCACACCGGAGCAAAAACGAAATCGGGTATTTCCTGGAAAATAAATTGTTCTTTTATCCAAAGAAAGGTTATTGGAAATCACCTTGACCTATTTATAGAACAATTAAATATAAACATCCAGTTTAAGATCTGTTATAAGGTCAAATTTTGTACTTGAGACGATTATTTTTGAATTAATTGACATCATGTAATGAATAAGCGAAGACGCTAAGTTTGCCCATTTTGTGAAGAATCTCTAAACTGAAATTCTAAACATACTTCGAGATTTCGCTAGAATTGAGGTTTAATTTAATAAATGAAAACAGGGCGTAAAACTGGAAAACAAGACTACAAGCAACAAATATAAACACGAGACCTATTTAAACTTGGAGACATAAAACATTTCATCAAAAACTGCTAGCGCATTTTTCTTAATGTAATGATACAGTAATGGGACGAAGCAAAATACACTTTGCTTGTTTCCATTTGTCATTCTAATTTAAGAAAGAAAAAGAAACACCCGCATTCGCCAAGAGGAAATTTGCAATCCTATCCATTTCAGTTAACCTCATTTTACAGGACATCTACACCAATAAACCCGGCGCATTCACTTACAAAAACTTGGACGACGTGATATTCAACCTTTCCTTCTTCTCCCCCCGCCGCCCCTCGATCCGGCAGCATTAACAGATAAAATCCACCGAGCGTACGAGAATTTTTCATGTAAAATATTTAAGAACTTAATGCACGAGTTCTCGTTTCTTATCTCAAGTTCACTTCAATGTGCGCGGAATAAATTTTCGAAAGTCTTCAGCCATTTTCCATAAATTATTTCCGAGTTGATAAGCGCCCAGTATGCTTAATGATTATCAAGATATTCGCATGGCGCTGCATGCGAAATGTAATCTTTTTCCTAACGCTATACCATGTGCTGTTCACATTCACGGCCTTCTCTCTTTTTTTTTCTTTTTGAGAATAATTTATGTTATTCCGTTAGAGTTAATTTATGAAAGTGCGAAAGTGGACGAAAGTTAAAATACATTTAGACAACTTACCAGGCGTATGCATAAGTTTTCTTCAGTTTAACTAAAAGATGGCGTCAGCGAAAAGTACGTAGCGTAGTAATTTGACACATATGTCATTTTGTTCGTCTGATATTTAAACTACAAACACACACAAATTGAGTCTGCCCAAAAGCTAGCGTCCTTGCTTTATCGTTCAGTGATCGTGTCGAGTTTTGTGGCTGAAAAAGAACACTTTCGGCACGCATTACTTTTCTTATTTAATCGAAAGGAAAAGGCTGTTGAAAGTCATCGTTTGCTGGTAGGAACATGTGGTGAACACGTTCCATCGATTAGAACATGTGAGACATGGTTTCGATAATTTAAAAGTGATGATTCCAATGTGAAAGACAGCGAGCGCTTTGGTAGACCACAAAAATGGGAAGACGAGCAATTGGAGGAGTTATTGGATGATGATACAACCCTAGCCTAATTAAGAATCGCTATAGTTCATTCTTCTCACAATCTTTCAAATCTTTGAAGGAAGAGATTTGTTATTTTGAAATAAGTTTGAAGACATTATACAGAGTGGCACATTGGACATTGACGGATTCTTGAAACGCTCTGTTCAAATATGAATAAAGTAGGGCATATAATCAATGGTTGGTGGTATAACCAACGCTGGTGTCGAGATTCTAAATGCGGAAGAACATCGTCTGAAAGCCAACATGCCGGTGGTCCTCCCATATCGGTAACAACAGATGAAACATTAAAAAGGTACATGATATCGTACTGCAAAACCGACGAGTACGCATCACACAGATTGTGGAAGATACTGTCTTATCATACTATGTGGTGCACAACATACTGACTAAAGAATTATATTTAAAAAAGATGCAAGATAGGTGCCCCAAATGGTAACCATTAATCAAAAAAGAAATTGGGTGTTAATTTGTAAGCGTGTTTTGGAAAGGTACCAAGCAAACAAAGAGAACTTTCTTAGTCGGTATGTTACCATGGATGAATCATGGGTGCACCACTATAATCCCGAAACCAAAGTGCAAAGTAAAGAGTGGAAACATCACGGTTCTCCTCCGCGCAAATTTAAGGTCGTACAGTCTGCTGGAAGGGTTTTGCTATCTGTCTTCTAGAATGCTCAAGGAATCATCCTGACTGACTATTTGTAAAAGGGACAGATCATTACACGGGCCTACCACGCACAATTCATTTCTAAATTGCGAGACGCTATTAAAGAAAAACGCCGGGGAAAGTCAAAGGACGGTGTGCTATTTCCATTATCCTGATGTAACAGTACATCTGGCATTGCTATGGCTGCTATACACCAAGCAGTCTTTGAATTAGCGGGGCACCCGCCATATTCGCCGGATCTGGCCCCTAGTGATTACAGGCTGTTCCCCGAATTAAAAGAAGTCTCACGTGGGACAAAATTTTTCCAGTAATTTTGAAGTGATGTAAGCTGTAGAGCGGTGGTTTGCAGAGGTTGAAGAAAAATTTTTCCAGGAGGCTGTTGAGATGTGAGAGCACCGATGGACCAAGTGCTGCATTGGTATAGAGGGAGATTGTCGAAAAATAAAGAATAATGCCAGTATAGTTTTACTGCAAGGGGGTCAGGGATACAGCATAAAAATCCACCCTCGTAAATTGCATTATAACGTGTAAGTATTTATATTTTTTCATCGTTGAAAACAGAAACGATTCCGTTTCCTAGTACAAACCCATTCCACAAATCAAGCATTTACTTGAAAGCAAATAATTCCTAACATTGCAGTACTAGGAATTATTGCAATGCTACGTACTATCTAGCGTTGTGAACGTTGTAATTTCCAAGCGTGTAATTTCCACATATACATCCATCTAACTTAATTACCACATCAATACTGCTGTGGATGGATTTATTTATAGGTACTAATAAGTTAGCTGATTACTATTTCGACATGCGCTTTGCTGTTAATTCACGCTTATGGATTGCAGTATTAATATCAATTGTACATTGGCTTTCTTTGAACGTATCTGATTCGAGCTTTTGGATTGTTTACGATTCACTAATCAAATAGTCATCAATTAATTGAAAAGTTTGCGGTAACCATAGAATCTAGTTTAATTCCACATGGGTATCCAGTATACATATATATGTATATATATTATTTTAGTCTTTCTAAGCGCCAATTCAACATCTTTTTGTGTGATAAAGGAAAGCGTATTTGTAGCATTTGATGCATAATTAAATGTGGGTGATTTGATATATCAACTAAGAGATGGCGCCAGGTAAAAGTACGCAGCGTATTAATTTGAAACATACGTCATTTTATTTCTCTGACACTTAAACTACAAACACACAGAAGTTTGGGAGCCCGCCAAAAGCTAGCGTCTTTGCTTTTATCGTCCAGTGATCATGTCGAGTTTTGTGTCTGAAAAGAACATTTGCCGCACGCAAAATTCATCATTTCCTGGTAGAAACATATGGTGACCATACTCCATCGATTAGAACATGTGAGACATGGTTTCGACAATTTAAAAGTGGTGATTGCAATGTGAAAGACAGTGAGCACTTTGGTAGACCAGAAAAATGCTAAGATGGGCAATTGCAGAAGTTATTGGATGATGACCGAAGTCAAACTTAATGGCAGTTAGTAGAAGCATTACTTGTGGCACAAGAAACAATCAGCAATCGTTTACAATTAATGCATACAATTGGGTAAACGGGTCCCACACCATTTGATTGAACGTAAAAGAGAAAATCGCAAAGTCAGCTGTGAAATACTGTTTCAACGCCACGAAAGGAAATCATTTTTGTATCGAATTGTGACGGGTGACGAAAAATAGATTGATTTTGTATTTGTAAACCTGGCAAAGCCGGTCATTTAACACCAAGGCCAAATCGCTTCGACAGGAAGACCGTGCTCTGTGTGTGGTTTGGCCAGAGCGGTATTGTGTATTATCAATCCTTAAAGCCCCGCGAAACCGCTAATACACAAAACTATCGCCAAGAAATGGCTAAGTTAAACCACACATTAATCGAAAGACGACCGAAATGGTTCAGAAGACATGGCAAAGTAATTTTGTTACACGACAATGTGCCGTTTCCCACAGCAAAACCAATGAAAGGCATCTTGAAATCACTTGGATGGGACATCTTTTCGCACCCGTCGTACTCTCCAGACCTGGCGCCATCTGACTATCACCTTGGAATCAAAGGGCACGCGCTCGCAGAGCAGCGCTTCAGCAATTTCGAGGAAGTCGAAAAATGGCTCGACGTTTGTTGCAAAATGCAAGCAATGGTATCCATAAATTACCTAAAAGATTTGTGAAATGTATAGAAGCCGATGGCCAATATTTTGTATAATAAAAAAACAATTCCTCTCGAAAATTACGTGTTCCTTTTTAGAAAGAAAAAACGGGAAAACCTGATGCATACACCTGGTATAACGCTGCTAAAATACTCCCCAAAGCAACCACTATATTTGCACAAGTATCATGACAAAATTATTTCTCTTTCTTCAATGGTCCAATTTTCAATAAGAACAAATAAATTGGCAATTGGGAATTATAAATTATACTTTTTAAGTTTGCTTTAGTTAAAGAAAATATTATTAAGGAAAATAACGTTCGCATTTCTTTGAGGTCTAAATTTTGGAGAAGTAATTCTTTCGAAAATTCTACGACTTGGTTTCCGGCGTAATTCTGAGCTGCTTTATAAATATATATAATCGAAATTAGGTCCCTATGCACAATCTTTGACGTCGTACATACGTTTACCCTTAAAACATATCCAGCCATTTTCTTAATTAAGCACTTTCAACGTACGCTATACTCAAGCATAAAGTTAGGTACGCGTAAACATCTACTCAAAGCGGAAGTTTGGAAAGGCAATAACGGTTATTTCGAGAGGGAAAGAATTCCTCCTTTATATATAGGGAGTATAGAATAATTTGCTACATCGTCGTACCATGCCGCAAGAAGCACTTCAAACAATTTCGATGTAACCTCGTTGCGAAAGTGGAGAAGGAAAATTTTACGTAACCCGAGAAGGGCAGCGTAGCGTCGGGTTTTTCAGCCGTCCTTGTACCTTATTTCTCCTCTACTTCTACTTCTCTCCCCTGCACTTCCCTTCCTCTTCGAGAAGTAAAACTTTTGTTTTCCGTCTTTTGTTATAAAATCTCGTCCATCATTACTGAAATTACGTTACACCAGAAAGAACTCGAATAGCGACGAGACCGAGGAACGGCGAGACGTTCATTAATTTTGAATCAAAAGTGCTTCTGGTGTGGGGGCGGTGTAACTTCGTCGGAAACTCTTATTGCCGTGTCGGCAAGAAAAATATTTGCACTCCCTCAAATATCGTGTTTTAGTTCGACAAATTTTTTGGTCTTCTGAGTTTTTATCTCGGAGTTTGCTTTTTCGGACGAACGTTTTTTAAATTTTAAACGAATTTGATGAATAATAACTGACTTTTCTTTTCAAATTGCTCTCTAAAATATCTATTTTTTTTTCTTAAAAATCAACATCAGCACCTCCACCATAATAATTTTTGTATGTATGCAAGATGTGTACACACCACGGTTCGAAAGTATGACGCTTTAACGTGTAAATGTGAAAATATCTGATATATTAAGTTGCTATATTCATTATTGGTCTCAAGTATTAAGGTGAATGTTCACTAACGTTTACGTACTCCCATCATTTATGATCGTGGCCTTTATGAGTGAGCTTAGGCGATGCGGACGCATGAATGTTTACACATAAAATAATGATAAAAAATATATTATATAACGTGCTGAAACACTTCCACATCGGGTGATGTTATATTTGAAAATGTAAAGTAATCCTTGTAACAACTTAATGGATTTTTCGGCGCACCTTCACAAATTTGTCTTAGTATGAGAAAATCTGAAACTTTGTCGATAATATTTTCAGATTATCGTATTACCCTTTTCTTTTTTTTTTCGGTTTCCGCCGAACATAGATGTAACTGAACATCATCCACAATTTGAACAGAACCCACCAACTGATATCGAATCATTTTGTAGTTTTTCAATTTCCTCCGCTAGTTCTTAGTAGTTCATGCTTATAAATACTTTCTAAATCACATTTTACCTGACTATCTTTCAACAATAAAAGAATTTCTGGCTTTTCGTGACAGCTTTAGCGTGTCTCGGATCGAATTATAAAACTACTTTTTTTACATCATTAAAATGTTCGCAGAAGTAAACCGTAGTCTTTAGCCATGTTCCCCAACGCATAGTAATCGACTGTGGTGGTTCAGGCACTTTATTGTACGTTTTAGGGACTCTAAAATACCTTCGTATGAGCTATTAAAGCAGTTGCTCGTTCATTATGCTTCAAACTTAAAATGTCGTAAAAATTCTACTAAAAAATTTCCAGTGACTTAAATCAAATGCAAAAGTAGTTATTCCTACTAGCTACTATGTGTACTTATTAAAAAAACAATTCACTACTTTGTTATACAAACTCGTAACTATTTACCTCTATTGTGAACCGATTTCCATTGCAAACAAGAGTATTGATTACTTTACAAAATTTACATTGTTTAAGGAGTACGGTTTATGAAACTAAATTGCACCTTATAATTTTAAAACAAACTGAATCTGTGGGAGGAAAACCTCAAATTTTGTGTTTACTTGAATGTATTTAACCCACACCTAGTAAAAATTTTATTAACGTATTTATTTATTAAGAAATGTATGAATTAATGTATTTATCTATTAGGAAAGACGTTACCATTCCGCAATAATCTTTTGGTTTGCGATGACATTGATGTTGTCTTATTAACTGAGACTTGGAGTAGTAATATTTTACTGAACTCAGAGCTGTTTCGTAAAGATTTTGTTGTTTTCTGGGCTGATAGAAGATCTGGACAGGGTGGACGTGTGTTGATTGCCGTCAGGTCTAATTTTTTTTTGGTAACCAGATTGTGATTGATGATAGTGTTGATTTAGTTAGTAGTAACGTTGATTTGCCTGCTGTTAGATGGAGTTTGTCCAATCGCTTCATTACCGTTATGGTTGTTTATATCGTAAGTTGGAATTGGTTTTTCTGTTTGACAATTATTTCGTCCTTGTAGGGGATTTTAAGCTGCGTACTTTAGATTGTGCTGATTTTTCATCATCAATAATTGTGAAAAATTGTATTACTTCATTTGATACTCTACAGAAGAGTTTCGTAAAATATAGTAATTGTAGATGCTTAGATCTGGTTTTTGCTCTAGAGTTTTCAAGCGTGATCTTCAGAGGTCCGATGTTTTACTGGTGGTTGAGGGTGGACATCATCCAGGTTTCGCATTTGATGTTGCTTGTGCCTGGGTAGTAGAAAAAAGTAGGTAATGCCACGAGCTTAAATTTTAGACGTGCCGATCATACAATGGGATTCAGTAATCAGTTGTGATTCTGTTGATGATGCTTGCAATAAGCTTTACTCAATATTACCTGATTATTTTAATAAGACTATTCCAAAGAGAGTTCTTAGGAAGAATGTGTTTCCACCATGTTTCTATAATGAAAGACATGGAAACATTAAAATTTAGCGCCGTAATCTCAAATCATTGATTTACTAGGGCACTGTTCCCCATAAACGATTTCCATTTCATTCAATATGGTTTGAGCGTTCTTTCCTTGCTTTGTAAGGAACTTTATCACAGCACGGTGTTCAATTTCCTCCATAGTTTCACTTTTCTTCCGGATTGACTTGTTTAGCAGGCAACTACTCGTAAACGACTGACGCTATAGAGCTGCAACTTAACTTATATACTAATGATGAATAGCCAATCAAAATGACACCTAGCGAGCGACCCTATCCCCACTCTATCCCCTCCATTCCACGAACTTCTGGACCTCCCCTCGTATGTCATTTATAAAGATTTCGCTAAGGCTTTCGATTGTGTTGAACCTCAAACTCTAAAAAGTCGGCATATGGTGGATGAAAAAGAAATTTAAAATAGACAAGATTTGTTTAAATATAGTTTCCATTTCCATGTTAAACAAATTCCATTGCACTTATTACAAACAAATTTCACTGTAATTCAAGGGAGATGCCTCTGCATTAGCAAATGAATTACTTAATATCAACAAACTATTAATAACATGCTTTGACTATCCCCACCGATACACCCAACAAATCTAATCGCAGTATACGCCGTTACACACATAAAGAACCTCTTTGACCCTTCCGCTTGAGTGACGGGCATCGTTTACGGAACAGCAACGCTGCCCCTTGATCGTAGTTTATCTTTGATTATCCAATTGGAACTGCAAATATTGAAGAGCCCGACTCAAATGGTACGCTATTCAATTAATTCAGGCACATTTCGACTGGAATTTCGCGATCGTTGCATTCCGTCCGCCTAAATTTAAATCACCGATTTAATTTAGTAGAATACGAAGCATATGCGTCTGTAATACCACTCGCATATGATGTTAAGGTGCGGAAGAGAGTGCTAAAATTTTGTATCGGGTCGATTCCGTCCCGGTAATGTCTTTAATTTCCGTTGGGGGGCGTCTCAAGTCATCAAAACTCTGACGCCGCCGGTTGCAACCGAGAAACTTTTCAATTAAAGGCCGCCGCGGCTAAGAAAGTTAAGGTAGTTAAGGTTGTATTGCGAAGACATGAGACGTATAAAGCCTGTGCTTAGCTATTATAACAGTTTAATGTACCAAGTTGCGAGTTCCATTACCGCTATTAATTAGTATAGTAAATTGTACAGTGGATGCATTAGATGAGAAACGTGTTGATTATTACGATTTGTAATTAATTGTGCTGTAAATAGTAAACACTGATTTCGAATTACAATCTTGCGCAAATGGTTCTAGGAAATATGTTATAGGTACCAATAGTTATTTTAAGTTAAAGGTCTTGATGATCAAAATCCACTTAGTAGAAACTTTTGAATGACTTCACGTGGTTGTCCAGTATTCCAGTTCCCAGTATCTAGTTAGCAACATTCTAAAGATATATAGGGTGAGTCATCTCCCCAGACCGGAAACAATATGCCTTTGCCATTGGAGATGTTTCAAAAAAGGTTCTTTTCTTGTTATAGAGTTCGTATTTTAAAGTGATATTGAAATATGTGGAATACAAAGTAGATTCAATTACATCCCTTATTAGACACGCTTAGTACAATCTCAATCTGCAATTAATTACAATTACACAATACCTATCTGATAGTATTGATACTGGGAGACAGGTAGATGTTGTGTATACTGACCTAACAAAAGCTTTTGATCGAATCGACCACACCGTGCTTATTAATAAATTGGACAATATTGAATTTTCGTCTTCTCTTTTGTCTTTATTCCAGTCGTATCTTCTTGATAGAAAGCAATTTGTGACATATATGGGATTTGAGTCTGATTACTTCACGCCGAGCTCTGGAGTTCCTCAGGGGAGTAACTTGGGTCCACTTCTGTTCCTCATATATATAAATGATTTGTGCTATCAACTGAACTGTCCAAAGTTGTTATACGCAGATGACTTGAAGTTGTACTCAACAATTTATAATTCTCAGGATTGCAATCATTTGCAAAGCCAACTCGATATATTCCACACGTGGTGTGTCAACAACAGACTAACAGTTAATGTAAACAAATGCAAAATTGTCACCTACACTCGTAAGACGACTCCAATTATATATACCTACCACTTGGCTGGATCTTCTTTACCTAGAGAGACCTCTATGAGAGACTTGGGCGTCGTCTTTGACTCAAGACTGACCTTTATGGAGCATATATCCAGTACTTATACATCAGCGTTGAGTATGTTAGGATTCATTATACATGTTACTCCTCGACCATTTGCTTCTATAACAGCCATTCTTCCTCTTTATTTCGCTTTTGTTCGGTCTCGATTGGAGTATGCGTCCTTGGTCTGGTCACCTGTGTACATCTATCAGATACATCTTCTAGAGCAGATTCAGAGAAGGTGTTTGAAGTTCTTGTACTTTGAAAAATGTAATACTTACCCGATACAAGGATTTAGCCACAGTGCTCTGCTAGATACATTTAATATTGATTCATTAGAACTACGTCGAAAACAGGCTGAGTGTAAATTCCTATTTACTTTACTCAACTTCATTGTGCCACGTTCAGAATCCAGGCAAACAAATACATTTTACTATTTCGCACCTAGAACAAACATTGCCATCAGGTCCCCAATACATGGATTGTGTAGCAACTTCAACTCTGTGGAGTTTGTCGAGTTGGATATACATACCTGCACTTTACCATCCTTTTTGACGGTATGTAGACCGCGGGTGCGTCAGTTTGTGCGTTAGTTGAATACTTTTTCCGTTCTCTCTTTTTTCCTAACCACTGGTAAACTACTTTTTTTAATTTAAATTAAAGCAACTAGTAACTAAGTTTCGTAATTTGATATACTTTAATTTTATGTTAGTTATAATATTTGCATGTGTACATTTATTATTTAACTTTGCCTTGTAATAGGATATTTGTATCTGTTGGGCATTAAATATTATTATTATTATTAAATATTATTATTATTACTATTATTACTATTATTAATTGTAATAATAATATTGTTAATATTATTATTGTTAATATTTGTACTGATGTTAATTAACAAGCAAGACGAGTGTAAGTTGAATGTAACAGCATGCGTTTTTTCATATTAAATTACATTAATCTAACTTAAGCTTTGACTAAACTAAAGTTTGCTTCTCTTCAGTATTCTAACTTCCTGTGTGTTGCTTCCATCGCGCTGAAAACTTTTTCATACCCAAAATTTCGTGTAGGCCAACGCGTTCTTCTGAGGTGCCTGTTGTCTCTGCTATCTCTTTCAGCTTCAATCGGCGATCGGCTAATACGATATCATGATTGTTGTCGACCATTTCAATGTTGGTAACGGCTTTTGGACGTCCCCTACGTGGTTCGTCACTTGTGCTTGTGCGGCCACGTTTGAACTCGCTCACCCAGAAGCTGATGGTTAAAAATAATGAAGTACATCCGCCATGAACCTCTAGCAAAATATTTCGAATATCCGTGGCTGTTTTCCCAGCCATCCAAAGCTGTTTTATCACTGCACGAAATTAAATTTTATCCATTTTTGTGAAATCACCTGACTTGCTATATAAAACACACTCTTAAACAAGAATTGACAGTAGACGTCTGAAATTTTAACAGTTGCCATAAAAAAATCGTTACCCTTGCCGAGCATAGAATCCACTTTAACCTTCGTGCGCCATCTCTTGCCGATTCCGGAAACATTTCAGGTCGCCCTCGTAGCGTACCTATACTTATTAATGAAAAACAAGTGCCAAATCTTAGTTAGCAGAAAAGAATTATTCGTTGACTAGTGTTATTAATGAAAAATATAATATAATAGTTTGAATAATAGCATGTATTCGCTCTAAAAATGAGAGAGTCGCTTTTAGTGCTTGATTAAGTTATTACCCGGTTCTGTAATGTATAATTTAATTATCCGCCTAATATAAATAAAGAATGTCGCGTGCAAGCATATTTACTGCAAATGGACCCTCTAAGATTTATCGTTCGGCGTATAATTTGCGGTTTAACTGTCGCATTCATAACGTTCATAAACGTGAAATCACGGTCCAGTGAAAGCCCAGCCAGGGTCAGTAGCAAAATCAGTGAAGCCATGATAACGTTCATCGTTCACAAAATGTATCTAAGCTTACGTGAGCATCGTATCTACCGAAAAATATATTAAATGGTTAGGTATGTCGTAACTGGAGGAATTTTATTACATTGAAACTTTACTGCTAAATTTTAATTAAAGGTGTTATTTATAAAACTACGGCCAATCACTATAGTAAAGCAGTATACATGATATTTCAGGGAAAGCAGCTAATATATAATTGCTTTTATATATAAATAACATTTATATTAGGTCCTTCATGAAGTTTATTGTTTATTAATTAGTACAGGCAAACTTCAAAGAATGATTAAAAACTATTACGCTTTATGACTCAATATAGTAGTTTTCAAAATAATCCTCATCACCTTAAATAAGATTATTTTTGGGGCAATATTGCAGGTGACAAATTTACAATACTCTTTGGAGTGGGAGCAAGGCACCCGTAAGTGTATTGTGTATCGATAGATGCTTTAGTTTATAAATAAACCTGTTTGTGCGTGCGTTAGTGTTAAGAGCGTATCTTTTTTATGTAAATCTGATTAAAGTTATTAAAATGCCGAGGAAAAACCGACAGGTATAGAAAAGCGCTCTGTAATTGTTGCTTTTCATCAAGAAGGTTACTCAGTGCATCAAATTTCCGGAAAAATACCTGTTAATAAATCGACTGTCTGTCTGTCACTGAAAACAATAACAACTCACGCCGACAACAAGCGCATAAAATTGCTGAGCAGGCGAAATAGAAGACTGACAGCACCAGAAATCGCCGCCGAAATGAATCGCGACCGTACAAGAAAAATTTCTGTTACTTCAGTGAAATGAAGATTAAAAGTTGCAAATCTTCACGACCGCATTGCAACAAAAAAAAACCCTTCTTCAACGGGGAAACATGTAAAAACGGCTACAGTGGGCAGAAACACATAGAAATTGGAGAGTGGATGATTGGAAAAGGGTGTTATGGACTGATGAGTGAAGGTTTCAGATGTTCGCACAATCAAGACTCATTTTTGTAAGAAGAGCGAAAGGCCAAAGAATCTTGCAAGATTGTGTAGTGCCGACTGTCAGGTAAAGAAGAAGTTCTGTGCTTGCTTAGGATTGTTTTTCCCATGATGGTACTGGAGACTTAAAGCGAATCGAAGATATTTTGCGAAAAGAAGGTTATTTAGAAATACTGCAAGAAAATGCGATACCATCGGGACAGCGTCTAATCGGTGAAAATTTTGTGCGACCCCAAACACTCAGTAATGATATGTAAAAATTTCTTAAACGAAGAAAAAGATAATGTCACTTTACAAATAGTGACATTGCCGCCGCAAAGCCCCGATTTAACCCCATCGAGCTGTTATGGGATGAATTAGACAGAAGGTTCGAAAAGTATGCCCTACCTCCCTAGGCCACCTGTGGAACATTTTACAAGAGGAAGAGACTAATATTCCAAATAGTCCCTGAAAGATCAGTGGAGTGGATGCCTGGGATTGTAAAAGCTGTTCTTCGCGCAAAAGGGAGTATCTTTGATGAACAGAATGTTTAAGAAGTTTTTGTTTATTTTGCGTTAGAATTACTTTTTTTACCTTAATTTTAATAGCTATTAATAAAATGCAATAAAGACTTCAAGTTTTGGAAAAATGAATTTGAATATTCCCTCGTTTTTTTAAAATTTACTTGCGTGTCCGAACTAATATAGACAGTAGTGTACATACTCGAAGCTTGCGTTCGTCTAAATTCTAAAACGTTGACAGACTCGGCAGTTTCGCTGTACTTAAAATATTGGTTGGGATACAGTTCAGAGAATGGATTTGATATACCCTGTAAATCAATATCAATTCCCTTAATAAAGGGCAACTTTATTATTTTCAGAATCACCATGAATTGTTACATGCAACTTTAATCAATTAATGCGAATTGTTTGCGAAATTCACATCGCAATTTAAGCTCAATTCATATCGCTCGCGCTCCAATAAAAGCGTTCGGTATATGTGTACATCAAAACAATATTTCGCCAACGTCAAAATATAGATTTTAATTCCCAGATTCGCTATTATTACGTGCTCGTTATTACCATCATGTTTGGCAGATATAGATGTCGCAATAACAATTCCTAGTTTAATATTAATATTAAAATTACGTGGCGTTGTGACATGAGATACGGGATGCAATAGCGAACGGTGCAGCGAGCGAATGAGTACAAAAGCTCACTGTCATATACAGGGTGGCGCAGGGGAACGGGAAATTTTGAACGTTACTGTTGTCAGCACTGTAGAGCCGGCAGTTGTTCGTAACATCGCACATTTGTTGTGAACGCATTGTCATTTAGTAATCATGGATCGTTGGATTGGTGCGGAACGTGCAGTAGCTGTTAGAGCGTTGGTGATAGTGCGACGGCCGCGCAGAAAATATTTCGACAGCATTACCAGCTTGGGCGTCATAGACGTGTCCCACCTGCGCATGCGATTACAACGTCGATGCGTAATTTTGAAGAAACAGGATCTGTCTTGAAAAAGAAAGCTCCAGGTGGCATTCGAACGGTACGTACCCCAGAGAACAATGAGGCTGTTAGAGCTACAAACGAGAGAAGTCCTCGCCGCTCCGTTCGACAGCATGCATCTACGCTAGAGATTAAGCGACGAAGCTTACAAAGAATACTGCACGAATTACATTTCCATCCCTATAAGTTGCAGATTGTGCAACAATTACATGAACGGGAGCCAGCGTCACATATGGAGTTTAGTAGGCAGATATTGTCTAAAATTAACGAGGACGCGAATTTTGTTGGTAACATATGGATATCGGACGAAGTCCATTTCCACCTGAACCGTTTCCTAAACAAAGAGAATTATCGTTATTTGGCCCAGGACAATCCTTGTGAGTTACACCAGCGACCACTACATAGCGACAAGATCACAATATGGTGTGCTGTATCATGTCATGGTGTTATCGGCCCTTATTTTTTTGCACGTGAGGATGGTAGTGCAGCGACAGTAACATCCGCTCGATATGTTGAAATGCTTCAAACATTCGTTACACCGAGACTGTACAAGCTTAATCTTAACATGCAAAACATGTGGTTTCAGCAGGACAGAGACACGTCACACACTGCTCGACATTCGATGGCAGCAGTGCGTCAATTGTTTGGAAGACGCATTATTTCATGTAACGGTGACATTGAATGGCCTGCGAGATCACCTGATCTTAGTGCGTGCGACTTCTTCCTGTGGAGGTATCTTAAAGGCGAGGTGTACCGTACGCGACCTGGAACAATCCATGAACTGAAGGAGAACATTCAACAAGAAATCACTGCCATTCCCCAAGATTTGCTACACCGCGCATTCCAGAGTTTTCATAACAGACTGTTAGAGTGTGAACGCCGAATGGGAGGACATCTTTCCAATGTCATCTTTAAAAAGTAAAGAGACACTTTTGGACATTTTGATTGTAAAAACATAAATGGCATGCTGCGTATATGCACTTTCGTTAAAAAAATTACTAGTTTTATGAATTTATTCGTGGAAATGACGTTATTTCAAAATTTCCCGTTCCCCTGCGCCACCCTGTATATATGTATATATACGTGTAAGCTGTGTGCTGTCGCGGGAAAATGTAACGGCCGTGAAAATAAAATAGAATTTGCTATTTCATCAGCTGGCGGAAATTGTCAGTTTAGTCTGCTTTCACCAATGAACATAAAGTCAAAAACGATACCTTTGGCTAAATCATTACAATAGGTTGAAGCAATCGCAGTTGTTAGGCAAGAGAAACGGGGAACAATTTTAAGCTATAGATAATTGTTTTTCTTTCAACCTCCGTTTGTGCCTGTAAACAGTCACGCGAATGGTGGGAGATGGGAATGCTTAGAACGTGACTGCGCGTCTTCCATACTATATCTGTCATTTACAACGGCATTACGCCATTCACAGCTGAGACTAATGGAGTTCTTCTCATTCATAATTAGTCTCGACAGAAAGAGGCAAGTTTCAGTGCGGTGCAGAAAACAACGTGGAGGGGCGACGCGCGTGGCTCGTAGAATCGTGTACCTGTATTGAAGCACGCTTGTTTAGTATTATTCGACTCGTCATTGTGAGTGCTTGTCAGTACACACATACAATTTAGAAAATATCGCATTTAGGTACGTTTCGGAAACGGCGTATTTTGAATAAACTAGAAAACGTAATAGCGAGTATGCCCGAATTTAAGATACGAAAGCGATAGAATTAAATGTGTAAAGTGTGACAACTATTTGACGTGTACCAGCAGGTGGAAGTGTGAACGCCACCTAAAAAGTATAAAATACTATTCTGCAATAACTAGAGTTGTTATTTGGGCTATTTCCATCGTTGACGATCTTACATTGTCTTGCTTTATGTAGGAATGTAAGCTGGTTAAATTCCTTGGCTAGTTTGATCATAGTTTTTCCATATTGTCTGAAAGACCTGTTTAATTCGAGCCCATACCGAATTTCTAACACTTAACGTAATATTGCTGACGATGAATTCTCATAATAACTAGAGTTTTTGTGTGGGCTAAGATGGAAATAGCCCAACCAACAACTCTAGTTAATATGAAAATCCACCGTCAACAATATCACGCCAAGAGGGACTATTCTGCAATCCGTGGCAAACGATACAGCGAATAATTAATATTTGGTATAGGTGTTTGCTTTATTCTATATAATGTACCCTTCACTTTACTAGATCAACAAGCATTTGTCTCCTTCTGGAGCAAGTATTCCGATTATACATTATCAAGACGGACATCATTAAGAAACTTTGTCTGTTCATCACTATATTGAAAGAATCATTAAAGCAGAATTGAAAGATAAAAAGCCGTGGTCATGTGTGGACGAAACAACCGATCACCAAAAATATTCTGTAGTGAATGTGATGGTACGTACAATGGAAGAATTTGAACCGTCATCCCCTATCTTACTTGCTTCCAAAAGAGTTGCAAAATGTACTAGCGATGAAATTTATTTTAAAAGTGACGTTGAGGGTGTGTTTCAAGTTTTATCAACACAACTTTTAATATTTGTGAGTGACGGTCCCGCTAACATGCTCAGTCTATTACATGTAATATGAATCAATGGTTCAATAGCTCATACGAAGGCAGTATTTCTAAAGTCCCCAAAACGTACAAAAGGGTTTCACGAACTATGTCCCAAAGTGCCTGAACCACTACAGCCGATTACTACACGTTAGGGTATATTACTAAAAGCTGCGTTTTACTTCTGCGAACATTTTGATGATGTAAAAAAAGGCCAGAAGATAGTCAGGCAAAATGTGATTTAGAAAGTATTCAAAGAAACTACTATGGATTCGCGAAGGGGATTGAAGAATTACAAAATGACTCGATGTCGTTTGTAGATTCTATTCAAATTGTAGATAATGTTCACTCACACCTATGTATGTACGACGGAGGGCGAAAGAAATGAAAGCGTAATACGAAAATTTGAGTTTTATTGATAAGGCTTCAGATTTTCTCATACTAAGACAAATTTGTGAAGGTGCGTCAAAAGATCCATTACGTTGTCACAAGGATCACTTTAAATTTGCAAATATACGAGGGGAGCTCCAGAAGTTCGTGGAATGAAAGGGTTTTAAATAAAATAAAACAATAAATCTATTTTTCCTTTTCAATATAAT
The DNA here is from genome assembly GCA_023509865.1 of Trypoxylus dichotomus. Classification (NCBI taxonomy): domain Eukaryota; kingdom Metazoa; phylum Arthropoda; class Insecta; order Coleoptera; family Scarabaeidae; genus Trypoxylus; species Trypoxylus dichotomus. Next base: position 41,786,051 of record CM042081.1, read on the forward strand.
CACACTTAAGCACAATACATTTATTAGATCTATGAATTAATTTTTCTAAACCATCATAAAAATATTTTTTATCTTTCGTCTCAAAATGGGCCGAAATTGCTTCCTTTACCTCATTATCGTCGGAAAACTTTCTTCCACGTAAGTCTTTTATTTTAAATTGGGGAACAAATAAAAATCACTAGGTGCCAGGTCTGGACTGTAGGGTTGATGGACTATTGATTGAAAGCCATGCTTGTGCAGAGCAGCCATTGCAACTTTGCTCTTGTGAACCGGCGCATTGTCTTGTAAGATTAACACACCCTTGGTCGATTTTCCTCGACGTTTTTCCTTGATGGCCTCCTTTAATTTTTCTAATATCGCTGCGTAATATTCTCCGGTTATGCTCCTACCTTTTTCTTTGTAATCAACCAATAATATCCCCTCACAATCCCAAAAAACAGTAGCCATCAACTTTCCAGCCGATTCTGACACTTTGAATTTCTTTGGCGGTGGTGTCCCCTTCTTATGCGATTGCATGGACTCCTGTTTGGACTCGGACTCAAAGTGATGAACCCATGTTTCATCTCCGGTAACAATCCGCTCCAAAATCAGTGCAGGTTTGTCTCCGCACAGCTCCAAAAATTGTTTGGACGCACAGACGCGCTGCTGTTTCTGCAGCGGCGTGAGCATTCTCGGTACCCATCTTGCACTGACTTTTATCATACCCAGGTGGTCATGTAGGATACGCAAAATGGTGGTATCTGATACTCCAATTAATGCAGATGATTGTATTTTCTTCAAACGGGCATCTTGCAGTAGAAATTTTTGCACTTTTTCGACGATGTCTGATGTGGTGCCCTCAACTGGCCGTCCTGGGCGGGGGTCGTCTTCAATCGACTGCCGACCATGTTTAAAAAGACCATGCCACTTATAAATCATTGATTTACTAGGGCACCGTTCCCCATAAACAGTTTCCTTTTCATTCAATAAGGTTTGAGCGTTCTTTCCTTGCTTTGTGAGGAACTTTATCACAGCACGGTGCTCAATTTCCTCCATAGTTTCAGTTTTCTTCCGGATTGACTTGTTTAGCAGCCAATTATTCGTAAACGACTGACGCCATAGGGCTGCAACTTAAGTTATATACTAATGATGAGTCGCCTATCAGAATGACACCTAACGAGCGCCCCTATTCCCACTCCATCCCCTCCATTCCACGAACTTCTGGACCGTCCCTCGTAACATCACTCGATGTGGAACGGTCGTTTTCATCATTAAAAAGCATTTATTCCGCACGCCGTACTGATTTGACAAGTGTATATACACGTTATATAATATATTTTTTATCATTATTTTATGTGTAAACATTCATACGTCCGCATCGCCTAAGCTCACTCATGAAGGTCACGATCATAAATGATGCGAGTACGTAAGCGTTCTTGGACACTCGCCCTAATACGGTTGCTCGGTCACTCGACGTTGTTCTCCGCACTGCACTGTAATTAGTCCCACTTTACCGAAACTATACATAACGTTTGGTAATAAATTCATTTTGTTATTTACATTTGTCTTATAGCCTAAAATAGCCGTCGTAGTTACTGGGAAACATAGTGTGTAATGGTTGTCATAAGCATATTTGCAAACCTTGTCGTCAACACTTTCATCCAAATTATTAACCATAAACATTTTGTTTTAATAATATTTTACTATTGTGCGTGACTTCTAACATATTAAGAATAATCGTTTATTATTTTTGCGTCAAATAAACGTATACAGACATATGGAATACCAAATTTGATCCGTTTATTTTTAAGCCCTGAATCATACCCAGTTTTATCTGAAATCCACTATAGTTATGTTCTATCTACTTTTACTTTCGAACAAGATCTTTCCAAGATAACATTTTTTAATTCGTTAAATGAAATTTGCTTGTTAAAGAGGTAAACTTATGATAGATCACCAGTGTTAGTGATGAGTTCTCTTGCAGTTGGTACCTTCGGTTAATCAATCACAAGTTAAAGACGAAAACTTGTGAATTCTCCTTTAATATATGTATATCCCAACTTTGCTTTACGTCACATCGAGTCGGTATATAATTCCATGACGGTACCCGCAGCACCACATGACATCATATAATTAATACATTTCTCGGAATTAATACTAGCTATTCACGACTGCGGAGCGCCGTGTAAAATTACCGCTCCATTCATGAAATGTTAATTCGTCAGAAATACAAATTCGCGTCTATTAAATGTGCTAATGAAAGTTGTATTAGGCGCACAATGTTAGGTACGGGCACAATCGTATATATAGTACAATGCATTCGTTACGTTACGAGGAAAACAACGATCGTTAAAAAGAGCGATGTCGTTTCCGTCTTCGGCTCTCTGAATATCTAAATTGCTAATTTCTTTCCGCGTATGTAGTATTCGGGCCGTGCGAATTGGAGCGAGAAATAAAAATGATGAGTATTAATTCGCACATAGATTAATAGAATATGGGGTATATTAGGTGTGGATTGTTTAAAATCGCTAAAGGAGTATACGTACAGCGTGTCCATTTTGTGCATGCGTAAAACTACTATTAAAAAGGTTTCAGATAGAAATTGTTTAAAGGTAAATTCTCCCAAAGCCACAGCCTGTAAATCGTCCTAATTCTTTTGTAAGGCGATAGATCATATCTTTATCGTGAATGCTTTGTCACAAAAGATTCAGTTGGAGTTGAACTCTAACTTAAGAAACACGTTAACCGCCATGAGTGTCGCATACGCATTGCCCTACAAAGCTGTCTTCCTTTCTTCGCACTCTATAGGACCAATAATGTCTTATGCAGTGGCTGCTAAATACATGGCAAAGTCAAAATCGTTCGTTGCTAAGTGGGTTCAGCAATATCACAAGATAAAAAATATCGATGATTTTCCAGAACATGGCTCGATAGGCAAAGTGACACCGAATATGGAAAAAAAGGGAATTTGTTTAACTCGACCTTAACATAGCGACAAGGAACAGGAAAATTAAAACAGGAAGGTACAGAAATATCACATACAACTATTCGAACCCATCTCCTTGCGCATAACCTCAAATACCGAAGTACAATGAAGAAAACACTGTGGCGAAAAACATGTGACGAGAAGGGTGGCCAGGGCAAAGGAGAATTTGGACCGAGATTCGAGCAACGTGATCTCTACGGACAAAGTTTCTGTTTGGAGATACACTGCCATCCGACGTTCCTTGTCAACCTTAACCAATAGATGAATACAACGGACTGTTAAATAGCTTGTGAAAGCTCATCCTTGAGGCTGCTTTTCGAAAGAGAGATTTGGAGTATTACATCTGTTTACATCTAATTTAAATACTCAAAAAATGCTTAAAATTTATGAGAAGTGTTTGTTGCCGACAGTTTAACGATACTTCATAAAAAAGCGAGCACCGGATCTTACAGGATAACGACCCAAAACACCGGAGCAAACTCTGCACCGGGTGGAAATAGCAGTCTGGGATCGTCACACTTGATTGACCGTTACAGTCGCCAGATGTAAATTCGGGAATTCCAAGAATATTACCGTTTCTTGCAATGCGCCAGGCAAAGTTCGTAAGAAATTTCCCCAGTCGGCATTTGAATCGTATGTGTGAAGCATCGAGATTTCTTTATCGAAAATCTCAGGTTTAAAGCGAAAAAGTTTAAGCGTGAACGACAAAGTCGCGATAATCAAAGCAGTCGAAAGTGGAAGGAAGAAAGCGGACGTGTGTCGCGAATTTGGGTTAGTTAATTCTACGATTTGTACAATTGTGAAAAATAAGAATAAAATCATGAATACCTTTGTGAAAGGGAAAGAAAAGTCGAAACAAATGCGATCGTGAGAAAAGGTTAAAATCGACGAAGCGCTTATTGCGTGGTTTAAGCAATGTAGAAGTGCAAATTTACCCGTTAATGGACCACTGCTTATGCAAAAGGCCGAAGAATTTGGAAGTTTATTTGGAGACACAAATTTTAAGTGCAGCAATGGGTGGCTGGAGCGTTTCAAACGGAGACATTCAATAACGTTCGGAAAAGTGAGCGGTGAAGCGAAAAGTGTTAATATGACAGAAGCAGAGACGTGGCTAAATGAAGTGTGGCCTAAATTAAGACAAGATTATGAAGACAATGAAATTTACAATGGCGACGAAACGGGAATTTTTTATAAACTTCTTCCAGATAAGACTCTGAGGTTTAAAGGCGAAAAATGTGTAGGCGGTAAACTAGCCAAAGAACGGTTAACTGCATTTGTGCTAATATGACCGGTACGGAGAAACGTAAAATTCTTGTCATCGGAAAGTCAAAAAACCCACGCTACTTCAAAAACATAAAAACACTCCCAACAAATTACTGCGCAAACAAAAGGGCATGGATGACTTCAGAAATCTATGAGAAATTGAAATTCGAAAATGGGATAAAGAACTTTTGCGGTTAAAGGTAAAAAATCTTGCTTTTAGTCGATAACTGCCCAGCACATCCATCATTAGCCCATTTAAAAGTATTAATTTGGTGTTTCTGCCCCTAAATTACACTAGCATCCTTCAACCAATGGACCAAGGCGTAATAGGAAGCTTAAAATGTTTTTACAGAAAATTTCTTCTGCACAAAATTACTACGGGTATGGACAAGAACGCACCATGTGCAGTTTCACTTCTTGACGCGTTGGACTTTTTAGAGAAGGCTTGGCGTAGTATGACCTCTGAGACTATAGCAAACTGCTTTAGTCATTCAAGGTTAAGGAATAATCCAGTTTGTGACAACTTAAATGAGGATGACGTTCCGTTATGTGAACTTATTAAAAAGTGGCGGCAAAATCAGAGTGACGAAGACCAGTTTTGTTTGAACGACTTTGCATCCGTGGACAGTGGCCTTATTAGGTCGGGAATGCGTTCAGATTCTGATATCATGGAGGACATAAAACATGACATGCATCCCGTTATTGTAGATGAACTGTATAAAATACAATGTGTTCACGAAACGATTTGATTTTTAACTAAAACTATAATCTGATCATTTAGAGTTTTCATTAGTTACCTGTTTATTTCTCGTTTTAAAGCGATACCAAATGACATCGAATAGCAAAGAAATCTAATGCTTTATAAATGGTTGCTTTCCACCTTTTTTTGCGGTCGTCTCGTCCGAGAGAAATTACGGTTACTTCTTGGAGACTAGACACGCATCAAAGGGGCAAAAATTTTCCGTTCGAGCGCTTTTCATCCTTCCCCTCCCAGATCACACTGCGGGAAACTTTATTTTGCTCCTATATCTTTCCCGGCGTCGGTACCGTATTATTTATTACGCTTTTGCAACGGACGTGGCTTTCGTAGGATAAATGTTGCGCGCGCGAAAAATGAAAAGTTTCCAAAGTCTCGCTGCCCGTGAAAGCATCGTTTGATTCCGGTACGTACGTGACGTATTTTACACGTTTGCTGCAATACCAAGCGGAGACTTTATAGTCGATCCATTCAGATGGAATGGGGAACGGCCATATAATATCGAATACGAGAACGTAGATTAATTCCTTTTTAATGAAGGATTATCGTTTATAAGGTCATAGGCTTTCGTGGTCGGTATCGATATCTTCCGGGTATCGTCGTGTGTCTTTAATTAGCTCAGACGTTTTTGGATCTGTAAACGGTTTAGGGACTGTTAGTAAGCATTACTGTATGTTGGATTCCAATATTATGCACCCTATTTCTACAACCCCATATAATTTTATAATTCCCCTATAAACATTTAGCGACGGTGTGAATTGGGAATTACATCTCTGATATGTTAGATCTAGGGAAAGTGCCTGCAGTATTAACGTATAAATACGAGCCAAGTTTCTATAGGAGGTAGGTGGACATTCTACGAAATCAAGCATTATTTTTGAGTGTAAAAAGAGCCTCTAAACACCTTCACAGCTCTTTAGCTATTGCTAAATGCATATGTTATAGGGAATTCTTTGAGAAAGTTTTCTTTATTTAGTGTCGAGAATATATTACTGTCGTAACATACACTGACACAGTGAAAATGATGCAGTGGTATATAATTTGGTAAGAAGCTGAAAATATTAGGTAAAATAATTATTTGGAAAAAGTAAATTAATTCATATTATATCAAAGCATTCTTGAAAGACATTGCAGAGGTATTACGAATTCTAATCAGATAACATTACAGCGCCAAGATAAGAACGCTGAAAATACAGCTTATCTCGTGGTATTGATGAAATTATTCACGAGAAAGACAATATGAAGAGTCAAAAAACTCTAACACACGGACATGTTTCTGCCTACCCGGCATCATCAGCGTGGTTTCGAGCGGTTTTTTGCTGGACACATTGCAATTCTCTCTCTACTACTATCATCATATCTAACGCTACAATTCAAGTGATTATTCTTGGCGCTAACTAGTGCCAAAACAATGAACCATACAAAAGTCAAACAGAGCGAAAAGAAGCGGGTACAGCTTCCTACCCTTCTCTCGAGCACTACATGGATTACTAGTCCCTAGAGGGCGTTCGCACTAAGGGGCAGTGCAAGGAAACTGCACATGTGAATCATGTCCAAAGGTCATGACGACAATTTTTTGGGATTCCTAGGTTCTGATCCTCATCGACTATCTGCAGAAGAGAAGGATGATCACCAGGCAATACTACAGCGATTTATTGACCCAATTCGATGCCGTATTGAGCGAGAAACGGCCTCGTATGTAGCGGGAAAAAGTGCTTGTCCACTACGACAATACACCGGCTCATTCATCCCGCATCGTCGTGTCCAAATTGAATGAGTTATGCTAGTCTCTTATCCTCCATATTCACCGAACTTAGCCGTCAGCGACTTTTTCCTATTCCCAAAACCTGAAAAAATCACTGAGAGGAAAGAGATTTGCCTCAAATGAGGAGGTTATCGTCACTATAGATGACCACTTTGCAGACCTCGAAACATCCTAATTTTTCGACGGTTTGAAGAGACTGGAACAGCGTTTGAAAAGGTGTTTTGATCTTCTAGGAGACTACATCAAAAAATAAAAAACCACACCAATACCGTATTTTTCTCATCGATTCCGGAAACATTTCAGGTCGCCCTCGTATCATATATTTAATTTACTTTTCCCAAATAATTATTTTACCTAACATTTTCAGCTTCTCACCAAATTATATACCACTATATCATTTTCACTGTTAGTCACTGTATATAGTTAACGAATTAAGTTACAATTACGAAAGTTCATTTTAGAGGACCCACCTGTACATTGTCAAATTAATTTTCAGAGATTAATATATACACAAAAAAATTGCATGTTAAATTATTTCCTAATTGGTGTAATTACCTGTAAATAAATTAAATATACGTAGCATTTAATTTCACTTATTTACATAGTACATATGTTACATACATGTTAATAACCAAAAGTAAAGATGACCACAACAATACTTATTTAAATAAGGAAATTCTCTTTGTTGTAAGCAAATATCACGCTTTCGCCTTGGGAATAAATGATTCACACTCTCTATATTCCGGAAATATCATTCGCACGTCGAAAATATCAATTCTATCAAAATTCACAACGTCTATTTATCTGTGTGAGAGCGGCAACTAAATTATGCATGTATATTTTATCCCACAGAAAGTACCTTTACCGTATCTCTTGCGAAAGGATCCAGAGGCCTGGGCCTGAGCGTGACAGGGGGCGTGGACAGCGGCGGCTCGTGGCCGGGCCTGATACGAGTGAAGAGGCTTTTTCCGCATCAACCGGCCGCGTCATGTGAGATGCTGAACGTTGGCGATTTGATATTAGAAGTTAATGGAATTACGCTCACGGGACTGACAAATTACGTACGTTCACTGAAGATTAATTTATTATCCGTATATTCCGTAAATAAGGAAGGTGTAGTAGTAGTCGTAGCAGTTGTTGTTGTTGTAAGTAGTAGTTGGTAGCTATACATAGTATACGCATTCAAGGGTTTAGTAGAGAAGGAAACATTTGCAAGAAACTTGATTTATGTGCGCAAAATATATGTTTCAGAATAGGATGTTAATGACAGTACAAACGAGAATTCCCGTAATTAAACGACATGGGACGAGAAAATCCTAGTTTTTCTATGTAGATATTTTTTATGCGCCTAAATTGTTTTGAAAATACCACGTTAACCTAAACACAATTCATTTATTACGTTATCACAGCTAGAAAACTTTGAGATATTCCTACTTTAAAATGGGAAACTTTTAATAAGTACACAACCGTCCATAAGTTTGGAAACAAGGTAAAATTCCCTTAAAACAATACAAATGATAGGCATATCGTGAAATTATAAATTATTGTATGCAAAATATAAAATTGAAATGAATACGGCTTTCACGGCCAGAGTCAATAATAAACGAACTACTTCCGGAATTGGACCGTGTCATGGTGAAATGTATAGAAATGAAATAAAAGTAAGAGGAGAAAGAAATAAAAAGAAGAAAAATTAAATAGAAAGAAAAGGTGAGAAGAGTAAGAGAAAGAAAAAAAGGGGAGTGGGGAGAAAGAAAGAGAAGAAAAGAAAAAGAGAAAGGTGGGAACTCAACGTCTAACGGCACCCGATACACAATGACGAACAAATGTTTTTGTTACCACCCTGAAGAGGTGATTATGAGTAACAAATTTAAAGGTACAATGCGGAAAGAAGAGTGTTTTGATATTTTGAAAAATCATGCTATTCCATATAGGAGCCGTTTGTGTTCCAGTAAGACAATGATCCGAAACATACCGCTGGAATCTGTAAAAAATTTTTAGAGAGGGAATTAGCAAGAATTGAACTAAAATGAATGGATTAGCTTGATCAAAGGGACCAGAACACCAAACACGCATGACAACAAATTGACGCGGACTGTCTCGAAAAATTTCTTCGAAGAATGCCTAAAATTTGTACAGCGGTTATCAAAACTAAAGGAGGTTACATATCGATGAAAATAAACTCACGCGCCAAATAATGCATATATATTATTACGTTTGAATTGATTTACTCTTATTTGACGACAATTACTTATGTTGTATAAATTCATTATTAATCAGTAAAATATTGCTGTATCTGTGACTGTTTGTAAAATCCGTTGTTGCTTCCAAACTCTTGGACGGTAGTGTACGTTATTTTAGAGTAATATAGAGTTGGAATGTAATTATATTTTCGCAAGCAAACGTATCAAATAAACATCAAGCAAACGCATCATATATAATTTGAATTTGTGTTAATACTTTAAACACCCCCGATCGTCTTAGGAATCTAATATTTTAGCAATTAATGTATTATTTACTGATACTAATTAGGTAACCACCCGTAGGCGCCACTAGCAACAAAATTAAGTAGGTACTTGCTTCCACTACTCTTGCATTTGTTCTTAAAATTGGATGGAATTGATAGTACATATATACATCAAAAATATCCACTGTTGTTGGCAAAGTAAGACAATTCTTCTATATTCTTCTGATATGCTATTTTCTTTACGAGGGGACGTCCAGAAGTTCGTGGAATGAAAGGGTTTTAAATAAAATAAAACAATAAATCTATTTTTCCTTTTCAATATAATCACCCGTAAGCACAATACATTTATTAGATCTATGAATTAATTTCTCTAAACCATCATAAAAATATTTTTTATCTTTCTCCTCAAATGGGCCAAAATCCTCCTCCTTTACCTCATTGTCGTCGGAAAACTTTCTTCCACGCAAGTCTTTTTTTAAATTGGGGAGCAAATAAAAATCACGAGGTGCCAGGTCTAGACTGTAGGGTGGATGGACTATTAATTGAAAGCCATGCTTGTGCATTGCAACTTTGCTCTTGTGAACCGGCGCATTGTCTTGCAAGAGCAACACACCCTTGGTCAATTTTCCTCGACATTTTTCCTTGATGGCCTCCTTTCATTTTTCCAATATTGCTGCGTAATATTCTCCGGTTATGCTCCTACTATTTTCTTTGTAATCAATCAATAGTATCCCCTCACAATCCCAAAAAACAGTAGCCATCAACTTTCCAGCCGATTCTGACACTTTGAATTTCTTTGGCGGTGGTGTCCCCTTTTTATGCCATTGCATGGACTCCTGTTTGGATTCAGGCTCAAAGTGATGAACCCATGTTTCATCTCCGGTAACAATCCGCTCCAAAATCTGTGCAGGTTTGTCTCCACACAGCTCCAAAAATTGTTTGGACGCACAGACGCGCTGCTGTTTCTGCAGCGGCGTGAGCATTCTCGGTACTCATCTTGCACTGACTTTTATCATACCCAGGTGGTCATGTAGGATACGGAAAATGGTAGTATCTGATACTCCAACTAACGCAGATAATTGTTTCTTCTTCAAACGGGTATCTTGCAGTAGAAATTTTTGCACTTTTTCGACGATGTCTGATGTGGTGGCCTCAACTGGCCGTCCTGAGTGGGGGTCGTCTTCAATCGACTCCCGACTATGTTTAAAAAGACCATGCCACTTATAAATCATTGATTTACTAGGGCACCGTTCCCCATAAACTGTTTCCATTTCATTCAATATGGTTTGAACGTTCTTTCCTTGCTTTGTAAGGAACTTCATCACAGCACGGTGTTCAATTTCCTCCATAGTTTCAGTTTCCTTCCAGATTGACTTGTTTAGCAGGCAACTATTCGTAAACGACTGACGCTATAGCTGCAACTTAACTTATATACTAATGATGACCTAGCGAGCACCCCTATCCCCACTCCATTCCCTCCATTCCACGAACTTCTGGACCCCTCGTACCAAAAACTAGAGAATGTCATTCTACCAAATATCATTTGTTTTCCTGTTTTTCTTGTCTGTTTTCCCCAGCACTTCGTTTGCGACCTCAATAATTCTGGCAAAAAAACAAGGGTATTTATCCATAAACGTGGTATGTATTTGAATTTCTCCCATCTTTAAGTAATCATGTTACCTTAGTTTTGTTACGACGAATTTGTTAATTCTCGATTTGAAAACTTACCAAAAAAAGATCCTCTGATATCCATTTTCAAACCAAAAACGTATCTTTTCGAAACTATAAATTAGTGCCACAAATGTCAAGTTTCAACAGCTTGACCATATAGACATTTAAATTGGATCTCGAGATACTTCAACTACTACTACGCTGCCCTATCACTTTGCGTAAAATAGACCGAAACCAATTTAAAAGTGATGTAGATTTAGATTGAGACGAATAACCGCTAACATTTGTTTTTCTCCCGCAGGAAGCATTAGAAGTATTGCGCACGGCCTCGAACCAAGTCGAATTGAAAATCTGCAGACCTCCTCCGGACGTTCTGAGCTGCGTTAGCCCTATTTCCGAAGTTCCTCCGCCGCCGCCACGTCGAGAACCTCCATCCAGCTTGAACCTTACGTCTAGTTCGGACGACGAACACTGCTTAGGGGTGAGTGACATTTCCCGTCTAGCAATGGCTGGGTGAAATTCGTGCATGACTATCGCATTAGTCACATACTTTAGATAACTCGTAAACTGAGCCGACGATAAATAAACCAATTGAGGAAATAAGATGAAAGGGTCGCATTCCACCTTCAATATAGAGATCGACGCTTGTTTAAAGTAAACGATATCTATTAAAGACTATAATAGTACAATCCTCGCATTTAAAAATGCACGAGTAATAAAATGCAAACTAGGTTATTATTTGTACAGTCGTGATCTTAATTAATGCCCATCCCCCCCTATGACGGAGTGAATATCAGAATTATTTTCCATGTGATGCCGCGTTCGGCTCGTATCGATTACTGCAAGTATAAATCTTGTTTATCTTTTCCTATTGTAACTTTCAAAACGAATGTATTGAACATTAAAGATTGATAAGTATTTATATTGTGCCTAAAGTATACTATTAATTGTTTAGACCTTTGAAACGGTTGTAAATGTACATAAATGTAATGATGTAATGATTTGAGTTGAAATTCGAAACAAATATATATACACTCAGTGAAATTTCTATAGTTTCATATGACCCTACCGTAATAAATAGTCTCGGCAAAGTGGGGCAAGTTACACTGCAGTACGGAGTAACGTTTACATATTTGCATCGTTTATGATCGTGACCTTCATGAGTGAGTATAGGCGATGCGGACGCAGGAATGTTTACACAAAAAATAATGATAAAAAATATAATATTTAACGTGCTGAAACACTTACTGTTTTATGAAGTTTCCACGAAATCACATACTGGGTGGCATCCATTAAATATTATCCCACACTCGTTTCAGTCACATGAGTACGTCCTGCGGAATAAAATTTTTTTTATTGATGAAAACGACAGTTCCACATCGAATATACTGTATTCTTATACTGTAAACGCTCGCTCATGTGATTACCCGGTAGTGGAAACGTCGCGGTCATATAAACAGAAAATTGTTACTACAAGATCAAATGGAACGCTCGGTAATGTAAACAAGCTTGCACCACGTTCAATTTGATAACGTAAACAGTTTAGGGTACCGGTTATTTCCCGATTTATGTGTGTAATCGATCAAAAGAATGTTTACGTAAACGCTTTCAGCGACGGCATCGATTGTTCCCCGATTTATGTATGGGATTCCTGTAAGCATTGGCTCTCTTAATAACGCACCAAGCCAACCTCCAGAAGAACAATTAAGAAGCAACGATGGCTCAATTTTTGTTATGTTCATGCCGCCCAACGTAACTCCACTTATCCAACCGATGGATCAAATTGTGATAAAAATTACTAAATTGTAAAATTTCTACTTTCGTCTGCGTTATCAAAAAATCCTAAAAAACATTTCTGAATCCTTAAACCAAGTAACTTTACGTGAAGCAATTTTAAATTTAGATTTGGCGTGGAATGCCCTTAACCAGTAAACAATCAGAAATTGTTGGAAAAATTTGCTTTACTCCAGTGATAATTATGACGATGAAGACAATGTACCGCTAACCATCATCAGAAAACAGTTACTATTTGATGCCGAAGTTATTGCCAGTGCATCATCGGACGTTCTCAAATTATTAAAAGCAATAAATCCCGCTATTGTTTGCACAATTACCGATGTTAGTTTATGGAATGACAATAAAGAAATGGATGATGCACATGAAGAGGAAGAGGGGGTGAGTGAAGATGACGACCCTCCGATTTAAATAGAAAATACAGTGAGTGACGCGCAAGCTGTAGGAATTTTTAATCAAGCGTTAGATTGGGCTGAAGAAAAAGACATATTATATTCCGATATTTTAGTGCACCGTCAACTACGGGCAATGGCATTAGAAAATATCAAGCGTAAATTTACGCAAACAAAAATAGCACATTATTTTTCAAAATAATGTAAAATTTATTTTTTAATATTGCATGTGTTATGTTATTCATTGTTCATAATTTATTTTTTAATAAACATACATATTTTCTTTTATGCAATTCCTTTATAAATAAAGATGTGATATCGTTCACATAATCGAGCGTCTGCTGTAATTATTTTGTTTAAAGTTTTGAAGCAAACATAAAATTTTGCATGAAATAGGATGCGTCCTTCTTATTACAAGCGGTAGTGTACATGTACATACATAAGTTGAGATAAATGTTAGTAAGTTTAAATTATTAATTATAGTTGTCATAATCTAGATGGCACTGATTAGATTTCCCGAATGTTATCCTCCGTCCAAACAGAACCCACCGATTCTGTTACGTCATGCATGGAATCTGACGTTTTGTTATCTCGCGTTTCCAATTAAATTATACGTTCGACCGGATTTGAACTCGATTCTCCATGCCGCGCGCTTCACCCCTCCACGTTGTTCTCCGCACAACACAGAAACTTGCCCCTCTTTGCCGAGACTATACATAAACGAAAATAATGTGGTGCTTATGATATGAAAATCAAAAATCTAAGTGAATTTTCATGTACTACATTTTGAAAACATTTTCAGAATATTAACCGTAACATTCTTCTTGTAATTATCCTCTCACCGCCGGCTATATTTTGCTATTACGTTTTACAGCTTCAGTTTGCCATAAGCTCGAAATATCTGATTAATGTGACGTTCCCTCACGGAAATTCCAGGCACCCAAGAGATGCCTAGACCGACGGACCTACCTCTCGAAAACCATCTAGTATTAATTTTAATCTGTATTAAAATTACAGGAGTTCGAGGTAACGATGAGGAAGCTGCAAGGTTCGTTGGGCTTCACGCTGAGGAAGGAGGACGACAGCGCCCTTGGGCATTATATCAGGGCTCTCGTAAGGGAGCCCGCTCTGACCGACTCCAGGATCCGCGCCGGGGATAAGATTATAGCAGTAAGTTCCCGGGTCAGGGCGAACTTTTTACCGGGCGATCTCTGTCTTGACTCGTCCATCTAAATACTAAGACGCTACAAGTATAAGCCCTTTTAACAATGCATGTACGACGGTATAACGTGCACAATTCTTGAAGCGTACGCGTAGAATCCTCTTTAAATATTAAAATAGACGGGCCACCTTTAATTTTTCACGGCAAAGAAAATGTACACCGTGAGTATGCGACAATATCAGGCTAAGTAGTTGAGTAAAGTTTCTTGTTGTAAGTAGAAGCAGAATGGCGAGGATTTTATGCATTATTAATCATTTCGCGTGAAACTAATGCAAAAGGAAACATGATGAAGGATAATTCCTGAGACATTAATGAGAAAGGTACCCTGTAGGGTCTGTTTATGAAAATAGCGTTGGGAGATAAACTTTAAAACAATTAACTATCTTAATTAAAAAAAAATGCAAATGTATGATTTTATTTACAGTGTGTTCTAAAAGTAGCGTGATTCATATTTCTTTTTATAATTGTTAAAAAGATACTAAAACTGGGCAATTATTTTTTGAATTGACGATTGCAAGGACTGTGTGGATGTACAATTCACAGGTATAGCAGTAAACTCCATTCACACAAATTTATTAATTATGCGGAACGCAGCGTTTCGAGAGCACGTGGGCTCTCATTGTCAACCGTGTTACCGACTGAAAGTAAACACTGTATCACACATGCAAATTATTTTCTACGCAGGCTCTTAAATTTCTAACACATATGACTATTTACAATCTACTCGGTGGTCTAATGTCTATTTTCGGGGAAGGATGGACCGAAAGCGAACCGTATTTTTAATGGTAGCGTCAAATGAAAATTTGACGCTAAAAAAGGAGTGTCGTTACAGCCGAAGTTGTTATAACCGGGTTCTACTGTATATAATTTGTAAATACGACAAATACATTTTAATTCCCTAAAGCATAATAAATAAATGCATATCATAAGAGCATATTGCAATTTTAAGTGCATATTTAGGGATTTTTTAGTGCTTATTGCATGCATATTTGGCAAACTTTTTACAGCATATTTTCCTGTCATTAGTAAATACCCATTATATATAAATAAAAATTGAAAATCTAATCTCGGATGTTATGGAGGAACAGAAAACTAAACAAATACAGAATATAGAGAAAAATAAATTAGTATTTGAATGTAATGCTTTGAAGTTATCTTTTTTTTTAAAAACTCTATCTTTCATATATTTGCAGCTAACTAAATAACTAAAATGCAGACGGTAAAAATGATCAAAGGGAACAAGAATGAAATAGTTGAACGTTCTATAACAGGCTGCTGCAGTAATAAAAAAATGATGACTGCCGGCGGCGGTAATAATAATTATATTGTGCTGTAATCCTAAAACCTGGAAAATATGGGAAGCTGTATTGTTCGCAAAATATTTTTAATTAAACGGATTACTTGTTGCTAATTATAACTTCGCTTTGATGCGAGTTCTTTATTACAATCCACGTATAAAACTGCATACTGTTCCTACCATAAAAAAGCAGTAAATGAATAATGTAATAAAATAGATTTAATTATGAGTAACTTAAAAGTAGTAGGTCGGAGTTATAAGCGTTCTAAATTAGTTTTTAAAATGCAGAACATGCTCCTATTCTTTATGTCGAGATATAATGCAGAAACGTAATATCTTTTGATATGTAAACAACTAAAATTATTTCCCATAATTTTATATTATGAATATACGATCTAAGTCTGCAAAATTACATAACTGAATTGTCATTTTTTCAAAATTCTTTTTTAGTTATGCGTAAAAACCAAAGAAAGTACTGTTTATATTGTAAAACGATGAGGGATTATCCAAAGATGGTTATACGAGGATTGTCTTTGAAATTTTGTATATAAATCTGGAATTTAATTGTAGATACCTTTTAAAGACTTTCCGACTTTCTGATATTTGTCGTGCTAAATATCTTTAAAATACCATAATGAAAAATAAAGATAAAATTCTCGCATTAGAACGGGTAAATAAAAATTACGTAAACCGGTTCAAGGAAAAATTGACGAAGCTTTACTACGATGGTTTCAGTATGAATGAGCCAATTAGCGGTCCTATTCTTCAAACTAAATCAGAAGAATTTGCTAAATTATTCAACGACAGTGAATTTAAGTGCACAGCAGGTTGGTTACACGGTTTTAAAAAACGTCACAACATAAATGCTAGTTACATTCATGGTGCAATGCAAATGTAAATTTGGAGGAATGTAAAGTGTGGCTGCAGTCGATTCTCGGTGATTTTATGACAGACTATCACATAAATGACATCTTTAATGTTGACGAAACGGGCTTATTCTGCAAACTTACACCCAATCGTACACTAAAATTTAAAGGTAAAATATGCGTTGGGGGCAAACAATCGAAACAGAGATTACAAATTTTATTATTGGTCGATAACTGTCCAGCTCATCCCCGTATAAGTGATCTTAAAAATATTCGTCTGGAGCTTTACCACCGAATTCCAACCCCGTGATGCATCCAATAGACCAAGGGATTATTCGCACATTAAATCCTATTATCAACACATTACGAATTTGGATATTGGAAGTTCTAATGATGTAAATTTGCTAGAAGCTACGAGGGGAGGTCCAGAGGTTCGTCGAATGGAGGGGATGGAGTGGGGATAAGGGCGCTCGTTAGCTGTCATTCTGATTGGCGACTCATCATTAGTATATAAGTTAAGTTGCAGCCCTATAGAGTCAGTCGTTTACGAATAATTGCCTGCTAAACAAATCAATCCGGAAGAAAACTGAAGCTATGGAGGAAATTGAACACCGTGCTGTGATGAAGTTCCTTACAAAGCAAGGAAAGAACGTTCAAACCATATTGAATGAAATGGAAACCATTTATGGGGAACGGTGCCCTAGTAAATCAATGATTTATAAGTGGCATGGTCTTTTTAAACATGGTCGGGAGTCGATTGAAGACGACCCCCGCTCAGGACGGCCAGTTGAGGCCACCACATCAGACATCGTCGAAAAAGTGCAAAAATTTCTACTGCAAGATGCCCGTTTGAAGAAAAAACAATTATCTGCATTAGTTGGAGTATCAGATACCACCATTTTGCGTATCCTACATGACCACCTGGGTATGATCAAAGTCAATGCAAAATGGGTACCGAGAATGCCGACGCCGCTGCAGAAACATCAGCGCGTCTGTACGTCCAAACAATTTTTGGAGCTGTGTGGAGACAAACCTGCACAGATTTTGGAGCGGATTGTTACCGGAGATGAAACATGGGTTCATCACTTTGAGCCTGAGTCCAAACAGGAGTCCATGCAATGGCATAAAAAGGGGACACCACCGCCAAAGAAATTCAAAGTGTCAGAATCGGCTGGCAAGTTGATGGCTACTGTTTTTTGGGATTGTGAGGGGATATTATTGATTGATTACAAAGAAAATAGTAAGAGCATAACCGGAGAATATTACGCAGCGATATTAGAAAAATTAAAGGAAGCCATCAAGGAAAAATGTCGAGGAAAATCGACCAAGGGTGTGTTGCTCTTGCAAGACAATGCGCCGGTTCACAAGAGCAAAGTTGCAATGGCTGCTCTGCACAAGCATGGCTTTCAATTAATAGTCCATCCACCCTACAGTCCAGACCTGGCACCTAGTGATTTTTATTTGTTCCCCAATTTAAAAAAAAGACTTACGTGGAAGAAAGCTTTCCGACGACAATGAGGTAAAGGAGGCAATTCTGGCCCATTTTGAGGCGAAAGATAGAAAATATTTTTATGATGGTTTAGAAAAATTAATTCATAGATCTAATAAATGTATTGTGCTTAAGAGTGATTATATTGAAAAGGAAAAATAGATTTATTGTTTTATTTTACTCAAAACCCTTTCATTCCACGAACTTCTGGACCTCCCCTCGTATAGAAATGTTAGCCAAAGCTTGGCAACAAATTTCACAAGAAATCATAAAAAATTGTTTTCAGCACACCTGAAAAATTGATTTGGATGAACCGTTGTCTCAATGGCTTGTCAAATATGATGATAACATCGATGACGATAATTTGCCTTTTATGTGAATGATTACAAAATAATTTGGAGGATCCTAGTATCGTGAATCTAGAAACAATAGATGAATTTCTGTCAGTGGATAATAATCTCATTACTTCGTGAATCCCCAGTGATACAGATTTTGCTCGGGAAGTGTTAAATCAAGAAAATAACAGCGATGATAATGAGTAAGAGAATAAGAAAAGGCAGCTGAAATTGTAAAACCCTCTTACCGGATACACGATACTTAATATAATTCTAAAAAAATGCATTAGGTATTACATATTTTTTAGAATCTATTTATTTCAAAAAATCAAAACGACAGACCCTTGTTACCGGCTTTTTTACTTGTTAAATTATTATATGTATTTGATTATTAGCTATAATTTAATTTTATTTATTTATTATTATTATTGTGTATCTTTTTATTATTTTATAAATAAAAATGCATTCTGTTAGTATACACATAATCTTTGGTTACATTCTTTGATTGCATACTTCTTTTTTAACGTACTGTTTTGTATGGTTCCGACGAGTGCGTTATAAGCTAATTTTACTGTAGTTTGTTAAAAGTCAACAATGACAAGCACACTACCATAAAAGTTGTTGGTGTCGGAAGGCAAGAACGATCAATGTACGAGAAAATATTATTTGCTTCTAGGTGAACGACGTCGAAATATCATCGATGACCCACGAAGAAGCCGTACAATTTCTACGTCAATCCGGGGAAATTGTCAAACTACGCTTATACCGCGACCTAGCTCAAACTCCTGTAGCGACGCTATCACCGACTGAAACGACTCCGAGAACTTCCTTTTCGAAAAAGACTCAATTAAGGTAATATATCGTTTACAAAAAGGTATAAATGTATAACCAGGTGTATCCATAAGTTTTTTCCGGTTTTTGCTGGAAAGAAATGCATAATTTTCAAGAGAAACCATCTTTCACGTAATTTATGGATGTCATGCCTGAAAAACTGCCTGTCTTTTGCGGCAAGCCATTCGTCAAACCATTTTCCAACTTAAATGACGATTGCAAGGACTGTGTGGATGTACAATTCACAGGTATAGCAGTAAACTCCACTCGCACAAATTAATTAATTATGCGGAACGCAGCGTTTCGAGAGCACGTGGGCTCCCATTGTCAACCGTGTTACCGACTGAACACGGTTGACAATGGGAGCCCACGTGCTCTCGAAACTCTGCCTTCCGCATAATTAATGAATTTGTGTGAGTGGAGTTTACTGCTATACCTGTGAATTTTCCAACTTCTTCGAAATTGTTGAAGTGCTGCTCTGCGAGCGCGTGCCACATTGATTTGAATATATGATAGTCAGATGGCGCGAGATCTGGGGAGTACGGGGGAAAGATGTCCCACCCAAGCGATTTCAAGGTGTCTTTAATTGGTTTTGCTATGTGAGACAGCATATTATCGTGTAACACAATCACTTTGTCATGTCTTCTGGCCCATTGCGGTCGTCTTTCGATTAATGTCTGGTTTAAATTAATCATTTATTGGCGGAAGCGTGGTGTATTAGTGGTTTCGCCGAGTTTCAAGCATTGATAATACACAATACCGGTCAGGTCCCACCAGACACTCAGCATGATCTTCTTGCCGATGTGATTTGGCCTTGGTGTTGAGGGACCATCTTCGGCAGGTGAAAGCCAGGATTTTTCCGCTTCAGGTTTTCAAAATAAATCCATTTTTTGTTACCGATCACAATTCAATACAAAAATGCTTTTCGTGGCGTTGAAGCAGTATTCCACAGGTGACTTTGCGATTTTCTATTTAGCGTTCATTCAAATCTTGCTGCACCCATTCACCTAGTTTATTGATCTTTCCCATTACCCGTAAACGTCTACTGATTGTTTCTTGCGACACATGCAATGCTTCTGCTAATTGCTCTTGAGTTGGCTCGTCATACAATAACTCCTGCAATTGCTCTTATCTTCGCATTGTTCTGGTATACCAAAGTGTTCACTGACTTTCACATTGATATCACCAGCTTTAAGTTGTTGAAATAATGTCTCACATATTCTAATCTTTGAAGCGTGTTCACCATATGTTTCTACCATCAAACGATGACATTCAAGAGCCTTTTCCTTGTGATTAAATAAGAAAAGTAATGCCGGCCGCAAATGTTAATACGCAGCGTACTTTTCGCTGGCGCCATCTCTTAGTTAAACCCGAAAACACTTATGCCTGGTATTTAGAGGCTTAGTTTACATAACATTACCAAGTTGCAATCTGAAATTCAAACACCGAACATAAAGAATTATACGCTCGCTTTGAAAACGTCCATTCCATTACTTGTACTCATTTGAATCGCTAACATACGTATGTACCGACGTAAAATATCCACTTCAACGTAACGAAAGAATTAAAATTTTGACGGCCAATAACATCCTTTTAATTACGACGTTCGTTACGTATTTCCATTATGCTTTAACATCTCAATTGCGCGACATTAATTCGGCTCGTTTTACAGCCAGTTCGCTCTGCTGGCACTTTTGCTCGTCCTTCCTGCATCTCGGATATGTCTGGTCGTTAAAAAGATTCCGTTGGCGCAAATAACGAATGAAAGCAGATGGTAGATAAGGATTAATCACTATTAAAAGTCTAATGGATGCTAAACTTTCTCGGTCAATAATGGATCTAACGTAGGAATCAGTTACGACAAGATTAATGATTTTTTTATGTTACTGTTAGTTAGAAGCTTTTGTTAGGGACTAGTTGCAAGTAAATTAGAAAATGGAACAACAGAAAGGTTTATAACTTTGAAACGATAGTACATTTACTTATACAGGGTGGCGCAGAGGAACGGGAAATTTTGAACGTTATAGTTGTCAGCACTGTAGAGCCGATAGTTGTTCGTAACGTCGCACAATTGTTGTGAACGCATTGCCATTTAGTAATCATGGATCGTTGGACTGGTGCGGAACGTGCAGCAGCTGTGAGAGCGTTTTATAAAAATGATGATAGTGCGACTGCCGCGCAGAGAATATTTCGACAGCATTACCAGCTTGGACGTCATGGACGTGTCCCAGCTGCGCATGCGATTACAACGTGGGTGCGTAATTTTGAAGAAACAGGATCTGTCTGAAAAAGAAAGGTTCAGGTGACATTCGAACGGTACGTACCCCAGAGAACATTAAGGCTGTTAGACTCGCTCCGTTCGACAGCATGCATCTACGCTAGGGATTAAGCGATGAAGCTTACAAAGAATACGGCACGAATTACATTTCCATCCCTATAAGTTGCAGATTGTGCAACAATTACATGAACGAGACCCAGCGTCACGTATGGAGTTTAGTAGGTAGATATTGGCTAAAATTAACGAGGACGCGAATTTCGTTGGTAACATATGGATATCAGACGAAGCCCATTTCCACCTGAACGGTTTCGTAAACAAACAGAATTTTTGTTATTGGGCCCAGGACAATCCTTGCGAGTTACACCAACGACCACTACATAGCGACAAGGTCACAATATGGTGTGCTGTATCATGTCATGGTGTTATCGGCCCTTATTCTTTTGCACGTGAGGATGGTAGTGCAGCGACAGTAACATCCGCTTAATATCTTGAAATGCTTCAAACATTCTTTACTCCGAGACTGTACGAGCTTAATCTTAACATGGAAAACATGTGGTTTCAGCAGGACGGAGCCACGTCACACACTGCTCGACATTCGATGGCAGCAGTTCGTCAATTGTTCGGAACACGCAATATTTGACGTAACGGTGACATTGAATGGCCTGCGAGATCCCCTGATCTTAGTGTGTGCGACTTCTTCCTGTGGGGGTATCTTGAAGGCAAGGTGTACCGTACACCACCTGCAACAATCCCTGAACTGAAGGAGAACATTCAACAAGAAATCACTGCCATTCCCCAAGATTTGCTACACCGCGCATTCCAGAGTTTTCATAACGGGCTGTTAGAATGTGAACGCCGAATGGGAGGACATCTTTCCGATGTCATCTTTTAAAAAGTAGACACTTTTGGACATTTTGATTGTAAAAACGTAAATGGCATGCTGCACACATGCACTTTCGTTAATAAATTACTAGTTTTATGAATTTATTCGTGGAAATGACGTTATTTCAAAATTTCCCGTTCCCCTGCGCCACCCTGTACATTAATGAACGCGGTCATGTCAGTATATTTCGTTAATATGAAAAATGTTAATGTTATGTGAAGTATACGGGATATCCCATTTAAAAAAACAAAAGTTATACATATTTTCTGAAAAACCGCTGAAAAATAATTAATTATATCATTTTATATAGGAATTAACACTAAAGAAGTATTTTCTCCGATGTCTTCTTATATTTCTAATGTTAACTTCGAGTTTTTGATTGGAAGAATTAGGCTATTGCACTAAAGATAAACGATAGAGTTGTTAAAGAAATATTGTGGTCTGGGTGTGAGTTCGTATCAAAATATAGGAAAAAGATAAGAAAACGGGACCAATCTCACAGCATCTCAACCAACTTAATCAATCAATGGCTACGGTTTCATGTGCATTTGCACATCATCAGGTAAAAGCACTCTAGAACAGGAACAGGACTACAGAATCAAAACATACCCAAGAAGCAACATCAACAGCATCACGGTCGCAAAGCCTCTTCTTCTCATATCCTTATAGCCATTCAGGTGTTGGATGAGGCTTTTCCCCTGCCTTAGTTTTATTCAAATTTACTTCCATCTTCAGTTTTCTATTTTCGTCCAGATGTTCATTAGCTTCGGCATTTTATTTTTAGAGTTTGCAATCAGGACCACATCATCTGCATATAGTAAGCTACTCACTCTCAGAGATTCTAGATTTCCATACCCTATTATTGTGCTGTGCTGTTCGGTTTGTGCTTTTGTTCGTTTAACTACTCTGTTCATCGTTAGTACGAATAAGAGTGGACTCAGACTGTCACCTTATTTTATTCCTTTTTTCATTTGGAATTTTTCTGATTTTTGCCCTGCGATTTTTATCCTGAATCTTATTGTCTCGCGTGTACTTTTGCTGGTATTTAGAAGGGTTTTGGAGATTTCCATTTCCTTTAAACTTTCCCATATCTCTCTTCTATCTATAGTGTCAAAGGCTGCTTTCAAATCAATGAACATTAGAAACATTTCTTCTCTTTCTTCAATTTTTCTTTTTATTAAGTTCATTATATAGATATTGTCGTTTGCTTGTCTCTCTGGCCTGTAAGTTGCCTGTTCTTTCTGACTTCCTATTATTATTTGCTAGGACAAAAACCTGCCACCTTGTTTTCCTCAAAAACAAACTTTTAAAAAGCACAAATTAAAGTTGTAAAAGGACCTACGCAACAAATTAACTTTTTTGGCATTTCAATTTGTTGTGTACGTCCTTTTACAATTTCAATTTGTGCTTTTTAAAAGTTTAATTTGCTGGCGTGATGCTGCTGATATTGTTTCTGTTTTGTTCCTGTAGTTTTTTTCTAGAATGTCTTAACCTGATTATGCGCAATGTGCACGAATCCGGTAGTCGTTGATTGATTAAATTGTTTGAGATACTGTAAGATTGGTCCCGCTTTCGTCCCTTTTCCCTACAGATAAAAAATTTCTCAAACATACAAGTTATGTCTCAAAATTAATGGGAATTGTGACAACACTGCAGCAGACTGGAGTCTGTGGAGCAAGTACGCAACCAGAACTAATGCAGGGCCACTCAGTCTAGTGCTAGCGGTGTGCGCGCGAGGTCTTCAAATTCCAATACCATGTCACATGTAAAATGCAAGCAAGCAGCAGTGATATGCAATTAAATTTTGCGTTAAACTGGGAGGAACTCCTTCAGAGATACTACAAGTGATGAGGACAACTTTTTTGTCACAGCAGGGTTATGACATGTAGCGGCCCAGAAAAAGCTCGACAAACTCATGCAATTACAGCGCGACTTCAAACCGGAAACTTAAATTCTTTAAACGAAAACAAACACCGCGAAAGTGTACAGCAACATAAACAACATATGAATATGCTACGTTGTCGTCAGTACAAGTTTTCAGATTGTACAAAGCTTTCAAAGATGGCGGCGAAATCGTTGAAAATGACCAGCGGTCCGGGGGTCATCCACGTCAAAACGAGACGGTTGACGCTCAGGATGATTGGACATGAGGTCAGCATAAGTAAGGATACTGTGTTCATCAAATTGTGGCAAAGATATTAGGCACCCGAAAAATTTGTGCAAAGCTGATGTCTAAAAGCTTGTCTGATGAACAAGAGGAAAGACGTTACTCCATTAGGCAACAACTATTAGATTACCTAATAACCGAACTCAACTTCATATACAGAATGGTAACAGGTAATGAATCATGCGTATTCGAATACGATCCTGAAACGAAGCGGCAAAGTGTGGAGGTCTCGCTGTTATTTCTTTCTTTGCATTCTCTTCTACTTTTATCTTCCGTTTCTATTTTTAACTTCGAGTTGTTTGTTTTGGAAAATTAACTCACTGTATTAAAGAAACATCTCCCTAAACAAAAAACTAGATGATACGAATACCATTGGAAGGTTAAAATAAAAAAAAAGTAACTGCGCATTTCTAAAAATAAACGAGATAAGCCGAGCAATTAAAAATCAGCCACCTTCGAAATTATGTTCGTAAGGAAGTGTTTCTGTCATCAGCAGGTCTGTTGTAGACGATATATTTACCTTTGTGATTTTAGCATAAGCTTTCAAAATTTTTTAAAGAGTTAGAAAATCAACTATCATTCAGGACACTGAAGTCGAATTTCTAATTCGAATGATAATACAAGCTGATCATTGATAATAACTAGAGTTGCTGTTTGGGCCATTTCCACCGTTCGTTAAACTTGTATAATCCGACGTTTCGGCAGTCTGTCTACTGCCGTCTTCAGGGACGCCCTGAGTTAGTTATTATGAGAATCCATCGTTAACAATATCACGTCAAGAGTTGATCATTGATATTTTTTTTTTAGACAAGAGGCAATGGACATGCTCAATGACATAGCTGTAAGAAAACTAATCCCAGGAAATCAAGACATCTACGGTAGACGATCCCAATCGCCAAACACATCTCCGAGAAGACTGCGTCGTCAACCGTGCCCGTCGGACGCCTCCCATATCTCGGACTCTTCCAACAGGCATCTAATCACCGACGAACAATTCCACGAAGGCCTGCTGAAGAAATGCTCACTCCCATTGGACGAAGACTCCTTCAACTCGCTGTTCATCGACGACGACGACTGTGATAAGCCATCACGTCCAAGCTCGCTGGATCTATATAACCCCAATCAGACGCCGGTCGCTTCCAGAAAGCCCAAATTCAACTTCTCTCTGGCGCACAACGCTTACGAACTGAATAATTTGGACGCGGAGATCTTGGACGCGCCGAATCTGACGTATAATTTAGGATCTGAGGATGTGAATAGTACTGAAGTCGAGTGCGGCGATAGTTTTCCGCAGGAACCTGCGAGTATGCCACATATCCCCACCGATAATCCCGGCTTCAGTTATAAGAATCCGGCTTACCAATCGGCGCATCCGCAATGCGGCACCGAGAATGGAGACGAGAAAACTCCTAAATCGGTGACAGATGACAGTAATATGAGGAAATGGAAGGGAGTCGTATTCACGGCGGATGAGGAGAGGGAACGAGAAAGGAAAAGATCTATTAAAACGCCAAAAAAGGAAATCGAGGATAAATACGAGGTATTTTTTCTGTTAAATAAGAAATACGAGGGTTGCTCGTAAAACAAGGTTCCCAATGATTTTTCACAATGAGAAACTTGTTTATTGGCATTGAATAATACATAAACTTTTTCCTATTTTTTGACATAATCGCCGTTGAGATCGATGCAGTTTTGCATGCGGCGTACCATCTTCTTTATGCCTGAATCGTATAACTCTCCTGGCGCGCCGCGAAGGTAGCTTAAAACCTCTTCTTTCAGCTCCTCTCCGGTTCTGAAATGCGTCCCACCCAGATGTTTCTTCAATTCAGGGAAGAAATGGTAGTCGCTTGGGATAGGCCTGAAGAAATTCGCGAGCCGCTTCAGCACGTTGCCGTTTGCGGTCTTTCGTAAGCATTCTCGGGAATCACCTTGTACCAACCTTGGCTTACGCTAAATGGTCCGTCAAAATTTTGCCAATGCAGGTCTTGCTGATATCAGGGATCATCTCGTAAGGTTCCTGAACCGTCACCCTTCGATCTTTTAGCATTGCTTCTTCCACTGTGTATTTAGAAAAGAAACTTAAATGCATGACAATGCTTGCCCTAACTTCGGTTCCTCAGCAGAGGCACTACACCGGATGTCCTCGACTTTATTCAAACATAATAAACGCAAATCTAGCTAACTACATCTATCCTAATCCTAACCTAGCCATAAAGATAATGCAGGCCGGACTTTACGTAGCTTAGATATTTACATAATATCTCCTAACCCTACAAAAGCAGTTCCGAATAAATAAATGCTTTCTTATTTTATTATATTATAACTTTAATCACAAACATAGTACAGTAAAAAAAATAAAAA
Organism: Trypoxylus dichotomus; assembly: GCA_023509865.1. Taxonomy (NCBI): domain Eukaryota; kingdom Metazoa; phylum Arthropoda; class Insecta; order Coleoptera; family Scarabaeidae; genus Trypoxylus; species Trypoxylus dichotomus. Next base: position 41,812,854 of record CM042081.1, read on the forward strand.
AACGCGTCTTTTTTAACGTCCGCTGCTTCTTAATTGTTGGTGCGTCTCGCCGTTGGTCTCTTTGGATTAAGAAGGCCCTAGGCGTCCGCCCGCGATCGTCCAGGTAGTTGTTTTGCTCCTCTGGGATCATGAATAACGATTTTTTCGCCGCCAGTTCTCGTCTTGAGCTACCTGAAACAATGGGAGACCGGTAGTCACAATACTTTCATACAACGTGTATGCGAATGTCAACATTCATTTTCTCTCATAAAAATATATACTTAGCATGTTGCCCCTTTCGGAGCATGTCCTATTAATTTCTGCTGTCGACGGAGAGTCTTGAAAAAGAAAAATTTGCGCGTATTTCGCGCCCTTTTAAATCGGAGGACCACACAGAACCACAAAGAGGCCAGCTCTATCCCGCAAGACTCCCGCGCGGAAGCACCCAGAACCGTCCCCCACTACTCAGACAACAGAGCCACACGTCTCGCAGCGTGGGGTCCAACCCCGTCGTGGCAAAGCCCAATCCGAAATGGCGCGGTGTCTCTCATCCCAGACCCAACAGCGCTATTTTCGGCTATCAGATCCAGAACGGCCACGCTTCTTCCGTCTTAACGCTTCCTCTGTTCGCGGAGGCAATTAGTCGACAGCCACTTAGGGTCTGTCGCGCCGGCGCACGGGCCTGGCTAGCACGACGCCGTACGATGCGGGACGATATCTGGTCCCTCTGCCGTACATGTGCCGAATACCAAGGCGGCAGCCGATCGCCTTAAAAGGCAACTCCTGCTAAAGTTGAGCAGCTCTTTTTCGAGCTACCCTTTCAATAGGGGACTACTCAGCCCCGCATGCGCTTACGTTTCGTCCCCTATCAGAAGAATGTACACCATTCCTTCGTTTCGCTATCGTTGACTACATTTCGTGGCCAACGTAAGCTTGTTCCACTTTCGCAATCGCTTCATCCGAAACTAGCGGCCGTCCAGAATGCCACGGACGTCTGTACGTCCATCTATGTATTCTCTGAACCATTTGTGCACATGTTCTACGCTCATACGCTTTTATCCACAGACTTGACACAATTGGGAATGAATATCCATCGGCGCACTGTTTATTTCATTCAAACAATGAATCACAGAGCATAATTTGCAGTTAGCAGGACAAGTAAGTCGAAGCTCTATCTCTAATGGGTGCCAAGCCAAGACTGAGCATCGCAGACACCTCTCAGGAGTGGGGACTGAGAGATGAAGAACCAAATTACACCCCAGAATCCCGCGTAATAACCTTCCCCGCAACTACAGCTCCTTGGGAACCTTATTTTATGGACAACCCTCGTAATTGGCTACGAATCGCTATATGTTTGATAATGTATTTTTTCTAGATTCTCGCAATTGAATTAAACCGTGGATGGAACAGCAGACTAGGATTTAGTTTGCAAGGTGCAGCTGGTGTAACTTACGTCAGTGCAGTTCATGCCGACAGTGTGGCGGCGAGAGATGGAAGAATCAAACCTGGAGATTGTTTAATTAAGGTAAGGATAAAAGAAAATAATTAGAATGCCTACCATTCAAATTTTAATTGGTTCTTATAATATATGCGTTGTTGGAGCATGTAAGTGTAATAGTCAAGGCCATCAGATGGTGTCTGGGTCTTCATGACCACTTCAGGTGTAGAATTGTTTTATATTTGAATAGTAGCACATTATCTACAATTCTAACATACAAATTCCTACAGGTAAATAAAAATAAAACGTTAAAATACAGTTATTATTGACAATGAATGGTACCTATTACGTTTACGTTTGTACTTTAAATTATACTAACTTAGAATCGGTTTCGTAGTATTCCATGTAATTCACGTTAAAATCGTAAATATTTGTCATTAGATCATGAGGATATTGAATTAGATTCTCTGAATTAGTGTTTATAAAGTTTTAAAATCATCAGAAACATGAACAACATTCCACAAACTTCTACAATTTGCGCATTTGTTTTGTGCAAGAATATTATGATGTTTGTATCACAGTATACATTCACACGGAAGTAATAACTATAAACAGTGATGTTCTGGTACTTTTTAAACATAATTATGATGTGCACGTACCGATTTAACGTTTCTAGTACATCTATAAATTCTTATTTAAGGAAATACAGGAAACAGATATGTATATACATATTTGGATTGCTATTTATGTATCCGGAATAATAAATAAAAATACCTGACCTGTCGAATTATGGAAAATCTTAAAAACTGTTTTGCCTAAAAAAAACAGTTCCATCAATACATGTATAATATTTAATAATACAGAGGGGAAAGATGATTTAGAAATAGCCCAGAACTTCAACGAATATTTTTAAAAAACATGGAGGATATAATCCGAAATGTACCAGATATAGCAGTTATGAATCCTATATGCATACATGAAAAAAATGTCCGCAAATAGAATGCTTGACATAGTGAATGCTTCACCAGATACATATACATTTCCGGAAAACTGGAAAACTTCGTACATTCTTCCAATTCCTAAAATGGTAGGGAGCAAAGTATGCGAGGAATTCAAGCCTACCGTACCAAGTTACGAAAAAGTTCTGGAACTGTGCGTAAAAGACCAATTACATGATTTCTGTTTAGCGAGACAATGTGATTTGTCATAATCAATCAGGATTTAGAAAAGTTCGTTCCTGTGAAACTGTTATAATAGATATATGTCACTTCCGTAGGGCATTTGAAACCATTTATAAAAAACTATTAACACAGAAATTAGAAATGTATAGTATTTGTGACAAAGTTAAGGATTGGTTTGATTAATATTTAAATAGATCTCAAAAAGTGCCATATAATAATAGGATATATGATAGTTTAAATACAAATAATAGTGTTCCGCAAGGGGCAGTGTTAGGTCGGTTATTGATTAATTTGTATGTTAATGATTTATTGTTATACATAAGTGATAATAGTGTTGGCGATATAACGAAGACTATAAATAATCAACTCACTATATTATATCAATAACTGTGTGAAAAACAACTACACTAGGGTGAATAAAATAGACACCAGGTAAAGCGGTATAACATAAATATGTAAACAGCTAAATTCTAAGAACGAATTAAGAACTTTCTCTTGTCATTAGGGTAGGGGTAGATGTATCGGAAGGAATTCGTCGTAGTTTAGTAACGTTACAACTATGCCTCGCTTTCAAGGTTCGAGTGTTATTAGCGACTTCACCCGGGATCGCATCGTTGGCCAGAGTGAACGCGGCGTTTCGCAACGTGAAATAAGTAAATTTTTAAATATTCCGTAGTCCACAGTTAACCGTGTGATTACACAATTTAAACGCAAGGGAAAAACAACAGTGGAGCCGAGACCAGGTCGTGCCGGACCTTCTGAAAGAAGTAAAAAACGGTGCTTGTGCGCGAAGTGTTAAGAGAACCGTGAAAAAGTACAGCTGTGCTTGCGGCAACTTCACAGAAAAGTCAGCGCACCGTTCTGCGATACCTCCGCAGTGTGGGGATGTATAGGAGGGTGGCAAAGAAAAAATCTCCCCTTACGGCGTTTCAAAAACGGCGCCGAATGGCTTGGGCAATCGAAATGCGAACGAAGCCCGAAGAGTTTTGGCGGTCTGTCATTTTTTCAGACGAAAGCAGATACTGCCAATTCAGTGATAGTGGTCGTACGTGGGTATGGAGACGTTCGTCACAGCAACTGGACGACAAATTTTTGCATCAGACGGTGAAATACGGCGATGTGAACATCATGGTGTGAAGCGCGATATGGTATGGTGGAAGATCGCAATTAGTAATCTGCGACGGAAATATAAATTCGGCAAAATATATTCAAATATTAACAGAAGGACTACTACCGATATTCGACAACGCCATTTTATCTAAAGAAAACGCCACTTTTATGGAGGATGGAGCACCCTGCCACAAAGCAAGAACAACAACCCCATGGAAGGAGGAACAGGGGATTCGGATTTTACCATGGCCAGGCCAATCACCAGACATGAATCCAATAGAGAATGTTTGGCACATAATCCAGACAAATATGGCGAAACGACCCCGAAAACCCAGCAATAAGGAAGAACTCGTAGCAGCTGTTGCAGAAGAGTGGTTAAATATTCCAGAAGACACCATTAATCATTTAAGAGATTCTATGCCACGACGACTCGCAGCACTTCACGCAAGTAAAGGTGGATCGACAAAATATTAGTCTGATTTAAAAATTTTAAAATATTTTGTGTATATAACGAGAATAGAATCTTTTTTTTAATTAGTAGGTGTCTATTTTATTCTGTCACCCTAGTATAAATAGTAATGTTAATAAAGCAAAATATATGGTTATAGGTAGCATGCATAAGTTGAACAGTATAAATATAATTGGTATTAAGATAAAAATTAATAATAGTGATTTAGAAAGGATGGACAATATTAGATACTTGGGACTCACTTTAAATAAACATTCACTATTCAAAGAACATGCAAAAAACATTATGATTTATCACTGTAAGCTGTAAAATTGCTTATTTGTAAGTCCATAGTTGCACCACATACACGCGGTAGGCACCATAAATTCCCCGTTTGGCAGCCTTATACAGGTTCAAGCGTGTTCAAACTCCGTCACGGCATACATGCACATAGGCGAGGACTACGCTATAAATACGACGGTTCGAAGAGTAGTAGTTTTTAGTAGCCAGCCAACCAACGTGACTAGCGCATGAAGATGTCTGAAGTAGTGAAAATTGAGTATCACGCGGTCATCAAATTTTTAACAAAAGAAGGGCATACGCTTAATCACATAAAATAACGTTTAGATGGCGTTTACGATGATTCATTTTCTTCGTACTCCATTGTAAGAGAATGGGCAAAATCTTTCCATTTGGAGCGAAAATCCTCTAATTTATGGCGTCTGTCTCGTAGAATTCTATTCTACCGTACCTTTCAATCTAAACAAAAATGAGATTCAGCAAATTCAGAATAGAGTAATGGGAATAATTTTAAGATGCAATAGATATACCCCATTTAAAGATATGTTAATTACATTTAATTTAATGAATGTCCATCAAAAAATTTTATTTAATAGGAATCTATTGTTTATACATGAACTGAAAAATAAGCAACTTGCAAACTATCTCAGAGAAAGATTGAAAACGGTTCATGATATTCATGCATACAACACTGGAAACTACAATAATTTTTATATTACTCCCTTTAACAGAACCCAGACTTCCAAAATCATAATTGTAAGTGCTCTCATATTATACACAGAACTGTACCACATGAAATTAAAACTAGCAATAATAATATTAGTACCTATAAGAAGTATTTGTATACGCATATTGTTAAGCAATCTAATCGATTGTACATCGAATTCCTTTGTTTCTGTTTCATTGTATAGCTTAATAGCTAAATAAATTATCTATCTATCTATTAAACGAATCCAAACTTTTAAATATACTAATGTGTTGGGATACTTGCTTCCAAGTATTGAAACAAAAATACTACCTGTGAGAAAAATGTTTCTCCTTTTTATCATTTTCATAAAATATCTGTTAGTTATTTCGAGCAGTGTGTAAACATATATAGATATTTGCTTAAGAAAATACTATTAGATTGTTCTTTGTATATGAATTGTTTAAAACAAACATCTTAAAAATGTTTTAGGTGAACGATGAGAGTGTAGAGAACATGACCACGAGCGAAATAATCGATTTACTGCGAATAGTACGAGGACCCGTTTGCATCGTAGTGTCCAGACCTAAATCAAAAGAAGACTGTACTACCAAGGGCAATGCTGCGAATTGAAAAACTTAATTAGTACAAGATGAATTAGATACAGTCGTATGCAAAATAATAACAGTAGTAAAACAGCCAGAAAATTGACGTGATAGTAATCAAATAACGAGAAAAATTATAGTAGATTTCTGTAATCCTCAAGAAGGTATTACTTTTCAATAATAACGCAAACATTCAACAGCTTTATTCAAAGAAAGTAATGAATATTAAAACGCTGATGTGCAAAATATGTAAGTAAATTCTTGCTTAAAATAAAATTATTAATTAATATTTTGTTGTGTGATCCTACATCTTTATAACTGTATACCTCCATTGTGGCATAAATTCTATTAGGCGTTGATATCTGTTTACTGGAGTGGATCTCCGGGTATTTCACAATTCTCGGGTATTGAACGGTTTAGTAGCTTGTACGGTATATCTTTCTTAATGGTTATCCATAAATTTTGGATCGGGTTAAGATCGGGGCTATTACATTAATATGTTCCTAACCAATTCTTAACGCTTCGAGCCGTGTACTTCAAGTCATTATCATGCATGTACCATCAACGAATTGGCATCTCGTCCTCTATGTAAGGTAACATTATATCTCTCAGAATGGTGAGATACACATGTGCTGTCATAATTTCGTTTATTAAATCGGCCCAACCCTAGACGAGGAAAAGCAATTCATTAATGATATGGGGCGTTAATGAATTGCCGCCACCATGTTTCATAGAGAAATCCTACTGTTTGTGAATTTTATTACAGAACAATTCTATCTCGGTTTCTTTAGATCATAAAATATTGTCCCATTTAAATGACGTCCAATCTAGATGAACCTTTACGAAAGTCAGCCTATTTGCAATGTGTGCTTTATTAAGAATTGGAACTTTTCTAGGTGTTCTCTCGTTCTAGCAATTGAAGCACTAATATTAAGTCCTAATTCCCTTACTATACTCATGGAGGTAATAAAAGGTTTACGTTCCTTCGCTACGCATCTTTTTAACTAGATTTCAGTGAAAGTAGAAATTGTAGTTATTAAAATGTATTTACCTTCAACGATAATAATAAATCCTTCAAGTGGGATACGTTAATACAAATGTTTTTTTGTAGCTGTTATCTTGTGACTTATATATATTTTATTTGAAATTAATATATTATAGTAGTCCAGGGCCATCAGTGATTACACGGCAGAGATTGTAAAGGTTCACTTTACATACCAATTTGATTTCTGTTCAAGGATACTGCTATTATTGTGCACACGACTGTATGTATATTTGGGAAGGCGAATATCATCAGATTTTCGTAATATTATTTATAATAACTCGTCAAGTTTAATGAAATAACCCGAATAAAAGAATTTATATAAATAAACTACACACACAAAAAAAATTAAACACGTTTGACTTTTGGATGCAATGCTTTTCTGTACATAAGATCCTATATCTATAATGCGCTAAATTAAAAAAAAAGAGCTAACTTTTAAATTCTAGTTCGATTCAATCGAATTCAAAGTTTTGCACGGGCTATTTCACTTTGGCGAGTTTTAGCAACATTTTCTCCCTCTAGAATTAGAGTTATTGTGATAGTTATTAGTGACTGTACATTTAAGAAGTTGTTCTATAATTGTATATGTGTGTGATGGAATGAAAGCCTGGCCAACAAGAGAAAAAAAAGTGTTGTATCTCCTCTTAAATGTTCTTAAGAAAAATTCTTTGTGATTTATTTTTTAATATGTATATTCCTCCGACTTTTAAGACGCAAAAAGATACTATTGTAAATGAAACTGTTAACGCTTTTTAAATTAAATCAAATATTTATGTAGAGACGAGAGATAATTTAAAACGAGTTGTTATTATGTTCTATATGTAAACTATTATAATTATTATATTATATTATATATATATATATATGAGAAGTTTAAATTCTAGATTATTATTACAACTATCAAAGCAAGAATGAAAAAAGTACATATTATAATAAGCTAGTCTAAAAAGAAAACCTATAATATAACATGTAATATACATAAATGGATTTTATCGACTTGTTATAAAAGTCTTGTAGTACTAGTACGTAAAATGCAAGAGAGTAGCCGAAATGAAAAGTCTATCTACTACATTGTATTATTGAATAAATATCTAGATTCATGTTGACAGATGAGAAAATTCAAATAATCCCGTAGAATACGAGTGCGCAGTATTTAAAATAAGATAAATCAATTACTACTATAATGTAAAGTAAATTCTAAATTTTTGCCTGAACAAAATGATATCTACTTATTTTTAAACCGACTAAGAGAATCAAAAAGAAGAAAACCGTTAGATTACGCATCTGTGTGCTGGGATGTATCAATTCGTTAATGTGAAATGGAATTTTGATGATCCTATCGATATAGCTATTTGAAAGTTTATCATTTCTATGTATTGCCTTGTTTTTCTTTTTTATTGATAGTAATATTGTATTTCTGTAATTTTATTTTGTTCTCAAAACCAAAGAAATATAAATAAACATTGTTGAATAACCTTACGTCTGCGTATGCTTATTTTTAACCCACAACCTTAAATCGTTACCTAACACAAGTGAAGTGTAAAACTGGTTGCATACATCCAATACGTTCCAGTACAAAGACTGCTTGATCTACTGAATATTAAACCTGCAGAAACGAATACACACTCATTAACGGGGATATCACACTAGGGTGACAAAATAAAATAGACCCCTACTAATTAAAAAAAAATACTATTCTCGTTATATATACAAAATATTTTAAAATTTTTAAATTAGACTAATATTTTGTCGATTCACCTTTACTTGCGTGAAGTGCTGCGAGTCGTCGTGGCATAGAATCTATTGAATGATTAATGGTGTCTTCTGGAATATTTAACCACTCTTCTGTAACAGCTGCCACGAGTTCTTCCTTATTGCTGGGTTTTCAGGGTCGTTTCGCCATATTTGTCTGGATGACGTGCCAAACATTCTCTATCGGATTCATGTCTGGTGATTGGCCTGGCCATGGTAAAATCCGAATCCCCTGTTCCTCTTTCCATGTGGTTGTTGTTCTTGCTTTGTGGCAGGGTGCTCCATCCTCCATAAAAGTGGCGTCTTCTTTAGATAAAATGGCGTTGTCGAATATCGGTAGTAGTCCCTCTGTTAATATTTGGATATATTTCGCCGCATTTATATTTCCGTCGCAGATTACTAATTGCGATCTTCCACCATACCATATCACGCCCCACACCATGATGTTCACACCGCCGTATTTCACCGTCTGATGCAAACATTTGTCGTCCAGTTGCTGTGACGAACGTCTCCGTACCCACGTACGACCACTATCACTGAATTGGCACTATCTGCTTTCATCTGAAAGAATGACAGACCGCCAAAACTCTTCGGGCTTCGTTCGCATTTCGATTGCCCAAGCTATTCGGCGCCGTTTTTGAAACGCCGTAAGGAGAGGTTTTTTCTTTGCCACCCCTTTAATATATCCCCACACTGTGGAGGTATCGTAGAACGGTGCGCTGACTTTTCTGTGAAGTTGCCGCAAGCTCAGCTGTACTTTTTCGCGGTTCTCTTAACACTTCGCGCACAAGCACCCTTTTACTTCTTTCAGAAGGTCCGGCACGACCTGGTCACGGCTCCACTGTTGTTTTTTCCTTGCGTTTAAATTGTGTAATCACACGGTTAACTGTGGGGACAACGGAATATTTAAAAATTTGCTTATTTCACGTAGCGAAGCGCCGCGTTCACTCTGGCCAACGATGCGATCCCGGGTGAAGTCGCTAATATCACTCGAACCCTGTAAACGAAGCATAGTTGTAACGATACTAAACTATGACGAATTCCTTCCGATACATCTATCCCTACCCTAATGACAAAAGAAAGTTCTTAATTCGTTCTTAGCTGTTTACATATTTATACCGCTCTACCTAGTGTCTATTTTATTCTGTCACCCTAGTGTATTTTGCAAGCGATCGGACATATCCGATGATGTCTGGATTTATACGTGTATGATGCGGACATGGTTATAGCTGGAAAGTTACTAAAACAACTTTATCCTGAATTACTTCATGTAACCTGTTTGCTAGATGCATGTCATCTTGTAACTAAATCTGTTAGAAACAGTTATCCATAGGTCAATTTATAGTTTCTACGAAAAAAGGTTTTTATTAATTCTCCAAAACGTATTCGTGAGTTTAAACAGGATTATCTGGGCATTCCTTGACCACTACAGCCGATACCGACGAAATAGGGCTGAAAGCTGCTTTTTATATTATGAAAAACATTTACGCATTAAACCTTGTATCTTAAATTTAAATCTGCAAGAAGTCCAAATAATTTCAGTAATAGTCGTAACGGTTGTCGGGTTGCGCTGTGCCACTAGGTTTTTCTGTCTCTGACGTTTCGCGAACAACTGCGGTTCGCATTTGCAAAGGTACTGAGAAGTACCTTTGAAAATGTATGAGTGACCGTGAAACGTCAGGGACAAGAAACCTAGTGACACGGCAGAACTCAACAACTGCTACGACTATGACAAACGGGCGTGAAAGTCTGGGATACTAATTTCAGTAATACTGAAATCAATACTCAATTAGAGAAAATTTTCCAAAATTATTCAATTCCTTTAAATACTATTTCCAAATTAGAGAACACCAAGCTGTCATTACATGAAGTACTAAATATAATAGATTACCTTAAAGCCTCGTTAGAGATTTTTAAACTATAGTAGGTACAGACAACAGTTTAACTGAAAACTAAATATGATGTGAACGACCTTTTTAAATTTGCGAACACTAACCACATCATTAGATGCAGAATGATGCTTTTCCAAGTAAACCAATATATTTTCACCTTACCGTAGGAGTATGACTGAGTCAACATTTGAAGGCATGCTGATGACACAATATTACAGCGAATTTTTGCGTCACATTGCATCAGCAACACAATCAAACTAAAATAGTAAGTACTTTCATTATTTTTTGTATTAATTACTGAGAGCCAACCATAGAGAAAGCAGAAATACAACTCAAAGATAAGAAAAATAAATGGATCAGATATATGCATAGCAGAAAGGAGGAGGATTATAAGATGTACAAATGGCAAGCAAAGAAGCTGAAGAGAGTAAAAAGAGGGCCAAATAAAATTCTTGGATAGTTTGGATTAAAACTGAGAGACAACTATAAAGAAAACCAAAAATTATGCTGCGGCACAAGATGGCAAAGAAAATATACTAACTGAAGAAAAGGAGATAAAGGAAAAATGTAAACAGTACTTCGAAGAGCTCACAAAAATAAAACAAGGTAGATATATAACAGAAAAAAACCAAATAGCACAAAACGACGAAGAGTGTATCACACCAATAGGCGATGAAGAAGTCAGAGAAACAGTTAGCAAACTAAAACTAGGTAATATGGTCGGGGAGGATGGAATCATGGCTGAAATGATAAAATATGTGGAAGACAAAGACAACAAAGAACGACTTGACACCTTAAACAACATCACTAAAAAGATACCTGTTAAGGACTTAACATTGTTTTTTCTGTTTTATCAATTTTTTACTACTATGTATTTTATATTATTTTATCTTCTTTGCAACCGTATGGGTTACCCTTATTACTTTATTTTCATTTTTATATTTATTTAATTTGCTCTCTTATGTCCAACTTTATTTTAATATGTATGTACATTATGCATTGTATATGTATGCAAGCCGGCCATTCACATTACGCTAGCTAAAACTGACTAATTTAAAAATCATTCAGTGCAACGTCGTCGAATAAGTAATGGGAGACCCATAACACTAACAAGCATCCAAGAAAAAGTATTGACAAGAATATTAGAAAAAAAACTCCGAGAGAAGCTGGAAACAACATTACAAGATACACAATATGAATGTAGAAAAGGAAGAAGCACCCAAGACTTAATATTTGTAATTTATATGATAAAATTACAATTTCCTTGCAATTATCCAACGTAATTAAATTACTGAAAAAATATCAGTCTCGGAGGGACTCGAACCCAACATATTTATGTTACCGGCGTACTGTGCTACTGTTACACTACGAGACCATTGAGCTCAAATCGCTTTCAGTCCTCCTAGATGTCACGATGTCACGATGTCAGTAGATACATCATAACATCTCACAGACACTATATTATTAATATATATTACTCAGGTGTCGTGTGTTCGAAGCCAGCGTACGACGAGTACAGTGGCGGGTTCGGTATGCTCCTGAATCACCATTTGCCGTTGGGAAAATAATTAACGGCGCTTCACCCTTTACGGCAAAGGGGTGCAGTAACAAGGCTATGGAACACTTTACACATACTTTCCTACACCTTGCGACTCCTGAGGTTATGACAAGCTAGAAAGAGCTTATAACCGCGTTGGGTCACTCACCACCGATAAAAAAAGAAAAATATTAATATCAATATTAATACTACACCACCGCTGGCATTAGTAATAATAAAATTACAATCACATTTAGTGAAATGTGGAGAGCTTCATTTGGGTGGTGAGGCGTGGCTCAAGATGAACAGGTAAGCCGTTCAGTTACAACAGATAGCTGTTGTAATTTCTAATTGACCTGTTCAGACCTGTTCGAATGTAACAGATAGCCGTTTTAGTACCTGTTTGTCCTGCTCGCACCTGTTTCAATACCTGCTCGAATATAACGGCTATATGTTATATTCGAATGGATATTATAACAGGTATGAACAGGTATGAACAGGTATTGAAACGTCTATCTGTTGTAACTGAATGGCTTACCCGTTCATCTTGACCCACCCCTCACACCCCAAAGGATAGCTCTCCACATCTTGCTGGATGTCATCGCCGCCGCTAAAGCTTCTCGCGGACCTGGTGGAACAGCTCTGCCTCTCACCATCCAAACAAAAGCTCTCCATGTCATTAAGCCGCGAGCACCGTGGAGGTTGCGAATGCCACCCACCTAGAGGACATAAATGAAGGTCTCTTACATCTGTAACCTTGAAGTGGCCTTACCTACTTTTGTATGATTAAAGATTATTGGACCGTCTACGAAAAACAACAAGCCAAACCCCTATTTTTTGGGAATGCAAGGATCTCTCAAGAATTTAATGTGGATCTTCACTAGATCAATTGCGCATTGTTTGTTTATCTAAATATCCTGATAAGTGGCACCATGCTTCACCCGAGAAGAAGGATTTTTCACGAACATCATCATCATTATTCATCGAACCTAAAAACCATTGACAATAACTAAGCCGGCTTGTGTGATCTATGAATAAAAGCTCCAGCATGCAATGAAACTTTTATGGAAATTTTTGTAGATCTTTCTTAAGGATTGCCTGGCATGTCCCATATGAAAGTTCTGCTTGCTGTGAAAGCTTGCGAAGAGATGTTTTAGGTGATTGAGTTATTCGTTCCTCAACATCTGCTATATTTTCAGCTGTCCGTTTTGATGGTCTACCACTACATGATTTTCGGAATACAGATCCTATTTCACGAAATGTTGCCACAAATTCTTGAATAACTTGCCCCAAACTATCATATGTTACTGGAGAATTTGGAAATTCTACCCGAAATTCATCTAGACACTTTACAAAGAATACGACCATCCATTTTCTAATTTTATACCATTTCTGAAGTGTGACTCGATGATGAAAACTTTGTGGTTTATTGTAACCATTTGGCATCAATAAATCAATATAGTACATACGACAAATATATTTTATTTGTCACCGTTAATTAGCTACTAACTACCAACAAGAAATAATTTAATGGCTTACTAGAGGGTAAATTTACATGATCATATACTACTTCAAATCTTTGACTAATTATTAATTTTTTTATGTTAGTATACGTATCTATGTATTTATATGTGAATGTTAGCAACTCCCTAAAAGCATGTTTCCTCTCTTATTTTGTCATTACATTACCTTATTTACTCTTTCACGTGGCAGTGAAATATCACGAAATATTCATCTGAACGCGGACACGCATCGAAAGCTCCCCCTTTTTCACGGAACGGAACAAATGTTCTGTCGGTCTCCGGGTATACCTGTGTGCGTATATCATCTCGGACGTCCGGCGCGTCGTTTGCACGTCGATTCACCGGAGTTTATTTGTCGTTCGTTGATTAATTCGCTTTTCGATTGCTCGCGCGATAGATCAAGTTCACATTCTCCTTTTTTCCATTGTCGTTTCATCGCTGTTATTTTAGTGTTTACGAATGGGGCTGTGAACTTTTAAAACACCTCGAGAGTGCAATAAATTTGAAAAGTGAGGAAAAGGAAAAAATAAAAACGTAAGTTAAATTTTAAGAAAATTTGAAGGGAAATTGCGGTTAAATTTTTGTTGTATTTGTTCAGCAGGACATCAAGAAGACATGTATACAATTGCATAGTAAATTACCAAACTGTCAGTATTTTTTTTTGAACTTATCAAATTTAATACCAAAACAAAAGAACACATAATTAGGGTTCTAAATTTTGATATATGTAAGTTATATGTATGTTTGCGATATATGCTTTTTTTAAATGAAACATTTAATGTATGTCGTTTTAAAAGGATATAAAATAATTTTCTGATTTTAAATAATGTCGAAGGTACATACTTTTGAATGTATCGTAGTAGCTATGGAAAGTCTGAGGATTTCTTAAAACAGTCCTTGTTTAATCTAACTAGTGTTTATATATTTGGCAAAGCGCTGAAGAGAATTTATAGCATTGCTGCCATTTATCAATGAACATTCAATTGCTTCAATATCAAATTTGAAAATTTTAGAAAAACTGCTTAGAAGTGCTTTGATGTCTACTACATGAGATTCATTTATTTCTTACTAATCTGAGTGTGCTGAATCTGTAAATCATGTTACTTTTTGCATATCACGTCAAAATTTAACTCTATGCCGTACTATGTTCTTTGGTAAATCACCAATGCAGCTAAGTTGTTACTTAAGAAATAATAAGGTATAAACAAAGTATAAAATTTAATTCATTTATTTATTTAAATACAATATTAGTCATGAGTATACTACAAGTATTTATTTTAATAATCATTAAAGAATTAATACTAAGAGTACTCGTAACAATCAGGAAATAATTTTTTCGTTTGCTGCATTTTGGTATGTATTTTGTGTATTTTGGTATGACAGTCTCTTAAAACACTCCGACAGTAGCCGGCCCCCATCTTCCTTGGTACCGAGTTTTCGTGGTTTCTAAATCTTGATGAAATCCCTCGCCTTGTTCATAGGTTACAACACCTAAATTTTTGAGAAACCTATCAAGATGTCTATGAAGGAAATTAAGCTTTATCCTTATGTTATAACCTGGACGGTGAAATTTTTGAAGCATTGGTTTCATTAGATCTTTTGTAATTGGGGACTTTTCTTGTTTCGAGGAAAAATATTTCTCAGTTTCGTTCATTGGGTTGATGAAATTTGGATTTGCCATTAGAGTTCTAATTTGAGGTCCAGCTTTAATTTTTTCGTAACTTAGTCGTGGAATCTTTTGACATATGTACTCGAAACAGTCCCCTTCCAAACCTAAAACTTTGACATATAGTTTCGTAAGACCCTATTTTGCTAAACAATAAATGTCGTCGAAAAGAAAAGGTGACTTGATAAGGAAAAGCAGGTTTCATATTTGGCATTAGGGTATCTACATTAGTTAAAAAAAAATATCAGATCTTCGTCAGCAGAAAAATCTTTTATTCGTTGGGCAGAGCTATATTCAAAGTATTCATTATCCTATCTATAATATAGACGTGAAATATAATAAATAAATAAAATCAGATATAAATGAGAAAATTGTTTATTTCGGTGTTCAAAGCTGAAGAAGAAATGCTGACAAAAGTCATCCGTTCTCGAAGTCTCTCCAAAACGATGGTCGTGGCATTTCTCTCGAAAACAAATCATGTAGCAACAATTCCTCTACAAGATCAAAGAACTGTTACTGCCGCATGGTAGACAACCATTTGTTTGTCACGTGTCATCTTTGAGCTTCGAAAAACTAATCCCAAATAACAATTTATCCTTCACCAAGACAATGGAAGTTTGTACAGTACACCCAAGACAATTGAATTTTTAACGCAACAAAACGTCAAATTGTTAGACCATCCTCTATATAGTCCGGCTTTAAGACGCAACGATTTGTCTACGTTTCCTAAATCAAGAATGGACTTCGTGGTCAAAGGTTCCAGTCATCAGAAGGAGCCTTCAGAAACGAAATTTTGACTGTACCAACAATGGAGTTTAATAACTGGAAAGTGCAATGATCTTCGTGGAGAATACTTCAAAAAACAATGAAGTTTTTAAAAGCTATCTACTGTTTTATTGCACCTCTATATGCAAAACTTAAAAGACAACCCTCGTATACAGTTATACCATTGTATTTTATTTTCCCACAAACCCGACGTATTTCAAGATATTTTTTATCATAAACCTGGACCTATAAAACAAAATAAAATTGTACGTATTGATTAAGAAAAAATTGCTGCCCTACTGTAATTGCAAGTACTCTACTTTATAGTTATTATATTTCATTTCTAGGAATATATAAACATAGAATTGGCAACAATATATTGCACGGAAAGGCTACATATCTAGGTGGTCGAACGTATCTTTTCTCATCAATCAATTCTACCGCTTATACACGAGATCACACTAGCGATTACTCTAACTAGGCCAGTCTACATATAGATACAATAAAGTTGCATTCCTTTTTTAATATCCGAATCTTTGCGGAATTACAAATTCCACTTTTATTCAATCATTTACCATAACACCTTTTCCAACCGAAGGAAAGTAGAAGCTGTCACACATCCGCCGTACATTGATGGTAATTAATTCCACTATGCATATTTGAAAAGCAAAATAGGTTAATCTCCTTGAGGTTAGAAAACTCAAACATATCCATTCGATTTTGTCCACTTTAATTACCTAATCGAATATATACGCATAAGCGACATCCAATTCAACCAGAACTTTCTTCGATAATTATGTGAAGCTATCAATAGAACAATGCGTGGGAAATTATAGATGCAGTAGTTCGCGTATAATGAATGTGTATAAGTAAAACTTGCACCTTCATTCTCGATTCTAAGGAGTATACGTAGTACATCTCGTTTAGTCTTATTGTCAATACTTGTAAATTGTGAAAGATGTATGCCATGGCAAGTTTATCGATTTTGTTTTAAGATTAAAGAGAAACTGAAGCTGTAGCTTTTCCTGGTTCTAGATTTATTCCGTTTACCATTTCGTTTTCATAAATAAAATTAATAACAAGGAATTAGAGCATTTACGGAAATTTCTACAAATGAACAAGTTATTTAGGTTAAGATTGCAATTGTTGCTCCTATTAGTAACTATGATTTAATTAAATTATAGTGTTCTTTTTAATAACGACAATTGATTGGAAAGTCCTCAGTACAAAGAGGAAATCAATGTTTTTATTTAATTCTGCAGAAGATTCACGTTTACTTCAAGATCCTTCATACGAACTGTCAAAGTCAAAATAACCAGGTACTTTTCCAAATGTTTCGATGATTGAGAGCATTTCTTTTTCCAGAAATTAGTTTTAATTTATGAATTGGAAAATACCCAAGGGGAGCAAAACTACTCCCGCAGAAAAAAATTGGCCACCCCTAACTACGTTTTAAAGATTTCCTTAATCGTATTTGTAAATACGTATATGATGTTTTTGTCATTATCAAGCCCCATATACTTAATCCAATTCAAAGTAACACGCACCTGAGCTATAAACATCAAAATTGTCATCACAACAGTATTAACTTGCTCCCCTATGTCAGAGACGAAATATATACTTTTCTATAATTTAATCATGATAAAATTGAAGTAGGCTTATCGGTAATACGTCTATCATTTAGGATGTACCAAGCTAGATGCTTGATATCGGAATCTGGAGACTGGCAAATTCATAAGACGAGTAGAGTCTAGAAGAGGAAGACTAATAACTATGACTGATACACTGGCCAACAAATGAAAATGTTCAGTTATTAGTTTCCTTATCAGTTCTTAAGTAACAACTTAGCCGCATTAGTGATCCTTTAAAGAGCATAGCATGGCATAGAGTTAAATTTTGACGTGATATGAAAAAAAAACTGGTATGATTTTCGGATTCAGCACACCCAAATTAGTAAAAAAAAACAGTCCCATATAGAAATCAGCAAAAATTGTGTTAGGCAGTGTAATCATCAGAGATCAACAGCTATTCAAGTTAAGCAGAAAAGAGTTAACTTAAGCTTAGAACAGGGCGCTAAAAGGCTGATTTTAACTCACGAAAATCATAATTATAACTCCGAAATTGAAGGGCATATCATCAGTTTGCACCTTTACATGAGAAGACAAAATAAATTGTATGTAGAATATACCGTCCTTGGGCTGCTCTCATGGAGATTTTATTATGATGTAGGCAGGCATTTTCACTAAATCACAAACTCACCTCACATTTGTGGTAAGTGCGCCTTTGAATGCCTACAGATATGTGGAAGATATTCTTCAAGAAGCTGTCGTCATTTTCTAATTTTGTCTGAAAGGGTCTCATTTTATTTCATGGCAATGCTTGATCACACATTGCTCGTATTACGTTTGAATACTTAAATGAAGTCAACACTTGAGCAATGGATTTGCTAGGATGCAGCCTGGATCTTAATTCTATTAAATGTGTTTAGGATCAATTCTAGAGGTTCATTATTCGCCGACCAATCATGCCACACACTCTTTAAGCATTACGATGGGTTCTTTAATAAGAATATGAGGTATTAATATATTATTAAAACGTATACTTCAGAAGGAAATGTTTTGCTTTCTGTTAGATCTTTTATATTTGCTTTAATAGGATCAAAACTTGAATATGCTGCTTGCATCATCAACCTATAAAACGCTGTCTATCTGTTGAGATATTTCAATTTTCTGGACCTTGCAGAGCACTATCTTCAAACAGATCTTTACGGGAATTATTGGCTCTCAACACCTATTAGTCAAACTATCTTTCCTCGTGCCAGAATATTCCACAGGCCCATCACATTTTCTATTGTTCTAGTAGAAACACAAACATTATATTACAGTTGCCACTGTATAGAATGTAGAACAGTATATATTTGCACTTAGTGTGTCCTCTTCGAATAAGGTTTAACTTCGACCACTCTTTTCTAGATAGGTTGAAACCATTAAGAGGTTTTGTCGGATCGAATACAGCATTACAATCTCCGATCTATAATCTCCACATTTTCTTCCATTCCTCTAAGATGTTGTAGTCCCCCGGCTGTTTCAGATATGGGTTATCCCATGTTGGTTTCCAAGGTTTTAAACGTGCACTTGGAATATTATCAAGTACATCGTGGATTGGAAGGTCCCGAATGGTGTGGGGGACTATCTTCTTCCATTCTTTGGTTCTGGCTTCTTGGCGTCTTAATTCCGAAGAAGTTATATTGTTTGTGACGTGTAGCCATGGCATTGGAGTCGATTTTAATCTGCCAGCTACTATAAGTATGGTGTCATTTATGTCCACATCTATCTTGCTTGTATGCCAGTCATATATATATTGAAAGAAGTGTTAAGGCATCGAGCTGTATTGCGTAAAATACGCGTATTATATAACCCTGACAGCCTTAAAACCCATCCATGGAATTCCTGCAGCACGAACAAGATGTGTTGAATTTAGCGAACGCAGGTCTGTTCACGTTATACGGCGTTTAAGTTATGAAAATGGTTCTTCACGTTATCGCGAATTTCCATTACCCAGTATTCACATTACCGAGCGTATATTGTATATTGAAAAAACAAGATTTTTTGCCTCCACAACTTTAGTTTTTGTATATAATTTTAAACGAATAGAAAGCTCCAAATTAAAAAAATAACGATCTGAAAATGAAGACTGTTTGTTCGATAACGCAAAACAGATTTATTAGAAAAGACGCAGGTTATAAACTCGTTCGATAAACCTTTAAACAAAGTAAATAATTATTAACTAATACAGTACAGTCATCAATGTAATTGGATGCGCTAATTTATTCCCCGATAAACAAAAGACCAACAAAATCCGAATGATATCACCTCCGTATCCATCAAATTTAATGACAATGACCTCTGTTTAATAACAACATCCATATACATACAACTAAAACAATAGCTTACACCTTAGCGTTAATTGTAGCAGGTTGAAATGCCTGTATTTAATTAGGTGATATCCATTATTGAATTGTATACATCCAGGTTGTAATGCTTTACTATTACCTATGTAGTAATGTGACAATGACTGATTTCGAGGTCGATGGCAAAATATAGGGGTGACACACCGGAAACAGGTGCAATACCAAAGGAAATGGAACTCGTATGAAAACAAGAATTTACGGGAGATAAGTTAAAATCGAGATAAAAGGGTTAAATGAGAATCGTAAACACGAATACCTTATAAGGTAACCTTTTGCGCAAACGTAATTATAATTCCTTGGTGTTTTATTAATTAAAATGGCAGTAAAGTTTAATTAAAATAATATTAACAGTATGACATAGATAATATAACGAAGTAAAATAATTTTTAATCAAAATTTGCCACGTCATATTAAAACTCAATTGCTTCTTTTTTCCTCGGCAAGTGTAGTGAAACATTATTTTAGAAATTGGCAATATCTCGCGTGTAATCTACGAAGAATTAAGCATGAAGTGAGTTAAGAGGTGTTAATTAACTGGCTATTGAAAAGTAGCTGCTACCTACCTTCAGATTACAAATAACCAATTAGTGAGGTAGATGGCATCAATAAATATAAACGTTATGATAATATTTAAGAAGCTACTAACTTTATAATTTCTTCGAATGATTCTTTATTTGGTAAAATTTTCACAAATGGCCAAATTATATTGGAAGAACAACAAAATAATATCTAAAAAATCGATGTTGGTAATGAAATTATATCTTCCGAAGAGTTTCGTTGTTTTATGAATAAATTTCCTTATACAGTACAATCCGCTTATAATGGACTCTAAAAGACCTCCTATGAACATCCATTATGTCCAGGTGTTCATTATATAGGAAGAAAGAGATAGGTGTGTGTAGCGTATATAGCTCCATAGGTTTATATGGAATAGTGAAAGAGGGCGCCAACAGTCATAAACAAATATTGTCGTTACAAGGTTGGCAATACCAGAATAGTATAGTTAAGTTACAGTTAGTTATAAGGTAATAAGAAACAATAAATTTCTTAAGTCAATACGTTTATTGCTTATTTAAACCTAAGTATCGTTAAGGACACAACAGTGTGCTATGGTACTGCTATTTCAGTGTATAGACAAATAACAGCGCATGACTAGAAAACCCATTAATTCCCCTTACATTCGGTACTTTACCGGAACCATATAGATTCAGGGACATTAAATGCTGATATTACTCTCACTATTAAATAACATTTAATTCTTATGTTTTACCTTATTTTACAAGGAACAGCATAACTTCGTATTCAATTTTACTTATTTTGTTAAATTAAATATCAATTAACCATAATCTAAAGATCTTTTTAGTGTCACCAATTAGTTCTTACTAATACCCAACAGGAAGAGCAAAAGAATGCGTCAAATACCTCCAGATATTCGTGCATTAATACGTCGAAACAGTAGCAATAGCATATACATAGTTTCTATCACGACTGCAGTAAAATGGAGACACCTACATACATATTCGTATTACGCCTCGACTTTGAAAGCAAGAGATACGTTTCGACCGAAATGGGGTCAAGTGCATGTATTTTCTTTTGTTTCGTTTATTATCCGGAAATCCAGGCGTAATTTAAAGAAAATACAAGAGACGGTTAAATAATTACTATTTAACTTAATCAAGAAAAAATATTAATATTAGTAAATAGAATGTAGTGACATGAATTAGTCTAAAGATGATGAACAGGACATTTCCCGGAAGTCTCATTAGAGTGCAATTGATTTTATAATTTAAAAAATAATTGTTCTATATAGCCACTGCCAAAACATCGGAGAAACATTTATTTCGAATTCTTCTTGGCCTTGCTTAGCTCTTAACAAGTGAATGCACGCTTATTTCGAATATTTTTCAATACTTTCTATGTATTTAAATCTCCATAGCAAACATCGGAAAAAAATTACCCAGTATAATATTTTATTTTATTGATTTCACTATCCTAGCTGAAGATATATGTCCCAAGAGTCATTAGAGACGTTGCAACAAATACCATTACATTGGATCACTGTACGTTTCTCTTTTGGGTGGTGGTTGGAGTTATAATGAAGATAGCGATCGGTATGTGTTGGTTTTCAATAAACACTATGGCCCAGTGTACCGTTCCTGTTTCTGTTTACCAGGACTTCGGGGAAAAAGAAGCTGTCTATCTTTTTCCAATTCCATAGTGAACTGGAATCGTGGACGAATGGCGTTGAGGTGTTGTAGGTACTCACTTAGCGTGTCCGCCCCGTGGGGCCACACAGCGAAGGTGCCATCGACGTATCGATACCAACACAGCGGTTTTTGAGCGGCGGTGTCCAGTGCCCTGCTCTCAAATAACTCCATATAAAAGTTCGCTATAACCGGTGTCAGGGGGCTACTCATTTAGCCATTTCATCAAGTTGTTCATAGATGTCGTTGTTCCATTGAAAATAACTTGTGGTGTGTAGTTGTTCAAGGGCACTCTTGATGGGCACCATTGTGAAAAGTGAAACTACGTCAAAACTGACTAATAGGTCTGTCTGTTTGAGCTTGATTTTGTCGATGAAGGGGGCAGGATCTTTTATATGTAAAGTCGTGGTTCCAACATAGGGCTAAAGGCGGTTTGTCAGATATGTCACTATGGGGTGTAGGGGGACATCTGATTTGTGTATTTTAGGGAAGCTTCGGTGGAGGAGCTTCGGATTTTATGAGAACGGTTTGTTCGTGTGCGGGGATCTGTGAGTTCCTGATTAGTCGGTTGGTTTTCCGGAGTATTTGTCCAGTGGGATCTCGGGGAACCTTCCTGTAGTTTTGTGGACCAAGCAAAATATTTGGCATGAATATTTCAGTCAGCTATGTAAAGTTCAAGAAGATAGCTTGGAAAATATAGAACAAATACATTATAACAAAACCCCAGTAAATCTTACTATAGAAAGGGTTCAATGATCAATAAAAAAGATAAAATCACGAAAATTTCCAGGTCCGGCATGTATAATGAATTACTTAAGTATATACAATGCTTAGTACAGTCCCTTCATAAATTATTTTGACATGGGCTGCTCACTAACAAGTATCTGAAGACTGGAAAAATAGTTACAAAATTCCGTTACATAAAAAAGGCGAGAAATAATACAAATATCAGAGGAACAACAAAGGTTTAGGGAGAATCGTACTACAACATATGCCATTTTTATCATACGTCAATTGGTAGAAAAATCAGTCCAATATAGTAACCCGTTACTCATGTGCTTCGTGCTCTTCAGCAAGGCTTTCGATCGTTAAACGACGTCCTAAAAATTTTAAATGAATATCACGTACCACACAGCCTAATAGAATTGATCAATAATATTAACTCTAACACTTCAACTAAAATGAAAACATCTGATGGAATTATAGAACCAATCACAATAAACATTGACATACGGCCAGTCGATTCTTTTTATTTAATTTAATAATGGATCGTAGGATAAAATCCATTATGGGATAAGATGGTTACTTTATGGGAAGACACGACGTGAGCGTGTTATGGTATGCCGATGATGCAGTGCTCCTAGCTAACAACGAAGACAACTAACAAAGACTTCTACTTCTCCTCAATCCAAAATTATCTAACTAAAACTAAGTCAATGGTAATAAATAAACAGCCAGTTCGCTGTAAACTAGAACTGGAAGGATCCGTCATTCAGCAGGTGATGAGCTTTAGGTATCTTGGTGTTGAGGTGACAAGTCAAAGGTATCAGCAGCAACAGGCACTGAAAGGGACACAAGTAGAGGGCTATCTGAACCCAATGATGTGGCGAAACAAATACTTAAGTAAGGAAAGTAAAGTTCTAAACAAATGTACATGGTACGCCCTGTATTAACATACTCCTCGGAGACAAGAGCACGAAGAAAACGAAACAACGAAGAGTCTTAGAAAAATAACGAATCTCATACTAAGAGGCAGATAAGTAAATCTATAATGGAAAGATGCAGAATGCAGGTTTAGTAAAGTGAAATAAGTGAAGAAGGCAGGAATAGAATGATCATATCGGACGTATTCAAACCAACAAATGAGCATACATATGCAAACAGGAGAGACTAAGAGGAACCAAAGTTGGTTTTCCTCATCCTCTGAATAGAAACCAAGGCCATTCATAGAGGAAATAGTCCCTAGCTAATAGAGAAAGGTTTTTCTTTTTTTCTACTAAAGTTTTAAAATTAAACTTACTCGAGTCTCTAAAAGAAATATTCAGATGTATTACTAAATGATCAAATAGACCTTAATAATTCACCATTGTTGAATTCGTCTGTGAAATCCAGGAATTTAGAGAACAATGAGACCAATATGTAAATAAAATATGTACATATTATCCTTAATTAGTGTAAGAGAGAGGAAGCTTGGGTTTTAGTATAAATAACGTGTTGTTCAGTGGTAAATAGAACGTCTGATGAAGCTGCAATGATAGTGAAACATGTCAGATATAACGTTGTGTTAAATGTATTGGAAACATTAGTAAAATTGTTGCCCATATTCAAAAGAAGAAGAAGAAGAAAGTCATTATATTTTAACAGCAATTTAAGTAATACAGTTTATTTTTACCTAGGAAACTGTTAAATTAAATTTAACTTCTTCCATACTATAAAAGATGTAGCACATAGTTCTTATAAATGGGAATACTTGAAGGAAACCAAAACACAAACGGATTCAGCTTTCTATTGTAGAAAATGATATTACTAGAGCTTAAATAATAATGTTACACAGCACACTTTACAAATGAGTAAACAATCTGAATATACACGTTGTCTCAATAAAAAAACAAATAGTAGCACATAAGACGTACATGGGTATAAGTAGATTTAGGGTAGTAATTAATATTATTAAGTTTCTTAATAACTCTTTCTATTAACAATGAAATGTTACATATACAAATCCCGAGTGTGAAATATTTTTTTCACGTTTTAAAACTATTTC
The DNA here is from genome assembly GCA_023509865.1 of Trypoxylus dichotomus. Classification (NCBI taxonomy): domain Eukaryota; kingdom Metazoa; phylum Arthropoda; class Insecta; order Coleoptera; family Scarabaeidae; genus Trypoxylus; species Trypoxylus dichotomus. Next base: position 41,837,718 of record CM042081.1, read on the forward strand.
ACTTGCTGTTTAAAGTCATGGAACGTTAACCAGTTACAATGCTTTGCGTTTTATTTTGCATAAGGAATGCTGCATACACAACAGTACTGTTAATACCTATGTAAAGTAATCTCAGTAGGCATAAGAGCTTATTTCTTATAAATCTACGTGCCTAATAATCAACCTTATGCTCAAAGAGTGTAACATGGAAATCGCGTTTACCGTTTTCAACTTGCCTCCAAAATAGTATATAATTCTTTAAACAATCAGTGCACATAAAATTAAGTTTCTAGATTCATGTTCTCGAAATTTAATTGCCAAGAAGAGCCTATTAGTTCGTATCTCCGGTTGGTTTTGTGAAATCCCGTAGCATTACGTTGATTTAACCAAGTTTTACAGGAACAATAGTCTCCTTTTATTACAAAAGGCTTTTTTTTTATTAAAGTCAGTAAACTTTCTACAGCAGCACATAAATGGTTGAATAAAATGTTTGCTTATTTAATGTCTTGGAGAATGAAAGAGGAAATAATATTTACTACACCTTTCATACCTAGAAAATATTTACCGGGTCAGGCGTAAAAATCTCACATTTTTGAGGAGGTATAAAAAAGTGAAGAAATTTAATTAGAAAAAAAACTGAATATATTTTTGAAAAGAACAGAAAATATAGTTTTTTAAAAATTATAGCAGGCAAATGGCGACCGTCGTTGCAACGTTGTAACCACAGTCTTTACTTATTACATACACACAGATCTACGGCAATCGATTCTACAGATCCGTTTAAGTTTTTTTGCACATTCCTCGACCCATACTTTCAGGAGCAAAACTATCTGGGAGTGTTCCAGGAAATCTGAAATATATGTAACAGTTGTCTTTAGCTAAACCGAACGCTCATTTTGTGTTTAAAATCAATGAAAGTGAATATGAGTCTTACGACAATCGATTCTACATAGCCGTTTCTACTAAGAAAAATGCAACCAACATGTTAGTAGCTTAATACATATGTGATGTAATGTAGTATTTGTTCTTTTTTTCTCCAAATGTATGGCAGTTTTTGCTTTCTGGTTTCGTTTTTAAACTTATAACATACACACATATGTAAAAGAAATGAACAAATTAATATACACAACGGGACCAACTGAAGATGTCCGTTCAGGAGGGGTGTCCGCATAAAAGAAATATGTTGTAGATACAACAAAATTCGCATTTTAACGAAAAATGAATATATTAAAGAAACTGGGACATTTAAATCGTATATGTATATAAATGTTTTTAAAATAAATAAGAAACTTTAAACAAGAAAAAAAGTTTATTTCCTTTAGATATATACATACAAAGTATAATATATGTATGTACATAGATACATAGATGCAGTATGTAATACAAAACAACGAAATGAATAGTCACTTTAAGGACGCAAAAATTCATATATTGTTGTGTGTCTTCTCTTTTGCTTTAAAATGGCGTCTTGAAATCGTATTTCTAACTTAGAAAGAAGTTCCAAAGTCTCTGTATCTCCGTGATCTCCGTGATTTTCGACAAAACTTTTGAGCTGCTTGATCAGGGTAATAGCTTTACCACAATTTGGGATAGCTTCTGTTGGCATTGGAACCTCATCGACATCAGAATCTTCCGAAAGTTCTTGTATTTCAACTGGATTTGCAATTTCTTGTTCTGGATCTTCAACATACATCTTCATCAATCTTCATCTACGTTCAAAAAATCATTAGGGTTTTCATTATCCGTCAATTTCAATAAATTCTTATCTTTGAGGATATCTAAAAGTACACTAAGAGGCAAATCATCTTCTAGATCAGGTGTATCAGCCTCAGTTAAGTGGTCTTCACTTTGCATATTTACATGATTAAATCCTGCTTTGCGGAAGCAATTTTGAACTGTCTCTTTGGTTACTTGGTCCCAAGCGGTTTTTGCCAAATAAACTGCATCCAGTGGTGTAATTTTCTTTATTAACTCGAAAGCTGTAGCAGCAATTTCAATATTTACTAGCAGATGTTTGAGTATTAGACTTCGGTAATAAGTTTTAAAATTCTTTATAATCACCTCGTCAAGTGGTTGACAAGCAGATGTACAATTAGGGGGTAAAAATAACATTTTTAAATTATTTAGGCGAACGTCTTTCGGATGAGATCCTGCATTGTCTAAAAATAACAAAATGTTTCTTTTCTCTTTAGCCATTCTAATCTAGGTCTTGCAACCACTCTGTCATAATTTGTCCTGTCATCCAAACTTTCTTATTGTATTTCCAAGTTACAGGCAGATTATTTATATTAATGTTTTTAACAGCTCTGGGTTTAGCTGCCCTGCTAATGACTAGTAGTTTTTCTTTTTCACCCGCCATATTTGCACAGTGCAAAGTTGTAAACCTCTCTTTGGGATACTTCCCCCCAACACATTTTTCCTTCTTTAATGTGAGCGTTTTGTCGGGTAGAGCCCTAAAATACAGGCCTGTCTCATAGGCATTATAGATGTCTCTCAGCGAATATCCCTTAATCAAAGAAGGACATTTTTTTTAAAAACGATGATACATCTTCAGCATTAACCGAAACTCCTTCTCCCGAAATCGCTTTAAAACTTATATTGTGGAGGATTTTAAATTAATTGAGCCAACCAGAAGAAGCACTGAATGTAGAATGTCCCAAAGAAGCGGCTATTTCTCTTGCTTTACATCGTATTAGCGGACCTAAAAGAAAATAAGTTTTTTGCGTTTTTGTCACGACAAACCTATTGGTACATCACTTTTTTTATCTATTTTAGAATTTAATATGAAAAGAAAATCAACGCATTAATACAAGAAAACCTTATCTAAAAAAATCATATGCATACCTGTTAAAGGAATTTCAATTTTAGTACCATCACCCGTCAAAAAGCTTCTTTTTTCATTCAAATTGCTGTTTGACATCCATTTGTTTAGAAGAATTTCTATATGTTTAATTATATCTGCAGCTTGTGTTTTTCCAATATTAAAACGCTTGTATAAGTTCCTTACACTTAATTTCTCTTTATTGTAAACTTCAATAATCTCAATTTTTTGTTTAAGCGTGAGAATTTTTCTGTTTGGAGCCATTTCTACAATGGATGTGTCGCCCACTGAGTCTTTTCTGCATAGACATCAGACTAATATTGAAAGCCGATTCAATCGAAAGCGTACAGAATAAGAACGGTAAATCCCCTGTAATATAGTATAATATAATGTAACGGTAAACTTGGGGAAGTCCCTAATTCACGCCAGGCAGAAATGCACGACATAGGCTGCGTTTGTACCGAAACATTAAAGTCGGTAAATCTCCGATTTACTCGGGGGAAGTCCCAGCGAAATTGGCGCGCGGCGCGATTGGGAAATGCAATAGCAATACTCTCGATATAAAAATAAGATAAGGCGTTTCTTTTTATTTTATTTTTTTGTCCGGTTAAGAGAACATTTTCTCGTGTCCACGTCCGTTCAAGAGAATGTCCGTCCAAGAAAGAGTTAATACAATGGAAATTATCTGAGAGCCGGTCGGCACCATGAGAAACTGTCCGTTTAAGGGAGGTATCCGTGTAAGAGGGGTGTCCGCGAAGGGGAATTTCACTGTATATAGTTTTGCGGACATATGTACATAGATCTTTAATAACGATCACAACATCGATAATTCTAACATTTATCGCTTAGCTTCCTAAAATTAGGTGGTAAATATGATAATACTATATAACTAATACTCCCAGTACATTAATCATATACATACGCATGTAGATTACATACTTATTGTCTAAAAGCAAGACCAAGAAATCCACTTTTTCATCCGTTAGTTAAGTCGATGTTCATGTGAAGTTGATTTATGTTGCGTGAAGACTGCATGCCTGCACGTGATCATCCGATACTGCGGAAACATCAGCACGTCTTTCTTGAATGTCCATCACGAGATAACCCACTTACGGTTTCAATGAATATCTGCAGTGGAACGTGCCTTGCGGCAATTTTCCTTTTGTTTTTGCTGCCGTTAAACTACATAAACGTAAAGAGCTCCGCTACAAAGGATGGATATTAAATATATTGCACGTTCAATTACGGTCGTTTAATCAGCTCTAAATGCTTTTGGTATTGTTCTGTTTAAAAGGAAGTTCTTAAGTTAATAACACCTTTAAAAGCTTTGTAATTACAGAATAGGCTTTCTGTATGTAATCTAGAGAAAGGCACAAATTTCTAAATAAAAAAGATGATCTGACATATTACAATTATTTAATCTGTATAGTTTTAAAAGATGTTGAAAAACTGCTTTCATTTCAATATCTAGTTTTTACCAAACTCAGGAATACACTGCTGTACTTAGCGAAAAATATACAGATTGTACCGCATTCTTTTTCCAAAACGTAATAAGGGTGGTAAAAATATAAACCAAGTTCTCCAAGTACCTGGGGGGTATAATAGAGAGAGAAATAAGTAAATCTGCTCATTTCGTTAACAGCTAATGATAATAATTTAAACAAACTTAAATAATTCTAAGTTAGGAAGTCTGTAATAATAAGCACCTACTTCTAGGTTATGTTTCATAAAACACCGTAAAACACTTACCTCCCTAAATAGTGTTAGCAACTGCTTTAACTGGGGGATTAGACATATTTCTGCAGTTGCTCCAGGAAGCGCGTGTTGAGAAAAAAATCCTATATGAAGAAAACGACTGTTCAACATCTATTAATGTAATATTGACATATTTAAATAATTTATCGCAATTATGTAGACGCAGGAACACCAAATATTCGTTTTAATTTGGTAAACTTCGAATTCTTTCAAAACAGAAATTTCCAGAAGCTGGTCATTCCGTTGTTCATGCGGTCTTGACTATCACAAATTTGCTGCTCAATCAGAATTTGATTTGGTAATTAGTATACCACTAACAATAAGAATATACCTTTCTAAATCGAATTGCTAACAATAATACGTCTTGGTATTATCAATACGAACCTGAACTCAAGCGGTAAAATTCTGAAGACCAAACATTCCCAATCTCCATCTTCAGCAGGGAATTGATAATGATCACATTTTATACTAAAATGTACTTCCACCAAATTTTAATGAACCTACCATCAACATCAATGCTAGACAATACGCAGATATTTTGGTAATTTTTTTGCCATAAAAGATGCCATTTTCCACCGCAATAATGTTCGCTCCCGTATGCCGTAAAGAGATGCGTTGGAAAAGTTTTAGAGTTCAAGTACAAGAGAGGTTTTGTTAAATCCCAAGAGCAAAGTTATTTCGTCTTGTTCCTTGTCCTACCGTAATTATAATATTGCATCTTCGGGGGTACAACATATTACTGAGAGATGACGATGAAACCCAAACATTTCGTAAGCAATTGAAAAAAAAAACTAGTCAAACGCTGAAAAAAGCACTAAATCCACATGAATATTGAAAACAGTGAAAATAGTAATAAAAAATGTTAAATTTATTACTAATAAAAAGACGTGTACAACGATTTTTTCCGGCAGTAAACGTTTTGGATTGCTACAAAAGTATGAAAACCACCCTTAAAAGAGACACATAAACAGGCAAGACTGAAATTTGTGCAGATCATATAAGATTGACGATTGCAAGGACTGTGTGGATGTATGTTACAATTCACAGGTATAGCAGTAAACTCCACTCACACAAATTTATTAATTATGCGGAACGCAGCGTTTCGAGAGCACGTGGGCTCTCATTGTCAACCGTGTTATCGACTAATGTGATGAGTGAAATGTGATATTTTCTGACGAGAAGAAATTTAACATGGATAGGTCTGATGGTTTCATCTATTATTGGCACGTTTTGCGCAAGAACGCTGATGTTGTGATGAACCGAAATTTTGGTGGCGGTAGTGTAATGGTATGGGCGGCTTTTACCCATACCAATAAAACCCTTCTATTTTATTTCTACGCGAATGAATTCTAATACTTATATATGTACAACTTATGCGCATGGTTCTGATGGTCTTTAGTGAATAATTGCCAACGCAAAACTGGATGTCCATAATTCCAAACAAAACAAAGGAGTTGTTTCGTCAAAAGGAAATCAATTTATTATAATAGCCTGCTCGCTCGCCCGATCTGAACGTGATCGGAAATCTTTAGGGGATATTGACAAGAGTGTATGCTAGTAACAAATAATACGATAACGTCAAAGAACTAAAATCTTCGATAACAGTCAAGTGACCAAATTAATAGAAGACCTGGATATTTGAAGTTATTTTGAATATAGGATTTAGTACACACTATTAAGTCTAGAATGAATTATATATTTTTGATGTATTTCTTTTATTTGTTAATTTTGTGTTAATGGACCTATAGCAATTTCGATGTTTTGAGTTAGCATTATTGTAAATATTCTCAATATAAAATGTAATATTTTCTTTTCTCTTGCATTTGTGTTTCTTTGTAATTAATTCAGCATTAACGTTGATACATAATTTGTTGAAGATATTAAGAAAATCAAATATTCTGTTCAAAAGTTCAGATGGAACAGTAAAACTTTCATTGAGTGCGTGTTTAAGTTTCCGACATGAGTTTTAGAGCTATTTATAATAATATGCATTACAGCTTCGAAATTGTGCTTTTGTTGAGTAGTTTTAATAGTTACAAATAATCTTGATTCTACGTTTTATATCGCAAAGTACCTTTTTTATTATTCTTTTGCAAAACTGTGGGCAATTTTCTTTTTAATAAACTATTTTGCTTTGAATTATGACAAGCTATCTCTTACTAACTGCATAATTACTAGTCACACTAACTCCAAAGTATCATCGTTATAATTCGAAACACATTCAGACAAAATGCAAACAAATTTAACTTTCTTGTTTACACATCCTTTCACTCAAAGAAGCGTTTGATTGTTCTTAGACTATTGTCTCAGATGTCGTATGTAATTATTAGAGCATTTAACATTTAGATATAAGAGATCATACTTTCTACTAACAATACAATCCTTAATAACCTAAATAATTAATAAACCTATCATTGTCTAATCATGTTCACTACGTACATAAATTAAGAGGATGGAAATCATATGTAACAAGAATGCGGACTGAATAGGAGTAATCTTTATGTTTGTTATTTATTTAGTAATTATCAACAGTATTTGATGTGCATATAATGACTTACATACGCTGGTAAAAGTGAAATCCACGCGTAACATTAATTTTGGAACGTGGGAACCTCTAATAATATATCCAAAAACAGCGCTGTTATCCTTGCAGTCTGTAGAATGAATATTTGCGGAAATTATAAGAGAATTATTTAAACCTTGGTGTTATAAACAAAATGTAGTAATTTATACGGTATATTGTATGCTTAATTTCGCTTATTTTGTAGCAGTGACTGGGCATGAAAGGTCTGTGCGACCCTGACTTGTATATCGTAATTTCATCTTTGAAATCTAATAAAGAAGATATGTCTAAGGTTCATTTCATATCCTTGTAAAGCTATAAAAGAATTGAAAGATAAGGAAGTTAACATCAGCAATCAAAATTTTCTATTTCATTTCTGTAAAAGATGCCGAAATAGTATTTTAACATTTTAAAGGACGACTCAAATGTGGTAGTGAAACATATTACAAAACTTTTGCACAAACTCACTCGTTTCAAATACTAATTGTAGGTGTGTTTGGCTCCATCAGAATGAGCATAATTTTCTGAGGTGTAAGTATATAAGTAATGAATTTTAACGATTATTTTAGTGATCAAGTGCGTTAGAAATTCGAAAATATCAAACCGAGTTCACCCCTTACACCAAACGAATTTCACTAAAAAATAGGGAAGCCAAATCCTAGCCAAACAAATCATTGCTGTTAATGATGAATCTGCTAAGAAAACAGCCTTTAATAATAATAATAATAATAATCCTTTATTGCCCAACAGCCCAGGGGCCAATTACAGGACAAATTACAACACAATTCTTATATAAAATAAAATAAAATAATTCAAATCGTGTTGCCTACAATAATAATACAATAATAATGAAACAAAAAAAAAAAAGAAAGACTCACAAAAATGGCTCTAGATCCCGTTTGTTTGCGTTCCTCACCATGTGACTGAGAGGTGCCTTAAGCAAAATGTTGGTATTAGCTCTAGGTACTTGAAATGTATTAAAGTAGCGAGTATGATGAGTAGGTACGGTAAAGTTTATTTGCGCCAGAAGGGCTGGCGAGTCGACAGTATTTTTCAGGATCCTGCAAAGAAACTCCACACTGTTACGCTCGCGGCGGTCAGCAAGAGATAGAAAACCATGCTCAACAAGTAAGCTATAATACTCGATACCTCTTGCAGGATACACGTTGTCCATTCGAAAGGAGAGATATTTTAGAAATTTCTTTTGAACCCGTTCGATCATAAGCTCTTGGTGTAAATAACGGGGATACCAAACAATGGAGGCGTATTCAAGCTTAGAACGAACGTAGGCATAATATAAACGTTTCATTACACCTAAGTCTGAGAAATGCCTGCAGAACGCATGACAAAACCGAGAGTTTTGGAAGCAGATGAACACATGGACGAAATATGTTCCGTAAATGACAGTCTATTATCAAACAAAACACCAAGATCCAAAGTTTTGATATTGCGTGGTATGGCTGCATCATTAATTTGGTAATTATAGTATAAAGTAGTGTGAGTGTTATTGTAGGAAACCACAGTACACTTGTTGATGTTCAGAGGGAAATAATTGACCTTGCTCCAAGTATTAATGCGAAGAAGATTGTCTTGTAAATGTTTACAATCGAAAATGCTACCAACAGTATTAAATATCTTTACGTCATCTGCGTATGCTAAGACGTGACACGTAAACAGAGATAGTAAATCATTTATATAAAAATTGAAGAGAAGTGGTCAAGATTTGAACCTTGAGGAACACCTGATGTTGGAGAAAACGGCGTAGAGGAATAACCATTGTAGCAGACATAACACTTCCTTCCAGTAAGGTAAGACTCAATCAACGTCAGAAACCCACACCAAAACCAAATTTGTCCATTTTTGTAGTAGCATCTCGTGGTTAATGCAGTCGAAAGCTTTAGAAAAATCTATGTAAATAACATCCACCTGCTTTCGCTTATCAAGCGCTTCACCAAGATATTGGCCAATGCATGCTAAATTAGTGATCGTCGACCTACCTGCAACAAAACCGTGCTGATGCTCAGATATGAAAGGAGTTATGCAGGTAGATATTTCTTTGTAAAGCAAATGTTCAAATACCTTAGCGAAATTGGGCAGTATACTTATAGGCCTATAATCAGCAATGTTAGATCGGTTTCCTTTCTTAAATACGGGGTAATTCTGCTAATTTTCCAAACCTTTGGAAAAGTTGACGTGCTTATCGCTAGGTGGAATATAGTTGACAGTGGATAGGACAGAACAGGAGCACAATCACGTACAAAGAAGCTCAGTATTCCATCATCTCCAGTTGTCATATTAGATTTAAGTCTCTTGATACTGTTCTCCACATCCAATTCAGAGAAGGCATGAACACAAAAATTATTATAATTGAGAAAAGAGTTGAAAGATACATTTTGAACACTAGGTTTATACACACCCGCAAAGACACTGGAAAAGGCATCCACGATTTCGTTTGGCTGGGTAAATTCTCTGCCGTCATACTGCATACTTCCCGGAATTCTGGAAGAAGTTTTCTTGTTGCTAATGAAGCGCCAGAACAACTTAGGATCTCTGTTGATATTAATTTCAGCATCTGCCAAGTAAGCCTTGTATGCGTGCTTTATTGGACTGAAGGCGGCAGTGAACATACTACCGGAACATTGGAATAAGGAAGCTCCACAGACAATGGAAATAGCCCAAAAAGAACAACTCTAAGTAATTAGTATTATTAATTATAATAAAGATTACAGAACAATATAATAGTATTAAACAAAGCACTAAGGAGATACGGTATATGTCAAAATAAATGCATTGAAAAGCAACAGTAAATTTATAAAACAAACACATTGAAATTACAGTCGAGAGTAGTAAGTAGCAAACATGAAACATTATGTACGTAAATACGGGGGTCATTTAGAAAATAAAGAACGTGTAAGTGTTTCTTACCCAATCAAAATAAAAGAAATCACATTAATACTGCACACGAAGACTACATTTCAACGTAATCTTGTCACTGTTGTACTCATCCACCGCCAATGACTATAATCACGAAGTTACTGGTTCTTTAAACTCTTCATCATTGCGTCTCTCTCTTCCCCAAAATAGCTTTGTCTTTAGAAAGAGATAAAAGTACTTCGGGCCAAATCAAGGTGCAGGTAGTGAATTAACACGATACCGAATAATAATTTTCCATGCCTTTTGTTTTGGCGTAGAAAGGTCGTTGAACCGTAGCACAGTAGACTGCTGACGGCTCTTTTACCATAAATTCGACAAATAGTAAACCCATGCGGTGCCAAAGGACAGTTGCCATCAGTTTCCTTGTAATTTGGCTTTTCATTACTGTGTCTTTAAGGAAAGCTTGTCTGATGTAATTCTATTCACCGGTGCATGTTTTATCTAGTATTAATATATATTAACACATGGGCTGAAAAGTTCCGGGCCTAACACATAGATGACGCTAGTTTTATTGCAGTCACCTTTCTCTCAGTTAGTACTAACCTTCAAAAGACACCTGTTAAAATTTCATTTCTATTCATTAGTTTGTGAGTTATTGTGCTAAGAGTCACGCTACTTTTGTTATTTTCAAAACAATGGATCAAAAACAATTTCGTGTTTTAATTTTACACTGCTTCTTGATGGGAAAAAATACCGTTCAAGCGAAGCAATGGCTTGAAAAGTGTTATGGGGACTCCGCTCCATCAGAAACAACAATAAAACGTTGGTTTGCTGACTTCAAACGTGGTCGTCGAGACACCGATGATGCAGAACGCAGTGGACGTCCAAATGAGGCGGTAACACCAAAAAACATCCACAAAATCGTTTTGAATGATCGAAAAGTGAAGTTGCGTGAGTTAGCTGACATCGTAAAGATATCAAAAGAACGTATTGGCTTTATATTGCATGAGCATTTGACTATAAGAAAGCTCTGTTCAAAGTGGGTGCCGCGTTTGCTCACTGTTGACCAAAAACAAGAACGTGTTGATGATTCTGAGCAGTGTTTGGCCATGTTTAAACGTAACAAACCGGAATTTTTTCGTCGATATGTGACAATGGATGAAACATGCATCCATCACTTCACTCCGGAATCAAAACGATCGTCATCTGAGTGAACAGCAACTGGTGAACCTCGTCCAAAGTGCCCAAAAGCACAACAATCGGCTGGAAAGGTTATAGCCTCGGTATTTTGGGATGTGCTTGGTGTAATATTCATCGATTATCTTGGGAAAGGAAATACCATCAACAGTGAATATTATATAGCGTTATTGGAGCATTTGAAGGCCGAAATTGCAAAGAAACGACCGCATATGGCAAAGAAAAAAATTTTGTTACATCAAAACAACGCACCATGGCACAAGTCAATCAAAACAATGGCAAAACTAGATGAATTGAACTTAGAATTACTCCCACATCCACCGTATTCGCCAGATTTGGCTCCCAGCGACTACTGGCTGTTCGCAGACCTCAAAAAAATGCTCGCCGGTAAGAAATTTCGCACGAATGAAGAGGTTATCGTTGAAACTGAGGCCTATTTTGAGGCAAAAGATTGCGTTGCTCTTGATGGAGATTACGTTGATGAATAAAGCTAATTTTGAACCAAAAGAACCGTGTTGTCTTTGTTAGGCCCGGGACTTTTCAGCCCATGTGTTAATACAATAAAGTTGCGAAATTCGTCAACGTCCTCGTGGAATCTAGTAGGGCAATTGGGTCTTCTCCCATCTGTTATGTCTTATACTTCCCTGTCAAAAGTTGGAGGACTCAAGAAGCACACATTTTCTCATTGCCAAAATCATTCGTAACTTCATATATAGGAGATCTCAAAATTCCTGGGGAAAAGTGGCGTGAAGGATTCTATGTGAGGAAACTGTTTTCACGAATTTCTTTATCCATTTCTTCTTTTAGCTCGCTTATAACAAGTGATAGACCACCACTTCCGTCTTTGTCGTACACATTTCACTAAAATTCACTACATCATCTTTTAACGAAGAATAAATTTCTCATATCTTGTAACCACTTCAGGTGAAATACCGCAAAATATTTGTTATTTTGTATCTAAATGTTTGATAACTACCGCTTTTAATTTGCACTAAATGCGATAAAAAGCAGACGTATTGTTGTAAATTACATTCCTTCTTGCGACTCGATTGATTCTACATATTTACAAATGTTTTCATTACTTCATATATATATATCCATATTTCATCACCATTCTGTAGTATATCAAGACATCCGCTGTTGAGTTGTAAATGTTCCAAACATGTAATTCACGCTTGTTTTCTGGCGGATACGCTTTTTAATTAATTGAATTTTTCACGTACATTTCAAATACACATGCCTTCGCATAACGATCTTTTTTGAAACGTCGTCCGGACATGGTGCCGTCATGGCCTTAAACAAGCCATGGAGTGAATCGAGACGGCACATGACAGTACTACGGCCGTTGACCATATGTATCTACACTAACAGTCATAAGTGTTTACCGACCGTTCAAATATTACAAACGCAAATCAAAAAGTAATTATAAAATAAATCTTTATTCTGTTTTTATACAAAGAACTGTAACCATTATAAAAACAATGTGCTTATAAACTTGCTAACAAAGATAGTCATATATTAACTTAAATTTGCGATTCGTCAATCCTTCCACCTTTCGCTTTTATTACAGTTGCAGTTTTACCAGTGTTAACCACTGTATTTTCATCCACGTACTGTGTAGTTGTGTCCAAAATACTGTTGTCGAATTAGGTGCAGATTTTCGAACCTGTCGATTGAATTGTCATGACAACAATTTCCTGCTTGTGTTCCAGTTATCCCAAATCCTTACGGCATATCTTTGCAGTGTATTTTCGATGATTATCATACTGGAATACTAACTTTCACCGATTAATCGTCTGTAATTAATGAGACGGTATTCGTCTCCAAAACTTCCCTATGACCTTCTTTTCTAAGGATACCATTTTGAACAAAATCGCTTGCAGAGTTATCGCTAAAACAACCCCAAATCATGACTAATCCTCCTCCATGTTTTATTGTTGGTGTAATACAGGATTCAAGTGTTCCCCTTTCAATCTACGAAGAAATGTTCCTCTGTTTGAACCAAAGGTGATATTGTCGCAGATGTTAAAATTCCTCAAAAACAGCGTCACACGTTCTGCTGAATCATTCAATTCCGTGGCGCCGCGGGAATGGACAGGCGAAGCGTTGGAAGGGGGTGAAAACAATGAGCATACAACTCATATTTGTGTTGAGTAGATGTTAGATAGTAAGGCAGTAAAGAGTTAGTTTGTAAGAAAAAGAGCCGTGTAGCTATATAATACACAATGTAAATCTGAACAAGTTCCTCTATTAATTCAAACAGTCCCCTAACCCCTAGATACGTCACAAGTGCCTTTTGTATAGGATAACATTTTCTAACATGAAACCGGGCGTCCTTTTAGCTAATTTTGCATCACACTTATTCGGGGAACAGGTATCATTAACCAACAGAAATTTAGGGATCCTTACCCTATAATTTTTCAATATTGACGGTCGACACTGCGAGTACGGGGATTTTTATAAATTCCGAGTTGCATTAATATGCATCATGTACAGAACTGCGCGAAAGTTATTATATTTTTATATTTTTAGTTTAAATAGTTAGTTTGAGTTTCATGTTATTAATAAAGTAAGTGAAGACACACCTGGTTTCCATTACAAACTGTCACCAACCAATTTAAAAATAAAGCTTATACGGAAGTTACGACCCCAACAAGCATCTTGTGTTTTTTCCCACTTTTATGTACTATTTAAAATATATAGTCTTGCAATTTAATAATCCATCGCCTTAAACCTGAAAATAAATCTTCTTGCTTATGTAGCCAACATAGTGCACGATGGTCTGTGAAAATTTTAAATTGTTTGCCCCAAATATGGTGTCTAAAATAGTTATTGCTCGCACAGCCGCTAGACATTCCTTTTTGGTCGTATTGTACTTAATACCCGCATTTAAGAATCTTCGCGATGCATAGGATATAGTATAAGTTCCCTTTCGATAAATCTGCAAAATGATTGTGCCTAAACTGAAATCGCTCGCCTCGGTGTGAATTTCTAGCGGTAGGTCTTGATTAAAATGTCTTAGAACGGAATATGCGATTAATGTTTGTTTTCATTTATGAAACGCGGCTTGTCCATTTTTGCTCCATACAAATTTTGAACTCTTCGTTGGTACTAAGATTAAGCGTCGTGCAATATGGACAAAAGCCCCAATAAATTTCCTATAATAATTAGTTAAACCAAGAAACGCTGAACATCTTTAACCCTTTTTTAGACTATTTAGACTCGTCGGTTCAGAGTGCTTTCTTCCAACCTTCCAACGTCTGCTCTTTGTGTTCTCGCGCTCATGTTAGCCATTTAGCTCTGTTTGGTTTGTGTAACAATTGTTTCTGTATAGCAATTCTTCCAAACAAACCAATTTGGAGCAAACGCCTTTTACCATGGTGATGCTAACTAGTTTTGGGCGCGAAATATTCACTTCACCAGTAATTTCTGGCGTTGTTTTTCGTTGTTTCTGCTGGTGTTGTTCTTTTTTGCCGTTTGGGTTGCTGTTTATAGGTTACACTGCAACTTTGATATTTTTTTAACATTATAATCAACGGTTATATGGCCAGCTGGTTATGGCTGAATTTCAGTAATTTAGCCATATCTCGGTAACTTGCAAACACTACTTTAACGTTTTAAAACACTTTCACAACTTCTTCGATGTTCGCTGCTTACAATGCTAAAGCTGAATACAAACTAAATTCTTCACTATATTAAAATCCCCGTGTCGTCTATTTCCACAATTTATGACGACCGTGATAAACATTTCCGAAAACCTGAACGTGCCTCCACAGAGGGGCCATTATATCGAAAAGTCCACTCATTACGTACACACATAACACTAGAGCTTATTAATACAAATATTTGGGTAGGGATAAAAAATAGTTTCTTTGAATAATCTCCAATTGTGCAGATGGGTAAACACTTACGCCCGGGAGTGTACATAAAAAAAATAAGACGCCAAGCTACCAATATAGTGTATACGTTCGTAAAACCAAAAATAAACATTTGATATCCCTGTAGTGTTACGTAAAATAGTTAAGAAATTCGCCACAATATCTCTGTTCGTAGTATGTAGGGTTTACAAATGCTGGTTTCTCTTGTTTAATACCGACCTATGCGATAAATTTTGTAATACGCTACTGCTATTTTTTCACAAGGATATATCATTGCGCCATTGTAGGAATGAGTTCTGGTTTGATATTAAAAGTATACGTCTTGCACAATGTTGTTGTTGAACTGGTTAGCACTTTTAGTTTGTAATACTCGGAAGTGAGATAAAATTATTTGCATTTTGAAGCATATGCTCTTTTAAACCTGCAAATAACTGGCTAATAAGAATAAGTAAAGTAATAGGAAGAATAATGTTGAACCAGCGTTAAATTTAGTATTTAGTAGTCTTGTTTGGAAATTGTTAAGGAAAAACTATATACTTATGCTACGAAGTATTTATATGTATACAGCGTGTTTGTAAACTTATCACTACAAATGTCGCAAGAATAAATTGGTGAAAGTTATCTGCTGTTGAGCTATTCCTGCGAAGATTTTTAGTAAATGTCTTACAATGCTGACGAAAGTGAATTGTCTTAGGGAGTCTTTCCTAATAAAACGAGTAAACGATGCTGGGCTGCAAAGTGAATAAGGACGGATTTATATCCATGCCTCGTATCAATGCTTTTAGTAATTATAACCTGGGTTCGTGCAGGTGCAAGTCCAGAGGTTTTGATTTTTTCTAAAAAAGGCTGGACTGCACTGTGATTGTTGGATAATTTTTCGCCACAAGCTTTTAGTTTACGGAAACCGAATCTGGCTTTTAAATTAGCCAACCAACATCTGCTTGCAACAAAATTATCTTCTTTGTATTCAATCATGGGAGGTTCCCTGCACATCTCAATAAAATTCATGTGTCGGACAGGCACCTTTTGCGAATCTGAATATGGAGATATTAATCATATCATTTTAGGATGTAGTAATCACATTTAACAACGACTTGCTTAACATCAAAATTCAGCTTCCAATTAATATAAATTACTTAGTAGCCTTGGAGAGGAAAAATGTCATTTGCAAGATACACACATGGGTAATTTACGTTTTACTATTTAGCTAGTTTTCTTATGTAATTTATCCTTTGAGGATTTTAATTCTTTTCCGTTGGCTTACCACACAGGTAACACGTAGTTTGTGTTAGCTACCCGATCGGCCCCGGGTGTGAAGCGCGTCGTGTGGTAGCTCTGTGTCCATTCCGGTTGTTAGGTTTCTTTCTTCTTTTTCGGTTTTTCTTGTTTAATTTGTGTAAGTGGCCAATGGCGCAACTCCAAGGCCAATAATTAAATAATAATAATAATCTTTTTTTGTAAATTTCTTGATACAGTACTATTGCTGTAACAGACGATATTTAATATGTAACTAGAACATATCGTGGTCGCCAAGTTCTAAACCAGGAATATAATCAAGTTTCCATTTTTAGATATTCTACATGTATAAATGGTTTTCCGCTGCCTGGCGTAGTATACCAGTGGTTAAAGAAACTGCAGAGCTGTTAAAATAAGTAACTGTTAATCGAAGTCACAACAACAAATGCACATCTTTTTAATCCTTACCTTTTTTTTATATCTGAAATAGTGGATTATCCAACGCCATACGAAACAGCCAAACCTTTGCCACTTACGCAACTATATAATTTACCTAAGATTTCAGACATTTCAGTGTTAGTGAGTTGTATTTTCATTTTGAATCCATTTCTAACAACCGTATTCTATGTATGAGGGAAGGTCACAAAAAACAAATAATAACTAGAAGAAATAGTTAGCCACAAATAAGTTTTATTTTTCAACAGGCTCCATCTACATTAATACACTTATCACATAATTTTATCAATGCCCCAATGCCTGCTGCGTAAAAGGATTTGGATTGCCGTTTGAACCACATTCATAGCTCTTGTTCATCGTTATCATTCCGGAAATATTTGCCACCAAGATGCTTTTTGAGTGGACCAAACAGATGATATTCGCTTGGGGCTAGGTTAGGACTGCAAACCGGATGTTCAAAAAGTTCCCACCCTAATTTTGCAATTCTCGCCTGGGCGAAGTGGACCGAATGCGGCCTGGCGTCAGTAGGCCTGGACGCTTTCGTCGAATTGCATCCCGAAGCAACAGCAAAACTCTACAGCATGATTCAGCAGTTACGTTCTTATTTCTATTCTGGAAGTGTGCTAGGAGCACCCTTTAAAAATGCCAGAAGTTTACCAGTTGAAGGCACAACCTTGATTTTTTTGTTGAAGGTGAGGAAGGATGCTTCCATTACATTGGAGGACGCTTTGTTTCGGGTCATCACCAGTAACAATCCTGTTAAGCGTCTCCTCCCCTTTCTCTACGTGCCGAGAGAGGTGTTCCACGGTACACTCTTCGAGCACGGTCGCCATTTTAACACTGTCACTTGAGTAACATAAAGCTGGATTATACTGACACCCAGTGAAAGATAGGGAAATAGGTCACTGTTATTTTTAGCTTTCCCACAGCAGTTTGTGGCTTATTTAATGATATTCCCTGGTAACAATATCGAACTGAGAAATTAATTCAACTAACCAGACATACAGATACGCGACGTATCTGTATGACGTAATTTTATACAAGCTCGAACTTGCAAAAATGGTTGACAGTCCACTTCGAATAAGCAAATCAAAAAAATTCAGATTACGAAGTATATAATGGGTTTTAAAAAGCTGTTCGAATTTCCTAAGAATTCGATTTAGTACAGCTTTGGACTATCAAAGCATTGCTGTATATCAATAAAAAGAACGCTGCAACACAAAGCCTAGTAAGTTTGTTTCATATGAAAAGATTCATCAGAAACGTTTATTTCATTAACTACATCATCTAACTCGTTGTTTACTCGAGCTCATTTTATTCGCTCTAGAAAATATGCCAAATCATAATTTTATAGTATCGCAATTGAAGCCTTAAAAATACTCAGTTTCCCATGAAATAACCTACATGTTAAGTGATGCAAAAAATGGAGGCAAATCTTTTGTAAAGTACAATTTTTATATTTTTTAATGCTGTTTGGTTATCCTCAAGATAATTAGTAACTGTTTATTATTATATTTCGCAACGTCTTTTGTACTGTAGATATACTAAAAATCTACAATGTATTCTAGTTTGAAATCTGCTTAAACAGTTACTATAACACCACATGACGAAAGATAATGCTTTGTACCGTAAATACCGGACACTTTATAAGGTCCATTTAAATTTTAACATATTTAGAACTCTCCAAAATACTGTTATCGTTATATTATCCTCGAAACTGTTATAATAACTTTAAATAACATTTTTACTCTTTCAGAACTCGCACGAACGACAACCAACTGCGTTAAGTGACATTATCTATCTCGCAATGGCGTTAAGAGGTCCGCACAATCCGCATACGACTTCCTTCTGCATCCATGACGTTAGTAATTAAAATATGAATCGAAATCGAAATAAGAAGTTGCTCAATAATATGAAGACGAACCCACAACACAACGAACGTAAAATAGAAGGCCGTGGTACGGAGCACATCAGGACTTTCTGCGGTTTCGTGGTTAAAGTGCGTTTCAAATTTAAAGACGATTTATTAAAGACGTTCTTGGTAGCGATTTGTATCGTAGTTAATTTTTGCGTATATCCGGTAAAGTGCAATAGACCGCCACGCTTTTTAATCGACGGTCAAACCGAAATAGTTTTAAGGTTGAAAGAAGGAGATGAAACGCCAATAGGTAAGCATGAATCTATTATCCAGTAAAAAGTGGCAATTTTGATGGTTATTAAATCGTTTATGCTTGACTAATATTTGTTTACACTTTTAATTTACCAAACCTCTGTAGTTTAAAGGAAAAATCTTTACAATCAAAGTAACTATCGAAGTATAACCCTTATTGAAATAACACAATACAAAAAAAAATATTCCTAAGAAATATTCTGATGTACAGTGAAATCTCCCTTGAACGGACACCAACGGGACCAACTGAAGATGTTCGTTCAGGAGGGGTGTCCGCATAAAAGAAATATCTAATAGATGTAACAAAAATCGTGTTTTAACGAAAAATGAATATATTAAAGAAACTGGGACATTTAAATCGTATATAAATCTATAAATGTTTTTAAAATAAATAAGAAACTTTAAACTTAAGAAAAAAGAGTTTATTTCCTTTAGATATATACATACAAAGTATAATATATGTATGTACATAGATACATGGATGTAGTATGTAATACAAAACAACGAAATGAATAGTCACTTTAAGGACGCAAAAATTCATATATTGTTGTTTGCCTTCTCATTTTTTTTTAAATGGCGTCTTGCAATCGTATTTCTAATTTAGAAAGAAGCTCCAAACACTCTGTATCTCCGTGATTTTCCACAAAACTTTTGAGCTGCTTGGTCAGGGTAATAGCTTTACCATAATTTGGGATAGCTTCTGTTGGCATTGGAACCTCATCGACATCAGAATCTCCCGAAAGTTCTTGTATTTCAACTGGATTTGCAATTTCTTGTTCTAAATCTGAATCTTCAACACACAAATCTTCATCTACGTTCAAAAAATCATTAAGATTTTCATTATCCGTCAATTTCAATAAATTCTTATCTTTGAGGATACCTGAAAGTACACTAAGAGGCAAATCATCTTCTAGGCCAGATGTATCAGCCTGAGTTAACTGGTCTTCACTTTGCATATTTACATGATTGAATCCTGCTTTGCGGAAGCAATGTTGAACTGTCTCTTTGGTTACTTGGTCCCAAACGGTTTTTGCCAAATAAACTGCATCCAGTGCTGTAATTCTCTTTATTAACTCGAAAGCTGTACCAGCAGATTCAATGTTTACTAGCTGTTACGTTCTCCTGGTTTGAAGAACAACGCCGCTGTAGCCTGCTCGTAATTTCCTAAATTACTTGACCAATACTTACTTGTAGAGTATGTTCGCTTATTTACTAGAGGAAAGTGACAGTGAAACTCAATGCGCATGCGCAAAAAAAATATATTTAAAAATGAAATGGTTACACGGTTTCCACTCTTGCCTATGTACATGTACGATGTACGTAAGATATATAGATTTGCAATAATTGCAGTTATTCGAGCTCTCTTATACATGTAATGTACATCAGCATTTGTATATGTATTTTCATTGGTAGCAACATAAAGTAATGCCTCAGCATGTACGTTGCAAAGCCATGTCTTAATTCTGTTTAAAAAGGTTAAACTCTTATATGCTTCCGCTGAAGCTTTGTTAGAGGCATGTACTAATGCCTCTATCTGTTTGCATGCACCACTACCTTTTTATAGAGAGCCAACCCTATTTATTTCTTAAATTTATAAGCGCACCTCGGTGCTATGCTTATTATATGTCCCTTTCCGGGAGCCTAATATACTTTCCTTGTTTTAAATTTGCCTAAGGGACTTGGCCCTGTATTATTAGCATGTATTTGTACTTGACCAAATACGTTTGTTATATTCACATTTATAGGGGAACCCACCCTATCTCTTAGAGCTTGAACGCCTGGTCGAGGGCGACAGTAGCGATAATAGCCGATCTCAATACAAAAGTAATGTCACAGCTACCCAGGCGTTCTCGTTTGAAATATTACGCTATGTGCAATCTTTAGCTCTATACTACTGCGCCCCAAAGAAGGAAAAAATCCAGTAACCAGCAAATGTGCGAACTGCGCACCGACAAGTAAAACGGAGCGATGATGCCGACATTACATAAGAAAACTGGCCCGTGACACTCGTCCGCTACGACGAGCAACTAAATGAAAAATTTCTAAGTCCCGATACGACAAGGACCGAACAAACGTACAAAAGACAACGGGCGCTGCGGCCGCAACGACCGTCAGCAAGAAGCGGAGTGATCGTACTTGTAGAGGAGGTCTATACATGCGCGCCGACAATCTCACCAAAATAATTTCCGACATAAACTTAACTGAAGACTAAAAATATGTATAGACGACAATGGACACAGTAGCCTCGACGTACGATGATAGAAAATCGAGAATTTATACTTATTAAAAAAAATCTGTACATGTGGTCAGACGACGTTCCCAAATGACTCCCGCCAGAAATAAATGTATAGACAACGTCCTCGACGATTCCGCCAAAAGTAGAAAAACTTAGAAATCTCTAATAATCTTACGACGACGTTACTGTACACGTTACGACGAGGCACGAAAGGTGACCGAGAGTGCACGATCGCTAATACCTCGACTGTCGCGCGGGAGACGACTGCCTATGCTTGTGTACCTTAAATTTCAAGAAAACTCCCATTACGTATCCGACGACGTTGCAGGGAATGATTTCTAATTAGGCAGTTTTAGCTAGCGTAATGCGAATGGCTGGCTTGCGTACATATACAATGCGTAATGTACATACATATTAAAATAAATTTGGATATAAGAGAGCAAAATAAATAAATATAAAAATGAAAATAAAATAATATTCTAAATGAAAATAATAATGCAAAGAAGATAAAATACATAGTAGTAAAAAAATTTAGAAAATATAAAAAACAATGTTAAGTCCTTAACACTAGCAGATGATTAAGTATTAGACTTCAGTAATAAGTTTTAAAATTCCTTATAATCACCTAGTTAAGTGGTTGACCAGCTGATGTACAATTAGGGGGTGAAAATAATATTTTTATATTATTTAAGCGAACGTCTTTCGGATAAGATCCCGCATTGTTTAAAAATAACAAAATGTTTCTTTTTTCTTTAACCATTTTCGAATCTAGGTCCTGCATCCACTCTATCATAATTTGTCCTGTCATCCAAGCTTTCTTATTGTATTTCCAAGTTACAGGCAGGTTATTTATATTAATGTTTTTAAAAGCTCTAGGTTTAGCTGCCCTACCAATGACTAGGAGTTTTTCTTTTTCACCCGCCATATTTACATAACGCAAAATTGTAAACCTCTCTTTGGGATACTTACCCCCAACACATTTTTCCTTCTTTAATGTGAGCGTTTTGTCGGGTAGAGCCCTAAAATACAGGCCTATCTCATCGGCATTGTAGATATCTCTCGGTGAATATCTCTTAATCAAAGAAGGACATTTTTTTAAGAACGATGGAACATCTTCAGCATTAACCGAAGCTCCTTCTCCCGAAATCGCTTTAAAACTTATATTGTGGCGGATTCTAAATTTATTGAGCCAGCCAGAAGAAGCACTGAATGTAGAATGTCGCAATTTGTTAAAGGAATCCCCTTATGCCGAGCTGCTGTAAACCAGTCATAACACAATTTGTCAATTTTAGTACCATCACCCGTCAAAAACCTTCTTCTTTCATTCAAATTGTTGTTCGACATCCATTTTTTTTAGAAGGATTTCCTTATGTCTAATTATATCTGCAGCTTGTGTTTTTCCAACATAAAAACGTTTGGATAAGTTCCTTACACTTAATTTCTCTTTATTGTAAACTTCAACAATCTCAATTTTTTGTTTAAGCGTGAGAATTTTTCTATTTGGAGCTATTTTTACAATGAATGTGTCACCCACTGTGTCTTTTCCGCATAGACATCAAACTAATATTGAAAGCAGATTCAATCGAAAGAGTACACCCAAAGAATAAGAACGGTAAATCCCCGACTAACTTGGGGAAGTGCCTAATTCACGCCAGGCAGATATGCACGACATGGGCTGCGTTTGTACCGAAAGATTAAAGTCGGTAAATTTTTTACTCGGGGAAGTCTCAGCAAACTTGGCGCGCGGCGCGATTGAGAAATGCAATAGCAATACTCTCGATATAAAAATAAGATAAGGCCTTTCTTTTTATTTTATTTTTTGTCCGGTTAAAAGAACATTTCCTCGTGTCCGCGTCCATTCAAGAGAATGTCCGTCCAAGAAAAAGTTAATACAATGGAAATTATATGAGAGCTGGTCGGGACCATGAGAAACTGTCCGTTTAAAGGAGGTGTCCGTCTAAGAGGGGTGGCCGCGAAGGGGAATTTCGCTGTATTTAATTATTGCATAAATTAGGGCAAAGTCTACACGTAGTTCAATGTACGATGGCGACCTGAAATGTTTACGGAATCGGCGAGAAAAACATGGTATTGGTCTGGTTTTTTATTTTTCGATGTAGTCTCTTCGAAGGTCAATACCCTTTTTCAAAGGATGCTCCAGTCTTTTGAAGCCTTCGAAAAAAGTAGGATGTTTCGAGGTCTGCAAAATAACCATGTATAGCGGCGACGACCTCCTCATTTAAGGCAAATCCCTTTCCTCCCAGTGATTTTTTCAGGTTTGGGAATAGGAAATATAACAGGAAAAAGTCGCTGGGGTTAGCTTTGGTGAATATGGAAGATTCTTAGTCCAACTCATTCAATGTGGACACGACGGTGCGGGATGAATGTGCATTGTCCGGTGCATTGTCGTGATGGAAAAGTACTTTATTCCCTTGCAAGCGACGCCGTTTCTCCTTCAATACTGTATCGAATCGGCTCAATAAACCGCTGTAGTATTGCAGTATTGCCCTGTAATCGTCCTTCCCGTCTGCATATAGTCGATGAGACTCACACCTTGGGAATCCCAAAAGATGGTCGCCAGGACCTTGCCGGTCGATCAAACGGTCTTTGTTTTCTTCGGAGCCGATTCGCCCGGAAAAGTCCACTGCTTTGACTGTTCCTTGGTCTCCGGTATGTAGTGGTGGATCAAATCTCATCCGCTGTTACGAGACGCATGAAGAAATCCCTTGGATTGCGTTGGATACTGGCTAGACACTCCTCCACAACTCCTCCTAAACCATTATGAGGTTCAGTATTACTGCTGAAGATGATAGCTTAGCTGTTGAAACGTGCATCCAGTATTTAGTGAAGTGCTGTAGTTATGTAGATAGCGAAATGTTTTAGTACCAGGAACTCATTTATCAGATATTTTATTTTTATTCCATTTTTAAATCGCAACTTTTCTACTACCCTTTTACATTTACTTACACTATGCTTTAATAGAAATCCGTAGTATATTGATATATTCACTAAAGCATAACTAACTTTAGGTACCTTAATATACAAACTAAGAGGCGTTGATCCTGATGACGACACCCTAAGTTTCGGCGTAAGAACACAATCTGGTAGTGACGTCATTAGAATCGAGAGCACATCAGCTACTGAAGCCAATGTATACCTCAACCACCAACTCGATAGGGAGGTAATTTCCTTAAACCAACGACATTGCAAACTTCATTAAGAATGAACTTTATTTTAGACGAAAGATGAGTACGCTCTAGTCCTTACCTTAACCGACGGAAGACTTGGGTTCGGAAATTACATCACCCAAAGCCTTTTAATCTTAGTCGAAGACGTAAACGATAACACACCGATCTTTAAACCTTTCCAGCCGTCTATAACTTTGAGAGAAGATGCTTCAACAGGGCTAATAACCACTTTAGAAGCTACAGATGCTGACGAAGGAGCTTATGGACAGGTGATCTATCAATTACAACAGATGGATACTAAAGAACCGTTATTTGGGATTAATACTAATATGGGAAAAGCTGTTATAAGATTAATAGGTGAAGCGAAGATTAAACCTTTTCCTTGGAATCTTTTCAGTTGATAGCTCCATTATTAATTTTAGGCCAATTGGATTACGAGAAACAAACTCTCCATCAATTAAAAATTTTAGCAATGGACAGAGCAAAACAAGGTAGAATAAACACTGGTACAGCTGCGATATTAATCAAAGTACAAGACGTTGAAGACCAGCCGCCTGAATTTGTAAGAGTACAGCCTATAGCAAGGATACCTGAAGATGCTTCTATTGGAACGCAGATCATGCAAGGTAATATTAAGACATTTAAACTAATATTAATATTGAACCACCGTTAGTATTAGTAATGTTAAACTTACAATTTCCTTGCAATTAACCAACGTAATTAAATTCCTGAAGAAAGTATCAGTCACGGCGGGATTTGAATCTACAACCTCTGCATTACCGGCGCATTGCGCTACCATAATGTAATCTCCATACGTTTTCAGTTAAGGCAGTTGATGGAGATAGAGGTATCAATAATCCCATTTCATATTCTATTTCCACCAATTCTGTTTTAAGTGAACCAAGTTTGTTTGAAATAGAAAAATCTACTGGAGTGATCTTAACAAAACGACTACTGGATAGAGAAGCCATATCAACGAATTCAGCTGCTTACATTTTACAAATTACGGTATGAATCTTAAAAAAAAGAGATTTTGGTTAAGTGAAAAAGAGTTGGTCATTTCAGGCGACTGAAATTGGCAGTAGTATATTTCCAGCACCAAGTGTTCAAACTGAAGTTACAATTATGATAACTGACGTAAACGATGAGACTCCAACGTTCCGAAGCAAACATTACGAATGCGAAATCGCTGAAAATGCTGCGGTTAATACGCCAATTACCTTCCTAAGTAGAAGCATTCCAGAAGTCTTCGATTACGATCAAGTAGTACACTTTACTTTTCAATTCAAACCGAAAATCTTACATTCCAAAATTATCGTTAACAGGGCAATAATGGTACATTTAACCTATTTCTAAAAGGAGCCGAAGATATATTAGAAGTAACTCCAACGCAAGCCATAAACGAAGCAACGTTTCTCATACGTGTAAAAAATTCCAATAGATTAGACTACGAACAAATAAAATCCATGAATTTTTCAATAATAGCCAAAGAGGTAGTAAACGTGAAGCCAAAGTATAGCGAAGCACAAGTAAGACTGCATATTCTGGATAGAAACGATAACTTTCCAGAATTTATTAAGAAAGTATACGAAGTCTGGATACCCGAAAATTGTGAAGTTGGAACAACTGTGGCTTGGGTCCAAGCTTTGGACGAAGATTCGGGTAACTACGGCACCAAAGGAATTAGATATACGAATTTATCTGGTGGATCAGAAAATTTGTAAGTATGTATACTATTTATGGCAAATAAATTATTGCGTCTTAAAAAATATTTTTGAACAGTTAGTAAATCTTTTCGTTTTAGATTATACTTACATCCAACTACTGGAGTTATCACAGTAAAAACAGCAGGTGGTCCAAATTGGGATAGAGAATTAGTCCAACGACATTACCTAACCGTGGAAGCTAGAGATGACTTAGGGCATGGTAATCGAAATACTGTTCAATTAGTCCTAAATATTGAAGATGTCAACGACAATTCGCCAATATTTCTACAGAACTTTTATGAAGCTAGACTTATAGAAAACAATGCTGATTTCGAGAATCCTTTGAAGGTCGAAGCCAGAGATGCTGATTTGAATGGTAGTAAATTTCAATATTTACCGATGCATTTAATACTTCCAGTTATACAACGCGTATGTAATATATCCCTAACCTTTTTAATTTGTTAGAACTGCAGTGATAAGAAAAAGAATATATGCAGAGAGCGTCTAAATGATTTGACGGTTTTCAATTAACAATAACTCAATTATTATACAACATTTTGCATATTGATTTATTCAACATATTGGGGTACATATGCAATTTAACACCTATTTTAAAAAGCCCTAAAAGTCCTGGGATTTGAAGGTAATATCATCCAAGTGGTGTCCATCTTTCGCCTTGCACTTTACAAATTCCCTGTTGAAGCTTTCAAAAATATGCCCCAGCACTTGATCTAACACATGGGCTGAAAAGTCCCGGGCCTACCACATAGATGACGCTAGTTTTATTGCAGTCATCTTTCTCTCAGTTAGTACTAACCTTCAAAAGACAGCTGTCACGCTACTTTTATTATTTTCAAAACAATGGATCAAAAACAATTTCGTGTTTTAATTTTACACTGCTTCTTGATGGGTAAAAATACCGTTCAAGCGAAGCAATGGCTTGGAAAGTGTTATGGGGACTCGGCTCCATCAGAAACAACAATAAAACGTTGGTTTGCTGACTTGAAACGTGGTCGTAGAGACACCGATGATGCAGAACGCAGTGGACGTCCAAATGAGGCGGTAACACCAGAATACATCAAAAAAATCCACAAAATCGTTTTGAATGATCGAAAAGTGAAGTTGCGTGAGTTAGCTGACATCGTAAACATATCAAAAGAACGTATTGGCTTTATATTGTATGAGCATTTGACTATGAGAAAGCTCTGTTCAAAGTGGGTGCCGCGTTTGCTCACTGTTGACGAAAAACAAGAACGTGTTGATGATTCTGAGCAGTGTGACAATGGATGAAACATGGATCCATCACTTCACTCCGGAATCAAAACGATCGTCATCTGAGTGGTCAGCAACTGGTGAATCTCGTCCAAAGCGCCAGAAAGCACAACAATCGGCTGGAAAGGTTATGGCCTCGGTATTTTGGGATGTGCGTGGTGTAATATTCATCGACTATCTTGAGAAAGGAAATACCATCAACAGTGAATAGAGCGGCGCTGGAATGATTGCGTTGCTCTTCATGGAGATTACGTTGATGAACAAAAGCTAATTTTGAACCAAAAAGCCGTGATTTCTTTATTACGCCCGGGACTTTTCAGCCCATGTGTTAGTGTAGCAACGATTTCCTGGTGTGGGGCCCTTTTAAATTCGATTATCGTGCATGGTTTGTTTATACACATCCCTAATTTAGGGTACTTCCACAAGAATAAATCATATATACTGTGGAGCGAAGAAGTCCAGTAATAATAATAACTACAGACAATCTCAACTCTAAGGAAGAGTTCTGGGGTTAGAACGGGTGACTCCGAAACTGATAGCCAAGTGCGCAAGGCACTGAGTCAGCAGTGCCAGTTTCGATTAGGAGAAACTATACGACCAGACAATTTTACCCCTGAATAATTCATCAAATATTTGGGCGACCACGATTTTTCTATGGTGTCTTTTCCTCCCTGATTTAAAAAGAAATAAAAGTATCCAACCATTCACTTTCTTTCGTCCTATATACCTTTATCTTACGCGTTTTGTACTGTGATTTGAAATATGACATTTTTTTTATTTAAAACCTTCAAAAAGTCTTCATCACACTTTCATCGTTTCCTGATCTCTTCTCTCAAAAAATTAAATTGTTCATCAATCTCACTGTTTCCAGAACTTCTTATACTATCACAAGTTTCCTCCTCCTTATACACATACACTATGAACTCGTCCCTGAAATTAAATTGATATATAAAGAAAACTGTTGTTTCATTTGCTAACATTGAAACAACTAAAATAACGACAAAAAATACAAATAAGTGTACAAAAACTAAATGATTTTGAAAAGCACAAACAATATTCAATTTACAAAATCTAAAACTAAAACTTGGTTTGCCTTGTAACACAACTACTGGCCTTTATGTATCCAAGAATGATTTAGAATGTTAATGTTTAACAATAATTTTACTTTACACCATTTTTATAGATTATACAAGCTTTTGTGCAACTCTATACTTATATATACTTACTTCTGTATGTATATACCTGAATTTGAAGGTTCCATGGCGAAAGATTGAAAAAGTTTTCAGGATACAGGTTAAGAGCTACGCAATATGGGTAGTTAACTTCCACTGAGGATCGTGGCGATGAGAGGAGTGGGACTGATTACTGCACTTGTTTGTTTATTGTGTAGGAGGAAGTGGCGCTTCGAAATATAAGAGAGGGTCAAGTGCACATGCAATTTCATTTTTTGATTTATTGCCAACTTTGAGGGTCTATTGCCCCAGAGTGCGTCGTTGTGAGTTAGGCACCTTCTTCTTAGTTTGAGTACTAGGAAATTTTTAAGCCTTGACAGATAACGCTATGCAGTCATCGTAACTATTTACTTAGCATTCCAGAAGTATCCCCCAATTATACAATTCTTTATAACTCCATACCATAGTGTCATTATATCCAATGTATGCATATAACATACTTCTGTTTACAACACGTTATACATCACCATCTTCGTTTTGAACGTTGGAGTATGAATATTTCTACCGTATAACTATTTGTAAGACCCTAGATAATTTTAACGAAAAAGAGAGAACAGAAAACTGAACCGTAATTATTGGTATTTTCTTTTTAATACTATCCCTGCCGTTATATATACACTAGGGTGACAGAATAAAATAGACACCTACTAATAAAAAAAAAAGATTCTATTCTCGTTATATATATAAAATATTTTAAAATTTTTAAATTAGACTAATATTTTGTCGATCCACCTTTACTTGCGTGATGTGCTGCGAGTCGTCGTGGCATAGAATCTATTAAATGATTAATGGTGTCTTCTGGAATATTTAATCACTCTTCTGTAACAGCTGCCAGGAGTTCTTCCTTATTGCTGGGTTTTTGGGGTCGTTTCGCCATATTTGTCTGGAATATGTGCCAAACATCCTCTATTGGATTCATGTCTGGTGATTGGCCTGGCCATGGTAAAATCCGAATCCCCTGTTCCTCCTTCCATGTGGTTGTTGTTCTTGCTTTGTGGCAGGGTGCTCCATCCTCCATAAAAATGGCGTCTCCTTTAGATAAAATGGCGTTGTCGAATATCGGTAGTAGTCCTTCTGTTCATATTTGGATATATTTTGCCGCATTTATATTTCCGTCCCAGATTACTAATTGCGATCTTCCACCATACCATATCGCGCCCTACACCATGATGTTCACACCGCCGTATTTCACCGTCTGATGCAAAAATTTGTCGTCCAGTTGCTGTGACGAACGTCTCCATACCCACGTACAACCACTATCACTGAATTGGCAGTATCTGCTTTCGTCTGAAAAAATGACAGACCGCAAAAGCTCTTCGGGCTTCGTTCGCATTTCGATTGCCCAAGCCGTTTTTTAAGCGCCGTAAGGAGAGGTTTTTCTTTGCCACCCTTTTATACATCCCCACACTGTGGAGGTATCGCAGAACGGTGCGCTGACGTTTCTGTGAAGTTGCCGCAAGCTCAGCTGTACTTTTTCGCGGTTCTCTTAACACTTCGCGCACAAGCACCCTTTTACTTCTTTCAGAAGGTCCGGCACGATCTGGTCTCGGCTCCAGTGTTGTTTTTTCCTTGCGTTTAGATTGTGTAATCACACCGTTAACTGTGGACAACGGAATATTTAAAAATTTACTTATTTCACGTTGCGAAGCGCCGCGTTCACTCTGGCCAACGATGCGACCCCGGGTGAAGTCGCTAATATCACTCGAACCTTGTAAGCGGGGCATAGTTGTAACGATGCTAAACTATGACGAATTCCTTCCGATACATCTACCCCTACCCTAATGACAAGAGAAAGTTCTTAATTCGTTCTTAGAATTTAGCTGTTTACATATTTCTACCGCTTTACCTGATGTCTATTTTATCCTGTCACCCTAGTGTAGGTTTAATACGAATGATATATACCCTGTATAATTCATTGGTGATATTTCAGGAACTGATAACAGTAAAATTGTCTACACATTATACGGAGATATGGCTCGAAATTTTACTATTGATCGTATTCATGGCACCATTGTACCCAGAAATATATTAGATTTCGAAAAGATACCAGGTCCAATCGAAGAGACTGTAAGACAATTAAAATTGACTGTTAGAGCCAATGATATGGGCATCCCTACACTTTTCAGTGACGTATCATTAACCATTTACGTTCAAGACGTTAACGATCACGCACCTATATTCGAAAAGTTATTCTACAACGTTTCGATACCTGAAAATACATCCTCAGAGACAGCTATACTACGAGTAAGACATAAGCAGTAATTTGCAACGAAAAACAAAATATAGGCGTACATTTTAGGTAAAAGCTATCGATTTAGATGGCTCCTTCCCGAACAACCAAATTATCTACAGAATTCAAAACGGTGCATCCAATTCTTTCACAATAGATTCGGAAACGGGGGCAATATCTGTTGCTCGAGGCGTCAACTTGGATCCAGACCTGATGCAAACTAGAAAAACCACGTATACTCTATCGATATTAGCGTTAGATGGTGCACCTGGCAATCAACAACGCAATGTATATTCTACTGTAAATATTGCAGTAATGGATATCAACAACAAAGCTCCGAATTTTCCGGATCAAGGGAGAATATTTATCATGGAGAATACTATGGTACAAATACCATTAAAAATCGATTAGCGTTTAAATAGTTAGTGCTTGTTGTTATAGGTTGGTACGATAATAAAGAGATTTAATGCTAGCGATCTGGATTCAACAGCTACCATACGTTATTATTTAGATCCAAATCTATGCGAAGCTAAGAATGAGAGAGGTATATCTTTAACACCATTAGATTTTAACTGCAGTACCTATTTTCAATTAAATCAATTTGATGGGACGTTAAGAATTGCTAAAGTAATAGATAGAGAAGTGACAGAAACAATAAAACT
This sequence comes from Trypoxylus dichotomus, assembly GCA_023509865.1. Taxonomy (NCBI): domain Eukaryota; kingdom Metazoa; phylum Arthropoda; class Insecta; order Coleoptera; family Scarabaeidae; genus Trypoxylus; species Trypoxylus dichotomus. The sequence goes on from CM042081.1 coordinate 41,869,170, forward strand.
TGTCATTAGGGTAGAAGATATAGCTTCAGACATTGGGCCGCAAATAGTTAGAGGTATAAAGATTTTTGATGACCAGCTCCAAAAATAATTATCTTCTTAACTTTCAGCTAGTCTTATAATTGATGTAGAGGACACCAATGACAATAATCCAAAATTTCGTGAACCCTATTACAAATTTTCAACTACAGAAAACAGTAAGGCTGGTACTCTCATAGGCACTGTTATTGCTGATGATCCAGATAGGAATAGATCCATGACTTATACATTGGAAGGATATCCTGACACGCTAAAGTTGATCCATCTAGACAATAGAACAGGTGACATCTTTGTATTCTACAAAATTGACCATGAAATATACAACTGGCTAAACATGACGGTAATTCAAGAAAAAAATGTTTTAAGTTCAAAGCAACATTTTCATTAATATACATTAAAGGTAAAAGCGACAGATTCTGGTATTCCACCTCGTTATTCAAGAACTGAAATATATATACAAATTTTGGATGAAAACGACAACAATCCATACTTTTTACCTGACCCTAGGGTGTTAATGGTACCCGAAAATACAGAAGTTGGTCAAAAAGTTGCTGTTTTAGAAGCTAGAGATCCTGATTCTGGAGAATTTGGAAAAATTACGTATTTACTCGACAGGATATCATCAGAAGTAAGTTTCTTGTATGTTCCTACATCTAGAAGATATTGAAATGTAAGTACCAAAATTGTTAATATTGACAATGAGTTTTAGGGAAAATTTAACTTGGAGCCTAATACGGGAATACTAAGAGTTGCAGAGGAACTGGATAGGGAGGCTAAACAAACTTATTTACTGGTGGTAGAAGCTTGGGATAATTACCAATATGGATTCAATAGTGGCGAAAGTAGAAATGCCTTCAAACATATTAAGTAAATAGTAAAAGCTTTGGTGTAAAGAAGAAATGCATCCACAATTTTTTCTCCGTTTCAGTGTAACCATTCTTGACGTCAACGATAATCCTCCGCAGCTCCTACTTCCATCAGCATGCATTTCTATAACTGAATTCCACGAACCAGGACGACCAATAATAGAAGTTCATGCTAGTGATGCGGATGATCCCGAAACAGTTAATGGACAAGTATTAATACATAATTTTCTAAGAGGCGTTATTATAAATGAAATTACTTGCAGATAATTATGGAGATAGCTGCCGGAAATGAGAAGGATCTCTTTGCATTGCAGCAAATCAACGAATGGACTGCAGAGGTACGAGCTTTAAAGTCACTCAGAGGAAAACATGGAAATTATTCGTTACTGCTTAAAGCTCAGGACTTAGGGATGCATAGCCATAAAACTGAAGGTAAATTGAAAATTTGCGTTATTGATTATAACGATCATGCACCAGTATTCATCAGTCCGCCTTACAATTCAACTCTACGTATTCCGGAGGTACTCAAACAAGAACTTATTGCATCGTTTAGCTCTTTACCTGAATATCTTACAGAATGCTACAGTCGGCAGCGCTTTAGTGCAGATAATAGCTACCGATGAAGACGTTGGTTCAAATGGAATGGTTAGATATCGGCTAAAAACTGATCCGGCTGGTCATTGGAAAACTTTCAATTTACAACCGGTTTCTGGAATTTTGGAGCTAAGGCTTCCATTGAATAGAGTTAAGCAGAAAATTTACGATGTAAGCATTTGTACCAAATTAGACATCTTCTTTGATTGAAAACAATGTCTTACAGATTAGAATAGAAGCGTATGATTTAGGAACACCCACACCACTTACCTCAGATCTAGATTTGACGGTTTATGTCAGCAATATAAATGATTACCAACCACAATTTTTAACAGACGAATTTGTAGTAAATTTTACTGGTATAACATACCAAAAAATTCCTATTACCGATAAGCTATAAAACCTTTAATTTTAGAAAACAAAGCTCCAAGTTTTGAACGAAGTAAACTTCCAGATACCGTGGATAGAGATGAGTTAGAATTTGACGGTCCACCAACACCAATTTGTTATTTTATCGTTCACGGAAATGAAGACAAAAACTTTCGATTAGATGCAATAACACACGAATTAACAGTAAGTTAGAATGTAGCATCTGACTTGACGATTATTCCATTTTCCTTTTAGATCGCTAGAGAATTGGATAGGGAACACCGAGGGTCATATACGTTGCTGATAAAGGCTACAGAAGAATGTAGAAATCCGCCTAATTCCAAAAATTCTTTCGATTTTGCAGACGACACACTTCTGAAAGTACTGGTGAATGTAATAGATGTTAATGATAATCCACCAAGATTTGTACGTAGAATATTTACTGGTGGTGTAAGCACTGCAACGTCTTTTGGTACAAAATTTATGCAAGTGAAGGTAATTTAGTGACGGTTTATATTCTAATCCTTAGAAAAAGCAACACAAGGGCGTGTGATGTAGATCTATGATCTTGTTTACTTGCTCTTAGGCAACCTATTGCGAAAAATTCTATCATTATTATTATGGTTATTTGTAAACAGCTAATAGTACAGTAACGAGGCTGTATCCTTAAAAGCAACTTCGCCCACTCCTTCCTTCTGTATAGTTTCTTTGATAAATTTTTACCAACTGCTTCTTGGTTTCCCTTTTTTCCTTCTATTGGCAGGTTTCCATTTCCAAACCTTTTGTGGTAGTCCATTGCCCTGGTCCATTCTCCTCATGTGGCCATACCACAACCTGGCAATTGCTTCTAATGTTACGATTGGGGAATTCTTAATAAGCTCCATAGGCAAATTTCCTGGACGCGCTGCTTTGTTATTTTTCATACTTTCCATTGCCTTTATAACTTTCTGCACTGTTACTTCCTTTACGACTTAGTCGACAGGTTCAGTGTTCTCAAGGTTTTCTATACTTGCCCAGATTTTGATCGTCCACCTCATCACATTTTCTTCCCCAACAATTATTCATGGCATCCCTTTTTTATTTTTTACTTCATAATTATATCTCATATAGATTTCACCTCATTTTATACCAAAATATATTAGTTGATTCATCGGAAAGATTGTCTAGATTGAATATGGGCTATTAGGGTATTTGACTAGTTTGATTTACATTTTTCTCTTTATTGGTCTGATATTTAAATGAAAAAAGAAGCTTTTCTTTTACGAGATAATGGTCGGATCCACAGGAGGCTCCTTGCTGTACTCTATGACAGACTATTGTTTCTTTATGGGTTGAAACCAGGTATATTTATGTATTTTTTTGTGATCAAAGAAACCATTCATAGCCTTCCAGTCATATTAATGACATACTATTAGCCGCATCCCATTATCGTTAATCATATCTTCGTCATGACCTACTATTGTGTCCCCTACTTTCTTCCCCATTCCTCCATTAAAGTCTCCTGCTAATGCTACGTCTTTACTATTTCCCCCAGTATCTAGTATACTTAGGTCGTCAAAGAAGTTATACTTTGTATTTGTAGTTGCATCGTCCGTTGGAGCGTAAACACCTATCAATATTAATTTGTGACTAAATACTTTTACGTTCATGGTGATTAAACGTTCGCTTATAGCCGACAAGTTTCTAACTATGTTTTGGAATTTTTTATGTAATGCAATGAAAATCCCTGCTCTTGCCCTCTTATCTTTGTTCACGCCACTACAGAAGTAAATATAGTTGTCGCAGAACTCATTTTCGTTTCCTTTCTACTTGGTTTCACTTAGCACTGCTATACCCATATTACAATCTTTTAATGCCTCAACAGCCTCTAGGTTTTTAGTGCTAATACCTTGTAGATTCCAACATCCAAAAATCATTGTTTCCTTTTCCTTTTCTTATGTTGTTTGTTGTCAAGTTTCCGTCCGGATGCGAGGCTTTTCATCGGGATCTTTTGCAGATAGTGTTTATTTTTATAAAGGATGGGGAGCAGGCCCATCGCTTCAACCCCCAACCTGGGGACCTGTTCGTATCCAACACTATTCTATTTGCTAGCATAGCCGAATGTAGTTTGGTTCAGTTGACTTTTCGTAATACTTAAAAATATGCCTATCGGCTGCAGCACATTCCCCTACGATCCTTACCAGCCACTTTCCCTCCACCTTTCTCAACCGGGCTTGGAATCGGCTATGGCGAAGTTGTAAAACATTATAACGTGCTAAAATAAATTTCACTAAAATAAACTAACAATTCTTTATTTTACAGGCAGAGGATTTAGATTACGGTGAAAACTCCGTAATATCTTATTATCTAATAGGCCAGGTCCAAATGACGCTAACAGAAGGTTTAGAGAATTTACAAAGACCACCGTTTCTTGTAGAGAAAGAAACGGGTGTTGTTAGATTGAATTTCGATCCCCAACAAGGAATGAAAGGTTACTTTGATTTTATGGTACGAATATATTCTTTAATTTTCTTCTGAATCGAACTAATAAAAATGTGAACGTGTTTAAGATTCTAGCAAACGATACGGGTGGCTTGCAAGATATAGCCAGAGTTTTTATCTATTTGCTGAGAGAAGATCAAAGAGTCAGATTTGTTTTAAGACAGCAACCACAAGAATTGCGAGATAGAATAGAAAACTTCAGAGAGTAAGATATTTCCTGATTTGTTTCCTAGGAAAAAGCATCATATTTGCTGTAGGATTCTAGGCAATGTCACAGGTTCTACTGTAAATGTGGATGAATTTAGAGTGCATGTTAACCAAGATGGCAGTATAGACAAAACGAGAACGGATTTATATCTGCACCTGGTCGAGAGGAATGATCATTCGATTTTAGAAGTCGATGAAGTGCTAAAATTAATTGACGAAAATACTGAAAAATTAGATGCTTTATTCAAGGTATAACAATTTGAAGCCAATTTTAAAGCACGTAAATGAAAGAATCTTTTTTCCCAGGAGTTCAACGTGTTGGATACACAACCAGCTGGACCACTAGCCTTGGCTTCCATACAGACAACGGGACCCACCTTTTGGTTATCAGCGTCCTCACTATTTCTCTTGCTTTTATTATTTTTGAGTTTAGCGTTGTGTATAAATCAAAGACAAACGTATCAGAGGAAATTGAAGGCAGCCACTGCTACTGCATATGGTGCGATGATCATAATTACGATCGCTGTTCAAAATTATGTATTAATATGGTTGTAGTTCGTGCAGATTCAGAAATAGACGGAAGAGGTTTGAGTGGTCTTAGTGGCAGGGTACCTAACACTAATAAGCATAGTATGGAAGGAAGTAATCCGATTTGGTTGAAGGCTTACGAGAATGAATGGTACAAAAATGCTGACGAATACAGGTAATACAAGCAAAAGTTTTCATATAAGAAGGATAACGTTTAATTATTAAAAAACTTTTACTTTTAATAATTAAAACACCACTTATCTTTGTCGAAATAAATAAATTTGAAGCAACATTTATATTAATAAGATAAGAGAAGAACTGCAGATAGGTGGCATATTCAAAGTTATCAATATCCTAACCTTTAATCAACATCTTCTCCGCTGCAATAACTGCTCGGATTCGCTTATAGAAAGGTTGTTAACAAATTTTGTAATAAGTTTGTTGAGATTCCATTCCTCCTCCAGTAAAGTAAAATGCTTATTCGTGTTGTCTGGACAAATAGTCCAAAACATGTTCAATAATATTAAAGCCATGGTTTGCGCAATACCTTCTTCTCCCCATTCATTTATATATTTTTCTGCGATCTGAGCAATGTGTTTGGATAGACGTTTTGCTAAAAAATAAAATTTTCGTATACGAAGCGCTTTCCAATAGGTATTGAGTGCTGTTGCAGAATAAGACATTTGGCAGTAAGACGCTCTTCGATTTTGACTTCGCCTATAGATATTATGCCACTTCAGATACGAGCAGCTTAACCGCCATGTTTCATAGTAGGTGGCAAACAATCTACGCTGTAACCTTCGTGAATCCTCATTCTTACAGTCTGCCTTCGTTCGTCGTGTGCCATTACCATCATCATCAAGCGAATCAAATATTAACCGGACTTTGGTTTTAAATTATTTGTTGGTACACTAAAACAAATGAATACACCTTATTTTTTTATATAATCTCCTCTTTTATTCGCACACTTTTCCCATCCTATCCGACGTTTTTCAATTCCGTCATCAAAGAATGAATGTAGTCGCGTCTGTCACCAATTGCGCACGAACATTTTCACACCTTCGTCGTCCTTAAAGTGGTGACCTAACAATTCTTCTTTGAGTGGCCGAAACATGTAGTTGTCACAAGGTAATAGGTCGGGACTGTAGGTCGGATGTTCCAATTTTTACCAATGAGTTTTGTCCAACTTATTTTGGGTCAATGCGGCTGTGTGTGGCCGAGCATTGTCATAAAGCAGAATCGCACTTCGAATAGGCATGTCTCACCGTTCTCGTCGATAAGTCAATTTAATTGCATCAAGCAGTTAGCAGTAGTACGCGGCATTAACTGTACGCCGTTTGTGGATAAAATCAATGAGCAGTATGTCTCTAGCATGCCAAAAAAACCGTTGCAAGAATTTTTCCAGCAGAAAGACAGATCTTTCCCTGATGCTGCTTCTCCAGGTTTTTGCCATTCCATACTTACCTGCTTAGACTCCGGCATGTAAGTGTACACCCACGTCTCATTACAAGTGAAAATGTACCTCAACAAATCATCCTCCTCTGTTCAATATCATACCAAAAGTCTCGACGGTTTATTTTCTGATCTTCCATCAAGATTCGAGGAACCTTGCCACCTTGCCGACCCTTTTTCGTTAACCCAATTCATCTGAAACAATTGTTTAGGCACTCCCATATAATATTACAACGTATGCAGCAATTTCCCATATTCTAGAGCGGCGGTCGGCTTCAATCAACTTACGGATTGCACGAATATTCGCATCACTGGTGCTCGTCCGCGATCGACGTGCACGGTTCTCGTTTTCCACTGAGTCTGTGCCAGTCGTAGACTTAGACTCTTGGAAGCGTTTTTTCGGCGAACTGTGCAGTTACTCGACGGAACATTTCGACAGGCTTTACGTGCTCCCGCATCAAAAACTTAATAATAAAACGTTGCTCAACAAACGTGTGTAACTCTCGCTCAAATATGATGCAACTAATAACCCATCTGCTCTGGCGAACTCCTTCACCTTACATCCACCCACCTCCGCCCAATACATACCGAAACGTCACGCTACTCACTTCACCTAAAGGACGTTAAAAAGAAAGGCCAGGTTCATATTCTCTGCTGTTACTTGCTTATACTTTAGCTGAATTCCAGATCCAATTCTTATGTATTTCTATAGTATTTTCTACTTCGCTGTTTTTTTTCTCTCGTACTCCACTGATTTCCAGTGATCCTACTTTCCATGTCTCTTATTTCTACGTTTCTTATCCTATCTATTTTTTTTAATTCGTGCAATCTTCTTGAAGAGCTTCATTTCTGTACCTTAGATTCTTTGTTCTTATCTTTGCGTTAATATCAAATTTTCTCCACCATATCACAGCGTTCGTAAGTACCTTACGCACTAATAGTTTAGTCTTTTCTGTAATTTCCTGATGTTTTAAGAACTTTGCCAGTAAATAGAAGTATGTATGTATTCTTCTGTGTACTTTTTCTTCAGCTTTTTTCCCTTTCTTTAATTATATTTTCCAAGTATCTGTATCTTGTTGTAAGTCATCTTCCTTAAGATTAGTTTCTCGCTATTACACATTACTGATTACCATTGTTCTTCTCGTCTAATATTCAGAAGTAGATTTGATTCCTCCAGACATTTAATTTATATTTATAGGTTTTCCTTCAAATTCCTTTCTGAGTCTGTTACTAATACTATATCGTCCACATGCATTTCGAAGTAAATAAGTTGTAAGCAATTATATCTACTACAAATGTCTCCATGTTTTTCTGGTATTCTTTTGTGGCTTTGTCTTATGTGAAGAGGTGGTATTATGAGTTTTTGTGTTTTCTTGGTATACAATCTTTTGGTGATAATTCAAGATTTTCATCTTGTAACGCGAGAATTCTGGCGCAATGTTCCACTCTACTCCCATAATCCAGAGGATGTAACTGTTGGTGTATCTGAATTACATACGAAAATACATCCAGCTCTTTCAGGATTCCTTGCAAGGAAATTCTCTTTACGCCAAGCTGCGACGGTGTTCTTCGTTGGCTGCCTCTCGGATTTTCTAAAATCTGCTCAAAAATGCATTGACGGTTATTGTTAATGTAAACTGTCCTGAACTTTTCTTTTTGGTTGGCACAATACGCTGCCAGTATTTCTGAAATTTTCAACAACCTTTAAAATTACGACGTTAGTCGGAGAAAGTTTATTAAGCTGTTATGTGAATTTATCGCAGACTTTCACAATTGAGTCAGCCGGGAATACTTTCCCCTCTATACTTAACACCATTTTTAACAATTATGTTGGGCGAAAAGAATTAAATTAAAATCTAAATAATGTTTAGGTCTTTCCGTTATTAAAAACGAAAGTTTTATGTTGTACATCCCTAAAGCATATCATCCAAATTCCTTCAATAATCAAGTCACATCACATTGGCAACCGCTCTCAACCTTCATTTTCTCAATACTACCAAGTCAATATTATTACTATTCAAGTAGTATGCACTTTATATATGCTGTTTAATTTTGCCAATTGCTTTCTATGAGTATAAACTTCGTTGGCTATTGCAATTAGCAGGAATATATGATAATCACCAGTATTTATACATGCACAGTTAATATGGTTGCCTCGATTTCCAACGACATTCTAACTTTGTAGTCCTGTATCAAATATAATTCCCTAATAATACACAGAAACCAAGGCCGCACATTAAATGAAGTTTTACAATACACAATACCAAAAACTTTCCTTCTAAAACAGAAACAACAACACCTACGTATTCAAAACATTTTGTTAAACTCTGTACATCAAAAGTATATACGCTTTTCGCATAAAATCCATGTTATTTTTGCAGTCAAGGTTCCGAACGTGATTCACTTGACGAGAACGTGCTCAGTAACGGTGAGGATAATCAGTGTCATCACAGCAACACGCATCAAACAACTAACGATAATCAAAGATCCCAGAACGTATACCAAACTGTGCCGCCTCTGTTACCGCCTAGAAAATTGGAAACTACCGAACTATGATTGACCGTCTGCCATTGGTTCGACGACGTGACATAGATTTATTTGAAGTATTACTGTATCGAGAGTATATACGTACTTAAGAGATTAATGTGAATGTAAAATGGCCTTTAGATGAAAATAAACTATCGTGAGTGATAACATGGGAGATTTTATAGATACAAAACGTTTCTCACTTTTTCGAATAATCTAGAATGATCGCGCAAAAATAAACGTCATTGAGTTGTGCTTCATAAAACTGATTTTTATTGCGTTTTAAATTAATATCTGAGTGCCACCTGATTTTTTTTTTTATTATACGCCTATGAGAAATGTGGATTTTGTGTATATTAAAAGATTTAGTGACAATTTCCAAAGATAAACAGGTACATTTGAAGCTTGATTTAAACTAGATCTTATCACATTATTATATTTAATACTTTGTTTCTTTAGTAGAAATTTTCACCAATTTTTTTTAATAACACCCTCAGATGTTTTCAAAATTAGAATGTGATTTCAGTAACTTGGGTTCTTGAGGAGCATAATTATAATGATTGGTCCTAAAGCTGCGTTTGTTAAAATTCATTTTACTCCGTATTATTCGAATTTGATATTTTGAATTAAAAGGCAATGGATATTCGGAATTCAATAAAGGAAAGGGTGATAATATGCCCTCCCCTGCCCCCTCCCAATTTGTTTCTAAGAATTAAAAACGATGTGTTTTTTCCCAATTAAATCATAACACATGGGCTGAAAAGTCCCGGGCCTAACAAAGAAAACACGGTTTTTTTGATTCAAAATTAGCTTTATTCATCAACGTAATCTCCATCAAGAGCAACGCAATCATTCCAGCGCCGCTCTAACATTTCAATACCTCTCTTGTAGAACGATTTATCTTTTGCCTCAAAATAGGCCTCAGTTTCAGCGATAACCTCTTCATTCGTGCGAAATTTCTTACCGGCGAGCATTTTTTTTTAGGTCTGCGAACAGCCAGTAGTCGCTGGGAGCCAAATCTGGCGAATACGGTGGATGTGGGAGCAATTCCAAGTTCAACTCACGTAGTTTTGCCATTGTTTTGATTGACTTGTGACACGGTGCGTTGTCTTGATGAAACAAATTTTTTTTTCTTTGCCATATGCGGTCGTTTCTTTGCAATTTCGGCCTTCAAACGCTCCAAATACGCTATATAATATTCACTGTTGATGGTATTTCCTTTCTCAAGATAGTCGATGAATATTACACCACGCACATCCCAAAATACCGAGACCATAACCTTTCCAGCCGATTGTTGTGCTTTCGGGCGCTTTGGACCAGTTGCTGTCCACTCAGATGACGATCGTTTTGATTCCGGAGTGAAGTGATCGATCCATGTTTCATCCATTGTCACATATCGACGAAAAAATTCCGGTTCGTTACGTTTAAACATGGCCAAACACTGCTCAGAATCATCAACACGTTCTTGTTTTTGGTCAACAGTGAGCAAACGCGGCACCCACTTTGAACAGAGCTTTCTCCTAGTCAAGTGCTCACGCAATATAAAGCCAATACGTTCTTTTGATAACTTTACGTTGTCCGCTAACTCACGCAACTTCACTTTTCGATCATTCAAAACGATTTTGTGGATTTTTTTTGTTTTCTGGTGTTACCGCCTCATTTGGACGTCTACTGCGTTCTGCATCATCGGTGTCTCTACGACCACGTTTGAGGTCAGCAAACCAACGTTTTATTGTTGTTTCTGATGGAGTGGAGTCCCCATAACACTTTTCAAGCCATTGCTTCGCTTGAACGGTATTTTTTCCCATCAAGAAACAGTGTAAAATTAAAACACGAAATTGTTTTTGATCCATTGTTTTGAAAATAACAAAAGTAGTGTGACTCTTAGCACAATAACTCACAAACTAATGAATAGAATATCATGAAATTTTAACAGCTGTCTTTTGAAGGTTAGTACTAAATGAGAGAAAGGTGACTGCAATCAAACTAGCGTCTATGTGTTAGGCCCGGGACTTTTCAGCCAATGTGTTATAGTTAGCAAAGATCTCCATTTAATTAATGTTATTTATTTTGTTTTCAATTGAATCAAACGTCGGCGGTTTTGAAAAAATATGTATTTTTAAAAAATACTCCATTACAAGATAATGCCATCACGTGAGGGTAATATGGCACCCAAGGGGCGATAATAACTATACAGGTATCGGAAAATAAAATATTTCAAACATTAACGCCGCTCTCTCTGAAAAACTAACTAAATTCTTACATACTAAAAATAATAAATATGTAATATGTTTTATTAACGGCAGAAATCACAAATATAGTATTCTCCTTCAGGACCTACGCACTCAGTGTGTTTACACAAATCACAACTTTCACACTGCATCCATTCTTCATCTCTACGCTTGTTGGAATAACTTCCATCGTAAAACATGCTAACTGCTTTCCGGGGTTGCATTATATACTTGATAAGTAGTCTCGGCAAAGTGGAGCAAGTTACAGTATTGTGCGGAGAACAATGTGGAGGAGTCGAACGGCCGTACCAAGGATAGTGTTCAGTAACGTTTACGTACTTGCATCATTTATGATCGTGACCTTCATGAATGAGAGCATAGACGAAGCGGACGTAGGAGTGTTTACACATAAAATAATGATAAAAAATATATTATATAACGTGCTGAAACACTTACCATTTTAAATATGTTCCCACACATGTTTCAGTCAAATGAGTACGGCGAGCAGAATAAATATTTTTTAATGATAATACTTTCTAAATCACATTTCACCTGACTATGTTGAAACATTTTCTGACTTTTCTTGGTAGCTTGGTAGCAAACTACCTTCGTTCTTTCTACCTCCTACATCATCAAAATGTTGTGGTGGTTCAGGCACTTTGGGACGCAGTTCGTGAAATGTTTTTGCACGTTTTGGGAACTTTAGAAATACTGCCTTCGTATGTGTATCAATTGCGCCAGAAGGTTTAAAGCATGGATTTCACATGTTACAGTTAACAGATTGCAACTCTCTTCTTTAAGAGAGCAGGCTAAGAAAAGCATGTTAACGGCACTACCACTCACAAATATTAAAATGTGGACTGTTGAAACTTGAAATTTGTTCAATGCCCTCAATACCACTTTCAAAATTTCATCGCTAATTCACTTTGGCAACTCTTTTGGAAGCAAATAAGATAGGGGATGACGGTTCAAACTCTTCCATTGCACATACCATCACATTCACTACAGAATGTTTTTGCCGATTGCCATTGTTTCTAATATTATACGACTTCCCCGGTTCATTCAGGGGATGGCTTTTTTCATAGTGCATGGATAATTTATTTCATACAGAATTTAGGTGTTATTTTAGATTTTAGAAGACATTAATGTTAGTTTTAAGGCATATATTATCTTGCAGCTTATTAAATTTACTAGCTTGTACTATATTATAAACCCTCAAATTGATGGTTAATAAGAAATACTGGGCCATTATGTTTAAATTGTTCACTGTACGAATACTTGTTTCTCTGACTGTACCTAAGACATAAACTAAAGGCGCGTTTATATACAACAAACACTTAATTTATCGTTCATGTTTTATTAAAGTCCTTGTATTAATATACGCGGGCACATCCATGTATATTAATTGACAAACATATAATTGCAGCATTTTTTACAACATACATAGTTAATTTAACCAAGAACAGGAAAATTTACGATACAAATTTATAAAATTTCCTATGATTTTTGTAATAAAACTACATACACGTGCATTTCATCAGCCTATAAAATAGAAATTTTACCACAGTACACCTATAAACACCATATTACGACTCCATTATATGTATTCGTATTACTCGATATATGTATGTTAAAATGTTTATACTATCGTCTCGAAATAACTTAGAGACACCTGCTATATTAATAACCAAAGACAACGAGTAGTTCGAATGTACGAGTTGATTATTTCCATCGTATAAGAATTAAGTTCTATATTTCTTTAGGTGGATTTTCGAGAGTACAATTTGTTACGATAACTGTACTTTGTCATGTGTTCTGTGTACGTATATTACGTAATAAATAATATACATGTGTACATACATAATTTTTATATAATTGTATTTATTAGATTATAACGTTTTTTTTTTTAATAAACACGATTTTTAATTATAGTACTGTTTTTTCTGTTACCATTAGACATTGTACAAGGTTCTTTTATATAAGTTGTTAATTAATTAATTATCTGTTGTTTAATATAAATTATATATACTATGTATGATAAATTTTGATGTTAATCAATTACGGAGCTACATCACTGAGGATGTGTTTATTATTGTATAAAATTGTTTATACATGGTCTTAAGACGTATCTAATCTAACTTTAGCGTAATATCATTAATTTTATTCAAACTTCAAAGTAATAATTTTAATTAAATCGAAGAATTTAAATATTTTGCATATATTAGTTAAGCAGGTAGAAATAGCAGTGGAAATTACAAATTTAGTACAGTAGCGGCTCGCACTTAAAAAATGTGGGAGTTGCAAGTTTTGTGAATACTAATACCCTTTAAAGCAAGTATGGGCCACCTTTGATATGTTGTAGGCCAAACTTTAGTGTGCATACACGTTCGTGGGCCGCGTTTAAAAGTAGTGTTCATAATTTTATGCGATACGCAACAGACATGAAATAATACGACAATGTTATTATAATGCAATTTATTAAAATAAGAAAACTCATTTAGAGTGAATACGAGTAAGTTGTGTAAGATTTTCTCTTTAATTAGGTTTTTCCAATTGTCTCGCGGGCCAGATCAAATCTTACAGCGGGCCGGTTGTTGCCCAGAGGTGCCTTAAAGTATGTGACTATGTATGCTTTATTAAAAATTATTTTGCTAGAGTTCTCATAAACAAATAAAACTCACTAATATCCTGAATTTATTGAAATGGAGAATCTATGTGACGATCTTTGGTAGTAACAAATTTCTCTATAACTCTTGGATTAAAATCTGAAATACTTTCGGTGAAATCCTTTTCTTGAGAAAGCATCACTAATGCAGAAAGTCTTTCTTGTGCCATGCTGTTTCCTAAGAAAGTTTTTATTCTTTCCTGAGCAGAAACACATCATTCTGCTTCAGCTGATCTCATAGGCATTATAATTAGAATTTTTAAAAGTTTTGCGGTTTAACTGAAAGCCACACTTAGTTTATTGTGGAAGATTGATTTAAAATCTTCCCTTTCATATATTGCGCTTAGTTCAATACGGAATTTCCGGTTATCAAAATATGGGTATGATCTAATCGTTTCCTGAAAGACATTTTCAGGAAAATGGAGATTGTATTGATTAAATAAATTTACCAGCATAAAATAGAGAAGTTTCAGTTAAGAGTCCAGCAAAGCTAAACCTATGTTTGATTTGACAAATAATAATGCCCCAAGCTTCCTTTGATTCTCGGGTATATTCGTCTCCATCGTTCTTACGTGATTTTGTAGTTGATAGGCCACTGTCACTGGTTTCTTGAGTGTCAGTGATATTTTTTCTGATCCGGTACAGATTAGAAAAGTACAGTTTCCTTGTAAATTGGCAAAGAATATATGGACATTAGTGCTGGCAGAGGCAGCATTCAACATAACTAAATTTAACTGATGCGCGTAACTGTGTGTAAGTTTGTTTAATAAATGGTTGTGCCCCAGGACACGATTCACGCAAAATGGCTGTCCTATCATATGTCCGAGCAATCAGTTTTATTTCGATACCTTTAATGTATGTTTCTAGTTCTGCAGGGATGATTGTACATAGATCGTTTTTGTTAACCTGACGGCGCTAAAAAATTCCAAAATCGTTCAACAACAAAATACCATGGCTATTTGATATTTATTTTAGACGTCAGTAGTTTCGTCAACTATTAGAGACACATAATCAGCTTCTCTTTCTTTAGATTTCTTCCCTGATACATACTGAACATTGCAAAATTTCATTTTGAATACTTTTTGAGGTTCCCTTGAAAACATTAGCTTTTTCTAAATGGTCTTTAAAAACAACCTCCAATTCAGCACCAAAATTTATTAACGAAAAATGACTGAATTAGGGGACAAAATTGATTCATCGTGTCTCCTCAACGCAAATTTGAAATCTCCACAAAAACGCACACAATTGAATATAATGTTCAATACATATCGGTTGTGCCTCACTTTGTCGCTGTGTAATGCTACATTTCTTCGGTATGCACTATTTGTGCATCTTGCTGACAAACGAAAATTAGACTATATTTTTCATATGCCTTTGTGATACGTACTGCTTCTTAATTCAATTGCTTAAATTATTTAAATCATTTAAACCCGTTTTCGTCTATAATTCCTCCTTCACCTTTAAATAGAAAACAAGGAAAGCAGAATATTGCATTTGTATATTACAGCCACAAGCCACAAATGTTTACTGGAACTCAGGAGAGAAGAGATATTGTTGGAATTTTTCCAGTTTATACACAAAGCAAAAACTGGTAGTCTAGTCTCGTATTCTTTGCTATATGTATGTGTATGTATGCCTTTTAATTATCTTATCCATAATCTTTCGATTGTATAAGTTGATATGACAAACTCCTTATAAAAATTCACAGGTATAGCAGTAAACTCCACTCACACAAATTAATTAATTATGCGGAACGCAGCGTTTCGAGAGCACGTGGGCTCCCATTGTCAACCATGTTACCGACTGGACAATGGGAGCCCACGTTATCCAAACGCTGCGTTCATAATTAATTAATTTAATGTGAGTGGAGTTTACTGCTATACCTGTGAATTATACATCCACACAGTCCTTGCAATCGTCATTTCCTTATAAAAAGATTTCCCGATACCATTTTCTTGGTGCTTTTTTATAGATTACCCAACGTTTTGAGTTAGGATAAAAATCATAATAGTCTCTTGGCTAAGGGTAATCCCATAAAGTACAAAGAAACAACCTGGGTGCAAAACGCTAATAAATTGAACTTTTGATTGAGAATTTTAGATTCAGAATCTGTACATCTTCACGACCGAAAAGGACTGTAATAATATTTATATCTTTAACAAATATTTAAATCAATTTCATTACCAAATCATAAACGTAAATCATGTACGAGGGCGACCTAAAATGTTCCCGAAATCTGTAAGAGATGGCGCACCAAGGGTGAAGTGGATTCATTGGTTTGCTAAGGCAACCTCTTTTATGGCAACTGTCAAAATTTGGAACGTCTACTGTTAATAGTTGTTGCTTAAGAGTGTGTTTTGTGTACCACGTCACGAGGTTTCGCAAAAATGGACAAAATCGAATTTCGTGCAGTGATAAAACACTTCTGGTTGGCTGGGAAAACGGCCACGGAAATTCGAAATATTTTGCTAGAGGTTCATGGGGGATGTACTCCATCATTTTCGACCATCAGCTTCTGGGTGAGCGAGTTCAAACGTACCAAACCGCTACCAAGATGAAATGGTCGACAAGATTCATGAAGTCGCGTTACACGATCGCAGATTGAATCTGAAAGAGAGAGCAAAGATAACAGGCATCTCAGAAGAATGCGTTGGCCATATCCTACACAAAATTTTGGGTATCAAAAAGCTTTCGACGCGATGGGTACCGCGTTTGCTCACACCGAAGCAAAAACGAAATAGGGTGACCGTTTCGGAGGAGTGTCTGGCCAGGATCCAACGCAGTCCAAGGGACTTCCTCATGCGTTTCGTTACCGTGGATGAGACTTGGATTCACCACATACCGGAGGAACAGTCGAAGCAGTGGGCTTTTCCGGGCGAATCGGCTCCGAAGAAAGCAAAGACCGTTCGATGGGTCGGAAAGGTCATGGCGACAATTGTTTGGGATTCCCAAGGTTTGAATCATCATTTTAAAAATTAAAAAATTCAACACGGATGAGAATTAGATCTTTCGAAAGGTAAGTATGCATTTTTTATCGTATTCAGCAGTGATTTAGTTAAATATAAAATTACTAACAATGAGTGAAATCGACATTGTAACAATTATGGAGGATAAGAGATTCGCAAAAGATTTAAAATCCAAAATGGAATTTACAAACTTTCAAGGAAGCAAAACTCGAAATTGTCTAAAATTTGTACAATTTATCTCATCTCAAAGAGGTGAAAATTCTCCGTAACTAAATATAAATGCATTGACACATAAAAATTATTTCAAGGAGTGCGATATAAAATATAAATTATTCATCAAAGGTATTACCTAAGTGCTAAATTTACTATTCATATTCATGCAATGGCATGCATTACTATTGTGCTACTACTCCTCTAAATTCTTTCAATAACATCCGTTAATGCGCGCCATCTTGCAGTCGATGGCTTAATTAATTATATAAATTATCAACTTGTTTTATCGATTGCAACCTCATCACTATTTATTCGCTTTTAACACAACAATGTTAGAGATTGTTTATATAACATTTGAGACTGCTAAGAGCAACATAAATCAGATAAATTTTTTCGTTGATTGAAAAAGAACTTAATCAACACAGGAATTGAATATATAATAATACAATAACGATTAAACTAAAATAATAACAAGAACGGAAGTAACTTTAATATTTACGCAACAGTTAGCTGTACAATAAAAATCACTAATCTAGAATGTAAACAAATAAGTATGTAAATATGCGTGTTCTTACAACCTATATGTGTGTATGACGTATATACAAACGTACACAGTTGTTTCTATAAGTAAATACTCGGAAGTAGGAAAACAGCGTAATATTGCAGAAGTTTAATTCGAAATCTCATATATCAAATTCTCTTCCAATTTCAAATTATCATTGTTAGCTGATATTCTAAAATAAATAAATAACCATTTTATTTATGTTCTCTTTTCTGAAATATCTTTAACTATCTATTATATGATCATTAACCAAATCTGTTAGAATGTTATCGAATCCAGAAAAATTCCAAAAAGTAATCAAAAATTTGCATAAGTCCTTACTCATAAAACTAAGTCGCGAAGTGAACTTAGGCGGAGTTATAAATTTCATAAAAAGTTTATTCCTAAAATTAGTTAAACCTTTTCCTTGTATTGAAATCTGAAACGAAAAAACCTTTCAGTTTTAGGAGTTAGAATTGTATTAATGTAGGAGCAGTGTAACTGCATCCGTATGGTGTATGTAGTTATCCATCTGAAACGGTAGTTATACAAGGTATCCCAAAATTTCTTTTGAAAATAAAAGGAATCTAATAAACTAATGCCCAAAAAACAAACGACATCGAATCAATTTTCTCCATTAGTCCATAGAAGTTCTTACGAATACTTTCTAAATCACATTTTATCTGACTATCTTGAAACATTTCCTGGCTTTTCTTGATAGTTTTGGCGTATCTCGGATCGCATTGTAAAACTACCTTCTCTACATCATCAAAATGTTTCCAGTAGTAAAACCTAGCCTTTAACCATGTTCCTCAAAGCGTAGTAATCGGCTGTGGTGGTTCAGGCACTTTAGGATACAGTTCGTGAAATCTCTTTGTGGGTTTTAGGGACTTTTGAAATACTGCCTTCGTATGAGCTATTAAAGCATTTATTCGTAGATAACATTTAGAGATCAATTGCACCACAAAGTTTAAAGCATGGATTTTACTTGTTACATGTAACGGATTGCCACTTTTTTAAGAGATCGGCCTAAGGAAAGCATGTCAGCGCTACCGTCACTCATAAACATTAAAAGTTGTATTGTCCAATGCCCTCAATACCACTTTTAAAATTTCATCGCTAGTACATTTAGCAACTCTTTTGGAAGCAAGTAAGATATGACATGATGGTTCAAACTCTTCAATTGTACGTACCATCACATTCACCACAGAATGTTTTTTGCCGATCTTTCAATTCTGCTTTAATTCGAACAGATGGCATAATTTCTTAACGATGTCCGACTTGGTAATGCAAAATCCGAATACTTGCCCCAGAGAGAAAACAAACACCTGTATCAAATATTAATTATTCGCTGTATCGTTAGCCACAGATTGCAGAATAGTGTTTTATACTTTTTAGGTGGTGTTCACACTTCCACCTACTGGTACATGTCAAATACTTGTCGCTCTTTACACATTTAATTCTATTACCTTCGTATTCTAAATCCAGCTTACTCGCTATTAAGTTTTCTAATTCATTCGAAATACGCCGTTTCCGAAGCGTACCTAAATGCGACATTCTCTAAGTATATGTGTACTGGCAAGCACTTACATCGACCAGTCGAATAATACTGAACAAGCGTGGGTACTCGATTCTCCGTGTCGCGCGCTTCACCCGTCCCTTTAGTTCTCCGCACGACACTGAAACTTACCCTTCTTTGCCGAGACTAGTAATAACTGATAGTGTACGAATACAAGTGGAACTGATTGTATAACTTATTATTCTACGCTTCATCTGTTTTATTGCATTACTCTGGAGGGGGCGCTGCGTACACAATGCGAACCTGGACCGCGGGAAGATATCCCAACTCCAATTACAATTGGCTATCGCTTAGTCTGAAACATCCTTTACAGTTTCTCATAAATTGTCAAAATATTTATAAATCGTTTCAGACCAGACTTCAGCTCTATTTTCTTTTATCATTATTCTTTTATCGAGAGCGAGTCTGGTAGGATTAACAGTCAAATTGTTTCCACGCTTAACAAAAACACGAGTTTAATAAACTGAAACCTAAATTGCGGTCCAATACTTATGAAAGTAACTATACACATAAATCAAAAGCTTAAAATACATACCTAAGTGATTACTGCAGCGAATTTTATTACATATCGCACGAAAAGACAGAGGCCCCGAAACGGCAATATTGAATAATATTTATTTATAGTATTTAATAAATTAAAATGTACGTATGTTAATAATTCGGTAAACATTTAGAAAACGCCGCCGTCACCCAAGGATTATTTCCGAGCAATCCGCGAAACGAAGGCTTTCGTATTGTGTCAGAGAGAGAAACGGACAGAAGTCAAGTATTGCCTAAAAATGACGTAATAACGTAAGTATAGAGATGTAGTCATACGACATGTCAGCATCAGGACGTTGCGGCAAAGTTTTTAAGCGAACAAAATAACAGTACGCGAGATGGAATTAGATTGACCGCTAAGCTCTGCCGATACTACGGGCTACAGATCTAAAATTCAGTCGAGTCGCTGCGCTATACTAGTTCAGAATTATATTTCGAAGTTATAACTTCAAGTAGAATTCGCTATATAGGACAAGTTTAACGCGTAGGTGTAGCAATATCTTCTACAGAATTATACTATCGCACGATAACGTTTCAAAATCATTCTAATTTGTAACTTCATTAATATGAAATATAACAAATATATTATTCCAAATAAAATACGTAATAAATGGATTTATTTTTTTCAGATTTAAACGTATATATATAACGAAAAAATGTCCGACACCAAAGCAGATACCGTTCCAGGATTAGGATTCAAAGACAAGGATAAAGCCTTAGAATCTTTGAAGATTCTAGAAGGACGTGACCCGGACTACCAAAAACTAGCCGTGAAGGGTTTAATCGGTCGTGCTAAGCGTGTAATAACGCGTAAGTGTTATTTTCATTTCTAAACGATTCATATTTTAAAATTACAGCAACCTCTATTACCGATCGTTGTTCCATCCTTGATTTTCGAACGTTACTTTCGAAATTAACGTAATTACTTCATTAATCTATAATTTTATAAAATTTATTAACACCAATAACATTTTCGTCCGGAAAAATCTACTGCGTATTAGGATATTTTTAACCGAGTTTATTTTTAAAAATTACATTTTCTTGTTATGACAATTTGCGTATACACAGACATTTTTTACGAAAGAAAAAAAACAACGTTTGCATGCGGGAAGTGGATCCATCAGACAACTTTATTTTTACGTGTTATATACATTTGCAAAATTATTTTTAGAATCCATACACCGCTGCATTTTCACGCGATTTATTAATATTGTATTATGCGTTCAGTTTTCCATTTTGATGCCGCAAATAAACTAATGTCACTTATGATTGATAATCGAAGTCTTTGCGATATTTTTCGGAATTATATGGATATGAAGCTTAAAAATAAAACTGCTTAAATGTAAACACAAAATTGCGATTTGTAATGTAAATCATGGCGGATTTTTTTAAGTGCGATAAAGAAGGACATGATTAACATTGACGGCAAATTAAATTGTAGATTTTCGAAATTTTAGCGCAATTTAAGTATAATATGTCGAGATGTGGTAAAGCTATTTAAATTGTGAATAACTTGCTTTACTGGATAAGTTATTTACAATACTATAAATCATTTACTTTAATGAAAAGAGAATAATAACAAACGAAAATGGTAACCATTCTTATTCGATTGGCTTGTAATAATAAGTACAGCCGATTAAACATCCCGTGATGTACGTATTAGACATTCAAGATATTAGGTAATGATTTTAGTTATACGTCAAGTGCTAAAATATACGACGCTTCCTAAATGACTAAGAAAATGGAAATTGTGCTTAATATAGCATGCAATTAACTGAAATTATATAACTGTAAAATAACAAGTATTGCGATTAGACCTTAATATTTGTTAATGCGTGTGATAATGATAATGCACGCTAATAAATACAGTCTTGACCAAAAACATGGAGCGCTTTAAATTTTCGAAATTTGAAAATAAAAATATACCATAATAATAAGAGGAACGGAAAGAGAAAGAATATTTATTTTCGATGTTTATAATGAAATTACTAAACTGACCGGAAAAAGAAATCGGAGACCCTGAAATACTTCGCTAATAATACGAGATAAGCAAATTTAGAATGAAAGAGAGGTAAATAAAATTATTTCAAAATAGGTGATAAAAAACAAAAACACTGCGGAAACAATTTCGTTTTCTTAACTGTAGAAAAGAAATAATTAATATATTGGTACAATTCAATAACATATATGTACGTACGAGGGCGACCTGAAATATTTACGGAATCGACAAGAAAAACGCGGTATTTGTGGATGAATGTTTTGAGGTCTACAAAATAGCCATCTGTAGGGGCGATGACCTCCTCATGTGACGCAGATCTCTTTCTCCCAGTGACTTTTTCGGGTTTGGCAATAGGAAGAAGTCGCTGGGGCTAGGTCCGGTGAATATAGAGGATGAGAGACTAATTCGTAGCGCAACTCATTCAATTTGGACACGATGATGCGAAGATCACACCTTGGGAATCCTTGGCCGATGGAACGGTCTTTGCTTTCTTCGGAGACGATTTGCCCGGAAAAACCCACTGCTTCGACTGTTTCTTGGTCTCCGGTGCGTAGTGGTGGATCCATGTCTCATCCGCGATTACGAAAGGCATGAAGAAAACCGAAAAGCGACTTGTATTGCGTCGGGTCCTGGCCAAACACGCTTCCGAAACGGTTATCCGATTTCGTTTTTGCTCTAGTGTGAGCAAACGCGGTACACATCACGCCGAAAGCTTTCTAATACCCAAAATTTCGTGGATATGGTCAACGCGTGCTTCTGAGATACCTGTCTAAAAATAAAACCCAATTGAATAATCATGATGGTGAAATGATAATTTTTCGCAATATTTAGTTCAGAAAAGTCCCATTGGCAAGCTTTGGTCCCGTGCTATCTTTAAAGAATTCAAAAAAGACATGCAAGAGTTGGTCAAGAAACTTAATAATCATTGGAAAATCTGTAGAAATAAAAGTCAATCGAATTATGGTGGTGATGAAAAAAACTTTATCTACATAATAAAAACAAAAAATAATTGTGGAATTGTGAAGATTGGAGTGGCAGCAGCAATTTTGATTTTGATGCTGGCTGCCGTATTGGTGGCGACACTTTACGAAAGAAATAAGAATCAGACAAGCAGATAACTGGCGCGATTTCTGCAACAAATTGTAGATTCAGTTCATTTGAGCCTACAGAAGTTCGAAGAGCCAAGATGTATTACATCTTCTAGATTTCAGTTTTCATCGACTTTTTTGGACGAAATATTCGAAGAGAAGAAATCTATCAGGCAACTGAGTTTGTATGTCTCCTGATGGATGGTCAAATGTTTATAATCAACCAACAATTTGCATCGTCTCGACAACAAAATATTAAAACAGTTTCTCGTTTGAAAACATAGATACATCAGGACGCCCACATGTGTACATCTGTTTATCGTATCGATGTAGCCAATGATGTGGTAAATAAGTGTAACATTCAGAATAATCCCAAGGTATCTAGGTAGCTTTGTCACAGAAAACGCGACCTATATAAGTAGTGTGAGAAAAACATCTTACAGCTTATCGATGTTCCGCCCATATACTGAATTTGCTTTTAAAAAGCTCGGAAATAAAACTAGTAAAAGAACATGCAGCCTAATGCTCGGTACAAAGAGAAAGGAGACAATAAACTAATACTACCTAAAGATGTTTGATGGGACACTCTGATTATATTGAAATAGGTGTAAGTGAGTGGCCGAAATTATTACAAACTTGTGAAGAACATAAAGATGCTATTGACTTAGTTTAAAAAGGTTTCGAGTGTTCAAATTAAAAGAGTGATTGAAACATCTCAAGAAATGAAATTCCTTTAATTTAATACAACTGATATGCATATTGTAAAATCGTTAATTCTCATTACAAATTATTGTATGCAAATACAAAATTGTTACAGATAATCCGTAAAGTCCAAACATTTAGGTACAAATTTCAACCAAATACATTTTATTATACTTTTCCAAAAACACGACTATTGTTCGACAGGGATGGGGTAGGATACCAGCAGTAACTAATGCCTAAAATTTGTGCATTTTGCGGTTATCAAAGCCAAAGGATGTCATATCGACGGGTTAAATAATGCATAAACATTATCATGTTTGAATTGATGTACTTTTGTTTTACAACAGTCACTTATGTTACATAAATTCATTAATAATAACAATAAAAATTTACTGTATCTGTGACTTTTTCTAAAATCCGTTGCTGCTTCAAACTTTTGGACGGTGGTGTATATAATAAAGTTGTTGACTCGCTGTGAGTTCATGGGATTAAATGTAGATAAAAATTAAAGGGGATTAATTCCCTCATACTAATTTTAATGAAGGTGAATTAATGTAATGAATTTGTTAGAATTGGTTCTTTTTGATTTTTATCTACATTTAATAACATGCTCCTATATTTATTCCTTCGTAACCAATTATACGAATGCATATGAGACCATTACAAGAAAAAAATCACGCTTCCTTTAAAATAAAAGATCACTTATTTAAATTATCCCAACCCCGAAACAATCAAAGCTTTATTGTGTCTTAAAAACAATCTACTATACTTTAGAGAACTTAATTGGAACATGTAGCAAATTTCGAAACTGATACATAAAGTACTAAATAAAAGAAAATATCAACATACTATCTTATGTTAGGAAGCTTCTAAATCGCGGTCTAGAATTGTAAATTCGAAACAAACTGTTAAGGTCATCACACCCATAAAAACTTTAAATTAGTTTTAACACAAATGAATTTTATAAAAGCGCATTAACCATAACGAATATGAAGTGTCAGATTGATTAAATTTCTTAAAACCACTTTACGAATTTCTTGAATAAACATATAAAACTGTAATCTTCAAATATCCTGTCGTAAAATATAACATGACCTCATATGTATGTATATACACTTCCAACACTCCACGTAATATAAAATTTGTTTATTATTTCAGACTGATATATACATTCATTATTAAAAAATTATTTTAAAGTTGATGGCGAATATACATTAATCAATGTATTCTTACATTTTCAGTAACAAAAGACAAAGAGAAGCTTCAAAATATCAATGACGCCATGAAGGTATTTGAAGATTTCGTCAAAGATTTCGAAAAGAACAACAAATCTAAAGAAAATCGTGCATATCTGCCACTGGCATCAATCGACGCATTACTGCCATTGAAAAGCGAATATAATATTGAAGACAAACAAGCGGAAGCGTTTTTAAAAGCTTATAGAACCGTTAAAGGTGAATATAAGAACTTACGAACAGTCTCCAGTGGTGAAAACGAACCAACCTGGGATATTGTAAGAAATGCGGCCTTACGCAAACTCATTAAGGTAATAGATGATGAAAATCCAGATTTGTGGAACGATGATTTGCCTTCGAAGGAACATATGGAATTAATTCTGTGGGGCTATAGCCCGGAAGCTAGTAAGATCAAGAAGAACCAGTCCAAATTCGAAGAAAAGCTGGGCAAGTCCGAGGAGTCTGATGAGCCAGAGATAGAAGATGACGAAGAAGATAAAGAGGAGAAAAAAGAGAAGAACGAAAATGGCTCCAATAAGAGAAAGTCTGAAAGCGAATCAGCTTCTTCTGGTTCTGACAATGAAGAATCTCCAAAAAAGAAAAGTAAACAGTAATGCTTAGATAAAATGTTTAACAAACAGAAAATCGATAAGTTGATACTTGATATCAATGCAAAATATTGATAATAAAAATGTATTTAAACTCTGGAAAACTTTAATGAATATTTGCAATAGTTTTGTAATGGATACAAATATTAATATTATGATATGGATGGTTGTTAAAAGTTACAGCGTGTATATTTTATGTTTTGATATAATTTATATTAATTTGTACAGTATTTTACTTTAATAAATGTTGAGTGTACAAACAATTTTAGTTTTTGTTTATATTGAATCTAATGGCACAGAAAGCATTTCTGTTCATTTAAGCCAAGCATTTCCTTAAATAAATTTAGTTAAATTGCATCTTACATTATAAAATTGTAATTGGTGCGCCATTAGGAGAAATTTGGAATTTTGACTGGTGGAAGCAACCATATCCGCGGTAATTACCAGTTTATTTATTTTATATGGCAAAATTTATCACATTTATGTAAGGTTACCACCTATGCCACTGGTTTTCAGCCGTTTAAAGTTATCAAAAGAAATACATGTTCAACTTTAGTACAAACTTTCCTCATTTTTTTATTACTATATATAGTGAATATTAATATAAATATTTTTTTTATTATATAATATCTACAGATAATATAGATTGGAGTAGAATTATTCAAAAAAAAAACAAAATTCAACAAAGGCAACTTTCTGCTTGATTTCGTATGTATAACTAAAAATGTTTGTTTAATAAATAATTTTAGTAATAATATTTAACGCATTCTATTGTTTTTTACGCATACAAAATGGGAGCCCACTTAAATTATAGCTCTTATAATTAACTTAATTCACAGAATTATTAAGTTGCAGTACAGTAAAGCATAACGAAAAACGATTTCCCTTTGCTTCTTTGCAGACGTTAGAAATTTTGACAGTTAGCATAAAAATAGTTGCCCTTGGCGACCACTTCTAGCTTCGTATGCCATCTCTTGCCGATTCCGGAAACATTTCAAGTCGCCCTCGTATAATTTCATGTGGAAAATTATAAATATTTTTTTACAAGAATCTTAAAAATCATAAAATTTATTAAATAAACGTGCAGTATATGACACGTTTGCGCTGAAAATCGTAAAGTAATAGATAGATTTTGAATATTTGCTACATTTAACCTTATTAACCCATAAAATTTTATAAGATATCTTCGTTGGAATTACTTGCTTAATAAATGCGAAATATTTCTTAAATCCTGTAATATAATTTCGGAGATACTTTTTGTTCTCGTGAATATTGAAGATAATATTGAGCTATTTTTAAATTTCGCGGATTATTTAGGTTGGTGATTCCGGTAATAAAGAATATATTCACTAATTTTTTAGGGTAATACATGCGAACATGAACTTTAGTGGCGGAACTACCAACTTAAATCGTTCATGAAATTTAAAATAGATTGACTAGGATGAATGTGCAATATATTCATACTTTATAAATAGATAATCTTAAAATATCAGCGTATATAACTTTTCTAAGTATTACTGTGCATATTTTTTTGTACTTTGTGTATTAACAACGTTTTCGTAACTATAAATATAATATGAGTATATAAGCCCTAGCATAAATGGCTACCTAAAATTTTGTGTAGCAAAAGAAACAGGTCTTTACAAGAGACAGTCTGCTAGTTTATTCTGAATAATTTTAATTACTTTTATAACATAATTTAATAGTAACTTCAATTATACAACACAATATTGTCTTAATTTACAAATTATTCATATTTTTTTACTCCTTTTTTAACAAACATTCTCTAAAACCTTGACCGTGGCTTTTATAATTTGCTCCTTTATTTCAAATTACGACTTAGTGGCGCCACCTCTGCACAGTTCAACGAACTATACCGTGTTTTTTTGCTAATGTTTACAAAATATAACTTGTTTATGTGGAATGTAAGAATTCTTTTAATTTACGTTCTATTTGATGTTTATTGCGCGTTTTGTCTTAATACAATGTTAACTTGGCGTTCTTAATTTTACAAAGAATCTCGGGATACTCTTAAAAAGCAAGTGCAAATATGTGTAAATTAAATAAGTAATAAAAGTAAGGTTATGGCCGATACGGACTGTGCAAGTGAGAGCGCTAGTTCGGTGTGCGATGAGGAGAGAGTGAGACGGCTATTTCAAGCTTGCGATGCAAACGGGGATGGGTTCATTGATAGGTATTGCAAAATCAAAATAATAGACAGCAATTTCGCCATCACCTTCACTCCTAATGTATTCCTTTTAGCCATGATCTGCTGACAATATGCAGGGAATTAAGCCTAGAGGACTCACTCGATGAGTTGATGTATCAACTTGGGGCAGATTCTCAGGGTAGGATTTCTTATGAGCAGTTTTTGCAACGCCGTCTGGCTCTTCGACCCGAAATAGACGCTTTGAAAAATACAAAATTAATAGACAATGCCAGCGACAACAGCCAAGGTAGGTTTTAAGACAATGAATTTGTGTCATGAGAGCTAATAGTTGTAAAGTAAGAGGTTACGTCGTTCTAGGCAAGCTAGATAGTTGGGAATGGGACTCTGGAGCAAGAGATATGAGTCCAGTTCCGAAATCTTTAGGAAAGAAAGTCATGAAATACAGCGAGGAAACATTTAAGGTAAGTTTAGTATTTAATTTGTCTGGTGTATAGGCAACTTAATATGCACCCGTTCGTAGCATGTTTTACAGGGGCGGGGATGTATCAATTTGTATCGTAAGCGTGTATACAGTGATAGGCAAAAGTATATACCATATTAAAGTGAAATCTATATAAATTATTGATTACATTTGTTATAAACTTCAAGTGTTACTTAAATTACCAAATACATAGTAATAACACGTTTATACCGTTAGAAGTGTGAAATACATAATTCCCAAATTGTAAACATTGGCTGAATTTTTTTTTATAATGTTGGATGCGATATTTGACTTCTTTTACTTTTATATAACACTTTAGAGATTGTTCGCCATTAAATTATCTTAATTCCAGCATTCTTATTGATTTTATATTGTAATTTTATTAATATTATCATTTCTGTCGTTTGTTCATTTTCACTTTTATACGATAATATATATACCAACCATAACAGATATTATGAAGAAGATTCTTCCGGGCTATTTAGCTGTGGTCGGAAGAAATTCCAGCGGACCACGACCACGTAGCCCGGAAGAATCCTCTTCATACGATACTGGCCGTGAAAATTTACATTCTTTGAAATAACAGATATTATATACCTTTGAGTAACAGTCCTTTCAACTAGTTTCTTAGAAAGCTAAACTGTCCCAGGTAGAGACGTTGGAATGTTGGGGGGTAACTTGTTGAACATTACTTATTACTAAGGTTCGTAAAATCGGTGCTAGACCATAGGCGTGCAGAGAGGCAGGTGATATTTCGGTAATACAATGTTCAGTACAAATAAAAAACATTACACGCATACATAGGAGGACAGAAACTGAACAAACGTGTAAACAATACTAGTCTACGGATATATGAAATAAGCCAGACAGATTCAATTGATTTAGTCTGCGATTTGTATTTGTCAATACATCAAGCAGATCTTTTAGCTTCAAAGCTTAAAGAATGGAGTTTATTAGACAAAATGGGACGAATATACACCTAGAGACGCGTACTAGATGTGTAGTATTATCAATACCGTTGCGGCGAAGCATTTAATTGGTATGGACGATATTCCCTATTAAATTGTTAAATTAGTATCGGTATGGTTAATCGAGCCACTGATTTATGTCACAAATGCTTGTTTATATCAGGGTGTCTTTCCGTAGGAGTTGCGACACACGAAAATAGTTTTTATTTATAAAAAAGAACCGTACTGAAATAAATAATTATTGCCATATCGGTTTACCTTCCGTTTTTGCTAAAATTTTCGAAAAAGTTATCATCGACTGTGTTAAATATAAGAGTATTGTTTAAATGTTGCAAAAATATTTGAATTTATCGCTTCTCAATATCTATCGGTTTGATGTTATTTACAGTATTACCAACCCACATTTCTTTGTAACAAAAATATTAACTAAAATGTAATAAGTTCTACGATTAAGACAGATAGAAAGGTGTAGAGTTGTACAATCCATGCAGTTCGTTATATATAAAATAAACTGTGTTAAAGTATATATGCAGAAGTGATATTTTCTTACATGTTGACTCGAAAAGCGCAATAAACAGAGTAATTAATTACTTAATTTGGTTTTCTAGCCAAAAAAAAATTACAACTGACGCAATGTTGATCGACTGCGACTGCGAACTTTATGTCACACACAAAAAGCAAGCTGTTTGTTCTTATATGGCTAAAATATTCAATATCATCACGGTATGTTTGAATGGCGAGGTGACCGATACCATTAGACACTTTTTCTCAACGATTATTGACGTCATGGGCGAGGTCCCACAAGGTTCAGTACAGCAATGTTTTTGATTTATGTTAACGACCTGAGCATAAGGACACGTAAAACGCGTGAGATGTCGCTCCATTTTGTTGGAACCAAGTGTTTCGATTAAAACCAGTAAAATCTTGCAAGGCCGGCGTAAAAAGGTTGTTAATTATCTCCACACGTCGCTTGGAATCTATTATACGCCCTCTGTTATCTTGTAAAAAAATGCGGATAATTCTTTGCGTCTACATTGTAGTCCGAGCAGTAACTTTTGGCGAGTGAAATGGCCTCTCATCCTTTTGTTTTGAATTTGTTGAACTCCACTAATGGCAGTTCTGCCTGCTTACATAGTCATCAAGATGATAGTGCACTTCATTTCAAAAGTTTTTGAAAACTCGTGCATACAGCACGCACGCTCCGCTCCCATAGAACAGAAACAAGAGTAGTGGTATAACTCTAGTGGTGGGGGTATGATGTTGTAAAAACTGGTAGCTCCATGCGGCAAGATGACAAATTAATATTTTCAAGCGGGAAATATGATTTAATTATAAATAAATTTTCGTTAAGTTGATTTATCGTAACTTTCTTAAAAGGAAAAGAAAACTACGGTAAGTAGAACTGCACAACATATGTGAACAACAGTTACAAGCAGGGATAGATTAAGATTCGGAAAAAATAATATAATTAACATACAATTTATTAGATGCTTTTTCTAACGTCGCGGATTTAATAACGTCTGTATTCATTTCATCCTTAATTGTTTTCTCTTTCACATCTAAAAATATATTTTTTAATTCGTGGACCGAACAGGAGATGTCCTATTCTACTTTATTATTTAAAGAATCGGTAACAATTTGTCGATGTAGATAGTATGCTGATTCAGTGAACATTTTGCTTACCAAATGATTCAGCGTAAGTAACACATCCTTACTATACCATATATCCTGCCATATAATTGTTCACTTTTTTACTAAGTACATCTTCACTCTCATCGTATTCGACAAACTCCATCGTAACATTTTCGACCATCAGCTTCTGGGTGAGCGAGTTCAAACGTGGGCGCACAAGCACAAGGGACGAACCACGCAGTAGACGCCCAAAAACCGCTACCAACGATGAAATTGTCGACAAGATTCGTGATGTATTGCCCGATCGCCAATTGAAGCTAAAAGAAATAGCAGAGGCAACAGGCATCTCAAAAGAACACGTTGGCCATATCCTACACGAAATTTTGGGTATGAAAAAACTTTCGGTGCGGTGGGTACCGCGTTTGCTCACATCGGAGCAAAAACGAAATCGGGTGACCGTTTCAGAGGAGTGCCTGGCCAAGATCCAACGAAATCCAAGGAATTTCTTCATTTCGTAACCGTGGATGAGACTTGGATCCATCGCTACATATCGGAGACCAAAGAACAGTCGAAGCAGTGAACTTTTCCGGGCGAATCGGCTCCGAAGAAAGCAAAGACCGTTCCATCAGCCGGAAAGGTCATGGCGACCATTTTTTGGGATTCCCAAGGTGTGATGCTCATCGACTATTTGCAGAAGGGAAGGATAATCATGGGGCAGTACTACAGCGGTATATTGACCCGATTCGATACAGTATTGAAGGAGAAACGGCCTCGTTTGCAGCGGAAAAATGTGCTTTTCCACCACGACAATGCACCGGCTCATTCATCCCGCATCGTCGTGTCCAAATTGAGTTGCACTGCGAATTAGTCTCTCGTCCTCCATATTCGCCGGACCTAGCCTCCAGTGACTTTTTCTTATTCCCAAACCTGACAAAAATCACTGGGAGGAAGGAGATTTGCCTCAAATGAGGAGGTCATCGCTGTTACAGATGGCTATTTTCCAGACATCGAAACATCCTACTTTTGCGTATTGATCTTAGAGAAAACTACATCGGCAAATGAAAATAAAAAACAACACCAGTACCGTGTTTTTCTTGTTGATTTCGGAAACATTTCTGGTCGCCCTCGTACATCATCGAAGTCTATAAATCCTATGTGTTTCTCTGTTGTATACCTCTTCTTCTTTTAATACTACTTGTAGTATTGTTAAATTGTCAATATTTTATTTATACCAGAACTGTTCATAAATAACACATAATATTTTACTCACTTCTCCTTGTCTATGTTGTTTATAATGATTACTCTTTTACAAGTTATTACTTCCTTCAGCAAAATTTCACTCCCCTGGCATACCCTCCAGTCTCTATTTAACGATTATGTTCATGCAGTGAAAAGACAAATTGAAAAAGACTTTTGGAACACCCAGTACTTATTCAGAGCAAAATATTTGAAATCAAAGTTTATGAATTGTTAATAATTGATTCACCAACGACTATAATTAAAAACAACTTGTATCTAGGTATTCTTTTTATAAAACAAATAAAAGTGTTTTGTGTGATCATTCAAAGTTAGCATCATTATATTGTTTTATGAAATGTTTCGTCCAAAAGGAATAAACAGTACAAGAAAATCCTTCATTGTTACTTTCTCTTTTCGTTCGTTTGTTTCCTGTTAGTAAAAGATGACGTCTTCGAAATATTATTTTTTTCTTTCGCGTCTTCGCCATCATGAACCGGAAATGCGTCTTCATTACCACACATAAATAAGCTTTATGTACAATTTCGGTTGGTTGCGATTTCAACGGCGCATAAGCAGACGGCACGAGATGGAAATGATACAACGTGCATTTTTACGTTTATATAGGCTTGTTTATTCTACCCGGATGGTGATCTGCACCTCGTCAAGTATTTATAGCATCAATTTTTTCCTATGTCCCTTCATAATCGAGCTTTATAAGGTTTATTAAGTATGAAAAGTATGAAGCACACTCTTGTCTGTTACGCTTTTTTATCGTATGTTTTCTTATTATACAGTACTTTACGGATGCTCTTTTGATGGATATGGATAATATTTTGAATTGGCAAATTAGAAATGTGTAATTAATTGCTTTGGTAACGGATTCTAACAAGAGAACGCTAGTAGTTCGAAAGTTCATATTTCGATGGAATTTTAAAGAATGAGAAAGTATCTTGGTATCTCTTTAGCGCCAGGTTATAACCTCATCTAAAAATATGCATGATTTCAAATCTGGAAGACTAATAAATATTAATCTTATTTGTAACATAATTTGAAGTATGCTGTATTGTTTCAAGAATGAAGTAAATTATTTTCGGAAAGTATAACGGAGGACCGAGTACCATGTACCTCCTATCTTATTTATTTATTTTTTACTTATCAATAAGGCTACAGAAACCAGTGCTTTCGCAGTAGCCTACGGCTCAGTTACTATCAATATTATAATAGACTGAGATGATAATAGATAATAGATAATAAGATGATAATAGACTGTCATTTACGGAACATATTTCGTCCATGTGTTCATCTGCTTCCAAAACTCTCGGTTTTGTCATGCGTTCTTGCAGGCATTTCTCAGACTTAGGTGTAATGAAACGTTTATATTATGCCTACGTTCGTTCTAAACTTGAATACGCCTCTATTGTTTGGTATCCCCGTTATTTACACCAAGAGCTTATGATCGAACGCGTTCAAAAGAAATTTCTAAAATATCTCTCCTTTCGAATGGACAACGTGTATCCTGCAAGAGGTATCGAGTATTATAGCTTACTTGTTGAGCATGGTTTTCTATCTCTTGTTGACCGCCGCGAGCGTAACAGTGTGGAGTTTCTTTGCAGGATCCTGAAAAATACTGTCGACTCGCCAGCCCTTCTAGCGCAAATAAACTTTACCGTACCTACTCATCATACTCGCTACTATAATACATTTCAAGTACCTAGAGCTAATACCAACATTTTGCTTAAGGCACCTCTCAGTCACATGGTGAGGAACGCAAACAAACGGGATCTAGAGCCATTTTTGTGAGTCTTTCTTTTTTTTTTTGTTTCATTATTATATACATTTTCAGCATGTTATTATTGTAGGCAACACGATTTGAATTATTTTATTTTATTTTAAATAAGAATTGTATTGTAATTTGTCCTGTAATTGGCCCTTGGGCTGTTGGGCAATAAAGGATTATTATTATTATTATTATTATTATTATTATTATTATTATTATTATTATTATTATTAATATTAAAAATAATGAATGTAATTACTTACTACTTTTGCTTGATTGTGTTATTGATATAGAGTAACGCCAAAATTCGCTGTAGTATTATCTCATTAGTAATCTTCCAGTGCTGACCCAGTCATACTCCTACGGCGAGGTAAAAATATCTTGGAGTATTTGCAAAAATATAACAAATTCAACAATTTTGCTATAACCGTATTCTCTTCATACTCTATCCCCTTGTTTTGGAACCAATTTTGTATGTCCGCTTTTCTCCACATCGTTGTTGGTATCTTTTCAGCCTTCCGGCTACGATATGGCGCATTATCCATCACTATGATAGCATTCTCTGGTAAATATTGTGATATTTTAGTAAACCACTCGTAGAAAACTATGGAATTCATTTCCTCGTGGCAATCAGATGTGTTCTTTCCACGAAACAATCTGTACAAAACATATTTGGCAGTTCACAATTACTATTTACTTGAGCGAAGACTTTATCTAATGTTGGCAGTTCATTTTGACGAAACATATTGTGAACTATTAGGCAAACAGCAGTTTTGACGGCTTCATCAAAAGATTCCAGTAAATGTGGTCTACCAATTATCTTTTTTGGCTCTGAAGTTTTCCCTGCCTTTTTTTACTCGCTGATAACCCGATATACTGTCTGTTTTGTAATTCCTACAATCTGGTTTTTAGCGTTATTCAGGTGATTTGCTTTCTCTCGTTTCTTTGGAGGAGAATACACACCTGTACTTTTAGCAGTACTGGCGCTAGGTTCTACATCTATAATTGAAAGCTACAGAATTATAATTTTAATACAACTAAAGTTCTCTGTATTTGCATATTACTTATAAAATCTATTAATTTTCAAATCAAAGCTCTGAAAAGAACTAATATATACCGCAAATAATTGTGAACAAATGGTAAGAATGTCAAAATCATTGACAATTTACGGCAAAAAGGGAATATTGTACGGTCTTATATCGCCTCGCTTTCAACCAATAAGAAACAACTGTCATTTGGGTCTGTTCAGAAATATGTCTCTTTCTTATTGGAATATTGTATAGTTTGTCACGAACAAAATAACGCGCACCTACTAAAAGAGTCTAGATACATACCTAAACGGGGGATTACCGTCAAACGTGTGAGTCGGGTCAGGCGTTCCCCGATAATCTTAAGTGGAAACATTCTACAAGCTCGGTTAATACGGAGCACTGACGCCTGTACCTCCGTATAATCATAATGTGTGGCCAGCTCGGTTAATGCGGACCTCGTATAATTGTGACTCGGATAATCTGGGTTTCACCGTAATAGATTTCATAAACATCTTAGAAATGAAATATTCATTTTATACTCCTTATTTGATCGTATATTTGTACTAATTTAATCAAGAAAACAAATTTTGTCTTGCCCGTTTCAATAATAATATACTAATAAGATACTTTTGGCTGTTAGAAAGAAAATATATAGCGGGATAAATCGGATTGAAATCATTTCAAAAGTTGCATATGAGTTTCAGAAACAAATAGATTACGCAACTTCTTTTATTAGAATATCTACATCTTTATAATTGAATACTGTATAGAAAAATCACTGCTATTATTATCCAAATGCTTTCGACGTAGAACGTTTAAAATACAAAATGCAATTATCCAAAAAGATATAAATAAATGAATATTTTGCCTTCGCATGTATTAAAAGAAATATACTTCGAAAATTCCATTAAGAAATCAATTTTTCCACATCTTTTACGAAACCGAAACATCTTCGTGTATAGGCATATATTACACGTACATATTTATTCCCAACTTCCCTTTTACCTAAATTTATACATCCTATCGTTTCCGTTACTATTTTAGATGAGCGTTCGCATGCCGTGCATATTTAAGGTATGCGCATTGCGTATATTTTTTTTTTAGTTGGCTTAGGTACTTTCCTCTTTAAGATGACACGTTACGATTGTTTTATTTCGATTCCCAAACACTTGCGTAAACATTCTCATCGTTCCGTAGTCGGTATGTAAATGGTGGTAGACGACTCTTATAAATGTTGGACGAAGGCCAATTATGCGTTTGTTAACCGAATGAGTAGTGTCAAGAGGGTGAAGACTCCTCCTATTTGTACGTTCGCTGTCTTGTCAATTGTACAGCACTCTACTTCAACTTTCAAATGATTAACTATTTCTATGTGTAATGAAATGAAATATTTGTTAGCAATTTCTAACTGTGTATTAAGGCATGGTAAAAGGTGTTCTAATTTGAGATTGTTTTTCAAATTTTTGATATCGAGTCTTCATAAAATAGTTGATGGTCACGGATATTTTAAGATAACTTTCCACAAAATTTTGGCGGAATGCTATGAAGAAATTATTTAAAAAAATGCAATTTACATTACAAGAGCTTCTTAAGCCCACTTTTGTTTTCCATATATATTAGTAACCTTCCTGTTAAGGACTTAACATTGTTTTTGTATTTTCTAAATTTTTTTTTTACTATTATGTATTTTATCTTATTTGCATTATTATTTTCATTTAGAATATTATTTTATTTTCATTTTTATATTTATTTATTTTCATTCTTATATTTATCTATTTTGCTCTCTTATATCCAATTTTATTTTAATATGTATGTACATTACGCATTGTATATGTATGCAAGTCAGCCATTCGCATTACGCTAGCTAAAACTGCCTAATTAGAAATCATTCACTGCAACGTCGTCGGATATTTAATGGGAGTTTTCTTGAAATTTAAGGTACACAAGCATAGGCAGTCGTCTCCCGCGCGACAGTCGAGGTATTAGCGATCGTGCACTCTCGGTCACCTTTCGTGCCTCGTCGTAACGTGTACAGTAACGTTGTCGTAAGATTATTAGAGATTTCTAAGATTTTCTAGTTTTGGCGGGAATCGTCGAGGACGTTGTCTATACATTTATTTCTGGCGGGAGTCATTTGGTAACGTCGTCGGACCACATGTATAGATTTTTTTAATAAGTATAAATTCTCGATTTTCTATCATCGTTCGTCGAGGCTACTGTGTCCATTGTCGTCTATACATATTTTTAGTCTTCAGTTAAGTTTGTGTTGGAAATTATTTTGGTGAGATTGTCGGCGCGCATGTATAGACCTCCTCTACAAGTACGATCACTCCGCTTCTTGCTGACGGTCGTTGCAGCCGCAGCGCCCGTTGTCTTTTGTACGTTTGTTCGGTCCTTGTCGTATCGGGACTTAGAAATTTTTCATTTAGTTGCTCGTCGTAGCGGACGAGTGTCACGGGCCAGTTTTCTTATGTAATGTCGGCATCATCGCTCCGTTTTACTTGTCGGTGCGCAGTTTGCACATTTGCTGGTTACTGGATTTTTCCCTTCTTTGGGGCGCAGTAGTAGAGAGCTAAAGATTGCACATAGCGTAATATTTCAAACGAGAACGCCTGGGTAGCTGTGACATTACTTTTGTATTGAGATCGGCTATTATCGCTACTGTCGCCCTCGACCAGGCGTTCAAGCTCTAAGAGATAGGGTGGGTTCCCCTATAAATGTGAAAATAACAAACGTATTTGGTCAAGTACAAATACATGCCAATAATACAGGGCCAAGTCCCTTAGGCAAATTTAAAACAAGGAAAGTATATTAGGCTCCCGGAAAGGGACATATAATTAAGCATAGCACCGAGGTGCGCTTATAAATTTAAGAAATAAATAGGGTTGGCTCCCCTATAAAAAGGTAGTGGTGCATGTAAACAAATAGAGGCATTAGTACATGCCTCTAACAAAGCTTCAGCGGAAGCATATAAGAGTTTAACCTTTTAAACAGAATTAAGACATAGCTTTGCAACGTACATGCTGAGGCATTACTTTATGTTGCTACCAATGAAAATACATATACAAATGCTAATGTACATTACATGTATAAGAGAGCTCGAATAACTGCAATTATTGCAAATATATATATCTTACGTACATCG
The DNA here is from genome assembly GCA_023509865.1 of Trypoxylus dichotomus. NCBI lineage: Eukaryota > Metazoa > Arthropoda > Insecta > Coleoptera > Scarabaeidae > Trypoxylus > Trypoxylus dichotomus. The sequence continues at coordinate 41,907,039 of CM042081.1, forward strand.
TACATGTACATAGGCAAGATTGGAAACCGTGTAACCATTTTATTTTTAAATATATTTTTTTGCGCATGCGCATTGAGTTTCACTGTACAACCTTTCATATAGTAAATAAGCGAACATACTCTACAAGTAAGTATTGGTCAAGTAATTTAGGAATTTACGAGCAGGCTACAGCGGCGTTGTTCTTCAAACCAGGAGAACGTAACACTTCCCAACGTCTTAAATTAATGTAAATATCATTTATATGCGGACGAAACCCAACCTTATTTTTCCTTCAGCCCCTTCAAGCTCACCGAAGCTTTGAAATGCATAAATAAAGACCTGCATAATCTAACTGTGTACCGTGACCACCTACAGTTAACACGTAACGCTAACAATACACAACTTATTACTTTTGGTTCAACAAATGCCCAATCTGGACATTTATATCGAGGACAGCAAGATTGTTCGCTTGGAGTGTGTAAAGAGCTTGAGTTTGTATATCGATTCTTCTCTGCACTTTCATCAGAATACCTCACACATCATTAGGAAGGCTAACATACCGTTAAAATCAATTTTTATACATAGAAGGTTCTTCGATAGAGCGACAAGATCCATGACTATTGTTTTGTCTAACTTTAATTATGCAGATGCTGTATACACTCACTGCATTACGGGTCAGGACTGTCAGAGAATACAGCGCCTTCAGAATGTGTTCGCTTCGTTTACGGCATGCGCGGCAGGCAACACCACTTACTAACAATTCAATATCAGTGATTTTGTATACCTATCCCTACCGCGCCTACATAAGCAATCATATTAGTTACCATTGTACTGTATTGTTTCTTTAGTTTTAATTTCTTTTGTTTTAAATTTATTTTCTTTGTTTTTTTTTATACAGTAGAACACGGTTATAACGACAGTCACGGGACTGCGAATTTTTTGACGCTATAACAAGGTGACGCTATAGGCGGAGTTTTTACAAGCTCCATGTTTGCATACAAGAATTGGTGGGAAACAATATTACGGGTGGTAAACAGATACATATGTGAATTTAATTAATTTAATGTACTTAACCATATAACCTTACACATGTAGGTACATACTAACTTGTTTGTCTAATGAAAGAAATCTGTAATTTTCCGTTGCCCAGTTTTCGCACGCCAAAACTGTTTTTCTATATCCATTTCTAATTCTCTCACTTTATCAATAATTTGAGGTGACGTTTCTCGCTGTCTATAATAAGTTTTTAAAAGTGTTATGGCACTTAGGGCTTCTTCGTTTGTCGGTACGTGTTCTGCTTCGTCGCGTGAATCTTCTTCCTCTTCGATTTCATTATCGTTTTCGTTATCCCGCTTTTTTATGTCCTCCACGATATCAGAATCTGAACGCATTCCCGACGTAATAAGGCAACTGTCCACGGATGCAAAGTCGTCGAAACAAAACTGGTTTTGGTTACTCCGATTTTGCTGCCACTTTTAAAGTTCACATAACGGAACGTCATCTTCATTTAAGTTGTTACAAACTGGATTATTCCTTAATCTTGAATGATTAAAGCAGTTTGCTATAGCCTCAGAGGTTATACTACGCCAAGCGTTCTCTAAAAAGTACAACACGTGGAGAAGTGAAACTGCACATGGTGCGTTCTTGTGCATACCCGTAATGATTTTCTGCAGAAGACATTTTCTGTAAAAAACATTTTAAGCTTCTTATTACGCCTTGGTCCATTAGTTGCAGGACGCTAATGCAATTTGGGGGCAGAAACACCAAATTAATATTTTTTAAGTGGGCTAATGATAGATGTGCTGGGCAGTTATCGACTAAAAGCAAGATTTTTTACCTTTAACCGCAAGTTCTTTATCCCATTTTCGAATTTCAATTTCAAAAACTTCTGAAGTCATCCATGCTCTTTTGTTTGCGCAGTAATTTGTTAGGAGTATTTTTATCTTTTTGAAGCGTGGCTTTTTTGACTTTCCTATGACAAGAATTTTACGTTTCTCCGTACCGGTCATATTAGCACACACAAATGCAGTTAACCGTTCTTTGGCTGGTTTACCGATTACACATTTTTCGCCTTTAAACGTCTGAGTCTTATCTGGAAGAAGTTTATAAAAAATTCCCGTTTCGTCGCCATTGTAAATTTTATTGTCTCTATAATCTTGTCTTAATTTAGGCCACACTTCATTTAGCCACGTCTTTGCTTCTGTCATATTAACACTTTTCGCTTCACCGCTCACTTTTCCGAACGTTATTGAACGCCTCCGTTTGAAACGCTCCAGCCACCCATTGCTGCACTTAAAATTTGTGTCTCCAAATAAACTTCCAAATTCTTCGGCCTTTTGCGTAAGCAGTGGTCCATTAACGGATAAATTTGCACTTCTACATTGCTTAAACCACGTAATAAGCGCTTCGTCGATTACAACCTTTTCGCACGATCGAATTTTTGTTGACTTTTCTTTCCCTTTCGCAAAGGTATTCATGATTTTATTCTTATTTTTCACAATTGTACAAATCGTAGAATTAACTAACCCAAATTCGCGACACACGTCCGCTTTCTTCCTGGAAATGCTGGGGATTAGATACAAAGAACACATTACTCATGTAAAGTTACACAACGTTGAAAAATCGGGCCGAGTACCATTATTAAGGTTAGGTAAACTTGTAGGTTTCACCTTTATTTCTCCATTTTGTGTTGATATATCTATAAAACTTTTCTTTGTTTCAAATTATCATTATATACATATTATCTGTTGAAAGTACAATAATTGTTTTTTATTTCTTTGTCGTTTAGTGTTAACTTTAATACATACACTATCATTTATCAGTTCGATCACATCTAATATATTGTGTTACATTTAGAACTATTTTACAAATATTTAGGAAAATTCATACTAGTCTTCTTTAATGGTGGTAATAAAGCAAGAATACGTGAATAGTTGGACATTGAGGATGACTGCGTTATTAAATAGAATTTGGGATGGGTACTGAATCATCCACCTGCCTTATAATAAACTGTGTTTCTTTTTTGGGGAAACGCCGCTACCACTGGTTCAAATAAAATACTGTATCTTTCTTGAATTTCTATATTATGGTGTACGAGTATTGCTCTGCAGCCGCATAAGGCTAGAGCTGCAGTAGAACTCGGAAATGGTATACGAGATACAAAACTTCAACCGCACAAGGCTGGAGCTGAAGTCGAACTCGCTCTATGTATTATTCAATTGCTTATATATTACATTACTAACGAGCAAATTATCTCATTAGCAATTAGTGAAATGTCTGATGCCTGTGTGGATGGGGCTACAATAATGCGATGAGGTCATCGTAACAGACAAAGAGTTAATATTTACTACTTAAACTTAACTTATTATCTAGAGATTACATACAATACCTAAATTACGATTCGTAAGTTATGACATACTAAATATACATGTAATTAAACTATTTAAGTATCATTATAGATACAATCTAGCTAGTTGCTCAGATTATACCGAACAAACTGTATATTCAATACGCATCCAATATATCGCTGAGATACTCGAGACGTCTGTGGAAGACCTTAGTTCATACTTATGTTATATATACTGTTACTTTATTTGACTGAAGATATGTGAAAAAGAAGGGAATTGGATATTGAAACGCGCCCCAGAATATACGTTCTACTCGACAATTAAATATTTCTGAGTGCTGTGTTTTTAGGACATTTTAAAGAAAGGAACAGAACTAAAGGCTTCAGAGCTGAAAGTGAAGTATAGCAATGAAACGAGACGATCAATGCGTCCCAGTGATTTCCCTAACAAATCGCTGCCTTACCACATCGCAAATTACACCAGAGTTCAATTACAATGCCATCAGCCAGTAAGTGTATGCTCATGCAATATAAAACCAATACGTTCTTTTGATATCTTTACGATCTCAGCTAACTCACGCAACTTCACTTTTCGATCATTCAAAACGACTTTGTGGATTTTTTTGATGTTTTCTGGTGTTACCGCCTCATTTGGACGTCCACTGCGTTCTACATCATCGGTGTCTTTACGACCACGTTTGAAGTCAGTAAACCAACGTTTTATTGTTGTTTCTGATGGAGCGGAGTCCCCATAAAACTTTTCAAGCCATTGCTTCGCTTCAACGGTATTTTTTCCAATCAAGAAGCAGTGTAAAATTAAAACACGAAATTGTTTTTGATCCATTGTATAACTCACAAACTAGTGAATAGAATATCATGAAATTTTAACAGCTGTCTTTTGAAGGTTAGTACTAACTGAGAGAAAGGTGACTGCAATAAAACTAGCGTCATCTATGTGTTAGGCCCGGGACTTTTCAGCCCATGTGTTACTATGCACATGTTCGTACTAAACTAGAATACGCATCTGTGGTTTGGTATCCGCACTACCCTTGTCGGCAAGTCATCCTAGAAGGAGTGTAAAGAAGTTTTTAAAGTTTTTGTCATTTAATATGGTATTTACCCAGAAGTGTGGATTACAACAGCTTGATCGATTTCACGTAGCATCTCTAACTGATCGCAGATCTGAAGCGAGTTGCAAGTTCCTGATTAAACTGATAAATAATCACACCGATGACCCTAAGTTACTTGTTCATATTGATTTTGTAGTATCAGAGTATGGCACAAGAACATGTGTTACTTTCCAAGTTTCGAAAGCTAGATCTAATATGTTAGTGAAAGCACCGATAAGTCACATGATAAAGAATGCGAACGCACAGTATCCTGACTCATTAAGTATGCGTGGATCTACTCAGTCATTATAATTTACTTAACATCACATCAATTGATATTTTGATGATTTCCCTGAACTGATGTTACATTTAAATCCATTACTGTTATTGTAGTTTTTCTGTTAGCCAGTAAAGACGTTATTATTAATTATGTATGACTGCAGAAAGTTTAGCTAAGTGTATTTCTAAATAACCCTGTAGAAAAGTCTTCCAATATATTATATTAGTAAACACTATTTTTGTCTAAGAAGAACATGTTCGCTAATTCTTATTAACAGGAGAAATGTTGAACTCTCGAAATTTAGGTAAACTAAGTAAGACCCAGTTAAATTAGTGAAATCAAATTTTTAAAGATGCCAGATGTGATTTTACAGTTGCAAAGCATTAATGCAAAGAGGCATCCAATTTAGAAATCGGCATCTTTATACTACGCAACACATGTCAATTAACTGCAAAAAAAGACATAAAATTGTTATTATGGCCCATAAACTATTTTACATTCATTTCTATCATTTACATGTTGTAATGTTTTGAATAGATTGAGCTAATTACTTATTTCCCATTATATACAGCTGTGGCCATATGTATTCGCCACCTTTTTTGTTTTTGATTCCGACGAATATATAAGAAATAAAAGAAAATTGATCGATGAAAATGTTTCATTGTGAGTGTATATATATACAGATATTGCTTAATATTTGGTAGCTCCTCCCTGGGCTTTTATCACCGCACGAATTCGTCGGGGCATACTGTTCACTAAGTTGTAGCACTGTTCGGGGGTGATTTTATTCCACTCTTCGAATGTTTTTGTTTTTAAGCATTGCTTTATGGTACATAAGTATTTAGCTACATTTCGCTTTAAAATGTACCGTAAATGCTCAATTGGCGATAAGTCCAGGGATTGTGCCGGCCATTCCCGGAACCGCACGTTATTTTCCTCGAACCAGCGCATTACTTCGCGAGATTTATGGCACGGTGCATTATCTTGTTGGAGGTAATACTCTGGCTCATCATTATCGAATAATTTTAACGCACACGGTTCCAGAACTTCTTCCAACATGTCGATGTACGTCCGACTGCTCATTCGGCTCTCGCAGACGAACAGTTCTCCGACGCCTGTTGCACTCACGGAACCCCAAACCATTATGCTACCACCCCCAAACTTGACACTCGGGATGATACAGTCTGGATGGAAGGCCTCTCCTCGCCTGCGTCGCACGTATTGAGGCCCAGGTTTACCACAAAGCTACCAACAAAAACATGAATACTGTTACATTTTGGAACCCATTAAAAAGAATAAAAACACTGTAGATACCAGGAATTGAATACAGAATACCACAAATACAATAATTATGTATTATTTACCTCAATATTTGACTCATCCATCCACATAACATTGGCCCAATTGTCAATGGTCCAGTCGCGGTGACTTTTAGCCCAGAGCAGTCTCTTTTAATTTTGTTGCGGAGACAACCGTGGTTTATGTCAAGCTTTGTATCCACCTAAATTTAATTCACAAAGGCGTCTTCTAACCGTGCGAGGAGAAATAGCAACATTATGTAGCCGGAGAAGCTCGCTGGAATGCTGTTTAGACCCTTTTTTCCGGTCTCGCAAAGACATCCGCTCTAAGACTCGCTCATCTCCGCCAGTTGTCTTCCTTTTTCGACCAGTTTTCGGTTTGTTTGTCAAAGATCCACTCTCTTTGTATCGTTTTATCGTCATTCTAACTGTCGATCGCGCACATTTCACTTGTCGGGCAATAGCAGACACCGACAACCCTTGCTTTTCTAACACTACAATTTTCCTCGCTCTACCTCCGTCAATTCGCGTATTTTCGGCATTACTTTTTACTGTATACTATCGTATTACACAGACAAAATCACAGACACAATATCTTCACTCTAACTAGCTCAACCTTACACTTACAACTATTAAGAAAGACTGAAGAAATATTCAGTAATTACAATTTTACGTCTATTTTCTAATTTACTCAGAATGGCCTACAATAAACCATTAAACCCTCATTACCAGGTACCGAGTTAAGTCCGTCATCGAGCCTGCTTCTTAGAAATACAATAATATTCGTGTAACACGTTCAAAACGCGAGTGGCGAATACATATGGCCACAGCTGTATATTGAACACAGATATGTTCAAAACATTAGCATTGAGTAGCCACCTGACAGCTACAATTTCACAAAAAGCTCTCTCATTTACAATATAACGCGGCAATGTGAAGAAAAAAGAAACAGGTCTCTCGCATCAAACGCGAATGACATGAAAGTGACACACGGAGAAAGTGTTTCATACGCGTTCTCGTATATTTTTACATCCTTGCCCGCGACGGCTGAAGTTTTTTGTTTGTTAGGAAAGCAGCTCTAACAATATCGATTTTTCCACGTCAAAAACTGGAGCGGTAAGATGATGTTTTTGTGATAGTCAAAATACAACGCGAAAATTTACTTGAAAGGACGTTTATGTGAATTCTTTATGTCTAAAAATATTGCTTTATACTCCTTTGATATCATCCCTTCGAAACTTAAAAGAGTAACGTTGTTAGAGACGCAAGTGTAATGAAAAACAATGAAAATTGCGATCCGTGACTTTTAAAAGAGAATTCAAACAAATTGGTATGGTGTGGACTCAGAAATTTAATCTAAAAAAATATTTATATTTAACTTAAAATTATATGAACAATATTTAGAGTATACACTACTGTGCAAAAGAAAGGAGCAGTTTGATAAATTTTATAGGAAAGAACTTTAAGAGAAAATGTGTAACTGTAATGTAAGTAACTATATTATTCGATAAATGTTTACAATTAATACAATATTTGTATTAAAAATAGTATACTGAACATCTTCAGAACTTTTAGTCTTTTAATATTTTGTATGGCCACCCTTCTTATACGAGTCTGAAGGCTATTATGCAGTATTCTGATGTAATCGATACGATACCATTCTTGTTGATCCACAACTCATTTAAATTCTTTGGGGCACTTTCAATCTTTTTACGGTTAAGATGATCCCAAACATGCTCAATAATATTTAAACCCCGGCTTTGTGGCGGCCAGACCATAATATGAACTACTCCGTCCTCTTATATCTGATTTAAATTGTTCTTAATCTGAGATTTTGCTGCAGAACGAAATTAGACGCTCTGCTGTAAGCTTTCCTTCAATTTTAATAATGTCACCAACTCCTTACGTTGAAATGCGGTAATAGTCTTAGATATTGTCACCCCCATGTTTGACAGTAGCTGACCCCTGTTCGATCCAATCACTTGACAGTCAGGCTCGTCGATGCATAATACTTGTCTCCACTTATCATCTGTTTGTTGCTTTATTACCTTCTCGCTAACTCTCGCGCCAGTTTCGCGCTTACTTGTTTTCTTTTTCTTAGAGTTGTTACCTTCAACAAGTGTGTATCCGCTCTGATAAGTATTTTTGGTCGTCCAGGCTTCAGTTGTTATCATTATTGTGCACTAGGTCTCTGGATCACGATACTCGGGTCAAATACGACGGATTCTGGCAGTCAGACACTTCAAAACTTCGAGATAATATTTGCCAGTAATTGTTTGGCGCGTTGGAATAAATTCCCTATTGATAATTCCTTTGCTATCGAATAATGGAATGCGGCTTATGGTAAACTTCTCGACTTTCATTCCGCACCTTGACGCGTTGTTTTTGGATCGTATTGAAAGCATCATGTTTCGTCACCCGTAACAATTAATTTCAGGACTTCTGTTGGTTGATTGATACGCACTCATTTTTGGTCATGCGTCCAAGTGTGTGGAATAAATTTTTGCAGAGACCTTTGTTTTGCCCAAATCTTCGTGTAGAATAATTCGAATTGTTTGCAATTATTTTCATTAAACCCGCATACTTTTTCGATCTTTTATGATGTCGAGTCTCGGATGTTATTTGTCGCACTGTGTATGTTTACAGAAAATTAACTTTGGTCTTTTTTACGTTTTTAACATTTTTAGACTTCGTTGTTTAAAATTTGTCCTTAACCTTACAAAAGTATGAACTATTAAACTACACACAGCGTAAAACATTTCTTATCCTACACTTCTCAGAGAGCCTAACATAAACTACCTGATGTATGTTGCTAGGGATTTAATTCTGGCGGAACTTCGATCAACCAGCAAGATAATCATAAACAACATAAAAGGAGAGCCCTACTATAAACTAGCAGATAAATCTGGCACCTAAATATGTTTTGGCTATCTTATCCTCCACCCCACCCCCAGAAAAAAACAAAAAAACAGTGAAATAATGCAAAGTCGTATGGTTGAACTACTAAGAAATAGATTCCTGGTGAATGAGTAGGTTTTTTATTATACCATTCACCAGCTATTGATCGATACCAATTGCTATTTTAATGAGTTGTTGTAATTTCCGGGTGTTATTCATTTAATTTTCGCCGTTAAATAATCAATTTTGTTGTTAACTTCCTAAATACTAAAATAACAATAACTAGGTATGAAGACATGTTAAAACAATAAAACCTACAACAGTTATAATGATTTTCAATAATGTTAACTGCGAATTTTTTTTTGGATATACATAAGAGTTGGTATGAGAACCTGAGAAGGCTCACTACATGTTGTACGAAGACGTGGCAAATCGCCAGAAATACGGTAATTGAAGCCGAGATTGCGGCACGACGCAAATAAAGGCTGTTTTAATTTGAGATTATTTATTAAATTTGTCGCCTCTTATAACATTGTCAACATACTACTACTCCGCGCAAGACGCTACGTTAGCGATATAAAAGAGAGGTGAGGTAACTCTGCAGATATCTTTTGTACAACTTTAGTTCTAGAAATATAGATTTTATGCCAAAAATGAATGTAGGCATTATATAAATAGCTTTTTTAACAGTTTTATTTAGTGAGTGGCGCCATCTATGTATTTGGGACACCCCGCATATTTAAAAGTAAATTATACATTATATATATAATATATAAATCTAAATAAAATTAATTCTATACCTTTGTATTAATTGTTATAATAATCTCGATTATATTATAGACATATAAATTCACAACACTCTGTATATCCATTTCGTTAATATTTCAAGCGTTATCCGGCCCGCCGTAAAACAGTGTACGAGTCAAGTTCGATTTCGGTATCTAGCGGATACCCTTCCGTCGCAAAATAGCCGTAAATATTTAAAATGCATACCGGCTTTCCATCGGCTGAATTTACGGGGTCATCTGCAAACAAACATTCCATTTCGGAGAGCCGGCTTCGCGAAGGAATTAAAAGACGCCGCCAGACCGGGGCAACGCCGGTTTTCCGGCATTTGGAACAATAAAAAGGGAATAATTAGGGTCGGTCGTGCGCCGCATTTAAGGTAGGCGCTGCGGAAAATAATTCTGCGCTTTAGGATAAGATATGTACTATGCATGGGCTTACTCGATGTGTATGTAAATAGAAATAATGGGAGGTATGAAGTTGCGCTAACACCTGCTTTCAATTTATGTATAAAGTAAACGATCATTGTTTCTATGATACTTTGTATTCTTCGCTGCAGCTGTAGAGTCGAGCTTTATTGAGGAAATTCCTTGCTAATAGTGAATAATAATGCGATGATCGAAGTTGGTGGTATTCTACTAGAGTAAACTGTTATCACGGAAAATATAACCTAGTTTCCAATAAGACATGATTTTATACTTTTAGAAGGTGCTGTTGATGGGGTATCGTTTATTTGAATAATGTATATTGAGCTTGCTAAAAATGTTCGAACACAATAATCTTTATCAAAGCACGAGAAAATTATTTCGTTTCTTAAAGGAAACTACTTACAAGGATGGGTTAAAAAGATCTAAATCGGCTGTAGATCCGTATAAGGGAAATCGATTTGAATGGGTTGTAAGGGAAAGCTCACGTTTTGCTGTATTTAAAATGGTTCTTTTTTTTAGACGTTTAGTTTATGGTACCTAAAAATCGGTGGTATACGTAATTTAAGTTGGTACTTTTTGTGTTTGAACTAAAACTTACCAAAGCAGAAAATACTGATGAGTGGAAAAAATTGATAAAAGATGTAGAATCCCATGGTCAGTATTTCAGCCGGCAATTCAGCCGCAACAAGAATTATGTTTTTCTTATACTGAGGTACATTTTTAGTCCGTAGAGCTTCATCGAAATCTAAATTTTCAGACTGCCTTTTTTTCTTTTTCAGTGTTTCTTTTTCTGTTTCTTTTTCAATGTTGCATTTACTACATCAACGACTATCCTAAGTTAATCATATACAGTATCGGTTATAAAAATGTCACCCTTAAAATGGTCCAAAAGCAACTCAAAAACTAATTATAAAATAAACCTTTATTCTGTACTTATACCAAGAATTGTTATGTACCAGTTATAAAAACAATGTTCTTATTAACTTGCTAAAAAAACCATCATGGTCAGCGGGAGGTTTGAGGGCGTGGTGTCCGAAAGGATGCAAGTCGCACACAGGCTCGTAGAAACATGGTGCCGAAAAGAATGGTTAAATGTTAGCTTTAGTAAAACGACTATGGTACCGTTTACCTGGAGGAGGAAATTTCCCAAACTCCGGTGTCCGTCCATTTTCGGCTCCAAAGTATTGCTGTCAACAGAGGCTAAATATCTAGGTGTGATTTTGGACTCCAAATTGACGTACAAGTCACACCTGGAACATGCTACAAACAAAGCCGCAAAGGCCTTTTGGGCCTGCAGAGGAATGTTTGGTCGAACGTGGGACCTAAAACCAGCAATGGTTCACTGGCTATACGCGAGAGTTATAGTACCAACTATAACTTATTCATCGCTAGTCTGGTGGCACAAAGCCAATCAAGGCTACGCGGTCAAGATCCTCGGCAAAGTCCAAAGGATTGCTTGCTTGGGCATTATGGGGGCCACGACCTCGACGCCGACGGCTGCGATGGAGATCATCCTTGGGCTTCCGCCACTGGAGCTGGTGCTGAGGTCAGAAGCAACCCTAGTAGCCTACACAGTCAAATGTAGTGGGTGCAAGGTATTCTCTGGCAAGTTCAGAGACCACACCAGCATCTTCAACTACATCGAACAGACAGCACCGCTGTCAATGAGAACCGACAAAATTCGGCCCGTGTATAGCTTTGCTGGGGGGATATAATGTCATAATTCCCAGCAACGAGTCAATAAAGACATGTGTACGCAAGTGGAGACGGGGCATTTCCCGCTGGTTTGCGGACGCTTCGAAAACCTCGAATGGCACAGGTATTGGGATTTGGAAAGAGGGAGAACCGGATCGCGATCAGTCTAGGGGTCTCCTGATCCATCTTTCAAGCAGAAGTAATTGCCATCCAGACATGTGCAGAGAGGTCCCTGAACTACGCACATGACCTGGAAGCGGTGGAAATCGTATCGGACAGGGCGCTACAAGCTGTCAAGTTTGACTCCGAAGTGGTGTTGGGGTGCCATAGAAGGCTGCAACAACTGGCGAAACATTGCAGCGTTACGCCAAGTCACAGCAGGGGACGAAATAGCTGATTTGCTAGCAAAAGATGCCAGTGGACGACTATTCTCAGGTCCTGAACCGACGTGTGGGAGTACCTATGGCAGTATTAAGACCTACGTTAGATCCGAGCTGGCCGCCAATCACCGGTCCTATTGCAACGGTGTAGACGATTTAAGACACTGTAAATCTCTCGGGATTTATCCAGATGAGGGAAGACTGTGTAAGGCAGTCCTATTGAGCAGGACCAAACTGAGAGCACTCACAGCGATCTTAACTGGACACTGCGCACTGAATAAACACATGCATCGCATGGGTCCAGTAAACTCTCTTTCATGTAAAAAGTGCCGGAGAGCAGAGGAAACTCCTGTGCACCTTCTTGTCGACTGCCCTGCAGTCTGCAGGGAAAGACAGGTTCACCTTGGGGATGCTCAGCTTGACGGACCCAAGTTAGGAAAATTACCACTCGAGCGGATTATGGACTTTGTTGCTAAAGTACAACCCGGTCGAGTGAGCTAAAATCACATGGGTGCACAACAGGCGAGGTACTGGCTGTTTGGGGTTAACGCCTCGCCCATGAAAAAAAAACTTGCTAAAAAAGATAATCATAAAGTAACTTAAATTTGTGATTCGTGTCCGCCTTTTGCGTTTAGTGCTAGCAGCTTTACCATTGTTAGCGGCTCTATTTTCTTCCACGTATTCTGTAGTTGCGCCCAAAGTACTGTTGTTGAATTTGGAGCAGCTTTTCGAACGTATCGGTTAAGTACCTCCCACAAAAGCTCGATCGGGTTGAGGTCTGAACTTTGGGGTGGTCACTTCATAACAATAATTTCCTCTTTGCGCAGCGGTTGTTCTAAATACTCACGGCATATCTTTGCAGTGTGTTTTGGATCATTATTAAGCTTTTATCTTCTCCCTATAACCTTCTTTTCTAAGGATGCCATCTATTTTCACCAAATCGCCGAGAGGTACCGGGAAAACAAACCCAGTCATGGACTGATGGACATGGAGGTATTGGTGTACTATTAACAGGATCCAAGTGCCATATGTTAGTGTTGGTCTGACCACTCTTTTATACACTTCTGTCTTTATTTGTTTTGGTATTTATCTTTTATCTAAAAATGTATTTCTTAATGTACTATATATTTTTTCGGATTTCCCTATTCTCTCATTTATTTCTTTCTCGATTCTCCCGTTATCTTCAATGGTTGTTCCTAAGTAATTGTAACTTTTAACTTGTTCCAAGGTTGTTCCTTCGATTTTGATGTTATATATTTTTTTTCTTCTACCGCTATTATCATTGTGTTTGTTTTCATCGTGCTTATCTCCATGTTTATCTTTGGTAGTTCTAGTCTTCAAGTTTTGCTGTAATGTCTTTTCTGAGTCTGCTATCAATTGCATATCGTATGCAAACATTAGTTCCTGTACATTATTTGCATTCATCTTCCAATTTCTTACTTTCATATTTTTTTCTTTTTGTTTGGGTTTTTAAATAGTATCATCTATTAGTATAGAGAATAACAATGGGCTTAATACGCATGCCTGTTTTAATCCAATTTGTGTTTCGAGTTCAGCTGATTCTGTGTTGAAGGTTCTGACTTTATTCTTGTTATTTTTATACAATACCTTAATCATCTTTATTATTCCTCTCTCTAGCCTTCTCCTTTCCAGGCTCTGTCATACATCTTCTAAGATCTATAAAACATATATCTATTTCTTTTCCTTTGCTTGTTAGTTTTTCTCGTAATTGTCTAATTACAAACTTTAAGTTTTGGGTGTTTTTTCTTTTTCTAAATCCATGTTGAGTATCTTCTACTGTAGTTTCCAGTTACTCTCGGAGTCTTTTTTCTAGTATTCTTGTCAATACTTTTCCTGGGATGATTGTTAACATTATTCCTCTGTAATTTGAGCATTCTTTTGTGTCTCATTTTAATTCAAAGTATTTAGTTAAATCTTCCCAGCATCCGTTTTCCTGCATATCTTTTTGCAGTTTGTTTATAGAGCTCTACAGTATTTCTCCTCGACCCGAATCCATCGACGACGTTTTACGCGTCGTTCGCACCCTAGAGAGACGTCTTGCGCCGCGACGCCCCACCAAAAACCAAGAGACCGAACGGACGAAGGCGACCTACGCGAATTACGTAACGGCACCGCAGTGCCAGAGCTAATACGTCCGCGACGCGATCAGCATGAAGTCCGCTAGACGACGCGCCGGTGCTGGCAACTCCTTCTTCCTCCACTTCTTCCCAATATCATCAGCACGCCGTTCTACGACTACTACAATCGCCGTTCCGTAGTAGCATCACTATCGTCGCCGTACCGCCGTGACATTTGAATAGAACACGTTGCGCCGGTGAACCTTTTTTTTTTCCACGACAAATACGTACTTGTTCCTTTCGCCGCCGCCTGATGAAAAGTAATTTTCGAGGCGTTTCGCGTCGTACTGAGGAATTCCGATTTGACGTTTCGTATTTAGTGACTCTGTAAGTGTTTTGAAAAGTTCTTTTCGAAGAGACACGATATCGTTGGAGTTTTACCCCTCTTTTTAGTATCTGTAACGTTTATCTCGCTAAGGAAACGTGTTTAATTACTAATTCTTGTCTTAACACCGAATGCTATAGCTGTGTCGAGCATGCTGACGGCTCGTATTGCGTCGCAGGGACATTCCACGAGAGTGTGTATCATGCTATGCGGGCGCTAGTTGATGATGTAATTGTTTTTTTCGTATGTTTTTTCTAATTAACGGAGTCCTTGTGATCATCGTTAAACAAGTAACGTATACACCAGAAATATCGCAGAGTTTGTGTTTTTCGTTTAATTTCGACAAGTAGCAAAGTTTTCAGTGACACGATTTTATTCTTTTGATTTAATTTACTTACTTCCCAGCAGAATAAGTATTTGGTATAGCTTTGAGTATTTTACGAGTTGAAAAGGTCTGATTTGTTATACATTTTCTTAGAGTGGTTTAACTTTTTATACTTTGTACATATATAGCACGTGTTAAATATTTTATTCCTGTATTGTATTAGGGAACAAGTGAAAGTCATAAAAAATAACCATAAAAAATAATGGGTTACATTTTACAGCAGTGTACCACAGCGCTAAAGCATTTATATTTTGAGCATATTGTTGGCATGTTTTCTCTTTCAATATTTATTATACGAATAGCTGAGAAGTAACGTATTGTAATAATGATATTTTCACTTTCAATATTATTGTCTCCTTATTCCAAATTATTGAACGATTTTAGTTAGAGCTTTTGTTTAATTTGTTGTAAAATTTGGTTTAATTAATTTCATATTAATATCTATAATATATCATTTTATAGAATAGCTTACATGTCATATAAAGATATAGAAATATAAAAACTTCCACTCCAAAATAGTACACAAATAAACAAATTACACACATTTTGATGCCTCAGATTTTTTAAGTGTAATTAAGCAATTTTGAGGTGCCTAATACAAAAATACCGTCAGATTTGTTCTATCAGATCTAATTTTCGAAATTCATTCTTTTTGTTCGATAGGAAAAATTAGCCAAATTAGATATAATGTTTTGTTATGTACGTAACTTTTTATATATTACTATTTGATAACTGTCGACTGAAATACACAAAAGATAGGTAGAAGGTATCTATTTTAACAGAAAAATATGCATTCAATCATCGCTGAAGATTCCAGCAGTAATCGGCCATCATATGAGTATCCTATCTTCTTTGGTACATTTCCTCCATAATGCTGACGTCTTTGTGAAATCTTTCCCCCTGTTCCTCGTTAATATCACCTAAGTTTTCTGGAAAACAATCTAAGTGGCCGTCAAGGTAATGCTCATATTACGTCCGAGTGACAATTTGGGTCTCCGAAATAAATATTTCGGTTAATTATTTTGATTTTGTTATTTATCCGTATGAGTAATAAATTTCACCGAGGTGTATCTCAAAAACTAAAGCTACTAGGAAGAAATGCCAGTTATTTTTGCAACTAGCACATCAGAATTATCATAAATCAGCTCGCATTTCACAGGCATCACTACACAATCTTTATATATATATATATATATAAGATTCTAAATATATATATTGACAAACCGCAATGTATATATATATATATATATCGCTTATTAACAAAATTTTTTTTAACAAAAACCTAAATCAATCCCTGTCTAGATAAATTTATAAATTATAAACGAAATATAAAATAAAAGTAAAAGAACTATAAATTTTGATATTCTTTTTTATAATTTGAACTTTTTAATTTTGTAATCGTACTTACACTCACACGTACTGTAGCGTATTCTAGATATCCTGGTCTTAGGCTTCTACCATTGTATCCGAAACTCCAAATTATTGTTATATGTGCTGGGACATTTTTAACATCAAATAACATTGAAGAATTTCAAAAACTATAACTAATTCGAAAAATAACAATTTTTTCTTTGGAGAGACCACTCCGACATCTGTGACTTTGACACAATCGTTATTTATTTATTAGGTCGTTTCCGGGGATACACACATTACATTCAGCTTGTTTACCTACATGATAGGCTACACAGTAAGCACACTCTTAATGGAATGAAATTATTTACAAATAAAAGCTGCCAGGGCCCTCCATCCGACATACAAGAAATTGTGAAGATTGTGTTTTATTTCGGGACGATACTTATTTTTAATGATGCCTCCAACAACAACAAAATAAGGGCATGAACCATATACTATCGAGAAAATATCAAATATAGAAGTATAAGAAAAAAAATTAGAAAAACATTGATATTTTAAATTATGTAAAAGTTAGTAATACATATCATTACAATATATAGCACGTGTTAAATACTTTATTCCCGTATTGTATCAGGGAAAAGTGAAAGCCATAAACTTGAAATTGGGGTACGTGTATTCTAACCATAAAAAATAATGGGTTACATTCCCCAGCAGTGCGCCACAACGTTAAAGCATTTATATTTTGAGCATATTGTTAGCATGTTTTCTCTTTCAGTATTTATTATACAGAATAACAGAGAAGTAATGTACTGCAACGATGATATTCCCACTTTCAATATTATTGTCTCCTTACTTCAAATTATTGAACGATTTCAGTTTGAACTGTTGTTTAATTAGCGTTTATATTTTTATTGTTATTAGAGACAAGGTATTGTTGGGGCTCTTTTCAATTTTTTGTTCGATATAATTAGTTGCAGTTAAAATCGTCCACTTACTATTGCAGGTTAATTTGTTCTAAAATCAGGCTTAATCAATTTCATATTAATATGTGTATGTAGTATATCATTTTATAGAGTAGCCTACATGTTCTATAAAAATACAGAAATATAATTTTCGGGTGCCTAATCCAAAATTGCCGTCAGACTTGTTCTATCACATCTAGTTTTCGAAATTCACTCCTCCTACCCTATTTAGGAAAAAATTCGCCAAAATTAGATATAATGTTTTGTTATGTACGTAACTTTTTAAATATTACTATTTGATAACTGTTAACTGAAATACGAAATAAATGGATAGGAGGTATTTATTTAACAGATAAATATGCACATATAACTTTCAATCATCAGTTAAAAATTTCCTTTTGTAAGATTTCCTTGCGCGAGGTTTACCGGAACAGTCTCGCTGAAGATTCCAGCGTTGATTTCACTAGGTCTTTGTAATTGGGGACTTTTTTCTTTCCAACAAAATTGTTCGGGACTACAGTGAAAGAAGTCCAGGCTTCTTTCTCAGCTTCGTTCATAGAGTTAGTCCATCAAACTTCAATTTTTTCATAACTTAGTCGAGGAAACTTTTGACATATACACTAGGGTGACAGAATGAAATAGACACCTACTAATTAAAAAAAGGATTCTATTCTCGTTATATATACAAAATATTTTAAAATTTTTAAATTAGACTAATATTTTGTCGATCCACCTTTACTTGCGTGAAGTGCTGCGAGTCGTCGTGGCATAGAATCTATTAAATGATTAATGGTGTCTTCTGGAATATTTAACCACTCTTCTGTAACAGCTGCCACGTGTTCTTCCTTATTGCTGGGTTTTCGGGGTCGTTTCGCCATATTTGTCTGGATTATGTGCCAAACATTCTCTATCGGATTCATGTCTGGTGATTGGCCTGGCCATGGTAAAATCCAAATCCCCTGTTCCTCTTTCCATGTGGTTGTTGTTCTTGCTTTGTGGCATGGTGCTCCATCCTCCATAAAAGTGGCGTCTTCTTTAGATAAAATGGCGTTGTCGAATATCGGTAGTAGTCCTTCTGTTAATATTTGGATATATTTTGCCGCATTTATATTTTCGTCACAGATTACTAATTGCGATCTTCCACCATACCATATCGCGCCCCACACCATGATGTTCACATCGCCGTATTTCACCGTCTGATGCAAAAATTTGTCGTCCAGTTGCTGTGACGAACGTCTCCATACCCACGTACGACCACTATCACTGAATTGGCAGTATCTGCTTTCGTCTGAAAAAATGACAGACCGCCAAAACTCTTCGGGCTTCGTTCGCATTTCGATTGCCCAAGCCATTCGGCGCCGTTTTTGAAACGCCGTAAGGGGAGATTTTTTCCTTGCCACCCTCCTATACATCCCCACACTGCGGAGGTATCGCAGAACGGTGCGCTGACTTTTCTGTGAAGTTGCCGCAAGCTCAGCTGTACTTTTTCGCGGTCCTCTTAACACTTCGCGCACAAGCACCCTTTTACTTCTTTCGGAAGGTCCGGCACGACCTGGTCTCGGCTCCGCTGTTATTTTTTCCTTGCGTTTAACTTGTGTAATCACACGGTTAACTGTGGACAACGGAATATTTGAAAATTTACTTATTTCACGTTGCGAAGCGCCGGGTTCACTCTGGCCAATGATGCGACCCCGGGTGAAGTCGCTAATATCACTCGAACCTTGTAAGCGAGGCATAGTTGTAATGATACTAAACTATGACGAATTCCTTCCGATACATCTACCCCTACCCTAACGACAAGACTAATTCGTTCTTAGAATTTAGCTGTTTACATATTTATACCGCTTTACCTGGTGTCTATTTTATTCTGTCACCCTAGTGTATGCTCAAAACAGTCGTCTTGCAAATATAGAGCTTTAACATATTGCTTCAAAGAGACCCAATTTAAAGTGAAGAGATGGAAAAGTTACTTTTCCTCTGTCGACTAAATGTTCACTTGTAATATTCTTTTGTCCTTTCGTTTATTAAAACAATGAACCATTAAGAATTTGCTGCATTTAGTTAAAGATTTTCAAGAATTTTCAAATCGGAAAATAAGAAATGACGTAGAAAAGAAATGTGACGTGATGGGGAAAAGTGGGTTCGATATTTGATATTGGCACACCTATATTAGTTAAAAACAAATGTCAGATCGTATTCGTCAGAATTTCTTTTATTTGTTGGCCAGTGTTATCCAAAAAAACTCCAGTCTGTCCTCAAACATGAAGACCTGGGAAATTATTTACTACATCGTCTACCATCAAAATTGTACGGTTTAGGGAAAATAATAAAAGGATAATTAAAAGACCACTGTGTGCATGTGTGTGAGTAGACTATCCATACAATATTGTAACAGATAAAATCTACAAATTTCTCAGTACCGTATGTTATCATTTATTTTTATTGGCTAGTTCTGGGATTAAGCTAGGAATGTGTTTATTTATCTCATCCTATAAAAGGCGATATATTTTCGCAATATACATAGTAAGCGCTTTAATTTTTTTTTCTTAAAAAGAACATTTATACTTTAGAAGACTTTAAAGCAAGCAACGTACCAATAAAAAAGATTAAATGAAAAATGATAATATGTTATTTAGAATCTAGCATTTTGAACGTAAAATTCGATAATTGAATTAGCACTCTCTTCTCGTTGAACGAAATTTGTAATACAAACACTTCATTCATATTTGAGTGTATTTCAAATTTTCTATTGTAATTCCATCGGTTCAAAGAAAAGAGGAAGCACAAGTTTTTCCAAGTAGTTTATACGAAATAATATTACTAGATCTTGATTATTGAGTTACCTACGCAAGAATTACATTTGACGATGGAAATCTACGAGGAGTAGAGTACACGTGTTGTGAATACGATATTAATTTATACGGTACATTGCATACTAAAGTAGAGAGTTTGTGAATTAACTTCATGATCAGTGATCAGTATTCTAGAAGAATCTAACTAGTAAAATATAGATTTAAATTGAAACAAGAAGATTTTTCGAATTATACAGTTATAAATTTTATGTAAAAATTTACTAAAAATGCTTCCCAATTTCAATACACACAAAAATTAGATGAAAATTAATACAATATAGCGTTTAATATTTATAAGCATTTAGTATACTCCGAGAAAAGAGTATCGCATAATTTATTTTTGTAGTACAAGAATGATTTTAAATATGTATATCCTAATATACTCCAAAAAACAATTGATATGATTATTTAACTGCCGGAATACCGTGTAAACCTCACCTCAGTCAGCCGACATAAATATTATTGAAAATTTGTACCATATTCATGAAAACAAAAGTGCCCAATGCTTTGCTAAAAGAATGGGACAGTATTTCGCTTCAAATTTTAGTCTTTCAAACTAACGCTTTATAAAACAACTTCTAAATCTTATTCTTCGTATATTTATGGTCTGATATAAGAACGTGTAATTACATTTCGTAGTTCTTTAGTTCAATTCGTCCAGCATGGATGAGAAATTATTAAAGTACACGAAACTTTCGCCAGAAAAAGGTCGTTACGAAGTAATACGTGCTGGTTTAGAGCGACTATTTCTTTTACTAAGTTCGTAGTACAAACTCCTTTGTAGTAATAATTCGGTGTACCGTTTCGATGAGGAGTATTGAAAATAGATACCATCGAATTTGCAATGAATATATTTGGCAGAGGAAAGAATAACAGAAAAAAGGGAAACGTGAAAAATACGTATAATGGCGAAAAATCTTCAAATTGATTGATCGGTCATTTGATCTGTCATAGGAAATTGATACGTCGGTATGGCATTATTGATTGTGTTGGTTCGCTCGTCGCAGAGTATTTGCATACAGGTCATTTATATCCACCTGAAAAGATGTGTTTGAGAAGCGCGTATTTTGTAAAATTGTTTGCGTTTAATTGGGATTACAATTGTACATATATGTTTTTATAAATTATGAATTAGAATAATAATTATCTATAATTAACGGAGTATAACATTTTTAGGATTTTGTTTTGTTGCTTTTGTATCTTATTTAGGTTTGATTAAGAGGTGTCTCACCAGATGGTGTTCAAGTGACTATTGCTAGATGCGAATGTAATAGTACCAAATAAGTTATTTCGTTTCTTTCCTTTATTACTGTATAATTCACAGGTATGGCAGTAAACCCCACTTAAAAAAATTTATAATTGCTCGGGACGCAGCGTTTCGAGAGCACGTGGACTTTCTTTGTCGGTAACACGGTTGATAATGAGAGTCTACGTGCTCTCGAAACGCTGCGTTCCGAATAATTATAAATTTGTGCGAGTGGAGTTCACTGCTATATCTGTGAACTTTCCTTTATTGCTTGCAATCTTATTTTTATCTCAATTTTCGTTTTTTCTCCCTTCTTGTGGAGTCTATATATTGAGGTTTGCTTTCATTTATGATTAGTAGATTATTATAACATAATTCTTCAATTTTTTTGCATATTCTGGTCTACGGATAATTGGATTTATATATTGGTTTCACCGTAGTATACTATACATATAGTTTTCGTTCGTGGTTTAATTTTATGAGATCATTCTTCTATATAATGTATAAGATTCGGGATAGACTTCCTTCTTGCGATAAGCCGTATTCTGCATAGAACAGATCGTTTTCCTCATTGTTTATCTTTGTGGTTTGTTGTTTATCTTTTAAGTAGGTTTTTAGTAGATTTAATTCGGCTCCTTTTATGCTTGAACATTCTAGCTTTTCAATGAATTTTGCTTTTGATATTGCGTCAAATTCTTTTTTCACGTGTATGAATATGGTTACTACTACATCTTGATACTCCATTTTTCTCTTGATCAGGTTAGTTAAGATCATACGCGCAGATGTTGTTCCTTAATTCTTTTGAAATGCATATTGTTGTTGGGGTATTATATTATTTCTTAATAGATAATTTGACAGTCTTGGAATGGAAAGTTTTATTCATTGATATGTATACTTCGATAATATGTATATTTAATAATAAATAATCTTTTGAAGATGTTTTGAGGCTTTTTTACACCGAAAGATAATGTCTGATTTCGTAATAAGCCTGTTTGACTTCGTGGAATTATAGAAATTTCGCTCGCATTTATACGTTTTGTAATGATGAATGTAATGAAAATTTTACTGGTTTACCTATTCCAGATATTTTCTCGTAAGTGTTTGGTGCACGCTGTTATTTTTTTTATTATGGTTGATGTTAGAAGTTGGAGGCAAAGAACCGTTAATACGCCCTCTTTATGAATTTTAAGCACAGATATTCACCCTGTACAGGTTTCTTTCTAAAGTTTTACAGATATCTACTTTAGATATTCTTTATTAGCTTATTATTCACAATTTTCTTGTTTTAAGAAAAAAAAAGTCCCTTCAACACTTGTAGAGGAGACGTAAACTTTACTATCGTTTATTATATACATCGCTTTTCGTAAACATAGTTTTTATATAAATAAATATTTCAAAATTTCATTCTTAAAAAACGTTTAATATACTGTACTCACACATTTCAATCACATTGTATAAACATGCATTATTACGAATTTATACTTATAATCTTCAAACTGGCAGCATTTACCTTTATAATCTCACTCATATCAACTATGTATATACTGTGTGGCCTACCATATAGGCAAACAAATGTGTTGCTATGGATATAGAAAAACATCGTGCCAAAATCATGTTGTCATCGTTTCTCCTGAGAATAATTAGATATTTTCTCAAATAACTTTTTAATTTACAAAGATCTTCGTATATATCCATCCATAAAGTATATCGGCTGATACTACAAATAAAATTTGGATATTCTGGGCATATTTTGGAAGCCGAAGACCAGTCCATCTTAAAGGCGAGAAATCACGTGCGAGTGACTACGATTTCATAGATTAAAGACATCGAATATTCTTAAGTTCTTCAAAATTATTTGTATTATTTTTGTTTCGCAAACTAATTAGAATATTTAAAGATTACCTAGACAGGTTTTCTGTAAAACTCATATTTTTTTTGTAAAAAAGCGGTATACATTTATTAATTTGTCAATATGTTTATCTTTTCAACCTTTACATTTGGTTATTTTAATTAGAAAACATTTAATTTAAAAACAAATAGAACAAAATTTAAATCAAAGAACCCATTTAAAAAATGAAAAAGCCTGAGATTTTCCACCACAGTTTATACGACAAGTAATTCTCCTACATATCTAACAGTTGTGATATTGACAAAATTATATCTACTATTTCTTTACGTTCAGAAATATAATTCTAAGTAATTCTCAACTCATACTATTGCAGAAGTATTTATAGGGAAACTTTGAACTAACATGGAACTATAGAAAGTTCGCTGAGTGTATTGTCTTTTATTAGGTCATTTGTTACTTCATCAAAACCAGGTCCTTTACGGCAGCCTAATTATTATTTTCAAATTTCATTTGCCGTGTCTTCGTTTTGTTTCCGTCCTTTCTTGTGAGCATTTCTATTTTTGTGATTTATTTTTTCAATTTTGTTTACTTGTGCATTTGTTAATGTCCAAAATTGACGTTTTTCTGGTTACACCAACTTGTGGAATAAATATTTTTATTATTATCGCAATAAAGAAGGAGCATTATCTAAAATATTGCTATTACTATCTTTATTATTCTACTAAATATATGAAACGTTAGTATTAATGACTTGATTAAATTAACTTTTGCTAATGTATTTCGAAAATTCCATTTCATAATGATTTTAAAGTTATTCAACGGACAAAATATAAAACAGGGGGAGTGGCAGCAGTAAATAAAATGCAAAATTAATTTCCTTCTCGCTGCTTCTAATACAATGCAATCCCTCTCAAAAACGGAAAACTTTTCCAATTTATTCTTACACCATGTTTGCATAGGTTGTCTGAAAAAGGTTGTTCTGACTTATAACTTCATCTTGTTTTTCATCTCCCCTCAGTATTAAAACATGCATTTTAATACCGATCATTATTACTAGAGACCAGATTATATGCAAAGTGCATATATTTGATTTTATTTATTTATTATATTTTACGTCTATTGGTAGATACCTTACACTGATTAAAGTTAATTAACACTAATTTATTTTAATCAGTGTAATACATCTACATATAGACGTAAAATATAATAAATAAAATCAAATACATATATGCACTTTGTATATAATCCGGTCTCTAATTATTACATTAATTCTGAGAAGAAAGCTATAGGAACATACATAATTAGTTAAAGCGAATAACAACTTAACTCTCAACTATGATCGGTTCAAATTTAATTTTATATTATTATATGCTGCAAACTCCGTGAGCGTGAATAACAATAATTGACAAATATAACGCCCTACAGCGGCGCACAATTTGACGTATAAACTTCTATGATTAGAAGATCGGCGAAAGCGAAACCTCAAGGGCTTTTAGTGTATGTTCGTATAAAGTTCGACTGTCATTGTGATGCTAATTGTATCTTTTGACGTTTGTGTATGTATACGTGCATTTAGCTGAACAATGCAGCGTTTAATTAGTATACAAATATTATAGCTACAAAGTTCGAAGTAACTATAGTTTATAGTACAAATTGCAGAGATTGTTAATAAGAATGCAATGCGTTTCTTAATAAATTATTAGAATAGCAGATTTCATTCCTAAATTACATACAAATCAACTACGAATTATAAGGAGTGTTTAGAAAAATCCAAGGTCAGGGTAATCCGTGGAAATTTGATGTCTGATAGGATTCTTTCCAAAATTCACCCGTAGATAGATTGATACGAGGGACGTCTTTTAAGTTTTGCATAGTGGGACATAGAGGGCGCTGCTAATCAAATGTCAATATTAAAAATTAACTTCCATCTTCAGTTAACCTAAATCCTAAAAGTTTCAATACGATACGAATAGCATTGTAGCTACAACGAACTGTCAAAGTTAACAAACCAGTTGAAAAATGGAAATAAACTGAGAAATTTTTTATAATTTTCGAAGACAATTATCTTTGTTTTCGATAATGAAGCCCACATTTCTGGCGGCTGCAACGACTTCTGTGAAATAATTGACATACACCAATTTTTTTGCCATCCGTCAAAGTGTGTGGAATAAATTTTGTTCAGACCATTGTTTTACCAAAGTCCTCGTGAAGAATAAGGCGAATCGTTTCTTTGCTGATGTTTAAATCGTCTTCCGTCATTTTCAGCGTAGCAATACGATAATTTTCAATAAAACCATTCTAACCTCTTTTTGCCTTTCAAAAAACGTTTATGCCACAGAAAAGCATTTGCTCTATTCAGACAATTATCACCGTATACTTGCTGCATCAATCGGAATGTTTCATATGCACTTTTACTCGAGTTTTGCGTGAAATTTAATAACTGCCCTTTATTCCATGTGAGCATTTTAAATATAGACACAAAAATTGTTATGGGAGAACTGTCATAACTTTGCAGTTTATCGACGGATTGAAGTAAAGTTAATTTTATAGGGAAGAGGAATGCCACAGATTTCAAACGCCAACCTAAACACATAGGTGGCGCTACTAATTACTTAGATAAGATTCGAGCCTGGGGGCTTGTATTTGATAAACAAAATATACCCAGAATGTACAAGACGATGCGAACTCATAAATGGATAACGTTTCGTATCGTATCCGTAAAGCAGAACAGATAACCAAAACAACATGAGGAAAGTAAGACATGCAAGCTTGTTTGAAATGAAGGAGATGACCTATGATATAGATATGGTACTATCTGAACTCTATAACAAAGATACGTGTGATTTCCATTGTACTGTTGAAATGGCTTCTTTGTCTCTATATCCAAGTTCTTGATGATTTTCAAATCTGAAGCAGTGATATCTTTTACGTTTCAAGAGTCTAAATACACTTGCCAATTACCTAGTAGAAAGTTGATTGTTAATTTCGATTAAACTAATATTAATATTGAACCACCGTTGGTTTTAGTAATAATAAAATTACAATTTCCTTACAATTAACCAAAGTAATTAAATTCCTGAAAAAAATATCAGTCTCGGCAGGATTTGAACCCACGACCTCTGCGTTACCGGCGCATTGTGCTACCATAACACCACGACACCGTTTGCTGTTAAGAACCTGTCTTTAATAATAATACAGTGTCTGTGAAATATTACAATATATCTACAGACGTCGTGACATCTGAGTATTAGAAGCGATTTGAACTCGGAACAAGCGGTCTCGTAGTGTAGTGGTAGGACAATGCGCCGATAACGCAGAGGTCGTAGGTTCAAATCCTACCGAGACTGATATTTTTTCAGGAATTTAATTATATTGGTTAATTGCAATTGGAAGTTGTAATTTTATCATTGTTAATTTGGATGTTTTCGTCTAATTGATTTCTACGTTTCCGATGACTTAATTCGACACACCCTTCATTTTTAATTTTTAAAGTAAGCGTGTACACCATGGATTCTATGGAAATAAAAAAACCTATACATATTTGTATATTGCATTTTAAGTGAAATTCTCGATATAAACAACAGCATAGGAATCATGCAGTGATCACCTCAGAGTTCTGATTTGGATGTAATTGAAAGTACACTTCGTCTATTTTCAGTTCTTACCTGCGTCATTGTATTGTCGTATAAGTTAAGACAATTTATTCATTTGTCGATCTTTCTCAAGTACTGAAAGAATTAGAGTGACAGACAAGGATAATGGTATATACTACTGTGTTATTCAAGTTACGTGAACTGTTTATCTTCTAATAATAACTGGAATATAAACATACACACTAAGAAGAAATAAAATAGAAATTCGACCCAAATCTACTTTAATTCTTCACATATTGGTCCATATTTGTGACTTAAAATTCCTAACCTACGAGGGGTGGTCCAGAAGTTCGTGGAATGAAAGGGTTTTAAATAAAATAAAACAATAAATCTATTTTTTCTTTTCAATATAATCACCCTTAAGCACAATACATTTATTAGATCTATTAATTAATTTTTCTAAACCATCATAAAAATATTTTTTATCTTTCGCCCCAAAATGGGCCAAGATAGCCTTCTTTACCTCATTGTCGTCGGAAAATATTCTTCCACGTAAGTCTTTTTTTAAATTGGGGAACAAATAAAAATCACTAGGTGTCAGGTCTGGACTGTAGGGTAGATGGACTATTGATTGAAAGCCATGCTTGTGCAGAGCAGCCATTGCAACTTTGCCCTTGTGAACCGGCGCATTGTTTGAGCGTTCTTTCCTTGCTTCGAAAGGAACTGTATCTCAACACGGTGTTCAATTTCCTCCATAGTTTCAATGTTCTTCCGGATTGACTTGTTTAGCAGGCAACTATTCGTAAACGACTGATGCTATAGGGCTGTAACTTAACTTATATACTAATGATGCGTCGCCAATCAGAATGACACCTAGCGAGCGCCCTTATCCCCACTCCATCCCCTCCTTTCCACGAACTTCTGGACCTCCCCTCGTATTTCACGTTATATGTTAGATATTCAAATAAATATATTTTTCATTAAATAGTTGCTGTAAAACATTAATAAATCAAAAGATAGTTAATTTTATTAAAATAAAATAATTTGCGCTACAATACCTTAAATTTATTTCCAAATCAACTGATTATACGGTATTTAATTTGATCCAGATGTATTGATTTGTTTCATATGGATAAAAATCAATGACGTAGGTAAAAAGTGAACATAGACGAAGTGTATGTTGAACTACTTGGACAGAAAGAAAGCCGAGAGACAAAAAGTGACTAGCATAAGTATTAAATTGTATCATTTATATAGATATTCTTATAGATTTTTTTACTACTTTAATGTACGTTATACCTTTTAAGAATTATTTGATTTGTTTTTTTTCAATCATCATTATTGACTGCAACTAAACATAGAAACTATTAGTTAACATATTGATAGTACTATAGATAATTGCAATGTTCTTTTAAAACTCTTATTACCAACGATAAGAAAGGACCTATTACAGACGAAACATTTCATAAAGTATCATTTGACTTTATGCTTTTCTCTTGTATAGATTGATGGATATTCTTTTACGTGTATACAATGAAACGGCTCTGCTCCGTTCTTAATCTAATAGAATTTATGCAGGTACCATTATAATGTTATACTAGAAACTAAGCTGAATAGCGTTGCGCTAACAGCATTAAGATAGTAATCATTTTCGAATTAGGGATTACGTATTTTCTACACAAATTCCTCGCAGTAATCCGATGTTATCGCCGAAAGCTACAATACAACAGCGGAGCTACGATATTGTATAGTAGACGCGTTACAACCTTATTGTTATTTAATTCTGGCCCAATCTCAATGCCATCGGCGACATTTTTACTTGAAAATTATGCTAATATTAGGAACTGTAATAATAGAAATAGGAGGTGGCAAGATCGTGGAGAACGGTCTCGTTTATATGTCAGATATTATAACGAAACTGTTTATTTTACGTATTCGGAATGTAAATATTTTGCGGAAAATTATAATCGACTTTAATATAATTAGATAACGTATCTTAATTAAAGAGACCCGTTTCTGACACATTTTGACTGGGTGTTATCGTACTTTGACATTTAGGCCAAATATTTACTTAATTATGGACACAAGTGTAAATGAATACGATCAATATTGCTGCTGTAATATATGAAAACGCCAAATACTTAGGGAAATTTAAGTTAGACAACCTCAGCATTGGGTTTCTTAAACATAATGAAGTATCCAGTAAATATGCACTGTTTATTAAATGCAATTATTATAAACCAGCACGCATTATTAAAATTTTAACGAAAACAAAATATTACTTACTAAGTTATTGTTACGTTCTCCTGGTTTGAAGAACAACGCCGCTGTAGCCTGCTCGTAATTTCCTAAATTACTTGACCAATACTTACTTGTAGAGTATGTTCGCTTATTTACTAGAGGAGAGGTTGTACAGTGAAACTCAATGCGCATGCGCAAAAAATATATTTAAAAATGAAATGGTTACACGGTTTCCACTCTTGCCTATGTACATGTACGATGTACGTAAGATATATAGATTTGCAATAATTGCAGTTATTCGAGCTCTCTTATACATGTAATGTACATTAGCATTTGTATATGTATTTTCATTGGTAGCAACATAAAGTAATGCCTCAGCATGTACGTTGCAACGCTATGTCTTAATTCTGTTTAAAAGGTCAAACTCTTATATGCTTCCTCTGAAGCTTTGTCAGAGGCATGTACTAATGCCTCTATCTGTTTGCATGCACCACTACCTTTTATAGGAGCCAACCCTATTTATTTCTTAAATTTATAAGCGCACCTCGGTGCTATGCTTATTTATATGTCCCTTTCCGGGAGCCTAATATACTTTCCTTGTTTTAAATTTGCCTAAGGGACTTGGCCCTGTATTATTGGCATGTATTTGTACTTGACCAAATATGTTTGTTATATTCACATTTATAGGGGAACCCACCCTATCTCTTAGAGCTTGAACGCCTGGTCGAGGGCGACAGTAGCGATAATAGCCGATCTCAATACAAAAGTAATGTCACAGCTACCCAGGCGTTCTCGTTTGAAATATTACGCTATGTGCAATCTTTAGCTCTGTATTACTGCGCCCCAAAGAAGGGAAAAATCCAGTAACCAGCAAATGTGCGAACTGCGCACCGACAAGTAAAACGGAGCGATGATGCCGACATTACACAAGAAAACTGGTCCGTGACACTCGTCCGCTACGACGAGCAACTAAATGAAAAATTTCTAAGTCCCGATACGACAAGGACCGAACAAACGTACAAAAGACAACGGGCGCTGTGGCCGCAACGACAGTCAGCAAGAAGCGGAGTGATCGTACTTGTAGAGGAGGTCTATACATGCGCGCCGACAATCTCACCAAAATAATTTCCGACACAAACTTAACTGAAGACTAAAAATATGTATAGACGACAATGGACACAGTAGCCTCGACGTACGATGATAGAACATCGAGAATTTATACTTATTAAAAAAATCTATACATGTGGTCCGACGACGTTACCAAATGACTCCCGCCAGAAATAAATGTATAGACAACGTCCTCGACGATTCCCGCCAAAACTAGAAAAACTTAGAAATCTCTAATAATCTTACGACGACGTTACTGTACACGTTACGACGAGGCACGAAAGGTGACCGAGAGTGCACGATCGCTAATACCTCGACTGTCGCGCGGGAGACGACTGCCTATGCTTGTGTACCTTAAATTTCAAGAAAACTCCCATTACATATCCGACGACGTTGCAGTGAATGATTTCTAATTAGGCAGTTTTAGCTAGCGTAATGCGAATGGCTGACTTGCATACATATACAATGCGTAATGTACATACATATTAAAATAAAATTGGATATAAGAGAGCAAAATAAACAAATATAAAATTGAAAACAAAGTAATATTCTAAATCAAAATAATAATGGTAACCCATACGGTTGCAAAGAAGATAAAATACATAGTAGCAAAAAACTTACAAAACACAAAAAACAATGTTAAGTCCTTAACAGTTATATTATTTTTTTGTTATATACATCGTCCAAAAGTTTGGAAGCAGCAATGGATTTTAGAAAAAGTCACAGATAGAGCAAAATTTTTGTGTGATTATTAGTGATAATCATCAAATAAAAGTGAATTAATTCAAACATAATAATATTTATGTATTTAGCTCGTACGTTTATTTTCGTCGCGATTATTAAAGGCAGAGGAGGTCACTGCCTTTAATAATCGCTGCATAAATTTTAGGCATTTTTTGAGATAGTCCACGTCAATTTGTTGCCATGCGTTCTCTGAACATTCCTATAGGTATTAAGTGATCTGAGGTTGTCGCTATTTAGCCCTTCGATCTACATCATCCCACAAAAACTATAGGGGATAAATCTGGACATTGAGGAGGTCATACCATTAATTTTAGTTCATTGCTTTCTCCTCAAAAAAGTTTACAGATTCTAGCCGTATGCTTCGGGCCATTGCCTTGCTGGAACACAAACGGCTTCCATATTGAATAGCACGATTTTGAAAAATATCAAAATTCCCTTCTTTCCACATTGTACCACTGATTTTTACTAAATCAACCGTAGTTGTTCCAGTAAAACAACCCCAAACCATAACGCCGAATGGCACCAAGCAGGGCCTCCCTAGCTCTTTCCCCCCGAATATTGTGGCCATCACCTTTTTCGTTGATAGAACGATTTTCGCCTTTCTGGGACGAGATTCATCAGGTCGCTGCCATTCCATGGACTCCCTTTTCGATAAACGATCGTAAAATAGAACCATTGTTTCATCCCCTGTGATAATGGACTCCAAAATCGGTTTTGGGTCGTCTCCACATATGTTTACAAAACGACCTCGCAAATTCGACTCGACGTTTACATTGGGGAACAGGAAGTCGCCGTACCATTTTGCACTAATTTTATTCTTACCCAAATGGTCATGGAGAATTCAACGAATACTTACTTGATTCGGATGTGTTTGTTATACTGCTAATTTCACTTTCAAACGGCGATCTTCTAGCACTAAATCTTCAATAATTGCAATTTGTGGAGACGGAGTTTGAACACGTTTAAACCTGTATAAGCCTGTCAGGCCGAGAATTTATGGCGCCTACCTCATACGTTGTTCTGCAGTCAACTGTCTGCGTTTTGGCATTACAGTCTTTTGTTATTTTAAAGGAATTTTACGTTGCTTCCAAACGTATGGACGATAAACATACATCTTTATTATTTACCATCCTTTACGCAGAAAGCTTTATATTAAATTTGAACACCAACAAAATTTTCATCTTTGTTTTTTACTTATTTAATAAACAGCAGGGTAGTTTCCTTAATAAAGAAAGAAGACGGTGTGTTGCCTTGTTTATGGTTTCCATTCTACATTCTAAATTTTCTAGAGAATACTTTTCTTTCTTTTTTTTTGTAATGAAATGTTCGTTACAGTCTTTCACTTGTTTATCCTCAAATTGAAAACAACAGAAAAAAAGCACAAAAAATGCCAATGGGTTCGCAAAAGCTCAATGCCTGAAGCTTTATCTAGAACATCTTAAAGTTCGCAATACATAATTAAGAGAATTGCGCTCCTAAACAATAGAAAGCTTCATAATGGAGTTTAAGGAGTGACTGGTTTATTGCCCGAAGGAAAGCGGATGGCAGTTAAAAGTACTGATTTAAAATCCAAGTTTTATTTACTGTAACGATCCCAATTTCTAATTTATCAGTTAGGAGTTGAAGAAATTCATTTTATTTCAGCTCTAAATTTGAAATTCTAAACAAATTATCTCTCTTATATTTTGCGTAATGGTATTTAATTATTTCCACACTTTCAACTTTCTTTCAATTTCCATCTCTGATTATTTCATCTCCCTTCTTCATTATTAATTACAACTTTGTTTTAACTAATTTGCCATTAGAGAGTATTATTCACAAACTTTAGTTAGGCTGTAATTAAAAGAGAAATATAAGTAAACATATGTCGGACAAGTAACAGAACTTTTTAAATTCACAGAAGTTACTAACGCCATATATTGCCTTTACACAACGACACCACAAGAATTAAACTCGAACAAGTGGTAGTTAAGTTATAGTGCTTAAAGTGACAGTACTTTTTATCTTTGGATGTTGTTTATTGTTCCGTAATGGGAACCTTTTAGTTTCTGCTAAGCGTTGGAAGAAGAAAATAATAACATTAAGCCAGGTCTAAACTGTAGAGCGGGGGTGGGGGTACTGGAATGTTTTCCTATGCCAAAAATTCTCTAATCGACAATGAACTGTGACTGAGGGCACTATCGTGATGCAAGATCCACGACCTGGCAATATCAGGTCGCACACATAAAACTCTTTTCCGAAAACGTTCAAGAATCTCGCGACAGAAGATTTAATTCACTGTCTGGACTTGCAGTACAATTTCACGAGATACAAAGAAGATGATAACCATGGATTCGATTCGGGATTTAATCATGCGAGCATCTTGTCGATTTGTTTTAGGATCGTATTTGAATACCCATGATTCGTCACCTTCTGTACAGGAAGTTCAGTTCTTAAGCGATCCAGCAGTTGTTGGCTAATGGAGATGCGATATTCCTTTTGTTCATTAGACAAGTTCCCGGGCACCAGCTCTTTGTCACAATTCGATGAAGAGTATCTTTACTCATGCTGACTTCATGCGCAATCATCCTGTGTTTCAACCATCTGTCTGTGCTGATAGAGAATGCACCTTTGCTACGCTTTTGTTGGTTTTCGTCAGAAGCGATCATCCTCAATGGTTTTGTGGCCATCTTTGAAAGGCTTGTGCCATTAAAAAAATTGTGCTGTTGAAATTGCAGCATCTCCATATGCTATTCTTATCATTTGTAGTGTATCTGAAGCAATTCTTCTCGGTTTAACGCAAAATTTAATTGCATATCGCTACTCGATATTTGCCTGTACTTTACATGTGACATGGTATTGGAATTTAAGTATAAACAGTTCGTGGTCACGCCACTGACACTAGACTGAGTGGCCTGCACCAGTTCTGGTTTCATACTTACCTCCTCCACAACATCTAATCAACTCCACTCTGCTGTTATCACATTCAACGTAAACAATTCATTCTAATTAATTCTGAGACGTAGCTCGTGTATTATGAAACTCTGAAAACTTGATAGCATACTAAAGTCGACATGTACCATTGAACTATATTTTCAATAACCAGACACTTCCGGTTATATTGGAAGTAGCTATTTCTTCAAAATATCTCTCAAAACGTCAAAACCTAATCTGACAACCGCATGTCAACGGTATTATCTAAACTGAACCACCTACACTTAAGCAGTCTCACTAACACCACAGAATAAGTCAATTTACACGTTTTTAAAGTTATTCTAACACATGGGCTGAAATGTTCCGGGCCTAACACATAGATCACTAGGTTTTATTGCAGTCACCTTTCCCTCAGTTAGTACTAACCTTCAAAAGGCAGCTGTATAAATTTCATGATATTCTATTCATTAGTTTGTGAGTTATTGTGCTAAGAGTCACGCTACTTTTGTTATTTTCAAAACAATGGATCAAAAACAATTTCGTGTTTTAATTTTACACTGCTTCTTGATGGGAGAAAATGCCGTTCAAGCGAAGCAATGGCTTGAAAAGTGTTATGGGGACTCCGCTCCATCAGAAACAACAATAAAACGTTGGTTTGCTGACTTCAAATGTGGTCGTAGAGACACCGATGATGCAGAACGCAGTGGACGTCCAAATGAGGCGGTAACACCAGAAACCATCAAAAAAATCCACAAAATTGTTTTGAATGATCGAAAAGTGAAGTTGCGTGAGTTGGCTGACATCGTAAAGATATCAAAAGAACGTATTGGCTTTATATTGCATGAGCATTTGACTATGGGAAAGCTCTGTTCAAAGTGGGTGCCGCGTTTGCTCACTGTTGACCAAAAACAAGAACGTGTTGATGATTCTGAGCAGTGTTTGGCCATGTTTAAACGTAACAAACCGGAATTTTTGCGTCGATATGTGACAATGGATGAAACATGGATCCATCACTTCACTCCGGAATCAAAACGATCGTCATCTGAGTGGACAGCAACTGGTGAACCTCGTCCAAAGCGCCCGAAAGCACAACAATCGGCTGGAAAGGTTATGGCCTCGGTATTTTGGAATGTGCGTGGTGTAATATTCATCGACTATCTTGAGAAAGGAAATACCATTAACAGTGAATATTATATAGCGTTATTGGAGCGTTTGAAGGCCGAAATTGCAAAGAAACGACCGCATATGGCAAAGAAAAAAAATTTGTTTCATCAAGACAACGCACCGTGTCACAAGTCAATCAAAACAATGGCAAAACTACATGAATTGAACTTCGAATTGCTTCCACATCCACCGTATTCGTCAGATTTGGCTCCCAGCGACTACTGGCTGTTCGCAGACCTCAAAAAAATACTCGCCGGTAAAAGATAAATCGTTCTACAAAAGTGGTATTGAAATGTTAGAGCGGCGCTGGAATGATTGCCTTGCTCTTGATGGAGATTACGTTGGTGAATAAAGCTAATTTTGAACCAAAAAAAAACGTGTTTTCTTTGTTCGGCCCGGGACTTTTCAGCACATGTGTTACCAGCTTAAATTTAAAGAAGAAAAAGTTCATGGCTTGCTAGAGAGTAAATTAATCGATCATATGGTATAACATTCTTGAATTTGTAGATCAGTCTCAACGTGTGAAGATATTTATTTTTATGATATTAAAATGTCTTTCAAAAATTAGATTTAATTCTGCAAAACTATTTTTTCTCGCAAAAGCTAAAAAGTGATGTAGCTTGGACTTATACGACCTGTGGACATTAACATCTTCCTCAAGGAATACGCCAATTTATATATCGTTCTGTATAATAACTAAAGCCGTTACCATACACAAATAATCTTACTTATCCCCACCAATGCTTTTTATCCTAGAAAATTTTGCGTAGTAATTTCCCAAATAAAAGCTGCAGAATGCATAGGAATAAGGACGAAAGTAAAAAATTAATATTAATAATTATAACAATGCACACGGGTTAATTATGTTTTAAAGACAAGTCCTGGGTTGGACATCTCCAAAATTACGAGAATGGACACCGTTCGGCAACTTTCGGACATTAACAATATTTATCACAATTTAAAACCCCCATTATCAAGCTTAAACATCACCGTGTATGAAATTTTAAAATGATACGACGCACATTTTATGATGGAAAGTTACGTTTTCCAAACCGTAGGGTACCCTTCGTTCCCAAGAGAACGCCTTTCACTCAAACGCGGTAAAGGATGCCACGGGCCAGGGAGTCCTTTATTAAAAGTGAAGTAGCTCTCACTAAAATAATTGAGAGTTATTAAATTTTAACTAGTTGAAGGTACCGCTACCGTAAAAGTAACTCTAATACGTAGCGAGCTTTTTATTTGCGAATACATTTTAATAAAATTAAATTAACTTTGATATTCATTTTTCTTGGTGCAAAATTATTCCACGTATTAAACTTCCTTATAGGTCATGTATTTATTTCTAAGATTGCAGCAATCTGTAATGGGTTGTCTGAATTCTTCCCCCATCACTACGTATTTTCTATTATAAATTTCTTTCCTTTACTGGGCTCCTCTCTAGCTAACTTATATGTCTTTATGTTCATAAAATGTATTTATGATAATCATGTCGTTTATCGGACAATAACTCCAGCGTTCTTTTACCATTGTTATTCCTCACATTCTCTCCATGCCTACCTATGATCATAGTGTACCTCTACTTTCTTCTGTGATCTTTGTTACTTGTTCCCAAAAGCTCTCCTTTTCATCGACTTTATCATCCTCTCTTGGTCCATATACTACAATAATTGTCCGTAGTCTTCCATCATCTTTACCAATCTCAATTGTTAACAATCTTTCCGAAGCAACTTCCCGTTTATTCAGATTTCTCACCATTTCCTTATTATGCATCCTACATTTTTAAACTTCGCTATACACAAACGTATTGCCATTCTCCAGCCTCAGCAAAAGAAGAGTTAGCAGCGCACGAGTTCTTTGGTAGAAGCTCTAGGTAGCATGGACTGAAATTATTAGTACTTACCTAGACTATCTCATTAGAAATGGGAAATGGGAAGATATGTGCTGCCGCAATTCAATCTTGCGGTTGGCATATTGACTAGAAATCACCTTGTATTAATTTTTTGTAGTATTTTCTGCTTCGTTTTCATTATTAAACATTCCTGTCAAATATCTACTATATATTTCAATTAAAATCAAAAAGACGTCAATTTGATAATTGTCCCCATATATATGGGCGATAGTGTATATCGCATCTTTCAAGGTAATTATATTATTACCACTTCAAACGTAAACTACTTCGCAACTCCTTATAGAACCGTTTTAGTTCTACAACGAATAACAACAAAAGCAGATTTAAATTTATTTTTCATTTTACTTCACTTTTATTACTTCTCTATACACAAGCGCTTCCCCATTCCACCATTTCAGTTTTTAATTACTGTTACTGCTCGTCTTATATGAAGAACATCGTCTTTTGCATACTTACTTGAATCGAAGACAATGCGACTATTAAAAAAAAGCTTGCAAAAACACAATTTCCGTCTGCGAGAAGGAAATTTTACCCCGAGACCATAAAACCTATTTTATCGGAAAACGCATAGAACCATGCCTTCCAGATATTGTGCGGGCCCCCTTCTTGACTTCTCGCTCTTTATACTCGATGGCGACAAGCGAAGAAAGAATGAATACAAATCGCCCGCTTCGCCTTTGTCTTTGTACGTTATATAGCGTGTTAGTTTGGTTGAATCGTTCTGTCTGTGATGTCCTCGATTGCGCGGTCGAACTGGTGTATTCCTACAGTTGTAATGGCAGTAGGGCTAGTTCCTGATATCTCTATGATAGCGCTAAACTGTATCGTTAACGATATTAACTACCTGTTTTATAATATACACTACCGCCCATAAGTGTTTATCCACATTTAAAATATTACAAAAATATGTCAAAAACTAATTATAAAATAAACCTTTGTTCTGTACTTATGCAAAGAACTGTAACAGTTATAGAAACAATACGCCTAGAAAAATAAATTAACTTGAATTTGCCGGTGTTAGTGGCTCTATTTCCCCCCACATATTCTGTAGTTGCGCCCAAAGTACTATTGTCGGATTTCGAGCAGCTTTTCGCACTTATCGGTCGAGTTCCTCTCACAAAAGCTCGATCGGAATAAGATCTAGACTTTGGGGTGACGACTTCATAACAACATTTTCTCTCTGCGCTTCAGTTGTTTCAAATACTCACGGCATGTCCTTGCAGTGTGTTTTAGATCATTAGCGTGTTGGAACATAAATTTTTCACCGATAAATTGTGTTCCAGATGAGATGACACTCCTCTCCATAATCTCCCTATAACCTTCTCTAAGGATACCATCTATTTTGACCAAATCGCCCACGGGCTAAAACAATCCCAAATCATGACCGACCCTCCTCCATGTTTTGTTGTTAGTCTAATATCGGATTCAAGTGCTCATTCCTCTTTCGATCAACCTACAAATGTTCTTTCCTTTGGTGTAAAGGTGAGGTAGTTGGCTTCGTCGGACCAGAGCATTTTTTTCCAATCTTCCAACGTCCAGTTTTTGCGTTTTTTCGTCCATGCTAACCGTCTAACCTTGCTTTGTGTAATAACAATTTCCGCATAGGAATTCTTCCATACAAACCAGCTTGGCACAAACGACCTTTTACCGTGGTGACGCTAACTTGTTTTGGACACGAAATATTTACTTGGGCAGCAATTTCTGGCGGTGTTTTTGACTATTTTGTTTGCTCGTGATTACAATTGTGCGATCTTCTGCTGGTGTTATTATTTACGACCGTTTAAGGCGCTTTTTAACATTATAATCCACGGTTCTGCGGTTTAATTTCAATAATTTAGCGTTTTCTCCATACTACCAATATTGTGTTATACCACTATTTGAGCACGCATTTCCGTAGATAATTCTTTTCTTGCCGACCTTACTTTAACGTTACTCGCTGTTTTAAAACACTTCCTATAAATTCTTCATTATTCACTGCTTATAATACGAATGCCGAATGCAAACTAAACGTTTTCATCATATTAAAATGGCCGTGTCGTCTATTTTCATATTTTATGACGTGAACGGTCTTATCTTCAAAAAGGGTTTCCGATATCTTAATTGGAGCCGACTCATTACAGAGGAATCATAATCTATCTCGTATTTACAGTTTAGTAATACAAATATTTTGATAGGCATAAAAAATAGTTTCTTTGAATAATCTCGAATTATGCAGGTGGGTGAAAACTTACGGCCGGTAGTGTACATACAGCCTGTTAGCATGATGTACATCCCATAATTGTTGTTTCGATGCAGAAATTTTAAATCTATTTATAATGCGTAAACGTTCGTTTGTAAACTGATCTCTTTAGTTTATTACATTACAAACATAAGGAAGTTAGAACACGTCGGATATAGACTGGGAAATCCTGTGCTTTGAATCCTTTGAACTTTCGTGTAAAATATAATAATGTTGGCAATATACATATACAGGACGAGTAAAAAATTATTTATGATACTGTTGAAGATGATAGCTGTAGTAGTATGCTATTTAAAACCTAAATATAAAACTTTCTTTATGTCTGCAAGCCGTCATGTTTCGTGTTTGACTAGTTATTTGCAAGGCTCACTGAATTTCTATTAAACAAGTTATTCAAAGCTTGATAAACGGAGTGAAATTAAAAGTAAAATAAAATATACAGATATTTCCAATAAAAGTTAACTCTCTCTCGATCAATACTTAGAAGTCTTTACGTTGTAAGAAGAAGAGACATTTATCATAGAAAGAAAAAACGCAAAATATAGAGGATGTCTCTTGTATTTGATCAAAAAGAATATAGAAAATAAAAGTTGCATTTTGTGGCTCTTTCTATTTATAATATTTTCAGAATTTTCCTACTTCTTCTTTATAGCGGAAGTAGATATCAATTTCTTTTATTTTTAATCTAAATAGAACCACTTAATTCTTATAATTGATATGAATTCCTGATATTATTTTGAAACTAGTTTGTCTGATAAACCTTGCCACTTGCCATTTTTCGGTTATTTCATTTTTTATCAAAAAAATACATGTACAGAGTATCACAATTAACTACATATCTGAAAATGCGTTAATGTACAGATTTGAAGTTTTGGGTAATTACTTCGGAAGCTGTACTACAATACGCTAAAATATATGAAACAGTCGTTGCAGTGGCATTCAAAAAAAATCAAAGCTTTTTGTTCGGGCTAGGTCATTTTCTTTGCCTAACATAATAAACCATTCGCGAGAAAGACAATGTGAGAAGACAAAAACGCTAACACATGAAAATGTTTCTGGGTACTCGGCGTCATCAGCATGGTTTCGAGCGATTTTTTGCTCAAACATTGCAATATCACCATATCCAATATCCAACCTTACAACTCAAGTGAATATTCTTGGCGCTAACCAGTGCTCAAAGAATAAAACACTCGTTGCCGAGGTTCAAACACAGCGAAAACAGTTTTCCAACCCCTCTTCCGAGCAACACATGAATTGCTAAACCGGAGAGGGCGCGCACAAACAGCGCATAGGGTAACCGCACATGTGAATGATTTCTCAGCCTTACCGTGAAGTTATCCTATGCACTATTTGTGCGTCCGCTCTCTGGTTTTACAATCCATACGTTCCTCAGGGGACAAGTTGGGAAACTGCACCCGCTTGTTTTCCTTTTGGAAAGAAAAACGATGCCTATTCTCTTAAAATTTTACTTTTTCAAATCGATTAGATCATGAACGATGGTTTAAGTAAACTAAAATAAAAGTAAATATTTATTTAATAATGATTTAACATCTTGACTTTGAAACGAGAGTAGGAATTAGTAAGAAGCATGTCTTTCAAGTTTTGCAGGTAGGAAAATAGAGGGCGCCACTAAGCAACAAATGTCAGTATTCAAAATTAACCTCCACCTTTAGTTGACCTAAATCCAAAGTTTCAGTGTGATATGTGTAGTGTAGCTACAACGAGCTGTCAAAGTTGACAAGTTAGTCGAAAAATGACGGATCATTCTTTACCAAGGGAATGCAAGTTCGCATACACCACGAAAGACAATTGAATTTTTAAGACAATAAAACGTCGAATTGTTAGGCCATCCTCCGCACAGTACGGACGTAGGTCCTAACGATTTCTTTACCTTTCCGAAAATCAAGAACGAACTGCGTGGTCAAAAGTTCCAGTCATTAGAAGGAGCAATCGATGCCTTCAAAAACATAATTTTGACTGTACCATCAAAAACGAGTAGCATAACTGTGTCTCAGAGTTGGTTCGAATGCATGCACAACTGCATTAATCTTCATGAAGGATACTTCGGAAAACAATAAGGTCCTTAAAAGCTATCTACTGTTTTATTACACTTCTATATGCAAAACTTAAAAGACAACCATCGTATAGAATAAAAA
Source organism: Trypoxylus dichotomus (assembly GCA_023509865.1). Classification (NCBI taxonomy): domain Eukaryota; kingdom Metazoa; phylum Arthropoda; class Insecta; order Coleoptera; family Scarabaeidae; genus Trypoxylus; species Trypoxylus dichotomus. The sequence goes on from CM042081.1 coordinate 41,948,414, forward strand.
AAATAAAAATAAATGTAATTATAACAATCACATTCACCAAAATACTTTAAAAGACAAAGAGACTACAAGAATATGTTAAAATGCAGAATGCAAACGCCATCCAAATATATCCTAACGTAGAAGAGATTTAAAAATAGGAATCGAAAACCTACTCAATTCCATTGTTCCAAACGACGCCATTTGTTGTTGCTCATGTTTTTCAATGAAGACATAGATAGACCTTCTTTAACTGTAATTGATTCGTCCGTCAGAAAATCAAAGCTCGAAACAAAGCCCGGTTCAACGGGCGATCGAAGAATACCGCGCTACTAAAGAACCTAAATCGCCCGCCTTAATTAATTTAATTAAACAGGCTGGATGTATGTATGTAGGGTGTTGTACGCCGGTATTTATGGCAATTCTTCGCCAGTTAGACGTCTACACATCTGTGCCATCGGCGTAATTCTCGTCGACGAGTTGAATTTATGCCGTCCGACCGGAAAAATAACTTTTACGCTCGTGTTACTTTCATTCGCGCTCCTAAACTTGTATTGCAAATTAGGATTGATACGGGGAAATTTCACTTCTACCACTTTAGATAAGTAAGCGAGTTGAGTGCTCGTTTATTTTAAGAAAGAAAATGTTTTCTTTTTTTTTATTAGCTTTCTATCCGGTTACAAAATACGTTTTTAGTGGAATGCAGCATTAAAGGAAGATCTAATATTACATGACTCTGATTCAATAAAAAAATCTTAAATCAAGGAAGCAATTAGCAAGAGTGTCTATCCGTTTTTTACGCATCCTTTTGTTATAACCTCAGGAAATATGATAGTTCACTCAATCATTATGAGCTGTGCCATTAAAAACTGAAAAGAAGCAGACAATGTAAGGATACTTATTTATATAATGATGTACTACTTACTCCTTCCGGTATCCTTGACAGGCTTTTAGACCGTGTCATATGCACTGACATGAGACAGGCGCCGTTTAGTTAAAAAATCAGTTGGATAAAAAAAATTATGCTCTCATCAATATTACCTGTCAGAGGGCGGGTTTTAAATATTTTCGGATTCGCTGAGAACAAAGAGCATACTTATGAATTACTTCGGAACTTCCCATCTGTTGAATACTATAATACATGTACACTACCGCTCATAATAGTATGGATACTCTCTATTTCATGCAAAATTTGACGCTTGCTTTAAAACTACAAACAAATCAATTATAAGAAAAATATATATTCATCTACGATTTATTGCACATGTGTGACAAAAGAAAAAATAATAATAAACTTTAGAAAAGATCAAGTAAGTTACTTTCTTCCCAATTATTTCAGGATTTTGAAAACTATTATCCGATTCCTTATTTATCAACTAAGTTCTTTAATTAGTAAATTGTGTACATCCGTTTCGGTACCATAAATATAGAGATGAATGATCGATATGCATTAGAGATATTATCTTTGCATGTGGCCGTAGTCTTTCTTCCTTCATCCCACCTAATCTTTTTCTGGTCTTTTCGAGAAGTTCCTCGTTGGTTGGAATAGAAAACAGACGTCTATTTTTGTGGTCTTTAAATATTATTTTGGGATTTCATTACTTGTAGTTTGGCGGCATTAAGTATTCGGATTGAGGAATTTTTTTTTTATTTATGTAAATCAAAATATACGAAAAAAGAAAACGGGACCAACCTCACAGTGTCTCAAATAATTTAACTAATCAATGGCTACCGGTTTCGTACACATTTGCACATAATCAGACCAAGACTGGAATAGCAAATGACAGGAACAATCAACAATTATAATAGTTCCAGATATTCGACAGATTTAAATCGTTAAATACTCAAATCACCTTTGATTTTACTGTTACTTTTCAGACATTGTTCGGTCATTGCAATAAATCCCTGCCTATTACATTTGATTTCACTTACGTTAGTATTCTAAACTTCTCGTTTTCGACTTAACCTAGCCTTTTGTGACATAGCTACTTACTAGTTCTTTTTGACTTGCCCTCTATTTGGCATTTTTAATTTGTTATGTACCTCCTTATACAATTTTAAATTTGTGTTTTTTTAAGTTAGTTTTACTATCGTGATGCTGCTGATTTCTTTTGCATCTGTTTTGTTTCTATAGTCCTTTTCTGGAGTGGTAAATGTGCGATTTTTTGTTTTTTATTATAATTTCTGGTTGTCGCTTTCACTTGCTATTCCAATTTTGGTCTGATGATGTACAAAAAAACTCGAAATCGGTGAGAATAGTTGCTGTGAGGTTAGCCCAGTTTTCTTTCTTTTTTTTTTCTATATTTTAATATGAACTCACACCGAGTCAACAATGTTTATTTAAATCAAAATATTCTTTACTGCTTGTGATTATTCGAATGTATTCTGAAAGAATAATGCAAAATTTATTGATAGTGTCGTTTAATTATTTCTTGCCATACCTGTTTATATTTGGCGAAGTACAAAATTTGCGATGTCACTATAAAGATACTAGAATTGACTAAATAACGTATTAACGAATTGCTAATTTCGGAATTGGTGCTGCTCTTAAATTTCATTATAAAACACCCTATTGAACACAGCATCCAATTTCCAAACTGTCCTATTACCTATTAAAATCGGTTCGGCTGCAGAACAATGAAAAAATGCGCTCGTATTTGAACGTTATTTTCACAACCCGTTTCCCGGTATTTTATCGAAAATATAGCAATAGACAACGCTGCAAATCGAACATCTCACTTGAACGGTAATCATGAAATATTCAAAATTTTATTTTCTCTTATTTAACTACTTATTTGCAAAAGTTATTCACGCTTATAATAATATTTCCAGCAACATTAACTATACTAAACTTGAAGCGGTCGAGAAAAACCGAATTTATGTATATAACTTTCACAGTTCCTCTAAGGACATTCTTCAAGCGCCAGTACGCTAAATGCCTTGAGGAATTCTTATGCTCGGAAGACGTTTGTAAGAATAACGTTGAAAAATTCAATTACACAGAGCCGCTTTAAACTTGAAAGCAATTTCTTAAAGAATGACTTCCATTTTCTTCGAGTTTATTGTTAAAAGAGAAATTTAACAAATTTGTATGGAACGAAATGGCTATTGTACTTTGCGTTCATACTGTGTCAGCAAGTGTAGGTAATATCGCTAATGAATTCGTAAATAGAGCTTAAATTCTACGTCAGTTACTAAAGCGAGGGAAATAAAAGGAAGGGTGATTTTGAACCTTAGTTGATTGTCATTGGATTTTACGTGAAACTCGTTTGGAATGAGAAGTTATTGTTGGGTTTCAGAGTTACCCTTGTTGACTCATGCTGATAAGTAGCCGAGCAAACAGTGGAGTAAAAGAAGTCATTTACGATGTAGTTTATTTATTAGTACTTCCAGAGTAAATTCAGAAACATTAAAGACAAGGAATATGATACCTACAACGGATAATATACCGGGTGCTTCAGTAATATTCCTTTTTTTTGTATTGAATAAATAGTGTTAGGTAAAAGTACCGATATGCTTGATCCCTGACTGTGATATAAAGATATGTTTTCTATGTATAATCTAGTATACATTAAGTGTGCGGTGTTCCGAAGGGCTCTACTTTTGCTCCAATTCTCTTTTTTGCTATATGCCAAGGATGTAACCTAATACATTCCTGTATGTTTTCCAAGTGTGCAGCCCACACAAATATACGAGGGTGAGTCAAAAACCAATGCTTCCTGTTTCTTCTCCTTTTAATTATCAAAAAATTAAAGTGCAATTACATAGGTTAGAAAACGCAGTATTGATGAATTCGTGACTTTTCAATATAATTTCCGCCCATTTCCACAGTTTTTGTCCATATTTTAACAAGGGCATGCGTACCAATGTGGTAAAAAGCACAGTTCTGCATTTTCACGGCCTCCTCACCTTCAAAGTGGATCTCACGGCGAGCTTCCCAGCTTGCCAGGTTATGGACTAGCTGAATGTAGTCAACGGCCTGCCGTTCCGCTTTTCGTGAGCCAATAGTGTTTGTCCTTCAAGTTAGTTGCAGCAACCAACGTCTAACAGTACTGACATCCACTATCGCATCCCCCTGCACATTTTTCAGTCTTTTATAATTATTTATTATTTTATAATTAATTTATAATAACAGGCGTTTCACCTTCTGCATTCAAGAATTGAATCACAGAAGTCTATCTAATGCGAACATCGATGTCGGCCATATTGCGGTACTGCTACTTGTTAACACAGAAAGCTACTACCGCGGATTGTAGAAAAAGTTTTGAGGAATAGCAATGAATTCAAATTTTTTCGCTTAACTAACTTTATTTGCGTAAAAGAAAAATGGGAGGCATGAGATATTAACTGCTCCTTGTACTAGTTCCAGTTTCTGTAATAGAAAAGATGTACGTCCGTTGTCAACCGTTATAAAGAAAATAGAATGTTGGTACGATAATTGAATCAAAAGACATTCATAGTACATAGCTTCTTTATATCGTACACACAAAGATAAGACATTGAAACTGATAAGCAAAATTGTTTGCTCACAGTACATTTATCTCGAATCACTAGTTAATTTGGAAACGGTTAGTATTATGAAAACAAGTTTGTAGTTAAAGTTTTAAGACAAGAAAAAATCCATGTAAAAATTAAATATATATATTTATAGTTCTAGGAGAATGCTGCAAGGCCACATGAAGGTCAAGCAAGGTTGTTTAAAAGAAATATGATATTTTTTTAACAAATTCGATTTAGAGTAGTATTAAACTTCATGTGGTCCATTATCAAAGCTGTGCTACGAAAAACTGTTTAAATAATTAATAGACTCGGGTTAAATTGGGTGATTATTAAAATATTGTAAAACAATAACAATGTAAACACTTTAAATATTTACCATAAATTTCAATACACTTCAATGCACTGAATTATTCTAATACCAGAATGATGCACCTCTAGTAATAAATCTTCGATAATTTGTGAACATTTGTCTACTATCCTTTGTTACATACACTACCGCTCAAAAGTGTTTAGACACCCCTGTTTTCATGGATTAGTCATATAGTATGATGACGATTGCAAGGACTGTGTGGATGTACAATTCACAGGTATAGCAGTAAACTCCACTCACACAAATTAATTAATTATGCGGAACACAGCGTTTCGAGAGCACGTGGGCTCCCATTGTCAACCGTGTTACCGCAGTCGGTAACACGGTAACTCGTGTATTGCTGCTACCGTGAAGCATTGTGGAGGTTCTATCATCATTTGGGGCTGTTTTGCTGGCACTAGTGTAGGGGACATTGTGAAAATTGACGGTATATTAAAAAAAGGAAGCTACCGCGAAATTTTTGAGAACCACGCAATACCTTCCGGAATTTAACTTTTGGGTCAAAATTGTATCTTCCAGCAAGATAATGACCCAAAACATCCCTCTAAATTATGTAAAGACTATTTACGCCATTTAGAAGAGGAAGGAACTCTCAAAATTATGGAATGGCCTCCTCCGAGCCCCGACTTGAATCCAATCGAGTTACTATGGGAAGAACTAGATCGGAAAGTACGGAAATCGGCTCCGACATCAGCTACTGACGTGTGGAACAAATTGCAATCGAGTTGGACCTCAATAACACAAGAAACTCTGGCAAAACTTATTGCGAGAATGCCTCGATTGTGTGCTGCAATTATTAAATCAAGAGGAGGTCACACAGATGAAAGCAAAATTTAAATTAAACGTTTTAATTTTCACATTTATTTTCTATGTGTATCTGTCTATAAAAAATAAATATTAAAATTTTTGTTGTTGAGTTTTTATACATTTTTGCTGTCAATGAGAGTGCCTAAACACCTTTGAGCGGTAGTGTATGTATATTCAGGTATTGTTATGGTATTACGATACACCTCTTGAGTATAACGCCACGTAATCGAGTTAGATCAAGTCTGGAAAGTGAACAGGCCACCGAAAGTTCCACCGCGTCCAATCCAAAGATTGGTGTAGTTCCAAATCAAATATTTCTGGAGCTATTAAATTGAAGTTTTATTTAAACCACTCTGTACACATTTGGACTATATGAATACAGCGTTGCAATTCTTAAGGGTCTCCCTTCTCGAAACCTTGCGAATACAAATCCTTAGATTTTGAAAATAATTGTTACAAACGATTTCAAAAGTTGTTGCGCTAATGGAAAATGTTTTAAAACTTTTAAACTGCCTGAAATGAGCTATATGGTGGGTGTAAAAACCTGGTGAAATTCTACCGAAAATAACATTTAAATGTGAAATATGCTGTAAGAAAGGTATCGTTCTATTTAAAATAACGGACGGTATAATCTGAAAAGCAACCATCTAAAAATATTTTCATCGTATTGGGCATGGTCACTTAGCTTAAGTCCATTTTTTTAGGAAAAGGGCTTTCTACGACGTATAATGCTTTTAACGAATGGTTTCAATTAATTACGTGGTATATGTCAATGTCAAACTTATGACTAATTAAGATTGCTGTTTCTATTATTATTTAAAAAAGTTGTTGGCGTCATAAACGACAAAAAATAGCACTCATTAAATTAAAATTGGTATACATCATTAAAGACCTCAAAAATCTATGAAACTGTGATTTTAAATACTAGCTTAATCAAAAAATCAAGCATTTCGATATTTTTTCCCAAGCCTATATGAATAACATTTTTAATTAAATTAAATTTTTCCTTTGTTTCCTTGTTATTTTTTCAAGTTGTATATTTTCTTTGCTAGCAAAGCATTAATATCACCATAGAAGTTACACAATATTTAATCAACAATAAACTCCTATTGAAATAAAATCAAATCTAAATTAGATAGAATATTAGATAGATTCCTTTATATTCAATTAGTTCCATTTAACTTCCCTTTCTTGTTGTTAGCTTGTATTTACTTACATAATTACAAAACAATCGCATATATATCAACACTTCAATGTCTACGATAATATATTATGTGGTTGTATGTTATCTTTTAAATCATAATCATCTCTTCCCCTTTATTGTAAGGTAGGCAACAGCTTGACAAAAGTGTTTTGGTCTCGCCCTTTAATTGGTCACGAACCGCTGAGTCATAGTATATTGTAATGCTTTTGTATGTATCATCCTGTTCTTTCAATGAGTCGATATCAACCCTCCGTATGTACACTTGCCAGGTGTTTACCTTTTTTTGAAATATTCGGTGGCGTTAGGACCGATATTTTTAGATTGATCGATTTGTGGAAAAAAGGACTTCCAGTGTAGTTTACTACTCAAAACTATATCACAATGCTATCTGCTATATTTATAGTTGCTTGTATGGGTAATTATAATTTAATAAAATAAAAAATCACTTACGTAAAATATGGTTAAACACGAACAAGGAAAATATCCCTAATATTACATATCAATTTTAGTGGAGTCATTATTCAGACACATAACATTTTTATTATACACTACCGCTCAAAAGTGTTTAGGCACTCTCACTGACAGCAAAAATGTATAAAAACTCAGCAAAAATGTATAAAAACTCAGCAAAAATGTATAAAAACTCAGCAAAAATGTTAATAATATTTATTTTTTATGTACAGATACACGTACATGAATAAAAATATATTAAATAAATGTGAAAATTAAAACGTTTAATTTAAATTTTACTTTCATCTATGTGACCTCCTCTTGATTTAATAATTGCAGCACACAATCGAGGCATTCTCGCAATAAGTTTTGCCAGAGTCCAACTCGACTGCAATTTATTCCAGTAGCTGATGTCGCAGCCGATTTCCGTACTACCCGATCTAGTTCTTCCCATAGTAACTCGATTGGATTCAAGTCGGGGCTCTGGGGAGGCCATTCCATAATTGTGAGAGTTCCTTCCTCTTCTAAATGGCGTAAATAGTCTTTACATAATTTAGCGGAATGTTTTGGGTCATTATCGTGCTGGAAGATAAAATTTTGAGCCAAAAGTCGAATTCCGGAAGGTATTGCGCGGTTCTCCAAAATTTGGCGGTAGCCTTCTTTTTTAATATACCGTCAATTTTCACAATGTCCCCTACATTAGTGCCTGCAAAACAGACCCAAATGATGATAGAACCTCTACCATGCTTCACGGTAGCAGCAATACGCTCTTCTCTGGCACGTTCACCCACAGATCTTCTTACGAATATGCGTCTTCGGGTTCCGAACAGCTCAAATTTGGACTCATCCGTCCATAGGATGTTGTTCCACTCTTCTATGGTCCAGTGTTGGTGTTCACGAGCCCATTTAAGTCGCTTTTGCTTGTTTTGTTTGCGTAGTAATGGCTTTTTCATCGCAATACGCCCATGGAGCCCGACTTTCTATAGGCGACGTTTGACTGTAGAAACACTGACTAGTTTTTGGCGACCGACATTTAATTCTGCGGTGATTTCCGGGGCTGTTTTACGTCTATTTAACTTGCTGGTAACCACTATTCTGCGATCATCTGCAGATGTTGTCGCTTTTGGCCCTCCACTCCGTCTTTTATTAAGAAAACTGCCAGATTCTCGATATTTTTTTACGTTATAGTCAACCGTAGCGTGGTGTATTTTCATTTTTTTTGGCAATTTGTCGATTACTTATGCCACTTTTATGGTAAGCTATTATAAGCGCACGTGTTTCTGTACTAATTTCTCTTCGCGGAGGCATTTTAAAAAATTGTCACACAATATTTCGCTCACGACGTGAATAGAGTAAATACCACACTGCAACTGACCATAGGTTACAGATTTCACTATAATCTACTAGGAAGGTAATTTAAACATTATTACCTACAATCTAACAGATGACTAAATTTACCCAGTCAATTCAGAGGGATTGTTATTGTAATTGCACCGCAATAGACAGTTTATGGTAATCCGACCAAGTGCAGGTAAATGATAGTAAACCTTATGCGATATAATGGGTGTTTATCTTACTGAACTACATTTTAAATACACATTTCATTTTATTATAATGTTTTTTTGGTAAACATAATACTATATGAATAATCCACGAAAACAGGTGTGCCTAAACACTTTTGAGCGGTAGTGTACTTATAACACCTGCGCATTTTCTTTAGTGCGTAATCTTCTTTTAGTTAATTGTTAGATTACCTAAATTAATTAAAATAATGCCAACTTGTGTTCGAAATAATTAAATTGATGTCCTTCACTATCCATTTGACTAATGAATCCACACTTAAGTTCATAAGTTTGATCGCAATATGTAAAATAACAAAATAAACTAGACAGATACTGTTTACTAAAAACAAACTTCATCCATTAACTTAAAATGTTTTATTGACAAAATAATATATTCTAATAAAATACATACTGTTGTAATGTTTCTTCAAATGATTCCCCTTTTGCTTTGATAATTGCCTGACGGATACGCGGCATCCTTTACCGAGTTTCCATCGTTTTTAAAACTTGATAAAATTTTTTGCCTTGTTCATCGGTTACAGCACCTAAATTTTCGGAAAACCTATCAAGATGACTATGAATGAAATGAAGCTTTACGCTCATGTTACAACCGTATCGGTGAAATTTTTGAAGCATTGATTTCAGTAGATCTTTCTAATTGGAGACTTTTTTATTTCCAAAAAAAATTGTTCATGACCATAGTGAATGAAGTCTGGGCTTCTTTCTGAGCTTCGTTGATAGAGTAGGATCTGTCATTAAAGTTCTAATTTGAAGTCTAACAAATGCCCCAGCTTTTTCGTAACTTAGTCGGAAAAACTTTTGACATATGTATTTGAAACTATTCCCTTGCAAATCTAGATCTTTAACGTATTGTTGTTGCATAAGACATAATTTGATGTGATGAGGTGGAAAAATTACTTTTTATCTTTCGATTAGAATTTCACTTGCAATATTCTTATAATTACTTGAATAATTAAGAATTTGCTGTATCTAGTTAACGATTTTCAAGAATTTGGAAATCGACAAAGAAGAAATTCCGTAGAGAAAGAAACGTGACATGATAGGAAAAAATGGGTTTCATATTTGGCATTAGTTAAAAACAAGATCTTAGTCAGCTAGTATTATAATAGCATTACGGTTGAGATATTGACAATTGTTGTGATTACGTTGGCTAGTAACAAGCTCTTTAGTTGAATATATGTGACGCTTATTTTCTAGCCAATTTTGGATAGGAACAAGATTATATTACCAAAAACCGTTATTGCTCCATCTTCATATTTTGCTAATTTGAAGTGTAACATATGCGGATGTTATTTAGATTCAGTTTTCCACTATCTTTCAAGAAACAGAAATATATTATTTAAGATATGGAGGAGGGATCACTTTCGATAATACCGGAAATGACAAACCATCCGCAATACTAAAAGGTATTCTTTCTACTAACCCTAGCTTTTGTTGTTCAATGGGTACCAAATTGGAACATACTTTAGGATGTCACTGTATAGTTAATGATAGTAAATAAGGGTGTTGAAGTTACCATGTAGATGGTTTGTTACAATTATGGTTTTAATCCTTAACATCGTAAATACAAAGATGACATCATTGATTTTACTTGCAACGGTATTTGGGTTTGATTGTACAAGATAAGAAAAAATAAATTCAAGGAGTATCAAAGAAGACCAAGATACGCAACCGAGACAATTATAGATCTAAAATTTGATGGAAACGAAATTGGTTAAGGTCCTTAGACAAAAGAAAGTTTATTTCTAATTAGTTCAGCTTCGATTTTAAACTAGGCTTAACCTCCAGCAAAGTTAACGACTCCCCTCTTTTATTCTTCAAAAAGATCTTTTCTTACACCTTATATAGTTCCTTGTATCAATAAAGCAAAATTCCACAGTACATATCGATGCCATAAACCGGGTGCCCCACAGTTTATAAATAATACGAAAGGACCTAGGAAGTAGGGGAAGTAATTCCCAAGCCCTACATACGTTTATCCAATATTTTATGATTTCCGGATTATAATAATTTTTGAAATTCTTTTATAAATCAAGTTTTCAACCAGTCTAATTTCAATTTGTGGACTAGGATAATAAGTGGAAGAGAATTATGATTGCCGAAAATTAAATAGTTAATAATTGTTGCTAATTGAGCAGAATTTGTCTCGATGGTGCAGATTCTGCATGAAAGAAGAAGAAAGACATCCTGTACATTGCTCTTACCTACCTTTTATTAAAAGAAATGTATTTTATTTTTTCTATATAAAAATTGGATTTACCACTTCAAATCAATAAAAAGAATATATAATCATAGGGCTTACTTTTTTGTAAATTACCGCCCTTAAGCCTCTCGTTGATTTTATTTGTAACTCTTCTGAGACACCCTCTATACCAACAATAACCAATACGTTTAATATCTTAATGACGTCCTTATATATTACTTATCTATTTCCTTTATTAATAGTACGTACAAACAACAATCATATTAAGACTTAAAAGCGTGCAGTCATGAAATTTAAAGTGATATAAAGTTCTTAAAAGGACCATTCAGGCTGGCGGGTGCGGATCTTCCAACAGAAGGTGGAGGCGTTGCGAATTGCCTCACCACGTACGTCTTTAATCCGGTGGATACGTGTACGGGTACGCCAAGTCCGGAAAAGTTACTCTTGAAAACGCCCAACTATGAACTCAAACGTTTCCCCCCGCCCTCGACTCTTGAACATGACCCAAACGCTTCCGAAACGTTGGTGTCGCCTCAGAGCGTCGCGTACGATCGTAAATCGCTCGGTCACTGCAACTACATGGCCGAGTACGATCTAAACTTGAAGGTCTGTCAGTTCGGTGAGGAACACAAGAAGTGCTGCGTTGGCGGGCATTACGGACCCGAGTTGTCTGCGTTCGGCCATCTGTATACGATCAGTGGTGTGAACGGTAAGGAAGAGAGAACGTACGATGAACCCTACGCTGGAGATTTGCCCAGGAGATCTTGGCTCTGCTGTCCAGGATCGCAGCAACATGCGGAAGGCGATCAACCCCCGCTTTTGGCCAATAATAACACGCCCTCTACGCCGGGGGAAACTATTACGAAAGGTCCAACACATGGATCATGTCATGGAGGATGCGTACGTATTACCAGTTATTTTTTGATCATGATTTGTAGGGCTATATGTCGCATAACATTGAATAGAAGAAAATAAATTCAGCATCACATAAACATCATTGATTAAGTTGAAGTACACTGAAAACCACGAAAATTTGTAGTTACGTCATAGTTGGTTATGACGTGTGCAGCTTCTGAAACAAATTCAGGTACACCAACCATGTTTGCAATGACTTGTACGAAAACAACAATTGTCAAGTTATAATCATCTTTAATACATTTTCTTGGTTATATAACATTTTAATCAACCATGCTTTTAAAAAAGAAATCATGGATGTTTGTAGCTAACAGGATTATAGATAGTGTGTTCTTCTATTAACAATGCTTTTATAATAGTGTATCAATACATTTGTACTTACAAAAAGGAGCTGAATGGGCTAAACTAATTATTAACAGCCTTATTCATAGTCAGAAAGTTAGTAGGGTGTTAGTACGCTATTAGTTAGTAGCCACTACAACCTTCTACGACGGCACTATTTTATCATAAACTTATATTTAGTGGCCACCAGTTAATATGATGTGGCAACATGGAAAGCGGCATGCGTAATGTATAGAAATGTTTGATAGATAGTTTATTTAGCTAACAAGCTATACAATAACACAGAACAAATAACTTCAATATACAATCACTTACAGTGCTCAATAATATGTATGTACAAATGCTTTTTCAAAGTACTAATAGTATTAGTTTTAATTTAATATGGTAAACCATTATATAACATAAGACCACTTACAAATATGTTTTTAGAAGTCTGGGTTCTATGAAAGGGAGCAATATAAAAGTCGTTATAGTTTCTAGTGTTGTAAGCATGAGTATCTTGAACGGTTTTCAATTTTTCACCAAGGTAATTTGGAAGTAAATTATTTTTCATTTTATGTATAAACACTAGACTTTTAAATAAAATTCTTTGGCGGACATTCATTAAATTAAGTGTGGGTAACATATCTTTAACTGGGGTATATCTGTTACATTTTAAAATTATTCTCATGGCTCTATTTTGAATTTTTTGTATTTGCTGGATTTCATTCTTATTTAAATTAAAAAGTACTGTTGCACAAAATTCTATATGTGGTGCAACTACAGATTTATAAACAAGCATTTTTATATACAGCGATAAATGTTTGCAAGTTCTACTCATAAACCCTACTTTTTTTGACATTTTATTCATAATATGATTTGCATTATCTTTGAATAGCAAATGTTTATCAATGGTAACTCCCAAGTACTTAATGTAGTCTACCCTTTCTAAATCACTGTTCTCAATTTTTATTCTAATACTAGCTATATCTATATAATGCTGCTACCTATAACCATATATTTATATATTATTAGCCACTAAATCTGACTATGTATAAGGCTGTAAATGTTTTCTTAAAGAAAGTCTTTACCACTAATAATGTAAATCTAATGTGAAAGCACCTATTTTTAAATTGAAAGATATAAAATATTCAAACAAGAAACATAAAAATGTTTTGTCTAATGTGTGTTACCGATATATGAAATACAGATAAGGTTACTATTCGTGGTAAACGCATAACATCTCCTATATGATTAAAATTCAATGTGTTACATCATTCTATGATAAATTCAATGTCAAATATAAGAAAATTTATATCCTATAAAATGTCACTATTAATAGGAAAGTTAAAACTATATATACTGCACAGTTTTATATCGTTTTTTATACGTTTATATCTCTGAACATATCAATGAGAGAAATTCGCTTCAGCATAAAAATTCTTTTAATAAATAAACGTTTTTCTAGGTGTGCGAATTGCCACTCCTAACCACACCTACTTTTCATAATTGAGTTAATAATAATAATAATTTTCCATCTAATGTGAAACTTTTGCCATTGAAAAAATTACTGTTGGCAAAACAAATTATGTGGTTCGTAATCGAATGTCAAAAAAATATGCTGTCTCTAACTTTGGTTGGGAGTAGAAATAATGTTTAGTCCAAGGAAAAGCTGCTACAAATATTTTGCGTAGCTATTTTCAAGTGAGCTCAAAGAACACTTTCTTTGTGATACCTCAAATTTCATTCAAAGAGATGTCTAGTGATGTCGAGGAATGCGTCCAAATTGGAACGTAACTAAAGCAGTTCACGGACGAATTTGTGCTGACATAATCGTTTCACTATCACACTATCTTTTTTTAGTAACAGATCGCAAATAAATTCAGAGAAAAACAAAATTTCTCCTAATTTGTGTTAAAAGGCAAAGATTAAGAATCCACGCAGCGTTATTTATTCACTATGTATGTATGTTATTCTTACAAAGAAAATATTACTGTGAAAGCTATATGTACATTTAAAAGCGTATTTATTTACCCAGCAGAGACGTAATGCTTTTAACACTCATTTATACCCATATATTGATGTGTGTAAACGTAAATCGAAGTGACCGTATTTCTTTTTAGCAACTTTGTTAAGGAAACACGTAAATTATCTATTGTATACGCGTGTATTTCACTAAACCATACAAAAAATAAGGTATTATGTTTGAATTACTCATTGAAATATATTACGTTATTAGCTAACATTAGATACTTTAAATATTTTGGTATACTTCTTTCCAAATTAAAATTTAGTAGAATCACAAAATTAGTCACTGCTACTAGACGCAATAATCTGAATTTCTTTAAGAAATCTGTTAGTCTTAGATTGCGGATCCTGCTATTTCTTTTACGTGGTAGTAGTTTCTGGCCTGTGAAAAGTATTTTATATTAGCAATAAACAAGCAAGCGAAGATACAGCAAGCATGCCTTTCACTAGGCCAAAGGCTCGTTGTGGTCCACTTAAAATACATACGTCAAGAAATTAAAGGTATCTAAAAAGGCCTTTTGTTTGGGGAAAATTCATGGACAGAGTTACATATATATACATGAGCATTCATTTCAGCTTCGTCAAATACTACAAAGACATTATCATGTTTCAATAGAAGGGACCTGAAACTATTAACTGGAATACTGGTGGGACATGAAGTTCAAAAATATCATTTATACAAACTTGTAAAAGCTGATGATCAATCCTGTCTTCTGTCAGGAATATATAGAAACAGCAAAATCATTTTATGCACATCCATCGCTGATATATAATACGGATCCTAGGCTCTTACCAACGTTTATTAAAAAGTTCAAATTATTTTAAGTACATAGCTGATTTAGTAATATTTTTTGTGTGGCAAGCGACCCAACAGGGTTATAAGCTATTCATTCATAGTCGTAATCGCAGAAACCTTGTGGTATCAAAAAATAGTGTAAAAATATTCTCCGCGATGATCCATACACTTTTGCATATGCTTGGACTAATTTTCATTTTCCATTCCGATTGAGGTATCTCCAAAACCTGCATTTTGAACACATCAACCGCTTCTTTTGGTGCCGAAACTCGTTGACCACGTATTTTATTCTTAACGGACAGAAATAAAAAGAAATCATTGGCTGCCAAATCGGGACTGTACGGTGGATGAGCCACCAATTCGCTGTTTTGGCCGATTAAATATTGACTTGTTTGGGTTGACGTGTGAGAGCTCACGTTGTCATGGTGAAGAATGATTCTACGTTGCTGGTTATTTTCTCTTATTTTTTCAAAGACTTATGGCAAACAAATGGTTGTATACCATTCAGAATTGACTCTTCTACGATTCTCTAGTGGCAGTGTAGCCACATACCCGTTTATCCCAAGAAAATACGTGACCCTTTGATTCGAAGTGTTTCTGGCGCGAAATTTTGTTGGGTTTGGCTCATCTTCGAAGACCCATACAGTCAATTGTTGTTAGATCCAAGATTCGTCACTCGAGTAAATGTTATACACGGCTTTTGATGCACCACGTTTTTATTTTTTGAGCATTTCTTTGTACCAACCGGCACGAGCTGTTTTTGAGCGATTGTCATATGCGGAATCCAAGCGTACAATTTTTTTCCACGGTTAAATGTTCGTGTAAAATCTTGTGTTTGCTTGTCATGCTGATGCCCAGGGATGCCGCAATCTTATGGTACGTTGCATGACGATCTTGCTTTATCATTTCGCGCACAGCATCGATGTTTTCTGGTACAACAATCGATTTTGGACGACCTTCTTTAAATTCGTCCTTGAGAGAACAACTTCCACGATTGAATTCACTAAACCACTGACGCTGAGTGGTTTTAGATGGTGCTTCATCGCCAAAAGCTGAAACGAGTTGATCGATGCACTGTTGTTCAGATAAGCCACGTTAAATGTAGTAGAGTTAATTTTTTGACTGAGATGAAATTTTCGTCACTAAACAACATAAATAGCATCTACATGACGTTCTGAATACGTATCCAGTTAAATAATGTCAAACACCATTGTTTCCAATTGCGAATGCGTTAATGGCATCCTCGTATATGTGAAACATCCTGCTATATCATCGATTAAAGAAAGTCTTTATAGTAATTTGTGCTTCATGGTACAGAAAATGGTCGTAAAAGCCACTTTGTGTACTCTATAATCTTTTAGAACTTCTTCTCAAGAAAATAGCACACTATAAGTGTACAAATGCGTCGGATCAATTTACAAATCGCTTCTCTCATCAAAACACTCTTTTGCGGGATAATCAAACGAATTTCTCACTTGCCAGCGAAGCCGTTCTACGTTACAGTACGACCAAACGAAGTTTATGCGCAATTTCCTAATAATAAATTGAGGTCAGGCGGATAGGCGGCATTTGTACCCCGACGTACGAACTTACGGGACGCGGTTATATCCTCCTCCTCGGCAGATTACATTTATAAAATTAAAACATCCATTGCGACGACGGCATAATTCGATGAGCGTGAAAATTTTAATGCGGCAATTTCCTGACTGGAAGTCGGCGCTGGATAGAAACGCCGAATCGAAGTCGAAACTACCGCGCCATCATCTCGAAACAAAGTTATCCGTTCCCTCCTCAGAATTCGACGGCTCGGTGGGCGGAAGGTGATCGTTTTGAATGATTAATTTTGAGGGAAACCCGCTTTGACGTAAGCCACAGAAATTCCGACACATTTTGCATTATTTATAAACGCAGGTAGAGGTAAAGCCGAGGTTTCTTAGGTGGAAAATCTTTCCGAGTAAATATTCGATTGAGGCGTCTGTTTTTGTGGCTTTAGTATATTGGAAAGGCATTTCGAAGCGTAATTTAAACGTAATTAATTTTGGTATGGAGCCTTTCAAACGAAGAACTAGTCGAAGAACGTATTTAAGAGTGATTATGACGGCGATTAAAGGATTTTACGAAAACAGCCAACCTCGATTATAAAGCGTATGAGGTTGTTTAATACGAGGGATGTCTTTTAAGTTTTGCATACTGGCACAAAGAGGGCGCCACTAATCAAGTGTCAGTACTAAACATTAATCTCCATCTTTAGGTAATCTAAATTCAATGAACCGTCAAATGTTGCATGCAAAAATGCATTAATCTTTGTGGAGAATACTTCGAAAAACAGTAGTCTTTAAAAGCCACACTCAGAGAAGTGCTTCCTTGCATCAAGAAACTAGATTTTCTCGCAAAAATCTGTCTCTATTCAAGTAAATAGTTTTTTTTTCTTCAAGACTAAAAAATATATAATACAAGAAATTAATATTCTTGGAATTATACTTCATCGAATAAATATTTTCTTGCGGTTAGAAAATCACATAAATGCAAGACAGAAAAATACTTTTTCGAAGAAATAATTTAGTCTTAAGTTAAGAAAATGTTAATGAAATTATAGTTTAAATATAGGTTTAACACAGTAGGTACTATCTCCCCTATTGGCTTAGTGGAAGTCAGGTGGAATACGAAAATCGAGAACCAAGAATTAAATCGAGGTTCGATCCTCGATACCCCCGACAGTTTCACTAATAAAATAAATATAGGCAATACGTCCAGCACACAAATCATTGAACGTATGGATTTGATGTAGCAAATATATACTCAACCCTTTTCGAGGACAATACACCCCGAAGACTGCCAAAACGTCAGACATAAGTGGATTGATGATTCACAACAATGAAGGAAAATAGCTAAAACAACAAAAACAACTTCTCTAATTAATAAATATTTTCAAATTTTCTGCAAGATTTCCTTGAATCAAGTTATCGAATTTCTTAAGCAAAGAAATACCATTGTTTTATTACAAATATATAATTCTCTTTAGTGAAGAAAAAAATGCTGAGAAAATATTTGTATTGATTTGAAACAATAATTCTAATGTGGATAACTGAAACGATTATTTTCTTAAATGAAGGTGGACAATCTTGATACAAGGAAACGTTTCTCTGCGTGCATGTACTGTTTCAATCTAGCTCTGTATGCAAAACTTAAAAGACTAGCTAAAAAGGCTTAGGAAACAGAAGGTCTTGATCCTGGAAGCGTTTGTTTGTTTCCCTTACAAAAATTATTCTTTACTTGCAGCAAAACAAAGGAAATGGAATTTTAACAACTTATTTCAAAATCCGCAAGGTTCATATAAACAGAAACAGCTAAAACATTTCAATGGGATTCTAAAACTAAATCAATAATTTGAACGTTAATCCTTAATGCCACGCTACATATATTCCATAGTCCTTCAATGTGTAGATCTTCATACTGAGTAGTATTTACGTTGTTCCATTAATTTCATTCCGCTTTACAGTCACTGACTTTCTTATAATTGTACCATATATTTTCACAATCATCCCAAATGGGACATTTTGGACATGTAACAGTTTATTAATCAGCATATTAATTAAACTTCAATTGAGATAATGTTTTGTTTCAAACCAGCAAGTTCATAATATAAGTTTCCAAAATTAATTTTAAATTTGATCTCACCATATGACACACATATAAAAATATTTCCCAGTTCCCTAAACATTTATATATTTTTTATGGAAACATAAATATATCCGAATCTTTATTGACGTAATCAAAGTAAAATATTAGGCGTGAAAATAAATGAAGGCGAATAGCAGATAAGAATCGCTAACCGTACTAAATATAGAAGGTGGATAAAGGATAAATATTTTTTGTAGGATAAGATTTATTGCCGGTCTGAACAAATACAGGGTGTCCATGAAATAAAATGTACGAAAAATGGAAAGATTTAATTTTATTAGACTTAAAACTTTTTGCGAAAATTCCTTCGCAGATACGACAAAAAAGTGATAAAGATATTTAAAATAAAAATGTTATTCACAACCGAAATACTCCTACGTAAGGATGTTATTGAATTCTTAACATGCCGTTGGCAGAGTAGACAGTGTTATTTTGTAATTTTTATAACATCAACAGCTATGTTATTGCAGTGTGCATGTATTTCTGTATGCGAGTTTGGCTGGATAGATGTGTTTGTATGAATAGGCCACGCATATTACAATTTTCTAGGGTTTTTTAATTCTGATATTTGCGTCATAATTGACTCATTAATTTTTTTTTTTGATTTATGTTCTATCTAATTGCACCTTTTCATTTTCCGTACTTCTTTATTTTATTTCCAAGACACCCTATATACTCCATATACAGATATAATCTGAGCAAAATCAACGGTTATAATACGCGTGTGCGTCTTCCGGTATTCTTTCTCGCTGCAATATTCCCAACACAATTTGTCTATCTCTGTCACTCATTCGCTGTTGCCCTACTACATCATGGTTATAGTTATAGTGGAGGAACGTAGGATTGTAGATACCTCCCCGTCGTTGACTTTGCTCAGATTACATCTGTGTACAACCAACAACCCTCACTACGACAATTTTTTCTTGCTAACACACAAAAGATGATTAATGTGCTATGGAAAATAATTCGTAATTTTTTTGACAATAACTTAACCTTTTAAGTACAAGAATATTACCAGGATGATTAATGCTTGGAGCATTTTTAAAGAATGAATAAGTTTAATATAAAACCTATCTTTTACAAAACAATTTTGTTTTTTTTTTATATCGTTAAGCGAGTAGATTTTATTAATTAAAATCACTCCAAGCTTGTCTTACAACGTTCCCATTACATTTAAGGGACCGATCTTCAGTAACTTGAAACTAATTGACACATGTCCCGCTACACAAATGATCAATTTATTCGAAACATTCAAAAGATTGAGGTCTGAGCCTAATAGTACTAATTTACAAAATAGGTGAGAACAAAGACTGCAACAACTACCGAGAAATTATTCTGCTACACACAATAATAAAGATTTATGAACAATTGTTAGGAAAGAAATTGAGGCAAATAGTGGAACCGACATTACTAGAGGTCCAGAGTGGGTTTAGAAAAAACAGAAGTATACAAGACCATATTTTTACATTAAAAGAGATAACATATAAAAAATGACTGCAGGAGAAAATGTATATTTAGCTATTTTGGACATGGAAAAAGCATTTGACAGCGTACTCAGATATAAAGTATGGGGATGTCTACACAGGAGAGGAGCAAATTACAAATTAATAACAGCTGTCAAAAGTTTATATGAAGAAATAGGAAACTGTAATAAGCAGAAACATGAAATCAGAGGTGTTCTATATAAATTACGGTGTTAGACAAGTATGTGGACTTAGTACTCTGCTGTTTATAACATTTATGGATGAAATTATTAGAGAAACAAGGAGAACAAGGACTTTTTATATTGGACCTCACAATTTAGAAAAGGTAGAAATTACAGAATCTGTATTCGCAGATGATGTACCGCTGATAGCCGGAAATGAAAAGGCTCTACAGCACCACATAAACATGAACTCAGGATTTATAAATAGAAAAGAAATAACAAAACGAACAAAAAGGACGGTCTACAGAACAATATTCAGACCAATTCTCACATTTGGATGTGAAACCTGGGTACTTAATCGTCAAGAAAAAAGTAGGGTCCAAGCCCTGGAGATTAAATTTCTAAGAAGAGAGAGAAATGTAACTAGAAGAGACAGGATAAGGAATGAACAAATCAGAAGAGAGCTACAAATTGAATCAATAGAAAGTTATACAGAACAAAGTTAGCGTGGTGGAGACATCTACAAAGGATGGACAATACAATCCTGGTTAAGCAGGTCCGGAAAGCAAAGATACAGAAGAAAGAACAATAGGGAGGCCAAAAGTAAGCTGGAATAAAGAAATACGCAAAATTGTAGATAAGAAAGGAAAAACTTGAAATGAAGCTCAGAAAATTGCAATGAACAGAGAAGACTGAAGAAAATTTGTGAAATGCTAGGAAGCAATCTAACACGACACCCAATGGGTAAAAGGGTATTATTATCAAAATAAAACATCTTAATATCGCATGAATTTTTAGCATCCCTAGCTCCATTCCATAAATATTTAACGTGTTTAATACATCTTCAATATTCTTATCCCCTTTTCCATTTCCATTACGAAAAGCGGAGAAACAAAATTCCATGCAGTACTCTCAGCTTCTTCCGTTTTAAAAATCCGATAAGTTACCCTTCCCCTCTATTTAGAGGCGATCAGATCTAATAACTCAACTTGGGATTTTCAAAGCAGTAACGGCGAAGTAATTCGGCGTTTATCCACTCGAATATAGATTCCTCTTTTACATGGAGAACCATGATATATCTTATTGCAACCGTTCGGCTGGTGTTAATGCATATTAAGACGGTTCATTAATCACCGTTAGGGCTTGCCGTTTGAAGTTTATTTGCATACACGTATACAGTTTTAGAAATACGCCGTGTATGTTATGGAGAACGATTTCCTCGAATTAAATCATCGGAACGCTTTTTGGATTCTGACCTAGATCTTGTTTTATCGATAACCAAACCGGTGGTGGTATCCTTTAGAATATCAACCCATTGAACATTACAGGGAAAGTAGTTCTATTTAAATAGATACTTTATATACACTATAGCGCATAAGTTTAGGGCCATCTTTTGGAAAATAGCGAAACAAAAAATTCATATCATGGGAATATAACTTTGGTTTTAGAACAGCTGGCTGGGCCCAAGTTCATCAAAGCTTGATTCTGACTGGATTAGAATTTACAGAAACTTTAAATAGCTAGCAACAAGAAAGTTAAAATTGTGCCAAACTATAATTAAACATGAAGGTGTATTGTAATGACGGTATGATTAATTCTAATAGTTACAACAGAACAAATAGTACATAAGAAAAGCAAGTATTGTATGATTTATGCCCTTGGTAGGCCTATTGCAGTCTTCGACTAATACTTGGCACCTTATATGGTCTCAGTAGGCAAATTATTTTATAATTATAAATCCCTGCAGGACAATAATTCTGAGAATACGTTCTTCTATTAAACGTATATGTTACATCTGCATTAGACAACTAAAAACCTATTTATATAACCCATTAATTTATTATTCACTATGTTTACTACTAATCTATGAATTAAAATTAAAGAATTGAGTTTGCGATCATCATTTAACTATGTATAAGAACTTACATATTTCTTCACCAAAAATATGTTTGCTTTCTAATTAAATCTTAATATAGATTTCTTATGTTCTCAAATCTATGAGTGGTATTGTAATTGTAAACGCACACACATTTTCTTTTATTTTGTTCCTGTATATTTCTTAATGGAGTTGCTGTCTAAGGAATTAAGAGCAGAATTTGCGAACTAAGTGGTTTGCTGGGCGAACTTAAACAGACAGATTCTAATTACAACTTAAACCCGGTTCATCATAGTAAACTGATGAAAAGCATGCACCTTTCCATCGGACAAATACAATATCAAAACACTTATAAGGACATACCTGGTAAATCTGTTCACGTCAAATTCGCGAAATAAAAAAATATTGGCTCCATGTGAGTTCATTATATTGCGTGAGTGAAATAAAAAGGGGACTAAATACCATAATATCAAAATTTCTTTATTCTACGTATCTTCATGCACGGATATTCTAGTAGAGGGACTATAAAATAAAATGGATTTTTTATAGTAACCACATACACTACCGTTGATAAGTTTGATCGCACCTAATATATTGTGTTGCACTATTTTAGAAATATATAGGGAAATTCATACTAGTCTTCTTCGAATGGCATTTACAATCTAATGTTGATAATATATATTCATAACAATGAGACTTATTTACAAAATCCATTCAAACCTGAAAACAATGTATTCCTGTATAAAATTTTACCATGGCAATAAGGCATTAGTGCGTTAATGGTAGGAAATTGGGGATGAATGAGTTATGAAATAGAATTTGGGAGGGGTACTGAATCATCCACCTGCCTTATAATAAACTATATATTGGCAAATTACGGCAGTTCAATTGGCAAAGCCGTGTCAGCCAATAAATGTGTGGACAGTAGAACAGAGATTATATAGAGAGATATATGAGGGATCGTATAGTAGTAAGAAAACCACAGTTAAAGTCTATACACAAACGGAAAAGACTAAATTGGACAAATCTCACGCAAACTGGAGTGTAAATGATTGGAAAAATGAGTTATGGTGTCAATAGCAATGCCTCCTTCTTCAGAAACACATGCAATATTTAGAAACATCTTCTGCAGCATCTTCAACAAATTACGCTTGAAGTGATCCCTGTAATTGTTTAAACCCCAATTCCGTTACAGATTCAAAAGAAAAGATGTATGCTTATGTTTTAAGACATTATACAACGAACTTTCTTGAGTTGCCAAAATAATCACTGACAACTTTGCAAGTAACATATAAATTTAGCTATATTAATCACTGACATTGTGCTAAAGTATAAATTTGCGCTACACGAAATAAGAAATCTTCTGATATATTAGTTGAAACGGCCATCGTACATGTATGGTATACGTATTACGGGCATACATCACAAAGGAATTGAAAGTGAACCAATGAATAACTTCAATTGTTTTATTCGTTTTGTTATATTTAGACCCGGGATTATTTATAATGATAATCCATGCCTTCCGGCAATTATAGGGGCAATCAGCCGGCCATGAACTATTATATTACGCCTACACCTGTGGTATACGTCGTAAGATATTCGTTCACAGCTTTCGCTATAGAGTGAGGAAAACCACAGAAATCCTCAACCATACGAAACAGCCGCGAGGTTCGAACCCGTGACCTTCAGACTAATAGCCAAGTGCGCAATGCACTGAACCATTATCTCCTTATTTATGTTTATTAATTATTTCTTAATATATTTAATGTTTGACTGACTAGTCTAGTTATACGTTATTGTTTTCTATGTAAAGGTGATTTTATTTTTGATAAATAAAAAAGGAAAGAAGAAATAGGATTATTTTTTTTTGAGAATAATTTGTATCATCCTATGCAATATGTAAATCTTCAAATTATGTCGTTAACCATAAAATAATATCTGTTGTTGTTTTCGAGCTATTTACGGAAACTTGAAGATCGAGGGTGCTTATATGGGGAATATCTATCGTTTTTATAGTACAGTAATCTTGCAGTCTCTAAAGCTTCATGGAAATCTGAATTTTCGGGTTGCTGTCTGTCAGATAAATTTAAATTGGAATGTAAGATCATACAAAGAAGCAACCTGTAGATTTAAAATTTGGTGCAAACTCCAGAAAGATCGCTCACTGAAGTGATACTCTGCACGTTATTTATTGTATTGTAATAAACACTTATTGACTATTAGGCAGACTGTAATGCCCAGTAGGAGTTTAAAAAATGTTTTAATCTAATTAATTTTTGACTTTCAGAAGACTTTATCATATTGTTTGCTATTCTAACATACATTTACCTTTTTAAAAATCAGCCAATGTACAATTTTATAATTAACCATGGTGAAGATGGAACCAGGCAGTTCTAAAATCAGTTGATATAAATCTTAAAAAATGTTTGAAAATTAAGAATTGGTAATAAACCTTTTTCAAATCGCACAAATGTTTATATAAATAAAATTCATTGTTCAAAAGTATTTCCTCTTTTTTTCTCTGCAAATTTCCAGAGTTTATAGTAGGGGTAACAATTTGTTTATATTGGAACACCAACCCCTTTAATAATAAACTTCGAATAAGTATACACAATTTATTAAGAAAGCTAAATGGTTACACCTGTAGTTAAATTACATATATGTTTTGTTAAATTCATTAATTGTCCCAATTTAATGCTTGCTTGTATTAATCTATTGGTGTATACAAACTAGCAAAGATTATATATTTATCTCTTCTAATCTTTGTGGAAATTCTTAAATAAATAACTGTGTTTGTTACCGTTTATGCACCTTTTTTTGTTGTATCCTTTTTTTTTAATTTATTCTCGTGAAAACACTGTTAAGAAAACAAAATAGAATCGCAAAACAAGGAAACTGACAAAATACCTTATCAACAAACACAAAATAAACAAACGAAGGTATTTTTTACCGTACTTGTGGAGGAATGCGTGAGATAATCAAACATTTATTCCGTCGAAAATAACGCAACGACGACACCATTACGCCCATTACGTATTTATGCATTACACTTTTAATGTAATTGGATTTTTTCACCCGCTACCGCAACGCGCGCCCATTATGTAATCATTTCCATACATTAAATTTTTACCGATGTCTTTCTATCGTCTGCAAATTCGAATTCAATTCCCCCGACACGAATGCAATTCTCTTCTCTTCCGTCGTTTCCGCATCCTCAGACAGATAAATTTCTTTTAAGTTTCTTCGCGTACTTACACCTCTCGAATTGCTATACTAATAGCTCCGAGCTATTAGTATTCAATTTTAGTAGAATAGTGCTGGATTGTTAGCGAGACCGAAGTATGTGAAGTGGGAATTACTTTACTGATTCTAGTTTTACAAAAATTGGTATCTAACTTCCAATTAAAAAGTAAATATATTAGACTACGTTCAAAATGCTTTTAATAGCAAGAGAATTTCAATGAAAGTTCATACATACGTATGAGAAGATTGGTTAAAGATTGAAACAAACATTTTGGAAATTAAAGAAGTCTAGACATAATTTTGAAACGATTATCATTTTTTCCTGAGCTATTGCATCCGAAACAATTTATACTGGGTGTCCCAAAGTTCAATCCTTGAGTGTGAGGGTGAGGGGGTATCTCAGTCGCTAACATCGTCTAGCATGCCTGCTGTGTGCGCGAGGTTTACAAAAAAAAAGCAGAAATGCTGCAACAAATCCATAATAGAGACACGAGAGGCTACTTCACTCGCCAAAAGTTACTGCTTGGGCTGCAATGTTGGCGCAAGGAATTATCGGCCCGTACCTTTTTGCAGATGACAGAGGTTGTACAGTAACCGTAAATTCTGAGCGATATCTGGAGCTGATAGGTGATGGAGGCTGGTTTTCTTACGCCAACCTTGCAAGATTTTAATGGTTTCATTAATCGGAACATTTTATTCCAAAAGGATAGATTTTGAAAACGACTTTTGGGATACTTTACATATTTTATAACGTAGAGCAATTGATGCTTATGACGGGTGTGGTAAATCATACTGTGTTTTAAGTGTTCAACCCATAATATTTCAGACATGTTCGATTAGCGATAACTGTGTGACTGGTGAATACCATGGATGTAATCGCACAGTGGACTTCTCTAGAAGTCCTGAAGTTTAACGAGCAACGTGTGGACGAAAAGAGCATTCAATATACTTCGAGGATACAGATAACAGAGTATAATCCTTTAAAACATCATTCATACAATACGAGACTGTTATTGTAATAAAGTTTCTTAATACAGCTATATTTAGATAGATTCAAATACGAACACCTAAATCACAAACAGTAAATGTAATAGTAAGGGTTCGTGCACACATATAATACATGGGCCGAAAAGTCCCGGGCCTAACACATAGATGACGCTAGTTTTATTGCAGTCACCTTTCTCTCAGTTAGTACTAACCGTCAAAAGACAGCTGTTAAAATTTCATGATATTCTATTCGTTAGTTTGTGAGTTATTGTGCTAACAGTCACGCTACTTTTGTTATTTTCAAAACAATGGATCAAAAACAATTTCGTGTTTTAATTTTACACTGCTTCTTGATGGGAAAAATACCGTTCAAGCGAAGCAATGGCTTGAAAAGTGTTATGGGGACTCCGCTCCATCAGAAACAACAATAAAACGTTCATTTGCTGACTTCAAACGTGATCATAGAGACACCGATGATGCAGAACGCAGTGGACGTCCAAATGAGGCGGTAACACCAGAAAACATCAATGAAATCCACAAAATCGTTTCGAATGATCGAAAAGTGAAGTTGCGTGAGTTAGCTGACATCGTAAAGATATCAAAAGAACGTATTGGCTTTATATTGCATGAGCATTTGACTATGAGAAAGCTCTGTTCAAAGTCGGTGCCGCGTTTGCTCACTGTTGACCAAAAACAAGAACGTGTTGATGATTCTGAGCAGTGTTTGGCCATGTTTAAACGTAACAAACTGGAATTTTTGCGGCGATATGTGACAATGGATGAAACATGGATCCATCACTTCACTCCGGAATCAAAACTATCGTCATCTGAGTGGACAGCAACTGGTGGACCTCGTCCAAAGCGCCCGACAGCACAACAATCGGCTGGAAAGGTTATGGCCTCGGTATTTTGGGATATGCGTGGTGTAATATTCATCGACTATCTTGAGAAAGGAAATACCATCAACAGCGAATATTATACAGCGTTATTGGAGCGTTTGAAGGCCGAAATTGCAAAGAAACGACCGCATATGGCAAAGAAAAAAATGTTGTTTCATCAAGACAACGCACCGTGTCACAAGTCAATCAAAACAATGGCAAAACTACATGAATTGAACTTGGAATTGCTCCCACATCCACCGTATTCGCCAGATTTGGCTCCCAGCGACTACTGGCTGTTCGCAGACCTCAAAAAATTGCTCGCCGGTAAGAAATTTCGCACGAAGAGGTTATCGCTGAAACTGAGGCCTATTTTGAGGCAAAAGATAAATCGTTCTACAAAACTGGTATTGAAATGTTAGTGCGGCGCTGGAATGATTGCATTGCTCTTGATGGAGATTACGTTGATGAATAAAGCTAATTTGTTAGGCCCGGGACTTTTCAGCCCATGTGTTATTTATTAAAGTCGTTTGATAGTCTGTACATTAGAAAAGCATTAAAATTAGTGTTGAGGTGACTAAAATTGTTTGAATAAAATCAAAGTTTAAATGCAAATGTTGTATCTTATCGAAAGATCAGGACACGTGAATGTGGTATATACAGGGTGTTGCATTTAAACGCCACCCTCTTATACTAGAGCTGATTATAGTAAGCTTCCTCAGTATTTAGTTGTCCACCCCTGAACATATGCCTCCTTCTTTTCCTTTTACCAAATTTTATCCTGTGCCACCTGTAATCAGTTCTTGCCAGCCTTCTTCCTTATGTAGTCCACCCTGGCTATAACCTCTATGGGACACGCGCTCGCAAAGCAGCACTTCACAGCAAGTTTGAAAATGGGTCGACGAATAGAAAACTCCGGAAAAAACTTTTCATGCACCTGGTATGTAGTATGACATGCGGAGTAAGGTGTCGATTATATTTCACAAAAAGAAGATAGAGCTCGATTTGACAAAAAAAATAGAATGTGGAAAGTTATAGTTTCTCATGGGTTGCATAAGCTGGCAAGTTATAAGTACATTTTATTTTTATATACTCGACTAACGAAAACATTGTCTGTTATTGAAACTCTCAGTATATTAACACCATTCAGATTTTATAATTCATTACAATGAAATCTATATAAGTGATCCTTTAAAACATAGTATCAGACTTTCTTCCGGCTTCTCGACTTCTATTTTAATCTTTCAACGTCCTTGAAGTCGTACATCATCAACTGTCTTAACAGGCATAGCATTTAAAAGCCCTTAGATACTACTCTCGCCTAGATATTCTCAGCGTTATTTATTACCTCATATATTTCCATTTAAGAGCGTACTGGCTCAACGAATAAAATATTAGCGGCGTTAAATTTAACTAGGAAAATCCGCGGGATAAATTGACCAAGTTGTTACTTTCCATCCGGGCTCGTTTGCGTCGTGCCGCTTTTAGTTCCCCCTTATCGCTATACAGCACTTGAACCCACTTCCTATGAAGTTGGCTTAGTGTCAAAACTATCGCAGGTATACGAGTATGTATGTATATGTAAGTGGATGGATATAGAATACATACTCGAGCTGTCTGAAGGACCAGTGTATTCTCCACGTTTTCGTCGTTTTACTACGACGAATTCGAGAAGTCTTGAGGGTTACGTCGCGTGGACAGTAGTAGGGAATAGTGGACATTCGATACGAAAGCACTTTTCCACCATCCCCATTGTTATTCTGTAGAGGTTCGAGAGATGTCTTCGTATACAAATATCCGAACTAGATTTCAAAGTAAGTACGTGCACAATAAAAGAAATGGATTCGGGTTGTACGACAAAATTCAAGGCATTGCAACAACTATGAGAAGTTTCAAAGGAGAAATTCGTTATAAACTTTTTCTCTGAAGATACAGCATTTTTATAGATTTAGTCTTAATTTGGTTTCTTTTTCTATTCACTGATCTTCTTCCACACTAATTGTAATTTTAAAAGGATAGGCAGAAGATCCATTATACTCACTACTACAGACCAAAGCGCTATCATATAAATTTACCATCTAGCAACCCATGAAATTATTTCTTGAAAATATCTTTTTGGTAGAGAGTAGTGAATTGACAATGATAAATAA
This sequence comes from Trypoxylus dichotomus, assembly GCA_023509865.1. Classification (NCBI taxonomy): domain Eukaryota; kingdom Metazoa; phylum Arthropoda; class Insecta; order Coleoptera; family Scarabaeidae; genus Trypoxylus; species Trypoxylus dichotomus. The sequence continues at coordinate 41,978,027 of CM042081.1, forward strand.
AATACATTTGTCATCTGTACTGTACTGATTTTTTGGCACAAAAATGTTTGCAAGAAATCACAAAGTTTTCATTATTGAATCATACCTCTGAAATGGTATAAAATTAGAAAATGAAGAATTGCCGTATTTTTTACCTATTCTGTTTTTGCCCTCTGGTTTGTTATTCGATCTTCTTCCATTCTGCGTTTGTCCAACCCATCCCAGTTGTCTCTCCTCTGTGATTATTTCTATTGGCTTTATATTTAGGCTATTAGTGATTGTCGTGTTTCTGATTTTGTCTCTCTTTGTTACTCCCTCTATTCTTCTTAGGAATCTCATTTCCATGGTCGTCACTTTGCTTTTAATTCTATTCGTGGTTGTCCATGACTTGCTGCCATATGTTAGTGTTGGTCTGACCACTCTTTTGTAGACTTCTGTCTTTATTTGTTTTGGTATTTCTTTTTTATATATTTTATATTTTTGCGGATTTCCCTATTCCTATTGGGCTCTCATTGTCAACCGACCGACGGTAACACGATTGACAATGAGAGCCCACGTGCTCTCGAAACGCTGCGTTCCGCATAATTAATTAATTTGCGTGAGTGGAGTTTACTGCTATACCTGTGGACTTAAGTTTAAAGAAGAAAAAATTCGTGGCTTGCTAGAAGGTAAATTTAATCCATCATATGGTACATTTTAAAATATTTACTTTTGGTGTTATTCATATGACGCTAAAATTATACAAAATTTGAGGGAATTCGTACTGTAAAGCATCCAAAAAAAGCAAGGGACACCAAAATTGGATGATAAAATTGATGCCATGTTCTTTACTAAAACAATCAATTCTGGTTGACTTGCCCCCTTTTTTGGTATTTTAAGTTGTGTTATGTCCTTATACAATATTAAATTTGTGTTAGTTTTACTGCCGTGATGCCACTGATGTTATTTTTGTATTTGTCTTGATTCTGTAGGTCTTTTATTGAGTGGTTTATCCTGATGATGTGCCAATGTGCACGAAACCGGTCGGTATCGTTTAATTAAATTATTTCAGATACTGTGAGATTGGCCCTGTTTTCTTTCTTTTTTCCGACCGACCGTTGGCATGATCAATTTTTATTAATCAATGTGTATAGGAGACGCACTAGTGTATATCCAGTTTCGCCCGAAAGAAAATAAATACTTTGAAGCTATATCCTAGTTATTTTTGGAAAGCCCTATATATTCGTTTTAATCCTCCTCATCTAAACAGTTAGAAACCTATTATCAATCCATCAGAACTAATTCCTATTAGAAAGATGAATAGTACAATAACAGAGCGGTAGTGTGAAATCTCTTTATCGAGATTAATGTGTAATATAACCGCTATGGCTCGCTTATTCTAAATAGATTGTAGATATGTAACTGAGCTATGGAGTTTAATCCCTTGATGATGTAATTAATTGAATCTAATGGCTTCAGTAAATTCGTCAACCGGTTTAAAGGCGCTTCTAAACATTCAACGTTGGTAGTCATACAAGTTAATGATACATGCACATCATGGAAACTCTTAGAGAATACAATTTGTTCTACTGGGAAGTGTAATACTGCTGCCTCATACTAAACCATTTACAGGAGATCTGCACTCAGCGAAGTTTTTATAGGTCCATATGAACTTTTGAACAAATAGTATCAAATTATTAAATCAAATGAATATCATATTATGCATCGGAGTTAAGGTTGAACTACAAAGAAACACAAATGCAAGAGAAAATAACATTAGGAAAATTGATTATATTTTATATTACATACATACTATCTATCTATCTGGTCAATGTTGAAATAGGAATATCATTTCAACATCTCGTTGGCATAAACCTCTGTTGCCAATATTCCCCAAAGATTCCCGATGGGGTTCAAATCTTTGCTTGTCTGGAATTATGGGTAGCTGCACTATCTTGCTGAAATACCCAGTCTATCAGAATCATTTCCAGAAGTTGTATATAAAAGTTAGAATTCATTCGCATAGAAATAAAGCAATAATGTTAAGGGTAACACGTAGGCTGGAAAGTTCCGGGCCTAACACATAGAAGACGCTAGTTTTATTGCAGTCACCTTTCTCTCAGTTAGTACTTACCTTCAAAAGACAGCTGTTAAAATTTCATCATATTCTATTCATTAGTTTGTGAGTTATTGTGCTAACAGTCACGCTACTTTTGTTATTTTCAAAACAATGGATCAACAACAATTTCGTGTTTTAATTTTACACTGCTTCTTGATGGGAAAAAATACCGTTCAAGCGAAGCAATGGCTTGAAAAGTATTATGGGGACTCCGCTCCATCAGAAACAACAATAAAACGTTGGTTTGCTGACTTCAAACGTGGTCGTAGAGACACCGATGATGCAGAACGCAGTGCACGTCCAAATGAGGCGGTAACACCAGAAAACATCAAAAAAATCCACAAAATCGTTTTGAATGATCGAAAAGTGAAGTTGCCTGACTTAGTTGACATCGTAAAGATATCAAAAGAACGTATTGGCTTTATATTGCATGAGCATTTGACTATGAGAAAGCTCTGTTCAAAGTGGGTGCCGCGTTTGCTCACTGTTGATCAAAAACAAGAACGTGTTGATGATTCTGAGCAGTGTTTGGCCATGTTTAAACGTAACAAACCGGAATTTTTGCGTCGATATGTGACAATGGATGAAACATGGATCCATCACTTCACTCCGGAATCAAAACAATCGTCATCTGAGTGGACAGCAACTGGTGAACCTCGTCCAAAGCGCCCGAAAGCACAACAATCGGCTGGAAAGGTTATGGCCTCGGTATTTTGGGATGTGCGTGGTGTAATATTCATGAGAAAGGTAATACCATCAACAGTGAATATTATATAGCGTTATTGGAGCGTTTGAAGGTCGAAATTGCAAAGAAACGACCGCATATGGCAAAGAAAAAAAATTTGTTTCATCGAGACAACGCACCGTGTCACAAGTCAATCAAAACAATGGCAAAACTACATGAATTGAACTTCGAATTGCTCCCACATCCACCGTATTCGCCAGATTTGGCTTCCAGCGACTACTGGCTGTTCGCAGACCTCAAAAAAATGCTCGCCGGTAAGAAATTTCGCACGAATGAAAAGGTTATCGCTGAAACTGAGGCCTATTTTGAGGCAAAAGATAAATCGTCCTACAAAAGTGGTATTGAAATGTTAGAGCGGCGCTGGAATGATTGCGTTGCTTTTGATGGAGATTACGTTGATAAATAAAGCTGATTTTGAACCTAGAAAACCGTGTTTTCTTTGTTAGGCCCGGTACTTTTCGGCCCATGTGTTAAAGGCCGCTCAAACTATTACACTATCGTCATCAAAATTTCGACTCATCACAACTTTGGTGTTCCTGTGCAAATCGTGTGAATAGTATTTGAAACCATCAGGCCCGTCCAAGTTAAGTTTCTTCTTGTCAGAAAATTGATGTTGTTCCATTCATAACCCCATCTCATATGTTGTTGCACAAATATCAGTCTTGTCTGTTTATGTATTTATTTTGAAACCTTTTTTAGCCACCCAAAACGTTTACCGCCGGATAACATTTGTTGTTCACGTTTGATTGTTAGTAATAAATTTAAATTAGATTTTATTTGTTACACGTTTACATTACCAGAAGAGGCTAGCCGAAATATTAATCAGCGCTGGCTGCCTGTTAGTTTTTGATTTCTCCCCTTAGCGCGATTTTTGCCGTAGGAATTGCTTAACTTTTTAAAGTTGTTGATGAGATGATGGAAACGTCTTATTTTCTTAGCTATGGTTCGGTTTGAAAACCGGTCTTTATAATAATTTATTGTTGTTTTTTTTTTCCTCCTCGGATAGCAATTTAATAAAAATGTTAATAAAAATACCTGTCCGTATTTTTATTAACCGATATGTGTACTTCGATAATAAGAATAAATAAACTTTTGAAGATGTTTAGAGGCTTTTTTACATTGAAAGGTAATGACTGATTTCGTAGGATGTCTACCTAACTCTGTGGAATTATAGAAATTTCGTTCGTATTCATACGGCAGGTACTACTTGTGACATTAACAAAACAAAGTCTCTGGTATTTCTTTACGTTCAGAGATGTAATTCTAGGTAATTCCCAACTCATACCGTTGCTAAATGTTTATGTGGGAACTGCAAAAGTGTATGGAACTATAGAAATTTCGCTCAGTGTAGTACAGAAAGGGCAAAACATATCTTCAAGTGCAAGTTGATAGAATCACTTAACACTGAAAATAGAAAGTGATGATTCTTAAAGTAACTCACTAAGTTACAATATCTACTTAAAAGTACAATACACTCATTTCCTAAAAAAAGGTGAACATGAAACAAAATCTCCCCATTAATAATAAGAAAAAAATATTTTTAATTTACACTATTCCCTAGGGCAATATGTACACTACCGCTCAAAAGTGTTTAAGTGTTTAGGCACTCTCACTGACAGCAAAAATGTATAAAAACTCAGCAAACATGTTAATAATATTTATTTTTTATGTACAGATACAGGTACATGAATAAAAATGTATTAAGTAAATGTGAAAATTAAAACGTTTAATTTAAATTTTGCTTTCATCTATGTGACCTCCTCTTGATTTAACAATAGCAGCACACAATCGAGGCATTCTCGCAATAAGTTTTGCCAGAGTTTCTTGTGCTATTGACGTCCAACTCGATTGCAATTTGTTCCACACGTCAGTAGCCGATGTCGGAGCCGATTTCCGTACTTCCCGATCTAGTTCTTCCCACAGTAACTCGATTGGATTCAAGTCGGGGCCCTGGGGTGGCCATTCCATAATTTTGAGAGTTCCTTTCTCTTCTAAATGGCGTAAATGTCTTTACATAATTTAGACGAATATTTTGGGTCATTATCTTGCTGGAAGATAAAATTTTGACCCAAAAGTCGAATTCCGGAAGGTATTGCGTGGTCCTCCAGAATTTCGCGATAGTCTTCTTTTTTTAATATACCGTCAATTTTCACAATGTCCCCTACACTAGTGCCAGCAAAACAGCCCCAAATGATGATAGAACCTCCACCATGCTTCACGGTAGCAGCAATACGGTCTTCTCTGGCACGTTCACCCACAGATCTTCTTACGAATATGCGTCTTCGGGTTCCGAACAGCTCAAATTTGGACTCATCCGTCCATAGGACGTTGTTCCACTCTTCTGTGGTCCAGTGCTGGTGTTCACGAGCCCATTTAAGTCGCTTTTGCTTGTTTTGTTTGCGTAGTAATGGCTTTTTCATCACAATACGTCCATGGAGGCCGGCTTTTTGTAGGCGACGTTTGACTGTAGAAACACTGACAAGTTTTTGGCGACCAACATTTAATTCTGCGGTGATTTCCGGGGCTGTTTTGCGTCTATTTAACTTGCTGGTAACCACTATAAACCACTTATAAATCATTGATTTACTAGGGCACTGTTGCTCATAAACGGTTTCCATTTCGTTCAATATGGGTTGAGCGTTCTTTCCTTGCTTTGTAAGGAACTTTATCACAGCACGGTGTTCAATTTCCTCGATAGTTTCAGTTTTCTGCCGGATTGACTTCTTTAGCAGGCAACTATTCGTAAACGACTGACGCTATAGGGCTGCAACTTAACTTATATACTAATGATGAGTTGCCAATCAGAATGACACCTAGCGAGCGCCCCTATCCCCATTCCATCCCCTCCATTCCACGAACTTCTGGACCTCCCCTCGTATATATCGGACTTAAATGAAAAAACATAATTCTATGTAATTCCCAACTAATACAGTTCCTAAATGGTTATGGGGAACTATGAAATTATATATAACTACAGAAATTTCACTGAGTGTAGATATGAAGGTATTTATTTGATTAGAAGAGGACATTCTATATTATGCTCAGAAAGATTAACTGTTACCTAAAAAAAAAGTAATGCATTTTTAATTGAATCAAACTGTAGAATAGGTAATGATCTTCATTGAATATCCTCTAATTTATTAGAGTTATCGTTAGTGTCATTAATCATTAGTAGAGACCGTAGTCTAGTCATTAGAATAGGAATAGTTTCATATAATTATAAAATATATGTTACGTATTTCTTACGTAATCCTTCCGTATAGTTTAACTAAGAATTACTATAACATAACGATTTATGATTCTCGGTAATATACGAATATATAGCTGCGACGTTATCTTTAGTAGAATTCCTCCAATAATTTAAACTCGATAAGAAATTCACACCAAACAGCGGACAAACTATATGCAAGTGTCAACAAAAGTGTAGGGTCATATAACCCATATCAACAAATATTTACTGTCAACATTCATGTGTGTTTATGATGTAGTGTTGGTTATTAATAGAGAGCGTTGCGTAATTCTGATACTAGGTTTGAATATCATTAAAACTGTTTCCGATAAATACAGAAATTATGTCGTTTACGCTTTATAAATGATACCATTGTCTTGATTAACTATTACTTTTGAATGTTATATCAAAATAAAAAGGACTATGATGGAGGTATACGTACGTCTAAGTATTTATGTATGTATGTATGTAGTCTCAGTCATGGAAAATTAGGCACGGTACAATTTATTATATTATCCAAATAAACTAAGAATTACGTTTCTCTATAATACAGGTACGAGGTATTTATGGTCAAATAGAAACAAATTTTGTATTTATGATTAAGTATTATCCTTTTAGTATTATAAAATATCTACACTTTGTTTGCTTAAGATAATTTAAGATTTATTGCGGAGTCTTGAGTTTTCAACTAGGTCTAATGAAGGAACAAAACACGAATTCCCTTATCTCACAATTTATCCTTCGAATTGCGCTGGGGCAGATGTAAGTCGGGAACTAATCTACCTGAAATTTTAATCTTGTTGCTAATTTGGACACTAACTAGAAGTGTACCCGCAAAGATTATATGTAAACTGGGCACCGTAAACAAAAATAATTTACTTCAAGTTGATGTACTTATTATCAAACATATAGAAAATAAATAATATTTAATTATACAAAAATATAGATATGAAAAGTAAAAAAGCTGAAAAAACTGATATACACTTCATAAAGTGTAATCGTGGCGTTGTTCCATTATTTAATTGTTCACACAGTTCATGTAGAGTTCTTGATTTTTGATTTTGTGTGTGTATGTTTTAACTCTCGCTACTTTATGAATTTGAATTTTAACCTAAGTGTCTGTTTGAAATTCGTTAAGCTTCTCGATAAAAATATAAATAGATGAATTGAGTAAAATGGTTCATTCAGTTTGGAATGAAACAATTAGCATGCATTTGTGGTGTTAATTTTCGAATGCATTATAATAGCCCACATACAGTGGCTCACAGTGAAAATGATGCAGTGGTATATAATTTCGTAAGAAGCTGAAAATTTTAGAGAAAGTAATTATTTGGGAAAAGTAAATTAAATATATCTACTATTCTTCAAATATATTATAAAAATAAAACAGAACTAATTCGAGTAGATATTACGAATTCTAAACTGATGCGGTTCAACATCACAGTGAAAGTGATGCAATCGAGTAGACAATTCTTATACAAATAGGAGAAGCCCATAGGTGCACGTCTATTTTACCTCTCTATCTGTTACAACCGTTTATAATAATAATAATAGTAATTTGTTTGCAACAGGTACACTACCCAGTTACAGGAAACACTAAAATTAATATGCATGATTGCAAAATACAAAAAGAAAAAAAAGACGAACATATATGTATATAAAATAATTGCTAAGTTACATGTATTTAATGTCTTAAAAGTACTAAATATTACTATTACCCTATGGAATAAGAGTATATACAAAAAAAAAATCCTGACGAAAGAAAAAGAGGGTCACTGTATAAGACGTTGGCGTTTCTAGACATATGAGTTAGTGGTGCTTTTAATAGTAAGTTGGTTCGTGCCGTGTGGATAAAAAAACTGTCAACAGATCTATGATTGTAATGGGGTATGCTAAAGTCCACTTGGGGTAGTAAAGACGGGGAATCAATATGCTGACGTATCAATGTAATAAGAAATTTCGCGCTAGCTGCGTCTCTGCGACGTGACAGCGACTCGAAATCATGTCTACAGAGTAAATTGATATAATCAGTACCACGAGGAGGATAAATACCATCAGATTTATACGAAAGATATTTAAGAAATCTCTTCTGAACTCGTTTAATTGATAATTGGTGGTAGTGATAACATGTGTACCAAACAATAGAAGCATATTCAAGTTTCGAGTGGACAAGCGAGTAGTAGACAGACTTCAAGCCTAAGACTTATAAGCCAGAAGGATCAAATAAATCTCTTTCAGTTTGTATTACAGGATCAAAACAAAGATTTCGACTTGTGGAAAACTGTTTTATTCTCCTATAAGAGTAAATTTAATCTTTTCGGGTCAGATGGGAAGGGTAACATGTGGGGGGAAAATATCAACTGTTAAACATGGATGTCGGCATGTAATGGTGTGTGGCTGTGTTTCTGCTGTTGGTGTTGAAAACCTTCATTTTATCGAAGGTTCTAGGTTTATGTACTTAATCATATTTAAACAGAATTTAGTGCCCAATTCCAGAAAATTTGGCATAGAGGATGTTTTTCGATTTTATCAGGACAATCCGAAACATTCTTCGCGTATGATTCAAGAATGATTGTTATATATCTGTTGCAGTACAGTGAAAACTCCAGCTAAATCACCTAACATAAACATTATCGAAAATTTGTGGCATATTCTTGAAACAAAAGTACATAGTCAAGGAATATCCAATAGGAATGGCCTAAAACGTGCTTTGTTACAAGAATGGAACACTAGATCGCTAGATTATACGCGTCAATTAGTAGAATCTGTTCCAAATGTATTACAATTAATAATAAAATTTAAAGAAAATCAACTAAATATTAATTATTTCTTTTTTAACGTTCAAAAATAACTAATTCATTGTTATTGTAGATGCATAATGTTTGCTGTGATGTTGAATATCTAACCGCTGTATTTTATTAGAATGTTAAATAATTCTTTCTTTAATAAATTTCTCACAAACATTTTCTGTTTAGTTTATTTTGTTATTTTATATAGTTCGAAGACAAATGACAAATATGAACGATATATGTGCATTTACTATTTTTGAAATTTTGTAAATTGATTTTATTATTAAATAATTTATTTCAGCGCTGAAATATTGCACTAGCGGTGAAGTTTATGTTTTCGCTGTGTATGGTGCGTATTCCTTTTTTAACGAACATACATTTCCGTATTCATTTCCTTTTTTTAAAGTAAGTACAACAAATAGAAACTTCAAGAAAGTTCTAACCAAACATCGCTTCTAGGAACTGTTTCAATATTCCAGATTTTCAGTTATATTTACGTCCTACTTTATTTTGTATACTGTTTATTTAACGTTTCTGATTCGTTATTTTTCTAGAGGCATTCCTTAAACGAAACAATCCCATAACATGCAAACATAATCTCGGTTATATGCTGTTTAATTGTAGCTGTTAGTGATTATGTATAGAAAGTTTGTTGACCAGTGTAATTTAACAGTCCATTTCTCTCTCTGAATATTTTATTAGATCTCTATTAGAGTTCAAACATTCACATCTGGTGAGAACGTTTCGAAAAGTACATATTGCGATTATGTCATTTAATCGATATGTGTTTAAGCTTCTACTCGGTTAAAAAGTAAATACCATGCCATGTTAACTTTCAACACAGCTGGTAATATCCCTAACAAGCGTTAGAGTGTACACAGACTTGGAAAGTATGGCACTACATAACAATTGAGATCATATTCATCAGAGAAGCGCTACGTTTCGCATAAAATTACCTATAGCGCTCTTCCGAATGTTCGTCTTACAGTTTTATTTTTTAATCGCATAAACATTCACAAACAACTAGCGTCGAATACGAATCGTAGCTTTCATCCGGCTTAAAGTACGTACATCACGAGAATAATATACATTTTCGAACGTATAGATGAGAAGATTACTTCAGTTTCGGACGTGCCGAAGTTCGTAAATTACGGACTCCGAAAAGCGACCTATAGCGAAAAAAGCCTTAGCGCGATGGCGAGAACTTTTGATATGTAAATCACGGAACTTTTATCTTCGTGCCCGGTCTCGGATCGTACGTACACCTCGACGGTTCAGAAAGCGGATCTTCGAATTGCTCAGCACGAGCTGACTTATGATAGACGTCCGTCTTGCTTGAGCTACATACACTACCGTCTATATTAGTTCGGACACGCAAATACATTTTAAAAAGACGAGAAAATATTCATTCATTTTTCCAAAACTTGAAGTCTTTATTGCATTTTATTAATAGCGACTAAAATTATAAAAAAAGTATAAAAGTAAAAAAAAGTAATTCTAACGCAAAATAAACAAAAACTTCCTTAAACATTTCGTTCATCAAAGAAACTCCCTTTTGTGCGAAGAACAGCTTTCACAATCCGAGGCATCTGTTACACTAGTTTTACAAGGACTGTATTTGGCATATTAGTCAATTCCCTTTATAAATTGTTCCACAGGCAGCCTACGCAGGTATGCCCTACTTATATAGGCCACCTTTTCGGGCCCTTCTCTCTAATTCATCCCATAACAGCTTGATGGGGTTAAGATCAAGGCCATGTCATTATTTGTAAAATGCCATTATCTTGTTCTTCATTTAAGAAATGTTTACATATCCTTGCTGATATGTAAACATTTCAACTTCTTGACGGATCTAGTTGATAATTATGGCCACATTAGCATATCAGACAGCAGCCTTATTGGATTTCAATAGGAAGTTGTATAGAGGGCTGCTCGATAGTGTTCTTGTTAGTATGTATGCTGGAAATTATGAGATTCAACGAATGGTACAAATAGTATTAACCACTCTTAACGAACATCCAGATGCTTGGACACGAGTTGATACTATTCTAGAATATTCAACTAATCTACAAACGAAATACTATGCTTTACAAGCTATGCTTTAGAACAAGTTATCAAAACTAGGATTACATATCCTTCCTGAGTGTTTAGGGTCGTTGTCCTGCATGAATAGAAAATTTTCGCCGATTAGACGTTGCCTCAATGGTATTGCATTTTCTTGGAATATTTCTAAATAACCCTTTTTTTTGCAAAATACCTTCAGGAAAAACAACGCCAAACAAACACAGAACATCTTCCATGCTTGACAGTTACCACCAGACAATCCTGCAACATTCTTTGGCTTTTTGCTCTTCTTACAAAAACGCGCCTTGATTGTCCGAACACCTCAAACTTTGACTCATCAGTCCAATAACTCTGATCAGGTTCAAACAAAAAGATACGCACGCTCAAGCAGGTTTATTTAGAAACTGAAGCATTTATCACTACACAATATACTTTCGAGTGGCCTGCTCTCACCCCAAAGAGCATTGTGAATTTATTGCCTGCAATATTGTCCCAAAAATAATCCTATTTGTGGCTATGAGGATTATTCTGAAAATTACTATATTAGGTCATAAAATATAATCGGTTTTAGTCATTCTCTAATCAATATTCTTGAAAGTTTGCCTGTACAATTAATAAACAATAAACTTCATAAAGGACCTAACGTAAAAGCAATTATATTATCTTTTAGCAAAATTTACAACACTTTACTGGGTGTCCAAGCTCTCTTCGCTATCCATGGTCTGTAAGCTTGAGTTGTCGGGTCAATAGGCTTTTGTAGGCAATTAAAAACAATAAGAATGCGTTGCTGTATGAATAGCGCTTAATTTTTAAGAGTGGTGGACTGTCTACCAACAAATTGTGATAATTATTTAACTGTGAAAGCGCAACAGCAACAATGACGCCAACTTTCAGTTTTCCGTTCTTGTTGAAACAGCTGTTACTGCATATATATGTGACATGCCAAAACCACTAGGTGCTAAGCATGTCACATATGCAGATGGCAATATATTCAGCCTGGACGGATGATCAACTTGTGATTAGTGGATGTAGAATGAATACAATAGTCCAGATCTCTGCCTACTTTTAAAAATGGAAGCTGAAGGTCAACGTATAAGATAAAATGTAATAAATTACAATTTCGCTTTTAATTTTTTTTCCGGAAATCCCCCTCTTACCGGGAGAAGACCATACCACTAATCAAAATTTTTCCAAAAAGTGTCACTCTCGGTAGAATTTAAACCTACGCCCTCTCCCTTAGCAGGGGAACATCACAACACTAGACCACGCGATCGTATGAATTCAAGTCACATAATACCCTTTAATATTATAATATAATAGGTATTATAATATATCTAGAGACGTTACCACGTGTAGTTAATAAAAGTGTCTTGAACTTATACGGCCCCGTGGTATAGTGGTATGACGTTCCTACAGCAAGGGAGAGGGCGTATGTTCAAATCCTACTGAGACTGACATTTTTTGGAAAAATTTTGTTGACTTGTCTTGTTCGACTTGCAATCTGAAACTGGCGACATTACGACCTTTATTAACTTAAAGGGTTATAACTGAAAAAAGAGGAGTATGTCCTCGTTTTATTTGAGTTCAGTAGAGGGGTTAGGATATCAAAAAGGACCATTCATTTCCCTCTGTCCAGGGAATATTTTTCTTTGTTCATAACTATAAGACATTAAATATGCTTTTTGCATCAAGAGAAAGATTATTGTAAACGACTTATACCAATATTGTATAGCCATACAAGAAAATAATTTTTAATCCATCAGGTTTTCCATTTTGCTATTCAAAAAAACAGGGTAATGATAATTTGACACGATTTCTAACAATAACTCTATATATCAGGATGGCAGTCAACAATTTCTGAATAGGTTGTTCAAATATTCGAGCAATCTAAGCGCTGATTTAGACTTTATTGTAGCTCAAGGCGTTTTTGATGCCTTGAACATTAATATCCACTGCTTCTAGCAAGCAATTTTCAAAATAGGTGATGGATTTACAAAAGTTTATATCACCAATCTAACTTAAGCAAATTGAATTGCCAGATACGACAAACACAATCAACTATTCAATTAAACTCTCTCGTACATTATTGACATTACCCTAATTGCATAACTAAAGCACTTTCGGAAGAGATCTCAAAGTATAGACAAACGATTAAAACAACAACTAATTAAGACCTAATCCTGAATATAATGCAGGAAAACTTTCAAAGTAAACATCTCGCATCCCGTCTACCTCTGACAAATACGATAATGATTTATGGTAAAAGTTTGATTGGAAATCACGTTATTTTACACTGGCGAATATCGATTCCATTACTACTCCCCTTGCTCTGCGCCGCGCGTCTTTTAACTCGTTACATTTTTCCATTTCACGTCGCTTCACTTCGCTATGGCCAATTATTTTTCTTTAGGCGAAGAGTTCGGAGATGATTGGTATCATCCGAGCAAAGTAGTCATTTCAAAGAAGCGATGCCAATGCGATAACGTTGCTAGTTAACGAAAATGCTAAGTGATCCTTCAACGATGGCTGGGAACCGAATTATATAGTGTAGATGACGAGCTTTAAAATATTTACAACGTAATTTCTTTGTGTCACAAGATATAATGTGATGGTGCTCTTTGAAATTGAAGAAGTAAAGGTTCTATAAATAGGTGGATTAAAAGATTTTAAGAACGGGAATTCATCTATTCTTTTGTTCTCTTTAATCTTTTCGATTTTGTCAAAGATTTCGAAAAAATGGACATAAGGTTGCAATTGGTTCTTTATTAAATCGAAACGTGCGCTAAGAATGTGAAGATATATTGTCGCAGTGCAACAGTATATTTCTCTTATACTACCCTTATGCTAATCGTATTTTTGTTCTTACTATGCTTTTGATTCGTTATTTTTTGATACAATACGAGGGCAACGTGAAATGTTTCCGGAATCGGCAAGAGATAGCGCACGAAGGTTGATTCATTGTCGGCAAGGGCGACCTTTTTTATGACAACTGCTAAAATTTCAGACGTTTACTGTTAATAGTTTTGTTTAAGAGTGTGTTTTGTGTAGCAAGTCAGGAGGTTTCGCGAAAATTGATAAAATCGAATTTCGTGTAGACGTTCATGGCGGAGGTACTCCATCATTTTCGACTATCAGCTTCTGAGTGAGCGAGTTCAAACGTGGCCGCACAAGTATAAGTAACGAGCCACGCAGTGGACGCCCAAAAACCGCTATCAACGTTGAAATGGTCGACAAGATTCATGATGTCGTGTTAGCCGATCGCCGATTGAAGCTGAAAGAGATAGCAGAAACAACAGGCATGTCAGAAGAACGCGTTGGTCATATCCTACATGAAATTTTGGATATGAAAAAGCTTTCGGCGCGATGGGTACCGCGTTTGCTTACACCGGAGCAAAAACGAAATCGAGTGGCCGTTTCGAAGGAGTATCTGGTCAGGATCCAATGTAATCCAAGGGATTTCGTCGTGAGTTTCGTAACCGCGGATGAGACTTGGATCCACTACTACATACCGGAGACCAAGGAACAGTCGAAGCAGTGGACTTTTCCGGGCGAATTGGTTCCGGAGAAACCGAAGACCGTTCGATCGGTGTGATCCTCATCGATTATCTGCAGAAAGGAAGAACGATCACGGGGCAATACTACAGCGATTTATTGACCTCATTCAATGCAGTATTGGAGGAGAAACGGCTTCGTTTGCAGCGGAAGAATGTGCTTTTCCACACTACGACAATGCACCGGAGTTGCGCTACGAATTAGTGTCTTATCTTCCATATTCACCGGACCTAGCCTCCAGCGACTTTTTTCTATTTGCAAACCTGAAAAAGTCACTGGAAGGAAAGAGATTTGCCTCAAATGAGGAGGTTATCGCCGCTACAGATGGCTATTTTGCAGACCTCGAAACATCCTACTTTCCGACGGCTTGGAGAAACTGGAGCACCGCTTGAAAAGGTGTATTGGTCTTCGAGGAGACTACATCGAAAAATAAAAATAACAAACCACACCCTTACCGTGTTTTCTTGTTGCATGATATAGTATTAACCCAGATGTGCCCCTGACTATTATATCCACTAAAATGTGTTTCCGGAATCAAAATCATTTCGATAGTACACCAACGGAAATACACTACTACTCATAATAGTATTGCCATTTCCTATTTCATGTAAGATTTGACGCTTGTTTCAAAACTTTAAACTAAATAATTCTAGCAAAAATATTTATTCGTCTACGACTCAAAAGAAAAATTAATAATAAACATTACAAAACATAAAGTAAGTTACACTTCCTTCTCATCGAAAAAGCCACCTCTTGAGTTAATAACTGCTCGCACAATTCCTGGCATTCTTTCTATCAATTTCCTGAGTGTATCCTGCGAAATATTATTCCAATTCCTAGTAGTTTGAATATGATAACAACGACTATTAGGAGTTTGATAGAATTGTTAGTCCAACAGGGGGAAAAATATACATTGGTAATTGTTGCTATAACATTATTATATTTACATTACCATTATGCTAGTTATATTCTACAATAACAAAGGAGACGCAGAATCAGCAAATGAATACACGTGTGTCTTATCTGTCATATATAAGATAAAATTGTTAATCGCTAAAGCAGAAGTTCTACATCCGTATTGTAATGTAATTTTGTATGTTATAATAAAGTTGGTTAAAAAAAAAACTTTTCTGTGAACCTCAACCAAAACTCGCTCAATGATGCAATCCGATTCTCTAATATTTTTACGTATTATTGTATTCATCTTATAGCAAATTTTATTGTATTTTATAGACATTATTTCCTTAATTTTTGTATTCATTTAAATAAGTGACTTTTTACTGTAATAGTCAATAGGACAACACAACTTTCTTTGATGTAGTATCTAAATACTTACATTACTTACGGTTAGAATCTTTTGTATATAACAATAGAGTTTTTAATCTTTTATATGAAATCTGCCTTTCCGGTCGGACATACCCGAAAGCGAGATTCATATGCGTATTAGTGAATGTATCCCGGATTAGGTTGATGGAGAATCACAACGTTCTTTGTTACGTTCTACGAGCAAATACATTTTTTTAACCGATTTGCAGCATTAGTATAGAATACACTAGCACTATTATTAAATGTATTATTTGCAATACCAACATTTACCGTATAGTATTTTTGTGTGTAAAAAACATGCTGATAGCAAACAACATCGGTTAAATGCGCAAAGTGATGTACGATATTATAAAATTCTATATGATTTTATTTATATAAGTGTGTGCAACATTCCACAAACATAGCCGTAACGATTGTCGGGTTCCGCCGTGTCACTAAGGTTTTTGTCCCTGAGGTTTCGCGAACAACTGCGGTTCGCATTTTCAAAGGTACCTACGACCATGTCAAACGGCCGTGAAAGTCTGAGATACTATTCCACAAACTATTATAGATAATGAAGAATTTCGAAAATCTTAGGGGTAATACGTTCCGGAATGTATAAATTTCATCGGGTAAAAGACACGATTATGGATCAAATAAAGACAGAGTTAAAAGATCAAAAGCTGACAGTAGATGGACAAAGTTGTGGGGCATCCTTACCTCCTTACATAGTAGAATATTACAGAAAACAAACGCGACAAGAATAGTAGGAACTGTAGAAGCTATATCTGGGAAGTTCAGTATATCAGCAACTCAAGTTATAATGCTGGTTACAGAAAAGTTAGAAAAATTACTAAAACAGTCTTATCCTAAATTGCTTTATGTAACATATTTGCTCTATGCATGTCATCTTGTAGCTGAATTTATTAAAAACAGTCATTCAAAAGTAGATCACCAAAAAGCTTCTATTTAATCTCCAAAACGTATTCGTGAGTTTAAACAGGCTTGTCCGGGCATTCCCCAGTCATCACGGCCGAGATTGACGTGATGAAGAACGTGGCTTAAAGCTGTTTGATATTATGGGAAATTTTTACAATTTACTAAATCTTGTATCTTAAATTTAAATCAACAAGAAGTCTAATCAATTTCAATAAGCCATCAGCTGGTTTGAGATAGTGAAATCTATATTCAAATAGAGCCGAAAATTATTCAATTGTTTTAGATACTATTACTAAATTACGGAACACCAAGCTGTCATTACACGAACTGCTAAATATAGTGCCTTAAAGGCTCGTTAGGAAATTTAACAGCTACTATAAGAGAGTGCGAATACAATGCGAACACCACGTCCCAAATACACCATCATATTTTCGCCTTACCGTAGCAGTATAACTGGAAGACATGCTAATAACCCAATACTATAGGAAATTTTGGCGCTAGTCTACATCAACAAACATTATTTTTAATATTGATTAAAATTCTATTAATATAGTATACGATTTTAATAAATATTGTAAAGATAAAAAGATATTACAAAAGCCAGAACCCTGAAAAGCCTTAAAGCAGCAGTTTCTGCGTCTACTTTAATATCCTGCTAAAAAATGAATGTGAATATGATTAATCGTTTTCCACCTTCTTTCTATTTCATCTCGGAGAAAGAAAACCATTTCAAAGGAATTACTAACAAATATTTAATCTTGCACGCCATCTGCTTCGACATCAAGTGGATGTAACAAGCCAAGTTATCGAAAACAGAACAAATATTTTGAAAAGCTTTAAACAATTAGGTATGCGGTGTTTTATGAATCCTTATAAATTTTCAACAGTTTACAATAACGTGTATATGGACCCACGTTAAATAGGTAGCTTGTGTTTGCGTATACAGATGTCGCAATTTGCACACCGCATTCCTTTGAAATTCGGTTTTCTGGAGCGCGCAAAATTAATTTCATAAAATACGTAAGCATAATTGTATGTACATCTGGTCGCAGCACGAGTCGAAATTGTTGCTTTATTTTAAGGAACAAAGCAAAGCATTGTGAGTGAAAAGGGAGCCATTTTCATGGAAATGTTAAACATTTTGAAAATACATCCAACAATACGGTATAGTGAGCTATTAATACAAAGAACTTATTAGAAGGTGTATGGGTTTCAATAACACACTTTAAGGTTTTTTTTTTATTATGCAAGAGTCAAAAGTTCCTGAAATGTAACGATAAATAAAATTACAAAATGCCAAGATTTTATTCATCTCCGTTTACCAAAGGAGACTTTAGGAGTTATTAGATCGCTGACCAAAGTATAGCTATAATATTGCTTTCATTACACTTACTAGCTTATTTAATGAGAAATGATCAATTCCTTAATATGATGTAAGATTGATATACGAGGGGGGATCAAATATGAACCGAGCTTTGGTTTTAAAACATTTATTGGTACAGTAAAGAAAATTGAATACTCCTTATTTTTCTATATAAGCTTCTCCCTTACTCACACATTTTCCCCACAGTGTCGAACGGTTTTTAATTCCGTTATCAAAGAATGAATGTAGTCGCGTCTATAACCAATTGGCACGAATATTTCCAGACATTCGACGTCGTCAAAGTGGTGACCTCGCAGTTTTTCTTTGAGTGGCCCAATCATGTGGTAGTCACACAGTGATAGATCGGGACTGTAGAGGCGGATGTTCCAGTGTTTCCCGATAAATTTTGTCCAACTTATTGTTAAGGACTTAACATTGTCTTTGTGTTTTTGTGAATGAATTTTAAGTTTCTAAGGAAATGTATTTTGTTTTATCCATCTTTTTACTACTTTATGTATTTTATATAATTTTAACTTCTTTGCACCCGTATGGGTTAGCATTATCACCAGAATATTATATTATTTTGCTCTCTATAGAATATATCGAATTTTATTTTAATATGTATGTACATTACGCATTGTATATGTATGCAAGCCGGCCATTCACAATACTCTAGGTAAAGTGCCTAATTTAAAAGTCATTAAATGCAACGTCGTCGAACAAATAATGGGAGTTTCCTCAATATTTAATATATACAAGCACAGGCAGTCGACTCACGCGTGACGGTCGAGGTATTAGCGATCGTGCACTCTCGTTTACCTTTCGTACATCGTCGTAGCGTTTACAGTAACGTCTTCGGACGAATATTGGAAGTTTCTAATAGTTTCAAGTTTTGGCGGGAATCGTCGTGGCCGTTGTCGTCTATACATGTATTTAGTCTTCTGTTACAATTCTGTAGGGGAATCATTCTGGTAAGGTTGTCGGAGCGCATGTATAGATTTCTCTATTAAGTACAAATCCTCGACTTTCTATTATCGTACGTCGGGACTACTGTGTCCGTTGTCTAAACATTTATTTAGTCTTCTGTTACGATTCTGGCGGGAATCATTCTGGTAAGGTTGTCGGAGCGCATGTATAGACATTTTCTACAAGTACGATCACTCCGCTTCTTGTTGACGGTCGTTGCGGCCGCAGCGCCCGTTGTCTTTTGTACGTTTGTTCGGTCCTTTGTCGTATCGGGACTTAGACATTTTTTCATTTAGTTGTTCATCGTAGCGGACGAGTTTCACGGACCATTTTTCTATATGTAATGTCGGCTTCATCGCTCAGTTTTCCTTGTCGGTGCGCATTTCGCACATTTGCTGGCCACTGGCTTTTTCCCTTCATTGGGGCGCAGTAGCAGACAGCTAAAGATTGCACATAGCATATTATTTCAAACGAGAACGCCTGGGTAGCTGTCACATTACTTTTGTTTTGAGATCGGCTATTATCGCTACTGTCGCTCTCGACCAGGTGTTCAAGCTCTAAGAGATAGGGTGGGTTATCTTATAAATGTAAAAATAACGAACCTATTTGGTTCGAGTACAAATACAAGCCAATGATACAGGGCCAAGTCCCTTAGGCAAATTTAAAACAAGGAAAATGTATTAGGCTCCAGGAAAGGGACATATAAATAAGCATAGCACCGAGGTGCGCTTATAAATTTAAGGAGTAAATAGGGTTGGCTCCCCTATAAAAAGGTAGTGGTGCATGCAAACAGATAGAGGCATTAGTACATGCCTCTAACAAAGCTTCTGCGGAAGCATATAAGAATTTAACATTTTAAACACAATTAAAACAGCTTTGCTACGTATACGCTGTGGCGGTACCTTATATTGCCAAACCAAAGGAAAACATACACATGCTAATGTACATGTATAAGAGAGCTCGAATAACTGCAATTATTGCAAATATATATATATATCTTACGTACATCGTAACTGTACATAGGCTAGAGTGGAAACCGTGTACATATTTTATTTTTTAAATATATTTTTTGCGCATGCGCATTGAGTTTCACTGTACAGCCTTTCATCTAGTAAATAAGCGAACATACTCTACAAGTATTGGTCAAGTAATTCAGGAATTTACAAGCAGGCTACAGCGGCGCTGTTCTTCAAAGCAGGAGAACGTAACACTTAGTTTGGACCAATTCTGATTTTCTCACCGGACTTTTTTTCGTGTCAGTGGTAGAGTTGGGTCATTGAAAGCTTTTTTTTTCAGCGAACTGTGCAGTTAGTCGACGCAAAATTTCAACAGGTTTTATGCCCGTTCGCACCAAAAATTTAATAATAATACGTTCCTCAACAGGGCTGCTCAAAAAATGCTTGTTGCATTCGGCCATCTAACCAGGTTTTCATAAACTATTTGGCAATGTGGGTAAAGAAACACCTCTATAAATCGCTTAACAGCAGGGGATTTAAAATGAAGAAAGAATAGTAAGAGCCTCATGAAATGTTAATGTTATATTCTGTACATTCCAAAAATGTGGATATATCTACACATTAGTACACTGTTGCAGATATATTCCAAAATCTGGAATGTGCAGAATATAACATTAACATTTCCGTGTGTCCGTAATTAAAATAATGTTATATGGAGATTGTAAATGAAAATAATAAATGTCTTATAGACTACACTTTTGAATTTTTCTTTTCTCTAGAATCCTAACTATATTTGATAAACATGCGCCGTTGTTAATGAGAAAGTAATCGAATTCAAAGTAACTTCCTTCAAGCTCCTCAAATATTTAAAACTTTAACGAAAGTTCCAAGCATTTCATAAGGTGCATTCTACAACAGTACGTCGAGTTACAAGAAAGACAAGCACGTTATGTTGGCGTCAAAAGTTTTTGTAGTTACTACACCGCTCCGTTCTAGCGCTCCGAACTTGAAACTTTAAAATGAAACATGTATGGTGAAAGAGAAAAGGTTTAAGAAAACCGACACGTTCACGTTTTAATGCATACAACGGCTCTGTGACCCACATATAGATATTGGTATGTGCTTTTCTAAGCTTCCGATCTGGAACGTATCTACTTGAATTCGGCTCACGTTTACTGAAATGTATATACGCAAGCTTATGACTTCCTTTTCTGTAAAAATTTTACTTGTATTCTGGATCGTTGCTTTCATTAAAGGAATACGCTCACTCGAAGATGTTTCAGAAACAATAAAATTTACGTAACTGCGATGTAGTATTAAGAACGTGAAAATAAACTACATTGAACAAAGAGTTTTTTTTGTACCAAAGGAATATATTTTTTTACGGATATATCATTGATGTAACTTTCGAACTCCTAAGACAAAAATTTTATAGAAAATATATTGAAATCGTATACGCGGAGTATACAGGACCGGGATGTTACTGCCAGGAGCATTCAAGCAAATTTAAACATGATAATTCAATTTCCTTGTTATTGCCAACGTGAAATTTAATTAAAATAGTTTTTTTTAATTAATGAAAATTTCGCGGTTCTCGGTAGGATTTGAACCTATAACCCCCTGATCGCTAGACCAGTGTGTAGCCACTAACACCACGGAGACCCTAAATTCCTATTTACATCGCCATACCATGAGCGCATTTTCGACGTGTCGATGGCTATAATTGTGAGTAAGACGAGGATGAAATAAGATTTCTATAAGTTAACAAAGTCGAGAGGTACGCATCCTATTCTGCAGGGCGATTGTCGGCCAGTATGCTAACTCTGTCTAACGGTATTCTCTACCCTTGTTTAACTACTACTACAAAATTCTATCCTTACATCAATCTTTTCAATTTGAATCGGTAGACATGCGTTATTCATTTCAAGCGAAGCCGGTATTCGAATCATTTTACATCAACAGCTCGCAGCCTTTTACGAGGGAAGGTCCAGAAGTTCGTGGAATGGAGGTGGGATAGGGGCGCTCGCTAGGTGTCATTCTGATTGGCGACTCATCATTAGTATATGAGTTAAGTTGCAGCCCTATAGCGTCAGTCGTTTACGAATAGTTACCTGTTAAACAAGTCAATCCAGAAGAAAACTGAAACTATGGAGGAAATTGAACACCGTGCTGTGATAAAGTTCCAAAAAGCAAGCAAAGAACGCTCAAACCATATTGAATGAAATGGAAACCGTTTATGGGGAACAGTGCCCTAGTAAATCAATGATTTATAAGTGGCATGGTCTTTTTAAACGTGGTTGGCAGTTGATTGAAGACGACGGCCAGTTGAGGCCACCACATCAGACATCGTCGAAAAAGTGCAAAAATTTCTACTTCCCGTTTGAAGAAAAAACAATTATACGCATTAGTTGGAGTACCAGATACCACCATTTTGCGTATCCTACATGACCACTTGGGTATGACAAAAGTCAGTGCAAGATGGGTACCGAGAATGCTCACGCCGCTGCAGAAACAGCAGCGCGTCGGTGCGTCCAAACAATTTTTGAAACTGTGCGGAGACAAACCTGCACAGATTTTGGAGTGGATTGTTACCGAAGATGAAACATGGGTTCATCACTTTGAACCTTACTCCAAACAGGAGTCCATGCAATGGCATAAAAAGGGCACACCACCGCCAAAGAAATTCAAAGTGTCAAAATCAGCTGGAAAGTTGAAGGTTACTGTTTTTTGGGGTTGTGAGGGGATATTATTGATTTGGATTGAGCTAGGGGTTGGATAAGATAATAATAATAATACATTATATAAATGTAACCAAAATAAAGATATAAAAAAAATATTTATCTATCTCAGGAATGTAGAGATTCATTTATGCTATAAGGTTCAATATTTAATAGTAATTCGTGAATTAATTTTTTAAATACCTGAATACTGGAACCATTATCGATGACTGTCTCCAATGAAGATCCCACAATCACCAAAGGAGTTCATCGACATGGACATAATTAAAATCAATAACAGATAATAATGGTCTCAAGATAGTGCTTTGAGGTACGCCCTTATAAATATAAATTGGATTTGAATAAACGCGAATATTATTAGAATTGATCTCAACTGTTTGCTGTCTGTGACTCAAGTAACATTTGTGGATAAGTGTATAGGGTATAGTTGACTCATTCTACCAATCGCCCTGTTCCTAGCTCTTCTGAAATGCTTGGGGAAAGTGAACTTTCTATCTATAGGATAACAACACATTTGAGAAGCCGGCTTTTATACCCTCCAGCGAAGACCGCTTTAAAACATGTACGTACGTGTTAAAACGCACCTGTGTATTCTATTTCTTGTTTATAGAAATATTTGTAGGTATTCTTTTTATTATCAGTCATGTCGAACGTCCGTTAATTGTTGTGGGCTCTGCAGTAAAACGTCGTCATCAACTAATAATTATTGATATTTCGATCAAAATTTGTTCCGTTAAATACATACCAAAATATTCATACTAAATCCAACATATGAGTGAAGAAAGGAAAATGAATAACGTCGCAAAAAAAGGCAGATACGCGCTTCTATTCCATCAAGTCAATCATGACATGATGCCCTTAGAGTGAAGACGCGCACTAAAGGTCAAATGCTATTCGTAACACGTCATGAAATCATAATTTTATATCTGCGGCGCAACTACCCCTTGTTCAAAATTTCCATATTTTCCGCCTATATTTTCCCGACATACCTCCGAATACCACTGAATAATGTAAATGCCTCTCGGGTAGATGGCTTGCATAATAAAGACGTTCCCAAAAAAAAGCGACGCAGAAATCAACTTAATATCAAAGTAAGTTGAAAATTACTGCTTTAATTATAATAGAGTGAAGTGTTTTAATGTTCCACTTATGCATGTTAAATTAAAAAACGTGAACGTTAGACATGCGTAAAATGTTAAGTCTATGAGCATTTTTACGAGAATAATAGTAAGTGGTGACAGCAAGTAAAATATCCTTCAACAGACAGGGTATATCGACCGTGAATGCTCACTAAAAGGCTTCGGGCAATGCGGTTAATATATGTATGTACTATCACATACAGTAGTAGTAATTACGTTAACATAACGCCTGTAACTTATTGTAGACGCAATGTTATATGCAATTATAGGTGTTACCTTTACGTTTTCAATTCAAATACAGTTCTACTTACGTACTGTTCTATTTAAAGAAATACATTCAACTTGGGAATTTTGCAGTCTAATTTCTCAACTGGTATTCATTTACTGTTCTATTTTTAGATTATTTATTTCATATTCCACTGCAAATATTTAATACGACGTTAGTTCTGTATCGTTACTTACAGCACGCAAGAATAGTCTAGACCACCCATAAATTTTAAGGAAAATAAGAATTGTATTGAAAAATTCGAACAGGCAACCCGTGTTGCAAACGTATAAGGTTCATTGTAGTAGTTTCTGGTACTGGAACTACACTGGTGATGAGCAAAAGTATTCGGGGAAAACCGCACATCCAAGTTCGGCAAAAGTATAGGCCATGTCATTGGTTTTAATTTTGCCCTCAACAGGTACATTGCAAATAAGGAAAATATTTTATAATAAAGCCTTGACATGATGTATTAAATGTTAGTGTATTAATTTACTTTCTACATATCAAGATGCCATGTGGAGAACAATTGACTAATACTGAAATGGGTTTAATCCGTATTTGTCGCGACAAAAATTGGTCAGTTGCAGAGATAGCAGGAAATTTGAGCGGAACCCGTTTTCTAATTCACAATTTCTTAAACAAAGGCGAAAATTACGCAAAAGCACGCAAATCTAAAAGACCCAAAGCGAACGTCGCACGATTTTAAGGTTTGCATCAAACTCAGCCTGATGACTGCCAGATAAATAGCACATGCAGCAGATGCAAACACCAATATGCGAAATGTTCAACGCGTGCCGGAAGCAACAGCTCACTCAAAACGAAAACCCCCTTTAACGCGTCAGCATAAAGAAGCCAGATTAGCATTCCCAACCTCGCGTTTGCATTGGCGTAAACGCTGTTGAGAAATCATTTTTACTGATTAGGAAAGGTTTAATTTAGATCAAGTATGGGCAATCTTTGACATGCTGTGGGCCAAACTTTAGTGTGCAAATACGTTCGCGGGCCGCGTTTAAAAGTAGTGCATTTTAAAACAGTGTTCATAATTTTTAGCGATTTAGATATCAGACATGAAATAATACGACAATGTTATTATAATGCAATTTATCACTCGATCTTCCTCATTTGGAGTGAGTATGGGTAAGTAGTGTAATATATTTTTTTAACTGAGTTCCTCAAAATGTCTCGCAGGCCGATTGTTACCCACATGTGATTTAGATGGTCCTGATGGCTATCAGTGTTATTGCCATGATCTAAGAAATCAGAAAGTAATTCTGAGTCGTAGGGAGATGGGTCGTGATAGTGTAATGATATGGGCAGGCATAAGTAATTTGTAGTGTTTCTTCTCGAATATACGCGTGATTTTACACTCCACGCGTTCTCAATTGCATTGCGGTCAGGAGAATTTCCCGGTCAAGGTAACACTGGCAGAGCGTGCATTTCCAAAAATCTTTGGATGGATTTGGCCATATGGCATGGTGCCTCATTGTGCATGAACGTGTTAGGGCCTCCATTCAGGTCTACACCATTGATATATGGCATCCAGACATCCTGCAATACACGCTTATATTGCTGTTGATTCATATTGCCTTGGCAAAAATATTGTGGTCCAAGATCTTCGACTGATAAACCGGACCATACCATAACTGACGGAAAATTTTTCACCGTTTTTAGTACACTAGCTTCACCAAACCGTTCAAATCGACGTCGTCTAACAAATTTCGGTTATGGCTTCTAATTTTGACTTATCGCTGAATACGATCTTTAACGAAAAGATATTGTTCAAACAAGAAAATATTGCTTCATTTACATATTCATTTAAGTTCGCGTATACTCACTGCTTCATTACAAAACCTACTGGGCAAGCAAATGAAGCGAATATTTCATAAGCAAACACAAATAAGTATTGGTCTGAAGATTCACGAGGGATTTTTCCAACCACTCTACAGCGGCAAGTTTACCTTAATAAATTATTTAGCTGCGATCCCCATCCTTTACATTTCCAAATCCAAGCCTTAAAACGATTTTGTTTAATATCAATTCCCTAACTTCGTCCATAAAGTATTTATTACAACTCTAACATAAAATTGCATTTTATCACAGGCCAAGATTGAATTTACTAACATAATCTGGGCTTCCAAGGAACAACATATTTCAGTGTAGTAAAGGAAAATCATAAATAACGACACTATCGTTTCCTTGTCTAATTGGAAGATTTACTACGGGAGTTATCAAAAACGATATCCAGCATCATTTAGCCGAGCGCAATTTTCGTCCAGCATCTTAAGGAAACCGAATCGTTCCTTCGGGGAATCTGCGGAGGCGTTTAATGCCTACGGACACGTTTCGTCGACCGAATGCCGAATGTTCCATCTTCGCAAACGTTGCTACCGTTTGATGCCGCCAACAGTTGCCTTATCGATTTGCTAGGGGTTTTGTTCTTTTACGCGTTCCGAAGGATACATAAAATCACGCGTCGAATGTAGGCTAAGTTAATTTGCGACCTGATAATCCGGAAAGGTGACGCGTAACGGAATTGCTTATGACATTTTAATGAAGTTTCGTGCCATATGGTTGCTATATGGATCAATTTTAATGGTGCGCAAGATAACATGTAATCTAGGAAATATTTGAAAGCCGCCAGCTGTTCTTTAATGCTTTAAATCAAACAACATTACTGTCTTTCTCTAATATTACACCATAATTTAGGTCCCCTGTTTCAAGTTAATAACAGGTATTGCTGAGATTTTACAACAAACAAAAACTTTTTGACCCATTTAGCTTGTGCATTTCAGTGTATCGATTAGTATATTAGATGATGGATTTTTATTTACTTTTTAGTAACACATGGGCTGAAAAGTCCCGGCCCTAACACACATATAATGCTAGTTTTATTGCAGTCACCTTTCTCTCAGTTAGTACTAACCTTCGAAAGACAGCTGTTAAAATTTCATGATATTCTATTCATTAGTTTGTAAGTTATTGTGCTAGGAGTCACGCTATTTTCAAAACAATGGATCAAAAACAATTTCGTGTTTTAATTTTACACTGCTTCTTGATGGGAAAAAATACCGTTCAAGCGAAGCAATGCCTTGAAAAGTGTTATGGGGACTCCGCTCCATCAGAAACAACAATAAAACGTTGGTTTGCCGACTTCAAACGTGGTCGTAGAGACACCGATGACGCAGAACGCAGTGCACGTCCAAATGAGGCGGTAACACCAGAAAACATCAAAAGAATCCACAAATCGTTTTGAATGATCGGAAAGTGAAGTTGCGTGAGTTAGCTGACATCGTAAAGATATCAAAAGAACGTATTGGCTTTATATTGCATGAGCATTTGACTATGAGAAAGCTCTGTTCAAAGTGGGTGCCGCGTTTGCTCACTGTTGACCAAAAACAAGAACGTGTTGATGATTCTGAGCAGTGTTTGGCCATGTTTAAACGTAACAAACCGGAATTTTTGCGTCGATATGTGACAATGGATGAAACATGGATTCATCACTTCACTCCGGAATCAAAACGATCGTCATCTGAATGGACAGCAACTGGTGAACCTCGTCCAAAGCGCCCAAAAGCACAACAATCGGCTTGAAAGGTTATGGCCTCGGTATTTTGGGATGTGCGTGGTGTAATATTCATCGACTATCTTGAGAAAGGAAATACCATCAACAGTGAATATTATATAGCGTTATTGGAACGTTTGAAGGCGGAAATTGCAAAGAAACGAGCGCATATGGCAAAGAAAAAAATTTTGTTTCATCAAGACAACGGATTGAACTTCGAATTGCTCCCACATCCACCGTATTCGCCAGATTTGGCTCCCAGCGACTACTGGCTGTTCGCAGACCTCAAAAAAATGCTCGCCGGTAAAAAATTTCGCACGAATGAAGAGGTTATCGCTGAAACTGAGGCCTATTTTGAGGCAAAAGATAAATCGTTCTACAAAAGTGGTATTGAAGTGTTAGAGCGGCGCTGGAATGATTGCGTTGCTCTTGATGGAGATTACGTTGATGAATAAAGCTAATTTTGAACCAAAAAAACCGTGTTTTCTTTGTTAGGCCCGGGACTTTTCAGCCCATGTGTTAAGTGCTTTACTGACAATATCAAGGAGATTAGAACACTTATTTAAATTGATAATACCTCTACAGTATAACGATTGCAAGGATAGTATGGTTGTATAATTCATAGGTAGTAATTCCCACTCCACATAAATTAATAATTATTCGGAATGCAACGTTTCAGGAGCACGTGGACTCTCATTGTCAACCGTGTTACCGAATGAATATAACAATGTATCGCACATCCAATATTTCCTACGCAAGTTCAAAAAGTTCTTAAAATACATAACTTTTTACAACCTATTGGGTGATCTCGGATATTTTGTATCTTCTTGCGAAAGGAAAGAACGAAAACGAACTGTATTATTAACAGGACATTATGGTGATAAATCAACCATTCGAAAAAGGATGCATTATTCGTTGAATGGTTTCATACATCTTTGTCAAACAAGTAACACTTTAATGTGAAGGCTCTGTTATTAGTCGACGATGCTCCCAATCACAATTCCGAGGCGCAGTTGAGAAGCTATGACAGTGAAATTGTAACAATATTTTTGGCGTCTAATTGCACCCCGTTACTTTAACCAATGAATCAAAATTCTATACGGCTAACAAGACTTTATTATCTAAAAAGTGTTTCGGTCCACATTCTGGCTGTTGAGGACGATATTTCAAACGCCCTTAAAAATATTAATTTGAAGGATGGAGTCTTTCTTCTCTCTCGCTCTTGGGAGAACGTGTCAACTGATGCAATAAATAAATGCTGGAAAAAGTATTTTCCTATTCGACTGATAATGCTTCTGCGGCAACATCATCTGAAGACGACTCAGATGATGATCTTCTATTAACTGCAGTGAAAAAAAAGCTACTTTCTGAAGACAATCAGCAAGAACTTACTGAAATCAGAAACATGTAACAAATTTCGTCTTATAATTATCAGCATAACGAAACTGAACTTAACGAATGAATTAACGATGAGACAGTTATAGATGAACCAAAAGTGAAACGAGCAAGCAATTACCAGTTTTAACACTCGTATAAAAGGAAGCCCAATTAGGAACACTGTACACACTTAGGCTGATGCGAGAACGAAAAAGAGAAGCTAAACAATCGAAATATCAACAAAATGTTTTACAATCTGTTTTTTATTAGTGATACGTTAAGATGTGATGATACTGAATTACAACTTATGCACTGTGGCATACGCAATAAATGTTTTACAGTCTAAAACGCAATTTTTAAATTCTTCGATAATCCAAATCGTCCATGTTCTAATTAATTCGGATTAGCGAGCCCCATTATATTTTAAGAACATTTAGAACCTTATGCTTATGCGATACATTTTTACATTTAGTCGGAAATACGGTTGTCAATGCGAGTCCATGTGCTCCAGAAACGCTGCGTTCTGAATAATTACTAATTTGTGTAGAGCGAAGTTTACTGCGATACCCGTCAAGCAGTAGAAAATAAACATCCACACCAGAAAATTTACCTTCGATTACAACAATATGCCACTTCAAACAATACAATATTTACAAATATACAAAGGAATACATCCTATACTTTTTGATATTCAATGGTTTCTGCTTGGTGAAAAATTCTACAGGGAATATATAAAACTTTAGCTTCCAAAGTTTCGCATTAATTTAACAAATACAATGACGTAAACACTATGGGGAATTAACAACCTCTACTACGCAATTAAAAGAAATAATTTTAACATCTAATAACGTATCACACGTATTTTTTATCTTTTTCGAAACATATCGAATTGCGTCGTAAGTAATCGCAAATACTTTTTCATGAATATTTTAGTAGAAATCTAATTAAATTATATATTACGTGTTTACAATTCAAGAATTTATGTACATACATACACTACCGCTCAAAAGTGTTTAGGCACTCCCACTGACAGCAAAAATGTATAAAAACTCAGCAAAAATGTTAATAATACTTATTTTTTATGTACAAATACACGTACATGAATAAAAATATATTAAGTAAATGTGAAAATTAAAACGTTTAATTTAAATTTTGCTTTCATCTATGTGACCTCCTTGATTTAACAATAGCAGTACACAATCGAGGTATTCTCGCATAAGTTTTGCCAGAGTTTCTTGTGTTATTGAGGTCCAACTCGATTGCAATTTGTTCCACAGGTCAGTAGCTGATGTCGGAGCCGATTTCCGTACTTCCCGATCTAGTTCTTCCCGTAGTAACTCGATTGGATTCAAGTCGAGGCTCTGGGGAGGCCATTCCATAATTTTGAGAGTTCCTTCCTCTTCTAAATGGCGTAAATAGTCTTTACATAATTTAGAGAAATGTTGTGGGTCATTATCTTGCTGGAAGATAAAATTTTCACCCAAAAGTCGAATTCCGGAAGGTATTGCGTGGTTCTCCAAAATTTCGAGGTATCCTTCTTTATTTAATATACCGTCAATTTTCACAATGTCCCCTACACTAGTGCCAGCAAAACAGCCCCAAATGATGATAGAACTTCCACCATGCTTCACGGTAGCAGCAATACACTCTTCTCTAGCACGTTCACCCGCAGATCTTCTTACGAATATGCGTCTTCGGGTTCCGAACAGCTCAAATTTGGATTCATCCGTCCATAGGACGTTGTTCCACTCTTCTATGGTCCAGTGTTGGTGTTCACGAGCTTTTGCTTGTTTTGTTTGTGTAGTAATGGCTTTTTCATCGCAATACGTCCATGGAGCCCGACTTTCTGTAGGCGATGTTTGACTGTAGAAACACTGACTAGTTTTTGGCAACCAACATTTAATTCTGCGGTGATTTCCGGGGCTGTTTTGCGTCTATTTAACTTGCTGGTAACCACTACTCTGCGATCATCTGCAGATGTTGTCGCTTTTGGCCTTCCACTCCGTCTTTTATTAAGAAAACTGCCAGTTTCCCGATATTTTTTTACGTTATAGTCAACCGTAACGTGGTGTATTTTCATTTTTTTGGCAATTTGTCGATTACTTATGCCACTTTTATGGTAAGCTATTATAAGCGCACGTGTTTCCGTACTAATTTCTCTTCGCGGAAGCATTTTAAACAATTGTCACACGATATTTCGCTCACGACGTGAATAGAGTAAATACCGCACTGCAACTGACCATAGGTTACAGATTTCACTATAATCTTCTAGAAAGGTAATTTAAACATTATTACCTACAATCTAACAGATGACTAAATTTACCCAGTAAATTCAGAGGGATTGTTATTGTAATTGCACCGCGATAAACAGTTTATAGTAATCCGACCAAGTGCAGGTAAATGACAGTAAACCTTATGCGATATAATGGGTGTTTATCTTACTGAACTACATTTTAAATACGTATTTCATTTTATTATAATGTTTTTTTGGTAAACATAATACTATATGAATAATCCATGAAACCAAGGGTGCCTAAACACTTTTGAGCGGTAGTGTACATATGTATAAAATCTAACTAGATGTATGGTGTAGATATAGCAGCAGTAAATGAAACATACCTCAAGATTCAGCATGATATACATTAATTAAAACAACTTGAAGTGGATTATAAATTTAACGTAGTAGCACTTAGACTCGTTAAAATTTACCTTATTATAGCGTAGAATACTTTTTGCGTTAATTATACATCTAATTTTTGTAGTAGTTTTTACTCGCTTGATTTTATACGTTTTCATTTATATTTTTTTTTGTTGCGTATATCCCCTTCTCTAAAACAGGAACCTGAAATCTAATTAGCATACGTATGTACCTCTTCATATATGCCATTCGACCTGTGTAATTTATTTTGTGAGATTGGAATATCGGAACATTTCGCTTTGAAGCTTGTTGTTGCTAAATCTAAAGCTGCTTCTGTTTTCAGTAAGCTCCTTGCTCCATACTGATCATTAGCGATCGGCTTTCAGGGATAGTTGATGTAAATCCCAGGGACGGATCGAGAAATAAACAATAAATCGCCCTCCTACACAGAACGCTTACAATTTAACTAAAATACTATCGACGCAAAAGCCTGCCTTTAAACGTTACCCATATTCACCGCGACAGATGCAACTACTTTTATTGTTCTTCATGACCGTTTATACTCTATTTGTTAATTCGAAGGAGTACAATGGAAAGACGCGTTTACACAATGGAATTTTTTAAAAATTACCTTCTGGCGACACTTTTAAAGCTAGCTATGGCTTGTTATCCTCTCGGGTTTTGTCCCGCGTTCGGCGTTGGTTCTTAGAAGAACCATGTACGTCCTGACGTTTCGATGTAATCGCATACATCTTCTTCTTGAGGTCGTGATTTTGACTGCAGTCAGGACGTACATGGTTCTTCTAAGAACCAACGCCAAACGCGGAACGAAACCCGAAATAATATAATAATTAATCAAATTAAATATTGAAAACACTGTAGCAGGATATTTATTGATCAAATACACGTTGGACTGGATTTCAATTTTATATATCGTACCTTTTTTAATGGAAGTTTCTGAATATTGTTCTATTCTACTATAATTCTTATTTTTATATTTACAAGCGGACAACGATTTAGACTAACATTGAATATAGCGTATACACTAGGGTGACAGAATAAAATAGACACCTACTAATTAAAAAAAGATTCTATTCTCGTTATATATACAAAATATTTTAAAATTTTTAAATTACACTAATATGTTGTCGATCCACCTTTACTTGCGTGAAGTGCTGCGGCTCGTCGTTGCATAGAATCTATTAAATGATTAATGGTGTCTTCTGGAATATTTAACCACTCTTCTGTAACAGCTGCCACGAGTTCTTCCTTATTGCTGGGTTTTCGGGGTCGTTTCGCCATATTTGTCTGGATTATGTGCCAAACATTCTCTATCTGATTCATGTCTGGTGATTGGCCTGGCCATGGTAAAATCCGAATCACAGGGGATTCTTTCCATGTGGTTATTGTTCTTACTTTGTGGCAGGGTGCTCCATCCTCCATAAAAGTGGCGTCTTCTTTAGATAAAATGGCGTAGTCGAATATCGGTAGTAGTCCTTCTGTTAATATTTGGATATATTTTGCCGCATTTATATTTCCGTCGCAGATTACTAATTGCGATCTTCCACCATACCATATCGCGCCCCACACCATGATATTCACACCGTCGTATTTCACCGTCTGATGCAAAAATTTGTCGTCCAGTTGCTGTGACGAACGTCTTCATACCCATGTACGACCACTATCACTGAATTGGCAGTATCTGCTTTCATCTGAAAAAATGGCAGACCGCTAAAACTCTTCGGACTTCGTTCGCATTTCGATTGCCCAAGCCATTCGGCGCCGTTTTTGAAACGCCGTAAGGAGAGGTTTTTTCTTTGCCACTCTTTTATACATCCCCACACTGTGGAGGTATCGCAGAACGGTGCGCTGACTTTTCTGTGTCAGCTCAGCTGTACTTTTTCGCGGTTCTCTTAACACTTTGCGCACAAGCACTCTTTTACTTCTTTCAGAAGGTCTGGCACGACCTGGTCTCGGCTCCACTGTTGTTTTTTTCCTTGCGTTTAAATTGTGTAATCACACCGTCAACTGTGGAGAACGGAATATTTAAAAATTTACTTATTTCACGTTGCGAAGCACCACGTTCACTCTGGCCAACGATGCGACCCTGGGTGAAGTCGCTAATATCACTCGAACCTTGTAAGCGAGGCATAGCTGTAACGATACTAAACTATGACGAATTCCTTCCGATACATCTACCCTTGCCCTAATGACAAGAGAAAGTTCTTAATTCGTTCTTAGAATTTAGCTGTTTACATATTTATACCGCTTTACCTGGTGTCTATTTTATTCTGTCACCCTAGTGTACATATTCAACAATAATTTTACCTTAAATACGTGTTAATATATTACATTGCCTTTTAAAATAATTATTGGGTATCACTTTCTGTTTCACTTGAACTACTGTCTTTGCCCACTGATATAATAAATGTTCTACACATTTTTTCCTATTGTCCGTAGTGACATCTGCTAATTTGAATGTGGTATTCTTAGTTGCCACTTCATTTTTTATTTGAGCCCACACTAACTCAATTGGGTTGGATTCGGAGTAATAAGGTGGTAACTCCAACGCAGTTTTGTTGCAACTTCTGACCATTTCATCTGTTTCATATGTATTATCTTGGACTTTTAGTAAGGCGAATTAAATGAAGAAGTTCAGATCGAACCATCTCTCCATCGTAAACGATATTTTTTGATTTCAACCAAGCCTGTATATCGAGTTTTCTAAATGTTGTTGTGGGAATTTTTTTAATTTTACGACTATGATGTGCAGCATTATCCATAATAATAACAACATTGTCTGGCAACACTGTCAATATTTGATGAAACCATCTTTCAAATACCTCGGCATTAATTTCTTCATGGTAATCGCAATAAGCAATAAATCATTCTCCACAAAATCAGCATCAGATCCTATGTGCAAAATAATAGGATGTCTTCCTTTTCTGCATCTGACACTAGTTAATGACGCAACAAAATGACGCAGTATCAAATCTTTATAGCACAAACTGCATTGGTGTTGCTCTGTTGTCTGAAATCTGCATTTCATACTTGTACACTTGGTAAACCCCAAAGTGTTCCAAAGATTTCTTAGTAGATTCCAACGATTATTATTAGTTTTCATGCAGGTAAGTAAGAACAATAATAAAGGACCAATGTACCGTGAAAGTACCAGAAAAAAGAGAACTCATAACGAATTCGTACGATGCCAATATTTCTTATCTCTTGAACGTTTTAAATGTTAAAAGAAATGATCTCCGCCAAAACTATATTGAGAAAATCAGAACATAGAACACTGGACCGATATATTAACGAATATTAGCGTACGATTTTTTCCTAGAAAAAAAAACCTCTAAAATGACTTAAAACGTTTGGAAAGCAGAGATTAATTGACTTTTACCGGTTGGCACAAAATTTAGATTAGCCTGGTCCGGTGCACGAGCACCGCTTGGAAATACAATAATATTGTCCGAAGAGCAGGGACAGCAATGCCAATCGATTTCCTATTTGACCTAGAAAGAAGCGCCAAACCTACACCAACCGATGTGAATTCGCATCTAACAACGGCGAACGTCAATCCTGAATATTGCTACATATTTTCGCTTTTCTTTTTTTTGTGTTGCTGAATTAGACGCTTTCGTTTTAGGATAGGATTAGGTCGTTCGGATTTCGCTTTTCCGATTTTATTTTGCGAAGGAATCGGGATTAAAAGCTTTCGGCAATTCATTGCGCTAAAACAGAATTGCAATTCAAACAATTCAGAAGCGTGGAAACTAAATACCTATAGATTCAAGCGATGTTAAAGTTTCTTTTAATTTTGCTCGGTAACACCGGGAATTCAATATTGATTACATAGCCGAACTAATTTCAGTAAATCATCTGCAAAGCTTTTCTATTTGCAATATTAAGCAATTCTCACACCTATCAAACTTCTCAATAATTCTTCACCAATCATAATTTCGTTTCAAAGAAACTCAAACTTAAAAGGCATTAGATTATCGGATCTTTTACGAAATATTCTGTTAAATATTATTAGATTGAAGCATTGTGCAATAACACATGGGCTGAAAAGTCGCGGGCCTAACACATAGATGACGCTAGTTTTATTGCAGTCACCTTTCTCTCAGTTAGTACTAACCTTCAAAAGACAGCTGTTAAAATTTCATGATATTCTATTCATTAGTTTGTGAGTTATTGTGCTAAGAGTCACGCTAGTTTTGTTATTTTCAAAACAATGGATCAAAAACAATTTCGTGTTTTAATTTTACACTGCTTCTTGATGGGAAAAATACCGTTCAAGCGAAGCAATGGCTTGAAAAGTGTTATGGGGACTCCGCTCCATCAGAAACAACAATAAAACGTTGGTTTGCTGACTTCAAACGTGGTCGTAGAGACACCGATGATGCAGAACGCAGTGGACGTCCAAATGAGGCGGTAACACCAGAAAACATCAAAAAGATCCACACAATCGTTTTGAATGATCGAAATGTGAAGTTGCGTGAGTTAGCTGACATCGTAAAGATATCAAAAGAACGTATTGACTTTATATTGCATGAGCATTTGACTATGAGAAAGCTCTGTTCAAAGTGGGTGCCGCGTTTGCTCACTGTTGACCAAAAACAAGAACGTGTTGATGATTCTAAGCAGTATTTGGCCATGTTTAAACGTAACAAACCGGAATTTTTGCGTCGATATGTGACAATGGATGAAACATGGATCCATCACTTCACTCCGGAATCAAAACTATCGTCATCTGAGTGGACAGCAACTGGTGGACCTCGTCCAAAGCGCCCGAAAGCACAACAATCGACTGGAAAGGTTATGGCCTCGGTATTTTGGGATATGCGTGGCGTAATATTCATCAACTATCTTGAGAAAGGAAATACCATCAACAGTGAATATTATATAGCGTTATTGGAGCGTTTGAAGGCCGAAATTGTAAAGAAACGACCGCATATGACAAAGAAAAAAATTTGTTTCATCAAGACAACGCACCGTGTCACAAGTCAATCAAAACAATGGCAAAACTACATGAATTGAACTTCGAATTGCTCCCACATCCACCGTATTCGCCAGATTTGGCTCCCAGCGGCTACTGGCTGTTCGCAGACCTCAAAAAAATGCTCGCCGGTAAGAAATTTCGCACGAATGAAGAGGTTATCGCTGAAACTGAAGCCTATTTTGAGACAAAAGATAAATCGTTCTACAAAAGTGGTATTGAAATGTTAGAGCGGCGCTGGAATGATTGCGTTGCTCTTGATGGAGATTACGTTGATGAATAAAGCTAATTTTGAACCAAGAAAACCGTGTTTTCTTTGTTAGGCCCGGGACTTTTCAGCCCATGTGTTATATTGGCAAAAATTAAAGAGTTTTAAGTTTTATTAAACTACTCAATATATTGAAATGTGGGTGAACTATCGAGAGCGGACACTCATGCTCCATCCTCATATCCACATAATGTCAAGTTTGTATCTCAAAGTGTTTTTATGCTCTGACTAATGCTTGAATTGTCGGTCGTAATAAATTATCTCCAGAAAAAATGCACGACGCCAACTCAAATTCATAAAGACATTATGGCAACTATTGGTGAATCTTCAGTTTCTTATGATACAGTCAAACTCTAGTGTCGCGATTCTAAATATGGAAGATCATGTGAAAACCAACATGCCGGTGGTCCTTCCATAACGGACAAAAACATTAAAAAGGCGAGTTCGCATCAGGGACATTGTGGAGGATACTGGCTTACCATATCATGTGCGAGATGGGTGCCCCGAATGTTAACCATTGATCAGAAAAGAAATCTGGTGTTGATTTGTAATCGTCTTTTGTTAAGAGAACTTTCTTAGTCGGTATGTGACCATGGATGAGTCATGGGTGCACCACTATGATCCCGAGACCAATGTGCAAAGTAGAGGGTGGAAACATCACAGTTCTCCTCCTCCACGCATATTTAAAGTCGTGCCGTCTGCTGGAAAGGTTTCGCTACCTGTGTTCTTGAATGCTCAAGGAATCATCCTGATTGACTATTTGCAAAAGGGACAGAACATTACAGCGGCCTACTACGCACAATTGATTTACAAATTGCGAGACGCTATTAAAGAGAAACATCGAGGAAAGTTAAGTCACGGTGTGCTGTTCCATCAGGATAGTGCTCTCAGCCATACATCTAGTATTGCTATGGCTGCTCTACACCAAGCAGGCTTTGAATTAGTGAAGCACGCCCCATACTCGCCGGATCTGGCCCCTAGTTATTACAGGGCGTTCCCCAAATTAAAAGAAATCTTAGAGACGGGGCAAAATTTTCCAGTGATAACGAAGTGATGCAAGCTGTAGAGAGGTGGTTTGCAGAGGTCGGACAACATTTTTCCCAAGAGATGGTTGAGTATAGAGGGAGACTATGTGGTGAAATAAAAAATACAATGCGACTGTAGTTTTACTATAAGGAGATCAGGGATACAGCATACAGCTCCATTCTCGTATTGCGCAGAATTATGTCAATGTATTTATTGACTGACGTTTACGAGCATGAAACTCGTTTCACTCAAATGTTTTCAATTTTATTATTTATTATCAATCTTCTGCCTCTATAGTCAGATGACGCAGTGTTACAATCAACTGTTAAGCAAGAAAAATTGTTACCCTCTATCTTCTTTTCAATTAGTGGGGAAACAAATACCTCTAACATAATATAATGGTGGTGTAATGGTAATTCCATTCGGAGAAAAATTGCGATAACGCCCTATCTTTCGTGTTTTTTCGTTATTAAAACAAATCTTAACATTCTCTTTCGTAAAATCCCCAAAAATGTAATATGTGTTTTTCAAATTTGTCAAAGTGATAATTGATTCATGGCTTGAACTGTTCATATCTTCACAAGGTAAGCGTAACTTATAAATAAGGCACCTAAAACACGATTCCTGATCATAGGCGTCCGAGGGGGATGTACGTAACTTTGTTTAAGTAAGAATCTATAAGCTATAATTTATAATTAAAATAATACACGTCGACGAAAGGTTACCTAGGAAATATTAAAATTCCGAATGTATTCGACTAAACATCCTAATCATAACATACGTTTTACCTTAAATTAATATTAATATGAAACTCTCATTGGCGTTAGTAATGGTAAAATTACGTTCTTTTTGCATTTTACCAATGTTTTAAATTCCTGAAAAAATATCAGTCACGGTGACATTTGCACCCACCTCTCCGTAACTAGTGGAACGTGCTACCACTACAATACGACACTGAATGTGAGTTTAAATCACCTTTAATATATAGGTGTTACATTTTGATTTTAACTTTTGAAAAATTAAGTTTTTCGAAGACATTATTCATTTATCAAACTTATTACACTGTGAGTGAAGAATAAATTTAATTCTAGACTCAGTTCGTATACAGCCTTGGCCATAAATATTTGCTACCTCAAGGAAAACCTGATATTGTTATTTCTATAGAATTGTATGGAACTGTAGTTGAGAATTATAGCAATAACACTTTATTCATGAGTTCTTATTGCTATTCAGGTACTTTAAGAAAGATAGTCAACTATAAAATGGTATTTCTTAAATTTGCTTTTGGCTGAACCTAGTGCGTAGACCAGGAGAATCTTTTCATCCCAATTGCATAATACCCACAGTAAAGCACGGTGGTGGTAGTTTAATGGTTTGGAGTTGCATTTGCTGTACGTATGCGATGCTAGTGTGAACACCCGCGGGTACATTGATATGGCTTCTACGTTAAAATTATTTGAAGGTGTTACTTCAGATTATTTATTTCCATGCACCTTACCACAAATCACGTAATGCAACACGCTAATTTGATGCAAACCGCGTTAAAGTTTTGGAGTAACCATCACAATCGACGGACTTATCACCTATCGAACATTTGTGACGCACATTAAAGTTACGAATTGCAGATTATGTATGTGCTAACAAAACTGTTTTGAAAGCAAAAAATTTATGAAGAATGGAAGAAGATTTCCTCCGACGTTTGCTACAATCTTGTGACTAGTATGCCAAGAAGGCTACAAGTTGTAATTAAAACTAAAGATCGTACAATAAAATATTAAATTTTATTAGTAAATTAAATTTAAAAATGATTTCCCATTTGCATTTTTATTGTGTTTCTCTGTGTTTACGAAATCAGGGGGTGGCAAATACTTTTTGCCAAGACGGTATATTCTATCTGAAACAAAGTCCCATATGGGATCTTTTCCATACTTTTCTGTTAGATTTGCTAATAATTAACGACTGGAAGTGTACGAATGTATATTAAAGTTAATCATTTCAGTTGGCATAATGTTAACTCTAAAAAGACAGAACTAAAAACTTTTCTACCGAATACAATCTACCATGTACGTTTTATTCAAGTTTTAATCAAAAAGTTGACATAAGTTATAACGGAGGCATCATACTTTAAGTAATATACGAGAATCGTAAAACCTAGCAGACTTCAAATCGTTACCATGTGTTAGCGTTATAAAATACTACGACCACAAAAGAATGTAAAACAACTGCAGTTATTCCAGCAGCTATATTGATTTTAATTGTTTGAATGTTTCGCGTTGCTCTATAATTTTATTGAAACAAAATCAATAAACCAAAAAGCTCTTTGCATGCATTGTTTAACAATTTATACATCAACAATAATGCGTCGTCATGAACAAGTGAACGTGTAATAAAAATAAAATAATTTTATATGGATTCATAACATCTTTTAGCACCATATAAATTATTTATACGGTCAGACGCATAAACGAGAGGAATAACGGGTATTCATATCTTATGATCAGTCTCTATGTAGATTTCAATGATATGCTCAGACGAAGAGCATGTAAATCCAGACGCTTGGTTTAGTTGTCTGTGCTTTAGCTAAGCAATTTTGAGAGGTATAACTTTTTTATTACTACCAATTGTTATATTAATTAAATGACGAAATGAACGGTTATTGCTTCAATACATACATATATTCGATGGTTCAAATTTAATTACGATATAAATCAATAGGCGAGACTTTGGAATTATTAGAGCATTTCGGCCGAGCACGTACAATATAAAGGAAGGACGAAGGATAAGCGTAGCCGGAAAAAAACGAGATATTGGATATTAAACCAAACACGGAGCATATGGACTAACAAGAAATATATGAGTGAGATTATACTTTATATCCTCGCACGATTTTCATGAAGAATTTTATAAATTACATTCTTCTACTTTCGACAATCGCAATTTTTATTAAGTAAAATAAGAAAAATAGTATTGAAAGGAAGAATTATTTTATTGATAAAAGAGGTTTTATGTCAAGTAGATCTACTGTAACTAACTCGGATTTCCCAAACAATAGTTGAGGCGGTAGATGGGCGTGATCAACTGGATGTTATTTATACTGATTTTTCCCGTGCTTTTGATCTGATTGATCATCATAAGTTGAGTTTTTTCGGTATCAGCAGGAATTTCCTAAGATTAATTCGGTCATATCTTCTAAACGGACTTAATTATGTTTTTCATATGTTTCATATTTAAATCCTGAACTTTTTATTTCACCTCTGGAGTACCTCAAGGATCGAAGCTTGGCCCGTTCCTCTTTAATATATGTATATTATATATATAATAAAAAATACACCGATTTCTAGTTTTAAAATAGTGAATATCAATTAGGTATGAACATTTAGACATAGCTCAGAATATATCACAAGTGAATACTACATATAATTTGATTAATTTATTTTGGCATCGATTAAGTAAGAATTAGAATGCATTAACGCAAACAATCCTAAAGTATCAGCTACCTATATTTGCTTATTTAGAAATTCTAGTTATTTAACTGAGATTTAAGCGAAAATTCTGAATCTGTGCAAATAGCTTCAATGTTTTAACGTCCTCGAAGTTATTTCAAAACAAAAATATCTTCCATTGGTGTTACAATGTTTATAACTACGTATTACATAATATAACTAACTATACAGGGTGTCCCACCAAACTGTCTTATTAGAACTTCTTGTGGGAATTTGATTTTGATACTGGCAGTATAGTCATTGTGAACTATAATCCATTTGAAAAAAATAGTTTCAACTCAATAGTACTGCAGCGTACAAGGTGTTGATATCAACATTCTTATTTTATGTTTAATGGTACAGTTTTCATCGATTTATTGAACTTCTCGTATCATTTACGAACAACTTGCATTAGGGTTGTCTATATCTAGATTTAGTTTTTGAAGTATCTTTATTATTTAACTTTATTAAACAGTGTGCACTCTATTTTTTTATTACAATGGGTTACCATCCCCACAAATTTGTAAATTGTTTAAAATTTTATAACTTTACTTAGAATATCTCTTAATTTGAAAAACAGAACATAATAACAAATCAACATTTAAAAAACAGAAAACATTATACAACAATATTATTATATTACATTGTATTACACTATATTACATCACACTAAAGTTTATATTATATTACACAATCCCTTTAAACGGTATTTTTTTTCCTATATAAACTATTCCAAGGGGTTAGTATTTGTGTAGCATATACCTACATATTTCTGGTACACTATTATTAATAAATCGTATATTAAACTAATTCATCTTTTTAATTTAGTATCATTTTAATGTATTTCTTTATCTTGAAAACGCAGTTTTAATAATTTAGATTTGCCTTTCTTATATACAGTGAAATCTCCCTTGAACGGACACCAACGAGACCAACTGAAGATGTCCGTTCAAGACGGGTGTCCGTATAAAGGAAATATGTAGTAGGTACAACAAAATTCGTGTTTTAACGAAAAATGAATATATTAAAGAAACTGGGACATTTATATCGTATATGTATATAAATGTTTTTAAAATAAATAAGAAACTTGAAACTTAAGAAAAAAAGTTTATTCCCTTCAGATATATATGTACGTACAAAGTATAATATATATATCTACATAGATACATAGATGTAGTATGTAATACAAAACAATGAAATGAATAGTCACTTTAAGGATGCAAAAATTCATATATTGTTGTTTGCCTTCTCTTTTTCTTTAAAATGGCATCTTCAAATCGTATTTTTAATTAGAAAGAAGCTCCAAAGACTCTGTATCTCTGTGATTTTCGACAAAACTTTTGAGCTGCTCGGTCAGGGTAATAGCTTTACCATAATTTGGGATAGCTTCTGTTGGCACTGCAACCTCATCGACATCAGAATCTTCCGAAAGTTCTTGTATTTCAACTGGATTTGCAATTTCTTGTTCTGAATCTGGATCTTCAACATACAAATCTTCATCTACCTTCAAAAAATCATTAAGGTTTTCATTATCCGTCAATCTTGATTTGGTTACTTGGTCCCAAGCGGTTTTTGCCAAATAAACTACATTCAGTGGTGTAATTTTCTTTATTAACTCAAAAGCTGTACCAGCAGTTTCAATGTTTACTAGCAGATGTTTGAGTGTTAGACTTCGGTAATAAGTTTAATTTATTATTTAAGCGAATGTCTTTCGGATGAGATGCCGCATTGTCTAAAAATAACAAAATGTTTCTTTTTTCTTTAGCCATTTTCCAATGTAGGTCTTGCAACCACTCTGTCATAATTTGTCCTGTCATCCAAGCTTTGTTATTGTATTTCCAAGTTACAGGCAGGTTATTTATATTAATATTTTTAAAAGCTCTGGGTTTAGCTGTCCTACCAATGACTAGGAGTTTTTTTTTCACCCGTCATATTTGCACAATGCAAAATTGTAAACCTCTCTTTGGGATACTTACCCCCAACACATTTTTCCTTCTTTAATATGAGCGTTTTGTCGGGTAGAGCCCTAAAATACAGGCCTGTCTCATCGGCATTATAGATGTCTCTCGGTGAATATCCCTTAATCACGGAAGGACATTTTTTTAAAAACGATGAAACATCTTCAGCATTAACCGAAGCTCCTTCTCCCGAGATCGCTTTAAAACTTATATTGTGGCGGATTCTAAATTTATTGAGCCAACCAGAAGAAGCACTGAATGTAGAATGTCCCAAAGAAGAAAAATAAATCGAATCTGTATTCGTCGAAGCTTGATCTTCTAGTAGTTAGCAAGGATTTAGAATAGCTAGAAAATATTTGCATACAATTTGAGCATAATACAACAACATCAGCACATTTACTATTACTAAAGAATCTTACATCACACTGTTGTCTCTAACCAACTTGAACTATTAGCCTATTACACGCGCAA
This sequence comes from Trypoxylus dichotomus, assembly GCA_023509865.1. Taxonomy (NCBI): domain Eukaryota; kingdom Metazoa; phylum Arthropoda; class Insecta; order Coleoptera; family Scarabaeidae; genus Trypoxylus; species Trypoxylus dichotomus. Next base: position 42,021,938 of record CM042081.1, read on the forward strand.
CTAATTAAAACGAAATATGTATATAATATAACCACTCCTTAAAATCCTCCCCCTTAATAACCGTACTTTCAAGCTGGCTCCTTATCCTTAATTTACTCGCTAAGTTTCGGCTCAATATTCGTTTAGACCGCTACGTAATTATGCCATAATACATACTTGCGTAAACTTTTAGACCTGCGAAAATTTAGATATAAAATTTTATCTTCTGAATGTAATTAACGCGATCGCGGCGACGATAAAACATATTTTTTCCGCCTACGTGCTCGCTTTACGAAAACAAGACGCTAGTTTCTGGGAAGTTGATGCAAGCGTTGTTGTTCATTTTCTTTCTTTTTCTTGTTGCAGGAAAAATTGCAGGAGCAATTGGACGAGCAAGCGCAAAGGTACGAGGAACAGCTGACGGAGCTTCACAGCGTTATTGCGGAATTAACCAGGAAACTTCATCAACAGCGTTCTATGGCTATTGCGGAAGAGGATGAAGTTTCAGGTGAGATTTCTTGCGGTACATTATAGTTGTACTTGGGAGTAAATTGAGCGAGATTTAGTCCCGTGTTTAACGCGGAAAACGTAATAAAGTAGAAGTTATGCGGCTGGTATATAATTTTTAAATACATAATCTTAAGTCTGCCTTTACAATAGAAGTTATGAATGTTGTTCAAAATAATTAATTCGATATTTTATTAAACAGATAATAAATTTAAGAAGAAATTTGTTTTCATACACTTTTTAATTTTACTGTTTTAGTTTCAATATTTAAAAGCATCTCAACTCATTATTATACGAGGGTAAGCTGAAATATTTGGTAACTAAAGCATAGTAGATAGCAATATTTCAATGAAATGTGTTTTATTTTTCGACATAATCTCGCTCAAGATCAATACATTTATTTAGTAAATGCTCACTCATTTTCCTCGGGCTCCTCAAAATAATGATCCACCGCAGCTATCAACTCCTCTCATCCGAAGCAAATCTCATACCGCCGAAGTGTTTTCTAAGCTTGGGGAAGAGATTATAATCCAACAGAGCTAAATCCGGTGAATAAGTGGGATGCTCAATCGCTTCGAACCTTAATTTGGCCAATTTTGCTTCGAGAATTCCGGTCTTGTGAACCGGCACTTTGTCTTGATGGAAAAGGACCTTTTTTGGTTTCTTCCAGATCTTTCCTCAACGATAGCCACCTTCAATCGATTCAAAAGTTTAGAATAGTATGATCCAGTAATCGTTTGCCCCTTTGGAAGGTAAGCAACAAACCCATTCGCGTCCCACAAAACGGAAGCCATCACCTATCCTGCCGATAGAATGACATGGGCCTTCTTTGGAACCGGTTCACTACGTTTAGTCCACTGTTTTTATTGCTATTTACTTTCCGCTGTGTACTGGTGGAACCACGTTTCATTGCAAGTCACAAATTAGCGCAAAACATCTGTTGGATTTTACCGAAATCGCTCCAAAATGGCTGTAGAACATTCCACACGTTTGAGTTCTTGCGGCGGTGTGATAAACACGGCACCCACCGCTTAGGCATGTCTAATTTAACATTTAAAATGTAGGTCACCCGTTCTCTGGAGATATTTGTAGCCTTAGCAATATCTTTCAATGTTGATCGGCGATCAGCTTCCACAAATTTCAAAACTTTTTGCACACTTTCTGCAGAAGTGGCTGTTTTTGGGCGTCTAGAACGGGGACCGTCATTTATGCTCCTACGACCTTTCTTAAATTATTCGCCCCTTTGCAAACAGTCTTAAAAGAAGGAGCATCCTCGTCTAAAACATTTACCATAGCAGCTTTGGGCGAAAGTTACTTTTTCCAGAGACATTTAATCACTGTGCGAATTTCAATATTGTCCATTTTTAAAAAGTGCCAAAACTGCTTTGCTTTGCTTGTGCTATGGCATTGAAACATCAAGCTATACAATAGCATGAAAGATTGCTTTCACACAACGCAATTTCATAGTTACTGAGTTTTTCAGCTTGCCCTCGTATTTTGAACATACTTGGATAAGTTTTAGTGTTTAAGGCATAAAATTTCACACTTTTAATGCATGAAACGTACATTTTTACTGTATTAAAGCTTTATTGCAGTGATTTTTACAAAAATATACAAATTAATAAGGAGTATGATTCCCATGAACAGTTAAAAGAATTTAGTATCTTGATAGATTTTCTTTTTAAATAAGCAATCATGTTTGTAAAGTTGTCGGAAGTAACGTCGGTCTGTTTCCTATCATAAAGGATAGTGTTCAGCATAATATTCGCCAGTCCTTCTTGAATTTTTAGTGACATATTATTTAACACTGAACAATGAAAGATAACGAAAAATGTTAAGTATAAAAAGTAATAATAATAAGAACCAAACAACAGCACAAAATCAAATCAACAACTATTTTTAATAATTAAACGTGTAAAAGATTTAAGCTCAGTCCGTTTTTGGTAATTACAAAGGGCATCCTATTTGTTTTGGTTTAGAGCATATGCGGGCAACAACCGGCCCGCGGGCCGTATCCAGCCCGTTCTAAGATTTAATCCGGCCCGCGAGACATTTTGAAAAACCGAATTTAAAAAAAATCACGATTTATTCTTATTTTAATAAATTGCATTATAATAACATTGTCGTATTATTTCATGTCTGATATCTATCGCTAGAAATTACGAACACTACTTTAAAATGCACTACTTTTAAACGCGGCCCGCGAACGTATTTGCACACTAAAGTTTGGCCCACAACATATCAAAGGTTGCCTTTAATTAGTTTAGAGTGAAGGAAGCCTACTAATATTTCACAGAATAAAAGTGTATCTTTGTCATCAACTAAAATCCAGCATAACTTTTTTATTATTCGTTTTAAGACAATAGTGCATTAAAACTTTTACATCATAACTTTCAAAATTTTTTAAAATATACAAGGTGTTTCACTTAAAAAATTTATAAATCTCAAAATTTCTCGAACATGCGTCCCCCAATTGTTTTCTCGTATACTCCGTACTAATCAGCGTTAAAAAATGACGATTGTTCACTTTTCCCAAGCGTACCAATTCCAGAAACGATGGAGTATTTGGTTGAATTTTTGAAATTAAATAACGTAGATGATGTGAAAACCGCGGAATATAAAAGGTTAACTAAATTATGCATGTCACAAAATTGTTTTCAAATAGGCGGAAAATGGTTCGAACAGGTGGAAGGCACGGCGATGGGTAATCCTCTATCGCCTTTTATTGCGAACCTTTTCATGAGCAAATTTGAAACAAACCTGAAAAAAGAAACCAAATATTTCCCGAGAATTTGGTTTAGGTACGTAGATGATATTTTCGCTGTGTTTGACACCAACAAAGGAAACATACAAGATTTTCTAGCAGAACTGAATTCAAAATTTACCACGATCAAGTTTACCATTGAAGAAGAAGTGAACAATCGCCTTCCGTTTCTAGATACTCTAGTCATACGCAATAATAATAAATTAGAAATAGACATCTACAGAAAAGAAACTAATTCCAACAGATTCATCACGTTTGATTCGCACCATTGCGAACAACAAAAAATGTCCGCGATTAGTTTTCTGGTCAATAGACTCGTCAGATTTCCGCTAAACAAGAGCAGGTATGACAAAGAATTAAAATATATCAAAGATGTAGCGAGGTACAATGGTTTCTCTTCTATGGATGTCGACCGTATTTTTAAGGAAGGTCCAATACAAACAACACATCAGAAAGTCCACGACTTTGACATCAACAAACACCGGTAACAAGAAATTTATAACTCTTCCTTTCCACCCAACAGTAAAAGGGTTAAGTAAAATTTTCCGACAACTAAACATGAACGTGTCTTTTGTGTCAAAAACAACTTAAAGAATCTCTTAGGGAATCCCAAAGATAAACCGGAGATGATAAAAATGTCGGGAATATACCAAATCGCATGCAATGATTGTGAGAAAGTTTATATTGGACAAACAAAAAGGAGTATCGAAACGAGGTTCAAAGAACATATTAGACACTATCGTTTCGACAAACCTGAACTATCAAGCGTAGCAGAGCATATGGTAAAATCCGGACATAAGATTGATTTAAAAAATCTGACACTACTTAAAAACGTGAACTCGTATAGAGAATTAGACGCGTACGAAACGGTATATATGAAAAGAACGGAAACTTATTGAACAGAGAACCATCCCCAATTGCACACTCGAGTTTGATGGATTTATTACCATAGACCCTGTTAAATGATACGGTTCGCTTTCGGTCCATCCTTCCCCGTAAAAGGCATTAGACCACCGAGTAGATTGTAAATAGTCATATATTTTAGAAATTTTAGAGCCTGCGTAGAAAATAATTTGCATGTGTGATACAGTTTTTACTTTTAGTCGGTAACACGGTTTACAATGGGAGCCCACGTGCTCCCGAAACGCTGCGTTCCGCATAATTAATTAATTTGTGTGAGTGGAGTTTACTGCTATACCTGTGAAGCGTTAAAAACACTATTACTTTTACAAATTTAACTTATTTTCCAGAATCAGTTAGCAATGGTGCGTACTTAATATACTGTATATTAGGTGCCATCAAACTTATGAACGGTAGTGTGTGTGATTAAAAGAGACAATTGGAAAACTGTATCAAAAATTGTCCCGTATTATATACTTTTTCAACGACTAATGGTGTAATTTAAAATGCCGCTGACCTATCGTAATTACGGTAAATTCCAAACATAAATTGAAAACCTAAATTTGTTCTGAAGTACCATAAAATTTGCGGATTATCTATGTTTTCAATTACATTTTATAACACGATCATGCGTGCCATTTCCTAATTATCCCATATATAATTCAATTATGAATGTTGTAATTTATATTTGTTGCGTATGCACAGTGGGCGATGAAAACTACCTCTCTCGCTGAATTTTTCACTTGACATCGTGCAACACCAATCGTACTTACTTGACATTAAACAAAATGAAAACTCATACATCATTCACGATGGCGATTAAGCGAAATATTATACGCTTTTTACGCGTCACATTAATAAAAAAAAATGAAAGAGAAACCCAAGACGAAAATAATGAAAATACGGAAAACCACTCCTATCGCCGTATGATGTATGGAGACGTCAGAAGGAATAGTGTCGCGGAAAAATATTACTCAGGGACGTTTGGAGGCACTTTGAGAACACACGAAATGCTATTGCTATTTTTAGCGTCTCGGTACATCTACTGAATAAACGGTCGACAGCATCGCAATACGACAAGTAGGAACTACGGAGAGCTTTTTAAATGTTTAAGAAAGTCACGCTTTTTCTTCGTCTTCTAATCATGGGGATGGTCGTAAAATGGCGAGTTTTACGATAATGGAGTAAAAAAGATTACGCTTTTACCGAGGAACAAGCTATTACATGTACTTGTAACTTATTATTGTGTTCGAGTAGTTTACACTCATACAATTTTAACGCAAGGAAGGAATTAATATTAAAATATGTTAATATGGGACTTTGATTTTGTTTGAACATTCTAGATATGAAACTGCTTTGAATTGTCTCAGGTAAAATTATGTATTAATGCATGACGACCTTTGTATTAATCTGGAGCAATGAATATGTGAACAAATGTGATTTATATTCTTTAAGTAAACCAATAATACTTTCTAGTACTGTTTGTAAAAAATCAGTAGTGAAATTAACGGAAAGAGATATAAATATATTCCACTTAAAAAAAAGGAATAAAATTCCTCCGTGTGACGTTGTTGGAAATATGACAATATAATTCTTACGAAAATGAGTTTGTTACCTTCGGTAAATATTGTGTTTGCTTGACCCAAATTTAAAATGCTTATCCGGATTTTTTGTAATTTGATTCTTTGGATACGCAAATAAATTTTAAAAAGATGAGAAAATATTATTAATACTATTAATTATCATTAAATTTTACTAGTTTACCTATTCCAGATATTTTCTCGCCACTGTTTGGTGCACGTCGTTATTTTTATTATGGTTGATGTTATAAGTTGGAGGCAAAATACCGTTGGTACTCCCTCTTGGAATGTTAGCACAGATATTCAATCTATACAGGTTTCTTTCTAAATTTTTACAGATTCTTTATTAAGTTATAATTCATAATTTTCAAGTTAAAAGAAAAGAGTCCCTTCAACAACACTTACAGAGGAGACGTAAACTTTTCGTTTATTATACACTAGGCTGACAGAATAAAATAGACACCTACTAATTAAAAAAAAGATTCTATTCTCGTTATATATACAAAATATTTTAAATTTTTTTAAATTAGACTAATATTTTGTCGATCCACCTTTACTTGCGTGAAGTGCCGCGAGTCGTCGTGGCATAGAATCTATTAAATGATTAATGGTGTCTTCTGGAATATTTAACCAGTCTTCTGTAACAGCTGCCACGAGTTCTTCTTTATTGCTGGATTTTCGGGTTCGTTTCGCCATATTTGTCTGGATTATGTGCCAGACATTCTCCATCGGATTCATGTCTGGTGATTGGCCTGGCCATGGTAAAATCCGAATCCCCTGTTCCTCTTTCCATGTGGTTGTTGTTCTTGCTTTGTGGCAGGGTACTCCATCCTCCATAAAAGTGGCGTCTTCTTTAGATAAAATGGCGTTGTCGAATATCGGTAGTAGTCCTTCTGTTAATATTTGGATATATTTTGCCGCATTTATATTTCCGTCGCAGATTACTAATTGCGATCTTCCACCATACCATATCGCGCCCCACACAATGATGTTCACACCGCCGTATTTCACCGTCTGATGCAAAAATTTGTCGTCCAGTTGCTGTGACGAACGTCTCCATACCCACGTACGACCACTATCACTGAATTGGCGGTATCTGCTTTCGTCTGAAAAAATGACAGACCGCCAAAGCTCTTCGGGCTTCGTTCGCATTTCGACTGCCCAAGCCGTTTTTGAAACGCCATAAGGAGAGGTTTTTTCTTTGCCACCCTCTTATACATCCCCACACTGTGGAGGTATCGCAGAACGGTACGCTGACTTTTCTGTGAAGTTGCCGCAATCTCAGCTGTATGTACTTTTTCGCGGTTCTCTTAACACTTCGCGCACAAGCACCCTTTTACTTCTTTCAGAAGGTCCGGCACGACCTGGTCTCGGCTCCATTGTTGTTCTTTCCTTGCGTTTAAATTGTGTAATCACACGGTTAACTGTGGACAACGGAATATTTAAAAATTTACTTATTTCACGTTGCGAAGCGCCGCGTTCACTCTGGCCAACGATGCGACCCCGGGTGAAGTCGCTAATATCACTCGAACCTTGTAAGCGAGGCATACTTGTAACGATACCAAACTATGGCGAATTCCTTCCGATACATCTACACTACCCTAATGACAAGAGAAAGTTCTTAATTCGTTCTTAGAATTTAGCTGTTTACATATTTATACCGCTTTACCTGGTGTCTATTTTATTCTGTCACCCTGGTGTATATATAGCTTTTCGTAAACATATTTTTATATAAATAATTTTTTCCAAATTCATTTCCCTATATAACTTCACTCACATCAAGTATATGTCTGCTGTGTGGCCTACCTTATAGGCAAACATATGTGTTACTATGGATATAGACAAATATATTTACATATCCTCTCCTGAGAATAATCGGTTATTTTCTCATATAACCCTTTAATTTACAAAGATCTTCGAATATATCTAGTCATAAAGTGTATCAGCTGATACTAGAAATAAAATCTGGAGGTTCCGAAGACCAGTACAGTTAAAAGGCGAGAAATCACGTGCGAGTGAGGACGATTACAAAAAGACGTCAAATCTTCATAAATTCTTCAAAATTATTTGTATTTATTGCTCTCATTTTGTTTCGCATATCAATTTAGAATATTTAAAATTAGGTAGGTAGGGATTGCCTTAAGTTTTCTGTAAGAAAAAGATATTTTTGTCAAAAAGCAGTATATATTTATTAATTTGTTAATATATTTATTTTTTACAACCTTACATTTGGTTATTTTAATTAGAAAACATTATTTAATTTATAAACAAAAGGAACAAAATTTAAATCAAAGAACCCGTTTTAAAAAAATTAAAGAGCCTGAGATTTTCCACCAAATGAATTTTATGCATGTATTTGTAAATTATCGCGTTCAAAACATACAGAAAGTAAATTTATAAGGTGGCCATAATAAAATAGACAGGGACTGTACATAGTTTGAAACCGCGATTCTTTCTTGTTTTTCTCCGGTATAAGAATTTAAATCCTATGTTACTAAAATGAGAATCATACTACAAAATCGCGCACAATCCAATGTCGTTTCGGTCTCTAAACGGATGCGATCTTATCGTCTTGACAGAAACAATAACAACGTAACAAGATCGTTTCTTATACTTGGTATTTTACTTTTTACAGAAGGATGCACGGATATCCACGACGATTCACTAACATGTCCACTGGAAGTGAGCGAATTGGAGCCGGCTGAACACGATTTGTCCGACGACATCGACACGAAAATCCCCGTAAGTGTTTTTCTTTTCATTTCTGCCTTCTTTCCATTCCTTCATCTCTAACCCGTCCTATTATTTCGCGAGATACACGTTGTGCTGGCAGATTTTCAAGTCGTACTGTTCGTAAATCCGACTAGGTTTTTGATACGTTCGCCGTTTATACAAAAAAAAAAAATATGAAAGCGTTTCGAACGGAAGAGCGTACTATAAAGGGAGGTATATTAAAGATGTAATGTTCGTATTGAAGCATAAAAATTGCTTACGAATGTCAATTATGTAAATATATATCTGGAAGAATAATTTGAAAGGCGGAATGAAGTATGGCGCATCAGCATATGAGAGGTATAAAAAATGAGAAAAGAAAATGTTATATTTCCAATTTTTTTGAAATTGAAATATTCAACAGCTTAAAAAATTGTCGACGCTGCTAGATTGAAGTTTTGAGCATAAAATTTAAAAAAAAAGACGTAATTAGATTCTTGTTTAGGTTAGATTAGAACAAATATAGAGTGTTTTCCTATTATTACTATGATTAGCGTAATCTGTTACAACGGCGTGCCGATGCTAATTCAGTTATAAATGGTGTTTTTTTATAGAGATTAAAACTTTAACTTGGAAACACTTTTTTAACTGGCGGCCATTTTGTCAGCTGTCAAGTAATTTAACACATGGGCTGAAAAGTCCCGGGCCTAACAAAGAAAACACGGTTTTTTTGGTTCAAAATTAGCTTTATTCATCAACGTAATCTCCATCAAGAGCAACGCAATCATTCCAGCGCCGCTCTAACATTTCAATACCACTTTTGTAGAACGATTTATCTTTTGCCTCAAAATAGGCCTCAGTTTCAGCGATAACCTCTTCATTCGTGCGAAATTTCTTACCGGCGAGCATTTTTTTGAGGTCTGCGAACAGCTAGTAGTCGCTGGGAGCCAAATCTGGCGAATACGGTGGATGTGGGAGCAATTCGAAGTTCAATTCATGTAGTTTTGCCATTGTTTTGATTGACTTGTGACGCGGTGCGTTGTCTTGATGAAACAAAATTTTTTTCTTTGCCATATGCGGTCGTTTCTTTGCAATTTCGGCCTTCAAACGGTCCAATAACGCTATATAATATTCACTGTTGATGGTATTTCCTTTCTCAAGATAGTCGATGAATATTACACCACGCACATCCCAAAATACCGAGGCCATAACCTTTCCAGCCGATTGTTGTGCTTTCGGCCGCTTTGGACGAGGTTCACCAGTTGCTGTCCACTCAGATGATGATCGTTTTGATTCCGGAGTGAAGTGATGGATCCATGTTTCATCCATTGTCACATATCGACGCCAAAATTCCGGTTTGTTACGTTTAAACATGGCCAAACACTGCTCAGAATCATCAACACGTTCTTGTTTTTGGTCAACAGTGAGTAGACGCGGCACCCACTTTGAACAGAGCTTTCTCATAGTCAAATGCTCATGCAATATAAAGCCAATATGTTCTTTTGATATCTTTACGATGTCAGCTAACTCACGCAACTTCACTTTTCGATCATTCAAAACGATTTTGTGGATTTTTTTGATGTTTTCTGGTGTTACCGCCTCATTTGGACGTCCACTGCGTTCTGCATCATCGGTGTCTCTACGACCACGTTTGAAGTCAGCAAACCAACGTTTTATTGTTGTTTCTGATGGAGTGGAGTCCCCATAACACTTTTCAAGCCATTGCTTCGCTTGAACGGTATTTTTTTCCCATCAAGAAGCAGTGTTTTGAATGATCGAAAAGTGAAATTGTGTGAGTTAGCTGACATCGTACAGATATCAAAAGAACGTATTGGCTTTATATTGCATGAGCATTTGACTATGAGAAAGCTCTGTTCAAAGTCGGTGCCGCGTTTGCGCACTGTTGACCAAAAACAAGAACGTGTTGATGATTCTGAGCAGTGTTTGGCCATGTTTAAACGTAACAAACCGGAATTTTTGCGTCGATATGTGACAATGGATAAAACATGGATCCATCACTTCACTCCGGAATCAAAACGATCGTCATCTGAGTGGACAGCAACTGGTGAACCTCGTCCAAGGCGCCCGAATGCACAACAATCGGCTGGAAAGGTTATGGCCTCGGTATTTTGGGATGTGCGTGGTGTAATATTCATCGACTATCTTGAGAGAGGAAATACCATCAACAGTGAATATTATATAGCGTTATTGGAGCGTTTGAAGGGCGAAATTGCAAAGAAACGACCGCATATGGCAAAGAAAAAAGTGTTGTTTCATCAAGACAACGCACCGTGTTACAAGTCAATCAAAACAATGGCAAAACTACATGAATTGAACTTCGAATTGCTCCCACATCCACCGTATTCGCCAGATTTGGCTCCCAGCGACTACTGGCTGTTCGCAGACCTCAAAAAAATGCTCGCCGGTAAGAAATTTCGCACGAATGAAGAGGTTATCGCTGAAACTGAGGCCTATTTTGAGGCAAAAGATAAATCGTTCTACAAAAGTGGTATTGAAATGTTAGAGCGGCGCTGGAATGATTGCGTTGCTCTTGATGGAGATACGTCGAAGAATAAAGCTAATTTTGAACCAAAAAAAAACGTGTTTTCTTTGTCAGGCCCGGGCCTTTTCAGCCCATGTGTTACATACAATGACAATTAAAAAGGATAGCACAAATCCTACTAACGTACTATGAAAATTATCCTATACACTACTACACCTAGACTAAATACGAGCGAAGTACATTGTTTAACTAAACTTTTCTCCAACACTTCCTAATTTGGGCATCCTAAAGTTATATATACTCTGTAAGACGCTGTTACAAACTTACGAACTCCAACATTACTTTACCCGAAACAATATATCCCAAATCCCAAGCGGTTAAATTAAATCAGCATTTTAAACCATGCATCATCTCCGAAATTGCTTCCATCAGCATATGCATAAGGCGAAGACGTGACTTATTCTCTTTACACGTACTACTTACGTACATCTGCAGCGGCCGTCGTACACGTCGACAGGGAATCCCGTAGAAAGAATGCAACCATCTGAGCACGGAACAACAATTTGCGCAAATCACGCCGTAACTTAGAAAGGACCGGATGACTGTTGTCGTTTATTCGACACGTTGACGTTGTATATTTCGCGCAAAAGTGCACAGGAACGTTGACTTATTTCTATTATTCATGCATAATGCACTTCAGGCGCGTTACGTTTGAGTTCGCGTATGCATTGTATGGAAAATTGTATGCCGTGTCACTTGCAGCGAATAAGCTGCTTGCTTGTTTGTCTTTGAAACGTCAATATTATCAAATATCCTGTACGTGGCCGTTGTCCGCAAATCGAAATTGTTGTGGTTTTACCAGGGTAGTTAATTTTGTCGTTGAACGTCATTCTGTGTACCTATTTACGTCAGCAGATATATTTGTTATCTATTCAACATTTCGTGCTATCAAACCTGATAAAACTTTATCGGATTTAACTTTCTACAAGGTTCAAGTTGATATTTCTCTTAACTTTTTGAGGTATATACGAAATTTTATAAAATAAAGAGAATCATGTTGTACAGGTCGTCCAAAATACCTGTGCCGGTGAGATACGCAGACGGGGAAGCGAGATGTTACAATGTGCGAGTGAGATAAGTAGACTAGCTATTAGACAAGGTACAATCCGTGGCAAAAGTGTGAAGAATACACAATAAATTTGGTTCATTAGATACACTAGGGTGACAGAATAAAATAGACACCTACTAATTAAAAAAAAGATTCTATTCTCGTTATATATACAAAATATTTTAAAATTTTTAAATTAGACTAATATTTTGTCGATCCACCTGTACTTGCGTGAAGTGCTGCGAGTCGTCATGGCATAGAATCTATTAAATGATTAATGGTGTCTTCTGGAATATTTAGCCACTCTTCTGTAACAGCTGCCACGAGTTCTTCTTTATTGCTGGGTTTTCGGGGTCGTTTCGCCATGTTTGTCTGGATCCCGTGCCAAACATTCTCTATAGGATTCATGTCTGGTGATTGGCCTGGCCATGGTAAAATCCGAATCCCCTGTTCCTCTTTCCATGTGGTTGTTGTTCTTGCTTTGTGGCAGGGTACTCCATCCTCCATAAAAGTGGCGTCTTCTTTAGATAAAATGGCGTTGTCGAATATCGGTAGTAGTCCTTCTGTTAATATTTGGATATATTTTGCTGCATTTATATTTCCGTCGCAGATTACTAATTGCGATCTTCCACCATACCATATCGCGCCCCACACCATGATGTTCACACCGCCGTATTTCACCGTCTGATGCAAAAATTTGTCGTCCAGTTGCTGTGACGAACGTCTCCATACCCACGTACGACCACTATCACTGAATTGGCAGTATCTGCTTTCGTCTGAAAAAATGACAGACCGCCAAAACTCTTCGGGCTTCGTTCGCATTTCGATTGCCCAAGCCATTCGGCGCCGTTTTTGAAACGCTGTAAGGAGAGGTTTTTTCTTTGCCACCCTTTTATACATCCCCACACTGTGGAGGTATCGCAGAACGGTGCGCTGACTTTTCTGTGAAGTTGCCGCAAGCTCAGCTGTACTTTTTCGCGGTTCTCACTTCGTGCACAAACACCCTTTTACTTCTTTCAGAAGGTCCGGCACGACCTGGTCTCGGCTCCACTGTTGTTTTTTCCTTGCGTTTAAATTGTTTAATCACACGGTTAACTGTGGACAACGGAATATTTAAAAATTTACGTATTTCACGTTGCGAAGCGCCGCGTTCCCTCTGGCCAACGATGCGACCCCGGATGAAGTCGCTAATATCACTCGAACCTTGTAAGCGAGGCATAGTTGTAATGATACTAAACTATGACGAATTCCTTCCGATACATCTACACCTACCCTAATGACAAGAGAAAGTTCTTAATTCGTTCTGAGAATTTAGCTGTTTACATATTTATACCGCTTTACCTAGTGTCTATTTTATCCTGTCACTCTAGTGTGTATATGTATACTAGGAGCACGATAAGTTCCAATGCACGTCATCAATAAATCGTGACGTCAGGCTTTACGCCTTTGCCGAATACACACACAAAATCGCTATCAAAACCTAACCTAACATACTAATCTAACTTCTATTACTTTATTTATTATGGTATATCAAAGAGAAAATTTTAATAATCGGCAGTACAGAATTTAGTGAGAAGCATCTGACAATATGTAAAAAGTGTTCAAACTAAGAAAAGTAAATATATCTCGACTGAAGAAAAAAAATGTTTTATTAGTAGTATTTTAAATTATTTACGAATTAAATAAAAAGAAACATGTAATGAATCGGAATTACTTTATTAAAATATTTGCTTCAGATCTGTAAAAAATGAAATTACATAATTGATTATTTTTTTTTAATACCATTCTCTGACTTGAATCATCATCACTTAAATTAATAATTCTGGAAGAAATTTCGTCACGATCTGATCTTTTTCCCATCATCGTATGATTTCAGCTTCTGTATGGTGGATGCTGTTCGACCAAGTTACTTGCGTAATTGTTGCCTTCTTCTGTGATGCCTGTTGTCTCTACTATCTCTTTCAGCTTCAATCGGCGATAGGCTAACGCGGCATCATGAATCTTCTCGATCATTTCATTGTTGGCAGCGGTTTTTGGGCGTCCACTGTGTATTTCGTCACTTGCGCTTGTATGGCCACGTTTGAACTCGGTATATCTATCATCGATCACGATATTTCGGATTTCCGTGGCCGTTTTCCCAGCCATCCAGAAGTGTTTTATCATTGCACGAAATTCGATTTCATCCGTTTTTGCTACACAAAACACTCTTAAACAACAACTATTGACAGTAGACGTGCGAAATTTCATAAAAATGCCGATTCCGGAAACTTTTCAGGTTGCCCTCGTACTCTTAATACTATCTCGTACTCGTAACATTCTAATGCAAAAAATAGATTCACTAATCTAGTGGTTATAGCGCTCGTCTAGAGAGCGAAAGACGTATCGTAAACCAACATTTTTTTTAACATCTTAACGCTGGAAATTACAAGAAAAATTATAATTTATTATTAAAAAAGCCAACGAAAGTCGCATATTAATGTGATATATGTTATAGTAATTTAACTTCCTTGGTATTTCCAATGTTATATTTTAATTTAATTAATTCGTGAAATCAAAAGTTTCATGGTTCCGGTAAGATTTGAACCTACAGCTCCTGTTCGCTAGACAATCGCGATTTCCATTTACGCGTCTCTATTTAAACGGCTACTTTAAATACCTTGATAAATTGATTTTTGATGATTTTTAATATCAATATTTGATATCAATCAAGTACATCAATTAAATTATGTTTAATGTAACTTCCATTGGTTTTTAAATGATAATTTAATTTCATTGTGTATTTCTGAATGCGATGATTGTACAATAAAGATTAAGCAACAATGGAACAGGACACTGACAGTGAATCCAACTTGCTTTGGTATAATTAATTATTTTGTTTGCGAAACAACTTCAGCTGCATTTGTGTTGGTAACGCAAAGGTTAATCGGTTTCCACCTGTGCTGGAACCAGATACTTTCTTAATTAAGCTTCTAGGGTACACAAAGGTGCATGTAATTCACTCATGTTTTCATTACCACAGCGTTTCCAAGCTAACTGCAAGACCATTACAGTTGATAAGCAAATAATTATCCATTTAATTGAGTGCGCTTCTGTAAAGCGCTTAATGACATGTTAGAGACCTTCTTCAGTACGCGCCCATAAACGAACCTACATAGTAGGTAGTGCAGTTTGGCGATAACAGCATTATTCGAAGCTCTATTTGCAGTTGGTAACAATAAAATTATTCCTACGGTAGCATCCGTTCATAAACGACGTTATTTATTATCGGCAATATCGCGCGTAATGTTGTTTACGTCAACACCGTGAAAATACACCCCGCGCTCTGGATGTAATATACTAATATACGAGATGAGCAGCAACAAATGTAGAGTCATTAGAATCGTGAAACGGGAAGCAATATATTTACTTACGCGTACGCGGGTAATAATTCTTCGAGAAATTCAAACATAATGCGCTTATAGTTGTCCTAGACTGTGCTGCAGCTAAACTAAAATGGTTTACGGCACTGTTTTTATCGCATTAACGCTTAAATCTGAAATACAATGGAAGCACCGCAATGAAACAAATGAAATAGTAGCGTGTGGTGCTACGCCAGATGCAAGATACTATTTACAATTCGCGTAAAAACATCATCGAATAGATATTTGAGAAAGTAATCATTAAAAATTTAATTAACTTGAAGGAGGACATATTTGACGCCATGACCAATCCTGTAAAAAACCATTTGAAAGTGTAAAAACTTATTTTTTTTTAATCCTACATCCTTTGTACCTTGGGATGTCGAACTACCATTCTCTTATTTTTGTTGTCCACAGTTTCCTATTCTGAGCCAGTTGTTTAACTTCAATCCATCCAATACTTCTTTTTTCTAATGTTCTATACAATTGTCCTTTCCAGGTGTTTCGGAATCTACCTATTCTGTTTTTGTCCTCTATTTTGTCTTCAAAAATCATCTTTGTTACTCGATCTTCTTCCATTCTGTGTATATCTCCAAGCCATCCCAGTTGTCTCTCCTCTATGATCATTTCTATTGGCTTGATATTTAGACAATTAGTGATTGTCGTGTTCCTGATTTTGTCTCTTCTTGTTACTCCTTCTGTTTTTCTTAGGAATCTCATTTTCATTCCCATGACTTTGCTTTTAATTCTATTCGTGATTGTCCATGACTCCCTGCCTACTATATATGTTTGCGGATTTACCTATTCTTTCTCTATTCTCCCGCTGTCTTCAATGGTTATTCTTAAGTAATTGTTACTTTCAACTCGTTCCAAGCCTGTGCCTTCGATTTTGATGTTATGTTTTTTCTTCTCTTTCTCTACCGCTATTATCATTGTTTGTTTGCATCGTGTTTATAACCATATTTATGTTTGTTAGTTCTTCTTGGTATATCTTCAAGTTTTGCTGTAATGTATTTTTCGACTCTGCTATCAGTACCATAGCATTTGCAAATATTAATTCCTGTACGTTAATTGCATTCGCTCATGCAATATAAAGCCAATACGTTCTTTTGATACCTTTACGATGGCAGCTAACTCACGCAACTTCACTTTTCGATCATTCAAAACGATTTTGTGGATTCTTTTGATGTTTTCTGGTGTTACCGCCTCATTTGGACATCCACTGCGTTCTGCATCATCGGTGTCTCTACGACCACGTTTGAAGTCAGCAAACCAACGTTTTATTGTTGTTTCTGATGGAGCGGAGTCCTCATAACACTTTTCAAGCCATTGCTTCGCTCGAACGGTATTTTTTCCCATCAAGAAGTAGTGTAAAATTAAAACACGAAATTGTTTTTGATCCATTGTTTTGAAAATAACAAAAGTAGCGTGACTCGTAGCACAATAACTCACAAACTAATGAATAGAATATGATGAAATTTTAACAGCTGTCTTTTGAAGGTTAGTTCTAACTGAGAGAAAGGTGACTGCAATAAAACTAGCGTCATCTATGTGTTAGGGCCGGGACTTTTCAGCCCATGTGTTATAATTATACATTAAACCGTTGATAAATACTAGATTATCCACAGCTGCCATACACTCTCAAACCATAACGGAACTGCCTCCATGTTTTAACCTTTCAAATGAAGTTCTGTGTTTACGCAAGTTATCGCAACTTGTCGAAATGTTGGTGGCAGTGTTGCACGGGGTTTGGTGGTGATGGTAATGATTTGAGCGACTTTTACCCAAAACAATAAACCCCTATATGCTCTATTTCTAGGTAAATGAATTATAATTCTGAATCCCATTGAAAATCTTTGGGGAATATTGACAAGAGAGGTGTATGCCAATAATAAACAATACGATAGCGTCAAATAACTAAAGTCTGAGGTAACTGGATGTTAAAATGGTATTCCTATTTCAACATTGATCAAAGCAATGAAATCAACACCCCGATGTTTGAAATTATTTTGAATAGAGGATCTGTCACTACTATGTTTAGAAATGTTTGTATTATTTATTAATTTAGTGCTAATGGACCTATACAAATTTCATTGTTTTGAATTACCATTATTATAAATATTCTCTATAATGTATAGTGTGTCTATAGTGTAATAATTTTTTTAATGTTATTTTCTCTTGTATTTGTGTTTCTTTGCAGTTCAGCATTAACTTCGATGCATAATTTGCCGAAGATATTAAGAAAACTAGATATTCTCTTCAGAAGTTCGTAGGAAACTGTAGAAATTTCGCTGAGTATCTTAGTTACAAATCAGTATAATAAAATATTTTTATAAGCATATTATATTCAAAACAATTTTATTTCTCGACAGGGAAATCTGCCAAGAACAATTAGTATAATTAATATTCTCAGTCGTTAACGATAGGGTCCATCCAACTGCGAAAGTAAATCAAACTCAAATTATCCGGGTAAACACGATTATTAATTCAATGCGTTGAACAGCAGTCATTTTTACTTCTCCGGTTCTTACCAAGCCCATCTACTTAGTTTAATTAGGCACAAGTTTCTAACGATACGACACGCTTTCCATTAATCACTTGCGTTATTTGTCGCTTTCAGTTGGCCGACAGTCCCTTAGAACTACCCGAGCCTAAACTAACATCTTCCAATCATGAGAACAACGAACTTTCTCCATACTCGGAAATCGTCGAACCGCTGAGGCAGGAGATCGCCAACCTAAAGGCGCAACTTAGCGAGGCGCACGGTAAACTAGCTATAATCGCAGCGCAGGGTGTCGTTCAGGACACCATAGAGGAAACGGTAAAGACATTGGAGTCTCCCGATTCCCATATCGACGTCGGATCCGATAACGCGAAACCTTACAAGAACGAGAAGTTCGTCGATATGAAATACAGTAACATTGTTCCTATACATAAAGGCGGTAGCCTAAAGAATGGTTCCGGTTGCGTTAAGATGTCGGAGAGGATAAAGCTGAAGAGGACAGCGGATAGTCAAAGGGATGCCATGACGCCAACCGATCTCCTAAATAGCGATCTACCGACGACCGTGGCTGAGCACATCATGGGCGACATCTTGCGGCAGTGCGACTTGCAGAACGACAAGCAGGCGATTGATATTGAATTCAGGCGGCTTACGTCTAAACTGGAGCATACGAGGTCGCAGAATTCGGTTCTTGCGTTGACTTTGTCCGAAACTAAAGCACATTGTGATAGGTAAGTATATTTTTCTTTCAGTTTTTTTTAATTAATTCAATAATTACTGAGTTATTACAATGATTTCTAAATTGATTCGTTCTTTTTGCAAACATTTTAATTTTCTGATACTTTTATTTCACTACGAATTTGCTTCGGAACTCTGAGTCAAATAAAAATCTTCCAATTATTACGTTTTGACTGCATGGAGTACCAAAATATTTCTTGAAGCTTCCGACAGCTGCTTGTTTCATTTGTAAATTAATGCTTAGAGAAGGTTTGTGATTCTTTATTTATGAGCAAATTCAACTAAACTTACAAATAATACATGGGATTGAGAAAAGCGAGAAGACGGTTGGAGGAATACTTGAAGATGCTGACTTTAATCTGCAAAGCCTTACTGTCAGATAATAACTGCAATCCTGACGTCGAAGGACACGTCTGGAGTGGACTATGTGACAATAGAGTTTTCCTACGAACACCTACTGGTCGAGAAGACAAAAGATGCGACATGCAGACTGTACCACCTTTAAGCCGGTGACCGAATGTTCATAAGGCGTCAATTGTAAATGTGCAAGTTTCTGCATACAAGGTATATCTCAAAATTAATTAGAAGTCTTGCTTGTCAGTACACACATATGTACATAGAAAATGTCGCGTTTAGACACGTTTCGGAAACGGCGTATCACGAATAAACTAGAAAACGTAATAGCGAGTATGCCGGATTTAGAAAACGAAGCCGATAGAATTAAATGTGCAAAGTCCGACAATTATTTGAGATGTACCCTGGTGGAAGTCTGATCAGCACCTAAAAAGCATAAAACACTGCCATCCGCGGCAAACGATACAGCGAAGAATTAATATTTGATGTAGGTGTTTGTTTTATTCTATGCAATATACCGTTCACTTTACAAGACCAACAAGCATTTGTCTCAGTCTGGAGCAAATATTCGGATTATATAAACTTTATATATTATGTTCGTGACTAGAATTAAAGCAGAATTGAAAGATAAAAAATTGTAGTTGTGTGAGGACGAAACAATTCATCGGCAAAAACATTCTGTGCTGAATGTGGTGGTACATACAATGGAAGAGCTTGAACCGTCATCCCTTACTTGCTACCAAAAGAATTGAAAAATTGAATGAAAATTATCATACGTCATTGCATTATTTTTGTATTATGTTCTTGTTATTTTAATTGTTCAAGGCAAATATAGCATGCGCTATTAACTTTAGTAGTATTAGTAAAAACAAAAAAAAAAATACAAGAAAACATGCAAGAGAATCGGAATTTCAATTGACACATAATGAGACAAAGAAGTAACTAATTTATTCAAAAATAAGACTGAACGAGTGCCTTGATATAAGAACTACATATACACTACACTGAAAAAGCAAGAGACACCTACATAAATTTTATAGAAAAGGAATTGAAGAGAACATATGTTACCGTAATGTAAATAACTATATTCTCCGATGAATGTTTGCAGCTAATACAATATTACACGAGCCTGGAGACTATCATGCAGTGTTCTGATGTAATCGTCCGTAATACGATACCACTCTTGATGTAATATGTTCCACACCTTATTTAAAATCTTTGGTGACCACTCAATCTTTTTACGGTCAAGATAATTCCAAGCATATTCGATAATATTTAAGTCCTGGCTTTGTGGCGGCTAGAGCATAATGCGAAACACTCCGTCCCCTTGTAGCTGACTTAAATAGTTCTTGACCAAATGAGAAATGGGTTTGGGATCATTATCTTGCTGCAGGATGAAATTATTATCAATTAGACGATGCCCAGAAGGTATAGTATGTTGCTCCAATATTTCTCCGCTGTAAGCTTCCCTTCAATTTTAATAATGTTACCAACTCCTTGCGATGAAATGCAGGCCCAAACTGAGTATTGCCACTCCCACGTTTGAAAGTAGCTTCGAAACATGGTTATGCAAGAGCTTCTTCAACACATCGTCGAACATACTGACGCCTTTTTAATCCAAGTAATTGAAATTTAGACTCCTCAGTGCATTGTACTTGCCTTCACCGTCTGGCCGATTTTGATGACCATTAGCATATTTGAGCTTTTTTTTACTTTATTGCCTCGTTGCAAAAGAGATTTCGTGACAGCTACACGCCCACGTAATCGCGATTTCTTCAAAGACTACCTTACAATCGAAGCATATACTGACGTGTCTGTAGAAGCTTCGTGCTTGTCTAGGGAAGGAGTTGTGGGATCGAATCCTGCGGAAAACCGTGAAATTTTTGAGTTCAGAAACTAATTAAATTTTAACGTTGGAAATAAGCAAGAAAAATTAAGTTAACAGGAGATGGATTACACTGGCCAACACATTTTGGTCCCTCGGATTTTTTAAGTGTAGTTTTCAGTCTCGCTGTGTATGTATATCCCATCTTCCTTGATACCTTTCCTCCATAATGCTGATGTCATTGTAAAATATTTTCACCTGTTTCTCACTAACATCACTTAAGTTTTCTGGAAAACGATCTAAGTGGCTGTGAAGGTAATAAATCTTGATGCTCATGTTACATCCGAGCGTGTGAAAGTTAGAAAGCATCTGTTCTACTAATAACTAACGATAAAATTTACTACGTATGAGTCATAAATTTTACCGTGGTGTATCTCAAAAATTAGAGCTGCTTGGAAGAAACGCCAGTTATTTTTGGATCCAACACATCAGAAATACTCTAAATCAGTTCGTATTTCACAGGCACCAGGACAAAAAAAAATATTTTGTTGGGCGGTGTTATTAACGTATTAATAATTTTAAAAACTTAAACAAAAAAAAATCCTAGAATGTAATGGAGAAAAGCAATCATTTAACTTCGAAATAATCTGGAAACTTTTCCATTTGAAAATTATGGAAGTTCAAATATAATTTTGAATATCGTTTTCAAACTTTGAAAGCTCCCTAATTACCAGATTTCCTTTCCTTTTAGAAATTTAAATTGAACAGATTGTGAATCCACTAATTATTACAATGCAATCTTTATTTGTTTAAAGTGCTCTGAGAATCACTTTGTTGCCAATTTGACGAAATATGGATGGACTTGCGATTTAATTTATTGAAACAATTAAAATTATTTCATCCAAGAAACCTTAAATAACATCTAAAGATGATGAGAATTGTCTTGAATAGAAATATATTTTTAATTATCCTTCATCCCTAACTAGAGGTCAAACACAATGGACTCGATAACTGCGCTGTACACACTCGCTTTGTTCCTGAATAAAACGCCAAGCTTTTGTTTAAAATACGGAAAGAAAGTTGTAGCTAAGAAAAAGAGAAAGAAACGGAATACCTAAACAGGTTCATTTCCTTAAACGATCATTATTTATACTACTTTGTATGCGGGAAGAGGTTCAAGTGGGCATTAGTATAGAAGTTAGGGAATCCTACGAATGCAGTTCCGACACCGTTCCGCCGGAATCCCATTTCGGATCGCGTCAGCTTTAAATCCAATACGAGAAGCACGTGCGTCTCTCGGAAAAGGTTTCGAACGTAGACGCTGGGACTCTTGCAACCTACGCACTTTTCGGGCTCGGTGATTTTCCGGCCATCGATCGTAGGCTGAAAGATGTAACGAAGAAGGCGTTTCGAAACATCATCGCCGGTGCGTCCGTTCGAACGTCGAGGCAAATATTGACACGACCTGACGTCGACGAAGTTCCGGGCATACAAAGGGGTACCGTACGAGTGAACCGAGAAATAGAAGTGGTAGTGGGTGGAATGTTTGCGGTTGCAATTTGTCAGCGAGCGATTCAATATCAAGGTGGACACTCGATTGAATGCTTTTGTGACGGACTTCATCTCGAATTCTTATATCTATAAATATCGAATTGCATTCCCTTTTCTTAATTGATGGGTTATATAAATTAGATGCTTGGGTTTATGATTAGAAGATTTTTTTTGTGATAGAGTTAGTTACAGTCAAAATCGTCCTACTATTGCAAGTTAATTTATTGTAAAATGTGACATATCGATTTCATATTAATATGTAGAGACCGGATTATATGCAAACTGCATATATTTTATTTTTTGCATATCTTTAATTGTAGTCTATATGCAGACGTGTTACAGTAATTGAAGTTAATTAGCGCTAATTAGTAATTGATTATTTAGGCATTTCTATGCATATCTTTTTACAAAAGTTGCATATTTAGGCTTTTTCTTATCCTTTCTATTAGTAAAAATTCCTAGTAATTCCTAATGTAGATCGACAACTGACAATTCTCAGGACGATAAATCGTTTATATTGGTTTCTCTGATACTTTTCCAAGAACTGCACGTGTTTAATTTCGCCTAGCAGAAGGGATGTGGTAAATACGTTTTGTATGTAATTGTGTTACGTTTTTAAATACTGTGCGTACATACAATGAGTATAGCGAACAAAATTTCTTTATGGATTAAGCCGTATCCTGAACTAGTAAAGGATGGCGGCGAAATATTTTGTCGAGCCTGCAGTAAATTGGCAAGTTAATTTTACTAAAAGCTTTGCAATTGTTTTAAATTCTTTAACTTTTGATATAAAATGACATTGTTGTTGTATGTGTCTTGTGAGAGAAAATACCTGATTGATCAACACGCTAAAACTCCATCACATATTGGAAAATGTGAAAAACTAAAATGATCCGCATGTGTGCAAAAATCTATATATCAATGTGTAGCATCAATTTCACGAATCTCAGAACACGAAGAATATAATACGGATCTGTGTAACGCGTTAATCTCGTCTAACATACCATTAGCAAGATTAAACAATGTTAATTTGAAATCATTTCTGCAAAAATATTGCAAACATAATATACCTTACGAAAAAATTATGTCACATCTTGCTACCAGCAGAACTTCAACAATTGGTAGGGAATAATTTTATTTATATCATGGTAGATGAAAGTACGGATAAGTGTGGCCGTTATATTGCCTATTTGTTAATAGGAATTCTTTATTATATATTGTAGGTAAATCATATTTAATTTATTGTAAAGAACTTCAAAAAACAAATAATGTGACAATTGCCCAATTCGTTCAAGAAGGTTTATCAAATGTCTTGTTGCCTGGAAGTATGCCTACTTTTTACTAACGTTGTCCGACGCTGCACCATACATGATAAAAGCCGCTCAAATTTTAAACATTTTGTATAGTAACATTATTCATACCACTTGTTTAGTTTATGGGTTCAATCGTGTAGCCGAAGACATTAGGAATCAATTTCCTTTGATTAATGATTTAATTAGCAGAATGTCCAGAAAGCGTTTTTAAAAGCATTGTTAAGAATACAATTTTATAAGGAGCGACTTCCCGGTGTTAAGTTGCCTCCAGAACCGATTATTACGAGATGGAGTACATTATTAGACGCTGCAATTTTTTTAAAATAAAAAATGTAATTCTTGAAATCGCTGCTGACTGCATCGCTCTAGAAAACTGTAAAAAGATAGTAACATCAAAAAAAATTAGTTTAGAATGTAAGTGTGCAGTATAAAAGTTAAAAAATGCACCAATTACGTCTGTGGGTGTTGAAACAAGCTTTTCTATTTCGAAACATATGTATTCTGATAGAAGACAAAACTTTCTTTAACACAATTTTGAAAAACATTTAATTGTAGATTGGTTTAAAAATATGTTGTAAAAAATGTTGTGGAATAATGTTAATGTTTAAATTTCTGCTCTCATTTATTTTATCTAAAAAAATTGCATATTCTCCCAACTTTTTTGCATATATGCCTCAGGTTTATGCATATTTTCTCAAAAATCGATGCATATATATGCGCGTATATTCCAGTTTTTCTTTGCATGTAATTCGATTAATATGTGCAATACAGGATGTATTTGAAATAAAATAAACATGATGTAATTGTATAGAACATAAATCTAAACAAAATTGAGTCAATTATGACACGTCAGAATTAAGAAAAAAATCTAGAAAATTGTAATATGGATGCAGAATGTGCACAGTGACTCTCAATGGAAATGATGCAGGCATATATATGTACATATATATGCCTGTTCACTTCGACGTACAATAAAACAAAAATGTCATATATAATATTTAGGGGCCTATCTCTATGCTGTACCCCTGACCCTCTTACAGTAAAGTTACAGTGGTATTATATCTTTTTATTTTTCGACATAGTCTCCCTTTACACTAATGCATTTAGTCTATCGGTGCTCAAATATCTCAACAGCCTCCTGGAAAAATTTTTATCCGACCTCTGCAAACCACCTCTCTACAGCATGCATCACTTCATAATTACTGGAAAAGACGTAAGATTTCTTTTAATTTGAGGAACAGCTTGCAATCACTAAGGACCAGATCAGGAATTAGCTATAGCACAAGAACACTGAGATACAAACTTGATATTATGTAGATATGATCTATAAATCTCAGTTAACTAAATGTCAAAACATTAATCAAACAACCAATTACAAGTAGGGGTGAGGCATGAGGATCCGCCTTCGTATATATACAGGATGAAAAGCAGCGAGCTGTTGATTGCATTCTGAGCGACTGCAAAATGAATCGAACACCGGTTTCACTTGAAACAAATAACGGATGTCTAGCGATATACCCCCCCACATCGCAGTAATACGGTAATACGGGCTTCATTGAATCGATTCAAATTGAAGAGATCGATGTGAGGATAAAATTTTGTAGTAGTAGTTAAACAAGGGTAGAGAATACCGTTAGACAGAGCTAGGCATACTGACACACAATCGCCCTCCAGAATAGCAGGCGTATCTCCCCACTTTGTTAGCTTATAGAAATCTTGTTTCAATAGTATTCCAGATTTCCCATGTATGTTGTTGGTTCCGAAAGGGCAGAAGATGGGTGAGATTTCGTCGAAACGTCGATCTAGTAGACCATATATGTATACTTATTGCCTATTACGTTTAGTCACCGTTGCTTACTGTGTATTTTTTGTATGTTTCCTTCTCTCATCATTATTTATATGTTTTCCATTAGTATTGGAGACATACTTTAGTTTTATGTTTCTATTGTATTTTGTTTTGTTAATCATTTAATGGAGCATTCAGAAAACAATGTAGCACTTTGGTGCTGATTCATACTGAATTACTTTCCTTTATCTTGGATTGTAATACGACCAATAAACCTTATTATTAAAGAAAAGTGACATACACAATTTATATTTCTTTCTACAAAAATTAAGTATTTCTTAGGCAATTATGGCACATTTTTTTAAAGCACTAAACTTGAACATTATTAATAAATAAAAATCTAGTTATGTATTCGACTTAATAAAGTTACTAGTCTTATCCTACCTTACTAAATGCTTTTCTTAGGTTAGCCGATCACTCAAGAGATAAATGAGATCTATGTAAAACTTCGTACTATCAAACGTCTTTCCCTCTCACGTCATATTTTCGATTTCCCTATGCATTTTTACAAGTTCATCAACGTTGGCTCGTGTTCTTTCATATTTATGCGTAAATAAAGTTATATAAAAATGCGCCGCAAATCCCAAAAATATAAATAACACCGGAATTAGGATAATTGTAGCGGACCATGCGGCAACACCATGGAATTTCATCCAGCACAAGATTCCTATTTCGATCAGGAAGAGCAGAAGTCCCAATAACGTCGAGAACGCCCAGGCGGTTTCGATGTACCAATGCAGTCTGTCGTGCGGAGATTCTTCGACCAAACCCTCCGCGTCCAAAGAGCATATGGTATCTAGATTCGGAAGTATGCATGTGCTTATCATCAAAGCCAACATATGTACGACTACTAGAAGTGTGGTGACGATTACGAATGCTATCATTACTACTGGATACATCTTCTCTTCGTCTTCCTTCGATATTTGAAGCTCGACCATCGCCACCATCGCGAAACCCGATAGTAAAGCCGAGGTTTTACTTGAAGCCTTCAGTTTGGCTCTACTCAGATGCAATCGCTGCCATGATAAATCACGTTTTATGCGTAGGTCTCGTGATGATATGGACATTGTAACCTTAAAAAAAGAAAGAACCAGAGCTGTTACTTTTATTCTCTTCTCTGGCTTTCATATTGCAAAACCAGAATAGACACCAAATTACAACAACCGAACAATCATACGCCAAAGAGAAGGGTAAGAAGGTCGTTCTTGGGGTACGAACAGTAAGTGACGCATTAAACCGAGAAGATTGGTGCGGAACATACAGTTGCACCTGGTACAGCGAGAAAGGATAATCAATAAGTCCACCAAGCAATCTCCAAATGAACCTTGCACCTCAAATTTCACATCGTGAAGCCAACGACTGAGCATTATATGTGCTGAGGGGATTATTACAACTTGATCCTGCTGGAGAATAAATGCCATGTATTTCATACGTTAAAAATTTAAGAAATTTACGTTGTAGGCGTTCAATCACATACGCAATAAAGAGACCAAATAACAGATGCCATGCTGCAGGCTACTAAGGACAAAGACTACGAATAATCATTTAACAGTATCAGGGTCCGAGAAATGTCTTGACATTCGCGTAACAAATTCCAACGTTCTACAAGCAGCTTAACAAAACTTTTCAATATGAAAAGTAAATCTCAGTTCACTGTCAAAAAGTATACCGAGATCATGGAAGAAGCTAGATGTTAGAACCAAAGAGTTATTTACCGTATAGGTGGAGAGGAACCACATTATTCGTCGTATATGAAATTTAATAGCATTTAGCTACATTGATCCTTAATCTGCTAATGAAACACCTATCGACAAAATAATTTATACTACAAGAAGCAATATTCTGGATTGATGAAATAGTCGTCCTGACGTTTCAATGTAATCGCATACATCTTTTTGAGGTAGTCGTGGTTTCATAAAATTGCATAGTAAGAGAAATAGACGATTAACGGCTCCTGAAATTTCGGCGGAAATAAATCGGGCTAGAAACAGGAAAATATCTGTTAACACAGTGAAACGTCAGATCAAACCTCCAGGGTGCTAATACTCAGACAGGACAGAGTGGACAATAGAATAATTGGGAAACGTACTGTGGACTGATGACTCAAAATATGAAGTGTTTGGTCGAGACCGTAGAACATTTTTCAGACTCTCAAAAGGCTTGTGTTACACCAACAATAAAAAGGGTGGTGGTTCCATTCTTGTATAGGGTTATTTTTTTCATTAAGTGGAAGAGGGGACCTTGTGAAAAAACGGATTAATATGGAAAAAGAATTATTATTAATTATATTAACAATTTTAAGTTGATGCACGATAACGATCCGAAGCACACGTCGTCATTACGCAAAAACTACCTGTCTGATGCAGCGAATGAAGGAATATTAAAAATAATGACTTGGCCTCCAAAGAGTCCGGCTCTTAATCCAATAGAACTTCTGTGGGACGAATTGGACAGACTACCTAGAAGAGAATGTCCAACGTCCAAAACCCATCTCTAGGCGGTATTGCAGAAGGAGTGGTACAATATTCCTCAAGATACACTGAGGAAATTGATAGAAATAGTGCCACGAATTGTGCGAGCAGTTACTAAATTAAGAGGTGGATTTTTCTATGGGAAGAAAGTATAACTTACATTGTTTTCTGGTCGTAAATGAATAAATAGTTTTTTTTATAATTGTATTGTTTAATATTTTGAAGCAAGCGTCAAATTTTGCATGAAATAGGAAGTGTCCATACTATTATGAGCGACAGTGTATATATATATGTATATATATATATATATATATATATATACACTTTATTATATATATATATATATATACATATAATCAAGATTATATATAATTAAAGAAAAGTGGTGGAATAAAAGAACCTTAATATTGATAAATAACTTCACCAATGTCCAATAAAATAAAATTTGGATTGAACTGATGGAACTGAAGGACTTCAACTATGTACTTAGTATTTGAAAAAGCTACAGAAATAAACTTTTACACTACTTACCGGTGCTATGTAGCAATTTTGAAGTGCTTCTGTCCAATATGTGACATCTAAAAAAGTAAAAATGTGTTAAGTGAGTCAGTTTTAAATTTTTATGTATATATGTTGTATATTAAATAGTTTATTCCACTAGATGATTAATGTTAAACAAGAAATCGTTGGAACAGAACAATTTGCATTACTACCATCCGCTAAGAGGACCGTGAAGTCTTTTATATGTCTGTACTACCTTAAGCAACATTCTCATTCACCAATACGTTTTGCTAATGGTATAATAACACGTTAGTCTTATATTCGAAAGTACGTAAGATTGACGTTTCATATTTAACTTCTTTTGCTATGATTCAGTTGGGATATAATGACCTGCGTCACCAGTGACGTAAATAAAAGTAAGATGCAAAGATGCAGATTCTGTTTAATGAAATACGTAATAAATAATGTTTAAACTGCCACATATAATAGCTACATATTTCTATTCTTATCTGGTTAGTGACCTGTTTTATTTTTCACTTTTTATAATTATTACGAAAACAAACAATTGAAGACAAATTATTTATAAAAAAATAATTAAGAACGTGTTCTGATAATTAATAATATAAGTAATTTTGGTAAGGGTTCCGTATAATAGCATGCGAAATACATGAAAGTTACACTAAGAAAATGAATTAGTTTAGTTTAACTAATTATTCCAAAATTACACAAAAAGTGTACCGAACTGGTAGTAAATCATAAAATGCCCTCTAATATTAACGTGATTTTGTTAGATGCATTTACGTAAGTCCGTCCGTCAATACGAAATATATAGAATTAATATGGTATATTAAGTCTACATTGTTTGAAACGTCAAGCCACTAATTCGTGAGTAGATCATGCACAGCAACTACCACAAAAAGACGAAATAAAACTACTTCTAAAATAGTAAAAGATTAAAGTTAACAAATAATTCTGGGAATAAAATGATATATATACTACAAAATATACCAGAAAAAAAGGAAGGTAATTCTGTAACATGGTCTAAATATCCCGACGAAAACTTCTACGATTTTTCAATTAAGGATGTGTAAAACTTTGATATTTAAGTTATACAAATTTAATATTTCTAATTGAAAAAACCAACACACTGCCCTCGTACGAAATAATAAGAAAAAAGGAGACTTGAAATTTACACTGGGTACTGCTGTCTAGGAGTCAACACCTCTTTTGCATATGTACAACCCTACCACATAACTATTCCAGAAGGTGGTCTGCAAAAGTCTCCCGTGCAAAACGTTTAATGGCAAACTGAGGCAGCAGGACTCTTCAGGACTTCTAGGTGTGCACACCTTCAGCAGCTATATATAATATATGTAATTTACTACCAGTGCGGTACAATCTTTGTGTAATCTTCGAAGTAATAATTAGTTGATTGTATTCAAAAGCAAACTAATTAATTTATTTACTTTCATGCATTTCGCGTGCTAGAATATATAACAACATACACTAGAAAAATTATTGTTTTTGTCTTTTTTCCTTCTCAATTGTTTTTTATAACGAGAACTATAGAAAAAAGACTATGAGAACTTTACAATAATGTAATACAGCTTCCAAAACAACCCTAGTCTATTTACCTATATTGTATACAAGAGGGAAAAAGGGACACCTTTCTCTTTTGTTCTCTTTCACCCCTCCCCCCTTTTTTCATTCTTCTTTTTATCTCTTTTTCTTTTTATTTCTTTCTCCTCTTACTCTTATTTCATTTCTATATATATGTCATCATCACATGGTCCAATTCCGGAAGTAATTCGTTTATTTATATATATATCAAAATAATATGTAAATGTAGTTCTCGGATGTCCGGTTAATAAAATATAAGAATTAAAATACGTCGTTTTGTCTTGTGTTAGGCATTCTTTGAATCGCATCAAATAGCAAAAGTTCGTTTCACACCGATTGTTGAAGGCCTTAATTCTGCATCGCATGGTTAAAACATATACTATCACTAAGGTTGCAGAAGCGAGTGCTGCGAGTGAAATATAGCATTGCACAACGAGAAAATGAACCATAATCGATATGTATTGTATGAGAAGAAGTCAGTAAGTAGGTCTCAAAGAAGCTGTTACAAAAATAATTAGAGAAATAGTTAACCAAGAATAAGTTATTAATACCCCAATGCTCTGCTTCATAAAAGTGTATCGGTTGCCGTCTGTACCACGTGCATGCCTATTATTGAACATCGTTATCACCCTCGAAATGTTTGCCGCTAAGATGCTTTCTGAATATACCAAACAGATGAGAGTCGCTTGGGGCTAGGTCGGTACTGTAAGCCGGATGTTCAAGAAGTTCTCGCCCCAATTCTGCAATTCTCGCCTGGATCAAGGGGGCCGAATGCCACCTGGCATTATCGTGATGCAGCAATATTCCTCTCGTCAGTAGGCCTAGACGTTTTCGTCGAAATGCATCTCGAAGCAACAATAACACTCTACAATATGATGTAGCAGTCACGAACTCATTTCTATTCTGGAAATGGGCTAGGAGCACTTCTTGAGAATCCCAGAACACGATAAGCATAACCTTACCAGATGAGGGCGCAACCTTGAATTTCTTTATTGGCGGTGAAGAAGAGTGTTTTCATTGCATTAAAACGCGCTTTGTTTCGGCTTGGTAGTGGTGCAGTCATGACTCATCACTAATAACAATCCTGTTAAGCATGTACTCCCTTTTCCTCTGTGCACCGAGATTGTAGATGTTGATAGGAGAAACTCATTTGAATCCGTGTTCCTTGGTCAGTTGTCTAGTTACCCAGCGTGAACAAACTTTTCCAAAATTCAAATAGTCTGTAGACTAAACCATGAGAATACTCTATTACAATTGCTATGCTGTCTATCTATCATCTTTTCCACCCACTGAAATATTACATTTGCTGCATTCTGAATTTGGCTGATCCTCAACAACTTTCGGGCGCCCTTGAAAGGATTCCTTGATCCAGTTATACACGGCTTTACGCGACAAATACTTTTTACCGTACACAAGAGACATTTCCTATTGAATATCCTCCACAGGAAGTCATTTTTCCCAGAATGCTCAACAACACGTTGCTCTTCCACAGTACATTCTTCGAGCACGGTCGCCATTTTAACATTATTGTTTAGTTATCATAAAGCTGGATTGTGATGACATCTAGTGACAGATAAATAGCTCACTGTTATTTTCAGCTTTCCCACAGCAGTTTGTGACTTATTTAATAACTTTCCCTTGTACATTATACTTAATTATAAGCGTTTTTGTGGATACAACGTAAATTCATTAATTCATCCAATGGACTAGAATGTAATAAGACTCATCGAACTATGCCACCGAAAATATCCACTTGCGTCTGTCTTGCCAAAGAATCCTGAAAACATATCCAAGTCTTTGAAACGCCTAACATTACGAAAAGTAGTTTTAAATCTGCATATAGCCTAGCAGTATCATACATGGATATTTTAGTTGTACGTAAATTGCATGTACGGGCATTAGAAGGTATTGCTAAACGTAAATTTCTGCAGACTAAAATAAGAGCTTATTTTGCTTCCATTAAAAATGTATATTACTCACAGCTGTCAGGCATATTTTGCCTTTTATTATGTTCTTAAAAATGTCTCTCTATAATCTGCTTATTAATAGTAAGCAGCTCATCGATATAAATACTTCGACAATGTGTAATACACCTATCGTGTTGTTTCACGTCAGAGAGCATATAAACATCTTCATTGTATAGCGACAGATTTTCATATTCAATATTACAGGCTGTTACTAGATCTTTTACTGTTATTGTTCTCTAACGAGTTATCAAAGTATTCTTCTGTATTAACTGTATAAATACGTATGACCTCTCGTTGATAACATATTTACAGCTCTAACTTCTGATTTGTTGGGTATCTGTACGTTTGTTGCAACAATTTTTATAATCGTATAGTTATACAAGTAAGTACTTACCTAAGACGTTAACTCATACGATTATTTATTTTGGAATCAAAAGTATGTGCTAGTTTCACTGATAAAAATAGGAGATAACATTAGCAAACACAAGTATTTTACGATTCCCTCACAATATTTTACACGATGGAAACGTCGAAAACTTTATCAAGAACAGGAAACGTGTTTATTTATGTTCTGATATTAAATAATTACACATGCGTTCACAGCATTCGCTCACGGTAGTCGGATAACAATTAAAATTGTTCAGTTTTCCACTTGCTAAAACGTGTATAATTTCTTCTTTAAGCGCCGTATCATAAGGGGGGAAGTGGAATGTATCGACAAGGTTACCCAAACAAAATCGAGCATAATGAAATTAATAAATTAGCATTAGGAATGGAACTTTTCATTCTAATATTTTTGCGCTAATTTGACTGCATTAATGTGGAAATTACGGCTGCGGAAACGAGCGCTTTCGCAGTAGCGTACGGTTAGGTTACTATCAATATTAAAAATAATAAATGTAATTCGCTTAGTATTTTAGTTTGATTGTGTTGTTGATGTAGAGTGTAGAGTGACGCAAACATTCACTGTAGTATTGCGTCATTAGTAGAGACTGGATTATATGCAAAGAAAAACCTATTTATAATGTTTCTCAAAATTGTGTAAAAGAGAGTTTTGTCTTTGATCAGAATACATATGTTTCGAAATAGAAAACCTTTCAACATCCACAGATGTAATTGGTGCATTTTTGAACTTTGCAATACATTCTACACTAAAATTAAAGTCGAAATCGTTTACTGTTTCACCTTCCTAAGTTTTCTTAACTTTCTTCAATTTCAAATACCCCGCATTTTTATTTACCGCTTTTTTAAATTTATCGTATATAGAATTATCTATTGTACCCTTAACCTTCTTACATAGCATATCAAATTCGTCTACTATTTCGACTGATTCCGAATGGAACTTGAAACAAAGCTATAATTTGACTTAATATACAAAAGGTTTTGTAGCAATTCTGTTGATGTTACTATCTTTTTACAGTTTTCTAGAGCAATGCAGACAGTAGTGATTTCAAGAATTACATTTTTTATTCCTTCAAAATTATCGGCGTAAAAATTGCAGCGTCTAATCATGTACCCCATCTCGTAATAATCGGTTCAGGAGGCAACGTAACACCGGGAAATCGCTTCTTATACAATTGGATTCGTAAAGGTGCATTTTAAAAATACTTTTTTGACATTGCTAATTAAATCATTAATCAAAAGGAATTGATTCATAATGTCTTCGGCTACACGATTGAACCCATGAGCTAAACAAGTGGTATGAATAATGTTACTATAAAACATTTTGAAATTTTGCGCGGCTTTTATCATGTACGGTGCAGCGTCGGGTAACAGTAAAATTTTTTCACAAGTTATACTTCCAGGTAAAAAGAAATTTGATAAACCTTCTTGAACGAATTGGGCAATTGTCACATTATTTGTTTTTCGAAGTTCTTTACAATAAATTAAGTATGATTTACCTTCAATATCTTCATGAAGAATTCCTAATAACAAATAATCAATATAACGGCCACACTTGTCCGTACTTTCATCTACCATCATATAAATAAAATTATTCCCTAGCAATTGTTGAAGTTCTGCCATTGTTTGCTGGTAACAAGATGTGACATAATTTTTTCATAAGGTACTTTCGTCGAGTATGTTGTGTTTGCAGTATTTTTGCAGAAATGATTCCAAATTAACATTGTTTAATCTTGCTAATGGTATGTTAGACGAAATTAATGCGTTACACAGATCCGTATTATATTCTTCTTATTCTGAGTTTCGTGAAGTTGATGCTACACATTGATATATAGATTGCTGCGTACATGCGGATCGCTTTAGTTTTTCACATTTTCCAATATCTGATGGAATTCTAGCGTGTTGATCAATCAGGTATTTTCTCTCACAAGATACCTACAACAACAATTGTCATTTTATATCGAAAGTTAAAGAATTTAAAAACAATTGTAAACCTTTTAGTAAAATTAAACTTGCCAGTGTACTGCGGGCCCGACAAAATATTTTGTCGCCATCCTTTATCAGTTCAGAATACGGCTTAATCCATAAAGAAATTACATGCTGTTTCGCTCAAAGATATTCAATGAATGAATAGTTTATCTGAGAATTAATAATGATAAAACGTATTTACCACATCCCTTCTGCTAGGCGAAATTAAACACGTGCAGTTCTTGGAAAAAAGTATAAGAGAAACCAATGTAAACGATTTATCGTTCTGAGAATTGTCCGTTGTCGATCTCTTCATGAAATTTTGGGTATGAAAAAGCTTTCGACGCGATGGATACCGCGTTTGCTCACACTGAAGCAAAAACGAAATTGGGTGACCGTTTCGGAGGAGTGTCTGGCCAGTATCCAATGCAATCCAAAGAATTTCTTCATGCGTTTCGTAGCCGCGGATGAGACTTGGATCCACCACTACATACCGGAGGCCAAGGAACAGTCAAAGCAGACCGTTCCATCGGTCGGAAAGGTCATGGCGACCATTTTTTGGGATTCCCAAGGTGTGTTCCTCATCGACTATCTGCAGGAGGGAAGGACAATCACAGGGCAATACTACAGCGATTTATTAACCCGATTCGATATAGTATTGAAGGAGAAACGGTCTTACAGCGGAAATAAGTGCTTTTCCACCACGGCAATCCACCAGCTCATTCATCCTGCATCGTATCATAATTGAATTAGTTGCGCTAGGAGTTAGTCTCTCATCCTCCATATTCACCGGACCTAGCCCCCAGCGACATTTTCCTATTCCCAAACCTGAAAAGATCACAAATCAAAATAGAAGTAAAAATACACACCAATGCCGTGCTTTTTTTGTCGATTTCGGAAGCATTTCAGGTCGCCCTCGTATACGTTTTACACGAAATATTTCGAATAGCGAAATTGCTCAACAATTGAATATCTCTAAGTGTGGATGATAAAACGGAGGCTAATAGAAGCCGGTCTAAGGAGTTGTATAGCAGTAAAATACCTGTTTAATTCTATACACAAACGGAAAACACTAAATTGGGCAAAAACTCACACAAACTGGAGTGTAAATAATTGGAAAAATGTATTATGGACGGAAGAATCGAATTTCGATTTATTCAGAATTAAATGCCCCACATTTGTTCGTCGCCGCCCTTTAGAAAGAATGTTAGACGAATGTATTTCAAAAACAGTTTAACATGAAAAAGGAAACATTATGGTATAGGGTTCCTTTGGAAACGGAAGGATTGAAAAAATAAGCTAAAGTAGATGGACACTATTTATCTAGTTTATTTTATTTTATATAATGGTATCAAGCTTATTAACAGCAGTGTATATAGTGAAATATTAACATGAATAAGAAATAAAATATAAAATAATATAATTTGCAATTTTCCTTCAACTTGAAGCACGAATATTTAGCCGCCTACCGCATGCCATCATGTGGCGAAGCAAATATTACGCTTTCACGTGTACATAATGGAAAAGAAATCCATCAATACTGATCGATGATGGTTTTTTGCACCGCTTATGTTATATCTCTACGCAAACATTGGCAGGGTCTTCAATATCTTTCTCTTTGTTTATTACGCGCGCTAGAAGGACAGCTGACACATATCCTAATAGGAAACTGTCTCGTCCTTTAAAATGACTGAATAGAATTTCCTACGTCGCAAATCGACCTTTTCGAAGTTTAATAGCGTGGAGACCCGGATTTCCACGTTTGAATATCAGGACTGACGTAATTTATACACCCCCGGAATATAAATCGTACGTTCATTAACCTTAATTGTAGTCACTCTAATGCCTAACGGATATAACCCTAATTTCGTTCCTATTAATCCTCCTTTACCATCTTTATTTTGACCTCATTAGGTGTGGAGAACCGCAATTGTTTCCTCAACTGTCATTATAATGGAAGTATTTAAAGTAAAGATATTAGAACGTTAGTTGAAAGCCTGTTTCCTAATAATCTCACTTTTGTTTTACAAAAAATATTTTACGGTTCAATTTTTGTTTAAATTTTAAATGTTATATCAATTATTGTTCGGATACATCCCAACGAATTTTTAATTTATATGTTAGATAATTAATCTTTTCATAATATAAGCATATATTATTTACTAGTATACTTGCTATTATCTTAATTTATGCATACAGTAATTAGTACTGCTTCGATTCGATGCAGTATTGAGGGAGAAACGGCCTCGTCTGCAGCGTGTGCTTTTCCACAACGACAATACACCGACTCATTCATCCCGCCTCGTTGCGTCCAAATTGAATGAGTTGCGCTACGAATTGGTCTCTCATCCTCTACATTTACCGGACCTAGCCCCCAGCGACTTTTTCCTATTCCCAAAACCTGAAAAAATCACTGGGAGGAAAAAGATTTGCCTCAAATGAGGAGCAACATCCTACTTTTCCGACGGCTTGAAGAGACTGGGGCACCGTTTGAAAAAGTCTATTGATCTTCGAAGAGATTACACAGAAAAATAAAAATAAAAAACCACGCCAATACCGTATTTTTCTTATTGATTCCGGAAACATTTCAGGTCGCTCTCGTAGGTACGAAATTCACTTGACCAAATTATTAAAATGTCAACAGGAGCACAAACTGTACTTCACATTTTCAATCCCCTATAGTACATACGCAATTTTAGACGGAATATGCAATCGTCCTTAATCTAATGTGTTAACATTTTTTTGCTACTGTGCGATGATAAGTTAATTATAAAATTCCACCCTTATATTTTCACCTTCTTTCAGATTAGCGCTATTATGCGGAAAATACGAATCGAATGCTGTCGCGTTACGGCTAGCACTAGGAGTCTGTGACAGGGCAATTGAAGCGTACGACGTTCTACTGGCGTTATTGGAAACTGAATTATCTCTGAGTGATAATAATCCAGGTAAGTTTTCATAAAATAATATTAATATTAATTCAATTGTTAAGAACTTGCCCTTAATAATAGTATATTGTCTTTGAAATATTACGATATATCTACAGATATCGTGATATCTAGATATTGAAAACGTTTTGAACTCATAAGCGGTGTCGTAGTGTAATGGTAGCACAATGTGCCGGTAACGCACAGGTCGTGGGTTCAAATCTTGCCCAGACTGATATGTTTAATTTAATTACGTTGGTTAATTGCAAGGAAATTGTAATTTTATCATTACTAATACCAACGGTGGTTTAATATTAATATTAATTCAATTGTTAAAAACTTGCCTTTAATAAGAACATAGTGTCTGTGAGATATGACTATGATAGATCGTGATTTCTAGGTATTAAAAGTGATTTGAACTTACAAGTGGTCTGATGGTGTAATGGTAGTACAACGCGCCGGTAACGCACAGGCGTGGGTTCAAACCCTGCCCAGACTGATATTTTTTCAGGAATTTAATTAAGTTGGTTAATTACGAGAAAATTGTAATTTTACCGTTACTAATACCGACGATGGCTTAATATTAACATTAACATTCATTCAATTGTTAAGAACTTGCCTTTAATAAGAATATAGTATAGTGTCTGTGAAATAGTAGGATATACCTAAAGATATCGTGACATCTAGGTATTAAAAGCGGTTTGGACTCACAAACGGTCTCGTGGTAGAATGGTAGCTCAATACGCCGGTAACGCAGAGGCCATGGATTCAAATCCTGTCAAGACTGATATTTTTTCAGGAATTTAATTATATTGGTTACTTGGAAGGATATTCATAATTTTATCAAGTTTTCGTAAAGATGTATTAAAACTAAAACTTTGGAGTTGAATAGTCTATAGATAAGATATATTCAAAACTAGTCCTTTTATCTTCCGCTCTAAGCGGGACGTGCAGCTTCTTTAAAGGACGCTAAGTATGTATATCGCCCAATTTATAATTTATTTTGTTGTAATTAATTGATTTGATGCGTATTTTTCGTTATTGGGATTTATTGTAATCGCTTTATCGTTCAGAGATCATGTCGAGTTCTGTGCGTGAAAAAGAACATTTGCGGCACGCACTACTTTTCTTATTTAATCAAGAGAAAAAGTCTGTTGAAAGTCCTCGATTGCTGGTAGAAACATATGGTGAACATACTCCATCGATTAGAAGATGTGAGACATGGTTCGACCATTTAAATGTGGTGATTTCAATGTGAAAGACAGTGATCGCTCTGGTAGACCACAAAGAAGACGAACAATTGCATGACCTATTGGATGATGACCCAACTCAAACTCAATGGCAATTAGTAGACGCATTACATGTTCACAAGAACTAATCAGCAGACGTATACGAGCAATGGGCAATAAACTCGGTAAATGGGTCTCACACGATTTGAATGAACGTCGAATAGAAAATCGCTGTCACCTGTGAAATGCTGCTTCAACGTCAGGAAAGGAAATTATTTTTTTATCGAATTGTGACGGGTGCCGAAAAATGGATTTGTTTTAAAAACCGGAAGTGGATAGTATCAGGTCTTTCATCTGGCGAAGTCGGTCCTTTAATACCAAAGCCAAATCGTTTTGGCAAGAAGACCATGCTGTGTCTGGACCAGAGCGGTATTATGTCTTATGAACTCTTGAAGTTCGGTGAAACCGTTAATACACAATGCAATCGCTAACAAATGATTAATCCAAACCAGGCATTAATCGAAAGAAGATCGAAATGGGCAAGAAGACATGGAAAAGTGAATTTGTTACGCGACAATGCTCCGTCTTACACAAAGCAAAGCCAGTGAAGGACACCTTGAAATTGCTTGTATGGGACATCCTTCCGCACTCGCCGTACTCCTCAAGCCTGGTGCCATCTGACTATCACCTCGTCGCATCAATGGGCCACGCACTCGCAGAGTAGCACTTAAGGAATTTCGAGCAAGTTTGAAAATGGATCGACAAATGGTTTGCCGCACAAGGCAAACAGTTTTTCTGACATGGTATCCATAAATTACCTGCTGAAAGATGGGTGAAATATGTAGAAGCCGATGGCCGATATTTTAAATAAAAAAGTACGTGTTTCTTTTTAGCAAAATACCGGGCAAAACTTATGCATACACCTGGCACAAACGATCCGTTGTTGGTAGGTCTAAAGGTAAATATAAAATATATGAAATATGTCTACTTATTTGTGATAAAATTGTTTCCTGTTTCCTTCCAAAGTATTGTTATTATAGATTGTTATTGTTGTTGCTATAAGAACTATGCTATAATTACCTGTACTATAAGCTGATTAAATGTTTTCCATATACTTGCTATCTTCTATTTCAATTATTTGCTATCCGATCGTCTAACCTTCAACAAATTGTACGCATTTATCTATTACTAGTAGTTAACGAATTCAGGTACAAAACTACAAAACCGATTTTAAAATTATTTACGCAATATTTGAGTTACAAAGTAATATTATAGCACAAGTGGCGTTATGTCAGCATTCCTCGATTCACCGACATGTTCTTCCAGCGGCAATTACTGGATATTTTTTATACAGGACGATTCTGTTACGCTTCCACTATACACAGGGCACAGTGATCATGCAGACAATTATTTATCTTCATTTCGAATTAGTTCTCTGGAGACCACGTCATATTATGTCATATTTGCAGGAACACGGAAGGGAGCTGTTATGTGTTTTACTTCTATTTTAATAGAGTAGAACATTCCGACTGAATATAGTCCACAAAAGACAAACCATGATCATGATGGTGACCGCAAATATAAGACAAGCGACTCAGGGAACAACCACTCACATTCAATGAAGAAAAAACACATTATTCGAGTCGTTTCGGATTTTTGACGATACCGATCTGACAGTGCGCCATATAATGATTTTATTATACGTCAATTGTCACTTGACAACTAAGTCTACACTTCGAAAATGTTCCAATATATCAGAGAATTACTAACACGCAAAAGGTTTGTGATATTTTTAATGTTGCTTTATTTGTGGAAGGCTACGGATGCCTGCAAAATAAGGGAAAAGGTACGCGATATGCATGTCTACCAAGTTCGATCCACCTCTGCCACCAAACCATGGTATCCTCCTCCATTACCCCCATGGCCGCTACCACCTTCAACTTCTAAACCCCCAACACCGACTATGGAGCCGAGTACCACAGCGCCGACCAGAACACCAACTACTACAACTCCGTCGACCACGACATCAATAACTACGAAACCGACTACTACAACGCCTACTACGACAACGCGGACTACGACGACACTGACTACGACAACGCGGACTACGACGACACTGACTACGACAACGCCAACTACGACAACGCCGACTACGACTACGCCAACTACGACAACGCCGACTACTACAACCCCGACTACTACAACCCCAACTACTACAATGTCGACTACCACGACGCCAACTACTACGACGACGCCGACTACTACAATGACGATACCAACTACCACAACGACGACGCCGACTACCACAACGACGACGCCGACTACTACAACGACGACGCCGATCACTACAACGACGACGCCGATCACTACAACGACGACGCCTACTACTACAACAACGACGCCGACTACTACAACGACGACGCCAACTACTACACCGACGTCGACTATTTACACTGGCCCGCCATCTATCGATTCTCTAAATAGATCTTTTCTGGTCTTCAGTGAGCATGGAGGTCTCCAGATGGTTCGGGGCACCGGAGTGCGAATTCTTCCTTTCGTGGTGGTTACCACAGAGTATATTATGTACAGGGTGTCTGACTTTATAAATCACTATATCGCCGATGATGGCAGTAGAAGCTCGTATAAGTGCGATACTGGTCATATATATAAAGGGATTGTAGTTACCGTAAAAAAAGGCGGCGCCAGCAAGGTTAAACTGAACACGATTCCGATCGCGACACGGACGATTACGCTGACAGATGCGAAATGTTTCGTCGTTGCAACCGATAAGGAATTAACTAAGATCGCGTACGCCGTATACTTGATAAGAAAACCGACTTGCGGCGAAAATAACATCTGCGCTCGTCCATATAAAGGCAAGGTTTGCTTTTATGCAGAAGGTTCGGCGTTGGTATGCAACGGCCGTTTGGCAGGTGTACGTCAAGATAAGAAGGAATGTGTGACGAAAAAAGATTACTACACGTTTTTCAACGTACGTACCCGGGATGCTTGGATATTGGAAAAGGCGAAAAAGTCATATTATTACGACTATGACATAATCGAAAACGAGGGAAAATATTTCCAAAGCATGGCTCTAATTTTAGTCGTATCCTCTAAGTTACTGATTGTCACTGTGTGTTTGCATATATTTGTCATATAATGGATTTATAATAACACAGGCCTTAATTATATTTGTCTTATTAACTGTTAAGTAATCTTAATGTCTTTTCTTTT
The DNA here is from genome assembly GCA_023509865.1 of Trypoxylus dichotomus. Lineage (NCBI taxonomy): Eukaryota > Metazoa > Arthropoda > Insecta > Coleoptera > Scarabaeidae > Trypoxylus > Trypoxylus dichotomus. Next base: position 42,063,838 of record CM042081.1, read on the forward strand.
GTTATATATAAGCAAAGCTACTTATATGGTTGTTGCAGCCGCGATGTGGCATGGTGATTATCTTGTTGAAGCAAAACTTCATCAGTATTTATTCCGAATAATTTTTCAATTGAGGGCAGTAATACTTTATTTAACATGCTGACGTAGGTCGTAGGTCGTCGAGTTCATTCTACCAGTGCACACGAACATCTCTGCAACCCCTGTCGACGTCATACAACCCCATACCATGACACTACCGCCACCATGTTTGATGGTAGGCACCACGCAATAGGAATAGTATTCTTCACCAGGCCTCCGACGCACTAGCACGGCACGAGGTGTACAAAAAATCCGCAATAAACCTATCCAGTGAATTCTTTCAACTCTCGATTTTTTTCTTAACACAATTCGTTTAAATTTCCATAAAATAGTTACCTTATACTGAATATAAAACGATCAATTATATTCTTCTTATTTCTATATTACACTCATCTGCCCAAATCACATTCGCCCAGTCCTCCTCTGTCCACGATTTGTGTTTATGAGCCCATGCTAATCGTTTATTTTTATTTACGTCCGACAGCCACGGTTTCTTTCTAGCTTTTTTCGATGATAGACCGACTTCTCTAAGACATCCACTTACTGTTTTAAGCGTTAAATTAACGTTGAGTTGTCGATTTAACGCGCCAGCCAAATCTGTTGCCGTTTGACGTCGATTTTGTAGAGAGTGTCGTTGTAACCACCGGTTCTGTCCCCTTTCTGTCGTTTTACGTTCTGGACCTCTTGCCGGTCTTTAATATTCCCTGTTTCTTGGTAACGCTTTAGAGTTGTTTGTACGGCGCACCGTGAACATTTTACTTTTTTACTAATCATCACTTGGGATAATCTCCGCATGTAGTGTAATAATTTGCACACGTTGAAACTCAAAAAGTTCTTTAGATTTCGGCATTTTCAGTTACATACACATAAACTAATCAGGAATAAATATTTTTATTTGCCAATAACAAACGCACATATAATTTAAAAGAAAAATACTGATGTTCAGCGGTTACTTTACCGAACTATACTAAGTGTAAAATACAATTAGTTCCGCAAATACAGCAATAAATGGATTAACAACGGTATTTCTCCCACCAACCCTTCTATTTATACTACGGGTATTTCTAAGAAACGGCAGGTAAAGACTATTTAATATTGCTATATTAAAACATCTATATGGTGCCTCATATTCATGTCCCTGGGTGTATATACATATATATATATATATGTATATATTGTAGCGTATGTTTTCTCGGGTTTTGTCCCGCGTTCGGCGTTGGTTCTTAAAAGAACCAGGTACGTCTAAAAACCAACGCGGAACGCGGGACAAAACCCGAAAGAATAATATATCTGTTGGGGAATAAAGATTATTATAATACAATTATTATAACTTCACTCGTCTTAGAGCCCTGAAGATGAAATCAGGGCTTGGATCTTACCTTTTTCTTGACGATTGAGTAGCCAGGTTTCACATCCAAATGTGAGAATTGATCTGAGTATTGTTCTGTACACCCTCGTAGATTGAATTTACCTTGTGCGCATAATTCGTTGTCGGCAAAATAAAGCATGCGTAATAAAATTCCAAGTGTATTACGGGACATTACTTTAGCTCCTTTTGACCAATACAGACCTGAATTACGCCAATAATTAGAAAGTTGCGGTATCTTATCTAAACCCCTCCATATAATTATTCCTAAGAAAAGGTATATTTCGTATCAATCTGTAGGTGCCCATTTATTCAAACGTTAGCTTGATCCAATTGATTCCTCACATATGCCTTCTATAATTAGTTGATTTGGATAAATATTGGTTTGCTCAATAATTGTATTTCTTACGTCGTGACTAGCAAATAATTTCTAATATGCTAATTACTTCCCATTCTTTAGGTTCATAACATTTTGTGTAATGCTAACATTTTCTTGAAAATTTAAATTTTGAAAGTCAGCAATAACTGCTTCCCATTCTGGTTCTGGCTCAGTTTCAACTTCCATTGCTATCAGATCATTAGATTCTTCAGATTCACCATCAGATTCACGTTGCATTAAAAGTCTGAGGAAGATGATGAATCTACTGAACCTGCAAGAAGAAATTACAAAGTATGTGGAGGTGTGTATAAAAAATGATATTGTATTGTGTTATACACACCTCCACTTTGTAATTTTTTCTTGCAGTAGATTCGCCATCTTCATCAGACTTTAAATTTGCCTGGAGGAGGAGAACCGCCTCGCATAGTGTTTACAGCTTCAATTGACTAGCACATAGCAGCACTTAAAGCAAAATATACATATATATGGGAAGCGCAAAATTCAAACGCCTTTCAATCATTTATGTACAATCTGTATAATCTGTTACTTCTTGGCAGGTCAAACCATAGAGGCACAATTAAATTAAGTAGTAGGTGACTTAATTATGAATGGTACTACTTTTAATCACAGATTTGCTTAATGGAAAATAAAAATAGAAACATTAACGACTTCTGTTGCTGGTATTTTCCAGAACGGACGGGTTTTTTTTTTTTTTAGAATTAAACGGCAATGCTAGTAACCAGAAAGAAACAAAATCACTCGATCACCGTGAATAACTGAGATATTCGACCTAAAGACGTAAGGATGTAGAATATTTTCCCCTCTTATCTTTACTGCGGGAGTCTTGAGGTGGCGTTACGGTCTGTCTGATAAAGCACTAATTAGCCCATTACTTGTCGTCGCGTGTTATTTCTGCTTGCAATCCTTCCATTGAACCTAATGTCTAATCTGCCAACAGAATCGCTGGGGAATAGGGCGGCTGCGGAAACGGTGGCGAAACAACTACTGGCGCATCTGGACTCTTTTCAGAATACGGACGTATTATTGTCGCCGTGGCAGAATCACATGTACAACAGTCCGACGTCGGAAAAGTAAGTATATATTTTACAAGTAAAGGAAAGAGCGTAGAATGGAATCTCTTTATTGCCAAAAAGGAATTTTTATTATATAATAAAGGAATACTTTAAAGATTTGGATCTACGTTGGTTTTTCATTTAAATTTAAAATGCTCTTTTTAATATCCTTGTCCCGTTTATCAATACTTTTAGATATATACAGAAACAGAATTCTTTGAAAAATTTTCTTTGTTAAAGAAATTATATCAATATGAAAATATTTTACCCACAAGGAGAAGTATTCAACCTGGAAATTCAAGATTCAAATATTTTCGTCTCCACTTTTTCTGTTACGATATCCCTCTTTTATTTGGTCTGCCTACACTGATTCTTCCTAAATATCGCTGGGGTCAAAGTTAGAAAGCATATGTTCTACTAATTCGATGTAATTTGCTGCTTTATGATTTCCATGAAAATGTTTAACCACTTCAACAAAAGAGAAGATTCCAGCAGTAATCGACTATCATATGGGTATCTCATCTTACTTGGTACCTTTCCTCCACAACGCTGATGTCTTTGTGAAATCTTTGTGCCTGTTATTCACTAACATCACCTAAGTTTTCTGGAAAACGATCTAAGTGGCTGTGAAGGTAATAAATCTTGCCGCTCATGTTACATCCGAGCGTGTGAAAGTTAGAATGCATCTGTTCTAGTAATTTGACGTAATTTGCTGCTTTACGATTTTCAAGAAAAATTTTAACCACTTCAATAAAGGAGCACCAGACATTAGACTCACACTCGTTTACCGATTCTGTGAACTGAGGGTTATTTAAAAGTTGCCTTGTCTGAGGACCATAAAAAAATCCAGGGTTCAGTTTTTCTGTGCTAAGCCTTGGAAAGTTTTGCCTCAAACACTCAAAACACGCTCCATTTCGAGGTAAAGCCCTAACAAATTGCTTCATAAATCTCAGCTTGATATGCAGTAATGAAAAGATGATTTTGTTTTAGTCAACCAACGGTTCGTTAATAACATGGTCTTCTTCTTGAACTAAAACATTTCTTAAAGGCCAGTTTCTGGTAATCCAGTGCTGGGGCTTAGCTCTATTGTGCCAAAGGCATAAAAAAGCGAGGATATTTTATGTAACCACTTTGTTGCCCGAGGAGAAAGTTGACCATTTTTAGATCGACACATATCACCCTCTGATGCTCTTCATACTTGATATTTTTCAGAACCAATGATATTGTCTCGTATTCCTCTTTCATAGTGGTGGAATGTCCAATAGGTATAGAACCATGTTATTACCATTGTGTAAAAGTACACATTTTAAACTTCGGTATGAACTGTCTATAAAAAGACGCCATTCACTTGGTGTGTATTCATTTAACCCCATTTTCTTGAAGACTCCTCTTATATCATTACAAAACACTAAGTTGCTTTGTTTAGACAAGTACGGTAGTAAATCTTACTCTCTGGTACGACAGACTGTAATATTACTACCTTGACACAGTAAGTTCTTTTCCTTTAATTTGGAAGCAGGCAATTCGGACGACTCCTTTGAGAGGTTTAGATCTCTAACAAGATCATTAAACTCTCGTTAGCTGAAGCGTTGGGAATTCGCTTATGGTCCCTCAAAATCACTATCACTTTCACTTTTCAAGAACTGCAGCTCGTTAGATGATGTATCTGATGATGACAGAGCAAAAATCGCAGTTATGATGATGCCTTTTAGGTTTCCCCCATACCATAGGTACTCTAAGTTTTGTACTCTTTCTCTTTCCGTTTGTTCATTGTCGCACATGGTCTACGTATGTTTTGCATATACGTGCAAATGTGGTGCCCAAGATTTGTCCCTTTTTATAAAGGGAAATGTGAGTGGTTCACACAATTCCGTCCGCTTGTAGAAGCCATTGTTGTCATTTTTACTATTCATGCAACAATTTAAGGCAAATATTTAGTACACACTGACACACTTGTCACACGAAAGCACAATACTAAACTGAAGTGTGAGATGCAGACAGAGATACTGAAGATTCGGGCTTGGTTAGCTTAGACAGGTAGATTTCTCCAGTAATAGGGAATACTGAGAATTGTAATTATATTACAATTCTAATTTAAGCTAAAAACTTTAGCTGAAAAAAAAAAAATGTAGGTCTCGTAGTTAATTATTTTAATTTTGCTATTGATCCGTATGAGTAATAAATTTCAACGTTGTGTATCTCGAAAACTAGAGCTTAGTTTTCTGAATTCTGCATGCCCTTCACTGCTACCAAATGAACAAGTCAGTTGTAGGAAATAGGTCCCCATTTTAAAGGTGTTTTTTATAGAGGTATAGAACTTTGAAATGGAATAAAACAAAGATGAATTTTTTAAATTGACATGAAATTTACTTTATTCGAAGGATAATCTTCTGGCATTATATTTTAAATATAATTTGTGGCATATGACCGCCACGGCTGGCTCGGACGTAGTCTAATCTGGAGGTCCAATTTTCGATGACTTTTTCCAACATTTGTGGCCGTATATCAGCAATAACGCGGCGAATGTTGTTCTCCAAGTGGTCAACCGTTTGGGGCTTATCGGCGTAGACTAGCAACTTCACATATCCCCTCAGAAAATAGTCTAGCGGCGTTAAATCGCACGATCTTGGAGGCCAATTCACGGGTCCGAAACGTGAGACTATGCGGTTACCAAACGTTTACTTCAATAAATCAATCGTGGCACGAGCTGTGTGACACGTTGCGCCGTCTTGTTGAAACCTCAGCTCCTGCACATCATGGTTGTTCAGTTGATGAACGAAAAAGTCAGTAATCATGGCTCTATAGCGGTCACCATTGACTGTAACGTTCTGATCAGCATCGTTTTTAAAGAAGTACGGACCAATGATTCCATCAGCCCATAAAGCACACCAAACAGTCAGTTTTCTGGATGTAACGGTGTCTCAACATATACTTGAGGATTACCATCACTCCATTCAAACAAAAGTGAGCTTCATTCGCTCATGAAAATCGGTATCAACAGCAATCCTGTTTTGGACCCATTCACCGAATCTACGCCTTGCTAGGTGATCGTGTGGCTTCAATTCTAGCACAAGTTGGAATTTGTAAGCTCGCAAACCAAGATCTTTCCGCAAAATCTTCCATAAAGTGGATGGACACATGTCCAATTCCTGTGCACGGTGGCGGATGTACTGATTCGGGTCTTCTTCTACGCTACGCTCTACAGCAGCAATGACTTCTTCTGTATGCACTATACGACGTCTCTGTGGATGCGTATTATCATTTAGAGTAAACGTAGTGCGAAAACGTTCCGTAGTTAATCGAACTAATTGCTCTGATGGACGATTATGTTGACCGTAGTGCGCGATACGTATTTCGAACAGAACCATGATTTTCAAAATAAATTTGCACAATTTGGAAGCGTTGTTCAGGCGTCAATCTATTGATGTTGAAATGCCAAACCAAACTAAGCATAAATCACTTGATAGCTGACAAAATGGCCGCCAGTTAAAAAAGCGTCACCAACTTAAAGTTTTATACCTCTATAAAAAAACAGCTTTTATAACTGAACCAGCATCGGCACGCCGTTGTAACAGAATCACTTCTTCTTTACGTAAATCATAGTAATAATAGGAAAACTCATTGAGGACCATTCAAGTCAAAATGAACCTCAAAAAGAATTCGGAATGTTATGTGTTAAATTTGTCTTGGAGTATAAAAAGATTTCATAATACACGGAATAATTTGTTTTTGCAAAATTATCAGCTAATAAAAATAATAATTGATTCCAATTTATTATTTTCTATAATTGTATATCTGTCTGTTTTCTAGCTGCGAACCGTGGACAACAGAACATGAAAACAGATTGAGAGAGCACGTCTCGAGACTGAAGGCTGAACGCAGTAATATTCAAGGAACATACGTAACACTAGAATCTACACAAGTGGAAAATGTACCAATAAGGCCTTCATGTAGTCAAGAAGCGAGAAAGGTCGATCTAGAAATGGCCGTTTTGATGCAGGTAAGCGGTTGAAATTCATTATCCGAAATTTTTATCTACTAACAAAAAGAAATAACGTTTAAATAAACCTTAAGAGGAAAAGAAAAATTGAAATCGACTTGATATGTTTCAGGAATTAATGAGCTTACGAGAGGACAAAGCGGAACTGATGTCGAAACTATTCGTATTGGAAAAGGAGAAAAGCACAATAGAACTCAAGCTGAAATATGTGGAAGGTCAGCAAAAAGCTCAATCTGCCGCTCTGAAAAACTTACAAGGGCAACTGAAGGATACCGAAGCTCTCCTTGCGTTGGCAACGCAAAACAAAGTGAGTTTGTGTTCAATTTCATCTCGGATCTGCGTTTCTTTTCGTTACGGTGGTCGACGTTATTTTTACGGGTCATTTATTATCTGTTCTTTCTCTCCCATTGGGGATTTTAATGGCATAGAAATCGATAATTTCCTAGCTAAAGAAATTAATCGCAATTATCTAAACCTGTTTAATTTCGGTGGTTTCGTATTCGAGTATTTTAAAAGGGAAAACTAATTGATTGGGTTACTTATTGTAGTCTGGTTCCTTTTAATTCTAAATAAAGTGAAATATAATTTACGTAATGTATTTAGAAGGTATTAACGTGCTTTTAAGGATTGTATTGGATTTAAAACGACATTTTTTTCATAGTATTTTTTTGTTAGAAATATTTATACTAAGCTAATTAATTGTAATATTAATTAGAGACCGTATTATATGCAAAGCGAAACTGGAATATATGCGATTTTTGAGAAAATATGCATAAACCTGGGGCATATATCCAAAAAAATGGCGACAATATGCAAATTTTTTACATAAAATAAAAAATAATAGCAGAAATTTAAACATTAACTTTATTGCACGAATTTTTTTACATATTTGTAAACCAATTTATAATTAAATGTTTTTCAAAATTGTGTAAAAGAAAGTGTTGTCTTCTATCAGAATACATATGTTTCGAAATAGAAAAGCTTCTTTCAACATCCACAGATGTAATCGGTTGCATGTTTTAACTTTGCAATATATTCTAAACTAAAATTGAAGTCGAAATCGTTTACTGTTTCACCTTCCAAAATTTTCTTAACTACAATGTCAAATACACCACATTTTTATTTATCACTTTTTTAAATTTATCGTATATAGAATTACCTATTCTATGGAAGTTATTGCCTTAATTTTCGTGTGTATTGATATAGACTAATTTTTACTATAACACTCAATAGGACAATACAACTTCTTTTGATGGAATGTCTAAACACTAAGCTTGTAGAAACGATTGCGTTCATTGGCGGCGATGATATATTTTGAAAGCGGTCGGACATACCCGAAGTCGGGATTCATATGAGTATGGTTAGTATGTATTGCGTTCTCTGTTGTATCCAACGAGTCCTAATAGATTTCTTAACCGATTTCCAACATTACAATACACTAGTACTGTTATCAAATGTATTGCTATTGTTTCATTTCTGTACAAGTTACTGCATAAAAAGATCGATTCCATCTATCTACTGAACAGGTTATCTTTATTGGTTCCCCGAGTGGCCGCACGAAACGTCCCAACTTTTTGTACAAGATTGGCACACACTAGAAATACAGTAGGACTTCCTCAAACTGTGATGTGTTTCACTGTTTGCTTTTACAATTGTTGCGTGCAAGTACCAATCCAGCCTAGTGTTGTTTAGTTTATTCACTACATTTTTTTGTTTTTTATGATATTCTGTTTTATTTTATTATATTTTTATATTGTCCTTAATATGGTTGATGTGACTGTTGGGCAATAAACGCTATTGTTACTATTAGAGACCGGATTATATGCAAAGAAAAACTGGAATATATGCGTATATATATGCATCGATTTTGAGAAAATATGCATAAACCTGGAGCAAAAAAATGCGACAATATGCAAAATGTTTACATAAAGTCGAAATCGTTTACTGTTTTACCTTGCAAAATTTTCTTAACTTTCTTCAATTTTAAATACCCCGTATTTTTATTTATCACTTTTTTAAATTTATCGTATATAGAATTACCTATTGTACCCTTAACTTTCTTACATAGCATATCAAATTCGTCTACTATTTCGATCGATTCCGGGAGCGACATTCCTTGCGTTTCTAGTTTACGAATGTAACTTGAAACAAAGCTTAATATACGAAAGGTTTTGTAGCAATTCTGTTGATGTTACTATCTTTTTACAGTTTTCTAGAGCGATGCAGTCAGCAACGATTTCAAGAATTACATTTTTTTATTCCTTCAAAATTATCGGCGTAAAAAATTGCAGCGTCTAATCATGTACCCCATCTCGTAATAATCGGTTCAGGAGGCAACTTAACACCGGGAAGTCGCTCCTTATAAAATTGTATTCTTAACGATGCTTTTAAAAACGCTTTCTGGACATTGCTAATTAAATCATTAATCAAAGGAAATTGATTCCTAATGTCTTCGGCTACACGATTGAACCCATAAACTAAACAAGTGGTTTGAATAATGTTACTATAAAAAATGTTTAAATTTTGCGTGGCTTTTATCATGTATGGTGCAGCGTCGGACAACATTAGTAAAATTTTTTCACAATGTATACTTCCAGGTAAAAAGAAATTTGATAAACCTTCTTGAACGAATTGGGCAATTGTCACATTATTTGTTTTTTGAAGTTCTTTACAATAAATTAAATATGATTTACCTACAATATCTTCATGAAGAATTCCTATTGACAAATGGGCAATATAACGGCCACACTTATTCATACTTTCATCTACCCTAATATACATAAAACTATTCGCTACCAATTGTTGAAATTCTGCCATTGTTTCTGGTAACAAAATGTGACATAATTTTTTCGTACGGTACTTTTGTCAAGTATATTATGTTTGCAATATTTTTGCAGAAATGATTTCAAATTAACATTGTTTAATCTTGTTAATGGTATGTTAGACGAAATTAATGCGTTACACAGATCCGTATTATATTCTTCTTGTTCTGAGTTTCGTGAAGTTGATGCTACACATTGATATATAGATTGCTGCACACATGCGGATCGCTTTAGTTTTTCACATTTTCCAATATGTGATAGAGTTTTAGCGTGTTGATCAATCAGGTATTTTCTCTCACAAGGTACCTAGAACAACAATTGACATTTTATATCAAAAGTTAAAGAAGAAAAGTCATTTTATATCAAAAGTTAAAGAATGATGCAAGTACACTTCGTCTATTTTAACACATGGGCTGAAAAGTCCCGGGCCTAACACATAGATGACGTTAGTTTTATTGCAGTGACCTTTCTCTCAGTTAGTACTAACCTTCAAAAGACAGCTGTTAAAATTTCATGATATTCTATTCATTAGTTTGTGAGTTATTGTGCTAAGAGTCACGCTACTTTTGTTATTTTCAAAACAATGCATCAAAAACAATTCCGTATTTTAATTTTACACTGCTTCTTGATGGGAAAAAAAACCGTTCAAGCGAAGCAATGGCTTGGAACGTGTTATGGGGACTCCGCTCCATCACAAACAACAATAAAACGTTAGTTTGCTGACTTCAAACGTGGTCGTAGAGACACCGATGATGCAGAACGCAGTGGACGTCCAAATGAGGCGGTAATACCAGAAAACATCAAAACAATCCACAACATCGTTTTGAATGATGGAAAAGTGAAGTTACGTGAGTTAGCTGACATCGTAAAGATATGAAAAGAACGTATTGGCTTTATATTGCATGAGCATTTGACTATGAGAAAGCTCTGTTCAAAGTGGGTGCCGCGTTTGCTCACTGTTGACTAAAAACAAGAACGTGTTGATGATTCTGAGCAGTGTTTGGCCATGTTTAAACGTAACAAACCGGAATTTTTACGTCGATATGTGACAATGGATGAAACATGGATCCATCACTTCACTCCGGAATCAAAACGATCGTCATCTGAGTGGACAGCAACTGGTGAACCTCGTCCAAAGCGACCGAAAGCACAACAATCGGCTGGAAAGGTTATGGCCTCGGTATTTTGGGATGTGCGTGGTGTAATATTCATCGACTATCTTGAGAAAGGAAATACCATCAACAGTGAATATTATATAGCGTTATTGGAGTGTTTGAAGGCCGAAGAAAAAAATGTTGTTTCATCAAGACAACGCACCGTATCACAAGTCAATCAAAACAATGGCAAAACTACATGAATTGAACTTCGAATTGCTCCCACATCCACCGTATTCGCCAGATTAGGCTCCCAGCGATTACTGGCTGTTCACAGATCTCAAAAAAATGCTCGCCGGTAAGAAATTTCGCACGAATGAAGAGGTTATCGCTGAAACTGAGGCCTATTTTGAGGCAAAAGATAAATCGTTCTACAAAAGTGGTATTGAAATGTTAGAGCGGCGCTGGAATGATTGCATTGCTCTTGATGGAGATTACGTTGATGAATAAAGCTAATTTTGAACCAAAAAAACCGTGTTTTCTTTGTTAGGCCCGGGACTTTTCAGCCCATGTGTTAGATTGCTGCACACATGCGGATCGCTTTAGTTTTTCACATTTTCCAATATGTGATGGAGTTTTAGGGTGTTTATCAATCAGATATTTTCCCTCACAAGAAGACACCTACAACAACAATTGTCATTTTATATCAAAAGTTAAAGAAGAAAAGTCATTTTATATCAAAAGTTAAAGAATGATGCAAGCACACTTCGTCTATTTTATATTTTTACCTACGTCATTGCTTTGTCGTATAACTTAAGACAATCTACTCATTTGATGATCTTTCTCTAGTACTGTTGCTGAAAAAGGAAGCAAGATTTTGCGAATGAATAGATTGTCTTAACTTATAGGACGTAGGTAAAGACCTAAGATAGACGAAATGTACGTAAACGTTACTGAACATTCGCCTTGATACGGCCTCTCGGCCCTTCCACGTTGTTCCCCGCACTGCACTATAACTTGTCCCACTTTGCCAAGACTAGTAGTGACGTTGTATAGTAGGGGAGATACTTAGTCACCTTGTGGACATCCCCATGTCCCACCACCCACCCTCGCGGGACTATATATACAATATTCTCATTGGTACAATGTTACGAGCTTAAAATAGAAAATGGTAAAGATGTCTTGTAAATTCCACTGCGCTTTCAAGCATTTATTTGTCTAATCAAATTTGCTTTTTTTTAGGAAAGAGGATATTCAGATGCGGAACACGCCCAAGGCGTAGAACTAGAGCTGATGCAAGCGTTAGCTCGTGAAGCAAGGCTAAAAGTGAGATTACAAGAGCTGGTTTCCACTTTGGAGCAAGTTACCAAGAACGCCGAAGCAAGACTGCTTGAAGGCAGAGAGATTGTACATGATCTTAATCATACCAATAGGTACTTATTTAATTAAAATTGCACTTGTTATAAAACCGCATCCAGCAGGATGCATCGTTTTTAAATATACACTAATAACTTAACAGATGTGTACGTGTTTCGCTTGGCAAAATACGCTAACAATTTTCTTTCCCCTGCAGCATATTAGCTGAAACTGTAGATAGAAATAACAAGAAATATCAAGCTAAATTTAAGAGAATGGAGCAGCAAATGTTACAAATGGTAGAACGCCATACTACGCAGGTACGTTTCTATAGAATATTTTGTAACTAACACCATCCCAAACTCTAATTTTAAAAGAAAATAACGCAGGAACTCTCTTGAGCGTCTATATTTTTTTTAAACAATGACTAAATGACAAACAAGAATTATTATGCAATACATTGTTTTCACAGTATATACTAACACTACTCACGAAATAACACGACAATCTTAAAATTAGCTGGTAATTTCTGTTAATTCAAGGATTCGACGCATTTTTGTAATAGTAATTAAAACGTGCATTTCTTCTCTTTTTGCAGGTACAAACCTTACAGCAGCGCATAGCATCCTTAGAAACACCGCCTACAAACAGTTCAGAGAATTCCATGAGTTCTTTGGCAATTTAACTAATTTGTAGATAGTACAGAAAATGCACTGTAACTTTAATATGCGCACTTACAGTTGATAGGTTGATAACATTTATTCCTTTATTGTCGTTTCGAGAGAAAGGGAGTACCTAGCAGCAATTGAAAAATTCGTGTGGAGTATTTATATACACTATCGCTCATAAGTTTAAGACCACGTATAATTTTTTATACTTCATTCACGTTAAGAGTGCAGTAGGTAGCGCTACGATCGGCGGCTGTATTACACTGGTGAAATTTAACCGATGAATCTGTCAAATGACAAAATCGTAAATATAGAAATGTTAACCGATTTTCTAGAGAATCCAAAAAAAGAAGATTAAAATATCCCAATAATGCAATTAAAATAATTTCATTTCGTTAATAATTAAAAAAGAAAACTACATACACTCCCAGCCAAGCATATTGAGGTCGTGCGAGTCTGTATAACAAGAAACGGAAGTCCCAAATCCAAACGAATTTTAGAAGAAGATATATATTTATTTTTTAAAATCAACATCTTCAAAGTTAATACGCGCTAAAGTAAAAAAGGGTCCAATCTCCATTACTAAACGCGCTCTTCATAGCAAACGCAGAAAAGAACGATACATTTCAAATACGTCAAAATTTTTTAAAACTGCTGTTCATTCGGTAATGAATAAATACCGGGAAAATACAGATTTCTCAAGGTGTTCTTAAACCTATGAACGGTAGTGCACGTAAAAATTGCTTTTAAAGAGATACCATTAAGGCAAAATATATTTTTCTGTAGAAAAAAGAAACATAAGAGCCTTAGAAAAGTGAGGGAAGTAATTGCAACCATATCCTGTAGAAATGTCGTAAGTACAAATGTAAAATGATAAATTGGCCCAGTTAGTATGTAATTAGTGCATTGTTATATAAACGAAGTTATAATAACTTGCTCTATTGTTTGAAAATATTTATATATATATATATATATATATATATATATATATTAAACCCAAAAGCTTCTAGAGAATATAACTTAGGAATTGTGGTAGGTTCGTCCAAATAGGTTTTTCCGGTTCTTTTAACTCTACTTTCGTCAGTTCTTTTATCAATTAAACATCATGCTCATCAGTAGAGACCTGATTATATGCAAAGAAAAACTAGAATATATGCGCATATATATGCATCGATTTTTGAGAAAATATGCATATATGCAAACAAATTGCGACAATATGCAAAATTTTTACATAAAATAAATAAGAGCAGAAATTTAAACATTAACTTTATTGCACAAATTAATTTTACAACATATTTCTAAACCAATTTATAATTAAATGTTTTTCAAAATTAGAAGAAAGTTTGGTCTTCTATTAGAATACATCTGTTTCGAAATAGAGAACCTTCTTTCAACATCCACAGATGTAATTGGTGCATTTTTTAACTTTGGAATACATTCTAAACTAAAATTAATGTCGAAATCGTTTACTGTTTCACCTTCCAAAATTTTCTTAACCTTCTTCAATTTCAAATACCCCGCATTTTTATTTATCACTTTTTTAAATTTATCGTATATAGAATTACCCATTGTACCGTTAACCTTCTTACATAGCATATCAAATTCGTCTACTATTTCGACTGATTCCGAGAGCGACATCCCTTGCGTTTCTAATTTACGAATAGAAACAGATAAAAATTCAAAAACAGTATACCTTCTCTCTTTCAGTCACACGACTCTTTTAATTCTCTCTTTCAGTCACACGCACTGTTATCATGCCCGATATTTACTACTTTCTTTGATGTTTACGTTCAGGTTCTCTCAACGTTCCTGTTTTATATTAACTTAGGGCCATATAAGATGTATTGTATTTTTTCTCCAGAATTTTATTTATCTGTTAATAATTATTTCTTATACATTTTCGTCGTTATTTGCATATTTGTAGCAATGTGTCTTTATAGACCATTACAGTATATACATACCACTAGTATATACGAGGTATACATATACAATATTAATTAAACTTTCGACATTTTGATACAATTTTAGCTAACTAATAAATTCCTTCGAATGAATATAAAATATTTTCAGGATTTCTATGTTATTTTATATTCTGTATTTGAATAGCGTCCACTTCTCCACTTCTTACGCACTAACGATTATGTTTCTTCAATTACCTATTTACGGACGTATTATACTCTATTTTCTAATTCAGAGGAGTAAAGTGGAAAGACGCGTTTACACGATGGAACTTTTCATAGCTACTTTTTGGCGGCAGTTTGAAAACCAGCTAGAAGAATTTTATATAAGTTGTAGTTACATGATTATTGTTACAATGCAAATTCAGTGAGAAAAATTAAATACAAACGTACTCGCAAACTAAACATCAGTCAGGCGTTGTCATGATATGGCGGGCGGCAATAACATATATCAAATATCGCTAGCGTAATTTTTGCCGAAAACTGGCCAACAGCTAGCCTACTTTTTGGTGCGTCAATTTTAACACTACTCCGAATTAAAAAATAGAGTATAGTTTGCTCAAGGTCACAAAAAGTTCCATATTATGGTAGTATCGATGATATATACCTCCCCTCTTTCAAGTTATTGTCTCTTTCAGTCACACGCACTGTCATCATTGCCCGTTTTTATTATATTCTCAAATGTTGGCGTAACAGTTTGTTGTAATTGTATTCAACGCTTTAATTACATATATTTTATTGTAAGTAAAAAAAAAACAAAAGATAACACTTCATCATGAAATAAAAATTGTAAAACAGTAAAAAAAATTCTAGCTTACACATCACTACTATAGACTGCTTGTTAAATTGACTGCCTACCTCCAACAACGCTTCGATTCGTATTTAAAAATTAACAAAGTGTGCATGCATGCGGTGACGAAGTTTGAATATGTTTGAACCTGTATAATCCTGTCAGGCCGAGAATTTATGGCGCCTACCTTATAGCATTCCAAGTCCATGCTAATATCATACTATTCTGCATTTGCAAGGCAATTTAAAAATATCAAAGTTGTTAGTAATATTATGGGTTGCTAAAATGTCTCCAACAAATACTTCAAAATAACAAGAAGATTTGAATTGAAAACTTCACCACAAAAGTAATATAACATTTTTTATTAGTTCGGGTATTCAATTAACGATATCTTTACAAGGACATATCGATCTAGAAATAAAAAGAGTGCGCCAAAATATATTGCAGTTACATAAAAATTAGCACTAAATACCACGATATCCAAATATTCTCCCAGCAAAACGAATCTGTTAAAAAAAAATGAAATGAACAAGTTTGATGTAGAAATTGCACTGAAACCGACGCAGAACTTTACTAGCATGAATTTATCAATTTCTGCAGTACCACTCCATTACAGTAAAGTATCGTAAGTACTTGGGGTGTAGCAAAGAATAATCGAGACAACCCGATTAAGAAAGTATATGCCCTATTGTGATTAATGACAAGCAGCTTCTTGAAAATGATAGCAAAGCAACGGAAGAGAAACGGAGCGACACACTGACTGATACCAATTTTAAAATTGTTAACGTGTGAATAGAGAAAAGTTCAAATAGGTTCGTACGCCTATCTGAATGTATAATGTGCTTAAGCTTATGTGATCATTATTACATTTATTATTATTGATATTGATAATAATCGGTATGTCTAAAACGCCAGCCAGTTTTCCTTGAATATCAGTACAAATGATACAAAAAAAAATGATAAATTATTACTCCATTTTTACTATGTTGTCATTTGAAAAATAATTCAATGAAATTGTGTATATTTTACGTTCTAGTTCTATGATATAAAATATATGTATACATTGTGTATCTTTTATTAAATAAGTATGTTTGCAATATGTGTGTGATTTCATTATCCTTTCCTAGCAGAACTGAACTCAAAATTTACCACGATCAAGTTTACTATTGAAGAAGAAGTGAACAATCGCCTTCCGTTTCTAGATACTCTAGTCATACGCAATAATAATAAATTAGAAATAGACATCTACAGAAAAGATACTAATTCCAACAGATTCATCACGTTTGATTCGCACCATTGCGAACAACAAAAAATGTCCGCGATTAGTTTTCTGGTCAATAGACTCATCAGATTTCCGCTAAACAAGAGCAGGTATGACAAAGAATTAAAGTATATCAAAGGTGTAGCGAGGTACAATGGTTTCTCTTCTGTGGATGTCGACCGTATTTTAAGGAAGGTCCAATACAAACAACACATCAGAAATTCCACGACTTTGACATCAACAAACACCGGTAATAAGAAATTTATAACTCTTCCTTTTCACCCAACAGTAAAAGGGTTAAGTAAAATTTTCCGACAACTCAACATGAACGTGTCTTTTGTGTCAAAAAACAACTTAAAGAATCTCTTAGGGAATCCCAAAGATAAACCGGAGATGATAAAAAGTCTGGCATATACCAAATCGCATGCAATGATTATGAGAAAGTTTATATTGGACAAACAAAAAGGAGTATCGAAACGAGGTTCAAAGAACATATTAGACACTATCGTTTCGGCAAACCTGAACTATCAAGCGTAGCAGAGCATATGGTAAAATCCGGACATAAGATTGATTTAAAAAATCTGACACTACTTAAAAACGTGAACTCGTATAGAGAATTAGACGCGTACGAAACGGTATATATGAAAAAGAACGGAAACTTATTGAACAGAGAACCACCCCCAATTGCACACTCGAGTTTGATGGATTTATTACCATAGACCCTGTTAAAGATACGGTTCGCTTTCGGTCCATCCTTCCCCGTAAAAGGCATGAGGCCACCTAGTAGATTATAAATAGTCATATGGTTAGAAATTTTAGAGCCTGCGTAGAAAATAATTTGCGTGTGTGATACAGTTTTTACTTTCAGTCGGTAACACGGTTGACAATGGGAGCCCACGTGCTCTCGAAACGCTGCGTACAGCATAATTAATTAATTTGTGTGAGTGGAGTTTACTGCTATACCTGTGAATTGTACATCCATACAGTCCTTGCAATCGTCATCCTTTCCTACATTAAAACATCGAGGAATTTTATCATGTTACCGAACGTAGAAGCAAAATAAATTAAAAAATTTAAGTTCTTCCATAAAGAAAGTAGACCTGCGATCTATTTGAATGATGACGACAGTAAACGTCTAAAGTTGGTAAAACATTAAGGATTTTTTCGCGAGTAACTATGGTTACGAAGTTATAACCACAAATAACCCGGAGAATGACGTAGTTTTCTATAACCACGAACTTCGTCGCGAAAATGGTGTTTTCAAATATTTTTAAAAATCACATGAAGTAGGTTGTGTTCATACTAATATAAATGTTTTTTTTTATTATTTGAGTATAAATAATGAAGCATATACGCAAAGAAATAAGTTCTGCAACTGAACTTCCATGTGAATTACTTAATATGTAAAGTGATGAATGAAATAACAGAAATGGTATATCACTTTCTATAGTATATATTTTACTTTGTAATTTACATTAGAACTTATTTGATCACACATTTTCCCAACAAGTAACCGATGATGTATATATCATTTCTGATTAACAACTACGAATAAACACCTTCGTGAAGTAGTTACAAAATATATAACCATTGTCGTATATATGACGTCATGTATGACGAACTAAAGTATAACTATTCGTGAAGAAAATGCAAATGTTATCGAATTCTGTAACTATACATAACATTGTTACTCGCGAAGAAATCCTATATTTAAATCTGTCTGTTAACTGAGTGCAGGTAAAATTGTAGAAAGCTGTACGAATAGAAAGGTGTCTCTGCTGTTAGTATACTGATTGAAAGCTGTAGACGTACGTATCATCTATGAATGACAAACCCAACTCTCTACCCATAGTTATGGGTTTCTTTTCCTCTATACAGCATAATCCTGTAATGCACAAGAAATTCTATTCCAACTCCAATTTATTTTTATAAAGTATGCTTTGACTTGGTAAGAATTGAAAACCTGGAATACAGTTCCTGTCCATTTTATTAGCGCAATCTTATAAATTTAAGCTTTTGTGTGTTTCCAACGCGATAATTTACAAATACAAGTACACTAGGGTGACAGAATAAAATAGATACCAGATAAAGCGGTATAAATATGTAAACAGCTAAATTCTAAGAACGAATTAAGAACTTTCTCTTGTCATTATGGTAGGGGTAGATGTATCGGAAGGAATTCGTCATAGTTTAGTATCGTTACAACTATACCTCGCTTACAAGCTTCGAGTGATATTAACGACTTCACCCGGGGTCGCATCATTGACCAGAGTGAACGCGGCGCTTCGCAACGTGAAATAGGTAAATTTTTAAATATTCCGTTGTCCACAGTTAACCGTGTGATTACACAATTTAAACGCAAGGAAAAAACAACAGTGGAGCCGAGACCAGGTCTTGCCGGACCTTCTGAAAGAAGTAAAACGGTGCTTATGCGCGAAGTGTTAAGAGAACCGCGAAAAAGTACAGCTGAGCTTGCGGCAATTTCACAGAAAAGTCAGCGCACCGTTCTGCGATACCTCCACAGTGTGGGGATGTATAAAACGGTGGCAAAGAAAAAACCTCTCCTTACGGCGTTTCAAAAACGGCGCCGAATGGCTTGGGCAATCGAAATGCGAACGAAGCCCGAAGAGTTTTCGCGGTCTGTCATTTTTTCAGACGAAAGCAGATACCGCCAATTCAGTGATAGTAGTCGTACGTGGGTATGGTGACGTTCGTCACAGCAACTGGACGACAAATTTTTGCATCAGACGGTGAAATACGGCGGTGTGAACATCATGGTGTGGGGCGCGATATGGTATGGTGGAAGATCGCAATTAGTAATCTGCGACGGAAATATAAATGCGGCAAAATATATCCAAATATTAACAGAAGTACTACTACCGATATTCGACAACGCCATTTTATCTAAAGAAGACGCCACTTTTATGGAGGATGGAGCACCCTGCCACAAAGCAACAACAACAACCACATGGAAAGAGGAACAGGGGATTCGGATTTTACCATGGCCAGGCCAATCACCAGACATGAATCCGATAGAGAATGTTTGGCACATAATTCAGACAAATATGGCGAAACGACCCCTAAAACCCAGCAATAAGGAAGAACTCGTGGCAGCTGTTACAGAAGAGTGGTTAAATATTCCAAAAGACACCATTAAATCATTTAATAAGATTCTATGCCACGACGACTCGCAGCACTTCACGCAAGTAAAGGTGGATCGAGAAAATATTAGTCTAATTTAAAAATTTTAAAATATTTTGTATATATAACGAGAATAGAATCTTTTCATTCTGTACTGTATAGAAGGTGGGTAGAAACACGATTGAAAGACACAGTAATTCGTAGAATATTATTTGAATTGGTTACTATTGTAGAAAGAATATCTGTTTATGTAGCAAAGTTTTTTCCGTGTTTACGTATTAGTGTTGCACTTTTTTCGTTATGGGTAAATGAAGGACGTACCAAATGAGAAAAAACTGTGTATTGAAGCATTGTTGGAAACAGAAGTGTATTCTCAACGCATAATTGCAAAGAAAGAAGAACTATCTCGACAAATAATGCCCCGAATCGTCGTTTTAATGAAAGAAAAGATACCTACTACTAATCGAGATCGACGTATTCTGCAACTAGTGACTGAAAACCGAGATTTATCCGCCAAAGAAATAGGAAATGTAATGTCTCAACAAGGACTACAAATATCTACGCGTACAATACGAAGCCGGTTTACAATGCAGACGCCCCCTGAAAAAGCCAAGATTAATACCGACGACGAAACAAGCGCGTTATGAATGGGCAAAACGTCATCAACATTACTTAAATGAATATGTAAATCAAGCAATCTTTTTTTTGTTTAAACAACGTCATTTCGTTAAAGATCGCATTCAGCGATGAGTCAAAACTAGAAGCCATGACCGAAAGAGCCCAATTTATTAGACGACGTCCATCTGAACGGTGTGGTGAAACTAGTGTATTAAAAACGGTGAAACACCCTCCGTTAGTTATGGAATGGTCCTGTATATCATTTCTAGACCACTGCACCATGAATATAACACCAATATATGCGTGTATTGATACCATATATCAATGATTTAGATCCGAATGAAGGCCCTTACACATGCATGCACGATAAGGCAGCATGCCATAAGGCCAAACCCGTCCATAGTTTTTTTGGAAACGCACGCTCTGCCAGTGTTACCTTGGCTGGGAAATTCTCCCGATCTCAACGCAATTGGAGTGTCCCAAAATCGCGCGTGGATTTGAGAAGAAACAACACAAAAGTTTTTATTAGTAATAAATATTCAGGATGTGTTGCAAAATGACGCAATTATAAAAGCCAAAGGAGGCATTACAAAATATTAGTTATATAGTTGTGAATATATTTATGCTTGTACAATACGTTTTTCATTATATATTTTAACAAAACTTTATTACATTTCTTGCATAATTTACTTCTAATTAAATACATCTGAACACTAGTGATTGTTTATAAATTTCTTATTTCGTGATTAATTATGAGAAATACAGGAGATAAACAGAATTGCTATCCACAATAACAAGTAACAACCGCTTATTTTTCCGAAAATGTGATTCCTATAATATTACATGAATATATCGAAATAAAGTTTAGTGTAAGGTGGATTGCACGAATGACTCACTCCAATTACTACTAAAGATGAGTTTCCAACAAGTTTAAAGGTACACCTTCTGCAGAACAAATAATAGCAAACATCTTCGAGATTATCAGTAACCAAAATCTTGGTTGCAAATAATTTAATATCAAGAAGGATAATACAACAACAGAAGAGCGTAACATACATTACCGTTCATAATTTTGATCGTGCTATATAGAATGAACTGGACAGAAAGTGCTTGTGAGAAATTTATTAAAGAAACAAACTTCACTCATTAAGTTAAAATGTTTTATTAACAAAGTAGTACATTCTAATAAAATACATACTGTTATCATGATTTTTGTAGTAACCCTCTTTTTGCTTTCTGCAGAGCATGCCAGAATGCTACTTTACCAGTCGAAGATTTTTTTCCACAAGAGCTTTGTGGCGGCCACTTCCTTAACAATAGGATTCCTTTAGAAAATTTGTGTTGGAAATAAGGTTTAACCACCTTTGCTATGTATTTGAGGTTGGTATCTTGCTAATCTTGAGATTGGTATCTTGCTAATTGAATCGTTTTCTAGGATTCTCAAATATAGATCTTTGTCATTCTTTCATCTATTTTAATTAATATTCCATTACTTCCGCCTCCAAAGCAACCCCATACCATGATGTTTTTTCCTCCATGTTTCACTATTTTTGAAATACACTCATCTAACATTCTTCCTCGAGGACGGCGACGAACAAACGTGCATTATTTACTGCCGAATAATTCGAATTTCAATTCGTCCATAACACCTTTAGCCTCTTCCCTGTGTGTATAGATGTTAACCGTGGTTTTCTGACTGCTATACGATTCCTCAGACTGTCGTTTACTAGTCTTCGTTTTACTGTCGACACACTTATTGGCTGATGGCGTTGTAAATTGAACTCTGAGGTAATTTGCGGTGCGGTAAGGCGATTGTCCTAGGGAAATCACCCGAATGAATTGGTCCTCTCGTTCCGTCGTTCATCGAGGTCTTTCACTTCGCTTTCTGCTCTGAAGCCTACCAGACCTTTTAATTTTCATACGGACGCAACACTCAAAAATATTTTAATTGTCGAGCAGTTTCTCTATTTGAAACATTTGTTGCGTGTAAAACATATATTCTACCACTGGTTCTAATATCCAATTCCCTTCTTTTTGGCATATCTTCAATCACATATATTATATATCATATAAACTAGCAATATGAAAGTCTTCCTAACGTATACGTCTCCAGTCTATCGACAATAAATCGAACGCATTCTAAATATACAGTTTATTATAAGGCAGGTGGATAGTTCACTACCTTTCTCAAATTCTATTTCATAACGCATTCATCTCCAATGGATTTTTTAAATAAGTAAAAAAAAATAAAAATAAATACTTATTATCAACATTAGATTGTAAATGCATTCTAAGAAAACAAGTAAGAATTTCCCACAATATGTTTAAAATAGTTCTAAGTATAACATAATGTATTAGGTGCGATCGAAGTTATGAACGGCAGCGTAGTTAGTGAACTTCTTGTAGTAATAGAATTATAATAATCGTAAAGAAAAGAAACCACGTTTACTTTAAACTGGACTAAAATTTATATTAGAGATATGTGTATTTTGTCCGTATTATAGACATTGTCTGTGCAAGTAAATCGTACTTTCCAAAAACTGAAGAAAGAGGTTGGTAAAAATAATTCTGCTATACATACAATCATAATTTAACAATTGGTTTCTAAATTTTTATAGCTTGCAAAGTGCTGAAGCTATTGATGTTATTTTATTTCCATATTTACGAAGTATTCAGGCAAAGGAAATTTCAAGATGTCTTTGTTTTTAATATAACACATAGGCTGAAAAGTCACGGGCCTAACAAAGAAAACACGTTTTTTTTGGTTCAAAATTAGCTTTATTCGTCAACGTAATCTCCATCAAGAGCAACGCAATCATTCCAGCGCCGCTCTAACATTTCAATACCACTCTTGTAGAACGATTTATCTTTTGCCTCAAAATAGGCCTCAGTTTCAGCGATAACCTCTTCATTCGTACGAAATTTCTTACCGGCGAGCATTTTCTTGATGTCTGCGAACAGCCAGTAGTCGGTGGGAGCCAAATCTGGCGAATACGGTGGTGTTTTGCCATTGTTTTGATTGACTTAGTGAATGAAATCCAGGCATCTTTCTCAATTTCGTACATAGAGTTGATGAAATTTGGATCATCAAAGATCTAATTTGAGGTCCATCAAATACTCCAACTTTAATTTTTTCGTAACTTAGTCGTAAAAATTTTGCCATATGTATTTGAAACAATCCTCTTGCAAATCTAGTGCTTTAACATGTTACTTCATAAGACCCCATTTCGGTAAACAAGAAATGCCGTAGAAAAAAGACGTGACGTGATAGGGAAAAATGGGTTGGCATTAACGTATCTATATTAAGTGTCAGATCCGTCAGCAGAAAAAAATTATTTGTTGGCCAGTAATAATCAGTATTCCGACCAGAACACTCAGAATGGATGTTGAAAGATAAATACTTTAGAAAGCGGCGTTGTAATTTCTCGATCGATAATTGTAAATAAATACAAAGCGGTCGCCAAACAGTCGAAGTATATTCAAGTTTATCTACTACAAAATCATGATATAATACCTTAACAAAGGTAAATTATTGAAAAACTTGTAGGTGCCTAAGACAATTTCCAGAGCTTTCGAGGTGAAAATGCAAAGCCTATTAATATGAGACGTGAAGTTTAGATGAGAATCAAACAAAAATGTGTCTTAAAAAATAAAGGAATTGTATACATGTTAAAGCGATAAGAATAATGCAGGTGCGATCATGGGTAGACGGTTTTTAAACCATGGCACATTAAAAAAATCAATTAATAAAGAGACTACAAAAAAGAAGAAGACATACGAGGAAAACCAGATACCTATAAGCGGGTTTAACATAGAGAAATTTAAATACACGAGCGAAAAGACATAAGTTATAACACATGGGCTGAAAAGTCCCGGGCCTAACACATAGATGACGCTAGTTTTATTGCAGTCACCTTTCTCTCAGTTAGTACTAACCTTCAAAAGATAGCTGTTAAAATTTCATGATATTCTATTCATTAGTTTGTGAGTTATTGTGCTAAGAGTCACGCTACTTTTGTTATTTTCAAACCAATGGATCAAAAACAATTTCGTGTTTTCATTTTATACTTCTTCTTGATGGAAAAAAATACCGTTCATGCAATGGCTTGAAAAGTGTTATGGGGACTCCGCTCCATCAGAAACAACAATAAAACGTTGGTTTGCTGACTTCAAACGTGGTCGTAGAGACAGCGATGATGCAGAACGCAGTGGACGTCCAAATGAGGCAGTAACACCAGAAAACATAAAAAAATTCACAAAATCGTTTTGAATGATCGAAAAGTGAAGTTGCGTGAGTTAGCTGACATCGTAGAGATATCAAAAGAACGTATTGGCTTTATATTGCATGAGCATTTCACTATGAGAAAGCTCTGTTCAAAGTGGGTGCCGCGTTTGCTCACTGTTGACCAAAAACAAGAACGTGTTGATGATTCTGAGCAGTATTTGGCCATGTTTAATCGTAACAAACCGGGATTTTTGCGTCGATATGTTACAATGGATGAAACATGGATCCATCACTTCATTCGAAATTCAGATCTGTATTATATTCTTCTTGTTCAAAGTTTCGTGAAGTTGATGCTACACATTGATGTATAGATTGCTGCACACAAGCGGATCGCCTTAGTTTTTCACATTTTTCAATATGTGGCGGAGTTTTAGCATGTTGATCAATCAGGTATTTTTTCTCACAAGGCACCTACAACAACAATTGTCATTTTGTATCAAAAGTTAAAGAATTTAAAAACAATTGTAGACAAAATATTTTATCGCCATCCTTTACCAGTTCAGGATACGGCTTAATCCATAAAGAAATTTTGTTTGCTATACTCATTGTATGTGCGCACAGTATTTAGAAACGTAACACAATTACATGCTGTTTCGCTCAAAGATATTCAACGAATGAATAGTTTATTTGGGAATTAATAATAATAAAACATATTTACCACATCCCTTCTGCTAAGCGAAATTAAACACGTGCAGTTCTTGGAAAAAAAAGTATAAGAGAAACCACTGTAAAAGATTTATCGTTCTGAGAATTGTCCGTTGTCGATCTACATTAGAAATTATTAGGAATTTTTACTAATAGAAAGGGTAAGAAGAAGCCTAATATATGCAACTTTTGTAAAAATATGCATAGAAATGCCTAAATATGCAATATATGCAATCACAAATTAGCGCTAATTAACTTAGTATAATACGTCTACATATAGACTATAATTAAAGACATCCTAAAAATAAAATATATGCACTTTGTATATAATCCCGTCTCTAATAATAAATATTTCCTTTCTCTTTAAGAGTTTTATGGCTTATTAAAAAATCACAACCAATTAGTTAACGTTCAATTAACAGTCATTTGTATCAATTATATAATTCATGCATTCGCCTTGCTGCGAAAGCTCCCGGTATGCGAACGAATTCTTTTGGGAGAGGAATCCGCGAAACACTGGAGGATAGACAGAGAAACAGGGCCTGTAAGGAGAGCGCCGGACGCGAACGGGTGCTAATAGGGGTAACCGGAAGTGCGATTGGCCCGCAGGGGGTCCACGGCCGCCAATGACACAAAACTCCGCCTTTCTTCCTCTTCGACGTAGAGTTTAAACTTGTTTTGGATACATACACAAGCAGCAGACAAGAGTAAGTATTGGGTGGCGTCGTATTAGATTCTCTAAAGGATAACTAGGTCGTTTATACCGGATTCTTCCGGGTAGCACATCGAAATACATTTCCAAATAAATCGCAAAAATTCCTTGAACGAGGGCAGTAAAGGTCACAACAACAAAAGATTGGCTACAAATTTCATACAAAAGACTGCTTGGGTTCTATCAGCTCCGAAAAATGTTATTGGGATAAATTAATATGCTTTTGAATCGATGTTGTAATATAGACAACATTTTACCAAGAAGTATTAGTTCTGATTAACTTTCTAGGATAAAATTACACGCACTAACGCTCAGGAAAGTTCGCACATTTGGATTGTTTTAAAAAAAAATCGTATTTGTCTGTCGAGTTCGTCTCAGAAGAGCTCTTTGAGGTACGGATTTGAAAGCGCCCTATCGTTATTGTTGACATACTGTTCCCTTGCTACACTTCTAAAGATCATCTACACATTACCGCGGAATGCTTGGAATATAATATTTTTTCCTCATAATCTTATTTTTGGCAGAATTGCATGTTGTTCTGAAATATTTCGATGCTATTCTTTTCTTAAAAGTTTATTAATTTTCAAATCTTCCTCAGACGCAAAACCGTTACAACGCACTGATGTGACGTTTTCTTTCAAACTGTTTCATCTTCTCAAGAATTTTTTTTTGATTACATCAGGCTAGCGAGCAGGCCATTGCAATAAATTGATTCCCTTTTGAAGAAACCACTCCCTTGTTTGTCTAGAATTATGAATAACTGCAGTGTCTTGCTGAAACGTATAGTCTTTGCGTCGGCAATTGTTCACCAAAGTCTATCAGAATGTTATGGGTTATATACATATAACAATAAATAAACTTTGGAAGATGTTTATAGGCTTTTCTACATTGAAAACTAATGCGTGATTTCATAGGATGCCTGTATAACTCTGTGGAACTATAGAAATTCCATTGGGTGTATAGTTCTCCATTATCTTACCACATCACCGTAAACATTCTAGTAACACACTGTTATATAACACATGGGCTGAAAAGTCCCGGGCCTAGCACATAGATGACGCTAGTTTTATTGCAGTCACCTTTCTCTCAGTTAGTACTAACCTTCAAAAGACTGCAGTTAAAATTTCATGATATTCCATTCATTAGTTTATGAGTTATTGTGCTAAGAGTCACGCTACTTTTGTTATTTTCAAAACAATGGATCAAAAACAATTTCGTGTTTTAATTTTACACTGCTTCTTGATGGGAAAAAAAAACCGTTCAAGCGAAGCAATGGCTTGAAAAGTGTTATGGGGACTCCGCTCCATCAGAAACAACAATAGAACGTTGGTTTGCTGACTTCAAACGTGGTCGTGGAGACACCGATGATGCAGAACGCAGTGGACGTCCAAATGAGGCGGTAACACCAGAAAACATCAAAAAAATCCACAAAATCGTTTTGAATGATCGAAAAGTGAAGTTGCGTGAGTTAGCTGACATCGTAAAGATATCAAAAAAACGTATTGGCTTTATATTGCATGAGCATTTGACTATGAGAAAGCTCTGTTCAAAGTGGGTGCCGCGTTTGCTCACTGTTGACCAAAAACAAGAACGTGTTGATGATTCTGAGCAGTGTTTGGCCATGTTTAAACCTAACAAACCGGAATTTTTGCGTCAATATGTGACAAATGATGAAACATGGATCCATCACTCCGGAATCAAAGCGATCGTCATCTGAGTGGATAGCAACTGGTGAACCTCGTCCAAAGCGCCCGAAAGCACAACAATCGGCTGGAAAGGTTATGGCCTCGGTATTATGGGATGTGCGTGGTGTAATATTCATCGACTATCTTGAGAAAGGAAATACCATCAACAGTGAATATTATATAGCGTTATTGGAGCGTTTGAAGGCCGAAATTGCAAAGAAACGACCGCATATGGCAAAGAAAAAAATGTTGTTTCATCAAGACAACGCACCGTGTCACAAGTCAATCAAAACAATGGCAAAACTACATGAATTGAACTTCGAATTGCTCCCACATCCACCGTATTCGCCAGATTAGGCTCCCAGCGATTACTGGCTGTTCACAGATCTCAAAAAAATGCTCGCCGGTAAGAAATTTCGCACGAATGAAGAGGTTATCGCTGAAACTGAGGCCTATTTTGAGGCAAAAGATAAATCGTTCTACAAAAGTGGTATTGAAATGTTAGAGCAGCGCTGGAATGATTGCGTTGCCCTTGATGGAGATTACGTTGATGAATAAAGCTAATTTTGAACCAAAAAAACCGTGTTTTCTTTGTTAGGCCCGGGACTTTTCAGCTCATGTGTTACGAAGAAAGAAACCATAACTCTTGCGGTTTTCATTTGATTGATTCTCTTAATGTTAGCACAATTTGAAAGATGTGAGGTCGGAAATTTTGCGGTGTCGGACTACCATTCTCTTATATTTGTCTTCCACAGTTTCCCATTCTGAGCTAGTTGTTTGGCTTCGAACCATCCCGTACTTCTTTTTTCTAATGTTCTATATATTTGTCTTTTCGATGTGTTTCGAGGCCTACCTCTTCTGTTTTTGTCCCCTGTTTTGGCTTCAACAATCCTCTTTATTATTCGATGTCCAAGCCATCCCAGTTGTCTCTCCTCTATGATTATTTCTATTGGGTTGATATTTAGTCTATTAGTGATTGTCGCGTTTCTGATTCTGTCTCTCCTTCTTACTCCTTCTAATCTTCGTAAGATTCACATTTCCACTCTTTTATACACCTCTGTCTTGTTTCTAGTATCCCTCGGAGTTTTTTTTCTAATATCCTCGTCAATACTTTTCCTGGGATGTTAGTTAACGTTATTCTTCTGTTGTTTAAGCATCCCTTTTTGTATATAGGCATAATTATTCCCATATTCCATTCATTAGGTATTTCTTTTTTTATTATGATGATTTGTTTAAGAGGTCAAGTAGTTCTCTGTTACCTTTGTCTCTCATAGATTTTATGGCTTCAGCCGTGATTCCATTCTCCTAGTTTTAGTTTGCTAACTGCTTCTCTGACTTCTTCGTCGCTTCTTGGTGTGATACGTTCTTCGTCGTTTATTGTTATTTGCCCTTTTTCTCTTATATATCTATCTTGTTTTATTTTTGTGAGTTCTTCAAAATGCTGCTTCCATCTTTTCATTATCTCGTTTTCCTCAGTTAGTATATTTCCTTTATCATCTTTTATATTTTTCAATCTTGACGCCTTCATCTGTCTCAATTGTTTTATTGTTCCGTAGAATAATTTTTGGTTTTCTCTATATATATATATATATATCTCAGTTTTAGTCTAAACTCTCTTCAAGAATTTTCTTTGGTCCTCTTGATAATCTCTTTAGCTTTTTTCCTTGCCATTTTGTATATCTTGTAATCCTCCTCTCTTCTGCTATGCGTATATCTAATCCATTTTTCTTATCTTTAACTTTGGACATAACTCTCGCGGTTTTGATTAATTAATTCTCTTAATATTAGCACGATTTGAGAGATATAAAGTCGGAAATATATTCCAAAATCCCAACAATGAAATCCCTTAATTAAAAACCCACTGCTCTCATTTAATACATAAAGCCAAAACTTTCCATCATCGCATTACGAATGCACACATCGCGAATAAAGCGCAAAATCATCTCTCTACCATCAGGTAGGTATCGTTTATTTAATTTTATTCGGTTGATAACTACTTAAAGTCTCTAAATGATTCAGTGGTTGATATGCATGTGGGATCTCAGTAGGGCGTGCCCGCCGATCGAGGGGTGTGTTTGATCCCCCACCAGCTTTTCAGGTGGCAAACGCGGACTCTGGCGGCTCTTCGCGTTTCCAGCATATTTCCTGTCGTCCTCCTTTCAGCGACGCAAACTTAGCGGTGATCCTGACGGAACCTAGTTACTCATTGTTAATTTATTTGGGGGGAAACGAGGCTGAATCCTCCGCGTCAAGTAGACAACGCAATTTTTGGGGTTGTGAGTGCTTGCTTTTTTTCTTTTTCTTTCTTCGAGTTTTCCACGGAAGAAAACCATTCCAAGAATGTTAAACGTGGTAAGTATATTTTGAATATTCGTAAAGAGTGAAAAAGGAGAAGGTGCAGGGAAGAAGGTATGAACCAAGATCAAGAAGTTCCAGCTACTGTTGGTGAACTCTCAAGGCTTGTGAGTATTATAATTTTTTTTTGTATAATTAAGCGTATAAAAGAAAATTCTAGAATCTACAACTTCTTGTTTAACAAATGTTCAACAATTATTTAACAAATAGGGTCCTAACAAATATAAAATCGGCCTCAATTTTTAAACCTGCACTACATTACGTGTTTTTTACGATTGAAGTAACAGGTGTCACTTAGCAAATCAAATATAATTAAAATTAGAATTACTAAAGACAAATGCAAATGATTTATTAAATTGATAATAAAACTAAGCATTTTCATTGTTAGTATATGAAATGAAAGAATCTGTTGAAAAATAGGCAGTAACTAAAGAATTCTTATTCCAAGGATAACAAGGATAGAAGGAATTTAGATTAGTAATTACACTTGGCTACAAACTAAATTATCATGTCAATTATAAGAATTTTGGAAAAAATAAATTGATACGTTTAATATTTGGAATTTATGAGCAAATTTAATTATATATTTTTCAACCAATTCAAATATAAAATCGTAATTATTTCAAACAGATTTTAGAAACTTGAATTCTTGAACTAAGTTTCTTCCTCATCTAAAAGAATGCCTAGAAAATAACACCAAAGATAAGAACCCTTCTTTTCGCTGTGTCTGACTTTTGCAGACAAGTGGTGCATTCTTTTGGCACTAGTTAGCACCAGGAATAATTACTTGAATAGTAGCGTTAGATATGGCGATAGTAGCAGAGAGGAAATTGCAATGTGTCGAGCAAAAAAAACCGCTCAAAAGCCGGATAGGCAGAAACATGTCCATGTGTTAGCGTTTTTTGTCTCCTCACATTGTGAGAAAAGCTGTTTTACAGTGTTCTTATCTTTTGTGTTAAGTTTCTTCCTGTTTAGGTGACAAAGTACGTATGTACTGTAGTGTATCTTGAGGAATATTGTTCCACTCCCCGCAATATCGTCCAGAAGTGAGTTTTGGATGTTGGACATTCTCTTCTAATTCGTCTATCCAGTTCGTCCCACAGAAGTTTTATTGGTTTAAGATCCGGACTCTGGGGAGACCAAGTCATTATTTTTAGTATTCCTTTGTTCTCTGCATCAGCGACGTAGTTTCTGAACAATAACAATGGGTGTTTTTACAGCGTTCTTATCTTTGGTGTTAAGTTTCTTCCTATTTAGTTGACAATGTACGTATACTATCGTCTTTATCCATACCCAAAATATTACAAAAAAAAGTCAAATCCTAATTATAAAATCTCCTGTAGTTGCACCCAAAGTACTATTGTCGAATTTGGTTCAGATTTTCGAATCTGTCGGTCGAGTTTCTCCCACAAAAGCTCGATCGAGTTGAGATTTGGAGTTTGGGGCGTCCACTTCATACCAATAATTTTCTCTATGTGCTCAAGTTGCTCCAAACAATGGCCGCATATCTTTCCAGTGTATTTTGGATCATTATCGTGTTTGAACATGAAGTTTTCACCAATAAATGTTCCATGTTAGATGGCATTTCTTTCCACAATCTCACTATAACCTTCCTTTCTAAGGATACCATCCATTTCGATCAAATCGTCCACAGAAATACCGCCAAAACAACCCCAAATCATGACTGATCCTCCTTCATGTTTTATTACTGTTGAAAAGTGTTCTTCTGTTTGAACTAATCGTGAGATATTTAAATTCGTCAATCCAGAGCACTTTCTTCCAATCTTCCAATGTCCAGTCTTTATTTTCCGAATAGCAATTCTTCCATACAAACCAGCTTGGTACTATTTGAGCAGCATTTGGATAGATAATTCTTCTCTTGTCGACATTACTTTAGCATAATTCACTGTTTTAAAGCACTTTGGACAAATTCTTCACTATTTACTGCTTGCAAACTAATTTTTTCATTATACTAAAATGCCCGTCTCGATTATTTTCACATTTTAAGAGGGCTGTGGTAAACGTTTTCAAAAAAACTGCACCTACCTGAACGTTAATGATCCGCGAAATGGATCGTTTTCGATATTTTAATGTCAGTCGGTTCGTTACGTGCTCACAGAACATTACAGAGGAATTATAATCTGTCTCGTACATACAGTTTAATAATGGAAATATTTTGATAGGGATAAAATATAGCTTCTTTATAATCTCCAATTATGCAAGTGGGTAAACATTTATGGACGGTAGTGTATATATATATATATACATATAGCCCACCTCTCCGAATACACATCGCTAGTAAAGCACTCCACTGTCACAATTTAATTACGAAATCATTTCTGGTAGTATTATTTTTAAATATGAAGTCGAAAGCCATTTCGACCTCGAATTTAGCTATAACCATGTTGCTTGCTTGCAAGAAAAAAAGCTCATTTACGAACGCCACAAGTAAGACACCGTGCTGATTTAGAAATCCGATTCTTAAATAAGGAAATTAAGCAATTTCAAACCGCTGATGACATTTCGATATTCAGCATCTCAATCTTAAATCTCCGTCTTCGATTATTTCAGTGTAATTATATCAACAGGTGAAGGGAAAAGATTAGAATACGGAAACCCATCAAAGTTGTGAAGTACGTTTTCGTCGACGTGTCAATAAAGACGTGTAAACAATGGATATCGACTCTACTTTTTTTAGTTACACCTAATTGATCCGGCCAATCAAGTAATGAAATCGACTTTACGCAGCTTATACACAATACAAACTGAATGGTTGCTTGTCGCTAGCGAAAAGTGGATTGACGTGTTTTCATTTGTTAAAAATGTTACACTATATATGTATATACTTCGCTAGATTCAGGGTAGGAATTCACAAAGTTCACAAAAGGGATCGTACAAAATACGTTTAATAAGTTTTGATATCGCGAAGTCGTTTAGAAAACTTGATTACATAAAAAACTTCGTTATAATGAAATATAGGTGTGTATCATTCTATAAATTTTGCAATACATTAGATGTTTATGTTAAGTAAGCACTGAATTTCACCTAGATGAACGTGAAAGTGATAAAAAATATTTTATTGTGCACCAATTGGTAACATCGCTTTTATTTTCGTTATAGCATCCGAAACTGTATTACGAAAGGTGTGGTTTTTTATTTTTATTTTAATCTCTTCGAAGATCAATACACTTTTTCTAATGATGCTACGGTCTCTCCAAGCCTTGAGAAAGGTAGAATGTTTCGAGGTCTACAAAATAGCCTTCTGTAGCGGCGATGACTTCCTCATTTGAGGCAAATCTCTTTCCTCCCAGTGATTTTTTTTAGGTTTTGGGAATAGAAAAAACTCGCTGGGGGCTAGGTCCGGTGAATGTGGAGGATGAGAGACTAATTCGTAGCGCAACTCGTTCAATTTGGACACGAGGATACGGGATGAATGAGGCAGTGCATTGTCGTGGTGGAAAAACACTTTTTTCCGCTGCAAACGAGGCCGTTTCTCCTTCAATACTGCATCGAATCAGGTCAATAAATCGCTGTAGTATTGCCCCGTGATCGTCCTTCCCTTCTGCAGATAGTCTATGAGGATCACACCTTGGGAATCCCAAAAAATTGTCGCCATGACCTTTCAGGCCGATGGAACTGTCTTTGTTTTCTTCGGGGCCGATTCGCCCGGAGGAGTCCACTGCTTCGACTGTTCCTTGATCTCGGGTATGTAGTGGTGGATCAAAGTCTCATTCACGGTTACGAAATGCATTAAGAAATTCCCTGGATTGTGTTGGATCTTGGCCAGGCACTCCTCCGAAGTGGTAACCCGATTTCGTTTTTGTTTCTTTGTGAGCAAACGCGATACCCATCGCGCCGAAAGCTTTTTCATACCCAAAATTTCTGTAGCATATGACCAACGCGTTCTTGTGAAATACCTGTTGTCTCTGGTATCTCTTTCAGCTTCAATCGGCGATCGACTAACACAACATCATGAATCTTGTCGACCATTTAATTGTTGGTAGCGGTTTTCGGGCATCCACTGCGTAGTTCGTTATTTGTGCTTGTGCGGTCACGTTTGAACTCGTTCACCCAGAAGCTGATGGTCGAAAATGATGGAGTACATCCGCCGTGAACCTCTAGCAAAATATTTGGAATTTCCGTGGCCGTTTTTCCAACCATCCAGAAGTGTTTTATCACTGCATGAAATTCGATTTTAACGCCTGACGTGCTACACAAAACACACTCTTAAACAACTATTAACAGTAGGCGTCTGAAGTTTTAAATAATAAAGGTTGCCTTTGCCGATCAATGAATCCACTTTAACCTTCGTTTATTTTGGCTGATCTACGACGTGTCGCCAAAAGTAAACAAGTTTGTGCTGCGACCTCTTGCTTATGTACACCAACAGCTGGAATCTTTCCTATTTCCAGTCGTCCGGAATGGAATCCACAACTTGCAGCTTTTCACCCGGTATAGAGCAAACAGTAGAGGCCTTTGAAATACTTGTTTTCCCCGAAAACTAATGCACTTTTGCATGCGCTCGAACCAACTCTGGAAGCAAATATTCTACTCGTTTATTGATACAATCAAAATTGCGTTTTTAAAAGCATCGACTGACCCTTCTCACGACTGGAGCCTTTCAGAAATCATCTTTATCCTCCGGAAAGTACTCCATCAACTATGTTATTAGCTCACGCAAATGCATCCTGACGCAATCCAAACTATGGTGAATGATAGTATTTTTTTCATCTAATTTTTTCTCAAGTGAGTGAGAATATATCCAAATTTTTGCATTGAAGACGAATGACTCAGATGTCAAGCTTCTTAGTAAAAGTATGAACTTTGCGTGTCATTAATAACATGTTTTTACCGCGTACTTGTAAATTCACATTCAAGTCATTTAAATGAGAAAATACATCAGCTAAGTAAGCCAACGACATTTACTCATTATTCTGTAAAAACAATGAGAATGGCGTTTGTTTAAAATTTATTTTAAATTTCATCCCTCTGGAAGATTAAATAATATCCAAAACTATTTTGCAATTAATTTAATTTGCCATTCTCCTATTTGAAAAGTTAATATTCAATAAAGCCTGATCGAAACCGCCAGCCAGAAATAGCTCAATACCAGGAAAACACGTTCCCTTATAGTTCGGCTCTGTCCGCAAGGACACCAGACAATATAGAAAGGGAACTTAACAATAGAACGTACACACGTTGTATGTTTACCCAAGTCATTCAGTCATTACGTTAATTGCCTAGCCACCTTTTCGATACAGTTTTTTCAATAAATCCCCGTTCAATAAGACAACATGCCGTATTTCTGTCAACTAAACGTGTTTCAATGGATAATTATTAATATATTGAGAACCTGTGTGCGTGGTGTCAAAAATTACTTTCATAAAAAACGTAAAAACAGAAAAAAAAACTAAGAAGCAATTGCTGGAAATGAGTTTCTATTTTCCTAGTTTGCTCCAAGGATTAACGGGGATATTCACAATTTTTGCTGGCTTCTGTATGAGACTCAAAATCATATTAATTTTTGCTTATCACATCAAAATTTAACTCTATACCATACTACGCTCTAAGAAGAAGAATCACTAGTGCGGCTAAATTCTTACTTAAGAACTGATATGATATAAAAAAGTATAAAATTTTAATAAGTCATTTATTTATTTAAATACAATATTAGTCACGCTTATAGTACAAGTATTTATTTTGATAATTAATAAAAAATTCCAACGGCACTTTTAAAAACACAAACAATAAACAGGGAATAAATTTTCGTTTGCTGCACTTTCTGCTGTGTATTTGGTGTATCTGGTTTGGCAGTCCCTCTGAAGACTTCAACAGTAATCGGCCATCATACGAGGATCCCATCTTCCTTGGTACCGAGTTTCCATAGTTTTTAAATCTTGATGAAATCTCACGTCTTGTTCATGGCTTACATTTCATTTTTCTGGAAACCTATCAAGATGACTATGGAGGAAATGAAGCTTTATGCTCGTATTACAACCTAGACGATGAAATTTTTGAGGCATTGATTTCACTAAATCTTTGTAATTGAAGGGTCTTTTGTTTCCATGAAAATTGTTCGCGACCATAGTAAATTAAGTCCAGGTTTCTTCCTCAGTTTCGTTCATAGAGTTGACGAAATTTGGATCTGTCATTGAAGTTCTCATTTGAGGTCCATCAAATACCCCTGCTTTAATTTTTTTCATAACTGAGTCGTGGAAACTTTTGGTATATGTGCTCGAAACAGTCCCCTTGCAAATATATAATACAGGATGGCGCAGGGGAACGGCAAATTTTGAAATAACGTCATTTCCACGAATAAATTCATAAAACTAGTAATTTATTAACGAAAGTGCATGTATGCAGCATGCCATTTATGTTTTTACAATCAAAATGTCCAAAAGTGTCTCTTTACTTTTTAAAGATGACATCGGAAAGATGTCCTCCCATTCGGCGTTCACACTCTAACAGCCTGTTATGAAAACTCTGGAATGCGCGGTGTAGCAAATCTTGGGGAATTGCAGTGATTTCTTGTTGAATGTTCTCCTTCAGTTCATGGATTGTTGCCGGTCGTGTACGGTTAAAATTGCCATTAAACGACAATAACACCTTAACTATGAGTTTTCAAATAACAGGACGTGGTTCGTAAATATGTCGTCTTAAAGAAATGCGATATTTTTGAATATTTACGATAACAAATAGCTACACACAGCAATTTGCCAGGTTTTATTATATCCACTTACATTAACAACAACTGCATCTGATACCACATCAATTGGCGATTGCAGTTATGTACTTCAAACTAATTTAATTAAAATTGAGTTACTTAAACTGTATGAAGTGGGATTATACAGAATAACTGTTTCCTTTTTGATATATGTATGTACATATAATACATGCGTAACATAAGATATATAAGTTCTTAAGTCAATATCACCTTTGGAATATTCTGTATAATTGAAAATGCTTTAAAATCAATAATATATGTTAAGAATAAAGAACTTGTGTTATTTTTTTCCATATTATTAACACATGGGCTGAAAAGTCCCGGGCCTAACAAAGAAAACACGGTTATTTTAGTTCAAAATTAGCTTTATTCATCAACATAATCTCCATCAAGAGCAACATAATCATTGCACCCCCGCTCTAACATTTCAATACCACTTTTGTAGAACGATTTATCTTTTGCCTCAAAATAGGCCTCAGTTTCAGCGATAACCTCTTCATTCGTGCGAAATTTCTTACCGGCGAGCATTTTTTTGAGGTCTGCGAACAGCCAGTAGCCGCTGGGAGCCAAATCTGGCGAATACGGTGGATATGGGAACAATTCGAAGTTCAATTCATGTAGTTTTGCCATTGTTTTGATTGACTTGTGACACGGTACGTTGTCTTGATGAAACAACATTTTTTTCCTTGCCATATGCGGTCGTTTCTTTGCAATTTCGGCCTTCAAGCGCTCCAATAACGCTATATAATATTCACTGTTGATGGTATTTCCTTTCTCAAGATAGTCAATGAATATTACACCACGGACATCCCAAAATACCAAGGCCATAACCTTTCCAGCCGATTGTTGTGGTTTCGGGCGCCTTGGACGAGGTTCACCCGGTTGCTGTCCACTCAGATAACGATCGTTTTGATTCCGGAGTGAAGTGATGGATCCATGTTTCATCCATTGTCACATATCGACGCAAAAATTCCGGTTTGTTACATTTAAACATGGCCAAACACTGCTCAGAATCATCAATACGTTCTTGTTTTTGGTCAACAGTGAGCAAACGCGGCACCCACTTTGAACACAGCTTTCTCATAGTCAAATGCTCATGCAATATAAAACTAATACGTTCTTTTGATATCTTTACGATGTCAGCTAACTCACGCAACTTCACTTTTCGATCATTCAAAGCGATTTTGTGGATTTTTTTGATGATGGTGTTACCGTCTCATTTGGACGTCCACTGCGTTCTGCATCATCGATGTCTCTACGACCACGTTTGAAGTCAGCAAACCAACGTTTTATTGTTGTTTCTGATGGAGCGGAGGCCCCATAACACTTTTCAAGCTATTAGCGCTTAAATGCAACATCCTGTATATATCACATTCACGTATCCTGAAAGATCCTTCGAGGTACAACATTTGCATTTAAATTTTTGTTCTATTTCCGTTCGAGTTAATTTAAAAAAAAAACTGAAATATTATGGATTTTCGAAGGGGTGTTTCACCCTCTCAGAGTGAATTTCAACTGAAACAAAAAAAAATTATTTTCAAATCTCAACATACTTTACTTACCTATCAAGTTTCATTAAGATCTGAATTTGACACCCGAAAACCTTTTCTTGTTAGCAATAACTGAATAAATCGTATTCGCATGAAATTCTATAAAATATATTACCATATATGAATATTTCACGACTTCAATTTCAATTTAGTCCATAAATTAAGCAAAGCCCATAAAAATGTTTGTGAAATTTGAATTTAAATCAAACACTAGCACCTTCAAATTTCAATCATGCAGTATAATTCTTCTATCTCGCTGAATAGATGCATATTAAATATTTAAAGCCATCAGGAGGAATCTGTTGCAGACATTTTATACACATTTCATTTAATTATCAGTGTAAACAGAGGATAGTCGTTTCAAGTAAACTAGATTCTGTTACATGTATTAGCACTTCGATAAATGGAGGGTAAGGTCACACCTTGTTCTATTCGAGCTATTACTAAAGGGTTACCATATAATTACCTTATGTGTAATATAACACTAATGATTATAATAACTATAGCGACGATATTTTAATGAGCTGCGCTACTTTCAATGTCAAAAAAATTCCACCGAATCGTTGATAAGCTTCCTCCATTAAGATGTCGAGTTATCTAATTTTCCCTAATATTACAACTTCGTATATGAATTGTGTTGGGGTTATTTCACACCGTAACTTGCGTATAAGCTTTATTTTTAAATTGGTTGGTGATAGTTTGTAATGAAAAACAGGTGTGTCTTCACTTATTTTATTAATAAAATGAAACACTTAAACCCGCGCACACAATAACAGAGATGAGAGACTCTAACAATTTAAACGAAAAATACATCGAATATTTGCTGAAATTACATGATTGTTTGCTGCTTGACTACTGAATGTACTCAGTACTACTCGACAGACTGAATTTGTTAATTGATTAGAAATATCTGAGGGTAATTATGTTTGTAGACAAATCAAAAAGGATCTGTCTGCAATGTTTAATATTGTGAAACTGTAATGATCAAAATGTAATAATATACACTACTAATAGTAAGGATTTCTAAAATGCATACATTAAGTCGTAAAGGTAATTGCTAATGGAATCAGACGGTTACAAAAGCTATTAACCTGAGACAAAATTCTGAACAGACCCCCAGCACAAATTACAACCGATAAATTTGTCGAATCAATTTCACGCGGTAAACTTAAGCTTGGGGATCTGTCTGAAATATTAAGTCTGTATTAAATAAAATTGTACATGGATTCTCCAGGGATAATTCTGCAATTAAAACAACAGAATGGTAAATGTAGTAGTTACAATACATGAAAGTAAATAAATTTGTCTAGAAGACATATTTCATTTATTTGTTGAAAAAAATTGAAAATGTCATTATATAGAAAGGCAATCCCAAAAAAAGGTCTCCTATATTTTTAGATATACAAAGAACCGTTTATTTTCTATAATTGCTACATCACTTTAAAGATTGAAGAATGCTTTATTTTTCAACATAATCGCCATTTCGGTCGATGCATTTTTGTAGACGCTGTGGCAGTTTTACAATGCCCATGTCATACCAGCTTGCCCCCATTCCCTTCAGCAAGCGTTGAACCTCATCTTTCACCTCATCATCGGAGCAGAACCGCCGTCCAGACAAATGTTCCTTCAACTTAGGGAACAGGTGGAAATCGCTGGGTGCCAAGTCCGGACTGTAGGGT
The DNA here is from genome assembly GCA_023509865.1 of Trypoxylus dichotomus. Classification (NCBI taxonomy): domain Eukaryota; kingdom Metazoa; phylum Arthropoda; class Insecta; order Coleoptera; family Scarabaeidae; genus Trypoxylus; species Trypoxylus dichotomus. The sequence continues at coordinate 42,104,077 of CM042081.1, forward strand.
GGGTGTGTGATGACGTTCCAACCAAAATTTTGCAGGAGATCGACGGTTTGACGGGCGACGTGAGGACGGGCGTTGTCGTGGAGAATGCTTACACCCTTGCTCAACATCCCTCTTCTCCGGTTCTGAATTGCCCTTCTGAGTTTCTTCAGTGTTTCACAGTACCTGTCAACGTTGACTGTTGCCCCAGCAGGCAGAAAGTCGACCAACAGTACCCCCTTCCTGTCCCAAAACACAGTTGCCATGACTTTACCGGCAGATTGTGTTTGCTTGAATTTTCGTGGCTTGGGCGAAGAGGGATGCCGCCACTCGCGTGACTGTTGTTTTGTCTCAGGTGTAAAGTGGAATGCCCAGGTTTCGTCACCCGTGACAATCGAGTCCAAGAAGTTGTCCTTTTCGTCTCCATAGCGGCGAAGAAATTCGCGGGAAGAATCAACCCGTTGCCGTTTGTGGTCTTCTGTCAGGATACGCGGCACCCATCTTGCACACACCTTCCGATATTGCAACTTTTCCGTTAAAATCCTGTGGATGGTGCTTCTGGAAACCTCAGGAACCAAAATGCAGAGAGTATCCAGAGTGATCCTCCGATCTTTACGCATGAGTTCCTCAACTTTCGTGATTGTCTCGTCGGCAATTGACGGCCTCCCGTCATGAATTTCAGTACGACCGGCTGTAAACTCTCTACACCACTTGCGAACGTTTTTGACATCCATGCACGACTGTCCATACACTTCCGTCAATAGGCGGTGAATTTCAAGCGGTTTAACCCCTTTTGCGATCAAAAATCGAATAACTGCGCGCACTTCGCACTTAGGGGTAATGTTTATCGGGAGCTCCATTTCGAATGGCTACCAAGCCAAGACTGAGCATCCGAGTGAAGCGCCTGCGTGCTTATGTGGTAGCGGAGAAGGCACCACTCACAACAGTGTTGCCAACAACCGTATTAAAACTTTCTCTACGTCCCCAAAAAAATAGGAGACCTTTTTTTTGGGATTGCCCTCGTAGATAACAATGTATACATGGTAAAACATAATAGGCAATGGAGTTGAAAATAGCTTAAATTTTACAACCATAATAATTATTTAAAATTAGAACTGACCATGTTAATAACGACATTTAATTATAAACTATTTGAAGATTTTTTAATTTAATCTGATGCTTGTGAGGAAATCGAGTCCACTATCATTGCCGTCTCCAACAGAAATTAGAAATGGTTCTATAACCCCCTGGATAACTACACCGATATCATTCACACTCGCTTCTATTCCGATAGCATATGCAGTTCTGACAAGTTGTTGCAGTTACTTAATTGATGGCATTGTGTTAATGTAGCTTAACTTCGTTTGATTTGAAAATTCTGTTGTTTGCAGCAACCTCAACTTTTATTTGTGAGTTCAATTGGATTGAGTTAACAGTGGTGTGAAGGTAAACGAAGAAGAGTTGTGTTCTTTGACTGCAATTTCATCAATTACATATGAATTGTATTTAATTTTCACCACATTTACCAAATTCAACAATTCTGCTCTAACCATATCCTTTTCATACTCTATCACCTTATTTTGTAACCGATTTTGTACGTCCGCTTTTATCCACATTCTTGTTGATGTTTTTTGCCTTCCGGCTATGATATGGTGCATTATCCATCACTACGATAGCATTTTTTGGTAAATATTGTAATATTTTACTAAACCACTCCTCGAAAACTATGGAATTAATTTCCTCGTGTTAATCAGATGTTTTCTTTCGACGAAACAATCTATACAAAACATATTGTGAACTATTAGGCGAACAACAGTTTTGACGACCCCATCAAAACATTCCAGTAAAGATGGTCTACCAATTATCTTTTTTTGGCTCTGAAGTTTTGCCTGTTTTTTTTTTTGCACTCAATAAAGTTACCTAGTATTAGGGAGATCTGCTTAATCATGTCACTTTTTCTTGTGTTGGTTGTATCAGTTACAATTTTTTGTATGCATTCAAAATTGTCTGGTTTTCAGCGTTACTCAAGTAATTTGCTTTCTCTCATGTCTTTGGGGGAGAATATATACATACCTGTACTTTTAGCAGTGCTGGTGATAGGTTCTGCATCCATAATTGTAAGCTACAGAATTATAATTCTACTAAATTTCTTTGTATTTGCATATTACTTACATAATCGATTAATTTTTAAATCAAAGCTCTAAGAAGAACTAATCTATACCGCAAATAGCTAAGGTAATAATTATGAACAAAGCTGTCGAAACGCAAACGTGATATAAACAATAGTAAGGATGTCGAAATCTTTGACAATTTACGGCAAAAAGGGAATGTTGTACGGTGTGATATCGCCTCGCTTTCAGTCAATAAGAACTATCATTTGGGGGTATTCAGAAATTTGTTTCTCTCTTTTTGGAATACTGTATAAGTCATGTGTCTACTTAAATGTGGAATGTTAAATATGTAAACATATAATTTAATTCAAGCATAATAATATTTATGTATTACCTAACTCGTAAGTTTATTTCCGTCAACATGGCCTCGTTTGGCTTTGATAACCGGTGAAAAAAATTTTAGGCATCCCTCGAAACAATTTTTCGAGACGATCTCCGTCAATTTGTTACCATACGTTCTGTAAATATTCCTATAGGTGTTGGGTGCTCTGAGGTTGTCGCTGTCCAATCCTTCGATGAGGCTCATCCCATAAGGGAGGCCATGGGGAGGCCAAACCACTAATTTTAGTTCATTTCTTGTCGCTTTTTGTTCTAAAAAGTTTTTGCAAATTCGAGCCGTATGTTTGGGATTATTGTCTTGCTGGAATACAAATAGCTCATCAACAAGACGGCTTCTACACGAAATAGCATGATTTTGCAAAATGTCAAAATCCTTAAGAGTAGAGCAATTTCTCTCGATATATCCTTCGCGGCGAAGAGTACAAATATTACTACGTTGTTCTACAGTCAACTGTCTGCGTTTTGGAATTTTTACGCTCAGTACTTCACCAAACTGTTATAATTGCACACTGATTTCAAAAAAAAAATAATTCCACACAGGAGGTGATAGGGTACTAGGAATTTATACCTTTACCACATGCACTAAACGATTATCGACGTAGTACTAAACCGTCATCCCCGTCAAACAATAGTCATATTCTTGGAAAAGAATAATAACATGTATTTGCACTCAATAATTTACATTAAGAATTTCACTTTGCTCCCAAAGGACGGTAGTGTAAAGACACACAAAAGGAAAGACTTCTTTTACATTCTTCAATGACATAAAATAAGTAGAAAGGTTATAGCTTCTCTCTTCTTTGAATAGCTTTACTGTTTCCTATATTGGCGCGTGGTGCTCGTCTACAGAGTTACTAAAACCTATATACACTACCATAACTGTGTACCCATTTCAAGCATTGCAATTGGAAATTATTTAAAGAAACTATCCCTATCAAAACATTTGTGCTATTAAACCATAAACCATAAGTACGAGATAAATTAAATTCCTACATAATGTTCTGTGAGTATCTAATGAGCCGACTGATATTAAAATATCGAAAATGATCCATTTTGTAGTTTAAACACGTTCAAATAATGGGTCATCATAAAATACGAAAATAGAGGAAAGCGATTCGAAATTCCGCTATCAATCGTATATGCATGTCATATCTTAATTACAAATAAAACAGTGACTTGAATATCTATTAGCATTCAGTGAACTAAAATAGTTTTTAGCATTTTATCCTCATTAAACAAACACTGGAAACGTCTAGCTCAACTTTCTTTTTCTCGCAACTTATAAGAAAATAACTGATTTGCTCTCACACTAAAAAATTCACTTATGCTCGTTTTGATCGACTCTATTGTGGTACTTAACTATTTTAATGTTAATGAAATTAGTGTTAATTGATTCAATATACTACACTAGGGTGACAGAATAAAATAGACACCTACTAATTAAAAAAAAAAGATTATATTCTCGTTATATATACAAAATATTTTAAAGTTTTTAAATTAGACTAATATTTTGTCGATCCACCTTTACTTGCGTGAAATGCTGCGAGTCGTCGTGGCATAGAATCTTATTAAATGATTAATGGTGTCTTCCGGAATATTTAACCACTCTTCTGTAACGGCTGCCACGAGTTCTTATTTATTGCTGGGTTTTCGGGGTCGTTTCGCCATATTTGTCTGGATTATGCGCCAAACATTCTCTATCGGATTCATGTCTGGTGATTGGCCTGGCCATGGTAAAATCCGAATCCCCTGTTCCTCTTTCCATGTAGTTGTTGTTCTTGCTTTGTGGCGGGGTGCTCCATCCTCCATAAAAGTGGCGTCTTCTTTAGATAAAATGGCGTTGTCGAATATCGGTAGTAGTCCCTCTGTTAATATTTGGATATATTTTGCCGCATTTATGTTTTCGTCGCAGATTACTAATTACGATCTTCCACCATACCATATCGCGCCCCACACCATGATGTTGGCACTGCCGTATTTCACCGTCTAATGTAAAAATTTGTCGTCCAGTTGCTGTGACGAACGTCTCCATACCCACGTACGACCACTATCACTGAATTGGCAGTATCTGCTTTCGTCTGAAAAAATGACAGACCGCCAAAACTCTTCGGGCTTCGTTCGCATTTCGATTGCCCAAGCCATTCGGCGCCGTTTTTGAAACGCCGTAAGCGGTAGAGGTTTTTTTTTTGTCATCCTTTTATACATTCTCACACTGTGGAGGTATCGCAGAACGGTGCGCTGACTTTTCTGTGAAGTTGCCGCAAGCTCAGCTGTACTTTTTCGCGGTTCTTTTAACACTTCGCGCACAAGCACCCTTTTACTTCTTTCAGAAGGTCCGGCACGACCTGGTCTTGGCTCCACTGTTGTTTTTTCCTTGCGTTTAAATTGTGTAATCACACGGTTAACTGTGGACAACGGAATATTTAAAAACGATGCGACCCCGGGTGAAGTCGCTAATATCACTCGAACCTTGTAAGCGAGGCATAGTTGTAACGATACTAAACTATGACGAATTCCTTCCGATACATCTACCCTAATGACAAGAGAAAGTTCTTAATTCGTTCTTAGAATTTAGCTGTTTACATATTTATATCGCTTTACCTGGTGTCTATTTTATGCTGTCACCCTAGTGTTATATGATTGACTAAATTTACTCTCTAGCATGCCATAAAATTTTTCTTCTTTAAACTTAAGGTGGTTGAATAACTTTAGAAGCGTATAAAATGACTTATTTTGTGACATTAGTAACAGCAGTATGAAAGTTTAATAACAATAAAAAATGGTTACATTAAATGTTCAAAGTGAGCTTCTTCATTTTCTATCCATAAAGCCACTATTCGTTTCATGTTATTTAAACCACTCCTTAAATTATCTGGTCTAATTTCCTCGCAGACGTATGGGGACGATTTGTAAATATTCTCTTTTTTACGTGTGGATATATGAAATAATTGTTAAATCAGGAGATAGCGGTGGAAAGTCTACTATACGATTAACATAGAATTCATGCAATAATTCGATCGTTTCCCTTATCGTATGGGGTGCTGGATTATCTTGCTGCAAATACCCCTCGCGGAGTTTGTCATTGTGTAATTGATTTAAAAGTGGTTGTAGTAAGCCAAATCCGTATTTTTTGAGAATACAAGGATCACTCAAGAATTTCATGTGGATTTTCACTATACCAGATGCGCATTGTTTGTGTATTTATATATCCTGATAAGTGACCATGCTTCATCCGAGAAGAAGGATTTGTCAAGAACACCATCCTTATTCATCGTACCTAAAAACCATTGACAATAATTAATTCTTGACGATGGATTCTCAAATAACTGGAGTTGTGGTTTGGGCTATTTCCATTGTTCGTCGAACTTGTATAGTCCGACATTTCGGCAGTCTGTCTACTGCCGTCTTCAGGGGCGCCTTGAGAAGGGCTGTTGCTTGCCAGAGCAATCATGCTTCAGTGATTTTTTGTCTGACGCATTTGCCTTATAAGCTATTATTTTCTGCGCAGAAGGGGATGCGCAGTAGACACAATAGATCGATTTTTTTGCTCATGGGCGGTCGCCGATCTAATTATAGTGGCCAGACGTTCTTTATTTCCAGGTTGGGTGTGCTGATGCGATTGGTGTGGTGGCCATATATGCTGCTTCCAACAGTTTTCTTTTCGTGGTGTTGTCTTCTTTATCCAGGATTGCCACATTATTCCATGCAATCCTATGCTCCACTTCCCAAGCATGTAGAGCCAAACATGACATCCGTTTCCCCCAACCGAATCAGTCTCTGGTGATCTTTGGTTCTGATTGACAGGGATCTGCCGGTTTCTCCTATGTACGGCCTTCCACATTCGACGAATGCCAATGGTCTTAATACGCACCCTGTTTTAATCGAATTTGTTGGAAGTTCTGACTTTATTCCTGATGTTTTCTCCATTCCAGGCTTTGCCATACATATTCTCTTCTTACCCTATCAAAAACTTTTTTAAGATCTATAAAACATATATGTATTTCCTTTCATTTCCCTAATGTCTAATTACAAATATTAAGTCTTGGTGTTGTTTCCAGTTTCCCTCGGAGTCTCTTTTTTAGTATTTTTGTCAATACTTTTCCTGAGATGCTAGTTAACGTTATTCCTCTGTAGTTTGAACATTCCTTAGTATATCCTTTTTTGTATATGGGCACAATTATTCCCATATTCCATTCCTTAGATATTTCTTTCTTTTATTATGATGTTGTTTAAGAGGTCAAGTAGTTCTTTGTTACCTTTATCTCCCATGTATTTTATCAATTCAGCCGTGATATGGAAACGTTTATAGATCTTTTTTAAGAATTGCCTGGTATGTCGTTGTGATGGTTTACCACTACTAGTTTTCGGGACACAGACCCTATTTTACGAAATTTTGCCTCTAATTCTTGAATAACATGCCGCAAACTGTCACATGTTATTGGAAAATTTTGGAAATTGTGCCCGAAATTCATCTATACATGGTCGCAAAAAGTACGACCGTTCTCCATTTTCTAATGTTATGCAGTTTCTGAAGTATGTTTCGATAATAGAAAGTTTGTGATTTATTGTAAACATTTTTGTATCCACAAACCAATACAGTACGCATGACAAAAGTATTTTACTTATTACTGTGAATTCACTACTCATTACCAACAAGATATTTTGAAGAAATGATTTCATGGCGTGATAGAGGGTAAATCTATATGATGATATTGTAAAACTGACAAATACTTGCTGAAAACGTTATTCTTAGTTTACTATTCTATTTTTTCAGGGTAGTTTATTTGGGACAGCATTAGGACCTCATTGCTATCAACACTCGGAAACGTATAAGTCAGCAATATCGTCAGGTATAACAACGTAATTTGTTTAAAACTTACTGCTAATAGAAAAGTCTAATAGAAACTAATAGAAAAGTCGTCCCCATTTATGTTTACTGATCATTAGAATTCATCAATTATTTACGCCTAATAAATATTCCATTAAAGAAACTCTGTCGGAGCTACTTTTTTTGTCGATTCATTAAATAGTTTATATATACATATATAGTCGCAGATACGCAACAAAGTTGCAAAACATCCAGAAATGAAATCTGTTATTTCAGGCCCGTTCCCAGCGGACTGGAGAGAAGCCTGGCATCAAGAAGGTAAGTAATACCAACCTATGCATAATTAATGGCCTAAATGCGAACATTTAACCCCCTTGCTCCGTGTAAAATACGCTCTCGCTTGCGAATAATCGGACATGGCAAAATGCGGCGCTCGTGTCCCTAACAATATCTCCGTCTCGTTCAACGAGAAATTATTTCTATTCCGTTGTTATATTATTGCGATGATGAACAGGCGGCGGGGTAGATGTTCACTTGTTTTACGCGCGGTCTTCTTTAATTATTAACACAGTCCAATGATGGACTCGTTACCTCTGAGATTCCCAAGCAGTTGTAATTAGGAAGCGGCTGTTAAATATCTACTATTATGTTTCGAGTAGCGTAAAGAAGAATATAAATGAAATATTTGCCGGAATTTACTATGAATTTAAGTAAATATCTCACTTTTTCTCATATCTCATCTAATAGTAATATATAGTCTCGGTAAAGTGCGACAAGTTACAGTGCAGTGCGGAGAACAACGTGGAGGAGCCGAGCGGCCACAGCAAATATTTTCTAAATCACATTTTACCTGACTACCTTGAAACATTTTCTGGCTTTTCTTCATAGCTTAGGCGTGTCTAGGATCGAATTATAAAACTACCTTCTTTACATTATCAAAAAGTTCGCAGTAGTAATCGGCTGTGGTGGTTCAGGCACTTTGGGACACAGTTCGTGAAATCTTTTTCTACGTTTTGGAGACTTTAGAAATACTGCCTTCATATGAGCTATTAAAGTATTTACTCGTGAATAACATTTATGGACCAATTGCGCCACAAGGTTCAAAGCATGGATTTAATTATTACACGTGATAGATCGCCGCTCTCTTCCTAAAGGAAGCCTAACGAAACCATGTCAGCGGCACTGTCTCTCACAAACATTAAAAGTTGGATTGCTGAAACCTGAAATTTGCTTAATGCCCTCAACACCACTTCTGAAATTTGGTTTGTGACGGTTCAAACTCTTCCTCATTCCTACCATCACATTCACCACAAAATGTTGTTTCGTGTATACAAAACCACAATTTTTTATCTGTCAATTCTGCTTTAATTCTTCTTTCAACATAGTCACGAACAGATGACATAAACTTTCTTAACTATGTTCAATTTGGTAATGTATAGTCCGAATACTTGCTCCAGAACGAGACAAATGCACGTAATGCAAGTAAAGTGAACGGTACATTACATAGAATAAAACAAACACCTATGTATGTATATCAAGTAGTAATTGTTCACTGTAGCGTTTGCCACTGATTGCAGAACAGTGTTTTATAGTTTTGCTGGTACATGTCGAATAGTTGTCGCACTTTACACATTTAATTCTATCGCATTCTAGATAAATCCGGCATACTCGCTATTACGTTTTCCAGTTTTTTCGAAATACATCGTTTCCGAAGCGAGCCTAAATGCGGCATTTTCTAAGTATGCGTGTACTGACAAGCACTCACAACGTGTCGCGCGCTTCACCCCTCCATGTTATTCCCCGCACGGCACTGAAACTTGCCCCAATTTGCAGAGACTAGTAATGTATAATCAGCGAAATTTCTATAGTTTCATATGAATTTTTGAACAGAATATTTACCTTTTTTAATATCTCGGGTAAATTATACATCAAAGTTAATGCTGAACTACACATGCAGGAGAAAACATAATTAAAAAAAAAAATTTCTACGGAGAATATTTACAATAATGGTAACTTCTTTCTATAGGTCCATTAACACAAAATTCTTTCTATTGTCCGCACCGACACACCAGTTGCTTCATGAACACTTTTACTTCTTTCTTTCTTTTCCTTCACATTTTTTCTTTCATTCTTTTACTTCACTTAATGATACTGTACTTTTATGTTTATAGAAATAATTGTAAACAGTAACAACTACAGTATATTGACAAGAAAAACACTGTATTGGAGTGGTCTTTTATTTTTATTTTTCGATCTCCAGTCTCTTCAAGCCGTAGGAAAAGTAGGATGTTTCGAGTTCTGCAAAACAACCATCTGTAGCTGCGACGACCTCCTTATTTGAGGCAAATCTCTTTCCTCCGAGTGATTTTTTCAAGTTTGAAAATAGAATAAAGTTGTTGGGGGCTAGGCGCAGTGAATATGGAAGATGAGAGACTACTTCGCAGCGCAACTCATTCAATTTGGAAACAACGATGCGGGATGAATGAACCAGTGCGTTGTCGTGGTGGAAAAGTACTTTTACGAAACCGCTTCTCCTACAATACTGCATCGAATCGGGTCAATAAATCGCTGTAGTATTGCCCCGATGTGATCGTCCTTCTCTTCTGCAGATAGTCGATGAGGATCACACCTTGGCAATCCAAAAAATTGTCGTCATCACCTTTCCGACCGATGGAACAGTCTTTGGTTTTGTCGGAGCCGATTCGTCCGGAAAAATCCACTGCTTCGACTGCTTCTTGGTCTCCGATATGTAGTGATGGATCCAAGTCTCATCCACGGTTACGAAACGCATAAACACTCCTCCGAAACGGTCACCCGATTTTGTTTTTGCTCCGGTGCGAGCAAACGCGGTACCCAACGCGCCAAAAGTTTTATCATACCCAAAATTTCGTGTAGGATATGTGCAATGTGTTCTGAGATGCCCGTTGTCTCTGCTATCTCTTTCAGCTTCAATCGACGATCGGCTAGCACGACATCATTTTTTTCGTTTTTGTCACTTGTGTTTGTGCAGCCACGTCTCAACTCGCTCACCCAGAGACTGATGGTCGAAAATGATGAGGTACATCCGCCATGAATCTCTAGCAAAACATTTCGAAGTTCCGTGGCCGTTTTCCCGGCCATTCAGAAGTGTTTTATCACTGCACGAAACTGGGTTTTATCCATTTTTGCAAAATTGCCTGACTTGCTACACAAAACACACTGTTACACAACAACTATTGACAGTAGATGGCTGAAATTTTGACGGTTGCCATAGAAAAGGTTGCCGTTGACGACCAATGAATCCACTTCAACATTGTGCCATCTGTTGCCGATTCCGGAAACATTTCAATCCGTCCTCATAACAATAAACTTTTGAATGTGTTTAGAGGCTGTTTTTACATTGAAAGGTAATACCTGATTTCGCAGAATATCTACCTAACTCTGTGAAGCTACCTTAGTAATTTGGCTGTTTTGAATTAACATTATTCTACGTATTCTGTGTATAAAATGTAATAATTTGTTTTATGTTATTTTCTCTTGCATGTGTATTTCTTTGTCATTCAACATTAACTTCTATACATAATTTGCCGAAGACATGAAGAAAATCAAATAATTTGTTCAATGATTTTTGCGTTCCTCACTCTTTTAAGCATGTAACTAGTCAACTTTTCCTTATTAGGTAACAGCTGTGAAACGGACGATAGCGAACAGTATGTACCGGACACCGATTTCCAATCGACCAGCGTAAATGGTATGTTTTTGCAATGATTTATAATTAAAATCAATTACTTTAAACTTCTATTTCTCGAATTAATTTGTGTATAATATATTGAGGAGGTTTTATTTACAGTAGACAAAAACTAACCCGTTTTTAGAGTCTATTTTTTAAAGCAATCAATATTTCGCAATTGTTTTGCGCTTCATCACTTTTTTTGATATAGTGCAATACGTATAAGTATACATTTGAAATTGATTGCTTAAGCTATAAAGAAAGAAGGAATACTCCACTTTACGTGGTTCAGTTGATCCCCATCTTAGTGATCAAGTATATTGCAATAGGTTCTTTTATGACTCGGTTCTCCTCAAAAACATGTCCACCTTTCACTGAATTTGTAAACTTACCTTTCATTGAGCTTACTTTCCTTATTTACAGGTTCCTTTAATCTAATAGTAGCGTTCGGGAGAATACATTGTTCAAGTCCTTCTAAGATCGGCTAGCACATTAACATCAGACTAAATTAATCTTTATAGAATCGTAGATTACAGTTTTCTCGTGATATACACTAGAGCTCGCTTATAAAGGACTCACACATAACGTACTTTCGAATACAGCGTACACTTTCCCTGGTTCCGGCAAAGCCTTATTTCAAATAATGTATTTTTGTTGCGTTATTACGTACAAACATCTTGTTCAAAAAGGAATTATGTTTTTTTTAGAACGCACCTGACTTTTTTAGTAACGCACTTACTATATAAATCTAGTATAAAGCAGCACGCTGTATGTGTTAAAAACCGGAGAATTACCTTTCTCGAATGAACAATAGAAACTCATACACCACAATCGCTGTTAAGTAGGGCGTATAATATAATGTACTAAAGGGATTTTCTTATTTCTCTTTGCACGCGTTGCAGTTATCATTCGTTAAAGTTCTTACTTCTTCTTCTACTAAGCGACGGCGTAAAGCATTATCAATTGAAAAGAAAATAAATATAAACAAACAAAGCTTGATAACAAATTTCGCAAGAAACCATAAAAAGTAGTTTTTAGCACGCCTGGAAAATTAATTTCGATTAAGGCGCATAATACGCACATAATGTCAGTAATTTCTTAAATTCCGGTTTTGAAGATAGATGGGTCAGAATTCGAGTCCTATTAAATGGCCATCACGGTTCTCGAATTTACAGATTAACAAACAATTTATTACAATCACAAATTAGTAGTTGAAGGAACAGAAAAAATACAAAATCCTTAGTTAACGTTAGTGGAATCACTGAAAATCACAAAATGTGGAATCACAAAAAATGCATCTCCTTATAAAAAAGTTTATTAGTGTTTTAAATAAGCATTGAGCCTTTTAACGTATTAACGTGTATCGGGCAATTTATCTCACCACCTCTGGATATCAATTTTTCAGTAAAAATTTCACGAACAACTGGTAAGGACGCGTTAGACGTGTGAAATGTCGCTCTATCCTGTTAAAACCAAGTTTTTCGATTGTACTACATATACACTACCGCTCAAAAGTGTTTAGGTACCCCTGTTTTCATGGATTATTCATATAGTACTATGTTTACCAAAAAAAACATTATAATAAAATTAAATACGTATTTAAAATGTAGTTCAGTCCATTATATCGCATAAGGTTTACTATTATTTACCTGCACTTGGTCAGATTACCATAAACTGTTTATTGCGGTGGAATTACAATAACAATCCCTCCGAATTTACTGGGTAAATTTAGTCATCTGTTAGATTGTAGGTAATAATGTTTAAATTACCTTCCTAGAAGATTATAGTGAAATCTGTAACCTATGGTCAGTTGCAGTGTGGTATTTACTCTATTCACGTCGTGAGCGAAATATCGTGTGACAATTTTTTAAAATGCCTCCGCGAAGAAAAATTAGTACGGAAACACGTGCGCTTATAATAGCTTAGCATAAAAGTGGCATAAGTAATCGACAATTTGCCAAAAAATTGAAAATACACAACGCTACGGTTGACTATAACGTAAAAAAAAATCGAGAAACTGGCAGTTTTCTTAATAAAAGACGGAGTGGAAGGCCAAAAGCGACAACATCTGCAGATGATCGCGAATAGAATAGTGGTTACCAGCAAGTTAAATAGACGCAAAACAGCCCCGGAAATCACCGCAGAATTAAATGTTGGTCGCCAAAAACTAGTCAGTGTTTCTACAGTCAAACGTCGCCTACAGGAAGCCGGGCTCCATGGACGTATTGCGATGAAAAAGCCATTACTACGCAAACACAATAAGCGAAAGCGACTTAAATGGGCTCGTGAACACCAACACTGGACCATAGAAGAGTGGAACAGTCCTATGGACGGATGAGTCCAAATTTGAGCTGTTCGGAACCCGAAGACGCATATTCGTAAGAAGATCTATGGGTGAACGTGCCAGACAAGAGTGTATTGCTGCTACCGTGAAGCATGGTGGAGGTTCTATCATAATTTGGGGCTGTTTTACTGGCAGTGGCAGGTAGTGTAGGGGACATTGTGAAAATTGATGGTATATTAAAAAGGAAGGCTACCGCGAAATTTTGGAGAACCACGCAATACCTTCCGGAATTCGACTTTTGGGTCAAAATTTTATCTTCCAGCAAGATAATGACCCAAAACAATCCTTTAAATCATGTAAAGACTATTTACGCCATTTAGAAGAGGAAGGAACTCTCAAAATTATGGAATGGTCTCCCCAGAGTCCCGACTTGAATCCAATCGAGTTACTATGGGAAGATCTAGATCGAGAAGTGCGGAAATCGGCTCCGACATCAGCTACTGACGTGTGGAACAAATTGCAATCGAGTTGGACCTCAATAACACAAGAAACTCTGGCAAAACTTATTGCGAAAATGCCTCGATTGTGTGCTGCAATTATTAAATCAAGAGGATGGCACATAGATGAAAGCAACATTTAAATTAAACGTTTTAATTTTCACATTTATTTAACATATTTTTATTCATGTACGTGTATCTGTACATAAAAAATAAATATTATTAACATTTTTGCTGAGTTTTTATACTTTTTTGCTGTCAGTAAGAGTGCCTAAACACTTTTGAGCGGTAGTGTATATGGATAATAAATAATAAAATAAGGGTTTGAGCGGAATGTATTTCCAAGTTAAAGCCGTTCTCACCCGCATTATGAACATCTTCCGACATTGCCAATGTTAGTTTCACTTGATTAACAAATTGCTCACTAAACTTTGTTATTTTACGAGAAACAATTTTCTGTGCTTGTTCGAAATGTCATATCCACCAATGACTAGCCATAAAGTTAGAGTGGTCAATATCTTCTTTTGCAAGCAAAGCCCACCTGCGAAGATCTACGTATGTCGTAGGAAACACTTTCAGTGTTCATAGCACCTTTAAATTTTATGAGAACATACTCTGTAATGTATCTCATTTTATCCCTGTTACTACCACCCGGATCAACACCTTCTTCCCACCTTTGAACCTGCGTAGTCGATTTTACCTCCAAAATAGTTACACGCCAATAGTGCAAGTCCTATGATTGTATTTAGTATTGATGGACAGAATATTCTCATGGATATGTTTACGCGTACATTTTAGCAACATTTCCCTTAATATTTCTAAGAACTACAAGACAAATCTACAATTGAACCTTATTTCACCTAAAAATTGCTTAATATTACCTTTTTAAATCGATGTTGCACAGATTCCAGAGAACGTCGCTTCGATTTCGCACTCCAGTAATCAACAGTTCGCCTTTTATATTCGATATCAATGATAATTCCTGCTTCCTGGGGGACACAACCTTCGTGTTCGTAATCTTCATCGTACTCACTTCTTGGTTCAACGGATTGCGGCTCATGTGAAGCAGCACAGCCTTCATATTCTAGTACTGCATCTGTTTCAAACGCAAATATTGGCTGCTCTTGAGCTCTTGCAATGATATCCCGTAAAGCATCATGTAACTCTTGTTCTTCACGTGTAATACGGGTAACAACGATGTTTGCAGAAAGCTTTGCTGCACGTAACAAATTTAGAACATTGGCAATGCTGATTCTCATGACTTCAGCAACGATGGTTAACAAATAGCTACCGAAGCGCAAACGTCACCAATAAACTCTAAACTGCAGAAATTAGTCTCTCTCCATTTATATATTTATATGCCTTCCGAAGATCGATATTAGAAATAGGAAAATTTCGTTATTTATGTTACAACAAAATTTCTTGACTTGACAGTCCTGACATTGACAGTATACACATATATACATAGCATCTGTATTAATGTGTAATTAATTCTGAAATGTATAAAGAAATGGGGGAGTGGGGGATTATTTTCGTAAACAGATACTTGGTATCGGGAAAACAGTTAACAGCATCGTTTAGGACATATAAAACAGATCTTGGGGTTAGAGTGGCCGACATCCCCCTAAATTGGTCTATAAACCCACCAAATTTTATTTAAATCGGTGAGACACATTTGTCCACCTTCCCTTGTGAGCAATGAAAGCACTCGCGTTATTCGGGTCGTAAGCGACTTTCAGCGATATTGATATGACAGTGCAGGATATAATGATTTTATTATACGTTAATTGCCACTTGACAACTAAATCCACATTTCGAAAATGTCAAAATATATCAGAGAATTACCAGCACGCGATAGGTTTGCGATATTTTTAATGTTACTTTATTTGTGGAAGGCAACAGACGCCTGCAAACTGAGAGAAAGGGTGCGCGATATACATCTCTACAAAGTTGGAACCACCTCTGCCGCGACACTATGGCATCCTCCTCCACTGCCGCTATGGCCGGTACCAGTTTCAACTTCCAAACCCTCAGTATCTACTGCGGAGCCGAGCATTACAACGTCGGCCACAAGGGCAACTGCTACAACCCCATCGAGAATGACACCACCAACTACGGAACCGACTATTACAATATCGACTACTACAACACCTACCACCACAGCGTGTACTACAACGACGACGACGACTACTACAACACCCACCACCACAGCGCCTACTACAACGACGACGCCGACTACTACACCGACGTCGACTATTGGCATGCCAACTGGCCCGCCACCTATCGATTTTCTAAATAGATCTTTTCTGGTCTTCAGTGTGCATGGAGGTCTCCAGATGGTTCGGGGCACCGGAGTGCGAATTCTTCCTTTCGTGGTGGTTACCACAGAGTATATTATGTACAGGTTGGCTGACTTTATAAATTACTATATCACCGATGACGGCAGTAGAAGCTCGTATAAGTGCGATACTGGTGATGTGCATAAAGGGATTGTAGTTACCGTAAAAAAAGGCGGCGCCAGCAAGGTTAAACTGAACACGATTCCGATCGCGACACGGACGATTACGCTGGCAGATGCGAAATGTTTCGTCGTTGCAACCGATAAGGAATTAACCAAGATCACGTACGCCGTATACTTGATAACAAATCCGTCTTGCGGCGAAAATAACATCTGCGCTCGTCCATATGAAGGCAAGGTTTGCTTTTATGCAGAAGGTTCGGCGTTGGTATGCAACGGCCGTTTGGCAGGTGTACGTCAAGATAAGAAGGAATGTGTGACGACAAAAGATTACTACACGTTTTTCAACGTACGTACCCGGGATGCTTGGATATTGGAGAAGGCGAAAAAGTCATATTATTACGACTATGACATAATCGAAAACGGGGAAAACTATTTCCAAAGCATGGCTCTAATTTTAGTCGTATCCTCTAAGTTACCGATTGCCACTGCGTGTTTGCATATATTTGTCATATAATGGATTTGTAATAACACAGTCCTTAATTATATTTGTCTTTTTAACTGTTAAGTAATCTTAATGTCTTTTCTTTTATTATATGTAAGCAAAGCTACTTATATAGTTGCAACGGTTGTCGGGTTCCCCCGTGTCACTAGGTGTTTGTCCCTGACGTTTCGCGAACAACTACGGTTCGCATTTTCAAAGGTACTGGCTTCGTGCACGTTGTTGCTGCGTTAAGTATGCTCCTCAGCTCCTCTGGATCGTTGCATGCATGCGCGGCAAGCGCCAATAGCGTGACCGGATGCGCGCAGTGCCGTTGTCCATATTCGGTTCAGTTTTGGCCCGTGGTCCCTGTTGATGTTATTAGGATTTTTGTATATTTCAATGGCTTCCCTGATTAATCGGCTATAGTAGTTCTTAGTTGATTTTAGAACTTTTGTATCTTCGAATCTAATCCTATGGTTCGGGTCCGGGTGGATATGTTCGGCAATGGCTGATTTGTCTACTTGTTTCAACCGCACATTCCTCTCGTGTCCTTCTTTCTGGTGTTGATCGAACGTCCTGTTAAGCCGATGTACACTTTCTCGCATGAGCATGGTATGCTGTACAATATTGGCGCCCTCTTCTGTCTCAATTGTTTTATTGTTCCGTAGAAGAATTTTTGGTTTTCTCTATAGTTATCTCTCAGTCTTAGTCCGAGCTCTCTCCAAGAATTTTCTTTGGCCCTCTTGATACTCTCTTTAGCTTCTTTTCTTGCGATTTTGTACATCTTATAATCTTTATCTTTCCTGGTATGCATGTACCTGATCCATTTCTTTTTCTTATCTTTCACTTTGAGTTGTATTTCTGCTGTCCACCGTCTGCTTCTTTTTGTGTACGTATTTGCTATTTTTGTTATACCGCAGCTTTCTTGTATCGCCTTTAGTATGATGTTTTTGAATCTTTTCCATTTGTCCTCTATCCCTATTTCGTTTTTAGTCTCTTGTTCAAACAGTTTATTTATCTTGTATTGGTATTTCTCTCGAATTTCTTCCTCTTTCATTTTGTAGCTTTTTATTTTTTTCCTTAATTACTTTTTCCTTTTGTCTTCTTTCGTCCTTTTTGTATTTTTACTAATCTTCATCTGTAGCAGGTTATGGTCGCTACCTAGTTCCGCATTAGTTTGGACTTTGACATCTGTTTCCTTCCTCCAGTTTTCGGCATCTATTAAGAAATAATCAACGATTGATTTTCCTTTCCTGCTAGGCACTCCTCTTGTATATTTGTGGATGTCTTTATGTCTAAATTTCATATTTGTTATAATCATGTCGTTTTCGATGCACATATCTATTATTCTTCTCCCGCTGTCATTTATGGTCTTTTCACCTTCCCTCCCCATACAAGGCTTACTTGGCAGATGCTGAAATTAATATCAACAGAGATCCTAAGTTGTTCTGGCGCTTCATTCACAAGAAAACTTCTTCCAGAATTCCGGGAAGTATGCAGTATGACGGCAGAGAATTTACCCAGCCAAACGAAATCGTGGATGCCTTTTCCAGTGTCTTTGCGAGTATGTATAAACCTAGTGTTCAAAATGTATCTTTCAACTCTTTTCTCAATTATAATAATTTTTGTGTTCATGCCTTCTCTGAATTGGATGTGGAGAACAGTATCAGGAGACTTAAATCTAATATGACAACTGGAGATGATGGAATACTGAGCTTCTTTGTACGTGATTGTGCTCCTGTTCATTCCTATCAACTGTCAACTATATTCCACCTAGCGATAAGCACGTCAACTTTTCCAAAGGTTTGGAAAATTAGCAGAATTACCCCCGTATTTAAGAAAGGAAACCGATCTAACATTGCTGATTATAGGCCTATAAGTATACTGCCCAATTTCGCTAAGGTATTTGAACATTTGCTTTACAAAGAAATATCTACCTGCATAACTCCTTTCATATCTGAGCATCAGCACGGTTTTGTTGCAGGTAGGTCGACGATCACTAATTTAGCATGCATTGGCCAATATCTTAGTGAAGCGCTTGATAAGCGAAAGCAGGTGGATGTTATTTACGTAGATTTTTCTAAAGCTTTCGACTGCATTAACCACGAGATGCTACTACAAAAAATGGACAAATTTGGTTTTGGTGTGGGTTTCTGACGTTGATTGAGTCTTACCTTACTGGAAGGAAGTGTTATATCTGCTACAATGGTTATTCCCTACGCCGTTTTCTCCAACATCAGGTGTTCCTCAAGGTTCAAATCTTGACCACTTCTCTTCAATTTTTATATAAATGATTTACTATCTCTGTTTACGTGTCGTCTTAGCATACGCAGATGACGTAAAGATATTTAATACTGTTGGTAGCATTTTCGATTGTAAACATTTACAAGACAATCTTCTTCGCATTAATACTTGGAGCAAGGTCAATTATCTCCTCTGAACATCAACAAGTGTACTGTGGTTTCCTACAATAACACTCACATTACTTTATACTATAACTACCAAATTAATGATGCAGCCATACCACGCAATATCAAAACTTTGGATCTTGGTGTTTTGTTTGATGATAGACTGTCATTTACGGAACATATTTCGTCCATGTGTTCATCTGCTTCCAAAACTCTCGGTTTTGTCATGCGTTCTTGCAGGCATTTCTCAGACTTAGATGTAATGAAACGTTTATATTATGCCTACGTTCGTTCTAAGCTTGAATACGCCTCTATTGTTTGGTATCCCCGTTATTTACACCAAGAGCTTATGATCGAACGCGTTCAAAAGAAATTTCTAAAATATCTCTCCTTTCGAATGGACAACGTGTATCCTACAAGAGGTATCGAGTATTATAGCTTACTTGTTGAGCATGGTTTTCTATCTCTTGTTGACCGCCGCGAGCGTAACAGTGTGGAGTTTCTTTGCAGGATCCTGAAAAATACTGTCGACTCGCCAGCCCTTCTAGCGCAAATAAACTTTACCGTACCTACTCATCATACTCGCTACTATAATACATTTCAAGTACCTAGAGCTAATACCAACATTTTGCTTAAGGCACCTCTCAGTCACATGGTGAGGAACGCAAACAAACGGGATCTGGAGCCATTTTTGTGAGTTTTTCTTTTCAATGCCATGGTCGTCTCTGTTGTTCTTTTCTCCTCTCTTCTCCTCAGTTTTTTGCACTTCGGTTTGATTTTCTCCCATTCTACAAGTCTCTCATCTTCTCTGCCCCATCCATACTCCTTTCCCTGGATTATTATTTTTTGATGCCTCATTTTCACTGTTTTTCCCTCCTCTCTCTCCTTTTCTCCTATCTGTTTCAATTTCCTTTGAATATCTCGTTCTAATTGAGACATCTCATTGTTTATAAATATTTTTTCTCTCAATTGTCTCAATTTATTTTTCTTCTGCATTACATTATCCTTTTCTTCATATGTACTTAGCTCCACCCTGTACATTTTTTCTCCTATTTATCTACCTCCTTTACAGCTACCTCCACACCCAGCTTGCTTTTTACAAATTTTTCTATTCCTATGTTTAGGTCATTTTTGTCTTCCGGGATTATTCTCAATCCAGATATCACAATGTTCTTCTTTATATTTCTCTTTTCTATCTTATTTGTTTTCGATTCCATCTATTTCACTTGTCTCTTAATTCCTTCGTTCTCTTTTTTTAATATCTCATTTTCTTTTTTTAATTGACTGAGCTCTTTTTGGTACCGCTCCTGGTTATATTTTCTTTCCTTTACATCTTTCATCAGTTCTTTTAACATTTCGATTATTTTTCCTTCCTCTATTGTTTCCTTATTTGGTGATCTAATCAGTTTTCTGTCTTTTCTAGAAGCTTCCTCTTCCTCGTCCCTCTCTCTCTTCTCCTTTTATTTCTTGCCTCATCAGATGTCTTCCTCACTGTCCATCCTTTTTCGTTGCTCAGTTCTCTCAAGAAACTTTTCTGCCAATCCCAGTATACACACACGCTTACCTGTTTTTATTCCGCAAGCCCCTTGGCCGGTCGACCCGTTGGTCCTTGAAGCTTGCTATCGCTCCGATTCTCTACTCGCGTAGATAATCTCAGTCCGCTATTTAGTCTTTATTTATCTACCTTTTCTTTGTTTCTTAATTTTTTTTTTCTTCTTTTTCACTCACTATGCTATTCTAAACACCTGAAGCACCACAATATTTCTGTTATACTCCTTTGCTTTTCTCGCACGTACTTTTAAACACGATGAGCCTCGTATACGATAGTCTTGTCTGTGTTCGGACGTCCGCTCTGTTAGCCGGCTAGAACCAATTTGGAGGTCCGGCATTTCTCAGGAAACGTTATTGAGATACTTTAAATCTTTGATGTCATATACCGATTTAATAATTAATATGCCCTTTCTAAAAACTGAAATATGCGTTTTATACTTTCCTTAAAAATGTAGTCACCACAAATGTAACAAAAAACATCTGGGTGGTTCAGAGAATTCCGT
Organism: Trypoxylus dichotomus; assembly: GCA_023509865.1. Taxonomy (NCBI): domain Eukaryota; kingdom Metazoa; phylum Arthropoda; class Insecta; order Coleoptera; family Scarabaeidae; genus Trypoxylus; species Trypoxylus dichotomus. The sequence continues at coordinate 42,125,285 of CM042081.1, forward strand.
CTGCTTGTACAAGTCATTGTTGTTATTCGAATGTTTAATATTCAAGCGCGTATTTAGTACACACTGACGTAGTTAACACACGAAAGAACAATACTAAATTCAAATGTGGGACGCGGACAGAGATACAGTGGAATCTTATGTTAGAGATACTTCTGGTGTTGGTGGGGTTTAGAATTGGGTTGGGTTAGACAAACAGATTTTTCCAGTAATGCGGAATGCTGAGAATTATAATTATATTATAATTCTAATTTCAGCTCAAAACAGACAATTTAGGTCTCCTAAATATTACGCTCCCACTATACACAGGACACAGTGTGACCACATCGTACTATATCATATTTATAGGAACACGAAGGGGAGATGGAATTGTATTTTACTTCGATTTTAATGAAGAAAATAGAACATTCCGACTGAACTATGACCTACCCATAGCCCACAGAAAACAAACCGTGATCATGATTGTGACCGCAAATATAAGACAAGCGACTCAGAGAACAACCAGCCACACTCAATGAAGAAAAAACTCGCATTATTCGAGTCGTATGGGATTTTTGACGATACCGATCTGACAGTGCGCCATATAATGATTTTATTATACGTCAATTGTCACTTGACAACTAAATCTACACTTCGAAAATGTTCCAATATATCAGAGAATTACTAACACGCAAAAAGTTTGTGATATTTTTAATGTTACTTTATTTATGGAAGGCTACAGATACCTGCAAAATAAGAGAAGAAATACGCGATGTGCATGTCTACCAAGTTCGACCCACCTCTGCCACCAAACCATGGCATCCTCCTCCATTACCGCCATGGCCGCTACCACCTTCAACTTCGAAACCCTCAATAACGACTACGGATGCGAGTACTACAGCGCCGACCACAACGCCAACTACTACAACTCCGTCGACCACGACATCAACAACTACGAAACCGACTACTACATCGCTTACTACGACGACGCCGACTACTACAACAGCGACCACCACAAAATCTACTACAACAACGCCCACTACTACAACACCGACCACCACAACGCCTACTACAACAACGCCGACTACTACAACACCGGCCACCACAACATCAACTACGACGACGCCGACTACAACAACGACGACGCCAACTACTATAACGACGACGACGCCTACCACAACGACGACGCTGACTACTGGAATGCCAATTGGCCCACCACCTATCGATTTTCAAAATAGATCTTTTCTGGTCTACAGTCTGCTTATAGGTAACGATTTCATACGGGGTACCGGAGTGCGAATTCTTCCTTTCGTCGTGGTTACTGCACCGTATATTCAGGCGTCTGGTACCTTCACCAATCGCTACATCAACGATGACGGCTATAGTGAGGTGTATCTGTTTGACAGTTTTTATATAAATGCAGGGATTGCAATTACCATAAAAAGAGGCGCCACCGGCAAGGTTAAACTGAATACGATTCCGATCGCGACACGGACGCTTCCGCTGACAGATGCGAAATGTTACATCGTTGCCGCCGATGACAGAGCAAACAAGATGATCCACGCCGTACACTTGATAAGAAATGCTACTTACTGCAACCGACCTTACATCTGCGCTAGTCATTATGAACCCATCGTTTGCCTTGATCCAGCAGGTTCGGCGTTGGTATGCAACGGCCGTTTGGTAGGTGTACGTAATGATAGCGACCTATGCATAATGACGCAAGACTACTACACGTTTTTCAACGTACGTATCGTGGATGCTTGGATATTGGAACAGGCGGCAAGGTCATATTATCATGACTATGACATAATCGAAGGCAAGGGAAAATATTTCCAAAGCATGGCCCAAGTTTTAATCGTATCCTATAAGTTCCTGATTGTCACTGCGTGTTTGCACATGTTTGTTATATAATGGATTTATAATAAGACAGGCCTTCCTCTGAAGTTACGGTTACAGTGCAAGCGACTGCGGACGTAATTTTCCCTATCTTGTAGGTTATATAAGCTATTTTAATTATATTTGTGTTATTAATAGTTAAGAAATACTAATGTTTTATTTTATTTTTTTCATCATATGTAAACAAAGTATATTATGTCGTTATATTAGTTTCAATATTCACATATAAAAGTATATACTTTGTACATTTTGTCTGTCGAACAACGTACATCTATCACTACTCTATCTTCACGTTATTTGATATAAGTGGAATAAATGGTGATTAATTCTGCCTTGGGTATGTAAATTGAAACACCTCATAAATTAGATACATTTCTTTTTTATTAATTTTCCTGCAAACTAATCTAAAACTGTAATAAAATATAAAAATGAATTTCTTGAAAAACCCTACCATTTAGCTGTGTACGTAGTAACTCGCCTATCTTTTATAATATAATCTCCGCGGTTTTGAATTTTTGTGATATTCTAAAAATATACTGGCGAAAATGATGTGGGTTACTCTCTTAAAAATAGATGTAGTTATTTAATTATTTATTTACGTGCAAATTTCATATTACATGCCTTACAGCGGAAGGCATTAGAAACTCCTATTCATACGCAAATGAATTAATTGCCGTGTTTCTTAAATCTTCTAAACTAATTCAAGAATTTTACAGCCGCTTTTATTATTCTAAACATTTTGAACAGATAAAGACTTTTACAATTTAATCGTAAAGAAACAGCAGTTAAATAAAGAAAATCAAACTTTTTACTGATTGACAAACAATTCATAACAATCACAAAAGGACAGCTGAAGGAATGGAAAAGTTACAAAGTCCTTCGTTATCGTTAGTAGAGTCACTGTAAATAATGAATGCCATACATTCATCTTACTCGACAAAAAAATGCACCTTGTTATAAAATAGTCCAATAGTATTTTAAATATGCACTGAGATTTTAACGTGTGCCGACCAGTCTATGTCGCCGCGTCTGGATGTCCATTTTGCAGTAAAAATTTGGCGAACAACTGGTAAAGACGCGTTGGACGTGTGAAATATCGCTCGATACTGTTGAAACCAAGTGCTCTGATTAGAACCATTAAAATCTTGCAAGATCGGCGTAAAAAAGTTGTTAATCATCTTCACATTTCGCTCGGAATTTATGGTCATCTTCGAAAAAATACGGGCCAATAATTCCTTGCGCCGACATCACTACCAAGGTATATTGTAGTATTATGTCAGCATTCTTCAGATCACCGACATATTCTTCTAGCAGCAATTACTCGATATTTTTTTATTTTTTATACGGGACGATTCTGTTACGCTTCCACTATACACAGGACACAGTGATCACGCAGACAATTATTTATCTTCATTTCAACTTAGTTCTCTGGAGGCAGCGTTATACTATATCATGCTTACAGGAACACGAAAGAGAGATAAAGTTGACTATGGGTTTTACTTCTATTTTAATAGAGTGATAGAGTAATAGTCTACAGATGACAAACCATGATCATGATGGTGAGCGCAAATATAAGACAAGCGGCTCGGGGAACAACCAGCCACACTAAATGAAGAAAAAACTCGCATTATTCGAGTCGTATGGGATTTTTGACGATACCGATCTGACAGTGCGCCATATAATGACTTTATTATACGTCAATTGTCACTTGACAATTAAGTCTACACTTCGAAGATATTCCAATATCAGGGAATTACTAACACGCAAAATTGTTACTCTGCTTGTGGAAGGTAACCGATACCTGCAAAATGAGAGAACAGATGCGCGATATACATGTTTACCAAATTAGATCCATCTCTGCCACCAAACCATGTTATCCTCCTCCACCGCAATGGCCTCTACCATCTTCAACTTCGAACTAATTTAAAACAAAATTTTTAGCTAATGATTAAAAGTTTTATATGCATATTTTTCTGTTAAATAAATACCCCGCACCCATTCTTTTGTGTTTCAGTTAGCAATTTGACGATTTTTTTCTAAATAAGGCCGAAAGAGTGAATTTCGTAAACTAGATCTGATAAAACAAATCTGACGGCATTTTTGGATTAGGCGCCACAAAATTACTGAATTACACAGTAATATTATATTTTAGCGTACCAGAGAGAAAGATCTGCTGCCGTATTTCTCTAAAGAAAACAACTGAGTGTTTTGTAATTATATAAGAGGTCTCTTAAAGAGAATAGGGTTAAATGCATACACGCCAAGTGAATGGGGTCTTTTTATAGACAGTTCATATCGAAGTTTAAAATGTGTATTTTTACACAATGTTAATAAACTGGTTCTATAGCTATTGGACATTCCACCACTATGAAAGAGGAATACGAAACAATATCATTGGTTCTGAAAAATAGGAAGTATGAAGAACATCAGTGGGTGATATGTGTCGATCTAAACATGGTAAACTTTTTCCTCGGGCATCAAAGTAGCTACATAAAATATCCTTGTTTTCTATGCCTTTGAGTCGGCAGAGCTAAGACCCAGCACTGGATTACCAGAAATTGGCCTTTAAGAAATGTTTTAGTTCAATAAGAAGACCATGTTCCTAACGAACCGTTGGTTGACAAAAACAAAATCATCTTTCCACCACTGCATCTTAAGCTGAGATTTATGAAGCAATTTGTTAGGGCTTTACCTCGAAATGGAGCGTGTTTTGAGTGTTTGAAACAAAACTTTCCAAGGCTTAGCACAGAAAAACTGAACCCTGGAATTTTTTATGGTCCTCAGATAAGGCAACTTTTATATAACCCGCCGTTCACGGAGTCGGTAAACGAGCGTGAGTCTAATGCCTGGTGCTCTCTCGTTGAAGAGGTTTTTCTTGAAAATCACAAAGCAGCAAATTACGTCAAATTAGTAGAACAGATGCTTTCTAACTTTCACACGCTCGGATGTAACATCAAGCATCGAGATTTATTACCTTCACAGCCACACAGATCGTTTTCCAGAAAACTTAGGTGATATTAATAAGTAACAGAGACAAAGATTTCACAAAGACATCAGCATTATGAAGAAAAGATACCAAGGAAGATGGGATACCCATATGATAGTCGATTACTGCTGGAATCTTCAGCAAGACTGTTCCGGTAAACTCCGCGCAAAGAAATCTTATACAAGGAAATTTTTAGCTGACGATTGAAAGTTGTATATGCATATTTTTCTGTTAAATAAATACCCCGCACCCATTCTTTTGTATTTCGGTTAGCAATTTGACGAATTTTTCCTAAATAAGGCAGAAAGAATGAATTTCGTGAACTAGATCTAACAGAACAAATTTGACGGCAATTAGGCACTCCTAAATTACTGAATTATACTTAAAAAATCCGACGCACCAAAATGTGTGTTGGCCAGTGTAATCGATGACGTGCATCCCTTTTAAGCGACAAAAAATTCATCTTGTTATAAAGAGCTTTAATAGAATTTTAAATAAGCACTCAGAGTACGTATTAAGTTCTACTTAAAAAATTGTCCATCGGTATTGTCATTACATTTGGGAACATGCGCGTTTGTTGTGTTATTTTTGCTACTTCCTCTTAAAGAAAAATATAGTATTATAAGTTGTCCCAAAAGTTCTCAAAATAAAATAATACAATAGAATAATGGCCAGATTTAATGAATATGACTTTGAGTTTATTTCTTGAAAATGATGTCTTCTAAATTTGTTCCGTTCTTTTACTGGCACTTGTCTAAATTGGGAGCAATATTTTTGAAAACTGCTCGGTACATATTCTACGTGATAGCCACCATTTCTCTTCGAATCATCTCTTTTAATTCATTCACGGAATGAGGGGGTGTACCTTTGATTTAAGGCTGCCACATAGAAAAGAATCCAGACTTCGAATATATCCGACTGCTTTCAAAATATATCATCACTGCCAATGAGTGGGCACTCGTTTCTGCAGGCTTGGCCCTACCAATTCAATTGAAACTTTCCACAACAATGTGTGACGTATACTTCGTCCATTTTCAGCTTTTACCTGCGTCATTGTTTTGTCATATAAGTTAAGACAATCTATTTATTTGGCGTTCTTTCTGAAATAAGTGTTGCTGAAAAAGGAAGCAATATTTGCGCTTGTCTCACATAGAAAGATCTACATGGTTTGATTTTATTAGAGCGACAGACAAGGATGGTGGTATATATATACTACCGCATTATTCAAATTAAGCGAATTGTTTATCTTCTAGCGTTTGTTGTTTGTCAAATGTAGGTTAGCATCGTTTTTTGTAAATAGTTCCTGTAAAATATTAATAAATCAAAAGATAATTTTGTTAAAATAGAATAATTTTCGCTACAATACATTAAATTTATTTTCAAATTAACTTATACGGTATTTAATTTGACCCAGATGTATCGATTTGTTTCATATCGATAAAAATCAAATGACGTAACACATGGGCTGAAAAGTCCCGGGCCTAACAAAGAAAACACGGTTTCTTTGGTTCAAAATTAGCTTTATTCATCAACGTAATCTCCATCAAGAGCAACGCAATAATTCCAGCGCCGCTCTAACATTTCAATACCACTTTTGTAGAACGATTTATCTTTTGCCTCAAAATAGGCCTCAGTTTCAGCGATAACCTCTTCATTCGTGCGAAATTTCTTACCGGCGAGCATTTTTTTGAGGCGAACAGCCAGTAGTCGCTGGGAGCCAAATCTGGCGAATACGGTGGATGTGGGAGCAATTCGAGGTTCAATTCATGTACTTTTGCCATTGTTTTGATTGACTTGTGACACTTGTTGTCTTGATGAAACAATTTTTTTTCTTTGCCACATGCGTTCGTTTCTTTGCAATTTCGGCCTTCAAACGCTCCAATAACGCTATATAATATTCACTGTTGATGGTATTTCCTTTCTCAAGATAGTCGATGAATATTACACCACGCACATCCCAAAATACCGAGGCCATAATCTTTCCAGCCGATTGTTGTGCTTTCGAGCGCTTTGGACGAGGTTCACCAGTTGCTGTCCATTCAGATGACGATCGTTTTGATTCCGGAGTAAAGTGATGGATCCATGTTTCATCCATTGTCACATATCGACGCAAAAATTCCGGTTTATTACGTTTAAAAATGGCCAAATACTGCTCAGAATCATCAACACGTTCTTGTTTTTGGTCAGCAGTGAGCAAACGCGGCACCCACTTTGAACAGAGCTTTCTCATAGTCAAATGCTCATGCAGTATAAAGTCAATACGTTCTTTTGATATCTTTACGATGCCAGCTAACTCACGCAACTTCACTTTTCGATCATTCAAAACGATTTTGTGGATTTGTTTGATGTTTTCTGGTGTTACCGCCTCATTTGGACGTCCACTGCGTTCTGCATCATCGGTGTCTCTACGACCACGTTTGAAGTCAGCAAACCAATGTTTTATTGTTGTTTCTGATGGAGCGGAGTCCCCATAACGCTTTTCAAACCATTGCTTCGCTTGAACGGAATTTTGTCCCATCAAGAAGCAGTGTTAAATTAAAACACGAAATTGTTTTTGATCCATTGTTTTGAAAATAACAAAAGTAGCGTGACTCTTAGCACAATAACTCACAAACTAATGAATAGAATATCATGAAATTTTAACAGCTGTCTTTTGAAGGTTCGTACTAACTGAGAGAAAGGTGACTGCAATAAAATTAGCGTCATCTATGTGTTAAGCCCGGGACTTTTCAGCCCATGTGTTAGGTAAAAACTGACAATAGACAAAGTGTATGCTCTCAGATATGCCCTGGTAGAACAGCATTTGAAGCTACATTCAGAGGAAGATTGGCAAAAATATTTTTCTTTAAGTGGAACCTAGACTATTGACTCATTGTTTATTTTACTTGCTTAATTATACCAATTTAATAAATCAGCCAATGTTTTCGTTTTTCTCGAATATCGACATGTTTATTCTAACCGAATACTCCGCGTTGGCAATCTTCTTTCGTTTATTCCTTTATACCTTTAGGCGAGAATTTTTAATCACGGTGTATGTATATGAAGAAGGTCGGCTATCCCCTTAAAGTAAATACATAAGTCTGTTTGGATAAGATTTAAAAATTATCGGATTACGAAGTCGTGTATCAAACTTTAATAAAAAAAAGTAGACATTCCCCGTGCCTTCTTATGCGTTGCTTCAGAAATAGATTAGAATTCCATTCGATATATAAGAGATTAATAAACGCTTTTGTAACTGTTCTGTATAACGGATAAGTGCAGTCGTGGGGAATAAAATCGGCGAAAAGAGTGGAATAGCAGTTGGAATACTGCCGCCTACAGTGACACATAAAATCCCGCTGGGCAAATCCACGCAATTAGTAAAGGAGAGATAAAATCAGATAAAGCCGAAAGCTTTGACATGTCTTCCTTGCTTATACAATCGATGTCTAATTTATTAAGGCCACTTGCTAAAATAGCGATTTTGTTAAAATATATAATGAAAAACGAACTGTTTATAGAAATCGTCACAACTATATAACTAATATTTTATAATGCCTCATTTGGCTTCTATAATTGCTTTTATTCTTTTTGGCATACTGTCTATGCAAGTATTAATGGTAACACATGGGCTGAAAAGTCCCGGGCCTAACACATAGATGACGCTACTTTTATTGCAGTCACATTTCTCTCAGTTAGTACTAACCTTCAAAAGACAGCTGTTAAAATTTCATGATATTCTATTCATTAGTTGTGAGTTATTGTGCTAAAAGTCGCGCTACTTTTGTTATTTTCAAAACAATGGATCAAATACAATTTCGTGTTTTAATTTTACACTGCTTCTTGATGGGAAAAAATACCGTTCAAGCGAAGCAATGGCTTGAAAAGCGTTATGGGGACTCCGCTCCATCAGAAACAACAATAAAACTTTGGTTTGCTGACTTCAAACGTGGTCGTAGAGACACCGATGATGCAGAACGCAGTGGACGTCCAAATGAGGCGGTAACACCAGAAAACATCAAAAAAATCTACAAAATCGCTTTGAATGATCGAAAAGTGAAGTTACGTGAGTTAGCTGACATCGTAAAGATATCAAAAGAACGTATTGGCTTTATATTGCATGAGCATTTGACTATGAAAAAGCTCTGTTCAAAGTGGGTGCCGCGTTTGCTCACTGTTGACCAAAAACAAGAACGTGTTGATGATTCTGAGCAGTGTTTGGCCATGTTTAAACGTAACAAACCGGAATTTTTGCGTCGATATGTGACAATGGATGAAACATGGATCCATCCCTTCACTCCGGAATCAAAACGATCGTCATCTGAGTGGACAGCAAGTGGTGAACCTCGTCCAAAGCGCCCGAAAGCATAACAATCGGCTGGAAAGGTTATGGCCTCGGTATTTTGGGATGTGCGTGGTGTAATATTCATCGACTATCTTGAGAATGGAAATACCATTAACAGTGAATATTATATAGCGTTATTGGAGCGTTTGAAGGCCGAAATTGCAAAGAAACGACCGCATATGGCAAAAAAGAAAATGTTGTTTCATCAAGACAACCCACCGTGCCACAAGTCAATCAAAACAATGGCAAAACTACATGAATTGAACTTAGAATTGCTCCCACATCCACCGTATTCGCCAGATTTGGCTCCCAACGACTACTGGCTGTTCGCAGACCTCAAAGAAATGCTCGCCGGTAAGAAATTTCGCACGAACGAAGAGGTTATCGCTGAAACTGGGGCCTATTTTGAGACAAAAGATAAATCATTCTACAAAAGTGGTATTGAAATGTTAGAGCGGCGCTGGAATGATTGCGTTGCTCTTGATGGAGATTACGTTGATGAATAAAGCTAATTTTGAACCAAAAAATGAGTTTTATACTTGTATTTGTAAATTATCGCGTTGGAAACACACAAAAGCTTAAATTCATAAGGTGGCCCTAATAAAATGGACAGGGACTGTACGTATGACGTTAAGTATTTTCTAAAAGAAACGCATTCTATTAAATAGCAAATTCTAAAGTTAAATTACAAAATCAAAAACAACCAAAGAAATTATTTTCATGATCAAAGGACTTGTACGAGTTACTACATAAAATAGAGAATATCTTGTTAGAGAATATGTTTAAAATATTGTAGGCTTAGCTGCTACAATTACGCCACGTCCTACCATATTCTATGGAGGTTATTGCCTTAATTTTTGTGTGCATTGATATAGACTAATTTTTACTATAACACTCAATAGGACAATACAACTTCTTTTGATGGAATGTCTAAACACCAAGCTTGTAGAAACGATTGCGTTCATTGGCGGCGATGATATATTTTGAAAGCGGTCGGACATACCCGAAGTCGGGATTCATATGAGTATGGTTAGTATGTATTGCGTTCTCTGTTGTATCCAACGAGTGCTAATAGATTTCTTAACCGATTTCCAACATTACAATACATTAGCACTATTATCAAATGTATTGTTATTGTTTCATTTCTGTACAAGTTACTGCATAAAAAGATCGATTCCATCTATCTACTGAACAGGTTATCTTTATTGGTTCCCCGAGTGGCCGCACGAAACGTCCCAACTTTTTGTACAAGATTGGCACACACTAGGAATACAGTAGGACTTCCTCAAACTGTGATGTGTTTCACTGTTTGCTTCTACAATTGTTGCGTACAAGTACCGATCCAGCCTAGTGTTGTTTAATTTATTCACTACATTTTTTTTTGTTTTTTATGATATTCTGTTTTATTTTATTATATTTTTATATTGTCCTTAATATGGTTGATGTGACTATTGGGCAATAAACGCTATTGTTACTATTAGAGACCGGATTATATGCAAAGAAAAACTGGAATATATGCGTATATATATGCATCGATTTTGAGAAAATATGCATAAACCTGGAGCATATATGCAAAAAAATTGCGACAATATGCAAAATGTTTACATAAAGTTGAAATCGTTTACTGTTTTACCTTGCAAAATTTTCTTAACTTTCTTCAATTTTAAATACCCCGTATTTTTATTTATCACTTTTTTTAAATTTATCGTATATAGAATTACCTATTGCACCCTTAACTTTCTTACATAGCATATAAAATTTGTCTACTATTTCGACTGATTCCGAGACCGATATCCCTTGCATTTCTAGTTTACGAATGGAACTGGAAACAAAGCAATAATTTGACTTGATATACAAAAGGTTTTGTAGCAATTCTATTGATGTTACAATCTTTTTACAATTTTCTAGAGCAATGCAGTCAGCAGTGATTTCAAGAATTGCATTTTTTATTCCTTCAAAATTATCGAGGTAAAAAATTGCAGCATCTAACCATGTACCCCATCTCATAATAATCGGTTCTGGAGGCAACTTAACACCGGGAAGTCACTCCTTATAAAATTGGATTCGTAAAGGTGCTTTTAAAAATACTTTTTTGACATTGCTAATTAATCAAAGGAAATTGATTCCTAATGTCTTCGGCTACACGATTGAGCCCATGAGCTAAACAAGTGGTATGAATAATGTTACTACAAAAAAAAATTAAATTTTGCGCGGCTTTTATGATGTATCAGCATCGGTTAACAGTAACATTTTTTCACAAGGTATACTTCCAGGTAAAAAGAAGTTTGATAAACCCTCTTGAACGAATTGGGCAATTGTCACATTATCTGTTTTTTGAAGTTCTTTACAATAAATTAAATATGATTTACCTGCAATATCTTCATGAAGAATTCCTATTGACAAATGGGCAATATAACGGCCACTCTTATCCGTACTTTCATCTACCATGATATAAATAAAGTTATTCCCTACCAATTGTTGAAATTCTACCATTGTTTGCTGGTAACAAGATGTGACATAATTTTTTCGTAAGGTACTTTCGTCAGGTATATTATGTTTGCAATATTTTTACAGAAATGATTTCAAATTAACATTGTTTAATCTTGCTAATGGTATATTAGACGAAATTAATGCGTTACACAGATCCGTATTATATTCTTCTTGTTGTGAGTTTCGTGAGATATGTGCTACACATTGATATATAGATTGCTGCACACATGCGGATCGCTTTAGGTTTTCACATTTTCCAATATGTGGTGGAGTTTTAGCGTGTTGATCAATCAGGTATTTTCTCTCACAAGGCACCTACAACAACAATTGCCATTTTATAACAAAAATTAAAGAATTTAAAAACAATTGTAAAGCTTTTAGTAAAATTAAACTTACCAGTTAACTGCAGGCTCGACAAAATATTTTGTCGCCATCCTTTACCAGTTCAGGATACGGCTAATCCATAAAGAAATTTTGTTCGCTATACTCATTGTAACATATGTACGCACAGTATTTAAAAGCGTAACACAATTACATGCTGTTTCGCTCAAAGATATTCAATGAATGAATAGTTTATTTGGGAATTAATAATAATAAAACGTATTTACCACATCCCTTCTGCTAGGCGAAATTAAACACGTGCAGTTCTTGGAAACGTATAAGAGAAACCAACGTAAAAGATTTATCGTTCTGAGCATTGTCCGTTGTCGATCTACAGTAGGAATCACTAGGAATTTTTACTAACAGAAAGGATAAGAAGAAGCCTAAATGTGCAATATATGCAACTTTTGTAAAAATATGCATAGAAATGCATAAATATGCAATATATGCATTCACTAGTTAGCGCTAATTAACTTCAATTAGTGTAATACGTGTACATATCGACTATAATTAAAAATGCAGAAAGCTTTGCATATAATCCGATCTTTTATTATTATTAATACAGGAATACATTGTTTTCGTGTTTGAATGGATTTTTTAAATGAGCTTTTTTGTTACGAATATATATTATCAACATTTTATTGTAAATGTCATTCTAAGAAGGCTAGTATGAATTTCGCTAAATATTTTTAAAATAATTCTAACTGTAACATTATATATTAAATGCGATAAAGCGTATGAACGGTAGTGTATGTATTATTTTCCTGGGAAAGTTATCCTGTATACGTGTACACAAAGTAAAGGATGCATCAATCGCATGTACCCACGAATGCGATTTATTATAACAGCAAACAGTAGCGAGCTTGTAATATAGGTGCATGCTGCGCTCGAAGATCACCTGTCAGACGTTCTTTCAGCGTCTAAACATCCATTTAATATTTGTATATTCTCAACTTAGAGCGCAGCGGGATTCGCCCTCTCTACCCTGTCAACTCGCTACCGCATACTTGACGTACAACGAGGCGTACACGACGTTATACTGCAGGCGTTTCCACATTTCTCGATTCCTAGAAAAGTGGTCCTGAGGCGTTTGTGAAATATCGGACAATATCGATCTTAATATTCTAACAACGTGTTTTGTAAATGAATCGCTAAATAAAAAGGAATTAATGTGCAGCTTGATTTCAGATACATATTTTCATAATAAATCCAAATTCACTTTCCTAATACCAACACAATTTGGAGCACGCTTCATATGTATCGTAGTAAACTCCACCCCACACAAATTAATAATAATAATATCCTTTATTGCCTAACAGAAAATAATTCCATTTACACACGATGTAATAATAATATAACATGATGTAATATGGCATAATATAGTAATAATATAGTATATACAACGCAGTACTGAATTAAAATTAACGAAAAATGATACAATTAAATCATGAACAGAATAATAGCTCGGTGATACCAAGAAGCAAGAACAAAATGGGACGACGATGTAAACCAAATAGACACTTCAACAAAAAGGATCCTCATTTAATTCATTAAAGAACAACATTTATATAACGGGACCTTAAAAGTAAGAAAGGACGTCGTATAATGCTGAGGTACCACAAAATTAATTCTGGAGAGAAAGGATGGAGTGGTTAATCAGTTTCAATAGAAAATGGCTGCTAAATTCCTTGTTTCGATGTGATAATGATACAAAGCCTTGTCTCGTCAGTAGACCTGTATAATCAACATCGCGTCTAGGATAAGTCCCATCAATTTTGAAGGAGAGGTATTTTAAAAATCGTGTTTGCACTCCTTCAAGTTGTGCATGCCGATGACGATAGTAGGGATAATAGAATTATGGAGGTATACTATAATTTAGTACGGACAAGCGAATAATATAACGCCTTTAGTGACGCAGAATTCTTGAATAATCTGCAGGAGCGTATGAGAAATCCTAAGGATAAAATATTTATTAGCCTATAATTGGCCTGTACTTCTACTAATCCTCCAAATGTCAGGAAAAGAAGAGGAACTTACGGCTAAGTTAAATATTCTATCTAGAGGTTCACAGAGTACTGCACAGCAAGCACGTACAAAAAATGCAGGCAAGCTTTTAAGACATCGCGCACAGTAAAAGATCCAATCAAAGAACTACCACTAATGAGCTCTCAATCAAGAGACTGGGTCATCAGTAATGCTTCTGAATCAAGCGCAAACACTATAGAGAATTCATCTGCAAAAGTCTATACAGTTTTGTTGGGATCATCAACAGTGGAGCCATTCAAAGTAACACATCCAGGTATTCTTGATGTACCGCGACGCCCGTTTATATCCTGCCAGATTGGCTTTGGATTTTGTGCTATAAGTTATTCAGAACGTAGCGTTTCAGAAACACATAAACTCCCATTGTCAACCAAGTTACTGACAATGAGAGTCCATGCGCTCTTGAAACCCTGCGTTTCGAATGAATTATTAATTTGTGTGGACTAGGGTTTTCTGTAATAGTTGTGAATTATACATCCACACAGTCCTTGCAGTCGTTGTGGTGTACGTGAAGCAATATTGCGTTATCTACATTTTAATGTGACCTTTCTAACTTGGTTTAAATAGTCTGTAAGTAATAAGCTTTAATAGATTAAGAAAACAATAATTCTAATAAACCCGCTAATAAAAGCAGCGTGCCTCAAGAAGTTCTGCGACCATTATTATTTTGAATTTATAATTTTAACATATTTCAATCAGGTTGTAAGCCAAGCCAATAAACATATACTACATGAAATACAAAAATACTGAATGCTCTGTGGAAGTTGATAAACATCATTGGTTCCATTTTAGAGGTTAAAAGAAAAGAACCGAATGCTAATTTAATATGTAATGGTAGATAGCTATTCCATTGCTAAGGAAAGCTGTCTAGTTGCTTTAAAAGCATACGCCATTTCCATTCCTTTTTTGATTACACTAGGCAACAAAATCTCAAGAAGTTCACACTTCTCAAATGAAAACATAATTTCTTGATGAAGTCACTGTACTGTATACGATTATCGCTAAGAAACAACTACGACTTTTTTGTAATATATATACATATATATATATATATATATATCTTTATTTCGCAACATAGGTTTCTTGTAAGTTTATATACACTACAGCTCATAATAGTATGGACCCGTCCAATTTTAAGCGACGCTTGCTTCAAAACTTTAAACGAAACAAGCAAGCATCGAATTTTGCATGAGATAGGAAGTGCCCATATTATTATGAGTGGTAGTGTATATAAATATTTAACTTATTTCACTATTAATATAATAATTATGTATATTACTAATAATAAGGGAAATGTAGGGTTAATACTGACTATGCATTTTTCGGTAAAAGACGTTAGTTATATAAAATCAATTCCTTTTCAGGTTTAAAACCAGAAAACAATATGTCTGAACTTCTTCACAACTTAACCAAAAATGCATACAGTCACACTACGACATACGCAATAACTGAAGGTTTCGAAGGCATATATCCTAGCGCATATCAACCATCGGGATGCTTCTATACCAATAGTTTATACAACAGGTAAGTCAAAATAAACTATTGAAGCAAGTGAGTAAAATTGTATGCATACATACCTTGTAACCAACAATGTTCCTTGTCTCAAACGTAAACTAAATGCAGTATTATTCACTTCTTTAAGATCTACGTCGCCTAGCAGACAACCCGCAGACACAGTACAACATAACAGCGTTTCAGCAATAGCAGGAGTAACTTCGGTACATCCTAATCACATAATGCCAATCAAAATAGAACCTGCGGATCGAGATTATGAAGGTTAGTTAATAATATTTTAGTTTACCTTGTTAAGAATACCAAATGTAACTGTAAGATTCCCAAAAAATATTTTTGAGGTTACTGTTTGGCAAATTTCAGATAATTCTGCGATTAGTTTTAGATCTGTTGAAGATCTATCGTGTAACTTCGATAAAACGACAACGTAACATGTTTCCTATTACTATTGCCAATGCTTTCTGCTTTGCTCATACATCCAACTCCTATTCTATTCTTAAATTTCCTAGTAGTATTGCAAACAACATATTTGGAGAATCTATTAGAGTTTGTAATTTGGGAAGTTCCTTGACTCTAGTTAAAAGAAAATTAAACAAACGATGTGTCAAAGGGAGAATTGCCCAAAAATTTGCTCGCAATTACTTCTTAAACCTTAAACCTATCTATTACAGTAACAAATTTCGCAATTGTTTGCACTTTCCGATCGATAGAGAACCATTCACGTCCAACGATTGTTATTAGTAAAAACTACATATGAAGAAGATAAAATTTAAACTTCATATTCTCTTCTGAATGTTGATTTTATTTTTCTGTCTCCTCTTTGGCTAAACAACATGACATTTATATGCTTTTAATGAAAAGGTAGCTTAGTGCCTAGCTCACTTGACTGCTTCTTAGAGTTGAAATCTCCTATCATTTTCCCCACTCACCTTTACAATATCTAGAGAACGCACCACGGGCACAACCGTCTTAATAGCTCTTGGCTCGTCGATGTTCCCTGTAATTGACAAAAGCTGTTGGAGGACGTGAAGGCGTGAATTATTATTATCATTTAATGCATTCGTTTGATGAGAATTACAAAAAGAACGTTTAAACAATGTGATGATCTTAAATTTGATGCATGTGGTGATATAACTTGTAATCTAGCAATACTGCTTCCTCTATTAAAAACCAGACCGTGTCTTTGATCATTCACTCTCATATTTCCAGCTAGTTTTGCTGGATATTTCCAAAGTTTTCGGAACTTAGCATCATCAATATTACAATGTAGTTTTTCAACGAAATCGTTATTTAATTGAATACATTTCTCCTGAATCTACCTATTTACGGCACATTTCTTATAAAACATATAATTTTATATCCCAATTACAATACCGAAGTACGTTTGAACAGTATTATACTTCAATCTAGTTTAGCAGAAACTTGCAATCAATTTTTATACATGTATACACATGGTTCCAAAAATATTAGCTCACATTCCACGAAACAACTATTTTGAATCTTTCAAACTGAATCTTACGGCCTCTATTTTTACTGCCGAGCTTGACGCTATAATGAAAACTTGGCAATTTTGTTTAAAAAATTCTACCTTAAATGGCGTTGTTATAATATCTGATTCTCAATATACCCTGAAGTCAATACAAAATTCTTGGAATTCTAATAAAAATCGTGTCATTGTCACCAAAATCTTTGACTTGCTATATGGGTTACAAGAAATGAATGCGTAAGTTAAATCATAATTAACTACAACATAGTTGATACGCATTCTAAAAATCCGGTTACGGATATACGTTCTTCACCGGTTCCTGTTACAGATATTATGAACTATTTTAGGGTTCTGAGTAAGGAACGTTAGGCTACTGACTGGCCTGATTTTACCCAGAAATCTAAAAGGCATCATGCGTTACTACATCTTGAATTACCCTCTCACATTGATTACATCCATAAGTGTAGTGTTAACAGATACTTTAGTTCTACGATATCCCGTTTAATGTTTAATTATGTATGCTCCCCTGCACATCTCAATAGGATTGGTATTCTTGATAGTCCTTGCTGCTCATGTGATAATGAGGCTTTAAGTGATGTTAACCATATTTTATTTGGACATTCTAATTTCGTCAGATACCGAGATGAATTCTTTCAAGAATTATGTCTATAATTCTAATTTTACCTCTCTATTACATTCTGGCACAATATAATACGGACATTTATTACAACATTATAGAATTTTTAATTCGTAATAAAATACATTTATGAGACTGGTTTTCGTTTTTCTTTCGCTTTTAGTTGTATAATTTAGCTTCGATCCCTTCGTTTACCATTTCTTTTGTGGGTTTTCTTCCTTTTCCGCAGACCTGTATGTACTGTTTTGATTCAAGTCACATGTATTCTTGTCGTGGTCGTTTCGTATCGATTCTTCTTTTTGACACTTGTATTTTAGATTTTTTACGTGGCTGAATGAGTATTTGCCAAGGCCAGGAAGAAAATGTTTAATCTGCACACAACGGCACTGGAATGAACTGCTTGTGTAAAATGCAGGACATACATCCCTGAAACAATAACCCACTGGGTGACTTTACGTATTTCTTAAATCTGTTAGGTTACAAATATTGATTTAATGTATTCTTAGTTGCGTGCTGCTATTACTTTATCCGCTAGTTCTTATTATTTATTATAGCGCTTTGTAATCAGCTACTTTCACCATCTATCGCATTCCAATCTCAAAGAGGCTCTATCCCTAAAACCATCATCGCCTAGTTCTCTCTTCTGCTTAACTTCCTTAAATCCCTCTTCCCCAACCTCTTTTTGGTCTTCCTTTTTCCTTCTATTAGTAGGCTTCCATCTTCAAACCCTTTATGGTAGTCTGTCCTGGTTTATTGCATTATTTCTCTTATTTTTTTCATTTAATTCATGATCTAATAATGTCTTCTCACAACAGCGTCTCCAGTACATCGTCTCTGTTGACATTATTTTGTTTTCCATCTTCTTATTCAGCAGCTTTCAACCAAAGAGTGGAACATCTGGGTTTCTGTTTTTTTTTTTCGCAGAAATCGTCTGTGTAAATGGTTTTTAAAACAAAGGGATAATCATGTTCCAATTGGCGGTGAATTAATTAAAGAGAGAGCAAAGTTATTGAATGAAAACCTAAAAGAGATCGAACATTGAGCCAGTGATGGCTGGCTAAAAGGATTTAAAAGGAGGTATGGAATTCGACTGCTGTCAATATCTGGTGAAAAAATGTCAGCACCATCGTAACTAGTGCAACAGTTTAAGGAAAAGTTAATGAACAAAATCAAAGAGCTATATTTAAATGTGGAGCAAATATACAATGCAGATGAAACCAATCTTTATTGGAAATTATCATCTACGAAAATCTATGTTGCATGTAATAAAAATTACTAAATTGTATTATCGAAAATTTCTACTTTCGTCTGTGTTATCAAAAAAGTCCTAAAAATATTTCTGAATCCTTAAAGCAAATAACTTTACGTGAAGCAATTTTAAATTTAAATATGGCGTGGAATGCCCTTAACCAGCAAATAATAAAAAGTTTTGGAAAAATTTGCTTTACTCCTAGTGATGATTATGATGATGAAGACAATGTACCACTAACCATAATTAGAAAACAGTTAGTATCTGATGCTAAAGCTATTGACAGTACATCATCGGACGTTCTCAAATTATTAAAAGCAATAAATCCCGATATTGTTTGCACAATTACCGATATTAGTTTATGGATTGACGATAAAGAGATGGATGATGCACATGAAGAGGAAGATGGTGTGAGTGAAGATGACGACCCTCCGATTGAAATAAAAAATACAGTGAATGACGCGCAAGCTGTAGGAATTTTTGATCAAGCGTTAGATTGGGGTGAAAAATAATGAATCAATACAAGATCTTCCAGGTCTGAAACCACTCTATCCCTAGGAGTCATTTACTTGTTTCTCTATTCTCGATTTTACTATTCGTCCATACAATCTGTACATAGAAGACGTAACACTAATTCCCCTATAATTTTCGCATTTCATTTTGCTGTCTTTGTTGGGTATAGAACTTGCATATGCGATTTTCCATTCTTCCGGGACTTCAGTAACCTGTAAACAGGATGTAAACAACCTTACAATTGCTTCTAATGTTGCGATTGGGAAATTCTTAATGAATTCCATGGGCAAATCTCCTCTCGCCGCTTTGTTATTTTTCATAGTTTTCATTGCTTCTATAACTTCATTCACTGTTACTTCTCTTACGACTCAGTTGACCTGTTCATTTGTGTAATCTACTTCCCTAAAATTATTTCTGTCTTCAATCAATAGTTCTTTAATGTTTTCAAGGTTTTCCATGCTTACCTAGATTTTGATTGTCCTATAAGTCTATACACCTCATCACATTTCTTAATTTAAATAAACATTTTCCCCGTGAGTAAACCAAGCCGATTTTTTTTTCTTAAAACAAGAAAATACTTTCGTGAGTACGCCCTCTTTCTATAGTCTATATATATTTAAACTCCATTGTTTTAATCTTTTTCAATGGCTAAAATACAAAACTTGATCGTGTAAAAATTTCCAACATTCAAACGATTAAGATCATCCTAAACTCGCTTGACACACTTCGTAGTACGATATCCGCATAAAATATGCCAGTACTTGTTGGCTCCATCCCCGTGAATAAACACAATTTCCTCTCCTCCGATACCGCCACGACGTGATCTAATTTTTAATGTATACTTTCATAGAAAATCAAAATTGATTCTTTTCCGATTAAAATCTGCATAGAGGAGAGCGAAGTTCACCCACGGCTGATAAACATATTAGACGTCGTCGCATGCAAATAGTGTTCCAATACGTAGCAATACGGACGCGAAGGCTTCGCTCTTGCGAAGAAAGCGAGATCGAGGCGCCCTCGTGTTCGCGCGTGGAATCGAAAGAAATCAAATTACCGAACCGCAATCGCGCAAGTTAGATGCGAGTAACTATATTCCATTTGAAATCGTGCAATTCCTTTTGTACAACCGTACAAATTTTAACTGAAGGAAACACAAAGTATGTGTAACTACAGGGTGTATTAAAACCGCTTTAGTCTCGGTTTGGAGGAATCCATTCTTAATACTAATAAAAACCTAAGTGCAAGTAGAAGTAGAAGTTTGACCAAATAATAAAAATTTCAAAGATCAAAAAATAAAGGGCAATTAGTACTAAGGAAATAAATGTATTACTCTTACAAATAATAGCTATCAAAATCTAACGAAAAGTTTTACTTTTTACCATTCATTGTTAACAAAATTCTTAAACGTTTTTTTCATAAAAATATCCACCTTCTGCATGCATTACCACTCGAACAACTCGGAGCGTCCTTTCGATTAATTTCTTCAGGTTTTATTCCAATTGAGCTATGACGTGTCCCCGAATGTAAACAAATCTGTGCTGCAGCCTCTGCTTATGTACGCCTACAACTGGAGTCCTTCGCATTTCCAGTCACCCAGAATGTAATCGACAGCTTGCAGCTTTTCAGGCTCTTGATGTTCTCACGGACGAATGATAAAAGTATAGATTCTCGAGTTTTTAGCCGTCTGCGAGTTTTGCCCTGATAAAAACCGTTTTCTCGAAGCTTCAACGAGATCATGTTTTGGGGCTGTTTAAAGGTAAAGATCAATAGCGAGAGAACAGCTCCAGAAAATGACGAGGACAATCTCGTTGCAACGTCTAGAAAACGGGCCTTATCACGACAAAACTTATACTCGGCAAAAACTCGAGAAACCATACTTTCATATCTATCTATATATATATATATATATACAGTGGAACTCCCCTAACTTGAACCACCTAAATCCCCAAATAAAATTCGAGTTAGAGAAAATTTGAGTTACAGAAAATTCACAATTTACTTTTCATTATATGTATATATTTATAAAGCATAATATGTAATAACAATATTATATAAAATAAATAAAAAAATGATTTAAAAACAAACTGAAAATACAAACTACATGCATTAGGATATATATATATATATATACTATATATATATATATATATATATATAAAATTGTCCTATATACATAGGTATTAAATGTGTACTTGTACATGGGAACATAAAACAATTGCATAATTAAATTGTTTTTAAAGAAATCCGTTATCAACTGTTGCCGAACATTGGCCGGTCGGATGTGTTCATACGATTTTTGAACTTTATTAATGAACATATATGTCTTATCGGATGTTTGTTCATGAGACATAAAATAATTCTTTAGTGTCTCGAATGCTTGTAATACTTGTTTGTGTGATGGTTGCTCCACAATTTCTTCATCGCTTTCTTCGGAGGTTTCTTCATCTGTAATGCTTGATACACTCCTTAAAATGTCTTCGTCTGTCGTACTATTAATTTCAAGATAAGTGTCAAGAGATATATTCTCGACATTAGTTTTCAAAATCTTGCCTTACTTCAACAGGAAATTCTTTATCTTCTGAATTTTGCAGTCGTTCTTTTAGTTGAGCAAGGGGAATTTCGTCTTCGTCCTCGTCTTCGTTACCAAAACCAGCCTTTTTAAAATAGTTTTGAATGTTTTTTTGTTTAACATCCACATGCCATGTCAACCTCTCTCACACAGTCTAGAAGTGATATGCTAGGAGAACCGTTATTCTCTAATGCATATAAAGTTTTTTTAAGGATTCTTCCTTTGTAATGATCTTTGAAACTTTTAATGATGCCTTGATCTAAAGGTTGCAGTTTGGAAGTTCCGTTTGGTGGCAAATATTGCAATTTGATGGCCTTCAGCTTCTGTTGTATCGCAGGATGAGCAGGGCAGTTGT
Source organism: Trypoxylus dichotomus (assembly GCA_023509865.1). NCBI lineage: Eukaryota > Metazoa > Arthropoda > Insecta > Coleoptera > Scarabaeidae > Trypoxylus > Trypoxylus dichotomus. Next base: position 42,147,705 of record CM042081.1, read on the forward strand.
CTGTAAACATTATTATTTTTCGATTCTCGTGTAAAAATTGCTTGTCCAATTTAACCAACCATTTTTCAAAAATTTCAGAGGTCATCCATGCCTTTACGTTGTTCTCGTAATCTACAGGAAGCCAGTTTACCCCTTTAAAACATCGTGGCTTTGCACTTCTGCCAATTATGAGAGGTTTTAGTTTTTCAGTGCCACTCATATTCGTTGCTAGAAGGCATGTGACCCGATTTTTAATAAGTTTTCCACCATAGTATTTGTCGTCTATAATGGCTAAAGTTTTCTTAGGTAGACATTTGAAAAATAACCCTGTCTCGTCAGCATTGAAAGTATCATCTTCGCTATACCGCCCCAAAATCTCCGGCAATACATTTCGAATCCAATCACTAACCTGACGATCATCCACTGTGGCACTTTCACCGCAGATATTCTTATGCGATATGTCATGTCTAAATTTAAAAAATAAAATATAAATTTCATATGTGTATACGTATGTCTAATACAATAACGTAAATTTTACCTTTTTTTAAATTTATGAAGCCAGCCGGTGCTGGCCTTAAAATTTGTTGTTCCTAAATGTTGACTATTCCAGTGCTTTCTCCTGTAGAAGTGGCCCCGACACCGGAATGTTTTTTTCTCTAGTAGACACAAACCACTTAAACACCGCACTGTTTACATTTTTGTTTGAAACTCGGTTTCGCTTGAAATTGGCAGGTTTTTCGTATTTCTTTGGTGAGTTTTCCTTTCGATCTCGAACATCTTCAATACATTCCGCAGTCCTTTTTTAAGGTGTATGTGATTTACGAAGTACTATCCCCCTTTCACGAAATCTGTTGGCACAATCATGAATTTGCATAACCAGTTGTTCATACGTAACTACAAAATCAAGGAACTGTTGGCGAAAATTTTGTGTCCATTGTACATCTGCCAGTTCTAAAATAGCTTTCAACAAGAAAAACTTTGTGCTATTGCAAAAACTATATTCTAAAATGCAAGATTAAATAGCTCAAACTTTTTTTCTTTAGTAGCAAAGTCGCTAAGATTGAACCTCATCCATGTCATTTACCAAATCCAATCTCAAATAATTTTCGCATACCCCCTAAACTTAAACTTTCTTTTCGAAAAGAAATTTTAGTCGGGCGTGCAAAAGCATCGTGAGAATCTTGACGAAGATCATTAGAAAATATATTGGGGAATAATAAGAACATTGAAAACCCTAACTTGTTTTATTTCGAATCTCACCTTCTGCCAAAGAATCAAACTATATTCATTCAAATTAATATTTGTAAGCATAAGACAAATTCTAGACCTTACGAATATACAAAGATTTAATTCGATTATGAAGTTAACAATCCCATGTTTTATCAAATAGCACTAGCCTCAAAGACCAAGTTTTATTAAACCGGTGCTACAGTTTTTAAAATAATAAATAACTATGCTTAAAAGGTGAATTTTTATTTAATAAAACAAGCTACTTCAGTCTTTACTGGCGCATCCGCCAGAATTTAAACTGTGACTTTGCATAATATGACATAAGTATATGTGTCCTAGCATGTATAAGCCCAAAAGAGTCATTTTCTATAATTAAATCAAGTTTTAGATTCAGTTTACTTAGAAAGGATAGTCGAAAAATTTTGTGTGATAAACTTAGATTTAGTATTGACATGTACACAATATTAACATCTTAACTATTTAATAAAAATATTGTATAACTACGAAAATGTTATAATAAGCTATCGCGTGGCGTAAAAGAATTGAATTAATTTAACGATCTGGGTACAAATCTTAAGCTAGTCATTAATTTCTACTATAAAGAACTTAATTCGGACGTAACTTTATGAAGTAGTTGTTCTAAAGTTCTAAACCATCCTAACCTTGTTATAGATTCTGTAATTTTACAAGAAAAACTTCAAATTAAAATAATAATATGATAGGCGTCAGTATACAAACAGGATGAACGTAAAACGCAAACAATAAAGGAAATTTAGCCTGAGCAGCTAGTATTCCCGATATGATATTTAACCGACCATACATATACGTCTGTGAAATACAAGCAACGCATGCTAGCAAATTTCAGCCTAATCCCGACTGTAGGGTTAATATTAAATGGGTGTTCGAATGTACCTTTCGGCAGCAGCCTCTGGGCTTTTACTCGATATGCGAAGGGTGAAGATATTAATTGAAACTAATCAATATTAATAAAGTTATAACATGTACTGTTCGGTTACATGGTAAACAATAAAGGGACCCGTGTTTGACTACACACATATACACATACATGTTGCATTTCAACGGTTAGGATGTCTGATGCGTAAGTTAATATGTAATATGGATCGTGTAGTAGTTACGTTTATTAAAAGTAATGACTAAAATAATGCCTGAATTGTATGTATGTACATATATTGAGGCTACATGAACATTTTGGATTATCACAGTGTTGTTTTTCTTTCAATAGAATATTTTGTAATGCTTTATTGGTTATCTGGAGACTCATACAGTTTTCAGTTTCTAATACAGGTGTCAATGAAATAATATAAAAAAGTATGGCGAATGGAAAGACCTAATTTTATTTTGTGAAAATTCCCTTGCAGGTGCGTGAAAAAAAATGATAAAGATAATTAAAATAAAAATGATTTCATTATTCAGAGCCGAAATATTCGTACGTAAGCATGTTATTGAACTCTTAGCATGCCGTTTGAAAAGCAGACAGTGTTATCTTGTAGTTTCTATAATATGGAGTCTGTGAGTATGTATACCACTTTGATTGGATGGATGTATTACCTATACACACATTCTGCATCCATAGGCGGCACATATTACAATTTCCTATGGTTTTCTTATTTCTGACGTTCGAGCCGTAATCGACTTAAAATTTTTTAGATTTATGTCCTATATAATTACACCTTTTCATTTTTCATACCTCTTTATTTTATTTTAAAGACATCCTGTACACTTCCAATAGATATTCGGATGAATAATTGTGTGAAATTCTTATAAAAACAATAGATATCCATAGAAACCTCTACTAAATATCTATATACGTTATTCTTGAATATTCAAAGTTATCCTACTAACAAAAACAGTTCAAAGTTAGATATCAAAATCAGACTTCAATAAAATTTGGTAGATATGCAAAGCATAATAAAGTATGCACATAGCAATTTTTTTACCTGTTCAGACTCACTTTGAAGAGAGAAAATACCCAATCTCTAGAAGAATTTACATTTTTAAGTAGCTTACGAAATGTTTCCGAAATTGGCAAGAGATGACACGCGATGGTCGGCAAGGGCAACCTTTTTCATAGCAACTGTCAAAATTTCAAACGTTTACTATCAAATTGTTTTGTGCAGCAAGTCAGGCGGTTTCGCAAAAATAGATAAAATCGAATTTCGTGCAGTGATGGGTGGGAAAATGGACACTGTATTCGAAATACTTTGCTAAAAGTTAATGGCGGATGTACTGCATTACTTTCGACCATCAGCTTCTGGACGGACAAGTTCAAACGTGGCTGCACAAGTACAAGTGACGAACCACGTTGCGGACGCTCACAAACCGCTACCAACGATGAAGTGGTCGACAAGCTGAAGCTGAACGAGATAGCAGAGTCAACAGACATCTCAGAAGAATACGTTGGCCATATCCTACACGAGATTTTGGGTATGAAAAAGTTTTCGGCGCGATGGGTACCGTGTTTGCTCACACCGGATCAAAAACGAAATCGGGTGACCGTTTCGGAGGAGTGTCTGGCCAAGATCCAACGCAATCCATGCGTTTCGTAACCGTGGATGAGACCGGATACCAAGGAACAGTCGAAACAGTGGACTTTTCCGAGAAAATCGGCACCAAAGAAAGTAAAGACCGTTCCAAATGGCCGGAAAGGTCATGGCGACCATTTTTTTAGATTCCCAAGGTGTAATCCTCATCGACTATCTGCAGAAGGGAAGAACGATAACGAGGCGATACTACAGCGATTTATTGACCCGATTCGATGCCGAATTGAAGGAGAAACGGCCTCGTTTGCAGCGGAAGAAAGTGCTCTTCCACCACGACAATGCACCGGCTGATTCATCCCGCATCGTCGTGTCCAAATTAAATGAGTTGCGCTACGAATTAGTCTCTCATTCTCCATATTCACCGGGTCTAACCTCTAGCGAATTTTACCCAATCATCGCCGCTACAGATGGCTATTTTGCAGACCTCGGAGCATCCTACTTTTTCGACGTCTTGAAGAGATTGAAGCACCGTTTGAAAAAGTGTATTGCTCTTCGCGGAGGCTACATCGAAAAATGAAAATGAGAAACCACGACGATACTGTTTTTCTTGTCGGTTCCAGAAGCATTTCAGGTCGCCCTCGTAAGTTAATTAATATATCCGGATTCTACCACATGCTCTACGACGATAGATAGTTTTGGTTTATCCGCAACGATAATGCCTGATATGCTCTTTGAACCTCATTTCGATGCTCCTTTTTCTTTATCCAATGTAAACGTTATAACAATCTTTGCATGCAATTTGGTAAATTCCAGACCATTGCAACATATCCGGTTTATCTTTGGGATTGCTTCAACATATCTTTCGTATCGAAAACAGCTTAAAAACCTGAACGAAAGTGTATTCACAAGAATTATTCGACAGTTTCGAAACTTAAGTAGATTATCGATGCAAAGTTTTATATTCTTTTGAAATCTCTAAATTCGCAGTAATATATTTTCATAGCTAGTCAAAGATTCATTTAGATACTTGTTTTCTTATTTAACATACAAAATTATAGAAAGCGACGTATTATAAGGCAACATACTTTATATTATTATCTAAATCTTCAAATTAAAAAACAAGAATAGAATTATTACCTGAGTTTTCTCACAACAGAAAATTGACGAATTTCCGTTTTTTCATTATACAATTGCAGAAGAAAGAAAGATAGAACGAAGAGATGAATGCAAAACTTGTACCATATTTAAGAATCTTTGGGAATGCGTGATTAACATATATATAGGGATAGAGTCGTTTAATCTTTCCAATTCCCTATTCTTCTCCTAATGTGTAGTTTCCGACTCAACTTCTCACAACATTTGTAATAAACTATAAGAAGATAAGCAGTAATTTGTTTTACTAAGGTTTTGTAGAGATGATCTTCAAATTGCATGTAACGTTGCATACAAAGGGACAGTATAATATTACAATAAATGCAATGTGCTAGAACATATCTTGTAACAATTCTTTAAAATTTCAACTACCCTCCGTACTTCCATGAACGGTAGTGTACCCTCCCCCTGTGTACCCTGTTAGGTGTTTTAGAAACATATATAACATAGACGAACAATAGTTGAACATCCCACTAATCTTTTGTCTTTAGTAAAGAACGGTTCACCTATCCTACTAACACAAATAAAACGATAACCTTTTAGAAGTTTATACAATGGAAAGATTTGTAATGCAAAGAAGAATTAACGATTGCAAGGACTGTGTGGTTGTATAATTCACAGGTATAACCGTAAACTCCACTCACACAAATTTATTAATTATGCGGAACGCAGCGTTTCGAGAGCACGTGGGCTCTCATTGTCAACCGTGTTACCGACTGAACGTAAAAAACTGTATCACACATGCAAATTATTTTCTACACAGGCTCTAAAATTTCGCATGCATGTGATAAAGTTTATATTGGACAAACAAAAAGGAGTATCGAAACGAGGTTCAAAGAACATATTAGACACTATCGTTTCGATAAACCAGAACTATCAAGCATAGCAGAGCATGTGGTAAAATCCGGACATAAAATTGATTTAAAAGATCATAAACTTCTTAAAAACGTAAACTCGTGTAGAGAATTAGACGCGCACGAAACGATATGTACATTATTTATATATAAACTCAAACAATGAATTCTTTCACAATTTTGCATCCTAATTTTAATTTTCTATAATTCTAACTTATTTTGATAATCAGTGGCAAGATCTATTGCGAAACAATCTTCAACAAAACAACAGTGTAATGCTATAAGCAAAAACCAAATTATAGAGATTTTAAGCAATAATAATAAGAGCATTTTCGATAGATATCGTTGCTTTTTAACAAAAATAATCCAAATAACGCCGTTTTAACTTAAAGATGATTTGATAATGAAATTAGGAACTATTAATTTGAAACACGCACAAATACACATACATACTTAATTTAACGTATTTTAGCAGGGCATTATAGGTATTCATATGAAAAGAACAAAGCATCCATAAATACAGTAAAAGCTCCGTGGAAAAGTCAAATTTCAACGTCTGTAGCTAACACAGGTAATTTAAATACAATGTATTTACTTAGAAACGGAATCCACGTGACTTCTTTTACTTACGCAACCCATTTAGCAGTGTGGTAATACCCAAAAATAAAATTCCTGCATGGATTTCACTGTCTGATCAGCTACAAAGCACAAACGTTTTTTTTTTCTTAGTAGCTTTTAAAAAAACTGTTTTAACTACAAAAACAGAAATATCACCCGAGCGTGTAAAAATCAACTGACAAATATTGGCTTGATGGCTTTCTCTAGTCAGAAATGTTAGGAATATTTAACCGTTGCCAACGTATTATTTATAGCTTGTTGCGTCAGAGATCACGTGGGCTTAATTTCCAAGTAAATGCACGGTACTTTTTGGTCATTTTAAGCTGCTACTACTTTAATTATTTGTAAATTTGCTACATGTATGTGCAGATAAGACTTCAGATGAAAAATGCCGAGAACATACAGAAACTCGACAAAACAATAACGTCCAGAGCACAGGAAGAAGAGGTTCTCTGCAATTATGGCAATTCTTAGTTGCCCTACTCGATGCCCCAGACGCTAGTGCAGGTTGTATCGCGTGGACTGGCAGAGGAATGGAATTCAAGTTAATCGAGCCAGAAGAAGTATGCTAGGTGCTAAGACCAGTCATAACATTATTTGAGGAATATAATTTTAGGTTGCCAGAAGATGGGGTGCACAAAAGAATAGACCGGCAATGAATTACGATAAACTAAGCAGATCCCTGAGGTACTACTACGAAAAAGGAATCATGCAGAAGGTAGCAGGTAAAGAAATAAACTCCAAATGCTGTCTGATTCTTATTCGTTTTCATTACGTTATTTCTGTAGGTGAAAGATATGTTTACAAGTTCGTATGCGATCCGGAAGCTCTATTCAACATGGCGTACGGAAATCATCTGGATGGATCTTTAAGGAACCCACAAAATGCCAGACCCGAAAATCTTAGCACAAAAACCGAATCACACCATTTAGCGTATACGGATATGCTCAACTTCTACAACTGTGGTATTCCACATCCATATCAGCATTTACACCCCTACATACAAGATTCGAAACGATATCAATAAAATATCACTTATTCTCGAGGATTGGAAATAATGCGATGGAAGATTATTACGCGAAAATATTAAAGTTTTCTAATGTTAAAGAGCTGGAATTGAAACTATTCCAAGACAGAAATAACAATATAAATGCGGTATCTTATAAAGATTAATAAATAAACACAATGTAACGTTGATATTTTCATGTAATAATTCCTCTATCGATAGAACTAGTTATAAAGATTTAAATTGTGTTTATAGTTACAGATATGTACAGAATTTTATTTATTGTCACTTAATTTATGTTAATACTTAAAATATTTGTTTATATTTCCTTCTGTAAATATCTTCGTAAATAAACTGTTTTGAGTTTTACTAAACAAATATGTCCTATGAACATTTGGTTTTATACAAGTTCAACGAATGATGGAAGTTGTCCAAACAACAACTCTCATCGTTAACAGTATCACGTCAAGAGTGAGAATAGTAAAATCCGCAAAAATATATAATACATTAAGAAATACGTTTTTAGATGAAGAAGGAATACCAAAACAAATAACGACAGAAGTGTATAAAAGAGTGGCCAGACCTACACTAGTATATGTGTACAAGTGTATAAAACATTAGAAAAAGATGTATGGAAACCAAGCAAGTGACTCACAACTGTGGAAGACAATAATTAAAAAAAGACGTAGGATTAAAAAAATGTATTGTATTATACATATCTGTTGAACACATTATGGAAATTATTCTCTACAATCCTTGGATAAAACTGCTCTTGCAAATTAAAATTTAAAACCTTATATTGCAATTGAAATATATCACGTAAAGTGGAAATTTGGCCAACCGTGCTGCGAGTAACATTATTGATTAATGGTGTATGCAAGTAATGCAATTTTTCGCCTCCATTTATGCAGCCTAATATACACTGCCAGACGATGTTAGGATGCACTTCTGAGCTGCAATTCTTACTATTGGCAATCCTGGTTTTTTTAAATCATTTTACTTTTAACCTCTGCAAAAGCTGTTTGTGTTTGTATAATCTTTATTTGAATTACTTTACGTTTATAGTCATTAGTGTTGTTGCTGGTTTTAAATAATGCAGTAAAAGATATGCTCAAGAAAGAAAAGTGGTTAAAGTCTGACTCTTTAAAAGTTTTGCATCAAACAGAATCGAAAGAATTTGATATCTCTTGGAGTAGTTCGAGTTCAGACGAGCATTGTGAGGCGAAAGATGCAAATTACAAGAAACTTAAATTAATTTCAAAAATTACTGATTTCAATGGAGACTGCATTTTACAAAAAAGAGAGCTAACACCACCTAGGTGCTATAATGATAATACGACCAAGTCACCTATTGTGGGTGGGAATTTAAATGATTTATCACCTACCTTTAATGAAAAAAGCAGCGATGAATTAAATAAATCACCAATTATAGGAAAAAACGTGAAAGCAAAGAATTGGAAGAAACGTAAGAAAAAAATGGCAAAATCATGTAAATTTAGTAAATGGCATTTGATCGAAGCAAAAATTGAAAATGATATATTTTCTATATCTAGTTATTCTTCAATTGATAATTCGCAAAAAGATGATTCATTCTCAATAAGTCAGCTTACAAGTGATACTAATTTTATTGAGATAAAATCAGCCGATGAAATTAGAATCCACGAAGAAGACGATAGAGAAGTAGAAGCAATTTCACAACGTTCCAATGATATATTTTCCCAATACACAGACCAGATAAACATTGATGTAATCAATACGCAACATGTTGATGTACAGAAAACATCAATTTCGCAATATTTGAGTTCTCAAGGCTCTACTACCATACAAATTAATCCAGATAATGTCCTAAATGATCCAAACTCTGTAATGAAATCTGCTACTGATACCACATTTACTTCGCTATCCACAGGAACTATTTTCCATTTCCATAAATGTCCTCCAAAGAAGAGATACAAGAAAGGTGGTCTGGCTAAACAACTACAAAAAGCATTGCAAAAGAGGCAAGCTAGTGCCTCAATATGGAAACACGAAATCTATTTGAATAAAGGCGATTGTTGTGATGACTTTTTATACCTACAAGTTAATGAGAGATTTACAGAATTCCAAAATATTATATTCCATTGTAATTTAAAAAATAATGCTTCAGCAAACAATTCTAAGTGCTTAGTGATATTGAATAAGATATCTGAGGACGAAGATTCATATCCCAAATATTTAAAAATATATAAACCTTATAATGTAAGCAATATTTTATTTTTTAAAGAAAATTTATGTTGTTATTATAATGTTTGTAAAATATTATTTCAAAGCTGATTTTATTTGTAAGATCTAGTTTTATAATAAAATTTAAATGAATATTTAGCTAATTTTGTTTTGTTTTTCTGAATAACTAATTTTTAAAATATAAAGAACAGAGAAATCCGCAAACGAATGTATTTGGCGAAGGAAGAGTGTATACAGAGCCATCTAGTGCAGAGGACTAGAATAATTGCAGTGTGTACGTAGATAATACAGAGACGCTCTCTTCTTCCTCGACGCAAATAGTTAAAACTTATTCCGTAGTTGCGCTGATAGTTCTGAGGGAAATTTAAGTTTTTATTTTTGTATACGTTTATAAAAATTTGTTAGAGATACAGTAACTAAAATGTCTACTTTGTCTCAATAACGACTTCCTTATGTTGTACACTCTGCTTCAATTTTCTCCGTAATCTAAGTGTTAAGAATATAGGATCGCGTATTGTTTATTTGTTTGAGACAAGATTGGTCCATTACAAAAGGTGCATGAATAATCAGTAGTTGAAGCACTTAGAGCATTTTAAAAGCGATATTTGACATTTAAACTGGCCTGTTTATTGTTCCAACTGTTGTTTGCACATCTTTTCTGATATATGAATACTCGAAAATAGTTTGATCAATAAAAAAATTACTCACATACAGTTACATATACTTTTGCCTACTACCCTTGTTTCGCTATTATTATTTAACAGTTTGGCTTTGGGTATCGCCTACATGGCAGACTGCGTAAATGAGATTTTTCATGGCAGATGCCCGCCCTCTGGGTGACATCCAAAGGTACTTCCGAACGATGGAGTAAGAAGCAAGGCTACTACCCAAGCAAATATTTTTAAGCTTCGTGTGCAATTTAAGCTAGTACTTCCGACAATAAAGGTCATATTCCTTAATTTTGCAAGCTATTACATGCACATATGGTCTCTATTTTTGGATATTTTGTCCTTACTACATATTTATACAGGATAGCACAGGAAAAGAAGAAATTTTGAACGAACACTCACTATACTAACACCAATGAATTACAAGTTTTATTGTTACATAAGAAAAATAAATTATACGCTATTAAGTGTCGCACCAAAAATTTTTAAAAATAATGTCCATAAGTTTTCACATTTTATAAACATTATTGAGATTTTGCACAGGACATTGAAAAACTTTCATGGCCATTGCAATACTTTCTTTTAAAATCCTCGTCTTCAGCTCAACAATTGTTGTTGGGTGAGTGGAATATATATTGCTTTCGAGGTGGCCCCACGAGAAAAAATCGCACACCGACAAATCTAATGATCTAGACCGCCAATGAATATCACTAAACCGTGAAATTGCCTCATAACTCCTGGCTTAATTAATTTTGAAAGAACAACATTTTTATTTCTTTAAAAAAGTAAACAAGTTTTATCCCAGCAAGATCGTGTATTTAAGTTAGTTACACATGTAACAGTAGAGATTCTAAATTTCAAGCTTTGAATTGCCCCTACTATAAAACTACTTATTTGGACTTAACATAATCAACCACTGGGCCACAGACATAGCCTTCTATAAGTGCCACATAACATTTTTAATGTAGACTCAATAAATATCCGATATACCGAAATAAACATTTATTTTAAAAAAAATTACATTTATTTTCCAAAACGTTTACCTAAAACTCTCAATCTGGAATGTATCTCGTCCCAATCCAAATAATTTCCTATTACCACTCGTCTTGAATCCTCTGTGTCTTCATATCCTAGACGAGCATGTGTTAGTCTCGTATTATCAATAGATAAAATATCACCTGAAATAAAAGAAAATATATAGATTTTATATATAATAATATAAAGAATATACCTGGCTCGGTTCTGAAATAAGCAGCGTTTGTATATAGCTCATTTATAAATACTTTTATAGCTTTATACCACGGCTTTACATCTTTGATATCGACTGTGAAGTATGAATCCCTCTGGGTAATGGAATGGCGGACAACAGATATATTGCCGTATTTATCTAAACTGTAATCATTTCAAAATGAAAGCAATTTCGTGAATTTAATTTATATTACGATATCGTTGGTTGCCGAAGGATTTTGTAGAATGGCACGCCATCTTCTTCGCCAATGTCCGACCAATTTACATCAGTTTTAGATAAAATATCAAATACGTCCCTATTTTCCCTCCTCAACTTCTCGGCTATATGAAAAGAGTCCGTTAAGAGATTTTCGCCGCCTTTACCCTTAGTTTGAGTCAGACAGTGTAAAAGTATCACCTGAAATATAAAGCGCAGATTGTAAGTGCTTGATCAAATTTCAAAAGTAGAAATTCTTACACCCGGGGTATAATTATAGTATGGAAGGTCCGTATGAAACTGTAATGTAACTGATAAATATGCTACGTTATTTGTTTCTTCCCTTGCAATGACGTAAAACGTGTCGCTGTAAGAAAATGTATTCATTAGCGGAAAATTATTTTTAGGAATATGTAAAAATTTTACCCGTAATGTGTTTTTTTTCCAAATGCTACTCTCTCTAAGATCTTCCGCCATTCCTTTTCGCTTTCAGGAACATTTTTGACAAGAGCTATTCCATAAACTGCAATATCTTTTAACCATTTGTAGAGGGCTTCATCCCTGGATTGAAATGAGAAGATTATAGAATTATCAAATTAACTATTGTAATGTTATCTACGGGATATATCTGATATAACCCAAACTCTCTTAATATGCGATAGCTTTAGTGATAAGAGGCAAATGTCTAATTTAACTGAAATCCCATATATATATGTACACTAGGGTGACAGAATAAAATAGACACCAGGTAAAGCGGTATAAATATGTAAACAGCTAAATTCTAAGAACTTTCCCTTGTCATTAGGGTAGGGGTAGATGTATCGGAAGGAATTCGTCATAGTTTAGTATCGTTACAACTATGCCTCGCTTACAAGGTTCGAGTGATATTAACGACTTCACCCGGGGTCGCATCCTTGACCAGAGTGAACGCAACGTGAAATAAGTAAATTTTTAAATATTCCGTTGTCCACAGTTAACCGTGTGATTACACAATTTAAACGCAAGGAAAACACAACAGCGGAGCCGAGACCAGGTCGTGCCGGACCTTCTGAAAGAAGTAGAAAGGTGCTTGCGCGCGAAGTGTTAAGAGAACCGCGAAAAAGTACAGCTGAGCTTGCGGCAGCTTCACAGAAAATGCAGCGCACCGTTCTGAGATACCTCCACAGTGTGGGGATGTATAAAAAGGTGGCAAAGAAAAAACCTCTCCTTACGGCGTTTCAAAAACGGCGCCGAATGGCTTGGGCAATCGAAATACGAACGAAGCCCGAAGAGTTTTGGCGGTCTGTTATTTTTTCAGACGAAAGCAGATACTGCCAATTCAGTGATAGTGGTCGTACGTGGGTATGGAGACGTTCGTCACAGCAAGTGGACAAATTTTTGCATCAGACGGTGAAATACGGCGGTGTGAACATCATGGTGTGGGGCGCGATATGGTATGGTGGAAGATCGCAATTAGTAATCTGCGACGGAAATATAAATGCGGCAAAATATATCCAAATATTAACAGAAGGACTACTACCGATATTCGACAACGCCATTTTATCTAAAGAAGACGCCACTTTTATGGAGGATGGAGCACCCTACCACAAAGCAAGAACAACAACCACATGGATAGAGGAACAGGGGATTCGGATTTTACCATGGCCAGGCCAATCACCAGGCATGAATCCGATAGAGAATGTTTGGCACATCATCCAGACAAATATGGCGATACGACCCCGAAAACCCAGCGCTAAGGAAGAACTCGTGGCAGGTGTTACAGAAGAGTGGTTAAATATTCCAGAAGACACCATTAATCATTTAATAGATTCTATGCCACGACGACTCGCAGCACTTCACGCAAGAAAAGGTGGATCGACAAAATATTAGTCTAATTTAAAAATTTTAAAATATTTTGTATATATAACGAGAATAGAATCTTTTTTTTTAATTAGTAGATATGTATTTTATTCTGTCACCCTAGTGTATATGTTAATTATAGAATATGTTTATTAATTCTTTAACTTCAAAAAAGCGTTGAAACATCAAACATAAAATATAATACAAATTTCTTTTAAAAACAATAACATAATATATAATATACGTTTTATTCCGTAATCCCAATAAAGCATTGAACAAGTGAATTTTTGTATGTCAAATATGTAAGTGGCATAAGTATAAATTACAAGAAGACATTGAACAAACAACTGAATAAACTAACAATTATTTACAACATTAACATTGACGTCAACACGAAAATTGAAATTTATTTTAAAAGAATTCAACAATAGAATATGGCATCATTTTCTGAAGATATGCACGCAGTTGTGACTTGAAGTCATTGTCTTCACTAATTTTCAGTTCGTGCGGTATGTGATTGTACACGTTAACAACCTGAATCGTAACACTTTTACAAACTAATGTCTTGCTTGTTTGTGAAGACAATAGGTGTCCTGCGGGTATTACGCGTATGTACCAACTCTTGATGTTTTTAAAACTTCGTAGTTTTCATGCACAAACATAGTACACTCTAGTATGTAAATCATGTACAAGGTAAGTATTTTATGTTCTTTGAATATGTCTTTACAGGATGTTCTAGGATGTAGTCCAAAAATACTTCGAACACAGGACTTCTGCAATTTAAAAATTCTGCCCACGTCCACAGACACAACCCAAAATATAATACCATAGCAAATTTTGCTGTAAACATAGATATAATAGGTATCAAGTCCAACTTGGATATTTGTAGATCGAAGGAGGCCAAATCCGTCTACAGGGATTCAACATGCTTCTTCGAGTTCAATTGGCTATCAATAATCAGTCCAATTGTAAGCACTCCCAAAGATATTAAAGGACAATGAGATCTATCTAAAAGAACATTCTGTCATACTAACAGTACTATGATCACCGTACCGATAGTACAATCATAATGATTTCATGATTCTAGAAACGTGATGTGATTAACTTGGATTATTCGGAGCTGCTGCGGCGAAGTGGTTAAAAGAAACCTACGACTAATCTTAAAGAAACTGTAAAAAACAAAACTTACTCATTTATAATATCCTTGAACTCGTAAGTCTTCAGAATATCGGGAAATTCATCCTTAGTCCAAACTTTTTTCACAGGCATATAAATCTCGTTCAAAAACTTCTCCTGGTGTACCTTCGAAAAACTTCGCTTCTCCAACCAATCTAACGAGTAAACTGATTTATGATCATCATGCCAATTGATCGTAATATTATCTGCATCTTTGGCCTGTTTTTTTTTTAATTTTTAGAAAATCAAGCTTCCCTGAACGTACCCGAACTTACCTCAACAGATTTTACCTTTACATCTATATCAAATTCCTTCCAGTTGATTATTCTGGATTGGGAAGATTTGTGGAAACAATTTTCGCACTTGCAATTATCTCGTAACCACACTAAAGGAAATTTATCAGTTATCTTATTATTTTGTACTTCTAAATTTTCATTATCTTCAGAAACTTTGGCTAGTATCCCAAACCATTGTCGTTTATTTTTAAACAAATTTTGTTTTCTCGTTAAAACTTTTTCACTGGAATTGCTTATTTGATACAGCACTCTACTAAAGCGCGAAAGGTTCATTGTAACCGCTATTAATGCTTAAGAAATAATAATTTAACTGTCACGCTAAGAAATGAGTTGCCTTCTCGTTGGGTATATATACTAAAAATATAATTGATAGATAATATATCGGTTAGAAGGAATTTTATATGACGCTTGATGATAGGCGGAAGTTTTTAAACCTCTTTATAGTGAAGACGATAAAAGTTTAAAATTATAAACATCAAAATAAAGATAGAGAGATTGTAACCGGATTTAAAGTAGTATTGTTTATGAGGCGATGTCACCTGATGTTCTGTAACTCTGTACTTTTGAACTCTCATAACGAAGTAAGACTTCGAAAACGCTAATTTTGTGATCGTACGACATAAATTTGCTTGAATTTCAATATTTATTGAACTCCGGGTTAACAGATGTCATCTAGTCATGTTTACTGAAAAAAATACGAAAAGCAAATCAGTAGTCATACAAGATATTGAAGATGTTTAAATGTAAATCGAATGAAATAGAATGAATTTGCGAATTTTCAAGGAAAAATGCGTTTTTCGTTTCATTCTTATTCCCGTGTTTCTTCTTTTTTTATATACTGCGACACGATCCAATCCCGAAAACACTTATTTTATGATTTTGAATAAACTTCATGATGTTACATTTTAGTTATTTTTATAATTTTGTCTTCAAGTGAATTTAACTTCCTTTTTAAAAGTAATCCAAGTGCCCAAACTTCCATGAGCAGCAGTGTATATAAAATTGATTTTGGAAAATTTGGTAAATAGGCAGTTGAACTAGATGAACTAAAAACACGTTTTTTCAAATTAATAGCTCACATAATTAATGATAAAATAAAGAAAAGAGGTAATATACACAATGCGACAAAATAAGTGCCGGGACTCGAACCACATAAGAGTAACTACTGGCGCCATTTATGTATTCTGGCCGACGACTTTGCTTCAGTCGGCCGATAAATTGCAAATGTATGGAAAATCTCCCAAAACAACTTTTGCATCGCTATTGATATACTAACCTGGAACAAAAAGCAATTATAAAAATTCACGCAAAACTTGATAAAAATGCATCAGAAACATTCTGGTTGATGCAGCAAGTGTATGGCGATGATTATCTGAGTAAAACAAATGTTTCTCTGTGGCTTAAACATTTTTTGGAAGATAGAATTAGATGATAGTAGTGAAGGAAGAAATTTCAACTCGGACACCAGAAATTATCGAAAAAATACGTTGTGATCGCAATACGTCACTGAAAATGAAGAGAAATTAAACATCAGCAAAGAAACGATCTGAATCATTCTTCACAAGGATTTGGGCAAAACAAGGGTCTGTACAAAATTTATTCCACCCACTTTGGCAGATTACCAAAAATGGGTGCGTGTCAGTCATTCCATAGAAGTTGTTGTAACCACAAGATATGATCCAAACTTTATGAAATCAATTGTTAACGATGACGAAACGTGGTGCTTTCAGTATGACTCAAAAACCAAGCATCAAAATGCCGAATGTATGTCGAAATATTCACCACAACCGGAAAGTTTCATCAAAAATCAAAACAATGCTCATTACATTCTTCGATAACAAAGGAGTTGTCCACAAGGAATTCGTTCCAACTGAACAAACAATTACTGATACACTGAACAAAATTGAAAATATTCAGATTTTTTATTTCAATGATCTTTCCCACGGCCAGTCTCGAAACTTATTTGTTGCACTTTTATGTATGTAAGTTTTGTGTGATGTGATTACTAGGATTGGCCAAATCTTCGGCGCGCCAGGTCTGGACTCGCCCGCATGCACGACCGATACGAAAATTGACCGAATTCGTTGAAACAATCTGCCTCCGATTGCCTGCTACGTATACACGTATGGTACATCGTATCACTCGTTATAATGTACGAGGGCGACCTAAAATGTTTCCGGAATCGCCTAGAGATGGCGTATGAAGTGGATTCGTTGGTCGGCAGCTGTAAAAAATTTCAGACGTCTACTATCAATAGCTGTTGTTTAAGAGTGTGTTTTGTGTAGTAAGTCAGGCGGTTTCGCAAAACTGGATAAAATCGAATTTCGTGCAGCGATAAAATACTTCTGGATGGCTAGGTAAAGTTCAAAGTGGATAAAAACATTATACGAGGGCGACCTGAAATGTTTCCGCAATTCACTAGGAAAGCACGGTATTGGTGTGGTTTTTTATTTTTATTTTTTGATGTAGTTTCCTCGAAGATCAATACACTTTTTCAAATGACGGTGCTCCAGTCTCTTCAAGCCGTCAGAAAAGGAGGATGTTTCGAGGCCTGCAAAATAGTCATCTGTAGCGGCGATGACCTCCTCATTTGAGGCAAATCTCTTCCCTCCCGGTGACTTTTTCACGTTTGGAAATAGAAAGAAGTCACTGGGGGCTAGGTCAGGTGAATATGAAGGATGAGAGACTAATTCGTAGCGCAACTCATTCAATTTGGACACACCGAAACGGGTCGCCCTCGTACATAGGTTGATGTTGAACGACATATCTCAAGGTACAATAACATTTTTCCCATCTGCGAACCAAACCTCACCGAGACAAATGTCGGCCAACAACTATAAAGAAGGTAAATCTTCCACAGTTAAATTTTTAACAAAGAGAAAAACAATTGAACATCTTTACATATAAAAAATGTTCTAGCGTTCTCCAACTTAATTAGATTTTATCGAGCCGAAACTTTTGGCTAGCCCTATTTTACACTTACATATTACTATTCTTCATGAAATATATACAGGATAAACTGTTGAAATGTTCTACCATATAATGAAGTATAAAAACGTTATAAAACGTAATGCGATATATCATTCATGCATACACAGCAGGGAAATGAAGACAGATTGCTTCAACGAACTCGGTCAATTTTCGTATCAGTTATGTATGCGGGCGAGTCCGGACCTGGCGAGCCGAAGATTTGACTAACCATAGTGATTACTGATCACAACGCAATAATAAGTTTATTAAAATATTTATACAAAAGGAAAGACTGCTAGAATTATTAGATAGAAATAAAAAACAGCAGAAACATTCATAAATCATTATTTATTATTCGACTTTATACATCGCACAATATAATTTAATTTAAAAGGAATATCATCACATCGGTTTTTAAATACATCGAAAAGTATTGCTCTATCTAATACAATTTATACTAACTACTTTTAAGACACCCTTGAGTTGTTATTATCTCCTTATTATAGTACACTTATTCTAAACTTATAATTACAAATATTGAGAAGAATTTACAAATGGTCCTATGTAAATATACACACATTTAAGCATAACATCGAGAAATATTACTAGGAAGTTCTATTAATACGGAACATACATCATATATAATAATTACAGTTTTAAATCAATTCTGAAACGATTCTGTTTGAAATTTAAAGATGAATTTCTTTTGATGTCGACAAAAATTATTATTCTATTATAAAACACATCCTTAAAGAAAATATTTATCTTAATTTATAAGATGTTACACGTATGAATTTTCATGGTTTGTTTAATAATGCCTTTTTTTTGATTGTCGTATTTTTTATAAATATTTATTGACTGTTTATGTTCCAAACTTTGTTTCCTTTATTTTATATCTGTAGTTTACGATATGTACAGTTATTGTACGTTACAAAATAGAAGATATTCAAAAATAAGTGAATTTTAACTTTATATAACGAAATATGTATTTAACACTCAGTGAAGTTTCTATAGTTCCAAATGAACTTTTGAATAGAATATTTGGTTTTCTTTGAATTATGGATTATGGAAGTTAATGCTGAACTACAAAGAAACACCAGAGAAAATAACAATTAAAAAATGTATTATATTTTATACAGAGAATATTTACAATAATAGTAACAGCGAAATTTCTACAGGTTCACAGAGTTAGAAAGACGTCCTACGAAGTCACACATTACCTTTTAGTGTAAAAAGCCTCTAAACATTTTCAAAAGTTCATTTATTGTTAAATATATATATTATCTAAGTGTATACACATCTATCTATCTATCTATTAACCTGTAATGGTTCTAGCTATACGCCATGACCAGTAACTCTGCTACATACTTTATAGACTTATACTAAGGATCATACAGGGATATTTAAATAACACAAACAAAACAGAACCATGGGAGAAAGGAACCCACATATGGTTTCGAACAAAGCATAAACAAGCATTTCGTTACACAAACACTCAAACAATACTTTCACTTTTAACTACGAATGAATATACTTCTTTGTAGATTTCTTTGTTACGAGAACTTACTAAACTAAAATAATTAAATAGATTGATTATCAACCTTGACACGTTTTAAAAAAAAATCGACCGGTAATTGTTATACTTGACAGAAGACATAATTAAACGTTCCAGTGGTCCCATTTCCCCAAAGTCACATGTATCGTTATCTCGTAGTTTAATTTTAAACAAATAGCTATGGCCTATGATTACTACGAAGTCGACATATAGTTTGAACAAAACTCTTAGATGATACGCCCTTAAACCAAGGTTTTTTTTGAAGGAGTAGGTTGCAAGGTTTTATAGAAGTTGTCCGCATCAGTTTCAACAACGTATTTTTTGAACTCTGAGTGAACGGGCTTTAATGCAAATTGAGCCAAATCAATTGGGAGCTTACGATCTAGAATTTCAGATAGAGTACATCCTAATTTGGCAAACGTATCCACTGTTTCATTACCGACTATCCCTACGTGTCCCTTAACCCATAGAAGGTGGATTTTATTGATAAGGCTATGGATCTCCTGATAGGTCTGGATAGTTTCTCTACTACACTTCTGCAGTCCAGAATGATTAACACGTTTTGTTGCAGATGTAATGGTTTTACATACTTCAATGCCTCGTAAACTTCTATTAGCTCTGATGTGTATACAGACATAATTGAGTTGAGTTTATAAGATTTGCGATATTATAGTTGTGGGTCATAAAAAGCGCAACCAAAATATTAATTCTTGCTAGAACCATTAGTATAAATTACACAAAAATTACTCCACTTCTGTGATAATAATTCTTGAAGTTCGTCGTTAATAAACTGAGAAGTTTGACTTTTGATGAGTTTGTCATAAAATCAACACCGTATAGGGAATACAGGGCGCTTATGTGGAACATCGCAGATACTGGAACTGGAGACAGTCAACTGAATATTTAACGAATTTATAGCATAATAACACGACACCAGTACAGGAGATTTCCCTTTTTATCCAAAATGTGGTCCAATATAAATAAATTACGAATTTTCTTTAAAATGCCGTCTTTTCTAAAATAACACTTTACTATGGGCTTAATACCGAGAATTTTTCTTCTTAATAACCAAGTAGATAATCTTAAGCATTTATTATGAATGCCGAAGATATTAAGGACACCGAATATTCTGTTCAAAAATTCATATGGAATTATGTATATGTATATGGCATGAAGTAAGTACAAACTACTTTTGTCATCTTTTACTTCAAAGTGTTTCAAGGCAATATGTCCATCTAGTGCAGAATTAATGTATTGAAAATAGGTTTAGTTTTAAATTATTTATAAGGCGTTGTTACTATTAAACACAATCTAGGCCAGACTTTAAAGATTACGACATGTGAAATGTGTATGCGTAGTCTTACTAACCTATTACAAGTGTACGCTTAGCCATAAAGAATTAGCTTTGTTATTTTACGATATACAATTAAACTAAATGTTTTATTTTCGATATTCCTCTTCCCAATTATTCTTTTAAAATACGTACGAATTTGCGGAGTATTTTATTTGAAAATTTATCGGTAACTCAGTAACAAAATTTTTGTAATTTAATCAAACTTCTAATTGCAGTAATAAAGTTATAAATCGTGTGGAAATAACTTTGGACACAGTGTACCGGGGTGTGTCATCTGTTTAGCATAGTTCCTATACATATAAATATTTAAAAACTTTAGACGAATATTAAGGCCGCAAAAAACGACAGTTAAATGAAACAATTTTTGCAACGTAATAGCCAACATCTTAATAAAGCTAACCAATATTGTTGACGCTATTATAGCTTGTTCCAATCCATCTCATCGTTCAGATTTCATCAACTCCAGTACGTCTTTTAATTTTTTTTAATGAAACATCCCGTATATCAACGTATATTTGAATAAACACTACGAGCCAAAAGCTTACAATTACTTCAAATGAATCTATAATAATAAAATATTATCTGCTTCCTTCATACAACAGTTATAAAGATTGTGTTGCAGTATTCCTATATTTACTGCAATACCTGTGAATTATATAACAATACAATCCTTGTAATAGTTGAAGTGCTGATTTTTATTTTAAAAAAGAGTTTATTTAATCTCGGTCAATTAAAAGCTGGAATTGTTTAAAAGTAGACCTGTAAGATGGAGCTTGGCAACACTACAAGCCGAAAAAGAAAAACCAGATTATGACTAGACGCCGGATTACATCCAAAGTGCATATATTTTATTTTATTTATTTATTATATTTTACGTCTGTTTGTAGATATCTTAAAGTTAATTAGCGTTAATTAACTTTAATCAGTGTATACATCTGCATATAGACGTAAAATATAATAATTAAATAAAATAAAATATATCCACTTTGGATATAATCCGGTCTCTAATTATGACTATGTATACTCAACAACCTCTAATATAAATAAGTAAAAATAGACAGGTAAGATGCTAACAGGAGGTTGACCTAAGGATGATCGAACAAGTGAATCAGTTTAAATACTTGGGAGGTGATATAACAAGCTTTGGAAATCTAGATAGTGAAGTCTGAGAACAAGTATGGCCCGTAATAATATACGCTGCTAAAATTAGATCAGACACCTCCAAGACACAGCAAATGATGCGAACAGTCAAAATGAAAGTAATAAGAAGCATTAATAGAAGCGAAGACCTACGACAACAAAACAAAATACAAGACGTGGGAAAATGGATAAGAAAACGAAGAATGTGCTGGAACAAGCACATAGACTGGGGAAAAATGCCAAAATAAATAACCCTGTCGGAAAAAGAAATTAGGACAGGCCACCAAGACGCTGGAAAGAATATTGGAGATCTGTATTCAAAGAGGCGTAGGAAGAAAACAGGCAATAGCCTACCTACCACCTGTAGAGAGAAAGAAGAAGACGGGATATTCTATTTAGAAAACGCAAACCTTAACAAGGCATTTGCTTCCGAAATATCCTATATAATTGAAGGAAGTTTTGCAAGGTAATCGTGTATAAGGTTAATATTTGCAATGGTATAAAAAGTATAGAACTGTGTCAGATGCAACTGCCAATAGTAGTTGAAATTTATTTTTTATAAATACGAATTACTTCCAAAAGTATTATTATCCTTGATTAATCACAATCTATGTTACAACGTTAAAACTATCTAATTTCATCCAATTCAATTACCAAAAAGAAATAATATTCCTGAAAGCTTATTTCTGATAACTTCAAGTTTTCTGGAAACTTTTATAAGATCAAATTTAAAACAAAACAAATTCGTTCCAGAATAATATTGTCAGAAAGCAGCAAATAATTTCTTACACCAGCATTGTTCTTATATTACAAAACCAATGACCTAGAATGTCATTATTATCAAGTCTTCTTCGATAAAACACATTAATCACTTACATGCAATTATATTACGATACATAATTACCGAAATGTACGTGATTAAATAAGCAGAATATCTGTTTTCGATACTTTCTAAAATTACAACAAATTATCACCCTACAAATGCGGTAAATAACTTTATCGTTGTCTTATATGCAATTTAAACAGTTTATGGTACATATTTTGGATAGTATGTGTAAACGTATAATGCTGTATAGGCTTCTCTAAAATGACTACCATATACATAGATATGTTTCACTTAGTGCTGATTGCCTGTTTTGTATTTATATAGAACAATACAGACGAACTGA
This sequence comes from Trypoxylus dichotomus, assembly GCA_023509865.1. Classification (NCBI taxonomy): domain Eukaryota; kingdom Metazoa; phylum Arthropoda; class Insecta; order Coleoptera; family Scarabaeidae; genus Trypoxylus; species Trypoxylus dichotomus. The sequence continues at coordinate 42,170,879 of CM042081.1, forward strand.
TATGGTGTCCCACTTTCATTGAGTGTGTGTATTTGTACCCTATGAAATTGACGGTTGACAAAAAATTTAACTTTTACTTAATAATAACCAGGAAGATTTTTTTTTTCATGTTAACGTTGTATAAAAGATTGTATGTTAATTATTGATACTGAACCTCTAAAAAACAAACACCATGCTGTATAAATAAATATATAAATCAAAAACTGACCAATAATTTCCAATGGCTCATTACAAGAGAAGCTATATGTACACTACCGTCCATATTAGTTCGGACATCCAGCAAAATGTAAACTTTACTAAAAGATAATATAATTGCTTTTTTAGATAAATAACATTTATATTAAATCCTTTATGAAGTTTATTGTTTACTAATTGTACAGGAAAACTGAAATAAAAACAGAATATCGATTAGGCAATGATTAAAAACAAAACCTACTATACTTTATGATCCAATATAGTAATTTTTGGTACAATATTGCAGGTAAGAACCTGATTAAAGTTATTAAAATGCCGAGAGGAAAACTGACAAGCGCTCTGTAATTGTGGCTTTTCATCAAGAAGGTTATTCAGTGCGTCAAATTTCCGAAAAAATACATGGTGCGTTTTTGTAAGAAGAGCAAAAGGCCAAAGAATGTTGCAGGATTGTGTAGTGCTAACTGCCAAGCAAGAAAGAAGTTCTGTGCTTGTTTGGGGTTGTTTTTCCTATGTCGGTACAGGAAACTTGAAACGAATCGAAGGTACTTTGCAAAAATGATGTTATTTAGAAATACTGCAAGAAAATGCAATACAATCAGGACAACGTCTAATCGGTGAAAATTTTATATTCATGCGGGATAACGACCTCAAACACTCAGCAGTGAAATGTAAAAAATTCTTAAATGAAGAACAAGATAATGGCACTTTACAAATAATGACATGGCCGCCGTAAAGTCCCAATATAAACCCCATTGAGCTGTTATAGGATGAATTGGACAGAAGAGTCGAAAAAGTGTGCCTTACCTTTGTAGACCACCTGTGGAACATTTTACAAGAGGAATTGACTAATATGCCAAATAGAGTCCTTGACAGACTAGTGGAGCGGATGCCCCTCCGGATTGTGAAAGCTGTTCTTCGCGCAAAAGGAAGTTTCTTTGATGAACGGAATGTTGAAGTTCTGGAAAAATGAATTTGAATATTTTCTCGTTTTTTTTTTAAATTTGTTTCTGTGTCCTAACTAATATGGACAGTAGTGTACATATTTTTTTATTCCAGCCACAAACGCGTAAATTTCTTCATATCTTCTTAATATTCAATTTAGTAGAATGAAAATTAGGGTTAGATAACAAAGTTTTCATTTGTTAAACAGTACAATGTATGCGTTATCCACTTACCAGGATTTATAAATATTTTCTTTTAAAAGAGCTTGGGAATTAATAAAGGTGATGACTCTTTAGACACCGTTAATTTTGTAGAATGGTTATAGTTACCAGTATTTCAACCAATTCCTCATTAAATTTTATCAAAAATATATACATAGTATTATGGAAAATTACATTTTAGTACTTTCAACATATACATACGTAAGATTTTCCAAATTCTTTATAAACAGTTGCGTACTCTAAGGTTAGAAGTGGCTGACCTAGAATATTTGGTTCCTGAGATAATTGATTTTTCAAAATTAGCATATTGCTGCATTTACATTCGGTAGCAAGAATACAAAAGGAAATAATATAGTCGTAAAGAATTATAACAGCAAATGTAGGGGCAAGTAATATATCTTGAAACACATGAAAGTAATTGAATTCACATGTCAAAAGATCTTAATGCGTTATGTGTAATTGACATAATTCCGATATTGTTTACATGCACCGTATTGATATAAATATTAACTAATTCTAACAGTTTAGATCGAAATTTAATTTAAAAAATCACACTTTACAATTAACACATCTACTAATAATCTTTGGTCAATATTTTTTTCAACTACTTACAGGGCACGCCATAATGTTTGCATCAAATAGGAAAATTTTGTTTTTCTATATATATATAAGCATTGTTTCTCTCTCGGATTCTCCCATAATTGCACCATATATACAGTGGTGGACAAAAAAATAAGTACAAAGTAAGTGGGAGTTGTAATACCGCTACAAATAATCAGTAACGGTATTAGAAGCTTATAACATCTGGTGGTAGATGGCCGCAATTAGTTTTGAAATCATCTGATACTAATGCAGATCCCATTTGTCTACACTTGCTGTAATTCCCCGGCATTACTGGAATTGTGAGTCATATACTATGGACTGACGAAATGAAAATAAATTTACTCGGATCTGACGGCAGAGTTTAGGTTCGTCGGCCAGTAAATAAAGAACTGTCATCAAAGTATACAATATAAACAATAAAGCTTGGTGTGAGGCTGTTTCTCGTGGCATGTTGTCGGTCCAAGTCATTGGATTGAGGATATTATGACCAAAGAAATTTATAGAGATATTTTGCAAGATGTTATGTTCCGTATATCGAGGATAAACTGCCCTTGATTTGGATACATCAGCAAGATAACGATCCTAAACACACTTCCAAGTGTATCAAACAATGGTTTATCGAAAATAATATTCGAATTTTGGGATGGCCAGCTCAATCGCCGGATATCAATCCAATACAGAACCTGTAGAAGTGTGTTAGCGACTCATTACGGCACAAAAAATTAAAAATAAGAACTATTTATGGCAAGCAGTTAAAGAAACTTGGTACGCTATACCACTTGCGACATGCCAGCGGTTAGTAATTTCTCTGTCTAACAGGTGCCGTGATATGATACGTAACAACGGACATACAATAAAGCAAATAAGCATACATTAGGCTACTACATACTAACCAACCAGTTTGAAGTACGTTCTATATTTATTGCAACACTTTTATGACTTATACCTATTATTGTGTCCAAGCAGAATTCGTCGTTTCCTTTTTATTTTAGTTAAATCTTTGCTAAGCATCCTTTCAATTTATATTTATGTTCTTTATTACTGAATAAAGACTATTTTCGTTTTTAAAACGTAATGTTGTTTTCTGTTACTTTATTGGACAATATTTTCCTAAATACTGACAATGCACCTATTTTTTGGTCCACCACTAGGGATCACAAAGGATCAGTATGTTGGTCTGTCAAATTTAAAATTTAGTAACTCAATTTTAAAAGAACTATGGAAATTTATTCCCAAATAAATAGTGGCTTACACGAACTAACTTGAATATTATAAGTGCAAAGTAATAATATAATTGTATTTTGGAAAAATGTATGAATAAAAAACTTTCCCATTTGATGCGACTTGTATGGCGACCTGCACATAGACTGTCCCAAATAACATTTTCAGCTTCTGGATCTCGCTTATTATAAGCGATGCTGTTAAAACTACTATTCAATGTTCTTTGTTGCTTTTTAAAATAGATACTGTGTAAACGACAATCCCGATAGTTCGTGATCCTGTCTAGTAACCTTTCACATTCTTTGAATTTTCAATAGTTTAATCCACCGTATGATTATAAATACAATAATTAGTACTTCAGGTTCTACAGTTTATTTAGGATCGATAAGAAAAACTAAATCAAAATATTAAGATGCAGAAGTAATCAAAAAAGGTATTGGAATTCTGTATAGAAACAGTGAAATAATATTTAGATTCAAAAATAATAATATAGTGGCTATTCTAATACCAGAGAAGAATACGTTTCATTTAATCGAATCTATACCTGAAGCACTTCACTACTTCTCTAACCACAATATTTCACTAAAAACTAAACCCACGTTTCGACAGCTAAGGTACCATCTTCAGCAGTAATACTGAACTAACAAACTAAATTAAAACAATACTATTTATACCCTACTGAAATTATGGTGGACTAACTATGGTCATGCATGATTTAAATTTAAAAGTAAAGCCTGGAATTTAGAGGACCTAAATCTGTATTTGACAAATCTGATACTAGATTTATCAAACCTTCTGAATTTAAAATCACGCAAATGCTCTTTTTATCCATGTTATCTACTTGGCTTTTCCTAAAAAGTTTTTGAGGTTATTGTTTGCCGAAAAAAAAAACTGTTTTGCGATCAACTTTAAAAAAGATTTTTTGAAGTCCTTTCATGTTATATGAGAGGTCTTCTTTGTATTCATGTTATCTATTAATGTCGATACAAAGAGCATTTGGCTCATTTTAGATTCAGAAGGTTTAACAAATCTGGTGTCGTCGTACATATGCCATAAAGAAATAATGTTGAAAATATAAAATTAATTCGAAATGTAAACAACAATGTTTATTTAAATGAAGGCATGAAAATCTACAAACACAAACATATTTGAATGAATATAGATTTACGCCCTCTAAATTCCAGCTTTTACTCCTTATTAAATCATGCATGACCATAATTAGTCAACCATAATTATCAGTAGGGTATAAATAGTGTAGTTTTAGTTTAGTTTGTTAGTTCAGTATTACTGCTGAAGATAATACCTTTTATCAGCACGCATATATTTGCGTTAAATTTGCTATCAGGGACAGCCTGTATATTTATTTTTATAGGAAATCACAGACAATCCTTAGGATACATTTAAAGCTTATTATTTATAGCGATTACTAGTAAATGGAGTTATTTACTATCATATTATTAAATGGTAATAGTACTCTGGAAATACCCATAAATTCTTTTACAACGCATCCAGAGATTGATTAAATCCTAGATGCTTATGTCAAATCATAACTTATAATAACACCGACGATTATAAACATAAATTCAAACAAATTTTAACATTAAATTCCTCGACTAACAACAGTACTTGCTTAAACTATTCATATCTATAATTAAACAGCAATTTATACACAAACATATTACGTACAGTTTATAATAAAAGGACATAGCTTTAACACATATTACATGTATTACACATTTATCTACATGAACTTTACTCCTATCAGTTTAGTTAATATAAATTTCTCCTTAGACATTTATGTTTAATATATATATTATTGATAATAACGATAATATTTACTTTTAAAATATGTACATTAATGTAATAAATAGAAATGAATACCATATTTATGTACAATCGAACATTTTGAAGATGTCCTTTGAGAACACTTAGAATCAACTATTATATTATTAATGGTGTACTTTAAACTAAGTTAAATAAAATTAACTATTTTAGTGCATATATATTGACAATTTTAAATTTTCAACAATGATAACTATTAACAGTAATAACAATGACAATGGTTAAACAGGAGGAAGTACCTGACTCATATAATTAGTTTTAATATTGGCACTATAATTGCAAAGAAGTAAATGTTTCACTTGCATTTATATTTAGGTGATTAAACCTTGTCACAACAAATATGTGGGTTACTGCAACTCCATCGACCGTTAACACCTCAAATGCAAGCGAATCGTTTAATTTCAAACTAGAAGAATCAGTTTATGGAGCACATCCATCTATTCATATTTTTATCGAAAAGCTTAAGGAAATTCGAGAGTTAAAGCCACACCCTCAAAACAGTGAGCAATGCCATGATTACACTTTGTGAAGTATATTTTATTCGTCAGTTTGATAATGCTATATTTTTATATAATTAAGTATTTTTTATTTTCTGTCTGTTTGGCAATAAATACATCAACTTGAAATACACTATTCTTATATTATTATTTCTGTTTGATTTTGTACGGTGCCCAGTTTACTAAGAAGACTAAAATTTTAGGTACATTAGTACCCGATTTACACACCCCCTTTTTTGTTACGATTTCGAACTTTTAATCACAAAAATTCTATATTTTGCAATGTTATTTCCCTAACTGCTTCGTATGTCTTGTACTTTTAACGACCATTATACAAGAATAGTGTAACTAAATTAAATGATTATTTCAATCAATATCCAATCACTTTCCATGCGAATTTTATTATGAATCTAGTACTAGTGATGCATACTTCATTTTGATGATTATTATATCACTCACGTCAATGCAATAATCATCATAGTTGAATATTCTTAATGTTAATCTTTCCTTCAAAGGATATTGCTTTCTATTCCATTCATAGTAGAAAATTGTTGATTAGAACAACATTGATATGTCACACAAGCTGCACGATATCCGGTACTTGGGAGTAATCGCTAATACTGCTAATTTCAAACAATACATTTCAAGAAGAAAAGCACACAAAAGCAAGAAAATCAACATGTATATATTAAATTATCCATTTAATGTAAAATCCAATGCGTGGTAGAATGTAATCGATACCCAAATAAACATTTCTTTTTCGGCAGAGGACATTTTCAAACTATGTGATTGTACATGCATATGTATAAATATCAAACAGACGCTAAATTACTTACAAAAATTCTATATTCGTACCATTCGATCCTTTAATCTTTAACCATGAATCGATTATCCAAAGCTCAGTATATATCTCACAAATATCTACAAGCAGGGAAACTCAACATTCATTCAACAATACCATTATGGGTTTGTCGTCTATCTATTAATATTAAATAATATATGGTTACCATGAATACGAGATAGTAAACACAAGTCCTCGGATGCTTTAATGCTCATTTCGTGAGGTCATTACCATTGCTTTTCCGAATAACACCATTAGATAAACAAGCATAAAGCCTAGAAACCTACGTGACATGACCAAAAAAAGAAAAACAATGTACGATTATCAAACAATCGGACAAATCCACACCTACATATAATCAATCACAAATACTTCTAACTGGAGGACATCCATTCACGCTTTTAACCGCTGTCTGTTCTAAAAATAGATAAATATAACATATAACGCGCAGACTTTTTTTTTCATGAAACGGACTGTGAAAGTATTTATTTTATTGATTGCTTCATTCTGAAAACGGAAAAAGTTGCATTGACTAGTATAAGAGTTATTGTTGATAAAATCAAATCAAAATTAATAATTGCCAACTGAAAGTTTCAGGAAAGGTATATGAAACAAATCTACACGCATATAGTAAAAGTTAATTCGAAATTAATGATAGATTAAATAAGGGATAATTTCTATTACTCCATATCCCTTTCCATTTAAAATTTTCAAGGGAGTTGCTCCCGGAAACAGGGAGTTAAAGTGGGTTCCCCCTGGATAATACTTCCCACGTGTCACAGGACATTTTTCATAAATTTCTAGATTTTCACAAATTTAGGGTGCGAATTTTACGCCGAAAGATTTCAATTATTTTTCGTTGATTCAGAAACAAATATTTTTCAATGATGGTGATTTAAAAATGTGTGGAAAGCAAGGATTGGCCACATCGAAATAGTAGGTTACCTTTAATTCATTTTTATTTTCTTATATATCCTTCTTTGCTTGTTTTGAAATAAATTTATATTTCGAATTTATTCATTTATACAATAATTGCAACTACATACACCACCGCCCATGATAAAATGGACACTTTAAATTTTAACAACATATTTAAAAAGAAAGTGCTTTTATTGATGTAAGAATTCTATAAGCATGTGCACAATTTACTAATTAATGAATTAAGTTGATAAATAACGAAACTGGAATATTACTTTTCAAAATCATTAAATAATTAGGTACAGTACAAAGAATACTAGGTATAGATATTTTAAGTAATATACAGGTAGAAATTTTATGACACTATAAATGAAATCCGAATTCTAAGAATTGACTGAATTCCTGCAGAGATGGTGTTTACCTCATAAAGTATCCATAAATTACATTAATACTGAGTTTAGTTCATCATTAGACACCGTTACGTGCAGCTCCATATTGTTATTTCTTTGTGCGAGTAAATAATTTAATTCCATTGTAGAAATGCCTCGAGGAAAATCGCCTAGTGTTGAAGCACAATTAGTAACATTAACCCTGCATCAAGAAGGATATTCTGTACAGAATATTTCCGGGCGACTTAATGTAAAAAATCCACAGCAAATTTAACTGTTCGTAGCTTCGAAGAAACTAGTTCACTTCCTTGTAAAAATTGTCCAAGACGTCCTCGAGCAATATCAAATATAAACGCATAGCATACACTTGCTCAGTAAGAGAAATAGACGACTAACGTCTCCTAAAATTACAACGGAAATGAATTAGGCTAGAAACAAGAAGATATCCGTTAGTACAGTGAAACGTCGTTTTAAAGAAGCAAGCCTTCACGACTCCATTGCCACGCGAAAACCGTTGTTACGCCTTGGGAATAAACAAAAACGTCTCCAGTGGACTAGCACTTACAAAGAGTGGAGATAAAACAATGGGGAAACGTACTGTTGACTGATGAATCCGAATATGAAGTGTTTGGCCAAAACCTCAGAACGTTTGTCAGGTGCTCAAAAGGCGAGAACATGCTTCCTGATTGCATTACACCAACAATAAAGAAAGGTGGTCATTCTATTCTTGTATGGGGTTGCTTTTCATTAAGCGGAACAGGAGATCTCGTGAAAATTGATGGAATAATGAGGAAGGAAAATTGTCGCGAGATATTAGAAGAAAATGCTCATACGGGTTGTGCTTAATAGGTATCAATTTTGAGTTGACGCAAGATAACGAGCCGAACCACACACCGTTATTATGTAAAAACTAATTCACTGTTGCAGAGACTGGACGAATATTAAAAATAATGACTTAGCCTCCCCAGAGTCCGAATTTTAATTCGATAAAGCTTCTGTGGGACGAACTGGACAGAAAATTAGAAGAGAATGTCCAATTGCAGAAGAAGTGAAAGAATATTCCTTAAAATACACTGAGGAAATTGGTAGAAAGAATGCCAACGAATTGTGCGAGCAATTATTAAACCAAAAGGTAGATTTTTCAACGAGAAGAAAGTATAACTTACTTTATATTTTCTAATGTTTATTGTTACTTTTTCTTTTGAATGAATAAATATTTTTCTTATAATTGTTTTGTTTAAGGTTTTTAAACAAATGTAAAATTTTGTGTGCCCAGACTATTATGAGCGGTAGTGTATATAATTATACAGAGTGTAGAATCTAAATTGGCAACAATGTGAATTTTAGAACGTATTACAAATTCGAATATAATAATTTACATGGCGAGATGTATATCTTCAACGGAATTTTGTATTACTTTAATTTACTTTCTTTAGTTTCCCCTTTTCTACTGTTTAAGATGTTAGCGAAATGTATATATTAAGGTTAAAATTATACCATAACGTATGTAAAAACAAATAGGAGAAAATTGTTAAATAAAATATATAATACTATCAAATTTGTTACGTTTACATGATTAGTAGTAGTGGGGGATCAATATGGAAACTTATGTAATATAGTATTATATATCGGAAAATAGTGAAATATACAAATATTTCATTTTAAATAAACAAATTGATGAATACTTCTAACAATTTTTCTTTAAAAAGCTCTGTACAGAAAATCTTTGAAGACAAGTTTTCTGGTGTTTTTAACTTCTAATACTTCTTAAACACTAGTTAATGGAGAAGGTGATTATGGCACCCTGCATACTTTATTAATTTAAACGTGGTCCTTCCTATATATACATATTTGAACATAAAAAAACATTTATTATTTCAAACACAATAGATATACGTACAAATAACAGAAGACAACAGTCAAACGACCGTCAAAAATTAAAGTATTTAACGTTATTTCTCATTAAAAATAAAGTACCACACCTACAGGCAATAATAAATATAGAAATCGAAGACGATTTTGTGAATTTCCACGAACACAATCTCTATCTATAACAATCTGATGTGGTAATAGAGGCTACGTATTTGCGTATTCCCAATTCTAATTACACGCTACTTTGCGATAAGCATCGATTTTTCTCTAGGAGGGCAGTGAAGCATATGTTTGCCGCTGTGTTACAATACATATTTGATTATCATTTCCACCGCAGTGCAATCAACGTCGAATTACGGAGTTTCGCTACTACTTATTCATAATTTTTTTTTCTCGAAGAACTTGCGCCGATTGATATACATAAATATATTGAAAGAGGGTATCACGTTGGAATCTCAAGCGATATGTACCGTTGAGGAAGTCTACTTAATTTCTATTTACGACAGCGCTTTTTACCGTATTCGTGCAGTTACAGATGGCAGTAAAAAGTCTATTCGCGAAAGTACGAGCTGATGTCCGTGCTCTGCTTGACCAAGCTCCGATTCTGCGAGTACCATCTGTCAACAAAAACAAAGAATTAATGATAATAATTTGGGCAACAAAGAACAAGTTTTATGCTACACTGTGGGACTAAATAATCTAGCTACGTAATATGTAAGGGCACACTCAGCTTAGTATTAGGTCAAGCAGTATTTTAGAGAACCACTTGGGGTTATACGAGGGTCACGCTACATATTTTAAGATGCCACACAACTAGGGAAGTTAGAACTGGCAACACTGCATTTCTAAATACCATCATCCTTAAGTAGTAAGCGCTGACTATAAGTTGAATCGCTACTGTCATAGAGCAAACGTGGTAGATATGATTTATCATAGAAACATGGACCTGTCAAGAGAAGATGTGCGAGCAATGATCTACTGCGATTTTAAGGTCGGTTTAAGTGAACAACAAAGTCTTGAACGATTGCCACTCGCATTTGGTGATGAAAGTCCTTCACGCGCAATTGTGTTTCGCTGGTATAGCGAATTTAAAAGAGAACGGATATCACTCGGTGATGACGCACGTGTTGATACGCGCTGTTCTTCAGTTACCGCTGGAAACATTGAGAAGGTGAGACGTATGATCGACGAAGATTCGAGATGCACCTAGCAATCGATTGAGGCAACTCTTGGTGTTGGATCCGCAACAGTAAACTCAATTTTATATGATTATCTCCAGATGAAAAAAATTGTTACTCGTTGGGTGCCACACAAGCTTAACGATTTCCAAAGAACAGAGCGAGTAAGAATCACCCGGGAAACGTTAGAAATGTTAGATAGTGGTGGACATGGTATTCTATCTAAAATAGTAACAGGTGATCAATCTCACATCCCATTTTATGACATTCCTACCCGCCAGGAGAGCCGTGTGTAGTTCCACGATGATGCACCAACACCAACAATGGCCAAAAAGCAAAAGGCTGTCAAGAAAGTTATGTACGCAGTTTTCTTTCGTAGTACAGGGTTAGTAAAGGCAATCAAGCTGGAAAGCCAAGGTACAGTCACAGCAAACTGGTACACCACAAAATATTTACCTGCAGTTCTTGAGTCAGTCAACATTCGAGTTAAATTTTTACGTAACTTTAATGTAACAGTCATTCAATATCCACCTTATTCGCCTGATTGGCCATGTGTGATTTCTGGTTGTTCTTTAACCTAAAGAACCATTTATGTGATCAACGTTTCACGACGGAGGATGAAATAGATGAAGCAATTCATCAATTTTTTGAGAGCATTCCAAAAGATGACTGCCCTTCAGCTTTTACGTTGTAGAAGCTTCGGTTACAAAAATGCATTGATGCAGAAGGTGATTATTTTGAATACAAATAAAATCATTTTTGTAAAAAGTCTTGTAGTTTTCTTGTATCTCATAATATATAGCGCGACCCTCATATCTCCCAATATGTTCCATTATTAGGAGGAGCTCTTTGAAATATCCATAATCTTCTATCTAAACTTAATTCAATTTGAAAAAACTCTTGACCCCGCTATATACAACATTTGATACGGCGAGGGGCAGTGATAATACGAAGTATATACTAAAACGTCAATTAATAATAATGATTACTATAATAATAATAATAATCCATGACTTCACGTCCCCCAACAGCCTTCGTCAGTTAATTATAGGGGGCATCAGCCGTCCATGAACTATTATTACGCCTGCTCCTGTGGTATGTCTCAAGATGATCGCCAATGAGTGAGGAAAGCCACAGAATACTCCAATCCTAAGAAACAGCCCCGGGATTTGAACCCAGGTGCGCAAGACACTGACCCACCAGTGTAATAAATAGAGACCGGATTATATGCAAAGTGCAAATATTTTATTTTTTGCATACCTTTAATTATAGTCTATATAAAGACGTATTACACTAATTGAAGTTAAGTAGCACTAGTTAGTGATTGCAAATATTGCATACTTAGGCTTTTTCTTATCCTTTCTGTTAGTAAAAATTCCTAGTGATTCCTAATGTAGATCGACAACGGACAATTCTCAGAACGATAAATCTTTTACATTGTTTTCTCTTATACTTTTTTCCAAGAACTGCACGTGTTTAATTTCGCCTAGCAGAAGGGATGTGGTAAATACGTTTTATTATTATTAATTCCCAAATAAACTATTCATTCATTGAATATCTTTGAGCGAAACAGCATGTAATTGTGTTTTAAATACTGTGCGTACATATGTTACAATGAGTATAGCGAACAAAATTTCTTTATGGATTAAACCGTATCCTGAACTGGTAAAGGATGGCGACAAAATATTTTGTGGAGCCTGCAGTTAACTGGTAAGTTTAATTTTACTAAACGCTTCACAATTGTTTTTAAATTCTTTAATTTTTGTTATAAAATGACAATTGTTGTTGTAGGTGTCTTGTGAGAGAAAATACCTGATTGATCAACACGCTAAAACTCCACCACATATTGGAAAATGTGAAAACCTAAAGCGATCCGCATGTGTGCAGCAATCTACATATATATGTGTAGCACCAACCTCACGAAACTCAGAAAAAGAAGAATATAATACGGATCTGTGTAACGCATTAATTTCGTGTAATATACCATTAGCTAGATTAAACAATGTTAATTTAAAATCATTTCTGCAAAAATATTGCAAACATAATATCCCTGACGAAAGTACCTTACGAAAAAATTATGTCACATCTTGTTACCAGCAAACAATGGCAGAATTTCAACAATTGGTAGGGAATAACTTTATTTATATCATGGTAGATGAAAGTACGGATAAGTGTGGCCGTTATATTGCCTATTCGTTAATAGGAATTCTTCATGAAGATATTGTAGGTAAATCATATTTAATTTATTGTAAAGAACTTCAAAAAACAAATAATGTGACAATTGCCCAATTCGTTCAAGAGGTTTTATCAAATTTCTTTTTACCTGGAAGTATACCTTGTGAAAAAATTTTACTGTTGACCAATGCTGCACCATACATGATGAAAGCCACGTAAAATTTAAATTTTTTTTATAGTAACATTATTCATACCACTTGTTTAGCTCATGAGTTCAATCGTGTAGCCGAAGACATTAGGAATCAATTTCCTTTGATTTAGTGATTTAATTAGCAATGTCCAGAAAGCGGTTTTAAAAGCATCGTTAAGAATACAATTTTATAAGGAGCGACTTCCCGGTGTGAAGTTGCCTTCCCAACCGATTATTACGAGATGGGGTACATGGTTACACGTTGCAACTTTTTACGTCGATAATTTTGAAGGAATAAAATATGTAATTCTTGAAATGCCTGCAGACTGCATTACTCTAGAAAACTGTAAAAAGATAGTAACATCAACAGAATTGCTACAAAACCTTTTGTATATTAAGTCAAATTATAGCTTTGTTTCAAGTTCCATTCGTAAACTAGAAACGCAAGGGATGTCGCTCTCGGAATCAGTCGAAATAGTAGACGAATTTGATATGCTATGTAAGAAGGTTAAGGGTACAATAGGTAATTCTATATACGATAAATTTAAAAAAGTGATAAATAAAAATGCGGGGTATTTGAAATTGAAGAAAGTTAAGAAAATTTTGGAAGGTGAAACAGTAAACGATTTCGACTTTAATTTTAGTTTAGAATGTATTGCAAAGTTAAAAAATGCACCAATTACATCTGTGGATGTTGAAAGAAGCTTTTCTATTTCGAAACATATGTATTCTGATAGAAGACAAAACTTTCTTTTACACAATTTTGAAAAACATTTAATTATAAATTGGTTTAGAAATATGTTGTAAAAAAATTTTGTGCAATAAAGTTAATGTTTAAATTTCTGCTCTTATTTATTTTATGTAAAATTTTTGCATATTGTCGCAATCTTTTTGTATATATGCCACAGGTTTATGCATATTTTCTCAAAAATCGATGCATGTATATGCGCATATATTCCAGTTTTTTTTGCATATAACGCGATCCCTACTTATTACTATTTTGAAAGATATTTAGAGAAACTCGTACTAATCTTCTCAAAATGACATTTACAATCTAATCTGAATAGTATATATTTTATTAATAACAATAAGACTTATAAAGGATAACAAAATATGTGTATGTGAGAATCCTAGAAAATGATGCTGTACCAACTGGATGTGAATTAATTGGGAAAGGGTTCATTCAACAGCAGGATAACAACACAAAACACCGCAAAAGTGGACCGCCACAGAGCCCTAATTGCAATCTCATCGAGCTCTTGTGGGATCACTTGGATCGCGAGGTCTGTAAAAAATCTGCGACTGACAAAACAGCATTCTGGAATACACTGAAAGAAGTCTGAAATGCAATAAACGGATCGTATTATGATAATTCTAAGGACTAAAATAAAGTTTGTTTCTTTAATAAACTTCTCGTAAACGGAATCTCTCTAATTAATTTGCTTTTGTGATATAGTGCGATCAAACTTATGGACGGCAGTATAACTAAACTAACGCAGTAACATTTAGGCATTATAAACGGTAATAAAGCAGTATAATTTTATATTATTAACATAAAACTAAACCTCATTACCTTCCTCCATAATTAAAATTTCTAATTTTGGCTTGTTAGTAAGGTGATAAAATCGGATTTAACGTTCTTCGCATATTCTCTTCTATTGTGTTAAAAGTATGGGAAACCATTTATTTCCCCACGTTAATTGCCAGTTGAAAAAAAAATCGACTTACGCATAATGAGACATATTTTCGAAAGTGGACGCATTTCTCGTCGCTTATTCATAAAATATTAATTTAGCACATTGAAAGGAATGTTAAAAATATCCACGGCTGTCAAGTTCTTGTGTGCCATCATCCGGATTTAATTTAATTTCCTAATCGCGCTTTACGGAGCAAATAAGCAAACGGAATGCTGAAAGAGGGGTCTCGGAGATGTAGCTTTCGAGCCTGTTGCGTTTTGAAATGTCAATTTTAGAATCAATACGAACGTGCTTGCATTTTATCTGCACATTCATGAATGTGAAATACATGTCACGTGATATTTCATATAGGATTCTAACATAGTTCGTTAGTTACGTTTAAATATTCGTCAGGTGTTTTAATTATACAATTACCTTTACGTATGTATTTCATATATGTCTTAATAAAGAAATTACCATAATGAAAATCTCAAATACTTTCTATTATATTCAATCGTTATACATGTAATAATAATAATAATAATAATAGTAATTTATTTCCAACAGGTATATTACCCTGTTACAGGAAACACTAAAATTAATATGCGTGATAGCAAAATACAAAAAGAAAAAAAAACGAATATATATGTATATAAAATAATTGCTAAGTTACATGTATTTAATGTCTCAAAAATACTAAATATTACTATTACCCTCTGGTATAAGAGTATATAAAAATAAAAAAAAATCCTCACGAAAGAAAAAAAGGGTCACTGTATAAGACGTTGGCGTTTCTAGACATATGAGTTAGTGGTGCTTTTAATAGCACGTTGGTTCGTGTCGTGGGGATAAAAAAAGTGTCAACAGATCTATGATTGTAATGGGGTATACTAAAGTCCATTTGAGATAGTAAAGACGGGGAATCAATTTAATAAGAAATTTCGCGCCAGCTGCGTCTCTGCGACGCGACAGCGTCTCGAAATCATGGCTACAAAGTAAATTGATATAATCAGTACCACGAGGAGGATAAATGGCATCAGATTTATACGAAAGATATTTAAGGAATCTCTTCTGAACTCGTTCAATTGATAACTGGTGGTAGTGATAACATGGGTACCAAACAATAGAAGCATATTCAAGTTTCGAGCGGACAAGCGAGTAGTAAACAGACTTCAAGGCGCAGGTGTTATAAAAATTCTTGCAGGATCTGAACAAGAATCCGAGCGCCCTAGATGCAGCAGAAGTCATTGCGTCTAGATGTGGGGAGAATGAGAGTTGGGAATCAAATAAGACTCCAAGATCCCTAAGAACGTCAACTCTTGGGATGAAAGCGTTAGAGATGCTATAGTGAAATATTTGCGGGTTGGATGATCGAGTAAAGGTAAGTACTGCACATTTATTAATGTTTAGCTGAATTTTGTTTAACACCAATCATTAATGACACCAACGTTTCTCTCTAACCTTAAAGAATCAGAGGAAAAGCGAATTGTGCTATAAACTTTAAGATCGTCAGCGTATGCAAGAGCATTACAATCCAATGATAGTAGAACATCATTGATATAGATATTGAAGAGGAGTGGTCTAAAATTGGAGCCCTGAGATACGCCGCTAGAAACCCATTGTAATGGACATAGCATGATCGGTTGTGACGGTGGGATTGAATTAGAGAGATAACGCTAGGAGAAAAACCAATGGCAGATAGTTTATCTATAAGGATGTAATGGTCAATTTTGTCGAATGCTTTGGTAAAATCCGTGTAGATAACATCTGCTTGTCAAGTGCTTCGCTGACATACTGAGTAAGTTCAACTAAATTGGTAACAGTTGACCGTCCACTAACAAAGCCATGCTGATTAATAGAGAGGTATGGCTTAACATAGTTGTACAACCTAGTATACAGAAGTTGCTCGAAAACTTTAGCACAATTAGGGAGAATACTAATTGGTCTGTAGTTAAGAATATCAAGCTTATCGCCCTTCTTGTAAACTGGTGTTATCCTACTAACCTTCCAGTAAGATGGAAAGGTAGAGGTGCAAATAGCCAAGTTGAAAATAAAGCAAAGCGGATCGCATGACACCGGAGCACAATCATGCATGAGAAAGCTAGGAATATCATCATGTTCAGAAACAGAAGTTGTTTTGAGTCTGTTCAAAGCACGCAAAACAACCCGCGCCGAAAAGTACCCGATACTGAAAGAAGCTGTTGACTTCCGACTTGGATATGGTAGTGTTATTGGAGAAGTTAATGGTATATCCATTTGAAAACACACTGGCAAAAACCTGCAGAATATCAGAAGGCTGGTCAAGAACAGTGTCGTTATACTTCATAGACCCTGGAATTCTGGAGGAGTTTCGTTTGGTATTCATAAATTTCCAAAACAGTTTTGGATCACCAACAATATCGTTTTCAATGTAATAATACTCCATACAATACTAAAGTAATTTTTTAAAACAGTGTTACCTAACAACACAAAGGAAAGTCTAAGTAAGTATTAAACATTGTACTGGGTGTCCCAAAAGTTCTTTTCAATTTATGGAGGGGATATGTCAATCGCTAGCTCTGTTCTTGGGAATTCTGTCGCTATGGAGCATTTTATGGGAAGGGAGTGTGCAAGCCATTAATCTATGTCATGTCAATCTATGTTTCATTTAACAGAAAGATAACCATTCTAAACACACTGCAGAGACGGTTAAAGCTTGTTTGCAAGACAAGTCTTCTCAGAGTCCTATCCTTAATGGAGTGGCCGCTACAAGGCCCTGCTTGCAACCCCATTGGGCTCATGCGGGATCACTTGGATCACGAGGTTCGAAAAATATCTCGACTGGCAAAGCAGCATTTTGTAATGCACTGCAGGAAATTGTGGAATACTATAGATTAGTTCCAAGGATGCCGCATATCAAATTAAAGTAAAATGGAGTTACTTTGAAGAAAAATTATAACAATATATATTTTTAATAGTATCTCAGACTTTCACGGCCGTTCCAACAATATATATTTTATTAGAATGTACTATTTTATCAATAAAAAGACATTTTAAATTAATGGTTAATGATTCTTTCATGAATAAATTTTTCGCCAACATTTTCCGTTTAGCTTATTTTGTTATTTTATACAGTACGATCAAACTTATGAACGGTAGTGTATAAAGTAATACCACAAATTTAAATCCGACCTACCCAATAGGTAATCCTTTATTTAAAGAGAAAAAAAAATGATAGAATTTTACAACAATTAGAATTTGTTTGTTGTACACAATTGCCTAAACTTTTTTGCATGACCAAGTAAAATTACAATATCAACAAATCTTTTAACAGAGAAAAGTGCACCATTATAAGAGAAATTATAAATTTTAACACGGTTTACATGATGAAGCATAAAGTTAGATAATATACGGAAAAAGATATATTTTTTTTTAATATTTAAATGTAATGACGTTTACCTAAGGAATAACAAATCATGTAAATAATCTTATAGCACAAGGACGTGTGGTTGTTTATGCAATCTCAATCCATTCTTTAAGAAATATTGCAGGTGCGTATATATTACATCAAGCATATTGTACTGGAGAATACACTCAGGGAAATTTCTATAGGTTCACATAGTTAAACAAATATCCTACGAAATCGGGCATTACCTTTTAGTATAAAAAACCCTCTAAACAACCTCAAACGTTTATTTATTATTATATATATATATTATCGAAGTATATATCACTTAATAAAAATGCCGAAAGGTACATTGCTATCCGAGGAGGAAAAAACAAAAATAAGTTAATATAAAGAGGTAGGATTTTCAAAGCAAGCCATAGCTAAATAGGACGATCCCATCATCTCATCAACAATTTTATAAAGTTGGGCAATTCCTACGGCAAAAATCGCGTTAAAGGGAATAATCAAAGATTGAAATTTGCCCAAGATCGTATGAGATGGGAATAACGTCATATTTTCTGATGAGAAAAAATTAACTTGAACGAGCCTGATGGTTTCAAATATTATTAGCAGAATTTGCGTAAGAACACAGAAGTTACGATTGATGGCGGTAGTGTAATAGTTTGGATGGCTTTTACCCATAACAATAAAACCTCTATATGTTTTATTTCTACACCAATGAATTCTAATTCTTATATACAACTTCTGGAAATGATTCTGATAGACTTTAGTGAAAAATTGCCGACGCAAGACTGGACATTTCAGCAAGACAATGCAACTATTCATAACTCCAGTAATTACATTAAAAGGAAATCAATTTATTTCAATGGTCTGGTCGCTCGCCCGATCTGAAGCCGATCAAAAATCTTCGAGGAATATTGGTAAGAGAGGTATAATAGGAGGGCCAATAATAAACAAAACGATAGCGTCAAAGAAGTCAAATCTGCAATAATGAGGTGTTGGAATGATATTCCTATTTCGGCATTAACCATATTGATAGACAATATGAAGACCCGAGGATCCAACACTCACTACTAAGTTTAGAAAGTATTATAAATTTTTTATTTATTTATTTTATTTATTAATTTTGTATTAATTATTGTAAATATTCTCTGTATAAAATATAATAAATTTTATGAACGTTATTTACTCATGCATTTGTGTTTCTTTGCAGTTAAGCATTAACTTTTGTCGAACGTACTAAGAAAACCAGATATTCTAATCAAAAATTGATATTGAACTATAGAAATTTCGCTGAATGTATATGGGCTATAAAGTTTGAAAATACGCGCTGTTTATATCACGTACATATATCGATTAGATTCCCCTCTTCTGCAATACTATTGGAGAATTTAAAATACTTACTTTGCAAGCCGAATGCATCCTGGAAAGAAAGAGAACAAGAAGGAGAATTAGTAAAAACAATTTTTTTATTGGAAAATAAATACTACAAAACCATAAATAAGCAGGACTACTTACGAAATGCGATTTGTGCTTGCCTTGCTTCGATTGCACTTCAGTTTTAGCCGCCTCAAACAATTCATTCAAAAACTCATTCACCTGTCGCATTTTCTCCGGATCACTTTTAAAATCCGCGATCCTTAATTGCAGCGATTGATCCAAATCTAAATTTAAATTTGCCATTTTCACACGCAAATATAAAAATATTACATTCACTATACACTATTTTTTTGCTTTAATTTCTAAAATGGTCTCGTATTTAGCTAGGATATGTCCGTAATTATCACACTAATCGTAATCTTTCAAAGCAGCAACATCGCACCGCCACAACAGTTCAGTGCCATACACCAATTACGGATAATATACCGTATTTCCTTATGCTTCCACTAGCAGACCCCACTCTAACCTAAAACTACCTTTCCACCTCCAGGTCTGCCAACAAATGCGAGGAGTGATTTTCCGGCTAGTGCCATTACCCCCGAGCGAGCTTCTTTTTTTCTGACAGGCACCTATAATTAAAATCTATATACCATTTTTCTCTCTTTGCTTAGCTAATTAGGCGCTTACATAATTCATTGTGTTCGATATTCATTAATAGGGTAATAATTCAAGAAAATAAAACGCAGTTTAGTATTTATATTTTGAAATAAAAGAGCAAAACCATTTTTAGTGAAATTTAAAGACTATCCTCTCCGTAGTAAATCAATACAGCCCTTAGCGATAAACCTAATGCCGCTGCAATTTGTAGACCATTAGCTACAAAATTTACACCACGATCATAACAGGATCGGTTTATATCATCTTAAGATAATAATGCCATATAAAACGCCTATAACGCATTTTACTAACACACATAACACATAATGGAGACGTAATAATTAGATCTAAAAAAAATGTATCATATCCTAAACAAATCCGCATTGCACTTCTTGCAAATCAAATAATTGATAACACCGCCCAATAAAATATATTTTTTGTCATAGTGCCTGTAAAATACGAACTGATTTAGGATATTTATGATGTGCTGGTTCCAAAATTAACTGGAATTTCTCTCTAGCAGCTCTAGTTTTTGATATACACCACTGTACTCCTAAGGATAAATAGTAAAATCAAAATAATTAACTAAATATTTAGGAGACCTATATTATCCGTTTCTACCTGAAATTAGAATTATAATATAATTATAATTCTCAGTATTCCCCATTACTTGAAAAATCCACCGGTCTAACCCAACCCAAACCTAATCTCCACTACTTCATTTACCTCTAACATAGGGTTCCTCGTATCTCTGTCAGCATCCCACAGTTCAGTTTAGTATTGTGCTTTCGTGTGTTAACTGTGTCAGTGTGTATTACAATGGCTTCCTCAAGCAGACGGAATTGTTTGAACCACCTAGATGTTTTGTGTTACATTTATGGTGAATAGATTTTTAAGAAAAGTAGAAAACCCATCCCTCCCTTTATAAAAAGGGCATATTTGGCGTATTTAGTGTCCAGTTAAGAGACAAGGATAAATCTTGGGCACCACACTTTGTATGCAAAATATGCGTAGAATATTTGCGACAGTGGACAACCGAAAAGAGAAAGAGCTTAAAATTTGGAGTACCATGAGCACCAGATGACAGCTATTTTTCTTCTATCAACTGGCATAAATGGGTATACCCTAACATGGAGTCAACAACGAGACCACTTCCTCATTCTGAAGAAATACCTATTCCAACGTTCAGTAACTTCCCTATGCTTCCGGAGGATGACTCAGATACATCGTCTGACGGGGTGCAGTTCCAGAAAAGTGGAGGTGATAGTGATTTTGAAGACCATCAGCGACTTCCCAACGCTTCAGCCAACAACAGCTTAATGACCTTGTTAGAAGTCTCGGCTTCTCAAAGGAGTTGTCCGAATTGCTTGCTTCTAGATTAAAGGAAAAGAACTTACTGTATCCATTTAGTAATATTACATTTTGTAATTGTATTTGTACCGAGAGAAAGATCTGTTGCCGTATTTCTCTAAAGAAAACAACTTAGTGTTTCGTGATTATATAAGAGGTCTCTTGAAGAAAATGGGGTTAAATGAATACACGCCAAGTGAATGGCGTCTTTTTATAGACAGTTCATCTCGAAGTTTAAAATGTGTACTTTTACACAATGGCAATAAACATGGTTCTATACCTATTGGACATTCCGCCACTATGAAAGAGGATCTAAAAATGGTAAACTTTCTCCTCGGGCAACAAAGTGGTTACACAAAATATCCTTTTATGCCTTTGGGAAGCAGAGCCTTTAAGAAATGTTTTAGTTCAACGAGAACACAAGGTCCTTAACGAACCGTTGTTTGACAGAAACAAAATCATCTTTTCACTGTTTCATATCAAGCTGGGACTTATAAAGAAATTTGTTAAGGCTTTAACCTCGAAAAGGACCGTCTTTTGAGTGTTTGAAACAAAACTTTCCAAGGCTTAGCACAGAGCCACTGAAGGCTGAAATTTTTGATGGTCCTCAAATAAGACAACTTTTAGATAACCCGCAATTCACGGAATCAATGGTTCTCTTTTGTTGAAGTGGTTAAAAATTTATTTGAAAATCATAAAGCAGCAAATTACGTCGAATTAGTAGAACAGATGCTTTCTAACTTTCACGCGCTCGGATGTAACATGAACATCAAGATTTATATCCTTCACAGTCACTTAGATTGTTTTCTAGAAAACTTAGGCGATATTAGTTGGGAACAGGGGGAAGGATTTCACAAAAACATCAACATTATGGAGGAAGGGTACCAAGGAAGATGGGATGCCGATATGATGACCGGTTACTCCTGGAATTTTCAGCCAGACTGTTCCGATAAACCTCACGCAAGGAAATCTTATACAAGGAAATTTTTAACTAATGATTGCAAGTTGTATGTGCATATTTTTCTGTTAAATAAATACCTCCTACACATTCTTTTGTGTTTCAGTTAAAAGTTATCAAATAGTAATATTTAAAAAGTTACGTACATAACAAAATTGCTTAATTACACTTAAAAAATCCAAGGCACCAAAATGTGTGTGAGTCAGTATAATAACAAAATATTTATATTCCAAAGTGTATTATCTACAATAATTCTTTCCTAATGGTAAACTTGGTGTTGAATATTATAGATTCTGCCTACATTCCAATTACAACAATTGGTTTCATTAAGCAATATTTAATTAGAATAATACGTGATGAATCGGATAAATTTTTTGATTACATTAATTAATTGATTATGACGCAACAATAAACTTATAAATAAAATGATGATATACAGAGCTGCTGGAACGGTCGAAGAACTTTGTTACCTGAGATTTTTTTTAATTTGATATAGACATACCCTTAGAGAAATTTTTGTAGTTCCTCTATAAGTTGGAAATTGCCTAGAATTACATTTTTGAACGTAAAGAAATAGCAGAGACGTTATTTTGTCAATATAACAACTGTTAGATATGTAGGGGAAGTACATGCGTATAAAACGTATAAATGCGAGCAAAATTTCTGTAATTCCTCGGTTAGAGAGACATCCTACGAAATCATGCATTACCTTTCAGTGTAAGAAACCCTCTAAACATCCTCAAAAGCTTATTTATTGTTAAATATATATATTACCAAAGTGTACATATCAATTAATAAAAATTCCGAAAGGTAAATTGCTCTCCGAGGAGGAAGAAACGGAAATGAATTGTTATAAAGTGGTTGGGTTTCCAAATCGAACCATAGCTAAGAAAATACGACCATTCCATCATCCCATAAACAATTTTAGAAAATTGGGCAATTCCTACAACAAAAATTGTACTAAGGGTAGTAATCAAAAACTGACTCGAAGGCAGTGCTCATCGATTTTTCGGTTAGCCTCTTCTGGTAATGTAATTTAAATTTATTAATAACAATCAGACGTATACAACAAATTTTATCTGGCAACAAACATTTTCTGTGGCTAAAAAAGTTTCAAAACAACCCTTAAAAGAAACACATAAACAGGCAAGACTGACATTTGGGCGAAATCATATAAAATTGGATCATGAGTGGAACGACATCATATTTTCTGAAGAAAAGAACACTGAAGTTGCGATGAGCCGAAATTTTGGTGGTGGTAATGTAATGGTTTTACCCATAAGAATAAACCTGTATGTTTTATTTCTTTGCGAATGAATTCTAATTCTTCTGGAAATGGTTCTCATAGACTTTGGTGACCAATTTCCGACGCCAGGCTGGATATTTCAGCAAGACAATGCAGCTATCCATAATTCCAAAAAACAAAGATGTGGTTTCATGAAAAAGAAATCAATTTATTGCAATGGCCTGCTCGCCATTTTTTTCATTTTCTCATTATTTTCTTTCCATTTCTATTATATGATCACATAATTTTTTTCCATTGACCCGCTGTTGTTCAATGAAACTCTTCTTTTACCAGTTCTAAAGTAATGCCTACTTCAAATATGGTATTTTTCTTCGGCACGTTTCTTTTAATAAAGGTCCAAATCAACTCTATGGGATTAAGTTACCGATGATAGTGAGGTAATCTAAAGATAGTGTGTCTTTTCTCTTGTAGCATACTATTAAATTTATAATGAATGTAATCTTTTTTGTAATATTTTACCAGAGGATACAGTAGCGGTCTTAACATGTCTTCAGGAGTGCTATTCGGAGCGTGATGACATTGGACGTTATGATAAGATACATTTAACTATCACAGAGTTTTATGGTCCATTAGGAAGTAATTTTTCTCGAAGCCATTTTTCACAATTCAAAACATTTATTTCTGAGTGACAATTACTACGTGCGGTATCAGATTTAAATCTTTGCAAATAGTTTAGAAGGAAGCCTGTTGCTCCACCAGCACGTAATAAGGCGATCACCTTTGCAAATATTTGAGAATAGTCCATTGTTTGTGTTATCACTCCAACTTATGGACAGAGTAATGCCAAAATGTATATATGTTTCATTCAGATAGATAATAGGTCAATTCTCTTCATGAAAAAAAAATATTTTTTGTAAGTACTAAATTCGCAGTTCTCTAATATCAAGTCCTTCGATTAACTGACGATTATTTCTTGTACGTCGAAAACGGAAACCTGAATCTTTAACAAAACGATACAAAGAAGTTTTTTCCCATTACATTGCATTTTAGAACGCAACTTTTCTTGTGACGTCCCCAATGTTACGCAACAAACGTCAGTAGTGTGGAAATTGGATACAA
This sequence comes from Trypoxylus dichotomus, assembly GCA_023509865.1. NCBI lineage: Eukaryota > Metazoa > Arthropoda > Insecta > Coleoptera > Scarabaeidae > Trypoxylus > Trypoxylus dichotomus. The sequence continues at coordinate 42,195,737 of CM042081.1, forward strand.
AATGCCGAAATTAAGTTTTTCCATAATTTTCAAGTTGAATCACGGCATATCTACGCGGTCGTTTTGATGGACTCACAATGGTGTACTGTCTTCTGTAGATTTCTTTCCTTCTTTCACAATTCGTTCAACACTTCTTATCGACACATCGGTTGTTTTTGGCACTATTTTTTTGATTTCTTGTTTCTTATCTGGCAGTTTCTTTAAAATAATTAAATACATTAATCACTATTATCGATTGAGTCGGCCGATACTTGTTGGAAATCTATATTGAACAAAGGTCGGAGAAGTAAAACTCAATTTTGCAAAAATTTTCCAATATATTTAATCACAATATTATTATGACGTGTTTCGCTATCACTGTAGCTTCATCAGATATTTTTGTTAAATTGAGTTTTACTTCTCCGACTATTGTTGGCCAGTATTACTATTTCTACTACTACTACTACTACTGTTATATCTATTTTTGTCATTTGTCATATTACCATTAAAACAAAATGTCAGCAATAATTACAAAAGAAAAAAAATGTTCTACCACCTTTATATAACAAACATTGTAAATGTTTGAATAACGGTTCACATTGACTAGATAGCAACACCTCTTTATTTATTTTTACTCAACTCATGATTGATATTTGCTAAGAATTGAAGCTTCCCTATATTTCTGTTGTCTTACATATTTGATTATGACATTTCAGTACTCATAGCGACCAAACACGGTAAAAGCTCAATTGTAACCAAAAGTTTACTTTTTGTTTACTAACATTTAGTAATAAGACTCCACACTTATCGCTGAAGATGTCTACCATAATTGTGGGCGAAACGTTCGAAAGCAATTCCAATGCACCACAGGTCTACATTTTATTCGTTTTTTAATAAGGATTTACACGAGGGGAATAATACAGATTCAATAGCTCTTAAAAGAACTGTTACATTAAAAAAATAGTTACTTTCTGGCAATATAGCAACAGCAGCTTTCTCTTCCTCCCTTACATCATCTATCCCAATGCTTCAGCCTGCAGGCACGTACTTGTAATGATTTTTTATAATAAAAGATGAGCAAACAAAAAATGTAAAAAGTTCTAGTTTTTTTAAGCTCAGCTTTCATCACTTTTGACAAATTAACATCCGAGAAGGGACACTGTAGCACCTAACTGTGCATTAGTATCAATACTACACAAATGTCGCCACTAACTTTAGGCTAGCGTGGTTTTGCATTAAAAATGTCACCTACTACACTTACATCATTCAAACCATAATATTCATACTTTTTTTTGTACTTATTGTTGAATCAAGGTATACAGAAGAAAACAAACCTCTTAACTAATTTATACATTTATTTATAAAGATTACGGTAAACCAGGTAAAGTTAACTTTATTTGTTCCACACCCTTTGTATCTCCGGCCTCAAATTTCCTGACAGGTGGTAATTTTCTAAGTTTCCGCCCAAGTCTACCCGTCTTTCTTTGCCACCATCCTGATCTTGGTCGATTTCCCAGCTCTCTATTTTTCTGAGCTGACCCTATAGGAGTACTACCATGATCGGGATTACTCAATCTACCTACGGTACACATACAAGTTTCTGGCAAAGCAAACTCTTTCTTACTAGGCATCTGTATTATAACGTGATTATCAGGTGTCTTGCGCAAGATTTTTGCGCAGGTTCCAGCTGCATGAACTAAAAATCCTCCTAATCCGGGATACTTTTCTACACAATTTACCTCCGTACCAACAGGAAGTGCTCCTAAGGGATATGCATCTCCTTCATTAGGTCTTACTGCAACATATACTCGTTACAAATATATTCTTGAAAAAAGCTACAAAAATTACCAGGTATCCTTGGTATATGACATGAAGTTCTGATTAAATCTCCGGGCTTCATATTTTGTGTCGCTAATATATATTTTAAAGTATCTTCAAAAGCTACTAATGCTATGAAAGCACTCCTGCAGCCATCTTTCATTATTCTAACAACTTTTTCAACTTTTGGTGGCCCTTCTCTTGGTCCTTCTCGTTTCCAATCAACCCAATGGTATTTATGCTTTATACCACCACCAATTCCTTTAACCACTAAACGACCTGTAACAGGATCTCTTCCGCCTAAATTTGTTACATCTAAGGGTTTAATTGTGTATTCTTCAGGGTAATGGATAATTCTTCTGTAACTAACTCCATAACCTATTTCGGGTTTCTCAACCCATTTTTTCGTTCTTACACTTACTAAAAATCTTGGTATTGCTTGAATTTCAGTTAATGAAAGCTTTTGTAGCGCTCTTGTTAACGGAGTCATTTTAAAAATATATTCACCACTCACTATCTTATAATAAAACCTAACATCGGTGTACGATGGTGAAGAAAAAGGTTATGTTTTAGCAATCATCAATCATAAATTTTCGTTATTACATCGGTATTAACTTCCTTTGATGCTATTAATAAATATAAAATAATATGCTAAAAATATACATTTCAAAAATTAAAAATTTAATGCAATAATCACAGTATATTATTTGATTTTCCCGCGTTCAAATAGATTAATCAAGCCTTGTTCTCATGCCTTCAAATTTACCATGTGCAATTTTATCCTACCTTTTCTTAAATAATACAGTGATATAACATTCTCTATTTATAGAATTTATTGCGTTATAATCATATTTCGAAGTTAACAAAATAATATTTTTTTTAATTTACTTTGTTCTTGAGCAATGCAATAATGAAATAAATTAATTTGCGAGCTGGCTGAAGTTAGTGAAGTAGGCACAAAGTAGGTGTTCACATTCATTCGTATTGATAGAAACAACAGAATCGTCGAATTTTTGTCAACTACAATATTGTCAGAAAATAATTATCGAAAGGCACAATAATTTAAGATGTTTTACAGATCATTATATTTCCATAAAATAAATATTTTTCCTAACAAGAACAGACCTGAAATGGTTTTTAGCTGGGGATTACTGATGCCTGAATTTTATAAGGCAATATTTAGACGAATTGCATTTTAATTACCTTTACAATTTACTGAATTTTTACCTTAATTAAGAGATGTAATCATAAAATAAAGCTCTCGATTTTCAAAGGAAGTCTAAAATGCAACTTTTACCAACCGACGTAATTGAACATAATTGTTTAGTAAGGTTATGTCGCTAATCTCGTGAAGGTATTCCGTTCTATAAAAAAATGTATCGTTATTAAATAACAAAGTTTCAGGTTTCATTAATATGCTGCTAATACATTCCAAGTGTTCGTTTTATAAAGCAATAGTTAATTGAATAAATATTGCAGTTTTTGACGTTCATTTTGTTTTCTATAAGGCATATAAAGGCGTACAAAACTCGGAAGTTTGAAAACATTGTTTTTGATAGTTTTTTGTGAAGTATGGAGTTTAATGTTGAAGCAAGGAAGCTTCAACTCCAAAGTTTAGATCAATTTATTTCATCTTATAAGCATAAAATTGAAAAAGTGCTTAATACCTTAGGTTGGAATGTGAAGGATACTCTCCAGGTACATACTTAAAAGAAATGTATAAACGCGCGCTAGTTCAATCAATAATATATCTTTAGGACAACCAATTTATCACATGCTCAATAGATCCAAGTCATAAAGTACCTCGGAAAGTGGTGGACAATCACATCAAAAAGTGTACACTCCGAAAAGAGGGTTATGATTTAAATGAAGAATTTTTATCAGAACCACAGCAAGGAGCATCTTCAATGCATATTGGTAACCATGCATACTTTAAGTAATTTGGAAAAATTCTGTATTCATTCCTTTATAGATGACCACAAGAAAATTGAAATTTTATCCGCAGCTCATAAGACGATTGAAAATTTTAAATCAGGTACATATTTTCAAACTTCTTCTTGTTATTCTTTAGTAGTAGGGCAATGTTGGTAATTGCTGTGGTTTTTTTTCAGACATTGAAATTGATAAAGTAGTTTCAATGCCACAATATTATCAGATTTATTTAGACATAATATCCTTTTTTTGAATATCCTTTTACATTGCAAATTAATAAAAATACAAAAAAAATGCATATTTAATTCAATGTTACTATTATTACACTAGGCTGGAACGGTCAGGATCCAGATCCGAAAACTTCTAATCGCCTCACATCTACATTTAGTACAGACGAACGGTTAGCACTCTATGACTATGCCATTACCAATATTACTGGTCCAGCTAAATTGCCAGAGTTTGATATGTAAGTATTTAGCAATATATATGCTATAATAAATAGGCTATGGAATATTTGAATTTAGTTCACAAAATTTCTTCAGTTCGAACAATGAAGATAATTTAATATTTTCCAGTTTTAGTGCAAAACCAAAACGAGATGGTGATAAACCCCTCAGTTATGAAGAGAAGTTAGCTTTAGAACGGGATTTAAAGAGACGAAAAATAAAATATAGGTCAGTTCATACTAGCCATAAGAATCATACAGAGGTATTACGTGAGATTATCGAAAATCAAATGGAATTATATAAGGATTGGTTAGATAACACCAATTGCACTCATTCCTCGGAGGTAGAAGCTGAAACGTCAAAACTGGAATGTGAACATGCTAGAGCAAGCGCAGTCAGTAGAAACAGTAATACCTCCAGCAGTTCAAAAGGCAACCGTAGGAGGCCTGATGAGAAAAATAATGAGGAAGTCCGAGATAGCAGATCAAGATCACGAAAAACAAGCGTTGATAGAGAATCCGAAAAATCAGTCAATCAATCAAATAGACATAGAAGACGATCAAGGTCGCATGATAGCTACCACCATCGACGTAGAGATGACCGACGTGAAAGAGATAAGGAGGGACATTATCAACGTGACCATCGAAGACGAAGTCCATATGACAGATACAAACGGAACAAATATAGGCGAAGTAGTAGTAGAGAACGAAGAAGGTCATCAGAAAGACGTTATAATGGTTGCAGGGATCATAGGAATTAAATCTTGAATTATATTTTAAAACATGCAACCCTGTGCCGCTTGTTATAATAATTAATTTTATACCTGCAGTTTTTCATTTGAAATCAAGACACTAGTTTGTTTTACATCTTGTAGCACTTTCATTAAGTACTGAAGTAAATATATTTTTCGCATTAACAATTCTTTTATTATCCCACATTCTATATTGTGTAAAACTACAAATTCGGATGTGCTAAGATGATTAGGACAGTTTTCTTGCCTCTATATTTTAAAAATGTAAACCTGGCCAATTATCATAACAAAAGAAAGAAATTTACTTAGATAATTTAAAGAATTACCTTCAATTTCCAAAGTAATAAAATAAACTCAACAAAAACAGAAAAGATATATATCAATCATATTATTAAGGAGAACGTTAGCAACCACAGAAAAAGTTAAGGTTGGTTATCTGACAAGTAATTATATAGTTTCTGTAGTTCCCAGTAATTGCTGGAAGTTGCAGCCCTGCTACAGAGGGGTTTTACCCAAAATATAGGAATTTTGAGTGAAAAGTCAGACAAAGAAACGTAAATTTAAAACGAAGTTTATTCTAAAATTGAAGATATAATTTGATCATAGTTGCCCATTGTTTTATTTTCTTTGGTAACAACTTCAATTTAATACTATTTTATTTTTGCGTAATTTTGTCGTTTTAAAAGCTTGATAGGGATTTTAATTCTACGGCGCGGATAAAAGTTTTTTATTAAGTTGGTGATAATGAAATAGTAACAATTTTATACTGGTAATACTGAAAAATGCTATTATGTTGTAGGTTAAGTATATCATTTAAAATTTTGTAAACCGCTTAAATTTCTCTTGGGAATTTTTAATACGAATGAAAGTAATTTTAACTAGAAAGAAAATACTCTATAATAGTTACAAATGACTCATAACATACATGGCACTTTTATATCGGAAAAAATAAATAAAATTCGATGGAAACCAAATCCTTTTGACGATTCTAACTCATTTATAACTGGTAGTTGGGATAACGATAAGAACAACATTAAATTATGGAACTTTCAAGCTGGCAGCGATGATGCAGATATATATCCTTACACAATATGTAGTTATCCGTTTGAAGGTGATGTAACAGAATGTCAAGTAAGTACCTTTTATAGATGTCTATTTCCTAACGATTAACATCCACAAAGTTTCTTAGTTCAGATAACTTTGTTGCTTCATCATCCAATGGTTCAGTATACTTACTAAAAGTACATGTCGATGAGAGAGGATGCATTAGCATGTACGATGAAATCATGTGGGATAAATTACATAAATTCAAGAATGGTGATATTAGCCCTTGCACTTCCTTTGCAGTCTACGATAACGATATAGTAAGCATTGGGGAAGATGGATGTATTCATTTATTAACTGCATTAAAGAGAAACATTGTACGGACAATTGGTACTATACAAAAGTTTTAATATATTAGCAATACTAATGTGACGGTAAATTCTAGATGAAGCCGATAGTTGTTCTTTAAAGGCCGTCATCTTTCTAAAATACAATGAGATTTTAACAGGTAATTTACGTGGGCAAATGAAGATATGGGATTTACGTTCGAAAGAAAATTTACCCAGTTCGATGTTTATGCTGAGCGGTGATCAAGTTACGGTTACTTGTCTAGCGTATCACCCGACTCAAAGGCATATGGTTGTAGCAGGCGATGAGGAGGGTAAGGTTTAAAGTTATCCATTTAATATATGATAATGAGCTCTTTAGTAATAATTATAATGTTATATGTAAAGACAGGGATTTTGTTAACTTTAATCGCTATAAAGGCAATGGAGTCCTAATTATGTTTGAAAAATATTGTTCACTGTTATTTATACCAACCAAATTGGCACTTTGGTGCGTCGTATTGATTTATTACATTGCATGTGTTTTATAGTTGTTAGTATATTACTTCTTGCACTGGTTTATATACTTACTTTACACTTCATCAGAAAATTTGGAAATATTTGCATGTGCTTTTAAAGTTATTTGGTCAATGAAGTTTTTAACCTGATTGGGGACATTGAACATCGTCAATTTGGATTACTCCCCTCGTCAGAAATGTAAAAAAATTTTACATTTATTCAGTATTAAGCAATAAATTGCTATAAAAAGCTAATGAAAAATTTATAGATTTGGTCATATCCATTGCCATTAATGGTTTTAGTGTACAGTAATCAGAAAATCTTTCTCTATAGAATGTCCATGTTGTTTTCGTAATATTTTTAACTGATGTCGCTATCCACCATATAGAAACCCATTTTGAAAAAAAATCACACTAATCTCATAGCAACTAAAAAATTGCAAGTTAATATTACTACAAAGTTATTCTACTTGGCCTACATTAAAGCTAGTTGTTAGCTAATTGTAAACACAACGCTTACTTGCTATATTTGTTCCTCACTGCCCCATACACTCCCATCTTAATCACGACGTATATATAGAATGCTTCACAAACTCATACGATAGCTGCGAATGGGTGATACTACTCGCTAAACAAAACCGCATTTAGAAAGAATATTTACATAACATGTTTAGAGTTGTTGTTTGGGCTATTTCCAACATTTGTTGAACTTATGTAGTCCGACGTTTCGGTAATGTGTCTACTGCCGTCTTCAGAGTAACCCTGAGAAGGGCTGTTACTCACCAGATTCATCATTCGTTCGATGATTTTGTCTGGCATACCCTATCAAAGCTAGAAGTATCCTCGACAAATTCTTGTAGGATCAGATCTGTTCAGTATCTGAAGATTCACATACTGCTGACCCTGCACCAGTTTCACTGAAATGTCTTCAACTTTCATTCGCTGCTATCGTTGTTTTAGTTGTCTCTAGTAGAGCCTCAGATTCAGTACGAAATTAAAGGGTCTATTTGTCATTTCTCTAAGGGGCAACTACGACATATGTATTATGTTTAACAAAATTAGAAGCTAATTTTACAAACATCAATCGCCGTTTTTTTACGCATTTTAATCCAATACCATCATACTTATTTCTCTTTGATGTACTAAGTGTTCGAAGAATATTCATATTAGACCGATAACATCTTGCATATATACCTTATATCATGTTCTTACAAACGTGCTCCCATGCTCTCATTTTATCTTTATTTAATACAGTAATTTTTGTTTTGTTTTCAATTACCTAAATTTCTTCTCTGATGTATTCTATTGACGTTCACTTCTACGAATGATCCCAGTTTCGGGAGTGTGATACTTTCATCTAAAAATGGTTATAACTTAATACTTTCATCTATTTTAGTGATTTATTGACACTTGCATCAACTATTTCCGTGTTATTCTTTATAAAGTAACCTTTTAAAAAGCAATTTTTTTTTTGGAAGCGCGAGCATAATGTCTGTATTATAATTTTGCCCCCTAAAGTTAATAGAGTCTTAGTAGCTACTAAATGCATTTACAAACATGTAGTAGCATCTTAGTAGTCACTACGTCTGACTATGAATAAGGCTGAATAATTTTACAAATTCGTACAATAGGAGTAACAACTAATTATAAGTAATCAAACACACTAACACTAGCACACAATTTACCCTAAATACTGCGTTTGCAATAGACAATAACAATGATGTGATGAGATGATATCACACCACAGATCTGTGCAAAGCATACACCCCATTCCAACAGTTTTGAAAAAGTAAATTTTATATAACAAAAAATCAATCTAAAAATTATGTAAACATTTTTTTTCTAAAACTGGTTTCTGTTTGGTGAGTAACGTAGATACCTGTATTATTATGCTGTTAATATATTTCTCTTATGTATATTGTAGGATCTTTAACAGTCTGGGACTTACGTCAAAACACATATCCGGTTAACCTTCTAAGTGCCCATGCTGAATGCGTTTCTGAACTACAGTTTCACCCCGTATATTCAGATCAGTTATTCAGTTGTTCAAGTGCTGGAGAATTATGGCATTGGACTGTTAATAAGCAAAACAAATTATTGCTGGACGAAGATAATGTAGATCAAAACCTTTGGATAATGGGTGACTCAATTAAAAACAAATTGGAAGTCTACACGTTAATGCCTACTTTGCACAAACCGATAAATAGTCTGGATTTAAACAGAAACAGGGTATTATGTGGATGCGACAGTGAAGCAATTTATTTAATCAATAATGTTAATATTTACAATTAAAGTAAGCTTATTTTATATGCAAATAAATAGTTTTTACAATTTTTTGCGTATATTTCAATTTAGCACACCCACTACAGTTTAATTTTCTATATCTTCTAAGAAGAACAAAAAAGCATCGTTTTCGTAGGTTGGAAAGTAGTACCTGTAAATGAATTTGAAGGTAATAGGAGATTCAAATGAAAATAAAAGTTAAAAGCCGTTTTATTTTAACATGTAATTAGGAGTGATGTCTTTTAAGTTTTGCATACTGAGACAGAGAGGGCGCCACTAAACAAATGTCAGTACTAAAAATTAACCTCCATCTTCCACTAGCTTAAATCCAAAGTTTCAGTACGACGCAGGTAGTGCTATAACTACAACATACTGTCAAAATTGACAACTTTGAAGCACCTCATCAGCCAACAATTTCTCCTTGGTATGGAGAATCCAGGTGTAGACAGATTAATCTTGGTGACGACCCAAGAACAGGTGCACCAAAAAAGGGCCACTAAGGAACAAATCGATCCTGTACGCAAGATCATCAATGAAGAACGACATGTGACGTATCGCGAGACTGAGGCATCATTGGAGATATCAGACTTCAATTCAAAAAAATTTCCATGAAGAATTGTGTGTAAAAAAATTAGTTTCCCGTTGGATACTGCATCTGTTAACCGACGAAGAGAAAGGAGCCAAGATGAATTGGTGTCAAAAAACTAGATCGCCTCTACGCCGGAAACTTTAAAAATATGGGAAAAATCGTCAATGGTGATGAATCTTGGATTTCCTCATACAAGCTAGAAAATACATGCCAGTAGTCTGTTTGGATGTTCCAAGATGAAGAAAAGCCATCCGTTCTCGAAGTGTCTCCAAAAAGATGGTCGCGATATTTGTCTCGAAAGTAAGTCATGTAGCAACAATTCCTCTACTAGATCCTCTACAAGATTAAAGAAATGTTACTGCCAACTGGTAGACAAGCACTTGTTTATCGCAAGTCACCGCTGAGCTTCGAAAAACCAACCCCCAACGACCGTCCACCACCAAGACAATGCAAATTGACATAATTTTGACGACGAAAATAACTGCTTTCATATTAAATTAATATCAATATTAATACTAAACCACCGTTGGTATTAGTAATGATAAAATGACAATTTCCTTGCAATTTAACCGACGTAAATGACTGAAAAAATATCAGTCTCGGAGGGACTCGAACCCACGACCTCTACGTTACCGGCGTATTGTGCTACCATTACACCACGAGACCACTTGCGATTTCAAGTCACTTTCAATCCCTACATGTCACGATGTCAGTAGATATCTCACAGACACTATATTTTTTCAGTAATTTAATTACGTTGGTTAATTGCAAGAGAAATTTAAATTTTTAAAGTGCATTAATCCGTGAAGAATACTTCGAAAAACAATGTCTTTAAAAGCTAGCTACTGTTTTATTCCACCTCTATATGCAAAACTTAAAGGACAACCCTCGTATATTTAGAATCTCTACTTACTCGGGTTGATTAAAGATATTTATTTCAGGTATCTTATTATGTCCATCCTCAATCATATGTTTTTGCAATTCATCACTGCTGTTACATATCATATCACAGCAAATACATCTTAAATTATAAACTTGTCGACGAATATAATTCACTAATTTTACGCATTGGTAGAAGTCCAAGTCGGCGGACTCCTCTTTAAAATTGAACTTATGTTCTTTATTTAAATGAAGGTAAATATCATCTATTGAGGGATTTTTGTACTTGCAAAAAAGACAAATAATTTGGTGCTCTGCTTCGTTCCAGTCGGAATATTCGTCATCCGAATTAACTCCTCCTGAAATATTAACAAAACAATATCTGTTAATTATTATATTAAGAAATATATTGGCCTTACGAGAGCGACCTGAAATGTTTCCGGAATCGACGAGAGATGGCGCGGCGAAGGTTGAAGTGGATTCATTAGTCGGGAAGAGCAATCTTCTTTATGGCAACTGTCAAAATTTCAGACGTCAACTATCAATAGTAGTCAATCAGAGACAACAGGCATCTCAGAAGAACGCGTTAGTCATATCCTACACGAAACTTTGGGCATGAAAAAGATGATGGGTACCGAGTTTGCTCACACTAGGGCAAAAACGAAATTGGCTGACCGTTTCGGAGGAGTGTGTCTGGCCAGGATCCAACGTAATCCAAGGGATTTCTTCATGCGTTTTGTAACGGCGGATGAGACTTAGATCCACCACTACATACCGCAGACCAAGAAACAGTCGAAGCAGTGGACTTTTCCGGGCGAATCGGCTTCGACGACCGTTCCATCGGCCGGAAAGTCCATGGCGACCATTTTTTGGGATTCCCAAGGTGTGATCCTCATCGACTATCCGCAGAAGGGAAGGACGATCACGGGGCAATACTACAGCGATTTATTGACCCGATTCGATGCAGTATTGAAAAAGGAACGGCCTCGTTTGCAGCGGAAAAAAGTGCTTCTCCACCACAATAATGCACCGGCTCATTCATCCCGCATTGTCGTAACTAAATTGAATGAGTTACGCTACGAATTAGTCTCTCATCTTCTATATTTACCGGACTTAGCCCCCAGCGACTTTTTCCTATTCTCAAACCTGAAAAAAATCAGTAGGAGGAAAGAGATTTGCCTCAAATGACGAGGTCATCGCCCCTACAGATGGCTATTTTGCAGACCTCGAAACATCCTACTTTTCAGATGACTTGAAGAAACTGGAACACCGTTTGAAAAAGTGTATTGATCTTCGAGGAGACTACATCGAAATATAAAAATAAAAAACCACACCTATACCGTGTTTTTCTTGTCGATTTCGGACACATTTCAGGTCGCCCTCGTAGTACGTTGATTTTTCATCATTAACCATTCTTTGACCCTAGGTTGAATCCCAATGCACTTAAAATGATTTTCAAGATGTTTTTACTTATGGTAGAGCTGATTCCTTTCTAATTTGGGCAAACAGGGAATTTCTCTGATAAATAGATTTTGCAGTATAAAAACAGTTTCATGATATGCCAGTTTCCTGGTAGGCTGAGAGATGAATTATAACTTTGATACTAACTAGAGCTTCAAAAAAGTTAAACGATTCAGTGAAATATCAGTTCAACACAGGAGTTATCCCACAAACTAATCTGCCTTAATTATTACAGCATGATATTAAGGAATACACTTACTTTCAATAGGTAAATTATCATCCTCCTTTTCTAACACATCCCAAGTTTTATTAGGCTCTAAATAATTTATTATATAGTATTTATCGTAATCTCTATTATGAGGATTTATAGTCTTATGCATCTTTTTTCGCATATGTTCCTTTAACACAGTTCTTTCAGGAAATATCTTCTCACAATAAATGCATTGTAAATTGTTTAGCTTTTCTTCAATTTTTCCTATTAATTCATCTACATAAACAAGATTTTGTGGATTTCCTAACTGCAAATTATGCTTTAACGATAAATGATTTAAGTAACTAGCCCTTGCACCTGTAAATATTAAAATAGAGGCATTGCCAAGTACATACATGCAACATGTAATACCTTTTAATTGTGATTTACAAAATAAACATATCTTTTCATAATTTTCATCTGTTCTTTCAAATTCTTGATGTTTCAATGTTACTTCTAACTTCAATCTATGCCGCAATTCTTCATCTTCTTTGATTAAAGGAGATATAAAATAATATTTATCACCACTACTATCTACTTTTAGAGAAGGTATGATAGACTCGATTGAAGTTTGCTTGAATTTTTCTTTCCAATATGTGACATACCTTCAACCAAATCTTTAAGTAATATGCAATTTTAAAATTCCTACAATGTGCAAAACACTTACTGATGTAGATTATCGATATGTTGAACATCTTCAATAACCAAATTGTGTACTTCAAAGCAGTGTTTGAGAAATATGGTAAAGCAAAGGTTTAGATTGAATTTATCATCGCATAGTAAGCATGGTGTTTCCACATCCAGTTCTTCGTTTGCTAAAAAGCTTTCCTGGAAAGTCAGTGGACCAAACATTTTTATTGATGTATCACTCATTTTCTTTTTATACACTATTCTTATTTAGATCTGTTTCAATCTGTTTATCAACACAAAATATTATTCTATAGGCAACCTAATTCACTTCATCGTTTGACATCTCATAAAATTGAAGTGAAGTTCGCAAATTTTTAAATTTGTTAAAGATTCCATTATTAAGGGATCAGGGGGCGCTAGTTCTGTGCCTCATTTTACAATAGTGACTTTTCAAATTTTTGGTTCTGTAATTTTATGGATTGTATGAGTTATTTTGGTGATTTTCGAGGAATAAGTAAGCTATTTTATTTTATTTTAAATTATCTGTACATCAATAATAGGATCTAATCTAAATTGCTTAAAATTATATTTAGAGTTTTAAGGATGATTAACAACTAAAACTAAGTTAATGTTCATGCTTTTTGCTCACTTTTTTTGAATTCCTTTATCAGCTATTTTCTACATATGTATGTACATACATAATGCCATTACATTTAATTGATACTTTTAAGAAACTACAGACGAAGCCTGATATGTGCGACCAAGTATAGTCGTTTGAGTATGGTAAAGTGCATGAAAACGTGTTATTAGGCCATCCATTTTTACCCGGCAAAAAATTAATTTTACCAATGGTGTATGCTACTTAAATTTGCGCGCAAATAAATAAAATTTTTAGTAACTAATAGTTTTCTAATATCCCAAGGCTATATACACTACTAACAAAACAATAATATTGAAAATAATTATATTTTAAAACTCTTTCCACTATTTATAACAATAACGTAAAACAAAGGACGAATCAAGCGTATCCAAAAAATCCAGCGTATTTATCCCCAATGAATTTTACCTTCTGACATAATGTTACGCATGTTGGACACACAATATCAACTTTTTTGTGTTGTATAATTTGAGTTTTTTTCACTTTCTCTTGTCTTGATGGTTGGCATTCATTTGTATTTTCATTTTCAGCATTATTACTTTGCTAATTTTTGTTTTAATAGGTGTCCCAACGATTATTAAGTCTATTGACCAACTCTTGCGTGTCTTTACTACATTCTTCATACAGGATGTCTTTGAAATAAGATAAAAAGGTAGAATTATATAAAAATAAATCCAAAAAATTTTGAGTTAATTACGAAGCGAACGTCAGAATTAAAAGAACCCTATATTTGCTATATTGTCAGCTACCATATTGTTACAACTCATTGACGTTTAATCCGTATATTTGTATTTAATTTTTCTCCCCATATTTACGTTGTAATAATAATTATGTAACTTATGACTAAAGTCCGGATTATATGCAAAGTGCATATATTTTATTTTATTTATTTATCATATTTGACGTCTATATGTAGATGTATTACACTGATTAAAGTTTATTAGCGTTAATTAACTTTAATCAGTGTAAGACATCTACAAATAGACGTAAAATATACTAAAAAAAATAAAAGAAATAAAAATAAATAAAATAAAATATATGCACTTTGCATATAATCCTGTCTCTACTTATGACATATAAAATACGAGCTAGTTTTGAAACTGCCGCCAAAATATAGCTTTGAAAAATTCCATTGTGTAAACACGTCTTTTCATTTTACTTATCCGTATTACAAAATAGCGTATAGGAAATTATAATATGGGTGCAGAATGTGTTAATACATCCATCTAACCAAACTCGCATACATACACGCAGACAACACAGCTGTCGATGTTATAAAAGCTAGAAGATAACACAGTCTACCTTTCATACGGCATGTTAAGAGTCAACAACATGCTTACGTACGCATATTTCGGATGTGAATAACAATTTCTCGCGTCCGTGAAGGATTTTTTCGCAAAATATTTTAGATTCAAGTCTAGTAAAATTATATTTTTCCATTTTTCATATTTCTTTTATTTTATTTCATGGACATCCTGTAGGTAATGCCATACCCAAGTTTTCTCAACAAAATATTGCTGCTTCTACATATGATTTTAATACGTCACGGTTATACATTCAGATCGAAATATTAACTGCAAGAAACAAAACGCGACATTTGACTTTACTTCAACATGTTCCCAAAAGGATTGTTAACTTGTAGAAAAAATATCTTGTCAATTTTTTTTCCAATCTCAGATTCTTGCGCGATATTTTATTAGTACTTTGTTTTTTTATATATATATATATATATATATATATATATATATATATAAAGATCAACGATCTTTATCAACCGTGCTTGGGATAATTCTCATGTATCGAGATAAACTCTACATCACATAAATTAATATAAGAACCCAGCGTTTCAAGAGCACATGGACTTTCAAATGTCAACCGAATTGCCAACCATACAGTCTTTGTAATCGTTGTGCTTACTTGGGATAGTTTAAAATTTAAAAAAACTTGCAAAATTTACCAATTTTTATTCCATTTAGAAATACATACAAAAAGCACTGGTCAAGTTACATATAACAATATAAATAACTAAAACAATTCTAAATAAAGAGATAACAAAGGGAAATAAATTATTTAAAACAAAATTTCCTATCACGTGCTATGTTAACAAAATTAACGGTGTATACAAAATATCTAATCGGGTAAAATCCACTTCGTTATAGTTTCGATTTCATTTTCCTCGCTCGTTCTTTTAGGACTCTCCTGAGAATTTTACCTGTGGGGTTTTTTGGAATTAGGTCTATGAACTGGACTCCACCACGGAGTTTCTTTTGCGGCGATACCTTGGCTATTATTGTAGA
The DNA here is from genome assembly GCA_023509865.1 of Trypoxylus dichotomus. Classification (NCBI taxonomy): domain Eukaryota; kingdom Metazoa; phylum Arthropoda; class Insecta; order Coleoptera; family Scarabaeidae; genus Trypoxylus; species Trypoxylus dichotomus. Next base: position 42,211,598 of record CM042081.1, read on the forward strand.
AATAAGTAAATTTTCAAATCGGTTAAAGTAAATTACAAACGGTAACAAACCTGCAATAAAATCTTGAACTTCTTTGGCTGTTATATTTGTACCCGGTCGCCTAACAACGAACGCTAATGGTAACTCGCCAGCTTCTTCATCTGGCAAACCTACTACTGCGGCGTCGGCAATAGCTGAATGTGTTAGTAACATCCCTTCCAATTCTGCCGGTGCAACCTAGTCAAAATCACGATTCATTAATTAACAATAAATTTTTTCATCAAATTTCATAAAACAAATTTAATATACATACTTGGAATGCTTTGTACTTAATTAGTTCTTTTATACGATCTACAATGAAGAAATATCCGTCACTATCGTAATATCCTACGTCGCCGGTGTGTAGCCAATTATCTTTGTCAATAGCAATCTTGGTAGAGGCGTCATCATTTACGTAACCTTTCATAATTAGAGGACCTTTAAAGCACAGTTCCCCTTCCTCATATGGTCCAAGTGTAGTTCCATTTTTATCAATAACCTATAAATATGAACAAATTTATACAGGGTTATTAAAAAATGTCTGGGAACAGTCGGATAGCTTTGTTGTTTGAGAAGTATTTCTTTTATTTGGGTAATAATATATATACTTATTATTACTCCCGTATTAATTAATGACAATCACAAGAACCATGTAATAGTCACATCAATAAATTATAACAATAATCTGGGAAGTTACAGTAAAATGTCGTAGTTTTGAAATATATTTCGATTTTACTTTATTAGGTAGTTTCTTTTATATTGCATCTTCAAAGATATCTTTATTTTGATTTAGAGGTATTGCAGTAAAGTCCACTCCGTACAAATTAATAATTTATTTGGCCATGTGTTTTTAAAACGTTCCTAATAAATTATTAATTTGTGTGATATGGAGTTTACTGAAATACCTCTGAGTTATACAACTATACAGGTCCTATAATCATTGTCATTTTTATTTTGCGTTATTATGTAGTTTTTTTATTTCTTCTATTGCATTTTTATCAATAAGAACTAAACAAGCTGATATTTGTGAAAGTAGTTCTGTCTGCTTCCAAAAATGTAAGTATACTGGCTATTCTGCTTAAAGAATAACTAGGAAACATCTCCTGCCAAATTGGAAACGAAGAAATATGAAAATGTTACAATAAATTCGTTACTTTTGCATTACATTTCTATTATCAAATCGAAGCATGTTGAATATCATCTAAACTGTTTCCAATAACCTAGACGATTTAGTTAATTTTCCACAATTTCATTATACCACAAGTCTTTCGGAAATTCTCCGCACGGACCGATAAACCACAACAAGTAATATTATGTAAACTTCAAAAACTACAGTGTCTAAATTTTCCTAATGATCATTATAAATCCTTCATCATTCCATCACCTCGATTATTTTGTTTTCTACAGCATTACAAAATGTAACTTGAAATTATGTCATCAATACTACTAAGTAGTATACCTTGTAAGTTCTGAAGTTTGTTTTATTGTATTGGCAGCAAAAAGTCGACCTTGTCGTTACAATTATTTTGGACATTTGTATATTTAAATGCATACCAGGTGTACGCATAAGTTTTTTCCGTTTTTTTTTTGCTGCGTAATTTTGAGGGGAAATGAATTTCTTTTTATTTCTTTAATTAAACTTATCGGCCATCGGTTTCTACACATTTCACTTCCCTTTACACTAATGCACTTGATCCATCGGTGCTCCAACATCTAAACAACCTCATGGAAAAATTTTTGTCCGACCTCTGGAAACAACCTCTCTGCAGGCCAGATCCAGCGAATATGGCAGGTGCTCTTCCAATTCAAAGCCTACTTGGTGTATAGCAGCCATAGCAATACCAGATGTATGGCTGGGAGCATTATCCTGAGGGAACAGCATACCGTGCCCTAACTTTCCTCGGCGTTTCTCTTTAATAGCGTCCCGCAATTTAGAAATTAATTGTGCGTAGTAGGCTCCTCTAATGCTCTGTCCCTTTTGCGAATAGCCAATTAGGATGATTCCTTGAGCATCTCAGAACACGGATAGCAAAACCTTTCTAGCAAACGGCACGACAGTACATTTGAGTGGAGAAGGAGAACCGTGATGTTTCCACTCTCTACTTTGCACTCTGGTTTCGGGATCATAGTGGTGACTCATCCATGGTCACATACCGACTAAGAAAGTTGTCTTTGTTTGCTTAGTACCGTTCCAAAAGACGCTTACAAATCAACACCCGATTTCTTTTTAATCAATGGTTAATATTCGGGGCACCCATCTCGCATTCATCTCTTTCATATATAATTCTTCACTTAGTATGTTATGCACCACATGATATGGTAAGCCAGTATATTCCACAATGTCCTTGATGCGTACTTGTTGGTCTTGCAGAACGATATCGTGCACCTTTTTAATGTTTTTGTCTGTTGTTATAGTTATGGGCTTCAAGGGATGTCCTTTCGCATTTAAAATCTCGACACCAGCGTTTAACTATATCATAAGCAACTGCAGACTCACCAATAGTTGCCATAATGTCTTTATGAATTTGAGTTGGCGTCATGCCCTTTTTCTGGAGGGATTTTATTACGGCTCTTTGTTCTACACGATCCATTTTTATGAACAATCACGACACACAATTCAAGAATTAGCCACAGCAGAACAACACTTTGAAATACAAACTTGATATTATGTAAATATGATCTATAAATGTCAAAAATCAATCAAACAACCAATTACAAATAGGTGAGGGGTGCGGCATGAGAATTATTACTTTGTTTACTTTCTCACAGTAAGGCCGTGTGGATTTCCTATCGAGAGAGACTTGTTTCCAAGAATTATTTACCTTTGCCATCATTCCAGGGACTATTTGACCGACGGATCCTGCTTTAGGACAGGATGATTTGGTCATTAATACACCTAATGTCGTTTCAGTCATTCCATAACTTTGAGATGCGTGATCAAGATTTAATCTGCAAAGAAAATTTTTGCTTAACATTTTTCGCATAATTACGAATGGATTTTAGAGAATGATACATGCTTTTGCTTGATTTCATTTTCCATTTCCTTACTCATAGGTGCAGCTCCAGTCCTGACATCTCTTAATGACGACAAGTCATAATTTCTGCTATTATTTTTGATTATAAATAAGATCACAGGTGGAGGAACTACTAAGTTTGTAACCTAAGGATATATATATCTTATTATACAAATTAATTCACATCGTATTCTCTATAATTAGGTACCTTATATTTTTCTAGAATACTTAGAAACGTTTTGGAATTAAATCTTTTCAAAATGATAATTTGATTGCCAGCCAACAGATTGAGAAACATCGACATGAATCCCATGGAATGGAAGAAAGGCGTCAATCCCAACGTAACCCGTTTTATACTATCGTCCAGCAGCTCTGTAACTACAGCTCTGAATTATTTTTTATGAGGAAACACTGTGCTTGGGTTATATCATGTACCGTCCAACTTCCATGAAATAAGTCATGTTGAAATGAGTCGTCATCACGCCTTTTGGTAGACCAGTGGTCCCTGAAGAGCATAGGATTGTAGCAACTGCTTCGTCTGGATTTACTTCGGTTACCTCAAACGTTTCGTCTGTCGGTCCGTCATCGTCAATATCTATAGTTAGTAATCAAAGCGAATTAAATATGTTTTTACATTTACCACATATACAAACCAACCTTTTAAAATATCTTTGAGCATCACAACCATAGGATGATTAACACGTTTTTCTCCAATTAAAATTATTCTCTTGATGTACGGAAATTTGGGTATCATGTGTAAGAATGTATCGATCGTCTTTTCTGAACAAAAGAGCATTTTGGGTTTCGATAAGTTCACTACATGATTCAATTCGCCTACGGAATAAATCTTCCTTAAAAAGCTCCACCAGATTTCCGCGGTTGTTTAGTAACGACACTTTACCTGTGGTGTAATCATAGTTGAAAGGTGCAAATGTGGCTCCCACGAAGAAGGTGGCTATTGAAATTACACTAAATTCGGTTCTATTCTCGCTGCTGATCGATACAACTTCTCCTGGCAATAGACCGAATTCGCGGAGATATTTCGCAAGCTTAATGGAACGATTAAGAACTTGTTTACCGGTTATTTTCTCTTGAGTGTCTGCATCAATCTGTTAAGGAAAAATAATAGGAAATATAATTAGAAAACAGAAACTTTTTATTAACTCTCCAGATTGTTGTTCCCTTTATTTAATAAGAAAAAAAGTAATCTCTCATTCCTCAATGTTGAAGCTGTTAGATTTTGAAAAAAAAAGGGCTCAAGGTGTTAACTTTAAATTTTTTATCTAAAAATTAAATTAAACTATAAAATACAAGAAAATATTTTCGAAACAATCATAAACTGAGATGTCCTTAATAGGTATCCATTTCATTTTTTATCACTTCTGGATTAAAATTTAGTTAGTAACGTCGTAGTATCAAATAATAAATATTATTACTAATTGCGAACCTCGAACTCCATTTATAGCGTGATTGTTTTTATTGTTACTTTAAAGCAAACATTTATTGTGATAATTAGACCTTCATAGATATTTCGTGTCTTAGCTTCCTTGTGTACAACCTGCAGGAGGGCATTTAAAATGATACTACACTCAAATTGGAGACTAAATATAGAAATCATCCATTAAAAAAAATCTGTGTTTAAATAGGCACCGTTTTAAAATATGTTCATTGGAACGCCAGAGTACCTTTAATTTTAACATGTTAACAGCAAAGAATACCGGTTAACTGTGCAGCGTGATGTACCATGTTATAAATTTCTGTATGATTTCATTTATATGTTAAGTGTGTGCAATATTCGATAAAATAATGTAGACCAAGTATGGGCAACCTTTGACATGTTGTGGGCCAAACTTTAGTGTGCGAATACGTTAGCGGGGCGCGTTTAAAAGTAGTACACTTCAAAGTAGTGTTCATAATTTTTAGTGATAGATATCAGACATAGACAGAAATAATACGACAATATTATTATAATCCAATTTATTAAAATAAGAAAATGAAATGAAAAAAATAGGTACATTATAATTAAATCGTGAAATTTTTTCAATTGGGTTTTTCAAAATGTCTCGCGGACCGGATCAAATCTTACAGCGGACCGGTTATTGCTGTAGACAATGAAGAATTTCGAAAGTTTTAGGGGAAATACGTTCCGGAATGAAGATTGCCAATTACAGTGTGCTTTCTAAACTCGTTTACACCCTATACATTCTCTGTCGCTGTCGAGACAAGCAAATAATTCCCAATTTTCTCCGGAAACTGTTCATTTATTACTAAGTAATTACATTCATTATTTTTAATGATGGTAATCGAGCCGTACGTTACTGCGAAAGCACTTGTTTCTGCAGCCTTAGATCGATGTCGAAGATTCAGGCTCAGATTTTGGTTGTTGTAGAATTTGCTATATTTCTGTTGTTATACTAATTTAGAAAATTATTATTGCTTTTTGTTCTATACAACACTAACAGAGTTACAATATACCTAAACCTGTTTTTTTTTTTGTAATAAACAATAAATACTATTACTTATTTATAATTACATTCTTATGACAACATAATAGGTGAGATAAAAAAATTAATGGCAACCATAATTAGCGTATCATATAAAAATTATTCTACATGGATATGAGATATTAAAAAAATCTAATCGTAAAAGTGAAATAAAAATGATTGCAGCAACAATAATTGAACTATGATCCATAAAACAATAGCCGAAATTACAATTGAGTTGTATGAGGTACAGTGACGCAGCATTATTTTATTAATGAGAATTTATTCGTATAACCACCAATAAAATTAATATGACTTTGGCCGATTTACCAGAAAAGTAAATAATTTCTAATAAATATTAGATGAATTCCTTAAAGATAGAGTTACTTCGTATAATTACTTTCCGTTTTAATTATATCTTTTTCTCTTTTTAAGATGCAGCATATTTGTAAACCTATTTTTCAAGATTTAAATAGACATACACTATCGTGCATAAGTTTTATCGCGCCTAATATATTGTGATATGTTTAGAAGTATTTCAAAAATATCTAGTCTTCTTAGAATGGCAATTACAATCTAATACTAAGAGTATATGTTCATAACAATAAAACTTATGTACAAAATCTATTCAAACAACAAAATAATGTATTCCTGTATTAAATTTTATGACAGCAATAAAGCAATAATGTGTTAATAGTAGAATGACTTGGGGATGAATGCGTTACAAAATAGAATTTCGGAAGGGTACTGAATCAATTACTTGCCTTATAAATAAACTGTACATATTCACTATGCATCCAGTATATTGCCAAGATATTGGAAACGTATTGTGTTAGATAGACCCTATTTCATATTGTTAAGTTTATTTGATCGAAGGTATGACAAAAAGGTATTGAAACGTGAAAAGAATATGCGTTTTACACGTAATAAATATTTTAAATAGAGAAATTGCTTGACAATTAAATATTTCTGAGTGTTGTGGAGTAGAACAATTAAAAAAAAAGGAAGACATCGATAGACTTCAGAGCAAAAAGCGAAGTGAAAGCCCAGATCAACGACGGAACGAGACGGCCATTACATTTCCCTAAGAAATGGCCCCCTTACCGCACCGCAAATTATGACACAGTAAGTGTGTTGGCAGTAGAACGGAGACTAATAAAAGCCGACCTGAGTAATCGTATAGCAATAAGAAAACCACGGTTAAGTTCTATACACAGACGGAAAAGTCTAAATCGGACAAAAGCTCACGCAAATTGGAGTGTGAACGATTGGAAAAGTGTGTTATGGATGGATGAATCGAAATTTGAATTATATCGGAAGTAAAAGTCGCATGTTTGTTCGTCGCCGCTGTTAAACGAGTGTATTTCAGAAAAAGTTAACATGGACGAGGAAACATCGTGGTATGGGGTTGCTTTGGCGGCGGAAGGATTGGAAAATTGATTGAAATAGATGAAAGAACGACAAAAGATTAAGAATCGAACGATGCGGTACCAATTGAATAGGAATCTGAATTAGTTGAGCAAGATAACGACCCCAAACACACCGCAAAGATGATTAAAGCTTATTTCCAAGACAAATCTTCTGAAGGAGTCCTATCCTCAATGGAGCAGCCGCTGCAGAGCGCTGATTTCAAGCCTATTGAGGTCTTGGATCAGTTGAATCATCAAGTCCGGAAAAAATCTCCGACTGGCAAAGCAACATTCTGTAATGCTTTCTAGGAAGTATGGAATTCTGTAGACGAATCGTATTTGGAGCGATTAGTTTTAAGAATGCTGCGTATCTGTCAGACAATTATTAAAGCAAAAAGTATTTTATTACAACGTAAAGTTTGTTTCTTTAATAAATTTCCTCACAAACATTATCTGTCCAATTTACTTTGTTATTTTATATAGTACGATAAAACTTATGAACGGTACTGTAAGTTAAGATAAAAGAAAAAACTTTTAACAAACATAATATAGTAGGAAAAATACTTCGTACAAAAAGAAACACCTATAATAAAAAAAAAATTGAATAGTTATTAACATTTTAGCGAAATTCAAACTATTTCATTTTACCTTTAGGTAGTTACATTCTACTATTTGTTATAGACTTATTTTTATCAACATTATCACTCCTACCTCTCCTTTCTAAGGATGTTTACAAACGTGTTGTATTTCTGATGGCAGTGTAGCTGTATGATATTTTATTTTGTGTGCATGACATTATTATTTAAACAACGATAATGTTTTTCTAATTAACTACGATATCTACGCAACAAAGCACTTAAATCAATGTGATAGGTTCAAATGCTAAAGTGTTAAACAAATACGTATTTGGAAATCTTGCATAATTAAATAACGCCATGTACCAATGTAAAAATAATTATGTATGCCAAGTACAATTACAAATTTGTGAATAGTAAGAAACTTGACTTTATACCTCTATCAAGATACTCTTTTGATTTAAAGCTACATACAGTCCCTGTCCATTTTATTAGGGCCACCTTATAAATTTCAGCTTTTATATGTTTTCAACGCGATAATTTACAGATGCAAGTATAAAATTCATAAATTCATTCTAAGTACGTTCCCTAAATATCTTTCTAAGAAATTGAGAAAATGTTACTGAATGACCTCTTACCTATTATTATCCTCCTCGTGAATCATTCTGTACTGTATAGAAAGAAGATTGGTAGAAACAAGAAAAACACAGTAATTCGTAGAATATTATTTGGATCGGTTACTATTGTAGAAGGAAAATTTATCTGCTTATGTAACAAAGTTTACGTGTTAGTGTTGCACTTTAAATTATGGCTTGTATGCGCTTTATATTTTTTCGTTATGGATAAAAAAAAGGACGTGCCAAATGAGAAAAAAAAACAGCGTATTGAGGCATTGTTGGGTACAGGAGTGTATTCTCAACGCACAATTGCAAAGAAAGAAAAAGTATCCCGACAAACAGTGGGGCGAAATGCCCACTACAAGTACCGGAAGAGCGTTTTACGGCAAGAAAATGAACACTATTAATCGAGAAGATCGACGTATGCTGCAACTAGCGACTGCAAACCGAGGTTCGTCCGCCAATGAAATAGGAAATTTAATGTCTCAACAAGGAATGCAAATATCCCTGCGTACAGTACGTAGAAGATTGTACGAAGCCGGATTAAAATGCAGACGCCCCCTGAAGAAGCCAAGATTAACACCGATGAAGCGAGCACGTTATGAATGGGCAAAACGTCATCAACATTACGCAATTGAAGATTGGCGAAAGGTATTGCAAAATAACTTAAATGAATATAAAAATCAAGCAAAAATACTATGTCTTTCGTTAAAGATTGTATTCAGCGATGAGTCAAAACTAGAAGTCATGACCGAAAGACCTGAATTTGTTAGACAACGTCCATCAGAACGGTTTGGTGAAGCTGGTGTACTAAAAACGGTGAAACACCCTCCGCAAGTCATGGTATGGCCCTCTATATAAGTCGAAGGTCCCGGACCACGGTATTTTTGCTAAGGCACCATGAATCAACACCAATATAAACGTGTATAGGAAGATATCTTGATGCACTATAAGACACCATACCACATGGCCAAATCCATCCAGAGTTCTTTGGAAACACACGCTCTGCCAGTATTATCTTGCCCGGGGACATTCTCCTGACCCCAATGCAATTGAGAACGTGTGGAATGTTCTAAAATCACGGGTGTATTCGAGAAGAAACACTACAAAGGAGCAATTAGTAAGAAATATTGAGGATGTGTGGCAAAATGACGCCAGAATTAGATATCCCATTAACGCTTGCAAAGACAGTATACTAAAATAATAGTTATATAGTTGTGACGATGTCTATAAACAGTTCTGAATAAACTTATGCTTGTATAATACGTTTTTCATTATATATTTTAATAAAATTGCTATTTTAACCAGTGGCCCTAATATATTAGACAGGGACTGTATGACGTTGAAGTACTGATTTTATTCATACATCGATTGTCATAGGGCTCCTCGCTTACTATTACAAGTTATACCCAAGTTCTCGCATGCTATTTTAACCAGTGGCCCTAATATATTAGACAGGGACTGTATTTGAATTTGGCCTTACTTTGTTAAAGGAAACGATGAAGAAAAATCGCAACGTGCGCTCTGTTTGAAAATTCTAGCGCCCAAGTGTAAGCTCCCAAGTAAGTTAATGCGACATTTTGAGACCAATCACTCCAACATGGTTCAGAAATCGCGAATTCTTTAGTAGGAACTTGGAAGATTTACAAAAGCAAAACAGTGGATCAACGAAAGATGTCTTAGTACCAAGCAATAATCCTTAAGGTCGCATACAGAACGGCGAAGTGCAAAAAACCTCACACCATTGCAGAAGTTTATGCTACCAGCGCAACAGTATCTCAAATTTTATTTAATTAATGGCTACCCGTTTCATGCAAGTCTCCACATTCTCGGGCCGAGACACTCCTACTCCTTTTCTAAGGTGTCTTGGCTCTATAAAAGTTCTTTAAACAATCAGGTGTTCCTGATTATTCGCGCATACTGCGTATAACTTTATTTATTTGTTAGAGATGGAATTTTTTAATTTTGTTGAAGCTATTTAGAAGCAGAATAACATAATGTATGTAATTTACATTATTATTATAAAATATGTACATAAATTCAATTCAATCTTCACAAGTTTTTACTTTAATATAGTCATTTTCGTACACCGAATAAACAAAAATACCACGTTTTGATCAAGATGACTAAGTCCAAGGATTTGTCCGTGACTATAATTCACATTATCCATTAGTAGTTTCTAATATCTGTACATTTAATGACGCTACATTTTTCTTATTTTATTCATTTTAAATATGAATGCATTTCAAAATATCTACCAGTATCAATATTCTGATTCAGTTTTTCACTTTATTAATCCTTCAATATTCAATAGTATCTTTGGATTTTATATGTTTTGAAACAAAATCCTTATTTTAGAAAATATCCTAATATACCTCAATTTTTTGCATTGCACAGATTCATTTCAATGATTATAAATTGGAATTTCTATATCGTCGCAACTACTAAAGAAAATAATGCGTACAGCAATATTAAAACCACATTTGCCATTTGCGTGGAATTTGGGAGTCACCTATCCACACAATCGCTTATAAATTTAAGACAACCATCTTACATATCATCTCAAGCGCAATGTATCTTACAACTTATATATTTATAACAGATAGGAAGTATGAAAAACAAACCTGAAGAAATCGTCATTTTACCTAATACATAGAGCTGTCTTGAAATTACGGAAACCCGCTCGCCAGCATCATATGAAGAACTATACCAAATAAAATATTTAATGCTGAATTCCATTGAAATATATTTCTAGATAAAATAAAAATACCAAAACAAATAAAGACAGAAGTGTATAAAAGAGTGGTCAGACCAATACATTTATAGAATTATAATTTATAGAACATTTCAAGAACTATCCAAAAAATTACAGGATATTATATAGAACAACCAAAACACAATATCATTAAAAAGAAGAACCAATTATCTGTGGATAATGTTAGAACCGCAGTGAATTGTCATCATATAATTTTTTTTTCGTTTTGCTATTTTTTGATGGATGGTCTTAAACTTATGAGCGATAGTGTATACAAGAACCTTAATTTTTCGGAAAATTACGTATTTAGTTTGGGTATTGTTTTAGATACTATGTAGATCAGTACGTAAACCTAACACTTGTTTGTTTTGGCCCGAAAACATCGATCAAAATGTATGAACTATAATTTGAAAAAAAGTTACATCAAATGCTTAAATTTAAAAAAAAATGTACTTAAAACGGAAACAACTTTATAATTCAGTTTAATAGTAACAAATCAGTTTTAAAATCGAAATGTTTGTATTCTTTTTGTATCCACAAAATTCATTTTCAAATATTTTTTTGAACATATCTTATTTCTGTCAAATTTTGGCAGTAGTACTCATTTATCACTTTACCTGTAAAACGGTGTCGCTATGGGCCTCCAAAAGCATTCTAGCCAAAGTTCCCAACGATTCGAAAATCGTCCGCTCTAATTTCTCTCCAATAATTATATTTTTTTCCCCCATTTTCGTTCACGAAACGTAGTTACTTCGTCCAAGTAAAAAACGCACAATCTACGAATCGCCGGGACAACTCTAACCTATAAACGAGGCGGTGCTATTGATAAATGACGCGCCCACGAACACAGGCAAGCATATACTAAATTCCTCATGAAAAAAAGATGTTTGAAATTGCATCAAGTTCATAACCTTGTACAGTTCATAATTATCCTCTAAATCACACCTCATCGGATGCACTACATTGATATTTTTTTTAAGCTAGCGAATGCTGAATCTTATATGTATGTATTTATTATATGGACGCCATGCGTAGTTTATCATTTTCTTTTATTGATTACATCGTATGGCCTTGATGAAGCATCCCTGACATCGGAATTATCAAATTTTAATTAAGGAAATCATGTTACGAATTGTATTAAAATTCAAAGACAAATCAGTAGTATCAGGTGATTATCCGACCACTTTTCAACTAAGGTTGGCTTAGGCTGTGACTAAATCTCAATCGTTGCTGCTAATTGTATTATTGCCGAAAATCATTTAGAGTATGACATTATTATGCACGTGCATTTTGCACGTGGGGAAGTCGTGTTTTTTTAATGATATTTGGCGGCATGACGTAATACCAACCTTCCAGGATATGTATTGCATTAACGCTGTTTGCTAAACCTATAAGGAATAACTTTAATTTTTTAATAATTATTCTATTTGATAAATACTTACATTGTCTAAAATTTAATAAACGCATGTTATAAATTTGTTACTAATTTTATTGCAAAGTTCATAAAATAAACTTCACAATTCGAACTATCACAGAGAAAATTTTAATTGTAATTTTAAACTAAATGTGAATTGCCTTTATGCATAAATACAAAAAATATAATCTATCTATTAGGTAAGATTTCCGTATAAGGCGCATTAGGTTAGGGATTTTAATGGATTCTAACGAAAAGCTCACGTTTTGCTGTGTCTAAAATGGCCCTTTTTTTTACTTTAGTTTAAGGTACCTAAAAATCGATTTAAAAAGGGCTATTTCTAGGTTATATTTAGCTGTATATGAGTCATAGTTTACGAAATTTAAGTTCGTACTTGTGTTTGGAGTAAAAGTTACCAAAATCAGAGGAAAAATACATCAGCGGTATTGGAGAATAATCTCTTGTAGAATATTCACTATTCCATATATGTAGGTAAATAGACTGGTATTGTTTTGAAGTTCTCATACTTAGTTTGCTATGGTGCTTATTATACAAAACAATTAACAGGAAAAAAAGGACAAAAACAATATGACTTTCTGGTGAGTTATTTATTATAGCATGGGAAATACATGAAAATTACATTAAATAAATGAATTAGTTTGGTTTTGAACGCAATTAACTAATTATTACTTCGAAAATTACACAAAAATGTATCGAACTGGTAGTAAATTATAAAATGTACTCTAATATTAACATGATTTTGTTAGATGCATTCAAGTACGACAATACGAAACATACTGAGTGATTTTAAATGTTTGAGGACAGTTTAAATTTTGCGCCTTGCTAAATTTTTGTCACGTTGGCGATTTGGTTTCGAATTCGTAACCAGTAGCGTAGCAAATAGATTTTGGATGGGTGATAAAATATTGACAACAGATCTTCAAAAAATCAATTTCATATTGACTTTCTAAGCAAAATGGAAAATAACACTGATAAACAGTAGCTCTAAGAAGAACAGATTACAAGTAAAAATTAAGCAAATAATAACGAATAAAATGAATATAAATAACGAATAATAAATAACGTGTCGCACAGGCAGTTGACAGTACCGATACTTACAATGGCCACTCTTAACGTGTCAAATCCCCTAGAATCCACCGCGCGAAATTTAAACTGTCCTCAAACATATAAAATCACTGTATAAAATTAATATGGTAAATTAAGTCTATATTGTTTGTAACGTCAAACCTCTAATTCAACAGTAGGTCATGCAAAACAACTACCACAAAACGACAGATAAAATTAGTTCTAAAGTAATAAATAATTTATAAATTAAAAATAAACACGCAAATAGCAGCAAAAATAGTTCTAAAATAGTACAAGATTAATTAATTGAATATAATCACGCAAATAAAGCAACAAAAACATATTTCTAAAATAATAAACGATTAATAAATTAACAAATAATCCTGGGAATAAAATAATATACAAAATATTTTTCAAGAAATAGATTGGAAAATAATTCAACAATATGCTAGCAAAGATAATTCTGTAACATGGTCTAAATATTCTCCGGAAAACATCTAGGATTTTTCAATTAAAGATATATAAAACTTTGATATTGAAATTATACAAATTTAAGTCATATTAATGTATGATTTCAAGAAAACAAATATTCCTAATTGAAATAATTGCCCTAATACGCAATAATAAGAAGAAAGGAGACCTGAAATTTACACTGAGTAGTGCTGCCTAACAGTGGGTAGCAGTTCCCTGAAGAGGTCAGCACCTCTTTTACGTACATTCCTAGCCCATAACCATTCCACAAGGTGGTCTGCCAAAGTCTCCCGTGCGAAACGTTTGGTGGGTCTCCAGCAGAACACATTCGTCTGGGTGTGAACATCTTTAGCTGCTATATATAATATATGTAATTTACTACCGGTTCGGTATACTTTTTGTGTAATCTTCGTAGTAATACCTAATTAATTGCGTTCAAAACCAAACTAATTCAAGTATTTATTGTAACTTTCATATATTTCGCATGGTATAATAAATAATAACATTCACTAGAAAATTATTAAATTTCGTAAACTATGACTCATATATCACTAAACATAACCTAGAAATAGCCCTTTTTAAATCAATTTTTAAGTACCTTAAACTAAACTCCCAAAAAAAAAGAAGGGCGATTTTAAACACAGCAAAACGTGAGCTTTCTTTTAAAATCCATTAAAATATATTTGATAAATACTTATATTATCTAGAATTTAATAAATCAATGTTATAAATTTGTTTCTAATTTTATTGCAAAGTTCATAAAATAAACTTCAGAATTCGAACTATCACAGAGAAAATTTTAATTCCAATTTTAAACTAAATGCAACTTGCCTTTATGCATAAATATAAAAAATATAATCTATCTACATGATCCCGAAACCTTCACTCGCATCGAGGATTAATCCATTAGAAATAAATTTATATCTTATGTTTTTAATAAACTTAGTAGTTAATAAAAATATAATGTTAAAAATATATTGTTACTATTCCAAAATAAAGTGTAAATAGTATTGAAAAAAAGAGTAAATATTTACCCACCTTTAAATGATTTGATTAAATCTGTAACTATTAACTATAATTTAATAGTGTTTATAGTTCTAAGCAAATAGAATATATAGAAAATATGAAAAAAGGACACAAGTCTATTATTGGCAGAATATTTTTTACTTACTAAAAAAAACGATTGCTATTATACATGCTTTTTTTGCTATGACAATGCTTCTTTAGAACTGAAGTTATCGTAATCACTATCACTATCATTTTCATTAGTTCCATTAATAATTAAACTTTTTCATATTTGTGATATTTAAAACGTTGTTGCCAATCTTCCTGAGAAATTCTCAAAAATTCTTCCTTTATTTTACGAACATATTCTATCTTATAATTTACATTTGCAAGTAATTAACTCTTAATGGTCGTATATCTAATCTTTCTCTGAATAGTTTCTTATTATTCTCTGTACATCAAAACTTGAATCCCAACTCTTTTAAAATTCTTCTTAATGATGTGTTTGATCCTTTTCATTCCAATTCATCCTGCATCTCTTGGTCTAGAGCTGAAACCGTAACTCGCCGCTCATCTGTTCTATGAAAACAATAGATTATGTCGTACTATTCGTACTTGATACCCCTATTATTCGCACAGACACACCAGTTGCTTCATGAACGCAATGTTTTATTTCACTTAATGGCGCTGATGTACAGGATATGGCAAAATAAGCAGTATTGGAATTATGTAACGTATATCATTTATTATTCATGTATTTACTTTACATTATATAGTGATACTTTAACATTATACAGCGTTGGAAACATTATTCACGACGACGTTCCCGATAAAACAAATGTTCAAGATGCCCTCCGTTCAGTTTGAAGCAGTATTCGTAACGTTCACACACATGTCTATGAACACAGGTTGTTGCGTGGCACGAAAAAAATCTTGAATTTTAATCCGCAATTCCAGAATGTCAGACGGTGGATCGGTACGGAAAACAGCCTCCTTCAGCATTCCCCATATGTACGCATCAGGTGGTGTTAGCTCTCGTGAGTGCGATGGGTATGGGAAATCAGTGCCACACGAAATAAAGCGATCCCCAAAATGATTGCAGAACATTCAAAGAGACTCCCTAACCGTGTGACAGGTTGCCCCGTCCTGTTGAAACCATTGTGGATTACGTGGTAGGTTCCTGGCACGGCAAAATCGCCGAAGATCATACAGAAATGGTGTGATAACTTGATTCACGCTTAACGGCGTTCCATCGTCTGTTTCAATGAAATACGGACCCAATATGCCATGTGCGGATACAGCACCCCAAATGGTAACACGGTCACTATGAAGGGGTTACTCGATGATTATGTTGGGGCGTTCGAATTAACAAACTGTGTTGTCTGCTTGTTAATGTATCCGTTTAAATGAATAAGGCTTTCATCAGAAAACCAAACATTCGACAAGATCGACGCGTCCTCATAATCCGTATCGAACACACGTGTCTAGTATTCGGCTCTTACACGCTAATCAGCTACAGTCACACATCGTCCGGTCTGTATTTTGTATGCAAACCCACCAATATTCTTGAACATTAGACAGAGCGATCGATCACTGATATTCAATTTCAATGATGATCTTCGGAGGCTTCGTTTCGGTGATAGCAGCGCCAGATTCAAAACACGCCCGTGATTCGTATTGGTTGTGACTGTTACCAGGCGACCCACGTGACCTTTACGTTGGCAAAGCACACTTTCCGTACGACAACACTTGCCAACAACTGCTAACATAACGACGTTGCTCGGAGCCTGTTTCATAAACTTAGGCCTAAATACGTCGGCAACTTCTTTTAAGCTTGGTCCGTTTTCCCGCCCTTTTACGTATGACCGAAAATAGTACTCCGCGATAAAAACTTTTTCTGCAACAGTGCGAATCATCCTGAAGCAACTAACATTAAAAAGACATTCACATACGTTGTAACCACGTTCGGAAACCACTCGGTACGTTTCAGTACAGAACATATACACATTCGACACATGCGCATTTCAGTACTTTTTATTTTGCCGCATACTGTACTTTTATGTTCATCAAAATATTGTGAACATTAAAAACTACTTCTCGCGTTTAAACGTGTATCCCTTTATGATCCCCTAGCAGACATAATGATCCGTCACTGACAAATATACCCTATTACATCAGTAAGTGGACGTACGCGTTTTTAAAAACGACTACGGCGCATACCCACCGCACTCCATCTAATTTAGCGTTTACAGTACAAATATACAGACTGGTGGTAATAGTAAATTGTTTTATTTCATTTTGCATGCACGGAATAAATTGTATTTTTATGCGTCTTTTAATATATGTATTAAACGGCTCGATAGCTCAGTGGTAAGAGCCGGCACATCAAAGAAAAAAAAACAAAACATACATTAAACACAGTCAGTGTAATTTTCAAAATCTACCAAGCTCTTCACCGACAATCAATCCAATAAACTAATTGGATTTTCTTTACGGAAAAAAATAGTCGGAGTAACTTAACTTCAAAGAATACTCTTGCTAGAAGGGAATTATTTTTTATATAAGCTATATAACAGTTTATGATTTTAGGAAGGATAGGTATTATATACTGCTAAATTATCAAACACCAACAGTTAAAAAAAGAATTTCTACATAAAGTTCAATATTTTATTTACAATTTTCTAGAAAAGAAAACCATGATAACTAAATTAATACAGTGAATAACATATTATATGATAATGAATTTTACTTTTCAGAAAAATATAGACTAACTGTAGCATTTTCTAATAAAATGTTTCTCTTGCCCAATAACCCTCTGGATACCGTCGAATATGCCATTTTCGGAACTCGTCAAACGCGAGTATAGCTACGGCAAAGGGCGTTGCACACAACCACCTAAAAAAACACATTTAATATATTTAAAACAAAGGAGAAATATTTTATTAACCATCTAAATTTAACGGGATAAAATTTTAAATAACTATTTCCGGGACAGTACGCTAACACGCAGGCAATCGCGGTTTCTATGAATATGCTCACGTGAAGCTGCCAATTTCTCATACCTAGAAAATAAAACGCAATTGTTCTGTTATGGTGAATGATTTATGTAGAAAGAAAAACCTTGCGTGAATATCGAATTTCTTCTAGTTTTACAGATTATCGCGTCAGCCCACTGAGTAATAACCACTGCTATTAAAAATGCAGTATAGCATGTATACTGTAAGACCTTTCGCTCTTCGTATGTCCACTCCATTCCATAGGAATCTTGAAGATCGTTGATCAACATAGAATCCCACTCTTTTCTCAATCCTATTATGCAAAAAGGGAGAAACTTAAACAACAGTTTTTAAACAATTTGGCAATGGATAAGTACCTATCAGGCGTTCAGGAAAGAATCCGTATTCCGACATAATTACGAAATAGACAAAGAAACCGGCGGCTGCTTCAATAAATCCGATGTGACCATAAGCAAAGAAATATAATCTTCCCGTTACTAAGTGATCTTTGAATGGATTACGCGGTGGTCTTTGCATGATATCTGATTCGGCTTCTTCGTATGCTAAACTGATCGCGGGTAGCATATCAGTTAAGACGTCAATACAAAGTACTGCCAAAACGCCTGTGGAAGGAAAGGGACATTTATTCTTACAGTAATGGCGTCTGTACGAGGGCGACTTGAATTGCTTCCGGAATCGGCAAGAGTTGGCGCACGAAGGATGGCAACTGTCAAAATTTCAGACGTCTACTGTCAATAGTTATTGTTTAAAAGTGTGTTTTGTGTAGCAAGTCGGACAGTTTCGCAAAAATGGATAAAATTGAATTTCGTGCAGCGATAAAACACTTTTGGATGGCTGGGAACGGTTACGGAAATTCGAATGCGTTTCGTAACCGTGGATGAGACTTGGATCCACCACTACATGCCGGAGACCAAGGAAGAATCGAAGTAGTGTACTTTTCCGGGCGAATCGGCTCCGAAGAAAGCAAAGACCGTTCCATCGGCCGGAAAAGTCATGGCGACCATTTTTTGGGATTCCTAAGGTGTGATCCTCATCGACTATCTGCAGAAGGGAAGGACGATCACGGGGCAATACTACACAGCGATTTATTGACCCGATTCGATGCACTATTGAAGGAGAAACTGCCTCGTTTGCAGCGGAAAAGTGCTTTTCTACCACGTCAATGCACCGGGTCATTCATCCCGCATCGTCGTGTCCCAATTGAATGAGTTGCGCTACAAATTACTCTTTCATCCTCTATATTCACCGGACCTAGCCCACAGCGACTTTTTCCTATTTCCAAACCCGAAAAAGTCACTGGGAGGAAAGAGATTTGTCTCAAATGAGAAGATGATCGCCGCTATAGATGACTATTTTGCAGATCTCGAAACATCCTACTTTTCCAACGGCTTGAAGAGACTGAAGGACAGTTTGAAAAAGTGTATTGTTCTTCGAGGAAATCATCGAAAAATAAAAATAAAAGAACACCATGTTTTTCCTATCAATTCCGGAAACATTTCAGGTCGCCCTCGTATTTGGGGTTGATAAAAATAACTTTTCGGGAAATCATCAATTGTTACAAAAAGAAAATAAACACACGACCCTTTGATTTGTTTTAAACATCGTTGCAGCTTTATAAACCTCCCATTTTTACAATCGTAGCTGCAGGCCAACTGAACATAAAAAGTTCGAAAAGTTATTCAACTACTAAGGCCCTTCCAGTTATCATTGGTTCTTTTAAATGAAATATTTGAAGAGGAGAAATTGTTCGAAATTTAACTGATTGCGTCAAAGGAATTTACTTTATATTGTGTTAAGTTGAAAAGTCTTTAGACATTCGCTTTACAGTTCTCACTTAACCCCAGGCAATTTCTGTCCCATTTAAACGTTAAACGTACATATGTAGGTATTTTATCAATAGGAAATATAGTTAAGTATATACTAAACGAAGTCACACCTTAATGTTAATTTCGTATCATCTAAACGTATTTCTGTTCAATATTTCCAATATGAGGACAATTATCTAGTGAATTTAAAAGTCGTAAAGAAAGTGTTCTCTTAAAAAATACACACATACTACATGCATTAACATTTCACATTTCGAATTCTTCTCCATTATCTCAGCATCAAATTCGAAAGGTAAAGAAAAAATATTAATCTTCTTGATAGAGAAATATTGTTGCCAAATTTATTGAACAATTTGCACTATTACAATACTATTACTATTACAAATGACATTATTTATTGGTCAATAAGATGTTACATTCACGCTATTCGAAAAAAAAAACAGTTAAAGAAGAAACAAAAAGCATATACAAGTGAATATACCAAGTATAGACTAATAAGCACTTTCTAACATTTTTATTTTATATTTTATGTTTTTAATTCGAAGAAGTATTTTTAAATTGAAGCGCTAAAAATAGCTCTTGATCAGTTTTCGGCTAAAATTACACTAACGATGTGTGATATATTGCCAACCACCATATTGTTACAACAATTATTTTAATTTAGATCGTGTATTTTTTTGAGTGCGTTTGTATTTAATAAAAAAATTCTTTTGTGAACTAATCGGTTGACATATTCTCCCTGTAAAACATTTTCACAGTATTTATCGTGGATATGGAAGAAGTAGCAACTATCTCTGGAACTCAAATTTCCCCCGTCGAGAAGGCAAACATTTCGGAGCTTAGGAGATCTATCTTTGATAGAAAAGCAGAACATATTGAATGTTTTCCAAAAACTTCGAACTGATAATTCCATAATGAGAATTACTGCTATTGTCGCAAGAATATCAAGCATGATAGGTTGGTGTTATAATACACTACCGTCCATGCTAGTTCAGACACCCGGTAAAAAAGGGAAAATTGGAAAAGGGTAATATGGACCGATGAATCAAGGTTTGAGGTGTGTGGACAATCAAGGCGCGTTTTTGTAAGAATCGTATTTAACTGATCGTTCATGCTATGTTCACTACAATGGTTATACATCCTTAACATTCTCTGCTTCCTCTGGTGTGTGCCAGGGATCCAATTTGGGTCCCCTTTTGTTTAATATTTATTTGGATGATCTCCTACAGGGGCTGGACTGCAATGTACTGGCTTACGCGGACGATCTTAAGATCTACAATACCATAACCTCCCCGGCAGATTGTCTGTTTCTCCAGAACAGTCTGGATACAATTGTTAGATGGTGTACACAGAATGGAATTCATTTGAATCTGGATAAGTGTGCTGTTGTAAGCTACTCCAGATATCATAGGCTATACAATTTTCACTATGCTGTAAGTCAGGCTATTGTTCCCAGGCAGTCGTCTGTGATGGACCTGGGCGTGCAGTTTGATGCAAATTTGTCGTTTGCAGACCACATATTATCCATACGAAATTCTGCGATGAAATCCTTAGGATTTCTCATACGATCCTGCAGATCATTCAATAATCCTGCCTCGCTAAAAGCATTATACTATTCGCTTGTCCGCACTGGGTTGGAGTATGCCTCCATAATTTGGTATCCTCACTATCTCCATCTGCAAGTACTACTTGAAAGAGTGCAAAAACGATTTTTGAAATACCTGTCCTTCAAAATTGATGGCACTTACCCTGGACGCGATGTTGATTATGCTGGTCTGCTGAGGAGACACGGCTTTGTATCGTTATCGGATCGAAGGAAGGAATTTAGCAGTCAATTTCTACTTAAACTAATTAATCACGCTATTGACGCTCCATCCCTTCTCTCCAAAATTAATTTTGTGGTACCTCAGTACGATATCAGGTCCTTCCCTAATTTTAAGGTCCCGTCATGCAAAACTAATGTTCTGCTTAAAGCACCCTTTACGCATATGATTAGAAATGCCAATGAATTACTTCACGATCCTTTTTGTTGAAGAGTCTACATGGATTTACATTGTCGTCCTATTTTGTTCTTGCATTCTGATGTCACCGAGCCATTATTATATTTATGATTCAGTTGTATCTTTTTCGACTAATTTTAATTTATTACTGCGCTGTATATTGTTACTACATGTATATGCTAGGTTACATTATTCTCGCATTGTCCTATAAATGGAGTTATTTTCTGTTGGGCAATAAAGATATTATTATTATTATTATTAAAGCACCCATTACGCATATGATTAGGAATGCCAATGAATTACTCGATGATCCTTTTTGTTGAAGTGTCTACATGGATTTACAATGTCGTCCTACTTTGTTCTTGCATTCTGGTGTCACCGAGCTATTTTTATGTTCATGATTCAGTTGTATCATTTTTGTAATTTAAGTTTATTACTGCACTGTATATATTATATCATTACTACATTATGTTGTATTATACTATTTTATGTTATTGTCACATTATCCTGTAAATGGAATTATTTTCTGTTGGGTAATAAAGATTATTATTATTATAAGAGCAAAAAGTCAAAGAATGTTGCAGAATTGTGTAGTGCCAACTGTCAAGCAAGCAAGAAGTTCTGTGCTTGTTTGGGGTTGTTTTTCCTACGCCAGTACAGGAGACCTGAAGCGAATCGAAGGTATTTTGCGAAAAAAAGGTTATTTAGAAATACTGCAAGAAAATGCAATACCATTGGGACAACGTCTAATCGGCGAAAACCTTGTATTCATGCAGGACAACAATCCCAAAAGCTCAGCAGCTATATGTAAAAATTTCTTAAATGAAGAACAAGATAATGGCATTTTACAAATAATGAAATGGCCGCCGCAAAGCCCCGACCTATCCTCCATCGAGCTATTATAGGATGAATTGGACAGGAGGGTCCGAAAAGAATGCTCTACCTCCGTAGGCCACCTGTGGAACATTTTACAAGAGGAATGGACTAATATGCCATTAGAGTCCTTAAAAACTACTGGAGCGGATATCTCGGATTGTGAAAGCTGTCCTTCACGCAAATGAGAATCTCTTTAATAAACGAAACGTTTAAGAAGTTTTTGTTTATTTTTCGTTAGAATTATTTTTTTTCACGTTTATACTTTAATTCTATTAATAAAACGCAATAAAAGTTTTAAGTCTTAGAAAAATAAATGTTTTCTCGTTTTTTTTTTTTTTAATTACCTATCCAAACTAATATGGACGGTACTGTACATATTATAATATTATCTTATTTTTAGGAGTGACATAGTCTACTATTTAGATACCATAAAAGAAAAAAAAAGTACAAATTATCCCGTTTAAACAAACTTCTGGAAGACATTTTTTAATTACTGATTATGGTGAAACTAATTACAATAAAAAAAGAAAGAAAAATATGTTAGGTGAATTAATCGAGCCATATACATATTACATCAATAGGCACAGATTCGGTAGTAGTTCAAATGTTATGGAAAATGATAGAGAATTATTATTTTAGAAGGTAATGTGTTAACATGTATCTAGGATCAAGTTAGAGATGTTGGGTTCGAGTCCCCTCCGAGACCGATATTTTTCGGGAATTGCAAGAAAATTGTAATTTTATGTATACGCTATATTCAATATTAGTCTAAATTGTTGTTCGCTTATAAATAATCATATAAAAATAAAAATTATAGTAGAATAGGACAACACTCAAGCACTTCCATTAAGAAAGGTACGATATATACAGTTGAAATCCAGTACGAAGTATGTTTGCTCAATAAAATTTATCTGAAGTGTCTTCTATATTTAATTAATTAATTTAATTATTTTCGTAGGGAATATGTAATTAATTACGTAACTACAACTTATAAAATCCTGGCTAGTTTTGAAACTGCTGCCAAAAAGTAGCTTTGGAGAATTCTTTTCTTTCATTTTAAAACAATTTAGGTGATGACCATATAATCTGCATAAACTTACCTAAAGGTAACGGAATGCCAATGATTATGAAAGCTAAAAACGGCGTCACTTCTGGTATATTTGAAGCCAGCGTATACGCAATAGATTTCTTTAAATTATCAAAAATCTTACGACCTTCCTCAACACCAACTATAAGAGACGCAAAATTATCGTCTAAAAGGACCATATCCGCCGACTGTTTTGATACTTCCGTTCCTGCAATCCCCATTGCGATACCAATATCCGCTTTCTTCAACGCGGGAGAATCGTTTACACCATCTCCTGTAACGGCCACTAAAACCAACCATTGCAGGATCTGATAATTAATTAAAATGAAATGAATTACCTATATGTCCTATTTTTTGACATCCTTCGACAATTTGTAACTTCTGCGCAGGTGAAGTTCGAGCAAACACTATCTCCTTATAATTGAAAAGGATACTTTGCAATTCAGGGTTCGTTAGATCTCTCAGCGTGGAACCAGTTACCACAATAGCTTTATCCGCTTGGACAGGTGTCAACTGTTCAACGTCTGATAGTTCGAATGCGTCTTTGGTGATAATTCCTACGTCCTGGGCTATAGATCTAGCGGTGACTGGATGGTCGCCCGTGACCATAATAATCTTGATACCGGCCGATCTACATTTACGAACCGCCTCTTGCACTTGCGGTCTGGGCGGATCGATCAACGAAATAAAGCCTAAGAAACGAAGACGATTCGTTGGAAAATTAGGTTCCGGATCGACTGTGAATTCGTAGGATTTATTATAGGTTTGGTTAAGAGTAAAATCGGCGAATCCCAAAACGCGCTCTCCTAAAATGTAAAAAAAAATATTTGTTTACCGAAACCAATCTACATTTTAAAGACGTAATGTAGATTTTTTTTTAAATATTTTGTATTAGCTCGAATACAGTTTTGTTGTTGGTAGTTATTTTTTGGAAATACTGGTTTTCTGATTTATTAGATATAAATTTATTTATCACTTGCTCTTATTTCTTACAGTGTCGTTCTCAGCTACTACGAAACATGAGTAATTTTTTTTTGCATAGGTTTATTTAATTTATTTACTAGACACACATTCAAAATTATAAAATAAACTTGTGAAACACCTTGTAGATTGGAAAACTATGATCTAACTATAATAATTATATATAAAAATGCTACAGTAGCAATTTACCTTTTCCAGCTAGTTCTAGACAAGCTCTGTCACACATATTGCGCAATTTTGAAGTGAAAGCCGTCGTTTCATTATTCAAGAAAATTGTATCGCATCTTTCGAGAACCTTTTCAGGGGCACCTTTCATTACAACTATGCAACCTTCATGTTCACGATGAACGCTTACCTAAAATATAAATGGATACAAAAATTACCAAACGAATACCAAAGCGGTACGGTCCAACAAACACTCGTAAAAGTTATAAAAAACACGAAATCTTATTTTGCTATAACAATTGTCAGTTGCCAGTTTCA
Source organism: Trypoxylus dichotomus (assembly GCA_023509865.1). NCBI lineage: Eukaryota > Metazoa > Arthropoda > Insecta > Coleoptera > Scarabaeidae > Trypoxylus > Trypoxylus dichotomus. Next base: position 42,236,715 of record CM042081.1, read on the forward strand.
TATACAGTGAAATTCCCCTTCGCGGACACCCCTCTTACACGGACAGTTTCTCATGGTCCCTACCGGTTCTCATATAATTTCCATTGTATTAACTCTTTCTTGGACGGACATTCTCTTGAACGGACGCGGACACGAGAAAATATTCTCTTTACCGGATAAAAAATGAAATAAAAAGAAACGCTTTATCTTATTTTTATATCGAGAGTATTGCTATTGCATTTCTCAATCGCGCCGCGCGCCAATTTCGCTGGGACTTCCTCTAGTAAACCGACTTTAATCTTTCGGTACAAACGCAACCTATGTCGTGCATTTCTGCCTGGCATGAATTAGCGACATTACTAAGTTGGTCGGGGATTTACCGTTCTTATTTCTTTGGGTATACGCATTCGATTAAATCTGCTTTCAATATTAGTCTGATATTTATGCGGAAAAGACAGTGGACGACACATTCATTGTAGAAATGACTCCAAATAGAAAAATTCTCACGCTTAAACAAAAAATTGAGATTGTTGAAGTTTACAATAAAGTGTAAGGAACTTATCCAAGCGTTTTAATATTGGAAAAACACAAGCTGCAGATATAATTAAACATAAAGAAATCCTTCTAAACAAATGAATGTCGAACAGCAATTTGAATGAAAAAAGAAGCTTTTTGACGGGTGATGGTACTAAAATTGACAAATTGTGTTATGACTGGTTTACAGCAGCTCGGCATAAGGGGATTCCTTTAACAGGTATGCATATGATTTTTTTAGATAAGGTTTTCTTGTATTAACGCGTTGATTTTCTTTTCATAATAAATTCTAAAATATATAAAAAAAGTGAGATTACCAATAGGTTTGTCGTGACAAAAACGCAAGAAACTTATTTTTTTTTTTTTAGGTCCGCTTATAAGATGTAAAGCAAGAGAAATAGCCGCTTCTTTGGGACATTCTACATTCAGTGCTTCTGGTTGGCTCAATAAATTTAGAATTCGCCACAATATAACTTAAAGTGATTTCGGCAAAATGCTCACATTAATGCTGAAGATGTTTCATCGTTTTTAAAAAAATGTCCCAAACAGAAGTTTACAATTTTGCATTGTGCAAATACGGCGGGTGAAAAAGAAAAACTCCTAGTCATTGGTAGGGCAGCTAAACCCAGAGCTTTTAAAAACATTAATATAAATAACCTGCCTGTAACTTGGAAATACAATAAGAAAGCTTGGATGACAGGACAAATTATGACAGAGTGGTTGCAAGACCTAGATTGGAAAATGGCTAAAGAAAAAAGAAACATTTTGTTACTTTTAGACAATGCGGGATCTCATCCGAAAGACGTTCGCTTATATAATATAAAAATATTATTTTTACTCCCTAATTGTACATCAGCTTGTCAACCACTTGACCAGGGGATTATAAAGAATTTTAAAACTTATTACCGAAGTCTAATACTCAAACATCTGCTAGTAAACATTGAAACTGCTGGTACAGCTTTTGAGTTAATAAAGAAAATTACAGCACTGGATGCAGTTTATTTGGCAAAAACCGTTTGGGACCAAGTAACCAAAGAGACAGTTCAAAATTGCTTCCGCAAAGCAGGATTTAATCATGTAAATATGCAAAGTGAAGACCAGTTAACAGAGGCTGATACATCTGACCTAGAAGATGATTTGCCTCTCAGTGTACTTTCAGATATCCTCAAAAATAAGAATTTATTGAAATTGACGGATAAGGAAAACCTTAATGATTTTTGAACGTAGATGAAGATTTGTATGTTGAAGATCCAGATTCAGAACAAGAAATTGCAAATCCACTTCAAATACAAGAACTTTCGGAAGATTCTGATGTCGATGAGGTTTCAGTGCCAACAGAAACTATCCCGAATTATGGTAATGCTATTACCCTGACCAAGCAGCTCAAAAGTTTTGTCGAAAATCACGGAGATACAGAGTCTTTGGAGCTTCTTTCTAAATTAGAAATACGATTTCAAGACGCCATTTTAAAGAAAAAGAGAAGACAAACAACAATATATGAATTTTTGCGTCCTTAAAGTGACTATTCATTTCATTGTTTTGTATTACACACTACATCTATGTATCTATGTACATACATATATTATACTTTGTATGTATATATCTAAAGGAAATAAACTTGTTTTTCTTAAGTTTAAAGTTTCTTATTTACTTTAAAAATATTTATATACATATACGATTTAAATGTGCCAGTGTTTTTAATATATTTTTCGTTAAAACACGATTTTTGTTGTATCTACTGCATATTTCTTTTATGCGGACACCCCTCCTGAACGGACATCTTGAGTTAGTCCCGTTGGTGTCCGTTCAAGGGAGATTTCACTATATATATACTACTACTTCTGGTCAATATCCAACAAACTATTCCTAAGTCCTTTTGATCTTACATACAGAATAGGGCGAGTACATTTAGAATCTCTGGTTGTACATCTTTCGTAGCTACTGCTTTGAAGAAATGAAAAATCATTGATACTTTTGTATATTTTCTTCTTTTGCTTATTTGCCTAGAAGCAATTATCGCTGCAAATGTTGATAATACTTATTTCGTTAATATATCATTTATGAATGTTAAAATGTTTTTTCTGGAGATACTATTAGGATTTGTATTCGCAAGTTGCATAACAAAGTGACAGCGGGTCATGATCAACTACTGAGTTGCTAGAATTTTTGATTTTGTTAAAGATGATACTGAAGTATTTATTAAATCTTGACATCAGCTTTTTAATTTTATGGTACACTCGTCTTATTTCTCTAAGCAATTCTAATTTTGCAAAGATATTTGAATTATATTTGTGTTTCCTGCTAATATCTACAATCTTTGAAGTTTTCGATAGGCAAGGTCAAATAAAGGTCATATTTAGCTTTGATGATTCCTTGATTGAATTACATCGGCCATATTTTATGAATAGGGTGTAGCTCGTGTGTTACAATTTTTTGTTTTGCATCCTGCTCGAGGGGTGAATCAAGAATCAAATTTGTGTCCAATCATATTTGCATCTTTCATTAATGATATTTATATCCTGTGTCAGATGAAACAGATTCCTTCGCGCCGACTATGTGACAATCTTTGCGGAAATTAATACTTTAAGCAATTGCTTTTCCCTTCAAAATCAGCTTGACAGCATTCATGATTGATGTGTAACATATAGATTCCCACTTAACATTTCGAAATATAAAATAAAACCTTTTACATGCAAGACTCGTCCAATTTCAGGAGAATAGCTTTTAAATAATACTGCTCTTAGCCGATACACAACTGCAAAGGATTTGGGAATAATCTTTGATGATTAATGTTTACTAGAAACATACTTAGATTTATTCTTGCAAACTGGAGTACAGTTTTCGACGATTTTGCCTTAAAATCTTTATGTTATTCACCTGTAAGATCGGAACTGGAATATGCTGCAAATGTATCGCCACACGTTAGAACTTATACAAAGATAGTTCGCCAAGTCATTGTGTTTCAGGTGTGATGGAATTAACACATGGGCTGAAGAGTCCCGGGCCTAACACATAGATGGCGCTAATTTTATTGCAGTCATCTTTCTCTCAGTTAGTACTAACCTTCAAAAGACAGCTGTTAAATTTTATTATATTCTATTCATTAGTTTGTGAGTTATTGTGCTAAGAGTTACGCTACTTTTGTTATTTTCAAAACAATGGATCAAAAACAATTTCGTGTTTTAATTTTACACTGCTTCTTGATGGGAAAAAAATTCCGTTCAAGCGAAGCAATGGCTTGAAAAGTGTTATGGGGACCCCGCTCCATCAGAAACAACAATAAAACGTTGGTTTGCTAACTTTAAACGTAGTCGTAGAGACACCGATGATGCAGAACGCAGTGGACGTCCAAATGAGGCGGTAACACCAGAAAACATTAAAAAAATCTACAAAATCGTTTTGAATGATCGAAAAGTGAAGTTGCGTGAGTTAGCTGACATCGTAAAGATATCAAAAGAACGTATTGGCTTTATATTGCATGAGCATTTGACTATGAGAAAGCTCTGTTCAAAGTGGGTGCCGCGTTTGCTCACTGTTGACCAAAAACAAGAACGTGTTGATGATTCTGAGCAGTATTTGGCCATGTTCAAACGTAACAAACCGGAATTTTTGCGTCGATATGTGACAATGGATGAAACATGGATCCATCACTTCACTCCGGAATCAAAACGATCGTCATCTGAGTCGACAGCAACTGGTGAACTTCGTCCAAAGCGCCCGAAAGCACAACAATCGGCTGGAAAGGTTATGGCCTCGGTATTTTGGGATGTGCGTGGTGCAATATTCATCAACTATCTTGAGAAAGGAAATACCATCAACAGTGAATATTATATAGCGTTATTGGAGCGTTTGAAGGGCGAAATCGCAAAGAAACGACCGCATATGGCAAAGAAAAAAATTTTGTTTCATCAAGACAACGCACCGTGTCACAAGTCAATCAAAACAATGGCAAAACTACATGAATTGAACTTCGAATTGCTCCCACATCCACCGTATTCGCCAGATTTGGCTCCCAGCGACTACTGGCTGTTCGCAGATCTCAAAAAAATGCTCGCCGGTAAGAAATTTCGCACGAATGAAGAGGTTATCGCTGAAACTGAAGCCTATTTTGAGGCAAAAGATAAATCGTTCTACAAAAGTGGTATTGAAATGTTAGAGCGGCGCTGGAATGATTGCGTTGCTCTTGATGGAGATTACGTTGATGAATAAAGCTAATTTTGAACCAAAAAAACCGTGTTTTCTTTGTTAGGCCCAAGACTTTTCAGCCCATGTGTTATATCATGTTCGTGGTATAGATCAATGTGAACTACTGTCAAGGTTTGATGTTTCCTTGTTTGAAAACAGAATAGATCCAATTGGCTTCACGTTTCTTTACAAGCAAATAGACGAACTTCTGGATTTTCTTTTTTTTTTTCTTATCATAACTGCCATTCTCGGTGCCTATTTAAATCCCCATCGGTAACGATATGTAACAATTTCAATAGACTATCACAACTACAACATTTTTTTTTGTTTCCTTAGTTACTTCTTACTTAGTTACCAACGATCGAATCTTTAGAGTAAGTAGTTGTTTGGTTCAAATTTTTTTTCTTTTGGATGCTATTTGAATTTTTATTTTTTTTTTAGATTTAGTTTGTGTTTTGTAATTGGACTATAGATTCCAGTTGGGCAAATGCACTAATGTGATTATAAAATAATCTATTATTATGTAACAACTAGACCTAAATAAATACTTCAATTGTTTTTACTTACTTGGTATTTGGTCGTAGAATTGAAAGGTAGTTCAATCAATTTCTCTCGAAGATTTTTATACTCATCGATTGGTCCATCGCACTGCGTTAATGCAACAAATTTCAATATAGCCGCCTCAGAAGCATCTCCTTCTACTACACGTTGCATAACGGGAGTGTGCTGCTGGCCAATGTCAAATTCTGCTCTATTGCATAACGTTGCTGCTCTCATTAGTAACTTAAAACCTAAAAAACATTTTTTCTACATTGTCAAGGTAATTCTTACAACTAAAATAACATAAAAATGAGAAAACACTGGACTTTAAAACTACATTTTATTAGCTTTATACTAGGTGCCCCAAAAGCCTCTCTCAATTCGTCCTGTTCATTGTGCGAACACAATCGTTGTTTGAGGAGTGGAAGATATGCCAATCGTTAGCCTCATCTGCTGTGTATGCGAGTTTTACAAGAAGTATACTGTAATAACTTCGGCATTGGCTTGTATTTTCAACGCTTGCTATTTATTATTTCTCGAAGTGTATTTACATACTACAAAGACAAATCGTTTCTTCACATACGGAATTTACGTTCAATATTTAATCAAGTACTTGTCAACTTTTACATTTCAATTTACCAGCCATTAATGTTAAATTTTAACAGTTTATAAATAGTTATGTGACGTCACCTATAATTTAATTTTCATCAAAAGTATGAATTCTAAAAGTATCACCTCAGTTCTATAAAGTCATTAGCCATCATTGCACTGCATAAAAACCTTATTTAACCCTTATTACTTTCATATTTACCTTGATTAGATTTATATCTTTTTGCTTCTTCTTGGGCAGCTGTTACGTCTGCATTTATAACGCTACCATTATACCACATATGACATACGGTCATTTTATTTTGCGTTAGTGTCCCCGTTTTATCGGAACAAATTACAGATGTCGATCCAAGTGTTTCTACGCACGGCAGATTCTTAATTAGACAATTCTTGGCCGCTAATCTCTTCGCTGTTACCGACAAGCTAACCGTTACGGTCGCCAGCAAACCTAAAAATAAGATAATCTAATCAGGTAACTATTTTCTTTCATTATCCACGTGACTTACCTTCAGGAACATTGGAAACTATTATACCAATTAGAAACAGAGCGGATTCTATCCAACTATAACCCATGATTGCGCAAAGTATACCAAAAGTGATGCCAAGAAAACATGCCCAAATAGTGACTAGATGCATGAATTTGTTCAATTCTATTGAAATTGGTGTTTTGTTCGGCTGTAGACGAGCTGTTAGTCCGGCTATATGGCCCATTACAGTATCATCACCTGTTGCTACTACAACACCTGTGAATCAAAATGTCTTGGATATAAGTATTGCTGTGCTAATTTTTTTTATAAATAATGTTTTACAAATCATGCTAACAGCTTCTTCAGACATTTTATCAAATGTCTTTTAAGAGCGGGTCTCTTCTACTGAATCATATTGACCTGTAGTAAAGATTCAAAAAAATCGTTTAAATTATAATTAATATAGCCTCACTAAATGGAAACACAATAATGAACGAATAATAATTTCGCCATTAAATCATTACGGTAATCCCCGGAAATATATAAACTACAAATATGTAAACTCAATGACTTCTATGCGGAAATCACTGTCCCTGCCAACTTTACTTCTCCTAGCGCATTCTTTGTATCCATAATACGAGTATTATAATGTTATAAAAATAATAGGTGTGGGTTAGGTCCTCGAAATGTCAACTTGGAACGTTAGATAGTAACGAAATAGAAAAACTGTAATAATGAGTAGACGAAAATCGCGATAAAACCTCAAAATATAAATTGAAAATGTGATAATGATTGTGATTTAATCGAATTACAATTCAGTAGTAATATAATAAACCAACCTTGAACATTCGATATGCCACGCCCTCTATTGTCGAGGTTAGGTAAAACTCTATATTGTTCATCGGCTTTTTTCAACACCATACTTGTCAAGTGATGGTAATATTGTTTACATTGTTATTTCCCTTCTCATTGGATTCTTCAGTTTGCACATGAGGGTTACTGAAACCACCTTATTTTGGTAAGCCACGTTTATCAACGCAGACGGCGGAATTAAAAAAATTAGTAGCACTTAAGGTAGCACCTACTTTCGTGGCACGACTATTAAGGTATAATGGTGTAGAGTCTTACAACGTTCTTATTTTTTTGTTGATTGTAAAATTACAGATTAATGTGTAGTTTCGGCTTTTTTCTCTTTTTATTCTGATATTTCGTGATGGTAATGTGATGTGACAGATGGGCTTTCATCTCTTAATGCAAAAAAAAATAAATAAAGTGGCAAACAACTGCCCCAAAAACACACGTATTTTTCACTGAACAACATCCATTTTAATCTACGGTGAAAATTATTGTGTTTGAACATTTCAGGTAGTACACTATTTGCAACGTTAACAATTTGGGTAGTTCGCTTTATGTGTCCCAAAAAATATATTTTATAACGATGAAAGATCTGGAGAATATACCAGTCAAGAATACCAATTCATTGATTAGAAACATATCGAAAATGCCTAGGAAACAATACCTAACATAATAATGCTACTAAATACGGCTATTCATGGTGTTGGTGAAATCAATCACGGGAGAGACAACAGAAGAGAAAAAACGCTGCGAATTCCGTCTCGGCTACTATCACCGTATATAGACTAACAGCCTCATTCTAGCCGCGACCTAGTGCCACAAGAATAACACACTCATATGCCGGTTCAAATACAGCAAAACAAGCAGGTACACTTTCCCAATTCTTCTCCTGAGCAGCTCATGGACTGCTAAACCAGAGAGGGCGCGCACCAACCGTACATAGGGTAGCTGCACATATGAATGATCCCTCAAGGCTTACCATGATGTATTAACAACACATTGAAGAATACCTAAGAAACAATACCTAACATAATAGTGCTGCCAAATACAACTATGTTTGCTATATCTAAAAATATTTATTAAAGCTTAAAACGGCACCAATAAGACAACCTAGTTCTTGAACAATTCAGTGTAAACATTTACCTTTCTTCGATACTAACTACTACCAAGTATCCTTCAATGCATATTAAGTTTTCACCAGTATTGTAAAACAATTGTTTATAACTACAAGTTAGAGGAAAAATTGAGTCATATGTAAATGATACATTTATAACAAAAATTCATCACTTCTCTTCATTAAATGTTAGCAAAATTGAATTTTATTAAATAGATTACCAAGAAATAACTGCTGATATTTCAAAATTTGATTAATCTTATAACTGTTCCTTCTCAAAATGTTACCAATAGAAATATATAATATGTGCCTATCAACAGTAATATCTCCACTGATATTGAGAAATTATTTTCCACAAAATTTCTCTACTAATTGCATGAAATTTTTCTTTAAATTAAAAATTGTTGTTTGAATTGGAATCGGTCAGTTTGAATGTTAGGTGAGAAACAAATTATTGACTTCTCTGCAACTATTTGGTGCATGATACCAAACAAATGACACCAGTTCTTTCGTCTTCTGTATACCGATCCATTACAGGGGGTTTATAAGTTTCATATTTCAATTTACGCACATCAAGCATTCAATGTCTGCTAACAGGAGAAATCGAACAACAAACTTGTGCTGGAGTACTGTTACATTTGTAGTGTTGTTAGTCTCGTTGACAAGGTATGTTATGATGTGAAAGCCTGTAGTCGATCATTAGTATATTTCAGAAATTTTATACCATTATCAGGTAATGCAATGAAATACTTTTAGTATTTTATATGAATGTTTTATAAACTAAATTAGAATGTTTTAACTACCTGTAGCTGTGCCTTCAACAGCATTAGTAGAGAAGAGAGCAACATTCCTCGATTCATGGAAATTTTGGCTACTAAACTCTGTAGACCTTGGTATTGCTTCAGATTCACCAGTCAATGCCGAATTATCCACCTGAAATAGGTGGAAAGTAGTTATTCTAAAAACAACAAACCAGATATAACAAATCTAGTTCATTTATTATTTTAGTCGTAATCAAATCGAATTTAATTATATCACAATAGCTTTAAAACTTACTTTAAATCCACTATTCTTTATAATCCTTATATCCGCTGGAATCCTGTCACCAAATTTTAATGTTACTAAATCACCAATAACCAGTTCCTTAGCTTGTATTGATCGGTGTTCACCTTCCCGAATAACATTTGCCATTAGAGGAATCATATTCGCAAAAGATTCCATAATCTGTATAAGCAAAGTAGCATATCGTTTAAAATATAATTCGAATCGTATATGCTTACCTTAGAACTTTTATGTTCTTGATAATATATGAAAATCCCTGTCAGTATGATTATAATAACCAATACTAATCCGAGGGTCAAATTATCGGTATCTATAGTCTTACGTGTAAAATATTCTATAAAGCAGGATAATGCACATAGTCCTGCTCCAAGCCAAAGTAATAAGGAAAATCCTCCAGTCAGCGTTGCCATAAATTTAATATATTCTGGTGTTTTTGATGTTGGTGTAAGTTCGTTGTATCCATATTTTCTCAGCAGCTCCTGAGCCTTTTTGTTCGTCAAACCGGTTGTGATATTTGTATCGAATCGAAAACACAGGTGATCTAGATTAGAATCCAAAGATTAATCGTTTAAGATAAAACAATAAGAAACCCTTTTACCTAGAGTAATTAAGTGTACATCGGTCACTACATCTCTTTTAAATCGATCTAATCTATTTCTGCTGAGTTCTCTACGGGATAATTTTTTCTCAAAACTTCGCCTTGATGCCCTATGGCGGTATGATTTCATAATTTGCAGAACCTCCGTGATGGCGAAATTCAGAACACATCGAACATAGTTTTAACAAAAAAAAAAAATAATATGTCAAAAAGGCTTGTCAGTCGAAGAGATTAAAACACATTTCTCGACATTCTTAAAAAGTAAGGGTGACAATCTGTTACAGTTGGTCTCAAAAGTTTTTAGGATAAGGTGTTCTAGAAATAATTTTGTGAGTATTTGCAGGGAAGATGGAGAAACTACTACACAGGATAATACAGTTAAAAAAAAACAAATTACACCGACGCAGACAATCCTACCAGTGCAAATGCTCAAGAGGAGATAGTTGAATGTAAAATAAAATTGAACGCTTGACACACGATTTACGCAAAAGATGAGTGGATGGTCTATTGGAGGATCCTCATCATAGTATTCGGGCGCACGCGTTATTTGGATAACAAAAATAAACGTTCCTAATATGGTTCATGCAAAACGCCTAAGGGAGGGTCTCAGAGGTTCCCCATAGTATATTTGAGCGCAGGCGTTTCCGCGTTATTTGGATAACAAAAATAAACTTTCCTATTTGATACGTTTATACTAAGCGCGTCATGGGGGGTTCTCATGAAACGTAATTTAAAAATTTACGCATTCTTTGAATAACATAAGTGACAAAGTATTATTTCCAATACATTCAAACCAAACGTGTAAATCTAAACGAATTCAACCTGATTTTCAAGTTATGCCGTTTCATATTTTAGAGTAAATAGGGATGTACCAAAATTATACCGGTCTGCACCGGTACGATCGACATATATTCGATAATTACTATTTTCACCGCGTTTTTAAAATAAATCTACTACACCAGTTTCATTGAGTTTCGTATATATTGGGTAGATATAAATCCTAAATCGAGCAAATGCGTCAGTACGGGCGATGAATGACATAATCGATATAATTTTTCAAAAAGTGACGTACGCTATGTGGATAAATATACATATAATGACTTCAGTTTTTTTCTTTTGATTTAGTTTGGAATATGTTATTTTTTAACAGTATAATTTCAATATTTCTAATCGCCCTGAAGCAAAATGCTTGCATCAGCAAAGTTTATGACAGTCTTTGAAAGTTGGACTCAATATACGCCGTTTTTACCGGTGATTCCCACTAAAATGTGTTGGATTTCATATAATTAATGTTAATAGATGGCGCATATAATTTCCTTTTAATTTAACATCCATTCTTTTGATGCATTAAATAATTATTGATAAGAAAAAAGTAATGAAAAACAAATAATTGTATACAACAAAACCGGAACTTGAAGGTTCGCACCGGAAGTCCTTTTTTTAAAAATTGAATCTATGTCCTAAAAGAATTCGGTTTTATTTTTCACATTTAGAAGCAAATTAATGTAACAATCATGCTACTATTAGATGTAATATTTTTTCTTTATTCTCTTAAAATATGTGCATTCAATTTTAAAGCTTTGCATATTTTACAGAATTCGAAACCTTTCCCTAACCATCCCCTGTACATAACAGCAAACTTGATGCTGATTTTTAAGGTTATGTTAGTGATGTTTTTACCAGATGCATGCGGTTATCCTATAATCACGTAAATCGATTCGGCCAAGTATCAGCTGGTTACCGGGTAAAACCGGTAAATGCGCACCGTTCTAATTTTCGCATATCCCTTTGCGTCAGAAGTCATTCATACGAGGTTACGAATAGTATAGGTATGTAGTGTCTATTTCTGTATTTCTACTAAATTCGTGAAAAATGTAGTGAGTGTAATATTAAAAATGCATGAAAGTTAAAAAGAATACAATTAATTGCAAAACCTACACATAAGATAAAAGGAAAAATGTGATATAAATAGTAAACGAACCAGCAGGCAACAATTGTGGATATATTTCTATAGTGCTGCAAAATATTTACTTCAGGAAATTAAATTTTATGAGAAAGAAATATCAAAATTATGTGCTGTTTGAAGACATTGAAGAGATATTTTACAAATTACAAAGCAAAAGGTTAATTTGCCTCAGCATTAATGTTATTTTTAGTTGCTATGAAGTATGTAAGTTGTCAAAGAAACGTATTTACATCTTCAACTAAAAAGAAAAGAAACAGGGTTTTCAAGTAGGTAACAGAAAACATGTGGCGATGTAGATTTATTAATATGAAGTACACTTGAAGCATAAATGTCTAGTGGTTCTTTATACTACCATATTATAAAGGAATACGAAGTGTTGTACAACTACGCAATTATTTAGCATGTCTTCTTAATTGCCGATGTTGATGTGGTAGGTCAAGAAAGTGATAGTGGCATTTTTAAAAGTTCATATTTTTATCACAAATGATCGCAAAACATAACAGCTTGCAATTGCCATTTATAATTTTGCAAAATCGCAGGACAGGTATAGGTTCCCAAACACTCACATATCCCTCTAAATAAATGAAATATGAAAAAGATTTATCACTCCTTTTTAATAAAAAATTTAATAAACTTGAATGTTGAAATCCGAGAACCTGTATCTACTCTGCTATTTAGCCTTTAATTGTGGCTGACGAAACATTTTTGCATACAACTGTTATAACAAGGTCACATATTCATCTCAACTTAATTGTGAAAAAAGATATTTAATTACCATATGTCAAAATCTTAAAGTTATCAAGAAAGCTTTCAATATGCTAATATCTTATACTAGCAAATATATTACAAACATACTATCTCACATTGTGTTATAAGTAGAGACCGGATTATATGCAAAATTTGAATTTATTTATTATATTATATTTATTACATTAATTAGCGTTAATAAACTTTAATCAGTGCAAGACATCTACAAATAGACGTAAAATATAATAAATAAATTGAATTAAATTTTTTCACTTTGCATATAATCCGGTCTCTGGTTATAAGTATACAATCAACTGCCAGTTTAATAACGTTATATTTGGAAATGCCCTAAGTACTAATGCTGTGTACTAAATGTTCTTTATTTGAAGAATTAAATATGAATGCAAATGATTTGTAATCTATTATACGAACAAAAATACATAGTCTTCATGCAGGTAATAAAATTTCATTTAAAACTGTAACAAATACATGTTTTATTCTAATCTATTTTGAAGGTGGTGCAGCTGTACATTTGCAATGGAAAAACGGATTGTAAAGTGAATTATAAATTTTCTTAAGTATTGTATAACAATTTATAATGTGGAAATATATTATTTAAAAAATAAATTCTAGTTTTATTCTAAACGATAATAGATTAAACAAGGAAATATACAATTTTTGTTAGATTTAATTTTTTATTGCAATAATAAATAATTAAATAAAAGTTAAATTGCTATTGCAGTGTCTAATTTAAATGAGTAATGGTTATATTGTATATCCTTTTAATCATTGGCTATAATACCATTTGTAACTAACAATAATGACGTATTACATATTCAAAACCCCTAAAATATTCGCTAAAATTGGAGCAGCTATTTCTAGGCAAATTCGATTCAAAGCGGTTACGTTAGGTATGTTTAGTTTATATATCTAGATCCGATCAGACGTCGGCTTGACGTCAGATCAACCGGTTAAACTCGATTGAGAAGTGTTTAATTAGATGACGGTGACTACAAGTGCTATACAAGTATCCATCCTTTTCTATTAATCGTTTTTAGTGTCATGTTACAGATGGTGCTAAAGCCATGAGATAAATGGCGCGAAATACAAACATATTAAAACAATTGAACACCTTACAGTTCAGAATATGAAAAAAATGTAAAGACATTTACGATAGACGTAAGTGCTTAGTTTTTTACAGAAAATGCGAAACAAGGCAGTAGTCTATGTATAAAGAATGAGATCAGTTGCGATCTTTATTTTGAAAAGATTTTATTTCTTTTTAATTTTGTTTTCTTTATTTGGAACCTTGTACAGCACATACGACAATTGCAGATAACAGAAGGTGCACAAATATTTAATAAAACAGATATTAGTTCATGTGTAGCAGGGAACAATAAATGTTCTTATCTTTTTATTTAATGGCATTATATTTTTATCGTATATGTATCAAAAGTTTAGATGTATTAATATATTAGAGTTCAGTTAGTAATGTGATGTGTCGGTTATATACACTACTATTCATGGAAGTATAGTCACCTATTGCCAGAATCATAAGAGAAGAGCCTCTGCGTCACAAATTTGCGCGTCTAGTAACGATACATATTTGTAAAGTTATTAGTCAAGATACTTTAAAAGATAAAGATAGAAGTATAAACGTATGTCATTCCTTCGTAACATATCGGTAACACAGACGTTCTACTAATCCCGCGTGTTCAATAATGTACAGAACAAAGATAGAGATACAACAAAAATGAGATTTCCATGCCAACAACATTCAGCCCATAAGCAGCCGTACTGAGAGATGTAATTTGATTAACGTTGTTTTACAAGTTGTCGAATATCATATAAATCGGTTATTTCCGTTTTATCCAATATTACACTATGTCCAGTCTTTATTTTTGCAAGCATAAATTATGCGCGCCTACATTTATTTTAATACTGCATAGAAATTAAAGATGAAAATGACAACCTTGTACTTTGACATTTCGCTATGTACGCGCCATAACATTTTTTAAATACTACCGGAAGTATGGTACGATATCTAATATGACGCTGAAGTACTGATTTAAGTCATACATTGATTTGTTGATGACGATTCTGGTAATACTTTAGTAAAAAAATATATACGGGGTGGCTCATAAAGATGAGCGGTTTGCAATTGCCTGTAAACGGTATACAGTAGGTATGTCACTAGATATTCAGTTTAGTTGCAACCGAATTGTTTGAAATACAACTGCACAATACCTGTTCGGCATTTTTATTAACACCTACCTTGATTAAGTCAATTGCCACTTATAAATAATAAAAATAAAGTTCAAAGTAATAACATATATTTTAACAAAAAAGGACTATGCAAAAATGTCATGAAAAGGATCTCAAACTGATCGAATTCACTTTTCGCCAAGGCAGAATTAATGTACCTATTTAAGAGGATCAATTATCTGCACCAGAACTGATACACGTAAGTACGATCCGGGGATAAATTCACTATAAACAACTTCTTTGGAATCAAAAAACACCGTCCGCATAACTTTTTGAATTTGTTGCGTTGTTTTCATATTTAGCTGTGATGAATGTTTACGTGTATTCATTCGATAACCGTTCAGTGTTAGGAGTGTAATGGAATACTCTGTTTTGGGGATCTTCCCTAACAACTGTGGACTACCTCTAGAATAACTCTGAAGAAAGAAAAGGAAAGACTCAAAACACCTTTTGCGGTTGTCATATCTTACTATAACCAAGCTGATCGTAAATAATTGTAAACACACTACAATGAGAGATGTTTAATGCTAATAAAATTATAATTTTTCTTGCAATTTTCAACGTAATTATTTTTCAATTACGCGGTATTACGCACTTGTCATTTAATAATGTAGTGTCCGTTAGATATAAATCTACTGGCATCGTGACATCTAGGGGAACTTAAGGCGACTTGAATTGATGGCCTCGTGGTGCAAGGATTAAGCACGCGACACCGAAGATGTAGAGATGATGGGTTCAAGTCCCCTCCGAGACCGATACTTTTTCGGAAATTAATTACTCTGGAAACTGCTAGGAAAATTGTAATTTTATCAGCTTCACTTGGATGTACCTGCGCACTACAATCATCATCAACCAGCTGAGCCGACTAGTCGCGTACTATACAGTGTCTACACAGTACATGTGTAACAATAATATTAAAATTAAAGTAACTTTAAAACACCATTGTGGTTTCTCTCCTACAAGAGGGAAGAACTCCCTTTTCAAAAATTTGGCAACATTTTGCGATTGTGGGGCGTACACCATTGCATTTTCACCATATATTTCGCCCATTTGGTGTTTTTGGACAACTTTTGCCCCACAAAAGTCGAACTACTCAACGTAATTTAACGTCCGGGGGTTTCCTGTATACGACGTGCTATTCCGCAATTTAGGTTATCACTTGGCTACACCTTCACTAAATCAAGAAATTCACTTACTTTAGGAACACGGGATGGAAGTAATTTAGTTTCTGATCTTCCCTCCTACATAAACACCAAACAAATAATATTTAAATAAAAGAAATGATGTATAAATAAGATATGTATTTACAATTTACATCACAATAACACTTGTATATAGCCTTTCTAAAATTTTTACATAATAATAAGTACAATAAAATTTTGTTTGAATTTAGAACAATTGCTATGCAATATACCTTCATATAACAAAGGTATACCATCACCAATATTCTACACATTTATATACAGCAATAAAATACTAATAAAAAACTTGTCACGCAACATCCAAGTTTTCCTTAGTTAAATTGAGATACAACACCCGACTCATTCGCTCAATCATCGAGCAAATTGATGATGGGGAGCAATGAAGGTACAAATTAGAAACGAACAATCAGTCTTATTATCACACGTCATATATTAAAATTTGAATAAACTTAAAAAAAGATGCAAGCATCTCAGTATAGAGTGTACCACACTCCCCAACAGGTTTAATTTCAGTTTTAGGAAACATTGCATACTCTCGCGTTCTCGAAACGCTGCGTTCCGAATAAATGATTAATTTGTGGTGTGTACAGAGATACTTGCATCTGTTACACAACCGCACAGTCCTTGCAATCATAGTTAAGAAAGAGATCGGCTCAATTAATAATGTCGTAGCCGATTTTAACGAAAGGATGGTGAAGTAGTTCTATAGCCGTGGCACGATCTCTGGCGTTATGTTGTAGGCAACGGTCCAAAAAATCATGGCCTTCATCTATCAACGTATCTGGGGGCTGTGGTCTTTCTCCCATACCAACTTTAAACATTATTTGGTAGTTTGAATCAAATTCTGCCCAAGGTCGCTGCAAAAGAAATGTTAATCATATTCAAGTCCTTGCAAAGAAAGCAAAATTAATATAAGAAAAAGCTAACCTCTCCAGTTGCCATTTCTACTACAACACACCCAACGGACCAGATATCTGCAGCTCTGCCGTGCCCGTCAGAATCTGTCTTCATAAACATTTCAGGTGCCATGTAAGCTAAAATAAATTTAAATTACACTGGTATGGTGATTTAAATACACTTAAAATCTTAAATAACCTACCTTGGGTGCCTACGAATCCTTGAAGTTCACCGGGCATAGTTACATGAGATTTAATTTTCACTGCACAGCCAAAATCGCCAATTTTCAAACAGTTTCCCTCATTCGCGAGGAAAATATTTGCAGTTTTTATATCTCTATGTACGATGCCTTGTTGATGCAGTTCGGCAACACCGCAAACTAATTGGTAAGTATATCGCCGAATTAACACCTCAGGTAACCCATTTTCTGTACTGGCTACTAAACTTTCCAACGTACCTTCTGGACAGAATTCCATAAAGATAAGCATCTCTTCCTGTAGATTAAACTGTCTTTTAGCCTTCTTCCATTGTAAAGAGTTAAATAGCTTATGCTAAGCTTCGAGATGTTAAGACTATGTGGCGTAACTATTTAAACAAGTAAAACGTGTTATGTCTAACGATGGTATATCATTGCCAATATTACTTGGATGAATCCAGTCAAACATATTTGAAGCTCACTTTACACGATTATATCTTCGCAAATCTACAGAATTGGGACATATGCTATATCTCAGACAGTATCTACATAATTTTGTTTTTGAATAGTCATGTCTTCCGGCTGGCCAGGTTCGTATTGGGCACACAGCGCCCTAACCAGTGTAATGTAATAAAACGGATGAAGCGTAGAATTATAACTTGGTACCGAAAGAATTTTTATATAAGGCGGACGTGCGGAAGAGAAAAATTAGACCATTAGGTGACGCAGTGTGAAAGTTTATTGATGAATTTCCAGATTTATATTCTAATGGTGCTAAGAGATACTGTAAACTTTACGATAAACTATTCCAACGTTTTAATATGCTAAATTAAACTCGGGTCCACCTCTTTTTGCCCATACTGTAGAAAACATTTTCTATCCATACGAAATAAAGAAATCGAAATCCAAGTATTTCAGATCTATGCCTAGGTAAAATTCTCTTCCCATGACATCAATTTCGAAAGGTATATGTCAAAATGATCCTACTATTAGAGATATTTTTATTTGGTTTTGCTCTGGCTTTACTAGGGTTTCATAACCAAAGCGAAACCGTATAATTTTGAACTAAGTTTATTCAGTGAAGTACATGTTTCATAAACTTAAGTGAGTAAACAATTAAATTAACAATCACTGTATGCTATTAGAACACAGTGATATCATAAAGTTTCTAGGACAAAGATGGCATTAAAATAGAAAATATATGTCTAAACTTAAGCCATATTAACATACTCTTAATACAACTTTTGAAAATTATTTTGACGGTGTCATTGTGATATCAATAGATATGTCATTTGATTTAGAGATGCAATAAAACAACAAATTAAACAGTCGCAAGTTTATAAGCCTTTTCATGTATTCTTTGCTGCAGATCTTGCAAATTCGCAACAGCAACTTTAAATATTCTATTCTTTATGTGAGGAAACTCAAATTCCGTATGTAATTTTATAACCCGATCGTTAAAAATTTCATAAAGAAGAGCAATATTTTCTTCTGTTGCGTGTGTCGTTTTATCACCTTTCTGTGGAAGTAGACATATTGTAATTCATTTTCGTCCAGCTGTCCAATCAATTTATTCAGAATGTTTCTATACCTTTTAGCACTAATTGTAAAATAAAAAAGAAAATAGCTCCAACTATTCTGTGGCGAGAAACTGCTAGTCAAACACCAAGTTTCGCAGTATGCAGAAGTGATTCAACAAAAATATGAGGATTTTCACTACTCCACATCTGAGCATTTTAGGAATTGACGCACCCCGAAAGATGAACTCACGCTTCATCAGAGGAAAATGTCAAATTTAACAGGTCATTGTCTTACATTAAATTATTTGCAAACTACTGGCAACAAGTAAG
Source organism: Trypoxylus dichotomus (assembly GCA_023509865.1). NCBI lineage: Eukaryota > Metazoa > Arthropoda > Insecta > Coleoptera > Scarabaeidae > Trypoxylus > Trypoxylus dichotomus. The sequence continues at coordinate 42,255,781 of CM042081.1, forward strand.
ACATCTAAGGTAGTCTACTAGCAAAATAGCCTAATGTGATTGCATCTTATACGGATGCAAGTGAATTTTTTTTTTTACTAGTAGATGTTTCAAAGGTTTTGTGAGTTCTTCCAAACGAACAGTTGGTCTACCAGTACGTAATTTATGGCCAACAGAACCAGTCTCATTAAATACACCAACACAATTGGAAAGGCAATTATAGTTTCTGGGAATTGCTACTAACTGTGGGAAGTGCTCTCTAAAATCATCCAAATATGCACATCCAAATTCCATCAATTTGCACTTCAGTGTATTGTAAAACATATTTATTTAAACTCGATGTTCAAACTTGCTTTTAGCAGTTCTAACGCACAAAGTAATGATAGTCAATGTCACTATCAGTATAATTTTGAAAACCGTTAAGTTATTCATCATTATATCATTTCAATGCCACCTTTGACCTAGAAACTTTATGATATGACGGTATTACACTGTATTACCGACCTAGTTATGCAAAAACAAGTTTAAATAAAACTATATATCTCAAAAGTAGTTGATCGCGCTCCTTAAAATCCTACAATTTCTTAAAAATATCTAAAATCATGTTTTGAGCATCTCATCAGGTAATCTTTGGCAACTTCTAAATACAGTTACTTATGATAGTTTTAATTGTTTTCAATTTTGGTAATAACGTTAAATTAATAATCAAAACCTTACCTTTTGTACTTCGAGTCCGTAGTATTTAATGATATTCTTATGGTTGATTCCTTCCAAAATCTTCATTTCATCACCAACCTTTTTAATTGTATGCGCGTCATTCGGTTGAATGGCTATTTCCTTAACCGCCATCATCTCGCCCGTATTGTTATTGACGGCCGTGTATACTTTACCGAATCTTCCTTGTCCGATCTTGATGCCCCTCTGCCACGAGAAGGTAACGTGTCTCCTCCGAATGTGAGCTTTGAACGGAACATCCTTGCAATCGATTATGTGGCCTATAAGTTGAGCTTCCTTTAATCTTCCATCGATTTCCGCATCCAGTTGTCCCACTGCGCGCAGTATTCGTTCAGATCTCCTTGCCGATTGAGATCTTGCCTTTAGTAAGCCATCTTGCAAGCTTTCACATTTTCTACACAAAAGAAAAGACAATACAATTAGAAATTAGACTAATGTAAAGATTTCGTTTTAAACGTAGGTAAAAATAATAGCCCCTCCACAATTTAAAACTGTAGCTGCAATTTCTTTCGATATATCGTGGTTTGGTAGATATGTTCTAAGTTTCGTTCGACGTCATTAAAAATTCATTTGCTTGTTCGGCGTTGCAAAATTGTTTATAATTAAAATGACAAATAACACTAAGCACAAATCGAAGTGTAGCAACGAGAACATTTTCGTACAATAACTTTTTATAATTTTAACGCTTCCTCGAGTTGGTTTCTGTTTTCAGCAATGAAGGACCATATCAGTCAACAATTTCTTCTCAGTATGGGGTATTCAAACGTAGACAGATTAGTCTTAGCGACGATCCAAGCTCGCACACAGCTTACAAGACAATTGAATTTTTTAACGCAACAAAATGTCGAATTATTAGACCATTCTCCGTATAGTCTAGACCTCAATCCCAACGATCTCTTTACATTTTTTCCAGCAAACGAGTAGAATAACTGCTTCCAGAGTTGATTCGCAATGCGCGCATGCGCATGCAAAAGTGTTTAAAAATTATCTACTGTTTTATTACATTTGAAATTGGACAATAGACAAACGATGCGTTGTGTACCGTATTTTTGTACATATGCATTACAGTTATCGGATTGCAATACCTTCTCTCGGAAAAACACGCGCGAAACAGCTGATTCTCGTAAATTCCAGAGAATTAACAAAATCGATGTAAACATGTTTTAAGGTAATTTCTAGAAATGTATTTGTAAAGTTTCAAGTAAATAGAGGTGGTGTAGTTGGTATTATTATATATAATAATAAAACATTGCAGTTCGTCTTTCTTTCATCAGCATCTAAGAAGTTAAAATCTAATTTTACTGCTGGTCATGACGGCCTCCCCGCATTTTTTGCACGTGATTGTTGTGTAGTACTATGCGAACCTCTAGCTAGAATATTTAACTTGGCCGTAAGTTCTTCTACCTTTCCTAACGCTTGGAAGATTAGCAGAATTACACCCGTGTTTAAGAAAGGTAATCGTTCTGACTTCCAAAATTATAGACCAATAAATATTTTATCCAACTTTGCAAAAATTTTTGAATATCTTGTGTTTCACAGAATTTACGTTAGTGTCAAGCCTTACTTATCTTCGCGACAACATGGTTTCATTCCAGGAAGGTCTACTACAACCAACCTTGCTGAGTTAGCACAGCATATTGCCGAATCCATGGAACGACGTCAACAAGTAGATGTATTATACACCGATTTTAGTAAAGCATTTGACACTATCAATCATTCCCTTATGGTATCTAAGCTGAGTAGTTTTGGTTTTCCGCCAAGTGTAACAGAATTGATCCGCTCGTATTTAACTGATCGTTCATGCTATGTTCACTACAATGGATATACATCCTTAACATTCTCTGCTTCCTCTGGTGTGTGCCAGGGATCCAATTTGGAGTCCCCTTTTGTTTAATATTTATTTGGATGATCTCCTACAGGGGCTGGACTGCAATGTACTGGCTTACGCGGACGATCTTAAGATCTACAATACCATAACCTCCCCGGCAGATTGTCTGTTTCTCCAGAACAGTCTGGATACAATTGTTAGATGGTGTACACAGAATGGAATTCATTTGAATCTGGATAAGTGTGCTGTTGTAAGCTACTCCAGATATCATAGGCTATACAATTTTCACTATGCTGTAAGTCAGGCTATTGTTCCCAGGCAGTCGTCTGTGATGGACCTGGGCGTGCAGTTTGATGCAAATTTGTCGTTTGCAGACCACATATTGTCCATACGAAATTCTGCGATGAAATCCTTAGGATTTCTCATACGATCCTGCAGATCATTCAATAATCCTGCCTCGCTAAAAGCATTATACTATTCGCTTGTCCGCACTGGGTTGGAGTATGCCTCCATAATTGGGTATCCTCACTATCTCCATCTGCAAGTACTACTTGAAAGAGTGCAAAAACGATTTTTGAAATACCTGTCCTTCAAAATTGATGGCACTTACCCTGGACGCGATGTTGATTATGCTGGTCTGCTGAGGAGACACGGCTTTGTATCGTTATCGGATCGAAGGAAGGAATTTAGCAGTCAATTTCTACTTAAACTAATTAATCACGCTATTGACGGTCCATCCCTTCTCTCCAAAATTAATTTTGTGGTACCTCAGCACGATACCAGGTCCTTCCCTAATTTTAAGGTCCCGTCATGCAAAACTAATGTTCTGCTTAAAGCACCCTTTACGCATATGATTAGAAATGCCAATGAATTACTTCACGATCCTTTTTGTTGAAGAGTCTACATGGATTTACATTGTCGTCCTATTTTGTTCTTGCATTCTGATGTCACCGAGCCATTATTATATTTATGATTCAGTTGTATCTTTTTCGACTAATTTTAATTTATTACTGCGCTGTATATTGTTACTACATATATATACTAGGTTACATTGTTCTCGCATTGTCCTGTAAATGGAATTATTTTCTGTTGGGCAATAAAGATATTATTATTATTATTATTATTAAAGCACCCATTACGCATATGATTAGGAATGCCAATGAATTACTCGATGATCCTTTTTGTTGAAGTGTCTACATGGATTTACAATGTCGTCCTACTTTGTTCTTGCATTCTGGTGTCACCGAGCTGTTTTTATGTTCATGATTCAGTTGTATCATTTTTGTAATTTAAGTTTATTACTGCACTATATATATTATATCATTACTACATTATGCTGTATTATACTATTTTATGTTATTGTCACATTATCCTGTAAATGGAATTATTTTCTGTTGGGTAATAAAGATTATTATTATTATTATTATTATCAGTCAAATTCAATTTCAAATGCGTTGTCTCCCATCTTCTGTTACATTTGAATTTTATTTTTTAATTTACTGCTATCTACGTATTAAAGCAATGTATATGTATGTCAACGATCAATCATGAATTTCTTATTAGAACAAGACTATAAAGAGCTTATGGTGTATTTAGTTATTAATTACGTAAATATCCTAATTTTTACCACTAAAACCGATTTTACTTTCAATAAACTCTACTTCAAGAAATTGAACATGACTACACACGCACTAAATGTTAAATCCAGTGGCTAAAATTACATAATACCATAAAATTAAAAAAAAAAAACTATACAAACGACATACTTTTGGAATTGAGGTGACGATTCTCCACTTTCCGAACCAGGTGTGCTGGTAACAGATTGATCGAGGCTAGGTTTACGGCTATTTGATCGTTGGCTTTTATATGTCGGTCTTGGGCTAGGCGAGGCACCACGCGCTCTAGAAAACGGCCTGACGAGATCCACTGTTAGTTTGGGCGAAGCCGTCGTTAGCGCCGATTCAGGTGTTAATGGCCCGCTCGATCCGATAACGTGGGATATACAAAGATCCATGCTCTTCTTCAATTCTTCGAATTCATCCTCGGTCAAGTGCATTGTATTCTGCGGCTCGCAAACCGTCAATAGGAACTCTAAACCTTGATTGGCCCAACGCGGCCTCTTACCCCGCCCCCTTTCGCATCGTTCCTGGGTGAATTTCATCCATAAGTGGGCGAACTGTACCATGCTAAGCGTTGACTTCTTACGACCTTCTTTGGGGACAAATTCTGACATTTCTTTGTGAAACTGGATGAAAAAAAGCATAAATATACATCATATATTAAGATATTCGCTTAATTTTAACATACTTCGAATCCGAATCGAAATCCTAGTAGCAGAATTTCCCTGCATCTTGAGGTTAACGCTGTTTTGTCGAAATCGTCTAAATTATCCGATTGGAGCATATCATCACAGATATTTTGTACTTTTTCTATGGCGCATGGAATTATGCATCTTAATTGTAAATAATTATCCTGAAAACAATTAGTAGTTAACTTTTTATAACCTTAGCTTAGAACAGCAACCTTCATATAACATACAAAGGATTGTCCAAAGATTGATACTTTTATAGATTAGATGGCTAGATTTGAAATAAAATAATTACTTAGTTATTTAAAAATAAGTTGTTATATTTCATATAATTATATGCGTGTTATTGACGGAAATGTATGGATTATTCAACGTATGAAGAAATAAGATTTAAATTAAATGTATGAAGAGCAAACGTAGAGAATGAAAATAAATTCGTTTGAGTGTTTTTATTTATTTTTGTATACAGATGGGGCCGATTCTCTAATAAAGTTCTGTATTTTAGATATTAAAAAATATTTGTATAAATTATTAAAAATGATTTCCAAGTATACAGTCTGTCCCAAAAGCAAGTAGCATGCCTAAGCTATTCTTAAGTTTAACTCCTTGTATATCCTCGAAATCGCGAGACCTATGTACGGCGCAAGGCGAAAACAATGAAGGTGTAATACCAAAATTTGAAAGTGTTATCGGCAAGGATTAAGATTTTCTCATACCAAGACAAATTTGTGAAGGTGCGTCGAAAGATCCGTTAAGTTGTAACAAGGATTACTTTAAATTTGCAAATATAACATCACTCAATGTGGAACGGCCGTTTTCATAATTAAAAAATATTTATTCCGCGCGTCATGCTTATTTGACTAGTGTGGAAACTTGTAATTGTAACGAAATGTTCAATTTTTAAAAAATACACCTTCAGCTACTTGCTTTCGAAACCTGTACATTTAAAAATAATTTTACACAAGGGACTATGTATTTCAATAAACACTAATAGATAACTGGCACAAAAAAAGCAAACATATAACAAATTATAAACTATTAACTTATACCAAAAAACAAATATAAACGAAGGAAAGAAAACATGAAAAAATGGCAACCCATGAATTGAATTTGACAAGTAAGATTATAAATAAAAGAGATTTATTACAGCAGCACATTCTACTAAATAATTTGAAACCGCCACCAGTTCCAGAAAAGGATGGAATACGAATTAACGGTTTATACTCCAGAAGACCGAACGGAAACAAAAAATAAAAACACCAAGCCTTAAATTACACGAAAGCCTACTTAAAGGCATCGCTTAAAACGCAAAAAAAACGTGAAAAGAGAAGCTTTATATTTGAAGCACATATGAACAGAAAGATAAACAACGACATTCTAAACAGCAAAGTTAATATGACTCGCACAGCTTATAAAAAGATCGAGATCAAGTCTGCTATCTATGTTAAATGACTTAGAAGCACATACTATGTTAGCGTGTTGCTTTAGCTAAAGGCATTACGGTAACACCTCCTAAATTGCAGTGATTACAAGTGCGAAAGCGCTTACACCAACATAATAACTATTATACCTTAAAGTCATGTGTCAGTTCAGGATTGGCGTGCGTCTTCATGGCTTTCATGATCATTTTAGCAAACGCCATTGTCTTGCTGATCATTTCCCTTTCTTCGTTAAAAAGAGCTTGTAGATCGCGACATATACCAAAAAGTAGTGCCCTATTAAAAGAAAGCTAATTTAGAATTTAGAAATAAATCAAGTAGAATACCGGTAAGAATCATTTTAACCAAAAATACTAAATATAAGCTTAATTTGGTATAATTAATTGCATGTAAGTATTTGAACAATGGATATAAAAAAAATTGTCGTAATGTCTGTATTGTGTGCTATAATGTATAATGCTCAATAACAGCTCTGATCCTAATACTTCGACATTCCCCTCAGAGTAACCGTTAGGATTTTCGTTGAAAAGAATGGTGCACATCATCTATAGAACTTTCAGATAGAAAATACAACGAAAAAAAAATGTGCAGAGCTGTGCATTATTCGATGAAAATTCTTATATATGATTATACGCATGCGCTGCATTATTTTTACAATAGCGCAAGTCTATTTGCACCTGTTCTGTATACTAATAATACCACAAGTTAGGGATTTTTCTATTATTTCAAAAATATACAACGTCCTCTTAAAATTAATTTTTAACGTAAAAAAACAACGGATTGAAGTTGTTTTAATTTGGAAGTACATACACTTAGCTAAATTTCTATAGTTCCATATAAACTTTTGAACAGAATATTGTTTTTTTTTAATGTCTTCGGTAAATTATGCATTTAAATTAATGCCGAACTACAAAGAAAGACAAATGTGAGAGAAAATAACATTAAAAAAATTATTCCAATTTATACAGAGAAATAATGGTAACACAAAACAGCGAAATTTCTATAGGTCCATAGACATCCTACGAAATCAGGCATTAATTTTTAGTGTAAAAAAGCCTCTAAACATATTCAATAGTTTATTTATTGTTAAACATATATATAAAAGGTGCGCAACTAAGTTCTCTCTGTATTTTTTTTTAATAAAAACGCAACTTTATTGTGAAAAAATGGTTACAAATGAATCAGTCAAAGTATTGGCCATCGCTACCTACAACTTTTTTCCATCTTTCTGGCAGAACTCGAATACCGTTACGGTAAAAATGTTCATCTTTTGAGGCTGTCCACGAATCAAGCCATTTTTCGATGTCTTCATATGAGCAGAACTACTGATCAGCCAAACCATGTGTCATCGAACGAAACAAGTGATAATCGGACGGCGCAATATCTGCGGAATATGACGGGTGTGGTAGGACTTCCCATTTGAACGTTTCCAAGTACGTTTTAACGGACTTGGTAACGTGAAGCCGAGCGTTGTCATGCTATAGAATCACTTTTTCGTGCCTTTGCTGGTATTATGGCCATTTTTCGCGCAGTGCTTGGCCCAATCGCATCAACTGAAGTCGATACCGTTCCCCAGTAATGGTTTCGTTCGGTTTCAACAGCTCACCAAATACACAGCATAACCATTGCACCATGAATATTCGGCCGAATTGACTGTGTACAAGCATAACCGGTCAGTCCCATGATTGTTTTTTCTTTAGGTTGCTGATGAATCCATCACCCGTCACGATGCGATAAAGAAAACCCTTCCTTTTTTGCCGCTGGAGCAGTTGTTGACAGGCGAAAAAACGACGCTCAACTTCCCTTGGCTTCAAATCATAAGGAATCCAAGTTCCTTGCTTCTGAATCATTCCCAACGCATGCAATCGCTTGGAAATAGCTTGGCGGATAATTCCTAACGCTGATGAAAGCTCTTATTGCGTTTGGCATGGATCCTGATCGGGCAATGTCTCCAATTCAGTGTCTTCGAAGGTTTTTGCACCTTCCTTCCTTGCCTTTGAAGCGACGGAACCAATCACGGTACGTTGTTTCACTTAGAGCAGCATTTCCGTAAACTTTGTGGAGCTCTCGATGCGCTTCAGCCGCTGTTTTCTTCAAATGAAAGAGAAAAATCAACACTTCCCGCAAATGACGATTATTTTAACACAAAATGAGACACACACAACCAAAAGTATATGATGCCAAAACAAAATCACTACTGTATCAAAACGGTTTCTTTACCAATTGTCCAAGCTTGGTTCATATCGTTTTGGAAATGTCGAAATCGACCGACACTTATTGCTGGCGCAATCTATTGCCAAACAGCGGGAACTTAGTTGCCCACCTTATAATTTTATGCTAATGGACCTATAAACATTTCGCTGCTTTGAGTTAGCATTATTGTAAATATTCTCTATATAAAATGTAATAATTGTTTTTAGTGTTATCTCCTCTTGCGTTTGTGTTTATTTTTAGTTCAGTATTAATTAACTTCGATGCATAATTTGCACAGATATTAAGAAAACCGAATATTCTATACAAAAGTTCATATAGAACTGTAGAAATTTCGTTGAATGTATGTAAATCATCAAAAACGCTGTGTTTCTCTAAATAATTACAATAATTTATATCAAGTATTAGTATTAAGTTCCTGTGTAAACACAGGGTATGGTGAAATTCGTTATCAACGGGAAAAGAATTGATGCGTTAAATTTCCGAGGAAAATCAAATGTTTGTACACAATTTCAAATTATCTCAAGTACCACGATAAACTTACATGCTAATCGATAATTTTCATCCTACACATAAACAATAGCTAATTATTTTGTATGGTTTCACTAAAAGATGCATATTTAAAAACAATAAACCACTTGAAAATCTCGAGTGCATTTAATACCATCGTTTACCTAGATATAGCTCATTAAAACAATGAAATGGTAGATTAACGACATATATTCAAGTGAATTTATCGACTTTCCCGCTAATTGATCTAAATAAATCAATTACATAGTGACAAGTGTATACATGGTTACCGTTATCAAGGTAATAATTACTTGGGTATAGTTTTTCCATAGTCTTTAACATCCTGCGCTGCCTCATCGATATGCTCCATCACCCTTTGGCAAATATCCGTTAAGAGTTGGCTAATTATATATGACAAGTGTTTAATAGCGGCGTATCGCCCTCCAATAATAGAAGATATAATTTCACTTATGAACTTCCATTCTTCTTCAAGGAGATTCTTTTGAAAATTTTCATGCGGTAGAATAGCCCACAGCTTCAAATATTCCAAATAATCTTCGAAAACTTTCAAAAGACATTTGTCGAAAACATCAAGAGCTTCCACGTATGCCTCTTTCGCTTCGTAACAGTCGGTTAGAGCCACATGGAAGTTCATGATTATCCTGTCGCGATGCTTCGTACAAATTTTTAGACCTTCTTTGAGTTCTCTCATTAACTGCTTTACACTGAGAGGCGAAGGATTCTTCGGTTTCTGTTCCAGTCTCATCAGGAGAAATTCGTGCAGCATTTTTAAAGGCAGCCCAGATAAATGTAAGAACATAGACTTGTATGAGGGTAAGTTGAGTGATTGTGCTTCAGGGGACCAAACTCCGTAACGGCAAAATTCGTCTTGATCCTCTTCAGGTTTCTTAAAGTAATAGACTTAATTTAATATATGTATGTATAGTAAAAAAATATGGGGAACGTTTCAGAATACAACTTATAGCCAGAGATTGTAATTTCATATGGGATGTCGTCAGGTGCACCACAATTGTGAACTATACAATATACGCATTTGCACAGATACATCAAAATTCAACTTTTATAGTTCTATACGTTACGTTGGTAATAAAAAAATCTTGGTCAATAACTGGGCAAATGTATTGTATATTTTTGTAAGAATTTTAAATTCGAGACGAATGTACAGTAGTGATCTAAATTAATGCCCCCTCTGCCCTCCTACGACGGAGAATATTAAAACTATTTTCCCTGTGATGCTGCAGACAGCTCGGTTATTGCAGGTATAAATCTTATTTATCTATTTCTGTTCTTTGTAACTTTCGAAACCAATGTATCAATTCAACATTAAAGATTTTATGGGCGATTATTGTATTATTATAAGTAGAGACCGGATTATATGCAAAATGTATATATTTTATTTTATTTATTTGTTATATTTTACGTCTATATGTAGATGTATTACAGTGATTAAAGTTAATTAGCGTTAATTAAGTTTAATCAGTGTAAGACATCTACTAATTATAAGTATCTACATTGCGCGTAAAGTATTTTTTATCATATCTAGACTCTATATAAATGTAACTGCAAAAACAGTTGTAAATGTGAATGCAATGATTTTATGAAATAAATAAATAGAAATTTGAAACGAATATGCAGTATATTGTTTTATAGTTATTTCATTAATTTGAACTTGTAAATGATGTCACTTTATAGTTGAATAACTTCGCGAAAGACTTTCCTCTTCTGACTAATGTTGCAGAAACAGGAACTGTTAGAGATATGCGCAGCTCGGTTACTATAAATATTAAAAATAATGAATGTAATTAATGAACGAATTACTTCCGGAATTGGACCACGTCATGATGACATATAAAAATGAAATAAGTGTAGGAGGAAAAAGAAAAACGAAAAAAGAAAAGGTGAAATAAAGGGAGAAAGGAGACAGAAAAAAGAAAAAAAAGAAAGAAAAAGAATAAAAGAAAAAGGAAATGGTTGGATGTCGACGTCTCGCCTCTGTCGTAGTAGGCTCCTTCAGGATAACACAAGGAAACCAAAGTGGTACAGTAACTCGACGTATAAACCACCCTAGAGACGAAACTACATTGGAAGAAGGTCACGGTTCGCCTAGGTGTTGCCGTGGTTTACACGTCAAGTTATCGTACCACTTGGGTTTCCCTGTTTTCTCTTGAAGAAGCTTAATACGACGAAGGCAAAACGTCGAGATTCCACCTTCTCTTTTTCTTTCTTTCTTTTTTCTGTTTCCTTTCTCTCTTTCCTTCTCTTGCCCTTTATTTCACTTTTTTTTTCACCCCCTTTTTCCATTTTTCTTTCTTTTTCCCATCACTCTTATTTCATTTTTTCATCTCATCATGACACGGTCCAATTCCGGAAATAGTTCGCTTGTTACTGACTCTCGTCATGAAAGCCTACGTATTCATTTCAATGAATGTAATTACTTACTATTTTAGTTTGAGTGTGTTGTTGATGCAGGCTGAGTCTGCATGATTTTTTCAGAGAGGTCGCTAATGTCGATTTATGTGTCCGCTTTACTAATATCATGAATTCGCTCTGACAGAGCTGTTGTTCTTAACAAAAAGTAAGGGAGGTGCTTTAATTTTGTTCACCAAATTTTTTACTATGTAAATTTTTCGTTTGCACTTTTTATAATAAAACTGTTGAATAGTTTTTGTTAAGTTTTATTAATAGTGTACTAATTACTAAATGAAAAAATGTAAATATATTTATTTTTTATGTCGTTTTATTAAAAGTTAGCGTTAATTACAAGTACATAAGAAGGGGGTGCTATAGTTATGGCTAACGCAGTATACGAGTATATGAGATTATTTAACAAAAATTCTCTATTAACACATGGGCTGAAAAGTCCCGGGCCTAACACATAGATGATGCTAGTTTTATTGCAGTCACCTTTCTCTCAGTTAGTACTAACCTTCAAAAGACAGCTGTTAAAATTTCATGATATTCTATTCATTAGTTTGTGAGTTATTGTGCTAAGAGTCACGCTACTTTTGTTATTTTCAAAACAATGGATCAAAAACAATTTCGTGTTTTAATTTTACACTGCTTCTTGATGGGAAAAAATACCGTTCAAGCGAAGCAATGGCTTGAAAAGTGTTATGGGGACTCCGCTCCATCAGAAACAACAATAAAACGTTGGTTTGCTGACTTCAAACGTGGTCGTAGAGGCACCGATGATGCAGAACGCAGTGGACGTCCAAATGAGGCGGTAACACCAGAAAACATCAAAAAAATCCACAAAATCGTTCTGAATGATCGAAAAGTGAAGTTGCGTGAGTTAGCTGACATCGTAAAGATATCAAAAGAACGTATTGGCTTTATATTGCATGAGCATTTGACTATGAGAAAGCTCTGTTCAAAGTGGGTACCGCGTTTGCTCGCTGTTGACCAAAAGCAAGAACGTGTTGATGATTCTGAGCAGTGTTTGGCCATGTTTCAACGTAACAAACCGAAATTTTTGCGTCGATATGTGACAATAGATGAAACATGGATCCATCACTTTATTCCGGAATCAAAACGATCGTCATCTGAGTGGACAGCAACTGGTGAACCTCGTCCAAAGCGCCCGAAAGCACAACAATCGTCTGAAAAGGTTATGGCTTCGGTATTTTGGGATGTGCGTGGTGTAATATTCATCGACTATCTTGAGAAAGGAAATACCATGAACAGTGAATATTATATAGCGTTATTGGAGCGTTTGAAGGCCGAAATTGCAAAGAAATGACCGCATATGGCAAAGAAAAAAATTTTGTTCCATCAAGACAACGCACCGTGTCACAAGTCAATCAAAACAATGGCGAAACTACATGAATTGAACTTGGAATTGCTCCCACATCCACCGTATTCGCCAGATTTGGCTCCCAGCAACTACTGGCTGTTTGCAGACCTCAAAAAAATGCTCGCCGTTAAGAAATTTCGCACGAATGAAGAGGTTATCGCTGAAACTGAGGCCCGGGACTTTTCAGCCCATGTGTTACATAGGATGTTACGTAAATTATTACCTTTTAATTTTAGAAGCCTATGCAATGGATTTTGCAATGCGCTTTGCAACTGTAGCGGATCTTACTCTAAGCTATTTTAGTCTGAATTAATTAATTGAACTAATTGATTTACTTAAACCACCATACACTGACGGGTTGACAATTTCCATTCAAATAGATTCAAACAATTCTACAATTGATTACTACTTTTCATAGAGACACACACTGATAATAACAGCGGTCCTGATATTACTAATATCTACATTTCGTATTAAATCACCTGCGATCACCATACGATCTTCCCAGTTTCTAGTTATAACTTTAGATAGTTATTAAAAATATGGACAATAATTAACAACATAAACAACTTACCTTTTGGTAAATACTAAGATCAGTTGGTTTGTCTAACGTTAATTGTACTTTACTGAGTAAGCTACAATGTAATTTATCTAAAAACGTCATACTTTTCGCCAGACCTCTCGTTTTCAGTATAGTTTCAATGTATTTCCTATAAGGCGAACTTTTCTTATCATTTGAATCCGTCAAAGGTAGAAAATTAGTCATAATCACGTCAATTGGCGGATCAGGCGATGGATATTCATTAACCGAGGAGCTTGAACTATTACTATCGGATGGACTGCTACTAGTTTCTCCAGTATTGTATCCTTCTGATGAAATCATTGAGTGGAATTTTCCCTCGAAATATTTAAAGAATTTGCCCATTATGGATAGCTTAAGAGTAAGATGCTTCGTCATGTTATACCACAAGCACATGGCTTTAACTCTACCAACGAATTCATCGCTATCGTAGAGAGGATATGTTTCAGCGAACGCTTTGCTGGAGGGGAAGAGTGATTCAGCTGCTTCCAAGCGGCACAGTAGCTCTTCCACCTCTCTGAGGCCGTCGTTCTGTGCCTCGCGACAACTAAAGCAGAGCAACGATAAACAACCGTTACAATCTTCAGTTCCCACACCGCTGTCGATACTGTGCGCTGAAACGCGCTTTTTATTTTTCCTAAAACGGTACATCATTATTTCATTCAATAGATTGCCTACTGAGTCTCGGGCTAGACATAGATAGTTATCCTCATCTGTTAGACTTCTATTTGCGTGCCAAGCTTGCAATTCTAACCAGATCAGATCTTTTACTTCATTTTGCCACATGTGCTCTTCTTTTGTTAACTGAAAAGAAGAAGAATACAATTTTAAACATGTAGTTAAATACACAAACGTGCAAATTATAAATAGTATATAGTGACTGTCACAAAGTTAGGATCACTTAAAAAATTAATATTAGAAGACTGAGTTGAGGCAGTTTTACGCCTTAGAAGAATAGTGTAAGTTTCATATTTCACTAAACGTTGGCAACATATACGAATCGGAATTCGGCAAACAATTTTTATTTAAAACAACAAAACGTTTCAATCATCGATGTTCCAACTGTACTCACTACAGCGACAGGAAAAAAAAACCGTGGTTTTTAGATATAAACGTAATGTGGGAAAGTACACATGGTGTAAATCTCTTTCCTACTTCATGTTAACTTTTTGGCGCCACCTTATGGAATAACGCTAAACTGAGATACTAATTCAATTCAAGTAATGGAACGTAAGAATCCAACATTTTAAACAACCAATCAACTAATAATAGTCAGTAATTCACAGGTATAGCAGTAAACTCCACTCACACAAATTAATTAATTATGCGGAACGCAGCGTTTCGGGAGCACGTCGGTAACACGGTTGACAATGGGAGCCCACGTGCTCCCGAAACGCTGCGTTCCGCATAATTAATTGATTTGTGTGAGTGAGTTTACTGCTATACCTGTGAATTGTACATCCACACAGTCCTTGCAATCGTCATTTGATAGTCAGTAATGTCGATAATACGTTTTGTTAATACGAAAAGTCTATAAGCTTTCTGCTATCATTTCTAATAATATAGTGCACTCCTGTCTGTATCTAGCATTTTCTTATTTCAGACAAAAAAAACTTCAGTTACAAAATGTTGTCTTGCATTTCTGGAATTTGATATTAAAATTAAATTTAGGTGGATACAAAGCTCGACATAAACCACGGTTGTCTCCGCAACAAAAGAAAAAGAGACTGCTGTGGGCTAAAAGTCACCGCGACTGGACCATTGACAATTGGGCCAATGTTATGTGGACGGATGAGTCAAATATTGAGGTAAGTAATACATAATTATTGTATTTGCGGTATTCTGTATTCAATTCCTGGTATCTACAGTGTTTTTATTCTTTTTAATGGGTTCCAAAATGTAACAGTATTCATGTTTTTGTTGGTAGCTTTGTGGTAAACCTGGGCCTCAATACGTGCGACGCAGACGAGGAGAGGCCTTCCATCCAGACTGTATCATCCCGACTGTCAAGTTTGGGGGCGGTAGCATAATGGTTTGGGGTTCCATGAGTGCAACAGGCGTCGGAGAACTGTTCGTCTGCGAGGGCCGAATGAACAGTCGGACGTACATCGACATGTTGGAAGAAGTTCTGGAACCGTGTGCGTTAAAATTATTCGATAATAATGAGCCAGAGTATTACTTCCAACAAGATAATGCACCGTACCATAAATCTCGCGAAGTAATGCGCTGGTTCGAGGAAAATAACGTGCGGGTCCCGGAATGGCCGGCACAATCCCCAGACTTATCGCGAATTGAGCATTTATGATACATTTTAAAGCGAAATGTAGCTAAATACTCATCTACCACAAAGCAATGCTTAAAAACAAAAACATTCGAAGAGTGGAATAAAATCACCACCGAACAGTGCTACAACTTAGTGAGCAGTATGCCCCGACGAATTCGTGCGGTGATAAAAGCCCAGGGAGGAGCTACCAAATATTAAGCAATATCTGTATATATCTGTGTACACTCACAATGAAACATTTTCATCGATCAATTTTCTTTTATTTCTTATATATTCGTCGGAATAAAAAACAAAAAAGGGTGGCGAATACATTTGGCCACAGCTGTACATTATTAATCATGATCTCGAATACTTTTGAGAAATATATCTTATTGAATTAAAACTAAGAATATACAAAAAGGAAAGGAGAAAGAAACAAGACCATAAATAATGAAAAATATAAATAAAACTGTTTATTAAAAGAGACCGTTATTTGAACATTTTACATTTAATGTAGTTTTTTTTTCTTAAATTCGTTTAAAATTTGAATTTATTACAAGATAAAAAGTTTCGTTTTCTAAAAATATTTTCAAATTTATTACACTGTTGTAATCAGGTAAAACAAATTCAGAGCTGTTAATTATTAATTTTATTTTATTTTGTTATTTCACAACAATTTTAGAAATTATTTTTACGTATTTTTACGTGTTTAAATTACAATGACTCATGACATAGAAAGGTTTAAATATTTTTGGAAATAAGTGATTAAATTTAACATCCGTACATTCCAGCAAACCTAATTATTTATCACTATAACTTTATCGTCTTCTATTTATATAAACAATTTTGCCATTGTAATATAGTGACTCATGGTGAAAAAAATCTCTCACCCACATTGTTAATTGATAATTAATATTTGTTGGTACATATGCATGCTTTTATGTAACGGACAATAAGTATGACTAACATGCTTTAGAATCATATCACGGTATCAATCTTCCGTTTCGTGAAAATCTTTTGGTAGTCAAATTAATACGGTAATGATAAGAAAAGAATTTGATTCTAAATCTGTTGGTGACCTTATACGTACTAAATGTAATATGGACGAAAAAATTGTTAATTGTTAAAATTAGTGCTTTTGCATTTTAATAAATATTTGATAAAACTATCACTCAGCACATAAATATATTTTAATTTACATTCTAATTAATACCACGAACGTCTACTTTGAATATTTTATGTTGATTACCGATTGTTTATCTATTTAGATTAATTATTTGGAAGTCGACTGAATCATATGTTAATAAGAAAATAATTTCAACCAGGACATTGTTTATATGATATGAAAACAATACCTACTGTAATATCCTTGAAATTAGATACATACCAAGATTACAACATCGATAAACTTTATTTTATTTAAAGATTTAGAAATACTAGTTAATCTATTTTCCTTATAAAGCCACCTGGATTTATCATTCCTTGAAACGTTTAAATTTTAGCAACCAAGATTCCAAAATGATGCGAGCCTGAATTAGAGGTAAAATCATACAAGGACTGCTGGGAATATTTTTGTAATCTACGAGGATGGGTTAAAAATTAATGCCTTCAATTTTTTCTCCTTATAATTGTCAATAAATCAAAATGCAATTACATGGGTTGGAAGTTACAATATTGATGATTACTTTGTCGCTTTTCAATTCCGCCCATTTCCACAGTTTTGGTCCACCTTTTAACGAGGGCATGTATACCAGTGTGGTAAAAAGCACGATCCTGGTTCTAAAGCCATTGACGTACGGACGATTTTACGACCTCCTCATCATTAATGAATCCCGCGATGAGCTTCTTTCAGCAGCCAGAAGAAATGGAAATCTAATAGTGCCTGGTCAGGGCTGTACGGGGAATGAGGCAATGTCTTCAGAGGTGTGACTACGGGTGTGCAGTCTTGCATTGTTATGCAAAAGAAGAACATCCACCATAGCTTTACATACTTTAATCCTTTTGAGGGTTTTGACGTATTAGACAGAATTCTTTGTGTATCCATGTTCCAAAAAAATAATTACAGAACGCTGTCTAATACAAACACTGATATCGGTCGTTTTGTAGGCCACTGCAATGCTGCCACTTATTGATGCAGAAAGTTACTGTTGCAGTGGATTGTAGAAAAGGGTTTGAGGAATAGCACCAAATTCAAAATTTTCACTTGATTAACTTTGTTTAAGTAAGAAAAATAGGAAGCATTATTGGCTGACTCCCGTAGTACGTCAAGTAGTGTCTCTTTTACGCTTGGAGACATAAACATGAAGAAGTGATGAAAAAGCTTATAATAACTTTCTTTCTGATTTAGTCTTAAAAGTAACTGCAATTTATCATTTCCTTTACTTGCTAAAAGACAATTTTATCAATTTCTGGGATACATACACCGCCGATAAGTTTGGAAGCAAGCTGAAATCCCTTTAAAATAACAATTAATAGGTATATCGTGAAATCGTTAATCCCTATTATAAATTATTGTATGCAAATATAAAATTCTTACACATAATCCGTAAAATCCAAACATTCAGATA
Source organism: Trypoxylus dichotomus (assembly GCA_023509865.1). NCBI lineage: Eukaryota > Metazoa > Arthropoda > Insecta > Coleoptera > Scarabaeidae > Trypoxylus > Trypoxylus dichotomus. The sequence goes on from CM042081.1 coordinate 42,274,015, forward strand.
GAAATTTCATCCCAACAAATTGAGGCGGACTGTCTTGAAAAATTGATTCGAATTGCCTAAAATTTGTGCAGTGGTTATCAAAGCTAAAGGAGATTATATCAACGAAAATAAACTTACGATTTAAGTAATGCATAAATATTATTACGTTTGAATTAATTTACTTTTATTTTACGACAATCACTTATACTGTATAAATTCATTGATAATCACAGTAAAATATCACTGTATTTGTAACATTTTATAAAATCCGTTAATGTTTCCAAACTTTTGGACGGTAGTGTATAAATTTAAATGGATCTGTGCGTGAAAACAATATTAAATCTGATTTACGTAATATAAATTCCGGTTACGTTATATGCAGAAGGGACTACAGATTCAGACGAAACAGAATGATTTTGATTTGATTTAATGTTGTACTACGTACACTTTCTTTTCTTCAACTGTCATTCTCACTGTTATTACCTAATGTAAGATTAGAAAGATGTACTAGTCAATCTAAAATACACTGCAAAAAGTTCAGTTCTCGCCAAATCAAGTGTTAATACATTATTCTGCTAAACATAAGTGTAGTATCTTAATATATATACATATATAAAACATACAACAATACAAATATGGATTATTTTAGTTTTTTTTTGTACCTTGTTAAGTTAATTTGACTTTGTTTTTGAAAATAATCGAAATGTCTAAACTTTTATGAGCGACAGTGTACGTAAAGTTACCGTTTATCTTTTATTTTTACACTAATTTCAAAATAAAACATCTCTTGATAACAGCCATTCATCAATTACTTCGATATAAAGCAGTTAACAAATATTAACGATAATTTGGTTAAATAATCAGAAACGTTAATATTTGGGATTCTGATAAATTTGTTGTTACGAAAATGTTTTGTGTGTATACAGATTTTATCACTACTGAAACGATGTACGGAAATTGTTTTGAATGTCGATGAGTTTTTTTATGTTGTTTAACATTTACAAATTCTATTTGGAGAAAAATGACTAACAAGCTAGCGAATTAATAATTTCCTTTGAGTAAAAGTGTGATGTCCTTCATTTTACTAATTGTCAAATGTAATTTTGTATTGATTTTAAAACTCTACGTTATGACTTCTCTAATTAGTTGCTTCCTTTTACGTAACCCGTAAACATATAGAAATGCTACAGAAATTTTCCGAGCTCAATAACTACAATATTAACTAAAACCACAAAACAAAGAAATCAAGGAATTTAGCTACTTTTTTTTTAAATTAAAGAGTATCCACATAATGCAGTTTGAATATCCTAAGGTAGTTTTTATAATTCCTCAAAATTTGTTCATTTAAATAGAAAAATGATTTCATACTGGCTGGTAATCCCTGATTACCTTTTGAGTTCAATCGAAGATTTTGTTACAATATTAATCACACTAAATAAACCACAATTTATTACTTTTCAACTGGAATTAGTAAACAATAAAACGATATCCACATCAGCTACGTGAATCAATAAATTCACATGATCAATGATTTAACATTGTAAATTTTACTGTGGTTGCATGTAATCCCATAATGGCGCTATATTGAGTAAATTATAAATAATTTTATAGATTTAATGTTAATAAAGTGGATTCAGAGCAAGAAGAAGTATGCTAGATCATATATTTATCTTAAAACAAATAGTTGACAAAAGATTACAATAAGGGAAAACGCATATTTCGCATTTATTAATCTGGAAAAAGCGTTTGATAGAGTGTCAAGATATGAAATATGGAAAAGACTCGAAGAAAGAGGAGCCAGAAAAAAAATTATTGGAAATATTCGAAGGCTGTATAAGGACAAATAAATTATGTGATCACACATAATCTGAGATTCGTGGGTTAAAACAGGGCGTAGGATTAAGTCCCGTACTGTTCACTGTATTCATGGACGATATAGTAAAACAATGCTCAACGCAGACGAAAAGACTTCAAATTGGATACAAATAGTTAAGGAAGTATTTGCAGATGACATTGTGCAGTATTTGCAGAGAACGAAAAGAACCTATAAGATAGAATAGATATATGGAATGGGACACTTGAGAAAAAAGGTATGAACATAAATAAAGATAAAACAAAAGTTATCACCACCAGTGAATAACGACTAAATATACAGATAGAAGGAATAAACACACAACAAATAAATGAGTTTCATTATCTAGGCGTACCGACAGAAAACACTGCCAAAAAAGAAACAGAAATTAATGAAACAATTGAAAAAGCAATCAAATTATATTACGGGATGAATAAGAACTTCATTACGAAAAAAGAAATATCACGAAGCACGAAAATAAAAGTATACAAAGCAGTCTACAGATCTATTCTGGCATACGGATGCGAATCATGGCTACTTACTAATAGGCAAAAAAGCAAAATTCAAGCTGCAGAAGTGGATTATCTTAGGAGAGTGAGGGCCGTAACAAAAAAGGATAGAATAAAAAACTCACAAATACAAGAGGAAATAGAGATACCATCTATAATGGACTTGAATAGCGACAACTAAATTGGTGGGGACATTTACAACGAATGGAGAATACTAGACCAATAAAATTAATATGTTGTCGCATATTTAAGTATTTTGCATATCTAGATGTTATAATTCCACAAGTACAGCGTGTCACACGTTCTGTTGTATCTTCTATATCCGTGGCGTTGCGAGAATGGACAGGCGAACTGTTGGAAGACAATAAAGATACAAGTCTTTCGTGTGTAGTCAGTAGTTGGTAGTTAGATAGTTAGCAAGTAAGGCGTTAGTTTAGAAAAAAGTAAGATGTAACGGTAAAAGACAAAATATAAACCCAAACAAGTCTTTGCATTCATTAAAATAGTCCCCTAAGCCCCAGCTGCGTCACAAGTGATGGAGGCTCCGGGCATAGATGATACAGCAAAACGTGTGACATGCTGTATTTGAGGAATGGCAACATCTAGATATGCAACATACTTAAAACAAGTACAGAATAAAATAAAAAGAAGAAGACCGTAAAAAATATAGAGCCACACTAATGGACACAGCATCCAGAAGAGGGGGAAAAACTGAGGAGAAGCTAAAATGTTGGTTAGTAACAGGAAATTATGGAAGAAATTTGTTTATAGTTAAGAGTAGAAATTTATTCACCCGACACCCTTATGGGTAAAAGTGTAGTATACAGTCTGTAAAACAAGAAAAAAGGGGTCGCTACCTGCTTATGGTAATATAGCGGACGTGATTAATGTAACCTTGGGATAAGGCGTACTTAGGCCTAATACGCATTACTCATTTAATAGCAGTTTCACTTTGTCAGCCGAAGAAAACAGAGTCAGTGTAGTTGTTATGAGCGCTGTGTATTTAAAACGGTACGAAGCTGTCTCCAAAGGACCTAAAATGTCGATAGCGGCTATATATACAAAAAAAAAAACAAATTAAAGTAAGCATAATGACGATTAGAAATCGCCTACGTGAAGATAGCATAGCATACCGCAGTACGATAATGAAACCGCTGCTATCGGACCGACATCGAGAAGCGCGCCGCGTTTGGGCGAGTAACAACAGTGATCGAGATTGGTCTGATGTTGTTTTCACTGATGAGGCTTCTTTTTATGCATAGCCACAGACAAAAAGAGCTTGGTCTACGCAACACCACCGAGTTGTACAACGCACAATAAAGCACCCAGTTAAGGTCCATGTGTGGGGATGCTTTAATGTGCGCGGCTTTGGATCATTGCGCGTATTGACAGAGAACCTGAATGGAGAAAGAATGGTGAAACTGTACAAAAAGGGTCTCATTCCATTTGTGAGGAAGTGGTTTGGACAGAATAATAATCAGTGGATTCTGCAAGAGGACTATGATCCAATGCATCGAAGTAGACGTTGTACGGAGTGGAAGTTAGAAAATCATATTTCGACGTTGGGATGGCCCTCACAGAGCCCGGATGCAAATCCAATTGAAAATGTGTGGGCAATAATGAAGCACAAACTTCAACGTAAATGTGCCCACACACTAAAGTAATTATCGAGGAACCTCCGACAGATATGGCGATCGTTGTCAGCTTCTTATGCCAAAAGCTTGGTTGGGAGGATGGGGCGTCGTTGCCAGGTGATTATGGACAAAGATGGAGACTGGACCCCATATTGAGTGTAGTGCGCATTAGGTATTACAATGTATATTCCTACTAAATACACATATTTTAAGTTTTATATTGTTTTGATGTTGTTACAATCCATCTTCTCTTGTTTATATATATTGACAACCAATGAAGGTGTTTCTTCATTGTTTTCAGAAATTTTCCCAGCAACCCTTTTATGTAACGCAAATAAGTTTTGATACTAAGCTTATGCTACTAAAATTTATTAACATAGATATATGTATGCATATCTGTGCTCGACACTTTGGAAAGTACGACAGATGCCCAACATTAAAAATCCAAGCCAAAGTTACATCAGTATTTATAATTACAGAAAATATTCAATACATTCCACAAGAAATTACACATTTCTCGTAAACATTGAGACACTTTTCGAAGGTTAAGCTCTTACATCCAGGTTTCATCTCTGATAATGATGCTTTGAATAAAAGATTTCCCTTAACGGTGCTGTCGGGTGAAATCTTGAGTGGGGTTTTGAGTCTATCAACGAGTATTTTCGGCACCTAACGAGACAAAGTGTTGAAGTTTAGGTCGCATACGATTTCATGAACACAACTCTGGGGAATGCCTGTCCTTTCAGTAATTTCACGAATTTTAATGTGATGTAATTGTCATCCATATGTGAGTTTCTTGGGTCTTTTCTTTGGTTTAAAATGTTTATAATTATCTTGTAATTTGCTATGAATTTCGCCCCGACTAAATTTGGTTTGCTTTTTAAAGCGCACACTAACACATTTAAAATACAATTGGCAATCTCCATTTCGGAACGTATTTGCCCTAAAACCTTCGAAATTCTTCATTGCCTATAATATTTTGTAGAATATTGCACACACTTAACATATAAATAAAGTCGTACAGAAATTTATAATATAATACATCTCGTTGCGCATTTAACCGGTGTTGTTTGCTATTAACATGTCTTTTACACATAAAAATACTGTACGGTAAAATATTGATATTGCAAACAATACATTTAATGATAATTCGAGTATATTCTAATGAAATCGATTAAGACATTATTAAAACTTGTCGAAGATAACGCCGTCGATTCGCCATCATAAATCTAATTGGGCATTCATACACATACTAACCATACGGATATGAATCCCAACTTCGGGTATATTCGACCGCTTTCGAAATATATCGTCGCCAGCAATTAGTGGGTATTCGTCTCTGCTGGCTTAATTTGGAGAAATAAAAACGGTAACGTATAGTTTTAATTCTTGTATCACAAAATTTAATTGCATTACTCGAAATAGTAAAACGAATTAAAATTATTTAATCCCGTGTAAATGGGGTGTTCTACTTTATTCCTCCTATATATGAAAAATAAGGTTACAACATATTTTTGATGAACCCTATATATTTATTTAATAATAGTGAAATGAACGTACGTATACTTCGAACGTATGTACTTGACTACGTAAATCATACACGTAAACATAAATTTCTTTTTAGCAGATAAAGATTTATTAAATAACTCCTAATAGATAATACATTCTGCTATATATTGGAACATCCAAACATTACATTCTAAATTTTTCTGTTTAGTGGGTATATGTTTATGTGTACCAAAATTTTAATCACATGAAGGTCACTACTTATCTAAAAGTGTAAATGCATCTTGATATTTTTCACGGAACATTATCTATTTGTACGTGTGATAAAATAAATATGTTATAGTGATAATAAGGAAACCGTAATAATTAATTCGATTTGCGAAATTACTTATACAATGTGAAACAAATAACTCAGATAAGAATACAAATAAAATTACAAACATAAATGTTTCTTAATTTAAAAAAAAAAAACTAAATTTCTTAAAAAAACTATACTGTAATTTGACATATTGTTATGGGCGAATTACTAATAATTAGCTTATGCATTTAATTTAACTTTGCATTATTTTAAGTTTAAAGACCTAATTCTATCTTCATGATTCATAACAGAGGTTCACAGCGTCCCAAATAAAGCTTGAAATATATGTTAGTGAATTAAAAACGTATTATTGTTGCATAATAAATTTATTAAATTGACATAACCACAACTGTATATATTAGCAATCTTTTCAGTGATAAGATAATAAAGGTAAATTCCATAGATTGCCCTGTGTAATATCCCGAACGAGCTTATTTGCTTACATAAAATAGTGAATTTATTTAAATATTAATTTAGATTTCTCTATAGAATATACGAAGGCGACCTGAAATATTTGCGGATTCGGCAAGACGACGAAGGTTGAAGGTTGATCGGCAAGAGCTACGTCTACTGTCAATAGTTGTTGTTTAAGAGTGTGCTTTGTGTAGGAAGTCAGGCGGTTTCGCAAAAATGGATAAAATCGAATTTCGTATAGTGATGACTGGAAACACGGCCACGAAAATTCGAAATATTTTGCTAGAGGTTCATAACGGGTGTACTCCATCATTTTCAAGGATGAAATGGTCGACAAGATTCATGACGTCGGGTTAGCCAATCGCCGATTGAAGCTGAAAGAGCTAGCAGAGACAGACGTCTCAGAAGAACGCGTTGGCCATATCCTACACGAAATTTCCCTTTCCGAAGAAACCAAAGACCATCGCATCGGCCGGAATGGTCATGGCGACCACTTTTTGGGATTTCTAAGGTGCGATCCTCATCGACTATCTGCAGAAGAGAAGGGCGATCACGGGCCCCCAGCGACTTTTTCCTATTCCCAAACATGAAAAAAATCAGAGGAAAGAGATTTGCCTCAAATGAGGACGTCATCCCTACAGATGGCAATTTTGCGGATCTCGTAAGATCTTACTTTTCCGACGGCCTGAAGGGACTGGAGCAAAGTTTAAGTGTTTAAGTGTTTAATCTTCGAGGACTCTATATCGAAAAATAAAAAACCACACCAATATCGCGTTTTTCTTGTCGATTCCGGAAACATTTCAGCTCGCTCTCGTATACACTTTCTATATCTATAAGCGGTACATATTACAATTTCCTAGGGTTTTATTAATTCTGATATTCGCGTCGTTGACTAAATATTTTTTGTATTTATGTTCTATATAATTACATCTCTTCATTTTCCGTACTTTATTAATTTATTTCAAAGACATCCTGTATAGGACCAAATAATGGGTGTTTTCGTAAATGGTACTTTTTTGTACCCGAAATTGAAAGGAAAATGAAGGATGTGAATTTACATGTGAAAGCATTACTCATTTTGAACAACGCCCCGGACATTCCATGCAGAAGATTATGTAGTAAACACAAAAGCGTTCAAGCAATGTTTCTACCACCAACCGTCTTTGTTGAATTTTTTTTTTGAAAAATTTTGATTTGTTGTCAGCATACATTTCTACAAGAACCTGTTAATATAATCGAATTAAGGGCTAACATATTTCGAATAAAATATTATCATGATAGGAAAAAAGATCCCTCATATTTGATAACTTTTTTTGTATAAAAAAAAATCCAGGCAATATGAAAGCGTAAACAAAATTTATTTCTACATGAAAGAGCTTTTCTTAGATTATTTTTCTATATATAGCTCAGCGAAAAAGAAAGAAATACATATTTGAGTGCAACTAGAAAAAATATACAGAACGTTAACAATCTGTATTTTACATACAGAACAACGTTCACAGTCCGTATTCTGCATATCACTTAAGAGGTATCTGTATGATGATTAAGTAAATATGAAACTCACATTACACAATAAGGGTACCCTCACATTCAAGCTAGAACTATAAATGACACCGTAAAACTCGTAGGATGTTTTCATTCATTCGCAAAGAAATGAACGAAAACATTAGATAACACAGAGCTTATTTAAACAAAAAAATATATATAAAAGAAATAGAAATGAAAAACTTACATTTCTACGACAATTCCGATCCATTTGCTTATTGTTGTCATTGGAACCCATCCTTATTAACATGCTAAGTGTTTTATGAAAATCCACTCTGCTCGGCGGACATTCAGCGATATGCTGCAGGTCGGCACTTTGAAAACTGAAATTACCGGAAACAGAACGAACTTGTCTACGCGAACAAATAACCCGTTTCGAACACAAACTTTTGAAGCACTTAGAACTCTCCACCTGCATGCTGGGCTGTGGTGTCTTAGGGGGAAAATCATCCACTTCCCTAACATCGTTTGCAGTAAAAGTCTGCGCCCTTGCGATGTCCAATTTCAGGTCCCTTTCCGAACCTCGTTGCAGCTTCATATTGCGCTTGTCTGCTCGTTTCTCTAGAGGAAAAAAGTTGAATATAGTTATCGTGGTTTATATATCGAATACTGTCATGATATGGGTTTTATGAGCGACCCGTTTATAGCTTAATATATTGTAGTATGATAAAAGTGCATGGGAATGGTGAAAAATCAATAGCACCTGTTGCCTCGGCTCGGTGGAAACAATTAAAACATTGCTATTTTTTTTCTTTCGTAATTAGAATAATTCTATGCTGTTATGAGCATCTTATGAAAGATGTTTGCCTTTGTAGTATTTCAATTCAACATGACTACAATAAAATGTAAACAGATTGTGCTTTGTCATAAAGATAACGGATTTCAAAAGTTGTTGTTTTGAGAAGTTGAATGAAAATTCCAAAGCGCACCGGTTGTAATACAGAAAACGTTATGACTAAATAAACACGTTTATTAAATTACTGCAACGAATGTAATTTTCTATATTGTATTACGGTGATTGGTTTTTTTTAATCCTACATATGCATATTTTAATTTACTATCCCCAGGAGGTACAAATTACATCAGCTGGTTTTCTAGTGCAAACGTTAATTGGCACACAAAAAAAAAAACGTTTACCATATCATCGTCTATCAATGATATATGCCCTTTCGTACATTGAGAAAAAAGAACTTTGTTTGCACCAGTTTTTGGATATGAAATTTATGCTTTGTATCCAGAATTTACACCCAAATCAAAAAGAAAATACGTTGACAACGTTACTGCTGATAAATTTATAGTGAAATAGCAGTTTTTTATTAAATTATTTCTAATAAATTGATAATTGAAATTTCCTTGTAGCTCCAACGTTAAATTCTTCCCTTTTAATTATTTAAAAATTTCACGGTCCCGGAGGATTTGAACCTACAGCTCCCGTTCGCTAGATCGATGTGTTAAACCATTACACTACGGAATCGTCTGAACAAATCGCTATTTAAATCGCCATTTATGTTGTTAAATTTCGATCGGCAAATTTTCATACCTGGATGTAATAATGACTGCAGATATAGCCCTGATATCTAGACAGACACGAAATTTAATATCAATGCCAAGCTGCATTATCAATTAAAACATGTAGAATAATTTTCCGTTGACTTTTTCAATGATAATTGAAATCTCCTTGTTCCTCCAACGTTAAATTCAATTAATTAGTTCTTTGTGAAATTTTTAAATAATCAAAAATTTCACGACCCCGGTCGGATTTGAACCTACAGCTCCCGGGAGCTAGTAGAGTATAACTAATTAATTAAATTTAACATTGAAGGAGCAAGGAAATTTCAATTATCATTGAAAAAGCCAACGGAAAATTATTCTAAATGATTTAAATAGTACAATTGTTCAGAGTTTTGAAACAACATACATCATGTATGTACTACCGATTGTCACTGAAACCCGGAAAATTGACGTCCGAGAAAGACCACAAACTAATGAACGTTTACGTTCTGAGGATATTAAGAAAAGTGAATTCGACCCATATAAATCAAAAATAGAAATTTAAAAGAAGTTAATTTATTATTTCGAAAATGGTAAGATCAAAAATTAATTCTCCCTAATGAATTTGTTTTCAAAAATCAGTCCTGAAAATTCTATACAACATATATTTTTTCTACTACACATTTACATAGGATTTGGACCACCTTGTTTAACTTTTTTTTTGTTTAATTTTTTTAATAGGCATTTATTTAAAAAAATCGGCTTATTTCCTGATGGTATGTATCTGGTTAAAATTTGTTGGTTAAGTAGTGAAAGGGCCTGTTTTATTGAATTTACAGAAGCATTTTATCAGACATTCACGAGGCTTGTTCGGACATCTACACGTTCTAGCCATCAAGATGGCTTTTTGCCTAGAAGATCTACAGTAACTAATTTGCCAGTTGTTATTCAACTTATTAATGAAAGTGTTTATGATCGGTATGCGTTAAAATATCATGAGTATGTATGTACGAGGGGAGGTCCAGAAGTTCGTGGAATGGAGGGGATGGAGTGGGGATAGGGGTGTTCGCTAGGTGTCATTCTGATTGGCGACTCATCATTAGTATGTAACTTAAGTTGCAGCCCTATAGCGGCAGTCATTTACGAATAGTTGCCAGCTAATCCGGAAGAAAACTGAAACTATGGAGGAAGTTAAACACCGTGCTGTGATAAAGTTCCTTACAAAGCAAGGAAAGAACGCTCAAACCATATTGAATAAAATGGAAACCGTTTATGGGGAACAGTGTCCTAGTAAATCAATGATTTATAAGTGGCATGGTCTTTTTAAACATGGTCGAGAGTCGATTGAAGACGACCCCCGCTCACGACGGCCAGTTGAGGCCACCACATCAGACATCGTCGAAAAAGTGCAAAAATTTCTACTGCAAGATGCCCGTTTGAAGAAAAAAACAATTATCTGCATTAGTGCATAGTGTATATAATAAAAAATAATAACAATATAATATAAGACAAGTAAAATATCTAAACAAAATACATCCGTATTAGGCATGGCTATTTGTAAATTCCTCGAGGGTGTAGCATTCCAATTCTAATAGCTGATGCTTCAGTTTTATTTTGAATTTCTTATGGGGCAATTCTTTGAGATCTGATTTTAGGAAATTGTATAATTTGGGCCTCCAATGGCTCACTGTGTTCTAACTGCTTTACAACATACGGTAACGTATTCGTAACTGGTAACGATTCCGTATGATATAGTTATGGATATGCTCGTCGATACTACAATGATCCTTGTTCCTATAGACGTGAGTTAGGACTGCGTGTAAATACACACTTATTAAGGCAAGTATTCCTTCCTTTTTGTAATTGCTTCTACAAGATTCCAAGTATCGTAGGTTTTACAGCAATCGAATTGCTTTCTTTTGCAGAAGAAATGTTCTGTATGCGGAGAAGGACGATCCCCAAAATAGTATATTGTGATTCAACGGGGAGCAGAATGTGGCAAAAAATATGCCACTCTGGTAGCATGATGAGTGGTTACGTTCTTCACTTTTCTTAACGCGCATAATGCGAACGTCAGTTTGGAAGCAAGCATTTCAATGTGTGCTGTTGATTTTAGTTCCGAGTCTGCAATCCTAGGAATCTAACGTTAGAGTTAGCGTTTTTAGCAAGATTTTTCGTGGTAATTAATAAGTGTTGTTTTTTCTTTGTTCATTTTTAGTTTGTTCGATACAAATCAAGCGCTTGCTTCAATGACTGCGCTCTCTGATGCTGTCTTCAAAATTTCTGACTGCATGAAGAATCGGCGAAATATCGTCTGCGTACAAGCATATTCCGGCACTCCAAATATAAGAGAGCAAATAGTTTATGTACAAGTATAACGTTGGGTCGAGCATCGATCCCTGCGGACTCCATGTTTAGTTCCTATTACCCGCGACATTGTGCTTTTCCACGCCGTTGCTTGTATTCGTCCACACAGATAGGAAATGAAAAGGTCAAGTATGTTTCCTCTGATTTCTGGATTGCCTGTTTTGTGGAGTATTACCTTACCAAGCTTTAATTGTGATGGGAAAACGCCTTCTTTCACACAGATGTTAAGAATATATGCCGATTTCAGTGCGAATATGTTTTATTTTATATTTATATTTTTATATTTTTATATTTTGCATAATGCTCTGATATATACGAGGGTAACCTGAAAAATTCGGTAACTAACTATGAGATGGCGTTATGAGAAAGCAATCTTTGGCGCTATTGTATAGCTTGATGTTTCAATGACATATGCGTTAAACTTCATGTCGATCTATCAAATAGTTTGAAGAAGTGCAGCCACTTCTGCAGAAAGTATGCAAAAAGTCTTGAAATTTGTGTAAGCTGATCGCCGATCAGCATTGGAAGATATTGCTAAGGCTGCAGGCATCTCCAAACGACGAGTGACGTACATTTTAAATGTTAAATTAGAGATATCTAAGCGGGGTGCAAGATGGGTACCGCATTTGCTCACACCACCGCAAAAACTCAAACGCGTGGAATGTTCTACAGCCCTTTTGGAGCGGTTTTCGGCAGATTTTTTGTACAGACACAGCAATCAAAACAGTGGACTAAATGTGGTAAACCGGCACCAAAGAAGGCCAAAATCATTCTGTCGGCAAGAAAGGTGACGGCTTCCGTTTTCTGCGATGCAAAGAGAATCTTGCTTCTCGATTACCTTCCAAAGGTACAAGCGATTACTGGGCAATAGTATTCTAAACTTTTGGATCGATTGAAGGCAGCTATCGTCGAAAAAAGACCCGGAAGAGTGAAATATTTGCCCTGCTTTAGTTGCCGAATTTTTCAGCTTACCCTCGTAAGACGTGTAAATTAACATTTGAATCTAAGTAAATTTTCAATAATTTCATTTTATTTTGCATAATTTGCGTACGCCTTATTTGTAGTTACTCTTTAATAAACTCTATTATTATGATTATTATAACCTGTACATCATTTCTAATAAATGTATTTTTGCTGAAAATAGCATTTGTTATTGTAACCAGCTTGGTCTTCTAAGTAATATTTACAATTTCGATAAAATTTGTTAATTCAACATTGACTTAATAAACCCAAAGATTCTAGGAAATATTTGGATCAGCTCATAATTCACTACGTAGTTTTTGAAAATGTATTTATTATCGAATATATCATAAATTCGCAACAATTCTAAATCAGCGTATGGTACAATACGCAAAACGAAATATTTTTCATATGAATCAACAAAAACAATTTTAGAAACCGTTAGGTATTTTTTTGATAACATATTTACATTGGAGGTACAATAAACTTATGATTCATAAATTCAAATCCTTAATCTAGCATGCGCAGGTATTACAGTTACCAAAATTAAGTAAATACATCATGCCGTTTTAATTATTGTTTCTGTATATACGGTGCGTCATTTTTTTAAATATAATAAATCGGTAATCAAAAAGATAACTAGGTTTCACTGCAAAAAAAAAATAGCCTTATAGTTACGTAATGCAGGAAAAATATATTACAGGAAAGGATAGACTGATTGTTTATTGCTTAGCTTACCTATTCTATAGCCAACCTACTCCAATCTAATTTATTTTAGAAGGTGAAGTGATACTGGCCAATACATCTACACTATTCAACTATCTCAAAACGTAATACCAGACAAAATAAATAATCGTAAAATGTAGATAGTTGAATAAGATAAAAATTATCATCAAGAAGATGAGAGTCATTGCAGAAAAGTTCAAACTGAAAATAAAAACGCTAGCTTACCTTGATCGGTCGTCTCCACCTTCTCCATGATTTCGTCGAATACGCTGACGGTATTCCTCCTGGGCATAGGTCTCTTTAGCCGCACCATTCTGGGAGATGCCTTGGAGGATCCCTGATGATGGTTTGTGTGCCTTTCGAAGAAACGTTTAACTTTAGAAATGATCATAAAAGGCAACGATACATCGAGTAGGTAAGAAGAAACTAACGTCTGCGATCTAACAGGATGGTGGCCGCGAGTAGTGGGCTAATCTTATCTAATCTTAGAAAATTTTACGTTTTGCATGACTGACGCGGTATGACGCGGGGAATGGTGCGAAAATATGAATCGAAATGGTGTATGCGTATATCATGTGCGTCTGTTTTTAAGATGCATTGATAAGATGGCCGTGTAAGAAACGGATCGTAAGAGGCGTATTGCACCTGAGGATTCGTAATTTACTAAGTTGTTGTTGCTGTCTAGCTCATGATATATTGCTGTCGCAAATCAAGGTATTAAAATATTATTTGACTTAAAACTTTTGCGTCATCAATAAAAATAAAGAGTGCTACATTATCAGCAAGTATAATACTTCGACATGTTGGTGTGACTAGAAACGAAATATTTATTCTGGTTTCTGAAAATTTGAGGAATGCACAATCGGGAATATCACAGAATACTTTCTATTACGTTTCGAATACGAGGGTAAGCTGAAAAATTCTGTAACTAAAGCATACCAAACAGCAATATTTCAATGAAATATGTTTTATTTTTCGGCATTATCTCCCTCAAGATCAATACATTTATTTAGTCGATGATCTAGTTTCTTTATGCCTCAAAATAGTGGTTCATGGCAACTACAGGACAGCTAAATTCGGTGAATAAGAGGGATGCTCAAGCGGTTCGAACTTTAATTTGGCCAATTTTACTTCGACAATTCCATTCTTGTCTTGATGGATTTTCCTCCGGGTCTTTTTTTTTCGATAGCTGCCTTCAATCGATTCAAAAGTTTAGAATACTATTGCCCAGTAATCGTTTGTCCCTTTGGAAGGTAATCGATAAGCAAGATTCTCTTTGCATCCCAGAAAATGGAAGCGACCACCTTTCCTGATGATCGAATAACTTTGGCCTTCTTTGGAGCCGGTTCACCACGTTTAGTCCACTGCTTTGATTGCTGTTTACTTTCCGGTGTCTACTGGTGGATCGCAAGTTACAAATTGGTGCAAAGAATCTGTTGGATTTTGCCGAAACCGCTCGAAAATGGCTGTAGAACATTCCACGCGTTTGAGTTTTTACGGTGATGTGAGCAAACGAGGGACCCATTTTGCACACCGCTTGGACATATCTAATTGAATACTTAAAATGTACGTTACCCGTTCTCTGGAGATGCATGTAGCCTTAGTAATATCTTTCAATGTTGATCAGCGTTACACAAAATTTTTGCACACTTTCTGCACAAATGGCTGTTCTTGGGCATCCAGTACGGGGATCATCTTTTACGTTCGTACAGCCTTTTTTTGAAATTCATTCACCCATTGTCAAACAGACTTAAAAGAAGGAACATCCTCGCCTAACACATTTACCATATCAGCATGATTTTCTTTGGGCGAAAAATACTTTTCCACAGGTACGTAATCACAGCGCGAATTTCAATATTGTGCATTTTTAAAAAGCGTCAAACGTGCTCTGGTTTGAACAAGTGTACACAGCAAACTACACTAGAGTGACAGAATAAAATAGACGACACCTACTAATTAAAAAAAAGATTCTATTCTCCTTCTACGTACAAAATATTTTAAAATTTTTAAATTAGAGTAATATTTTGTCGATCCACCTTTACTTGCGTGAAGTGCTGCGAGTCGTCGTGGCATAGAATCTATTAAATGATTGATGGTGTCTTCCGGAATATTTAACCACTCTTCTGTAACAGCTGCTACGAGTTCTTCCTTATTGCTGGGTTTTCGGGGTCGTTTCGCCATATTTGTCTGGATTATGTGCCAAGCATTCTCTATCGAATTCACGTCTGGTGATTGGCCTGGCCATGGTAAAATCCGAACCCCCGTTCCTCTTTCCATGTGGTTGTTGTTCTTGCTTTATGGCAAGGTGCTCCATCCTCTATAAAAGTGGCGTCTTCTTTAGATAAAATGGCGTTGTCGAATATCGGTAGTAGTCCTTCTGTTAATATTTCGATATATTTTGCCGCATTTATATTTCCGTCGCAGATTACTAATTGCGATCTTCCACCATACCATATCGCGCTCCACACCATGATGTTCACACCGCCGTATTTCACCGTCTGATGCATAAATTTGTCGTCCAGTTGCTGTGACGGACGTCTCTATACCCACGTACGACCACCATCACTGAATTGGCGGTATCTGCTTTCGTTTGAAAAAATGACAGACCGCCAAAACTCTTCGGGCTTCGTTCGCATTTCGATTGCCCAAGCCATTCGGCGTCGTGTTTGAAACGCCGTAAGGAGAGGTTTTTTCTTTGCCACCCTTTTATACATCCCCACACTGTGGAGGTATCGCAGAACGGTGCGCTGACTTTTCTGTGAGGTTGCCGCAAGCTCAGCTGTACTTTTTCGCGGTTCTCTTAACACTTCGCGCACAAGCATCCTTTTACTTCTTTCAGAAGATCCGGCACGACCTGGTCTCGACTCCACTGTTGTTTTTTCCTTGCGTTTAAATTGTGTAATCACACGGTTAACTGTGAACAACGGAATATTAAAAAAATTACTTATTTCACGTTGCGAAGCGCCGTGTTCACTCTGACCAACGATGCGAGCCCGGGTGAAGTTGCTAATATCACTTGCACGTTGTAAGCGAGGCATAGTTGTAACGATACTAAACTATGACGAATTCCTTCCAATACATCTACCCCTATCCCAATGACAAGAGAAAGTTCTTAATTCGTTTTTAGAATTTAGCTATTTACATATTTATACCGCTTTACCTGATGTCTATTTTATTCTGTCACCCTAGTGTACTTGATAGATCGATATGATGTTTAACATGTACGTCATTGAAACATCAAGCTATACAATAGCATCAAAGATTGCTTTGACACAGCGCCATCTCACAGTTAATTACCGAATTTTTCAACTTACCCTGGTGTCCTGAATTTAAATTTTCTTTTCTGCGTGATACAAGTTGATTTGATTTTTGTTAGTCGAGAACTGATTTATTTGAAACAAGATTATTACATCCATTTTACACATTTCGCGCCATTCCTTTTTAAAAACCCCAACACAATTATTAACCGCAATCTAAAATATTAATACTGTTGTTTTGACCCGAAAGAAAGTTCAAATTGACCGATTTTAAAAGACGATAGTTTAAATTTCATGCTGTGGACTTTTAGGCATTTCATATGTTGAGAGTGATCAAAGTCGATCAACTCTCAATTGAATTTGGTATTAGAATATACCGTACACATGGCAAACTGGATAAAAACTAGGCCACTAAAAGTCAGATTTTTCAAAAAGCTACAGATGGGCATGGATGTCGAACGCACGGCTATACTACTGCAGTTCGCGACAGTCTTCACATGGTAACGTCTTAACCTGTATATTCGAGCTAGGTCAACAAATTCACACTTTTCTATAAGGGTAAGATCATGAAAGCTACAGGTACTTTGCCGAATCAGATTTTTCACTGAAATTATGTATTTGACAAGTTGAATCCATTGAATCTGCTTCTGCAAAGCAATAACAAGCACATTTAGAAACATTTGGGGAAGGTTGCGGTGTTTAGAAAAAACCTGCAATTGTAGATCAGAAAAATCCTTTTTTTCTTTGAATTGCGCAAATACATGGCCTATAGTAAAGGGAGAAGGAAAACAATCTTAAAAAATTTGCGTGGATCCAAGATTCTTTCGGACTGATAAATTTTGAGAATATTCGTGACAAATGGGCCAAATTTATTATTACAATTATCTTCAAATGAACTCTACACATAAAATGTGTTTTCTGCATATTACTCCATTTAGAAATACATGTAAAATGCTTAGAAAACAATACCTAACATAATAATGTTGCCAAATACAGCTACTTATGACATTGACGAAATCATTCACGAGAAAGACAATGCGAAGAGACAAAAATACACAGACATGTTTCTACCTACCCATCATCATCAGCGTGGTTTCGAGCGATTTTTTTGCTCAAAACATTAGAATTCCCTCTGCGCTACTATCACTCTACCCAAACTTACAGCTCAAATGAGTATTCTTGGCGCTAACTAGTGCCAAAAAAGTAAAGCACTCGTCCGCCTGCTTAAACACAGCAAAAATAAGCAGGTACAGTTTCACAACTCTTTTGCCGAGCAACACATGGATTGCTAAACCAGAGAAGGCACGCACAAACAGTGAGAAAAAGGGATCCTCATGTTTCTTAACGTCAATCTTCTTTTAACAAACTCAATTCTACTAAAGAAACTCGATATCACCAACTGAATGTTTTGGTAATAACCAAAAATTGAATCCAAAGGAATTTTAGGTGAATCGAAAAAAAAAACCGTAAACAAGATTCCGTGAAAAAGTAGAATGTAATAAAAAAATATTTGTATGAATAGAATGGATAGTACATAATTCTGTTTAAGGGCACTTCGAATTAACTTAAAATATTTAGAAACACGACAATTATTATAAAATTCTCTAAGTTGTTACGTTTTTAATTAATAATTAGTTGCTAAAATTCCCTCTACAATAAATATTATTATCATCAAGCACTACATTACAATTTTATTCTAATACTACTAATTTAAACAACAAATATATACATTATAGTGCTAAAAAAACATGTAAGTACAAAAATAAATAGCATGCAATGAACTGAATATAATGCCAACAACCCACACAATCTCGTAAAACACAAGCTAGCACGACTTACGGTGATATAAAAGAAGGAAGAGCAAACTGAGCTTTTAAAGAACCGGTTGACAATGTTATAGCAGATAGTTAAAGTCTTCTCTGTGTTCAATCACAATACCGACAATTCTGAAATTAAATTCTTTTTGGGGTGAACGAGGCAGCTATTTCGTTCAGTATTGCAATTCTGTGAGAACTGTTTGAAAAAAGGTACAAATTCTTTGTAAATTTTCAAAGAATATACTGTCATTAGTGTTGGCAAAGACAGCATTCAACATAACTAAATTTAACTAATCCGCGTAACAGCGCATGTAGCTGCATCATCATATGTATGGGTAATTTCTTTCGTTACTTTAATGTATGTTTCTAGTTCTGCAAAAATGATTGTAGACAATGTTTTTGTGCTATGATCTGATTGCGCTAAAAAATTCCAAAATCATTCACTCTGCTTACCTTTAGCTATACCGGGTGATTTATTTAACCTGCAATTTATATTTCGAAAAATACGCATCGTACAGAAAAATTTACCGAATCGAAATTTTAATATCTATTACGTCGGCGTAATACGTACTAAATTACGTACACACCCACTCCTCCCGCGGGCGGAGCGAGCGGTAAATTTCTAATCTGAAATAGGAACCTTTATTTTTTTTTATCGCAGATTCGAAGTCTATGTCGAAAGCTGCGTGCGATTTATCTGATAGTCTTTTCGATTTGCGACAGATGGCGCTGTAATCGCAAAAATTCTTTGATGTTTACTGATTATTATTTACGATTTTATATTCCTTATTAAACTTCCTAGGTTTAATACTTACATACCATCGCGTTACCTCTGACAAACAGAAACAAGAAACAATAGTCTCTTTACTTTCAGAATTTTGTGAGAATTACTGTACATTAGTTGTAGGAAATAATACTTATACTATTTAATAGAGATTAAGAAGGAACAATTTACTTTGTTACTCACTGTGAAAATGGACCTGTTAACCCTACAAGAAAAGATTGAAATGGTTCTTATTTATAGAGATATGACAGGAATCTTGATAATGCTGCAACCTTTTCTGCGTTTTCCGGAGAGGCCGTAGTAGCTTATAATTCCAATGTCAGTACACGATTCCAGATTGTGCCACAGCAGTGTTTGAAGAATTTTAAAGCACCATAAATATCATCTTTACCACGTATCTTTGAACCAATGGTTTCATTGGTATTGGTTTCGAAAATCGTTTAACATTTTGTAAGTGGATACAGGAACAAATACAAATGACTCGTAATTTCTTTCGTTGGGTATTGTTTTCTGGCAAAGAAACTTTTAAAAACCATGGAGCTGTTAATCGACATAATATGAGTTATTGGAGTGTTGAAAACACATACTAGCTGCATCAGGTTGAGCATTAGCGTCCTTGGTCTATCAACGTGTGACGACAAGTCATCGGTCGCTACATCTTTTTCAAAGCAATTTAAACGATGAAATATACCAAGACTTTCTGGACCATGAACAGCCACAGCTACACGAATACGTAAGTTTATAAGTGCGACAGAACATGTGGTTTTAACACGACGGTTGTCCGCCGTCTTTTTTGTGAGGGTACTGGAAGACAAAGTGTACCCAAGAAGTACCAACAATTCGTAAGAATATGGTTGAAGGAATAAGGAATGCTTGTGCGCGGTGTTAAGAGAACCGCGAAAAAGTACCGCTGAGCTTGCGGTAACTTCACAGAAAAGTCAGCGCACCGTTCTGCGATACCTCCACAGTGTGGGGATGTATAAAAGGGTAGCAAAGAAAAAACCTCTCCTTACGGCGTTTCAAACACGACGCCGAATGGCTTGGGCAATCGAAATGCGAACGAAGCCCGAAGAGTTTTGGCGGTCTGTCATTTTTTCAGACGAAAGCAGCTACTGCCAATTCAGTGATAGTGGTCGTACATGGGTATGGAAACGTTCGTCACAGCAACTGGACGACAAATTTTTGCATCAAACGGTGAAATACGGCGGTGTGAACATCATGGTGTGGAGCGCGATATGGTATGGTGGAAGATCGCAATTAGTAATCTGCGACGGAAATATAAATGCGGCAAAATATATCCAAATATTAACAGAAGGACTACTACCGATATTCGACAACGCCATTTTATCTAAAGAAGACACCACTTTTATGGAGGATGGAGCACCCTGCCACAAAGCAAGAACAACAACCACATGGAAAGAGGAACAGGGGATTCGGATTTTACCCTGGCCAGGTCAATCACCAGACGTAAATCCGATAGAGAATGTTTGGCACATAATCCAGACAAATATGGCGAAACGACCCCGAAAACCCAGCAATAAGGAAGAACTCGTGGCAGCTGTTACAGAAGAGTGGTTAAATATTCCAGAAGACACCATTAATCATTTAATAGATTCTATGCCACGACGACTCGCAGCACTACACACAAGTAAAGGTGGATCGACAAAATATTAGTCTAATTTAAAAATTTTAAAATATTTTGTATATATAACGAGAATAGAATATTTTTTTTAATTAGTAGCTGTTTATTTTATTCTGTCACCCTAGTGTATTTTTTATTTCAATACCATCTTCGTCCTAGAAACTTTGATATCACGGTATCATATAAATCATTTATTTATTTATTTAAAATTGATGAGTTTGTGTTTGTAATATAAACATTTAGTAACGAAGTATGTCAATAGGTGACGTTAAATATTTCAGTATATAATAATGTCCCTGTAACAGTTCCTAGACTAGCCAGCGCCAAAATTATACTTCTCTATACTAATAAATGCCAATGTTTTCGTTTTATTACCTATCGTAAAATGCGAAACCAAAATTAAAATCAAAACTATGTGTTACAAATTCCTTGCCAACATTCATAGTTTAAAATATTGCATAAAGATATTTTTCGCTTTAAAATATAGTCTTGTATCGATAATTAACTTTAAAAAGCACATATATTTGTTGCAATTTGTATCCCGGTAACAAAAGATAATTTAAGACGAAGTTAAAATTACGGGAAACTTGCTGTATCACCTAATATCTAAATTTTGAATATTGCGAAAGCAGATTAGCGTTCACTGCGTTTCATTCGAGTCGAAAAAGGTGACGTCGCTTTGAAATTGACTCGTTTTACTTTTCAAGGTTGCAATAGGGGAAATGAACTTCATCGCGGAACGACAGCTTTCTGGTGTTGCCATGTATATAGTAATGATATAACGATTCAACACTGGATTTCCCGCACAATTCACGTTAAAACATGCGTCCGTGCAAAGGTTTGATTTCTTATCTTTACTGTAGAACTATTAAATGGTTTCCATATTTTAAAGTTTTTATTCTATTTAAATTAAATAAATTAGATAATTCTTATGATGTATGTTATAAAAACTAGGGAAGAAAAAAAGAAACAGGACAAAATGTAAACAAACGGCATAAAAGCAACATTCACTAAGTAAAATATAGAAAACCAAAACCACAATATCTACTTTTCCCAAAAGCTTGCAAAAGAATAATACTTTCTTTAAAATATTTTTAAACTGAAATGAAGATGATACAATTTGGAATGCTTCAAATTCATAACTATAAAAGATGCTAAAATTAGTTAAAACTTCTCCATTATCCCAGAACTTCCAAACATAACAAATAAGTCTTTTTGATAATCAAAAAGCTGGACGAGTAACACTAATCTTATCAACAAAGGTACATCTTTACAAATAACAGTCCATTACTCATCACCGTAGCAATTGGATCCTTGATAAGCAAACATAATGATGTACTGGTGTGTTATCAAAATTAAATAAAATATGTTGCAATCTGTAGAAACTATGTTTGCGAATATAAATTTAGATTCACCATACTACATAGACTCACAAAAAAATAAGTATACTTAAGTTGTGACAACAAATAACAGCAGCAAGAGAATGATAAAAAATATATACCCCATAGAATCACGATGTTTTCGTTCTTTATTTTTTCGTAAAATTCTGGTTCTTGGAGGCGTTTTTCCATAACTATCATACTCTTCCAAATCATTCGGACTGAAACTACAAAAACAGGCGACTCAATTTCAAAAAGCACCATGTTAATAAGCAATTAAAAACACACTTAAAATTTCAAAAAGTAAAATTATTTTCACGCCAAAAGGACACTCACGTATCATCGCAGTCCAAATCATAACCTCCGTTCCGAGACATTTTTCGATTTTTGAAAGAACACAAGTAATGTCCCTTAACTGTACTTCACATATTTAGATAATTGATGGGATTTTCGATTAACATGGTTCAAAATCACGATGCATCGCGTTTAATTTGCGGAAGCCCGATAAAAGCAATCTATCATTCACTCGAATTTCAACGATGAAATTCTAGTTGTACCCAGCTGTACCAACTTCGGAAATCACACGAATCGACAAGAAATCCCAACCACAAAAAATTCTTGGAAAGCTGTTTCCTTCCGCCATCTAACAGGCTTATCATAAACTATTTGGCAATGTGGGTAAGAAAGGAACCTTGTAAACGAGGAAGAACGCTGAATAGCGGGAAACTTAATGTTATATTTTGTACATTCCAAACATGTGATATAAAGTGATACATATGGATTGTAGATATATTCGGAAAATGGAATGTATAAAATATAACATTAACATTTCAGTGTATTCATAACAAAAATTTTATGTATAGCATATAAATGAAAAAGTACAAGTAATACTGTTTCAATTAAAATTCTACTTAAGATAACAACAATCATAATAAATTATATAAATAACGTTTATTATAACTGTATAAATGCAAGTATACAATGATAGCACACAAATACAATTTATGGGATCATGCAATTTGAAATGTAATAAGGAATGCAACACATTTTTAAAAAAATATTCACATTTTTCTTTCTGTTTTGATATATTTTTTAAATGCCGGAAATTATAGATTGTCTTTACGTATAGATAAAATGGCTTGATGTGTAAGTTATCAAATCGTACATATCTTCCATATTATCTCTCTATTACATTGGGCAACATACATTTTGGTGTCTCGGATTTTTTAAGTGTAATTAATCAGTTTTGGGGTGCCTAATCCAAAAATGCCGTCAGATTTGTTCTATCAGATCTAGTTTTCGAAATTCACTCCTTCTGTTCTTAATTTAGAAAAAAATCGACAGAATTAGATATAATGTTTTGTTATGCACGTATTTTTTTTTTAAATTACTATTTAATAACTGTTAACTGAAACACAAAAAATGGGCAGGAGATATTTATTTAACAGAAAAATGTGCATATACAACTTTCAATCATCATTCAGTAGAAATTTCCTTTTATAAGATTTCCTTGCGTGAGGTTTACCGGAACAGGCTCGAAGATTCCAACAGTAATCGGCCATCATATGGGTATCCCATCTTCCATGGTACCTTTCCTCTATAATACCAATGTCGTTGTGAGATCTTTCTTGTACCTTGCTAACATCACCCAAGTTTTCTGGAAAACGATCTAAGTGGCTGTGAAAGTAATGAATCTTGATGCTCATGTTACATCCGAGCGACAATTTAGATCTCCTAATAGTTAGTTAATTATTTTAATTTTGCTGTTTATGCGTATGAGTAATAAATTTCACCGTGGTGTATCTCAAAAACTAGAGCTGCTAGGAAGAAATGCCAGTTATTTTTTGGAACCGACACTTCAGAAATACTTTAAATCAGTTCGTATTTTATAGACACCACAATAAAAAAATTACTTTGTTGGGCGGTGTTATTTGCAGATATAGGTATAATCTAAACCTACTATACAGAAATATTTCGATATTAATTCATCCAAAGACAAACCAAATGTCTTGTTACAAAATAAATAATCTTTTTTTATTTCTGGATCAAACGAATACGAAAAGGGTATAAAGGATGTCGGACCAGATGAACCGCTTCTGATTAAATTCCAAAATTCCATGTGGCTCCATCGCAGAAATCCAAATTCAACTAATTTCTAACTTTATGATAAGACGGGTGGATGGCAGCACCACTACTATTTTTTGGGGGTTAGAAAGTACCACGAGTTTTAATTGTAATATAAGACAAATATTCAATTTATCAATGTTGTATTTCAATATTAAAAAAGAGAAAAACCCTGTTTGAAAATTTTTCATAATTTTTGATGAATCACAAAATAATTATGTAATACAATTGAAGAGTCTATTACATTGAAACATGTTCTTGTTTTATAGCCAACATACGAGATTTTTAAATATGTACTTGTTTTACGGGTTTTAATGTTAGGTATTCATGACTAAATATGCATATTTGAACAATCCTAATTGGAGTAATCAATCTAACCACTACAAATGTAAATGTAATTGAGATTTGCCCTTTTATGGACATTATCAAAATAAGTCGTTAATTCTAACAGTTAGATATAATTCGAGGCTTATCTTGGTAGTATCAGTATTATGCCGGTTGTGGTCTGCCAAAATCTGAATCCCTAAAAATAGCTATATTTACAGGTTTTGCTTCAATTTTTACTCATTTCTATCACAATTTTAACACATTTACCTCAAAAACTAGTTTTTTCATCAGTTTTTACTCATTCATACCTCAAATAACTATAACTATAATTTTGATGACTTTAATTTAGATGTTAATTTTAGAAAATATACTTCAAATTAATATTTTATCATCTAATTTTACATTGACTGATACTAGAATAGAAAAAAAACAAATGCCTTTATAATGTATTATATTAATGTACGTTTCATAACAATTCAAGAATTCCCAGCTCGTAAAGTAAAAACTACATATGAACTTTCTCAAATTATCAATATTAACCAGGAGGCCATCCCAACTGCCTTCCACCAACAATGTGAATATGTAAATGATACACAGACTGGCAACCATCTCGACCATTATTGATAACCAGTCGGAATCCATTTGGTGCTCTTTCATGGGCTAACTTCTTGGCTACAAGCATCAGTGTACCTAAAATCTAGACGGAAATTAAAAATTAAATTTTACAGAATATAACAGTCTTTACTTGAACATCAGACTCATCAGCTGTCTCTAACATAGGTATTCTCTTTTTTGGGATAACCAAAAAATGAACTGGAGCTTGAGGATTAATATCATTGAAAGCTAAGCAATTATCATCTTCGTAAATGATATCCGCGGGAATCTCCTTGGATATGATTTTGTCGAAAATTGTAGGTTTGTTAGGTTCATGGAACACTTGCTGAGCTTTTTCCACCTCCGAACCCATCTAAAAGAGATAACGATAAGAGTTAGAGCAATAAAAGGTTGATATCAAAATAACGGTCAATGAAACTAGTAATCTATAGTCCCAAATTCTATATAATACGTACAATTTTCTTGGTAGTTGAATATGTATTTCCAAATGTATAGCTATTTAGTATCTTTATAACATTTCTATTCAATATCGACCGGAAAACAAATGTCATTTTCTATTTCCTATCGTCTGGGAAGGCTATAGTAATTCAAGAAGGTACCGTTAGATGGCAAAGAGCAATCTTTCCAAAATAATATACACAATTTTTTTTATCATAAATTTGAAATGTAAAGAAGGTTTTCTAATTCATTTGAAAACTAAGACACTATGCTCTAAGTATTTTATAAATAAAGAACTATTACATTACATATAAGTGCGGGAAAAGAATTCACAATCTGCATACGTTTATGTAATTTAGAAGTTAAGGATTTAATTTAAACAAAGAAATCCAACAAGTCGACGTTAATAGGATAATATTATTAATTCGAATTGATTTAAATGAGTGACAAATTGCCAGAAAGTGACAATATTTTATAGAAAATCTCAAGATTCAATTTGTTTTTAATTCCCTCTCTAACACGCAAATTTTACAAATTCTCTTTGGAATGTATCTTAAAGAAATAATATAGTAAAAAAGTATACTCTCCTGTAAATAAGACTACTGCATTATTATGAAAAAAAAAAGTTTATTCTGCATAATACATAATAATTTTTGGGAATATTTTATCATCTTTAGATAAGATTTATTGCTTTTTAGCTTCTAACTTACAATAAATTAATTACCTCATGCAGTGAATATTCAGATAGAAATTGATTATTTATAAGGGCAATAACTTCAATAAGAGTAATAAGAGCTTAACCAAAAATATTTTAGGAGCAGAACATACGTTTTTCTGTAGCAAGAAAGGATTTGATTCAAACACAATAACAAAATAATTTTATTTGGCATTATACATGCAATAAATAATTTGAAAATGTAAATTTAATTACAAAAATAAAACAGAGATTGCATAAAATTATAACAATAAACTAGAATAGTTAAACACATACATAATTGTTAAAATGTGACAGTAATGATTTTGTCAAAATCATTAGAACACAAAGTTGTTTTACGAAAAAATAGTAGTCCTTTCTTCTAAGAATTTCCGCTTCCTTCATCAATAGATATCGAGCAATAAAGCTTAAATGTGGACTAAAAGTTCGAACTTTGAGAAGTTCGTGAAGACGTATGAAACATGTTATAGTTTCAAATTTTAATATTCTGACATAGAGACTTTCGATTCAGAGCAGAACGAAAAATGTTGCTATGTGTAATTTTTGCGCCATTGGTGACGTATTGCTTTTATCATTGTATTTAAGTCAACGTTTAATAATCTTTTTAATAATTGGAGCCTCCACTTTTATCGTAGAACTCCCCATTTTCTTCAATAATACGGTTTTGGTACATCATTCTGTAAACGGATCATTTGCAATAAAAAATCACGATTATTTCGACAACAAATTATTTGCAACGAAACGTAACTTGAAAGCTAACTCAGAAGTTCTTAAAATAACTTAGACATTCAAACAGCATCCTTAAATTAATAATGAGATGAGTGATACCGGTTTTTTATTATCGTAGATATACTTAATAGTAGGCTTTATGAATCAAAGCTGAGTTTCCATGTCGGTTTCCTATTCCAAGTCCTTCCTCTCCCGAGAAGCGTTTTATTATTGAGAAGTAATCAACTCATTGGGGCGTATACAAATCGTCCAAAATTATTTTTTTTGGAAGCAAGGATTTTTTTACGTGCAATAAATAAATTTCTTGTTTTCCTAAAGGATTAAATTAAGTTCGTTGATCCTTGTAAAAGTGTCGATTAAATACGTAATTTCAATATCTGTTAAATAATCGATTATCCATTTTGAAATTGTGTAAGAGGAAGCATGCACCTCGTCCTTTGGCTCAAAAATATGAGGTAGGATATTTCCTCGAGATAACCGTCTGGCTTCTATACGTAAAAGAACAGATGTATGTATACTTCTGCACTAGAAATGGAACTAAAATTAATATCCAGGTTCATGTCGGTTAAGAGTATAGTGTTAAATGCGGTACATATTCGATGGATTGGAGATTTTAGAACAGTGTTGGTTTTTGCTTGCGGATAATAAAACGTGTTGCACAAGAGGCTTGCATATCAGGCAACTGTAAACTGAACCCTACCTAAGAGTTGAGATGCATCGATATCAGAATGAAGTAAATTCTATTGAAACTTAATATCAGCTTGATTTCCCCGACTATGTAGTGATATGAGGCCTAATGTCTGCAATAGTATCGCATGACTGTACCCTTAAGGAGGAACAAACCAGATTGTCTAAAATGCAAGTATTTTAAAAATTATCTTTGAACAGCTTCCAACATATTAATATGCGTTATATAAATGAGTGACCATATTAGTGACCCATATTCCAGCTTAGAGCGTACAAATGAAGATAGAGCATAATTGCTGGCTCCAAAGAGTCGAATGACCGGCTATTTCTTATGATGAATTCTAATGCCTTCAGAGAGGATTTGATGATATTTAAAATATTATCTAGAAAAAATAATTTAACATTGAATGTGATACCCAACCCCTCAACAATCGTGCAACGATTTATAGGGATGTTGTTAAAACGATAATCCGTTATAATCAGGTTAGTTTTACAAGTATACGTGAGGATGGTACACTTGGACACATTCATGTCTAATTTGTTTGAAGAACACCACAAGGAGAGAGCGCTGATTTGTTGTTGCAGAAACGTGCAGTCTTTATTCGTTTGAATTATATAATAGGAAGAGCAAAAGGCTTAGATTGCTTCCCTGAGGAACTCCTGAGGCAGGTATAAGGAAGTCTGATTGATAGCCATTACAACGCACATACTGTTTTCTATTTAGCAGGTATGTCTGGAACAGTGATGTTAGACGTGGAGCAAACCCAACGGCTGCAAGTTTATCCAGCAATAGTCCATGATTAATACGATCAAAAGCTTTAGAAAAGTCCGTATATGTGCCATCGACTTGTTCGTTAGAAATATTTCGAAAGATACTGGCTGAGTATGGAGTTGATAACCGTTGATCGGTTCATGTTGATATTCTGATAGGGATGGTAGAATTTGTGAATATATACAATGATAAAAACATATTTCAAATCCTTTAGCGAAGTTGTTAATAATCGCTATTCGGCGATAATTTTCAATAGAACTAACACTTCTTTGTTAATGAATAGGAATGATTTTAGTTGTCTTCCAGTAATTGGGAAAAACACAAGTTGTTAAATAGATAGCATAATGGTTTAGCAAAAGCATTTGCGGAATCTCTTTCCTAGGAAGTTAGGTAAGTTGTCATGTCCCATTGTGTGTTTATTTTTTAACTGGTTCAATGCACGATAGATGTCTGATTCCTTAACTGGCACCACAGTGGTCAATTGATTACAGTTTAATGTTGCAGAATTTTGCTGGTCAGAGTTGAAAGAATATGCATAAACTGATATAACGAAATGTTTGTAGGCATTCACAATTGAAGATGGTGTTATAAACGAGTCTCTGTTTTCAGTCTTGACAACGTTAGGATAACCGGAAGACCTCTTTTTGGAATTAATAAACGTCCAATGTCGATGATCGAACTCGAATTTATAATCAAGGAACAAGAATAAATTTGAGTTCGATTATCGATACGCAGTTTTTACTAATAAAACAATATAGGGAAGACAGAAGACAATACGTCAGATACAAATCATCGAACCGTATGATTAATCTGGCGAATATACTCAGCCCTCCTCAGGGCTGCCCTGTAGACTACCGAAACGTCGGACATGTGGATTGATTGATTCACAAACGATGAAGGGAGAAATAGCCCAAACAGAAACCTTCGAGAGGATATTTACTTATATTAAGAAAACGAACATTTTTACATTTTCAATACAAGAAAAGTATTACTATTTTTAAGAAAATATTGTTTTGTGTTATAACGGTGATTCACTTATACTAAGAATCCCTACCTTCGAATTTTCTGCAACATTATCTTAAATCAAGTTAGCGAATTCCTTAAGTAAATACTATTCTTTTATTACAAATATATACAGTAGACGCTCGATTATGTGAATGATATCAAGCAAGCACTGTTCACATTACTGAAAGTTTACATTAGCGAACCTTATTTTATTTATAAAGGAATTGCATACAGGAAAATATGTATGTTTATTGAAAAATAAATTATGAACAATAAATAACATAATACGTATAATATTAAAAAATAAAACATAAATTTTACATTATTTTGGGAAATAACTATTTTTGCTTGCATAAATTTACGCTTGGTATTTTCTAATGCCATCGCCCGTAGTTTACGGAGCACTAGAAAATAATATGTTTTTTTCTTCAGCCCAATCTAACGCTTGATTAAAAATTCCTACAGCTTGCACGTCACTCACTGTATCTTTTATTTCAATCGGAGGATCGTCCTCTGTACTCACCCCATTTTCCTCTTCATGTGCATCATCCATCTCTTTATCGATATTCCATAAACTAACACCGGTAATTGTGCAAGCACTATTGGGAATTATTGCTTTTAATAATCAGAGAACATCCGATGATGCACTGTCAATAACCTCAGCATCAGATAGTAACTGTTTTCTAATGATGGTTAGCGGTACATTGTCGTCATCGTCATAATCATCACTGGAGTAAAGCAAATTTTTCCAATACTTTCTGATTGGTTGCTGGTTAAGGGCATTCCACGCCATATCTAAATTTAAAATTGCTTCACGTAAAGTTACTTGCTTTAAGGATTCAGACATGTTTTTAGGAATTTTTGATAACGCAGATGAAAGTAGAAATTTTCGATAATACAATTTAGTAATTACAATATTTCTATTACATTTTGATCTGTCGGTTGGATAAGTGGAGATACGTTGGGCGGCATGAACATAACAAAAATTGAGGCATCCTTGCTTCTTAATTGTTAATGTGGAGAATGACTTGGCGCGTTATCCAAGATTAACACTGTCTTTATTACAAGATTTTGCTTTCTTAACAAATCTTTCACCCACAAATTGAATATGTATCATTAAATTACATTACTTATTATTACAGTTTTATTACTATACCTGAAGGACACAGTGCTTCTGGAACCATTCCAGAAATATGCCTTTGATCATCCAGGTGGATTTTGAATAGTTGTAATCAAGGGGACTCCTAAAATTTATAAATGAACGCGCATTTTTTGGCCTTTCCTATTACTAGTGGCTTTATTTTGTGCGTACCACTAGCATTAGTGCACGCTAGAAAAGTTATGCGTTATCTTTCCGCCTTTCTACCCGGAGCAGATTTTTCATGTGATGCAACATAGGGTTTCGTAGGTAATAATTTCCAATAAAGACTAGTTTCATCTACTTTATATATTTGCTCCTCATTTAAATGTAGCTCTTTGATTTTGTTCATTAACTTTTCCTTAAACGGTTGCACTGGCTGTGATGGTGCCGATAATTTTTCACACCTCCTTTTAAATCTTTTTAGCCAGCCATCACTGGCTACAACATTTTCGGTCTGTTTTAGGTTTTCATTGAATAATTTTGCTCTCTCTTTAATTAATTCCTCGCTAATTGGAACATGATTATCCCTTTGTTTTAAAAACCATTTATACAGACGATTTTCCATTCTAGGTGCTTGGGCATATTTTAAAGTTCTGCGATTTCTAGGGCCTGCGTATGTATATGACACACGTTGTAAAATTTGTGACTTGAATCGCTTAATTTTACAGATTGCGGTTTTAGATTCTCCATATGTTCTTGCCAATGATTTTCACTTTGTCACTTAATTTTAAAAATGTTCTTTTATTGGACGAGGATGATCTGTTCTGACGTGATTTTACATGCACATAACTGTATTTCACGAGAGGCAAACGAGCCAACGCTCACAGGAATCCCATATATAAATCGGGGAGCAACCGGTGCCGGCGCAGAAAACGTTTACGTAAACATTCTTTTGATCCATTCAATTACGCACGTAAATCGGGAAATAACCGGTACCCTAAACTGTTACATTATCGAATTGTACGTGGTGCAAGTTTGTTTACATTACCGGGCGTTCCATTTGATCCTATAGTAACAATTTTCTGTTTACATGACCGCGACGTTTCCTCTCTTTAGCGGAAAAACAAATGCTGAGAAAATATTTCTATTGATTTGAAAGAGTAATTCTATTCTGGATAATTGAAACGATTATTTTCTTGAATAAAGACGGACAGTCTTGATTCAAGCAAACGTTTCTCCGTGCGTAGGCTTCCGCGAAACACAGTTTAAGAAACTTTGTTTGAAATGTAAATACGATATTGGAAATTTTCACTCTATAACTTAAAAAAGAATATCGAAACATATAAGTTTTTGTTGAAGATACCTTAATTTAACACTTGTTGAAAAATAATATTGATTCTATTATACTCATTGTTTTTTAAAAAGTGATTATCATCTCAGATTTTCAAAATTAGAAGTAAAACCCGTTTGTAGGCTTGTATTAACTTGTATCCCTATTTAATTTCGTCTATTTCTCGCAACAAACAGAACCCACTGAAGTATGAAGTTATAATAATTTCGTTACGAGAAATGCTCAATTATGTTAGCGTATAAGGCGACGACAAATCAGTTTGCGCGGTCCTTGAAGTACTTTTAAGGGAAGCGAAGGGATGTTAACCGTCGCAATCGGTTGGACAATTTCGGATCCGCCCCATTCCGCTCCACCCACACAAGTCACGCGCCTGTCGAACAAATTTTCGACTAATATTTATGTATAACTATAAATGCGGAAACGAGTCTCTTGCGAAAATTTACCGGAATGCTTTAGAATATACTTAGTCCTGTAAGGAAGCAAGACGACACGTGAATTCTCGACAATGGAAACGAAACCAAAAGTTAATCAACCATCGGATCCGAAAGATTTCTTCGCAAGGATCTACGGTCACTTAGAAAGTTCATCCGCGAGTGGAAATTCGGCGAAGAACGATTGTGATAGTGGAAATTTGCCAGGGACGCAATCAGTGGTAGCACCGGTTCCTGTTTTAGCTGCTCCGTTACCGTTCTTTTTACCGCATTCTTCCGATACACATCTTAGTGTTGCTGCTGCAGCGGGATTATCGGCATTTTGTAAGTTAGATTTTCGATTTTCACTTTTTATGATATCAAGTTAACCAGTCCATAATTATAAAAGATAATAATCCCAAAAGCTATAATGTTGAAAGCCTCTTTAAACTTGTAAATGGTTTAAATTCATTTAGATATTCATGTATGTAGGTTTACAACAATTAACTATGATCTTTTAATGAAGTATTAACTACCTAATGTATTTTTATAATTTTTAAATAGTTAAGAAAATACATTAAGCAAAATTATCATTTTACTGTTAAATTTTTACACACTTTTATGCACTCAGCGAAATTTCTAGTTCCATATGAACTTTTGAATAGAATATTCAGTTTTCTTCATATCTTTGAAGTTAATGCAGAACTACAAAGAAACACAAATGCAAGAGAAAATAATATTAAAAAATTATTACATTTTCTACAGAGAATATTTACAATAATAGTAACTCGAAATATTTCTATAGGTCCATTAGCACAAAATTAATAAATAAGACAAATACATAAACCATAAACAAGTTCTTTCTAAACTTAGTAGTGAGTGTTAGATCCACTATTCAAAATAACTTTAAACATCCGGGTCTTCATATTGGCTATCAATTTGGTCAAAGTTGAAATAGGAATATCATTCCAACACTTCGTTACCGCAGGTTTTAGTCTTTTTGACGCTATCGTATTATTTATTATTGTTATACACTTCTATGGCCAATATTCCCCAACGATATTACGATATATATATACTATAACGATAAACATCCAGTTTTGCGTAGGCAATAATTTATCAAAGTCCAGGGGCTTTATTGCTATGGGTAAAAGCCGCCCAAACCATTTCACTACCACCACCAAATTTCAGCTCATCGCAATTTCAGTGTTCTTACATAAATCGGGCCCGTGATATTTGTATCCATCATGCCCGTCCAAGTTAATTTTTTTCACGTCAGATAATATGACATTGTTTCATTCATGATCCCGTGTCATATGATCTTGCGCGAATTTCAGTCTTGCCTGTTTATGTGTCTAGTTTAAAGGTGATTTTGAAACCTTTTTTAGGCACCGAAAACGTTGTTGCGCGGTTAGATTATCTGAAGAGGCATATATATATATACACTACCGCTCAAAAGTGTTTAGGCACCCCTGTTTTCATGGATTATTCATATAGAATTATGTTTACCAAAAAAACATTATAATAAAATGAAATACGTATTTAAAATGTAGTTCAGTAAGATAAACACCCATTATATCGCATAAGGTTTACATCATTTACCTGCACTTGGTCGGATTACCATAAACTGTTTATTGCGGTGCAATTACAATAACAATCCCTCTGAATTTACTGGGTAAATTTAGTCATCTGTTAGATTGTAGGTAATACTGTTTAAATTACCTTCCTAGAAGGTTATAGTGAAATCTGTAACCTATGGTCAGTTGCAGTATGGTATTTACTCTATTCACGTCGTGAGCGCAATATCGTGCGACAATTTTTTGCCTCCGCGAAGAGAAATTAGTACGGAAACACGTGCGCTTATAATAGCTTACCATAAAAGTGGCATAAGTAATCGACAGATTGCCAAAAAAATGAAAATACACCACGCTACGGTTGACTATAACGTAAAAAAATATCGGGAAACTGGCAGTTTTTTTAATAAAAGACGGAGTGGAACACCAAAAGCGACAACATCTGCAGATGATCGCAGAATAGTGGTTACCAGCAAGTTAAATAGACGCAAAATAGCCCCGGAAATCACCGCAGAATTAAATGTTGGTCGCCAAAAACTAGTCAGTCAAACATCGCCTACAGAAAGCCGGGCTCCATGGACGTATTGTGATGAAAAAGCCATTACTACGCAAACAAAACAAGCAAAAGCGACTTAAATGGGCTCGTGAACACCAACACTGGACCATAGAAGAGTGGAACAACGTCCAAATTTGAGCTGTTCGGAACCCGAAGATGCATATTCGTAAGAAGATCTGTGGGTGAACGTGCCAGAGAAGAGTGTGTTGCTGCTACCGTGAAGCATGGTGGAGGTTCTGTCATCATTTGGGGCTGTTTTGGTGGCACTACTGTAGGGGACATTGTGAAAATTGACGGTATATTAAAAAAAGGAGGCTACCGCGAAATTTTGGAGAACCACGCAATACCTTCCGGAATTCGATTTTTGGATCAAAATTTTATCTTCCAGCAAGATAGTGACCCAAAACATTTCTCTAAATTATGTAAAGACTATTTACGCCATTTAGAAGACGAAGGAACTCTTAACATTATGGAATGGCCTCCCCAGAGCCCCGACTTGATTCCAATCGGGTTACTATGGGAAGAACTAGATCGGGAAGTACAGAAATCGGCTCCGATATCAGCTACTGACGTGTGGAACAAATTGCAATCGAGTTGGACCTCAATAACACAAGAAACTCTGGCAAAACTTATTGCGAGAATGCCTCGATTGTGTGCTGCAATTATTAAATCAAGAGGAGGTCACATAGATGAAAGCAAAATTTAAATTAAACGTACGTTTTAGGGAAAGTATTTCTTTAACCTTATTTCTTGTAAATACCATATATACCTTCATACGTCCTTTCTATGCGAGCTGTACCAATTTAATTTCCAAAAACTATATGCACTTCTCAAAAATACAATTGTACAAGATGATCGATTTATCATGGGAACTGCGTTTATCTTTATAAATTATATTTTAGTACTAACTTTAAATGGCATAAGTTGCCTAGGTTATTAGAAAAAAAAAATAAAAATTTCAGTACTTTATGAGGAACTATGAATATTCATTGGCTGTATCTTCATTAATAATTACAGTATAGCGACAACCACTTATTCAATGAATAGGCACATGTTTTTTTTTGTAATATTCCCATATCATTAACATACAAATTAAATACCCACAAGTTATAATTTTTGGTGGATGCACCGGCTCTCAGAAATTCTACTTGTAATTCTAATTTTTCTGAGATTGGAATTAGTTCTTTTTCGAAACGTGTTCTCTTTTATTAGCTACCGATGTTTCACTCCTAAGCTAAAATATGTAACTAAAAAACTTTCAAATTTTACTCATCCAGAGACGTAACAGAGCTTCAATTCAATTTGAATAGGAACAACGAAATAAATTAACATTTCATTCAACGTTTAATTTCGATTCGTATAAGACTAAAAAAACTTACCGAACGTAAATATTTCGGCCATGGTGTGTTTAGAACCTATTTTTCCGACTTTCTTATCTCATTAATGTTAAGTAACCGTTGCTGTAATTCAGATTGATAATATACGGAACTTTTCTTGTACAAAATTTATAGATTAAAATTTTAGAAACGAAAGATAGAAACGATATAATTTTTAAAAAAACTGCCTTCGTTAAATGTAAAATAAAGACAAGGCATACGAGGTTTTAAACAACACAATTAATTATCTCTGGTAGAGAACTTAAAACTGCCAGAGCTGGAGTTTTATATTCAGGAGCCTCACAGAATAAAAGAATTATTGAGAGAGAAGAGAAAGAAATTGAATATGAATTATGAATTTCCCGAAATATTTTTAAAATATTTCTAAGTAAGGTAATTCTGAGCGTAACACAATATATTAGGTGCGATCAATCATGTGTTTGTTGAGTGAACGTTAATTTTTTTGAAGAACTTAATATTCCATTTTCTTCTTACTAATTGACACCATTCTTCTATTATTATTGTATCAACATCGATTTGTTGTTGCAGTTTCTTGTTTTGAACAGAAACCCAATCTACCATAAAAATTATGGCGAGCATTGGACAGTGTTTCGGGTGGCACAGTTCTTATTGAATATGCTATTTTTGCTCGGAACTAATTGGTTTGGCTCTGTTTTCCTGCATCTTATGAATACTTAATTTTGCATATCCCCAGACGAAGGAACACTGAGGAACAGGTCAGGTGACCTGCGAGGCAGATAAGAGGCACTCATCCTGTTAATAGACAGTTTTGAAAACTATTTTGCCAAATATTACTCTCTTATTGTGAGCCGTGCAACCATCCTGCTAAAACTAGTATGAATTTCCCTAAATAGTTCTAAGCGTATCAATAAGGGCGTAAGATTTTAATTGCCCGCCATGTTTGATAGTCATAATGACACGTGATGGTGACGTAACAGATCGAAAGTTGACAGATGCGAGTTAGTTAACATGGAATATAACACGATAAAAAACGCGTCCTGATTCCTAAACATTATTATCAAAATGGTGAAAGTCTGATTGCGTCCAATATTCGGCCGACAGAATGTTTCTCATTCATTTACTGTGAAAAGAATAATCGAAAAACTTGAAAGTACTGGTTAGTGATGTGAAACACGCGACACGAACTCGCAGAGGTCGTTCAAAACAAAACAAAGCCGTAAGTCCAGATGTCGATTCATCATCATGCACAGGAATTGGACATTACAATAGCCACTCTTTAGCGTATTCTAACTAAAGATTTGCACCTCCACGCCCACAAAGTCCAAATGACTCAACAACTTACAACAGACCATGCACAGCGAAGAGAGTTCACCAATTAGATTCTTCTTTCAAACAGAAATGAAGGTTGATTTTGCGTACAAAATAATTTTCAGTTATGAGGCCCATTTTCATCTCGATGGCTTCGTTAATCGGCTAAACTGCCACATTTGGGGCTCGGAAAATCCACGAATGATTCATCAGAAAGCAAAACATTCAAAACGTGTCACCGTCTAGTGTGCCTTGTGGTCTGGAGGAATAATTAGACCATATTCCTTTGAAGATGAGGAATGTAATGCAGTAACCATGAATGGGGAACGCTATTGTGCTATGGTAACGCAGTTTTTTGTGCTTCAATTGGAAAATATTGCTTTTGGCGACATGTGGTTTCAGTAGGATGGTGCTACATGTCGTACCGCCCGTGAAACATGGCTGTCTTGCACGAATTTGCTCCTGGCCGTGTCATTTCCCGGGTTGGTGACCAGATTTGGTCGCCACGTTCTTGCGATTTAACTCCTTTGGACTTCTGGCTGTGGGGTTATCTGACGTCACAGGTCTATGCCAACAAGTTCGCGACCACCGAAGCATTGAAGGCCGCAATTACATGCTTTATCAATGAAATACCGCCACATGTATACAATGGTATTATTGCAAACATTGTCAAAGAGTACGCCTGTGCCAGCAAAGCCATGACGGTCATTTACAAGATACACTAGGGTGACAGAATAAAATAGACACCAGGTAAAGTGTTATAAATATGTAAACAGCTAAATTCTAGGAACGAATTAAGAATTTTCTCTTGTCATTAGAGTAGGGGTAGATGCATCGTAAGGAATTCGTTATAGTTTAGTATCGTTACAACTATGCCTCGCTTACAAGGTTCGAGTGATATTAGCGACTTCACCCGAGGTGTCGCATCGTTGGCCAGAGTGAACGCGGTGTTTCGCAACGTAAAATAAGTAAATTTTTAAATATTCCGTTGTCCCCACAGTTAACCGTGTGATTACACAATTTAAACGCAAGGAAAACACAACAGCGAAGCCGAGACCAGGTCGTGCCGGACCTTCTGAAAGAAGTAAAAGGGTGCTTGTGCGCGAAGTGTTAAGAGAACCGCGAAAAAATACAGCTAAGCCTGCGGCAACTTCACAGAATAGTTAGCGCACCGTTCTGCGATACCTCCACAGTGTGGGTATGTATAAAAAGGTGACAAAGAAAAAACCTCTCCTTACGGCGTTTCAAAAACGGCGCCGAATGGCTTGGGCACTCGAAATGCGAACGAAGCCCGAAGAGTTTAGGCGGTCTGTCATTTTTTCAGACGATACTGCCAATTCAGTGATAGTGGTCGTACCTGGGTATGGAGACGTTCGTCACCGCAACTGGACGACAAATTTTTACATCAGACGGTGAAATACGGCGGTGTAAACGTCATGGTGTGGTATGGTGAAAGATCGCAATTAGTAATCTGCGACGGAAATATAAATGCGGCAAAATATATCGAAATGTTAACAGAAGGACTACTACCGATATTCCACAACGCCATTTTATCTAAAGAAGACGCCACTTTTATGGAGGATGGAGCACCCCGCCACAAAGCAAGAACAACATCCACATGGAAAGAGGAACAGGGGATTCGGATTTTACCATGGCCAGGCCAATCACCAGACATGAATCCGATAGAGAATGTTTGGCACATAATCCAGACAAATATGGCGAAACGACCCCGAAAACGCAGCAATAAGGAAGAACTCGTGGCAGCTGTTGCAGAAGAGTGGTTAAATATTCCAGAAGACACCATTAATCATTTAATAGATTCTAAACCACGACGATTCGCAGCACTTCACGCAAGTAAAGGTAGATCAACAAAATATTAGTCTAATTTAAAAATTTTAAAATATTTTGTATATATAACGAGAATAGAATCTTTGTTTTAATTAGTAGGTGTCTATTTTATTCTGTCACCCTAGTGTATTTTGTTTCATACATAATGCCCAAATGTATACATTATAAATCAATAAATATTTCAGTATTTTGCTACAGAAAACAATGTTTTATTGAACCTTAAAATATTGCCTCCTTATTGAAACACCCTTTATTAGAAGCAATCAACCTTATGACGGGTAGTGCATGTAAGTGATTTTTTCCCAAACAAATAATGTAATTTCAATCCTACAGTTGGATACGGATAAAATCGCGATAATGAAGAAAGTACGTTGATAATATCAACAAAATGTTATACAAGTGGTACGGACGCGGTGGTGGTGAATAATCGCTGATAATAATACTGCGTCGATGGATTGCACGGATGATAATAGCACGAACACATGTCAAGTCTCACCCCCACCGTCGCCCAACAGTATACCGATCCGGTGCCGAAGCTCTGCATTCGGACTTGTTCAACTGTAGCGCCGTAATCACATCATAATAATATTTTACATTTTCATATTGTTGTCGTCGTCGGACTTTCGCGCTGTTTCCATCTCCGTCGTTTTGTTCGGCGGCGGGACAATATGAGGAATGCCGGTAACGAGAGTGGAAGAAAGATAGCTGTATACCGTTGAAGCTGCTATGCGACATCCTGCCTCTGAGCTTGACGAGGTACAGCGACGAATTCGTCGGATAGCGAAAGAGATTTCGACGACTAGTGCGTGATCAGTTCAGCGGGCCGTAAACGTTACGGCGGCAGACTCTTATTCAAACTTTCTCACTTAGTGGGAAATTATCCCGCCGCTATATAGAGATACTGATCCGGATTTTTTTCTTTTTTGGAAATTTTATCTAACGGATACAGAATTCCTTTCTTGGAGTTGAGAGGACGAATAAAATTTTATCACGTCATTTTTGAATTTTAAGCAAATATTTTTACCTTCTATTAACTATCAATTACATTTTGCCATCAAGTTTGCACCAAAAGAAACAATCTTCTTACCTGTTCAGCAGTCAGGATTTTATTGGCCCATGCAGTTGATGATTTGTTACGTAGTATTGATAACAACCAAATTACTACCTTAATTTTATTATTATTATTCAAAAGCATTTGATACCATTAACCATTCTTCTTTCTTCATTCGCTATTCTGAAGCATACGAGGACGACCTGAAATGTTTCCGAAATCGACAAGAAAAACACGGTATTGCTGTAGTTTTTTATTTTTCGATGTAGTCTCCTCGAGGATCAATACACTTTTGTGTTCCAGTCTCTTAAAGCCGTCGGAAAAGTAGGATGCTTCGAGGTGATCTCCTCATTTGAGGCAAATTTCTTTCTTCCCATTTTTTCAGATTTCGGAATAAGAGAAAGTCGCTGGGGACTAGCTTAGGTGAATATGGAGGATGAGAGACCAGTTCGTAGCGCAACTCATCCAATTTGGACACGACGATGCGGGATGAATGAGGCAGTGCATTGTCGTGGTGGAAAACCACTTCTTGCCGCTGCAAATGAGGTCGTTTCTCCTTCAATACTGCATCGAATCGGGTCAATAAATCGCTGTAGTATTGCCCCGTGATCGTCCTTCCCTTTTGCAGATAGTCGATGAGGAACACATCTTGGAACCCCAATAACCTTTCCGGCCGATGGAAAGGTCTTTATTTTCATCGGAACCGATTCGTCCGGAAAAGTCCACTGTTTCGACTATTTCTTGGTCTCCGATATGTAGGGGTGGATCCAAGTCTCATCTACAGTTACGAAACGCATGAAGAAATCCATTGGACTGCGTTGAATTCTTGCCAGACACTCCTCCGAAACGGTCACACGATTTCCTTTTTGCTCCGGTGTGAGCAAACGCAGTATCCATCGCGCCGAAAGCTTTTTCATGCCCAAAATTTCGTATAGAATATGCCCATCCTTTTGAGATGCCTGTTATCTCTGCTATTTCTCTCAGCTTTAATTGGCGATCGGCTAACACGATGTCATGAATCTTGTCGACGATTTCATCGTTGGTAGCAGTTGTTGGAGTGGTGACTGAGTAGTTCGTCACTTGTGCTTGTGCGGCCACGTTTGAACTCGCTCACACAGAAACTGATGGTAGAAAACGATGGAGTACGTCCGCCATGAACCTCTAGCAAAATATTTCGAATTTCCGTCGCCCTTTTTTGCAACCATCCAGAAAATGAAACCCACTCTTAAACAATTGACAATAGACGTCTGAAATTTTGACAATTGCCATAAAAAGGCTGCCCTCGCCGACCAATGAATCCACTTTAACCGTCGTGCTCCATCTCGTGCCGATTCCAGAAGCAGTCGCCCTCGTTTCAAAAGTTCATATGGAACTATAGAAATTTCGCCAAACGTATAAGCACTTTGATACAAGGTTTAGCAACTTAACTGCTGAAGATATGGGTTGGTTCAAGAAATCTCCACAAGCAATAATATTTTGGGCAGCCGCAACAATATCCTAATAATATGTTTAGTGAGCCTTGAATTAAATAGCATTTCAAACGTGTAATAGAAACACTAATAAACAGCAACGTTATTTTATATATTTACCTCAATATTATTTAAAAAATACAAATTAACATTGAATTGAACGGTAAATTTAACTGGAATGTCTAAATTTAACTTCATTTACGCAATTACTACAACGTTGTAAACAAACGTTTAGTTAATGCAAAATTAAAGAATACTGTCAACTAATGATGTAAATTTTCTCCTCATAAACAAATATTCTGTGCCAATTATGTGGCAGCTGAATATCGTATCGAAATTATTCTGACAGTTACGAAAGAAAATACGACCAAGTTTCAGTAATAAATACGAAACTGATACCGAATTACGCTGAAGCAAAATCGTAACCACTTCCCACGCAATGATAATTGACAAATTGCTCGTGAGGAAGTCGCATGTTAGGTCGCATTTATCCTTCGGCGGGAACTAACAAGGTGAACGAGCGTCGATTTTAAATTAAAATCGGACGACATATGGTATTATTTATCAGGGCTTCGGTCTTCCGTCAATCACAGCACATGACACATCCTCCATAATGCACACCTATGGATACGCGGATTCATTTCTGCGTGCAGTTCCTCCTCAAGTTTAAGTGACCATAAGTTCGGGTTCGCACGAAACCCTCTCGCTCCCGAACGGTGATGATCAACGGTAACGAATCAACCATAATTCCTAATTTTTGCATTTCCTGCACCCTATATCTGATATAATAACCATTCCGCTCCATTAACCCCGTAATATATCGTTTTGTCTGTTATGTAACAAACACTTATATACTTTGTAACGCCTAGAGGGATGTTTAGATGATTTGTTATCGTATTGTTGTACCGATCTTGTCAATGAATTGTTCGTGATGTGAATTACTGGTGTTTTACTGGGAGCTATGAACTGAATTGTTAAATTTTGTAAGATTTGTTTTTGTTATTGTGATAAAGGACACTTTATGGTAAATGGTGAAACGTGAAATTATTAAAAATATAAATTGATCTTATCTTCAGATTCTTACATATCCACGATATTTTATAGTGTACAACGAAACACTTTGAAGATGTCCTTTGTTTTCAGTAAATGAAAAAATGTTCTGACGGTGGTTAGCAATTATAATTATAATATATACACTACCGTCACAAACTTTTGGAAGTGAATACGAATTTCTTCAAAACATAAATATTAGTGTAATAAAACCGCCTTTTTTAGTCCTTTTTTAAACTAAATTATTTAAAAACATAATCTATTAAAATTTATTTAATATAGGAAACATTATAAGAAAAATTAAATTTAAACCACTTTAGTGCCATATTATGCTAACACTTTAACGTTTTTGGTGACTTGGACTTTTGCCCATCATAGATTACGATATTTTTCATGTAGAGTGTGCGGCAATAGGTTTTGACTAATTTTGATCTAAGCTTGTGTACTAAGTAGCGGAGGAATAGAAAGAAACAAAGTAAAATATATTTCACTTGCTAAAAGAATTACATTTAATGGTCATACAAGTAACATCTTATTTTTTAAAAATTATGATTTAAATGACCACCGCCATTTTCGATGCAGTCGGATATCGGTTCACGTATGTACACTGACGACAACCCTCTGTAGCATATTCATATGAATTTCCTGTACCATGATATTTTTAAACCCTTGTAATGCTCGTGGCATATTGGTGAAAACTTTAAAT
Source organism: Trypoxylus dichotomus (assembly GCA_023509865.1). Taxonomy (NCBI): domain Eukaryota; kingdom Metazoa; phylum Arthropoda; class Insecta; order Coleoptera; family Scarabaeidae; genus Trypoxylus; species Trypoxylus dichotomus. Next base: position 42,317,409 of record CM042081.1, read on the forward strand.
TTCAAATACCCCCGCAAAAAGAAATCAGGTGTTGTTAAGTTCGGGGATCGTGGTGGCCAAACAATGTCACACGATTGCACGAAATCAGGCGACCTGAAAACATATTCCTTAAGACAGCCATTGCAATTCGTGCTGTGTGGCTAGTAGCTGAAATCACAACTGTTTTACACCCCTAAACCCTGTAAATCGGCACGTGGAAAGTTGAATACGTAGGCTTCCACGGCCGGAGTCAGTAATAAACGAACTACTTCCGGAATTCGACCGTGTCATGATGGGATATATAGAGATGAAATAAGAGTAAGAGGAGAAAGAAATAAAAAGAAAAAGAGATAAAAGGAAGAAAAATTAAAAATTAAAAAAAAAAGGGGTGGGGGGTGAAAAAAAGAGAAAAATGAAAAGAGTAAGAGAAGGAAGGAGACAGAAAAAAGGTGAAAAGAATAAGAGAAGGAAAGAGAGTAAAAAAGGAAAAAAGAAAGAAAGAAAAAATAAAGAGAAGAAAGAGAAAGGTGGGATCTCGACGTTTCGGCTCCGTCGTAGGAGGCTTCTTCAGGAGGAATAGGGAAACCACTTTGGCAGAAGGCTCGACAACTCGACGTGTTAACCACGTTAGAGGCGAAAACCTTCTGAAGGTTTATTACGTAAAAATTTGTTTAGCATTTCCACATCTAGATGTTATAGTCATTGTTTCATTGTTCTGTTCGAAAAAGAACGGGTCTAAAATGTCAAACGCCAGATGATTATGGTTACTGAGACTCTACGTCACATGGATTAGCAACGCAATAAACAAAATTACCCCCTCCAATCGGTTATATCAGGGCCTTACTCTCAGATTCGTCAAAACCTACTGCCGCACCCTTTAGATTATATAGGTGACGAGAAGTTTTTGTTAAAGTGACATTTTAGTAGTTTTCTCCTTCCTTACTAGATACATCACTACTAAAAGGGTGTTTGCATGTTATAAATATATTGAAAACAAGTATGCTATAAGGACGTGATGCACTATCCACGGTTTTCGTATATGACTACGCTCCGGTATTGTGCGAACCTCTTTATGCTTCATCTACAACCTGGTTATTCATACATCGACCTTTCCATACTATTAGGAAATCAGTAGAATCACGCTGGTGTTTATAAAAAGTCGCAACGGCAATATCTATAGTTACAAACAAAGTAAATAAGTTTTATTTCAATCGTGCTAGAGTTTTCAAGCATTTTTTTATATTCCATAACTCCACCAAACCATACATGACTGTTGGCGGACAACCAACTATTACTAACTTAATTGAGCTTACTCAAAGTATCAGTGAAATCTTTGTTAACTGTAATTTACGTTGATTAGTTAAACATTTGATACGATAGATCATTACATCCTAACATCTTTCTGGCACTGGTTTCTACCCCAATTCTGTTACTTTAATCATACCTTTGTAATCGGTCATATTATGTGCGTTATAATGGATTCGTATTTCGCACTTCCGTTGCATTAAGTAGTGTACCCCTGGGTTCTAACTTAGGTCAACCTCTATTTAACTTCGTACACATGATATAGATTTATGGTCACAGCATCAAGAGATGACAAGTGAGAAATTTGTTATAAAATTTATTCAATCATTAGATTGATTCACCTTTTTTGATATATCAAGTTTATACTACCGTACCCTACTACAATTGCAGATTGTCTGATACGCTTTATATCCCTGTCCTGCGTAGGAATATCTTACCAAAAGCACCAGTAGAACATATTTCCAACAAATCTTAACCAAACGTATGGTGAGCTTTCTTAATGATTTCTTTATCTCAACGCTTTCTGTTTTCTTTTCTTCCACACTGCATCTCGAACAATATTATTCGATATGAATTTATTTATTACTTTAAATATCAAGGAATGCAAAACCAAACGCTTTTTTAATCTCATGTGTTATATAGATTGCATTTTTAATAACATCCGCAATTATTAGATTTTTTCTTGAATCTGTTTGGGTAAACACAAACTTATTATTACAATAATTATTATTATCATTATTATTATGACTGTGTTTCCTAGGATCATTTACTGTTTCTTTTTCTTGCATCACATCTAGATCTATTTTTCACATTAACGATATGCACAAACTCGCTGAAATGTTCTGAAACTATTGATTTGTTATAGGATTTCAAGGAATTGACAGAAATTACGGTGCATCATTTACCAAGTAGTTCCCTCGAATTTAAGTAATTCGACCATAAAAAATATTAATATTGGATTCAGAAATAAATATCGGCTATGATACGTTTTCACTGCAGAAGTTGCTAAGAAAATATAAAAATAGCATAAAATGATTTAAAAGAAAGAGCTATATTTGATCAATATATGTTGTGGACTTCCACGTCTGTGTTAGCTGTGAATTTTTATTTCTAAGAACTAACTAATAGAGCGTATACTAAAGGTAGTGTAACTTACTGATAATACAGGGTGACAATATAGGCTGGCGCTGGGGAACGAGAAATTTTGAAATAACGTAACTTCCACGAATAAATTCATAAAACTAGTAATTTATTAACGAAAGTGCATGTATGCAGTATGCCATTTATGTCTTTACAATCAAAATGTCCAAAAGTGTCTCTTTACTTTTTAAAGATGACATCCGAAAGATGTCCTCCCATTCGGCGTTCACACTCTAACAGCCTGTTATGAAAACTCTGGAATGCGCGCTGTAGCAAATCTTGGGGAATGGCAGTGATTTCTTGTTGAATGTTCTCCTTCAGTTCATGGATTGTAGCAGGTCGTGTACGGTACACCTTGCCTTTAAGATACCCCCACAGGAAGAAGTCGCACACACTAAGATCAGGGGATCTCGCAGCCATTCAATGTCACCGTTACGTGAAATAATGCGTCTTCCAAACAATTGACGAACTGCTGTCATCGAATGTCGAGCAGTGTGTGACGTGGCTCCGTCCTGCTGAAACCACATGTTTTCCATGTTAAGATTAAGCTCGTACAGTCTCGGTGTAAAGAATGTTTGAAGCATTTCAACATATCGAGCGGATGTTACTGTCGCTGCACTACCATCCTCACGTGCAAAAAAAGAAGGGCCGATAATACCATTACATGATACAGCACACCATATTGTGACCTTGTCGCTATGTAGTGGTCGCTGGTGTAACTCACAAGGATTGTCCTGGGCCCAATAACGAAAATTTTGTTTGTTTACGAAACCGTTCAGGTGGAAATTCGCGTCCTCGTTAATTTTAGCCAATATCTGCCTACTAAACTCCATACGTGACGCTGGGTCTCGTTCATGTAATTGTTGCAAAATCTGCCTTATAGGGATGGAAATGTAATTTGTGCAGTATTCTTTGTAAGCTTCGTCGCTTAATTCCTAGCGTAGATGCATGCTGTCGAACGGAGCGGCGAGGACTTCTCTCGATTGCAGCTCTAATAGCTTCAATGTTCTCTGGGGTACGTACCGTTCGAATTCCACCTGGAGCTTTCTTTTTCAAGACAGATCCTGTTTCTTTAAAATTATGTACCCACGTTGTAATCGCATGCGTAGATGAGACACGTCCATGACGTCTAAGCTGGTAATGCTGTCGAAATATTCTCTGCGCGGCAGTCGCACTATCACCATTTCTATAAATCGCTCTCACAGCTACTGCACGTTCCGCACCAATCCAACGATCCATGATTACTAAATGGCAATGCGTTCACAACAATTGTGCGACGTTACGAACAACTGCCGGCTCTACAGTGCTGACAACTGTAACGTTCAAAATGTCCCGTTCCCCTGCGCCACCCTGTATGTGCATGGAGTTGTTTGTGCATATATACCCTCGTTATTTGTAGATAATTCATAACTAGAAATTAAGAAAACCCATAGGTGGCCAAGTACTTATGGACGGCAGTATACACTCTTTTTTAAAACTTCCTTATTCCTTTGGAACTTTTCAGCTTTAAAAATAAAACCTTTCAAATTCAAGATAAAATCAACCAAAGGAAGCCAGATCTGTACATGGCAAATAAATTGTCATTTACTATTGGTGGTTTTAATAACCAATTATGTAAGATCCCAAAACTACAACTGAATGAAGAAATATTTTTAAGAGGCATCAATTCTGTTCATAAAACACGTCTCTACTCATTTTGTATATGTAAAAATATCTGTAAATTTTGTGTGAAACTTTTACGATGTTTCTTCAGAAGATTAATACTTAATAATTTCTTACATTCTGTATATTCTTATAGTGGCAAGAAGACGACGTAAGGAAGGTAGGCCCAGAAGACAAAGAACGACATTTAGCAGCGAACAAACATTACGACTGGAGATAGAATATCAGAGAGCAGAATACATTAGCCGAGGTAGAAGATGCGAGTTAGCTGAGACGTTGAGATTATCAGAGACGCAAATCAAGATATGGTTTCAAAACAGAAGAGCTAAGGATAAGAGAATCGAAAAGGCGCAGCTAGATCATCATTACAGGTGATTGAAAACGTTTCCCTTTTCATTTCTATCCTATTGCAGACATAAACTAACATTTTTTTTATCAATTAAAAAGTGGAATGTTTGCTTTCGATTAACAATTTACATCTTTAACTTAATTAGGGACCTACATTAGTAATAAATTACACACAATCAATAATTAAGCGTACGTTATTCTATTCACCATTCCAAGGTACATAATTCTATCACCCAAATGATCATCAAAATGAATTTTCACTGCGTGTCTAATTAATAACCTGTCATATAACTATGACACTCTTGCATGATAGCAGATAATAACTAGTGGAGAAACAGCTGTTTGTTTCGATTAGTTCTGTAATTGGTATTTTTACCACAATTTAGATTATTCTAACTACTTAGAGATAACGTCTCAATAAAAATTCCACATATTTCTTTTTGTTTTTGACCAATAAACACACAGCGCAGCTACACCATTGTCTAACACGGTATTAACTATTCGCAAATGTAAAATTAGCTTTGAAATTGATTTCTTTTTATTACAGAAAAATTTTTGGTACATTTCCTGGAAATATATGTCCGATATGTGGGGATACCCCGTGTTATCACGCGTCAGTGTTACCAATACCGCCATTATTAAGATTGAATAACGTAGGAAACACGGAACTTTTATCGCCAAACGATTCAAGAAGTACAGATGGCACTATTCAGTAATACTCTTACTCTGTAGATTGTATATAGTTACTATGTTATTATTGGAATACATCCGCTTATTATTAATGTAAATAAGTATCAAGTGAACAATACGTAATATTTATAGTTTCTCGAATAAGAAAGTTTTGCGAGACTGCATAATACCAATAATTAATAATATTAATAGTAATCTGAATTGCAAGTTTATTAATAATTCTGTTTTATTTTTGATTGTAAGATTTCGAATTGCTCACTTGGTAGTACGTTGTTAAATGAAAACATGTAAATAATTATAATTCTAGTCTCTTTATTAGCTGTAAATTACAAGGAATAAAAGCTTTTTTGCATATATTTTGTTATTATTGTACAAAACTTGCTACTGAGAACTGAAAAAATAAGAAATATCCTTCTCCTTTAAAATTAAAAGTATACTGTCGATTTCAGTATATAGTGTGCAATTATAAATAAACCCACTACTAATTTACTGCGATAATTTTCTCATCAACCCTTGATACTAAACACAAACCTTCAAAGTTTCTGTGCAGATTAAGAATATTCTGAAGTGTTATTGGTGCAGTAATGCTAGTGGTACATAGAAAATAAGGCCACTAGTAATAGGAAAGGTAAAAATCTACGTTCATTTAGAAATTTTAAGACTCCCGTTGATTATAACTATACGGATTATATGCAAACTGTATATATTTTATTTTTTGCATATCTTTAATCATAGTCTATATGTAGACGTATTGCACTAATTGAACTTAATTAGCATTAAATTAGTGGTTGCATATATTGAATATTTAGGCATTTCTATGCATATTTTTTACAAAAGTTGCATATATTGCATATTTAGGCTTTTTCTTATCCTTTCTATTAGTAAAAATTCCTAGTAATTGCTAATGTAGATCGACAACGGACAATTCTTAGAACGATAAATCTTTTACATTGGCTTCTCTTGTACTTTCTCCCACTAACTACACGTGTTTAATTTCGCCTGGCAGAAGGGATGTGGTAAATGCGTTTTATTATTATTAATTCCCAAATAAACTATTCATTCATTGAATATCTTTGAGCGAAACAGCATGTAATTCTGTTACGTTTTTAAATACTGTGCATACATACAATTAGTATGGGGAACAGAATTTCTTTATGGATTAAGCCGTATCCTGAACTGGTAAAGGATACAGAATTGAAAAATCAGATAGCAAATACTTTTATGTGTATCTTTAGGAACATATTTGCATTGCTGGATTTATTATTGGTACTCTGATTTCCTGCATTTTACGTAATAGCAGAACAAAAATCAGGATCCTCGTCCAATAACCGCTGAAAACTTCTTTCTTCCGAATTATTCAAGTATAAGATTTGCGAGATGTCGTAATCATCGACAATACAAAACAATCAATCAAAGTACAATTGCGGCTGCTTGCCATCCGATTGGAATTATTGAAGCGCCGTAGTCGGTGGTATCTCCGAATTTGAAGAAATAAATATCCGTTCCTTCGTATGGGTCCTATTAGACGTTCGGACGGAAATAAGGAAAAAGGAGGAAGAGGAACACGGAACGATATAATGCGAGGGTCAAGTTTTAAAACGATCGCGGGAAAGGGGCCACCTGGGCTAGCGCGGCTAATCTCCTCTCCTTTGTGTTTATCATCATCTCTGCACGCTTCGTTTGAGACCATGATTGTCGGACACGATATTTATATAGCGCACAACAATAAAGCGCTCTTTACAAGCATTTAGTGTATCATTAAAAGGAGAAAGCGTATTCGTGATGCTTTTCTACGTTTGAAGATGATAAAATGTTCGCTCAAGCCTTATTAAGATATCTCTCCGCTTTTATCATTCTAGATGGAGAAGGTTTCGACTAATTATATTTTTATTTACGCAAATTAAAGAGGAATATCAAATGAATGAAGATTGAGGTGCGTTACTGGAAACAGTTAAAAATTATTTTGTATCTTTACTGTAAAATTTTAGATGAATAAAAATTATTCATACTTTGTAAATTGAGTATTTTTGGGCATTTTCTTATATAAAATAATATATCCATTAAAAATCCTGAACATTTGTTATTGTCATACTGAGCGTCCTAAAAGTTTTTTCCAATTTGTTTTGTTCACTGAACGGGCACAATCATTAAGTGGGAGTATGCCAACGCTAACCCCGTCGATGGGAATTTAGTCGCTAATAGACATAACACATGGGCTGAAAAGTCCCGGGCCTAACACATAGATGACGCTAGTTTTATTGCAGTCACCTTTCTCTCAGTTAGTACTAACCTTCAAAAGACTGCTGTTAAACTGTCATGATATTCTATTCATTAGTTTGTGAATTATTGTGCTAAGAGTCACGCTACTTTTGTTATTTTCAAAAGAATGGATCAAAAACAATTTCGTGTTTTAATTTTACACTGCTTCTTGATGGGAAAAAATACCGTTCAAGCGAAGCAATGGCTTGAAAACTGTTATGGGGACTCCGCTCCATCAAAAACAACAATAAAACGTTGATTTGCTGACTTCAAACGTGGTCGTAGATATACCGACAATGCAAAACGCAGTGGACGTCCAAATGTGGCGGTAACACCAGAAAACATCAAAAAAATCCACAAAATCATTTTGAATGATCGAAAAGTGAACTTGCGTGAGGTAGCTGACATCGTAAAGATATCAAAAGAACGTATTGGCTTTATATTGCATGAGCATTTGGCTATGAGAAAGCTCTGTTCAAAGCGGGTGCCGCGTTTGTTCATTGTTGACCAAAAACAAGAACGTGTTGATGATTCTGAGCAGTGTTTGGCCATATTTAAACGTAACAAACCGGAATTTTTGCGTCGATATGTGACAATGGATGAAACATGGATCCATCACTTCACTCCGGAATCAAAACGATCGTCGTTTGAGTGGACAGCAACTGGTGAACCTCGTCCAAAGCGCCCGAAAGCACAACAATCGGCTGGAAAGGTTATGGCCTCGGTATATTGGGATGTGCGTGGTGTAATGTTCATCCACTATCTTGACAAAGGAAATACCATCAACAGTGAGTATCATATAGCGTTATTGGAGCGCTTGAAGGCCGAAATTGCAAAGAAACGACCGCATATGGCAAAGAAAAAAATTTTGTTTCATCAAGACAACGCACCGTGTCACAAGTCAATCAAAACAATGGCAAAACTACATGAATTGAACTTCGAATTGTTCCCCCACATCCACCGTATTCGTCAGATTTGTCTCCCAGCGACTACTGGCTGTTCGCAGACCTCAAAAAAATGCTCGCCGGTAAGAAATTTCGCACGAATGAAGAGGTTATCGCTGAAACTGAGGCCTATTTTGAGGCAAAAGATAAATCGTTCTACAAAAGTGGTATTGAAATGATAGAGCGGCGCTGGAATGATTGCGTTGCTCTTGATGGAGATTACGTTGATGAATAAAGCTAATTTTGAACCAAAAAAACCGTGTTTTCTTTGTTAGGCTCGGGACTTTTCAGCCCATGTGCTATTGAAGAAATTTCTGAAAAACAACCGGAAAGGACTAGTCGGAAGTTTGCTAAAAATTGATTCAATTGAGATTTCAGATTATGCCTCTCATCTAATATAAATCTAAAGCCAAGTCCCTTCCACTCAGAAGAAGAAGGATCAAATTTATTTATGTATAATATCAGAAAATTCAAATATCAACATAATATACATATGAAATATAATTCTTCCGGGTGTTGATCCGCTTAGATAAGGTACTTAAAGTAGTTCGACGTTTTGATTAACAATACAAAATGAGTGCGGCAAAAAGTATAATTTTAATAATTGGGAGAAAGAATTCTTATTTTGTATGGTGAAGGATAAGTGCATTTGTCGAGCATCAGTTGCAATACCTAAGCGTGGGGACATAAAGAGGCATCATAAAACCATTCATAAAAACTATGAAAACGATTTCCCACCAAAGAGTGAATTACAACGATCGCGTCATTTAATATTTCTCATATATTGGCGAAACACAAGAAACCTTTTGAAGACGGAATAGCGAAGAAAGTATTTTTTGAAGCCGGTGAGAGGCTTTATTGTAAATTGTACTTTAATTGACAGTAATGTTTGGGTCAACTTATTTGTGCGAGTCTGTGCTTTCTTAAATAAAAATAGTAATAATAATAAGTTAAAATATCGCAATCAACTGATGAATATATGTCATGTTTGGGATTAGTACTTAGTTAATTACATACCATTTTACGAAAAGTACGGTAAAGACATGCAGTGCCATGCACCAACATCCTAAGATTTGTATTCTTTAGTTTAGTAACTAAACATCGTTTTGTAAAAGAACAATAAAGACGCATTTTTGGATATCGATTTTTTTCGTTAACTTTTTTAGCACCTATGACCTACCTCCGCAATGATACACCATACCTACCTACATTACAAACCTGTGTCACACATACTTGCGGCATCTACAGAATCGATCCCTTGTATTACACAAAAAAGGATTTATTGAGAAACTGAAAACTTATGTACTTATAAATGTACCATTCTCATTTCACACTTATAGTCATACAATAGAATTACAAAATTTAATTGTGGATAGCTTTGTTAAATTAATATTGTCGATATTCATAAGCAAAATAAGTAATTTGAGAATATGATTATTTTGTTGTACATACTATATTACATAATATACTATAAATGAATTAGATGTTTGCTATTTTTTGGTTTTATTCCTAAGTATCTTTTAGATAAATTTTTTATAGTACATAATCTATCTAACTATGAATAAAATTTTTATTTTTGTTGTAATTTGTGATTATAACTACAAAAGAAAACTGGAATACCGGTGAAGCATTAAATATAATACCATTTAAATTTCGCAGGTACACAGTTGACAATGTGCTATCAACAGATGGCTCTGAAATTTGTCCTACAAAGTGCATTGACATGCATATTCCTAGCTGTACTCTTTTATATCCAAATATATGGGATTCCCCTGTGTTTCTAAATCTGTGGCGATCGATAAAGACGTCAACAAATCACCGATACCAGGTAAATCCGCAGCATGGCTCGTATTCGTTTCATACGAAGTCGGTGTTCGATTCGTTGAATGAAAAAACATTTTACGTCCACACGCATCATTGGCCGCGTAAAAACCTACATCTTAATACACCAACATGAACGCAATTTCCGCAAAAATTGAACGTGTGGGCTGGTATTGTTTTCATGAGGCTATGATGAATTCTATCACTGATATCCGTTACCAGTTACATTATCTGATGCTTCGACATACACTACCGCTCAAAAGTGTTTAGGCACTGTCACTGACAGCAAAAATGTATGAAAGCTCAGCAAAAATGTTAATTTTTATTTTTTATGTACAGATACGCGTACATGAATAAAAATATATTAAATAAAAGTGAAAATTAAAACGTTTAATTTAAATTTTGCCATCATCTATGTGACCTCCTCTTGATTTAATAATTGCAGCACACAATCGAGGCATTCTCGCAATAAGTTTTGCCAGAGTTTCTTGTGTTATTGAGGTCCAATTCGATTGCAATTTGTTCCACACGTCAGTAGCTGATGTCGGAGCCGATTTCCGTATTTCCCGATCTAGTTCTTCCTATAGTAACTCGATTGGATTCAAGTCGGGGCTCTGGGGAGGCCATTCCATAATTTTGAGAGTTTATTCCTCTTCTAAATGGCGTAAATAATCTTTACATACTTTAGAGGAATGTTTTGGGTTATTATCTTGCCATAAGATAAAATTTTGACCCAAAAGTCGAATTCCGGAAGGTATTGCGTGGTTCTCCAAAATTTCGCGGTAGCCTTCTTTTTTTAATATACCGTCAATTTTCACAATGTCCCCTACCCTAGTGCCAGCAAAACAGCCCCAAATTATGATAGAACCTCTACCATGCTTCACGGTAGCAGCGATACTCTTCTCTGGGACGTTCACCCACAGATCTTCTTACGAATATGCGTCTTCGGGTTCCGAATAGCTCAAATTTGGGCTCATCCGTCCATAGGACGTTGTTCCACTCTTCTATGGTCCAGTGTTGGTATTCACGAGCCCATTTAAGTCGCTTTTGCTTGTTTTGTTTGTGTAGTTATGGCTTTTTCATCGCAATACGTCCATGGAGCCCTGCTTTCTGTAGATGTTTGACTGTAGAAGAAACACTGACTAGTTTTTGGCGACCAACATTTAATTCTGCGGTGATTTCCGGCGCTATTTTGCGTCTATTTAACTTGCTGGTAACCACTATTCTGCGATCATCTGCAGATGTTGTCGCTTTTGGCCTTCCACTCCGTCTTTTATTAAGAAAACTGCCAGTTTCACGATATTTTTTTACGTTATAGTCAACCGTAGCGTGGTGTATTTTCACTTTTTTTTGGCAATCTGTCGATTACTTATGCCACTTTTATGGTAAGCTATTATAAGCGCACGTATTTCCGTACACATTTCGCTTCGCGGAAGCATTTTAAAAAATTGTCACAATATTTCGCTCACGACGTGAGTAGAGTAAATACACTGCAACTGACCATAAGTTACAGATTTCACTATAATCTTCTAGGAAGGTAATTTAAACATTATTACCTACAATCTAACAGATGACTAAATTTACCCAGTAAATTCAAAGGGATTGTTATTGTAATTGCACCGCAATAAACAGTTTATGGTAATCCGACCAAGTGCAGCTAAATGATAGTAAACCTTATGGGATATAATGGATGTTTATCTTACTGAACTACATTTTAAATACGTATTTCATTTTATTATAATATTTTTTTGGTAAACATAATACTATATGAATAATCCATAAAAACAGGGGTGCCTAAACATTTTTGAGCGGTAGTGTACATACGTGGATATGAATAAAAACAAGTCAATGCGGCACATCGCAGTTTATGGCGTTTTTTAGTTATCAAATGTATGTATTGTTTTATTACTTCCCTTTTCACCAATACAAATGCAGTTTTGAATTTAATATTACTTTTACAAACTTCGTAAATTGTGTTTACAACAGCTCGTTTAGCCAATTGGTTATAAATCTGTTATTCATATCATCAATACCCATATAAGAGAGAAAACGAATATCAGGCTCATTTTACTTTGGCTGAGCTATGACGTGTCGCCAATGCAAACAAAACTGTGCTGCGGCCTCGTGCTTATGTACACCTACAGTTGGAGTCCTCCACGTGGAATCGAGAGCTTGCAGATTTTCACCAGATATATATCACCAAAATAGTGCGAACAAAACAAAAGCATATTTACTTGCCATTTCATCTTTAAATCCCAAATTCTGTTAAGGACGGATTATAATAGAAAAAGAAACAAAATTGCTTGAAAAGAATCTTTATTATGTTTAATATATGTATATAAGCAAACTGCAAGGTAGTTTTTATTAAACACGTTACCTACACAGAAACTCTTCGTGAAGTTCTGCGAAGATTATGGATTAACAATGACGAAACGTTGGTAAAACATGTAACCTGTATTTGGACTGGTATTAAACTTTTTATCACGATTTTATTATTTTCGCGTTGTAAACATTACAGTACTTCTAACGAAAATTCTTATTAAAGTTTAATACCCTGTTCCTATTTATGTATTACTAAAAACATGATTAAGTATGAATATTGCTAATGCTTTAATTTTAATAAACTGAACCCTGCACTGCGCGTTCTTATCAGACCTAATTAACAGCAATATTTTTATATCTATCCTGCTTTTATGACTATGAAAATGTATGATCTGATACAAATTTATTGTTATGCATTTGAAAAGAAAATTCGTTTCAAATTAAAAGAAGCATCAAGACAATCGATGCTTCTGCCTACGATGTTCTACTACATATTTAATAGTTTTAATTAGTTTTGCCGCATTTTCGGGGTTTGATGTTTTATTTTGATATACAAAGTTGTATTTGATTTGATACATAGTGTATATTGTATAAAATTATATGCAATAGCGTTGTCGTAATGGTACAATGGTTCCGAAAAAGAAACGTGATGTCACAATCTACAACGAAGAGCATGTTTGTACAAATCAATGCACGGGTGACAATTTCTGATAGCATCTGACAATTTGTTGGAATACTTAATGACGCGGTAATATGGACTTGTCTTGTAAAAGGATGTTCTGTGTATTAGAACGTGCAAATTATTAGCGTTCCTTCTGTTCGTGACACCATAAATATCACCGTTAGCGAAAAAGTGAGTTTTGTAATTTGTAAAACGCTAAAATCTTGTTAAGATATAAGGACCCTAACAGTACGTTTAATTCATTAAATAGTGGACGACAAGATTTACGCAAAGATACGCCCATCATACAGCTGATCACGCATTTCTGCATCACGGACAAATCCCTCACTGCCGGTGACGAAACCCAAAACACAACAGCGGACAGCAATCGAGATTCTCTATAAGCGAAGTAAAAAGATCTATGGGATCGAATGTCAAGTTTTACTCACGTCCCCGCCCAAGAAAAAATCAAAGACGTACTATAGAGTTGAAGCATCTATATTTATATGATCAGAATGTAAAAAATTGTTCACGTTCAGTTAAATACACTAGGGTGACAGAATAAAATAGACACCAGGTAAAGCGGAATAAATATGTAAACAGCTAAATTCTAAGAACGAATTAGGAACTTTCTCTTGTCATTAGGGTAGGGGTAGATGTATCGGAAGGAATTCGTCATAGTTTAGTATCGTTACAACTATGCCTCGCTTACAAGGTTCGAGTGATATTAATGACTTCACCCGGCCAGAGTGAACGCGGCGCTTCGCAACGTGAAATAAGTAAATTTTCAAATATTCCGTTGTCCACAGTTAAGCGTGTAATTACACAATTTAAACGCAAGGAGAAAACAACAGTGGAGGTGAGACCAGGTCGTGCCGACCTTCCGAAAGAAGTAAAAGGGTGCTTGTGCGCGAAGTGTTAAGAGAACCGCGAAAAAGTGCAGCTGAGCTTGCGGCAACTTCACAGAAAAGTCAGCGCACCGTTCTGCGATACCTCCACAGTGTGGAGATGCATAAAAGGGTGGCAAAGAAAAAACCTCTCCTTACGTCGTTTCAAAAACGGCACCGAATGGCTTGGGCAATCGAAATGCGAACGAAGCCCGAAGAGTTTTGGCGGTCTGTCATTTTTTCAGACGAAAGCAGATACTGCCAATTCAGTGATAGTGGCCGTACCTGGGTATAGAGATGTTCGTCACAGCAACTAGACGACAATTTTTTGCATCAGACGGTGAAATACGGCGGTGTGAACATCAAGGTGTGGGGCGCGATATGGTATGGTGGAAGATCGCAATTAGTAATCTGCGAGGGAAATATAAATGCTTCAAAATATATCCAAATATTAACAGGACTACTACCGATATTCGACAACGCCATTTTATCTAAAGAAGACGCCACTTTTATAGAGGATGGAGCACCCTGCAACAAAGCAAGAACAACAACCACATGGAAAGAGGAACAGGGGATTCGGATTTTACCATGAATCCGATAGAGAATCTTTAGCACATAATCCAGACAAATATGACGAAACGACCAGGAAAACCCAGCAATAAGGAAGAACTCGTGGCAGCTGTTACAGAAGAGTGGTTAAATATTCCAGAAGACACCATTAATCATTTAATAGATTCTATGCCACGACGACTCGCAGCACTTCACGCAAGTAAAGGTGGATCGACAAAATATTAGTCTAATTTAAAAATTTTAAAATATTTTGTATATGTAACGAGAATAGAATCTTTCTTTTAATTAGTAGGTGTCTATTTTATTCTGTCACCCTAATGTAGTTTCAAGCAGACGAACGTGTTGTTTTCAAGACAAAGTCAAAGAATTTTTTTTAACAGAATCACTTCAACGTATGAACCCACAGAATAAAATGTTGTGCATCATTAATGAGAAATTTTTATCAGACAGCAAACAATTTTGATGGGTAAAAATATTTCAAAACCATCTTGAAAAGACTCCTCTAAATTCTAGTGAATTAAACCGATCGTTAATTTTAATAAATGTTCTTATCATATTGATTCTTGAATAAAGCCTTTAAATGCGATTGTAACATCATAAACATAAAGCATGGTAAATATGACAAGTGACGTCACAGAAGCTTGTACTCCACGAATGACGTTTTCAAAACGCTATGCATCATATCTGCTACAATCGTTCTTTTTAAAAATAATTTTTTTCAAAGCAATAAAAAAATGCGCAGTGTAGAGTTAAAAATCTTTCATAAAAAAAAAACAATACGAAATTATACAGCCGAAATTATTATTTTATGAAAAAAAAAAAAAAGCAATGACTGTTTAAAACTAAAACATAACCCTTATGTTACGTTATGTTACTAAGGTATATTAGGGCATATGATAAATGATAACGGTACGCAATTATTGTACATACTCACCCAATTCTCTCGACCGATTGAGGAGCCGACAGGAACACGAAAACAAAGATAAATATTAGTTTTGTACAACAAAATAAGCATACATTAAAATAAAAGAACATCGATAATGAGTTAGAAGTATCAATGACAAAGTTTGCTGCTATTTGAGTTTGACCCGTTTATTACAATTCCATACTATTGAATCAGATCCTGTATATACCATGCGCATAAGTAATCCACTACAATCCAAGATTGGGTATAAAAGTATTTATCACCTAACACATCGTATACAAACTAAATTTGCCACATGTGGTTAACGTTGACAGTTGCAGTTCTTTAACGTAGGATCTTCAACGGAAACAATATTAATGTAATTCTGTCAATTTTCTACAGTATCCAAACGTCAATACATAAAGGTACGCACACATAAATACAAAATTATTGCAAGGACTGTACGGTTGTATACTCAATCATATTGAACAATAAATTTTGTCTTAATTTATGTAAACTACCGTCCATATGTATGAGGACGACAAACAATACCCTAATATACTACATTTTAAAACTAATTTCCATTTTACGTCTGCCTCATTTTACGATAACTGGAATTGTATTAATCCTTACCGTAATCAGATTCACGTAAATTGTAGGAAAGAATTGTTTGTAGTATAAGACGAAACAGTTCCTGGAAATAAATTATAAAAATATCGCTAAAAAATAAAAGGTGTCAAAAAACGGAGTATTTATGACTTTTAAGAGAATGCAGGAAACAGGTTCACCTCACAATACACAACAGTGAGGGCGAGGACTATAGTATCATCGGCTATAGGTTTCTAACCGCCTCAAAGATCACTGAACAACTTAATATTACAAGAAAAACACCAACATCTTGAACAACTGTTAACCGGAGACTTCCCGCAGTAGGGCTAAGAGCAAGAATAGCTGTGAAAAAGCCCTTGTTCAAGCAACAAAATAAGAAAGAGATTGGAATGGGTCATTCAACACAGGGATTGGACCCTTGAGCAATGATATAAGGTATCATAGAAAGATGAATCCAAATTCCAAACTTTTGTTTCAAAACGCCATTTGTCAGGCGACAGACTGGAGGAAGTGTGGGTGACCAATGTGTAGTTCCTGCTGTGAAATATGGTGGAAGCAGTGCGACGGTTAGGGGTTGTCTTGATAGATCAGCTATAAGCGATTTGATAAAAATAGATGGGATCCTGGGCAAGGCGGGTTATCTGAGAATCTTACAGAAAAATACTATGCCCAGTGGAGAAATATTGTGGCCAAAATTTTATCTCCTAAGAAGATAACAATCACAAACATTCATCTCGATAGGACTTATTTGACGTCATTCGAGAAGGAAGGCAAGTTGATAGAGATGATTTGATCAACCCATTCTCTAGATCTGTTGCCAACAGAACTTGTGTGGGATGAATTAGATACACGTATTCGAAAAGGAGGAATTAACAGCACACGAGATCTTTCGCAAAAGATCTTGGAAATGAAATTATAGGCGATTATCTAGAATCTCTGATTTAAGAAGAATGCTAATACTATACGCCGCTATAATACAATGTCGAGGTGGACATATTGACGAGAAATCACCTTAAATTAAAATCGTGTAATATTTTTTGTTTCTTATCGTTGTTAAACATTCTTTTCGCGACCTTGAGTATTTATTAACAAATATTACTACAAACCAACCTTATATTTCAACTCAAATCAAAGAAAACGTCAATTTCATAGTTGTCCTGATGGATATGGACGGTAGTGTATATATACTTATACCGGCATAAACTTCATCAGGTCCATTCAACATTGTTTCTTATTGAATATAACCTTCATGCAGATAGACCCCTCTGTACGTTCAATAGTTTTCGAGATATGTAGCACTTAGTCTTCAATACTAAGATGTAATTGGGGTTGAAAAGAATTAAATATACCACTAACCGCATTGTAGTACCATACTTTCGTGCACGGTATACCTCTACGAATTAGAAGATAATTTTAACAATAGTAATGGAACATTTCATATTACTATTGTGATTCTTAAGGTACAATTAATAATATTGTTAATGGAAATTCAACTATTTAAATGTAGAGCATAAATGGCATTATGCAGGCTTTCGCGGCCGTTTTCCATTGAAATATCTTCCGACAAAACTTAGAAGATATATTAAGACGTATATAATCGGAAATAATCTGCAATTTTATAAATAATCCATTGTCTTTAGTGTGGACATATTTTCAAACAATAACGGTTGACATAAAGAATTTTGAACAGGGCCCTTTAATCCTGATACGAATAAAAATAAATGTAATTGATAGTCGTAAAGGCCACATGGAAGAGATAGACTGGACCTAGTTATTCTGGACGTTCTTGACAACAGGGACCAAACATCGGCAATAACTAAAGTGTTCACACTTATACAATAATTCGAATCACCAGCATCGTCAGAGGAATACGGTGGTGCGCACATTATTCGAACGAGCACGCAAAGTATGCATGAAAAACAACTACAGAAGCAATTGGACCGCCTGAGACAAGCGCTGGGATGTAACCGTTAACCTGAGAATACAATCAATTGCGCCATCACGAGTAAACCTCTATCCAGACACAAGAATGATCGACAAACAGAAATGTTAGACACAACATAACACATGGGCTGAAAAGTTCCGGGCCTAACACATAGGTGACGCTAGTTTTATTGCAGTCACCTTTCTCTCAGTTAGTACTAACCTTCAAAAAACAGCTGTTAAAATTTCATGATATTCTATTCATTAGTTTCTGAGTTATTGTGCTGAGTCACGCTACTTTTGTTATTTTTAAAACAATGGATGAAAAACAATTTCGTGTTTTAATTTTGCACTGCTTCTTGGTGGAAAAAAATACCTTTCAAGCAAAGCAATGGCTTAAAAAGTGTTATGGGGACGCCGCTCCATCAGAAACAACAATAAAACGTTGGTTTGCTGACTTCAAACGTGGTCGTAGACACAAGAACGTGTTGATGATTCTGAGCAGTGTTTGGCCATGTTCAAACGTAACAAACCGGAATTTTTGCGTCGATATGTGACAATGGATGAAACATGGATCCATCACTTCACTCCGGAATCAAAACGATCGTCATCTGAGTGGACAGT
Organism: Trypoxylus dichotomus; assembly: GCA_023509865.1. NCBI lineage: Eukaryota > Metazoa > Arthropoda > Insecta > Coleoptera > Scarabaeidae > Trypoxylus > Trypoxylus dichotomus. Next base: position 42,336,057 of record CM042081.1, read on the forward strand.
AACCGGTGAACCTCGTGCAAAGCGCCCGAAAGCACAACAATCGGCTGGAAAGGTTAAGGCCTCGGTATTTTGGGATGTGCGTGGTGTAATATTCATCGACTATCTTGAGAAAGGAAATACCATCAACAATGAATATTATCCAGTGTTATTGAAGCGTTTGAAGGCCGAAATTGCAAAAAAACGACCGCATATGGCAAAGAAAAAAAATTGTTTCATCAAGACAACGCACCGTGTCACAAGTCAATCAAAACAATGGCAAAACTACATGAATTGAACTTCGAATTGCTCCCACATCCACCGTATTCGCCAGATTTGGCTCCCAGCGACTACTGGCTGTTCGCAGACATCAAAAAAATGCTCGCCGGTAAGAAATTTCGCACGAATGAAGAGGTTATCGTTGAAACTGAGGCCTATTTTGAGGCAAAAGATAAATCGTTCTACAAAAGTGGTATCGAAATGTTAGAGCGGCGCTGGAATGATTGCGTTGCTCTTGATGGATATTACATTGATGAATAAAGCTAATTTTGAACCAAAAAAAACGTGTTTTCTTTGTTAGGCCCGGAACTTTTCAGCCCATGTGTTACCTAGTGTACATAAACAACACAGCAGACAGGGGATAGGACGAGACTTGAACGTTTCAACATCCGTACTGCACTCCAACACAAAAAGTGTGTAACTTACTACGACAGGTCAAAGAAAAAAGGGAGCCCTTGCAACACCTGTATACCGTGCTCATGCGACAAAGTGTACATCGGCACAACACGACGTTCGATCAACACTAGAAAGAAGGAACATGAGAGGAATGCGCGGTTGAAATAAATAGACAAATCGGCCATTACCGAACATATCCACTCGGACTCGAATCATAGGATTAGATTTGAGGATACAAAAATTCTAATATCAATTAAGAACTATTATAACCGATTAAACAAGGAAGCCATTTAAATATACAAAAATTCTAACATAAATAGACACGACAAGCTGAGATTGAATCGAATATGGGCAAGAGAACTGCGCGCGTCTGCATACGCTGTTGGCGCTCGCCGCACATGCGTGCAATGGCTTAGCGGAGGGGAGGAGAATACTTAAGGCAGCAACAATGTGCATGAAGCTAGTACGGTTGAAAATGAGAATTGCGGTTGTTCGCGAAACGTCAGGGACAGAAAACCCAGTGACGCTATGATAAACGGCCGTGGAAGTCTGAAAAACTATTTACATGTCATTGATACTTCGCAATTTCAACTAAAAATGTGAACATATAGATATATAAATACGTATATATATATATATACTACCTAACCCAGGTTAACAGTCTATAAATCCCTATACATATGTATACATGAGTGACTTTTAACACTGACAGCAGTAAAACCTACACTGCAAAATTTCATTGAAATAAAGAACCTGAGCTAAACAGTTTGCTAAAAACAAGACCTAAAACACTGAAATCTATACATACCTATTCTGTCTAAACCTTTTCTAGTCTAGCTGATCCTCAATAGCTCACTAACATTACCTATCAACACTGTCTTTGAGTAAACACCTATATTTTACTGTTACTGAACGTATTTAGGAAAATTAAATTCGGTATCAAACAAAATCCCGACTGAACAATTCAAATTTATTTTGATTATCAACTTCCTAAACAACCCTATTAGACATATGAAAAGGTAAATTATTTACTAGTAGAAGATTAATTAGTTTAAGTGTCTAAACTAGCATACCTAACCTATATAAATTTCCTGTGCAGAGATCAAACAAGGAATTAGTGAAAAAAAATCTTTAATTATACCAATTAATTATTTTATATATGCATAATATCCTAATACATCATGGTTTACATACACATCTAACCTAAACACAGACTGATACAAGAAAATGGGAAATTTCGAGTCACTTCATGTGAAACGTGACATGCTAGGTCTGGACTGTTAAAATTTTCAAACACCTACATAATATGTGGGTCTAGTTTAAAACATTTATAACAAACAGAAACACTGCGAACTTAACTTAAAAAACTCTTAAATAGCCTACTTAAGACATAAAATTTTCGATTTTGAAATAGATCATCTGAACGCGCGACGGAATTCATATTTGTATTATTTGATAACGGTTCAATCTGTTAATAAATACTAAAGCTAACCTATGGCCTGCGGCTAAGATATGAGAAATCTCTTTTTGTTTTATACTTTGTCAGCCCTGGGTATGGCGATGTTTCTTGATGGACTTACATTTTTATTTACTTAGAATCGACGATTTCCTCCGCCCATGTTGCCATTTTGGTTTCCATAGCCACCACCGCCGCCGCCACCACCGCCGCTATATCCACCAGAATTACCTATAAGTTAGAAAAACTTAAGACATCCACTGAAGTAATTAATGTTTTACAAGACAAAACGAAAAAAAAAAATAAATTCTTTCAACGTGAAATGAGAAGGAATAAATAGCATAAATACAATAGTACATAATTTATTTTACACTACCATTCTAAAGTATTTGTACACCCATATTTTATAACACTATTTATATAATACAGCTTCTAGAAAATTCATTCTTGCCAAATTGAATAATTATAGGAAAAGCATTAACTAAAACGGGCCCAAGAATCGCTGCTGAAATCAATGCAGGCCGTCAGAAGTTAATAAGCGTGCTAACAGTGAAACGTCGTTTATACAAAGCAGGTTTGTACGGACGAATTGCGCATACAGAATAAACGTAAACGCTTAAACTGGCCTCGTGAACACCAGCATTGGACAGTTAAACAGTGGAGTAAAGTTCGACATTTTCAATTCAATACGACGTGTTTTTGTTCGGAGATCTACAGATGAACATGGAACAGAAAAATGTATTGCTCCTACAGTTAAAGATGGCTGCGGTTCTGTAATGATCTGGGGTTGTCTCTTTGGGGGGAGTAGCGAACAGTATCAAAACGTTTTAGAGAATAATGGTATTCCTTCAGGATTAAGACTTTTGGGCCCGAATTTTATATTCCAGCAAGATAATGACCCGAAGCATACATCTAAACTCTGTAAAGACTATTTGTAACACTTGGTCGCAAACGGATCTATCAAAATTATGGAGTGGCCTTCCCGAAGCCTCGATCTAAACCCCAGCAGTTATTGTGGGAGGAACTTGATCGAGAAGTCCGGAAAGCAGTACCAACATCGGAAGCTAATTTGTGGAAGAAACTGCAAGAAGCGTGGGACCGGATAACACCAGATACCTTGACAAAACTAATTGCAAGAATGCTACGATTGCGAGCCGACATTATTTATTATCAAAAACAAAGAATCACAACTTTAGACAAAATGTGTAATCCTATTGCCAGATATGTGTCAGCTATTTATGTATATGTAAATAATAAGTACAGTAGACACTCGATTATGTGAACTATATCAGCCAAGCACTGTTCACATTACTGAAAGTTTACATTAGCGAGCCTCATTTTATTTATAAAGAAATTGCATAAAATAAAATATGTATGTTTATTAAAAAATAAATTATGAACAAAGAACATAACATAATACACATAATATTATATAACAAAAAATAAATTTTACATTATTTTGAAAAATAATGTCCTACTTTTGTTTGCGTAAATTTACGCTTGGTATTTTCTAATGCCATTGCCCGTAGTTAACGGGGCACTAAAATATCGGAATATGCATTTTTCTTCAGCCCAATCTAACGCTTGATTAAAAATTCCTACAGCTTGCGCGTCATTCACTGTATTTTTTTATTTCAATCGGAGGGTCGTCATCTTCACTCATCCCATCTTCCTCTTCATGTGCATCACCCATCCCTTTATCGCGATTCCATAAACTAGCATCGGTAATTGTGCAAACAATATCGCTTATAGGAATCCTATACATAAATCGGGAAACAACCGGTACCGGCGCCAAAAACGATTACGTAAACATTTTTTTGATCGATTCAATTACGCACGTAAATCGGGAAACAACCGGAAACTGTTTACATTATCGAATTGTACGTGGTACAAGTTTGTTTACATTTCCGGGCGTTCTATTTGATGATATAGTAACAATTTTCTGTTTACATTACCGCGACGTTTCCACTACCGGGTGTTTACATGAGCGAGCGTTTACTGTATTTCAATCAAACTTTTAAATATTTCTAGTTTTCTATTAAGTAAGGCACGCCATTTTATTTTTTGAATATAATACTTGGCAGGTGACAACAATTACGATATCTGCGCTCTTGAAGTCTTTCTGAATTTCTAACTTTAGTTCTGCTAACGTTTGCGGTCGCTTAAAATTTACACCTTACTCTTGAACAAACACCAAAGAAAAAAGTAATATACAAATAAATCCGGTGATCTAGTCGGTCAAGCAATATCTTCATTTTTAAAGACGATACGGTTTACAGCAGGGGTGTCTAAGCTTGTTATCCTAAGAGCCATACTAAGTTCCAAGGACCAAACTCATCATACCAACATATAATTATGAATTACTCGCAAATTCCAATCATATTACAATACTACAGCGCCATTTTGTGAGGAGCGACGAAGCGGAGATCCCTAGTTTAGAAAATTCTCTTAAAGCACGAGTAGTATGACTTGCGGCACCAACATACTGGAATCATGTACTTTGTGGAAATCTAAGTAATTCTTGCCTCGAAAATGTTATGATTATGTTTGTATAACTTGCAGTAATGGTTGTAATATTTTCTCGATCGTTTTGACAAAAAAAAAAACGATACTATACCACACTGTGACCTTTCAACTCATTCTCACATAACTGGCGCTCTAGCATCGACCATTTTGCTTATTTACGTATTAGATAAAAATGTGACATAAATGTATGGTGAAAATTTTCATCATTTTCCAAAAGCTGCAAAGTATTTCTTCACAAAAATTCTGTGAGCGATCAAATCAGTATTTTTTAATTCTCACAGTTTTTGAATGTTTTCTCCCCTCAACACCATCCCCAAAAATAGTTAAAACTATAACAATTACTTTAATCATTGTATTTGTATTTACTCTTTCTAGTACTTGAATAACGTCTTACTGATGTATCTAGATGCAGAATACCCACAAAAACGTTAACTACACTTCTCTCAAACATACTCCATAATTTCACCAAAGCCATCAGCTGATTTCCGATTTTTAGACGTTCTGTCATTCTTGATTTTCTTAAACTCATAGCAGAATTGATTTTGCGAACTAATCTCCGCATTACTGAACATATGGGAAATAATCATGCTTTTTAATCCACATATATTGACGAGAACATTTTGGAAACGAAAAAAGATCTAATAATACCTAATCAAAAGTAAAGAAGCTTCGTAAAAAATAGATTTCAAGAAGCTAAACTTAGTAGGTAATAACTAGAGTTGGGATATTTCTTCCGCGTGACAGGATCGTAACAAGGCGAGTGCACGAACAATCGATCGACGTTGCGATGCATAAATAACACACCTTATTCACAGCTGTTGTTAGTAGAGTAAAGTGGATAAGATTGGCAAAAAAGTCTGCAGCATAACGTAAGTTTCTACATTTGTCTCGGAGAGCAATCGTATGGACTGCTGAATAGATAATCTCCGCTCGACATCTACGGATGCAATACACACATAATTAAAATAATCTCTAGAAATAGAAAACAGATCAATACATGCTTCAGCACTCTCCAACTTTTCTACAACACCCACATTTTTTATGTTACCTGTAGCACATAGCAGTGAGTGCACATCGTCCGTAATTTGCATTGACTATCAACGACAGCCCAGTGTTTTGAACTTTTCCTGTTGAGTTGCATAAGCTCTTTTGTAAAACCACAGATTGTATTTGTTGAAAATGCTCGTAATAATAGAAATCCGCTTTCACCCATGTTCCTCAACGTGTAAGAATTGACTCTGATTGTCCAGGAACTAGGGCACCGCCTGTAGAATTCTCGAATTCGTTTGGGAGACTTCAAAAATACTCTTTTGGTATTTAAGGTTAATGCGTCCCTCCTCTGCATTATTTTACGTTATCGAATAAATTCTGTCCAAGGTGTAAAGCATGAACTTTACATGCCACATGTAAAAGTCTCTCACAATCTTCTTTTAGAGAACGACCTGCACTACACACAGCCGCTACACTATCGCTCACAAGCATCAACTGTTGGTCAGTTGAAAATTGGAAATTTTATTCAGCGTATTCAGCAGCAACTGTATAATTGCTTCGCCAGTGCATTTTTCTAATGTTTTGCTAACCAATACTCTGGAAAATTTCGTATTAACCAGATATAAAACATGCACTATAATATTCAAAATAGAATGTTTTTTCGATCTGTCATTTCGTTGACATATAACTATAACTGTTCATCTTTTACTACAGCTTTGGTTATGCTTCATGGTAGCTTCCAGTTGGGATTATATTTATTCCAACAGTCATAAAACCTTTGTTTATCGAGTACATGGAGTCTCAAGCCACGAGCTATTTTCATGAACAGTAAATATTTTTTTCTGATTTTGGTATTGTAACTCTTTATATGATTTTTACAGTTGCGCTTGTCTCAAGACATGAACGGTTTATCGCAAACTTTACAGTAACTCTTAGCACCATTGTAATATAAATCGAAAATTTATAAATAAACTTTTTTCGCACTACGTCACCCAACACTTAATAATTATTCATCCGCCTTCTTTATACAAAGATCCGCTCGGTACTAATTTATAATTATACGTTTCATCTGTTTTAGTACATTATACTGATGGGAGCGTTGCGTACTCAATACGAATCTGGTTCGCAGAAAGACACCCCAACTCTAACAATAACCTTCTATTTGATAAAGAATAATGTCAACAGCAAATTAAAAAAAAATAACTAACAACTTATAGACAGCCGCGGAGATAATGCGCAAGCGATTCTGCCAACTCTAAAGTACAAACTACATAGCAACATAATATCGAACGTGTTCAAGCAATTTCCTAATACGATAAAGGAAATCGTTGATGCGTAGTTTATTAATCAGTCATATTTACCGTAAGGAGCTGGTCGATTGGACTGGAAGTTGTTTCTCATAGCACCGCCTCCGTAGTTCTGCTGATAGCCGCCGCCGAAGTTATCATTTGGACCCCAGCCGCCACCGCCGCCGCCGCCACCACCACCACCGCTGTTGTTGAAGTTATTACCTGGATTATTGCCACCCCAATTATTTTGATTTTCCCAAGGATTACTATTCCAATTACTGTTATAGCCTTGATTTCCGGAACTCCAATCGCCGCCGCCTCGGTTGTTCCAGCCACCACTGTTATTGAAATTTCCTCCTCTTCCTCCCATACCTCGGCCGCCGCCGCCGCCACCACCACCTCGTGGTCCCATCATGTTGCTGCCTCCGCCACCGCCGCCGCCACCACCACCTCCTTGAGCACGCTCCATTTCCGACTTACTCAACGCCTTTTTAACGTCAATGTGTTTTCCCTTGATTTGATGTGAACGAACTACTACAATAAAAACGCGGATTTAGTTTCTTTTTAATAGAGCTGAAGATGTGAAAAGAATTGAATGGAAAACAATTCAGCAGAGATGAAATTCATCAATTATTTTCAAAGGTTAAATATTTATTAGAGCGTACTTGTCATGATGAAACGTTATTATCGCTGACTTACGTTAAATAGTAAATACACTACTGTTCATAGAAGTTTGGCCAAGGGAGAAAGTTTTACAATACTTTAATTTAATAAACTTTATTGCATTCAACGATGATAATATTAATAAACATCTATCTTAAGTACATACATCTGCAACTCAAGTAATGAAAGTATTATGAAGAAAAGATGTAATTAAGCATTTTATCGGAACCACCATCATCCTCATTTACAGAGGATTATTCGAATCTATGTATTAGATAAGTTGTATCGATGGGGCCAAGCAGGCAAAGATTTTATTGTATCCCCTCTCTCTCTTAGGATTCCTCCCTCTCTGGCTCTAACGTTTACTGCGATTACCAAACTCACAACTGTTTAGTATTTTTTTTTTGAATATTATTGTAATCAGCGGTATAGTAAGTGAATAACACTGTTCGAAGGATCTCGTGGTAAATTAATGGGTGTTGTAAATGATCCAGTACAGTAACCTTGCATAAAGAAGGTTTTGCCAGCAGGCAAAGCGGTGAAAAATTTAATTTAGCCGCGTCGATTGTAAAATACAACATTTGCCGATATCCAGATGCCTTACGAATAACCACCCCAGCGGACGATCGTCTAGTACAACTATCAAGTAAGCGAAATCGTAGAAATACAGCACCAGAAATAGCGAGCGAATTCAGTCGTGGATGTTAGCGGCTGATTTCAGCTACCACCGTCAAACGCCAAACTCGTAAACCATTGCTGAAAATGCTACAGTGGGCCCGTGATCATTGGGATTGGACGGTAGAACAGTGGCAAAATGTTTTATGGACTGTCGATATCAATATTTAAAGTGTTTGATCAAAGCAGGAGTGTCAGACGTTCCACTAATGAAAAGATGGTTCCCGAATGTATTGTACCGACAATAAAACACGGTGGCGGTTCAGTAACAGTTTGGGGTTGCTTTTCTTACTCAGGAACAGGAACGTTACATTGAATCGAAGGAATAATGCGGAAAGAGCAGTACCGTAAAACATTGGAGACTCATTCCTTCTGAAGTGGGACTAATCGGCGAGAATTTTAGTTTTATGCAAGATAACGATCCGAAACACACAACCAGAATACGTAAATAGTATCTCAGCGAGCAAAATCAAAGAGATATTTTACAACTTCTGACATTGCAACCACAAAGTCCACATCTCAACCCTATTAAATTACTGTGCGTTCAGGATGTTAGTCCCACATCCAAGGAACAGCTTTGGAATATCCTTCAACAAGAATGGAAAAACATCCAAGGCAAAAACCTCAATAAATTTAACAAAAGGATGTCGTGAGTTGTTCGAACCGTAATCAATACAAAAGGTGAATTTTTTGACGAAAAGAACGCTTAAGAATTTTGTTAACAATGAATAGGAAAAAATAAAATTTTTCATTAAATTTTGATAGTTATTATTTTTAAGAGCAACACATTTATTTCTTTAGTATTATTATTACTCTTTAATATGGACGATAGTATAACCTATGAACTGGAAGAGACCTTGGGTAAAGTACAGTCAACAACACTAGAAAAATACAAAACACTCCAAAGGAAATATTCTGTGATGAAAACTGATAAAGAAGTTGGCTCTGCCGATGAAGTTGAGTTTAACATTATCACAATTGCGTAACATTTTATATGTCCAGAATGGATGACAAAATGTTGACAAAACTAGGATACACAATACTTACAGAAGAATATATTGTCAAACGAATCTATTACAATATGAAAGAAGGTAGAAGTGGTGAGACTTCATAGGAAGATCATGTAAGTGATGACTGAATTCTAATTCCCTTCCTAGTCTCTTAAAAACGTACAGTTTTTTGAATTACTTGGAACAACAAGATAGTGAAGATTTACCTATAAAACCCGCTTTACATAATCTTCCTGCTGACATTAGATGCAAAGTCAATAATAGTTCAAAACAGTTAACAATCAATGATCACAAAAAATCAAAATGAATAATTCACTTCTTAAATATATTTTTTACTTTTCGGTTTCTAAGTCGTTATTACATATGAGTTATCCATGCACTTCCTTCCAGTCATTACCTCGAATAATTGAACATACACACAACATACACGTTTTTCTGGCAAGGCTACGAGATATATTCATCTCCGCATAGTTACCCAATAAAAAATGTATACTTAAACATAAACTTAAATATTATGTACTTACAACAAATTTTATCAACCGGATCGTAGTCCTCAAATTCGATAAAGCCAAAACCACGTTTCTTTCCGGAGTCCTTATCCGTTACAATGGTACAAGATAATATCGTACCAAATTTCTTGAAATGGTCTCTCAAATCTTCCTCTTCCAGATCTTCCTTCAATCCGCCAACAAATAGTTTTTTCACCGTAGCACCCGCTTCTGGCCTACCAATATCTTGTCTTGGTACGGCACGTTTAGGTTCAACAACTCTTCCATCAACCCTATGAGGTCTGGCATTTTGAGCATCATCAACCATATGTGCTCTTGAATATGTTATAAACCCAAAGCCTCTTGATCTCTTTGTCTTGGGATCTTTCATTACAACAACATCTACAATCTCCCCCCATTGCTCAAAATGTTTTTTCAAAGAATCATCCGTCGTTCTATAATCTAAACCTCCAATAAATAACTTCCTGAAATGCTCTGGTTCTGGCTTGGAGTCCTTAAACGTATTTGAAAGTAGCGTGAATACAGACATATAAAATAAAAATAGGGCAGGATTTCTGTTAGTAAAGTGCTTCCTGTTACAGAAAGTAGTTTACTTTCTAATTTATTCGTGTTAGTAGTTACAAGATTTGGTACGCGTCATCATATGCCTCAATATCAATTAAGCAAAAGATATAAAATTGTAAAATACACCTACCGAATTGTTTGCGTCCTCGTCTCGTTTCATTCTTGTAAACTATATGCACAGTTTAGAGAAACGAAAGCTGTTTGAACGCAAAAATTTGAAGAAATAAAGCGAGAAAATTCGATGGACTACAGACAGAGAAAGTCAGTAGAACGCGGACTGGCGTTTAGAAGGTCAGCCAATATAATAAACCAAAAACTCTATTGAAGATAAAGTGAGATAGCGAAATTGACTTAACATATACGCAAGTGAAATGACGTATACCGTTTTAAGTAATCTTCTCCTTTTAGGGGAAAATATATGTATCTGCTACCAACTAATCAATATTTCAACCATTTAAATTCCTTTTCTTATGTTTCAATTCGGGCGTCAAATTATAGACACCATATACAAACTGAACATATAAATCCACATCAGCCATAAAACCGGGTGTAATAGTTTGGGTCATATTTGCAAAAGTATCACCATTAATGAATGAGAAAAAATATTGCAAGAGCAAACACGCGTTCTCAAAATTGAAAAAACAAAAACTTGTAAATAAATACCAAAATCAAAAAGTGCACGGTGGCGCTACCATCGGCAGAATTCTGTAGGCTATTTCATGATTAACACAACATGCATAAACCCATTATAAGTTGTTAGAACGAGTTACCATCAGCGCCGCTATCTACTTTTCACTCTAACTAAAAGACGAGGGAAATTTAAACGGCTACTTCAGAATGCTTGACATATTTGAGATAAAACTCTTTACTTTGCAGTTTTTGTAGCAATTGCTGACAAAATACTGCAAAGTAAAAAGCTCATTAAGTTACACTTTGCTACTAATTAATTAATAAGATTTCGTTTGTTACATTTACATATTAAACATATAAACCATTAAAGCTATGCTGAAACACACTAAGCAACAAACAACAATATTTCATTACAATGATAAACAAGATAAATTATTTGAAATTAGAAGTCTAACCGAACAAGTATTAAGTGCATAATTATAACAGATTTTCTATATCTGGATGGCAAATTCAGAGGAACAGTTCAGAGAAGCACAACCAAAAGATACATGATTAAATACTCCTAAGTAGATATTTAGATAGGGAGAAACAGACCCAATGTAAGATTAATATTCCACACAATAGACAGTTTAAAAAAAAACACCTGGAAATAATGTAATATTTCTAAATTAACTAATAAATGTAAAAATCGCTCACAAAAATAATATACCTTAATACGTAATACTAACAATATTGCAGAATCTCTACGAAACGAAGTCAGTTTCTTCCCGAACATGGTTTTATTTTCGTTTTTGGTCAACGCATGCGCACTAGTAGCGCATTTGCTACGCTGGCGTCCCCATGCGCTTTTCACACAAACTAAATTCATTGGCTAATCTCCTCCATAAGACCGTTCTTTCGGACAATTTTTATTTTACCACGCTTAACTGCATTATTTTTAATTGTAGTTTGAAGCTCTATTTGTAATAAAACGTGGGCATTTTAAATTTGAAAGTATCATGTCTAGAGGTGTTTAAAAATAAGCAATTATTTATTACAATTTGCATCAATGCACCATTATTCTAGGTGAGAGGAAAACAAATAAAGATGACGAGGAACCAGAGGAATTTTCTGTAGAAAAAGTACTAGATAAGCGAATGACTAATGGTAGAATAGAATATTTGCTAAAATGGAAAGGATATTCAGAGTAAATGTTTCTGTATTAAGTTATACATCTGTAAAACCTCTAAGTGTTATATACTTTACAGGGAAGATAATACATGGGAACCTGAGGAAAATTTAGATTGCCCAGAATTGATATTAGAATACGAATCGACACTGCGATTGCCAGAAGAGCCAGAAAAGATGGATACGAATAAACGAAAGAATATTACTGAAGATAATAGAGCAAGAGGTTTTGATAGAGGTTTGGAACCTGACAAAATAGTTGGTGCAACTGATGCTAGTGGAGAATTAATGTTTTTAATGATGTGGCAAGGCTGTGATGAGGCTGATTTAGTTCCAGCAAGACAGGCTAATATACGATGCCCAAATATGGTAATACAATATTACCAAAATAAAACTCCTTGGCATACAAAGAAATCGGCAAAAGAAACTGTTGTAGAAGAAATTGAATTATCAGATTAATTATGATTCTGTTATTTACATATATTTTATGGATTTACAATTTTTATAACGAGGTTTAATTTTAAGAAAATCATTATTGCTAAAATGTAGTATTATCGAATCTTGTTTTTAGGAACTGATTAGTAAAAATAAGTTTGAATAAAGACTAGAATGATTCCATAAGGACTTTTATTAGTGAGAAATTTATTAAAGTTATGGTTGATTTTTTCTGATAATTTTTATGCTTAAGTGCTATTTTACAACATTTATATTAATTAGATTGTTGTGAATAAACATGTAAAGTTCAGGAATTTTCAGTTTCTTTAAAACTGCATTTAGTACATGTATAAAATACAGTTTGACCTTCGTCTGCTGATCGTAACTGTAGAGTTGCATATGACATTTGACTATTTCCACATTTTGGACATCTACGTTCAACAACAGGTCCATCATCTTCCTTATTTTCTTTACTATTTTTTGTGTCTATATTGTTAGCAAAAGCTTCTTGCGAATTAAAATTAATGGTATAATGTACTCTCTTATTTCCAAAAACTGAAACACAAACATTATTTATTTGATCACTAGAGCAAAACAAAAATTTTCTTACCATCAATTGGATACTCTTTTGCACATGTATAACAAGTGACATTACCTCTTTCTCGAAGTAATGGTAAAATTGATCCACAATCTGAGCAAAATCCTGGATAAGTAGAAAATATTTCATCCGAAGACATTGTAATAAACTAATAAATCAATGCAAAATCTGAAGTATTAGTATCAATTTCAGTAGGAAATATATGAATACACATGGATAATTCTCAAATACAGTAAACAATTTTAAGGTTAACATCTTTTTGATTTGTAAATACCTGTTAATCTAGGTACAGTTAAAAATGTAAAAATATTTGTGTGGATATATTTAAAATTGCCACATATTATACCTATTTATTTTGTACTTTGTATATAAATTAATAAGTCAAAAATTAGCTTATAAATCGATTTCTTGTTTTTTGAATGAATATTATATAAATAAGGCATGTGCAACTTAAATAATGCCTAATATCACATTGCACATGACAAATTAACAAAATGAGTGGTTATTGTTTATATTGTGATAAATTCCTGCAAGTCTATTTTTGTAAGTAACAAAATTAGCACCAACACAATTGTTCCCTTATTGTAATATATGAGCTTATAAGTTAGCTTACAACATGCAGAAACAAAGAAAAAATCTGATAAGGATGTGCCATCACCAATTTTGAAAAATGCAAGCTACATGCCCTCAGTGTAATAATCTTTTAAAAACGCCTTCGTGTAGATTAATTCAAGATGCATGTGGACATCAAAAATGCAGATTATGTCTATTAAAAGATGAAGACAAGTGCAGTTTATGTCTTAACACTGAGGAGACTGATCCAGTAGTGCATAACAGTGTTATAAAATATGAAAATAATCATACGGCAGTAATTGCATTTAAGAGTAGCAGTGATGTTTCTAAAAAAGAAAATACTACTGACATTAAACAACAAGAAAAAACGGAATTGAATAAACGTTTTTATCAAACATTGCCTATTCCAAACCACATAACAGTAAGCAACGATCTTCCTATTCTATATAGTTGCAAAATATGTGGAAGGAATTTTAAAACGAGGTCTCATATAAAATATCATCAGTATTGCGCTACCGGTATATAAATGCACATGTTGTTTTGTAATTTTTTTATTGTACGTCTTTTCGGTTTTAGGGAAAAAGCCACTGCAATGTGCCTATTGTTCCAAAGAATTTATTGCCAAAGCTCATTTGGAACTTCATATTTTGAATCATACAGGTAGAAAACCATATTCCTGTGATACTTGCGGAAAGTCATTTTTACAATATGCAAAATTAAAAAGGCATATGCTATTACATTCTAATTTAAAGCCTTGTGTCTGTCAGAAATGTGGTAAATCTTTCCGGACGAATGATAAATTGAAAGTCCATTCTTTAATTCATAGTAAGGAAAGACCGTTTGCGTGTAAGAAGTGTAAGGCTAAGTTTAACAATTCGTCAAATTTAAAGAAACACATGGCTGTCCATATAAGTAAGTTATTATTGAGGACGATCCTATATTAATTTTAATCAGCTTTATTTTTCAGAGGAAGGTATTCATATGTGTGATCAATGTGGGAAGAGATTTAAATTGAGATCAACCTTAATGACGCACCGCAAGATTCACTCTAACAATAAATCGCATAAGTGCCCTATTTGTAGTAAAGCTTTTCATAACTTAAAAGACTTGAAAAGGCATGCATTGATACATGCAGGTATATATTTTTCGTATCAATACTTTTATAAATAGAAAATATTTTATCAGAACCAAAACAATTCAAGAAAGTCCACAAACGCATACTTTTTCAAAACAGTCAAGAATTTTTAATCCAATGGACTCAATTAATTTTTGTTAAAGTTTTCTTGTCATATGACAAGTTTAATTTGCATTATACTGGGGAATTAGAAAATTACTTCAACGCAATGTTTGGCAATCACTTGAAAGAAGTCCAGTGCTACGCCTGCTTTGTTCACCAAACCTAAACTAAGTCGCACAAGTTTCTGAGATATTGTGAATGAATATGAAAATCTTAGGAAAGAATTTCTGCATACACTGAAGCAATTGATAATGATACTCATGTTATAAATTCTTTTAATCGGTGTTTATTTTGAAAACTATGGATTTGAAAATACCCTACCGTTCATAAGTTTGATTGCGCTATATTAAATAACAAAATAAACTAGACAGATAATGTTTGTCAGAAATTTATTAAAGAAACAAACTTTACTCACCAACCTAAAATGTTTTATTAAAATAGTACATTCTAATAAAATACGTACTGTTACAATGTTTCTTCACAGTAACCCTCTCTTATCCCCTCCTTTAGAAGATTTGTTGTGAAAATAAACCTTAAGTACTTTTGAGGTGTTTTCGGGGTCGTTATCTTTCTGATAAATGAACCCCTCCCCAATTAATTTACATGTAGTTGGTACCCCATCGTTTTCTAGAATTCTCAAATACAAATCTTTTATCCTTTTTTCACCTATTTTAACTAATTTTCTAATCCTTTTGCTTGCAAAGTAACCCCATACCCATGATATTTCCTGCTCCATATTTCACTGTTTTTGAACTAAACTCGTCTAACATTCTTTCTCCAGGTCAGCGACGAACAAACGTGCGACATTTACTTCTGAATAATTCGAGTTTCGATTCGTCTATCCATAATATATTTTTACAATCATTTACGCTTTAATTTACGTGAGTTTTGCCCAATTTAGTCTTTTCCGTGTGTGTATAGAACTTAACCCTGGGCTTCTTACTGCTGTGTCCCTAGATCCCTCAGAGTTTTATTAGTCTCCGTTCTACTGTCGACATACTTACTGGGTCTCGGCATTGTAAAGTAAACTCTGCCGCGGTAAGGCGACGATTTCTTAGGGAAATCGTATGGAGATCACTCGAATGTATTGGTCATCTCGTTTCGTCGTTGATCTCCTTCCGCTTTTTGCTCTGAAGCCTACACTCAGATATATTTGAAACATTGGGATATTTCCATTATTCTTTACATCGAACGCATGTTGCGACGAATTCGTATTTAAATGTTGGCCGCCTATCCCCACTCTCCGCTAGATTGTCCGGGGCTATTTTTTTCGCTAGGCAAGATGGTGACCGCTAGCTCGAGCGCCGGCACCTAGCGGTCGCGTTCAGGACGCAGCTAGAGCTAGTGGGGCTCAGCGACGGCGGCGCCCGAACTCCCTGAATGCACGGATTTATTTCGTATATTTTGGCGCGCGTCTACAGTTCCTCTTCTGCAATATATTGAATGCATAATGAATACAGTTTATTATAAGGCAAGGGGATGATTCAGTACTCTTTCCAAATTTTATTTTATAACGCATTCATCCGAAATTTCCTACTATTAACGCTGCTGGAGCATTTGTGCATTTAGTTTGTATTTGAACATTTATGTGTTTGGCGCAATTGACTGTCGTGTTGTTTGGGACATTTGTACTCAACCCGCGCCACATTATCATTGTATCATTGAGTATTCCATTGTACCAGATTGGACCGGAAATTACTGTAAAGAGTAGAAATAACAAAACAATCTCGTGTTCATTTTTATTAACGCTGTACCATTCACTGCATTATATAAAAAGTGTGAGTTTCATTTTGAACACTTACAAGTTTTAGTAACAACAAACACATTATTGCTTTAATGCCATTATAAAAGTTAATACAGGAATACATTGTTTTCGTGTTTGAATGGATTTTGTAAATAAGACTTATTGTTATGAATATATAATATCATTAAATTCTAAATGCATGAATTCTAAGAAGACTAATATGAATTTCCCTGAAGTGTAAAACAATATATTAAGTGCGATTAAACTTAAGGACGGTAGTGTATATGTTTATTAGGTCTTTTTATTTTTCCAAAAACATAATCTTATAAAATGTTACGCAATCAAGCTGGTATACCTACATATAAATAATATAATTTCCTATGTGCAGTACCACTTTATTTCAATGGGATTGCGGTTGTTGTAACCAAGTACTATCTTTTTGAAAAAATTAAAATGCGACAAACGAAATAGTGACAATCTCTTATAGATATTGAGCGAAATTCAAAATTTTTGCTACCACCACAATTGTCGGACATTGATATGCTCGATTCTACCTTTAGTTTATTTGCATTATGGGCTAATGCTGTGTATCAATAATTATAAGCGAATTTGCAACGCCGAACAAGCAGACGTTATAATTTCCTCATTAATTTTTAATGACGTGCAACGGAACTTACAAAATCTACTATACACATTTTAAATACGACTGTAGGGGTTTATCACATAGCTTCATATCTGTAGCATTATAAAAAAGATTTCGAAAGTTCTAGATCACTTATAAATAAAATTTTCTATTTTCTTGAAGGACAAAAATACGAGGGCAAATCAAATATGATCTGGACTTTGGTTTTAAAACATTTATTGGTAAAGTGAAAAAAAAATTTAATACACCGTAACTTTTTTTATTCCGCTATCAAAGAATGAATCTGGTCGCGTCTGTGACCAATTGCGCACAAACATTTTCACACCTTCGTCGTCGTCAAAGTGGTGACCTCTCAGTTCTTCTTTGAATGACCCAAACAAGTTGTAGTCGCACGGTGATAGTTCGGGACTGTAGGGCGGATGTTGCAGTGTTTCCCAATTAATTTTGTTTCTTAGTTTGGGTCAATGCAGCTGTATATGGCCAAGCATTGTCTTGGAACAGAATAGCACTTCGAATAAGTATGTCTCGCCTTTTTCGTCGATAGGCCAGTTTCATCCCATCAAGCAGTTGGCAGTAGTACGCAGCATTAACTGTATGCCTTCAATCAGGTCACGGATCGTACGAATATTCACGTCACTGGTGTTCGACAGCGGTCGGCGTGCATGGCTCTTGTTTGCTATTAACTCTCGGCCATCGAAAAATGTTTCGTGCCAGTCGTAGATTTAGACGAACTGTGTACTTAATCGACGCACAATTTCGACAGGTTTTAGGTCCTCCCGCGCCAAAAATGTAATAATAATACGTTGTTCAATAGACGTGTGCACCTCTTGCTCAGACATGATGCTACTATCAGCCCATCTGCTCTGACAAACCGAACCGCTTTACTCCCCTCTACCTTACATCTCCTCCCCTAATACATAAAAGTTCGGCTCATATTGGATTCACTCTTGTATGAGGTTTTAAGAGGATAATAAGAGTTTTTTATACTTTTTAGTCCTTGCAAGTGATAAATCACTTTCGTATTCATATGAATAATTAACCGTAATGTTTTTATTTACCAGATGAAAAAGCATTCAACTGTGATATATGCAACACCTCCTTCCGTCGAAAAGATAACTTAAACAGACATTTAAGAAATACGCATCCAGGTAAAAAGGCTAGTTATACGCAGAAAATCGTTAAAGCACCGTTGCCTAAGCCGTCAGTGGTGGAAAGACCAAACGCCATAAAAGTGATTACGCCATCACCTGCTTGTAATATTAAAAAACAAGAAGTTATTGAACGTGACCAAAGAACTGTCCCTGTAATAAACGGTCCAATAAAATTGGCTTCCAAGACGACTGCATTTAAGGACTGCTACAATATTAATAGGTAGGCCGTGTATTATTTTATCACATATTCAAATCTAATTGAATAAGAACTCTTTATAATTGGATTTATACCACGTCCTCTGAAAAAATAGACTGATCACGTGCACTGTACATGATCATTGTAAAAAGTGATTAAGTAAGTTTCGTGGTGAAGTAAGCCTTGCATAGTTGTGAGCAAAATATTAGCAGTAGTAAAAAAAAATTACGTGATACTAATCAAATAACAAGAAAAATTTACATTAGCGAACCTTATTTTATTTATAAATAAATGCGTAGGAGCAAATATGTATGTTTATTAAAAAATAAATTTTACATTATTTTGAAAAATAATGTTCTATTTTTGCTTGCGTATCATCTGCATTGTATATTGGCTCCTCATTTAAATGTAGCTCTTTGATTTTGTTCATTAACTTTTCCTTAAACGGTTGCACCAGTTCTGAAGGTGCCGATAATTTTTCACTAGATATCCACAGCAATCGAATTCCATATCTCGTTTTAAATCTTTTTAGCCAGCTATCACTGGCTACAAAATTTTCGGTCTCTTTTAGGTTTTCATTCAATAATTTTACTCTCTCTTTAATTAATTCACCGCTAATTGGAACATGTTTATCCCTTTGCTTTAAAAACCATTTATACAGACGATTTTCCATTGTACGTGCTTGGGCATTTTTTAAAGTTCTGCGATTTCCCGGGCCTCCGTATGTATCTGACACACGTTGTAAAATTTTCCACTTGAATAGCTTAATTTTACATTTATTATATTGTGGCTTTAGATACTCCATATTTTTTTGCCAATTGAGTCAACCCAGCACCTTTTTTAATCTCGTCGATGATTTTCAGTTTGTCACTTAATTTTAAAAATGTTGTTTTATTGGACGTGGATGCCATGTCTGTTCTGACGTGATTTTAGATGCACACTACTTTATTTCACGAACGGCAAGAGAACCAACGCTTACAGGAATGCCATACGTAAGTCGGTGAACAACCGGTGCCAGCGCTGAAAACTTTACGTAAACATTCTTTTCATCGATTCAATTACGGACGTAAATCGGGAAATAACCGTTACCTTAAACTGTTTACATTAACGAATTGTACGTGGTGCAAGCTTGTTTACATGACCGCGACGTTTCCACTACCGGGTATTTACATGAGCGGGCGTTTACTGCAGATATAAAAATTTGTAAACTATGTTGCATAAAAATGACTGCTTCATTTTAATTTTAACCAGTCTTCTTAATGTTCAAGACAAACTATATAATGAAATCCTTTTAATTATTGTTTTCAGAAATACATCTGAAACATCTGAAAGCGTCAATATTTACGAGAAAATTCTTTTGCCCAACAATAATATTCCTAAAGTCAGCGAATTACAAACGGCAAGAAAACCGAGTGAAGTATTGAAAAACGATTTCCTACCACTTCATTACGGTACATCGTTCGAACACAAAACCCACGCAGTTATCAAAAACATAAAATTCAAACTGCCAAAGGAGTATTTAAATTTGTCCAATAAGGATGATCATCCCAGTGGTGGTGCAATACAAAGCAATAAAGACTCAAAACTCAACGTGGATGCAATAACGAATGTTACAAACAATAATAACGTGAATGCTGAGCCGCATAGTGAAGTTACTAGCGTTATCGTAAATCCAACAAATAATCAAATTTCCGATGTGCACTGGAGGAAAAGGACGACACAAAATTTTAATGCTAGTCATGTAGAAAGTGAATTGTAAACATTTTTTAGTATCTATATTTTCATATTAAAAGAAAACGTTTTACCGTATATATATTTTTATTGTATTGTACTTTGCAGGATTTGGAGAGAAATGAAGTTTCGGTAGATATATTAAAAAAAAGTAATCAAAATAAACAAGTACATTTACATAGAAAAATAACATTAACGTTACAGTAACAATACTTTATATGTTCTATACGTCTATCTAAACTGAAATGAACTTCAGTTACCTCACTTTTTTCTTTCTTTTACCCATTTAACAACTTTTACAGTCTTGGGAGGAAAATCATTCAGTCTATCGATGATTTGTCATTTTCTTTGATGTAGTGGATTGATTTGTGATTGGACAAATTACTAACAGAAAACGAAGGGACATAAGCATTATATCTGTATACACAAGTGAAACGGAGACCACGTTACTAAATACTATGAATCAGCAGTGATGTACAGTCCCTGTCCGAAATATTAGGTCCATTTGCTAAAATAGCGATTTTGTTAAAATATATAATGAAAAACGTATTGTACAAGCATAACTTTATTCAAAACTGTTTATAGACGTCGTCACAACTATATAACTAATATTTTTTAATGCCTCCTTTGGCCTTTGTAATTGCTCTTATTCTTTTTGGCATACTATCTACGCAAGCGCTAATGCTATCTATAATTGTAGCGTCATTTTGCCACACATCCTCAATATTTCTTACAAATTGCTCTTTTGTAATGGTTCTTCTCGAATAGACCGATGATTTTAAAACATTCCACACGTTCTCAATTGCATTGAGGCCGGAAGAATTTCCCGGGCAAGGTAACACTGGCAGAGCGTGTGTTTTCAAAGAGCTTTGGATGGATTTGTGATGCTGCCTTATCGTGCATGAATGTCTAAGGGCTTTCATTTGGATCTAAATAATTCATGTATAGCATCAAGACATCCTCCAATACATTCTTATATTGGTGTTGATGAAACCTTGGCAAAAATACAGGAGGGTGTTTCGCCGTTTTAAGTACACTAGCTTCACCAAACCGTGGACGTCGTCTAACAAATTGAGCTTTTTCGGTCAAGCCTTCTAGTTTTGACTAATCGCAGAACACGATGTTTAACGAAAATACTTTGTTTGTTTTACTTGATTTACGTATTCATTTAAATTATTTGGTCTTACCTTTCGTGTTGTTTACATAGATCGTATGTTAATATGAATTTGCATTTGAATGTTGGCCGCCTATTCCCACTCTCCACTTCATTGTCGAGCACTTTTTATTTTCGACAAGATGGCGACCGCTAGATCGAGCGCTAGTACCCAGCGGTGGCGTTCAGGACGCCGCTTGAGCTAGCGGAGCTCAGCGCTGGTGGTGAATTGCATTTTCTAGCGCATGCCCAGAATTTGCGTGATCGACGCCAAACATGGCAGGGCCATTTCTGCAACGACGTTTATTACAGTTTTTTTTAGTATGCGGTTTTGTTGTGTTCAAGCTATTGCCCTTTACAGATAGATATATTGTTGTATTAGCTGTTGTAATATGGCTATCGATGTCGAAACAAAATACAAGAAAGAATAAAACATGAGGAAATTAACATTCCCGCAATATTGCGTTCCTGCGTTGATTAAAGGATACATTTGTAAGTAATGTTAATTTCGTGCAGTTGCTTTAATTTTTGTGGTTCGGTATAGATCACTTTCTTTCGAAACTGCTTCGTAAATATCATTACTTTCGCCATTAAAGCGTGAGTTTTAGATCAGTACAAAGCGCACTGGTAAATATACAAATTATGGTACACAAGAGAAAGAATACTGGTGTTTATTTTTATCATACAAACTTTTACAGAATGTATTTTCATAGGGATCCAAGTCAGTTTAACATTTTCCAAAAAAACTTAGGGAAATTTGTGAAAAAACTGATTCGCAACAATAAAACTTTTATCCTTGTATCTACTTTACATATTTATACATGTCTAAATCTTATACTCACGGATTTAACCCACTGTAACACTAAGAAATATTTTTCATTTCTTCTTTACATAGATCGTATGTTAATATGAATTTGTATTTGAATGTTGGCCGCCTATCCCCCCTCTCCGCTTTATTGTCGAGCGCTTTTTATTTTCGCTAGACAAGATGATGACCGCTAGATCGAGCGGTAGCGGCAGCGGTGGCGTTGAGGACGCCGCTTGAGCTGGCGGAGCTCAGCGCTGGTGGTGCCAGAACCCCCTGAACGCACGGAATGTGTTGTACATCTTCAAATCTCCTTTGGTCATGTAATTTCATCTTCGCCCCTTTTTTGTGATAAACAAAATAATCAATAAGAAAATAAGAACATGAGTTTAAAGTTCCTTACTAATTTTATGTAATTATTGGTAAATGAAGAAACTGATTATATCATCATACTTTGGCGTGATTCTTGCAACATTTATTGTGTCTGAAATCTAAACAACTTTTATAAAAGAATTACGATAGTAGAAAGGCTATTAGTTAACCAATACTTTGCCCGAAAATTGTTTTGTAATACTTTTCACCTTGGTTATTTGAAGTTCGTATATACAGTACCTGTACAATTTATTTTTTAGCCACTTGCTAAAATAGCGATTTTGTTAAAATGTATAATGAAGAACGTATTGTACAAGCATAAATATATTCAGAAGTGTTTATGGGTATCGTCACAACTGTATAACTAATGTTTTATAATGCCCCCTTTAACTCTATTGTAGTGTTTCTTCTCGAATACACGCATGATTTTAGAAAACTCCACACGTTTTCAATTCCATTGAGGTCGACGAAATTTCCAGACCAAGGCAACACTGATAGAACGTGCGTTTTCAAAAGCTGTGGATGGATTTGGCCATGTGGCATGGTGCCTTATCGTGCATGAATGCGTAAGGGCCTTCATTCGGATCTAAATCATTGATATATGGCATCAAGACAAGCTTATATTGGTGTTGATTCATGGTGCTTTGGCAAAAATAGAGTGGTCCAGGACCTCTGACTGATATACAAGACCATACCATAACTGACGGAGGGTGTTTCACCGTTATATTGATGAAGACACGCTTATATTGGTGAAGACATTGTTCAAACAAAAAAAAGCCTTGTTTCATTTGCATATTCATTTAAATCATTTTCTCTTATCTTTCGCCAATCTTCAATTATGTAATGTTGATGACGTTTTGCCCATTCATAACGCTCTCGGTTCTTTGTCGGTGTTAACCTTGGCTATTTCAGGGGGACGTCTGCATTTTAATCCGACTTCATACAATCGTCTACGTACAGTACGCGTGGATATTTGTACTCCTTGTTGAGACATTAAATTTCCCATTTCTTTGGCGGATAAACCTCGGTCTTTAGTTGCTAGTTGCAGGATACTTCGATCATCTCGATTAATAGTGATCTGCTAGTTCCTTCACTTTCAACCGATGATCTTCTAGCATTAAATCTTCCAGCAATTCTTGCCCCAAATGGAAACATTTTGCCCTCTTTTTTACAGTGGAATACGAAAAAGATCAATCGCCGTAAAAGCCGCCTAAACATTGTTTTAGGTGATTACGCATATGCCCTTCTGTTACGTTCTCCTGGTTTGAAGAACAACGCCGCTGTAGCCTGTTCGTAATTTCCTAAATTACTTGACCAATACTTACTTGTAGGGTATGTTCGCTTATTTACTAAAGGAGAGGTTGTACAGTGAAACTCAATGCGCATGCGCAAAAAAATATATTTAAAAATGAAATGGTTACACGGTTTCCACTCTTGCCTATGTACATGTACGATGTACGTAAGATATATAGATTTGCAATAATTGCAGTTATTCGAGCTCTCTTATACACGTAATGTACATTAGCATTTGTATATGTATTTTCATTGGTAGCAACATAAAGTAATGCCTCAGCATGTACGTTGTTAATTCTGTTTAAAAGGTTAAACTCTTATATGCTTCCGCTGAAGCTTTGTTAGAGGCATGTACTAATGCCTCTATCTGTTTGCATGCACCACTACCTTTTTATAGGGGAGCCAACCCTATTTATTTCTTAAATTTATAAGCGCACCTCGGTGCTATGCTTATTTATATGTCCCTTTCCGGGAGCCTAATATACTTTCCTTGTTTTAAATTTGCCTAAGGGACTTGGCCCTGTATTATTGGCATGTATTTGTACTTGACCAAATACGTTTGTTATATTCACATTTATAGGGGAACCCACCCTATATCTTAGAGCTTGAACGCCTGGTCGAGGGTGACAGTAGCGATAATAGCCGATCTCACTACAAAAGTAATGTCACAGCTACCCAGGCGTTCTAGTTTGAAATATTACGCTATGTGCAATCTTTTGCTCTCTACTCTACGGCGCCCCATAGAAGGGAAATATCCAGTAACCAGCCAATGTGCGAACTGTGCACCGACAAGTAATACGGAGCGGTGATGCCGACATTACATAAGAAAACTGGTCCGGGACACTCGTCCGCTACGACGAGCAACTAAACGAAAAATTTCTAAGTCCCGATACGACAAGGACCGAACAAACGTACAAAAGACAACGGGCGCTGCGGCCGCAACGACCGTCAGCAAGAAGCGGAGTGATCGTACTTGTAGAGGAGGTCTATACATGCGCGCCGACAATCTCACCAAAATAATTTCCGACACAAACTTAACTGAAGACTAAATATATGTATAGACGACAATGGACACAGTAGCCTCGACGTACGATGATAGAAAATCGAGAATTTATACTTATTAAAAAAATCTATACGTGTGGTCCGACGACGTTACCAAATGACTCCCGCGAGAAATAAATGTATAGACAACGTCCTCGACGATTCCCGCCAAAACTAGAAAAACTTAGAAATCTCTAATAATCTTACGACGACGTTACTGTACACGTTACGACGAGGCACGAAAGGTGACCGAGAGTGCACGATCGCTAATACCTCGACTGTCGCGCGGGAGACGATTGCCTATGCTTGTGTACCTTAAATTTCAAGAAAACTCCCATTACATATCCGACTACGTTGCAGTGAATGATTTCTAATTAGGCAGTTTTAGCTAGCGTAATGCGAATGACTGACTTGCATACATATACAATGCGTAATGTACATACATATTAAAATAAAATTGGATATAAGAGAGCAAAATAAATAAATATAAGAATGAAAATAAATAAATATAAAAATGAAAATAAAATAATATTCTAAATGAAAATAATAATGCAAAGAAGATAAAATACATAATAGTAAAAAAAAAATAATTTAGAAAATACAAAAAACAATGTTAAGTCCTTAACACCTTCTTTTGTTAAAAATTTGATGACCGCGCGATACTCAATTTTCATTACTTCAGATATTTCTATGCGTTAGTTACGTTGATTGGCTGGCTATTAAAAACTACTACTCCTCGAACTGTCATATTTATAGCGTGGACCTGGCGTATATGCGCGAAAGGGCTTGAACACGCTTATATAAGCCTGTCACCTGGGGCAGAATTCTACGCATTATCGATTTATAACAACAGCTTTGATTTCTACACAAAAACTCGTTTTGTCGCTTTGTGATCGTGTGTGACTATCGAAAAAAATTGGATTGGCATGATGAAAAATATCTGTCAAAATTATAGTAACTTTCCAGTATTTTAATGGTTGATAGAAATGGTGGATGCGGAGTTGGAATTGTAGTATGGGATAGTAAATAAGATATAACAAATTATTCCGCAATATTCAAATGAAATTTTACCGCTCGTCAGTGTTTACTATACGTTTTAGTAAGTTTTAGGCCAAACACAATAAGTACCAACGTAAATTTCGTGAACTATGACTCATATACCTCTAAACATAACCTAGAAATAGCCCTTTTTAAATCGATTTTTAGGTATCTTAAACTAAACTCCTAAAGAAAAGAAGGGCCATATTAAACACAGCAAAACGTGAACTTTCCGTTAGAATCCATTAAAATCGCTAATTCGATGCCCCTTATACGGAACTACAGCCTTAAAAAGTTCAAAGGAATTATATGAACTACAGTAAATATGCATAAAACTACAAATGTTTATTGTATGGCACAGGTTGATTTTTACAATAGGTTCATACGTATTTTTATCAATTACTAAATTTTAAATTCAAACTAACTAAATTACGCATTAAAGTAATGGGCCAATCGGAATTAAGTATTATGTATTTCTTTCTGACTTTCTTTCTTCTTTTATTGACGGACCAAGAGTATCAGTAATAATTAGTCATGAGCATCATCCAGCGTTATCAGGCTGACTTCGTAAAAAAAAAAAGGATTTAGGTATTCCATTGCGTCCGGATGAAAATATTTGTCCGCAGGTACAAATGCGGCTCCTCCAAAGTGATCTAAAACAACTACTTGCTCTATATCGATTTTGGCTACGTAAAATCCATGTTCTACAAACGATAATCAATAAGAATCTTAACGTAATATTATGACTTCGTCAATTAATTTACCTGACGGCCAATATCGCATAGATGGATGTTTTTCAAAAAGAGCATTTTTACCAAAATCATATTCGGGGGATGACTTAGGTATCTGAAATTTATTCCATTATTGCTTTAAAAATGCGATTGCGTAAGACTAATTACCTTCACATATTTTCCTGATATAATGACTTTCCCGCATCTAGGATCTTGGGGATCCCACGTCTTTGATCTGCAGTAGTCAGTTTCGGCAAGGGAGGACATTATTGTTACCTTATTATTTTTCTATAAAATAAATGATTATTGGAAACTCTTTTTTTGTTAGATTTGAGGAAGAAATTACTAGAAGATCCTTTCCACTTAAATCTAGATCGGTCATGTATAAATATGGAACACCTGTACCATTCTTTTCTGGCCCGTCACTTAGCGATTTCAAGGTAACAAATGGATAGCCAGGTGTAGTACTCAGGGTGGATATTGTGGCGACTGATACCCAATCTGTTATTGAAAAAAATAGTAAAAATAATAAATAGTTAAAAAATATATATATGTATATATACATACGTACATACGCCACAATATATATATATATATATATATATATATATTGATTTTGCAGTGTAAAAGTTACGTCTTGGTAATTATGCAAGGGAATCAAACGTTATTCACGTAATACTTTTAACGGATACCTTTCGTCTTCACTAAATAAAAACCCATTTTGGAGAAAACATTTAAAAAGCTTCACAGTATCTGAGATATTGTGTGTGTCATGAATAGTCTCGGCAAAGTGGAGCAAGTTACAGTGCAGTGCGAAGAATAACGTGGAGGGCCGTGCGGCCGTATCGAGGCACGTGTGCAGTAACGTTTACGTACTCGCATCACTTATGATCGTGGCCTTCACGAGTGAACATAGGCGATGCAGATGCAGGAATGTTTTTCACATAAAATAATGATAAAAAAATATATTGTAAAGTGCTAAAACATTTTAGACAGCTAATTATTCTAAAAAAGCTTTGTTGACGCGGCGTGACTTCATATCAAAATATAGGGAGAAAAGAAAGAAAGCGGGAGAAATCCCACAGTATCTCAAGCAATTTAACCAATCAATGTGCATATTAGCACATCATCAATGCAAATTACTTCAACTATTAACACTCAATGCATCAGTTTTTTGTTTTACAGTCCCTATCCATTTTATTAGGGCCACTAAATGTAAGCTTTTGTGTGTTCCCAACGTGATAATTTACAAGTACAAAATTCATGAACAGGGTTTACAATACGTTCCTTAAATACCTTTCTTAAGTGCCACTTTATTAGGTTTATCCGCCAAAGGAATAGGAAATGTAATGTCTCAACGAGGATTGCAAATATTCACGCGTACAGTACGTAGACGATTGTACGAAGCCGGAAAATACAGACGCCCCCTGAAAAAGCCAAGATTAACGCCGAAGATGAAACGAGCACCCTACGAACGGGCAAAACGTCATCAACATTACAAAATTGAAGATTGGCGAAAGATAAGAGAGAATGATTTAAATGAATATGCAAATGAAACAAGATTTTTTTGTTTGAGCAATGTCTTCACCATATAAGCGTGTCTTCATCAATATAACGGTGAAACACCCTCCGTCAGTTATGGTATGGTCCTGTATATCAGTCAGAGGTCCTGGACCACTCTATTTTTGCCAAAGCACCATGAATCAACACCAATATAAGCGTGTCTTGATGCCATATATCAATGATTTAGATCCGAATGAAGGCCCTTACGCATTTATGCACGATAAGACACCATGCCACTTGTCCGAATCCATCCAAGCTTTTGAAAACGCACGCTCTGCCAGTGTTACTTTGGTCGGGAAATTCCGCCGACCTCAATGGAATTGAAAACGTGTGGAGTTTTCTAAAATCATGCGTGTATTCGAGAAGAAACACTACAATAGAGTTAAAGGGGGCATTATAAAACATTAGTTATACAGTTGTGACGATACCCATAAACAGTTCTGAATATATTTATGCTTGTACAATACGTTCTTCACTATATATTTTAACAAAATCGCTATTTTAGCAAGTGGCTAAAAAATAAATTGTCCAGGTACTGTATATACGAACCTGTAATAACAAAGGTGAAAAGTATTACAAAACAATTTTGTGGCAAAGTATTGGTTAACTAATAGCCTTTCTACTATCGTAATTCTTTTATAAAAATTGTTTAGATTTCAGACACAATAAATGTTGCAAGAATCACGCCAAAGTATGATGATATAATCAGTTTCTTCAGTTACCAATTACATAAAATTAGTAACGAACTTTAAACTCATGTTCTTATTTTCTTATTGATTATTTTGTTTATCACAAAAAAGGCGCGAAGATGAAATTACATGACCAAAGGAGATTTGAAGATGCACAACATACATTCCGTGCGTTTAGGGGGTTCTGGCACCACCAGCGCTGAGCTCCGCTAGCTCAAGCGGCGTCCTGAACGCCACCGCTGGGTGCTACCGTTCGATCTAGCGGTCGCCATCTTGTCTAGCGAAAATAAAAAGCGCTCGACAATAAAGCGGAGAGTGGGGATAGGCGGCCAACATTTAAATACAAATTCATCATACGATCTATGTAAACAAGAAATGAAAAATATTTCTTTTTACAGTGTTACAGTGGGTTAAATCCGTGAGTATAAGATTTAGACATGTATAAATATGTGAAGTAGATACAAGGATAAAAGTTTTATTGTTGCGAATCAGTTTTTTCACAAATTTCCCTAAGTTTTTCAGGAAAATGTCAAACTGACTTGGATCCCTATGAAAATACATTCTGTGAAAGTTTGTATGGTAAAAATAAACAGCAGTATTCTTTCTCTTGTGTACCATAATTTGTATATTTACCAGTGCGGTTTGTACGGATCTAAAACTCACGCTTTAATGGTGAAAGTAATGATATTTACGAAGCAGTTTCGAAAGAAAGTGATCTATACCGAACCACAAAAATTAAAGCAACTGCACGAAATTAACATTACTTACAAATGTATTCTTTAATCAATGCAGCAACGCAATATTGCGGGAATGTTAACTTCCTCATGTTTTATTCTGTCTCGTATTTTGTTTCGACATCGATAGCCATATTACAACAGCTAATACAACAATATATCTATCTGTAAAGGGCAATAGCTTGAACACAACAGAGCCGCATACTAAAAAAACTGTAATAAACGTCGTTGCAGAAACGACCCTGTCATCTTTGGCGCCGATCACGCAAATTCTGGGCATGCACCAGAAAAAGCAATTCTGTAGGTCGTGTAGCCAATTCTAGCGCTGGCGGCAAGCACCGACGTTATGACTTCTAGCGCCGCAACTCCCTGAACGCTCCCAATGAGTGTGATGATGTAGCAAATTTTTTACCTTGTCAATAATTTCGTCCAAAACAAAGAAACCAATTCTTCCCTTGTTTTAACAAGAAGAGAGTCAAATTACCTTATCATTCGTATTATATTACCTGTATTATGTATAATATAACGAGCCATAGCGGCAACTTTGTCTGGATCAGGTGGACCGCGGGCATTCACCGCGACTAAGAAGACGGTTAAAACCAGAAATTGGCACTTCATTGTCTTCTAGGGAAAAAAGAAAAATAAGTAGATCTCAAGAAAAAAAGCGACGAAAAGATTATATTACTATATGCTTACACTATTTTTATTTTAAAACGTATACTTTAATTTTGGCAGACACTATTTTGAATTTAGTTTCTGTACTTACATGTATGTATACAAGCTGTATAACGTTTAGTTTGACTGTCACGATGTTATTCCCTTCATGCACTGAAATTGCTCATGTTGTGAATCGTTTTAATACTATTGTTAAGGCAAAGGTCAGTTACTTTGGAAATAAAACTACGTCAGCATAGCCCGCGACAAAAATATTACGTTCTTTGTTTGATGTGCCAAGTGTTTACATAAACATGCATTTCGATACATTGTAGAATGTGGCACTAAAAATAGATCATCGTTGTACAAGTGGAATTGATGGGATTTTCCCAATCTTAGGACGCAGATTTTAAAGTAATTTAATCTCTTCAAATGCTGTAGCTTGTAACACAGTGGCGGCTCGTGCTTAAAACACGTGGAGGTCGCAAATTTTGTAAATCCTAATACCCCTTACAGTAGGTATCGAAATAGCAAATCCATGCGAGAATCTTGGGTATAACTTGTAATCAAGGGAAGAGCCCTACGTCATCAACAAGTCAATGTACAGCTGTGGCCATATGTATTCACCACCCTTTTTTGTTTTTTATTCCGACGAATATATAAGAAATAAAAGGAAATTGATCGATGAAAATGTTTCATTGTGAGTGTATACAGATATATACAGATATTGCTTAATATCTGGTAGCTCATCCCTGGGCTTTTATCACCGCACGAATTCGTCGGGCATACTTCTCACTATGTTGTAGCACTGTTCGGGGGTGATTTTGGTCCACTCTTCGAATGTTTTTGTTTTTAAGCATTGCTTTGTGGTACATGAGTATTTAGCTACATTTCGCTTTAAAATGTACGATAAATGCTCAATTGGCGATAAGTCCGGGGATTGTGCCGGCCATTCCAGGACCCGCACGTTATTTTCCTCGAACCAGCGCATTACTTCGCGAGATTTATGGCACGGTGTATTATCTTGTTGGAAGTAATACTCTGGCACATCATTATCGAATAATTTTAACGCACACGGTTCCAGAACTTCTTCCAACATGACGATGTACGTCCGACTGTTCATTCGGCCCTCGCAGACGAACAGTTGTCCGACGCCTGTTGCACTCATGGAACCCCAAACCATTATGCTACCACCCCCAAACTTGACAGTCGGGATGATACAGTCTGGATGGAAGGCCTCTCTGCGTCGCACGTATTGAGGTCCAGGTTTGCCACAAAGCTACCAAGAAAAACATGAATACTGTTACATTTTGGAACCCATTAAAAAGAATAAAAACACTGTAGATACCAGGAATTGAATACAGAATACCGCAAATACAGTAATTATGTATTACTTACCTCAATATTTGACTCATCCGTCCACATAACATTGGCCCAATTGTCAATGGTCCAGTCGCGGTGACTTTTAGCCCACAGCAGTCTCTTTTTCTTTTGTTGCGGAAATAACCGTGGTTTATGTCGAGCTTTGTATCCACCTAAATTTAATTCACAAAGGCGTCTTCTAACCGTGCGAGGAGAAATAGCAACATTATGTAGCCGGAAAAGCTCACTGTTTAGACCCTTTTTTCCGGTCTCGCAAAGACATCCGCTCTAAGACACGCTCATCTCTTCTAGTTGTCTTCCTTTTTCGACCAGTTTTCGGTTTGTTTGTCAAAGATCCACTCTCTTTGTATCGTTTTATCGTCATTCTAACTGTCGATAGCGCACATTTGACTTGTCAGGCAATAGCAGACACCGACAACCCTTGCTTTTTTAACACCACAATTTGTCCTCGCTCTATCTCCGTCAATTCGCGTGTTTTCAGCATTACTTTTTACTGTATACTATCGTATTATACAGACAAAATCACAGACACAATATCTTCACTCTAACTAGCTCAACCTTACTCTTACAACTTTTAAGAAAGACTGAAGAAATATTCAGAAATTACAATTTTACGTCTATTTTCTAATTTACTCAGAATGGCCTACAATAAACCATTAAACCCTCATTACCAGGTACGTAGTTAAGTCCGTCATCGACCCTGCTTTTTAGAAATACAATAATATTCGTGTTACACGTTCAAAACGAGAGTGGCGAATACATATGGCCACAGCTGTATGAATTAAATCTGTACTTCAGCGTCATACAGTCCCTGTGGAATTTATTAGTGTCACTTGCTAAAATAGCGATTTTGTTTATATATATAATGAAAAACGTATTGTACAAGCATTCATTCAGAACTGTTTATAGACATCGTCACTACTATATAACTAATATTTTATAATGCCCTCTTTTGGCTTTTAGAATTGCTTTTATTCTTTTTGGCATACTGTCTATGCAAGCATTTTGTTTTTTGTATAACCATGGGTGGGGCTCTTAACCTCGAAGAACAATTCGGCCAGTACCTCGACTATTGTGCACCAATGTGATTTTAGTTCACTCGATTGGGTTGTATCTGAACAACAAAGTCGACAATCCCAAGATGCAACTATCTTTCCCTGCAGTATGCTGCTCTCCCACACTTTCTACACGAAGGAGAGTATACTATACCCATGCAACGCAGTTAAGATCACTGTGAGTGCTATGAGTTTGCGCAGTCTTTTCTCACGTGGCTGAATCCCGAGAGATTTGCAGTGTATCAAACCGTCTTCACCGTTCCAGTAGGACCGGTGATTGGCGGCGAGCTCGGACTTAACATAGGTCTTAATACTGCCATAGGTACTCGTACACGAGGGTTCAGGACCTGAGAATGGTCGTTTACTGGCATCTCTTGCTAGCAAGTCAGCTACTTCGTTCCCTTCGATCCCCGAGTGGCTTGGCACCCATCTCAGCGTAACGCTGTAATGTTTCGCCAGTTGTTGCAGCGTCCTATGGCACCCCAACACAACTTTGGAGTCAAACTTGACACCTTGTAGCGCCCTAAGAGTGGCTTGGTTGTCCGTTGCGATTTCCATCGCTTCCAAGTCAAAGGGTTGAAAATGCGAACCGCAGTTGTTCGCGAAACGTCAAGGACAAAAAAGGCGTTACGACTATGTCAAACGGCCGTGAAAGTCTGAGATACTAATTAATAATTACGTAATTACTAGCTAGTTTTAAAACTCCCGCCAAAAAGTAGCTTTGAATAATTCCATTGTGTAAACGCGTCTTTTCACTTTACTCTTCCGAATTAAAAAATAGAGTATAGACGCGGCAATTTGCGACGCAGGACTCTTCTTGTATAATTCTGAAAGCAGTAGTAAATTTATTTGTAACTCTTTGAATAAAATCTGGAACACTTTCGATAAAATCTTCTTGAGAAAGCATTGCCAATGCAGACAATTGTTCTTGTGTCATGCTGTTTCGTAAGAGAGTTTGTATTCTTTTCAAAGTAGGAAAATACCATTTTCCTTCAGTTGATGTCATCCGAATTTTGATTAGAATGTTTAAAGGTTTCGAAGTGGAAGCAAATCCGAAATTTATTTAAAATCTTCCGATTCATAAACTACGATTACTTCTGTATAAATCTTACCATGGCCATCCAGATTTCCCCGATCTTTCGCCAATCGAATACGGGCAGGCCATGGGAAGGAAACCGACGAACTTTCGAATCCTTAGCAAACATTGGAACCTCTCCAGCAAGAATTGCAGGATGGTTGAGATACTAATGTGTGAAACTAATGGGGGGAGAGAGGGAGGTGGAAGTGACACCCCACACTTTATTTATAAATAAAAAATAAATTGTCTTAATCTTCTCTTTTTTTTCTTTCAAACTATAATTAATTATTACTTGCGAACTTGGGCAAAAAATTCGCACCCTTTCTTGATGTTGCAATTTCCAGGCAATTTTAGTGCCGTGCGGAGAATACCGTGGAAAGGTGAAGCGCGCGGCACGGAGAACCGAGTAATCGTATCAAAACGCATTTGTTCAGTATTATTCGACTGGTCCTTATGAATGCTTGTTAGTACACACATACTCAGAAAATGTCGCATTTAGGTACATTTCGGAAACGGCGTATTTTGAACTAGAAAACGTAATAACGACAATGCCGGATTTAGAATGAGAAGGCAATAGAATTAAATGTGTAAAGTGCGACAGCTATTTGACGTGCACCAGCAGGTGCAAGTGTGCACTCCACCTAGAAAGTATAAAACATTGCTCTACAATCCATGGCAAACGATACAGCGAACAATTAATATTTGATATAGATGTTTGTTTTATTCTATGTAATGTACCGTTCACTTTACTAGACCAACAAGCATTCCCAAGTCGGATATCGTTAAAAAAATTTATGCCATCTGTTCGTGACTATGTTGAAAGAAGAATTAAAGCAGAATTAAAAGATAAAAAATTGTGGTTATGTGTGGACGAAACAACTGATTGGTAAAAACATGCTGTGGCAAATGTGATGGTACGTACAATGGAAGAGTTTGAATCGTCATCCACTATCTTACCTGCCTCCAAAGGAGTTGAAAAATGTACTAGCGATAAAATTTTAAAAGTAGTGTTGAGGGCATTAAACAAATTTGCTGCTAACATGCTTTCCTTATGCCGATTTCTTAAAGAAGAGAGTGGCAATCTGTTATTTTAATTGTTCTCTAAATGTTATCCACGAGTGAATGCTTTAATAGCTCGTCCGAAGATAGTATTTCTAAAGTCTGCAAAACGTACAAGAAGAATTCACGAACTATGTCCCCAAGTACCTGAACCACCACAGCCGATTACTATGCGTTGGGGAACATGGTTAAAGGCTGCGTTTTACTACTGCGAACATTTGGATGATGTAAAGAAGGCAGTTTTACAATTCGATCCGAGACACGCCAAAGCTTTCAAGAAAAGCTAGAAAATGTTTCAAGATAGTCAGGTAACATGTGATTTAAAAAGTATTAACGCAAGAACTACTATGGACTAGCGGAGGGAATTGAAAAATTACAAAATGATTCGATATCGCTAGTGGATTCTGTTCAAATTGTGGATGATGTCACATCTATGTCCGGCGGAAAACAAGAAAAATGAAAGTTTAGTACAAAAATTTGAAAGTGTTATTGACAAGGATTCAGATTTTCTCACACTAAGACAAATTTATGAAGGTGCGTCGAAGTATCCATTAAGTTGTCACAAGGATTACCTTAAATTTGCAAATATAACATCAGTCGATGTGGAATGGTTGTTTTCGTAATTATAAAATATTTATTCCTACCGGCCTACTGATTTGAC
The DNA here is from genome assembly GCA_023509865.1 of Trypoxylus dichotomus. Taxonomy (NCBI): domain Eukaryota; kingdom Metazoa; phylum Arthropoda; class Insecta; order Coleoptera; family Scarabaeidae; genus Trypoxylus; species Trypoxylus dichotomus. The sequence goes on from CM042081.1 coordinate 42,371,804, forward strand.
TGAAACAAGTATGGAAACTTTTAATGATTCGAATATTTAATAGATGCCATCCAGTGTGAGATTTCGAAGAAACTTCCTAAAACAATAAGTGTTTCAGCACGTGATATAATATATTTTCTATCATTATTTTATGTGTAAACATTCCTGCGTCCGCATCGTCTATTCTCAATCATGAAGGTCACGATCATAAATGATGCGAGTACGTAAACGTTACTAAACACTCGTCTTGATACGTTGTTCTCCGTACTGCACTGTAACTCGCCCAACTCTGCCGAGACTAGTTATTTGTTATAAAAAAGGACGGCATCCGTTCATCAAATAGTCCAGTAGGAATAATTTAAAAGGGAATTATGCATGTTCGCACGAATGGGGACCTTGAATAATAAACTAGATCATAATTGATAGGAATACGATTATTTTAAAAAGGCGACAGTAAACAGCTGCAAGGACAAGATATTCAAAATCACCCTGAAGACAATATCCGACCTCATGAATTTTGTATATCGGTTTATACAACGATTGTGTAGTTTATCGTAATAACGCAAATTTTACTTTTTAAATCAATTTTATTAGCAGATTCGGCATCTATAGATAGATATATAACATTTTACACTAATAAAACACGTCAGTTGTGTTAACATTGAAGGATCAAATGTATAAGTAATTCAAGTAAAAGTAAAAATATATGATGAGATCTTGAAAGCTTAATTTTAACTTCACTTCTTTAATTTAGCGTTCCTCATTTATAGGTATCAACAATTTATTTTCTGATTAAAGATTCATCGAACAATATCGCTTACAATATATACTTTTTTTTCTCTTAATAACCGCACTATTTACACGTATTTCATTCTCAAAAATCAGACTATTTCTTTTACATTATTTTAGAATTTAATGACGTAATATATGTATGGATTGAGAAAGAACATATACTTTACACTAGGTATATACTGAAACTAACAATATAGTATCTAAGTGTCTGTCAATATTTTTCTTCCATGTATGTACATCCTAAATTTAGAACTAACCAGATTTATTTTTATTTATTGTTCATATTGATAGATACATCGTCTTTTCAGCTATGGATCTAACTAGAGACACACTCTTTTGAAATGTGTGTGAGCATGTCTTTTGTTTTTAAGCAATAATGTCACAGAAACGTGAGATTTATAAATAACTAGATCGTGAATAGTCATTAAATATTTGGAAATCAACGCTTGCCACGTGAGACTAGGTATTGTTAAACGTCAGTTCTACTGGAGATTTCTAACTAGCTTTTGGATTATGCGTTAAACAAACAGTTTGGAGATAGTAATTCAAAATAACTTTAGAAGGATATTTCAAATTAATTTGCTTTAAGCTACTTTTTTTGCCGATTTAGAAAAAGATCATACAACTTCATGGATACGTTGTTTATTTATTATTTTATTATAGCGAGGGTCCTACGGCCTTTCCCAAACTTTTTCTTTTATTGCACTGTCTCGCATGGCTGTCTCGATCCCATCCCTCCATGACGTCGCTGGCCTTTATCTTCTCCTTTTACTTTGTGGTGTATAATAGTGACCTTTTTGACCATGTATCTTCACTCATTCTTTGGACATATCCATACCATATAAGCTGTCTTGTTTCGATTTGATCCGCACTAGTAATAACTCTTCCTATTCTTCGTCGTATCTCTTCGTTTCTCACATATTCCAATATTGATACTTCGCAAGCTCTTCTCAGGAAGTCCATTTTGATGGTGCTTACATTCTTTTTATTGCTGTTTATCATCTGCCAGCTCTCTGCACCGCATATCAGCTTTATATATTTTTATCATTGTTTCTAGTCTTAATCCTTTAGACTACAACAAGGAATTTAAGGCCTGGGTTGCTTTTTTCCGCTGTTGTATTTACACTGGTTTGTTCTTATTTCTGCAATTTGCAAGTACTGGTGGTCATCTTCGTCTTTACACGCCATTTTCACGTATTTAGTGTTTGTTATATTTATTGTTACTCCCCAATGTTCGTATGTCTAGAAAACTGAGACAAGAATACGAACGTTGTTTATTGTGAAATAAAAAAAAAACTAATGCTATTGTATTTCTTATCAGCAATTTGGCAACTGCTCCATTTTATTAGTAACTATACACCCAGTGAAAGGGATGCGTTGAAATAGAATCAATTTTGTAAGTAAAAATGTATGTACGTAACAAATTTTGGAATAGCGTTAGCCATCATCCACAATTTAGTCTGCTTCAAAAAAATTTGTTCGTAGAACGCATTTAGATAAGTAAAAAAAAAATTTGAGTTGAATCTAATAATTATGTCATGATAGCAAAACAGTAATACTTAAAGAAAAATGAATATCATTTGACGAAAAAGTTGAATGAAATTAATCACAAAATGACTGAGGGTAAGTGGCAGCTTCCTGTAATTAATGAATGTATTAATTGCGAAAAATACCGTCTATGAAAAATATGTTGGCTTATTGTACGAAATATGACACTTCGGAGGTGTTTTTTTTTTGTTTCGGATGTTGGCTGTCATGCATTTTAACTTTGTTTGCTGCTGCTTAGAATAATTCAGTCGCATTCATACTGAACCAGGTTCTGTAATTTTTCAACCAAGAAATTCGTCTTTTACCAATATTCTGCAATAGATAAAATCTGAGCTCATTTTTGATTATGTGTAAGTATTGTAGTTTCCTAATTTTCACGGTATTAACCACTTCCTTTTTTTTTCTAATTCTTCTCATAACATCGATGTTCCGTCCACGGTATTTTTAGTATCCTGCGATATAATTACATCTCAAATGCTTCCAATTTCCTTGTTGTAGCTTCAGTAAGCACCCATGCTTCTACCCGGTAAAATAAAACGCAGAACACATAACAGCGTGGGAGTCTTATCTTTGTGTTGAATGTTCTCATGGCTTATAAACAGATTTTTCGTTTCATTAAAAGTTCACCTAGCCTTTTCGATTCTTTTACGTATTTCTTGTGAGACGTCCCATTGTTCATTTATAATAGTTTCCAAATAAGCAAAATTGCTCACTTGTATCCGTTTTTGATTTATTGTGAGATGACAGTTGTCAATTTTTTCTTTGCTAATGGCCATTAATTTTGTCTTTTTGGTGTTTATGTACAAACCATATAATTGGCTGTGATATGTTACTCTATCCAAGCTGTTAGCGAAGATAACCGTATCGTTTGCATAGTGGACATTATTCAATCTTTCTCAATACAGAAGAATTCCAGATTCTGTGTGTTCTAGAGCTTTTCTGAATATGTACTCTGAGTATATATTAAACAGTAATGAAGAGATGCAACATTAGTCGTAACGGTTATCGGGTTCCGCCGTGTCATTAAGGTTTTTCTTCCTGACGTTTCGCGAACTGCGGTTCGTTACTACGACTTTTGTCCCTGAACCACAGTTGTTCGCGAAACGTCAAGGACAAAAACCTAGTGACACGGTGGAACCCGACAACCGTTACGACTATGTCAAGCGGCCGTGAAATTCTGAGATACTATTTAGATGCAAACTTATCTTACACCTCGTAGTATATTTGTGTCTTCTGTTGTGTCACTCCCGACTCTGACAAAAGCAAAATGATTCTAGCATAAGTCAACTGATATCTTGATGTCTTTCTCATCTAGCCCCACGTTTTTCAAAATTTCTACCATTTTTCGGTGTTTTACTCTATCAAATGCCTTCTGATAGTCAATAAAATATGAATACACCCCACAGTTCATATCTCTGCACCGCTGAAATAATCTGTATGCTGTATATGGCCTCTCTTGTATCCACTGCTATTTTGAATCCGAATTGTGTAGATGCTACTTGTTCTTCACAGGTTATATAAAATTTCTCTATGATTCATCAAACTTAGTTCTCTATATTCTTCACATTTTTAGCTTCTGTTTTTTTGGCAAGGTGATATATTCTGATCTAAGCTAATCATGCGGAATCTTTCCGTCTAAATTACATGTCTACTTAAAAATTAGATGAAAAAAAATGAACGTATTATTTTCATTTAATAAGTGGTTTTTGCTACGAATGTAATTATTAGCGTTGTAAATAAATGGTTTCTTTTTCAAGACATATAAGGTTTCGTATTTGCTGTGAATGCTTGCAGAAGCGGCAAACATGTTTTTTTCCTCAATCATTTACGACTAGTTCACGTCTAATATATTGATATCTCACTATATGTATACGTTAATCAGCAGTAATACTTGGTTTGATACTTACTATTTCTAGTTTCGGTAAAGCGGTAACATTTCTATTATGTTTATTATGTCATTATTCTGTAAGTATCGTCTATTTTTGTAATATAACATTTCTTTCTCGATTTCGCTGAAAAGGTGTTTTTATTTTCTTAGATACTAAATTCTATGATGGTTTTTGAAGAGCTATTGAAAATTGTGATACTAAAGGTTATTGTTTGAGACAGTTAAATCACTAAAGAGCAACAATCTTTCAAAGTATCCATATCTTTTCACTTAGAAATGAATACTGAAGTTTAAATACCGATTGGTACATTGAAAACGGAATAAACTATCTATCTTTAAAGCTGGACTAGCAAGTCAAACGTTTTCAATAGCAATATATACACAGTAATGTTATTGTAACATATATTCTATAATTGAAACACGCTATTTTCTATCACATTATTAGTGTTATATGTTCAACATAAATCTGAAAATTATCGACTTTTGTCCACCACTGCATTTTTGCAATATAAGCGTGTATTGGAGGTTGTCTTGCCATATATCAATGATTTAGATCCGAATGAAGGCCCTTGCACATGCACGATAAGACACCATGCCACATGGCCAAATCCATCCAAAGTTTTTTGGAAACGCTCTGCCAGTGTTTCCTTGACGGGGAAATTTTGTCGACCTCAATTCTCAATTGCATTGAGGTCGACACCTGGGGTCCAGGTTTTAAAGAAACTTGATACTGTTCTCTCGTCGATATTGATATTAATAGTATAGCAATGCATTGTAATCGCAGTCACGTGGAGGCTAAATACCTTCAGCTTTAAAATACAAACATTTGGGCAGATAACATTGCACTTTTTCAATGGTATATTTGTGCGTTACGTAGATAAGAGACCAAATTATTGACGCATATTCCAATTTTGACCGAAGGTAAGAGAACTAAATTGTTCTTACTGTAGAGATATTGCTGAAAGATCAACCGTTGCGAACAAGAAAATCAGACATTTTCAATGTAAAAGCGGTTTGATTGACATGGTCGACGAATGGGAATTTCCTGCCAAAATTATAAACTTTAAAGCAAGTTCATGTGCAAAAATAAATACGAAGATCTTTAATGGTCGAACATCATATTAATTCTACTGAATTATTATTGTATTACATTTGTAATTATATATGATGGGATTCGTTCCCTGAGCGATATCTGGTGATGCATACAAAACTGAAGAATTACAGCCAATTATTAGCTTATAACAAAATTGCATTTTATGACAGTTGCTGGAGATGCTGATGATTTCAGTTTATTAAATCACAAGCTTTGCGGAACTGGAACAATGAAAGACGTCACTATTACAATACTCACTTATACTGGGCACACGTTATAGCTAAGATACCATCTTCGGCGATCATACTGAACTGAATCGTATTGAAAAAGATTTAAAATCCGATCAACATTTTTTTGTTCATTTACACAATGATTGTTGTTCACAAAAATTGAACATTTTTTCTACTGACTATGATCTGACACTTCTTTTTAACTAATATAGGTATACTAATGCCAAATATGAAACCCATTTTTCCCTATCACGTCAAGTTCTTTTCTACAGCATTTCTTGTTTAACGGTTGCAAAATTCTTGAAAATCGTTAACTAAATGCGACAAATTCTTAATTGCTCAAATAATTGTAAGAATATTGCAAGTAAACTTTTAGGCGACAGAGAAAAAGTAATGTTTCCACCTCTTCACATCAGATTGGGTCTTACGAAGCAATATGTTAAAGCTCTACATTTGCAAGGGGACTGTTTCGAACACCTACGCCAAAAGTTGCCACGATGAAATTAACACTGGGGTATTTGATGGAGCACAAATTAGAACTTTAATGAAAGATTCAAATTTCATCAACTCTATGAACGAAGACTATTCACTATGGTCGCGAACAATTTTGCTTTAAAAATTTCACCGCCTAGTTTGCAACATGTGCATAGAGCTTCATTTCCTTCATAGTCATCTGGATAGGTTTCTCAAAAATTTAGGTGCTGTAAGCAGTGGAAGATGGGATCCTCATTGGAGTGTTCAGAGCGACTGCCAACCCAAAATATACAGCAGAAAGTACAGCAAACGAAAATTTATTCCCTGATTGTTGTTTGTTTTTAAAAGTACTCTTGTAATCTTTTAATGATGATTAAAATAAATACGTGTACTATACACGTGGCTAATACTGTATCTAAATAAATAAATGAATTATTAAAATTTTATACTTTGTTGTTACTGATCCTTCAAAGAGCATAATATGACACAGTTAAATTTTGACGTGATAAGCAAACACTAATATGATTTTCGGATTCAGTACACCCAAATTATTAAAAAAACAAGTCTCATATAGAAGTCTGCAAAAATTGTGTAATCTCCATTTAAATTTTAAATCTCATACTTAGTAACCTTGAAAATGCAAAGACGAAAATCTACTAGCCAAGAAAAACATATTGTTATAAGTTGGCCAAGAAGCCCATTCTATACGACAAATTATAGAAAAGGCGAGGGTCTAGAGAGAAACCGCGAGTGACGTCATAAAGCGGCATGACAAACTGGTAGTTCATAAAATTGTCAACAACATTGGAATAGCCTCCCTAACCGAGTTTTGCAAAAATTAGCTGGTCGGTTATCTTGTGTGGTCACTGTCAGTCTTCGGGCTAAAGGAATTTTTTTTTTCGATAAAAAGATGTTTAATTTATTCATCGTGTTATGTTTTAATAAGTTTTATCTTTACTTGAATTTAGTTACAATTTTTATGAATTCTTATTAAGCGTCCAAACATCATTGGACGGTAGTATATTAACATATTACTTATGATAGGGTAAAAGCCTAGATTTTCAGGAATAATCTGTCTATTTCGTTTTCAAAACCCTAGTATAATTTGTATAGTTGTTAGTTTCGTCAAGAAAAACTATTTGCATCGACTACCCTAAGTTTCACAATTTTCAACAGGCTTAAACTTTAAATGCACAAAAATATATCATCATTACGTCTAATTTTTTAATATTTATATATCTTTGTTATATTTTATATAATAATATACAGGATGATTCGAGTTTTTTCGCGGACGAAAAAATTGTAAACGCAGTGAGCAAATAATATTATAAGGATATTATTTCATTGCACGAAAGCTAGAAAGTTTACATCTAAAACACATTCATAGAAATCCTAATAAGCTATTGGTTTAGATGTAAGTTTTCCGTGATTGTAGAATTTTATACGGTAAGTAACTGCTTTAAAAGCTCAAAAGTTCAAAACAGTTTACGACAAAAAACAAAAAATTTAAGTGGTGAAACCGTTTTTGGTTTTCTTCTTACATACTTACAACATTTAGCACAATATTAAACGAGCTATAATGGAGGTATTTGGGCACCGCAGAAACCATATAATACAGCGTACAATAATATACTAAGTATTTAGAATAACAAAGATTGTCTTCAGATCGTTTCCGAATATTCGATGTTCAGAAATTTTATAATAATCCGTTGTAAATAATGGCATCATAATTTTGCGTACTATTATCAAAAATTTGATAACGACAAGTATAAAGTATAATACCACGTATGAAATTCGAAAATAATTCTTAATAATTAATTTAGAATTTCGAAATTCGATCCCATTTTGATAGAAATTATTCAATGCTTATACCTCCACTATTGATAAAACAGGGAGTTTCATGGAAACACGAACATATCAAAAAGTGCCAGTAAACACTTCTTTAACATCAAGAACTTTAAAATACATAAAACAACATCTAACATTTAAAATACGAAAGTTTAAACGACTAAATACGACTAAATATATTACATTAGTTTTCATAAAATTTCATTCTTTACTTTTTACTTAAATGTACTTTCTTAACAATAGAAGGCGTTGCAAAAAACAAACACAAGGCAATCTATTAAGGCTACGATTTAACGAATATATTATTTTATCGATCGTAGTACAGGAAAACCCCGGTTATCCATGGCCACATTATCCGTGTTCTTTGCTAACATATTTCGTTTGTCCGTGCAAAGGGTCGAATTTGGATTCTATTATCCGGTTACATTTTGCTTATAGCCAGTGCACTTCGCGAAAGTTGGAGAATATCAAACTGATTTTGCGTGAGTTACATGTTTTGTATGTTGTGTTATTATTACTCATGTTCCTCGACGTTTCGACGAGATTACAGTCGTCATCTTCAGGAGATGGTCTGTCACTAGTTAAGGCTAAGAAGATGACGTCGAGGAAATAGTCCTTAGTAGGACAAAACTCACGCGGCCAGAACTTAATATATAAAATGTATCACACGTGAATTTTAACACAGTAAAGACTATATCTGAGTAAACCCTTTTTTAAATTTTGCGAACTACTTAAGTTGGTAGTTGCGGCAATAAAGATCATATTCACTAATTTCTTGGAACAAATTTGCTCTTTACTGTGGAAAGTACCAACTTAAATTATATGAAAAAAAAAGTTTACTGGTATAGGATGACGCAGTTTCTGAAATACCGCTGTTCGAGTATGAATAGTGCGGGGTATAATCTATGGCTTAAATGAATCCCTATGGATCACAGTTTAGTAGCTATCAAAATGTGGCTGTTGAATCAACGCAGCTTTTGGTAATCGGAATCAATTATTGAAGTGAAATGCACAAAAATATATCATCATTACGTCTAATTTTTTAATATTTATATATCTTTGTTATATTTTATATAATAATATACAGGATGATTCGATTTATAAGTAGAGTTTTTTAATTTCTTAAAACAATCCATACAAATTTGCTCTTTACTGTGGAAAGTACCAACTTCAATTATAAAAAAAAAACGTTTACTGGTATATACAGGATGACGCAGTTTTTGAAACACCGCTGTTCGAGTATGAATAGTGCGGGGTATAATCTATGGCTTAAATGAATCCCTATGTTTATCCCACAGTTTAGTAGCTATCAAAATGTGGCTGTTGAATCAACGCAGCTTTTGCTAATCGGAATCAATTATTGAAGTGCAAAGACTATTTCGGCATGAATATAATATTCCAAGGCATGCTGGAATTTCTTCGCGCAACATAATTTCATTGTGTACGAAATGATTATGTGGGTTCAGTAAAGACTGTGTGTACACCGGAGAACCTAGAACGAGTATGCCAAGCTGCACTAAGAAATTCAACGCGTTCAACAAGGCTTACTTGCTAAATTGCAACGATTTTGCATGGCTGCTCTGTTCCTGTTGTTGTGTCATGTTTCCTAGACGACTTATATCCCGACATGGTGATTTAAATTCGCTGCCAAGGTCACCGGGATTTGATCAGCCCTGATTTTTTTTTTTTTGTATGGAGTTATTTAAAAGCTATGGTTTTCCAAAATATTCCACAGATACGAGAAGCTTTAAAAGTCAACATCACTCAAGAAATTAGAGCGATAAACCAAGAAGTTTTCAGTTACGTTTCCATGAATGTTAAGAAAAGCGTAGCGACCATTTAACAGACGTTATTTTCAAAAAATTATTTTTGTTAAACTGCATTATATATGGAAAAAGATGTGCTTTTTTTACCTGGTCGTTTCGTTTGTATGTCTGTATTAACTCTCTAAAAACCAACACCCATTGCGCTATCCTATATATAAGTTACAAACAAGAACATGCGAAACACCCAAAGATAGCTTTATCTATCGAAAATGAATTAAAACTAAGTGAAGATCATGAAAATAGAAAAAAATATATCTACCTTGGAAAAGTTTTATAACATCGATTTATCCGTGATATCTTAAGCCAAAAGGATAATCTTTTGAAGTTTGCTTCAACATCATATTCTTTAAACAATAATATCCCTAAAAGCTACAAAATTGTCAATATTTAACACTTTGGATGATGCTGTGTGGCAGTGATTAAAAGAAAAATGAATAGAGGGCTATCCATGTGAAAATTGGAAACCCTCTTAAAGTTTCGCAAGAATGATTGCATCGCTTTCAATCACGTCATAAGATTCGGCAGATACATAGATATTAATGGTGAAAAACAGCATGCAGATAAAAATACAGCCGATTTGTACTTCGTCGGCTTTAACAGCTTGATTGAACTTCACGAATTAACTCCCACACGTTTATAACCCAGATGAGACGGGACCTTTTTGGAAATATTATGCATCCAAAAAAAATTGACAATTTCTTGTGCAAATGCCAGTGGAAACCACAAACTAAAACTTGTGTGTATTAGAAAATCACGTCATTTATACTAAAAATCGTACTTAGACTTATAGCCTGCATTAAAAACCCATTTATGTCTACTTAAAATTGTGAAAAATGTGATATCACCAGCAAAACGTGGTTCAATGAGAAAATCTGCAGATGTGGTTGAACTGTGACCAAAGTGAACCACGTTACCAAATTCCAAATGACACAGTAATAGCGTCAACGTTTGCATATAATGACAATGGTTCGGATATCTGAGAATCTGAGGTTGAAGATTCTTGAAGACGAAATATGTGCTCAAGATGCGTTGACAGCAACAAATATGTTTTTAAATTATCTAGATCAATAAAACGATGTCGATAACGTTGATATACTTAGCATGAGCAAAGATAGTATGTACATATACATGTTGATAATTAAATTTCCTTGTTATTACCAATGTTGAATTTAACCGCTAGACCGGTGTGTATTCACTTACTCCACGGACACCGACTGAACAAGTCCTTATGCAAATCGCCATATGTCATTAAATTTCAATTGGCAAATGTTTATAGCTAGATCTAATAATGGCTGCACATATACCTCTGGTATCTAAGCAGACACGATATTTTAATATTAATGCCAAGCTGCATTATTAATATATCAATATATAGATATAATCTGAACAAAGTCAATGATGGAGAAGTATCTACAATCCTACGTTCTCCCACTATAGTTATAACCATGAAGTAGTAGGACAACAGCGAAGTACTGCTTAAAGCAGATAACTGATAGATTGATTGAAAGAATAACGGGAGTGGCGCATGCGTATTGTAATCGTTGACTTTGCTCTGATTATGTCTGTATATATAAAAAATCAATAAAATATATATAGTTGAACTCGTTTGTACCTACATGTAAAAATATGTACGTGTACCTATATCACGGATAATCGGGGTTTTACTGTACTTCAGTAAATCATGTTTATACGTGAGCATTTAATAGCACAATGGAGTTGAAAGTTTAAGTGATATAGAAACTCTCGCAGATTCGAACTCTATAATAATAATTCTCACGAGCGTAGATATTAAAATAAGTTAGCTATTACCTGCAAAATTATAAACATGATAGCATGCATTATACACGTTTTCTTTTGTTTATAAAATCGCTTCTAAAAAATATAAGAGTAATTGATACTAACTGTAGATTGTAGCCAATCATTTTTAAGCTACATATATAATTTGCACTGCTAAAAAAAATATAAATTCAGCACGCATTCATTAATTTTATATGGTTTAAATTAATTCTATTTTATAAGAGTGTATGCATACACAAAATGTAGATGTTGTGATAAACGCCATACATACTAAATATATTTCAAAGTAAAATATTATACATTTTTTTTGTAAAAAAATTCTCAATTAATATTTTTAATGGTGTATTACATCAAAGAAACTAGCTGCTTCCAGCCAAAAAAAAACAATCATCAAATTTGGACAAAACTTTGGTGTTTCTGTAATTTTCAAACCCATCGTGAAAAAAACTGTTTCCAAATGTTCAAACCGGCTTAAGGTTTCTGTTATTTATATTACTGTAATCTAAATTCCAACGACAAGCTTTCAACAAACCTTTTTTTTACTTAACCCTTTTTTCCTAGGAAACATCGGAAATATACATGAATTTACATGGTATAACTATTATGGTAAATTACGAAATGTTTATTTTTTAACAAAGGAATAAGTAGTTATTGGATAGAGTGAATCATACACCATGATATTTATAAGGTGGTTTTATCGCTATACTGACGCATCTAGATTAGTCTTACTTATATGTAGCTAGTTTACTCGAAAAAAAATATGATAAAATCTAAACGAATACCAATCATATTTACTCGCAATTTGTCAGTGTTTTTGCTATTATGTAATTTGCGTAATGTATTAGTAAATAAATGAGTAAGTAGATGGTGGAACACTCTACAATGAAAATAGAACAGTGTGTTCTATTTTCATTGCATTGGTAGTGTCTCTAGTGTTACAAGGGTGAATCAAATATGAACCGGACTTTTCTTTTTAATGCCCTAGTGCTGTCCAATTTTAATTTAATGTCTTTTAATGATGTAAGGTGGAGGGGAGTAAGTCGGTTCAGTTCGCCAGAGCAGATAGGTTAATAGCGTAATACCTGCCGAAATTTTGCACAGTTCGTAGAAAAAACGCTTTCAAGGATACAAGTCTACGACTGGCACAAAAGATTTTTCGATTGCCGAGAGTCAGTGCAGTTCCTGTAACAGTTTTTTGGAATTTTAAAGGCACACTTCTCCACCACCGGGGTACAGTTATGCTGCGTACGAAAAAGGTAATACATATCTATTCGAAGTGTGATTCTGCTACATGACAGTGCTCGGCCACACAGAGCTGCATTGACCCAAAATAAGTTGGAAAAAGTTCATTGGGAAACACTGGAACATCCGCCCTACAGTCCCGATCTGTCACCGTGTGATTACCACATGTTTGGGCCACTCAGAGAAGAACTGGGAGGTTACCACTTTGACGACGATGAAGGAGTGGAAATGTTGGTTATTGACGCGACCACATTCATTCTTTGACGACGAAATTAAAAAAACTTCCGATACGGCGGGAAAAAAGTGTGAATAAAAGAGGAGTTTATGTAGAAAAACAAGGTGTACCCAAATTCTTTTACTGTACCAATAAATGTTTTAAAACCAAAGTCCAATTCATATTTGATTCACCTTCATAGGAAGCAGAAATAGTATTTTGTTAGATGTTTTGGTCTACAAGCTACAAAATTTTTATATGAGTATTTTGAGGAATTACTTTTATTTTTAATTGAGCAAACACTATATTTTTTAATACTTTTGACTAAACATGTTTTACGCATTGCAAAAATATAACAGCATTGATACTTTTTTCCTTCCAATAGATCCACAGATTTTATTTATTTACATTTTATTAAATTTATAGCTATTAGATAGTAGGCTTTGAACGAAATTACCATAGGATAAAATAAAATTATTTTAATTGTCATTCATGTTGGCAATATTAATTACAGATTTGCGAATTTTCTATCTAAAAATGTTACAAGAAATGTATCTTGTAAGAATTTTGGAAAATACCATACGTCTAGTTACAATATAAAAGGATTTCCGTGTATGAATACGGTTTGAAATTTCACCCTCACGTAGGTACCTGGCATCGCTTGCGCAGAACCCAGCGCTATTCCATGTTTCGATTTCATCTCATACCTCAGAAACCAAAAGATCTATCAAAATCCTGTGTGTACCATCGATCTTAATAAGGTAGCTCAGCAATGTGAAAATATCCAATTTACACTAACAATGAATATACTCTTCAAATACACTGAAAAAAACACGCAGTGCGTTGGGCGTGGCAAATGTCGTTCAGTTTTGAATGATTGTGTTATATTGGGAAAAAAACAAAAAACCAAAGGAAACAAATAGGCGCAAGTTCTTTTAACCGAATTAGCAATCTTTTTTGGAAATTGATGTCTCAATAGTTTTTTTTAATATTGCACAATAGAAAAACAAATCTAATCCATTTTCAAAAACACTTTCTTTCATCAATTGCAGTGTACAAAAGACGAATAAACTAGCTTCTTTTAGTCGATTCTTCGTATTTTACATAATATCTGCTTTAATGTCGATTTCAATTATTTTCCGATATATTCCTTCTACGACAACAAATGCAAAGAAAATAAAAATGCTTAAAACAACTTAAAATAGTGTTTAATATATAAACAGATTGTATTAATGCTTTAAAGTAATAATAAAGCAATTTCACACGATTATACGTATTTTTATCTCATCTATTTTAATTAATGTTATAAATATATATAATTAAAGACGTAATACTATGATTTAATATCATGTCATAACTAAGGACCAATATTACTCATTCTTTTGTATTTATGATACAGTAAAAGTGTAATTTCACAGCTGACACATTGTACGACAGAAATACAAATATAGAATGCATATTTGCTTGCTAATCAAGATTTTTCGATGGATGTATACAGAATTACAAAATATTTACAAAGAAAACGGCAGTCTAATAAAGAGTAAGATAGTTACGTTAGAAATTAATGTTAAGGTTCCAACTCTACTCTTGTAATTATTTAATTTATTTTTTGTTGTTTAATGAGTTCTTTAGTAGCGATAAACATTGAGGTTAACAAAAAAATAGGAAAATTTCAAAATATTGAATGATATTGGACGGAAAATTTTGTCAAAAAGGCATTTGAGGCAATTGAAACATATTGCAAACATATGCATGAAGAATATACTAATACTGTAAATGCAATGATCTCACGTAAATCTTTAATAGCAATTACATTTCAAACAGAAATTCGGTTTAGGGTATAGAGCTGTTATTGGAGACCTTGGTGTATTTTAGATTTTCTGTTAGAATCCGATTCAAATCTGATGATACTTGTGTAGAATACGTTTAGAGAGCAAAGAGCACAAAATGAGAGAAACATCTATAGGGTCATGCCTGAAAACATTAAGATGGATATTTAATCATTTGTCTGTTAACTTTGGCTTTGTGCAGACATTTTTTTTATGACTGCTCCATCACATACGGCAAAACTGGTTCGCGACACATTGAAACCACTCAGCTGGGAAGTTCCATCTCATGAGATTTACTTACCAGACTTGGCTCCTTCCGATTACCACTTGTTTGCATCGATGGATCACGAACTTATTGAGCACCGCTTTAGTCCATACGAAGACGTAAAAGAATGGCTCGATGAATGGTTCGCAGTAAAAGGGGAAGATTTCTACTGGCATTGTATTCACAAACTCCCCGGAAGATGGGAAAAATGTATAACAAACGATGGAGCATAGTTTGAATGAAGCAATCTTTATCATTCTTCCGAATTTAACATGTTTTTTTAGAAGAAAAAATCCGTATTTCATACTGGTATGTTTTAAGAGAACTAAGGACACAATTGCATCCTATAGTTTTTGTAATATTTCATATTAAAGGGAGCAAATATTCAAATAATGTTTTCTAAAGAATTAATAGATAAGGATTATTAAAAGAGGAATAGTTTATAAGATCGCTTTGGTGCCGATATTTTTGGCCTGAATAGCACGAAATTTTTGCCACACCTAGCGCATATCAAATATCATCAAGTTTGGATTCGACTCTAACTTACACAATTTACACCCTCACGTCTACTTTAACTATATGATAGTCAAAAGGTCAGATGCCCCAATTGTTATTGTCGTAATCAACTTGGAATATATTCTTACTAAAACGTAAATTATAAAATATACTAACAGAAAACTGAAAAAAAAACATAAACAATTTAGCGAATTCAAATTTGATTCTAGTTTGAGTTTTAGTCGACGATCGTCCGGCTAACGCGCACTGCTGCAACGTAGCGTTGTTTTGCAGCTCTGCAAAACAGTGGCTAGCTAAATACGAACAATCCGTGTGTTTAGCCCGAGCAGCGTCCTGAACGCGACCGCTAGGTGTCGGCGCTCGAGCTAGCGGTCGCCATCTTGTCTAGCGAAAAAAAAAGCGCTCGAAAATGAAGCGGAGAGTGGGGATAGGCGGCCAACATTCAAATACGAATTCGTCACAACATGCATTCGGCGTAAAGAAGAATGGAAATATCGTATTCTTATGTTAAAGTGGCTTGAATCGTGTGTAAAAGTTTGGAGTAGGTATAGGCATCGAGAGAAGTCTTAGCTTTGCATCCCAGTTTCTCGAAAATCTTCGTACTGTTGGTAGAAAAGGGCAAACCTGACCTGGATCCCTTTAAAAGTACATTTTCCCCAAATTTCTGTTTCCGTTACAACGGTAAACAACCGTTCGTTTACGTTCTGTGTCCCACACGAAGGAAATTTATATATTTGCCGACACAGATTGTAGTGATCCAACAACATCGTATTATTCTTCAGTAAAGTAGTCTTCTACGGATTTCGCATTCCCTCATATGCACTAGTAAAGTAAGGAAGTGTAATATGACACTTTTATGCAAGATATCGGAGAAGAGTGTTTGTTTATATTATACCTCCCAACAAGATGTGGTAGGAAACCTAAAAATTTATGCTGCGATCACGTCAATGCGCGCCAAACCACCAATCAAGTAAGCAATGGGCACACGTCATAAAAAAAAAAACTGTGGGCCGGTTAACCAGTTCTAGCGCTGACCTCAAGCGCCAGAACTCCCTGAACCCACGCATCGTTCAGCTAAGGTGCAGTGCTGGAACATAACGTTGTTTTTCAGCTCTCCAAAGCAGCGGCTATCTAAATACAACCAATGATTAGAAGCATTATCCTGTTTGGTTAAATTAATTAGATAAGCTTATATAACCTCCAGTTAAATTCCATACAGAAAATAATTTCAGAGACATATTGAAACTTTAACATTTTCCGTTTTAAATCTGTAAAAGAATTTCACATTATAAAATTTATATATATATATATATATTTATATATCGTTAAGCGCAGATTGTTTATTAATAATTTATTTATATACGAGCATTCTGTATACATGCATTAAAGTGATTAAAATAATATAAAACAAAGTCACGTTTTAAAAGGCGAGTTGAAACATTACGATTGTATAATATACAAAACTGCTTATCTCTTACAAACACAAGCTATAAACATTTATCTTAAACACGATATATATTAGCGTTTTTCTTGTTTTTTTTCTTTTAACAACAATATTAACAATTGCTATTCGCATTTCAAAAAAAAAAAGAAAATGCTGTCTTCGTAAGAGCATTTTATACTTATCATCTTTCTAATAATATTCTCGCGTTCAAACTATTTTAATCACATGGCACGATAAGGTCCTTGCATTTTGAGGAATTGGATAACTAGCGAAGGCCCACCAGCTACAATTTCGCTCGGTATATGCGACAGAGGGCAATTTTCGATACTCATTATTTGCAAATTCGAACACAGCGCTAGCTCGAAGGGTAGATTGTGTAATTGCGGATTATCGTTTATATAGAGGGACTCCAGATTCTCCAGGGTTCCGATTTCCTCCGGTAGATACGTCAGATTATTCTCACCGACGCTTAAGAAGACGAGATTTGACAGATGACCGAGAGCTCTGGGTAAACACGTGAGTTGATTGGATTGTACGATCAAACGTTGAAGATCCCGCAGAAAGCCTATCTCGTTGGGTAATTGTTCCAAACGATTCTCTTCTAGATCCAACACTCTTAGTTTTCGTAAGTTTCCAATGCTTGGTGGTATCCGCCTTAGTATATTGTTTGATAAAACTAAAACTTCCAGAGCTTGCAAGCATTGTATATCGTCCGGTAATTTCGTCAGTTGATTCGTACCCAAATTCAGCTCGACCATATTGACCCACGTACCGACGTCCAAAGGCAATGATGTTAATTGATTTTCCTTCATATTTAATTTCGTGATGTTTTTGGCCCGTGAAAATATTCCGTACGGGATCTTGTCTATTTGATTGTGTTCCAGATTGATCGAATCCACGTTCGTGAACTGTGATGGTCCACCGGATGGAAACGCTGAGAAATTGTTTCGGGACAACGTTATACTTGTGAGTGCATTTAAGCTGGACAACAAGCCTTCTGGAAGTTGTGAGATCGCGTTGCCTTCTACGTTAAAGTCATCCATAAGCTTACAATTACTGAGTGATGTTGGGATTAAGGACAGACGATTGTACCTGAATCAATAGGAAGTTATTATTAATAACATCAATATATTCTTTCGTGATATGTAATACTAGCTTTTTTTATTCTTTTATAATTTACATTGTTAAAGTATTTTCTTAAAAGTGCAGCATTTTAAGCAGATATAGTATTGCTTAAGGTAATCACTAAATAATATCGGATATAGTTTATTAAAAATAGAAAACCGAATACCTGATTATGACTAGAACTATTGGAACAAACACCAACGATTTTGCTAATATACTGGCTTCCAATATTATTTATAACACTAATGCTTTACAATGAAAATAAGCCAACCTCCACCTGGTATTATGTTTTAAGAAAAAAATGGGGAACAGGTTTTAAAATAGAAAAAAATAAAGCTGCTGTGATTATCTTTTATTCCCTCCAATCTTCATATCAAAACTTTAGAATATACTCAATGTTTTATTTTTAACAGTTACAAGTTATTTCATTTGCTTTTTATCTGCAGAACATCCACTTTTTATTATTAAAAATTAAACTACTACGAATGGATTTTTGGGGGGCAAATGGGGTAGGAAGCGAATATTTGACGCTGCTTCCTGATAGCATTAGTTAGCCTCTTCTATTCAAGTCCTAGGGGTGTCACCTGAAAACCTCAGTAACACTGTAAAAGATCGTGGTTACCAATCCCGATGGGAAGCAAGGTCAGGGCAAGTGAGAGTGGAAGAAATGGTCCTTCAAAGAATAGGGGGTTAAGATGTCGGGCCTACTACCCGCTCACTCGGAAAAAATGTTATGCAAGGAACAACAGTTTCAGAATTTGGATGGGGAAGGAGCTAAGACCAAGGCGACGAAAAAGTATTATGAGTAACATGGAATATCCGAGGAATATCAACGAAATAAATTGAAATACTCTCAGAAATTGAAAAATTGAATAGAGACGTAATAGTTTTGAACAAAACAAAGAAAATGAGACAAGAAAAGGAGATACTTGACAAATATACACACATATGGAGATGAATGCCTAAACATGCTAAAGCGGTAAAAGGTGTATCAATATTTGTAAAAAATAAATGGAAAAAATTCAAGATTACAAACAGAAATGAAAGAATACTAAAAATCAGGATGGAGATGTTTGGACAACCAACAGTCGGGGTATACGTAATAAATGACACAACGCAACTCAAACAGAGGAAGAACAGTTTTTCACCACACTGAATTGGATACTGTGAAGGAAAAAGAAGACATTTTGTTAATTGGAGATTTGAAGAGCCATGTAGAAAATGGAGACGAAAATATAGCAGGACGAAGAAGAGAAGATCGAAATAAAAATGACTGGAAGTAGGTTATTGCAAATATATCCAGATCATGAATTGATAATAACCAACACAAAATTCCAGCATAATATACACGGATAAGACCTTCGAGGAACCAAATAGAAACAAAAAAATCGATTATTGATTTAATAATAGTGACAAGAATAGTAAAACTATAACGCAAAATGTAACAGTGTACAAACAGGCAGAATGCGTAAGTTTAGTATTGGGGAAATTCATATATACAGGAAAACACCCAAAGCGATGAAGAGTTAGAGGAAGTTACCAATACGAGATGTA
The DNA here is from genome assembly GCA_023509865.1 of Trypoxylus dichotomus. Lineage (NCBI taxonomy): Eukaryota > Metazoa > Arthropoda > Insecta > Coleoptera > Scarabaeidae > Trypoxylus > Trypoxylus dichotomus. The sequence goes on from CM042081.1 coordinate 42,391,468, forward strand.
AAGTAGAATTTCTGCAACAATATAGTATCCAGTCATTATATCAGAATAGACTGTGGAATATACTGGAAGTAAAAGAAGAATGGACTCCAACTGAAATGTATCAACACATGAAAGAGGCAATCAAGAAAGCAGCAAATGAAGCTCTCGGTGTTGAGCAACACAAGAATAAGTACACAGATAAATACAATGAGGAATTGGAGGATATGATTAAGGAAAAAAAACGATATTTTTTATAAATGGCTAAACAACAAAACCCAAAAAATACGAGAATACATTACTCTCAGCCAACAGGTGAAGCAGAGAGTAATACTAGAGAAAAATGAATACTGACAAAGAATGTGTAAGGACATAGACAAAACTATCAGTTATAATAGATCAACGGAAGCATGGAAAGAATTAAAAACATAAGAAACAATACAAAAAGTGGAAACAAGAAACAAATTATCACACCTAACGAGTGAGGGGAACATCGGAGCACGAAGAACAAGACATAGTGACAATAAGGATGGAAGAAAGCTGAAATCCCGCGGCGGGAAATATAAAAATGGAATTGTTGAAATATGGTAGAAAAAGAATGGTATCCTTCCTCAGGGTGTTATTCAACAAAATCGAAACATTAGAAAAAATGGAGTGAACTTGTCATATGTGTCATATGTCATTTATATACAAAAAGGGAAACAAAAAAATCAACTACTAACTATAGAGGAATTAGTATCATCTCTTAAATCGAACGACTATTACAATTTTCTAAAGTTTTTTCAATTCCAACATTCGCGTTGTAATGGACTAAAAAGAAAGTATAGGATAAAATGATAGAAATTAAAAGAAAAATTAGGGATTTGAATTTGCCTGTTAAAACATGGCTCATTTTAGGTAATGATCCCGCACATTCCTAGGCAGATGATTATGTACTAAAGACAAAACCACTCAAGCAATATTTCTACCACCAAATTGTCCGCCAATAGATGTAACACAAACACAAATGATGAACCTATATTATATATTAAATTTCTACTGATACCTAAAATGTTTGAAGATGTGCAACATACATCTTTTGAAGACGCTTGGTACGCTGTAGCATTGCTAAATTTCCATACGAGCCTCTTAATTTAATCGAATTGAAGGCTAATATATTTCGAACAAAATATTATCATGAAAACAAGAAAAAAAACCCTCATTTAACTCCTTTTCTATAAAAAAAATTCGAAGCAATATCAAAGCGTATCCTCTCATTTAAATGTTCTTGATAAGTAGATAAAAAAAATTTAATTTCAATTGTTATAATTATTTCAAAATAACATTCCAGATATTTCCTTTGTTTAAATCGCTGTTGCGTTGTTTATTATCAGTAATTATCAATTTTTAGATATTACTGGGTATTTCCGTTCTAAAAAAATGAATTATATAAGAATCGTACTTCAACGTTAATTTGTATACGGGACTACAATTATAAGGAAATAAATTTACGAAAGGTTTTAAGTTCTTCGAGTTAAGATCTAAATCTGACAAATTAACAAAATTCTAGTGCATAACTGTTAGAAACTAAGTATTTATGCGTTGCTGAATTTGTTGTTATTACAACAAGCTTTATTTGATGAATAAAACTAAAACATACTTAATTATCTAGATAATTTAAATAGTAGAACAGAGAATTTATTTTATGTCGCAACATAGTCATTCGTTTCTATTTAGTACTACAGCGAATCAAAGAGTCGATTTATTTCTCGAATTGTAACTGTGAAAAACCCGAAATCGTTACAACGTACAGTATTATGCAATAAAATCTGGAAAAAATGTATTTTAGTTCTGTAATTAAGGTTACGTAATCGTCGGATGACAATTAACTTAATATCCTGCCAGTGTCATGCGCCTTCGTAAATTTTCAAAAATTATACTGAATTTCTTTTTTAATTCGAAGTAAAATGAAAAGACGCGTTTACAGAATGTAATTTTTCAAAGCTACTTTTTGGTGGCAGTTTTTAAATTAACTAGGATTGTGGATACGTAATTATTATCACAACGTAAATTTAGGGAGAAAAATTAAATACAAACGCAGTCAGAAAACTATACGAACTAAACGTCAATCACTTGTAACAATGTGGCGGCTGGCAATATATCAAATATCGCTAATGTAATTTTTGCTGAAAATTGACTTTTTGGTGTTTCGATTTAAAAACACCCTTCCGAATTAAAAAATAGAGTGTGGTTAATAATTGAAGATTTGAGAACAATAAAAAATCTCCCGACAATTAAATCAAGTTACGGAAGGCCGAATTATGTTAAAAATAGGTTGGTCATCAATACGGATGGTTGCAACTTATTTGAATTTAAATTTAAAAAAAATACAAGAGATGCGGTAGATGCAGGACGAATCATTAGCAATGGAAATCGATTGTAGATCTCCTAGAAGTATATATACATATTTTCCATGTTCCAGAGCAGCAGTCTGCCGAAGAATACGAGTTTCAAATTCGACAAATTCTATTACCTCTTCAAAGAATTTATTTACTGGCGATAATAAGCAGTCGTAATTATTGTTAGCTTGAAATAATATCAATAATGATGAGGAATTTTGGAACAGAGTAGTATTTAATAATGAAAAACTCTTCCTCGATCTAATGAGAACTATATTTACCGTTCACAGAAATCGGGAAGGTTTTCGGTAAACGCTTGGGCCTGAATGAGTTCGGTTGGTGTGGGTGTATGCTGGAATATTATTATTATGATAAATGTTTTGTTGCTGATACATAGGTAAATTCTTGGAACATATTACGCTACCATCTGTAGCACAAACATTTCCGAAAATAATTACATAATTTACAGGTATTGTAGTAAACTCCATAACAAACAAATTAATAATTTATTCGGGAAGCAGCATTTTAAAAGCACGCGTGGTTCGTGTTCTCTTGAAACGCTGTGTTCTGAATAAATTATTAATTTGTGTGGTGTAGAGTTTACTGCGGTAAATTATATAACCAAATATGCCTTGCAATCGTTATGGTAGTTACATAATCCAACGAAACAATTGTCCTGTTCGTACTGTCTATGTTATTAGATAGTGGTTCGAGAACCACAACATAGAAGTTGTGCCACAGTCTGCAAAAGGTCAGTCCTACAGCTAGTTCAAAATGTGTGGGGACTTATGGTTAAAAATATTTACAAAAGCAGAACAACTGTGAGAGGTCAAAGAACAAGAATAGAAGGCACTAAGTTATAATGAACAGCTAACAACAAATTTAGTCCAGTCTTTGCCAAAGCATGGGTTAGAAAGATACATCATTAAATATTGCCAAAGGCTTTGCTGCAAAAAAAAATAGATCGTAATATGCAGTCACAGAAGCTACGAAGCGAACAATATATTGAAATAATAGAAATAATAGAAATTTTCTTATACTAAAAGTAATCTAATGCAAGAAAACTTGCTAAATGGTTCGCGTGAGTAAAACCTCAATACATAACACATGGGCTGAAAAGTCCCGGGCCTAACACATAGATGACGCTAGTTTTATTGCAGTCACCTATCTCTCAATTAGTACTAACCTTCAAAAGACAGCTGTTAAAATTTCATGATATTCTATTCATTAGTTTGTGATTTATTGTGCTAAGAGTCACGCTACTTTTGTTATTTTCAAAACAATGGATCAAAAACAATTTCGTGTTTTAATTTTACACTGCTTCTTGATGGGAAAAAATACCGTTCAAGCGAAGCAATGGCTTGAAAAGTGTTATGGGGTCTCCGCTCCATCAGAAACAACAATATAACGTTGGTTTGCTGACTTCAAACGTGGTCGTAGAGACACCGATGATGCAGAACGCAGTGGACGTCCAAATGAGGCGGTAACACCAGAAAACATCAAAAAAATCCACAAAATCGTTTTGAATGATCGAAAAGTGAAATGGCGTGAGTTAGGTGACATCGTAAAGACATCAAAAGAACGTATTGGCTTTATATTGCATGAGCATTTGACTATGAGAAAGCTCTGTTCAAAGTGGGTGCCGCGTTTGCTCACTGTTGACCTAAGACAAGAACGTGTTGATGATTCTGAGCAGTGTTTGGCCATGTTTAAACGTAACAAACCAGAATTTTTGCGTCGATATGTGACAATGGATGAAACATAGATCCATTACTTCACTCCGGAATCAAAACGATCGTCATCTGAGTGGACAGCAACTGGTGAACCTCGTCCAAAGCGCCCGAAAGCACAACAATCGGCTGGAAAGGTTATGGCCTCGGTATTTTGGGATGTGCGTGGTGTAATATTCATCGACTATCTTGAGAAAGGAAATACCATGAACAATGAATATTATATAGCGTTATTGGATCATTTAAAGTCCGAAATTGCAAAGAAACGACCGCATATAGCAAAGAAAAAAAATTTGTTTCATCAAGACAACACACCGTGTCACAAGTGAATCAAAACAATGGCAAAACTACATGAATTGAACTTCGAATTGCTCCCACATTCACCGTATTCGCCAGATTTGGCTCCCAGCGACTACCGGCTGTTTGCAGACCTCAAAAAAATGCTCGCCGGTAAGAAATTTCGCACGAATGAAGAGGTTATCGCTGAAACTGAGGCCTATTTTGAGGCAAAAGATAAATCGTTCTACAAAAGTGGTATTGAAATGTTAGAGCGGCGCTGGAATGATTGCATTGCGCTTGATGGAGATTTCGTTGATGAATAAAGCTAATTTTTAGCCAAAAAAACCGTGTTTTCTTTGTTAGGCCCGGGACTTTTCAGCCCATGTGTTAATTTGTTTAAGAAAGAAAGTTTCCACAATTAAAACCATCAAGAACTGGTACAATTTTTTACAAAACCACGATGGAAAATATTCACAAACACGATACTCTCCTAAGAAAAATATATACACATGAAGCAAATTTTTTCAACAAGAAAGCGAATTTCAAAAACTGTTGATATTGAGCAGTCAGAATTTACAGCTTTTCAATAGTAATCGTATTGTGGTCTGCATTTTTACCGATTGAAACCTTACGGTATAGACATATCTGGAGTTGCTTCAAGAATAGATAATACCAGTTCTAAATGAAATAAATATCAATCTTGATCTAGTCTGATACCCAATGGATGGCACACCGACTCATAGTATGTAAAACCACTACAGAACCCTTTTACATCGTGTTACAGCGCATATAGAGTGACAGGTAATATTATGAATGTGTTGAGGTAAGTATGGTTTTGTGATCTAACGACTATATTCTTCGGAATTACCTCAAATGAAACGTGTTTTAAGAAAAGTATAACAAATGGTGCAGTACATGAGATGCCTCCAGAATATGTCATAAATGCCATTTTACAATCGATTAGGCTACTGCTTCATTCAGAATAGTTATTTTGAAAATTTAATCTATTAAAATTTTGATTTTTGATGTCCAATTTTGTTAGTTTTGTAGATTTGTTACGCTATAGACCTAATTTCTTATTTAATCGTGCGTTACTGGAAACCTGATATTGATAAGTTACACTACCGTTCATAAGTTTGATGGCACTATAAAAGGAACCCTCTTTTGGTTCAATAATTGCCTGAGAAATATGAGACATCCTTAAAATGAATCACTCCAAATACCATTCGTCTATAGCATTCCATACTTCCTGCAGACGATTTTAGAAGAGATTTATTCCAGACCTCATGATCCAAGTGAATTCCTTCAGAAGATTTGTCCTGAAAATAAGCTTCAACCTCTTTGGTATGTTTGATGAGGCCATTATTTTACTGATAAATGAACCCCTCCTCAATTAATTCACATCCATTTGGTACCGCAACGTTTTCTAGGATTCTCAAATACACATCTTTGGTCATTCTTTGATCTATTTTAATTAATTTTCCAATCCTTCCGGCTCCAAAGCAACACCGCACCATGATGTTCCATCCTCTATGTTTCACTGTTTTTCAAATGCACTCGTCTAACTTTCTTTCTCCAGAGCGGAGACTAACAAGCGCACGACGTTTATTCCCGAATAATTCGAATTTCCATTCGTCCATCCATAACATGCTTTTCCAATCATTTACACTCCGGTTTGTATAAGATTTTGCTCATTTTAGTCTTTTCCGTTTGTGTACAGAACTTAATCGTGGTTTTCTTACTGCTATACGACTCCTTAGACAGGATTTTATTAGTCTTCAGTCTATTGTCGATGCACTGGCAAATGGCATTGTAAATTGGACTCCGCTGTAATTTGCGGTGTGGTAAGGCGATGATTTCTTAGGGAAATCACTCGGATGTATTGGTCGTCTCGTTCCGCCGTTGATCTGGGTCTTCCACTTCGCGTTCTGGCTCTCAAGCCTTCGCGCTTCAATATACAATCCCCTTCTTTTTTGCATATCTTCGTTCACTAACAGTATGAAATAGGGTTTTCCCAACGCAATCACAGTCGTCTCGGCAATATACTGGATGCATACTGAATGTATAGTTTACTAAAAGACAGGTGGATGATTCAGTATCCCTCTCGAATTCAATTTCATAAAGCATTCATCTCCATGGCTTTATTGCCATCATAAAGTTTAATACGCGAATACATTGTTTTCGTGTTTGAATGCATTTTGTAAATAAATCTTATTATTATATATATATATATAGTACCAATATTAGAATGCAAATGCCATTCTAAGAAGACCAGTATGATTCCCTAAATATCTTTAAACAGTTCTACGCGTAACATAGCATGGTAAGTGCGACCAAACTTATAAACGATAATGTAGGTTCATTATAATTAAATCTATTATTGATTAAACATCGACATCAATTGTTTGTTGTACGATAAAATAAATTCTCTGTATAGGTAAATTCATACTTAATAAATCATTTTTAATTTCAGTAATCTATACGAATTAAAAGAATAACATTTCTATACCTAATAATAGATGAACTTCGAACGAAATCAGCAAGTGCAGGCAATTAAATAGAAGATTGATAGTCATTTAAGTTACTTTAAATTATTTATGACGCGTTGTATAAATTTTTAGTATGCTGGGACACATTCAACATTAGCAGAAAGTCATTTTCATCAAAAGTTCAATTAGACGTTTTGATGAAACAATTAAGTAATTAAGAACTTCAACGCGTGTTGTGTTAAAATGTTGAAAACAAAAAGATTCATCCATTTAAAACAAACAAACTTTTAAATTCAAAGTATTTTACTTTTGCAATACCACTTAAGTTGCCTTCGATCATCTTTGCATGTATAGCAAGAGTTATTTAAGAGAACTGTTAGCATTGCTCATCAAGAGGTCAATATAAGTGGTTGCACAGATGTTTGAGTCATTAAATTTATTTTATCCACTTTAGCTAGTTTATGGAGTGACATAACATGTCCTAAAATACACTGGAACTTTAAATTTGTATCTTTACCGAAACATTTAAGCTGGAATAACACTTAGTGTAATGAAGATACATATTCTTAAAAATAGAAATAAATAAGAACAATATATTACCTCAGTTCTAATCTTGTTAATTGTCGTAGCTCTCCTATTGATTCAGGGACATCTAGTAGTTCATTATGTTGTAAGTCCAAAGATAATAAATTTAAGCATTGTCCTATTTCTTCCGGCAAGTGCTCCAAGTGATTGTGACTAACATCAAACCTAATAAGATTGACGAGATCTCCTATTCCAGCTGGCAATTCCTTGATTTTGTTCTCTCTCAAACTTAGCATCGTCAAATTCGTTAGTGCTCTGATTTCATCACCAACATATTTGATTCTATTAAATCGTAAGAACAATGTCGTCAAAGTAGTCAGCTTATATACAACTTCAGGTATATCGTTTAATTTGTTATGCCTTAAGTCAAGTACTTTAATAGATTTCAATCCTATCAAAGAGTCAGGCAGGTTTGTTAATGAATTCTCACTTAACGCTAACTTTTGTAAACTATGAAGGCAACCAATTTCAGGTGGTAAAGAAACTAACTTGTTTCCATACAAATACAGTTCGGATAAATGAGTAAGATCTCTTACAGTTGGCGGCAACAACGTAATATTAGATTTACTCAAATCTAGCCTCTTTAAACCCTCTTCTTTACATCTAATAAATTCTTTGGTCACATCGAGGTCGGCTTGAATCGGTTGTTTACTTTTTTTGATGGTTGGTTTTGGTTTATTAGATTCTGGATGCTTTACCGTAACTACTTTCGGTCTTCCTGTTTCAGATGCACTCAACGAACCTGAAGACAATTTCTTTGGTTTATTTTCGAGCGAACCAGAGCATTCACCGTCAGGCATTTCGGCTTCTAATAAAAGTGTACTGCTACATGCAGGTTGACTCATTTCGTTTAACATCTATTTTATTAAAATTTATTCACTTAATTGGCACGTTTCTTTGGTGGTTTAAACATACAAATAAAAAACAAGGACGCGTGATTCATTGTTTAGGTTTGTTGATGTATTGGAAGATGTCATGTTATTTACTATTTTTTTAAATACTGCACACTCATCACTGACACAGTAATGCAAGAAACTCAATAACTCAGGTTAACAGTAAGCGGAACCTTGCTTGTGACGATGTGTTTGCGATTATACATCACAATCGTAAACATTAAACAACTGGGACAGAATGAGATGGTACAATTATAATGCCCCCGCCCATATTTAAGAAAAGAAAAATATTTTATGATAATTTCTGATAGATACCTTTATATTAAATACTTAATTGAAATATAGAAACCTGTAAAAGTATGTTTGAGATAGTTAACTGTACTACATAGATAACTATAAATTTAATGCAATTTATTCCAGAAATTTATTAGACAAAACTAAATTTACATTCTTTATGTCTTTGAGTAGTTTAAGTTTATTTTTCAGGAAATTAAATTTCTGTGTACAATGGTAAATAAGCTAAAAATCAAGTAAAAGAAAATTTTGTTACTACGAATAGAAGCACGATGGTGATATCCTTATTGTACGACGCTGTTCTTATATCCTTTAGTTTCTTCCAGGATAATAGATGTCAGTATCGGTTAAATTTAAAGAGTTCGCTAAAAATGTTTCATCAGAAGCTAAATATAATACACGCATCGTAAATGTTGCAATTTAGTTGGTATTTACTTGAGATTCGGAAAATAAAAGATTCACCACTTATCGAACATTAGTATATTAAAAGTACACTATACAATAACATTATATAATAGCATTACCTTAGAAAAGAACTTGACACACACTATTAATATAGCTATATACAAACAAGTAACTAAAATATACAATTATAAATAATGGTGGCAAATTTAAAAATTTACTTTTCAAATTTATAACAGTAAGTGCGAAAATGTGCAAATGTAAAATATAGCTGTTTTTTCTTTTATACTGTATTATATTATTTGATTTATCCACATACAGAGTGGTAAACGAGTAAATGTTGCACCAAATATATTGTATTTTATTGACACATCCTATTAATGACAATAATAACGAAATATTATTTAATTCAGAGAAATAAAATGAAAAGACGCGTTTACACAGTGGAATTTTTCAAAGCTTGCTTTTTTTGTTATTATAACCCAAATTTAGGAAGAAAAATTAAATACACTCAGAAAATTACGTGATCGAAATGTCAACCAGCTGTAACAATTTGGGGGCCGGCAATTATTAATTATCGCTACTGTAATTTCTGCTCAAAATTGAACAGCTAGCGATTCAATTTAAAAACATTCCTCTAAATTAAAAAATAGAATATATATGGAAAGATACATTTCTAAATAACAAAAATAATGCTATATGCACTTTATTTATTACAGTTTTGAATAGAATGAACTGAGAAAGGATTATGTTACACATGAAAAAATATATAACAATTGTATGGTTTGTGAAAAGCACTTTGCAGTAGAAGATATTGGAAGAAATAGTGAATTATTATCACTATTTTTCCTAAACTATGTTCACCTGGTATAAGCGACAAATTCACATTATTTTATATTCTAAACTCATAGGAAACAGGTGCAGAAAGTATCAAAAACCAAGAGGAAAATAAAATAACTGAATTGAACATGTTTCAGTTTAAGTACTTCTGCTTGTAAGTATCTTGTAACTTTGATTATAAATATAAATAGTTCTCTGATTAAGTAGCTTTATTTTATTATCCTTCCTAAATATTTTATGTAAACATGTCTTGTAATAATTCACTTAATATATGTTTCAAAAGCGAACTAACAAAGTAACATAACAACGTAACATAGCAAAGTTTTATGTAGTATTAACATAACATTTTGCTGCATTACGAATAATTTGCTCCTTAAGTATTATTCCATTTAAATTTAATATATGTAGTAATGCTATTATTGTTAGTTTTTTCCAAACCACGCAGATGGCGCTAAACGTGAAAACGTTAGTAGCGGGGATTGTCCTGCTCCTTGTTACTGGATACAAGATTATGGGAATATTTCAAACTGGAAGTAGATGGCGCAATAATGTCAAAATAGACATCTGTAACGTAGTGTTGACAGAAATTTTACAGAATTTGTATATTTACCGGTATTACGTCGGTAAAGTGTAAATGGTTAAACATCAAGGTAACATAATTCACTAGTTGCGGGAGTGGTGTAGTGATGTACAGTGTATTGTATAATAACGGTTACTAAAACGAATTGTTTTTTACACAAAAATGTATATTATAAAATTTGAACAGTGATGTTTGGTGCATTGTTACGTTGTCCAGTTGACGATCGTCCAAAATTCTAATGCGAAATGTTTCGCTGCATACCTATATTCAAGGGTTGTAATAGGCAAGTGGAGTTCGTTGATAAGAGACACTGTTCTCTACCTACGGTTCCTGAAGATATTCTACGGTACTCGAGGAGTTTAGAGGAGTTACTTCTAGACGCCAACCATATACGTGATCTTCCGAAGGTATGGAAACCATAAAAAAACTCGAATTCCATTGTCATAACCTCGAGGTTTACGTTTGTTTTTTTAGAACTTTTTCCGACTTCATCGGCTTCGAAAACTAAGCTTAAGCGACAATGAAATACACAGATTGCCACCGGATATTCAAAATTTTGAGAATCTTGTCGAACTCGACGTGTCCCGAAATGGTGAGTAAATTCACGTGTACTGATAAAGTTTACATAAACAAGGTAGAATAGCTCGTGCAAAGAGGGGCGTTGTGAGGTTGTAAATATCGATGTATTTTATCAATATTATAAGTAACAAAATTCTAACTTTATGTTTCTTTTAAATTGTTTTATTCTGTTCTATTTACTTTTTTGATTTTATTCTCTTCTTTTTGTTTTGTATTCCATAACATGAATGTTAAATTAATATAGCACAACTGTGTTTCGCTTATATGTAAATTGTTTTGATTGATTTGTTGTATTACACTGCATATTTAACTGTTGTGACTGAATAAAGATCTTGTTATGGTCTTAATTTACATTAACATTTTAACGGTGACGTCACTATTAAAACAGTCATCAGATAGGAATGTCATGTCGTTTATATACACCTATTATATCCTGATATTGCAGTTCAACGATTATTAAACAATCTTATCAATAGTTTTAGACAGTCAAATACACGCGGTTAATGTTACATTGCGATAACAGGATATGTACAATAACGTTACTCTTTATATAGCAAGGTTTAACGTAATTCAAATTGCTGGTATGTTAAAAACAGTTAACTCTGGACGTAACTTCATGAAATAGCTGCTATTTTTCTTTATAACTATTCTGCCAGGCTTTGCTTATAAACGTGTTGTGTAATTAATAGAATTGCTGCGGTATAGAGCCCCATTAATGTACGATTACTGTGTGAAACTTCTTTATTTAAACAGATTAAATTGTATGCAAATTTCATCTTCGTAAAAATAGTAATTTAAATTTTTATACTACCATAAAATATCTTTTTCCCAGTTTCATTAGTGAAAAAGTTGTACAGCAACTTTTTAAAATTCTAGAAGTCAAAAATTATTAGGAAGGTATTACACAGATAAAGTTGTTCTGAGAAACCGGTATTTTGTTTTAAGATTTTAAAAATCTGGTACAAAATCAAACGATTTTTTTCTATTGGTAACTGTTAAATACAAAATCGTCTTCTTAGTATTCCTAATATTGCTTTGTGAATTTAAATGAAGTTATACAGGAAGTTTCAAATCCACCAGTCAATAGTTTATTGTAAAAGTAGTCTAAATTCGGCAGAGTACTTAGCTAAATATAGCACCAAGAAAAAAATAGCGACTGCCTATGTTTTTCTAACTTTAATTTACATATTCTGCATTGCAAATAATAAGAAGAATATTTCTTGGAACACCTATGATTTGCCAAATAAGATAATCGTTTTATTTTGATTTTATTGCGTGGGTTATATGTTATAATCTTGGATTTGAGGATTTGTTTTTGTATGGCGATTGTTACTTGCACAAAAGCTCACTAAAATTATGAAAAGCAGGAAATAGCTCGTATGTAATATTTAAAAATACCAATTTCGTTTGAACAACAAAAAATAAACACTGCAGGTTCTTTTTTTATGCTAACACCTCCATATTTTTTCCGTCTTATTTATGTAAATAAATAACGAATTTATGGCAAGGGTATATACATTATCTGCCATAAGTATGGGAATAATTAGGTATACACTACCGTCCATAAGTTCTGATACCTTCCATTATCCCTGCAGAAAGATCCACAGGACGGTAACAGATGTTGAAATGGCTTGGTTTATCTTTCAATCCAATTCATCCTGTAATAATTCAATAAGATTGGGGTTGGGTGATTGTAGAGGGTGGAGGATGTATTCCATTACTAAAAGGCTGCCCTCCTCTTGCTTTTCTTGCAAGTAATCGTAACATATCTTAACTATATGGTTCGGGTCATTGCCACGCTGAAATGTGAAGTTTTCACCGACTAGTCGCGACTCCGATGCCATCGCATTATTGTCTAATTTTTTTTAAATTAAAGTGTCCCACAGAAGTGTCCGCAAAACACCCTCAAACAATCGCCTCACTTCTTCCGAGTACACTACCGTCCATATTAGTTCGGACACCCAGCAAAATGTTGTAAACTCTACCAAAAGATAATATAATTACTTTTATATATAAATAGCATTTATAGTAGGTCCTTTGTGAAGTTTATTGTTTATTAATTTTACAGACAAACTTCCAACAAATATCGATTAGAGAATTATTAAAAACCTTATCTTATGACCCAATATAATAATTTTCAGAATAATCCTCGTCGCCACAAATATGATGCAGGTAATAAATTTACAATAATCATTTGTGTATTGTGTATTGATAAATACTTTAGTTTCTAAATGAACCTGCTTTGCGTGCGTTAGTGTTAAGAGCGTATCTTTTTGTATCAGCCTAATTAAAGTTATTAAAATGCCGAGAGGAAAACCAACAAGTTTAGAAAAATGCTCCGTAATTGTTGGTTTTCATCAAGAAGATATTCAGGGTGCTATGGACTGATGAGTCAAAGTTTGAGGTGTTCGGACAATCAAGGCTCGTTTTTGTAAGAGAGCGAAAGGCTAAAGAATGTTGCAGAAACTGTCAAGCAAGGAAAACATTCTGTGCTTGTTTGGGGTTGTTTTTCCTACGTCGGTACCGGAGACTTGAAGCGAATCGAAGATATTTTGCGAAAAGAGTGTTATTTAGAAATACTGCAAGACAACGACCCCAAACACTCGGCAGTGATATGAAATAAAATGAAGAACAAGATAATGGTACTTTACAAATAATGGCATGACCGGTCCAAAGCCCTGATCTAAACCCCATCCAGCTGTTATGGGATGAATTGGACAGGAAGGTCCAAAAAGCATACCCTACTTCCGTAGGCCACATGCAGAACATGTCACAAGAGGAATGGCCTAATATGCCAAATAGAGTCCCTGAAAAAGTAGTGGAGCGACTGCCTCGGTTTATGAAAGCTGTTCTTCGCGCAAAAGCTAGTTTCTTTGATAGACGGAATGTTTAAGAAGGTTTTCTTTAGTTTTCGTTAGAATTACTTGTTTTCCTTTTATACTTTAATTTTAATCTCTATTAATAAAATGCAATAAAAATTTTAAGTTTTGGAAAAATGAGTTTGAATATTTTCTGTTTCTTTTTTAAAGTTTGTTTGCGTGTCCGAACTAATATGAACGGTAGTGTACATTGCACGCATCCGACCACTTGTTCTTTTGCCGACCTTCGAACGAAGACACGTCTGTGTGAGCCGTAAACCTCGAACATCGACTCGTCATTCCACAACACCATTTTGCAGTTTTCGATGGTCAAATTCTTGTGTGCTTGTGCCTATACATTCCGTTTCAACTTCTTTTGTTTTCTTAATAAGGGTATTCTTACAGCTACTCAAGTTGCGCGGAGCTCCTTTTTGTGCTGCTGCGTCTAACTAACAGTGAAGCGTTGGCAGGCTCATGCAACTACGACGCGGTTTCAACCAGAATATTATTTAAAAGATAATACAAAATACAGTGATATGGTATAAAGAGTATTTATGGCTAAATTAGGTATATCAACTACGTGTCAATTTGTCTGATTGAATATTTTCTCGTACACTGCATTGGCGATCATACACGTTGTGATTTTATAGAAGCTAAACGAGTTAAGTATCGTTATGACCTTTATAGGATTTTGTACGATCTAATGTTTGGAATTTTGTTACACCCTTTTGAGCGTAGGTAATGTAATGAAGATTCGAAATATTTGGCAGCAATGGTAGGAATTTCCAAGGTTGTTTTGTTTAAGGATTATATTACTTAGTTTTAAATCAAGGCACATATTTTGAATTAATCGTAATATTCGGATTTTAATTAAATGCAGGAACTTCGATAAGACTATAAAATATACGAAAATTGATTGTCGCAGTCTCATACTGTTTTAGCATTTGTTGTGCATTTTATATAAGAAAAATATTTATTTCCCGTTTTACTTTGCATTTATAGGGGTTACCATTAAAAATGAAACATGGTTTTCTGCTGCAAAGTATTGAAATATTTATTGATTTATAATGTATACATTTGGGCATTATGTATGAAACAAAATATCTTGCAAATGACCGGCATTGCTTGTCCCTAGATGCGTATCCTTATGACAAAATTTTGGAACACTATTGTATATATGCGGCGGTATTTTATTGATAGAGTGTCTAATTTCGGTCTTCAATGCATTGGTGATCGCAGGCTTGTTTACCTGTGACTTCAGATAATCCCAAAGCCAGAAGTCCAAATGTGCCAAATCGCAATGGCGGCAAGTTCTCATTACCAAATCGGGAAATGTCACGACCAGGACCAAACTTGTCAAGCCAGTCATGTTCCACGGACGGTATGATGTGTGGCACCGTCTTGCTGAAACCACAAGAGCAATATTTTCCAATTAAGGCACAAAAAAGGTCGTTATCATAGCACGATAACGTTCGCCATTTACCGTTACTGGTGACACCGAATGGTGGCCACAGTGGGCGAGTAGACTATAAATGGGGTGATACAAGTTCTAGTTTACTTTCTAATGGTAGGCAACGTTGTTGTTTGTTTACTACTGGTGAAATCTCTATGGTTATATAGACATGTTTGAGAAACAAGGCTGACAGTCATTCTATTTCTGCTGCTTGTCAGGTTTGGTTGTTAAATTTTCCTTCTGATATTTATGTTTAGCTTTTAGTTACATTTAGTTAGTGTATTAGTGATTAGTATAGTACAGACTCTTATTAACAATTATTTTATATTAGAATTTAAATTGTACAAAATTAATATATGTATAGGTAAGTTGTTTTAAGGATATATACATATATTGTCAATTAAATAAATTTCTCAAATAGCAATGTCCCTCACAAAATGCAGTGTTACTAATTGTGAAGATGGAGTAGCTCCGTTTTACAGATTCCTCAATCCAAAAATAAATTTTGACATTAAAAAATGGATTAACGCCATTCATAATCTAATATTGATAACCCTAGCCCCAGACACGGTGTAAAGTGCGTACCGTCTTACGGATTTTAATTTAATTAAGGTAGAGGACATAAAACGCAATTGTGATTTAATATTATTAAGTTTCCATTCTCTACTAATATCTCTTATCTCTGATAGTGGCAGTCAAACTTCCACCATTTTAATTAGTTTAACAATCAGAACGGGTTATTTTATCGTGTGATATTCCATGTTTAGTAACTCCCATCTGTCAACTTTCGATTTGTCACGTCATAATCATGTATCATTATAACTGTCAAACATGGCGGGCAATTCAAATATTGCGCTTTTATTGATATACTTTTTATAAGGAATGTTCCAATCTACCCACATTTTTTTCTTCGCGGTGTTTTGAATGAATATGTTTCAAAAAGAAAAAAGGAAATATCGGACTGTAGTTTTTATTCTAAGTAACCAATACCAAAACCATTTGTATGAGTTTCGGGATACACTTTTTTGATACAAATTTCAACAAATATCGATATAGACAAATTGCTGAATATTTAATAATAACAATAATACGTATTTATTGGCTACATCACAATTACAACAGATACGCACAATTTAAGCACATAAACATAGATTTCCTACTGCTGATAGTTTACAGCATTTCACGTTTTTCCTTTAACCTAATTGAAAATGAAATTAATATATAAAAAAATAATGTAAAACTAAAAACATAAGAAAAAAGTAATTGCACGTTCGTTCCAGGTAATAGTCGCTGTAAGCTAAATATGTAATGCAATCACAATCCGAAAATTTAAATTTATTTATTGTTGCACGCCATAATATTGAAATTTAGGTTGATGTCACAGTTGAGCAAATAAATCTTGTCGAATTCCGCTCTTTATGTGTAAAGTAGACATCCAAATCTTTTGATCTGTAGACAAGAAGTAGCCATTTAGCAGATAGGGCGCATTATAGGAGTAACTTCGTTTGAATATCTCTGTTCTGTGTCTTGGAATGACTAATTGATGTTTATTCCTAACATTTACGTTGTGATCTTGAACACGACAGCGAAGCTTGTCGTATAAATACTTAGTTCTTCTCGCTTTTAAAATACTGAAATAAAATAGTGTGCACTTCGTCAAATGGATCTTTAGGCGCCCGTCATTGTTTGATGGCATAAGCAAAGATCGCTGATTAATCCAACTATCCTTATTTAATATCGATATCGAATATTCATCTTCGGAAGATACGTCTGTCTGATGATGTGCGTCTAAAGATCTATTCAGCGATTCGACAGCTTTACAGCTTTAATGTATTGGCGGATATCATCATATAATTTATCTCTCGTCTTCCCCTTATATACAAATTAGATGGATGTATGAATTTTATATCGTCTGAATTCGTCCTTTGTCCTGATAGCATTATTACAGCTGTTAGTATAAGTGAATCTTGACATTTTTCCTTAATATCCGCTTGAAAAATTATGACACCCTTTAGTTTCGAAAATGTTATAATAAACCTATGTTGGGATAACTGCAGTTCTATGTTCATCTTTGACTGGGTAAAAAATGATGTTTATTTTTTGATCAAACTGTGTAGCTGTTTTGTTGAGAGAGGAAAGTTGTGAATAAACATAACTAAGATTCATGGAAAATAATCTTCATTAAGGCACTTTTTTAAATATTATTTTCTTAATCCGTGTAAAATGTATTTTGATTATTATTAAGACTACCTAGAAATGTAAGAACTCATAATATACGTCTAACAAATTTTGTTTCATTCTCTGAACAGGTAAATGTATGAGAAAAAACCTCATTCAAATATACCTATGAAAACAAAGTCTTGCGCCTCTGTCTGGGTGCGATGAGGTCTACACCTATCTGCGCCTTGCAAGTGGAAGCTGACGAACCGCCTTTAGTGCTACGTAGACACATCATGTCAATTAAATATGTAATAAAACTAAGGTCGTTGCATACGTCCCCTATCTTGTTGAAGATCAAACAGTTGCGTATTCTAGATTTGACTGCACGTTACTGGCAGAAAAGAGGATCCCCTGTTTTATGTGATGCATTCCGATATACCGCTGAATTAGATCGACGTCTTTATAGGGGTTCGAGTCTTGCAATCTCATACTTTCAATATATTAAACCCCTAAATATTGTTTTTCTTCCATACATTAGGCGACGTGCAGCTTTGCACATCCATTCTAAGACTCCACCAACAAAGTCTGATTATATTTACAGACGAATCTAAAAGTAACAATGGATGTGGATGCGCTTTTTACTGTCATAACAGTGGGTATAAAAAGCTTTTTCGTCTTGACATCGACGGATCAGTATTTACTGCGGAAGCCATAGCCATCTTAGAAGCAATTCGTTATTGTGCCTCTACTAACTTTAAGCACATTCCGCTAGTGTGTTGCAGGGCCTTCTTTCATATCTATCAGTAAGATAAATCATATATTATTAGATATTATGAAAGTTGTATCATACTTGGAGTTCAGGGATACGTATACAAAATTTTACTATGTACGAAGTCATGTTGGGATTTTTGGTAATGAAACTGTTGACAGTCTCGCTAAAGTCAGTTGTACTGATGGAGTAATTTGCAATGCTATCCTTTCTTGTGGAGAATGTTTTGCAATTTGCAAACGGTAGGTGTTGAACAGAGAATGGGAAGATTTGTGGCAAACAATATGTACCCATAGGATGACTCAATACGCTTATTTATATTCGTCCATGTATCAACATTAAACCGTGGTATTATACGAATGATAACATATCTCGGTATTACCGTACAACAATTGCCCGTATTAAATTTGGATATGGTCTTTGCCCAGCCCATTTGTTTAGATTGGGATTGGTGGAATCCGCTGTCAGCATGTCACTGTGGCTATGAAATGGCTGATCTGAATCACATTTTCCTTGGTTGCGGTTCGCATAGAAACACTCATTTATTAATCTTTTAGTCTCACTAAAGTTCCCACTGCCTACTTCTATCATTGCACTTTTGCATTCCAACAATCTGGAAGTGTACAATTTACTTATAGAAATGTTGATACGAATGAAAGTTAGAATCTGAGCTCTAGTGGAAGTAACAACCATTCCTATGTCACCTGTGTGGGTTAACCTGCTTTCCGATGGCCATTTTCTCGTGTGTGCAAACTGTGTCAGTCATCCCGATAGGCCCCGCGATGCGAAATGGGTGTCCCTGTTTTACATCACCGTGTTGCTTTCACTGGAGGTCAATAATTAATCCTAATTTAAGATTTAATTATTTTTTTTTTGCTCCGAGGTGTATGGGCTGTGATCGCGTAGACACCATAAAAAATATACATACGAGTTTGAAATAACATAACATTCTCGGAGTAATTTTTTAATTTCATTTGCTTATTTTTCATTTCGGTGGTTTCGATATCAAACCTTTTAAAGAAGGGTGTAGTAACAATTCGAGCATATGCTTTAAATTCTTTTATTATTTCTTTAATATTTGTTTAAACAATTCTTTAAAGATTGCTATAGGAATTGGAGGCTTGATATTTCCTTAATTTCCAAGAGCAATTTCAATCAAACATCATTTCTCTTTCTTAGAATTTCTTTTACATCATTAAATAAATGGTTTGGGATTACACAGAAAAAACTGAAAGTTTATACGGGTTTCATTATTTCTAGGACCTTCAAAACGCTTCAATATTTAGATATAAATACAACTTACATTTTTCAGATTCAGTTAACCTTCCAATGACTTTATTTTGGTCGAATTCTGATTAGGCCGCAGCAAGCTCGTTGCTGCAGTTGAAACAGCTTTCTTCTTTTTTATTGGAGGTCCTCGTGTTTTTATTTCATTATTAATTCATGAAAAAGAAAATATTGGGTGGTGTTTGTCGCTAACATATCGAAAAGTTTTGAAAAATTTGGAGTATTGTAATGGTTTAAAACAATATTTATAGAGCACTTTTGTTGCATTTATGTATATTGAAGTTATGGTCTTTAATAAAACGAACCTGTTTTTAAAGTTCAAGGTCATATATTGTCAATTGTAAACAGGAAAGGTTACCAGAAAAGTTATAGTAGTAGAAAGCAGTTGGGTTGACTCACATCAAAGCATTTTTTTTATTGTTAGCAAATTTTTCTATTTTTTTTTGTGCGTCTAGAAGATTTGTTGCGGTACGATAATTCTAAAATATTTAATGTCCTTACGCGATAAATCGTTAAATATTTATGTTTTCAACAGAGCGGAGAAGAATGAAAATAAATTTAAAACGTATGGGAAATAAAATTGTATTATTATGCATTAACTCAATTTCTTGAAACTAACACATAAATTTATTGATTAAGTTCAGTAAAGAAATCCAATTTCCACTATATGTTTACTTTTTTATGCGTGAAAGAATAATTCTATCTAGACTATTATTCCATTTTTACACAATACAAGTACTTACAATTATATTTTATTTCTTTTTTATGTTCTAAACAGTTTACGTATAATAAACACTTAAAAACTACGATCGTTAAACGTACTATTATTACATTTCTTTTTCAAATGCACGATGAAAAGTATTTAATACCATTACATACATATTTACTGCACTTGAGCGTTTATGCCTTTTCATTATTTTGTTTGTGTATACAGTAGCGCAGTATAGATGTATTGATGAATATATAAATATTGTAATGGAATACACTTCATTTAACTTTAAGAGTATGTAATATAATAGGTAATTCATAGAATAAATACAAAATAATCTATAAAATTCTGAACCTATTAAATAATAATAAATAAATTCTATCAAATCCAATTTTTTAGATGACCATAGAAATAGCACGCGACAACAAAATAAGATTTGTTGGTGTAAAAGTGCTTTTCTGTTTTTAAGTTTATATTTGTGGAATAACCTTTAGATGTTACTTCTGCAGCATATTTTCTTTGCAAACTTTCCACTCAGTTTTGACACCTTTCTACTGGAACACTATGTCATGCTTCTTCGGCAACGGTCCATAAACCATGTAAACTTGTCGGAGAATTAGACTTTATAGTAGTCTCAACATTCCCCCATAGATTCTTTATAGGGTTCATATCTGGGCTTCGCTTAGGCCAGTTTAATACAGTAACGTCCTTTTCTTCTAGCCGTTGCTCAGCTTGGTTGCGCACGTCCTCTCCTCACATGCAGTCGACTCCAGTCTGCTGCACTTTTGTCACATTGAGTGTACACAATTCATTGTCATTAATTCTGAGACATACCTCGTATATATATGGTAAATATAAATATACGTAGGTTAGTAGGTATTTTTTGAAATTTCGTTAATTCTGTTTCTTTTATAAACGAACAATTAATTGGCTGCGTGCAAGTTATTGGAATTTATCATAACAAGTTCTCTAGACTCTCAAATTGTTCTTTTTTCTTGGAAGGCTCAGATTAGTACAATAGTGAAACCGAAGCATAACACAAATTCTTATATTAATATAGTATCATCACCAAATTCTTCACCTGAAGTTCTACAGCACACAAATCTATAAAGTAACCCCAAGCTTCTTCATTATTCTGTTATCTATTTCGAAGGTAAAATTCCAAATGAACTTTTGCTTGCGGTAAATTATATATAACGAACGTCAATGATAAACAATATTGGAAAGTGTTTCCTCATTAAAATAGAATAGAGTATAAACTCCCAAACGTGCAATATGGAAGCTTAAATGTCCTCGAGATCAAGAGATATTCTCAATGAAGGTGATTACAATCTACCATATGTTATATCTCCAGTGATATTGATAATACAATTAAAGGTTATTTGGTCTCGAGAGAAGTTTTATCCAAGAATATATCGAGTTATACCTCCAGCGATATCTGATAGTTAAGTTTCGACGTCCATTTCCTGTTTGCCTAGAACTTCTTTGGTAAAATTGAAAGAGAACTACAATGACAGAAAACATCGAACTTTTAATATTACCAACAAAAAAGAAAGTACATTTTCACTCGTCACTGTTAAAGAGGAAACGACTTCTAAAATTCTAAATATTAAATTAGTTGGCAAACAAATATAAATATAGTTAGCTGTACAATAAAGGTAGATATTTAAATACAGCCAAGTGTAAAACTTTCAAGCCTAAAATATGAGTTGAATAATCAAAAAGTAGATAGAAAAATATTGTCAAAATCTTTACATAGTTGGATTTTGAGCAATACTGTGCGTTTATTGCACTAAGTGACCTTCACAAGTATGTATATAGTACGATGTACCAGATTCTTTACGCATTTTCACAAATATTTTTTGAGAAACAACACAATTGGGTTGAGCAACCATTTGTGAATGATTCTCGATTGTGTTTCAGGTGGTTGAAGTAAAGTATCCTAATAATTAACTTCTTTAGTTTCAAAAATGTGAACGTTTTAACTTTTATATCGTATGCGTTTATGTCCCACGTTTTGTATTGCGCTAGTGTAACAGTCTTTACCGTGACCTTTTCCGTGAAAATGATTAAAGAGAGCAAGGTGAGAATTTCATTGCCGTTATGGGAGGATACGTTGCAATTAATCATACCTGTCTGTAGAGTTTATTTTCTCTCAAAGCTTTTCATTCGCCTCAAGTTGTAAACCGGTGTATTTGTAGTCATTCCTAGCTATTTGGGTTTGAAAAGTACTACAAATTTTTAGATGGAGACCAAGAAATAGCCGTGTATAGTAATTTGGGCAAGATTAAACATATTTGTACACTATCGACCGTTTATATGAGGACGACTATAAGATTGAAGTTTTCTTTGGTTTGAATTGAAATATAGAGTAGGTTTATAGTAATATCTATTAATAGATATTTTGCATCGCAAAAAGAATGTTTAACGACGAAGAAGGAACAGAAAATACTAAATTTTAATTTAAAGTGTTTTCTCGTCAATATGTCCACTTCGAGATAAAATTACGGTTACATATTCTTGGTAGAGATTCCGGGTAATCGCCTGTAATTTCAGTTCATGCTGTGTGGAGCTTCTGCCAAAGATCTCGTGTGCTGCTAACTCCTCTTCTTCGAATATTTCATTCCAATTCACCCCACACTAGTTCAATTGGCGATAGATCTGGAGATTGGAGTGGTTAAATTGCCTTCTTCTTCGAGTAACATCGAATAAGTTCTATATAAACAAGATAAATGTTTGGAATTGTTATCTTCTTGAAACATAAAATTTTGGCCCACTTGGCAGAGCATTTTCTTGTCAGATTCTTAGATAACCCTCCTTACCCAGGATCCTATCTATTTCTATTGAATCACTTACAGCTGTGCCACGAAAACAACCCCAAACCATTACGTTACTTCCATCATGGTTCATAGTAGCAACCACACATTGGTCATTCACTCTTTCTCCAGTCTGCCGCCTTGCAAATTATCAACGTTTTGAACCAAAGGTTTTCATCTCCATAATACTTTATACCATTGGTCAATGGTCTAATCCTTATGTTGAATGTCCCATTCCAGTCTGTTTTTCTTACTTTGTTATCTCCAGCGACATTAGACGAATTGGGGGATACTATTGAAGAAGCCTGGCATAAGATTCCTGTGGATTGATGTCAAAAATTAGTTGAAAGTGTGCCGAGAAGATATGCAGCAGTGTTGGCTTGTAAAGGGTTTCCAACAAAATACTAAACGTAGAATAATACATTTATTTTTTTTGTTTGTTGATCTTGAAGTTTATAAAATATTGTGTGTTTATTATAAACTGCACGCCATCTACTACATTTTTGTTAATGTAAGTTAAATCACTTCTTAATATTTACGAATCTTTCAATTCATCCATATCAGTTTACCTGTGATATTTATATGGCCGCCACTATACATCAGAAAATTTTTATAGTTTTACATTTTTGTTTTTTGGTCTGGAATAATAATTAAATAATAGGAACGTGATTGTAGGTTTTAGAAAAGGTAAATGTTAATTAAATCGACGTTTAATAATACACCATCTATATCCGAGCTCGTCCTACATTTCAAATTCGTTCTATTCGAAACCTACAACTAGATCCACGTAAATACGCAGGTGTCTATTATTTCGAAGGTTTGTTCTATCGCGAATTAATTTTTAGTTCCATTCACGACAGGCACGCAGCCAACCAGCACATACCTACTCGTCTGTTGTAGACAACGGACGACCGAGATGAATGCGGCTTTAATTATTGAAATCACCGAACCATATATTAACTTGTTACTTCTTGAAGCGTCGGCGGTCGTATTTCCCCGTGTACTACGGCCATATTCCCGGCGCGTTGTGTTCAACGATTTCGAAATTGGTAATGGTCGCGATATTACCGGTAGTTTCTTTCCATCAACACCTCAACGGATGCTATATTAATTCACTGTTGATTGTTTTTACTTATTGATGCGATGTATTGTGTTCTCTCGTCTGTCGTCTAGGTTGTTCGTTTGACGTTCGTCGATTGTGCGAGGTTAAAAGAAGGAATCGTTGCGATTCTATGTTGCGTTCTGCCATAAATAGATGTAGTTTCCTATATGTAGTACGCAATGGTATGCGTCTAGTTTTTGTATCGCGTATAGCAACGACCTTTTTATCAATGCTATGTGATAAAAAGAAAACGAATAAGTCGAAGGCATGGGTTGGTTTTTGATTACTTCTTTATTGAACTTGATCCTTCAACATTTACTTTATAATGTGTTTGGTGGATTTAGTTATAAGATATCAATTACTTTAGAAAATAGTATATATTCATGCATGGTGTTAATTTTAACACCAACAGCTGTTCTTTCCGTATCGGGTATTTTTCGGCGCGGGATGTTTTGCGTGCTTTGAACAGACTCAAAACAACTGCTGTTTTTGGACATGATGATATTCCGAGCTTTCTCATGCATGATTGTGCTACGGTGTTCTGCGATCCTCTCTGCTTTATTTTCAACTTGGCTATTCGCACTTCTACCTTTCCATCTTACTGGAAGGTTAGTAGGATAACACCAGTTTACAAGAAGGGCGATAAGGTTGATATTCTTAACTACAGACCTATTAGTTTTCTCCCTAATTGTGCTAAAGTTTTCGAGCAACTTCTGTATACTAGGTTGTACAACTGTGTTAAGCCATACCTCTCTATTAATCAGCATGGCTTTGTTAGTGGACGGTCAACTGTTACCAATTTAGTTGGACTTACTCAGTATGTCAGCGAAGCACTTGACAATCGTCGACAAGTAGATGTTATCTACACGGATTTTACCAAAGCATTCGACAAAATTGACCATTACATCCTTATAGATAAACTATCTGCCATTGGTTTTTCTCCTAGCGTTATCTCTCTAATTCAATCCTACCTTCACAACCGATCATGCTATGTCCATTACAATGGGTTTGTCTCACACACATTCATTGCCTCTAGCGGCGTACCTCAGGGCTCCAATTTGGGACCACTCCTCTTCAATATCTATATCAATGATCTTCTACTATTATTGGATTGTAATGCTCTTCCATACGCTGACGATCTTAAAGTTTATAGCACAATTAGCTCTTCCTCTGATTCTTTAAGGTTACAGAGAAACGTTGGTGTCATTAATGATTGATGTTATATAAACAAAATTCAGCTAAACATTAATAAATGTGCAGCACTTACCTTTACTCGGTCGTCCAACCCGCAAATATTTCACTATAGCATCTCTAACGCTTTCATCCCAAGAGTTGACGTTTCGGGGGATCTTGGAGTCTTATATGATTCCCAACTCTCATTCTCTCCACATATAGACGCAATGACTTCTGCTGCATCTAGGGCGCTCGGATTCTTGTTCAGATCCTGCGCCTTGAAGTCTGTCTACTACTCGCTTGTCCGCTCGAAATTTGAATATGCTTCTATTGTTTGGTACCCATGCTATCACTACCACCAATTATCAATTGAACGAGTTCAGAAGAGATTTCTTAAATATCTTTCGTATAAATCTGATCATAATAGCAGTATTTGTCGAGTCAAATGGTAGGGATCTTTTTACCTGGTATTTTCAAAATACAGTTATGGCCGGAATAATAATAATGCTTTATTACCCAACAGCATACAGCTTATTACAAGATAATCGCACCATGATAACTACTATAAAACAATAGTAAATATGTAGTACCAAAAGAAAAATAGTAGCAAACGAAAATGCAAAGATTTCTTAAGCAACAGAAGTTGCCTCAAGGCATTGATAGTATTGTTAAACAAATCAAATCTAATACGTCTTCTTTAACATCAGCCCATAAATTTCCAATAGGTTTGAGATCTGGAGATGGGCTAGACACTCTAGAACCTCAATCCTATTTTGAATTAACCAGTCCATCGCCCTCCGACGGATCATTATCCTGCATTACCACCCATTTCAAAGGCATTCCATGTTGATAGAGAATGCCTTTTATCCAATGTATTGGCTCTGTACTGTAATATGAGAAGCACCCCCAAATCATGACTTTAGCACCGCCTTGTTCGACTATCTTCAAAGTGTATTGAAGCTGAGAAACTGTATTAACAGGTCTTCTCACGTATGATCTACGTCCAGTCTGGGCTAATGATACAATTTTACTTTCATCCAACCTGAGAATACTACGTCATTTTTCTGCTGACCAATTCATATCCTCCTTAGTATACTTCAAGCGACGTTTATTATGTACTTTCTTTTAAAGTGGTCCTTTCCTCGGGCTTCTCACTAGTAAATTACTGTCTTTTAGTCGTCTCCAGGCACAGGAATGAAATAGATTTACCTTTATATGGCCCAGAATTAAATTGTCTTCACGAATCGTCGTTTTTTCTTTTGACCCCCGAGTTTCTTCCTTTTCTTGCCAAAGTACTGTTTTTAGTATCATTTTCGCTGAACAGTTTAGTATGCTTTGGATGAATTAGTAACTTTTACCTTCATTTCTCATTCGCTTTTCTACACTACAATGTTTGTTTCGACCCGTTATATTTATTACAAATCAAGAAATTTATCCAAAGTGGATGGTAGTAAGCACAAGCAACAATACTTTATACAAACTAACCGAACCTTTTCAGTACTTTTCGTTTGCACAATATGATATTTCGATGAATACTGCTATCATATTGACCAGGTACAAAACATGGTGTAGCGATAGAATGTAGGGCTTCCCTGACACTATGAGAGTAGAGTCGACTTTTATACGCGCTTACAAATATTTATGAATTTCTGCATCTCATGGCATTTTTAATAATTAAAGTAAGTAAGGAGAAAGCAATTCCAATTTCGTACTATTATTTTGACTATAATTGTATATTGAACATAGTTATCATAATCTACATTTCGTTGTTAAATCGAAAGTAGAAAAGATACAAGCTAATATCGTTATCACAAAATATTTGTTTATGTAGGTTATCTTAGACTTTGAAAATTATCGGCACCTGCTGTGTGATTGTTTATCTAAACTAATTTCAGTGACTTTGCAAATTTAAAACTTATATTCTATCTCTTGTAATAAACGGGATCCTCATACTAGCACGCGAATTTGTGACAGCTTGAATATAGCTCGTTTGCGTCATAAGTAATCATAACGTTATATTTTAGTTCTGTTGTCATTTATTGTTGTACATTGAATCACTTTTGACATGGGTTAATATCATACATTTCTATGAATAATACTGCTTTACATTTTACCATATCAATCTCAGATGCTAATGTTGCAGAAATATTTTATGCTAATATTTTTTGCTCTATACCTGAAAAAAATATTAAACAAAAAAACACAAATTCAGAAATGTTTGTATAATCCAAATTACTTTTTTTGTCTATGTAATTGAATTGTAAATATTATTTACTGATGTATTTCATACCTAGGTATTACAAAATAAAGCCATATTATTATAATTAATAATAATTGTAATTAAAATGCTATTACCGATTTAGTGTTTACAGAAAAATTTTTTAATAAAAATACAACAACTAATACTATAACCTTCAAACCAACAAAATCCGAATATTACACAGTTTTCGTGACAATGTAGTAAAGAGTATGCAATTTTTGATATCAAATGCGATTTGTACCACTTATTTAGGGACATTTTAATAAGAAAATAAACGGCATGATTTTTACTTCATCGAAACCGGAGGTTGGCTGCTGAATTGGACGAACTATATACACTGCTCGAGATTTAAATAATGGGACTTTTTAGATTTAGAGTAAAATACACATTATATTATTGTTGAATTTTTTTTATTCGAAATATATTCCTGCAGACTCAATACAGTGTCTGACACGGCTGATGAATGCATGCATACATTTTTTGAAATCAAATTATGGGATGTTCTTCAGCATCTGGGTCATGGCATCTGCTTGAATGGCTGGAACATCATCATAAAAGTGTCCTTTCATTGTAGTTTTTATTTTCGGGAACAGAAAATAATCACCTGGTGCTAGATCAGGTGAATACGGTGGATGGGTGATGGGATAAATTGCTTTTTAGTAAAAAACTCACGAACTTTAAAGGTTTTATGAGGTGGTGTATCATCGTGCAATAAAGACAACTATTTTTCTGCTTGATATTCTGGCCCAACTCGTGCAATTCTGTAGATTGAAATGTAAGACTCCTAGATAGTATTCTCCATTAACAGTTTCACCTTCTGCAACAAATTCCGTGGACAATAGTTTTTGAATCATAAAAAGTAATCAACATTGTCTAGATTCTTGACTTATGAAATCTTTGTGGTTTTGACTCGCCTATGGACTTACATTGTGCAGATTAGCGCTTAGATTCAGGGTTATACTTAAAGCACCATGTCCCATCACCAGTTATGATGGAATCAAGAATATTTGGGTAGCTTTGAGTAGTTTGAATTATGTCTGTACAATGCTCTAAACGAGCAATTTTTTGGCCTTCATTCAACTGATGTGGAATAAAACGTGTACACATCTTTCTTTTACCCAAATCGATCGTTAAAATTTGTCGAACAGTTTCTCTGCTGGTATTTAATCCTTCAGCCAACATTCTCCCGCTAAAATTTCCATCGATAGCAATAATTTCTCATCTTTTTTGCATCAATTCAGCACGATTTTCACTTTGTACCATGATTTCAATCTTCACGACCGTTTTTAAATCGCGTAAACCACTCATAAATTCTTGTACGAGACAAGCATTCATCACCGTAAATTTTTTTCAACAGTTCGTTCATATCAGTAATTTTTTTCCCGACACCTACAGTCACTAAAATGTGTGCTTGTTCGAACTTCAGTCCATTTAAAAGAAGAAACCTGAGAAAAATACTTTGCACTAAGTGTTCTATGATTTAAATTAAATTTAAAAAGACGACGGTTAGATAACCGAGCTTACGCCGTCCTGGATAGTTGCCCGCCGATCGTGGGTTTTATACGGTTTTCGTATTTTGTGGCAAGCGGAGCTTGGTTCCGCTTCCTTCCGGCCAATGTATATATCTCCGACCATATGTGTGATATGGGAGCGTGTAGAATGTCAAAGTAATATGAAACGTATTGTAATTAAAGTATGGATCTAAATGTACTACGTGTGGACTTAAAGAGGATTTCCTGGGAACAACGGGAAAAACAACAACTATAGTAACAGATGGATATGTGCATAGTTTTTTTTTAGGATTAATTTAATGTATGGATCCAAAATAATTCTATTCTAAAGAAATAGCACTAGAGTGCAGTGCATTCTTAATAGAAGTGTTTTATAATGCCATTATAAGTATATTAACGGTATTAGCTTCAATCAACTGATGATGGCATTATTTTGGTTTGGTGTACACTATCGCACATAAATTTAAGACTACCATCTCTATTAATAATAATAGTATATGTGTATCTATATGTTGTGATGAATGTTTTGCGGTCACCATATGTGGAATAATATTCCCGGGTTTCTGGCCGCGTGTGTTGTTGGTCCTGAAAGAGATCATTTCGACGAGATCTCACTCATCTTCTTTTGGACACCATCGTTCAGCTAGCGATCCGAGATGATCTAACCGTTAGTTCATGTATCTAATCATGCTAATACCTAAATGACAACAACTAAACTAATCTACACATTCATATTATTTAGGAATTTATATAAATTATAATACGGTCTATTTAAAAGTTATTCTTTCAATGAGTAATGTGGTTGTTCTCTTATTTGAAAAGGGACATTATTATATGTTCTAATACTCATACATACAAACTATTTATAGTTAACGTAACTCTGAGATTAGGGAGCTGAATAGCCTTAATGAAATAATGATGTTTCCCTGAACTCTAAGGTTCTGCTTATCTCTATGAACATATAGTGTAGTCTTTAATATGTAGATTGTTATAAGTACTTAAAGTGTATTAGACACGACATGATTAACATTCATTTAAAAACAAAACAAAATACTTGTAATGAGAAAAAGAAAACATCTTAATTTGAAAGAGAAGATATTGCAGCAGACACTCGACAACGTAAACTATTTCAAATTACGTGTGTTCACATTATCGAAATGTTTACATTAACGAGCGTGATCTTTTTAATAAGTAAATTGTTGAAAGAAACTTTTAATGACGCAATGAGAAACGTTTTTAATAAGGAGAAAAATAAGCTGCTATTTTAATCCGGGTAAATTTGCGCTTGGCAATGCCTTGTAATGCTTGTCCACATAATTTACAAAGAACTAAAATATCTATGTATGATACTTCTTTTCCTTTAGCTCAATCTGAAGTTTGGTTACAAACTCCACCACACTTCTAACTTCGACGGGCAGGTCCTCATCTCCCTCCTCATTTACATCAGTCCATTCCATAAATTAATATCAGAAGCATTAAGATTTGCACTAACATTTCATACGTTTTCTTCGCTGTTTTCTCGGACTTGTAGAACTTCACGTTAAGACGCACAATGACAGTACGATTCATATTGAGATATTAGACCACCAGTATGCCTGATTAATAGCTGCCAGCTGCACTTCATGACACAACATTGCACTGAGTTATGGAATATCGAAGCACTCAGCGAATTTTTTAGATACATTTCATAAAACCATAGGTATGTATATTACCGTGATATTAGTTTGTTAACATCTTACTACGTTTCGGTAGGTTGTCTTAAATTTATGAGCGATAGTGTATATAGTGCTGTACAAAGAATAAATACCAGAAGCTATTTTGTCTGTGAGTCTTTATCACATGGACGAAACTTTCAGTTCATTTACATATTTCAAACTATTTTATTGGAAGAAAACCATTAAAATCTTGCAAGATTGGCATAAGAAAGTTGTTAATCATCTTCACACATCGTTTGGAATTTACGGTCACTGTACGACCTCTGTCAAATAGTACGCGCCAATAATTCCTTGCTTCGACATTGCATCCCAAACAATAACTTTTAGCGAGTGAAGTGGCCTTTCATGCTTCTGTTTTAGATTTGTTGAACTCCAATAATGGCAGTTCTGCCTCATGCATGGGCATTTAAGATAAAAATACGCCTCTGACATGTTCCTGTACAACATGCCCGCGCAGCACGCTTGCTCCGTTCCCGTAAAACGCTCGATAGTCACCAGATTCCCATAGAGGGAACTAGCGGTTGTGAATTGAAAACGATTTTTGGAACATGTTCAGATACTTTCATAGGCGTGTGTATGATAGAGATTCGGATGCTGAGAGTGTCGTGTGTACATCGCAAGACTCGGTCACGTGGGTGTAAACTACAACGATCATACTTTAACGTTCTGCTAAATTCTCATTTTAAGGCTGTAAGAAATGCACATGTGAGTTTAATTCAATAGTATATAACACTTTGTTAAACATAAGAATAAAAATGAAATATAACATTTAATAACTAACAACACACAAGCGTAGATCTCACCCAAAAGTTTCGAGAAAAATAGAACAGGGAAATCAACCCCTACAGAATGCTCAGTATCAAAATTTACACCAACAACTACTGCGAAACTCAATCGATCAATTACCACCGCTGTCTTGCCGACAAAATCGAGCAGCTCTAATAATTAGTTTGCGTTAGAGTTTCATTTAACGAATGTATTTAGAACAGGGTATTTTTTTTACATTATCGATATTTTTGACCAACAAAGCCTTTTTAGCTTCCCGTATTTATTAGAAAAGTTGAATGTTGCCCTTTTCTATTGAAATCGGCTTGTTTAACCTAGTTTTATCTGATACATTCTTATTCATTTGCTCTTCAATTTCCCAAACGCAAAAATGTTTGTGTGAGGTTCTTAATTAATTCCAGCTCTTTAATTAGCAGTAATTAATTAGTCGTTCGTAATTAATACTACCGATATTCCCTCTGATGGATATTCTTGCTTATATAGAAGCCAAGAATAAAGGATACCGATATGCGTATAATGTATATACATTCTGGAAACGCCTAACGCTTGATTTCTCTGATTTCCTGAAACTTTGGACAGGATGTTTTATTTTAAATTTACTAATTCTTTTCGTTAATTTACTCAAGGAACTAAATATTTAACAAACTATTTTTTTTATCGCTTGAAACAAGTGTAATTAATCCAATAAATATATGCTGATTTTTGTCTATTTGTTTTTCCTTATTAAATATTTTCGGTAAAAAGTGGAAGTGACTAATATGCACAATAGTTTGCTTTCAAATTATAATATGGGCTTCCTGGTCTTCAAAACAAAAAAAGATCGCTCGCTTAATTTGAATTTAAAAATTCGCTAAAAACTTTTCAGACGATAAAGCAAGTGACGTAAGATTTTTCACTTCCACTTTTTTAATTAAGTTTTAAGGCTTGAACATTTTAAAACTTTTAATTAAGCTTTCAGATAAAATGGATTATTCGTATTTTTTTTTTATCAAAACTGACTCATTGAGTGACTACTATATCTGTTGCAGTATTACAGTTTATTGTTAACAGTTTAATTACTTATTTTCCGTGAATAACTGCTACGTCAATTCGTTTTGTGCAAACTATGTTAAAAAGAAAAATGTAATTAGAGCTAAAGTAAATATTAAATACAAATTCAAAAAAAGACTGACGTGCATTTGCAGTGCATACGAAG
Organism: Trypoxylus dichotomus; assembly: GCA_023509865.1. NCBI lineage: Eukaryota > Metazoa > Arthropoda > Insecta > Coleoptera > Scarabaeidae > Trypoxylus > Trypoxylus dichotomus. The sequence goes on from CM042081.1 coordinate 42,424,287, forward strand.
ATTGTTTAATGGGAAATGGGTCATAGTAGCTGGAAATAGCATGAAAAAGCGAGGGGAGGTCCAGAAGTTCCTGGAATGAAAGGGTTTTAAATAAAATAAAACAATAAATCTATTTTTCCTTTTCAATATAATCATCCTTGAACACAATACATTTATTAGATCTCTTCTTAATTTTTCTAAACCATCATAAAAACATTTTTTATCTTTCGCCTCAAAATGCGCCAAAATTGCCTCCTTTACTTCGGAAAACTTTCTTCGACGTAAGTCTTTTTTTAAATTGGGGAACAAATAAGAATCACTAGGTGCCAGGTCTGGACTGTAGGCTGGATGGACTATTGATTGAAAGCCATGCTTGTGCAGAGCAGCCATTGCAACTTTTCTCTTGTGAACCGGCGCATTGTCTTGCAAGAGCAACACACCCTCGACGTTTTTCCTTGATGGCCTTCTTTAATTTTTCTAATATTGCTGCGTAATATTCTCCGGTTATGCTCCTACCTTTATCTTTGTAATCAATCAATATCCCCTCACAATCCCAAAAAACAGTAGCCATCAACTTTCCAGCCGATTCTGGCACTTTGAATTTGTTTGGCGGTGCTGTCCCCTTTTTATGCCATTGCATGGACTCCTGTTTGGACTCAAGACTCAAAGTGATGATCCCATGTTTCATCTCCGGTAACAATCCGCTCCAAAATCTGTGCAGGTTTGTCACCACACAGCTCCAAAAATTGTTTGGACGCACAGACGCGCTGCTGATTCTGCAGCGGTGTAAGCATTCTCGGTACCCATCTTGCACTGACTTTTGTCATATCCAGGTGGTCATGTAGGATACGCAAAATGGTGGTATCTGATACTCCAACTAATGCAGATAATTGTTTTTTCTTCAAACGGCCATCTTGCAGTAGAAATTTTTGCACTTTTTCGACGATGTCTGATGTGCTGGCCTCAACTGGCCGTCCTGAGCGGGGGTCGTCTTCAATCGACTCCCGACCATGTTTAAAAAGACCATGCCACTTATAAATATCATATTAAAGTTAATTAACGCTAATTAACTTTAATCAGTGTAATACATCTAGAAATAGACGTAAAACATAATAAATAAATAAAATAAAATATATGCATTTTGAATATAATCCGGTCTCTACTTTTAACTAATGGACCTCGAAGAATTCGGCCACCATTACCCTTCCTGCTGAAAATTGAGATTGGTAATTGGATTGGTCATCTGATACCACCAAGATTCATTATCGGGCACAATTCGATGTAAAAAGTGACAAAGCCGATTGAATTTCTTTCTGTTTTGCTTCTATAAATAATGAAATTAGTAGTACGTACACAGATGGTCAATATTTGTAGAAGTTCTCTATTCTTAATGGGTTTTTTGTAAATAAAACGATTTCCCATTGCCTTAAATTTTCATCTGATGTTAGATCTTGGGCTTATTCTAGAAGGAATACATTTTGAGCACATTCTTCTCTTTGTCATTACTTCATTATTCAATCGGTGTCGTTTAGCAATATGTGATAACAATACTCTACATATACAGCTTTCATTTTCGCCTAAATTTGTGTAAAAGCCATCTGCATTGGTGAGCCGTTTGTGTTACAGCAAGACAATAACCCCAAATCTGTAAAAACTTTAGAGCAGAAAGTAGCAAGAAATGTACTAAAATTAATAGTTTGGCCTTCTCAAAGTCCGGATTTATCCCCCGTAAAGCTCTTATGGGATTTGCTTGGTCGAAGAGCTAGATAGCGACAACCTCGGAACTCTCAATACCTATGGGAATATTTACAGAACGTATGACAAATTGACGCGGACTGTCTCGAAAAATTGCTGCGAAAAATGCCTAAAATTTGTGCAGCGGTTATCAAAACCAAAGAAGGTCATATCAACGAAAATAAACGTACGAGCTAAATAATGCATGAATATTATTATGTTTGAATTAATTTACTTTTATTTGACGACAGTTTTATAAATTAAATAATAATAATAATAAAATTTTACTATATCTGTGACTTTTTGTAAAATCCGTTGCTGCTTCCAAACTTTTGGACGGTAGTGTATGTAGTATGAAAATGGTAATGGTCCTCCTTTAAAAATCCGGTTTTTTTCTTGAGGAGAAATGCCAATAGACAGGAGCGGTAGTGTAATAAAACTACACTAAAAGAACATGCAAGTTACACTTGCCTCGTTTAGTACAAACAAATAATTAAATACAGTAGGACAAGAGATTTCAAATATTGCGTGTGTCTTGGGTGTAGTCTTTAGATTCGCTGTGCTAAATCCAATATTAATTAAAGATTTCATAGCAAATAAGGGTTTCTGTCATCTGATCTATTTTGAACCTATGTTTTAATTCCCTCTAGAATATTTTTTAGAATTACTCATAATTAAGCCAAATTATTTTGCCTCAAAAAACTTATAAAGATCACATGATGCGCTTAATATTGCACGAGTACTTATATAGTTTTGTGACATATTTTGTGCACAAGTGGGGTCACGTAAAAAAATTCTTGCTACTCCGTTTTATTAAGTAAATAATTTGAGTTAAAGTTCGTTAAATGAACACTTGATAAATTTTCATTATACCGTGAAGAATTTAAGAAATTTAACTGTTTACAAATGCATTGGCAATTAAAATTGAGATATTTTTAGATGCCATAAATTTTAATTTTATAACCGTAATTAGTATGAAATTAAGATAACACTAAATATTTGTAAGCAATTCGCTAAATTTTGCCTGATAAATACTACTTTTTATTTTTTGTATGCGGTTTGATAATATGTGTATTGTGAAGATAATGGGCGTGACGTATATGTTTGATGTAATTATTTTTTCGTATGTAATCTTATCTGTACGATTTTACTCATTTTAAATTGAATAATATAGATCCTTCATTGGATTTAGAGTTTTCGTTATTCATTTTCAACGTTCCACTTTGCAGCTTTGTGTTTTCATCTTTATGTTATGTGTATACTTCCTACGTTGTCATAATTTATGTTTAGTTATTCTAAAAATACAACATGGTGTCACAGGCTATGAAATATGATCTTGGTAGCTTCCTTAAATGAGTTTACGAACAAGTAACATAAGCAAGATCGTGTGTTCAATATAAAGACTTTACGATGTTTCAAACCAATTAATCTAGTCTTCCGTTGCTTTCTGGGGTATATGCTTACACTACCGCTCATAAGTTGGAGATCACTTTAAGAAACGTGTATTAAGATTTAATTAAAAGACAAAACGCATTTTTAAAAACGAAAACTTTTTCGTACCCAAAATTTCGCGTTCTTCTGAGATGCCTGTTGTCTCTGCTATCTTCTTCGGTTTCAATCAGCGATCAGCTAACACGACATCATGAATCTTGTCGACCATTTCATCGTTGGTTGCGGTTTTTGGGCGTCCACTGTGTGTGGCTCGTAAATTGTGCATGTGCGGCCTCGTTTGATTTCGCTCACCCAGAAGCTAATGGTCGAATACCTCTAGCAAATGATTTGGAATTTCCGTGGCCGTTTGCCTAGCCGTCCAGAAGTATTTTATCACTGCACGAAATTCGATTTTATCCATTTTTGCGAAACCGCCTGACTCGCTACACAAAACACACTTAAACAACTATTGACAGTAGACGTCCGAAATTTTGACAGTTACCATAAAAAAGGTTGCCTTTGCCGACCAATGAATCCATTGCAACGTTTGTGCGCCATCTCTTGCCGATTCTGGAAACATTTCAGGTTGCCCTCGTATTATGACAATGTTACACTAAAAAATGTTTCCTTAATGAAATAAGTATTGAGTTAAACAAATTGCAAGTTCGTGTAACACTAAAACTTTTTGATTTTAAAATTCAATTAAATAATGAGTGCTGAAAAATTGCGCAAAAGAATATTTAAGATTGTTTTCGCCCACCTATGTATTTGATTATCTTTGTTTAGCTGAAAAATAAAACGGATCTGGTTGGATTTGAACAGTATTGGTTCCATTACTTTATATGTTTTATGCTTCTAGATGGGAGCACTGTTGAGCCGAAAAATTTATAGAGAAATTATTACTTGAATGAGGGGTTTGAGCAATACATCCAAATCTTTGATTTGAGAATAACAGTGAATTATAGGTATCGAGTTGTTTTTTCAATAACAATGTGAACTTTCAAGCTACAACATGCAAATGGCGTTACTCGCCAAAAAAATTTGGTAATGCAATAGCGCATGCATTGAAAGACACTATTGAAAATTTTCGCCATGAAATAAACACTGTTTACAGGGACTCTACCATCATTTGCCATAGTGAAATTTGGCAGTTCATCTTAAATATGTTGTTAAAACCACGTTAACTGGATGTGCACGTACACAAATGCTGTTATTAAATTAAACAAGTGGGCGCTTCGCTTGAAATGTGGATTACGTATTTATGTCAAAACAAAAACGATCTATATCAGTTAGTGGTGCACTTATAGTATTTTTTAAAAGTTAGAAATATTATAGCATATGTTAAAATCAAAGTAATACATATTACAACTTTATTTATTTTCCTATTCGTTGTTAGGTGATTTTAAACTTATGAGCGATAGTGTATTTTTGGAGCTATTCTGATTAACAAGCCAGAAAAGCGCTTTTACACATATCATTCTTCTATTGTTGCCGTCCATCAACGTTCCAGGGAAGTAACCCCCATAAACTAGGTCTTTAATATTATTCAACTGTAAGGGGCAATTTGTAAAGTTGTATTATACGTGAGATATATGGATCATTCTTTGTCTGGACAACAATGACAACAATGTTTGTTTTCTTAAAAACTTTGCGGTAAAAAGTGCTCATATGATTCACATCAGAAACTAGAAGGTAGATTTCTTATGAGTGCCATAAATCGTTTTTAATCTCCATGTGAATAGCAATGAAACTGAATTAAAGTTTGACAATTCTTTAATATAAAGAGTTTTATTGGTTGAGTGTCTGGAATATTGTATTGGCTTTATGTTTGGAGATTGTTACAAGCCAATCTAGATTATGGAATCCATTTTTAAGGAACGCTGTTTTGTTGGAGAAAGGTCCTTCAAAAGAAAGCACATTAATCATGAAAAATATAGTCTCTATACACTAGGGTGACAGAATAAAATAGACACCAGGTAAAGCGGTATGAATATGTAAACAGCTAAATTCTAAGAACGAATTAAGAACTTTCTCTTGCCATTAGGGTAGGGGTAGATGTATCGGAAGGAATTCGTCATAGTTTAGTATCGTTACAACTATGCCTCGCTTACAAGGTTCAAGTGATATTAGCGACTTCACCCGGGGTCGTTGGCCAGAGTGAACGCGGCGCTTCGCAACGTGAAATAAGTAAATTTTTAAATATTCCGTTGTCCACAGTTAACCGTGTGATTACACAATTTGAACGCAAGGAAAAAACAACAGTGGAGTCGAGACCAGGTCGTACCGCACCATCTGAAAGAAGTAAAAGGGTACTTGTGCGCGAAGTGTTAAGAGAACCGCGAAAAAGTACAGCTTCACAGAAAAGTCAGCGCACCGTTCTGCGATACCTCCACAGTGTGGGGATGTATAAAAAGGTGGCAAAGAAAAAACCTCTTCTTACGGCGTTTCAAAAACGGCGCCGAGTGGCTTGGGCAATCGAAATGCGAACGAAGTCCGAAGAGTTTTGGCGGTCTGTCATTTTTTCAAATTCAGTGATAGTGGTCGTATGTGGGTATGGAGACGTTCGTCACAGTAACTGGACGACAAATTTTTGCATCAGACGGTGAAATACAGCGGTGTAGACATCATGGTGTGGGGCGCGATATGGTATGGTGGAAGATCGCAATTAGTAATCTGCGACGGAAATATAAATGCGGCGAAATATATCCAAATATTAACAGAAGGACTACTACCGATATTCGACAACGCCATTTTATCTAAAGAAGACGCCACTTTTATGGAGGATGGAGCACTCTGCCACAAAGCAAGAACAACAACCACATGGAAAGAGGAACGGGGGAATCGGATTTGACCATGGCCAGTCCAATCACCAGACATGAATCCGATAGAGAATGTTTGGCACATAATCCAGACAAATATGGCGAAACGACCCCGAAAACCCAGCAATAAGGAAGAACTCGCGGTAGCTGTTACAGAAGAGTGGTTAAATATTCGAGAAGACACCATTAATCATTTAATAGATTCTATGCCACGACGACTCGCAGCACTTCACGCAAGTAAAGCTGAATCGACAAAATATTAGTCTAATTTAAAAATATTTTGTATATATAACGAGAATAAAATTTTTTTTTTAATTAGTAGGTGTCTATTTTATTCTGTCACCCTAGTGTATGTATGTATACGTACAGTATTGACATAGGAACACCTTCTCAATTCTTTGTAAAGAAAAGATTCTTTGGTGTTGTTTCCTATATTTGCGTTCCCGTTACTTAATAGAAATAAAGTTGCAAGCATTTTTTTAATACATATTTGTATTGGTTCTTATTGATACTCTGAAAACTAACTTTTGGGTGGCGTTTGATAAGTTAACTGCGTAATAATCAAGAAACAACTAGTAACAATAGCGATGCAAGTCATTTATATCAAGTTTGCTGTTCATAAATTTTTTTTGTGGGCCATTTACCACATTTGTGCGTTCCTTAATTAACTTTTCGAGTTTGTAAAATAAAAGTTTATTTGTGGTAGTAATTTAGCTAGTAGTAATCTTGCTGAGTATTTAAATTCTCTAGCGTTCATATTTTCGATGAAATTCTACTAATTTTTATACAGATTACAAAGATAAGATAATTTATCTGGGGAGTTTTTACTAGTCCAAGTCATTTATCGGATTTTAATTCTCATGTTCAATGTACACAACGTGTTTTATAACTAGAATTTAGTTTTCATTCTATCTATACCACTAGATTTATACCTCTAAATGGGGCCTACTAGGAAATTATGTTAATTTTGCATATAAAATAAGAAGAAAACGTTTTTTTTTTCGTACAATTCTATCAATAACTATTAAACCAAATATATACTAAGCAATCTATATACCCGTAAGAATAGCCATGATGCAATTCAATTCTCTACACAGTACAACAAAAAGATGTTTATTTTAATTTTCGATCACATTAAAAACGTTATCTTCACTGTACAATTATTGGAGTCATTTTTAAAAACTATTTTTAGTGATATTTGTAAAGCGTTTTTGTTCTTTTTTGGTTAAAATTGTTTTATTTCTAATTAAGTAACTTAAAATTTAAGTTGCTCTTATAACAAATTCGCGTAAAAAACATCATTATCGTAAAGGATCGATGCATGTGCTAGATTTGTGCATTTTTTAGCAAATGAAATGCAAGTATATGTACTACTTATATTATTATTGATTTAGTATTTTCATGTATATTCCTTGAATTAAATGAAATATAAATATACAGTGGTGGACAAAAAAATAGGTACAATGTTAGTATTTAGGAAAATATTGTACAATAAAATAATAGAAAACAAAAACGAAAATAGTCTTTATTTAGTAATAGGGAACATAAATACAAATTGAAAGGATGCTTAGCAAAGATTTAACTAAAACAAAAAGAAAACGAAAATTTGCTTGGACAAAATAATAGGTGCAAGTCATAAAACTGTTGCAATAAATATACCATGTACTTCAAACTGGTTGGTCAGTATGTAGTAGTGTAATATGTGCTTAGTACTTTATTGCATGGCCGTTGTTACGTATTATATCACGGCACCTGTTAGGCAGAGAATTTACTAACCGCTGGCATGTTGCAAGTGGTATAGCGTACCAAGTTTCTTTAACTACCTGCCATAGTTCGTTGTGATTTTTAAATTTTTTGTGCCGCAATGAATCCTTAACACTTCCACAGGTCCTCTATTGGATTGATATCCGGCCATTGAATGGAAAACGTACTGGAAACTAACAGAAGCCGTAGGTTCGAATCCTACCGGAAACCGTCAAATTTTTAATTTCACAAATTAATACATTTGAGATTTGACTTTGGTAATAACAACCAAATTAAATTATTGTATGTATATTTTAGTTGATGTTTTAATTGTCTGAGCTAACTATATTTGACGAAACTTATTTTAGCTGATTTACTGGATGTATGTATTTTTATGACTGCATTCATATGACTCACAATCCTAGTAATACAGGGGAGCTACAGCAAGTGTACTCAAATGGCATTTGCATTAGTACTAGATGTTTTCAAAACTAATTGTGGCCATCCACCACTAGATGTCATAAGCAGTAGACAATCAGTAGTGGTATTAGTAGCTTACTACTATTACCACTTACTTTGTACCTATTTTTTTGTCCACCATTGTATGTTCAGGATGATCAGGATCTTTTATCCAAGTTCGTGATTTTCGTTTTAGGTAGCATTAAAGGTTCCAACAGTTTTATCACAAACAAGCAAAGTTGTTTCGTGAATCGAAACATACTTTGAAAACTTGAATTGGTTAGCTCAATAAACGAGTTTCTAATAACATAATTTCCAATGTCCCATGTCTAATTCGTTCGAATTGGCATCTTTCATTTTATTCAGTATATAAAAGCGGGTCTATTTTGCTCAATACGAGTGATTAAGTCAATGAGTTGCCATGGAATAACGCTCGATTTAAAGATTCGATCGGGCAAATACCACTCGTATTCATTTGGAATAAACTTTTGAATTTCGATTCTTTGAATGATGCTACTATACGAATATCCATTTTACCTATGAAGCGTGTAGAACAGCACCCTAGTCCCGTGACATTTAATCATGTTTATCCACCACTATATGTATGAGGGTAGTTTTTATATCATTTTTCAGTTTCTGTCGCTGTATGAAGAATTTTGTGCACATAGCGTAATGCTTTTGATAAAAGAAAGTAGCACTAAAAACGAAAAAAAAAAAGATATTTGAATTCAAAAAAGTATACGGTCCCATTTAAAACGTTATAGCGCTTTAATACATGATTATACAATCCGCCTAATTTTCGACGTAAGAGCGTTATAAAATTCCGTACAATCGCAATAAAATTCGGCACACTACCGATACTGGCACGTCACGTGCATTTGTTTACGCTTTTCTCAAACGAGTGAGAAAGAGTACACATATACATTCCGCTGGAATTTTTAGTGTATATTGTTATACAATTCATGATTGGGGGATATTTGTTTTTTCAGCGGTCTAAGCCACGTTAAAAATAAATTTTATGCGGAGTGAAGTTTACATATAGGATGTACAGTTTTACGAAGATGTTTATATTTGGTCATATTTCAAAGGTTAAATGCATTCTTTCCAAGCTTCGACGAAGATTTTTCCTCTGGTATTTGTTAATAAATGCTGGAAGCACCAGTTTACTACCAGTTGCTGTAAGAGACGCTGTTACTAAGTTGTTTAATGGAAAGTCCCTACAGTTGAATAGAATTTACATTCGAGCGTTAAACTTACCTCAGTACTCGCGTATTCAATTTGTACGTGCGTCTATGCTGCTTAGGAAGCAAAACAAATCCCATTGCAAATATAATATGCAACAATTCAAGATGGTAGAAATGATTTAATTTCGGAAGTATTAATTATGTACGTTTCTGTCAACTGTTGATTTACCGAAACATTTTCATCCAGTTTGATTTGTCAAATTACCTTAGAATTTTCATAAAAGTTGGAAATCTTAAACAAAGGTACTATTGAAATAATTAATGTACACTACTGTTCATAATTTTGATCACACCTAATGTATTGTGTTACACTTAGAACTATTTTAAAAATATTTAGGGAAATTCATACTAGTCTTCTTAGAATAGCATTTACATACAATCTGTTACTACATATTTTTAAAATCCATTCAAATACGAAAACAATGTATTCCTGTATTAAACTTTATGATGGGAATAAAGCAATAGGGCATTAATTGTAGGAAATTGGAGATGAATGCGTTTTGAAATAGAATTTGGGAGTGGTACTGAATCATCCACCTGCCTTATAATAAACTGAAAAGATCCTATTTCATATTCTTAGTTTATTTGATCGAAAATATGCCAAAAAGAAGGGAATATATGTTTTACATGAAACAAATATTTCAAACAGAGAAATTGCTCGGCAATTAAATATTTAAAGGAAGAGAGACTGGTAGGCTTCAGAGTAGAAAGCGAAGTGGAAAGCACAGATCCACGGACGAAACGACGAATACACCCGAATGATTTCCCTAAGATATCGCTGCCTTACCGCCCCGCAAATTACGGCAGAGCTCAATTTACAACGCTATCAATCAGTAAGTGTGTGTCGACCGAAGAACGGAGAATAAAAGCCGACCTGAGGAGGCCGTATAGCAGCAAGAAAACTATGGTTAAGTTCTATGTACAAACGGAAAAGACTAAGTTGGGCAAAAGCTAACGCAAATTGGACTGTAAATGATTGGAGACATGTCTTATCAGCAAGGTAACGACCCCAAACACACCGCAGAGGTGATTAAAGCTTAGGAGCTAAGGAATACTATCTTTAATGAAGTGGCCGTCACATAGCCCTGATTTGCAACACCATTGAGCTTTTGTGGGATTATTTAGATCGTGAGGTCCGAAAAGAATCTCCGACTGGCAAAGCTGCATATTGGAATATCTTTAGAAAGTATGTGATGCTAAAGACGAATCGTATTTGGAATGATTAGTTCAATTATTAAAGCAAAAGAACTTTGAGGAAATATAACAACGGTATGTATTTTATTAGAATGTGTTGTTAATAACCCAAGTTAATGAGTAAAGTTTGTTTTTTTTATAAATTTCTCGCAAATATTCTGTCTAGTTTATTTTGTTATTTTATGTAGTGCGATCAAACTTATGAATGGTAGTGTATAAAGACGACAGTATTACAATTACATAAAGGGTAGGTAAATATTTAAAGTCTAGGTTATCTTGTAAGTGGTTAATGAGCTTTTTTCGGGATGAAGAATTAAAATATTTAAATAATTTCAAAACTAAAATATGTTATTTACTCTGCTTTTTTTTTAACCTTAAAACCTTAATAAAAGCATTGACAATCTTTAAAATAGATTTTATTTTGACTAAATATATATGGGAATTTGTTATACATTACTCATGAAAGCGTCATGCACGATTGGCGATTGGCTCGAATGTCTATATGTTTTTCGGTATATACATTTAATCTTACGTGTACGTTCCTGATATTTAGTAATTATGCATTTAAAATCCACCATAAGTTTAACATTTCATCCCGCACTGTAATCAACTACTTTAAAGTATTTAAGAAGTTTCTTTTGTTTCTTGTAGCCCGATTCTTCGTTTTAGAACACTGGATCCATTTAAAGAAAATGGTCGATATATTAGTTTTCTTTTTTTCGTCTTTGAAGAATTTATTACGATAAAGTTCCATTAATGTATTTTCTGTTACAAAAGTTGTAAAATCCGTAATCTTTAGTAGCACCCTGTTTATTGTATGTATTTCTCCCCTAATATGTTTTATTTTTTAATCGATTTACCAGTTTTATTTTTTCAGCTCTATATACGAAAAGACACAATACGATAACACACAACATACTTCTCAAATATAATTTTCCACACAAATAAAGTTAAGCGCTTTCACTTTGTGTAACTATGGAAAAACTCTGTCGTAAGTTTTTTATGTAATATGTTAAAGGAAAGTGAAAACCTGATCTAGACTCGCATTAAGGGGCACCTAAAGAAAGTATGCTGTACTTTGGATTTCTATTGTTGAGAGGGAATGTGCGCTAAGTTGATACTTTATCAAACATCATTTTAGTACACAGCACGTAAATGCAAGAAATGTTATTCAGAAGTATTTTGCAGAAAGCAAAGGAACTGAAGGCGTAATAGTAATTTAACGTAGTAGAAAAGATTTACAATATGTTCTTAGAATCACGTAGTAGTTTATTTAGAATAATTTACAAGTGCTTCCATTCTAGTTGCTTCAATTTGTTTTTGTTGCAGTGTATGTTGTTTTTACTTACAATTTGATCTTGCAAAAGAAGATGGTTCATATTTATGCATAATATAGAGAACAAATGTATGATTATAAGTAATAATTTTAGGAATAAGCAGATATTCATCATTTTTTATTACCAATACAAAGTTTAATCTCAGAATTTTACACGTAAATTCGAAGCAAGCGTTTTTCTTTTCGATTAAATCCGATTTTGCTTTCTAGCTTAGTTAACTTTTAAGTTAATATTAATAATAATCTTTAATCTACTCAAGTAGTACGAAAATTCCTGAATCTCTAGTAATGCAAATTCTGAATTTGGTCATGAACTCATCTTTTGATATCCTCTTGGCTCCTTGGTTGAAACTGCATCCTTTGCTCTTCTTCCACTCTCCGGTTGTGTCTTCTTCAAATGCAGTATTTGTAATTGTTTTACGTTTTTCAATATAACTGATGAACACAACTTATACAATTTCCCAGATGCTTCAGTAATCTTTGGATCCAATTTTCTTCAGAACAATTCATTCTTTTTAAGTATTTCTTCCATTTAATTTATTTCTCCAATTGAAATCCTTTTTCCTTAAATCATCCTCGCTTTCGCAAGCCCTCGGAATTGTTCCTTTTTAATGCTTTTGGATTCCATAGTGACATTAACCTATAGAAACCGAACGTACCCGTACTTGCTCCAGTAAATAATCCCTAAACCATAACACTACCACCTCTGTGTTTGACGGACTGTACTAAGCAGGCCTCATTAACTGTATGCCCTGGTCGTTGACAAACAGAAATTCTCCGTTGCGTACCAAATTAGTGGAATTTGGACTCGTTGGTCCGTAAGACCGCATTGTAATCATTCAGTGACCATTTTGCATGCTCTCTTGTCCATTTGTCCATGTTAATCGTATCTCTTTATGCATGCTTTTTAAAATCGTTTTTTTTTTGTCTTAGAACTGCTGCCAATAATCGCCTCTTGACGGTGGTAACAGAAACATTTGTTCGTCGTAGTGTATTAACGCACGTTGCGATATCCGGTCCCGTTAGACGTCTATCTCGTTTCGAAGTCATTACTATAAATCTATCTTCAGCTCCAGAAGTCACTCGAGGCCTCCCACTTCATCTTCTATCAAGATTTTGTCGTGTGCCTCTTCTCCGGGCCAATGTATAATACACACTTTTCGTTCAGTACTTTAGCAGATTGTTACAATTGCGCACTGATTTCAAAAAACAAATTGCGCACAGGAAGCGATAAAACGCTAAGAATTAATACCTTTACGACTTACACTAAACCTTAAATTACTGCACGTATCCTATCTTATCCCCGTCAGACAATAGTTGTACTTTTCGAAAAGACTAATAAAATGTATTCGGATGAAATTTGTACCTAAAGGTTTGGACTTTAGAGATTATGTGTAACAATTCTAAATTTGCATACAATAATTTATAATAGGGATTAACGATTTCACGATATGTCCATCAGTTGTAATATTTTAAAGGAACTTTACTTTGCTTCCAAACTTATGGACGGTAACGTATATATTTTTGTGTGAATTTACCAAGCCCATACCTTTGCGTAACTATGTTTAAAAAATCGTCTCAAAACATTAAACAATATGTTACTTGATCCTTTCTAAGTTTGTAGACAATCTGTTTATTTCTGTTGTCTGTACCTTCATTTCATTTTCTTGTGCTTACATATGCGTGTATAACTAACCCAGTTAAATTCCGATATTTTTTTTTTACCTTTCAACGATCTTCTCAGAAACTAAAACGGTATGTTACTTACGTAACCAGAATCCACAAACATTCCTTTGGTATCGCGAATGGAAAATATTTTAACACTCATTACTCCTCATGCCATTGCATATGAACATGAAAATGTAAAAGTTAAGTAGGTAGTTATTTTTATGGGCAATTTACGGTGCTCAATCTACCCGAGTGTATGTCAACGGTTCTACGTTGTTACGAAAGAAAACGTACAAATACGATTAATATATTGCTACCGATTTAAATAGTTTTCGATTTCAGGAAGTATGTTGTAAATGCGTTCGAATTCAGATGCCACGTGTCTCGTGTTATCTTTAGGAAGGAATAGACATTTTTCAGACACTATAAATAAGGACCACCCCAGTCCGAATGCAGATTATAGAACTGTGATTCTATTTTAAGCCTTTCATATAATCAGATACGTATTTATACGTTTCGGTCGGTTTACAAACGGCATTCATACGATTCCATTTTGTGGTCGCTGGGTAATAGGAACATAAACAATTTGATGCCTACCTGGTGGTGTATACCGCACACCACCACGTTCTCTAATTGTCACAAATTTATCGACAATACCTAGCTTGTGTTTGAAATGACTGTTGCTTGACTGTTACATAATGCTTCAGTTTAGAGAATCCTTTATCGTAATATGTAGAAATTTAGTATAATACGAGGGCGATCGAAAATGTTTCCGGAATCGACAAGAAAATTTTTAATATATAAAAAAAATATTTTTCGATGTAGTCTCCTCTAAGATCAATACACTTTTTCAAACGGTGTTCCAGTCTCTTCAAGCCGTCGGAAAAATAGGCTGTTTCGAGCGCTGCAAAATAGCCATCTGTAGCGGCGATGATCTCCAAATTTGAGGCAAATTTCTTTCCTCTCAATCATTTTTTCTGATTTGGGAATAGGAAAAGGTCGCTGGGGGCTAGGTCCGGTCAATACGGAGGATGAGAGACTAATTCGCAGCGCAACTCATTCAATTTGAGCACGATGATGCGGGATGAATGAACCGGTGCATTGTTGTGGTGGAAAAATACCTTTTTTCCGCTCCAAACGAAGCCGTTTCTCCTTCAATACTACATCGAATAGGGTCAATAAATCACTGTAGTATTGCCTCATGATCGTCCTTTCCTTCTACAGATAGTCGATGAGGATATCACCTTAAGAATCGCCAAAAATGGTCGCCATGACTCTTCCGGGCCATGGAATGGTTTTTGCTTTCTTCGAAACCGATTCGCCCGGAGAAATCCACTGCTTCGACTGTTCCTTGGTCTCCGGTATGTAGTGGTGGATCCAAGTCTTCTCCACGCTTACAAAACGCATGAAGAAACCCCTTGGAATGCGTTGGATTCTGGCCAGATACTCCTCAGAAACGGTCACCCGCTTTCGTTTTTGCTCCGACGCGCCGAAAGTTCTTTGATACTCAAAATGTCGTATAGTATATGGCCAGCGTGTCCTTTTGAGATGCCTGTTGTCTCTGGTATCTCTTTGAGCTTCAATCGGTGATCAGCTAAAACGACATCATGAATCTTGTCGACCATTTCATCGTTGGTAGCGATTTTTGGACGTCCACTGCGTAGTTCGTCGCTTGTGCTTGTGCGGCCACGTTTGAACTTGCTCACCCGGAAGCTGTTGGTCGAAACTGATGGAGTACATCCCTCCAGAAATCTCTAGCAAAATATTTAGAGTTTCCGTGGTTTTCCCAGCCATCCAGAAGTGTTTTATCACTGCATGAAATTCGATTTTTTTCGTTTTTGCGAAACCGCGTGAGTTGTTTAAGAGTGTAAACAATAATTATTGACAATAGACATCTGAAATTTTGACAGTTGCCATAAAAAGGTTGTCCTTGCCTACCTATGATGATACCATTTCAACCTTCGTGCGTCCTCTCTTGCCGATTCCGAAAACATTCAGATCGCCGTCGTAATATGTAGGAAGATGTATTATTTAATATGGTATATCAAAACAGGATCGAATTGAATTAAGAAATCGTAGCTTTAAAACTATTTCAGACTAAGATTAGAATAAATTCCCAAACTTTCTTCGACTGTATTTAATTAAATTGAATCAATTTATACCTTGAGCATGTGGCGTGTTGGATAAAATAGCCAGTCGGGAATTAAACCATTTCTTGTGTAATCAACTTAAAAAAGTTTTATAGCTAACATCCAGCGAAGTCATTGTCCAACTTTTAAATCAATGTGATTTCATTGCAGTTTTACTCTTACTTAGATGGAAATAACCGCACAGAAATTTAGATACAGTGTGAGCATATAAGGAAATGAACTCTATATGTTGTTTATTTAATATAAATTAGATGATGCTTGATGATTACACCATCGCTCTCGCACTGAGGTGTTTCTAGAAAAAAATGTGAACCCTTGAGTATTCGCCAAGTCATAGGTGCCTATTCATTATGTTCCGAAAATTACTCCATATTACTCAAAAATTACACAAATTTTAAGCCAAATCCACCGCAATGGAATTTTTCATGAGCTTTACTTTAGATACCAAATTATGACCATAACTAATTTTATTTTTTGTTTTAGTAAGAAAAATAGTTTAATAATGTTAAAAATCCTTGCTATTCTGTACACTATTCGAATTTCCATTAGAATGTATCTTAGGAAAGTTGAATACATGCAGAAATGTTAAAGTTTTAAAATATACTTGAAACAATACACACATACACTACCGCTCAAAAGTGTTTAGGCACTGTCACTGACAGCAAAAATGTATAAAAACTCAGCAAATTATTTTTTATGTACAGATACACGTACACGAATAAAAATATATTAAATATATATGAAAATTAAAACGTTTAATTTAAATTTTGCTTTCATCTATGTGACCTCTTCTTGATTTAATAATTGCAGCACACAATCGAAGCATTCTCGCAATAAGTTTTGCCAGAGTTCCTTGTGTTATTGAGGTCCAACTCGATTGCAATTTGTTCCACACGTCAGTAGCTGATGTCGGAGCCGATTTCCGTACTTCCCGATCTAGTTCTTCCCACAGTAACTCGATTGGATTCAAGTCGGGGCTCCGGGGAGGCCATTCCATAATTTTGAGAGTTCCTTCCTCTTCTAAATGGCGTAAATAGTCTTTACATAATTTAGAGGAATGTTTTGGGAACAGAAGGTATTGCGTGGTTCTCAAAACGATATAATGGGTGTTTATCTTACTGAACTACATTTTAAATACGTATTTCATTTTATTATAATGTTTTTTTGGTAAACATAATACTATTTGAATAATCCATGAAAACATGGGTGCCTAAACACTTTTGAGCGGTAGTGTACATGATCAAAATTTAGTTCATTATTTAAGATTTGTAAGTGTAATTGAAAGTTAAATTTGTATTTTCGTAATTGAAATTCGAATTACAGTTTACAGTTTACTTTCCAATAGCAATTTCATTTAACGAGTTGAAAGCAATTTCAAAAATATGTTCCGGGAATGTTTTGCCAACAGATGGCAAACAGAAATACATATGCACAAGCGTATTAACTGCAATACAAGGTTGATAAGCACTAAAATCCTCGTTTACTAAGTTACTAATCCGAATAATAGATAATGAGAGAAGATATGTCAATCATGCGATAACTGCAGATAATTTTGTATCGATTCGACGAACTTTATGGTCATAATAATATGGTTTGTTATTTAGCTATATATACATTGGTGTGCAAAAAATAAGTTAATATGTTCTAACAAAGCTGAAATTTAATTATCTTGTTAGTTAAATCCGCGAGGCCAATGTGACATCTGCTGTACAGCAGATACAATGGAAGTAGGTAGTTTGAATAGACATAGACCGATCGTGGCAGTTAATATTCGGGAAAATCCCTAATTCTGTACGTTATGTCGTAGAATTTAGTATGCATTCAAATAAGTGCACGCCAGTTTTCTAAATGAAAAGAAAATCTAACACTTTCTCCATTAGCTTAAAGTGCAGAAGTAACTTGAGCTAAGATCATGTAAAGGAATTGCAAGTACGTAATAGTTTAAATAACGTGACATGGATATGGGTTATGGTAAGCATTGTTCAAACTAACAATGAAGACTTATTATTGAAATGAGACGCCAAGGTAAAACTTACAGATGTATTGCTGGAATATTAGGAATATCTTGAAATATGGTTAAAAATCATAAAATGGAAAAAAAGAGCGCAACAATCCATTTATAAGTTCAGTTGCTATTAAATAAGAGCGGCACTTGAATATTCATACTTCAATAATCAGGCGAAGATTACTAGATGCTAAATTACCGTCAAGAAACCCAAGAAAAGTGCCTCTGCTTTCTCGGCGTAATGACGGTTACAATTCTTAAAGGAGCAAGGGAGCAACGGGAAGAGGAATACTAAGCAATGATACCATATTTTATGAGACAATGAAACAAAAATCAACCTCTTTGGTTCGGACCGTACCCGTAGTTTTGTTCGAAGACCAGCAGGCAAAGCGCACGATCCTCGATTTACTGTTAAAGCAGTGAAACATGGCGGTGGAAATATTCTTGTTAGGGGGTGTTTCTCTTGGTTTGCTGGTACAGACCTGTTTTGAATACGGCATAATTACGTAAGTACAAATATCTTATAGACGGTAATGCTACTTTATGCAGAAGAACACATGTCGCTGCTCTGAACGTATCAACAAGATAACAACCCAAAGCATACGTCCAGCAAATGCTTGGTTTTTGGAGAACAAAGTACGCGTTATACTTTGGCTCGCACAATCGCTTGATTTAAACCCCATAGAAAATCTATAGGGTAAAGTAAAAAGACGACTTGTTTTAGTGAAAATATCTAAGAAAGAAGAACTTTGGTAAGAATTACAGAGACCTTGTCATTCGATTCTTTTAGACACATGCCGTAAGTCAGTGGGTTCTATGCCCCACTAACGTGTAGAAGTTTTGGAAAATCGTGGTTCTTTTACTCAATATTAATTACTTTTGCAATTGTTTATTCATAGTAGTAATACATGTTACATTTATTTTTTTGTGCAGTTATTTTTGTAGATTTCTTATGTTTCAATAAACATGAACTTAATTTCTCTTTTTTTTATCCATAAATATGAGTTAATCAATAAATCTTACTAAATACATTCGGTATTTAATAACTACATTCAATAATACCTACATTTTGAGTTCGTCTTTCCAAAAGAAAATCTTGCACACCAGTGTATACTTGAGAAAGATATACCTATATTTATTTGCTTCTTTTATTCGATCATTTGGCAATTGAAGTAAAAGTGAATGGAGATGCAGATCGTCACGATATGGAAACGTATAAAGCTATTTAAATTAGGTGTTTCGTAAAATTGGAACTCAATTCCGATGTTTATGATGTTTACAGCTGCCCATTGTTCTCCGAAAATTCATTAAATTGATGTTGTCGATTACTTCATTTTTAATTATGTGAGACACGAATCTAACTGTTGTGCATTATTATTAGCTGAAATACGTGTATTTATTATATAAAATAGGTTTTAATTTTTTTATTTTTTGCTAGTAGGAATGTTCATAAAGTAATTTATAGGAACGTCTAAGAGAAACTTAAAGCCCGCTCAATTTTAGAAAAAGAATCAAGAAAATTACCCAAGTCATATGATGATCATATACCTGGATGGCGTATTTATTATTACAGGCATAAAGCACGGTAAAACTTGCCAATCTTACCAAAAAGTTGATAAAACCGAATGTATGTCTACAGTATTACCTGTTTTAATTAATAAAAACATTAAGCATACAGGGTTAAAGAACAAACATAATAAAGGAGTTACCAAGAAAAAGATTTCAAAAAGCAACCCAAAAATACTTTATAATTGAGGAAAAATGCAAATTATTTTATACAGGATGCTTTACAAGAATGTCACCTAACTTGCACCGGTATCAGTACTCGCCAAAACAAAAGTATTTAAAAGAAAACGTTTATCTCAATTATTTTAATCTTAAAAACTGCAGAAAAAATTGTATCGATAGCTACGCACCGATTTTGTTTAGAATTTATTTTTTGACAACGACGGTGTAATCTACTAACGAAGTTTTATTTTTCCAACAAATGGAAAGCTTCCTTACTTTTCCATACTTCTTTATGTTTTAATCAATATTCCAGCAACATTTTCTTTTCATCATTGTTAACTTGTTAACTTCATTAATTTTTCTGGAAACATAAAAATTGCATCACCATAAATAATTTAATTGCCAACTTATTTTACCTAAAATAAATGCGAAAGCCACGTGGGAATTATTGATTATGTAAGAACGTACACATTGGTTTGCAAAACTATGAACACACGTAGCAATGACGTTTAATGTTACACTTTAACGTAAACAATATAAATTTCTGTATTATACTCTGTGCAGTTTTATGAAAGTATAATATTCAACAAACAACTGGAGCAAACGGTTAATGCTAAGCGTGCTAACAATTTTGTGGAACATTAATCAAGCGAGTAAATATACAGAGATGTTCCACGAAAAGATTTTATGTATTTTTTTGTTTTCATATTAAGTAAGAGCGTCAGGTTTTCACATGCATCACTTTGTGCTGTTAAAATTTTTAATTGTGGCATTTCGCTGTCTTTATTATAGTGAATGTGCTTGACGAAACCTAAAGTAACATACGTTGTACATTTACTACCGTACACCTTTATTATTCTAGACGTGCTAAGCATGCGAAAAATGTGAAATACGATTGTAAACACTTCATTTTCGTTTTGGTTATTTTTCATGTGTCTATGGATGTGTATATATATCATTCTTTATAAGATTTCCTACGAGTCTTTTTTGTGATAAATTACACCGAATAATTACCAACTTTATTGGCTTTTTGAGAGAAAGTATTGATCAAAAAATTTATTAGCTTATGGTAAAAAAATTGCCATTCAGGTTTTACTTGAAATTTCGATTTTGAATGGTTTTCTAAGGGACTCTCCCTATTTTCGAGAGATGCTATGATATTTTCAAATCATCACAGATTGTCTAAATTTGCATGTAACATGACACATTTTGAATTGTTTCCAATCAGGCTTGATAGGTGCTGCGCTGGGTGCCAAGTTGGCATCAGTGGGGTTCGACTGAAATGATAATTTAATGTAGATTTGGATTAGAACGTTTAATTGATAAATAATACATTAAAAATAATGCTCCACGATGTCCTTAACTAAGTTTATTAAAAATAAAACAAAGAAGCAGTAACGCGAGAAAGAAAATATGAAAATAACAAATTAAACCAAATTCTTCAGTAAAGGGATATATTAGGGCGACCTAAAATATTTCCGGAATCGATAAGAAAAATACAGTATTGGTGCATTGCAAGCATTGTAATGTTATAAGCTAGTTCAAATTTCGTTTGCTACGGAATACAGACGCCTTTCCCAATTGTGACAACTTATGTAATATCCGAACTGTAGTACAATCGCACTGTCTCCGTATAGCAGTGTTCTCCCTATCTGCAAAACCTTACACGGTCTTCATAACGCAGATCTGGTAGCTTCAGCACTTCAAAACCTTTTCTTCAAGTTCTGGTATTCAGCATATTCGTTGGAGAATTATTATTATTATTTGAAAAGGTGTATTGATCTTCAAGGTTCTTCACATCAATACCGTGTTTTTCTTGTCGATTCCGGAAACATTTCAGGTCGCCCTCGTATGTTTACGAACGATACAGTGTTGCGAATTCTCTAGTGATATAATTTCCCGGGAATTAATTGCCGCACCTCGTATCGTTAAAATATTTGATGTTTTCTTTCTATAGTTTGATAATCATCCACTAAACAGACTGACGTGAAAAAAACTGGTTCACGTCATCAATTACATTAATAAATCTTTGTTTATAAGTTACAGGTGTCGTTACTTCTCATAGAAATATTACAAAGATTATGTCTGGTGTATTTTAGGTGTTAACCAATCACACTCTTACATCTAACAAAAAATAGCAGTAATTTTTTTGAAAATATAATTAATTCTTATTGGACACCTTCTTTCTTGTGGTGGAATCTGTGGAGCTGGAACTAATTGTCCGTGTCCTCAAACTAGATTCATATTAAAAGGATGTAAATTCTTTTTCTGCAATAACACATTTATATTAATGTTTAATCCATACTTCCGTCACATATTGCAATTACCTTTTCAAAGAAGTACAGAAAAAAGCTACTCGTTTTTCCTATAACTGATTCTATCGATGATAATATCTGTGACGCTGTTCGCATGTGTAAGAAAAGACTTGCACAGGCGAATTATAAATATAGTCTACAACACATTTCAACGACGCTCACGATTATACAGGAAGTCGTTCCGTCTAATAACTTAGCAGTACGTGGTCCGTTATGCGAATGAATGAATGCTAAATTAAATCCATATTAATATTAGAAAGTCGGACCCGTACAGAACTTGTCGCCTATAATTTCCATAGGAATGTGTGCATATTACAAACGTGAATTACGTTTCGAAACACCAACGCATCTCCAGACGGCATTATTTCGTGACATACAAATCTAGAATCTATTATAATAGTCTATTACCGTCAGGAAATTGATGCAGTTTTTCTTTTCTATTTGTACAGATAAGTTGGGTGCTATAATAGTTTTGATATACGTGCATACCTGCACATTAAACTTGTATTGGTAATATAAATAGCACTCACTTTAATGATGACATGTATATCGTTATAAATTAAACCTTTAATATTTTTGTGCCTTGCCATTATAAGAGCAAGATGTCGATAATGATATAACGGCATGATACATTCAATGAGCGCAGATTAACGTCTTCTCTCATCTGCGTGTCATTGCTTCAAATAGCTATTGAACTGATGTTTGTATTTTAATTTACAGTTTGTATAATAGGAAACGCAGGCTAATATCTTTTCTAGCAGATAACAATCACGCCAAGTATGTACCCTTAACATGTGCTGCTATAAAGCTGTTATGTTAAGATGTACATGTTATGTTACGTACCAACATGTTTTAGAAGTATGTATCTCTTACATACTATTGATTTAAGAGACCTGTTATGATTTGTATATTAAAATTAACTTCAACATAAATTTCGGAACGCTTTCAGTAGACATGGTGTTGAAGATAATAAGTATGTTAAGAGTAAAATATGGCGTTGGAAAGTTATCAGCTGATTAGTCTTTTATTTCTAATCAATTAGGGCGTCCGAATAGTTCATTAATTTGTTTATTCTCAAAATTGGACGAATTAGTAAATGGAATCCATATTAGTTCGGACGCGCAAATAAATTTTAAAAAATGATTCATTTCGGCGACGATTTCTGTTGCTGTCAGTCATATTTTAGATGATTAGTTGCAAAAAACATAACATAACAGTTTTTAGAAGGATACAAACTATTGAAAAATCACAAAGTTGTTATAAACATCGTTATAATTCAATATGTTTGAAAATAACATGCATTCTATTCTATATAATAGAAAGGATACATACTTGGCCTGAAAGACGCTATAAGTTAGTTCTTGTTCGCTTTTGGAAGAGATGGTGGTATAGGCAAATATGGGCGCAGTGTTTGCAACGCATTTTGCAGCAGTGTTCGTGTGTAATCACCCAAATGGCTCAAAAATGTGTATTGCAGCGGCTGCCAGGTACTTAACGAAAACACCAGATTATATACGAAGCTGGAGAAGGCAATATCAACAGAAGGGAGCTGTAGATGATGTTGCAGGACGCAGTCAATCTCGTACGACGACAACCAGGCAAGATAATGCAATAATTAATTTATTCAGCAGAAAATCGCATTTAACATAGCGTCAAGGGCAATCTGTGTTGACAAGGAGAAACATAAATATTAGTTTAATGATTCTTAGAAGCTGATTGCTTGAGTAGAAGATTGCTTACCGCAGCATGCTACAGAAACCATTGCTCTGGGACAAACACTGACAGGCAAACTTTGTACTAGTACTGTATAGAAATAAATATATTCTTTCTTAGCTACTAACTATTTTAAGGTGTTCTCATTACATCCTTGCGGAGTAATATTTGAAATATTAAATTGAACAACTGCTTAAACAGTCGTAAAGTGCTTGTGGTTTTATGTCATTCTCCTCTTTTCCTGCTGCAGTTAGCTAATTCTTGAGATGTGCGAAGGGTTCTTCTGCATCCACACTACAACTTATACTAATGAGTACTTTTACAAAAGAACTAAAGAGCTTTTTTGTGGCACTTGTAGATCAGCGGTTAATGTCAACAGATATTGTGATAATTAGCGACTAACCCAGTAACGCGTAGTAGACGTTACAGGTAAAAGTACTGTTGTATGCAGCACAAGAAGCGTCTATTCGGAACCCATATTTAATACACAAATTATCTGTAAAAGATCTTTCTTCTTTTTTACTGCATGTATGAGACTCTCAGCCTGTTACGGACCTTTAGTTTTGTTCTGCCCATCTCTTTTATGGGTGTCCTATAGGACTTGTTCCTCTCGCCTTCTAGTCCCGCGCTCTTTTAGGTATCCTGTAGTTTTCTATACTTTCCACGTATTCTCTCCAATTCTGTCTGTATTTCCTTATTATTTTATTAACACTTCTAACTCCAAGCTCTTTCTCTTGTGTCTGTGTTTGTCTTCCTATCCATTCTTATGTATCCTGCTGTTCTTCTTCGAAATCTCATTTCCGAGGTTTGGATTCTTCTTTCACTTGCTTTAGCTATGGTCCAACTTTCGCTCCCATATATACAGCATGGAACTGTTACTATTTTATAGAATTTCACCAACGTATCCTTCCTTACTTTGTTTTTCAATGTTCTAGCTGTGGTGCTATTTATTCGGTTAAATTTTATTATTTTTTGTGTGTATGTCCATATAGTCTTGATTGCGCGATGTGGTAGGTCTGGGGAATTTAAATTATCTTACTTGTTCTATTATTGGCTTATTATTAATAACTATTTTTGTTATAATTGTTTCATATTTATTAAATGCCATTACTTTAGGTTTTTCTGTCGATATAGCTAAGTTATATCGCTTCGGTAAGTTTATTTAGTCCGTAGGCAATTCTTTGAAGCGACTAAGCTAAAATTAAAGTACAAAAACTATTAAAAAAACTAAAATAATGGATCTTATGCAATGTTGTTATATGCCAGCCACTTTTCTGTTTTGCCTTTTCTCCAACTAGCGTCTGGTACCTTGTTTCTTAGTTTAAATTGATAACTACCATTATCCATAATAATCATAGAATAAGGCTCTATACAGGGCGGCGGAGGGGAACGGGAAATTTTAAACGTTACAGTTGTCAGCACTGTAGAGCCAGCAGTTGTTCGTAACGTCGCACAATTGTTGTGAACGCATTGCCATTTAGTAATCATGGATCGTTGGACTGGTGTGGAACGTGCAGTAGCTGTGAGAGCGTTTTATAAAAGTGGTGATAGTGCGACTGCCGCGCAGAGAATATTTCGACAGCATTACCAGCTTGGACGTCATGGACGTGTCCCATCTGCGCATACGATTACAACGTGGGTGCGTAATTTTGAAGAAACAGGATCTGTCTTGAAAAAGAAAGCTCCAGGTGGCATTCGAACGATACGTACTCCAGAGAACATTGAGGCTGTTAGAGCTGCAATCGAGAGAAGTCCTCGCCGCTCCGTTCGACAGCATGCATCTACGCTAGGGATTAAGCGACGAAGCTTGCAAAGAATACTGCACGAATTACATTTTCATCCCTATAAGTTGCAGATTGTGCAACAATTACATGAACGAGACCCAGCGTCACGTATGGAGTTTACTAGGCAGATATAGGCTAAAATTAACGAGGACGCGAATTTCGTTGGTAACATATGGATATCAGACGAAGCCCATTTCCACCTGAACGGTTTCGTAAACAAACAGAATTTTCGTTATTGGGCCCAGGACAATCCTTGTGAGTTACACCAGCGACCACTACATAGCGACAAGGTCACAATATGGTGTGCTGTATTATGTCATGGTGTTATCGGCTCTTATTTTTTTGCACGTGAGGATGGTAGTGCAGCGACAGTAACATCCGCTCGATATGTTGAAATGCTTCAAACATTCTTTATACCGAGACTGTACGAGCTTAATCTTAACATGGAAAACATGTGGTTTCAGTAGGACGGAGCCACGTCACACACTGCTCGACATTCTATGGCAGCAGTTCGTCAATTGTTTGGAAGACGCATTATTTCACGTAACGGTGACATTGAATGGCCTGCGAGATCCCCTGATCTTAGGGTGTGCGACTTCTTCCTGTGGGAGTATCTTAAAGGCAAGATGTACCGTACACGACCTGCAACAATCCATGAACTGAAGGAGAACATTCAACAAAAAATTTGCTACACCGCGCATTCGAGAGTTTTCGTGACAGGCTGTTAGAGTGTGAACGCCGAATGGGAGGACATCTTTCCGATGTCATCTTTAAAAAGTAAAGAAACACTTTTGGACATTTTGATTGTAAAAACATAAATGGTATGCTGCATACATGCACTTTCGTTAATAAATTACAAGTTTTATGAATTTATTAAATTTCCCGTTCCCCTGCGCGACCCTGTTTTTGGTATTAAGTGCAATTTTGTAAAATTTTCTGTTTTCATTTTTCCGTAGTAATCATGTCCTCTTGTTTTTGAACAAAATATAAGTAAAGCACCTATAATTATATAGCTATAAACAAGCTTAGTGAGAAACAGAAATTATATTTGTAATAAAACAAACCCTTTGCCTTCAGTTTTAACATTTTCACACTTTGCCGATTACTATCCTGCCAAGAATGGTTATTGCTGCCATTTTCAAATATCCATGTTTCACCTAAGTAAACAGGGTCTTGTGAATTATTGCTTCCCATGTTCTTTACGTTGTAAAAACTCAACACGAACTATTGCAGTATGATGTTGTTCCATTAGTTGAGGATCATCTTTTTCGCAAGTAAACCCAATTAATTGCTACCTAACAAGGAATGTTTCCAATCATTTTTTTCCCCAAATATTCTATCCATAGAAAAAGATAAAACCAAAATGCTTCATGTTTTCATAGTTAAACGCGCATTATAACTTAAAATTTATGTTATTATATTTTAAATATTATGAAAATTTGGCAAATGTATACTGTTAGATAATTTTTCTTATTTCTTGTAGCTGGGAGGTTAATGGGAAGATACGTAGAAACTATGATTAGTTTATTTCCAGCATTAGTACTAAGTGCAAGTTAATCAGCCTCGTATATTTCTTGTTTTTTTTTTTTTGTTTTCAAAAATGTATAGCGCCTACGTAAAAGCTTTTTAATGGTATATACACGTATATTAATTTTTGCGTAATATAGCACTGATACACGTGGTGCGGTTGCTATTTTCACCCTTGCACCTGATCGTATGTACGTGTACGTATCGTCGGTGTTGTCCAATCTTTTTCGGGTCAAGGTCTTTGAAGCGTTCGTGTGCGGGTGGTGGATTTTGACGAGCAACGACAAAGACAATCACCAGGGGGCACTAATTAACGGATGGAAATCGACGAGTGGCCGGAAAACTCGGTTTGCATCCAAGGTCGCCCAGTCCCGTGGAAAGCACGATCGGCGAGAGAGATGATGGCAGGGCGTCTGATGATGTTAGTATAGCGTATATACGGAGAATACCGCGTGTGTTTACGAAAGGCGATCTATAAATAGAAGGGTTCTCTTCTATCGATCAACACTTCTTATTATACGCGCGAGATGTACAAGAAACAGACTTGTTTCATGTTTATCCGGTTTGATGTTTGACCCTCTCGTCAAGTTTATACAGAGTCCTATGTTCACGAGCTTCGCTCTCTGATGTTTCAAGTTCTTTTAATAGTTGCAGAGTTATTTGAAAGAGGAAAAGACTGAACCTTATATATTGAAGCATGTTTTAAAGTATTTTCGAAGGTAATAGGATGTAAATTATTTCTAACTGCAGCTTTAGCAACAGAAATAAAATTTTCCTTTTATACCGTTAAATTATATACATTTCAATTATATTTTGCCCATAAGGGTGTCGGTCGAGTAAATTTCTACTCTTAACTATAAACAAATTCCTTGCATAACTCTCTGTTTCTGGCCAAAATTTTAGCTTCTCCGCAGTTTTTCTCTTTCTTCTAGATGATGTGTCCAACGATGTGGTCTCATACTTTTCGTGGTCTTCCTCTTTTTCTTTTATTCTGTACTCTCGCTTCATATATTAATTTTACTAGTCTAGTGTTATCCATTCGTTGTAAATGTCCCCACCAATTTAGTTGTCGTTGTTCAACAAATTCCATTGTAGATAATATCTCTAGTTCCTCTCGTATTTGTGAGTTTCTCATTCTGTCCTTTCTTGTTACGCTCCTCACTTTTCTGCAACTTGGATTTTGCTTTTTTATCTATTATTAGTTAGCCATGATTCGCATCCGTATATCGGAATTGATCTGTAGTCTGCTTTGTATAAATTTATCTTGGTGCTTCGTGATATTTCTTTTTTCGTAATGAAGGTCTTATTCATTGCGTAGTAAGGTTTGGTTGCTTTTTCAATTCTTTCATTAATTTCTGACTCATTTTTGCAAGTGTTTTCTATCGGTACATTGCGGTCGCTTCTTTGCAATTTCGACTTTCAAACGCTCCCATAACGCTATATAATATTCACTGTTGATGGTATTTCCTTTCTCAAGATAGTCGATGAATATTACACCACGCACATCCCAAAATACCGAGGCCATAACCTTTCCAGCCGATTGTTGTGCTTTCCGGTTTGTTACGTTTAAACATGGCCAAACACTGCTCAGAATCATCAACACGTTCTTGTTTCTGGTCAACAGTGAGCAACGCGGCACCCACTTTGAACAGAGCTTTCTCATAGTCAAATGCTCATGCAATATAAAGCTAATGCGTTCTTTTGATATCTTTACGATGTTAGCTAAGTCACGCAACTTCACTTTTCGATCATTCAAAACGATTTTGTGGATTTTTTTGATGTTTTCTGGTGTTACCGCCTCATTTGGACGTCCACTGCGTTCTGCATCACGACCACGTTTGAAGTCAGCAAACCAACGTTTTATTGTTGTTTCTGATGGAGCGGAGACCCCATAACACTTTTCAAGCCATTGTTTCGCTTGAACGGTATTTTTTCCCATCAAGAAGCAGTGTAAAATTAAAACACGAAATTGTTTTTGATCCATTGTGTTGAAAATAACAAAAGTAGAGTGACTCTTAGCACAATAACTCACAAACTAATGAATAGAATATCACGAAATTTTAACAGCTGTCTTTTGAAGGTTAGTACTAACTGAGAGAAAGGTGACTGCAATAAAACTAGCGTCATCTACGTGTTAGGCCCGGGACTTTTCAACCCATGTGTTATATCTACACTATCTTGTAAATTCTTTTCGTTCTCTGCTGTCAGCACGACGTCATCTGCAAATACTACCTCAGCTAGTTTTATTCTCTGTAGATACCTGTATCCAACTTGAATTTTTTCGTCTGCGCCGAGTATTGCTTTAGTATATTCTCCATCAATACCGAGAACACTACGGAACCTAATCCATCCCTCGCCCTCCCTTAATCCGTCTTGAGTTACAAATCCTTCGGATCTCATGTTGTGTCTGATTAGTAATTTATGTTGTTTTTATATAGCCTTTAAATATTTCGAATAATTTTTTTCCGACTTTTCCTTCGTCGAGACTTTACCATGCTTCATATCTTGACATTCTATCTTTATCAAAAGCTTTTTCGAAATCAATAAATGCAAAATGTGCGTTTTTCTGTTGCTATAATCTTTTGTCAACTATTTGTTTTAACGTAAATATATGATCTTGGGTATTTCTTCCTGATTTGAATCCATTTGGTGATTCTGACAATGATGATTCAGTTAGCGGTCTTAACCTGTTTTATATATCTTTATTAGCTGTTTATATATCTTTACAACTGTGCTCGATACCGTTATACCTAAATAAAAAATATATGTTTTTACTTCCATTATGATATTTATTTCCATTATGATATTAAGATATCAAGTTTAATAAAATTACAGGAAGATTTTTAAAACAATTTATTTTACTTAAACACTTCTATTACAGTACTATGCCTAAGGGTTGAAACAAAAAGTTTACGCAATCGATCAGCCTAGAGATAGAATGAATCTTGGTTCGATGTTCGGTTCCCTCGAAGACATACACTAGGGTGACAGAATAGCATAGAATCTATTAAATAATTAATGGTGTCTTCTGGAATATTTAACCACTCGTCTGTAACAGCTGCCACGAGTTCTTCCTTATTGCTGGGTTTTCGGGGTCGTTTCGCAATATTTGTCTGGATTATGTGCCAAACATTCTCTATCGAATTCGTGTGTGATGATTGGCCTGGCCATGGTAAAATCCGAATCCCCTGTTCCTCTTTCCATGTGGTTGTTGTTCTTGCTTTGTGGCAGGGTGCTTCATCCTCCATAAAAGTGGCGTCTTCTTTAAATAAAATGGCGTTGTCGAATATCGGTAGTAGTCCTTCTGTTAATATTTGGATATATTTTGCCGCATTTATATTTCCATCGCAGATTACTAATTGCGATCTTCCACCATACACACATACATCGCGCCCCACACCATGATGTTCACACCGCCGTATTTCACAGTCTGATGCAAAAATTTGTCGTCCAGTTGCTGTGACGAACGTCTCCATACCCACGTACGACCACTATCACTGAATTGGCAGTATCTGCTTTCGTCTGAAAAAATGACAGACCGCCAAAACTCTTCGGGTTTCGTTCGCATTTCGATTGCCCAAGCCATTCGGTGCCGTTTTTGAAACGCCGTAAGGAGAGGTTTTTTCTTTACCACCCTTTTATACATCCCCACACTGTGGAGGTATCGCAGAACGGTGCGCTGACTTTTCTGTGAAGTTGCCGCAAGCTCAGCTGTACTTTTTCGCGGTTCTCTTAACACTTCGCGCACAAGCACCCTTTTACTTCTTTCAGAAGGTCCGGCACGACCTGGTCTCGGCTCCACTGTTATTTTTTCCTTGCGTTTAAATTGTGTAATCACACGGTTAACTGTGGACAACGGAATATTAAACAATTTACTTATTTCACGTTGCGAAGCGCCGCGTTCACTCTGGCCAACGATGCGACCCCGGGTGAAGTCGCTTAATATCACTCGAACCTTGTAAACGAGGCATAGTGGTAACGATACTAAACTATGACGAATTCCTTCCGATACATCTACCCCTACCCTAATGACAAGAGAAAGTTCTTAATTCGTTCATAGAATTTAGCTGTTTACATATTTATACGGCTTTACCTGGTGTCTATTTTATTCTGTCACCCTAGTGTACATCTTAAGTGCAATAACTTAATCTAAAATGTCATCGTGATATTTTTTAATTGTTCTGTAACTTCAGTGCTTAAGTGCTTTTAAGATTATTGTTTGTATGAACATAACTGTATGCATCGTTACAAAACTCGGTAAATAGTTATGTGAGTTATTGTTAACGGTAACTAAATCAAATTTAATTTGGAAAGTAAATACATCTACGTGCTTTCTATAAGATTTACATCGCAGCTATGTATTATTACGTTCGACATGCAACTAGTTCACATTAAACATGGAAAATTTTCATTGTTTCTACAAATACACACGTTCCCGTATTTTTACTTGTTTCTGTAAGATTATACCGTAGGTAAATAATTGTTTTATTGCTGTTCATCTGCTGTGTAGATTTACAGAAAATGTCTTTTACAATGTATAATACAGGGGTTTAATTCTGTGTGTTCTTGTGCTAATTTGTAGTTTTTGTTTTCGACTAAATAGTAATTCGTTTATAAATTCTCCTCCTGCAAAATACATAATCCTCCTTTCCTTTTTTAAATATTTTTTTGTGTATGTAACTGTTAATGTGTATGTAACTACTAATGTTCTGCTTAAAGCACCCTTTACGCATATTATTAAAAATGCCAATGAATTACTTCACGATCCTTTTTGTTGAAGAGTCTACATGGATTTACATTGTCGTCCTATTTTGTTCTTGTATTCTGATGTCACCGAGCCATTATTATATTTATGATTCAGTTGTATCTTTTTCGACTAATTTTAATTTATTACTGCGCTGTATATTGTTACTACATATATATGCTAGGTTACATTATTCTCGCATTGTCCTGTAAATGGAATTATTTTCTGTTGGGCAATAAAGATATTATTATTATTATTATTATTATTAAAGCACCCATTACGCATATGATTAGGAATGCCAATGAATTACTCGATGATCCTTTTTGTTGAAGTGTCTACATGGATTTACAATGTCGTCCTACTTTGTTCTTGCATTCTGGTGTCACCGAGCTATTTTTATGTTCATGATTCAGTTGTATCATTTTTGTAATTTAAGTTTATTACTGCACTGTATATATTATATCATTACTACATTATGCTGTATTATACTATTTTATGTTATTGTCACATTATCCTGTAAATGGAATTATTTTCTGTTGGGTAATAAAGATTATTATTATTATTAACTGTTATTGTACAGCGCGAGGGTAGACAGCTTTTACAGGCTTTATTGTTTCCCGAAGTATTCTCAACGAAGATTGGTGCATGTAACTAATTCACATCAAAATATGTAAAATTTTCATTATTTTTGCAAATACATACGTTACCGCATTTTTATAAGATTATACGGTAGAGGTAGATGTCGTTTGTCTGCTATTCATATAGTTCTTCAAATTTACAGAAAATGTTTTTGCAGTGTACGCTAGACGGCTCTATTTCGAAAAGTTTGCGGTGTTCAAGTAATGTGATAATCTTTGGTTTTTGTTTTCAACTAAATAATAATTCCTTTATAAATATCATTTCTCCTCCGGCACGATACATAATCCACCTGTTAGCGCTGTAATTCACTTCGCATTCCCCCTTAGGACAGGGAAAGCTGTTGATAATTGAAATTTCCTTGTTCCTCAAACGTTAAATTTAATTAATTAGTTCTCCGTGAAATTTTTAATAACTAAAAATTTCACGGCCCCGATAGGATTTGAACCTACAGCTTCCGTTCGTTACACCGGCGTGTTAAGCCATTCACCATGGAACCGTCTCAACAAATCGCTATTTAAATCACTATTTATGTTGTTAAATTTCAATTGACAAATTTTAATACTTAGATGTAATAGTGGCTGCAAATATATCCCTGGTATCTAGGTAGACACAAAATTTGATACCAATTAAACCATAATTTTGCGTTGGTTTTTCAATGATAACTGAAATTTCCTTGTGCCTCCAACGAAAATTATTCTAAATGATTTAAGGCAAGCTATTATTTGTGTATTCATATACTTATATTGTTTTTATAACCAATTCATTCGTGTACAATTAGCTGCAATGGCTCCTTTGTGTTTAAATCTTACTGACGGAAAATATAATAAGTAAAACAATTATACAGTGCTTTATTTTTACTATAAGAATCAATGACATCTCATAGCAGTACCTTTGTCTTTTTTATTTCGGGGTTTTGTACATGCAACTTTCTGGCGGTCTATTATCTACTTCATTATTAAGAACATTGTGATTTTCATGGTACACAAATCCACATTTTATATATTTGTACATTATGTTAAGTTACCTTGCAACTTTTGAGTTTCGTCAATAATTACAAGACCTACAATATTGATTTTCCTAAAATATTTTCGTTTTAAATTCCAAGAGTCCCGCTCACCGCTTCTCTTCACAGACAACGATAATTCATGCAACTGTTAGTGATACAGCCTTGTAGCAATACTATAAATTTTGTTATGGTTTTAATCAATACAATAATGAATAATTGCATTTGGCAATCGCAGAAAGAAAGAATGAGATTGTAAAAATTTTACCAATCCGTGTCAAATTAAAATTTGATGGCCTTGTGTATTCGCTCAAGAAATTTCTTTATTTACGAGAGTACTAGCGTGTAACGCGCTGACATCGACGTATACACGCAGTTATCTTAAATAAGTACCATAATTTAGGACAAATTTAATTTAACGAGGTAAACAGAAGATACATATCGTACTATGCGTCATGTTATTTTCAAAATTAGGTTGCACCAAAAAAGGGCACTAGGTCAATCTTCGTAAGCACATATGTAGTACGTAGTATGTATATATGTATATACACCATTTAAAATAACAATATGATAGAAACCGAAAACGTTAACGAAAGTTTTAGTGGGAAAAAGAGTTAATTTTCGCGCTGATTGCTTGTAGAATGTTTATGGCCATGCATAAATCGTATTCTAAATTTTATAGCATGTACATGTACTTTTATTATTATGGAATCATTGATAACATTTTTTACGCATTTAAATTTTTTATGTGTATACGTATAATGTGTTAACAGCTTTTATGTAACTTATATATACTTATTTCTCGTTAGGATTAGACATCTTTTACATCAGAACATGTTTTTTTGTGTGCTGGGAATTTATTTATTCATGTAATTTATTTTAACTTTAAAGTAGTAATCAAGCCGTACATTTAAAGTCTATTTGAGAGTTTATTTAATTTTGGAAATTACTCACGTTTTAAGAGTCTTACCTTACTAACATTGCTCTACAGAATTTTATAGTTCTGAACGTTTTTCTTACAGCTCTTATAAGAGCTATATACACTACTGTGCAAAAGAAGGTGCCGCTTTGATAAATTTTATAGATATTTATTAGAAAATGTGAACTGGCACCACGAATTCTATCCTTGTATGTTACAAAATTGAGCATGAATATGGAAGATTTCTTTAAAATGTTAATTTCATGGCAGACTTATGAAGTCAGGATAATTTACAAAATAACTCCTGAGTTGTAAACATGTGGTGGTAGTAACCTTACAGTAAGTGAGATAGACAATACTTAACTTACATTGTGTTGTATTTAGCAAAAATTTCATGGTTTCTTTATTGAAAGCATTGTGTAAAGTTACACAGATTTTATTTTGAAATTTATGCCGTTTATTGTTTGACATTTATGCGACCATTTACCTTTGAAAAGTCATTGAAATGTGGATTACGTTTAATGTCATATGAATTGATTCGCGATTTTATTTTATCTACTTTATTTATTGCGGTTTTATGAGCTCTTTAAACAAGACACTGTACACTAACTTAGTTCTGCGAAACTGGCCATTTGTGTATAAATTTTCTTGTGTAAGTCCGTAACTGTTCTGGTCTTACAACCTACATAATTACTACTGAACCTAGTTGCATGTGTTGACAAACGGAGAGTTTTGAGGTCAGAAACCTTTCCAAGAACTTATGTATAATTATTTTCAAACTTGAAGGTGGACTTTTTACAGGAAGTTGAGAACTGTTTTTTTGTGTTTTAAGAACTGTTTCTGTTAATATTCGTTGTGGTCTATTTTTCATACGTATTAAGAAAATTGATCAAGGGACAATAAAAATATAAGTTGGACAGCAGCCTACTTTTTAAGTGTTTTTGTATGCATTTTGTACAATTAATGTTATTAATTATTTTTTTAATTAAGAATAGGAGCACACAAGCTGTGACATATACCATAGGCGTACAGTAAGTACCGAAATAAATAAATAATTAGTAATATGCATTTTTTTTTGTTACATTTACTCATGAGACTAATATTAACAATCTGAATTAGCTGGACTAAATATTGTCAACGATGGGTGAAACTCCACATCCTTTTCCGATTATCGCAGAGT
The DNA here is from genome assembly GCA_023509865.1 of Trypoxylus dichotomus. NCBI lineage: Eukaryota > Metazoa > Arthropoda > Insecta > Coleoptera > Scarabaeidae > Trypoxylus > Trypoxylus dichotomus. Next base: position 42,459,601 of record CM042081.1, read on the forward strand.
AAAAAATGTTCATGCATAAAGAGAATGACGGTTCGGTGTCTATTGAAGTAATATTTGCGTAGTTAAATGGGTATTTGAACTGAGTTAATGAATTTGTACATGTAACTATTGCTGTAAATCAGTCTTTGTCTGGAAAATATTATTTCTTGTTAACTTTTCTAATATATGAAGACTATTATCGCTACTTAAAATACATAGCACTTTATCCATTATTAAAACTAATGAAGCATTTTGTAACTTCTCTACTATGTGGTTCATATGAATAATTTGTAATCGATTGAACAGTTTATCCGGCTTTCTTTGATGGCTAACTAATTCTTTAGAGTTGTCATAGTAAGGGCTTTATTTTGCGAAAATTTTTATGGTAATATAAAGCTGCTTGTAAATATGTGAGAATTGGTTGGGCAGATTCCGGATCAAATGCTTATCGTTATCAACGTGAGAAAGATCTCCAATCTAGAAACCTACTGAAATTGTTTGCTGCCCAATTCTCTAACTAGGCGCAAATTTCAGTCTTGCCTGTTTACGTCTTTTGTAGGGATGGCTTTGAAACCTTTTCTAACCACCGAAAAGTACTTACTGCCGGATAAAATTTGTTATACACGTCTATTTGTTACTGATAAATTTGAATTACATTTTATTTGTTGCGGGGTTACATTACCAGAAGAGGCTAATCGAAATATTGATGAGTGCTGCCTTCGAGTTAGTTTTTGATAACTTCCCTTAGCGCGATTTTTGCCGTAGGAATTGGCCAAATTTATAAAATTGTTGATGAGATGATGGGTTGGTCCTATTTTCTTAGCTATGGCTTAGTTTGAAAACTCTACTTTTTTGTAACAATTTATTTTTGTTTTTTCCTCCTCGGATAGCAATTTATCTCAGCATTTTTTTTAGCTATGTATACTTCGATAATAGGTATATCTAAGAATAAATAGAGTTTTGAAGATGTTTAGTTTTTTTTTACACTGATTTCGTAAGACGTCTAACTTTGTGGAATCATAGATACTTTGTTCGTATTTATACGGCAGGTAATTCTAGGTAACTTATGTGGAACTATAGAAATTTCGTTGAGTGCATACAGTGGGTCAATAAATAATAATAATAAAGCTTTCGCTCACTTAAATATTTTCTAGTAACTATTGTATTGTAAATAATTGAAATATGTATCTACACAGTTTTATGGTGTAATTTTCTTTATTAACTCAAAAGCTGTACCAGCAGTTTCAATGTTTACTAGCAGATGTTTAAGTATTAGACTTCGGTAATAAGTTTTAAAATTCTTTATAATCTCCTAGTCAAGTGGTTGACAAGCTAATGTACAATTAGGGGGTAAAAATAATATTTTTATAGAGAGATCCCGCATTGTCTAAAAATAACAAAATGTTTCTTTTTTCTTTAGCCATTTTCCAATCTAGGTCTTGCAACCACTCTGTCATAATGTGTCCTGTCATCCAAGCTTTCTTATTGTATTTCCAAGTTACAGGCAAGTTATTTATATTATTATATTTAAAGCTCTGGATTCAGCTGCCCTACCAATGACTAGGAGTTTTTCTTTTTCACCCGCCATATTTGCACAATGCAAAATTGTAAACCTCTCTTTGGGATACTTACCCCCAATACATTTTTCCTTCTTTAATGTGAGCGTTTTGTCGGGTAGAGCCCTAAAATACAGGCCTGTCTCATCGGCATTATAGATGTCTCTCGCTGAATATCCCTTAATCAAAGAAGGACATTTTTTTAAAAACGATGAAACATCTTCAGCATTAACCGAAGCTCCTTCTCCCGAATTCGCTTTAAAACTTATATTGTGGCGGATTCTAAATTTATTGAGCCAACCAGAAGAAGCACTGAATGTAGAATGTCCCAAAGAAGCGGCTATTTCTCTTTATTTTATTTTTTGTCCGGTTAGGAGAACATTTTCTCGTGTCCGCGTCCGTTCAAGAGAATGTCCGTCCAAGAAAGAGTTAATACAATGGCAATTATGTGAGAGTCGGTCCGGGACCATGAGAAACTGTCTGTTTAAGGGAGGTGTCCGCCAAGGGAAATTTGACTGTACTACCTACATTAAAACATGGTGGAGGCCATGTTATTGTTTGGGGTGCATGGCTTGTAATGGGGTGGGTAAACTTCACTTCATCGCTAATGGGAATTAAAAAATATTGCAAGACAATTTACACGGTAGTGTGGATATATAAAATTACAAGAGAATTTTATATTCCAACAGGATAATGATCCGAAACACTGTTCTCGGATCTCGAAGGAATGATGTATGTCGTTCCTTAAATGCTTTCTCACCCCCCACCACAAAGTCCCGGTTTAAGCCCAATAGAGAACCTGTGGCACATACTGGGTTTACATGTGCGTAAGTATGAAATACAAAATTTAAATATTAGTAGAAACTACTCGAAAACTTGTAGCTTCAATACGTAGACGTGATACAAGGCGTGATTAATGCCCATGGTATGCAAACAATATGTTAATTGTAAATATAACCACATATTCTGTTGCAATATATGTAATGCTATGAGCTAATACGTAAATTTTATTTTTCTCCGCTGTGTCATTGTTTTTATAAGAACATTTACATTTAATGTAAAATAAAACTGTATACATCATTATTTCAATTATTTTAGTTTTATAGTTACATTAGCAAATATTTATGCGAGTGAATGCTTTATTGACTCACTATAATATTCAGAGGATGTTTAAATTCTACTATTACTCACTGGAGATATAATATCTAAATAATTCCGCAAAGCACTTTCTACTATACTTTGCTTTATTAATATAAGGTTAGGATAGAACCTCGCTATGTATTCCTTCATAATATTTTAGAAATACTATATAACAAAGCGTTCAAGCTACTTTCATTTTGAATATTTCCAATTTGATACACCAATTTATTCTCATAATATCATTCGTTGTTGCAATTTCTGTAGGCGCTGTGAGAAGTTCTACTGTTTAATTTATTTTTTAAGCTGATAGCTGCATAAAAACTCATTGTTATTTAATGTTAAGTACGTACGTGTTGGTATGACCGTTTGGTCGCTGTTGCGGCCAGTTTTCTGAGATTGCAAGGTCACGGCTTCTCCAACATTCCTTTCATTCGACGTACTCTAGTGCAATGTAGTTGAATTAGAAGATATTTTTATCATTTTATAGAAGATTCCGCATTAACTTTTGATGTTATTTATGCCGATTACGACTTATGTTTATTATTAGCTTTAGACCGTTGACCTCAAATTTTTATATTTTCCCCGATTTTTTGTTACGGCTGCTACTGCCCATGTACGTAAAATAAATATGTATTCAAACGAGATTATCTTATTGACTAATATAATTATCGTACTTCTGTAAAAGTTTTATGCGTCCTACTTTTCTAACTAATGAAAATCGAAAATCATAAGGAAACATATTTGATTTCATATCTATTAATACGATAATTAAATGAAATGAATTCGCTTGAAAAGCACCGCTATTCAATTACGCCGAATATTTCTGGTTCTTTGTTATTACGACGGTTTTTGAGGTTATCATTGCTTTTTAATTAGGGTACATGTAGATTTGAATTATTCTGCGAACTTGTTGGTTAAAAAATTTCAGATGGACGCACAAAATGATTTTTTTTTCTTTTAATTCTTTTATCGCCAAACTCATAATTCTACTTCTACATTTGTACGCCACGCAATTTTGTAAAACTTATAATGTAACACATGGGCTGAAAAGTCCAGGGCCTAACAAAGAAAACACGGTTTTTTTAGTTCAAAATTAGCTTTATTCATCAACGTAATCTCCATCAAGAGCAACGCAATCATTCCAGCGCCGCTCTAACATTTCAATACCACTTTTGTGGAACGATTTATCTTTTACCTCAAAATAGGCCTCAGTTTCAGCGATAACCTCTTCATTGGTGCGAAATTTCTTACCGGCGAGCATTTTTTTAAGGTCTGCGAACAGCCAGTAGTCGCTGGGATCCAAATCTGGCGAATACGGTGGATGTGGGAGCAATTCGAAGTTCAATTCATGTAGTTTTGCCATTGTTTTGATTGACTTGTGACACGGTGCGTTGTCTTGATGAAACGAAATTTTTTTCTTTGCCATATGCGGTCATTTCTTTGCAATTTCGGCCTTCAAACGCTCCAATAACGCTGTATAATATTCACTGTTGATGGTATCTCCTTTCTCAAGATAGTCGATGAATATTACACCACGCACATCCCAAAATACCGAGGCCATAACCTTTCCAGCCGATTGTTGTGCTTTCGGGCGCTTTGGACGAGGTTCACCAGTTGCTGTCCACTCGGATGACGATCGTTTTGATTCCGGAATGAAGTGATGGATCCATGTTTCATCCATTGTCACATATCGACGCAAAAATTCCGATTTGTTACGTTTCAACATGGCCAAACACTGTTCAGAATCATCAACACGTTCTTGTTTTTGGTCAACAGTGAGCAAACGCGGCACCCACTTTGAACAGAGCTTTCTCATAGTCAAATGCTCATGCAATATAAAGCCAATACGTTCTTTTGATATCTTTACAATGTCAACTAACTCACGCAACTTCACTTTTCGATCATTCAAAACGATTTTGTGGATTTTTTTGATGTTTTCTGATGTTACCGCCTCATTTGGACGTCCACTCCGTTCTGCATCATCGGTGTCTCTACGACCACGTTGGAAATCAGCAAACCAACGTTTTATTGTTGTTTCTGATAGAGCGGAGTCCCCATAACACTTTTCAAGCCATTACTTCGCTTGAACGGTATTTTTTCCCATCAAGAAGCAGTGTAAAATTAAAACACGAAATTGTTTTTGATCCATTGTTTTGAAAATAACAAAAGTAGCGTGACTCTTAGCACAATAACTCACAAACTAATGAATAGAATATCATGAAATTTTAACAGCTATCTCTTGAAGGTTAGTACTAACTGAGAGAAAGGTGACTGTAATAAAACTAGCGTCATCTATGTGTTAGGGCCGGGACTTTTCAGCCCATGTGTTATTATATAAACGTGTGAACAGGTGCACAATTTTAATTAATATCGGATTTTAAAGTTTATGACTAAAGACGGGATTTTATGCAAAATGCATATTCTTGTTTTTTTCTTGTATATTTCTTCCATATTTTATACTTATCCATTTTCCACTTTAAGAATACGTTTTTTTGTTGCATATAATGCATACAGTGGTGGACCAAACAAATAGGTACAATGTCAGTATTTAGGAACATATTATACAATAAAATAAGAGAAACGAAAATAATCTTTATTTAGTAATAAAGAACATAAATATAATATGAAAGGATACTTAGCGAAGATTTAACTAAAATAAAAAGAACGACAAATTCTGCTTACACAAAATAATAAGTACAAGTCGTAAAAGTGTTATAATAAATATAGCACGTACTTTAAACTAGTTGGTCAGTATGTAGTAGTGTCATGTATATGCTTAGTACTTTATTGCATGATCGTTGTTACGTATTATGTCACGACACCTATTAGGCAGAGAATTTACTAACCGCTGGCATGTTACAAGTGGTATAGCGTACCAAGTTACTGCTTGGCATAGTTCGTTCTGATTTTTAATTTTTTTGGTGCCGCAATGAATCCTTAACACACTTCCATAGGTTCTCTATTGGATTGATATCCGGTGATTGAGCCGGTCATCTCAAAATTCGAGTATTATTTTCGGTAAACCACTGTTTGACACACTTGGAAGTGTGTTTAGGATCGTTATCTTGCTGATATATCCAAATCAGGGGCAGGTTATTCTCGGCATACAGAAATTATGTAATTTAAAGAGGCCATGTACTAAACATGAAAACGCTGATCGGCGGGAACATTCCGAATAACCCGATATAACCCCATTTATATGATAATTGCTGAGAGAATGGTCTTTAAAATCCTTCCTTTTCATAAATACACATATTTTCTTTAAAGAATTACTAGTCCAAAAAACGTAAAAATATTTCCAAGCTACGAGGGGAGGTCCAGTTTTAAATAAAATAAAACAATAAATCTATTTTTCCTTTTCAATATAATCACCCTTAAGCACAATACATTTATTAGATCTATGAATTAATTTTTCTAAATCATCATAAAAATAAAGTTCTAAAGCCCAATATAGGAGAAAGATGAGATTTTGTTGTAAGCAACATAAGAAATAATTAATAAAATAATGGCCATCTTGATTACGTTTTTTATGATCATATTATACTATTCGTATTGGTCACTTCGTTATGTTTTTCTTAATAATCCCGGCGTATTAGAAGACATTTGTTTTTACTATTATTAAACCTATAAAACAAAATCAAAGTAAGAAAAAAATTAGAATTTTTATGCTTCAGATTTATGAACAGGAGTGTATTTACGAGGGGAGGTCCAGAAGTTCGTGGAATGGAGGGGATGGAGTAGGGATAGGGGCGCTCGCTGGGTGTCATTCTGATTGGCGACTCATCATCAGTATATAAGTTGCAGCCCTATAGCGTCAGTCGTTTACGAATAGTTGCCTGCTAAACAAGTCAATCCGGAAGAAAACTGAAACTATGGACGAAATTGAACACCGTGCTGCGATAAAGTTCCTTACAAAGCAAGGAAAGAACGCTCAAACCATATTGAATGAAATGGAAACCGTTTATGGGGAACAATTCCCTAGTAAATCAATGATTTATAAGTGGCATGGTCTTTTTAAACATGGTCTGGAGTCGATTGAAGGCGATCCCCGCTCAGGACGGCCAGTTGAGGCCACCACATCAGACATCGTCGAAAAAGTGCAAAAATTTCTACTGTTTGAAGAAAAAACAATTATCTACATTAGTTCGAGTATCAGATACCACCATTTTGCGTATCCTACATGTCCACCTGGGTATGACAATAGTCAGTGCAAGATGGGTACCGAGAATGCTCACGCCGCTGCAGAAACAGCAGCGCGTCTGTGCGTGCAAACAATTTTTGGAACTGTGTGGAGACAAACCTGCACAGATTTTGGAGCGGATTGTTATCGGAGATGAAACATGGGTTCATCACTTTGAGCCTGAGTTCAAACAGGAGTCCATGCAATGGCATAAAAAGGGGACACCACCGCCAAAGAAATTCAAAGTGTCAAAATCGACTGGAAAGTTGATGGCTACTGTTTTTTGGGATTGTGAGGGGATATTATTGATTGATTACAAAGAACAAGGTAGGAGCATAACCGGAGAATATTACGCAGCGATATTAGAAAAATTAAAGGAGGCCATCAAGGAAAAACGTCGAGGAAAATTGACCAAGGGTGTGTTGCTCTTGCAAGACAATGCGCCGGTTCACAAGAGTAAAGTTGCAATGGCTGCTCTGCACAAGCATGGCTTTCAATCAATAGTCCATCCATCCTACAGTCCAGGCCTGGCACCTAGTGATTCTTATTTGTTCCCCAATTTAAAAAAAGACTTACGTCGAAGAAAGTTTTCCGAAGTAAAGGAGGCAATTTTGGCGCATTTTGAGGCGAAAGATAAAAAATGTTTTTATGATGGTTTAGAAAAATTAAGAAGAGATCTAATAAATGTATTGTGCTTAAGGGTGATTATATTGAAAAGGAAAAATAGATTTATTGTTTTATTTTATTTAAAACCCTTTCATTCCACGAACTTCTGGACCTCCCCTCGTATGTACTTACATATGCTATCAATAAAAAGCAACGTATTCGGTTTACGAAATCACTTGAAACGCAACATTTATATTATCCTAAATATACATATTAATTAATAATATTCACAACTGTCGCTGAAAAGCCATTACATCAATAACTCTATTAATGAAGCGTTTCAAGACGTCGCGATACTTTCGTGACATTTTTCATTCGTTTATAACCATTACTCTGCGCATTATTTTATGGCATAACTGCGTTTCCTGTTTGCCGGTATTTTCGGTATTTTAGAAATTATTTCTGACAAGCGCGATAGGTGTTTGAGAGAACTTTATTTCCTCCTAAACGTGCAGCCGAGAAAGCTAATAATAGTTCGACGTTAACTTTCTAGATATCGATGTTTAAATTGAAATATAAACATTAGATTATTATTTTTGGATTAGATTTCAGGATGAATTTATAAATATTAGTCGTCATAAACTATTATTAACTTTATCACTACGAAGTTTAGATATTTTTGATGTATTTATTTACATAAGCGCAGTGTAAAATCCTGTACCATTATTTATGATAAGTACTTTGGGTTTTTTTTTAGAAAATTCTCTTCGTCTAGTGGAAGAAATAGACGCGGTTGATTATAGCTTGGCCATTTTCGTGATCGCCGGGAAGAGGAGGTGTTAATGGATGCTAAAGCTGCTTGCTTCAACTTTTGTAGTAAATTTAGAATATTTGGGAATGAATTCTTTTCCGCCACGTTTCTCGTTAACGTAGTGAATTTATTATCTTTAAGGATGGATATAACTCATTAATTTATTTATAAGCGTCTTAAAAATAAATATAAAATCAACTTAACATCGAGTATCCTGGAGGAGCTAATTATAGTGTTTTCTTTTGTTTGTACAGAAATGATCAAACCTTTCCAAATAATTTGAAAGATTCTGGGAAAAGCAATGAGAGATAGATTCTTGTTGATAGCTGTTTATCAACTGTTCTATAAGCAAAAAGGTTTAAATTAACTTATTTTTGATCGCACACTCATTTAAAGATGGTATCCAAAAGTTCATAAAATTTAAATCACGCGTATTAACCAAAGCACCAACATTCACATATATTACCATCCATAAGTTTGGAGGCTCTTTTCCAAGAACACGGTTATTGTTTGACGGGGATAGAGTACGATGCCTGCAGTAATTACTTGCGGTTATACGGTTTAGTACTACTTCGGTAATATTTTGGTGTATGTGTCTCATCGCTTTCCTGTACTGAATTAGTTTTTTGAAATTCGTGCGCAATTGTAACACTGGTAAACTTGAGATGAATACGCAAACTTCCACGGCCACAATTAGTAATAGGCGAACTACTTCCGGAATTAGGCTGTGTCATGATGAGATATACTTTGCTACTTTGGTTTCCCTGTTTTCTCCTGAAGGAGCCTCATACGACGGAGGCGAAATGTAGAGATTCCACCTTTCTTTTTTTATTTTTCTTTTCTTTTTCTCTTTTTTTCTTTTCCTTTTTTTCTGTCTCTCTTCTGCCTTTCCTTCTCCCATTCTTTACTTCACCTTTTCTTCTTTTTTCATTTTTCCTTTTTCTTTCTTTTTACTCTTATTTAATTTTTTATATCTCATAATGACAGGGTCCAATTCCGGAAGTAGTTCGCTTATTACTTTGAGTACTGAGCGCAAAAATGCCAAAGCGCAGTCAGTTGACGGTCGAACACCGTAGTAATATTTGTGCTCTTCGCGACGAAGGATATACCGAGAGAGAAATTGCTCTAGGGATTTCACCGGAAGGTGTGCATTAGACATCGATCTCGAGAAGAGAGACAACACGACAAAATTTTGATAGAAGGCGAAGTGGCCGGCCACGGGTGACTTGTGAAGCGGAAGATAGATCTATAGTAACGACTTCGAAACGAGATCGACGTCTAACGGCACCGGATATCGCAACGCGCGTTAATAGACAACGACGAATAAATGTTTCTGTTACCAGCGTCAAGAGGCGAATATTGGCAGCAGGTTTAAGGGGATGCATCGGCAGCAAAAACCATTTTTAAAACGAGTCCATAAAGAGAAACGTTTATCATGGGCAAGAGGGCATGCAATCTGATGACTGGATGATTGGAACGTAGTCTTATGGACCAACGCGTTCAAATTTCAATTATTTGGTATGCAACGAAGAATTTTTGTTCGTGGAAAACCACTGTAAAGACCTAGTAAGGCTTGCTCAGCGCCGTCCGTCAAATACGGAGATGGTATCGTTATAGTGTGGGGTTGTTTTGCTGAAATAACTACGGGTGATTTCGTAAAAATTACTGGTACAATGCGGAAAGAAGACTATTTTGATATATTGCAAAATCATACTATTCCATGTAGAAGCCGTCTTGTTGGTAAGCCGTTTGTGTTTCAGCAAGACAATGATTCCAGGCATACGACTCGAATCGTTAAAAAGTTTTTAGAGGAGAAAGTAGCAAAATTAATGATAATAAGTTGGCCTTCTCAGTGTCCGGATTTATACCTTAGAGGTCTTATAGGATGAGCTGGATCGAAGGGCTAGACAGCAACAATCTCAGAATACCCAACACCTATGGAGTTATTTACAACAAATTGGGGCGGGCTGTCCCGAGAAATTGCTTCAAATAATGCCTAAAATTTGACCAGCGGTTATCAAAGCCAAAGGAGGTCATATCGACGAGCTAAATAATGCATAAATATTATTATGTTTGAATTAATTTACTTTTATTTGACTATACTTACTTATGTTGTATAAATTCATTAATAATGGCAATACAATTTTATTGTATCTGTGACTTTTTTTTAATTCCGAGGCTACTTCTAAACAATTGGGTGGCGGTGTATATTATATGTAATATTTATATTAAAAAAAAAGACAGTTAGTAATCAGAATCAATATCTGAATCAAATTCACTTGACCTTGAATCACCATCGTCAAGTGATTCAACAAGTTCATCCGCTTTATACCTTTAATCTTCATACCACCCTTGATGAATTTTTCGGTGTGGATTAGACAAGTATGCCAAATTGCTTGTGTACACTGATCTAGTGATTCTTTCTACATTGCATGAACTTGTTTTCTCTCCATATCCATCTCTGCCAATATTTTTGTGGTAATAATCTTTAGCATGGGCCCATATCAATTCAATAACATTAAATTGCCAGTGATAAGGTGGTAATAGTATGTGTCTCTTTTCTGTTAAGAATTCATCTACTTGATATTTATTTTCTGCTTGGTGTTGTTTAGCTAACGATAGAAGCTCACCTTTAAATAGTGATTGATTATAAATAAACACAATCAAAAATCCTTCATCCGTGATATCTAGGAGAGAAAGACATCTAATGGAGATGATCGGTGCATTAAGAGATTTGTTAAATGACACTGTTATACAACTTTGACGTAAATAAAACAAAATTTAAATTTCCAATTCACACCTCCTGCATTCGAAATCTTTGATAAAGGTTGATAGTTAGAAGGCTCGTTGCTGATGAAACGACGCGTTCAACGACGATTACGCTTTGCTAGGGAATACTTAAATTGGCTAGGTGTTGCTGGCGAAATATTTTGTGGATATATGCGAGTAAGATCGTATCATTTGGATCTAAAGGATTAACGCGGCATGTTAAAAGACTTATAGGAACGAAATGCAATCCAAATTACACAATAAATACCGTCAAACATGGAGGAACCTCGATTATGGTATGGGCATGTTTCGCATACTATGGTGTTGGTTCAATCTTTTGAATACAAGAGACTATGAACTAATTTGTGTATCCAAACATACTTCAAACAGTTATGCTGTCCTACGCCGAGGAAGAGATTCTTCTTCGCTGGTTGTACATACACGATAGCGACCCGAAACATGCAAGTCGAGGGAGAGGGGTCTTCGGCTAAGGTTCTGGTGTGGCCTGCTCCATCACCAGACCTTAACCCCATGGAAAATCTATGTACATAGGTAAAACAGGCCGTTTTTGCTGCAGCGCCTATATCGAGACAAAAATTATGGGAAACAGTTGAAAAGACATGGCGCTCCATTCCAGATGTGCGATGTTGGTTGATTGGTTGATTCCATGCCACGAAGATGCAAAGCAGTCATTGCAAATAAGGGCTATACGACGAAATATCTAAAAGACTTTATTACATTTTTCTTTGTATATTATATTTTCTTCTTAATACTATGTAATAATTACTAGAGTTATTATTATTTTTCTATACAACGAACATGTAGATTATATTTTACTGCACTACTATTTTTGCGCATACACCTCTATATTATTTTTGGTGCAAATTGAACCTCAGAATTGATCAGCCACGAAAAGCAAAGAACCGAAAAAATTAAAAGAAAATTGATGGGTGACAGGAAAATTATTATAGGTTTTCAGAACAGAAAATAAACTAACTCTAGCCTTCATGACTAATATTAGTATTGCCGGTAAAAATAGCATATCCAGGATTAACTATCAACGTACAGATAAGATAATACAGTGAATGTTGCGGTTAGTATAATACACTAATCGTCAACCGCTGATACTGTCAACGTTGCGGAACTGTTTACCTAACTAGCCACGTGATTGATGCACCGAGAATCGTGCACCCTAAACCTTATTCACCCTCAGCGTTTACGATAACGGTTCAATGCATCACCTAACGAGTAATCTGAATCTAACAATGTTACGCTTTTGAACTGATACAGCTGCTGTCGTGAATAATAAAATCTATTCATCGCATCATTATAATTCACTGTACCCATTAATTAAATTGCAATATCGGTAATGTCGTGGTTGTTAGAATTATAAGGATAATCTGCAACCGATCAATTTATAACAGTGTTTATAATTACTCAAAATGTAACAGAGACATACGCATCTTTTCAGTAACGAGTAAACAGTCGAATTCCCGCTTGGTAACCTTCTGCTTGATTTTATGGATTAATAACGTAAATATTTGTCATATGTTCGAAACTATAATATTTCAAGGTCGGTAAATGTTATACACTCAAATTAATAGTGTAATTAGTCAGGATTAGCATTGAAAATTACGAGAAAGAAAATGTGGTGAACACATGTTGCTAGAAATTTAGACAATATTCTGATAATTTTAGAATTATTCCTAGAATAGAATAGATATACTCTTCTGTAATAAATGAAAACGAATATGTTATAATAAATGATTAGATGTAAATAGTTTAATATTTGCAATAACCATCTTAACATTTTCTACAAGCGCAGGTTGAATAAAAAAAACGTTTTTAAGTGATAATTCAATTTTCTTGTTTTTACCCACGTTAAATTTAATTAAATTAGTTTTTTTCTGATATGTTTACGTTTTTACATCTAATTGAAATTTAGCAACACATATAGCAATTTAAATAGCAATTTGTTCTGTCAGTTTGGTGGTATATTGGATTTAACACACCTGTCTAGCAAACAGGAGCTGTAGGTTCAAATCCTACCGGAGCCCTGAAATTTTTAATCAATTAAAATTTCGTGAAAAACTAATTTAATCAAATTTAACGTTGGGTCAACATGGTCATTCAAATATATGGAAGACAAAGTACGTTATGAAATGTCACTGGTTCTTATAGTAAAAAATAAACTACTGTAATTGTTTTGTTTGTTGTATTCGACGTTAAATAAGTTAACTATAAGCAGCCACTGCTGTTAATTGTACATTGAACGTTGTGTTGTGGTCAATACAATATCTATATATATATATACATAAGCCCTAATGAGCTCGCCCCTCCAATAGTAATTAGTGCGGGAAATTTGATTTAAACATATGGCGCGAATAATAACAATAAACTACTTGACCCATTAAACAATAAGAGAGTAGTAGTCCGACACCGCAAGGTATAAAGGACTTATGATTAAAAAAAAAAAAGTATTTATTAATTGACGATAAATTAAGTTTATTAGTTTTGAATTCTTTATAGTATAGTAGTTTATATTTGTCGTCACTGTTGAGTGTACTCGAAGATTTTGTAATGTTAATATTCTTCTTAATTATTTATGTATTACTGGTTTCGATAAGTGTTTGATATTCAGAATTTTTTTGTTATTATTGCCACTGATACATTTTATGATGTAAACATTTTTTATTTACAGATATTCCGGACATCCCCGAAAGTATTGGCACTTTGCAGGCGTTGCAAGTGGCCGACTTCAGTTCAAATCCCATTCCAAAATTGCCTTTGACATTTAGCAAACTTCAATCGCTTACGGTACTCGGACTTAATGACATGTCACTTACGTCACTCCCGACAGACTTCGGCCGTTTGACATCACTTACCTCGTTGGAATTGCGCGAAAACTTACTTAAAGGGTTACCACCGTCGTTAGCATCACTTACGAAATTGGAACGATTGGATTTGGGCGATAATGAAATCGAGGAATTGGTATGTATTCATTGTTACATTTAGAGTGAAGTTAATATTGTTATTTTCTGATTTTACTTATGTTTTGTGTCAAGGTCATTATGTGTGTATGTATTTAAAGAAGGATAAGAAAATACACCGATAACAGGGCTCTAGGTTAGCGATGCTGTTATAAGCTAATTATGTATTTTTTATTTTTGGGGGTCGTAGCGCTAAAAATTTGAGAAACAATGTTCTGGATATATTCTACTTTGATCTGAAGCTACACAATTTGTATGAAATTTGGTAAGTCGTTGCTTTATTATAACTAGAGACCGGAATATATGCAAAGTGCAAATCTTTTATTTTATTTATTTATTATATTTTACGTCTATTTGTAGATATCTTACACTGATTAAAGTTAGTTAGCGTTAATTAACTTTAATCAGTGTAAGATATCTACAAATAGACGTAAAATATAATAAATAAATAAAATAAAAGATCTTCACTTTGCATATAATGCGGTCTCTAATTATAACAAAGCAAAATTTTTTTTATTTAAATGTAAGAAAGTAACTTGACTTATTTATTGCTTTTATTATCGAAAAGAATGCTATTAGAAACCAATTAATAATTCATAAGAATAATGAAAGACTGCATATATCCAATACATTGGACATTATACCTCAGGAATACATACAGGTGACTCTCAATTTGTAATCTTTTGCACACAGTAGATTAACTGTACTACAATATTTAGTTACCCCGTTGGGGTGACTCGCTATTACATATACACTAGCGTGCCAGAATAAAATAGACACCTACTAATTAAAAAAAAGATTCTATTCTCGTTATATATACAAAATATTTTAAAATTTTTAAATTAGACTAATATTCTGTCGATGCACCTTTTCTTGCGTGAAGTGCTGCGAGTCGTCGTGGCATAGAATCTATTAAATGATTAATGGTTTCTTCTGGAATATTTAACCACTCTTCTGTAACAGCTGCCACGAGTTCTTCCTTATTGCTGGGTTTTCGGGGTCGTTTCGCCATATTTGTCTGGATTATGTGCCAAACATTCTCTATCGGATTCATGTCTGGTGATTGGCCTGGCCATTGTAAAATCCGAATCCCCTGTTCCTCTTTCCATGTGGTTGTTGTTCTTGCTTTGTGGCAGGGTGCTCCATCCTCCATAAAAGTGGCGTCTTCTTTAGATAAAATGGCGTTGTCGAATATCGGTAGTAGTCCTTCTGTTAATATTTGGATATATTTCGCCGCATTTATATTTCCGTCGCAGATTACTAATTGCGATCTTCCACCATACCATATCGCGCCCCACACCATGATGTTCACACCGCCGTATTTCACCGTCTGATGCAAAAATTTGTCGTCCAGTTGCTGTGACGAACGTCCCCATACCCACGTACGACCATTATCACTGAATTGGCGGTATCTGCTTTCGTCTGAAAAAATGACAGACCGCCAAAACTCTTCGGGCTTCGTTCGCATTTCGATTGCCCAAGCCATTCGGCGCCGTTTTTGAAACGCCGTAAGGAGAGGTTTTTCTTTGCCACCCTTTTATACATCCCCACACTGTGGAGGTATCGCAGAACGGTGCGCTTACTTTTCTGTGAAGTTGCCGCAAGATCAGCTGTACTTTTTCGCGGTTCTCTTAACACTTCGCGCACAAGCACCCTTTTACTTCTTTCAGAAGGTCCGGCACGACCTGGTCTCGGATCCACTGTTGTTTTTTCCTTGCGTTTAAATTGTGTAATCACACGGTTAACTGTGGGGACAACGGAATATTAAAAAATTTACTTATTCCACGTTGCGAAGCGCCACGTTCACTCTGGCCAACGATGTGTCCCTAATATCACTCGAACCCTGTAAGCGAGGCATAATTGTAACGATACTAAACTATGACGAATTCCTTCCGATACATCTACCCCTACCCTAATGACAAGAGAAAGTTCTTAATTCGTTCTTAGAATTTAGCTGTTTACATATTTATACCGCTTTACCTGGTGTCTATTTTATTCTGTCACCCTAATGTATATATATATCACGGTCATACTCCAATTTACTAAGGGTGAAGGCATTATATAATGCTTTAATTGCATAGATGTTAGAGAAAAAGTTGGTAAGTAAATCTGGAAATGAGGCCAATGGTCTTGTGGGTTGCCAAACACAATTGTTCGATGTAACTGATGAGACTCATATACGCCAAATATACAAGAGGTTAAATTTAAAGACAAACACTTTTGAGTGCTGTTTGCTTTTGAAACATCTCCTGTATACTTGAAAATAATTTTCAAAGGTGAACCATGTGATTCCATAAATCACTTGCACATTTTCTTAAATATACCTAACTGGATCAGAAATACTGAATTTTAACAGACAACTAGCCCTCCTGTATATTATCCCACCTGTCTTAGAGTTGATATGATATTGCTCGAACCAAAGCTGATCCAAAAACCGAAATACGTACAATTTTCACATAATTGATCAAAATACTTCAAAAGAATCAACGCTAACATTTCTAACAATTGCAGCTTTTATCAAATCAAAACTGCATGATCATAACTAAAACTTAACACGAGGGTGGATCTCTATTCTTTGACTCCCTTACAGTAAATCTACGATGGCATTATATTTTTTTATTTATCGACATACCCTCCCTCTACACTAATGGTCCATCGGTCTTCCAACTTCTCAACAGCTTCTTGGAAAAAAATTGGCCCGATCTCTGCAAACCACCTCTATAGCTTACATCACTTCATAATTATTGGAAAATTTCGCCCCACGTAAAATTTCTTTTAATTTGTCTGTAATCACTAGGGGTCAGTTCCGGCGAATATGGCGGGTGCTCCACTAATTCAAAGCCAGCTTGGTGTATAGCAGCCATAGGAATACCATGGAGTATTATGCAGCAACATACCACATGCCTTAACTTTCCTCGGTGTTTTTCTTCAATAGCATCAATTTAGAAGTCAGTTGTGCGTAGTAGGGTGAAGTAATGCTTTATCCCTTTTGCAAATAGTTAGTAAGGATGATTCCTTGAGCATCCCAGAACACAGATAGCAAAACCTTTCCAGCAGATGGCACGGCCTTAAATTTACGTGGAGGAGCAGAATCATGATGTTTCCACTCTCTACTTTGCATTTTGGTCTCGGGATCATAGTGGTGCAGCCAAGACTCATCCAGGGTCGCATACCAGCTAAGGAAGTTCTCTCTGTTTGCTTGGTACCTTTCCAAAAGATGATTACAAGTCAACACCCGATTTCTTTTTTGATCAATGGTTAACATTTGGGGCACCCATCTTGCACTCTGAAAGGAATGGAAACTCACTGGAAACACTGTGTGCATTCCATTTAAGGGAACAATATCAAATTATATATATATATATATATATATATATATATATATATATATATACAATATATATACATTCAATTAAATTCTTCAAAGCTAACCTTTCTCATTAATTCTGAGACATACCTCGTATGAACTGGGCTGCAACTCATAAAATACTTCTTTTGCTGATTCCCTTTTTTGTTAAATTCCAAAATGGCTGTCTTTAGTTTCAATTTAAATTTTCTACACTTATAATTCGAGCGTTTCAATTAACTTCATAACTTGAATGCATTTAAAATTTCATTAAAACTTTAAGCGAAACCAAGTGCTTTGTTGCTTTTTTAACTTAAATGGAAGTAATACCACGAGAAAATTCGAGGAGATTTTAATTTTAACATTACTTTACTATACAAAACCTACAACTAAAGGTTAAATTGCTAAGATAACTTGTTTTAGACTAACAAAGGAAGATTCCAAGGTGTTAATCACCGGTCGGATTAAAATTTAGCAGAGATTTGTAGAGCTGAACCGGGTATTGTAAAACATAGGTTTATGTTTCGGTGGAATCCCACGTTTAGGGACTGAGATTTTGATTATTGTATTTTTTTTTAACTTGTTGGAATTTATGGATATATTACGGATAAAATAAAATTATACATCGCCACTTTTTAAATGTTTAAACATTTAAAATATAATTTCGCCTGTAAAATGGGTAAATTGTTCACTAAATGCCCTTAAATATTTGCTAAAAAATTATTTATTCTTATTTCACATCTCACGTTACTAAATTGCTTATATAACATTATATAAAGTTTATGGAAACCGTTAACTTTAGATACGCGGTGTAGAGAGCTGTTTAAACATTAAAGATTTCGCGTCCCAACTTAGTTTCATGAAACTTGTCTGTGTGTATATTTTGCTTGAGGGTCCGTAACTGTTTCGGTCTACAACCTACATAATTATTACTAAACTTCCTTGGCTGCGTTGATATATGGCCACTTTTGAGGTAAGGTACTTTTGCAAGTTACCGCTGATAATTTCTAAACGTGAAACTGAAGCTCTAGAGTGAGTAAATAGTTGTTTCCACTTTGTATTGTTTACGGAAAATTTAAGTTGAGATTTATTTAGGCGGTTCTTGTTATCTTATTTGAACATTGTCGTAGTAGGCTTGTTAGAATAATTCGCTTGAACAAAAATTATTTCTTTGATGTTACGTTGACTCTTAAAATAGAAATTCTTTGCTCTGATGATTCTCATACCTTATACGAGGGTTGTCTTATAAATTTTACGTATAGAGCTGGAGTAAAACAGTGGACAGCTTTTAAAGACTATTGTTTTCCGAAGTATTCTTCACGAGAATTACTGTACTTTTGCATGTGCTCGAACCAACTCTGAAAGCAGTTATTCCTCTCGTTTGTTGATAGAGTCAAATTTGCGTTTTTGAAGACATCGGCTGCTCCTTCTGACGACTGGAACCTTTGATCACGCAGTCGGTTCTTGATTTTCGAAAAGGTAAAGAAACAGCACTTAGGTCAGACTTAGTGTCAGGAGGATGATCTAGCTATGCGACGTTTTGTTGCGTTAAAAATTCAATTGTTTTGCGTACTGTGTGTGAAGTTGCATTGCCTTGATGGAGGATGATTCATAGTTCGGGGTTGGTTTTTAGAATCTCAGCGAGGATTTGCGGCAAAGAAATGTCTGTATACCAATCGACAGTTACAGTTCTTTGATCTTGTAGAGGAATTGTTGTTGCATAACCTACTTTCGAGGCAAATGTCGCGAGTATTCTTTTCGGGCCACATCGAGAATGGATGACTTTTGTCGGCTTTTCTTCACCTTGGAACACCCAAACAGATGAAGATTCTTCACCACTGACGATGTTGTACACGTTTTTAAAGTTCCCGATGTTGAAGCGGTCTAGAGTTTCTTGACACCAATTTAGCCTAACTGTTTTCTGTTCTTCGCTCAACAGATGCGGTATCCAACGGGAAACTTATTTTTTTTACACGCACAAACAACACACATACAAAATTCTTTGTATTAAGGTGTTTCAAATACCCATTAATGCCTAAATCTTGCTGTTTCTCATTTCGTTGATGATTTTGCGCGCAGCATCGACATTTTCCTGAGTGACTTTTGACTTTCGTTCGAAAAATTAATATTTTTTTTACGTCGTAATTCACACTGTACTTTGTAAGGTTTTAAGTGAAGATCTTTGTGTAAAGTTCAGAATAATGTAGTTTTTGGAATATTTTTGGAATGCCGAGAACGACAAGCAATTGATGTTTTTGAATTCGCAATTATTCTAGGCGTAATATTTTAAACGACTACTACGATGGCGGGTTTTGCTTTTTGCATTCTTTATCGTATCAGTTTCCTGAAATTTTCTAATAATTTTTCGAATAGTCGCATGTGCTGAACAATTTTCTGTATTTTTGCAGAATTTCTTTACAGCTTTTGCATAACTTACCAACGTACCAAATTTAAAATAATTCTTAATAACAAACATGCCCCGTTCATTTCTACATGTTTCCATTTTTGTTGACCGGAATGTCTACTTGTTATCTATCAAAGAACATGATATTCTAATACAAAAAAATATACATAAATGGTGATAAGTGTAAAAAGTAATGTCAGTTTGAAACACTGTTTATAGTATCGATAAATACATAAAATTTATAGAGGGAGTTCAATAGTATAGTTAGTTTGTACATATTTGCAATGGGAATATGTAAGTATATGATATTAAGGAAATATTACGAATAACACCTCTACGTGTCAGGTTGCAATTTGCATCTATTGAATGCAACGTTTTATCGCTATGTCGCCGATTCTATTATGATAGCTAGGCTGCGGCAGTGTTTGATCGTATATATTCGTATATATTCGTATATGTAGGATGTTCATTAATAATTATTTGCTCAAAATAGCCATGAAATGTACATTTAACGTATCCTCTATTGGTTTATTTGAATGCTGCTATATCATACGTCTATCTTTGTGAGTCAAATTACGTATCTACGCGTCTATTTTACAGGCCAACTAGCATATAATTTTCTTATATGCCTTAATTTATTCCTATTCAGTGATAGAACTATACAGAAGTGTGTATACGTTAATAACCATTAAGAGTTTAATTATAATTAATGATTGGAGATTAAAGAAAAATAAATTGATTAATATTAAGGATAACTTTAGGTATGTTACTGTCGTCGACCTAATTGGACAGTAACAGGATATTTTTGAGTTTGGACAATTTTTAATAGATTGCGTTTTATGACTCAAAGCCTTCGTAAGTCTATATTGGCTATTAGCTTCATCTAAGCTTGCGATATAGGGACAGTAGTAAATCATCTTTTACAACGTTTTTATAATGTTTTTGGTTTATAGTTTCTGGTCCAAAATACGACAGCGCTTTAGATTATGTCGTAATTTATGGCCAAATCACTGTTTTCATGGTAGTCTTCTTTATAACGTTCATCTGAGCATCTTTTAATTTAATGAGGACGCACAAATAGCGTTCAGCTGTTAATTTTTTGATGATTGTAATTAAACAACATCAAATACAGTAATGCAATGTCACACAGACACAGGAGTGGCTTGAACACACTAAGAATGGTGTCTTTCATCCAGCCTTTTTTGAACACACCGTCGCCATCTCAGGTTAAATATTTGGATAGAGCAAAAGTTTTTTCGTTTGTGTTTTATTGGATTAGTAGACTTTGGCTTCGAAATACTTATTAACCAAGAAGTTCTTCGCCAAAGAATTGAGGCCACTCTTTTTTCCAATACACAACAATTATCACTGGGGCTTGGCCCTTCACGAATAATAGGTTGCACGATGCAGAGAAGTATCTCATAAATTAACTATAGAACAAGAACAGCGACGAGTGCAAATATGTAATCAATTTATTACCAATCCACAGGATCTCTATATTAGCGAATTCCAGCGTATGGCGGAAAGTGAATATAAAATCTATAAAACTTTAGGTCAAGCACAAAAACTTTAAAGGCCGATAGTGTTGTATGTTCGGTTGAATTTCCACTTTGAATTAATACTAGAAGGTAGGCTGTTAAACTATATAATTAAAAAAAAGAGATACCCGCATTAAGCAACTGAAATCGCAAGGCCCATATTGCACTCCAGAAACTAGAAGAACTTGAGAGGGTGGAGCTATTTCCACATCTGGTTTACAATCCGAACTTAGGGCTATCGGATTTATTGCTTGTTTTAGTTCATTTTACATCCACGTTCTCGCTGGATGTTTTTTATTCAGATGGAAGAAGGATGCCGCAATTTTTTCGTCTCTACACCAACGGAATGGTACGAACGTGGGATGGAAACCTATACCAGAACTACTGGCCATATTTTGAATGTTACCTATCCTTGTGTTTTTTTTTTTTATATCGTTAAATGAGATTTTCTTCAGAATAAAAGAAAATACTTTTGCTCAACCCCGATGTTTAAATTTTTGAGTTCGGTGTTTTCTTTAAGGTTATAACAACTTTAATGTAGTACGTACAGTTTACTTACAAGG
Organism: Trypoxylus dichotomus; assembly: GCA_023509865.1. Classification (NCBI taxonomy): domain Eukaryota; kingdom Metazoa; phylum Arthropoda; class Insecta; order Coleoptera; family Scarabaeidae; genus Trypoxylus; species Trypoxylus dichotomus. Next base: position 42,481,483 of record CM042081.1, read on the forward strand.
ATCAGATAGTATTGCCGTATATTTGGAAAAGATAGAGAAATACTTTTAAGAGCAGTAACAAGTCTAAGTGTCAAATGTTACAGGAAAGGATAAGAAAACAAAAAAAATTGATTAACTCTAAATAGTAATAATAATAGAATTTATTGTCCAACAGAAGACTACCAAGACTAACTAAAGACTTAAGAATAAGTAGCGTAAAGAGTTACAATGAATAAAGCGCTAGCAAATTATGGCAAACAAAATGAAATTGATGAAAATTTATCATTATAATATTTATTTGCTAAGCTATACATATTGTATATGGGGGCATTATGCAAAATATTAGTTTTCGGAATAGGTACTGCAAACGTAGAACAGAATCTACACGAAAAACGAGGTACATGAAAGTGCAACTTAGATAACAAATCGCCGCAATCAACAAATCCATTTATTAACTTCTAGACAAATTGAGAGCAGGGGGGAACGCATGCCATAACGCTCCATCAAGTTTATACAAAAGAAGTTTAAGAAAACGACGTTGAATTCGTTCCAATGTAAGCTGGTGGCAGGAATAATAAGGGGACCAAATAGTAGAAAGGTATTCCAGACAACTCACTACAAAGGCAAAATATAAGGACTTTAACATATTTATGTCACTAAATTGCCGGGTGCTCCGTACCACGAACCCAAACCTTAACCAAGTTAAGGAAAACTCTTCAATATAGTGAACAAAGCTTAAACGGCTATCAAAAATAACTCCAAGCTCTTTAAATGATTCAACCGTAGATACAATTTCCTCTTTAATTGTATATATCGAATTTAAGGGATTCGTTTTGCGGGTGAAGGTGATATGTCGCCATTAGATCTTAACGTCGTCACCATAAGCCAAAGTCGGACAGGAAAGGCTAACTAACAGATCGTTAATAAATAATAAAAACAATAGTGGTCCTAAATTGGAAGCCTGCGGCACACCAGAGGTGAATACAAATTCTTGCGACCGATAGCCATTATAAAGTACATAGGTAATACGCTGCGATAAATAGGAACTTCCCCAAAGCCAAGTTGTTAAGCCTTTCTTTCCCATTATTACTGTACCATCAAAATGCATTTTTCATATTTTATCGGTAAAATATGAAATATTCTTCCACAGACAATCGTTTACCTTCTTTTTAAACTTAGCGTTACATATGCATTAAAACCAAACTTTATCTGCTTGATGATTAAAGTAGAACTAGGCTATGCAAATTTCATTTTGTAACACTGAACAACCGAAGAACTTCAGCTTGAACCAGACGCGTTTAAATTTTTACTTCAGCGAGTATTTCAAAGACAAAATTTAAATAACGAGGCGTCCCAGTGCGGAAGCTTCTGAAAACGGAACGGGAATAATTTATGTCGTACTCCCGATGGAATTATTAACGATCTCGACCTGTGTTCTAGAACGATGTTTTAAGAAGACTTGACAAGAGGATAATGCTGTTCTTAATTAATTAATATATCATCACAGAATGTGGCTGTATATTTTATATTTATGTTAAAATTCTTTCTGAATAGGTGCATAAATTAATGGACATCGTTAGTAATATAGCTAAGAAATTAGTATTGTTTTCAAGATTGGTATTTTGAAAGGATGAATCATAATATAAAATAATCAGGGATAGGATCTTAGTATTCCATGCATCGCAAAACTCATATAAGCGGATGTTTGACATCGAATATGACACCACAGAATATTTATTACTACACACCGTAGATGATTCGCGTTATACAGTAGTTTTCACAAGAGCGTGTACGGAATAACGGTATTAAAAAGACACTTCAGAAAGAAACTTTTTTATTAAAAAACTACATTAATATATATACTACTACGCTGACAACTAATAAAGAATCCAGTCTCCATTATTTTCTAAAATAGCTTCACATCGTCTAGGCATGCTCTCCGCCAGTTTTCTCGCATATTCTGCTGGTAGTGACCTCCATATCTGCCTGAGTTTTCGACAGAGCGACTTATAATTAAATATGTGTGTTCCTCGAAGTTGGTTTTTCATTAGTGCCCAAACATTTTCGATGGGATTCGCATCGGGCGATTGTGAAGGCCAGTCTAACACTTGTACCCCATTTTCTGTTTTCTATGACACACATCGGTGGCTGCGATGTTTTGGGTCGTTATCCTCTTGCAATATCCAAATAGACGGATCATCACCAAACCACTTTGTTGCTGATGGTAATAAACATTTTTTATAAATTTGCGTCATTCTTTGAGCGTTTAAATTAGCCGTAAAGATGTGCAATTTGCCAAACCCAAACGCACTAAAGCAACCCCAAACATGCACCTTTAATGGGTGCTTAACACTTCGCTGTAGCATTGGTTTTCCACGGACGGACCACACTTTTCGTTGAGGACTAAAAGCCCAAAACGACGATTCATCTGAGAATATCACGTTCTGCCAATCGCGAGTCATATTCTCGCGCGCCCACTCTAGACGTTTTCCAACATGTTGTTCTTTCAAAAGTGGTTTCGTTCGTACATATCGCCACTGAATGTTATTTTCATGTAATCGACGACGTATTGTTGCTACACTAACACTAATATTACATTTAGCTAATCGTTGTTGGCCTTGTTTTAATGTTAAAGTCGGATTTTTTCGGAAAATGTTTATTATTGCTCGATCCATGCGATTAACAGTCGCGCGCTTTGTCCCACGTTCTGGCAAATCGTCCACATTTTTATTTATTTTATAACGAGTAACCCACTTATCTACAAATGCCTTCGACCGATGTTAAATACTTTGCCGCTGCTTGCAACGACATTTTGGGTCCCTTAGGGTGCGAACACAGAAATACTGCTTCTAATCTTTTAATATAAGGTGAACTCATTTTACTCTGTGTCCTGTTCTTACGAATACGCAAATAAAACTGACCTGAAACTCTCTAGCGTAATAAAGTAAACATAATTGTTTACGAAATATACCTCCTTTTCTAAGAAGGATCATGTAATTAGGTATTTACGCCGTTTACGCTCTTGTGAAAACAACTGTATTTAAGACGAACATAATAAATAACAGATCATTTGAGACTTGAATACTGCCATAATTGCAAATAATTGTTTTTTTTTTTTCATCTACGCGAAGTGACAATAGTAATTGTTTCCAATGGTATTTACGTGGATAGTCTTAAAAGATTCCAGCCTAACATAGAAGCAATTACAGTATAATCCGCTTATAAGGGACTCGGATATAAAGGGAATCTATATATAATTCCATCCTATTTTTTACGCGTGTGTGTTCTAATTCCTTTTATAATGAACTCGTTCATAACTGATGTTTCGTTATAATGGACAATAAAATCACAACAAATCCGTTATATACGGAGTGTTTTGATAATTCCCCTAAATATACAATAAAATCAGTAATTTCTTTTGAAATTCAAATCATTATTTGAGCTAGTTTTTGCGATTTTTAATGGAGAAGCACATTAAAAATACCAAATCATTTTCATTAAATGAAAAGTTAGAAATCATTGGAGCAATTGAAAGTGACAAATCGTAAAGTACAATGTGTAAGACTTCAAATTTAAATAAGGCGACAATAGCAAATAGATAGGTAAATCGCTGAAAAATTAAGGATGAATCGCATAAAAATGTTAAGAAAAAAAAGCTGCGTAGTTCGTTACTTCCAGAAGTAGATACAAACACAGCAGAGAGCAAATAACATACTAGTGAATGAGGCAATGTTACAAGCCGAAGAATTTGGCAAATGAAGTGGCAATGATTTTAAGTACAGTAGTGGATGGGTGCATAGATTTGAAAACCGACATGCAAAAGTGTTTGTTAAGAACTTAACATTGTTTTTGTGTTTTGTAAGTTTTTACTATTATGTATTTTATCTTCTTTGCATTATTATTTTCATTTAGAATATTATTTTATTTTCATTTTTATATTTATTTATTTTCATTCTTATATTTATTTATTTTCATTCTTATATTTATTTATTTTGCTCTCTTATATCCAATTTTATTTTAATATGTATGTACATTACGCATTGTATATGTATGCAAGTCAGCCATTCGCATTACGCTAGCTAAAACTGCCTAATTAGAAATCATTCACTGCAACGTCGTCGGATATGTAATGGGAGTTTTCTTGAAATTTAAGGTACACAAGCATAGGCAGTCGTCTCCCGCGCGACAGTCGAGGTATTAGCGATCGTGCACTCTCGGTCACCTTTCGTGCCTCGTCGTAACGTGTACAGTAACGTCGTCGTAAGATTATTAGAGATTTCTAAGTTTTTCTAGTTTTGGCGGGAATCGTCGAGGACGTTGTCTATACGTTTATTTCTGGCGGGAGTCATTTGGTAACGTCCTCGGACCACATGTATAGATTTTTTTAATAAGTATAAATTCTCGATTTTCTATCATCGTACGTCGAGGCTACTGTGTCCATTGTCGTCTATACATATTTTTACTCTTCAGTTAAGTTTGTGTCGGAAATTATTTTGGTGAGATTGTCGGCGCGCATGTATAGACCTCCTCTACAAGTACGATCACTCCGCTTCTTGCTGACGGTCGTTGCGGCCGCAGCGCCCGTTGTCTTTTGTACGTTTGTTCGGTCCTTGTCGTATCGGGACTTAGAAATTTTTCATTTAGTTGCTCGTCGTAGCGGACGAGTGTCACGGGCCAGTTTTCTTATGTAATGTCGGCATCATCGCTCCGTTTTACTTGTCGGTGCGCAGTTCGCACATTTGCTGGTTACTGGATTTTTCCCTTCTTTGGGGCGCAGTAGTATAGAGCTAAAGATTGCACATAGCGTAATATTTCAAACGAGAACGCCTGGGTAGCTGTGCCATTACTTTTGTATTGAGATCGGCTATTATCGCTACTGTCGCCCTCGACCAGGCGTTCAAGCTCTAAGAGATAGGGTGGGTTCCCCTATAAATGTGAATATAACAAACGTATTTGGTCAAGTACAAATACATGCCAATAATACAGGGCCAAGTCCTTAGGCAAATTTAAAACAAGGAAAGTATATTAGGCTCCCGGAAAGGGACATATAAATAAGCATAGCACCGAGGTGCGCTTATAAATTTAAGAAATAAATAGGTTGGCTCCTATAAAAGGTAGTGGTGCATGCAAACAGATAGAGGCATTAGTACCTGCCTCTAACAAAGCTTCAGCGGAAGCATATAGAGTTTAACCTTTTAAACAGAATTAAGACATAGCGTTGCAACGTACATGCTGAGGCATTACTTTATGTTGCTACCAATGAAAATACATATACAAATGCTAATGTACATTACATGTATAAGAGAGCTCGAATAACTGCAATTATTGCAAATCTATATATCTTACGTACATCGTACATGTACATAGGCAAGAGTGGAAACCGTGTAACCATTTCATTTTTAAATATATTTTTTGCGCATGCGCATTGAGTTTCACTGTACAACCTCTCCTCTAGTAAATAAGCGAACATACTCTACAAGTAAGTATTGGTCAAGTAATTTAGGAAATTACGAGCAGGCTACAGCGGCGTTGTTCTTCAAACCAGGAGAACGTAACAGTGTTCGTTAAAATAAGTCACGAGTCAGGTTCCGTTAATAAAACGGTCACCAACGAGTGGCTTGCGGATATCTGGCCATCGCTTAATAACACATATTCTGCAAGCAATATCTTTAATGCAGATGAAATTGGGAATTTTTACAAGCTCACACTAGATAAAATCCGTAAATTTATAGGTGAAAAATGCTTCGATGGGAAGAACGTATAACAGTGATGTTTGTGCAAATAGTTCGGGACCAGAGAAAACAAAGCCACTTGTAATAGGGAAATCTCAGAAGCTTAGTTCTATCAAAAATACTGGCACTCTATCTGTAGATTACACATTTAATAAAAGGGCATGGATGACGTCATGTATTATTGAAAATTATCTGAAAAAAGAGACCTTAAATTAAATTAAGAGAAATGCCAGATACTGTTACGTATAGACAATCGCTCAAGCCACCCTCATGTAGCATTAAACAACATAACACTTACATTTTTTTTCACCACGGTCAACGTCAGTTTTATAACCGATGGACTAAGGAATAATTTAGAGTTTAGAATAGATATTTAGAAAAGAATTATCTTAAAGACCCTTCAGATACAAGCAACAGATCAGAATGCGTCAATTTCTATTTTAAGTGCTACCATAATTTTTCACAATCCATGGACCAAAGTAAGTGTTAACAGGTACAATTAGAAATTGCTTTCATCACGCTGGTGTAATAGGTTTTCAATGATAACTCTGATCCAGAAGATGATCTTCCATTAAGTCAATTGTTGAAAATGGTGATGTTTCTACACGGAAACATTCATGTTAAAGATTATGTCAATGTTGACAACAACGTTATAACTACAGAACATCCAACTACTAGTCAAGCGTTAGTTTACGATGTAATGGGAGAATGTAGTTAAGAAGTTTCGTCAGATAGAAAGGATAATGAAACGGATATAGAAATCATATCAACAAATGGGACACTAAACTGTGTATTTTTTTTTTCAATATCAAATAGATAAGAATGACTTCATAAATAATTGAAACAAGATGCATAGGTTTTCGTTGTAGCAGTTTATTTAAAACACTTCCCTTCAAACAAAAATTACAAATTTCCTGAAATAAGTAATTCTCTATTATACATACACATACACTACCGCTCAAAAGTGTTTAGGCACCCCGGTTTTCATGGATTATTCATATAGTATTATGTTTACCAAAAAAACATTATAATAAAATGAAATACGTATTTAAAATGTAGTTCAGTAAGATAAACACCCCTTATATCGCATAAGGTTTACTATCATTTACCTGCACTTGGTCGGATTACCATAAACTGTTTATTGCGGTGCAATTACAATAACAATCCCTCTGAATTTACTGAGTAAATTTAGTCATCTGTTAGATTGTAGGTAATAATGTTTAAATTACCTTCCTAAAAGATTTTAGTGAAATCTGTAACCTATGATCGGTTGCAGTGTGGTATTTACTCTATTCACGTCGTGAGCGAAATATCGTGTGACAATTTTTTAAAATGCCCCCGCGAAGAGAAATTAGTACGGAAACACGTGTGCTTATAATAGCTCGCCATAAAAGTGGCATGAGTACTCGACAAATTGCCAAAAAAAATGAAAATATACCACGCTACGGTTGCCTATAACGTAAAAAAAAAAAACGGGAAACTGGCAGTTTTCTTAATAAAAGACGGAGTGGAAGGCCAAAAGCGACAACATCTGCAGATGATCGCAGAATTGTCAAGATAGTCGATTCCATGATTATCCCAAAAACCAGTCGCTATCATTTTTCCGTGACTTTTTCGGACCGGATCCACCCTTCACAGTCCACTATTTCGATTGTGCCTCAGTTTCGGAAATGTAGTGTGGCATCCAAGTTTCATTTACAGTTATTAACCAACCCCAAAACTCCGATTTATTGTGCTTAAATTAAGTAATTTAAGCTCAATAATATATAATATTGAAATCAATAAGATAATGAAAAGGATAATAATATTGAAGTCAATAGGGCGTTGGAAATATTCATTCGAATGCGTTTCTGGTCCTAAGTGAATAAACGCGTTTAGTTTATTCATGCCCAAATCGTCAATCAATATATGAAAAAAATACGTCTTTTCGAGGTGCCCACGGTTTTTGCTGTTTCTAACCTAAACTCAACAGTCGTCTAGCATCATTTGGTGAATTTTTCCCATGTTATTGGTAGTGGTAGCAGTTTTTAGTTGTCTGAAATGGTCATCGTCAAATAAGTTAGTATGTCCACGTTTAAATTTAGCTGCCCAAAACTTGACTTTAATTTACGTGGGTACATTGCCTTTCAAATGGAAGAATTTATTGGCAACTCCATATTCAATTTTTTTCTATTTTTACAGAGACACTAATCTCGCACGAAAAACTGTTAAATAACTGACTGTCCAACATACCTGACATTTTCTAAAATATCCCATGCGCAGTGATATTACCAGAATATTCTTGATTTTTCGGACTGCCCTCGTATATCGTTTGATATAGTTTTTGATATTCATTTTGAATTTGTGATTTTCTAGATGAGCTATTGACTACATTCATGATAAAGCTATTGACCAAAATATAAGTAAACAATCTTATATAATACAAATACAATATAATACAAAGCAGTTTTTGGTCTAATAACTTTTTTCTTTAAATTCCAGCCTGGTCATATGGGTGCACTGCCAGCTTTACAAGAATTATGGCTTGATCATAATCAATTGCAGAGACTACCACCGGAGATTGGTAAACTTAGAAATTTGACATGTCTGGACATATCGGAAAATAGATTAGAGACGCTACCGGAAGAGATAGCCGGTTTAGAAAGTCTGACCGATTTGCATTTATCGCAGAACGTTTTAGAGACGTTACCCGACGGCATAGGAAAACTAGAAAAATTGACCATTTTAAAAGTGGACCAAAATAGATTAGCGATACTGAATTCGAATATAGGCCATTGTTCGAACCTTCAGGAGCTTATACTCACCGAAAATTTTCTGAACGAACTGCCTAGTCAGGTGGGGAAGCTTGTCAAGTTAACCAATTTGAACGTGGACAGGAACAGTCTGAGCGCGATTCCTGAAGAATTGGGTAACCTCAAGGAATTAGGGGTGCTTAGTTTAAGGGACAATAAACTTACAATTCTGCCCGATTCGTTGGGCAAATGCGAAAGACTGCACGTCTTGGACGTATCGGGTAATAAACTGCCATATCTTCCGGTGTCTCTACTTCAATTGCAGTTGAAAGCGGTTTGGTTAAGTGAGAATCAAGCTCAGCCGATGTTAACTTTCCAAACTGACACGGATCCTGCCACAGGAAATACAGTTTTGACGTGTTTCCTGTTACCTCAGCAAGAGTATCAGCCAACTATTGGTAAGTGTTTGATTTTTTTCGCATCTGTTTTTGTAGTTTTTCTAGTCTTCTTTGTGTTGTTAATGTAATATAATTGACGTTATTGAATACAATATTTGCGTTGGGTTTAAATTAAGCCCACATTTTAATTAATATAACATTAAAATTCAAGTAGATTATTGTTTAAATATTCGACGAATAATAAAATATGTCGTGTAATATCATAAAATATTGTTGTATGGAGGTATAAAGTGACGTAGACGTAGTGTGTTATAAACATTTTATTTAGGAATTCTAAACATCTTATCACCAATGGTTTTGCTTTTCAGTTTTGTTTGCTGACCTTGTTACACATTTATGCATACCTTACCTAATTACCGTTGTATGTTGAAATATTGTTTGGGACACATAAGTACAAACATTTTTAATTGATATGTTAAGAATCAAAGATTGATCTTTGAAAAAACCTAATAAGTTTACCTGTTCAATTCAATTTTATTTAGGGGGCAGATACATAGACAATTGGGGAAAAATGTTCAAAAACAGACATGTCCAAATATTACATTTGCAGGTACTAAGAAACAGAATGCAAAATTTTGATCTTTAAAATAAAATAATTTACCAAGAAATAATGTAATTTATTAATAATGTATAGCATAAAGTGAAAAATTGGTACGACTGATAATAGTCTGTTACCTGCAAAATTTTACGTTGTTACTTTTCTTGTCTGTAGAAACTTCTGAGAATAGAGAAATTTTTATCAGTTTTTTTTTTTTGACTTGTTACGTACACAGTATTAGCCACCAGCCAGTCAGCATTGTGAAAGAGAAACGTAACAAGGTAAAATTGTGCACGTAACAAGTCAAAATCAAATATACACTACCGCTCAAGTGTTTAGGCACTCTCACTGACAGCAAAAATGTTAATAATATTTATTTTTTATGTACAGATACACGTACATGAATACAAGTATATTAAATAAATGTGAAAATTAAAACGTTTAATTTAAATTTTGCTTTTATCTATGTGACCTCCTCTTGATTTAATAATTGCAGCACACGATCGAGGCATTCTCGCAATAAGTTTTGCCAGAGTTTCTTGTGTTATTGAGGTCCAACTCGATTGCAATTCGTTCCACACGTCAGTAGCTGATGTCGGAGCCGATTTCCGTACTTCCCGATCTAATTCTTCCCACAGCAACTCGATTGGATTCAAGTCGGGGCTCTGGGGAGGCCATTCCATAATTTTGAGTTTCTTTTTGGGTCATTATCTTGCTGGAAGATAAAATTTTGACCCAAAAGTCGAATTCCGGAAGGTATTGCGTGGTTCTCCTAAATTTCGCGGTAGCCTTCTTTTTTTAATATACCGTCAATTTTCACAATGTCCCCTACACTCGTGCCAGCAAAACAGCCCCAAATGATGATAGAACCTCCACCATGCTTCACGGTAGCAGCAATACACTCTTCTCTGGCCCATAGATCTTCTTACGAATATGCGTCTTCGGGTCCCGAACAGCTCAAATTTGGACTCATCCGTCCATAGGACGTTGTTCCACTCTTCTATGGTACAGTGTTGGTGTTCACGAGTCCATTTAAGTGGATTTTGCTTGTTTTGTTTGCGTAGTAATGGCTTTTTCATCACAATACGTCCATGGATCCCGGCTTTCTGTAGGCGACGTTTGACTGTAGAAACACTGACTAGTTTTTGGCGACTAACATTTAATTCTGCGGTGATTTCCGGGGCTGTTTTGCGTCTATTTAACTTGCTGGTAACCACTATTCTGCGATCATCTGCAGATGTTGTCGCTTTTGGCCTTCCACTCCGTCTTTTATTAAGAAAACTGCCAGTTTCCCGATATTTTTTTACGTTATAGTCAACCGTAGCGTGGTGTATTTTCATTTTTTTGCAATTTGTGGATTACTTATGTCACTTTTATGGTAAGCTATTATAAGCACACGTGTTTCCGTACTAATTTCTCTTCGCGGAGGCATTTTAAAAAATTGTCGCACGATATTTCGCTCACGACGTGAATAGAGTAAATAGCACAGTGCAACTGACCATAGGTTACAGATTTCACTATAATCTTCTAGGAAGATAATTTAAACATATTACCTACAATCTAACGGATGACTAAATTTACCCAGTAAATTCGGAGGGATTGTTATTGTAATTGCACCGCAATAAACAGTTTATGGTAATCCGACCAAGTGCAGGTAAATGATAGTAAACCTTATGCGATATAAAGGGTGTTTATCTTACTGAACTACATTTTAAATACGTATTTCATTTTATTATAATGTTTCTTTGGTAAACATAATACTATATGAATAATCCATGAAAACAGGGGTGCCTAAACACTTTTGAGCGGTAGTGTAAGTATGTACGTTACTGCAGTCAAGTTTTTCGCTACCTTGATAGTTACAATTTTCCACTCCCACTTTCTTCAATCGGGACATTTTAGTTCACATTTACCGAATTAGTGCAGCAATAAACGAAAGAGTAACTGGTTAATAAATACAAGATGTCTCGAAAGTCCTTTTCAGAATAAAAACTCACGTATACAGCACGTACATTCCGCAAATGCACAAAACCAATTGAAAGGACCCTTTGGGACACCTAGTACAACAAAATCTTGCTGCCCAAGCTTTTCACTTTTTGTATGACTCATTTCCTTTTCCTGTTTCTGTAACTCTTTTCGCTAACTAAAGCTTTTTCTTCATATATTTCTATAATTCTGCTTTTAATTGTATTTAACACAGTTTCAATATTTTCATTAAAACTTTAAAACCAAACGAAAGATATACGAACAACAGTTTACCGTTTTGAAATCGAAAGTATTGGAAATTTTGCATTTAAAAACAAAATTTGGGCGTTTCACACCGAAATCTCTGGGCAAATTGTATATTCAATTAAATCTTTAAATATTGCCGGACCAAAACAATTTACCTGAGGTATTTGACCAGATTGTGTCACTTTATATTCGGGGATTCGAAATTTTGGTTAAAAAGAAAAAAGTTTCTTATCTAATATTCAAGACTTAATGTTAGAAAGTGTAGATATTGTACACGGGGCCCAAAAGTCCTTTTCAAAATAAAAAGAATATAACAAACTAATGGCCAGGTTTAATGAATAAATGTTTATTTTTTATTAAAAAGTTGTGTGTTCTAAATGTATTCCGTATTTTTTTGCCTATACTCTTCCAAATATGAAGCACATTTTTCGAGAACTGCATACTCTTCTAACACCTAACATTCGGAGCATTTAGATTAAAAAAAATAATATATACAAAATACTTTACTTTCGTTTCCTTGAAAGGGTAACGAGTTAGTTGTTACAGGAAGGGACACACCACTTTATAATGCGTAGGTTAAAGATTTAAGACATGTTCTGACTTACGAATATTTAACTACGAAATTGAAATGAAAATGCTGCCTCTTATACTTGGACCTCCCACTCAACAACTGCGTTCACGCAATAAATAAAACAAATTGAAAAAGACTTTTAGGACACCCAGTACACCTATATATTTTGTGTAAAGAAATAGTCGTGAAAATAAGTTTCTCTTTTCACAAAACCAATACATAATAAAATCTATAATTTCTAAGAACTCAAATTAATTTCTTCTCAACAAGTAAACTACGTCAAAGATGTGTAATTTCAATAAACATTTCATGCCTATTATTATGATTAAACGCAATCCGTTGTATTCAGTAACGTATGGTTTTCATGTTTCACTACACCATTATTGTAAATACATAGTACATACAAATTGACTGCGAATTTGCTATACTGCATCGTGTTCTTTTATCCGACGTATCTTCGAAATCCCTCAGATGTGCTCGCTTGAGAAAATACGCTATATATCACGTCAGTAGTGTTTTGAGCTTCAAGTTTATTACGTACAAGCTGCTTTTAATATATATTCACACATAACACGGGTAGTTGAGAACTCCCAGCACAGTGAAACTTTCTAATCAATGTTTATTTGGACGAGGTTAAATTTAAAGTTCTATCCGAGTTGAATCTCTTGAATAATTAAAAACGTGTCCTGTAATTTACTTACGGAGGCTTTAAACAACTGATTTTATAATTGATTATATAAATGTTTAAAGTCATGTTAAATTAGTAGACATATTCAGTAATCTCTCGATGGTAACAAAGAATAATTAGATTTTTTAAAAAGATGTTTATCTCGTATTGTCTGGTGTATCCAAATACATAAAATGTTAAAATATAGTCTTTTCCAGCTCGTCCTTTCGTAAAATTGGAAACAAATTATGAAACACATGAATATAATAGGTTGGCAACAAAGTAACTGCAAATTTTAAATGTAGATAAGAGCAGCGTTTCTTTTGAATGAGTTCTGTCAATGTTACAATTATATAATTTTGAGATTTGTCAGTTGTGGACTTTAGCTTTCTTAAAAGCGAAATTAAATGTGAAATTTTGCAATTTTTTTTTAGTTTTTTGATTTGGTATTTTTTGGATTTTTGAAACCGTCGAAAGTAAAAGTAAAACAGTTATCATTATTAATGCTATATTGAGTGTCATTTTTACAATATTAGTTCTGCAAATGAAGTTCTCAAACGATTCAATTTTCTCTTTTCAGCATTTGCTTGAATTTGAAACCATTTGGAATTTTAAGTTAGTTTTGATTTTTTTTAAAATTATGATCTTCATATTATGCTGGAGCAAAAGTTCTTTTAGTTTTTTTGGATCGGTAGATTTTGTATTTGTAAAATTATCAGAAATAAAAGTAAATTGTTGTCATTATTAATATATTAAGTATCATTTTTAAAATATTTGTTTTGCACAACAGAAATTTTAGTTCCATGTTCTCAAACGGTTCCATTTTTCTCTTGTCTTCGCTCGAATTTGGGAGCAGTTTGAATTTTAAATTAGTAAAATCTTTATTTGATTTTTTATGTTTCTTCTTTATATGGTGGAGCAAAGGTTTTCTCAGTTTTTTTTGATTTGTAGGTTTTGGATTTGTAAAACTGTCGGAAATAAAATAGTTGTCATTATTAATTCTGTATCAAGCATCATTTTTAAAATATTCGTTTTGCAAATGAAAATTTTGTTCACAGTTTTCCAACGATTCCATTTTCTCTTTTCAGCACTTGCTTAAATTTGAAACCAGTTTGAATTTTAGGTTAGTGGAATCTCATTTTGATTTTTTTAAATTCCCTCTTCATATTGTGCTGCAGTAAAAGCTTTTCTAATTATCTGGATTTGTAGATTTTGGATTTATAAAACTGTTAAAAATAAAAGTAAAATAGTTGTCATTATAATTGATATATTAAACATCGTTGTTGTATGTGTGTGTAACTAAGTTATCTTGAGATTTTAATGGTGTATTCATGTACTTTCTGTGAGCCGAAAAATGCCCAATACAAATAAAGAGATTTTGGCAATTTTGCGCCATTACTGGAAATTAGGTACTTGATGTCCTTCATGAAGTTGAAGGCCAAGACGTTGTTTCAAATCAAATTGTGCAAAATAAATATAAAGAAAATAGGAATGGTCCAAGGGAAACGACATTTTTGAAGACCTATCGTTGACCAAGAGGATCTTTACCAAAGAATTGAGCCCATTCTAGCTTTCAGTACGTGTCTATTGTCACAGGAATACAGGTCTTCATCGTTACAAACAGAGGAACGTAAACAGATGTTGTAGAGAAAGATATAGAGTATCTATAGAATAACGATGAGTGGAAATCTGTAATCAACTTCATGCCAAGTAATAGAATCTTCATTTCTACTTCGACGAGTTGTAACGTGTGGCGAAAAGTGGATCTACATTTGTAATCTAAACAAATCAAATCAGTGGTGTTAACCAACTTACAGCATTTTCCCTTAAGGGCAAAAGCTTTGAGATGAAGGTAATTCTGTGTGGAATTATGAAGGTGCTATTCGCTTTGAATATATGCAGTTTTAAGAAAAATATATCTTGCACAAAGTCAACAGCAATCGCGTGCTATTTCAAGTTATTGCTAGACCGTATATTGCTTAAAGAACGCTACAGAAATCGGAGGAATTCGAAGAGGTGGAGTTGCTACCACATCCGATTTACAGCTCGGACTTGGGGCTATTCGGTTACCATCCTTTTAAGTCTGTTGCACATTTTCTCACAAGCCCTGTTTTTGCCAATATTATGGAGATGGAAGAAGAATGCTCCAAGTTCTTCGCGACATGGGATCGAAAAAGTCAGACATTAGCAAAGTAGTATTGACCATAAGGGATTGTTTTTGGAATATTAATTATTTTTGAATTTTTTATACCGTTAAATTAAATTTTGTTCATAAAAACCGAAAGAAACATTGCTCCATCCCAATATACATTCTACAGTTACAGTATTTATTTAGTTAATGGTAAATGGTGCACCTGTAATAAGTTTATTTTTAGATTGCGTTAATGTATGAATGGTAAATATGAATTTACATATGAATACATAATGTAAATGAGTTACCTTTTTTACGATGTTTTTGATCCTCGAATAACAAAGGACAACCTGTGGCATTGCCTTAGCGCAATTGAATTAAAATACACCTACTTACTTGCAAGTTATTGTTTTATTAATGCGCTGCCATTAATAAATGTTACTTCGCATTATTGAATTTGAGTTGAAATAATTGCGATTTAGATTTTGGCAAACTTTAAACATTCAGTTTTCAAGATTAAACGGCGTTGGAAAATTGTTATAGACCACAGGTATACTACCGTTTATAAGTTTGATCGCAAAATATCAAATAACAAAATAAATTAGTTTGCGAAAAATTTGTTAAAGAAACAAATGTTACTCATTAACTTAAAATGTTTTATTGACAAAATTGTACATTCTAATAAAATCCATGCTATTATCCTGTTTCTTCAAAGTCACCTCCTGTTGCTTTAACGATTGCTTAACAGATCGCTCCAAATACGATTCGTCTATAGCAATCCACAGTTCCTACAGAGCATAGTAGAATACTGCTGTACCATTAGACTTTCTCCAGATCTCGCAATCCAAATGATCCCACAAGAGTTCAATAGGGTTGCAATCAGGGCTCTTTGGAGGCCATTAAGGATAGGTCTCTTTCAGAAAATTTGTCTTGAAAATAAGCTTCAACCACCTTTACGGTATATTAGGTGGGGTCATTATTTTACTGATAAATGAACCCCTCCTCAATTAATTCACATACATTTGGTACCGCATCCTTTTATAGGATTCTCAAATTCACATCTTTTGTCATTCTTTCATCCATTTTAGCTGATTTTCTAATCCTTCCGCTTCCGAACCAACTCCATACCATGACGCTTCCTCCTTTATGTCTCATTGTTTTTGTAATACATTCGTCTAACACTCTTTCTCCAAGATGGCGACAAATAAACGTGCGACGTTCCGGATAATTCACATTTCTATTCGTCCGTCCATAACACATTTTCCCAATCGTTTACACTCCAGTTTGCGTGAACTTTTGCTCAATTTAGTTTTTTCCGTTTGTGTATAGAACTTTACCATAGTTTTCTTACTATCAGAGCAACTTTTATAAGTCTCCGTTCTACTGTCCACACACTTACTGGCTGACAACGTTGTGAATTGAGCTCTGCCGTAATTTGCGGTGCCGTGAGGCGGCGATTTCTTAGGGAAATCACTCGTCTGGTTTCGTCGCTAATCTGGGCCTTCCACACATTGTTTTCGTGTTTGAATGGATTTTATAAAATAAGTCTTATTGTTATGAATATATACTATCAACATTACGTTATAAATGCCATTCTAAGAAGATTAGTATGAATTTTCCTATTTCTTTTAAATAGTTCTAAATGTAATACAATATACTAGGTGCGACCAACCTTTTGAATGGTAGTGTAACTTTTTTAAGTCGCATTGATAACGTTATAGACATGATGCAGACCAGAATAAGCCTTACGCTATCGACATAATACTTTCATTCAGATCATCATCAAGATCCTCATATTCTATTGGTGGCTATGGTGACATCGAATTATTCGCTTGTTTTTCAATTTTGTAAAATACATTTATTTGCACGTATTGCATATACGAGGGTTGCTATTTATATATCCGGAATCATAAATAAAAATAAATATTTGTAATTGAAAATGGTTTTATTGTTTTTCAAAATATTCTTCTCGGTGATCGATATATTTTTGCATACGTTAGAACCAATTTTCATAGCACTTTTTCCATTTCGATTTAGATATCTTCAAAACGCATCAACCGCTTTTTTTGCCGTCGAAAATCGTTGATCATGTAGTTTATTCTTCACGGACGGAAATAAAAAGAAATTATTGGCTCCCAAATCAGAACTGTATGGCGGGTCATCAACTGGATGTTTTGACTGGCTAAATATTGAGTTGTTTGGGTCGATGTGTGAGAGCTCGCGTTGTCGTGGTTGTTTTTTCTTATTTCTTCAAAGACTCCTGGCAAACAAATGGTTGTGCACCATTCAGAATTGACCGTTCTACGATTCTTTAGTGGCACTGTAGCCACATGGCCGTTTATCCCAAAAAAAAACAGTCGACCATTTGCTTCGAGGTACTTCTGGCGCGAATACCTTTTGTTGGGTTTGGCTCATCTTGGGAGACTCATACAGTCGATTGATGTTTACTTTCGGGCTCATACGCATAGATCCAGAATTCGTCACCTGTGTAAATGTCATATATGATTTTTGACGCACCGCGATTATATTTTTTGAGCATTTCTTTGCACCAATCGACACGATTATTTGTTTGAGCGATTGTCAAATTATGAGGAATTCAACGTCCACGAATTTTTTCACGGTTAAGTGTTTGTATAAAACCTTGTGTATGCTTGTCATGCAAATGCTTAGGGGTGCCTCAATCTCACGGTACGTCACATGACAATCTTGCTTTATCACTTCGCGCACAGCATCGATCTTTTCTTGCACAACAATCGATTTGGGACGAGCTTCTTTAACTTCATCCCTGAGTGAAGAACGGCCACGATTGAATTCACTAAACTAGTGATACACAATGGTTTTAAATGGTGCTTCATCGCCAAAAGCTGATGTGAGTTGAAATAATCTATGTCGAAAGTCTAAATAAATTATCGTACGAAAATTCTCACGAGTTCATTCCATTTTTTATGGCTGAGATGAAATTTTTAAGTTACTAAACAAGACAAATAGCATCCGTATCACAACATGTTCTGAGTACGTCTAGCAAAACCGTTGTTGCCAATTCCGAATACACAAATACCAACTCTCGTGTCATTCTAACGACGAGAAAAGAAAAACACATTGAAGTCTTCGAAAGCCAGAAAAAAGATATTTAAATTCTATATGAAAAAGTGCAGCTAAAAATCAAGTATTAGCTATTACAAAGAAAAATGTTATTTTGCTTTTAATTTAATATAACCCTTTCTAGCTGAAAGGATAGTTCATCTAATTTAATCGAACTTATATCTTTTATAATGAGCCAGATCTTCACGCTGGAAACGTTATCGGGGACAGCTTGTAGAGGAGGTAATCTTTCTCATCCTAGCTTATAAATCTTTATACCCACTAAATCTTACAATACCGTCAATTATACAATGCACTATAGCAAATTTTCAGCTTCATTGCATAACTGTTTTAGATCAAAATTGCCGTATGCTTTTGTATATGTTTTTTTTTGTGTGTTTGTATATACGTACTACTTTGATGTAGACATCTAATTTACGCAGATAATGAATACCTCTCTACAAATAGTTTTTTCAACTTTTTTTTATTTACCTTTGTAACCTGTTCTGGTTCTGAGCACCAAATGCGACACGTTTTTTTCTCTTTTATTTGTTTCTCTTATTTCTCGTTGCGCTTCTTTTTTTCTGTTTTGTGTAATGCACTCTGTTTTTTGGTGTGTGGTGTGCGCGCACGGCGTGTTGTGTGCTGTAGCTTCTTCTGATGGCCGCTTGTATCGTTGTGATGTGACCGCCGCCCTTTCTAACGGCGCTCTTCGTTCAGATGACCAGAATAGCGAGCTGGACGATTGGGAGGAGAAGGAGGCTAGCAGGACGCATTCGGTCAAGTTTAGCGATCCCCAGGACCAGGACAACCGAGATGTAAGTAATTAGCTTTTTTTTTACTTATAACATTTGAAAAGTAAAAGTTTTCGAGATTGGATCTGTAAATAAGTGCAAATATTCCAAATTTCTTTAGAATTAGACTTAATTACGGAAAAGGAGGGAAACGTGTGGTTAGAAGACGCGGTTCCGGGTTATATGATCCAACTTACGAGGGTAAGCTGAAAAATTTGGTAACTAAAGCATAGCAAATACCAATATTTTTATGAAATGTAAAAAAATACTTACATACAAAAGGCTATGTTAATTATGGAACTATATCCTCTCGCAATGTCATCTCTTTCACCCTCATAAACAGAGAAAGTTTAGCAAATAACCTATTTTAAAACAAGCTCATTTATAGCTAAATGTTTTTCGGGTTTTGTCGTGTTTTTACAGTTTCACTTCACGTTTCGCTGATCATGCTGTCCAAAGACTAAATACAGTCTTCAGAAACCTTCTGAAGAAGCTGACAGCATAATCAGCTAAACGTCAAGTGAAACTGTAAAAACACGACAAAACCCGAAAAACAATTCTATTATGGACGACGGTCGTGAAAGCCTATACTCAACTATTAAGCTCGTTTATACCTCACTTTATTGGTTTACTTGACATAATTTGATTGCGATAAGTTCTGCTTTTAAAAGCAGGCCCACTGATATACATACATACGACAAATTCGGCAACAGTAGCATAGCAAATAGCAATATTTTAATGAAATATGTTTCATTTTTCGACATAATCTCTCTCAAGATCAATTCATTTATCTAGTCGGTGCTCAAGTTTCCCTATGCCTTCACACTACTCATTTTCCTCGAGCTCCTCAAAATAATGGCCCACGGCAGCTATCAGCTCCTCATCCGAAGTAAATCTCATACCGCCAAGGTGTTTCTTAAGATTGGGAAAAGATGATAGTCGAAGTTTAATATGGCCAGTTTTGCTTCGACAATGCCGCTCTTGTAAACTTGACGACCTTTTTCTACTTTCTTCTTTTTTCAACGATGGCTGCTTTCAATCGATCCAGAAGTTTGGAATAGTATTGTGCAGTAATCGTTTGTTCCTTTGGAAAGCAAGATTCCCTTCGCATCCCAGAAAACGGAAGCCTTTCCTTCCGACAGGATGACTTTGGCCTTCTTTGGAACCGGTTCACAACGTTTAGTCCACTGTTTTGATTGCGGTTTGCTTTCCTGTGTGTAGTGGTCGATTCACGTTTCATCGTAAGTCACACATTGGCGCAAAAAATCTGTTGGATTTTGCCAAAGGCGCTCCAAAATGACTGTAGGACATTCCACGCGTTTTTACGGTGGTGTGAGCAAACGCGGTACCTATCGCCGCTTAGACATGCCTAATTTAGCATTTAAAATGTACGTCACTCGTTTTCTGGAGATGCCTGTAGCCTTAGCAGTATGTTTCGATGTTGATCAACGATCGACTTACACAATTTTTTTGCACATTTTCTACGGACGTGGCTGTTTTTGGATGTTCGGAACGGGGATTATCATTTACGTTCGAACGATCTTTTTCAAATTCATTCACTCATTTGCAAACAGTTTTAAAAGAAGGAACATCTTCGTCCAACATATTTACCATATCAGCATGAATTTCTTTGGGCGAAAAATACTTTTTGGACAGATATTTAATCGCGGTGCGGATTTTCAATATTGTGCATTTTTAAAAAGCGCCAAAAGTGCTCTGCTTTAAACTAGTGTACATAACAAACTATTTGACAGATCGACATGACGTTTAACACGTATGTTATTGAAGCGTCAAGCTATACAATAGCGTCAAAGATTATTCTCACATGTTGCCAACTTTTCACCATACCCCCGTACTAGCAGCGTTAAGTGCGGGGTAAAGGCAGTTTTAGAATTGCTTGGTTTCTTCCTACTGTAACTCAACTATCAGCTGGTAGACCGCTCATCTGATGTAATTGGTGCTTACAAGAAAAATAAAATTATTTTGATATTACCTTAAATTTTACAAATCATACAACCCTAATACACAAGATGAAGAAATTAACTGAATATTAATTTGTATCTATATTGTTGTGAGATTTTTTGTAACAGTTGTTCTCCTTAAGAACATGTCTAATTTTTATTATATTTGTCTACTTACCTTTTTTTTAGCTTATCTTTCTAACTAATAGTTTCCTTTATTCTAATAGTATTGTTAGGGAGAATGCATTGTTGGATTCCCTCTAAGATCAGTTAGCATCTTAATATTAGACTAAATTAATAGATATTTTTATGCAATTGTAAATTACAGCTTCTTAATGATATACGCTGCATTTAATCTCAATTACCAAAATTTCCTTTCGCCCTTAGTATCTAAAAAATTCCATTTCTTAAGGAAAAAAGGATCCCTCAAACAACAGGAAATGGGGAGCATGAAATTAATCTATCAAAAATTTATATCACAAAATTCAATATAATTAATGTGGAATTTTATACAAAAACATTTAACAGACACGCATATACACACGGCAAATAGCAAAGATCGCATCTAATACTTAGATTTCCATCCCTAAAAACGCATAGGAAATCTTTTCATTGCCTTGATGACCTACCGAAGGCAATTGTCCACTAATAGCAAGATCTACTGGTTATTATTGAGCGTGATCGCTGAGTGCACACATCTGGTATTCTCACTTAATGATGATGATATTGTTAGCAAAACGGTTCTGTAAACGTGCTGTAATACAAAATTCATGCTTAGATGCATTATAGATTCTAGAAGCAAACGTCTTGTCCCTCCGCCAATACAGCGTCAGTCAGGCGTATTGATCCGTATATGAATGTATAAATCCGTATTTTAACGGCTTTTAGAAGCTTGTGTGCCAAATCTAATAAAGCAGATTCGTGACAATGAAATACGTCGGCTTTTAATCATAGGCTTCCGATTTGGCTTGACATACTTCGTCACACACGTCACAAAGGCCTTAATTTTGCACCTATTCTTTCATCATTCTCGCAGTAATTAGTTAACAGCTCCGTGGTATAGTTGTAAGAGTGCCTGTAACTAATTGTAACAACTCAAATGCCGTGTGTTCGAGTCCCACGTCTATAGTGGCAATGTGTTTTCGCCGTTGGGAAAGTAATTTTAACGACGCTTCACCCCATACGGCAAGGAGATGAAATAACAAGGCCATAGAACACTTTGCACACACTACCCTATACCCTAAGTCTCCTCCGGTTACGACAAGCGAAATATATTGTAATCTCGTTAGACTACTTATCTACACATACAAAAAAATCCTATTTTCGAGAGTTTCATTAGGGTTTAGCGTTTCTTTTCGTCTAAAATTTTCCAAAATTGCTCCTTGTAAATCGATTGCATGTGCATTATTATGTTGTACATGCTGACCAAAAATTAAGAACTTCTATATATGTTTTGGAGTGGTTGTCATGCTTGCTTTTGGTCATTTTAACAATACTTTTAAAATCACCTTCTATTACCATCTTATACCTTATTGATAATTTCTTCACAATGTAATAATATATTGACGTAAAAATCATACAATGTCACTGAAATATCACTCAATATATGTAGCAAGTAATATTTGATATCAAAAATTGTATGCTCTTTACTTTCGTTACAATAGCATATTGCTATCGAACATTCTGACTTTGATGTTTTAGGGTATTTAAGGGTATAGCGTCAGCTGTTTGTCCTATATTGAATTTCCTTTTATATTTCAATTTCTTTTATTAAACGCGCCACGAAATGAAATGAACAAGTAATTAGATAAATATAGAACGTAAATATACAAAGCTTAAGCCCTTAGGCTGCTATTAACAACTGCCAGATAAGTTGTGATTGATATTATTATAAAATATATTTTATATATTGAAATGTACTCAATTTCAGCGAGTTACATTTAGGATAATCTATACTACTATTTCTGTGTGGCAGTTCATTAGGAATCAGGATACTATTTGGTACACAATTGCTATTTTCGCCCGAAACAATAAAAGTATATCATGAGGAAATGAATCAAACACAATTTTGAAACTGACTCTGTGATCTATTACATCTTCTGCTACAACTCTCTGTCATTATAATTAACAATGCGCTGTACTGCAAGAGGTCTATTATTTTTTCTGCCAAAACATAATTTGAAATTGTAATTAAGTCTTCAGATCTAGTTTTAAAAAATAAACTATTTCTGCGCTATTTAGGAAAATTCGCAAAATGTCTTGTTATGCACGTAACTTTTTAAATATTGCTATTTAATAACTGTTAACTGAAACACAAATGGGTAGAAGGTATTTATTTAACAGAAAAATATGCATATACAACTTTCAATCATCAGCTAAAAATTTCCTTTTATAAGATTTCCTTGCGTGAGGTTTACCGGAACAGCCTCTCTGAAGATCCCAGTAATGCCAATGTCGTTTTGAAATCTTTCCCCCTGTTTCTCATTGACATCTTCTAAGTTTTCCGGAAAACGAGCGAAGTGGCTGTGAAGGTAATGAATAATTAATTCACCGTGGTGTACCTCAAAAACTTGACCTGCTAGGAAGAAATGCCGGTTATTTTTGGAACCAGCACATTAGAAATACGCTGAATTAGTTCGTATTTTATAGACACCACGATAAAAATTTTATTTTGTTGGCCGGTGTTATCGCTCTGCTTTGTAAGAAACAAACACTAAAGTTAGAAGTTCATTTCTCTTCTTTCTTTTAAAACCTTCAAAAGAGTAGTAGATAACCAATTAGTAGAGGAACTTACATGTTGACCAGTTGGTTTTCCTCCCTTCTGCTATAATTTTAATACAATTAAACAAGAACATTATTTTACATTCAACACATTGGTAGGGTTGAAAGTTTCTGTAAGCCTGCGAGATGGTATGATGGAGTTGGGAGCTAGATTTTGACAATCGAAATGTTGCAGCTCTCATTATACCAACTGCTTGGTGGTCCAGTGGTAAGAAGGCCACCGCTTGAATTTGGGAATTCACGTGTCATGCTTTCGAAACCATCGTCCAAGTATCGTGGCAATACTTTCTCTATAATTTAAGGCTCCTTTGTTTATGACAAACTAAAACAGCTTATACCCTCGTTGGGCCTCTCACTACAAAAAAGAATTCACCAAATATCATAAGGACTTTCAAAAAATGTAAGTCGTTTATCGTACAGTTGTACGAAAGCTATTTGAAACAGCTTAAAATATGTATCATTTACAACAAACGGTAAGTCTGCGTGATTATTTTTGTTTAATTATTGAAAGACTATCATATCCTAGTTACTGAATAATTACTTTTTCAATTGAACAAATCAAACGTTAATCAATACGTGCATATTTCAAATTACACGTGTTGTATTTGAATCAATCGAACTTCTGTAAAATAGAAAACTATTAAAGCGGTTTAAAACAGGTGGGAAAATACATGCTCTAATCATTTCAATTATTTTAATTACTTGCGTCTACCGTTACGTTGAAGATTCCTTACGGTTTATACAATTAAAACACGAAGTGCAAATATTAACGTGCTACATAGATTCAAATATGAGCTTCTCGAGCTTTAGGACGTTGTAAGTAAAAAGTTACACTAGAGACTGGATTATATGCAAAGTGCATATAATTTATTTACTTTATTTATTATATTTTACGTCTATTTGTAGATGTAAAATATAATAAATAAATAAAATAAAATAAAATATATGCACTTTGCATATAATCCGGTCTCTAGTGATTAGTAATTAGTAGTGTATTAAAATATTATGCTTGTATTATTCTGCTTATATTCTTTTTATACTGGGTATCCCAAAAGTCTTTCTCAATTTGTTTTGTTCACTACACGAACACAAGTTGAGTGGGGAGTATGTTAATCACTAACCCTGTCCTTGGGAATGTAGTCGCTGTGGAGCGTTTTACAGGAACAGAACATGCGTGCTGTGTGCACGACTTTTACAAAAACTTCTCAGATGAGGGGGATTTTCATCTGAATAACCACGTAAACACTCGCTACCGCTGTTGTATTACGTACCACACTTAAAAGTAACCTTAGTGTAAAGATCTGTCGAATATTTTAATTACTGAATGACTACTAACAAAATGACAAAGTATTTAATGGTAAGCTCTCTATTGCAAGCTATTAGATTTTTTGGACAAACTTTATTTCTAAATGTGATGAACATGTAGCATATGGTTTTGCAGTTCTGAATATCTGTTGAAAGAATGACGACCGTGTTATACATTAAAAAAAAACAGATTTGGTATGTTGTGCTCTAGTTTTCATAGTTTTATTTTTCTTTAATCCTGCGTCCTTTGTACTTTACGGTGTCGGACTATCATTCTCTTATTTTTGTCTTCCGCAGATTCCTATTCTGAGCCAGTTGTTTGGCTTCAATCCATTTAATATTTCTTTTTTCTAATCTTCTATGCATTTGCTCTTTCCAGGGATCTACCAATTCTGTTTTTGTCCTCTGTTTTGGTCTCAAAACTCCTCTTTGTTATTCGATCTTCCATTCTGTGTATATGCCCAAGCTACCCCAGTTGTCTCTCCTCAATGATTACTTCGATTGGCTTGATGTTTAGACTATTAGTGGTTGCCGTGTTTCTGATTTTGTCTTCTCTTGTTACTCCCTGTATTCTTCTTAGGAATCTTAGTTCCATGTCTTTAACTTTGCTTTTAATTCTATTCGTGGTTTTCCATGACTTACTGCCATATCTTAGTGTTATTCTCACCAACCTTTTATACACCTCTGTCTTTATTTGTTTTGGTATTTCTGTTTTATCTAGTAATGCATTTCTTAATGTATTTTATATATTTCTTTGGATTTCTACTGCAAGAAATAAAGTAATATCCTTCCCTTTTATTATTTATCAAGTAAACTTTCTGGTTCGCAATGCTGATTGTCATAGTTTAAAATTAGAACAAAATAAATGAGCCGTTTGTTTAAAGTGGAAGTGGATTATGCCAAGAAAATCTTCACTTTTTAATAAAAATACATATCGACTTGATTATGTTCAAAAAAGCCGTAATACATCCATCACATTTTTGACAATACGATTATACATATTTGGGATAAAAATTGACTAGACTTTAGAGTATATGGCAAATATACGCAGTGGAATTTGAAGGTAATTTTACTTTTCGTAAGTTGAATGTAACTATAGAAGTAAAAAATATCCCAGCAAGTATTTTTACACGCCATTTTTTTCAGGTTTTGGATATTGCACAGTAATCAGGTCTTCTAGAACCAGGTTTTTTTTGTATAAACTCGATTTCAAATTTTCCACTCTAATCGAGTACTTTTTATGTCGATAATAAAAGTTTAAGACAAGCTAAAGTTATGTTACCGTTCGAACTTGTAAAGTCAAAGAAAAAAAACTTGATGTTGGAAAATACCAACAGATGCAGCGCTCGATTCGAATGGCATACGTTTTCTCGAAAACATGTAGTATAAAGTTCTGTGGTTGTTTTATTTTTCTTTCTACTGAAAATCTCCCTCGTTCTTTCGAAACAATATACAGAATTTTATGGGGCGTATGATCTTTTCAAGAACAAATCGGACACAATATTGGTATTTTTATTTATTCTATTCCTGGTGGAATTGTAAACAGTAATAAGTTAGAATTTCCAAAAGCAAACGGATCGGAGTTGAAAGTGGTCATAATAATTAATATTTTAATGTGTAGACATTCTTTTATGTCGTAATTTCATGGTGTTTTGCCTATTTAATTAATTGAAGACACGTTACGTTAGAAATACCTCCACATTTTTTGGCAAAGCGTCGTGTAATTAATACATTTTTGATGCCAGTAATAAATTTTTGGAATATTTTCAAATTGACTTGGTCGTATTCCCGCTGGTTTAGTGGTAGTTTCGGTTTACGGAAATTCTTTATTTTTACTGCGTATTTGGAAAATTTTCTATGCTTTTTGTTAATTGTGGTCTACAATTCAATTGAATGTTTTGCAATGTTTACGTCAATACTTAGTCATTTGTATTGAACCAGTTTTTATGTTTTAATCTTCTGGATTCTATTTTTTCCTTTGTGATTTAGCTGGGAAATTTGCAAATCATCTTTGGTATTTTATATTTTTGTAATAACTTTTATATATATATATATTTATTATCCTAGAACTATGAAGGACGACTACGGCAATACGTATAACGACCCACCTTCCATAGTGAGCGCCTTGCGGGAGTTTTTCCAATCGGTGTACCTTCCTTCATTTGCTCCGACGCCTGTTGCTCCAATTGCTTCGTGCGCTACTATGGTTGACCTAGGTTCTGTAACTGAGATGGATGTGGTGTGTGCTATGAAATCCTTAAAGAATAATTGCACGGCGGGTAGTGATGACATTCCGGCCTTTTTTGTTAGGGATTGTGCAAATATATTTGCTTCTCCTCTTTGCTACTTGTTCAATCTTGCTCTCAAGACATCCACCTTCCCGTCTGTGTGGAAGATTGCCAAATTGGTGCCTGTTTTTAAAAATGGTGAGAAGTGTGTTATTTCCAACTATCGTCCCATATCGTTATTAAATAATTTTGCTAAAGTTTTTGAGAAATGTTTGTACAAGTATATTTATGCTCAAGTTAGACACTGGGTTTCAAATGACCAACACGGTTTCGTTGCTCAACGATCTACGGTAACTAATCTTGTTACAATTACACAATACCTATCTGATAGTATTGATGCCGGTGGGCAGGTAGATGTTGTGTATACTGACCTAACAAAAGGTTTTGATCGAAACGACCACACCGTGCTTATTCATAAATTGACAATATTGATTTTCGTCTTCTCTTTTGTCTTTATTCCAATCGTATCTTCTTGATAGAAAGCAATTTGTGACATACATGGGATTTCAGTCTGATTGCTTCTCGCCGAGCTCTGGAGTTCCTCAGGGGAGTAACTTGGGTCCACTTCTGTTCCTCATATATATAAATGATTTGTGCTATCAACTGAACTGTCCAAAGTTGTTATACGCAGATGACTTGAAGTTGTACTCAACAATTAATAATTCTCAGGATTGCAATCATTTGCAAAGCCAACTCGATATATTCCACACGTGGTGTGTCAACAACAAACTAACAGTTAATGTAAACAAATGCAAAATTGTCACCTACACTCGTAAGACGACTCCAATTATATATACCTACCACTTGGCTGGATCTTCTTTACCTAGAGAGACCTCTATGAGAGACTTGGGCGTCGTCTTTGACTCAAGACTGACCTTTATGGAGCACATATCCAGTATTTGTACATCAGCGTTGAGTATGTTAGGATTCATTATACGTGTTACACGATCATTTGCTTCTATAACAGCTATTCTTCCTCTTTATTTCGCTTTTGTTCGGTCTCGACTGGAGTATGCGTCCGTGGTCTGGTCACCTATGTACATCTATCAGATACATCTTCTAGAGCAGATTCAGAGAAGGTGTTTGAAGTTCTTGTACTTTAAAAAATTTAATACTTACCCGATACAAGGATTTAGCCACAGTGCTCTGCTAGACGCATTTAATATTGATTCATTAGAACTACGTCGAAAACAGGCTGAGTGTAAATTCCTATTTACTTTACTTCATAATGGTCTTGATGTACCTGAGTTGTTGAGTAAAATCAACTTCATTGTACCACGTTCAGGATCTAGGCAAACAAATACATTTTACTGTTTCGCACCTAGAACAAACATCGCCATCAGGTCCCCAATACACAGATTGTGTAGCAATTTCAACTCTATGGAGTTTGCCGAGTTGGATATACATACCTGCACTTTACTGTCCCTTTTGACGGTATGTAGATCGCGTGCGTTACACTTAGTTGAATACTTTTTCCGTTCTCTTTTTTTCCTAACCACTGGTAAACTACTTTTTTTTAATTTAAATTAAAGCAACTAGTTACTAAGTTTTCTAATTTGACATACTTTAATTTTATGTTATTTATATTTGCATGTCTACATTATTTAACATTGCCTTGTAATTGGATATTTGTATCTGTTGGGCATTAAATATTATTATTATTATTATTATTATTATTATTATTATTTGGTTGTTTCAATTACTTAATATTATTTATATTTGAATTTAACAAAAAAAAATTAAATAATAGAACCCATTTGGCAAATTAAGAGCCTGAAATTTTCCACCACAATATGTGCAAGCAAAAAGTATTACACAGAAATATTTAAATTTTAGCTCCTAACCCAAAGACCAAATTTCCTACCACAACAAAAATAATCTATTTGCATTCAAAACAATATATACAAAGTAAAGTAATAAAAAGACACAAGCGAAAAGCTAGAATAAGCCACAAATATCTACCTCAAAACAATTCCAAACGATATCACAAATTGTAGTGGATGCCGAAACCGTCTCAGATTGATTCGCTTATTCTTCAATTGCTTAATCTTTATCAAAACACGACTGGGTGGCATCACTAGTGCTATTTTTTGGCGGACTGTAGAGTGCTGGGGGTGCCACGGTCGGTTCCTATGTATTCAGGCCAAGTATTTCTATTGTGTCTACTGTGCATCAGATATTGCATTGGTCTCGTTAATTTAACTAACAAGATAATTAAATTTCAAGTTTGTTATGACACGTGGACCTATTTTTTTGCACAGCAGTGTATATTAAAATAACTGTACAATATAAAACATGAAATTCTGTAGTACATTCATGTACAACGTTTTTAATATGCCTAATAATATAAGAAACACACATTTTCGAGACAATCTGAGCATATGTATGTCCACCCTATTCACTTTGAGGCCATTGTTTACAATTCTTTAACTCGTTTTCTGCAATTTTTCCCATTAATTTTCTCACAGATTTCATTAAGACAAATGGTTGGAAATCTGAGATATTCTTACTAATAATTTGTTTGTATTTACAGCGAGAAAAGTAATAGATAATTGACTACGTTCTTATATTTTATATATATATATATAAAGGTTTAAATAGAGTTGTTAGTGTATATTTTTTGATACAGCTTAACTAACATAAATAAAATGCTTTTACTTGCGAGTGTTTTTATATATCATTTGTTTCTTAATATACACAAGTATGTTGTAAATATTTTATTATACTGTTAACATCAGATAAGCGGCTTACACATGTACATTAGGAGAGTTTAATGAAATTGTCCCTCTACCAACTGGTAATAACAACATGTTACACTACCCAGACTATAATTAAATTCATCTAATTTCGCCAACCGGTTCGCTAAAATGTTATTTACTACACACGATGCACATGCAACAGTTGGTTTGTCGAATTTGAACGATTGTATGATAGGTGTCGCTACGGTACGGTGCACTAGCGTCATCTATTTCTACTTCGTTGCAACCGGACTGCAATCGTACTCGTGCAAATGCAGTAGCTCGCTGAAATTTTCTAGAGATCGCGCGCGACTGGTCTAATTAGAAAAAAAATCGTTTATAAATAGCATCGTGTAAATAGTTTACGATATGCGATTTTTTTCCCCGAGTTGCGCTGGTTAGCAACCTTTCTTACTTCAAGGTTTTTCTCACTTGATCGCGATGTCTGCGGAATACGTAACTAATGAGAATGTTGTTTCGTTCGTTTATAGAATCTTGAACGATATTTAAAAGTCTCTTTTTCTTGCTTAATAGTAGCGTTAGTGAGCTTAGTTGTAATTACTTTAATGTTTAGTTTAGGCCCCTGAATTGCTATTTCTTTTCTGTTTCATTTCAACTTCCCATCAAAGTAACATGTGAACATTTACCTACATGATTCTTTGGATAAACCAAGCAACGTTAGCTTTCTTCATTGTTTGAAGTAAATGCCAGAAATTTAATCTTTTTAATGTGGGTTATTTTCTATTTTAGTTCTCAATATTCAAGGGGAACTTTCGGTTATTTAGATGTATGGATATAGTTTTGTGGTGAAAGAAATTTATCGTTGTAATGTATTTGTAATGCGTTATTTGTCTAATTTTGTTCTGTATTCTTTCGTACTTTTTGTTCAACACTTTTATGGCTACAATTTTGTAAATAGTGGTAAATAAAATTTCATTTGAAATCAGAAATCCAGGCTCAGCGAATTTTTTATAATAGAAATGATTGTTTACTTGGTGGTACATTTCTGTAACACTTTAAAAAAGAGATAAACTTATACACTACCGTCCATATATATGGGGACGATTATAAACTGTATAAAAATATACAGGAATATTAATACTAATACCTTAATCTCCTGTATTGTACATTTATACAAATAATTATAGCGCAGTTTATATAAACAATACCCTAATATAGTATACTTTTATTATTTTACATTTTATGGAGCTGCATTAATCCTAAACTGTAATCAGATTCAGATAATTTCTTGGAAAGAATTGTTTGTAATGTAGGACGAAACGGTTCCAAGAAATAAATTATAAAATAGCGCTAATTTAATTCAAAATTTGTTGACGTGTGTGTAAGATCGTAGTTAAAAATGCCGAAACGGCGAGAAACATTGTTTCAAAAACGTTTAGCCGTTATCGCTAAAAAAGAGAAGTCAGCAACGCACAAGAATGTCAAGAATCTGTGCACCCATAATTCAATCTTGAGGTGGCATATTAACACGAAATCACTTTCAATAAATATTTTGTAGTACTTTTTTGTTTCCTTTTCATTTTTAAACATTCTCTTCGCGATGTCAAAGACCGATTATTACAAACCACTTCTATAATTCAATTCAAATAAAAAAAAACGACAATTTTATAGTTGTCTCCATGTATATGGACGGTAGTGTACATACTTTATGTTTTGATGAAAAGTGGTATAACCTGCAATCATAACTAAAAATTAACGGTAATGAAACTTTTTGATGGCATTTGTAATATTTCCATAGGGATGAGACTCGAATATTTAATTATTAAAAACCTATAAACCTATAAAAAATTACTATTTTATTGTTTTAATACTTGTTTTCTATTAAAATAAAAGACTAATCACCTGATTATGAAGACATATCAATTGTTAATAGATTTGAGGAGCTTAATCCTGGTTTTAATTGTTGTGAACTGACAATTTACTCATCGTTTGTTTATGCTTCTATCCACCATCAACGTAAGAGAGTGATTGTGAGTTGTAGTTTGATAATAACTGGAATTGGTCGACACAATTCATATTCGTGTTGTAATCCGTAACAGTATTAGGGCACGGTACCTTGATAACATATCCATCTTTTTGTTTTTGATTTACTGCGTTAGCCATTTCTAGATGTAGATAGTTAGATAGAGAAAGCACATATCTCTTGTCTTTCTACTTGATTGCTGCATCAACTGTTTATCGGGCATAAGTATCTAGTGTATCCAATACATTTATGTCATTCTCCCTTAGATATGTCATCTACTATAACACTATTGAAAAAATTATCAAAGTATAAAAATTATACTTTCCTTTGTAGTTCTATTTTCCTATCAGATTCAATAATTTTTTTTAAATTTAAATGAAAGCAGATCATCTTCGTCATCAAATTCGTGGTCCCCATCCTCAGTTGCAGCAGTATCTTCAATCGACATAAACTTTGGAGTTATGTTATCCGTAACTTCCAGTATTGCTTGACTATCGTCTAGAACCTCTTCTTCGTCTTCAGATATTGGATGATAGATATAATTTATTTCCTCAAGTATTTCCTCGTAAAGTAAAAGGCAAATCCTCTTCTCTCACAGTATCTGGTACTAGGGCGAATCAAATATGAACCAGACACTGGTTTTAAAACATTTATTGGTACAGTAAAAAGAAATTTGAATACACCTTATTTTTCTATATTATTTTCCTCTTTCATTCACATATTTTTTCAACCTTATAGGAAGTTTCATTTCGTCATTAAAGAATAAATGCGGTCGCGTCTGTAAGTAACCAACTGCGCACAAACATTTCCACACCTTTATCGCCGTCAAAGTGGTAACCTCGCAGTTCTTCTTTGAGTGGCTCATACATGTAGTAGTCACACCGAGTATTGTCATGGAGTAAAATCGCACTTATAGGCATGTCCTGCCTTTTTCTTCAATAAAGTCACGGATCGTACGAATATTCGCCTCACTAGTGCTCATACGCGGTCGGCGTGCATGGCACTCGTTCTCCACTGACTCTTAGCCATCGGAAATTTTTTCTTGTGCCAGTCGTAGACTTGGATCTTTAAAAACGTTTTTTCAGCGAACTGCGTAGTTAGTCGACGAAAAATATCGACAGGTTTTACGCCTTCCCGCGCCAAAAATTTAATAATAATACGTTGCTCAATAGACATGATGACACTAACAGCCCATCTGTTTTGGTGAACCGAACGGATTTACTCCCCTCGACCTTACACCCTTCCCCTCTCAACATATGTCAAAACGTCACGCCACTTACTTCATCTAGAGGGCGTTAAAAAGAAAAGTCCGGTTCATATTTGATTCGCCCTCGTATGTACCAAAACTAAATGATGCGCGCCCCGAATAACACCGATAGAAAAGGAGATATGGAATGATAAAAACATAAATTTTCCATCGGAAACATGAAAACCGCAATTGTATTCTGTGATGAAGTATTACAAAAACAATTACATGCAATGTAAATTTGATGGTGACGATTACCTCTTCTCTTCCGGATCTTAATCCCATAGTGTTGGTTTGGCCCTATGTTAAAAAAAGAGAGTAGGCATTACTTTGGAGCTAGTGAAACAGAAACTTTAAAGTTAACTACAGGGGAAAAATGAATAAAAAAGGTAATAGAAGTGGAAAGAAAGTATTAGGAAAATGCAAAAATTACCGATTTAAGAACCAAAAAGTTATGATTAATATCAAGCGACACATCTGACGATGACGATTATTTTGAAATGTGATAATGATTCTGAAAGTGACAATCTATATTGTAACTAACTATACCATACTTCTCCTATTAATTATATTTTTCGTATCATTTACTACTTCTTTGAAATAATATATTAATATTATATTGCGCGATATTGTACTTCGGCGTTTATCTCTTTTTACATCTTTTATACAAATAGTTGCTATAAATATTTTGTTCTACAGTTGCGAATTCTTTACCTAAATAAAGTGTTTATCAGTGGGTGTTCGAATTTATTTTTACTGCATGATACTAATAGCTCTCTGTTCATATCGTGTTTGTTGTCTTCATAATCCTAACGTCACCGAAGGAGACATTGGCATGCACCGGAATTCGCCTATATAAGTATTACAAACCGACAGTATTACTGTAACTTCTAAATTTTTAAGAATAATTATTTGTTACTTTTACACTAAATGAACAAAGACAAGTAACATCTCTCTTTCTTCTTTTAATGAAATGGAACGATACAACCGTATAGTATACCAGAAAAGAACAGGACCCTTAACAAAGAAAATTCACCAAATTACAATTTCCTTACACTAACTTGGTGTTCCATTTAAAAATAACGAGTTTAAATTTAAGTATTACTGGATTCAAATATTCTCTTTTTAGCATTTACACGAGAAAAATATCATTGTCATCATAAATTACAAGCTTCAAATACCGTTAATAATTCTCTAATTTACTTCCTAATATTATTTTTCCACGATGCCTACACCAATACAACAAAACAATTTCAGCGCAATTTCATCGTGTAAGCAATTATACCACCAATTATAGATAAATAGCAGAAATTACAGGCAAAAGTTAAGTGAAACAAAGAAATCGTATAGAGAGAAAACGTTTCTGTTACGCTCGATAATCTCAACTATCTACTTAATTCAATAGGGAAACCAATCGCCGATTTTACCTCTGCGTTTCTCACGATCTCTGAAGGCACGATCTAGCTAACGCATTATCTTCCTTTTGTGCACGATCAGTGTATTTTTTTGTTCTCAATTTTTGAAATTCCCGTTGCT
Organism: Trypoxylus dichotomus; assembly: GCA_023509865.1. Taxonomy (NCBI): domain Eukaryota; kingdom Metazoa; phylum Arthropoda; class Insecta; order Coleoptera; family Scarabaeidae; genus Trypoxylus; species Trypoxylus dichotomus. Next base: position 42,516,237 of record CM042081.1, read on the forward strand.
GCGGGCTCCGGGTAGGATAATACTATTGTTCGTGCTTTTTTGATTAAGCGCAGAAAGTGTGTCGTGTTGCATTTGCTACTGAACGACAGCTTTTGACCTTTCATTCAATACACACGGGACAGTATAAATAGATTAATGCGATGAAGTGACATGTAAGTGTTACTTTCATTGTTACACTGTCAGAATAATCGCTCTTGAAGTAGTAAATGCAATGGGTTGAATATATGATAAAGGCAATGATGAAGGTGTGTCTTATAAAACTGTATACTGGCGACATGAAAAGTAAAATATTGTAGTTGTAAGTCGTAAGTAATGCATTATTACATCAATACAGAATTTATATCGTTATTATTGCTTCTTTTTTGTAAAATATAAATAAGTTTCTTGGATCGTAAATAACAGTACCCCAAATGACGATTGCAAGGACTGTGTGGATGTACAATTCACAGGTATAGCAGTAAATTCCACTCGCACAAATTAATTAATTATGCGGAACGCAGCGTTTCGGGAGCACCGACTGTCAGTAACATTTGTTGACAATGGGAGCCCACGTGCTCCCGAAACGCTGCGTTCCGCATAATTAATTAATTTGTGTGAGTGGAGTTTACTGCTATACCTGTGAAACAGTACCCCAAAATATATAAAGTGAAATTTCTATAGTACGACACAAACTCTTAAATAGAATATTTGTTTTTTTTTTATCCTCGAGAACCATGGATTAATAGCAAATGAACACAAAAATAATATTGAAAAACTTATTGCATATTTTCCAGAAAATATTTGTAATAATTGTAATTTAATACAATGACTAACACAGAACGGATAAATAAACAAGAACATTGCAACCCTGTCTAGACTAACAACTTTACAACCACTGCTATTCGTAGTGAAAAACGCGTTTGCCTAGGTCATATATTTAAAATGCAAGATGCAAAAGTTTTATGGAAGAATTTAAAATCATTCAACATTTATAACTAGAGACCGGATTATATGCAAAATGCATATATTTTATTTTATTTATTTATTATATTTTACGCCTATATGTAGATGTATTACACTGACTAAAATTAATTAACTTTAATCAGTGTAATACATCTACATGTAGACGTAAAATATAATAAATAAAATAAAATATATGCACTTTGCATATAATTCGGTCTCTAATTACTAGAATACCAAAGACTCGAGATTACCAGTCCGTTTGTCGGACGTTAATGAAAATAATAATCATTTCTTTGGTTATGTATATCACTGCACATACTGCTACTACATTTAATTTCATGTTACTATCAGCTGATGATATTAATGTTTTACTTAATTCTATTAGATCTTAATTAACGGGTATTGACGGCATCTCTATTAAAATGTTAACTTTATGTTGTACACACTTGTTGCAGACAATTACCGATATAATTACCCCTGCTTGTTGGAGGATGTTTTTCTGGATTGCTCCAGAAAGAGTATTATTACACCTACTCTGAAATTTAAAACACCTGCAGATTGTTCTGATTTACAGTCAGCTACTAGAAAAATCACTTAGTTTGCAAATTCGACATTTTCTTGATATTCACGTCTTAAGATTTGCTGTCAGATTATAGCTGTGAATCTGAATTGGCTTATATTGTAGATGATTTGCTACGTAGTATTGGTAACAACCTAGCTACTGCTTCGATTTTATTAGAATATTCAAAGGCTTTTGATGCCATTAATCGTTCTCTTTTACTTGCTATTTTAAAGCATGTTCGTTTTAGTGCAAGTTCCGTATCATTCTTCGCTTCATACTTGTCAAATTGAGGTCAAATAGTTTCATATAAGGATTCGTTGTCTTCCCCACTTCCTATTGTATCTGGGATTCCATGGGGTAGCGTTCTTGGTCCTATCTTGTGTACGATCTGTACATCTAATATAAAATGCTTCAAACATTGTAAATAACCATCTTTATGTTAATGATTAATTAACTAATTTATTACTTTTTTAACGCTTGTAACGCTACTATCTGTAACACTTGGCTAACATTTTCATTCTTCAGCATTTTCTTTCTTTTATTTATTATTTGTAACTTTGGTTATGCCATTATATTATATGGGCCATCTTCATATATGAGGGGAAGAACTGTCGCTTATTTCTAAGCCGCTGATCCTATCTATTTGTCACATTTCTATATATGTTTATCTTTTTAAGTTTGTCTGTATATTTGCTTTTAATTTTGTGCTAATAACCGCATATTATTATTTAATATTGTGCATAGAGGATAAATGCCTCCATTTTGTTTCCGATCTTCGTAATGAATGGAAAGGAAAAGCTTTTTTATAAATTATTTATTTAAATTTTTGGCAATTGATTTTGGCGATGTCCTATCTTCAGGCCAAACGTTAATTTGACGGTATACTATTGCAAAGTTTTATCGGAATCATTGAGCTATAAGGTTACTTACTCTGGTAATGAGTTTTTCTTGGAATTTTGATGCAATACAGTTAGTTGTGTTAGTTGCTTTATTGCATTTTATAATCCAAGGTCTGTTTGTACCATATCATTGTGGTTTGTAATAGTTCAAAATTTACTGTTGTTGGGTCCACACGAGCGGATTGTTTTCTGCGAATTTTGATATTCCTTATTTATTTTTGTTTATTTATTATTTGATTTTTCTTTGATATTATGATGAAAATCAAAGTGTTGTCCGTACATATGCGTGCTTTAATTGTTAGTTATCATAGAACGGGTAAAAGCAATCGACAAATTGCACACGAATTGAAAATTAGTAGGTAAACAATGGACTAGAACGTGAACAAATTTGCATGTAGTGGTAGTTTTTTGAGAGAGAGAGAGAGAGAGAGAGAGAGAAGGAGAAGTGGGCGACCGAAAAAAACGACACCAGCAGAAGATCGAGTAATGTAAGGATTGGCAAAGGAAATCAACGATAAACCGCGCCAGAAGTCGTGGTTGAAGTGAACGGGAGACACAAGAAACCTATTAGTGTGACGTCTGCACGAGCTGTAAACTTCGAACTTCTACTCGTCACTCCCCAACACCTTTTTACAGTTTTCGATCGTCTAATTCTTGTGTGCTTGTGCCCACTCATTCCTCTTCTGCTTTTTTTGATTCCTTTATAAGGGTTTTGTTACGGCTATTCATCGGCGAAGTCCAACTTTACGTAATCGCCGTTTCAGTGTAGTCACAGTAATCGGTTTTCTACATCCTCCGTTCACTTCAGCGGCGACTTCTGACTCGTTCTTTTTCGTCAATTTCCTTTGCTAATCCTTACGATTACACGATCATTGTGTTGAAAAAGCCATTTGATCACTAACGTTCAATACGCGTGCAATTTGCCGATTGCTTTTACCGGTTTTGTGGTAACTCACAATTAAAGCACCCATCTGTATGGGCAACACTTCAGGTTGGGCCATAAAGTCACAAATAACTAAGAAATATCAAAATTCGCTGGTGTGTGTTCCCAACAACAGTAAATTTCGAACTAACGCTAACTTCAATTACATGGTACAAAGAAACCTCGGATTATAAGATGCAGTAAAACAATTAAATGTATTGCATCAAAATTCCAATTCTCTGAGAGATCGGGTATAGCTAATTTTTATTTCCAAGAACTCGCTCTAATCATGCGTATATTAGTGAAGCTTACTGATAATGTGTATGATAAATATGAGGATTGTTTGTATGTACTCTTGTTATTTGTAGTAGATGATTCATGACGAAATAATAAGAAAAAAAACATAGATGCCTAAATACTTATAAACGTCCTTGTTAAGGACTTAACATTGTTTTTTGTGTTTTGTAAGTTTTTTACTATTATGTATTTTATCTTCTTTGCATTATTATTTTCATTTAGAATATTATTTTATTTTCATTTTTATATTTATTTATTTTCATTCTTATATTTATTTATTTTGCTCTCTTATATCCAATTTTATTTTAATATGTATGTACATTACGCATTGTATATGTATGCAAGTCAGCCATTCGCATTACGCTAGCTAAAACTGCCTAATTAGAAATCATTCACTGCAACGTCGTCGGATATGTAATGGGAGTTTTCTTGAAATTTAAGGTACACAAGCATAGGCAGTCGTCTCCCGCGCGACAGTCGAGGTATTAGCGATCGTGCACTCTCGGTCACCGTTCGTGCCTCGTCGTAACGTGTACAGTAACGTCGTCGTAAGATAATTAGAGATTTCTAAGTTTTTCTAGTTTTGGCGGGAATCGTCGAGGACGTTGTCTATACATTTATTTCTGGCGGGAGTCATTTGGTAACGTCGTCGGACCACACGTATAGATTTTTTTAATAAGTATAAATTCTCGATTTTCTATCATCGTACGTCGAGGCTACTGTGTCCATTGTCGTCTATACATATTTTTAGTCTTCAGTTAAGCTTGTGTCGGAAATTATTTTGGTGAGATTGTCGGCGCGCATGTATAGACCTCCTCTACAAGTACGATCACTCCGCTTCTTGCTGACGGTCGTTGCGGCCGCAGCGCCCGTTGTCTTTTGTACGTTTGTTCGGTCCTTGTCGTATCGGGACTTAGAAATTTTTCATTTAGTTGCTCGTCGTAGCGGACGAGTGTCCCGGACCAGTTTTCTTATGTAATGTCGGCATCATCGCTCCGTTTTACTTGTCGGTGCACAATTCGCACATTTGCTGGTTACTGGATTTTTCCCTTCTTTGGGGCGCAGTAGTATAGAGCTAAAGATTGCACATAGCGTAATATTTCAAACGAGAACGCCTGGGTAGCTATGACATTACTTTTGTATTGAGATCGGCTATTATCGCTACTGTCGCCCTCGACCAGGCGTTCAATCTCTAAGAGATAGGGTGGGTTCCCCTATAAATGTGAATATAACAAACGTATTTGGTCAAGTACAAATACATGCCAATAATACAGGGCCAAGTCCCTTAGGCAAATTTAAAACAAGGAAAGTATATTAGGCTCCCGGAAAGGGACATATAAATAAGCATAGCACCGAGGTGCGCTTATAAATTTAAGAAATAAATAGGGTTGGCTCCCCTATAAAAAGGTAGTGGTGCATGCAAACAGATAGAGGCATTAGTACATGCCTCTGACAAAGCTTCAGCGGAAGCATATAAGAGTTTAACCTTTTAAACAGAATTAAGACATAGCGTTGCAACGTACATGCTGAGGCATTACTTTATGTTGCTACCAATGAAAATACATATACAAATGCTAATGTACATTACATGTATAAGAGAGCTCGAATAACTGCAATTATTGCAAATCTACATATCTTACGTACATCGTACATGTACATAGGCAAGAGTGGAAACCGTGTAACCATTTCATTTTTAAATATATTTTTTTTGCGCATGCGCATTGAGTTTCACTGTACAACCTCTCCTCTAGTAAATAAGCGAACATACTCTACAAGTAAGTATTGGTCAAGTAATTTAGGAAATTACGAGCAGGCTACAGCGGCGTTGTTCTTCAAACCAGGAGAACGTAACAGTCCTAAATTAACACTTGACCCGAATACTGCAAATCGCTAAAAGCAATCTAAATTCTATGAGATCAATTATTCAAAATATCTTCAAAAGTCCGTTTCTTTAGATTATCCATCAACTCCGTCAATGTTGAAGCAGGTATTTTATTTCAGCAAGCTTCAGTTCATTGACACTGTTACATTGTCTGTTATCAACATGTGCCTTTATTGCCAATATTACCTAGCGGTTTTCAATGAACTTCAAATCGGCTGAGCGACCTAATCATTGTAATAATTTGATTTCCTTTTTAAGAAATCAATTATTTGTTCATCTGCAAATACGGACAGGACAGCAGTGTTATTCTACTGAAATATTCAATTTTACGACCGCATTTATTCACCAAAAGGTATTATTACTGTTTCCAAAAATTCTATAAAAGAATTGGGATTTAAGTAGAAATAAAACATATTATTATAAATATTATAAAAGCTATTTTAATAGCTGAATATTAACTGCAATTTCATTTTTGATCGTAATAGTCATGGTCCAATAATAGTTAACGTCTAGTTAATTAATTCGATAAAGTAAACATTTTCGCGACTCCGGTGGGATTCGAACCTATGATTACTGCCGCTTAACTGTTTACGCCACGGAGTCTGTAGATTCGAATCATTAGATCACTTACTTAGATCTAACATTGATAGCAGATGCATCGTAATGTATGGACAAACAATAGTTAATATAAGAAAAATTAAAGAAAACAGGACCCAATCTCACATTATCTTGGATTTAAACACAGTGAGATTGGGTCCTGTTTTCTTTAATTTTTCTTATATTAATCTGACTGTATTTAAATCCAAGATACTGTGAGATTGGTCCCGTTTTCTTTTCTTTTTCCTATGTTTTGATATGAACTCATACCAAGTCAACAAAGTTTCTTTATAATATTTAATGCCAAGTGCATACTTTAATCAATATACACAATTCCCGTTGACTTCAAATGATAACATGTCGGGAATTAATTAATTAATCAATTAGAATTAGGAAATCGAATTTATCACTGGAGCCAACGAGAATAGTATATCATACCTAATAGGAATTGTATATCTTACTTAGTAGACCTCAAAAAAAAGCAGGCCAGATTTTTGACATTCATAATTTCCGAAGTGCCTTATAAAAAGACAAAGCATCTTGTATATTTGCACTTCTTTTGCAGCTAATGTATTTTTTTTTATTTCGACCATCTTCTACAAGCAAATAAGGAAAGAAAAGGCAAACACTTTTATTACTTTTAATTGGCTCTGTATAGATGCCACCTCGGATCGACAGGAAAATGCAAATTAATGATAAGATGCAATTATCTCCAAAAGCTTACTTTACCCATTCGCCGCGTTTACGTCTAGTTGCTCGAGAGAGGAATTAATCGTTTGCCCGTCTCTTTGCTTTTTTCTTCGTTACGCTAGAGCGGTTAAAGCAGTGCATTGCGAACGCATTTCTTCTCGATCTCCATTCACCTAACGGTTAGATGAGAGAGGTGCAATGGAAACGAGGTCGGTTCGCCGGGCTTCGTGCCGATTGTGAGAAGAGAGATGTAAAGGGCGCATCCTGTGTGTAGGTGTCTTTTTTTGACATTTGTTCAATTGCCAACCGTTTGGCCTCGAATAAATTGCATGATCGCTAATTTCTTCTTCGGTAGATGTAAGAGAGAGAATAGATTTGCTGAAGTCGTGTCTAGACCATGTACGTGCACAGGCACTTTGTTTCAACGGTAATTGAGAGTTTGATTTATTGTGCATGCACAATGAAAGTTCAAAGTAGATGCATAGAAAATCAATCTAGGAAGATTATTACTGCAACAGTCATCTTTTACTTTCAACCAATTAGCATATTGAACATTGGTGTTTGACAACAAGCTATTAGTTGGTTCCTTTGTTGTTCTTATTGAAACGATATTTCGCCAAAATCATTAAACTATCTACTAGTCTATTTTGCTGGATATCAAATTTCGTAAGTTAAACGCCAATTCTTAAGATGGGCGAAGAAGTAAAACACAATTTTACAAATATTTCCGATGTATTTGCTTAATATGACAGATGTTGATCAAGATTTGATGAAGATAGAGTGATAGTAAGATATGTTATATTAAGATGTGTTAAATATATTGGAAATATTTGTAAAATTATATTTTGCTTCTTCGCCCATATTCAATATGGATTTTCAGTAAGTATCGGCCAATTCAATCGAAAAAAAAATTAATAATCAATTACTGAAGCTGCTTTTATTAAATACAGATAATATAAATACATATATAATACATACAGTCTGTAAAATAAGAGAAGATGGAGTGTAAGAACATCAAAACAATATAAAACTTAAAATATGTGTATTTAGTAGGAATGTACATTGTAATACCTAATGTGCACTACACTCAATATGGGGTCCAGTCTCCATCGTTGTCGATAATCGCCTGTCAACGACGCTCCATGCTCCCAACCAAGCTTTCGGCATAAGAAGCTGGCAACGATCGCCATATCTGTCGGAGATTCCTCGATAATTGCTTTAGTGTGTAGGCACGTTTACGTTGAAGTTTGTGCTTCATTATTGCCCACACATTTTCAATTGGATTTGCATCCGGGGTCTGGGAGGGCCATTCCAACGTCGAAATATGGTTTTCTAACTTCGACTCCGTACAACGTCTACTTCGATGCTTTGGATCATTGTTCTCTTGCAGAATTCACTGATTATTATTCTGTCCAAACCACTTCCTCACAGATGGAATGAGACCATTTTTGTACAGTTTCACCGTTCTTTCTGCATTTAGGTTCTCTGTGAATACGCACAATGATCCTAAGCCGCGCACATTAAAGCATCCCAACACATGGACCTTAACTGGGTGCTTTACTGTGCGTTATACAACTCGGTGGTGTTGCGTAGATCAAGCTCTTTTTGTCTGTAGCCATGCATAAAAAGAAGCCTCATCTGTGAAAACAACATCAGACCAATCTCGATGACAGTTGTTACCCACCCAAACGCGGCGCTCTTCTCGATGTCGGTCCATTATCGTACTGCGGTATGCTGTGCTGTGTTCACGTAGGCGATTTCTAATCGTCATTATGCTTACTTTAATTTGTTTTTTTTTTGTAACTGATACTGCCCCTGTAGTAACGTGTATTCCGGTTTCTTTTAAACAAATTAATTATCGCTTTGTCCTGCTTTGTTGTGGTTTTTCGTTTTTTACCGCAACCAGGGAGATCATTCACTGTTTTGGTCGCTTTATATCGGTCCACCCACATTTTTACAAACCCCTCCGACTTTCGCATATATCTCGATTCGGCCGCTATCGACATTTTAGGTCCTTTGGGGTGAATGCAAAGAAACACAGCTTCGTACCGTTTTAAATACACAGCGCTCATAACTACACTGACTCTGTTTTCTTCGGCTGACAAAGTGAAACTGCTATTAAGTGAGTAATGCGTATTAGGCCTAAGTACTCCTTATATGCAAGGTCACATTAATCACGTTCGCTATTACCATAAGCAGTTAGCGACCCTTTTCTCTTGTTTTACAGGCTGTAGAACATAAATCCAAAATATCTTGAGTCAATTAAGACGCGAACGTCATCCATCTAACATTGTCTACCTTTCAAATAGCATGCTAAGAGTTCAATAACATGTTTACGTACGAATATTTCGGCTGTGAATAATAAAGAAATTTTTGTATCACATCTCTTTATCTTTTTTCGTCTGCGAAAAAAATTTAGTAAAAATTTCTGGATTTAAGTCCAATAAAATTAGATGTTTCCATCTTTCATACTTTTTTATTTTATTTTATTTTATTTTATTGACACCCTATATAGATACTATTCTCCTTTGATATTTGTACTTTTACTTTTAGATCATCATAGTCAGATTTGTTTACCTATTTACCATATTTTTTTCATTACAGACTCCTTTTGTACGACAAAATACCCCCCATCCTAAAGAATTGAAGGCAAAGGCCCATAAACTCTTTGCGAAAGGACAAACATCACTGGAAGAAAGCGATTTACAACAGTCCGAAACAATTTCCGAAGCCGTTAACCAGGTGGTGAGAAAGACTCCCGAACCTGCCGAAGTCAAGGTACAAGAGTTGATTACCATCCGACCGGAACCTGTAACTATAGTGGGAAATGGAAACGAGGAATGCAGCGATGGCAGTGTGGATGAAGACAGCGAAGAAGTAAGTTTGCTTTTTTGAAAATCTTCCATCTTATTCTAAGAAAAAGTAAATGGTGAAAAAAGTGACCAAATATTTTGAGATATTTTGTATCTATGTAATTTTTTTCTGCGCTTAAATAAATACGTTTAAACGTAAACTTATATTCGAAGTCTTTTTCAAAATGTTTAAAAAAAATTATGTGAAGTTATAATTTTTATGGCGTCGCGTGTAACTTTGTTAGTAAGCTCTCAACATGCCATATGCAAATTTTTACAAACTTCCACTACAGGCTATTAGTATCTTTTTGTGTATCTACCCTAAGCTTCATACAGCGTTAATTTTATTCGGTTTTGAATCCCATTAAAGTTAATTTAATAAAGTGTTGGTGCTCTACTCTTGAAATCTAGCACAGGTTAATGTAATCAATATTTTTTTGTTTGCTAGAATGTACGTGAAATTTTATAGGTGATTGCGTTAAATGCTGACTTTTAACAGTTGAAATATTTTGTTTTGTTGGTAATTAGAAGGTGGATCGTTGACCTTTGCGTGTGATAAGAACTACAAAAGCATTGTTATTGTTTCAAGAAACTATTATATTTGAAGTGGAACCCACTTCGAAGTAATAACTTAAGAATACAGTAAATGATTTTAAAGTGAGTTTAAAGACGATAGTACGTACTATAAATACCTGTGTTTTACTTTATAAAATATTATAATAAAATTTGAGATTAAATTTGTACACTTCGTAATTTAAAATGCTTCATAATATAAAATAAAACAAAAATACAAATTTTGAAGTCTAAATTTTTTTTAATTGTTGTTTTAAATGTTTTCTATTAAATTTTAATGACCAAAATTCTGTTTTGATGACTAGCAATACAATAAAATTCCTTGTGATTGTAGAAAATTTTCTATGTAGTCGCCCCCGAGATCCATACATTCATCATATTCTATAGGGTTGGCAACAAAGTAATTGTCCATTTTAAATGAATAACTTCTGTCATTGTTACAATTATATTGTTTTGGCATTTATTAGCTGTGAACTTCAGCTCTTTTGGAAAGCAGATTCAGTGTAGTTTTTGTGAGATTTCTTTGTGTGGGTTTAATGTTAACATGTAGAACATTATCGTTCATTTTTGTCATATTTTGCTTTATTATTTCCGAAAAGGAAGGAATACAATACAAACTGCTAAAAAGTTAAGCGATCTGTATGGTGATGAAGCTCTAACAGAAAAACAGTGCCGGAATGGGTTTGATAAATTTCGTTCTGGTGATTTTTCACTCAAAGATGAACCACAATCTGGTAGACCAAACCCTGTTGAGAATGTTTATATCAAAGCAATAATTCATCGGGATTGTCATATTCTTGTTCGAGAGATTGCAGAAAGGTTAAATGTGAATACGTAGGTTTCCACGGCCAAAGTCAGTAATAAGCGAACTACTTCCGGAATTGGATCATGTCTTGATGAGATACATATAACAATGAAAAGGAAAAAAAAAAATAAAAACGAAAAAATGAAAAAAGGGAGTGAATAAAGAAATAAAAGGTGAAATACAGAATAAGAAAAGGCAGGAGAGAAGGGAGACAGAAACGGGAAAAAGAAAGTAAGAGAGTAAAGGGAATAAAAAGAGAAAAGTGGGACTCGACGTTTCGCCTCCGTCGTAGGAGGCTTTTTCAGGAAAAAACAGGCAAACCAATATGGCACGGTCACTTGACGTGTAAGCCACACTAGAGGCGAAACCACTTTGGATGAAGGTCACGGTTTTTTGTTTCCTTTTTCTTTTTCCTGTTTCTGTCTACCTTGTCTCTTTCCTTCTCTTACTCTCTATTTCACATTTTCTTTCTTTTTCAATCCCCTTCCTTCATTTTTTCCTTTTTATTTTCTTTTTTTTCCTTTTATTCTTATTTCATTTTTATATCACGGTCCATTTCCGGAAGTGGTTTGCTTATTAGGTTTAATATATAGCACAGAAAATTTGGGTTCCTCATGAGTTAATCGATTAATGCAATTTGCATCTCAATCCAAATTAAATCGAGACATTTTTAAAATGGATAATTACTGGTGATGAAATACGGATAGTTTATCATAACATCGAACCAAAGCACTCACGATCTAAACAAAATAAACCAGCAAGAACAACATCAAAACCTGAAATGAACCAAACGAAGATTATGCTGTCGGTTTGGCGAAATTTCTAAGGCATTGAGTTTTTTAAACTGCCTCCTAGACACCAATCGATTCATTCACATGTGTGTTATCGCCAATTGAAACCTACAACTCAAGAAAAACGGCCAAAGTTGGTGAATCGTAAAGGCGTTGCATTCGACCATGACAACGCTAAGCCACACACATCATTAGTCACTCGCCAAAAATTATTTACGTTTGAATAATTCCTTGAATGATAAAACCTTCATTAATGACAATGCTGTGAAATAACACAAAGTTCAGTTTCATGGTGCTAAAGACCAGAAGTTCTATGAACATGGGATAATTAAGTTGACGGAAAGGTGACAAAAGGTCATTGATCAAAATCGAAAATATATTATTGAATAAATTTTTAAATAATTATATAAAGAAATCATATTTTATTTGAATAAGCAAATCAACAGTTACTTTGTTGCCAACCCAATATATTCATTTTTTCTTAAATATTCCTCCATTATACGCCAGGTCATTTGCCATTTATTTCAAAATAGACAAGACAATATCAGTAGGTATAAGATCAGGTGATCGACCAGAAAAATTAATAGGATGAAATCTTCTCATTCAGCTTTCTTCAAGAATCCGAAGTTCTCTTTGAAAAGTACCAAGAAACAATAGTAGATAATTTTTCAAAGTTTAAAGTTTCTTCAAGATGAGCCAATGATTTGGTCGTAAAGAAATAACTCCAAACAATTATTACTCCTAAAACATGGATTTCATACTTTGTTCGTGAAGAGACGTGACTATTATAACTTCTATCTCCGAAATAATTCTCACCAACCCATAAACAGAAGCCCAATCACTTCTCTTCTTTTCCATTTTCAAGTGTCTGCCGAAATTTTGATTTAAACAGTTAAAGCGTATTCTTAGCAATCGAACCTTGTTTTCTCTTTAAATTCTATACATATTACTTCTACGTACTTCCAGTCATTTGATATCTATAGCAGGACAGTTCAGAAGTATATCCTAACCTAAAATCCGACTGTGTTACTTATATTTCAATAGATGATATACCGAGTGAAAAGCTGCGGGCTGTTGTTTGCATTCTGGGCGAACACCGGCTTCACTTCAAACAAATAACGCATACCTAGCGATATACCTTCCTCACCCCGCAGTAATACGGAATGAGTGCTTCATTGAATGGATTCAAATTGAAAAGATCGATGTGAGGATAGGATTTTGTAGTAGTAGTTAAATAAGGGTAGAGAATACCATTAGACAAAGCTAGCATACTGACACACAATCGCTCTGCAGAATAGCATGTGTATCTTTTGACTTTGTTAACTTATAGAAATCTTGTTTTGAAAGAATATTCCGAATAGTCTAAAACGACTGAAAATCGTACGAGAGACACAATTTTCGTATTCTGGAACTTCGATTATATTTCCTTCATAGTAAAACATGCAAAATCAGGTCATTTCGCTCGAAAAATGTGTGTTTCTCGGTAGTCTGAAGTGTTAGAATATTCCGAATAGTCTAAAACGACTGGAAATCGTATGAGAGACACAATTTTCGTATTTTGGAACTTCGATTATATTTCCTTCATAGTAAAACATGCAAAATCAGGTCATTTCGCTCGAAAAATGTGTGTTTCTCGGAAGTGTGAAGTGTTAGAATATTCCGAATAGTCTAAAACGACTGAAAATCGTACGAGAGACACAATTTTCGTATTCTGGAACTTCGATTATATTTCCTTCATAGTAAAACATACAAAATCAGGTCATTTTGCTCGAAAAATGTGTTTCTCGGGAGTGTGAAGTGTTAGAATATTCCGAATAGTCTAAAACGACTGGAAATCGTACGAGAGACACAATTTTCGTATTCTGGAACTTCGATTATATTTCCTTCATAGTAAAACATACAAAATCAGGTCATTTTGCTCGAAAAATGTGTTTCTCGGGAGTGTGAAGTGTTAGAATATTCCGAATAGTCTAAAACGACTGGAAATCGTACGAGAGACACAATTTTCGTATTCTGGAACTTCGATTATATCTCCTTCATAGTAAAGCATGCAAAATCAGGTCATTTCGCTCGAAAAATGTGTGTTTCTCGGGAGTGTGAAGTGTTAGAATATTCCGAATAGTCTAAAACGACTGGAAATCGTACGAGAGACACAATTTTCGTATTCTGGAACTTCGATTATATCTCCTTCATAGTAAAACATACAAAATCAGGTCATTTCGCTCGAAAAATGTGTATTTCTCGGGAGTGTGAAGTGTTAGAATATTCCGAATAGCCTAAAACGACTGGAAATCGTACGAGAGACACAATTTTCGTATTCTGGAACTTCGATTATATTTCCTTCATAGTAAAACATGCAGAATCAGGTCATTTCGCTCGAAAAATGTGTGTTTCTCGGAAGTGTGAAGTGTTAGAATATTCCGAATAGTCTAAAACGACTGGAAATCGTACGAGAGACACAATTTTCGTATTCTGGAACTTCGATTATATCTCCTTCATCGTAAAGCATGCAAAATCAGGTCATTTCGCTCGAAAAACTACTCACGATTACGGCCATCAACACGTCGAAACTACTACTTTTTTAAAAATATAAAAGATATACTGAATGGTCTGAAGTCCTTAAATTCGTCAGGTTGCTTAATTTTAGATAAAGGATGAACGATAGTGTATCGTTAGCATTCTGGAAATACACCATCAATGACATAGGTATGAATTAAGAAAGTGATGTAAAGAATTACAAAGGAACAAATCACAGTTTAATTGTAATAATTGCTCTTTAGTTCTCTGGTTCACAAATAAAATTTTTGCTCCCCAGAGAACCCAAGAACTGAAAGCTTGAAGGCTGCCTTAATCATAGTGGTATTAACGTAATTGAAACCTGTAGTCGTTTTCTGTTGTACTTCCACTATTTTTCAACTTCCGCTTTTAAAGATGGGAATTATCCTGGCAAATTATGAAATACTATGTATTGTTCTTTATTATATTGTTCAGCCTCAAACTTCCATAAAATTAAGCAGAAATTCTGTGTATTTTTCAACTGTTAAAAGTCAAAATAACTCGCAGTCTAGGTTTGATTCATTTATAAAATTGAGACATTAACGTTACACACCTCATAATGTAGCGATTTAGTCTGTTTGCGCTTGTATCCATAATTTGCAAAAGTTCATCACACGTAATATATAGTTGCTATAGATCGTCCCAACCTCCGTATTCAGTATGGGATAGAATAGCAACTTTTATCTCTTACTATCCTTGGTTGCTGTCATTAGCGCTATCTCTACAACCGGTTGCTATGTTGCAACTTATTTACATATGCTGTCGGCGTCGACAACAGTTGTATACTATCTGTCTATTAGCATCAACTGTCAATCGTCATCGTCCTTGTTTTGAAATATTTCGTTAAATTGTTAATTTGCTTATATAGTAAATAAATATTATTGTATTATACATATACGTATTTCTATGACTCCAGTTCTTTTTGTTACAAAAGTGGAAACTATTATTTGTATATATATAAGGATCATCTTCTTTTTTAATTTAATAAATTGCATAGCACCCCAATATCGAAGCAAATATTCACTGTACATTGCATAGATATCGTTCATATGTATATTTGTTTATAGATGTGTGTATAGTATTGTTAATAAATATTGAGATATAACTATTTTATCTGTAGTATTTTTTCCTATAATTTTACGTGCAGCGAAGTCGCTATGCACTCTGTTAAAAGTTAGTTACTTTAATAAAATAATAAGCAAAATGTCATATGAATGTCAATAATTTTGCACCTTCAACGTCAATAAACGTTAATAAAGGTTATGAATTGATCGGGTGAAATTGCAAATAATTAACCGGAAATAGTAATGTACAGCCGATCGGATGATTTGGCAACCTTGAAACAAATTCCCATAAGACGTATACTGAATACGGAGGTTGGGACGGACTATAGTATTGTACGGCTGGCTTGTAAAAAATTTTGTGTCTGAATATGTAGGCACATGCCACGAAGCGGGTAGGTTTCACGGCAAGTGTTCCACTGCCCGAAGAACCAGATGCTTCAAGGCCGATCCGTCTTCATCGACGCGACACACCCCATCACCTAAAGAACAAGCGCGTCAACGCCAGCGTCGATAAAGAAAAGCTGGCCATCATAACTAAGGTTGCACATTTTTACATGTTGTTGCCTGACTTTTGCTGCAGGATCAGTTTTTTTTCGTTTTCCTTTTTTTATTTTGCGATCGATGTGTACTACTTCTATTTTTGGTGGAATAATTTTGTTTATGAATGCGTTTAAGAAAATAAATTAATGGGCGGTTATATAATATACTTTTATTTGCATATCAGCAATATAATTGCTGATGTTATAGTTTTATATTTCAAAAAGAAATAATTTCAAAATGTTATTTACAAATTCCAAAGGACTAAGTGTAATATTTGCAATATTTTAGAAATATATATAAGCACTTCCATTAAATCCAATTGCGCCTACACTACCGTCCATATATACACTACCGTCCATATTAGTTTGGACACGCAAATGAATTAAAAAAGAAACGATAAAATATTCAAACTCTGTCTGTCCAATACTTAAAATTTTTATTGCATTTTATTAATAGTGACTAAAATTAAAATATAAAAGTAAAAAAATGTAATTCAATCGAAAAATAAACAAAAACTTCTTAAACATTCCGTTCATCAAATAAACTCCCTTTTGCGCGAAGAACAGCTTTCACAATCAAGGCATTCGCTCTACTAATTTTTCAAGGACCCTATTTGGCATATTACTCCATTCCTCTTGTAAAATGTTCCACAGGTGGCCTACGAAGGTAGGGCATAGTTTTCGGACACTCCTGTCCAATCCATCTCATAACAGCTCGATGGGGTTTGGATCGGAGCTTTGCGGATGCCATGTCATTGTTTTTAAAGTGGCATTATCTTGTTCTTCATTTAAGAAATTTTTGTATATCACTGCTGACTGTTTGGGGTCGTTGTCTTGCATGAATACAAAATTTTCGCCGATTAGACGTTGCCTCGATGGTATTGCATTTTCTTGCGGTATTTCTAAATAACTCTTTTCGCAAAATACCTTCGATTCGAAGTCTCCTGTACCGTAGGAAAAACAACCCCAAACAGGCACAGAACTTCTTCCTTGCTTGACAGTTGGCACTACACAATCCTGCAACATTCTTTGGCTTTTCGCTCTTCTGACAAAAACGCGCCTTAATTGTCCGAACACCTCAAACTTTAACTCGTCAGTCCATAGCACCCTTTTCTAATCAACCATTGTTCAATTTCGATGTGTCTCTGCCTACTGTAACAATTTTTTCTTGTTTCCCCATCGAATTTTTTTTTTGTTGTTGTTGCAGCTCTTAATCTTCTCGTCATTGTAGTAACAGAAATGTTCCTTGCACGGTTGCGATTCATTTCGGCGGCGATTTCTTCTATTTCGATTGTTCAACAATTTTATACGCTCATCGGTAACGTGAGTTGTTATTCTCTTACGACCTGAACGTGCCCGATCTCTTAAACTGCCCGTGCGTTGATTGCTCTGAATGATATCACTAACAGTCGATTTATTAACATGATTTGTTTTCAGAAATTTGACGCACGCCTTCTTGATGAAAAGCAACAATTACAGAGCACTTTTCTAAACTTGTTAGTTTTCCTCTCGGCATTTTAAAAACTTTCATCAGGCTCATACAAAAAGATACGCTCTTATCACTAACGCACACACAATTTAGAAACTAAAGCATTTATTACCCGCAATATTGTCCCAAAAGTAATCCTATTTGTGGTGATGAGGACTATTCTTAAAATTACTATATTATGTCATAAAACCTAAGTTTTTAATCATTCTCTAATCGATATTCTTGATATATCGATATTCTGTACAATTAATAAACAACAAACTTCATAAAGGACCTAACATAAATGTTATTTGTATATAAAAGCAATTATATTATCTTTTAGTAGAGTTTACAACATTTTACTGGGTGTCCAAACAAATATGGGTGGTAGTGTATATTATTTGAATGAGTTCCTAATAGGTATCTAGAATTTCAGTAACGCAGTTCGTATAGAATTGTGTCTTATTTCGACTTCAGTTTCTACAGAACTGAAGCTATTTGTCAATAAATTAAAAAAGAAAACTGTAAAATTATCAATTTTGTAAACGATTCACATAATCTTGATATTATTTCACTAGAAATACGAAGTACATACGCTCGAAGCTTTGCATTTAAAGTAACAATAATCTGTGTATAGACAAATTTCGTGTTTACTTCAAATGCCTGGTTCTCAAAAGAGCTCACAGAAAATCCCATAATTACGTAATTGCTTCTGAACATTCTGTATAATCAGCTGTATATTGCGCTTGTTTACGAAAAGCTAACTTCCTTTTTTTCCAAGCTGTTTTTTTTTTAATACTGCAAAATTTGTGTTTACGGCACTTCTTTCTCATAAACGGTACTTTTTTTCGTCGAAAATTATGTTTATTATGCGAATTTCGTTTGCGTCGAAAATATTAGAATCCGTTAGTCGAAAGTACGTCGAATGCTTCAAAGGTAGCTTTTATGTTCGTTTGATATCAGTTTATGAAAGTAATCTCGTAAAAAAAGTCCATCCGTTGACGGAATAAAATTAAGCGCGTTCGTCTCTACTGCAACGGCTTTACGTTTTCATTGGGGGACTTTATACTGTTTATTGGTAGAATGTTCGTATTTTGTGTGATAGTTATTTGGTTAATAATTTATGCCACTTATTGTATATTCTCTTAAATTCGGATACATTTAAGACATTCCTGCAATAACGAGGAAATACCTTGCTTAGAAAAGGAGAAAATATGTTTTGTGCTGCTGATAAGCTTATTCACTTTTAATTTTTTTTAGCATATTTTAAAATAAAAAATGTTTTCCTTTTATTTTAACAAAATGTGTTAATCTTTATACGTTAATATAAAAAATAGTACTGCTTTTAGAGTCTCAGTAATTCAATCGAAATAGTTATATAGACAACAGACACTTAAGAAATAAAATTTCTAGGTGAATTTCCGCAATACTTTGCCGAGATTCATCTGAAAATCACTTTATATATACGGCAAAGTATGTGTGCACAGTACACAACACACAGTACGATGATTAGCATTCAGGAATGAAAGAAGAATGTGGCCTAAATATAATTGCAAATAATGTCGTAATTGTGACATTTCTATCTATAACTCTACCCTTTTGGATAAATATGTATTTGCAGAAAGCAAATAGGGTCAATTTGACTTGCTACGTGGAATTACTGATAATGTCACACTATTACATACGAATCTGTAGATAACACTGCTCGACATAATTTTGTCTGTCTTCTGTGTTTTTTA
Source organism: Trypoxylus dichotomus (assembly GCA_023509865.1). NCBI lineage: Eukaryota > Metazoa > Arthropoda > Insecta > Coleoptera > Scarabaeidae > Trypoxylus > Trypoxylus dichotomus. The sequence continues at coordinate 42,535,415 of CM042081.1, forward strand.
TTAATTTGGGCGTGCTGACTCTGAAAATCATACAGTATTAGTCGCGAGTCTTTATTTTAATAATCATTACAAAATTACAAAAGCACTTGTAAAAACATAAACAATAATCGGGGAATAAATTTTCGTTTGCTGCACTTTCTGCTATGTATTTTGGTTTGATAATTCCTTTGAATACTCCAACGGTAGTCGGAACATTTGAGGATCCCATGTTCCTTGGTACCGAGCTTCTATGGTTTTTAAATCTTGATGAAATCTCTCGCCTTCTTCATCGCTTACAGCACTTAAATTTTCGGGAAACCTATCAAGATAACTTTGAAGCAAATGAAGCTTCATGCTCATGTTACAACTTAGACCGTGAAATTTTTCAAGCATTGATTACACTAGATCTTTGTAATTTTAGGCTTTTTTGTTTCCAAGAAAATTGTTCGCGACCATAGTGAAAGAAGCTTCTTAGCTTCGTTCATAAAATTGATAAAATTTGGATCTATTATTAAAGTTCTGATTTGAGGTCCATCAAATACCCTAGCTTTAAGTAGAAACTTTTGACATATGTGCCTGAAACAGTCTCCTTGCAAATCTAGAACTTTAACATATTGCTTCATAAGACCCAATTTGATGTGAAGATGTGGAAAAAATACTTTTCCTCTGTTGACTAAAGGCTTACTTAAATATTCTTCTGTCCAACATCTATCGATGTTCTGGGAGGTCAATGTTTCTGAATCCAGTACTGGTTTCTGGCTCGACTATCCCGCAAAATGCCGTAGAGAAAAAAACGTGACGTGATAGGGAAAAATGGGTTTCATATTTGGCATTAGCGTACGTACCATATATTAGTTAAAAACAAGTGTCAGATCTTAGTCAGCCGAAAACAAAATTTATTTGTTGGTCAGTGTCAACAATTGATCTAATGAAAATGATTTGGTGTTGAATGTCGTTAAATGCTATGTTGTATCTTTTACTTGCAAAACATATACAATGGCCGGACAAACTCTGGTGAAAAAAGATGTTTTCAATGGCCTCCATGTCATAATCGACTCCCAATTAGCCTTGGAATTAGCACATTTATCTATCCATTCCTAAGACTTTGGGTTGTATTCAAATGCAACCCAAAGTCAAAAAATAATGGCTAGTCACGCCAATGGGGTATCGCCATTTTTTAAGCTTTCATCTAGAAAGAAGAGGAGAATGGGATTTTTTTAGATTACTAAAAAATCGCTTCGCTTTATATCTTCTCGGATATGTCGCTCCATTTGTTTCTTTGGCTTTCTCCTGCCATCTCTAGGCACCGACTCCGCCAAGATCGGTCTTCATATCCTGCAGCCAAATAGTTTTGGGCCGCCTACGTCTTTTTCTTCCTCTCGGTTGCCACTACAGGATATTATAGATTGTAGTTCTATTCCCAGCTCTGTACACATGTCCCAACCTTCTTGCTCTCTATTGCTTTATTTTTCTGACCACGTTCATATTTCCCGACTCACTTGCTACCTCACAATTTGTTCTACGCGTGTATTCATTATTGCTAGTTGTTATCGGGCCTAGTATCGTTCTTAATATCCTTCGTTCATGTATTCTCAGATCTTCCTCTTGCTTCTTTGTCATTGTCGTTGTTTCTGCCTCGTACAAAATTCTTTGTTCTATTATTGTTTTATAAATTCTCATTTTTACTTTTTAATAGTCCTCTATTTGCCTAATATGTTTTGTTTATATTCATCAGTCTTTCACTCTGCATCCCGGCTGCCAGGTGATTTTTATTTTTATAATAGTCTTCTGTATTTTTAGTACCATATCCTTATTCCTCTAATTATTGATAGTAACCATTGTCCTATAGTTTCACCAGCTGAGAGAAACCAGCTACACCTGTTACTTTATTTTGCAGAGATGAATTGCTTCGTTTAGGGATGGTAGTAGCTAACATTTTAGTTTGTGTTTGGTTAAGAATTGTAAGAAACCAATGCACGTTTGAAGGTGGTTGTAATAGAACATAAAATGTAGAGTTTTTAGAACATTGTTTTAAAAGCAAGACCAAAAACGCTATCTCTTAGTTTGGTGAAATTAGAATGGTTTAATATTTTAGAACACATCCAGAAGCTCAAATATGTGTCATCTTTGCAAGCATACCAAAAGCTGTCAGTGTCACCTAACTTCAGAAATGAATAACTCAAAAACATCCAAATACACTTTCTACGAACTTTTCAGTTATAAAATTTCGCCGACCATAAGGAAATAAATATTTGTTGATGAGAACGGTTCATAGATTGTTGGATACATTTTCTTTTTAAAAATGTAAAACTTTTATTCACATGTCAAGTAGCTCCATAGACTTTATTTGTCAGTTCGACGAAACTCAGAGCGACAGAAAACTTTATAAAGACTTTAGAAACGTAAAAAGTATCGAATGGAAATTATTCCGCAAGAAACCTCATTAAAGAACGACAGGTACCCAAGATTTAGGTATCTTAGCAGGCTATCGGCGAATAATTGCACGAACGCATTCGAACGGATAATTGCTACTATACGAATTGTACTAAGTAAAATATTGGTGAAAGTAGACAGCGCAATAACATTTAACATTTGCCGTAACATTTGCCTACTTCGGTAGCTTAATACCTTTACCTATCACTGATGCAATCATGAGACAAAAAATTCGTACTTTAATACGATTATTACAAAAATACCTATAATTACACCGGTTGCTCCAGGCGAGCTTACTAATTTGTGGCGAGTTCTGTGCTGTGAGGTTAATATTCTGTTACAATATGATCGTTGAATTACCGAGTTTATTTATTTTTTGTTTTTTTTTGCTTAAATCAAATGATTGCTATTTTAATAATAGAGTCTGATTCGCAATTATTGGTTGTTATAGAAATACCTTGCAGTAGCAAGTATTGCACAAATTTTTTTTGGTAGTGAAAAAGCGGCATTTTCAAAAGCATTTTTGTTGTAAAATATTCTGTAGGCACTTATACTGGAGAGCAATGATTTCCAACAGGTGTAGTACTGCAAGACGACGTAAATTTAAAAAAGAAATTACACTAAAGAAGACCAAAAGGTTGACATTTTTTTTCATCAGATCCAAATTGTTAGTTGTTTTAGAACAACTAACTGAAAAAGTATAGCACATAGACGTGAACTACATCTTACATTTAAAGACTTGAAAGACTTCCCATAAGTGTTCCTATAAATCAGTTATGGCAGGGAATGAAGGACAACGGAGTACAAACAAACTATGTAAATGTGATTAAACATCTATATAAAAATAACAAAAGCAAAGTGAAAGTCGGAATCAACTACTGGAATGAATTCATTGTAAATAAAGGGTAGCGACAGGGATGCTGAATATCACCAACGTTATTTAAAATATATGTGAAGACGGTACTCAGGGATTAGAGAAAGAAATGTAGGCTGATGGGCGTATTTCTTGATGAACAGCATACAGCTGCGAGCAAATGTTATAGGCAGGCTAACTTTTTTAGCGTTGCGATAAGACGAGAATCTCAAAACTAAAAAAAAAACACGTAATTCAGTTTATAAGGTTCTTTTATTAAATAAATCAGTAATGCTGCCCCCTCTAGCCTTTATTACAGCTTTAATTCTTTTAGGCATAGTAGCTACCAGTTTGTAACATGCTTCTGCGGAAATAGATTCTTTAGAGGCATGGTTGTATTTACGAACCCTGTGCCATAGATTTTCAATAAGCGAGAGGTCAGGCGATTGTAGGGGCCAGTCCAAAATCTTCACTCGAGCATTGTGGTAAGGGGCATTATCTTGCTGAAAGTAATACTTCTCTGAGTCCATATCATAAAATCTGGCAATTGATGGTTCCAACATCCCGATGTAGCGTGCCCCATTCATGCGGCCCTCGCACACATGGACTTCCTCTATACCTTGTGCAGACATACACCCCCAAATCATAATGCTTCCACCGCTGTGACTAACAGTAGGTAAAATACACTCTGGGGAAAATGCTTCGCCGGACCTCCTCCGAACATAACTTGCGCCGGAAACGCTATGTACCCTTCACAGAATAAACGAAGGACGTTAACTTTTTGAATATTTCTATTTTGGTGAGAAAAGTGGGGGCGCTGAGTTCAATTATGTATATTGCAAGGATTATGATATATTTTTAAGTACTTTGGCCCACTCATCTACTTTTTTGCCCACGTAAAGCCTTGCTTGCGGTGTAGCTCGCTCAGCAAAGGCTTGTGTCGCGGTTTCCGGGCACGTAAATTCGCCGCAGTTAATCTTCTTCTTACCGTATGCACGGAGATTGGTGCGTCTCGTTGAGCGCGGAGCTCTGCAGAAATCGCTATCGCGGATTTGTGCTTATCCCGGAGCGCGAAACGCTCTATCAATCGTTCTTCTCGCACAGTCGTTACACATTTTCTACCGCTCTTGGGTAGATTATGATACTCTCCAGTCCTTTGGTAGCGGCTAATTGTGTTTTGCACTGCACAACGCGAACATTTTATTGTCTTAGCAATTTTTATTTGTGACAATCCTTGTTTGTGCAATAAAATTATCGGGCCTCGTAAAGCCTCAGACATTTGGGGTGTTTTTGGCATATTGGGTATACACAAACTTACAAAAGAAGATCCGCACTCTAAGTGAACTTTTCAAACCGACGAACGACGTTTATTTCTCTACGCACAATATATTACTCATCCTAAAAATTTTAATTTCTGGCTTATATAGCTTCGTAATTTATATTTTCTAGGAATTTCTACTTTAGATAACGACCAGGTATAGGTTCGCAGTACCCTTGTTCTAAGAAGCGCTACCTGCTGCGCGAAACATATGTTTGATTATGGTGCTTATAACATTTGCATTTGAAACTGTACTATACGTGCATACACAGCAGTGAAACTGGGACATAGGGGTCCAACCAAATCGATCAATTTTCGTATAGGTCATGCGTACGGGCGAGTCCGGACCTGGCGCGCCGCAGATTTGGCCAACCCTATTTATAACCATAAGAAAGTAGAAATTCTTTCTGGAAATTATATTTTCATTTGAAATCCTTAAAGAAAAGTAATTTCATTAAAAATAAAATGTTTTCTGCAACAAAACAGTAGTCCTATTTCATTTGCATGGAAATGTGTTTCTAAGCCTCCTTTATTTACTTCTAACGAATACTTGAAGTATGAATTGAAAAGGAATTAGATTCTACAAAAGACGTTCGCAGTAATCCTATTTCCAGACTCGTCAAGTTACGTTTTGAGAAACCTAAAGTACTTCTTGTACCTCTTTTTGTGCAGTTACATTACTGCGGTAGGAGATTTTACGGTCTGCGAGAAAAGCCTTTCAAATAAATCCTTTTATAAGGGAAATACCTTCATTGGTTGGAAATAGTTGCGCATATTACAAGACGAGTTTAAATCAAAATAGAAAATTACCCACGAGTACAATTATTGTTGATTTATTAGATTAATAACAATAATAACTATAGTCGGTAGCCATTAAATTAAGGTCATTAGAAAATTATGGTAATTCTGTATATAAAACTAGTAGAAAACGACTTTTCTATACTACTTTAGTAATACACTACCGTTCATAAGTTTGAATGCATTATATAAAATAACAAAACTAGGGAGATAATTTTTGTGAGGAATTTATTAAAAAAATAAACTTAAAATGTTTTATTTACAAAATACTACATTCTAATAAAATACACACTGTTTTATGTTTCTACAAAGTAGCCTCCTTTAATAATTGCCTGACAGATACGCTGTTTTTGAAATACATTCATCACATCCTTTCTCCAGGGCGGCGACGAACAGAGGCACGACGTTTACTTTCGAATAATCCGAATTTCGATTCGTCCGTCCATAGCACATTCTTTCACACTCCAGTGTGCGTAAGCTTTTGCTCAAATTAGTCTTTTCCGTTTGTGTAGACAATTTAACCGGTGATTAAGTTCTGGCCTTCCATTTCGCTTTCTGTTCTGAACTCTACAGGTTTCCTTCTTTCTTTTAATTACCCTTCACCCGCACCACACAAAAATATTTAATTATCGAGCAATTTGAAGCGTTTGTTTCATGTAAAACGCATATTCTGATTTACAATATCTAATATCCTTCCTCTTGGTATATCTTCGTTCAAATAAACTAACAATATGAAATAGGATCTTGCAATCACGCACGTCCCCAGTATCTCGACAATATACTGACTGCATATTAAATGTATATTGTATTGTAAGGAAGGAGGATGTTTCAATACTGTCTATTAGAAAGGTAATGCTTATGCTAGGGATGATTTGTATGGATTATCAGCCGAAAGATACAACAATCAACGCAGAATATTATTCGAATTTATTATTCAGACGACTGCGGCAGGAACATAAAACGGTCTGGAAAGTTTCCATAAGCATCCGGTATTGCAACAAGAAAATGCAAGACCGTACACCGCAAGAAAAGCGAAGGATGTTTTGAACAATTTACAATGGGAATTGCTTCCTCATCCACCTTACTCGCCGGGTCCCGCACCTAGTGATTATCATCTGTTCCCAGATTTGAAGAAAAAACGTTTACTGGATGTTCGATTTAGTTTAGGTGACGTAAAACGTGCCATACATAGGTGGATTGGAAAGATACCAAACAAGTACTTTGAGGACAATTTAGGAAAATTAGCTTATCGCTGAAATAGATGTACTTAATTAAATGGCGGTCATCTCGAAGAACTACATCGTGGTATTGATGAAAATTGACAAAATAGAAAAAATTATAGCTAAATTTCCAGAACTTTGCAAACATTCCTCGTATCTAAACCATGGCAATATGTATATCGACTTAATTGTACCAGGTGTATAAGTATGAAATGCGGATTTTTTTCTTGTAAAAAAAAACGTGTTAAATTCGGAAGAATGATAAAAACTTTATGGGGAAACGCCGCTAATACTGGTTCGAATAATGTGTCAATACAGTGGTTTTTAATTTATTTATCGCATATTCCACTACATAAGTACAATAATTATGCATGCTAAATAATCACTAGAAATAGATTTGTTTCACTTTGAGTATTAATTATAGAAAATATAGGTGTTATTTGCACTACTGACATTTCGCCGATCTCAGCGACATCTAAAATATTAAAATGGGCGTTGGAATTGTAGTGTTTTTAGGTTAAGATCGTTTAAAAATATAAAAAAAATTATAATTAAATTTAAATCTTACACTTACCTCTTGTTTCCTACGCATTATGTTGACTATAATCTCTTTAATTAGTTACCAAAATCGCTGTATACTTTCTTGATTATGACTTTTGATAAGTATAGCAGAAATTAGAGTACTTAGATGGCGCCACTTTTCACGTAATGAATGAAATTCGTTCGATTGTACTGAACAAAGAGCTTCGTTCAAAGTATGTTCCATCGCTTGTTATACATTTTTCTCATCTTTCGGGTAATTTGTGAATACCACGCCAGTAAATATCTTCCCCTTTTGCTGCGAACCATCGAGCCGTCTTTTCACATCTTCGTACGAACCAAAGCACTGCTCAGCAAGTGTGTGACCCATCGATGTAAACAAGTAGTAATTGGAAAGACCCAAATCTGGTGAGTAAGCCACATGGAGTAAAACTTCCCAGCTGAGTGCTTCCAAAGTGTCGAGAACCGGTTTTGCCGTAGGTTATGGAGCATTGTCATGAAGCAAAATTACTTTGTGTTACCTTTTACAGTATTCTGGATTTTTTTCAAGCAGCGAACGGTTCAAATCGATCAATTGTTATTGGTAACGTTTAGTATTAACCGTTTTCCTAGGTTTTAGCAGCTCATAATAGACCACGCCCCTCTGATTCCACCAAACACAGAGCATTGCCTTCCTGCCACAGAGATTCAGTTTTACGGTTGATGTGGATGGTGCTCCTGTGTCTATCCATGAGATTTTCAGAACAAATCTGCTTTTCATCCCTTGCAACTATACGATGCAAAAACGATTGCCTTTTGTACTGAGCGAGCAAAATGTAGCATTGTAACAAATGTAACATTTAGTATCCATCTAAATCATTTCCATCTCATGGTCGATTAGAAACAGCTTGTTGATTAACGCCCAATATCTTGGGGAGTTGTTCTTGTGTTTGAGAATCATCTTATTCCAACAATCGTATTATTCTGGCGGTTTTCCACTTTCCTTGTCTGCAGCATCGAAGTCACCACTTTTGAAACGCCAAAACCATCGTTCACACGTATCTTGCGATGGAGCTTGTTCACTGTAAGCTTCTCGAAGTAGTCGGTATGATTTAGCGGCAGTTTTCTTCAAATGAAAACAAAAAAATGAATGCTGTCCGCGAATCCTCTTCGTTCGATATAAATTTCCACATATTGACACTTGCTGATGACAACAAAATGGCACAGTATCACATCTTTATAGCATAAACTGCATTGGTGTTGCTCTGTTGTCTGAAATTTGCATGTCACACTTGTGCACCTGATAGTACAGAATATTAAATATTAATGGATACTAAAAGTACTTTTTATCTAGAACAAAATTCTTTCTAAATTATTTGAAGTCGCCTTAATTTAATTGTTGAGAGCTGAAATACAACTCTCAATTTCTAATTGGAATTGTGGTAGTACCATCCAACTTGTTTTGTTAGTGACCTAGACTTTGTAAATATTTTGATTATATGCAGTGTCGAACAACAAGCATTGAATAGACAAAAGATCACGGCCAGTAGGTTGGTTAATTGCACGTCAAAATTAGAGCAAATAGACCTGAAATGGACGTAAAATCTATGTAACTTTCCCCATTTACTTGACGTTCTAACTCTTACAATAACCCTAATTATAAACATAAAATTCAGTGCACAGTGAACATAGATCGAAGATATCTCATGCCTGCGTTTGAGCCTTTCCTCAGATAACTGGATTACAAATTGCTTCATCTCAACCCATTTATCCATTTATGTATGCATAGTGTAATAATATCTTGCGATCTCTGGCTCTAATCCTTTCTACTAAGTACATTTTGTGTATCTACGACTTCCATCCAATTTCGTATTAAGGACAAATAAATTACCTTAGATTTTCGAATGATTCCCACACGACTACCTATTATTACAGATAGATTATCGGCTAGAGTTATTAAGTCGTAAAGAATCGTGGAACGGTCATGTTACGGCTATCACCGGTCGCCAGATGTTTGCGCCTTTTATTATTACTATTTACGGCGAAGCAAAACGGACGTCATAAAAACTAAAATATTGTCCGGTACGAAGTGAAGTGTGCAAATTTAACGAGAACCGTGTGCCGTTATCGCACGGACGCCCATGTCGGGGCTGCCGTATACCTCCGTTGAAGTAGCCCAGTCATCGTACGCCCGAGATAGTCGGGCAATCGATATACAAATGACCACTGAGTTGCGTGTAATTTGCAGAGAACGAATGGCAACGGAATTTCACCCGACGGGGATCGAATAAGCGATGCGATGATTGATAACTTGTTGTTATCATCATAGTTTGGAATTTGGAAAAATATCGCGATATTAAAAATGATTGACGTGGAAATTGTTGTGTTAAGTATAGGAAATAAGAAATCGTTGTGGGAAATTTAAATGTTTCGTGATGGTTTCCCAAAACATCGTTTCATCAAGCAATCTTTATCTAATAACTCAGCATTCCTTTCGGCTACTAATTTTATTTGTGTAGCTTTTGAGGACTTCATCTCTCTTGGTTTCTTCTCATATAACAAATATTTGTACGTTGATGATTTCAAATTCAATGCTCATTCTTGGTCATATCATTGGAATTGATTGTTTAAATACTGGCGAGAGTATTGTTGTTTGCAACAATAAGAAAGTATGTGATGTGTTGTATAAGGTGTGCAACTAAGTTCCCGCTGTTCGTCAATAGATTGCGCTAGCAATAAATGTTGGTCGATTTCGACATGCCCAAAACGTTATGACATATGGGAAACAAACCGTAACAGTAGTGATTTTGTTTTGGCGTTATATACTTTTGGTTGTGTGAAAATATCTGATTTGATGCTAAATAATCGTCACTTGCGGGAAGTCTTGATATCCTCCTTTCATTTGAAAAAACGGCGACTGAAGCGCATCGAGAACTTCACAAAGTTTTCGGAGATGCTGCTCTAAGTGAAACGAACGACGTACCGTGATTTGTTCCGTCGCTTCAAAGACGGGGATTTCTATGTTGACGACCGTCCGCGTAAAAGAAGACCCAAAACCTTCGAAGACGCTGAATTTGAGGCATTGCTCGATGAGGATCCATACCAAACGCAACAAGGGCTTTCATCAGCATTAGGAGTTATTCGCCAAGCCACTTGCAAGCGATTGCATGCATTGGGAATGATTCAAAAGCAAGGAACTTGGGTTCCTTATGATTTGAAGCCAGGGGACGTTAAGCGTCGTTTTTTCGCCTGTGAACAACTGCTCCAGCGGCAAAAAAAGGAAGGGTTTTCTTTATCGCATCGTGATGGGTGATGAAAAATGGATTTATTACAGCAACCCAAAGAAAAGAAAGTCATGGAGACTGCCCGGTCATGCTTCTATGTCGTCGGTTCGGCCGAATATTCATGCTGTGATAGTTATGCTGTGCATTTGGTAGCACCAGTTCGGTGTTATTTATTATTAGCTGTTGAAACCGAAGGAAACCATCACTGGGGAATGGTATTGACCTCAATTGATGCGATTGAGCCGAGCACTGCGCGAAAAATTGCCACAATACGAGCAGAAGCACGTAAAAGTGATTCTACAGCATGATAATTCCCAGCCTCACGTTGCCAAACCCGTTAAAACCTATCTGGAAACGCTCAAATGGGATGTCCTACTCCATCCGCCATATTCGCCAGATATTGCGCCGTCCGATTATCACTTGTACCTTTCGATGGCACATAGTCTGGTTGATCAGCAGTTCCGCTCATATGAAGACATCGAAAAATGGCTTGATTCGTGGATAGCCTCAAAGGATGAACATGTTTACCGTAACGGTACTCGAGCTCTGCCAGGAAGATGGGAAAAAGTTATAGCTGGCGATGCCCAGTACTTTGAATGATTCATTTTTTTCACAATAAATTTCGAGAAAGAAGAGAATCCTCTCGAAGATATGCGTGTGTGTTGCAGCATCAAATAGAAAATTCGAGGCAGTTGGAAATTGCTTTAATTGCAAAGAGAGGCATTAAAATTAGAGAACTTTATCAAATGTTAAATATCGATGTGGGAACTGTGCATTCAGTTATTCGCAGTCTTCGCTATCACAAAGTTATTCATCGGGCACTTTTCACAGAAAATTACTGCCATTATAACCTATGAATGCATTTCTATGAAATTCGTTTTCTGGTAGCATCGATATTTTGCCTTCTCAAATTCACCAGAATAAGAGACCAATTTATGTCAATATAATTCCACGATATTGAAAATAACAAAATGCAGAAATTCTTCTGTATGTCGTGTTAAACTTTTGCTTGAATTATAGTCAAAACGTTAATACATAGTAGAGGATGAAATATCTTCTTATACCACATTTTTCTTTTCGCCTCTTCACTGGGACTAGTGGTTCAGTGTCTTGCGCGCTTGACTATTAGTCTTAGGATCCTGGGATCGAATCTAGGGGCTGTTTCTCAGGGTTGAGGTTTTCTATGGTTTTCTAACCAATGCCTCTAATTTTTCTCTGCTACGTTGATAGTATCACACACTATTTCTTAAAAAAATAGGGCCACCTTGTAAAATCTGTATTGGCTACAAGTAGTCATATCTTTTATCTGGCAATACTGTTTAATAATATCGTCAAAAATGTGTTCAAATTTGGAAGAATACGTTTCCTTATTTTTCATCCGGGTTTTTTACTAACGATTTTGTATCCTTATCCAAAATTCACTTTTGGATTTTAAAGTTTCAAGGACAACTTGCAAGCAATAAACACTGTTTAACCGTTGCGTATATGTTTGTTCTTAATTTTATTAATGTTTTAACCACAAGGTAAGAGTATACTTTTAAATATAGTACCGATTATATGATTTACTGCAGACAATGTTATTACGAAGAACAATCAAATATAAATCAGCGTTTTGTTGCCAAAATTTATTTTATAGGAAGCATCTACAGTTCTATTATTTTTTACATAATTTCTTTCTTTTACGTGTTTCCTAATGTTTTAGTAGTTGTTTTCATTATACTCTCGTAAAATGAAGCTGGGTCGGTGTCTTACTAGCTGTATATGTACGTTTTTACCTGAACATTGATTTCTAATCGTTCCTCTCCAAATTCTTCTTTGAGAGGACAAACATGGACTGGAAGATGGATGATAAAACATTTCCTCATGCATTGTCATCAGATTATGCTGCATTACATTTACTATGTGCGGTCTGGCGATGCCGTGGAGGGGTAATTCCTCGTGTATGGAGTAATTTCGTCTCTTTTGTCGATACTCAAGATAAACTTGATCCAGAAGGCCACAGTAGCAAGTTCCATTTTCGGTCCCACATCCATATTTGAAATTCACCAAAAGATCCTATCTTCAATCTCGAAAGAATGTATCCAACACTTTCCCCGCAAACAATCGAGTCTTGGCTATCACAAGGCTTCCTTCTGCATACCTCTTCCATTCATGCGGTATTCTTAGAAAAAGGGAAATGGGAGTACAATTTGTATTTATATGTTAGGCGTTTACGAATTATCTGTAATAATTTTATATTTGCATACAATAATTTATAATAGGGATTAACGCTTTTACGATATGCCTATCAGTTGTGGCATTTCACCTTATTTCCCAACTTATGGATGGTAGTGTTTATTGAAGTGTGCACCATTGCTACCTCCGTTTTTTTTTCGATGTATATATTACTAAACTATAGGCGTTTTTGGTGCTGTAAACAGACAAAATTTTAAAGAACATTACTATTATATTTTTAATAATTTTTGAAAAATTTAAGTTATTTTAGTTTATTTCGGTAAATCATTAACTCATGAAGTTAGTTATCTATTATCCAAATTAAAATCAGTCACCCTGATGCAACTTCATTTTCATGAATTTCTATAAAAAGTAGGTGCCCTAAGCTAAGCGGAAGAAGCCTGCAACTTGCAACCTATTTATCTGATACAACATTTTTAATTTTATTAATTATTAGAAATAATTGAAGCCTGATGTTGCACTACAACGTATCCAAACTACAATGCAACTGCGAATTAATATGATAATTATAATTCTGATATTAGTATTTATGTCTAATCAATATATTGACATTTTAATATACAAGCTGTCGTAGATAACATTGCCGACATGGGGATCGCGCTTGTTATAAGCTGTACACATTTATTTAAACTAGACGAATTGCTCTTTAACATTAACCATTGCATCTATTTTAAAGGTTATATTGCAAGAAAGAAAATTAATTTTTAATTGCGTTTTTCATATAGAATTTAAATGTTTATTCTTGTTTATTTTTCTTTTTTGATTTCAGTGCCGTGGTTCAAATTTCCTTGAGTAGTTTTTGGAATTTTAAATATATTTTTTTCTTCTGTATAACATATGCAGTATGTAAAATAAAATATAATTAAAAGAAAACGACTACCAAAGAAAATTTTGTGAACATATATAAGTGCTATCTACAAGAAATATAATAAAATATTGATATTCAAAGAAGCAAACCAATGTACATATAGACTGCTTTATATTGAATACAATCTCCTTTGGATTCAATAACACGCAGCTATTCCTTTAGACATGCTTTCTCCCGAGTTCGGTATTATAAGATTTTCGTAGAAGGAAACGGTGCACGTCATCAACAGAACTTTCAGACAAGTAATATAACACGACAAAGGTAACTGTGAACGCAAAGTTAAATGCGCAGAAATGTCAACAGGAACTTCTAGATTGCGTTGGCTGCACTGAAAATGTTTTTCGCTACATTTGCACATTGTGTTTTTACGTCCGCCGTTCAAATAGCGTGTTGCATAAATATTTGATATAACCCAAATTGAAACATTGCTGTAATTTGGCATTTGTGTATACAATTGTGCAACATAGTATACACGTCGTCAGTAATGTGTACCGCTTGCTTTGATGCAAATTGTATATCAATTATATACATTGTTTTTGGTTCATGGTTCCTCTTACAAAGTACAGTAATACATACACTGCCGGACATAAGTGTTTACCCACTTGCAGAATTGGAGATTATTCAAAGAAACTATTTTTTATCTCTATCAAAGTATATGTATTATTAAACTAAAAAGTACGAGATAGATTATAATTTCTGTATAATGTTTCGTGTGTACATAATGAGCTGACTGGCACTAAGATACCGAAAATGACTCTTTCTGCGAATTAGCCACGATCAGGGAGAAGTAGTGGTGGAAAGAAAAGAATCATCTATGGAAACGCATGTTCAAATAGTGGTGGTATGCCCACAACATCGACAAAAATAACCGAGAAATTGCTAAGTTATTAAAATTAAACCGTAGAACCGTGGACTATAATGTTAAGAAGTGACAGCATATTCAATAAACAGCGACCCGGACGACCGAAAATAATAACACCAACAGAATATCATGCAATTGTAATTACGAGCAAACGAAACGGACGAGAAAACAACGCCAGAAATCACTGCCGAAGTGAATATTTTGCGCCCAAAACTAGTTAGCGTCACCATGGTAAAAAGGCGTTTGCGCCAAGTTGGTTTGTATTGAAGAATTGTTATGCGGAAACCGTTACTACACAAAGCAAACAAAGCTAATCGGTTAGCATGGGCGAAAGAACACAAAGACTGGACGTTGGAAGATTGGAATAAAGTGCTCTGGACCGACCAATCTAAATACTTCATCTTTTGTTCAAAAGAATATTTGTCCGTAGATCGAAAGGGGAACGAGCACGGATCCTGTATTACATCAACAATAAACATGAAGGAGGATCAACCATGATTTGGGGTTGTTTTCGCGATACCTCTGTGGGCGATTTGACCAAAGTAGATGGTATCTTTAGAAAAGAAGGTTATAGGGAGATTTTGGAGATCTAGAGCACGATTAATCTGTGTAAACTTCGTGTTCCAGCACGATAATGTTCCAAAATATACTGCAAAGATATGCTATGAATATTTGGAACAACTGGAGCACAGAGAAAAAGTTTTTATTATGAAGTGACCGCCCCAAAGTCCAGATCTCAATCTAATAGAGCTATTGTGGAAGGTACTTGACGAACAGGTTTAAAAATCTGCTCCAAATTCGACAACCATACTGCAGGATACGCGGAGGAAAATAGAGCCGCTAACACTGGCTAAGCCGGTAGAAATAATGCCAAGATTGTGTGCGGCAGTAATAAAAGCTAAAGGTGAACATATTGACGAATCCCAAATTTAACTTAATTTAGAATTATCTTTGTTTGCAAATTGATAGGCACATTAAGGGTGGCGCTGGTGTGCGGGTTAATCGCTTTTTAGAGCAACTTCGCCAGAGGTCGCTGCTGAAGACGTGAGCAGTATCTCTTGACCATCAAATTGGTTACAAATTTTCCACGAGAACATGCAGTTTATAACAAACACATTGAACTGATCTACTTAAATAGAGAAAACAAAATTTAATATATTAGCATTTACAAAACATTGATTAAATGGCACACAATTTAGCTACATCAACATCCAGGTTTCTACATATTCGTACGGAACGACATAGAAGCAATAGAGATAGAAAATGTAAAATATAAAGCATTGAATCTGTAATGGATGCTCAGCTATCTTAATACTAAAAATTAAATTTGTAATTTTAAATATATATATATATACCATAGACCACCTTCTGCAGACCTTGATTTATTTATGAGAAGTATGGAAGATTTACTTGTAAAGGTTTCGTTTGTAATTATTTTTTGACTTGTTTTGTAATATTTTAATGGTGGGTAAACACTTGTGGCCGGTGTATGTTATAATGCATCACCAAATCGTCGTAGAAGGTACATACATGTTTTACTATTTTCACAATATATAATTTCATGAAATTGCATGTCATCGGGTGTGCTTCAATGATATAATTTGGGACTACCATTATTTTTGCTAAATTTTAAAGGTTGCTTATACAAAAAATTGGAAAATTTCAATGCAAGCTTCATAAATCAACGTCGGAAATGTTGACTTTTGAGCAAATAACTTTGAGAGAATTCACAGACATCCTGACGAGTTAAACTACTTATTGTCAGTAAGATTGAATATGCTAGCATAATATGGTACCCAATTTATCCAACACATTCTTACTTGTTTGGGAGATTCAGCGTAGGTTTTTACATCTTACAAAATTACTGGAAATTATTCCTCGCGAGGTTCTGACTTATAAAGTTCTAAATGAATTACACATGCAACCTCTTGTAACTAGAAGAGAGATCCAAAGAGTCCGATGTCTTCGTGAACTACGTAATTGACTGGCAATATCTGGTCTCAAAAATTTGTTTCAAGGTACCAGTGTTTACTAGTCGACAGAGCGTGACATTCTGCTTGCCTACTGATCTCAGAGTTGTGATGGAGAGATACAGAATAAATTATGTATATCTAATTATATTATTGTTTATACTTTAATTTTCTATTGTCCATTAATTGGAATAATCTACTGGAAAATAAAAATATATTCTATTCTATTCTATGAGCATAAATTTTTATTTTCGTCTCCGCCGTTGTGTCCTTTTTTTGCAATTAAAAAATATTCTCACAAGATAAAGTTAAATATGCCACATAGCACAGCTAAAAGATGTTTATTTCATTTTTTTTAACACACTTAATATGTTATTTTCAATGTGCGATAGTTGGGGATAAACTATTTTATAGATTATAATTCTCATTCTTGAACTGATTTATTATGATAGACATTATCATAATAAATCAGTTCAATTATAGTACAGAATGCTAAGTAAAAACAAAAAAGTTTAACAAAAATTTTGTAAATTATTTGAAGTGAACCCTTCTAAGATTAAAACTCTCACAGTACAAAGTAAATTATTTTCATTTTTTTAAACATACGGGACTGCTTAATTTCCGTTAAGAACTCTTATTTTGTTTAAGAATATAAATTTTTTAGTAACAATCAGTACGTATACAAGTTTTCCTGCTTAGAATCTCATAATAATAAATATGTTTAAGCGTTGTCAGTCCTTTCAATGCAGCCATAACAATCACATCTAATCCATCGCAAATGCCCCCTATTTGGAAAGTAGGGAATATCGTTACCTACTGGTCCATAACCTGTCGGTGTCAAACATCTAAATCGTTCACCTTATTCTTCCTTTTCGCGTACACTTTGCGGAATTACCACCGTCGTATTGTTAACGGCAAATCTGTATCGTCCGTTTACCAAACGTGAACCGGCTGGGTCATCGTCCTGAAAGAACTTAGAACAGATAGGAATAAGGGGAAACGCAACAAGAAGGCGTACTTTCACTAGATACCCCTGACTGCGAGCGCCTTCATTGTTGACCTTTCGATGGATCGTATGCAACGTTTAGAAGTGGGGGATACCACCTATTCTTTGTCCGTGTGTTATCGAAACGTTTGTCGATAGGTTAGAGGAAAGAATTTTTGTCGCCGGAGTATGGGTATGGTAACTGTGATCTTTACGCGTCGCAACTCCAAGGTTTAATCGCGTGTTGTCATGCGCTATTTTTAACTACCTGATGTGTTTTGTAAACATTACGTAGCGGTTCCTACGTAATATTATTATCGGTGAAAATTGTGCTGGAGCAATATGAACTTGTTCTTTTAAATACACTACCGTCCATACATATGGAAACGACTATAAAATCGACGTTTTGTTTGATTTGAATTAAAATATAGAGTTGGTTTGTAGAAATGTTAATCAATAGATACATGTCATCGCGAAAATAATGTTTAACAACGAAAAAGAAACAGAAAATGTTATAAAATTTTAATTCAAAGTGATATCTCGTCAATATCCCCTTTTGAAGGTTGAATTGTGGCGGCACATATTCTTAGCATTTCCTAATCAGAGATTCCGCTGTAATTTCTGTTCATGCTATCTGAAGTATTTGCCAAAGATCCTGTGCGTTGTTAACTCGTATTTTTCGAATTCTTCGGTCCAATACATCCTACACTAGTTTCATTGGCGACAGATCTGGAGGTTGGAGTCCACGTCCATTTTGTTTCATCTTCGAGTGACACCAAATGAGTCCTACATAAACAAAATTAATGTTTAGGATCGTTATCTTCGTGGAAGATATAGTTTTGGCCGCATAATCTTTCGTCACATGGCATAGCAGTTTCCTGTGAGATTTCCAGAAAACCGTCCGTACGCAGAATCCCATCTATTTTGGTGGTGGTGCAGAACAATAAAATCCTGGTCTCTAGCTGGGTTTGGTATACCTGCTTTGGGTACTGATTCCCGAATCAAAGTTGAAGGACCTTAATCAACATGCCATAATCCTGTTGCGCAGCTTCTGACATTGATTGAAGGATAGTTAGAGCAGCACCTCGCAATGCTACCTCTAAAGCAGTTGCCTTTCCTACCATCAACCAACCGTTAAATCTTATCGCGGCCTCAAACTGCATTTTGTATACACTTCCCACTGTATTTCTCCGTCGTAAATTTGTACTTTTATTTTGGCATCTACAGTTGTTATCATACCAACAACACGGATCTTAACCAGGTTATGAAGGCAAATTTCAGCACAACATACCATTCGTTTACACTTTCATCAGCTGGGTCCCGGTTGAATTGTTAAATGATAACAAATTAAGTTGTCTTACCATTTGTTCGACAAACATTTCACGCAACGATAATGAACCATTTCTCGGTCAAGTTGTCAAAACCTGCGACGAAGAGTGGATATTGTACTCAAATTCAGGCGTTCATATCATTGGCTGGCGCCTACTGATTTGATACCACATACTCCCGAAGCTTCCTTGCAGCCAAGCAAGATTTTATTGTACTTTTGGTAGACAGCGGAATACACCATTTTGAGATTTTGGAAAAGGGTCAAGATCATCACTAGGAACTTGTACTGTGAACAGCTTCAGCAAATACATGCAGCACTCATCTAAAAATAGTATTTTTTAGTCAATTGAAAAAAGTGGTATCCTTACAGGATAACGCTAGATCGCATACTACAAGATTGACTTTGGAAAAATTTTCTGAACTTGACTGAAGAACGTCAATAGACCCTCCATATTTTCTTTATTTTTCGCTAAGTAATTACTACCTTTCTTCTCTCTATAACTATACGAGGCATAGACAGTTCAAAACTCGAGTTGATGTAATACTTGCACTCCGTGTTCAAAATCCATAGAGTCCTACAAAAGCGGCATACAAAAATTGCTGTCACGTTGGCAAAATATTATTGAATGTGATGGTAATTATTTCAATGAATAATAGTGTATTATTGCCTTTTTTTTCATAAACACATATATAGTACCATAAAAAATCGCGCAAACTTATTTGGTTACCTGATAAATATTTTATTCCATAATTTATGTGGAGCTATAGAAATTATCTAAGTGTATTTGGGTTGCTTCTCCAGCGAACCTTTTTTTTTTTCGAAAATGTTATAGCAGCTTGAAAATGTGACATTCTTACAAATAACCGTGTACAGTTATTTACCATTTGTACTTATAGTATTCGTAAACTAGATTAAATACATCAACAATCCTAGCAATTAGACGGTTTATTTCGTTTCAAACGTAAAAAGTCCGCAAATTGCCATATTAAACGCATACTTCAAACTTGAAGTGTTCTCTATATTATGCATAAATATTTAGTTTAATAGCGTAGCGCTGTTGAAAGAAATGGAGTCGTCCATCCGATGGCAATGTGGGTAACGGATAATGCAGAAAACGAATATTAAAGACGACGTAACGCCGTTATTTCCTGCTGCTAATTAAAGCGTTTAAATAAAATTGAATTTCTCCTCTCAAATGGCATTGCTCCTATTTAATCTGATACAAGATCTGTATACAGAAATTGAAAAAAGGAAATATGAGACTTTCGCAACTTAAATTAAATTTCGTACGTTCGTTTTACTGGAGATTTGGTGAGTGGATACTTTCAACAAACGTAGATTTGCATTTTCTGCTCATTATGATCCAAATGTTGCCCAATATTGGAGACATTTCTGTTGAATTTATGTCATAAAGATTGATACCGATGAAAAAGGAAAAAGTAATAATCCTTTGAAATTAAATATTTTGGAGGCTGAATAAGAAATTGTCCGGGGCTTTTTCAATTTTATGAAAGAAGGTATTGGTATAATTTATTGATTTAATTACAAGAACTGTTCAAATAACCGAATATTTTGAATTATGCGTCAACGGTCTCCTATCATGCGGTTATCAACGTTAGGTACAGCAAGTACTTGTTTGGAATTATCTAGTCTCCGTGTTTATTTATTATTTGAGCGCAAGGCGTTGCAGTATTTACAGCGATTATTGCAATGTGTTCTTTTGTTCGAGAGCAACGATGCAACGTAAAATTATTCTGGAAATTAGGAAAAACTTTGTTACTGCCTGTAGCGCCTTAACGGAACAAACCAGATATATGAATAAGAGAATCTTCAAATTCAAAGTAAAACCTATCAAAGATATCGTGATTTCCTCAACCCCCTGTGATTGTCAAACTCAGTTATCTATCATCCAAGGTGCCAGCCTGCTCATTGGCGAGGAAGTGGGTAGACTATCTAATTCCAACAGTTCATAAATACATTTTAAGGCTCTATTTGTTTTAAAAAATCCTTGTCAAGCTCTCAGAGATTGAGAGAGAAAACTCAATTTGGGAGAAAGAGGGGCGAAATCATACATCAAAAAAAAACTATTTAAAAGATAAATTACAAATTTTAAAAGTAATAAAATTGACATCTCTTGTAACAGTAGATTAATAACAAATAAAAAGAAGTTAAATTTACGGTTACCATTGCGTTTAAGAGTTGTAATTTCTTTCTAAATATAATGAACTACGCTAAAACCCAGTTGCAATGGTTAAGGCTTCCTTTCATAAAAAAGGAAACAATCAGTTTAATTTAATTATTTATAACTAAAAATATGGTAACAATGTGAATACCAACATTTTAGCTAGGAAATATAAATCGTGATTTTTTTTTCTTTTGATCCAATTTCTTCAACGTTACAAAAACAATTCAAATTTACGCATACGAAGTCCTATAAACTAAAACATAATTCAATTGTCTAAAAATTAAGGTGCAATATACAAGCAAGGGTTTAATGCACTTAATGAGTTCGACAACTAAACAAGGGAGAAAGTGCACCAAACTTCTACGAGGGTTGTTTTTAAATTTTTATATG
Organism: Trypoxylus dichotomus; assembly: GCA_023509865.1. Taxonomy (NCBI): domain Eukaryota; kingdom Metazoa; phylum Arthropoda; class Insecta; order Coleoptera; family Scarabaeidae; genus Trypoxylus; species Trypoxylus dichotomus. Next base: position 42,556,644 of record CM042081.1, read on the forward strand.
TAGATCTGGAATAAAACAGTAGGTACCTTCTAGAGACTTTATTGTTTTTCGAAGCATTCTCCACGAATATTAACGCACTTTTGCATGCGTTTGAACCATCTCTGGAAGCAGTTATTCCATTTGACGATTGCAAGGACTGTGTGAATGTACAATTCACATGTATAGCAGTAAACTGCACTCACACAAATTTATTAATTATGCGGAACGCAGCGTTTCGAGAGCACGTGGGTTACCGACGACCGTGTTACCGACTGCAGTTGACAATGAGAGCCCACGTGATCTCTAAACGCTGCGTTCCGCATAATTAATAAATTCGTGTGAGTGGAATTTACTGCTATACCGGTGAGTTATTCCATTTGTTTGTTAAAAAATTGCGTTCTTGAAGGCATCCTGGTCCTTCTAACGACTGGAAGCTTTAACCACGCAGTCTTTTCTTCATTTTCGCAAAAGTAACGAAATCGCCCATACCGTTCGGGAGATGGTCTAACAATTCGAATTTTTATTGCGTTAAAAATTCATTTTTCTTGCGTGCTGTGTGCGAACTTGCATTGTCTTGGCCAATTCGTCGTTCGGGGTTGATTTTTCCAAGCTCAGCGATGACTTGCGGCAAATAAATGGTTGTATACCTATCGGAAGTAACAGTTCTTTGATATTGTAAAAGAATTGTTACTACATGATCTGCTTTTGACAAAAATGTCGCGATGGCTTTTGTCGGCTTTTCTTCGCCTTGGAACACCTAAACAGATGACTGACGTCTATTTTCTGGGTCGTATAAGTAAATCCAAGATTCGTCATCATGGCGATACTGTACACGTGTTTAGAGCTCCCGGCGTTGAAGCGGTCAAGAGTTTCTTGACACCAATTCAGCCTAGCTGCTTTAAATTGTTCGATCAATAGATGCGGTATCCAACGAAAAACCAATTTTTTAATATACAATTCTTCATGCAAAAGTTTTTGAATTGATGTCTTTGAAATGCCAATGATGCCTCAATTTCCCGATATGTCTCATGTCGATCTTTGTTGATGATCTTGCGGACAGCATCGGCGTTTTCATAAACCAATTCGATGCAATAAAAAATGATTGATTTGATTCCATTTTTCAACTACTTAACCCGTCAACTTTGACAGTTTGCTTTAACTAGAACACTATACTGAATATAGCTCTGAAACTTCAGATTTAGGTTAACTAGAGAAAGGAGTTAATTTTTAGTTTTGACATTTGATTATTGGTATCTTCTGCGTCCCAGTATGCAAAACTTAAGACATCCTTCGTACCAAGGTTCTAACAGTACTTCCACAGCTCTGGAACAATAGAATTTACTCAGGTCCAATATGATGTAGATTTACAGATTATTTATTTCTAGCAGCGATGAAGAAATTTCGTAACCCAGAAAACGAAATTTGTAATCTGGTATAAGACAAACCCCTAAAAAAAATAATCGAAAGCCCAAAATTAGATAGGGACATTTGATTGAAGTAAAAGCTTACTGTATTGACTGGGAAAATGTTATTTGTGATGAAATCGAATAAAAATCTTGTCTACAAGTGCCAAATCCATGATGCAAATTCGAATCAACAGAAAATCGATGTCATCCTCCAAAAATTCTCAATCGAAAATTTACAACCAAACTTCGACAACAGAAGTTACAAGTAGGTTTCCCCAAATATCTCGCACTACGTTAAGAAAATTTGAAAATTCGAAAACACTACTGTTTTGCTATACGTAGAAGCTTTTACTCGTTTTAATCAATTAAAAACTATAAATAAAATAAAAAATAAATATTTTAGAATAAAGTGCTTTGTGGGTTTTACCTATGCCATATTTAGTTCATTTTCTTAAATAGTGATTTTATTAATTCAAAACTTATTAACCTCGTAGTTTCGAAGTATGTACATCTAATATCAGATTTGAATTTACTTCGTAAATATCCAATCAATTTCTTTGGTATTTTAATTACCCTTCGATAATTATAGAGCACCGAAAACCCATATTTCAATGCGAATCATAATGAACTCTTAGAAGTCCCTTTTACGAAGTTTAATGAAGTCAGAAACTCATTTTCTTTCGTAGTTTCTTTCGCTGATGATGTTAATCTGTTCCAGGGTTAAGAATAAGTAATTTCTAGCCAGCTGTTAGCCCAACAACAAATCAAAGTAATTATTATACAAGAGAAAAAATGTACATATATTTTTTATTAATGTGTATTAATGTACAATATGCACATTTTATATATAACGTAGCAATCGTAGATATACACTACCGCTCAAAACTGTTTAGGCACCCCTGTTTTCATGGATTATTCATATAGTATTATGTTTACCAAAAAATTATTATAATAAAATGAAATACGTATTTAAAATGTAGTTCAGTAAACCATTATATCGCATAAGCTTTACTATCATTTACCTGCACTTGGTCGGATTACCATAAACTGTTTATTGCGTTGCAATTACAATAACAATCCCTCTGAATTTACTGGGTAAATTTAGTCATCTGTTAGATTGTAGGCAATAATGTTTAAATTACCTTCCTAGAAGATTATAGTGAAATCTGTAACCTATGGTCAGTTGCAGTGTGGTATTTACTCTATTCACGTCGTGAGCGGAATATCGTGTGACAATTTTTTAAAATGCCTCCGCGAAGAGAAATTAGTACGGAAACACGCGCGCTTATAGTAGCTTACCATAAAAGTGGCATAAGTAATCGACAAATTGCCAAAAAAATGAAAATACATCACGCTACGGTTGACTATAACGTAAAAAAATATCGGGAAACTGGCAGTTTTCTTAATAAGAGACGCAGTGGAAGGCCAAAAGCGACAACATCTGCAGATGATCGCAGAATAGTGGTTCCCAGCAAGTTCAATAGACGCGAAACAGCCCCGGAAATCACCGCAGAATTAAATGTTGGTCGCCAAAAACTAGTCAGTGTTTCTACAGTTAAACGTCGCCTACAGAAAGCCGGGCTCCATGGACGTATTGCGATGAAAAAGCCATTACTACGCAAACAAAACAAGCAAAATCGACTTAAATGCTCGTGAACACCAACATTGGACCATAGAAGAGTGAAACAACGTCCTATGGACGGATGAGTCCAAATTTGAGCTGTTCGGAACCCGAAGACGCATATTCTTAAGAAGATCTGTGGGTGAACGCGCCAGAGAAGAGTGTATTGCTGCTACCGTGAAGCATGGTGGAGGTTCTATCATCATTTGGGGCTGTTTTGCTGACACTAGTGTAGGGGACATTGTGAAAATTGACGATATATTAAAAAAAGAAGGCTACCGCGAAATTTTATCTTCCAAGCAAGATAATGACCCAAACATTCCTCTAAATTATGTAAAGACTATTTACGCCATTTAGAAGAGGAAGGAATTCTCAAAATTATGGAATGGCCTCCCCAGAGCCCCGACTTGAATCCAATCGAGTTATTATGGGAAGAACTAGATCGGGAAGTACGGAAATCCGCTCCGACATCAGCTACTGACGTGTGGAACAAATTGCACTCGAGTTGGACCTCAATAACACAAGAAACTCTGGCAAAACTTATTGCGAGAATGCCTCGATTGTGTGCTGCAATTATTAAATCAAGAGGAGGTCACATAGATGAAAGCAAAATTTAAATTAAACGTTTTAATTTTCACATTTATTTAATATATTTTTATTCATGTACGTGTATCTGTACATAAAAAGTTTTTATACATTTTTGCTGTCAGTGAGAGTGCCTAAACACTTTTGAGCGGTAGTGTATGTATACACTGTGGCGGCCACATATGTAAATAGCACAGGCATGAAATTTCATTTGAATTAACCGTTCAAGCTGTTCCTGTTTAAATTTTTATTAAACATGTTGTGGTAGTGTTACGGTTCGAGCTATTTTGCACCAAAAAGTGCTGTACTTACCATTATTTAAAAAATTAATGTGTTATTAATAATAAAAATTTAAGTGATAGTATAATGAAATGAGGAAAATATTGCACATCAGAGAAAAGAGAATTAATTTGCACCATGAAAGAGAAGAGCATATCAAATTCAGAAATATCACAAACATTAAATTGTTCACGTAAATTAATATAAAATGCGATAAAGCATATTCAAATAGAAGAAACTTTAAAAAACAGGAAACGGAAGATCAGGCCGCGTAAAATAACCTTATTTGTCGATTAAGTTAAGAAAATCCTTTTCGCACAGCTACAAAAATAAAAACCGAAATTTCTAAACAATTTGATATTGATATATCGAGAAGAACAATACGACGTCGCCTGAAGGAATTTAACTTACATGGGTGTATTGCAATACGAAAACCACTCGCGTCAAATAAGATCGCAGTTTGCGTTACAAAGAAAAGCCGCTTTTTTCTGTAAATTTGTACTTTGGATAGATAAGAACAAATATAACCGACTTGGGTCTGTCGAAAAATGTATGTGCGACGCCCCAATCAGAGATTCAACCCTAGGTACACTGTGAAAACATTGAAACACGGAGGAGGAAGTGTTATGGTATGGGTTTCTATGTCATGGTGCGGTGTAGGGCATATATTCAGAATTGCAGGATAAATGGATTAGTATGTATATCGCAACATTTTAGAAAACGTGATGGAACCATATGCTGATGAATTTCTTCCAGTAACCTGGAGATTAATGCACGATAATGATCCCAAATATACGACGAAGACCGTAAAACAGTGGCTAGAGGAGAAACAGATTCGACTGTTAGGACGGCATGCACAAAGCCCTGATTAAATGAAAATTTTATGTGTTTATTATAAACTGCATGCGATCTACTACATTTCTGGTAAGTTAAGTTAAATAAATCACATTTACAAATTTATCAATTCATCCAAATCAGTTTACCTGTGCTATTTATATGGCCACCACTGTATATAGTATTATTCTAAAACTGATGTAACATTCTACGCAATAAATTGTACAATCAGGTTTATAAAGAAATGTGTTGTAGCAGCGTAGTTTGAAACAACACACGTTTTGTTTTTAGTTAAATATTCGGATGTGAAAAATATCTGAAATATTAAATCATATTTAATCTTTTTTATTTCCTTTTAGAGCTTATATACTTTTACATAAATTAGATAAATTTAAAGCTTTTATTTTGTATAAAAAGTTAGAAAAGGCAAAAAGCTAATACGCAATAATTAATATTTATCTGACAGAAAAAAATATCTTCATGCATTAGAGCCACGTTTGCAAAAAAATAATTTTAATTAAAGCGTTTATTTACACTTTGAAGCTACTTTTTCCCTCGGTATTTATTAAAAGCTTATTTTTTTCACGGATGGCATTTTGTGTCGGTTAATAAATATTAAGTTTTCTCCACTGCCCAAACGTATATACACCACCGTTCAAAAGTGTTTGAGCACCCATAGATTTAGAAGAAAAAAAATTAAAGCACTAGTGAAAAAGTGAACATATATTTATTATTTACAAATACATATCTAATTGCATATCTGGCAGTAAGATTACACATTATATCTAAACTTGTGATTCATCTATGTGACCTCCTTTGTTTTTAATAACGGCAGCACACAATCACGGCATTCTTGCAATTAGTTTTGTCAAGGTATATGGTGTTATCTGTATCCATGCTTCTTGCAGCTTGTTCCAGCAATCAGCCTCCGATGATTTATGGTATTCAAGCTCTTGCATGAATCCAAAAAGATGCCACAAGAAATCTTATATTGTTTTAGTACTGACAATATCTGCTAAGTATATGCAAATAGAACTGTTACAATTAGTCGACTCTTAATGGAATCAATTTGGAACCTACCTATTATTTTTAGATTCTAATTATTTTTGGAATATATTCTCATTAAGGAAAAAGTAAAAGAAATATGTTGAAGTTCTACAACAAATATATAATACCATATATCACCAAACAGGTTGTGGAGTGTAAGAAATGTCTTGTAGGAATAATGTTGCTAATTCCAAAAAAAAAAAAGATAATTGAATGTAAATTAACACCTAATAGTTTGATTTGTCTAGCCACAGCAAAGTTTATAAATAGAATTACATACATCATACTATTACAAAAAACCGTTAACCTACACAGAAGTGCTGAGAATAATATTTTTCACGTAATTTATTTTCTTGATAAGTAGATGCTTTATTGAAGTAATTATTTGCTGTTTACTATGCAATACTAATCTAAAGAAAATTTTCACCTAGCTCTTCATTATTTCTCTTTATCTGTTTTTTTTTCTAATCAATACACATACACTAGGGTGACAGAAGAAAATAGACACCAGGTAAAGCGGTATAAATATGTAAACAGCTAAATTTTAAGAACGAATTAAGAACTTTCTCTTGTCATTAGGGTAGGGGTGTGGGTGTATCGGAAGGAATTCGTCATAGTTTAGTATCGTTACAACCATGCCTCGCTTACAAGGTTCGAGTGATAGTAGCGACTTCACCCGGGGCGTATCGTTGGCCAGAGTGAACGCGGCGCTTCGCAACGTGAAATAAGTATTTTTTTTAATATTCCGTTGTCCACAGTTAACCGTGTGATTACACAATTTAAACGCAAGGAAAAAACAACAGTGGAGCCGAGACCAGGTCGTGCCGGACCTTCTGAAAGAAGTAAAAGGGTGCTTGTGCGCGAAGTGTTAAGAGAACCGCGAAAAAGTACAGCTGAGCTTGCGGCAACTTCACAGAAAAGTCAGCGCACCGATCGCAGATACCTCCACAGGTGGGGATGTATAAAAGGGTTGCAAAGAAAAAACCTCTCCTTACGGCGTTTCAAAAACGGCGTCGAATGGCTTGGGCAATCGAAATGCGAATGAAGCCCGAAGAGTTTTGGCGGTCTGTCATTTTTCCAGACGAAAGCAGATACTGCCAATTCAGTGATAGTGGTCGTACGTGGGTATGCAGACGTTCGTCACAGCAACTGGACGACAGATTTTTGCATCAGACGGTCAAATACGGCGGTGTGAACATCATGGTGTGGGGCGCGATATGGTATGGTGGAAGATCGCAATTAGTAATCTGCGACGGAAATATAAATACGGCAAAATATATCCAAATATTAACAGAAGGACTACTACCGATATTCGACAACGCCATTTTATCTAAAGAAGACGCCACTTTTATGGAGGATGGAGCATCCTGCCACAAAGCAAGAACAACAACCACATGGAAAGAGGAACAAGGGATTCGGGTTTTACCATGGCCAGGCCAATCACCAGACATGAATCCGATAGAGAATGTTTGGCACATAATCCAGACAAATATGTGGAAACGACCCCGAAAACCCAGCAATAAGGAAAAACTCGTGGCAGCTGTTACAGAAAAGTGGTTAAATATTCCAGAAGACACCATTCATCATTTAATAGATTCTATGCCACGACTCGCAGCACTTCACGCAAGTAAAGATGGATCGACAAAATATTAGTCTAATTTAAAAATGTTAAAATATTTTGTATATATAACGCGAATAGAATCTTTTTTTTAATTAGTAGGTGTCTATTTTATTCTGTCACCCTAGTGTATAATGAAAACATCAGTAACTACATAAACTCACAAAAATTAAATGTCTACCTGACTCAATATAAATTCATTTGCAGTGATATTAATGGAGTAGCCACAAATTTAGTACCAGTATAGTCATAAACAAGAAAACAATTCCTACTTGCTACATTTTTATACAATACCTCGTAACATTTTTTTAAATAGACTTAAATTTACCGAAGAAGAAAATAAAAGAACAAATTGTTATTTAAACAGTTAACAAAAGTTATTTAAACAGAACTGAAATATTTCTAAGGTAAATAAAACTATTTTCGTATTCAGCTGAAAAGGTCCCTTTTGTCAATAAAACCACAATGTGTTACGCTTGAAAAGTGGAGTATTAACAAAATGTAATGCCCACTCATATCCTATTCATGCTTCAACAGATAATTGTGTATGTTATACATTAGACACACCGTTTTGCATTTCCAGCAGTTACGTTGATGTTCGTACCCTTTTCCATGTTCCGCTTTCCATTCGATAGCTTCAAAACGATTAAGTAAACGTTGCGATTTTGAACATGTAATATTAAAATATGCATGCCATGTTAATTGAAGCGTTTTCTTAAATTAGATTACCATTAATAATACGCAGCTTGTTGATCAATATTTAGCGATTCATTTTCCGACTATACATATTTCAGAACTCCCATTGGAAGTGTCAAATACGGTCGTAGTACAAAAGCGTATGATGGATTTTGATAGTGGACGTACAGAACAATAATTAGTTTTATTATTTTATTATTACGTTGGCAACAAAGTATGTTGCAATTTTCTTAAAGAAATACATGATTTTTGTTAATATAGCTATTAAGCTTTATTCAATAATGTATTTTCTATTTTGACGGATGACCTTTTACCAGCTTCCTTTCAACTAAATTATCCCAGTCACTATATATAGACTAAATTAGGTGTAATTTCATAGCATTGAAGGTTTTGCCATTCTAGGAATTTTGTAAGGCTCTGAACAAATGGTAATCTGATGGTGCTAAGTCAGGACTATACGACAAATGTTACATCACCCAATCAAGCGTCAATAATTTTTGGCGAGTATCCAATGATGTGTGCGGTCTAACGTTGTCATGTGTGGAACTCAAGACCTTTACGATTCACCAATGATTTTTCATTATTGTGTGTTATATGACGGTCCAAATCAATTATGGCTTTCATTTGATAATCATCAACTCTGTTTGGCGTGGTTCATCTTTGAGTGAAAAATCACCTGAACGAAATTTATCAAACCAATTCCGGCGCTGTCTTTCATTTTTTTAGCAACGTCTGTTGCTTTCTTTACTTTTCAGAAATAATAAAGCAAAATATGAAAACGAATGCTATAGTTCTGCATGTTAAAATTGAACCTACACAAACAAATCTCACAATTAATACATTTAGTTTGGTTTTTAAGAGATATAAAGTTTACAGCTGACAAATTCCAAAACTATATAATTGTAACGTTGACAACAAGCATTCAAAAGAAACCCTTCTCCCATCTACATTTAAAATCGACAATTACTTTGTTGCCAACCTATTATATTTCTTTCCACGTTTATATCATTCACATAAGTAAGCCGTCAGTATCATGTAAAAATTGGCACCTTTTTCGTATATAGATATAATCGATCACAGTCAACGACGGGGAGGTATCTACAATCGTACGTTACCCCTCTATAACTATAAGCATGATGTAACAGGACAACAGAGAAGTATTACTTACAGCGATTGACTGGTAGACTGATTATAGGGTAATGCTGCATCGAGAAAAAATTACGGGAGACAGACATGCGTACATAACCGTTGACTTTGCTCAGATTATGTCTGTATATGTTTACTTTCTACCACTTCTTGGGCATTTTGTTGACTTAAAGAGCACTAAATTGTTCGAATCTGGAAAGGTAATTGCTTGACAGTGTGTAGACATTTTTCTTTATGCTTGGACTTCATGCAAGCCCACATGTTCGCGATTGGGTTAACGTCTAGGGACTGTAATGACTATTATGACTAATTACTGCTTTCTAAGTCACACACAGGTGACTTCAATGTTTAGAGTTGTTATCCTTTTGCAGTATACAATTCGTTGTGGAATGAGAAAAACCTTAAATATTGAATCAACACCAGACATATTTTTTGGGGGATGTTTAACACACTTTTGCGCTGATATAGCCCGGTGAGATATCCACGCTATAAAAACTACGTTGCTCCAATTTGTGTTATTACTTTCACATATCCATACTCATCGTCGATTAATACATATTTTGTGAGCTGAGATCTTAATTTTGTACTTCGCCACTTTACTAGAATCTTTTAATTGTCGACATTACAATTTCCTTATTACCAACGTGTTTAAAACTGCTTTTTTGAAAAAGTCAGTCCCGGTAAGATTTGAACCTACGTTCTCTCCTTCGGGGGGAGCATCTTCACAGCTAGACCACGAGACCCTGTGAATTCAAATCACTTTTAAAATCTAGATGTTCTAGTGTCCATATATATATACTACAAAACATCTAGGTTTTAAAAGCGCTTTGAACACATAGGTTCCCGTAGTCTAGCAGTGAAGAAGCTCCCCTGGCAAGGGAGAGGACGTTAGTTCAAATCTTACCGGGACTAACCATTTTCAGAAACACATTTTTAAAAGCATTGGTAATTACAAGGAAATTGTAATTAATCAATACGAATTTGCGAACGGAAGTTTTATATTAATTTAATTTTTCTTTGTCATCTAATTATAGTTTATAGAAACTCGTATATGTTTTATAGCCAATTTCGCATGGTTTTCAGTAAATAACTGTCTAATGAGCTTGTCTTTTCGAAGTGATTCGCGAAATTCCTCGACAATTCGCCGGAAATCGTCGACTATTTTTTGTGTTCCCGTACCGTTGTACTTATATTCAAACAAAGGATTGTGACCTCTGCATGTATATAGTGGCAGCTGCTATATTCATTGGTTTTTTTTGGGTGTGTACAGAGAAAGATAGCTTTGAAGTGAGAGGTGTACACAGCTCTCATTTAGACAACGGTTTTAGTTATTGCAATATTAAGCGATGCTGATAAATTCTTTATTTTATAGTGCATGAAAGGGCACATTGTTATCTACTTATTGTAGATTCTCGTTTGCTTTTGTTTTACTTTTTTACCCACACTCTGTTAGGTTATAGGTTGTATACGTTATTATATGATTGAGTTTAAAACCTCCACCTCAATCTATAGAATATGTAAAAATTGATGTTAACTAAATCTGGTGTTTATTATGGAATAGTTTATCATCTTAAATCTTACAAAGTTATGCGTTTGGGCACCCTTACTTTGGTAAATTCTTTTATTACTCTCCAGGACCGATAATGACTGAAATTTTTGAATAATTACTGATTTAAGCTTCCTTCTAGACTTCACAGGTATAGCAGTAAACTCCACTCACACAAATTTATTAATTATGCGGAACGCAGCGTTTCGAGAGCACGTGGGCTCCCATTGTCAACCGTGTTACCGACTTTGACAATGGGAGCCCACGTGCTCTCGAAACGCTGCGTTCCGCATAATTAATTAATTTGTGTGAGTGGAGTTTACTGCTATACCTGTGAATTGTACATCCACACAGTCCTTGCAATCGTCATTCCTTCTAGACATCTACAGCATCATTAATAAATATGGTCACAAGTAATGTTTATATTTTCCGATATCTTTTTTTTTTTTTTTTTTGAGAAAATCTTGATGGAGTATTAACTATAGATATTCTAAGAAGAAGTAAGTGATAAATGTTGCAGTATTGTATGTATGTAAATGTGTTACGTGTATGTACATATATTATTTTCGTTAAAAATATCTTTGTCATGTATATGATTACAGCATGCGCATTTTTATTGTTTATTTTTAATTAATGAGAATTTCATTTTTGCATGATTGTAAAAATGTGAATATTGCTTCAAATAGTTGAATATTATGTAAGCGTACTTATAAAAAAACATTTCTTTTTTAGGCGTTGAAGCGTAAAGAAGATTCTGTTACTGAAAGAACCAATACGCCAACGCCTCCAGAGTCAGTCGGAGAACGCAGTGCCAGCAGTCAAGGTATGTGCTGTTATTTATTTTGTAATGAATTATTTTTGTTAGAGCTATTCAAAATCAATTTAATTTATCTCTGAAGGTTCAAAAGTCTTTGAGTTACAAAGGATTACAAATCTAATACACAACAATACTGTTATGAGATATTGGAATGAAAAGTTTCCAGGCTTCAATTTTTTTTTAAATTTTGATAGCAATCACAGTAGTGTCACGAACTTTTCAAAACGTTTGTTACATTAAATGTAGTTAAACGAATGGTGCAAATTGATATTAAAGCTTTATATAGCGATTAAAAAATCTCATTATGAAAAGTCTGATCTTACTCGATGTTGTAAAAACTCTAATGATATAATTCATACCACATCCTCATCTTAAGAGTTGAGCGAACTCACAGAAAGAAAGGATCAAGTTAGTATTAGTGAAACAGAATGAATTCTCATTGTGAAATAAGAGTACAGTCATGCTTCAGGTCGTATTGTGAGTTATATCACAAGTCTGACATGAGTGGTGTAAAATTAAAAAAAATATTTTTGTGATTAATTATTAATGACTGACATTTTACACATTTTTTTACAATTACTCTAGGGAAAATCCAAACTAAATCGACAAGGTATTGAGATAAACTTGGTATCATATCTGACAAGAGCAGCTCTTATCAGATATGATACTAAGTTTAGTTCAATGCTTTGTCGATTTGGTCTGAATTTTCCTCGAGTAACTGTGAAAAATGTGTTAAATTTCAGGCATTGAAAACAAAGCATTTAAAAGACAAAATATTTCTTGAAGAAACGTTTTCACCCGATGTGAATTCATATAAAAATGCGGGAATAAGAAAGAAAACGTGTAGTATCCCAAATAATTTAAGCAAAAAAGTCGCACACTTACCATTCCAGAAAAGTACTACAGAATCAAAACAGATGAAAAAAAAGCATAACGGTAGTAAAACTAGCTTCTGTTACACAAATTTAAAATTGTATAAGGACGTACAGAACAAATTAAAATGCCAAAAACGGGGCGAAGCCAACAGGAAATAGTAAGTTTTTTTCAAATAAATACGTCTCTAAAGTTTCCATTGTAGATTTTGTCACTATCAATCGAGAATTAGTAGAACTTTACGCATAATCAAAGTTTAAATAACGGTTCGGTGATCCAGTGGTAAGAGGGCCAGCACTTGGATTTGGCAACTCTAGTATGGCCCGTTCGAAACCAACGTCCGTCAAGTACACTGGTAGTACTTTTCGAGCGGGTTCGGTATACTCCCTAGTGGGATGTAGTAACAATCCCGTGGAACACTTTGCACAAACTTTCCTGCATTTTAAAGCTCCTGCATGACAAGCTAGAATACAAACTAAAATAACCCCATTGTACCGCCCACTACTAAAACAAATTAGTTTTAGGATCATTTAATGACTTCCTGATTTATATAGGTATTGGTTGCATTTTTCTTGATAGAGACGAATTTGTAGAAAAGATCCGTAGAATCGATTGCCGTAAGCCTCAATCAATCACCTTTTTCACTTTTGTAAGTCGATTATAAGCACAGAATAAGCATTTGTGTTGGCTAAAGATAACTGTTATACATTTCAGATTTTCTGGGACACTCCCAAATAGTTTTGCTTCTGAAATTATAGATCGAGCAACATCAAAATCGCCATTATTAGCTTTAGGATAATTTGATAGCTTCTTTATTGTTCACATAAACATTCATTGCATTTTTCTTGGTAAAAATGAATTTGTAGAATCGATTATCGTAGACTTCAATCAATTATGTCCTTCAATTTTCAAAATTAATCTTATGCCTGGACATATCACAATGGTAATAATAATGATTTGTTCTTTACTTTTACATCTGTGTGTATGTAATAAATTATTACGTCTAAGTCCGATCCTGAATGTATCCTTGAATGACGATCCTTAGTGATCACTGAGTAGAATTGGCAAGCGTGGTCATGTAACTGGAGATCGTGTGACTACTTTCTTTAGGGTTTGTGAAATCAAAGACGTATGAATGCAAATTCCAAAACATACAAGAAATGAAAGAGGAAGCTCAACATACACTACCGCTCAAAAGTGTTTAGGCACCCCTGTTTTCATGGATTATTCATATAGTATTATGTTTACCAAAAAAACATTATAATAAAATGAAATACGTATTTAAAATGTAGTTCACTAAGATAAACACCCATTATATCGCATAAGGTTTACTATCATTTACCTGCACTTGGTCGGATTACCATAAACTGTTTATTGCAGTGCAATTACAATAACAATCCCTCTGTATTTACTGGGTAAATTTAGTCATCTGTTAGATTGTAGGTAATACTGTTTAAATTACCTTCCTAGAAGATTATAGTGAAATCTGTAACCTATGGTCAGTTGCAGTGTGGTATTTACTTTATTCACGTCGTGAGCGAAATATCGTGTGACAATTTTTTAAAATGCCTCCGCGAAGAGAAATTAGTACGGAAACACGTGCGCTTATAATAGCTTACCATAAAAGTGGCATAAGTAATCGACAAATTGCCAAAAAAATTAAAATACACCACGCTACGGTTGACTATAACGTAAAAAAATATCGGGAAACTGGCAGTTTTCTTAATAAAAGACGGAGTGGAAGGCCAAAAGCGACAACATCTGCAGATAATCGCAGAATAGTGGTTACCAGCAAGTTAAATAGACGCAAAACAGCCCCGGAAATCACCGCAGAATTAAATGTTGGTCGCCTAAAACTAGCCGGTGTATCTACAGTCAAACGTCCCCTACAGAAAGCCGGGCTCCATGGACGTATTGCGATGAAAAAGCCATGACTACGCAAACAAAACAAGCAAAAGCGACTTAAATAGGCTCGTGAACACCAACACTGGACCATAGAAGAGTGGAACAACGTTCTATGGACGGATGAGTCCAAATTTGAGGTGTTCGGAACCCGAAAACGCATATTCGTAAGAAGATCTGTGGGTGAACGTGCCAGAGAAGAGTGTATTGCTGCTACCGTGAAGCATGGTGGAGGTTCTATCATCATTTGGGGCTGTTTTGCTGGCACTAGTGTAGGGGACATTATAAAAATTGACGGTATATTAAAAAAAGAAGGCTACCGCGAAATTTTGGAGAACCACGCAATACCTTCCGGAATTCGACTTTTGGGTCAAAATTTCATCTTCCAACAAGGTAATGACCCAAAACATCCCTCTAAATTATCTAAAGATTATTTACGCGATTTAGAAGACGAAGGAACTCTCAAAATTATGGAATGGCCTTCCCAAAGCCCCGACTTGAATCCAATCGAGTTGCTATGGGAAGAACTATATCGGGAAGTACGGAAATCGGCTCCGACATCAGCTATTGACGTGTGGAACAAATTGCAATCGAGTTGGACCTCAATAACACAAGAAACTCTGGCAAAACTTATTGCGAGAATGCCCCGATTGTGTGCTGCTAATATATTTTTATTCATGTACGTGTATCTGTACATAAAAAATAAATATTAACATTTTTGCTGAGTTTTTATACATTTTGCTGTCAGTGAGAGTGCCTAAACACTTTTCAGCGGTAATGTATATCGACTAAATCAAGCAAGAAATATTTTATCAATAGAGTTCAGTAAATTCCGATCAAATTGTGGGAAACATATGCTGGATATTGTTTTTTGTTATTATAAGAATTGCTTTTCTTTTTCTATGTTTGAAATTTTATATCTGGTGAAGTCTCCGGTGGGGATACAAAGCGTTCTATCAATTGCTTGAATCGGTGAAATGGATTCTACTATAAACTTCATCCTTGTAGTTTCTATCTGTCAAATATTTTTCCTCTCTCAATCAACGATCTGGAACAATAAAATTGAAGATAATTCGTTTCATTGTACTATTAAATATGTATTATTTAAAGATTATATCTTTCGTGGTGTTAGAATTTTAGTTATCTTATCTGAATTTTGTAAATTTCTATATGCGAAATTTATAAGAAATCAGTTAATAGCTTTGACTTTACATATTGTCCTCATTCGGGGTACTTTTGGATAGGTTTATTCTTTATTACACTCATTCGCATTACGAACCTAAAGGCAATTGTCAAATAGAGATTATAAATTCACAGTAATTTATTCGAACAACCTATAATTGAGATCTATTTCTGCAAAATAAGTAATAATTTACGGAAACTATGTAGCTTTCTCGTATAAATTGCAATGAATTACAGACAAAGGTGAAGTGCAAACAATTTACATGAATAAAACGCGGAATTGTTTCTAGGTGTAACGGCTCTTTCACACTTTTTCGCGAGCGCGAAATGTAAAATTCATTACATGCTTTGCACTGGCGGCGTGTGATTCCTCGAAATAGAAAATTTATGAGCATTTATTATTCGGCCATTCTATTTTCATGTATAATGAAGGTGATTTCTTTTTTTCGTCTTCGTAAATGGTACTCTCGAACTAAATCATTATTGTATGATGTTATCTTTTATTTATTGAAAAAAGAAAGACTCACCAATGTGCAATATAGAATATCCAGAAACTTTTAGGACAACATATAGTTTACTTTTGGTTTTAGCATGAGCTTATTTACTGGGTAATAGTATTCATGTTAATCGATGACGATCAAACCTGATCGCTTATGAATAAAGTATTGGTATTAATCTGTAT
Source organism: Trypoxylus dichotomus (assembly GCA_023509865.1). Taxonomy (NCBI): domain Eukaryota; kingdom Metazoa; phylum Arthropoda; class Insecta; order Coleoptera; family Scarabaeidae; genus Trypoxylus; species Trypoxylus dichotomus. Next base: position 42,572,857 of record CM042081.1, read on the forward strand.
ATTTGCAATATGCGTATTGTAAACTCACGTAATGCGTTATGAATAGAGTTGGGATATTTTTCCCGCGTGCCAGGATCGTAACAAGGCAAATGTACTAATAAACAGGAGACCTTACGGTGCATAGGTTATTTATATCAGATATGTGTTATGTTTTATTCAAAGCTATTGTATTGCATTATTGGCTAAGGCTGCAAAATGTTTGCAGAATGACGTAAGCTTCCACATTTATAACCGTAATATTGTATGGCCAAATCTTGCCGCAATGTCTTCAAGTCTATATTTATCGTAATTAGACTTCATTTGTGATGCGACATGAAACAATTCTCGCTTTAATAATCCTTCTTCTACAGGAACGTCTTCCAACCGAAATCCAATATCATCCTTTTTCCTATTTGATGCTGATATCCCTTTAAATCTTTCGGCTGTGTTATGTGTAAGGAAATGATTCAGTGCAATTTGTATATACAAAGAGGGGATCAGGAGATCGGGTAGTAAATAATAATAAAGGAGTAGTATGCGAGAAACCTTAGAAGTGTGTTGATACGGATGTGCAAGTTACATAACACATGGACTGAAAAGTCCCGGGCCTAACACATACATGACGCTAGTTTTATTGCAGTCACCTTTCTCTCAGTTAGTACTAACCTTCAAAAGACAGCTGTTAAAATTTCATGATATTCTATTCATTAGTTTGTGAGTTATTGTGCTAAGAGTCACGCCACTTTTGTTATTTTCAAAACAATGGATCAAAAACAATGTCGTGTTTTAATTTTACACTGCTTCTTGATGGGAAAAAATACCGTTCAAGCGAAGCAATGGCTTGAAAAGTGTTATGGGGTTTACGCTCCATCAGAAACAACAATAAAACGTTGGTTTGCTGACTTCAAACGTGGTCGTAGAGACACCGATGATGCAGAACGCAGTGGACGTCCAAATGAGGCGGTAACACCAGAAAACATCAAAAAAATCGACAAAATCGTTTTGAATGATCGAAAAGTGAAGTTGCGTGAGTTAGCTGACATCGTAAAGATATCAAAAGAACGTATTGGCTTTACAATGCATGAGCATTTGACTATGAAAAGGCTCTGTTCAAAGTGGGTGCCACATTTGCTCACTGTTGACCAAAAACAAGAACGTGTTGATGATTCTGAGCAGTGTTTGTCGATATGTGACAATGGATGAAACATGGATCCACACTTCACTCCGGAATCAAAACGATCGTCATCTGAGTGGACAGCAACTGCTGAACCTCGTCCAAAGCGCCCGAAAACACAACAATCGGCTGGAAGGGTTATGGCCTCGGCATTTTGGGATGTGCGTGGTGTAATATTCATCGACTATCTTGAGAAAGGAAATACCATCAACAGTGAATATTATATAGCGTTATTGGAGCGTTTGAAGGCCGAAATTGCAAAGAAACGACCGCATATGGCAAAGAAAAAAATTTGTTTCATCAAGACAACGCACCGTGTCACAAGTCAATCAAAACAATGGCAAAACTACATGAATTGCTCCCACATCCACCGTATTCGCCAGATTTGGCTCCCAGCGACTACTGGCTGTTCGCAGACCTCAAAAAAATGCTCGCCGGTAAGAAATTTCGCACGAATGAAGAGGTTATCGCTGAAACTGAGGCCTATTTTGAGGCAAAAGATAAATCGTTCTACAAAAGTGGTATTGAAGTGTTAGAGCGGCGCTGGAATGATTGCATTGCTCTTGATGGAGATTACGTTGATGAATAAAGCTAATTTTGAACAAAAAAAACGTGTTTTCTTTGTTAGGTCCGGGACTTTTCAGCCCATGTGGTATATACTAAAAATGTAGTAAGATAGATATAGTGTTATTAAAGTGGTTGAAGTGCGTCTTATATATGGTGCATTTCCAATTATAGAGTGTGGTAGCAGAAAAGGTAATAATGGCTCCGTAAACCACTTTTCGTAGACATCCTCACAAACTTCATTATATCCCTCTGCGGTATCCTTCTCGCATAGAAATGTACGTTTTGCTTCGGTAACAAATCCATTCTCGTTGCTCGCATGAATTAATGCGTACCTTTCACCACGATCACGAGGTGTTCTTACTTCCGTTGTTACACCTTTTACTCCTTTTGATGTTATTGTGCTGTCAGTCTAAACTGTGTCAGCAAAGAGATTAATATCCACGCACGATTCATTAGTATATACAATATTTTGACGTTCTTGTTTGTGTTTTTGTATATCTTTTAAATAACTGTCACCATCTTATAACTACATCGCCTTGATTCATAATCCTTTTTTACCAAGCTGTTCAAATACGAAACTGATATCTAGCAATAGCTTATAAATAGTTATTCTCTTAAAATTTAGAACATCGTTATCCATATTAAGAGATGTTAGAGTATACAGTTAAGTGCTGTGGAAAAATTACTTAAAAAGAAACAATGCACTTTACGACGTATAAGTGTTTGAATTTGCATTTTGTATACTAGCGCACGAGTATTCTTGTCGTAACCTTGTTTCTTTGGTTTCTTCTTCGATAGGGATTTCAGTTTTCCTTGCAATACATTCATCATCTTGTTAAAATTGCTTTTCTTTACTACGATAATTTTCGCTTTGGCGCATCTTTCTCACCGCAAGAACCATAATCTCAAGCATCAACAGAATGTGTTACTGTATCAATTTGCGACTATCAACCTATTAGTAGATCGAAAACCGCTGAGTACTAATTAGCTTTCAAAATAATAATTTCGCTAGATATACACTACCGTCCATAAGTTTGGAAGGAAGGTGAAATTCCTTTAGAATAACATAACTAATAGGCATATCGTGAAAGCGTTGATCCGTATTATAAATTATTATACGCAAATGTAAAATTGTTAAAGTTCAAACATTTGGGTACAAATTTCACCCGAATATATTTTATTATTAAGTTCTTTCTTCAATCTCCTTGAATCCCATTTTTCGGTCAATTTGTGAATACCATGCCAAATGCAAAATCTTCTTCTTTTGCTGCGAACCGTTCATCCAGCCATTTTTCCACATCTTTGTCCGAAGCACTGCTCAGCAATTTCGTGACCCATCGATGCAAACAATTGGTGATCGGAAAGAGCCAAGTCTAGTGAGTAAGCCGCATGGGGTAGAACTTCCCAGCTGATGTTCGCCGTAAGCTTCTCGAAGTAATAGGTATGATTCGCCGGCAGTTTTCTTCAAATGAAAACAAAAAATTGTTGTCTGAAATACGCATTTTATACTTGTACAGCTGGTACTTGGCGGCAGTCACTTATGTTGTATAAATTAATTAATAATCACTGTTAAGGACTTAACATTGTTTTTTGTATTTTATAAATTTTTTACTACTATGTATTTTATCTTCGTTGCATTATTATTTTCATTTAGAATATTACTTTATTTTCATTTTTATATTTATTTATTTTCATTCTTATATTTATTTATTTTGCTCTCTTATATCCAATTTTATTTTAATATGTATGTACATTACGCATTGTATATGTATGCAAGTCAGCCATTCGCATTACGCTAGCTAAAACTGCCTAATTAGAAATCATTCACTGCAACGTCGTCGGATATGTAATGGGAGTTTTCTTGAAAATTAAGGTACACAAGCATAGGCAGTCGTCTCCCGCGCGACAGTCGAGGTATTAGCGATCGTGCACTCTCGGTCACCTTTCGTGCCTCGTCGTAACGTGTACAGTAACGTCGTCGTAAGATTATTAGAGATTTCTAAGTTTTTCTAGTTTTGGCGGGAATCGTCGAGGACGTTGTCTATACATTTATTTCTGGCGGGAGTCATTTGGTAACGTCGTCGGACCACACGTATAGATTTTTTTAATAAGTATAAATTCTCGATTTTCTATCATCGTACGTCGAGGCTACTGTGTCCATTGTCGTCTATACATATTTTTAGTCTTCAGTTAAGTTTGTGTCGGAAATTATTTTGGTGAGATTGTCGGCGCGCATGTATAGACCTCCTCTACAAGTACGATCACTCCGCTTCTTGCTGACGGTCGTTGCGGCCGGAGCGCCCGTTGTCTTTTGTACGTTTGTTCGGTCCTTGTCGTATCGGGACTTCGAAATTTTTCATTTAGTTGCTCGTCGTAGCGGACGAGTGTCACGGACCAGTTTTCTTATGTAATGTCGGCATCATCGCTCCGTTTTACTTGTCGGTGCACAGTTCGCACATTTGCTGGTTACTGGATTTTTCCCTTCTTTGGGGCGCAGTAGTATAGAGCTAAAGATTGCACATAGCGTAATATTTCAAACGAGAACGCCTGGGTAGCTGTAACATTACTTTTGTATTGAGATCGGCTATTATCGCTACTGTCGCCCTCGACCAGGCGTTCAAGCTCTAAGAGATAGGGTGGGTTCCCCTATAAATGTGAATATAACAAACGTATTTGGTCAAGTACAAATACATGCCAATAATACAGGGCCAAGTCCCTTAGGCAAATTTAAAACAAGGAAAGTATATTAGGCTCCCGGAAAGGGACATATAAATAAGCATAGCACCGAGGTGCGCTTATAAATTTAAGAAATAAATAGGGTTGGCTCCTATAAAAGGTAGTGGTGCATGCAAACAGATAGAGGCATTAGTACATGCCTCTAACAAAGCTTCAGCGGAAGCATATAAGAGTTTAACCTTTTAAACAGAATTAAGACATAGCGTTGCAACGTATATGCTGAGGCATTACTTTATGTTGCTACCAATGAAAATACATATACAAATGCTAATGTACATTACATGTATAAGAGAGCTCGAATAACTGCAATTATTGCAAATCTATATATCTTACGTACATCGTACATGTACATAGGCAAGAGTGGAAACCGTGTAACCATTTCATTTTTAAATATATTTTTTTGCGCATGCGCATTGAGTTTCACTGTACAACCTCTCCTCTAGTAAATAAGCGAACATACTCTACAAGTAAGTATTGGTCAAGTAATTTAGGAAATTACGAGCAGGCTACAGCGGCGTTGTTCTTCAAACCAGGAGAACGTAACAATCACAATAAAATTTTACTGTATCCGCGACTTTTTGTAAAAACCGTTGCTTTTTCCACTTTCGAACAATTTTAACTTTTGAACGGTAATGTAGATGCTATCAAACGCAACGAGAAAAATAATAAAGTTGTGAATAAAGTCATTTGTTACAAAATCGCACAACTTTGCCAATTTTCAAGCTAAAAACCATTAAAAAACTTATTCAAATAGAATTCTATAAAACAAAATTTTATTTTACTTAAAATAATAACATTATTTAACGATTTTAGATAATATGCTTTCATAACGAGAAAATTAAAATGGTATCCAAGTGCTAACTGTAAATTATCCTAATTTGTACTTGTATTAGGAATCTACATTCCAGTAATGGCACAAATAAAATGCAATACTTTGCGATTCCGTTCGTAGATTACAAAAAAAAAAAATGCGATCACCGTGAAATAACTGTAAATCTCTATCGATCGAAAATGAATATAGACGTTAGCAAGCTCTCATCAAAACTAACCACGTTTTCCATTCTCCACGGCTCTCCCTCGCTGATTGCAATGTCTGCCTCGATCGTAACTCTCTAAGCTGCTCTTATAATTCTTAGAATATGGTGAACTCTATCATCTTCGGCTATTATCTGTTGCCACGGCGCTTCGCTTTGTAACAGCGAAAAGGTCAGATGTGCGAGTGAAGAAAGTCGTGAATATTGTTTTGTGAAACCGTCCCTCTTTGTGTAATGCTAGTTATTCGGTTATATACTTTGAAAAGGAATTTAATCCTATGTTGTACGGTGCCCGGAGTTTAGAAAATGATTTATAAGAAGATAAAGAATCATTTTCCATTTCAAAATAAAATATTTTTTTTTACAAATAATATAGGTCAAAGCTTGTATACAATTGTACTAACTTTAGCAATCACTTAGATTATTTTCCTTAATTACTAAAAGCCGTTACTTTTAGTCCTTCATTAATGAAAATGATCCAGTGGTATATAATTTGGTAAGAAGCTGAAAATATTAGGAAAAGTAAATTAAATATATTATATCTACTATTCTTGAAATACATTATAAAAATAAAACAAAACTAATTCGAACAGGTATTACGAATTCTATCCGGATAACATTACAGCGGTTACATATTCAACATCATAGTGAAAATGATGCAGCCCAGTACACAATTTTTATTCGAATAGGGAAAGTTCGTAGATGCAAGTCTACTTTACTCTTTATTTGTTACAACTGTGAAGTGCGATTTTATCACACGCAGCCTATAATTTAGAGTAGTTCAACATAGGTCGGCAGGCAACGTTGTTATTGAACGATATAATCGCAAAAACGGAGTGAAGAACAAATGTAAAATAATTCCAAAAAGAAATATTTAACGAACATGAGGAATGGTGGATTATTAGACATTCTAGAAATAATCCACTGTTAGGTGCTGCTTGCTAAGTTAATCATGGAGGTGAAACGTGTTCTGGGAAATATCGTAAATGGAGAAACAGTTCGTAAAATTCTCCGGTGCACCAATAAAGGATAAAAGGAGTCTCTTACAGTTTGCATTACAGGATCAATATAAAGATTTCAACTCCTAGAAAACTATTTTATTCTCCTATGAGTAAATTTAATCTTTTTGGCTCAGGAGAGAAGGGTAATGCGTGGAAGAAACATAATAAAGAATTACAACCGCAACATTTAAAACCAGCAGTTAAACATGGGGGTGAGCCTGCAATGGTCTAGGGCTGTGTTTTTGTTGCTGGTGTTGGAAATTATTATTAATAGGTTTATGTACTTAAACATAATTCAGTGTCGAGTGAAACTTGGCACAGAATATTATTTTAGATTTTACACAGGACAACGACTCGAAACATTCTTCGCGTGTTGTTCAGGAATGGTTGTTATATAACTTTCGCAGTACGGTGAACACTTCAGCTCAGTCACCTGATCTATGTAAATATTATCGAAAATTTGTGGGTTATGCGTGAAGTAATAGGAATGATCTAAAAAATGCTTTGTTATAAGAATAACAAGACAAATATGTTATGCGTATAATTTTGCCAAATTATACACATAAGTTAGTAGGATCTGCTCCAAATAGGTTATAAATTAATTATAAAATCTAAAGGAAACCCAACTAAATATTAATTATTTCTTTTTTAACTTTCGAAAATAATTAATTCATTATTATTGTAAGGGCATCATTTTCATTGTGATGTTAAATGTGTAGCCGCTGTAATGTTATCTGATTAGAATTCGTAATACCTGTTCGAATTATAATATAATAATATACCATAGGGTGACCGAATAAAATAGACACCTACTAATTAAAAAAAAGATTCTATTCTCGTTATATATACAAAATATTTTAAAATTTTTAAATTAGACTAATATTTTGTCGATCCACCGTTACTTGCGCGAAGTGCTGCGAGTCGTGGTGGCATAGAATCTATTAAATGATTAATGGTGTCTTCTGGAATATTTAACCACTCTTCTGTAACAGCTGCCACGAGTTCTTCCTTGGCTTGGCTTGCTTTTCGGGGTCGTTTCGCCATATTTGTCTGGATTATGTGCCAAACATTCTCTAACGGATTCATGTCTGGTGATTGGCATGGTAAAATCCGAATCTCCTGTTCCTCTTTCCATGTGGTTGCTGTTTTGCTTTGTGGCAGGGTGCTCCATCCTCCATAAAAGTGGCGTCTTCTTTAGACAAAATGGCGTTGTCGAATATCGGTAGTAGTCCTTCTGTTAATATTTGGATATATTTTGCCGCATTTATATTTCCGTCGCAGATTACTAATTGCGATCTTCCACCTTACCATATCGCGCCCCACACCATGATGTTCACACCGCCGTATTTCACCGTCTGATGCAAAAAAATTGTCGTCCAGTTGCTGTGACGAACGTCTCCATACCCACGTGATAGTGGCCGTACTATCACTGAATTGGCAGTATCTGCTTTCGTCTGAAAAAATGACAGACCGCCAAAACTCTTCGGGCTTCGTTCGCATTTCGATTGCCCAAGCCATTCGGCGCCGTTTTTGAAACGCCGTGCGGAGAGATTTTTTTCTTTGCCAGCCTTTTATACATCCCCACACTGTGGAGGTATCGCAGAACGGTGCGCTGACTTTTCTGTGAAGTTGCCGCAAGCTCAGCTGTACTTTTTCGCGGTTCTCTTAACACTTCGCTCACTAGCACCCTTTTATTTCTTTCAGAAGGTCCGGCACGACCTGGTCTCGGCTCCACTGTTGTTTTTTCCTTGCGTTTAAATTGTGTAATCACACGGTTAACTGTGGACAACGGAATATTTAAAAATTTACTTATTTCACGTTGCGAAGCGCCGCGTTCACTCTGGCCAACGATGCGACCCCGGATGGAGTCGCTAATATCACTCGAACCTTGTAAGCGAGGCATAGTTGTAACGATACTAAATTATGACGAATTCCTTCCGATACATCTACCCCTACCCTAATGACAAGAGAAAGTTCTTAATTCGTTCTTAGAATTTAGCTGTTTACATATCTATACCGCTTTACCTGGTGTCTATTTTATTCTGCCCCCCTAGTGTATTTAATTTACTTTTCCCACATAATTATTTTACCTAACATATTCAGCTTCTTACCAAATTATATACCACTGCATCATTTTCACTCTGAGTCACTGTATGTCATTTCTCTTAAATTTTTCACATTTTACAAAGCATCACTAATTGTTCGTCTTCTTTAGAGTCTTCTAACAAGACTTGCATCCTTTTTTTTTTTAATAATATTCTGGAAATATCAACGATTGTTTGTATGTATATTGCTTAATCGCTTGTTCGCCCAATCAGTATCTGTTTCTTCAACAGTTCCCATCGTTCAACTTTCCAATTCAATAAAGAAAAATGGCAAGAATTTATGTTTTACTGAAACGTTTATACTGAAAGGAAATTAAGCGGTTAACATTTTTATGTACCAGAGCGTCTTGTATTTCCGACACACTTAATTAGATTTACTGCGTTTATTTATAATTTCCACGTTTTTATAGATCGGTTGCTACCATTCCGCATAAGTAAGACCATTCATCTGAAACGTAACAACGACGCAATTAATAAAACCTCCTAACCACAAGTACTGCATCTGGAAGAGTTTATCTTGGAATGAATGCATTCACTGTATACAGTGTTTTTCTCAGTGGTTGTGAGTGTTGTTATTTGATGTTTTGTGTGCCTTGTGTAGCGTGATACATAAAATGTTCGTTTAGACGTGATATCGTCCTAATAGAGTAGGCATACATAAAAATATATTACTCGAATAATGTTTAATATTAAATATAAAACTACGTTTATGACGTCAACTAACAAAAATTTCAAAAATCAAAAAAATAATAAATAAATAATAATATTTTTCCTATTCATTGTTAACAAAATTCTTAAACATTCGTTTCGATTAATTTGTTGAGATTTTTGCCTAGGATGTTGTTCAATTCTTGTTGCAGAATATTCCAACTTGTTCCTTGGATGTAGATCTCATACTTCGAACTCTTCTACCAAGTTCATCCCACAGCAATTCAATAGAGTTGAGATCTCGACTCTCTGATTGCCATATCATAACTTGTAAAATATCTGTTTGATCTTGCTCATTCAGATACTGTTTGCATATTCTGGCTGTGTATTTAGGATCGTTATTACCTTGGTTAAAAGTAAAATTCTCGCCGATTAGTCGTACCCCAGAAGAAATTGCATGAGTCTTCAATATTTCGCAGTACTGCTCTTTCCGCATTATTCCGTCGATTCGATGTAACGTTCCTGTTCCTGAGTACCCAAAGCAACCCCAAACTGTAACTGAACCACTACTGTGTTTTATTTTCGGTACACTGAATTCGACCAGCATACTTTCATTATCGCAACGTCTGACAAACACTCTCCTGCTTTGATCAAGTACTTTAAATATTGATTTGTCTGTCCATAAAACATTTTCCACTGTTCAGATGTTCACAGGCCCGTTCTAAACTTTTCAGTCGGCTACCCCGGTGTAGTAATGGTTTACGAACTGCCATGCGACCGTGTAAATTTCCTTCGGCCAACCGGCGTTTGACAGTGGTAACTAAAATCGGACGCGAATGAATTCGCTCCCATTGCTGGTGCTGCTTTTGCACGATTTCGCTCACTTGATAGTTGTAGTAGACGATCGTCTGCTGGGGTGGTTATTCGTGATGCACCTGGATGGTGACGGTTCTCTAAGTCGCCTGTTTCTTGATATCGGCCAATGGCGTATTTTACTGTTGACGCGGCTAGATTCAATTTCTCATCGATTGGCCTGCCGGAAAAACCTTCTTTATACAAAGTTATTGTACTGGATCCTTTAGCAAACACCTATTGATTTTCCACGATTTCCGGGCAATAAAGTGCTTAACTACTTCTTCTCTCCATAATACTTTCATTGTTTGAGTTACAAGAGATGTATTTAATATGGATGTTTATTCAGATTATCATCGTTGAATGCAATAAAGCTTATTAAATTAAGATATTGCCCTTGGCCAAACTTCTGTGGACGAGAGTGTATATAATACGAGGGTGGATCTCCTATAGTGGCCTTATATTTTTTATTTTTCGACACTAATGCACTTCGTCCACCAGTTCTCCAACATCTCAACAATCTCCTGGAAAAGTTTTTGTCCGACCTCTGCAAGCCACCTCTCTACAGCTTAGCTTGTGTTTAGTAGGCCCCTGTAATGCTCTGTCCCTTTTGCAAATAGTCAGTCAGAATGAGCATCCCAGAACAGACAGCAAAACCTTTCCAGTAGACGGCATGGTCTTAAATTTGTGCGGAGGAGGAGAACCGTGATGTTTCCATTCTCTACTTTGCACGTTGGACTCGAGATCATAGTGGTGCATCCATGGTCACATACCGACTAAGAAACTTCTCTCTGTTTGCTTGGTACCTTTCTAAAAGACGCTTACAAATTAGCACCGGATTTGTTTTTTGATCATTGTCAAATGTCGGATAACTAAATGTCAAAAACATTCATCAAACAACCAATTAGAAGTAGGTGAGGGATGGGGCCTAAGGATCCGGCCTCGTACATCTATCCAACTAAACTAGTAATGCAGACTGTATACACTGCAATAACATATCTGTCAATGTTGTAAAAACTACTAGACAAACGGCATGCTAAGACTTCAACAACATATTTACATACGAATATTTTGGCTGTGAATAATGAAGACATTTTTATTTTAAATATCTTTATTATTCTTTTGTCGCGTTTGCGAAGGAATTTTCGCAAAATATGTTTTAATTTAAGTCTACTAAAATTAGATCTTTCCATTTTTCATACTATAGTATTTTATTTTATGGACACCCTGTATAAAGTTTCATATAATTTTTATTATATTATATCTAATTTCTATTTTGTTCTGCCTAAGACTACGTTTTGATGGATTACAAGATTAAGCTATTTGAAAGCCGTATTGACGATTGTATTTATAATACCACAATTGTATTTTTTAAATTTTAAATGAATAAGAGTTTTTTCACTTAAACTTGCAAATTAGTGTTAATTTGCCATTAAATAATGCCGACATATTTTTGAAATAATTCTGTGCGCATTTTAGCGTAAAAGAACGTTTATACGGTAACAAAAACTAGTTTACCGGTCGCAAAGTAAGTAAATACATCGCTTGGTGATAATTTGCGGTGGGAGAAATTATATTAACAACGTGTTCCGTACAATTATTCGTTATATCGCATCCATCGGTCGGTACGTGAATTGGATCCGCTTCGCCCATAAACCAACCAACCAACCTTTTGCCGTCTTCGCTCGCACACACCGGTCTTAGAGCACGATTTAGACCTTTAAACCGAACCATACATCTTAACGCGGCGTATGCAAGCGAGCAAGTGTGTTGCCGTTGTAGATGAGCGTATGTGGGAGAAGTTTTGATTGCTATTAGCCCAGCCGTATTCTTATTGTTGTCCGGTTAGTGTTCGGGAACGTTTGTTTTTCGCGTCGATCTCCGAAACATGGTATGCGACGACGATTCGTGATTATTTACCTTTGAGAAAAGTCTCTTATCAAAATCCCGATAAAAGATAAAAACGGTATCATCGCCGCACCGTCAGGCTTTAGCATTATTATTATTTTTCTAGGTAGTGTTTGTTTGGTGATTAGCAGTGCGCGTGTTTTAGATGTGCGCGTAGATTCATACAAATCCGCACCGCTATGACGAGTACTTTGCCGAGAGTGCGTGTCAAAACCGGTGGGACCATAGTTAACGTTAGAACGAATACTATTCCCAAATCCAAATCTGCCACCCTAATCGTAAGCAATAAGAGCAGGATAGTACCTGAGCGAAAGGCGTCTAAAATTGTGAAACCCACACAGAAAGGTATAGTCACAATATATCACGATGTATATACACATTTTACGATTGGTAACCAATTACTCATATTACCTTGAATGTTTTCCGATATTTTACGAACGAAAGCACATATATTGCGTGCACATATAAAACAAAACACTCCTTTGTTTTCACGTAACTACAAACTCAAATTCATTTGTATTTACATCTTCTTGATGTAACTAAGCACGTGGAGGTAACACGCTTTACTTTTAATTGCTTCTAATTGCCTAATTTATTAGGGATGATTAATCTAAAGTGCGCGTCTTCGTCTTCCCCAGGAATTTTCTCTTCGCTTAAAATTCCCTTTAAGTAAAATCAGGCTGCTTGGGAATTTGATTAATACGACTACATTATTCAGTGCTATTCCATTTAGAAGGCACAAATAATTGAAAATATTTGAAATTTATCGAGTTTTTGTAATACATTTAGAAATTAAAGAGTGATAATATCTAAGAAGTATACAAATAAATGTGATAAAGATTGTGATTCACCTAGATTAAATTAATCTGCTCCGAAAGAAAAATTACGAATTTATTTGCAAATACAGTAGACGCTTGATTATGTGAACGCACTGTTCACAATACTAAAAGTTTACATTAGCGAACCTCATTTTATTTATAAATAAACTGAGTAAAAGAAAATATGTTTGTTTATTAAAAAATAAATTATGAACAATGAATAAGATAATACATATTCAAAAATAAAAAATAAATTTTACATTATTTTGAAAAATAATGTCCTATTTTTGTTTGAGTAAATTTACGCTTGGTATTTTCTAATGTTATTGCCCGTAGTTTACGGAGCACTAAAATATCGGAATCTAACGGTTGATTAAAAATTCCTACAGCTTGCGCATCACTCACTGTATTTTTTATTTCAATCGGAGGGTCCTCATCTTCACTCACCCCATCTTCCTCTTTATGTGCATCACCCATCTCTTTACCGTCATTCCATAAACTAACATCGGTAACTGTACAAACAATATCGCGATTTATTGCTTTTAATCATTTGAGAATGTCCTATGATGCACTGTCAATAACTTCAGCATCAGATTAGTAACTGTTTTCTAATGATGTTGGGCGGCATGAACATAACAAAAATTGAGCCATCGTTGCTCCTTAATTGTTCCTCTGGAGGATGACTTGGTGCGTTATCCAAGATTAACACCGCCTTTATTACAAGATTTTGCTTTCTTAAGAAATCTTTCACGTACAAATTGAATATGTATCATTACATTACTTATTATTACAGTTTTATTGGCAGTGCTTGTGGAACCATTCCAGAAATATGTCTTTGATCATGCAAGCGGATTTTGAACAGTTATAATCAACGGGACTCTTAAAATTTTTAAACGAACGTAAATTTTTTGCCTTTACTATTACCAGTGGCCTTATTTTGTGTGTACCACTTGCATTAGTACACGCTAGAAAAATTATAGGTTGTCTTTCCGCCTTTCTACCCGGAGCAGTGATCCAACATTAATTTTCGTAGGTAATAATTTCCAATAAAGACTGGTTTCATCTGCATTGTATATTTGCTCTTTATTTAAATGTAGCTCTTTGATTTTGTTCATTAACTTTTCCTTAAACGGTTACACTAGTTGGTGCCGATAATTTTTCACCAGATATCGACAATAGTCGAATTCCATACCCCCTTTTAAATCTTTTTAGCCAGTCATCACTGGCTACAAAATTTTCGGTCTTTTTTAGGTTTTAGGCAACTGTATTTTCTAAATTTTAGTGTTAGTGAATGTTTTTTATTAAATGAAATTTATGTTTCTATTTTAGAACCTATGTACACATTGTTTTAGGTAAAAGAATTAAAAATAAGAATAAATAAAATATCTGGAAATAGCAAATGCCATAGGAAAAATTTGTTGGAAACTGTTAGTCATATACACTTCCATTCAAGGAACTTTGGACACTTGATCACATTTTACAAAACTCACATTTAGCATAACACTATTATGCAAATAAATTAAAAAGTTACGCTGTAATATCATAAAGTTTCTAGGACAAAAATGGCATTGAAATAGAAAATATATGACTGAACTTAAGACATGCTATCATATTCGTAACGCAACCTTAAGTTTTGAAAATTATTTTGACAGCGTGACATCAATAAATATGTCATGTGATTTAAAAATCCAATAAAACAACAAGCGCAGCTGGTATTGAAGGGTTTTATTAATAAAAAGAAGCCGAAATTATGTGTTGAAATTGTTATTTTACAGCCTTTGGTGCACGCAAGCTTTTTTACGTTTAGTATTCTCGTAATAACTCAATTTTTCATCTCCAGTCACGAGTCGATTCAGAAAACTCTTTCTTTGTTGTCTTTGGAGAAGCTGTCTTTCTCTTAATTAATGTGGCATCCAATTTCCAAAATTTTTAGCTATTCCCATTCCATGTAGACGTCTACTGACAACAGATTGATCAATATTTAATGCTTCTGTCAATTGTTGCGTTTGTTTGTTGCCTCCATCCAATAATGCTTGCAATTGTTCATCTTCAAATCTTGTCTGTTTACCTTTACGTTGTGCGTCTTTAATATGGAGAATAAACCTTCTTTAAATTGCCCGAACCACTTTCTACACATGCTATCAGAAAGAGTATGTTTACCCTAAGATTCTATGAATAAACGATAACTTTCAGCAATGCTTTTCTTTAAATTATAAAAATGTATACATACAATACAGATGAGAGCACTTACGCCATCTATCAGAAAAACGGAACTATATAGATTACGACTACAACGTAAATTGTACGATTGAATCCGTAATAAGTTAACTCATTAATGCTTTTGCTATATAACGTCTTTAAGTGCTTTAAAGATCTGTAATTAAAAACATTCTAGATTTTCAAAGAAAACCTACAAAGAAAATTTTCTCGGATAGCGAATCATACAGATGTACATTCCACTTACCAGGTTTAGTTGTTCCGTATACATATATTATACATCTCGTTGCTTCATCCGAAATCCCTTAAAACCATTACGACACCATCACAATTGCAGGCATAGGCTTTGAACTCAGCCTGGAAGTGCATAATATCCTTTCAACTCCACTTATGTAGCAAATAGATTTCATTGTAACTTTAATAATAACGTTAATATTAAACAATGAAACGGTATTATCCACTATGTAACGATGATTACGGGATGTTGGCGCAGCATTTTAATTAAACCACTGATTAGTTTGACAAATACCTATCTGCTAGATCGGTCATTGTTTAGTACTAACCGTACTGGTATCCATAGTTACAAGACTATTATGCAGTCACATAAAGCTTGTTCTCTTGCGATTTCGAGGCGTATTAAAAAAAAATGCCACAAGGGACATTGCAAATGCTGCGTTTTATGATCGTAAACTCTAATTATACTTGATTGTTTTGGCTTCTGGCAATTTGTTATCATAAAATTTACGAGGATAATTTTATTTGTGCACTTTGAATAAGAAGTCCTACATTGTGTAGTTCCTACGCTATTAAGAAATATATTGGAAAAATTTTTGAGTCTTGTATATGTTTTGTTGCTATTTTCAATTTGTATTTACTTATTTACCTAAATTTTTTCGTTGGATTAGATGTAAGGTAGGTGATATCGAATTTATTTCTACGTTGCAGATGTTTTTCCGTATGTCATTTGATTATTTTTTATTATGGAAATGTCTTTTGAACCATTATTCCACGTTTGCTTTTGGCTGCCCTTTGTTGATTCTCCTGAATATTGGTTTTATTCTTTTTCTTGTGATAATATATTTTCAATAGAATCCATGTGTTACTGCTGTACATTGATTGTGTACTAATTAATTTCTTCTGCTTTTATCTCTTTAATATTCTTTTTCTACATATTGAAGATTACCCCCAGCAATTTCCAAGCTTTCGTATGTTGAAATGAATACGTAGGCTTCCACGGCCAGAGTCAGTAATAAACAAATTGCTTCCGGAATTGGGCTGTGTCATGTTGAGATATATAGAAATGAAATAAGAGCAGGAGGAGACAGAAATAAAAAGAAAAAGAAGAAATATGAAGGGGGAGGAGGGTGCAAAAGAAAGAATAGGGGGAAGAGAAGAGAAAGGAGGGGATCTCGACGTTTCGCCTTCGTTGTAGCAGACTTCTTCAGGAGAAACAGGAAAACCAAAGTGGCACGGTAACTCGACGTATAAACTATGCTAGAGGCGAAACCCCTTTGGCAGAACGTCACGGAAACACGACGCGTTAATCACGCTAGAGGCGAAAACCGTGTTGCTAGATCTATTGATTTTGAACGAAGATCGGGGAGATACTCCATTTCCTCTTCATCTTGTTTGGTAGATCGGTGTATTTCCTATGTTTTCTTTCTTTTTGTCTTGTTTAACGTAAAACCTTTTTCCTCAGCTTTTCGTTTAATTTATGCAGTTCCGTCTTTCCTTATTAGTCGTGTTGGTAGTATTATTCTTCTGACTGTTATCATGTGTCTCTATTCTGTGTAATGTGTTTTGTGTTCTTCTGTATATTATGGCCTCAAGTGTAGTTCACACGTCGAGTTACCGTGCCACTTTGGTTTCCCTGTTTCTCCTGAAGAAGCCTCCTCTTTTTGTTTTCTTTCTTTTTTTCCCTCTTTTTTTGTCTCTCTTTCCTCCTCTTACTCTTTTCACCTTTTCTTTATTTTTCGCCCCCCTCTTCATTTTCTTCTTTTTATCTCTTTTTCTTTTATTTCTTTCTCCTCTTACCCTTATTTCATTTCTATATATCTCATCATGACACTGTCCAATTCCGGAAGTAGTTCGATTATTACGTTCATATATTTCTTACCTGTATCTTCATTATTGTCAATTATTGATCTTAGCAGCTCAATGGTTCATTAGTAAGAGCCTACATCTGGCTGTGGTCACGTCATGCGTGAAAAAAATGCACGGCTCACCAGATATTTGGCAAACACTGATTTCTTTATTATTTTGTCGGTGGCTATAGCTCTGATGTTATTGACTTTGGAAAAAGAAGTATATGGGGGAATGTTTTAAGTAATTATATGGTTATCTAAACGAAAGTTTATTAGACTGATCGAACCTTTTATTTAAGCTATAATTTTTGAGATACGACAAAAACTGTGTTTTTGGAAACCAAAGCCAACTATGGATTCATAAAAAAAGCAATTCTCCAACGATTCTAGTGATATAATATTTGACATAGTTATTTTTACCAAAATAAATAAATTACATGCTTTTTTTTCTTTTAATTTCTGAATTATTCACGTAGTGGAAATGATAAATACGAAATTTTAATTATTTTAGAACCATTGATGTGCTTTAATTCCATATATTCCATCGCACATTCTTTTTAATAAATTCCATATCCATTGATCTGATTACAATTACAAAACGTATCGTACTTATCTAAACGCAATACCTTATCGTTGTTATTGTCACAACAAACAAACCCAATAATTTATTCAATCTACCATACCACTACCTCTGTTGATTTAATAACACCGTGGCATCGTTACTCTATCGCAACTGTTATTATTTACTTTATTATGAATCATCCATGAAAACTATCTTTAGGCGAGGTATTTAAATCGAGTTATGTATATTAGCAGCTACTAGCTTATTAGGCCCTGTAATAATACACGTTAATTGAGCAACGGACCGTGACCCTAAAAGTATTTATTGCCTTTAATAAATAAATGTTGTTTCATTTGCCGGAGGTCTCTGTATTAATAAAAAATAACTGTTCAGTTATTGCGTTCGTTTATTTCGTCTGCCTACACCTGTAATTCCAAATATTGACTGGCGTTTCGGAAATAATTAAACGGAGTTTTAGATTTCCGTTACTATTTTTAGAGATGATTTGTCGGTTGTTTTTTTTTGGTCGACAGCGAAGTCGTTTGTGAAACTGTAGATGTGTACTGAAAGATGATTTATCTTAAGGTACTTTAAAATAGCTAGATTAATGGAAATGTGCTATGTGGAATTGGAATTAATATAGGCTAGCAATTTCAGCGATTTGAATGATAATTTTTATCATCCATGTATGAATACTGAACAACAAAAGTGGTAATTTTTCGAACTAAATAATTGACTTCTTATTTATTTGACATTAAAATTCTATTTTCTGGCGTTTACTGTGATTAATCCATATGCATACATTTATTTCCCTTGATTAAGAAGTTAAAAATAACATATAGAATATGGACAAAGACTAAGATAAAAATAATTATTTCAAACAAATGCAAAAAGAATTAGAAACAAAATTAAGTAATAATACGAGGGTGGATCTCTATGCTGTACCACTGACCCCCTTACAACATCTCGACAGCCTCCTGGAAAAAAAATTACATCACTTAATTACACATAATTACTGGAAAATTTTACTCCACGTAAGACTTCTTTTGATTTGGAAAATAGCCTGTAATCACTGGGAGCCAGATCCTGCGAATGTGAAGGGTGGTCCACTAATTCAAAGCGTGCATGGTGTATTGCAGCTATAGCAATACTAGATGTATGGCTGGAAGCATTATCCTGATGGAACAGCACATCGTGCCTTAACTTTTATCGGCGTTTTTCTTTAATAGCGTCTCGCAATTTAGAAATCAATTGTGCATAGTAGGCCCCTGTAATACTCTGTCCCTTTTTCAAATAGTCAGTCAGGTTGATTCCTTGAGGATCCCAGAACACAGATAGCAAAATCTTTCCAGCAGACGGCACGATCTTAAATTTGCGTGGAGGAGGAGAACCGTGATGTTTTCATTCTCTACTTTGCACTCTGCTCTCGGGATCATAGTGGTGCACCCATGACACATCCATGGTCACATACTAACTAAGAAAGTTCTCTTAGTACCTTTCCAAAAGATGCTTACAAATTAACGCCCGATTTCTTTTTTGATCAATGGTTAACTTTCGAGGCACCCATCTTGCACTCATCTTTTTCATATCTAATTTTTTAGTCAGTATGTTGTGCATCACATGATATAATAAACGAGTGTCTTCCACAATGTTCCCTTTAATGTTTTTCGCCGTTATGAGAGGACCACCGGTAGGTTGGTTTCCACAGGATGTTCTTCCGCATTTAAAATCTCGACACCAGCCTTTGACTATATCATAAGAAACTGCTGACTCAGCGATAGTAGTCATAATGTCTTTATGAATTTGAGTTGTCCTTTTTGTGGACGTATTTTATTACGGCTCTCAGCTCTACTGGATCCATTTTTATTAATAACCACGGCACACAATTCGAGAATTAGCCACAGCACAACAACACTTTGAGATACAAACTTGGTATTGTGTAGATATGATCTACAAATGTCAGTTAACTAAATGCCAAAAACATTAATCAAATAACCAATTAGAAGTAGGTGAGGGGTAGGGTATACGGAACCGCCCTCGTATAACTAGAGCTGCCAAGTCGGTCGAAATACCATAGCCGTTCGTATCTTGGTAAATGATCCATAAGCGACTTACTACTTTCCGAAGCATTATCAAATTGGATAGTTTCGTCTATAACCCTGCATTACTGGGAATATTTTCCATAAAGATTGAGTAACTTGAAATTTTATCAAGTTTCTTAATAACCGGTGATTCTTTAGGATTAAATTGTAAAAATTGAAATCTTTTAATTATTTTTAATTTATTGTGTACGTCCTTGTGTACTTTTGATTCTCAGAAAATCACCCGAAATTTTCCCAGCAAAACAACTCCAAACCATAACACTACCACCTCCGTATTTGACAAACGCTTCTAAGCAACCCTCATTAGCTCTTTTTCTTGATCGTCAACAAACAAAAACTCTCCGTTGCGTATCAAATAAGTGAAATTTGGACTCGTTGGTCCACAAGACTGCGTTCCAATCGTCCAGTGATCAGTTTGCGTGTTCTTTTACCTTTGTTAATCGTTTCTCTTTACGCACTTGTTTTAAAAACGCTTTTTTTTGCAGCGAATGCATTGCCTTAAACCTGCTGTCAATAATCGCCCTTTGACGATACCAGAAATATTTGGTCGTCGTTGTGTATTAACGTGCGTAACGATATCCGGTGCCGTTAGACGTCGATCTCGTTTCGAAGTTGTTATTATAAATCTATTTTCAGCTCCAAAAGTCACCTGTGGCCGTCCACTTCATTCTTTATCAAGATTCGGTGAAATCCCTAACCGTAGAGCAATTTCTCTCTCGGTATATCCTTCGTCACGTAGAGTACAAATATTACTACGTCGTAATACAGTCTGCGTTATGGCATTTTTACGCTCAGTAATTTACCAAATTGTTACAATTGCGCACTGATTTCAGAAAACTAATTCCGCACAGGAAAGCGATAGGCACTAAGAATTAATATCTTTACAACATGCACTAAACGATTACCAAAGTAGTACTAAGCCGTTTGACCGAAAATAATTACTGCAAGCATTCTATCCCATCTTCGTCAAATAGTAGTCGTACTCTTGGTCAAGAGCAATAAAATGTATTTGGCTGAAATTTGTACTTAAATATTTGAACTTTACGGATTATGGGTAACATTTTATATTTGCATATAATAATTTTGAATAGGGATTAACGATTTCACGATATGCCTATTAGTTGTATTATTTTAAACGAATATCACCTTGTTTCCAAACTTATGGACCGCAGTCTATATTTTTCTTATAACCGGTTTTAATTTTTTCCGTGTGTAGATCATATATTTTACATCTTTTGTTTGATTCTTTTCGTATTAAAGAAAAAATGTTTCCAATTGTCACCGCCTATGACTTATGCTGCGCTAGGTAGAATGCGCGAGAAAAACAGTAATGCATGAAAATCAAAGGTGCTACCAAGGAGTGAATCTTCTGCCTCTATTATACTGTGTCGCAGGGCAATATTATTGTAATAAATTTCACTTCACAGTACTGTAGTAACTGCGCTTCTTGGTAATGTATCTTGTCTTTGAACAACCAATACATTTGCAACTGAAAATGAGAAATATTCTTATAAATTTCTTTAAACGCTAAATAGACTATAAGTACAACCAGGGACTACAAATGCAACATTAAACATAGAAATAAATACGCAAAAAAATTAAATTAATAAATTTGAATCAAACGCTTTATCTTTTCTAAAATCTTTTAAACCCACGTAATCTTTATTTTAAAGTCATTCTCATTTAATACAGAATACACCATAATAATATTTACATACTTATCTTAAACAAGTGTTTACAATCATTCATCTTGCTTTACTTGTAAATATAATGTTACGTACGCCAACAACCTTGAATGCTTTTATTTGATCAAACAGCCTTACCAACTATGCCAGTCATATATTAATAAGCAAATCGTACTTTAATAATCTTAATTTTAATTGTAAATTTAGAGTAATTACTAAATTCCATCCGTTTAGATACGGTACTTAAGAGTGAAAGAACTATAAAGGCATTCTCAGGTATAACACACATATTGTTCAGCGGTGTTTAAGCAAGCTATAGGTAAATATCACTCGACGTTATGAGTCATACACGAAACATTATTGTAGGATGACGTGCAAAAATATTTTATAAACCAATCACACCACATATGTGACTGTATAAAATACCTAAAGCGTTATAGAGATAAAATACGGTTTCTACTGGACACAACAGAAGAATATGTATGCGTAGTTATAGCTACTGGGTCATATCGATAAAACAAAGAGTAATTAGAATGAAAGCACAATTAGTAATATAAAAAAATTTCATGCAAAAAATATTACTGCATAAAGTTTGATCTGGTTGGTATTGATCGTAGTGAATAAAGAACTATTTCTTGTCGACAAAATGTCGAATCTGAAATAAGAAAACGCTTTCAAGAAGTTAAAATTGTGGTGCTGAAGTATATCTAGTAGCCAATACACCAATATAATGGTTCCTCTTACAAAGTACAGTAATACATACACTACCGGACATAAGTGTTTACCCACTTGCATAATTGGAGATTATTCAAAGAAACTATTTTTTATCCCTATCAAGGTATATGTAACACATGGGCTGAAAAGTCCCGGGCCTAACAAAGAAAACACGGTTTTTTTCGGTTCAAAATTAGCTTTATTCATCAACGTAATCTCCATCAAGAGCAACGCAATCATTCCCGCGCCGCTCTAACATTTCAATACCACTTTTGTAGAACGATTTATCTTTTGCCTCAGAATAGGCGTCAGTTTCAGCGATAACCTCTTCATTCGTGCGAAATTTCTTACCGGAGAGCATTTTTTTTGAGGTCTGCGAACAGCCAGTGGTCGCTGGGTGCCAAATCTGGCGAATACGGTGGATGTGGGAGCAATTCGAAGTTCAATTCACGTAGTTTTACCATTGTTTTGATTGACTTATGACACGGTCCGTTGTCTTGATGAAACAAAATTTTTTTCTTTGCCATATGCGGTCGTTTCTTTGCAATTTCGGCCTTAAAACGCTACCATAAAGCAATATAATATACACTGATTGTATTTCCTTTCTCAAGATAGTCGATGAATATTACACCACGCACATCCCAAAATACCGACGCCATAACCTTTCCAGCCGATTGTTGTGCTTTCGGACGCTTTGGACGAGGTTCACCAGTTGCTGTCCACTCAGATGACGATCGTTTTGATTCCGGAGTGAAGCGATGGATCCATGTTTCATCCATTGTCACATATCGACGCAAAAATTCCGGTTTGTTACGTTTAAACATGGCCAAACACTGCTCAGAATCATCAACACTTTCTTGTTTTTGATGAACAGTGAGCAAACGCGGCACCCACTTTGAACAGAGCTTTCTCATAGTCAAATGCTCATGCAATATAAAGCCAATACGTTCTTTTGATATCTTTACGATGTCAGTTAACTCACGCAACTTCACTTTTCGATCATTCAAAACGATTTTGTGGATTTTTTTGATGTTTTCTGGTGTTACCGTCTCATTTGGACGTCCACTGCGTTCTGCATCATCAGTGTCTCTACGACGACGTTTGAAGTCAGCAAACCAACGTTTTACTGTTGTTTCTGATGGAGCGGAGTCCCCATAACACTTTTCAAGCCATTGCTTCGCTTAAACGGTATTTTTCCCATCAAGAAGCAGTGTAAAATTAAAACACGAAATTGTTTTTGATCCATTGTTTTGAAAATAACAAAAGTAGCGTGATTCTTAGCACAATAACTCACAAACTAATGAATAGAATATCCTGAAATTTTAACAGCTGTCTTTTGAAGGTTAGTACTAACTGAGAGAAAGGTGACTGCAATAAAACTAGCGTCATCTATGTGTTAGACCCGGGACTTTTCAGCCTAATGTGTTAAAAGCGTGAAACTTTCATCCTATCTCTATGCTTTGGGATATTCTCTTATTGGAATATGAATGGTTGACCGGTAATGAGACTTCCAGATGGTAGTACGTTATTTTTTTTAGGATTTCAAAATATTCCTTTTTTTCGCATTTCCTCAGTTATTTATACCCAATAACCCCCAGTATGTGAGTAAAACAAACCATTACATTTCAACTAAATCTCTATTACGTTGGGTATTACATTCTATTAGCAAAATACAGTAACACACTAAATTTTTTATCTCAATATCCTGTCTCGCATGCGCAACGGATAAAAGATTTGATCACTTTTCAACAGAAGGGAATGAATGATATTGCGAACTAAAATATTAAAAAAAAAAGGTTGAGAAATGGACGTATGTAAATATTATTTAGAAAGAAATGAAGATTCGCTATCTGTCTTATGAATTCGTTATCTTATTAGCTTAGAATGTAGAAATAAGTTGTTATATTCATCAATTAACATTTCGATTTCTATTTTTGAAAGTGCTAAAGAGTTTCACAAACTTGCCTTGAATATATAAATACCTTTTGGGCTGATAAATATATCTTTTGGGATAATAGTTTTGATGGGAATTATTAAAAAGAAGGTACTAGTTGAATCGTTAGTTCAACCGAGAAAATATGTACATACTACACTATCGTTCATAAGTTTGATCGCATCTAATATATTGTGTTATGCTTAGAACTATTTTAAAGATATTTAGGGAAATTCATACTAGCCTTGGACTTACAAACTACTACAAAATCCATTCAAACACGAAAACAATGTTTTCCAGTATTAAATTGTATGATGACAATCAAGCAATAATGGGTTAATAGTAGGGAATTGGGGATGAATGCGCGTTATGAAATAGAGTTTGGGAGAGATACTAATCTAATTCACCTGCCTCCAATACATTGCCGAGGTACTGGAAGCATGTATGATTGCTAAAGCTGCAGAAACAAGCGCTTTCAGAGATGCGTGCGATGCATGAATGTACTTACTTAGTGTTTTAGTTTGATTGTATTGATGATGCAAGCTTTGTTAGTATAGAGTATTACATTCATTGTTTTTAATAATGATATTAACAGAGCCGCACGCATCTCTAAAAGCATTCGTTTTAGTGATCGCGTTAGGAAGACCCTATTTCATATTGTTAGTTTATATCATCAAAGATGTGCCAAAAAAAGAAGGGAATTGGATATTGAAACGTGCGCCAGAATATGTGTTTTACACGAAACAAATGTTTCGTCGATAATTAAATATTTGTGAGTGTTGAAGGAGTCTTATTCTTAATGAAGTGGACACCACTAAGTCCTGATTGCCATTGACCTCTTGTGAGATCACTTGAATCATGAGATCGAGGTCCGGAAAAAATCTCCGACTGGCAAAGCAACATTCTGAAATGCCTTGCAGGAAGTGTGGAATGCTATAGACGTATTTGAAGCGATTACTTCTAAGTATGCCGCATATCTATCAGACAGTTATTAAAGCAAAAGGGGGTTATCTTGGAGAAAAATATCAGTATGTATTTTATTAGAATGTACTATTTTTCAATCATATTTTAAGTTATTGTTTCTTTAATAAATTTCTCGCAAGTATTATCTGTCTATGATAAAATTGCAATTTCCTTGCAATTAACCAACGTAATTAAATTACTGAAAATATCAATCTCGGAGAGACTCGAACCCGCGACCTCTACGATATAAGTTTAATTATCTGTCTAATTAATTTACTGCTTTATATAGTGCGATCAAACTTATGAACGCAAGTGCATATACGTATTTTGAAGGAAATGCGTGTACTTTAGTCAAGAATGTTTATGTTCTATATATTTCTATATTACTTTAATTATATAAACTTGTTACCATAATTGGATCTAACATTTGCCTTACTTACTTAAGTATAACGTTTAATTATTTGGTATTGGTGTCACGTTAATTTGCAATATCAAATTACGTCAGCATCGTAGAGTAATAATCAAATAGAAAACCTCACGAAAGACAACGTGGACACGTACAAGCTATAAAAAAGAAGAACTTCATTACCAATGCAAGGATCTTTGCTATTGATTGTATAACAGGAGCATTGTGTTTTGATCTATTTGTTAAAGTGCAATTGAAAATAATGGTTACTTGATTATAGTTATATATGTATATGTACATACATTCCACATAAAATGGTGATGACGTTAAAAAGTATGTTTGGAAATTAAAATATAACAGCTGCTTTTTCACACAAATAAAATAGCCCTGTGGCTATCCAACTTTGCGGTCTATTCATTTAGTTTTTGTGGGGATAGTATTGTTTATAGTGCACCTCACCGCAAAAACATGATTTGCTTTCACATACGCAACTAAAAGCACTCGCTTTTCTGCAAAACCTGCCGGAAAACTTTTAATTGCATTGTCATGGTCAATTGAAACAATTGAATTCATACAAATGAAATAGTTTGTTGATAGGTTTTATATTTGATATTTTTTTATCAAGTTATAAAAAATGATTTTGTACAATTAAAAATGTAGGTAATTGGTTGAAAAATTGAAGGACCCATTCCATAACTATAAGGCTGCCATCCTGCTGTTTCTCTTGCAAATAACCGTCACGCTCAAATGTGAACTTTTCATTGACTAGTCGCAACTCCGATAACACCATATTACTCTGTCAAATATTTCTGTAGCCTTTTTTTGGCAGAATACCATTTGATTTTCACTAAATCTCTGCCCCCATAACATCCTCAAATCCGACCACCATGTTGGCGCCGAATTTGCTCCATGTCTAATCCGGTAAATTAGTTATAATTATAATAGGCAAATAACGTTGCTGGTATAATTTCATCAGCTAATAGATCCATATACAAACAAAACATTGACCAATAATATTATTATCCAAGATACCAACTCAAAGTTTTTGGAGGTATTGAGTTCGCACATTGTGTACCTGGTGTAGATTGTGATGGTTTTACTCTATAAAGAGAAAGTTAATTCATCCTTAAATACATGTCGTTGCTCAAATCCGCTAACTGTTCACAAAAACATATTACGTTCGAATTTATCATATAGAAATATTTCATCACCTTTGTTAAGCTTGTATAAAGAATATTTGTACGTTTTCACAATTTTAACAGCTTGTTTCTGTGATTTTTGGGACTGTTGGCAAAAAGAAAAACTCTTGCTTTTCATTATTAAGGAACTCCAGCCTCTTCTTATGTTTATAATGGAATGGACAATCGTGAGTTTTAAAATTTATTTAAATGCACAATAGCTTGTTCTGATCAAGAAATGCATTATGAAATAAATTTTGAATTTCTGTATAAGTAGTACCTGCACGAAACCATTTAATAATCTGTACTTTCTCTGCTGTTTCATAGACATCCATTTCTTTAAAAAATATTACTTGGATCGCTCAAATGAGGCTCATATACAATTAACATGACTGAGAAAATGATGCGACATCCAACACCTAATACAAGCTAACTCTCATTGAAATGAAATGTGATGAAGTGTAGGAGGAAACATCTGATATACCTTCAGTTGCCTTGACTCCCAATATCGGTACGGTGGTATATCTACTTGAACGAATTGATCTGTGTATGTGTATAAATACAAAATATAGAACCCTCTAATAAGAGACAAAAAGGTTCGTCCCTCTCTACATTTGCAAGTAGGAAATGTAGCTTTAAAACTCCTTACACTTTAGAAGATGCATTTGGTCTTGTTTTGTAATTCACGCTTTTAAGGCTACAAATCCTGCAGAAGAAACGTCAATTCATATCCCGTTAAGTATTGTAATTATATATTTTTTTCCGTTTTCAGCTGGCGATTCAGATACAGCGGTGGAGTTGAGGGAGGAGAAGTACGAGATTCACATTGAAAGATCACGCAGCGGCTTAGGCTTATCCATTGCAGGAGGTAGAGGATCAACACCGTTCAAAGGTGATGACGAGGGTATCTTCATATCACGAGTTACCGAGGGCGGTCCTGCAGATCTAGCCGGTTTACGCGTCGGTGACAAAGTGCTATCGGTAAACAGGGTAGACGTGACCGACGTCAGCCATTACGACGCGGTCGAGGTGCTGAAGGCGTCCGGATCGGTTCTTATTTTAGAGGTGAGCCGCGAAGTCACCCGCATAGTAAACCGAGACGGGGACGTTAAA
Organism: Trypoxylus dichotomus; assembly: GCA_023509865.1. NCBI lineage: Eukaryota > Metazoa > Arthropoda > Insecta > Coleoptera > Scarabaeidae > Trypoxylus > Trypoxylus dichotomus. The sequence continues at coordinate 42,600,636 of CM042081.1, forward strand.
GATGGCGAAACGAAGAGAGCAACAACACCAATTCCTCCGCCACCGTTAAACCCAGAGGAGAATTCGGTCCCAACCCAAACGGTGCTAATTCATACGACTTTAATTAGAGACTCGAGAGGGTTAGGTTTTAGTATAGCCGGCGGTAGGGGTTCGCCTCCTTTCAAAGCCGATTCGGACGCCATCTATATCTCGCGAATAACCGAAGGCGGCGTAGCGCATAAAGATGGAAAGTTGGGCGTAGGTGATAAAGTAACCTCTATAAATGGAATAGATCTGAATGGGGCGACACACGATATGGCCGTCAGCCTGCTCACCGGTCTGGAGCGATTCGTGCGTTTGGTCGTGGAGAGGGAAGTCCCCATTTCGCAGGAAAACAATAACTCACCGTCGCCCGGTCCTCAACAGTCGCCGCGTGTTTTCGGTCTACCGAAACCCTATTCGGGTTTGTATTCGCCGAATAGTTATATGAGCAACCGCCCCGGTTACAACTCGTACAGGCGATCGCTGGAAGCCGATAAAAAGGTAAATATTTTATTAGGTTTTTAATAAATCTTTACTTTCATACGTTTATTGGCCACCTGTTGCGGTCTCATAACAACCGTCGCACTTCGCTTGCTTTGAGAGGAGAATTTCTAGGTACGGACACATACGACATGGTGTAAATTGAAACGTAGAAATATTCTATTTCATGGCGTAAATTTAATATCTTGTATGAAATAAATATAATACACATGCAATTCAGAAATGTTTACTGTGAAATTTGTCACGCAAGATGCTTAAATGTCAAACGAAACTTTTTATTAACACTAAAGAAGCATGGTATCATAAAGGAGTAGACTTCAAAGAATTCTCTTTGATGTTCATCAGACGTCAGAGTGCATCTCAATTTATCTAGTTAAAGTTAGCTTCCATTACATTTTATAAAAGATTGCAAAAAATCATTTAGTGCATTTTGCGACTTCTCAATTTCATCAACACAATCATATAATGCAAATATCGTAATCATAAAATAATCAAAACATCTTCTACGTCAGCATCCTCGTCAAATACTTATCAATGATAAATTTTCCAGTCAAATTTGCAGTGCATTTGCATGTCATTAAAAATCTCGCGAAACACAAGAATGAAGGCCTGTATTTTATGAATGTACTATTTTCGGTGTAATTAGCAATATAGTTTTTTTTGATAATTTCTTTAGTTCCTGAAATACACTAGGGAGAACAAAATAGACACCTACTAATTAAAAAAAAAGATTCTATTCTCGTTATATATACAAAATATTTTAAAATGTTTAAACTAGACTAATATTTTGTCGATCCACCTTTACTTGCGTGCAGTGCTGCGAGTCGTCGTGGCATAGAATCTATTAAATGATTAATGGTGTCTTCTGGAATATTTAACCACTCTTCTGTAACAGCTGCCACGAGTTCTTCCTTATTGCTGGGTTTTCGGGGTCGTTTCGCCATATTTGTCTGAATTATGTGCCAAACATTCTCTATCGGATTCATGGTAAAATCCGAATCCCCTGTTCTTCTTTCCATGTGGTTGTTGTTCTTGCTTTGTAGCAGGGTGCTCCATCCTCCATAAAAGTGGCGTCTTCTTTAGATAAAATGGCGTTGTTGAATATCGGTAGTAGTCCTTCTGTTAATATTTGGATATATTTTGCCACATTACGTCGCAGATTACTAATTGCGATCTTCCACCATACCATATCGCGCCCCACACCATGATGTTCACACCGCCGTATTTCATCGTCTGATGCAAAAATTTGTTGTCCAGTTGCAGTGACGAACGTCTCCATACCTACATACGACCACTATCACTGAATTGGCAGTATCTCCTTCCGTCTGAAAAAATGACAGACCGCCAAAACTCTTCGGGCTTCGTTCGCATTTTGATTGCCCAAGCCATTCGGCGCCGTTTTTGAAACGCCGTAAGGAGAGGTTTTTTTTGCCACCCTTTTATACATCCTCGCACTGTGGAGGTATCGCAGAACGGTGCGCTGACTTTTCTGTGAAGTTGCCGCAAGCTCAGCTGTACTCTTTCACGGTTCTCTTAACACTTCGCGCACAAGCACCCTTTTACTTCTTTCAGAAGGTCCGGCACGACCTGGTCTCGGCTCCACTGTTGTGTTTTCCTTGCGTTTAAATTGTGTAATCACACGTTTAACTGTGGACAACGGAACATTTAAAAATTTACTTATTTCACGTTGTGAAGCGCCGTGTTCACTCTGGCCAACGATGCGACCCCGGGTGAAGTCGCTAATATCACTCGAACCTTGTAAGCGAGGCATAGTTGTAACGATACTAAACTATGACGAATTCCTTCCGATACATCTACCCCTACCCTAATGACAAGAGAAAGTTCTTAATTCGTTCTTAGAATTTAGCTGTTTACATATTTATACCGCTTTACCTGGTGTCTATTTTATTCTGTCACCCTAGTGTATAAGCATACTAAGCGTCGCATTTATGTATAATTAAGCTGATCAGATAGACTGGATGGTCAATGCACTTTACAGTCTTGTTGTATTATACATAATTATTAATTATAATACTTCTCTGCATTATGCTATTAATACAACAACGGCTTTTACCTAATAGTTTTCAGAAACACTGGAGGTATTTAGGACATTTTCGAAATAAACAATTTAATGAGGGTAATCTCTAAAAATTTTCTTATCTTATATTAGTACAGCGATTTGTATTTATTGCATTTTAAAATACCATTTAGTAGTATTTCACTTACTGAGTGAAATTTCTCGCAACCTATTATGTTGCGTTCAAAAGGACTTTCGCAAGTGAATGTCAGTAAAGAAAATTGTTCTCGAAGCTGGAAAATACTTTCATTTAGGGTAGTTGGTACAAGGCTTAAGAAAACTGACCTAGTAGCAAGAACAGCCAGCAAAAGACTATGGTTATCTGATACTAATAAGAAGAAACGTCTAGAGGAGGCCAAAAACATCAATAGTAATAAAAATTAATATTGAGTTAATCCTTGTACTCTTGCTGTTTTCTCCTCTAAGAAGTTTTTACAGATTCCAGCAGTATATTTGGGGCCATTGTCTTGCTGGAACACAAACGGCTTTCACACGGAATACCATGATTTTGCAAAATACCAAAATACTCTTCTTTCCGCACTGTATCAGTGATTTTCATTAAATCACTCGAAAAACAACCCCAAACCATAACGCTACCACATCCGTGTTTGACGGACGGCACTAAACAGATCTCACTAGCTCTTTCTCCTGGTCGTCGACGAACAAAACTCCGTTGCATACCAAATAACTGAAATTTGGACTAGTCGTTGTGTATTAACGCGCGTTGCGATATCCGGTGCCGTTAGACGTCGATCTCGTTTCGAACTTGTTACTATAAATCTATCTTCAGCTCCAGAAGTCACCCGTTGCTGCCCACTTCGTCTTCTATCAAGATTTTGTCCCGTCTCTCTTCTCTGGGCCAATGTGCAATGCTCACCTTTCAGTGAAGTCCATAACCGTTGAGCAATTTATCTCTCCGTATATATCCTTCATCGCGAAGGGTACAAATATTACTACGTTGTTTTACAGTCAACAGTCTGCGTTTTGGCATGTTTACATTCAGCACTTTACCAAATTAGAGGCCCGTTCATTAAAAATTGCGACATTTTTGGTGTGGTATACAGATAAGAAATTGTAACAATTTTTCCTCGCCCAAGCATGGCACCCATTTGTATAAAATGGATCCCAGATATAAAGCTATAACATTTTATAATAAATTACCAACAAATATCAAGCTGTGTGGTCCGTTTTGCGTTTTAGAAGTAGCTATCAGGTTACCTTACGGTGCAATTATTTGATACCATGAGAGTCATTGGATTTATATTTAATATTTTCATGTTTTTTTGTGCTTTAGTGTTTATTTTTTATGTATTGAACGTTACATGGTGTATTCACTTTGTTTATAATATTGTCGTTATGTGACCATGTCAATATCCTCGAGGATTAGTAACAAATATAATATTAAAGGTATAACGCTAATGTCGAATTAAATACGTAAATCTCAAAACGATTACAAGGACTGTGTGGTTATATAATTCACAGGTATCGCAGTAAGCTCCGCCCCACAGAAATAAATAATTTATTCAGAACGCACCGTTTCAAGAGCACGTGGACTCTCATTCAGCAGGTTGCGTTCCGAATAAATTATTAATTTCTGTGGGGTAGACTGCGATACCTGTGAAGGTAGGTGTAATTTGAGAGTAATGTTTTCGGTTGAAATCACAGTAGGATTCACTGATTTTCGTGGAAATATGTTAATGAACAAATGCTAAAAACAAACTTTGAAGCCAAAGAGAAAATATTCACAAAAAAAAAAGATTTAAAAATTCTTCTTTATTCTAAATTCAAACTTTCATATTTCAGCAGACATCGAACAATAACACTTATTTGTTTGCTAAAAATCCTAAATTCGAGAATCTCGTGGAGATGTATGGTACAATAGTTTTTTTTTAAATTCAGATTTTCGACCGGATAAAGAATGTCGCTGCGTGTAACTTTTGCGCCAATTTATACACATCCTATATAGCAAAATATTTCAGAGGAAACGTATTACACGTTACTGTTGAATTTACCTAACTACATCAAAGCTTTTTCAAAAGCATTCGGGGAACCGACTAAGTACGAGGCTTCTCCGGAAAAACTCGTAAAAACATTTTATTCAAAACAAAATTTATTTCTACATGTAAGAGCAAACTTTTTCACGCAAACTATTATTCACACCAGAAGACCATCCATTCCGTGCTTTGTCATGAATATTGGTTTGTCCATTGAATTATCTAACCCACTTTCTCACCATTTCATCTATCATTATATTTTCACGATAAATCTATACAAGTTCACGATAGACTTAATACTCCTTGCGTTCAAAAACTGTATTGTAGAACGCATTTCACAATTCGCAGCGGGCTCAGAAATTGTCTTAAACATTTTAAACGTTCACTAACAAATGTAAACACAACACAATCCGACTGTAATGGTGTCAGCGGAAAGACATGTACCAGAGAGATTCGTGTGCATACATGGAATTACGACAATAGCCCTGCGGCGGTGTTAGAACGACACGCTACTTTCCGGACAAGCCTCGTATTAATTTTAACTTTATAATCGATAAATATTCATATGTATTACATTTTTTACTTTTCCATTCTTCAGATTTCACAAAGCGAAAAATGGGGCTGCTTTATAATTATGTATTTCATGCTTTAATATTTTAAACGCCTTTTCTGGTGCCTTTATGTAATTATTGTAAAGAATGGTAAAGTCAAAACACAGGAAAATAATAAAAGACACGAATGGCTAAATCGTCCACATTATTCGTAAAATATAACTTACATACTTGACATATTCGAATATCGCAATGGAAGCAGCTAATACTTTCATTTATCATTCTGGACGGCTTCGTAAATGTGAATTAACATTGAAACGCAGCAGAATAAATTATGTTTTGATTAAGCAGGAGATTGACGTTGATATTGCTTTGTGTGGTTCACTATTTTCAACGATTTCGACACTGCTATTAAATTCATTCCTGTTATAAAGGAACAAAGCTACCTTTAAAAAACTACTTTCAATAAACATTTTTTTTTATCCTTCACAAAATATATATATATAAAAATACTTTTTTTCGTCGAATATTTTTCATAAACAGGCAGTACATCCTTTTTGTTCTAGTGCTTTATATTTAACGTCTGTGAAGGTATATCCTTTATAAATACGTTAGTCAAACTAGTTGGGATTTCACACAATTATTGATTGAAGTTACTTTAATATTCACTAGCGAAATTTTGGTCAGTATGTTAGTAAGTACTTTTAGGCTTTTATATATGTAATAGGGTGTAATAATAATTCACGAAATTTTCTTAGGTAGAATATAGGAGAACTAAGATATCAATACTTAAATCCCATATTAAATTTCCTCATATATACGGGAGTTGGAATTGAATATAGTGTCAATAGTGAGACAGAGACGTTGTGCGACAAAATCCAATAATCTTGTTTATACTGCTGATCAGCTACACACCCACATTACGCCAAATCCATTGGTCTCAACGCTTCCTGCTATAAACATACTCACACATGCCAAAAAAAAAACACAGCCTCTCAGGATTTAGCGATCTAATCTAGCATGGTCACAATGTTTTCCAAATAAGAGTAGCGAAGTGTGGAATAAAAATTGAATGTGCTCGGGGTTATACAACACCGCTCACGATGAATCTGCTTTGCCTTATCAAACAGTTGCACGCCGGGTAAAAGTACGATACTCGGGTGTAGTTTACGTGCGTTATCTAGTACATTACAAGTGCCATTATTACTATATTATAACTATGTACACTGCCGTCCAGAAAAGTTCGGTCGGTTAGTAAAAACATGAAAAGGCTACAAAAACAAAATGCGATTTTGTATGTACAGGTAAAAAAACAAAAATAAATAAATAAAAAGTTATTCTAGCTTAATATAACATGACGATTGCATTGGATGTACAATTCACAGGTATAGCAGTAAACTATAATAACTAAAATATAACATATTCAACATTATTTTATATTTTTTTCATCGAAAGAACCTCCTTTGCTTTTAAGCACCTCTCGAACGATTCTAGGCATTCTTTCGATAAGCCTTGTTAAAACAAATTGTGGAATATTATTCCATTCATGTTGCAGAATATTCTTGTGGAGTTGAACAGTTCATCCCACAACAACTTTATAGGGTTCAAATCTTGGCTTTGTGGGGGCCATGTTATTACTTTCAAGGTGTGCTATTGTTCTTGGTCCTTTAGATAGTTCTTACACACTAACGCAGTGCGTTCTGGATCGTTGTCGATAGTTCATGTATGTTATTATATTTTGCTAGGTTTGTAATATAATGTATAAAACTATCTAATGCATTGTCTGTGCCACGATAAAACGTGTAAGACGTTGGATCCAGAAACTTATTCTAAAAAATCGTCGCCGACCAAGTTAACAACTATACCTTTACAGCATTACAACCCGTGGCTGGCGAAACGCAGAACTTGTGCATGAATTTGATCTAATAATTCACCAACAAATCAAACAGTGCCTTATTCTTTATAAACAATTCTGATGGCACTGTATGATTTTGGAGTGTTACAAAATAATTTTCCTTCCCTACTACACCCTGCACTTTGCATAAATCTTCTGTCCCAGACCTACCTTCACTGTTGACACAATGTAGTTCGGGCTAATTTTTCCGGTTTTAGATCTTTGGACACAAAATCGTCGATTTTAGCCTAAAACTTCAAACTTTGACTCGTCACTCCTAAGCACTTGTTTCCAATCATCTAACGACCAATCTAGATGAGAACGGGCCCAGGTAGACTTTCTGCTCTGTTGCCCCGACGTAATAAGGGTTTTCGAATGGCAATGCATCCACGAAGGTCCGCTTGTTGAAATCAATGTTTTACCGTATTCATCGAAACTTCTTCACGGCCGCGATTGACCTCGGTTGCTATTTGTTGCTCTGTTAATTTTATTTAATGCAATTTTCAAGTCTTCAGCTTGATGGAAAAGGACTTTTTTTGCTTTCTTCCGGGTTTTTTTTCAACGATAGCTCCCTTCAATCGATTCAAAAGTTTGGAATAGTATTCTCCAGTAATTGTTTATCGTTTTGGAAAGTAATCAATAAGCAAGATTCCCTTCACGTCCCAGAAATTGGAAGCCATCACCTTTCCTACTGATAGAATGACTTTGGACTTCTTTGGAGGCGGTTCACCTCGTTTAGTCCACTGTTTTGATTGCTGTTTGCTTTTCGGTGTGTAGTGGTGGATCCACCTCTCATCGGAAATCTCAAATTGCCGCAAAAAACTGTTAGATTTTGCCGAAACCTCTCCAAAATGACTGTAGAACATACCACACGATTTTTTCAGCTTACCCTCATATCTTTTACAAATAATAGTTCTAGCAAACTGGAAAAGGCTTAATATATTACTACATAGCTAATACTTACATAGGTAAAAGGATCAACACTTTTTCGCATTAAGATGAAACTGCTACATAGAATTCGTTATGCAACTATACCGAAGATTTTGCAGATAGTATATTACCTAATCTGCACCATCAATTGAGCAGGTTTTGTCAACGGTTCCGTGCGCCTTCCACAGCTGCCAATGAATTTTAGAAAACGCTACTCAATATAAATAATAAAAAATATATAAATAAAAAATAGGGTAAATAGAGCTTAAACAATTTTGCATATTTATTAATAGAAAATACGTAATTCCCACTATTAAAATTTCAACCCTCAAAATGCACTTATTCAATTAAATTGTTATCTTCAGCATCAACCACTTATACAAAAGTAAAACCAAGAACCACAAGTTACTCTTTCTAATAAACACGTTTCAAGGCTACAAAATTTTTAAAAGTAATATCATGAGTTCATGAACTACAATGCATTGACATTTATTTCTTGAATACTTCCTTGAATTATCGTAGTTATTCCAGTTAGAAGTTTATAAATAAATATTACATTTTTGAATTTATAATAAGCCAGGTACACTGGGAAAAAGCTTCAACAACGCAGTTATTCCATTTACCGTTACAACTTATCACTTATTCTAAAGTGAGCAAATAGATTCGTCATTTAATCCTATTATGTAACGTCAACTGGTTTGTAACAGCACTTTCAATTTTTTTCTACGTTGAGTTTTTTCTTTTCTGTAACTCTTATATTGCGTTCATGTGTAACACTTTTATTAGCGATAGGTAAGGTTAGTATAGTTTTCACTTCAATTAAATTCAAGGCACGGGTGTTTTGAAAAAATAAAGTTATGTGTTCTCTTATAGCATACAGCTGTAGCCATATGTATTCGCCACCGTTTTCTTGTTTTTATTCCGACGAATATATAAGAAATAAAAGAAAATTGATCGATGAAAATGTTTCATTGTGAGTGTATACAGATATATACAGATATTGCTTAATATTTGGTAGCTCCTCCCTGGGCTTTTATCACCGCACGAATTCGTCGGGGCATACTGCTCACTAGTTGTAGCACTGTTCGGGGGTGATTTTATTCCACTCTTCGAATGTTTTTGTTTTTAAACATTGCTTTGTGGTAGATGAGTATTTAGCTACATTTCGCTTTAAAATGTACCATAAATGCTCAATTGGCGATAAATCCGGGGATTGTGCCGGCCATTCCAGGACCCGCACGTTATTTTCCTCGAACCAGCGCATTACTTCGCGAGATTTATGGCACGGTGCATTATCTTGTTGGAAGTAATACTCTGGCTCATCATTATCGAATAATTTTAACGCACACGGTTCCAGAACTTCTTCCAACATGTCGATGTACGTCCGACTGTTCATTCGGCCCTCGCAGACGAACAGTTCTCCGACGCCTGTTGCACTCATGGAACCCCAAACCATTATGCTACAGTCTGGATGGAAGGCCTCTCCTCTTCTCGCCTGCGTCGCACGTATTGAGGCCCAGGTTTACCACAAAGCTACCAACAAAAACATGAATACTGTTACATTTTGGAACCCATTAAAAAGAATAAAAACACTGTAGATACCAGGAATTGAATACAGAATACCGCAAATACAATAATTATGTATTACTTACCTCAATATTTGACTCATCCGTCCACATAACATTGGCCCAATTGTCAATGGTCCAGTCGCGGTGACTTTTAGCCCACAGCAGTCTCTTTTTCTTTTGTTGCGGAGACAACCGTGGTTTATGTCGAGCTTTGTATCCAGCTAAATTTAATTCACAAAGGCGTCTTCTAACCGTGCGAGGAAAATAGCAACATTATATAGGCGGAAAAGCTCACTGGAAAGCTGTGTAGACCCTTTTTTCCGGTCTCGCAAAGACATCCGCTCTAAGACTCGCTCATCTCTGCTAGTTGTCTTCCTTTTTCGAATAAAGCGAAAATATGTCTACGTGGTGGATGGGTTTTTTTTTTATACATACAAATTATATTTTAACTGTCTAGTTAAGTTTCTACTTCTAAATTATTTTTTATGTACAAAGTATGTATTTAATTATTATTATTATGTACTACATATTTTATGTAATTTTATTGTCCAATTTTTACTTTCATCACGAGTTCCCATCACATTTTATAATTTTAGGAACTTGAGTTCTGATGATGTCGAGAAAATGGAACATCATCTCTTCTCAATTCTGGTGGTTTACTTTGCTTGTTACGTTATTATAATAAAGAACATTTTATGATAAAACAAATGTGCTACTAAATCAGACTTTAAAAATTTTATTAAATATATATATGTTTATTATAAAATTGATTTTTTATTTCTTTCATCTATTTCTTTGGTGCAATTATTCCTTCCAGTTGAGCCTAGAACAAAATAATAATAATAATTTGCGGTTTATTAGTACAAAACACAGAACAAATATAATGGTAAAGGTAAACAAATAAAAATGCCAGTAGGTTCAGGATCAGTGACTGCGGATCATCCTCCTAAACACGATGGCTTACATAATAATACATACACTACCGTCCATATTAGTTCGGACACCCAGTAACATGTGAACTCTACTAAAAGATAATATAATTGCTTTCATATACAGCTGTGGCCATATGGATTCGCCACCGTTTTTTGTTTTTTATTCCGACGAATATATAAGAAATAAAAGAAAATTGATCGATGAAAATGTTTCATTGTGAGTGTATACAGATATTGCTTAATATTTGGTAGTTCCTCCCTGGGCTTTCATCACCGCACGAATTCGTCGGGGCATACTGCTCACTAAGCTGTAGCACTGTTCGGGGGTGATTTTATTCCACTCTTCGAATGTTTTTGTTTTTAAGCATTGCTTTGTGGTAGATGAGTGCCATAAATGCTCAATTGGCGATAAGCCAGGGGATTGTGCCGGCCATTCCAGAACCCGCACGTTATTTTCCTCGAACCAGCGCATTACTTCGCGAGATTTATGGCACGGTGCATTATCTTGTTGGAAGTAATACTCTGGCTCATCATTATCGAATAATTTTAACGCACACGGTTCCAGAACTTCTTCCAACATGTCGATGTACCTCCGACTGTTCATTCGGCCCTCGCAGACGAACAGTTCTCCGACGCCTGTTGCACTCATGGAACCCCAAACCATTATGCTACCACCCCCAAACTTGACAGTCTAGATGGAAGGCCTCTCCTCTCCTCGCCTGCGTCGCACGTATTGAGGCCCAGGTTTACCACAAAGCTACCAACAAAAACATGAATACTGTTACATTTTGGAACCCATTAAAAAGAATAAAAACACTGTAGATACCAGGAATTGAATACAGAATACCGCAAATACAATAATTATGTATTACTTACCTCAATATTTGACTCATCCGTCCACATAACATTGGCCCAATTGTCAATGGTCCAGTCGCGGTGACTTTTAGCCCACAGCAGTCTCTTTTTCTTTTGTTGCGGAGACAACCGTGGTTTATGTCGAGCTTTGTATCCAGCTAAATTTAATTCACAAAGGCGTCTTCTAACCGTGCGAGGAAAATAGCAACATTATGTAGGCGGAAAAGCTCACTGGAAAGCTGTGTAGACCCTTTTTTCCGGTCTCGCAAAGACATCCGCTCTAAGACTCGCTCATCTCTGCTAGTTGTCTTCCTTTTCGAATAAAGCGAAAATATGTCTACGTGGTGGATGGGTTTTTTTTTTATACATACAAATTATATTTTAACTGTCTAGTTAAGTTTCTACTTCTAAATTATTTTTTATGTACAAAGTATGTATTTAATTATTATTATTATGTACTACATATTTTATGTAATTTTATTGTCCAATTTTTACTTTCATCACGAGTTCCCATCACATTTTATAATTTTAGGAACTTGAGTTCTGATGATGTCGAGAAAATGGAACATCATCTTATTCTCAATTCTGGTGGTTTACTTTGCTTGTTACGTTATTATAATAAAGAACATTTTATGATAAAACAAATGTGCTACTAAATCAGACTTTAAAAATTTTATTAAATATATATATGTTTATTATAAAATTGATTTTTATTTCTTTCATCTATTTCTTTGGTGCAATTATTCCTTCCAGTTGAGCCTAGAACAAAATAATAATAATAATTTGCGGTTTATTAGTACAAAACACAGAACAAATATAATGGTAAAGGTAAACAAATAAAAATGCCAGTAGGTTCAGGATCAGTGACTGCGGATCATCCTCCTAAACACGATGGCTTACATAATAATACATACACTACCGTCCATATTAGTTCGGACACCCAGTAACATGTGAACTCTACTAAAAGATAATATAATTGCTTTCATATACAGCTGGGGCCATATGGATTCGCCACCGTTTTTTGTTTTTATTCCGACGAATATATAAGAAATAAAAGAAAATTGATCGATGAAAATGTTTCATTGTGAGTGTACACAGATATATACAGATATTGCTTAATATTTGGTAGTTCCTCCCTGGGCTTTCATCACCGCACGAATTCGTCGGGGCATACTGCTCACTAAGCTGTAGCACTGTTCGGGGGTGATTTTATTCCACTCTTCGAATGTTTTTGTTTTAAGCATTGCTTTGTGGTAGATGAGTATTTAGCTACATTTCGCTTTAAAATGTACCATAAATGCTCAATTGGCGATAAGCCAGGGGATTGTGCCGGCCATTCCAGAACCCGCACGTTATTTTCCTCGAACCACCGCCTTACTTCGCGAGATTTATGGCACGGTGCATTATCTTGTCGGAAGTAATATTCTGGCTCATCATTATCGAATAATTTTAACGCACACGGTTCCAGAACTTCTTCCAACATGTCGATGTACGTCCGACTGTTCATTCGGCCCTCGCAGACGAACAGTTCTCCGATGCCTGTTGCACTCGTGGAATCCAAAACCATTATGCTACCACCCCAAACTTGACAGTCAGGATGATACAGTCTGGATGGAAGGCCTCTCCTCTCCTCGCCTGCGTCGCACGTATTGAGGCCCAGGTTTACCACAAAGCTACCAACAAAAACATGAATACTGTTACATTTTGGAATCCATTAAAAAGAATAAAAACACTGTAGATACCAGGAATTGAATACAGAATACCGCAAATACAATAATTATGTATTACTTACCTCAATATTTGACTCATCCGTCCACATAACATTGGCCCAATTGTCAATGGTCCAGTCGCGGTGACTTTTAGCCCACAGCAGTCTCTTTTTCTTTTGTTGCGGAGACAACCGTGGTTTATGTCGAGCTTTGTATCCAGCTAAATTTAATTCACAGGGCGTCTTCTAACCGTGCGAGGAGAAATAGCAACATTATGTAGCCGGAAAAGCTCACTGGAAAGCTGTTTAGACCCTTTTTTCCGGTCTCGCAAAGACATCCGCTCTAAGACTCGCTCATCTCTGCTAGTTGACTTCCTTTTTCGATCAGTTTTCGGTTTGTTTGTCAAAGATCCACTCTCTTTGTATCGTTTTATCGTCATTCTAACTGTCGATCGCGTACATTTCACTTGTCGGGCAATAGGAGACACCGACAACCCTTGCTTTTCTAACACCACAATTTGTCCTCGCTCTATCTCCGTCAATTCGCGTGTTTTCGGCATTACTTTTTACTGTATACTATCGTATTACATAGACAAAATCACAGACACAATATCTTCACTTTAACTAGCTCAACCTTACTCTTACAACTTTTAAGAAAGACTGAAGAAATATTCAGAAATTACAATTTTACGTCTATTTTCTAATTTACTCAGAATGGCCTACAATAAACCATTAAACCCTCCTTACCAGGTACCTAGTTAAGTCGGTCATCGACCCTCCTTCTTAGAAATACAATAATATTCGTGTAACACGTTCAAAACGAGAGTGGCGAATACATATGGCCACAGCTGTATGTTCGTTAGGTTTGTTGCCTGTTTCATCGAATGCAAGATGGATTCGTTTTAGACAGTCGTGATGGCCATGACCAAATGAGAAAAATACAATATTGTTTCACTCGTTCATTTATTATGTATATTTATTTTCTTCAATTCGTCTGCTATTAGATAGTTAACAATTTTAAAAGATACTTCATTGATTTGTGCTGTTACACTATTGTTTTATTGGTCATTTGGAAATTTCATTTAAATATCCCTGAAGGTTTCAGATTATGTCGTAATATTAAATTAATTTCTGTACCTATAGCGATGATACTATAGCTTTTAAAAACTTGAGAAATTGCGTTTTTGAGGGCATCGGCTGCTCCTTCTAACAACTGGAACCTTTGATCACGCAGTCCGTTCTTGGTTGTCGAAAAGGTAAAGAAATCATAAGACTTTTTTTAGTAGGGACTCGACTGTACGGAGGATGGTCTAACAATTCGACGTTTTGCTGCCTTAAAAATTTAATTCATTCACTGAATATTTTATTTTCCATTGTATACGTTGTAATTTCAAAGGAATTGTAAATACGAACAAGTTTTCCGTTTTTAAACCAACATAAGCAACAATTTATTATCAGGTAACTATGGTTTCTATAGCAAACTAATTACAGTTAATCTAAAATATGTAGGATATTGTACTAAGCTCACTGTATAGTAGAAAATGTGTTTCACAATTGCAGAGAATATACACTATAAAGTAAATGTTTCATTTAATCCTATTACTTCATCATCTAACTAATGCAACGACATCATGCATCTAAGTTTCATATGACGCAATATTACGCCACATATTGTGTACACAACTAACGAATTAATACCTGCGTCGCCGTTGTAATGTTCTACATGGCGCACTTTACACTCCTCTTAACGTATTTCATTTCTAAAGTTCGTTATTGTTCTAACGCATAACTGGCAAGATAATCCGATGGTAGATAAGTAGAGATAACATCCTCGCGAGGAATTTATTACAGATTAAACTAGTATGAATTTATAAAACATTCTAATTTACGTTTTGGAAAAAATGCAATCTCTATTCTTTGGAACTGGAAATTTACCACAGAGTTCTAGATTAGAACGAATATTCAATTTCTTTTGATTTTGTGTTTCAATCCACAACCATAAACGCATTTGCTTATACATAGATCTTATGCTTATTCATATTTTGTAATTTCATGATGTAAAAAAGCTTTTATCCTTAAATAAATACAATTTACTGTATTTAATGGCATTAGCTTTGTATCAATTCGAACAATTAAATCCGATAAATACCAAAAATTTTCAATAATTTTCATTTAAAACAACATAAATAGGTGAAAAATTTGCAATTCTACTAAGACTTGGCGTTGGATACTTTATTCGGAATAACTTTAAAAGTCATACTGTCCGACAATTTGATCATATCGATTCAATAAGAATCTCATTTCAACAACTGTTTATCGAAAAGGACTCATTGACGCTATTGTATTACCCCAGAGATCTACACCAGGGTGACAAAATAAAATAGACACCTAGTAATTAAAAAAGATTCTATTCTCGTTATATACAAAATATTTTAAAATTTTTAAATTAGACTAATATTTTGTCGATCCACCTTTACTTGCGTGAAGTGCTGCGAGTCGTCGTGGCAAAGAATCTATTAAATCATTAATGGTGTCTTCTGGAATATTTAACCACTCTTCTGTAACAGCTGCCACGAGTTCTTCCTTATTGCTGGGTTTTCGGGATCGTTTCGCCATATTTGTCTGGATTATGTGCCAAACATTCTCTATCGGATTCGTGTCTGGTGATTGGCTTGGCCATGGTAAAATCCGAATCCCCTGTTCCTCTTTCCATGTGGTTGTTGTTCTTGCTTTGTGGCAGGGTGCTCCATCCTCCATAAAAGTGGCGTCTTCTTTAGATAAAATGGCGTTGTCGAATATCGGTAGTAGTCCTTCTGTTAATATTTGGATATATTTTGCCGCATTTATATTTCCGTCGCAGATTACTAATTGCGATCTTCCACCATACCATATCGCGCCCCACACCATGATGTTCACACCGCCGTATTTCACCGTCTGATGCAAAAATTTGTCGTCCAGTTGCTGTGACGAACGTCTCCATACCCACGTACGACCACTATTACTGAATTGGCAGTATCTGCTTTCGTCTGAAAAAATGACAGACCGCCAAAACTCTTCGGGCTTCGTTCGCATTTCGATTGCCCAAGCCATTCGGCGCCGTTTTTGAAACGCCGTAAGGAGAGGTTTTTTTCTTTGCCACCCTTTTATACATCCCCACACTGTGGAAGTATCGCAGAATGGTGCGCTGACTTTTCTGTGAAGTTGCCGCAAGCTCAGCTGTACTTTTTCGCGGTTCTCTTAACACTTCGCGCACAAGCACCCTTTTACTTCTTTCAGAAGGTCCGGCACGACCTGGTCTCGGCTCCACTGTTGTTTTTTCCTTGCGTTTAAATTGTGTAATCACACGGTTAACTGTGGACCACGGAATATTTAAAAATTTACTTATTTCACGTTGCGAAGCGCCGCGTTCACTCTGGCCAACGATGCGACCCCGGGTGAAGTCGCTAATATCACTCGAACCTTGTAAGCGAGGCATGGTTGTAACGATACTAAACTATGACGAATTCCTTCCGATACATCTACCCCTACCCTAATGACAAGAGGAAGTTCTTAATTCGTTCTTAGAATTTAGCTATTTACATATTTATACCACTTTACCTGATTTCTATTTTATTCTGTCACCCTAGTGTATTTCAATGGAGTTGAGGTCGCGTAAACGTGTTGGCCATTGTACTAACTTAATCTCCCTTTAAGAAACCAATCCTTTGTTCGTCTGGAGGTACGGCCAACAGCGTTGTTTTATAAAATCAGTAAATCTTTCAACGACATTTATTCAGTTGTTCATAAAAATCGGATTTTTTTTGAGTGGAAATAAAGGGCAAGTGTTTTAATTGTTCCCAAAAGTTCCATATATCTCACCCCTACAAGTTGCAGTTAGTGCAAGACGTAAAACCAACTGATGCTGCTGAGAGGCTTATTTTCGCTCGATATGATTCAAGAGTTTTGGTTCTTTAACAACATTTTGTTCTCAGATGAGGCACGTTTTTACCTTAATAGTAAACACGCAAAACTGCCGTTTTGTAGTTCAACTGACAACAGTTATCGGCCCGTACGCCTCACTTACTAAAATGCCAACAGAATAAGGGAGCGCATTTAGAAGACTTAAATTTTACGAAATAAATTCCCAGTCTGTATTTTAATAAAAAAAATAAATATTTTATCATTAAACCTGGCCACTATTTTATTACATTCTTTTTAATTTGAAAAAGTCTTTTGAGACATGCTGTATTTGTTGCAAGTATAAAGTATGAAGACCGTATAAATACCATTAACCCGAAATGTATTTTCTACCAAGTGAGCACTACATCCTCGTAAAGGAGTTACGACGTATGTTGAAACTATTCCAATACAACAGCTGTTCTTACATTTTACTGCAATATACATATGTAATGTTTTATTTATTTATTTACTTTGAAGACGTACTTCTATTTCCCAGGACAAATAACCTATGTATGTACATGATTTTGTATAATGCTAAAAGAACTACCTTCACCTGAACTGTAATCGTCTTGTCCTATTCAATTACTAATGTATTTACTAAATATAGCCAGACTTATCTAAGCGGTTATAAATCACATACATTGGTCGTAAATTTCGTTCTGCATTTATAGTCCTTGTGTATCGCCATCAATGTGAGTAAACTTCTGTGTAACTCATGTTATAAACATGCGCGCAAGCTTCGCTGTGTTCGTCGGCTAGCCAGGTACGTGGAATAAAAGTTAAACACATAACCGTTAATTAAATTTAATTTTTTGATGAAATATTGTACACTAAAAGGGCGAGTTCGTGTAATTGCAAATGAATTAGCTTTACCGCGGCTAAAGGTTTCAATTAAATTAAAATTTTGATTGCTTCTACAAAGTAAACAAGAAGTAACCAAATCAATTATTTCTAAGTTACACAATTTCAGCACTGGTCTATCTCGGTCGTATTTGAAATTAAAACATTCTTTTTATGCAACATACAATCGATATTCATGAAACCTTCAAACTAGCAAGTATATACAGTATCCTAACAAAATTATTCGCACCCCAGGCACTTTGCTTGTAATATCAAGAACAAATGCTGAAGTCAAGTAAAAATAAAACGAAGTATATATGGATTTCATTGCAATAAACCTTAACGAAATAGCAACTATTCACTTTGCTACAGCAAATGTATTTATAATGCAAACAATCACAGGTCCCTATTCATACTGTGAACGCAACATAAATATTCACATCTGTATAGAGAGCCGTCTTGTAACGGTATCAAAGCATCTCGCTTTGTATGTTTTAATATTATAAGAATAACTTATTCATAGTGAAGTCGTAAATGCGTCAGAATGGCGAAAATTAAAGAGTTGTGCATTGAAATAAGCCAGAAAGTTATGCAATTGCAGGAGAAAAAGTTTGGGTATAAAAAATTTAGTCGAAACCTTTGTGTGAACCAATACACTGTGGCAAGTATTGTGCAAAAATATAAGAAATGCAGACAATTGGAAATATTAGTCTTCCACACCTCTTCAGATCGGAAGAGGTGCGAAAAAGATCGTCGAATATCTGCTGAAAATAGCAACTAAAATAAATGCTGAAATTTCCAGCCAGACCGTACGTCGATGTATAAAATCTACTGGATTTAGGGGAAGGATTGTGCTCAGAAAGAAGCGAGAAAAGGAACAGTGGAAGCAAATAATGTGGTCTGATGAAATTACAATTGTATTATTCGACTCTAATGGAGTTATAACAACTTGGGGAGAACCGGGTGAATGGTATAGTAAAATATGGTGGAGGTATGATTCGTACCTAATTAAAAAAAATGAGATATTTAGCTATTTAGTCTTTTTTTGTTTACTAAAATATAGGAAAACTGTTGCTGTGGGGGGAGGGTACCATGAAATGGAGTTGCAAAGTTAAATTTCATTATGCCCCTAATGCTATTATGATGGAACTCACCGAGTCGTCAATGGAGATCCAAAGCATACGGCCAAGCCGGTCATTAATTAGCTTCGAGAAAATAATATACGAGTTCTGGATTGGCCTACTCAGTCACCGGATTTTAATCCGATTGAGTACTTGTGGGCTCATTTGAAAAAAGAAATTGCTAAGCAACAACCGACTAATCAAATTTGAAGCAAATTGTTGATAATGAAGGGAACAACATTTTAACTGAATACGAGGGTAGATCTCTGTGCTGTATCCCTGATGACAAAGTCTATCTTTACACTATTGTATTTGGTCCATCGGTGCTCCAACATCTCAACAGCCTCCTAGAAAAATTTTTGTTCGATCTCTGCAAACCACCTCTCTACAACTTGCATCACCTCATAATTACTGGAAAATTTTACCCCTGTAATCACTAGGGGCCAGATCCGGCGAATATGGTGGATGCTCTACTAATTCAAAGCCTGCTTGGTGTATAGCACCCATAGCAATACCAAATGTATGGTTGGGGGCATCATCCTGATGGAACAGTACACGCGTGCCTTAACTTTGCTCGGCGTTTCTCTTTAATAGCGTGTGGTCTCGGAATCATGGCGCTGCATCAATGACTCATAGCGACTAAGAAAGTTCTCTTTGTTTGCTACCTTTCCCAAAGAGGACCAATCAACACCAGATTTCTTTTTTGATTAGTGATTAACATTCGGTGCACCCATCTTGCACCCATCTTGCACTCATCTTTTTCGTATATAATTCTTCACGTTGTGCACCACATGATGTGATAAGCCAGTATCCTCCACAATGTCTCTGATGCGTACTAGTCGGTCTTACAGTACGATATCGTGTATCTTCTTAATGTTTTTGTTTGTTGTTACCATTATGGAAGGACCATTTAAAATCTCGACACCAACGTTTGAATATAACATAAGAAACTGCACTCACCAATCGTTGCCATAATGTCTTTATGATTTCGAGTTGGCGTGATGTCTTTTTCCTGAAGGCTCTTTGTTCTACAGTATACAATTTTATGAACAATCACGACACACAATTCAAGAATTAGCCACAGCATAACAACATTTTGAGGTATAAACTTGATATTGTGTAGATATGATTTACAAATGTCAGTTAACTAAATCTCGAAAACATTAATCAAATAACCAATTAGATGTAGGTGAGCCCCCGTGTACCAGAAAGTTGGTGGAGTCGATACCAGGCTAAAATAGAAGCAAAAGGGGGCCGTACTAGATATTAAATTGGGGTGTGAATATTTATGTTACATTGAAACCAGGAATATGAACTATTTTGTTTCTGCCTTTATAAAAATCTTATCCATAGGAGATTGAATTATTAGTTTCTTGTTGCGATGTATTACAAAGGAATAAATATTTTCTGTTTTTTACTTGACTTTGTTCGCATATTTTTTTTCTCTGGAGTGTGAATAATTTTGTTAGACAGTGTATATAGTTTTCTAGTCTCTATCTAAGCTTTGGTTTTAAATGTGACCCGTAGTTTTGAGTTATATATACACTACCATCGCAAAGTTTAGAAACAAGTTTAAATTTCTTGAAACATAGCTACTACTAAAGGTACACTGAAAACCTGAAAAATAAACTTAAACAGTTGCTACGACTAATGTTATATATTTCTATCTCGCTTGTGTATACGTATGCTTCAGAGTTTTATGTACAGCACTTGTCTTCACTTTATCGATGAAACGATGAATAAAACTACAAACATTCGTGATTTCATCTATATGCTAATATTATTAAGTCCTATTTTAAATAAAGTTACCTAAACACATAATCCACCCGTATTTATTTAAAATCATAAATGTAAGAAATATGTAAGATTAAATTGTTATCTATATTATGAACCATATATTTTCGGGAAAAACTTGCGTAATAAAACAATTAAAAGAGCAACTACACCCAAAAGTAAGATATGCTTTTGAACACGAGTAAAATGATTGTAGAATTGAACAACGCAATGTTTTCTTTGATAGCTTTTTTGTTAGCAGTTTAGCGGAACATAACTAGGTTATTAATTGTATTTGTGCGATGAGATTGCGTTTAAAGATAAATTAGAAACATACTAGAAAATTACAAATTTAAATAACTTTACTTATATCTCTTTCTTCTATTTCAGTTTGAGCCAATACCTCCTGTTAACGAAGAGAAATCAAACGGTATAGATCAGATACCTAAAAACGTGACTCCACCGTTGGTAACTACAAACGGAACGAACCCTACCGTTACCGAACATCCTCAGCCAGCTCCGAGACGTCTCAACTCCCAAACAAGCACAGACCAAGGTCCTAAGGTGACCACCACCACTCCCAAACAAGCTATTGTCAACAACACTACCGGCGACAACCAGCAGCAACCGCAGAAAGAGCAGCAGCAAAACCACAAAAAAGCGACGCCAACGTCCTCACTGGACGGAGACGATGCTCAGGTACTACCGAGGCCCATCACCAACGAAGAATTTCAAGCCATGATCCCTGCTCATTTCCTCACATCCTCTAACACTGCATCTTCCAAATCCCCCGAACCGACGCAAACCGTGTCCATTACGATTAAGAGACCGGATCCGCCGATTGAGCTTCCTCCTGCACCCAGCGGACCCGGAAGAGTCACCGAGACCATTACGAAGAGCACTTTCACGGAGACGGTGGTCACCCGTATAACCGACAATAAGCTAGTCGTGCCGGTCATCATCGAGGTATGACCATTGCCTCCATTGGCGCACAACCAAGTAGCCTACCCAATCGCGACCAATGCATGCATGTTTATTTATTTTTTTTTTTATTTTAGTAGACAGCTTTACATCAGAGTATTGCATGCTCACCTTTTCAGGATATTAACGTTACCTATTATTTGCAATATATATTTTTTTCGTTTGTAGAGTATTCTTGGTGTTTTCCCCAGATTAGATGTCCAAATAGCGAATTTTTATGGTCAACAGGCTTAGCACGCAAGCAATACCTATACTATAGTTCAAATATTGTAGGCAGTGGTTCATAGATAATAAGGTATCACTATTGGGAAAAGTGCGTATGGAATTTTGCGTCCCGCACTTTTCCTCGCCAGCAATATCTGTATGAATCACTACCTACATTATACGAAGTGACGTATTATGTTTTCTATTTCACTTAATGTTATTTAATTGTAATAGTGATGATATCAGAAGGAAATCAATTAGGTTACATAGAAACATTTCACATCTTTTTCTTTCAAACATTGGTATTAACGACTGTGAATACCAGGTGTATGCTTAAGTTTTTTCTGTTTTTTTTTTTTTGCTAAAAAGAAACACATAATTTTCAAGGGAAATTATGTTTTTTATTATTCAAAGTATTTGCCATCAGCTTCTACACATTTCACCCATCTATCGAGTAATTTGTGGATACCATGCCAGAAGAACTGCTTGTCTTTTGCAGCAAATCATTCGTCGAGCCATTTTCCAACTTCTTCAAAATTACTGCGAGCGCGTGCCCCGTTGATGCGGCGTGGGGAGTTCAGCGGCTGCGGATGTCCCATCTAAGCGATTCCAAGTTGTCTTTCAGTGGTTTTGCTGTGTGAAACAACGCATTGTCGTGTAACAAAATCACCTTGCCATGTCTTCTGGTCCATTCCAGTCGTCTTTCGAGTAATGCGTGGTTGAAGTTAATCATTCGTTGGCAACAGCGTTGTGTATTAACGGTTTCGCCGGGCTTCAAGAGTTCATAATACACAATACGACTCTGGTCCCACCAGACATAAAGCATAGTCTTCTTACCGAAGTGATTTGGCCTTGGTATTGGAGGACCGGCTTCGTCAGGTGTAAGCCACGATCTTTTTCCGCTTCGGGTTTTTAAAAATAAATCAATTTTTCATCACCTATAACAATTCGATGAAAAAATGATTTTCTTTCGTGGTGTTGAAGAAGCGTTTCACAAGTGATTTTGCGATTTTCTATTTGACGATTTGAATGAAAATGTGGGACCCATTTACCGAGTTTATTTATCTTCCCCATTATTCGTAAACATCTGCTGGCTGTTTCTCATGACACATGCAATGCTTCTGTCTAATTACTGTTGAGTTTGACTTGGGTCATCATCCAATAATTCCTATAATTGCTCGTGTTCGCATTTTTTGTGGTCTACCAAAGCAGTCACTGTCTTTCACATTGAAATCACCACTTTTAAATTGTCGAAACCATGTCTCACATGTTCTAATAGATGAAACGTGTTCACTATATGTTTCTACCAGCCAACGATGACTTTCAACAATCTTTTTCTTTTGATTAAATAAGAAAAGTAATACGTGCCGCAAATGTTCTTCTTCAGGCACAAAACTCGACATCATCACTGAACGATAAAGCAAACGCGTTAGGTTTAGTCGGACTCAACTTGTGTGTGTTTGTAGTTGAAATGTCAGACGAACAAAATGACGAATGTGTCAAATTAACACACTAGCACCATCTCTTAGTTAAACCGGAAAAGAAACATACATACATCTGGTACAAATTCTTCCTCACAGAAATCATTTGAGGGAGTAAATTGAGGCCAGGGTGAATTAATATGGTATTTCTACAAAGAGATTCGTTTACTTGAATGTACTACGGCCATCTTGTTATGAATTTCATGAAATGTCGCTAATATACGAGGAAAAGTCAGTAAGTAGGTCAGAAGAGGCTATTATAAAAATAATGAGAGAAATAGTTAACCAAAAACAAGCTTTATTTTTCAACAAAGTCTCTATCTGCATTAATACATTTATCTCTTCGCCTTATCGAATATCAATGTCCCAATCCTGGTGCATAAATGTGTTTGGGTTGCCATCTGAGTCACGTGCGTGCCTCTTGCTGAACATCATCGATTTTCGCCTGGTCAAGTGAGCCGAATGCGGCTTGGCATTATCGTGATGCAACAATATTCCTCTCGTCAGTAACCCTGGGCGTTTTCGTCGAATTGAATTTCGAAGCGACAACAAAACTCTACAGTCTGATTCAGCAGTCATGTTCTCATTTCTATTCTGGAAATGGCCTAAGAGCACTCCTTACGAATCCCAAACCACGATAAGCATAACCTTACCAGCTGAGGGCGTAGCCTTAACTTTGTTGACGGTGAAGAAGGACGTTTCCATTACGTTGAAACAGACTTTATTTCAGGTTGGTAATGGTGCACCCATGACTCGTCACTAGTAACAACCCTGTTAAGCATGTCCTCCCTTTCCTCTGCGTACCGAGAAAGGTATTGCAAGGACAAGCCTATTTGAATTCCTCAGTGTTTCCCGGTCAGTTATCTAGGTGCCCACTGTGAGCAAACTTTTAGAAAATTCAAACGATCAGGCATCAGTTCGTAAGCTAAACCATGATCCTATTACACTTGCTATGCTCTCTATTGTTACCCATGTGTCAGTTCGAATCTTTTGGCTGGGGCTTTCACTTCGCTGATCGTCAACAATTTTCGAGCGCCCTTGAGAGAATTCTTTGATCCACTTATACGCGGCTTTACGCGGTAAACACTTTACACCGTAAAGAGGAGACATTTCCTTATGAATATCTCTTGCAGGAAGTCCCTTTGCTCGGAAAAAAACGCACAACAGCACACTGCTTTTCCATAGTATACTCCTCGAGCACGGTCGCCATTTTAACACTGTCTGCGTACGCTTATGGCACTTGCGTATCGTTAAGCTGGATTGTGCTGACACCTAGCGGCAGATAGAGAAATAGCTCACTGCGATTTTCAGCTTTCCCGCAGCTGTTTATGATTCATTTAATGACTTTCCCTCGTACATTTAACAGTTATCAATTTATAGATAAGTCTACAGGAAATTCTGGTGTAATTTGGAAATATTATATAATTTCACAGTAATAAGTAAAAATATGACGGTATAGATAGGATGTAAAATATCGAGTGTTCCATTCAAAACATGCGCAAAACATTAGCGCCACACCCACATACTGAACTTATTGCATACACGAATATGAATTTACAAAGTGAATGTTATGATGTACAGAATTTGTCTAAACTCTTGTTTTATGTATCTAACGATATATGAAATATATAACAATTGCCGTATTTTGTATCAAACATATCTGAGATGAAGTAATAATACAACGTCCGTTGGCTTTAAATGATACATTTTAATTTTCCTTAGAATTTCCATCGTTAAAATTTAATTTGTAAAATCAAAATTTCACGGTTTCCGGTAGGATTCGAACCCATAGTTTCTAATGGCGTTACAATTAGGAGCGCGTTACCACACCAGGGGAACTGTAGAAACGCACAAACTAATTATAATTTAGCATTCGAAATTCCAAGCTGAATTAAAATTTATATCTAAACTAATTATTGAGAAGATTATGTTAGAAAAATCTAAATGGCCATGGATGTTAGTAGCATATAAATAATTTTATTATGGCTTATAAACTATTAATATTTAACCGATGTAGACTTTAAACTATTTTTCGTATCTTTTCATTTAACGAAGAATCAATAAAAATTAATAAAACACTTAAGGTTGGCCACGAAAACCCGTAGTTGTGTATAATTCAGCGTTACATCAGAAAGTAGAAACTAATTGATTATGTTTTCGAGCATATTTTGTACATTTTAAAACAGTTGCTTCCGTGCTTCGCTCAAGTAATGTCCCCAAAAGATAGAATAAACTTAGCAAACACCGAATGTATATATTAGTTGAAAATGTATGGAAATACTTTCAATTTCCTTTTGTTTAGAATATTTACTTTGGTAAGTGTGGAACAAATATTGGAGAACATCCGAACTATTGCGTAAACATCTACGTTGTTTTAAATCAGTGATTGTATTTTTTCTTCGTCAATTTTTCATTCGTGTATAAAAATAAATGCAACGTGCAATCTTCGAGTATTGAGATCTTCGTATGGTATTTTTATATATGTTTACATGTATACATACAATACAGCCGAATATAGAGAATCTGGTTTAACAGGCACCGGCATAACGCCTATCGTCTGATTTATTGAACTCCTAAATCATCTTGGGTTGGTCTCTGGAAGGAGACATGAATTTTCTGCTTAGTCTAATGAGCAATATACAAGTTGTTTCGGAAGAACCTGTTAATATTTGATTCACAAATATATAATGTAAATGTTTACATTTATTATCATCACTCCTATCTTACACCAGTCGCCTGTTCAACAGACATACCATTGTAGAGACAAGTTTTCAAGCACGTTTAATTGTAAATTTGTGGTGCAATCATTTAATTGCTCTTGCCTTTTCTTTCTTCAAAATACCTTTCCATTTTTATTGGAGCTAATGTGGTCATGTTAATTATTTATGAAGACACTCAAATATTATTTTTTTGTGTATGAGGATGAAAGACAGCGTCTACAAAAAAAAGTAAATACAAGAAACAAATTACTTAAATTCATTAGAAATAATTATGCTGGCATGAAAGAACGACGAAGTTATATATATTTGCAAGAATTCGTGATTTTTTAATTATGAATTTTGAAATACTACTGCGGTTTTCAATTAACAATAGGTAAATGCCGCAACTTTTTTTTGAAATATTTTATGGGTCACACTCAAAAAGTCAATATTTTCGTAACCATTAAGAACTGGATATATGTTTATATTAAATGGGCGTTAGATTATTTCTTAAAATATTTACTATTCCTCCTGAAATACTTACGTAATTGAGATGTATTTAAAGAAATGCCTACCAAAGAAAAATCAGAAATCATTATTTTTTTATATGCAGTCGCATTGGCAATACCCTAGCATAATGTTACCAAATACAGCTATTCATTGTATTAGCCATGGTATTGCTCATGAAAATCACTAGGTAATTATGCTACTTTTTAATAATTACTAAAATAGATGCATATAATATTCATACATGCAAGTTGCTTAGTATTAGTATAACTTTTTTTGATGTAACAACACCAGCTATTCTTTTGGACGTGACCTCTACGCTCTACCTTTGTATTACCAATTCTATTTCATTATTGTTTTCCTATACTTGTGTGGAGGCTATTAGTTTCGTCTAATTTTTTTAGCATATTGTAGTAATCTTTTAAAACGTATTTGTGTTGTTTTTGGTCACTGGTTGCTTCTACAAAATACAGTGCTCTAATGCATGACGAAAAGATTGCAGGAGATGTATGCTTTATTGTTTTCATTGTATGTCTTCTTTGTAACTTCCAGTTAAACGTCTGCTAATATACGAGAATGCTCTGTCACCGCTTCAATTTTTGATTGGTTACGAAACTAGAGAAAATAAACAAAAATCAAAAACGTTCAAGAAATACTTTTATGGTATTATAAATACTAATGCTTATCTTTCGCCAGTCGTAAACAATGAGACTCTCACCACATTCTTGACAAGGGTTACTCATGCTAGGAATAATTTTTAATAGGTTCAATACAATGTGATGAAGATCGGTACACCTATTTTAGGAAAAATCTTTGTAGGACTTGCGTAGTCATGATGGTAATCAACGCCTAAGAAATCCGAGGTATATTCCACTCTTGGAGTACATTCCAGTTAAAAGGAGAGCATAAATTCTTTATTCTCATCCGCTGTTATCTTTCTCCTGGTAATGACAACAGCTGTTGAAAAATCTGAACCAAGGGAAATTTCTAACGCACTAAATGCTAAGTTAGTTACCTTACGACAAGCGGAATAAATTAATTTATGGATTTATAAATAAGATTGCAAAAACAGGTGTTGCTAGAGATGCGTGCGGTTCGATTACCACCAATATTAAGAATAATAAATGCAATTACTAGCTATTTTAGTTTGGTTGTGTTGTTGATGCAGGCTTTGTTGACGTGACGTGACGTAGAAGTCTATATAAGTACACGCATCTCCAACTAGCGCCCTTATTTACAATGGGTAGTGTGTACTTATCTGTCACTCGAACATCGGTCTAAGCAATAAAATAAGTCCCGAACGTATATCTTCTAATACATCGGCTTAATTATAGTTCCAAATACTAAGTACTAATTTAGAGATTGGCATCAGGGGTACATAACGCCAATTCCAGGGACGGATCGAGGAGTAAACAGTAAATCGGCCCGCTACAAAGGGCGCTTACGATCCCTTCAACATCACCCACATTCGCCGCGACAGATGCAACTACTTTTATACATAAATATCGTACATTACACGTATAATGTTCGGCTTGTTACGTATTATTGCATTACTGTGTCCAATTTCATCTAAGTCCGGTCCTGAAATGTTTCTCTAAATGCCTATCACTTACAAAAGGATTGAAGGTATTATAGATTTGTTTGATAAAATTACAATTTCCTTGCAAATAACCAATGTAATTAGATTTCCTGAAAAAAAATATCAGTCTCGGCAGGATTTAAACCCACGACCTCTATGTTACCGGCGTATTGTGCTACCATTACACCACGGGACCGCTTGTGAGCTCAAATCGCTTTTAACATCTAGATGTTACGATGCCTGTAGATATATCGTAATATATCAAACTAATATTAATATTATAGATTTGTTTATTTAGGATAACCTTTTTTAAATCATATTTTCTGAATTATTTGAAATGGTGTTAATTTAACGACCAATGACTGTAAAACAAGCGAATTATGTATGGATTGAATCTTCAGATTTATTGATTCATCGAATGGGAGTACGTATTTGTTTAGGTCCTTATATTTGCTCTAATTTTCTGATTGTAAAAATTCCCATCCGCTAACTTACCAAAATTAAACCAAAGGAAATAATAACAATATTTACTCATGCAATGAGATTTCTTAATGAACTTACCATTTTCCGATTATACAACTGTAAAGTATTTCCATACACGATACGTACTTATTATTGAAACTAACACTCCTGATTTTAAGCAAATGATTTTTTTTTGCTATAGCGTCAACCTGCCAATATGAATGCGATTTAGTATTTTCAATTGTTATTATTATTTTTGCATGACTTTTTAATGTATTTTATTCTCATCCTCAGTGCGGCGAAGACTCAGGTAATGGACATCACGTTTATTATATATTATCCCCCACAAACATCCTTTCCACCTCATTACACACAGCTTCACTTGTTCTTTACCTATTTCGTCACATGCTAAATAGTGTTTTTTTGTTTCGT
Source organism: Trypoxylus dichotomus (assembly GCA_023509865.1). Classification (NCBI taxonomy): domain Eukaryota; kingdom Metazoa; phylum Arthropoda; class Insecta; order Coleoptera; family Scarabaeidae; genus Trypoxylus; species Trypoxylus dichotomus. Next base: position 42,629,685 of record CM042081.1, read on the forward strand.
ACATTCGTATGTAAGATATGTTTTTTTTAATTTAAGATATGTTAACAAGTTCAATCAAAAAATTTGCTGATTTTTTTTCTACCTTTAGTAATGAATATTATCAAAAATATTCGTGCCACTCAAAAATTAGTAATACTATGTATGTGGTATCACTTAAGTCAAATTTGAAACTATTTTTACCAGTGATGACAATTAACTTCTGAAGTTGTTAACTGATAGAGATCAATAATTCAAAATTCTTACTCATCTAGTTTAAGTCTGAGGTAGAAATAAGTTATCAATTGGAAATGATGGTACTATACATACTCTTGAGTACTGATTAGTTTCATGTTTTATCCTGTAAAAAAGAACTTAAAAGATCAACAATTTTAATTTTTGAGGAATACACTGGTTTAGAATAAACTAGGTTTTATATTAATACATATTAAATAGATTGCTTTTTATCGGATTTTTTTCGATATATTGTGTGTTGATAATCATTAATCCATTTAGTTTTAGCATAAAACTAAGCAGCTTCATACCATTTTATACTGCACACACAACATAATACAGAAAATGTTCTATGTATGTGAATAATAATAAAATATTTGCATTTTTTTGTTTTTTAGAATATGTAACATATTTAGTTTCTTTTAATATTTACTTGAATATTCTAAAAACAAATATCAAACATATATCAAAGGTTAACTTCTGTTAAGTAACACGTGGGCTGAAAAGTCCCGGGCTAACACATAGATGACGCTAGTTTTATTGCAGTCACCTTTCTCTCAGTTAGTACTAACCTTCAAAAGACAGCTGTTAAAATTTCATGGCATTCTATTCATTAGTTTGTGAGTTATTGTGCTAAGAGTCACACTACTTTTGTTATTTTCAAAACAATGGATCAAAAACAATTTCGTGTTTTAATTTTACACTGCTTCTTGATGGGAAAAATACCGTTTAAGCGAAGCAATGGCTTGAAAAGTGTTATGGGGACTCCGATCCATCAGAAACAACAATAAAACGTAGGTTTGCTGACTTCAAACGTGGTCGTAGAGACACCGATGATGCAGAACGCAGTGGACGTCCAAATGAGGCGGTAACACCAGAAAACCAAAAAAAAATCCACAAAATCGTTTTGAATGATCGAAAAGTGAAGTTGCGTGAGTTAGCTGACATCGTAAAGATATCAAAAGAACGTATTGGCTTTATATTGTACGAGCATTTGACTGTGAGAAAGCTCTGTTCAAAGTGGGTGCCGCGTTTGCTCACTGTTGACCAAGAACGTGTTGATGATTCTGAGTAGTGTTTGGCCATGTTTAAACGTAACAAACCAGAATTTTTGCGTCGATATGTGACAATAGATGAAACATGGATCCATCACTTCACTCCGGAATCAAACCGATCGTCATCTGAGTGGACAGCAACTGGTGAACCTCGTCCAAAGCGCCCGAAAGCACAACAATCGGCTGTAAAGGTTATTGCCTCGGTATTTTGGGATGTGCGTGGTGTAATATTTATCGACTATCTTGAGAAAGGAAATACCATCAACAGTGAATATTATATAGCGTTATTGGAGCGTTTGAAGGCCGAAATTGCAAAGAAACGACCGCATATGGCAAAGAAAAAATTTTGTTTCATCAAGACAACGCACCGTGTCACAAGTCAATCAAAACAATGGCAAAACTACATGAATTGAACTTCGAATTGCTCCCACATCCACCGTATTCGCCACATTTGGCTCCCAGCGACTACTGGCTGTTCGCAGACCTCAAAAAAATGCTCGCCGGTAAGAAATTTCGCACGAATGAAGAGGTTATCGCTGAAACTGAGGCCTATTTTGAGGCAAAAGATAAATCGTTCTACAAAAGTGGTATTGAAGTGTTAGAGCGGCGCTGGAATGATTGCATTGCGCTTGATGGAGATTACGTTGATGACTAAAGCTAATTTTGAACCAAAAAAACCATGTTTTCTTTGTTAGGCCCGGGACTTTTCAGCCTATGTGTTAATATAATTCATAATACACTATCGCCCATAAATTTAGGAGCACTTTGGGAAATCTACCAGGAGTTTTTAAAATGTAACTAACATTCACTTTTGTTTTTACTATGAAGAGTACTTACTGCAGCACGTTTTTCAATAATCAATTCCTTTATTGTACTTTATTTTCGGCTAAAATACATTGCATTCAATTAGCCAAAGACCACATAAAAATGAAAAGGTTTTTAAAAATTATAGACGATATCGTCCGATCCAACAACTTTAGTATGGTAACCATACTTGCTATTTTGGATTACTCCAGGGCTTTTGACACATTAAATCACCATGTCACAGTCGTTGTTCTTCATGATATAGGCTTGAGAGATAATTCATGCCTGCTGTTGAGGAATTATTTGCATCCAGTCGGCTAAAGTGTTATATCTTTATCTTTACCTAGATGGTCTGAACTTTCCAGGAGCTTTATGTTTGGATCACCTTTATTTTCAATATAAATAACCAGTTTCTATTACGTTTTGTTTTATACATTTTTATAAAGACGATATTCAATCTTTTCTTCCATGTTTTCCGTTGGACGTCAATGATGCATGTGGTGTGTGTGCTGTTTGAATGCTTTGTGTCCACTAGCTGAGCAACATTCTTTCATTCTTAATCCCACAAAGTTAATAGTTATTGTGTTTGGGGGAAAAAGGTAATCGTGCTAAAGTGTTGGGTAAAGTAAATAGTGCTGTAAATAAGCAAAAAATAACCATATCTAAGTATATTAAGAACTTTGGAATTACTTTGGATTGGTGGTTAAAGCTTAAACATGTTCCAAATTTGTATTTGAGAATTTTATATTCTAATCGTTAAGAATTAAGATTATTCTGTGTAGGCCCCCAATTTTCAATAATAATTATTATTGTTGTTAAATGCAAAACTCATACTTGGGATTCATATTTCGTATTTAAAAAAACTGTTGCATTTTATGTAAATTGAAGGAAGTTAACAAAAAATGTGCCTAAACATGGGGATCAGAAGAATATTACATTCTTGTTGGATATTTTAGAAAATTTTAGCTTATAAAGCGCTGATTTATTTACATGATAAATTAACTTTTTGCGCTAATATGGGCAAACCGAGATTCGAGATTTAGGTGATTACTCATTCTTTTACTGCATCACACGCAGTAATTGGCCATGTTTCAGCTATTACCGCTATATATATCAATGTGCGAATTTATCTATCTTCATAATGAGATTTGTGCAGATCCGTTACTGAATATTTTTGTATCCACCCCTTACTCGAATTACAGCTTTGATTTGTGTCAGTCTTGTTGCAGAATCTCAAACAGTTCATTTACGTGTGTTGGCGAATTTCTGCCCTTTGCTCTACCCAAAGAAAAACACGTATTTGATCACGTTCAAATCTAGGTTTTGAGGTAGTGAAACCTATATTTTGCACTTTCCTCTTCTAGTTCGGCAAAATACTGTTTCACAATCCGGGCAGTAATTCAACAGTTATCTTCTTAAAAACTAAAATTTTAGCTGATAATGCACTGCCTTGTCGATACTGCATGATCTATAAGTATGGTTCTATAGTCAAAAGATCACCTATCTTTATGAGCAGGTCCAGTTATATCCAATCTTAAACTTACACCGAACCTCGCCTCTACCATGTTTTACCGTTAAACTAATGTCCATATTAATACTAATATTAACATGAATATTAATACTAAACCACTAAAATTACAATTTCCTTGCAATTATCCAACGTAATTAAATTACTGAAAAAATATCGGTTTCAGAGGGGACTCGATGTTTTACCGTTATTTTGTACGCACGCATCACTGATAGGTCTCCTAACATACTGTTGTCCCTTAATGTCATTTCAATAGTCTGAGAGATTTTTGGTATAAGCTAATATCCTCACCTAAGAAGAGGTTCTTGTTTTTGGCGACGATTTGGCACCCTAATTAATAATCAATACACGCTATCTTCTGTACGTACTGCACTAGTTCAGACGATTCTAATTGTCGGTCTCTTAAAGAACTGACTTGTGACTATTGTGTCCCGCTTTCTTTTGAACGTTCTTGTCTTAGTTTGTTGATTACAGTTCCAGTATCTACTTTTTTTTTAACAACCCGCTTCTTTGGAACGATTTGTGAAAAGCAGTCTTGTCCATTTTCTATCGATTCCTTCGGCAATTTCTTGGAATTTAATTTTACATTATGAACTTGTAGTACTTCACAGAATTAAACTAAGAAGACACATTTAAAAATGCACAAATTTTGTACTTCCTAACTCCTATTTTCTAAAATTTGGTTAAATTACATATTACCGTATTTTTTTAGGTTTTCACGTAATCAACATAATTGTTTGTAACTAAAATCCGAAACGAAAGTAGCGGTATAGAACGAGTGGAACAATGTTCCTCAAGATACGCTGAGGAAATTGGTAGAAAGAATGCCAAGTTTAAAATTTTTGCATGAAATAAGAACTGACCATACTATTAGTAGCGGTAGTGTATATCAAAACAAATAGACAAAGCTGTAGCTCCAATTTAGTTTCACACCTAAGAAAGTTGCCTTTTTAACTCATTACCGACACCATTTTTTTAATCTACAGCAAAAGTACGAAATGTTGGAAAACTAATTATAGAAATAACTTTCCTGTTCTTCTTAAGTTCATTAAATATTTCAGCTTTTCCTTCTAAAAATCTTGTCTAATTATTATACTTGAAATTTGTTTAAGTACTTTTCGTTTATGTGTCAATTAAAGATACCATTGAGAGTACCACAATAAATCTAAAGAATTTATACGGTGGAATAGATGCATGTTACATTTTCATTCTCACAAATTGCATTAAATTGCTCAGTAATTGGAATATCCTGTTTTTATTAACTATAGAAGTAACTTCGAAATGACGATTTACAATTTAAGTAATCTCTTAAACGGCTTGAATTGCTTCTAAACCAGTGCATCCTCTGTGAAATTATTCTACAAATAAAAAAAGAAAGAAAGAGTACTGATGTTAATTTGAATTAACCAAAAAATAACAAAATTTCTATTTATACCGCGCATCTTAATTAAAGGAACTTCCGTATTTTCCTTTCTTTTGCGACAATCGATTTTTTTTTAATCCCTAGGATGTAACGCTGAGCAAGGCCGGCGGTTCTTTAGGATTCAGTATTATTGGCGGAACGGACCATTCGAGCATTCCATTCGGATCTAAGGAGCCCGGAATTTTTATATCGCACGTAGGTCAAACTTCCGACTAACGTTTTCCATAGCGGAATATTTCATATTGAATCTTGTTTTCGGGACGTTCCGGCAGATGGTTCCCGGCGGTACGGCGGATAGTTGCGGTAAGCTACGGGTCGGCGATCGTATAATCAAAGTCAACGGTACGGATGTCACCCAGGCAACTCACCAAGAGGCCGTAATGGAACTGTTGAGACCCGGAGATCAGATTACGTTATCCGTAAGGCACGATCCGTTGCCGGAGGGATTCCAAGTAAGTAGTACTTCTACGAATTTCATCTTTATTTTTATTTCTTATTTTGAACTCAATACGCGCCTAGAGATGTACTTGATTGCACTGAATTACCCATGAACTTACTTTACCGAGAAAAATCAAGTTTTAATTCCGAATTAACCTCGTCTTTTTATTTCATCTGCAATTAAACGATATTCATATACATTTTTATTACGAGGGTTGCTATTTATGTATCCGGAATTGGCAATAATGGTGTTGCTAGGCGCCATCTGACATATACATCGTAAAATTTGACACAATTTGACTGTATACATACTCAGAACTCGCAGTTTTTAAAAGTTAGGATTTCATTTTTTGTTTTATAGATACAGTAGACGATCGATTATGTGAACGATATCAGTCAAGTACTGTTCACATTACTGAAAGTTCACATAAGCGAGCCTTATTGTATTTATAAAGAAATTGCATAAAACAAAATATGTATGTTTATTAAAAAAATAAATTATGAACAATGAATAACATAATACATATAATATTAAAAAATAAAAACTAAATTTGACATTATTTTGAAAAATAATGCCCTCGGAATATGTCTATTTCTTCGGCCCAATCTAACGCTTGATTAAAAATTCCTACAGCTTGCGCGTCACTCACTGTATTTTTTATTTCAATCGGAGAATCGTCATCTTCACTCACCCCATTTTCCTCTTCATGTGCATCATCATAAACTAACATCGGTAATTCTGCAAACAATATCGGGATTTATTGCTTTTAATAATTTGAGAATGTCCGATGCTGCACTGTCAATAACTTCAGCATCAGATACTGTTTTCTAATGATGGTTAGCGGTACATTGTCTTCATCGTCATAATCATCGCTAAAGTCAAGCAAATTTTTCCAACACTTTCTGATTGTTTACTGGTTAAGGGTATTCCCCGCCATATCTAAATTTAAAATTGCTTCACGTAAAGTTACTTGCTTTAAGGATTCAGAAATGTTTTTAGGATTTTTTGATAACGTAGGCGAAAGTAGAAATTTTCGATAATACAATTTAGTAATTTTTATTACATTTTTATCCATCGGTTGGATAAATGGAGTTACGTTGGGCGGCATGAACATAACAAAAATTGAGCCATCCTTGCTTCTTTGTTGTTCCTCTGGAGGATGACTTGGTACGTTATCCAAGATCAACACCGCGTTTATTAGAAGATTTTGCTTTCTTAAGGAATCTTTCACCTACAAATTGAAAATGTATCATTAAATTACATTACTTATTATTACAGTTTTATTACCATACCTGAGGGACAAAGTGTTTGTGGAACCATTCCAGAAATATGCCTTTGGTCATCCAAGCGGATTTTGAACAGTTATAATGAACGGGACTCTTAAAATTTCTAAATGAACGTGGATTCTTTGCCTTTCCTATTACTAGTGGCCTTATTTTGTGTGTACCACTAGTATTAGTACACGCTAGAAAAATTATACGTTGTCTTTCCGCCTTTCTAACCAGAGCAGATTTTTTATGTGATGCAACATAGGTTTTCGTAGGTAATAATTTCCAATAAAGACTGGTATCATCTGCATTGTATATTTGCTCCTCATTTAAATGTAGCTCTTTGATTTAGTTCATTAACTTTTCCTTAAACGGTTGCACCAGTTCTGATGGTGCCGATAATTTTCAGCTAGATATCCGCAGCAATCGAATTCCATATCTCGTTTTAAATCTTTTCAGCCAGCCATCACTGGCTACAAAATTTTCGGTCTCTTTTAGGTTTTCATTCAATAATTTTACTCTCTCTTTAATCAATTCACCGCTAATTGGAACATGATTATCCCTTTGTTTTAAAAACCATTTATACAAACGATTTTCCATTGTACGTGCTTGGGCATTTTTTAAAGTTCTGCGATTTCCCGGGCCTCCGCATGTATCTGACACACGTTGTAAAATTTTTCACTTGAATAGCTTAATTTTACAGATTGAGGCTTTAGATACTCCATATTTTTTGCCAATTGAGTCAACCCAGAACCTTTTTAATCTCGTTGATGATTTTGACTTTGTCACTTAATTTTAAAAATGTTCTTTTATTGGACGTGGATGCCATGTCTGTTCTAGCGTTAGTTTAGATGCACACTACTTTATTTCACGAACGGCAAGAGAGCCAACGCTTACGGGAATCCCATACATAAATCGTGGAACAACCAGTACCGGCCGTGAAAACGTTTACGTAAACATTCTTTTCATCGATTCAATTACGTATGTAAATCGGCAAATAACCGCCATCCTAAACTGTTTACATTATCGAATTGTACGTGGTGCAAGCTTGTTTACATTACCGGGTGTTCTATTTGATCCTATACCGGGTATTTACATGAGCGAGCGTTTACTGTATTTATTATGTTAATCTTATTTTTTATTATATTGATTGTATCAGTCTGTCTAATTTATTTTTGAGTGAGGTCTTTAAACTTGTATCTTTCTGATATGTAGTATTGTGGTTAAACATATTCTTTAGTATGGTACACTCTCAAGTCGCACTATTTGTTCTTAATCATATAAGATCTTTTTTAGAATTACGTCATGCATTTATTAATTCTAAAAGAGATCTTATAAGATTAAGAACAAATAATGTGTCTTGAGAGCGTACCATACTATAGAATACGCTGAACCACAATATTACATATCACAAAAGGTACAAGTTTAAAAACCTCGCTCAAAAACAAATTAGACAGACTGATACAATCAATATCATAAAAAATAAGTTTAACATAATAAATATCTACAAAGCAAAACTGGAATCCTAACTTTTAAAAGCTGCGACAGAATTGCGATGTTAGTATGTATCATTGCTATTCTACAGTTAGTCCATTGCTTTATAAGTAATCTTAGAAAGAAGAAGGAAGTCTGTTAAAATAATGCACTTTTCAATAGGGTATGTCCAATTTTCCTAATCCATAATTGTGTTAATTTCACTGCCCAACACTATTTTGCTGACGTTTATATTCTTGTTTTTCTACTAATTTGGGTGTGCTGAATCCAAAAATCATATTAGTTTCTGCGTATCTCTTTGAGGAATCAGTAATGCGGCTAAGTTGTTACTTAAAACCTGATATGAATTCATTTATTTATTTAAATACAATATTAATCACGAGTATAGGACAAGTATTTATTTTAATAATCACTAAAAAATTACTTAGTACTTGTAAGAACACAAACCCAGAACTATTTGGCTGCCTGAAGTGGAAGCGGACCTTGGTAGAGCTGCCGGCTACATATGGCAGGAGAAGACTAAAGGTAGAAACAAATAGAGAGACATATGCGAGAAGATATAAATCTATCAAGATAACTATGAAGGAAGTTAAGCTTTTTGCTAATGTTACAACCTATAGCTGCGAGCAAATGTTATAGGCAGGGTAACTTTTTTAGCGTTACGATAAGACGAGAATCTCAGAACTAAAAAAACATTCAGTTTATAAGGTTCTTTTATTAAATAAATCAGTATTTAATGCTGCCTCCTCTAGCTTTTAGTACAGCTTTAATTCTGTTAGGCATAGTAACTACCAGTTTGTGACATGTTTCTGGGGAAATAGACGTCCATTCCATAAACACTGTTTGCTTTAGGGCTTCTTTAGAGGCATGGATGTATTTACGAACCCTGTCCTTCAATATATGCCATAGATTTTCAATAAGCGAGAGGTCAGGCGATTGTGGGGGTCATTCCAAAATTTTCACTCGAGCCTTGCGGCATTATCTTGCTGAAAGTAATACTTCTCTGAGTCCATATTATAAAATCTGACAATTGATGGTTCCAACATCCCGATGTAGCGTGCCCCATTCATGCGGCCCTCGCACACATGGACTTCCTCTACACCTTGTACAGACATACACCCCCAAATCATAATGCTTCCACCTATTGTTAAACACGGCGTTTAACAGTAGCTAAAATACACTCTGGGGAAAATGCTTCGCCGGACCTCCTCCAAACATAACTTGCTCCGGAAACGCTGTGCACCTGCACAGAATAAACGAAGGACGTTAACTTTTTCAATATTTCTATTTTAGTGAGGAAAGTAGGGGCGCTGAGTTCAATTATGTATATTATTGTAAGGATTATGAAATATTTTTGCGTCTATATTAGATTCATCGGAGCAAAGTACTCTGACCCAGTCATCTACTGTCCAATGTCGGTACTTCTTTGCCCACGTAAAGCGTTGCTTGCGATGTAGCTCGGTCAGCAAAGGCTTGTGTCACGGTTTCCGGGCACGTAAATTCGCCGTAGTTAATCTTCTTCTTACCGTATGCACGGAGATTGGTGCGTCTCGTTGAGCGCGGAGTTCTGCAGAAATCGCGATGGCGGATTTGTGCCTATCCCGGAGCGCGATACGCTCTATCAATCGTTCTTCTCGCACAGTCGTTACACGTTTTCTACCGCTCTTGGGTAGATTATGATACTCCCCAGTCCTTTGGTAGCGGCTAATTGTGTTTTGCACTGCACAACGCGAATATTTTATTATCTTAGCAATTTTTATTTGTGACAATCCTTGTTTTTGCAATAAAATTATCTGGCCTCGTAAAGCCTCAGATATTTGTGGCTTTTTTGGCATATTGTGTATACACAAACGAAGATCCGCACTGCAAATAAACTTTTGAAACCGACAAACGACGTTTCTTTCTCTACGCACAATATATTACTCAACCTAAAAATTTTAATTTCTGTCTTATATAGCTTCGTAGCTTATATTTTCTAGGAATTTCTACTTTAGATAACGACCCGGTATAGGTTCGCAGTACCCTTGTTCTAAGAAGCGCTACCTGCTGCGTGAAACACATGTTTGATTATGGTGCCTATAACATTTGCTCGCAGCTGTAGTCCTTGAAATTTTCGAAGCATTAAATTCTCTTAATCTTTGTAATTGGAGGCTTTTTTGTTTCCAATTATTCGCTACCTTGTAGACCTTCGTTCATAGAATTGATGAAATTTGGTTCTGTCGTTAAAGTTCTAATTTGAGGTCCATCAAATTGAAAACCTTTTACGTATGTACTTGATACGATCCCTTTGCATATCTAGAGCTTTAACATATTGCTTCGTAAGATCAAATTTAATGTGAAAAGGTGGAAGAATTACTTTTTCTCTACTGACTAAAGGTTCACTTACAATTATTTGAACAATTAAGAATTTGCTCGATTTTTAAGCATTTTGAAATCGGTAAACAAGAAATGCCGTAGAAAAGAAAAACGTGACGTAATAGGGAAAAATGGGTTTCATATTTAGCATTAGCGTACCTATATTAGTCATCAGATCTTAATCAGCAGAAAAAAAATTATTTCTTGGCCAGTGTATTTAATACCAACAAATATTGATCTTTATAACAAAATAAGTAACCAAATTAAAATATATAACACATGGGCTGAAAAGTCCCGGGCCTAACACATACATGACGCTACTTTTATTGCAGTCACATTTCTCTCAGTTAGTACTAACCTTCAAAAGACAGCTGTTAAAATTTCATGATATTCTATTCATTAGTTTGTGCGTTATTCTGCTAAGAGTCACGCTACTTTTGTTATTTTCAAAACAATGGATCAAAAAAACAATTTCGTGTTTTAACTTTACACTGCTTCTTGATGGGAAAAAATACCGTTCAAGCGAAGCAGTGGCTTGAAAAGTGTTATGGGGACTCCGCTCCATCAAAAACAACAATAAAACGTTGGTTTGCTGACTTCAAACGTGGTCGTAGAGACAGCGATTATGCAGAAGGTAGTGGACGTCCAAATGAGGCGGTAACATCAGAAAACATCAAAAAAATCCACAAAATCGTTTTGAATGATCGAAAAGTGAAGTTGCGTGAGTTAGCTGACATCGTAAAGATATCAATAGAACGTATTGGCTTTATATTGCATGAGCATTCGACTATGAGAAAGCTCTGTTCAAAGTGGGTGCCGCGTTTGCTCACTGTTGACCAAAAACAAGAACGTGTTGATGATTCAGTGTTTGGCCATGTTTAAACGTAACAAACCGGAATTTTTGCGTCGATATGTGACAATGGATGAAACATGGATCCATCACTTCACTCCGGAATCAAAACGATCGTCATCTGAGTGGACAGCAACTGGTGAACCTCGTCCAAAGCGCCCGAAAGCACAACAATCGGCTGGAAAGGTTATGGCCTCGGTATTTTGGGATGTGCGTGGTGTAATATTCATCGACTATCTTGAGAAAGGAAATACCATCAACAGTGAATATTATATGGCGTTATTGGAGCGTTTGAAGGCCGAAATTGCAAAGAAACGACCGCATATAGCAAAGAAAAAAATGTTGTTTCATCAAGACAACGCACCGTGTCACAAGTCAATCAAAACAATGGCAAAACTACATGAATTGAACTTCGAATTGCTCCCACATCTACCGTATTCGCCAGATTTGGCTCCCAGCAACTACTGGCTGTTCGTAGACCACAAAAAAATGCTCGCCGGTAAGAAATTTCGCACGAATGAAGAGGTTATCGCTGAAACTGAGGCCTATTTTGAGGCAAAAGATAAATCGTTCTACAAAAGTGGTATTGAAATTGCGTTGCTCTTGATGTAGATTATGTTGATGAATAAAGCAAATTTTGAACCAAAAAAACCGTGTTTTCTTTGTTAGGCCCGGGAGTTTTCAGCCCATGTGTTATAATCACCAATTTCATACATTTCCAGTTTTCATTCAAGATATTTAATTGTGAGTAAATTAACAGTCCTCCTTCTTCTAGCTTTGTAACTAAACTCTATCTCTATTTAATTACCGCAGAATTGTTTAATCTATTATAATTACATATTAGAAACTAACATCTCGCAAATGAGCGTTTGGTTGCTACCGTACAGTTATTTACGGTTTTCGAACATCTGAGTCCTCAATATAAAGCGCAAAATTAAATCGAAACCTTAGAGATAGACGCTTTGTACTGCCGTTGCACGGAATCTGGATTTGCATAACAAAATTCCGTTTTAAAAGAACGATAAAACTGCGAATGTTCCGAAATACATCTCATTTAAAATACAAATCCGCGCAGAATGTATAAATGCTGTACTCAAGCACACCTTTGGATGAACAGTTGTTTCGTTTCCGCGAAAATGCGTTGCATCTGTTCATGCAAGAGCAACGAGCAACCGTCGCTAGCGTAACATGCTTTCACGAATGCCACTCATACTCATACTTTGTTCGCTACAGTTACGTAATTGACTTTGCCATACTAATATTTCAATTGGACGACGTTCTCTGTAATTTCAATTATGTGTTTCGTTTTGCCTTCTACGGTCCTCACTTTATAGCAACTAATGCAACTTTATTATATCATGTCCAATTACTATTTTGCCTTTTACATTGAGTTCTATTATAGCTCCTCCAATACTAACATAAAGTGGTATCTTTCACGACACAAAGAGTGTACATTTACCGATTTTACTCTTTTGGAGAGGCGATTTAATAAGAGTCAGACTTTCTAGTTTTATGATTACTGTCAGCTTTAAACCATCTTTTGCGTTAAACTCGCGAATTATGCTTAGTACCACGAGGATCGTTAATGCATAACCAGCCATTTAAATATCATATTTATTTAAATTAAAACTGACTCCAGTTGACATTTTGAGATCGTACTTATCTCCATGATACCGCTACAAATACACAGTTACGGGCAATAAAATAAATACAGTCGTATAAAATACGAAGTATGTCACAGGATTAGTAAGAATTATTAGTTTTAAGGTGTTTAACAATTTAGTATTGTCCTTTCCAAAATATGCTCCTTTAGAATGCACTGCATCTCCAGCGAGTTTTCCATTCCTGGTAATAAATCTAGAAGTCTTGTTTCGTTAGACTGTTTAGAATTTGCGTGGTGACACTTTGGGTATTGTTTCCGCAATGGGAACCTTTGAATTTCTCCTTAGGCGTTGGAAAAAGAAAATAATGACATAGAGACATATCTGAACTGTAAGGCGGATGTAGGAGTGCTGGAATGCTTTTCTCTGGCAAAAATGTTTTAACCAATAATGAGCTATGATTGGTGCCATTGTCGTGATACAAAATCCACGAGCTGGCAATGTCAAGGTCCACGTGCAAAACTTTTTTTCCGCAAGCGTTCGAGAACCTCGTAATAAAAGGTTTGACTCACTATCCAGCGTTGCGGTACGAATTCTTTGTGAAGGCTTCTATGTGAATCGAAAAAGACGATAAGCATTGATTTAATTCAAGATTTCCTCATGCGAGCTTTCTTCAGGCGTTTGCCACTCCGCACTTTGTCGTTTTGTTTCCCATGATTCGTCACTCTGTGCATGAAGTTGGATTCGGTTGCTAAGCGATCCAGCAGTTATTAGCTAATGGGGAAGCAATTTTCATTTTGTTCCTTAGACAAGTTCTTGGGGACCAACTTTGCATAAATTTTTCTCGTGCATAGTTCGTTGTCACAATTCGATAAACAGTATCCCTACTCATGCTAACCTCGTGTGCAATCATGCTGAGCGTCAACCGCCTGTCTCGTGCAAACACAAAACGTACTTTCACGATGCCTTCCGGAGCGATAGTCATCTTCAGCGGTTTCTCGGCCACATTTGAAAGCCTTGTAGCACCTTAAAATTTGTGGTCACTGCAACGCAGCATCTCCATATGCTATTCTTATAATTTGTAGTGGTTTTGAAGCAGTTTAACGCAAAATTTAATTGCATGTCGCTGTTCGATGTTTCCTTGTATTTTATATGTGATGTGGTGTTGGAATTTAACGGTAAACACCTCGTGCTCACGTCACTGACACTAACCTGAGTGGCCTCCGCCAGTTCTGATTACGTACTTACCCCTTTCATTCACATATAGTCGACTACAGTCTGCTGCAGTGTTGTCACATTGAACGTACATAATTTATTCTCACTAATTCTGAGACATACTTCGTATATGTCTTGAATTAAAATGTATAGCTTGTAGTAATTAGGTAGTAATTTTATTTTATATATTAACAAAAGAAAGAATGACTATTATACTGCGAAACAACTGTATTTATTACAATACAACATTACTCTTCTACTATGATAATTTAATACATATCCCGAAATTGGACAAAAAATTGAAAATTAAACAGAAGCTATAAAATGAATGCATAAGTCCCTAGCACAATATAATAGAAAAATCGACAAGGCCATGGTTCTTTCTCTAATATTTTTCAGTTACACTTATCTGGCAGTTAACTCCGAGATTAACATTTATTGACAAGTTTAACAATACAAAATGGAGTCGGTTCGTGGCCTTGGTTGCGGGGTGACATGGGATGTTGTGTTGTAGCTGGGGCTGCGGATTAGCTCCCAGTTTTATTCATCTATTGCTTAGATATTGTATTATTTATGTGGTGACATCGTAACATTTCATTTCATGATTGATAGAATATTATACGTATTTGCGTGTGGTTTTAGTTAAGCTTCAGTGCTTCCAAGCAAGGAACAAAAACAATTTTACCTTTTATTGAGTATGAAGAACAATACTAATTATATTTGATGTTTACTGGGTGTATTTTATAAAGTTTAATTCACTGACAATCGCTAAACACCATTGAAAGTTATTTTCGTGATGGTTAAAAGCAATAAAAGCAAATCTACGTTTTCTCGAAATTGACCTGGGAAGATATTGACCTTTAAGTTAGGACTACAATATAGCGATTAGTTGTTTAATTTTCACTAAGATATTGGTATCTATATTTTTGACATGGATCCACTTTGCGTATTTCAGCTTTAGTTTTACCGGAGTCTGTGAAATAATAGTTTATATAAAATAAACCGATAACAATTAGTTAAATATAGTTGATATTATTTTACAATTTTAAATTATTCTGTAGAGTAAAATATGATTTACAAATTACTAGATACACCACCGGCCATAATAGGATGGACATTTTAAATTTTAGCAAAATATTTTAAAAAGGAATTCAATAGGAAAAAGTATACGTTACTTTGTTTTCTGTTTATTATTACTTTTTCTTTTGTGTACACATTTACAATAAGTCGGAGATGGAAGAGGAAGTATCCATACTATTATGAGCGGTAGTGTACATGTATAAATTTCAAATTTAAGACATAATTACTATTTTTACAAGCATCTCGAGATCGTTTATCTTACACCAATTGTAAGTATTTCATACTTAATTGTAATCCTCTTACCTTAATTTCATCAATGACTTAGACTTAACCTTACCTCCCTTTTTGTAGGAACTGACGATAGTAAAGGCGGAAAACGAAAAACTTGGTATGCACATCAAAGGAGGATGCCAAGGTCAACGGGGGAATCCTCTAGATCGCCACGACGAAGGCGTTTTCATCTCCAAAGTCAATTCGATCGGAGCAGCTCGAAGAGATGGTCGCCTTAAAGCAGGCATGCGCCTGGTAGAAGTTAACGGAAAATCTCTTCTTGGCGCCACACATCAAGAAGCCGTTAATGCATTGCGAACCTGCGGAAATACTATCAAGTTGGTAGTATGTAAGGGTTATGATAGAGCAGAAGTGGAAAAAGCGTTAGCCGAAGGTAGATTGACTAGAGGCGGATCGATTAGTAGCCGATCGCAAAGCGTTAGCTCGTTGGACTTTCCGGATGAAGAAGCTGCACAGGTAATTTTTTTTTATCTAATCTATTATAAGGGTTTTAGAACATTACTGCTTTTAAAAATTATACACATTGCTATTATTTTACTATGTGTCTTTCGCATAGCACGCTTAATATAACTACACAAGATAAAACGTAGCTATTATAATGATAGCGTATTACTACTTACGTATGGTTGTTTCGTTCCGTTGTGTAATTGTATCTATTAGAGCTCTTATCTCTACAACTGCTTTAGTAATTATAACTTTGGTTAATGTAGCTATTAGCAAATGGAGTATAATGATAGCTTTTTCAGTAAAGTAATCACCATAATAATAAATTTGAACTAAACAGGGTTTACTTGACTATAAAGTCAAACGTAACATGAGATTAGAGATAATATTAACATCAATGAAGCATTTCAAATTGCTTTGAAAATAAAACTGCGCGCATGAGATCTTTTAACCTGTCTTCAAAGATATGCTCTGAGCAGCTATTTACTGTATATCTCGTTCTTTGTAGTAACAAACAGTAGTTTTAGTGCGTAGTGAAAATTGCTAACGGCACAATGGGGAAAAAAAATGATGACATCAATTTAAAATTTATGCAGTTGGCACCACTGTTTAGGTTTCCAAATAAAACAAGTAACCTACAATTTGTATGTATCATGTTTATTACATTTTATTTATTTTTGTCAACTATTTACTTTTTTTTTATTCCGTAGTAATTATCCAGTTGTTTGTTCGTCAAACAGATCAAAATTGAGCCAAACACATTTTTTTTAATATCAAAACTATAAATTTATTTAACATAAATATGTACATACAAATATTTTTTTTAAATGGCTATACTTTTCTTATAACTATACACTAGGGTGACAAATTAAAATAGACACCGTCAGAAAATTTTCGGAACAAGGCACAATTACCTGTGTATGGGTATTTTAGTTGTACGCATATCGGCAAAATTTAGTATTGCATCAACTGAGTGCAAGAGGTAGTGTTAATCTCGACGACTTCATCCGACACGGCCGTGAACGAGATGGATCGCAACGCTAAATAAGTATATTCTTAAGAATACCGTTGTCTAGTGTTAATCGCGTAATTTTACAATTCCGGAAAAGTACTAAAACGACAGTACAAGGAAGGCCCGATCTGTCAGGTCCATTTCAAACAGCGAAAAGGGCGCGAACTCCCAAAAAAGGTACAAAAAAGCCGCCGTACTGTACAGTAGTACCTTGCATAGTGTGGGGTTGTATAAATGAGTGGCACCATTTAAAAAAAAATTAAGATTGACATGGGCAATAGAGATGCGAACAAGACCTGACAACTTTTAGCGCAAGCGGTGATAGTGGTCGTATATGGATTTGGAGACGTTCATCTCATCAGTTGATATTCAATTTTTTGCATGAAATAGTAAAGTATGGTGGTGTTAGCATTATGGTTTGGGGGGCAATATGGTGGAAGATCAGAGCGATGAGAATATTAATGCGCAGAAATACGTGAATATTCCCACATAGCAGTTGAGGGTTTTTGTCAATAACATTCTTTCCATAGAAAATTCAATATTCATCGAAGATTGACCTCCTTGTCATAAGGCCCGTAAAAAACGCGTGGAAATATGCACAAGGCTTTCATGCATTCAGACTTTGCCGTGGCCAGGTCAATCGTCTGGTATGAATCCTATTGAAAATATATGGTATATCATTCAGCAGAAGATTGCAAAGAGACCACGGCAATCTTGCAATAAAGCTGAGTTGATGATAGCAGTCAAAGATGATCACCAAAAAACAATTGGCGAGTTAATAGAAACAATGCCTCGACGAAGACTTGCACAGCAACAAACATGGATCAACTACGACGTTGTGACGAGATTAACGACTTAGCACAGTCAGCCAGAAACCCGGGAATATTATCCCACATACGGAGACCGCGAAAACATCTATTTAGTGCTGAAATAAAATGTTGTTGTCCAATTTTGCTATGTGTCTATTTTAGTCACCCTAGTCTGTATCTACCAGAATTGGAAGCTGAACAAAATCTTAAGGGGTTGACAGTGCAGAATGAATGATGTAAACATGACTATATGTGGCCAGAAATTGGTAGAAAAACATTTGGGTAGAATATATAATGGTGGGTAGTGGACCGTTTATGATACGGTTCACAAAAGTTGATATTTTCAGTGTTAGTTGTCCCTCTTTGTTTAATCAAATTAATAACTTTGTTATGACACTGTCTCATGAGGCTTTAATTCGATTCTATTTCCGTCTTATTATAGCTGATATTCGTTCCGTATCTTAGCTAACTTATTTTAATTCAAAACCAAATATATTGTCAATTATCGCAAGAGTAGAGCTGTGATGTTTGCTTTGTTAGCCGAAGAACTGTGTTTATCGTAAGAGCACACTAAGTAGCGCTGTATCGTATCCAAATCTGCCTTAGAAAGTAATTAATATCCAAACATATCTCAATGCTTCGCTCTTGAAATAAATGAATTATATGCATCTTGTGAGATACTACAATCTGTCTAGTTCTTTCGCTTTACCGACTGTAATCAGAGGCATTCGCCATGTCATTTATTTAACGCTAATTATTACATATCTTAAGGAGCATGATTTTTCAATATACAACTCCCTAGTTTGCCAAGGTAGAATTAGGAATTAATCAATAACTAACATTACAAATTGTATCACATCTTATTATTTCATTTAACACTAAAATCACAACGATTGCAACTGGTTGTATTCACACGTATAGCAGTAAACTCCACATTAATAACATTGTCAGTAACTCGGTTGACAATGAGAGTCCATGTGCTTTTGGATCGTTGCGTCCTGAATAAATTATTAATTCTCACAGCAGCTTTACGATATGCAGCAGTCCAGAGGAAGCTTCATGCAACTGAAAGCGAAACGTCGGAAGACTCATGCGACTCCAACGCCGTTTCAACCCGAAAACTTTAAAAGAAAAAGATTATTAATTTGTGAGGTGTGGAGTTTACACCTTATATAAATAATATCTGTTTGTGGAATTTTTCTAATATTCCTTACCATTTTTAGTTAATAATTCCGTCAGAAATTGCTTTTTTGCGCATTCGCTTGGTAGTAGAATATAATTAAGTGTAGACTGACTTAAACTAACCAATTTTAAGGAACAGCGCATGCAGACCGAACTTTTGCAGTTCGAAAAAGAGGAAGCGGAAAAAAGACTTCGTCTCCCAGAAAAGTCCGAGGAAGACCTATCGCTTGTCGAAGCAAAATCGATCTCTCCCGTCGATAAAGTAATGGACGTTGTAAGAGCAGTCGAAACATTAGCCCATAGTAGCGACGGCAACGCACCACCGAAATCGCCTGGCGGACAAAACGCCGAACTAAAAACCACCACTATCGTTATGAGCAAACACACCCTGGCGCCACAGGCCACCACGGTAAGTTTTTTTTTCTATCAACTAGTGTCATATCAAGCATATAATAGATAGCATATTGTAAGAAGATATTAGATGTGCTATTTGCTGTCTGTACTTCACCATTTTTTTAGCATACGTTACTTTGAAATATGAAAAAAATGGTGAAACGGCCAAGTATTACGTATTAAATCATCCTCATCAGATATTTTTATTGTGTACCGCTGAAAGCATAGGTAGTGTGCTTTTTTTGTAAGTAGTAAACACATACATATCGATACATACAGAGTTGATTTGAATGAATATTTCTTTTGTTTTGGTCTATTACCCTCGTTACGTCCAAATGTTACCCCCAGACACTAATCATTTTAGACGATTTATTTTAAGCAATAGTATCATCGCTGCGCTATGTTCTATCATTAAATTAGTCTGCATGATTACATATTGTAGTTATGTAAGTCTGTGGATGTAATGCATGACGTACTTGTTTCGATAGGTTTATGGTAGTCCATCAAAATAACTCGAAATTAATTCTATACACTTCTACATTAAGTGATAAATCAAGTTGAATATTGTTTGATAAGAAATAGTTGAAATACTTATATCATTGTCCCTTTTTAACTGTAGTAATTGAATTAACCAATTTCTTCCAATTTTATGACAAATAATATCAGGTAATATCAGAAAGGAATCACGTGTTCACACAGTGATCAAACAAACTTGCTAGTCTATTTCCTCGTGATATAAAGTATATGTAGTACAGGGTCCGGCATTGAAACTTTCTTTTTTCAATGAGACGTGGAGGCACGACTGGAGTTAGTTACGGTGAGGTAGTATTTTTAGCCGAAAACTTTGATGGGGGAATCTGTTTGTCAAACATCGTCAGTCGTCAAAATGCTTTGGGTCAGAGAGCAATGCGAGTTTGTAGTAGAAACCTACTTTTCACAAGGCCAGTCTATCGTCACGGTGTAGCGGGCGTTCTATCTACGATACAATATTCACCCTCAAGGTGCTGTTCCTGTCCGGAAATCCATCTTATCGTAGGTAGAAGCTTTTAGGGCAGTTGAAAATGTGTCTCGCAAGAACCGTTAGAACACCTTACAACCATCGAAGCAGTCCGAGCTTCAGATTTCCGATCTCCTAGGTGCTCTGCTTCATAATATGTGGCTGCCTTCTTGTTATCAGATCGTTCAATTCGCCGAATTCTTCATTTTAATCTTCACTTTCGTCCATTTAAAATAATAGTCACACAACAACTTTCCTCCTAACGCAATTGTGTGGTTCGGTGATGAGGCACATTTGCACATCTCAGGTTGTGTTAACAAACAAAATATGTGCTATTGGAGCAGTATCAATCCCAAGGAAATCCATGAGAGGCCTTTTCATTCGGATCGGGTTACAGTTTGAGCTGCGATATCAAGAGTAGGGATTAGATTAGATTAATTGAGGATGATGTTGTACTGCGACCTATTGATCTGCTGTGCCTCCTTAGATGAGCTGTAAGCTGTTAGGGTTTGCCCGCACATATAGCTAACAATCCAGTCTAATAACTGTCTAATAAACTGTTGTAGCTACGATGGTTTCAGAGAAGGTATTTCCCCCTCGTCTATAACATCTTTGCCGAGATGGTTGGCCTAACGATGAGCCACGTATCTTCGAGGATAATCGCACGGTAATAGTAAATTTGGAGGGTTATGCGGCCATCATTGGGAATTTCTTTGTCAGCTCTTGAAAATATTGTTGTTGACCAAGTATGGTTTCAGCAGGATGGAACAATTGCCCACACACCATGAATTTCAATGGGCGTTTTGAAAGAAAATTTTCAACGGCAACTTATCTCCAACGAATGTGACATCTCGTGGCTCTCACGCTCGTCAGATTTAGCCCCATGTGAGATTTCAGAAATCAGCTACAACAATGCATCAACAGCAACGGTGGACACTTACCAAATGTTCTTTTTAAACGAGTTTGATATCAAACTTTCCATGTTAGTGCATAATGCTAATAAAAGAACATTTTAAAATGTACGATATACACTACCGCTCGAAAGTGTTTAGGCACTCCCACTGACAGCAAAAATGTATAAAAACTCAGCAAAAATGTAAATAATATTTATTTTTTATGTACAGATACACGTACATGAATAAAAATATATTAAGTAAATGTGAAAATTAAAACGTTTAATTTAAATTTTGCTTTCATCTATGTGACCTCCTCTTGATTTAATAATTGCAGCACACAATCGAGGCATTCTCGCAATAAGTTTTGCCAGAGTTTCTTGTGTTATTGAGGTCCAACTCGATTGCAATTCGTTCCACACGTCAGTAGCTGATGTCGGAGCCGATTTCCGTACTTCCCGATCTAGTTCTTCCCATAGTAACTCGATTGGATTCAAGTCGGGGCTTTGGGAAGGCCATTCCATAATTTTGAGAGTTCCTTCCTCTTCTACATGGCGTAAATAGTCTTTACATAATTTAGAGGAATGTTTTGGGTCATTATCTTGCTGGAAGATAAAATTTTGACCCAAAAGTCGAATTCCGGAAGGTATTGCGTGGTTTTCCAAAATTTCGCGGTAGCCTTCTTTTTTGAATATACCGTCAATTTTCACAATGTCCCCTACACTAGTGCCAGCAAAACAGCCCGAAATGATGATAGAACCTCCACCATGCTTCACGGTAGCAGCAATACACTCTTCTCTGGCACGTTCACCCACAGATCTTCTTACGAATATGCGTTTTTGGGGTTCCGAACAGCTCAAATTTGGACTCATCCGTCCATAGGACGTCGTTCCACTCTTCTATGGTCCAGTGTTGGTGTTCACGAGCCCATTTAAGTCGCTTTTGCTTGTTTTGTTTGCGTAGTAATGGCTTTTTCATCGCAATACGTCCATGGAGCCCGGCTTTCTGTAGGCGACGTTTGACTGTAGAAACACTGACTAGTTTTTGGCGACCAACATTTAATTCTGCGGTGATTTCCGGGGCTGTTTTGCGTCTATTTAACTTGCTGGTAACCACTATTCTGCGATCATTTGCAGATGTTGTCGCTTTTGGCCTTCCACTCCGTCTTTTATTAAGAAAACTGCCAGTTTCCCGATATTTTTTTATGTTATAGCCAACCGTAGCGTGGTGTATTTTCTTTTTTTTTTGGCAATTTGTCGATTATCTATGCCACTTTTATGGTAAGCTATTATAAGCGCACGTGTTTCCGTACTAATTTCTCTTCGCGGAGGCATTTTAAAAAATTGACACACGATATTTCGCTCACGACGTGAATAGAGGTAAATACCACACTGTAACTGACCAGATTTCACTATAATCTTCTAGGAAGGTAATTTAAACATTATTACCTACAATCTAACAGATGACTAAATTTACCCAGTAAATTCAGAGGGATTGTTATTGTAATTGCACCGCAATAAACAGTTTATGATAATCCGACCAAGTGCAGGTAAATGATAGTAAACCTTATGCGATATAATGGGTGTTTATCTTACTGAACTACATTTTAAATACGTATTTCATTTTATTATAATGTTTTTTTGGTAAACATAATACTATATGAATAATCCATGAAAACAGGGGTGCTTAAACACTTTTGAGCGGTAGTGTATGCTTTTATCATTTACCTTTAGAAAAAGAAAGTTTCAATGCCGAACCTTATATAATAATAAATATTAGCTATGTTGATTTGTTTAAAATAAAATAGGTACTTTATCTAAATAAATTGCGTAGCAATAAAAAGATCTATTCAAAAAAAAATGCCACTTGAAACAGAAATATTATCAAAAATCTACCACACGTGTAGCACGTCCCGAGGTTTTAAGAACTTATTCTACAGGCAACACCACACACCAATTCAATAAAAGCCCATCTCAAAGCAAATATGCAATTACGCGGTGTTCATTTTATTAAACAGTCTTAGTGACGCTGGTTTAACGGTTCCTACAAACCAAAATCAGTTGAATTTAAATCGAATGATAGTACACGAAACAAACAACAACTTAGGAATTACATCGAAAGAAAGAAATATAAAAATACTGGTAACAGCTAAATGCAATAAAAATTGTTAAAATCTGGCTCTGATTTATTTATAAAACCACGAATTAAACACCAACGCTAGTGTGGTGATTCGCAGGCATTCACCTAACTATATATTCGCCACAATTATGCATGCAGCTCTCAAAATGTGGGTATTGCAAAATGATTTATTATAAAACTTATGTAAGTAATGTTTTTTTTGATGAGTAGTGCCGTTTGGTAGTATAATTTCTTGAACACTCAGGACATTCTACAGGTCTGATTTACCTTAGATAAATCTCCAATACTTGCAACAGTTAACGTTAACTATTTATATCGTTTCATGAATTTTGATGAACTATCGACCAAAACAAGTCTGTAACGTACACTACCGTTCAAAAGTTTGGAAGCGGTAACGGATCACAGATACAGTAAAATTTTATTGTGATTATTAATTAATTTATACCACATAATCAAAGTATCAATATAATCAAATAAAAGTGAATTAATTCAAACATAATAATATTTGTGCATTATTTAGCTCTTAAGTTTATTTTCCTCCTGGCTCATCCCATAAAAATTCTATGGGGGTAAATCCGGACTTTGAGGTCAAACCATTAATTTTAGTTCATTTCTTGTTGCTTTCTCCCCTAAAAAGTTTTTACAGATTCGAGCCGTATCTTTAGAGTCATTGTCTTGCTGGAACACAAACGACTCACCAACAAGACCCGTAGTTCCAGCAAAACAACCCCAAACCATAACACTACCACTTGCGCGTTTGACGGACGACACTAAGCAGGTCTCACGAGCTCGTTCCCCTGGTCGGGTGAAATTTGTACCTAAATGTTTGGACTTTATAATAGGGATTAACGATTTCACGATATACGTATCAGTTGTATTATTTCAAAGGAATTTTACCTTGCTTCCAAATTTATAGACGGTAGTGTAAATACGTAATCGGTGTTTTGCATCCCCCTTCGTACTGCTATTTTTATCTATCTGTGTCTATTTCTTGCAGACTCATCAAAGACCTAAACCATAACAGTTAAGAAACTACGAAGTTATGCTGTAATGAAGTATTGTGTTCTGTGTGTTTTCCGTTAAGTATTGCGTGTGCACGGAAGTTTTATTATTTAAAAGACTGTGTAAGGTTACGCCTTGCGAAAATATCTAACAGCATATTAAGAACTTTACTATATTATCGTTGTTATTCGAGTACAAAATCGATAAAGGAAAGATGCCAAATTCTTGTTTTTCTTTTTAACATGACAATTCAGTGACGAGCATCAATCAATGTACTAATATATATATACAGTATTCCATGTCAATTTTTCTTTTACATAAAACATGATATGAATGAAACGCTTATCTATTCTACGTATGGTATACATATGAACATAAAATATTACTGCAGGCTGCCTGTAGTTCACAGAAAGAAATACCTATTTTATTAAGAAAAAATTTTAAATTTTATCATATGTACATTTTTGCAAAGAGGTAACTATTTCTATTGTTTTATGATTAAGGCTACAGAAACAAGTGGTATTAGAGATGCGTGCGTCTCGGTTACTATCAATATTAAAAATAATGAATGTAATTATGTACTTACTATTTTAGTTTCATTGTGCTGATAACGTAGAGTCTACATCAACCAAGCCTGCATCAACAGCACAGTGAAACTAAAATAGTGAGTGTAAGTTTCATAGTTACATCTTTAATATTGATAGTAACCGAGTTTCTCCAGCTTTATTTATGAGACATTTCTATTACTATATAATGTAAACAATAAATACAGTAAGTAAGTGAATGGAAATAACAATTTAATAAACATTAGTAAACATTATACTATTCTTCGATAATATTAACAAATTTTAATAAGATCTTCATTCATGCTTTAGTATCATCCATTTTTATCATTTCTATCACTGAACAAAACGTTGTTTTAACATAACATGAATAAATTTTAATTTTGTCTTATTATGCTTCGTATACGTAATTGATCTATCTTTTTAGTGAATTTGAAGATATAAAATAGAAATATAAATATATATATATATATATATATATATATATATATTTTGATATATGACGTTTGTTAATAGTTTTGTAAAATACTGTTAGCTGCAAGCAAATAAATCCATAAAAAATTCATTCCGTGGATATCGTGATACTATATTTATTAAAATATTTTATTTATATCATGACAGTTTTTAAAATCAAAGTTGAAGCAATACAGTACAGTCTAGATTATTTAAATAGATACAAAATCATCACAATATTTCTATTTGTTCTTTAATTACATTTTAAGCGAAAAATCGTATGTCTATAGATTTTCTCTTGTTACCACAATTACGACTATGTGAAACGGCCGTGCAGGTCTGAGATACTACGAGGGGAGGTCCAGAAGTTCGTGGAATGAAAGGGTTTTAAATAAAATAAAACAATAAATCTATTTTTCCTTTTCAATATAATTGCCCTTAAGCACAATACATTTATTAGATCTATGAATTAATCTTTCTAAACCATATTGATAATATAAAAATATTTTTTATCTTTCGCCTCAAAATGGGTCAAAATTGCCTCCTTTACCTCGTTGTCGTCGGAAAACTTTCTTCCACGTAAGTCTTCTTTTAAATTGGGGAACAAATAAAAATCACTAGGTGCCAGGTCTGGACTGTAGGGTGGATGGACTATTGATTGAAAGCCATGCTTCTGCAGAGCAGCCATTGCAACGTTGCTCTTGTGAACCGGCGCATTGTTTTGCAAGAGCAACACACCCTTGGTCAATTTTCCTCGACGTTTTTCCTTGATGGCCTCCTTTAATTTTTCTAATATCGCTGCGTAATATTCTCCGGTTATGCTCCTACCTTTTTCTTTGTAATCAATCAATAATATCCCCTCACAATCCCAAAAAGCAATAGTTAACAACTTTCCAGCCGATTCTGACACTTTGAATTTCTTTGGCGGTGGTGTCCCCTTTTTATGCCATTGCATGACTCCTGTTGGGACTCAGGCTCAAAGTGATGAACCAATGTTTCATCTCCGGTAACAATCCGCTCCAAAATCTGTGCAGGTTTGTCTCCACACAGCTCCAAAAATTGTTTGGACGCACAGACGCGCTGCTGTTTCTGCAGCGGCGTGAGCATTCTCGGTACCCATCTTGCACTGACTTTTGTCATACCCAGGTGGTCATGTAGGATACGCAAAATGGTGGTATCTGATACTCCAAGTAATGCAGATAATTGTTTTTTCTTCAAACGGGCATCTCGCAGTAGAAATTTTTGCACGTTTTCGACGATATCTGATGTGGTGGCCTCAACTGGCCGTCCTGAGCGGGGGTCGTCTTCTATCGACTCCCAACCATGTTTAAAAAGACTATCCCACTTAAATAAATAAAATATAAATCATTGATTTACTAGGGCACTGTTCCCCATAAACGGTTTCCATTTCATTCAATATGGTTTGAGCGTTCTTTCCTTGCTTTGTAAGGCACTTTATCACAGCACTGTGTTCAATTTCCTCCATAGTTTTAGTTTTCTTTCGGATTGACTTGTTTTGCAGGCAACTATTCGTAAACGACTGACGCTATAGGGCTACAACTTAACTTATATACTAATGATGAGTCGCCAATCAGAATGACACCTAGCGAGCGCCCCTATCCCTACTCCATCCCCTCCATTCCACGAACTTCTGGACCTCCCCTCGTATTTATGACGTTAATGTTACATACCGGGGCCGGTTGGTTCAGTGCCTTGTGCACTTAATTATTCGTCTCGGGGTCCCGGATTCGAACTCCAGGACAGTTTCTGGGAATTGAGGTTTTCTGTGATTTTCCTCACTCATGGCGAATGCTGAGAACGAGTATCTTAAGACGCACCACGGGTGCAAACGTAATCATAACTTACGGCCTGCCAATGCTCCCTGTAATTAGCGAGAGCTGTTGGGGGATGCGAAAACGTGGACTATTATTATAAAGAGACATATTATATAATTTCGCTGTGATAGTCCTTTCTCTGCAATTTTTAACTACTTTGCGATTTAGCACTGATAATTTACTTTTCCATTCATACACACTAATATTCATACAACATTGACGTCGCCGTCCAGTTCTTTTCGCGTATATTTAATCGTTTTGAAATTCATTAGTAACCTATTCGTAATTTTTCAAACCTTCAACCTCGTTAAAGATCAAATCTTCAACTGAACACAATTTTATAAAAAGGTCATGTATCATAGTTTTAAAGCAAAGCTTTCAAACGCGTATTCATGAAGTATAACTCACAACTACCACCTTTAACATGTATATAATTAATGTATAGATTAACAAATATCTAATAATATTGATTGTTAGTTTTTTTAATAAAATATATTACTTTCAAATAAGAAAGATTTATAACTGTTTAGCTTTTTAAAGTATACTCTTTAAACTGGATATGTTGGTACGCTACATAAGCATTGAGCGTAGTTAGTTAATTGAGAAGCAGACTTTAAGTTTTTCCACTAATTTTCAGGAAATCAGAAACCATACTATGAAATACGTATAGATTGAGCCTATTAGACAAGGAACTGATTCAGATTGAATCGGGAAGGATAGACATATTTGATATAAAATCAAAATGCGCATGCGTCAATTTCAATTATGAAATAGTTTGACATGAATTCGTCCACACTGCATGTGACCATATTTCTTTAGCATCAAATATATTTATCTTCGTCAAATTGTTGCTTCTATATATTTCTAACCAAATCAATTTATCCTGGCCCACATTTCTATTATTATGCATGTAAACATTGCTGTATCCGTACGGAGTATATATAACCAATGTAACTGATATATTTTGATAAATTTGTAGACTAAGTCCTCTAATATTTTAGGAAACTTTTTTTTGTTTGAAAAAGTCAAACACCTGCTGTTGTTTAATAATAAAAAAGACAAGAGAAATTTCAGTAAGTTAATCTATATTTTTGTACAAAATGAATATTTTCAATGAAAGATAGCTGAAAATGTATGGACTCAAGACTTATAATTTCATCCTAACGACATCGTCTTGACATTAATGTAACTCCAGCTGCTCAGAATCATCTTCATCAAGGGGAAGATCGTCAACATTTTCAGAAACGATTAGAGCACGCCATCCCAAATCTAAATTGTTCCTCGCATTTTCAATTACCATTTCAGTTAATAACTTAGACGCACCGCTTCTGTTAACACGCCAGTTGCCATTTTGTTTCCTTCCTTCAACAAAATTTCATATTTCTTTGATTTTTCGTCATTTGTATAATTCTGCTCAGTTTTCGTCGCTACATTGCCGTTTTCCATCCTATTGATGTCCAACAGTTTTTCAAAAGTATCGCAGCATCTTTAAAATTTTTCAAGTCCACTCTAGCCCTAATTTATGTACTTCTCTAAAATCAGAATAAAGCTTACAGTGGTTTTCCGGTGACTTGATTATACTTCGTCTTCTTATCAGTTTTTCTGGTCAGAAATGAAGTCACTCTGAAGAAGATCACGATAAGATGATCGAAACGTCAAGTAATGCTATTCTTCTTGTCGAAGAATAGCTAGCAAGAATGACCATGAGAGCTTGGAGACTACTTTAATATGTCACTTTAATGTGTTTAAATTAATAGTAGACATTGAAGGTTTACAAAAACCTTCTATTGAATCCTTGTATCAAGTGGAAGTTATGTACGTCTAGGCAAAAAACTGCTATTGCTTTCTAATATCAAATCCGTATCGTCGACAAAATGAAAAAACGTAACATAACAGAAATGAAAAATAACTTTTTAGGAATGAAAAGCAGTATAAAAATATACAAACACTGGTGAAACGCAAAATGTCAATAAGAGTAAAACAGGTATTTTAATATGACTGAAACTTTCATGTAGATACGAAACATGTAGCGTATTCTCTGTGATACTGCGTGTAATATTTCTTTTTCTACTTCCCCCGCAGCTATATTGAAATATTTTTCTACTGTATCTTTTAACGTATCCGTTTCCTTCTGGCATGTTCTCGTTCAAGCTGACAAAATACACTTTCTGCTTTGCGTTTGTTTTTCAATAAAGTACACGACCGATTCGACAGTGTTGACGGAAATCGATACAAATACAAACCTTTTGATCTTTACCGATTCGTGACGAGAAAACGAAAAGTTTCCAAAAACAAAAATAAATTAGAAAAAAGCTTGAAATAACGAAACGGTTTCGTTTGCTGCTGCATTAGCGATACTGAGTTGGTATTGTATGTGTCGGTTTACACTATTTTAATTAGCGTTGTATATACTAACTGTATAGAGACTTTATATTTAATCCTTCGTAAAGAGCTTTCCATTTTAATAATATTAGATTGATCTATTTATGCCTAGTAAAATATTTTGTGAAAGCGTTATATACTCTAAAATAAAGTTGGCTTCCATTAGCTATCGTCTTTATTAATTAATTGATATTCTCTAGCATATACGTAATATTATATAATTTACTGTAAAGGATTACTATTATAGCTGTAAAAACTACAGGCAGTCAGCTCTACTCTTTTTTAGTGTAATGGATCAAAAGTACTGCGGACTTCACGTTGTTGCCGTCTCACATTTCTAGCAACACCTACTTAGCCATTCTTGTTAGTAATTCAGTAAATACGAAGGCGACCTGAAATGTTTCCGGAATCAACAAGAAAAATAAAGATTCAAGCCGTCCGAAAAGTAGAATATTTCGAAGTCTGCATCTGTAACGGCGATGACCTCCACATTTGAAGCAAATCTCTTTCCTCGCAGTGATTTTTTCAGGTTTGGGAATAGGAAAAAGTCGCTGGAGGCTAGGTCCGATGAATATGGAGGATGAGATACTAATTCTTAGCGCAACGCATTCGATTTGGACACGACGAAGCGGGATGAATAAATCGGTGCATCTTTTTCCGCTGCAAACAAGGCCGTTTCTCCTTCAATACTGCATCGAATCGGGTTAATAAATCGCTGTAGTATTGCTCTACGATCGTCCTCCCCTTCTACAGATATTCGATGAGGATCACACCTTGGGAATCCCAAAAAAATCTTTGCTTTCTTTGGAACCGATTCGCGCGGAAAAGTCCACTGCTTCAACGTTTCTTGGTCTCCAGTATGTAGTGATGAATTCACAGTTACGAAACGCATGAAGAAATCAGTTGGATTGCGTTAGATCCTGGCCAGATACTTCTCCGAAACGGTCACCCGATTTCGTTTTTGCTCCGGTGTAAGCAAACGCGGTACCCATCGCGCCGAAAGCTTTTTCATGCCCAAAATTTCGTGTAGGATATGGCCAACGCGTTCTTCTGAGATGCCTGTTGTCTCTGCTATCTCTTTCAGTTTCAATCGGCGATCGGCTAACACGACATCATGAATCTTATCGACCATGTCATCGTCGGTAGCGGTTTGTAGGCGTCCATTGCGTAGTTCATCACTTGTGCTTGTGCGGCCACGTTTGAACTCGCTCATCCAGAAACTGATGGTTGAAAATGATTGAGTACATCCGCCATGAACCTCTAGCAAAATATTTCAAGTTTCCGTTGCCGTTTTTCCAGGCATCCAGAAGTGTTTTATCACTGCACGAAATCCGATTTTACCCATTGTTGCGAAACCGCTCGACTTGTTTTACCAAACACACTCTTAAACAACAACTATTGCCAGCAGACGTCTGAAATTTTGACAGTTGCTTTCGTGCGCCATCTCTTGTCGATTCCGGAAACATTTCAGGTCGCTCTCGTAAAATATAATGCTTTTTGTAATCAAAACAAAGTTAGAATCAAAACATTTATACCTCAAGATATTTATTTTTATGCAAAATACTATGCATCCTGTAAAGTAAGTAACTAATAATTTGTGTTATCTAAATGATAGGTTATATAATAGTAAAGTAAACAATATATATAACTGTAAATATTTTTGATCCAGTATACCGAACATAAAGCCTATATAAATATAAAAAAAATATTCTCCTGCATTAAAAACTTGTACAGACTACTTAAAGGAGTCGTATTTAAAGTTAATTTTGATGTTATATAGTGTTTTTTAAATGTGTATCCATTGTTGAACATCCATTGTTACCGATTATTTGTTAAGTTTGATCGTTGAATGAGACATTTAATAATACGATACAAGCCAGAAATTGTGAATGAATGCGTGTCTCTCTTTATATTTTCAACTATTACTGTTTATCATATGTATGTGTTTATTCACACCCTATACTATTGTATTTGTCAGGGAATCTGTCAGATTACTATAACTAAAGCAAACCGTCGTATTATTGCTAAATAATCTTCCAGATTCTTCTTACAAAGGAGAACTCAAAAACCAAAAATGTGTTTTGAAGTCGATGTTAAATAATGTTTCAATATCTGTGTTCTCTATGTCGTTCGATTCGATATTCTACATTCGGTGGGAATCAATTTTGTGTGATGTATAAAATTGTGAAATATATATCTATTTTTGTTATATATACTTGCTTTTTGTAAATTGCTGTTATCTTGCGTTGAAGTACTGTTGCTCTGTGAATGTGTGGACGTGCAAGAATATGTCTACATGATTACCGCCATGTGAAAGTCGTTCGTTGCTTCTTCATCAATATTTGACTGACTACATAAGGAAAATTTTATTTCAAAGGAATCTGCCACTCTACCCAAGGTTAATAAACCCAAAGTACGCTTCGAAACTGGTACATTACAACATCATTCAACATCTAAATCACCAGGAAAGACGCCTCCACCTTCACCAGAGCCGGATTATACGTTTGATATCAATAACTACATTAATCCACCAGTACCGGAACCTTCCAATGTACATAGTGACGATGAAACACCCTTGATACCGAAAATTCCGGATGGAAACATCAAAAGGATAAGCTTAGCAGATTTGCCGCCTCCTGACGAATATCCAGAATCTGACTTTAGTTATTTGCTTCTTCCCCCACCTTTGGATTTCGATTTACCTCCACCTTTAACAGATGAAATAACTGACAACGGTTATTTTGATGATCTACACGATTTCCCAGAACCTATCCCCCCACCACCACCTATAGATGATTATATCGTAAGAAGTGAAAGTATTCTAGTGAGAAGTCTATCGAATGATGTCTTCCTGTCAGATGACAATGTTGATGGAACATCTCAATCTTCCTCGAATCAAATTTTAACTGATGATAATAAACTAGCACTTAATTCTAACACAAACGGTGTTCAAACATATAAAAACACATCAAACTTAAGCTATGATACTGTAAATAATGTTCAAGATATAAAATTGTATCCTATTAATCCTCAGAAAGAGGAGAATAATTTTCAAGAACAAAATAACTTAGTTAATGGGAGTGAAAAAGAAATATTGAGGAAACAATTGCAAAACTTATTCTCTGCTCAACATAATATTCTCCAAAACGGATCTTTAGCTTCACACAACTCTCAAGATACAATTTCTTCTAAAGTAACACCTTCAATCTTTTCAATTACATTAAATTCCGATAACATTCCCGGTCAAGTAACGCGTAAAGAGACTAACAAAGTTCTAAATCTTGACAAAGACCTACTACCCCCAAAACAGGATCCACCTAAACCATCAATTTTTTCAAATACATTAAATTCTGATAATGTTAGTAATCAATTAATACCGAAAGCTACAACTGAAGATACGAACATGCATTTAGATACGAGCGAACCCCCTCCGTTACCTAAAACACCGCCTCCACCGATATTAGAGGAAGATAATATGACCTTAAAGAGAACCATTTCCGATTTAAATTTTAAAGCAAGCCAAAAAACTAAACTCATATTAGCGCCACCACTAAACAACGTAAAAGATAAAATATCTAAACACGAGGAAGACGAAGATTCTTTTGCTGATAATATATTTAAAAAATACGAGAAAAGAGAACAAATGTTTATAGCGAAATCAACTCCAAATCTTTTGAATCAAATTCAGTCTAACAAACAAAATAAGATGCAGATTAGAACTCACTCTGAGGATGATATATTGGATATTTCCCCGGATAATTTCTTGGAAACCAATCCATTTAGAGCTGAGTTACAAAGAAGTTTTTCACAAAATATGCAAATGAATAGCTTCAAGTTTTCAGCTGTTAGAAATTATTACACATCAAACAGCGTTAGTACAGATAATATAGAGCAACAGGTAAAAATATTAGAATCTAGATTTTTTTATTTTATTTCATTTCTTCAGCTTTCATTTTGAATTTGGCAAGTACGATATGTTAACTAATACGCTTTTTTTTTTCTTTTCGACAGCCACCGAATTCACCGAAAAATACGAAAGTGTCAATGAGCGATAGATTGAAATTCTTTGAAAATGCTATGGAGGAAAGCCAAAAACCGTCACCAAAACCAGGTAAGGTACGCTGCACACTGTAGACAATCCTTCGGAAAATTTATCTTGAATATAAAAATACCACGGTATTTTTCACTTCTATAGTTATATTTAATTTATGAAAAGTAAAATTATACGTGTACGTTGACTTATTCTGTGGCGTTAGTGACAGCGCTAAGTATACACTAGGGTGACAGAATAAAATAGACAGCAGGTAAAGCGGTATAAATATGTAAACAGCTAAATTCTAAGAACAAATTAAGAACTTTCTCTCGTCATTAGGATAGGGGTAGATGTATCGGAAGGAATTCGTAATAGTTTAGTATCGTTACAACTATACCTCGCTTACAAGGTTCGAGTGATATTAGCGACTTCACCCGGGATCGTATCGTTGGCCAGAGTGAACGCGGCGCTTCGCAACGTGAAATAAGTAATTTTTTTAATATTCCGTTGTCCACAGTTAACCGTGTGATTGCACACTTTAAACGCAAGGAAAAAACAGTAGTGGAGCCGAGACCAGGTCGTGCCGGACGTTCTGAAAGAAGTAAAAGAGTGCTTGTGCGCGAAGTGTTAAAAGAACCGCGAAAAAGTACAGCTGAGCTTGCGGCAACTTCACAGTGCACCGTTCTGCGATACCTCCACAGTGCGGGGATGTATAAAAGGGTGTCAAAGAAAAAACCTCTCCTTACAGCGTTTCAAAAACGGCACCGAATGGCTTGGGCAATCGAAATGCGAATGAAGCCCGAAGAATTTTGGTGGTCTGTCATTTTTTCAGACGAAAGCAGATTGGCAGTATCAGTGATAGTGGTCGTACGTGGCTATGGAGACGTTCGTCACAGCAACTGGACGACAAATTTTTGCATCAGACGGTGAAATACGGCGGTGTGAACATCATGGTGTGGGGGGCGATATGCTATGGTGGAAGATCGCAATTAGTAATCTGCGACGGAAAATGCGGCAAAATATATCCAAATATTAACAGAAAGACTACTAGCGATATTCGACAACACCATTTTATCTAAAGAAGACACCACTTTTATAGAGGATGGAGCACCCTGCCACAAAGCAAGAACAACAACCACATGGAAAGAGGAACAGGGGATTCGGATTTTACCATGGCCAGGCCAATCACCAGACACGAATCCGATAGAGAATGTTTGGCACATAATCCAGGCAGATATGGCGAAACGACCCCGAAAACCCAGCAATAAGGAAGAACTCATGGCAGCTGTTACAAAGGAGTGGTTAAATATTCCAGAAGACACCATTAATCATTTAATAGATTCTATGCCACGGCGACTCGCAGCACTTCACGCAAGTAAAGGTGGATCGACAAAATATTAGTCTAATTTAAAAATTTTAAAATATTTTGTATATATAACGAGAAGAGTATCTTTTTTTTAATTAGTAGGTGTCTATTTTATTCTGTCACCCTAGTGTAGGTGGTTCAGTTTATATCACACTGTTGACATGCAGTTGTCAGTTTAGGTTTTCACAAATAACTACAAACGAAAATCATCTATACATGGTAGCAAAGAGTACAGCCATTCCCCACTTTCTGGAATTTTAGTCCATTTCTGAAGTATGATTCGGTAATGAAAACTTTGTGATTTCTTGTAAACATTTTTATGTCAATAAATCAATACATTGCACACGACAAATTCCTTTTATTTGTCACAGTCAATTCACTACTCACTACCAAGA
The DNA here is from genome assembly GCA_023509865.1 of Trypoxylus dichotomus. Taxonomy (NCBI): domain Eukaryota; kingdom Metazoa; phylum Arthropoda; class Insecta; order Coleoptera; family Scarabaeidae; genus Trypoxylus; species Trypoxylus dichotomus. The sequence continues at coordinate 42,665,196 of CM042081.1, forward strand.
TATTTTGAAGAAATAATTTCATGGATTGTTAGAGGATAAATTTATATGATCATATAGAGAGCTTAGCTTAATTTTGCACAAGGAATAAATTTTATACCAATGAACATAGCGACGTCTGATACTTTTAATTAGGTTAAGTAACAGTTAATTTATAAAACCAGAATAAAACTTTCTATATTGAAACTTCTGTGCGAATTTTGGAAAATAATATTATTAATCTATAAATGTAAATGAATCTCTATTTCTGTATTCACATTGAAACACTGGATGTGTTTATAATACACACTTTATGTAACTAATGCTTTATGTGTAATTTTACCATCGAATAATATGATGTATTATATTAACGGTTATTAGGTATTAAATACGCCATAAAATTAGACAATGTTTAATGTTAAATGCAAGTAAAATTATCAATTAAAAGGAGTAAATGTGGATAATTTTTAGCATTGTAAGCTTTCATTTCAAAAGTCAAAAAAATTACGGGCATATAAAGTCATATAGCATTGTGAGTAAGACCGAACTTTATTTATTATTTTTTTTTTTCAGAAAAAGTATTCAGCTATTTAAGTGCAGATGAAATTGAGAAGATGAGAGCAGAAGAAGATAGAAAGATAGCGACGCTAAATCGATCGGAAGTATGCTCCCTGGGTGTATTGGACCACTCAGATGATGAATCATATGAACCTCAACCTACAAGGTAAAATCTCAGTATTACTTATAATCACTACAACAAAAGGATGGGATTGCTTACCCTTTAATTCAAATACAAATTTAACTATTTTTACCCATGCAATTTGATTCAACTTTGTAGTTGTAATTTGGTAAATTCTATAGGGCTGGATAATAAAACATCGATCGATCGATTATTCAGGTCTTACTACTTAAGTACAAGACTACGTCAAAATCTTCCAGGACAAAACAGAAATCATTACAATCTGCACCCATATATGTATATCTAGCAGAAATCCATTATGTGTAACAGACATTGTAATTGATAGTTGAGCGTTGATATGGATCGACCATTAAATATATTGTTTGTTTGGATTAGACCGTCAAAGCTTGTGGCATCGTATTCAAGAAGATTTAAATTTTGCCCAAATAACAATAGTGAACTTTTATATTATTAAGAGTAGTTGTTTCGGTTTTCACCTATTAGTTTCAAAGCTCTTTCCGCCAAGTGTGGTAACAAGAAAGGAACTAGATCTGGTGAATTTAGTGATTGCAATTATGGATGAATGAGAGGACGTTTTATCACTTACATTGGTTACTCATTTTCCTTCTCTTCTGTAAATAGTGAAGAAAAATTACGCCTTTGGCATCGATAATCTTATTGACCGAAAAAATTTAGTATAGTTTTTGCTTTCTTTGGGACATGTTTAATGAGAAGGAATTAATTGTTCCGGAAGTATAGTGATATATCCAGGTTTCATTTACGGTGACATTCTCTTTTATTTTGTTTGAGCTTAGCCGTACAATTTGAAATTCAACCACGCGTTCACATTTGATCAACAGTAGCTGTTGATGTAAAATAATGTATATGCGTTAGGTTGAGATGTTTACAGCTTTGACTGTCTCGTGCACATCCATTCAGCGGTAGTTCTTTACAGCGGTATGGACTTTATTAATCATTCCTAGAGAAGTTACTGTAAATGAATGCCCCGGACGTTCAGCATCATCTGTGCTCATATCACTACTTTTAAGAGCAGTGAACCACTTAGAAATCAATCCATGAGAAGAAGCTGATTTACTATAATAGTAATAAAAATAATATTTAATCAAACACACCATTTTTTTTCTTTCTCCAACGAATATTTTATTTTAAACGGTACTAAAAACTTCGACGGCAGACTTCTTGGCTGAAATCAGCAATGTACTCATCATTATTCCCAACTATTGAAAAATTAATCTGCCATCAATTATACATGTATTATTATAAAAATTAACAAACTGTTAGAATCTTGGCGGCTTTGAGTTTTTCGTTCGATGGGATTACAATTGACACCATTTTCCGACTGTAACTACACTGGTATCCAAAAATGAACGGTGTGGATGCGATTTTAGTGTCTAAAGTAAGAAAATAATAAGTAATGCGTTAGATTTGACATATAAAAAAATCGATGTTATATTGCAATTTCAATGCAACATATTGTACAGAGTGATTCATTTTAAGTGAAGGTCACCTGACTTAAATATTTAAGGCCAAGGCCTTCGCGGATTTTATGAAATTCATCTTAAAAATCGCACAATACCTATGTAATAAAACTGTACAGGGTGCTTTACAACTTCATATGCGTATAACTATTGTAACTAAATTATTTAACTCTCTATATGGATTATATAAGATAACGTTTATTTATATAACAGACCAGCGAGCATAATCGGTGTTGTCCGAACCGCAAAGGCGGAACGCCGGTTAAAAGATCAAATGCGCGAAGAAGGATTACTAACCGACGAAGATGAAAATCACTTATCACCAGCCGAAGAGCGAGCGCTACGAGCGGAAAAACGAGCAGCCTGGAGACAAGCGCGCTTGAAATCGCTCGAACAAGACGCAATACAAGCGCAGATGGTCATAAAATCGATGACAGACATGGTCGGGATTTCCGAAATCAGTACGACGGGCGCTACTGAAGAAAAAGCGGAGGTATATTGCATTTGGAGTTATTAACAAGACGATCACGAACCATTATTACTGTATTATATTTATAAATGTTCTTATTTTTGTTTTTCTTTTTCTCTTTTGTTTAGTACTTTAATATTGGCGGAGAAGGATACATTACTCGCACAGTCACCTAATCAAGCACGTCATAGTAAATTTAGAAATTGCTTCTTTAGGAACCAAACACGCATTTAACCTACGTGAACATTTCACGCTATTATTTAATCATCTCTTCGTATTATTTGTCTATTACGTTCCAATGTACTTACGTATATGTTAATGTAGATTCATCTTATCATCAACTAAGTGTATAAATATAACGCAGTAATATAATTTTGTGATCATTTCTTCTTCAAAAACCCAAAAATTAACAACCTAATTCCTCTACGAGAAGACATCCTTAGTGATTCATGTTTGATGCACTTTGTGAATCATTAACGTGTTATGTGTAATGACTAACTCTACTAACCAAACTGGACTCGATGACATGTCCAGGGCGACGGTACTAACAGCATTGCATGTGTCCAGTTGAGGCCCTCTAGCGCTGACTTTCCCAAGCTGGCGGTTCGTAGTCAGCCAGGCAACACCACCGTAAGAGAAAGCGAGAAAATATTAGGCGAGAAGGTTACGAGGAAGACGGAAGAATATGTAGATGAGACAACTGGCGAAAAACGTGTTCGGACCGTCGAGTATGTAGAGAAGCTCATTGAAAGAGAGGTATAGCCCTATACAGCATGACATACCACACGCACTATGGTTAGTTTAACACATCGTCTTGCAGTAGAATTGCTTGTTATTTTCTTAATGTACAGTGTGCATATTACGTGGGAGGAAAAATTTTAATAGCAATTTTCAATTAATAATTATAAAATTTATTGGTTTATTATTTTTTTCTGAAAAATAAACGAGAAAATGTATCTGCACGAAAGCAATTGATCTTCAATGCAGAGTTACGAGTTACGTTATGTAGAATTTGTACATTAACGTCTTTAACGTCTCGGTGGTCTAATGGTAAGAGAGTTTGCTCTTGAACTTTGCAACCCACTTCGTACTTTTCCAGACGGGTTCGATATTCTCTCGAGTCACCGTTAGCCCTTGGGGAAATAATTAACGGCGCCTCACGCTTTACGGCAACGAAATATAGTAACAATGCCATAGAACACAATATACACCTAAAGGCTTCTGAAGTTATAACAAGCTAAAATAGTTCATAACCCCATTGGGCTGCTCACCACCAAAAAAAAATTATAATAGTAATTTCGGTAACTCAAGTTCACTCGTTATGCCTTACCTTTCCACTTTTTATTTCAAATACATCACAGGAAAGAGAAAGGCTTATTAGGCGATCTCGCAGGCCTATGTTATCCAATCAATTTTTTAGGAAAATACTTTTCTGACCATTCTTTAACCATAGTAGAAGTATGCGTTAGAAATCCGTAATGTTAAAGGCAAATACAATTTAATTCCTGTTTCTTAAGTGATGATAGCAAAAGACTTTGAGTACTCCGAGGACTGTTGGTGCGCGCCCTGTCTGGTTTAACAATCCATAAACTAGGGGAGATGGTTTGGGAACCGTACCCGCTTATTTCGCTGTATTTAAATCGGCAGAAGTGTTTTATTTTTGTGGCAATACTCACTTGAGCTGTAAATTTAGATATGGTGATAGTAGCAGAGATGGAATTGCAAATTGTGTTGAGTAAAAAATCGCTCGAAACCCCACTGGTGACACCGAGTAGTCAGAAACATGTTCATGTGTTAGCGTTTATTGTCTCCTTACGTTATCTTTCTTGTGAGGAGTATTGGTGAAGTTAGTAGCTGTATTTAGCAGTATTATTATGTTAGGTATTGTTTTCTAGGCATTTTACAAAAAAGAGATAGTGTCTGAAACAATGACAGGATTACGATTTCTTTGCAATTAACTAACGTTTTTACATTCCTAAAAAAATATCAGTCACGGTAGGATTTGAACCCACGACCCCTGCGTAACCGGCACATTGTGCTGGCGTAGCTTCGAATCCTTCCTAGACTGATAATTTTTTCAGGAATTTAATTACGTTGGTTAATTGCAAGGAAATTGTAATTTTATCATTACTAATACTAGCAGTGGTTTAATATTAATATTAGTTGAACGATAGAAAGATATTTACAAAAATAACCATTGTATATGCAGCACTAAATATTTATTGCTCGTTTGCAGATATATTTCTTCCTTTATTAAATATGATAATAAAAAATAAATAAACCAAAATAAACAAAAATATTTTTTATTAATTGTAAGTGTGACTATTTCTTTTAAAATTAAAACTGTTTTTCCTATCTGAAACTTCTCCATACATCGATATATGTACATACTGTACGTGCATTTCATTTCTATTTTGTAAGCATCGTGAAATTTCTTACTTCTTTATAATTATTTTTGGTATTTTTTTGTGTTGTATAATTATATTTTATTTGTATTATTGTATTTAAAATGAAATACACAACTAGAAGCTAAGAACTTTAATATAACTACAGGGCGCAAAAGCTGTATGTAAAAACATTCTTCGTTCGTTTCTGAATTGAAAATATCAAAATTTTGTACCATACTTCATACATCTTCACGAAGTTTTCCAAGTTCGGACTTTTAGTTCACAAGTAATCGTTATTATTCGCTATCTGTTAAGAAACTTAGAGTAAAGAATTTTTAATACTACTCTAACGTGAACATTTTCTTTGGAACTTGAAAGTTTATTTTTAATATTTAACAGTTCGTGAAGAAATGCTAATGCTAGTCGACTTAGAACTTCGAACTAGAAGAGCAAATTCTAGATACAGCAGTACAAGATCCTTTCGTTAGTACCCGACAGTTACCTTCAACATTAAATATCCGCAATAATAAGACTGTTCAATTGGTCCTAACCGCTTTAGTCCATATCAATATAGCTTAAGTTCAGACATATATTTCCTATTTCAATGCCATCTTCGTCCTAGAAACTTTATATCACATATATATGTTACAGTACTATGCGAGTGCACTGTTGCCAAATGTATATATTTTTTTCAAATGGTTTTTGAAAATTACGAAGCATAATACAACATTTTCATAAGATATTCGATTCAGAATCGAACAAAGAATATTATTGCGTGTAGGTTTTACCACTTTGTACACAAGCTGTGCACCAGTTCAAAAGTTTCTTGGCGATAGACTTGCTTGCACTACAATCTTGTATGTGGCAAAATAGTACTAGTTTTATTTACTTTATCTACTGAAATTTTCGTTTCGTTTTTTTATATCGTTTGTGTAGGCTTTGGCGTGTAGGTGTTTATTTAAACAAGGTCAATAAGAGTTTAATTATTAAAACTAACTAAAAATGAATAAGTTAATTTGCCGAACAACCGGTTTGCTGAAGATATCAATAATCTATATCTAGTGATACGATGTGTATAAGACTGTGTCTAGTATTAAATGTTTATATTAGAATTGGTAATGTAGTGTATTGTTGATTTTTGTGGAATTTTACCCTTAAAAAGCAGATCCATTGTGCTGTTAATGGGAATTGATTGTATATCTGCTTCATTTGGAACTCAGCAAGGTTGATTGGGAAGGTTTTGTGTTAAAATTGCGTATATTTATACAGAGTACACTACGGTTATGATTAGAAAATAATAGTTTATCCCATCAATATAGAATACTATATCATGTTTAATTGTACGTACAGGTGACAACGAAAATTCATGAATTTCCGAAAACATGTTACGGATTAATTTATGTCGATTCGTTTCATACAGGGTGTCTGCAATAAAATAAAAAGTACGGAAAATCAAAAGGTTTAATTATATAGAAGATAAATTCAAAACAAATTGAGTCAATTACGACTAATATATGTCGCGTATGGATGCAGAATATGTATATACAATACAACCATCCAATCAAATTCGCATTCATACACGCAGACCATACATTGCGATAGCACAGCTATCGGTGTTATAAAATCTGCAATATAACGCTGTCTACCTTTCAACCGGCATGCTAAGACTTTAGTTACATGCTTACGTACGAATATTTTGGTTGTGAATGATGAAATTTTTATTTGAAATATCTTTATAATTTGTTTTCTTACATCTGCAAAAGAATTTTCGCAAAATATTTTGGATTTAAGTGTAATAAGATTATATCTTTCCATTTTTCATACTTTTTTATTTTAGTTCATGGACACCCTGTATTATGCATTTAATAAATATAATTATACAATTACGAATCCTTCTAGTACGAATTTTTAGCATGAATGTTATGAAGTATGTCCACCTTCCATTTACTTACAATAAATCTCTTTTTAAACATTGCGATAGAATTTTCGTAGTTAGGTAGCTGAACTAGCAGCTTGATACTAATCCCTACGATCACCCATAACGATACTTATTCATTCATGTTTCTAATGATTATAATTTTCTTATCTTTAAACAGGTAGAAACTTTACAAGAGAAGATCATATCACTAGAACTGACGAAACCAAATGATTTGGAATTGGACGTTTGTGTAAACGGAAACGAGAATAAGCAGACGGAAGACGACGACGAAGAAACTGCTTCAGAACCTGCCACGCCAACTACAACGGAAGAACCGCCTTCTCTAGAAGAGGGTTCCGCCGTTAATTACAAGAAAAAGAAACGCAAACGTTCTAAGAAAGCCAAACACTGACCAATGTATTCCGTACTGTCCATTCCTACATCAGTTAACAAAACAAAAAATAAAGCGAAAATATGTCTACGTGGTGGATGGGTTTTTTTTTTATACATACAAATTATATTTTAACTGTCTAGTTAAGTTTCTACTTCTAAATTATTTTTTATGTACAAAGTATGTATTTAATTATTATTATTATGTACTACATATTTTATGTAATTTTATTGTCCAATTTTTACTTTCATCACGAGTTCCCATCACATTTTATAATTTTAGGAACTTGAGTTCTGATGATGTCGCGAAAATGGAACATCATCTATTCTCAATTCTGGTGGTTTACTATGCTTGTTACGTTATTATAATAAAGAACATTTTATGATAAAACAAATGTGCTACTAAATCAGACTTTAAAAATTTTATTAAATATATATATATATATGTTTATTATAAAATTGATTTTTTATTTCTTTCATCTATTTCTTTGGTGCAATTATTCCTTCCAGTTGAGCCTAGAACAAAATAATAATAGTAATATGCGCTTTATTAGTACAAAACACAGAACAAATATAATGGTAAAGGTAAACAAATAAAAATGCCAGTAGGTTCAGGATCAGTGACTTAGAGATAAACGGATCATCCTCCTAAACACGATGGCCTACATAATGATACATACACTACCGTCCATATTAGTTCGGACACTCAGTATCATGTGAACTCTACTAAAAGATAATATAATTGCTTTCATATACAGCTGTGGCCGTATGTATTCGCCACCCTTTTTTGTTTTTTATTCCGACGAATATATAAGAAATAAAAGAAAATTGATCGATGAAAATGTTTCATTGTGAGTGTATACAGATATATACAGATATTGCTTAATATTTGGTAGCTCCTCCCTGGGCTTTTATCACCGCACAAATTCGTCGGGGCTTACTGCTCGCCAAGTTGTAGCACTGTTCGGGGGTGATTTTATTCCACTCTTCGAATGTTTTTGTTTTTAAGCATTGCTTTGTGGTAGATGAGTACCATAAATGTTCAATTGGCGATAAGCCAGGGGATTGTGCCGGCCATTCCAGAACCTGCACGTTATTTTCCTCGAACCAGCGCATTACTTCGCGAGATTTATGGCACGGTGCATTATCTTGTTGAAAGTAATACTCTGGCTAATCATTATCGAATAATTTTAACGCACACGGTTCCAGAACTTCTTCCAACATGTCGATGTACGTCCGACTGTTCATTCGGCCCTCGCAGATGAACAGTTCTCCGACGCCTGTTGCACTCATAGAAACCCAAACCATTATGCTACCACCCCCAAACTTGACAGTCGGGATGATACAGTCTGGATGGAAGGCCTCTCCTCGCCTGCGTCGCACGTATTAAGACCCAGATTTACCACAAAGCTACCAACAAAAACATGAATACTGTTACATTTTGGAACCCATTAAAAAGAATAAAAACACTGTAGATACCAGGAATTGAATACAGAATACCGCAAATACAATAATTATGTATTACTTACCTCAATATTTGACTCATCCGTCCACATAATATTGGCCCAATTGTCAATGGTCCAGTCGCGGTGACTTTTAGCCCACAGCAGTCTCTTTTTCTTTTGTTGCGGAGACAACCGTGGTTTATGTCCACCTAAATTTAATTCACAAAGGCGTCTTCTAACGGTGAGAGGAGAAATAGCAACATTATATAGCCGGAAAAGCTCACTGGGAAACTGTTTAGATCCTTTTTTCCGGTCTCGCAAAGACATCCGCTCTAAGACTCGCTCATCTCTGTCAGTTGTCTTCCTTTTTCGACCAGTTTTCGGTTTGTTTGTCAAAGATCCACTCTCTTTGTATCGTTTTATCGTCATTCTAACTGTCGATCCCGCACATTTCACTTGTCGGGCAATAGCAGACACCGACAACCCTTGCTTTTCTAACACCACAATTTGTCCTCGCTCTACCTCCGTCAATTCGCGTATTTTCGGCATTACTTTTTACTGTATACTATCGTATTACACAGACAAAATCACAGACACAATATCTTCACTCTAACTAGTTCAACCTTACTCTTACAACTTTTAAGAAAGACTGAAGAAATATTCAGAAATTACAATTTTACGTCTATTTTCTAATTTACTCAGAATGGCCTGCAATAAACCATTACACCCTCATTACCAGGTACCTAATTAAGTCCGTCATCGACCCTGCTTCTTAGAAATACAATAATATTCGTGTAACACGTTCAAAACGAGAGTGGCGAATACATATGGCCACAGCTGTATAAATAACATTTATATTAGGTCGTTTATGAAGTTTATTGTTTATTAATTGTACAGACAAACCTCAAAGAATATGGGTTACAGAATGATTAAATACCTATTGTATTTTATGACCCAATATAGTAATTTTCAGAATGATCCCCCATCCCCGCAAATGGGATTATTATTCTTGGGACCCTATTACAGGTAATAAATTTATTCAGTGCGCGAAGTTTCCGAAAAAATACATGATAATAAATCGACTGTTACTGATATCATTCGGAGATATCAACGAACGGGTAGTTTAAGAGACCGGACACGTTCAGGCCGTAAGAGAATAACTCACGCCGACGATGAGCATATAAAATTGCTGAGCTTGCGCAATAGGTGACTGACAGCACCATAAATCGCTGCCGATATGAATCGCGATCGTGCAAGACATATTTCTGTAGTTACAGTGAAAAGAAGATGAAAAGCTGCAAATCTCAAACTGGCAAAAACGGCCACAGTGGGCAGAAACACATAGAAACTGGACAATGGATGATTGGAACAGGGTGCTATGGACTCACGAGTCAAAGTTTGAGGTGTTCGGACAATAAAAGAGCGTTTTTGTAAGAAGAGCGAAAGGCCAAAGAATGTTGCAGGATTGTGTAGTGCCAATTGTCAAGCAAGGAAGAAGATCTGTGCTTGTTTGGGGTTGTTTTTCCTACACCGGTAGAGGAAACTTGAAGCGAATCGAAAAGAGGGTTATTTAGAAATATTGCAAGAAAATGCAATACCATCGGGGCAACGTCTAATAGGCGAAAATGTTGCATTCACGCAGGACAACGACCACAAACACTCAGCAGTGATATGTAAAACTGTCTTAAATGAAGAACATGATAATGGCACTTTACAAATAATGACATGGCCGCCGCAAAGCCCCGATCTAAACCCCATCGAGCTGTTGTGGGATGAATTGAACAGCCAAATAGAGTCGTTGAAAAACTAGTGGAGGGGATGGCTCGGATTGTGAAAGCTGTCCTTCGCGCAAAAGAGTTTCCTAATGAACGGAATGTTTAAGAAGTTTTTGTTTATTTTTCGTTAGAATTACTTTTTTACTTTTATACCTTAATCTTAATCACTATTAATAAAATGCAATAAAAATTTTAAGTTTTGGAAAAGTGAATATTTTTTTTATTTTTTTTTCAATTAATTTGGGTGTCCGAACTAATATGTACGGTCGTCTACATACATAAAAAAGTATTTCTATAACGACCTAACTAAAATTCAACATTAAAAAGGGAATAAAAATAACAAATAAGTAAAGAAGGTTAATGCAAAAGAAAGGAAAATGCTAACTAAGTATAGAAGTGGTAGCCCTTACGCAGGTGACGGGCAAATAGTGTTGGCTTTAAGACGCGACGCTCCATTGGGATTGCGTTAAGATATTTGAGAACCATGTAAGGCAGTAACCTTTTAAGCATCTTTAGGTTATGAACTGCAGGTGTAAGTAGACCTCTAAATCTTAAATTAATATTATGGAAGTCTGTTCTAAAGAGGATCTTACTGTTAGATGTGTAATTGTTGACAGCAAATATGAGCAACAGAAAGTAACACATTTTAATAGAAACGCCATCAATACCGCTTGATTGTGATTTAATAGAATTAAGTAAAACACTAAGTAAATTTGATATTATCAATTAACCATGATGTACTTTTTTTTAGAAAACAACTGTTTTGATCGGAACATGTATGTTAAATAGGTTAGTAATGAATTCATTCAAATGAAAACACAAAAAGATCATCTCTAATTGAATTAAAGGTGACCACATAAATATGCGATTCCTAAAATTTACCTTCAACTGTTGATTCGTCTTTTTCAAAAATGCAATTTCTTCACCATGTTTCTTCTCTTCTGCCAGTCGTAATTCAGCCGCTCGTCTGTCGGCTTGTTCCGCCCTTTGCCTCAAATCGGTAAGTTGCCTTTCCAAATCTGCTTTTTCATCTCGGAGATCTTCAACGTCCCTTTGCAAATCGGATTTGCCTTGTTCTGATTGGAGCGCCTTCCTCATACCAAACGCTATACTACTGCAATATAGAGCTTGGTATGCTTCTATGGTCATGCGCATTTCATCACGTACCCTTAATAATAACAAACCTCTTTCTGCGCAGTTAATGGTGACTTGTCTTATTATTTCATCAAAACATTGTGTATAAAGTTCCCTTCTAATAGGGCAAATACCAGTTTCTCTAGCCTAAAAAATATATAATCAAAATAGAGTACAAGAACATAAATTTGTTTAATACATTAGGTATCGTTTGTCTAAAGTTTTTGAATAAGTAAACTACGAAAGAATTACAATAGCGGGAAAAATAGTATCAGTATTGAAGGATTTACATATTCACGTATCGAATGATGTTTGTCTCATTTTGCACTCCTTGTTTTGTCTAATACTTCAAATCGTGTTCTACGCGTGTATCATCAGGTTTGGATTGGACTCAAACACATACATCACACATCATGGTGCTTTACACAAACAAAGATACAATCGGGATAATTTCTTTAACCTGTTGAAGGCAGATAAGCTACTGCCATCTTTATAATAACGTAATCATATCTTTACCAAAAAATACGGCAATTTAAAAAAGTCTGTAATCTGTCCTCACAGACTTAAAGTAAAGAAGCAATAAAAATACTAACTTGTCTTTGTTGCAACCGCATATCCAATTGTTCTTGTAAATTTACTACATCTAAACGAGTGGCAGGTGTTGTAGACACCTGTTGTCGCCACATTTGACCATCTTCTTCCCATTCTTTTGGCGGTAATATAGAATTTAGAATTTCTTCAGTTTCACGGCGTACATCAGCAGTTGGAGCTGCTGTCTTACTATCTGCTGGAACTTCCTACATTTAACGAAAAAACCGATTAACTAATGGCCTTTAAAGTATGTATTTTTTTTGATAACATATCGATTAGAAATTAAATTAGTTAAATTGACAAATGTTTCAAATACGATTAAAATCTACATCTGTAACTGTCAAAGGAAATTATTTACACTTGAATAGGTACTAAAAATAAATCAAACAATGAATATGTACACGTACCTTCTGAAGTTCCTCATGTTTTGTTATTAAAACTGGATTTTCATACTTTACCAAAGTAGTCGTATCTACTAAAACACGCTCAGCCATCTCTCTTTAACGAAGGTTACAAAAAAATATTACAGGCAGTAAACGATCGGTATATATACCTAAATTGATCAAACAACGGCTCATTGTATAGTCGTCATGGAGATGCACGATGGTTGCTATTGTGTTGCTATAAATCTTATCCTTTCAAAGGGAGAATGCTCGTTACCTATTTAGGTTCGTAGATACCATATAGAAGTGAAATAAATTTCGTTTTTATAATTTCTGGGTTTTAATTAAAAATTCGAATCAATTTGTATCCCTGCAAACTTTTCATTTACTAATTTGTAGCAACAATTCTTCATACAAAAGTTTAGAATTTTACACTGTTAATTGGTTAAAAAATATGATAATAAACATGACAATTATGTTGGTATTACCAACGTTAAATTTAATATAATCAGATTATGAAATTTTTTATTAAAAATTTCACGGTTTCCGGTAGGATTTGAACCTATAGCTCCTGTTCAGTAGGTATGTGGAAACCGTAAAATTTCAAACGACAAATTTAATACCAAGATGTAATAGTAGTTGCAGGTATACCCCTCCCAGTCAATTATTTTTAAATCACGCGGACATTCTATTTAGACCAATATGAGTAAATATGGTCTTTATTACCGGAACTATTAACATAAAACGTCCGTGAGATTTAAAAATGGTTAACCGGGCTGATATCTAGGCAGACACGATATTGATTAATTTAAGTTTAACCTTGGTAATACCAAGGAAATTATATTCATTGAAAAACCAGCGGATTAAAATAATTGAATTGATATTAAATATTGCATCGGCCTAGATATCAGGGGCAGCCACTATTACATGTAGGTCAGGTCCCAGGCGTACGACCCCAGGATCCCTTGGAAGTACGCCCGCCCACGGTCACTCGTCGTGGCCAACGCCGAGGATTAGCAGCCCGCTGATCTCCGCCTAGAAACGGAACCCTCGCGCTCCGTCGCAGGTGCGGTTTCCTTGAGCTGATGGTGAATCGAGTAGCCTGACGCTCGGGTGGCCGTTACCCCGATGGGGTCGAGACTACGTTTCTACCCAGCCCGAGACACGCCAAACGTCGAGGGCAACCAGACCATCGGCAGGAAGCAACCAACCTGCCGACCTCCATCCGGAGATGGGACCGCCGTATTTCGTCGCAGGTGCGGTTTCCCGGTGCCGAAGGTGAATTGAGTAGCCGGAAGCCCGTGTCATGCGCATCCCGACGGCTGCGAGGCCCATTTCCACCCCGTCTAAGCCACGACTCACTCCAGCCGAAGGTGGATCGAGTAGCCGGAAGCTCGAGTGAGTTACCATAGGACGGGGAAACGACGTCCGCCAAATGCGTCGAGGAAAATTCGTTCGGGCGAAAGGTGAACTGAGTAGCTGGACGTCCGAACGAATTCCATTCAGATGGAGAAGTTGAGGGGACAGATTCCCGGTACTTCGAACCCACCATTCGATCCACGATCCACGATGTAGGTCAGGGGTCAGGGATTCAGACTTTTTATTCGATGACATGATTCACAGTTAAGCCAGAATAATCTCTTTATTACTTTTTTATATTGGAATAATTCCCTCCTAGCAGAGAGGCGACTTTATCTAAGGAACGCGCGGTATTTGTTAAAGAAAAGCCGTGGCACGAGACGTCCTTGATTCCTGCCGCTAACAAACCACACCGAAACTACCTATCGGAAATATTCGAGGCTTCGTCCACGTCGATATAAATACTACGCCTGCGGGAGTGGAGCACCAGCAAACTTAACGTTAGCAGGGAAATTAAATTATCATTGAAAAACCGACGGAAATAATATGTTTATAAAAAAAAAAAATCTCAAATTGAAAAGGCAAAGATTTATTTTTCCATCTTTTTTTTTTTTATTTTAATACAGCTCACATAAAAAAGTTAAATATTCAGATATCATATTATCTTTTCCTTTCGAAAATTGTAAAAAATTGTGCAGAATAATTCAAGAAAGTCTGTGACTAGAAAAAAGAATATTATACTTTGGTCAAATTCAATCTTACATGTACAATATACTTATATAATATTTATTATATACCTTTTTTATTTTCATATATATAAAAACTCTAACCTCTGTCCTTAGCGAAATATCTACGGTTTTCGTTCTTTAAAGATTTTGCGATTCTCTTTTTTGATTTCAATTCAAAGTCTGTTGATTATAAGAAATATCACTAAGTGTATCATTAATAAAAGAAAAGAGTATTAAAAGAAATATAGCTAAAGCAGTATATCTAGTATTTTGATTCTAAAAACAAAGCTATGTGATCTTCTAAGTCGTTGACAGTGTGTGATAGCGTTTATTCATAAGTTATAGATAATAATATTAAGGTGGTTAACTGCTCAATATCATAAGAAACATCGATATTACAATGGTATGGCGAAATCAAAGAGTTGGATTTATTCTCTTTGCAAAAAGGACGTCTTCACCGAATTTTTAATACAGTTGTACACTTATAGCTAACAATATAGTTTAAGCTTCTATAGATATATTTTTCAAGTATATGTGTGCCAACGAAAAGTTTAGAAACAAACATGGATTAGTCTTTCAACTAAATTCTTAACTTTAAAAGCTGCTAAGGAAGATATGAGAAATGGATAAAAATTAAACTTACAATATGTAAATAGAATCAGTTGTAAAGAGGCGAAACGTTTTTCTTGTTGATTCTGTTTCTAGGGAAATCTCGAAAATAATACCTAAATTTGAATTTCAATACTCGAGATTTACAAAAAGTTAAGAAAAACTCCCTAGTGGCCCACATAAATAAATTTAAACACAGGTTGCAGTAAATGCAGGATAGAGCTAAATAAAAAATGAAGCGCATATTTAATACGGGAAAAAAAAACTATCGAAGTTAAAGTTATCAAGATATCAACGGAATTGGATTTTCTTTTATAAACACCACGAATACACTGCAAATTGTAGGATATATAAAACCAAGATACGTTACTATACTTTCAATTTTAACAAAGAAATTAGAATTTTAACATTTCAAACTGAAGTATACTTCTTTTTCTTGATGTACCATCTCCATTTCGGAAGTTGGGTATTTTAATTTTGGAAGCTGCGGCTAAATAGGTCAGATGACGTGACATTAAACCATTTTCGCAGATTCCTAAACCAGAATATACTTCCACCAATCTTTTTCCTTGGATTATAAGCTGCAGAATCTCATATATCGGACCTCTCATATATCGGACCTCTCATGATGCGGCCGAGATATTCCTTCTCAATTCCTCTCAGAACCTTCACGTTGATCACATGTTCTGTCCATGATATTCTCAGCATCCTACGGTAAGCCCACGTCACGAAGGCTTTTAATTTCCGCTCGCAATATACGTTGAGGGTCCAAGTTTCTACACCGTACAAAAGGGCTGGGAATACATCCGAATTCTTAGGTCCAAGCTTAGATCATGACCACATAGCAGCTTCTTGAACCTCACAAAGAGTGCACGGGTTTTCTCATTGCGCGACTTTATTTCTGAACAATAATTCACAGAACAGTTAACACTTGCACCTAGATAATCATCCCTCTCGACTCTTTCCAGCCTCTCGCTTTCTTACGTACACATTGAGTTACACCGGATGTGACCTACGTCCCTTACCGGATAGGTAAGGAATTTAAACTAGAGTGTACCGATCATAAAACACGACGTCGGCAGCTTAATTATTTGGAGCATTTCTGGAGTGAAATAAATGGAATAACGGAACCTGTCACAAACCTATCCGCACAATGGCCTGGTTTCGCGAAAATGATATTATGCTCCTGGACTGGCCTGCCCAATCACCGGCGCTGAACTCCATAGAACATCTATGGAGTTTATTATAGCGCAAAGTCAGGCGTCACACAAATATTTCAAAAAAAGAATTAAAGAATCGCCTGCACCCAAAGTGGAACGCTATATGTAAAATGAAGACTGTAAAATGCTTATGGGCTCTTTACCAAAAAGAGTTTCTGCTATAATTAAGGCAAAGGGTAGACCCACTAAATTTTGATTTTTTTTTTTAATAATAAACATTATAACCCTATACTAAGTAGCTTCAATCTATTTCAATTTGATATTCTTCAAAAAACTCCAGAGTTAACCCGGGTGCTCAATATTTATGGCCATGGCTGTACTTTGGTATTCATTCACAATTGAAAATGAAGTTGTACTACCCCAAATGTAAACAATGATGAGAGTAACTGATTTTTCCCAACACAGTGTACATTTAAAAATAAATTTAATTTCCCTAAAATCCATATCAAGAAATGTTTTCCTCTTTACAACCTCGTCCGTAGACTCAACTGAATATCATCACCATTTATCGTGGGTAAATTTTAAAGAAAATATATCTATTATTTGTTTCCAAGCTTTTCAAAATGTTCTAAAAGAAATGAGATTAATTAAGAGATCTATATTTTGGAAATACATATTCTGAGGCTTCTACAAAAATATATTACTGAACACCAAACTGTTACGTCATAAGTTTCAATGTAACGTGCAGACTTAGGACTAACTGGGGTAATGTAATTAAAAATACATTTTTGAAGATTTGTGATAAATTGTTACTCATTGCCCAAAGTTGCCTGGGGTCTGATAAATGAGACTTTACATATTCGATAAACATAACACTTTTCTTACGTAGCTGCTAAGAATATTAAAGCTATTTTTATATAAAAAGAGACATATAAAAAAATGAATGTATAAAAAAATAATCATATAGAAAAAGATCTTATCATTTAGCTATTTGCAGCTCTGCCTTTATGAAAAGTTTAAGTATTAGCAATACACGAACTCGAAAAGTAACATTCCATAACTCACGACCAAATTATGAGATTACTAAGTTTAGAGGTGCATCAGCAAATAACTACGTACACAAATATTTCATCGCCACTTAAATGATAAAATCACTAAAATATAATTTTAATTCTGACAGTCATATAGTTTTATTAAGAGTTGCATATTTCCAATATAAAAACACATAAAATTAAAAACATTCACAATTGTTAGTTAATAGAGTAAATTCAATCTCGATCATTTCACGTCCACTGTAACACTCTAATGAATGCAACATCCCGTTGCTTAAGGCGTCGCTAACGTTTTTTGATGTTATTTTGCATTAATGTATATAATAACTAGCATCCCTCAACGTTATTAATAATAAATAAATGCATTTTAGTAAATACAAAAGTGTTATACAAATTTCGTATATCAATATATATAATGTATATACAAAATGGCACTCATGCAAATAAAAATAACTGTAATTTGTAATTAGATCTGCACGTTTAATGTAGTATAACGTAAAATAATAGCTAATTCTCAAATATTTGCCATAAATACGTGAGAGGGTAATTTTTACAATACGTAAATTAAGGTGTAAATAAAGAATAATGAACCTGCAAGAATATAAAAAATTGGATGGTTTTATTTCGAATTTGAAAGTTCAAATAACATGTGAATTTTCCAAAAATAACTTCTGCAATGTGCACTACCGGACATAACCGGAGCAACAAACGTTGCAATTGAATGTTTGTGATTGATTTCAGTAAATTATTAGACTTCCAAGTAATTTTGTTGCGTGATTATGAAATGCTACGCAATGCAGATAAAATAGATAAAAATGCAATGATAAGAAAAGACGTTGTTGCAATTTTGTAAAAGAAAATAAACTAATTATGAATGGAATAAGAATGAAGCAATTGTTAGTAGGCTTTGCAAACACTTAGTCATTCATAATTCATCGAACTGGCAAGTTTGTCAAGTAATCACCAGGATTTGCAGGAGTGTTTTTATACCATTTTAAAATCCCTCGCGGAGTTCATATTTTGGTAGATTTAAAAAATAAAATTATTGAAGCATATCAACGTGGAGTACAACAAAGCGAAATTCCGCGTCAGTTTAGTTTACAAAGAAGTACAGTATTTCGCATAGTAAAACAGTTCAATCAGTATGGAATGATAATACTTCCAAAAAGAAAGGGACGTCCTCCAAAAACTAGCCTGCTAACGGAACGAGGCATTAAACGAGCATTATACGCAGACCCTTTTAAATCGGCACAACACATTTGAATTGGATGTGCAATAATATATCTACAAAAACAGTACAGTAACGTCTCATGTCTTATTGTTTGCAAAATAGGCGTCCTGCCAAAAAAAACCTTTGTTATCGAGGAAAAAACGAGTCGCACATCTACAATTTGCAAAGACGCATTTAAAGTGACCATACAAAAGTGTAAAATAGTATTATTTTCTGACGAAAGCAAGTTTGATTTATTTAATTCCGATAGGCACTCACCCGTCTGTGAAGCATGGTAATATAATAGCGTGAGGTTGTTTCTTAGGGTTTGGTATAGGTCTATTTCATAGAATTGAAACAACAATAGATAAGTTTGTTTACTTAAGACATTTTAAGGAACACAACGTTGCCGTTTGCAGAAGAAAACATGCCCTTGCGATGGATCTGTTGCAGGATAACGATGCAAAACACACAGGAAGGGTAATTGGCGAATGACCTAACGTAAATAATATTGCACGTCTCACATGGCCAGCCCAAAGTCCGGACCTCGATCCCATATAAAATCTATAGGATGAGGCCGAGTTAAGAGTGAGACAAAAACGCTGTAAAATAAAGCAGAATTATTTGAGAATATGATACGAATATGGACGATGTATTAACTCAATGCCTCGAGGGTACGAGGAAGTCATAATAATAATAATATCGTTTATTGCCGAACAGAAAATAATTCCATTTACAGAAAAATGTGAGAACTCCTAAAGATTTCATGGCAGAATTTCGCACGGATACCATGCGGTCTGCAAACGACAAATTTGCATCAAACAGCGCGCCCAGGTTAATCATAGATGAATGCCTAGGAATAATAGTTTGACTCACAGCATATTGATAACTGCAGAGTTTATGACATCTAGAGTAGCTTATGACAGCACACTTACCTAGATTCAAATGAACTTCATTCTGTGTACACCATCTGACAATAGTATCCAGACTGTTCTGGAGAAACAAACAATCTGCCGGGGAGGTTATGGTATTGTAGATATTAAAATCGTCTCCGTATGCATATGTACATTACAGTCCAGTTAAATACGAGCGGATCAATTGCGTTACACTTGCAGAAAAACCAAAACTACTTAACTTATATCATAACAGAATGATCGATACTGACAAATGCCTTACTAAAATCGGTATATAACACATGCACTTGTTGACGTTCATCTATAGATTCGGCAATATACTGGGCTAACTCTGCAAGCTTGGTTGTAGTAGCTCTCCCAGGAATTAAACCATGTTGTCGCGTAGATAAATAAGGTCTGACAGTAACGTAGATTTTGTGAGACAGAAGTCATACGCAATAAGGCATATTGGTGCCATTATCAATTAATTAGTACAATATTTTAAGCTCCTTATAAGGTGTAAATCAAAAATAACAAATAATACATGATTCAAACAAGTTTAAATAAATGGTTGCTCGATTTTTGTCTCGTTTATAATTAGTTTCGTATTAAAAAAATGCTGTTATGGTTCTTTGGTATAATTATCTCTTCGATTTTTTTAATGTTTATAAAGTTATACACTGTGCAGAATTTAATAAATATTCATCAAAACGCTCAGTGTAATAATTTACTCAAATCTGTTAGAAATTATAAAACATACAACGTTTGTGGCTCCATCTATGTCCGATAGTGTAACTGCGGTAAATGAACACAAAAACAAAACGTAGTAATACCCCCCAATCACAGCTCATTGTCGGTTAGAGAATTTTTGGCAGAGAAAAATATTCCAGTATTCCAGCATCTGCCCTACAGTCCCGACAAGGCTCCATGTGATTTTGTTTTTCCCACGCTTAAACGAAAATTCAAAGACTTCCGAGACAGATTCTAAACAGACTTTCAGATTTGTTACCAGGAACGGGAACTTTGAAAAGGACAATATTAAATTGTAGATACATTCAATTAAACACTTTAAATTGTTAGACATACGTCGTATAATGAACTTATTGTTTTGCATATGATTGTATAACTATTTCTGGAGTGGGAGTCCGTAATTCTTAGTCGACACGGGCTACTAACACTAGCCTATCTCGACGTCGACTTGAACCGGAATTTTACGGTGTCAAGTTTGAAAAAAATGTCACGAATTTGCCTGCAAAAAATGGGTTGACAACTAATATTTGCAAAATAATATTATAGTGTTATTGTAATATATTCAAATATACGGTAATTATTTTGCCCATATTCAATAATTCATTATATTAAGCAGAACGAGGGAATAATTGAAAGTTAATTATGAATAGACGTGAACTTCGTAAGAATGTTAATTCATGTATTTACTACGATTAAAGAGTAAATTTTAATTAGATACTCCTAATTCAGCCTCCCCCCTCCTCTCCCCCTCCCAAAAAACTAACAAAACATCTTTCTAATAGTGTTAAAAACCAGTATTTACTTTATCATGAACGTCCATTTATGTTATTTTCATCAAATTTTAAAATTGCCCATTTCTTTTTCAACGCGCTTTAAAATTTCTATAGTTCCAGGTTCTTTCTTTAACGCTAATTACTAAATAAACTGTACATATTTTATCCCAGACCATTTAATCTTTATTCCATTAATTAGATGCGCCCATAATTGTTTTGTTTTTATCATTAGCATTGGGTGTTGAAAATTGCCCAGTTTTCTATGTCGTTCCATAAAATTAATCGAGATTTTCCAATGACTGTACCTTTTATTCTAAAGCCCATCTAATACAAAGAAATATGGAGTAATAATGTATTAAAGAGTGTTATTTAATATCCTTGCATTAAAACAGATTTTGTTAATTTTGTTAAAATTAAAATAAATTGTCAGTAGAAATAAAATAGTAATTATTATCCTTGCATAATTTTCTATCGAACCATCTTCTATTACATACCGTCGTAAATTATGATATCACATAATACAAATATAAACAAACAGTTAATACATTTTGATTTTGAATAGCCGCCAAGAAAATATCCTCTCTTGGAGAGTTATAGAAACCAAGCAAAATGTAATAGAATGAGATGCGTGACACAAACGACACCAACTTTGCTGTCGAACATATTTCGTTAGTTTGGTCGATGGCTAAGTGTCAAATAAACGTTGCAAAATCACGATTGTTTCGACTAACACACAATGAGTTGTGACTGGGGGCATTATTGTGATGCAATATCAACGAGCTGACAATATCAGGTCGCACACTCGAAAACCTTTTTCGCAAACTTTCAAGAACTTCGCGACAAATGGTTTGATTCACTTCTTTGTGCTCAATTCCACTAGAATCAAATTTCAGAACAATAAACAACATCCAAAGAGTCCCGACTCAGATTCTAAACATCCTAAGCAAATAAGACTTTCAGAATTGTTACCAGGGTTTGAAAACTAGCTAGAGACGCTGTGTGCTTTAACACTTTAAAATCTTAGACACACCTCGTGTAATGTCATTATTACCTTGCACGTGACTGTATATTAATCTTTTCTAAACTGTTTCTGGTTTTTCCAGACAATGTTGCAAAATCATCGTCATTGTGTTTATCACATTTTAATCCAAACATATTCGTAAAATATACAGTTAAACGTAAACGATATACATTTTGTTTGAAACAATAAACAATAACTTTATAAAAAAAAAAACGTATCAGTAGTTACAGTAAAAATTCACAACAGAAAGAAAAACCGTAAACGTACAGATCTATTTTCTTCAGCTGTAGTGTCAATATATAAATACTAAATAAAGATGAGTGAATAGAATCCATTCATATTTCTCCTTTTAAGTATTTTTTTTTTAAATCTCATTGTAATTGACGTATAAAAATATCGTATTTTGCATCACGGGATATAATAAAAAGATTCATACGTTGACGATGAAAATGTAAGACATGACAGCCTTTCTAAAAATATCGGATAATCTCAGTAAATTTTCTTCTAGTATGCATAATTAATTTTCTTAAGGTATTACAAAGAGTTAACGTCGTATGAATTGTATATAAAAAAAATGAGCATCCTAGAAACATCGTTACACTTGAACGAAAAATAACAGCGTACTCTCACAGACGTGCTTACATATCGAAATAGTATTAAATGCATTATTTTTCTTTGCGAAAGGACCCGCAATGTTTTCGATATTCACATAATATTTAATTTTGATAACTATTTTACTTTAAGAGCTACAAGGACGTAACTATTGGTTTTTCACTCCCCTTCACATTTTTTTTATGGTTTTGAGATTAAGTAACACGACACAAAAAAGATATGAATACAAGCGGTTGCGTTTTGAAACTTATGCTACTATTCATGTTTATAGGTATAAATTAAGTTTACAATGTATATTGACTTATTTATATGCCCTGAAAGTACTTGGGATGAGTGCGTTTTCTTAAAGTTGACATAAACATCGTTGTGGAAAGAAAGCTGTAAGCAAGTTAACAGTTTAAGATAATATAAAAAACAAACTTTGCGCACAATTGCGTAAGTTGCTATTTATGTATGGGGAATTGACAACAATGGTGTTGCTAGGCATTATAAAGTTTGACAAGAAAAGGTTTAGGGAGACAGAAGGATATAATATATTTTTTGGCAATCCGCTAACATTAACGATGGCATCATAAAAGGCATAAACTAATGTACAGCTGGAGAACAGAGCTTCCAGAGTACAGAGGAACTTCAAAACAACGTCACGGATCATCTCAACTCACTGGTGACAAGATTCTATGCAGAGGGGATAACAAATGCATCAATCTTCACGGTGATTATATAGAAAAGTATGTTTATGCATAAGTAGTGGTAATAAATTAATTTTGTCATTTAGATTTATCTTTTTTTTATGAACTATCGGAGGAAAAAAATCGCACGTAATTTTCGAAGCAGGTTTAAAGCAATACTCTTTTAATCACCCAATAGTGTATTAGTCTGGATAAATCTGATTTAGGAGAATAACCAAACGAATTGGGGTTTCCTGAAAAGTGGAACTCTTTCTGCTGGACTTTAAAAGAGACAAGTCAGCAGTGGAATACAAGTGAAAGTCGGTATTTTGCAAATAAATTACGTTATCCCGTTACCCACGTTCTTTAAAAAATTAAGTTCTGAAATTTCATACGCGTTTTACTCAAAAGTCTTACGTGCTAGGAAAACTCAGAAAGCAGATTCGAAATTAGCAGGACGCTTTAGTTTATGTGATATTCAAAAAGGTTAATTCTATATATCAGTGTAGTAGAATTACACTAGGATGACAGAATAAAATAGACAACAGGTAAAGCGGTAAAAATATGTAAACAGCTAAACTCTAAGAACGAATTAAGAACTTTCTCTTGTCATTAGGGTAGGGGTAGATGTATCGGAAGGAATTCGTCATAGTTTAGTATCGTTACAACTATGCCTCGCTTACAATGTTCGAGTGATATTAGCGACTTCACCCGGGGTCGCATCGTTGGCCAGAGTGAACGCTTCGCAACGTGAAATAAGTAAATTTTTTAATATTCCGTTGTCCATAGTTAACCGTGTGATTACACAATTTAAACGCAAGGAAAAAACTACAGTGGAGCCGAGACCAGGTCGTGCCGAACCTTCTGAAAGAAGTAAAAGGGTGCTTGTGCGCGAAGTGTTAAGAGAACCGCGAAAAAGTGCAGCTGAGTTTGCGGCAACTTCACAGAAAAGTCAGCTCACCGTCCTGCGATACCTCCACAGTGTGGGGATGTATAAAAGGGTGGCAAAGAAAAAACCTCTCCTTACGTCGTTTCAAAAACGGCACCGAATGGCTTGGGCAATCGAAATGCGAACGAAGCCCGAAGAGTTTTGGCGGTCTGTCATTTTTTTAGACGAAAGCAGATACTGCCAATTCAGTGATAGTGGTCGTACATGGGTATGGAGACGTTCGTCACAGCAACTGGACGACAAATTTTTGCATCACACGGTGAAATACGGCGGTGTGAACATCATAGTGTGGGGCGCGATATGGTATGGTGGAAGATTGTAATTAGTAATCTGCGATGGAAATATAAATGCGGCAAAATATATCCAAATATTAATAGAAGGACTACTACCGATATTCGACAACG
This sequence comes from Trypoxylus dichotomus, assembly GCA_023509865.1. Taxonomy (NCBI): domain Eukaryota; kingdom Metazoa; phylum Arthropoda; class Insecta; order Coleoptera; family Scarabaeidae; genus Trypoxylus; species Trypoxylus dichotomus. Next base: position 42,690,030 of record CM042081.1, read on the forward strand.
CCACTTTAATAGAAGATGGAGCACCCTGCCACAAAGCAAGAACAACAACCACATGGAAAGAGGAACAGGGGATTCGGATTTTACCATGAATCCGATAGAGAATGTTTGGCACATAATCCAGACAAATATGACGAAACGACCAGGAAAACCCAGCAATAAGGAAGAACTCATGGCAGCTGTTACAGAAGAGTGGTTAAATATTCCAGAAGACACCATTAATCATTTAATAGATTCTATGCCACGGCGACTCGCAGCACTTCACGCAAGTAAAAGTGGATCGACAAAATATTAGCCTAATTTAAAAATTTTAAAATATTTTGTATATATAACGAGAATAGAATCCTTTTTTTTAATTAGTAGGTGTCTATTTTATTCTGTCACCCTAGTGTATTTTTTTTAACAATATTAACTACTGTCGTACAAATGTTAACAGAAGGATGATGGGGGTAAAAGGAGTACTCTAGAACCTCCTTGTATTCTTTAAATCTTTCAAGGGGCCTTAATCTATATCAAATTTAACTTTTATTTCAATTTTATAGCACGAAAAGTTAAAAACAGAATCTGAATTTAGCCAAAGAAAAAAAAAAAGAAACTTACAATGATTACATAAGGAGACATTTACGTTGACGGCGTTTCTGAGGTTCAGGCCTTAGGACGGCCCTGACGGCTTCGTCGAATACATGCTTCAAGCCTCTTTGCGTAAGCGCCGAACATTCCATATATTTCACAGCACGAATCTTATTCGCTAATTTCTGGCCTTGTTCGCGCTTTATTGGACTAAGACCTTGATCCGCAAGAGTGCTTAAAGTTTCACGGTCTTCTCTTAGGTCTATTTTTGTGCCTGGAAATTTAATAAAGATCAAAATACACAACTGCCGATATCAAAGTATATAAATTAATTGCAGCAAACAAAAACATTTAAACAGTAAATGTACGTCAAGCTCTTAAGATTCCTTAATGCCGCCTCATAAAGTAAATATAACCGTGGAAGCCGTGGGGAGTCGGGTTGGTGGTGTTCGCAGGACCGGTGTTGGCTCGCGGACTGTAGTTTGGGGACCCCTAATTTACAGTAAAACATGGAGGAGGAGGAATGGTATATTCTAGGCTATCTAGGGTCAGATAAATATTTATTTGCAACAGAACGGATTAGAAATCTATTCTTTGCGATTCTTCTTATTTCCAGGATAAGGCACTATGCTAACACATGGGCTGAAAAGTCCCGAGCCTAACACATAGATGACGCTAGTTTTATTGCAGTCACCTTTCTCTCAGTTAGTACTAACCTTCAAAAGACAGCTGTTAAAATTTCATAATATTCTATTCATTAGTTTGTGCTAAGAGTCACGCTACTTTTGTTATTTTCAAAACAATGGATCAAAAACAATTTCGTGTTTTAATTTTGCACCGCCTCTTGATGGGAAAAAATACCGTTGAAGCGAAGCAATGGCTTGAAAAGTGTTATGGGGACTCCGCTCCATCAGAAACAACAATAAAACGTTGGTTTGCCGACTTCAAACGTGGTCGTAGAGACATCGATGATGCAGAACGCAGTGGACGCCCAAATGAGGCGGTAACACCAGAAAACATCAAAAAAATTCACAAAATCGTTTTGAGTGATCGAAAAGTGAAGTTGCGTGAGTTAGCTGACATCGTAAAGATATCAAAAGAACGTATTGGCTTTATATTGCATGAGCATTTGACTATGAGAAAGCTCTGTTCAAAGTGGGTGCCGCGTTTGCTCACTGTTGACCAAAAACAAGAACGTGTTGATGATTCTGAGCAGTGTTTGGCCATGTTTAAACGTAACAAACCGGAATTTTTGCAACGCACCGTGTCACAAGTCAATCAAAACAATGGCAAAACTACATGAATTGAACTTCGAATTGCTCCCACATCCACCGTATTCGCCAGATTTGGCTCCCAGCGACTACTGGCTGTTCGCAGACCTCAAAAAACTGCTCGCCGGTAAGAAATTTCGCACGAATGAAGAGGTTATCGCTGAAACTGAAGCCTATTTTGAGGCAAAAGATAAATCGTTCTACAAAAGTGGTATTGAAATGTTAGAGCGGCGCTGGAATGATTGCGTTGCTCTTGATGGAGATTACGTTGATGAATAAAGCTAATTTTGAACCAAAAAAACGTGTTTTCTTTGTTAGGCCCGGGACTTTTCAGCCCATGTGTTATATATCGTGATGAATAAAAATATTAGTCTGGTCTTCACTATCCCCTGACACGTCAATCAATCGAACACTTATAACTTATTTTAAAAGAGAATGTTCAAAAACATCAGTTCAGATCGCGTGAAGAATTGAAACGCACTATTATTAATATTTGGTATAAAATTATTCCAGCAGTATGCAGAAGATTACTGATCCCAATACTCGAATTTTGTACCAGCACTTATAAAGATGAAGGAGGAACCAACAAAATATGAATACTTACTATAACAATGAATTATAATAGAAATGTTTGAGCACTATAATTTTTGTATTACTGAGAAATTTTAGGTGTGTCTAAAATATACGAGCACTATGGCATCTTTCATTTATATTCTTCGTAGAAAGCGGGGAAAAAAAATCGTTGCTTTAAAAAGAGAAATTTATTTTGTTAGTTGAATATGTTCGTGTTTTTCGACTCAACTTTCAGAAGATCTTATATAAGATTTTTAGTGAAGGTAATTACAAATGCCATTGTTAGGGATCTCAAAACTGAATTATAGGGTTAATATAGTTTAAACTGGACTTGCATCTGTTAAAATTTTCAGAACAAAAAATCTGAAAATTGATACATTTTAGATCCATGGTATTAATACCATTAAACTTTGCATTTAAAAGGGCTACTCAAATAATTCAAAATATGTAAATTATTCGATTTGAAACAAAAAAGTTCCTATCTTATTTCTGGTTTAATCAACAATGCTCTAAAATTAAAAACATTTTTAGTCATTAGTATTTAAACCGTAATATCATTTACCACAATTTTAAAGTGACTTTGCCTAGTACTTGACAAAACAATTCTCCAATAAAATTTGTTAACAATTAAACATTCGAAAAGGACTTACTACGTACAATTGTGACACTTTTAAAAAGTATAACATTTGTTTTAAAAATCAACAGAACACATCGTTTAAACAATGCTGCAATTTGTGTTAAGCAATTATCCTTTTGTTAATTGTATCTTAATCAACATCCTTGCTAGTTTGTTTATTTTGACTACATTGTAGCAATGATAACAACTGGTGTGAATTTAACTTGTATTTATCCACATATAGGGTGTCATCAAAATTCATCATTTCTTATTCTAACGGATGGTACTACTCGTCAAATAAAAATCATTTTTAGAAAAATTAGTAACAGAATCTGACATGTATAGAAATTACATGTACTTATTCCGATACTGTTTTCAACCATTATATCTTCTAAGCATCTAAATAAGCTATCACAGAAGAAACAATATTCAGCGTTTTTAAAACATTTTGAAAAAAAAAAGATTAATGTCTCATATGAAATCTAAGCCCGATGGAAAGCAACTGATGTCTTTTTCGAAATTAATATCATCGACTTTGTTTCATATTTCTTATCCTAAATGTGTTGTTGATCAGTAATATTATTACTATTATTACGTAACACGATACCAATATGTACACTACCGCTCAAAAGTGTTTAGGCACCCCTGTTTTCATGGATTATTCATATAGTATTATGTTTACCAAAAAAACATTATAATAAAATGAAATACGTATTTAAAATGTAGCTCAGTAAGATAAACACCCATTATATCGCATAAGGTTTACTATCATTTACCTGCACTCGGTCAGATTACCATAAACTGTTGATTGCGGTGCAATTACAATAACACTCCCTCTGAATATTCTGGGTAAATTTAGTCATCTGTTAGATTGTAGGTAATAATGTTTAAATTACCTTCCTAGAAGATTATAGTGAAATCTGTAACCTATGGTCAGTTGCAGTGTGGTATTTACTCTATTCACGTCGTGAGCAAAATATCATGTGACAATTTTTTAAAATGCCTCCGCGAAGAGAAATTAGTGCAGAAACACGTGCGCTTATAATAGCTTACCATAAAAGTGGCATAAGTAATCGACAAATTGCCAAAAAAATGAAAATACACCACGCTACGGTTGACTATAACGTAAAAAAATATCGGGAAAAAGGCAGTTTTCTTAATAAAAGACGGAGTGGAAGGCCAAAAGCGACAACATCTGCAGATGATCGCAGAATAGTGGTTACCAGCAAGTTAAATAGACGCAAAACAGCCCCGGAAATCACCGCAGAATTAAATGTTGGTCGCCAAAAACTAGTCAGTGTTTCTACAGTCAAACGTCGCCTACAGAAAGCCGGGCTCCATGGACGTATTGTGATGAAAAGGCCATTACTACGCAAACAGAACAAGCAAAAGCAGCTTAAATGGGCTCGTGAACAACAACACTGGACCATAGAAGAGTGGAACAACGTCCTATGGACAGATGAGTCCAAATTTGAGCTGTTCGGAACCCGAAGACGCATATTCGTAAGATCTGTGGGTGAACATGCCAGAGAAGAGTGTATTGCTGCTACCGTGGAGCATGGTGGAGGTTCTATCATAATTTGGGGCTGTTTTGCTGGCACTAGTGTAGGGGACATTGTGAAAATTGACGGTATATTAAAAAAAAGAAGGCTACCGTGAAATTTTGACTTTTTGGTCAAAATTTTATCTTCCAGCAAGATAATGACCCAAACAATTCCTCTAAATTATGTAAAGACTATTTACGCCATTTAGAAGAGGAAGGAACTCTCAAAATTATGGAATGGCCTCCCCAGAGCCCCGACTTGAATCCAATCGAGTTACTATGGGAAGAACTAGATCGGGAAGTACGGAAATCGGCTCCGACATCAGCTACTGACGTGTGGAACAAATTACAATCAAATTGGACCTCAATAACACAAGAAACTCTGGCAAAACTTATTGCGAGAATGCCTCGATTGTGTGCTGCAATTATTAAATCAAGAGGAGGTCACATAGATGAAAGCAAAATTTAAATTAAACGTTTTAATTTTCACATTTATTTAATATATTTTTATTCATATACGTGTATCTGTACATAAAAAATAAATATTATTAACATTTTTGCTGAGTTTTTATACATTTTTGCTGTCAGTGAGAGTGCCTAAACACTTTTGAGCGGTAGTGTATATAACACTGACGTCAAATTCAATGTTTTCAAGCGGATTTAATCAACTTGAGTTTCATATATTTTTTATTGGCTTATATGTGAGATCTTTCAAATCTATTGTATATGTAAAAATTTAAAATCTTATTTTCGACTATAAATAATTTTTGAAAATTATTATGCACCCTAATGTTGCAAACACACTAAATACATTTAACATATGATACTATCACATCAATCCACCACTATTAGTTTATTGCTGATCGAGTTATAAGTTCCATATACCATGTCATTCTCGTTTTATCCCCCGATTATCCCAATGCGTGATATTTGGTACGTGTTAAAGTTGCTTTATCTTTTAATTTGCATGTAGGTCATGACCTACGCTGTTATTGATATTTTCTAGTTTTTACTATTACAATTTTTTTTAGCATCTTGTAGTATATCGTTGTTACGCTTTAAGTATTGCAGTGTTTGCTTTTTGCGTTATATTTCCGATTTATGTCCATTGAGTACTTTATCGGTTATCACTTAATTAATCCGGATGATTTTTATTTGGGAGGTCACTTGAAATATTCTACGGCAATAATTAAATTAATAACAGACAAGAAATACAACAACGTAATGAAATAATAGCCACACCAGCCATAACGAGATCATCGATATTTGAGCCTCTCACGCATCGTTAGAGTAGCGTTGACAAGTGCCATTCATAAATAGTATCTCAGACTTTCACGGCCGTTTGTCATTGTCGTAACGGTTGTCGGGTTCCACCGTGTCACTAGGTCTTTTGTCCCTCCCACACGGAAGAGCCGGTTTCTTAAACACTTGAACGGAGTACACCCCAACATTCAATTCATGATTGAGCTAGAGCATAATATTCCCTGTTCTGGACGTTCCTCTCCACAAAGCCCAAGCAGCGGCAACAACTAGTGTGCTCAGGAAACCTACGCATACCGACCGTTATCTACACAATAATTCTAACCACCACCCACGGCAGATGAATACGGTGGTGCGCACGCTGGTCGAACGAGCACGCAAGGTATGCAGCGAGGAACAGTTACAAAAGGAATTGGACCACCTCAGACAAGCGCTGCAATGTAACGGTTATTTTGAGAATATAATCAATCGCGCCATCACGAATAAACCTCCATCCAGGGACAAGAATGATCGGGAAATAGAAACGTTGGGTACTACATACCTACATAAACAACACTACAGACACGATAGGATGAGTGTTTAAACGTTTCAACATTCGGACAGTTTTTACTCCATAGGGACAAAAAACCTACTAACACGGCGGAGCATGACAACCATTACGACTAAGTACTACTCAGTCAAGACAAGACTCCTATTTCTTGCGAGCATATGCATATGACCTTGCATTATTATATGCGCACTCTGATTTGAATGCAGGTCAACCAGTGGCTCTAAAACTTCGCAATAAAATGAACACAAGTGATTTCTCAATTACTATGAAATTCGTGGTATCCATTTTTTCTTTACAATATTATAAGTACATGAATTTTGTTGACGCCCTGTATTTACAGAATAAAGAAATGATTTATAAAGAGACCTATTTTACTTAACGGAAGTAAAATTCAACAAAAAATATCCTTTAAAACCTTTAAGCCATTTAAATATAAAATATTTGAAACAGGAACTAACGTTAAGTTCTAACTACTACCGTGACGTTAATGAATCTTATTATCGGTTAGACACATTACCCGCGATTTAACTACAATCACTTTTGTCATAAGATAGGGAGATAAAAAGGCAGGATATGTTACATCGATATTCTTTGGATAACTACACGTGCAAATCATGCCATAGCAACGTGATTCCTTGCTAGACATAAAAATTAAAGGAGCTTTCATTGTATCCTTCTCAAGGTCGTCTTATATTCCAAAATTATACGTTGAATGAATATCGTTTGAATTAAAATTGAAGTACAGTTTAAATCCATTAAAAATATACTTTTTATATTATGTGAGCTATTTAGTACTTTGCTTTAATTTATTTTCAAGGCAACAAACAAAGCTAACAATGTTAAATTTATGCAGAATGGAATAAGATACAATGCCTTAACTTATTGATTTCTAAACCAAACCTATGAAAAGATTTTGGTTTAATACAGGCTTTCACGACCGTTGTCTAATATTAAAGTGTCTTCAAAGTTTTTAAAGTTGTTACTTCACATGTAATAGTCAGCTGTTTCAGCAAATTTACCTTTATGAAAATCACCACAGCTATTCCAACATTATTATTTTTCGATATAAAAAGCAAAAGTAAATACATGTTACGCAAGAAATTTGCATCAAGCCCACGAAAACTATTCTGAACAAGAATACGATAATCAGACAAAAGCTACTATAACAGAAGTACATTAATCTCAGACAATAAACATATTCGCATTGTAGACATAGTTATAAATGCATCGAAATCATATTCAAAGCTTCTCCCAACGTTGCTTACCTACTAATATCATTGGAGCATCTGGACAGTGGTGTTTAATTTCAGGGTACCATTTCGATGTTACATTTTCAAATGACGAAGGCGATGCTACACTGAAGCATATTAGGAACACGTCTGTTTGTGGATAGGAAAGTGGACGTAACCTATCATAATCTTCTTGTCCCGCTGTATCCCATAAACCTAAACTAACTGATATACCATCTACTACCATAGGCGCCGAATAATTATCAAAACTAAAACAAAACCACTTTGAGAAGGTACGATAACACACAGGTAACATTCATCATACACTGTTGGAACATATTCACCAGGAAAACTATCTGTTGTATATGATATTAACATACAAGTTTTGCCTACTGTACCATCACCAACAACTACACATTTAATAGGGCGCCCTGATGACATTTTCTTGTTTCTAAAAGGATAAAAATACATTATAACCTAACACTTGGGCTTGGTCGTTTAGTTTCTACATATACATAACAAATGTGAAAATTAATACATTATAAGGATATAATATTTACCTATTTAAACGTTAAAGACCTAATAGTTTACGTACTATTCGAAATTAATTAAAAAAAGAATAATAATACGTCTACTAAACTTAGCCGAGTTACAAACTAAGAAAAACAGTCACGTTAACAATGGAAATTCCATTGATGCCATTCCAATGAAAAATGTGTTAAAAGGAAAGAACAATATGCCAATTAATCAATATTCTGAATTTTGGAGATCTATATCGAAATAATTAAATAACCTGAATGGAAAATAACAAGGCAGTTTATTTAATAATGGCCATTATAACAATCGCTTAAAGTCAATGTAGTATTTAGGTATCAATTGAGGCACTTTCCACTGGTAGAGTGGCTTATCAACTTACTCCAAATATTCCACTACTGTTAATTGATAGTTATGGTTTTGTTGATGTCCGGATAGTTGATTTTAAATAAGTAAATACATTGATAATTTATAGTAAATATTTAAGCCGCAACATAGCTCCCGTAAATCTCTTTTTACACACTTGTTATCCGCGTTAATTATTTTGCAACCTGCTGTGAATAAAATTGAAGTTAAAATTTGGTAGAAGAAGGAGCATTTTATTTTTAACAGGCTTATTTCTATTTTTAGAGAAAAAGCTGAAAGTAAATTTAAGTCAACTTAATACAATTCCGTGTCTGGAGGTCTAAAAATGAAAAACATTCCACTAAATGAAGTAGTTTATTTTACTTTTAGGATGGATGTTAACAGAATTTCTTTTGTATATTTATAAGAAAACATGTCTTTCCTCTTTCTAATCTCATAATTTGACAAATATAGAATAATCGTTCGCAGCTAGAATGTCTACCTCGCAATAATATAATACTCTCAAGAAAAAATCGTTTGATTGAATCACAAATAACTAATTTTTATAAAAAAATAAAAGGCATTAATGGTAAATCAATTCATTACACCTAAAAATTAACTTAGCATTTATTGCAAATTTTAATGTTTACATAAAATATCTATAACATTCGTAACTTATATCTATTGTTGGAAATTGTAATCATGGGAATCCATGAAGAATTAGTATGAAGATAGCAATTAAAGAATTTGCAAATGTTAAATTACAGAAATCGCAGTGTAATAGGCTACATTCCCAAATATGCTCATAGAATAAGAAATAGTTTCAGTTGATGTTTGAAGACAATTATTGAATACCGAACTGCCTCTAATTTTATTAATTATACTCCATTTTTTTTTTAATTTGGAGGAGTAAAATGAAAAGACGCGTTTACACAATGGAATTTTTGAAAGCTACTTTTTGACAGCAGTTTTAATACTAGCTAGAATTTTCTATAAGTTATAGTTACGGAATTATTATTACAACGTAAATGTAGGGAGAAAAGTTAAATACAAACGCACTCAGCCAAATATACGATCTAAACGTCAATCAGTAGTTGCAACAATATGGCGGCCGACAACATATTAAATATCGCTAGTATAATTTTTTCCGAAAACTGACCAACAGTTAGCCTACTTTTTGGCGCTTCAATTCAAAAACACTCCTCCGAATTAAAAAATAGAATATAGAAGCTAAAATTTATTTCGACAGATATGGAATAATGTTTTATGTATATCAATTAAGTATTTGATGTAGAGTTCATTAATTAAATAATAACGCTTTAAAAGAGTAAATAGGTAAGACTATTGGTTTGAAGCTGAAATGATATGAAGCGAAGTCTATTTTTTACTTATAATTAATTTACATTAATCGAATTAGTACGAAACTAAAAAAATCCAAATAATACAGTAATTTGTATTTAGAATCTATTGTGATAAGTATTTTTATTTCAATTCTATTTGAATATATGCTAATTTTTTTAGCTTTAAATCGATCAAATGATAATTTACATAAAAATGTAGCTAACATCTTGTTTTACTTTTTCCAACGCTGATTAAGACATTGTTAATATTAATCTTATTTATCTCTTGTTAATTATTATCAAACTGTCGCTTAAACTCTAATGTTTTGTTGTGTGGGTGTCTTACAACTTTTGCACAAAATTAGAAAAGACAATTAATATGAGTAATGAGTTGTTTTAAAAAGAATTAAGCCTTGCAAGAATTGCACGAAACAAAGGCGTTTGCCAAAGTTTACTATCTTTCTCAAAATAGAATATGCATATGTTGAACATTTTTTGAAATACAACTACGGTTAAAGCATGAATCGGGACCGTTTAATGAACTTCAGAATGCTTTTCCGTGCACAAAAACAAATATATTAGCAATAGCGTCATTTGTATTTACAGACAGATTTTTGAAATAATCAAAACAATTAATACATGAGAAATATACTAAATAACGTAGAAACGGATACAGTTATACTAAAAAAATATTGTAAACTAAAAGTGTTGGGCAAAAATTTTCATAATCTCAGGTTAAATACGAAATAAAATATTTATGAGTGATACTAATCTTGAACATAAATTGGCAGATTAAAAAAAATATTGGTACTTAATGATTTATTAGAAAAATTCGAACCATAATGAACCATCGTAGGGATAAAGAGGTTTAAAAAGGGAGATAACAGAAGAGTAATGAGACGTATTAAAATATCTATTATCGTGGGTTGTTTAATTCAAAATTTTATATATTTTTTAATTAGAGGGAACACTTTTTTGTTTTACTTAGTAATTAAAAGGCAGATTCGTGATAATATCTGTAATATGTTTTTATTTTACTACACAGATTGATTCGATATATATTAAAATTCAGTTTATGAAACAACGGATTAATAAACATAGTTCTTTACAATTGGCATGTACAGAGAATGTTAAGTTCTTCTGGATTGAAATATAAAATATGAAAGACCTCTTATTTTGCTTAAAGTACCAATGCGTTTTTCAGGGATCTAAAATGCATCGAAAGAAAGTCCTTTTTCCGACGTAGATAAAGTGGCCCAAAGGACTAGTTTTCTTTTGACGTTCTTAAAGTGCGTGGGAACACTAATGTCTGAAAAATGTAAAGTTTTTACTGGTTTATTGGCTTGCTAAAATAAAATTCAACTTACATACGTATAAAATATATTAAAAAAAAAATGATTCTTAAATATTATAAATACGGGTTTCTTAAAAATAACTTAAGAACAGGTTATCTTGACATATTATTGATTAAGTGCGTGCTCCAACACAGTGGTGATTCGTAAAATCTTTTCCTACTCATAATATTTTATGTATTTCAAATTGTATATTATTTGTAAATATTATATTGATAATGTAAGAAAATAAAAATATCACAACTGCATATCTTTTGTATTATAATTTAAATAGTATTCTAGCAGTAAGAGGTAATGCATAGATACCGTTGAATAATTATGCAGATATAATGTTTGAGTATTCTTCTTCCATTAACCGAAATCCAAGACGACACAATTTGGAGGATGAAAATTATGCTAATTACTTGAGAAGGAAAAGAAAAATACTTGATTTCATAGCAAGGGATATATCTGTTGCAAACCCGGAGTAACTTTAAAGTTGATTCTTATTCTGCAATTTTAGAGACTATTATCAATTTTGTCCAAGATTCACTCGCTCACTTGTATGAAACATCATGAATCTGAGGGTTTATATATGGAATCTTAAACAAAGCCATTTTAAATTGAACACTTCTAATGGTGCTAAGCCCCATATTCAAATCAAAATTAATTAAGAAATTATTTCTGTATCAGATTGTCTGTGTAATCTAGGACCTTTTTCAAAGAACATGTTTCTCATATACTAAGTCTTAGTTACTGTAATCTGAAAATTTTATGCGGCAGCAACGAATGTTAATATATAAATTTAAGGAAGGCACTATATGAATCTTATGTTTCATTAAGATCCAATCTTTTGCGTCAGTATTTACTACGATTCCTCGGATAGTAATGATGGCATTAGATGACTGTATAAAGTTGATAAAGAACCTGGAATCAATTCATGGCAAGTGGTGGACAAAACCTCCAAGCCCTTTTAAGTTTTCATACGCCTTGGATTTTCGAGTGAATTTGTTTAAGGACATAGAAGCTTTATGCCTCTGCGTTAGCTTCTACAAAGCATACAGTTGTTACTTGTGCATCTACCATGAAATCTAATATGAATAAAAAATGTAATAAACCCTTAGCCCTAAAGTCCCTGTATTCTACTCTGCTTCGAAGCAAGCATGAGCTCATATTATCTGGTATCCTGATTATTTACACCAACAACTTGCTGTCGAACGCGTTCGAAGGTCTTTTCTTAAATTCCTCTCCTTAAATGCGATGGTTTCTATCTTGAAACATTATTTGAAACAACAATAGTTGCTTTTCTTTATTGTCTCACGGTTTCTGTACGATCCATGTGGACTAGATAAACATAATTTTCTGTTACTAGCCAAAATTTTAGCTTCTCCCCAGTTTTTCCCTCTCTTCTGGGTACTGTGTTCAACAGTGTGGTCCCATACTTTTCGCGGTCTTCCTCTCTTTCTTTTATTCTGTACTTTCGCTTCATATGTTAATTTTACTGATCTAGTGTTCTCCATTCGTTGTAGATATCCCAACTAATTTAGTTGTCACTGTTCAGTAAAGTCCGTTATAGATGGTATCTCTAGTTCCTCTCGTATTTATGAGTTTCTTATTCTATCCTTTCTTATCACGCTCCTCATTCTCCTGAGATATCTCATTTCTGCAGCTTGCTTTTTTGCCTATTGCTAAGTAGCCATGATTCGCATCCATATGTCAAGCCAGATCGATAGACAGTTTGGTATACTCCTATCTTCGCTCACCTAGAAGCTGATGGTCGAAAATGATGGAGTTCATCCGCCATGAACCTCTAGCAAAATATTTCGAATTTCCATGGCCGCTTTTCCAGCTATCCAGAAGTGCTTTATCACTGCATGAAATTCGATTTTATCCATTTTTGCAAAACCGCCTGACTTGCTACACAAAACACACAACTATTTACAGTTGACATCTGAAATTTTGACAGTTGCCATAAAAAAGGTTACCCTTGCCGACCAATGAATTCACTTCAATTCATGTCGCCCTCGTATTATATCTGTCCTGTAATTAGAATGCTTCTATTGGACATTAAAAAATATTATTATTATTGCTTTTATTATATGAAAAAAATTCAATTTTGCTATTAAAAATGTAGTCAATTTAAAGTTTAATAACCTCTTCGAATATCTTTATTCAAAAAAGTTGAAACGTATTACAAATAAAATAAGTTAAATTACACTAAAATGCAGACCTTTCCACAAAAATATGACAGGTAAGTTCTCTTATAAAGGTCCAAAAACGTGCAAGTGACAATATTTTTATTATCATAAATAACTATTGTTTATATTTTATATTTTAATCATATTTTTAAATGCTTTTCTTAACGCCTCCATATAAATGTATACCTGGCAGGTTCGTTCAGTAAGCCCACTACGATTTACTAAACGTATAACATTTCGCAAAATTCCGACAATTCAAACGCAACATTTTGAAAATTCTCCAAAGTAGATAGCACGTATAAATCTCAAAAATAAAAAACGGTAAAATAAATGGCAAGCAATAAGCAAACTGAGACCGTGCTATATGCATGTTACACACGCTCTAAGGTTACTATTATTATTTTAGCGATTATGTCCGCCGTAAATTTCCACCGTGCACGGTGAGTGCACGCACTTTCCGTGTCAGGGGTTGTTCACGTGAACAGGAGAGTCCCGCCGAAACAATACAACGCGGCGACTGGCATTCACTATTTAAGGTACCTATTAACGGCCCGGTGAATCAGAAACAGTATTCAGTCCGATCTATTAAGACGCGAATACTACAAGCGACACTCGTCACAAAAGTGCAATCTCTAATTTTCTAATCGACGAAAAAGATTATCTCAACTAAGATCCAAGGATGACTTTCAAAAAAGTGACTCATGTTCTTTTCGATTTGGACGGACTCATCATAGGTTTGTTATCGCATTATTAAGTAATAATATTTTTTTTAACAATATATTGTTAATTTATTTGTTTAGATTCTGAAAAAGGACTGGATAGGATAATCAGCGATATAGCTCGTTTATTTGGTAAAGAATACACATGGCAAGCCCGTATGAAGATCTTGGGAACCCCCGAAAAGGACACCGCGAAGATAGCAATTAAAGAATTAGGCCTGCCTATTACCGTAGATGAATTCATCGAAATATACAGAGAAAAAGTCGCTAAAGAACTCAAGCATCCGCCACTACTTCCAGGTGCGTGTAATTAATAATTTCCCAGTTTTTTTTTACTTCCAAATCTAAAATTCTTCCTTAATCTCTAATTTAAAATCTCGAGTGTTGTAATAAATTTTGATACGATCGCTAAAATAACGCATTCGTCACAAATATTTTCATAAAATGTGAATAATAATGTTGGCAAGAATTTCTGATGGTGGTTAATTTCGTAAGCCAATTGTATTTCATTTTACAGTAGTTAATCGTTGCATAAAAGTTCATTCCATATTTTTTTAATACGCTTGATCATAACGGAATTAAAAAGTATTAAATCAATAATTTTTTGATTTGTCATTTTCTAAGCTTGAGAAATTATATGGCACTGAAGTATATTAGTAATAATTTTTTCCTCAAAGTAGCCTTTGGAATTATAATATCTTAGTTTGTTACTGAAACTCTTAATACGAAATTTGTTTGGTATAAGCTATTTGACTAGGATAACAAATGTCAAAATCATAAAACGGAATGAGATGCGTTTATTTGCAACAAACAAGTAAGATTTTATAAAAATTGTTAAAAGTGGCCTCCATTTCGCTGAGATTTTTGTCACACCGTCTTCTAATAGAGGAAAAACCGTTTTGTAGAATAATATCGTCAAATGTCATCTGAACGAATACTCTGTCAAATTGACAACTAATGCAATTGAAAATAGTACAAGTTACGACAAAGTAAGTAAAGTTTATTTGAATGTTTTATAGCTTCTCTAGATTCGAGTGAATTTACCAAAATTATGAATTTTCAACAGATTTATTCTTCGTTTAAAAATATTAAATTTCAAATTAAATGAAATTTTAAATTTAATCATTCTAAATTTCAGTCTAGTTATTCAATTTTAAATATACAACATAATATTCAAGGAATGGGAAGACAATTCATTATTAGTAACTAATTAATGGAGATTGCCTTCTATTTTACTCTATTTCATACAGTTTCAATGTAATGTCTATAACTAAAGCAATTTTTTGTATTACACAAGCTTTCGAATGATAGTTGTATCACTTTTCTTCTAATTGAAAACAATCTGACCATTTTCCTAATTAGCACTGAAGTAGCATGTCTATGTAGGAAATTATTTAAAATCTGGCCATTTAATATTATTCATAACACAATTAGATCACATTGAAACAGCATTTATAGTCTACTTCTTAATTCGGAGTAGTGTTTTTAAATTGAAGCGCGAAAAAGTAGGCTAGGTGTTGGCCAGTTTTCGGCAATAATTACACTAGCGATATTTAATATATTGCCGACCGCCATATTGTCACAAGACGTGATTAACATTTTAATCGTCTATTTTTCTGAGTGCGTTTGTATTTAATTTTTCTCCCTAAATTTGCATTGTAATAATAATTACGTAACTACAAGATACATATATAAAATCCTAGCTAGTTTTAAAACTGCCGCCAAAAAGTAGCTTTGGAATATTCTATTGTGTAAACACGTCTTTTCATTTTACTCCTTTGAATTAAAAAAATAGCAAATAGATATTTAAAATAATAATAATAATTTATGAATGAAGAAGATATTGGTTAGATATTGATAAACAAATTTCTGTTAAAAATCTATATTATTTAATTTATTAAGTATATGCATGGAAATGTATACAGTAAAAGCATTATTAACTGTATTTTAATAGCGAAATGAAACAAGACTTCAAAATTTAGGCCACGATGAAAATAATTCGCAACCTACACCACGAACCACCAGTATGCCTATGGCAACAATATAATGATGGAAAAAATCCGCCGACATTGCGCTCTCAGTTGCATGGATCTTCTTCTGGGCTGCTGTGAGAAAATCACAATAGTGCTACGACATGCAATGTCCAGAAGAAAGTCCATGCTCCTAAGAGCGAAACGTTGGCAGACTCATTAAATTACGACGCAGTTTCAACTCGGAAACCTAAATTCCTTAAAAGAAAAGAATGACCGCAGAAGTCTACAACAACCAAGCAAACATTTTTTAAATTTCGCGAATAATTTGAGTTGGTACTTCTCACAGTAAAAAGCATATTTGCATGCGATTGCTTCAACAAATTAAAGAAATTAAATAGTTCACGAAATTTGGTGAATGTTTTACTGGGAATATTAATAAAAAGTATTATAACCTTAACAAGCTAAAAATACCTTCTTCCAAATTGATAACTTATATGTTTAGTATAGTTTTAAAAAGAATATGAAACACACAAATCACGGACGAAATTCTTAAATTAACCGAAAATGTAAAAGTCATGGGAATAATGGGTAATAGAACTGTCAAAAAAAGTCTTTTATGCAAAATCGCGCAGCTTTAGCTAAGTTGAAAAGAGATGTATATACATAAACTCTCTCTTAATAGAAAGAGAAGATAACATTCCATAAGACCCAATACCGAATCTTAAGGTGCGAACGGATATATATCTCTTTGATCACATGGCATCATTACTTAAAATAGTAAACCTCTTTCATTCTCGAATACAATATTTATTCGTAAAATCTTTTTTTTTTAAATTTATTAGTCATAGTTTTTCGTAGACATCAAATTTCCACAACTGGGTATTTTAATTACATATAGAAGGTATATGAGGAACATGACACGCAAATTAATCACGTCTGTTTGTAATAGGATTAGGTATTAGCGGAATTGCAACATGATATAATATGTAATTGTAACTCCGTTGAGTATGACGCAGGAAATCACGTTTACTGCACGTGAACACGTTATGCTAGAGAGATTTTTGGTTGTATTCTCGGAAAATTAATCAATATAATGAAAATTGAAGCTTTGTGAAATAAGATGATTTGAATGGTTAATTTTAGAAAGGTACTAACAAAGTAAACATTTAACAGGAAAACTTAACCGAGCAATTTCTATTTCTCTTCCAATTCGCGGTATATGATTTATTGAAGTGTTAATGTATTATATACTGCTAACGCAAAAGTTACTATATACGAAGGCAACCTGAAATGTTTCCGGAATCGACAAGAAAAACACGGTATTGGTGTGGTTTTTTATTTTTATTCTTCGATGTAGTCTTCTCGAAGATCAATACACTTTTTCAAACAGTGTTCCAGTCTCTTCAAGTTGCTGGAAAAGTAGTATGTTTCGAGGTCTGTAAAATAGCCATCTGTATGATAACCTCCTTATTTGAGGCAGATCTCTTTCCTCCCAGTGACTTTTCCAGGTTTGGGAATAGGAGAAAGTCGCTGGGGGCTAGGTCCGGTGAATATGGAGGATGAGAGACTAATTCGTAGCGCAATTCATTCAATTTGGACACGATAATATAGGATGAATCAGTCAGTACATTGTCGTGGTGGAAAAACACTTTTTCCGCTGCAAACGAGGCCGTTTCTCCTTCAATACTGCATCGAATCGGGTCAATAAATCGCTGTAGTGTTGCCCTGTGATCGTCCTTCCCTTCTGCAGATAGTCGAAAAAATGGTCGCCATGACCTTATGGAACGACCTTTCCTTTCTTCGGAGCTTCCACTGTTCCTCGGCCTCCGGTATGTAGTAGTGGATTCAAGTCTCATCCACGGTTACGAAACGCATGAAGAAATCTCTTGGATTACGTTGGATCCTAGCCAGATACTCCCCCGAAACGGTCACCCGATTTCGTTTTTGCACCGGCGTGAGCAAACGCGGTACCCATCGCGCCGAAAGCTCTCCCATACCCAAAATTTCATGTAGGATATGACCAACGCATTCTTCTAAGATGCCTGTTGTCTCTGCTATCTCTTTCAGCTTCAATTGGTGATCGGCTAATGCGACATCATGAATCTTGTCGACCATTTCATCGTTGGTAGCGGTTTTTGGGCATCCATTGCTTAATTCGTCACTCGTGCTTGTGCGGCCACGTTTGAACTCGCTCACCCAGTGGCTGATGGTCGACATCCGCCGGAGTACATCCGCCATGAACCTCTAGCAAAATATTTCGAATTTCCATGGCCGTTTTCTCAGCCATCCAGAAATGTTTTATCACTGCACGAAATTCGATTTTATCCATTTTTACGAAACCGCTTGAGTTGCTACACAAAACACACTTTTAAACATCTATTAACAGTAGACGCCTGAAATTTTATCAGTTACAATGAAAAAGGTTGCCTTTGCCGGCCAATGAATCCACATTAACCTTCGTGCGCCATCTTTTGCCGATTCCGGAAACATTCCAGGTCGCCCTCGTAGACACTATCTACTATATTTATTAAACTCTATTATCTCATATATTTTTATTAAAATTAAACATAGACGGTAATAAATCATCGGGAATAAGATAAATTGAGTCCATAATCCGATTTAAAATCTATGTTACACATTGCATTAATTCCGACAATGCAATAAATCAATGTTAATGATTTAATTCTAACGTAAACGCAATTTGTTAAACCAAAAATCGCAAAATTGCTATACCACAACGTAATAGTGACGTTTTTTATATGATACTTACAGATAAAAATGATATTAATACAAGGAACAAACTTAGTTATGAATGCAATGTATTAAAGTTGCTAAAAGTGATATTCAAATATCCTTTACAGGTGCTGAAAAACTAATAAGACACTTATACGAACATGAAATACCGATAGCCCTAGCCACGTCCTCTTCAAAATTCACCATGGACGTTAAAACGCAGTATTACCAAAAGTTGTTCTCCATGTTCAACCATCAAGTGTTAGGAAGTACAGACCCTGACGTTAAATATGGAAAACCAGCTCCTGATATATTTCTAGTTTGCGCTTCAAGATTTGACGATAATCCAAAACCACAACATGTAAGCATAGTTTCTGAAAACAAATTAAAACTATTTTTTAAACTTCTACATTTTAAATTCCTTCTTGTAGTGTTTAGTATTTGAAGATGCCCCTAATGGTGTTAAAGCAGCTAGAAGTGCGGGTATGCAAGTGGTAATGGTCCCTACCAAGGAGGTTTCTGAAGAACTCAAGAAGCCAGCTACTCTAGTCCTTAATTCGTTGACGGAGTTTAGGCCAGAAGTATTTGGTTTACCGCCATATGAAATTTAAAGATCTCAATTCTTATTGCGCCATCTGATATTATTTGTTATTTAATGTTAAAATATTTTCTATTAAGATATTTTTATACTGTTTTTGTAGTCAATTAATTGTAAAATATAAATTCTATTCATTAATTTTTGGTTGTTTTCTCTTTACATTGATGCAAACCTATATTGTTAAAAAACTATATTAACTTTCGTAACTCTAAATGTCCATTTAAACCTTATTGCCACAAATTGCTATACCATAAAAGCACACAATAATGCAAAATGTTTGACAAAATTATTGATTATAGTTCCAAACTCTTGATGTGATACTGTTGACGATGGATTCCCATAATAATTAGAGTTGTTGTTTGGGCTATTCTTATCATCTATTGAACCTATATAGTCCCACGGTCTTTTCGTATTGTCTGAAAGACCTGTGTAATTCGGGTCCATACCGTATTTCTAACTCTGACTCATAATAACTAGTTGTTTGGGCTATTTCCATTGTCTGTTGAACTTATATAGTCGAGGACTGTATAGCCAAAACATACTAACAACAACAAAGAAAAATAACAAAAGATTAAAACAGTCTAATTTTATTATTGTTGTGTTGGGTCCCCTAATTAGTTTCATACTTCCTTCACTTTTCATGGCATTAAATCCAGTAGGTGGTCGATGTTCTCTAGGGTATGGTGCCCTAAACAACTTGCAGTTTATGCCATGACCCTCCAGTATTTGGAGAAGATTTGTTAAGTTTCTCAGTTTTCTTTCCGTAAAGTCCCATGTGTCTTCGATTGGCGAAAGGTTGGAAGATCTGAGTGCCTATGGCAACGTATTGTGTTGGGCCTCTTTAAACCGATTTAGACAAATTCTCGTTACATGGGGATGGGCATTATCCTGCTGGAAAAGTGAGTCTTCAAGCTGCTGACGGTATGGAAGAAATTGGAGTTCTATTCCCTCACCAAAGCAACGCTAGGTGTTCATCGGTGAAGACCAACTAAAATCTACTCCTATATGCTATAGCACCCTATATCATAACTTCTACTGCTCGGTACACACGCTTTTCAAAAGAAAATTGAATACCCCGACGTTTTCTACGTCTTCGTCTGACCTCCATGCAACCATCCTATATAAAATCGAAATTCATCACTGAGCATCACCCTACGTTATTCCACATTCCAGTGTATATAGCAACCTACACCACTCCAAACGTTGTTGTCGGTGTTGAGTCGTAAATGGTAACGCAAGATGTGGTCTTTAGAACTGTAAGCCGATAAACGGGGCAAAAAGTTGCAGGAAAACCTTCTTCACTTAACCATAGATCAGCAATTGACCTGATACTGAAGAATTAGCGCCATTAGTCTGAGATGGCGCTCTTGAATCTCATTAGGTCTTCTCCGACCACCCATTCGTCTTCGGTAACATTCGTTGCCTTCGCTTGTCTATAACTAATAGCAAAGCATGATGATGGATTGATTTTCGATAATTTTATAGGGAACCTCGAAAACTCTTGAGGTAATGGAAAAACGGCTCCTCCATCCTTGATTCGTTTTTTTTTGTGAAATACTGATGAAAATTAAAATTGATTGTGGCGAAAGCTTATTTTCTTTTCGTTTTAACGCTCGTCCTGCTTACATATACTGTATATGCCATAAGGAATATCAATTTTGTATTTCATATGCACTTCTTGATAAAAATGCAGTGGCGTAGTTCCTTTTTTTTTTTGTAAAATTGACGAATTTCGAGTTATTACATTAAATATATTTCTCAAGAGTATTACAATCTTTAATTGTCAGTGGGATAGAGAAATAAAAGTGTAGTTGGTGCGGATTTCCCTGTATCTTTTTCTTAGTAAATGATAAATTGAAAATTTAAAGTCAACTTTATTGCCATAATAAACTGTCAGTTCTCAGCGGTATACGATATTGATGGTGATTGGTCTCCCAACGTACGTCAATTCTGTAACAGTGTTGATGGCAGGTGCGAGTACCTAATAGATTATTTTACCGATAATGTCATTAATAAAAATATCCGTATAACTCATTTTTGTCACATGAGTAGACTAACGCATATATACAGTGTCTTCAAGAATAATCCACGTGACCCCACTTCATTATTGTTATATTGGTTATCTACTGTGCCTTCAATTAAATTTTCATTTAGAGTAGCCTATGATTTTCATTTAAATTTGGGAACACTTTTTCCGAATGTTCAACTTTGACAACTGTGATAGTAAAGTCAATTTATTGAAAACTTGTCTCACCCACCTTCTCATTTTCTTTCCTTTTTTCTTTTTCCTTTTATTTCTCTATTCCTATTACTCTTATTTAATTTTTTTATATGTCATCATGACACATTCCGAAAATAGTTCACTTATTAGATATTGTTAAAATTCACTATAAAAATAGTGAAAGTTTTGCAGAAATGGTTCGGAAGGGTCATACACAATTTGGCCTTCGTAAAGTACTAAGTCGCAGTGCGATTGTGAAAATAATCAGGAAATTTGAGCATATCAGGTCTGTTGGAGACCAAAATAAATCAGGGCGTTCTCGTGCAGCAAGATTAACTGAGAATTTGTACGCAGCTGAAGGAAGAAGAAAGTGTCGCTAATAATCTAGACATCAAACCTAAGACGTTCTCAACAATTGAATATTTCAAGGAGCATCGAATTTTACATCTTGGTCTTCACCTCTACACACTTAAAGTGCAGCTGACGCATGAATCGAAATCGGTAGATTATGTACTATATCGTGGATTCGTACATATAGAATTCCATTTGGTTTATCATTGGTAAGGAGTCAATTTATTCTTGAGCGTTATAATTGCCCAAATATTCTTCGAAGTTTCGCAAACACTTTTTACAACAGAAATGAAAAGAGGTAGTCATCAAAAATAGGGTTACCACCATTACTGGACCTTAATCTTATAGAGAAACTTCAACAAAGCATTTATGAAAGTGGAATCTGAGTGGATTAAATGTAACACAAAATAAATCAATAGAAAGAATGGCAAAGTTATGCTAAAGTCTAATAAAGCGCAAGGGTAATTTTTTTTAACAAAACCGCTATTATATATATATATAAGTTACTATAATTTATCTTTTATTAAAGGGTTTAAATTAAAACTCGTGTTTCTCCTGAAACTCCATTACTTGCACCCTTTTATTTTTAGTGCCACTTTTACGTCACTATAGCTCTTGTTGCTTATGCAACCAACATTGCGTATCGCCTTTACGGTGACCATTTCACTGGTGTATGACAAAAAAATTTAAATTATTTCAATACGGTGTCTTCTTATCCGTATCTCTCGTTAATCAATGCATCTTACGTATTTCGTTTGTCCATACAAAGAGTCTAATTGGGCCAACAGGTTCGATTGCCCAGCTATATTTCGTTTACTGGCAATAAAAATTGGGGAATTCCCATATATCAAATTAAGTTTGTATGAGTGCATATCTGTTTTGTATAGTGAGCAAATGAATAAAATTGATTGTATTAAGTATGAATATTAATATGAATGTATAAGATAAAGCAAACATTACTAAATATCCGAGTTTAAAATAATAAGTAATTTTTAGGCAGCAGCTTTAAAACACAAAAAACTGTTGCCTGCGTCAGTACCTTTGATAATCGAGATTCTACTGTATTTTTGGACGTAATGTTCTTTGTGTTACTGGCGTATAAATCAATTTGTTTGGCTGTTTGCGTAGTACAAATTGTTACATAATCGTTAGTTGAGGATGAATTTAATTTAATAGAAAGTGTATGAGTAGCTTTTCATCTAATCTTACAATAATTAGCAATTAGGAAATTGATTTATAGTGGAACGAATAAAATTTTTAAAAATGAATATATCAACCTATGAAGGTTTATAGCAAGATATTTACGTGATATATATGCCTGATAAAAAATAATGAAGAATATTTATTTTAACAATTTAATTTTTTAGAATTAAATCGTTTTATTATTAATTAAATTAAATGTGATATACATATGAATGAAAATTTTGAAAGGACATATGTTTGATAAAAGTAATAATAGATGTCGCCAGCTCTCAATATCGACTCTAATTATATCGGTAAATTAAATGAACAAAATACTTTCTAAATTGATAATGGATTGATCTATAATATTATTTAAAATTCTTATATCATCAATAGCTTCTGTTCTATATAATTTAGGTACTCAGAAAGTGCTATTGCCTTAAATAAAATAAACTCAAAATATATGATAAAAGTATTTCTACCCGTATATTGCGTTAATACCGACCGAGTCAATAATTTGGCTATGAAGTAGGATTTTTTAAAATTTGAATTTTTAGTTAGCAATATCTGAAGTTTGAACTTTACGTAACTAAATGAATTTATTTTAGATCCAGCATAACGTATTGCATCAGAATTATAACAATAAAGAATATAGGAAAAAATAAGGACGTTGTATATTAAATTTTGACTGATTTCCATCTTTTTCTTTGCAATCAATCATATTTATATTCTCGACGTGCCGTTATCAATATTGCGAGGAAATTAATACTTAAAAGAATTAACTTGAATTTCGCTTTTGTTCGTTAATTTGATAATTAGCAATAAACTTAGATAAAAGATAAAATATTCGTGCTATATAAGCGATTGAAATTTTTTATTGACAGTTACCATATTTGCTAAATTTTCCTTTATTCCAACAAAGTAGCAATCAACAATCTTCTTGTTATATTTCATATCGTATAAATACACGTGTTTAATACGCAAGTTTTACTGTCTTTGCTGACATTCAAGAAATGATCTGACATTTCAAAGGCATCTAACCTCTACGTATTCATGTTCTTCGTGTTTCGCCGATCAAGTCGATTTTTAATAGAGTGCAGAAAATTTGGAATTAGGCAGTGTTTTACAATGTTCAAGCCTGTGACTCACGTTATTTTTGACATGGACGGTCTAATGTTAGGTAAATAATAATCAATAACATGTTTCAATATGTGTGATTCCAAAATATAAAATTATTATGCAATGTTAACGCTTTTAAGATACCGAAACTACTTACGAGGAAGTAATTGAGGAAATTGCTAGGAGACATGGTAAAACCTACACAGACGACGTAAAATTGAAAATAAGGGGTACTCCGGAACCTATGACAGCTAAGATAGCTGTTACGGAAATGAGGTTGCCAATGTCTCCTGAGGAATTTTCTCAAATCTACAAACCGATGTGTGATCAGAGGCTTCAGAATCCTCCTCTAATGCCAGGTAAATAGAAAAAGATATAAGGTTTAAAATATTTGCTGATGTATGAGTTAAAATTGTAGGTGTTAAGAAATTAGTCTTGCACTTAAAAAAACATAACATTCCAATGGCAATTGCTACATCGGGTGCTAGAGGAATTTCTGAGATTAAGACGAAAAATCATCCGGAAGTATTTTCGTGTTTTAGTCACACTGTTTATGGTAGTTCTGATCCAGAAGTGAAAAATGGTAAACCACACCCTGATATATATTTAATTTGTGCTGCTAGGTTTCCGGATCCTCCGGAAGCTGAAAAGGTAGGCATATAATTTCATCATTTTCTATATATGTTATCTGTAAATCGTCTCTTTATCTGTAATTTTGCTATCTATGCATTTTATTATGTGTAGCATTGATACACCGTGCATATACATTAGCTTAGTTTTCTTTATAGTGTTTAGTGCTTGAAGATGCTCCGAACGGTGTTACTGGCGCGTTAAGGGCTGGAATGCAGGTAGTTATGGTACCTGCAGAAGACGTCAGTGAAGAATTACGAAAACCAGCGACGTTGGCATTGAAAACCTTAGAAGATTTTAAACCAGAACAATTTGGCTTGCCTGCTTATGATTAATGTTAACATTAGAAGATTTTTAGCTTAATTTATGTGGATGTTTCTTAGTAATTTATGTACCTCTGTACTTAATGTATGTAAATTAAGGAAAACTATAAACATAAAGAAAGTAGATTGCTTTTTATTAATAATTTAGGATTTAAAGTCCAGCTATCAAATTATAAGAGATAAAAAAATGCTTTCTTGGAAAATTGTTCCAATGTTTGATTAATCAGATCGGAATGTACTGATAAATACAAGTAATGAATATAAAAAATTAATTATTGTTTAATCTAGGCGTAGTCTTGCCAAAGCAGATATTTTTAAATTTCGCGGGGAATTTGAGTTCCTAAAATATGGCCTTTATTGCCGGAAATACCAACTTAAACACTCACTAAATTAAAAATATCTGCTCGGATGCATTTTCTACTTACATTTAATATATTTTATACACTACATAGCAAAAAATACAAATGCATAGTATTTATATCATATTAAATATTCTATACAAAAATCAATTAATTCCTTTTATTACTTTATTTGCAAATGTTTAGGGACTATTTCTTTTTTTTAACTGACTTCCTGTTTATTCTTTTTTTATATTTTGAATATCGTTTTAATCCAATTTTAAAGTTTACAGAGCTTTCTAGAAAAATCTGTTTTAAATTTATATATTTATTTTAATTTTGGTTCCGAATTGTAACTGTTGTATGCTACATTTCTTATTTTAAGGTGTCTTCACTCAAATATACCATTATAATTGTAAGGTGGATTCCATTAAAAAAATGTACTTTGGTGCGATCGTACATATACACTATCGCTCATAAGTTTAAGATCACTTTGAGAAATTACTTGTTTTTTTTTTTGCTACTGATTTTCATACAAATAAAACAGTTGAAATGACAAACTCGAACCGGTAAAAATAATAATCCATCACAAGACATCTTATGTGAATACTTAGCAATTGTATTAAATAAAATGAATATCTAACAGCATCAATTTTACTGTATAGTAAAAATAGTTTAATAGACACGAAATGAGGTGATATTATGTTATTAATATGTACTTAAATTCAATAAAATCATAGAAGAATGTTTAATATGTTATTCTAGAATTACGCAACAAGTAGTATAACTTTATAGCCTAAAAGTACAATTATGAGTAATGTAACATAGAAAAAGTATATCCAAGGGATATTGGTAGGTCCGTCTCGCTGGCGACTTTACATATGAACCTGATAGAAACCACACCTTACGTTCGATCCTAACCACAATATATTCAAAGAAACGTTGAAACTCGCTTTCGTTGGTAATTTATTACCTCTCAAATATTAACCAATTCTGTACTGCATGTAACATTAAACGATTAGCTAGTTATCTGAATGTTTCACTGCTTACTAAATGCCATGTAGTACATATTACGTTTTTCCAATGACCTTGATATGAAAGCTTTTCTTGAGATGTGGAAACATCTAAATTGTAAACCGTTGACACTAAACACTACACGTGGAATTATTTACGATTAATTTGTTTGAGAGCTTACCGCTAACTTGATTTTTGAACATATTTTGCATTGCTATTGGTAGTTCAGTAATGGTGTAGAGAAGTCATTATTTTATTAAATAGGTGGATTAGTTACGTTTTGACAGGAACCGATTTCGATCGTTTCCGTGATATTATTGATAACATTTCCACTGAACTATTAAGATTTAATTAGAAAGAAAATAGCACATTCTAATGTTAATAATTTGTTGGATGTTATAATGCTAATAAATAAGCTAGTCGTACACAGTTAAACTATGGTTCCGTTAAAAAATGCAACGCTGTGTTTTATTACAGTTTGACAGAATTTGGTCATTCTTTTTTATTAATTTCTCTAAGGCTTCTGTGTTAATTTTAATTTACACTGAAAGACCGCCCTCCCACAGATGCTTGAACCTTGTTGACATAGTTTTCTAGCCTAGTGTATGTTACAATTTCTCTATAGCATTGAGGTCCAATGATTGTGTTCGTCAGACCATATTGTTGACAGCCTCCTCGTCGTTTCCCTTTTATAAAAAGTTTTTAGGCGACTTCGAAGTGCTTGGGGTCATTATTATGTTAAAAAATAAATTAATCTCCGACTAACGACAAACCATCAGATGGAACCATGTATTGTTCTTAATTTCTTTAGACTATCCTTTTCCCAAAGCTTCAATTCGCGTCAAATTTCCCACTCTATTCGTATGAGGGTATACTTATACCACCATCGAACCTCCACTACATTTTGCAGATGGCACAGTAGCCGTTAGTATCCCCTACAAGTTTTCGCCAATTACAGGCGGCATCTGCTGGCTATTATTACGCCTCCGCTTGTGGTGCATTCTTCGTATATTCGTTCTTCTGATTTGCCGTAGAGTGGCGAAAACCGAAGAAAATCTAAACCCTAAGAAAGAGCCTCAGGGTTCGAACCCGGGAGGCCAACACTTATAGCCAAACTCTCAAGGCACGGGGCCACCAGTTCCGGTAAAGTAGACGAAACAAGACAATTAACAGTTAAAAATGTCAAATAGACAAATAGTCTCATGTCGTGTGCGTCATTCCGAGCTTAAAACGGTTGGACTGTACTTACATAAAGTTAACATAGCAATGCTCTCGTAGTTCAATCTCGCAATAAATTATGAAGTAGATATTTTGTATGGATTCCATATAAAATATCTTTTCGTATCAATTATGCAATAAGTTGTTATGGATAGTAGAGTCCGTTTCAATCCTGGTAGCATTTCAGACGTGCAAGATGTCGCATTCAACCATTTTAAATCTCGTGGACAATTTAAGTTGGTAGTTCCGGTAATAAAGACCATACTCGCAAGTATTGCTTTAAAAGAATCGTGAATATGACCCCAATTGCCGGAAATACCAACTTAAATTGCCCGGTTGACTAGGGTGGTGTATATTGCATACTACTTGTCTAAATTTCATACAGTGCCACGCTAAATTCCAATGCACGTCATCAATAAATTGTGACGGCAGGTTTTACGCCGTTGCCGGATACACACCATAAACTCGCTATCAAACCTAACGTAACATACTAATGTAACCTGGTCTACGAACTGTCAACATTTAAAATGGCCGGACCAAAGACAACCAACACCGTTTTTCACCAAATATAGCCAATAACAGCAACGTAATAGTACTGCGATATGGAAAATATAATAATTAAGTAAATAACTATTTCTTTTACATTTTTAACTTTGATAAAACGAGCGTTTATATTAAAAAGCAGTGTGTTGCGGTATCCATTGAAATTTAGTTTAATCATTAAGTATTATGTTATAATTATGCACTAATATAAAATACTTTTAATTTGTGTGGTTGCATTGCATATTTATGACATCATTTGATTATATGTATGACGTCGCGTGAATGACGTGCATTGAAACTTATCGTGTCCCTAGTATATCCAGATACATTACTTAATTATTTAGTCAGTTGTTTAACGTATTATTTTCATAAATATAAAACAACTTGCGCATGTTTGTTCAATATTTATTACACAATATAATACAAATAACTTACTACAATAATATCTATGAGAAAATATTATTAATTTTTGTCTTGCTTTAAGCGTCAATGTTTTTTGTTTAATAATACATGGTACACAAACGTTTTAACTACTATATGTATATACTTTAACAGTCTAATATATACTTTACTTTCTATACCGTTTGCATGCCACGCATTCCAATTATTTTTATAATTGTGCCCTCTTGAAAAGATTATGTATAACGATATAATAGTATAGTGTGTAGGATGAACCAAATTACTCTTTATATTTTATTAATTGTGAAAGGTGAAAGGGTTTTGTTACTGTAAAAAATTTTGATTGTGTTGCAATCATTTTTTGGATGAAAAGTTTGAGACAGAAGAACATGCTATTTCTCACAACTAATGAAATAATCCGTAAAAGTAATCAAATTGGTCCACCCTGTTTACATTGCCTTATATATGCATATTTTTCTCTTTATCTTCAATTATTCTCCCGTGTTTATAGTACATAGAAAAAACGAGTTATGACTAGTTAATGATTTAATAATTATTAGAGTGCGATTAAAAGTAGCATTATTACAAAAAAAAAAATGAAGAATTCTGAAATGTAAAAAGATTGCTGTCGTAAACTAATGTTAACTAACATTAAATTCGTCTTTTTATGTTTTGTTTACAATTCTGCTTTAGGTGCAACATTCATCACAGTTTCTTACAGGATTTTTTTTTGTTTTAGGTTTTATTTTATTTTGTCTAGCTTCCAATCCTCTTGCAATAATTTGTTTTAAACCCTTTTGAGTCCGATATAACTATCTAAGGGGACAGATAAATTTATTGTCTATAAACTTGCAAATCTTGTGTGCACCACAGTTGTCAAGATATGGTACTGACATATATGGTTTCGATGAATCCATACTGCAAAATGTGAGAAATTTGTTTTGACACGTTTAATCGAATCTCAATAGATTGATGTAAAATTAGTGCGTGAATTTGTGCAAAGAAATTTGAATTCACTTTTGTTTCCTTTTCTAAATAAATATTGGTGTAAGTACAATATTCGTGTGTACAGTTGACAAACAATTTGGAAAGGAATATGGTACAAGTTAATTTAGTAAATCAGTTAAAATAAGTTTTGCAAATTATCTTGCTTTATAGAGCAGCAAATCTAGCTAGATATAATCTTAATATCACTGAGGTTGCAAATAAAACTAATTTTTGGATAAAGTTTTAGTGGCTCGTTGGCGAACTTTGTCTGACTTCGTTGCTAACGAGTAACTAACGCCTGAAGATGCTAGATGAGACTCTATCAAAACGTGGCACCGCTCATTTACAGGATAGAGACACTAACACGTGTAGAGAGACCCGAAACAACGCTATCACACATAGTACCCGCAAAAACCTTAGAAATCAAATATATATATAATTGGTCAGATTATTCATACTTAAACGAGGCAGTGTTCACTTACCTAAGGCATATGCAAAGCTTGCAAAGATGAACAAAATGAGTACACAATCTTGCTATTTTATTCATTTTTTTTTTCAAAATTCCGAAAATTAAAACTGCAGGAGATTATAACGAATTTTCGACAAAACTTTTGAATACATTTGCTCCCAATACCGTCAATTCTTTGACCACTATTGTTAATTCTTCCATCATAGAGGCAGTCTTCCACATTAAACTAAAATTGCGATGATACATCCAGTACATAAAAAAGGAAATTTAAATGGCCCTGAAACCATAGGCCAATCTTAATATTTCCAGCGTTCTCAAAAGTATTTGAAGTTACAATCGCAAACCGACTAATAATTGTTTTCGAAAAAGTAGGTAACTCAATTACAAATGCTCAACGTGGATTTTGTAAAGGAAAATCGACTACAACCGAATTGTCAGATATAAAAATGTAATTCTTGATGGAATCGACAATGCAATGCCCGTGTTACTGGCAAATTATTGTTGGAGAAAATATTTTACTAAGGGATACGTGGTCCTATCTTTGTAATAGATGAGAATACGTTGAAATGGCGTTCCAAATATCCAATATAGCGACAACAAAATGTGGAGTCCCTCAGGGATCCATATCGGGATCATTACTTTTCGTCATCTATGATAAGTCAGATATAAATGATCTTTGTGCGAACATTTCAGCAAATATGGTTTGTGCATAGGTTGACAATACGTCATTAACAGTGAAACAAAAAATAGCACTAAATTAATTCAATTACATTATTCATATAATGCTATCATTCACTTTCTGTAAATAATTTGTGCTTAAACGGTAACAGTTAATTAAATTTCAAATTGCTTCTTTCAAATGAAAACATATCTCAAATTAGATGATACTTTTACTTATTGCTATATAACATAGATTTACAAAACTGGCATGATTTTTTTGCAATTAGTAAATCTCAAATAGAGTAAAAAATGAGTATAGGTACTATCTGGTTGTTGGTCAATAACTCCTAAAGCATTACTGATGTAGTGCAACACTTTATTTCCTCACAAATAATCTAATGCCATAATCTAATATTAGCATTGTATAGTCAAAAATACATTTCTCTCCTCGCATTGTCTTTCACGTGAATAATCCCACCACTACCATGAGTAGCTGTATTTAGCAACATTATTTTGGGTATTGTTTTCTAGGTATTTTTTCGATGTGTTTTTAGGACACCATTTTAACTATTTAACCTTTACAACATGGAGGTTAAAATAATATGTTGGTGAAAGTAGAAATATTCTAGTTTATTGGATGTGAATGAATTTCATGCATAATTGAATATGATATGTTGAACACACACTGAATAACAGCAGCAAATATAATGCTTATAATCATTGAAACAATATTGAACATTAGTACTTGAATACATGTATATTTAGTAATATTATTATGACTGTTTGATGATCTTAAATCTTTTTTTTTCATATACGGGTAGGTGTATTAATGTTCTTTCCGTTTTTTCGATTTCGTTTTGAATAGGTTTCAATCAGTACTCTTTATCGTCTTTGAGAAATGGAAAACAGCAACAGAACGGATCCATGTTTTCTTTTGGGACACAAACTTAATTAATATGAAATTATCAAATCCCAATGTCTCGATTTCCTGATAATCAACACATTTCTGAATTTTAAAACGGATACTGGCCTTAAATTTACAATTCAAAATTTTCCATTGCCTTTTCATAGAAGTAGTGCTAAAAATAAGGGATGATATCATAAATGTAGATATGTAAAAATAATTTTTACATGACTTATAGAGTCACAAGGTCCAATTATAAATGTGATTTCTAAATTTGCCGTACGGATTCATCCACAACATTATTTATTATTAATAAAACGTCTTCTAGAGGTGTAAAAATATGTTTTCTTTTTTCTCTTTATAATTTGTGTTTTATTTTCGACTAACCTCTAAGCAATAAGATATGTCATTTAATATGCTTACCAGTAGAGATTACTTTTGTTACTGTGACTATTAATTTTCCTTTCAATTTACGTAGACTAATGAAATGATATTTGTTCGCAGTATTTGGACTTGTTCTGGTCATAAAGAGAGTAATAATATCACCGTGCTTTGAAGCTTGTTAGGTGTGTGAGTAGTTAAAGAAACATGAAAGCTTGACGAAAAACGACACTTCTTGTTCGTAATTGTGAGTCGTACGCGTTGGCAAGAAAATAGTTGAGAAATACATTGTTTGAGAATGACGTAGGAATTGGTCATGCGATTACATGTCCATATCATTCTTCATGACAAGCAGAGTTTTATACGCAGGTGGTTTATCTACAGAATAAGGTAGTAGATAACGGAGGTTTGTTCAGGAAAAAATGTTGATATGTAGTGAAGAATTTTTATAGTTTCAGAAATTGCTGACAATCTATTAATTACGTAATGGATAATTGTTGTTATGTGTAATTCAAAAGACATATTAATTTCCTCTATTGTTGGGATACTTTTGATTATCAATGTACAGTGATATCCAAGTCTGATGTCGGCAATCTCATAATCAAATGCAAAGATCAAGCATGCATGAACGAATTATAGCGAAGTGCCGTTCTGTAACACTTTACTAGATGAGGAACATTCTGCAGAATATGAACGATTATTTAGTTTTATTCTGACACTAACGGCAACCATATTGAACATATAATATAGATATGCTAAAAATAAATGGTATAATGCAATTGCATTGTGTATTGGGAATTGTAATTCATATGGTGAGAGTTTTTTCGACTCAACCTGTGGAATATTTTTTAAACGCACCTTTTTATATAAATTTTGATCACATTTTTTCTCAAATATTTCTAAAGCAACTCGTTACTTTTACATTTTTGCTGCCTACAATGCTTTGTATCTTTTTAATTGTCCAATTTCCAATCTTAAAATGCTTCATTATTCAAACGGTCTTCCTATAGGACCTTAAAGGACTTTTTATTAAATGAGTTTGAGATTTTAAATGGTACTAAATTTTTTATAGATGTAAAAGTGTTATGCTGATTTAATTCTCATTTTATTTCTTATTCTCTAAGATATATCAAGTAATATCGCTTCATAGGAGATATTTTGTTACTTTGTTATTAAGCTGTATTCGCACTAAAATTTACCTAAAATTTTCATCTTACTAGATACCGCACAACACCATGGGAAGAAGGAGTAGCAAGTCACATTTTCATATGAATGAAGGAGGGTAAAAAATTAAAGTTTTTATGCCATTCGATGAAGATTCGATGTCTTAATCATTTTGATTTTGGGAACATTGAATTTCATCATTTGACGTAGTAGTAGATATCTTCTATGTAAATTGTTTGATTTTGGTTAAGGTACTCCTTTTTCTATACGAGATATAAGAAGAGGGGAATATTTGATTCTAAATTTTCAACAATTACTTAAAAAAAAAATGTTGAAAACGTATTTTAGCGTAATATACATGGTTATGTTAATTGTAATATATCTAGGAGAGTAGCATAAATCAGTCACTATACCTCGCAACAGTTATCTTACTCACTTAGCAATAACTGAAGTGCATTTAAAAGAGAACAGTACTTAACTTATAAATGCGACCAGAGTGACTGGCGCTTCCAACATCAGACTTGTGCATTACTGTACACAATACACTACTGCTCATAAACTTGATCGCACCTAGAAGTCTCGCGTTGAAATAGTTACAATACTATTGAATAAAATTTACACTACATACCGAATATAGTTTGGTGCAGACTTAAGAATCTTGTGAACAGGCAAAAATTAATGCTGAGTTTGAATATAATCCGGAATTTGTAAGCCCAACTGCACCACCTTCGGTTACAAGTTAATTATGACTTAAATAGAAATTACTGTTCTACTTTTAAGTTTAAATTTGGTTTAATAGCGTGAAGGCGTGTTGAACTTTTGACGGTGTTTTTGTACTTTTACGACTATATATTACATTCATACAAGATGGTGCAATTGATGTTATATTGGTCGAGTGTAGATTAATTGATGAGGATTTCATTTATCAACAAGATAATGACTTTAAGCACACCACAGAAGTTGTTAAGAAAAGTTTTTCCAAGACCGATTTAATGATATTTGGTTTAACGGAGTAGCTACCAGAAAATCCAGATTACAACCTCGACGAGACTATCAGTGAAGTTCAAAATATTGTGCCAACTTGCTTTTCGATTACTTTTCAGAGTAGTTATAAATGAAAATTATTTACTGCTCTTAATTGCAATAAATTTTTGTATCAAGTTTGATTTCTATTGTATTGAGCTATGCGATCAAATTTGTGAACGGTAGTGTACTTGTACTTATACGCTATTCAGCGACCTTAGTTAATTTGTCCGAAAACTATGTAAAGATTAAAAGACTGGCAATTACCATTCTCTTGAAACTCATATAAAATAGTTGGTTTAGATTTTCTTTACGTTCCATTGTCAAATTAATCTATATACAAACCACCATGCGTAATAATATATCTCTGCTTCCGTCAACACAATAAGAAAAAAAGGAAAAACAAATAAGAGAAACAAAACAAATACATTCATCGCACTAGAGCGTCACTAGAGGTCACCGTTTTCGATAGCTTTATTGAGGTCCGCCACTATTCGTCCCAAAATGTCTCTATATTCCGAATCCGTTCTGAATATCGTGTCTAGGAACTGTTCGTTAGAAAAGAAGCCGAAGACGCTGTCGATCCGGCTTAGAGATTTGTCGGTGAGATGCTTCGAAACGATGAATTGCAGGCACTTGTGGGACTCGTTAAGCGCCGAGGTGAGATAGTTGCGGTCGTAGCTGAAGTCGACCTCGTAGAAGGAAATGATCGCCATTCCGGCCATGCGGAATTTTGCCTTGAAACGTTCCGCTTGCTTCAGCTCCTCCTGGGAGAATAGGCCGTTTCTGTGTAGGACGCCCAGCTTTATTACCACTTTGATTATGTTTTTGACTAGCTTTTCCGCTTCTTTCTTGTTGTTGGACTAGAAAACAAAGATGTATATTGATTAGAAACAATTTAAGAGGTTCTAAAGGTAGACAATTATCAATTTACACGCGTTTTACTGTATTGAATGTAATTTTATTGAGTATAATTTTGATTCGATAAAGGATGGGTATAAAAGTATAATGCGGAATAGACTAATATTTACCTGATTTAGGTGTATTTCGATAGCACAGTATCATTTACTTTGCTATCTACAGAGATAAGTAAAGTGTTTTAAGATCCAACTTATTATCCTTTGAATAATTTAATTTCCAGCAAAACACTTTGCTTGGCAACTTGAAGTAACGAAATTTCGACATTATTGCTGAACAAATCGGTTGAAAAGATATACCTTCTCGAATTAATTTTCTTGCATTTCCATACCGTTGGTGGGTCATTAATAGAATGATAACTCAATAAGGAGAGAAGTGAGATAAACTGTGAGAATAATACAGAGTATAGTATATCATAAGATAATCTTGGATTCTGCAATATTCCAAATTGCTGAGAATTAATTTCAAACAACATAAAATAAGTTTTTAACAAATTGAAAGAAATAAAAAAGTGTAAGAAGTATATATTGTTATTTTATAAAATACTTCCCACCATCTAAACGCCTTTAAAAATTAAAAAAAAACGTGAGTTATACAGAAAACAACATTTTTGGAAGGGAATATGGGTGAAACCACTGTAGATGAACTCAAAATTGCAAAGCGCATTTTAGTAGCCCTCTTTTGCCATCATAAATCTTAGCTTATACAATTTCAGATGATTCCATACGATTAATAGTTTCAATAAAAAATATACTGGCTTATTCACGTTATTGTAGGCGAAGTACTAGTACTAAATTATCTGATTTAGGTAAAGTTTTATTTTTGGAACGGGTAGATGCTTGTTAGACATACATTTTAAAATTATTTTCGTAGTGTACAGGATATCCCAAAAATAGAAAGCAGTTGCATTTAAATGGAACAGTCTGTACTTTATGCAAATCTTCATCTTCACTTCAGATTTTAGGCACTTTCGCTGTTACGATACCCATCTTTTATTTGGTCTGTCTGCATTTCTTCTTCCTACATGTCTATAAAATCTCGCCCTGACAGTTACATCAATCAATCATAAAATCTAAAATCATCTTCTGTGTCAAGTTTTCTGGCACTACACACTAAATTCTGTTTAAGAATGTTTAAGTGCATAAATCTATAGTATCTTCAATAAAATGAAGGTTTCCAACACCAGCAATAGAAACACAGCCCCAAACCATTATATGCCCACCTCCATGTTTAACCGTTGGATTTAAATGTTGCGGCTTTAATTCTTTTTCCTCCGCACATTACTCTCCCCATCTGAGTCGAGAAGATTACATTTACTCTTATAGGAGAATAAAACAGTTTTCCAGAAGTCGAAATCTTTATTTTAATCCTGCAATGCAAACTGTAAGCGACTTCTTTTATCCTTCTGGCTTAAAAGGCGCTTTTCCTAGGTATTCGTCCGTGTAAATTGGCACGCTTCAGAGTTCTTCGAACTGTTTCTGCATTTATGGTATTTCCCAGATCACGTTTCACTTTCGTTCGTAAAATATTTCTTTTTTGGACTTATTTTAATTTTGTTCTTCACTCTGTTGTTGGGATTATATCCTCCAATAATATGTTGTATCGTGGATGCACCTCTATTGAATATTTTTGCAATTTTCCGTTGATTTTTATTTTTCTTATGGCGAAAAATTACTAATTCTCGCTCTTCCAACGTTGTCTGTCGACCAATGTTGAACTATTATAAATTATAAGCTGCTTGTGATAAAATCTCACTTCACAGTTGTAACAGATAAAGAAGGTAAAGTATACATGCATCTAGGGACTTTGCCTATTCCTATAAAAATTGCGTACTGGGTTGCATTATTTGCACTGTAATGTTACCTGGTTAGAATTCGTAATACCTGTTCGAATTAGTTCTGTTTTAATGTATTGCAAGAATAGTAGCCCATATACAAAAAGGGAGACTCTAAGGAATGCTCAAACTATGGAGGAATAACATTAACTAGCATCCCAGGAAAAGTATTGACAAGATACTAGAAAAAAGACTCCGAGAGAAACTTGAAACAACACTAGAAGATACTCAACATGGATTTAGAAAAGGTAGAAGCACCCAGGACTTAATATTTGTAATCAGACAATTAGGAGAACAACTAATAGAGAAAGGAAAGGAAATACATATATGTTTTATAGATCTTAAAAAAGCTTTTGATAGGGTAAGAAGAGAAGATGTATGGCAGAGCCTGGCAAGGAGAGGTTTAGAGAAAGGAATGATAGAGATGATTAAGGCATTGTATAAAAGCAATAAGAATAAGGTGAAAACTTCCAATGCAGAATCAGTTGAATTCGAATCGCAAATTGGATTAAAACAGGGATGCGTATTGAGCCCATTGTTATTCTCTATATTAATAGACGAGGTTGTTAAAAAAGCTAAACAAAAAGGAAAAAATATGAAAGTAGGAAACTGGAAAATGAATGCAATTAACGTACAGGAACTAATGTTTGCAGATGATATGGTACTGATAGCACACTCGGAAGAGACATTACAGCAAAACTTGAAGATATACCAAGAAGAACTAACAAAGATAAACATGGAGATAAACACGAGGAAAACAAACACAATGATAATAGCAGCAGAAGAAAGAAAACATAGCATCAAAATCGGGGAAAAAGCATTGGAACAAGTTAAAAGTTATAACTACTTAGGAACAATCATTGAAGACAATGGGAGAATAGAGAAAGAGGTAAATGAGAGGATAGGGAAATCCGCAAAAATATATAACATATTGAGAAATTCGTTTCTGGATAAAAAAGAAATACCAAAAAAAATAAAGACAGAGGTGTATAAAAGAATGGTCAGACCAACATTAACATATGGTAGTGAGTCATGGATAACCACGAATAGAATCAAAAGCAGAGTTACGGCCATGGAAATGAGATTCCTAAGAAGAATAGAAGGAGTAACTAGAAGAGACAGAATCAGAAACACGACAATCACTAATAGTCTGGGTATCAAGCCAGTAGAAGTGGTCATAGAAGAGAGACAACTGGGATGGCTTGGACATCTACACAGAATGGAAGAAGATCGAATCACAAAGAGGATATTTGAAGCCAAAACAGAGGGCAAAAACAGAATAGGTAGACCCCGAAACACCTGGAAGGAGCAGGTGTATAGAACATTGGAAAAGAGAAGAATGGGATGGATTGAAGCCAAACAACTGGCTCAGAACAGGAACCTGTGGAAGATAAAAATAAGAAAATAAATAGTCCGACACCGCAAGGTATAAAGGACATACGATTAAAAAAAGAATAGTAGATATATTTAATTTACTTCTAACATTTTCAGCTTCTTACCAAATTATATACCACTGCAATATTTTAATTGGGAGTCACTGTATATGTATATACACAAACTTCGTAAATGTAAATTAATTTTCGTCATAATCAACAAATTCAAATCCATTAGAATATTAAAGACTTGTGTAAACTTACGTATTGCTTGGCGAGGCGGTAGAGATTATCCAAGAGAGAGGCCGTCGTATCGTCAATGAAAGCACGTGCGACATTTTTCCCGGCCATGCGAGACAGGATTTTCTTTTGAGCCCGAAGTCCGATGTCGCGCGCTCTAAAAGCGCTCTCTGTCATGACTGCAATAGATGTAACAAAAAAAAAAATCGTTAAGTATACAGATATCAATTTTACATGCAGTAAAGTGGAACTTCTTGTTTGGTATTATGATTATCGTCATCATTATTATCGTCATTAAGATAATGGATAATGGAGTCTTTGTATATCGCATTCTATGTAGTACGAATTACGTTCGCCAGTTCGCTTAAGTTTAAAGAGGTCTATAAATAAATGATTAACATCAAAATTAGGTAAATTATGTTTCATGAATCTAGTGGTGTTTTTGATATTGAACTATTATTTTAAAATAAAAAGAAGGAGTAAGAAACGATGTCCTCGAAATTCGGCAAAGTAAAATTATTTACTCATGCAATCAATAATAAGGAAAGTTAAATATAAAAGAAGAAATATTTGCTTTTTACGATTAACCTCTTTTAATAAGGTAATGTTGTGGTAATTTCCCGATAGTGGATAATTATCGTGTTAATTATTTAAAAAAAATCATGATTTTTTAAAATTTATCTTCAACGTTTGATATTTTATAAAAGCAGTTACTTTTATAAATAAAAAACAAGTTAAATAATGATGATTGTAAAATATAAATGAATTGCAACCTTCAAGACAAAGGAAAGACAATGGTCTTTAAACTTCGAATCAGCGAAATTTCTACAGTTCCATATTAACATTTGAACAGATTATTTGGTTTTCCTAATATCTTCGGCAAGTTATGTATCGAAGTTAATGCTGAACTAGACAAATGTAAGAGAAAATAACATTAAAACAATTTATTGCATTCTATACAAAGAATATTTACAATAATGGTAACTCAAAACAACGAAATTTCTAAATATCCACAGAGTTTGATAGACATCCCACGAAATCAGGTGTAAAAGAACCTCTAAACATCTTCAAAAGTTTATTTGTTGTTAAATATGTATATTATGGAAGTGTACATCAGTTAATAAAGATGTAGAGAAATAAACTGCTACCTGAAGAGAAAGAAACAAATTTATAGGTTATATAAAATATATATTAAGATATTATCGGTTATAGATATGTAGAATTTTCAAGCCGAGCCAAAGCTAAGAAAATAGCAAGTTGGGCAGTTCTTACGGCAAAAATCGCGTTAAGGGAAGTAACCAAAACAAACAAAATGCAATTTAAATTTGTCAGTAACAAGCAGATGCCTACAACAAATTTTATCCTTCAGTAAATTTCAACAAAACAGTAGCTTCAAAACCACCCTTAAAAGAAATCCATAAACAGGCAAGACTGAAATCGCAAGATCATCTGAGATGTCATCATGAGTGGAACAACCTCAAAGTTAACTTGGACGAGCTTGATGGTTTCAAATATTATTGGCGCGATTTTCGCAAGAACACTGAAGTTGCGATGAGCTGAAATTTTTGTGGCTGTAGCGTAATAGTTTGAGCGGCTTTCACCCATAACAATAAAGCCGCTATATGTTTCATTTCTACGCCAATGAATTGCAATTCTTATATACAACTTCTGGAATTGTTTCTGATTGACTTTGAAGAAAAATTGCCGACGCCAAGACTGGATATTTCAGCAAGTCAATGTAGCTATCCATAGTTCCAGACAAACAAAGGAGTGGTTTCATCAGAAGCAAATCAATTTATTGCATTGGTCCGCTCGCTCGCCTTATCTGAACCAGATCAGAAAATTTTGGGGAATATTGTCAAGAAAGGTGTATGCCAAGAATAAACAATACCATAGCGTCAAAGAACTAAAATCAACGAGGTGTTGATATTGAACATTGACCAAAGTGGTGGACAGTATGAAGACGCGGACGTTTGAAGTTATTTTGAATAGAGGATCTAATACTTACCACTAAGTTTAGAAAGAATTATAATTTTTATATATCTATTTTATTTATTAGTTTTGTATTAATGGACCTATAGAAATTTCGCTGTTTTGAGTTACCATTATTGTAAATATTCTCTATATCCAACGTAATAAATGTTATTTTCAATTATATTTATGTTTATTTCTAGTTCAGCATTAACTTCGATACACTATTGTCATAAGAAGAGATAATATCTGTTTAATCATCATGTATGTGTCCTGTAAATATTTAAGGCGAAATATTGTGGAGAATTTGCTTGTGTAACTGGGAAAGTATAATATTATTTTATTTTCTGCAGTAATGTAATTTTAATTATATTTGCTGTTCCATAACGCTGATGACTACACAATGTATATACACCATATCAGGTTATATGTGAGGTTTTATGGTTATGGTCCTTAGTTGTTTATTAGAGCGATGAAAATTATTGAAGCTATTACAATCTAAGGAATTTGATGCAATTAAAAATAGCGTGCTGGTAGTTTCTATTATTGTCTACTTTACACTATTTAAAAAAAAAATATAGAGTGCTTCGTGAAAGAGAGGAATTTTGGAGTTGCTATAATTATATACTACACATATGTTACAAATAAAATTAATGATAAAAAAATATTAAGCAATATAAATCCTACCTCTAGTAATCTACTCAAATAAAAACTTTTATCGTAAGTTGTACTATTTTCAGTTGTATTAGTTGTCTATTTGACAGTATATTTGTCATGTAATTGAAATAGCTTACATTATGAGTAACTAA
This sequence comes from Trypoxylus dichotomus, assembly GCA_023509865.1. Lineage (NCBI taxonomy): Eukaryota > Metazoa > Arthropoda > Insecta > Coleoptera > Scarabaeidae > Trypoxylus > Trypoxylus dichotomus. Next base: position 42,731,481 of record CM042081.1, read on the forward strand.
ATTTATCTACTACTAGGTTCATACTTTATCATTCGATAAAGTAAATAATAATCATCCTTATACTCGTATCATACCTAGGTCTTATCGAAATAACAGAATGCACTTCTCTCAAAACAAGAAAACTCATCAATATCCTAGGATATGTAGAATCACTGTTACATAAAGGAACAATAGCACTAGTGTAAAAAAACAGTTAATACAGTTAACTTTTAATCTAGAAAATTATTATTATCCCTTACATAATTGTCTTCTTAAAAATTGTTCACTTACCATATAACACACACTAATTTATATTTAGATTCCGCAAAAATAATTTTGTATTATATCTGTTATTGTTTGTGAGTTGTTAACATGAAAAGGTAACACTGAATTACATATTTATGCAATCGACTACGTACTCATTTGTTTAGTTTGTTATTTCTTTCACTTGTCAAAAAAGGATTTTTTAAAAACTATAGTTCAATCTACACTACGAACTGAAACTGAAACGTATTCAGAATTTTGATTTTCTAATATATATTCAGTTCTATATAATTTCGCAGTTCCCCTATAAAGATTTAGCAACAGTGTGAGTTGAGAATTACCTAAGATTAGATTTCTGAACTGCTGTTTCTAATAGCAGAGACATTATTTTGTCAATATCACAACTGTTAGATACGAGGTAGGCGCTATAAATTCTCGGCCTAATATAAAAAAAAGAAATTCGGAAGAATATAAGAAATTTTATTTGTATGAGTTAAGTTGCAGCCCTATAGCGTCAGTCGTTTACGAATAGTTGCCTGCTAAACAAGTCAATCCGGAAGAAAACTGAAACTATGGAGGAAATTGAACACCGTGCTGTGATAAAGTTCCTTACAAAGCAAGGAAAGAACGTTCAAACCATATTGAATGAAATGGAAACCGTTTATGGGGAACAGTGCCTTAGTAAAACAATGATTTATATTTTATTTATTTAAGTGGGATGGTCTTTTTAAACATGGTTGGGAGTCGATTGAAGACGACCCCCGCTCAGGACGGCCAGTTGAGGCCACCACATGAGACACAAAGTGCAAAAATTTCTACTGCGAGATGCCCGTTTGAAGAAAAAACAATTATCTGCATTACTTGGAGTATCAGATACCACCATTTTGCGAATCCTATATGACCACCTGGGTATGACAAAAGTCAGTGCAAGATGGGTACCGAGAATGCTAACACCGCTGCAGAAACAGCAGCGCGTCTGTGCGTCCAAACAATTTTTGGAGCTGTATGGAGACAAACCTGCACAGATTTTGGAGCGGATTGTTACCGAAGATGAAACATGGGCTCATCACTTTGAGCCTGAGTCCAAACAGGAGTCCATGCAATGGCATAAAAAGGGGACACCACCGCCAAAGAAATTCAAAGTGTCAGAATCGGCTGGAAAGTTGATGGCTACTGTTTTTTGGGATTGTGAGGGGATATTATTGATTGATTACAAAGAAGAAGGTAAGAGCATAACCGGAGAATATTACGCAGCGATATTAGAAAAATTAAAGGGGGCAATCAAGGAAAAACGTCGAGGAAAATTGACCAAGGGTGTGTTGCTCTTGCAAGACAATGCGCCGGTTCACAAGAGCAAAGTTGCAATGGCTGCTCTGCACAAGCATGGCTTTCAATCAATAGTCTATCCACCCTACAGTCCAGACCTGGCACCTAGTGATTTTTATTTGTTCCCCAATTTAAAAAAAGACTTACGTGGAGGAAAGTTTTCCGACGACAATGAGGTAAAGGAGGCAATTTTGGCCCATTCTGAGGCGAAAGATAAAAAATATTCTTATGATGGTTTAGAGAAATTAATTCATAGATCTAATAAATATATTGTGCTTAAGGATGATTATATTGAAAAGGAAAAATAGATTTATTGTTTTATTTTATTTAAAACCCTTTCATTCCACGAACTTCTGGACCTCCCCTCGTATGAGTAATAAAATTAACCTAGTAATACTATGGTACCAATAAATGTTTAACATAAAATCAATTAAATAAATGATACGATAAAATAAATAATAATCATGCTTATACTGATACCATACCTAGGTCTTATCAAAACAACAGAATGCACTTCGCTCAAAACAAGAAAACTCATCAAATATCCCAGAACTACACAAAGGAACAATATAACTAGTATAAAAAGAAACCAATTAATACAGTTAACTTTGAATCTCGAAAATTCATATTATTATCACTTCCACAATTGTCTCCTTAAAAATTAATCAGGTACCATAACACCACAGTGATTTATATACAGATTGCTAAAAGATAATTCTTGCTAAGTCTTCTTACATTTTGTTTCATATCTGTTATTGTTCGTGATTTGCTAACATGAAAAAGTAGTATTAGTGTTCACATTTGTCGAAAAAGGATTTTTAAAAAGCTAATAGATCAATTTACGCTACGAACTGAAACTGAAACAGATTCAAAATTTTGAGAATGTGTAATATACGTTCAGCGAAATTTATATAGTTCTATATAATTGTGCAGTTTCCCTGTAAAGATTTAGCAACGGCGTGAGTTGGAAATAACCTAGAATTATATTTATGAACATAAACAAACAGCAGAGACGTTATTTTGCTAATATTACAACTGTTAGATATCCAGGGGAAGCACATGCCGTATGAAGGTATAAATACGAGCAAAATTTTAGAGTTTAACAGACATCCTACGAAATCAGGCATCGGGAGGAAGAACACAAAAATACATTGTTCTAAAGAGATAGAGTTTTCAAACCGACTCATAGCTAAGAAATTAGGATGATTCCATTTTATGAAGTTGGCAATGCCCGAAAGCAGCGTTGATTGATATTTTGTTTAGCCTCTTCTGGTAATGTAACCGCGCAACAAGTAAAATATAATTCAAATTTATCAGTAACAAACCGATGCGTAAACAATACGATGGTGTCAAGGAACTAAAATTATATATACACTACCGCTCAAAAGTGTTTAGGCACCCCTGTTTTCATGGATTATTCATATAGTATTATGTTTACCAAAAAAACATTATAATAAAATGAAATACGTATTTAAAATGTAGTTCAGTAAGATAAACACCGATTATATCGCATAAGATTTACTATCATTTACCTCCACTTGGTCGGATTACCATAAACTGTTTATTGCGGTGCAATTACAATAACAATCCCTCTGAATTCACTGGGTGAATTTAGTCATCTGTTAGATTGTAGGTAATAATGTTTAAATTACCTTCCTAGAAGATTATAGTGAAATCTGTAACCTATGGTCAGTTGCAGTGTGGTATTTACTCTATTCACGTCGTGAGCGAAATATCGTGTGACAATTTTTTAAAATGCCTCCGCGAAGAGAAATTAGTACGAAAACACGTGCGCTTATAATAGTTTGCCATAGAAGTGGCATAAGTAATCGAGAAATTGCCAAAAAAATGAAAATACACCACGCTACGGTTGACTATAACGTAAAAAAATATCGGGAAACTGGCAGTTTTCTTAATAAAAGACGGAGTGGAAGGCCAAAAGCGACAACATCTGCAGATGATCGCAGAATAGTGGTTACAGCCCCGGAAATCACCGCAGAATTAAATGTTGGTCGCCAAAAACTAGTCAGTGTTTCTACAGTCAAACGTCGCCTACAGAAAGCCGGGCTCCATGGACGTATTGCGATGAAAAGCCATTACTACGCAAACAAAACAACCAAAAGCGACTTAAATGGGCTCGTGAACACCAACACTGGACCATAGAAGAGTGGAACAACGCCCTATGGACGGATGAGTCCAAATTTGAGCTGTTCGGAACCCGAAGACGCATATTCGTAAGAAGATCTGTGGGTGAACGTGCCAGAGAAGAGTGTATTGCTGCTACCGTGAAGCATGGTGGAGGTTCTATCATCATTTGGGGCTGTTTTGCTGGCACTAGTGTAGGGGACATTGTGAAAATTGACGGTATATTAAAAAAAGAAGGCTACCGCAAAATTTTGGAGAACCACGCAGTACCTTCCGGAATTCGACTTTTGGGTCAAAATTTTATCTTCCAGCAAGATAATGACCCAAAACATTCCTCTAAATTATGTAAAGACTATTTACGCCACTTAGAAGAGGAAGGAACTCTCTAAATTATGGAATGGTCTCCCCAGAGCCCCGACTTGAAATTGAAGAACTAGATTGGGAAGTACGGAAATCGGCTCCGACATCAGCTACTGACGTGTGGAACAAATTACAATCGAGTTGGACCTCAATAACACAAGAAACTCTGGCAAAACTTATTGCGAGAATGCCTCGATTGTGTGCTGCAAGTATTAAATCAAGAGAATGTCACATAGATGAAAGCAAAATTTAAATTAAACGTTTTAATTTTCACATTTATTTAATGTATTTTTATTCATGTACGTGTATCTGTACATAAAAAATAAATATTATTAACATTTTTGCTGTCATAATTTTAAATATTTTATGTATTTATTTTATTTATTAATTTTGTGTTAATGGATCTATAGAAGTTTCGCTATTTTTAGTTACCATTATTGTAAATCTTTTCTTTATAAAATGTAATATTTTTTTAACATTATTTTCTCTTGCATTTGAGTTTCTTTGTAGTTCAGCATTAACTTTAATGCATAATTAGCTGAAGATGTTAAAATAACCAAATATTCTGTTCAAAAGTTCATATGGAACTATAGAAATTTTCCTGAGTGTACACTGATGTCCAATATTATTGTAAAATTGGAAATAAAACTAATATATGTACCTTGGAATATAAGAGCACATCTTTGTTTACAAATATTACAATCGCAATTAATAATATAATAATGAGTCAGAGATATTTTGATTTTTCCATGTGCTATTACGTAAAAAAACTGGAATTAATGATACACCCGCAGTAAATTCTATAGAAATTTGCGCGTTCGCCGGCGTGACGATAGAATAGTTAATGTTTTCTTATCGATGATTGGTATAATTCTAGGAAATACCTGGGATAGACATACTATACGTTATAATCAATAGAAAATTATAAAGTGCTTAGCGAAGACTAAATACTTTAATTCACAATAGGTTAGATAAATGCTATTGGTAATTACGTCCTTCAAAAATACGAGTTTGTCTTACCTGTCGAATGTAATGAATGGCAATACACACATGAATGTAGAAGACTGACTGACACAAATGTAAACCGTAAGGAAATACTCTTATCGTATATATAGAAGTTTCTTATCTCTCTGCAAGATACTAAACAGAACTAAGTCATTATAAAATTATTTGCATTGGTTTTACGTGCGGTAGTATTTGGGGAAAACGGTTAATAATGTGATTTTAACGAATATCCACAACTGATTGTGTTCAACAGAATAAGGAAGCTTAAGCAAAACAAGGGTGAGATGTTCGTATTTACTTTATAAATAAATGTTTTGTTAGTCTGTTTAGAGGAGATTAAAGGAATATTATATATTTACACGCGGTGCAAGTTTAAATTACTTTGCGCATGTGCTAGAATATTTTTCACATTAAGTTCGCAAAAGCTTCTGTAGGTGATTCATTATTTCTAGAGTTTGGATTTCATGCAAAAAATATATTTGGTATTACTAAAAATATGTTTGAACTACAGTGAAACAACGAGATTAAAAAAAATACATATTTTGCAATACAGTAAAACTCGCTTATAACGTCCTCGTCGGTACCGTACAGAACAGTACGTTACAAGAGAATATAACCAAAGATTATCAAAATGTATTTTTATTTATAAAATAATAAAATGATACACAATAATAATAATAAATAAATAATAATAGGTGATAAGCAAATACGTTTAAATATTTAATTATTAAAAAAGATTGTTTTGATTTTTTGGAACAAATAGGTTCTAAAAAATGTTCAATAGCTAATGCATTATTTAGAATTATATTGGTGGTACGTTTTTCAGTTTCTAAATATCGAGTAACTGTCCTTATTCCGGTAAGCGCATCTTCATAACTGGGTTTTACAATTTCAGCTGCCCCTTCATCTTCCCTTATTTCGTCGCTATCATCGCTATTATTTTCGTGATTTAAAATTTTCTCAACAAAATCTGTCGATTGCCATTGAGGCAACGGTAAATCGTCGTCTTCATCAAAATCAATTTTCTAGGCAAGCTGAAAACAATTTTTATGGTTTCTTGCGAAATTTGTTGCCAAGCTTTCGCAAATTTACTTCATTAGAAGTTCCACTATTCAAATTTGTAATGTGTTTCATTACTAACAGGCGTCGATAATAGGATTTTAAGGTATGGACAATTCCTTAGTCCATTAGCTACATCACGGAGGTGGAATTTGGTGGTAGAAACTCCAGAGGAATATATTTAAGATAACTTATATGGGGGTGAGCTGGACAGTTGTCGACCTATAATGAAATTTTTCTTTTCTCTTTTGTTCTTATTCAAGTCTTATATCGTTCTTATATCGTCTTCAAAAATTTTAGATGCCATCCATGCCCTACGATTAGCAGCATAAGTAGAAGGTAGTTTTTTAATGTGTTGAAAACATTTTGGGCGTTTGAATTTTACAATTATAAAAAGTTTACGTTTCTCATTTGCTACCATATTAGCACATACCAATACAGTTAATCTCTGCTTCGATTGTTTGGCCCCCAACGCATTTTTACCCTTAAATTTTAGTGTACGATTAGGTGTAAATTTGTAGAACAACCCCGTTTCGTTAGCATTAAATGTGTCATTTATGTGATAGTCTTTCATAAAATCACTTAGGGTCGACTGCAGTCATACTTTTCATTCCTCCAAATTTACATTTATACTTTCACCATGAATGTAACTAGCGTTTATGTTATGACGTTTTTTAAAACGGTGTAACCAACCTGCTGTGCACCTAAGTTCACGGTCATTGAATAATTTAGCAAATTCTTCTGCTTTAGTCTGAAGAATAGGACCGCTAATGGTATATTATTAACTCGTTGATACTCAAACCATCGTAGTAAAGCTTCATCAACTCCTCCTCGAACCGGTTTATGTAATCGCTTGGCATTTTTGTTTGTCATTATGGTAGAAATTGTTGTTTTTAAAGACAATTAGCAGGACAAATATCAGATTGTTTTTTAGCACTTTCAATTTCTTTAATTATATTTATTTTCTCTTCAACTGATAATGCCTTACGCCGTCGTTCGGTAGCAGTGCTCATTTTTAATACGTAAAGTTGCATTTAGTCTATCGAAACAAATGTCTCTAACCTTAAAGAGCGATAACTGCAAGTCGTGTGAAGAAAAATAAGAAAATACCTTTAGTACATTATATTATACGCCCCACCTAACAGCGATTGTGGGGTGAGCTTCCACTGTTCCGTCGAGAAAGGTAATTCCCCGGTATTTAACACGTTCTGCATGCTGCTTTATACCTGATTTATATAATAAGTACGTTAATAAAAAATCAAGTACGTTATAAAAAAACACAATTCTCTTTTGAACAAAATTTTGGTACGTAATAAGAGAAATACGTAATAGCAGAACAAAAATACATTATTTCAAATAAGGCTTTGCCGGGACCAAGGAAAGTGTACGCTGTATCCAAAAGTACGTTATATACGAGTCCCTCATAAGCGACCTCTACTGTATTTGTTGAATTTACGACATTATCGACATCTTTTTTAAATGGTAGTCTATACTGTACGGAACCAATCTCACACTATCCCAAATAATTTAATTAAGTAATGACGGTTTTCTAAAGTTAGTTTTGCTATCGTGATGCTGCAGATGTTTTTTTTTGCATTTGTTTCGATTCTGTAGTTCTTTTCTGAAGTGTCTTGGATTGATGATGTGCAAATGTGCACGGAACCGGTGGCCATTGCTTAATTAAATTATTTGAGATACTGTGAGACTGTATGTATCTTGTATGTGATCCCAGTTTTATCCTCATTTTCACCTTCTCTCCTTTGAAGTATAGTTCATCAATTCTTTTTACGAGTAGGGTTATATTTCTCTCTTGAGGCTTGAAAGTTCACATGTAACAAAAATTGTCGGAACCTTTTATACAGTTGCGTAGCGTTGTAACGTTAAAAAGTAAATTACACAAAGGTTGAGTGGAAAGGTTTACAGTGATACGGGTAATAATTGCAAAGTAGTTATTAAAAATTAAATTATTTCAAAACTTTAATAGTGTATAGCTAAGCACTTCATAAGCGACAGTAAGAAAATGAACAATTTAGAATAAATGTCATTCCGAAGCACGCAAGTCTTCTGTTATTCTCCTAAATCAAATTTATCCAGATTTATACGCCATTGGGTAAATAAAATGCGTGGTTAAAGGAACATTGCTTCATAAGTGCTTTGAAAATTAAATATTCAAAGAATTAAATATAAGGGCAAGATATGATAACCTGGAAATAAAACATACAATTGCAGAAAAATAGTGTATGATGGATAAAAATACATGAGATTCAATAGAACTGTTTATGTAACAACATTTTTGAATACTGTGTTATTAATGTGGTACTTTTCATTTTAAGACAAATGAAACTTATTAAATGTTTAGAATTCCAAAATTATCATTTATTTTTTCCAAAAAATTTTTTTTCACCGCCTCCAAAAAGAAGTATGCGCCTTACGACTATTATTTCTACCTTGCCCTGAAAACCTCAATAGAAACTCATTAGATAAAAGTGTGTTAAAGAGCGCTATGATATTTGAAAGCATTCTCCATCGTAAAATTAAAAAATAAAAACTCCATTGATAAATTAACCGTAAAAAAGTATCCACACGAAACGAATAAGAAATCATACCCCATTAAGATTAAATTGAAATTAAATTATAAGGTATAATATCGACATAAGTGCCTATAGAGAGGTCGTATTGTTAGTTTTATCAAGAAACGTATTAAATTACATTACACACATCATGGTTTTTAAGCATAAATTGATTACAGAAGGGTGTCTGGGACGATTTAAAGTCAATGCCCTCGACGGGTTCCCAGTTTAGGCCGGGCGTAGACTTTATGAAACTAAAACGTTTCGCAGCACTTTGAATTAAAAGAATGTTGTACAATATTATTGGAAAGATGGTTATTAGAAAACACGTGTTAAATTTAATCAAGCATGATTTAAACGCTGCATCACCGATCTATCTATAGAATATTTCTCTATAGATAGATCGCTTCCTTATTAATATACGTATAAGCTTCTGGATTAGTATAGAAATAAAATACGAATATCTTGGCGATCTCGTCGATATATCGACATATCGTTGGTGTGGCGTCTGAGTCTTTCTCATCTTTGGCAACTCCTTTATTATTAATAAGGCTGTAAAAACGAGTGCTTTCGCAATAGCGTACGACTCGGTTACTATCAATATTAAAAATAATTAATGTAATTACTTACTATTAGGTTTTAGTAACTTTCCACCCTAACCTTGTTCGAACCCCCATCTGTAACCAACATTACAAGTTGGGTTGCTGATATATTGAACTTTTCAAAGGTATTTTCTATAGTTTCTACTATCCTTTTCGCGTTTGTCTTCTGTAATATTCTACTACGTAAAAGAGTGAGGTGAGGACCGTTTCTTAAAGTGCGCAGTAGCACATTTAAAATACCATCCTTTTTTGCATCCCCTGTTACGTCTATCGTCAGTCATATCTTTTGGTCTTTTAACTTTGCCGTAATCGTGTTTTTCACCTGTAATTGGCAATCACACATACTAACTATATGCGTATGAATCCCGACTTCGGGTATGTCCGACCGCTTTCAAATATATCATCGCCGCCAATGAGTGCGCAGTTGTTTCTGCAAGTCTTAGTTATTTCGATAGTTGTCGTAAACTGATGAATTATCTTTTGGTGGAAGTGTTTTGTTGCTCTTGGACGAAGTATGGAAAATGATGCAATTAAGTGGTACATTTTAACTTTAAAAAATTGAAGGGTGAACTTCTCTGAGCAGCACTGCATTTAAGAGTCACCTTAATATTAATTCTTTTGAAACAATAGAAATAATAGACACGTAGGCCCCTACCTATTGTTAACAATAAATAAATATCATTTATATTGCCTGTCCATATTCGAATTCGGTTCACATTATGTTGCCCGTGTATTCGTTATATAACACTGCAGTAAAACGCTCTTGAACGAAGTATGGAAAATAATGCAATTAAGTTGTACATTTTAACTTTCAAAAATTTAAAGGTGAACTTTTCTGAACAAATACATTAATTTTAAGTCAGAATGTGAACAAGTGTAGTTTTACGTATACCGGATGTTTTATGCAGTAGGTACTATAGGAGATATGATTTAGACTATATTTCCTGTTAAGGACTTAACATTGTTTTTTGTATTTTCTAATTTTTTTTACTATTATGTATTTTATCTTTGCATTATTATTTTCGTTTAGAATATTATTTTATTTTCATTTTTATATTTATTTATTTTCATTCTTATATTTATTTATTTTGCTCTCTTATATCCAATTTTATTTTAATATGTATGTACATTACGCATTGTATATGTATGCAAGCCAGCCATTCGCATTACGCTAGCTAAAACTGCCTAATTAGAAATCATTCACTGCAACGTCGTCGGATATGTAATGGGAGTTTTCTTGAAATTTAAGGTACACAAGCATAGGCAGTCGTCTCCCACGCGACAGTCGAGGTATTAGCGATCGTGCACTCTCGGTCACCTTTCGTGCCTCGTCGTAACGTGTACAGTAACGTCGTCGTAAGATTATTAGAGATTTCTAAGTTTTTCTAGTTTTGGCGGGAATCGTCGAGGACGTTGTCTATACATTTATTTCTGGCGGGAGTCATTTGGTAACGTCGTCGGACCACATGTATAGATTTTTTTAATAAGTATAAATTCTCGATTTTCTATCATCGTACGTCGAGGCTACTGTGTCCATTGTCGTCTATACATATTTTTAGTCTTCAGTTAAGTTTGTGTCGGAAATTATTTTGGTGAGATTGCCGGCGCGCATGTATAGACCTCGTCTACAAGTACGATCACTCCGCTTCTTGCTGACGGTCGTTGCGGCCGCAGCGCCCGTTGTCTTTTGTACGTTTGTTCGGTCCTTGTCGTATCGGGACTTAGAAATTTTTCATTTAGTTGCTCGTCGTAGCGGACGAGTGTCACGGACCAGTTTTTCTTATGTAATGTCGGCATCATCGCTCCGTTTTACTTGTCGGTGCACAGTTCGCACATTTGCTGGTTACTGGATTTTTCCCTTCTTTGGGGAGCAGTAGAGTAGAGAGCTAAAGATTGCACATAGCGTAATATTTCAAACGAGAACGCCTGGGTAGCTGTGACATTACTTTTGTATTGAGATCGGCTATTATCGCTACTGTCGCCCTCCACCAGGCGTTCAAGCTCTAAGAGATAGGGTGGGTTCCCCTATAAATGTGATATAACAAACGTATTTGGTCAAGTACAAATACATGCCAATAATACAGGGCCAAGTCCCTTAGGCAAATTTAAAACAAGGCAAGTATATTAGGCTCCCGGAAAGGGACATATAAATAAGCATAGCACCGAGGTGCGCTTATAAATTTAAGAAATAAATAGGGTTGGCTCCCCTATAAAAAGGTAGTGGTGCATGCAAACAGATAGAGGCATTAGTACATGCCTCTAACAAAGCTTCAGCGGAAGCATATAAGAGTTTAACCTTTTAAACAGAATTAAGACATAGCGTTGCAACGTACATGCTGAGGCATTACTTTATGTTGCTACCAATGAAAATACATATACAAATGCTAATGTACATTACATGTATAAGAGAGCTCGAATAACTGCAATTATTGCAAATATATACATCTTACGTACATCGTACATGTACATAGGCAAGAGTGGAAACCGTGTACACATTTTAATTTTAAATATATTTTTTTTGCGCATGCGCATTGAGTTTCACTGTACAACCTTTCCTCTAGTAAATAAGCGAACATACTCTACAAGTAAGTATTGGTCAAGTAATTTAGGAAATTACGAGCAGGCTACAGCGGCGTTGTTCTTCAAACCAGGAGAACGTAACATTTCCAATTTTTTTGTTCATTTGGTAACTGCCTACGACTTCTGGTTTTGCCGGATATATCAACTTCAACATTTTAAATAGTACATCCTATATAGTTTTGTATTTTTGAACTAACTAATTTTCCAAGATATGTGACATGTTTTTCGTTAATTTTAGTTACTAATATTGCAGAAGATTTGAATTGTCATTTTTCATTCTAAAGTGCCGCATATATCTCGCTGGTTTAAGGAGCGGTAGCAAAATATGTATGTGATGCCTTTTTGTGTTTTATAGTCACTGTGATGCCAGCAAGTTCGCTTTGACAGTTTTTCCTGAGAAATTCGATTTGCTTAAATGGAACTTGAGGTGATGGATAATCCATATTATTGTTGGATAAACAGTATTTTTTTACAATTGTAATGATCGTAAGTGCACCACTTTTGACTTTCATTGGGCTACGGTTTAGATCAGAAAAAGGTTTTACCCAAAAAAATCGGCAACAAAGAATAAAACAACGTCACATTCATATTTTATTATCAGTACTTAGTCCACCGAGAAACATTTTAACATGGTGAAGGTACACTAGGGTGATAGAATAAAATAGACACCAGGTAAAGCGGTATAAATATGTAAACAACTAAATTCTAAGAAAGAATTAAGAACTTTCTCTTGTCATTAGAGTAGGAGTAGATGTATCGGAAGGAATTTGTCATAGTTTAGTATCGCTTATAAGGTTCGAGTGATATTAGCGACTTCACCCGGGGTCGCATCGTTGGCCAGAGTGAACGCGGCGCTTCGCAACGTGAAATAAGTAAATTTTTAAATATTCTGTTGTCCACAGTTAACCGTGTGATTACACAATTTAAACGCAAGGAAAAAACAACAGTGGAGCCAAGACCAGATCGTGCCGGACCTTCTGAAAGAAGTAAAAGGGTGCTTGTGCGCGAAGTGTTAAGAGAACCGCGAAAAAGTACAGCTGAGCTTGCGGCAACTTCACAGAAAAGTCAGTGCACCGTTCTGCGATACCTCCACAGTGTGGGGATGTATAAAAGGGTGGCAAAGAAAAAACTTCCTTACGGCGTTTCAAAAACGGCGCCGAATGGCTTGGGCAATCGAAATGCGTACGAAGCTCGAAGAGTTTTGGCGGTCTGTCATTTTTACAGACGAAAGCAGATACTGCCAATTCAGTGACGACCCCGAAAAACAAGCAATAAGGAAGAACTCGTGGCAGCTGTTACAGAAGAGTGGTTAAATATTCCAGAAGACACCATTAATCATTTAATAGATTCTATGTCACGACGACTCGCAGCACTTCACGCAAGTAAAGGTGGATCGACAAAATATTAGTCTAATTTAAAAATTTTAAAATATTTTGTATATATAACGAGAATAGTATCTTTTTTTTAAGTAGTAGGTGTCTATATTATTCTGCCACCGTAGTGTATTCTCGAATGAAATATAAAAATTCAAATTTTCGGTAACTAAAATTGGCACAAAGTATGCTTTCTAACATAAAAAAATATGCAGAATCTAGAAATGCGAAGATATACAGCGTGTCTTATTCAGAATTTTAAATTTGATGGTGTTTCCGGTAAAACGGGACGCGTCACAAAGTTGCTAAATAGATGAAAAAATGGTCAAATAGACTAAAAAAATACGTCTTCAATTTTAAGCAAATCCTTCTACAAACACAAAAATAAAAGGCTCTACTTATGATATAAGACATCCTGTATACGAAAAAATGTTTTGGGCTTGCCAGACGTTCTATGGTATTCTGTACAGTATAGTTCTGACCTTGTCAGAGACTGACAAAAAGCATCTTTTGTTGTTTCACGTGTTAAAATGATTTATTTTAAATTCAGTGTGCGTCTAGCTTTACGAACAGAGTTCAAAAGTTCATATTTTCGTATCATCATCGTACAAGTCACAAATATACACCAAAATATGTATACACACGCGTATATCGCTGTGTGTGCGTGTGTTGTGTTCGTTCGATATAATCGTAAATATCCTCCGCCTGCCGCTGAAATGTGAGTAATAAACTCACAAAGAGGGGAAATGACTGAAACAACTTTTTGGGGTAGAGTTTTATTGACCGCGAGACACGAAGATGTATGATAGCTTTACTTATGTGGGAATCATTTTGTTAAGGTCGATCTAGATTAGAATGCTTCCCCATAATGCGAAACGACGTACTACGGTAGTGAATATACGAGCAATTCTATTTGCGTTGAGTAAGATTTATTACCGCTTTTATCCTCCATTAGTTGGTAAAAGTGTGCGAATGGAAGATAAACAAAAAATCTCTCGAGAGTTCAAACAATTGGTGTGACTGCAATCTGTTGCATGTAAGCTTGACAAAACTTTTAGATGTATTGAAAAGTGAAAAAATTAAACTGAAAAAGGAATAAAGACGGATGTATTACTAGTAAAGGTGAATCAAGAAAAATCATAAACTTAAAGCTATCATCATTTCTATAACATGCACTAAATTAACAAACTAGTAGTGTTCTTTAGTGCTGATTAAGGTCTAATTCCATAAAACATTTAAGAAAAAACTGATTTTGGCATTGTTTTAGACCAAGTATGGGCAACCTTTGATATATTATGGGCCAAACTTTAGTGTAAAAATACGGTGGCGGGCCACGTTTAAAAATAGTGCATTTTAAAGTAGTATTCATAATTTTTAGCGATAGATATCAGACATAAAATAATATGACAATGTTATTATAATGCAATTTACTAAAATAAGAAAATGAAATGAAAAAAATAGGTACAACATTATAATTAAATGGTGAAATTTTGAATTATTACAAACTACGAAAGTTAAATAACGACAACGAACTCAATGAGACACTTGAGCTTGAATTTGGGAAACTAATCCATCGAGGTGACGATGAATTAATTCCATTGATACAAAGACGTAAAGAATTTTCCAAATTATCGTAAGTCAGCCTTGTACGATGTTTTGATTTATTAACTTTCATCATTGAAAACAATTGTTCGCATTTATACGTACTGCCGAACGCACAAATCAATCTTCTTGCGAATTTTCTAAGCTCCGGAAAATGGTTTTCTTCGAGGTATTTTTTGTAGAAATCGCACAACTCCACGTCTTCAAATTTAGATTTTGGGAGTGGGTTTTTTTGAAGCTCGATCAACTCCATTTGCAAGTGTATTGGAGCATTTCGTACAATATTTTCTGTAGTAAATAAATTGAAACTGTCTTCCATGTTTTTAAAATCGCTAAATCTGTTCGAAAATTGCTCCGACAGTAACTTGTGTTCTTCAGCATATTGAGCATAAGCAGTATTTTCATACGCAGAGAGCGTGGTGAAATGGTAACTGTTACCAGGCAGCATCTGTGCCTCCCACAAACACTGAAACGCTTTCGAACGGCTGTACAAATCATTTATTAACTGTTCTTCTTTTTGAAGTTTCAAATTTAAATCATTCAAATGGCCTGTAAGGTCGACCAGAAATGCTAAGCTTCATATCCATTTTGGGCCACTCAATTCAGATAGTGGTTTATCTTTTATTTGCATAAAATCTCCTCATTTGGAATGAGTATGAGTAAGTAGTGTAATATTTTTTTTATAGGGTTTTTCAAAATGTCTCGTGGGCCAGATCAAATCTTACAGTGGGGCGGATCCGACTCCCGGGCCGGTTGTTGCCCACATATGTTTTAGACGGAACACTCTGTATACTGTACTGTAAAGTTTTGAACTTGCATTTAATCGGTGATATAAAAGTTTGCATACGGTATGCTGTGACCAACATAATTATTGTTAAATATACTATGTGATGCAAAGAGTTGTCACTCAACGTAAACCTGTATATTCTGCTATTCTTTTTGAAATGTTTTATCTATGGATCTGTTTTGTGTGAGATCATTATTTTTTCCTGCATTTGTATTTCTTTGTAGTTGAGTATTAACTGCGTTGCAAATATTCAAAAGTTCATATTGAACTATAGAAATTTCGCTGGAAAACATTTAGAAATGGAATGACATCAAAGGTAATAGAAATATAGAAGACTGGAGACTTAAGCCTTGTTGATTGTATTAATTCTCTAAACATCAAGCAGGTGTAGACAAATAGGTCCCTACATATCGTTAACATTAAATAAATATCATTTATATTGTCTATCCATATTCGAATTCGGTTCATATGACGTTTCGCGTGTATCCATTATATAATACTGCAGCGGAAAGCTTTAATCTGAATTATACACCCCTAGACATCCTCTTTGCGTGTCGCTAATTATAGCCTTCGGGTTTTACGAATTCAAATTTGTATGTATAATAAATTGGCTTTTTGGGGTGAAATTAGAAAAAAAGCTATATAATATGCATTGCATTTACACGCCGAAATGTGTTTTTTTGTGGGTAGGGTTTAGTGCGTCACCCTAGGATGACGTAGGTAAAAGGTAGAATCGATATTTTTTTAATTTCAAAGAGAGGAACTAGCGCGAAAGGTTCGTCAATAAGTACACATGCAGTTTACGTCGATTATTCTAATGAAATATTTCTAAGGTAATGCGTTTGATGTGAGTTAAATGATGATTTTCGATATTCAGGGTATCTTATATATATATTTTTTTAAAAGTAAATGCTCGAAAATGTATAAATGGTGTCCTTTTGAATTCGGTCGTGAAGTAGTAAAATTATGTATTATAATGAAATTTTTCAGGAATGTAAGATTTTCTTTCTTGTGGTGTGGACTCCTTTATTTATTTTACTTATAATAACTATTTTGATATACAGCCTTGGACATTTGTCTGGGGCACCCATAAAAGATTTCATTGTACGTTACCGCACCGGGATTCCCTGCATTCCACAAGATCTTTTATTTACTAATGCGCATTTTATGACGTTGAAATGCGAAATTCGGATTTATAATCCCCTATTTACATAAATATCGGTTTATTGTTTATTGCAAGAATTCAATCAGCATTGATACGTGGCGATTGAAGGGGTTTCTAGAGCGTTATTTTTATTATTTCAGTGTGCTGTGTGTTGTGTTCTACTTGCGTACAGTGGATTGTATGAAGATGCCTAAAAGACGGGAGTTGACTGTTGCAGAACGTAGTCTAATAGTATTACTACATTCGCAGGGTATCTCGCAAAAAAAATTGTATCAACAATAAAGCGTTCGCGACATGCGATATAATTAATGATTAAACGATTTCGGAAAACTGGATCGTATGAAAATCGACTAAAAAGTGGGAGAAAACGCAAAACCACTGCGAGACAGGATCGCTAATTGGAGCGTTTAGCTTTACGGAATCGCTTTCAAAGCAAACAGCTGCCCGCGGACCTATCGGTCGAACAAGACGTTTTTGTATGTGACAGAACTGTTCGAAGAAGGTTAGCAGAGGTGAATTTGAAGGGTCGGAAAGCGCGTCGCAAGCCATACCTGAGCCAGCAACAAATGAAAAATCGTTTGCTGTGGGCAAGAAAATATAAAGATTGGACTGTGGAGGATTGGTCGAAGGTCATATAATCAGACCAATCAAACATAGAGGTATGTTAAGCAATCCTATTTTGTTCCTTTGTTACACAAAATTTGCAAAAAAGTATACACATACTACCAATTTGCTAAATTAAAAAAAAAATTATTGTTGATTATCCAATTCCGATGTTTGCTACTCCTGGAGAGCTCAGTTTGTTCGCCGTAGACCTGGGGAGGCATTTTGTGCTGATTGTATCACTCCAACTGTCAAACATGGGATGCATGTCAGCAAATCTCGTAGGAGAAGAGTTTGTGTCTGGTGGTAGGATGAACAGCGAGCGGTGTATATCAATGCTAGAAAAGGTATTAGAAGCATCAGTGATGAAAATATATGACGGAGATGACGAAGACGTAGTTTCGTGAGAATGTGATCTGTTTACTTGAATGGCCGGCGCAGTCACCAGATCTGTCGCCTATAGAAAATTTGTGGCGCATGCTGAAGCTAAAGCTTTCCAGTTACAAATTCAGTAACAAAAATAACCTAAGGAACAAAATTGTACAAGAGTGGGAGGCACTTTCACCTAAAGTTTGTTTACGTTTAGTAGCGCCAATGCCTAAGCGGTTAAATGGTGTTATTAAAGCAAATGGTGGTGCCACCAACTATTAAATGTATCATTAAAAACTTATTTAGAGAATGTTTATGCATATAGTTTTATTTTAATAGCGCACAGTGTACCTTTATTTTAAAAATTTTGGGGTGCCCCAGACGTATGTCCAAGGCTGTATATCACTTACTACAAAAATTGTAACAATAACCTAACATAATCTCTACGCTAGCAAAATTTTGAAATTTATAAACAAAGATTTTAACAAAATTTATGTTTTACTTCAGGTTCCAAAAAAGAAAACCGATAAAAGGGCTTCAAGTACGGTTGGAAGTTATTCCAAAGCATTAATAGTATTCGCCTCGATCGCAGTGTACTTGATTGGATCAACAACGGACACAGTGGTTTTTGCAAAATTTTATGATTTTATTAACGAATATGAAAAATTAGCAGCTTCCAAATAGTGTATGTACTTTCCAAGCCATCTGAATCCAAGCCAACTCTCCTTTGTTAACTTAGTCGCTATGTAACCAAATGTGCTTGATCTGATATTAGATAGTTCATTTCCAAAGATTGAGATGTTGATTTTCGATTTAATTTATATTAATTGCCGTGTGTGTTTGTGCTTGCCAAATATTTTTGTTTTTCTTTAACGGAGTGAGTAGTCCAATGGCTTCGTAATCTATTTTAGGTTGTCATAAAGCGCAGGAATCTTGCCTTAAACCCTAATTAATGAATTAGTTTATATTTTATATTGGTATAATTGTAAATAAATGTCTTATCTGTAGTTAATAACGAATTGTACAAATTAATAAAGTCTGTATGCTTGAATTTATAGGCTTTTTATCTTTAATACCACATATAAAGTTAGATTGTGATGACATGATTAATAGATATAATACTAGGACGGAGTCATCGTTACATTCGGCCACCAGTGGAAACTTCTATCTGTTAACAGTGTAAACATTGGGTAAAAGCTAAATCTAATAATCTCTCCTGGCATTAGTTATAGTGAGTAATATTAAAATCGCCAAGAATGATGAATGAATGAGTTTTTGTATAGCGTGTATATTTATTATTCATTATATTCAAACTAGCTAAGAAATTCTCAAAATCAGGAATTGGTATATAGAGTTATAATGGGATAAACTAATACAAGCTGCCACTATGTCAACAAGCGGAGTGATATCTTCAATACGTGTAAAATCTGATTGCTTATAATTTAGAAAAGGCTTAAAGGACAAAATCACACCACCACTAGTTAACTCAAACCTACAGTCATCTCTAAACACATAATATACGAGGGTGGACCTCTGTGCTGTACCCCTGACTCCCTTACAGTAAAACTATAGGTGTATTATCTTTCATTTTTCGACATAGTTTCCCTCTACACTAATGCACTTGGTCCATCAGTACTCCAACATCTCAATAGCCTCCTGAAAAAATTTTGCTTGAGCATATCAGAACACAGATAGCAAAACCTTTCCAGCAGACGGCGCGACCTTAAATTTGGGTAAAGGAGGAGAACCGTGATGTTTCCACTCTCTTCTTTGCACTTTGGTCTCAGGATCATAGTGGCGCATCCATGACTCATCCACGGTCATCTATATTTTTTGACCTTTTAACTCTGCCTTTATGTGATCTCTAATCGTATAATTGACCCCTTGTTTGCAATCTCCTTTCCGGAACGTATTTTCCCCAAACCTTTCGAAATTCTTCATTGTCTACAATATTTCCCGTGTACGTTTGCTGATATATGGAAAGTAGCCAGAATTTCGCCAATCTTGAAAAGGGTGATAGTTCCAATATTGACAATTACAGACCTTTTGCGAAGGTTTTTGAAGTCTTAATTTATAAACGTCTTTCTTATGATATTAAATCATATCTCTCTGAATATCAGCACCGTTTCTTGGCAAATAGATCTACTGTAACTAACTTGGATTCCTCAAACAATAACTGAAACCGTGGATGAGGGTGGTCAACTGGATGCTATTTATACTGACTTTTCCCGTGCTTTTGATCTGATTGATTATCATAAGTTGTTGGAGAAGTTGAGTTTTTTCGGTGTCAGCAAGAATTTACTAAGATTAATTCGATATCTTCTAAACAGACTTAATTACATTTATTTTAATGGATTTAAATCTCGAACTTTTTACTCCACCTCTGAGATACCTCAAAGATCGAATTTTGGCCCGCTCCTCTTTAATATATATTGACGATCTTTTAAATTCCATTAACTGCCCTTTATTAGCCTATGCTGATGATATTAAAATCTACCACGCCGTTAACTCTTTCAATGATGTTGACCTCCTGCACCGTAGTTTGGACATGATTTATACCGGTTGTCTGCATAACAATTTAAAATTAAAAGTAGATAAGTGTTTCTTCATGTCTTTTTGAAAAAGGGTGTGTAGAATCGATTCTCTGTATTGTATGTATTAACAATATTAATATTGCTCGTCAATCTTCTATTAAAGATTTAGGTGTGATATATGATGAAAACTTTACCTTCTCTAACCATGTTTCAGATGCGACACCCGCTTCTAAATTATTAGGATTTATTTTCCGCACTTGTAAGGATTTTACTAGCCTTGATGCAATAAACAGTCTTTTCTTTGATTACGTGGTTTCCAAGTTCGAATATGCATTCGTGACTTGGTATCCTTTCTACAACATTCAAATCAATCTTCTTGAGCGGATTCAGCGCAAATTTTTGAAATATCTATCGTACAAGAACGATGGGCGATATCCTATGCGAGGTATACCCTACGACGAGCTACTTCGGAGGCATGACTTTGTAACGCTTGTGGTAAGAGGAAACCGTATTAGTGCTTCATTTATACAAAACATTCTCACCGGAAGAATTTACTCTCCTGGTTTACTGTCTGGAGTTGGTCTCATTGTACCACGCCTGGAATCAAGGTCGCATCACCTGCTACGGATCCTTACAGCTAAGACGAATGTGCTGTGGCGAGCATCGCTGGTACACTCAGCAAGAAACTTCAATAACTACAATTCAGATTTGCCTTAATTTGGTATATTTTCATTTTTTTTTATTTTAATGTTTCATATTAGTGATATTTATTATTTAATTATTTCTTATTACTATTTAATTTTTCTTTCCGGTTTATTTTTTCTTGGTTTGTTTTTAATGCATTACATGTATTACCTTTTATTTAATATTGTGTCCATTTTTGGATGTTCATCTGTTGGGCATTTAATAAATTATTATTATTATTATTATTTTGTGGAATATTGAACATAACAACTATATACTAACTATACGCATATGAATCTCGACTGACAGCTATCGAAATATATCATCGCCGCTAATAATTATAATTTTAATCATTTAATAAAAACATTTCTTAGGAAACTGGGACATAGCTCTAAACTTTCCGACGTTAGTGTATAACCTAGTAGAATCACCACGAATTATTACTATAGATGCTGATATTTGGAAGCAACGTTTTACACTAAGAAACAGTAATCTATCACTGCATCGATAAAAATAGCGGAAATGAGATGTCAACCGCAAATAATTTTGTACCCTTTTTAATTCAGCGGTCACTTCAATAAATTTCGATACGTTGATAATCCATTTTAGGCGTTGTTTCGTATGTAATCAGCGAACTCACTGTGAATCTTAAATTTAAAGCGGCAATCTTCTTTTTATTTATTGTGTCATATTCCTAGAAAACGATAAAATTTCTGTGTTGCACTTAATAAATACACGGAACAACTATAGATAAAATTGCAGTAATTCGAAAAACTTCTCAATTAGACAATTATCTTTCGAGAAGCGACATAAGGCATAATTCTTTAGCTCGGCGTTACAATTTCGGTAAGCACCCGCAATTTATAGCTGCTATTTATAAACGCCACTCGAATGATACTACTTTGATCAATAAAATCGTGTTAAATCGGTCCATTTACAAAATTGACTCTACGCCTAATTTATTAGAAATGTTGATGGAACGATTTAGTTCTCCTATTTCGATGCACACTTAATTATGAACTTCGATCGACGTAGCTATGTTAAAAAAAAGCATGTGTGTTATTTGTTATGCGGAACTGTTTTCTAAAATAAACACGAAACGAAGGCAATAGTCCGTATAAATTTGATCCTCTTGAAGAGGTTATCATAAAAATTACATATTTAATCGAAGCAAATAGAAGTGTAATTGGTATTAAAAGATTTATTCTAACATACTCAAAAAAATCTTAAATCAAATCTATATCCGACGTGCAAAGTTAGATTGACACCCGAGGTGCGGACACCCAAGTTTATACAGGACTCAAATATAGATTGTCGAACCGTACATCGTACAGAATATAAACCAAAATTTGACTAAAGTGTTACTATGGCATTACTCTTAAGATGGATTTATATAGAAAAAGTCTTTGTTGAAGAATACTGTGGGCGTCAAAAGTGAGACAACACCAACGACGTTTTTCCATTTTTCAAAATTATGAACACGAAGTATTTTGTACATCGATTTTTATTACAAGAACTGGAAGGTTTATTCAATCTTGTTCTTCTAATGCCTATTAGTTCCAAATATTGCCCACTATCCTAGCTACGAGGGGTGGTCCAGAAGTTCGTGGAATGAAAGGGTTTTAACTAAAATAAAACAATAAATCCATTTTTCCTTTTCAATATAATCACCCTTAAGCACAATACATTTATTAGACCTATGAATTAATTTTTTTTAATCCATCATAAAAATATTTTTTATCTTTCGCCTCAAAATGGGCCAAAATTGCCTGCTTTACTTCATTGTCGTTGGAAAACCTTCTTCCACGCAAGTCTTTTTTTAAATTCGGGAACAAATAAAAATCGCTAGGTGCCAGGTCTGGACTGTAGGGTGGATGGACTATCGATTGAAAGCCATGCTTATGCAGAGCAGCCATTGCAACTTTGCTCTTGTGAACCGGCGCATTGTTTTGCAAGAGCAACACACCCTTGGTCAATTTTCCTCGACGTTTTTCCTTGATGGCCTCCTTTAATTTTTCTAATATCGCTGCGTAATATTCTCCGGTTATGCTCCTACCTTTTTCTTTGTAATCAATCAATAATATCCTCTCACAATCGCAAAAAACAGTAGCCATCAACTTTCCAGCCGATTCTGATACTTTGAATTTCTTTCGCGGTGGTGTCCCCTTTTTATGCCATTGCATGGACTCCTGTTTGGACTTGGCTCAAAGTAATGAACCCATGTTTCATCTCCGGTAACAATCCGCTCCAAAATCTGTGCAGGTTTGTCTCCACACAGCTCCAAAAATTGTTTGGGCGCACAGACGCGCTGTTGTTTCTGCAGCGGCGTGGGCATTCTCGGTACCCATCTTGCACTGACTTTTGTCATACCCAGGTGGTCGAACATGGTCTTTTATATGTTTTTGCTCATGTTTTTGCTAATTACACAGTTTGCAGCCTCTTCATATAAAGTTTTGACAGCTGATATTACTTTGTAATTTACTCTTCTTGTGTAAACATTCCCATACTTTATTTCTGGATACCCTGTTGAATGCTTTCTCCATGTCCAAAAATGCCAAGTATACGCTTCCCCTTGTAGTCATTTTCTTAGTTATCTCTTTTGTTTTTTCTAAATCCACTTTGGACTTCTAGTAATCTCGATTCTACTATTTGTCTCAACTTATTTTCCAGCAACTGTTCGTAAATCTTCACTATTGTATTTAGCAGCATAATTCCTCGGTGGTTGTTGCAGTCTTTGTTATCACCCTTTTTGTATATTGGTACTATTAGGCTCAGACCCCAATCTTTTGGGATTCTCCCTTCCTCCTATACGTATTATAAATATCCAACAGTAGCTACCTGGCTTGGTACTCCATTTCGGTTGTTGATTTGTCGTCTTCTGGAGATTTCCCATTTTTTAATCTTTTTATTACTTCTTTTAGTTGTTCTTGTGTGATTTTCTCCTCTTCGTATAGTCTGCTTGTATTTACTCGACTATCGCTTGCGTTATGTATTGTTATTTTGCTTGCGCTAGTCAACAAATCTTGAAAATATTCTTTCCAGCGAATTATAATCATTTCTCCGTCTGCGAGTATTTGTCCTTCTTTGTCTTTTAATGGTATTGAATCCACTTTTTTATCATTGCCCATATTTTTAAGTGCTTCAAACAACAGTTTTTTGTTTACTCCACTATATTTTTCTAATGTTAGTTCAAATCCTTTCCATAATTTTTGTTTCGCTTCCATTACTGCGATCTTGACTCTTTCTCATTCTTCTTTGAATATTTCATACCTTACTTTATTTTTACTATTTAAATAAGCCTGCTTTGCCTCCTTTCTTATTTTTACTAGGTTCCTAATTTCATCAGACCACCATAAAGTTTGTCTTTTACAGTTATTTATCTTAGTTGCGCCATATATGATCTTAGCTGTATCTATACGCGTTGTTTTAAACAGTATCTATAATTTTTCTGTACTCATCGCTATTTTCCTTTTATTTTCTGGAGCTTTCTTAATCGTATATATCACCTCTTTTGCCTTCCTCATTCTCTCCACTACTGTCTGGTTGGTCACTCCATCCACCCACGATATTAAGGATCCTTCTCTAGAGCCACATCTCGAAGGCTTCGAGTTTCTTTCATGTTGTTTAAGTCAATGTCCAGGAATCCATTAATGTAATATGGAGAACACATAGCAGCGTACATGTCATACATACTTTGATGTCTAGTTTGAAGTCGTGGCTTTTGAGGAGTTTAGAGATTTTGATGAAAACGTCTCTTGCCTTACCTATTCTGCATTTAATTTCTTGTGAGTGGTCCCATTGCTCATTTACTAAGGTTTCCACATAGATATATTTGGATACTCGCTCTACTGGTATGTTTTTAATTAGTTAGCATTTTTCTTTCTTCTCTTTAATTATGACCATTTCGTTTTGTCGATGTTCATTTCTAGCTCATATCGTTCACTTACTTCATTCACTTTATCCATTAGCTGTTGTAGTCCCTCCATACTATCCGTAAATATGACGGTATCATCTGCACAGCGAATGTGGAGTTAAAATAAGTAAACATGTGGAGTTGAAATAATACGCATTGGCCGGAGAAGAGAGACAGGACAAAATCTTGATAGAAGACGAAGTGGGCGGCCACGGGTGACTTCTGGAGTTAAAGATAGATTTATAGTAACGATTTTGGAACGAGATCGATATCTAACGACGAACAAATGTTTATGTTACCACAGTCAAGAGGCAGATTTAAGGGTATGCATTGGTAGCAGAAACCTGTTTTTAAAACACGTGCATAAAGAGAAACCATCAACATGGACAGGAGAGCATCCAAACTAGTCACTGGATGATTGGAATGTAGTCAAAGTCCGGATTTATCCCCCATAGAACTCTTATGGGATGAGCTTGTTCTAAGGACTAGACAGCGATAACCTCAAACAACCCAATACCTATGAGAATATTTACACAACGTATGGCAACAAATTGATGCGCACTATCTCGAACAATTGTTCCGGAGAATGTCTAAAATTTGTGTAGCGGTTATCAAACCCAACGGAGGTATTATCGATGTTGCTTCTTCCAAATTTTTGCACGGTAGTGTACATATGTCGGTCGATGTTGATAAAAAAAAAACGTAACAAACTCGTCTGGGATGCTACATCCCGGGCAGAACTTTATTAAACTCGATAGAATGAAGCCCCTGGAATTAAAACAAAGTGATAAAACGAAGAATTAGTTGCTACGAAACTCTCGTCCAGCCTTTTAATGAGTAAAGTTTCAATGGCGTTAGCGTGACATACGCTGTACAGAATTGAATTTGCCGTTTCAAAATGGGTACAGACGACGTGTGTAGCAGAAGATCGAAAAGAGACATGCCAAACAAACTTAAATAGAGCCTGACTGCGATGCAGACGTAAAACGACTGTTTAAAATGCGACCAAATGGACATCGGTTGTTGTTTGTATAATTTAGTTATGAGAATGACGCGCGGTTTTTTGTTTGGATCGATATGAAGGAACTTGTACGTGCCGTGGACAACGTTTACGAACAATATATTCATCTTTGTCGATTTTATAAGAGCCTAAACGTTATACTTATACTTATAAGCCTTGTGTTACAGATATGGAAATTTTTTAAGATGTACCATGGGGTTATTTAAGCAGAAAAAAAATAGAAGTTGAGATATTTGATGTAGGAGCTCTTAATTTTGTTAATTCTTATGAATAATCGAAAATTGTAAAATTTCAAATCAATCGGATAACGCCAATGCGTCCAGCAGTGGCCCTAAAGTTTGAAAAACTTAAATAAGCAATGGCGTGGGTATTTAAAATGATGACACAGATCTGAAGAGAATTGGTAACCGATCAACCGGACAAAAATTACCCGGGTGTCTCACTCATTAATGGAGCGTTGTCACCTAACAAATGTGAACTACTTATTATTAGTGTAAAAAGTTGTGCGCCTGGCGTTGAATCTGAACCGTCTTTCACTTTCGGTACAAGTACACTAGGGTGACAGAATAAAATAGATAACTACTAATTAAAAAAAAAGATACTATTCCCGTTATATATACAAAATATTTTAAAATTTTTAAATCAGACTAATATTTTATCGATCCACCTTTACTAGCGTGAAGTTCTGCGAGTCATCGTGGCATAGAATCTATTAAATGATTAATGGTGTCTTCTAGAATATTTAACCACTCTTCTGTAACAGCTGCCACGAGTTCTTCCTTATTGCTGGGTTTTCGGGGTCGTTTCGCCATATTTGCCCGTATTATGTGCCAAATATTCTCTATCGGATTCATGTCTGGTGATTGGCCTGGCCATGGTAAAATCCGAATCCCCTGTTCCTCTTTCCATGTGGTTGTTGTTCTTACTTTGTGGCAGGGTCCATACTCCATAAAAGTGGCGTCTTGTTTAGATAAAATGGCGTTCTTCGAATATCGGTAGTAGTCCTTCTGTTAATATTTGGATATATTTTGCCGCATTTATATTTCCGTCGCAGATTACTAATTGCGATCTTCCACCATACCATATCGCGCCCCACACCATCATGTTCACACCGCCGTATTTCACCGTCTGATGCGAAAATTTGTCGCCCAGTTGCTGTGACGAACGTCTCCATACCCACGTACGACCACCATCACTGCATTGACAGTATCCGCTTTCGTCTGAAAAAATCACAGACCGCCAAAACTCTTTGGGCTTCGTTCGCATTTCGATTGCCCAAGCCATTCGGCGCCGTTTTTGAAACGCCGTAAGGAGAGGTTTTTTCTTTGCCACCCTTTTATACATCCCCACACTGTGGAGGTATCGCAGAACGGAGCGCTGACTTTTCTGTGAAGTTGCCGCAAGCTCAGCTGTACTTTTTCGCGGTTCTCTTAACACTTTGCGCACAAGCACCCTTTTACTTCTTTCAGGAGGTCTGGCATGACCTGGTCTCGGCTCCACTGTTGTTTTTTCCTTGCGTTTAAATTGTGTAATCACACGGTTAACCGTGGACACGCGTTCACTCTGGCCAACGATGCGACAACCCCGGTGAAGTCGGTAATATCGCTCGAACCTTGTAAGCGAGGCATAGTTGTAACGATACTAAACTATGACGAATTGCTTCCGATACATCTACCCCTACCCTAATGACAAGAGAAAGTTCTTAATTCGTTCTTAGAATTTAGCTGTTTACATATTTATACCGCTTTACCTGGTGTCTATTTTATTCTGTCACCCAAAATGTAATTATACAATACAGTACAACGATGGGCGAATCGAATTAAAAAAATATTGGGTAAGAAAAAATAATATTCAGTCGCTAACCGAATGTAAAATCGTTTTCTAAACTCAGTAGTTTTACTGAATGATCACTTATTCACATAAAGCTATTCATTAGAGGGCAGAATTCGAAATAAAAAAGATAAAACGAAATTTTCTTGAGACATCGGGCTAGCCGGATGTTATTATGTATCATCATGAACCTTCTTCTTCTAATAGTTCTTATTCGTTTCGGATGTTGGCTACCGTGCACGCTATCTTAATTTTGTTTGCTGCTGTGGGTCCCATTACTCATTTGCAGTAGTTGCCAGATAGATAAAACTGCACACTCGTCTATCCGTGTTTGATTTATTGTGAGATGACAGTTGTCAATTTTTTCTTTACTAACGACCATTAATTTTGTCTTTTTAGAGTTTATGTCCAGACCATACAATTGGCAGTGACATGTTACCCTATCCATAAGTTGTTGTAATCCTTCCAAGCTGTCATCGAAAATTACCGTATCGTCTGCATAGTGGACGTTATTCCATCTTTCTCCATTCAGAAGAATTTCAGATTCTCTGTGTTCTAAAACATCCCTGAATATGTACTCTGGGTATATATTAAACAGTATTGGAAAGAGAATGCAACTCTGCCTTACAACTCGTAATATATTTGTCTCGTGTGTTGTGTCATTCTCGACTCTGACGAAATCAGGTTGATTCCAGTATCGGTTAACTATTACCCTGATATCTTTCCCATCTAGGCCACTTTAAATGTAGATAGTTTCGTTATTTCTTCGTTTACGCTAGTTTGTTTAGTTTTCGTCGAATTTTTTAATTGTTTTGCATCCCCGAAAGTGCTTTTTACAATTAGTCGACGTATATTTACGAGAATCCTTTAATTAAGGACAATGACCAAGGAAATTTATGGAGATATTTTGAAAGATGTTATGCTTCCCTATGCCGAGGATGATCTGCCGCTGATTTGTATATATCGGCAAGATAACGATCCTAAACACACTTCCAAGTATGTCAAACAATGGTTTATCGAAAATAATATTCGAATTTTAGGGTGGCCGGCTTAATCGCCGGCTATTAATCCAATAGAGAACCTGTGGAAGTAAGGATTCATTGCGGCACAAAAAATTTAAGAATCAGAACATAGTAAATTCTCTGCCTAACAGGTGACGTGATATAATACGTAACAACAGCCATGCAATAACGTACTAAGCATACATTACACTAGTACATACTGACCAACCAGTATGAAGTAAGCGCTATATTTATTGCAATACTTTATGATTTGTACTTATTATTTTGTCCAAGCAGAATTTGTCATTTTCCTTTTATTTTAGTTAAATCTTTGCTAAGCATTCTTTCAATTTATATTTATGTTCTTTATTACTAAATAAAGACTATTTTCATTTTTAAAACCCAACATTGTTTTCTGTTATTTTATTGTACAATAATTTTCTAAATACTGACATTGTACCTATTTTTTGTCCACCACTATATATTTGTATGTGGGTTTGTATAGCTTTATGTAAATGCAAATATTTACTAAGTATCATTAAATAATAATATCCACTACTCAAATGCTAGTTTATTTCAAGATTAAAAAGAAAGCATAGATGGCCAAATACTTACGGATGGTAGTATACATACTAGCACATAAACAACTTGTGTTCAAGTTATTTCTTTGTAAGTATATTTGGTATGCAAAAGTATATCTTCCTTAATTAACTAATTGCAACGTAACAATAAGCTTACTCCATAAGCAGAAAGAATTAAAAGAATGAATAAACAAAATAACTTTGTAAAAGGATTATCAAATCTTCTTTCGAAATGTCTCGAGAATACTAGACTTAATATTGAAAAACATACCTAAAAACTCTTTATTCCAACTAATTCCATTTTATAAATTTTCCAAACGTACTCCTGGACAGCTCTTCAAACACATTCCTAAGCTATTAATTCCAAAATATTTCCCAACGTCCGCATTCTTGAACTCCATTACCAGCTTCAAAGATTGCATACAGCAATATATGTATATGCAGTAAATTTTCTTCAGTTCACATTAGTCTGCTATGATAAATAATAGCTCTGGGGAGATCAAGATTCGAAGTCGGCGACCGCTCCCCTTTTCATTATCGGTCCCAACAGGCCGAATGTATATTACACGTATAAGATCTTCATACATCTACTTTGCGGCGAGACGAACGGTAACTTAAACGAAGCGCCGGTATCGCTTGGGAAAGCTATGAAGAAAACCGTGGCCGTACCTCGGCGTCGGCTTGCCCAATTGTGCCTGGTCGCTACCGACTTCGTTCTTTTTTAATCGGTCGGCCGCCTTTTCTGCGCCATTGAGATAAACGGCCGCTTCCTTAAGCGGCAGCGTCGAGGAAACGCGAATGTACACCGGACTTGTCGGACGTAACAGTTATAATATCGCCGTCCAACCTTGGAAATGCGAGCGATCATGATTTATACCAAGTAGTCTCCGGTTGCCTTGCGGAAACAATGGCATCGAATGTTATCTCTTTTACGTTTCCTGTGCGTACGAAATACGAAACGCCGACTGATTAGTATTCTACGTTTTAATAGTTTAACTGTATTATTTTACTACAATGAAAAATGGCTACAAACACAAGAGAACTAAACGAATGGCAGAGTTTATCGTAACGTGTGTATGTACCAACCGCTCATAATAGAATGGACACTCATTTTTCCTACTTAAACATTTTTATTGCATTGTATTAATAGCGACTAAGATTAAAATATAAAAGTAAAAAAGTAATTCTAACGAAAAATAAACAAAAACTTCGTAAACATTCCGTCCATCAAAGAAACTCTCTTTTGCGCGAAGAACAGCTTCCACAATCTGAGGTGTCCGCTCCCCTAGTTTTTCTAGGACTCTATTTGGCATATTCCTCTTGTAAAATATTCCACGGGTGTCCTACGGAAGTAGGGCACACTTTTCGGACACTCCCGTTCAATTCATCCTACAACAGCTTAATGGGATTTAGATCGGGGCTTTGCGGCGGCCATGTCATTATTTGTAAAGTGCCATTATCTTGTTTCCTATTTAAGAAATTTTTACATATCACTGTTGAGTGTTTGGGGTCGTTGTCCTGCATGAATACCAAATTTTCGCCAATTAGACGTTACCCGGATGGTATTGTATTTTCTTGCAGATTTTCTAAATAACCCACTTTTCGCAAAATACCTTCGATTCGCTATACCGGCGTAGGAAAAACAACCCCAAACAAGCGCAGAACTTCTTTGCTTGACAGTTGGTACTACACAATCCCCTTCTTTCAAAAACGCGTCTTGATTATCCGAACATCCCAAACTTTGGCTCATCACTCCATAGCACCCTTTTCCAATCATCCATTGTCCAATTTGTATGTGTTTTTGGCCACTGTAGACGTTTTTACCGGTTTCTCCTTCGAAATAGGGTTTTTTCTTGTTGATGATTCATTCCAACCATTTACGGTTTAATAAAGAATTTCTTGTAGAAATTATGCGGTATTCGTAGAGAAGTTGGGAAGTCTTCATAGCCACAGAGGCCAACTGTTACAATTCACTATTAAATTTTCTGGTAATGGATTTTCATTTTCTTTCTCAGTTGCCTATTCTTTAGCCATTCGATTTTCTTTTCATGTAATATGGGAAATTCAAAAAGTTCAAAGAAATTCTTTTGTTTGGGTAAATAAGGACAATTGTAAGTTATTTTGAGGTATCCAAGCTGTTCAACAAATAAATAATGTTACATTGAAGGCCACAATTAGTCCTAATTTTTAATTCAGGCAAATTCTGAAACGTCGACTTTATGTCATATGGAAAAAGCACAATAGTCTCTAAATTCAAAATTGCTTTACATTACATAGACGTTTAAATCTGGTAACTATTGCAGTTATATTGTTTGATAATTATTCGATCTATTGTAAGTTTTCATAATTTACTATGAAGATTTACGATAGCTGCTATTTGCTTGAAGCAGATATCGAAGAACGTGGTTGGATCTGCGTTGTCGGATTTTTGAATTTTCAGAATTAAATTTATGAGCTGCATTTGATATCTTTTTTGTAGAATTCGTTTCAGCATTTGGGTCTTTTTAATCCATCTATTTCCTCTTATTACTCTGTTTCTACACTGGATTTTTTTCTACTTTCTTCTTTTCACTGTAGTAACAGAAACTTTCCTTGTACGGTCGCTTGCTCAGCAATTGTTATACTCTTATGACCTGAACATGCCCGATCTCCCAAACTGCCCGTGCGTTGATGTCTCCGAATGATGTCACCAACAGTCGATTTATTAACATGTATATTTTCGCGTATTTTTCCACTGAATAACCTTCTTGATGAAAAGCAACAATTACAGAGCGCTTTTCTAAACTTATCAGTTTTGCTCTCGGCATTTTAATAACTGTAACCAGGTTCACACAAAAAGATATACTCGAAACAGAAAGATATCTAACACTCACAAAGAATGGACAATAGAACAATGGGGAAATGTACTATGTACTGATGAGTTCAAATATAAGTTGTTTGGCCGAAATCTCAGAACATTTGCCAGGCAGTCAAAAAACGAGAAAATGCTTCCTGAGTGTATTACATCAACAATAAAGAAAGATGGTGGTTCTATTCTTATATGGACTAGTGTATATGTAGTTCTTTTTAATGGGCTATTGAGTGTTACCTTTCAGAAAAGCAATTTAGTGAAACTACTTTCGGTAAATAATACACAAAATTAATGAATAGCGTTGAATTATTTATTATTATATGAGCATCTGAGGTATTTATATTTCCAACAAAGGTACAAATGTATACAATCAGCATAGTAAGATCAGAATAAGTTCTGTAAAAACATTTTTAGTTGGAGAAAATATTCGAACAAATCAATTTATTTGTCATCTAAAGACATCTTACACAGACTGATATGTACATGCATGTCTGTAGCAGATATCACATTAATTAATTCTCTTAATGTAAACCTATACTTTTTATTAAATCTTTGAAATCTAGATATGATGCTAAATACGCTGCACGGCGAAGAAATTACAATACCAACACTCCTTCAAAGGTAATAATGGATTATAACTCTCTGTTGCGATGGATCAAGTGCTCATGGAATATCAGATACTTGTTTTCTCTTGTCATACTTTAGCTTCACGTGTTTTGAAGGTTTGATTATGTCTAGAGTGCGACAACGTGGAGATTACGACCAGTTAAATAAATTCAAAAGAAAATTGAATTGTAGGCTTATGCGAAGATGGTTTTCTTTTCAAATCACCTTAAATGGAAGCAATCCACCATCATATCCTTTTATCGATCATGGACCAAGGAGGACTAGGAAAGTTGTCGAAAAGTAACTGGCAACTGGTGAGGTGCAGAACCGTCATCTTCGCTTGATGGCACCAACAGATCGATTCTTTATCACTAGGTTAATTGCTGATCTTCGACCTGTTTATCATCGAATCAAGTTTTTTTTTTAATACAATCCACCAACCACATGTTCTGTTACTATTAACCCCTCAACACCGACAGGAAAGTTTGGAGTGGTATAGGTTGCGTATACACCAAAACGTGGAGAGGTATACGTTGGTGTGCAGTTATGAATCTCGATTTTGCATATGGGTGCATGATCGCTGCATGAGGTTCAAACGAAGACGTGAGGAAGATTCAATTGTCTGTTGTCTCATGCGAATGAAATCGTGGGAGTTATGATAAGGGGTGCTGCAGCATATAGAGGTAGATCGCAATTAATGTTTATCTGAGGCACACTCCAATAGGAATCGGCCGATCGTATGAGGATCCTATCTTCCATGGTACAGAGTTTCCATCGCTTTTAAATCTTGATGAAATCTCTCACCTTGTTCATTACTTACAGCACTTAAATTTTCGGGAAACCTATTAAGATGACTATGAAAGAAATGAAGCTTTGTGCCCATGTTGCAGCATTTTTGAAGCATTGATTTCATTAGATCTTTGTAATTCGAAGCTTTTTTGTTTCCAAGAAAATTTTCGCGACCATAGTGAATGAAGTCGAGGATTCTATCTCAGCTTCATTCATAGAGCTGACGAAATTTGGATCTGTCATAATGTTCTAATTTTAGGTCCATTAAATACCCCAGCTTTAATCTTTTCGGAACTTACTTGTGGAAACTTTTGACATACATGCATATGTACTTGAAACAGTCCCCTTGCGGATCTAGAACTTTAACATATTGCTTCGTAAGACCCAACTTGAAAATTACGTTTTTCTATTGACTAAAGGTTCATGTGCAATATTCTTTTGTCCGGTATCAGAGGATGTTCTGTGAGGCCAATTTGCTGCATTTACTTAACGGTATTCAAGAATTTTGAAATCGGCAAACAACAAATACGTGATGTTATACGGAAAAATGGGTTTCATATTTGGCATTAGCGTATCTGTATTAGTTAAAAACAAATGTTAGGTCTTAGTCAACAGGATAAAATTATTTGTTGACCAGTGCAATTGAAGATTAGTATTCAAAGAATAAGTTGCAATTAACATTATTTAACGAAGTCATAGAAACCTTTTGTATCTGCTCTTTGATTACATTTTAATAGCTTGAAAACCTACAGTGTTTTAAATGTTAATACGTGAATGAAAATTAATTAATCTATGCGGTCTAAGAGTGCTTATGTGGAGATATCAAATTCAAAAGATTTGAAAGGAACCAACAAATAAATATAATTCATCTGCGATTAAATTGGCACATAACTCAAAACACGTATTTCTCATCTATGTCCCTTTAAGGATATACTGCAGGATATAAAGTATAGTTCAACGTATTCATTTCACTAATGAATCTAAACCCATAAACTAGGTATAAATACGCTTTCGCCTATCAATCGAAGAACCCAATGAAATCCTAACGTTTTCTCTATGTCAAAGTTTAAAATCATTCCAACTCTAATAAAATATTCCAAATCGATTTAGTAGACCTAACGCTGTATCCTCAATAAATCAAAGACGTAAAATCTAAAAATTATAAATTCAACATTAACGCCGCTATCTCCTGAATGATTTATGACACCCACCGTTCACGTTGTATGCATAATATAATGCTTATTTAGCTTTAATAATCACTATCGAACGAAACTAATAGACTAGACGCAGTATGCGAGTTAATGATCATTAGGGAATCCGTTCTAACTCGGTACTCGAAGAAATTATACGTATGCGTTCATTTCAAGTTAATTACTATTGAATTTTTTATTGTGTCTAGGTCAACCATCGTAAATTCTTGAGACACAAAGAACCTACGTCAATAAAGGCGTCTTGCATTCATGCGCCACGCTAAGGTATGATAATTAAGTTGGGAAGTATTAGATAATGAATAATTTCAATTTAACGAGTTGAATAATGTATGTCTTAATTTGCCGTGATTACATATTATATAGATTATGTCACCTAGGCTTCGAAGTACAAAGAAGCATAATTAATCCATATCTTCAGTAAACCGAATTATCAGGTAATTCCAATCGAAAATTATTTTTAATATGTACACTATCGTTAATAGATAATAAAATAAACTATACTCCATTCACGTTAAGAATGCAGACTTGGAATAGATAGGCCTTAAAATACGGGTTTGGTATTGGCTAAGGGGCGAGGCATGTTCACACGGGAGAAATTCATGCAATTTCTTTATATGACATTTCTGTCAGTTGTCAAATTTACTTACGATTTTGTTGTTGTTGTTGTTTCCTGCAGTTTTTCATGGAATTTCATCTTTATAAACAAGTTGTGTGCAAAAAGAACTCTGTTCAGAGTGCTTTTATCTCATCATTTAATAATTCAAGGTATTATATAATTATACAAACAAAATAATTTTTACTCTACTATTACAAAATTACAGCTTTGATTTGGTATGCCCGAGATAGCAATAGTACATCCAGTTGTAGGACCATTGAAAAACCCTCAAGGGAAACATATTGGCAGTAGGCAGACGCTAATGGCTTAGAATTTATATGTGCAATTGAAGCAAAAAAATTGCAAGTCAACGTCTGTTGAATGCAACATGACCTGGTTTAAGTAAATAGTATGAGAACAATTCCAAAGAGATAAATTCCCAGCTTGCCCCCTAAGAAACGCCTTTGAGAAACAATATACGATCACTTAGACGAAGCTCAAAAATCTATAATTAGGCGACATGTCCATTCACTCTTTTTAAGAAATGACTTGCCTACTTGTACAAAATTGTTAAATGTAAATATAATATATTTTGATCTTCGATTTAAACCAACTTATTAATCCTTTGCAGGTTATTACTGTATAAGACAATTTGCCCTGTTAGGATTTAAGTGGTTAAAAAGGAATCTAAACAGTATGCTAATGTAACAACAAGACCTTGGAGACGTCGGTATTTAACTAGCATTAGAAAATTAAATAAATTGAAATTATTTGGTTATAAATCAAATTCATATTTATTTCATTTGTTATTTTATAATTAAAATGCTAACAGTAAAGAAATATTTTTTATTAAATTTATTGCAGATATAAAGAGAAGACAACAATTTATAATATGTGCAGTTAAGAGATTTTTATAATTAATTAATATACTTGATAATTTATTGTAGTTATTAATATGCATGCAATTATTTATTGACTGTACTGTCGTTGAAAATGTACACTGGTTTTACTGCAGTCGGGGTACAGTAGACAAATATATTTGCACTGCTGTTTTCTTTTTCACTGAACAGCTCCTCTAATTTCAACATTGACACTAACCAAATTCTATGCAAGATTTAAGGATGTTGTGCATTGGCATATACTTTGAAGCCATTCAATGGACTTGGATACACTCGCGTTGAGCCCATTATGTATTGTATAATCAGCAACATTCCTCCTTGTTTGGCTTTATCTTGTATATATTGAATTGCTTAGTTTCAATCATACCATTGAAACTTTCTCTTTTAAAATTGATGGAGATTACCAACGGAGAGATTTACTTCTTGACAAATGACGGTATAACAGTATGTATATAACCACTCATGTCAAAGTTATATTTTCGCTTCAAGTTTATCCATGGCAATTTTGCCATTTTAAAGCTTGTCATATGACATTTATGTCGTTTTCGATTAACACCAAATGCATTCTCATTTACTTTTTAACAACTAAATAAGCTCCAACTATTTGGGTAAATGAAACAACCGAAGGATACATTTATATTGCAATTGATACTTTTACTTTATTGTTGCGATATTACTTTACCAGGTCATATAACCATAATGTATTCCATATAAAATATGAAAAATTTCCTATTTATTGTACAAGATTTCAATAACCAAACTTGGATGTTTACGATGTTGTCATTTGACAGTTCCATCGGTTAAGTTATTTCACCAGTGTAATACAACCGTCGATCGTAGCGCTACCTACTGCATTCTTAACGTGAATGAAGTATAGACAGATAATGTTTGCGAGAAATTTAATCAAGAAACAAACTTTACCCATTAACTTAAAATGCTTTATTGAGAAAATAGTACATTCTAATCAAATACAATGCTTCTTAAAACTAAACCCCTTTTGCTTTAATAATAGTCTGACACATTCTAAAAAATTATAGTAATTTTATTATCATCGCCCAGTAGTATTACAGGCACTAATTTTAGTTGATTAGTTTTCTAATGGATTTTAACGTTTAATAAAATATTCAGGCAAAATTACCAAGGTTATTTCACTATTTTACTCGGGCTGAATTTTTATGATAGATATAAACAGAAAATAAAATGCAATTTTCGATTGGAATTTGCATAAGATTACTGGGGCTCAGATAGCAGGAAACGGATGTTCAAAAAACAAAGACAAGCTTTAAAAACTTATAATGTACAAGTCACAGCGAAAGGTAACGGCGGCAGCGGTATGGTGTGGGAATATTTTCGTGCAGGGAACTTGTCTCTTATTCAAAGTATAATGGACAGATATGGATGTTTGAACATTTTAAAACAAAATTTGAAGCAAATCGCAGAAAAATTGAATTTAGGAGGTAGCTTTTTTATGATAACTATTCTAAACATACACTAGGGTGACAGAATAAAATTGACACCGGGTAAAGCGGTATAAATATGTAAACAGCTAAATTCTAAGAACGAATTAAGAACTTGTCATTAGTGTAGGAATTCGTCATAGTTTAGTATCGTTACAACTATGTCTCGCTTACAAGGTTCGATATTAGCGACTTCACCCGGGGTCGCATCTTTGGCCAGAGTGAACGCGGCGCTTCGCAACGTGAAATAAGTAAATTTTTAAATATTCCGTTGTCCACAGTTAACCGTGTGATTACACAATTTAAACGCAAGGAAAAAAACAACAGTGGAGCCGAGACCAGGTCGTGCGGGACCTTCTGAAAGAAGTAAAAGGATGCTTGTGCGCGAAGAGAACCGCGAAAAAGTACATACAGCTGAGCTTGCGGCAACTTCACAGAAAATTCAGCGCACCGTTCTGCGATACCTCCACAGTGTGGGGTTGAAGAAAAAACTTCTTACGGCGTTTCAAAAACGGCGCCGAATGGCTTGGGCAATCGAAATGCGAACGAAGCCCGAAGAGTTTTGGCGGTCTGTCATTTTTTCAGACGAAAGCAGATACTGCCAATTCAGTGATAGTGGTCGTACGTGGGTATGGAGATGTTCGTCACAGCAACTGGACGACAAATTTTCGCATCAGACGGTGAAATACGGCGATGTGAACATCATGGTGTGGAGCGCGATATGGTATGGTGGAGGATCGCAATTAGTAATCTGTGACGGAAATATAAATGCGGCAAAATATATCCAAATATTAACAGAAGGACTACTACCGATATTCGACAACTCCATTTTATCTAAAGAAGACGCCACCTTTATGGAGGATAGAGCACCGTGCCACAAAGCAAGAACAATAACCACATGGAAAGAGGAACAGGGGATTCGGATTTTACCATGGCCAGGCCAATCACCAGACATGAATCCGATAGAGAATGTTTGGCACATAATCCAGCCAAATATGGCGAAACGAAGGCCCAGCAATGAGGAAAAACTCGTGGCAGCTGTTACAAAAGAGCGGTTAAATATTCCAGAAGACACCATTAATCATTTAATAGATTCTATGCCACGACGACTCGCAGCACTTCACGCAAGTAAAGGTGGATCGACAAAATATTAGTCTAATTTAAAAATTTAAAAATATTTTGTATATACAACAAGAATAGAATCTTTTTTTTTTAATTAGTAGGTGTCTATTTTATTCTGTCACCCTAGTGTACATACATAATGCGCCACATACGCTGGACTTCAATCCAATTGAGAATTTGTTGGATATAGTGGATTAGCAAATTCGTTTGCGTGAAATAACAAAATAAGGGACAACTAATAGCTCCTTTAACAGCAGAATGGACTAAAATGGGGTTGATGGCTTAGTGCCTAGCGCGCTTGGATATAAACTCGTGTAGGTACCGGATTCGAACCCCGGGGTTGTTTCTCAGGGTTGAGGTTTTTGTGTGGTTTTCCTCATTCCATGGCGAATGCTGAGAATAAATATCATCTTAAGACGCTCCACAAGCGCAGGCGTGTAATAATAACTCATGGTCGGCCGATGCCACCTGTAATTGATGAAAAGCTGTCGTGGGTTGGGAAAGCATAAATTATTATTATTAAAATCAATCGTAATATAACAGAAAATCTAATTATCTCTGTACCACGACGCCTACAAGCCTTTATTGATGCTAATGGTTAGCCCACAAAATATCAATATATAATTTTTTGCCTTAAAATAGATGTGACCAAATACCTATCCATTGTTAATTTTGTATATATTTATACAGTAATTTATTTTACATTGTTACTTATACGAATTTATTATTTTGGTTTATATATACTTTTTCTGTATTAAGCGTAGTTTTATTTTTTGGGTATTACAATATAAGTGTCTTTTATTGAAAGTAATAGCAACTGGAAATGCTAAAATT
Organism: Trypoxylus dichotomus; assembly: GCA_023509865.1. Taxonomy (NCBI): domain Eukaryota; kingdom Metazoa; phylum Arthropoda; class Insecta; order Coleoptera; family Scarabaeidae; genus Trypoxylus; species Trypoxylus dichotomus. The sequence goes on from CM042081.1 coordinate 42,771,198, forward strand.
GAGCTAGTACGCAAATACATTTTCTGGATACTGTATAAGAATTTTGATAGGAAACAGAAACATTGTTTCAAATCACACAAAGCATAATTAAAAATCTATTACAGTATATTAGATGTGCTTCTGCGTTAAGTGCTTAAAAAATTAGAGCAACTTCGAAATGTACTTTTCTCATGAATAATCCTATAATATATTAGCACAAAAATCCCAACGGCGCATTAATTACACATTAGTAGTAATATTGTTTTAATAGCGTATAATTAAGACCGTCCTCCGCGATTTTTGAAAGTGTTACAATTATGTTATTATGTATGCTTGCGTTACACTGCACACACGTTACGTAGATGCGATGCAAGCACTCACTGACCTCCATACAAAAACAGTAGAGCATGGCGATTATATTATGAAACCGGAAAATGCCGCTTCCTCCTTCTTTCTATCTTACATATCACATAAATCGCTAGAAAAAGAAACGTAAGAGATATCGGTTTTGTAATGAAAAACTAGAATAGAACGCTATAGCGAAATTATGTAATTTGGTGGTTAGTGTGAGCCCTGTTTCAACGAAAAAATCGTCATTACTAACCCAATAACATTTGCAAAACATCTACAACAATTTTCATTGATTACATAAAATTATATCTCTCGGGTATAATGGTAGGAACAGAAGTAGCTATTTTGATTGGGCAACCGGCAACACAATGCCAGGCATAACTTGTTATTAGCGTTTACGTCCGAAATATCCACAAAACGTTATGAAGATAGTAAAAAAAACGTTTTATTACCGTAATTTGTAGATCCACATGCCACGATCTATATCTATTAAAATAACAGTTTTAGCGACTATCACAATTGTGACATCAATTTGACAGTAGCGGGACTCTAAATGAATTAGGAGATTATATCTTTCTTATTTTTCAACATATTCCCTTTCGATTTCAATGTAATTGGACTATCGACACTGAAACGGCTCTATCTGTTTTTGTAATGGTCTTTATCGAGTTTCTCAAAATACTCCATTTCTGCAATAAATTCTTCATTCACCTTTTTATCATTTAGTTCATATACTGTTGCACAAGTGTTATTTTCTTCTCATATAAAATTCCAGAGTTTAATAGGACAAAGTGACTTATGAAATCGCGACTTATGGAAACTTAATCGGTGGTCAATACTCTCGCTAGAATGTAAAATAATTAAGAAAGTGAATGCTTGCGCCGAGAGATGGGAGAATCATCAGAAGGAGACGTGCTGAGCTTGTGGTTTGGTTGAATCCAAATGTTTAAAAAGGTAGATTTAGAAGAAGATTTACAGGAAAAGGTTTATTCATATAACACATGGGCTGAAAAGTCCCGGGCCTAACACATAGATGACGCTAGTTTTATTGCAATCACCTTTCTCTCAGTTAGTACTAACCTTCAAAAGACAACTGTTAAAATTTCATGATATTCTATTCATTAGTTTGTGAGTTATTGTGCTAAGAGTCACGCTGCTTTTGTTATTTTCAAAACAATGGATCAAAAACAATTTCGTGTTTTAATTTTACACTGCTTCTTGATGGGAAAAAATACCGTTCAAGCGAAACAATGGCTTGAAAAGTGTTATGCGGACTCCGCTCCATCAGAAACAACAATAAAATGTTGGTCTGCTGACTTCAAACGTGGTCGTAGAGACACCGATGATGCAAAACGCAGTGGACGTCCAAATGAGGCGGTAACACTAGAAAACATCAAACAAATCCACAAAATCGTTTTGAATGATCGAAAAGTGAAGTTGCGTGAGTTAGCTGACATCGTAAAGATATCAAAAGAACGTATTGGCTTTATATTGCATGAGCATTTGACTATGAGAAAGCTCTGTTCAAAATGGGTGCCGCGTTTGTTCACTATTCTGAGCAGTGTTTGGCCATGTTTAAACGTAACAAACCGGAATTTTTGCGTCGATATGTGACAATGGATGAAACATGGATTCATCACTTCACTCCGGAATCAAAACGATCGTCATCTGAGTGGACAGCAACTGGTGAACCTCGTCCAAAGCGCCTGAAAGCACAACAATCGGCTGGAAAGGTTATGGCTTCGGTATTTTGGGATGTGCGTGGTGTAATATTCATCGACTATCTTGAGAAAGAAAATACCATCAACGGTGAATATTATATAGCGTTATTGGAGCGTTTGAAGGTCGAAATTGCAAAGAAACGACCGCATATGGCAAAGAAAAAAACTTTGTTTCATCAAGACAACGCATCGTGTCACAAGTCAATCAAAACAATGGCAAAACTACATGAATTGAACTTCGAATTGCTCCCACATCCACCGTATTCGCCAGATTTGGCTCCCAGCGACTACTGGCTGTTCGCAGACCTCAAAAAAATACTCGCCGGTAAGAAATTTCGCATGAATGAAGAGGTTATCGCTGAAACTGAGGCCTATTTTGAGGCAAACGATAAATCGTTCTACAAAAGTGGTATTGAAATGTTAGAGCGGCGCTGGACTGATTGCGTTGCTCTTGATGGAGATTACGTTGATGAATAAAGCTAATTTTGAACCAAGAAAAACGTGTTTTCTTTGTTAGGCCCGAGACTTTTCAGCCCATGTGTTATATGTAATCTTTATATATGAATAAACCTTTTCCTGTAAATCTTCTTCTAGTTTTGATTGAGATTAATATTAAACCTAAAAATGCTACTTGCCTTTTGCCTTTAATGCTACATTTTTGAAAAGTGAAATATGATGCTTTCTTAGCCATGAACCCACGTAGAAATGCAATATTCAGGAAAAGTGCTTAATGCAGGTTTCCGGAGTTCCCCTGAGATCCTCCTTACAGTAGTTTGGCCCTTTGCAAGATAGTTCACAAAAAGTATTTCCTTTGACTCCTCAAAAATCGTAACCATTTAGAGTCTACTACAAAAAAATTAGGTGTAACTCATCGTAATATCCACGTAGAATACTTCTACTTCTATATTCCATTTCACTCGGTATATACACTAGTGTCATATAGTTTGAAAGGAGTGAGGAATTTTAGAAAAAAATGTATATATAGCGGCGATGTGTAGAGGTTTATATACGAATTGTGGTGGAAAATCTTATGTAATTATTCTACTGAATGGGACTTTTGTTCAAAATTTTTTCACAATTTTTCTTGTTTAAAAAAAGAAAAAAAAAAGAGTCCCTTCAACTACACTTGCAGAGTAGACGTAAACTTTACTATCGTTTATCTTATAAATATCGCCTTTCGTAAACATATTTCTTCTTTAAAAGACGTTTAATACACAGTACCCACACATTTCAATTTCATTGTATGAATATGCATTATTCCGAAATTGTACTCATAATCTTCGAAATTTCTCGTACGACGAAAGGATGGCACGACTGGCAGCAATTTCCTTTATAATGTCACACATATCGAGTATGTGTGTGTGTTCTGAGTGGCCTACCATACAGGCGAACCAATGCGTTGCCATGGATGTAAAACAAAAGAAGAACAGACAGATGAAGATCGGGGACAAAAGTGATAGATGTTGGCATCTTTTCTCCTAAGAAAGAATGAGTGGCTACGTTATTTTTCTCATATAACTCCGTAAATTTATAAATGTCTTCGTATTATATTCAATAATAAAGTGTATCAGCTGATACTACATACAAAATTTGAAAGTGAGTACGATTTAAAAGGTTATAGACGTCGAATCTTCTCAAGTTCTTCAAAATTAATTCTAATCTTTCGATCTCATATTTAGTTTCGTAAATTAATTAGAATATTTCAAGTGTAGCTAGTCAGGGATTGCCTTAGATTTTCTGTAAAAACATTTTCTTATTTTATTTGTCAATATATTTATTCTTTTCAACTATACATTTGGTATTGTAATTTAGAAAATATTTTCACTTAATTCAAAACAAGTAAGTCAAAATTTTAATTCAAAGAACCCACCTAAAAATTTTAACGAGCCTGAGTTTTTCCACCACAATATGTATATATATATATATATATGATATAATATATTTATATATATACTATATATATATATATATATATGATATAATATATTTATATATATACTATATAATAATGTAACCAATTAAAGGAGTTTACAAAAACATATTGTGTTATCAAATTTATATATTCTAACGTCACTTTGCTTCCAACAACAACAAAACGTAAAGTTCAAAAGTTCAAAAAAATGTAATGAAAATTTTGAAACAAAGATTCGATATGTTCAAATACAAACAAGGACTATCATTCCATCATTACAGTTAGGATACCAATCAGAAGATGGCTTTCTTTTCTAACACAGATCATAACAGGCAGAAGCTTCGAGCTTAAGAAAGACCAGTCATCTGCACTAATAAAATCAAAAACGTTTTTTTCTTTCAACCTTTTCTGAGTAGATTTCGTTTCGAATCGTTGTCATTTTGTTTAGTGGTTTTTGTAAAGCTATTTTTAAAATAACGTAATTCCACAGTACTATCACATAGGTAATTCCCCACAACGCTGTGTAGTGGCCTCTTTGAACTCAAGCGAGTTCTTTGCCTCTTTTGAACTCGAAGCATAAACTAGATCATTTTGTTTATTGAACATCTTTTCTACTGCAAATATTTTCTCGTCAGTAAGCAGTATCTTTCCATGGCTGTCATGGACACCACTGAAGTAGGCTTTATTGTTACCTTTCTTTCATTTATTATTATATTGACGAATAACTAACTGATATTCCCAAAGCTATTAATCCAAAGCCACTTTTGATTATATTATACAAGAAATATATATATTTAAGAAATCATTTCTCGTGCTAGTGTGTTCTTGTTTTCCGAAAGATATCGTCGAATTCTATGCATAATTGGTTTAACTCTTGACGTGACATTATATTATAATATCGGTTGAAATCCATCGGCAATGACACTTATACAGTCATTTTTTGAGATATAGAATGCAGTAACTTGTATTAGATAATCTCATCTACAAAAAGATCAGTAAATCCTATGGTTTGCCACAAGGGACTATTTTAAGTCAACTTTTGTTTTCCATCTATCCAAGTAATCTTCCCAACGTCGTAAATCATTGTGTTTATATGCCGACGACACCAAACTTTATTTTTCATTCAGCCCTTTCGAACTCACTGGAGCTATGAAATATATAAATGAGAAAATGTATAATCTAACACTGTACTATCATCATATAACTTTATTGTTTCTGGTCCAGGAAATCGCAGAGTTAAAATCTGACCAAATATTGACATTTACACTGGGGTCTGTAAGATTGCGCCATTAGAGTATGTGAAGAGCTTAGACTTGTACACTAGGGTGACAGAATAAAATAGACAACAGATAAAGCGGTATAAATATATAAACAGCTAAATTCTAAGAACGAATTAAGAACTTTCTCTTGTCATTAGGGTAGTGGTAGATGTATCGGAAGGAATTCGTCATAGTTTAGTATCGGTACAACTATGCCTCGCTTACAAGGTTCGACTGATATTAGCGACTTCACCCGGGGTGTCGCATCGTTGGCCAGAGTGAACGCGGCGCTTCGCAACGTGAAATAAGTAAATTTTTAAATATTCCGTTGTCCACAGTTAACCGTGTGATTACACAATTTAAACGCAAGGAAAAAACAACAGCGGAGTCGAGACCAGGTCGTGCCGGACCTTCTCAAAGAAGTAAAAGGATGCTTGTGCGCGAAGTGTGAAGAGAACCGCGAAAAAGTACAGCTGAGCTTGCGGCAACTTCACAGAAAAGTCAGCGCACCGTTCTGCGATACCTCCACAGTGTGGGGATGTATAAAAGGGAGGCAAAGAAAAACTTCTCCTTACGGCGTTTCAAAAACGGCGCCGAATGGCTTGGGCAATCGAAATGCGAACGAAGCCCGAAGAGTTTTGGCGGTGTGTCATTTTTTCAAATGAAAGCAGATACTGCCAATTCAGTGATAGTGGTCGTACGTGGATATGGAGACGTTCGACACAGCAACTGGACGACAAATTTTTGCATCAGACGGTGAAATACGGCGGTGTGAACATCATGGTGTGGGGCGCGATACGGTATGGTGGAAGATCGCAATAGTAATCTGCGACGGAAATATAAATGCGGCAAAATATATCCAAATATTAACAGAAGGACTACTACCGATATTCGACAACGCCATTTTATCTAAAGAAGACGCGACTTTTATGGAGGATGGAACACCCTGCCACAAAGCAAGAACAACAACCACATGGAAAGAGGAACAGGGGATTCGGATTTTACCATGGCCAGGCCAATCACCAGACATGAATTCGATAGAGAATGTTTGGTACATAATCCAGGCAAATATGGCGAAACGATCCCGAAAACCCAGCAATAAGGTAGAACTCGTGGCAGCCGTTACAGAAGAGTGGTTAAATATTCCAGAAGACACCATTAATCATTTAATAGATTCTATGCCACGACGACTCGCAGCACTTCACGCAAGTAAAGGTGGATCGACAAATATTAGTCTAATTTAAACATTTTAAAATATTTTGTATATATAACGAGAATAGAATCTTTTTTTTAATTAGTAGGTGTCTATTTTATTCTGTCACCCTAGTGTATATCGATTCTTCCCCGTGTTTCCATCAGAATACTTCACATATGAATTGGAGTCGTAGAATTAAAATCAATTTTTATATGTACATGAATGACATTTTAACTCGGAGGATTTAATCAAAATTAGTGCTATTCGGATTACAAAACGTCTTCTGCTGAGTTACACTTTGGTTTGGCAATTAAAAATATATGTATGTAATTTAAGAAACATAACGAATTAGATACGATTTTGCTTTTTAAGCAGCAAATTTCTTTTAAATAATCTCATATTTCCTGTTTCATATAATCTTTTTATTAATACATTTGTTTATAGATACGATATTTTTGGCACTTGATAAAATACACAAGTTAATCCCTATTATAATACGAATAAAGTACCGGGGTTATATATAACGTACTTATTGTCACACCGTATATTACATTGTTTATTTTAGATACGTTATATTGACTATGAGTTATTGGAAAACTCATAAACGGTTTTATTAAACAATATCCTTTCCGCTGAATTTATTGCAATGATGATTAAACTAACATATGTAAATAAAACATTGTTAAACAGAATTTTTACACGTATATATGTATATAGGTTACATTTTCACGCTTAAATATATGCAACATAAAGTAATATAGCGTGTAATATGAGTAATGTTCGTTGTACGGTATGCAAATTTGATATGATTTTTTAAATTCTTCACCATTTGTATTTTCTATAGCCATAGAACATGTTATTTTACAAATAATAAGAAGAGACATTGAGGTTAATAAAAATGTGAAGGTATACGATTGAAGAGATCCCGTTTATTATTAAAAAGGTGAAAGTTACGCAAAAGTTGCAAGAAAATTTCGTACAGAATATGGAAGAAAAAATTGTGTATGATATGTGACTCTCGGTGGTGGATCAGACAACGTTTAACAGAATCCATCCATCTCCAATTTAAAACTGTCTGTCCGAGGAACAGCATCTATTATTAAAGGATCTATATAGGTGTCCATGAAAAATGGAAAGATTTAATTTAATTAGACTTAAATCCAAAATATTTTGGGAAAACTTCTTAGCAGACGTGAGAAAAAATGATAAAGATATTTAAAATAAAAATTTCTTCATTCCTAGCATGCTGTTTGAACGGTAGATAGTGTTATCTTGTAGTTTTTATAACTACAAGGCAGTACGACAGCTGTGTTATTACGGTGTATATAGTCTGCTTGTATGTACGCGTATTATATTACAATTTCATAGGTTTTTTTTAATTCTGACGTTCGCGTGGTATTTCTGGGATTTGTGTTCTATATAATTACACCTTTTCATTTTCCGTACTTTTTTATTTTATTTCAAAGACACCCTGTATAGACTTCTCCAAAGCTTTCGACCAGAGGTCAGATAATAGAGATTGAACAGTATTAGTTTTACAACACAACTGGTATGCTTTACCCGTATTTAATTTACAGGAAGCAATATGTGTCATATCAGTCATTTTCTTCAACATTGGTGTTCCACGAGGTATCGTTTTTGGGCCCTTGCTAAATCTAATTCGATTGTTTTTAATTGCAAGTTTACTCGGTATTGATGAGATCACTCAATTGTCTTTCCCGTGAATGATCCCACCAATACCATCAGTAACTGTATTACCGGCATTATTTTTTGGGTACGATTTTAAAACTCAAAAAATATACAATACTATTTTTGATTTCAGATTCCGAAAATTCTTGTCAGACAATATTTGAGAATTTGAAACTTCATAAAAATAATTGATGATTTGGATTAGGGCATACAATTAGTTGTTCAAATACTACTAGACTCCAGATTGTTCTAAATAACCGATACAATTAATTATCTGGCCATAATTTGATATGCGGTTTCAAAAACCTAGTCTTCCAAGTATCTTATAAACGGATGTTATCCAATGACCAAATTCAAACGTTTTCCTTCGAAATGCTTCACGATAGCCCATTTCAGGCAAAAGGTACTCCAATTGGAGGTTATAATCATTAAAAATGTAACAATATTTCTATTTCGAATCATGTACAAAAATTATGGTGTAGTGATGAAAAATGGTATCTTGTGACTGGTGTACAAAACTCTGCAAATACCATCAATAATGTTCATCTTAAGATTAATTGTATCTGGATTGTTAGCGCATAGTTTTTCTCTTTTGCTTTCCGCAAAGGAATTCTATGGTTTAGCTATTAAACTGAAGCTTCCTCTTCAACAGATTCAACAATATTGCATTTTTTTACAAATCCATCCAAAAAAGGCTATGTGCCTCGTCACTAAAAATGATAAAAGATATTCTTTTTTTTATTGCATATATAGAGATTTTCGAAATGCTTCCCTCGTTAAGCGTGGAAAGAAATACTCTTCTTTGATGACATTTTCCGATACCAGACGAACCAATAACAAGCAAAAATACGTTTTATACGTACAAAATCTTTCAGTTCCAATGAAAAACTTAAGATATGTAAGCCGCGTACACCGTCAAAAGTATGGTAGAAAAGCTTGAGAGGTTGTTGATATTCCTCTCGTTTTTCGTGCGTGGATAATTAATTTGTTTTATATTCCTTGCGAGTCTGTTCGCAGAGTGGATCCCTGGTGCCTTTTCCTATTAGGAAAGTCGACCTTTTCGAGTATCCACCTTTCTATTTTATGACCCACGTAGTAAGCGAGAGTTCCTTTTAAGTATGTGTACTTCACTACTAATACTATGCATGTGGTTTTTGTATGGTTCTTCTACGTAAAGATTTTCGTAATTTATAATGGGTCGTTCACATTGGGAGTCACGTTTCATTAAAAACAAATACACACCTAAATAAGTTTTTCTTTAAGATTACATGTTTACGGAAAAATGTGTGTATAGATTTTTAAGGTAAGTAAGTACAGAAATTACGAGGTAAAACTGGTAAGTAGGACACAAAAGGCTATTAGACACATAATTAGAGAAATAGTTAGCCAAAAACAAGTTTTATTTTTCAAGAAAGTTTCCATCTTCACTAATGCACCTATCCCATCCCTTTATCAAAGTACCAATGCCTGCTGCATAAAAAGTGTTTGGATTGCCGTCTGAACCACATGCGTACCTCTTATTGAACATAGTTATCATCCTCGAAATGTTTGCCGCCAAGATGCTTTTTAACATCGGAATTGTAAGTCGGATCTTTGAGAAGCTCCCACCCTAATTCTACAATTCTCGCCTGAGTGAGGTGCATCGAATGCGGCCTAGAATTATCGTAATGCAACAATATTCCTCTCGTCATTAGGACTGGACGCTTTTTTTCCCGCAACTGTTATTTGAGTATCTTAAAGCTGAATTTTGTTATTTTTAACTTTCCTACAGCAGTTTGTGACATATTTAATGGCATTCCCTCGTATATCGTACGGGATATGCCATAAGTTAGTAATTTGTATTTCACTTTTAACTGATAAATTTGCTGCGTGAAGTCATAATTCAATAAATACCACTTGATTGGTGAATATCTTAAAATTTGAGATATATTTTGATAACAAGTGTGACTGCTTTACTGCAAGTACTAAAGTAGTTTTTAATATAGATTTGGACAAATAATAATAATAATCCATGCCTTCACATCCTCCAACAGATTTCGCCAATTACAGGAGACTTCGGCCGGCTATACGTTATTAAAACGCATGCGCCTATTGTGCGTCTTCATTGTCAGTATTCGCCATGGGTTAACGTAAACCACAGAAAACATCAAGACTGGGAAATAGGCGCGGGGTTCCAACTCAGGACCTCAAGCCTGATAGTCAAGCCCAAAAAGCACTGAATATGCGTTTTACACGAAATTATGTTAGAAATAGAAAAATTGCTCGACAATTAAATATTTCTGAGTGTTGTGTGCGGAGGACAATTAAATATTTCTGAGTGTTGTGTGCGGAGGACAATTAAAAGGAAAGGAAGAGACCGGTAGGCTTCAAACCAGAAAGTGAAGTGGAAGGTCCGGATCAACGACGGAATGAGATGACCAAAACATCCGAGTGATTTCCCTAAGAAATCGTATAGCAGTAAAACAAACACGGTTAAGTTCTATACACAAACGGAAAAGACTAAATTGGGTAAAAAACCCACGCAAACTGGATTGTAAATGACTGGGAAAATATCTTATGGACGGACGGATCAAAATTCGAGTTATTCGGAAGTAAACCTGGCACATTTGTTTGTCGCCGCCATGTGGAACGAGTATTAGACGAACGTATTTTAAAAACATTCAAGCATGGAGGCGAAAGAATTTGAAAATTAGTTAAAATAGATGAAGGAATGACAAAAGTTGTGTATTTGAGCATCATAGGAAACGATGTCATCTGGATGTGAATTAATTGGAGAGGGATTCATCAATCAGCAAGATAACAGCTCCAAACAAACCGCAAGCTTATTTTCAAGACAAATCTAGTGTCCGCCACAGAGTCGTGATTGCAATCCCAATCTTGTGGGGTGAGTTGAATCATGAGATCAGCAAAAAGTCTCCGACTGGCAAAGCAGGACTATGGAATGCTTCGCAGAAAACATAGGGGATCCAGATCATACGTCAAGGTCAAACAGTATTCTCAGTACGAGTTCCAAGCACAAGCGACAGCACTTTCGCCTCAATTTTGAATTTAAATATGCGCGCGTCATAATATTGCCTAAAATCTTAACTTACGCGATGCCCACGTGTAATAGGTTGGTAGTAAATTGTCTATTTCTTTTTTTAAAGTGATTCAAAGCGTTTGGCAATCATGGTTCTAAAGTGTTGTCCCTTCGTGTAACAAGAACGTCCAACAACGCTTACGTAAGATAAGGTTTATATACATTATTTTTGTTGTCTATATGTAATTTTCCGAATGTTGAAAATTTACATTTAATGGAAGCAAAGCTTGCTGTATGAGCATTCTAGAGTGTGTTATATCTATTTCAGTAGTTTTTCAAAAATTACAACACGTAGCAGGTCGAAGTGGCCTCAAAGCGAAAAGGTTATTTGCATATAATGACTTAAACTGAGATACGCTAGAAGTTGAAAGTACAATGTTTTACAAAGAAGTTATAGAAAACATTAATTAGAAACTAATGTGTTTCAAGAAACCTATTTATTTGATGTACAGTTTGAGTCATTCAAATATTTGTGTCGACATGTTGGTTGTTATATCCCACTTATTCTACTTACAGAATTCCATGATAGACCCATTAAATATAATGCGCTTTTAACTGAAAAGTAGCTAAGCTAGTAAGTATATATTACATATGTATGTCAACTTTACATATCGTAGTAAAGAAAATATTTTAGTAATACAATTGACAACGACTGTGAAGGAATGTGTGCAATTGGTATCCAGATTTGGGTAGGTGAAAGTATCTCCTCACAATAATCTATGAAGTCACCTTCCCATTGCCTTTAAGAGCAAATGCTATTTTGGAGTAAAGTAAAGACAAGTACTGAAGCAACATTCTATATGGAGCATTTGATCCGGATAACTTGGAAACAAAGGAATGGAGAAGAACTTCTGAGCTCCAAAAGTATCTTAGTCAGTATGTTTGGCGAAATATCGAGTTATTTGACTCAGATTGCACGCACTGTTTGCCAGCAAACAAGTATTAAAAAAAACATTCTACATATTTTACTCGAAAATATTAACATTAATAATAATTTTCCGCAATATAACATCCTTAAAATTATTGTGGAAGAACTAACTTCATTATATATTTATTTATTTGTAACTAGAATTAATAAAACGTTAAGTAACTAGATTCCTATGTGTGTAGCGATGTGCTACAAAAAGCATCTGCTTGACACACCAAATTTAAATTAAAAGAAAAAAGACAAATAAATGTGTACTCCCTTATGTATTACGTGAATAAAATAGAAAAATTATTATATATATAAAAAATATACGTATCTGCACCATGTTGTGTAAATAACATTTGTATATTTTCATACACATCAACTCGAATATTAGATTATTACATTTATGTTATATACATCTAATGTATCTCTTCCATTAAATTTAAGACTGACGTTATAACATTTCTTTAAAGAAATGGGTGTTATAACCTCAGCTATATATATGTATAATTCCAAAATCTATATTTCGAATTTTGCCGCCTGAAAGATAGTTCTGGTTCCAAGCATTGTAGGCGCTTTTGCTAACGAACTTCACTATTGTCAGAATGCTTATTCAGCGTTTTTTTAAATTGTACAGGAGTGTCCGGGGTATGGCAGAAAGTGTGGAATACGATAGACGAATCGTATTAAGATGCCGTATATCTGTCAGACTATTATTAAAGCAAATGGGGGTTTTACTTTGAAGAAGCATTATAACAATATGTATTTTATTAGAATGTACTATGCTGTTGTTACAATATAGTTGGTATTTACTTAAAATCCGGAAAAGCAAGCCTGAGAAAAGCTTAACACACATACATATTAGACAACTATTAATATAGTTATAAATAATGGCGGCAAATTCAAAAATTTACTTTTCAAATTTACAACAGTTGTCAATAAAACATTTTAAGTTAATGAGTAAAGTTTGTTTCTTCAATAAGTTTTTCGCAAACATCATTTGTCTAGTTTATTTCGGTATTTTATATTTTCATATAGCGCGATCAAACTTGTGAACGGCACTGTAATTAATTGTACATAGTTGTCCAATTTATCTATAAGGTGATAGCCACATTAATTTTTGTTAAAAGCGATTATCTAAAGCTCGAACAAATTAAAATGGGTAAAAGTAACGCGTTTAAAAATATGTGCTACACAATTAGATTTTTTTAGAGATTAAAATTAAAAAAGCAAACGTAATAGTACTACACGAAAAATCTGAATACGAATGTAAACACCACTTCCAATAGATGACATTATTTAGTAAGTCTTAAATAAAATCAAACAGAACATCAACATACCTGGATCCAACATTTTGTGCGGTTTGTGTAGGGAAACGTAAAAGGTAAAACGGAAACAAAACAAATCCTAAAATAAAGAAAAACCGAGTGTTAACAGAACGATACTATAACAGAAAACATAAGATTAGAATTCCTTCGCGTATTATACTGAAAGTGCTTTGAACTATGCTGACTAAAAAAAAGCATACCGTTATATTAGGTGAAGTGCGGTGAATAATTGCTTTGTTTACTAAAAATCTTCGAGTACATTAGTGCCTCATTAATGTGTACATGGATGAGTGTACATTAACATTAATACTTGTAATCGGGTAATATTTGGTACAAATAACAATAAAAAGTATACGATAACGCGCTAGCGTTAAGAGGTACTTACAAAGACAATTATTGCATTCGGTAACTATACACTGATAGATAAGCCAGCTTTCCAACTCGACGATTGTGGTCATTTTGGTAATTCAGGTCAAAAGTTGATCTTTCTTAAGCATCTGCAACAAATAAATGGTGAATTAGCTGTGATAATTCAGATAATCGTGCAGGATACATAAATTTAATACCAAATGTTTTTGAAAGAGGTATGGTATGGATTTACGAGGGTGATTTGAAATATTTTCGGAATTGGTAAGAGATGGCAACTGTCAAAATTTCAGACGTCTACTGTCAATAGTTGCTGTTTAAGATTGTGTTTTGTGTAGTAAATCAGGCAGTTTCACAGAAATGGATAAAATCGAATTTCGTGCAGTGATAAACCACTTCTGGATGGTTGGGAAAACAGCCACGGAAATTCGAAATATTTTACTAGAGGTTCATAGCGGATATATTCTATCATTTTCGACCATCAACTTCTAGGTGAGCGAGTTTAAACGTAGCCACATAAGCACAAGTGGTGAACCTCGCAGTGGACACCCAAAAACCGTTACCAATGATGAAATGGTCGACAAGATTCATGATGTCGTGTTAGCCGATCGCCGATTGAAGCTGAAAGAGATTGCAGAGGCAACAGGCATCTCAGAAGAACGCGTTGGCCATATCCTGCACGAAATTTTGGATATGAAAAAGCTTTCGGCGCGGTGGGTACCGCGTTTGCTCACACCGAAGCAAAAACGAAATGGGGTGACCGTTTCGGAAGAGTGTCTGGTCCAAGGGATTTATCTTAAAATTTGAGTTATATTCTGATAAGAAGTGTAACTGCTTTACTGCAAATTCTAAAGTAGTTCTTAATATAGATTTGGACATATAATAATAATAATCCATGCCTTCACATCCTTCAACAGCTTGCGTCAATTACAGGAGATTTCGGCCGGCTATGAGTTATTAAAACACGTGCGCCTGTTGTGCGTCTTCATTCTCAGTATTCACCACGAGTTAATGTAAACCACAGAAAACATCAATCCTGGAATATAGGCGCGGGGTTCCAACTCAGGACCTCAAGCCTGATAGTCAAGCCCAAAAAGCACTGAATATGCGTTTTACACGAAATTATGTTTGAAATAGGAAAATTGCTCGACAATTAAGTATTTCTGAGTGCTGTGTGCGTAGGACAATTAAAAGAGAGGAAGAGACCGGTAGGCTTCAAAGCAGAAAGTGAAGTGGAAGGTCCAGATCAACGACGGAATGAGATGACCAAAACATCCGAGTGATTTCCCTAAGAAATCGTATAGCAGTAAAACAAACACGGTGAAGTTCTATACACAAACGGAAAAGACTAAATAGGGCAAAAAAGCCCACGCAAACTGGATTGTAAATGACTGGGACTTCTAGGTGAGCGAGTTTAAACGTGGCCACACAAGCACAAGTGACGAATCACGCATTGGAAGTCCGAAAACCGCTACCAACAATGAAATGGACGACAAGATTCATGATGTCGTGGTAGCCGATTGAAGCTGAAAGAGATAGTAGAGACAACATCTGCATCTCAAAAGAACACGTTGGCCATATCCTGCTCGAAATTTTGGGTATGAAAAGCTTTTGGCGCGATGGGTACCGCGTTTGCCCACACCAGAGCAAAAGCGAAATCGGGTGACCGTTTCGGAGGCGTCTCGGGCCAGGATTCAACGCAATCCAAGGGATTTGTTCATGCGTTTCGTAACCGTGGATGAGACTTGGATCCACCACTACATACCGGAGACCAAGGAATAGTCGAAGCAGTGGAATTTCCGGGTGAATCGCCCTCGAAGGAAGCAAAGACCATTCCATCGGCCGGAAAGACATTTGCCTCAAATGAGGAGGTCTTCACCGCTATAGATGGCTATTTTACAGACCCCGAAACATCCTACTTTTCCGACGGCTGAAAGCGACTGGAGAGCCGTTTGAAAAAGTGTATTGATCTTCGAGGATACCACATAGAAAAATAAAAATAAAAAACCACACCAATACCGTGTTTTTCTTGTCGATTTCGGAAACATATCACGTCGTCCTCTAAAAGTATAATGCGGAATACGCTAATATTTATCTCGTTTAGTTGTATTTTGATAGCACAGTATCATTTACTTTGCTATCTACAGAAATAGGTAAAGTGTTTTAAGATCCAACTTATTATCCTTTGAATAATTTGATTTCCAGCAAAACATTTTGTCTGGTAACGTGAAATAACGAAATTTCGACATTATTGCCCAACAAATCAGTTAAAATATACTTGTTCTATTATCTAATCCAGTTAAGTAAGTTACAAGTTTCACGAGCTACAATTCAAAATTAAATTGATAAAATCTAGTTCCTTAGCCTATCTAGCATTCCCGTCATCAGTTTTTCGGATGTTATTCTTTCTGGGTTAATTCGCGGTGTTATCACCACCAGTTGCAAATTTGTTCTTTAAACTTGTAATGCACTGATTATTTTATTTAACGAAACAAGTTAAAATCTATGTCTGGAAGATCAGAGCCCAAATATTCAGGTAAGAAAACACCTGAGCACAATGTAGCGAAAACATGAACTATCAATGTTAGACTACTACATTTCTTACGAGCATCATTAACTTTGCCAAGAATTCGGGTAGCGTTCTGCTTAGAGCGACCAAATTGTTGGAAGGAACATGGATCTATTATAAGTTCTCTATTACGAACCTATGAACTATAGCCTAAATTAATGTCCGCCTTAACTAATCTGCATAGTCTTCGAAACTCCATTTTATAATAATTATCATGTGTCGTTTTCCATTTTCTGTGATAATATACTCTCAGTTTGAGGTTCTTTTTTAATTGCAAGAGAGAACCAAGGAATATAGCGTGTCTTGCAATTTGAGCAAAAGAAAGGAACAGATCGATTCAAGATAGAATACAGTTTGTGGTGAAAACCCTCTACAGTCAGGTTAACATTTTGGTATCTCTCAAGAAATAACCAACTAGTTGTAGGTATGTCAGAGTAGTGGTTGTAATAATTTGCTTTATGATAATTATATTGAAACTTCTTATTGGAAGGAAACGGAAGTACTTTGGAATGGATCATGACTATCTTCGATTAAGAGAGGGAAAAAATCATACGAAACTTCTATCTCAGAAGCAAAACTTGATAAAACTAAATCTATAACTTTATTATTTGAATTTAAAATACTGCAAACAATACATTCAATAATAGTGTCAGTGCATTCTAACGTCGAAAATCGATTAAGAAATCTATTAACACCCGTCGAATACAACGGAGGACACCGTCGATTCACCATCAACAAATTAATCCGGCATTCATACGCATACTAACCATACGCGTATGAATCCCGACTTCGGATATATCCGACCGCTTTCGAAATATATCACCGCCGCCAATGAGTGCGTTTCTGCAGGCTTCATTATAAATCTCCCGTTATGTTGATCTTCCAATTTATCACATATTGACCATTAAATAATGCGCTCGCTTTATCTAGACAAACAGCGCTAAAATGAGATTATTAACTGTGCAAATATATAGTCGATGCGAAACGCTATTATAGTATGCTTTGACGCGCGTACTTCCGCAAAATTTCAAGAGGAAACTTTATCGCCGACCGTTCAACACGGCAGACCGCATACTTTAATATGGAACATGTATTTATCAATATTTAATGACGTATGTACTATAGGACGTGTGTGTGGGTACATACATACATATGTGTGAATAACTTTCACAATTGTTCTCCCGTTTAACTTTAATTAAAGTTGATAAATGACTAGTGCTAGTTGTAATTAAATAATTTTCGATTACAACTGGATCTAATTTCGCGAGACAATGTGAGAATCCTGTTTATTACAAAGGATAAAAGAGAGATTTATACTTATTAAACTAGAAATATTACTTATATTGTATGGGAGGGAAGTCCATTGTCTGTTCATTATATATTCTCATTAGTTTTTGTAATATACAATATTTCTTTGATGAACGCCCATACACCCTTATGCTCCAGACTTACAACTGAAAATTTACCATAAAATAAGCTAAGGGTAATTTATTAACTGAAAAATATGCAATAAATAAAATTTCAATGTATCTACTAATAGCACATATACCCTTTTAATAAAATTTCATACCATTATACGCAGGCGACTTGAAATGTTTCCGAAATCTGCAAGAGATGGCGCAATAAGGTTGAAGTGGATTCATTGGTCGGCAACGGCATCGTATTTTATGGCAACTGTCAAAATTTCAGACGTGTACTGTTAATAATTGTTTAAAAGTGTGTTTTGTGTAGCCAGTAAGGAGATTTCGCAAAACTTGATAGAATTGAATTTCGTGCAGTGAGCGTGTTCAAACACGGCCCGACAAGCGCAAGTGACAAACTACGCAGTGGATGCCCAAAAACTGCTACCAACGATGAAATGGTCGACAAGACTCGTGATGTCGCGTTAGCCGATCGCAGATTGAAGCTGAAAGAGATAGCAGAAGACAACAGGCATTTCAGAAGAACGCGTTGGCCATATCCTACACGAAATTTTGGGTATGAAGAAGCGCGATGTGTACCGCGGGTAGGTTCACAATGTGCATTTGCTATGAAGATATTTTACAAAAATGGTGAAGAGTATTCCGATGTCATTACAATATAGAATGCCATGGTCTTCTTCCATCTTGCCACGCCATTAATACATGGGTTAGGAATTTCATGGAGATTCAACTTGCTGTTTGGGCGTCAGTTGTAAACCGAACAATCGTCCATCGAATACTTCACAATGAATTAAAATTTCACCCATACAAAATTCAAGTTCTGCAAGAACTACAACCATTAGAGTACCAGGCGCGACAACAATTCTGTAAGTCAATAACTGAATAGATTAATGATGACCTTGATGACCCTAATTTCATTAACAACCTTATCATGTCGGATAAGGGTCAACAAACAAAATTGCAGATATTGGGCAACTGACAATCTTCATCAATTGCACAAACAACCATTGCATGGCCAAAAGGTTGTAGTGTGGTGTGCCATAGCAATGGAAGGTATGATTGAACCTTGCTTTTTCAAGGATGGCATTAACCTCTGGATGATATGTTTCGAAACATTTGTTCCTTAACGACTTCAAAATTTTCTCGATCTTCATGCTTAATTTCAGCCCATACTTCCCCGGGCGTCAATAGCAACTGTCTGATGGCTTTTTGGCAACTACGCAATTTTACAATTTGGCGATATTCATTGGCCTGCGAGATCACCAGCATTCATGATTCAGTAATTGCTTAAAAGAATGTATACGTTCAAGAGGCTATCATCATGGTACGACACTTAATGCCGTACAATTTACCTTTTTCTGTGACAATAAAACTTGTAAATTCATTGAGTTTACTTTAATCAGGATTCATTAAAAATTTTCCGTTTTCTTGTGCCATCCTGTAGTATGAATTTAATTTTATATAAGTAGTTACCTAGCTTTCATGCGATTTGATAAGCAATAGATTGAAGTAAGTTAAAAAAGACTAATTATTGTTATTTTCATGTAAATTATAAAAACTGGTTATGTAAAAGTATAAACAAACCTTGTTTAAAATACCTGACTCACCAACGAATAAAACATGAGTTATATGAATCATTTTCGAATGGTAGAAAACGCAGACATTAATATGCCTATTAATTTTACTCTGTACTTTTGAATTTTATTTACATTACATATTTATATATGTATATAAACTGTGTCTAGGTGATCCTTTTATTGTTTTTATAATAATTTATTTCGCTCTACATACATATGTAAACATATTATTTCATTTAAAGTTAACCTTTATTTTCGTTGATTGTTTTATGACGGTACGAGTAATATTTATACACGTACATAAAGTAGTATTACGACGGTACTCTCACTTAAAAACCAAGACAACAATTCGTGAGATAAGCAATCTGCGAGGGACTTTATGTCAGTTCAGATTTTGCTAAATGTGAGCATAGCTTCGCTTCTTTGAATATAATTGTGACACTTACCACTGAATAAATACCATCATTAAACGAGTGTATACTGCTGCTTTAAAAGCAAAGGAAAAATTCCGTGTAACGTCTTATGAAAGCATCATGCTTATTTTACTTTAGCCATAAATATTTTAGAACGTGTTTACTACTTATAAATTCAAAGAGCATCTAAGGTGTGAGCTTTTACGGTTGTTGTTTGGAATCTTGTCTTTGCTTTTGACTTGCAGTCGTATTGTCTTCTTTCCTCTCGCTCTTGATACTATATCCTCTAATCTCATCATGTTAAGAGTACTGGTTTCTATTGCTGTTATTCAAGTTGAGTGGTGGAGGATATATCTCTTTTTCGACAGTAATAACAGAAATCATGAGAGAGAAATTTTATGGAGTTTCCAGCTTATGCAGAGCAATAGCAGACCCCACTACGTGCAACAATCCAATAGAATTTTGGCTCTTAGAGCCAAGTCTCCATTATTCGCATCGTGCCACATGAGTGAAACGGGAAAATTTAAAAGTTTGCAATGAATCACCCTGAATGCAGGGCGAATACAGATCCTGTTATAAAATCTGGCGAATGGCATGAATAATAATAATAATAATAATAATAATAATAATAATAATAATAATAATAATAATAATAATGATAGTCATAATTATAATAATTATTAATTGCATCTCCAACAGTTTTTACGTTCTCAGCATACGCCAAGAAGTGATGAAAACCACCAGAAAAACCTCAACTATGAGAAACAGCCCCGGGGTTCGAACCCGGCACCCCGAGACTAACATCCAAGTACGCAAGGCACTCAGTCACCAGCCCCGGTCCAACGATTTAAGCACGTGAATACCCACCCAAGTACTTAATACTCTAGCCACATCTGTGACAAAAATGTTTCGCGTCGGACTTGAAAAATAATCAAACGCAAGAAGTAGTATATAATGTGTACAGTTGCTTACTAAGAAATAAAGATTAAGCAGATACACTTACTGTCATTAAAGGCAGATGTTTTAAAAAATTGGTGCTGCTGTGAGATCTGTGAAGAGAATAATAAAAGGAAGCCAAGTTCGAGGATGCAGTGCAAGAAAGTTTCAATGTGTACACAATATCCATTAACATTTTAGATAGCAGAAGACGGCTTGATATTCCTCGTAACATTTTACGTACAAAGCAATTTTATGCTCACCTCTACTACATGAAAATAGTTCCTTTTAAAATGTTTATGTCTGGATAATAAAAGATTTTCATAGCTATATACGAGTAATGGAATTTTGGATTAAGTAATCAAGAAGGATATTTCAATTTAACTGTTAAGTGTGATAAGAACAATAACGATCTACAAATATTATTGAATTTATAGCTGCTGTTATTTTTCAAGCCATCAAAAATGAAATTATATAAGGTTGGTGCTCCTCCATTAACATTAAAGTATCAATTTTACTGGGATCTTAATCTAGAAATTAAACACTTTATGTAAAGTTCTTTGACGTTTCTTCTTAATGTTGGCTCGTTAACAGTTTAAAGTACCTACAAAACATTCTAAAATCTAAGAATAGTACATCTCGATGATTACATAATGCAATCAATCGTTGGGATCGACATTTTTTAGTCATTAGAGATTCTACATGTATTTATTACATACTCTGGCGTTTGGGTTCGAGTTCGTAGTGATAAGACAAAAATTCGTAACCGGAAACAAATTAGTGAGAAAAAGCTATTACCTCGTTATTAATAGAGTTTAATCATGGTAGTGATAAGGCCAAAAGCAAGTACATCTATGAATAAACAATTCTTATACTAGTGCTCAGTATTACAGAAGGTTCTTTAGCTTTAACACGCTCTAATGCGTCTAAACCAATTTCTTACTTCTTATATTTTGGTCTGGAAAGCATGTCCTGGATAGAATATGCTTATTAGATGAAAATATTCAGGAATTTTCTCCCTTGCCAAAATTAATTATACCACTTGCATTTACACAACCAATATAAACAACGAATTGTGTTGTCAAAGTTATAAAATCGTAGCTGTGAAATCTAAATACGCGTGTAAAGAACAACTCTCTTGAATGTTTATACCAAATTATCTTTCTAAAGGAGTAATACGACATCAGGTGGAAGTATTGCTCGAAATTAGGTACCTGGATACTTGAAATTTTTAGTACTGGTTCTCTCCGATTTCAGGTATCCGGTTCGAGGCGCCCGCCTTGTAGTACTTGAGTATTCGGTCCTGAAAAGTCGTTTCTCGATAGCCCTAATTGGTTTGAATTACCCAAGAAAAGAATACAGAATATTAATTTTCTAAAGCCAAGAAATACTGAGGTTGGTGGTTTAATGACTTGCTTGCTTAGTTATTAATCTCGGATTCCCTCGTTCGAACCTTGTGGCTGTTTCTCAGGTTGCAGTTTTCTCTGGTTTTCCTCACTCCATGGCGAATGCTGAGGACAAATATCTTAAGACGCACCAACCACAGGTGCAGGCATAATAATAACTTATACCCTACGTCACCTATAATTGGCAAAAGCTATTGAGGCAACATTTCAGGTCGCCCTGGTACCTCCAAATCAGTTTGCGGATGTTATCGAATGGCCATCGAGTAACCCTGACTTAAATCCAATTTTATGTTATTTTTTACCCAAAAGCAGCAAGAATTGTAATGTTTTTATTTATATGTCCCCATGCATTTACAATTTTTGTTTATTTGTACTGTAAACCATACATTCCAAAATTTACTTTTTGTATTACTGTTGTACAATTATGTTATTTCATATTTTATAGGAATAAAGTAATATAAATTTTAGGTTTTCTATAAAAAAGCATCTTTTATATTTACTTCTCACTGTTTCTATTACCGTGTCCACGACTGTATATTAATAAGACGTTAGATTTTACAACGAATTAACCAGCAATAGTAGATGGACGATTTTCACTGCAACTAACAGTATATATGAAACGGGGATTTTTTTCCAGATGCGGTTTGCAGGAAAATGTTCAAAATTAAAACAATTACCGCATTTTTAGTCGGTTATGAAAACAAACTCTTTCGGATCTCTTAAACAAACGTAAAATAAAATAAATCTAACGTTTTATACACTTTAAACGAGTTTTTTGTTTATTATTCTTGTTATCAAAGCGCATTCGCCACTAAATATAAACCCGTCTCGGAATATGCCGTTCACGTTGTCCGTCCAACCTAGCGGGGATCGAAGAACTAACAAATCCACTCTTCGCGAGACGCATGCAACAACTTTAGGCGGTGTGGAGTCATTATCATTCCGTTTCCAGTATCAGTCGCTGAAACCAGATATACCAAAATAATCTTGGGTTCGTTGACAGCTGACGGCGGCATGTTCGGAAATAAACTCCTACTACTCCGCCAGAAATCCTTTAAATATTTTGCCGGATAACTTTAGCAGAAAGAAACGAACCGCGATGGGTTCGGAAAGATACTTAACACCTACGCGTCTGCCTCCTAATTGGACGTATGAATTCGCTTAAGAAAATATATATCGGCTCACGCTGATCTCGGGTAGGTGGGAAATATAGATGCATTAGACGCGGCTTTAAAATAAGACTTGTCAAACGGATTTCAAAAAGAATTTTACGACGAATTGAGAAATGCATTCACAGAAACTCCTAAGAATATGCAAAGCTACGCAAATTTATACCGTACGCCGTCAAAGGAAGGCTGAATTTATTCAAAGAATGTACAGTGGTATGAATATGTTCCCGGACACTGTTGATGATTTCAATATTTTGACATTATTGTTTTATAAATTTACAGCAACTATGTGAAGTAGTTGTTATTTCATAGTTATTCATCCTTAATGTCGCAATATGTAGAGCTGCCAAATCATGTCGGCAAATAAGTGTCGTGGTTTTAGCACATCCCGACAGTTGTAGGAGCACTGCGATACTTAATGTATTGTCACAATTTTTATGTATAATTCTATCGAAAGAAGGTTATGATAGTTATTTGAAAACGCCGGTTTGCTGAAGATGTATACGAGACTATAAAAGAATGGTGGTGTATATATATATTTTCAGGAAACATTATTTGAGCAGCATCCATATGTTTTGACAAATACATACTAATGTCTAATGTATTACAAATAACAGATGGTCTGAAAAGTCCCGGGCCTAACACATAGATGACACTAGTTTTACTGCAGTCACCTTTCTCTTAGTTAGTACTAACCTTCAAAAGACAGCTGTTAAAATTTCATGATCTTCTATTCATTAGTTTGTGAGTTATTGTGCTAAGAGTCACGCTACTTTTGTTATTTTCAAAACAATGGATCAAAAACAATTTCGTGTTTTAATTTTACACTGCTTCTTGATGGAAAAAAAAATCGTTCAAGCGAAGCAATGGCTTGAAAAGTGTTATGGGGACTCCGCTCCATCAGAAACAACAATAAAACGTTGGTTTGCTGACTTCAAACGTGGTCGTAGAGACACCGATGATGCAGAACGCAGTGGACGTCCAAATGAGGCGGTAACACCAGAAAACATAAAAAAAATCCACAATCGTTTTGAATGATCGAAAACTGAAGTTGCGTGAGTTTGCTGACATCGAAAAGATATCAAAAGAACGTAATGGCTTTATATTGCATGAGCATTTGACTATGAGAAAGCTCTGTTCAAAGTGGGTGCCGCGTTTGCTCACTGTTGACCAAAAACAAGAACGTGTTGATGATTCTGAGCAGTGTTTGGCCATGTTTAAACGTAACAAACCGGAATTTTTGCGTCGATATATGACAATGGATGAAACATGGATCCATCACTTCACTCCGGAATCAAAACGATCGTCATCTGAGTGGACAGCAACTGGTGAACCTCGTCCAAGGCGCCCGAAAGCACAACAAGCGGTTGGAAAGGATATGGCCTCGGTATTTTGGGATGTGCGTGGTGTAATATTCATCGACTATCTTGAGAAAGGAAATACCATCAACAGTGAATATTATATAGCGTTATTGGGGCGTTTGGAGGCCGAAATTGCAAAGAAACGACGGCATATGGCAAAGAAAAAAATGTTGTTTCATCAAGACAACGCACCGTGTCACAAGTCAATCAAAACAATGGCAAAACTACATGAATTGAACTTTGAATTACTCCCACATCCACCGTATTCGCCAGATTTGGCTCCCAGCGACTACTGGCTGTTCGCAGACCTCAAAAAAATGCTCGCTGAAACTGAGGCCTATTTTGAGGCAAAAGATAAATCGTTCTACAAAAGTGGTATTGAAATGTTAGAGCGGCGCTGGAATGATTGCGTTGCTCTTGATGGAGATTACATTGATGAATAAACCTAATTTTGAACGAAAATAACCGTGTTTTCTTTGTTAGGCCCGGGACTTTTCAGCCCATATGTTAATATAGTACCATATAGATTGTATATGAATTCTATTCAAATGGTGTGGATCTCTATGCTGTACCCCTGACCTCCTGATAGTAAAACTATAGCGGCATTATATTTTTTATTTCTTCACATAGTCTCCCCATACACTAACGCACTTGGTCCATCGGTGCTCCAACATTTCAACAGCCTCCTGACAAACTTTTTGTCCGACATCTGCAAACCACTTCTCTACAAATAGTACATACCTCAGACGTTCATGGCCGTTTGACATAGTCGTAACGGTTGTCGGGTTCCGCCATGTCACTATGTTTTCGTCCCTGACTGCGGTTCGCATTTTCAAAGGTACCTTGGAAAACGCGAACCACAGTTCTTCGCGAAACGTCAGGGACAAAAACCTAGTGATACGGCGGAACCCGACAACCGTTACGATTACACCTCCCTACAGCTTGCATAATTTCATAATTACGGGAAAATTTTGACTCACTTAAGATTTCTTTTAATTTGAGGAACAGCTTGTGATCACTATGGGCCAGATACGGCGAATATGGCGGTTGCTCCATTATTTCAAAGCCTGCTTGATGTATAACAGCCATAGCAATACCAGGGAGCATTATCCTGTCAGCACACCGTACCTTAACTTTCCTCTACGTTTCTTTTTAATACCGTCTCGTAGTAGGTCCCTGTAATGCTGTGCCCTTTTGCAAATAGTCCGTTAGGATAATTTCTTGAGAATCCCAGAACACAGATAGCAAAACTTTTCCAGCAGAGGGCACGACCTTAAATTTGCACGGAGGAGGAAAACCGTGAAGTTTTCACTCTCTACTCAATGGTTACCATTCAGAGCACCCATCTTTTTCATATCTTTCAATTCTTTTAGTAAGTATGTTGTGCACCACATGATATGCTAAGCCAGTATCTTCCAAAATGTCCCTGATGCGTATTCGTCGGCTTTGCAGTACGATATCGTGTTCCCTCTTAATGTTTTTGTCTGTTGTTACCATTATGGAAGAACAACCGGCATGTTGGTTTTCATATGATGTTCTTCCGCATTTAAAATCTCGACACCAGCATTTGACTATATGATAAGAAACTGCAGACTCACCAATAGTTGCCATAATGTCTTTATGAATTTGAGTTGGCGTCATGCTCTTTTTCCGGGGGTATTTTATTACGGCTCTTTGGTCTACAGGACCCATTTAACGAAACAAAAAAAAAGCAAAATAAATATTGAGCACCAAAAAGATTAAGGCTACTGTGCTTTAGGATCGTAAGGGTGTCCTGCTCATCGACTACATACCTAGAGGTGAGACCATAAACGCAACAGCCTACAACGGCCTACAACGGCATTTCAATGACTTCGCTGCGCTATTCAAAACAAACGGCGCGGAATACTAAGCAATAGAGGCATCCTCCCTCACGATAATGCATGTCCCCACGCAGCGGGAGTGACACAAGATTTACTTCAGCAGTTTGGGTGGCAAATTTTTCAACATCCGCCAAACAGTCTGGACTTACCCTAAATTGCAAGAGATTTTCTTGAAGTGGAAATGATGATGAACTTAAGGAAATCGCTAATCAGTGCTTGGCAGCAACTAAGTATGCAGAAGACAGAAAAGCTGATAAAACGGTACAAGCGCCTAAATTTGAACGGTGATTACTTAGAAAAGTAGTAGTAGCTCTGATATCTAATTTTGTGTAAAATACAGGTTCATTTAATTATATCTAATAAAAATTTCTATGGAAAACAACGTTCTTTACTTTCTGAATGGCTCTCGTATTACATCAGCATGATTGTAGATTCTACAAAAAATCCTAGTATTCTGACGAAAATTAAAAATTAGAAATGAAAGATATTAAAGACCTATAACATAAGAGATGCCGACAAAAGGTATCTTCTAGAGAAGTTGCAACGAATTGCGAATTGCTGATGCAGGAGTGTCGTCATCTCTGTAGGTAAAAAAGTGTAATAAAATGAAGGAATGAGAGGTCATTGCGCTGTTCGAGAACCGGCGCTTCAACCATGTAATGAACAAAAACAACTGGAATATGCAAAACAACACAAAATTGAACCATGAAAATGTGAATTACTTAGCCTGAGACATCTGTACGTAGAGAGCAGGTTGAAAAATACTATCCTGCGTATTCAGCTATCCATGGAGGCGGTTTTTTTTGCGTAGGATTGCATTACTGCGTCTGGTGTTGCTAGTTTAATTATAATCGCCGAAATATTAACGACTAAACTTGATTTGCGCATTTTGAAAATTTACGGACTGCGGTATACCACTTGAATGATCCCTAGCAGTTCACTCTGTTTGCACTACTACAGTTTTTCTTAATAAAATGTGATGACATCATTATTTAAAATTGTGGTTAATTTCTACACAAAAGATACATCCAAAGTATATTAATTTCGAACTATAAAAAGAAGTGCCGCATAATTAGAATTAAATCTGTTTTTGGAACAATCTCTAAAAAATTCTAGAGTATTTTAGTACATTTACAAAGTTGATTCGAAAAATTTAAAGCTTCAACATGCAGATAACGTTACTCGCCAAAAATATTCTGCTAATATAATTGCGTTGAAAGATACGTTTGAAAATTTCAGCCATGTTTAACATTCGTTTATCATCATCAATCGATCCTAGAGTTTCTTTAAAAACAAAATTACATTTACACAAATTAAAATCGAGATGACCATTGTTTACGTTTATTTTGCACCATTATTTGTCACAGTGGAAATTTTGGGTAACTGAAATTAAACGTAGTTGTTTAGCTTGGTTAGCAATGAACGTACATGACGACCAAAAACTATACAAAATAAAATATATATAATAAAATATATATAATAAAATATATATAATAAAACTATATAGCAATGTCAAACACATTGTCGAATTAATGACATTTGCTCACGCAAAATTAATGGCGTCGATTAATAATCGCAGATGACACTTGGATACACTATTATATTTCTGAACATAGTCGAATTGGCTCCCGAAAAGGCGAAGACTTTTTGGGATTGGGTCATTGAAAAGGGCCAATAAGGTGGATATCATTACGTGACAATCTGGAGAAAAATTAAACCAAAATTTAGTACAGATCTTTTAATCTACTGACAATATATTAGATAATTTCATTTTTGTGTAATTTCCTATTCTTATCTCTAATTAGTTTCCTTTTTCCTCAGTCTTGATTTTAATTTTCACGCCCATTGGCATTTGCGACAAAATTTTTACCCAGCAGAGAACCCAAGAACTAAAGACTAGTTCTAATCGTCTATCCTTGTGTGTCTTAAGTTTAGGTTCTTTCTAGGACTATTTCTCCAGGACTATTTCCCTGTGAGCATTTCAGTAAGATCCTGTTAAATATTGAAATTAATTCAATTGCTACTGATTATTTCCAATTTTATTCTAGAATTGATATTTTTGTTTCTGCATTGCTCAAGATGCAATGTGCTTTTTCTTTAAACTTTGCAAACTATTAGCCTATAGCCAACGGAAACTCTTTATTGTTACTGAATTAGTTACAAATAAGGAATAATTTTAATTCGGAAATAAACTGACAGTCATATGAGTAATACTAAATCTGGCGACCCGGAAGAAACAACAGCAACAATTCAAATTTTATTTAATCCAATTTTCCACTTTTCCATCAACTTCACTATTCAATGCTTATAGAACTTCTGGTCTTTGCCTTTGAATTAGGCGCAATTTCACTGCGTTATTGGAGGTTGACATTCAAGGAATTTTGTAAAGTTCTAAACAAATGATAATCCTATGGCGCTATGTCAGAGGCTGTATAGTGGATATGACATCACTTCCCAATCAAGCGCTAATAATTTTCTAGCGAGTGATCAACGATGTTTGTGGCCTAGTGTTGGGATGGTGAAATACAACATCTTTATGATTCACCAACCCTTAGGGTTTTTCTTGAATTGCAGTGTTTAATTTATCCAATTGGAGACAATATACATCCTATTCAGTTCCTAGGAAGCAGCTCAAAATACACAATACCTTTGTAATCCCATCAAACTGACAGCATAATCTTCTCTTTGGTGCATTTTAGGTGTCGATGTTTTTTTGTTAAAGTTTTATCATTTTTAGCAGCTTGTGTTGCGTCTTTCCTTTTCGGAAATAATAAAGCAAACTATGACGAAAATGAATACTGTTGCTATCCTTATTAAAATTGAACTCACACAAAAAAATACACTAAATTTTATTTTTAAGACAGCTAAAGATCACAGGTGACAAATGCCAAAAGTATATAATTATAACATTGACAAAAGTCATTCAAAGGAAAAGAAGCACTATTTAGCAAAGTACTTCTTCAGTTTTAAGAAGTTCTTTCGTAAGTCGCGAGACCCCATGTTTTATCACATTGTCAAATTCGCGGATGTAATGATGAAATGTACGTTTCATCGTAAGTAACAGATCATAATAAAATTTCTTCCAGCCATTCGTGGAAAGTTGATAACTAAAACAAAAATTTCCGGTCAGCTATAAACAAATGCGATATCTACCTCGCCGATAACTTGTTTATATCAAATTGTCCATGCAATATACCAAGCAATCGCTCTTTCAAAATCCTTACCTCGAAAGAACGTGTTTGTCGCGTATAGTCTGAAGATAAGAAAAAATTAATTATGCGATGGGTTTCGCATTAGCCCACTGAAAATGCATTCGAATGAATATTTCCAAAGCCCTGTTGAACCAGTTTAAGCGAAATAAGTCAGAGCTTTGGTGCCGATTGATAATCGAAATGGATTTGAAATTGAAATAAAATAAATCAAACCGTTTATTTTTGTTTATTTTCTTTATTTTTTAGATGAAACTTTTTATTCCGTTTATTTCGTCAAAACAACATCCTTAACTTTGGTTACAATTTCTGGTGTCGTAGTAGTTTTGGTCCTTTACTAGAAAGGTCACCGCATTTTTCTGCAGTGTTTAAATTCATCCTCTTAGTACTCTCAGCGAAATTTCTATAGTTCCATACGAACTTTTGAACAGAATATTTGATTTTCTTAATACTCTCGGTAAATTATCGAAGCTAATGCTGAACCAGAAAGAAACAAATGCAAGAGAGAAAAATATTTTAAAAATTATTACATTTAGACAAAGATTAGTAGTAATTAGAAACAGCAAAATTTCTATAGATCCATTAACACAAAATTAATAAATAAAATAAATACATAAAAAATTTATAATTCTTTCTAAACTTAGAAGCGAATGAGATCCTCTATTCAAAATAACTTCAAACATTCGGGTCTTCATACTATCTATTAATTTGATCAACGTTGAAATAGGAATATCATTACCAAACGAAGTGTTGGGAAAATCTTTTAAGGCTATTGTATTGTTTATCATTGGCATACACCTCTCTTGCCAACTTGCCACTGAATTACCCAGTCTTGCGTCGGCAATTCTGCATCAAAGTCTATCAGCCGTAAGAATTGCTCAACTTTATGATGATGAGATTGTCTTCTTAGCTATAGCTTACTGTCTAACTATGGAATTATAGAAATTCCATATCTAATCATCTATGAGATTGACAAAATAATCTCTCTGCCATTTCTTTACGTTTAGAAATATAATTCTATACTCAATTCACGTTAAGAATGCAGACTTGGAATAGATAGGCCTTAAAATACACGTTTGCCATTGGCTAATCGGCGAGGCATATTCATACAAGAGAAATTGATGTAATTTCTTCATATGAAATTTCTGTCAGTTGTCAAATTTGTTTAAAATTTTCGTGTCATTGTTTCCTGCAGTTTTTCATTATACTTTTTACCTATAAACAAGTTGTGGCAAAAATAATTCTTTTCAGAGTTCTTTTATCTCATCATTTCATAATTCAAGGTACTGTACAATCGATTATATAAACACAATGATTTCTACTTTACTATTATGATTACAGCTTTGGTTTGGTATGGCTGAAGAAGCAGTAGTAGACGCAGTTGCAGGACCATCTAAGAACCCTCAAGCAAGCAAGATATGGCTGAAAAATTTATTGTAACTATAGATGCAGATTCATCGACAGATACATCAGATTCTGATTTTGCCTAATAAATTAATAAGGTGTGTATACACTTAGAATACTCTGATTGCTCATTTATATATCTTCATGCATTCTATATATTTAGTTAAGGTATTTTATACAATGTAGTAATTTTAAAAGAACATGAATACAAATTTATTGTATCAAACATGTTATCGAAGAAGAGAGTGTGATATATTAACTGGATAATAATGTTGAAAATATATTCGAAGAATTTATGATAACAGTAAATACATGATCTTCGTCAGACCACCATTATCAGAATCTGATTCAAATATCTGTTAATATCATTTGCATAATAAATTGAAATTATTTATTCACCTTTTTCACTCTACCCTTTGATTTATAAATCAAATTCATATGTTTATTTAATTTGTTATTGCATAAATAAAATACTAGCAGTAAAGAAATCTTTTTTATTAAATATATTCCATATATGAAGAGAAGAAATCTATATAAATTTGTAATATGCGCAGTTAAGAGATTGTTACAATTCATTAGTATATTTGCTTTTTTATTGTACTGATTGATATGCATGCAATTATTTATTGACTGTACTATCATTCGAAACGTACATTGGCTTTAGTCCAGCCGGGGTACAGTAGATAAGTATACTTGGACTGCTGTCTTCTTTTTCACCGAGCAGCTCAACTAATTTCATCATTGACAATAACCAAATTCTATGCAAAATTTAAGGATATTGTGTGTTACCATGTACTCTGAAGCCACTCGATGGACTTGGATACAGTCCCGTTGAGCTCATTACGTATTCTCCATAATCAGCAACATTCTTCCTTGTTTGGCTTTTGCTTGTATATATTGAATTGCATACTTTCAACCATACCATTGAAATTGATGGAGACTACCAACGGAGAGATTTATTTCATGACAAATGACTTGGTATAACATTGTGTATATAACCATTCATGTTAAAGTTATATTTTCGATTCAAGTTTATCCATGGCAATATTGTTATTTTAAAACTTGTCATATGGCATTTATGTTCTCTTCAATTAATCCCAAATGCAATCACATTTACTTTCTAACATAATTAAATAAGCTCCAACTGTTTTGGTAAATGAAACAATGAAAGGATACATTTATATAGCAATTGATGTTACTTTTACTTTATTATTGCGGTATTATTTTCCCATGTTATATAACCGTAATGTATTGCACATAAAATATGAAAAACTTTGCTATTTATTATACAAGATTTTGATAACCAAATTGTGATGTTTACGATATTGTCATTTGACAGTTTCATCGGTTAAATTTAGCGCCACCTACTGCATTCTTAACGTAATGAAGTATAGGTAATTCCCAACTCATACCGTTGCTAAATGACTATAGGGCAACTAAAAAATTATACGGAACTATAAAAATTTCGTCGAGTGTGTGTATACCCGGTACTATTTTATTTAAACGGTTTTAGTTTTATTTTGAAAAACACCGCTGAAGAAAGATAAAATCGATTAACAAGAAAAGAAAGCAACATTTGACGGTCTAGACTAGTACGCCATAAATGAAGCCTTGTGTATAAAGAAATTGAATAGGCCGCCTCTTTTATTGAACATCTTATATTATGTGCTACATGCCTTTTCTATTTAGCGATTATGCAAATGCGATTTTTAAATGTCGTACTTAGATTTCCGACCAATAGCGTTCGAAGCACGTTTACATATATAGGTATGTACGCAGCCGGGGAATTGACCTTTTAATAAGAGAAGCGCCAAGTTTTGTTTCGTATTCAAAACGCTTTTGCACGAATCTCACGTTCGAAACCGCGCGCATATCTTGAATATAAATTCGGAGATTACTCTCGCATGTTTATAAACATAGGTTAAATGGAATGGTATATTTCGAGATAACCGAGCTGATGGAATTTCCTTTAAATAAAGTTTTACTACCTGTTCGGCGCAAATTATGAATTATGTAGCAGGGGTGAGCGCTCAATATTCGTGCAAGTATGTATTTATGCGTAGCTTATGTAAGCTAGCGAATTTCTCGTCTAACTTTTAGTACGTGTAATTAAAAATATAGCGATTTACAAATCGACAAGTATCTGGTAAGTGTGGGTGGAAATATTACTTGTATGGATTTTTAACAATTCTAATTTCCTACTTTCTTGTGATAATTTCGTGTATTCTATTATACGTAAATGATTAAGAACGTTAAAACGTTAATCATACAATGCTACCTATATAAAGGCTACAGACTACGCCGCAATGATCGTGAAGTATGAAGTACTATGAGCATCAAAAGTGAGTTAACACCAACGACGTATCCATTGGAAACGTAAATCGTTCCCCGAAACTTCGAAAATTGTGGGAAGGCATCCAACATCGATTAAAGAAGTCGTCGGGTGAATATTTCAAACGAACGGGAAGGTGAAAACGGCTAAACGAAAGAAGATGTGAAGGAAATAATTTCCACTGCAAAGAAAAATCCCGGAACTAGTGGTATTTATTTATTTATTCGTATGGATAACATACAGAATACAGAAAGACAAAATACTAGGTTCCTAATCTATGTAAGAGCTGTAACGTCAGCTTTCATGAGGTCGTTTCAACTCCCCCGGTAGGAACGCAGGGGGTATTCATCTCTAATGTGCTTGATTGTCTGGTCCGGAATCCCGTAATCACAAACCGGAGACTCTGCAGCATCCTAGTTGTAAACTGAGTCCGCACATTGACCATACCATTCCTACAGCTTCCCGTCGAGTTCTGTACCAACAGTGCCACAGTCATACCCTCGGAACCACTCACGCTCTTCAGGACTTTCAATAAGTTGGCAGTTATGATCCTAGAGGTCTCTTACTTCTACACTAGTGATATCTAGCTGTTCTGCTTGCCGTAGTTGTGGATTTCTCGAACGGGGACTATTTCGTTGTAAACTTGGTATGGATAATTCTAGGATATCCTGCATCTTGCGGTACCTCCTAAGTAAGGACCCGCGTCTACAGATTGCAGGTGTATAGATGTTATTTAGCAGACGTAGCCAATGGGTGGGGGTTGATCGGAATGCCCCAGTTATTAAACGTATAGTGTGACTCAACTGGATGTCAATCAAGTTGGTGCGGCAGTTATTTAGCCACACCCAAGCATAGGACTCGGCTGTTAAGGAAACCAGTACAATGGATGATATGCGTAAGGTATCTGCTGAAGACCCCTATGTCGTTCCATACAGTTTTTGAATAATATTGTTACGAATTTTTATCTTGGCAGCGGTATTTTCAAGATGCTTTTTGTATGTAAGGGTACGGTTAAATGTGACACCAAGGTAAATGTCTAAAGAGATTACAACGGAATCCGAACAACAAAAAGAAAGCGACTATACTTCACTCAGAAATATAAAAAAAAGTATATTTCTTTTTAGAAAACTGTTCTTTTTACAGACGAAAGAAAATTTAAAATATTCAGTGAGCAAACACACAGAAAAATTTGGAGGAAGCAAAATTAGGAATTTCATGCCCAACATTTTTAACATATAGTTAAGCGTGATGGTGGCTCCATTGTGATATGGGGGTGTTTTGTAGCGTCAGATGTTGTAGATCTTGATCTTACTGAAACCACCATGAATATACAAGGATACGTGAAAATTTTGCAGAAGAATGTCGCTACCAGTATTGGTAAATTATGCTTGTCAAGCCATTAGATCTTCCAGCAAGACAATGACCCCAAGCATACATCACGTGTAACGAATGAATGGTTATTGTATAATACCACAAAAGTATTGGATCATCTCCCACAGTTCCTAGACCTCAATTCAATTGAGAGTATTGGATTATCTAGACCAACAAATACGTAAAAAGTATAACTAGCAAGGAAACGTAGTTCTTTTAGAAGAGTGGAGGAAAATTTCTCCAGATTTTACAATAAAGCTGGTTCAATCTACATTACGTAGGCTAGAATGTGTAATGAAAGGCAAAGGGGAATCTAACTAAATATTAGTTTATATTAGAAATTTTAAAGTGCTTACTTATTTTAGCTCCAGATGTACATAAGTGCCTTTTGACGTAGTTTTTTGTATTTATTTTATTGTTAATGAATAAATCTCTCAGTTTTTGTAATAGAAATCGATATGGAGAATATTGGTAATTAATATTGGTTAAATTGGTTAATATTGGTTATTGGTCTTGACTCATTTTTGACGATTATTTAGTATACGGAGAGCCACTTAAACATGTATACAAGGATAGTAAAAAGTCCTGGAAATCTGATAGTTAAAAATAACGAATTTATTATAATATTTGTAAATTTTTTGTTTGCTTCCAGTTCAACAGTAAATGAAAATGGGATCTCGACGTTTCGTCTCCATCGTAGGAGGCCCCTTCAGGGGAAAAAACAAGGGAACCAAAGCGGCACGGTAACTCGACGTGCAAACCGAGATCGCACCTTTCTATTTTCTCTTTTTCGCCTTTCACTTGTTTCCCCCTTTTTTTCAGTTTCCCTTTCCCTTTTTTATTTCTTTGCTTTTCCTCTTATTTTTATTTCATTTTCTCTTATCATGACACGGTTCAATTCCGAAAACAGTTCGTTTATTACTGACTCGAGCCGTGGAAAGCTACGTATTTATTTCATAATAAAAATATGTAGAACAATTTACAAATTTAATTATTTTACCTGAGTGAAAATTCCAGAAGAAAAGAATAAGTAGTAAATTGAAGAATGATTACAATCAATGAAAAGACTAACAATATATTCATATATGCAAGTACACATGTGAATGAGAAATTTTCAACGCTACTTATGGTATCTGTTAGTCTACATATTGCTTGAAAGCAAATTTGCGAATAGATAGAACTAGTAGCCGCGCAACAAACAGATTAAGTTCTTTCAATACGACGGTCTCAAACTGTTCTTATTCAAGAACTTTCCCTTTTTTCAGTAGTGAAAGTGAGATTGACCATAATAACACCAATTTGCCAGAAATGGAAACAAATGTAGTCTAGAGCAGCCAGACGATAATAATGATGATGATGATAATTTGCCTCCATCTTCTCTTCAAGTGTCTAACAAAAGAGGGCCGGCATTACCGGACAAGAACATAAAATGGATACGAAAATCGCTACAACTGAACGACTAGCAATTATATTTTCATAGAAAATTTCAGCTGTCTATTGAAGGTCTTGCGTTAGGGAGTCCTTGTGATTCAATTATTTTTTTTCTAATGAACTTATGACGAAAATTGTAGAATAACAAACCAACTTGTATTCTATACAAATAAAACCTAATAGACTACCATTTTTCACAGAACAAGTAATAAAGTAGTATTTTGGGACGATAATATAAACCCAGTTAGTTCACGTGCCCAACAGTAGATTACTTTGCAGCGAAGAATTGACGCAAACCTGGCTGATAAATGGGTTTGACTAAAGTAAGGCTCTATACATTCTGATGAAACCACATAAATGGGAATTTAGTTTTTTATTTTAGTTAGCGTTTCCGGTTTCACATAGAGATTTTAAATTTATACCAGTTAAGAAATAGTTTATGTATTGGGTAAAGAGTTTAATTTATCTAATTTCATTTCTGTCCAACAGATTAATAATCAAAAATGATTTCTTAGCCTTAACAAATAGTTATTTAGCAACGTAAAAAAATCTAAAATACAAACGTCAAAAAGAAGAAACGATATGAAAGGAACAGGATAAGGATACACACTTCACGTGCCAACTTGAATCAAAACACTACATCCAGGCCCGCGGAAAAGGAAGTAAATCTTGATCAATTGTTAGCAAATGCGGCACCCATCTTGTACAAAGTTTTTTTCATACGTAATTCTTCGCGCAAAATAGTTCTAATTCGTTCGTTTGAGATGTCTATGACCTCAGCTATTTCACGCACTTTCACTTGTCAATCATCCAACATCATATCAAAGACTTGCATGCATGTGTTGTAGCAGTTTTTGGATTACTTTCGCGTGGATCATCTTTGAGGCTTACACGATTAGATTAAAAAGGAACAGCCTATTCCTGCACAGTGGAAAGTGAAGGTAATGAATCCTTATGCACTTCTAGCAATTTCGGACGAGTTTTCGTTGGTGTTAAACCATTCAAAACAAAGAATTTTTAAACTGTATGATATTTTTTCTATTTCCTATTTCCAATTATGGTTTCACTGTTCCAAACGCCATCTATGTATGGAGCCGAAAACTTTAAACTTTACAGACTACCTACGTAGCAATACATCAAGATATTCTACTAAAAAATGTGGAAACTGAAGACGAACTTCATCCAAGTTTAGCATAAGACCATTCCTCATTCTGTCGGTTTTACCCATTGCGAAAGTAGCTTTCAATGATAAGGCTGTGATGATTTTTAGAAGAAAGATCCCTTAAAATTTATAAGATACGTCAAGAAATAACAAATGTTAGCTGAATTGCGAAATTTATTAGCAAATGTCAAAGAATATTTAAAGTTTCAGTCTCAGATTTAACTGTTAGGTGTGCTTATAACTGTTATAAAAAGTAATTTTAAATAATCGTAGCCCTTTTGATTACGTTTCTTTTTTCTTTTTTATGATCATACTGCATTATTATTAATTAATATTAATAATTATCACTACTGACGAATGCATTCTGTTTGACGAACAACAAACTTCTTGCAAGAAAATATATGTAACATATATTGTATATGCGTAAAATGAGGATTACTATTTTATATCCATCAATCAATATTCAATTACATTGTTAGACATATTTTATTGCTTAAAACTACTTATTTGCCAGAATTAGTTGGCTAGCTCAAAATAAATCCATAAAATCACATACACTGCCTTAAACTAAACGTGTGTGTTGACAATTACATGATTGACAAGTAAACATAATTTGAAACGTATCTTGATTTGTTGGGCGAAGTATCTGATTACGGAGTACACATCGCACTATTGATCATTAGCCAAACCCTACCTAATTTCTGAAAATAATTAACGCATGCTTTATAGAAAAAAGATTATGCGCACATTTTAATTTCAGTATTTTAGTTTCAACTTTTGTAAAAACGCGCTATTGTATTTTAAACTTATTTGGACCAGTTTTAAATCTTTCTGTGAGAATATAAAATGCTACATTTTTAATGTTGGAAAAATATTCAATTTATTTTTTTACAGTTCCCAATAACATCTCATTCTTTTCTGACATTAATTTGTAATTCTTGAAACGTTTTTTGTGGAATATTTCGCGCGCATTCCAGGCGTGCTCCGTTAGATTACAATCTTCGGAATTGACTGACTGTGCCAACTTCTTGAAACTGTTCTTTTTACGATATTTGTTTGACGGGGACGTGCATTATCACTCATAAAAATGCAATCTTCTCTTGCTGCTATTGCATGTGGAACAACAATAGGTTATAGAATCTTATTCAGATGTCTCTGGACAATATGGATTCCATTTTCCATGAAAAATAAGCTCGGTGTGTCGTCCAGTGTTCATGCAGGTCGATTACCATTGCAAAACTACCCCCATATTGGTGTCGCTCTTTGAGCAATTGTGGACTTTTGCTTGTATTGGCTTCACGCCAAGTCAGAATTCGTATTATCTGACTGGAAGATAAATCTGAATCTGTCATTGAATAATATTTACGTCCATTCATTCACCTAAATTGCTATGCTTCCAAAAAGCGACTTCAAAATCCAGAAATTACACTTTGGCTCACTCAAGATGTTTAGTAACACTGTGTTCTGTTTTTACACTTTAAAATGGATGTTCTATCTCTGACAGATCGTGGTGTGTTTCTCCATTTCGGATGATGTTTTTACACCTTCCCATTGCGTTGATTTTCAACATGCACTACCGCTCATAATAGAATGGACACTAAATTTTAACAAAATATTTTAATTCATTCATGTAATAATTCTATAAACACGTACACAATTTACTAATTAAAGAATTAAGTTGATAAATAAGGAAACTAAAATATTACTTTTCAAAATCGTGAAATAATTAAGTACGGTACAAACAATACCAGGTATAGATTTTTTAAGTAATATACGGGTAGAAATTTTAGGACACTATAATTGAAACTCGAACTTTAGGAATTAACTGAGTTCCTGCATAGATGGTATTTGCCCCATAAGGTATGCATAAATTACATTAACAGTGAGTTTAGTTTATCATTAGATGCCGTTACGTGCATCCCGTATTGAAACACGATCACCTAAATGCTTCCTGAGTGCATTACACCAACAATAAAGAAAGGTGGTGGTTCCATTCTTATATAGGGTTGTTTCTCATTAAGTCGAACAGGGGAGTTTGTGAAAATTGATGTAATAAAGAGGAAGGAGAATTATCGAGAGATATTAGAAGGAAATACTCTACCATCCGAATTTCGCTTAATAAGTAATAATTTTGAGTTGATGCAAGATAATAAACCAAAACCCACGTCGTTATTATGCAAATACTGCCTCACTGATGGAAAGAATGAAGCAATATTAAAAATAATTACTTGAAGCAAGCGTCAAAGTTTGCATGGAATAAGAAGTGTCCATACTATTATGAACGGTAGTGTACTTCAACATGTTAAAACATCTGCATATTCGCCTTCTTATTTAAAAAGTTAGTATTTAAAAACGAGTTTATAGAAGTATTTGTAAGCGTTGTATTACCTGATGTTACTTTTTATTATCAATTATATGGAATATTCGTTAATTTTTTGGAGCAGAGTAGAATTTTTCCGAATTCAGAGTTGTCGCAATTTACGGTTGATATTTTTAAAAAAGCATATTGCGATTTTGTTCTGCAACTAAATCCAAACCGTCGAGGTCGTGATTTAAACCCATGTCCTTCGGACTAATAGGCAAACGTATTAACCATTGAATCACCGAGACGGTGAAACATTCTGTTTTAACAAATGCATCATCATAGGTTAAATTGAAAACCAATTACATGCTCATACGTACTCAGCATGTGTTTAAGTCGATTTAAATGCTATTTAAGTGTTCAATTTTCTCCTTTTAACTACAAAAGATTTTTAATATGTTAATAATATATCATCACTAAAATATGCATTTGCAATTATTACTATGAATTGCTACATAAATTTAGAGCGAGAAGTAAAATTCATAGAGTTTCTGACGTATAGAAGCTTTCTTCATGTAACACGTTATTGTATAAGTACGTTTACGTTCAGCTCCTTGGGAAATTGTAAAGTAGTAGTTAATTCAGTCAAACGCGCTAGCTATCGACTAAATGTTTAACGAGAGACGAAGTAAGAGCGTTTTGATCGATTAATTAATTAAATTTTAATGAGAACCAGCCGGGATACCTGCAACCTTTCAAATAATACCGACACCGAGGTTGTTAGGATAATTGACGAAACAAATGTTTCAGTGGAATACGAATCGCAAGGAAAATTTGTGACAATATTGTTTAATATGAATCGGTTTCGCAATTAAATTTGAAGTAGTAATTGCTTCGAAGAAATTAAGTTGGACAATAATCACTAAACGGAACAGATGAACTACATATATAACTAGGATACATTTGACATATATTAAGTCAGTTCTGTTTCTAACTGTGTCATATTCTACATAGTTCGAACTTTTAGTCAATTTGAACACATTTTTGGATAACTAATCAATATGAGTCCACTATCTTTTGTCATTTTGCTTAAGACACTTTACAGTGCAATTTAAGAGTTACGTTAGTCAAGTAATAATAGCCTGGCTACTGTTATTTGAACAAATAATATGTAAAATTAACGTTTTTGAAGTTTATTTAAAACATTTAAGATAAATGTGTTTCATATTTGATTTAATGCGGATTGATAGTGAAGTTATTAGGGAGGGTTTGATAGTTGAAAGTTGTTAATTAAGTCAATCCTTCCTAACACCAAGATAAGAAAACGCTGAAATATAGCTTTCTCATGATTACTAGTGAGCGTTTTCTTATCTTGGTATTATTTTCTAGGCATTCTTTTATATGTGTTTTTAAATCCTTCGTAAAGTTGTTTAAATAACATTATAAAGCTATTAAAAATGAAATAATAACGTGATTGCAGAAAGGAACATGTTTTAACCTCATAATTGTTATTGTAACATTACATACTTAGTGTTATTAGTAGAGATGGGTTGTCTTCCCACAGAACAGGCTCGTATTGAGTACGTAGCGTCCCCAACAGTGCAATATAATAAAACGGACGAACCGAAGAATTATAAAGTCAGTACACAACGGATCTTTATATAAGACGGACGTGTAATTATCGAGTATAAAGGGAAAAACGAGATCATTGGGTGACACAGTACCGAAATTTATTAATGAATTTCCCAATATATATTATAATGATTCTAAG
Organism: Trypoxylus dichotomus; assembly: GCA_023509865.1. Taxonomy (NCBI): domain Eukaryota; kingdom Metazoa; phylum Arthropoda; class Insecta; order Coleoptera; family Scarabaeidae; genus Trypoxylus; species Trypoxylus dichotomus. The sequence goes on from CM042081.1 coordinate 42,812,683, forward strand.
ATAGAATAGAATAGAATATAATAGAATAGAATTTATTGGTAGTAATGAAGCAAAACAAAACAGCAGACAAAATAAATTAAATAATAATTAATCTATATGCCAAAAAGATTAAATTGCCTATCTCCACATACGGAGCTATACGGCGTTCTACCTTTAGCCTTCTTTAACCAAGACCACGGGTACACTATAGAGATCCATCCTCGTACATCTAATGGGCTCCTTTGCTATGTTCATTGATTCTGTCTTCTCCATAGATGCATATTAAGACTTTCTGCCTTTGCTTGGAACCGGTATAGCAATCGTTGTAGGTCGTCCTCCTTATCTGCTATGAAGATTTCATCGTCAACATAGCATAATATCTTACCTATACCCTCCAGCAACTACTTTTACACTATTCATTATTCTATGGACAATGCGGTTGAATAAAACTGGGCTCATACTATCGCCTTGACGAATTCCTATTCGTACTGGTACCTGTTCGGTAAATCCCTGTGGTGTGACGATCTTTGTTTTGTTATTTTTATTGAGCTCTTTTATTACGTTAATCTATCAAACGTCTTTTTGAGACCTATTAGACAAGGAAACAGAGGTTTACTATATTTGAGAGATTTTTTTGAGATTCGAGCGTTTGTCTAAGAAAGAAAATTGCGTCCACTGTCGAGCTAAAGCCGTATTGTTTTTCGTTTATTTCTATTCCGTTCGTTATTTTCGTTGTTATAGTTTTTGTTAACAGCTTACTAATGTTGGTTCGTAAATATATCATTATGTAAATTTCCGGGTCATTTTTGTTTCCCTTTTTATAGATCGGTACTGTGACGCTGTTTCTCCAATCAGTGGGGACTTTTTGGATCGAGATCATTTTTTGAAACATTGAAACAATAATGTGATTACTGTTTCCAATTTAGATCCTCCGTATTTAACAATTTGCTTCGGGCCCCGTCCCTTTCTGTTTTTCAGTTTTGTTAATTCTTCATGAACTTCCTTCAGTGTTATGTAATCCTCTTCCTGGCGTTGCTTTTTGTGCGTGTTATCTTCGTAATCGCCACTACGCGCTCAACCCAATCTGGCGGTAATTTTGCGAGAAGTTTTATTACATACACATATGAAACTGTACTACGATATTTAGTAATAACTAATAATTTGTCCGGGTGTTTATGCCATAAATTGCGATTACTATTCACACTTGCCTCATAATAGTGCAGCACCAAATACCCTGCGCGTTTTATGTATTGTGAAAGCGTTGGCATATTATTATTTATTTAGCAGAGTACAAACATGGACTGTAAATATTCTAACGGTACACCACCCAATATGGAATGCCGCAAGGAAGAAATCTACCGTTTATATCTTGCGCGCTATTATGTACGAATTTACCTCATGACTTTTTAGAAAATCGCACCGGTATAACACGTGATTATAATTTAAACGCATGTGCAGATACCTATCGACAGTATGTACGGCAACAATGCGGATTATACAATAGAATTTTATTCACCATAAACTGCAATAAAACGTGTAGTTTGTACCGCTTTCTCATAATCCTGTAAGAATTAATTAAAGTTGTGTTATTGTTGCGTGAGAAGTAATTGCTTGATGCCTTTGTGCATATGTGGTACGTTTTCGCTCGTCTTAGAAATATTAATGGAATAAAAATCTTGGCGTACAAATTTATGCTATTAAACCGTTTTATTTTGAAATACTACACCACTACTTAGTAATGGCGTAACTGTGAAATAAAGTATTTTGTTTTCTTCCAGACATGTTTTACAAGTTTCTAGTTAGTAGATTTAGGGACTCTATTAGAACACCCTACTGGTAGGTTCTATAATAGTACATATAATGCTTTACATTACAATTATTATAAGTAGTCTCGACAAAGAGGGAAAGTTTCAGTGCCGTGCAGAGACCAACGTGGAGGGGTGAAACGCGCGGCACGGAGAATCTACTACCCGTATCAAAGCACGCTTGTCCAGTATTATTCGACTGGTCGTTGCGAGTACTTGTCAGTACACTCAGACCTAGAAGATGTCGCATTTAGGTACGTTTCGGATTTAGAATACAAAGGCGATAGAATTAAATATGTAAAGTGCGACAACTGTTTGACGTGTACCAACAGGTGGAAGTGTGAACGCCACCTAAAAAGTATGTAATGTTCACTTTACTAGACCAACAAGCATTTGTCTCCTTCTGAAGCAAGTATTCGGATTATACATTACCAAGTCCGACTTAGTTCAGAATCTTTATGCCATCTATTCATGACTATATGGAAAGATTTAAACCAGAATTGGAAGATAAAAAATTGTAGTTTTGTATGGACGAAAGAACCGATCGGCAAAAACATTCTGTGGTAAATGTGATGGTACGTACAATGGAAGAGTTTGAACCGTCATCCCCTGTCTTACTTGCTTCCAAAAGAGTGCAAAACTGGTGTTTAATAACTTTTAATGTTTGTGAGTGTCGGTGCCGCTAACATGCTTTCCTTATGCCGATCTCTTAAAGAAAAGAGTGGTAATTTGATTCATGTAACATGTAAAGCCCATGTTTTAAATCTTGTGGCGTAATTGATCCTTAAAGGTTATCCACGAGTAAATGCTTTGATAATTCATACGATGGCGCTATTTTTGTCCTCAAAACGTACAAAAATATTTCACGAACTGTGTGCCAAAGTGCCTGAACCACCACAGCCGATTATTACCCGTTGGGAAACGTGGTTAAAGGCTGCGTTCTACTATTTCGAACATTTTGTTGATGTAAAGATGGTAGTTTCACAATTCGATCCGAAACACGCCAAAACTATCAAGAAAACCCAGAAATTGTTTCAAGATAGTCAGGTAAAATGTGAATTAGAAGTTATTCACAAGAACTACTATGGAGTAACTAACAAAAGGAATTGAAAAATTACAAAATGATTCGATGTTGTTTGTGGATGATGTTCACTTGCTCCGCCCCTCTTCATTATTTTCCGCACTGCACTGTAACGTGCCCCCCTTTGCTGGGACAAATTATTATTATAAAAAAAATAATAATCAAAAAAAAATCACACATCTTTTAATTTCAGTATTCGTGAGCAACTATCCGAGCATATTACTGTATTTTAATCTTGTTTGGATGTGTTAATGTGCTTTTTTTGGGGGGAGTAAAAAATGTTGCATTTTTGATGTAGCAAAAGTAGAGAAACATTCAATTTTACGAAAGGTTGGTTGTAATAATTCTTATATAAACTCTGTCCATTCACGTATTTTGCCAAACTTGAACTAAAAACGTCGTTGAATAAAACCTTTGTATCTATTACTATATATGGCAGTATAATGACAAGTACGTTTGCTACAATACACTAATAAACGTATAGGCGCATTTTACGCGTTGTAACCTAGAAACAACCGGAAGTAGAAAAAGGAGAAGTCGTTAATAATGGTGAGGACGTTACATTTGTATATAAGACCTAATAAACATTCTCAGCAACTCGATGATGTGTTGAAATTGCGAGTACCGTTAAGCACAGCACTACGATGACCTATAGCACAGCTACTTTATACTTTTGTCGGCTGTTGTTGACTCTAGGTGGCTCGTATTACCCAAAATATAATATTAGCGAGCTTAATTGTTTATTAATTTAGAAATTACTTGGGATATGAAGAATTTATTGATGGAAAAAAACGGGAGAATTGAAAACTTGAATGTATGAAATACTTTAGTGAATTTAGAGCTAAGGATTTCAATATAACATTAGCGAGGCAATAAAGAAAATTGCTAGAATCTAATTCGATTAAATTATTTTGACGTTTAAACGATTGATTTATCGGATTAATTAAATCCCATTAACAATCAATGAAGCTGACCTGTGCGTTTAATGATTTAACTTGTAATCTTTAAAAATAGTTCAGTAAATGTATTATGACGCAAATTATAATACCGGATATTTACTAAAAATAATTGGCTACAAATATGTTAAAAATATATCAGGTACAATATGCAACGTTTCAAAATTGATATTGACAATCTTTTAATGATTAAAATATCAAAATAAATAAGATAAACATTACCACATAGAAATATGGATCGATCCAAATGAACAAAATCTACGAATGTAAACAAATTTTTGCAAACCATACTTTAGGAAACGATAAGTTATGATTATAAACTAAAAGAAATGAATAGGATCGACTAAAAACAATGAAAATATTATGAGACTTATGGAATAAAAAAACTAACACCTACCATGAATGGTTGCAATTCACTGCTGAGATTTAGAAACAAAACAGTAGAAATTTTCTTGATATACATATCAGTAAAACACCGAGATAGCAAAATATACATATGTAAAACGGTACAGAAAAGCAACAGATGTTAATAATAACAAACAAAAAGGTACATGCACTTCTTTATATACACGCTCTGTCAGAAAAATATTTAAAATGCATAAAAACATGACATTCATATAACATATAGATTCAATACAAACAAACATTTCTCAAATGTTAAACAGTCGATTCCCAGGCACATCATTTACAGGGTTGATTGCCTTGATTACCAATAAAGGCATAAAGTTCTCCCACATTTTAAAGATATATAAAAATGAAGACATTTAATTAGAAGAAAACTAAATATATTTTTGAATAGAACATAAAATATAGCTTTCTTAGTGTGTTTTAAAAATTATACTAGGCAAATGGCAAACCCAGCAATGTCAATACATTGCTGCAGAAATTTACCATCTCCATCCGCGTTAATTGTGGTAAAATAGCGTCGATTTCCTGTCGAATCCTTTCAATTTCTCAAGAGAGGAAGGTCGACGTTGAAAAACCTTTTCCTTTAGGTATTCCCAAAGGAAAAAGTTACAGAAACTTGAATCGGGTGCTTCCTCTTAAACCAGGGAGTGTCCCACCACTTCGAGTGAATGTTGCACTGTCTGAGCTGTGGCACTGTCAAAAACGGGGAAACTAAAGAAACACCTATACTCGCTAGATTAAACAGGTTACAGAATAGTTTTATTATAATTTTAACGTGTCATATAGAAGTTTAGAATAAGTTTTAAAGAAATTGTGAAAGTGTCATAAAAGGCACAATGTTTGGTAAGAGATGAAATATTGTTTGGTTTAAAACTGCAGCTTTCCTATTAGATTGAAGAGTGCGGCTTCCAATGCCGACTGATGCCTTGAAAAATGGATGACAAAACTCCGAAACGTCGCAAATATAATAAAACAACGTAGAGCAATCAAATTTGATTATTTTACCTGAAAATTTCCGAAAAAAGATAATAAATTGAAGAATTACTACGGTCAATCAAAAGATAACATAAAAATACACAAAACTCAAATCCGATGAGATATGGAACATGGAAATTTTTTAAAACATTGATTATATATACTTCAAAAGAGGACTTTTAATTGTAAGGAAGCTTTTTATGTATCTCAAATTATTAAAATAAACAGGTCAAAACGATTCCCCATAAATAAGGGATGAAAACAAAGATGCAGTCTTTTCTCTACAATATTTAAAATTTATATTCAGGAAGCTTTAAGTAATTGGAGAAAAAAAAACAAAAAGAATGGGAATTAAGATGGAAGGTCACTATCTCACAAGTGTTTATTTAGCAGACGATCAAGTAATTATAGCTTGCGACGAAGAGGATAGATATATACTACACGTTTAGAATACGAACATTGCGGACTAACTATAAACATGACAAAGACTGAATATATAAAACTGGGGTGTAAAGACGAAGATGACCACCAGGACTTGCAAATTACAGAAATAAGAACACCAGTACAAATATCTAGGGAACATACTTAGTGAGGAAGGTATATCGATAAGCAATCCAGGCCTTAAATTCCTTGCGGTGGTCTAAAGGATTAGAAAAGACTGAAAACAAGGATAAAAATATATAAAGCCGCCGTGAAGCCCATTCTAACATACAGTGTAAAGAGCCAGCAGATGACAAACAGCAACAAAGAGAATGTAGACACTATGAAATGGATTTCCTGAGCAGAGCCTGCAGAGTATCAAAATTGGAACATGTGAGAAACGGAGAGATACGACGAAGAACAGGAAGACTTATTACTAGTCTGGATTGAATCGCAACAAGACAGCTTATATGGTATGGATATGTCCAAAGAATGAATTAAGATAGATGGCTAAAGAAGGCACTAAATTATACACCACAAAATAGCAGGAGAATAGGAAGGCCAGGAACATCATGGAGGGATGGGATCGAGAAAGCCATGAGAAAAAGAAGAATACAAGATGAAGTTTGGAAAAATACAGACGAGTGGAGATCTAAATGCGAGATGCGGCAAAGGCCGTAGGACCCTCGCTATAATAATAAAAAAGAAAAATTAGTTTTTAGGCAATATACTGAATGCATCAAATTCATTCCATTTCACTAGCTGTCAGTAACACTTTAGTACTAGTGCATGTTTCTAAAGAAGTTGTTTTTTTTATTGAAAATTGATTCTACATATACTGAGTGAAGGAAAAAAATTATCCTAGATTATTTTAAAGAAATGAAAGAAATTTGAATGGAGTTTCAGAGCAAAAGAATCTGATTATACCTTAATGTAATCAAAATTCTTGTTAATAGACTGTCAATAAAATTATACACAAAAATCTTTCTAACATTTTAAGAAAAATATGAAAAAGTCTGAGATACTAAGAAGAACAAAATTCCTTTATATCAAGATTAAAAAGCACTAAATTACAATAAATTACCATGTAAATCAGCTTTATGTACAGAGAAAGTTAATTTCCTTCACAAAAGCTGCCTTCTACTCTATTAACTCGCAAAAAAAATCTTAGGAGGTTGTATATAATCTTATAACGTAACAGGCAGTTGACTATTGACAGGAATGCTTTCACTCTCTAAAAGATGCCGCGTATTATATAACCGAGTCGCTTTTACTTAACAAGTGGATTCTTTATCTTCAATTATAAACGTAAGAAAATTCACATTGCTAAGTATCAAAGAATCGAGACAGTATAACTGCAAAATTGCTTAAATAGATTGTTGCAGATTTGCTGTTTTATCATGTGGTTTGGAGCAACATTTTCTCAAAGCAGAATAATATAAGACGCTTACGAATGTGTGAATTAACGAGAATATGTATATTTAATAACACAATGATATTTCGTTAATCAATCGGTATTCATAGTGGTAATTAATGGAACTGATGAGTGTAAACAACAGCTTGTATGCCTACCTAGACAGAATGGAAGATCATCACCGTCAATTTTGAAAAAAATTAGCGAGAATTATCATATTCAAGGCCAAATAAATAGAATGCCGTTAAAATATCTCTATAATTATTTAGCCTTAGCCATATAAATAGCGATTAACACCTATTTGGGAATTTCGCACAAGTTCCTGAAGCTTCTTTGTTTTATTCTTGTTTCATTACGTATACCAACAAATATATTCTAGTTAGATATCGAGAAATTGCTTCACATTCTTTAGTTAAATTAAGGAATTTGTACCAAAAAACACCTATACTTAAGTTATTTTAAATTGAAAGATAATAAAACCGTAACTAAGTAGTAACTAAATTGATCATTGATTGTATAAATCTAACTGTGTTAAGGACAATAAGTGCGAAAATCATAGTTCTGCGACAAAGGAAAAGAATGAATTCCCCGGAAAACCAATTAAGAATATCAAACAGAAGTTGAAAAAGCTTTACGCGAACTCTCTGAAGTTGAAGTGACTACCGAAGAAATGATTAATAAAATCCATGAAATCGTGTTAAATGATTGTAGACTGAATATTAGAGATATTGTCGAGATGGTATACATTCTGCACAATCAGCGTAATGAGTGCAGTATTTACTCACTCTTCACACCGGTAATATGCGACTGTAGATGAAACTTGAATTTATTAATATACCCCTAAATCGAAAGTATAGTTATAGCAATGGGTTTTGCTTGACGCCCTGAGGAAGGCAAAAGACGATATCATCAAGATAGAAAGTCATGCGTACTGTGTTTTGGGATTTGCAAGATGTCGCTTTTAATGACTCTTTGGAAAAGGGAAAAATGATGCCAGACAAGTATTATCGTGCTTTATTGGCTAGATTTCGCAAAGAGTTGATTAAAAGGTGACCATGCATCTGTTCACTTGATTTCCGCGACGGATTAGTGTCACAACTGCCTTATTTTCTGTATTTAGCTTATTGGGATTTCTCTTTTTCTCAAACATGAAATGAGTATACCCTAATCAAATGGAGATATCATTGGCAAAACAGAGAGCTACTTTGCAACCTTAGATAAATCCAACTTTTTGGAGTGCTTAAAAAACAAGAAATATCGCTAGGGGGCGTGTATCGAAGCAAAATTTAACGATCTTGCAATTTTTCTAAAGCGTATAAGCACGTTTTGTTCACATATTTATACCTTTACCTTCGTGAAATTTCATAAGTGTGTAAACGGTCGATATAAGCAAAGAACGAGAAGACAGAGACAGGTTTTATGAAGAGTTATAAACAGTCGTCGACAAGATCAAAACACAGGGTAATATTGTAATCATGGGTGACCTGAACTCCACAATTGGGAATGAAGCATTAGACGGTACAACCCAAAGGTTTAACGAAGAAACTGTTAATGACAATGGGCACCTGCTAAAAATATTTTGGGTAGCAAATAGAATAAGAATTAACAATACCTTCTTTGAACACGATATGGAGTAGAAATATACATGGCAAGATATAAGGAATCAACGATCTGTGCTAGATTATTTCATTACTAATAGAACGACCACACCACAGATGATACTCGATTTGGGAACATTCAACGCAACTAACGTAGGTAGCGACCACAAGATGGTACTTTGCAAAATGAGAATATACATTCTTTGCACACCAAAACCAACACCTCAATATATACATAAACTCAACATCGAATCTCTAGAAGATGAAAGTGTGAAACAGCTATATGAAAGCAGAGCCCAATCAACATGGAAGACAATGGCGATGTGCATTGCAATCCTGAGAATTATTAATTGTTGAATACAACTTCAAGTCATCTGCGTATAACAACTTCGGGCAGTTCAGTTGATAGCACAAATCATTTATAATATATGAGGAACAGAAGTGGACCCAAGTTACTCCCCTGAGGAACTCCAGAGCTCGGCGTGAAGTAATCAGACTCAAACCCCATGTATGTCACAAATTACTTACTATCAAGAAGATACGATTGGAATAAAGACAAAAGAGAAGACGAAAATCCAATATTGTCCAACTTATTAATAAGCACGGTGTGGTCGATTCGATCAAAAGCTTTTGTGAGGTCAGTATACACAACATTTACCTGTCTCCCAGCATCAATACTATCAGATAGGTATTGTGTAATTATAACAAGATTAGTTACCGTAGATCGTTGAGCAACGAAACCGTGTTGGTTAGTGTACTATACTCATACTTCTTTGTTCTTGTAAATATTATTCATTCTGTAAACTATATAAGTATCTTGTAAACGACTCACAGTAATAGAATATAATAAATCTAATAAATTAACAATATGCGAACTTTGCAATAGTTTTTTGATTCTTTATCTGGTCATATTTTGGAAGTTCTGTTTAAAAGTTATTACTAAACTTACACATTTATTGGTACTGTTCATCAAATATAGGTTTTAGTTCTTTATTTTAACTGTTTAAATATATTTTGATAATAATAATAATATTTTTTTTATCTTTTTGCCTCTGAGGTTCCGTTTAGTTTATCGTTCAATACGATTTTGCTGTGTCCTGATCCTTTATTTTCTGTGGCCCTCTTGTACGTCGTTGTAAGTCACCAAGATCGGCCCCTTGGTGTGAAAGGTGACCTTGTCCATTTCCTACAACTGGCGTCTTCCGTTTCTTCTTACAAAATCATATTTAAAATGAATGCGAATTGTGGTATGTTCGAAAGAGCTAATTTCAGAAAAGGAGATTGTCTGCGATCTGTGCAAGAAAGTTATGCGCTCAGTCTGTGCAGGTTTATCTAGAGCAGAAATGCGGTGCTCTGCTTTGATTTGCTCTGATTTTGAACAGCAGTTAAAGAACCTACATAATTTAAGTAGTTCGATCCACGACCTTCAGAATATTTGATTAAGAAAAGGATCTTCTAGAAATTTCTAGCGTGACTAGAAATATTTGCAAGGTAATAAATAATTCCTCTATCAATTAACCTTTTCTACCAAACTTAACGATCGACTAGGCGGTAAATATTAAAACTCACATACTTCAGAGTATCAACGAGCTTTTCTAATGCTGTATACGATCTAAATGGGATACATCTTTTCATAAAGGCTATTAGCGCAGCTTTAGGGTTTATTAGCTGCTTAATCCACGAATAGCTTAAACATGCATATAACAACGTCAGTTTGGCTTCGATAACGAAATTAACGTCAAAGATAAAAGTGGCGATCAATCACGCGAAAGAGACTCGTGCCTATCCGGTAATAATGAGGTTCTCTGCGGTATCTCAACGCTAGCTCGTAAATGTCCCTCCAGCAATCAGTGGAAGCACCCACTGTTTACTCGTAAATCTAGCAAGGAAGCCGGCGGAAAGCTAATCAGATAAAGCGTAAGCAATTCCGAGCATATGTCGCGTTGTTAAGAAAAGGTGTGCTGTGATCTATGTAAAAAGATTGTCCAGATATTCGTAAGGGATTTAGTGTTGTGCAAATTTTTCAATTTCGTTGCAGTCATTTTTGTCGAAAGGGAGAGATAGCGCTCGTTGTAGACTCTGAAAGTTTTACTAATTATCTTCTGACATTCACCTTGTATGTATATTAAATTTAAAATATCTTTCTTGCTTTACTTTCCCGTAATTACTGTACCCTGATATTTCTCGCACTTTTAAGCAAAGCGAAGCAAATAATTTTTGGATTTGAAGATGAGAGAAAAGTGAAATTCTTGATGTTAAATATGCCCTTATAAGCTGGGTTGGATTTTCAGAATACTTGATATAAAGTTTTTGAAATGGATTTGTGTATGCAGGTAAGTCTTCGTATTCTCAACAAATATCTTCTGACATTCATCGAGTATGTAAAGTAAATTTGAAACATCTTCCTCGCTATACATTACCACAATTACTACACTCTAACCATTTTTCATTCCTTCAAGCAAAGCGAAGCAAAAAAACAAACAATAGAGGTTGGTATTAAGAAAAAATGAAATTTTTCATACACCCGTATTTGGGTTGGATTTTCAAAATAATCGATATTAGATTTTTTAAATGTATTTATGTGAGCAAGTAGGTCTTCTTAGGAGGAGTGCACCCTCAACGCACAACTGCAAAGAAACAAGAAGTTTCCCGACAAACAGTGCAGCCAATCGCGGTTTTAATGAAATAAAAGATACTGACTACTACTAATGACTACTAATTAAAATGATCGACGTATCCTGCAACTAGCAACTGAAAACCTAGGTTTATCCATCAAAGAAATAGGAAATGCAATGTCTCAACAAGAAGTGCAAATATCCACGCGTACAGTACGCAGACGATTGTATAAAGCCAGATTAACATGTACACGCCCCCTGAAAAAGTCAAGGTTTTAACATCGATGATGAACCGAACACGTTATAAATGGGCAAAACGTTGTCAACATTACACAATTGAAGATTGGCGTAATGTAAGACAAACTAACTTAAATGAATATGTAAACTATACGTGGGCAACAACCGGCCCGCTGTAAGTTTTGATCCGGTCCACGAAACATTTTGAAAAACCCTATTAAAAAAGAAATATTACACTACTTACTCATACTCACTCCAAACGAGGAAGATCGAGTGATATGGGGTTTAAACGCGGCCTGCGAAAGTATTTACACACTAAAGTTTGGCCCGCAACATGTCAAAGGTTGCCCATACTGAATGTAAATCAAGCAAAACTTTTTTGTTCCGACAATGTCTTTTCGTTAAAGATCGTATTCAGCGATGAATCAAAACTAGAAGCCATGACCGAAAGAACTCAATTTGTTAGACGACGTGCATCTGAACCGTTTGGTAAAGCTAGTGTACTAAAAACGGCGAGACACTGTTCATCAGTCATGGTATGGTCTTCTATATTGGTTGAAGATCCTGGACTACTGTATTTTTACCACGGCACCATGAATCAACGACCAATATAAGCGTGTGTTGGAGGATGTTTTAATGCCACATATCAATGAGTCAGATCTGAATGAGGGCATTCGTGCTCGATAAGGCACCATGCCACATGGCCAAATCCATCCAAAGTTTTTTGGAACCGCACGCTCTGCTAGTGTTACCTTGGTCGGAAAATTCTCCCGACCTCAATGCAATTGAGAACATGTGGAATGTTCTAAAATCACGCGCATATTCGAGAACAAACACTATAAAGGTGCAATTAGCAAGAAATATTGAGTATGTGTAGCAAAATTAAGCTACAATTAGACATACTATTAACGCTTTCATAGACTATATGTAAAGAAGAATAAGAGCAATTATAAAAGTCAAAGGAGGCATTACAAAATATTAGTTATATAGTTGCGACGATGTCTACAAGCAGTTCTGAATAAACTTATGCTTGTACAAAATCGCTATTTTGGCAAATGGCCCTAATAAATTAGACAGGGACTGTAAGAGCTTTTAAGTAAATAGTTTAAATTATCAATCGCGTTTCTGTTAACCTGAAGACCGTAAGCGGCTAAATTGCATTCATTAAACTTGTGGAGCCATTAACTATTCCATGCAGGTCGTGACAATTATAGCTTTGCAAAGAGATCACGTTTGAGTCTTCATTTCCATTGTAACATCGTCGCGGTTAAAGATGTACTAGACGAGCATAACAACATTTATCTCTTGTAAAATAGATTTATTTTAAACAACAAATATGTTCCATCATTTTAATAAATTTAGCTTATCAAAACTGTCGGTAATAATTTCGCTTTAAACACGTATAGGGGAGAATGACATGTTAGCATCGATTACAGCTAATATACATACTTAGTCTTTCAAGTAGTCATCAAGAAGAGAACAAGAATTCAAACTAGTAGACATAACAAAGAAATTACTGATAAAAAAATTCTTCAAACAGTTGAAAATATTTTAAAAGAATGACTTTTGAATGTGAAACATAGACTTAACAATAAAAAAAGATTTGAACATTGTAATAATGATAAAATCTAGGAATATTTGGGATAACGAATTACAACGAGTTTTGGTTTAAATGCAGGTGGTAGATCGAAAGTTATGTATGGCATACATACATGCCATGTATTTGATAAAATGTCTTTAATGCACTAAATTAATTCAGTTCAAAATTACTTTATCATTTGTAGTACGCAGTGTTAATGCATTACAATAGTTATACATGCATCTGGAATTTAAAGAAAACTTTCAAATTTGGATTCTTTCTTAATGAGGTAATAGTTTTACAGTATGGAGGTAAGCTTAGTACTTTCAGTTAAGTTTTTTTCAATTTGTTTTGTTCATTGCGCGAACACAATGAACTTTCCGATTGGCGAGTGCTTGTTAACCGTGTTATTGAGAGTCCACGTGCTCTTGAAACGCTGTGTTCCAAATAAACTATTAATTTGTATGGAGTGGAGCTTACTGCGATACCTGTGAATTATACAAGACAATTCTTGCAATCGTTGTGCTGAAGCTTAAACTTACTTCACCGGCTGCGATTGCATATTGGTTTCTGAATGTTGTACGTTCTTTGAATGTATAGGCTGAGATTTCATTCTGGTCTAATGGAGGCGAGGGCTCCAATTATACATGTATCTATAATGTACAAGACTGGCAATAAGTTTCCTCCTTGCTGTAAACCATATTTTGCATACATCGGATTCCTTTCTTCTATGTTTATCTTTGACAATTATTATCTACATTACCGTCCATAAGTTAATACACAACGACGAACAAATGTTTCTGTTACCAACGTCAAGAGGTGATTATTGCCAGCAAGTTTAAAGGGCTGAATCGGCCGCAAAAAAAAACGTTTTTAAAACGCGTGCATAAAGAGAAACGATTAGCATGGGCAAGAAAATATGCAAACTGGTCACTGGATAATTGGAAGGTAGTCTTAGGCAAGGGAGAGTTTTCATTCGTCGATGGCCAGAGGAAAGATCTAGCGAGCCCTGCTTAGTGCCGGCCGTCAAACATGGAGGTGGTAGTGTTATAGTCTGGGGTTCTTTTGCTGGAACAACTACGGATGATTTTGTAATAATTAGTGGTACAATGCAGAAAGAAGAGTATCTTGGTACTTTGGAAGCCGTCTTGTTGGTGAACCGTCTGTATTCCAGCAAGACAATGGCCCCAAACATACGGGTCGAATCTATAACATTTTAGAGAAGCACGAAATCAACTAAAATTAATAGTTTGGCCTTTTGGATTTATCCCTCGTAGGGCTCGTATGGAATGAACTTGATTGAAGGGCTAGGCAGCGACCATTTTAGAACACCCAACACTTATGAGAATATTTGCAGAATGCATGGCAACAAATTGACGCAGTCTCTCAGAAAAAAATTGCTTCGAAGAATGCCTAAAATTTGTACAAGGGTTATCAAAGTCAAGGGAGGTCATATCGACGAAAATAAACTTACGATGTATAAATACTATTATGTTTCAATTAATTTACTTTTATTTGATGACAGTCACTTATGTTGTAAAAATTCGTCACTAATCGCAATAAAATTTTACTGTATGTGTGACTTTTTGTAAAATCCGTTGCTGCTTCCAAACCTTTAGACGGCAGTATATCTTTTAAATAGGTTTTTGGTAGGTTTAATTCTGCTGCTTTTATGTCTAAGTCTTCCAGTTTTTTAATTAGTTTTATTTTTCATATTGTGTCAAATGTACGACGTATCTCTCTCCGTGTTTAATGGAAATAACGTATTGAAGTGGGTAGACGTGAGAGAATGTTCGATTTCCTCATTCTATTTAATATTGAATTTCTATTTAATACGGTGGATTCTTAAATTCCCACCACACTGACGGATATATCATCTTTGCCGTATATAAAAGATTCCACCTGCTATGCGAATCGGACTTTTCCAATAACGTTTTCGAAAATCTTTCTAACATCGGGTCGAATAAGATGAGTGAACAATATGTGCTCGTCTCATCATCCATCGGATTTGAACAACACACGATATCGAACGGAATCCGTTCGTCTAAGAAAATATCACGCTATCGCCCAGTAACGGATTACTCTTTTTTTTTTCTACGTCATCCACACATATACAAGACCTGGAATTTTTCAAACCAGTTTTATACATCGCCGACTGCCATATAGCACGATTTGCACGTTCAAAGCGGACTGGTTCAATATATATGCGGCTTTATTAGTAGAAATAATAATATTAATTTAAACACCAACCGAAAGGTGTGTTAATTAAAATATGGCTGTACATACACAATACCGAAATTCTATTCAAATCTAAATTGCTGTGAAAGTAACATTAACGCCAAACTTGTTATAAAGAAATATTAATTAATAAAGTGGTTTAGTCATATAGGCAGATATGTGCCATAAACTCAAGACATCTGTTTTACTATACGAGAATACTAATCTACATTTATGAAAATTAGTTCCGAATTAACTTATGCTTGTACAATACGTTTTTCATTATATAACATATCTTATAATAAATTGGACAGGGACTGCATATGGTATTTAGATCAATCCTATCTGTCATCTTCTCACCACACTGTGGTTTGTCTTTTAAATTTATTGGATTTACGCCTATCAACAAACCAATTGAAACACTTCTTCTGCTATTTAAAGACATGAGATTAGTCGTACTGTCACCGTTAATAATGAAAGATACCAGCAACAAGTGCCAATACCTACAAAACCTCAGGCTGCTTTTACAACGCAACGAAATCTGTTCCATAAACACATCGAAAAAATGCATAGAAAATAATACCCAAAATAATGCCGCTAAATACTGCTCTTCATGATCTCACCAATAACATGAGTACCATTATTTAGCAGCATTATTTTGGATACAAAATTTGTTATTACGTATACACTGGTTTCAGCAAGACTATTCTACAAAGGACACTGCTGATCATACGTTGATTAGGGATAATTTTGGTGATAGTCATTTCTTGAAGTATCAACTTCAATTATGATTCACATAGCCCGGAACTAATTCTCCCCAAAACCACATAACAATTCGTATTTTACATAATTCCGGAATTGAGAATTGCAAATTATTCTCCACCTCCGAGCAATCAATTTTTCAAAGCATTATACACAATCTCCAAGACCGCCATGAGTAGTACCTTGAGGATAATGGTGGGCATACAGAGTGTGTTATGCGTTTTCGTAATAGACTTCTACTTCGTCGTTTGCGTTAAATTTGTTAAAATTTAATAATTAATTAATAAAAGGTAATAAAGTTTTTCTTAGTTCTTTTTATTCTCATTATTTCGGTACTGTATGCTTACAGCCATATTGTATATGTTACTATTTAATGAAAGTATTCCAATTGTATCAAATGATCCGCATATTATCAATGTACCTATTAAAACTTAACCTATCTACAGTTGCAATGCGTATGAGATATCTGGCCTTCTCTTCTTCTTCCTCAGGATTTAGTTCTCCACTCCTGAATATCTGCCTCCTCCTTCTCCTTCCACCTAATTCTATCTTGTGCCACCTGTAACCAGTTCTTGCCAGCCCTCTCCCTTATGTTGTCTACCCACCTCTAAAGTAGTCTTCCGATGCTTCATTTGTGTAGTTTTGGCCTTCAACTGAGAATATGATTTATCTCTCGCCGTGTATATTGTCCATCTGTATTTATTCCTTGTCACTCTTTCCACTTCCACTTCTTTCTACTCCAGTTCGTTATCTTATCCGATGGTTAGTTATTTTATCTTTTAACCTTACTCAAAGCATAACTCGCTCGATAGCTCTTTATGTTGTTTTTAACTTGGTCGCAGATTTACGGGTTAGCAACATGGTCTCTACTCCATATGGCAATACCGGAAGTATACACATATTAAATACTTCTCTTTTTAAGTCAACCGGTGCTTTGGAGTCTTTTAGTATGAATCTTAATTTAGCTGTGGCTGCTCATGTCATGCATACTCTTCTATTTTTTTTTCCAGAGTTTCAGTAATTACATCATCATCATTCCGATCCCATTTTTCAGAATTGGTGCTGATCGGTACAATATCGTTCGCAAAACGAAGGTGGTTTATGTAACGGCCATCTATATTTACTCCTTTTTTTATCCCAATTACATTTTTTCAAAGCATTTTCAAGGGTTTGAAGAAATGGATGGTAACTAGATGAAATCGCTCTACATAAGATTTCTAGTTTTTAATGTCATAGTCTTGTTTTAAATGAATAAAACGCATTTTATGACTTACACTCTAGTAACTAAATATAACAATTGTTTCATCATACAGTGGCTTCTTCAGATACATTCTTTTTTTCTGATTTATTTCTGTCAACGCCTTTGTGAGTTTTGAAATAAATGGATGATGTACTATTATTATTACTTTTTTAAATAACGCTATAGACCAAAGTCTTTTTGATATAAAAAACGCGACTACATTAGATTGTCAGTTCTAGATGAAACTTTTGTGTAGCAACAGCCTTCGAAGTCCTTAATTTATACTCGCATTCGTACCACGCGACCGTTGAAGTCCCTCAGCTGTTAGGCCAGGTGTGCTTGTCTCTTCCAGTCTTTGCTATTAACTATAAAAGGGCTCCGTAAATTTTTTCCTCCTCGTCGAAAGACGTATGTTATCGGTCTACTTGTCAAGACGGTTAGTCAAGGATAGATATATGTATAGGTATATACATGCGTGTAGTTTTCTTTCTTTAGCACTCTCTGCATTATACGGTGGGTTGGTTGTATGTTACGAATATATAAAATAGGAGACAATTCTTATTGTACTTACATACAGAACAAGAACGTATAAAGTTGATGCACTGACGAGAGGAGTGGGTATTATGAGATTTAATCTACGGTATTAATAGTAGTTGCATCAAGTGCTGCTTTTGGCCATTGGTATGCAATTGGAATTAATACAATATAGTAAATTGAGACGTTTTCTTTTTTTTCTGAAAGTGTTTCAGTGTCTCATCAAAAGCAGCTTCTTTTAAATGACATTAAAGGCTAAGTAATAATTTAATGTCATTTCAGTAGTTAACTTATTGTTAGTAAAATCTCTCCCGATACCAACGTTTCTTAAACTGAAGGGTATCGCTCCAAAAGAAGCTAGGTTAGTTAATGCTCCTACAAGTAATCAATTCGGAGTAGGTACTAAAAGAACTTGGGAAAATGTGATGAAACTTATACGTCTTTAGGATTCATGAAGACTGAGGGTGATTCTCAGTGTATTAGATTGTTAGATGGGAAATCAGCAAAAACTGGGCAATATCCCACGTTCCAAAGAGCATCAAAGAAGTGAAAGTATCCACCATCGTAGCTGGACTAGCGATGTTGCCATGGTTATGTATCAGCACCAAAATGCAATATTGGAGGATCTCCTATTATGTAAATCTCTTCCAGCACGTGCTTTCTTTGACGAGACTAAAATACCATGAAACGACTACGTTAATATGTGACATGAGTGACATAATTAATGAAGCTATGCAGCTTATTAAAAATATCGCCAAAAACTGTTTTAGTAGACACTGCATGATCTATAAGCAAGTATTTGCTATAAAAGAATTATCTTCCAGTTATAAGAATGATCTTGATAAGGTACTCAAGTATAAACCAGTTTTATACATCGCGGACCGCCATATAGCACGATTTGCACGTTCAAAGCGGGCTGGTTCAATATATACGCCGATACTTTAAAAGTATGTTAAGTATTTTATTAGTAGCAATAATAATAATAATAATTTGAACATTATCCTAAAGGTGTGTTAATTAAGATATGACCGTAGATACACAATACCGAAATTCTATCCAAATCTAAACTGTCATGGAAGTGACATTTATGCCAAACTTGTTACAAACAAATGTTAACGTACTATCTTTCAGACTTATAACACTATCGGTATAGGAGTTTTCTACATGTGAAGTATTGGGTTGGCAACAAAGTGATTTTCTTATACAAGTGAAACATGACTTTTCTTATGGTCTTTATCAACAAGAAACTGAGACAGGTGCAATTTCATACCGTTATCGTCATTCAAGGTTTTATCACTCAAAGAACTTTGTAAGGTTTGGAATAAACGTTAATCCTATAGCGCTAGCTCGGGCTATACGGCGGATGCAAAACCATTTCCCACCCGAGTGTCACCGAGCGAGTAACCAATGATGTGTATGGCCTAGCATTGTCATGGCGAAATATAATACCTTACCTGCCGTGATGTTTTGCTCTAAACGACCTCTACAAACTCGTGTCGTATGTTTCACATAGCTAACCGCATCAGTACTTTCGAATTTTTAGATTATTCTTTTCTCAGTAGATGAATTAAGAACATTCTGTTGCATTGGACGTATTTTACGAATGGCAGTGACAAACTTTCGCCATTTCGACAATACTGTTTAACAATCAAGACATGTTGTTCTATTGTGTAATACTCCATGTTTACTAAATCCCATCTGTCAACTTTCGATCTGTCATGTTAGGATAAGATAAACAAGAACAAAAATCCGCTGTGGTCACTAAGACCGCACTACGGTGGCTAAGGTGGTCTTAAACTTATGAGCGGTAGTGTATACGTACTACTTAAAAGTGCTAACATAAACACTTGTCTGTTTTAATTGGATAATAGCGTTGAATAATTGATATCTCTAAGACAATTAAAGCAATAATAAATCACTATAAAACTAAACGGTTTTTAAGTTATAAAGTGCTATCAGCTAAAAAAATCTAATAATTATCAGGCTACTTTACAATTTTCAATAAAATTTAATATCAACCGCTGCAAATACGTTCCATGATTTACGAATTTTTCTGAGTATGTTTCACTTGAAATGCATACCCAGATACGCACATGCCTAGCAGACGGAGTTTCTAGAACGCTCGGAACAATTGTTTCTCTTGTTTTCTTTTATTGCAAGAGAACAAGTAATTATCTGCTTGACATGATTTCTGGTCTGAATGCGCATAAGACGAACAAGTACGAAGTCAACAAGTTTTCGAGAGACGCGATGCGCGCATTCCTTATTCCGAAGGCCACTAAGACAACGCGGATAATAAATATGGTCATGCCCGTTACGACCACAAGGTCTACGGGTAACGAGCGGCTTTAGTTTGGGCTTTATCTTGCATAAAATGTGACTACGTATGTTAGGTAGGTACGCTACTGTAATCATTTCAAAATTGTGTTCTGTTTAAATAAATTCAATTGTATTTCGTTAGAAATTTACATTGGCATGATGTGTAATGCATATTTACATACACAAGTGAGTATTCATCAACTTATGGAGGTATTGGAGAGAAAACTTTTTGCTAATTTCTCTATACTTACGTATGTGTGTATAGATATCTATAAATAAAAAGTAGTCAATTAGATACGCTTAATTTAATCTTAAAATAAAATTATTTAATTGGACAAGTTTTATTGATTTATGAAGTGGGCATGTTGAACTAAGATTAAGCAATATGTTTTCGACCCAATGATCCTCGCGGTTATACTCTGACCCTTTTGGTTAGACTTTTAAAGACTTTTTGCAAGGCAGTTGATTTAATTTCAGCAATAACGGATTTCTGTTTTCAGTTCAGGAATTGTCTATTTTTTGGTAACATAGGCCTTGAGGTTTACAAGGACTTTAAAAGGAAAAATTAAGTGGCATCAAGTCGCAAGATCTAGGCAGCCAATTAACGTTAGTATTTTTGGAAATCACGCAACCAGACTAACGCTGCCTTAACAAATCGATGATTTGTCTTGCTGTATGGCACTATCCTGTCGAAACCGCATTTCTTCGAAATACATACCGTCCAATTGATTCTACGAAAAGTTCGATATGTCAAGCCATTTACAGTTAAAACTTGGCCGAACTTATTCTCAAAAAATACACAATTAATTTCTTTCTTACCACATAATTCGCGCTAGAGAGTGGCTCTCTGAGACCGCGTCGGTTTTCAAGGATAGCACGAGCATTGTCATTGCACCGAATTCAACAATTTTGTTTATTTATATGCAAAGCCATCCAAAATGAAAACAAGCTTCATCACTAAGAATGATATTTAAAAATAATGTCATTCATTCTTGGGAGTCCATTAAGCAACAAATAAAATGTCTCCGTTGAAAATGGTCTCGTGGCTTGAGCTCCTGGGTTAATTGAACTTTATGGAGGTGATGGTTTTTAGTGAGAATTCGTAGCGGAATGGTTTTGGTAATGTTCAGTTATTGATAACGGTAACGCCTTAGTGTT
The DNA here is from genome assembly GCA_023509865.1 of Trypoxylus dichotomus. Taxonomy (NCBI): domain Eukaryota; kingdom Metazoa; phylum Arthropoda; class Insecta; order Coleoptera; family Scarabaeidae; genus Trypoxylus; species Trypoxylus dichotomus. The sequence goes on from CM042081.1 coordinate 42,833,980, forward strand.
TCTACATTCTTATCCATATCCTCACTGACGACTGCAATGTTTTTCGCCGGTTGCAAAGAGACAGGGACGAGATAGAGTTTACTTATATATAACTGAATCAGTTTTCTCATTTTTTGAAATGAATTTTCGATTAAAGTAGATTTATTAAATGAAATATGGATACCAATAATTCCTTGAATTTTTCTAACACATCCCCCAACCTTAGCAATAACGATACGTGGTTCTTTTGTGTAGCAATCCATTTTTAATAACCTTAATGAATGCATATGACAAATGTCAAAGATGGAACTGCTAACTGAAGTATAAAAAAAAGGTTGGAAATTTAATTCAGTTGTACCCGATAGACCACCACAATTCTTTTATATCTTCTACTATCTGATTAAAATTTAATGCATACTGTTAGAAGCACGAATTTGGTAAGGTTGCAACATTGTTTCACCAGAGTAAGAAATTCAAAAAAAAATCGTTTGCCATTTTAAAAATAGTATTAAGTAAAAAGTATCGTCTACGGCGTAAAAGGATGTTGGTGATAAAAAATGTATAATAAAAACATATGAGGTTCTGTAATAAACACACAAAGGGTTCCCTTTCCTGAGTTGCAAAAAATATATCACTATCGCTTGAGATTGCAATGATTCCCAACGTTTTCTAATGCGAATCCCGATTCGATATTGCGTTTCTCTGTAGATACCCAGAAGGCCCGAATATGATTATAGTAGCTATTGATAATTGCATGCAGAGGTTCTTCTTTATTAGAAAATGGGTATAACAGAAAACGCAACGGAGCAACGTAATTTTTACGGATGAATCTTTATTTTAGGCTTGGGTTCGTAAAAAGAAAACCTAGACATCTCATGGATCTACAAGACAGCAAACATTCCAAAGGAAAATAATATTTTGGGAGATTTTAATATTCGCAGTGTTGGATCATTACATTTATTTACCGAAATCTTAAGAGCGCAAAAGGAATTGTGGTTTATTAAAGTCTAACAAAGGATGATTTCGCGATTCCACAACGGAACTGGATCCTACAGGAAAATAACGATTCTCAACATCGAAGTCGTTTATGCGCGACTCAAAAAGTAGAAAATGGTATGAATGTGGTAAAAAAAGCATTACGCCAGATGCTAACCCAATCCGGAACCTGTTTTCTATGTTATTTTAGGTAATTTCCGTATTTTCCGTTGATAAATCTTTTATAAGAAAACTACAAAATTATACCAAAGTATAGAAATTTCATTAAGTCTAAAACAGTCCAGCAATGTGCAAAAGCGTTAACCTGACCATTTCGGACAGTTTCTTTGCCGCTCTTTCGAAACGATTTAAAGGGTTGCTACTTGTTAGTGCACCCTTTTCTATATAATGTATTACTAAAATACCATTCACGTTCTAAAAAAAACGAACAAAGCAAATCTTTTTCGCTTTTGTAGGATTCTGTTCCCCAATCTAGTTCTGCTTGGTTTATCCATATTTTTCATTATTGTTTGGACTCTGAAGAGTAGCGATATCGTCACGAACAATTTTGTTTTGCCTAGGCTACGCTAAATAATATTGTTATATTATTAGAACGTAGCCTAAAAGAGTAAAACAAGTCTAAAACACATCGTTTATGTTCTTCACTCGAATACTGTTTTGCACTACGATGATTGTACGATTTAAAACTCTGCCAAGTGACATCTCTCTGTGCAATTTGAAAGTAAGAAAAAGTTCCTCATATGCAATTATTGCTCATTTATGGCAACGGACGGGTAATTAACTATTTTTAGATTTCTACGTCGTTAAAATCGCATAAACACTTCGACAATTAAGAAACGTAAATGAAGACCAATTAAACATAATTTTACATCAAAACATTTGAAAGAAAGTTTAAAGGGACGCTTTAATGTGATTTGAGCATATTTTCTGTTCTTTTGTGTTCTGTATTTTTTGAAGTCATAGATAAGATCTAAAATAAAACTTTTACAAATCGGAAATTTTAAATTTGAATATTTGGTAGGCATTTTGCTTTAATTTGTGTAACGGCAACTACAAACTTGAGAGTAAGTATGCAATACTTATTAATAATATCATTAAGTAGAAACTGTCGAACATTCAAATTTTGGGGAAAAAGAATAGCAAGATGAATACGAAATTTCGAATCTAAGGGGATATCAAATTATACAGTTCTCGCCCATTTTATTAGGGCCACCTTACAAACTAAGCTTTTGTTTGAGTTAATATCCTTTTTTACTTATTTAAAGTCTTCTAACATGAAAATGTTTTATTCATTATTTTATATATTATTTTTCCTAATTCCGAAATTACAAACAAAATGAAATGCAAATTATCCCCCTATTTACAATAAATCTGTTAAAAGATATATCAGATCCTTTGCGCAAGTTAGATCTCTGCCACGTGCCAAGAAAATCCCATTCGAACGACACCTGAACATGTTCCCTCATTAGAGTCAATCAATAAATAACGATGTTATTCAGAATACAAGAAAAAATACGAACCTCTCGTATTTTGAATAACGTTACAAGTGCAAATTGTCTTTCTCTAATCGCACGAAAGTTTAACGATCTAGTTGCCATTGACAGTTAAATTCGACAAAAGTCCGTTACCTAGATGTTTTTGTGAAGTCAACACACTCTTCTACAAGGACCCTACTTCATTCCAAAACTTGTTACGAATCTGCGCCCTGATTCGGAAAAGGCAGGATGTTGTATTGTTTACGTACGTGTGCCACGTGCTTAACAACGTGGTGTTTTTACGCAGCAGCACCGTTTAATTGGAAAACCGTTAGCAGTAAATTCACTACCCTTATTTTGAAATATTTCGAGATCACGTAACTGATCTGATACTGAGTATCGCAATGAGGTAATTTAACGAATAGGTAATGGTAAGAAATGGTGTACCGTAGAAAGTTTAAAGCTTATCTGCCTTGTTTTGAATTCCTCTAGATTATGACGTTACTATAACAGGAAAATAAATTAGGACATTGTGACAAGATCTGCACAAACAATAAATAGTAGCCAAAAGCAAATGTAAATAATCTCAAACAAAATGACGCTATGAAGTTATGGAATATAGTTCAAGTATTGAAATGTTAGTAAGAAAAGATACCTTTCGTAATTACAGGCCGAGTCTTTTTGCTAAATCTTCTGCACGCTAATCATGGACGAAGAAATAAAACACAATTTTACAAATACGAAGGCAACCTGAAATGTTTCTGGAATCGAAAAGAGATGCTACACAGAGGTTGAGGTGGATTTATTGGTCGGCAAAGGCAACCTTCGCATAGTGGAAACTTTATGTACTATAATATTTAAATGCACAGCGCTGGCATGAAATATTAGGTCATGTACAGACCTGTATTTATTGGAACTATATAATGAAAATGAATGCACTATTGTAATATAAAGAGATATTGCAAATGTTGTCCGTAACAGCATGAAAGACCAGCAGTTTTATTTCGATTATAAAAATGCGGTTTGGAGTTTCATGTATCGTTAAAGTAAAGAATTAGGTAACAGCCAATATTTACACATACACACAAGTAGTCGCGTTCATGATTAATGCTTTCGCGAACTTCTAAATACATTTCGGTTTATTTATGGAAATATTTTCCTTATACAGACGACTGTCTTGTAATCATTTCTTCATTTAGACCCCATTCTTCTCTCGAAATGCTTTTACGCGTACCCCTGTTATAATTAAAGTTTAAAATTTTAATAAATCTGTTTTACGCTAAATACATATTTTGATGTAATGCGTAAATTTTCGCTTTTCAGCTAATTGCTACCAATATTAGATACTGTAACACATGGGCTGAAAAGTCCCGGGCCTAACACATATATGGCGCTAGTTTTATTGCAGTCACCTTTCTCTCAGTTAGTACTAACCTTCAAAAGACAGTTGTTAAAATTTCATGATATTCTATTCATTAGTTTGTGAGTTATTGTGCTAAGAGTCACGCTACTTTTGTTATTTTCAAAACAATGGATCAAAAACAATTTCGTGTTTTAATTTTACACTGCTTCTTGATGGGAAAAAATACCGTTCAAGCGAAGCAATGGCTTTAAAAGTGTTATGGGGACTCCGCTCCATCAGAAACAACAATTAAACGTTGGTTGCTAACTTCAAACGTGGTCGTAGAGACGCCGATGATGCAGAACGCAGTGGATGCCCAAATGAGGCGGTAACACCAGAAAACATCAAAAAAATGATCGAAAAGTGAAGTTGCGTGAGTTAGCTGATATCGTAAAGATATCAAAAGAACGTATTTGCTTTATATTGCATGAGCATTTGACTATGAGAAAGCTCCGTTCAAAGTCGGTGCCGCGTTTGCTCACTGTTGACCAAAAACAAGAACGTGTTGATGATTCTGAGCAGTGTTTGGCCATGTTTAAACGTAAAAAACCGGAATTTTTGCGTCGATATGTGACAATGTATGAAACATGGATCCATCACTTCACTCCGGAATCAAAACGATCGTCATCTGAGTAGACAGCACAACAATCGGCTGGAAAGGTTATGGCCTCGGTATTTTGGAATGTGCGTGGTGTAATATTCATCGACTATCTTGAGAAAGGTAATACCATCAGTGTATATTATATAGCGTTACTGGAGCGTTTGAAGGCCGAAATCACAAAGAAACGACCGCATATGGTAAAGAAAAAATTTTGTTTCATCAAGACAACACACCGTGTCACAAGTCAATCAAAACAATGGCAAAACTACGTGAATTGAACTTCGAATTGCTCCCACATCCACCGTATTCGCCAGATTTGGCTCCCAGCGACTACTGGCTGTTCGCAGACCTCAAAAAAATGCTCGCCGGTAAGAAATTTCGCACGAATGAAGAGGTTATCGCTGAAACTGAGGCCTATTTTGAGGCAAAAGATAAATCGTTCTACAAAAGCGGTATTGAAATGTTAGAGCGGCGCGAGAATGATTGCGTTGCTCTTGATGATGATTACGTTGATGAATAAAGCTAATTTTGAACCGAAAAAACCGTGTTTTCTTTGTTAGGCCCGGGACTTTCCAGCCCATGTGTTAGGTTAGCTAAGTCATCGGTAATTCAAATGCGAAATGATTATTTTATTGGTCGACGTATTGACATAATCCGCTTATAACTACAGTAATTACAGAAAATCTGGGGAATCAATATTGTAGCAACGAGATTACTTTAATTAAGAACGCCCATATTAAATAATCACGCATATTGCTAAGAAATGATTTTATTTGTATTGCGGAAACTGTAATGACGAAATTATTCATAATTACAAATGGTGTACATTTGGTATAATTAATCATACACATCACTATATAGCTACAACTTGAAGATGTCCCTATATCTACAACAGAAAGGAAAGAGCAATTTAGATTTTTACAAACTACGCGACATTAAAATAAAAGTCATTGTATTCAAATCGATGTAGGTATATACAAAATACTTCATACGTTTTAGATGTGAACAAAAAACTTGGTATACGACGCGAGTCAACATTTATATTTCAAACTGTTTGTAAGATGAATGCATTAGATTTACTTCTGCGTCTAGTTTTGCTCGCAAAGAAAGTAAGTATACCTTTATTCTTTTAAAAACAGAATTTGTAATGGATAGTTAGTGATTTGGAAGAACAGTTTTTATAAAAATACGGACGGATTCGAAGATTCGAAAAATTGTCATAGATTTAAGAAAATAAGGCAAATCTTTTCGCAAAATATCGAAAATTGCGGAAAGGTATCCAGCATCAATTAATGTATCGTGTATAAGTTCGAAAATTTTAAAAGTTAGTTGAGTATTTCAAACGAACGGGACGGCCAAAGTAAGGAAAAACCCTGGAACTAGTGCAGTGCAAATTGCTAAAGACATTACTATGGAATCCGAGAAACAGTAAATGTCTAAAAAACGTATAGGAATAACAACAAAAGATGGTCTCGTGCAATATTAAAAACATATTTATAGTTCTTAAAACCGTTAGAACATCTTCCCTATTAATATTTCTATTTTTGCTTTTGTTATGCCGTTTTTTGAGTAAATTCTTTATTTTCGTCTACAAAAACTAAACAGACGCTTCCAATGTCGAAAATATTTGTAAAAGTAAATACTTTAATCATTAATTCTAATATCTTGCAAAATTCCTCTTCGGAAATATGAAAACCAATTTTGATTCGAAGTTAAACAAACTTTCAAAAATCACGTAATCACAAACAATAACCACAAACTCGTCCGCTTTAAGAAAATATTAAGCGGTTACTGTAATATGAGAAACATTTCCTGGCCTTCAATGTGAGAATACAAAGAAATATAAACATCAGAAAGCTTTTAAAAGCTACATTATTCTCAATAACTACTCTCAAGATACAAGCCAAGCGCTTCCTGTGAATCGCGAGAGAGCCGCTGACGTAAATAAAACTTTTCCATCATCCGTCAATAACATTAACGATGATGACTGCTTTTTAAACGGAGCCCGGCCTTTATCCAATAAACTCAATTACTAATTTGAATTGATTTATTGACCTAATAACAGCCGTAACGTCGTCTTCAACTTTATACGACCGGATAGCATTACTGTATAGACTCATTCATGACTAGAGCTTAAATGTATCTTTTGAAATAATGAAAATACCGTTGTTGGGCGATATTATGGATAAATATTGATTTTGTGAAAATATTTCCAATATCTTGACGTTTCTACTTAAACCAAAATCAAAACCATACATATTATGGATTGTACGAATGACGTCATCACAAAAAACCTTAACAGAAACCATTGTTGATTGTAGTTGCGCATATCTTGGAACCAATGAAATTACGTCTGATTAACATAAAAAGAAATGAGTTCTTCGAAGATCTTGTAAGTGCACAGTTAAGTTATTTAAAAGCTTTCGTAAATTTTTGTTTGTGATGGAAGTGATGAAATGAAAACGTGGAAAACCAGTCATCTGTATTCTGGATGCAAGTTCAACTTAAAAGCAGAGAACAAAAATGTGACCCTTCAATGGATTTGCATAAACAGGAAAGATCCAGGAGCCATTGTTACACTGATGAAGTAAAATAACAAGCTATAAGTGAGAAAAGCGATAACTGCGTTCTAGATAATGCAAAAAATGAAGTCCATAAGAGTCTATATTAAGCCAAAAAGAGAACAAGAGAAGAGATGACACCAGTACCGCAAATATATCGACAAGAGATGATGGTTGCTAAGGACAGACGTTTGGATTTCGTTACAACTGTTCCTCAGTTTACATCAGTGAAACATGTGTTGTATAATAAGCGACCCAAATCGCTAGGAATTAGCTTGCTTCAAAAGAAAACGAGGAGACATAAAGGTTACCGAGACTATGAAAGAGTATGTCATAATTCACGATGTTATGAAAGATAGAGTTCTTGTATTTGTAATGGACGGAGGCAATTTAACACATGGGCTGAAAAGTCCTGGGCCTAACAAAGAAAACACGGTAGGATTCGAACCCACGACATCTGCATTGATATTTATTGTTAATTGCAAGGAAATCATAATTTTATCACTCACAAATCTTATGTAGAACTTATTTGATGTCACTCGAGCAAGAAGACAAGTTGATGCGGATGATTTAGCCATCCTAATCTCCAGATCTGCCGCCAATAGAACTAGTGCGGGATGAATTGGACTGAAGAATTCGAAAAAGAGGACTTAGCAGCGCACGAGACCTTTGGTAGAAGCTCCAGGTAATGGACTGAAGTTACAGGCAATTATCTGGAATCTCCGATTAAGAAGGACGCCAAGAATATGTGCCGCCATATTTCAATTTGGAGGTGAAAAGAGAAATCGCTTTCAATTCAAAACTTATTAATATTTTCTGTTTCTTTTTCGTTGTTGTACATTCTTTTCGCAATGTCAAATATCCATTAATAAATATTCCTACAAACCAGTACTCCATATTTCACTTCAAATGTAGGAAAATGCCAATTTTACAATCGTCCTCATATATATGGACGGTAGTGTAGGTGATTAGGTTATAATTCGGGATTATTTTAACAAGAATCGGGGACATATTAAAAAAAAAACATCAACACATGTTAGAAACTCACCCCATACCCTCTGAAACAAGAATATTGAGAGGACACTAATATATGTCACACATCTCAACCGCGAGGTCGCGACAATTAGGTCTTCTAAATGGTGCGCTCGCGACTAGAATTCGACCTTTCTTGGCGGACAGCTGCAGCGGCAGATGCGATGCACTGCATACAAGTAAGCGATCCGAATTCCTAGCAGCGCTTAACAGGCACGTCGAGGAACGTGTGGTCGCCGGCGAGATGTTGATGGCGTGCAATGGGAGGAATCTTTGTTCGAGAAATTGCGAAATTGGAATCGCAATGAAACATGCGATTCTCCTTGAGTTCTTTTGCAACAAAGACTAGAACTATTTGCTCAGCTATTATCTACAATTATCCGGTTTAATTTGAGGATAGGTTTATCGAAGGCAGGGGCTCGTGTAGTTGGAAGATTAGACAAGAGTTAATTGAACGCGGTGCATTTTGTAGACCCTTATTGAGCGACAAATAAGGTTCGTTAACCTTAATGGTTCTATTAACATGATTGATAAAAGCAATTACTTGAAGTTTCTAGATTAATAAATTTGATTGTGATAGATGAATTTCTATTTTGTTTGGAAACTTTGTTCAATTAAGGAAGTAATTTAACTTAGAGAAGAACGTTACGAACGTAATTACTATTTAAGTTTTCTACTATTCCAATTTGAACAATTGTACATGCTTTGCGATGTACACTATCGTCCATATTAGTTCGGACACTCAGTAAAATGTAAACTCAACTGAAATATAATTGCGGTTATATATAAATAGCATTTATGTTAGGACCTTTAATGAAGTTTATTGTTTATTAATTGTTCAGGCAAACTTCAAAGAATATCGATTACATAATAATTAAATACCTATTCTATTTTATGATCTAATATAGTATTTTTCGGAATAATCTTCATCGCCACAAATTTTTGGGGCATTGCAGGTAATACATTTACAATACTCCCTGGGGTGGGAGCAGGCCACCCGAAAGTGTATTGTGTATTGATAAATGCTTTAGTTTCTAAATAAACCTGCTTGTGCATGCGTTAGTGTTAAGAGCGTATCTTTCTGTGTGAACCTACTGGAAATTATTAAAATTCCGGAAGGGAAACCGACAAGTTTACAAAAGGCGCTCTGTAATAGTTGCTTCTCATTAAGAAGGTGCGCCAAATTTCCAAAAAAATTCATGTTAATAAATCAACTGTTAGTGGTATCATTCGGAGACATCAACGCACGGGCAGTTTAAGAGATCGGACACGATCAAGTCATAAGAGAATAACAATTGCTGAGCAAGCGAAATGGGAGACTGACGGCATCAGAAATCGCCGCCGAAATGAATCGCAACCGCCCAAGAAAAATTTGTGTTACTCCAATGAAAAGAAGATTAAAAGCTGCAAATCTCCAGGGCCGCATTGCAACGAAAGAACACCTACTTCGACGGGGAAATAGGCAAAAAACGCTGCAGTGGGCAGAAACACATAGAAATTGGACAGTTGATGATTGGAAAAGGAGTGACGAGTCAAAGTTTGAAGTATTCGGACAATCAAGGCTCGTTTTTGTAAGAACAGCGGAAGACCAAAGAATGTTGGAGGATTGTGTAGTGCCAACTGTCAAGCAAGGAAGAAGTTCTGTACTTGTTTGGGGTTGTTTTTCCTACGCCGGTACAGCGGACTTGAATCGAATCGCAGGTATTTTGCGAAAAGATGATTGTTTAGAAATACTGCAAGAAAATTCAATACCATCGGGGCAACGTCTAATCGGCGAAAATTTTGTATTCATGCAAGACAACGACTCCAAACACTGTGCAGTGATATGTAAAAAATGTCTTAAATGAAGAACAAGATAATGGCACTTTATAAATAATGACATGGCCGCCGCAAATCTCCGATCTAAACCTCGTCGAACTGTTACGAGACGAATTGGACAGGAGAGCCTGAAAAATATGCCCTACCTTCGTAGGCTACCTGTGGAACATTATACAAGAGGAATGGACTAATATGCCAAATAGAGTCCTCGAAAAACTAGTAGAGCCAATGCTTCGGATTGTGAAAGCTGTTCTTGGCGCAAAAGGGAGTTTCTTTGATGAATGGAATGTTATGAATTTTAAGTTTTAGAAAAATTAGTAAATATTTTCTCGTTTTTTTTTAAATTTATTTGCGTGTCCGAACTAATATGGGCGGTAGTGTATGTATAACACACATTTCGTAATGTTATATTGTACCAGGCTAATTGTTACAAAGAAAAATTTCAGCGGCAACATTCTATGCAAAAGGGATTGGGGGACTCGTCCATAGATATTACAAACACATCGATCTTCACGGTGATTTTGTAGAAAAGTAACCATGTTTGTACATAACTTTTGGTAATAGATTCATTTTGTTATTTACGAGCTATCAGGGTTTTAAAAATACAGCCCTTGTATATAACATCACCAATCGCTTCTTCTGTACAGATTTTTGGTTGTCTACCACCTTGTTGTCGTTGCGCATGACCCCTTTACCGAAAAGCGAATAATTCTATTGAATGTATTTTGAAATGCAGTATAATTAAAAAAAAATAAGGGTGATAGATTTACCCCGAAAGTTTTCTAAACAATGTTGAATGGAGTTCTTCCATTTTCCATCGACTTTTTTTAATATTTCGAAAATACGATTCTACCATGAATCCTTTATTCAAGTCATTAAAATAAACCAGTAATGAATAAAAATTCAAAAATATGCAATATTATTTTTGATATCAGATTCTCAGAATTATAGAGAAGTAAAATTTGACATTTGAAATTCCATACAGACAATAGATTTAAGTTAGAACAAAGGAATGTTTATCCAAAACCTATTTGATTTTGGACTTTTTTGAATACCTTAAACCAGGAAAATTTTAGAAGTAAAGCACTAAACAAAGTTTTAATGAGATACCATACCTAATCTACATACTTTAAATAGAAAACTAGAAGCATCTCCGACCAGTGATACAACTTTCGTTTATAAAAATATTTCTGCACATACTAACCCAAACGTTAAGTTCTTTCGCAATCAACGTTCGTTTCGAATCGTTAGTCACATTCAGCAACCATAACATCATCCGCATGATTCACACCTGTTCGCCGATACCGACACATTCGTCTGCATACCTGCTATTGCTATTACTTTCCGCCGTATGCCGATAAAGCGCCGAATGGTCAACCTTAGATGGAAAGAGAAAGCGAAATTTTACGACGCAAAGAAGCAAATAAAACGCTCAACTATGCAAATCGATAGCAGAAGACTCCATTAAGGCCAGTTCAGTCGGGGATGACTGGGAATGCTTAATTAAATATTTCAAGGACTGCGTCCTATAACATCACGATCTTGAGCCGTTTTAGATGGCGGGTCGGTTTTATTATTCAATGAAGGCAATAGCAATGATAAGACCGAACGCAATTAAAAAGAAAATGACAGAACGCGATGAAGAAATATGCAAAATATAACATTCCATATCGTAAATTAATAATTAAGTTTGGAAAAAGAAGTTGCCTTAGCTCTGATGTTTGGTTCGTATCGACTATACAGTTATAAGTAGAGAATCTTTTACATTGTTTTCTCTTATACTTTTTTCCAAGAACTGCACGTGTTTAATTTCGCCTAGCAGAAGGGATGTGGTAAATACGTTTTATTATTATTGACTCCCAAATAAACTATTAATTCATTGAATATCTTTGAGCGAAACAGCATGTAATTGTGTCACGTTTTTAAATACTGTGCGTACATACAATGAGTATAGCGAATAAAGTTTCTTAAGGATTAAGCCGTATCCTGAACTAGTAAAGGATGGCGACAAAATATTTTGCCGAGCCTACAGTAAACTGGTAAGTTTAATTTTACTAAAAGCTTTACAATTGTTTTTAAATTCTTTAACTTTTGATATAAAATGATTGTTGTTGTAGGTGTCTTGCGAGAGAAAATACCTGATTGATCAATACGTTAAAACTCCATCACATATTGGAAAATGTAAAAAACTAAAGCGATCCGCATGTGTGCAGCAATCTATATATCAATGTGTAGCATCAACTTGACGAAACTCAGAACAAGAATATAATACGGATCTGTGTAACGCATTAATTTCGTCTAACATACCATTAGCAAGATTAAACAATGTTAATTAGATTTCATTTCTGCAAAAATATTGCAAACATAATATACCTGACGAAAGTACCTTACGAAAAAATTATGTCACATCTTGTTACCAGCAAACAATGGCAGAACTTCAACAATTGGTAGGGAATAATTTTATTTATATCATGGTAGATGAAAGTACGGATAAGTGTGGCCGTTATATTGCCCATTTGTCAATAGGAATTCTTCATGAAGATATTGTAGGTAAATCATATTTAATTTATTGTAAAGAACTTCAGAAAAGAAATAATGTGACAATTGCCCAATTCGTTCGAGAAAGTTTATCAAATTTCTTTTTACCTGGAAGTATACCTTGTGAAAAAATTTTACTAATGTTGTCCGACGCTGCACCATACATGATAAAAGCCGCGCAAAATTTAATTTTTTTTTATAGTAACATTATTCATTCCACTTGTTTAGCTCATGGGTTCAATCGTGTAGCCGAAGACATTAGGAATCAATGTCCTTTGATTAATGATTTAATTAGCACTGTTAAAAAAGTATTTTTAAAAGCACATTTACGAATTCCATTTTATAAGGAGCGACTTTCCGGTGTTAAGTTGGCTCCTGAACCGATTATTACAAGATGGGGTACATGGTTAGATGCTGCAATTTTTTACGCCGATAATTTTGAAGGAATAAAAAATGTAATTCGTGAAATCACTACTGACTGGGTTGCTCTAGAAAACTGTAAAAAGAACATCAACAGAATTGCTACAAAACCTTTTGTATATTAAGCCAAATTGTAGCTTTGTTTCAAGTTCCATTCGTAAATTAGGAACGCAAGGGATGTCGCTCTCGAAATCAGTCGAAATAGTAGACGAATTTGGTATACTATATAAGAAGGTTAAGGGTACAATAAGTAATTCTATATACGATAACTATAAAAAAGTGATAAATAATATTTGAAATTGAAGAAAGTTAAGAAAATTTTGGAAGGTGAAACAGTAAACGATTTCGACTTTAAATTTAGTTTAGAATGTATTGCAAAGTTAAAAAATGCACCAATTACATCTGTGGATGCTGAAAGAAGCTTTCCTATTTCGAAACATATGTATTCTGATCAAAGACAAAACTTTCATTTACACAATTTTGAAAAACATTTTATTATAAATTGGTGTAGAAATATGTTGTAAAAAATTTTTGTGCAATAAAGTTAATGTTTAAATTTCTGCTCTTATTTATTTTATGTAAAAATTTTGCATATTGTCGCAATTTCGTTGCATATATGCCCCAGGTTTATGCATATTTTCTCAAAAATCGATGCATTTATATGCGCATATATTCCAGTTTGTTTTTGCATATAATCCGGTCTCTAATTATTACTATTATATGGTTGTATATCGTTACTAAGATCCAGATCTTGCTTTCTTTCCGGCAGATATGCCATTTATTTTCTTACGTATATTTGTAATTTCATTACATAAGAAGTTTTATTATTACAAAGGATCCAAATCTTATGCCGTGTTTTGGAAGAGTAGCGCCCTTTAAATGCAACTAAACCTTTATCAACAGTAAAGTCTGATCCAGTATTATATAATTTGGAGAAAACATCGACCCATGTCCCTTATATATTCCAAATCGATGAAAGTTTGTCAATATGCTTTTCTTCTTGCTTCGTAATTCTATCAATAAACCGAATATACGACATAAGCGCCATAAATTCTCGGCCTGACAGGCTTTATTGCATAAATTAAGGTACAGTATTCGTGCAAAACGTCGTGGAAAATGGACAAAAGATTATTTCAATATTATTTACAACAAGATTGTGATTAATGCTCCCCACATACTGCCGCGAATGGCAGCTTGTGATGCCTTCGCGAATGCGGGTTTAAAGAATTGGAGAATCCATCGTATTGTCCGGATATAGCACCTTGTGATTTTTATTTGTTTGCTAATTAAAAAAGAAACCTTAGCGAACGTTGTTTTAAGGACGACAGTGAGTTGCAAGCAGCTGTTATAGAACATTTTGACGGAAAAATTTCAAATTATTTTTACAAGGGTATCGAGTTATTAATTAATCGTTGTAATAAATGTAATAAGAAGTTAGGGGAGATTACATTGAAAAATAAAATTTCTTATATTGTTCCAAGTTTCTTTTTTCTATATCAGGCCTAGAATTTATGGCGCCTACCTCGTATATGCTTAAATTGTGAATATTTGTTGTAATTGTGATGTAGCCAATAAAAACGTATTATTATTATTATTATTATTATATCGCTACCGATCTCTAGTAGTATTAATCTTTGAAAGACAGTTGGCGCATTCTATATAATAGCATTTCGAATTCAATTAAACTGTTTCTTACCACATAAAGAAAATCTAAATTAATCAAACGTAATCGAAATCAAATCTGCTTCGTACTTCCTTTTAGGAAACCGCGCAGCTGATAAATTCCCGAATTGCTTTCGGATTTCTCGTTTTCCAATAACAACTTTTTAATGTCGACCTATATCAGTGCTTAATGCCGGTTGAATTGAGACGAGTGGAGATGGGCGACGAAGCGCAAGACGATGTAGCACAAGGACGAATTGGAGATAGGACAACTGAAATGCGAATGTGTGCGTGCGTGCGTTCCTGTGCAACTGTAGACGAATCAGTAGCGAACGTACAGAAGCAGTAGCGGGAACGGCAACTCTACCAGCAGGTAATGATACTTTGGAGTTTCGTGGAAAGGGCTCCCGGTTCACAGGTTATCGATTCATCGACCCTACGCGAACGTGCGGTACTACACCTGTCCTTGCACGTAGAACAGACCGTCTGGGCCCGTCTAGGTATCGATATGGGAGATTCCAAGCATTAGAATAAATTTGTAATAAAGCTGGATCAACAATTTTGCAAATAGATTTGATTTAGTGATTGTTTCTTTCCTTTGATTTTGAATATCCCAAATCATGGTATACATTTCTCTGAAATTTATGGATTAAGGAAAGTTTGGGGAATTAATGAGTTTGCATCAATTTAATATAATCCACATGCGGTGTTTTTAATAATAATAATCCTTTACAGCAGTCCAAGAGCCAATTACAGGACTAATTACAATAGAATTCTTATTTGAAATTCAAAAAAAAAAACAATTCAAATAAGGAAACAAGGAAAGAAAAAGGAGGCTCACAAAAATGGTTCCATATCTCGTTTATTTGCGTTTCTCATCATGTGGCTAATAGATGCCTTCAGCAAGCTCTAGGTACTTGAAATATATTATAAAAGGGAGTATGATGAGTAGGCACTGTGAAGTTTATTTGCGCTAGAAGAGTTGGTGAGTCGATACTATTTTTCAGGATCTTGCAAAGAAACTCCACACTGTTACGCTCACTGCGATCAACAAGGGACAGAAAATTATGCTTAACAAGTGAGCTATAATATTCGATACCTTTTTAACGGGACACGTTGTCCATTCGAAAAGAGAGATACTTTAGAAACTTCTTTTGAAGACGTTCGATCATAAGCTCTTGGTATAAATAGCGGGGATACCAAACAATAGAGACGTATTCAAGCTTAGAACGAACGTAGGCATAATATAAACGTTTCATTACACCTAAATCTGGGAAATGCTTGCAAGAACGCATGACAAAATTGAGAGTTTTGGAAGCAGATGAACACATTGACGAAATATTTTCCGTAAATAACAGTTTATTATTAAATAAAATACCAAGATCGAAAGTTTTGATATTGCGTGATATGGCTGCATCATTAATCTGATAGTTATAGTGTAAAGTAGTGTGAGTGTTATTGTAGGAAACCACAGTACACTTGTTGATGTTCAGAGGGAGATAATTGCCTCTGCTCCAAGTATCAATAATAAGAAGAAAATTGTCTTGTAAATGTTTACAATCATAAGGTCATCTGCGTATGCTAAGACGCATAAACAGGGACAGTAATTCATTTATATAAAAATTGAAGAGAAGCGGTCCAGGATTTGAACCTTGAGGAACACCCCATGTTGGGGAAAATGTCCTAGAGGAATAACCGTCGTAGTAGACATTACACTCTCTTCCAGTAAAGTAAGACTCAACCAACGACAGGAAACCCACACCAAAACCAAATCTATCCCATTTTTGTAGTAGCATGGCGTTGTTAATGCAATCGAACGCTTTAGAAAAATCTATATAAGTAACGTCCATCTGCTTTCGGTTATCAAGTGCTTCACTGAGATATTGGCCAATGTATGCTAAATTAGTGATTGTCGACCTGCCTGCAGAAAACCGTGCTGATGCTCAGATATGAAAGGAGTTATACAAGTGTATATCTCTTTGTAAAGCAAATATTCAAATACCTTAGCGAAATTGGACAGTATATTTATAGGCCTATAATTAGCAATGTTAGATCGGTCTCCTTTCTTAAATACGGGGGTAATTCTGCTAATCTTCTAAACCCTCGGAAAGGTTGACGTGCTGATCGCTGGGTGAAATATAGTTGACAGTGGATAGGACAGAACAGGAGCACAATCACGTACAAAGAAGCTCGGTAGAAGATTTAAGTTTTTTAGTAAAGTATTATTCGGCTATGTTTAAAAATAGTTCAGTTGTTAAGCATGCGTCAGTTGAGAAATGTTAATTTCTCCGACAATCACAAGATACCCGTTGTGTGAAAACTGTGGAAGATATCCGTCACGAAATGTACAAAAGAGACGTAAAGACGAAGCAACTAACGTATGAACAGAGTACTGGAATTTTATAGTTCTTGTTAGAACACAAAACTGATAGCAAATTGAAGCGCGGTGTTATTGGTCAAGCTTCAAGAAAGTTTGATGTTTCCCACTAACCGTTACGCGTATTTGGAATAGGGCGAAGAAACAGTATAGCGAAGGAAATATAATTGTGACCGAAAGCGCAAGAATTACTCAGAAAATTAGGATAAAATCAAAGACATTCCAAAATCGACCGTTTTATGCATTTTCAAAGAAGGACGATACTTTAAAAGAATGTCCTCAACAGTGAAGGCACTACTAACTGTAACAAGAGAACGAGATTATAGTTCAGTTTGTCGAAGGTTAAATCAAACCGATATTTTGAGGATATGTACGACTACGTACATATAGACGAAAAGTGGTTTTACTTATCGCAAGCTAAAAGGTTATACTATATCACGCTGGACGGAGCAGAACCAAAAAGGCACTGTAAAAGCAAACGGTTCATAACTAAAGTTACGTTTATGGCTATAGTAGTTAGACGACGCCGTGACAGTGCCAGAAAACAATATTTCAACAGGACTTCCTTTAGGCCTTTTGTTTATAATGAAACACATCGAGTTTATTAACGCAGCAGAATGCAGAGGGATGATTATCGATAACGCTCTACCAACCATTAGATCCAAATTTCCACTAACGCGCATAAAGCCAAAACACTTTACGTTCAACAAGATAATGCAAAACCCTGCATTCTTGTGACAACGATGCAGAATTGCTGGCCGAAGGATCAAGAGATGGATGGTGTATTACATTCAAATCACAGCCACCGAATAGTCCTGATTTGAATGTTTTAGACCTTGGCTTCTTCCATGGTATCCAGTCTATGCACCACCAAACATCGCCAAAAACTATGGATAAATTAATAGATTGTGTTGTAAGTGCCACATGTTAATTAAAGAAAAATTAGATAACGTATTCTTGAGACTACAAAACTGCATGGAGTCAACCATGTTGGCCTCAGGAGGCAACAACTATAAAATTGAGCACATGAATGAAGAAAAACTTTGTCGCGAAGGGCATTTACCTGTTTCTATTATGTGCAACCAAACTGCAATTGAAACAGCTGAATTGTTTTCAGGTTTCAAAGTTTTGTATGCCATAATTTGGGACAAATTGCAAAGAGAAATATATACCATAATTTGGGGTCAGAAATGATTAATTTGTATGCTGTGGAGTGTACCGCAGTACTTGTGTCTTTAATACTGCATACGTAAGAAGCAGCATACCCCTAGCCTAAGAGAGAGTATTCACACAAAAATTAGCTTTCCTGTTGATTTTCGAATAGGAAATCTTTCCAGTCAGAGTTATTTACCCCAACGTCTCCTTCCTAGTACATAATTTCTACTGAAAATGCCAATTCAGTTGTGGAAATAGAGATCTAAATTATCAATAGCATTGCAGTAAAAATTCATATTTTATTTTGTTAGACCACTACAAATTATTTCAACAACAGTTGCTAGAAACTATTTACACTAAACTAAGATCGCCAAATATCATGTATATTGAAAGCTCGCACGTTACATTTCTAAAAGTCAAAAATCAATTTAATTCTCTCCAAAAGCATACTTAAAATAGCATGAATCAATATTTGCTTGCCATTATTAATTATTATGATTTATTTACGATTTGACCTAAGCTAGCACGACACAGATCGAATATTGAATTCCAACCAAGATCAATTACTATTCAATTATTGAACATTTGAGTTTACACTTCAAAGGAACTTTTTGTTTGCGTTAGTGGTATGGAAATCTATATATAGAGAATACACGTCTATGTAATCTGTTTGGTCACGAAGGAGAACTAATAAAATATTCAACATGGAATTCACAGAAGGTAAAAATAATATATGCCAATGCCTTCTTTTTACAATAACGCAATATCTTTGATTAATTCCCGAGTTCTTAGATCTTAACACGTGTCTTACTTGCTTGAGGTAACGCACTATCCTTTCCAATTAAAATTAGATTATTCTAGACGTAAGTGGCAAATGTAGAAGAATTTTCTCCTTTAGAGTAGTTTTCTTGCAGTTAATAGAGTTCTTTTTGTTTTTGTACTATTATATATCTGCGTTTCAATATTTTTGTGTAAGATTTGAATATAAAGAGTATAGCAACAGACAAATCGTCTGTTTCTTTTTTTGAAACATAGATATGATTGTAACAAAGATTTACTGCCCATTTGAAACAATAATAAGTAATAGTTATTATTTTTTATATTTGCATTCTAAAAATTTTGAAAAAATATTCTCTAAAAATTCAAGACCTACCATTAACGGGTGCAGTTCGCTGTTGAGATTGAGAAACAAACGACAAAATATACAGTCCCTGTCTATTTTATTAGGGCCACCTTATAAATTTAAGCTTTTGTATATTTCGAAAGCGATAATTTATAAATACAAGTATAAAATTCATGAATAGAGTTTACAATACCTATCCAAATACGTTCACAATTGCTTATAATTGTAAAGAAAGAAGAAGTATCCCTACAAACAGTGTAGCGAATCGCCGTTTTAATGAAAGAAAAGATACCCACTACAAGTACCGAAAGAGCGTAGAGCGAGAGATCGACGTATCCTGCAACTAGCAACTGAAAACTGAGGTTTATCCGCCAAAGAGATATGAAATGTCTCAACAAGGAGTGGAAATATCCACGCGTACAATACGTAGACGATTGTATGAAGTCGAATTAAAATGCAGACGCGCTCTGAAAAAGCCAAGATTAACACCGATGACGAAGCATGCACGTTATGAATGGGAAAAACGTCATCAACATTACATAATTGAAGATTGGCGAAAGTAAAACAAAATAACTTAAATGAATACGTAAATCAAGCAACATTTTTTTTTGAACAATGTCTTTTCGTTAAAGATCGTATTCAGCCATGACCGAAAGAGCTCAATTTGTTAGACGACCTCCATTTGAACGGTTTGGTGAAGCTAGTGCACTAGAAATGGTGAACATTCTCTCTCAGTTATGGTATCGTCCTGTATATCAGTCGAAGGTCTCGGACCACTGTATTTTTGTCAAGGCACCATGAATCAACACCAGTATAAGCGTGTATTGGAGGATGTCTTAAAGCCATATATCAATGATCTATACTCCATTCACGTTAAGATTGCAGACTTGGAATAGATAGGCCTTAAAATACGGGCTTGCCATTGGGTAATGGGCGAGGCATGTTTACACTGGAGAAATTATGCAATTTCTTTATATGAAATTTCTGTCAGTTGTCAAATTTACTTACGATTTTGTTACCGTTGTTTCCTGCAGTTTTTCATTGTATTTTATCTTTATAAACAAGTTGTGGCAAAAATTATACTTTTCAGAGCTCTTTTATCTCATAATTTAATAATTCAAGGTAGTACACAATTAATTATACAAACTAAATAATTTTTACTCTACCATTACAAAATTACAGCTTTGATTTCGTATGCCTGCGGGAGCAGTAGTACATCTAGTTGCAGGACCATCGAAAAACCCTCAAGGGAAACATATTGGCAGTAGACAGAGGCTAATGGCTTACGCTTTACATCTGCAAATTGAAGCAAGGAAATTGCAAGTCAAGGTCTGTTAAATTGACTGCAACACGACTTGGTTTAAGTGAAAGAACAGTATGAGAGTAATGCCAAGAGGAATTCCCTGCTCGCCCCCTAAGAAACGCCTTCGTGAAACAATATCACTTAGACGAAGCTCAAAAATAAGGGGATATATCCATTAATTCATTTTAAGAAATGAATTGCCTACAAGTACAAAATTATTAAATGTAAATATAATACATTTTGACCTTCGATTTAAACCAACTTATTAATCTTTTGCAATTTATTACTGCAGATGACAATTTGCCCTAGTTGAAACACATATTATGGAAAATTAAAAAAAAATAGGATTCAAGTGGTTAAAAAGGAATCGAAACTGTGCGCTAATGGAACAAGACATTTTGCTATGGAGACGTCGGTATTCAACTAGCATTAGAAAATTAAATAAATTGAAATTATTTGTTCACCTTTTTCACTCTACCCTTTGATTTATAAATCAAATTCATATGTTTATTTCATTTGTTATTTTATAAATAAAATGCTAACAGTAAAGAAATCTTTTTTATTAAATTTATTCCAGATATGAAGAGATTTTTATAATTAATGAATATATAAATTTCATATTTTATTGTATTTTTCTATTTTATTATATTGTCATTAATATGCATGCAATTATTTAGTGACTGTACTGTCGTTGAAAATGTACACTGGTTTTACTACAGTCGGGGTACAGTCGACAAATATACTTGCACTGCTGTTTTCTTTTTCACCAAACAACTCATCTAACTTCACCATTGACAATAACCAAACTCTATGCAAGATTTAAGGATCTTGTATGTTGGCATATATTTTGAAGCCATTCGATGGACTTGGATACAGTCCCTTTGAACCCATAATCAGCAACATTGTTCGTCATTTGGCTTTATCTCATACATATTGAATTGCTTAGTTTCAATCATACCATTGAAACTTTCTCCTTTAAAATTGATGGAGATTACCAACGGAGAGATTTACTTCATGATAAATGACTTGGTATAACACTATGTATACAACCATTCATGTCGAAGTTATATTTTCGAGTTTATCCATGATAATATTGTTATTTTAAAGCTTGTCATGTGATATTTATGTTCCTTTCGATTAACCCTAAATGCAATTTCATTTACTTTTAACATAATTAAATAAGTTCCAACTATTTCGGTAAATGAAACAACTGAAGGATACATTTATATTGCAATTGATGTTACTTTTACTTACTATTGTTGCGGTATTAATGTTTTGCACATAAAATATGAAAAACTTTACTATTTATTATACAAGATTTTAATAACCAAACTTTCATGTTTACGATGTTGCCATTTGACAGCTCCATTAAATTTCACCAGTGTAATACAGCCGCCGATCGTAGCGTCACCTACTGCATTCTTAACGTGAATGAAGTATAGTTCCGAATGAAGGCCCTTACATATTCATGCACGATAAGGTACCATAACACATGGCGAAATCCATTCAAAGTTTGGAGACGCACGCTCTGCAGTGTTACTTTGGTAGGGAAATTCTCCCGACCTCAATGCAACTGAGAACGTGTCGGGCATTCTAAAATCATGCGTGTATTCGAAAAGAAACACTACAAAAGCGCAATTAGTAAGAAATATTGAGGATGTGTGGCAAAATTACGCGACAATTAGATATACTATTAACGCTTGCATAGACAGTATGCCAAAAAAAAATAAGAGCAATTATAAAAGTTAAAAGAGGCATTAAAAAATATTAGCTATATAGTTATCTATAAACAGTTTCGAATAAACTTATGTTTGTACAATACGTTTTTCATTGTATATTTTAACAAAATCGCTCTTTTAGCAAGTGGCCCTAATAAATTGGACAGGGACTGTATTGTAAATCAATAAATATTTCAATACTTTGCTACAGAAAACCATGTTTTAATGAACCTTAAAATCTTGCGCTCTTATTGAAACATCCTTTATATAAACACCTTTAGAAATGTTTAAACAGATCAAAAATAGACAGTCCAAGATTCAACTATATTTCTGCGTTTTGGAGCTGCTTTGATGTTTATCGTGGCTCTATTTGTTAGCTTTTAACTCCTAAATAAAATATTTTCTGATACTTGATTCTTAATTCGTTTCAAGTTGACATTAAAAAATTTCCATTTCGTAAGCTTTATAAATCCAGCACAGCGCTGCCTTATACCTTGTACATCCATATTAGAGATGGAAGTAGAGGAGAAAACGCTCCAAATTCGTTTACGACATGTTTACCTTCCTCAACGGAAGCATACTTCATTAACTTCTTTACCATGCAATATCACAATTAAGTGTTCCATTAAATTTTCAATTTGAACCGAACGACCTCCACCCGCTTTACTCAAGGAGAATTTGAAACAGGTTCCTAGATGTATTTTTTTTTGCGAAAGCGCACCTAAAATTAAATTAGTCGTAAAATTTATGTATATACACGTACTACCTAGAACGGACGAAATCTTATTTCAATGCTGTGGTTGTCATCGAACGGTACGATTTACGAAATCAAATAACGAATAGAGTTTTATAGACGTTTAAATTTCCCAATATATACATACGTGTACATACATGTACGTAGGTGATAGAAAGTATTTTATATTCACAATTTTATAATCTATTAGGATATATGAAAGATGAAATAAAGGTAGAATATGTCATCCTGATGAAAGACTTTCGTTGTGCCTTTTCGAAGCATAATATAAGATACACTATCGTCCATAAATATTTGGCCACCTAATTTTTCGTTATGAATTATCTACTGGGAATAAAGAGAATATAAATAACCCTCATATGTATACACATTATCTGTAAGTTCCATCAGTATCCGCTCCATTACCGAATTCTGAGAAATAAAAATTCATTTTACCTATGCCTGAGCTGTAACGATACTGATCCTGTTAAGAAGATTTTCTTGGAATTTTGATGCAATATATGTTAAGGACTTAACATTGTTTTTTGTGTTTTGTAAGTTTTTTACTATTATGTATTTTATCTTCTTTGCATTATTATTTTCATTTAGAATATTATTTTATTTTCATTTTTATATTTATTTATTTTCATTCTTATATTTATTTATTTTGCTCTCTTATATCCAATTTTATTTTAATATATATGTACATTACGCATTGTATATGTATGCAAGTCAGCCATTCGCATTACGCTAGCTAAAACTGCCTAATTAGAAATCATTCACTGCAACGTCGTCGGATATGTAATGGGAGTTTTCTTGAAATTTAAGGTACACAAGCATAGGCAGTCGTCTCCCGCGCGACGGTCAAGGTATTAGCGATCGTGCACTCTCGGTCACCTTTCGTGCCTCGTCGTAACGTGTACAGTAACGTCGTCGTAAGATTATTAGAGATTTCTAAGTTTTTCTAGTTTTGGCGGGAATCGTCGAGGACGTTGTCTATACATTTATTTCTGGCGGGAGTCATTTGGTAACGTCGTCGGACCACATGTATAGATTTTTTTAATTAATAATAATTAATTCTCGATTTTCTATCATCGTACGTCGAGGCTACTGTGTCCATTGTCGTCTATACATATTTTTAGTCTTCAGTTAAGTTTGTGTCGGAAATTATTTTGGTGAGATTGTCGGCGCGCATGTATAGACCTCCTCTACAAGTACGATCACTCCGCTTCTTGCTGACGGTCGTTGCGGCCGCAGCGCCCGTTGTCTGTTGTACGTTTGTTCGGTCCTTGTCGTATCGGGACTTAGAAATTTTTCATTTAGTTGCTCGTCGTAGCGGACGAGTGTCACGGGCCAGTTTTCTTATGTAATGTCGGCATCATCGCTCCGTTTTACTTGTCGGTGCGCAGTTCGCACATTTGCTGGTTACTGGATTTTTCCCTTCTTTGGGGCGCAGTAGTAGAGAGCTAAAGATTGCACATAGCGTAATATTTCAAACGAGAACGCCTGGGTAGCTGTGACATTACTTTTGTATTGAGATCGGCTATTATCGCTACTGTCGCCCTCGACCAGGCGTTCAAGCTCTAAGAGATAGGGTGGGTTCCCCTATAAATGTGAATATAACAAACGTATTTGGTCAAGTACAAATACATGCCAATAATACAGGGCCAAGTCCCTTAGGCAAATTTAAAACAAGGAAAGTATATTAGGCTCCCGGAAAGGGACATATAAATAAGCATAGCACCGAGGTGCGCTTATAAATTTAAGAAATAAATAAGGTTGGCTCCTATAAAAGGTAGTGGTGCATGCAAACAGGTAGAGGCATTAGTACATGCCTCTGACAAAGCTTCAGCGGAAGCATATAAGAGTTTAACCTTTTAAACAGAATTAAGACATAGCGTTGCAACGTACATGCTGAGGCATTACTTTATGTTGCTACCAATGAAAATACATATACAAATGCTAATGTACATTACATGTATAAGAGAGCTCGAATAACTGCAATTATTGCAAATCTATATATCTTACGTACATCGTACATGTACATAGGCAATAGTGGAAACCGTGTAACCATTTCATTTTTAAATGTTTTTTTGCGCATGCGCATTGAGTTTCACTGTACAACCTTTCCTCTAGTAAGTAAGCGAACATACTCTACAAGTAAGTATTGGTCAAGTAATTAGGGAAATTACGAGCAGGCTATAGCGGCGTTGTTCTTCAAACCAGGAGAACGTAACAATATAGTTAATTGCTTTATTGCATTTCATGATTCGAGATTTCTTTGTACCATATTGTACTTTGTATTAGTTCGAAATTTACTTACTTTGTTGAAAACACACACATACAGATGCTTGCTCTAATTGTCAGCTACCATAAAAGGTGTAAAAGCAATCAACAGATTACATACCAATTGAATATTAGTAAGCAAACAGTTGACCACAACGTGAACAAATCTGCAAGCATTACTACTATTCGATTCGGACACAGTTCCCCAACACAACATGTACGAGCTGCTCTATCTGTAGCTTAGATACGGGATATCTAAGAAACGATATCAATGCAATTGGTGTGAAGAAAATTGTGCAATTCATTTAATACAGTTACCGGCAAAGTTAACGCATGATTTGAATTTTTATATTTATTACAAAAAAATCTTAAATGATCAAAAAAAAATGATGTGCAATCTTAATTCTTTGAGTAACTCGGTTATGGCTTTTTAAATTCTTTTATTTAATAAAAATTATAAAACCTAAAGAACCTGTGGTTATTACAAACAAACTTTATTTCTAATATCTGATATAGCCTGCTCGTGCTCTTATAACACCTTGGACCCGTTAAGGCCTGAATCAAATTTAGCACAAAGTTTTAATCGATATTATTTCATTCTTCTGGTAAAGCTTCTTGAAACTGGTTAGTTAGAGTTAGAGTAGTTATGTTACGTCTGTTTTGTAGCTTTATTTTCATCTCACCTCATAGATGAGATTTAAGTCTGAAATGCAGGTTGGCCAGTCGAATGAATATCAATGTCATTTAAAAATTCAGCAACTACCGCAGCTGCGTGGGGTCGAGCATTGTCTTGCATTAGTAAAAAAATCTGAACCACGCATCACAGCAGACGGCAGCATTCCTTCGATATACTTACGAGCATTCAGAGCAGGTCTACCAAGAATGATTAGGTCCGTAGAACCATGCATAACTGAGCTACCACCTCTCTACATTCTCTGTTCTCTAATTTGGCTCCTTTATTATTTCTTTTATCCATCGACGATGTCACTCATGTTGTGGATTGCGGGATTCTAATGTTCGCTGATGAAATTGAGATTTTCTCTTATACAACCTCATACAATGAATGTGTGAAACTGCAGAAAAACTTGGAATTGGTGTCTCGTTGGTGCATCTTAAATAGATTAAATTTGAATATATTGAAGCGTAATGCCGTCATTGTGACATATTTAATACGTAATTGAGACGATTATTGGATATTAACATCGGCAGCCGTGGTTAATGTACGCGTATTTGTCTGGGGTTGGTGCCCATGATATTTATAAATATTTTATATATATTATAGCGTTGTTGGGGTATTTACATATGTAATCTTTGTATTTTATAATTGTATATTATATTGCTGTACATATTTAATATTCAAAATGATATTGTAACATTATCCTAAATTTAGTACTTGTACTGTTGGATAATAGACATTATTATTATTACAATGCTTTAAAGTAATAACAGAACGACAAACAAACGCCAAAATGGTAGTAACAATTAAAAAAACAATAATTATTACGTACATACAATCTTTCTCGACTCAACTGCACTTATTTGATTGATTCAATTAAAATAGTTTTCTTAGTAATTGATAGACACCTATCGGTTTTTAATCTATATTAAAATAAGCTAAATTGAAGTATATAAATTGCAAGAAAAGGCATTTAGTAAATTATGCATTAATTTTGTCGGTATGTGTGCATAGAACAAACATGTCAGTCCAACCAATTAATGCGAA
Organism: Trypoxylus dichotomus; assembly: GCA_023509865.1. NCBI lineage: Eukaryota > Metazoa > Arthropoda > Insecta > Coleoptera > Scarabaeidae > Trypoxylus > Trypoxylus dichotomus. Next base: position 42,860,882 of record CM042081.1, read on the forward strand.
ATTTCAACTATTCAGGTGTTCCTCAAGGTTCAAATCTTGGACCACTTCTCTTCAATTTTTATATAAATGATTTACTATCTCTGTTTACGTGTCACGTCTTAGCATACGCAGATGACGTAAAGATATTTAATACTGTTGGTAGCATTTTCGATTGTAAACATTTACAAGACAATCTTCTTCGCATTAATACTTGGAGCAAGGTCAATTATCTCCTCTGAACATCAACAAGTGTACTGTGGTTTCCTACAATAACACTCACACTACTTTATACTATAACTACCAAATTAATGATGCAGCCATACCACGCAATATCAAAACTTTGGATCTTGGTGTTTTGTTTGATAATAGACTGTCATTTACGGAACATATTTCGTCCATGTGTTCATCTGCTTCCAAAACTCTCGGTTTTGTCATGCGTTCTTGCAGGCATTTCTCAGACTTAGGTGTAATGAAACGTTTATATTATGCCTACGTTCGTTCTAAGCTTGAATACGCCTCCATTGTTTGGTATCCCCGTTATTTACACCAAGAGCTTATGATCGAACGGGTTCAAAAGAAATTTCTAAAATATCTCTCCTTTCGAATGGACAACGTGTATCCTGCAAGAGGTATCGAGTATTATAGCTTACTTGTTGAGCATGGTTTTCTATCTCTTGCTGACCGCCGCGAGCGTAACAGTGTGGAGTTTCTTTGCAGGATCCTGAGAAATACTGTCGACTCGCCAGCCCTTCTGGCGCAAATAAACTTTACCGTACCTACTCATCATACTCGCTACTTTAATACATTTCAAGTACCTAGAGCTAATACCAACATTTTGCTTAAGGCACCTCTCAGTCACATGGTGAGGAACGCAAACAAACGGGATCTAGAGCCATTTTTGTGAGTCTTTCTTTTTTTTTTTTATTTCATTATTATTGTATTATTATTGTAGGCAACACGATTTGAATTATTTTATTTTATTTTATATAAGAATTGTATTGTAATTTGTCCTGTAATTGGCCCCTGGGCTGTTGGGCAATAAAGGATTATTATTATTATTATTATTATTTACAAAGAACAATCACTTCATAGAGGCCTACTAAGTAATAAATCTGAATGCATTCCATATTAAAATCGCTTAATTTCAGTAAAGATCAAAGTAGTACCACGAAGATAGTAACTTAAACAAATGAATACCTGTTGAAAAGTATCCACGTCCCTTCCCCCATTTTCCTCCTTGCGGTCTGAATTACATCGGAAGATTTTCAAAGGCTCTTCTTCCACGCCCAGAACCGCAAACAAATTACGTAATTACCATCTTTCGTCGGGGAAAAAGCGAAGGAAAAAGCTTTTGTTTGCCGAGGAAAAATGGGTGCAACCGGTGGAAGAAATTTTATTAGCGTCCTTAATGCATATCCGTTAAACTCCGGCGCGGAAGGAATCGACGTGTTCGATCTCTGGTTAAAAGTTATTGAGTTTCCAATTTGCTCGCGTCGGATACGACACGTAATGCGATTTAATTGCAAATTGACAGAGGATTCGCTGTGCTTCCAGGTATCATGTCATGCTGTAATACAAGTAGCAGATCGTTTCGATAAACAAACGTTTTCTAGAGGGAATTGAAATGGATAATACTTTTTAATACGAAATTGACGTAAAATGCGTAAATGTAATATCCAATGGAAGTGAAATATAAGAACTTGCGGTTAGTTGGAAATAAGATACAGTTGACAGCAAAATACTGGAATATAATTATAAATAGTCTCGGAAAAGAGGGGCAAGTTTCAGTGCCGTGCGAAGTATAACGTGGAAGGATGAAGCGAGCGGCACGTAGAATCGAGTACCCGTATCAATGCACGCTTCTTCAGTATTATTACATTGATCGCATTTAAGTACGTTTCTCAAACGGCGTATTTCTAATAAACTAGAAAACGTAATAGCAAGATTTGCTGGATTTAGAAAACGAAGACGATAAAATTAAATGTGCGAAGTGCGACAAGTATTTGACGTGTACCAGCAAGTAGAAGTGTGAATGCCATCTAAAAAGTATAAAACATTGTTTGCCACGGATTGGATTGCAGCGTGGCAAACGATACAGCGAACAATTAATATTTGATGTAGGTATTTGTTTTATTCTATGTAATGTGTCGTTCATTTTCCTTGAGCAACAAACAATTGGCTCCTTCTGGGGCAAATTTTTGGATTATACATTACCAAGTCGGGCATCGCCAAGAAACTTTATGCCATCTGTTCCTGACTATGTTGAAGGAAGAATTAAAGCAGAATTGAAAGATAAAAATTTTGGTTATGTGTGGACCAAACAAACCATCGGCAAAAACATTCTGCAGTGAATGTGATGGTATGCACAATGGAAGAATTTGAACCGTCATCCGTTATCTTACTTGCTTCCCAAAGAGTTGCAAAATGTATTAGCGATGAAACTTTAAAAGTGGTGTTGAGGGGATTGAACAAATTTCAAGTTTCAACAACCCAGCTTTTAATATTTGTGATGTCCTAAAGAAGAAAGTGGCAATCTGTTATATGTAACATGTAAAATCCATGGTTTAAACCTTGTGGTGCACTTGATCCGTAAATGTTATCCACGAGTAAATTAATTTAAGAAGCTCATACGAAGACAGTATTTCTAAAGTCCCCAAAACTTATAAAAGGATTTCACGAACTATGTCCAAAAGTGTCTGAACCACAACAGCCGATTACTACGCGTTGGGGAACATGGCTAAAGACTACATTTTGCTATTACGAACATTTTGATGATGTAAAGAAGGTAGTTTTACAATTCCATCCGAGACACACCAACGCTATCAAGAAAAGCCAGAAAATGGTTCAAGATAGTCAAGTAAAATGTTATTTGGAAAGTATTCGTAAGTCTAGCATGTACTAGAGAGAATTGAAAAATTACAAAATGATTCTATTCAAATTGTGTTTGTTGTTCACTTACACTTTCTTAAAATAGTAAGTGTTTCAGTTATATATTTTCTATCATTATTTTATGTGTAAACATTCCTGTGATCGCATCGCCTATGCTCACTCATGCAAATCACGATTGTAAATGATGCGAGTACGTAAACGTTACTGAAAACTCGCCTTGACACGGCCACTCGACCCCTCCACGTTGATCTCTGCACTGCACTGTAACTTGCCCCACTTTGCCGAGACTAGTAATAAAGATTTAAACTATGTTTATATTGCTTCTGGAAGGCGAAATCGACAGGGTTTTGATGGGTAACTGCTTTTTGGTAAAGATTTTTCGAGTTCTTAGAGAATACAGTGTGATCTTTGCATTTAATAATAAAATGGTTATTCTGAAATGTTACTAGAGTATCGCTAAATTTGTAGAAATCCAACAGAATGTAGTTCTAAAATCTATCGTTCTATTATTTTCATAGTCACGTTTTCATGTTTGTTTCATTTGTTTTCATTTATAACAGATACTGTGTATATCTTTAAGAAACAGGTTTTCTTCGCATTTTCCTTTATTGATTTAACGAAAGTATTCGGATTGTTTTCAAGTATTCGATTATTTTTCTGGTCTCCTGTTTATATTCACCCTTGAAGACTTCGCGTGTTCTTTGCAAGATTTATTTCAACTTCGGCTTCCGCTCGCGGCGTCGTTAGCGTGTCGACCTTCGTTCGCGCGATAGAGATCGCACAGCGCAAGATTTAGTTTATTTTCTGGTAAATTACGGCAGGCCGTATTAGTCACTACCGTCGGAAAAGGGAAAAAAAAAACAAGGCAGTAACGATGGCATTGAAGCTGTCAACAAACGAGACTCATGCATACGATCGGGAAAACAAAACTTCCTCGATTGCTCTGGCAGCTGGTAATGTTCCTGAAAATGCATACATAAACGTATAGCGTTCGGTCAACAACAAATCGTTCATCGAATGTTTATAAACAAAGCGCGTGGAAGTTTACGCGTGAAGTGATACGGACACGAGTGGTATTTAAGTTGTATAGCGTTTGGATATGTGCCAAACGCACAAGTAATCAAGGCGCGAATCGATCGAAGAATTAATGTTTTGAATCTGATGCTATAAATATTGGAGGATTAGTAAGCTCTCGTTGTTATACGCTAATACGAATAATAAAACAATACTGCAGTTTAGTTATTCAGCGTTAGAACCAAATGTGTGAAAATAAACAAGGATTATAATGCATGAGTGTAATTTTCTATTTTTGCTGTTTGGTTTTTGGTTAATAAAATATACAAAACGAAGGAGTGATTCATATGAATTGTTGAACAGCTGTCTTTAGGAAATAATCCGTCTTCAAATCAAATTATTAGCAAAGTTATGATATCTTTGCGCGGGTCAAGTTCGTATTAAGCACGCAGCGCCCCCTACAATCTAATGTAATAAAACGGACGAGGCACAAAATTATAGCGATCTTTATATACATAAGGCGGACATATAATTATTAAGTATGACCCGATTTGTATTATAATGGTGCTAAGATATACTGTAAAATTTGCAATAAACCATTGATGTGTGTAAAAATCATGTACAGAGTGAACAACACCAAAATAACAAAAATAACGTGCAACCTAAAACGTATACTTGATTTAGTGTTCATGATCATCCTTTCATGACTTTTGAAATAAATACAATCCCAATTGGAAGTTACCATCCCGAAGAGCGTTACAAAAACATATGCCAACTATGCGCAACGACTTCAGAAACATGATCAAAGTCGTAATAAAAGATACACAGCTATGGTTATGGGTTGACAAAATGACAGCTCGAAAAAGACATTCTACTTTGAATATTACAGTGCGTGATCTAGATCCTGTTAAAGCGAAATCCCCTACTACATTTAGCTAGAAAAGCGCACTGACGAGGCCAATTATGAAGGTAGTGCTGGATACGCTAAAAAATTTTAACTTTCAATTGAGCAACTGTTGATGTTGATGTGCGATAATCTAATGAAAAGTGTAGGTCATTCTCTTAAAGAAGTCTGTGAGACTTGTACATGTGTAAAGTTGATAATTTACATTGCATTAATTTCAAATATCAAACAAGTATTTTTGAAATCTTCCAACCGAATTTGAGAAGTCCACAGAGGGTGTCCTGGTATTCCTGAGATACCAGAACTAATTCTCACACCTTGGGAAACATGATTGAAAGCAGCTCTCTATTATTACGAGAATCTTCAACAAATAAAACTTGTGGTTCTACAATACAAAGCATTTATCAACCTTCTTTACAGTTATATCTCCAGTTGTTGGCAAATAGAAAGCACTGCAGTGGTGTAGCATCGAACATGTTAGACCTAGATGATAGGAATCCTCAGGCAGGAGAACTACCATATGATAGATTAAATTTACCCTCTAGCAAGCCATGAAATTTTTCTTCTTTAAATTTAATTTGGTAGAATAACTTGAAAAAGATGTAGATTGACTTATTCCATGGTGTTAGTGACAGCACTTAAGTATAGGTGGTTAAATTTATGCTACACCGGTGACATACGGTTGTCAGATTGGGTATTGACGTTTTGACAAATTACACACAAACGTTTGATTAGGAAGAAAAGTTTAAGAACAATAATAAAAAATGGTTACATTAAATGTTCAAAGTAACCTCCTTCATTTTCTATACATAACGCCACTCTTCGTTTCATATTATTGAAGACATTCGTTAAATTATGTGGTATAAATTCCTCATAGATAATTGGGAAGATCGCGGTGGAAAGTCTACTATCCGATTACCAAAGAATTCATGTAATAATTTCATCGTTTCCCTCGTTGTATTGGGTGTTGCATGAAAACATACTTCCGCGATAAAACATTTACAAACTAATAAGTCAATAAGAGGGATCAAAGAATTAATTTTAAATTGAACAATAGACATCCATATAATTCCAATCCGTGAGAGAAATGAAAGAAATTTCATCGAAACGTCGTGGAACTTCGGATTCTTCTGAGAAGCAGCTATGTACGCGAATCAATACCCAGAAGAATTATATTTCATCCAGGAAAATCGTAAAGAATATATATATATATATATGTGTGTATATGTATATATATATACATATACATAAGGTGTATTTGAGGTTCCGCTGGGGAGGTGGTATGCGTTGTTCTTCTCTTGGATTCCCTACGTTTTCAGAGTGTCCTGGACAGAACCTTGTTGACATTTCGATGGCATCGTAGCTCGGTACTCGGTCACTGATCGTAACAGAAAACAATTCTTAACATAATGATGCTGCTATATACAGTTACCCATGGTATTGATGGAATTATTCACGTGAAAGACAATGTGAGGAGACAAATCACAATTAACCATTTTCTTGCTAGAATCTAACAGTTGTGACTAAAATATTTAGTCAATCTATGAAAATTACACACTTTGTTATAAAGTATTATATAAAAATGAAAGAATTATTGTAATTGAGTGTTATAGGCCTTTTTCTGTTATGGAGCTTGAAAAATATACATAGTAACAGATTCACCTTCTTTCTGATAGAATATTCAAATTCCTGCATCAAGCCTTTTTGAAAACATACCAGAAAACCTATTGCGATATGGTTTTATTAAAACAAATGATTGGTGTGAATAGTAGTGAATGCAGTTTACATTCAAACATAAAGTTCTAATATTTTACTGTATCTCCAAGCATTCTTTGCTACATATATGTATATTATATTTCGAGCAATTTGTACAGGTGATAATTGAAGATGGAAGATATTCAAAGAATTCACGTAAAAGTTGTTTCTTTATTGCGATAATTTTTTTCAAGTTCAATTAAAAAAACCTTTCATTAAAGACCGTTAACGGAAAGTGACTCACTGGTCAGACTGGAGTTTTCTTTCTGATATAAATCCAACGAATATGATCGCGTGTCAAGATAAAGCAAAAATTACCTAGCCACTCCGTCTTGGTAGAGGTCAATATCGCGAATGTAAATGCTCCTTCGAACCACGGTGACTGCTGTATATTGGCAATTCCAAAAATAGCCAACAATGCTTTTATCGAATTAATAAAAAGATATTAAATAGATAAAATTGGAAATAATTTATTGAGAAGGTGAATTTTCAAGGTTAATATTGCTATTTTAGGAATCTGGACATTATCGTAATTTGCTTTGGGAACGACTCCTCCCCCATCGAATGGAATAAGCTAACTCATACTGTTAATGCGTGGAGTACCCGTCAAGTGATACATCTCGGATTGCTAGGTTCGTATATAGAGAGATTTGTTAGTTTGTGCTGCTGGTCTCAAAGTAATAAATGGAAGAACTTCTAACGAAATAAACATCATATTTCTGTGTTCTGTCATAATTGCACATTCGCTAAACCTTCGCTGTAAATAGCAAAGTTTTGCAAGCAGTAGTTACCAATCTGCAATCAGCTAACGTCATTAATGCATGAAAATGTCTAAATTAACAAAAAAAGAATACCGCGCTGGTTATTAAATTGTTAACAAAAGAAGGGAATAGACTTAATCGAATTGGTGATTTATCTCCTTCATATTCTACTGTAAAAAATGTTTCCGTTTGAGACAACAATCCCTTGAATATAATGACCAGGACTCGATCTAGGAGGGGCACGAGGGGACAAGCTGGGCAAATGCCCAAACTGGCAAAAATGAAGGGTGGCTAAATTGTCCTTAGAAGTTATTATGTTTGCCAAGAGCTGCCAAGTAGCTAGATCGGGCCTTGATAATGAGACCACTGAATTAATTGAAATAGAAACACCACAAAAAGAACACATTTATTGAGAAGTTGGTATTAGAAAATCTTGTCGGCAATATCTGAAATTTCTGAAACAAATGTTCGCTGAATTCTGCATGACCATCTGGTTATGAACAAGGTTAGTGAAAGATGGGTATTTGTACTCCTCAACGTCATGTATGGAGACGACCTAAAATTCATTTTCAAGTCCATTGTCGCAGGGGATGAAATAATGGTTTTGTATTATGATCCTCTACCTAAAAAGGAGTCGATGTAATGGCGACAATCAAAAAAGCAGAAATCGCTCAAACAACAGAAAAGATTGTGGCTGCAATATTTTGATTTTGCAAGAGATTTTAGTGATTGAAGTGCAGTACTTTATGACAATACACCCATTCATAGTTATAGTCCTGATGTAGCTTCTAATGACTATTTATTCTTCTATTAAAAAAAAATCTTGCGGACGTTGTTTCAATGGGGATATTGAGTAATAAGCAATTGGAATGCAACATTTTCAGGAGAAAACAAACAGATTATTAGAGTCTATACCATTTAACCTCGTATCGTATAATATTCTGGCAAATTGAAGACAATTAATATAGAGAAATCTTAAATCTGGTGTTTCAGTCCACTTTTCGTCTTTACGAGGGCGACCTGGCAACCTTTCTTATGGGAACTGTCAAAATGTCAGACGTCTACTGTGAATAGTTGTTGTGTTGAGTGTGTTTTTTGTAGCAAATCAGGCGATTTCGCAAAAATGGATAAAACCGAATTTCGTAAAAGACTTCTGAATGAGGAAACGGCCACGGAAATTCGAAATATTTTTTGGGATTCCCAATGTGTAACCCCTTTCGACTATCTGCAGAAGGAAAGGACGATCACGGGGCAATACTAAAGCGATTTATTGACCCGATTCGATGCAGTATTGAAGGAGAAACGGCCTCGTTTGCAGCGGAAAAAAGTATTTATCCACCACAACAATGCACCGGGGCTCATTCATCCCGCATCGTCGTGTCCAAATTGAATGAGTTGCGCTACGAATTAGTCTCTCATCTTTCATATTCACCGGACCTAGCTCCCAGCGACTGTTTCCTATTCCCAAATCTGAAAAATCACTGGGAGGAAAGAGATTTGCCTCAAATGAGGAGGTCATCGCCGCTACAGGTGGTTTTGCAGACCTCGAAACATCTTACTTTTCCGATGGCTTGAAGAGACTGGAGTACCTTTCGAAAGAGTGCATTAATCTTCGAGGAGGCTTCATCGAAAGATAAAAATAAAAAACCACACCAATACCGTGTATTTCTTGTCGAATCCAGAAACATTTCAGGTCGCCCTCATACACCTAAACGTTTCAATATCTAAGACGGCTATTGCATAATTATATTTGATTGTAGTGTAAAATTTAAAACACTACTTTAAGTAAAATAAAGAAACTCTAACTGTATCAACGGTTTTGGCTTCGAATTTATTAAATTCCCTCTGGACAAATTATAGATTACAATATCTTTTTGCAAATGTACTAATCTGACATGTATGTTCCTGAAAAAAATACATACTGACCAGGTGACAAACGACATTTATCCTTCAAACCAGAAAAAAACAATATTTTTTTGCTACTTTCTGTTACAACTGACAACTAATTTCTTTGTCCATCTTGTGTAATTATTTTACGTAATATCATTTGACCTAAAAAACGATTAGCTATCGTACACAGGAAGTAATAATTGCATGCTTTATTCTAACATAAACGTACTTCTATTGTGTAGGATAGTCAAATACACCACAAAAAAATGTATATGCGCTTTAAAAATTCATTATTACCGTAATACAGCATCAAGTAAATATTGACTGAGGTTATTAGTGGTCAATTTGTATCTTTTATCATATCAAAATTAGAAGTACAGTTTGCATCGTGCACACAAAAGCGATTGTTTAAACTTATTTGGTATAAAATTGTTAATAGTCAGGCATTTTTATATAATTGCAACTGTGTTTAAAATTAAAACATGTTAGAAGAATATTATTTACTACAGCCAATTCTATCAGCAATACACTAGTTAGAATTAAGTTCTGTTAATTTCTAAAAATACCAAGCATAGCTCTCGTTATATCTCGTTAAATGTTTTTGATTATCAATTTTTTTCCTGTATTAGACAAAATTAAGAAATGCCTTTAAACTAAGACAATCAAGAAAAATTTCATTCGTGACTGTAGAACTTTGTGTGATATTTATAATATTGCAGGGAACATAGTTACATAAAATAGGTCACCGGATGTGAGAATTCGAACAAATTTTCCTCTCAATTTAATAGATATAGCTTCCTCGTAGTACTTGCAGTAATATTTATATACATAATTCACAAATTCTTGCAAAAACACATATTTGAATTCCATGAAAATTTTTATATTGATTATAAAATTTGAAAATCTTGAATCATACCCTACTAGATAATGCTTTATAAAAGTGCTTTCAATAGCAATTTTTCAGCGATAGAAAAGTAAAAAGAAAATCAGAGGATAGTGAAAATAATTGATATTCAAGGTACACTATCGCGCATAAATTTATGACCACCTATTGCAAAATAAAATGTGAAAGAATCTATATCGTGGCAATGGTATAATATATATAAATTAAATTAACGTATGATGTAGTATAACACTAGATTTTGATGCCGTTGTTTTATTTCTAGAGAAAACTGCTTCAGGTACAAAACATGAAAAACAACGACTAACATTTTTGGCATTTGCTAATGCTAGTGGAGCTCATAAAGTCAACCCATTGGTTATTGGTAAGGCAAAAAGTCCTCTTCCTGTGTTGACTAACACTAGTCCAAATCAGCTTGTATTACGAAGTCAATTTTTAAGAATTGGTACCATAGTTCTTCTGTTCCTCAGATAAGTTTGTAAAGCAAATTTAATTTATCAAACATGAATCACCCAAAATTAGTAACAAGTCATTGTTTGATCTGTTGGAAGGTTACACGTTTCCAGAAATCAAGTGAACACTTAATAACAGCTCGTCTTATTTTGGATAATTCCCCAATAGAAGAATTATAGAGTAAAAATGGGCAAATTAAAACAATCTACCTAAATGTTACACCCCTTCTTCGATCAAATGGATCAGAATGCGATTCGACTTACAAACTTTGACCATAAAAGATGCTGTTGAAAATTTTATGTATATAACCGATTAGATCGTACAATGATTGCTAAACGTGAAGGGAAAAATTATAGATTTCAGTAATCAACAAGGCGAGGATCATTTGTCACTTAATGTATTGCAAGCAAAAATAGAAAAATGGTCGGACAGAAGCTCTAGCGGAAACGATATATATTTTAAACACATTACTGCCACATATACGTACTTATTGTTTATGTATTCACACGAAGAAATTAAAGATGAGGAGACTGAAGAAAAATCACAAAACAAAATTATCCAGACAGTGCAATAGATGCGCCGAATACATCAATTCAATGGCCAGAAGAATATGGACTTAGTTTCGAATATATTCAAATATTAAAAGAAATAAGAGAAACAACTGTAATACAAAAAATTGAAAAACAAACAAAAATTAAACAATTTTTTAGAATGTATTCTTACCTTTTTCAAATTAAAAAGATGCACAATTATAAATGAGTGAACAATTGTAACAATATTTATTATTTTAAGCATAAAATCAATCATTCTCTTTACCGTGAAATAATCTGCGTTTTATTTTGTTCACACTACTGAGCGTCTACCCCATTTATTTTGAAGTTCACCAAACTTAATCACAAAGAAATTTCGCCCATGGAAGCTTTTAGTTTGAAAAATGATATGATGAGTTTTAATACAGTCATAAGAATCGTATGTTGGAAAACAAACTAATTTCATTAGAAGTTCATTTAGAGTTTTGTAAAATGCGTTATATCTTGGTAAGATAGATGTTAGCTCGTCCTGACTTTTTCAAAGCTTACTATGAGAATAATAGTACTTTTCTCAAAAGCCCTTTAACCAATTTAAGAACAATAATCACAAAATTATTTGTGAATTACGTGATAATGAATGTATTGTCGTTATATATTTTCATTAACTAATGAATACGTTGATTTTTTTTAGAAAAAATATATGACAATTAAAAATTCTTTTATGTTATTAGCTTTCATGAGGTTACCTTAATTAAAACAAAATACGTTCATGTGTAATATTTTTTTCTGTTTTAAATATTACGTACTATGTACATATATACATTTAAAGTCATAAAACAAACAAGATTTAATAACTTCCTAAAAATTATTTCAATACAACAATTTTCCAACCATTTCTAGTTCAGGATTATAAAACAATTATTCTTGTGACATAAACTTGGTGTTATCATAAGAGGATGGCATTTATGTCATTTACGTGATAAGCAGTATCGCTCTTTGTAACGACGATCTACAGTTGAATTAATTATGGTAAGCTATGATGGATAAAAGAAAAAAAAAGATTGTTTGGCTCATAATTTATCTGGATATTTAGTTCTTATAAATCGTTTAAATAAATTACATATAAAGTGACAGGTTTTAAGAAAAGTCTTATTCATTGTAAATACAGATTTATTCTCCACAGAATGTATTGAAGGCAGTAAATAGTCGCGATGAATAATTGGCGCGAAGTGTGTGACTAATCTTTATTATTTCATTATTGTCGGTGTATTGTTGCTGGTTTTGCAAAAAAACTGCTGCTGATATTGAAAAATAAAGGTTAAGCGAATTAATTTTATTTATTCCTTTAATTTAAAAAATTCAAAAATACCTTTATTTTATCGATATATAAACAATGAAAACAATACCAAAAATTCCCTTAACCCTAACAGAATTCCCCTAAAAGGAAATTTAAAAAAATATATATATACACTCACCCACGTATTTTGTGAATGAAAAAAACAATTCCGTTGTCAATCAACCGCCACCTTCTAACTGACACCTATCAAAATCATATGGTGCCCTCCTCAACAGCTCCGTTTGTCGTCTTTCTCTTTAACGAAAGCACATGCACAACTCTCATAGCAACTTCTTGCACCGTACTGTTACTAAATTCTGTGAATACAAACAGAACGGTAGCGAATGCACGGTCCCCGCGAGTCTAGTGGGGATAGTCTATTAAGGATCAGACTGCGGTGCTGTTACTGTTACATGGCGAAAGCTCCGCCTTTATTGTGTTCGTCGTTCGTGAATCACTTGTGAAATCGAAAGCTCCGCCGCACGTACAGGCGGCAACCCCCTCGTAACGCCTGGCGCTTAGGCAACACTTCGAAGTTTGATCAAAGCGATAGACTGAACCCTTCACTAGCTTTTAAATTATTCATGAAGCTCTGAAACGTTTTTTTTTAACTGTTAAAGGTGCTTTTAATTCCTGAAACTTTGCGGTTTATAATTAATGAAGTATGGATGATACTTTGATACTTCTGAAATATATGTCTTACAAGAAAAAAATTTTCTTGTACATAATAAAAAAGTGTTCACACAAGTCCACCACTATATTTAATAAAATTTATATTGGGTCTATCGTTGAAAAATATATATTAGTATTTCGTAGATAAAATATAATTCTTTCGAGTCTTGTGATCCACGTAGATAGCTGGTTTTCAGAAGAATCTGAAGTCTCCTTTCATCTTCTTCTGAAGTCAGTCGTGGCAGAAGTGTATCACCTTCTCGCTTCAGAAGAAGACGAAAGAGCCTTCATCGATACGTCGAGCTACTCTTCAGGTACTTCTGAGAACTAACTACCCGGAAAAAAGTAACGTCTTTTTAACAAGAGGTTATAAAAAAACACCAGTTTAGAAGAAATGGAACGGTTATAGTTCCGCGATGCGGATATAAACTTAAAATACTAAATTTTAGATATGTGAAGTTAACTTTTGTTTTTAATTTAAATGGATCATAATAAAATAATAAATAAATATTAGAGATTCTTAAACTATTGTTTGATCTAAAAGATAAGACGAATCTTTAAGTGGTCATACAAGCTGCGTTAAAAAAAAAACTTTTAAATAGTATCTCGGACTTTCACGGCCGTTTGTCATAGTCGTAACGGTTGTCGGGTACCGCCGTGTCAAAGGTACTGAAACTGAACTTTTGAAAATGCGAACTGCAGTTGTTCGCAAAACGTCACGGACAACAAACCTAAGACACGGCGGAATCCAACAACCGTTACGACTATAAAAAAAAACTTTTGTTTATATTTTCGACGAATCCAATACAAAAATCGCTGACATCACCCGATTGATGTTATTCTAATCACTATATTGGTATAAATATACTCAAAGATGAGTAGTTCAGTTGATAGAATATAGAGCGCGCTAACGTACTTTCTTCGCCACCATCTATACTTCTCTTAAGGAACTATTCTTTACGCGTGTGTAGTGTATATATACCACAAGCATACTTTCGATGTGTCCGGTGACCGTAATTGTCAGTAAGAGAAGGATGAAATAATATTTCTATAAGTTAACAAAGCCGAAAAATATGCACACTATTCTGCAGGGTGATTGTGAGTCAGTATGCTAACTGTATCTAACGCCATTCTCAACCCTTGTTTAACTACTGCTACAAAATCCTATTCTCACACCGACCTTTTCAATTTGAATAGATTCAATGAGGCCCACATTCATTTTCTTCATTACTTAGAAAGTAAACCCACGTGATCTCTGACATAACAAACTATGAATAATACGCTAGTAACGGTTAAATATTCCTAACATTTCTGGTTAGAAAGCCACCAAGTCAATATTTGACAGTTGACTTTTATGCGCTCGGATGTCGTATTGTGCCATATATGGTTTGTTTTTTAAAAGCTACAAACTTTTGTAATATAATTGTTTTCTTATGTTTTACCTGTAATTATTTACATATAATATCCTAACCTAATTTCATTTGTCAATATCTAAATGAAAATCTATGTAGGAATTTTGTTTGACCATTATCACACAATTAAACAGGTTGCATAAGTAAAAGGGATTCACTCAGGTTTCGTTTCTAAATAAATGTACTGTACAATAATAAATTATAAGTACCCATTATTGTAATTTCGGTTGATTATGTAATAGTACTTTACTATGACTATTTTCCTACTAAAACTTTGACAATTATTATAAGTTATATTGACAGACATACTTTCATATTATCTTTTCTACTGTTTTCATTATTTTCGTGTTATGTGATGAGTAAGTCTGTGTTTAGAAAATAAAAGAGAACATCTTCACTATTTATTGTACATTTAATAAATGAATAAAGTTACAAAAAGAAATGGAAAATATATGTTTAATAATTATTGTAGATGCAAAAGAAATTGCTTAAATTATAGAACAATCTCTTTTATTACAATGATTGTAAAAGATGTGGGGTTACATAACGCACGATCATTTTAATAAACTACGCACCACATAAATTAAGTAATTATTTGGGACACAGTGTTTCGAGAGAATAGGATCTATTATCCTCCCAAACGACTCAGTTCCTGAATAGGTAACTAATTTGTGCGATCGAGTTTACTATGATACTTGTGCAATCTATTTTATTTGTTAAAATAGCGTTTTTTTTTTATTGAAATATAACTTAGTTTTCAAATAAAGCAATTTTTATGATGTGTAATGCCAATCTACAATGTTGGTTGTATACGTAAAAGAGGTCATGTGAATTTAAGTTATTCTCCAGCACATTACATGTGTTTGCCTATATTTTTCTATTTAATTACTTATTTATGTAGGTTTGGTTTCTCATATTCTATTGAAACAATTTGAATAGCTAGAGATAAAGACAAAACTTAACCATTCGATTGTAATATTCCTTATGTTTGGTCAAATTTTTATACAAATATAAATAGTTATGCTATAATTAATTGCAAATATTTGGTTCTACAATTGTAGACTTTCTACCTAAATAGAAGTATTTATCAGTGCTCAAATTTATCTTTACTACCTAATACCTCCCTGTTCACTTTGTGTTTGTCCCTCGCATAATTCGAACATGACCAAGAAGACATCGGTGCGCACCGGAATTCCGCTAAATAAAACCAATGGATAGTAAATACATTTTGAACGGTTAGCATAGGCAACCATGTATACTGCCACTAATCTAACAAAAATGTTTTACTGCCAGGTAAGTAAATGGTTCTTCGACTCTAAATTCGCTTATATTATTAAAATTTCTGTTAAAATAGTAACTCATGATGTCGGTAATAACTGATAAAATATTAGAAATAAAACTGAATGTAACCGGTAAAGAATTAAAAATAACTTATCAATTTATTACCGCCATCTGTGTTCGAAATTACGAACTGCTTGTATAGATCACTACTTCCTTAAAACATCATTATCTTAGGAAACGATAAAACAATCGCCGGTTATTAGCGGTTCCACGTTTACCGCCATCTGCGCAGCTTAGAAGAAACTAACAATAATTAAAATACTACACACTTACATTAAATTTAAATTGAAGAATGCTAAAAGAGCAAACTATACCTAGTATAGCAAGATTTTATGTTAATACTCCATAAAATTTTGCTGTGTTACTTAGAGTTTGCGCTTGAAAAATACAATAAGCGAATTATTATATTATCTTGCGATTATTCAAAGAAATGGTTGCACTCTGTTTAGCTTCTGATGAAACATTTCTAGCGAACTTTTTAAATTTAACCTATCCTGTCATCTATTACCTTGGAAGAAACTAAAAGATATAGGGATAGCATCGTATAATGATAACTATATACACTCTGACTTACAAAAGTTTACCTTATTAAAATTTCTTCAGCAGCTGAAAGCGAATGATTCCTAAAAGTGACTCAAGAAATATTATTATCTAGTAAATTTATGATTACAGTCACAGTTGCTTCATTAAAACGGTACCTGCTTCTAAATTCCCCCTGGCTGTACATTTTAAAAGGATTACGGCTGATTTTAAGAAATTGGCCATTATTTCTGCGGCCTCTTCATCTGAGGAACTCGACGAAGATTCCATTATTATTTAACTAACGGTGTCGTCTTTTAAAAATTAAAAAAAATGTCCCTACTTTGAAGTGCAATTCTTAAATTTTATTGATAAACAAAACACGGAAGGTTTAGATATTGCTCGATTTCCACAAGACTTCAATTTTATTTTTATAAATATTGTTTTCAGTTTCAATGCGTAATTCGCTTCGATACCACTCACCTCTTATTGAAAAAAAAGCTTTGGCCTTAATAATCAACAACACGCGAAAAAGGTGGTTGAGTGAACTAAGTATGCGTCAATTAACTTATCTAAGCCTTATAGGTTCGATAACTTATTAAGCCATTATTAATTCAATAACGATTTTTGCATTTTATCGAATCCATAACTTTATGGAAACCGATATAAATCCTCTTAGAGATGGGGCATTATTGGAAAAATACATTTCAACGCTTGTTTAATACGAATGGGGTCAAGGTAACATATAGACAAAAATATCGTAAAGGCCTTAAAATATTTTATTTATATCAGGTATATGTACACCTTCATAAATCAAACTATACAATATTATCAGTGTATGGCATCTAATATTTATATACAAAACAGATACTTCTTTTTGCAAATTTTTAAGAAATCTTACGCTAATAATCATATACCTTAGGCTATAAATTCACAGATAATCGCATGTAAAACTGAGAGATGACGTTCTGTATTTGGGATAAACCAGGTTGGTTCAATACAAAACGACTTACTGACAAAAAAACAAGAAAAGTAAAAGAAAAGACAATAAGAGAAAACGGAAAGATACACTAATTAATGCACATAGAAAGTATAATTGTGCATCTTTATAATAGTCCAATAGTTTGTGACTGCAATTTTATTTATCGAATTGCGCCTTTATTTTTACGAACCAAAGCAGTATTGATCGATGTTTCATACTTCTCCAATACATCATTAGGTTTACTAGCCTTTAAACAGAAATTATTATTATTGAAAAATATCGCATTCATTACTTAAGTTACCTAGATGAAGATAAAAATAATGAAGAATAAATATTTTTAAATGAAAGAAATAATAATAAGGCACGCACACACTCAAACAAAGGGGATAGATTATAAATATAATGAATAAAAATAAAATAATTATACGTGAGCATGCAGTACAAACCATATTTGTTAAATTATTTAGACTATCACTAATATATTGTGTTATTTGTATGTATAAGAACAATAATGTAGAATTTCAATGCAGCATGGGTAGCTTGGACAGAAGAAATTTATTTATTGCAAATCCATACGGGAGGATACGTTGAGCTTGAGCGCTTTGGAAACACCCGAACAGTCGAAATTTACATACTTCTAGACTAGATTAAATAAAATATCACAAGTTCAATTGCGTAAATGTATGTCACGAATTTATTTTTATCGGTATCGGCCAAAATCGAATATTTTACGTTTCATGTAAAGTTGGAACTAATTTAGGCGTGATTAGTCAAATATTATCAATGTGCTTAACAATAACATTATTATCGTCGTCATAATACTGTCTCACGTACTTATACACCTTTAAGTTTTAAACATGCATATACAATGTAATTGTATACAGGATGTCCTTTAATACATTACTTCCACTAACAGTACCAAAGCTGAATAAGCTAACAGCGAACTTATGAATATCCTAGATATACAGGTGAAACAAAAAGCTTGAACTTTCGAAAAACGTAGCGGCAACTATGTATAGTTGGAAACATTGCCGAACAAGAACTTATACTACAGTTCGGATATTGTAGGTAGCGATACGTACATAGTAAGTTGTCATTATTGGGAAAAGGCGGCTGTATTCTGTGGCATACGACATTTGAAGTAGAGCATAATATCGCATTACTTGTTCGCTTCGCCGCTCTGTAAAAGGTGATCCAAGCTAATCGAGTACCGATGTAGTTATGAAGACAATTTATACAAAATTTGAAAACCAATTTGATATGAATACGGTAATTATTTTTGAATTGTGTTGTATTTTGCATTGCTGGGGTTTTACGTAATGAATAACTTATGAATTTAAAAGTAATAGAGGACAAACAAATAATTCTGGCTGTTCGTATAACTAAAATAACGACCCACAGGCCTTGATAATTTATGATCACTTCAGAGTTTGAAAAAAAGTAAATTCTATAAAATTATTTAACAAATCGCAAAGATGATTTTAGGTGAAAATCAAACTGACAACATACAGTGGTGGACAAAAAAACCAGGTACAAAGTACGTGGTAATAGTACAGAGTGATTTTATATGTTTGAGGACAGTTTAAATTTCGCGCGGTGGATTCTAGGGGATTTGACATGTTAAGTGTGGCCATTGTGAATACCGGTCCTGTCAACTGCCTGTGCGACACGTTATTTATTATTCGTTATTTATATTCATTTTATTCGCTATTATTTGCTTCATTTTTACTTGTAATCTGTTCTTCTTAGAGCTACTGTTAATATTTCATTCCATTTTTTTATCACATTTAGATTAATTTTCTGCTTAGAAAATCAATATGAAATTGATTTTTTGTTGTCAATATTTTATCACCCATCCAAAATCTATTTGCTACGCTACTGGTTACGAATTCAAAACCAAATCCCAACGTAACAAAAATTTAGCAAGGCGTGAAATTTAAACTGTCCTCAAACATTTAAAATCACTCAGTATTAAGCTTCTAATACCGCTACTGATTGTTTACTGCTTATGACATCTGGTGGTGGATGGCCGCAATTAGTTTTGAAAACGTCTGGTACTAAAGCAAATACCATTTGATTACACTTGCTGTAATTCCCCGGTATTACTGGGATTTCGAGTCATATGAACGCGGTCATAAAAACAGGTACACCCAGTTAAAATAAGATTCGTGAAGTAAAGTTAACCCAAAAATTTTAAAGGTAAGATCAATTTCTTCAATCTAGAATACGTATAAATATTGTGGTAATTATTTGTTATACTTAAATAAAATTGTTCTAAAGCGGAACGAACCATCATTAGAAGATTGCGTACGAAAAGAAAACGATTAGGGAAATTGAAAGTATTAAACCGATCTTCAAATATGATCACCAATGCCCTTAAACCGGCATTTCCAGGAACGAGGACGACCGAGAAAAACATCTCCACACATGAATCGTTGTATTACGAGACTAACAAAACAGAATCCACTTGCAACTACGGAGTTTGCAATTGTAAGAGAAATGGATGTCGATATTAGTGCCCGTATAATACGCTGCCGATTGGCGGCGAATAATTTGCAAGACAGAGCCGCAAGAAAAGTTCCACTATTAAAAAAAATATATATTGCAGCCAAACTGATGTTTGCAAGAACTTGCACGGAATGGAAGTTGAAAGATGGAGAAATATACTATGAAGTGACGAAACGAAAATTACTCGGATCTGCCGGCAGACTTTAAATTCGTGGGTCAGTAAATAAAGAATTGTCACCACCTCATTATGGTGTGGGGCTATTTTTCATGGCATGGGGTCGGTCCAATTCATTGGATTAAGGACATTATGACCACAGAAATTTACAGAGATATTTTGCAAGATGTTATGCTTCCGTATGCCGAGGATAACCTGTCTTTGATTTGGATCTATCAGGAAGATAATGATCCTAAACACACATCCAAGTGTGTCAAACAGTGGTTTATCATAAATAATATTCGAATTTTGGGGTGACCAGCTCATTCGCCAGATATCAATCTAATAGAGAACCAATGGAAGTGTGTTAAGGATTTATAGCAACACAAAAAAAATAAAATATCAGAACGAACTATGACATAGCTAAGCAGATAAAGAAACTTGGTACGCTATACCACTTGCAACATGCCAGCGGTTAGTAAATTCTCTGTCTAACCGGTGACGTGCTATAATACGTAACAATAAAGTACTAAGCATACATTACACTACTATATACTGACCAACCAGTTTGAAGTACGTGCTGTATTTATTGCAACACTTTTATTACTTGTACCTATTATTTTGTCCGAGGAGAAGTTCTCGTTTTCTTTTTATTTTAGTTAAATCTTTGCCAAGCATCCTTTCAATTTATATGTATGTTCTTTATTACTAAATAAAGACTATTTTCGTTTTCAAAACCCAATGTTGTTTTCTGTTATTTTATTGGACAATATTTTTCTGCACCACGTCTGTAAAGTTTCTTTATCAACCTCGCCTTTTTAAATCTCAGATTCCTTCGATAAAGAATCACTTTACTGAATTGTTTCATAATAAGTTATTATGCAACACATATTAGTTAAGTTTATCTTCATAACTGTAAACCTTCATAGTTGTAATGTATTAATTAACATCCTGTATATATATCAGGGCCACTTCGTACATTTTCTTTGTTATAATTAAGTATGTATAATTTCTACACTATTCCTAAGTCAGTACATAACCTCTTTATACTCATTATTGCACAAATTATTATCTGTTGATACTAACCCATCCTGCAATGTCTGTAGCGTATATAATTACAAAAAAGTAAACATTATTAGAAGGGAATTAAATTAAACAGACTAAATAATAATAATATTAATAATAATAATAATCATAATAATACAAGAAAACTTCTTTTCTAAACCAGTAAATTCATATCCTGACGGAGTATAGACTAGTAAATGTATACACGACATAATCAGTCGCAAAACGAACACATTTTATATATATTTATTATATATGATATTTTTATAGATATACATAACGCGATTTCAATACATAAATAAATTAATTTAAAAGCAGTCTCGCAATTATATCAAATATTTACATCATTAAGCTATACCGTGATTGTAATACTTTAAAATCGTCAAAATAGATAAATTTTAAAAATAAAATTTATTATACAAGTCCACAAAATCAATATCTGTGCATCGAGAAGTAACAATAGTCTATTAAACATTCCATTTTAAAACTGACTATATAATAACATATAGAATGCTTCCTTGATGCATTATAAAGATAAGAAAATTACTGTAGCAATATTCGGAAAACATCTCTAAATTAGACAATGGTCGTAAAAGCCTACACGTATTTACAATTTTATCTCCTTATTTACCAAAATCATAAATTTGATGTTCAAACAGAGTATTAGCACATTTTTTGAAGTAAGAACAATTTTAGTATTAATGCAATATTAAGTTTTCCTCTATGAGTAAAGTCCAATTAAGCGCTCAAATTTTCCAGTCCCATAACGATCCTGGTATTACAAAACTTTGCCAACATTTTAGTTCAAGTCTTATGAACCTTAGAGAAAAAAGCAAAAATGGATTTTGTGTCAATTAGGTCAATTATGTATCCTTAACATGTGCTGTTATAAAGCTGTTATGTTAAGATGTACATGTTATGTTACGTACCAACATATTTTAAAAGTATGTATCCTTTACATATGTGATACATACATGTTGGTTTAACAGACCTGTTATGATTTGTATGTTAAAATTAAGTTCAACATAAATTTGCAAACACTGTTGGTAGACCTGCTGCTAAAGATAACAAGTATGTTAGGAGTAAAACATGGTTTATTCTCAAAAATGGACGGATTAGTAAATTTATTTATCGTAATTGAAATTGGAGAAGTAAAACAGAGCTTTGTTGTAACTATATGCACGTAAGTAGAAACCACTAACGATTATATGATTTTCTTCTATAAAATTTAATAAATATCCGTATTACTCTTTTGATGTTTTTGGTAAATGTTTCCGTTCTAAAGCCATTTTTCTTGCATCGAAACTGCAATATCACTAAATAAATTTGTGCGTAGACACACGTGTAATTATAAAACATAACCGCAACCACGTTTAATAACAAGAAAATAGTTACTGATGAATTTCAGTCGAATATAGTCGAATACTCCGATATTATATGAAGAGCGTATTATACCTTTTCTTTTCTATCAACTAAAATATGTATAAAGCTTTTCTTTGCGGATCATATAGAAATACTTACGAAACTTTGTTCCTGTTATTCTAACAAGGATGATAACATAACAGTTTTTACAAGGATATAAACTGTTAAGAAATCACAAAGTTGTTATGGACAGCGTTATAATTCAACATGTTTGAAAACAACATTCATGTTATTCTTTATAACACAAAGGATGCATACTTGGTCTGAATTAGTTTTCTCATAACAGTCACTCGTTTATCACAATATAAAATTCCGTATTTAAGAAGGTTTTCCCCTTAAAATATTAAAGAGCGAAGAAATTTCGCTATCTTATGCTGCAGTTAAAGATAGTTTGAAGCTATTCGAATGGGACAGGAATCCTTGGAAGATGACGCAAAAATATGAACCATGATGGAAGTAAAACGGGCACCAGCACACTGACGAAGAAGTCATTTTGGAGACAAAGAGAAGGAATATTTTTCTAGAGGTATTGAATTTGTTGTTGAAATGCAATAAGTGCTTGATTGATATCGGGGGGAGACTATATCGCAAAGTAAAATTTAATTGTTCCTTTTAATTGTTAGTCTGGAAATTTTTAGCGTCACCCTCCTATGTACAAGAAAAAATTATAAGGATGTTTTTTTCCCATTCGAATGGGTGAGAAACGTTACAATTTGCAACGCAATTTAAATTAGAAAATTATACACGAAAAAACTGGCACAAGCAGTATTTTGCTTTTTAAATAACGCACTGTGGCGCAGGCGCAATTTGCCGAAACATAAGGTCTGATCGAGTCCACTACAGCCTAGGTAATATACAAAGCAATAGTTGAAACGAAAAATATTTTTGGTAAAAGTTTTTATGGAGTTTCAAAGCTATTAAATATTGTTGATATTTTAAATTAAAATATCATAATTTTTTGATGGAACAAATAAATAAGTTAATTCTTCGATCAATAATTACAATGGCATAGGAATTAGGTATTTTACAACTTCCTTTTAACAAAAGAAAGATAAATAAACCAATTAGATAAAGAAGTATTAAATAGACTCTATTATTTAGATCTAACACAAATCTAGGAATAGCTTTCCTATTTTTCATATTTTCTGGTGAAACACTTCAGGCATTTTTAGAAATTCAACTTCCTAATATAACTAGATTGTACAGAGTGATTTTATATGTTTGAGGACAGTGAGGACAGATGTTAAGAGTGGCCATTGTGAGTATCGGTCCTGTCAACTGCCTGTGCGACACGTTATTTATTATTCGTTATTTATATTCATTTTATTCGTTATTATTTGCTTCATTTCTACTTGTAATCTGTTCTTCTTAGAGCTACTGCTTATCAGTGTTATTTTCCATTTTGCTTAGAAAATCAATATGAAATTGATTTTTTGAAGATCTGTTGTCAATATTTTATCACCCATCCAAAATCTATTTGCTACGCTACTGGTTACGCATTCAAAACCAAATCGCCAACGTGACAAAAATTTAGCAAGGCGCGAAATTTAAACTATCCTCAAACATTTAAAATCACTCAGTATTTATAATGTCACCAGGTCAGTTGGGTCAGTTGAGTTCACAGATGTACATATATACATTTACGAACTCAAGACAAAATTTATGACGTTTATTGCTCTGCAAAGATACATACATTCACTTCAACGTTTATTCCTTTACCGACTGGTTATAAATGTACACATGTTTTTTTTATTTTAACGGTTTTTAACAAAAAAAGACATTACCAATTCACCAGTGTAACACAAAAAGTTATGTTGTGCAAACTTTGCTATGTAAAAATTAGTATTTTTTTTTTATTATCGTTGGGTTAACTGAAAGTGGGATGTAAGCATGACATGTTTACCTAATAGCTTAAAAAGTCAATATACACTTTTAAGATATTTTCGCTTCAACAATGACTTCAATCAAAAATCAGATGTTCTACTATTTTTGTCCTACCTTGTATACAAATGTACCAACATTAACATTATTATAATATGAATACACCGTATACAAGAAAAAAGGTTGATCATCAAATGCAATTTACAAATTTCAAAAGATATCTTTTTACATCTGTTTGTGTACATAAACTTGGAAAGAAAACAATTAACATAGCTTTATAATGTGTATTCATCGGCCTTTACTTTGTTGGCAAATGTACGCAGTCACTGATAATTACAGAGGTTAACACTGCATCAGCATATAAGAGAATGAAAATAAAAAGTCCTAAAAGAAATTTCTGTAAAGTTAGATGTATTTTTCCGCTGACAGAACCAACATCCACTTTAGGGAAAAAGAAACAGTATCAATTAATACCTTTTCTTGTTGTAACGATCTTTTAGGATGATTTTAACGACAAATGCTAGCCCAGACTGTCTCGCCAGGAACCCGATAATCAATATCTGGAAAAGCCTGAGTTGCAGAGATCTAAAAATTTGATGATATACTGTCAATCTGTATATGTCAATTTGTTATAACTAGAGACCGGATTATATGCAAAGTGCATATATTTTATCTTATTTATTTATTATATTTTACGTCTATATGTAATTAATTAATAGTTAATTAACTTTAATCAGTGTAAGACATCTACAAATAGACGTAAAATATAATAAATAAATAGAATAAAATATATGCACTTTGCATATAATCCGGTCTCTAGTTATAACACACAGGATATTTAAGTTAAAATATGTAAGTTTATGTGGACTTCACTTCCAAATAACAAACGTATTAGTAACCTGCCAAATCTTCAATATCGATAGTTGCAGTTGTAGGTGGAATATAAGGGTTAAAAAGCACTTGGCTTAAAGTTCATCTATTTTATACCTTAAATTATTAATTGAAATATTAGTTGTCCAACACAATATTTTCTGTCAGTCCCTCTCCTTTTCACTCAAAAGCCGTACGTGATACAATACTCTAAGCCAAATTACCTTATTTTCTCTTAATTGTAAGCAATATGTCGTAAAAATGAACAGATTTCATTCGAATTCATTTTAATTTACTATTTTTAAAAATCAGTTTTTTTTTGTAGCATAAATAGTAAATTAACCTACAGAATTCATTGCAACTTATCCAAAAGTGTTACTTTCCATTTATTAGCTCACTAACCTTCCAAAAGTAAAAGAAAGCACTACCATTTTTGATTACTTTCGATGCACACATATCACTACAATAGAATCAAACAAACCGAGATATTTTTTTTATCTCACGTATTACAATCACAAAATGATTGCAGATCGAAACGGAATCATTGGTGAAACCACACAATTTTTTTTTCTCATGTATCATTTAACCAGGACCGAAAAGTGAAAACGAGAATTCATTAATAAAGTTAATGACACAAACTTTTCCATTCCGACGATCTGCAACGTTGTGCAAAATTACTAAGTACTCACTGAAATAATATAATATTTCCAACATTGTTATGATATATCGTTTTGTTGAAAAAGTCGACGTTGAGGTTCGGGGGTGTAATGGAAACGAGCACGCAGATGCTGAGGCGAACCAGGAACAGATGTACTTTCGGATAGTCTTCGAGGTGGTGGTATCGGAGGTGTTGGAGAAATATACCTGAGAAATTGTGGAGATTATTTATTAAATTAATTAATGAATAAATAACACTGGCTAATAAAATTTTTACCCGTAGCAACTGATAAATTGAGTTGGGATATTTTTTCCGCGTACCAGGAGCGCAACAAGGTGAGTGTACGAACAAACGGGTTCTCACATATATATGTACGTATTATATTTTATATATAAATAACATACTCCGTCATATTCACAGCAATTGGGTAGCGCAAAGTGGATGAGACTGACAAAAAGTATGCAGCATGACGTAAATTTCCATATTTGTCGCGGAATGACCGCTCGAGATCTACAGGTGCAATACACACATAATTAAAATCATTTTTAGAAATAGATAGCGGATCTATACATGCATTATCACCAATTTATTTTAATTTGATAAAATCCAAATCTTTCCTTATAACATTTTCGAAGTTTTCACCCATATAGCAGTGGCCGTACATCGTTCATAATTTGCATCAACTCCACCAACGATAACCCAGTGTTTTGAAGTCGTGAACAGTTTATCGCAAACTTTACAGTATATTCTAAACTTTACAGTACCATTATTATATAAATCGAGAAATTCATCAATAAACTTTCACACTGCGTCATCCGATGGTTTCATTTTTTTCTCTTCCGCACGTCCCTCATTTAATAATTATACCTTATATAAAGATCCGCTCGATGCTAACTTATAATTCTGCGCTTCTTCCGTTTCACTATATTACACTTGTGGTGCGCTGCGTACTCAATACGAACCAGGCTCACCGAAAGGTATCCCAACTCTGGTGATAAAATGTGGTATATGTCATTTGGAAAATGATACTATTGGCAAAATTGTTGTATCTCCACTACTACATCTTATGTATTGCAAGTTATTTTTGCATACCTATACTGCTCAAAATATCTACGGTAATGAGAAATGTTGTTCGCGTCATGTTCAATGATGAAGTAATATCTACTTTTCTAATTCGGATTATTCTACTAATGAGCACGATAAACGTTTCCACCACTATATTTCTGGAGTGGAAAAACAGTATCAAGGTAAATGGAACCCTGTTGTGTTAGTAGATTACTGTTAGACGTTAAGAAGGGAGGCTGTGGATATTGTTTATAAGAGGCAATGTAATATTTCGCCATATTTTAAGTGTAAAAAATTTAAATAATTATTAACGCATGTTATAAACAGAAGAATGTTTTCATTAATATCTAAACAAAATTAGATCTAACTTATCTTCTATCGATGTATCTTTCATTGGCACAAATGTTTCTATGCTTTTTATTTACGTATTTTCCTAACAAAACCAAAAGTTAAAATTTATTAACTAGTATAATCGCAACACTTACCTTCTAGGTAAGCTAGGAGACCCGGGTGTTGAACTATCGATATAGTTTCTCCTTAAAGCCAATGGGCTTTGATCGCCACTGAGTCCCCTATTTAATCTCGGAGGAGGCTCTGGACTTTGATGTCTCGATGACCTGCCGCTCTTATCGCCGCCCAATTGTAATTTCATGTAGGATGCAAAGCGTTTTTTACCTAATTTCAAAATTTATTTAATATCCATATATGTTTTATTTAATCCTGAAAATAATGTCACTATTATCAGGTTGCAAAGTGACTAAAAGTAGCTTTACTTTCATACATTCTGTCAATCTCTTCGGTACTTATAAGCTGAAATTGCTAGTTGTTGGAAAGGAAAAATAAATCTAGGGCAATTAATAGAAGTCTAAATCTTCCAATATGTGCCAAAGTAAGAGGTATAAAAGCTAAGTTAAAAGAAAAACGAGGTAATCTCAAAGCATTGCTTATTTTGAGTAATGCTGTTGAATATTCCCATGTGGAATAACTCTATGTCGAAGACAAAAGCATTGAAATAATGTGTCTACCCCTCCCTCTATTTAGCCAATAGATGAAACGTGATTCAAAAGATGAAACTACATTATTACAAACGTCTACCATGATGTCTATCAACGCGGATAATGTTTAAGGTATGCCCTCTTTTTTAAAGAATGTTTATTTGCTCTCCATTAAAGACCTTTGGCTTGTTGTACAATCTAACAAATATCTCGTGACAATAATGAGTGATCCTACGCTCATTGTAGATTCAACCTTTTTATCAGCGAACCAATCTCATGTGTCCGTTGAAGAGTAACGGCTGTAACTTATACTCCATTCACGTTAATAATGCAGAATTAGAATAGATAGGCCTTAAACATACATAATTGAAATTATTTGTTCAGTTTTTTCACGCTACCACTTGATATACATCAAACTCATATGTTTATTTCGTTTGTTATTTTATAAATAAAATGCTAACAGTAAACAAATCTTTTTTATTAAATTTAATTCAGATATGAAGAGAAGAAAACTATATAAATTTGTAATATGTGCAATTAAGCGGTTGCTATAATTAATTAGTATATTTAATGGTTTATTGTAGTCATTAATATGTGTTCAAGTGATATTAGCGACTTCACCCGGGGTCGCATCGTTGGCCAGATTGAACGAGGCGCTTCGCAACGTGAAATAAGTAAATTTTTAAATATTCCATTTCCACATTGTGTCCACAGTTAACCGTGTGATTACACAATTTAAACGCAAGGAAAAAACAACAGTGGAGCCGACACCAGGTCGTGCCGGATCTTCTGAAAGAAGTAAAAGGGTGCTTGTGTGCGAAATGTTAAGAGAACCGCGAAAAAGTACAGCTAAGCTTGCGGCAACTTCACAGAAAAGTCAGCGCATCATTCTGCGATACCTCCTGTGGGGATGTATAAAAGGGTGGCAAAGAAAAAACCTCTCCTTACGGCGTTTCAAAAACGGCGCCGAATGGCTTGGGCAATCGAAATGCGAACGAAGCCCGAAGAGTTTTGGCGGTCTGTCATTCTTTCAGACGAAAGCAGATACTGCCAATTCAGTGATAGTGGTCGTACGTGGGTATGCAGACGTTCGTCACAGCAACTGGACGACAAATTTTCGCATCAGAGGGGCGCGATACGGTATGGTGGAAGATCGCAATTAGTAATCTGCGACGGAAATATAAATGCGGCAAAATATATCCAAATATTAACAGAAGGACTGCTACCGATATTCGACAACGCCATTTTATCTAAAGAAGACGCCACTTTTATGGAGGATGGAGCACCCTGCCACAAAGCAAGAACAACAACCACATGGAAAGAGGAACAGGGGATTCGGATTTTACCATGGCTAGGCCAATCACCAGACATGAATCCGATAGAGAATGTTTGGCACACAATACGGACAAATATGGCGAAACGACCCCGAAAACCCAGCAATAAGGAAGAACTCGTGGCAGCTGTTACAGAAGAGTGGTTAAATATTCCAGAAGACACCATTAATCATTTAATAGATTCTATGCCACGACGACTCGCAGCACTTCACGCAAGTAAAGATGGATCTACAAAATATTAGTCTAATTTAAAAATTTTAAAATATTTTGTATATATAACGAGAATAGAATCTTTTTTTGAATTAGTAGGTGTCTATTTTATTCTGTCACCCTAGTGTATATAACCATTCATGTCGAAGCTATACTTTCAATTTTTTTTTATTCTGGTTTATCCATAGCAATATTGATATTTTAATGTTTGCCATTTATGTTCTCTTCGATTAACTCCAAATGCAATCTGATTTACTTTCCAACGTAATTAAATAAGCCCCAACTATTTCGAAGTGAAGTATGAAGTATAGTCTTTTTTACCAGTGCACAACTTTCGCGAGATTTTTATCGGGCTGTACTACCTCGACTTATTCAACAGCAATGAAAGCAAGACTGTGGCTCGATGTGAATGAACTGGTCGCAACAAATGAAAATGCTCCGGATATTGAACCGCATCAAGTCAATAATGAGCAAATACGTGAGATTATCGATATTTGCAAGCCACATTACTCAGATGGATATAACCAATAACGAAATTGTATAATGGCTTATAATGAAGGTAATGAAAATATTCTAGCTACAGATAAAGAGATAATACTATTATTAACAGCGGACCATACAAGGAAGCGAAGAAGAAATAATACTGCATACAAGAGTACTGAAGTGTTTTCACCAGTGAATCAATAATCAATGGAATACAAAAAATAACGGACAAAATCAGCAACTGTTACTTCTACAACAAATTAGATATCAAACAGCTGCTGCTTATATAAAATCCCTAAAGCAATATCATATTTGTTCATATTTTGTTTAGTACTAAAGTATAATTAGAAATAAAATTTTGTTATGTAAACACTCATTGGAAGCAATTTAGGTGCACAAAAAGTACCTGAATCTAATTTAGCCGCCTCTTCAGCTTCGCGGGCCTGCTGCTGTTGCTTCTGTTGATGTTCGAAACGTTGCCGAACGATTGGACTAGAGCTTTCATAATAAGGTTGCTGCTGTTCGTCATTATGATACGGGCTTCTATAACCAATAGAAGACGAATCAAGAGGCGAACCCAGCCTACTATCCGATTTCCTAACAAAGTAGGGCGACGACAGTCCGGGCTGGTAATCGATTTTCCTCGTTAAAATCGGCGACGTGAAAGGACTGTTGTCGGAACTGATGTCATTTCGTCGCTGGAAGTGAGGTGATTTCATGAGAGCCCGATCCTGACTCGTAGCGTTCTTCGCGTTCATCTGACTCTGATACGACTGGAGTGGCGAATAGCTGCGCGTAGGACATTCCATCCTGCTTTGGTGGTACGGTTTGTCGGGTGTACTTTGGTGTAGGTGGTCTCTTTGGTGAGTAAGATTAGCGTTCTGGAAGGAGGATATGCGGGACATGTGAGTGTTTCGATCATCCGAAGGTAAAGACGGTTTCATCCTCGAGTCCGGATGGGACGACTCTAGGTATTGTTTGTTTGGTGATACGGAAAGCGATGAACTGCCGTTGGTCATCGATTGCTGTACTGGATGGTGCATTGGGGGTTTTGTAGTTGTTACGGTTTGCCTCTTAAGCGATGGTGAAGGCGTATGTCTGAAAGAAAACAACAACTACATGCATCTAGGATCTACTAGTTATGATAATTGCCTACTCTTTAGCTTAATGCTTGTACGTAATTTGGTACTTCTTCAATAGTATTCGATATTTTTTTTACAGCAGACGTTTCAAGCGTTTCCTTATTATAATACTTGTTCACTAAAAATACCTCGATGTGTTGCTGTTCGATCTGCATGGTCAAGTTTCAGTACAGTTACAGTTGCAGTGGTAATGTCGAATGATGGGTCAATAAGAAATAATTTAAATTCTTGAGTAGATCTATCCTTCTAATGAAATCTTCTTAGACTTGTTATCAAAAAAAAAAAGAACACTGACAAACAAAAATAATCTGAGTCTATGGACAACACGGTGTTGGCAAAGTATAATGTTAGTGGAAAATAAATAAGGTTGACCATAAAGATATTACCTACATAACCAGTGTAGTCAAGAATTAGAAATATATACAGAAATAATACCATGAAAATCCCTAGGGTGATACATTTTCATATTAAACAGTTTGTAAAACAAGAGAAAAGGTGTCGCTATTTGCTTATGGTAAGATAGCGGACGTGATTAATGTGACCTTAGGATAAGGCGTACTTAGGCCTAATACGCATTACTCATTTAATAGCAGTTTCACTTTGTTAGCCGAAGAAAACAGTCAGCGTAGTTATGAACGCTGTGTATTTAAAACGGCACGAAGCATCAAGATATATACCAAAGTCGGAGGGGTTTGTAAAATTGTGGGTGGACCGATATAAGGCGAACAAAACAGTAGATGATCTCCCTGGTCGCGGTAAAAAAACGAAAAACCACAACAAAGCAGGACAAAGCGATAACTAATTTGTTTAAAAGAAACCGGAATGCACGTTGCGACAGGGGCAGTATCAGTTACAAAAAAAAAACAAATTAAAGTAAGCATAATGACGATTAGAAATCGCCTACGTGAAGACAGCATAGCATACCGCAGTACGATGGTGAAACCGCTAAAATCGGACCGACATCGAGAAGCGCACCGCGTTTGGGCGAGTAATAACAGTCATCGAGATTGGTCTGATGTTGTTTTCACAGATGAGGCTTCTTTTTATGCATGGCCACAGACAAAAAGAGCTTGGTCTACGCAACACCACCGAGTTGTACAACGCACAGTAAAGCACCCAGTTAAGGTCCATGTGTGGGGATGCTTTAATGTGCGCGGCTTTGGATCATTGTGCGTATTCACAGAGAACCTGAATGTAGAAAGAATGGTGAAACTGTACAAAAAGGGTCTCATTCCATCTGTGAGGAAGTGGTTTGGACAGAATAATAATCAGTGGATTCTGCAAGAGGACAATGATCCAAAGCATCGAAGTAGACGTTGTACGGAGTGGAAGTTAGAAAATCATATTTCGAGGTTGGAATGGCCCTCCCAGAGCCCGGATGCAAATCCAATTGAAAATGTGTGGGCAATAATGAAGCACAAACTTCAACGTAAACGTGCCTACACACTAAAGCAATTATCGAGGAACCTCCGACAGATATGGCGATCGTTATCAGCTTCTTATGCCGAAAGCTTGGTTGGGAGCATAGGGCGTCGTTGCCAGGCGATTATTGACAACGGTGGAGACTGGACCCCATATTGAGTGTAATGCGCATTAGGTATTACAATGTACATTCCTGCTAAATGCACATATTTCAGTTTTATATTGTTTTGATGTTCTTGTACTCCATCTTCTCTTGTTTTACAGACTGTATGTACACATACTTATATCCTAAATATAATCGCTTATTATTGTGTCATTTTGCTTTGTTGTTATTTGGTTATTACTTTCTTACTTGATTTCTCTATATGTTTGAATTTTTCATTTGGTGTTCTAAAACAGAGGTCCTTGAATTGTGGTACGCTTACCATTAGTACACAGAGCCTCCCGTAGTAGCACGCAAATCCACATGTAATACCGGAGACGCGATAAAATGAAATAACATGTTTATGTCCGCGGCCTCATGCACGTGCCTGTGTATGTCTCAGATATTTCTAATCTAGACCAGGCGTCTCCAAACTTTCTAGCCTTAGGGCCATACTGATAATTCCAGTAAGTTGCAAATGCCAAAACCGTTTTAATTATAGATTGTATAGTCGCCGAGAACGCACCCTGAGCGACCATACGCTTGCTAAGTTCGCTAGTTTAATTAGTATTGCGTGTTGTTACGACCGTGACACTTGACATCTGGTGCTCAAAAGCGGAAGTAGGCAATGATAGTACCCTGTATCGCTAATAGATAGCGCTAGTAGTATTTTCGAAAGCGCAGTAACAATTAAAGACTAGTGAATGACCCAGATGGTTCGAGAAAGTTTTGGTGTATTCCACTCACCTTGAGATTGTAGTAATTAGAGTATAAAGAGGCTAGCGGCATGACCGAGAGTTAGTCTGCCTTGACTTGTTTCTGTGTGTGATTTACTAGTATGGAAAAGAAGACAGTGAATACAGAAAATTTAAACATCAATGGAACTTTCAATATTTCATGATTGAGTCCAGTAATAAGGCACTATTTTTGATTTGCAACGAAACTATAACCGTTCTCGAAGAATATAATATTAAACGTCATGATGAAAGGAAAAATTACTCAAAATATGCAGGAAATTTGCGGATAGAAAAATTTGAAGTTTAGAAGCGCGGATTGAAATCGCAACAATCTTTGTTAAAGAAGGTCAATAAGAGGGTACAACTCATGCCAGCACGAAACATTCCATGCTAGAAAATAAGTGTAAGGATTATTTCGTCTAAAGATTGGCGGAGATTAAAGGTACATAAGAAATTATGCCGTCCTTTATGGGCAGCACTCTAGAACTAGTGGAGTCAAATTAGCTATAATTCAATAGGAACAATTTTACTGAAGCAGTTTAGTATAGAAGGAAGAATCATTATACACAGGTGATGGAAGTACAAGGAAATACTTGAAACAAATGCTGCAATTTTGCTTTAAATGGTATTGTTCATAGCTACGTTAGTTGTTAATTGTATATAATCTATCATACTAAATTATATGTATATTATTATTCATCAATTCCGTACCGGTAAACGCGGTTCAGTTCCTAGTTTCGGTGATATAAGACGGTGTTATACATCACTTATCTGTTATAATACAAGTTCAATATCCAAACTAAGAGTATACATGTACAATTCAATAATAGGTAAAGGTCCATATCAAGTAGTATAGTGAGGTGAGATAGCAACTACATACGCCTGTAATTCACAAAAAAAAAACTTGTTAATGCATGCAACATAAATATAATAAAAAATAAATCACTCTTAGGAATACCCAATTATTTTTAACACCTACAACTCAACTTTTAAACCTTGATCGTTTCAATAAAGTTAAAATAAATAAATACAATAAATTACTACTTAGAATTTTAGGATGCAAACATACATTTATTAAAAAATGGTGAAATAACAAGGATATTTCAAATTACCTTTTCCATTTCTATGTATTAGGAGGATAATAAAGACTGTAGTATATGATGCTCGGTAGTTAAGAATCAATAGTAAGGAAGAACATGATGAAAAGGGATCAGATCTTCAACGAACTTGATTTTAAAAGAGAAAACAATATTCAAACAAATGTATTTTACAAAATGCTAAGATATTGCATAGCAAACACTGTTAAAATTACAAGTTAAATTAAAGGCATTTATTGATTAAATTTAAAATTTATTTAAACCATAATGTATTCTAAAAAGAGAGAGACAAATTTCTGAACAGACGCAAGTAACAGTTACTTCTTATTGGTTGAGAGCAAGGTGAAATCACACTCTACAACATTCACTTTTTACTATCAATTACCAAAGACATCCTTAATATTGTTTGTGTCACGTTGACGTGTCGGCAGTTTTGTTCATAATTATTATATTGCAGGATGTTCCGTCGAAAAAAGCATTAAAAACACTATTACTTTGCTAATTTAACCTACTTTCAAAAAACTATAATAACAGAGATAGCAATGTTGTGCACTTAAATTGAATCAGCCTGTTTAATGACATTTACTATTTGAACTTTTTTTAATAAATAAATGATTTTCTAGACAAGTTTATATACTTTCACGTGTTGTAACTACTACATTTACCATTCTGTTGTCTTAACTGTAGAATTATCTCTCAAGAATCCATATACAACTTTATTTGATACAGATTTTATATTTCAGACAGGTATTCAAATTTGAGTTTACCGCGTAAATTTATTCCACAAATTTCGTCTGTTCAGAATTTTATCCCTTTCTTTTTGGAATATCAGGGCTGTTGAGAAAGTATTTCTGTGGAAAAAATGGAACTTTCGCGTGAAATTTTTATAAACAGTGGACATATCGACATTATTTGGCTTTTACAGATGAAGTACTACTCAAAAGCAGTTCTTACAATTTCTTTGACGAGTTCCAACGATGTCTATTGTTACCACTAATATTGATGCTGCGCAAGGAGTCGTTGAGTATTTCAATAATTTATATGAAAAACATTTGAATATGAAACAGAAATTGTGGTAGACGTTGCATCCCACATAATTTAACGAAACATAGTCTACACAAACGGAAAAGACTAAGTTGGGCAAAAACCCGCGTAAACTAGAATGTAAATGATTAGAAAAATGTGTTATGGACGGACGAATAGAAATTCAAATTATTCGGAAGTACACGTCGCAATTTTGGTCGTCGATGCTCTGGAAACAGAACATTAGCCAAGTGTATTTCAAAAACAGTGAAACATGGGGTTGCTTTGGAGGTGGAAGAATCGGAGATTAGTTAAAATAGATGAAAGAATGACAGAAGATGTGTATTTGAGAACCAAGTGGTTGTGAATTAATTGGAATTTCTAAGCAAGATAACAATCCCAAACACACCGCAAAGGAGTCCTATGCCTAATGGAGTGGTCGTCACACAGCCGAGATTGTAACCCTATTCAGTTCTTATGGGACCACTTCGATCGTAAAGTCCGCAAAAAATCTGCGACTGGCAAAGCAGCATTCTGGAATCCTCTGCAGGAAGTGTGGAATGCGCTATAGATTGTCAATAAAACATTTTAAGTTAATGAGTAAAATTTGTTTCTTTAATAAACTTCTCGCAAACATTCTAGTCTAGTTTATTTTGTCATTCCATATAGTGCGATCAAACTTATGAATGGTAGTGTATGTGAAAATAAGTAAAGACACAATACTGCTGGCATTCATTCATATGCTTACGTGCAAATAAAAATGCAATTATACATAAAAAAAGATAAAAAAAAGAAAATGCAACTAACCATGCAACGTACCTCGGCGTCGACCTATTAGCTGCTAGGCTTTCAGCCTGTCTGATAGCTTCGATGAACCAATCTCTAGCCTCAGTAGATGTGAGGCGTTCAAATTTTCGAATAAATATGGTGTCCTGAAGTTCGCGGTATTTTGGCCTGTGATTCTTGTCTTTAATTAAACTAAAAAACGTACATAGTTTGCCAGAACCGTCAATTTATTCCAAAAATGCTTACCATAAGGAAACAAATTCTCTAAATTCTGGTGAAAAACCCTTATTTTCTGGTAATGTAGGAGGGTCATTTCCTATGACCCTTGCTAGAACTTCAAAATCTGTTTTGCAATCTTGATATGGTAAAGCACCAGTTGATAGTTCAACAAGCGTAATCCCCAACGACCATACATCTGCACGAATATCATAGTCAAGATTAGTTATTTCTATACGTTCAGGCTAAAAAAACAATAGGAAAAAGTTTAATTTCCTGTTGATTGTAGAGAAACTCAAACCTACAGCCATATACGCAGCACACCCAGCACTTCTTGTTTTAGCTCTTGAATCGACAAGTCTCCCGCTGATACCAAAATCGCATAATTTTACGTTACCTTTTTCATCAACTAATATATTAGAAGGTTTCACATCTCTATGTATTACACCATGCACGTCTTTTAAATAAGACAGAGCTTTGACTGTCTAAAATGTCATAAGTAAATAAAAAAATGTTTAAATCATATTGTGATAGTTACCGCATAAGTAACAGAACCAAGGACATATTCAGGTATGGGATGTTGTAAACGCTTCAGTAATTTATCAAAACATGTCGACATTAATTCCATACATATCCATACTTCGGTGTCAGTTATAAAAATACCTAAACATTGTACAATATATTTACAATCTGATGATTTAATAACTACATCGATATCCATTACAATTCGTTTGTTTTCCTCTGTGTTAAGTGACCGCCTCATTTGCTATAAAGTTTTTTAATCAACAATTGACTATTCTTGATATAAAAAAATCTTCATACCTTAACCGCAATGATTTCGCTACTAGGTTTATGCCTCATTTTTACAACTTGCCCGCAAGTGCCGCTACCTAATTCCTCAATATATTCCATTTCTTTGATATCTGTATCGTACACAACATCGTTAATTGTAAGCTTACCACTACTTTGCATAATTTCCTTAAATCTTTTATCAATCTCTGTGTCAGGTGGCCTCTGCCTTATTAGTAAATCGCCAGGACGTCGCATTTGCGGCGAAGAGTTTAAATTACCCACTGCAATTGTAAGTACAACAGCAACGTATATTTACATTTTCTAAGCGTGCATTAAATAAATAAATTACGTATAAAAATTACTTCATCAGTATAACTTACGATCTCTGGGACGGGGCGTCATGTTGTGTGATCGTGATAAATTATTCGACGCGCCAGACATTTGGGACGAAGTTGCATTTTCTCTTTGTTCTTGTAAGCGTAAGAATAAGTCATTAATTTTAGTTTCTGCAGAAGACATTTCAGAAAAGCAAAAGCAATGACAGCTAAAACTCAATAACCTGTCCGAAGTATTTTGTTGAATTTCATTACTATTTGGTACCAACCTACGATATGAAAAATATCCATTATTATCGTGAAATGTGTACAGTGAATTTGAAAAAATTAAAAATCTTGTTTTATTTCGAATTGCTTTTGAATCTTAAATAATACGATATTTTATCTATTTACTACAATATTTATTTATTATAACTATATTTTAATTTACAACAGGTGCTAAATTAATAAGTTGATTGCTATTTTCAGCTAATTCTGAAATGGAAACTCTTCCTCTTTGTTTTATAAATTTGGCAACGGCTTCCATTTCTTCTTGTGAGACATATATAAATTTCCCGCGATCATCAATAACACCTGTTAAAATTTCATCGACTTGTAGGTCTTTAATTCTATCTATAGCAGATTGTGTTTTAAGTTTGAATTTTGCCGCTAAATCTTCAATAACAACAACTTTTTGTGTTTTTATATATTTGACAAATTCTTGTAGCAAATTTTGCTCATCGTCAAGATCACCTTCTTCAAAGCCTTCTTGTTCAATACTAAAAGCCTCTTTCATTTTTAAATATTCTTCATGTTCCCGTTTCTCTTTCTCTTCTCTGAGACGTTTCTCTTCTTCCTCTCGACGTTTCTCCTCTGCTTTTTCCTTTTCCTCTTGCTTACGCCTTTCTTCAACTAATTGTTGTTCTTTTTTCTTTTTTTCTTGTCTTGATTGTTCTTCGGCTTCCCTTTGAGCTTTCTTTTCAGCTTTAGCCTCTAATTTTGCTCTTTTTTTAGCTCCTATTTTATTATCAGGAAATTCAACATTTTGTTCTTCATCATTTGGTGCTTCATTTTCATCATCTGTTAATTGCTCTTGTTGATGTGCAGCTGTAGTTGAAAATCAATTAGTGACATTTCGATAGATACACGTATGTGATCTTATCTTACCATGAGCTCTTAATCTGGCTCCTCTATTTCTAACCATTTGTGCTCTGCGTGGCGCCCCATCTCTAAGTCGATTAGGTGGTCCTCGGGGACGATTTTCTGCAACTACAACTTCTATTAGTTGATTCCTTTCTTGACATATGTCTTATACCTACCTTTCTGTTCTGCGGATTTTTTAAAAAATAACGCTATACTGAGTAAGATTAATAGCGATACTGATGCAAGTGCTATAAGCAGTGTTATATCCATAATTATACCAAACACATGAGTAACTACAATATGTTTTCAAAATACAAAATATTTATGTCATTCTCATTTGACAGTTTTCACTAATTTTGACATTTTAGATGTGTACGAGGGCGACCTGAAATGTTTCCGGAATCGGCAAGAAATGGAGCACAAAGTGTATTCATTGGTTGGCAAGGGCAACCTTTTTTATGACAACTCTCAAAATTTCATATGATTACTGTCAATAGTTAGTAATGGATGAGACTTGGATTCACCACTACATACCGGAGACCAAGGAACAATCGAAGCAGTGGGCCTTTCCGGGCGAATCAGCTCAGAAGAAAGCACAGACCGTTCCATCGACCGGAAAGGTCATGGGGACCTTTTTTTGGGATTCCCAAGGTGTGATCCTTATCGACTATCTGCAGAAGGGAAGGACTATGACGGGACAATACTACAGCGATTTATTGACCTAATTCGATGCAGTATTGAAGGAGAAACGGCTTCGTTTGCAGAGGAAAAATTGCTTTGCCACCACGACAACGCAACGGCTTACTCATCCTCCATCGTCGTGTCCAAATTGAATCAGTTGCACTACGAATTAGTCTCTCATCCTCAATATTCTCCGGACTTAGCTCCCAGCGACTTTTTCCTATTCCCAAATCTGAAAAAATCACTGCGAGGAAAGAGATTTGCCTCAAATGAGGAGGTCATCGCCGCTATTTTGCATACCACGAAGCATCCTACTTTTCCGACGGCTTGAAGAGACTGGAGCTCCGTTTAAAAAGTGTATTTACCTTCGAGGAAACTACATCACAAAATAAAAATAAAAGACCACACCATGTTTTTTTATGTTGATTTCGGAAACTTTGCAGGTTGCCCTTGTATACATACACACCTGATTTGTATAAAATTTAAATCAATAGAGATTTTAAAAATATATTATTTTTTCGAAAAAATATGGGTTTAGTAATAGAATTTCATACAAAGCATAAAAGATTCTAAATTAAAAAAAAATTATACCTCTATTTATATAATGCAATTATATTAGTTATTTTTATGTTTATGTAGTGGCATCTTGTTAAATATAGCCTCAGTAGTGATTATTTTCCTTTGTACGCCATTTTGTAAGTGCTATTGATTATTTTGTCAACTAGGGAGTGGTTGTGAACATATCAAGCTTATTCTTCCTTCTACCAGATAAAATGATGACCGCTTACCAGCAAGAACATATTCTCCTAAACGGTGACAGCAATACGGTAAGTTTAAAACTCTCGTATGTATATATTGGGAATATATTTTAGTGCTTCTTCTTAGAGTGAGCCAGAGCCGCCAGCGCCGGGCACAGAGGAACCACCGTTAAAGAAATTAAGGATGGAAGGTAAGTCTCCAATTTAACTGTAAGAATTAAAGTGTAAAGGTAAAATATCGGCAGCTATACTAATGTGCGATATTTCGGTCTGCTTGAGATGTTCCAGAAGTGAGTTCGGCTGGGTCGTTAACCAAGCCTGGAGTCGTACTAGCCTGATTAGCTGTAACCGTTGCCTGCGCGGTTACATGGTAGGACATGAAAGAAATATCAAAATGTTTGAGTATGTGTTTAATATAAGATTTACGATCTTATAATATAACAGTATAAAAACTTAACACATACTCATTCATCTTTCTACATCACAAAGGTTTGATCGGGTTGTCTAGACATATCTATTTTCTCTTTGTGTTTACAGATACAATTAGGTGCAACATGATGAGAATTTGCTATGCGATGCAATGAAACCCTACAGCATGCAAACTGATTGACAACATGGCAGATTATTTATATCTCAATAACAAAATTTTAAAGTTTTAACGTAATATGTATTTTGTTTTAGATTCATTATGCGTTTACAGGTAATTATAAAATGTGGATGAAAACATTCTTTAGACGTTTTTTGCATGAGATCGTTTAATATTACTTTTTATTTTTTTATTTCCTTTTTTTTTGTGATATTAAAAGTTCTCAGCAATCCTCCAGAAAAAAGAAAAAATGCGGTAATGATAATACACTGACATGTTCTAGTCTATCAAGAGGATATTAGACTGCTAGTAAAATATTTCCAAATCTAGATTTTTATTTTGATCTCAAAGATTCCACGTACACAATCTCATTAAGAAATAATTATTATTATTGTTACTTATATTACTTGTATTCCAAGATTTGCATTTCTTGTACTTTAACGATTTTTCATGACAGCATATTTCTATGTCGAAAGCATTTATTTTCCTCAACGTTTTCTGCTTATTCCATTCCTCGATTTCGTTTTGGGAAGCTTATTATGTATATACCAAAATAACATATTTTATCCAATCGCCGGACGAAGTTATAACAAACATCGATAAAAGCTTCCTAAAAGATTTATAACCACTAAAATTGTATAATCTAGTTTCATCGTAAACAGGTGGTTGTAATTTTTGTATAGTTTGTCCTATTTTTGTTGTATTTGTAAAGGCAATTTGTACATTGCTAACTTACAAACAGAATTTTGATACCACTTTTGGTTTTAAATTCTAAGATGAAATCGAAGGATTCCAGTTTAAAAGTGCAGCTGATATCGATTATGCTGTACTTATGGTATAATTTTGAAAAGTTGATTATGTTTTTTTTGCATAGCATTCATAGATACATTTATAATTTTTCTGAAACTTGTAACTTTCAAAAATAGGATTAAACTGATACTTTGTGCAGTAATATCCATATGAATTAAGAATTTTTAACCTTAATACCTACTAAATCACAATTATTAAAATTTCTATGGCAATATCGTTCATGACTTTTCATGTTTTGCAACTACACATAGTAGAAATGTATGATTTTGTGAACATAAGGGGTGCCCGTAGTTGTTCAGATCCATTGCAAGCATTTTTACTACATTCGAAGAAATACCCTGCGCATATAATATTTTTCACAAAACATTGCTAATGTATTATTAAACATGAAACATAAAATTATGAACGATGGATGTTGGGAATTCTATAATAACCAATTTCTTTTGTTGTCCATTATCAAGTATGTAGTATAAATTTTAAGTAGAGTTGCATATTTAATCAAAATCTGTTCCGTTAGGCTGTTTAGAACTTACGTCTTGGCTCTTTGGATGTTGTCTATTGTTCCGTAATGGGAACCTTTCAATTTTGGCTTAAACGTTGGAACACGATCCTGAAACAAAGTGACAAGGCGTGGAGTGGCGCACACCTGCATCACTGCAGCAAATCCCGATTCAAGTTCATGATTATCATCTTTTTTGATTGTTGTGGAATTGTCCACAAAGAATTCGTACCGCAAGGGCGTGCGTGCGACTTGACATTGTCAACTCATAGATCTTCTATTCACAGGTATAGCAGTAAACTCCACTGACACAAATTAATTAATTATGCGGAACGCAGCGTTTCGAGACCACGTGGGCTCCCATTGTCAACCGTGTTACCGACTGACAGTCGGTAACACGGTTGACAATGGACCCCTACCTGTGAATTGTACATCCACACAGTCCTTGCAATCGTCACTTCCTAGATCTTGGATAACAATAATGCCTCCAGTTACAGTTCACTTT
The DNA here is from genome assembly GCA_023509865.1 of Trypoxylus dichotomus. Taxonomy (NCBI): domain Eukaryota; kingdom Metazoa; phylum Arthropoda; class Insecta; order Coleoptera; family Scarabaeidae; genus Trypoxylus; species Trypoxylus dichotomus. Next base: position 42,903,518 of record CM042081.1, read on the forward strand.
CGTTTAGATAATTTTTGGCAAAGAAAAACGTTCCAGCCCTACAGTCTAAACATACCTCCCTGTGATTATTTTCTTTTTCCAACGCTTAAGCAATGATTGACATGATAAACATCTTCCAAAGAGTCACGAGTCCAGAATTCTTGCCAGAAATGGAAAATTTGCTAAAGACGTGTGCATTCCAAAGGAGTATACTTTGAAGGGGGCAATATTAAGTTGTAGATACATTCAAAACTAATCATTCTTAATAATTTTGAAACATATCTCGTATAAGATGCGCTTAAAAATTCCAAATTTCACCTTATAACTCGGAGACCGAAAAAGTTTTAGGAATTCTGTTTGTACCTCCTTCAGTAATCTGCAAACCCCACACCTTACATTAACAACAGAAGCATTCTATAAATATGATAAAAACAGGACATACCATACATTTATAGAACTTCTTTTATTGTTTGAATCGGTACTATATATTTCTTCTATTTGGATAAGCAATTTACAAAGCTACGTCATGTGCTAAACTAATGTGAGTTAAAAAAGGACTACTATTACAACAATTTGGTCTAGCAAGGCAATCCTGCGTTTATAGTACGAAGTAAAGTATTTATTTTCTGGGATTCGATTTTCGAGGAATTAGTTATGGAAAGAATGTGTGTTGTACATATATTGGGGTTGGAAGATTCAATCTTCAGGCTTCTGCTTTTCTTGCACCTTGTGAATTTACCATTACCGCTTATCGAATATTACAATTACCATTAAAATATCTTAATCCTTTAATGATTGTGCGTTGTGTACGTACAGTATGTTCTAACCGGCACTCAATACCTTTTATTCAATTTCTGTTGAATTCGGTTACGTCAGTACCTGTAAAATATTGATGATGTTTAAGTGTTTACATATCTTTGCATTCTTTAGCATGTCTTGGTAAGCTAAAAAATTCTTTTATCCAAGATGGACCCATTCCACGTGTGTATGAAAAGTACTCATGATTTATATTTAAAGATTTTGTTTAGATTTCTTCAGATATACGAAGTATGATACCTTTTTGTATTAATTGGAGTGCGAGTGGATCATATTGTATATGCAAATAGTACATAGTCAGAGAGGATAGTTCTAATTAACATAATTAGTTTACTCATAAGATTTTTCACTTACTGCTAAATTTTGAGTATTCTCAAGATACACCTGGAAATTGTCGCTGTATCATATATATTACAAATTTTATATTGCTGTGTCAGGGTTATGATTTCCAATATCTGGATGGAATTCGTTACTGCATACGAAGAAAATATCCTTATGGATATTCAGTTTCCCCCTTTAGCACTTTGATACCTTATTTAGAAATGATCAATTTTCAACTGTTTAATTAATATTTGAAGAGTTAATCTTATGTATATCTCTGCCTTTTTTTGATAAGTAGCAATTTGTGCTTAAGACTGATTAGCAGATGATTTTCCTTAAATAATTCACATATCCGCAGTTAATACTGTTAGGTGTATTAATGTTTTGAAAAATTATTGTCGATTTTAGATTTTAAAAAATCTTAGAGTATCCTCTCCTGACTATGTTTTGATACTGAATGTTACTAAGGTCTTCAAAAATCTAAAGGATATTTTATAATTCCCACTAAAGCATCAGGTAATCGTATTCTATTCTTTTTAAATAGAAAACCTAAGATTTAAGCTTGTTTCTGAGACTTAATTATCACAAATACTTAATTAAAGACTACAATAAACTTCGCTTATATGACTCAAAGTATACCCAATCCATTGATATGATGACTAACGCAGTTTCTTGTTTATTTGAATCAGAAATGGAACCATACCAGTTTGTGGAATTATACAAGGTGTTCAAAAAGGATATTAGCACTATAATTTGGGTATAAATAAAAAACCTAAAATGTCTATGATCATCTGTTTATGGAAAGGTAATGTAAAAACAATAGAAATTTATGAGCCAAGAACAATATTGCCTAAATGATGTCCGTTGCGTCGTATGCGCTCTTCTAATCGAGAACGAAGATTTTTGATAACGCGTCAACGTTCATTTATTTTGTTTGATACCGCTGACATGATTCTGCTCCTTGGTAAATACCATGAAAATTTTAGTAAAATTGCAAGGATGTATGCCGGATATCTGTAAATGAGGAAGAAATCCAAGTTATACGTAGTCATCGTTTAAATTGAGACACTTGTACCGTTTTATCAGCTTTTCTATGCCTTTTTGGGAAATAAGTGAAAATTACTTAGAGCTAAGTCCGGACTGTATGGCGAATGTTGAAAAATTTCCCACCGAAACTTGCATTATCGTGAAGGAGGATGACTCCAATGCTTAGCATTCCACGTTGCTTGTTTTGAATTGCGCGCCGAAGTCGTTGAAGCGTCTGACCGTAAGCCGCTGTATTCATGGTCTCACCTCTAGGCATGTAGTCGATGAGCAAGACATCCTTACGATCCCAAAACACCGTAGCTACAATCTTTCTGGTGCTCAAAATTTGTTTTGCTTTTTCTGGTTTCATTGGGGATTGCATTGATTAGCGCTTTGTTCCTGGTGTGAAATGTGATATCCAAGTCTCTTCACCAGTGACAATGTGATTCAAAACTTCACCACCATCCTTGTCACAGCGACTGAGAAATATCAATTCTGCTACTATACGTTTTGTTTTGTATTCCTCTGACAAAATTCTAGGAACCCACCTGGCACATACTTTATTATAGCACAGATCTGCACTACTAGTTCTGTACAACACAGTTCTTCTGGAAAGAATCAGTACAGTTCACTAATAATCCTAGCTTTAAGTCTGTCAGTCACCACTGGCGGACGGCCCGAGCGATCTTCATTGTGAACATACTTCCGTCCGCCATTAAACATGATACACCACTTCTGAACTGACGCTTTATTCATCGTATTACCGTAAACCTCAGTTATCTCTCTATAAATTTCGATTGGTCGGACTTCTTGCGTGTTTAAAAAGCGGAGAATATTGTGCACCTCGCACTGGGCAAAATCGCCGGGATCACGTGTGGAAACAAAGCGTTCTTTACTTTGCGAATGGCCCTCGTATAGCGAGTGTTCCATAACAAACCATGCTAATTTCAAAATTGAGATTAAAATTAACCAATTTAATTATAAAAATAATTCATTTTTATAATTAAATTTCTTACATCTTATTTTGATGGATTTCGATAAAGCAACTACAACGGTGTTGCCAGGTTTGTCTTCCTTTGGCCCAGTGGCGTAAACTAAGGCTCGGAAATAGATTTTACTCTTAGGTTTTTTTCTTGTTCACGACTAACTGAAGCTTTAGTAGAAATATTGAAATACACCATTTGTATATATGTTTGCTGGGTTAACCGAAAGTTTGGAGACTACGCTATGATGCTATGGCGTCTGATGATCTTAAAATTTCGTACAATATTAAACACCTTAATAGGTTATAGGTTGTAGTAACGTTAAAAATAACACTAGAGAAATTTTCGCAGCATACAAAATAAAACCTAAAAATTTTTGTTTTTAATATGCACTACTGCACAAAACAAAAGAGGCACTTTGTTAAATTTAAGAGAAAGTGAGTATATCTTCAAAGAAGAACTGCGTGATTTCACGATTTTAAGCAATGCCAATCCTTACATTAATTTCTCGTGGATACTGGGTGTGAATTTCTTCACTCTAGTATGGATTATAGTCTGCCCCGCTTTATCAAAAATTGTAATTGAATGTAGAAAATGGGAATTCTTTTCAAACCTATAGAAATCGTCTTCTAAAAAACGTCGTACGTTAGCCACCTTGTATGTGTGACATTTATGTTTTCACGAAATAGTACATCCAGATGTTCCTTAAATGTTTAAATCGTTAAACAACTGAGTACTGGATGTTTTTGAATTTACCTGAACTCTCGATAAACGCTATGAAGTCTTATTATTTATTGCATTCTGCTGTCGATCGCATCTGTAATCGTTCTTCATACTGATTGTAGATTTGGTAAATTGGTGGATCATTGAATGTGCGGGTTGTTAAATAAATTACAACAAACTGTAACACACTTTGTAACATCCTCTTCTAATCGCCATATCCAATCATTAATGTTTCGATACGTTCTTTTTCGGTTAAATTTTCCATTATTTCTATTAAATATATGCGAAAATTAAAGATTTAACAATAATTTGGCGGGTCAGTAGCAAACTGACATGAAAAATGAAGAAAATTTTTATTTGTGAAATTTCCATGGCAAATTTAATTTTTCTCTAATTTTCTTTATATAAGTACAAGAACTTTTTCTATTATATTATCATAAAGACGACATAATAAGCCTATCAGATGTTTAATGCAAAGTCGATACTCCCATTAAAAAGAATCAAGATTACTATGGTGAATATATTGTATGACATGAAAATTGTACCACCAAGAAGGGTGTTTAAATGCATAACTACTCAAAGGTAATAATTGATTATAATTTCGTAGAAAGGAACAAAAGTTTAGTACAAATTAAATTTATTTTATTAATAATGTGTTAAGTATCTCTTTTAATTCCATATATCCTCACTCTTTGTGGCATTGACTCCAATAGTAGACGCTTTCTAGGAAGATAGTATTCCAAGAAACCTGCTGGAGACTTTCCAGTGTTCGCGGAAGATTTGCTAGTTTTAGGATTAGTTTTCTTATAATGTCCACGCGTGTTCGATTAGTAAGAGGTCAGGAGATCTGGCTGGCCATGACAAGATCTTAACTTGAGAATCTTCAAACTGGTTTAGAGAAGAAGTTCTCGCTACATGCGGACGGGCATTATCCTATTGGAAAAGTTGGTGTTTGAGCTGTTGAAAATATGGAACAATATAGGGTTCCACCACCTAATCAATGCAACACTGGGCGTTCATAGAACCTCGGTTAAACACCGATAGCGTCCCATACTATAATTCTCACGACTCGGTACACGGGTTTTTAAGCATAAAATTGAATATCGCGACGTTCCCCCACGTCTTCATCTAACCCTCATGCGGTCTTTATGTATCCATATATACAAAATCGAAATTTTATCACTGAACACCATCCTAAGCCACTCAACGTCCCAGTGCATTTGCAACCTACACCACTCTAAACGTTGTTAACTCAAGATGTGGTTGATAGGATTGCAAACTGAAAGCTTTGCTTTGGTGATAAACTGTTCGAAGGCTCTCAGGATGACCTTGATCTATGATCTGGTACCGGAAAAGCGGTCTTCTAGTGCCATTAGGTGAAGTTAACGATCCTGCACCTCATTAGTTCTTCTTTGACACCCTGTTTCTCTTCAGCGACTTTCCCAGCCCTCTCTAGCCCCTGATCGATAACAGCGCATGACGGTAGATTGGATTCGGTTAAGGCGATTTGTAATTTCTCTTAACGAAAAAGCACCTTCACGTAAGCCAAATATTCGATGTTCGTTGAATTCGCTTAACTGGAAGTAATTTTCACGTTGTCGCGCTTTGGACATAATCAAACCCATGAAACGCGTTTAACAAAGAAAACAAGAGAAAATTGCGAAAGATTCGCAAGAAATTCACCTGACATTAATATCAGAAAACACTTGACCCATTGCAACAAAATTATAATCAATTATTACTTTTGAATACTTATACGTTTCAGCCAAATTTGGTCAATAAATTCGCACCCCTTTGGCAATTCCCACGCAATGTAACATATTTATTGACTTCACAATGATCTAAATATATTCTAATTTTACTATACAAAATTTTGAATGAATTAAGTCTGTTGGATGCTACAGCGTTGTCTTCGGACTTTAGGTTAATCTTGTGTATATACATACTGAACGGGGGTGTATTTAAGGTTCTCAATGCATACGAGTACTAGTATGCGTTGTTTTTTTCTCGGATTCTCTGCGTTTTTTTGAGTGTCCTGGGCAGGACCTTGTTCTCGTTTCGGTGGCATCGCAACTACCTTCTTCTCGAGCGTGTCCAGGACACTTAATAAACGCGGAGAATCCAAAAAGGAAACGCATACTGAAGGGTATTACCGTTCGTAGTACTACATGATATGGTCAAAATTAAAATTGATTTTCTCATAATCATAATATCAGTTTTGACTGTTATTTCCATTTCTTTTTTGTGTCATCGATGTTTAAATGTAATTGGTGTTAATCGTTTAATTGGACTATTGCGAAAGCTTCATGCTCGCGGGATATGATCAGTTCAATTAAACTTGAATGTCTTCAAATATTTTGTCCTATTAGTTACTGTAGAATTAATTTTGTTGTAGATCCTGGGCAGAAAATCGAATATTTTTATGATATCATTCAGACTGGAGAAGTTATACCAGGTAATTCATCTATACGTTTGCTATATTTTCAATAATTTTTCTAATTTTTATTTATTAACAATAAAGGATCTGGTGCAAGGAGCAGTACCATAGCCGGAATTCTGGGTGGAGCCCTACCAAAACTATCACCAGACCAAACAGAAGCCGTTAGCAAAGCGAAAAAGTATGCCATGGAACAAAGCATCAAGATGGTGCTTATGAAGCAAACGTTAGCTCATCAACAACAGGTATCCTATTATTTCCTAATTGGATCGTTTTTGAAACGCTCCCTGAGTTAGTTTTACGTTCATTTAAATTTTTTGGTAACTTAATGTTAAATGAGAAAAAACAGTTGGCAGCAACAATGGAAGTGTTCATGAATTACGAAATGGAATTAGCAGTACCAGTGACTGATTAGTAGTAGTATTGTTTCTTGCACAAGATATTAGTATTTTGGGCTTCAAGCTTTTAATACTGTATATTTATTTATACTCAAAAGTATTTCATTAATACAACTGGCAATTAATTAGTTGATAGGATACGAGGGATGTCTTTTAAGTTTTCGAAGTGTATCCAAAAAGATGATCTAGACATTTGTCTCGAAAGCAGGTCATGTAGCAACAATTCCTCTACAAGATCAAGGAACTGTTACTGCTGATCGGTATACAACCATTTGTTTACTGCAAGTCATTGTTGAGCTTCGAAAAACCAACCTCGAATGACGAATCATCCTCCACCAAGACAATGTAAGTTCGCACACAGCACGCAAGACAATTAAATTTTTAACGCAACAAAACGTCGAATTGCTACACTACCCTCTGTACAGTCTCGACCTAAGTCCCAACGATTTTCTTACCTTTCCGAAAATCAAGAACTGTCTTCAAAAACGCAGTTATGTGTAAAACTTAAAAGACAACCCTCGTAATAGTTTTCAAAGTGCTGTACTTGTCTAAAAATTATCGATAGACTTTTAAGCATGGCGCTGATAAGTTCTTAATATTTGGAATGTGTTATATTAAAGTTTGATAAAGCGCAGAAAATTTTAGTTCATATCGTTTTGTGATTGCCTAAGTAAGTTATGCAACCTTCTTAACGAAGTAGTATGACATGGCACTTATTAAATCAGAATTAAAGCAGTGCGATGTAAGTTATAACAACTAGAAAATCATCAAATATAGTTCTATATGTTCTTTAATGACGCCTTAATTAAACGTTTAATTAAGCATAAATTTAAAGGAAAATCGCATGACCATCAATACTCTTTCTACCATGATATTATAAAGTTTCTAGAATAAAAGTGCCATTGAAATAGAAAACATATGTCTGAACTTAAGCCATATTATCATACTCGTGTGTACACATGTGTAAGATTTTCTTTACAATCTTCTGGCTTGTTCCATAAGAAAACTCAATCTCTTCAGAAAGACGTTTCAAATGTTTTGTGGGTTCATTTTCCATCCATTGACTGACATCATTTATAACTTCTTCCGAACGAACAGTTGGTTACCAGTACGTGATTTATGGTCCACCAAACTACTCTCACGAAATAGACCAATTGAAAAGGTAATTATAATAATTTTTGAAAATTACAGCTAATTCTGGGAAGTGCTTTCTAAAATCATCTGGCTGTACACTCAAACTCTACGAATTGATCAATTGATGATGTCACTGGAAAAATAATTTTCAAAACCGTTAACTTATAATACCTGGCTTAAATATATATTTTCTATTTCAATGTCAATTACGTCCTAGAAACTTCGCCTAGAAATCACGATAGTAGGACAATTATGACGTCGATGTTATATAAAAAATATTAAAAAGTTCTTAACTTGTCTAGTAGGACTTCACTGTAGATTCTAAAATACTGAGTTATAAAATCTATGAAGTCAAATAGTGCATAGAACAAAAGTTTTTAGGAACAAAAATTCAATAGAGAAACGAAATGTTTCAAAATAAACTTAAGGGGTTGGTCCTATATCCTAAGGTAAGAAAAATCGCTGTCAATTTTATTACTATTCTTCATTCTTTTTCTAAAAAGATTTCGTTGAGAAGCTATCAAAGTTCTTCTATTAGTTATGCCTAGCAAACAATTGATGAATTATCGTCGTGACATGAAGTTAAATTAGGCTAACTTGTTAGTGAGCTTCTTCACATAATACGTTTACCAATTTTGGAAGGAATTTACGGATGCAAACGTCTGTCCAATGTATGGTGTTTTTATTCCCAATTCCAACAATTTTTTTTCTTTGGACTGAAACTTGACCTCCTTCAGACTTTTCCATTTCTGAATTGGACGGTATGAAGTATTTTAATACCCCCCGTTATATCATAAAGTTTCCGGGACGAAGATGGCATTAAAATAGAAAATGTCTTAAGTCTATCTTGGTCCTAGAAACTTTATGATATCAAGGTATATAAATTGACGACTTAGTTTTCTTGATGTAGTTCCAACTCTACTTTGGCCGCTTGTGGTATCCGATGACTCATTAGAAAGAGTGGTTAAGTCCAATTTTTGGGGTTATCCACTTTTGGCAAGTTAAGGAAATAGCATTTCTTCCTTACTTTGCGTGGTTGTGCGATAAAAAGTTTAAAAATCGATATTTTGATCACGAAAAAGATTTATAATTTTACGTCTTTGTACCTGTCCTGATTGATAGACAGTTTTTCGTTTTCAACGTATTTTATCGACAAGAAACTGACCCCCATAACTACCCTGGTGCCTTACATTTGCTAGATTCAGTGTCAACTAAGTCAAAAATATTTAGTACGGATGTGATTACGTATGAATTTTTTCCCAATTCTTTTATTTTATAGGTTAAATGATGTAAATTGTACACCATGTGCGTAAGGAAAGCATTACAAAGCAAATTGTTAACCAATTATTATACGATGCTTATTATCGCAATTTGAGATAATTACGATTTTGATTACGATTTCAATACTAAGCGATCGGTTGAAAACTAATACGAGGCTTGCCCAGAAACTACCGTTTCGGTCTACCACCACCGCAGCGCTATTGTCATGTTCAGCGCATGTATATGTATCCGTCTGGTTTGCAGTCTTTCCGCTGATGCCGTTACAGCCGGATTATGTTGTGTTTGTATTTCTAGTGATTGTTCAAAATGTGTAAGATAATTTCTGAACCCGCCGACTGCGGAGTGCGTTCTGTAATACGATTTTTAAGTGCAAGGGATATTAAACCAGCCAAAATACATTGCCAGCTTATGGAGATTTATGGTGAAAATGTAATGGCATGGGATGGTGAGAATGTGGGTTAGATAATTCGCGGTTCATAATAAGAATGCTTAGCGATATTTTCGACAAATTTCAAACACTGTTTTGCATGAGGTCGTCACATGACAAATGTCTCAACAATTGTGGCAACTATACCATGAGCGCACTTTCGAAGTTAACAAAGTCGAAAGATGCGCATGCTATTCTGCAGGGCGATTGTGTGTTAGTATGCTAGCTCTATCTAACGGTATTCTCTAACCTTGTTTAACTACTCCAAAAAATATTATCCTTGCATCGATCTTTTCAATTTGAATCGATTCAATGAAGCCATCGTTCCTTATTACTACAAGAACTGAAGCCGGTGTTCGATTCATTTGCCAGCCGCCCAGAATGCAATCAACAGTTCGCACCTTTTCACCCGAAAAATAATTTAAGAAATGCTCTTTCATGTAGAAATAAATTTTATTTTGAATAAAATGTTTTTATGATCTTTTTAGCGGGTACTTTCCGGTCAAGCCTCGTACTAAAGTTGGAGCATTCGATACAAATACCGAACATTCCCTTCTAATGCAGCTATTGCAACTAAAAAATCCGTTTGTTCTCCATCTACTATTATATCCCACAATGTCCCACAATTTTAGTACAGATTTTTATTTATATATAGAAATATTTATACTGTAATGGGCGTTGTAGTGCCTCGCTTTCGCACACGGTATATATTAAGCAGATCCCGCATCGCTTTAAATGCAGCTGAAATATGCCTTTTTTAGTATTCTTACGCGTACCTAGAGCTTGACGAGCCTTAAATAACTTGTAGAAAACATGTTATTTGCTGAAATTCGTGTTTATATCCAAGAAACAGATGTAATAATTCAAGCTATTTGTTTTGGATTATGATTAACCACTATCTGCTTCACAGAAACATAAGACGTTCCAGCGACACCAAGTCTTGGTGTTGATGTGCAGGTTAGTGCGTAGATTGATCGCACGGCGCCCGCTCAGGGGGCGAGAGCTCGCCCCCAAGCTTGCGTTTACCTACTGTAAACATGCCCTCTGTTGCAGCAAATGGCTAGTCAGAGGACTCAGGTCCAGCGGCAACAGGCTCTCGCCCTTATGTGCAGGTTAGCACCACAAAACAAACGATTTTCAATAATCAAGAAACGAAAAAACACCACCCTTTTACCATTTAACAACAGTTTTTTTTATTTATTTATGAAACAAAAGCGATATGCTAGAAAATATCATTGGAATCATTTTATTTTACGTTTGCTTTGTTGTTACCTGATGGTTGTGTGGTGTTTTTAGTTTACTATTTATTTTTAAGTTTGCATGTTGTTGAGTCAACACCATAAATCAATTTAATTTTTAATAAAGTACTTAGTTATTTTTGTTGCTTTTTCTCACTACATAACTTGACAAAATGCAAACTTATCTGTTTTTACATCATACAATAACAATTAATTAATATTTCTATCATTAGTTTCTGAAATAATACGAGTGTATTGCAAAATTTATTGTATTATGTTAAAACATTTGTATATATTCTCATATTTTTCATTTTCCATACTATAACTACTTCATTCCATAAAATTGATGATGATCATTTTGTTATTAGAAGTTGTTGAGAATTTTCTTTTCAATACTCCGACTTGTGAAGTTTTGCTGATAAGATCTGATTTGCACGTAAACTTATAAGAGTATTTGTTGTGATTTCATAAAATTACGGCTTATTAAGATAAGCTGTAATTATTATTACCATTATAAACTTTGATTACCTTTATGAGTCAATAAAAGTTAATGTCTCAGTTTAAATCTAATGTTGCATTCTTGTAAAATTGTGCGTCTTTTGCATTAAAATTTCCTAGAGAATTGCGTTCTTGGAAGCAACAAATATCTCTTAAAAATGTACTCTGCAATGCCTTATCAGCCAAAATTTAAGTAAAAACAGTCGGTTTCACAATCATGGGTTTAGGGTGTACGTTGGAAGCATCAGTTTCGAATTGAAAGAGGATACCATTCGTCAATCTTTTCTTCCATTCGGACCTATAAAGTCGATCAATATGTCGTGGGACCCAGTTACGCAGAAACACAAAGGATTCGCCTTCGTCGAATACGAAATACCGGAAGCCGCCCAATTGGCCTTGGAACAAATGAACGGCGTCATGATTGGAGGGAGGAACATCAAAGTTGTAGGGAGACCCAGCAATATGCCACAAGCTCAAGCGGTCATTGATGAGATCCAAGAGGAGGCTAAAAACTACAATAGGATATACGTGGCGTCTATTCATCCTGGATTGACAGAAGAAGACATTAAAAGGTAACTTCTATGAATTGATAATCCTTCACCTTTCTGCTAAATGTGTAAACTATTTTTTAAGTTTATTATTTTTGTTGTATTTCATTTTTATAGCGTATTCGAAGCATTTGGTCCAATAATCTACTGCAAACTAGCCCAAGGCAGTTCAGCTCACAAGCATAAAGGTTACGGTTTCATAGAATACGAAACAGCGCAAGCAGCTAATGAGGCAATAGCAAGTATGAACCTGTTCGATCTTGGAGGACAATATCTTCGCGTAGGTAGAGCTATAACACCTCCGAATGCATTGATGGGGCCTTCTACGGGATCAACGGCGATGCCAACAGCTGCAGCCGTAGCAGCCGCTGCGGCTACAGCGAAAATACAAGCGATGGATGCCGTCGCTAGCAACGCAGTGGCGTTAGGTTTGTCAAAATTGAGTCAAGCTCCATCTATTCCGGTAGTCCCACCGATATCGGTTGCGATACCTACGCAATTACCCGGATACATTCCGCCACCAGGGGTCGTTGTTCCGCAGTTAGCCACCACCCAAACGTCGCAAGTGGCGATTAGTACTGCAGCTAATACAGTAACTTCAGCCCCGAATATATCACCAGCAGCAGTTGTTTCAGCACCATCACTAACGCATCCTCCCACAACGACTAACAGTTCGACGCAAGAAGCAATGAAACGCGCTCAAGAAGCTCAGTTAAAGCAACAGGAGGAGTTACAAAAGAAGCTACTCGATCAGAACGAACCGCAAACGCTGCAACAGCAAGAAAATATGTCGATAAAAGGGCAAAACGCGAGACACCTTGTGATGCAAAAATTGATGCGAAAAGTAGATTCTAGAGTAGTTATTTTAAGAAATATGGTCGAACCTGAAGATGTAGACGAAACATTGCAGGAAGAGATTCAAGAAGAATGTAGTAAATTTGGAGATGTCGAGAGGGTTATTATTTATAATGAGAAACAATCGGAAGATGATGACACCGATGTGATAGTTAAGATATTCGTTGAATTCTCTATGACAAAAGGTAAAATATTCATTTGTACTATTATTTAATGCTATTCATGATGAAATATTCTATTTGCAGAAGCGGAAACGGCCAGAGACGCTCTGAATGGTCGATACTTTGGTGGAAGGATGGTTAAAGCAGCCCTCTACGATCAAACACTGTTCGATCATAGTGATTTTTCTGGTTGAAATTAGTATAAGACTTGTAAATTTCTACTGTGTAGGAAAATGTAAAATAATACTTTTTGTAAGTTAACATGGGCAAATCATGTATTTTTAATAACGCTACTGTAAAATTTCATTAATTTTAATATTAAATTGTAAATAGAATTAAGTAAAAATACAAAGAGATATTCTTTTATTAATGCTTTTTAATGTTGAACGTGTTTCCCCAACCCGCACAGAACAAATACGTAGAAATCGTTCGATTATTTTTCCAATTTTCATTAAAATTTATTTAGGATAGATAGGATATTACGTAAAGCTCCTAAAGATTCAACAATATTTATTTACAACACAAATCTTAGCTAATTTATCTAATTCACAGTCATTACTAAACTTCTTCTTTAGGTTTACCAGGTGTTAATTCAAACTCGGAACGTTTTGGAAAGGTTTCCATTCCCTTTACTAAAGGTGCAGGTAATCCGCCCTTTTTATCAACCTCAATTGCCCTTTGTTTCTTTATTTGCATCAACGCATAGTTTTTCATTACTTCTTCTTCGGTTGGTGGTTCCTTACGCCTATGCCTTAACCATGATTCCCATTCAGCAGGCAACTCTTGTTGGAAATTATCTTTTTCTGGTGGTACAAACCATCGCGATGCTAGCCTCTTCCCCACAGAAGGATTAGCAGGTATTTCGAAATATTTATTTCCAAAGTAGTCTGTGCCTTTGAGGTCGCCAGATATTTGACGAGGTTTTAATGAATTAATAAAATTTCTAAATATCATAGCTAGGACACTTCTGCTTTGTTGTTGAGCCATATTAGATATTTAAAATTGTTTGCGAGTGTTATTGTTACGTTTTTCACTTATTTGCACATTGTATTAAATAGCAACACGCTTGATGAAGATAAAATATAGCCAAACTAATGAATTTTTGTTTGTGAAAGTTCGGAATACTTGATATTTTATTTATCGAATAGAGAAAATTTTCATTCCCTAAAATACTCGGATATTTACTATTAGGTAGAATAGGTTAGAATAATGACATTTGCTAATGGCGTGAAGTTATATCAAAAATAAAAAACTTATTCACGAGAAAATCCTAAGGTACCTAGTGAAATGAAGTTACTTCTTTAAGAAAAAAATATTAGAATCTACAATTTAAAAAAAATATGTATTAACTTAACTTGATTGTTATTAATTACGAATATATATATAAGTAAATAATTATCAATGGCAATCATCACAATTTTACTAGAGCTTATGTTTTATTTATTGAGACTTGAAACTGTTTCCAAATGATTTCCTCGTATTAAGTAACAATTTTCTTATTTTTATAACGATTTCCTACAATAATATTAAATATAATTCGTTTGGTTTGGACTAATTCTTTCCCTAAATCTTCCCTACGTTTTTGTATAGAGATATGTTAATGCTCGCCACTGAGCGATTGTTAGGTCTGAAATTGTCTTAAACATAAAAAAATATTACATTTTAAAAAAAAATTGAGGAAGACATATATTGTTTAACATGCGGTTAAGTAATTACTGCCGTAATTTTTGAAAAAAACGTACGTTTACGTTTTATTATATTCTATCCAATGAATATAGCGCTCACGCTTTATCGTGATGTCATTTCAGGCGTGGTATCATTGCGGGGTGCGGAGGCCTATAGAAGTAAAATTGGCATGGCTGACCATTTAGACGGTGGTGCATAAAATGTGAATACGAAAGCGTATTTTAATTTCGTGTTATTAAAGTGATTAATTGCGGATTATTAAATGTTCAATTTTGGAGTGTTCTCCGTGTAAAGTTTAGGTAAAATATTTTGCTTACGTTTTATACAGGTTGTTGGCCATAAACTTGGTTCTCTGACATTTCCTTTCACCACAGTTGAGATGTTTCTTGCCGTAAAATACGTAAAAGTCGCATTTTGACAAGCATTTAAATTATTCGGTACGTGTTTGTGGTATAATCGGTATACAATACACGAAACATTTGTAGCTAATTTTCGGAAAACCTACTTTTGCATCTATTGGAATAGTCGGCCCATGTTACAACCTATTTCAAATTTTACATGCACACATATTTACAAATCAATTAAGGCCTCACTGATTGCTTGTTATTATATTTATAGATGATATCACCATTGGTTCAGTTAAAAATGAGGAGGTTAGATCACAGTTTTATGCTTTTGCATTCTTAGTTAATGGAAAGGTCAATGGTTAAATGATTGTTTAGTTAAGTGAAAAACAGAGACAACACAATGTCATTTTTTAATAACATTAAGAAAGTGCTTCACTTTGGAGGCAACGATGCGAAAAAGAAAAAAGTATTCAACAATGTTCGAATGGGCTGCGACCCAGAGGAATTTTGGGACATGATTGGCGAACTTGGTGATGGTGCTTATGGAAAGGTGTACAAAGCTCAGCATAAGACGACTGGCCAATTAGCTGCAGCAAAAATGTGCCGCTTGGATGGTGAGGAGGATCTAGCGGATTTTATGATTGAAATCGATATTCTATCGGAGTGCAAACATCCAAATATTGTGGAATTAATTGAAGCATTTCAACGGGAACAACAATTGTGGATGTTAATAGAGTACTGCGATGGTGGTGCTGTTGATAGTATAATGAGTGAATTAGAAAAACCTCTAACCGAGCCACAAATTGCTTATGTGTGCCAAAGTATGTGCAAAGGATTGCAATTCTTACATAGATCACATATTATTCATCGAGATCTTAAAGCAGGAAATGTATTATTAACAATGGCTGGAGGAATTAAATTAGGTGAGTTATATACAAGTTTTTTTATCTATTGTAATAAAAATAATCAATATTTTTTATTGCATAAAAAGAGTAATTTGTTTATCCATTCACTTAGAGGAGTATGTTTGCATATGTTATTTATCATGTAACCTCAGTAGGTTATTCTGTGTTACATGATTATGTTATCATTTATTTAGGTTTTCTAGCTTAAAATATTTTTATTATTATTCCATGTTTCAATTGTATTTTTAATACTTGTATAAGTCCAGTAATACAGCTTCATTACTCATAAAGTAATTTTTAAATTACAGTTCTATCATTTTGTTCCTGTAAATTTTAATAATCTAAAAACCGCAACATGGTGTAGCATAATTTTTTTAATCCTTTGAATGGAAGATTTCTGTAATACTTTTATCACATGTATTATGTTTAATACCTACATTAGATGTTGCATTTTAATATAAATTGTTCGTGAATCATTATTACGCAGGTGTTTACATGAAACACAAAAGGACAATTCTTAAATGGAACACAATGCTTATATCCCTATATATTGCAAACTACCATTTTGAGCGTCTCTTTGTGATCGATCGGTTTGTAATTCAATCTTCTTTCACTTACCAATCGATTTATTTACACAGTTTACTTCGTGTCTTTTCAGTGAAATTACATTGGAAAATTAACTTAAAATTCAACTAAATTTTATTGTTAAGTTTTGCAAAAAAAATAGTATAAACTGCTGTGTTAAAGGTCAGATTTGTACCAGTTATTTATAAGCTTACAGTGACTCATACATAAAATTATATGAAATTGAAAAAAAAAAAATAAACACTATGTGATTCTAAGAAACGAATACGTAATAATACGTGTTATCTACAGTACCAGCTACAAATATTTGTACAACTTACGAGGGCGACCTGAAATGTTTCCGGAAACGACAAGAAAAACACGGTATTAGTGTGGTTTTTTATTTTTATTTTTCGATTTAGACTCCTCGAAGATCAATACACTTTTTCAAACGGTGCTCTAGTCTCTTTAAGCCGTCGGAAAAGTCGGATGTTTCGAGGTCTGCAAAATAGTCATCTGTAGCGGCGATGACCTCCTCATTTGAGGCAAATCTCTTTCCTCCCAGTGATTTTTTCAAGTATGGGAATAGGAAAAAGTCGCTGTGGGCTAGGTCCGGTGAATTTTGAGGAAGAGAGACTAATTCGTAGTGCAATTCATTTAATTTGACGACTCGACGATGCGGGATGAATGAGCCGGTGCATTGTCGTGGTGGAAAACAACTTTTTTCCGCTGTAAACGAGGCCGTTTCTCCTTCAATACTGGATCGAATCAGGTCAATAAATCGCTGTAGTATTGCCCTGTGATCGTCCTTCCCTTCTGCAGATAGTCGATGAGGATCACACATCCCAGAAAATGATTACCATGACCGTTCAGGCCGATGGAACGGACTTTGGATTTCTTCGGAGTCGATTCACCCGAAAAAGTCGACTGCTTCGACTATTCCTTGGCTTCCGATATGTAGTGGTGAATCCATGAAGAAATCCCATGAATTGCGTTGGATCCTGGCCAGACTCCTCCGAAACGGTCACCCGATTTTGTTTTTCCTCCGGTGTGAGCAAACGTGGTATCCATCGCGCCGAAAGCATTTTCATACATAAAATTTCGTGTAGGATATGGCCAACGTGTTCTTCTGAGATGCCTGTTGTCTCTAGTATCTCGTTCAACTTCAATCGGCTAACGGCTAACACAACATTATGAATCTTGTCGACCATTTCATCGTTGGTAGCGGTTTAGTCGTAACGGTTGTCGGGTTCCGCCGTGTCACTAGGTTTTTTGTCCCAGACGTTTCGCGAACAACCGCGGTTCGCATTTTCAAAGGTACCTTACCGCAGTTGTTTGCGAAACGTCAGGGACAAAAAACCTAGTGGCACGGCGGAACTCGACAACCGTTACGACCATGGCAAATGGCCGTGGAAGTCTGAGATACTGTTGCTAGCGATTTTTGGGCGCCCTCTGTGTGGTTCGTCACTTGTGCTTGTGCGGCCACGTTTGAACTCGCTCACCCAGAAGCTGATGGTCGAAAATGATGGAATACATTCGCCATGAACCTCTAGCAAAATATTTCGAATTTCCGTTTTCCCAGCCATCCAGAAATTCGATTTTATCCGTTTTTGAAAAACCGCCTGATTTGCTACACAAAACACACTCTTCAACAACAACTATTGACAGTAGACGTCTGAATAAAAAAGGTTGCCCTTGCTGACCAAGGAATCCACACCAACGCTCGTGCGCAATCTCTTGCCGATTCCGGAAACATTTCAGGTCGCCCTTGTAATACGTGTTATCTACAGTACCAGCTACAAATATTTGTACAACTTAATGTATCAACTAGCGTAAATATAAGAGCGCCGCTATAAAAGGAACGAAAAGCTGGATTTAAAAACTACATTAAACCATTTCTTTATATTAACTGTCTTCTTTCCGAGAAGCTTTTACATTTTTTCGTTAAACTTTTCGAATTTTCTTTTAATAGCAACACAAGTCCTAGCTATTATCGTTATATACAAAGTTAACAATTTGGGAGGTGTTCCTTGCTAAGCATTTCGTAAGGCATTGTCAGTGTTGCCAAAATTATAAGATTTACGTAGATTTCTTCAAAAGTTATGGTAATACTTTAGATTGATTAGAAGTTGGGACCAGATAGAATTAAGAAAACTGCATGAAGCACTACAAACAATAGAAAAAAAAAAACTGAAAAGCTCCGGGGCAAGATAGTATAAATATGGCGCTTCTCAAATTTGTCCGTCTCAAATTTGCAGGTGTAAAACTAAGGTTTCTGCAATTACTATAAATAAATGCTGGAGAACATTCTATTGTTTCAATCTGTATTAATTACGAACTTCTTTCTTTACTGGTGTAACCTCCGGATGTAGGATAGCAATTGATACTTATTTCTTATTGAGAAATCTTATAAGTATTTCCGTTTAGCGACTACCCACAAGTGCCAAACAATGGCAACTACAATTACAGACTAGGAGTCTAATGAATTTAATCTTTTACAAAAGTAGAAGATATAATATTATTTTCAAAACTTCTTACCTAATAAGCAACAATGGAAAATCATTTTTCCTTAGCAATAGAATTTTCTTTTTGAATTTGCAATCTTAACTTCAATGTTCGACATATATCACCATATTGATACCATTTTCCGAAAGAACCTAACTCTGCTATCTTTCCCATGATATGCATAAGGTCGCAGTTTGTCGTACAATCTAATTTGCAGGCCAATCAACCATCTAAACGCTGTGAAGTTTGAAATTGGAATAAAGTGGCAAATTCTTTAACTAGAACCGTTTATTCTACTCAATTTTTTTCCACATTTCCAACCGAAATGTTACCTGTCTGGTATAAATCTAACAGCAGCTTTTCCTGTTACATTGTGTCATGTAGATGAATATGTTTTCCTTATTCACTACTGTTTTTGTTGGTCTTACATCGAATTGACAAGAGTCCATACTAAATTTGAAATATTGTGACTAATTTTGAATCTCCTAGTGGGAAGGGTCAGAATCATCCAAAACTCATATTACTATTAATTTTTTGCGGTGAACAGCTCTCAATATAATGAACACCTTAAATCTATTGAATTTTTATTGGTGAATTGCATTTCCAATGAAAACCCATTTTCATTCATCAGCTAATGCTAGCCATACTAGGACTGATAAATAATGAACTTGGGTGTTTTGTTTTTCTTTTTAGAGACGATGAACTTTAAATTGAAATAAAGACAGAAAAATGTTTTTACTATCCATGAAATTCGCAGTAAATCCGGCCGTATTTCAGTAATAACGCGTTGAATGTTGAATTGTTTTTAGTTTATGAGACGTAGACATATGACTTTACATATCCCCAGAAAAAATAATGTAATGGCGTCAAATCGCGTGAACGAGGTGGGCAGCTAACATGTCCATTTCGTGAAATTTATCGTTCGTCAATGTTTCTTTCAGTAAATTAATTGTATCCTGCCTTGTGGGGTATGTGGCGCCGTCCTGCTGAAAACACATGTCTGCAACATTTATGCCTTCCAGTTGAGGTATGAAAAAATTAGTAATCATGCCTCTGCACCCCTCACTGTTGACTGTAACGTTCTGAGCATCATAATTTTGAAGACATATGGGCTAATGATTTCACCTGCCCATAAAGCTCAGTAAACGGTGACTTTTTGTGGATGCCTTTCGACAATGGCTTGTGGATTATCATCGCTCCAAATGCGGTAATTTTGCTTATTGACATAGCCGTTTAATCAAAAGTGTGTTTCATCACTGAAAAAAAAATTCAAATGAAATTGTGGAGCAATTTCTGTACAAGTTGAATCTTGCAAGTATCTTTACGCAAAATCTTCCATAAAGTCGATGGACACCCATTTGGATCATCATCAACACTTCGCTGGACACCTTCAATCACTTGTGTGCACATCGTACGAAGTTTTGTGGGAGGCGTATTATCGTATATAGTAAATTCATGATGAATTGCCAACCAAATTAATCCCAAAACAACCGAGAACTATCAAATTGAATGTCACAGAAAACAGTGTTGGCAATTTATAGTTCTCCGCCTCAAAAAAAAGAACACTATATTATAATACTTTTCCAATTAAAACGAAACAAAGGTCTTAAAACACACGGATTATTATATTGGACATACTTTTACATAACTTTGTACACGCCCTACATTATTTTCTTTAATACGTATATATATGTTCTTATTTTGATTGATTTGGCATTACCTACACGTTTAATTTCGACGTTTTAATTTTAATAATAGGTCACATTCTTGCGCCTACTTTTTGATCATTTTATTATTGTACTGGTTGCAGTAGATAATCCCAAGATGATATTTTATTTCGGCGAATATTGTTTCGTATTCGTTTCTATTTTTAATTTATTCAAATAAATAATTCAGCAATGTTAATACCGTAGTAAGGTGGGTGTGTTAATTACCTACATTTGAGACAATCCTGTAGCAATAATTCCTGCATAATTTTGCTCGAATACGTAGGGTCATTGTCTATGAAAGAATGCCTGACTTTAATCCGAAGGTGAGGAATTTGTGAAATGGAGATGAGAATTGAAATGGAATTTTATTGCTTTTATTATTATTATTCGAAAATATTTTTCTGTATCGTCAGATCAGTCAGATTCAATATTGTTAAGAGGATAGTAAATAAAAATTAATGGAAGTAGTTAACGCCATGTTACGGATAATCGAAATTATTTATTGATTTATCTCGGTCGGTATCGTATCTTCAGAAGTATTGATTGTATTTTATGTTTTGATAGGGTAATTAAGAGAAAATATACACTCCTTAGATCGATATCTGGACTAGATTGTTTAAGAATTTTAGTCTGGAATGTTTATCTATCAAAATCATTACTTTTAGAATATCATTTGTTAAAATATAGTGTATCTATTTTGAATAATATTTATATTAATTACCATTGGAGCCCGTATCTTACAATTTTATCATAATTATAATATTTGACGTAGATTTAGACAGTCCGCTCTTTTTTTATAAAATATATTTTATTTACTGCAAAAATAATGTAAGGGTCCAGTGGGTATTTGGTGCTAGATGTACACTCCATATTAGTTCGGACACGCAAATAAATTAAAAAAAAAAACGAGAAAATATTCAGTAATTTTTTCAAAACTTAATATTTTTATTCCATTTTATTAATAGAGATTAAAATTGAAGTATAAAAGTAAAAAAAAGTAATTCGAACGAAAAAAAAACAAAAACTTCTTAAGCATTCCGTTCATCAAAGAAACTCCCGTTTGTGCGAACAGTTTTCACAATACGAGGCATCCGCTCCACTAGTTTTGCGAGCACTCTATTTAGCATATTAGTCCATTCCTCTTGTAAAGTGTTGCACATATCCAATTCATCCCATAACAGCTCGATGGGGTTTAGATCGGGACTTTGTGGTTGTTGTCCTGCATGAATACAAAATTTTCGCCGATGATATTGCATTTTATTGCAGTATTTCTAAATAATCCCCTTTTCGCAAAATAACACATGGGCTGAAAAGTCCCGGGACTAACAAAGAAAACACGGTTTTTTTGGTTCAAAATTAGCTTTATTCATCAATGTAATCTCCATCAAGAGCAACGCAATCATTCCAGCGCCGCTCTAACATTTCAATACCACTTTTGTAGAACGATTTATCTTTTGCCTCAAAATAGGCTTCAGTTTCAGCGATAACCTCTTCATTCGTGCGAAATTTCTTACCGGCGAGCAGTTTTTTGAGGTCTGCGAACAGCCGGTAGTCGCTGGGAGCGAAATCTGGCGAATACGGTGGATGTGGGAGCAATTCGAAGTTCAATTCATGTAGTTTTGCCATTGTTTTGATTGTCTTGATGAAACAAAAATTTTTTCTTTGCCATATGCGGCGTTTCTTTACAATTTCGGCCTTGAAACGCTCCAATAACGCTATATAATATTCACTGTTGATGGCATTTCCTTTCTCAAGATAGTCGATGAATATTACACCACGCACATCCCAAAATACCCGAGGCCATAACCTTTCCAGCCGATTGTTGTGCTTTCGGGCGCTTTGGACGAGGTTCACCAGTTGCTGTCCACTCAGATGACGATCGTTTTGATTCCGGAGTGAAGTGATGGATCCATGTTTCATCCATTGTCACATATCGACGCAAAAATTCTGGTTTGTTACGTTTAAACATGGCCAAACACTGCTCAGAATCAACACGTTCTTGTTTTTGGTCAACAGTGAGCAAACGCGGCACCCACTTTGAACAGAGCTTTCTCATAGTCAAATGCTCATGCAATATAAAGCCAATACGTTCTTTTGATATCTTTACGATGTCAGCTAACTCACGCAACTTCACTTTTCGATCATTCAAAACGATTTTTGGATTTTTTTTATGTTTTCTGGTGTTACCGCCGCATTTGGACGTCCACTGCGTTCTGCATCATCGGTGTCTCTACGACCACGTTTGAAGTCAGCAAACCAACGTTTTATTGTTGTTTCTGATGGAGCGGAGTCCCCATAACACTTTTCAAGCCATTGCTTCGCTTGAACGGTATTTTTTCCCATCAAGAAGCAGTGTAAAATTAAAACACGAAATTGTTTTTGATCCATTCTTTTGAAAATAACAAAAGTAGCGTGACTCTTAGCACAATAACTCACAAACTAATGAATAGAATATCATGAAATTTTAACAGCTGTCATTTGAAGGTTACTACTTGAGAGAAAGGTGACTGCAATAAAACTAGCGTCATCTATGTGTTAGGCCCGGGACTTTTCAGCCTATATGTTACCTTCGATTCGCTTCAGGTCTCCTGTACCGGCGTAGGAAAAACAACCCTAAACAAGCGCAGAACTTCATCATTGCTTGACAGTTGGCACTACACAATGCTACAACATTCTTTGGCCATTCGCTCTTACAAAAACGCGTCTTCATTGTCCTAACACCTCAAACTTTGACTCATCAGTCCATAGCACCGTTTTCCAATCATCCACTGTCCAATATCTATGCTTCTGCCCGTTGTAGCAATTTTTCATATTTTAGTAGGGTTTTTTGTTGCAATGTGGCCGTAAAGACTTTCAGCTTTTAGTTTTCTTTTCACTGCAGTGACAGAAATATTTTTCCTGCACAGTCGCGATTAATTTCGGTGGCGATTTTTGGTGCTATCAAACTCTTTTTGAAGAATAACTTCTGGAATTCCTGCTTCTGAAATTTTGCAACTGCTATGCACCAAAGCATATAAGACAAAAAAATATGAGAAATTGCAGAAAGAATAATACTCATCTTTTATAAAGAAATTTTCTGCGCTTAGTTACCACATTTAAAATGAAAAGAGCAGTTTATTTTTGAAATTCTAATTGTTAATTTAACATTGACAAGCATACTACTGTTGCGTAAACTTACTGATAACCAATCTTTTATTACCGAGATCATTACTTTATCTAACCATTTCCGGCTCGTACTAATATTAAACATAAATTCCATGGAATACTTTGAAATTTCCTGCGATGCATAGGCATACTTTATTTAGCATTGTATTTTAATTAGATTGTTAATTGCCACACGCGTCATTAAATCGATTGTAAACACAGACGTAATGAAGTTGATTTTCTATTATGTCGAAATACGTACGTGTACAATTAAGTCAAATTTAAGTAGAAACTTACCCTGCGGCGAATGCTTAGACTTGGACTAAATTTAAAAAATATTTTCTCCGATGAAAGATACACTATTGCGTAAAAGAAAGAGGCACTTTGATAGATTTTATAGAAAGAAAATTTAAGAGAAGATGTGTAACCGTAATGTAAATAACTATATTGTTATGATAAAATTACAATTGCATTACAATTACTGAAAAAATATCAGTCTCGAAGGGACTCGAAATGATCATCTTTACGTTTCCGGCGTATTGTGCTACCATTACACCACGAGACCATTGAGTTCAAGTCGCTTTCAATTCCCCTAGATGTAATACAGTGTCCGTGAGATATTATGATATATCTATTGAGGGAGATTGAAAGCGATTTGAACTCAATGGTCTCGTGGTGTAATGGTAGCATTGTACGCCGGAAACGTAGAGATGTTGGGTTCGAGTCCCTCCGAGACTGATATTTTTTCAGTAATTTAATTATATTGATACGATTTCTGCTTGGCTGTTACCTTCTTGGTGTATACCAACAACTTTATTTCTGTTTAATAACGATATTTTCGGCATTTTTTTTCCAAATGTACAGTATCACAACTTGCAGCACCAACTTTCCCAGTATACTCGCTTCAACGCTATTACTTTTTCTGTTAGGAATATAATATAAAACTCGTTATAATTTACACTTAAACTCTTCACACTCGGGAGCTATAATGAGCAATAAACGCAGACAAACAAAGACAACCATAAATGTTATTGCATCTCAATATAAATACCGAAAATTACCCAGCCTGTGGCAGACGTACGTATCTGTTTGTTTATAGCATTCTTGCATATTACGGAAGGATTACGATTTCTAAGTATTCTTTTCTATTTGAAAGATGCTCACCAAGTTCCTCCTGTTTTTTTTTTATGAA
Organism: Trypoxylus dichotomus; assembly: GCA_023509865.1. Taxonomy (NCBI): domain Eukaryota; kingdom Metazoa; phylum Arthropoda; class Insecta; order Coleoptera; family Scarabaeidae; genus Trypoxylus; species Trypoxylus dichotomus. The sequence continues at coordinate 42,928,395 of CM042081.1, forward strand.
AATGCAATTTTATTGTGAAAAAATGGTTACAAATAGATCATTCAAAGTATTGGCCATCGATAGCTACAACTTTTTCCCATCTTTCTGGCAGAGCTTATGTACCGTTACGGTAATAGTGTTCATCTTTTGAGCAGAACTGCTGATCAGCCAGACTATGAGCCGTCGAACGGAACAAGTGGTAATCGGATGGCGCAATATTTTAGGAATATGGCGAGTGGGGTAGGACTTCCCATTTGAGCGTTTCTAGGTAGATTTCAACGAGTTTGACAACGTGGGGCCGAGCGTGCTGTAGAATCACTTTTGTGGCCGTTTTTCGCCCAGTGCTTGGCTCAATCCCATCAACTGAAGTCGATACCGTTCCCCAGTGATGGTTTCGTTTAATTTCAACAACTCATAATAAATAACACCGATCTGGTCCCACCAAATACACAGCATAACCTTCGCAGCGTGAATATTCGGCCGAACCGACGACGTAGAAGCACGACCGGCCAATCCTCATGACTTTCTTTTGTTTGGGTCGCTGTAATTAATCCATTCTTCATCACCCATCACTATGCGATGAAGAAAACCCTTCCTTTTTTTACCGCTGGAGTAGTTCACAGGTGATAAAACGACGCTCAAGGTTCTTTGGCTTTAAATCATAAGAAACCCAAGTTGCTTGCTTTTGAATCATTTCCAACGCATGCAATCGCTTCCAAACGGCTTGGCGGATGACTCCTAATGCTGATGAAAGCTCTTGTTGCGTTTGGCATGGATCCTCATCGAGCAATACCTCCAATTCAGCGTATTCGAAAGTTTTGTGCATTCCTTCACGCGAACGGTCGTCAACATCGAAATCACCGTCTTTGAAGCGACGGAACAAATCACGGCACGTCGTTTCACTTAGAGCAGAATCTCCCAAAGCTTTGTGGAGCTCTCGATTATTTAGCACAAAATCAGACATTTTCAAACAACCAAATCGACCAACACTTATTGCTGGCACAATTTATTGACAAACAGCGGGAAGCTAGTTGCGTACCTTATATGTGTTGGAATAGCATCTACCAGATTTAAGTAAATCGTAATTGAAATATATATATTAAGAAATATATCTGGAACTGTCATCATTATATAAACCTAAAAAAATGTACCTATGTGCTTCTCTTTTTTGCACAGTAGTGTATGCACGGATGAGTATTTTTCTGGTAGTATGATTATTTTGCTTCGTGTAACCTAAAACTGTCCAAATAACCGTAAAAGTATACTGAAGTTCCGTCTGACGACTAGTTATTTTTAACTTTATAGTTTAGTAAAATATTAAAAAAATAATAAACATGAATTTGATAGTTTGAAAGGGTGATGATTTACAATACGTGTAACGAACAAACAAACGCCATATTCACCGGAATTAGCAAATATATTATGCAGATATGTGCGTATAATCTGATGAGCCGCTAAAAATATCCATCAGTTACAGCCTAATCTCGCTTAGAATACTTTCTCTCTGTGCATCTGCTAAAATTGCGGCCGTTGAAAAGTAAACAGACGCAAAACAAATTTATGAAGAACCATAATCGAAAACGTATTTAGCATACGTTTGTTTATTTCATTACTTCAACGACTAGAAGGAAAATTAAAATCTCGGAAAAGGCGGATGCTTTAATGTTGTGGTTAGTGCTTAGCACCTTTACGGGAAGTAAATAAAATTAAATTAGGAGAAGATTGATGAAGTTTATTGCATAATAAATACTTTCTCCAACAAAAATATATAGAAACTTTATCTGCTATTTAACAAACATTAAGCGGCACGTACCACCCAAAAATAAAACTGTTTTATCTCTAAAATATCATTTTTTAAATGCTGAATTCTTTTGATTTCTTCTAATGAATTACTATTCAATTCATGTCTTTATAAATTGAGTAAAAAGGTGACTTATATGATGTTGCTTACAATACTGGCTAATATAAAATTATGTAAAATGTCCTTACAACAGTGAATCTAATGCTATTGAATTGATTTGGCCAATATCGAAATCATGCTGTAACACGCATATTGGAATTGACGAATATAGTGAAGGTAAAGTGCTCGAAATATGGAAAGAAGTGTTGAACAACTGTGAACGTCATACAAAAGATCTAACTGAACTTAGTAAATATAAATCCATTAACTATACTACGAGGGTGATCTGATATGTTATCGGAATCTACAAGATCAATACACTTTTTCCAACGGTGCTCCAGTCTCCTCAAGCCGTGCGAAAAATAGGATGTTTCGAGGTCTATAAAATAGCCATCTGTAGCGGCGATGACCTCCTCATTTGAGGCAAATCTCTTCCCTCCCAGTGATTTTTTTCAGGTTTGGGAATGGAAAAAAGTCGCTGGGGACTGGGTCCGGTGAATTTGGAGCATCAGAGACTAATTCGTAACGCAACTCATTCAATTTGGACACGACGATGCGGGATGAATGAGCTCAGGCGCATTGTCGTGGAAAATGACTTTTTGCCGCTGTAAACGAGGCCGTTTCTCCTTCAATACTGCATCGAATCGGGTCAATATATCGCTGTAGTATTGCTCCGTGATCGTCCTTCCCTTCTACAGAGACGATGAGGATCACACCTTGGGAATCCCAAAAAATGGTCGCCATGACCTTTCCGGCCGATGGAACGGTTTTTGCTTTCTTCGGAGTCGATTCACCCGGAAAAATCCACTGTTTCGACTGTTCCTTGGTTTCCGGTATGTAGTAGTGGATTCAAGTCCCATCCACGGTTACAAAACGCAAGAAATTCCTCGGATTACGTTAGATCCTGGCCAGACACTCCTTCAAAACGGTCACCCGACTTCGTTTTTGCTCCGGTGTGAGCTCCGCGGCACCCATCGCGCCGAAAGCTTTTTCATACCCAAAATATGATGTAGGATATGGCCAACGCGTTCTTCTGAGATTCCTCTTGTCTCCGCTATATCTTTCAGCTTCAGTCGGCGATCGGCTAGCACGACATCATGAATCTTGTCGACCATTTCATCGTTGGTAGAGGTGTCTAGGCGTCCACTGCATGGTTCCTCACTTGTGCTGGTGTGGCCACGTTTGAACTTGCTCAGTCAGAAGCTGATGGTCGAATGAGGGAGTACATTCGTCATAAACCTGTAGCAAAATATTCCGAATTTCCGTGGCCGTTTTCCCAGCCATCCAGAAGTGTTTTATCACTGCACGAAATTCAATTTTATCCATTTTGCAAAACCGCCTGACTTGCTACACAAACAACAACTATTGACAGTAGACGTCTGAAATTTTGACAGTTGCCATAGAAAGGTTCCACTTCAAACTTCGTATGCCATCTCTTGCCGATTTCGGAAACATTTCAGGTCGCCCTCGTATACATAACTTATCCTCTACAGAGGGTATATTGTTACACCGCATAATTATTTTTTTGTATACATTAGTTATTATATCACATTATCGCGGTTGCGCCAGTGGTAGATATTCTTCTCTATTCTAAATATTATGTTCTATAACGTACTTGGATGTAATTTCCCAGTTTTGGACTACTAAAACATGATAAATACGCTGTTGTTTCAGATGTTGTTCAATTCGCGTATCAGATAAAAAAAGGATTTTTTAGTAGAACGTAGGAAAAATGCCCTTAACTTCTGACTTGAAATAAATGTGGATAAAACTATATGTTCACGGTTTTAACAAAAACATCTTTAATATAAGTAAGTAAATTCCAAAATTGAAGTGATACGTAAATTTTTAACTGTAAACGAAACTTCACGAAATGAATGATATTAGATGGTAATGAAGACGTAATTATAATCACATAAAAAGAGAACAAGTTACATAAAGAAGAACATTAGTTACTTAATCACTCCCAATAAAAAGCAATTTAAATTAAATCATCCCACTAATGGAACAGACGTAACTGCTTAACGTTTTCATAGTTTAACAGTAATTGTTCAACAATTAAATCGAGTAAGCGCCGCTTGTGGTGATTCACATCTGTCTCCTGTCCTAGGATCCCACTGACGGGTACTTTATTTGGGCGCAAGGATTATGGATATATATACGTATATATGTTGATGGATGCATCGTTTGTAGGTTTGCGAAAACGTCTCGATTGTTTCATTCGTCAAGAGAATTGAGAGTTTGTGTTACTTATTCACAATTGAAACATCCGACCTTCTTTCGTTTGGCATTAGTAGAACGCCCGAGGCTCAACTTGCAGCGGCTGGTTGTTGCAATGTAGTAGTAGTAGTAGCTGCCTTGGTATACGTGGGGGCATGTAATGTTATGTATTAAGCACGTATTGTTCTGTTATTTATCTTGAATGCAAAGCATGTGGAAGTAGCTTAGAAGAAAGTGTTAATGTCTCTTCGAGACGTAAACGACTTTGTACTATAGGGGGAAAGATTTATTCGATATAACAATAACCTTTGTAATCAATACGTCAATAGAAGTGTTTGCTAGTCACAAATTAGAATTAATTAATAAATTTATAATAGAATAACTTCAAATGTATTACTAGAAATAATCTTTACAATCAAAAATGTTTAGCTAATTTAAATTCTGTATGATTTCTCGCCATTAAGTTATTAGTATCGACACTGCAGTGGGTACACAAACAATTAAATAGACAGGAAAAGCTATTAAAAATTAATAAACATTACGTATATACAAGAATGTAAAAATTTGATTATAATGTATTTAGAAAATGGTCTTTAAAATTAAATTAGATTCCTACCAGAGTAATAGCAAGCGATACATACATAATACAGTCTTGGCCATAAGTATTTGCCACCCCAGGGAAAACCTCATATTATTTCTATTGAATTTCTCAGAACTGTAGTTGGGGATTATAGCAATAAAACTTTATTCATCAAGTTTTATTGATATTCAGGTACTTTAAGGAGGGTATTCAACTGTGAAATGGTGTTTCTTAAATTTAGAGCTTAGTATACAGTCCCTGTCAAATTTATTAAGGCCATTTACTAAAATAGCGATTTTGTTATAATATACAGGGTGGCGTAGGGGAACGGGAAATTTTGAAATAACGTCATTTCCACGAATAAATTCATAAAACTAGTAATTTATTAACGAAAGTGCATGTATGCAGCATGCCATTTATGTTTTTACAATCAAAATGTCCAAAAGTGGCATTCACACTCTAACAGCCTGTTATTAAAACTCTGGAATGCGCGGTGTAGCAAATCTTGGGACTGGCAGTGATTTCTTGTTGAATGTTCTCCTTCAGTTCACGGATTGTTGCAGGTCGTGTACGGTACACCTTGCCTTTAATATACCCCCACAGGAAGAAGTCGCACACACTAAGATCAGGGGATCTCGCAGGCCATTCAATGTCACCGTTACGTGAAATAATGCGTCTTCCAAACAATTGACGAACTGCTGCCATCGAATGTCGAACAGTGTGTGATGTGGCTCCGTCCTGCTGTTTTCCATGTTAAGATTAAGCTCGTACAGTCTCGGTGTAAAGAATGTTTGAAGCATTTCAACATATCGAGCAGATGTTACTGTCGCTGCACTACCATCCTCACGTGCAAAAAAAATAAGGGCCGATAACACCATGACATGATATAGCATACCATATTGTGACCTTGTCGCTATGTAGTGGTCGCTGGTGTAACTTACAAGGATTGGGCCCGATAACGAAAATTCTCTTTGTTTACGAAACCGTTCAGGTGGAAATGAGCTTCGTCCGATATCCATATGTTACCAACGAAATTCGCGTCCTCGTTAATTTTAGCCAACATCTGCCTACTAAACTCCATACGTGACGCTGGGTCTCGTTCATGTAATTGTTGCACAATCTGCAACTTATCGGGATGGAAATGTAATTCGTGCAGTATTCTTTGTAAACTTCGTCGCTTAATCCCTAGCGTAGATGCATGTTTTCGAACGGAGCAGCGAGGACTTCTCTCGATTGCAGCTCTAACAGCCTCAATGTTCTCTGGGGTACGTACCGTTCGAATGCCACCTGGAGCTTTCTTTTTCAAGACAGATCCTGTTTCTTCAAAATTACGCACCCACGTTGTAATCGCATGCGCAGATGGGACACGTCCATGACGTCCAAGCTGGTAATGCTGTCGAAATATTCTCTGCGCGGCAGTCGCGCTATCACCATTTTTATAAAACGCTCTCACAGTTACTGCACGTTCCGCACCAGTCCAACGATCCATGATTACTAAATGGCAATGCGTTCACAACAATTGTGCGACGTTACGAACAACTGCTGGGTCTACAGTGCTGACAACTGTCTCGTTCAAAATTTCCCGTTCCCCTGCGCCACCCTGTATAATGAAAAACGTATTGTACGAGCATATGTTTATTCAGAACTGTTTATAGACATCGTCATAACTATATAACTAATACTGTTTAATGCCTCCTTTGGCCTTTGTAATTGCTCGTATTCTTTTTGGAATACTGTGTATGCACATCCTCAATATTTCTTACTGTTAAAAAAGAAACAAATTCCCTATAAATTTGCACAGAATGTACGAACATAAGTGTTGGCAAAGGCAATATTCAACATAACTAAATTTAACTGACGTGCCTAACAATGTACGTAAGCAACGTATTTGTAACTTTGGCTGTCCCAACATATGCCTGGGCAGTCAGTTTTCTTTCGTTAACCTTAATGTGAGTTTCAAGTTCTCCAAAAATGATTGTAGATAACGTATTCGAGTTATGGTCTGACGGTGCTACAAAATCTAAAATTGTCCAACAGGCTTACCTTTAGCTATTACACAGACCCTATCCATTGTATTAGGGCCACTTGCTAAAATAGCGATTTTGTTAAAAGATATAAAGGAAAACGCATTGTGCGAGCATAAATTTATTCAAAACTGTTTATAGACAACGTCACAACTATATAACTAATATTTTGCTATGCCTCCTTTGGCTTTTATAACTTCTCTTATTATTTTTGGCATACTGCCTACGCAAGCGTTAATTATAGCCTGATTTTGCCACACTTCCTCAAAATTTTTTACTAATTGCGCTTTTTTAGTATCTCTTCTCGAATATACGCGTGATTTTAGAACACTCCACATATTCTCAATTGCATTGAGGTCGGTAGAATTTCCCGGCCGAGGTAACACTGCCAGAGCGTGCGTTTCCAAAAAAACTTTGGATGTACTTGGCCATATGGCAAGGTGTCTTAACATGCATGATTGTGTAAAGGCCATCATTCAGTTCTAAATCATTGATATATGGCAATACACGTTTATACTGGTGTTGTTCATGGTGCCTTGGCAAAAATACAGTTGTACAGAACCTTCGACTTATATACAGGACCATATCATTACACCGTTTTTAGTACATTAGCTTCTCCCAACCATTTAAATGGACGTCGTCTAGTAAATTGAGCTCTTTCAGTCATGGCTTCTACTTTTGATGCAATAGATGACAAAAAGATATTGTTCAAACAAAAAAAAAATTGCTTAATTTACATATTCATTTAAGTTATTTTGTCTTACCTTTCGCCAATCTTGAATTGTGTAATGTTGATGACGTTTTGCCCATTCATAACGTGCCTGTTTCATCATCTGTGTTAGTATTGGCTTTTTTAGAGGGTGTCTGCATTTTAGTTCGGCTTCGTACAATCGTCTACGTACTGTACACGTGGATATTTGCACTCCTTGTTGTAACATTAACACGTAAACACGGAAAATCATTGTTACATTAACAGATAAATATTCTTTCCATAACAGTAACCGATCCAAATAATATTCTACGAATTACTGTATCCTTCATTCTTGTTTCCACCCATCTTCTATACAGTACTGAATGTTTCATGACAAGGATAATAAAGATAAGAGGTCACTAAGTGGCAGTTTCTCAATTACTTAGAAAGATATTTAGGGAACATATTTAGATAGGTATTGTAAACCCTATTCATGAATTTTATACTTGTATTTGTAAATTATTGCGTTGGGAATACACAAACGTTTAAATTTATAAGGTGGCCCTAATAAAATGGACAGGGACTGTAGATGCGTGTCCCCTATAACACAGCCTCACGTTTGCTAAACTGCCCTGCCAAAAGAATGTTCTAGGGAATTTTATTAATCTCCCTTTCTCTATTTAATCTATTTTTTATCGAATCCTTTAGAACACCTTATTAAAGCTAGTAAAAAAAGCAATAGAAGCTATACTTCATTCACATTAAGAATGCAGTAGGTAGCGCTACGATCGGCGGCTGTATTACACTGGTGAAATTTAACCGATGAAATTGTCAAATGACAACATCGTAAACATCAAAGTTTGGTTATCAAAATCTTGTATAATAAATCGCAAAGCTTTTCATATTTATGTGCAATATATTATGGTTATATGACCTGGTAAAATAATACCGCAATAATAAAGTAAAAGTAACATCAATTGCAATATAAATATATCCTTTCGTTGTTTCATTTACCGAAATAGTTGGAGCTTATTTAATTATGTTAGAAAGTAAATGTGATTGCCTTTGGGATTAATTGAAGAGAACATAAATGTCATATGACAAGTTTTAAAATAACAATATTGCCATGGATAAACTTGAAGCGAAAATATAACTTCGACAGGAATGGTTATATACACTGTTATACCAAGTCATTTGTCATGAAGTAAATTTCTCCGTTGGTAATCTCCATAAATTTCAATGGTATGGTTGAAAGTAAGCAATTCAATATATACAAGCAAAAGCCAAACAAGGAAGAATGTTGCTGATTATGAACAATACATAATGGGTTCAAAGGGACTGTATCCAAGTCCATCGAGTGACTTCAGAGTACATGGTAACACACAATATCCTTAAATCTTGCATAGAATTTGGTTATTGTCAATGATGAAATTAGATGAGCTGCTCGGTGAAAAAGAAGACAACACTCCAAGTATACTTATCTACAGTACCCCGGCTGCAGTAAAACCAATGTACATTTTCAATGATAGTACAGTCAATAAATAATTGCATGCATATATCAATGAGTACAATAAAAAAAGCAAATATACTAATGAATTATAACAATCTCTTAACTGCACATATTACAAATTTATATAGTTTTCTTCTCTTCATATCTGGAAAAAATTTAATAAAAAAGATTTCTCTACTGCTAGATTTTATTTATACAATAACAAATGAAATAAACATATGAATTTGATTTATAATTCAAAGGGAAGAGTGAAAAAGGTAAATAAATTCACTTTATTATGCAAATTATATTAACATATTTGAATCAGATTTTGATGGTGGTGGTCTGACGAACATCAGTATTTGCTGTTATGATAAATTCTTCAAATATATTTTCAACAATATTATCCAGTTAATACATCATGCTCTCTTCTTCGATAACATGTTTGATACAATAAATTTGTGCTCATGTTCTTTTAAAATTACTACATTGTATAAAATACCTTAACTAAATGTATGGAATGCATGAAGATATAAATGAGCAATCAGAGTATTCTAAGTGTATACACATTTTATTAGGCAAAATCAGAATCTGATGTATCGATGTCCATGAATCTGCATCTGTAGTTATAATAAATTCTTCAACCATATCTTCAATTTAGCTTTTGTCTACTGCCAATATGCTTCCCTTGAGGGTTCTTCGATGGTCCTGCAACTACATCTACTACTACTTCTTCAGCTATACCAAACCAAAGCTGTAATCGTAATAATAAAATAGAAATTATTTTGTTTATATAATCGATTGTATAGTACCTTGAATTATGAAATATTTATTTTGCCACAGCCTATTTATAGATAAAAAGTATAATGGAAAACTGCAGGAAACAATGACACGAAAATTGTAAGCAAATTTGACAACTGACAGAAATTTCATATGACGAAATTACATCAATTTCTCCTGTGTGAATATGACTCGCTCATTAGCTAATGGCAAACCCGTATTTCCTATCTATTCTAAGTCTGCGTTCTTACCGTGAATGGAGTATAGAAATGTAATCTCATCCCAATCAAGAATGCAATGAAGTATAATTTACATTATATTCCAGCTAAGCAACTAAACTACAACAATATTAACAGGTATCCAGTTCTATACGGAAAATAAATGAGCGAACTAAACTATTTTTTGCATTCAAATCATCACCTGATGAAACCCAAACTTTATTTGTATACGGTAACGTTTCAATGTCGACCGAGAATTATCACGTTTGTGTTTATTTCTCCGTCGCATCAAGCTCAAATAAATATACTACGCGATCCTTTCTATAAATATCAATTAATCGAGGGCAAAGATACCGAGAAATCCAGATATAGGTGACGACCAGCTGATACGCATTATCTCCATTGTATCGTAACGTCAATAAATATTGAAGCTTCCCCGATCGATGATAAAATATTGGCACTCCCATTTGTTTAACTTGTTCAAAGACAATTGGTATTATCGGTATTCCGACGGACGTTTTTCAATTACGTAACGTTGAGCGTATATTTCCATTATTATGACGTTAATCATAAATTTGCATAAATTATTTCCAGTTTTACGTTATCACACAGCGTTTAGCGTGTGTATTATAGTTGCAAAAGGCCACTGCTAATCGGTAAAAATGGTGGAAAATCGATTTGTTCGGCGTAAATATTGGCAAAAGATAACATCAAACTTTTGGCATTTACGATTTCAAGGTTGAACATTTCTAAACGTAAAAGATGTTGCTTGATTTTCACATCTTCCATACTGCATATTCTTAATCTTAATTTCGTCTGCGCAATCCGACGTCTGTATACAAACAAGCGCTTTTTTAATTTACCATACCATTCGCGTATCCTAGCTGTTAGATAATTATAATGAATACACATGGAGCTGCCAAACTGGAAACGGGTCATTCATGAACTTTGTTGTGTTTCAGCGCTGTTTTTTTTTTTTTTTTAATGAATTCACTTCGTTTAATTTTAATTGAAAATCTAAATTACAAATTGCTTTAAAGATGTATAAGAAATATGTATGTATATTTTGTGGTCAAGGTAATACGCCGGATTCTTTCCACTTCTTTGTTTTTGGAATTTAGTGATTAAGTACTTATTTTTCAAGATTTCGTGTTTATATTTTAGGTCAACATAACGAAGAAATAAAGGACGAACGATATTTATCCAGTTTTTAACGTTACTTCTACTTGGTTTTGCAAACCTTATTTAGACTCGGCGTAAAATATATTCTCGGTATTATTATTCACTTCTTCATTAGAGAATTACGAATCCAGATCCCTCCAGTGATTCAGAACTTCCTAACGTCCATAAAAACATGTTTTGAATTTCATATCCTTCATTTAGTTTATATGCTTACGCTTTAATTTAGGTGCTTGTTTTCATAACTCAGTGCTTAATTTCTAAGGATCTTAGAATTACAGGAGTAAACATGTTGTTTATTTTTGGGAGTAAATTGTACATTCAACTTCAAGTACAGGCTATATTTGGGCAATAGTATAAGATTTATCTTATACGAGGGTTGTCTTTTAAGCTAAGAGCTGGGATAAAGCAGTAGATGGCTTTTAAAGACATAAAATGACTAGGCGTAATTAAAAACAGCATAAGTAATTTATAAAGAAAATAAATACTTTCTTCTTTGCATCAGAATTCTTTCATAATTTCAAGAAATTCTGTAACGTGATTTTAGAAATAATATCCTTTTTGAAAGAAAATATGTACACTACCGCTCAAAAGAGTTTAGGCACTCTCACTGACAGCAAAAATGTCTAAAAACTCCACCATGCTTCACGGTAGTAGCAATACACTCTTTTCTGGCACGTTCACCCACAGATCTTCTTACGTATATGCGTCTTCGGGTTCCGAACACCTCAAATTTGGACTCATCCGTCCATAGGACGTTGTTCCAGTCTTCTATAGTCCAGTGTTGGCGTTCACGAGCCCATTTAAGTCGCTTTTGCTTGTTTTCTTTGCGTAGTAATGGCTTTTTCATCGCAAAAAGTCCATGGAGCCCGGCTTTCTGTAGGTGACGTTTGACTGTAGAAACACTGACTAGTTTTTGGCGACCAACATTTAATTCTGCGGTGATTTCCGGGGCTGTTTTGCGTCTATTTAACTTGCTGGTAATCACTATTCTGCGATCATCTGCAGATGTTGTCGCTTTTGGCCTTCCACTCCGTCTTTTATTAAGAAAACTGCCAGTTTCCCGATATTTTTTTACGTTATAGTCAACCGTAGCGTGGTGTGTTTTCATTTTTTTGGCAATTTGTCGATTACTTATGTCACTTTTATGGTAAGCTATTATAAGTGTACGTGTTTCCGTACTAATTTCTCTTCGCGGAGGCATTTTAAAAAATTGTCACACGATATATCGCCCACGATGTGAATAGAGCAAATATCACACTACAAATGACCATAGGTTACAGATTTCACTATAATCTTCTAGGAAGGTAATTTAAACATTATTAGCTACAATCTAACAGATGACTAAATTTACCCAGTAAATTCAGAGGCATTGTTATTGTAATTGCACCGCAATAAACAGTTTATGGTAATCCGACCAAGTGCAGGTAAATGATAGTAAACCTTATTCGATATAATGGGTGTTTATCTTACTGAACTACATTTTAAATACGTATTTCATTTTATTATAATGTTTTTTTGGTAAACATAATACTATATGAATAATCCATGAAAACAGGGGCGCCAAAACACTTTTGAGCGGTAGTGTATATACGGAATTCTAGAGTGCTTTGAAATAAAAGTACAGATTATTTTGAATGCCCTTTTTAATTATTTTGAAGAGGTTTATACTAGTGTAGAACAAATTCTTGCTTATCCGAAGATTCATGGGCCAAAGTAATATAATTTTTATTCCTCATTGGGGGTTTCATCAATTTTCTATATCTTCTGAGGTAGAAGAAAGGCTCATCCAAACTGAGACCTTAAAGTACATTTAATGTTGAGTTCTTTGGTACCCATACCTACAGTTTACATTAATGGGTACATTTACAAAAAAAAGCACTTGGGAATGCTGTATAAGAGACTTTCCTTCGCTTATTTCTTTGACAAACGTGACAATAGGATGTTTTTATTTTTTTAAGTAGAAAAATGTATGTAATATATTAAAAACAATCGGAACAGACTATACGAATATTTAAAAAGAATTACAAATCCACATTACAATGTTTGGCACTAAAACGTTGTAATCTAGCATCTCATATCTTTTATCTGGCTTAGTAACAACCACAGTAAACAAATGTACTGGCATGATATTCAGAGTGTTATTTTGTGGTGAATTAATTTTATTGGTATTAATGATTTTCTAAGAGTGTCTGATGTGTGTCTTCGTTTGTACGTATAGAAACAGCTCTATAAGCACATTAAAAAAGGATCGTAGTATGCTGATTTATAAATTGTTTTTAATAGAAATAAATTAAGAATTTTAATTAAGGTAAACTTAAACGTAAAAATGCAATTTAACGAGTAAATATTATAAAATTACAACAATAAATAACGCCATTAATGTTTACTGTTAGAGATAAAGAAATAAAACCGTCAACATAGAATGAAAAAAAAAACATTATATTTTGGCAGTATTATTTTTACATCTTTAAGTTCGGTTGCATTAAAAGGAATTTCGTATTAATCCGTTTTATTAAAGTTATGGATGGTGGGTAAATTATTAAACGATGCTTTAACAAAGCTTTCAAATACCACTGTGAATGAAAAAACAAAATCTTCGTTCAAAGAGTTGTAAACATGTCGACGTGATAACATATACTACTCCTTTTGATATTAGGCATTAAATCCAGTATAAATATGAGATTTGACGTCACAAAAGTTCGCAATCAATAAAATGGTATCTTTATGAATATTTCAAGAAATAGAATTTTTGTATTTTTATTTATTGAATATTATACAAAATTAATCATATTAATTAAAATTAATGAGATTAGCATATTCATTTCTTTATTAATAGCTTCATGAATAGATTTCTATGTATGAACTCGATCTTATTTTATATGAACAGATACGGTGGTAGATAACGTCACACCCAGTAACATACAGCAATATTGCGTATATAACTTCTGATATTGCATACATCAAAAGCACCACCTGAAGCATTTGCGTCATGTATCATGTTATCATAATTTTTTAAATGTGGTTACTTGGACTAAATTGATTTTTTCAAGATGTAATAATTTCTTAAATATGGAGAAGCATGCAACTGAAAGGCAATTACAGATAAGCTTGGCTAGAGTCAGGAATACTCGAATAAGCACTCAAACCGTTCGTAATAGATTGAATCAGAGTGGAGTAAGGGCCAGAGTAGCCGTTACAGCTCCTCGTCTTACTAGGAATCACCGAGTGGCCCGGTTAAGGTTTGCTAGGGTAAATGTCAATTGGAAAATGAATGACTGGGCCAACATACCCTTCATAGTTAAAATTTAGTCTTTACACTTCAGATATATACCAGTATACAGACGATCTACAGATCCATTTCTAATTTTGGTGGTGGCTTTACCATGGTTAAGGGAGGCGTCTCATTAGCAGGCCGTACAGGGTTAGTATCAGTAAACAGAAGCACAATGACTGCCCACAGGTATATAACAGACATTTTACAAGATCATGCAGTACCATACGTAACAGTAATAGGCAACGAATTCTTGTTAATGCACGGTCCCATATAGCAATGATCGTCAGGGAATACCTTGATGAGGTTGGCATTCCAGTTGTAGATTGGCCTGCGGTGAGTCCAGACATAAATCCTATCGAGAATTTGTAAGACTATCTTCACAGAATGGTTCGAACCCAACATGTAAATGAACCCAGTAGAGATACAAGGATTAGAAGATGCTCTACGCGAAGAGTGTGAGAATTTAGACCTTATAGCTTATATGCAGAAGTTAATTGAATCCATTCCAAATCGAATGCGAGCGGTCATAAGAACCAGAGGTGGCAACAACGCGTATTAAACTACTGTCCTGTGCATTTTTTTCCAAAAATATAATTTCTTTTAACATACCTGCTTGGTAAAAATTTCAAATATGAGTTCCTTGTTTCCATTAGGTCCTTATATTATTTAAATAATCATAACAATTATTTCTTGGAGTATATTAGGATATATTTAAAAGTTAAGAACTCTGAAAAGAATTATTTTTGCCACAACTTGTTTATAGGTAAAAAGTACAATGAAAAACTGCAGGAAACAATGACGCGAAAATTGTAAACAAATTTGACAACTGACAGAAATTTCATATAAAGAAATTACATCAATTTCTCCTGTGTGAATATGTCTCGCCCATTAACCAATGGCAAACCCGTATTTTAAGGCCTATCTATTCCAAGTCTGCATTCTTAACGAGAATGGAGTATAGGTTGCTTAGTTTCCCTAGAATGCCGTTGTAACCAATGTGCAAATTGCTCTTATTAATTTTTTCCAATTTAATAAAACTGATTTACTACAACACCTATAGCAAGTTGACATATTTTCTTTTAATAGTTAATGAAAAACAGGATTATTTATTATATCTAGACCGTTGCTTTTTGGAATAATTTAACGATCGTTATATTAATTGTCATAACATATGTAAAGTATATAAACTGGTTTTCGACCATCAGTGAATCATAAATTCCTGTTCGAAATCGACATTACCTAGAAAATGTGGGTGTGCGGCTGATAAATATCTATATTTAAGTTTTATCTTCCAAATACAAATGTTGTTTCATTGATACCTCTTCGCAAATGATTCATGAGAATCAGGCCCAGAATATGACATCAATACTAACACTAAACATACAGACGTTATTCAAAGAAAGTACTGTGTGTTGCCTGCTGGTCTCCTTTGCTTTGTTTGCTTTTTTCTTTAAATTACAGGCTCGATGTCTATGTACGCATGTACACTACACATTTATGTTTGCTCACTGATATTTCATACACGTTCCGTAAATGACCTAAATTTTGAACGTTGTCCCAACGCGAAATTCATGTTAAACAACCTAATGAAAGTGTGCTTGTGTCGCGTATAATTTTGAAAAATACGTGACGTTGCTATTCTATCCGTGTACCTTGCAAGGACTTTTATATATATGTATGTACTTACATATTGTCGTTTTTGATGATAGGGGCTGTTAACATGCAACGAGATTATTTTAGTTCAAACTTGTTAGTATGCTATCTTGATCTCCTTTAAATAAATCTATCGCTGGCACTAATTAAGTACAAGGAGAACTTTTTTTGTTCAAAAGGCCTTTGTTACAATACATTTGCCAGAATTGGATGATCATCAGATTAGATTAATTGATGGTGATGTTGGACTGCGATCTATTGATCTATTGTGACCCCTTATATGAACTATTAAGCTGCTAGGGTTTCCCCGTACGTACAGGTCTCTATCCAGTCTAAGAGCTGTAATAAAGTAGTAGCTGTGATGATTTCAGATAATGTATTTCTCCCCCGTCTACGACTTTTTTGCCGAGATGGTTGCCAGGGGTTTCTATGATAGCAGTGTTGTTAAATGTTAGGTGTTCCGGACTTTGTGTTTCAAACGTATACTTGTCATGTGTCTCCCAAGGTGACAGCGTCCTGTAAGAGAATCTGTTTTTTTTTTCTTAGTCCTATCACGGTCTTTGTTCTTTGCTTATTGAAGTTTCCAAGGAATACCTTGAAATGTCTCGGACTTGGAAGATTCTCCTAGAGAAATACTGTCAGCTTCTCCTGTCTATCTTTGAGTTCTTTTTTGTAGGTGCTCATCCCTATACCACAGAATGGTTCCGGTCGCACAAGACCACTCACTTGTTTGCAGTGGGCAGGTTTATATGGATCTTTTTGTCATGATTTGCTGAAACGCAACTGGTACGGTGGATGATAAGAGATTTCCAACAATAGTTCCGTGATATTTACGGACTTCATGAATTCTCGGGATTTTCCGACTGAAACAGTGACCATTGTGGAATAATATTTTTGTAGAATTGATTTGAATGTAGTGACCAGCTTCCAGTCTATACGCAGCGCTTGTGTTCTAATACGCAAGGCACCACCGATGGTTTCATTTCACTGATGCTGTGTGCTCTGGGAATTATATATATTGAATGGGGTCTGAATATATTCTTTATATTGTATTTGTAGAATATCTTACTAGTGCGGTCGGTCACATCCCGTATATAGGGCAAGTAAATATATGTAAAATGGTTCATTTGAATAGTTGGAGCTGTTCTCGGAATGAGATTTATCAAAGCTTCTTATCCATGCCTGTTTTGGAATAGTTATTCTAGATTAAGATAATGGGGAACGGCTTGTTAGATACTGTACCAATTTCAGGTCAGACACCAAGAAATGATGGAAAAAGTACGTAGTTTTATTGAAAATGATCGCAATGTTTCGCTGAAAATAATGGAAGAGGATGTAAACATCAGCAGAGAAATGATTCGAATTATTCCTCACTAGGATTTAGGCAAAACAAGGGTCTGTGCAAAATGTATTCCACTTTGACGAATGGCCAAAAATTGTTGCTTGTTAATTATTCCACAGAAGAGTCGCTGCTGCAGCCGCCAGATACAATACTCATTACATTCTCCGATAGCAAAAAAATTGTCCACAGGGAATTCGTTCCAACTGAACAAACAATTACTGGCAAATATCTCGAAATTTCGAAATGCCTGATGGCCAAAATCCGACGTATTCGATGCGAATATCGTGATCCAGAGACCTGGTGTCTGTACGATAATGCACCGAGCCACACCTCACTCATTCTTCGTCAATTTTTGCTCGAAAGTCTGTGTTGAATCATCCGCTGCATTCATCTGATTTCTGATTCCCTAAATTAAAATTGAAGTTGGAAGGTTGTTTTTTTAAAGGCGTTTCGACCATCAAAACAGCTACAACAAAAGCACTAGAGACAATTCCACAAAATGAGTTAGAACACGCGTTTGAATCAGTATTGATTCGTTGTTGAAAGTGTATTGAAATCGGAGGAAAATATTTTGAATAAAAATATTGAAAAGCATTCAGATTTCTTGTTTCAATAATTTTTCTCACGGCGAGTCTCGAAACTTATTTGTCGCATAGTGTAAAATCGATGCTCAAAAAATATTTATTGTCATGTTAAATTTGAGAACTATTTCTAGAAAATTATTAAAAAAAAAACGAATGATTTTTTTTTTCATTCTTAACAATGCGCTCTAGTTGTAAAATAAAGTTTATGTGAATGCGTTTGTTTGAAGAAAATCTGCTAGCGTTTAATAATTGCCTGAATTGTTCGTTGGTCTTAACAAGAATTTTATGCTCTAACATTAACATCAAACAATAGAATTCCTCATAAATCTTCAATTCATTGATCATATCCCTTTCATGATTAATGAAAGCTGCATTTTACTGGCTTTTCTTGCTTTCCAAAATATTGAACAATAACTGAAAAATGTGCGCTAAATTATTTCTTCATGTGTTTAAAAAATCGTGTTAATCCATTAGTAAATTGTTTCAATTGTACAATCATCTATCGGGTGCTTTTTTTTTTTTTTGGAGGTAGAGAACTTTAAATTGGCTTTTCTTGTTACAGCCGATTTGACAGTTCTCGGTTGGCTTGGAGTTTTTTTGGTTTGGCAATTCATCATGAATAGACTCACGTCAGAGCAACGTTTGAAAATTATTCAAATTTATTTTGAAAAACATTCAAGTCGAGAAACTTATCGGGTATCACGTAGATTTTATCATAATCGTCCCATCAGAGCAATTAATTCGAGAAATTATGGATCGTTTTCGTAATACAGCGTACACGTAACAAGCGATTGATGGTGTGCCGTATAATGTTGATAATCATCCAAATGCGTCAATTCGTCATCGTGCTGAACAGTTAAACTTGTATTCATCCACTTTACGAAAATTTTGCGTAAAGATCTTGGTTTACGTGCTTACAAGATTCAACTTGTACAGGAATTGAAGCTACACGACCATCGTTCTCGCTGTATATTTGGTGAATGGGCCGAAAGAAACTTTGCTATTGATCTCACAATTTCATTTAAAAATTTTGTTCAATGATAAAGCACACTTTTGATTAAATGGCTATGTCAATAAGCAGAATTGTCACATTTGGTGCGATGATAATCCACAAGCCATTGCCGAAATACCATTAAATCTAGGAAAAGTCACCATTTGGTGCGCTTTATGGGCCAGTGGAATCATTGGTCCGTATATGTCCCTATATTATTTTTTCTGGAGATTTGTAAAGTCACATGTGTACGTCGATAAACTAGATACAACATTCGACGCATTATTGCAGAAAGCAAGTCTGATTTACTGCAAAGAGTGTGTGAAAATTGGACCTCCAGATTATGAAATCATATTCAAACGTTAACACCATAAAATTATCTTTTAGATGAAGCTAATTTCATGTCAATTTAAACTTCTCCGCTTATAAAAAAATTACTCTTTATTATTCGTAAATAATTTTTGACTGTAGTAGATATCACGTGTGTATAAAAATTAATATTTTAAACATGGATTCCAATTATTACTAATAAACAAACACAATATTCTATGGCATTCTCCTTGGTCGGTCACGAAATCAGAAAAGCGGTAGTAACGTTTACATAACAAAGCCATAAAGTAAAGAACAAGTTTTCAATTGATTTTGTGCTTTGTATGTATTCGCACTTTGTATTCACGCTATGTCTTGCAGGAAGTCGGCTTATGCTTCCGTTCGACTATTGATAAAATACATACGAGAACTTTTACGATTGCGTAATTGAATAAAATTAGATCTTTAAAAAAAAAAAAGATATATATCCGCCGTATGCAGAATTTCGATTAGTGATAAGCGACATTAGCCCCCGCCGAAATCGAATTCCGCTACGAGTTTTTTTTAGAGGTCGAATAACTCTCTGGAACAAAAATAATAGGCAAGAAATTATTTATTCATGTGTCAATGCCAAAATACGCGCGTATTAATGGTTATATCCGACTGTTGCTTTAAATTCTTTATTTGATTTAAAAGAATTCAATTTATGTTTGTAGGATAGTGTGGGTATAGAATGCTAATAAAGAAAAGTGAAATTTAATACTCGAAAATTAAATGGTATTTTACGGAAAAGTCCGTCACTTGCTTTTTAGTTCTTAAATTTATAAAAGAATATATAAATTATTTATTTTATAACAATATTTTTATTTCAAACGTTAGTACAAATTTAATTACAGTTTCATAATTAAAAATGATACCTTCTAGGTGTCTGTTAGACGGCAAGCTTTCTTTTCCTTAACAAAATGTGTGATATTTTGATATAACTGTGACTGAATTTAAACAATACCATCAATAATGTGCTCCTTACAATCATCAATTGTTTCTGAATTATTGGTTTTGAGTCTATCGTTCTACGATTGTATGAGATATGGTACCGTCTTGCTTCTTCTTCCTCCTTTCTACACGTGGTAGGTAGGCTACTGCCTGTTTTTTTCCCCTATGTCTGAATATAGATGTCCAACATCCTTTCCAGCGTTTTGATGGCCTATCCTGATTTCTTTTTCGACACTGTTATTTATTTTAGCACTTTTTACCTGCCTATCATCGCTCATTCTAACACATGGGCTGAAAAGTCTCGGACCTAACACATAGATGACGCTAGTTTTATTGCAGTCACCTTTCTCTCAGTTAGTACTAACCTTCAAAAGACAGCTGTTAATATTTCATGATATTCTATTCATTAGTTTGTGAGTTATTGTGCTAAGAGTCACGCTACTTTTGTTATTTTCAAAACCATGGATCAAAAACAATTTCGTGTTTTAATTTTACACTGCTCCTTGATGGGAAAAATACCGTTCAAGCGAAGCAATGGCTTGAAAAGTGTTATGGGGACTCCGCTCCATCAGAAACAACAATAAAACATTGGTTTGCTGACTTCAAACGTGGTCGTAGAGACACCGATGATGCAGAACGCAGTGGACGTGCAAATGAGGCGGTAACACCAGAAAATATCAAAAAAATCCACAAAATCGTTTTGAATGATCGAAAAGTGAAGTTGCATGAGTTAGCTGACATCGTAAAGATATCAAAAGAACGTATTGGCTTTATATTGCATGAGCATTTGGCTATGAGAAAGCTCTGTTCGAAGTGGGTGCCGCGTTTGCTCACTGTTGACCAAAAACAAGAACGTGTTGATGATTCTGAGCAGTGTTTGGTCATGTTTAAACGTAACAAACCGGAATTTTGCGTCGATATGTGACAATGGATGAAACATGGATCCATCACTTCACTCCGGAATCAAAACGATCGTCATCTGAGTGGACAGCAACTGGTGAACCTCGTCCAAAGCGCCCGAAAGCACAACAATCGGCTGGAAAGGTTATGGCCTCGGTATTTTGGGATGTGCGTGGTGTAATATTCATCGATTATCTTGAGAAAGGAAATACCATCAACAGTGAATATTATACAGCGTTATTGGAGCGTTTGAAGGCCGAAATTGCAATGAAATGACCGCATGTGGCAAAGAAAAAAAATTGTTTCATCAAGACAACGCACCGTGTCACAAGTCAATCAAAACAATGGCAAAACTACATGAATTGAACTTCGAATTGCTCCCACATCCACCGTATTCGCCAGATTTGGCTCCCAGCGACTACCGGCTGTTCGCAGACCTCAAAAAAATGCTCGCCGGTAAGAAATTTCGCACGAATGAAGAGGTTATCGCTGAAACTGAGGCCTATTTTGAGGCAAAAGATAAATCGTTCTACAAAAGTGGTATTGAAATGTTAGAGCGGCGCTAGAATGATTGCGTTGCTCTTGATGGAGATTACGTTGATGAATAAAGCTAATTTTGAACAAAAAAAACCGTGTTTTCTTTGTTAGGCCCGGGACTTTTCAGCCCATGTGTTATTTACGTGTTTCAGCATTTTCTTCGTTTTCTTATCAATTTTCCCACGTCTTGTATTTTGATTTGTTGCCGTAGATTTTCACTTCTGGTTCTGTCAAGTAGTGTTTTTCTTATTACGAGAATTCCTGGGCGAATGAGGTTCAATGGGGAGTAGATTGTTCTACGCCTGCATATAGTGGATGATTTTGGGGAATATTTTAGCAGCGTTTATATCGAATCTCAGAGTAACCATTTACCCATATTTAATGATGCATGAAATGCTACCATTACGCTTTGCTCTTTTACGCACAGATATGTTGCATTGGTGCTTAGAAAGACTAAAAACTCGTTTACATCAAGTTCTGATCGTATTCCTGACTTCGTTGTTCGGGATTGTGCTGATGTACTCGCAAAGCCACTGCATGTGATATTTAATCTTATTCTAAAGTGTCCCGAATTTCCATCTGTTTCGAAACTATTACCTATCTGTCCTATACTAGAAAAGGGTGACCCTTTTGATATTTGCAATTATCGTCGTATCTCCCTACTATGTAACTTTTCTAAAGCATTTGAACCTTGCCTGTTTTACACAATACGTGTCTGAAGCTTTGGACATCCAGGGTCAGGTGGACACTATATATCTGGACTTCCAGAAAGCGTTCGACCAAATTGATTACTATGTGCTCCTTTGAAAGTTGGTATCATTTGGATTTTCTGTCCCGTTATGTACTCTATTAGAATCGTATCTAACTAACGGACACTTTCAGGTATGTTATAGGAATTTTACATTCGCCAGGGATAGCACAAGGCTCAAATCTCGGTCCCCTATTATTCCTTTTATTTATTAGTGATATCGTCGATACGGTTAACTGTAATATTCTTATATACGCTGATGATGTAAAACTTTATTCTACCATTGACAAGACATGTTTATACTCTATATCGTGTTCAAAGAAGGTGTTGTTAATCCTCATTGTGTTTGCCGCGCAGAACATTTATAGCAGGTCTCCATTACAATTAATAGTTTGGTCGGTAAAAACCTCTGTGTTATCAACTATAAGGGTTCATTTCCAATTCTGGCATTCACCATCTTGTTAAAACCAAAAAAAAATTCATTTCGATATCGGGCTTCAGTAATAGTAACAGTGTTGCTATCTTCATTTTCAAAAAAATATATAGCCCAGTCACTCCACCAACTTGGAAACCCCACCAAACGGTTACTTTTTGTGGATGCATTTTCTTTGCCCTAGATTCGACAACTTTGTCTGATTACACTGTCTACTTTTTAAACGGCATGCAGAAGGTTCAATAGCATGCTTACGTGATTAATAAAGAAGTTTTTATTTTAAATGTCTATATCATTTTTTTCATTCTTGCGTCTGTGAAGGAATTTTCGCAAAGTATTTTAGATTGGAGTCTTTCCATTTTTCATACTTTTTTATTTTATTTTATGGACATCCTGCACAAGAGAGTAAAATCTTCAAGACTCATCTTATTTTCGTCCTATTAAGCATATCTAGACCTGCATTACGAAAAATACAGTTCAAGAATATTGTTTATTTATTTATTATTGGCCTTGGAGTTACATCATTAGTCACTTACACAAATTTTAAGAATATAAAATGTAGATATCTATACCACTCAAGTTATGTACCATATTACTTACATTCCGTATTTAACGATTCTACATTTGCGATATTACGGAAAACAAATCAACTAATAGAAAGTGTACATATAAGTATATACCTCGACCTAACAGGAAAGTCCTGTTTCAATCCGATTAATAAAAATCCTCTTAAGTGAAAACTTGTGAGTAGGTTAAATAATCCAATATGACAATGTAATAGATATTTTAGAGAAAATACGAACCTTGACTTTTGCAAGGGAAACGTTCCAATACTGAAAACGCTGCAGGCACTAATTTGCAAGGAATTTTCTGTAAAATCTAATTTAGAAATTGTTATAATTACGTTGTTCCAGTTATAAGCACTAATAAATAATATGTAGGCATGTGAGATATAATAAATGCGTTTCATTCTTTTTTTATACTTGATTAGAAGGAAAGTAGAATAGTAATTGCTATAATATCACCTCGAACGGCTTGAATTGATTCAATTTATGCGTACTTTTGTTCCGTTGATTGTTTATGCAAGCGTATATTGGAAATGTAATGTTTTATTTAAGTTCGGCGCTGAAAGTAAAGTACTGTAATTCTACGTTATCATGTCATTAAAATTTCCAACATAGTTTTATCAATAGCAACCATAGAAATTTATCTTTTGAGGAAACAAGTAAGGAATTCGGATTTCCTTGATACAACTCTTGGAAATTCCGTTTATTACTATGTTGCGGTACACTTCGCACTGCACAAATGAATATAAGTTATTGAAAGACGTTTGAATTCTCCGATTTCTATTTTTTTGCTTTAAGGTGGTAGGTAGTAGTCAACGCATCTGAAGCTGTAAACACTATATACAAGGGCGACCTGAAATGTTTCTGGATTCGACAAGTGTGGTTTTTATTTTTATTTTGCGATGTAGCCTCCTCGAAGATCAATACACTTTTTCAAACGGTGCTACAGCCTCTTCAAGCCGTCGGAAAAGTAGGATGTTTCGAGGTCTGCAAAATAGCCATCTGTAGCGACAATTACCCCCTTATTTGAGGCAAATCTTTTTCCTCTGAGCGATTTTTTCAGGTTTGAGAATGGGAAAAAGTCGCTGGGGGGTAGGTCCGGTGAATATTGAGGATGAGCGACTAATTCGTAGCGCAACTTATTCAATTTGGACACGACTATGCAAGATGAATGAGCCGGTGCATTGCCGTGGAAAAGCACTTTGTTCCGATGCAAACAAGGCCGTTCCTCCTTCAACACTGCATCGAATCGGGTCAATAGATCGCTGTGTGATCGCCCTTCCGTTCTGCAGATGGCCGCCATGACCTTTCCGACCGATGGAAGGGTCTTTGCTTTCTTCGGAGCCGATTCGCCGGGAAAAGTCCACTGCTTCGACTGTTCCTTGGTCTTCGGTATGTAGTGGTGGATCCAAATCTCATCTACGGTTACGAAACGCATGAAGAAATCTTTTGGATTGCGTTGGATTCTGGCCAAACGCTCCTCCGAAACGGTCACCCGATTGCGTTTTTGCTCCGGTGTGATCAAATTTGGTACCCATCGCGCCGAAAGCTTTTTCATTCCCAAAATTTCGAGTTAGGATATGGCCAAGGCGTTCTTCTGAGATGCCTGTTGTCTCTGCTATCTCTTTCAGCTTCAATGGGCGATCGGCTAGCACGACATCCAGAATCTTGTCGACTTTCATCGTTGGTAGCGCTTTTTAGGCGTCCACTGCGTGGTTCGTCACTTATGGCTGTGCGGCCACGTTTGAACTCGCTCACTAAGAAGCTGATGGTCGAAAATAATGAAGTACATCCGCCATGAACCTGTAGCAAAGTATTTCGAATTTCCGTGGCCGTTTTCCCAGCCATCCAGAAGTGTTTTATCACTGCGCGAAATTCGATTTTATCTATTTTTGCGAAACCGCTTGACTTGCTACACAAAACACTTTTAAACAACTATTGACAGTAGACGTCTGAATTTTTGACAGCTGCTATAAATAAGGTTGCACTTGCCGACCAATGTATAAGAACAGTATGATGACGTGCAGATTTTCCTTTCACAACACTCCCTGTTCTGCAAAATCTGTGTATTATACGACAAACATGCTATACAAAATAATCATACGTAGACTGTATGTTGGGATATTCTGCTTGAAATTGCTGGTGACAATTTTGATTGGAATAATTCCATATTCCTGCGCAATGGCGTATTCCCGAACGAAAATATGACTCGACAATAAATCTGTTGTGCTGGTTCATGAAAACCATCATTAAACTAAAAACAAACGTTCAGTATATTTCTACGAATGTATTACGGCTATTTCGTTGCTTACCGATAACAAATATACGGCTGTAAAGAAGTGGCAATAAGAAAATCCCTTCCAGTAATAAACAAGTAGATGAAAAGGAAAATACAAAAAATCAAAACAACTACCAAAGTACGCTAGTGATTATTTTTCAATCATTGTTGAACACAGTGTACTACAGCCCCTAAACCTAAACGGTTTCCATTGAATAATCTCCGATACTAATATTGACAAATAAAATCTTAGGCAAATTCCTGAATCTTATAGGTTTTTCAAAATTAAGCGAATCCAGTGTACCTTTTTGTAGGAACTGCATTACTTTTAAAAGGGAACTACAAACAGCACGTTAATAGGTTATGCAAATGGTAGTTGTCAAGCTTAACAAGATTAATAATAATGCAATAAACTTATAACTGTGCATGTGATCAATTTCAAAACGTGTATTGGACCATATTAAAAAATAAATTCTTCGGTATTAACGTGTGCGTAATATAGAGTTCGTATGGAATTCGCTTGCAACAATGTACATAGGTTGAATTCTAGTTATTAGCGCAACTTACGGCATTATTAACTTACATCAAGTTCTACGGTTTTTTCGTTTTAACAGGGTCACAACGGACTGTGTTGTATGTAGAAATATATATGCGTGGTTAACTGTGTTGTACTTGATAACGTTTTTAGTTCGTTAATATAAAATTGCGTCTGAGCTGTTACAGTTTATGCAAGAAATTGTAATACGTACACAATCTTGTATTACAGGGTAATGGAGAAATATGAAATGTTTGCACAATAGTCATTTTAAGTAACTGTAAGTCTGTGGAATTCTACAAAGAAAAAAATGAATTTTTCTGAAGTAATATACTGGCAAAGTTCCTTTTTCAGCTACTAAAAGCTGTTACCTGTGATTGAAATCCTAGTTATTGTAATAATGAGTTTTAAAACAAAATATGTTATCAGTTTTCTTTTCTTATCCGTTGGTTTTAAGCATCTATTGCTTCAAATTATTCATTTACTTTTTAGAAAGTGATGCGCCACCTATGTTTTAACATGAACATATTAGAGGCGCTGTTTATCCATTTATAAGACTATCCAACACAATTTTTCAGTATTCTTTTGTCTAACATCTAAAAATGTTCTGGGATGCTAATGTTTCTGAATCCAGTATTGGTTTCTAACTCGACTATCCCAAAGGCACAAAAAGCATGTCACCATATGTTTTCTTTAATATAATGGAATATCCGATAGAAATTGTACCGAATACATTCCCGTTGTGCAGTAAGTGACACACTTGAGGCTTCTGCTGGAGCTGCCGATAAACAAACACCACTCATTTGATTCATATTGTACAACGTCCATTTTAGTTATCAATCCTGGCACATTGTTACAATAAACAAATTCACACTGTGACGATAAAAAGTTATCTTCATTCTTTGCTGGAGTAAGTTCTTTTCATTTAAATTTGAACTAACTTTCGATGATTTCTGTAATAGCCCCAAATCTCTTACTAAATCCTTCAACTTGTCTTAGGTAAATGGTTGTGGTCCATCATTAGAAATCATCTATTCATTGTCAGAATTTATATCTGAATCTTGCTCGTCAAAAGCATCTGATATGTATTCAGCAAGTGAAGAAAGCTTCCTCATAAACTGGCTCGGATCTTTCATTGGAATGAGATATTGGTCGAATCATGGACTCCATATTAGGATACACAATTTTGTTCTTAAAAACACATCTAAAAGAATGCCTAGAAAATAACACCAAGATAAGAAAACGCTGTAAATACAGCTCTCTCATGGTATTAGTGAAATCAATGCACGAGAAAGACATGTGAGACATAAAACGCTAACACACGGACATGTTTCTGCCTTCCCGGCGTCATCAGCGTGGTTTCGAGCAGTTTTATGCTAACATATGTAATTTTCTCGCTGCTTTTATCACCATACTTAATTCTACGATACAAATGAATATCCCTGGCGCTAACTAGTGCCAAAAGAAAGAATCATTTGTCCGCAAAGTCAGACAGCGAAAAGAAGCGGGTATAGTTTCCTACCCTTCTCTCGTGCAATTCGTGGATTGCTCTCGTAAAGTTAAGTCTGGTGATAGAAGCAACGAGAGAATTACATGTGTTGGCATAAAACTGTTCGAAACCACGCTGACGACGCCGGAAAGGCAGAAACATGTCCGCGTGTTAGCGTTTTATGTCTCACATGTCTTTCTCGTGAATTGAAAGCTGTATTTGCTACAGCGTTTTCTTATCTTGGTGTTAATTTTGTTCTTATTTTTCTTATTATGACCAAAGGTCTCAAATAAATAAGAATAGCAATCATCATGGTTTTTCGGTTCACGCCGTGTGATTGGAACGCCAAAAGCTAATTTCTTTCGTTTTCCCTTGCTCCACTACCGCAAATTAACCACACATGGTTTATACACTTTCTGTAGAGCCAATAACTTGTCTTCATCATAGATTTTCTTAATGAATTTGGCCTTTGACTTGGAATGGTGAAGCTGCCACAAATGTAACAGAAGGAATCGTCACTATTTACACATCTTCGCGATGCAGACATGATATAGTTTCTTTACAACTATCACCCTCGCTTACTTTTAAGTAGTCCTAAGTGATCAATACTTCCTAATAAAATCTCGTTAAATCCTGATATGCTACCTTGAGGTTATTCAGGATATTATCAAGTACGACTGTATATTATCCTAATGACACAAATGTATTTGGAATGTCTTTCAATTATTCGAATAATTAACAGTTTGCTGCATTTAGTTAATGATTTTGAAGAATTTTGAAATTGGCAAGCAAGAAATGCTATAAAAAGACGTGACGTCATAGGGGGAAATGGGTTTCGTATTTGGCGTACTTATATTAGTTAAAAACAAGTGTCAAATCTTGGTCAGCCGAAAAAAAATATTTGTTGGCCAATGATTTTGGAAAACAAAAATGCGTCATAATTTTTCTGATAACTCAATACTTAAAGGAATCAAATAAATAATTTTTCCCTCATCATTATTTTGTTTCAAATAAATTTGATTGTGCTTCTTTAATACTTCTCTCTCATTTCCAGCCGATTTCGGTGTATCAGCGAAGAATAAAAGTACATTTCAAAAACACGATACCTTCATAGGAACACCGTATTGGATGGCACCGGAAGTAGTCCTTTGCGAAACGTTTAGGGATAATCCTTACGATTTTAAGGTAGATATTTGGTCCATGGGGATAACGTTAATCGAATTTGCACAAATGGAACCGCCAAATCACGAAATGTCACCGTTACGGGTGCTACTTAAAATCCAAAAATCCGATCCTCCCAAATTAGAACAACCGTCCAAATGGTCTAAGGAATTCGTTGATTTCGTGGCCAGCGCATTGGTAAAAGATCCTGAAAAGAGGCCTACCTGCGAGGATCTGCTAAAGCACGGCTTTATAAGCGGAACGCTAAACCCGAAACCGATAAGGGATCTGCTTCTAGAATACAAAGCTGAAGTTGTGGAGGAAGAAGTTACAGATGAAGATTCCGAGGTAAGAATTTCGCTCGTGTCTCATTATTTTCCTTTTTCTTGTTTTTCTAAAAATTGCCCATTTATGCTTTTGTAAATAATTTCATGCTTAGCGAGGTAGGAAATCCCGAAAAAATAAAGAGCTCTACCAGAGAGTTGGTAAGTTTATATATGGTGTCGTGAAGTTTAGTTGATATAAAAAAAATACTTTTAAAATATTCCCTTTCTTTGGAATGTTCCTTTCAATTTCAGACCATTTAATTGTACTTTGTTTGGAAATGTCCAAGCGTTTAATAATTCACTTGTCAGGAGCGTAGCATGTTTTTTCAAGTATAGTTTACTTCCTTCTGAATAACTTGCTGAACAGGTGAAGTGAGATCATGTTGTGTATTTAGGTAAAAAAAGTAAACAAGCTAAGAATTGTAAAGATACGGAAAGATCTAATTAAGAAGAAAAGATAATCGTTTAGTTTTAACGTTGAAGTCACAATATAAATGCTGAAGGCAATATCTAGTATCCAGTGCTTTTGTTTATGCTATCCAAATATACAAGGTGTGTATAAATTAGCGGAAAAGTTACAGTAACACTATTTTTAGTTAAATTCTGATTAAAAAAATCGCAATACTGAAATGCTACACATTTTACGAAATTTTTACATACACTACCGTCCAAAAGTTTGGGAGCAGCGATCTTACAAAAAGTCACAGATACACTAAAATCTTATTATGATTATTAATGAATTTATACAACATAAGTGACTTTCGTCAAATAAAAGTAAATTAATTCAAACTTAATAATATTTATGCATTATTTAGCTCATACGTTTATTTTCGTCGATATGATCTCCTTTGGCTTTAATAACCACTGCACAACGTCAAACCATAATACTACCACCTCCCTGTTTGACGGGTGGCACTAAGCTGGCCTCACTAGCTCGCTACCCTCTTGGTCTACGAACAAAAACTCTCTGTTGCGTATCAAATAATTGAAATTTGGACTCTTCGGTCCATAAGACTGTGTTACAATCATCCAGTGACCATTTTGGATACTCTGTTGCCCATGTTAATCGATTCTCTTTATGCACGCGTTTCAAAAACCTGCTGCCAACAATCACCTCTTGATGGTGGTAACAGAAACATTTGTTCGTCGTTGTGTATTAATGCACGGTGCGATATCCGGTGCCGTTAGACGTCTATCTCGTTTCGAAGTCGTTACTATAAATCTGTCTTCAGCTCCAGAAGTCACATGTAGCCTCCTACTTCGTCTTTTATCAAGTTTTTGTCTCTTTTCCGGGCCAATCCACACATCTCGATGAAATCCTTAATTTTAGGGCAATTTCTCTCTCGTTATATCCTTCGTCGCGAAGAGTACAAATGTTACTATATTGTTCTACAGTCAACTGTCTGCGTTGTGATATTTTTACTTTCAATGCTTTACCAAATGGTTACAATTACGGAGTGGTTTCCAAAAACCAATTCTGCGCGGGAAAGCGATGAGACAAAACATTATTACTTTTTTGTATTTTTGGAAAAGATCAATAAACCTAAATGTTAGGACTTTACGGATTATGTGTAACAATCTTATATTTGCATACAATCATTTATAATTAGGATTAACGACTTTACGATATGCCTATCAGTTATATTACTTTAAAGGAATTTCATCTTGCTTCCTAGCTTATGGACGGTAGTATAGGTGTTTTTTTGTTATGCATAGAAAGTGCCCAAACTACCAGTATCGGCACCAAAATGTCGGTTCATGAATTGCAATTCTCTTATGCAAATTGTGTTAATCGTATCTGAAATTAACAGAACGGCCAAAATTAAGTTTATTCTCCTTAGAAAATATAACGATCTTACATACACTTCAGTCTAGCTTGTTCGTGTCTCTTCATTAAGGGTGATTTTGAAATCTTTCTTACCCATCGAAATCATACACAACTGAATGAAAATTATTAACACGTCTTTCAGTTACTACTAAAATTAAACGTGGTTACATTGCTAAAAGATCCAGTTTTCTAAAATTGTTGAATCAGTGATAAGATCATCCTATTTTCGAATTGACAAGCCTGCTTCAATATAACAATTGAAAATGTCCAGATCCAAAAGTAGGCAAATCCAAATTTTAAAGAAATTGAACAACTACTGCCTTCTTGTAGCATTTTTATGTAGAATTTGCCTACATACCCTGATCTTCATTATGTTTAGAGATGCAATTCGATTTCCAACGCTTATTGTTGATCAGTGTTTATAGGGGAACTACAAAGCATAGAAATTTCACTGGGGTATATTAATAAGAAATTTGTATTAAAAATGACGTTTCCAAGATGCATTGAACTTCACCTAAACATCGTAATGATTACTGAAGTTGTTCTGAAATTGAAAGTAATATTTGCTCCAATATTTGTGTATTCCTCAATTACTTTCTATAAATATATGTGTTATCACGGCTTATTTGTTATGCATGCGGCTCTCCGGGTCCCCCTGGCATGCCCTCGCAGGTGAGATTGTAGTCAATTTCCATATTTGATTTTCTTAGTCTTTATAACTTTGATTTTGCTTATTACCTATGCTTCACAGTAGATGGCATTTGTTCAGCAAGAATTAATTTTGATAACATCTGATATTAAATACAGGGTGTTCAAAAAGATTGGCTATTCTATTGGGTGTGCTGTACTTATGAAAAAAGGAAAACGAAATTTTAGTGAGAACTAAGTGATTAGTTTAGTGTATATTTCCTTTGACGAGATATGTGTAGATAGAATGTTCGATCTTTTTTAAACACCCTATAGATTTTAGGGTATTTTCTTGATTAATGTTAATATTGAAAAAAAATGTCCATTTTCGAAAAAATTCTATCACATATAGCGACAAAATTATAAATCATATTAATTACAAACCTGTCGCCAAATACAAGACATATGTTATCTAATACGCAGCATTAATTTTGCATGCCCGTTTTAGGTACAATTGATACGTGCTTTTTCTTTGATGTCACGTGACAATATTTATTATCTTATTGCAATTGTTCCATTAAAAAAAAACTTTCTTCTCATTACTTCAGAACGAAACACTTCGTGTTCAACAGAAGATATTACGTCAAGCGTTGTGAGTTTATTTGTATATTATATAATTGTGCTTTAAAATTATTGATAACATTTTTTTTTTTTAATTTGGCGAGTAAAACTTAATGTGACATGTTTTTATTCGAAATTGAAATCGATAAAACTGCCTACAGCCTATCAAAGGGCAAATGTTACCCTTTTAATGGTAAAGTGTAATAACCGTGTAAATGTTTTGTAATAATGTCGCTTTAGAAACCCGCATTCTGGATGTTTGTTTTCCGATTCTATACGTGTGTAGGTAATGTATATGTTTGTGTCTATAATTTAGAAGCACTAGCAAGCAATCTCCTTTTGTTAAACACAAGTCACTCTGTGGTTGTCCAAGTACAATGTTTCTTATTTAGGATATTCATTACGTTATACCATACAACATTGAAATAGCTAAATACAGTATGCTTCATAACTTGATATAATAATTTTAAACAAATGACGCATTCTCTAGGTAGTACTGTATTC
This sequence comes from Trypoxylus dichotomus, assembly GCA_023509865.1. NCBI lineage: Eukaryota > Metazoa > Arthropoda > Insecta > Coleoptera > Scarabaeidae > Trypoxylus > Trypoxylus dichotomus. The sequence goes on from CM042081.1 coordinate 42,961,157, forward strand.
TGAAGGAAAAATTAGAGAATCCTCATAGTATCTCGAAAATTACATATGTCGATTTTAGTGGGGGTTCCTAGTCATCAATGTTTATTGAAAATAAACAATATAAGAAAATAATGTTTTCCATAGTGCGGTAAGAATTTTGTAGATTGAAAAGATACAATACTGAAATACAAAACAAATAACCTGACATAAAGTTAGAGCGAAACAGAATGAGGGCTTAACTTTTTACTTAATACTTATTTACAAAAAAAAAAGATGGGGGTAACTAGGATTTGGTCTCCAAGTCTACTAAATGCAACCATCGCATATTATGCATTCAGCTATAATATCTATGTCATAAATTTCCTTAAAAGGTGGTTTACTAATTGTCACTGGCATAGAAATAGCAGAAACACCTGATCTGAATTTGCTCTGTCAATCATTCATTTACTGCCGTCACCACTTCGTCATCAAAAAAAAAAGGAACACGATTATCCCGCAGATGTTCCCTCAGTTTTGGAAATAAGTAGTAACTGTGGGGCCAGATATGGAAAATATGGTTATTCAATAATTTAAAGTCGACATTATGAATCGCAGTCATTGGCAATGGACAATTTCAACGCACATCTTACTGAACATAGCGTTGTCCTGCCAGAAGAAATTTTGCGCTCTGTATATGTAAATTTTTTCTAGAAATTTATCACCCTTCTTCATAATGATCAAATTAGTCACGCGGTATTCTGGCAGATGCGTAATTTACTTTTTTGGTACCCAGCCTGGGAGCTTTTTGAATCCCTAGTTTGTGATGTAAAATTTTCTCCAAGCTTCCAACTGAAATGTCATATATCTCTGATATAAATGCAACAGTAACTCTTCTGTCATTTTGTACCAAATAATGGACTAAATTAACGTATTGGTGTCCCCTTTTATGCCATTGCATGGACACCTGTTTGGACTCAGGCTCAAAGTGATGAACCCATGTTTCATCTCCGGTAACAATCCGTTCTAAAATCTGTGCAGGTTTGTCTCCACATAGTTCCAAAAATTGTTTGGACGCATAGACGCGCTGCTGTTTCTGCAGCGGCGTGAGCATTCTCGATACCCATCTTGCACTGACTTTTGTCATACCCACGTGGTCATGTAGGATACGCAAAATGGTGGTATCTGATACTCCACTAATGCAGATAATTGTTTTTTCTTCAAACGAACATCTTGTGGTAGAAATTTTTGCACTTTTTCGACGATGCCTGACGTGGTGGCCTCAACTGGCCGTCCTGAACGGGGGTCGTTTTCAATCGACTCCCGACCATGTTTAAAAAGACCATGCCACTTATAAATCATTGATTTACTAGGGCACTGTTCCCCATAAACGGTTTCCATTTCATTCAATATGGCTTTGTAAGGAACTTTCTCACAGCACGGTGCTCAATTTCCTCCATAGTTTCAGTTTTCTTCCGGATCGACTTGTTTAGTAGGCAACTATTCGTAAACGACTGACGCTATAGGGCTGCAACTTAACTTATATACTAATGATGAGTTGCCAATTCGAGTGACACCTAGCGAGCGCTCCTATCCCCACTCCATCCCCTCCATGCCACGAACTTCTGGACCTCCCCCCGTACATGTAAAACGATTCATGAGACCTACTGTAAATTCAATACAATACTATATTGCGTCAGACGCTGTGTTAGTGATAACCAAGAACGTTGAATGGCTATGTCACGCTGTATAGTCATTCTCATGTCTATAATTATGGCTGAAATTTTAAAATATGGGTTTTAGATAAAAAGAATAATATGCGTGTTTTATAAAAAACTTTTCTAAAAATAGATTTGTTTTGTATGCAGGGCCATCCATTCAAAATTATTACATGAAGTTGTGAAGCGGCTTGTATGAACTTATACATCAACGGAAATCGAAGCAAAATTATCACTTGACACCAAAGACCCAAACTACATATTAACTCAATTTTTATCAAGCTTGATTCTTTTCAAAATTTACGAATTTCAAGTTTTATTAAACTATATAAATCTCTTGAAATTCCTTGTGTTCCTATACATTACTGTGTAGATTAATTTCCAAGGATACACTCCAGTAACACATTCCTTTATTGTTTAAATTAACAACTTCGCAATTAGTACTGATTAATATGAATATTGTTCTAGGACAATCGCACATCACAGCTGCCAGCGGATATCGAAGATGACACTGCTTCTGTTCGAAGTAATGATGTTGACACTAAAGGTGAGATTTTAATTTAATTATAAACGCTTAATACAAGCGGAGTGGTTCTGAACGATTTCTGCTTTTCTAGCAGTTGAAAATGACACCGCTAAACCTGCAAACGAAGATAAAGTAGATCCCAAAAAGTTGAAGAAAGAAATTTCAGTTGATTCAACCGCTAGCACAGGTTCTGCTGATGGTGATAAAAAACAGGTAAGCTGGGGTTGCATTCACGTTAATCTTTATTTTAAGTTTAACGTTTTATGTGAAATGTTTCGTTTAAATTTGTTTAATACAATGCATTCATGAAAAAACGAAACATGGCAAATATCTGGTAATTAAAACTTTTTTCATAAAATCTATCAAACACATACACTACCGCTCAAAAGTGTTTAGGCATCCCTGTTTTCATGGATTATTCGTATAGTATTATGTTTACCAAAAAAACATTATAATAAAATGAAATACGTATTTAAAATGTAGTTCAATAAGATAAACACCCATTATATCGCATAAGGTTTACTATCATTTACTACCTGCACTTGGTCGGATTACCATAAACTGTTTATTGCGTTGCAATTACAATAACAATGCCTCTGAATTTACTGGGTAAATTTAGTCATCTGTTAGATTGTAGGTGATAATGTTTAAATTACCTTCCTAGAAGATTATAGTGAATTCTGTAACCTATGGTCAGTTGCAGTCTGGTATTTACTCTATTCACGTCGTGAGCGAAATATCGTGTGACAATTTTTTAAAATGCCACCGCGAAGAGAAATTAGTACGGAAACACATGCGCTTATAATAGCTTACCATAAAAGTGGCATAAGTAATCGACAAATTGCCAAAAAAAAATTAAAATACACCACGCTACGGTTGACTATAACCTAAAAAAATATCGGGAAACTGGCAGTTTTCTTAATAAAAGACGCAGTGGATGGCCAAAAGCGACAACATCTGCAAATGATCGCAGAATAGTGGTTACCAGCAAGTTCAATAGACGCAAAAAATGTTGGTCGCCAAAAACTAGTCGGTGTTTCTACAGTCAAATGTCGCCTACAGAAAGCCGGGCTCCATGGACGTATTGCGATGAAAAAGCAATTACTACGCAAACAAAACAAGCAAAAGCGACTTAAATCGGCTCGTGAACACCAACACTGGACCATAGAAGAGTGGAACAACGTCCTATGGACGGATGAGTCCAAATTTGAGCTGTTCGGAACCCGAAGACGCATATTCGTAAGGAGATCTGTGGGTGAACGTGCCAGAGAAGAGTGCATTGCTGCTACCGTAAAGCATGGTGGAGGATAGTCTATCATCATTCGGGGCTGTTTTGCTGGCACTAGTGTAGGGGACATTGTGAAAATTGACGGTATATTAAAAAAAGAAGGCTACCGCGAAATTTTGGAGAACCACGCAATACCTTCCTCCCACAAGAAACTCTGGCAAAACTTATTGCGAGAATGCCTCGATTGTGTGTTGCAATTATTAAATCAAGAAGAGGTCACATAGATGAAAGCAAAATTTAAATTAAACGTTTTAATTTTCACATTTATTTAATATATTTTTATTCATGTACGTGTATCTGTATATAAAAGATAAATATCAACATTTTTGCTGAGTTTTTATACATTTTTGCTGTCAGTGAGAGTGCCTAAACACTTTTGAGCGGTAGTTTAATGTAACACGGAGAGGGAACTTTTGGCGAACATATGATCTTCATATCTATTAACTGCAGGCGTAGCAATTTTAAAATTCTTAGGTTACACCACAGATTGGGCGATATCTCATTTAAGAGCTTACTCTATTTTCATTTTAAATGTATAGGTTTTTGAAATCGATCGATTCATTTTTGAGAAATTAGCTTTTTAAGATTAACGTGCTACAAAACAGAAATGATGTCTTCGATCTTTGAAACACTAAAAATTGAAGTGTTAGTGTATTGAGTTTTTATTGTAAGGTGGTGCAATTATTTTCAATAATACCATATGATCGATTAAATTTACCTTCTAGCAAGCCATGGAATTTTTCTTCATTAAATTTAAGTTGGTAGAATCACTTTAAAAACGTGTAAATTGACTTATTCTGTGGCGTTAGTGATAGCGTTTAAGTGTAGGTGGTTCAGTTTATGTTACACTGTTGGCATGCGCTTGTCAGAATAGGTTTTGATAAATAACTACACACAAATATTTCAGTTGGAAAAATAAAGAGTGTAATAATAATAAATAATGGTTACATTAAATGATCAAATTGAACTCCGTCATCTTCTATATATAACGCCACTCTTCGTTTCGTGATGTTGAAGGCATTCCTTAAATTATGTGGTGTAACTTCCTCCCACACATTTCAGATAGCTTCAGTAAGTTCGTCAATTGTATGAGCATAATTTATAAATATTCTATTTTTAGGTGTGGATATATGAATATATATAAATTAAATTTATGTAAATATAAATAAAATATATTTCATTAAGTAAAGGTTGAAATTCTATTGGGTACACACTTAAAGAAACCGAATCCATTTCGTCTGTCTTAAAAATGTCTCTAGCCGCCTTCCACTCTTTTAAAATTCATTTGAATGCTTTATTTTTCCAATTGTGGTTTTCTTCATTAACATCCACTGACAACTTGCAAATTAATGAAGTAGGTTTTGAATTAACGATTGCAAGGACTGTGTGGTTGTACAATTCACAGATATAGCAGTAAACTCCACTCACACAAATTTATTAATTATTCGAGAGCACATGGACTCTTATTGTCAACCGTGTCACCGATGGCTCTCGAAACGCTGCGTTCCGTATAATTAATAAATTTGTATGAATGGAGTTTACTGCTATACCTGTGAAGTAGGTTTTGAAATGAAATATCACTCAACTATTGGAGTAATTAAGAATTTTAAGGTTGCTATTCTTGCGCCTGGGTGCTTGAAGATATGGGAATCGTTAGGTTAACAAAAACAAACCCTCTTTGATCTAAAGGTTACATGCTTCAAGGATTTTATGGGAAAAAAACGATTCTTAGATATTGCGTGTATCGTTTTTGCGTGCATTCATTTTATAAAAAGGTACGAGAGAACCGAGAATTTGTATCAATTTTATTGATTTTTTAGATTTAATCTTAAGAAAGTATTTGCATATTAATTCAAATATTTGTTACAAGCAAGTCTCCATCAAATGTGAGTTATACGGATATGCTTACCTCCCTCTTAAAGTAAAGCTACTTTTTCACTTTTTTTATTAAAAATCTTTTTGATGGTAAAACAAATAGTACGCACGCTTCTACCCAAATCCATCTTAATTTAAAGAAATATTAATAGTATCCACTTGTGTCACTGTTTTTTGAGTGGCAGGAAGAGTATTCTTGTCACTATATAGCGCTAATAAATACGCACTGGCTATTCGTTTTTCTCTCCTCACATTGTCTTTCTAGTGAATGATTTCACCAATGTCATGAGTAGCTGTATTTAGCAGCATTGCGTAAGGTATAGTTTTCTAGACATTTTTTTAAGTATAAGAACCTGTTGGTAGACTAATAAAGAGAAGGTTTAGGAATGAATCCAAAGGACTTAGCGGAAAAAGCACTTCCCTGAAATAGACGCCTGGCAATACAAAAAACATTCCTAAAAAGATCAAATGCAAAATCCAGATTACAAAGTGCTATTATAACAGAACAATTTTCACATACTTGCATTATTTTTCTAAAAATTATATCTTGTTTTATCATCTTTCTCCATCTAATGATGCTTTAAATGTTGTTGTTAATAAGATGACAAACTTAAAATCAAAAAAACAACCGAAAACTTAGGACATTTGGGTTAGTTAGTCGTGAGCTGATTCCAACAGTTTCAAACCATCAATGCAACATAAAACGTCACAATTTACAACTAAAATCACAAAACAATTCGGCATTAATCGTTCCATTTATGGTGTTTACAGGTAGAAAACAAGGAAGAAGCACATCGAAAAACGTCAAGAGAAAAAGGACCAGCACCACCACCCCCAATAGCACCAACGCCACCAGCCTCATCTTCAACTGCTGCGTCAACTGCTACTTCGACAACTACTGTAACGACTTCAGGGGTTGTAAGCGAAAAGGATAAAGGACCAGCACCGCCTCCACCACCCCTGCCCCAATATATTTTACCTACGCCTCCTTCTTCTCCTCTCACGCCACCAACTACGCCTCCCATAGTTCCACCTGTGCCTTCACCACCTCCGCCGCCATTGCTGGAGGTCGAGGAACCACCAATAGTAGTAGAAATGAAAGAGGAACAATTACCAGAGGAGAAGATAGAATTAAAATTGCCCCAGATAGATTCGCAGAGTGCCGATAGTAAAAAATACGTAGTGCCGAATGATGGTGGAGACCTATTAGAAGCCGCTTATAGTAAAATTTTATCCGATATTAAGGAAGATAGGCAATCGACCATGCATGTCGATAGTGGAAAAGTAACTGAAAGTGTGATTATTAGTGGTAGCTCGAGTACTAGAAGTATTGATGATAGTAATCTAGTTGTTGTGTCGACATCTCAACCAGAACGTAATAAAATGAACACTTCTACCATTATTATTAGTGATAATAGTGATCCATCCAACAGTTTAGCTTCGAATATTAGCCAGGTAAAAAATATACATTCATGATTTAAAATTGGTATCTATTAACTACTTATAATGTCTATCACAATTGATATTGCTTAAATTTAACCTAATCTTTTTATTAAAGCAATAAGTTTAGGATTACGTAAATTTGTCATGTAGAAGGAATTTCCTTAAGTTGCTGCCCGACGCTGTATGTTAAAACGCCTATTTCAAATGCGACTGGAAGCATGTTAACGTCTGCTCACTCCAAGGGATTTTGTCCTTGTACTATCAAATCAAATCGTAATGGAAATTGAATTAATATACATGAAATATGGCGTATCTTTCGATCGGTCTAAAATAACTTACTGTCAGTGTGATAACTTACGAAAATTTGACACAGCAATACAATAATATGTAACAAGCTGATGATTATGCATGTAATGCACGATATACGTTTATAAAAGCAATTGCATCTGTGGCGGCGAATATATTTTAGTTAAATTAAATCGTGCAGCGGGCCGTTTTATTGTTTACTCCTCGATCCGTCCCTGGAATTGACGTCATGTATCCTGAGTGCCGATCTCTAATATTAACAAAATATTCACATAAGCTTCGTAGTGATCAAAAAATTATATCTATTCTGTTAGCTGGAGGGTTTTTATTAACCTACATTAATGAAGAAGATAGTACAACCATAATGCGCAGCTAATTGAATTAATTTCATTCCCATTGTAAATTGAGTATTTCAATTTTTATAATTATACTTAAATCGGATAGTATAACATAAAGAATAACGCGTAGAACAAAATACACCAAATAAACACTAGGACACTTAAAATTATAATACAGCAACCCATGACCTGCTACCAAAATAATCGATAACATACTAACTGTTGGCATCTTATGCTAAGCGCTCAGTAATAGGTGTCAGTAATGAAGTTATCACACAGATGCGTCTACAACGTACCCCTTTCAATCAAGCTTCAAGTTATGTTTTTTTTTTAATAAATTAAATTCTGAAAATAATATCTCAAAAAAAATTGTTTCGCGTCATTTTGAATTGATCCAGGACAACGTGTAAGGAACATTCTTTTTTAAAAACGGTTTTAACTTGTGTTTTAATATTTTTTTTCTTGAAATGTACCGGCACGTTGCCAATCCTGGAAGGGTTAAATTGTAAACAGAATTTCATTAATGACGCCATATGGAATGACTGAATAAACAAAAATGTTTGCTACAGTTTAAAAAATATATATGTACAAGATTGTTTGGCCACTACCCAAAAATTCCCAATATCTTTGTCCAATATATTCTAAACCGTATACGTCTGCCTTAATAATAGGCTAAGTATGCGATTTATAATACTACTTTGAGTGTGAGTGTACCCTTATTTCACAACGGCAGATCTGTTATAACACAGCCTTCATATAAGTGTAATGTGAAATTATTTATTTATTATTATATTGTTCTAATATCAAGCTCTGTATAATGTAAATGAATATGATTATTTAAAATGGTGTACATTCTAGAAACGACTTAATGTAGTATGGAAACTAATTTTGTCATTACCACTTTCATAGCATAGTAGTCATCATAGATAACTCCATCTCGATGGGAATGTCCCATAGCAAATGTTGTGAAACTAAAAGTGCCATCTGTTGGTTTGATATCAAAGTTATTCTGAAACCCGCACTGTCAAAAACAGGGTAGTTTTAGGCGGGCCAATTAAAGAAAATGACTTTTTTTGGTAGGGTTAGTAAGACTGCAGAAACAAGTGCTGTTAGAGATGCGTGTGACTCAGTTACTATCAATATTAAAAGTAATGAATGTCATCAATCGTAACTTCCTATTTTAGTTTGATTGTATTGTTGATATAGACTCTCGACATGTTGGTTTTTGTAAATTGCACGTCACCATAACAATTTAAATGAACATAATTCATATTTCTAATTAGCTTTATATTCTGAACATTATGATCTTTTCATATATATGCAGGGCGACAGTAGATTTGTCTAACCCTCTGAATTTAAGATGAGTGAAATGCTCTATATATAACTAATTTTAATAGATCTCTTTGTCTGCCCAAAAAGTTTTTGAGGTTACTGTTTACCGAAAAAATAATATTCCAATTAACTGTATACAAAAAAGTTGTTGTGGATATAGTCATGCAATACATTACAACATTTTGCACTAATTTCGCGTTATTTCCGTTAATTTGAGTAGTTATCAGCACTGCAGATGCACTGGACAGTGTTTTGATAAATAGAATATGACGTACTCGTTGAAATGCTTGCTGAAGTTAGACATGTATAAATCGCATCCTTACTGGAGGCACTTTGCTAAATTAATAGAATTAAAGACACTCAAATAGCATTTAATTGATTAAAGGTAAAATATCTTAATAAACAGTCAAACATGTAAAATATGCTTAATAATGTATATTACATACTTTAATCATTTACATCTCTATTATAGGTAACTGTCGTAACTACTCACCCGCCAGTGATAGTAGACAATTTCCAAAGTTCGTCCTTATCATCAGCGTCATCTACCAACGGCGGTAACGAAGTAGTGATAGTAGCTAATGAGACCAATAAAACACGCGTGAATGAGTCTTCCGATGACGAATGCTATCCTTCCCTCGATTCATTAGAATATCCTCCCCCGAACGAGTTCAGGGACAAACCACTTAAGAAACTAGACGAAAGCGAGGTGCTCATCGTAGATTCTAGCTACGTAGATTCGGGACTAGAGGTAACCAGCGATAATTCACGATTACTCGACACCAGCCACGTATCCGTCGTGAGAATCGACGAGGAAAAGGTGCAAGTGAAAGATTCGGCGTCCTTCATGTACGATAAGATCGGAGATAATAACCTGAGAGGATCGACTAGCGATCTGTCGAACTCGTCCTCTAGCAAAGGAAGTAGAAGCGAAGAGGAGATCAGAGGCACTTCGGTTATCCTCGATGGAGTGCTTAAGGAAAGCGATACGAAGCAGAAGGTCAACGGTCAGATTATCCATTCAACTAGTCGCGATAATTTCTACAAGAGCAATGGAAAGAACTGCTCCGATAGTTTCGAATCGGCTGTCTCCGACTCAAGATCACATAGTGATAGCGGCTCGGTAAGGAGTAGCGATTCGCATAGGCGGCCCATATCGGGCGCGAGTAAGAGTATTGAACAGTCAGATGCCGAGAGCATCTCCTTAGCTAGTCATGATAGTCGAGGAAGTGGTAAGGATAACAGGGATGCCTTCACGGAATCTGGCGAAACCGAAGACGAAGTCGTTATATTAAGAAAGACCAAGGCTGTTAGGAAGGAAGAATCCCTAATAAACATGCATAATCGAAAGACAAGGAAGCGTACGCGTAAATTCATGGTAGATGGCGTTATGATTACAACCACTACGAGTAAGGTAATCTACGGCGACGAAGACAACTTCACCATAGGTGATCCGCATGCGGATAGAAAACAGGAATTGCGAGAATTAAAATACTTACAGAAACAAGAACAGAAACAATTCCAAGAATTAGGTTTAAAAGAAAATCTAGCCCTCGAACAGCAAGAAAAACGATTCGAGCAAGAACGTCAAAGCTTAGAAAGAACCTACGAGAACGATTTAGAAATGTTAAGCCGCCAGCAAAGGCTCCAAATAGAAAGAGCGGAAGCTCAACAAGACGCAGAACTACGAGCTGCTTCCAAGAAGATTAGAACTGACCAAGAAAGAGATCTGAAACAATTTAGAGAAGGCCTTAAGCAGGAATTGAGGCTATTAAAAGCCGAAGTCGATCGGTTACCGAAAGAACATCGCAAGAACGAATTCAAAATACGTAAAGAGCGTTTAGATGCTGAGCATTTAGAGAAGGAAAAGGGTTTCCTCGAAGCCCTCAACGAAAGCCACGAAGCCTCGCTTCGAAGATTAAGCGATACCCATAGAGAGAAGATAGCGCTAATGGAACGGCAGTTCTTACAACAGAAACAACAGTTGATGCGTACTAGAGAAGCTGCGCTTTGGGAGATCGAAGAGAAGCAAATTCACGAGAAGCATCAATTGATCAAGAGACATTTGAAGGATATTTTCATTTTGCAGAGGTTGCAGATGGTCATACGGCACGAGAAGGAAATCGAACAGGTGAAGAGAAGATCAACGCGTAGAGAGGAGGAGTTGGTTAAGAAGCAAGCGATCGAAAAGAGATCTTTACCTAAGAGGATTAAAGCGGAGATGAAAGCTAGGGAATTAATGTTTAGGGAATCCCTGAGAATTTCCATATCTGGTGCTACAGACTCTGATATAGGAAAGAATATGTTTAAAGAGGTTTGTATGTATAATAATTTTTAATTGATATTTCATAGGTACACTGCCGTCCAAAAACTTAGGGACTTAAAATGTCATCGTCAAATAAAAGTAAATTAATTCAAACATAATAATAATTTGCTGCACAAAATTTAGGCATTCTTTGAAGCAATTTTTCGAGATAGTCCGTGTCAATTTGTTGTCATGCGTTCTGTAAATATTCCCATAAGTGTTGGGTGTTCTGAGGTTACCGCTGTGTAGCCCTTCGATCAAGCTCATGCCATAAGAGCCGTATGAGGGATAAATCTAAATTTTGAGGAGGCTAGACCATTAATTTCAGTTCATTTCCCGCTGCTTTCTTTAAAAACTTCTTAGAGATTCGAGCGGTATGTTTGGCGTCAGTCTTACTACAACACAAACAGCTTACCAACAAGACGGCTTCCACACGGAATAGCATGATTTTGCAAAATATCGAAATACTCTTCCTTCTGCATTGCACTACTAATTTTTACTAAATCACCCATAGTTTCTCCAGCAAAAACAACGCCAAACCACAATACTATCACCTCCGTGTTTGACGGACACTAAGCAGGCCTCACTAACTCCTGTCCCTGATCGTCGAACAAAAACTCTCCGTTGCGTAACATATAACTGAAATTTGGACTCATACGTCAATAAGACTGCCCATGTTGATCGATTCTCATTAGGCACGCGTTTTAAAAACGGCCGATGCGTTTCCTGCTACCAATAATCGCCTCGTGACGGTGGTAACAAACATTTGTTCGTCGTTGTGTATTAACGCGCGTTGCGATATCTGGTACTGTTAGACGTCGATCTCGTTTCGAAGTCGTTACTATAAATTTATCTTAAGCTTCATATTACTACGTTGTTCTACAGTTAACTGTCTGCATTGTTGCACTTGCGCACTGATTTCTTTTTCTTATTCTTATACCTTTTCAGGCGTCGGATGAGAATTGCGGTTCTCTTTGTACCCATTTTTTTCCACTATATTTCTTGCCGTTGCCTTCATTTCTTTTCAGTTTTTTTCCCTGTCTTCTATCCATTTCTATTATCTGGTCCATCCATTTAATGTCCGTACCAATTAAATTGGTGCCTCATATTTTTTTTTATTATTGATGCTTGTTTCGTTATTTTTCTAACATCTTCATTCTTCATCCTATCCCATTTTGTATTCCTCCCTAGTCCTCTTAGATATTGCATTTATCTTTACTTCATCTTTCGCGATGTCCAGCTTTCACATGCACACGTTATTATTGAGATTGCTATAGTATTATATATTTTTCTTTTTGTCTCCATATCAACATCTCTGTTTCCTAGAATTGCCTTATTTAAAAAGTAACATATTCTTGTTGATTTATTCGCTCTGTTCGTTAACTCTCCATCTATTTTTGCGTCGTCTATCAATATGCTTCCCAAGTCATATGTGGTTACCCTATCCAATGTATTGCCCCTACATTTGATTTCTTTGTCAATTCTATTGTCTCGGTTTTCGTTTACTGTCATGACCTTAGTTTTATTCATGTTTACTTCCATCTTTATGTTTTCTATTACCTTCGTACAGATGTTGATTAGCTTTTACATTTTATTTTTAGAGTTTGCAATCAGTACCACATCATCTGCATACAGTAAGCACTCACTCTTACAGGTTCTAGATTTCTCTACCCTATTATTGTGCTGTTCGGTTTCCAAATAATTAATTCCACACAGAAAAGTGACACTAAGGATTAATTACTCTTAGCCTTACTTTTACCTTACCACATGTACCTTTAGCACATGTACTAAGCGATTACCACAGTAGTACTAAGCCGTTTAACCGAAAGTAATTGCTGCAGGAATCCTACACCACCAATTCCCTCAAACAGTAGTCATATTGTTGAAAAGAGCAGTAAAATGAATTCGGCCGAAATTTGCACCTAAATGTTTGGGCTAGATTATGTGTAACAATTTTATATTTGCATACAATAATTTATAATAGGGATTAACGATTTTACGATATGCCTATCAGTTATATTATTTTAAAGGAATTTCACCTTGTTTCCAAACTTATGGACTGTAGTGTAAGTATGGTTGACAATAATTTCGGTATTTACTGTTACACTTAAACTCCATTAAATAACTAACTAACTAACTAATAGTGATTACGTTCATGTCCAAAGTAATATGATTTTACTCAATCAATTATGTATCTAAAATTTTGTTTCGCAGTTCCAAGAAAACGAAAAGAAACGTTACCAAGCCGAACAGCAGCGCTTCGATCTAAAACACCAGCGCCAACTGGAGGAATTGCGTGCCGTAAATGACGCCACGCTAAAGGAATTGGAACAGTTACAGAACGAAAAGCGCAAGATGCTCTTGGAACACGAAACGCAGAAATTCAAGCAGAGGGATGAATTATTCGCGAAAGAATTAAGAGAATGGAAGGCGCGATTGCAACCGAGAAAGACGGTAAGTATCGCTCCAATAAGATAGCGGAATCATTCGGTGTTTAACAATGATACTTTTGTTTCTTCTAATAATAACAGAGCAGCTGTGCTTTTGCGAAAAGCATATTTTAGTTTCTTTTATTTTATCGGTGGCTTTGGGATATATTGGTTTCTAGTAGTAGTTAAAGGTGATCTGTTTTCACTGTTGTAAAAATTTTTTATCTACCTATAAAGCTGTCCATGCAATGGATAATGAAATTATTCATACTTACAAGATGTTTATAAGTATACTTCGTTATTTTAAGACGTTAGTATCAATAGGGAAAGTATATACTAAAAAACCTGTTCCTGTAGGTCAATATTTGATTTTAATTAGAACAATAATACAGGGTGTTTATTGTGTGCAGACGTGTTCAACTAATAATAATTATGAAGCTTTATATATAGATCTCTCCTATAATATTTTCTTTGATGTTTTAAAGATTATTTAATACAAATGTTTAAACGGGCAAGTAAAATTTAAGAAATCAAACTATTTTGATCAAATTATTTACACTCCAGTTTGCGTGAGCTTTTACCCAATTTAGTTTTTTCCGTTTGTGTATAGAATTTGACCGTGCCTTTCTTACAGCTATGCGATCCCTCAGAGTTATTAGTCTCCGTTATCTGACGTAATTTGCGGTGCAGTAAGATGACGATTTCTTATGGAAATCACTCAGATGTATTGGTCGTCTCCTTCCGTCGTTGATCTGAGCTTTCCCTTCGCTTTCTGCTCTGAAGTCTATCGATTTCCTATAAATATTAACCAGAAGAGCAATTTCTTTATTTGAAACTTTTATTTTGCGTAAACCCCATATTCTGGCGCGGTGGATGATTCAATACCCCTCCCAAATTCTGTTCCATAACCCCCAACATGTTTGAATGGATTTTGGAAGCAAGTATTCTTTATATTGTTATGAATATACCATGAGCGCACTTTCGACGTGTCGATGGTCGTAATTGTGTGTAAGAGGATGAAATAAGATTTCTATAAGTCGGGAAATACTCATGCTATTCTGCAGATATTCTCTTTCTAACGGTATTCTCCACCCTTATTTTAACTACTGCTACAAAATCCTATCCTCTCGTTTTTAATTTGAATCGATTCAATGAAGCCCTCATTCCACATTACAGCGAGGTGAGGGTATATCGTTAGATGTGACGTTTCAAGTGAAGCCGGTGTTCGATTCATTTTCCAGTCGCTCAGAATGCAATCAACAGCTCGCCGCTTTTCACCCGGTATACTATCAACATTAGTGTGTAAATGCCATGCTAAAAAGACTGCTATGAATTTGCCTAAATATTTTTAACAATTTTGCGCAGTATATTAGATGCGATTAAATTTATGTACTGTTGTGTTACCCAAAAGTTTCCGAAATGTGATAAATAAAATTGCAAAATATCTGGATTTCATTCAAACAAACTTCAATCTCAATCATGACAACTTGGCTCTTCCGTTGACGCTATCTTTTTCGCGTTCAATTTTTATAGCATAGCGTAATAAATACTCAAATAGTAGCTACTAACTAACTAGAATAAGCTTGCTTGATAACGTTTAACCAAATAAATTCTCTAGATAATCTGCTTATATAAAACAAATTCTTTGATCGTCAGAGTTCTGGTGCAAGTTCACCGTATGTTTTATGAAGATGTGACAAATCGGCAGAAATACGGTAACAGAGGCCAAGTTTTTGTCACACGGCGATGATTTTGAGCATATCGTATCGCACGTTTAACACAACCTCTTCTTTTATCGTTATATTTTATTAATTTAATTAAAATATTTTGTGTAGTACCATGGTTAATTAAGATCTACTTCTAAAACAATTAAAAGATTAATGATGTGAAACTAACATAAACGTAAAGTAACGTTGTACTTGAATGTTGTCAATCGTACACATTATTTTCTTTTCCGTAAGTTTCTACAAATAAATCTGAGGCAAAGAAAAAGTAACAGAGAAACAACTAACTGCAATAAATAACTGAAACAGTAAAACCATGAAGTCTTACTCATGGCCGTTAGACATCATATCAGCGGTAGACAAAAGCGATTATTATGTGGTTTTAAAATGTGGATTTTATGCAAAAAATTAATGAACACGTTATGTAAATGCTTTTCCTAAAAATAATTTTATTTAGTGAGTAGTACCATCTGTTTTAAAATTTACATTTGTATTTATGAAGCACATTTTTAATTCTTCAAGCAGCTCCAAATATACAATACCACATTACAAACATAAGCTTTGTGAAATATCGTCAGACCGCATAACTAGCTAATCGCAGCATTATACTTTTTTTAAGTCGCATTAGTAACTCCTTCAACTTCACTTGAAAACTTTAGAAACGAAAGTCACTTTGACAATTTCCTTTTTTTATAGGACTCATACTATCGACCTAAACCCTGTACATTTCAGCGGTTGACGCCTTACGAACATTCTCCGTACGACAGGACAGTGTGACGTAGCATCTTATATTGGTATTTCTTGATAATAACCGACTACATAAACAAACGCACTTGTTAGACATTCCGGATGTTATTTTGTGGTGAATTAACTTCGTTAATATTACTGCTGATTTTGTAAAAGGTATATGGCGTCTGCAATTTTGAATTGATGGTGTTTTGTACCAGAATAAGATTGCAAAATAATAAATTAAATGCTGGTTTTTAAAATTTTAATATTCGCCGAAAATATTCAATGTATGTATATATATGTAATTGTTACTGTTTTGCAGGAGTAGCTGGAGATACTTTAATTTTTATTATAAATGTATTGGAATGTATTGTCCTGTTATTAGGCTTTCACTGTTGCGAAATAAACGTATATTATTATTATTATTAAAAGGTGAAATAATATATTTATTACTTATATAGCTGCTGTTGAATCTGTAAACTTGCGTAATTCTAAATAATATTAAAAGAACCAGTTATACAGTATGTTATTAAACCATGACGTTAGGCAACAAATTACCATAAACATAAGTTACATCGTAGAGTTGAGTCCAATGATATAGTGTTTTCAGGAATATTTCAAAACATCCAATTTTAAGTTTTGTTTATTGGATAATTCGTGAAATAAACCATGCTAATTAAAATTGACACGTTAAGAGATTTGCATGTGAATATATTTCCCTATTGATAACTATAAAAAAAATATGTGGAAACAAAATTAGACAGACTCTATTAAAAAAAGTTGCATCTACAGCTAGAATTTTTTTGTATATTGTATTTTACGTATTTGTTTTGCGAAACACTGACCAACTTTTTGGCGCTCAATTTAATAACACTCTTCCAAATTAAAAAAAAAAAGAGAATATAATATTTAAAGGTATGAATAATTTTGTTGTGCACTGTATATTGATAAAATATCTAAAGAAAATGAAGAATAGATCACTTTCTAATCATCATTTAGTTAATTTTCTTTGCAATTATTTCATTAAAAACGAGCTGCTTCTAAGACTGAATTAGTTGGGAGTTGTTACGAGGAAGATACTAACGGTATGCATGAATGGTTGTAGAAATTAGAGGAAGAAATCCTTAGAGAAATGCAGGCGGTCGACAAAGAGATTAAAGAATACCTTCCTCCGTACGTACTACTCAGAAGCGATTCGATAGATTCACCTCTCCGACCCCATTCCCCGTCCTCTACTCCATCCACCCCGTCCTTTCCCGATTCCATACGGAGTAGCTGGGGCCACCAGAGGTCTTGGAGTACGAGCACCGTCGATTCGAAAGCTTCTACTGTCGCATCTACTCCCGTTAACAATCCTGTCACAGAGGATGACTCCACGGCTTAATTTAATTGTTAGTGCTCTATATCTATATATTTATTTTTTTTTTGCTTGTATTTATATTTACACGGTTTTTGCATTTTTATCCACGTTATTATCATTATGGATGTCGATTGTTTAATGTAAGTGTGTAAATTATTACTCGTCTTTCATATCGGTTACTGGTCCCTCTGTAGCAATGTGAAAAAGTGTGTTGTCTTGTCTTTTGAATTTGCGTGTTTTAAACATATCAGGTAAATGGAGTGCATCAAATACAGATCATTGGTGTTTGTCTAGCAGCAGATTGTAACTAGTTACTATACTTTAATACCATATATTACATGTGAAACTTATGTTGGTATTACTACAGTATAATACCAAATATTAGTCAATAAAAGACATAGTTATGCAAAAGAATAACAAGCATTTCAATAAAATTGGCAAACTAATCGCTACAATTTGGAAGTATCGTCACCCGTCGCAATACATCTGGTTACCAGATATTTCTGTATATAAAATATTGGAAATACAGTAAAACTCGCTTATAACGTACTCGTCGGGACCATACAAAACAGTACATTAAAAAAGAAGTACGTTATAAGTGTATAACCAAAGATTTAATATAAATAAATAATAATAGGTAATAAGCAAATACATATAAAAATTTAATTAGTAAAAAAAGTCTGTAACAGGATTCTATCGTTTTGATTTTTTAAGACAAATAGATTCTAAAAAATGTTCAATACCTAAAGCATTATTTAAAATTATATTGGTAATACATACTAAAGATAGTGTAACTGTCCCTATTCCCGTAAGCGCATTGTCTTTGAATAATTTAGCAAATTCTACTGCTGTAGTTTGAAGAGTAGGACCGCTAATTGGTATATTATTGGCTCGTTGATACTCAATGTATGTTTGAAATGCACAGAATGATATTTCTCAATTTTATTTTGATATCTTTGTTAATTCCCTAAAAAGTTATATATTTTTTAGAGTTGCTTAATTTTTGTCCACTATTGTATATCACGACATGGTTCAATGGTGCTCATGATGTTCTGCTTATTTTCATATACCTGAGACTTAAAACAGCCCTAGAGGAGAAAGTCTCAAGCTTTTATCTTGAGACTTTCTCCTCTAGGGCTGCGCACAACCTTGATGGCCAGCTCACAACCATTTTTCGAAATAACCCGTCCAGGAGGAGATCTTTCTTGCAACAATTCAATGGTCTTGTGAGACGTGTGACATGTTGCACAGTCTCTTTAAAGAAAACATTGTTTAAGTCAATATTTAGCAAGTGCGACCACAAATATTGTATTATCGTATCCCTATAGCGTCTGCCATTGACTGTAGCATGATTTCCATGTTTTACTTTTACTGGTTTAATGTTTCTTGCGTTCAAGGAATAATTGTAGACCAAATTTCATATGCGACAGTCGTTTGAACTTGTTTGTTTATTCTAATGGCACACTACGAAACATACGTGCCCTGGGAACAAGTGAAACTGACGTCAATGCCTTACCAACGAAGTTAGTGTGCACGAGCACATTTAAATGCTCTGTCATTTCCTCCTAAAAAAATTAGAAATACATTATGCCTCAAGAAATTTTACACATACATTTTAACACTTACAATATAAGTACCGGCATTCAAATGCCTAATACCACCTAAAAGAATGACTAAAATGATTGCCCTTAAATATATATCCGAAGTAAAAGATTGAATAGGTCAGAGAATCGCCACTATTTTCCTATGTAAAATATTATACTTGGGTAACTCGAATAATTGTAGGTTTTATTTTTTAACCTGCTGAAAAATGCGGGTATTCAGAGATACAAACTTAAAAAACGAAGAACTCTTAATCGCAATATCCGCCAAATTTATGTAGATTTGTCATATAGCTTCCTCTCCCCCCCTCTCTCCAAATTTCTGTAAAGAAAAAATTACAAAATTAGGAAAATATAAGGCAAAGAGATCTTCAAATTATGGCCTGGGATCCCCAACGAAATGGCGCTGTACTACTGTACTACTAATTTACGCATAATTCAAAACTATAGTTAGTATGTTGCTATGATGGGCTGTCTTAAGTCGTACTCCTTGGAATTTGGTGCAGGAGCATGGTCTTTAGGCTAAAAAGTTCCAAGACCCCTCACATATACTAAGAGAAGAAAGGTGTCCATTCAATAATGTTTAACCATCAGTTGTTTTTGGAACAGTCTTTGTTTATATAATTTCTTGAATTATATAGGATAAAATTCGAATCAAGTCGGATGGTGCTTAGTCTGAAGACAATTTTGCGGGATAGAAAGAACGCAGTATAAAGAAGGAAAATACATATATGTGTTGTTGTAAACATCAATATATGTCAAGCGTTATTTCATGAATGTACTTTTACTAAGAATAGTATGGGCTAAACAATGTGAGGAGGAAAAAAAAAACGCTAACATGCGGATATGTTTCCGCCTACTTGGCTGGATCAGCGTGGTTTCAAGCGATTTTTCTACCTAATTCTTTCGTGGTTATTATCACCGTATCTAATCTAAGAGCCTAAGTGAGCATCCTTAGCGCTATCTAGTGGTGTCACAAGAATAATACACTTGTCTACCGGTTCGAACATAGCGAAACAGGCTTTTGTTATTCATGTGGCACTACTAGATACCACCAAGAATGCACGCTTAAGCTGTTTCCATATGGTGATAGTAGCCGAGAGGAAATTGCAATGTATTGACGCCTGGTAGGCAGAAATATGTCCGCGTGTTAGTGTTTCTTTTCTCCGCACATTGTCTTTCCCGTGAATGACTTCACCAATACCATGATTAGCTGTATTTAAGAGCACTATTAGGCTAGGTATTGTTTTCTAGGAACTTTTCGATGTGTTTTTAAATACAACTTAGTTGTAAATTATTTTAGTATTAGATAACTACAATCTGCTGCTTGAAAATGTTACTGTTTCCAATCTTCTACTTCTGCAGAATATTAAAAATAATGCTTAATAATTTTATTAAATAAATCCTTGTAAATGATAGAAACTATCCATTGGATATGCACTTTCCGTACATGTATGTATATGGTATTAATCAATCTGTATTAACTAATGACTTAACTAGTGTGATAAATATCTTTAGCTTTATTACTGTTTGTTAATGTTATGTGGCACTTTTTCACATATCTGTACTTCCTTTCTATTTTAATATCAAACTCATCTTCACTTCCTTTACTTCTCATCTTCTCTCACAGGGAAATTGAACTCACATAACAGGTTTGTTGCATCGTTTCCTTAGTATAAGCTGTAATATATAATAGTTTCATGTTTTTACCGTAATAGAAATTGGAAGAAACATTCCAACAACAATTGGAAGAACAAGAGAGAGTATACGGACCCATAATGCCGCTAGCATTACCATCAGATCTACCTGATTTAAGTCACGATGGATCGCAGATAGGTCACGGCTCTACGCGCAGTAGCCTATCTTCAGTCTCCGAAGGATAAAACCTGATGATGAAGATACTCTTAGTAAGAAAAAATAAAAAGTTAAAAACGAAGTATTTTCAAACCGGCTATTGCGATGGTATTACAGTTAAAGAAAAGAAAATAATAGGAAAAGGTGTATATACCAGTTTAGTCATACCTTGGAAAATACGAAAAGTGTAAATACAACGCAGACTGAGTATTGTAATTTTTTAAGATTGTCTAGGTTAAGTACGACACTGCTTTATATAATGCGTATTGTACAAATTTAATAATGTCCTAAGCCTTTTGAATATTGTTCAAATTCAATTCGGAATCAGATTTGCAAAGGAAATACCCAGTGAAATTTTGCGAATTTTATTTTTGTACATTGTTACATATATTAATTTTCTCAAGAAGTAAAAGAAATTATAGAGTAATTAATCTAATTTATCTTTATTTTGTGTCTATATTTATCTCTACTGACAATTTTACATACTTTTTTGTTTTTCATTCTGATTCCTTGATCAGTTTTTTTTTTCTTTTTATTATATCGTGCCGTTGGTACATTCTTTTCATTTCTTTTTAACGTATTACAGTCTGATGTAGATTATATTTTTTAGAATTATTGCTAGATATTATTTAATTATTTGCTATGGTTTTAATAATTTAGTGTTTATCTAATATAATACAATATGTATATAAGTATTGAGCAAAAGAGCAGCAGCATTATAAGTTTATATATTTTTTCTACTTAATCATGCTCTGTAATATACTTTATTATGTACAGTATGTGTCTGTTATTTTTAATGTGCATATTATGTTAAGTCCAATAAATTCATATTCGTAACACCACAATTTATTTTTATTATTGTAATTCCAGCTTTCTTAAAACGATAGTTTTCCAGATTGTGCATAACGATGGATTATAATAGGAGTCCAGGAAGATCGCAAGAGATTTGACTCTCATCATGACTTCTATTCATGCATTTTCTATGCTACGAATAGTGCCAGTGTTATCCTTGTGAAATAATATCTATATTTGCATCTAAGAATATTTAAGAGAGAGGATACAACATCAGTAGGTTAAATCAAACTGAAACTTCCATTGGCTTTAAATTAGAAATTTTAATTTTCCTTGTAATTTCGAACGTTAGAGCGAAAGTTTTCATATTAATTTAATTGATTACCAACTTAGCAATATTAATATTGTGTCTGACCTTCGCATTCCCCAACAGCTTTCGCTAATTACAGGGCGCATCAGCCGGCTATGTTGTTTTACGCTTGCGCCTGTGAAGTGTCTTAAGTATTCGTCATGGAGTGGGGAAAACCGCAGAAAACGTCAACCCTTGGGTTCGAGAATCCAGGACTGTAAGGTTAATAAGCAGCAAGGCACCGCGCCACTAGCTCTGACTTGATTACATATGATTAAATTAAATTTAACGTTTTAGTTGAAGATGGCAAGCGTGTTCGAACTTTTTATTTTAAATTTTCAAACGCATTTTCTAGTGTTTTTGAATATATCCAAGAATCTATTTCATCTTGAATACCATAGGAAGGAAGTATATCAACTACAGAGTCCTTTTAAATGACTAACGATGGTTTGAACTTCCCGTGTTAAATTTTGGTCAGGTTGGCGATTTGGTCTTACACTTCTTGCCAGTAGCGTCTCATTTAGCGTGGATGATTAATAATAAAATTACTTCACTTAATATAAAGTCACGAAAACGTACCTGGACAATGACACATAAAGAGTAACTATAAAAGGACAGATTTCAAATAACGAGAAGCAAATAATAAATTAAATGAATATAAGCAAGGTGTCGCACACCATATTGACAGACAAGAAAAATGGGTACTCTCAACGTAAGAAGTGTCCAGAAATTCAAGGAAGGAAATTTAAACTGGCTGCTGTTTTAATATCACTCTGTATGCTCATGCTTCCCAGAAAATATCAATTTTGTTGTATATAGTGAAATATACTATTTTATTTATAGGTAGGCAACAATGAAAGTAACACTAGTTCCGAATTGCCAACTTAATCACATTGTATTAGTAAAATCTCCGCTACAAGTTCATGGACATAAGAAGACAGAGACGGAATACGTTATTTTGATTTTAAAGTTTGAGGTTAGGTACTAATATTGTTTATGGGAATTTAGGTAAAACAGAAATGCTAGGGTTACGAGTAAATATATTCAGCGAAAATGGATTGGGTGAACCCGAACAAGATGCCAATTCCGCCTTAACTGAACTAGATAAAGGTTAATTGTTGTTAATAACTATACATTTTTATTCATGTAAACATTCCTTTAAGGTCTTAGATCAGGGAAAGTAGGAGAACAATGTGAGGCAATCGTACGATTTCCTCGTTTGTTTGAGAAATATCCTTTCCCAATATTGATTAATGCATCTTTACTCAAGTTATCTGATGTATTCAGAGTGGGGTTAGTTGATAATACAAAGGGTAAAATATGAATTAAAATGGTTGTTTGCAGAAACAATTTTTTGAGGATGTGTGTGCTAAGAGTGTGTCAACAAAGTGAAAAGCATTTAGACAAGATATCAAATGTCGATGAGTTTGTTAGAAGAGTGTTTAGTGTAATACATAGCAACGATCCGATAGCTAGGGCATTAACATTGCGCACTTTAGGAGCTGTGGCTGGTATTATTCCTGAGCGGCAACAAGTACATCATAGTATTAGAAGGAGCTTAGAAGCCCATGATAATGTGGAAGTTGAGGCGGCGATATATGCTGCAATACAATTCGCTGCACAATCTAAGTATGTCATTTACAACAACTTTAACATTTCTTAGGAAAACTCCTAATTCTATTTTCTAGGACATTCGCTATAAGTATGTGCAATAAAGTCTCAGACATGATTCAAAAGCAAGCGACTCCTGCAAATATGAAACTGCAGTTGATACCGATTTTACAGTATATGCATCATGACACAAACACTTCAGCTATGGTTAGAAAGTTATGTACAGATTTACTTCCAAGTTATCCTGCTGAGGATTTTGTATTAGTAATACTAAAGACGCTTACACAATTAGCAGCGACTACTTTAGTTGATATACCAAGTCAAGTTTTATTATTGTTGCAATATTTGAATCACGATCCAAGATGGCAAATAAAATTTAGGGCATTGCAGCATTTATATCACTTAGCGCAACCTGGCGCACATCTATGGCCAAGTGGAGCTGTGGATAGCATCGTGGAAATTGCATTAAATACAAGATCATTGAAGATTCTAAAATTAGCTTTAAGTTAGTATTGCTCGTACATCAAATTTTCAAAATTCTTCTCTATCATATGCATTGTAGGCGTAATCCAAGTTTTAGCTGAATCCCCAAAGATGTGCTGTGAACACCAAGATCCTGATTCGAAATTGAGGGAGTTGTGTTTAAGAAACAGCTTGCATCCAGACCCTGATATTGCAGCGCAAGCTATTCAAATATTAACAGAAATATTATGTTACTGGTATGTATTTGAAATGAATATGTAGGCTTTCACGGCCAGAGTTAATAATAAGGGAACTACTTCCGGAATTGGACCGTGTCATGATGAAATATATAGAAATGAAATAAGAGTAAGAGGGAAAGAAATAAAAAGAAAGGAAAAAAGATAAAAGGGGTGAAAAAGAAGAAAAGGTGGAAAGAGTAAGAGAAGGGAGATAGGAAAAGGGGGGAAAGGAATGAAAGAAAAAGAAAGAGAAGAAAATAAGGAAAAAAAGAGAAAGATGGGATCTCGACCCGACGTTTCACCTCTGTCGTAGGAGGCTTCTTCAGTAGAAAACGGAAACCAAAGTGACACGGTAGTAAACCACGCTAGAGTTTTCGCTTCCGTTATTTCATTTCTATATATCTCATCATTCTGTAAGTAGTTCACTTATTAATGATATGTATTTCATTATAATATAAGCAAATTATAATTAAATGCAAATATGCAAGGCGTGCCAATTATCTTTATTACTAAAGCTGCCAAGTTTGTGTGGGTACCATAACCGGTTTATCGCAACCTGTACATATTGAATATTCGCACTATCGCATATTAAGTAGAGAAATGCTCTTATAAGCCTCTACATATCCTTAGGAACGTTTTTTAGTAACTCTAGCAATAATATGAGGTGTCTCAAAATTAATGATAATGTTTTTTTTTTATCCGTTTAATAGAATGAATTTAAAATTTAAATTTGTTCCCTTCTTCTGGAGTGCATACAGTGCCCCCAGCTAGTTTTCCATTCCTGGTAACAATTTTGGAAATCTTGTTTCGTTAGGCTGTTTAGAACCTGCGTCGTGACTCTTTAGACATTGCTTATTGCTTCATAATGAGAACTTTTAAATTTCTGCTTAAACGTTGGAAAAAGAAAATAATCGCATGGAACCATGTCTGGACTGTAGGGGCGGTGTGGCAGCACTGGAATGTTTTTCTTTGCAAAAATTCTCTAACCAACAATGAGTCGTTAGTGGGGGCTCGTGATGCAAGGCCTATGAGCTGGCAATGTTACGTCGCACACGCAAAACTCTTTCACAAATGTTCAAGAGCCTCGTGATAAAAGGTTTGATTCACTATCTGGCCCTGCGATACGAATTCTTTGTAGACAATTGCATGAGAATCAAAAAAAGATGATAAGCATGGATTCGATTCGGGATTTTCTCATGCGAGCTCTCTTCGGACGTGGTGACGCAAGTATGTGCCACTCCGCACTTTGTTGTTTCAGGATCGTATTCGAATATGATTCGTCACCTGTTTATCACTCTGAGCATGAAGTTGAGTTCGGTTGTTAACTGATCAAGCAGTTGTTGGCTAACGTAGAAGCGATTTTCCTTTTTTTCTTTGGCACTAGCTTTGCATACATTTTTCGCATGCCTTGTTCCTTTGTCACAATACGATCAGCAGTATTTCTACTCCTATGTAATCATCCTGAGTCTCAACCGTCTGTCTCGTGCTAACATAGAACGCACCTTCGCTCGCCACGGTTTCATCAGTTTTCGACGTGAACGGGTAAAATTACAAGGAAAATTAAAAGTATAAGAAATACTTGCCGTTGTCACATCTAAGCAGAGGTACGTATTAGACAGTTCCCAAAGAGGCGTGACCGCTTGTAGTTTTTATTAATACACTATACAGGTGGCACGACAGCAATATATTATAGTATCTTTATTTAACATTGTTCGACTGTGCCATCTATCGTTTCTCCAGCATCCTAACTAAAATCTTTCTATTGCTGTATTGCAATGGATTTTAGGACGTCAAGTCTTGTCTTGTCCCTTGAAACTTCGTGGAGGAGTTACCGTGGCTCTTAAGGTGAAAAGTTTGGAAACTTCTGATATATACTGTAGAATTCCACAGTTAATTAGATATCACTGCTCGATATTGGCCTGAATTTTACGTGTGACGTATTGGAACTTAACGGTAAACACCTCACGCCCACGCCATTCACACTAGACTGAGTGGCCTGCGCCAGTTCTGGTTGCGTACTTACCCCCTCCACTCACATGAAGTCGACCCAAATCTTTTGCAATGGTCACATTGTGGGTACACAATTCATTCTCATTAATTTTGAGACATTTCGTATAACTCTTTGTTGACATACTTACGGTGTACATAAAAATCGCTACAATATAACCAATATTACGTTTCACAATTCTTTCGGGATGTTTTAAGACCACTCTTTGTGAATATATTACGTATGGTGCTCTACACGTGCATACCTCGCCAATACTGGTTTACCAACAAGATTTAGTTCTATTTATGACATGCTTGAGTATTTTTCTCATTTTTATCCGTTCAAATAATTTCCTTTATATCGTGCTTCATTTTTCTTTACAATCATCATCTAATTTTAGAGACCATTCAACGAGATTCTTTTGAGTTTTATTGAAGCATGCTTTTATAGTTACAGTGAAAATTTAGAGGTCATTGGTGCGGACGCTGTAATAGGATCATTGGAAGGACTAATTCTATTATTAACAGTTGACAATGAAAAGGATTGTTCTCAACTGAAACTTGCTTTGAAATGTGCTGTTCGGCTATGCGATTCGAAACGACAATACTGTGAAAAATTTGTCGACTTATTAGGTTCAAGACTTGGCTCCATAGATAGTAAGTAGTACTAAGTTCTCAAAATATAAATACCTAAAATAACAAATCTAGATTTTTGATATGATGTAATTGCTTCAGGTAACAGTTCCATTATAATTTGCGAAGCTTTGGGAGCAATCGGTAGCTTGCAACCCGACACGTTATTACCACTCACAGAAGATATCCTTAATTTTTTAACTGATCTGTCGCAAATAAACCAGCCAACACAGCAACAAGTTCTCACTAAGATCATGCTTTGTACGTTGATCTTTCAAAGCCTTTGCGGTTACCAATGGAATCCAAAAGTATTAAGCGCGATTTACAAGTCTAACGAAAGCAACAATATGTGGGCGAATTATAGAATCGCCCGGGCTGCAGTTAGATATGGTCATCACGAAATTGCGTTGAATATATTCAATGGACTTACGGAGGAAGTTAGTTCCGAGCATTTGCACTTCTGGCTGTTGTGTTTGAAAGAAATGTGCGCAGCTGAGGCGAAACTAGCAGAGAATGAAGATGGTATATCTGTTATTGATAAGCTAGACTTTGCTGTTATTCGTTATAATAGGGCAATAGCGGCTTTAAAAGTGAGTATTAAGCCTCCCAGAATAATATTTCAGGTACGTTTCGGCTAGATCGACGTTCCGATAAGATCTCACTCATCCTCTGGACGCTATTGTTCCATTAGCAATAGATCGGTTGTGATGAAAATTCTCAATGTTATATTTGTTTAAATAAAATACAAACATTTTTATTTGTAACTTTTTATATTAAACTATTAATATATTCTAAATTATAAATACGACAGGAACACATTATCTGAGAACCATGTCTGTATATCTCTTGTTCTGTTCTGTGTATCTGTACATCTTAAATGTGATGTTTTTCTTTGACCTTTGTACTACTGCCATCTGTGGTACGTATCTAGTACTATTATTTTAAATAATCAAATATACAATACTCAACATATACACTAGGGTGACAGAATAAAATAGACACCAGTATAAATATGTAAACAGCTAAATTCTAAGAACGAATTAAGAACTTTCTCTTGTCATTAGGGTAGGGGTAGATGTATCCGAAGGAATTCGTTATAGTTTAGTATCGTTACAACTATGCCTCGCTTACAAGGTTCGAGTGATATTAGCGACTTCACCCGGGGTCGCATCGTTGGCCAGAGTGAACGCGGCGCTTCGCAACGTAAAATAAGTAAATTTTTAAATATTCCGTTGTCCACAGTTAGCCGTGTGATTACACAATTTAAACGCAAGGAAAAAACAACAGTGGAGCCGAGACCAGGTCGTGCCGGACCTTCGGAAAGAAATAAAAGGGTGCTTGTGCGCGAAGTGTTAAGAGAACCGCGAAAAAGTACAGCTGAGCTTGCGGCAACTTCACAGAAAAGTCAGCGCACCGTTCTGCGATACCTCCACAGTGTGGGGATGTATAAAAGGGTGGCAAAGAAAGAACCTCTCCTTACGGCGTTTCAAAAACGGCGCCGAATGGCTTGGGCAATCGAAATGCGAACGAAGCCCGAAGAGTTTTGGCGGTCTGTCATTTTTTCAGACGAAAGCAGATACTGTCAATTCAGTGATAGTGGTCGTACGTGGGTATGGAGATGTTCGTCACAGCAACTGGACGACAAATTTTTGCATCAGACGGTGAAATACGGCGGTGTGAACATCA
The DNA here is from genome assembly GCA_023509865.1 of Trypoxylus dichotomus. Taxonomy (NCBI): domain Eukaryota; kingdom Metazoa; phylum Arthropoda; class Insecta; order Coleoptera; family Scarabaeidae; genus Trypoxylus; species Trypoxylus dichotomus. Next base: position 42,989,698 of record CM042081.1, read on the forward strand.
TGGTGTGGGGCGCGATATGGTATGGTGGAAGATCGCAATTAGTAATCTGCGACGGAAATATAAATGCGGCAAAATATATCCAAATATTAACAGAAGGACTACTACCGATATTCGACAACGCCATTTTATCTAAAGAAGACGCCACTTTTATGGAGGATGGAGCACCCTGCCACAAAGCAAGAACAACAACCACATGGAAAGAGGAACAGGGTATTCGGATTTTACCATGGCCAGGCCAATCACCGGACATGAATCCGATAGAGAATGTTTGGCACATAATCCAGACAAATATGGCGAAACGATCCCGAAAACCCAGCAATAAGGAAGAACTCGTGGCAGCTGTTACAGAAGAGTGGTTAAATATTCCAGAAGACACCATTAATCATTTAATAGATTCTATGCCACGACGACTCGCAGCACTTCACGCAAGTAAAGGTGGATCGACAAAATATTAGTATAATTTAAAAATTTTTAAATATTTTGTATATATAACGAGAATAGAATCTTTTTTTAAATTAGTAGGTGTCTATTTTATTCTGTCACCCTAGTGTATATACATAACAGACTAAAATAATATTGTTCCTTAAAACGGCCGCCCTTGGCCTAAATATAACCCTTGGTTCGCTCCGAAATTAGTCGCCGATCGTGTCAGAGTTTGCTTCAATTTCTCTGTTAAGGTGCATTATGTTCTTTTAACCTTATGAGCAGGTGCAGAATTTTATTGGAAAATCTATGCTTAGTTTCAAAAGAGAGTGGGGTTAACCGATTTCACAACCACTTCCAGGAGAGATTTTTGGTAAAGTTTAGACGACGAAGTGAAAATTGGTGACTCCATTGCAAGAGGTGCCCTTTCAAACCATGACATGCTAGGTGATGATCTTTTTCCACTCTTGACATTAGTTCGGGAGCTTCACTACACTCAATCTTTTTGCTTCTTAATTTTTCTTGTATTATATAATTTTTCTCATCAATAAATGGGATATTTCTTTGTGGATCGATCGTCTACTTCTTCACCAGTTACCTAGATTTTTCGCCTCTATTTCTTAAGTCCTGAGGTTAATAATTTTCCAGTGCGACGTTTAAAAGTCTTTTAAAAACTAACTATAACATTTACAGATTTCAAAACATCGAAATTTATCCTATTACAGGCGGCAAGTACACCATCCCACAATTTGCAATTTCAAGCCGAATATATGCGGATACGTGCAGAATTTCTACAGTGTCTGATACAATTGGTACATACGTGCAATACGCTTTGCATAGTTCCACCTCCCGCTATAGCCGCTTCCATAGTACAAAGCTCTAGAGACGAATTTCAACGACTCGGCTATATCACAAACCAAATGCGTAAGTGCGTTAAGGAATTTAAGACTTGCGGCGACACTTATTGGAAATTATATCAAACTGCCTTTGATGCGGATCCTGCAACATTAGAAAACATACAAATGTAAATCGATCATGTTATATTTTGATGTCTAGTGTATATGAAAAAAATATTTCCTTACAGATTGCAACAGATGTGCGTCTTACTGGAGCATTGTGTTGAAAACGTTTGCAGTACATCTAATTACAGGAAAGACGATCTAATTCAATTCATATCTAAAAATGCAAGGCTCGAATGCAGGCAATTAATTCTAGGATGTGAAAACGCTGCCAAGATTGCCCAAACCATTTCGCAAGAACATCAAACAATAACACACAGAGTAAGTAATCTAATTTATTTGTTAGCAGTATACAAAAATCCGTTTCAACTACTTTCAGCACGTAGAAATATTGAGAAGTATTGCTGAAGTGCTGTCAAGCCTTTTATTACCAATTCCAAGATTCTTCTTCCAAGTTCTACAGTGTACTAGCGTTAAACTATCTATTTCACCCCAACCAAGGGTAATGGGCGAATTTATAAGTGTACAGTCTGGATCTCAGCTTGCCGTGAAAGTGGAAGGTGTTATACAACATGGACATAAGCCTGGATTGTTTAGAAAAGTCGAAGGTGTTATCGTTACTGTTAGCTCACAATTGCAAGCTAATAACAAGAATAAAGATATTGATTTGAAAGTGAGCAGTCCGACTAATTTAAATATTTGTAATAAATACATCTTGTTATTTTAGAATATCGAGACTAATTCTGTTCTGTCACAAACGGTTACACCTCACAAAGATTTCTTTACCGCCCAATTTCTTTTGGCGTTTCCCCGTGGTGGTCAGTATGTTCTTGCTATAGAAGCGGCCGTTGTAGATGAATATAGTAACGTATGGAAAACAGGTCCCCGATCTACATTGACAGTTAAAGTTCCCGAGGAAGTTAAATTAACACCAATTTCAATGCCAGGAATGGTCGGAAGCGCCAACGTGTATGTTCTTTATTTTGTTATGTATTCAACATGCATAGTGGATATCCAGAAATTACAAATTAAAAAAAAAGAAATATACGGAGAAAATCGTGTACATATTTAACGAAATTATCTACAGGATGTTTCTCATGTTGTATTAATATTTTTGAACAGATACTACTCGTTCAATAGAAACTCAGATAACTGAGATTGTCTACGTTCAAAATCGGGTACTTGCTTAATAGTACTTGTCGAATCATTATCCGTATTTAACAGATTTATTCATCCTGTGAATGATCGGTACGGCTGCTATCTCATCCGTTGTAGTAATTCTTTAATTTAACCATTTTGAGCATCCCTTTAAATAAAAATAAATGATTTATAGGCATCGCAATAAACTCCATACGTAGGTTGCTAGTTATGTATCCGGAATTGGCAATAATGGTGTTGCTATGCGCTATCTGACATATACATCGTAAAGTTTGACATCGTTTGATTGTATACGTATTCAGAACGTTTTAATATTATGTGGATGCTATTTAATGATCTGCACATCTCATCTCAGTCAAAAAATGGAATTAATTCGAGAGAATTTTCGTGTGATGATTTGCTATGACTTTCGACGTATATTATCTCAACAACAGCGCATCGATCAACTCACTTCAGCTTTTAGCGATGAAGCGCCATCTAAAACCACTGTATATCACTGGTTTAATGAGTTCAATCGTGAACTGTTGTTCACTCAGGGACGAATTCAAAAAAAGTCGTCCAAAATCGATTGTTGTGCCACAAAACATCGATGCAAGATCGTCGTGTCACGTACCGTGAGATTGAGGGATCCCTGGGCATTAGCATGACAAGCATACACAAGCTGTGAAAAGTTTGTGCACATTGGATTTTGCATAATTAAGACAATCGCTCAAAAGAAGATTTGTGTGGATTGGCGCGAAGAAATGCTCAGAATATAATCGTGGTGCGTCAAAAATCGTGTATAACATTTACACAAATACATGCAGTCATGTGACTTTGAACTAACAGAAGGAAAAATTCTAGTGTCGTTCGACGTTTGTTCACATATCTCTAATGTACCAATGCCCTAAACTATAGAATATTTGGTTAATCTTTTGAAACTAAACAACGCGGATGACGTGAAGATCGCAGAGTATAAAGGATTGACATTGCGAACTTATCCATGAGCAAATTTAAAACCATCACGAAAAAAAAAACTACATATTTAATGTGGCCAAGGTATGTAGGAGATATTTTCGCTGTGACATTAAGAAAGGGAACACCCAAGATTTCCTAATGAAACTAAATTCAAAGTTTACTACGATCAAGTTTACAATTGAAGACGAGGTGAACAATCGGCTCCCTTTTGTAAATACTTTACTCACACGTAATAACAGTAAATTATACATAGACATTTATAGAAAATAAACCAATTCCAATAAATTCAGAACAGTTGATTCATACCTCGGCGAATAATAAAAAATGTCCGTGATCTAAAGAACTACAATACATCAAACATGTAGCCAGGTACAATGGTTTCTTTACAACGGATGTTGACCGTATTTAACGAGAAGTACAATATAAACAACACATAAGAAATTCGACGACCTTGACACAAACAGACATCGGAAAGAAATTCATAACACTACCTTTCGTAAAAGAATTGAGCAAAATTTTCTGCCAAGAAAATGCGAACGTGTCTTTCGTAAAAAAAGCAACTTTGAAAACCTATTACGGAACCCCAAAGATAAACAGGATATGAAGAAAAGCCCTGGGTTTAAAAACGTATTAGGCACTTAAACTAACATCCATATTAATACTAATATTAATATGAATATAAATACTAAACCACGGTTGGCATTAGTAATGATAAAATTACAATTTTCTTGCAGTTTCCAATGTAATTAAATTTACGAAAAAATATCGGTCTCGGAGGGGACTTGAACCCAACATCTCTATATCTCCGGTATAGCGTGCTAAACCCTTGTACTACAAGACCCTCGAGGGATTTAAGGCGACTTGGATTCAATGGTCTTGTGGTGCAAGAGTTTAGCACGCTATACCGGAGATATAGAGATGTTAGGTTCAAGTCCCCTTTGAAACCGATATTTTTTCGGAAATTTAATTACGTTGGAAATTGCAAGAATATTGTAATTTTATCAGTATTAGGCACTATTGTTTCGATAAATTAGAACTATTTAGCGTGGCAGAGCATATGGTACAATCCGGATATAATACTGCATTAAAAAACCTTAAGCTAGTCGGTAACACGGTTGCCAATGAGTCTACGTGCTCCTGAAACGCTGTGTTCCGAATAATTATTAATTCGTGCGAAGTGGAGTTTACTGAAAAAGTAAGAAAACGAAAGAAATACTGTTATACCGCTGCGGTTATTATTTTAATGCAATGTTATGGATTTTTGCACATTATTTTCGTCATTGTAACCGTTGTAAATAATCTCGAGCCTCTACAAATCAAGTTCAGCTGTCAGATAGGAGATAATTTAATGAATTTCTTTAATATTGAAACTTAATTTAACACTATAACAATTTATTTCTTTTTTTGTTTTTACAGGATACTAATGCCAGAGGACAGTCACTTTATAAGACCTAACCAAAAGAAAACAGTGTGAATAGCAAAAGAAAAGAAGAAATAAAGAATGTAATCGAAGTATATAAACTAGATTTATTGAAAAATTATATATTTTATAAAAAATAAACATTTTAACAATATTCCTTCTATAAAGTTTAATATATACCTTTATATAAAATATTAACAAAATATTATATATAACAACCCATTACAACAGAGAGAAATATAAGATATAAGAGATTTATAATTAGAGTTCCTTTAAAATCCTATTTTTTAATTAAAAATAGTTACAATTTATAGTGCCAATATTACCGATTTATGTAGACAGCCTTAAATAATAAGCCTAGAATATATAAAAATACGTAATGCATGATTGAAAGACTTAGAAGGAAGTGTAAACACTCAACTTTAGCATATCTATACTCATTTTTTGATTTATTACAAGTCTACGATAACAATCTACTGAAATTAAATAGATAAATCGGACACATCGTATAACTGGCCGTTTTAACATGTATAAATAAAACGAAAGTAAAACTGTGTAACAAGAAGCACTTCGGCAGAATTTTGGAAGACTTATTCAATGTACTCCGCACTATTTCTCAACGTAATGGAAATATAATGTTGGACCATCTTTTTAACACTTAAAATTAAGATTAAGATAGGATACAATATGTGTTTGTTAAATATATAATATATTGCATATTTTGCTATATACAAAGAGCTTTTACGAAAGCATGTAAATGAGTATACGTATGTCGTAGGTGGCGGTTTCGCTCTAATAATCGTTTGTTATTCCTTTTCTAGATAATTCGCCATTAACTAAAATCGAACATATAAGTAATTGTTGGCTTTACTACGTAACAAATAAATAAGGCACTTTTTCTTCTTACAAATAGCAAACAATTCAAATGCTAAACCAGAATTTATATCTTTTATTTATTTTTATTTCTTTTTTTACCAACTGTATATAGTAACTTAAAATTTCGTAAGTATTACATAAGTACCAAGCAGAAGAACTTTCACTGTATCAAATACATGCGTTATACGAATGTTGTAAAACCTAGTATACATATACTTTAAAAGAATCATTCCCGTAAGAAAATACTGCCGTAGCCGTATGTTATAGTCCACCCTCGAAGAATACGTATAATTCCTGTTTTTATGTTATTATCGAAATTTCGTCGTTGCTCTGGGTTGGTCGTAAAACGTGTGACTGTACTGTATTATAAATATACTATTTTAGTTTATTTTAAGTCGTGAAGCAGTAAAGGTCCTTGTGTTTATTTTCGTTCCATTTTTATTTATACATTCTTTGTATCGCAATTTTAAGATTTTGTATTAAATAAAGCTGCCTAAGAAGTCTCTCTTGAGTGAAGCATCTCGGAGTCAAATTGCTTTATTAAATAGACAGGACACGTAGAAAAAATACTGCGAAACAAACGAAGTGTTCGAAGTGCGCAGTGCAACACAATAAAACGGTTCTTACAAACAGGATTATATAGTAACCGGCCTAAAAGTGGCAGAAATAAACTGACTTCGTATAGAGAAGATAGAATGTCAGAGCGAAATGAATTGCAAGGCAGGAGAAAAACCCTCAGCAACTCTCTGTAAAGCTACGACACCAGCATGGCATTGAAATTTCATCACGTACGATACGAAGACGATTGGTAATAGCGAATTTACATGGGCGTAGACTGCGAGGTAAACCGCTTTTCACAGAGAGGCAAAGGAAACTGCGCCTTGCTTCGGCACAAAAAAATACAAAACCTGGACAGAAGACGACTGCGCAAGAGTGATATAGTCTGAAATGAATCCAATATACAGATAAGAAACTAGGCTAGAGTAATATTAAAATCGGAAGAAACCTGCGGAGAAGCCAATTTGCGCATTAAAAAGAGATAGCATTATGAAATCGAGTGAAACAGATATACATTTGTTCTGTAAAGCTCTACCTACAAATATTGACTGTCGATCAGCTCTTCGTTAAGAGAATGTATAATGGTTTTCAAAATTATCGGGAGGGGGCAGGGGAAGAAGAGTCTCACCCACGAAATTTGGTGAAGGTAGTACAATGATATGGGACTGCATGACAGCGCAGAGAGTTGAAGAAGTGCATTTATGTGAGGGGAGAATGAACAGTATTCGGTACATTGAATTGTTAGAAGAAGTACTAGGGTTATCCATTGTTAAATTTTATGAAAGGAAGTCAGGCCAATATTACTTTCGACAAGACCCCATACCATAAATCGCAGCAAGTTACGAGATGGTATGAAGAAAACAATCATTATTAAAACGGGGTTCCCAATCACCCATTGAAACTTTGTTACACATTTTAAAAGAAAATATCCGTAAGCACAAAGTATCATCACACGCCGAGGTTAAAAAAATAATTTTGCAGGAATGGCAATTAATTTCGGCAGATTTAAGTAAAAAATTGATATGTAGCATATCAAAAAGGATAAGCGCCATGATAAAGGTTGTTGAGTTAAATATTAATTTTATATAATTTTCTGTTATTTAGAATATAAATAAATATTTTTGTTTGGCTTTATTGCGTACAATTTTCTTGTAATTGAACATGAGGTATCTGGACTATAACATATGGCCACGACTGTATATTGTGCCTTATACCATATTTAAAATAAGCTGCTACTTATCACTTATATTCTATATATCGTCTTAATCTTGTATTAAAACTAGACTTAGTTTCACGTACTTTTTATTTGTTACGCATTACTGTATAAAAATATTTAGTTCGTATATAGACACTGTCTTACCATAGCCATTTATTTCGATTTTATAGTACTAAAACCATACTGAAGCGGTGACCCACACCCGCCATACATAGTAAAGCAGAAGCATGATTTTCTCATCATTACATGTTATGGGTGTATCTAAAACGTTCCCAAGACAACCCCCTCTTTTACAATCGGTTCCGTTTCGTAACCCCTAACTTCAATTGTTTCCCGTTCGTAAGAGCCTTTTTTACCGCCGCTTTTCGACACTAATTCGATATCACTTATCACAATCTCCCTACTGATAGCTTTACACATATCGTAAACAGTTAAACTTGCGGTAGAAACCGCCGTAAGTGCTTCCATTTCAACACCAGTTTTACCTTCACACTGTACAGTTGCGTAAACGATCACAGCTTTTTTAACTTCATCCACGTGAGCTGTTACACGAATATTTGTCAAGGGAATGTTATGACATAGCGGAATTATATCTGCAGTCTTTTTGGCACCTGTTATACCGGCTATTTGGGCAATACTGAGAACGTCGCCTTTTTTGATCATATCTTGTTTGATGAGTTTCGTTAGTTTGTCGCCTACCTTTACCATTGCCCTTGCCGTCGCTGTACGATGTGTCGTATCTTTAGGAGTGACGTCAACCATGGAAGCGTTTCCTTCCTTATCTATATGCGTGAGCTGCTGCTGACTTGTGGAATAACATCGAAGTGCTGAAGATGATGGATTGAAGAACGTCGATAGTAAAGGGGAGATTGTTTTTAACTGTAGACCTGCATTGAATCGTGTGCTTGTATGATCTAGAATAAAGTGAAAATTTTATGTGCATTCATTTTGAGTTGGAATTTATATGTATTAAATTTTAACAGAGTTTCATTCATATCTGATGGTACTTGTTCAGAAAACAAATATGAGAATCACAAAGATTGCGAGGACTGTGTGGTTGTATAATTCACAGGTATCACAGTAAACTCCACTCCACACAAATTAATAATTATTCGGAATGCAGCGTCTCAGGAGCACGTGGACTCCCACTAGTCGGTAACACGGTAACCTCAAACGCTCCATTCCGAATAATTATTAATTTGTGTGGAGTGGGGTTTACTGTGATATCCGTGAGGTTTGAGGATTACAAAAAAAAATAGCAACACAAGACGCGAGAGGTGTGGGTGATGTTAGAGCAGAGCCTAAAAACCTTGGCCTACACATATAAAAACGAGTTGTATTGTAAGTTGCATTACTTTCTGCGACAACTTTCAATTTCTGATTTTTGGTGTAGATACTTTTAATATCAATTTTAATGCATATCTCGCACATCTCAAGTACCATCAGATTTTGAAACAAACTCTAGTAATATTAAGCGAACATATAACATTTCCGAACTTAAAATAATTCCAGTGAAATAAGTTTCCTAGATTGGGAATTGGCTGTTAGAATTTCGCCTAATTTTTTTCTGGGAATGCAATAGTTATATACCATGTTTCCAATTAGAGTAGCTTATGATTTCCATTTAAATTTGAGAACTCTATGGAGCAGTAATGTTTTTCGAAAGTCAAACTTTGACAACTGTATATAATGTAGCATAATTAAATAATAAAAGGAATTATTTTGTTATTGTTGCTATTGATAAATACGAGAAGTAATTTAACTCTATACAGGGTATCCATGAAATAAAGTAAAAAAAAATGGAAAATGGAAAGATCTAATTTTGTTAGACATAAATCCGAAATATTTATTTACAAAATATTCGTGACGCCACTGCACTTTCAATATTCGTACGTAAGCATGTTATTGAACACATAGCATGTTGTTTCAAAGGTATACAGTGTTATCTTGTAGTTTTTATGGTATCGACAGCTATGTTATTAAGCGTATGCAGTCTGTGTGTATGCATGTTAGTTTAGTTGGATAGATATGTTATATGTACACATTCTGCATTTTCTAGGTAGCAGATATTTCCCAGGGTCTTTGCAATTCTGACGTTCGCATTGTAATTGACTCCACTTTTTTTTTTGATTTATGTTCTATATAATTACACGTTTTCATTTCCGCACTCTTTTATTTTATTTCAAAGACGTCCTGTATAGTGCATTGGTCACTATATTAACCACATTATGTTAAGGTGTTTTAGTAATTAATATGGTTGTGAAATTGAGCCTTTAAACATTATCTAAATATATTTAAGCATCGTAGTTACTACGATTCCGAGAAATATCTGCGACCATCTACGTAATTTTTCTTTATATTCCATTTCACTTACCAATGCCTTTTAAACAAAGGATGAGTTAATTTTAACTATCATTAAAATGCGAGGTGTTTCTTAAGTAAGCAACGTTTTGAAATACAGCCGCTGCAGCGTTGCGGTTGTCGTCCTGCGCATGCACTTTTAACTAGCCACAGATGGCATTACGGTAGTATTTGTTATGCGTTTAAAATGCTTTAGACCATTACCAATCCCGCCTATTGCAAGGATAAGTTTTCAAGCCAAATTGTCACTGGTGACAAAATTCGGATTGCTAACGTTACAGCCGGATTAAAACAACAGTCCAAGGAATGAAGGCATTCATAGCTCAAGGAAATGAAATTCAAGCGAACAATTTCAAATCGGAAAATTATGTACACTGTGTTTAGAGTTGGGCAGGGTTTTTTGCTTGTTGATTTCTTGCCTTAGGGATAACACGTATTGTAAGATCTTAAATAAACTGAATCGTGCAATAACAAATAAAAGACCTAGCATGCTCTGTACAGAGATTGTTTTGCTTCACGGCAATGCTCGTCTACACGTGATTTATTAAACCCGAGATCCCATCGCGCCGTATGGTTAGAAACAATTTGATCATCCTCCTTATATCCAAGACTTGGCACTCTGCGTTACTGCGGCGTCAAAATAGCTGTACTGGAATTGTTAGCAAATCACACAGGAGATTTCTATAAGGATAGAACTCAAAAACTAGTCATCTTAATAAATGTATAAGTGAAAAATTGTATTGAAAAGTAGATTAACCGTGTTAAAGAAAATTGTCCTTGTTTTTGGTATATCAAAACGGAACTTACTTAGAAAACATGCCCCGTAATTAGGATCGATATCTAAATGATTGTTGCAAACAAGTGTATGCATTTTGATACTACTTATTAAAAAAATAATACGTTGAATATTAAATGTTTACTTTAAATAAAATAATCTATTGTGAAGAAACTTAATTGGTCGAATCAACTGAAAAAAATGATAATTACCTAGGCAAAATAGGTTAGTATGAAAGAAAGTACGTTATTACAGCAAAGAAATTTGTATAATTGCACAATCAAATTTGCTTCGATCACATCCCACGCTGTACAATGTAAAAATAATTCAAAACCGTATTGAAAGGTACTATTATTAGGTTACTACTGTGATATTATAAAATTGTTAAATCATAGGTTTATTATACACTTACATAAACATAAGGTTTGTTTAGGTGTTACCAAAATTTTAAAAAGTATTGGCTAATGTTTATATGATAACTAGTAACTCCATTATCAATTGTTAAGGACTTAACATTGTTTTTTGTATTTTATAAATTTTTTACTACTATGTATTTTATCTTCTTTGCAACCGTATGGGTTACCATTATTATTTTCATTTAGAATATTACTTTATTTTCATTTTTATATTTATTTATTTTGCTCTCTTATATCCAATTTTATTTTAATATGTATGTACATTACGCATTGTATATGTATGCAAGCCAGCCATTCGCATTACGCTAGCTAAAACTGCCTAATTAGAAATCATTCACTGCAACGTCGTCGAATAAGTAATGGGAGTTTTCTTAAAAGTATAAATTCTCGATTTTCTATCATCGTACGTCGATGCTACTGTGTCCATTGTCGTCTATACATATTTTTAGTCTTCGGTTAAGTTTGTGTCGGAAATTATTTTGGTGAGATTGTCGGCGCGCATGTATAGACATCTTCTACAAGTACGATCACGCCGCTTCTTGCTGACGGTCGTTGCGGCCGCAGCGCCCGTTGTCTTTTGAACGTTTGTTCGGTCCTTGTCGTATCGGGACTTAGAAATTTTTTCATTTAGTTGCTCGTCGTAGCGGACGAGTGTCACGGACCAGTTTTCTTATGTAATGTCGGCATCATCGCTCCGTTTTACTTGTCGATGCGCAGTTCGCACATTTGCTGGTTACTGGCTTTTTCCCTTCTTTGGGGCGCAGTAGTAGAGAGCTAAAGATTGCACATAGCGTAATATTTCAAACGAGAACGCCTGGGTAGCTGTGACATTACTTTTGTTTTGAGATCGGCTATTATCGCTACTGTCGCCCTCGACCAGGCGTTCAAGCTCTAAGAGATAGGGTGGGTTCCCCTATAAATGTGAAAATAACGAATGTATTTGGTTCAAGTACAAATACATGCCAATAATACAGGGCCAAGTCCCTTAGGCAAATTTAAGACAAGGAAAGTATATTAGGCTCCCGGAAAGGGACATATAAATAAGCATAGCACCGAGGTGCGCTTATAAATTTAAGAAATAAATAGGGTTGGCTCCCCTATAAAAAGGTAGTGGTGCATGCAAACAGATAGAGGCATTAGTACATGCCTCTAACAAAGCTTCAGCGGAAGCATATAAGAGTTTAACCTTTTAAACAGAATTATGATGAATTTATGTTGCTACCAATGAAAACACATATACACATGCTAATGTACATTACATGTATAAGAGAGCTCGAATAACTGCAATTATTGCAAATATATATATCTTACGTACATCGTACATGTACATAGGCAAGAGCGGAAACCGTGTACACATTTTATTTTTAAATATATTTTTTTGCGCATGCGCATTGAGTTTCACTGTACAACCTTTCCTCTAGTAACTAAGCGAACATACTCTACAAGTAAGTATTGGTCAAGTAATTTAGGAAATTACGAGCAGGCTACAGCGGCGTTGTTCTTCAAATCAGGAGAACGTAACATCAATATTATCATAAAAACGTTATCGTATCAATTATTTAAATACAAGTTAGTCGAACTAATGTTTTGTGTTAGTACCACAATAAATTCAAAATAATTATTAATATTCTTACATACTAAAAGATGCCCTTCTGTATTAGCAAAGCATACATGTCTTTGGTTGCTTTTCGGTTTTCGGGTGATCTTCATCCAAAGAGAAGATAACGACAAGATGACCGACAGGTCACATAATACAAAATTTCTAAATTGTAGAGAACCTGAGAACCCAAGAGCAGCCAGCAGTAATGGTCGTGAAAGCTCGAAGACTACCATACATGTTTTGATCATAGTTACCATGGTTGTTAAAGTCCAAATTAATCAGGTGTTTTTTTCTTCTAAAAATGAAAATAAACTTAATAGAGTAAAAAAATCGTTTAAATCTAGACTGGGTATTTTGTCTCTTCACTGTAGTAAAACGTATAATGATGTCCAAGTTTGATGTCCGTAATCTTGTAGATTGTAGATCTTCCATTCACTTTGTAAATAAAACATATCTAGATCAAATGAGGGACGTACGAAATTTTCAAAGTCAAGCTTGGACACCAGTGTACATAATTTTGTTCTTTATGAATCATGTTTGATTTAGTTAATGTAATCCGTAAGCATACAGGATGTGTAAGTTCGATATGAAGTTGAATGTACTTTTGCTAGAAAGTTGAAACTGTGCAATTTTATATTTATCAATTAAAATTATTTCCAACACAAAATCAGTCCTAGGTAAGAACTTAATGGTTTTAAATAGAATACACTATATATTTTATCAAATTATCATTCCTATAAATTTTAGTGTAAGTCTACCTTATCTAGATATAATACATAAGGATGACATTCTAACATAAAAATATATGTAGTTCATTCAACAATTTTGTGAAATTAAGTGCTGTTTTGAACAAACCTAATGTTAGGGTGTCATATTTTATAGTCTAATTAAGGCACGCGGTTGCATGATTGCTTCTGAAAACTGAAAATCGCTACTATCACGAGACGTCAACAATCCAAAAACGTGGTTATGCGGGATATTATGCCGAACTCACTGTTAACAACTGCATGTCACTAAGTCTCTCGTTTGGCGCATAATTCAAAATGTTATTATCCGAACAAGCATCGTAAATATCATTTCCATCTTGCGAACGAACCTTTTATGACTTTCGACCAATAAAACTAGATGGGCAAACTTACTGATGAATTGTCTAACCTAAAAGTTTCTAAACTTTTAGCCTCGGCCGTTAAGAACTACGAGGGCGACCTGAAATCTTTCCGGAATCGACAAGAAAAGCACGGTATTGATGCTGCAGTCTCTGCAAGTCGTCGGAGAAGTAGGATGTTTCGAGGTCTTTAAAATAACCATCTGTAGCGGCGATGATCTCCTTATTTGAGCCAAACCTCTTTCCTCCCAGTGATTTTTTCGCTCAATAAGTCGCCGTAGTATTTGTCCCTGTAATTATCCTTCCCTCCTGCAGATAATCGATGAGGATCATACTTTGGAAATCCAAAAAAATGGTCGCCATGACCTTTCCGGCCAATGAAACGGGCTTTGCTTTCTTTGGAGCCGATTCGCCCGAAAAAGTCCACCGCTTCAATTGTTCCTAGGCCTCCGGTATGTAGTGGTAGTCACCCGATTTTGGAAACGTGGTACCCATAGCGCCGAAAGCTTTTTCATACCCAAAATTTCGTATAGGATATGACCAACGCGTTCTTCTGAGATGCCTGTTGTCTCTGCTATCACTTTCAGCTTCAATCGGCAATCGAGTAACAAGACATCATGAATTTTGTCGACCATTTCATCGCTGGTAACGGTGTCTGGGCGTCCACTGCCTGGTTCGTCACTTGTGCTTGTGCGGTCACGTTTGAACTCGCTCACCCAGAAGCTGATGGTCGAAAATGATGGAGTACATCCGCCATGAACCTTTATCAAAATATCTCGAATTTCCGTGGCCGTTTTCCCAGCCATCCAGAAGTGTTTTATCACTGCACGAAATAAATTCGATTTTATCCGTTTTTGCGAAACCGCCTGACTCGCTACACAAAACACAACTATTGACACTAGACATCTGAAATTTTGACAGTTGCTATAAAACAAGTTGCCCTTGTCGATTCCGGAAACATTTCAGGTCGCCTTTGTAACTTTTTCATGAAGGACTAAGTCCTGGTTACACAACATGCTGTAGTTTTGAATTACGGACACATTTCAAATCACGCTCTAGTAATACAGCGCCATCTTGTGGGTATTCCCGGGCTGTAATTTGGAAACTCCTGATTGAACTTATTCTAATGTTCCGTTTCTAAAAGCGCTGGAACATGTTTTAGGCATATCTGGTTTCGGCCAATTTTTTTAGAGACAGCTAACTCCAAAACGATAGAATTTAGAGTACGGCTACTTTAAATAAATGTACACTAAAATTCGATAAATTTTCCGAGATATACAGGATGTTGTGTTTAATTTAATTAAATTCATAACCACATCCGACTTAACTGAGAGTATTTCTAATGAAAGATACATACTCGGTAATATCTTGCAAAGTCTCAACCTCCTACTAAAAGTACATCGGTGTATATGTTTAGCTTCCAAACGAGGTAACACACGCAGATCGCGTATAGTTGGGATTATAGATATAAAATTTTCACATCACAAAAGTTATGTAACACCCCCGCATGCATTTTTAAGCAGAAAAAAAAACATTCAACCCTATTTCTTCCAATCTATAAACTAATCAAAATGTTTTCCTTGACAACGGTAAATTTTTAAAGAACACACGTTTACCTCAACAACGGATATTAAAGGAACACTTAGCAAATATCTAAGGAACTATCCACCAATAAGTATCATTGGCCTATTTTCCATATATGGAAGGTTTTCCATACCTGAAACAGGTAAACTCAACATATCCTGCCTATTGCTAAAGTTTTCTTTTCTAAACAACTACCTAAATGGGAAAAAATGAAAATTGATAAAAATAAACGAGAAAAATTGGTAAATGTGCTAATAATCAAATATATAATTGAACCAAAATAAGAATAGATTATCTCTGCGAGAGATTGTAAATTGATATAAATTAACAATTTTATCATATCTATTTAAGTATATATCTTATACCTGTTTATTTCCCTAATTACAACAGTCTAATACATGTATGAATAAGTTAATCAATCATAAAAAGCCGTTGTTATTAAATAACTACGTATAATACACAAACTTAGTCAATATATTACGTACTTTATACAGGAACTAATCATTTACATGTAGCAAAACACTTTGCATGCGCGTCATATGATCAAACAAGATTCTATCAGTGATTATACGTATAACCAACAGCAAAAAAACTAGTTTGCAATTAAATGAGACATCACTTTTGAATCTAAAAATAGATAAAAACGAATTGCAATCTTAAAAAACGAATATCTGATATTCTAATGCGCCAGGAAATTATATTTACTATTTGGTAATAATTAAATTTATAACAGATAATTGATTTTATTTTCACGTATATTCGGTAATGATTACTGAATTTTAAATAATAGTAGTGCCAGAATTTAAATACTATAAAGGTCTAAAGCTGTTATGAGACGTATTGAAGTTTACACCCTAAACTATGTTCAACTTTGGCTTTTCTCTTTTTTTTTTTGAAGATGTACCTTGCAGTAGTAAGCGTTCAGGTTAATATCAGTTATAATTTCCTGAAGGGTTTCAAACTTCCTTCATCTCATACTCTAAAAATTTAGTTAGGTTTAAATTGGATTCTAGAAATGTGCAGGATTGACCAAGAAATTTACAAACGAAAGACTAAAGCAACAGCAAGAAAAATTCGGATGTACACTACCGCTTATAAGCTTTCGGTCATCTAGACAAATCTATATTAAGATTTAATTGAAAATAAATCGTATTTTTGACGAAAACAAAAAAAAAACACGGATATTTGTTACAAATTATAATACTAAAACGAAGCGGATAAAGTTATATTACACTCCAGTCTATATTCTAACATAAAAAACACCTCTATGTTTTATTGCAGTTTGGCACAACATTGGCATTCTTTTTCAATCTGAATGAAGGCACATAGGACTACACGGAATATACTGTTCTGTCTAGTCCATCTAATAATTTCTCTAAAGGATTGAGGTAGAAAGACCACACCTACACCAAAATTCTACTGTGTTTTATAGATGGCACGACAGCCCGTGGCAATGTTTTTTTCTTAGTATCTTTCAAATAAAAATTTGCCGTTTATTACCAAAAACTTCGAATTGGATTCGATGTTCCAAAGCGACTTTCGGATCAATTTTCTTGTTCCAAAACCTACTAAACTCCTTTCATAGAAATTTCTAAAAATTTATATGGTCACGTTAAAACTAAAGGAAATAGTATATTATATTCCCAGGGACTAAAGTGTAGCATTTAATCCCGGGAGTGGAGATTTTTACCTCGAAGACGAGCCCAATGGTAACAACCGCTCAAAGTATTTTAGGACTTTAATCCCGTGATGTGTAAGCTATTTTTTGCACTTTCGAAACAGAGTACTACTTATTTACTATAACCAGCATTGATAATTGAAGATTATGAACGTTATTGCAATAAAAACTTTGCAATAACGTTCATACGTTATTGCAAAGTTTTTTAAATCGAGTTTGCCACGAAATTCATCATAGTTACAGTGTCAACACGCCCAGAATCCTTGCAAACTGGTACTAAAGTATCAGCTTTAGTCCCGAAAGTGCAAAAAGGTTTATATCAAATATCACTGTATCTACAGTTTTTGTAATCTTACAAGTATTGTATATTATTACTTATTAAGACCATAGTTGCATAAAGAATGTATAAGTGTAGAAGAAAAATTGTTATTAGTGAACTGATATTACAATATGCGTTTGAGAACAGATTTGTTTGAAATTACCAAAAAAGACCGTCCATATCCAAGACTATGCAATAAGTGAGCTACTACAAAAGTACTAAAACAATGGGAGAAATACTAAAATACGAGGGCAAGTCATTAAATAAGTTACAAATGATCGTGTATTAAATTATAGGCTAAATAATTAGAACACCCTATTACTACTTGCTATGCGAGTGCCCTTGAGTGAATTTTTCGATTCAATTATACACTGCTTTACCGTAAACAGGACACTCGTTTTCTTACAGGGCATTGTCACCTTAGGGAACACACGACAATAGGTCTGAAACAGAATAGCGACTGTAGGTTTTGTGGGGCAAAGGCTGAAAGTCCAGAACACCTAACATCTAACTGCACTGCCAACCACCTTGGCAAAGACGTCATAGACGAGGTGTCAATACCTTCTCTGAAACCATCACAGCTATTGCAATTTATTAAAGCTCTTGGACTGGATGGGAAGCTATAAGTACGAGCAAACCCTAGCATCCTAGCAATCTAATCTAATCCACAAACTGCTGTAAGAAAGCTGAAAGCAGTAGTGACCTATTTCCCTATTTGTCACTAGATGTCACCACAATCCAGCTTTATGCTACTCGTACGAGGAATATTGCTGCATCTCGATAATACTAGGCCGCATTCGACCCACTTGACACAGGTAAAACTTGCAGAATTAGGGTGAGAATTTCTTGGACGTCCGGCTCATCTATTTCACCCACTCAAAAAGCATCTTGGCGGCAAACGTTTCGAGGGTGATAACTAGAGACCGGATTATATGCAAAGTGGATATATTTTATTTTATTTATTATATTTTACGTCTACATGTAGATGTATTACACTGATTAAAGTTAATTAGCGTTAATTAACTTAATTAGTAGAAGACTAATAAAACTTGTTTTTGACCAACTATTTCTCTAATTATTTTGATAATAGCTTTTTGCGACCTACTCACTGACTTTCCCTCGTATGTTATTACTAACGCTAAAACAGATAATATTGGCATGCTCTCTATAAAAGTACAGAAACTGCAAATGTGATTAAACATGTCATACAGTGCTAAAACGAAAACGTTTTAACTCGAAACATTTTCAAAACCATTAGGAAGTAATCAAGAATGCTACAGAAAGAAGATCAAAATTTTGCGAAATCATGATGCTACTTTACCACGTTGTCCAGATTAAGCAGCATTTTATTTATATGATGGTCAATTCACAAAACTGCCGTTACCGCAGTAGATAAAACTTGCACAGATACCATTCCACAAGAAGTCAGAGGCCACAAAAGTTTCACATTTAAAATTATCAATGAAGATGTAGTTATTCTTGCTATAAGTCGGTTTTGTTGTAAACATGCATTTGATATTTCTAAGCATTCTATTCTTTTATTTCATATAAAATCTTCTTTGATCATATGGTAAGAGTAAACAACAAAGTATCAACATAGATCACAGTGATAGGTGAATAATCCGATTTCACGTTTTACCTGCATGCTTCCTCTTTTTCCTTTTAACAGCCGCCTCAATTAAAGCCGTTAAGTCTTCTTCACTAGTACCAGCCCTCATAGCATCTCTTAAAGAAATTTCTGTATTCCCAAATAAACAAACTTTTAAGTTACCATCTGCTGTGATCCTAAGTCTATTGCACGAACCGCAAAAATGCTCACTCATCGAAGTTATGAAACCTACTTGCCCTATATAATTTGGTATTTTCCACGCTTTCGAAGTATCGTTTCGACCATTTGCTAATTTTGCGAACGAAGGCCACACCGATTTGATCTTATCTAACATTTCTCGATAGGATACCATTTTATTCATCTCCCATTTATTACCGCTAAACGGCATATACTCGATGAAACGCATATCGACATTTCGATCGCGCGTGAACTCCACGAAATCGATTATCTCATCATCATTGAACCCTACAATTATAGGCTTAATCTGACATCACACGACATGTACAAGACAAACCTTTCATGACTACGCAATTAATCTTCACCGGATTGTAGCCTAGTTGTAGCGCTAAATCGATTCCCATCATGACTTTTTCAAAACCCCTTCTTCTGGTTATTTTCTCGTATTTATCCGGCTTTAACGTATCTAAGCTTATATTTAGAACGTCTAAACCTGCACGCTGTAAGGATACTAATTGTCTGGTTAAGACTAATCCGTTTGTTGTCATCGCAACTGTTTCTAATCCATTTATTTGCTTTAGAGAGGCTAAAGAAGTAATACAATAGTTTATGTATTCGAGTTTATAGTATTGAGAAATAATTTTAATATGATCCTGAATCAATAGTGTCTTAACTTTTTCTTTAAAATAAGAAGTAGAAGCATGAATTGAAAGGGCTATTTTTCGCCTCCCTTAAGTTTCTTTTTTTTAGTTACCGTTCATTTCGAACTGTAAAAACAAATTATTCTCTTAAACGAATTATCCTTCAACGACCTGTTTATTAAGCTGAAATGTTGTACTCATCACTATTAAACAGTGCAGTAACAATTAGAGCGCACTATTTTAAGACAATTTCCATAGACGGCGGGCGAAATGGCTAAATAGCAGCAGACATGTAGGCCATTCCACTTTCAGTAAGAATTATTGTTCTTGTGGAATATAGCCATCTTTCTGTTACGAGGATTGACAGATTATGGCGTGACTGTTTAACGTTTCTTTCATTTTTCCGTCTTTCAGCTATTTATAACCTACGTCATGTTGCAAACTATTTGTCGTCTCATCCAATGTAAGCTACGCAACCCGCGCTGTGAATAACTTACAAGGGAAAGTCAGTAAGTAGGTCACAAAAAGCTATTATTACAACAATTAATAATAATAATAATCTTTATTGCCTACCAGATATTTGTACATCCAATTATAGGACAATATATGAACTAAATAAATAATATGCAGTATATTATATATATAAAGGAGAGAAAAGAGACAACAAAAAAAAATAAAGTTCTTCCAAAAAAACACAGTAACATACACTTGTTAACAACTTCATAGGTTTGTCTAAAATGTAAGAAATGGATCCGGGTACATAGTAACACCCCGAGATCCTTGTAAACACTCACTCTAGGTATGGAGGTATTGGAGATATTGCAATTGAATAGAAACTGTTGTGAAAAACGAGTAAAGCTAAGATTTGCGCATTTGGGAATGTTTGATTGAATTTTATTCATAGCACTCCAATATTGCTAAATTTTCCTGTAAACTTTAAGTCAACTTCCGAGTTAATAGTGGTAAATACATTTTTAAGTTGTCTGCATAAGCGAGAATATTGCAGTCCAGGGAAAGTAAAAGATCGTTTACGTATATATTAAATAGAAGTGGGCCCAAATTAGAGCACTGAGGTACACTTGTAGATGCAATAAAAGATTGAGACTGAAATTCATTGTAGTAGCATGAACGATTGGTAAGTTATGACCGAATTAAAGAGACAACAGCAGGACAGAAACCAATGCCAGATATCTTCGATGACAATCTGAATTTCTCGACGCGACAAATACATTCCACCGTAAACAGGAATATCTTTTGCAGGAAGTCCTTTTGTCCAGAAAAAAAAAAAACGCACAACACCACGCTGCTTTTCCACAGTACATTCTTCGCCATTTTAACACTGTCGCTTGAGTACTATAAAGTTGGATTGTGCTGACACCTAGTGGCAGATAGGGAAATAGGTCACTGCTATTTTCAGCTTTCCCACAGCAGTTTGTGACTTATTTAATGACTTTCCCTCGTAATAAGCGTGTTCTTTATAAAACATAACACATATGTGATATAAATAACGCAGTCACCCGTTTGCTCGTGAACTCAAGGCCAGTATACGAAGAAACGAATAACCAGGATCGTAAGAAGGCGTTACGATCCTGGCACGCGTGAAAAATATCCCAACTCCATACGTGAGTGTCTAACTAGCTTGAAAAAAAGCACTACAATTGCGATAAACATTTAGCTCTAATTGAAAGGATACGAAAAGCAATTTTTATAAATCTCAATGTCACAAAACAATCAACACAACATCCTACTATGTATCAACCTAACAAGTAGTTAGAGTAAAATCAAAAATAGAGGTTCGCTTATTATTGAGAATACAGCAGTCTCTGTTTGCTACTACATAAATATTTGTTTACAAATACCAACCTTAGTGGAAATAATTGGCCTAATTAGATTACAAATGGAAAAATAAGTACTTACCAATAATATCAACTAAATCACTTCTCACAGTTGGTTCTCCTCCAGTTAATCTAATCTTTGTCACACCTTCCTTGACAAACAATCTTCCAAGCCGTATAACTTCTTCAGCAGTTAGTAAATGCTGTTTAGGTGTTAATTGGACCCCCTCCGCAGGCATACAATACTGACCTAAACATTTTTGTTAGCTACAGATTCATGGGAATTATATGATGAACATACTTACACCTTAAATTACATCTTTCTGTTAATGAAATTCTAAGGTAGCTATGAAATCTTCCAAATAAATCTGTTAGAGGGCTAGATTCTTCTTTCTGTACAGGTATTGCTGTTTGTGTTGACTTTGATCTTACCACAATATTTCTAATAACTGATCGATACATTCTAATAAGTAACCTGTGGAATAAGGAATGTTCAAAATATAAAGTTGTTTAAAACTTGTTTTCTAACTTTTGACCTTTTATTAATTGTTTTTAAACATTTTGTTTGAGTGTAAATGTAAATATAAACAAATAAAAAAGGTGATAGGGTTATCCATAATAAGTAAAGTACAAAAATGAATAAAACGCTATAATTATTCGAAATTTGCTTACCTACTTATTTGTTGATAAAAAAAGGATATTATATGTGATAACACCTTAAAACGAAAACACAAATGAAAAAACCGTATAACAGAAATGATCAAATCACTCTTATAACCTTTTCTTAAATATGATTCCAAGCACTTGACTTACAAAATAGCGCACGTACGTTAATTTACGACGTCAGAGAAAATAATATAGTAAACTAAAAATCAGACTTGCCCTATTCTATTATATACTGAGATGTTTATATACATTAAATGTTTACATGTGTATGTATTTTAATGTAACAGTTATAGCCATTATATTCGCTACTTTGTCACTGTTACAAGAGCAATCCTCGAATTGTGAATTGTACTGATAGTGATTTTGCCCACACAGATCCTCTTAATAGAACAAGGTAAAACTTTGTTTTAGTACGGAGGCCACTTCCTAGGAGCAGAAGTATCGCATCAAACTTCACTATATTTACGTCCTCCTCTTGCTTCTCTTTTCCGTTCCATTGTAATTGTCGGCTATACAAGCACAATCTATGGGATTTATCTATACAAATGAAAATTGAAAAGAAATCCATTCTATACTAATAAGGAAAGTAATACTTGTAATTAATAACAGAACAGACAACGGTAGGTACTTGAGGAATTCAAAATTCGGAGTCCCTTGTAGAATCGAGTCAGCCAGGTAACAACGTTAATTACATTTATTTAATGCAACACACATAATTGTATACTTTATTTACTCACAGAACCCTCGTTTACATTATTACTAATGTACATAATTTTTAATTTGTTGTTATTTGTATTTGACCTTTATTTGTATATTTCCATTTTTTTTTAGTTTTACTATTTTCATTTAACTTTTATTTTTGTTACTTGGTTCCTTTATATATTTCAAATTGTTACTGTTTTGGTTTATTCTTTTATCTAAACCTAATTGTAAATTACAGTTTGTAATAAAATTTTTTTTTTCGCATGTTTTGGTTTTTCCATCGTAAATGTATTCTTTGGAACATGCTCATAATCAATAGAGTGTATCAAGTTATACTTTATAAATGTCTTGTTTGATACATATCTTTTTGATTGCATACTTATTTCAAAGAATACAAAAACTGCATATTTTATATATTATTTAAAATTTCCAAATTCCCGCCTATAATGGTTAGTACAGGAGCCACTTCCCGACAGCGCTGAAACTTGTCTCCAATCGGTAATGTAGGAGTTTCCAATGAGTAGATTTCTTCCTGCCAAAAACTTGTTCAAACAGGATTATGTTTGATTTTTTTTTATATATATATTAAAATTACGCACTTCAGTTGTGAGGCAATACGCGAAGAAAAATGTCGTTATTTCCTGCCTATGCGGAAGCAAATAAAAATGAAAATGAAAAGCCAAAGGAAGACGATTCTTGGCTCAGTTTATCAAGTTTTAAAACTGTTGTACCTACAGTTGAAATAAATAAACCAACCACACAGACTATTGGTACAGGGGAATCACCTCTGCAAAAGGATAATGAAGTATCTAGAAAACGTAAGAAGAAACAAAAACATCAGAATAAAGAAGTAACTCAAGAGATTTCTGAAAAGCGCAAGAAGAAACAAAGACACCAGAATGAAGAAGTAATCCTAGGAACATCTACGCAAGATACTGAAGGTTGCTTTGAAATTGATAAAAGTGGAGTTAAAAAATATCTTTCAGTACCTACAATATCTAGACCAGCTGTTGCAAAGTACCATACATTTAATTCCCGTTACAAAGTTAGAAAACCAAAGAAATTCAAAAGATATTACTGTGTTAACTATGACAAAGCAGATGACAAAAATGGTAGTGACAACGAAGAGAAAATTATGAGAAAAGACTTAGAGAAAAAAGTTCCTAAAATTGAAGATGAAAACTTTACCGGTTTCAAACAAGAGGCAGAGATGAGTCAAACAACAGCATCTTACAATCGATCATTAGCAGAAGATCCTACTAATGTAGATATGTGGTTAAAGTATACTAGATTTCAAGATGCAGTATATCAGTTTGAAAAGACATACCGCAAAGGTAGTATCGCTAAAGGACTGCGTGTTACAGCCGAACGTAAGTTAGCTATACTAGACAAAGCTTTAACGCATTTACCAAACAATGAATGTTTACTACGGGAAAGGTTAAATGTATGTGTTAATGTATATCCTGCTGATGAGTTATACGAACAATTAAAGAGACTTGTTGAAAAAGAACAGGGTAACATAATTTTTTGGCAAGGTTTAATTGAATCTCGACAATGTTCTATGTCACACTGCAATACACCTGCTGTAATAGATTTGTATGTTAAATGTTTATCGACGCTTCACCAATTAAGGCGCAGTGCTAAACTAGAAAAAGTTGTGCTAGAAGAAAGTATTTTACGTATGTTGTATCAATGTGGACTATTTTTAAAACAAAGTGGATTATTTGAACATTTATGGACACTGTTACGTCTATATTTAGAATTGAATATATCTCAAGATAAAAATAAGTTCAATTTGCTCTCTGGTTTTGAAGAAAAGCGATTACTAGAGTTGGAAGAAATTGTACTACAGTCACAACTTCCCTTACACGAGTTATGGCTACGCATTGAAAAGTTACGAGAATCATGTCACTGGTTACCATTTACGGGTGATGGTGAATGTGAAGATCCCCAGCGAGTGGTATTTCCAACAGATGTAGCAGAATTAATACACCCGATTGCTGTACCTGAAAATATTTTTAAATTAACCGCAACAATATTAACCTTATTAAAAATTCCATTACTGCCATGTCGACATACAACGATGAAAAATTTGGGATTGGACTATGTTCCATGGGCATTGGATTCTATTGAAATAGTATTACCAATTTTCTTGAATCTTTATCCAATTGATGTAACTAATAAGTTATTCATAAATTACTCACAAAAGTTAACAGTTGGTCCACAATACTTGAAGCCATTACCAGGACAGGAACATTTTCTAATGTTTATTCTGCAAATTATTAAAAATTGTATAGATTCTCTGAATGGAAATGAAAAGACTGCTATAAGCGTATGGTGGTTTAGATTTCAGAGAATGCTCTATGTCTTAGAAAGCCAAGGTTTAGTGAAGATGCCCAAAAGTTTGAAGAAACAAATGAAAAGCGAAATAAAAAGTCTATTGAAGGACGAAGCAAATAATATTGTGTTGTATAAGGAGTACGCATTATTGGAGAATGATTTGGGAAATGTTGATAATTCCGTTAACATTTTAAAAACAGCGGTTGGCATGTACAACAACAGATTTATAGACTCGATTGAAGAAGTCGATACAAAATCATCTTTATGTTCAGTGTATCGCACTTTAATAGAATTTCACTTAAATCCATCTTCAAAACTCTATGATAAGCAAAAAGCTTTGAATTTTCTTCTGACTTTGTCATTGGGAAAGACTATAGAGGGAGACTCCGTTGACGAAGATCTGTTAAACGAAGCAGCTTTAAAATTCAAGCACATAACTTTATTAGTTCTACAGCGAGAATTTCAACCAAGAATTACTGTACAACATTTCCTACCTCATTTTATGATCGATTGGATTATATGCTACGGATGGCTCTTGTATCTAACAAAAGGAGTTATCGAATGTGGAGTATTCATTGAAGATACGTTGAAGAAGCTAGATGAAAAATGTGCGGAAAATATTTGGGAGAAGGAAGTTTTGTATGAATTTTATGTAGCTGTTCTATTTAAAAATTGTTTGGAAAATTCTGGTGCAGGCGTGTTTAAAATATTGGATGATGTACTGAAAAGAGGTATCGAACAATATCCCAACAATATTTTTATGCTATCGGTATTAGCTAAGGAGCACACAATAAACTGTTGCCTGGGGCAATCATTCTGGAAAGTGAAGAGTATTTTAATGAAGACTGGCCATGCCTTACCGAATCTATTTTTGGTGCTGATTGCTAATCAGAAAGTTATGGATATTCAAGAAAATTGGATTGTTACAGTTACGGGTATGTTGCTAAAGCGTTTTGTTTTAATAGTTATAAATAGGGACCGGATTATATGCAAAGTGCAAAAATTTAAGTCAATTTATTTATTATATTTTACGTCTATTTGTAGATGTTTTACTCACGATGGGGGTCACATTTCTAATACTACAGACAATCTAACTCAAACTATTTAACATTACGTCACACGAAACATAACATTCGTTTTCTTAAGTGGTTCGTTTTATATATTGCTATGATATTATTAAATTAGATCATCAAGGTGTTTTATATAGTTACATTCGAAGCTGGTCTTAATTCAAGTTGGCGTTTTATCGGAATACCAAAAACAAAGCATAATATTTTATAACAAATCAAAATTTTAAAAACATAAAAAACATTATATAACATTGCATTACATTGTATTACATCACACTACATTACATTGCATTAAAGTATATTACACAATCCTTTGAAACTGCAATTTTTCCTGTATAAACTATTGTAGGGGTTGGTAACATTTTATTAATGTAAGAATAATAGAAGAATAACTCGTACTTTATCATACTAGTCTCTAAGATATTTCCAGAACATTATTATTAACAAATCGTATACTAAACTAATTGATCTTTTTAATTCAATATCATTTTGATGTATTTCTTTGTCCTGTTGCGGTTGGTCTCATTCGATTCAGGATAAGGAAATAGATTAAAAATGATACTAAATTATAAAGTTGAATTACTTTAATATACAATTTATTAATAATAATGTATTCCAAAATATGGGTATATTCTAGATCATATGTGGGCAACAACCGACCCACTGTAAGATTTGATCAAGCTCGCAGACATTTTGAAAAACCCAATTAAAAAAAATATTACACTACTTATCCTACTCACTCCAAATGAGAAAGATCGAGTGATATGGGGTTTATTTGCACACTAAAGTTTGGCGCATAACATGTCAAAGGTTGCCCATACCTGTTGACTAATATGATCACCATGTTCAGCATTGGAAATTAAAGATATCTGATCTTTAGAAAACTTTTAACGGATGAAATAATCAAGCGACTGAAAGTTTGAAGGACCAATATTTAACAAATATTCAACACAAATCACTGTAACTGATAACTAGAGACTTCATTATAACTTGAGGTCAAATGTTACAAACCTCTAAATTGGAATAGTTTATTATATAGGAAGGAGTGCACTTTCAAGGGATTGTGTAACTTTAGTGCAATGTAATGTAATATTGTACAATGTTGTTACGTGTTTCTTTCTGGCAAAAGACCGGAGAAACTTACACATACACCTGGTAGATCTTCCTATTTTTTTATTTTATTTCATGGACATCCTGTATTTCTAAGAGTTTATATGTTTACGTTAAAATAAAAAAAGGATTTACATCAGCTAGTGGTAAATTGATAGTTTTTACGCACGTTAAAACCATAGTTACAAATTGATATGATTAACAGTTTGTCTTTCTTGCAGGGGAAAGAATGACGGACGACACCGGCTTGAAAAATCGAATGCTGTCTCTCTTCCAAAACTTGATAAGTACCGATATGTGCACAAGAAGATGCGGCTTGATTTGGAGACTTTATCTACAATTTTTACACGAGAACTTTGATCCTATTACTTGTAAAAACGCCTACTATTCTGCCGTTGAAGCTTGTCCCTGGTTAAAGGTACATAACGCGTTATTTCTGCTTGAAAACAATATTACTTATAAATTTTTCACTTTACAGGCCTTGTATATTGATGCTGCAATATACATCCCAGCCGACCTACCGCAGATTCAAGATTTGCTAATTGAAAAACAATTGAGACTGCATATCACACCTGAAGAGTTAGATATAATGAGAAATTAAATATAGATTGTTAATGTTATTCTTTCATATTCTAATTATTGTTATTTTTTTAAATTATTTATTATTGTATTATTATTAACGGCTCGGTGGTCTAGCGGTAAGAGGCCCTGCACTTGAATTTGGCATCACAGGTGCCGTGCGTTCGAAACCAGCGTCCGAGAGGTACAGCGCCGGTACTTTTCGGGTGGGTTCGGTATTCTCTTGAATCACCATTCGCCGTTGGGAAAATAATTAACAGTGCTTCACCTTTTACGGCGAAGGGGTGCAGTAACACGGCCATGGAACACTTTGTACATACTTTTCTATATCTTAAGGCTCGTGCGGTTATTACAAGATAAAATAGCTTATAACCCCGTTGGACCGCCTACTGCCAACAAAAAAAGATTAGCTTTTACATTCCATGCTGATATGTTATAGGTATTTTTACAGGATTTCCTAAGAGCCACTTGCTTTTATCATTGAATTGTAAAGGGAAGTTATAACGTAGGTATAATGTGTATTAATATTAATCAATTGTAATAAAAATATATGTATGTATATATTGTAATGAATTTTTCTCAGGGTTCGAAAATGTTACGTAGTGACTTCTTTGATTTGGAATTTTGCTTTTTGAAATAAAATTTAGAAGAAATTAATGAAATTAAATGAAGTGAATGAAAAGTAGATTAGATTAAAATAAATACATTAACAATATATCACTTACATCGGGAATGTATTCGACAAAATACTTATTGCAATCCCTAGCTAGATTATAAAATCTGTATTTTGAAATTTTAAGGATGAAGTCCTTTACTTTCTTTACTCACACACGCACTTTGCTATTGTAGAACGGTGTAACTCCCAATCTTCGCTCTGACGACGGAAAGCTCAAGATTACGCCGGCGTTGCTGTGCTGGATCAGCGGTATTTTGTTTGATATTCGGGTATTTAAATATGTAAATGCTTAATAAAATTTCATTGAAAATAATATGATGCCTAAATAGGTATAACGGTATACAGTACCGGTCACAAAAGTTGAAGCAGATCATTCTGTTTATTTAGACGTACAATAAAACACTAAAAACATGGTGTATAATATTTATTTGCTAAAAAGAACAAAAATATATTATATGTTCATATATTACAATTTAATATGAACAAACCTAGTATAGGCAAACGTTAGCTACAGTCCCTGTCTACTTTATTAGGGCCATCTAATATTATCGGTACCGAGATCCTACACAGAATGCATTCTTATTCTTAAATTTTACTATAAGGCAATTAGGTGTATACGATTGGTAAATTTCAATTGCAACACATCTAGTACAATATATTTTAAACCACTGCATCGTTTCACTAATATTATTTACGAGGGCGACCTGAAATGTTTCCGGAATCGACAACAAAAACACGGTGTTTGTGTGGTCACCTCGAAGATTAATACATTTTTTCCAACTGTGCTCCAGTCTCTTCAAGCCTTCGGAAAAGTAGGATGTTTTGAGGTCTGCAAAATAGCCATCTGTAGTGGCAATGACCTCTTCATTTGAAGCAAATCTCTTTTCTCCAAGTAATTTTCTCAGGTTTGGGAATAGGAAAAAATCACTGGGGGCAAGGACCGATGAATATGGAGGATGAGAGACCAATTCGTAACGCAACTCATTCAATTTGGACACGACGAAGCGGCAGCCGGTGCATTGTCGTGGTGAAAAAGCACTTTTTTCCCGCCGTTTCTCCATCAATACTGCATCGAATCGGGTCAATAAATCGTTGTAGCATTACCCCGTAATCGTCCTTTCATCCTGGAGATAGTCGATGAGCATCACGCCTTGGGAACCCCAAGAAATGGTCGCCATGACCTTTCCGGCCAATGTAACGGTCTTCGCTTTCTTCGGAGCTGATTCGCTCGGAAAAGTCCACTACTTCGATTATTCCTTTGTATCCGGTGTGTAGTGGTGGATCCAAATCTCATCCACGGTTACGAAACACTCCAAAACGGTCACCCGATTTCGTTTTTGCTCCGGTGTAAGCAAACGTGGTACCCATCGCACGGAAAGCTTTTTCATACTCAAAATTTCGTGTAGGATATGGTTAATACGTTCTTCTGAGATGCCTGTTGTCTCTACTAACTTTTTTAGCTTCGATGGGCGATTCGCTAACATGACATCATGAACCTTGTCGACCGTTTCATCGTTGGTAGTGGATTTTGGGCGTCCACTGCGTGGTTCATCACTTGTGCTTGTGCGGTAACGTTTGAACTCGCTAACCCAGATACTCGAAAATGACGAACTTCTACCAAAATATTTCGAATTTTCAAAGACGTTTTCCCAGCCATCCAGAAGTGTTTTATGACTGCACGAAATTCGATTTTATCCATTTTTGCGAAACCACCTAACTTATCACACAAAACACACTCTTAAACAACAACTAGAGATGTCTGAAATTTTGGCAGTTGCCATAACGAAGGTTGCCTTTGCCGACCAATGAATCCACTTCAAGCTTCGTACGCCATCTCTTGCCGATTTCGGAAGTATTTCAGGTTGCCCTCGTATAACGTATTGTAGCATAAGAAATTTAAAGACATGTGCATATAATACTATCGCGAATTTTCTAATTAGATTTTTTTATAACTATTTAAACACATTTAAAAATGCAATATCAGATTTGCTCCAAATTAATAGCAAATTATGAATCGGATTAAAATACCCGTTTCCTCGATTATAAGGGAAAAGGAAACGTTAAATTGAAAGAAATTATACGCAATTATATTCGTATTTTCGGAATTGTCATCTCTAATTGATCCCATGAGCTTCCTCCTTATTATTTGTAATTTGCTCCAGCAAAAAAGAAAACGATTTAAGTGCTCTTTCTACTTTGAATCATTCTAGTACTGTTTCAGCATGCACCTTATCTAACAGAAACAGCCCCTGTTAAAAATATTAAAGTTTATATTAATCATGTTTTCCTCGTTGTGATGGGTATATATTAACGATGATTGTCTCAATAGTTTTTAGTTTAATTTTTAGGTAAGTTATTTAATTATCAATAAAAAAGAAGTTTTACGCCAATTGATAAAATTATTTGTAGTGAAATGTGTATCAGGAACGCTTTTGGGATTTTACCTAAATCCAAGCATCATCAGAAACCTAAAACTATTTTGCCCGATTATTATGTAAAAGGTAATTGCTATAAAAATGTACAAATGATCAACGTGAATAATAACTTCGATTTGTAGAAGTAAGACCTCCAACATTTAAAGGAAAACCTTTAGAAATTGATTTTAGCATGACTGTTGTGGATATAAACTCTATTAACGTGGAGGATATGGATTTTAGGTAATGTTATGCCTGTATATATTTTAATGGACGCTATTGGTAGTAATAAAATATTTTTGACCATTTTTCTTTATAATACATTTGGTGGCTCTGAAAAGGACCACTTGTGTACACAAAACACGAAACGTTCACGTAAAATCTTGGGAGTGTTTCTCTTAGATACGTAAGCAATTATCTATCCGACGTGGAAAATTTTTACGTGTACGTAATAATTACCCTTACCTCTTCTCGATATGTGTTGCAGTTGCAAATATATATTGCCGAAGATCTATCATTTCTATTGCAGCAATTCTAGCGCTTAACATATCCAAGATTTTACTTTTCATATTTGATATTCCCAATAGTTTCTTATATCCATGACCTTCACAAATTATCGAAATCTATCGCTAAGTTCGTAAATAAATACGAGGGCCATTCGGAAAGTAAATAACCGTTTTTTTTTCTATGGAAATTTTCATTAGATATAATTAAACGAAACTGTATTTTACATAAAATTAGAAATCCAAGCTACTTTTCTACGTAGTCACCGTTCAAATTTAGGCACTTGTACCGTTTTATTAGCTTTTCTACGGCTTCTGCGTACTCAGTTGGCGCCAAGTTGTTGAAACACTGATTAACGGCTTCTTTAAGCTCATCATCACTTCCGTAGCATTGTCCACCCAAAAAAATCTTTCAATTTGGGGAATAAGGATGTTGAAAAAATTTCCACTGAAATTGCTGAAGCAAATCCCGAGTCATTGTACGCCGCTTGTTTTGAATAGCCCTGCAAAGTCGCTCAAGCCTCTGATAATAGACCGCAGAATACCCCTAAGATCCCAAAACACCATGGGCATAATCTTTCTGGTGCTCAAAATTTGTTTTACTTTCTTCGGTTTCGTTGGGAATTGCGGATGATGGCATTGGATCGGTGCTTTCTTTCTGGTGTAAAATGTGATATCCAAGTCTCATCATCAGTGATAATGTGATTCAAAACTTTATCACCATCCTTGCCATAGCGACAGAGAAATGTCAACGCAGTTGCCATTGATTTTGTTTTCGTCTGACAAAATTCGATGAACCCATCTAGCACACACTTTCTTATAGCCTAAATCTGCACTAACAATTCCATACAACACAGTTCTTGAAATTTCTGGAAAGAATGAGTGCAGTTTACTAATTGTGAAACGTCTATTTTCTTCGATTTTTGTTTCAATCCTAGCTTTAAGTCCGTCAGTCACCACTGGGTGTCGGCTCGAGTGATCATTGTCGTGAACAGTCTTCCGTCCTCGTTTAAACATGATATACCACTCCCGAACTGACGCTTGTTCATCACATTACCATAAACCTTAGTTATCTGTCTGTAAAAGTCGCACAGCTAAGCAGTTATCAACCATATTGGATGATACCTGCCCCCAAACTGAAGCGGATTAGTACTAAGGTCAGTGGCGGGTCGACAGTGGTGGTGAGGGGATGGAGTCACCATGTCTATGAAAAATCTTTCCTTTCTTTTGTGTTGAAAAATTGATTAACGAACTTTATTAATGGTAATGACCATATGATAAAAATAGTTTTCTTTTTCTAGAATGGACATGTTTCTTCGCCAACAATGGCAAGATTCTAGATTAAGAATTCCGGAGGAAGTATTCGAATATGGGGACGAATATGTGACACTTCCATCGCAATTTTTCGAAAACTTATGGCAGCCCGATCTATATTTCTTAAATTCTAAAGTTGTTGGTGAGCTTGAAAATTGTGTTTTGCTTCATTCTCCGCTTCTGGTTAATTCGAATACTTACTAATTTTAGAAATCGCAACCTTAACGCATAAATTCTCTTCAGTTACGCTATACCGAAATAAAACGGTACGATATTCTGCTCGAATGCATGCAATTGTTGCTTGCCAGATGGAATTTCAATATTATCCAATGGACATACAAATATGTCCTTTAAGTATAGAGAGTTGTAAGTTATAACACAAGGTGTCCCAAAAGTTCTTTCAAAATAAAAAGAGTATAATAAAATAATGACCAGGTTTGCAAATGTGTTCCATTATTTTGTTGACACGCTTCTAACCGTGAGGCAAAATCTTCAAGACCTCCTCGGTGCATATTCTCCCTGATAACCGCTATTTCTCTTCGAAACTCTCTTTTAATTCATTCAGAGAGTCAGGAGTGTCGCTATATACCTTTGATTTAAGGTAGCCCCATAAGAAAAAAATCCATTGGTGTCAAGTCGAGGCTATGTGCCGGCCAATTTTAATCCCCACGTCCGGATATCAATTTTCCAGGGAAAATTTCACTGATCAGAATACGTTAGACGTGTGAGATAGCGCTCCGTCATGTTAGAACCAAGTGTTCCGATTAAAACCATTAAAATCTTGCAAGACTGGCATAAAAGAGTAGAGAGGAAAGGGGGAACACGGCAAAAGAGGAAAAGCCAAAGGAAAGAAAAGAAAAAAGTGAAAGAATGGGTAAAAGGAAAGAAAAAGATGATAGCGGGGATCTTGACGTTTCGCCTCCATAATAGGAGGCTTCTTCAGGAGAAAAGTACGGTAACTCGACGTATAAACAACGCTAGAGGCAAAAACCACTTTGGAAGAAGGTCATCGTAACTCAATATGTCAATCACGACAGAAGCGAAGACGTTCTAACTTTGGTGCCCCTGCTTATCTCCTGAAGAAGCCTCCTACGACAGAAGCGAAACGTTATGATTCCCTCTTTTTTTCCGTTTCAGCTTTTTCTGTCTTTTTCCTTTTCATATTTGCTGAGAGAAATCATCTCCACCAGATCTCTCGGAATTTACGGTTACTGTACGACTTTTGTCATCTTCAAAAAAGTACAGTCCCATAACTCCTTGCGAAAACATTGCAGCCCAAGCAGTAACTTTTGGCAAGTGAAGTGACCTCTTATACTTCTGTCTTGGATTTATTGAACTCTAATAATGACAATTCTGCCGGTTTCTTCTTCTTTTTCCTCAGCATTTACTTGTCCACTCCTGAATATATTCCTCCTACTTTTCCTTCCACCTAATTCTATCTAGTGCCATCTGTAACCAGTTCTTGCCAGCCTTCTCTCCCATGTCGTCTATTCATCTCCTAGGTGGTCTTCTGATGTGAGAGTATGACTTGTCCATTTTACTCTTTCCTATCTCTTTAAGTGTCCTACACATTTCCATTTATTTCTTACCAGTCTTTCCATGACATCTTCCACTCCAGTTCGTTTTCTTATCTCATGGTTAGTTATTTTACCTCTTAAGCTTATTCCCAGCATTACTCGGTAGTTCGATAGCCCTTTGTACACATATTAAATACTTCTCTTTTTGAGTTAATTGGTATTTTGGAGTGTTTTAGTATGAATTCTAATTTACATGTGGCTGCCCATGTCATGCGTACTCGTCCATTTATTTTTGCAGTTTGATTTTCTTTTCGCATTTCAGTGTATGTATCCAGTATCCAAAGTATTATTTCCCATTGTAACTATTGTGCTGTCAGGAGACAATACTTTTGTTTTTCTGATATATATAGATAGGTCTACTTCTCCCGATGTCATTCCAAACTCATCAATTATGTGATTTAATTCTTTAGGGTAGGTGCAGATCAGTACAATATAGTCCGCAAAACTAAAGTGGCTTATGTAACGGCCATCTATGTTCACTCCTCTTTTGTCCCAATTTAATTTTGTAGCAGCATCTGCAAGGGCAAGGCTAAACAGTTTTAGGAGATATTGTGTTGCCTTGTCTCACTCCTCGTTTAACACTAATTTTATCTGTGACGTGATAACGTCTGCATGTTTAAATGGTCATTAAGGGGGTTTGCAATTGGCATACCCCTCGCCTAACGAATGTGTTTGTGCAGTGAATAAAACAAGAGACTTTTGGGACACCCAGTATGTTAGTACCTGAATTGGTATAACCTAATATCAAGCTATGTTTTTTAGTTTCGTATGATAACTCTAAGATGAGATTAAAATGGGCGGACACTGGAGTCACAGTGAGCCCAGAATTAAAATTACTACAATATCACATCAGACAACCTTTACAGTTAGCAGAGAAAGATATTTATACCAGTGAGAAAAATGGTTAGTTTTCAAATAAAGCATTATAGATCTTTTATAGAATACCTAACGATTCTTTTAAGGAAATTTTTCGAGATTAGTGGTATATTTTCGTTTTGAAAGGCAAATTGGACATCACCTAATTCAAACTTTTGCACCATCAACTTTGGTTGTCGTTTTATCGTGGTTTAGCTTTTGGCTTTCATTAGATGCGGTACCTGGAAGAGTGACGTTATTAGTTACTTGCCTGTTGACTTTAGTAACAATGTTTACTGGATTAAGAACTGATATTCCGCCTGTAGCCTATGTAAAAGTATTGATTACAAATATTTTTAATTATTACGCTTAGAGATTCTATAACAGTATCTATTTTTAGGCATTAGATCTTTGGATGGCCTTTTGTATGGTATTTGTTTTCGCCGCATTAAGTGAATTTGTAGTCGTTAAAGTGTTAGACGAGAGATATAAAGCTTGTAAAAAACAAGAGGAAGGTCAACTTATGGTAGGTGGTTTTATTTTTAGTTAATAGTTCGGACAAGGAATGTTTTTAGGAGACAACTATAACACCGTGGTGCAGTGGGAACACCAAAATCAAGATAAAGCCAGTGAAAACCCCGAATTGTGGTTTTATAAAGCTGTACTGGAAAAACGTAATTATCCATTTATTTCCTTTAAACTTCGGAAGGCATTCGTCATTTCTGTTTCAGACATTTGGACAAGAACGTATTCTTTGGTGCGAAATCGATCGTTATTCTAGGATAATCTTTCCTATTTTCTTCCTTATTTTCATGCTATTCTATTGGCCATTACTTATATTTAAGAGTACAATTATACCTTAATATTCTATTATAATTGTTAGTGTTATTATTAAAGGTTTAAGAATTATTGTCGTATTTTTAAGTGGGGGAACGAGTTCTTTCTTAGAAATGTTATACTTAAACGCATGCAAAAAAATATAAAATTTATATTTATAAAATAGGATTTCTTACAAAAATGTTAGTCTGATTCATACTGCATTTCATAATCTTGGTCGTTTCTTTCCGGCTGGTAATTCTCTTCTTCTTCTTCTTCATGCGCCATTGCTTCAGTTTTATCATCTTTAACCATTAAACCGCCTTGTCGTACAAGGTACTGCATTGTGTATTTGTTGAAATCACATCTAAAATTGTAAATATAAATGAAAATGAAAGAATAATTTTTCATATCGACAAACGAATAATTGAGCTGATAGAGAAATTATAAAATCCTTGATTGTCATTAGTGGGAGTCACATCAATTAGTGGAGAATTTACACAATTTCACTAATTCATTATAATCCTTCTTTTTTCTCCAACGAACCTTCTCCAGTACAAGTCACATTTGCTCTGTCCGATGTTACAGAAGAGGAATTAATTAAAATTATGTCCACCTTCCCTCAAAGTGTTAATGCTGGTGACGATTCTATTCCAACTATAATTGTAAGGGATGCAGGATTTGCTTTAGCTAGACTGCTAGCAATTATAATCAATCTTTACTGTAAACGCCAAATTAGATAGCGAGAGGGTGGGAGTAAGTCAGCGCAGCATTAGAAATAGTGGGAAGCTTTGTAATTGGTTTTATATACACTGGCAAATATACTCAGCCTATTATTTCAGTAAGTGGGCGTGTACGTTCTTAAAAAAGACTACGGCGCATCCCCACCATCCGCCATCTAATTTGGCGTTTACAGTACTGAGTTCCCTTGGCGTTAGCAACGAACCCGCGTTTGTATTATATTTAAGGAGGACGATAAAACTAAAATGGAGAACCGGTATCAATTCTTTCAAATTTTGCCAATGTTTTCGGAAATATCATCAATAATACTAAAGGGTTTATATCTCCCCATATAACTAACTTAACTTAACATTGACTTTGAGTATTTGATGCCCCGAATACCCCTGCAACTGTTTTGAAACCATCCGCATACCGTTTACTGGCGTTTGCCTTTAGAAAGTAAGTGGAAAATTCTCCATTCCATTTTTTCTTAGTTACTTAGTTTTGTAAGTTCTTTTCGAAGCTGTATTTCCTAATCATTTCATCGTTCTAGTGAAGTCGGGATGATCAAGTTCTCTGACACAGAGTTTCGTGCCCTTTAGTCCTTGCCTGGTGTTAAGGACTTAACATTTTTTTTACTACTTTATGTATTTTATATGATTTTATCTTCTTTGCAACCGTATGGGTTAGCATTATTACCTTATTTTCATTTAGAATATTACTTTATTTTCATTTCTATCATTTATTTATTTTGCTCTCTTAAAATATATCCAATTTTATTTGAATATGTATGTACATTACGCATTGTATATGTATGCAAGCCGGCCATTCACATTACTCTAGCTAAAAGTGCCTAATTTAAAAGTCATTAAGTGCAACGTAGTCGAACAAGTATTGGGAGTTTTCTTAATATTTAATATATACAAGCACAGGCAGTCGACTCCCGCGCGAAGGTCGAGGTATTAGCGATCGTGCACTCTCGGTCACCTTTCGTACCTCGTCGTAACGTGTACAGTAACGTCGTCGGATGATTATTGGAAGTTTCTAATAGTTTCTACTTTTGGCGGGAATCGTCGAGGACGTTGACGTCTATACATTTATTTACTCTTCTATTACGATTCTGGCGGGATTCATTCTAGTAGGTTGTCTGATCGCATGTATAGATTTCTTTAATAAGTACAAATTCTCGATGTTCTATCATCGTTCGTCGAGGTTACTGTGTCCGTTGTCGTCAACAAATTTTTAGTCTTCGGTTAAGTTTGTGTCGGAAATCATGTTGGTAAGGTTGTCGGCGCGCATGTATAGACATCTTCTACAAGTACGATCACTCCGCTTCTTGCTGACGTTCGTTGCGGCCGCAGCGCCCGTTGTCTTTTGTACGTTTGTTCGGACCTTTATCGTATCGGGACTTAGAAATTTATTCATTTAGTTGTTCGTCGTAGCGAGTTTCACGGACCATTTTTCTATATGTAATGTCGGCTTCATCGCTCCGTTTTACTTGTCGGTGCGCATTTCGCACATTTGCTGGCTACTGGCTTTTTCCCTTCTTTGGGGCGCAGTAGCAGAGAGCTAAAGATTGCACATAGCGTATTATTTCAAACGAGAATGGCTGGGTAGCTGTCACATTACTTTTGTTTTGAGATCGGCTATTATCGCTACTGTCGCCCTCGACCAGGCGTTCAAGCTCTAAGAGATAGGGTGGGTTCCCCTATAAATGCGTAAATAACGAACGTATTTAGTTCAAGTACAAATACATGCCAATGATACAGGGCCAAGTCCCTTAGGCAAATTTAAAACAGGGAAAATATATTAGGCTCCCGGAAAGGGACATATAAATAAGCATAGCACCGAGGTGCGCTTATAAATTTAAGAAATAAATAGGGTTGGCTCCCCTATAAAAAGGTAGTGGTGCATGCAAACAGATAGAGGCATTAGAGTACATGCCTCTAATAAAGCTTCTGCGGAAGCATATAAGAATTTAACGTTTTAAACACAATTAAGACATCGCTTTGCAACGTACATGCTGAGGCAGTACTTTATGTTGCTACCAATGAAAACATACATATACACATGCTAATGTACATTACATGTATAAGAGAGCTCGAATAACTGCAATTATTGCAAATATATATATATATATATATAACTATATATAGGCAAAAGTGGAAACCGTGTACACATTTTATTTTTTTAAATATATTTTTTTGCGCATGCGCATTGAGTTTCACTGTACAACCTTTCCTCTAGTAAATAAGCGAACATACTCTACAAGTAAGTATTGGTCAAGTAATTCAGGAATTTACGAGCAGGCTACAACGGCGCTGTTCTTCAAACCAGGAGAACGTAACACCTGGTTAGTCTGTACATTGCCCCATGGCCACCCCCCTCCATCACTATGTGTGGCAGTGCTACTTTTCTCCTGACGAAGCTTCCTACGAAGGAGGCAAAACGTCGAGATTCCGTCTTTCTTTCTTTCTTTCCTTTTCTCTTTATTTTTCCTTTCTCTTAGCTTTTCTTAGCTTGTTATATTTCACCTTTAATTTCTATCCTCCCCTCGTCTTTCCCTTTTTATTTCCGTTTCCTACTGTACTTTATACTACTTACATACATAACACCGTCCAACCGTGGAAGCAGTTCATTTATTACTGACTCTGGCCGTGGAGCCCTCCGTATTCATTTCGAGTATTCTTTTGATTTTGTAAGTTTGTTTTATGTTTTTTTTTTTATCAACTACCTAGGACAGCTATAGTTGGAATGGTAGAGCAAACATGCTAATTTAAATTAACGTAAAAGGTTACTCACATTTTCGAAAGTTGCTCGTGTTTCCTAGTCAAACACTTCTGTAAGTTGATTAACGCTGGCATATTTTGTTGCGGCTTAATTCTTGGTCCGTGATACGTTAGAACATGTTGGATCCAATGCAGATAATATTCCAAATGCCTTGATGTTTCCAAAGAATTGGCTAATATAGCCAGTAATCGTTCTACGTATTGTTCTCCTAATGTCGATATTGTTAACTCCACTAAAATATCCAAATGTAAAAAAAAGTGCATTATGATAAGAAATATGTTAGAAAACTTACCATCTTTAAACGGGACATTCTCTATAACTTCCTGTATCAAATTAGCGTCATTAAGCTTCATCGCCATCATCAAAGCTGGAATTCAAATGTTATTCTGTCTTGTTAATAAAGATTATTGTGAATATTTTTAAAATACTAGTTTCTTAATACGAAACGAAAAACGTAAAAAGTAGAAATTCTCCATACCATTTGTGTGGTCTCTATTTGAAATCGCTTCCCTTACTGACGCTGGAGTTATGTCCATCTGCAGATTCCATGGATCGAACATTAACCCGGGAGTTAAAGAGTACATCATTAAACCTTCCGTAGTTGCAGCAGCCCAAGCTTGCCCAGTTGGAGAAAATTGTAGAGAAAACACTCTTACCTAGTAAACAACCAAAGAATATGTAGAAGTTCTCTAGAGACTACATATACACGAACATAAGTATTTATATGTATATATAACATACAACACTACAGTGGCATCAAAAATACTACAACGGACTATGATAAAACAAAAAAAAATATGTCCTGATTATGCTAAAATTAGTAGTAGACATGTGTACTTACTTCAGGTTTAAACACTCGTGCAGCCATATCACCCTGCCGTACACCCGGAAGCTTAATAGTCACATTTCCACCTTCTAATTCCTCTCTTTCTTCAATTAATGCTACATTGCCATATTCGGTCATTTTTCTTCTGTTAATAAAGTCCTATTAATTTGAGAGAAAAAAAAAATTAGAATTGAAACAACTAGAATTATTATCTTCAGTCGAAATAGGACGCTTTGCAGAAAGGAGAGATACAGGGCCTTGGTATGTACATAGTAACTAGTATCGAGGTTATAACAACAGATAAAAAAATTGAGAGAGTAGAATACTCTTAGCTAGACATAAGTAAAACACAACTCACTAAAGAAATACCGGCAAACAATACTGGCAAATAGCCAGACAAATCATTGAACTATACATCATTCACATTAAGAATGCAGTAGATAGCGCTACGATCGGCGGCTGTATTACACTGGTGAAATTTAACCGATGGAATTATCAAATGACAACATCGTAAACGTGAAGGTCTGATTATCAAAACCTTGTATACCCATACAAGTTCAATAGGGTTTAAATCACAATGGTATGGGGGCAAACGTAGAACTGTACGATTCCTTTCCGATGTAATCTGGTCAATAACATATGTTATAGGATTATGAGCCACATATTTCTTTGATTATCTCAAGTAGTTCGAACTTCAATAAAGTTTCACCAGCTGTAATTCTTTGTGAAATAAGC
The DNA here is from genome assembly GCA_023509865.1 of Trypoxylus dichotomus. Classification (NCBI taxonomy): domain Eukaryota; kingdom Metazoa; phylum Arthropoda; class Insecta; order Coleoptera; family Scarabaeidae; genus Trypoxylus; species Trypoxylus dichotomus. Next base: position 43,031,058 of record CM042081.1, read on the forward strand.
CATACAATTTTAAAATACAATGAAAAATTGCAGGAAACAACGACACCAAAATGATAAGTAAATATAACAACTGACATCAACTGACAGAAATTTCATATGAAGAAGTTGCATCGATTTCTCCTGTGTGAATATGTCTTGCCGATTAGCAAATGGCAAGCCCGTATTTTAAGGCCTATCTATTCTAACTCTGCATTCGTAATGCGAATGGTGTATAGTGATAAATCTGACAAGCATGAGGCTACCCTGAAGATGACAGTAGACATACTCCCGAAACGTTGGAATATGAAAATTCCACAAACGACGAAAATAACCCAAACAACAACTCTAAAGCATAATGAACTTACGTCGACCGCATCTAAAGATCTATTCTGGGTTATCTCAAACTTCTTGATGATAATTCCTTCTTTAACATTATAAATACAGACATTCTTAGACTGACCACCAGCAAGTAAACAATTTCCATCCGCAGTATAACAAATGGTAGTAAAAGCTCTGAAAAAACAAATAAGCAAACATCGTTTCCAAGTCACAATTTTAAAAATATTACTTACTTAGCTTTCAGCGTTTGTTTCGCAGTTATTAGATCAGTATCAGACCTGCCACTTCCTAAATCGTTTCTACCTTCGATAGTCGCTACTTGTTGTGCGGTACGAACATTAAAAACCGTTATTTGGCTATCTAAGGTGCCGACGGCAACTTCTTGACCGTTAGGATTGAATGCGACACACAGACCATCGCTGAGTAATTCGATTGTTTCATGAGTTGAACCTTTATCAATTGCATCCCATATTCTTAACGTTTTGTCCCAAGATACTGACGCTAGTACTGTACTAGCAGGCGTGGACGAGAAAGCTACACCAGACTAAATCAAACATGCGTAATTATACCAAGCACTGAAAAACGCCAATTAATGTAATGTGTGTGTAATACTTACAACAGGGCCCTCGTGTCCACTTAGTATTTCGAGTAATCTTCCTAATTTGACCGACCATAGGAATATTTCGAACACATCTTGCCCTCCGGCAGCTATAAATTCTCCAGTTGTATCTACTGCTACGCAAGTAAGTTGGATTGGTCTGGGAGTTGTTAACGTTCGAAAATTTCGATATCTAAAACGAGAAAAATAGATTAAGACACAAGTACGTAAGTATTAATACTCTTATACCTCAAAATATCAAAGCAACGAACTGTACCATCTAACGATGAAGTTACTGTAAACTTCTTAGTACCGCTGAATGCTATTCCAGTTACAGCATTAGTGTGTTCGTGAAATGTGATAAAACAAAATCCAGAATGGACATTCCAGAGTTTCACTTTACCATCATCTCCACCTGTCCCTAATAATTGACCATCGATCGAATACGCAACACATGTCATGTTATTCGAGTGACCTTGTTGTTTTAAGACATATGTTTCACCTGTAATAAAATAGGTTTTATAATATGCGCATACTATGCAATGTATCTAAATTTCACGTACTTTGCCATTCCCATACTAGAAGTTGTCCTAAACCAGAACAGCCTAATGCTATCCAGTCAGCTGTAGAATTTAAGCAAATGGAAGTGATTTCTTGTTCGGATATACTTAAGGAATGTATTAAATTACATTCTGGCATTTCATGAATGAAGAAAGCACCTGACGAAAATCCTAAAATTGTTAAATAGAGGTAGCATTATTACTTCTTGGTATTAAAATTCATTTGCTTATAGAGAATCATTACTATAAATCAAACTTAATCTTGTAAATGCTATTATCGAATTGAGTTAACGAAACATACCTGACACTAATATTTTAGTTGTTTTATGATAGTAAGCAGCTGTTAAAACGATCCTTTCTCCTTCTTTACGAGCTGCATCAGCTAAATAATGCCGTGCTATTCTCTTGTAATACAACTTATCTTGTGTATTATTATTTTCTTCCACTCTAATTTCTTTTAAAGCCGCAGCTAATTCCTCCTCCGTTCTTTCAAGTACTTTCGAAGGATCTACATCGTCTTCGTCTGAATCTTCTGAAGATTTCTGTAATTACCAACATATTTGATTGCAATCTAAAATTTTAGTAATAAAATAAATTAAGAAAACATATTACGTACTTTTTTCTTTTTTGGCGGTGTCTCAATTGGTTGAAAGTCATTTGTTTCCATAGACGATTCCCACACACACATTTGCCCATTTCTACTAATTGATATCAAATCTAAAGTGTTTTTTTCAAATGAACATGTAACTATGGTGTCTGTATGACTTCCTAAAGTATAAATTTTGAAATTAGCCCATCTAAAGAAGAAATATAATCAATTATCTATTTTAATTCTATGAGTGTACGCTTACTTGTCCAAAGGATATAATTTAACAGTCATATCTTTTGAGCCAACTGCAAGCACCTTTGAATCACTTGACCAGTCAAGGCAAGTGGTTTCATCGTATGATGCATGGAAAACCTTTTCCATAACAAAAGCATTATATTCTCCAGTAAATGGGCCTGGAGCCTTAAAAACAAATACTAAAAAAATAGCATGATATTACCAAGTAATTATTAATAGGTTAAAGAAAACATACCATTATTTTCTTTGCAAACAGCAAAATGTTTTCCATCTGGACTAAATTTAACAGCATTAACTTTCTGTTTAAACCGGTATTTATGCACTTTTGTTTGTGATATTAAGCTTATCATATGGGCATCACCCTGTTCGTTGATCGCAATTAAGGTAGTACCATTTGGGCTTATGTCTAACGCATTGTAATTGTATTTACTTTCAATTGGTAAGGTGACAGCTTTGTTACTGTAGCAAAATTAAAAGTATATAGCTTTAATTCTATATGTTTATTATAAATTATAATAATATTTTACCTTCTTAAATCAAATATTGATATTCTATTACCAACAGGGCTAATAACAGAATTTCCATCAGGTGTAAACAGTAGGTCCCCTTCTCTGTATACAGTTCCTAATAAATTGCTAAACTACAATACACGGGATTAGTTTGATCCTTATTAAATATTACACGGCTTACCTTATAAGCAAATTTCATTTTTTACTCCTCAATAATATACAAAACTATTTTATCAAATAAATTAATATACGCACGTGGATATGTATTGATCTACATAACCTAAATATATAATTTTCAAATTGACAGAATTATCACCCAGGAATGGTGTTCCCATCATTCTACGTTGTTCCTTTACATCTAGTTTCTTTCACGATAATAGATGGCAATATAGGTTTAATTTGAAGAGTTATATAAACAATAGATAAGTGAATATTGTGCCAAATACATTCTATTTTGTTAACACACTCCATTAATGGCAATAATAACAAAGTAGAAATAAAAATTTTTTGAGCAGTAAAAAGAACACTGTATGCACATTATTTTTACATATGGATGAAGTTGAAGTTATTTTTTTATATAGGTTCTAAAACTATACAAATGCTTTAGGTTTCTTTATGCTAGCATAAAGAAAAAATAGCCCACCAAAACAAATCCTATCATCAAAAATTTAGAATTATTTAAAACATGGTTGTATGGCAACAATAGACGTTATGCATGAAGAGATACGCAACAATTGTAGAGTATGTGGCAAGCATTTTACACCAAAAAATATTGAAAGAAATAATGAATTATTGCCACTATATATTTACCTGGTATAATCCGCATACTCACAGTTCGTTATATTCTAAACTAATATACGAAACAGATGCAGACAATACCAAAAACCTGGAGAGAAATATGTATATTAATTATTAACTTAATTGAACGTTTCTGAGCCAACTATTTTTGCATGTAAAATATTTTGTAACTTTGATTATAAATATACATACATCTTTAGTTAAGTAGCTTTATTTTATTCCTGAATATTTTATGTGAATATGCCTCGTAAAACGGTTTCGATTGCAAATACAAATGATTTTCTTTTAATACTTCCTTAAAATAATAATATAATATTTCACTTGTTATATTTTTCAAAGCAAACTATACGTAACATGCAATTTTATTTAATATAAGATTTTGCTATCTTACAGTTTGTTCTTTATTAGCATTATTCGACTAAAATTTAATATATATATATATATATATTTAGTTTCTTCCAAGCTGAATAGGTGGCGCTAAATACGAAGCCAAAGTGGTCGCGGGTTGTATTTGAAATTAGCAACGTTATCGCCATCTACTATTAAAAATAAAAGTTAGAAATTAGGAGGGAAAAATTTGAATTATGAAAGATATCTTTTACGAATTTTTGTTAGATTATTTCATACATAATTTGATATATAGGATAAATTATTTAAATAAATGACAATTACAAAACCAGTACACTTTTTATTGTTACTTCACACGATGTTCACAAAACATTGATATAAAAAGCTAGATATACATACAATATTAAATACTGCACTTTTGTATAAAAATTATAAAATTTACTTACATAAAAATATTGTAAAATACATCGAAAAATTTGTACCAACATCTCTTTATAAAAAAGTACTATAAAATTGGTACAAAATATGGAACAATCGAGGACATTAGAGATTCATAAACCTATTAAGTACGGAATGAGTATGAAAGTAGGATTTTCATACGTATAATTAATTATAAAAGTAGGAGTATTTGAGCACAAGAATAGGACTGACAAAAGAAGATAATAGTTGCCTTTTACAATAAGCTTTAAAAAACATTTACATATCACAACAGTCTTTAAGGTGTATAAATTAAAATTGCAATTATAAATTTGCCATTTCAGCAAGTATATAATTACATTTATATATATATAATACAATATAAAAAATATAATACAAAAAGAACATCAAAAATAATAAAATAATTAATAAAAAATAACAACCAAGATTATTTTTAGAAAATAAACAAAAATATATGTTAAACTATTTATAGGGAAATGTACACATATTTGGACTCGTATCAGTTACTACCTACTAATAAATATGTATTGATTAGAATTAGGAAATGGAAACAATGGAAATAAGAGTGGATAGACTTATATTAAGCGGTCATATTCTATGGGTCATACAGATGTTTCAGAATTTAGCCTCAAGACGAATTTGTTACTTTTTGGATCAACAACTTCTTCAGTTACGTTAAAATGAGGTAATTTCTTAATTGTGCAAATTAAGGACACATCATTCTGTCTTAGATGGAAGGTTACATTATCACCTATTGGTCTAGAAAGTAATTCCTCACAAATTAATGCCCATGTCTGAACATCTCTTTGTTCTTTGTCATTTTGCAGTACAGGCTCGGTTACTAAATATGGTTCTAAAAAGGCTCTTGGCGTTAGATCGTTGCTAAGACAATTAGCCAAGTGAATTAATATCGATTCAACTGAATGTCGTGGTTGTTGCCTTGTCACTCGTAAGTACTTTTGTAAGGCTCTCGCCATAGAAGGGAATATTGCTTGAGCAGCTTCGTGGGGATCCATAGGTATAGCAGGCACTTGATCATTATGTAAACGTTTGATATGTGTAAATGCTTCTTCTGCTGCAGTTATCAATCGAGCTCTGCGTTTCTTAACTCTGCGTTCATATTCGTGTTCTTCGTAAAATCTTTCATTATGGCTGGAATCCCGTCTTCTTGCATGGGCAGCCAGCATAGCCCTTGATTGGGACTGCTGCATGCTTGCATTATTAACACCATCCACCTCATAAAACTTAAAGCTAGTGGATGCTTTTCTAGATTTTGAAACCGGGATTCTTTCTAGATACGGATTATAAATTGGAAATTCAGTGTAATATCTTTCTAAAACCCAAACTGCAGCACGTTGAATACTTAATTGTCCAATAGCATATGCTTTACTTTCCCCATCGGGGCTTCTAACTATTTTAATATAATATACGGGCTTGATATGTCTTATTTCTACTAAAACAACAGCTAAATAGTGAATAAATAATAAAGTATCAGTTAAACTGGATGCATAAGCCACTAAAGCTTTGTAATCCACAGATTCTTCAGGTGTTATGGCAGCACGTGCAGTTTCCGTTACTTGCACTATATAAAACAACCAATATGAAAACGTGCAAACTAATACGAACACTAATATTGCTGCACGAAATAGGAATATGCGAGGTAGTGTTGCGTTGGGCTTTCTTAAAAATACAGCCCAAGCTCCTACAGCTAATATTATTAACTTAAAAGCTAAAGATACTAATTGACCTTTGCACTCTGCCCCACACGCTAATAATTTAGCACTATTTTGTAGTCCTAGATTTGTGGATAATGCAGGAAAAAATCCTATTTTTGGTAATATCACCATTGCCAAAGGGCTTAAAAACGCAGCAATTGATAAGACATATGTTAGAACTGTACCAACGTATCTTTGACAGATAAAATTTAAGCCTGTATCTGGCTCTCCAGGCCAATTACTAACATCTTCTGTTGATTCTGATTGCTCTGATGTATTTCCAGTTATAGCAGTTGTATTCTCACCCCAATTATCATCTTGTGGTAATATTTGAACTTCAATTATTTCTTGACCTTCTCGATTCTCCGGAGTAAGAGTCACGGCAGTTTGAAAAGGAGCCATATCTTCGTTTTTTCGTGATTTGTTACTCCTAGTGCTGCGATGAGAATGCTGCCTGTAGTTACTTCGATGTCCCCTCGATCTTCTAGACCGTGAGCTGTTTTCGGACTTTACGGACTCAGTCTCCATGTCTCGAGCTGTTTCATTACCCATAAAAACTTCAATTGTGCACAATTGGGCGCAACTGATTTTGTCATTAGGTTTTCAAACCTCATGCACTTGTTCTTCACTCAGTTCAATGACATGAAGAACTTGACATTTTGTAAACATTTATGAACTGCATAATTTTCATAATCGTCCTTCACTGTACGTTGTTATATATCTTGATATAGAAGAGTTGTTTCAAGTAGGATAAAAAAACAAGCTTGTTTAGTACTCGAAGAGATTATTTAAATATTCGGCGAATTTTAAAATCCATTTAAAATATTATACACTCGCTTCTCTGACATGTATTACAACTATTTCTACGTACACTTTCATAAAAATAAAATATATACTTCTTTTAAGGGCATTTTATCACAACTTTAAATACTTTTCAGTACACCTACATCTACTGTGGATATTAATTACTCTATAAATTCTTGTATCAACATGGCTACCGTAACAGTATATTAATTTTGAATAGTTTTATTTGAAAAAAACGTATTTTTTATAATGTGAAATTACGGCAAATTTAGTTTTCTTTCACTCCAAATTAAGTTTGGCGTATTAATTAACAATAAACAAATCATTTTGTAATAAATGTTAGGGAATTACATGTTGTGAATTTAAATAATTTTGTGATAATTTTGACAGATCAAGCGCTATATTCACGTAATTATTTGTGTTTTGGGTTGGTTTGCGGTGTTTCAGCGATATCCAAAAATGGCAAATGATCCAAAGAAAGATAAAAAATCTTCCAAAGGGCCAACACCGGAAGATATAGTAAATGGATTTAATGCATTACGAACTGAACAACGGAGCTTAGCTACTAAACTTTCAGAATTTGAAATGGATCTCAATGAACACAAGTAAGAATATTACGCACATGTTCGAACTATTTTTAAATTTAGGTGTTATTCACTTCGGAGACTTGTTTAAAGAAAGTTATGGACTGAGAGATTTCATTTTTTGTTTTAAATGTTACAGATTGGTTATAGAGACTCTAAAAAATGTTAACGAGGAAAGGAAGTGCTATCGATTAGTAGGAGGAATATTAACAGAAAGAAAAGTGAAAGATGTGTTGCCTGTTCTTGTAACAAATAAAGAAAGACTTACAGAGTTTATAGAAAAGTTAACCGAGCAACTGACGAAGAAAGGTACTGAAATAAACGAATATAAGGAAAAGCATAGTATACGTATTAGGGGTCAGGAAGATCTGAAGCAGGAAGAAGAAGCTGATATAGGAGAGAGCCGTGGAAACGTTTTGGTTTCATAGACTTTGCTAAATTCTACTAATGATAATTTATATTATTTGCTACTGCATTTTTAGTTTTCTTCTAATACGCATATTAAACACTTTATTTAGTATATATATAGAATGGCATTCGAATTGCGTTGTAATTTAAAATTAAATATTACAAACCTGTGTACTAATTTATAACGCATAATTCTAAAATATATTATTGGTTATATAAATTATATTCCTAATAAATCGTTTTCTGAAAATAGATAAACTAATTTGTTGGTGTAAATCCTGAAGTAACTTATTTTGAGTTTATTAGAATTAAGTAAAAAGAAAGCGAACTGGAATAACAATGGATTGTGGTAGATGATGCATTTTTACGACAAAATTTATAGTTCTAAGTTTTTCTGAATGAAATAAATGATAATAAATTTTTAAATAAAAAATTTATTCAATAAAATATTTTTAAATACTAATCTCCGGGAGTGACAATTCCATTATACGATCCTGTTATATTTTCTAGTTTTTTCCAGGATAATAAATGACAGTATAGGTTAAATTTAAAGAGTTCCCTAAAAATGTTTCATCGGAAGCTAAACAGAGTACACACCTCGTCAGTTCGAAAATGTGCAAATGTATCATATAACTTTTGTTTGTTTTTTTATACTTTATTACCCGGAAACAAACATTTTATACGTCATTATAAACCTCTTGAGTTCAATAAGTGTATTTGCTTTATCGATATAGACAGGGATAAACGAGAGTTAAGTAACTGCTGTACCAAATATATCGTATTTTGTTGACACACCCCATTAATGGCAATAATAACGAACTATATAGAAATAGGAATTTTTAATTATAAAAGGAATACTGTATGCACTTTATTTTTACATATGGATGAAAGTGGAGAAGTTAAATTTTCTATATAGTTTCTAAGAATATACAAGTCCTTTAAGTTTCTATAAATAAATATTAATCATTTATTGGTAGGTGTAGGTAAACGTCTATTATCTTATGCTGGCATAGCTTTCCAAATCTCATCAAAAATATCGAATGGTCTGAGAAAGCATTATGTTACGCATGAAGAAACATACAACAATTATAGAATTTGTGCAAAGCAGTTTACAGCAGAAGAAATAATGAACTCTTGTGACTAGTTTTTCCTAAATCATGTTTACCTGGTATAATCGGCAAATGTAGAAAAATATATTAACTGAATTGGATGTGCTTAGGCCTGGTACTTCTGCTTAGTATCTTATAACTTTGATTGCAAATATATACACTTCTCTGATTAAGTAGTTTTATTTTATTATTCTTCCTAAATATTTTATGTTAATATGGTTTGTAAAACGATTTCGATTGCAATTCTTTTAATACTTACAAGACTTAATATAATAATTGTACTATCTTATTATTTCTGTTTTAAATTTATAACATAGCGACATCTAGTCTCTAGTTACCTACATATTTGGTGAGTTTAAGTACATGATATTTACAGTAGATGTCACTACCGATTGTCAAAATTGTGAAATAGTTTTTCCCATTTCATTGCATTTTATGCTCATTTTATTATTTCACAAGTATTTTACTAAAGGCATTTCCTTTACAAAGAGTGCTATTATTTCAAGATTGTATGTTAGAATTGGAAGAAATATATTTTATATAAACTAATATTACGTACAATTCCATTGACAAAAACATTGACGTATTTCAATACATTTGCAAGCGAACAGTTTAAAATTTCGCGGGGAATTTAAGTTCTCTATTCCGATAATAAAGGTTATAGACGAAATTTTACAATGTTTCCTTTTGATTTGAGAACGAAAAGATATTCTTTAGGTTTACACATGGAGTGGTTTATATCATAGTAAAAAACTTGTTCCACACAAATTATTCCGTTTATTTCTAATGACAATTATGCAAATTTTTTAACTTTTGGCCTTGCTAAATAGTCATCGATAGTAATTTAGCCACGTGAAAATCAAAAAAAAACGTAAGCATTCAAACGGCTGCACTAACCACGAAACAGAAAATAACTGAAAGGATAAAAGAAATAACAGAAAGATACACACTTCATGATACGGAACCTCGCCAAAACTAAAACGGTATGTACTGGACTGCGGACTAGAAAAGCCTCCGGCAAACAGTGTACCTGATAATCTTGTATAAAAGCAATAGTATTAAATAACATACAGTAGAGTGGCTCCTCATGATATTCAAATAACTGTGACTAGTTTTTAAGTGCTTTGAAAAACTATAGTAATACGAAGGTTTTAATAACTTTAGTAACTTTTACTAATTGTTATCGTTAAATTACACACGTGGATATAAGTCCGCGTAAAAATGTCTACCCTTCAGGGATTACCCCATAGTAACCTACAAATTATCAAACTTTTAAGAAAATCGTTGGGGTGTTAGTATAGGCCACACAGTTTTAATTATTTACCGCCTCTTCTACTACATAATTACAATAATTATACATGCTAAATAAGCACTAGAAATACATTTGTTTCACTTTGAGTATTAATTATAGAAACTATAGGTTATATTTCCACGTTCGTATCCATAAATGTCAAAGTGATATTTCGCCGATCTCAGCGCCATCTGAAGTATTAAAACAGACGTTGGAATTATAGTATTTTTAAGTTGTTTGTTCAAGAATATAAAATTACAAATAAACTTTGATTTTACAATTATCTCCTATATCTTACGCAATACTTTGACTGTAATCTTATTAATTCGCTACCAGAATCATTATATACTTTCTTGATTACGACTTATGACAGGTATAGCACTTAGGTGGCGCCAGTATACTGTTAATTCTTTATATTTATTTAAAACTATTGGCTATTATACACTTCATTCATATGTATCTCGTTAATACTATTGGCTATTGTGAATAATGAATGGTGTTTGACAAGGTCGAATTGCTAAAATTTTTAGAATTTACTACGCATAGTACTATAATAGTACACACTCTTCATTCGTTATTTATTATGAATGAAAATTAAATTAAAAGAGAAAAAATAACCTTCTTTTCGTAAAATACCTTCGATTCGTTTCAGGTCTGCTGTACCGCCGTAGGAAAAGCAACCCCAAAGCACAGAACTTCTTCCGTGCTTGACATGTGACACTACACAATCCTGCAACATTCTTTGGCCTTTCATTTTTCTTACAAAAACGTGCATTGATTGTCCGAACCCCTTAAACTTTGACTTATCAGTCCATAGCACCTTTTTTCCAATTATCCAACCTTCTTGATGAAAAAGCAACAATTACAGAGGGCTTTTCTAAACTTGTCGGTTTTTCTCTCGGCCTTTTAATAACTTTAATCAGGTTCCCTTAACACTAACGCACGCACAAGCAGGTTTATTTAGAAATTATAGCATTCGTCAATACATAATATATTTTCAGGTGCCCTGTTCCCATCCCAAAGAGTATTGTAAATTTATTCCTGCAATATTGTCTCAAAATATCCTATTTGTGGCGATGAGGATTATTCTGAAATTTATTATATTGTGTTATAAAATATAATAGGTTTTTAATTATTCTCTAATCGATATTCTTGGAAGTTTACCTGTACACTTAATAAACAATAAACTTGATAAAGGACCTAATATAAATGTTACTTATATACAAAAGCAATTATATTGTGTTACAAATATAATAAATTTTGCTGGGTGTCCGAACTAATATGGAAGGTAGTGTATAAAATTTCCATTCCTTAAATAATTCGTTATAGTATACCCGATACAAATGATAAACAAAATAATAATAACAAATTTATTTTACTTTCACTTTTACAAAGTTACGTTTATATTTTTGGTAAAGGATGTGATCAGTGCTAACATTTAATAAATTATTGACTAAAAATTCCTAATAAAATCACTGATTCATACACACCTAACACATTCCTGGAAACGAGTCGACGTATTTGTGAGTGATATATAAAATTAATTAATCCGCTATATGCTGCTTGTATATGTTTTGATATGGTACCTTATCTGCGATACGGACTTAATTTATTTCGAATGTTAAATTGTTTAAGTAACGCAATAAATATACGTTTACTTATATAAGTATTACGGCGATAAGTTCCAGCTAATTTTATCATTCCATTAAATCTCGTGATAACAAGCTTCTTATCTATTTTCTATATTAAACTGAAATAGTCTGTCTCGGTATATAGACGCTTCATTTAAATCAAAAGAAAGAAACACGATGGGGGTGAAATTGTGTATAAGTGTATGTTTAGTGTTAATTCTTTCACTGGAGTTTTCTGTTGGCGAGGACAGTTTGTGTAAGCTAAGTAAACTAGATAACACTTGTAGATGTGAATATAAAACATGTGAAGTAACACATTTCCCCGAATTGTTCGCCGACTGCCAATGGATTGACTTGGAAAATTTGCCGAGTCACAATCGTTTTCCAGCAGAACTTCGCCACCTAGATCTATCGCATAACAACTTAATTAGTTTAAAAGGGAGCTTCAGCAGCGATTTACTAATTGAATTGGATGTATCTTATAATAAGCTGGATTTTATAGATTACGATTTTTTTGCTAACCTCAGAAACTTGAAGATTTTGAATTTGAGTCATAATAATTTGCAAAAGCTATACGCGCAAATATTCCAAGGTTTATCGCAATTAAAAACCATCGACCTGAGTTACAACAGAATCATCAACTTACCAGACGACGTTTTTACACCTCTAACAAGTTTACAAAATTTAAATCTAGGATACAACGATTTGGGAGATTTCCTTGAAGATACCAACGATCTATTTCTTTCTGATATAGGTCTGACTGAAAAACTAACGACGTTAAACTTGGATAAATTGAATTTGGAAACGATAAGAAGCACATTCTTCGGCGATGGTAATAACTTGATAAGTTTGAGCATGGCTGACAATTTATTTTACGATATACCTCTCATTCCACGGAGTGTGACCTATTTTGATTTTTCCGGTAACAATATCACAACCCTCTCGGTGAACCATCTCAATTATCACAGCTTGATCACTTTGCATTTGAACAGGATGAAAAGTTTGGAGGCTATCGAGAAATATGCATTATATAATATGCCTAACTTAGAAGAATTATATATCGAAAATTGTCCTAGGCTGAAAGAGTTGAATGGTTTAGCGTTCGGCGTTATAAGGTCAAATCCAGATGATATCAAGTTAAGAAGATTTTCGTTGGCGAGAAGTGGATTACAAACAGTTAACCAAACCTATTTACACCTTTTTAACAAGCTGGACTATATTGATTTGCAAAATAATCCGTTCACTTGCGATTGCGATATACTATGGATGCTTTTGTTGAATGGATCTCTTCATAAAAGTGATAATATGAGGTAAATATGAGGTAACTCTAGTGCCAAATCACTGCGAAAATAATCATAGTACCACCTTTTAGATTTATAAACATCTCTCTTACTTCTAAGAGAAGCATCAACTATAACCAGACATATCTACCATACGATTGATTTAATTTACCCTCTAGTAATCAATTTTTTTCTTCTTTAAACTGAAATTGGCGGAATAACTTTAAAAATTTAATGTGGCATTAGTGACAGCGCTTAAGTGTAGATGATTCAGGTTATGACGATTTGTAGCTCGAGGACTTCATCACCGTGTTACTGATTTAAAATTGGTTGTAATAAATTATTACGATATCGGCCCCCATTTATGATATCATTAAAGAATATTGGACCAATAATCTGTCTACGAGACACACCAAGTCAAACCTCAATGAATAAATATTCATTATTCGCCTAACCTGGCTTAATTATTGTCAATAGTTTTAGGGACGATGGAATTATTGCATGAATAATCGGATAGTAGACTTTCCACTGTGATCTCCCGATTTGATAATTGTAGATTATTTTAGAGATCCACATCTAAAAAATAGAATATTTACAGATAGTCCTCATACAATTAAAAAAATTACACCATATAATTTAAGGGATGCCTTCAATAACAAAAAAACGGAGAGTGGTGTTTTGTAGCTATTTGTCAAAATATCAAAATCTAATCTGACAATCGTATATCAACGGTCTAATATAGTCCGAACCACCTACACTTAAGCGCTGTCACTAACGCCGCAGAATAAGTCAATGTACACGTTTTAAAAACAAACTTAAGCTTAAAGAAGAAAAATGTCATTACTTGCTAGAGAGCAAAATTTAAATTTTCATATGGTATCACTTGTCTGTATGACACTGTTGACACTCTAAAATTGCATTTAAGTTTCTTTCACTCTGTATAGGTTCACTAACGTTTAAAGTAATAATTTTGCTCTAAAATTTAATAGATTTCGAACACAGCAAATAAGTGCTGTGGCTACTTAAAAAAGTTTTTAATAATTAAGCAATTACTGGATTTACCTTAGCTTTTTAGTAATACTAGAATCCTATTGTAGATATGATTTTTTATTTGGCAGATAAAATAAACATCACCATTATTGATTTACACTCAAAGTAAAAACAGATTCTTGGCACGAACCCTTTTATTTGTAGTAATAGTAATAACACAAGATGTTTAACGAAGTAATATTGTACAATTCCATGCTGATGCTATCTGGAATTTCACTAGATTTAATAGCTTTGTTTATATGCCAACTTTAGTACGAAATGTTTTAATTAGATGACATAGAATGATATAGGTTTACTACAAATATCTACATTGCTTATTGATATTATTTGATTTACACTTGAAGTAAAAACAGATTTTTGGCATTCACCTTTTTCTACTAATAACGCAAGATATTTAACGAAATAATGTTGTACAATTCCATGTTGATATGCTATCTAGCATTTTTATTAGATTACCCAATTACATATATATATATATATATATAATTATATATATATATATATATATATATATAGATATATAATCCAATGACCCATGTACCATATAAATGGTATCGGCAGTTGTTTCTTTTTGAGCTTTACAAAATCCCTCTACTGCTTCCTATCCTTTGCCATCTTCGGTGCTCCCATGTTCTAGTCCTTTTCTCCAAAATTTTCTGTATGACATTGTCCCAAGTTTGCCCTGGCCCTTCTCTTCTTTTATTTTTTACAATATTTGCTTTCCATATTCTTCTAGGTTGTCTCTCATTATCCATTCTTTGCAGATGCCCCCACCATTCCAGTTGTCTCTGCTCGATAAAATTCCGGTACGGAATTAATTTCTAAATCTTCCCTTATATCGATGTTCTATCGTATTTTGTGACCCCTCGAACTCTTTTCGGATACTTCATTTTCATGGCTTGTACCTTACTTCTATTGTTTTTGGTTTAGTATCTACGATTCGTAGCCAAACGTTAATATATGTACGTCGATAAATAGACTTATATACTTTTATTTTCGTTTTTCGAGAGATTTCTGTCTTGTTTATTCAATTATAAAAAAGAAAATAGAAAATATGTATTTAGTAGTAAATAGAGATACGAGTTGTACTAGTTATTTCCATAATTCGGTATGCACAGAGAAAAGAAGGTCTTGAATCAAATTACGGTATCAGTTAAGTTGCTAATGGACAACGTTCTGCTTTGGTTATAATAATGTAACAAAGAAAATAATTGTATTCCGCATTTCAATTTGTAGTTATATATCCAGTATTTTAAAGAAAGATTGGTATAATTTTGGTAATTGTATCAATATCCTAGAAGTTATAGTAATACTAATATCACAGCTAAGTACAGTACTATTTTTATTTGCAAATATTACGAAATTTACTACCTCGGTAATCGTGCAATAGAAGAACAAAGTAGACGATTCTAACATATATTTACTTGAGTCAACAAAGTATGTCAAATACATACATTGTTGTTTCAAGGTGAAGAAAAGCTGACAAAACTCATTCGTTCTCGAAGTGTCTCCAGAAAAATGGTCGTGATATTTGTCTTAAAAGCATGTAGCAACAATTTCTATACAAAATTAAGGAATTGTTACTGTATATAATCATTTGTTTCCCCCAAGTCATCGCTGAGCTTCAAAAAACCAACCCCGTACGACAAATCATCCTCCAGCAAGGCAATTCAAGTTCGTATATAGCATGCAAAACAATTGAATTTTTAACGCAACAAAACGCCGATTTATTAGACCATCCTCCGTACAGTCCGGGCCTAAGTCCCAACGATTTCTTTACATTTTCGAAAATCACGAATGGACTGCGTGGTGAAAGGTTCTAGTTGCCTGAAGGAGCAGTCAATGCCTTCAAAAACGCAATTTTAAGAGTAGAATAACTGCTTCTAAAAGCGCACTATTAACCTTCACAGCGAATATTTCGAAAAGTAATAAAGTCTTTAAAGGCTATCTACTGTTTCATTCCAACTCTATATGCAAAACTTAAAAGACAATCCTCGTGAAAACGATTTTCCATTCACACAAATTTAATATGTTATACTTGACTCAAATAAGCATTTGTTGAGTCGAACATAACTAATTTCAAATAAATATATTTGTTTGATCCAAGAACCTTTTTTTTCTGTATAGTGGGTATGGAAGAGCAGTCTTCATCACCGTTTAATTTGAATATCTCTAAAAAAGGACGAGTACGAAACGAAATGTTTATAATACAGATCAGCACAAAAGAACAGAAAACGCTGCCGTTATCACATATAGGAAGATTATGAAATTGGTATGGTGGCTACGAAATAAGGGTCCCTACTAGCCCCTAATCTTGAATATCCTCGGAATAGGATGAGTCCAAGACGATTTTTTTATGGTAAAAAGCCGTACAAAACGTTAGTTATTAAATTTGGGGAAATTGCAGTGGAAGCTGGGAAATAAAGCCTGAGCAGCTGTTAATCTTAACATTTTTGAAATGAGACGAGCAAAAAATATGTTCTAATTTTTCGTCAACTTCAGACACCCAATTTTAATTACGAGGAAGTGAAAAAACTCAATTAAATTTCAAATTTGAATGTCATTGACAAATATTGTAATTATGTTAATTAGTAACAAGTTCTTTTCTTCAATGGAAACAATTTGGCACTTTTTCTAGTTAAATTTGCATAAGAACAAGATTATCCTATCGGAACCATTACTGTTCTATAGCTTTACATTTTTAATTTCTAATATATCATGTGATTATACCATTACATTCGTTTTTTACAATATCTTTCAGAGAAAAATATCTTAAACATTTACAGGTTTTTTTTTATTTAGAATACGCAAAATTTCTATAAGTTCTTGCGAGACAAGAACTGATATTAAATTGCGACAAAGTTAATATGCAATAATAGATTTAGGACCTAACTCACCTAAACGGATTTATGTATATCCATTCTAAGTGCCTTCATATTTTTACTAATAACGAGGGCGGTCTATTTCGAGAATTGCTAATAGCTCGATATTATTCTAGGTGTGCCATGCCAGTGAATTTAAGGAATAAGCGGATTATGGAATTAACGGCAAAACATCTACCGAATTGTTTGGTTAGTCCTCAAGCTGCCCGTTTACAAAAAATTCTAATTCCGGTTCTTGCAGTTGTTGTGATGTTTCTCTTAGTGCTGATCGTATACTTAATCTATATGGGTCCGTTCCTATACAAGAATCACAGGGGTGTTGGTCCAGGGTCGCCTTATCAGGAAGTGACAATGCTTAGATAGAATATTTCTTATTATTTGCTTGTTATACTTTAGCTTAGTTATGTGTGTATTTGACTGTTTCTATTTGTACATAAATAAATAATTTTCGAGTACTGTGTTCGTTACTGTTTCTTAAAGTTAGTTTAAATATTTTTTATCTTATCATGCATAATGACGTGGCGATTACCTGTGCCAGATATTGGACTGATATACAATAATCATAAATGACTGGCAACTTGTCCTATTTGTTGCCATACTTGTATATTTGCATTTGCACTTATATTTAACTTTTTATATTTATACTTGTATATTTATTTAATGTGTGTATCAAGGACACGCAATAAATTAATAATTGTTAGATTTATCGAATAGTTTTGGAATCATATGGAACAGCATGTATACTGAATGATTGGTAAGTTGCTATATTCCTTTGAGAAGGTGCTATAGTACTACGTATTTGTGAGTAGGGAAGCCAATTCAACACTAATAAAGTTTACTCATAGGCTTGCAGATAACGCTTTAGTAGAAATTGTTTATACGTACCAGCAATAAAGGAGACATTTCATAGAGGAGACGACCATAAAAGAGACAAGCTAAACGGAGTTTTCGGAGCAAAATGATAGGAAACATTTTTGGGCGATTGAGAAACTACATTTTCCCTATATTTTTATTTAGTGGAAATATCTGCAAACAGGGATATTATTCAAAGGTTTCCAAAGTATGATAACGTTAGTAACAGCTATTGGTTGTTTTTTTTTTTTTAAGAAAACTACACGTAACCTCAAATAATTCACTGGTTTTAGTTTTGTCGATTTCGAGTAAAATGGGATACCACATTCAGTTTAAGATAGCATATTGTATGTTACTTCATCCCAATGTAATTGCGTAATGGTGAATGTTTAAATACTTTTTCTTTTTGTATGACTATGCCGTATACTATAATAAATGATAGTGGTTGCGACTTTGTGGAGGAAAGAAGGTGTGACTAAGGCTATAGGAGCTACCAAACAGAAAAAAAAATGGAGTTATGAATTATCCTGTGCAGTAGTGGTTCGGTGTCTTATACACCGGAAAGAAATGATATACAAGCTACAGCAATGTGATTAATAAATTATCCTTTAGTACTTTAAAGCTTACATAACAGTGACCAACATGAAATCTATTTTTCACTACCACGTTACGTTTTTTTTCTGGCTTTTATTGTTTGCCGATTGAAAAATACTTGAAAACCTTTAACTGAATGCAACAAATTTTTAATTGTTCAAATAATTGTAAGAGTATTGCTTGTGAATCTTCTTTGGGTTTTATGAAGCAATATGTTAAAGTTTCAGATTTGTAAGTGGACTGTTTCAAGTACATATCACAAACCTTACCCAAAAATTAAAGCTGAAATATTTGATGGACCTCAGATTAGAACTTTATTGACAGATCTAAATATCACCAACAATAAGAACGCTATAATTACAACTTTTCCCATGGTATTGGTGAAATCATTCACGAGAAAGACAATGTGACATGTCCCTTCCACTTATTTTTGTTTTGCTTTATTTTCTTATTTACCTCGAAGATGTTTCTGTGTTCTACATTTCTTGTTCTATTAGACTTTGTGCAATATTTCACTCTTCTTAAAAAGGTCATCTCTTGTGTCTGTATCCTGCTTTTTTGTGTGATAATGCGTTCGCTGATGTATTCTTAACTCTTTAGGTTCTTTTCCAATCTTTTGTTCTCTCCGTACTCCACTATAAATCATCATATATTCTAATTTCATCATATATTCGTCTACATACTTTGAGGTACGGCTGCAAGGTAAATTTTCATGTGTGTTAGATGTTTAGCCAACTCCATTTCTTTAAGTACCATTCCCCTTACATTCCACGTTATAAATTTTATTGTTTTATCAATCTCTTTCATATTCTGCGCGGAATCTTCTTGCAACTTTTGCGTAACAAATACGTCTTTTTCAATTGTTTACGTTTCCATTTCTATGAACCGTTATATGTCGGATAACAAAACATATCGATGGCGGTAAATTTAGAAAGTATTTAGTCTCAAATCCGAATACTATTTACATCGTGAAATGTTTATTTTACTATTTCAATTCTGCTAATTTTAATAAGCCTATGCTAATGTGACACTATATAGCCACCATAATCTAATTCATTATTTTTTCGGCAAAAGAATCTGGTACATTTTCCCCAGGTTTTTTTTATATCTGTTACGGCTTGCAATGTACTTTAAGGACGCGTTGAAATGAGACACCTGTATATATGCGATCATCGATTCAAGCATTTATAGATATTTGTTTTCAAATGAGATGTCACGAACAACTAGCGCGAGTGAAACAAAGTGGTTATCAATTCCGCACCGTTGACCGGCATGTATATGCTCATGAATAGTATTTGCTCATGCAGAAAAACACAATGAAAGCGCGAAAAGCACTAGTTAATCCATTTATATAGGAATTGATTGAGCCATGGACGTAGTCCACGTTTAAAATAACAAATGGCAAGTATTATTATCGTACGGTGTAATTTTAAAACAATTTTTTACTTATTGATTTTCGTGTGAGCTTAACGTTTAATGGAAGAATTTAAAACATTGTTTAGCATAAAGAACTTAAAACGATTGAGAATGTAACCAAAAGTTATGAAATAATATGATATATTTAGTATTATAAATGCAAGGAAGTGTAAAAGTAAAGGGGTTGATATCTTTAAATCATACTCTAGTGACGAAGCTGAATCCGATAACCGTTACGACTATGACAAACGACCGTGAAAGTCTGAGATACTATGAAAAACGTATTGTACAAGCATGAGTTTATTCAGAACTTTATAGATAGTATACAGACATCGTCACAACTATATAATTAAAATTTTGTAATACCTACTTTGGCTTTTATAATTGTTCGTATTCTTTTTGGCATACTGTCTATGCAAGCGTTAATGGTATATCTAACTGTAGTGTCATTTTGCCACACATCCTCAATATTTCTTACTAATTGCTATCTTGTAGTGTTCCTTCTCGGATACACGCGCGATTTTAGAACACTCCACACATTCTCAATTGCATTGAGGTCGGCAGAATTTCTTGGACAAGGTAACACTGGCAGAACATGCGTTTCCAAAAAACTTTGAATGGATTTGGTGTTGCGGCAAATTATCGTGCATGAGTGTATAAGGGCTTTCATTCGGGTCTGAATCATTGATATATGGCATCAAGACATCCTCCAATACACGTTTATATTAGTGTTGATTCATGGTGCCGAAAAATACAGTCGTCCAAGAGTTTCGACTGATATTCAAAACCCTACCATAACTGACGGAGGGTGTTTTACAGTTTTTAATATACTACACTACTGATACTGTAATTTGCAGTAGGTTATATGGTCCCAAGGATGATGTAACAAATTTTCACAGATATAATATAATTATAATTTCCCTTTTTCTTATTTCTCAAAAAAGAAATCGTTTTTACAAAGCACTGTGTTCAAAGTACAGATTTTGCTGGCACCATGAACAATTAGGTTGTAGGGTGTAGATTCTGTATCTTTACTAAAACAAACCTCTACAGGATTTTTAAAGGGACCACATCTCTCTTATACCACGAATGTAAGTTATAAAACTGTATTGAGTGCTGATAGAATATTTAAATCCTATTTGAATAAATATCAGTCTATAGCTTCAATTTAATTTAAAATTTTAATTACGTTTCAGATACATATCCCGTTTCTTTTCTTTTTAATAACCTTCTAGGTCTATTTTAAGAAATTAAATATTATTTACAACGAAAACTCCCTAACTATCTACAATTATTACCACTTTCCTGGGATTGTCGAGCATTGCTGTTCACAAACGATCATACTGGATGGAAAAGTGCAGTTAGTGCGAACGTTAATTGCATAGCAAATCGGAGTTGAACACGGAACATCGCGGAACTTTAGAAAGTCCCATCAACGAGTAGAATCTTGCTTCTTATGCTCATTGTTACGGTTTCTGTGCTATTAACTAGTTAACTTGACGTTAATTTTCATCGTTTAAGATGTAACATTCGCAGAACAAACGGATCAGATAACATGCAACTGCGTTTTAGTATTTTATATCAAGATGAAGGAAGATTACTATTCGCTGTAGCGTAATTACGTTCTGCTTTTTATGCAAGAACTATTTTCCGTGTCGGGTTATTTTGAACTTTATTTGTAGAAGTAATTAAGATATGAGATATTTACAGATGTTTTCGTTACGTTTTTTCTACAGAATTGTAATTTATTAGTAGTCTTGGAAAAAACAATGTTGTTACTGATTATGCCAGTCAATGTTAATCTATGTTCTTTGTAGTGCAAATTTAAGATTAAAGAAACAGTACAGAGATTCTCTTTTAGATTGAATGATATAGAACTTACGAGGGGAGGTCCAGAAGTTCGTGGAATGAAAGGGTTTTAAATAAAATAAAACAATAAATCTATTTTTCCTTTTCAGTATAATCACTTTTAAGCACAATACATTTATTAGATCTATGAATTAATTTTTCTAAACCATCATAAAAATATTTTTTATCTTTCGCCTCAAAATGGACCAAAGTTGTCTCCTTTACCTCATTGTCGTCGGAAAACTTTCTTCCACGTAAGTCTTTCTTTAAATTGGGGAACAAATAAAAATTACTAGGTGCCACGTCTGGACTGTAGGGTGGATGGACTATTGATTGAAAACCATGCTTGTGCAGAGCAGACATTGTAACTTTGCTCTTGTGAACCGGCGCATTGTCTTGCAAGAGCAACACACCCTTGGTCAATTTTCCTCGGCGTTTTTCCTTGATGGCCTCCTTTAATTTTTCTAATATGGCTGCGTAATATTCTCCTTTTTCTTTTGTAATTAATCACTAATATCCCCTCACAATCCCAAAAAACAGTAGTCATCAACTTTCCAGCCGATTCTGACACTTTGAATTTCTTTGGCGGTGGTGTCCCCTTTGTATGCCATTGTATGGACTCTTGTTTGGACTCAGACTCAAAGTGATGAACCCATGTTTCATCTCCAGTAACAATTCGCTCCAAAATCTGTGCAGGTTTGTCTCCACACAGCTCCAAAAATTGTTTGGACGCACAGACGCGCTGCTGTTTCTGCAGCGGCGTGAGCATTCTCGGTACCCATCTTGCACTGACTTTTGTCATACCCAGGTGGTCATGTAGGATACGCAAAATGGTGGTATCTGATACTCCAACTAATGTAGATAATTGTCTTTCCTTCAAACGGGCATCTTGCAGTAGAAATTTTCGCTGTTTTTCGACGATATCTGATGTGGTGGCCTCAACTGTGCCGTCCTGAGCGGGGGTCGTCGTCAATCGACTCCCGACCATGTGTAAGAAGACCATGCCTCTTGTAGATCATTGATTTACTAGGGCACTGTTCCCCATAAACGGTTTCCATTTCATTCAATATGGTATGTAAGGAACTTTATCACAGCACGGTGTTCAATTTCCTCCATAGTTTCAGTTTTCTTCCGAATTGACTTGTTTAGCAGGCAACTATTCGTAAATGACTGACGCTATAGGGCTGCAACTTAATATACATACTAATGATGAGTCGCCAATCAGAATGACAACTAACGAGCGCCCCTATCCCCACTCGATCCCCTCCATTCCACGAACTTCTGGAGCTCCCCTCGTATGTTAGTTATTTATGTTGCTTATGTTAGTTTCTAGGTGTGATCAATAACAAATCACATACATTACCGTCAGTATTAGTTCGGACACTCAACCTTGGCAAGTGATAATATAGTAATTATTAGATGTCTGATTATATGCAAAATCGAAAGATACACTTTTCTTTAGTTTTCTTGCAGAATTGAGGTTCCCATGCTGAAACTACGTCTGATGCAATTAGGACGCAGTTCTAAGCTGGGAACCTATATTCTGTAAAAGGAAATAACCACCGCGGAAGTCTGTAACAACAAATCTATTATTACATGATTAGCAATTTTATTTTATTATTTAGTTTCATTATTACAGTACTTTTAACTTCATAAAGTCAGAAAAGGATTCTGAGGTGACGCCTATTTCTTGGTAATAAAGAAAAAGAACTAATATAAGTGGCTTAATACGCGAATGACTTTTACATTTACTGCTTATGTCTGTTTTCTTTATTTTTCTCTAGAAAGAAATCTTAATAAACTGGGATTGCCAAGCTGTGCGATACTCAATTTCCCTGGGCTGCGAAATACGAAAATCTTGCATAAAAACTTACTCTTAACCATGTATAGGGAAGTATATTAAATGAAACGAAGCTCAAAGTGTTAATAGGATTAACCACGCAGCAATAAATTACAATAGAACATGTAAACAAAAATCAAATCAAATAGAATTAAGGAATACCCTTAATTCGACTATTTATCTTTGTCACCCCTTTTTTAACACGGAGTATTACATGTGCAACGTTACGTCTG
This sequence comes from Trypoxylus dichotomus, assembly GCA_023509865.1. Lineage (NCBI taxonomy): Eukaryota > Metazoa > Arthropoda > Insecta > Coleoptera > Scarabaeidae > Trypoxylus > Trypoxylus dichotomus. The sequence goes on from CM042081.1 coordinate 43,055,008, forward strand.
ACATTGAGTCGAACATAATACAAACTAAACATGCTACAAATCACCCCACACACTTTTTTTTGCGTTACGCTTCCGCCTAATAGGATTTGATAGTATGTTTTGTTACAATTATCGATATCCAACAGATGTAAATAGCGTGCGGAGAATAGAGGCTGCTGCAAGAATTACATCTAGTAATCCGTCGATTACTATAACGAAATGGTCTATTGAATGCCTGAGCTAGTGTAAAATTCTACTTGATAATGAGAAAGGAACATGGGTGCATATTTAATGGTTATTTAAATGAATCTTACAAAATTGAGTGACTGATTTAAAGTGTTTCTAATGAAATTCTGCTATTGGTTTACTGCGTATTATTTAATATCGATTGGGTCGGCCGATATTTGTTGGAAATCCATATTGAATAATGGTCGAAGAAGTAAAACTCAAATATTTTACAAAAATTTCCAATATATTTTTAGCACAATGTTACTATAACATCAGAATATCCGATGAAGCTACAGCGATAGTGAAACATGTTATAGTAACATCTTGCTAAAAATATATTGGAAATTTTTGTAAAATATTTGAGTTTTACTTCTTCGACCATTATGCGTAATATTTGTCTTGTATGTTCATGTTAAATGTTTATTATTTACGAGAATATGTATACAACTTGGGTATCTAAAAGAATTGATTTATCAAAGAACACAAGGTTAAATATCTAGAATTAACACACACACATAAGTGTTTCTAAAGTAACATGCATTTCTTCTGTAGAATAAAATATATAGAGTCTACCTATTCATTCTGATTTCTGTGTTTCCTCTAATTTCCTAAACAAATTTTTGGTATTTAAATTTTTTAACAACTATACAATCCTTAATGATTTAAATCAACATGAAATTAAGTTATCTTCATATACACTCAGCGGAATTTCTATAGTTCCATATGAACTTTTGAACAGAATATCTGGTTTTCTTAATACCCTCGCCAAATTATGTATTAAAGTTAATGCTGAACTACAAATGCGAGAGTAAATAACGTTAAAAAATTATTACATTTTATACAGAATATATATACGAGGGCAATCCCAAAGAAAAGGTCTCCTATATTTTTAGATATATAAAGAACCGTTTATTTTCTATAATTGCTATATCATTTTAAAGATTGAAGAATGCTTTATTTTTCAACATAATCACCATTTCGATCGATGCATTTTTGTAGACGCTGTGGTAGTTTTACAATGCCCATGTTATACTAGCTTGCTGCCATGCCCTTCAGGAAGCGCTGAACCTCATCTTTTACCTCATCATCGGAGCAGAACCGCTGTGCAGACAAATGCTCCTTCAACTTAGGGAACAGGAGGAAATCACTGGGTGCCAAGTCCGGACTGTAGGGTGGGTGTGTGATGACGTTCCAACCAAAATTTTGCAGGAGATCGACGATTTGACGGGCGACGTGAGGACGGGCGTTGTCGTGGAGAAGAGGGATCTTGAGCAAGGGTGTAAGCACCTTGCTCAACATCCCTCTTCTCTGGTTCTGAATTGCTCTTCTGAGTTTCTTCAGTGTTTCACAGTACCTGTCAGCGTTGACTGTTGTCCCAGCAGGCAGAAAGTCGACCAACAGTCGAGGTCCAGAAGATCGTGGAATGAAAGGGTTTTAAATAAAATAAAACAATAAATCTATTTTTCCTTTTCAATATAATCACCCTTAAGCACAATACATTTATTAGATCTATAAATTAATTTTTCTAAACCATCATAAAAATATTTTTTATCCTTCGCCTCAAGATGGGCCAAAGTTGCCTCCATTACCTCATTGTCGTCGAAAAACTTTCTTCCACGTAAGTCTTTTTTTAAATTGGGGAACAAATAAAAATCACTAGGTGCCAGGTCTGGACTGTAGGGTGGATGGACTATTGATTGAAAGCCATGCTTGTGCAGAGCAGCCCTTGCAATTTCGCTCTTGTGAACCGGCGCATTGTCTTGCAAGAGCAACACATCCTTGGTCAATTTTCCTCGACGTTTTCCCTTGATGGCCTCCTTTAATTTTTCTAATATCGCTGCGTAACATTCTCCGGTTATGTTCCTACCTTTTTCTTTGTAATCAATCAATAATATCCCCTCACAATCCCAAAAAACAGTAGCCATCAACTTTCCAGCTGATTCTGACACTTTGAATTTCTTTGGTGGTGGTGTCCCCTTTTATGCCATTGCATGGACTCCTGTTTGGACTCAGACTCAAAGTGATGAACCCATGTTTCATCTCCGGTAACAATCCGTTCCAAAATCTGTGCAGGTTTGTCTCCACACACCTCCAAAAATTGTTTGGACGCACAGACGCGCTGCTGTTTCTGCAGCGGCGTGAGCATTCTCGGTACCCATCTTGCACTGACTTTTGTCATACCCAGGTGGTCATGTATGATACGCAAAATGGTGGCATCTGATACTCCAACTAAAGTAGATAATTGTTTTTTCTTTAAACAGGCATCTTGCAGTAGAAATTTTTGCACTTTTTCGACGATGTCTAATGTGGTGGCCTCAACTGGCCGTCCTGAGCGGGGGTCGTCTTCAATCGACTCCCGACCATGTTTAAAAAGATCATGCCATTTGTAAATTATTGATTTACTAGGGCACTGTTCTCCATAAACGGTTTCCATGTTATTCAATTTGGTTTGAGCGTTCTTTCGTTGCTTTGTAAGGAACTTTATCACAGCACGGTGTTCAATTTCCTCCATAGTTTCAGTTTTCTTCCGGATTGACTTGTTTAGCAGGCAACTATTCGTAAACGACTGACGCTATAGGGCTGCAACTTAACTTGTATACTAATGATGAGTCGCTAATCAGAATCCTCCATTCCACGAACTTCTGGACCTCTTCTCGTACAAGACCACTTACAATGGGACAAACATACAAATATTCTAATCACCAAAAATGTAATAGCTATAGCATCAATAAGCTAAATAAGCAATGTTATTTCGGAAAATATGAGCAAGTCAGTATACTACAAAGTATTTACAATAGAAATACTGTGGTTATACTACAGGTTAAAGGCGAAATCGTGGAAAAAGGTTATAAAAAATAAAATAATTAGTTGCTTCGGACATCTACTAAGGATACTTGAGACCAGATAGATTAAAGAGAAATGGAAATCAAAATCAGTGGAATGTTGCACAACGAACTAAAGAAAATACCAAGAGAAAAAGGGCACGATTTTCAGCTAAAGTATCGGCAAACGAAGGGAAGAAATTTACAATAATAATAATAATAATAATAATAATAATAATAATAATAATAATAATAATAATAATGTTATTGAGTATAAAACAAATCTTTGTTAAAAATATTGTTTTGCTGAACTTATTATAACCTCAAAAATATCTTGCCACACAGATGGCGTATTCAAAATACAAATGTCACCTTGACACAATTTTATCTATTACGAGAGATCTATCCTCCTTGTCTTTAAATAGGCAAACAAGCTATAGATACGCCCAACGATCTATTAAATTACTAAAAGTAAGTCATCCGCAACATTTAGCGGTTTACCTACTACTTTAACGGTTCATTCTTGGACCGGTGGTTGGACGTCAAACGGCGTGTAAAATCGATATTATTCGCATCGCGTATCGAATTTTGTCTATAATCGGCCACCTTATTAGCAGCCAGCGATTCGTTTTCCAGCGACGACTCTGATTTCACGCGCGCTTGTCTGAACGCATACCGTCCTACGGCGCGATGCTCCTTTGTTATCCGAATTTATTACGTGCCCAAGTAACATGATCGCGCCCCGACGCAGCATTTGGCCTCATCCGTGCTTCGAGCACACACTGGGCCCAAATATGCGTTTCTAATTTTTATGGCAATTTTGCTCCGTCCGACCTAAACGAGATATTAACTTGTACGTTTATCGGGACCCATTATCTTGTATTAAGTTACTCATCGTGTAGGTACGGTTGGTTTTTCATTGAGGGCGCATCTTCACGTAAACTATAGGATGATAGAGGAATTAGTTTTAAACCGTTTTTGGTGATATTACGGCGATATATTGCGTCGTTTGGGATCTATATTGATGTTTATGTCGTATTTAAAGTATCATAAGAGCGGAGAAGTTAGAATATACGAGGATAAACTGAAAAATTCGGTAACTAAATCATAGTAAATAGCAATATTTCACTCAAATGTGTTTTATTTTTCGATATAATCTCTCTCAAGATTAATTCATCTATTTAGTCGAGCTTTTCTTTATGCCTTCACAGTACTTATTGAATGTCAAAGATTGCTTTCATACAGCGCTATCTCATAGTTAGTTACCGAATTTTTCAGCGTTCCCTCGTATACTATGGTAGGGTAAGAGGTGGTATCGTATTGGTTGTTTTCTGAAAGCAGTGACGAATTAAAACAGTTAATTTTTATATTAACAGTATCTATTTATTTTAAACTAATAAAGATAAGTTGACTCATAATAGTAATTTATATAATCTGAGGGCAGATTGATACGAGATTTGTTAAAAAAATAACTAAACTTTATCTTTTTAACTATAACTCAATATCCAGATACTTTTCCCGGATGTGTTTCCACCTCACAAAGCAGCCCTGTGTCGAACTTGTTTCGATGTCATCAATGATCTCAGAACGGCGCTTCTTAAGCACTGATATAAATTTAGAAAAATTGCAGGGATACCAGGTATGAGTCATTTGATTTTCGGCACAAAATTGAAGATTTAACAAAACAGAGAAAGCAAATGAATTGCTATGGTGAAAGAACTACAAGTTATTACGTCACAATTCTAGTCTCTTTACATAACCTTTGTAAAATTTTTTTATAGTATTTGATTGTCTGATCTTGAGGTAAAAATTTAACATACACAATTCGGTTAACGTCAAAAGTCGAAAAGAAAAAGCCATCAGCATTACTTTGACGTGGAATAGAGGCGTACGTGCCTTATAATCTACTGTGGTGATTAAACTTTTGTCTAAATACCGTGGCCGTAGACCATTTGTCGTTCGTTTGTCTAAAAAGTTGCTTCTAAACTTTGTTGCAATTTGACGTGTGTTTTTTGGTTAAAGTGTTATGGCATTATATTATCGGGATCCTAACTTCTGTAAGATTTCTAACAGTCGAACGATAGTTTGAACGCACTAGATCCTTGATTTTCTAGAAGGGAGACGTCATCTGCTGAAGCCGAGGCTCTTCTTAATCAATGGTCATCTTCGATTGATTAACATTGCGTACGATCTAGAGCATCACCCTTGTGACCTTGCTTTGAAGATTAAAACGCTTCCGTTTTAAAATTTTACGTTGCACCGTAGACATTCCGTTGGCAAATAACTCAAAAAATTATCTGAACAAACTTCGTATCGTAATACCTAGGTGTTTCCTACCACGTGTAGAATTACAGATTAAGTACATAAACCACACCACTATTCAAATGCACATCTATATTTACGTATACATAACGTATTTAATCCAAGAAAAAGAAGGAAAAATATTAAATATTTAAGCTGAGTATAACGACGAGATCTAAGAGCGCATTTCAAGAATGAAAATTCGAAAAGTATAAAAAGTTGTAAGAAGCGGAAGGATTAGATATACAAAAGTATCTAAATCGATTACATATTTTAAAAATATCAGGTAGATTCAAAAAGAAAGAAGAAGAAATTTGGCCATCATGAAATTTACATTTTTTTACATCTTATAGGAATGCATTTTACTTCATGTAAAAACTATTACCCTTTTGAAATGGATACTTAATGAAGAACTACTTGACCTCTTAAACAACATTATAATAAAAAAAGAAATACCTAAGGAAAGGAACATGGGAATAATTATGCCCATATGCAAAAAGGAAGACTCTAAGGAATGTTCAAACTATAGAGGAATAACATTAACTAGCATCCCAGGGGCAAAGTATTGACAAGAATACTAGAAAAAAGACTCCGAGAGAAGCTGGAAACAACACTAGAAGATACTGAACATGGATTTAGAAAAGGAAGAAGCACCCAGGACTTAATATTTGTAATCAGACAATTAGGAGAAAAACTAATAGGGAAAGGGAAGGAAATACATATATGTTTTATAGTTCTTAAAAAAGCTTTTGATAGGGTAAGAAGAGAAGATGTATGGCAGAGCCTGGAAAGGAGAGGTTTAGAGAAAGGAATGATAGAGATGATTGAGGCATTGTATAAAAGCAATAATAATAAGGTGAGAACTTCCAATGCAGAATCAGCTGAATTCGAATCGCAAATTGGATTAAAACAGGGATGCGTATTGAGCCCATTATTATTCTCTATATTAATAGACGACGCTGTTAAAAAAGCTAAACAAAAAGGAAAAAATATGAAAGTAGGAAACTGGAAAATGAATGCAATTAACGTACAGGAACTAATATTTGCAGATGATATGATACTGATAGCACACTCGGAAGAGACACTACAGCAGAACCTGAAGATATACCAAGAAGAACTAACAAAGATAAACATGGAGATAAACAAGAGGAAAACAAACACAATGATAATAGCAGCAGAAGAAAGAAAACATAGCATCAAAATCGGGGAAAAAGCATTGGAACAAGTTAAAAGTTACAACTACTTAAGAACAATCATTGAAGACAATGGGAGAATAGAGAAAGAGGTAAATCAGAGGATAGGGAAATCCACAAATATATATAACATATTGAGAAATTCGTTTCTGGATAAAAAAGAAATACCAAAAAAAAAATAAAGACAGAGGTGTATAAAATAGTGGTCAGACCAACATTAACATATGGTAGTGAGTCGTGGATAACCACGAATAGAATCAAAAGCAGAGTTACGGCTATGGAAATGAGATTCCTAAGAAGAATAGAAGGAGTAACTAGAAGAGACAGAATCAGAAACACGACAATCACTAATAGTCTGGGTATCAAACCAGTAGAAGTGGTCATAGAAGAGAGACAACTGGGATGGCTTGGACATCTACACAGAATGGAAGAAGATCGAATCACAAAGAGGATATTTGAAGCCAAAACAGAGGGCAAAAACAGAATAGGTAGACCCCGAAACACCTGGAAGGAGCAGGTGTATAGGAACATTGGAAAAGAGAAGTATGGGATGGATTGAAGTCAAACAACTGGCTCAGAACAGGAACCTGTGGAAGATAAAAATAAGAAAATAAATAGTCCGACACCGCAAGGTACAAAGAATTAAAAAAAATGGATACTGTTTAAATTAAGAATATAATTCTTTTGATCTCACTTGAAGAAAACTATTACTTTGTTAAATTTTGCTAATATTAACAATACAGTAAATCACTTAATCATTGTAATTTTTAACTTATAACTTGTGGCTTGCTGTTCATATCAGCTTATATTATTTTAATGTTGTCTATTGAGTACACAAGGTATACCTATAGTACAGTAGATATTAGTATAGAGCATTATAAATTCATCAATAAGCAGCTTTAACAAACGCAAACACGCCAACCGCAGGAGTTACTCTCTCCGTTCAATCCAGCTATACATATATATAGACTTATGTATGTATGTACGTGGTAGCTCATAGTATTGCAGATAGTCAGTGCATTTAGTTGAAAGGAGGGTGGGATTCCTAATCTGACAAGCCGCAATAGTAAAAGCGGATTTCGTGTGGATGATTGACACCACTGTTCCTCTGCGCATATACCACCACGGTATCACCGCTATTAACACTAAGTGTACTTCGTAAAGTTCGTGAAAGATAATATCTACGTGCGTATACAGAGATGAAAATAAATACAAGGAAAATGGTAGAGGTGAAAAGGTACATACCGAGGTTTAAAGAAATAGGAAATGTAATGTCTCAACAACAAGTGCAAATATCCACGCGTACAGTACGTACACGATTGTACGAAGCTGGATTAAAATGTAGACGCCCCTGAAAGAGCTAAGATTAACACCGACGATGAAGCGAGCACGTTATGAATGGACAAAACGTCGTCAATATTACACAATTGAAGATTGGCGAAAGGTAAGACAAAAGAACTAAAACAAATATGTAAATCAAGCAAAGTTTTTTTAATGGAACAACGCCTTTTCGTTAAAGATCGTATTCAGCGATGAGTCAAAACTAGAAGCCATGACCGAAAGAGCTTAATTTGTTAGACGACGTCCATTTGAACGGTTTGGTGAAGTTAGTGAACTAAAAACGGCGAAATACCCTATGCTAGCTGTGGTATGGTCCTGTTTATCAGTCGAAGGTCCTGGAGGATGTCTTCGTGTCATATATCAATGATTTAGACCCGAAGATACCATACCACATGGCCAAATCTCTCCAAAGTTTTTTGGAGACACACACTCTGCCAGTGACACCTTGGTCGGCAAATTCTCTCGACCTCAATGCAATTGAGAATGTGTGGAGTGTTCTAAAATCACGCCTGTATTCGAGGAGAAACACTATAAAATAGCAATTAGTAAGAAATATTGAGGATGTGTGGCAAAACTAGAACTATGAAGGACGACTACGGCAATACGTATAACGACCCACCTTCCATAGTGAGCGCCTTGCGGGAGTTTTTCCAATCGGTGTACCTTCCTTCATTTGCTCCAACGCCTGTTGCTCCGATTGCTTCGTGCGCTACTATGGTTGACCTAGGTTCTGTAACTGAGATGGATGTGGTGTGTGCTATGAAATCCTTAAAGAATAATTGCACGGCGGGTAGTGATGACATTCCGGCCTTTTTTGTTAGGGATTGTGCAAATATATTTGCTTCTCCTCTTTGCTACTTGTTCAGTCTTGCTCTCAAAACATCCACCTTCCCGTCTGTGTGGAAGATTGCCAAATTGGTGCCTGTTTTTAAAAATGGTGAGAAGTGTGTTATTTCCAACTATCGTCCCATATCGTTATTAAATAATTTTGCTAAGGTTTTTGAGAAATGTTTGTACAAGTATATTTATGCTCAGGTTAGACCCTGGATTTCAAATGACCAACACGGTTTCGTTGCTCAACGATCTACGGTAACTAATCTTGTTACAATTACACAATACCTATCTGATAGTGTTGATGCCGGTGGACAGGTAGATGTTGTGTATACTGACCTAACAAAAGTTTTTGATCGAATCGACCACACCGTGCTTATTAATAAATTGGACAATATTGGATTTTCGTCTTCCCTTTTGTCTTTATTCCAATCGTATCTTCTTGATAGAAAGCAATTTGTGACATACATGGGATTTGAGTCTGATTACTTCGCGCCGAGCTCTGGAGTTCCTCAGGGGAGTAACTTGGGCCCACTTCTGTTCCTCATATATATAAATGATTTGTGCTATCAACTGAACTGTCCAAAGTTGTTATACGCAGATGACTTGAAGTTGTACTCAACAATTAATAATTCTCAGGATTGCAATCATTTGCAAAGCCAACTCGATATATTCCACACGTGGTGTGTCAACAACAGACTAACAGTTAATGTAAACAAATGCAAAATTGTCACCTACACTCGTAAGACGACTCCAATTATATATACCTACCACTTGGCTGGATCTTCTTTACCTAGGGAGACCTCTATGAGAGACTTGGGCGTCGTCTTTGACTCAAGACTGACCTTTATGGAGCACATATCCAGTATTTGTACATCAGCGTTGAATATGTTAGGATTCATTATACGTGTTACACGACCATTTGCTTCTATAACAGCCATTCTTCCTCTTTATTTCGCTTTTGTTCGGTCTCGACTGGAGAATGCGTCCTTGGTCTGGTCACCTATGTACATCTATCAGATACATCTTCTAGAGCAGATTCAGAGAAGGTGTTTGAAGTTCTTGTACTTTAAAAAATTTAATACTTACCCGATACAAGGATTTAGCCACAGTGCTCTGCTAGAGGCATTTAATATTGATTCATTAGAACTTCGTCGAAAACAGGCTGAGTGTAAATTCCTATTTACTTTACTTCATAATGGTCTTGATGTCCCTGAGTTGTTGAGTAAAATCAACTTCATTGTACAACTTTCAGTATCTAGGAAAACAAATACATTTTACTGTTTCGCACCTAGAACAAACATCGCCATCAGGTCCACAATACACAGATTGTGTAGCAATTTCAACTCTATGGAGTTTGCCGAGTTGGATATACATACCTGCACTTTACCGTCCCTTTTGACGGTATGTAGACTGGTGCGTTACACTTAGTTGAATACTTTTTCCGTTCTCTCTTTTTACCTAACCACTGGTAAACTACTTTTTTTTTTAATTTAAATTAAAGCAACTAGTTACTAAGTTTTCTAATTTGACATACTTTAATTTTATGTTATTTATATTTGCATGTGTACATTATTTAACATTGCCTTGTAATTGGATATTTGTATCTGTTGGGCATTAAATATTATTATTATTATTATTATTATTATTATTATTATTATTATTATTATTATTATTATTATTATTATTATTATTATTATTAAAACGGCGCTACAACTAAAGATACCATTAACACTTGCATAGACAATATGCAAAAAAAAATAAGAGCAATTATAAAAACCAAAGGAGGCATTGTAAAACATTAGTTGTGAATGTAGTTGTGACGATGTCTATAAATAGTTCTGAATAAACTTGTGCTTATACAATACATTTCTCATTATATATTTTAACAAAATCCCTATTTTAGCAAATTAACCCTAATAAATTGGACGGAGACTCTACTTTGGCCATCAACTATATTGTTTTGTTACTTTTTCCGAGATATATTTCTTTTAATCTGTAAAACTGTATCGAGCATGAAATCTACGCTAAACACCAATGAGATTTGCAGATCTTAGTGTTGAACTATTAGACAGCTATGTTTTCAAACCTCCTCTATTTTATCTAGAGAACCTGTGCGAGTACCATCCGTATTAAAGTAAGTAACCACAAACAATGAGTATTGTTTGACTTAAGAAGATAAATGGATAAGCATTCAAGTATTGCAGTTGTTTGCGAACAAAGGTGCACAATTACCGGGATAATCTTCTTCATCTTCCTGCACGTTATCTGAGAGCTTTTGACACTTTATTTGTTAAAGTTTACCTCGTCTTCTAAAAACTGTGCGTATTTGTAACAAGGAAATGTCGTATTTCTAAAAAGAAGATTTGCGATTTTGTGAATGAAGAGTGAAGATAAAAGGAGTATTTCGTTTCTGAAAAAGGATAAATATTGGGTTAACATTTTTGTTAATCTTGTATACGTAATTCCAATTGTTCATTTTGAAAGTGACGTAAAAGATCTAAGCATGTATTTTAGAGTGTTTTTAACTTTACAGAATTTTATGTATTAATACCAAGATTCTGGAGAAAATTCAATTAATTACCTTCATGAGAAGCTTTCTTAATTAACTATCCTATTGCTTGTCTATACCCATGATATAAAATTGAATTTTGTATCTTCTACTAGACTTACATGAGCAGCTTTATAATATATAGTATTATACATACACTACCTTCCATAAGTTTAGGAGCAAGATGAAATTCGTTTAAAATAATGTAACTGATAGGCATATCGTGAAATCGTTAAACTATATTATAAATTATTTTATGCAAATATCAAATTGTTACACATAATCCGGAAAGAGGAATATTTTGATATTTTCCAAAATGATGCTATTCCGCGGGGAAGCCGTCTTCTCGGTGAGCCGATTGTATTGCAGCAAGACCTCAAACATACGGTTCGAATCTGTAAAAAGTTTTTAGAGAAGGAAGCAGCACGAAATGAACTAAAATTAATGGTTTGGCCTCTTCAGAGTCCGGATTTATCCCCCATTGAGCTCTTATGGGATGAGCTTGCGACAACCGTAGAACACTCAACACCTATGGAAATATTTACAGATTGACGCGGACTGCCTCAAAAAATTGCTTCGAAGAATACCTAAAATTTATGCAGAGGTTATTAAAGCTAAACAAGGTCATTTCGACGAAAATAAACTTGCGAGCTGAATAATGCATAAATATTATTATGTTTATTTTCTTATATTATACTTTGCAGTGCTTGAAAACAGTTTTTTTAACTATGTGGCGTGCTGCATAGCTATTGTATGTATATCAGTTTTTAACAATTATGTGTTTATAACAATTTTATTGGATTGTTGGTTAGAATACCGGGATCCCCAAGGAGTGCAGGTTGTAGAAGCAACCCAAAGAAAAGAATGATTATTCCTGAATATTCTTGTAAAATACTCTCCTGCATTTTAACATTACATTGTAACATTAACAGATTATAAACGTTACTGTTTTCATACTTATTTGGTACTATTATACGTAAATAAAAAAGTATTTAGTATTTGCATTATTTCTTCCACATAAAGTATAACACATGGGCTGAAAAGTCCCGGGCCTAACATATAGATGACGTTAGTTTTATTGCAGTCACCTTTCTCTCAGTTAGTACTAACCTTCAAAACACAGCTGTTAAAATTTCATGATAGTCTATTCATTAGTTTGTGAATTATTGTGCTAAGAGTCACGCTACTTTTGTTATTTTCAAAACAATGGATCAAAAACAATTTCGTGTTTTAATTTTACACTGCTTCTTGATGGGAAAAAATACCGTTCAAGCGAAGCAATGGCTTGAAAAGTGTTATGGGGACTCCGCTCCATCAGAAACAGCAATAAAACGTTGGTTTGCTGATATGAAACGTGATGGTAGAGACACCGATGATGCAGAACGCAGTGGTCGTCCAAATGAAGCGGTAACACCAGAAAACATGAAAAAAATTCACAAAATCGTTTTGAATGATCGAAAAGTGAAGTTGCGTGAGTTAGCTGACATCGTAAAGATATCAAAAGAACGTATTGGCTTTATATTGCATGAGCATTTGACTATGAGAAAGCTCTGGTCAAAGTGGGTGCCGCGCTTGCTCACTGTTGACTAAAAACAAGAACGCGTTGATGATTCTGAGCAGTGTTTGGCCATGTTTAAACGTAACAAACCGGAATTTTTGCGTCGATATGTGACAATGGATGAAACATGGATCCATCACTTCACTCCGGGATCAAAACGATCGTCATCTGAGTGGACAGCAACTGGTGAACCTCGTCCAAAGCGCCCGAAAGCACAACAGTCGGCTGGAAAGGTTATGGCCTCGGTATTTTGGGATGTGCGTGGTGTAATATTCATCGACTATCTTGAGAAAGGAAATACCATTAACAGTGAATATTATATAGCGTTATTGGAGCGTTTGAAGGCCGAAATTGCAATGAAATGACCGCATGTGGCAAAGAAAAAAAATTGTTTCATCAAGACAACGCACCGTGTCACAAGTCAATCAAAACAATGGCAAAACTACATGAATTGAACTTCGAATTGCTCCCACATCCACCGTATTCGCCAGATTTGGCTCCCAGCGACTACTGGCTGTTCGCAGACCTCAAAAAAATGCTCGCCGGTAAGAAATTTCGCACGAATGAAGAGGTTATCGCTGAAACTGAGGCCTATTTTGAGGCAAAAGATAAATCGTTCTACAGAAGTGGTATTGAAATGTTAGAGCGGCGCTGGAATGATTGCGTTGCTCTTGATGGAGATTACGTTGATGAATAAAGCTAATTTTGAACCAAAAAAAAACCTGTTTTCTTTGTTAGGCCCGGGACTTTTCAGCCCATGTGTTATATGATTTTGCTGCACTGAACGTAAAAGCTTTTGCATGATTAACATTCTCATATTTCTGTTATTGCAACAGATACGATAGAATACAATCTAGATTTTCTACTTCCAAATTCAGCAATGCCCTTTTCCAATTTTTTTGGATTTTTATGTTATTACAAGTTAAATATATAATACTTTTCAAGATGATATACAAAATCATTGCACACTACAATTATAGCATACATATGAACCTAAGTTATAAAATAAAACTAGTGCATAAAGTATCATTAAAATAAGGTTATGTATATATACCTGACGTTAAACATTGTATCGAATATTTTTAGAACGGTCTTTACATTTTCATGTGACGTACTTCGCGCAGATCGGTTTCTTACGATTTTAATATTGCTCTATATAATATATGGGTCTGTGATTCTCAATATTTATTTCATAACCACTCTTATATGTTATTCTGCTGCCTTGAAATGAGCAGCGTATATACCCGTCTGAAAGGAATAATAATCTAACTGGTCCAACCGATAAAGCATCTTTGAGGTTTTTATATTAAAGACCTCTATAGAGCTAACGTTGTATAGGTGTTCATAGAATAAAACAAGGAAGAAAAGTGGACATGTTTTATTAAATTTAAATCCAAAAGTATTTAACGTGAAAAAAATATTTAAAATACAAATTTCTATATTATTCACAGCCAAAATCTTCGTAAGCACGCTGTTTGACAGGAATATATATATATATGTATATAATGTCTAGTCACTCTAATGGGATATCGCCGCTTAAAAGGATTCCTAGATCTAAAGGATCTGTGGGGTAGATCAATCCCCACCTCTCTCCGCCAATCTTCTCGCATATGTCTCTTCATTTGCTTCTAACTTTGGTCTTTTCCTGCAATTTGTAGACGCCAGCGCCATCATCCAAGCAGCTAAGTAGTTCTGGGTCGCCCACATCTTATCTTCCTCCGGGTTGCCACTCCAAAATATTGTAGATTGTAGTTTCGTTCCCAGCTTTCTACACATGTCCCAACCATATTGTTCTTTGTTGCTTTATTTTTCTGACCACGTTCAAACCTTCCAACTCATTTCTTTGGTTACCTCCCGCTTTCTTGAGATAATTACAATACCGTCAGCATATCGATTATTTCCCGATTTACGTGCATAATTGAATCGATCGCAAGAATGTTTACGTAAACGTTTTCAGCGCCGGCATCGGTTGTTCCCCCATATATATCTATGCGATTCCTGTAAGCATTGGATCTCTTGCCTCCCATTTTTAAAATTATGTGACAAAGTGAAAATCATCGATGAGATCAAAATAGGTGCGGGGGTGACTTAACTGACAAAAAAATATGAGTATCTAAAGCCGTAATCTGTAAAATTAAGCGATTCAAGTCACAAATTTTACAACGTGTGTCAGATATATACGGAGGCACGGAAAATCGCAGAACTTTAAAAAAATGCCTAAGCACCTAGAATGGAAAATCGTCTGTATAAATCGTATTTAAAACAAAGGGATAATCATGTTCCAATTAGCTTTGAATTAATTAAAGAAAGAGCAAAATTATTGAACGAAAACTTAAAAGAGACCGAAAATTTTGTAGCCAGTGATGGCTGTCTGAAAAGATTTAAAAGGAGGTATGCAATTCGATTGCTGTCGATATCTGGTGAAAAATTATGGCCACCATCACAACTAGTGCAACCATTTAAGGAAAAGTTAATGAATAAAATTAAAGAGTTACATTTAAATGAGGAGCAAATGTACAATGCAGAGGAGACCAGTCTTTATTGGAAATTATTACCTACGAAAACCTATGTTGCATCAAATGCAAAGTTTGCTCCGTGTACAAAGGCGGAAAGACAACGCATAACTTTTCTAGTGTGCACTAATGCTAGTGGTACACACAAAATAAGGCCACTACTAATAGGAAAGGCAAAGATTCCACGCTCATTTAGAAATTTTAAGAGTCCCGTTGATTACAACTGTTCAAAATCCGCTTGGATGACCAAAGGCATATTTCTCGAATGGTTCCAGAAGCACTTTGTCCCTCAGGTATGGCAGTAAAACTGTAATAATACATATTCAATTTGTAGGTGCAAGATTTCTTAAGAAAGCAAAATCTTCTAAGATATTATATAATAATAATAATAATATAATAAAGCTGGTGTTAATCTTGGATAACGCGCCAAGTCATCCTCCTTATTTTTCAAAATGATGTAAATTTTTTTTTTATTTTCTAATATTATATATGTTATGTTATTCATTGTTTATAATTTATTTTCCAATAAATATATATTTTCTTTTATGCAATTTTTTTATAAATAAAATAAGGCGCGCTAATGGAAACTTTCAGTAATGTGAACAGTGCTTAGCTAATACTGTTCACATAATCGAGCGTCTACTGTATATCTATTCTATATGTATTATTGTCATACCATATTTGAATTTTAGGTTCTATAAGAGGTAGTAACATAATACATACTCTACTATATGGAGAGAAATATCAGCGCTACCTGTGTACTCCAAGATATATATGTATATATACGTCTTCAAATATAGTTGTGTATATATTGGAAGATCATTGGCGGAATAGAACTGAGACATGTACGTCTATGTATAACCGAGTCCCTGGTCTCATTTGTAGAAACAATGAAAACGTAAATAAACGAGACTTATTCTCGGCTGCCGCACAAAGAGAGAGGACGAATTGGGGAGAGAAATGAAATCAAATCTGTGCTGAGGAAAATAAGTGTAAGAGATTGACGTCGGATGAAAATTGAAAAAGGAAATTTCTTTTCAGACTCAATTGTTACAGCCGGCTGGTCCACACGGTCACTGGACAACGAACGTCTCGCATTTAGCTCCCTTCACGAGAGCGGTCGTTTCTCTCCTTTCCGCGCGAATTTCGTCGCTGGACAGCGAGAGGGATGGAAGTACCATCGATTGAAAGTTCGGGACGCTTTTGTGCATACAAGTAGATTATGGGACTATTGTATTTCGACTGTGATGCAAAGCAAACTCCAGGGAGTTTCGTTATTGGATAAGTTGGATGTTAATGTAGACTGGATTCGCCCTTTGACTTTGTTTTCCTTATTTTTATTTTAATAAAAGCTCTAGTACGTAATCCGTCCTCCCTTTCTATTGAAAAGTATGGTACGACTATTGGTATATATTTAATGAGCAGAGATAGGAATTAACTGAAAAATTTCTATTTTTAACGTAATTATTATCATTTTATGACATGTATTATTATACAGACTGGCTCAAATGACGTTTCCAACACAGGGATCTTGCTTATTACGAGGGCGACCTGAAATGTCTCCGGAATCGACAAGAAAAATACGGTATTGGTGTGGTTTTTTATTTTTATTTTTCAATATACGAGGGGAGGTCCAGAAGTTCGTGGAATGAAAGTGTTTTAAATAAAATAAAACAATAAATCTGTTTTTCCTTTTCAATATAATCACCCTTAAGCACAATACATTTATTAGATCTATGAATTAATTTTTCTAAACCATCATAAAAATATGTTTTATCTTTCGCCTCAAAATGGACCAAAGTTGCCTCCTTTACATCAATGTCGTCGGAAAACTTTCTTCCACGTAAGTCTTTTTTTAAATTGGGGAACAAATAAAAATCACTAGGTGCCAGGTCTGGACTGTAGGGTGGATGGACTATTGATTGAAAGCCGTGCTTGTGCAGAGCAGCCATTGCAACTTCGCTTTTGTTAACCGGCGCATTGTCTTGCAAGAGCAACACACCCTTGGTCAATTTTCCTCGATGTTTTTCCTTGATGGTCTCCTTTAATTTTTCTAATATCGCTGCGTAATACTCTCCGGTTATGCTCCTACCTTTTTCTTTGTAATCAATCAATATCCCCTCACGATCCCAAAAAACAGTAGCCATCAACTTTCCAGCCGATTCTGACACTTTGAATTTCTTTGGCGGTGATGTACCCTTCTTATGCCATTGCATGGACTCCTGTTTGGACTCAGGCCCAAAGTGATGAACCATGTTTCATCAGCGGTAACAATCCGCTCCAAAATCTGTGCAGATTTGCCTCTACACAAAAATTGTTTTGGACGCACAGACACGCTGCTGTTTGTGCAGCGGCGTGAGCATTCTCGGTACCCATCTTGCACTGACTTTTGTCATACCCAGGTGGTCATATAGGATACGCAAAATGGTGGTATCTGATACTCTAGCTAATGTAGATAATTGTCTTTTCTTCAAACGGGCATCTTGCAGTAGACATTTTTGCGCTTTTTCGACGATGTCTGATGTGGTGGCCTCAACTGACCGTCCTGAGCGAGGGTCGTCTTCAATCGACTCCCGACCAAGTTTAAAAAGACCATGCCACTTATAAATCATTGATTTACTAGGGCACTGTTCCCCATAAACGGTTTCCATTTCATTCAATATGGTTTGAGCCTTCTTTGCTTGCTTTGTAAGGAGCTTTATCACAGCACAGTGTTCAATTTCCTCCATAGTTTCAGTTTTCTTCCGGATTGACTTGTTTAGCAGGCAACTATTCGTAAACGACTGACGCTATAGGGATGCAACTTAACTTATATACTAATGATGAGTCGTCAATCAGAATGACACCTAGTGAGCGCCCCTATCCCTACTCCATCCCCTCCATTCCACGAACTTCTGGACCTCCCTTCGTAGTCTCGTCGAAGATCAATACACTTTTTTAAACGGTGCTCCAGTCTCGTCAAGCCGTCGGGAAAGTAGGATGTTTCGAGGTCTGCAAAATAACCATCTGAAGCGACGATGACCTCCTCATTTGAGGCAAATCTCCTTCCTCCCAGTGATTTTTCATATTTGGGAATAGGAAAAAGTCGCTGGAGGCTAGCTCTGGTGAATATGGAGGATGAGAGTCTAATACGTGGCGCAACTCATTCAATGGGGACACTACGATGCGGAATGAGTGAGCCGGTGTATTGTCGTGCCGCATCGAATTGGGTTGATATATCGCTCTAGTATTGCTCTGTGATCGTTCTTTCCTTCTGTAGATAGTCGACGCGGATCAAACCTCGGAAATCCCAAAAAATGGTCGCCATGAACTGTCTGGCTGATGGAATGGTCTTTGTTCTCTTTGGAGCCGATTCGCTCAAAAAAGGCCACTGTTTCGACTGTTCCTTGGCCTCTGGTATGTAGTGGTGGATCCAAGTCTAGCCGTGGTTACGAAACGCATGAAGAAATCTTTTGGATTGCGTTGGATCTTGGCCAGATACTCCTCCGAAACGGTCACCCGATTCCGTTTTTGCTCCGGTGTGAGCGGTACCCATCGCGCCGAAAGCTTTTTCATGCCTAAAATTTTGTGTAGAGTATAGCCAACGCGTTCCTCTCTTTCAGTTTCAATTGGCGATCGGTTAACACGACATCATGAATCTTATCGACCATTTCATCGTTGGTAGCGGTTTTGTGGCCACGTTTGAATTCGCTCGCTCAGAAGCTGATTGTCGAAAATGATGTACTCCATCCGCCATGTATCTAAATAATATTTCGAATTTCCGTGGCCATCGAGAGTGTCTTATCACTCCACGAAATTCGATTTTATCTATTTTTGCCAAACCGCCTGTCTTGCTATATAAAACACACTCTTAAGAAACAAGTATTGAGAGTAGATGTCTGAAATTTTTACAGTTGTCACAAAAAAGGTTGCACTTGTCGACCAATGAATCCAACCTTCGTGCACCTATCTCTTGCCGATTCCGGAAACATTTCAGGTCACCCTCCCATTTCCAACAGATACACACCCATGTACAGGAAATACACATACACAATAGCAACATGATTACAAATAAGCTGGATATAAACCTAAAAATTATATAAGCACAATACATTTACAATGTTACTAATAACCAGAAATTCAATAGAAAGATGGAAACGGAAAAGAACATATATTGACAACAAAACAGACAATTACGTGGTGAAATGAACAGAAATGGCGGCAAGAATTGAACCAAAGTTATTGGAATTAATATCACAGAGGTCCACGACACGATTAAAATAGGAAGACATCACGGAAATGGGTGACCTCATTAAAATATCTTTCCTGTCAGGGTTGCAGTAAAAAGTGAATCATGATTTGGTGTTCGCTGTAGGTACTAAAGAATTACACTTATACAATAGCAACGGACAAATAGCGACATAATTCTCCTCATGTAAAGCGTTGTGAAATTAAATTTGTTCAGCAGAGCGTCGTAATCGATATGTTTATCGTGACGAGATCCCTTATGTAAGGAATACAAACATTTCATTTGGACAAACTCTACAGAATTTACATTGGTTATATAAGTAAGAAACCAGATCAAAGCACCGTGTTCTGGTCGGCACCGAATCAGTATAAGAAATAAAGCAGATAATGCTTTCATGTTATGGAAATCCTTGCAACTGCGATAAATGAATTCGTAGGTTTTATAACATTTGGATATAGTTTGGAGACCTGGAAACATCCTACTTTTCCGATGGCTTGCAGAGAGTGGAGCACTGTTTGATAAAGTGTATTAATCTTCGAGGAGACTATATTGAAAAATAAAAATAGAAAACCACGCCAATACCGTGTTTGTCTTATCGATTCCGAAAACATTTCAAGTCACCCTCGTAAACGAATATTATTGTATTTGTTTGTGTAATTAGTAGTTAATAGTTTAATTAGTCAAAATTTACTTTTCAGGGCAATATTGTTTATAATGTAACATTATTTATATTTCACGTTAAAAAGTCTTAACCATATGGTGGTGATGAGGAACGTGTTAGGTGTATACCATTTCTGTTCTTAACGGATAAATATATAAAAAAAGTGTTGAATTAGAAAGCAAAAAATAAGTTTTAATGTGGTTTACAGCTGACTCCAAAAAAGAATTCCGAGAATTATTCATGACAATCATATTTTAAAAAAATTCAGAATCGTTTCAAAAAGAAGTTTGCTATATCACATTATTATTTCGTTGACGTCAATGTTTTGAAAGGAAAGTCGAAAAAGAAGAAGAAGACAAGATCATCACCATTGACTGAAAGACATCAAGAACGAAGGGTCGCAGTGAGAGAGAGTCGCAAATTCGCAGAGACAATTTTCCAGTTGAGAGCGTTGTCCCGTGGGGAAAATTACAATATTTATGATGTCATTTAGATAGTCGATCGTCGCTTTGTGAACGGTTCGGGGTTGACTGTGACAATCGTGATCATTTTAAACGACATCAATAATGTATAGCAGCAATTAGATGGTATTCAATACGATTACGAGATGTGAGAAGGGGTTTCGTTCTAAAGGGTACATGTAGGTGGTGAATTATATGAATACAACTTGCAGCGAAAGGTTCCGGGGTGTTAAATTCAGATTTTAATGAAACTCTGTAGGTAAGAAGAGTATGCTGAGACTTGAAAATAAAAAAAAATTCGTTGGAGCTGAAATTTACTATGAGGTGGTGAAACACCTCTTCGAATATTAAGAGATTTTCAGTTTTCTTGATTAAATTCTTGAACGGAAATAGATGGAACAAAAATTTGTTTAAAGTATTGTACCTTATCGAAACGTCCTTCAGGACACGTGAATATGGTATATACAGGATGTTACGCCACTCCCTTATGCTGGAAAAAGTAACGTGAAAAATCTGCTATGGGTAGAAAGGCGAAAGACAACGCATAACTTTTCTAGCGTGTACTAATGCTAGTCGTACATACACAATTACCGATGTTGGTTTATGGAATGATTATAAAGAGATGGATGATGCACATTAAGAGGACGACGCTTCGATTGAAATAAAAAATACTGTGAGTGACGCGCAAGCTGTAGGAATTTTTAATCAATCATCATTAGATTGGGCTGAAGAAAAAGACATTATTATAGTCCGATATTTTAGTGCTCCGTAAACTACGGGTAATGGCATTAGAAAATACCAAGCTTAAATGTACGGAAACAAAAATAGGACATTATTTCTCAAAATAAATTTAATAAAATTTGATTTATTTTTTTAATATTGTGTATTATGTTATTCATTGTTCATAATTTATTGTTTAGTAAACATACATATTTTTTTTATGCAATTTCTTTATAAACAAAATAAGGTTCGCAAATGCAAACTTTCAGTAATGTGAACAGTACTTGGCTGATATCGTTCACAAAATCAAGCCTCTACTGTATTTTGCGCGTATTTTAATGTAGTTGTGATGTTTTTAAACATAGATTTGAGAAAAAGAATTTTCTATATTAACAAAGTTAGGTGAAACAAAAGAAGGGTCACATCAAAATAATAAGCAACTAGGAAAGAAAGGGGAAGAAATAAGAAATGAAAAGAAAAAATACTAGAATTAACACATGGGCTGAAAAGTCCCGGGCCTAACACATAGATGACGCTAGTTTTATTGCAGTCAGCTTTCTCTCAGTTAGTACTAACCTTCAAAAGACAGCTGTTAAAATTTCGTGATATTCTATTCATTAGTTTGTGAGTTATTGAGCTAAGAGTCACGCTACTTTTGTTATTTTCAAAACAATGGATCAAAAATAATTTCGTGTTTAAATTTTACACTGCTTCTTGATGGGAAAAAATACCGTTCAAGCGAAGCAATGGCCTGAAAAGTGTTACGGGGACTCCGCTCCATCAGAAACAACAATAAAACGTTGGTTTGCTGACTTCAAACGTGGTCGTAGATACACCGATGATGCAAAACGCAGTGGACGTCCAAATGAGGCGGTAACACCAGAAAACATGAAAAAAATCCACAAAATCGTTTTGAATGATCGAAAAGTGAAGTTGCGTGAGGTAGCTGACATCGTAAGGATATCAAAAGAACGTATTGGCTTTATATTGCATGAGCATTTGACTATGAGAAAGCTCTGTTCAAAGTGGGCGCGGCGTTTGCTCACTGTTGATCAAAAACAAGAACGTGTTGATGATTCTGAGCAGTGTTAGGCCATGTTTAAACGTAACAAACGGAATTTTTGCGTCGATATGTGACAATGGGTGAAACACGGATCCATCACTCCGGAATCAAAACGATCGTCATCTGAGTGGACAACAACTGGTGAACCTCGTCGAAAGCGCCCGAAAGCACAACAGTCGGCTGGAAATGTTATGGCCTCGGTACTTTGGGATGTGCGTGGTGTAATATTCATCGACTATCTTGAGAAAGGAAATACCATCAACAGTGAATATTATATAACGTTATTGGAGCGTTTGAAGGCCGAAATTGCAAAGAAACGACCGCATATGGCAAAGAGAAAAATTTTGTTTCATCAAGACAACGAACCGTGTCACAAGTCAATCAAAACAATGGCAAAACTACATGAATTGAACTTCGAATTGCTCCCACATCCACTGTATCCGCCAAATTTGGCTCCCAGCGACTACAGGCTGTTCGCAGACCTCAAAAAGATTCTCACCGGTAAGAAATTTCGCACGAATGAAGAGGTTATCGCTGGAACTGAGGCCTATTTTGAGGCAAAAGATAAATCATATCAGATACAAAAGTGGTATTGAAATGTTAGAGCGGCGCTGGAGAGATTGCGTTGCTCCTGACGGAGATTACGTTGATGAATAAAGCTAATTTTGAACCAGAAAAACCGTGTTTTCTTTGTTAGGCCCGGGACTTTTCTGCCCATGTTTTGATCAGACTTGCTTGAAAAGGTTGATGTAAAATTGATAGGTCAAAAAAAATTAATCTATTGGAAACTTGATTGCAGTTTATGAAACGAATATTAAAGCATAGCGACGAAGAAAGGAAATTCTTTTATTTCTAATTATTCACGAGCAAAGGCAAATTGATTATAACGATGTAATTAACTTCTACCCTTTTCATTATCAGTCCGAAATATCTCGTAGTTGTTAGTCTTTGAACGACTCCCATCTTGTCTCCTATCTTCTTTTTCTACACTCATCCCATAAAGCTGGTGAAAGTTATTTCTGTAATATTACACGTTCGCAGAGGCAAACGGGAAAGACCGGAGTCAAAATATCCAACAAATAAAAACTAATAACACGTTTGACGTTAAGTTTGACGGGATAGGCGTGCGGGATTGTTTAGATAGACGAGTCGATGGCGCCAAGAGGCGCTGCGGTCGATCCTGCGACAAACCACGATCGCGAGACCGTGTGTCCCTTGTCAACGCGGCCGAAGCTAACTCGAACGGTTTGGATGTGGCGGTAGACGGCGGGAAATAGTCGGCTCTTAAACGCGCCGAGGATGAAGATGAGGAGACACTGTTTTGACAGATGTATTTTTAGGAACACTTAAATTTGATTTCTATTAGTTCTTAATTGACGACTGTTTTAAGAGTTTTAGTCGCCGTTTTAGCAATTATAAGACAATTTTGAGCTACTCGCTGCCAACGAGTATTCTTTTTCTCTTTTTACCGATGTCAGTCAGAATAAGATTTAAGGGCATCGGATTAGAATGAATTTCAATGGTAATCTTTAAATGTTAAATCTTGTTTGCTAGATCTATTGCTATCTATTAATTTACAGGAAGAAAGAATAAGAAGATATAATGGATTTAATCAAGTAATAGTTATTATGAACGACACCATGCAAGGCAAAGCTTTTTCGAAGGATGACTACTTGCACTACTGTAAAATTTCAAAAAAATCGTACCTGACTCTCTTGAAATATTTTCTGGCTTTTCTTGATAGCTTTGGCGTGTTTCGGATCGAATTGTGAAACTATCTTCCTTACATCACCGAATTCGCAGTAGTAAAACGCAGCCCTTAAAATGTTTCCAGCGCGTAGTAATCGGCTGTGGCGGTGCAGGCACTTTGGGACACAGTTCGTCAAATATTTTTGTACGATTTGGGGACTTTAGAAATACTGTCGTCGTATGAGCTATTAAAGCATTTACTTGCGCATAACATGTAGGTATCAATTGCGCCATAAGGTTTAAAGCATGGACTTTACATATTAACACATGGGCTGAAAAGTCCCGGGTCTAACAAAGAAAACGTTTTTTTTGGTTTAAAATTAGCTTTATTTATCAACGTAATCTCCATCAAGAGCAACGCATTCATTCCAGCGCCGCTCTAACATTTCAATAACACTTTTGTAGAACGATTTTTCTTTTGCCTCAAAATAAGCCTCAGTTTCAGCGATAACCTCTTCATTCGTGCGAAATTTCTTACCGGCGAGCATTTTTTTGAGGTCTGCGAACAGCCAGTAGTCGCTGGGAGCCAAATCTGGCGAATACGGTGGATGTGGGAGCAATTCGAAGTTCAATTCATGTAGTTTTGCCATTGTTTTGATTGACTTGTGACACGGTGCGTTGTCTTGATGAAACAACATTTTTTCTTTGCCATATGCGGTCGTTTCTTTGCAATTTCGGCCTTCAAACGCTCCAATAACGCTATATAATATTCACTGTTGATGGTATTTCCTTTCTCAAGATAGTCGATGAATATTACACCACGCACATCCCAAAATACCGAGGCCATAACCTTTCCAGCCGATTGTTGTGCTTTCGGGCGCTTTGGACGAGGTTCACCAGTTGCTATCCACTCAGATGACGATCGTTTTGATTCCGGAGTGAAGTGATGGATCCATGTTTCATCCATTGTCACATATCGACGCAAAAATTCTGGTTTGTTACGTTTAAACATGGCCAAACACTGCTCAGAATCATCAACACGTTCTTGTTTTTGGTCAACAGTGAGCAAACGCGGCACCCACTTTGAACAGAGCTTTCTCTATAGTCAAATGCTCATGCAATATAAAGCCAATACGTTCTTTTGATATCTTTACGATGTCAGCTAACTCACGCAACTTCACTTTTCGATCATTCAAAACGATTTTGTGGATTTTTTTGATGTTTTCTGGTGTTACCGCCTCATTTGGACGTCCATTGCGTTCTGCATCATCGGTGTCTCTACGACCACGTTTTAAGTCAGCAAACCTACGTTTTATTGTTAAAGTTTGAAGTCCCCATAACACATTTCAAGCCATTGCTTCGCTTGAACGGTATTTTTCCCATCAAGAAGCAGTGTAAAATTAAAACACGAAATTGTTTTTGATCCATTGTTTTGAAAATAACAACAATAGCGTGACTCTTAGCACAATAACTCACAAACTAATGAATAGAATGTCATGAAATTTTAACAGCTGTCTTTTGAAGGTTAGTACTAACTGAGAGAAAGGTGACTGCAATAAAACTAGCGTCATCTATGTGTTAAGCC
Source organism: Trypoxylus dichotomus (assembly GCA_023509865.1). Classification (NCBI taxonomy): domain Eukaryota; kingdom Metazoa; phylum Arthropoda; class Insecta; order Coleoptera; family Scarabaeidae; genus Trypoxylus; species Trypoxylus dichotomus. The sequence continues at coordinate 43,080,732 of CM042081.1, forward strand.
CGGGACTTTTCAGCCCATGTGTTTCATGTAACAGATTGCCACACTTTCTGCTTTAAGAGATCATCCTCAGAAAAGCATATTAGCGGCACTGTTATTCACAAACATTAAAAGTTGGGTTGTTGAAAGTTGAAATTTGTTCAATGCCCTCAACGTGACTTAAAATTTCACCCCTAGTGCATTTTGCAACTCTTTTGGAAGCAAGTAAGATCGGTGGTGACGGTTCAAACTCTTTTATTGTACGGACCAACACATTCACCACAGAATGTTTTTGTTGATCGGTTGTTTCGTCTGCACATAACCACAATTTTCTATCCTTCAATTCTACTTTAATTCTTCTTTTAGCATAATCACGAACAGATGGCATAGAGTTTCGTAATGGTGTTCGACTTACTAATGTATAATCGGAATACTTGCTCCAGAAGGAGACACATGTTTCTTGGTCTAGTAAAGTGAACGGTACATTGCATAGGATAAAATGAACACGTACATGTATCAAATATTAATTGTTCGCTGTATCTTTTTCTTCTTGCTGGTACACATCAAATAGTAGTCGCACTTTACACATTTAATTCTATAGCCTTCGTATTCTGCATCCAAAATACGCCGTTTCCAAAACGTACCTAAATGCGACATTATCTAAGTATGTGTCTACTGACAAACACTCACAAAGACCAGTCGCATAATACTGAACAAACGTGCTTCGATACGGGTACTCGATTCTTCGTGCCGCGCGCTTCATCCCACCATGTTGTTTTCCGCACGGCACTGAAACTTTCCCCTCTTTTCCGAGACTAGCTAACACATCTACATTGACTCTGTGTCTTGAAAATAGACATTTGCTTTTCCCTCAGTTATCAAACTTAAATAATAACTTAAATAGCTTAGGCATTTAGAAACTTGTTGCGTGTATTTCGTTCAAAAATACACCTAACAGAACAAAAAATAGTATACGGAAGAAGAGTGAAGAAATACCTGTGCGCAATGGGTTAAGCGTGTTACAGAATAATTTTATTATAAACGACAAGAAAAAACAAAGATAAAAACGCTGTTAAATACAGATTTTGTCATGGTATTGGTGAACTCATTCACGAGGAAGACAATATGAAGAGACAAAAAACACTAACCCACGGATATGAGCGGTTTTTTACTCAACAGATTGCAATTCCCTTTCTGCTACTATCACCATATGAAACCCTAATAGTACACCCTATGTAATTCAAGGGATTATTCTTGGCGCTAACTAGTGCTAAAAGAATGAAACATTTCTGTAAAGTCAGACACAGCGAAGAGAAGCGGGTACAGCTTCATAGCAATACATGAGTTGCTAGCAATCCCTGTATTGCTCCAAAGAAGAGTGAGAAGCTCATGAGATTCCAATCGAAAAGTGGAATTAGAATATTACTATGGCCATTTCAGCCAACCAGGGAGAGATGGCCACACTCTTTTCGGGAGTGATGGCCATATTGGCTTTGTGATATTGTCAGTGCATAACTAAACATTTTATTCGCAGATGACAAATAGATATATAAGAAAAGTTGTATAAACGCGTGGTAGGTGGTCACAAGAAACTTTATTGGAGGCGATCAGAAATGCTAATGGAAATTGTTCTGTTCGCCGAGCTTATATTGAATTTAAAGTACTGCATAAAAACTTGCAACGTCGAGTTAAAACAGGAAATTATGGAAAGGGATACGTGGGCACTAACAGCGTTTTTAGGAAGGAGTTTATTCTCCTTTCTAAAGACGCTGTTAGTCGTCAATCACGCATATTTTAATCATGGAAAGACGAGGTTTTCCGTTAACCAGAGACGATTTGAGGACTACTGATTACCATTTGGCTCAACAGAAGTCAAACACAAATTTAATAACGAAAGGAAAAAGCTAGCTACGATTAGCTTCGCTTGTTTTTAAACTAACATTCGGAGATTGGTATTCGTAAATCGGAAAGTGTCTCCGTAGCTACAGCAAAAGTAATAAATCGAGAAGAAGACTGTTTTACTTTGTTGAAAAAGATGATGGAAGAAAGCTCTCTATTTGCCAAACTGGCAAGAATGTGAAATTGGTCTTCAATTAAACAGTAGACCAGGCAACGTACTTGCAAAAAAAGGCTCCAAAACTGTTTCTAGGGTAACGTCTGCAGAAAAATGAGAAACTATAATATTAGTTGCTTGTTGTAATGCCGAAGGCAACTGTAACATCATCAGCTTACGCTTTTTCTATTGAAGAGGCTTCCTCGCCTACAACATGACACTTTTTACCTTAAAAACATACTGCAAAAGAACCAACTAACGGTTCAGAAGCACAACATCAACGTCTAAAACAAAATTACTTCGTCAAAAATACTGTCTCATTTGTTACCTCCTATTCCAGAAAAAATATTTGGTGTTAAAAAATGGGTCAAACAAGTTGTAATTATTTTAAGATGTGCCCCACATTTAGACATTCGCAAAGAACAAAAGAAAAGAAAAACAACATAAGATTCAAAATAAGAAAGTTATGGCAAACACAAAAAAACCAGTCAAGAACAGACAGAACAGAAAATTAGTATCTTCAAGCAGTGAGGAAAATGAAGAAATAAATCTAGAATATGAAGATGGAGGCAAGTTGATGGAAACTTGTAGAGAAGACTATAGACATATTAAAAAAAGCTGTTATTGCATGAAAGTTGTACGTTTTACAGCGACATCTGTCAGAAGTATGGAAAACTGGACGATAAGTAATTAATATTTCTTTTGTGGCCGTCTTTCTCTGAAGACACGGGACAGGTGCCCATCCGCATCATTTCTTAGAAATTTCTATTGGGTATATGCTCATTTATTTTCTTAAAATTGATCATTTTATGTTGTATTACTTTTGTTATACCTTTACGTAGCAAATAAATATTATTGAAAAGGTATCATTGTGGGTGACTTTTTAACCATTGAAAAAACTATGGCCATATCTTCATTGTCAAATCTTATTATAGGAAACTTTACATATATTTTTAATAGGGTGCAAAAACAGGAGAACTGTTTTTTTCTTTTCTATTTTACTTTTAATCTTCAGAACTAGCTTTGAGTTGAAGCCGTTTTGATAATGTAATTGAATTCCTTGTCAAAGTTCTCCTGTGACAAAAGCATGTTGACTAGTCTGTTAAATAAAAAGTAAAATGCAGGTTCTTTGTGTTTATGAAAGCAATGCGATCCTGTATGTATACAGTTGTCGGTATGTTTCCTAAAAAATCAAATGCCTTGCCTGTAATTATTATTTTGAGGTCTGAAAATGGTGTAGTGTTTTTTTATTCAAAAGTTAGTTTGATGAACCACTTTAATAGATAATTGTTTTTCAGGTGTTTGTATAAATTAACTCTCTTTAACATACGTAAGTAAGGATAAATCTTGCATTCGAACTTATCCTAAAAGAAAATCACTAAGGTGAATGCCTAATTATACAAATGTTAATATATTCGTTGTATGTCGAAGAAATGGCGACGGTACAAGACGTATAACGAAAGCAATAATTATAAATGTACCCAATCAATCCGATACAGTGCCATATAACCGTCACTTCGCACTGTGATTCATGAAAGTGACACAATCAACACAGAACACTTTAACAGTCAGCTCTAGTTAGGTATATGACATAGGGGTCTCATGTTCAAACCCTATTTTCCAAAAGTGACACTGGCAACACCCCCAGCACTCCGGTATCCCCACCAGAACAGCGCGCCATTGGTCTAAAACGTAACCAGTAACCGTGGTAACAACATATCGGACTGCCAATGAAAGTATTCTGCTACAAGCTGTCTACGTTCCACAAGAACGTTTACGTCAGTATCATCTCACGTTCCCTAACAGCTGCAACAATCGGATCGCAGTTGCAGCTTGTTAATATATACATACATGGAGATATATACACACATACACGCACACTTATACTCGACAATTTCCTATTTATAACTTTGTTCGTTTTAATTAGATCAAAAAAAAGGGGACTCAAATGAACGCGTTAGATTTGTATGGCATAAGTGCGCGAATAACAACACGACGTACACCTTAGGTTTAAATTTTCGGCTAGGAAGGGCAGTGAAAAAGAACGCTGGCAACTCACATGGCCCTAGGTTTAAGTTCCGGACTATGTTCCGGAAGTTCTGGTCCGGGTTCCGGTGGCCACTCGGATACGTCTTCGTCTCCCGGAGTAAGTGTGCCGATTCCGGTAGCTCCGGCACCTATTCTACCCAATCCCATGTTCGCATTGCCTACCCTGAACTTTACAGTATCTCAAGTGGCGGCTGTTTGTGAAACGCTCGAGGAAAGCGGTGATATCGAAAGATTAGCGAGGTTTCTGTGGTCATTGCCGGTGGCCCATCCGAATATTAGTGAACTGAACAAAAGTGAAGCTGTATTGCGGGCACGCGCCATCGTCGCCTTTCACAGTGGTAATTTTAGAGAACTCTATGGTATCTTAGAGACGCATAAATTCACGAAAAGCTCTCACGGAAAACTCCAAGCGATGTGGTTGGAAGCGCATTATCAAGAGGCCGAAAAGTTGAGAGGTAGAGCTTTAGGTCCTGTCGACAAGTACAGAGTCAGGAAGAAGTTTCCGCTGCCCAGGACGATATGGGACGGTGAACAGAAGACGCATTGTTTTAAGGAAAGAACGAGAAGCCTTTTAAGGGAGTGGTACCTTCAAGACCCTTATCCAAATCCGACGAAGAAGAGGGAATTAGCCCAGGCCACCGGACTTACGCCTACGCAGGTCGGAAACTGGTTCAAAAATAGGAGGCAAAGGGATAGAGCAGCGGCGGCTAAGAATAGGTTGGTGTGATTTATTGCTTTATACAAATAGGTAATAAGGTGGACGTAATAATAATCAATAATATGGGGTTTCGAAAACGAAGGCACATAAATCTTTTTCTCGAGTTTTTACACTTCTTCTGCCACGCAGTGTGTATTTGGAAATATTTCAATATAAGACAAATGGAGAGAGATTATGAGATGATAACTGTTATTAGCTCGAGGCTGCGGAATTATTTAAAGATTCTAAATTGTGTTCGTTTATTATGTAGTGGTACCTTAGAGACCTTATAAAACCATTTTTATCTACGTATATTTAACTTAGTCAACCTATGAAAGATAATACCATTTCTTTTGCTATAATCAGAAGTTTGCAATTATAAATTGAAACCATATTAGGACATTATCATAATGAATGGATATATAGTTCTTGGGTGAAATTGCTGAATTTAAAGCTCATGTTTCTCTTCATTTAGTAAGTTGGTTTAAATTTACAAATCTTCTGGTTACCCTTAATGTATTTTGGCGAAAATTATTGCCACTACGTATTTTTAATCTATCAGAAGTTCCAACATGGATTTAGATTCAAAAAAATTCTCACTTGAATGAAATAAATTATAAACTGTCATGTGTTTTCCAAATAAGTGCTTCTAAAGTAATTTCTTGTATTGGTCACATATCAACATGCATCTATTCTGTAGGACAAAATGCGCGCCTACTTAAGCTTCTTTTTTTTTTCTAGTTTCTAACTCAGTTTTCGGTATTTAAATTCTTTAAGAATTATACAATTTTTCATGATTTAAACATCAACATAAAATGAAGTTACCTTCTTATACAGTCAGTGAAATATCTATAGTTCTGTATGAACCTTTGCACAGAATATTTGGTTTTCAAAATAACTTCAAACGTCTGGGTCTTCATACTGTCTATCAATTTGGTTAATGATGAAATAGGAATCATTCAAACACCTCATTATCGCAGGCTTTAGTTCTTTGTTGTTATCATACTGTTTATTATTGGAATACAACTCTCTTGTTAATATTCCTTAAAGATTTTCGATGGGGCTCAGATCGTGCGAGCTACCAGGCCATTATAATAAATTAATTTCCTTTTAATGAAACCACTGGAATTATATAGCTGCATTGTTTTGTCGAAATATCTAGTCTAGCAATTGTTTATCAAAATATCAGAACCATTTCCAGAAGTTGCATATAGGAATTGGAATTCATTCGTGTATAAATTAAATATACAAGGGTTTTATTGTTATGGGTAAAAGCCGTCCGAACTGTTACACTATCGCCACCAAAATTTCGGCTCATCGCAAGTTCAGTGTTCTTGCGCAAATCGTGCCAACATCATTTGAAACCATCAGGTCCATCCAAGTTAAATTTCTTATTCCACTCATGATCCCATCTTATATGATCTTGCGCAAACTTCAGTCTTGCCTACTTAAGGATGAAACCTATTTTAGCCATCAAAAACCAAATTCATAAAATTGTTGATGAGGTGGTGGGATCGTCCTATTTTCTTAGCTATGGGTTGGTTTGAAAACCTTACCTCTTATAACAATTTATTTTTGCTTTTTCCTCTTCGGATAGCAATTTACCTCAGCAAATAACTTCTTATCTCCTTCAATCAGTATAGCTTCATGGCTCATAGTCGTTCTACTTACACAAACATAACAATCATAGCTCGATTTCTGTCGAAGCACCTCGATAATCCAGACAATTAGATGTTATTTGCACCCATATGGCAAAAGATTTTGATTATATTCATCAGGCATTGTTTCTTGATAAATTCGTCACCATTGGCTTCTCCATGTCGCTAGCTTTGTTTTCAAGTGCAACCTCACTGGCGGAGTTATATGTGAATTAGAAAAGCTTACGTTTCCATTGCATTTTAACCTTTTTTCCGTGATGTTTATTAATCCCCTATGCTTTGAATTCAAGTGTCCTAAGTTACTTTTTGTAGATGATGTAAAGCTCGGTCAGTAGTTTGGATTATTGTGTATTCCTTTAAAATATAATAATAGCAATAAATTAAGTATGATCGTCTTCAAGTCAAAGTATTTTAGAAAAATTGTTTGTTATCATCCTCAATTATTACTTTGACAATTTTGGAACAGGGGCTCATTTCGTAAAGGATTTTAAGTGCTACTTTCGATTGCCAGTCGAATTAGTGATGCACCCAAGATGGCTTTATGGAAGTTAGGTTTTATCATACGAATGATACGCTACTTTACGTTGACTACATTTTCTTGCTATGTTTCAGTTTTGTAGTTTAAAAATTGTGCAAATTCAGACTTGTTTTTTATTTTAATAAGTGTATGCACTCAACGGAAGATACTGAATATTCAGTATTCCATTTCAGTCATAAAATGCTTCTGAATTTATACAAAATAAATTTAATGTAAAATTTTAAACTCTATTTGCCTAGTCTTTTAAATGACATTAGCTACATTGTCCTGTATTCATCCTCTAGGTCAATAAATATATTTTATTGTGTAAAACGTAAGAATAACATAACACATGGGCTGAAAAGTCCCGGGCCTAACACATAGATGACGCTAGTTTTATTGCAGTCACCTTTCTCTCAGTTAGTACTAACCTTCAAAAGACAGCTGTTAAAATTTCATGATATTCTATTCATTAGTTTGTGAGTTATTGTGCTAAGAGTCACGCTACTTTTGTTATTTTCAAAACAATGGATCAAAAACAATTTCGTGTTTTAATTTTACACTGCTTCTTGATGGGAAAAAAATACCGTTCGAGCGAAGCAATGGCTTGAAAAGTGTTATGGGGACTCCGCTCCATCAGAAACAACAATAAAACGTTGGTTTGCTGACTTCAAACGTGGTCGTAGAGACACCGATGATGCAGAACGCAGTGGACGTCCAAATGAGGCGGTAACACCAGAAAATATCAACAAAATCCATAAAATCGCTTTGAATGATCGAAAAGTGAAGTTGCGTGAGTTAGCTGACATCGTAAAGATATCAAAAGAACGTATTGGCTTTATATTGCATGAGCATTTGACTATGAGAGAGCTCTGTTCAAAGTGGGTGCCGCGTTTGCTCACTGTTGACCAAAAACAAGAACGTGTTGATGATTCTGAGCAGTGTTTGGCCATGTTTAAACGTAACAAACCGGAATTTTTGCGTCGATATGTGACAATGGATGAAACATGGATCAATCACTTCACTCCGGAATCAAAACGATCGTCATCTGAGTGGACAGCAACTGGTGAACCTCGTCCAAAGCGCCCGAAAGCACAACAATCGGCTGGAAAGGTTATGGCCTCGGTATTTTGGGATGTGCGTGGTGTAATATTCATCGACTATCTTGAGAAAGGAAATACCATCAACAGTGAATATTATATAGCGTTATTGGAGCGTTTGAAGGCCGAAATTGCAAATGAACGACCGCATATGGCAAAGAAAAACATTTTGTTTCATCAAGACAACGCACCGTGTCACAAATCAATCAAAACAATGGCAAAACTACATGAATTGAACTTCGAATTGCTGCCACATCCACCGTATTCGCCAGATTTGGCTCCCAGCGACTACTAACTGTTCGCAGACCTCAAAAAAATCCTCGCCGGTAAGAAATTTCGCACGAATGAAGAGGTTATCGCTGAAACTGAGGCCTATTTTGAGGCAAAAGATAAATCGTTCTACAAAAGTGGTATTGAAATGTTAGAGCGGCGCTGGAATAATTGCGTTGCCCTTGATGGAGATTACGTTGATGAATAAAGCTAATTTTGAACCAAAAAAAACGTGTTTTCTTTGTTAAGCCCGGGACTTTTCAGCCCATGTGTTAATGGTTAGAATTCTCTGTTATAACTCTATATGCATCCATTAATAGACATTAATCAGCTCAATTTAACAACGGTATTAAAATAATATACAGTTAAATAGTAGTAGCAATAATTATTGTGTAATGTTAATTTATTATCCATTTTATAATGTAGTTTTTAGGTTTTCAATTTATTTTGGCTTGAAATTGGACTATTAATTTGTTAGCAAACGTATTATGTACGTATAATCTACTTTATTGTGTGTTTATATTTAAGAAATAAACGGGAAATATAAAATACGTCAGCGCCTTTGAAGGTTTGTAATGGTGTTGTTCGAAAAATATTGGTTATTTTAGTCTGCTTTGAGAATCTTCTGTAATTTTGTAGTTTCAACTGGATTACATTATTTGTCTATTCTGGCTTATCCTCCAAAATTTCTAGAAATTTTAGGGCATCTTTTTACAAACTATTTTGTCGAATTTGTAGTATTTTAACAATTGCATATTTTGTTTAATGTATTCAGTATTAATTGCTGGATATATGAGGAATTTTAAGTTGGCCATTAATATAAAATAAATATCGTGTAAAAACTATATTATTGAAATATGTTGTAGATATTAATTATTGTGGATAGCTGTTACATATCATCTTAAATCCACAGAATAGATTCTAAAATTTGTTTAAATTTAAATTTTACAAATTTGTTTTTTTTTTTTTCGTTGTACATTTGTGAACATTTTCTGTAAAGAAAAATTACTCTCAATTGTAATTATTATCATAATTTTATTATTATTATTATTATTATTATTATTATTATTATTATTATTATTATTATTGCTATTGTTTTTGAAAAAGAATGCTTGTATGGTTGTTTTTCATTATGGGGAGTTGTAACACTAAAACTTTTGAAATCACCGCAGTGTTTTGCTGTGTTGCACACTGTTTTTTAATCTAATTAATTTAATGATGAAATTAACACAAAAATAGTTTAATAAGGTCTCTATTATATCAGTCCACGGCTTATTATTTTTAAATGTCTATTTTCTTCTATAACTAAAAGCACGATAGCGATTTTCTCAAGAAATTTTTGGTATATTTTTATGTACCAATCAAATAAATAAATGTTTTAGTTATAAGGTGAAATAAATTCTCACTGATAATCGTACATAAATCGTATTGTACTTTCTAATTATCAGTTAAAAGTAAAATGTATCTTTTATATTGCTTTATTCTTACATTCAACGTGTTATTAGATATGTTGCCGACGGTAACCGCGTCACTCTTCCATACTAATGACCTGCTATTTGTGATAGGAAAGTAGAACACCTTCTAATAACACAATATATGATTTGAATTCTTGAATTGTTTGTTTTTAAAGGTGAACTTTAATATAATACTTTGGGTATAAAAATCGATTTGACTTCAGTTATTCCAGTTGAAGACTGGAGTTATTTATACTAAAGTTCTGGAATATAACTGACTAATAATCTGGAAAATATTGTTACTGTTATGATCCGATAACTAAACTTACATTGTATAGAAATTTAGATTGCATAAGATAAAACCAAATTCTTCTACGGTACCGAAAGTTTAGTTTCATTGACAAGTTATGATTTGAATGAAATAAAACAGAAGCAAATGTTGTATACACGCCTAGCATTATTTTCAGCCGCAGGGCAGAGATAAGTGACATATATTTAAACAAATATTTTCCACATTAACAACAAATAACGTCTTCTATTATAGTTTGAGTGCGGGCAAAGTATTCAGCGTAATCTCTTTCTACTTTCAAACACCTTAATATTACTCTAACTACAACACTTCGCCATAATTGAACGCGCGTTTCGACAGCTAAGCTATCATCTTCAGTAGTAATACTGAACTAAGAAACTAAACTAGAACTAACTATTTGTACCCTATTAAAGTTACGGTTATCTCAATACAGTCATGCGTGATTTAATAAAGAGTAAGCCTGGAATTTAGAGGACCTAAGTCTGTGTTCATCGAAATGTGTTTGTTTTTGTAAATTTCCATGCCATCATACCAATTTAAATAAACATTATGTTTAACAAAATTACGACTTTCTTGCAATTAACCAACGTTTCTAAATTTCTGAAAAAATATCAGTCACGGTAGGATTTGAACCCACGATTTCTATAGGATAGGACATCAAACCCTATTGCGTAAACTGGGTGTATGGGGTAGCTCTGACGATCTGATATTAATTTTCATTAATGCCCTTCCTCATCCGGCTTGATGAGGAAGATCAGTAATGAATCATCTGAGGCTTTAGATCTGCGTCTTCAGACAGATGTTATTTCTACAGATTTCGCTAAGGTTTCGATAGGGTAGAACATCAAACTCTATTACGTACACTGAATGTATGAGGTACGATCTGATATTATTATTGTAATCCTATCTGAGTGGGCGTACCAATCACATTGAGGGCTGTGGTTTTCGGTAGGGCTAACGTCTGTCTCTTTCGCGTGTGCTACAGGGCTCTGTTCTTGGACCGCTCCTATTTATTTTTCCTAACCGGATTATCTCTAAATTATCGATGATCTTAACCTTATTTTGTAACCAATTTTGTATCTCCTCTTTTCTCCGCATTGTTGTTGCACCTTACCATAACCTTGCGGTTATGATAAGGCGCATTATCCATTACTACGACAGCATTCTCTGGTAAATAATGTATTATTTTAGTAAACCACTCCTTAGAAACTATAGAATTCATTTTCTCAGTATGTAATATTACAAGGCAACGTCTCCTACTGGATGGAATTTTTAATCCTGTGGTAAGTCCTTCCACAAAGACCTGTCTATGACTTAAAACATACTTTCAGCATTTTATGGCCCTCATTTAACCAGGTTTTCCATCTTACGATATCATCTCTTCCAATAAGAACACTGTTCCTGCCATGTTTAAGGTATCTGCAACATATAGCAGTATTATATTTAATTATATAAATACACTAAAAATATTCTTACTTAAATTTCAGTTGCTTCCTTAAGCGATATAATGTTGATTTGCTTTCTCTCGTTTCCTTGGAAGAGACTAGATAGTTGTACTTTTAGCAGTACTGATGCTAGGTTCTGCATCCATAATTGAGAGGAACAGCTACAGGATTGTGATTTCAGCACAACTAAAATTCTCTTTATTTGCAATTTATTTACATAATCCATTAATTTAAAACTACCGATTCGTAAACGTGATATAAACAATGTTAAGTATGTCAAAATCTTTGCAGCAAAAAGGGATTATATTATATTATATTGTGCGATTTCGCCTTGCTTTCAGTCAATAAGAAATAACTGTTGCTTGGGGCTGTTCAGAAATTTGACTGTTTCTTTTTGGAATATTGTACGTATAGCAGAAGTAGAAAATTCAAAAACAATTCTTAACAAAGGGGATAAATGATGATTGTGTTGCTAATGTAGAGTCTACATCAGCACGCAGCTAAACTAAAATGGTAAGTAACAACAAGTTTTTACAGCCTTAATTCCAATATATATAAAGTATACAATTTTGATAATGTATCCTATTAAATAATGTAGGCACATCAATTATGTTAAAACAATGGAATTTACCTCTAACAACAAGATAACTATCAAATTCTGTTTACCGTGGAAGGTGAAATTTTCGTAAATTACTTTTGTTTCTACCTCGCATATGATTTATGAGGTATTTCCAAATACCTATTGTTTTAAGAATTACTAGAAATGCTTCTTAACTATATTTGCTTATCTTACGTCAGTACCTGGTAAGGATTATTTGTCTTGTCATACTTCCTATTTGTAATATAAATAATCTGTTTCCCTGAATGCTGGCGACAGTCATTAAGTGGATCAATGTTGCTGGAGATCCATTAATACAATTTTCTACACTATTAATGCCTTTGACGTGCATATGCAACTAAAGGGGTACCCATGTAAAGTGAATGCTTGCGTTAATACGCATTTGGATGCCACGATTTCTCTTTGTTTGCTGAATGCAATTGATAAGTTAATGGTGTTTAACTTTTGAAGACGACGCCCTTTAACTTTCTTATTACATAATACTAGGTAGTGTACTTTTCGAAATATAAAAAAATATTTTACTTATAACTTTCGAAATACACTTAATCGGATTGTCTTTTCTGTACGTAAAAATGTGTAAAATTTTCGGCAAGCGAACACTGACAATGTTTCGGTAAAGTGTCCTTTGAAATCAATGCGGTTGCTTATAATGTTTCAGCAACAATTCGATACTTTTAATAATATTTCACCTCTTTGTTTTTAAAATGTGCCTAAACTGAAGTCTGTACCTGTTTGTCGTTACTGAAATAGCCCCAGCGAAAATGCCTTTAAAATTTCCAAACCGATAACAATTACAGTGCCCATTGCGATTTTTGCTGACTTCTAAATGAGATTTGTATTTTACTAATTTGGGTGTACTGAATACGAAAATCATATTAGTTTTTGCGTATCACGTCAAAATTTAATTTTATGCCCTACTGTACTTTTTGAAGAAACACTTATGCGGCTAAGTAGTTAATCAAGAACCGATGAGATATAAACCAAAGCATAAAATTTCAATAATTTACTCAAGACTACGTACTTTGTATTATATCTGAACTTAGCAATATATTTACTGCAGGTCATGATCAGATACCATTACGTGTACCTAACACATGGGCTGAAAAGTCCCGGGCCTAACAAAGAAAACACGGTTTTTTTGGTTCAAAATTAGCTTTATTCATCAACGTCCATCAAGAGCAACGCAATCATTCCAGCGCCGCTCTAACATTTCAATACCACTTTTGCCTCAAAATAGGCCTTAGTTTCAGCGATAACCTCTTCATTCGTGCGAAATTTCTTACCGGCGAGCATTTTTTTGAGATCTGCAAACAGCCAGTACTCGCTGGGAGCCAAATTTGGCGAATACGGTGGATGTGGGAGCAATTCGAAGTTTAATTCATGTAGTTTTGCCATTATTTTGATCGACTTGTGACACGGTGCGTTGTCTTGATGAAACAACATTTTTTTCTTTGCCATATGCGGTCGTTTCTTTGCAATTTCGGCCTTCAAACGCTCCAATAACGCTATATAATATTCACTGTTGATTGTATTTCCTTTCTCAAGATAGTCGATGAATATTACACCACGCACATCCCAAAATACCGAGACCATAACCTTTCCAGCCGATTGTTGTGCTTTCGGGCGCTTTGTACGACGTTCACCAGTTGCTGTCCATGTTTCATCCATTGTCACATACCGACGCAAAAATTCCGGTTTGTTACGTTTAAACATGGCCAAACACTGCTCAGAATCATCAACACGTTCTTGTTTTTGGTCAACAGTGAACAAACGCGGCACCCACTTTGAACAGAGCTTTCTCATAGTCAAATGCTCATGCAATATAAAGCCAATACGTTCTTTTGATATCTTTACGATGTCAGCTAACTCACGCAACTTCACTTTTCGATCATTCAAAACGATTTTGTGGATTTTTTTGATGTTTTCTGGTGTTACCGCTCATTTGGACGTCCACTGCGTTCTGCATCATCGGTGTCTCTACGACAACGTTTGAAGTCAGCAAACCAACGTTTTATTGTTGTTTCTGATGGAGCGGAGTCCCCATAACACTCTTTAAGCCATTGCTTCGCTTGAACGGTATTTTTTCCCATCAAGAAGCAGTGTAAAATTAAAACACGAAATTGTTTTTGATCCATTGTTTTGAAAATAACAAAAGTAGCGTGACTCTTACCACAATAACTCACAAACTAATGAATAAAATATCATAAAATTTTAACAACTGTCTTTTGAAGGTTAGTACTAACTGAGAGAAAGGTGACTGCAATAAAACTAGCGCCATCTATGTGTTAGGCCCGAGACTTTTCAGCCCATGTATTAAATATTGTCGTTCTGCATTGGTTGGGTCATCGACTACGTTAATGAATCTTAGTTTAAGGGCAAATATATTCACTACAAAATTGGAAAATTGCGGGAATAGTTTCCGTGTTTAAAAAGCTAGAAAAGAATCAATTGCAGAATTATCGACCAATCTTCACTCTTTCTAACTTAAACCAAAATATATGAGCAAAAAGCTAAAGCAAACGAGCAAGTTAAAATATAACATGACGCATAAGATAATGTATGGATAATTTTTCATTTACAGTACTTATTAGAGTATTTATTATTTATTTTTAAACACTATTCCGGTATACTTCGAACCCAGTGCTTCATTTGGCATTGTACTCTTTCTCAAACATTGAATATTTTCTTTAATATGATGCTAAACAGTTGGAAACTTTTCAGTGACAGAGACCGTCAATGTAATTTTGACAATGTCGGTGATGCATAAATGCAGCAGAGAAAATACTTGTCAACAGGTACAAAGTAGATTGCTTTCGAAGTTTATAACATTGTAAAGGGAGAATATAACGAAAGATAAACAGAGAATACTGAATGAACCTGCGAATTAACAGAAGTGCCCATTGGAACAATATATAAAATAATAAAAAAATTGCTATTGCTTCTCAAAGTTGAGGTTTTCCACTGCGAATGTAATTGGTAAAAACTGTTCCGGTATCTGAAAACGTGTGTGTAATGTATAAAGATTGATAATATCGACACTCAACGTACTGAAACAAGCTTGTAGAGAATTATAAAAATGTAATTGATCGTAGAAATTACGAAATGACTTTATAGCAGTTAAAAGGTGCTAGTAATTAAATGCGACATGCTACAAAAATTACAAGGGCTAGGCGAATAAGCAATAGTGACGGCATGTGTTAGTTGTGTTTGTCTATTTCACGTGAAAAGATATTTTCTATTCTGAGAAGAGAAGTATAGGACGACGGTTACCATCTATAAAGATTTCAAAATCATCAAGTCTGGTTGACATGTAGACATGACGCCATTATTGTATTAAGAATTCCGTGAGTTGATACCAAACTTACCAGAAGTATTGTAATAGATAATCTTCTGTATCATTTACCCGGCTTACTGCAAAGCACTTCTAGAAGAAGGGTATCGAAGAACATGAAAAACTAATTAGTGGAAATAATAAAAACAAAGAGCTTTAAGCTGTTAAGGAATGTTATGCAGATTTATAAACCAGAAGAGCAACATGTAAGACCTTACATTTATTACCATCTTATGTTTAACCCGATAGAATTGATGTTTACCTAAGTAAAAAAAACAAGACGAATATATGAATTTCTGAAATTTAACCAGCGGCATAATAAGCACTAAAAATACCGTAGATAAGTCAAAAAAACTGGAAAAATGTCATTGGATCAAGTTATAAAAGAAGAAAATGAATATATCTAACAAATGTAACGTGGTACACTTCTAATAGGCTTAAATAAGATCAAATAACAAACTTCAAAATCCTCGTTGTTGCCATCTAATTTACCGACAATCGTATCTTACTATAACTGTTTTGTTTGAACTATCTAATACGTTCCCTGTTTATAATAGGGACTAATCTAAACTTAATGATATAGTAAGTAAAATATTTCTGATTTATATAATTTATGATGTCTTATATTTTACATTTATGGATCTCAACATCATACAACTTTATAAAATTGCACGCTGGGAACAAAAGTAACGTGATTAACGCATACGGTTGCAATATGTTAGAATTGTGTCCAATTACCAGATGCATAATTTTGTATTACGTTTATTAGAATCAAAGACGCCAAGAAGACGTATTATGGAAACTGACCTTCTTCTACAAAGCCTGCATTGGCGCCGATGATATATTTCGTAAGTGGTCAGACATATCCAAAGTCGGGATTCATACGCATATGGATAGTATGTGTGTGAATGCCGGATTAGATTGATGATGGGAAATCGACGGTATTCTTTGTTATATTCGACGAGTGTTAATAGATTTCTTAACCGATTTCCGACATTAAAATACACTGACAGTATTATTAAATGTATTGTTTGCAATATCAACATTTTATCGTACAATATTTTTGTGTGTAAAAGACATGTTAACAGCTTTCCACAAAGTATTGTAGACAATGGAGAATTTCGAAAGTTTTTGGGAAAATACGTTTCCCCAACAAGTGGTAAATTGCAGTATAATTTTCATCGGGTAAAAAACTTTATTAGGGATCGAATAAAGGCAGAGTTAAAACATCAAAAGACATGGTTCACGGTAGATGAAACAAAGGATGCAAAAAAAGAATTGTGTTTTAAATGTGTTAGTACGCAGTCAAATTTTGTAGAAAACAAATGTGGCAGGGATAGTAGAAACTATAGGAAATATCTTTGGGAAGTTCAATATGTTGGCAACCCAACTTGTAATGTTGGTTACAGATAGGGGTTCGAACATGGGTAAAACTGAAAAGTTACTAAAGCAGTTTTATCCTCAATTGCTCCATATAACCTGTTTACGTCATGCATGTCATCTTGTAGCTGAGATTTGTTAGAAGCAGTCATCCAAAAGTAGATCAATTTCTAGTATTTATTAAATCTCCAAAACGCATTCGTAAGTTTAAACAGGCTTTTCCGGGCATTAGTAAGCTATCACAACCGGAATTGACAAGATGGGGAACGTAATTTAAAGCTACTTTATACAATGAGAAATTTTTACACATTATTAAACCTTATATCTTAAATTTAAATCTGCAAGAAGCCCAAGCAATCCATACTCAAATAGAACAAATTTCTGAAAATTATTCAATTCTTTTATTTCTTTATTTTTTTATCGCTTCTTTTGTTATTAATGCTAAGGATTTGTTATCGCATGTAATCTCGTGTTTATTGGGGCAATTTTACTAATTAATGGAATGGTGACCTTTCTTAATAGAAGACAAGTGTATGGAATACATCGATGGGTTTGCTTTAAGTAGCATAAGGTACGACTTGTTGTATACCTTTGGAACACCCACTATAATTGAAAGAGATTTAATATAAATGGTGTTAAATATGAATAATTTGCGTTAATTTCTTTGGCATTAGAGGATGGCGCTTAAATCCAACACCCTGTATATATCACATTCACGTGTTCAGAAAGACCTTTCAATAAAGTACAACATTTGCATTTCAATTTTTGTTCTATCTATTTTTGTTCAAGAATTAAGTCAAGAGCACTGCAAATCTGTGTATTCTCGAAGAGGTCTTTCACCTTCTTAGAGTAAATTTTCTCAGAAACAAAAAAAATATTTTCAAGTCTCAATATACTCTACTTACCTACCAAGCTTCATTAAAATCTGAATTTGGCACCCGGGAACCTTTCCTTGTAAATCCACACATTTCGATAGTTAATTAACAGTATTGCAAGTTCTGCTGATGATCTTGTTTAATATTCCAATTTTGTTGTATAATAAGAATGATTAGGGAAATTAGATTGCTGGAATAGGTATCTACCATTATTAAATCTGCAAGAAACCCAAGCAATTTCAGTAAACCACCGACTGGTTTCAGATACCGAAATCCATATTTAAATAGAGCACATTTCCGAAAATTATTCAATTCTTTAAGATACCATTTCCAAATTAGACCATCAATTACACCAAGCTATTATTACATGAACCGCTAAATATAATAGATTACCTCAAAGCCTCGTTAGGAAACTTAACAGATACTGCAGGAAGATTAAGAACCAATAAATTGTGTGTAGTTACAAATAAGACCCCCGATTTTCAAACCCTAGTGTGTAGAGACAAAAGTTTAACTAGAAAACAAGAGTGCGTATGGGATGCGAACGACCTTTTTAAATTCGGGAATACCACATCTTTGAATCTTTGCGTCACAATACATCAACAACATAATCAAATTAAAATAATAAGTAATTATTTTTAATATTTATGGCAACCGAGCCGTATGCTACTGCGAAAGCACTGCTTTCTGAAGCCTTAATTCTGAGACATTTTGGGACAAATCATATTTTTATATCAGAAAATATGACACTTAGTAATACCACAATTTATACAGGAAATTTCAGAACGTAGTTGAAGCGTATTAATACAGTACGTTGTATATCATTATTTTAAAGTTATTGGATTCAGATGGAGAATATAAGTGTATTTTATTCGAAACCAATATACACGAGTACATACTCAAAATAAGTGTTTAAGCATAGACAATGCTATTTGAATTGACTAAAGTTTGGTTTTAAAAAATTGAAATTCGAACATTTCTTAAATGAAACATATGCGTGGTATAATCAAGCATTTTTGCAATAATTATAAAAAAAAAAACATTTTCTTCTAGGATAATCTTCTGGCGCTCTTCTTACACCTTAACATTTGAAAGAAAGAAAAATACATACAACAAAAGATGTTTGTTAAAACTGTGTATTTGAGAGAAGGATATTAAAGGATTTCTGATCATTCTATATAGAATATTCAACTATTAGTAAATGAAACAGTATTTCATCGGAAACTGATAATATCATAGCCGGCAGTACACAAATCGGAATTTGTGAAAGTCTAGATTGCTTAAAAGTAGATGTAGAGCCAGGTGGTACTGGTCAATACAGTTTAAAATACCCAAAGTTTCTCTCGTGGATAATTTGAATTTCTAACTTTCCATGGCTCCACATTTCTATTCATTTATCTCAATAGACAGTGAAATTTACGACTTAACTATAGGAAAACATGGTAAACCAGTATGGTTATAATCTTGTAAAACCCAAATTACATGTGGAATGCCCTAACATTATTACACCCGCTACCTTGTACATTAGCAGGTATCAGGACCCGTTAAACTACTAATCCAGAATTATGGTGCTGAGTATATAATACAGGTGAAAGCGTTTTTAACTTGAGGATAAATTCTGGGCGTTCACTAGCATTTCAAGGTACGAAGAAAGTTGAAACTACCGGCTGAACCTGGCGCCAAGTGCAACAAATCCTATCTTTTCCTGAAAATGTTGTTATTCAAGCCTTATATTCAGGTAAATTAACCACTGATTTAATTAACAATTGGTTTCTTAATACTTGCTTATCTAGCACTGAGCCAAAGAGTTTTATACTTTTGGGCACATGGACAGGTCACTGTCCGGAGTCTTTGATGAAAGAGGTACCATCCAACAAAGATGTTCAAATATCGACGATACCGAAGAGAGCAAGAGGTATGATTCAATGAAATGAATGTCTATGGATTTCGAATATGGAATGACGACTTTCTGACCTGGTTCATATCTGGAATTATGATGTTAATCTCCACTTGTGAAATTGTAATCATTAATACATAATCAATTGTCGTCTTTTAAATATATCAGTCTGTTTGCAAATGCCTGGTATGAGTCCGGTTATATAGAGAATCGACCTGGACCATTCGTACATCCCACGAATTTTTCATTTTCAAACCAATATCTTTCCGTTTCCTACCCGTTACATTCAGTGCAATACCTTTGCATTTATTCGTTGTTCTTGTTGCGAAACCTTTTTATGCCTAAAACATTTTTTGACGACTTTCAATACCATACCAACCATTAGAATAAAAACTTTATTCATTGTTGTTAATGCTAAGGATGTTATCATGAGTAATCCAATGTTTACTGATGCAATTTTACTAATTAATGAAATTATGTCCTTTCTCAATAGAAGACATATGTATGCAATAATACATCGATGGTTTTGCTTTAAGTAGCATAAGGTATGACTTGTTCTACACCTTTGAAAATGATTTAAAATCAATAAAGGATGTTAAACAACTTGCGTTGCACATTCACGTGTTCTAAAAGATCTTTCGATAAAGTACAACAAACACGTTTTTTTGGTTCAAAATTAGCTTTATTCATCAATGTAATCTCCATCAAGAGCAACGCAATCATTCCAGCGCCGCTCTAACATTTCAATACCACTTTTGTAGAACGATTTATCTTTTGCCTCAAAATAGACCTCAGTTTCAGCGATAACCTCTTCATTCGTGCGAAATTTCTTACCGGCGAGCATTTTTTTGAGGTCTGCGAACAGCCAGTAGTCGCTGGGAGCCAAATCTGGCGAATACGGTGGGAGCAATTCGAAGTTCAATTCATGTAGTTTTGCCATTGTTTTGATTGACTTGTGACATGGTGCGTTATCTCAATGAAACAAAATTTTTTTCTTTGCCATATGCGGTCGTTTCTTTGCAATTTCGGCCTTCGAACGCTCCAATAACGCTATATAATATTCACTGTTGATGGTATTTCCTTTCTCAAGATAGTCGATGAATATTACACGACGCACATCCCAAAATACCGAGGCCATAACCTTTCCAGCCGATTGTTGTGCTTTCGGGCGCTTTGAACGAGGTTCACCAATTGCTGTCCACTCAGATGACGATCGTTTTGATTCCGGAGTGAAGTGATGGATCCATGTTTCATCCATTGTCACATATCGACGCAAAAATTCCGGCTTGTTACGTTTAAACATGGCCCAACACTGCTCAGAATCATCAACACGTTCTTGTTTTTGGTCAACAGTGAGCAAACGCGGCACCCACTTTGAACAGGGCTTTCTCATAGTCAAATGCTCATGCAATATAAAGCCAATACGTTCTTTTGATATCTTTACGATGTCAGCTAACTCACGCAACTTCACTTTTCGATCATTCAAAACGATTTTGTGGATTTTTTTGATGTTTTCTGGTGTTACCGCCTCAATTGGACGTCCACTGCGTTCTGCATCATCGGTGTCTCTACGACGACGT
Organism: Trypoxylus dichotomus; assembly: GCA_023509865.1. Taxonomy (NCBI): domain Eukaryota; kingdom Metazoa; phylum Arthropoda; class Insecta; order Coleoptera; family Scarabaeidae; genus Trypoxylus; species Trypoxylus dichotomus. The sequence goes on from CM042081.1 coordinate 43,101,943, forward strand.
TTGAAGTCAGCAAACTAACTTTTTATTGTTGTTTCTGATGGAGCGGAGCCCCCATAACACCTTTAAAGCCGTTGTTTCGCTTGAACGGTATTTTTTCCCATCAAGAAGCAGTGTAAAATTACAAGACGAAATTGTTTTTGATCCATTGTTTTTTGAAAATAATAAAAGTAGCGTGACTCTTAGCACAATAACTCACAAACTAATGAATAGAATATCATGAAATTTTAACAGCTGTCTTTTGAATGTTATTAGTAACTGAGAGAAAGGTGACTGCAATAAAACTAGCGTCATCTATGTGTTAGGCCCGGGACTTTTCAGCCCATGTGTTATTTTCGTTCAAGAATTAAGTTAATAACACTTGAAGAGGTCTTTCACTCCCTCAGAGTAAATTTCACCACAAGGTCTCAATGTACTCTACTTACCTACGAAGCTTCATTAAAATCTAAGTTTGGCACCCGGAAACCTTTCCATGTAAATCCAACCATTTCGTGCTTAGTTAATTAGCAGTAGCGAACATTCCTTTGGTAACCTTGTTTAATATTCTAATTTTGCTGTATAATAGGAATGATTAGGGAAATCAAATTGCCCAAATGGGTATCTACCATGATCAATAGTTTTTCCTGTCTGTTTCTATATTTTTTTATTGTCAGATATTTCTTACTATACTAATCTTAAAGATCTTAATTAGGAAAGCACGATTTGACAGTGCCAGATTAGCATACGCCTATCAATGTTAGTACAGTCGAAACTGTAATATACACATTTCATGATATACGAAGCTTATAACTCGTTATTTGCATATAGCATTAGACTGAATTGTTATTTACATTAGCTCAGTTGGCGATTGTGGAAAGTTGATTGGCAAGTGACAAGGGACATCTTAACATTTCAATTCTGGATGGAAATGATTAACATATTTTTTATTCGAATATTACTGACAGTTGTAAATATTAAATCCAATAAGGAACAGTTCGATCTTTTCCTTTTCGTCATTCAATTTGCATATTTTATTATTTATTACCTAACTCGACCTTTTAGAGATTTTAATTAGTACGTAAAAAGATGAAGGTTATTACAATTTTAATGTAATTTAATTATAAATCTTCCCCCGTAATGTTTTCATAATAATTCCCAATAAACTCTTTCGTCGTACTATTTTTTTGTGATATGGCTTTTCTATAAAAATTAATATTCTGTGTAGTAATGAAACAAGTATAAAAAAATTAAAGTAAAAAAGAGAGAAATAAGTTTAAGTGGGAGGATTTGGCTAACAGAGGCTTTCACTATAGTATGACTGTATGTCTGCAACATTAATGCCTTCCAATTGAGTCATAAAGAAGCTAGTAATCATGTCTCTGTATCACTCACTATTGACTGGAATGTTTCGACCATCATCATTTTTGAAAATATATGGACTAATTATTTCATGGGCCCATAAATCGCACAAAACGGTGACTTTTTTTGGATGTAATGGTATTTCGACAATGGCTTGTGGACTATCATCGCTTCAAACGTGGTAACTCTGCTTATTGACATACCTATTTAACCGAAAGTGTGCTTCATCACTGAAGAAAGTAATTATGGATCAGTAGCAATGTATTCGGCCCATTCACCAAATGCAACACATGGTCTGAAAAGTCCCGGGTCTAACAAGGAAAGTTTTTTTGGTTCAAAATTAGCTTTATTCATCAACGTAATCTCTATCAAGAGCAACGCAATCATTCCAGCGCCGCTCTAACATTTCAATACCACTTTTGTAGAACGATTTATCTTTTGCCTCAAAATAGGCCTCAGTTTCGGCGATAACCTCTTCATTCGTGCGAAATTTCTTACCGGCGAGCATTTTTTTGAGGTCTGCGAACAGCCAGTGGTCGCTGGGAGCCAAATCTGGCGAATACGGTGGATGTGGGAGCAATTCGAAGTTCAATTCATGTAGTTTTGCCATAGTTTTGATTGACTTGCGACACGGTGCGTTGTCTTGATGAAACAAAATTATTTTCTTTGCCATATGCGGTCGTTTCTTTGCAATTTCGACCTACAAACGCTCCAATAACGCTATATAATATTCAGTGTTGATGGTATTTCCTTTCTCAAGATAGTCGATGAATATTACACCACGCACATCCCAAAATACCGAGGTCATAACCTTTCCAGCCGATTGTTGTGCTTTCGAGCGCTTTGGACGAGGTTCACCAGTTGCTGTCCACTCAGATGACGATCGTTTTGATTCCGGAGTAAAGTGATGGATCCATGTTTCATCCATTGTCACATATCGACGCAAAAATTCCGGTTTTTTACGATTAAACATGGCCAAACACTGCTCAGAATCATCAACACGTTCTTGTTTTTGGTCAACAGTGAGCAAACGCGGCACCCACTTTGAACAGAGCTTTCTCATAGTCAAATGCTCGTGCAATATAAAGCCAATACGTTCTTTCGATATCTTTACGATGTCAGCTAACTCACGCAACTTCACTTTTCGATCATTCAAAACGATTTTGTGGATTTTTTTGATGTTTTCTGGTATTACCGCCTCATTTGGACGTCCACTGCGTTCTGCATCATCGGTGTCTCTACGACCACGTTTGTAGTCAGCAAACCAACGTTTTATTGTTGTTTCTGATGGAGCGGAGTCCCCATAATACTTTTCAAGTCATTGCCTCGCTTGAACGGTATTTTTTCCCATCAAGAAGCAGTGTAAAATTAAAACACGAAATTGCTTTTGATCCATTGTTTTAAAAATAACAAAAGTAGCGTGACTCTTAGCACAATAACTCACAAACTAATGAATAGAATATCATGAAATTTTAACAGCTGTCTTTTGAAGGTTAGTACTAACTGAGAGAAAGGTGACTGCAATAAAACTAGCGTCATGTATGTGTTAGGTCCGGGACTTTTTAGCCCATGTGTTATGGCTCGAACAATGATCGTGGCTTCAATTTCTGTACAAGTTGAATCTTGTAAGCACGTAAACCAAAATTTTTTCGCAAAATTTTCCATAAGTGGATGGATACAAGTTTAATTGTTGAGCACAATGACGAATTGACGCGCGCTTGTTATGTGTGATCTGTACGACGTTTTATGGGATGCGTATTCTCGTTTACAGTAGGTGGTATTGCGGAAACGATCCATAGTTTCTCGAATTAATCGCTTTGATGGACGATTATGAGTACCATAAAATGCGTGTAATGCTCGATAAATATCTCCAATTGGATCACGTTATTCAAAATAAATTTGAACAATTTGCAAACCTTGCTACAACATGAATCTATTCATGATGAATTGGCAAACCAAACTATACCCAAAACAATCGACAACTGTGTTTACAATTCTTCCGCTTCAAAAAAAAAAACCGTCAGGTATTTTATATTCATTTGAAACGTATTTATTAATTGGTTCTTATATATTCGTTTAGAAATCGTTTAAAAATTCTTTAATCTTTGGCTGTTCTTTGGTTCTCGTATTCTCTGCCGTGTATAATTTTGTAGAACTTGACGTTTCAATTATTTGGTCGTGATCTTCTTCAGAAGCAAGTAGCAACAATGGCCGTGAATATTACTTCTGTAAGATATTTTGTCGTCTTCAAGAGCCTCTACAACTTCAGACTTTATATCCGAAATGTCGTCAAAATGTGGGCACGTTAACAGTGTTGGGGTGTCATCTAGGGTTTGGCAAGCTGGTTTATTTTAGTCAGAGTTCAACCGCTCCCGCGAATTTTCTAGATTAATATTTTTGAATTCCAATTTAATGATTTGCACCGCATTTAAAAGGTGATTCCGTATTTTTCTTAATTTCAGGTACCATAATTCTTGCACAGTAGTGGTCTGAAATTGTGTCTTTCAAAACACTTTCAAGTTGTAATCTGGTTTTGGGAGAGACTACAAAATTACTGAAAATGTGGTTTTAACGTCTCTAAAACGTTTTGGTTCATAGGCTGCACCAGATGCACCAAAATTTGGCCATCAGCAGTTTATAACGAATTTTCAAGTTCGCGCACAGTACGTAAGACAATTGCCTTTTTAACGCAACAGAACGTCGAATTATTAGACCTATCCTATGTCAAGTGCGAACCTAATGATTTCTTTACGTTTCCGAAAGTCAATCCGATGCTTTCAATACTCAATTTTGACTGTGCCAAGTAGCGAGTGGATTAATTGCTTCCGGAATCAGTTCTACGCAAAAGTGCATTAATCATCGTGGGGAATACTTCGATAAACAATAAAGTCTTTAAAAGCTAGCTACTGTTTTATTACTACTCTATATAATAATAATCTTTATTTGTCCAACGATTACTATCACTTACAGGACAACAACACGTAATACTATTACAAATCAACACACATGTACAATACATTTCATAACAATTAACATAATCCTAACATAAACAAATATTCTACGAGTATATTCTGTTGAAATTGGTGACCATATGAAATATAGGGGATTTGGCCAAGATATTTGTATTGTGCCTACACGCCACGAGAAAATCAAGGGATCATGTGTAACGTGGTAGTACTTGGAAATCGACATAAGCTAATAATGATGGTGAATCTATTTCATTAGATAACAGGTTAAATAAAAATCTTGCGCTGTTTTTATGGCGACGATCTTCTAATGAATCAAAATTGTTGCTGCAGCAATGTTACAATGTTAATCTGAACCACGATTAGGGTAAATACCGCTAGCCTTATAGCTAAGGTATTTGAGGAACCGCTTTGTGCACGTTCAATTGAAATCACCTGATACGTGTAGTAAGGATACCAAATTAAGTTGGCATATTCCAATTTAGATCGAACAAGAGTATAGTACAGACTCCTTACCACTGAGATGTCACGAAAGGCGCGACACGTTCTTATTAGAAAACCCAAAGATTTAGATGCAGAAAGACATATAGCAGATATGTGATCAGAAAAGCTTAGTCTCGTGTCAAAGAGTACTCCCAAATCCCTCACCTTTTCAGTTCTTGCAATAAATGTAGAATCAACAGAGTAATTAAAAATGATCGGATTAGAGCGTCTGGTATAAGAGATCACTAAACATTTGCCAATATTTAGAGATATGCCGTTCAGAGTAGACCAATCATTAATAAGGTTAAGGTAAGTCTGTAATTTAACGCAATCAACTAGCGAATCGATAACATTGAAGGTTTTAAGATCATCAGCGTAAACTAAAACCTCACATCGCAATTTATCTAGCAAATCATTCAGAAAAATGTTAAATAAGAGTGGTCCGAAATTAGAACCCTGCGGAACTCCAGATAGTATTCTGAAGCGAGTGGACGAATAGCCATTATAAAAAACGTAACCACTCCTTCCAGAGAGGTAAGATGAAATTAATTTCACCAACGCAGGGCAGAAGCCAATAGCTTCCAATTTAGCACAAAGTAACTTGTGATTAATACGGTCAAATGCTTTAGCAAAGTCAATATAGACGACATCGACCTGTCCTCGGTGGTCCAACACTCCGGATATATACTGAGTGATATTTGCCAAGTTCGTTACTGTGGATCTACTTGACATACATCCATGTTGATGGATTGACAGAAATGGTTTAACATTAAAAAAAATATTATTATATAAAATATGTTCAAATACTTTTGCAAAGTTAGCTAAAATGTTTATAGGTCTGTAATTCGCAATTTTATATGCAAAACTTAAAAAGTAATTCTCGTATAGCATTATCTAATGTAATAAATGTGGCCGATTTTATTGCATTCTGAAAGGTTACCACCATAAACAAATCTCATCTTGAAGCGAATTTCAAAAGTTTGTTCTTTTAACATAATATATCGCGGAGTCTTTTTACTTTTTTTATGTTCTTAAAATGAATGCCAATTTATTTTCGAGATATGAAAGTGATTTTATCGTGTCTATGTTATTAGTAGGAAATAGGTGTAATGTTTAATAGATATTTTCTTTCCATAATTTAATAATACACAATAAAATTTGTGTGTAATATTTTAAATTTTTTTCATTAACTCGCGTATAACAAATTATACACGATACTACTGTAATAAATAATAATAGCAAAGATATATTTTGCTTTTCTAACTAAAGTTATTTGCCGAATAATTTAAAAAGAATATTTCATATTCTGCCCCTTAAGTTATTCGATGTCTCCGAGAACAAAAAAAAGTATTGGAAGGGGGTCAGTGGTAAACAAAATGTGCAAGTTGCACTCGGTTGTCTATAAGAACCTCATATTTATATTGTAAGTCGAAAAATTACGTTAGTTCGAAACCAAAAATGAATATCTAATGAAATCTCTATCTATCATTATTTGCATATAGAATGCCAAAACCGAAAATTAAAGAGAAAATTGATTCCATTTCTATATTTAGTTTTGTTTTTTACCAGAAAATCTTTCGATGTTTATTTGTTTATAATTAGGTTAGTATTTATTTTAAAAATTAACAAGGCGACAAAAAGAAGAAGGCTTAATATTTTGCATACCAAAGAAACGTACTTCCTATTCTACACTAATTACTAACTGCTTGGAGCATAAGGTAGTAATTATTACTTCTTATGGAAACTTTTGAATTATCGTTGCTAACAAGATCCAGTTTTAACTTTTTAATGAATTATCATATAAATTACGTGTAAGGTATTCCTATTAATAGGAATAGTCATAAAGATTATGAATGAGGTGAAAGCAGGCGTATTTTCGAACGACAGCGATCAACTAGTTGTAAACTTGTTCTGTTTTGTTTTCTTTTTTTTTAATGAAATAGATGAATAGAGATTATCCGTTCACGTCATTAGGAAGTTATTCGGTGTTTTCATTCATAAACCATGCAGGAAACGCATTTCGATTTGCTACGTCTTTTTCTGGAACATCCGATTCATTGTAGAAGACGAGGTTGTTTTCAGGTTACCTCGCCTGACTGGTGGATTGTTATGGAACGTCGTTATTAAATTTCGCCGGTTGCGCCAAAAATAATTCAGAAACTGCTGTCTATGCGTTAATTACCAGAGAAATTCTATAATAAATGAAAATCCGTGAAAAACATGGAAACATTTTAAAACGTTGTATATTGGTCTGAGAAGTAACAGACGGCCCAAGGTTATGTCGGAGTTGTTCTGCTGGAACAATGGTGTTTCACCCGATATTCGGGGACTATCAGTGTAGCGACACATCAACTACAGTCTTTATATAACTTTTGAGGTAATTTTCTTACAATAATGTGCGAAATTCGTGTAAATACGGAGCGTACCAACTCTGTTGATGCAGTTGTTTCGCGCGTCGATCACGCTCGTAAACCTCTACAAGATCCAGATATTATTGGGCAGCACATAGCAACACAAATGACTACATTAGAGTCATCATTATGGCAACGAAAACATCACCTATGTGTTTTCAGAGATGGGGATGTAGGCCTTGGATGTGATCTTTGCTAGTGCCGTGTGGTTATGAGTGTGTTAAATATATTAACTCATGCGCTTTTTGAAACTAGAAGCGTTGTCAAATTATTTGGACATTCATTTACGGTAATACGAGGGCGGCCTGAAATTTTTCCGCAATCGACAAGAAAAACACGGTATTGATGAGGTCTTTTATTTTTATTTTTCGATGTAGTCTCCTTGAAGATCAATACCCAGTCTCTTCAAGCCGTCGGAAAAGTAGGATATCTCGAGGTCTGCAAAATATCTATCTGCAGCGGCGACGCTGTAGTATTGCCCAGTGATCGGCCTTCCCTTCTGCAGGTAGTCGATGAGGATCACATCTTGGAAATCCCAAAAAAGGTTGCCATGGTTTTTCGGCCGATGGAACGGTCTTTGCTTTCTTCGCTCAGAAAAGTCCAGTGCTTCGACTGTTCTTTGGTTTTCGGTATGTGATGGTGGATCCAAGTCTCATCCACGTTTATGAAACGCATGAAGAAATCCCTTGGATTGCGTTGGATCCTGGTCGGACACTCCTCCGAAATGGTTATCGGATTCCGTCTTTGCTCCGGTGTGAGCAAAGGCGGTACCCATCGCGACGAAAGCTCTTTCATACCCAAAATTTTGTGTAGGATATGGCCAACGCACTCTTCTGAGATGTCTACTATCTCTGCTATCTCTTTCAAATTCAATCGGTGATCGGCTAACACGACATCATGAATCTTAGGAAGCTGATGGTCGAAAATGATGGAGTACATCCGCTATGAAGCTCTAGCAAAATATTTCGAATCTTCATTGTCATTTTCTCAGCTATCCCCAGAAGTGTCTTATCACTACACGAAATTTGGCTTCATCCGTTTTCGTGAAATCGCCCTACTTACTACACAAAACATATTCTTAGGCAACAATTATTGATAGTAGACGTCTGAAATTTTGATAGTTGCCATCAAAAAAAAGGTTGCTCTTGCCGACCAATGAATCCATTTCAGCCTTCGTGCGCCATCTTTTGTTGATTTCGGAAACATTTCAGGTAGCCCTCGTATTCTTCCTTCCAACCCGATGAAATACACACAGCTATGCAGCAAGTTAATGAAGATATTTTTATTCTAATCAGTATAAGTGCTCAATATTGCCTAAACGTATCTATTCTTCAGCCCTTTTTCAAAGAAAAAAATGTAGATATCACTGGCTGATATGGCCACAATTATTGTTAAGGACAAACAATTCGTTCCTGTTCAAACAGTCAGGAATTTATGTGTTCTGATTGACACAAGATTAAGGTTTAAAGATCAGAGATTATGTTACTAAAATAATAATTTATTGTAATCTCTTCAACAGAACATGAACGCGTGTCAGTTAAGCAAATGTTCAATAAGAACATATTGAAGAATTTAACGTGATATTCTTGTCATTGGATGATAATTTGGGTTGTTGTTTGTGGGACATACGTAGTCAGACGTTTCGACGGTGTGTCTTCCGTCATTTTCAGGGTAGCCCTGATAAAGGCTTTTGCTTACTAGATTCATCATTTATAGCCAGGAAAATGATTGAATGAATGATGAATTTGGCAAGCAACAGCTCTTATTAGGGTTACCCTGAAGACGACGGACGACATATTGCCGAAACGCCACACTATGGAAGTTCCATAAGAAAAATACTATAGGTTATTACTAGATGAAAATAAACATAGACCTGTTGAATTATGGAAAACTTTTGCCTAAAAAAAAAATAGTGCCACCAATACATACATAATTTTTGATAATACGGAGGTTAGAGATGATTTAGAAAATTTCAACAAATATTTTTTAAAAAGCATAGATGATATAGTCCAAAATATACCAAATATAACAGTTACGAAACCTATATGCATACATGAAAGAAACTATAATAAATTTGCAAAATTTCGCAGTATAACTTTGAATGGCATCAAAGCTATAATTAACACGTTGAAAAATACAGGAGACGTAACTGGTGATGGACTAACGACCAAAATTATTAAGGATGCTGCTCAGATGTCTGCAAATAGAATCCTTGACATAGTGAATGCTTCACTCGAGGTACATTTCCGGAAAACTGGAAAACATCGTACATTCTTCCAATTCCCAAAGTGGCAAGGACGAAAGTATGTGAGGAATTCAGGCCTATTAATACTGTACCAAATTACGAAAAAGTTCTGGAACTGTGCGTAAGAGAGCAATTATATGATTTTTGTGAGCGAAAGAATGTGATTCATCATAATCAATCAGGATTTAGAAAATTCACAGGTATAGCAGTAAACATCCACACAGTCCTTGCAATCGTCATAGGATTTAGAAAAGGTAATTCATGTGAGACTGTTATTGTGGATATATGTCACAAGTGGTTGCAAGAAATGGATAAGGGAGCTGTGTTTTTGGAATTCCGTAGGGCTTTTGAAACTATTGATAGAAAACTATTAATAAAGAAGTTAGAAATGTATGGTATTTGTGACAAAGCTAAGGTCTGGTTTGATTCATATTTAAATAATAGAACTCAAAAAGTGAAATATAATAATAGGATATCGAATAGTTTAAATACAAACAATGGTGTTCCACAAGGTACGGCGTTAGGTCCCTTATTGTTTAAGATATATGTTAATGATTTATTGTTGTCAATGGAAGGCTGCAATATATGTATGTTTACGGATGATACTGTTATACATAAGTGGTAGTAGTGTGGGCGGTATGATGAAGACTATGAATAATCAACTTACGATATTATATCAATGGCTGTGTATAAATGAACTAAGCATTAATCTTATCAAATCAAAATATATGGTTATAGGTAGCATGCATAAGTTGAATAATATAGATATAGCTAGTATTAGAATAAAAATTGAGAATAGAAAGGGTAGACTACATTAAGTACTTGGGAGTTACCATTGATAAACATTTGCTATTCAAAGATCATGCAAAACATATGAATAAAATGTCAAAAAAAGTAGTGTTTATGTGTAGAACTTGCAAACATTTATCACTGCATATAAAAATGCTTGTTTATAAATCCGTAGTTACACCATATGCAGAATTTTGTGCAACAGTACTTTTTAATCTAAATAAAAATGAAATCCAGCAAATACAAAAAAAAATCAAAATAGAGCAATGAGAATAATTTTAAAATGTAACAGATATACCCCAATTAAAGATACGTTACTCACACTTAATTTAATGAATATCCGTCAAAGAATTTTATTTAAACGTCTAGTGTTTATACATAAAATGAAAAATAATTTACTTCGAAATTACCTTGGTGAAAAATTGAAAGCGGTCCAAGATACTCATGCTTACAACACTAGAAACTATAACGACCTTTATATTGCTTCCTTTCATAGAACCCAGACTTCTAAAAACATATTTGTAAGTGGCCTTATGTTATATAATGGTTTACCATATGAAATTAAAACTAATAATACTAGTACCTTTAAAAAGCAATTGTACATACATATTATTCACCACTGTAAGTGATTGTATATTGAATTCATTTGTTATGTGTCATTGTATAGCTTGTTAGCTAAATAAACTATCTATCCATCTATATAAAGGATGGAAATAGTTCAAAATAACAACTTTCATTGAAAATTTTGGAATAAAATTGGATATAATCAAGTATATAGAAGGAATATCATTATAGCTAGCATTAAACTAGATAATGTTTTCTCCAAAGGAAAAACCGATGATTTTCCACATTTCCGCGCTACATTAGAGCACGAGTAAAAACACAATAAGCATCGTTACAAGTCATTGTTGTATTAAACATGACGACTTAATTTTCGGGCCGTTCCTCATTCTTCATTTTATCCGAAAGATTTTGCGATGCTACCCTCCCATCACGATAGTAAATCCGGCGTCTTGAATTTCCATTAAAAACGAATATTCGCGCATCGTCATATCGCCGGCAATTAAGGTGATTCATTTCGCGCATATAGAATGCCTTTCAGAATAAACAGAACCGTAACAGATCACCAAATATATCGGGGTCGCTCGCCGGTCGTATCGTGAAACGGGGAAGCGAGGCGAGCCGATTCGGTCTGCCATAGTAATTACAAGTTGCATTTGATGTATGGACCATTGAACTGGCTGACTACCGGAATCCTTCTTTAAGTGCCCGGTCGTTTTTAACGACGCTTTACATGCTTATCGCGCCACCATACCGTGTTATTACGTTGCCTCTCTTCTCGCCGTTTGCCTCTATATTAAATGCCCCGGCGCACTACAAAACTACAAACATTTTCCGCTGCTCCGGAGGCGTTTTGGACTGGTCTAGTTTGTATTTATACTTCCTATACGTGCGTTTCTGGTGTATAAGCTATGCGCGTTAATCACAGCGCTATTTAGAAATATGTGCATATTTTCTGTGCGGAATGAATTATGAAACGCCGGCGATAATTTATAGCGCTATTGGTTTCGTTTAAAACCAATAATTTAGAATGCTTGCTACTTTATCAGATGAAGTGTTTTGATACCGTGTATTTGTAGCTTTTTTACGGATAAAATATTCGTACGTAGAAAGTTGAAAATTCAGTTACCAGTTAATTCGATTGCAATCCCTATATTAATTAGCATTGGAATTATTAATCATTATTTTCCATTTTCACTTTTATTTTTTAATACTAAGTCCTTTATACCTTGCGGTATCGGACTACTATTCTCTTATTCTTATCTGCTAGAGTTTCCTGTACTGAGCCAGTTGTTTGGCTTTAATCCATCCCATACTTCTTTTTTCTGATGTTCTATAACACATGGGCTGAAAAGTCCCGGGCCTAACACATAGATGACGCTAGTTTTATTGCAGTCACCTTTCTCTCAGTTAGTACTAACCTTCAAAAGACAGCTGTTAAAATTTCATGATATTCTATTCATTAGTTTGTGAGTTATTGTGCTAACAGTCACGCTACTACAACAATAAAACGTTGGTTTGCTGACTTCAAACGTGGTCGTAGAGACACCGATGATGCAGAACGCAGTGGACGTCCAAATGAGGCGGTAACACCAGAAAACATCGTAAAGATATCAAAAGAACGTATTGGCTTTATATTGCATGAGCATTTGACTATGAGAAAGCTCTGTTTAAAGCTCACTGTTGACCAAAAACAAGAACGTGTTGATGATTCTGAGCAGTGTTTGGCTATGTTTAAACGTAACAAACCGGAATTTTTGCGTCGATATGTGATAATGGCTGAAACATGGATCCATCACTTCACACCGGAATCAAAACGATCGCCATCTGAGTGGACAGCAACTGGTGAACCTCGTCCAAAGCGCCCGAAAGCACAACAATCGGCTAGAAAGGTTATGGCCTCTGTATTTTGGGATGTGCGTGGTGTAATATTCATCGACTATCTTGAGAAAGGAAATACCATCAACAGTGAATATTATATAGCGTTATTGGAGCGTTTGAAGGCCGAAATTGCAAAGAAACGACCGCATATGGCAAAGAAAAAAATTTTGTTTCATCAAGACAACGCACCGTGTCACAAGTCAATCAAAACAATGGCAAAACTACATGAATTGATCTTCGAATTGCTCCCACATCCACCGTATTCGCCAGATTTGGCTCCCAGCGACTACTGGCTGTTCGCAGACCTCAAAAAAATGCTCGCCGGTAAGAAATTTCGCACGAATGAAGTGGTTATCGTTGAAACTAAGAATCTGCCTTTAATAACATTATGTCTGCTGAGATATTGCAATATAGCTGCAGATATTGCAACAGTATTAAAAGTGATTTGAACTCACATTCAGTTCCGTCTAGCGAAGATATTTTTTTCAAAATATTTTTAATATGAGTTAAATAAAATTAGATGTTTCCATTTTTCATACTCTTTTAGTTTGTTCCATGGACATCCTGTATAACGAGGTAGAATCTTTTCTTATTATTTTCCCAAAGTTCTTAAATAATAGGACATCATCATTGCAATTGGTTCTTTTGTAATTTTTATAGAGAATGCCCTTAATACACACACTTTTACTTCGACTACCAGAAAGGGTTGATCAGATAGACCACTATATTCTTTTACGAAAACTGAATTCGTTCGAATTTTCAAGACCATTGCGTTCATTTTTACAGTCGTACCTGATCAATAGAGAATTTCAAGTATGATACAGGAACTACGTATCATCCAAGCACATGGTTACTTCCTGCTCTTCATAAACGACATTGCTAGTACTGTTGAATGCGAAACGCTAATATACGCTGATGATATTAAACTATGTATTTCTAAACAATGATTCCATTGCAGATTGTGTTTTTCTTTAGAGAAGTATCGATTGTGTTTCTAGTTGGTGTATGCTTAATAGATTGTTCTTAAATATATCTAAATGGACTACCATGACATTTATTAAGCGTCAGCAAGCTATTTTCTACAATTATAACGTTGAAGGGACACCACTGTAGGTGTCAACATCAGTCAAAAATTTGGGGGTGCTTTTAGATATCACTCTGTTTTTTTCTGATCACGTATCTCAGTTGGTATCGCGATGTAATAAAATATATGGATTTATTTACCGTAATTGTAGGGACTTCCGCAATATACAAGCTCTATCTGCATTATTCTTCTCTATCATTCGATCTTGGTTGGAATACGCCGCGTTGATCGGGTTTCCTATTTATGAGAAACACATACATTCTATTGAGGCGCCGCGGAGAAGATTTCTGAAGTTCTTCTATTTTCTGTCGGAGGGATCTTATCCACATAGAGGCTTTGAACATGGTGTGTTGCTGTAGAAATTTAATTTTGTTTCTCTTTCTACCAGCAGAACGATATCTTTGCTAAAATTTTTATTTGATTGTGCCTGGCTCTTGAATAAGTGTAATTTTCTTATTCCCAGAATTAGCTCCAGGTCGTCATTTGCCTTCTATTGCGGTCGCACTCGAACAAATGCACCTGATGTGCACTAACCTCAACAGCATCTCTGCTCTTTGTGACATCAACGCTGACCCATTTAAATCTATCATGTTCGTCTGGTTTCTTTCCCCTAACATTTGTCAACTTTTCATCACCCATTTTAGTTTTAGTATTAGTTGAATAATCCTTCTTTATATACACTACCGCTCAAAAGTGTTTAGGCACTCTCACTGACAGCAAAAATGTATAAAAACTCAACAAAAATGTTAATAATATTTATTTTTTATGTACAGATACACGTACATGAATAAAAATATATTAAATAAATGTCAAAATTTTGCTTTCATCTATGTGACCTCCTCTTGATTTTATAATTGCAGCACACAATCGAGGCATTCTCGCAATAAGTTTTCCCCGAGTTTCTTGTGTTATTGAGGTCCAACTCGATTGCAATTTGTTCCACACGTCAGTAGCTGACGTCGGAGCCGATTTCCGTACTTCCCGATCTAGTTCTTCCCATAGTAACTCGATTGAATTCAAGTCGGGGCTCTGGGGAGGCCATTCCATAATTTTGAGAGTTCCTTCCTAAATGGCGTAAATAATCTTTACATAATTTAGAGGAATGTTTTGGGTCATTATCTTGCTGGAAGATAAAATGTTGACCCAAAAGTCGAATTCCGGAAGGTATTGCGTGGTTCTCCAAAATTTCGCGGTAGCCTTCTTTTTTTAATATACCGTAAATTTTCACAATGTCCCCTACACTAGTGGCAACAAAACAGCCCCAAATGATGATAGAACCTCCACCATGCTTCACGGTAGCAGCAATACACTCTTCTCTGGCACGTTCACCCACAGATCTTCTTACGAATATGCGTCTTCGGGTTCTGAACAGCTCAAATTTGGACTCATCCGTCCATAGGACGTTCTTCCACTCTTCAATGGTCCAGTGTTGGTGTTCACGAGCCCATTTAAGTCGCTTTTGCTTGTTTTGTTTACGTAGTAATGGCTTTTTCATCGCAATACGTCCATGGAGCCCGGCTTTCTGTAGGTGACGTTTGACTGTAGAAACACTGACTAGTTTTTGGCGACCAACATTTAATTCTGCGGTATTTTCCGAGGCTGTTTTGCGTCTATTTAACTTGCTGGTAACTACTATTCTGCGATCATCTTCAGATATTATCGCTTTTGGCCATCCACTCCGTCTTTTATTAAGAAAACTGCCAGTTTCCCGATATTTTTCTACGTTATAGTCAACCGTAGCGTAGTGTATTTTCATCTTTTTGGCAATTCATCGATTATTTATGCCACTTTTATGGTAAGCTATTATAAGCGCGCGTGTTTCCGTACTAATTTCTCTTCGCGGAGGCATTTTAAAAAATTGTCACGATATTTCGCTCACGACGTGAATAGAGTAAATACCACACGGCAACTGATCATAGGTTACAGATTTCACTATAATCTTCTAGGAAGGTAATTTAAACATTATTACCTACAATCTAACAGATGACTAAATTTACCCAGTAAATTCAGAGGGATTGTTATTGTAATTGCACCGCAATAAACAGTTTATGGTAATCCGACCAAGTGCAGGTAATTCTTAGTAAAGATTATGCGATATAATGGGTGTTTATCTTACTGAAGTACATTTTAAATACGTATTTCATTTTATTATAATGTTTTTTTGGTAAACATAATACTATATGAATAATCCATGAAAACAGGGGTGCCTAAACACTTTTGGGCGGTAGTGTATACGTTTTTACCATATGGTAATGGTAATATGTGGTATCTTTGAGACATTAAATACATGTAAATTAGTAATTATTTTATATACATATACATTCCTTTTTTCTTTTTGTATTTTGCTGTCATGCATATTAATTTTAGTGTTTCCTGTAACTGGGTAGTGTACCTGTCGGAAATAAATTACTATTATTATTATTAAACCAGTTATAGTTTGGTACAGTTATACTGTAATGAATACAATTTTGTATTACCATTAATAGTGATTTTTAGGTTATTATTCCATTAGCAGTCCTTATGTGATTCCTACTATTTTATCGTTACATAATATGAACGTAATTCGCGATGTAAATATTCTATTTTATTTGAATAATTATATCATCAACATTTAAATGATAAGATAATTCATATACAAATTATCGCAAATTCATCGATACAATGAATACATCAATTCCTCTTAATAGGGTTCTTGATATGTGCGTCAAAACTTTTCTCGTTCATTACAACCCATACACTTAAAAACGGGGATTTAATATCCATCTTTCCATATTACACATATCCGTCGAAGCAGTTGGTAATTGCCTATTCACACTAATTTAATAAGCTAGCTTGCATTTTTTGTATAATTAGCAATGATACAGTAAAATTAAAGGTAGTAATCACGTATGTTAAACAAATAGAGAACGCTTCTAGTTCGTAATACGAGCGTAAGGTTTTGATATGTCTTAATTACATAAATCCCATTACGTTTCCAACAAGAATCGCGGCGTATCAGTTAATGTTTGAGCTGTAATAATCAAGAAAAATACACCGTAATTAAACAGGAATAAATAGAAAAGATACCAGAACAGTTTAATTTAATTTTAAATGAGGCTGGCGTAATTACTTTTTTCACGTAAACTGCATCGTAAGCTGTACCTACATTTTATTTATTAATGTAGATCGAGTCGGGCTTAATTGTTGTATGTATATTTTACCCACCAATAATAGTTTTAACGGTCCAATTATTCCTAGACATGCTGTGCGTGTAATTAAGACTGAAAGTTTTTTCGTATTCCCTTTTTTTGATTTATTTATAATTGATGGCCTTTAATTTCGGAAATACAAACTTATATAGTTGCACTGGTATACTGTATGTATACCATATATGTAGCTGGTGCTGCGGTAAATTAATGATAGACGTTTTAAATAATGGACGTGTATAAGCAAATACATTTTTATGGCTTCGACTAATATGTCAAAGGTATCATTAATTTAAACGGACGTATAGTAAAAATTTGACTTTGATTGTAACACTGGATATTAAAGAGAAATCAGATACGTTAAGGAACGACGTATGAAAATCTTTCAGATACGAAATGATTTAGTATTTAGAGTAGATGTATGGATATTGCTTCAGTTTAATTATCTTTAATAATGTAAATGACTAATAAGAGCAAGCCTTCGTGCAATATTTTTGTAATTAGAGGAAATTAGTTTTATTAATAATAACAATAATAAAAATAGTGATAATTTAAGCCTAAGTAATCAAGACATTCATGTTATTCAGAAATTCATATAAATTAGAATATGGTCTACTTAAAAGGTACTCCTTCAAATCTTTTTTAATAGAGTAATATGGTTTTTCTCTTATCTCAAAAGGGATATTCTTCTATATTCTAATACTCCTGCATATTAAACTATCTGTAATTAATGTAAATCTGTGATTAGGGGGATGAATATCTAAGTTTCATGTTCTATTCGATTTGATTTGAACTCGATGGTCTTGTGCTGCAGTGGTAGCACAGCACGCCTGAAACGTGAAGATGTTGGGTTCGAGTCCCTTCGAGATTGATATTTTTTCAGTATTTAATTACGTTGGATAATTGTAAGGAAATTGTAATTTTATCATTACTAATGCCAACGGTTATTTGGTATTAATCTATGTTTCGTATGCTACAATGATGATCCACGTTGTTCTTAGGTGTAAGATTACTCTCATTTTTATGTGCATATAGCACATAGGTTTTTGAACTGTTAATTTATAAACGTCTTTCTTATGGTATTAAATCATATCCCTCTGAATCTCAACATGGTTTCTTGGCAAATAGATCTACTGTAGCTAACTTGGCTCAGATTTCTCAAACAATTGCTGAAACCGTGGATGGGGATGGTCAACTGGATGTTATTTATACTGATTTTCCCCGTGCTATTGACCTGATTGATCATTATAGGTTTTAAGAGAAGCTGAGTATTTTCGATGTCAGCAGGAATTTCTTAAGATTAATTCGATCACATCTTCTAAACAGACTTAATTACGTTTATTTTAATGGATTTAATTCTCGAACTTTTTACTCTACCTCTGGAGTGCCTCAAGGATCGAACCTCGACCCGCTCCTCTTTAATATATATCCATAAACTGCCCTTTACTAGCCTATGCTGATGATATTAAAATCTACCACGCCGTCAACTCCTTCAATGATGTTGACCTTCTGCAGCGTAATTTAGACTTGATTCATACATGGTGGCTGCATAATAAATTAAAATTAAATGTAGATAAGTGATTCCTCATGTCTTTTACAAAAAGGGTGTGTAGAATCGATTCTCTGTATTGTATTAATAATATTAATATTGCTCGTCGATCTTCTATTAAAGATTTAGGTGTGATATATGATGAAAAGTTTACTTTCTCTAACCATGTCTTAGACGCCGCGACAACCGCTTCTAAATTATTGGGATTTATTTTTCGCACTTGTAAGGATTTTACTAGCCTTGATGCAATAAAGACTCTTTTCTTTGCTTACGTGGTTTCCAAGCTCGAATATGCATCCGTGGCTTGGTATCCTTTCTACAACATCCAAATCAATCTTGTTGAGCGGATTCAACGCAAATTTTTGAAATATCTATCATATAAGAACGATGGGCAATATCCTATGTGAGGTATACCCTACGACGAGCTATTTCAGAGGCATGACTTTGTAACGCTTGTGGAAAGAAGAAACTGCATTAGTTCTTCATTTATGCAAAACATTCTCATTGGTAGAATTGACTCTCCTGGTTTACTGTTTGGAGTTGGTCTCATTGTACCACGTCTGGAATCGAGGTCGCATCACCTGCTACGGATCCCTACAGCTAGGACGAACGTGCTCTGGCGAGCGCCTTTGATACACTCGGCAAGAAACTTTGATAACTTCAATTTAGATTTGCCTTAGTTTGTCATATTTCAATTTTATTTTATTTTATTATTTAATTATTTGTTATTAGTATTTCATTTTTCTTTCCAGTACTTTTTTTCTAGGTTTGTTTTTAATGCATTACATGTATTTAATTTTATCTAATATTGTGTCCATTTTTGGATGCTTATCTGTTGGGCATTTAATAAATTATTATTATTATATAGTGCGGTCTCTAATACGTAGATTGCTATAACTGTTAACAACTTGGATTGTTTAAAGTATATTCGGCATTACGTTTGCTGCCAAATCGCTGCCGTTACGAGGATAGCTTTTTCGGCACAAAACGTTACTTAGTTAACTATGGAGCTCAAATGTCGTAGTTTGAAGTTTGATTTAAATACCAATGAATTAACGGTGTTTATGTGTTTGTTCCACTTTAGATTTTGCGAAATGGTTTTAGATAGATTCTGGATCGACGTTGCCTGGTCTATTTCCAATTATAAGGCGGAGACTTGACAAAAAATAGCGATGCTCTTGATGTGAATGTTATATACCTCGTTCTAACCTTGTTCAGAAACAGTGTGTACATTCTAAACCATGCATTCCAATCCTCGAACATCGAGTTGGTTTTATGTTCGATATTTTCCTTACTGCTACTGACAATATTGGTGGTGTTGTTGGCGCAGATGGTGAGATGATAAACGCTCGTTAGCATTCCTTTTAAAAGAGGACGGCACTAAAAAATGTAGTCCCAATAATCTTACATATATATTTAGTAAGCTTTCATTTTTTGTTGATAACATTGCAAACCTCCATCTCTATTCTCTCGGATTTAACTTGTTTTTAGCAATTTGATAGCGAATATCTTGTTTGGAACAATTTGTTTTCTAAAAGTCGTATCACTTTATTTTGTTCCAAGCAATACATTCAGCTCAGTTTTCCATTTTTTGAAAGTCGACCTGGTCGAGGCGATTTATTGCACTTCAAGCTCTTGAGAATTTGGTCATTTATCTACTGATTGTGGATCTTAAAATTTGGGATCTGTTAGGATGTTCTTGACCAAATAAGCTACGGTAGCCTGTCGTCGTATCCAATCACCATTAAAATTTCTGTTTTGCTCTGGTGTTTATTGATACAAAAAAGTTTACAATAGATCACGGAGTTTTCATTATCAAATCATACTTCAGAAATGGTATAAAATTAGAAAATGGAGAATTGTCGTACTCTTTGATGAGTTTCCAAATTTTCCATTAGCATATGACAGTTTGCGGCAAGTTATTCAAGAATCGTAGGCAAAAATTCGCGAAGCGAGGTCTCTGTCCCGAAAACCAGATAGTGGTAGACCACCAAAACTGACAGCTGAAAATATAGTAAATGTTGACGAACGAATAACTCAATCACCTAAGAAATTTATTCGCAAGTTTTCACAACAATCTCAACTTTCATATGGGATATGCCAGGCAATCCTTAAAAAAGATCTACAAAAATCCCCATTCAAGTTTCATGGCGTGCATGAGCTTTCATTCATTGCTCACGCAATCTGGCTTAATTATTGTCAATGGTTTTTAGGTACTATGGATAACGATGATGTTCTTGATAAATCCTCTTTCTCGGATGAAGCTTGGTTTCACTTTATAAGATGTATAAATAAACAAACAATGTGTATCTGGTCAAGTGAAAACCCACATGAAATTCCTGAGGCACCCTTGTGTTCTCAAAAAATCGGGGTTTGACTTGCTCCAATTTTTTTATTATACCATAAATGCTGAACATCATAATTACATGACGACGGACTCCGTGAGGGATATTTCCAGTAAAATAATGCAACACCCCATACAACAAGGAAAACGATGTAATTTAAAACGTTTGTGTGTAATTATTTGTCAAAAACGACAAAACCTAATCTAACAACCGCATGTCAACGGTCTAACACAAACTGAACCACCTATACTTAAGCACTGCCACTAACGCCACAGAATAAGCTAATTTACATGTTTTTAAAATTATTCTACAAACTTAAGTTTAAAAAAGAATAATTTCATAGCTTACTAGAGGATAAATTTAATCAATCATATGGTATTTCATGTATAATTTCTTGAACCGTATTCAATTAGTTGGTTTCTGAAGCTTCAATCAATGCATTTATAAACTCATAGCCTATCTATAAGCACTGTTGTTATTGCTATGCTCTTTATTTCTTCTCCTTTGAGTTTTCTTTCATACAAACTTTATTGTTTACAGTTATATTATTTTCTACGTTAATTAGTTATTGCATTATGTTAAGTTTATTCTTCTCAATATTTTTGCGTCTATTTTTTAATTGTCTTCAATCGCAGTTTCTAGATATTTACATATTTCATCTTGTATTTTTATCTTTATGTTTTCCTATTTCACCTTCAGCAAAATAAGTTGTACAGTAGGTTTTGTTCTGTTAGTTAAGGACTGTCTCAATTCCCATTTCGAAACATATAGATGAAGATATTATTTTAAATCATCTAATTTATCTAAATAAATACAGGGAAATTTTGAAATAACGTCATTTCCACGAATAAATTCATAAAACTAGTAATTTCTTAATGAAAGTGCATGTATGCAGCATGCCATTTATGTTTTTACAATCAAAATGTCCAAAAGTGTTTCTTTACTTTTTAAAGATGACATCGGAAAGATGTCCTCCCATTCGGCGTTCACACTCTAACAGCCTGTTATGAAAACTCTGGAATGCGCGGTGTAGCAAATATTGGGGAATGGCAGTGATTTCTTGTTGAATGTTCTCCTTCACTTCATGGATTGTTGCAGGTCGTGTACGGTACACCTTGCCTTTAAGATACTTCCACAGGAAGAAGTCGCACACACTAAGATCAGGGGATCTCGCAGGCCATTCATTAATGCGTCTTCCAAACAATTGACGAACTGCTGCCATCGAATGTCGAGCAGTGTGTGACGTGGCTCTGTCCTGCTGAAACCACATGTTTTCCATGTTAAGATTAAGCTCGTACAGTCTCGGTGTAAAGAATGTTTGAAGCATTTCAACATATCGAGCAGATGTTACTGTCGCTGCACTACCATCCTCACGTGCAAAAAAATAAGGGCTGATAACACCATGATATGATACAGCACACCATATTGTGACCTTGTCGCTAAGTTATGGTCGCTGGTGTAACACAAGGATTGTCCTGGGCCCTATAACGAAAATTCTGTTTGTTTACGAAACCGTTCAGGTGGAAATGGGCTTCCTCTAATATCCATGTTACCAACGAAATTCGCGTCCTCGTTAATTTTAGCCAATATCTGCCTACTAAACTCCATGCGTGACCCTGGGTCTCGTTCATGTAATTGTTGCACAATCTTCAACTTATAGGGATGGAAATGTAATTTTTGCAGTATTCTTTGTAAGCTTCGTCGCTTAATCCCTAGTGTAGATGCGTGCTGTCGAACGGAGCGGCGAGAACTTCTCTCGATTGCAGCTCTAACACCCTCAATGTTCTCTGGGGTACGTACCGTTCGAATGCCACCTGGAGCTTTCTTTTTTAAGACAAATCCTGTTTCTTCAAAATTACGCACCCACGTTGTAATCGCATGCGCAGATGGGAGACGTCCATGACGTCCAAGCTGGTAATGCTGTCGAAATATTCTCTGCGCGGCAGTCGCACTATCACCATTTTTATAAAACGCTCTCACAGCTACTGCACGTTCCGCACTAGTCCAACGATCCATGATTACTAAATGGCAATGCGTTCACAACAATTGTGCGTCGTTACGAACAACTGCCGGCTCTACAGTGCTGACAACTGTAACGATCAAAATTTTCCGTTCCCCTGCGCCACCCTGTATAACTGCCTTTTGGACGCTATAAATATTGAAAAAATGTTATTTTGGTATAATTAGATTTTGGTTTAAATTATGTGTTGTGTTACGGAACCTCACATACTTGCTTGTTAGAAATATTTTCCCGGAAAAACTCTTATATGCTACATTTCAGCAATGGATTAGATATGCAAATTGAAGCTGCTTCATAACTAATAAACCTTGGAAGTTTTCGAAAGTAATTTAGCAATTGTCCCGAAAATGGAATTAGCATTAAAATATTACTGAGATATATAAAAAAAGCTTGCCAAAAGAATAATCTTGTTAAATTTTATTCATAAGTAACTTGGAAATTTAAAAATTACAATAATTAACTGACGAAGTGTGTCCATATTTAGTTTAAAGTTTTGGAATAATTTCTTCATTGAGAAGGAGAAAAAAATCTAAAGGAAGAAATTCCAAAATAAGTCCTTAGGGATTTATTAGCTTACCGAAAGTATAATAGTAGCTACAAATAATTCGAAAATTAAATGATATGACGTCACGATGTAGTGTTCTCACGCACATGGGTACAAGTATTTCGGCTCATATCTAATTTGTTTCAGACTGGTTCCCGTACGCGTATTTAATACTGTCATGCCATATTATACAATACCACCTTCCTAACGATTTTAATTAATACCCCTTCCCGTATATCTACAAGGGGGTTGCTTTAACGGCGGCACAAGAAAGAAGGCGACTGTATCGCGTGACCGTCGAACGAACTTAATTTTCATTTTTATTTATTTTCGTTTTAATTCTATGTAATCGATTGCTAAGTATCAACAGATATGAGGTTAGGGCGCTATGCTTAATGCCATGCAAATTGATAGGCAGCAACAAAAGCTTATTTACCGAATTACCGATATGCATAACAATGGTCCGGAATGATACACACGTCTTGTAAATTATTTTAATTTTACGAACGAACGGTCTTTTAAAGTCGTGATCGTGAACGATATACTTACAAAGTTCTAAATGTTATCGCTTGGCAGTTCGTTGAAGTATATTGCGATAGGGAAAAAAAGTAATTAAATTCTGAAAAGTGGTAATGGTAGGCGAATTTTAATAACAATCTCGTGAGGTGAAATTATTTATTATAATAGGCATTGTTAAATTTCAAATTTGAAGGTCTTAATTTAAATGAACGAAAAAACTTTTGTATGCCAAATGTACACAATAGAACAATAGCAGATGTTAGGTAGATATTATAAGATTCATAAGCCTTAGTGAAAAATGTTGAAAGAAGTTTATAGAAAATAAAGCTGAGCTTTTGTAGGAATTCGTTACTTGTGGTTTGTGGTGGATTCATTACTATACCTCCAAGTTTAAATAAAAATCGAAAATATGAAGAATGCATGAAAAACTTTATTCTAAAGATTTGGAAACTGTTTGGCTTTGGTCTGACAAGGCTGAAGTTGTTATTCTTGGCCGTTGTCTTGGACAGGTGTAGATTAGATTAGTTTGATTAAGGGTGATGTTGCACTCCGACCTTATATGAGCCGTAAGCTGCTAGGGTTTACCCGCACTTATAGTTCCAAATCTAGTCTAAGAGCTTTAATAAACTTTAATAGCTGTGATAGTTTCAGAGAAGCTATTTTAGCAGTGCACTTAGATGTTAGATGTTCCGGACTTTCAGCCTCCGCGCCACAAAATCTGCAGTCACTATTCTGTCTCAGATCTATCCTTGTCTTCCCTAAGGTGGCAATGCTTTGTAAAGAACTGTGAGGCCGCGTAGTCTGTTGCTACTTAGTTCTAGCGTGGTCTTTGCTTATTAAAGTTTCCGAGGAATACCCTGGACTGTCTCAGGCCAGGAAGATTCTCCTCCCTGTCTTTGGGTTCTGAGCTGATGGTGTTAGAGCTCTACGGTATTATAACTGCTTGACTATCGGGGAAAATTGCAATGCTTTGCCTTTGATAGTTTCCATCGGGGGTCAATTGAGTCTTCCAATCGCATTGATCTTCGCTTGGTTATGTTCACATTGACTCTGCATATTTGGTTCACTATTCCTTTATCAGTTTTGGAACCATCCGTATACAATTTAGTGTTGTTTGCTTTTAGAAAGCAGGTGGAGGATTCTCCCTTCCATTCTTTCTTGTTACTTTTCCAAGCTGTATTTCCTTACCATTTCATCGTTCGGCAGTTTTAGAAATGGAAACAGTTCAACTTGAAGCTCTCTCGCACAGAGTTGCATTTCCTCCAACGTTTCGCCAAACATTGCGGCTGGCACCTTCAGGGCGAAGTTGACGGTTCAGTGAAGACGCCAGCCGCGGTGTTTGGGGAAACTTCGGCACACGCTTGTCCAAGACCGCAGTCAACAAGGCTTGAAATACGTGCTGCTCGAACAAACTCAGACTTCGGCCGTGAAAGCCTAGTGTTAATCATAGATGGTGAATGTTAAGTGGATCGTTTAGACCATTTAAAGACAGCAATTCAGCAAGGCAATGGGAATTCTTGTTCGATTGCGCTAGCATCTCTGTTTATATCCTATCCTCCAAATAAGTACCTATCCGGCAAAATAGCGGCCATTCATAGAACGCTTATAAATCAGTGGCGTACTTTCGAAATTCCAAATAAACAGCGTCAGGTTGTTTGCTCGATTTTAGTGCATTTGTGAGGTTTGAGTGCTTCGTATGGCGCGAAAACCGTGAGTTATGTTAATTACGATAAGTATCTGATTCTGAGATGACATGCTCAAGTGTTTTAGATACGAAGGCCATTCGGAAAGTAAAAAACGTTTTGTTTCCACCAGCGACCATGGTACTCATCCATTTCAGCTTGGTAGCAGCTACGATCCAACACGCTGGATTACAGCTTAGCTGTGCGACTTTAAAATGTATAACAAAATTGACAATCTCGCCAACTGAGATTAAAGTCTCCAATAACGTAACGAAGTGTAGAAATAATGGTTAGTTAAAGCGTCTATGCTGTGAAGAACTCCGAATATTCTTGAAAATCTCAAGAAGATAGTGTATAAACTGCTCTAATGATAGTTAATATATTCTTTGACGCGATTTTGCTGGCGATGGATAATAATTTGAGTTGCTGTTTGGGTAATTTCTATCGTTTATGAAACTTTTGTCTTGTTCTAGATTAGAAGACTTATTTAATATTGTTGAGGATTGATGATAATTAGAGTTGTTATTTGGGGTGCTTCCATCGTTTGTGAAACTTTCATAATGCTCTAAGAAACCTGTTTAATTGAGGCCTATACTAAATTTCTAACTCTTGACGTGATATTATTTACGGTGGATGAGTTGATGCATCTACTGAAGGATATAATAGAAACAACACCGCCACCAACGTCTTTCCACGACGAATTTTTAGGATTTAACGGATCTGTATCACGAAAGCAAAGATGATAATCACCCCCAAACAGCTCCGTATTTGTAACACTTACATGTAACCAAGTTTGTCGCACACCTATTGTTATAGAATTAATCAGTTTTTGTGAGCATTTAGTTTGAAATAGCAAATTTCTTAAATTTTCCAAATTAGGTAATTATCAAAAATAACCCTCCCCACCAAAAAATATATTAACCTCTTATTTAGTATACACAACAAATAAAGTAGTTTGTGAAAACATTTCCTTTACATTTACAAATGCTAATAGCGATATTGCAGCGTTATGGCCATTACAATGTTAGGACAAACAATACAATATTAAAAATGCTCTTCAAAGTAAGTACATTTTTTTTCCTTTTACGAAAATTATGGACGTATGTAAGCAAAGGTAATTTATTCTCATTATAAATAATTTGAACAATGTCACGTAATGTATAATATTTGTTATAGTCGGGACCGATAAAATCTAAACAATAGATTATCCCATGCAATATGCATGAAACAAATACATTACACATTCTAATATATTCACACTAATCGACTGTCAGCCATATTGACAAATGACTATAATGAATAATCCTTCGCAGACTGCGTATACGCTGCTACATTTAACGGGTCGCTAGTGTACTGTCGGTACACACGTTTCAACATACATACATAGAGTAGAGAGGAGGAGAAATAATGTTTCCTTGGGAAAAGGCAGCCAGTAGGAAAAAAAGACGAAATATATATGTATATAGGCACTCATATATGTATATACAAAAGAGGCGGCTTGGCAGTGGAAAAATTGAATCCAGTGAAAAAAGTGTCATTTATCATAAATATTGCTACGGCAACAAAAATATACACATCAATTCTGAATCGTATTCTCCACCGTTTCCCTTTTCTTTTCGCTTTTTTTTTGGTTATTATTCTTCGAATGAAATCTTGTAAAAGTGTAGTGAGTAACTACGTTTCGAACAATGAATACCTTTTGCTTGGAAATTTAATAGCTTAAACGTACTAAAATACCTAAAACAGGTGGATGTGAATGGTCGTGTGGTTTTCGAAAAAAAATCTTGATTACTTGCATGTAATTTTAAAATAATATTTCATAAAGTCAGATCACAAATTTTCCGCCATTTTTTTCTCATTATCGTTTACAAGAAATCTACTTCCATTGCAATGCGATACTTATTTGAATATTCCAGGCTAAAAAGATTGGTAATAATTAAGGTTCGCAAAGTACGATTGCTGATCATAGGCGTCCCACTAAATCTCCCTTAATTTAGTTAAATCTGTATTTTCTTGGTCTTTTTCTTCTTCACTTCATGTTTTAGGCAGATTTCCTGTTACAATAGCCATCTTTTATTTGGTCTTCCTACATTTATTATTCCTAAACATCGATAAAATCTCTCTCAGGCTGGTAACCTCGTCACTTGCATCCGTTCTATGTGTTGCTTCGATTTATTTTTGTTTTCATTTATATCCCTCATTTATATCGAAGACGTTCTGTTCTTAAATATACATATGCAGATCTTTTGCAATGTATATATCAATTTCTGTAGATCATCCTCTATTTCTTTTAGGAGTACCAAGTCGCTAGCATGTACGATAGAGTTTAGAGTGATGTTGTGGTCGAAACGAATTCCTTTAATGCATTTATTTTTCCATTCCTTTGTAATAGCATCAATATGTATGCTAAATAATGTTGGCGAAACACAGCAGCCTTGTCTAACTCCTTTGTTTGTTGGTATTCCCCAGTTAGTCTTCCGCCTATATCTATCATAATTCTGGTGTCATTGTATAAACCCTGTATAGGTCTTATTAAATGATTACTTAGTAGTTATTGAAAATGGCTCGTAAAACAATTTCAATTGGTTTGTTTCGATGATACCACGTGTATCGAGTTAATAGAATAAATAATAGAATGCCGTCTCCAACGACATTTACCAACGGGTTAAAACTGACTGTGGGGGTTCTGGAATATTAGGTGGTTGCCCATAGAATTGCCGAAATAGTTTGGAAGATTGGATAAATACTGTTTTACTCTGCTCCATTAGTTGATTTACATTTGGATAGCAATGGAGAATACTTAAGGTATGCAGTATACACGTTATATGCACCAAATTGAGTAAAATAGGTTTAAGTTAGAGTCCAACTTGATTCGCTATTAATCACAAGCATTAACACTTGATCACAAAACTCGAACATTGAGGGACTGGTACACTGAAACATTTTATTATATCTTCTGACGCAACACTTCACTAAAAACTGGACGCACGTTTCGTCAGCGAAGCTATCATTTTCAGCACTAATACTGTTCTAACACGCTTGAACTGAAACTACGCTATTTAAAGTTACTGTTGACTGACTGTAGTCATACGAGATTTAATTAAGAGTAAAGAGTGGAATTTAGAGCGCCTAAATCTGTACCCGTCAAAGCATGTTTGTTTTTGTAAATTTCCATGCCTTCATAATAATTTAAATAAACACTGTTACTTTATATTACCAACAGTATGATTTCTTTCTAGCATGTATAGGACGGCACTAGATTTCTCAAACTTTCTGAATTTAAGATGAGCCAAATTCTCTTTGTATATAATGTTAATAGATCTTTTTGTCTCTCCAATATATATGTACTTGATCACAATCTTTACATGATATTTTGTAAATTGATTTTTCCATGTTATCTTCTTGGTCTTTAGGGTTTAATAAAAAGTGTTTGAGGTTATTGTCTACCGAGTAAACGATTTTGCGGTCAACTTTTATCAACGAATAGCATGTATAAAATGGTAACTTGACATACTTCTCATTATTATTACTAGTACTTTCTAGTGTGCTTATATTTCTAATTCTTATTCTATTCGCATGTTTCTTAATGGTATTATAGACTACATCTTTAAAGAAATTTGCAGTTTTGATGATTTTATTGAGAGCATTTTGATACGTATCTTTATAAAGGGATATTAAGTAAAAGACGAGGCAAAAAGTTAATTACCGAAATATTCCCATGCGTGATTAGATTCATCTCCTACGGAATTATTATTAGGCTCTCCGATATATGGACGTATGTCTATTTGTAGCTTCTTCCTACATCTTATCGGTTTCCGCTTCATGGGTAAATTGAATACATGTAAAATTCGAATTTAGCTGTTTTAAAGATCCGGGTATAGAGCATTTGCTTGTGTTAAAGATGCTAAAAATGTTGTCAACATATCTAATCCAAAGAGAGTATTTAACCTGTTTTGCTCATATAACGTTTCTTGCATTCATCAGTAGGAACTTCTCTATGCAAATTTGCTCTATTCCGAGTATTGTTGTAGAAAGAAACACGCCACATTTCCCCTCCCCCCTCCTCCCCTAACTAATCGATCTATGCTGGGATATTTGGCTGCATTCTTTTATTCAGGACTTATTTATTTCTAGATTAGAGGTTGATGTTATTGTAGTACACGATATAAAAATTAACTGCAACTGTGAAATCAATTTTAGACAAATATCGAATACAATTAGAATGTTGAAAGCCTGTGATTTAAAAATGTTAACTGCTTTGGAGAAAATTAAATCTATACATTAATTAATTTGGAAACACCAGTGAACAAAATAAATAGTGCCATTACTGCAGGGAGTCTAGATTTTGCAGCCACAAAGTAAATAACAAAAGATGCGTTTAATAATTTACGTTTGGACTTGTAACGCTCTATGCTGTGAAAAGATCCTTTTTGATCTTTTCACAGGTTGATTCAAAAAGAATTCAATTCGTTAAAGAACATTTCGAAAAATATTTAATTACTAATTTAAACACGTTGAATCAATATGATAACTAGAGTTGTCGTTTGGGCTATTTCCATCGTCCGTTGAAGTTGTATAGTCCGACATTTCGGCAGTCTGTCTACTGCCGTCTTCAGGGGCGTCCTGAGAAGGCTGTTGCTTGGTAGAGCAGTCATGCTTTTGATGATTTTTTTTGTCTGACGTATTTGTCTTATAAGCTACAATTTTCTGCCCAGAAGGAGATGCACAGTAGACCTGCGCAGAAGGGGATGTGCATTCAACCTGCGCGGGGGTGGTCGATTTTTTGCGCATGAACGGTTGCCAGTCTTCGGCTAATGCTTTCTTTAATCATAGGAAGCCAGACGTTCTTTATTTCCAGGCTGGGTGTGCTAATGGCGATTGGTGTGGTGGCCATTTATGCTGCTTCCAACAGTTTTCTTTTTGTGGCGTTGTCTTCTTTACCCAGGATTGCTGCCTCTCTGGTGTTCTTTGGTTCTGATTGACAGGGGTCTGCCGGTTTCTCCTATGTACGGACTTCCACATTCGCATGGTATTTTGTACACGCAGTTCTTAATTTTCTGATTTTCGTTGTCGGGCTTTGTTTTTGTTAACTTCGACCAGTTCGTGTTTGAGATTTTGATGGCCGTTCTGATATTATAATTGCTGCCTATTCGTTTGATTTTTTCCGATTAGATTTTCACGTACGTTGTAGTACATTTGTCGTTCTGTACTAGCATTCCTAGTTGTGCGTATTGTTTTCGCCTTCGACAGCGTTTTTTTCTGTGTATCCATTTAATTTCAGTGTATTTGTGATGGAGCGGAATTCCTCTTATCTATCTCTATCAATATGACTAATAAGTTTAAGGTAACGTTGTTAGATACCTACCTGAATTATTAGTTTTAGTAATTTTCTGCAGAAGAATTAGACTATATTCTTCGTCCTTCTTTCAATTTTTTCGTACATAGATAGTTCGAATTTTGACGTTATTTTAGTTTTTCACGTGGCTACATTATTTTTTGAGAAAGCCAGAGCTTAAAATAAAATAGAATATAAATCGAAACGTAAGCCACTGAATTTGCAGCAATCAACTAATATGTTGTAGACTTTGTCGAAGAAAAGCTAGTTGAATTGGGGTATAACATTCTTTTTGTGTCATTCCAAAGTCCACTTTGCAGCCATACACAACTAGATTAGAATGAGTTTAGTTAAAGATCCGATTCTACAATAAACCATTATACGCTCAGGTATTCACATGAAACAATTTAAGAGCATTTTTAAATTTCATATTTCATAATCTAATTATATACTCCACTTTTGTATGTGCGCTCGTATATGAAGAAAGATATGAGGGTGCCCGAATAAACTCTGTAATAAAATTTTCTAAAACGGTACATGGCCGAATCTCTGTACACATACACGAACAATACAACATGTGAATACTGTGTGTATGGATCTTGAAGTCGCAGTAGATTCCCCACTCATTCAAGGTCGGCGAAGCATGGGAAAACAACCCTAATAAAATAACAGTAATCGCATATTATAGGGTTGTACAAAGCCCTGAGCGTAAGCACCCTAACGGCAACAAGAATCACATTTCGAAGATGCGATTTGCCTTTCTAACACACAGCTTCGGGCGTGCTAGCAACGTTTTGCTCGTACAGCATTAGCGCTAGATTGCAGATTGAAAAATGTGTACTATAAACTGGTTAAAAAGAAAAGGTTTTATATACCACACGTATATATCGGAGTTGGAACTGGTGTGCTATACAGGATGTCTATGAATTAAAATAAAAAAGTATGAAATATGGAAAGATCTAATTGTATTAGACTTAAATCCAAGATATTTTGCCAAAATTCCTTCGCAGATGCAAGAAAAAATGGCAAAGGTATTGAAAATAATAATCTCTTTATTATTCACAGCCGAAATACTCGTCCGTAAATAAGCATGTTATTGAACTTTTAGCCATATCGTTTGAAAGGTAGACAACATAATTTTTATGACATCGAAAGCTGTGTTATTGCAGTATATGCAGTCTGAGTGTATGTATGCGAGTTTGGTTGGATGAATCTATTGTATATATACAGTCTGCATTCATAGGCGGCACATATTACAATATCCTAGGGTTTTTTTAAAATTTTGATGTCATTTTCTTGCGGATTTATGTTCTATATAATAACTTTTCATACTTTTTTATTTTATTTCAAAGACACCCTTTATAGGTGCAAGTTTCGCAGCGATACATCAATTTGCACATATTTTAACAATTAACTATCTAAATCTGAAAATATGAAGAGCTAGAATTGAGAAACAGTTTCCATTAGTGTTGTTAGCAACAATGTATTTTCCCTGATAATAATAAAGTTATTGTTTAACAAAAATGTATGGAAGTGCCTGCAAGACAGACTAGAGCCCACACGTTATAGCATCGGCGTAAAATAAGTGCTGTAATAACACATGGGCTGAAAAGTCCCGGGCCTAACAAAGAAAACACGTTTTTTTTGGTTCAAAATTAGCTTTATTCATGAACGTAATCTCCATCAAGGGCAACGCAATCATTCCAGCGCCGCTCTAACATTTCAATACCACTTTTGTAGAACGATTTATCTTTTGCCTCAAAATAGGCCTCAGTTTCAGCGAAAACCTTTTCAATCGTGCGAAATTTCTTACCGGCGAGCATTTTTTTGAGGTCTGCGAACAACTAATCTGGCGAATACGGTGGATGTGGGAGCAATTCGAAGTTCAATTCATGTAGTTTTGCCATTATTTTGATTGACTTGTGACATGGTGCGTTGTCTTGATGAAACAAATTTTTTTTCTTTGCCATATGCGCTTGTTTCTTTGCAATTTCGGCCTTCAAACGCTCCAATAACACTATACAATATTCACTGTTGATGGTATTTCCTTTCTCAAGATAGTCGATGAATATTACACAACGCACATCCCAAAATACCGAGGTCGTAACCTTTCCAGCCGATTGTTGTGCTTTCGGGCGCTTTGGACGAGGTTTACCAGTTGCTGTCCACTCAGATGACGATCGTTTTGATTCCGGAGTGAAGTGATGGATCCATGTTTCATCCATTGTCACATATCGACGCAAAAATTCCGGTTTGTTACGTTTAAACATGGCCAAACACTGCTCAGAATCATCAACACGTTCTTGTTTTTGGTCAACAGTGAGCAAACGCGGCACCCACTTTGAACAGAGCTTTCTCATAGTCAAATGCTCATGCAATATAAAGCCAATACGTTCTTTTTGATATCTGTACGATGTCAGCTAACTCACGCAACTTCACTTTTCGATCATTCAAAACGACTTTTGTGGATTTTTGGTATTTTCTGGTGTTACCGCCTCATTTGGACGTCCACTGCGTTCTGCATCATCGGTGTCTCTACGACCACGTTTGAAGTCAGCAAACCAACGTTTTATTGTTGTTTCTGATGGAGCGGAGTCCCCATAACACTTTTCAAGCCATTGCTTCGCTTGAACGGTATTTTTTCCCATCAAGAAGCAGTGTAAAATTAAAACACGAAATTGTTTTTGATCCATTGTTTTGAAAATAACAAAAGTAGCGTGACTCTTAGCACAATAACTCACAAACTAATGAATAGACTATCATGAAATTTTAACAGCTGTGTTTTGAAGGTTAGTACTAACTGAGAGAAAGGTGACTGCAATAAAACTAGCGTCATCTATGTGTTAGGCCCGGGACTTTTCAGTCCATGTGTTAAATAAAATTGGTTAATAACATAAAACTTTTCTGTTACACATGAATTGAAATATGCAAGTGGGTTTTGTCTATCGACTTTAGTTTTTATGTCATCCGGGAAAACCCTGAAGACCTCAGAAAGAAAATCTCAATAGATAACATAAAAATAAATACATACATACATGTCAAGACAGCATAAATAAAAATATTTTCTTCCTGACTGCCTGTGAAATTTGGTTCAGGAACGTCTCTTTATAAGGTCTAGCAGCAGCATAAATATTTTGATTAACAAGTTTGCCATCTGAGGTAAGATGCAAACCGGAGGTAGGCCAAGGGATGATCGAACAAGTGAATCAGTTTAAATCCTTGAGAGCTGATATAAGAAAGAAGCTTTGAAAATCTAGATAGCGATGTCCGTGGACAAACAAAGCATCTCGAATCTCAGGCTGCTCTAGAGACATCGTACGGAGGTACAAATATCTTAAAATGGAAAGCAAAGTGATAATTTAGAAATCAGCAGTGGGGCTCGCAATGGCATACGCTGCTGAAACAAAATCAGATACCTCCAAGACACAGCAAATGATGCGAACAGTCGAAATGAAAATAATTCTAAAAGTATTCTTCGAAAAACACTACTTGACAGAGTCAAAAGCGAAGACCTACGCCAACAAAGCAAAATACAAGACGTTGGAAAATGGATAAGAAACCGAAGAAAATGAGGGAACAAGCTCGTAAGCAGAATGAGCGATGATAAATTGGCAAAAGTACCAAATTAATTAACCCTATCGGAAAAAGAAAACCGGACAGACCATCAAAATCCCGGAAAGAATACTGAACATCTAGATCCAAAGAGGTATAGGAAGAAAACAGGCAGTAGCCTACTTACCACATGTAAAAGGAATAAGAAAAGTTTACTAAAGGAAGAAGAATAAGTTTACTATGCACATCGCTAACAGCAACAAGATTGTTTGGGAAGTCCAAATAATGCGAGATGCAGCTTCAGTGGCATGCTACGGTGGCATGATCTCAGGAGTTCATGCACAATTTTGTGATAGTTCTCTCTCTTATGATTGTTTAACACGTTCTTATGGATACTATTAAAAAAATCTTCATTTAACAGTTGAATAAAGTTGACATTGTCCATTAACTGTTCAACTTGTGGTCCTACAAATATTCCTTTCTTAATTTTAGCATCTCTGATCTTGGGGAACTCCTGCTTCGTACATTTCCTTCTCCAAATTAGTTTGGACTAGCGAGGTTGTATTATACTAAGGTGTATTAAAGAACCTCACGCTATTATAACCATATCTAGCGAACTGTTGCAACATATCCTTTAGCTTGCAGTGACCACAGGTATCGATTTTGAGGCTCGTTTTAATAGTAACAATACACAATGGATTCTCAGATTTAAATCGAGGCAATTTCAAGTTCAGCCGCTAATTTCCAAAAAAATATCAAAAATGTTGAATTAGAAAACCTGTTGATGCAAACTCAGTATAACTATTTCACCATAACATGATCTAGAAAACGATTATAGTGTGTTGACATGTTTTCAAATAGCATTACCTTAATAATAATAATAAAAAATACTTTATCGTATTAATTTTGTGATAATCCTTATTCACACTTCGCGGATTGTTCATTAACACGACTCGTACACAATTAATTTTGCGCAGAGGTAATTTGTAATACTTAACGTTAAAATATTCGTACAATTACGGTATTCAACAATGCAAACAGAATACGTTTAATCTTGCAACTAGAGTTGATGAAAGGTGTGTTAATTACAATATCAATATTATTCCAATTTTTAAAATTGTACGAAATTAAGTCCTTGTGGGTTTTAAATTTCCTGACGAAGGCATGGGCTGGGCATCATAAAAATATTCCCACGGGACATAGTTGAATGTATTATGTTCTCCATTGTGGGAGTTATTAATATTACATTATCATTACACGGATAGAGTTTAGCTATTTGTTTGCAATATTTTATAGTTGACAGCTTACCTATAACGTATCGCTGCACTGTATTTAAAATTAATTACGTAAATATATGATCTGAAGAGTATGTTCATTAGATATTTGGTTTGCATATTAAATTTCCTTCTGCTGGGGCTCAGGTATTGAGGAGGATCGGAAGTTAGTATATAAAAAGAAATTATAAGTGTATGGTATTAGTATCCGTTAATTCTAAATTGAATTTACATAAATCGAAAATTAGTTATGATAGTAGTGTACTGCAGGGTAGTGTAATAGATCTGTAAGCTATCGCTACATTCTGCACCAAATGACTTGATTAATTTGTTCGCATTATAGGTAGATTGCAATTATCAATCGTACAATTCAATATTATATGATGAAAGATTATCCTAAGATGCGCTTCAGTAAAAAAAAAAATATAACTGGAACAATACAGAGTAAAAAGATTTCCTGATTTACCCAACTAACTTTTGTATTTGAAAATGTTCAAACCACTCAAATGTTGTTGGTTTCATTAACATCCTTCAAATAAGCTACAATAACAATTGAATTAAAAATCATTTAAATGTTTCCTGAAGAATTTTATCTTTTTTTATTATTTTTCCTGAACATCCGGGCTCCAGTTGTCACATTATAATAGATGTAGCTAAGAATCTGTTAAAAAGGTTGAAATTTAGCGCAATATTTAAAGTACTTGATAAAATTACAATTACCTTATAATTAACCAACGTTTTTAAATTCCTGAAAAAATATCAATCACGGTAGGATTTGAACCCGCGGAGATTACTTGTGAGTTCAAATCGCTTTTAATACCTGCATGTCACGATGTCTGTAGAGTTAAGTAGTTATTAACTCTCATTTTCATCCCACTTTCTGTGAACCTGTTCCTAGAACCAATTTGCTTCAGAGTTTCCCATTAACTACAACATGACGACTTGTTGATTTTCATTATAAAGATATTTTTTTATAACTCCACTAGTCATTTACGTTAGTTTGTGTTGGTTTTGTTTTTTTTTATTACTGTTTTTGGTATTATAGGAGTCAAGTATACAATGTATCTAACTTTAAATTGTCCTATAAATAGTTTAATCGTTGTATAATAGGTATTGTTACTGTTATTATTGTTATTGTTATTGCTATTATTTTTTATCTTTTTATTTATTTTATTGACGGGGCAAACATCTTTGATTGATAGCGCTGCACCTGGTTCTATGGAGCGGCAGGATCGGACTTTCCGACACTGCGATGTGGTATTCCCACTAGAAAACCTCTCAATAGAAGCCCTCCATGATATTTGGAACTATTTGTCAAAATATAACATCAGATACTGGCGGCTGCCTAGACGTGCTCTACTATTTCTATCCTATCTTTACCGAATTTGTTTCTTTCTTTCATCAAACTCTTACTGGCGGCCGTTTTGCCAGCTGCTAGGTGGTTTATGTTTAGTTTGGTTTGGCATTTCAACATGAATAGACGCCTGAATAACGCTTTCCAATTTTGCAAATTTATTTTGAAAATCATGGTTCTGTTCGAAATACGTATCGCGCATTACGTCTATTTTACGGCCAACATAATTCTCCATCAGAGCAAATAATTCGATTAACTATGGAACGTTTTCGCACCACGTTTACTCTAAATGATAATACGCATCCACAGACACGTCGTACAGTGCGTACAGAAGAAGTCATTGCTGCTGTAGAGCGTAGCGTAGAAGAAGACTCGAATCAGTCTATCCGCCATCGCGCACTGGAATTGGATATGTATCCATCCACTTTATGGAAGATTTTGCAGAAATATCTTGTTTGCGTGCTTACAAAATCCAACTCGTGCAAGAATTGAAGCCATATGATACCTAACAAGATGTAGATTCGGTGAATGGGTCCAAAACAAGATTGCCGTTGATCCCGATTTTCATAAGCGAATTTTGTTTAGCGATGAAGCTCACTTTTGTTTGAATGGATACGTCAATAAACAAAACTGCCGTATTTGGAGTGATGGCAATCCACAAGTGTATGTTGAGACACCGTTACATCCAGAAAAACTGACTGTTGTTTGGTGTGCTTTATGAGCTAGTGGAATCATTGGTCCGTACTTCTTTAAAAACGATGCTGGTCAGCACGTTACAGTCAATGGTGATCGCTATAGAGCCATGATTACTGAATTGAACAACCATGATGCGGAGGAGCTGTGGTTTCAACAAGACGGCGCAACATGTCACATAGCTCGTGCCACAATTGATTTATTGAAGGAAACGTTTGGAAACCGCATAGTTTCACGTTTCGGACCCATGACGCCGCCAGACTATTTTCTGTGGGGATATGTGAAGTCGCTAGTCTACGCCGATAAGCCCGAAACGATTGACCACTTGAAGGACAATATTCGCCGCGTTATTGCCGATATACGGCCAAAAATGTTGGAAAGAGTCATCGAAAATTGGACCTCCAGATTAGACTACGTTCGAGCCAGCCGTGGTGGTCATATGTCAGAAGTCATATTTAAATTATAATGCCAGAAGATTATCTTTCGAATAAAGTAAATTTCATGTCAATTAAAAAAATTCATCTTTGTTTTATTCAATTTCAAAGCTCTATACCTCTATAAAAAAACATCCTTTATATGCACCTGTCGTCCAGGTCTTTATGTGCCGTCAGATCTTGAACCAGAAGATAATCTACATTGCGATGTTTGCAGTTTATCCAGAGTCTAATTTTTGGTATCAAGTATTTTGTCCACTGAGCTTTTTCAGTCTCCAGTTCCCATCTGTCTTGTCATTCTGTCAAAGTTCTTTCCTTTACATCAAAGGTTATCCTACTTTTATCTTCCTGCGCATGGTTGTCGATATAAGTCTTCTCATAAGCTATTAAGTCAATCGGTGGTGTAGTGGTGACCACCTGAGGATGTTTCTTTGTATTTTCCAGAAAGTGTCTCTATACTTTTTGACGTAAAGTGCCCTGTATTATATCGGTGCTGCATATAGCGGCATATTATGCACCGCACTGCTTAGAATCGCGTTCTTCGTGCTGCTTGGTCCTTTCTTTTATATTTGGCATTACCCCAGTTAAGTTGGATTTTTTCTGTTCTGCCTTATTTGCTGTCATCTCCACATGGGCACCGAAGAACCCCCTTTCATCTAGCAGCACTCGCAGTCACTATCCTTGTTCCATCCAGAGAGATGGTAATACGCTCTCTTGTTTTGCCTCCCATAATAATGGCTTCAGTTTTATTTGGAGTCAGCGTCAGTCCGTGTAATTTCATCGACGTACTTAATTGTTACAAATATGCGTTTTTATTTTCAATAAGCCTCGGGTGGTCACTGCTCCCCACCATCCCACCATTATTACTACTATTATTGCTGTTGAATTTCTTATTAGCAAAAACTTGCACTTTCAGTTGCAGTACTCTTACTATATACTAGATTGATGCAAAACAAACGAAAATAGGCAATACATATTAATAAAATGAAACAATTTACTACCAAAAAGCGATAAAGCTTCATTTCTATTTCAAATGTACCTTTCAACATTAATAATAAGCACGTTTCGTGTATTAACTTACGAGAAATTTCGAGTAACACTCGTTATTAGGCCGGAACGTTATCGGCGAAATCGTCAAAATTAAGGTGAAACAGAACAAATAGTCGTAAGAAGTCATTTACGGAAACCCTAATGGTTTCTGTCGTACCGGAAACCGCTAGAATTCACCAACAGATAGCATCTTAATTTCCTGTCTTATCGCGATCATCACGTTTATTACATCTTTTTCTTACTTAGCGCCTTCGCAAATCGTTATTAATAACATCGTCTGAGCTTACGTCTGCATTTCAAGAGAATGATGATTGTGGAGTCTACAGATGGCGAATATTTCATAAGAAGGTGCAACAGAGATAAAAGATTTTGTTAATTGAGAAATTCTAAATTGGTGTTGTTTAATCTGAGGTCTATTTTGTCCGAAAGGAAATTTGAATTGAAATTGGTTCTTTGTGTTAAATTTTGTTTTATTTGGCATTGCTCACTTTATTTATCAATATTAATGTTACTTTATTTCGTAATAATTTTTTGAATGCATTTTGGATTCATGCTCATGTAACATTCTGATCAGTATTGCCAAGATTCTATTCTATTAGCCTTATTACTACAATATATTGTTTTCTGTAAAAATATGGTAGAAATTCAAACGAACACAAAGTTTTCGTTCTTTCCAAATAAGACGCATGCAGTCTTCTTGCGATATCTTTAAGCAACGTTGTCCTACATTATGCCAAGACAATATTAAATTACCGCCTGGTTTACTAGTTAACGGACAGAAAACCGCACAAGCGAAAAATCTCGATTTTGCTATGGAAGCCCACCTGGAATTAAGTGAAATCAATCCTTTGGATCATAAATACTGTCTTAAAATTGCTTAAAGAGGCGTATGATTGGTGTAATACGAGCGGTTTCAGTTCCAGTTACTCGGTGCGCTTCATTAGCCATAGAGGTCGCTAGCAAAGTATCAGTAACGTCTGCAAAGTATACGCCGTTTAATGTTTCGACGATCTTTGTTATAGATAAGATATATTAACCATGCTCCATTTACGAAGTTTTTTAGGTAGTGAGTGTATTCGATTTAACAAAGAAGTTCTTCTTACTTTAATTTAATCCTTCGTGTTGTTATACGTGAATATTAAAGAATTTTCATTGAAATGTTGGTATTACAACTGTTTAAGTTAAAGATAAACAGTAATCCCCTGTTAAAATGACCAGAGGCATACTTTGTTTGAAAAGCTTAACACTTATTGGTACTATATCTGATAAATTCTTACATTTCCGAATGTACAACAATGAACAACAGAGATTCCACACGTAAAGTATTGTTTCTGAATATTAAACTACAATTCGGTTTAATAACATGCGTTCAATTTTACCTCGAAGTAGACTTTGATATAATATTTATATCTTATCTTGTTACTGAAAATCTTAATACAGACATGACAAATACTCTGTCAAATTGTCAAATAACGCAAGTGAAGTTACGACAAATGTTTTTATTGGAATGAACTACTGGGGGTGGCATTTTGTTGAACACTTTTTATCAGCAAAGTATATGAAGTGTGAAATATAGTCTAATCAAAAAGTCTTTGGATCTCAATAGCCATGGATTGCAAAACTATCTATAAAATTATTTACTTCTGTGGCTCTTAACTAATGATATTAGAATAATAAAAGCGGTTTTAGGTTATGATAATTATAAAAATAGTACCTGTTAATAAAATACATGTTATTATAATGTTTCCACAAAGTAACCTTCTTTTGCTTTAATAATTGCCTGACAGATATATGGCATTTTTAGAACTAATTGTCCCAAATTTGATAGGGCTATAGCATTTCACAATTCCTGTGGAGCGTGTCACAATGCTGCTTTGCCACTTAGGGATTTCTCCGGACCTCACGTTCCAAGTGATCGTGCAAAAGCTTAATGGCCTTAGCCCATAGGGCTCTGTGGCAGCCACTCCATTAATAATAAGATTCCTTCAGAATATTTGTTTTGAAAATAAGCTTTAACCACTTTTGCTGTGATAAATGGATGGTTTTCTAGCATTCTCAAATACATATTTTTTGTCATTCTTTCATCTATTCTAACATTTTAACTAATTTTCCAATTCTTTAACCTCCAAAGCGACCCTCACACCTTGATGTTTCTTCCTCCATGTGTCACTGTTTTTGAAATACACTAGTTTAACATTCTTTCTCCAGGGTAGCTACAAGCAAACGTTTCATTGTTGAAATATTTCAATAACTTACACTCCAATTTGCACAAGATTTGCTCAGTTTAGTCTTTTCCGTTTATGGATTAGTTTCGTGTAAAATACGTATTCTGAGCTCGTTTCGATATCCAATTTCCTTCTTTTTGTCATATCATCGTTCACATAAAGTAATAATACGAAATAGTATCTTCCTAATGCAATCACACACGTCTCCAGCATCTCGCCAATATACTGGATGCATAATGAATGTATAGTTCATTATATGGCAGGTGGTTGATTCAGTGCCTTTCTTAAATTCTATTTCATAACGCAGTCATTCCCAATTTTCTACTATTGTCGCAATATTGCTTTATTGCCATCATAAGATTCAATACGGCAATACATTGTTGTTGTTCTTGAATTGATTTTGTAAATAAATCTTATTGTTTTGAAATGATAACATACTGTCAATATTACTCTGCCATTCTAAGAAAACTAGTGGAGATACCCTAAATATTTTTGAAATAGTTCGAAGTTGTCCCAAGGTGCGATCAAACTTATGAACGGCAGTGTAAGTGGGTTGCATTGACGTTGATATAGGATTCTGTTACGAAACCAACTAGAGAGGAGAATTGTTCCTTTTTATAATTTAAAGTCAATACAGTAGCATTAATAGTAATAAAGTTAGTACTATAGTGAACCCGATAATTTTATCTATCGGTCATTTACTATTGCTGCATTTTTGGGATTTCAATTTGCATTCTATTTTGCTTGTTACACTTTAAATCTTACAAAGTAATTTTTTGCAGTAAAAGCATTGCAACTAGTTGACATAATGGCATTTTAAAGGATATAGAAATTTATCACGTTTTATATTTTCTTAAAATGTAATATGTTCAGTTTCTTAACAAATTACATCTTTCAGCCGTGGCTTAATTGTGGTATTTAAACGTTTAAGGAAGTGTCAATACGTATTTAAATCGCCAAAACAAACCTAATTCTAATAAACATCTTTGCGTAATCCTTTACATTATTCATTAGAAGTTATGAACTGGAAATGTTGTTTCAACGTTCAACATATTCAAAGCTGTTGTCTTCAAAAGAACCAAATACCAGCGCGACAAAGTCATATTATTTTCACTGCATATTAAAAACATGTTTACCGACGACGGCGTAGCTTGTGAATTCAATACGCTTTTCCCGTTGGGCTCGGGATAACAAAAATTTTATTGACAAGAAAAACAGCACAAAGAGCTTTATTGACATAAGTCCCTTTCAGTGAAAAGCGCCACCCCTGCCTCGCGCTACATTATCAATAAATAAAGTTTACAATGGAGGCGACAACAAGGGTAGTTAATGCTGGGGCAATTACTTAGCGCTTAATATATTGTCAAAATATTTACTTTAAAAATAGACGCCGTCCGCGGCGGGATTTAGACGAGTAGGAAGGATATACATAGGTGTATTAAATTTATAAGTTGATATTATGAATGCCTTTCGTTACGTGTTGACCGATGTATACAGGATAATATATACAAAATCAAGTCATTTTTAACTTATTCTTTTTTCAAGAATGTCTATATTTCATCAACTAAAAGGTGTATTGAAGTGGTATTTAGTTAATATAAAAAGCACTTAAGACATTTTTAGGATAATAAAAGGTAATCCAATTTCGAGATTGTTTTTTAAATTTACTGCCGTTTATGTGTGTTTTTTTTTGTAATATAGACCAATCACGTTAAGAATGCAGTAGACAGCGGTGAAATCAAATGATATATTGACATCGTCATAAGCGTAATAGCTTGGTTATCAAAATATTGTAGTAATAGCAAAATGTAATATCGAATGGAATTATACATATATTTCTATATTTACAGTATGTAATAGTCATAGAGAAAGCAGAAATCATATTAATAAAAGTATTCCATGGAATTTGAAAATTTAGGTCGAAGCTTATTTCATTTTTTTTAAATATAATTCTAACAAGTTAAGTGTCACATTCTCATAGCTAATTCAGACAATTAATATTTTAAAACATAGAGGTAGTATGATTAATTATACGATCTATTATTACTCATATAAGTTCAATTAACTAAGATAATAATAAAAAAGGCCCACCATACATTTTACAGTATTTCAGTTTATACTAACACAAAAACAGTAACACAATATTTCATGTTGAACCAACAAGTTCGTATTCTACCGGTATTAACGAATACATCGCTAAAGTATATTCTATAAAGTGCATTTTAATTATTTTATATACAGTGAAATTCCCCTTCGCGGACACCCCTCTTACACGAACACCTCCCTTAAACGGACAGTCCCGACCGGCTCTCATATAATTTCCATTGTATTAACTCTTTCTTGGACGGACATTCTCTTGAACGGACGCGGACACGAGAAAATGTTCTCTTAACCGAACAAAAAATAGAATAAAAAGAAACGCCTTATCTTATTTTTATATCGAGAGTATTGCTATTGCATTTCTCAATCGCGCCGCGCGCCAA
Source organism: Trypoxylus dichotomus (assembly GCA_023509865.1). Lineage (NCBI taxonomy): Eukaryota > Metazoa > Arthropoda > Insecta > Coleoptera > Scarabaeidae > Trypoxylus > Trypoxylus dichotomus. The sequence goes on from CM042081.1 coordinate 43,145,942, forward strand.
TTTCGCTGGAACTTCCCCGACTAAACCGGAGATTTACCGACTTTAATCTTTCGGTACAAACGCAGCCTATGTCGTGCATTTCTGCCTGGCGTGAATTAGGGGCTTCCGCAAGTTGGTTGGGGATTTACCGTTCTTATTCTTTGGGTGTACGCTTTCGATTGAATCTGCTTTCAATATTAGTCTGGTGTTTGTGCGGAAAATACACAGTGGGCGACACATTCATTGTAAAAATTGCTCCAAATAGAAAAATTCTCACGCTTAAACAAAAAATTGAGATTGTTGAAGTTTACAATAAAGAGAAATTAAGTGTAAGGAACTTATCCAAGCGTTTTAATATTGGAAAAACACAAGCTGCGGATATAATTAAACATAAAGAAATCCTTCTACTAAAATTAAAATTTAAAACTTATTACCGAAGTCTGGCACAGCTTTTCTATATTAGAAATACGATTTCAAGACGCCATTTTAAAGAAAAAGAGAAGACAAACAACAATATATGAATTTTTGCGTCCTTAAAGTGACTATTCATTTCATTGTTTTGTATTACATACTACATCTTTGTATCTATGTACATATATTATACTTTGTATGTACATATGTATCTAAAGGAAATAAACTTTTTTTCTTAAGTTTAAAGTTTCTTATTTATTTTAAAAACATATACGATTTATATGTCCCAGTTTCTTTAATATATTCATTTTTCGTTAAAACACGATTTTTGTTGTATCTACTACATATTTCTTTTATGCGGACACCCCTCCTGAACGGACATCTTCAGTTGGTCCCGTTGGTGTCCGTTCAAGGGAAATTTCACTGCATATGTTTCAATTCTTTATTTTTACATATTATGCAAAAAAACTCAGAACAACTGCAAGAGATAATGGTTAAAACACAGTTGAACTAAATTACCAAAAGATATTCGAGAATTGACTTTTTAGAACACATATACCATATTCCTCACAACGCTTAAAAAGATCACCGTCAATATTGTATGTATACAGAACTATACCAGTTCTTCAAGCGAACGCCATCGTTTTGCACTTAACAATATTTAGGAGTAAATGATTCTGCAACCATCGAAGATTATTTCTACAAATTCCCTAAACTTGTTATACATCATCGTATTCTATGTAAAATCGGCCTTCTTTTGAGGAATAAGAAAAAAAAAATGTAAAGAAATGGGGGGTACGGCCGAGCAAGACGCTTATATTTTATTAGCATTATCGCAGTGGCACTCATCACGAAGATGGATCATGGACTTATTCATTGCAAACATGCCTGAACTAATTTCGTGAAAATTATCCGGATGTTGTCGTACCATACAAAGTATTTTGTAATCACAGAGACAGAATTATTGAACGATTCGAAGGGAAACACTACATTTGCAAAGGAAAATCAACTGGACGACCAACAGTGGTTAACAGAAGAGACTGTTGATGATGTTAGACAACGGATAGAGGCAAGTCCTAAAAAGTCAATTCGCAAATTAGCAGCTCAAACTGGTGTGATGCTTTTTCTATTTCTAAGATGTACGTATTTTTCATTTTCGTTATTTTAGGTTTATCGTTCAGTACTGCAAGAAAAGCATTGGTTAAAAATCTACACATGCATCCGTATAGAGTAACCGTAACACAGCAATTATTGCCAATTGATATTCCACGACGAATTCAATATTGTCAGTAGTTTAATGAAAATCTTCATAATGATGATATTTTAGATTTAACATTAATGTCAGACGAGGCCTAGTTTCACTTGTCAGGCTATATTAACAGCCAAAATTACAGGACATGGTCTACAGAAAACCCTCATAATTCTGTTGAGACTTTTTTACATCCACAAAAAATTGGGGACTGGGTGGCAATGTCTAGAGGTCGCATAATTGGCCCTATTTCTTTCCATGAAAATATCAATGCGGAAAGATATCGCCCTCAAATTTTGGAAGTGTTTATAAACCAATTACATGACGATGAATTGGAAAGGGGGTATTTTCAACAAGATGGAGCACCACCTCATGTAGCGCATGATACATTGGAATATCTAGAAGAGTATTTTGGTGACAGACTTATTAGTCGCGATCGTTGGCCATCACGGTCGCCTGACCTAACCCCTTTGGATTTTTATCTGTTTGGGCATTTAAAAAATAAGATACATCACAATCGACTTCACAATTTGGAAGAACTACGAGCAGCCATAGAGCAGGAAATTCGTAATATCGATCAAAACCAATTACAGCGACTGTTTGACAATATTAAGAGACGAATACATTTATGTCTTGAATCAAATGGAGGCCATTTCGAACATACATTATAATGTAATTGTTTTTTTGCAATAAAATTATATAAAGAACGGAATCGTTTGCTTTTAAATATGTAGTGCACAAATTTAAATATTTGTATTAATTTAAAAGCTATTTAAAATCATTTATATTTCATTCCATTTTTTTATCACATTTACATTAATTTTCTGCTCAGAAAATCAATATGAAATTGATTTTTCGAAGATCTGTTGTCAATATATTATCACCCATCCAAAATCTATTTGCTTCGCTACTGGTTACGAATTCAAAACCAAATCGCCAACGTGACAAAAATTTAGCAGGGCGCGAAATTTAAACATTTAAAATAACTGAGTATATAAAAATAAATAGTTTTGCGACATTATAACCAGACCTATATCACCAAATCTTATTGACGTGAATAAGTAAATCTTGAATATTTTAAGAGGTAATACCCACCTTTTCCCCAATAAAAATTTATATATATACATACATACATCAGCATATACATATACTACTCAGACTTCCCGATTCGAAAGTCCTCGAATCCCCTGCAGATTTCAATTCTCGCCTCTTTGATCCTACCCGCCCGCCCTACGTCGCTCCCTCGGTCGCGCGAACTACCCAAGAATCCGACGGGCGTACTACCGACATCGACAGTATCACACTCAAATATCGGTCCTCTCGTCTCCGACCTTCCGAGCAAAGAAAGCAACATCTGGACTTGATATCAAAGGCGTCGAATAAATGGCTTTAATGCCCGGGCGCCGTCTTAACGCGCTCTGATACTTTCTCGCGATCGAAGTGACGTATTTCGAAGGAAAATTAATTTACAAAGCGCCGTCAGACATAAATGTCAAGAAAGTAATTTCGATAAGGCTGCGCCAAATCGATTTCACCTCGGCGCTTAGTTAGGTATTTCTAAGATGACGTTTTACAGTTTCTTACTTGTTTTCTTTGCGTTGTCACCACTTGGCTGGATCCTCTTTACCTGGGGAGACCTCTATGAGAGACTTGGGCGTCGTCTTTGACTCAAGACTGACCTTTATGGAGCACATATCCAGTATTTGTACATCAGCGTTGAGTATGTTAGGATTCATTATACGTGTTACACGACCATTTGCTTCTATAACAGCAATTCTTCCTCTTTATTTCGCTTTTGTTCGGTCTCGACTGGAGTATGCGTCCTTGGTCTGGTCACCTATGTACATCTATCAGATACATCTTCTAGAGCAGATTCAGAGAAGATGTTTGAAGTTCTTGTACTTTAAAAAATTTAATACTTACCCGATACAAGGATTTAGCCACAGTGCTCTGCTAGAGGCATTTAATATTGATTCATTAGAACTACGTCGAAAACAGGCTGAGTGTAAATTCCTATTTACTTTACTTCATAATGGTCTTGATGTACCTGAGTTGTTGAGTGGAATCAACTTCATTGTACCACGTTCAGGATCTAGGCAAACAAATACATTTTACTGTTTCGCACCTAGAACAAACATCGCCATCAGGTCCCCAATACACAGATTGTGTAGCAATTTCAACTCTATGGAGTTTGCCGAGTTGGATATACATACCTGCACTTTACCGTCCCTTTTGACGGTATGTAGACCGCGAGTGCGTTACACTTAGTTGAATACTTTTTCCGTTCTCTCTTTTTTGCTAACCACTGGTAAACTACTTTTTTTTTTTTATTTAAACTAAAGCAACTAGTTACTAAGTTTTCTAATTTGACATACTTTAATTTTATGTTATTTATATTTGCATGTGTACATTATTTAACATTGCCTTGTAATTGGATATTTGTATCTGTTGGGCATTAAATATTATTATTATTATTATTATTATTGTCGAAGGTGGTAATTTGGACGATGTTCTACGAAATGGAAGGAATCTTTTCGTGATATCAGTAAAGTTTTTCTATATTTACTATAATTTAATTTAAAGGAGTCAACTTTCCTCTATTTTGCGGTATTTTACACGCAATGATTTGATCTCGACACTGTAGACAGCGTTGATGCATCAGTTTCTAAACATTTTTTCTTCTTCTTGCTCTTCTCATATCCTTACAACTTTTAATGTTTCAGATGAGGATTCTGGTTCTTTCTGTACGCATTTTTTGCGATTTGTATCCTGAATATTACTGTCTCGTATGTATAGCAGCTAGCAGGGATTTAGGGATTTCCATTTCCTTTAAACTTTCCCCCTTTGAGATCGATGAACACTAGGAACATTTCCTCTCTTTCAATTTTTCTTTCTATTAGGTTCTTCATTATATAAATATTGTTGTTCGTTTGTCACTCTGGCCTGAAAGCTGCGTGTTTTTCTTTAAGCCTTTGTTCCACATAAACTCTTAGTTGTTTTTCCAGTATTTTTGTCTATAAATAGTATCTCAGACTTTCACGGCCGTTTGACATAGTTGTAACGGTTTCAAAGGTAACTTTGAAAATGCGAACCGCAATTGTTCGCGAAACGTCAGGGACAAAAATCTAGTGGCACGGCGATACCCGACAACCGTTACAACTATATTCTTGTCTATAGTTTGTAGCTTGTTTGTGCTGAACATATACGAGGGGAGGTCCAGAAGTTCGTGGAATGAAAGGGTTTAAAATAAAATAAAACGATAAATCTATTTTTCCTTTTCAATATAATCACCCTTAAGCAAGAGCAACACACCCTTGGTCAATTTTCCTCGACGTTTTTCCTTGATGGCCTCCTACAATTTTTCTAATATCGCTGCGTAATATTCTCCGGTTATGCTCCTACCTTTTTCGTTGTCATCAATCAATAATATCCCTCACAATCCCATCAACTTTCCAGCCGATTCTGACACTTTGAATTTCTTTGGCGGTGGTGCCCCCTTTTAATGCCATTGCATGGACTCCTGTTTGGACTCAGGCTCAAAGTGATGAACCCTTGTTTCATCTCCGGTAACAATCCGCTCCAAAATATGTGTAGATTTGTCTCCACACAGCTACAAAAATTGTTTGGAGGCACAGACGAGCTGCTGTTTCTGCAGCGGCGTGAGCATTCTCGATACGCATCTTGCACTGACTTTTGTCATACCCAGGTGGTCATGTAGGATACGCAAAATGGTGGTATCTGATACTCCAACTAATGCAGATAATTGTTTTTTCTTCAAACGGGCACCTTGCAGTAGAAATTTTTGCACTTTTTCGACGATGCCTGATGTGGTGGCCTCAACTGGCCGTCCTGAGCGGGGTCGTCTTCAATCGACTCCCGACCATGTTTAAATATATAAATCATTGATTTACTAGGGCACTGTTCCCCATAAACGGTTTCCATTTCATTCAATATGGTTTGAGCGTTCTTTCTTTGCTTTGTAACGAACTTCATCACGGTGTTCAATTTCCTCCATAGTTTCAGTTTTCTTCCGGATTGACTTGTTTAGCAGGCAACTATTCGTAAACGACTCACGCTATAGGGCTGCAACTTAACTTATATACTAATGATGGGTCGCCAAGCAGAATGACACCTAGCGAGCGCCCCTATCCCCACTCCATCCTCGCCTGCTTTACATATCTTGCTTTTTATATGGCTTCTTTTTCTTCTTCTGTTATTTCTTGTTGTTGGTTCGGTGCTTCTGTGCTTATTCTTTGTTCTATATTTATTGCGTTAAATGTGTCTTTATAGTATTCTTTCCATCTTCCTAGTATGATTTTTGTTCCTGTGTGTAGTCGATTATTCGTATCTTTTGTTGCTTTGATTTCCTTCTTCTTGATTTCTCTTAATCTATTTATTTTTGTCCAAAATTTCGTCTTTTCTGTTATCTGTTCTCCAAATTCCTTCCATGACTTCTTTTGTTCTTCCTTTACTAGGTTTCTCTTCCTACTGAGATTTTTTTTACCTTCTGTTGTTTTTTGTTTGGATGTATTTTTTGCAAGCAGGTTTTTTCTCTTTTACCATCTTTATTTTATCTTTCCACCAATTTGTTCTCTTTATATGATTATTAAATTTTTTTTTCCGCATACCTTTTTCTGCTATTGTTGACACTATTTCTTTAAATACCATCCATCTTTCTTCTATGGTCAATTCTGTTTTTTCAATGTCTAATCTTCTGAATTCTTTGTTTGCTTCCTGTTGATATTTGTTCCCATTTTCTCTCACTTTAAGTTTGTATATTGCTAAGTTACTGTAGTCTTTTGTCGCTTCTTTCTAGTCAATTTCTACTGAGCACCTTGCTACCACTAATCTACGGTTTGTCCCCGATTCCGCCTCTTTCCTTGTTTCTATATTTTGTATTGTTTTTGTTAAATTTTGTGTATGCACTATATGTAGTCTATCTTCTGCTACAAACGTGTATTTGTTCTCTAATTTCTGATACCACATCCCATTTCCTATAATCAAGCGGTTTCAACTCGGAAACCTAAATTCTTTAAACGGTGAAATTTTTATTTATGATGTTTTCTGCCATTTCCTGCTGTTTGTTAAGAATAAATCGATTAACTTCAGAAAACTAATCGCCAAAATGTAATGTTTCACAAGAGCACTAATATTAGGTACTACCTAATACCACTTTCGATTTAAGATTTTCAAGAGAGCTTTCTCCGGAAGCAGGGAGTTAAAGTGAGTGGGTCAACTTTTGCATAGAAGGGTGTCAATTTCGATAATACTTGTTACGAGTTTCAGGGAATTTTTCATGAGTTTCCAGATTTTCATAAATCACGAGCAGGAAGTTTTCAAACGAACACACTGTATATACTCTTTTTAATAATTAAAATATAGGTATTGATCCATTAAAAATTGAAAAGTACCTATACAAAGTCTGTCTAATGTATCTCTAACACAAATCGTATTGGCAACTCACATTTCGATCAACAAAGACAATAGGCTCGTCAAGCTAACAACTCTAGCCGATGAGGTGTCCAAACAAACCGCGAAACAAACACAAAACAAAAATGTCCCCACCGCGTTTCCTCTACCACGCAACCATCATCATTCCGGTACACATTCGCTTACAATGAGAACGATCGAAACAAGGCAGCCGTGGAGGTGACAGAAACAAAAGAGCTAGGGACACGGCGGTTATGTCACTTTAACGTTTCGCCTCGTTAACGCGCTCTAGGAATGCCGGTTGGAGGTTATGTCGTATTACGTTTAACACTCGAGCGCTGCTGTGCCGCCGTTGCTGTTAGTTAGTCGATCTTATCTGGACGTCTTGCATCGTACGGATGGTAATGCTCGAAGAACAACAAGGAGACAATTTCCGAGGTGCAAATTAATGTCTTGCTTCTGAATTTCGATGTAATCTACTCCCTATTAGAAAGCGAGTTGCAGTGCAACTATCATTTGTAATGATTTTTTTCTTTTAAAGCTGTAGTAACTATAATTATAGTAAATTATCCGTACTACCCATAGTTCATGGACAAGAACTACTGATTATAATACATTCATCTGCCCGAGTATGGCTTCTTTGTCTCCTACTAAAAACAAAACATGTTACTTTCGCAGCTTTTGCAGATTTCTTATTAGGCATCAGATGAACAATTTTACTGACAATCCCCATGCGTTGACTCATTTTCAAAACCCACTAATGAGAATTTTATCTAGCGTATTAAATATGTATGAGGTTGTACCCAAAGGTTTCGTAATTTGTACAACATTCGTGAACTCCTTTATAATCCAACGCCAATATGTGGAGATGTGTATGTGCTTTGTAAGTCAGTATGCTAAGCGATGTATACACTGTACAGAAATTTTCAATTAGTCATTATATGCATAAAATATTTTTAGATTAAATTTATCTTCATGCAAACCATACCACACCTCACCAATGAGTTCACCAATCCATCCTGGTCTCAAAAGCCCTATATCCAATGGAAGCGTTTTATAATTTACGCTTGCTGGTACAAAATCAAGCAAAATATTTCAGTTGTGATATGTAAATAATGCTTTTCTAGGTAACGGAGAAGAGTTTGTGGATAATGCGCTATTAATATTTAAGTTAGGTGAAAATACTGGTGCTCATTACGCCGACATGAATTTTATAAATTATAAAAGATGGCTTTCACACTTATTTGGAACTATTATACGTAAATAAGAAAAGTGATTAATATTTGCATTATTTAGTAGTTTACTATTTACATAATCCATTCGGAAAATTCATTAAAAACAATAAACCAAAAGTAAACAATTGAAAAAGTCAGGGGTTTGTAAATTAACTTGTCCAAAAACATATATCGGCCAAACGGCTAGGAGTTTTGATAAAAGAATACACATGCATTTCATGAGCTATATACGTAAGAACAAAGATTCCAATTATGCATTTCATTTACTGGAGAATAAGTTATTCTGAATAACCATACATTCAACTATAACTTTCAAATTGTACGTTCCGAAACTGAAGGTTTAAAATTAAACCTGCTCGTGTCTCTAGAGATAAACTTCACGTAAGGAAATTTTTAACTGATTATCGAAAGATGTATACGCATATTTTTCTGTTAAATAAATACCCTCTACCCGTTCTTTATGTTTCAGTTAACAATTACTAAATAGTAATATTTAGAAGGTTACGTACATAACAAAACATTATATCTAATTTTGGCGATTTTTTCCCAAATAGGGCAGAAAGAGTGAACTTCGAAAACTAGATCTGATAGAACAAATCTGACGGCATTATTGGATTGGGCACCCCAAAATTGCTTAATTACAATTAAAAAATCCGACGCACCAAAATGTATGTTGGCCAGTGCTATCCTTGAGTGAAATTTCGAATTTTAGTATAAGTAACGTATTGTTCAGTTGTAAGAGGACATCTGATCAAGCTACAGTGATAGCGATATATTTCGTTGTGTTAAATATACTGGAAAGATTTGTAAAATTTTGTTTTACTTCATTGCCCATGTTAAATATGGATTTCCAACAAGTATCGGCCGACTCAATCGAAATTAGTGCAATTTACACCTAAGATAACACTTCAAAATCCAATACAATCTTCGTTTGTCAACTTTTCGTGTGACGGATCTTTTCCTTCTTAGTCACTAAGTATATGGAATACGAAGCTGAAGGATTTTCTCTTCTCGATATAAACTTAGGGACACGTAATCAATAGACTTAGGGCGACTTTGGCCGCGCACACCAGCCCTTGTTAGCAAAAAACGCCCTCGTCGTGGTAAGGGAAAGATACGATACCTTCGTGCGTTTTCGACCTACATCTCGACCTTCGAATCGGACTATTTGGCCGGCCGTTTCGTACCGCGATTGCGGAGGCATAGTGTTTCTAATCCGATTTTAAGGGATAGCTAAAATTTAACGTCAGCCTCGATCTCCGTGTCCGTAATCCCGGGTAAAAATAACAAGGGCCTTGGCTTTGTTGTCTTTTCGTGTCTGCTATCTGCTTCTTAGCAGTCCGTCGAAATTCTTGCATTATTAAAACGTGGTTTAGATAAATGTGCAGGTGAAAGTCACTTGCGTGTGATGTTTATGATGTTTCCTATTGATTTACTAACTTATGAAGTTTTTCGAAATTGTCGATAAATATAGCGTAGTGATGGTAGCACAAATTGAGTACAAAGAATTTCAAATTGTGCGGGTTCTTGATGGAACGGGTTTTTTTCTTATTTTAAGATTATATAAAAATTATTAATTTGCGTAACGTTTTCAATTATGTTTGGTGGTGTAGAGGTGTAGAGGTACAGTCACTCCAGGTGTAAGTAGCAAAAGGAATGACTTGCTATACACCTTTGGAACATCCTGTATAATTGAAAATGTTTTAAGGAAGGATGTTAAACATTAACAACTTGCGTTAATTTCTTTTCCATATTACTATGATCAGCTCTATCATAAAAGGGTGGCGCTTAAATACAACACCCTGGATATACAACATTCATGTGTCCTGAAAGACCTTTTTTGATAAGGTACAATATTTGCGCTTATATTTTTGTTCTATCTATTTCTATTCAAGAATTAAACAAAGAAAACTGAAAATCTGTAAAGTTTCGAAGGGGTGAATTTTAGCGCAAGCAAAAAATTTTTGTTTTCAAGTCTCAACATTATTTTTAATTTCGCGCTGTGCATCACCTAGGAAGAATAGAGAAGATAGAGCGAGGTAGACGGAAAGAGGAAGTAACCGTCATTACCTAAGTTTGTAACGGGTAAGCACCACGTATTTTGTACGTCAAGAAATAAAATTGAGAAAATATTATTTAAAAACAAAAGAAGAGTCATTATTTTATTCAACAACATACTCTACTTACCTAACAAGTTTCATTAAAATCTGAATTTGACTTTGGGGAACCTTTCCTTGTTAGTTCTTTAATTAGCAAATTGTATAAATGCTTATAGAATTATTATATGAATAAAAGTACCTTCTTTTTTAAATATTTTCTTAAAATTTAAAGTGTCCATTTTATTCTGAGCGGTGGTGTATGCGTAACATTTCTCAATCTTTAGAACTTGCTCGTATTTCCATTTACAGTGATTATTAACTGATTGAAATTATTTCAGTTAAAACCTAATTTCCAAGATGTCTTTTTCTACGAAACAACATCTCAATCACTAATATCACTTTCGATTCCAAAAAAAGAACTTCCATTCAAAGTTCATTGCCCTTCTCCGTAGATTATAATTAGGCTCAGCATCATCAATTATCGAAAATCGTCCATTTGATCATCGCACAAAGGAGATAAACGTAATGTTAGAAATTAATAATAGCTATACGCTGCTGCGTCCGTAGCGAGAACGACCACCTTCGCTAATGTTATTTAACGTGATGAGCATTAGGCGATCGTTGAATAGAAGACGAGAAAGATGAGCCGATCATTAGTATACGAGATGCACATAGCTCCATTCCCAAACTATCTGTCATTTGATTACGTTTTCCCGGGTCACGATCTTATTAATCAGGCGCGTACGCAGGTATTACGATGGCGTGGAGGAGAGTGGTGCGGATAATTCCACGCACCGGTACGATTCCATATTGTTCGAGGGCGAAAAACCTTATTCGGCTGTCACTGAAGCTTTGTCTATTGACGGATTGAGCTATCAACAACTGACGATCGCATTTGTACGTGTTATTGGCGGCTATCCGTCGGTTCATTAGAGTTCTTCGGGCCACCCGTCGCTCTGAGGTCACCGCTCATTTGTCATAAGCACACCATCGGGTCGTCCGAGCGCAGCTGGAGCTTTTGTTTTTTCCTCACACCTCCGTTCGGACTTCGGACTTCGTCTTGTGAAAAATTGGTTTTTCCCTCCGCAGATGATCATCGTCTATATGATTTCTTGTACCGACAGTAACTATCTAATAACGAAAATCGATCTAATACAGTTATTTTATTTGAGAATAGATTGTTGCCCCTTTATTCCCACAGTAAATAATGGAACTAATAAGGTATGTAGTGCAAATAACGCCAGGCTCCTAATACCGCCATACGCCATTTCCTCAAGTTCGAGTAGGATAATGAAAAAGTAGTGCACTGTAGTTTTACAGGTTCATGTAACGGAAAACAATGCTAACATAAATAATTTATTTTTACAAGATGAAGTATCGCTAAGCACATTGTGTTGTTTCAATCATTACAGAATATATTGCATACTTTGTTGCATGATATTTTTCTTAGTCTCTAGTAAGTGTACATTACATTTATGTATTATATTTAATCAAAACAATTCATATTTCTTTCATTTCGATCATAATTGGTTATAGGTTATTTGCTCCTAATAATGCCAATGAGAAATATTTTGGTGGCAAGCATTTCACATTAGATATCACTTTACTTTGCTTGCCAAGTAACACCACCAATGAATTGCAGCCATTGGACAAATGTGTGTTTAGAAGTTTTGAACACTATAGGGACGAAAAGTTTTAAATTATTGGACACAATTTCTAGAATGTAGAAAGAAAGACATGAGCTCATAGAGAAAAGGAAAAAGGATCAAGATGTAAAGACCCAAGTGATTTTTTTCTAGTCCTAATATTAAGACACCAAGTGTAAAATACCACAAAATATTGAGTTCTACAGCACACGTGGCCGTAAAGGATTTATTTTCTCCATTCACTTCTTTCTGGCTATATATGTAAATACTAATAAAGATAAAAAGAAAGCTACACCGAATTTATGTTCTGCTTCTGCTTCCGGTAAAATAAGTTTAAATAAAAATAATAGTAAAGCCGTTAATAAAGGAGAAAGCTGATTTTGTTTTGTTAGCCAAGAAGATCGAATGCATAGGACTAGCTAAGTTGGATAGGATTTCATTTGTTTGTTTGGACTGTTAAATGTAAACATAAACATAAATAAATAATAAATGTTTTTGTTGTAAATCATTCAAAGTATGTCTCTTGTAAAAATTACAGCTGGCATTATTTGGCGCAGGGGTATCCTAATAACGCCAATTGCAGGTTAGTTTATATTTTTTTCTATTATAATTTGGAATGGTAGTAAATCAGAAATTATTATTACTTTGTCTTCCTAAATGCTCATAGGCAAAAGTGTAAAAATTTTAGAATGTTTTAAAGGGTACTTAGGAAATTAAAGTTAATTTACTCTTATGGCGTTACTTGGGTCACATACCTTATTGTATCTTTTGTAATGTAGAACGAATAATTGCAAATTTATTTAATTTTTAATATGTCCAACATGTTATAATAATAAATGTTTATTATGCAACAGTATAACTATAAGCACTAAATTAACGATAATATTACGAGGGTGGATCTTCATGCTGTACCCCTGATGCCCTTGCAGTAGAACTACAGTGGCTTTATATTTTTTATTTTTCGACATAGTCTTCCTCCACACTAATGCACTTGGTCCATCGATGCTCAAATATCTCAATAGCCTTCTGGGAAAAAAAAATTGTCAAAATAATTAATAATTAATCTAATAACCTATTGGAACCAATTAAAAGTTTGTGAATAAACTAACAATATAGAATAGGGTCTTTTTGATGAAATTACATACGTCTTCAGTATCTGGGCAATATACTGGATGCATAATGAAGGTGTAGTTCATTATATGGCAGGTGGATAACTCGGTATCCTTCCCAAATTCTATTTCATAACATAACATAACTCCTTAGCTTTCCTACTATTAGGGTATTATTGCTTTATTGCCATCATAAAATGTCATACAGGAATAGAACTGTTTTCGTGTTTGAATGGATTTTGTAAATAAGTCTCATCGTGTTATGAATATCTGCTATCAACATTAGATTGTGAATGCCATTCTAAAAAGATAAAGTCCATTCGCGTTAAGAATGCAGTAGATAGCGCTACAATCGATGTTCATATCTACGTCACTGTTGCAGTATACTATAAGAAAGTTATGTGTAGTATGTATATAGTTTTCAGTATTTGCATTAATTGAAAATATTTCAGTAGCTTTGAAAAGAAGATTAAATATTCACAAAATAATGAATGTGTCAAGGCGTAACATGATTCCTAGAAAGAAAAGTCTTACGAGTATTATAAGAAACTTAGCAGAAACAGCAAGGAGGCTGTATAAAGAGAATTACGACAATAGAGCAAGAATTAAGAAGGCATATGAATATTCAATGTCAAAAGTTTTTGGCGACAAAGCTCAATAAGCAATTATTAAATTTTATCTTACCACAAGTAAAATTGCAATCTACGAAAGTAAGTGGAAGAAAAGTAAAATATAGCAATTGCGACACCAACCTACCATTGTGACTATAGTTACCGAAATTGGACATTCGTCATTAATATTTACTTACAAAGTCTTGTCGAAAAGATGCTTACTATGTATTTCTATTAATACATGTAAATTGGTATAAATGCAAAGGTATTCAATAGTTTTAAAAACTTCGTTATATAACATTCACTTTCTTACATTTCTTTAGGTGTACAACATATTTCAATGCAATATCTACAATCTCATTTGTATATTTATTTCAAGCATGTATTACGTTTTCTTTTTTTTCTAATATAATACTACTTTTAATATTGTCTTTTATTCATCTTTATTACTATTACGTTGTTTATGTCACACAGAAGCAAACAATGCATGAATTTCTAGGCAAACCATCTATTTATTGAAATCTACCCCATCAGTAATCATAATCTTTATATATTTTATTTATGTAAAATCGTCAATAGTAAAAACTATTCAGCAATAAAACAAGAAATCATTCAATTCATAGTTTAAATTTGAATGTAGCGTCACAGTGCTCATGCAGCGCTTAGTGATCTTTGTCCTAACTACATTATAAGATTGACGCATAGGCAGAGAGTTGCGTATCTGTAAGGTTGGTTTTCTGTGGTTTACACGACGAGGTACCGTGTCACTTTGGTTTCCCTGTTTCTCCTGAAGAGAAGCCTTCTACGACGGAGGCGAAACGTCGAGATCCCATATTTCTCTTTTCTTCTCTTTCTTTTTCCCTTTTTCTATCCCCTTTGTTTCTTTCATTCTCTTACTTTTTTCACCTTTTCTACCTTTTTCATCCCCCCCTTTTTCGTTTTATTTTATCTCTCTTTCTTCTTATTTCATTTCCTCTTACTCTTATTTCATTTCTATATACCTCATCATGACACGGTCCAATTCCGGAAGTAGTTCGTTTATGACTAAACACATATATCTTTCAGTTCCCTATTTTATGTGCTGAATACAGTAATGTGCTATCTGCATTGTTTTATATGATTAATAAAACAACACTTTCAAATCTCTCAATAATATTGTAAGTAGAGCTCTAAAAGGAATTGCTTTTGCAACAATTTACTTATAAAAATTGCAACGAAAGAACCGAAATCAACAAAGGTATTTAACAAATGTCTTTAATACAAGTGATGTTTCATTTTATCCAATTTAGTTTGATTTTATGTCTGTGTGAATTCGCCTCGTCTATTAGCCAACAACAACCTGTGAATTCTTCGCCCATCTATTCTAACATTGCATTCTAATCGTGAATGAAGTGTAGTATGAACATTCCTAAATATTTTTAAAATAGTTTAAAGCGTAAAAATTACACATATAATGCATGTATTTACAATAACATTTTTTTAATAAATCTTCCTACATTGTGGCTTTAATTAAATTGTAGGCATTCATTATTGTCAAGATATATGCTTTAAAAGCTTCTTTCATACAGAAGATGTCGTTTTCTAATTACCTTTAGCTCTTTAATATTTTTAATTTTATCGTTTTTGAATAGATATGTCATCGCCTTTTACATATTTAAGTGGCAGCGTAAGAATAAATAAAAGTTCTCGACTTGCATTCAATAACGTCAAAACGCAGATGTTTTTCCAAGAAATTAAATGTTTCCACTAGATTGCTGAAAGACTTAACGCCGGGAACAAAGCGAACAAACACGACGTCGGACAGGAAGGCGAAACAAAAACGAAATAAACGTAAGTTTATCCAGGAAAGAGTTTCAGTTGTTTGCAGAGGCGTCCATTGTTTCGCTATTCGATTGTTTCCGAAAGCAATCTTTGTGGAGTAGCAGAGTAAACATCGAGCCGTTGTTTGTACATAGTCTTATATTTAGTGTCATTAACAGGATTTAATGGTAGTTTATTGACTCACTGTTGGCAACAGTAGGATTTCGTACGCGGATGAAATGCTGTCGAAGTAATCATTTTTGCGAGACTGCGTTGTATGGAAGTGTTACGAAATACGTTCTAGTATGATAATTGTATGAGTCAATAGAGAATTCTGTACTAAAACAGAAAGTAAGGAAATTGATTATTGTAAATGTTGTCTGTGGTGTATTTAAGTTAGCTTTGGTTGTACGTATCTTTCGCTGCTCGTGCTTAAAAAATGTTGGGATTGCAAATTTTGTGTATATTGTATTAAAAATTATTTTTGCTAGGATACTTACAAAGAAAGAAGAAAAAGAGAACTCACTAATATCCAGATTTTATTGTAATAGAAAATCCATGCGACTATCTTTGGTGGTAACAAATTTATCCATAACTTTTTGATTAACATCTGGAATACTTTTGATAAAATCCATTTTTTGAGCGAGCATGGCCAATGTATAAAGTTCTTCTTGTGTTACGCTGTTTCTTAAGAAAGTTTTTACTCTTTTCAAAGTAGAAAAACACCCATCCTCTTCAGCTGATGTAATTGTAATTGTATAGAATTTTTGAAGTTTTAAAGTTTCACTAAAAGTCACACTTAGTTCACTGTTTTGAAAAATTATGTTATAAAGCGGAAGCGACCCTGAGATTGATTTAAAATCTTTCGTTTCATAAATTACGCTGAACTCAGTACGAAATTTACGGTTCATCAAAGGATAGCTAAGACTTAATTGTTTCCTGAAAGACAATTTCAGGAAAATGAAAGCTGTATTGATTAAATTTATCAGCATAAAATAGGGAAATTGCAGTTAAGTGTCCAGTAAAGCTAAACCTATCTTTGGTCTGACAAATAATAATAATATCACAAACTTTCATTGCTTCTCAGATATGTTTGTCTTCATCGATTTTACATGGTTTTGTAGTTGATGGCCCACGGTCACTAGTATTCTGAGTGTTCGTGGTATTATTTCTGATTTGAGCTAACTGAGTTTCAAATAGGTAGATTTGGTGGCAATAAGAGGATAGGAAATAAATTAGATTTGGCAAGAAAATAATACTATTATTAGTAAGGAGCGTAATATAACCTGAAGCTTGAGTAGTAGTCATGCTTACAATTCTTGCAATTGTCGTGTTGAGGATCGAACACGATTTATTCTTATCCATGATTTTCGTATTCCACCTGATTTAGCCACTAAGCCAATAGGGGGAACAGAAATTACTGTGTTAAACTTATATTTATACACGATTCATTCACGATAAGAATGCAGTGTTAGCATAGATGGTGAAGAATTATCGACCTGTGATTGGCTAATGGACGAGACGAATACACACATACATTAAACTAAATTAAGTTGGATAAAACGAAATATCATTGCTACATATTAAAGATATTTGTTAAATACCTTTGTTGATTTCAGTTTTTTTCGTTGCTATAAGCAAATTGCTGCAAAACTAGTTCTTTTGAGAGCTCTACTTTCTTATTATCGAAGATTTAAAAATAATGTTTTAATAATCATATAAAACGGTACTGATAATACACTATATTTGTATCCAACATATACATATACATATATATACATATGTATTTATACGGAGTTTCAGGTTTTCACAAATATATTCAGTGTTATTTTATTGTTATTGCTGTATCGTTTTATTACGTTATAATATAATCATAGTGTATTGCATATAAAACACAAAAGAAAAGTTTAATTCCATTCGATATTACACAAAATTTACAATTTCAATTTGTAACTATTGGTGTAATATGCTCGTCAATTGTAGTGCTATCTACTGCAGTCTTAACGTGAATGGACTTTAAACTTAAATTATTTAGAATAATCTTTCGTTGATTTTTTTCAATGATAATTGAAATTTCCTTGTTACTCAAAAGGTTAAATTTAACGTTGGAGTAACAAGGAAATTTATATGTAAGCTACAATTTCCTGCACAGAAAAAGATGCGCAGTAGACCGATAATTTGCTGCGCTGAAGGGGGTGCTCAGTAGATCGATCTTTTGCGCATAAACGATTGTGTATTCCGCTCATCCATCTCCGTTCAAAAATAGGTATCGTAAGTATATTAGTAATACATAACAACCCCAAATGAAATTATATAACAGTCGAGTGATTTAAGCAGTCATTACACGTTTTCTATATTCAGTGTTCGAATTCGAACTACAAAAGATTTTCTATTATTTCGTATTTCTTTATATAATTTCTCTAATTTTTTTTGTTAAAAAAGAAAAATTTTATGAATAATTTATTGACTTAAAAACATTAATAAATAACGCCTACTATGATTGCACTTCATGTGGGTGCGTAGTAATTCGGATACTGCTTTTCTTAGATTACCTATAGCATTATTAGACAAAAATCTTACGTTATTATATTATATTTCCAAATGTCTATCCAGAAACTAATTTATAAATTAAATGATTTTTTTTAATTGCAATGTCATTGAACATTTTCTTAACTTAAGACTAAATGATTTATTTTTTTTTGTCTTGCATTTCGTTGATTTTCTAACCCCAAGAAAAGTTTTATTTGATGCAAGTATAATTTCAAAAATACTATTTTCTTATATTAAATTTTTTTTTAGTCTCGAAGAAAATTTACATGAATAGAGACAGATTTTTGCAGAGAAAATCTAATTTCTTAATGCAAGAAAGCACTACTTTTCGTGTACTCTGTTGTGTTAGGTATTAAGTTATATCTTTATATTTCCTATCCCGTAGTTGGATGTATGTAGATCATCTCTTGGGCAGAATAAATATTACTATTACTATTACTATATATGGATATACCTTTCCATGTGTGCGTATGCACGACCATATTTCGTCATTATTGTATATATTCGCTAATTTTATAAGAACTGTAATAAAATCCGAAAAACTGATTAGTATTGCTTCAACTTTGTAATATTGTGATCGAGTTTTGGAGGAAAGCCTTCTCAATAATTCGAAGAATCCGCAAGAAGATTTGTGTATTTTTTCCTGAGTTGTAATATTTATATTATATTATTATAAAGGATATTTATTAATTAATGTAAATAATTTAGACAAAACAAATCATGTTGTCGCAACGAGGTTTATTGAGTCCTTAGCTAATTTCCTTTTACCCGACAAAGTACCGTTTCAAAAAGTTCCTTTAATGGTAACTGACGACGTTTCATATATGCTAACAGCAGTTGAAGGTTTCATTTTTTCTAATTTAACTAACTTGTTTGAACCATGCTTTAAGTAGAAAAGGTTGCTGAAAAGTTAGATTAGAGTTTCCAGATATAAATAGTTTAAGTACTAATACCAAAAAAAGTATTTTTAAAAGCGCCCTTAGGAGTGCGATTATATAACGAAACACTTCCTCACATTACATTGCAACCAGAACCTATCTTAACAAGATGGAAAACATGGTTTAGATGTACTGGGTTTCTTGCCTATAATTACGAAGACATCAAAAATATTGCAAATCAATTTGATTCCACAAACAGTCTTGCCATAGAAAAGTGTAACGTAATTTTCAATAATTTGACAATAAATATCAACTATCATATATTACATTCAATTTTGCGATAATTGAGGAGGCAATTACTAGATTATATTGGAAAGAAAATTGGAAAGGTGAATGGATTAACTGGAAAAAAATTAAAGAAAACTTAGCCGAATTGAATGGAGACATTAATATAAACCCGTCACTAATTACCTAGTTTTAAGAATGCACCGATCACATCTTGCGATGTTGAAAGAACATTTTCCCAATATAAAAATGTACTTCCAGACCGTAGACATAATTTACCTATGGAAAATTTAAAAATATATGTTGTTTATTGTAATATATAAATATATAACTTCTAAATTCGACAAATTAATTTTAGTTTCCGAAAACATAATAAATAAATGCATATTTAGGGATTTTTTTTAGTGTATAATGCATGCATATTCGGCAAACTTTTTAGTGCATATTTTCCACTCTTTACTTATCAAAGATAATACGTCGTACCTGAGGTACTATTTTGATTAGCAAGATATATGAAATAAAGTGCTATCAAACGATATCGATATCAATTACAACTGCTGTACTTTCAATATTTCAACCGCTAATGTCAATCATTTGCGAAACCCGTTGTTGGGTTACCATATATAATATAATCTCATAAAAAAACGGTATAGAAAGTTCAATGGCGTGTGCTACTAAGTGTATACCGAAAAAAAGAGTCAATATATTCAGTAGCATCGTATAATTTGTCCGCTCTAAATGCCACATCGTTCAAGCAATACGTCTTACCCGAACGTGTAATCGATGAAAGTTCGAATTGTTAATCATTACAAATAAAGATATTAATAGCGCGAAATTATACACCGACAAAGTCGTGAAGATTTATTTACGACTTAGTTTTTTCTCCTGTGCGAGCCGACAGATACAAATACACGAATTACGTGTAATAACGGCGCAATTATCGATTATTGCGGAACACCAGATTCATGGACGAAATTGCGCGTTTTAGTGCGGCGGTTGCCGGAACAAATACTTCATGGAAAATTGCGAGTGCTAGGAAATACGGAATGTCTATCATTTCGATCAAATATATACAGGGTATGTCCAAAAATCACAGAGGCCTTTTTAGGAAGTTTTTTGCGTGACCTTTTTCTTGTTCCCAAAAAAATGTTGATCGTTGAAAATTGAGTCTGTGCAATGGTATTCAATCAGATATACATTTTATTCAATACACAATCAATTCACATTTAGACATTAAATACAAATCATTTAGTGCTGATATTTGCGTTTGTGTCTATGTCTGGGAAACTGAGATCATCTGTTCAACTATTGTATTTGTATGTAATGGGGATCAGTGGGCAATGACGTAACTGATTTGATCTAAGGTGACTCGAGTTGCTATGACGGACTGATTATTTTTTCTTATTTCAAATAAATTGCGGTGGACCAGTTAGAGTTTATAATTTCTCGATTCCTAAAAATTACAGCAGCTACTATGAACGTCTCACATCTCTTTCATTTAGCCATTTTGGTCATCCCGATCGTTTGAAATTTTCAAGTGATTCAAAATTTTCGAACTCATCCACGACCTTCTTAATCCATGTTCGATACGTTTCCATAATTTTCGATATTGCCGATTTGTCCTTCTTTCCCAAATCTATCATGATCCTCCGAGCCTCTAAAAAGATTTCCGTCCGTATTTTTCGCGAAAACTATGCTTCCAAATAAGTGACTATTCATTACAACGCCTGTTTTCAACAGAATGAAGATGTACTTGAATTTTTATTTGCTAGCAAAACTACACGTAGAAGTAACAGAAAATCTAATACGTTTATCTCAGAAACGGTTTGGAATGTAAGTGTTGACTCACGTCATGTATGAAGTTTTTTTGTTCGCGTCTGTAACAAAAATGTACAAGGTATTTTGACGTAACTATTGATGTGATATTGCTGATTATGGATTATATTATTTAAGAGTTGCTGTTTGGGTTATTCCATTGTTTGTGAAACTTGGATGGTCTGACGTTTTGGAAATGTGACTACTGCCATCTTCAGGGTAGCCCTGAGAAGGGCTGTTATTTGCCAGTTTGATCATGTTTCTTTTGTGGAATTTCGTGCTCCAATAGACTTGACCACTAAGCTAATAAGATAAACAGAAGTTACTGTATTAAACTCATGTTTAAGCTACAATTTTTAATTTAATTTAATTTTAGGGGTTAATCCTTCCCTATTCTGCGGGGTTGGTCTGCGTATGCTTACTTTCTGCTCTCCGTTTTGGTGTTTGCCAGTCTTCGGCTAATACTTTCTTTAATCATAGGAAGCCACACATTTTTGATCTCCAGGCTTGGTGGTCGGTGTTATGATCATATATGCTGTTTCCATCATTTTTAGTAACCATATTCGTACACTACATAACTTTTGGTAGTACGAGGGTGGATCTCTATGCTATACCCTTGATTCCTTTACAGAAAAACTACAGTGGAACTATATTTTTTATTTTTCAACAGTCTCCCTCTACATTACTGCACTTGGTCTAACGGTGCCCCAACATCTCACCAGTCTTCTGGAGAAATTTTTGTCCCATCTCTGCAAACCACCTCTCTACAGCTCGGATCACTTCATAGTTATTAGAAAATTTTGCCCCACGTAAGATTTCGGATTTAAGGTGTTTCGGGGTCTACCTATTCTGTTTTTGCCCTCTGTATTGGCTTCAAATATCCTCTTCATGACTCGATCTTCTTCCATTCTGTGTAGATGTCCAAGCCATCCCAGTTGTCTCTCTTCTATGACCACTTCTACTGGTTTGATACCCAGACTATTTGTGATTGTCGTGTTTCTGATTCTGTCTCTTCTAGTTACTCCTTGTATTCTTCTTAGGAATTTCATTTCCATTTAACTTGTTCCAATGCTTTTTCCCCGATTTTGATGCTATGTTTTCTTTCTTCTGCTGCTATTATCATTGTGTTTGTTTTCCTCGTGTTTATCTCCATGTTTATCTTTGTTAGTTCTTCTTGGTATATTTTCAAGTTTTGCTGTAATGTCTCTTCCTAGTGTGCCATCAGTACCATATCATCTGCAAACATTAGTTCCTGTACGTTAATTGCATTCATTTTCCAGTTTCCTACTTTCATATTTTTTCCTTTTTGTTTAGCTTTTTTACCAGCGTCGTCTATTAATATAGCGATTTGCGATTCGAATTCAGCTGATTCTGCATTGGAAGTTCTCACCTTATTCTTATTGCTTTTATACAATGCCTTAATCATCTCTATCATTCCTTTCTCTAAACCTCTCCTTTCCAGGCTCTGCCATACATCTTCTCTTCTTACCCTATCAAAAGCTTTTTTAAGATCTATAAAACATATATGTATTTCCTTTCCTTTCCCTATTAGTTTTTCTCCTAATTGTCTGATTATAAATATTAAGTCCTGGGTGCTTCTTCCTTTTCTAAATCCATGTTGAGTATCCTCTAGTGTTGTTTCCAATTTCTCTCGAAGTCTTTTTTCTAGTATTCTTGTCAATACTTTTCCTGGGATGCTGGTTAATGTTATTCCTCTATAGTTTGAGCATTTCTTGGTCTCCCTTTTTGTATATGGGCATAATTATTCCCATATTCCATTCCTTAGGTATTTATTTTTTTATTATAATGTTGTTTAAGAGGTCAAGTAGTTCTTCGTTACTTTGTCTCCCATATATTTTATCATTTCAGCTGTGATTCCATCTTCCCCGGCCGCCTTTCCTAGTTTTAGTTTGCTAACTGCTTCTCTGACTTCTTCGTCGCTTATTGGTGTGATACGTTCATCGTCGTTTTTTGTTTTATGCCCTTTTTCTCTTATGTATCCGTCTTGTTTTATTTTTGTGAGTTCTTCAAAGTACTGTTTCCATCTTTCCATTATCTCTTTTTCCTCAGTTAGTATATTTCCTTTGTCATCCTTTATATTTTTCAATATCGGCGCCTTCTTCTGTCTCAATTGTTTTATTGTTCCGTAGAATAATTTTTGGTTTTCTCTATAGTTATTTCTCAGTTTTATTCCGAACTCTCTCCAAGAATTTTCTTTGGCCTTCTTGATACTCTCTTTAGCTTCTTTTCTTACCATTTCGTACATATTGTAGTTCTCCTCTTTCCTGGTATGCATATATCTGGTCCATTTATTTTCCTTATCTTTCACTTTGAGTTGTATTTCTGCTGTCCACCATCTACTTCTCTTTGTGTACGTATTTGCTATTTTTGTTATACCACAGCTTTCTTGTGCCGCCTTCAGTATGATGTTTTTGAATCTTATCCATTTGTCCTCTATCCCTATTTTGTTTTTGGTCTCTTGTTCAAACAGTTGATTTGACTTGTATTGGTACTTCCCTCGAATTTCTTCTTTCAATTTGTAGCTTTTTATTTTTTCCTTAATTACTTTTTTCCTTTTGTCTTCTTTCGTCCTCTTTGAATTCCTGCTAATCTTCATCTGTAGCAGGTAGTGGTCGCTACCTATTTCCGCATTTGTTTGGACTTTGACACCTATTACCTTCTTCCAGTTTGCAGCATTTATTAAGAAATAATCAATGATTGATTTTTCTTTCCTGCTAGGCACTTCTCTTGTGTATTTGTGAATGTCTTTATGTCTGAATTTTGTATTTGTTATAATCATGTCGTTTTCGATGCACATATCTATTATTCTTCTCCCGCTGTCATTTATGGTCTCTTCACCTTCCCTTCGCATATGTCTCTTCCGACTCGTCCATTCATGTCTCCCATTACTATAAGATTTCTTTCAGCAATGTCTATTTCATTCTGAAGAGTTTCGAAGAATTCGTCTTTATCTTGTTTATTCGCGTTGTCATTTGGGGCATATGCCACAATGATGCTCCATATTTCGTTTCCTTCTAGCTTTGTATCAATTCTTAATATTCCTGAATTAATATTATGTAGTTATGATCTAGAAATGTCAGCTAACTAAATGTCAAAGGCATTAATCAAACGATCAATTAGAAGTAGGTGAGGGGTGGGGCATGACGACCCGCGATGTTTTTATGAGCTAACGGAAGTTGAAAAAATATAGCTCTTGTGTATAATTTTAAAAATATGATAGAGCACCGTCACTACTCACACCACTAGATTGCCGGAATATCCCAGTAGCGCTCATACAATGTTAACATGCAATAAATTCCGAGGGAATTTAGATTTGCACCTATTTCAAGAACATGGATTGTAATATTTAAACACAAAGGGAATCAAAAAGCGTATTAACCAACATATTACACGGCATACTGTAGCCAATATTCATAAACGAGTGTTGTACGTATGAAATACAACATCTACGCCGCTGTTGGACGAGATTAAATAAGGATAACCGTTCGTAACGGAGCGAAGAAAATTTAAGCGGCAACGGGATCCGTTTGAAATTTAATTTGTTTAAAAGAGCAACGTTTCCCGGGCCGTAGCTTAACGCTTTGTGACACTCTAAGCCAATTGAGTGAGCGATACACGCGCGGCAAACGGGGCGTCGTCCGCGCCGACAATGAAACATTCATTTGTTTGCGTTTGAACTCGCGCCAAATCAAATTTAAAATTTATACTCGGTACACTCTTTGATACTCTTTTGGCGCGCGAATCCTTTGTGCCGTCGTCGGATTTAGTTGGGATTTTTGCAGCAAGCACGGGTTGATTACTTCGGCAAATATCTTTTCTTCTTCCGTCCCGAGGACCCCTCACCGTAAACGAGATACGTTTTAAATATTCCATGATGCTCGCATACAAAGCCTCCGCTTCAAATTGCTTCGCCAACGAACGACTTCCTCGGGTCAAACGTGAAACAACGCGACGAGCAAGATGTACGTATTATTAGTAGGGCGGGTCTAATTCAATTCAGTTTAGTTTAGGATTTCGTAATGAGGGACGTTATGATTTTTGTGCATAAGCGAAGAAGAATGGCGTTGAAACTAGGTTAATTCAAGTAAATGACGAATGACGATTGCAAGGACTGTGTGGATGTACAATTCACAGTCAATGATTAGAATTACTAAAGATACTATTAAGGACTGTCCTAACTTAATCAATAATAACCTGAAATTCAAAATAGCAAGTTCAAACCCTACCATTCCAAAAATGTATTGTCTTCCAAAAATTCACAAACCAGGTAATTCCATGAGACCTATAGTATCCGGCATTGATTCTCCAACATACAAATTGTCCAAATGGCTAGTGAATGAATATAAGAACTTGCCCCATAAAGTAGATAACCTATGTGTAGAAAACTCCGTAGATTTTGTAAATAAAATTGAAAAGACTGAATTAAAAGATGGGGAAGTCCTTGTATCATTCGACGTTTGTTCACTTTTCCCAAGCGTACCAATTCCAGAAACGCTGGAGTATTTGGTTGAATTTTTGAAATTAAATAACGTAGATGATGTGAAAACCGCGGAATATACAAGGTTAACTAAATTATGCATGTCACAAAATTGTTTTCAAATAGGCGGAAAATGGTTCGAACAGGTGGAAGGCACGGCAATGGGTAATCCTTTATCTCCTTTTATTGCGAACCTTTTCATGAGCAAATTTGAAACAAACCTGAAAAAAGAAACCAAATATTTCCCGAGAATTTGGCTTAGGTACGTAGATGATATTTTCGCGGTGTTTGATACCAACAAAGGAAACATACAAGATTTTCTAGCAGAACTGAACTGAAAATTTACCACGATCAAGTTTACTATTGAAGAAGAAGTGAACAATCGCCTTCCGTTTCTAGATACTCTAGTCATACGCAACAACAATAAATTAGAAATAGACATCCACAGAAAAGAAACTAATTCCAACAGATTCATCACGTTTGATTCGCACCATTGCGAACAACAAAAAATGTCCGCGATTAGTTTTCTGGTCAATAGACTCGTCAGATTTCCGCTAAACAAGAGCAGGTATAACAAAGAATTAAAGTATATCAAAGATGTAGCGAGATACAATGGTTTCTCTTCTATGGATGTCGACCGTATTTTAAGGAAGGTCCAATACAAACAACACATCAGAAATTCCACGACTTTGACATCAACAAACACCGGTAATAAGAAATTTATAACTCTTCCTTTTCACCCAACAGTAAAAGGGTTAAGTAAAATTTTCCGACAACTAAATATGAACGTGTCTTTTGTGTCAAAAAACAACTTAAAGAATCTCTTAGGGAATCCCAAAGATAAACCGGAGATGATAAAAAGGTCTGGAATATACCAAATCGCATGCAATGATTGTGAGAAAGTTTATATTGGACAAACAAAAAGGAGTATCGAAACGAGGTTCAAAGAACATATCAGACACTATCGTTTCGACAATCCTGAACTATCAAGCGTAGCAGAGCATATGGTAAAATCCGGACATAAGATTTATTTAAAAAATCTGACACTACTTAAAAACGTGGACTCGTGTAGAGAATTAGACGCGTACGAAACGGTATATATGAAAAAGAACGGAAACTTATTGAACAGAGAACCACCCCCAATTGCACACTCGAGTTTGATGGATTTATTACCATAGGCCCTGTTAAAGATACGGTTCGCTTTCGGTCCATCCTTTCCCGAAAAAGGCATGAGGCCACCTAGTAGATAGTCATATGTTTTAGAAATTTTAGAGCCTGCGTAGAAAATAATTTGCATGTGTGATACAGTTTTTACTTTCAGTCGGTAACACGGTTGACAATGGGAGCCCACGTGCTCTCGAAACGGTGCGTTCCGCATAATTAATTAATTTGTGTGAGTGGAGTTTACTGGTATACCTGTGAATTAATTCAAATAATTTTATAGACGGGAAGATATATGACATATTGAAGTATGTACATGACGCATGAATTGCAAGAACTATATCTCTGTTATCCTTCATAGTTTGAAAAAATTGCGCAGGCAAATCTAATTCTACCTCAAAACTTTTAGATATAGAAAGAAAAAACGTTGCAATTGCACAAACATTACATAGAGTTCGCCACAAAAGTATAGAACACTACATTTATTAAAGAAATTTCATTGTTTTCTATACGTGATACGAGGGTAACCTGAAATGTTTCCGGAATCGGCAAGAGATGGCGCACGAAGATTGAAGTGTATTCATTGGTCGGTAAGGGAAACCTTCTTTATGGCAACTGTCAAAATTTCAAATGTCTACTGTCAATAGTTGTTGTTTAAGAGTGTGTCCTGTGTAGCAAGTCAGGCGATTTCATAAAAATGGATAAAACGCCGAATTGTTCTTGCGTTTGCAAATCGTCTACGTCCAACATTGGTTGCAATTCCACATCTTCGTATTTTTCTGGCGGTTTTCCACGTTTCTTGCGTGCAGCATAGAGGACACCACTTTTGAAACGCCGAAACCATTATTCAACGCAAGCTTCTCGAAGTGATCGATACGATTCACCGGCAGTTTTTCTCGAATGAAAACAAAAAATGAATGCTGTCCGCGAATGCCCTTTGTTCGGTATAAATTTCGACATATCGAACACAACAACACGTCATTATTCACATACTTTTCTAATGTATCACTCTGACACTTGGTGATGACACAACAAAATGGCGCAATATCAAATCTTTATAGCTTAAAAGCTTATTAGTGATTCTTCAAAGAGTATAATATGGTACGGAGTAAAATTTTCAGGTGATACACAAAAACTAATATAATTTTCGGATTTAGCTCAGATAAATTAGTAAAACACAAGTCTCATATAGAAGACTGCGAAGATTCTGTAGTTACGAGGCCATGAATCACTTTACACACACTTTCCTACACCTTAAAGCTCCTGAGGCTATGATAAGGTAAAAATAGCTTATAACCTCGTTGAGCCACTCACTTCAAAAAGAAAAAGAAAACGTACGTTAGACAGTTTATGTTAGATTGTTTAAGAAATTTCAGTTGTAGAACGAAGTTGGTAATAAATTTTTATTCTGTGGATTTTGGCAATAACCAAAATGATTAGTTTAATTAATATTGCGTCAAAATTGCAATATTAATTTGTTAATCCTTTAGTTTGTAACTTTCGATATTCACACCTTTTGTGCTTACATATTTTTTATGTATTTACTTTATGGCTAACTAATTCTACTACTTTAGATTAATACGACCCAGTGCTTCTGATTTTCAAATTATACAAGCTAATTAACCAATATTATATTGTAGTAATCTAACTTATCAACATACATAATATACACTAGGGTGACAGAATAAAATAGACACCTACTAATTTAAAAAAAAGATTCTATTCTCGTTATATATATAAAATATTTAAAAATTTTTAAATTAGACTAATATTTTGTCGATCCACCTTTACTTGCGTGAAGTGCTGCGAGTCGTCGTGGCATAGAATCTATTAAATGATTAATGGTGTCTTCTGGAATATTTAACAACTCTTCTGTAACAGCTGCCACGAGTTCTTCCTTATTGCTGGGTTTTCGGGGTCGTTTCGCCATATTTGTCTGGATTATGTGCCAAACATTCTCTATCGGATTCATGTCTAGTGATTGGCCTGGCCATGGTAAAATCGGAATCTTCTGTTCCTCTTTCCATGTGGTTGTTGTTGTTGCTTTGTGGCAGGGTGCTCTATCCTCCATAAAAGTGGCGTCTTCTTTAGATAAAATGGCCTTCTGTTAATATTTGGATATATTTTGCCGTATTTATATTTCCGTCGCAGATTACTAATTGCGATCTACCACCATACCATATCGCGCCCCACACCATGATGTTCACACCGCCGTATTTTACCGTCTGATGCAAAAATTTGTCGTCCAGTTGCTGTGACGAACGTCTCCATACCCACGTACGATCACTATGACTGAATTGGCAGTATCTGCTTTCGTCTGAAAAAATGACAGACCGCCAAAACTCTTCGGGCTTCGTTCGCATTTCGATTGCTCAAGCCATTCGGCGCCGTTTTTGAAACGCCGTAAGGAGAGGTTTTTTCTTTGCCACTCTTTTATACATTCCCACACTGTAGAGGTATCGCAGAATGGTGCGCTAACTTTTCTGTGAAGTTGCCGCAAGCTCAGCTGTACTTTTTCGCGGTTCTCTTAACACTTCGTGCACAAGCACCGTCTTACTTTTTTCAGAAGGTCCGGCACTACCTGGTCTCAGCTCCACTGTTGTTTTTTCTTGCGTTTAAATTGTGTAATCACACGGTTAACTGTGGACAACGGAATATTTAAAAATTTACTTATTTCACGTTGCAAAGCGCCGCGTTCACTCTGGCCAACGATGCGACCCCGGGTGAAGTCGCTATCACTCGAACCTTGTAAGCGAGGCATAGTTATAACAATACTAAACTATGACGAATTCCTTCCGATACATCTACCCCTACGTTAATGGCAAGAGAAAGTTCTTAATTTGTTCTTAGAATTTAGCTGTTTACATATTTATACCGCTTTACCTGGTGTCTATTTTATTCTGTCACCCTAGTGTATGTACATATAAGTGCTAACATACTTTATAGCAGTTTTCTGCTACGTAATTCCGCCTAGTGTGTACATAATTATTGTAAGATTTCCTTAGACATTGAATATATTTTTCTATTAAACGATTATACTATTTACGTGCGGGTTTGCTCATTGGCCACCTCCAAAAACACCACAATAAACATACATAAACATATCCGCTTCAAAATTAATATTTCTATTTTCATTCTTATATTAGATTGAATAAATAAATTCTACGGATCTCGTATTACATTTTTCCTGCAGCGAAACATAACATGCAACTCATTCAAAAACATTATTTTGCAGTTTTTATTATGGACACGTATTACGTGAATCACCATCGTAAATCTGGTGTGAAACAAAAAATTCTTTCACATCGAAAAAGCCGCAACGTAATAATATTCCGCTAAAATCAACTGTAAATGACTGAACAAGGTTCGCTGCCATATATGCAGATGCAAGTGAGTGTATCGCAATAAAACAACGATATCAAGAACGACCCTCCACACTACGCCTTGCTCTTGACGTCAAGCGCTCTTCATTATTTTGTCTCACAATGGTATATCAGTTGTGTGTGTGTGTATTAGGGTTTCGTTTACGGTTCGGGGAATTCTTAAAGTGGTGGAATTAACATTTTTAACTTTTAGATGTCGTTGAAACAATGTATGAGAAAATATTCAGTTGCGTTTCGATACGGAAGGGATGTAGTAGAGGATTAATATAGGTGAAGTGGTCAGAAATCGACAGGCTAGATGCTGGGAATACTCGTAGAATTCGATTGAAAGACGTAGCGTACGTGCATTGATGACTTATTCAATTTTAGAATGTCGAAGTTAAAAAAAAGGTTATTATATGGATTGTTCTCTGTCCTAAGAATACCTATCTAAAAGTTAGTGAAGTAGTAACAGTAATTGCCTCTCTTAATTTAAAGATCTTCTGTTGTACAGTAGTATAGTATACTGCTGATGGTTCTATTCTGTAATCTAAAGAATAACATTCCAGGAACAAAAGAAAATAGTCATGTCGTTTTATGTATTGAAGTCCGATATTGAAGCATATATCAATTTTGTAGAGATATGGACGTATCATTTTATGAACTAAATTTATTTAAGCTTTTTCTTTAAAGTGTGATAATTCTTTGCTTTATGTGTAGTATAGATTGTAATGTCGCTATTTAGTCTATTATTTCTGAATTGGTAATGATACTTAGTTATTGTATATTATTTTTGTATTCCTAATTTATTACGAGGGATGTTCCAAAGGCACGTTAACACACATTTTAGATGCGCGTATGTACTACATAGATGGTTATTGTCATTGCGTTAGGTTCAGTACAACGTGTGCAGTGACAACCGCACAACACCTACTGAAATTCATAAAAAAATACGTGAAAATTTACGAAGAAGGCGTTACGAGTCGAAAACAAGTTTTTGCGTGACAATGCAAGACCGCACTCCTCAAATCAGACGAATGATTGGCTTCAGAAACACAAATGGAAAATTATTGTCCATCCGCCCCATAATCCAGACTTGGTTCCTTCAGATTTTCATTTGTTTTGTGCCGTTGAAAGTTCATTTGTCGCGTAAAGGGTTTGAAGACGACGACTAACTTGAAGATAAAGTAAAGCACTATTTTAAAAATTTGGATCGTACCTTTTACGAAGAGGATATACGGAAGCTTGTGACTTGCTGGGATAAGTTCCTTAACATTGGCAGCGATTACATTGAAAAGTAGCTAACAGTTCGCGCTTTTGCTTACTGCACGCTTGATTTCTATAAATAAAGTAGTCTGTCTATAATTTACAAATGTACCTAGGCATCCTTCGTAACTTAATGGTGGGTTTTAGAACTATTCTTCATCGTAAAATTGGTTCTAGAATACAGTCTCGACATATTGCTCCTAATTACCCTTTAAAAAATGTAATAGAATTATCCGTCAATAGATTACTTGCTGCAGTGTTTTCATGTGTCGTAAGTTGTTCAAATTCTTACAATGTGACGAAATATTGTACAGTCTCTTCTCAAGAACTGGATTCCATTTACCCAGGTACCACTCTTCCATTCCCAACAAGTTTTGGCGGAAGCATTCACTGTGCTTAACACCAATACGCTTATGACGAAAGAGCACAACGATAGCCCCTGAGAATACCTTTATTATTACAGCATCTTCGAAACGGAATAGGTTTCTCATTGCCCCAGATATCACTCAATAACAGAATATTTCAAAGAATAACACAAATATTGCATACAGTTAAACGGAGACTTTTCACGACAGGGTTAAGGGAAAGAATTGCTGTTGTTAAAACGACAAAATAAGAAAAAGAAACTGGACTACACCGTCTAATACAAGGATTGGATGCTTGAGCAATGATATAAAGTGTTATGGACATATGAATCCAAATTCCGTATTCTTCAACTCAAAACTTTGATCATTTGCGAGGTGGCAGACTGGAGAAAGATTGAGTGACCAATGTATGGTTCTTAGAACTAATTTGATGGTTTGGGGTTGTTTTAGTGGTACAATTGTAGGTGGTTTGATTAAAATGGGATAAGGAGGGTTATCTGAGAATCTTACAGGAAAGTGGTGAAAGATTATGTTGGTAAAATCTTCCAAGAAGATAATGATCCCAACCATTCATCTTGCATACGTAAAACTTGTTTGATGTCACTCGAGGAAGAAGACAAGTTGATTCCACCCCAATCTCCAGATGTGTCACCAATAGAACTAGTGTGGCATGAGTTGGACCGAAGAATTCTAAAGTAGGAGTTGGTAGCGCACCAGACCTTTGGTGGAACCTCCAGGTAATGTGGACTGAAATTATAGGCGATTATCTTGAATCTCCGATTAGAAGAATGTCAAGAATATGTGTCGTCTCAATTCAATCTAGAAATGGCAGTATGGGCGAGAAATCACTTTATTTTTTTCGTTGTTGAAGATTATTTTCTCGATGTCAAATATCTATTAATAAATAGAACTATAGAGCAACTTTATAATTTAATTCAAATCAAAGAAAAAGTGGAAAAAAGTAAAAAATGCACGAATTCAACTGAAGAGATCTTTAAAGTATATCTATTTGAAGAGGAAAGTATAAGAGGGCTCTACTAACATGGTTTGAATAAGAAATTAGAATGTACACAAACAAAAGAAGATATAATAGCAATATATAGCAGTAAAAGAAGGCATCTCAAGTTTTGGTAATAACAGGAAAGTCAGAAAGAAGAATGGATTCAAAATATGGTCACATGAAATGGAAGAGGCAGTGAAATAAAAACAAAAAAACATATATGCAATATATTAACAACCCTACGAAAGTTAATCATGAAATTTACAGGCATAGTACAAAATATTGCGAAATAAATATTCAGAACGAAGACTCCTGGGATAGATTTATAAGTAATATCGAATATGACATACATTGGAGGCAGAACCTGGCCTTTAAAGTAATTAAATCATTAAGCAATCAGGAAAATGACAAAATACAAATAAACAACATAGACTAGGAGAACCGGGTGAAACATTCTGAACAGCTCTGGTACAAGGAAAATATTAACGAAACAACAATACAAGAAGTAGACGTACAAGGTTTGGGTAATATAGATTTAGCACAACTGACAGATGCCTTGGAGGCTACTAAAAACAGAAAAGCGACCGGTATGGATGGCGTCAACGCAGAGTTTTGGAAATACGGAGAACTTATATTACATCTTCTACATGTATTTAATAAATTTTGGAAAAATAGTGTTATCCCTGATTGGAAAAGAGCGAAAGTAGTGTTTTCTTGCATCAAGAAAATAGATTTCCTTGCAAAAATCTGCCTCTACTCAAATAAATAGTTTTTCTTCAAGACTAAAACAATAGTTAATATAGGAAAATAATATTCTTAAAATTATACTTGCATCAAATAAATATTTTCTTAGGGTTAGAAAATCAAATAAATGCAAGACGTAAAAATACTTTTTCGAAGTAAATCATTTAGTCTTAAGTTAAGAGGGTGCTAATGAAATTGTAGTTTAAATATAGGTTTAGCCCTATTGGCTTAGTGGTAAAGTCTTCCACCTGACTTTACGTAAGTCGAGAACAAGAACAAATCAATCCTCGATACGACAGTTTCACTAATAAAAACAAAATATAGGCAATACGTCAGCACACAAATCATCGAACCTATCGATTTAATCTGGCAAATATATTCAGCCTTCTCTGGCTTATACACCACGAAGACTGCCGAAACGTCCGGACATAATAAGTGGATTATGATGAAGGAATATAACCCAAACAACAAAAAAAACTTCTCTAATTAATAAATATTTTCAAATTTTCTGCAAAATTTTCTTGTATCAAGTTAACGAACTCTCTTGAGCAAAGAAGTATTATTGTTCCATTACAAATATATAATTGTCTTTTGCGGAGAAAAAAGTGCTGAGAAAATATTTTTAATAATTTGAGACGGTGATTCTATTGTGGATAACTGAAACGATTATTTTCTTGAATGAAAGCGGACGGTCTTGATACACGCAAACGTTTCTCTGCATGAAGGCGATAGGAATAACCCTGAAAACTACCGAGGAATCAGCTTATTAGACACCTCTTATAAAATTTATGTCGTAATATTAAATAACAGGTTGAAATCTAACTTCAATATTTTGTTATTCGCATTTTCTGTTTGATAAGAAGCTAGATCTTAACAACCTTTTTTTAGTCTGCGTAAAAAGGTCCTTTTTTGCGTCCTTTCTAAGGAGGAAGAATGATATTTAGCCGACAGAAATATAACGTAAATATTGCTGTTTATCCCCTTTGGAATTCTTTTAGTCGCAGTTAAACTTTTCATCAAATTTTCAGTAATCTTTCTTCATTGGAATGCTAGCTTTACGATGGTCATTGTACATTTTACGCTTTTGATAATTAACAGAGAGTAGAAACAATCATCAAGCGCTTATTTGGTACGGCTTTTAAGAACGAAAAGTACGCCAAATTCTTTTGATGAGATAAATTATAGAACCTGTTGTCTACATGTACTTTGGCTACAATTAAAAAACATTAAAGCCATAAGAATCTTAATTCATCAAACGAGTTTTTTTTTACGATACCCATTGCGACTCTTCTCGTCATCGCAAATAAGAATGACAACGGAATTAATCTGTCCAATTTAGACGAATAAAAGTAATTAGCTCTATCCGTTCCCAGCACATGCCAAAACATAATTTGAATAATGAAATACATGACACTGGCCGTCACAAAACAATAATTGAGAGTGTAATCTTTTAAATGCCGTACGGATGCTGCTTTTCCAATCGTCCAACGGATAAAATTGACTTATCATAATAAACGCGCTCCGTAGATAGAATATCTCGTTCTCGCTCGTCTGGTCAGGTAGATAAATAATACAGAATGTGTTATAAGCTGACCGAAATGTAACGTTAATCCTGAGCAGTAGTATCGAATATCACCTGTCTGATTACCACGGTTAAACACGACGAACTAGTAAAACGCATCTCTGCTTTAGTGTTGGGCAGGCAAGTCTTTAGAATAGGTTTATACAATGGGCATAAAAGATACCTTTTTTTTAAGAGGTAGAAATGAAAACCTCACTATATGCATTGAATTTTATGTACAGGAAATGCTGTTTGTTTTTAGTACATTCATATCATCATTTTTTGGAACAAGAAAATATCGTGAATACTTTTACCGTGATATCATAAAGTTTCTTGGGCGAAGATGGGATTGAAATAGAAAAATATGTCTGAACTTAAAACAGTTATTATACCTTAAGCGTTTTGAATATTACTTTGACAGTGATATTAACTGTCATCATGTGTTACTACTGCCAATGTAATTAAATTGTTAGATTAACTTCTGTTGGTTTTTCAGTGTTAATTCAATTTTCTTGTTATTACCAACCTCAAATTTAATTGGATTAGATTTTTGTGAAGTGGTAGTTATGGCAAAAAGTGAAAAAGACTTACAGAAGATATTAAGAGAGATTGGAACGAAGATGAACAAAAATAAAATTAAAGTAATAATAACAATAATTTATTTCCATCAGGTACACTACAGGAAACACTAAAATTAATATGCATGACAGCAAAATACAGGAAGACAAAATATATATATTGTGGTGGAAAATCTTAGGCTCTTTAATTTTTTTTAAGTGGGTTCTTGGATTTAAATTTTGTTCTATTTGTTTTTAAATTAAATGATACTGTTTTCTAATTAAAATAACGAAAAGTAAAGGTTGAAAAGATAAATATATTGACAAATTAATAAATACATACCGCTTTTTTACAGAAAGAATATGTTTTTTACGGAAAACCTAAGACAAACCTTGTCTAGCTAATCTTTAAATATTCTAATTAGTATGCTAAACAAAATGAGAGCAGTAGATATAAATAATTTTGAAGAACTTAAGAAGATTCGACGTCTTTAATCTGCACATGATTTCTGAATTGTGACTGGTCTTCGGCTTCCAAAATATGTGTCCGGAACTTCCAGATTTTATTTGTAGTATCGGCTGATACACTTTATGAATGGATATAAACGAAGATTTTCGTAAAATTATAGAGTTGTATGAGAAAATAACTAATTATTCTCAGGAGAAACGATGAGAACATGTGTGACTTTAAGACGATGTTTTTTTGTTTTTTTTTATCCATAGCAACACATTTGTTTGCCTATATGGTAGGCCACACAGTAGATACATACTTGATATAAGTGAAATTATATAGGTAAATGCTGCCAGTCGTACCATTCTTCGGTCGTACGAGAAATTTTGAAGATTATAAGTATAATTTCGTAATAATGCATATTTATACAATGTGATTGAAATGTGTGAGTACAGTATATTAAACGTCTTTTAAGAATGAAATTTGGAAATATTTATTTGTATAAATATGTTTCCGAAAAGCGATATATATATATAATAAACGAAATAACAAAGATCAGAGATGCTGTTGAAGTTAGTGCACATCAGGTACACAGGGGATCTAGTCAGGACATTTGTTCGAGTGTGATCGCAACAGAAGGCAAATGACGATCTGGAGTTAATTCTGGGAATGAGAAAATTACATTTACTTAAGAACCAGGGACAATCAATCTTGTTATGTACAAAATAAAATAAAAATTTTAGCAAAAAAATCGTTCTCCTGGTAGAAAGAGAAACGCAATTAAATTCCTGCAGCAATACACTATGGTCAAAGCCTCTATGTGGATAAGATTCATCCGACAGAAAATAGAGGAACTTCATAAATCTTCTCTGCACCGCCTCAATAGAGTATATATAACCAGACCAACGCGGCGTACTCTAATCGAGATCGAATGAGAGAAAAGAGTATGGTCTTGAAAATCCGAACGAATTCAGTTTTCGTAGAAGAATATAGTGGTCTATCCGATCAAACGCTTTTTGGAAGTCGAAGTAAATAGTGTCCACTTGCATTCTGTTATCTTTTGCTTCAGGGACATATTGTGTAAAGCAAGCTAAATTAGTGACGGTTGAACGCTGGGATATAAAACTATGTTGCTTTTGAAAGATCCATCCGTGCAACTCCAAAGAAAGGTGAGAAAAAGGAATATGTTCAAACGTTTTTGAAAAGTTACAAAGTAAAGAAATTGTGGATTTGAGAGGGATCGCTTTCCTTGAGTACTGGGCATATCTGTGCCAACTTCCAAACTGTTGGAAATTTAGATTGCTTCAAAACAAGATTGAAAAGGACGTGCAAAGGCTTCGCAAATACCTAAGCACAATCACCAACGATAAATTCCCGAATATTATCTGAACCCGACGTAAAAGAATCCTTCGATCGCCCAAGCGCCCACTAAATTTCTTCTAGTGCAATGGACGTAAATGTTATCGTCGAATTTGTCATATCGTAAAAGGCATGCAAGTGATTAACTTTGGGATTGAGTATATATGCTTTTAAAGTATTCCGCAAGAGCATTTACTACATCACACAGGGTGTAGTAGATTCAATATCTTCTCACTATTGTACTTCATACGTCCAGGTATTCTAGTACGTCGGCGTTTATTCTGAATATAAGACCAAAAACGTTGTGGATCCCTGCACAGACGTTGCTCTATATTAGCAATGTAACTTTTATGAGATGCTGATATAAGTTTTTTAAGTTTGCATCCGTAATGTTTAACTGAATCAAGAAAATGTATAAGAAAAAGTAATGGCAATAGGAGAAGAACCAGTGCAAATGAGAATTCAAATCGAAGGGACGGAAACAAATAAAAACATTCCAATACCAATACTAGGAGTGATATTCGACGAAAGTGGAACGCAAGAAGCAGACATCAATAAAAGAATTGAGAAAACAACGAATAAATACTTTAAGAATGTACTAGATGGCACTGCTATCGGCAAAACTTTACTCGAGTAAATAATGGTGTTATTCTTTACTAATAACAATGGAAATGACGGGTGACAAAATTTTCAGTGTTCATACTACAGTATTCTCAATACCATACCTTTTAGAATGTGTAGCTTCGTTTACACATAACCGCAACTGTTTATTTACTAAATCGGATTTGATATTGTTTTCAATTTTGTCGCACACAGAGGCCATACAATTTTTTAATGATGATCGACATGGTAATTTCAGTTTAGAATTGTATGCATCCCAGAATTGTTTTATAAAAAGTAGAGCAAATGGTAAATCACAAACAGTTACTATAAAAATTAAATCAAAACGAAACTTATTATAAACTTCTTTGCCATCTTCATAACATTTACACAGTTTTTTATGTCGTTATCACTGTTAAAACGCCTCCCTCCAAAATGACGCTTCAAGTTCAAGAATAAGTGGTAATTAGAAGGTTTAAGATCGGTGCTGTACGATGGGTAATCGAATTATTCAATAAGGTTTTGACTGACACCAGCAGAATGAAGACGTGCATTCCCTTGAAGGAACACAATGCCTTGACTGAGCCTTCCACGTCTTTTGTTTTGAATTGCGCGCCAAAGATTTCTCAATGTTTCGTTCCGCATTGGTAGAATACTGCGTCTACCTCAGAACACAGTGCACATGATTTTCCATGTTGACAACGTTGTTTTGAATTTTTGTCTTTTGGAGGATTATGAGTACCTGCACTCCATTTATTGTTGTTTTAATTCTGGAGTGACATGACAAACCCAAGTTTCATTACCGATCACAATACTGTTTAAGAATTCATCTCCGTCAACACTGCACCTGGTCAGAAATGTCAAAGTCGCACTGCGAAGTCGGCTTTCTTTTTGTGGTCATCCTTAATCATCTTCGAAACCTAACGGGAACACATTTTCCGATAATTTAAGCGATTTGTGACAACCACATGCAAAACAGTTTTTGCAATTTGCAATAACTAATTACGCTAAAATTACTCTAACCGAAACATGCGTAATTCCGATCTATTTTGGTTGCCAGTCTTAGCTGTACGACATGCACTTTTAACTAAACGAAATAGGAAAAATTGTATATAATAAGTACAAACGTGGAACTATTATCTCGTTTTAAAACAGCATTTAACAATAATAATAGTATCCTTATGCAAAAGCTTACATAAATATGCACAAACCATAAAATTGCACGGTGAAATCTGATGCATACAATCACAACAATTAACGCGACCGGATGAACTACATTAATTCATCTGCACGGTTTCCAAACCATTGTCTTATTGTACAGGTCTGTACCATTTTGAAAACTCCATCTTATTTAATACGTATAAACGCGCTTGCTTCAGAATACAACAGTAGTTATCATGCGCTTATAAACCCTAAAGCATAATATTATTTGGGATGTAATGTTCAGAGATATTTAATAACGATAAATCTTTTATTATATAAAGAGGGGAATATTATATTTGTACTATATTAGAATCTCAATAATAATAATAATATTAATAATAAAAACATCAATCAAACATTAATTGCTGTGATATTTCTCTATAGACCTAAAGAACTAGAATTTGAAGTAATACTACCAAGAATTTTGAGATCGTCAGCATAAACAAGAACGTTTCAACCAAGGGAAGGTAGCAGAAGCTTTTCATCCATATTAGAAAGAAGTGGATCTAAGTTAGAACCTTAAGGCAGTTGGAATCAAACGGGTTTGATAAAAATCCATTACAATGAAGGTAGAATGAACAATTATAAAGATATGCTTGCATTAGAG
Source organism: Trypoxylus dichotomus (assembly GCA_023509865.1). Taxonomy (NCBI): domain Eukaryota; kingdom Metazoa; phylum Arthropoda; class Insecta; order Coleoptera; family Scarabaeidae; genus Trypoxylus; species Trypoxylus dichotomus. The sequence goes on from CM042081.1 coordinate 43,185,773, forward strand.
CAATAACACTAAAATAAAATGTAATCGAAGAAGACTTCGAGATTGGTATTGTATGATTACTCGTATCAAAGACTTTACTAAAGTCTGGATAAAGTAGACCGTTTTTAAGGTTTTTGATTAACATACTGAATTAGCTCGATTAACTCGGAAACTTAAGCATTGGAAATATTTTACAGTCAAAAATGAATAATTGAAATTCAACTAGCATAGCTTATTAATTCACGTCGTCTATACAGATTACAGTCATTTATACAGATTTCGCTAAGGGTTTCGATAAGGTTGAACATCACTCTGACGACCTGATAATGTTATTGCAATCCTATTTGAACATTAACGCACTAATCACGTTGAATGCTGTCATTTTCGGTCAAGTATATATCTATCGCTTTCTGGTGTGCCACAGGGTTCTGTTCTTGGGCCACTCCTATTATTTTCATTAATGACCTTCTTGGCTGGTTTATCTCTAAATACTTATTATACACCGATGACCTTAAAATTTTTCGTAGAATATACTCCACTGCAGATTGTAATATTTTGCAGGGCGACCTGCCATCTATTCATCTTTGGTGTCTAGAGAGAAAATGTTAGCGATTAGCGGTGATTTTTTAACTCGTAGTGAGGAGTAGAGAGATCTTGGCATATTTTTTGATACTAATTGTAAGTTAACATTTAATAAGCATGTTGTAAGTATACGTCAACGGTCTCTTAAAACATTAAGCTTTCTGTTTCGCAATACTAAACACTTTAGTAGTATATAGAATATGGTTCTATTGTGTGGAATCCGGGATATAAATATATGAATTTAGTTGAGATGGTACAGCGTAAATTTTTGAAAGCCCTATATTTCCGTAAACACCACGTTTTTTGCATCATGGTTATTCATATACTAATCATCTAAAAGAATTTGCATTTATTTCATTGGCGGATCGTCGTGTTGTATCACAAATAATTTTTTCACGTAAGATTTTAAATGCTGTTCTACAAGTTCTGGATTTGCTGTCCCTTTTGAATTTTTACATACCGATGCTTAACAATAGGAATAGGCTAAATTTTTATCTTCCTGTGGGTAACAGGCACCACCATTCTCAGACTCTAATTATGTCAATTTGTAACAGTGTTAATGTATACGTATCTAAATTTGATTTGTTTAACATTACTATTAATGCTTTGAGGCAACTTTCGTTTGGGCGGTTTTCTGTTGCTTAAGAAATTTTTGCAGTTTCATTTGCTATAGACATACAGCAGATATGTGCTCAGAAAAGCTTAGTTTCGTGTCAAAAAGTACTCCCAAATCCCCCACTTTTTCAGTTCTTGCAATAAATGTAGAATCAACCGAGTAATTAAAAATGATCGAATTAGAGCGTCTGGTATATCACTAAACATTTGCCAATATTTAGAGATATGCAATTCAGAGTACACCAATCATTAATAAGTGTAAGGTAAGTCTGCAACTTAACGCAATCAACTAGCGAATCGATAACATTGTAGATTTTAAGATCATCAGCGTAAGCTAAAGCCTCACATCGCAATTTATCTAGCAATTCATTCAAATGTTAAATAAGAGTGGTCCGAGATTAGAACCCTGCGGAACTCCAGATAGTATTTTGAAGCGAGTGGACGAATAGCCATTATAAAAAAACGTAACCACTCCTGCCAGAGAGATAAGATGAAATTAATTTCACCAACGCAGGGCAGAAGCCAGTAGCTTCCAATTTAGCACAAAGTAACTTGTGATTAATACGGTCAAATGCTTTAGCAAAGTCAGCATAGACGACATCGACCTGTCCTCGCTGGTCCAACACTCCGGATATATACTGGGTGATATTTGCCAAGTTCGTTACTGTGGATCTACCTGACATAAATCCATGTTGATGGATTGACAGAAATGGTTTAACATTAAAAAAAATTATTGTATAAAATATGTTCAAATACTTTTGCAAAGTTAGCTAAAATGTTTATAGGTCTGTAATTTGCAATGTTAGCCCGTTAGTTATCAGTTATCATAGTACGATTATCCTGTAATAAGCTGTATGCTATTGTGTAATAAATAAATTGTTACCATCATTAAATATGATCCTCAAGAATTAATACGATACCAAAAACAGAACGAAAAGGTTTTATTTGTTATTCAATAACTCCATATCCACAAAGAGACCTAAAATTTCGTATTTTTCTTACAGAGCGCAAACGTATTGTGAGCGTTCGCAGTACGGCGAGATATAAAGGCATCACATGTCTAGAGATTCGAAATTCGAACCTCGACTGTGTCGAAAATTAAAGAAAAGCTGATCAAATCTAGCGGATAAACGAGACGACCCCTCAATGGGGCTCGAATTACAAGCTCGAAATAAATATAGAGCGTTTTAAAGAGAGCTACTCTGTAATTACATACACACATCGGTTTCTGAAATTTCACCGTGCTGGTTTTCTCTTCCTTTCGCAAGTAGCGACGATGCAGGGTGAATACGAGGGCAATTACTTGTTAGCCCATATGAATCGATTCATTAATTAAATAGGAGATGTTCTGATCGTTAATTACGCACAAAACTGCCCAATTTTCGTGGATTTTTATCTTCCTTGAATGAGACTATTCATTTTTAAATGATTTCATTAAAAATCACCGCCAAGATTATTCAACCTTAATTCAGACTTTTGCAAACGTGAAGAAATACTGGTTTCAACCTTAAGCAAGGAAAGTAATGGTATATTCCTAACAGTTGCCAAGGTAAATATCTTGTCTAAATATACCTGACCTTCCGGATTATTAAATCTGAAGACTGGGAGCAATTGAAAACCCGTCTGTTGCAGTGAAGGTTGCTCACAGATGGCGCATGTTTTCAGTAGGGTTGGTGAAATCTTCGGCTTGCCAGGTCTGAGCTCTGTTTCAGTTTCGCTGCTGTGTATCCAATTTTACTATCGGCCGTACATGCAGACGAGTTCGGACTTGGCGTGTTGAAGATTTGACCAACCCTGGTTATCAATAACGTCATCGAAACATTATAAATTCCTGATCGAAAATAAATTTACTTAAACTTTTATAATGGCTATTAAATATGAGTACATACTTAATGCAGAAGTTATATAGCTATGTTCCCTTTGATAGATAAACATTTATCTTTGTTTATAATAATAACAATAAAAATATGTATCTTGTCTAAATATACCTGACCTTCCGGATTATTACATCTGAAGATGAGAGCAATTGAAAACCCGTCTGTTGCAGTGAAGGTTGCTCACAGATGGCGCATGTTTTCAGTAGGGTTGGTGAAATCTTTGGCTTGCCAGGTCTGAGCTCTGTTTCAGTTTCGCTGCTGTGTATCCAATTTTACTATCGGCCGTGCATGCAGACGAGTTCGGACTTGGCGTGTTGAAGATTTGACCAACCCTGGTTATCAATAACGTCATCGAAACATTATAAATTCCTGATTGAAAATAAATTTACTTAAACTTTTATAATGGCTATTAAATATGAGTACATACTTAATGCAGAAGTTATATAGCTATCTTCCTTTTGATAGATAAATATTTATCTTGGTTTATAATAATAACAATAATAATATGTATCTTGTCTAAATATACCTGACCTTCCGGATTATTAAATCTGAAGATGAGAAGCAATTGAAAACCCGTCTGTTGCAGTGAAGGTTGCTCACAGATGGCGCATGTTTTCAGTAGGGTTGGTGAAACCTTCGGCTTGCCAGGTCTGAGCTCTGTTTCAGTGTCGGTGCTGTGTATCCAATTTTACTATCGGCCGTGCATGCAGACGAGTTCGGAGTTGGCGTGTTGAAGATTTGACCAACCCTAGTTATCAATAACGTCATCGATAATAAACATTTATCCTGGTTTATAATAATAACAATAATAATAGTTTATTGTTACTTTAACTAAAGTCGTTGACATTGTCAATGTGATATAGTACAGTATGTATTGTAGTATAAAACAAATAACAAGATACAATAGACAAATAAGAGAGTCTTCATGTCTATACCAATGAGACTAAAGTAAAAATGCATAAAACAACACAATTAACAGTTAAAAATGTTGGATAGAAGTCATCTGCATGTGCATCTTCATGTAAGTTACAGAACACATTTAATAGACATAATTTCTAAGATATAAACTCCCAGAGCCTGTATTTTAATAAATAATTAATAATAATAATTAATAATTTATTTTGTTATATTTTTTTATTTGAAAAGGAATTTTGGGACACCTTGTATAAAAAATTTTGGGAATTGAAACTAAACCACTCCATTGACAAATAAAAGACAAATGTGTGTTTCACTTGCAATGGCTTTTACATAATATCTTAACTTTGTACATGCATCAAAGATGCAAGTACAATGGTAAATAAATATGCTACATGAAACATGCAAGTTTTAAGTGCGTAGCAACGTTCTATAATATCAGCTTCATTAAATCTAACAGACGAAGTCGAATGTTTTATGTAATGCATCCAATCAACTCGATTGACTTCATTTTATGATATACCAAACGACTTATTGACTCAATTGAGTTGCTTGGAGAATAGAAATTATATATATTCTAATATAACAGCGTCACGTCGATTAATTAGCACTATTCTGGACGAGAGAACTAAATAAGAAGCCTCTTTTTATGGCGCATTCCAAACGCAGAGTATCCTGTAAACATATCCGTACAATGTGCAAAAACGTGTAATTTAAGTCTTAATTGACAAAAGGATATCGGTTGCACTAATGGCCTACTTATTCGGCTAGCGGAGTGTTAGAGATACTGTTAAAGCTGCCGATCAATTTCGCATTAATTACGCGGACCTCTTACACCAGCAGCTTAGAACTACTTTAATTGGTAACTACTTCTATTTCTTCCAACGCTTCCCTTCCATTTAGACTCTTTCAATCCGTTTCGACGATTACGACGGTAATGATGGCTGATCTGAGTGCAGCCGGGGAACTTTCTTCCAGCACTATCTTCTCGTGTTGGTGAGATTGAAGTATGCCGTTCTTATATCCGCTAATAAGGATATTGTATAACGATTTCCGTTTTCACTTCGATCGAGAATATTGCGAACGGGCAAACGTCGTCAGTAAGAAAACGTAAAGTATAGCGTGGGATAGAGGCTATGTTTAATTCAATAATAATCATTAGGTATAATTATCGCTCTTCTATATTACCAGATGAAATTCCTTTCGGGTGCATTCGTATCTTTTGCCATAAAATCGCTATTCGGCGTAAATAAGGAATATGTATGGTTAAAAACAAAATCAATATAGAATTATCAAAAGGAATCTCCATTTTAAAAGTAAATTTTAATGATAATTACTATTCAGTAAATTAATTTCCTTTGACGCCTTTAGTTATATTATAGCAAGACTAATAAACCCAGACTGTCTGTATGCACATGTTACAAATATTGCTTTAGAAAAGTACACCTACATCTAGGTCTGACACATAACCACACACACACATTATAAACATTCTTGCTCTTACAAGGAAAAGTTCCCGCGTTCAGATCTTAATGAAATTTGGGACTTGAAAATAATTTTATCCTATCTGTTTGTAACTGTGTGATTAGCCGGATGTTATTGCGGGATCTGCACGTTTTTATAAATTTAAACGATTTTTTAATTACACACGTAGAAACATAAATTCACATCAGATCTAACATTGTAGCATTATAGAGACGACAAAAACTTCTCCTTTAGATAATTAAACGAGTTCGATTAGGGTGCAATGTCTAAACAGGTATCAATTTGTTTCCGAAACCGCAAAAGCGTACGGTATCGCGGCGCGTCAATGTTAAAATTGCCGTGTATTTGGTATTCACCATATCGAATCACGCGTGTGTGAATAATTGCGTTTGTGAGCTACCACGAAATTAGATTGTTTCGGAACGGTCTCGGTAACGTTAGAACGTAGCCCCGGGACACGGTTTGTAACCTAACTGAATTACAACTCTATTATCTTCAGAATTCAGCCATTCTCCGCGTTTAATATATTCATAATGTAGTAGTATTGCTGACAGATACCTTTCAAAGATGCAGATTTCAGATTAATGACTGTTGCTGATGTTATTGTTATGATTAATAGTGTATCTCATGCGTTTCCTCGACTAGTGTTCTTGTTTGATTACTTATGTATATCTTTAAACAATATTAATGTAGACGAACGTGTATATACGTATGTATATATTCGAAAAATAACAGGATTGTATATTGCTGTAGTTAATACAAGAAAATATTGTGTATGTAAGTAGGATGGTAGCTGTAACAGTATTACCTAATATTTAGTTGAGTTTTTCCATAGGCGAGGAAAATGTTTTGGAAAATATATATATGCACAAGTTGTTAGTTTGTCCTTTGAAAATGAGCTTGGGAGACATTAGTTTTCATAATTTTGAAATGTAAATAATAAATAGTTCCTTTAAAACACCTGAAATGTTTCCGGAATCGACAAGAAAAACGCGGTATTGGTGTGGTTATTTATTTTCTTTTCCGGCCGACGGAACGGTCTTTGCTTTCTTCGGAGCCGATTCGCCCGGAAAACTGCTTCGACTGTTCCTTGATCTCCGGTATGTAGTGGTGGAACCCAGTCTCATCCAAGGTTACGAAACACATGAAGAAGTCCCTTGGATTACGTTGGATTCTGGTCAGACACTCCTCCGAAACGGTTCGAATCGACACTATTTCCTTGACATTATTACATCATCGTGATTCTTTAATATTTAAATGCAGAAGGAAGCAACTCATTGGATTGATGATCTTTTGATTTATTTTACTATTATGCTCCACCTTTTCTCCAAATTCCCTCCATGTTTTATTTTTGCTTTCTATTAGTAGTTGTTTTACTGTTTCTCTTTCGTTTTTGTATTTCTCGAAATTATATGCCGAATGATCCAATAAGTTTTCCATTTTTTCTTCTTCCTCTTGGTATATATTCTTATTTTCTCTATCTAGCGTTATTTCCTTGTTCCTTTTCGCTTTACACCGCATGTTTCTTTTGCTGCTATTTATAATTTGTTTTATAGTTTCAGTCTCCTGTATTGTATTTGCATTTTCAATTCTTTCGGCTACTTTTTCTATATATTCTTCCGCAGTGTCTGGAGATGTTACGACATATCTAGAGATATTGTGACATCTAGGTATTAAAAGTGCTTTGAACTCGCATTCAGTCTTGTGGTGTAATGGTGGCACAATTCCTCGGTGACGTAGGGGTCGTGGGTTCAAATCCTACCGTGACAGATGTTTTTTCAGGAATTTAAAAACTTTGGTCAAATGCAAGCAAATCGTAATTTTATCATAAGTAATGTCAGGTGGTAAGGTGGTTTAATGTCAATATTAATTTAACTTCTAATAGAATGTGTTACTTTGATACGCTTTGATGCTGACATTGACATTTCACTTTGAACTTTCGAACCATTTCGGCAAGTTCTAAGCAGAGTTCACTATCGTAATCTGCTACAGTTAATAAATCCATTTACTGTAGGAAAATTATTATTCTTGAGTGAGCAATAAATTAACGCTTCACCTTCATTTAGTTTAGCGTTAATTACTTTTGGAAACGTATTACGTTTGCGTTTTTCCACGGATTTCAATGTCGACGTGTTTGTTTTCCCAAGATTATTTTATTTAAAGAGGACTAATACCTCTGCGTCAAGCTTTCGAAGGCTTCGTCGAAATTATTTGAAAACACTTTAACAGTTTGTTTATTTAATAAAGTGTACATATTTTTGTATGTTCTGTAATTCAATCTGGGGTAGTTCTACTTTTACCTAGCCGTGATAGTATCCATATGTTGGCAACCATACCGGAAGCTTGGCGCCACTCGGACCAGTTTGTTTTTCTCAACCCTCTTCTCTCGTTCGTTTTGGATTTTCTTGCTTTGTCATTGCGTGTCAGTTGTGGAGATCGGGAACGATAACGTCACCGTTTAATCCTTTTAGTATTCGTGATATAAACGTCTACGGATCGAAGTGCCTTTGTTTGAAAATTCTTCAATGTTATTTTCATAGAGACGAGAAAGAGATTATAACGTTAGGATAGGATTGCCCCTCATATTTCTCTCTTTCATTTCAACGATGTATTACATTTCTCTGATTTGTTTACTAGAGGACTAAGGACATCGGGGGCAACAATTAATTGCGTTAATTATTTGTGTCTTGCCATTACGTTAGAATCACTTCAAATAATTAAAAATCTGATTTAAGAAATTTTAATTTAAATAAGCAAATGGATATATATAAGGTACGAGGGGAGGCCCAGAAGTTCGTGGAATGAAAGGGTTTTAAATAAAATAAAACAATAAATCTATTTTTCCTTTTCAATATAATCACCCTCAAGTACAATACATTTATTAGATCTATGAATAAATTTTTCTAAACCATCATAAATATATTTTTTATCTTTCGCCTCAAAATGGGCCAAAGTTGCCTCCTTTACTTCATTGTCGTCGAAAAACTTTCTTCCACGTAAGTCTTTTTTTAAATTGGGGAACAAATAAAAATCACTAGATGCCAGGTCTGGACTGTAGGGTGGATGGACTATTGATTGAAAGCCATGCTTGTGCAGAGCAGCCATTGCAACTTTGCTCTTGTGAACCGGCGCATTGTCTTGCAAGAGCAACACACCCTTGGCCAATTTTCCTCGACGTTTTTTCTTGATGGCCTCCTTTAATTTTTCTAATATTGCTGCGTAATATTTTCCGGTTATGCTTCTATCTTTTCTTTCTAATCAATCAATAATATCCCCTCACAATCCCAAAAAACAGTAGCCATCAACTTTCCAGCCGATTCTGACACTTTGAATTTCTTTGGCGGTGGTGTCCCCTTTTTATGCAATTGCATGGACTCCTGTTTGGACTCAGGCTCAAAGTGATGAACCCATGTTTCATCTCCGGTAACAATCCGTTCCAAAATCTGTGCAGGTTTGTCTTCACACAGCTCCAAAAATTGTTTGGACGCACAGACGTGCTGCTGTTTCTGCAGCGGCGTGAGCATTTTCGGTACCCATCTTGCATTGACCTTTGTCGTACCCAGGTGGTCATGTAGGACACGCAAAATGGTGGTATCTGATACTCCAATTAATGCAGATAATTGTTTTTTCTTCAAACGAGCATGTTGCAGTAGAAATTTTTTCACATTTTCGACGATGTCTGATGTGGAGGCCTCAACTGGCCGTCCTGAGCGGGGGTCGTCTTCAATCGACTCCCGACCATGTTTAAAAAGACCATGCCACTTATAAATCATTGATTTACTAGGGCACTGCTCCCCATAAACGGTTTCCATTTCATTCAATATGGTTTGAGCGTTCTTTCCTTGCTTTGTAAGGAACTTTATCACAGCACTGTGTTCAATTTCCTCCATAGTTTCAGTTTTCTTCCGGATTGACTTGTTTAGCAGGCAACTATTCGTAAACGACTGACGCTATAGGGCTGCAACTTAACTTATATACTAATGATGAGTCGCCAATCAGAATGACACCCAGCGAGCGCCTCTATCCCCACTCCATCCACTCCATTTCACGAACTTATGGACCTCCCCTCGTACTATTTTATTGTTTGCATCCTCCTTCGGATGCCATTTAGGTAAGCACTACTCTTAAATAAATTAACGCAAAAATTTAATCTTGACAACACAAGAGATTCACATAATGTTTTTTTTTAAGTTTACACCTAAACATTCCTTGCTACCGTATAAAATTTTCAATTTACAGTAGCCAACTCTCAATGTATGATATGTATACAACTTTGGTTCGAATTCGGGATATAGCAGCACTACGAGCTTTAGTGCGACGAAAGAGTAGGACTGGAGTTTTCCTTGTTTTAATTTGAAGACAATGTTTTGGCGATATGTCATTTGAAGATCATTATTTGTAGTAGAAGTAGCCTCACGCGGTTCCTTCTCATTAAAAGGATAATAAATTTGCGTGTCATCGGCATAGAGATGACATTTACAGTATCTTAAGCATTTTACGATATTAGATGTGTAGATAATATACAGTATAGAACCAAGAATACTGCCATGAGGGACACCAGATACAATAGGAAATGGGGAAGCTAACATACATACCATCATACGAAATTATTTGAGTTCTGTTCAACATGTGTGAAGCGAAGAATGATACTGAATTAGCATTAAAGCCGACATACTTTAAAATAGCAAATAAAAAAGAATGATTAATAGTATCAAAAGCCTATGAGTAGTCTAATAACATCGAGGCAGTAACTAGGGTCAATGATTAAAATAAATTATCTACTTTACAATAAAATGTATATAGTTTAAAATTGTGAATAACTTGTTAAAGAAACATTTGATATAACAAATTGTTTTTTCTCTTTTTTAAAAAATAATAAATTATAAAATTATCTGTTATATTGTCTTCTTTCGTCCGTATACAACTTTAACGTATTGATGTTTAATGTAACTTTGCTGCAGTTATGTTGGTTATGGTATTTTCTGCATCTGTTTTAATCTTATGGTCCTTTTTTGGAAGTGTCTTGGTCTGTAACACATTGGCTGAAAGGTCCCGGGCCTAACAAAGAAAACACGGTTTTTTTGGATCAAAATTAGCTTTATTCATCAACGTAATCTCCATCAAGAGCAACGCAATCATTCCAGCGCCGCTCTAACATTTCAATACCACTTTTGTAGAACGATTTATCTTTTGCCTCAAAATAGGCCTCAGTTTCAGCGATAAACTCCTCATTCGTGCGAAATTTCTTACCGGCGAGCATTTTTTTGAGGTCTGTGAACAGCCAGTAGTCGTTGGGAGCCAAATCTGGCGAATATGGTGGATGTGGGAGCAATTCGAAGTTCAATTCATGTAGTTTTGCCATTGTGTTGATTGACTTGTGACACGGTGCGTTGTCTTGATGAAACAACATTTTTTTCTTTGCCATATGCTGTCGTTTCTATGCAATTTCGGCCTTGAAACGCTCCAATAACGCTATATAATATTCACTGTTGATGGTATTTCCTTTCTCAAGATAGTCGATGAATATTACACCACGCACATCCTAAAAAACCGAGGCCATAACCTTTCCAGCCGATTGTTGTGCTTTCGGGTGCTTTGTACGAGATTCACCAGTTGCTGTCCACTCAGATGACGATCGTTTTGATTCCGGAGTGAAGTGATGGATCCATGATTCATCCATTGTCACATATCGACGCAAAAATTCCGGTTTGTTACGTTTAAACATGGCCAAACACTGCTCAGAATCATCAACACGTTCTTGTTTTTGGTCAACAGTGAGCAAACGCGGCGTCCACTTTGACCAGAGCTTTCTCATCCGCACGAAACCGGTAGCCGTTATTAAATAAAATTAAAGATACTGTGAGATTGGTTCCGTTTTTCATTTCCCTATATTTTAATAAATAATGGGTCTATAATAGGCTGCCTACCACGTCACTAACACATCGATAATTAGTTACACATAGGAAAAATGTCGTAATCACCAAGAGATACATTGTACAAAGATAAATACGTAATTCTTTTCACCGAACGATTATTAGGTATCTCATGAGGTAACGGTTATTTTTCCTTTTTGAATTGTACCTCCTTTGAAAGACTTACTGATGTTGGTCGCCGTACGGTACTTTCTAAATTATTAATTTCACATATGTTGAGTTTCCGTTTTATAAGAGCACCGCAAGTATAACGAATTCGCTAATAAACATATCGATATTGTTCGTGGATTCTGAATCATCTATACGCGATCGTCGCCTATTCAAAACAAGTTTAATTAATGCCGTACAAAGATTAGAAAGTGAAGTCGAACATAAGAATGGATACTGTCTTCCTTTCTCATAGCGCGGAGAGGTATTATGCAGTCGATATCCGTTACACATAATCGCCGATTAGTTTTGTAATGTTTAACGATAAAAGGAGACATTTGAATGAATGGGTGATAGTCGACTTCCATATATAGGGACATAGTATATGGTTACATAAAATGTGTGTGAAAACTTGTTGGTAATAGAAATGGGTGTAGACAGGTGGAAGTTACCACGTATATACATTTGTACGCCACTTCCTGATGTATTCTAAGTTTAATAATTCTGTTCTTATAAAGGTTAAGCGCCATACAAGGATAAGCTGAAAAATTGGTGACCAGCTATGAGACGGGGGTGCGTGAAATCAATCTCTTACGCTATTGTATAACTTGACGTTTCAGTGACATGCGTCTTAAACTTCATGTCGATATGTTAAGTAGTTTGTTGTGTACACTCGTTTAAAACACAGCACTTTTGGCGTTTTATTTTTAAATCGAAACTATTTAAATTCACGCAGTGATTAAATACCTATGCAAAAAGTATTTTTCGCCCAAAGAAATTCAAGCTGATATGACAAATGTGTTAGGCATGGATGCTCCTTATTTTAGGATTGTTTGCAATTGGGTGAATGAATTAAAAAAAGATCGTACTAGAACTTCTGCAGAAGGTGTGCAAAAAATTTTGAAATTTGTGGAAGCTGATCGCCGATCAACATTGAAAGATATTGCCAAGGCTATAGGCATCTCCAGAGACCAGGTGATGTACATTTTAAATTAGACATGTTTAAGCGGTGTGCAAGATTGGTGCCGCGTTTGCTCACATCACCGCAAAAACTCAAACGAGTGGAAAGTTCTAAGTCATTTTGGAGCGGTTTCGGCAACATCCAGCAGATTTTTTGCACCAATTTGTGACTTGCGCTGAAACGTGGATCCACCACTACACACCGGAAAGTAAAACAGCATTCGAAACAGTTGACTAAACGTGGCGAACCGGCTCCAAAGAAGACCAAAATCATTCTATCAACAAGAAAGGTGATGGATTAAGTTTTCTAGGATGCGGAAGAAATTTTGCTTATGGATTACCTTCCAAGGGGACAAACAATTACTGGACAATATTATTCTAAACTTTTGGATCGATTAAAGGCAGCTATTGTCGAAAAAGAAACCCGGAATAAAGTCCCTTTCCGTCAAGGCCATGTGCCAGTTCACAAAAGCGGAATTGTCGAAGCAAAATTGGCCAAATTAAAGTTCAAAGCGCTTATTCATCGGATGTTGGACTATTATCTCTTCCCTAAGCTTAAGAAACATCTCGACGATATGAGATTTGCCTCGAATGAGGAGGTGATCCACTATTTTGAGGAGCTGGAGGAAGATGAGTACTGTGAAGGCATAAACAAACTTGAGCATCGACTAAATAAATGTATTGATCTTCAGGAGATTATTTCGAAAAATAAAACGTATTTCATTGAAATATTGCTATTTGCTATGCCTTAGTTATCGAATTTTTCAGTTTACCCTCGTATTTTAACTATATTCGATATTTAGATACAAGTCAGATCTAGATAGATCTACAGGAACTATTTTTAAATAAAACTAAAGCTAATAGTCTGGTTCTGTATTTAACACATGGGCTGAAAAGTCCCGAGCCTAACACATAAATGACGCTAGTTCTATTGCAATCACCTTTCTCTCTGTTAGTACTAACCTTCAAAAGACAGCTGTTAACATTTCATGATATTCTATTCATTAGTTTGTGAGTTATTGTGCTAAGAGTCACGCTACTTTTGTTATTTTCAAAACAATGGATTAAAAATAATTTAATGTTTTAATTTTACACTGCTTCTTGATGGCAAAAACTACCGTTCAAGCAAAGCAATGGCTTGAAAAGTATTGTAGGGACTCCGCTCCATCAGAAACAGCAATAAAACGTTGGTTTGTTGACTTCAAACGTGGTCGTAGAGACACCGATGATGCAGAACGCAGTGGACGTCCAAATGAGGCGGTAACACCAGAAAACATCAAAAAAATCCACAAAATCGTTTTGAATGATCGAAAAGTGAAGTTGCGTGAGTTAGCTGACATCGTAAAGATATCAAAAGAACGTATTGGCTTCATATTGCATGAGCATCTGACTATGAGAAAGCTCTGTTCAAAGTGGGTGCCACGTTTGCTCACTGTTGACCAAAAACAAGAACGTGTTGATGATTCTGAGCAGTGTTTGGTCATGTTTAAACGTAACAAACCGGAATTTTTGCGTCGATATGTGACAATGGATGAAACATGGATCCATCACTTCACTCCGGAATCAAAGCGATCGTCATCTGAGTGGACAGCAACTGGTGAACCTCGTCCAAAGCACCCGAAAGCACAACAATCGGCTGGAAAGGTTATGGCCTCGGTATTTTGGGATGTGCGTGGTGTAATATTCATCGACTATTTTGAGAAAGGAAATAACATCAACAGTGAATATTATATAGCGTTATCGGAGCGTTTGAAGGCCGAAATTGCAAAGAAACGACCACATATGGCAAAGAAAAAATTTTGTTTCATCAAGACAACGCACCGTGTCACAAGTCAATCAAAACAATGGCAAAACTACGTGAACTTCGAATTGCTCCCACATCCACTGTATTCGCCACATTTGGCTCTCAGCGACTACTGGCTGTTCGCAGACCTCAAAAAAATGCTCGCCGGTAAGAAATTTCGCACGAATGAAAAGGTTATCGCTGAAACTGAGGCCTATTTTGAGGCAAAAGATAAATCGTTCTACAAAAGTGGTATTGAAATGTTAGAGCGGCGCTGGAATGATTGCGTTGCTCTTGATAGAGATTACGTTGATGAATAAAGCTAATTTTGAACCAAAAAAACCGTGTTTTCTTTGTTAGGCCCGGGACTTTTCAGCCCATGTGTTATTACCACAAATTGTTTGACAAAATAGCAATTACTTTATTTTATAAATTCTGACCTTTCGAGTATTCCGCTTGTCCACATTCATACCTCACATTCTCTTGCTTTCAAATCAAACCTTATATCTCTTCACTTTAAAAGTTGTTTGGAGCAATAGTGAGTCATTTCAATTTAGAACTCAACGATCGCAAACGTCTTCGAAATTCGTTGAATTATATGCTCTAGGCTCTTTTAACACATTTCTTGTCTCATTGAGGAACCTCGTTGATATATTTTTAAGCGAAAATGGATGTCCATTAATAGAATTGCATGTGTTATCCTTACATTATCAGCCAAGAAGATAGCTAAGTTGATCTACTTTTTTATATAGATTCAACGCAAAATGCGGAATTTTCACCTTTGCCCATCATAAGAGGCTTCTTCAGGAGAAAGAGAATGATACGGTAAATTGAGGTGAAACTGGTTTGGAACGAGATTATGGTAATTCGACACTATAGAATGTTTTAACACAGGCGAAACTTCATGATCTCGAATCATTTAATGCATGTTTTATATTTCCATGGAAGAAAAACTGAACTGAATAAATTCACATATACCTGTGGAACAATCGACAGAACGTTAAAAAAACAAAACCAAAAACACATACACAAATAAAATTTTACAAGACGATAGCAGTGCTAACCCTCTTATACCGTAGTGAAACATGGAGAGCAAGGAAAAACAAAAAAGCTCTGAGAAATGATTACAGCGCAATCACAATTTTTGTCCAATTTAATTATGTGGAATGAGACCTATTTCCATTTAAACGGTTGTGCAAATAACCAAAGCTTCATATATTGGGCAGAGAGAAACCCGCTTTTATTGCATAGAGAGAAGGTAACAGTTTGCTATGATGTGAGTTTCTTTAGAATTTTCGAACCTTACTTGTTTCAAGAAGGCAATGGGAGAAAACTGGCAGTAACGTCTAAGCTTTACGTGGACCATGTTGGATAACCTTCTTTTACCAATGCTAAAGTATTTGATATGGTGAACGTATAAAATAGGCTACATCCGCGTAGGCTATGCTAGAGAAGCTAAATCTTGTATTACATCACTTGATATTGAAAGTAGAATGTGTTTAATTTAAATTTCTAACAAACATGTTATAGAAATACGTAACTTCTATCTTAATTACCTTGTTATGATCCTTTTTTTTCTAATTCAGTATACGCTACTTAATTTTGACGACTTTAAATTATATATTTTTTTTGTTTAATTGACACTTCGAGCTCGCATGATAGCTTGTTTTTTTTCTTGATCTCGTTTTTCTATAGCGAAAAAAGTCCATTAGAGGTACAGAAAACACGCGATAGTATGTATAGTTGCTTCCAATGAGAAAAATATTCATAGACAGCTTACTTGCTCATTCACTTAATGTACATAGAACCCAACTAATTACTTAGAAAGGCTTCATTAACATGCAAACACCATACGATCTTATGGGTAATCTGAGGCTTAACCGCGTTCATGTAGAAGTCTCTGTTACAATTAACAAAGAGCTCTTGAGGTTGCATGTTTGCTTAAGATGTGCATACATAAACTGTCAGTGGTTACCGTTTGAAATTATAAAGTTTGGTTATAGGGTAACAAGTCGTTGGAGAAGAATTGCTGTCGTATAACGAAGTGAATTACTACGTCTTTGGTACTCGATTACTTTTCCATTGCGTGTATTATCATTTAAATATATGTATTATGCAGAACAGAACTGACAACAGATTCTTTTGTAGCGTAAAAGAAGGAAATTCTTTTCGGAAATTTCTCTGATGTAATAATAATTTATTTAATATTTTTTTATTTCCATATGCTTATAGATGCAGTATCTGTGTATACAGTATGATCCATTCAAAGGTGATTATACATCATTAGCGATATGATAATGATAATGATAACCTCCAAATTTCATATTTTGATGTGTGACTTAGTTACCAAATTGATAATTGAGAAAATATTTACATTGTCAATTTCATAACTAAATAAGTCATCAAAAGTAACAAGTAAAATTTAGAGTTACCATCTGAAAAAAATACCTATGACGCAACTGTATTTGAATGAATTAGCTTGTATATTCCGATACTAAATAGAAAAAAAATCAATGTGTGACTTATTCTTTGCTTTACTTAACTATACACGGTTAGTTATTTTATTAAAATAATATTAAATATTTTTAAGATAGTAATAACATAAATTTCTATTGAACTGCACTATACTTCATTCACGTTAAGAATACAGTAGGTAGCGCTACGATCGGTGTCTGTATTACACTGGTGAAATTTAATGGAACTGTCAAATGACAACATCGAAAACATGAAAATTTGGTTATTAAAATCTTGTATAATAAATAGTAAAGTTTTTCATATTTCATGTGCAAAACATTATGGTTATATGATCTGGTAAAATAATACCGCAACAATAAAGTAAATGTAACATCAATTGCAATATAAATGTATTCTTCGGTTGTTTCATTTACCGAAATAGTTGGAACTTATTTAATTGTGTTAAAAAGTAAATGAGATTGCATTTGGGGTTAATCGAAAGGAACATAAATGTCATATGACAAGCTTTAAAATAACAATATTACCATGGATAAACTTGAATCGAAAATATAACTTCGACATGAATGGTTGTATACATAGTGTTATACCAAGTCATTTATCAGGTAGTAAATCTCTCCGTTGGTAATCTCCATCAATTTTAAAAGAGAAAGTTTCAATGGTATGATTAAAACTAAGCAATTCAATATGTATGAGATAAAGCCAAACGAGGAAGAATGTCGCTGATTATGGGTTCAAAGGGACTGTATCCAAGTCCATCGAATAGCTTCGAAATATATGCCAACATACAAGATCCTTAAATCTTGTACAGAGTTTTGTTTTTGTCAATGGTGAAGTTAGATGGGTTGTTTGGTGAAAAAGAAAACAGCAGTATATTTGTTGACTGTACCCCGACTGCAGTAAAACCAGTGTACATTTTCAATGACAGTACAGTCACTAATTGCATGCATATTAATAGCTACAATAAAATATCAAATATATTCATTAATTACAAAAATCTCTTAAATGCACATACTACAAATTTAAATAATTCTTTTCATATCTGCAATAAATTTAATAAAAAAGATTTCTTTACTGTTAGCATTTTATTTATAAAATAACAAATAAAATAAACATATGAATTTGATTTATAAATCAAAGGGTAGAGTGAAAAAAGTGAACAAATAATTTCAATTTATTTAATTTTCTAATGCTAGTTAAATACCGACGTTTCCATAGCAGAATGTCTTGTTCCATTAGCACACTGTTTCGATTCCTTTTTAACCATTTGAATCCTATTTTTAAATTTTCCATAATGTTGTTTGTTTCAACTAGGACAAATTGTCATCTGCAGTAATAAACTGAAAAGGATTAATAAGTTGGTTTAAATCGAAGGTCAAAATGTATTATATTTACATTTAATAATTTTGTACTTGTAAGCAATTCATTTCTTAAAATGATTATAGATTTTTGAGCTTCGTCTAAGTGATATTATTTCACGAAGGCGTTTCTTAGGGGGCGAGCAGGGAATTCCTCTTGTATTAATTAAGCTCTTTGGCATTACTCTCATAGTGTTCTTTCACTTAAACCAAGTCGTGTTGCAGTTAATTTAACAGACATTGACTTGCAATTTTCTTACTTTAGTTTGCAAATATAAAGCGTAAGCCATTAGCCTCTGCCTACTGCCAATATGTTTCCCTTGAGGGTTTTTCAATGGTCCTGCAATTGGATGTACCACTGCTTCCGCAGGCATACGAAATCAAAGCTGTAATTTTGTAATGGTAGAGTAAAAATTATTTTGTTTGTATAATTGTGTGGTACCTTGAATTATTGAATTATGAGATAAAAGAGCTCTGAGAAGAATTATTTTTTCCACAACTTGTTTACAAAGATAAAATACCATGAGAAACTGTAGGAAACAACGGCAACAAAATCGTAAGTAAATTTGACAACTGACAGAAATTTCCTATAAAGAAATTGCATGAATTTATTTCTTCAGTGTTCACATCCCTCGCCCATTAGCCAATGGCAAGCCCGTATTTTAAGGCCTATCTATTCTAAGTCTGCAATCTTAACGTGAATGGAGTATGACTCTCAGTATTTTAAATTGATTTATTTAAAAATTGAAGTACCATTCTCACCTTTGCTGCTAATCCCACAGTATGTCATAGCTGATTTGAACGGTATTAGAATGGGAGCATATGGATTTATTGTTGTTGGTGTGTCAAAATATTGACGTATCGATTTTATCACATAAAAGGCTTATCATAATGAGAAACACAATATCTTTTTTTGTTCTAAATAGTGCTGACACCGCTGCAAACGTAGGCTTGGCATATTTAAAGTAATACAGTATTCTTTGTCTGCGTTGTTTGTAGAGTATTCGAAGACGACGCCAAATAATAATATTTATTATACAACAGACCATAAAGGTCCAATAAGAGAATAATTATAATATCCGCAAATATATTGATCAAATGAAGTAAATAATTTCCTTCTTGGAGGTAAACGGTACTGTATGTATCGACGTTAAATACATGTACATACATACTATGCTTTCAACTAAATTTTCATTTGGAGTAGCCTATGATTTTCATTTAAACTTGGGAACACTGTGGAACAGTACTGCTTTTCCAAAGGCATCCGTTGACAATTGTCATGGTAAAGTCGATTTATTGAAAACTTGTCTAAAATCAATTAGATTATTTATTATCACGATAACTTTATTTTGACAGTTGTTAAAGTGTGACTTTCGAGAAACAGCACCGTTCCACAATGTTCTCAAATTTAAATGGAAATCGTAGGCGACTCTATATGAAAATTTAATTTAAGCCATGGTATATGTAAGTATAGTGTATGTGTTTGTGTGGTTATATACCGGGTTAAAAGCTGTGAGCTGTTGATTGAATTCTGGGCGACTGGAAAATGAATCGAACAACGGCTTCACTTCAAAAGAATAACACACGTCTAGCGATATACTTCCTTCACCTCCCAGTAATACGGAACGAGGGTTTCATTGAATGGATTCAAATTAAAAAAATCGATGTGACGATAGAATTTTATGGCGTACACACAATCGCCCTGTAGAATAGCATGCGTATCTCTCGACTTTGTTAACTTATAGAAATCTTATTTCATCCTCTTCTTATTCACAATTACGACCATCGACACGTAGAATGTGCGCTCATTGTATGTGACTAGCTGTACATGTATGATGTATGTCTGTAAATGGTAACTAATCATCCCAAATCCGAGAAGGAAAAATATGATCAAGTAACCTATCTTTTTATGGTAAAATCGAACAATATAAAGGAACCACACAAGCTTATTAGGTAACAAATGCCGCATGTCATCGCAAAAGCTTTAGAATTCTGCTATGCTTTTGAACCATGAAGAGACTACAGTAACGCAAGATCTCACAAATTTATACAATATCACGTTGTTTTCAATATCATGAGCTTATAGTAAATTCAAAAGAGTGCATTGGTGAAGAATAAGAAAGTATCCTACAAACTGGAGGTCAAAGGAAAAGGGCTAACAATACTTTCTCTTAAGTAAAAAGTGTAAATCCTTCTGAAACTTTAATGAAGTCGTCCTTTACAACTTTAAATTCAACCACAAGACTACAGTAATATAAATAAAATATTTCTGTAACAGACTACGAGGGATATACCTACGTACTAAAAATTAATCTCCATCTTTAGTTAATCTAAATCCAAAGCTCCAGTGAGGTGCGTGAGTGTAACTACAACAAACTGTCAAAGTTGACAAGTTAGTTAAAAAATTGGATTAAACATTTTGCCGCAATAATTTTTTATAGTTGTTGAATACAATTATCTCAACAAGAATGCCTCGCCGGGTTGGTTTCTGTTTCCGGCAATCGAGTCAACAAATTGAGAAATGACAAGACAACAATTGTTGACTGATGTGGTGTTTGATACCAACGAGAAATTTCTCGTTGGTATGGAAATTGAAACGTGGACGGATTAGCAGGTGCTCCAAATCAGGAAAGCGTCGATGTTGTGGTCAATATCATCACTAAAGACCGACACATGACGGATTCCTTAAGATTGAGAATTATTGAGGATTTCAAAGACCTCAATTCAAGAAATTTTGAATGAAAAATTGAGGTTTTGAATAATGTTTGGGAGTTGGTGTCGAGGAATGTTTCTCTTAGATCTTTACAAACTACCTCTAGCGCTTCCTATCCTCTGCCAATTTCGCTGTTTCGGTGCATATTCTACCCGTTCCTACCAAGTTTGTCTGATTTTCCACCATTATGTTCCACCTGAAAGATTGTGCGCAATAAATAATTCACTGTTGGATACTGCATCCCTTGATAGAAGAAAAGAAAACAGCTAAGGCGAAATGGTTGTTATACGAGCCAGAAAATAAACGCCAGTCGTCAGTTTGGGTGTTTCAAAGTGAAAGAGAAAATGATAAAAACCATCTGTTCCCGAAGTGTCCGCAAAAAGATGGTCGCGACCTTTGTCTCGAAAACAGGACATGCAGCAACAATTCTTTTACAAGATCAAAGAACGGTGATTTCTGACTGGTATACAACCATTTACTTGCCGCAAGCTGTCGTGTGCTTCGAGAAACCAACCCCGAACGAAGAATCATTAAATTAATCAAATTTTTTATGCAACAAAACATAGAATTGTTAGACCATCTTCCGTACAGTCCGGGCCTAAGTCTCAACAATTTCCTTTACCTTTCCGAAAATCAATAGTGCACTGCGTGGTCAAAGGTTCCAATCGTCAAAAGAAGCAGTCGATGCCTTCGAAAATTCAATTTTGACTGTACCAATAAACGAATGGAATAACTGCTTTCAGTGTTGTGATAATCTTCGTGGAGAATACTTCGAAAAACAGTAAAATCTTTAAAAGCTGTCTATTGTTTTATTTTGGCTCTGTATAATACAAAACTTAGAAGATAACCCTCGTATAGGTACGTTTTGCAAACTGTATCAGCACTTTTACAATTGTAGTAAATATTCATATCGATTGCTTTCGTGTATTTCTTCTGGTGGCGGCAGAAACATACTTATATTGACCAACCTCATGTTTACTACCATCTCCTCCTCTGATTATAGAGATAAATAAATTTTATCCTAACTGTACCCCATATACCTATTACCGGTTGCAAGCACAAAAGACCATGTAACCTACACTTCTCATATTGCACTTAGACCATATACACCCGTATATTATTAGTAGCCAGTTTTTATTTACTGCGCTACGGGTTTATATCGGCGCAATCTAAAACATCGTCTGAACTGAATAGATCGCTGAAAATTCAAACTGAAATGAACCGTGAAGCTGGCGATCGTACACAACACAGCATTCAGTAAAATAGCTTTTTTGTTTGCGTGGCATAATTGCTGGCAGCCAAAAGAATAAATGAAAAGGTAGACTATCGGTTTCAGAAAATTATCCAGCGCGGAGACATTGATAGCCCGTCTCCAAGACTTCTTTGTTGTTCCTGATGTTGTGTTGTTGCTGACGTCGTCGTGGTTCTTGTCCGTACGGGACGTAGGAGAATGGAATGCAATGTGCATGAAAGGAGCGCGTTTAATAGAAATAAAGATAATTAAGTCCCTTTTGTGACGGAGGAAGTGCATGATATTTAATTACTTGGGGCGAATAAGAGAACCAATTAAAGGAAAATAATTGCGATATTATCTGAGATAATGCGATGCAATCGCTAGGGTAATTGTTTACAGGATGGTATCGTGATGTGATGTTTAAGTATAAGAGAACTTCAATAAAAATTTAGGCATGAAATTACTACATTGAAAGTGTGGCAACCTTTAGCAATATTAAAGGATTATCGATTTAAACGAGAAAATGGGATAGATTGGATAAAGCGACTTCTATGGTATGCAATAACAGAAGTGTAGCAAATTTAATTTAGCTTCTAATTTAAATAATATAAAATTTGTTGAACTTATCGCAGAGATACTCCATTAAGATATAATAATGGATCCCATATAGAAATTTGTTAAATAAACTTACTTCTTGTCTTACCTTTGGGGAACATGGTTTCATTATGCAATAAGTCAAGCAATGACATCTACAGTCATGTGCACGAAAATAGCAGTGGTCTTAATTCGGCTTAAATATCAACTTATACGTTAAATAAAAAAAATTAACTCTTCATTCTTACATTCATACTACAATAATAAATAAATAAATTTCTTAATACCAAAGAGAAAGTAAAACTGTTTATATTGTAGGATATAGAAAATAATTGAGCATTAAAATAGCAGTCATTTCAAAATACTATCGAAATTAATTTTTTCTCTTAGGTAATTGAATTGAAAAACTTCAACTACTTTATCACCTTTTCGCACATGTGGGTTCACGAGTTTACATGTCTCTACTGAAATTTTTCACCATTTAGCTTGGCATATTTTTCACAGATCCTCAATATTTTCCACCCATACATTTTCAATTCGGTTTAAGTCCGGTGATTGCGACGGCCAATTCAAAACGCCATGCTTTCGCTTTACGAGAAACCTGTTTCGGATCGTTATCCTGCATGTACAACTATTTTAGTGGCATATTTTCCTCTATATATGGCAGAAGTATAGTTTCTAATATGTTTACGTAGACATCAGCATTCATTATGCCTTCTATCTTATGTAAAGGGCCTGCGCCATACCCTCAAGAACACCCCGACAGCATGATGCTTCAACCATCGAATTTTACCATCTGTTCGGTGTATGGGGGTTGAAATGCTGTTAATAGTGGTCTTCGTACGTGTTGTTGGTATGCACCAGAATTAACTAAAATTCTTTTAGATTCATCTGGCCACAGTACATTACGCCACTTTTTTCGTCCTTTTGTGCGTGTTCATGAGCGAGCGACAATCTACTCTCTATTTGCTTATATTTAATAATGGTATCTTTCTAGGCTTCCTTGCGCGCAACTTTGCTTGAATCAATCTTCGACTAATAGTAGAGGTGCTTATAAAAAGGTTCAACTTGCAATTGAACTTACGAACGTATCTTCTTTGCATAGATTATAACGTTTTTGTCTTCTCTAGACCTAGTTTTCCTTTTTCCACCTCGATTCTCTTTCACTTTTCCCCAATTCTTTTGCGTTTACAATCATTTTCGCAGCACAAGAGAGTATTTCTTGTAAATAGTTTTCTCTCTATTAAGGAGATCGAGTATGATTGCTCTATTTTTTGATGAACAATATTTTCCCTGCCCCATATTACAACAGCAATAGTTAATTAAAAAATCGTTGTGTTACTCTCCAACAGACGAAACTTTATACATCTATGTACATTGAGTGCTGCCAGCTATGGTATTGCTATTTTAATGCATAGGCAAATAACAATACATGACTAGAAAACCCAGTAATTTCCCCTTATATTTGGTACTTTACGGGAACCATATATACTCTGGAAATTTAAATAATGTAAATATAGCATCGCCAGAATTGTCTGTTATAAATGTGTTTTTTTCTTTTCTATTTTACTTTTAATTTTCAGAAATAACTCGCGGTTGATAATGTAATTTAATACCTTGTCGAATTTTCCTGTGAGAAAGGCATTCTGAGTAGTTTGTTAAGTAAAAGAGCAGATTCTTTATGCTTATGAAAGCAGTAAGATGTTTTTATATATGTAGTTCCCAGTATGGGTAGGTTCCTTAAAAATATTAAACTCAAATAAATTATGTCATCCACGCATCTAGCCCAAAATTTTGGAAATTGTGTGGAGTTTTTGCTGGTGAAATGTTCAAATTAATTAAAAAATACAATGGCTAGGCTGTACCAAACTTCTTACATATTTTTAGATTTGGTTTAAAAACACAATTTATGTGACATCGGAATAATTCACAATTGTCTACTTCATGTACAGTGAAATCTTCTTTGAACGGACATCAACGGGACCAACTGAAGATGTCTGTTCAGGAGGGGCGTCCGCATAAAAGAAATATGTAGTAGATACAACAAAAATCTTGTTTTAACGAAAAATGAATATATTAAAGAAACTGGGACATTTAAATCGTATATGTATATAAATGTTTTTAAAATAAATAAGAAACTTTAAACTTAAGAAAAAAAATGTTGCTTTCCTTTAGGTACATACAAAGTATAATATATGTACATAGGTACATAGATGTAGTATGTAATACAAAACAATGAAATGAATAGTCACTTTAAGGACGCAAAAATTCATATATTGTTGTTTGTCTTTTCTTTTTCTTTAAAATGGCGTCTTGAAATCGTATTTCTAATTTAGAAAGAAGCTCCAAAGACTCTGTATCTCCGTGATTTTCGACAAAACTTTTGAGCTATTTGGTCAGGGTAATAGCTTTACCATAATTTGGGATAGCTTCTGTTGGCACTGGAGCCTCATCGACATCAGAATCTTCCGAAAGTTCTTGTATTTCAACTGGATTGGCAATTTCTTGTTCTGAATCTGGATCTTCAACATACAAATCTTCATCTACGTTCAAAAAATCATTAAGGTTTTCATTATCCGTCAATTTCAATAAATTCTTATTTTTGAGGATATCTGAAAGTACACTAAGAGGCAAATCATCTTCTAGGTCAGATGTATCAGCCTCAGTTAACTGGTCTTTACTTTGCATATTTACATGACTAAATCCTGCTTTGCGGAAGCAATTTTGAACTGTCTCTTTTGTTACATGGTCCCAAGTGGTTTTTGCGAAATAAACTGCATCCAGTGGTGTAATTTTCTTTATTAACTCAAAAGCTGTAACCAGCAGTTTCAATGTTTGAGTATTAGACTTCGGCAATAAGTTTTAAAATTCTTTATAATCCCCTAGACAAGTGGTTTACAAGCTGATGTACAATTAGGGAGTAAAAATAATATTTTTATATTTAAGCGAACGTCTTTCGGATGAGATCCCGCATTGTCTAAAAGTAACAAGATGTTTTTTTTTTCTTTAGCCATTTTCCAATCTAGGTCTTGCAACCACTCTGTCATAGTTTGAATGAAACTTCTTCAGCATTAACCGAAGCTCCTTCTCCCGAAATCGCTTTAAAACTTATATTGTGGAGGATTCTAAATTTATTGAGCCAACCAAAAGAAGCACTGAATGTAGAATGTCCCAAAGAAGCGGCTATTTCTCTTGCTTTACATCGTATTAGCAGACCTAAAAAAAAATAAGTTTTTTGCGTTTTTGTCACGACAAACCTATTGGTAATCTCACTTTTTTTATCTATTTTAGAATTTAATATAAAAAGAAAATTAACGCATTAATACAAGAAAACCTTATCTAAAAAATCATAGGCATACCTGTTAAAGGAATCCCCTTATGCCGAGCTGGTGTAAATTTGTCAATTTTAGTACCATCACCCGTCAAAAAGCTTCTTTTTTCATTCAAATTGCTGTTCGACATCCATTTGTTTAGAAGAACTTCTTTATGTTTAATTATATCTGCAGCTTGTGTTTTCCTAATATTAAAACGCTTGGATAAGTTCCTTACATTTAATTTCTCTTTATTGCAAACTTCAACATTCTCAATTTTTTGTTTAAGCGTGAGAATTTTTCTATTTGGAGCCATTTCTACAATGAATGTGTCGCCCACTGTGTCTTTTCCGCATAGACATCAGACTAATATTGAAAGTAGATTCAATCGAAAGTGTACACCCAAAGAATAAGAACGGTAAATCCCCGACCAACTTGGGGATGTCCCTAATTCACGCCAGGCAGAAATGCACGACATAGGCTGCGTTTGTACCGAAAGATTAAAGTCGGTAAATCTCCGGTTTACTCGGGGAAGTCCCAGCGAAATTGGCGCGCGGCGCGATTGAGAAATGCAATAGCAATACTCTCGATATAAAAATTAGAAAGGCGTTTCTTTATATTTTATTTTTTGTCCGGTTAAGAGAACATTTTCTCGTGTCCGCGCCCGTTCAAGAGAATGTTCATCCAAGAGAGGATTAATGCAATGGAAATTATATGAGAGCCGGTCGGGACCATGAGAAACTGTCCGCTTAAGGGAGGTGTCCGTGTAAGAGGGGTGTCCGCGAAGGGGAATTTCACTGTAGATAAGTTTTATCGGTATCCGTGGTTAAATTCTGGGTTAAAGTTTTAACCCAAAATATTACAAAACTCTAGCTATTGAGAGAAAGTATTTGTTATAATCTGTGAAAAAAATTCTTTGGACTCTTTGTAAAAAATAGTGCCATTATTTTAATGAGCTAGAAACATATATTTTCTGTGATCGTATTTCATAGTAAGCACATGCTTAAACTAGCCTTAAGAGATGTGACAAACTGCAAGTAATAGTGTGGAGCTTGTTCCTGAAACTGCTGCAGAAGCTACTGCAAAAGCCTCGTAATATGATACAATCATGTCTAAAAAGCCTCCAGAGAATGTTGTTGTTAAATACGAACTGCTAACTAAATTATAAGTAAAAATTAAATTTTATAAATACAACAGTTCATGAAACACTTCTTAGATTGGCGACTAAACCTCTTAAAACATAATTTTATAATAATATTTTTCTTTAACAGATCTATTTGCTAAGTGAAGCTTTACTGCGTATACACATCGTATGCGGATCTCATTAAATTTTGTACGAACCCGACGTATTCGAATTCTTGCAATAAAACGCCAAACTCGATCGCAAAACTTTACCAACTCGAACGCGGTCGTGCATACAGATTTAGTATTCTAACGTAGATGGTATCACATGACTGCTGTTCCGCCCTAATTGCCGAGTATCGCTACAGCGCCCTTTTATACTACAGTTCAATGTGCAGAAACAAATGCAACATATCTATTATGGACCGCGGTTGGTCTTTGTTCGGATTTTTTGCGCCGCCACACCCCTCGTATATGACACTGGTCCAAGATAATGAGGTATTTAGAATCACTGCGACGTATACGTCGAAAACGGCAGAACGTCATTTAGAAATTTCGAGGGTTACGTATCGAGGAACATGTGCGTTCGTATACATCAAAGGAAAACAACTAAATTTTTACGCTGCGACGGCGAAAAATGTGAAATTAGAAGTGATACAATGATATAATCAATTTATAGATAAATTGAGAACGCTGTTAGATGAAAAGATAGACGCAGCTTCTCAGGAATTACTTACATTTTCATTAGGAACTTATTTCATTCGGTTAGTTAGGTTGGTAACGACTTCTTATACGAGGGCCATTCAGAAAGTAAAAAACTTTCGTTTTATAGAATTTCTTATTAAATAAAATTGTATTTTATATAAAATTAGCTATTTTTCTACGTGATTATCATTTAAATTTAGGAACTTGTTGTACCGTTTTATTAAATTTTCTAAGCCTTCTGCATGCTCAGTTGCCGCCAAGTTGTTGAGCCACTGATTACTGGCTTCTTTAAATTCATCATCACTTTCGTAGCGTTATCCACTCACAAGGTCTTTCAATTTGGGGACTAAGTGAAAATTATTTCGGTCTAAGTCCGGACTGTATGGCGGATGTTGAAAGATTTCTCAGCGAAAATACTGAAGCAAGTCATGTGTCACTCCCGCTGTATACGGACGTGCATTGTCGTGAAGAAGGATGATTCCACTGCCTAACATTCGTCGCCGCTTGTTTTGAATTGCACGACGAAGTTGAAGCGTCTGACTAGATCGGATCTGCACTAATAATTCCATACAATAATAGTTCTTGAAATTTCTGGAAAGAATGAGTTTACGAATTATGAAATGCCTATTTTCTTGGGTTTTTGTTTCAATCCCAGTTTTGAGTCTGTCAGTCACCACAGAGGGCCGGCCCGAGCGATTTTCATCGTGACCATTCTGACGAACTGAAGCTTTTTTCGTCACATTACCATAAAGCTCAGTTATCTTAAATTTCGATGGTCTGGACTTTTTACGTATTTAAAAAGCGGATAATACTGCGCACCTCACACTTGATGGGATCGTCAATTTTGTCACACATTTTAAATTCGCACAGCTAA
The DNA here is from genome assembly GCA_023509865.1 of Trypoxylus dichotomus. Classification (NCBI taxonomy): domain Eukaryota; kingdom Metazoa; phylum Arthropoda; class Insecta; order Coleoptera; family Scarabaeidae; genus Trypoxylus; species Trypoxylus dichotomus. The sequence goes on from CM042081.1 coordinate 43,214,432, forward strand.
GCAGCAATTAACCGTATTGGATCGTTGCTGCCGCCAAACTGGAGCGGGTGAGTACCACGGCCAGTGGTGTTGCAGTGGGAATGCGGTTACTTTTGAAAACAACGTTCTTTACTTTCCGAACGGCCCTCGTGGAGATTGTAATCTTTAGATAACTGCAAATGCAACAATTGCAAAAATAAATTTATGAATTGATTACTAGTGGTCACATTTTTGTCTATTTTGTTGTTTCAGTTCACTTTAATTAATACACTGTAATAGACACACTACGATTAATGTAAGGTATACATAAATATATGCGTTACATGTTTATGATTTAATAAAAAAAGGTGGGGAAGTATGAATACGTAGAATGTGATGCACAATATGGGCATATAAAATGCTACGTAATAAAGAATCGACACTATAATATTAAAAATTCTCTCGCTCGACTTCAGCTAAAAAGACTAGTGCTGGTATAAGAACCAGCTCCAGGAAAATGTAAATAGTCTAATAATGATAATAATGTGTTTAAGTGGGTTGTTCTTTAAGTGTGGGAGCTGTAATAAAACGGTAGATAGCTTTTAAAGACTTCGAAGTATTCTCCACGAAGATTAACGAACTTTCGCATGCGCTCGAACCAACCATGGAAGCAATTATTCCACTTATTTGTTGGCACAGTCAAAACTGCATTTTTGAGAGCATCAACTGCTCCTGTTGTCGACTGGAACCTTTCATAGCGCAGTCCATTCCTGATTTTCGGAAAGGTGTCTTTACCATTGGGACTTAGGTCCGGACTGTATGGAGGATGGTCCAACAATTCGACGTTTTGTTGGGTTAAAGATTCAATTGTCTTGTGTGCTGTGTGCGAAGTTGCATTGTCTTGGTGGAAGATTATTCGTCGTTCGGGGTTGATTTTGCCAAGCTCACAAATAGTTTGTCTCAAGTCATCTGCAATAACAGTTCTTTGATCTAGCAGAGTAATTGTTGCTATCCGACTTGTTTTCGAAACAAATGTGACGACCATCTTTTTGGAGACACTTCGAGAACTTATGACTTTCGTCGGCTTCTTTTTCACCTTGGAATACTCAAACAGACGATTGGCGTTTATTTTTTGGTTCGTTTGAGTGAATCCAAAATCCATTACCATTGACGATGTGCACGTTTTCAGAGAATTCGGCGTTGAAGCGGTCTAGAATATTTTGACACCAACTCACCCTAGCTATTTTCTGCTGTTCGGTCAACAGATGCACACAGAACTCTTCATGCAATTTTTTTTTTGAATTGAGGTCTGAGGTCTCAATAATACCTCAACCTCACGATATGTCGATCTTATTTTTCAACTGACTTGTCAACTTTGATAGTTCGTTGTAGCTATAATACTGCACATATTCTATTGAAACTTTGGATTTAGGTTAACAAAAGATGTAGGTTAAGTTTCAGTACTGACATTTGATTAGTGGCACCCTCTACGTATTAGTATGCACAACCTCAGGGACATCCCTCGTGTAGTCAAAAAGATGAAATCGCCTAAATATAAAAAGTATTGTTGGTACTCTTCCTTTGGCCTATAAAGATAATATACGAAAAGAGAAAGAATAAAAAAACAATAGTAGACATAACACAGTGACCAGAGAAAATAAACCAAAGAAGGAACATGGTGTTGGTTTCAGACCAAGGCATTCACTTCTTACCGAACAATGTCATGCTCTAGTTAGGCATGCATTTTGTATTTTGCTGATGTTGTAAGCAACACTTCCCTTGAAAATTTCGGTTTTGTGTTTATAAAGTCTATAAATGATTGAATTAGTAACAACGTATTGCGTATGTTCTTGGTATCTCTAGCATACTTCATTGTATAAGTAACATTTTTCAATTTAATTACCACAAAAAAAGGACAGAACGTATGTTTGATGCACATACCATTGGTATGATTGACAACTGAATTCTGTCGCTATGAAATTGGTATTGTTTGGTGTGAATATATGTATCTGTATCGGATAACCTCTTTGTAAAGTGTTTATTTATTAATGCCAACTTTAAACTATTGTGAGCGAAACGCTAATGTGTTACCAGTGGTATTGAAAGAAAAGAATAGAATTAGCGACTATTTCTTTCTATATAAGCTGCAAATATACTTCGGATAACACTTATTCCATTAATACATCAAGTAAAAAGGGCAGCATGTTCTTTTCTTTAAATTTTTACATTATTTTATCTAGGAGAAAGGATATTCACTTAATCTGTGAAATACAATATGCTCATTGCTCTTTACTAAGCAGAACGGAAAACGAAACAAATGACTTCTGCGCCTTCGTAGTATCCCAGAGGGATCGTATGGCTTATTTTCCAGCGAGAGAACGCTTCAACATTGTTCTCTCCGGGGGTAATTTGTAAGTTACTCGGGCATGCAAACAGACCACCCTTGTCAGCGGGGGTTACTCCGTTAACCGCCCTTAATGAGCCCGGCTACTTCGGAATGCGGACCTTGTTTTTAAAGAAATACCCATCCCCTGTCAGTAACTTGTCGTATTAGAGAGCGACTTCCTATTTAGACTCCCGAATAACGACGAAGCCAATGGATATTACGGGAAGGGTGTCGGCGAGGGGATGAATAAAAAAAGGGAAGGTAAAATGGTGAATTAAGCTTTGTTTCCTTTTTGTCTGTGGAATTCGGTTTATTTCGTTTAAGCGATGTAGTGTTTTTTTATTACGTGTAGCAAGTCGATGGTACAATTCAAGAGACGTATTTTTTCGCGAAATGTACGCGTGTGTACCCTTGAAATTTTTATTGCACTTGAATTTGGCTTGATTATGATGATTATATTTGGTGGTATTACATATTTCTTTTACCGTTGACATCACAAAACGTTACCTATATTGAACCACCATATTAAGTTGACGTATTGATAAGTTGGATTTCACTTACCCTGGATAACGGATTACAGCTTACCAAACTCGATTCTATTCCAACGGTTGCAAGGAATGTATGGTTGTATTATTGTATAATGTCAAACTCGGTTGACAATGGGAGTCCATATGCTCTTGAAATGCTGCGTTCCGATTATAAATTTGTGTGGTGTAGAGTGTACTGCCTGTACTGAATTGATTGTATTAGTTTCTCTCTGTTTCTTATTCAGTCAATACCATTCTATTTGCTACATCCCATTTGTCTTCTATATTAGTTATACATTTATTCTGGAGTTCCACAGGGTTTGAATTTAGGACCTCTGCTTTTTAATATCTATTTCAGCGAATTGTTATTGGATGTGAGGCGCGATTACTTGGGGTATTCGAATAATTTAAAGATTTTTAATACCATTGAAACAATTAAGGATTGCTCCTATTCACAAAATAATCTATTGAACAACATAGCTGGAGCAGGCTCATTGAAATATTTCTAAATTTCACCAAGTGCTTCATAGTGTCTTACACTAAGCATGCCAATCCCATTCATTTTAATGACATAGTTAAATTCGATTGCGTTTCATGTAACATTACATTCAAAGACCTTGACATACTATCTGATTCGTACCTCTTGTTTACCGATGATATATCTTCAATGTGTATGTCAGCAACAAGAGCTCTTGGATTCGTTGTGAGATTTTGTCGTAGTTTTAATACCACCTCTGCTATAATAACTTTGTGTAGTACGTTAGTACGCAGTTGTTTGAAGTATGGATCCATCGTTCGGTTTCCATATTACATTTACCAAAAGTTAGCGGTAGATCGTTTTCGAAGAAAGTTTTTTGGTTATCGTTTAAAATAATTTAGAGTGAATCATTTTATTTTGAAGTTATAGTTTTATATAATACAAAAAGAATGTAGATATAACAAATATAGTAACAAAAAACCGCAGCATATATTATAAGAAAGAATAATAAACATCCTAATTTTTCTTTAATGGTACTTTGAACACATCCAAATATTTCCATATACCTTCTGTGATTGTCGTCGAGAAATTGATGTAAAATTGTTTGATTGGGTATAAATTTGACTTAACACCGACAAATTTGAATCTGTGTATAACCACTTGTGTATCAAGAATAAGTGAAAGTTTTGGTCTCTTTCTAACAGAAAGAATCTACATAATGCTAAATCTTTATACACGATAGAGATTTGATGGAATTGATTGAGAAATGTATTTAGTACTTTGTGTGAATTGCACTTGGGTACCTTTTTATTTTTTTTATAACTCTTCTGTGTTGGTTCTTCTGCCGTTTATTTATTTTTTATTTAATTTTCATTTTATTTAGCGTAATAAGTCCTGTAAAAGGTTTTCGTTGGATCAATAAATCTGTTATTATTACTAAAAACTATGTAATAAAAAGTATTTGAAAATGAATGCAGAAGGTATTCCTATACTATAATTTGTAGAAAAATTAACTTTTCAACGTGCGCATGAATTTATATATATTTTCTTTAAGGTTTTCACGGTTGAAATATAACACTATCCAATACAGGGTTTGCTGACTTTTGTATGAGACTTGTTTTTATACGAAGTTGAGTGTGCCGAATCCGAAAAACATATCAGTTTTTGCGTATCACGTCAAAATTTAACACTATGCCACACTCTTTGACGAATCGTAAATGCGGTTAAGTTATTAGCGAGAACTGATAAGATATAAACAAAAGATAAATTTTTAATAATTCGTTTACTTATTTAAATGCATTATTAGTTACCAGTATAGTGCAAGTATTTATTTTAATAATCATTAAAAAATTACAAGAGTACTTGTAAAAACACCAACAATTAGGAAATAAATTTTCGTTTGCTGCATTTCTGCTGCGTATTTTGGTTTGGCAGTCCCTTCGAACACTCCAACAATAGTCGGCCATAAGATAAAGATCCCATCTTCCCTGGTATCGAGTTTTCACGGTTTTAAATCATATTTACACCATCTACATTTTTTGGAGACTCATCAAGATGATTAGTAAGGAAATGGAGCTTTATGTTCATGTTACAACCTAGGCGGTGAACTTTTTGAAGCATTAATTTCACTAGATGTTTGGTTCGTTAACTCAATTTGATGTGAAGAGGTCGGAAAATTACTTTTTTTCTGTCGACTAAAGGTTCGCTTACAAGATTCTTTTAATCAACATCTAATGATATTCTGGAAGGCCAATGTTTCTGAATCCAGTGTTGGTTTCTAGCTCGACTATCTCAGATGATAGGGAGAAATGGATTTCGTCTTTGGCACTAGTGTAGCTATATTAGTTGAGAGCGAGTCTCAGAAAAATGTATTCGTTGGTCAATGTAACTCTTAGGGGTGTCGACCTGTGTACATAGTTGGTTCTTAGAAGAACGTGAAGGAGCTCGACCTTGAGTTGAAGTCTCTTTCTTTTTCTTTTGAAGCTAATCGTGACAGGCAAAAAGTACAAAAGAGGAACAAACAGAATAGAAAATATGAAATATTCAAAAAGTACAAAAGTACAAAAAATGCAAAAGAATGATTAATGCCGAATTCAACCAGAAAAGTAACTACAGACCTGTGTTTCGGATTATATGGTCTTCATTAGCGCTGTGTAGCCAAGGAGCAAGATGGAAATTGATACTTGCGCAAGAAAAGACCAACAGTTTGCTCCTTTTCTCGGAAATATACCTCGACTGAAGTGCAACAACCCAATATCGGCACGAGCTGGACATAGCCAACTCGTCGATTCATCAAGGCGACTACGATAATACTAATAAAGGAATGTCGCGGGTGCGATGTCGTGGTTAACAAAAAGCGCAAAAGGTGGTAGGTCTTCTTGTTCGAACGTTAATTTTTATTTTTCATTTCTTCAAGTTGCTTCCCATCTTGCTCCTTGGTTCCACCGCACTGGTGAGGGTCAAGTAGTCCAAAACACGTGTCCGTGGTTGTTTTTTTTTGTGCGGGATTTGGCGTTGGTCTTCTTTTTCTGTACTTGATTTTCACACCTGTGATATTTATTCTTCTTATTATATGAGGTGAACTGTTAGTTCATATCCGATTGCTAGCCGAACGAGAGATGAGTGAAACTCATCGAACCGATCCCTTTCATGACCAAGAACATACACAGTCGGAAGCCCACGAATATTATTTAATAATTCTTATTTTTTCTGTATTTGACCATTCTGAAATTTTTTGGACACACGGTATGTGTGTTTCATTCATCATCTGACATTCGTAATTGTTAATTTTTTTTTGTGCACTTACAATTATTTTATTTCTTTACTTTTCTTTACTACTGTGATGTTCTTTGGAAGTACTATTGGTATCTGTTTTGTTTTTAACACGTTTCCTGTAATATCCGAGCCTGAAGATGTGGAAAATTGCTGCAAATATTGTGAGATCTTCTAGTCCCTATTTATTATAATACTTTTTTCATGTGTTTACTATATATGTTATTCTTAATGTACAATTTATTACCTTTTATGATATCATGGCTAAACCTTGCTATTAATATTACTTATACCCTTATGTGTTTTCGCATTGGAAACATTAAGCAACTTCGCAACGTACCTTGAGTTACAGGACGTGTCTTTGATCCAGTTCTTGCTAAATTCTAATAGGCTATTCTCTAAACAAACTCGATTATGATTAGTCAGTGAGTCTGGCCCGTGGCGCTCATTTCAATCCTAATTCGGTTACAAGGTTCGTACGAGTGCGGTATCACGACGATGCCGATGCGACGATGGTAGCTGTTACGTCGATGCTGCGGCCGTGGTAGACGAGTTGTATTGAATTAAGGGTTGATGAGGATGAGGAGTGCGATGACGTTCTATATTCGGTATATACGTAGATATACGTACGTAAACGATGGAGAAGGACGGAGCGGCGCGGTAGACAGTAATTGCGTTATTATATCGGCTGGGATTAAAGCCATAGTTTATACGTTTCGCGAATGTCGGTGAAGTGGCGACGGCGGTCGTTGTAATAATTTAAATTGGTGTTCGATTAATGGATGATGATGTTCGCGTACCTTGTTCCAACGGCAATATCTGCGTCAGGCTTATGATATTGTATTTAATTTTCGAGATGAATTATAAGGAGAAACTAGGAAAATGATTGAATTTGATAAAATTCTATCGTGTTAGATTACTGAGAAAAGGAAATAGAAAATATAAATCAAACAAATGAACAACTACGTTAAAAGATTAGGGAATATCAATACATCAAAAGAGTTTTTCTAAATTAAAGAAGTTTAAGGACTACCGACTGACAATGGGAGTCTATGTGCTCTCGAAACGCTGCGTTCCGAATAATTATTAATTTGTATAGAGTGGCGTTTAGTGCGATACTTGTGTATTATACAGGGTGGCGCAGGGGAACGGGAAATTTTGAAATAATATCAATTCCACGAATAAATTCATAAAACTAGTAATTTATTAACGAAAGTGCATGTATGCAGCATGCCATTTATGTTTTTACAATCAAAATGTCCAAAAGTGTCTCTTTACTTTTTAAAGATGACATCGGAAAGATGTCCTCCCATTCGGCGTTCACACTCTCACGGCCTGTTATGAAAACTCTGGAATGCGCGGTGTAGTAAATCTTGGGAAATGGCAGTGATTTCTTGTTGAATGTTCTCCTTCAGTTCATGGATTGTTGCAGGTCGTGTACGGTACACCTTGCCTTTAAGATACCCCCACAGGAAGAAGTCGCACACACTAAGATCAGGGGATCTTGCAGGCCATTCAATGTCACCGTTACGTGAAATAATGCGTCTTCCAAACAATTGACGAACTGCTGCCATCGAATGTCGAGCAGTGGCTCCGTTCTGTTGAAACCACATGTTTTCCATGTTAAGATTAGGCTCGTATAGTCTCGGTGTAAAGAATGTTTGAAGCATTTCAACATATCGAGCGGATGTTACTGTCGCTGCACTACCATCCTCACGTGCAAAAAAATAAGGACCGATAACACCATGACATGATACAGCACACCATATTGTTTGTTCCTTTTCTTCTCAAAGCAGCTGCAACTGACTATGACTCGGTTTCAATGAGGAGACTTAAATTCTTTAAAAGAAATGTTATCAAATAAATATTATTATTGTTTTTGCCTTTATCTTTCTATTTCTCTGTTCTTATTCTGTTCCTTCCCTTTCTTCTTTTTATTTTTCTTGTACCTCCATCTGTTCGTGCTTCTTCTTATTCTTCATCCTTTGCACCGTCTACTTCTTATTCTTCTATTCTTTCTTAATTTTCTTTACCGTCTTTTTCCTGTTTTCCTTCTGTTCCTTCTTATAGTTTAAGAAAAGGTTGAATTACTTACATTGATTTCTTTTTCGACGATTTAATTGTTTAAAACTTAGAATTGGAAGTAATAATTGGTTACCAATAGCATGCGTAGCTGTATTTAGCGGCATTAACTAGACATATTAACTAGACGTGATATAGTTGACGATTGATTATAATAATAATTATTAGAGTTGTTGTTTTGCGCTATTTCCATCGTTTGTTGAACTTATGTAGTCCAACGTTTCGGCAGTGCTGTGGTCTTCAGTGTAGCCTTGGGAAGGACTGTTACGTTCGATGATTTTTTTGTCTGACATATTTGTCTTCCCCATTTTTTTATTAGTGAAATTTGTCGAGTATGGGGATTAAACTCGATTTACTTTTTTAATTATTTTTCCCGAAACGTTGGACAACATAAGCAACAAACGATGGAAATATCCGAAACAACAACTTTAATCGGCACTATTAAGTCAGGTATTGTTTTCTAGACATTTTTCGGTGTGTTTAATAACGGGTTGATTTATTCATGATCAAGACTAACATTTTTAATTATGGTTCGTTTAAATCATCATTGGATTTTTAGTTATTCGATTGAAATTTTGTCTAAAGTATATTTTTTTTTGTTTCAGGATGCAACAACAGCAACTAGCAGCCCAATTAGCGAGTCATGGAGGTACAGCTAGACAAACACCTCTAAGTCCAACACCGAATACTTCGGACAGTGATTCGGACATATCCCTAGGCGCTCATTCGCCTCCGATAAGTTCTCCGGGCCCTCTACGTTTTGGCGCTTCATCACCGACCCCGATAACCACCTTCCGTTTCGGTCCTCATTCACCAGGACCCATGCCAGCGCAATTTCGATTCGCCAACCATACGCCACCCGCATTTAGACTCGATAATCAATCGTCGCCGAACTTTGGACTGGATAGAAAACTAAGTCCCGAATCACCCATCAACGTGGAAACGACGACGACATCGACCTTCCAATCGAGATTGCCGAACATGTCCCCGATTAACGTCGATTCGAACAGCGAATACAGGCGCGATAAGGACAGTCCGATACGCGTGGATAATTCACCGCCGCAAACCTCACTTCAGCATTCGCCGCCGATGAACCTGAGAATCTCCGATAATCTCCGAATGAATCACAATCTGAGTATGCGAATTCAACCGGAAACGCCGTTGCCTTTACGATTAGGAAACGCCTCTCAACTGTCGACGCCGTTGAGAATACAAGTTTCGAATTCGAACGCATCGCCTCAGACTAATCTTCACGTCGGGAGCGCGCCGCATTCGGGAATCGTCAGGATAGCGCCTTCGAATAGTCCATCGAACGCTCCCCTGCTGCACAGGCCGTTCTCGCCGCCTCGCCTAACGTGATACGAGAACGTCTAGTGATTCGCGCGCGAAACGGCGGGAATTTTGAAACGTTGCAATACCCATCTGATATTTTATTTTGATATTTCGATAATATTTATAAGTGTGCAGTATTCTACGGATAGCTGAATGTATATATCGAACGAGGGAGTTTATTACGTAGATAGTCTGAAGTAATCAACTGAATAAATCTAATAGAGTTTAGTAAAAAAACAAATGAAAATATGAAAAAGGCACTGCTGTTACAAAATATATGTCTCTTTCGTTTTCACCATTTTTTATTTCAAATTAAAAGAAAGAAAAGATGATACTCGTGCATTCACTTCTTTCTATATATAATTTAATCGAATTTAGTCTTATTTTGTAGATCGAAATTTTTATTGTATATAATAAACATTATTATATATTATACTATAAATAAATTTATTGGAAACCGACTACGATATTATACATAGACGATTTGATTGTAAATATGCATATATTACTCGAATTACACCTTGATATTTCAAAAAAAAATAACTGCGTTTTATTTAAAATTACCACACATTCATCCCTGCAAGTTTCAAATTTTTAAAGAAGTCAACATCAGAATCTTATTTCCCGAATTCAGAAAGGATTTCAAGAAACTAGCTGGTACGTTAAAAGAAGTAGTACTATAAGCATTAGAATCCAAGTTTTTTCATTACGTAGGAAGTAAAGTTCACTTTTTGTAAGTGTAAGCTTTCATATTTTTAATGAGCAATTAATTTTCTTTTGCAAAGACATGGAATTTAAAGTACTGTAACTGTATTTGAGCATATCCTATTTTATTCCAAATTTTTCAATACATCTTTATTGAATTTTTGTTTAATTTGAGTTTGTTTACGTGTTGTTGTTGCAGGAAGTAAAGTAACGTTAGGATTTTTTCTAATTTCATTTAAAATATTTATTTCTACGACATTGATGATATCTTTTCTATGCGATTCATACTACAGTTATTTACCTTCATGTATCATTTGTTTGCATTTACGTTATAATTATCTAAAAAAAAAGAGTTCAATTAACTATCGCTTTTTTTTAATCCTACGTCCTTTGTACTTTGCGGTGTCAGACTATTCATTCTCTTATTTTTGTCTTCCACAGGTTCCTGTTCTTTGCCAGTTGCTTGGCTTCAATCCATTCCATACTTCTTTTTTCTAATATTCTATACATTTGTCCTTTCTAGATGTTTCGGGGTCTACCTATTCTGTTTTTGCCCTCTGTTTTGGCTTCAAATATCCTCCTTGTTATTCGATCTTGTTTCATTCTGTGTATATGTCCAAACCATCCCAGTTGTCTCTCCTCTATGGTTATATCTATTGGCTTGATATTTCGATTACTAGTGATTGTTGTGTTTTTGATTTTGTCTCTCCTTGTTACTCCTTCTATTCTTCTTAAAAATCTGATTTCCGTCGCTGTGACTTTGCTTTTGGTTCTGTTTGTGGTTGTATATGACTCGCTGCCATATGTTAGTGTTGGTCTGCCACTCTTCTACACACTTGTGTTAGTTTTGCTATTTCTTTTTTATCTAAAAATGTATTTCTTAATGAATTATATGTTTTTGCGGATTTCCCTATTCTCCCATTTATTTTTCTCTGTTGTCCCGTTGTCATCGATAATTGTTTCTAAGTAAGCGTATCCTTTAACTCGTTCCAAGGTTGTTCCTTCGATTCGGTGTTGTGTTTCTTTCTTCTACCGCTATAATCATTGTGTTTGTTTTCATCGTGTTTATCTCCATGTTTATCTTTTTTAGTTCTTCTTGGTATATCTTCAGTATTTCTTTGCTGTAATATCTTTTCTGAATCTGCTATCAATACCATATCATCTGCAAACATTAGTTTCTGTACATTAGTTGCATTCGTTTTCCAGTTTCCTACTTTCATATTTTTCCTTTATATATATATATATATATATATATATATATATATATATATATATATATATGGCCACAAAAAAAATTATGGTCAAGTTTTTGACATTTCTGGTAGAAGTCGTCGACATGATTTCAGAAATCGATCTGGTCAGGGTAAGTCTTTGGTGGTTGAACTTTAAAAATGCGACGGCAAATCCTAGGATTTTCAAGATCCGATATATAACATAACTGAACTAAAATCGCCAAAACGTACCAAAGAAGCAACCGTAAACATGTGTAACCATTCAAAGAGGATTTTTCTGTTGACACTTTTGTTTTTCCTTTTCTCTACCGCTGCAGATCGATGGTTCACTTACCCTTTTATTTTGTAATGGAATACATAATTCCTTTGCTAAACATTAGTGCTTTCACAATTTCTTCCATTATCTTGGGAACATTCATCATTTTCGCAAAACGTCTAAAATCTGGTTTTCTCTCTCAGTTTAGTTTTCAGCTTTCTTTTAGGAATTTTGGAAACCTTTAATCTTATGATTGTTATATAATAGACCCGAATTATTCTTGTTTACAAGAGACGACACTAGTATTTGAAAAGCAAACAGATTTACTCAAAAATAGATGCGTATTAACAACACGAAGAAATTAACATAAACGAAATTTCACGCCAAATATTGAACAGAATTTGACAAGTGACAAACAACAAGCGAAACAAATGAATTGCCTTAGATATTTCTTCCAAGTTCTAAAGGAGGTAGTTCATATAAGCCAACGAAAGTGCATAAGACCTAATACTTCTAAACCTCAGTGACAGTCTATAATCGTCTTTTTTATATATTAAAATATACAGCATTTCCCAAGAGTAGAATTTGTTGAAAAGCAAACGTCATTTGAAATGACATAACGGAAGGTACTGTGAAGCTTTGAGATACGCTAAGAAAATACGAAGTAGACAAATTATTCGCTGGAAAATGCAAGAAATGGCATTGGAAATAAATAAATGAGGGAAGATTGCGAGTGATTTATTTGAGTTGTAAATAGAAATTATTTTTGAGGAATATAAAATTTAATAAAAGAAACTTGCAAGATTCTCTCATTTATACAGTCTTATCATTGTGGTACAAGTGAAACAGAGATAGTTTTCAAATCGATCATAGAAAGTACCGCTTGTTCAATGTTATGGTTTGGACGAAGGTAGCACTGCATCTAATTATGAACACGCGTCTGATATCAATTGTAATGGTAACAAAGAAGTTGAAGTGTATAAAAAGGATATTCATTAGTCTGCATAGCATAACTTCAGCTCGACTTAAGCGACTGCAATCATCTCTATACGAATCATTGAAGAAGACCGACACAATAATGGACCTATTGAGGTACAAAATTGAGAATCACATAAAGTCCTTCAAACCTAGATAATCGCATTATTGGTTAAGGCAAAAATCAAAGCAGTACTTGAAATTTTAAATGTTCACAGTTTGTATAGACTTGCCTTAGGTGAGTATAAAATTCAAGCTTTCAATAGCGATTGCATAGTTCTGGTTTATGTGCCCGACAATATTTGGATTTAATGTGAATTCTAATTTTATGTGAATTCAATAATCCCCAAATATGACTGGGAAAAGCCTTAATATGAATAGTATAGTGATACGGACTGGGGTAAACACTGCAGGATATACCGAAGTTTATTTCACAGGAAGAGGTCTTCTCACTCACGAGAGATATGTGATTGAGATTCTGCGATCTGTTGCTTTTCTATACGCAGCAGCAGTGGAAGCACAATTCGTTTTTCTGCTTCTTCTTCACTTTAGCTTTTAGGGACTTCGCCTGTTACGATAGCTATCTTTTATTTGGTCTGCCTACACGTTTTCTTCCTAAACATCTAAAATCTAAATCTAAATCTCGCTCTGGCTGGCAATCTCGTCACTTGCACCAGTTCTACGTGTTCCTTCTACTTAATTTTGTTATCTTTTATTCTCTCTTATTCTACCAGGTCTTGTGCAACCTTTCAATCTTCTCAAAAATTTCAATGTATACCGTATAAGAGTGTTGGCACTGTTATCGTCTTGTAAAATTTTATTTGTGTATTCTTTCTTGTTTGGTTTTTTAACGTTCTGGTGATTATTTCACAGATATGTGTATTCAGTTTTTTTTTTCTATGTCCTTGTTTCACCTGCTACAGTATTGTTTATGACTATGTTTGTCCTAGTTGGATATTTATCTAGGAAAGCCTTGGTTTTGGTTTTATTTTCATAGTTTTAGCTAATTTTTTTTTGATGTAAATTTTTGCAGATCATCTTCTGTGTCTGTTAGAAGCACTAAATCGTCAGCATATAAGATAGAGTTCTGGTCCAAACGTATTCCTTTAGGGCATTTCCTTTTCCATTCCTTAATAATAGCATCAGTATATATATATATATATATATATATATATATATATATATATATATATATATATATATATATAGTGTATGAACCCTGTGTAATTCTTATAAGATGATGTGGATATCCGTACTCTTTCATAGTATCCCATAATTTACATCTGTTTACATTATCGAAAGCCTTTTCGAGGTCTACGAACCGTATGTGTGTTTCTCTATTGTATTCCCTGAGCTTTTCTCTAATTTATTGTAGAGTGAATATTTCACCTGTGGTTGATCTGCCTTTCTTAAAGGTCATTTGTTCCTCTTCTATTAGTTCTTCTGCTGTGATTTTCAATTTGTTGTTTAGTATTCTGACGTACATTTTAAAAGCGGTGCCTGTTGATTCTTCTGTTATTTTGAGGGTTATTAATGTCGCCATTTTTGAACAACGAGACTATTTTCGCTCTTTTCCTCACCGGGGTAACAGTACTTTTCCAAACATTTATTAAGTACATGCAGAAGTCTTAAGTGTAGTATAACTCCTTCGTATTTCCAAAGTGCTGCGTTGATGCCATCCATACCGGTCGCTTTTCTGTTTTTAGTAGCATTCAAGGCTTCTGTCGGTTCTGTTAGATCTATACCATCCAAATCTTTTACGTCTACTTCTTGCATTGTAATTCGTTTCTCTGGACGATAACGCTCGTCTTCACCGAGCAAACATTGTAAACAACTAGATCAATGAATTCGACCAATTATTCTCATACATGCAGCAACAGTGTGCAAACAAATCATTTTCTCATCGACAATATAAGTTCCCCTTGAACAACTACAACTGGTTTCATAAAGTTGGTACAGAGAGAATAAAAATACCCAAAATAGTTATTCAATAGAACATGCTCGGAGTGCTGTGAGAAGACTTATTAATGCACCGCTAAGAACGCTTGAAGACATACAACTTGATCCTTAGGAATAATGATATATGATATCCAAAGAATTGTTCAATACCCTAACTCAGCCCATACCATCAAGATACCAAGCTTTGTTAAATATTCGTAGGGATCATAAAACTGCTTTTATCCTATGTTAAAGATAACAAATTTTAAACAATCTCAATAAGATAACACTGAAACTTCTCCGTACAAATTTAAAACGCAATGATGTATTCAGATACTTGCTGGAAACTTACATATTGAAACAAAAACATGTCTGAAATCAATTTCCTTTTAACTTATTACAATTTTTATTAAATATCCTCTAATTATTTTCAGCAGTCTAGTCTATTGTATATTTCTTACTTTACGATAGCTATATACTTATAGAGCTAACGTATGCATGCAACATTTTCATTACACCGCATTACACGTCCGCATGAATAAATAAATGCACTTCACCGAAGACATAGTAATAAGAATTCAAATTTATAATGGGGAGGAAGGGTGGGAGCTCGTTTTCCTTCACGTATAAAATCTTAATTGACATAATACCGTGTCCCGATGGTGGTCGTCATGTAATTGTCTCTTATCGGGGACCGTCATTATGTTTCGGTTGACAGCTAGCACATTTGTAGCTCGATACAATCTACGCGCTCTGTAGAAATAGCATAGAGAGAGGACAAATGCCCACGGAGAAAGGGATGACGAATTACCCAGCGGGCATGGACGCATACGTAGGAACATTTGATACACTCGTAGATAGAACTTTCAGAGACGTACACACGCATACGATGTATGTTTGTACACACATACATTAGTCTTCAATATGAGGTGAATGGAGAGAAAAGAAGACAACACTTCGGACATTTCTATTTGTGTCATGTTTCGTATATTTTTCTTTAACTGTCAGGCGAGTCTGACAATGTTTGTGTTTATTTTTTTTTGTTCATTTTTCTTTTGAGTTTGTTTTTATGTTCGTACGTTACTGTAGCTATTACGCGGGTGATATACGACTATACGAGTGCTTAATAGAAAATTAATTGGTAGAAGCAGTAATGGCTTTCCTTTTATTATTTAATATTGTTTTGGAGAAGACTATGAAAGAGACTTTTATTTTAGACAGTTCTGAATTTATAGTTCTTTTCTTTAAGTTGGAAGAATGTGTAATAAGTTAGATGAGAGGGGAAGGGATTTATTCCCTTGCCAATTAAAATGTAAATAGAATTGATTTAAATTAAAATTTTAGATTGTAGTAGTGTAGATAGTTGAGAAGAAAATCTAAATGGCATTTTAATATGCAGCAAACATGCGTGGAGACTTTTGGCATGTGTACTTGAAACAGTGCCCTTGCAAATCTGGAGTTTTAACGTATTGCCTTATAAAACCCATTTTGATGTGAAGAGGTGGAAAAATTACTTTTTCTCTGCCAACTAAAGGTTCAGTTACAATATTCTTACAATTATTTGAACAATCAAGAATTTGCTACATTTAGTTGGAATGATTTTCAAGAGTTTTCAAAAAAATTACCGGCCGGGGGAAATGGGTTTCATATTTGGCATTAGCGCACCTATATTAGTTCAAAATAAGTGTTAGATCTTAGATAACAGAATTTTTTTTGTAACCAATGTAATTGGTCGTTGCTAAAAATGATCACTAGATTTTCTTTCAACTGAATAATGCAATGGTAGATTTGCTTTTAAAATCATAATGGTATCATTATAAGCCGATACAAAAATTATGCCATCGATATCTGGAAAAGTATTAATTGGAGAAATTTGAAAATGTGCAGGGTTGCTAATGTCAACGGCGAAAACTGAGCTGAAATATTTTGAAAAGCTTGCTGCGGTTATACCGACGGTTGATACCAACAAGCATTTATAAATTAATTGTGTCCATTTCCAAATTCTATTTAAAATTTTAAATTAAGCAACGCATTTATTCGCCTATATGGTAGGTCACACAGTACACGCATACTAGATATGTGTGACATTATAAAGGAAATTGCTGCCAGTCGTGCCATCCTTCCCTCGTACGAGAAATTTCGAAGATTATGAGTACAATTTCGGAATAATGCATATTCAAAGAATGTAATTATTTTTAAAAAGTACTCAAAGTAGATATCTGTAAAACTTTTGAAAGAAACCAGTACAGATTGAATATCTTTGTTTAAAATTTCATAAAGAGGAAGTACTTACGAATGACGATTGCAAGGACTGTGTGGATGTACAATTCACAGATATAGCAGTAAACTCCACTCACACAAATTAATTAATTATGCGGAACGCAGCGTTTCGAGAGCACGTGGGCTTTCATTGTCAACCGAGTTACCGACTGAAAGTAAAAACTGTATCACACATGCATATTATTTTCTACGCAGGCTCTAAAATTTCTAAAACATATAACTATTTACAATCTACTCGGTGGTCTAATGCCTTTTACGGGAAAGGATAGACCGAAAGCGAACCGTATCTTTAACAGGGCCTATGGTAATAAATCCATCAAACTCGAGTGTGCAATTGGGGGTGGTGCTCTGTTCAATAAGTTTCCGTTCTTTTTCATATATACCGTTTCGTACGCGTCTAATTCTCTATACGAGTTCACGTTTTTAAGTAGTGTCAGATTTTTTAAATCAATCTTATGTCCGGATTTTCCCATATGCTCTGCTACGCTTGATAGTTCAGGTTTGTCGAAACGATAGTGTCTGATATGTTCTTTGAAACTCGTTTCGATACTCCTTTTTGTTTGTCCAATATAAACTTTCTCACAATCATTGCATGCGATTTGGTATATTCCAGACCTTTTTATCATCTCCGGTTTATCTTTGGGATTCCCTAAGAGATTCTTTAAGTTGTTTTTTGACACAAAAGACACGTTCATATTTAGTTGTCGGAAAATTTTACTTAACCCTTTTACTGTTGCGTGAAAAGAAAGAGTTATAAATTTCTTATTACCGGTGTTTGTTGATGTCAAGGTCGTGGTATTTCTGATGTGTTGTTTGTATTGGACCTTCCTTAAAATACGGTCGACATCCATAGAAGAGAAACCATTGTATCTCGCTACATCTTTGATATACTTTAATTCTTTGTTATACCTGCTCTTGTTTAGCAGAAATCTGACGAGTCTATTGACCAGAAAACTAATCGCGGACATTTTTTGTTGTTCGCAATGGTGCGAATCAAACGTGATGAATCTGTTGGAATTAGTTTCTTTTCTGTAGATGTCTATTTCTAATTTATTGTTGTTGCGTATGACTAGAGTATCTAGAAACGGAAGGCGATTGTTCACTTCTTCTTCAATAGTAAACTTGATCGTGGTAAATATTGAGTTCAGTTCTGCTAGAAAATCTTGTATGTTTCCTTTGTTGGTATCAAACACCGCGAAAATATCATCTACGTACCTAAGCTAAATTCTCGGGAAATATATGGTTTCTTTTTTCAGGTTCGTTTCAAATTTGCTCATGAAAAGATTCGCAATAAAAGGAGATAAAGGATTACCCATCGCCGTACCTTCCACCTGTTCGAACCATTTTCCGCCTATTTGAAAACAATTTTGTGACATGCATAATTTAGTTAACCATTTATATTCCGCGGTTTTCACGTCATCTACCTTATTTAATTTCAAAAATTCAACCAAATACTCCAGAGTACTCCAGGAGGGAGTAATTACGGTACTTTGACTCCAACATCTAACATCAACCAAAATAAAAAATAACGGCGTGCACCAAACAGTGACGAGAAAGTATCTGGAATTGGTGAACTAGTAAAATTTTAGAGAAAATTCATTATTATATATACATATATATATATGGGTTTTAGAAGCAATTTAATTGCATGACACTTTGAAAATTAATAGCTAATTCGGTTATATTTTGGTGTATGCATCCTCAGCATGTACAGTTAGAATTTGTTGGAATAAATGTAAGTTTTTCTCTCATTTTTTCAGAGAGCTTGAGAAAGAAAAGAATATTATTATTAAACTGCGAATTCTTTTTCTAAAAACATTTAAGGAAAAAGTGTTCCCCGAAGCGGTTGCGTCATCTGCAAGATACGAATGGCGTTTGGTGATGATATGGGGATGCTTCTCTTAAGATGGGAGACAAATTTGGTGAAAGTTGAAGGAATATTGGAATCATCTGATTTGTTGGCGGTTAGTTTATTTTTCCAACCATGATGACGACACCACAATGCTCTTCTAAGTTCCGCAAAAACATTTTACAACAGAAAAAGGAGGAAGGGATCATAAAAAATACGGTATAGCTACTGTAATCACCGGATTTTAATCCAATGGGGAAGTTCTGGGACGGACTAAACAAAGGAATACGTCAATGGAGTTTAAGTTCAGCAAAACATTTATGGAAGTGTTTATGTCGAAGGTAGATTCAAATTGGTGCAGAAATATTAAACAAATCAATAAAAAGAATGCCGAGGTTATACCAAACTGTGCGCCTGTAATAACTTACCCTTTCTTTGTAACAGTTCCCCTGGTTTGTTATACGTTTTTCTTATTAAAAATGTGCTGTTTTTTTTCTAAATAAATCTTATTACAAATTCCTCAAGGTTGTTTTAAATTTATGAGCGGCAGTGGATAACATAAGGTAACATATAGACGTTCAGTTAATGTAATGCGGGACCAAATTAAAAGGAATAACCTCGCAGAAATAAATGCGTAGCATCCTACAATTACGATGTTTATTAAGTAGGTAATGATAATACGCGGAAGGGTTGAATTGAGCATATAAGGATATATTCGATTAAATAAAGGATACAGATGACAACATAGGAACTGCGCATAAAAAATAAATAAGGGCGATCTGCTTCTATTCGAATGAATGCTTTTTCTAATATTTACCGAACCCGTAGTTTGCTTTCTTTCTAATTAGATTTTGTACACATTTTAAAATTTTATGTTTCATAATCAAATTCAAATGAATATTGTAACTATTTGGTAGACGTACAATTGGTGAAATTATTTACTAATTTGAAATATTTTATCAAGATAACTTTATTACATCAAACAACCCAATTGAACCAATTCCTTTCGAAATAAATTCGACGATATACTGCTCTAATAACTCGACGGAGATATGTATATTAATCTGCAGGTATGTATGCACGTGATAAGTACGTATATCAATTCGGAAAGGCAACCGCACCGGTTAATTAGAACATTGAGCAATTATTCCGCTACTCTACCAGCATTAAATAAGCATACGTTCGAAGCTCATCATTGTTGACACAATAAGCAAGTAGAACTGTGTTGACAATGCGGGGCGTTACAAAGTGGCTGTTGTGAGCCAATGGCGATGCTTGTTTGGCGCCCAATGAAACTGATACCTCCGTTGGCTTCGCGGTTAGCGCAAGGCCAACACTATTGAAAACACCAACCCATATCTCTCTCCGGGGCCAGACGAAGAGATTATTGATCCCGTAGTCTTATAGCCGCCGTAAAAATACGGCGAGCTTTTAAGGACTTTTTTATGTAACTGAGAGAGTAAAAACTTCGTTTGAAGATAATTTTTGGAGTGTTTTTATGAAGCTAAGATTATGAAGAATTTCACCTACAAGTTTTATACGTAAATATAAATGCGCGCATATATGTATATACATTAATTTAAATTAAATTTCTTTATGTAAGTAAGTAATAAAGCAGCTCACAAGCTTACTGTTATCCAGCAATTGTTTTAATAGTTAATGCAGTCATGACTAAATGATTATTAGAAGTAATAATAATAACAAAACAAAGTAGGAATAATAATAAAAAAGATCAATGATAGGATATTTATCTTGTCGCAAATTTACCTTCTCTTTCTTCTTCACTTCACTTTGCCCGTTAGGATACCCATATTTTATTTGATCTGCCTACACTTCTTCCTTCATCCGTTCTACGTGTCTCTTCTACTTATTTTTGTTTCCCTTTATTCTCTCATGGTACTCTTCTTATATCTCAATCTCTTATTCTATCAGATCTTGTGCAACTTTTCACTTTTCTCAAAAACTTCATCTCTTGTGCCTGTTATACTACCGTATAAGGGGGTTGGCATTGCTATCGTTTTGTAAAACTTTTTTTGTAACGCAAATTTATATAAAGACATTATCAAAATATTTGTTAGCGCTATGTAGCAAAAACTGGTGCCCGCAATAGCAGATTTGGGCAAGCTGTTATTGTGGAAGGTGTACAAAAATTTGGAGGCGTCGTTGAGATAGAGGCTGCAATCTATGCCCTTGCAATAGTGTGCTTTAGCAAGTACTTACTGACGGGTACAATTCATCCATTTTGAATGATATAATTTTCGGAAATCTTCCGAGTAGACGATGCAGATATAAATTTTAAAATTATAAAATTTATATGAATCATATAAATGGGATTCTATTTAGTACAGCTAAGTTACTAAGAATGAAGGTACTATATAATGCTTTGATTGCGTTGGTGCTGGAGAAAGGGTTGGTAACTTTAGAAATGAAGCCAAGGGTCTTGTGATCTCTCAAACACAATTGTTCAATGTGGCTGATGAAACTCATACGTGTGTTAAGTGTGATTCCAAGGTCAGGCAACAAATAGATCGGCGAAAGTTAATCTAGAGAATGTTATAGTACAGCCCCAACAGTACTTGCTCAAATTGAAACTTGAATTATTTGCCTTGCACCTACCTGCTTGTAAGAGTAAATTCTTTCGCTGTGCCATAGTGTTTCTAGTGATATTTATCGCTACATATATGTTAACTCCATCAGCATAGGTCAATACTGAACAGGTGAAGATATAAACATATTGGATAAGAGAGGGTCCAATTTAGACCCTTGTGCAATATCTGAAGTTGACAAAAAGTCAATGGAACAATATCCATTACAGAATACATAACTGAGTCTTCCATTCCAATAGAAATACAGAAGTTTCAACAGTATCAGTAAGAATCCAAAGTGACTTAGCTATCGAGGTAAGATATTGTGATCAATGGAGTCATAAGCTATGGAAAACCCTATGAAAATTGCTTCCACTTGAATTTTGCTGTCTATGTTTTCAGAGGTGTGATTGTAGATTTCCTAGCTAAAAGGCCATGCACGTGAGATATCGCACATGGATATATCAGTGTATAGAGTAAGTGTTCAAATACGCTCAATAATCGACGTTATGCCGCAACAGCGTGCGAAGAATTCATTTTCATGATCACCAATATTCTTTTTTCCTCCAGATAATACTGTCAACAATTGATTTCGCGAAAGAAAAATGAATGGTCAACTAATTCTCAGTCGCTTATCTAATGAAACACGTTTGAAATTGCCGTCTGGAAAAATGGGATATGATTCCCAAAGAATTAGTCAACAGTCTACGCCATCAAAATACCAAACGGTTTTGTTTGTTTGTGAAGAATAAATTTTTTGTAAAATTGAATATTTTTTCCTCTTTCAAAAATGCAATATTTTATTCCCCCACCAAGATTACATTAAAATTAAAAGATGTGTGAAATAAACGTTCTTTTAATCTAATTGTTACTTTTATGAAATATCTGTTAATTATTTTAAGTGGTGCATTTACTTTTAAATTTGCACCTATAGATTTTCTTTGTCCATAAGAGATTTAGAGCTCTATTTTACTGTCATTAACAGGCTGATTTCAATTTAAATTAAGATGGTAAAACTTTGAACAAAATCGAAAAACTTTCATTTCGTCAATACAAAGTAAAGTGCTCCCTTTCCTTATTTGAAGACAAGACCCGTTATCTAACTTAATTGTTTTTCAACCGAGTGACTACGTAAATCCTGTTTGTTACCCATGCAAAAATTCTAAGTTGAATACATTAACTATGTAATTATTAAAACAAGAGGAAGTTTTATTTGAGAGTATAGAATTTTGTGCAAAAACGCGTAAACATATTTATAACATGTATAGAAGTTAGTTGCTTAAAATATTTGTTATCTAGAGAAGAGAAATAAAAAAAATAAAGCCATAGAAACACTGATCTGTTCTTTCTTATTAAACGGAAAGAATTGGTGTTAATTTTATTATACCCTTCACATCGGGTATATGTATGTCCTTGGGCTTGACAAATACATTTTCTTAGAAGTTTTTACTTAAGCGAAGTAAAGATTTACTTGGATGTGGTGTACTATCCAAGCAAATACATCACACTTAACATGGTCCCGATTAATGTTTACAAATAATTAGGAAAACAAATACAGCAGTTAATTAAATTGACGACGTGTCGTGTATATTGACAACACACATATTAATAAAGATTTCATTACAACCACAAGAAGAAGATACAATAATTTAATAAATCGCCATATAATTAATGAAATGCATATTAATGGAGTTTGCATTTTTTTGACGAAACATTTAAGAACCTCGGTATTCTTCAGTAGTATTTAGAACTGCTTGATTTGCCAAGATGTTCATAACACGCTTTCTTTTCTCATTCTATTGCCCTCCTAGTGAGATTTCCTAAGTATTTATTCCGCTCCCAATTCACTGGATGCATTGTTCTTCGAAATTTTTCCTGGTCGTTCCCTCGCAATTTTATTGTAAGTTTAATAACACCAGTAAACCAAGGGAACCCTAGCTTTTCAACAGTAATTTTTTTTAATTAAAAACTGGAATTCCAGTTAAAAAAATATTGATACTAATCTGAACTTCGGGTTCATAAAAAATTTAAGAAAATTAATATGAAGCTCTGGTTGATGTTAGTAATAATAAAATTACAACTTTCTTCCATTTTATCAATATTAAATTTCTGAAAAAAAATATCAGTCATGGTAGAATTTGAACCCATGACCTCTCCGTTACTGGCGGAATATGCTGACTACTACACCACGGGACGGATCATGCAATGTCTGTAAATATACCGCAATGTTTCAGCGGATACAATATTATTAAAGGCAAGTTCTTATTAATCTTCTTCTTCTTTTTCACTTCAGGTTTTAAGCACTTTCTTAACAAAAAAGATAGTTACGTTGTTATTAGCATGTTCAAAAAAAGTTTATTTTTTTCAGAAGCATCAATTTTATTATTTGATGCAAAAACAAATAGATAATTTAAATGGGGAGGTGTTCAATTTAACACGAGCTTAAGAGAAGCCAATAAGAAGATTGATGCTTGGCAGGACTCTTCGATGATCTTTCTTGATATCTCTTTCACAACATTTCTAGTATGCTTCTAAATTTCATGATTGACTGATAGGATTGGTAATATATTGCATATATGTTTTTTGTCTTTCTCTCACTGCTTCTTCCATCTCATCTAATCATATTTTTAATCCTTTCCTCTTTCTGAGTTTTTTCTTTTTGCTCAAGACTTCATACGCCGATTTTTTTACTGCTTGTTTTATATTTTGCCATTCTTTTTTTATATCTTTTTTTGTTTCTGTACATTCTAATCTTTTCTTCAATCTTGACAGATCCCTCTTATACTTTCCTCTTTCTATGTATATATATGTATAGTGTTAACAAGAATTTTAACTTTGAAAGTGATTTTAACCCGCATTATGCCCATGGTATAGTGATCAGCACATTCTGCCGGTAACGGAGAGGTTGTGGGTTCAAGTTCTACCGCGACCGATATTTTTTTCAGAAATTTAAAGCGTTAGTAAAATGCAAGAAAATTTTAATTCTATCAATTTCAAAAGATGTTACTCAGATGTTCCCGAAATAGATGAAAGTATAATCTCTATAAGTTATTGATGTTAGTTGTTTATATCCGATAATTTACTACAATAAATAATACGTCTTGTAAGATTCAACTGGAAATCTCAACATTTACAATATCGTTTGTGATTATTTGTGGTAATTTTGATACAATTTTTATACCACTCATTCATAGAAACTCTTATATGTGAAAGCTTTAATGGCATAAATTTAATTATTTATATGAATATTCATTTCACACAAAATATCTATCTGAACTATGTTACAAAGCAATTATATTGTGGCAATTTTAACGAAAGACAGAGAAAAACGCATTCAATACAGTTCTAACAATGAAATCGTACCATAGGTATTATTTGTTCGAGAGAGAGACGACTTTATGAGGCGAATAGGCACCTGGCGTCACGGGGCAGCTGCGTATGCATTCTGTATTCTTTCTGAAATGTTTTTCATAAAAGTAATCGCGCTTTATCTCTTTGTTTATCTAACATCTCGAACCGCTCTACGGCCACAATGTGTTCATAACAAGATTGGTTGTCTCGCTCTATCGTAAGGTGCTGGAACTGATTTCGAATGGGTAGGTATGTACTACATATTGCGGATTGATACAGATCTGTGGGAGATTGAAAAAGTAACGAAGTTATTTAAATTACGATTTCGGTTATGATTGCAATTCTTTTGGGAAATTATATTGTTATCTTTACGATGAATCGAGACTTTAATTAATGGCAATCATAAGTTTGAAGCTAAAACTTGGAAAAAATGAATTTGTAATAATAATTAAGTGAATTCCTTTCATTATAACACCACTTTTTCGTGTTTAAATTTTGTTCCGATGTAGGGTTAATTCTTAAATTTATAGTAGAACACGTAAATTATTTCAAACGTAACAATATTTTTATTTGAATGTTAATGTGATCCTTTTAATTTTCTTACTAAAATAACATGTTGGCATAACTGTGGGTCAACTTCACATATATCTTCTGTAATGTTCTGTTTGAAATTATTCTTAAATAAACCCATAGGAAAAAATCCAAAGGCATTAAATCGCATGATTCAGTTGAGCAATTCTTTTTTTATTTCTTCGAGAAGTGGAATGTAACAGCCAGATCCACACTTTACACCGTATCAAACAAAAATATTATAGTAAGCGAACTATTTGCAGAATTGGACCGTGTCACGATGAGATATAAAGATGGAATAAGAATAAGAGAAAAAGAAAAAAATGGGGTGCAAAAAGAAAAAGGTGAAATAAAGAGTAAGAGAAGGAAAGAGGGAAGGGACACAGAAAAAATAAAAAGAAAAAAAGGAATAAAAGTAAGAAAAAAATGGAGACAGGTGGGATCTCTCTTTCCTTTTTCATTTTGTTCTTTCTCTATTTTCAGTCTCCCTTCTCTCTTTTCTTCTCTTACTCTTTATTTCACCTTTTTCCTTTTTCCTTTTTCCTTTTTCCTTTTTCCTTTTTCCTTTTTCCTTTTTCCTTTTTCCTTTTTCCTTTTTCCTTTTTCCTTTTTCCTTTTTCCTTTTTCCTTTTTCCTTTTTCCTTTTTCCTTTTTCCTTTTTCCTTTTTCATTTTCCTTTTTCCTTTTTCCTTTTCCTTTTTCCTTTTCCTTTTCCTTTTCCTTTTTCCTTTTCCTTTTTCCTTTTCCTTTTCCTTTTTCCTTTTCCTTTTTCCTTTTTCCTTTTCCTTTTTCCTTTTCCTTTTTCCTTTTCCTTTTCCTTTTCCTTTTCCTTTTTCCTTTTCCTTTTTCCTTTTCCTTTTTCCTTTTCCTTTTCCTTTTCCTTTTCCTTTTTCCTTTTCCTTTTCCTTTTCCTTTTCCTTTTTCCTTTTCCTTTTCCTTTTTCCTTTTCCTTTTTCCTTTTCCTTTTCCTTTTCCTTTTTCCTTTTTCCTTTTTCCTGTTTCCTTTGTACTTTCCTCTTTTTTGTTTTTCTTTCCTCTATTCCTTTTCTCTCTTTCTTTTTTCTTTCTGTTTTTCGTTTTTCTATCTTCGTTTTCTTTTTCCTTTTTCTTTTTTATTACCTTTTGTCTTACTCTTGTTTCATCTTTATATATCATCATGACACCGTTCAGTTCCGGGAATAGTTCGCTTATTACTGACTCTGGCCGTGGAAGCCTACGTATTCATTTAAAAAATATTATAATCGTGTTTGAATATCAAGTTCCAGTAACAGTATTGCCATCTTCACTTTCAAAGAAATATGGTCCGATCAGTCCACTAACCAAGAAACCACACCAGACAGTTACTTATTGCAGATGGAACCATTCTTCCAGTATTTCTCGTAGATTTTCATCATTAAAAAATATTTATTCCGCACGCCGTACTCATTTGACTGAAGCCAGCGTGAAAATATATTTAATAATTCTAATATTTAATACGAGGGTCGCCTGAAATGTTTCCGGAATCGACAAGATCTAATGATGATTGATCTTAACCAGTTATAAGTGTTCTTAATGCTGTATACATCATCGCATACGCAATGTAGCTTGCCCTATTTTGTCGAAACTCTTTGTATATCACACTGTAGAGTATATTTCAACAAATTAGTCAATTCTCGGGAAGAAATGGAAATGGATGTGAAGTATGTAAATGAGAAATCGATGAAATACTAAGAAGAAATATTATCTTTGTTTGACAATTGATAATTAACATTCCCTTCTTACTCACAATAAATTTTCTATTTTCTCATGTCTTTACAGTATCCACGCACAAGTTTCCTATATCATCCCTCACAAATCAATAAAACGTTTTTAAACGACTGTATCGCACATCATCGGCCACACCGTGTTGAAAGCGCGCACACAACTTTAGCAAAAGCGATTCGGGGGAACGTGTGGGTGCCGTTTGCCGAGGGATTTCAGGGATGGACGGGCAAATCTTGTGATGCGAATGGACTTACCGGGCTACCGTTCTCACTTGACGTTGATGTTCCTATTGTGTTGAGACACACGAATGCATTTCGTCCCTCTTTAACACCTTCGGTGGATATAAGACGTTCCTCACGTTGCATATCTAATGAAGCGGTCTCTGCCCCAACACCTCTCGTTCACGGATCACAGTTCGAGATGTGTGGATGACACTGAATATTGAAAGGAAGGCATGCGTGCATTAGCTTGGGCTGATCAGATACACTTTAATGTACCTGTCAGTTGGGTGTTTGATACTCGATTTTGCTAAGTATGAGATGTGTGTAGTTGAAAGAAGAGAAAGAGGACCAACGTAAACAGGTAAAAAAGGAGCAATGGGGATTATGGGAATAAGAAGAAACGGTGTGTATGTGAACGTGTTGTAAAGATATATAAGGAGATGGATATAGATAGGAATATTTTTTAAATTTACACGTCACACAGTGAGACAACGGTGGAAATAATTGCGGACGGCAAAATTATCTTTTCTTAAGAAATACACCCATTTCTAGTTTCAAAATAACGAATATTAATTAGGTATGAACATAGAGTAACAAGCCTAAAACAACATATGACAAGAGAATAAACCAATTTGCGTTATAAATAGTACATAATTGTGATTAAAAAAAAGCGTTACCCTGTTTTAAATCAGCATCGATTAAGTTAGAATCAGAATGCATTAGTATCAGCTGCCTATTTAGAAATTCTAGTCATTTAACTGGAATCTAAGCGAAAATTCGGAATCTACATATAGTTTTCATGTTCTAACCTCATCGAAGTTATTTCGAAAGAAAAATATCTTTCGTTGGTGTTACAATGTTTATAACTATGTATTATATAACTAACTATACAGAGTGTCCCAAATTAATGAAAACTTAATTGGTCGACTTGGAGTCACATTGGAGGTAATTAATAGCAACTCTTTTAATTGATTCGCGCAAATTTCAGTTGTGTAGAAGAGATATCGCTAAGTTAGCAATGCAACTGTACCCGTGGTACTATACGTCTTCAGCGGTCCATAAAATTTTAATTCACGGAGTTGAAACTATAACAGCTGGAGCATTACCGATTGGGTTGCTGTCAGAAAAAGCCCAAGAAAGCAGACATAAACACTACAAATATTATCGACTCACTCTACAAGGAAATGCTCCCGTACAGCCATAAGATGCTCGAGTTGTGAGATCCCTATACTACACACCCGAGGCCTAAGCCTAAGAAGTAACACCTTCTCATCAGTGAAGAAGCCCTCGAATTAATGTTGCCCCAGTAAGTTTTTGACCAAATTGTTACTAGGTATAACTATTATTATAAGTATTACATTATATATTATGTGTATATATTATTAATGTGAGAATAACTCCTACTTTATCATATTAGTCTCTAAAACAATACTGTTTTATTGTAAAAGTATGAATGTGTGGAACATACTCATATTTCGAGTACATTATCATTAACTCATTTTTGATTTACAATCATTTTAATGTATTTCTTTATCCTGAATCGAATGTGACCAGCAGTTCGATAGTACTTTCCATTCTCTAGATATTGAATTTTTTCCACCTTTCGACTATTTCACCCCACTGTGGGCCATCCATTGAAACAATATATAATCTAAAGACTGTATATCCCCTCTATAAAACGAGAAAACGAGCTTTAAAATCAATCAAGTGGTAGCTAAGTTATAGTGGTTAAAGTGACAGTACTTTTTATCGGTGCGTTACAAATATACAATGGAATAACGAGCTAATATCAAATTTTGTTTCAAACTCTGTAAAAGTTTTACACAAACATTTGAATTAATGAAAAAGTTTACGGTGATGACTGTTTATCTCGTATGCGTGTGTTCGAGTGGTATAAGCGATTTCAGTATCGTTGTGATGCTTTGGAAGACGACCCAAAGCCAGACCGTCGCAAAGAGCTGGTCCAAAAGGTGCGTGAAATTATCGTACACGGTGCGACTTTAACTCTAAAATGGATAGCCAAGGAATTAAATACGATCAAAGACATGGTTCGCGAAATTCTGACGAAAGATTTGACCTCTGTGCTCTGTGCTCGATTTGTTCATCATGCCTTAACAGAGGACCAAAAAATTGCTCGCATTGAACATTGCAAGGTTCTTATCAAAACAGCCGGACGAAATCGCATATTTCTAGAATCGATTGTAACTGGTGATGAGACTTAGTGTTTTTAATAGTGCTACGTGGAAGTCGCTTTCCAAAATCTGCAAGATTGCACTTCCAGAAGTCACAAGAAGATTTGTTTTTACGACTCTGAAGGTATTCCATATCCCACACGAGAAGAACGCCACGGGCGTCTATTATGTGGGGGTTATGGAGCATTTATGGAAGAGATTCGTTCGAATGAGATTCGGATTTTTAGCGAAAAAGCAAGTCGGTGTGTTACAACATCCTCTGTATTCGCCATATTACCATTTCTTCTTCCCGAAACTGAAACTGGATATGAAACGAACGTTTTACGACAATATTGGACAGGTCTAAGAAGCCGTGTGGCCAAGATCTTTGAGGCGATTTTGAGAAATTACTTAAAGAAATCTATGTTATCATTGGTGAAACGTGCCTAGAGCTGCATTGACACAGTATTTTGAATAAAAAATAAGTAATTTTTTTTCTTTTTCTTATTTGAAAAGTTCCGTTATCTTTCCAGCATATTGTGTACATGTGCATGTATGTATAACATAATGCGCTTTCCTCAAAACCATTTTTTTTTTGCTTTAGTAACTCTTAGTTTTATTAAGTAAATGACAAAATATGTTGATACTGTTCTGTTAATTTAGGATTCAAAAAGCATTTGAACAGCATCTTATTCAAAAGGATATTTGATTTTTATGTGTCAGGTATAAAAATTGAAAATATAAAAAAAGAAGCAAAAATAATTCTAACTGTATATCATACATAGCTTTCCATAGACATTTAAGCATGTAAGTAGTATATAGATACATGCATACATGTATAACATCCTTCCCCAAATGACAAAGTTAAATTGCATAAAGTAAATAATTTCTAAAAAGAAAAATATACAACAGTCACATATCACTTAATTGTAGACCTTAAATTATATTTATTTTTAGTCTAGTATTACAAATATCATCAATATTTGTTTGTTGACTGGTATTAGCACATTTAACAACCATTTACACTATCTTTCGCAAACAACTGTAAATTAGAGAAGGAGTGACATATATTACTTAATTTCATTCAGTCTAACGAGGACTGTCCTTTACATTTTACACATGGAGCTGAAATAAAACAAAAGATAGCTTTTAGAGACTTTGCTATTGTTTTTTGGAAGTATTCCCCACGAAGATTAATGGACTTTTGCATGCGCTCGAATCAACTCTGGAAGCAATTATCTTACTCGTTTGTTGGTATAGTCAAAATTGCGATTTTGAAGACATCGACTGCTACTTTTGATGACTAGAACGTTTGACCATACAGTAGGTTCTTGATTTTCTGAAAGGTTAAGGCGATAAAAATTCAATTGTCTTGCATGCTGTGTTTAAACTTGTATTGTCTTGGTGGAGGATGATTCGTCGTTCTGGGTTGGTCCTTCGAAGCTCAGCGATGACTTGCGGCAAGCAAATGGTCATATACCAATCGGCACTAACAGTTCTTCTATCATGTAGAAGAATTGTTGCTTTCAAGACAAATGTCACGACCATATTTTTGGAAACACCTCTTCACCTAAATAGATGACTGGCATTTATTTTCTAGCTCCTATGAGTAAATCCAAGATCTATCACTACTGATGATATTGTACACGTTTATAGAGTTTCCGGCGTTGTAGCGGTCTAGAGCTTTTTGACACCAATTCATAAAGTTGCTTTCTGTTCTTCGATCAACAGATCCAGCATTCAACGGGAAACTGATTTTCTACGCATAACACTTCATGCAAGATTTTTTTGAACTGAAGACCTTGAAATCCCCTCTGATGCCTCATTGTCGCCATATATCAACAAATTTTTTGACACTTCTTTTTCAAAGAGGCATATGACGAAAGTAATTGTTTCTTTTTTTTCCTTTTTCGTTATATAATGTTGTTATTAAATCACGAAATCATTTTTTGTCAATAAGGGAACAATTCTTTTTTAAACCACTCCTATTGCCGCTTGCTAAAACCATATTATAGAGATTATAATACGCTTAAATTCTCAAAATTACCGAGCATCCATTTCCCATACAAATATCATTCCTCTTATATCAAAATAAACAACAATACGTGCGATAAATCTAAACAAACAATTTAGTACGCGTACTAATATACCTTCCGACATGTATACCCATACATATTAACCTTACAACGGACGCATAATATTCTAAAACCAAACCAAAATTTGTCAGGAATTACCATAGTAGAAGCTCGAACCTCTTCCGGTCGCCTATTGTGCGGCGAGAATATAATGGGAAGCTCATTCAAAACGATTCGAGGTGCGAAATGCGTTTTAATCCATTCGGCAATGGTATTACGGTCGGATTATGTACAGTACATCGCTCATCCATAATCACTGTTTACCTAAGCCCCTCTGGATGTCCATAATACCCGTATATGCGCGCATTGAAGACCGATCGACAGTGCGGCGGAATAGGTGACAAATAGTCACGGGAACGTCATTGTCGAAGTTTGTATATCGACAACGAGCCGTATCGTCGGTATGGGGACAAACTCGTTTCGACTAAGTGTTGAGCATGTATCGGATATGGGGATATTTTAACGGAATTCACAAAAGGAGGTCCTTTTGTAATGCGAAGCTGGTTTTAAAAAATTAGGGATAATAAGTGTAACAGAAAATAAACAAAGTTGTTACGAATGCGAGTCTCTTTGAATGGGTGTATGTTGTAACTGTTATCGGGAAATTTTCTGTAGCGTAAAGCATCATCATTAAGCACTTGCTTATACCGACAGAGAACTAATAGTAATAATAGTAGTATAATACTTACATACAATACAAAAAGAAGAAAAAGGTGAAAAGAAGTAAAGGAGAAAAAAGAAAAAAGGAAAGGCGAGATCTCGACGTTTCGCTTCCATCGTAGGAGGCTTCTTCAGGTGAAAACCAGGGAAACCAAAATAACATGGTAACTCGACGTGTAAACCACGCTAGAGGCGAAACCAGTTTAGAAGAAGGTCACGGTAACTCGACGTGTTAACCACGTTAGAGGCGAAAAGCTTCGCCTCTAGTGTTTCGTTTAAACGGAAGCAGTTCGTCTATCACAGACTCTGGCCGTGGAAGCCTACATACTTTTTTAAAATGTCATTATTAAGTGATTGGAATATGCAATAGCCTCTTCCCAACGCTGAGTCCTAAGACTAAAGTGCGTCAATGTACCTGCCATTGCAGTATGAGTTTATATCGAGTCAATCTACAATAATTAATTTAGCAAACATAACACAATATATCAGTTGATGGTTTAAAAATCTATTTCTGAGGCTGCAGAGAAGGGTGCTTTCGGAGACGGGTGCGGCTCGGTTACTACCAATGTTAAGCATAATTAATGTAATTATTGTTGTTAGTTTGATTGTGTTGTTGATGCAGGTTCTGTTGATTTAGAGTCTACATCAACAACACAAACACAAACCATTCCAAATTATCCTTTGGAGATACTTAATAATAATTAATACAGTCTATGTCCACACTCGAAAATTTGCCTTACTGTATCAGTTTTCATTAGCCGATATAGTACGCCGTTCTACATATTTGCCTATCAGTCGGACCAACATCATGTATGAGCAATGTGTCAGAATAGCAATAGACTTATGAGTCATGAGTCTGGACTCATAATTGACTAATACAACATTTATATATCAACTTTGTTGCTAATAGTAGTTGTTTTGGCCATTTACAATATCACGTCAAGAGTTAGAACTTTCTTGTTGACTATTACTTAATGTAATTTGTAAAAGAATAAAATTAAACTCTATTAATGCTAGAAGATGACTAGAGAAAAATATAACCCGCTTTTAAAGTACACCTTTTTTATGGAAGTAAATATACAATGGGAGGATGGAATCACAGCGGAAATGATAAAATATATGGGAGACAAAGGTAACGAAGAACTACTTGACCTCTTAAACAACATTACAATAAAAAAAGAAATACCTAAGGAATGGAGTATGGGAATAATTATGTCCATATACGGGAGACTCTAAGGAATGCTCAAACTTTAGAGGAATAACATTAACTAGCATCCCAAGAAAAGTATTGACAAGAATACTAGAAAAAAGACTCCGAGAGAAGCTGGAAACAACACTAGAAGATACTCAACATGGATTTAGAAAAGGAAGAAGCACCCAGGACTTAATATTTGTAATCAGACAATTAGGAGAAAAACTAATAGGGAAAGGAAAGGAAACACATATATGTTTTATAGCTTTTGATAGGGTAAGAAGAGAAGATGTATGTCAGAGCCGGGAAAGGAGAGCTTTAGAGAAAGGAATGATAGAGATGATTAAGGCATTGTATAAAAGGAATGATAGAGATGATTAAGGCATTGTATAAAAGCAATAAGAATAAGGTGAGAACTTCCAATGCAGAATCAGCTGAAATCGAATCGCAAATTGGATTAAAAGAGGGATGCGTATTGAGCCCATTGTTATTCTCCATATTAATAGATGACGCTGTTAAAAAAGCTAAACAAAAAGGAAAAAATATGAAAGTAGGAAACTGGAAAATGAATGCAATTAACGTACAGGAACTAATGTTTGCAGATGATATGGTACTGATAGCACACTCGGAAGAGACATTACAGCAAAACTTGAAGATATACCAAGAAGAACTAACAAAGATAAACATGGAGATAAACACGAGGAAAACAAACACAATGATAATAGCAGCAGAAGAAAGAAAACATAGCATCAAAATCGGGGAAAAAGCATTGGGACAAGTTAAAAGTTACAACTACTACAAGAGGTAAATGAGAGGATAGGGAAATCCGCAAAAATATATAACATATTGAGAGATTCATTTCAGGATAAAAAAGAAATACCAAAAAAAACTAAAGACAGAGGTGTCTAAAAGAGTGGTCAGACCAACATTAACATATGGTAGTAAGTCATGGATAACCACGAATAGAATCAAAAGTAGAGTTACGGCCATGTAAATGAGATTCCTAAGAAGAATAGAGGGAATAACTAGAAGGGACGGAATCAGAAACACGACAATCACAAATAGTCTGGGTATCAAACCAGTAGAAGTGGTCATAGAAGAGAGACAACAGGGATGGCTTGGACATCTACACAGAATGGAAGAAGATCGAATCACAAAGAGGATATTTGAAGCCAAAACAGAGGGCAAAAACAGAATAGGTAGACCCGGAAACACCTGGAAGGAGCAGGTGTATAGAACATTGGAAAAGAGAAGTATGGGATGAATTGAAGCCAAACAACTGGCTCAGAACAAGAACCTGTGGAAGATAAAAATAAGAAAATAAATAGTCCGACACCGCAAGGTACAAAGGACATACGATAAAAAAAATATATACAATTCCCTGTGAATGTATATTTTTACTTATATCGTAGAATATTAGAGTGATGTGGGGATGTAATGATTACACAGTTTTGAACGTGAAACTAATACAGAATCTCAATTTTTTGTTTAAGCGTGAGAATTTTTCTATTTGGAGCCATTTCTACAATGAATGTGTCGCCCACCGTGTCTTTTCCGCATACACATCAGACTAATATTGAAAGCAGATTCAATCGAAAACGTACACCCAAACAACAAGAACGGTCCCTAATTCACGCCAGGCAGAAATGCACGACATAGGCTGCGTTTGTACCGAAATATTAAAGTCGGTAAATCTCCGGTTTACTCGGGGAAGTCCCAACGAAAATGGCGCGCGGCGCGATTGAGAAATGCAATAGCAATACTCTCGATAGAACAATAAGATAAGGCGTTTCTTTATATTTTATTTTTTGTCCGGTTAAGAGAACATTTTCTCGTGTCCGCGTCCGTTCAAGAGAATGTCCGTCCAAGAAAGAGTTAATACAATGGAAATTATATGAGACGGTTGGAACGATGAGAAACTGTCCGTTTAAGGGAGGTGTTCGTGTAAGAGGGGTATCCGCGAAGGAGAATGTCACTGTATATACCTGCTATCTACCATCACTCATAGCAATATTTAAATCGCAGATACAGCAGAATTCTTTTTCCATTCTTCTTTTCTGGTGAACTTTTCTTTAAGTTAAAGCGATTTCGATATGGATGTAGATAGTCATAGTACGATGTAATTAGTTATAAGTTTATTGTAGCTTGATCTATCTCTTTTCCTTTTCTCCCTAGTTTTATGTTTACTTGTAAGTAACTTGTTTTACATGTGTACATTAATTATTTAATTTTGCCTTGTAATTGGATATTGTTTTCTCGGTTGGGCTATAAAGTATTATTATTATTAAATTGTGATAAATAATGAAGCATATGGCGTTGTAATGTGATACTCATTGCTTTATCTAGTAATTCTTTTTCATAATTATCATCTCATAATAGAAGAAACGATTTGTAATCACACCTTATGGTGTTGCCCTCCTCTCCATAATTAATAATCATTCGAACATTCAATCTAAGTAATTTAAATGTTAAAGAAGTCTTTTCTCAAGGTCCACGCCGTCGCTGGAGAAATTCGACAAATAAACAAATGAATGAACGAGGAATGAATGGAAGCATGCTTCGCGGCTTGTCAATCACTGCCCATCGACGGCATACTGTGAACTAATTTCTAGATGAGCCCAATCATTTGTAATCCACCCACTCCACAACTCAAAGGTTAATTACGTTCATTTCATATACGTGTGGCATTGTCTTTCCGATCTTCCCAATTAACCTTGTGGTATTTCTTTTTCTGCGAGAATTGTTGTCTGTTTCAGCGTTCCTAAGCGATTATGGTTGAAAACGGAAATAATTAGCTTTTTAACATTTTTTCTCTAGAGAGGTAACTACTTATAAACACTTATCTTTCTTTAAAAGATTCTTTTTTAATTCACAGTAATAAATTTTAACAAAGGACGAAGATACTCGTCGGTATGCAATTGTATATTCATCTAAAATAGCTTTGAAAGGGGTGCTTTTCGGTTCGTTTAAGAATTTGGGGCGTTTCGAATCGATACGTTCGTTGTAAAGAGTTGATTAGTACGCTTACTTGATTCGATAACCACTTTTAGCGATTACTCCAAAGTTATTACGTTCGCATGGAGATCTACCGCCTTCTTCTGCTGGTTATTTGTGTACCTACGCAAGCGCGGTTTCTATTGATGAATGAATAAATAATCTTTTAAACTATGTACAGGTATTTCACAGGTATCGCTGCAATCTCGACAGTTGGTAACTCAGTTGACAATAAGATTATTAATTTGTGTGGTAGGGAGTTTGCTGCGGTACCTGTGAATTATACAACCACATAGTCCTTGCAATCGTTGTGTAGGTATTTGAATTGTACGAGGGCGCCCTGAAATAATTTCCAGAATCGGCAAGAGATGGCGTACGAATGTTGTAGTGGATTCATTTGTCGAGAATGATAACTTTTTCTATGGCAACTGTCAAAATTTCAGACGTCTACTGTCAATAGTTGTTGTTTAAGAATGTATTTTGTGCAGCAATTCAGGCTGTTTCGTAAAAAATTGATATATTCTAATTTTGTGCGGTGATAAAGCTTCAAAACTCCTGAATGGCTGGGAAAACGGCCACGGAAATTCGAAATATTTTGCTATAAGTTCATGGCAGATAAACTCCGTCATTTTCGACCATAAGCTTCTGGGTGAGCGAGTTCAAACGTGGACGCATAAGGACAAGGGACGAAACACGCAGTGGACGCCTAAAAACCGCTGCCCATGATGAAATGGTCGACAAGATTCATAATGTCGTGTTAGTCGATCACCGATCGAAGCTGAAAGAGATAGCCGAGACAACAGTCATATTAGAAGAACGCATTGGCCGTATCGACGCGCAAACAATACAGATGACCAACAGCTACAGAAATTGTTGCTGAAAGTGAATATTTCGCACCCAAAACCAGTTAGCGTCACCACGGTAAAATTGCTATGCGAAACATGGGCAAGAGAACACAAACGCTGGATGTTCGAATATTAGAAGAAATTGCACTGGACCGACGAATCTGAATATCTCACCTTTGGTTCAAAAAAAGGACATTTGTTCGTAGATTGAAAGGGGAACCAGCAGTTGAACACTGTGTTATATCAACAATAAAACATGGGGAAGGGTCAATAATAACTTGGGGTTGTTCTGGTGATACTGTCATTGATGATTTGGCCAAAATAGATACTATTCTTAGAAAAGAAAGTTGTAATGAGATTTTGAACACGATTAATCTTCGTGTTCCAGAACGATAATGATCCAAAACGCTTTGCAAATATCGGATCTCAATCCGATCGTGCTTTTGTGGCGGGATATTGACCGACAGGTTCGAAAATCTTCTCAAAATTCGACAACCGTACTTTGGACGGGACTCGAGCATACGTGGAAGAAAATAGAGTCACTAGCACTGACAAAGTTGTTAGAGAGAATGCCAAGATTCTGTGTGGCAGTGATAAAAACGAAAGATGGACATATAAAGATTCTGCGTGGCAGTGATAAAAACAAAAGATGGGCATATTGCAAATTTAAGTTAATTTATGATTATCTTTGTTGGCAAATTGAAAAACACATTGTTTTTACAAGTGTTACAGTTTTTTTGTATAAGTAATGAATAAAGGTTTATTTTATAATTAGTTTTAATTATCTTAAGGACGGATAAATACTTATAACCGGTGATGTATGTCAAAAATGATAACTAAAACTCGTGTGTAGACAAGAAGTGTACTGGGAAATGATACCTAAGCGAAAAATCAGATGAACTTATCAGATTATTCACGGCCGATTTTGGTGAAGTCTTGCACCATACATTTCCAATATCGTCGAAAGAATTAGTGCAATGAATAATTTTCCCTTACTAGCTGAAAATTTTATCATTGTAAGTCTGAAAAGGCTTGTAAGGTGAATAGTTAGATAACTTGTTCAGTAACGATACACTAAGAGATGTTGAATCCTCTTTGATGACTACTGCTCCCATTTAATTTTGCTTTTGTTATTAAAGATCTTATTTTTTCTATTCCTTCTTGATAAGCGAATAATGATAGGTCTCGCGATACCTTCAATTTTTTTCTGAAAATGTAAGTGATAACGTTGGCAATGTTTTTGTTTCTTTCCTTCTTGAAGGCAAGTATTCGTAAATTATCCGAGTGGGAATACTACTCTAAAGAATCAATCTACTTATCGGCTTCTCTGAAATCCGTCCGAACTTGAAACACTTCTTCATTTAAACTATCTATTTGTCTTTGTATCGAAGAATAAAATTGATGCTTTTCAAAATAACACTGCGCTTAAGTACAAATACAATTAAGATGCCAGTATAATGTAATTGTATATATATATCGCATCAAGTAGGTGTACTAAACATATATTACATTCCAATGTCTTCAGAAAGCCACAAACCGGTGACATAAAGACACCCCATCGGGATACTCATCGCTCATTAGGACAACTCCATTACACGGTTTGACCTCTTCATTGTCAGCCGCCGCGGGTGGTTACCGCTAACGTCTCCATCAGACAATCCCAGAAAAGAACTGCTCCTCACGTTTCGCCTCGACGGGCAACGCAATGCGTTTTGTTTTCCGCACACTCATCGACGAAAAGCAACGGGAAAGGAATTATTGTTTTGTCTATATGTCAATACGGTGGAGGACTACATCGGCAATTTTGAACGGTGCAGTGTAAACAAATAGCTGTAACAAAGGTTGCACGTCGGAACTGGTACTTAAGGAGCTGGTGCTATTAACTAGGAATAGCAATTACTACCTGCACAAACGAAGTCATGTACACCTTACTAGGAGAGGTTTTGTTTTGTTCTAATATACCCAGTAATACGTGTATGTACGTTCTGTGGTGGAAAATCTTGGGCTCTTTATTTTTTTAAATGGGTTCTTCAATTTGAATTTTATTCTTTCTTTTTTTATTCAAAAAATAGTGTTTTCTAATTAAATAACCAAATGTAAAGTTATAAAAATAAATATACTAACAAAACAAAAATATATATACCGCCTTTTTTACAAAATATCCTTTTTTTACAGAAAATCTAAGGCAAGCCCTGTCTAGCTAGTTTTTAAATATTCTAATTAAGATACGAAACAAAATGAGAGCAATAAATACAAATAATTTTGAGAATTGAAGAAAATTCTGTCTTTAAATTCGTAAGGTGTCCGGAACTTTCAGGTTTTTATTATACTATCAGCTCATACACTTTATGACTGGATATATTCGAAGATTTTAATAAATTAAGTTTTTATATCAAAAAATAACTGATTATTCTCAGGAGAGACGAGGTCAATATGTGTGACTTTGACACGATGTTTGTTTATATTCATATTAACACATTTGTTTATATTAGGCCACACAGTTAACACATACTTGATATAAATGAAAGTATATAGATGTAAATGCTGCCAGTCGTGCCATCCTTCCGTCGCTCAAGAAATTTTGTGAGATATAACTTCGTGATGATACATATTTATACAATATGATTAAAATGTGTCAGTATAGTATATTAAACGTCTTTTAAAAATGAATTTGGAAGAGTTTATTTGTATAAAAATATGTTTACGAAAAGCGATATATATAATAAATGATAGTGAAGTTTGCGTTTTCTCTGCAAATGTTGTTAAAGGCACTCTTTCTTCTTTTTTTTTAAAACAAGAAAATTGTTAATTATATATTAATAAAGAACACCCAAAGTAGCTATCTGTAAAACTTAGAAAGAAAACTGTGCAGACTGAATATATGTACTAAAATTTCGTAAAAAGGGAGTACTAACTGTACTTGGCCTCCAACATCAACCACAAGAAAAAATAAGGGCGTGAAGCAAACAGTGACGAGAAAATATCCAGAATAGGTAAACTAATAAAATCTAGAAAAATCATTGATAATTAATAGACACTGTTTCACATCATTACAATATCTATAAAGATGAATAATGGAGTACAATTACTAAGGTATTACCATGCTAATTATAGCTATTTTTTTAACAGGTAAACAATTTGAAGATCAAAATCAGTACTGGAGAAATTGTATATGAATTATTTTTTCATAATTTTCAAATTGAGTGACGGTACATCTACGTAATCATTTTGGTGGACTCACAAACAATGGTGTATTGTCTTCTGTAGATTTCTTTCCTTCTTCAACACTTCGTATCAGTACATTGGTTGCTTTCGACACATTTAATTCTCTCGCTGCTTCTATCACCATACTTAACTCTACGATACAAATGAATATTCCTGGCGCTAACTAGTGCACATTGACATTATTTTAGAGGCTTTGATATTGGTATGTTCTAACTTTTTTCACTGGTCATTTTATCATGAAATAAATAGATGCGAAAAAAAATGCCACAATCATTTTGTAACACCATATAATGCCTATAATAATTAGAACTGAATATTGTAGTGGCAAATGGTGTGCAGTTGTTGATGTCACCACCAGAGCTCTTACAGAATCTCCAACTAGGTAATGTACAGTCATTCTTTTAACTTCCAGTTAACTCGCATGAAATAGAACAGATAATATCCTGTTTGAAGCATAAAGACACGCTAGAAATATGTACAAAACATATCCACCATTTTGCTTAAACTAATTCGCACTGAAATCAGGCAAATTCTTGCGTATATTTCTAACGTCTGCGTGAAAGAGAGCGTTTTTCTATCACAAAGTTTGCTAAGGTAACACCAATCTTTAAAGAAGGGGATCCAGACCAATATGAAAATTATCGCCCTATTAGCATTCTTCCAGCCGTTTCAAACGTTTTTCAGGGAACAATTGAGAATAGGATATGAAAATGATTGAAAGGAGTTTCAATTGCCTTTTTTCCTAATTTTGCTTTAAGTTGGTGCTAAGTACTAGTCAACGTCTCTTAAGCTGTAAACACTATATATAATTTTAGTGATACATATCTATCTATTCAAAGATAATTACAATAAAATTATTTTCTAATTTTGATATTTTAAATTGCACTCTGTCTTAATTTCCGATTATACTAGCCAATGAAAATGATAACAAAACTATAACACTTATACATTTTCCAAGTAAGTACTCATCCAAAATGCTACCCATGTAAATTTAAACACAATTTGCTAAAATCAGATATCAAGGCACTGTCGCCAAACAAATTCAAAATAAAATTGAAACCCCAGCTGTTAGAATTAGAATCTTACACACTTTAGAAATTTACATATATATCGTCTCGGCCTAACATGGATGTATTTTGTTTATATTTTTGTCTTTTTGTCTTAATAATAATAATAATATTTTTTTTTGTGGAGGTGAAATGCATTGACACATACTAGCACATTCATCTATACTAGTTATGCTGGACTCCCTCTGAAGGAGGACTATCAGCTAAAACACCCCCTCTTCTCCTAGGCACCAGTCCGGAACCGTTTATCACATTACTTCGGGCTGGGTCTATGCAGTTGGCTGTACAAAGGCCACACTCCATTGTAGTTTGGAATTATAGCAATTCTCTTTCCATGTTGCAATTCAAGTCGCCCTTCTTTTTGCGCAGTACATATTGCACATAACAAAAATAAAAATAATAATAATAACAATAATAATAATGACAATAATAATAGTAAGCATATCCATCAATACTAGTTATGCCGGACTCCCTTTGATGGAGCACTACCAGCCAAAATACCCCTTCTTCTCTTAGACACCAGTCCAAACCGTTAATCACTTTACTTTGGGCTGTGTCTATGTAGTTTGCTGTACAAAGTCCACACTCCACTGGACTTTCGAATTATAGCAATTCTCTTTCCATGTTGCGGTCCAAATCACCTTTTTTGGTGCGCAGGACATATTGAACGTATCGCGTTAAACTTGTCCAGCAATTTTCATTGTCTGATATCTTGGTTATAATTGTGTCGATCGTAAATTCGTCTATATCCATTTCGAGTAACCGTCTTGGTTCCGCCCACCTCTTACATAAGAAAAAGGTATGGTGCGCAACATCCATGTCATTTGGGCAATACAAACATGCTCCAGTCTCAGTCTTACCCATTCGGTGCAGATACGATTTGAAATAGCCATAACTGGTCAAAAACTGAGTCAAGTAATAGTCCACCTCCCCATGGATTCTAGAGATCCAGGGGCGGAGGCGCGGGATCAGTCTCGCAGTCCAGCGCCCTCTTCCGTCCGTCTCCCAAAATCGTTGCCACGCTTCTAATGTGGCATCTTTTTAGTTGGCGACTCGTTCTTCACCTGCACGTCTCCTCATATATATGCGCTTCCTTTCCTGAGCAAGGAGCGACACTGGGATGACTCCCGCTACCACTAGGACCGCCGGTTCCGACACAGTGCGGTACGCCGAGGCAACTCTCAGTGCAGCCCTTCTCTGCACCTGGGCCAGTCTCTTACGATACATCTCCTTGCTCAGTGCGTCCGCCCACACCTCGGAGCCGTACAGCAAGACCGACTGAACTTCTTTGGCCGAGGATCACCAACATTAGCCATCAACCTACGCAAGTTCGCAACCATCTTCGCCGCCTTATCGGCAGTACGTAAAATCTGGTGACGAAAGGTCGTTTTGGTGTTAATCATCACTCCAAGGTATCTAACTGTTGGGCTGGTGGTAACTTCCACATCCCCCACGCGTAGGGGTACGATTGTGTCTATCTGCTTCTTAGATAGAATGACGACCTCAGTTTTGTTAAGTGCTAGACTCAAACCATGCATTTCCATCCAATGAGTTACCCTCCTCATGGTTTGGTTAAGTTTGAGCTGTGCTAGTTCTACATCCCGCTCAGTAATGAGCAGTGCGATGTCGTCAGCATACCCAACAAGAGTCACTTCCTCGGGCATTTCCTGCCTCAAGAGTCCGTCATATAGGATGTTCCAGAAATCCGGTCCTAAAATAGATCCTTGGGCAACCCCAGACGTCACCTTATCATTGCAGCGACCCTGCTTCGTATCGTATATGATGGAACGATTCCCCAGGTAGTCGTCAATCATCCGCAAAAGGTACGGCGGCACCCGAAAGGAGTGCTCCAAAGCATTAAATATATCCACCCATCTTGTCGAATTGAATGCATTTCGGAGGTCTAAGGTAACAAGAAGAACGATTCGGCGCGAGTAGTGGTTGTGGTCCTCTGCTCTGGTTACCGCATCACAAACTTCCCGTAGAGCGTCGGCAGTTGATCTTCCCCGGCGGAATCCGTACTGTCTGGGCGACAAACCCCCAGTATCCTCCATCACTGCCTGCAATCTTGTCCGTATAAGCCTCTCCAGAACCTTACCCGCCGTGTCCAGCATGCATAGAGGGCGGTACGTAGATAGGTCATCCGGATCTCCCTGCTTTTTAGTGATTAGCACCAATCTGGCAACCTTCCAACGTGTGGGAAAAACTACCGCGGCCAGGCACTCGTTGTACATATCCAGCAACAGATGTGGGCTATGCTGGTATACCAATTTCAAGATCTCGTTTGTAATGTTGTCCGGTCCTGGTGCTCTCCTTTGAGCAAGGTACCCCATTACCGTTCTCAGTTCCTCCTCATTACCGTTCTCAGTTCCTCCTCATTAAATGGTAGGAAATCTCCTGGCATCCTCAAACCTCTGTCCACCCTCGCAGGATGAGAGG
Source organism: Trypoxylus dichotomus (assembly GCA_023509865.1). Classification (NCBI taxonomy): domain Eukaryota; kingdom Metazoa; phylum Arthropoda; class Insecta; order Coleoptera; family Scarabaeidae; genus Trypoxylus; species Trypoxylus dichotomus. Next base: position 43,258,400 of record CM042081.1, read on the forward strand.
GGAAAAGCGCTCGTACAATTCGCTGCATCCTGGTTAGCTCCAGAATAGCCGGCGGTTTCGTCGCCCCAAGTCGACGGGTGACGAGCTTGTATCCTAGCCCCCAAGGCTCAGAGTCGACGTCCGACACCATGTCTTTCCAGTGGCGCGGTTTTGACTCATTAATTGCCCGTCGCAGGGAATTAGTGCGGTCAGGTAATAGCCTTTTCGCCTCTTTTACTGCTTGTACCGCAGTCTGGGAGCATCGTAGATCAATTCTGACTTCATATTCGTATTCTACGCGGTCGATTTCTATAAAACAACTTACTATTATCTTTATCGAACGAAACTGACAAACTTTGCACTAGTCCGACGATAACATTTATGCTATACGGGCTGTCCTCCGGCAAATCCCGTCAAATTTTTCGGGCAAGGACGGTAAAAGGCAAATTCTGTATAGGTGACCCAGTCGTGGTACAAATAAGTTTCTAATATAAATCAACTACGTAGAAGCTAAATTTCACGTTGAAAATGAGCTAGGATGCTCGTCCACTGCGTTAGATGGATGGAATTAGTGCGGTCATGTAATAGCCCTTTCGCCTCTTTCACCTCTTTTACTGCTTGTACCGCAGTCTGGGAGAATCGTAGATCAATTCTGACTTCATATTCGTATTCTACGGGGTCGATTTCTATAAAACAACTTACTATTATCTTTATCGAACGAAACTGACAAACTTTGCACTAGTCCGACGATAACATTTATGCTATACGGGCTGTTCCCTCGGCAAATCCCGTCAAATTTTTCGAGGGTTCTAAACAGGCGAAAGAAGGACGCCCTAGCTCAACGCGTTCCGACGTTACAGCGCTTCAAAGTTGGGATTTTTTTCTCTCTTTTTCAACTTTGACGGGCCGTAGCCGCTAAACGGTTAGAGATAAGATGTCGTTTTCGGGGTCGATTTTTTCGCGTTTTTTCGAAGCCCCGAAACTTCAAACGCCCGTATCTCTTAAACGGTTAGAGATATCGAAGCGTGCTAAAAAAATTCTTGTTCGGCGCGCAAAAATCTACCGGATAGGATGATAAAAACGGTCATTTTCGGACTTCGATGTTTCACCGAAATTTCTCGACCGAATCTCCGTATCTCGGTTATGCGTGGTCGCAGCGCGACCGTTCGGTGCTCATTTGAAAGATCTCGACGCGTACTTTCGAACGGCGCAAACCGGGATCCCCTATCTATAACCGTTTAGGAGCTACGGCGCTTCAAAGTTTCGGAGTTAAGCATTTTTGGAAATTTCGAAACTTTAAACGCGATTTTCTCCTTAACGGTTAGAGATAGAGAGGCAAACTTTTTTTTATCGTAATCTACGCGAAAATACGCGTCTTTTGATATATCACTCGACCTCATACGGAGCTGCTTTAAGGAGTTGAGTTTTGCACCCCCTCAACTTTCAAACGTCCATATCTCCTAAACGGTTAGGGCTAGGGGGCTGAAATTTCTCAGGCGTAATACACCCATATATGGCCACGTTCCGGTAGGGTCAAAACCCCGAAATTCCGACCCTCGATTTTTCGGGTCGAAAAAATTTCATCGTTTTGGTCAGAAAAAATGCGACGTTTCTGCTGCGCGTTAACGGGAAGAGTTAGACGTTCGCTTATCGGCGCGTCGTAAGGACCCTACGAGGGTTCTAAACAGGCGAAAGAAGGACGCCCTAGCTCAACGCGTTCCGACGCTACAGCGCTTCAAAGTTGGGATTTTTTCTCTCTTTTTCAACTTTGACGGGCCGTAGTCGCTAAACGGTTCGAGATAGGACGTCCGCAGCGGTCGCAATCGATTCCGCGGACATTTTTCTATCGGAAACCGTCTAATTCGTCCGTCCGAACGGCGTCGTTAACGCGCGACACGAGAAAACGTCGAAAGATGTCGTTTTCGGGGTCGATTTTTTCGCGTTTTTCGAAGCCCCGAAACTTCAAACGCCCGTATCTCTTAAACGGTTAGAGATATCGAAGCGTGCTAAAAAATTCTTGTTCGGCGCGCAAAAATCTACCGGATAGGATGATAAAAGCGATCATTTTCGGACTTCGATGTTTCACCGAAATTTCTCGACCGAATCTCCGTATCTCGGTTATGCGTGGTCGCAGCACGACCGTTCGGTGCTCATTTGAAAGATCTCGACGCGTACTTTCGAACGGCGCAAACCGGGATCCCCTATCTATAACCGTTTAGGAGCTACGGCGCTTCAAAGTTTCGGAGTTAAGCATTTTTGGAAATTTCGAAACTTTAAACGCGATTTTCTCCTTAACGGTTAGAGATAGAGAGGCATACTTTTTTTATCGTAATCTACGCGAAAATACGCGTCTTTTGATATATCACTCGACCCCATGCGGAGCTGCTTTAAGGAGTTGAGTTTTGCACCCCCTCAACTTTCAAACGTCCATATCTCCTAAACGGTTAGGGCTAGGGGGCTGAAATTTCTCAGGCGTAATACACCCATATATGGCCACGTTCCGGTAGGGTCAAAACCCCGAAATTCCGACCCTCGATTTTTCGGGTCGAAAAAATTTCATCGTTTTGGTCAGAAAAAAATGCGACGTTTCTGCTGCGCGTTAACGGGAAGAGTTAGACGTTCGCTTATCGGCGCGTCGTAAGGACCCCTACGAGGGTTCTAAACAGGCGAAAGAAGGACGCCCTAGCTCAACGCGTTCCGACGCTACAGCGCTTCAAAGTTGGGATTTTTATTCTCTCTTTTTCAACTTTGACGGGCCGTAGTCGCTAAACGGTTCGAGATAGGACGTCCGCAGCGGTCGCAATCGATTCCGCGGACATTTTTCTATCGGAAACCGTCTAATTCGTCCGTCCGAACGGCGTCGTTAACGCGCGACACGAGAAAACGTCGAAAGATGTCGTTTTCGGGGTCGATTTTTTCGCGTTTTTTCGAAAGTCCCGAAACTTCAAACGCCCGTATCTCTTAAACGGCTAGAGATATCGAAGCGTGCTAAAAAAATTCTTGTTCGGCGCGCAAAAATCTACCGGATAGGCTGATAAAAGCGATCATTTTCGGACTTCGATGTTTCACCGAAATTTCTCGACCGAATCTCCGTATCTCGGTTATACGTGGTCGCAGCACGACCGTTCGGTGCTCATTTGAAAGATCTCGACGCGTACTTTCGAACGGCGAAAACCGGGATCCCCTATCTATAACCGTTTAGGAGCTACGACGCTTCAAAGTTTCGGAGTTAAGCATTTTTGGAAATTTCGAAACTTTAAACGCGATTTTCTCCTTAATGGTTAGAGATAGAGAGGCAAACTTTTTTTTATCGTAATCTACGCGAAAATACGCGTCCTTTGATATATCACTCGACCCCATTCGGAGCTGCTTTAAGGAGTTGAGTTTTGCACCCCTCAACCTTCAAACGTCCATATCTCCTAAACGGTTAGGGCTAGGGGGCTGAAATTTCTCAGGCGTAATACACCCATATATGGCCACGTTCCGGTAGGGTCAAAACCCCGAAATTCCGACCCTCGATTTTTTGGGTCGAAAAAATTTCATCGTTTTGGTCAGAAAAAAATGCGACGTTTCTGCTGCGCGTTAACGGGAAGAGTTAGACGTTCGCTTATCGGCGCGTCGTAAGGACCCCTACGAGGGTTCTAAACAGGCGAAAGAAGGACGCCCTAGCTCAATGCGTTCCGACGCTACAGCGCTACAAAGTTGGGATTTTTTTTCTCTCTTTTTCAACTTTGACGGGCCGTAGCCGCTAAACAGTTAGAGATAGGACGTCCGCAGCGATCGCAATCGATTCCGCGGACATTTTTCTATCGGAAACCGTCTAATTCGTCCGTCCGAACGGCGTCGTTAACGCGCGACACGAGAAAACGTCGAAAGATGTCGTTTTCGGGGTCGATTTTTTCGCGTTTTTTCGAAAGTCTCGAAACTTCAAACGCCCGTATCTCTTAAACGGTTAGAGATATCGAAGCGTGCTAAAAAAACGGGAAGAGTTAGACGTTCGCTTATCGGCGCGTCGTAAGGACCCCTACGAGAGGAGGCTAATATAAGATCTGCTGAGCACCGAGAAGCCAAGAAATCCCTGCGACGGGCAATTAATTAGTAATAATAATAATAATGATAGTAATAATATTAATAGTAATAGTAATAGTAATAATAATAATAATAATAATAGTAATAATAATAATAATAGTAATATTAATAATAATAATAATAATAATAATAATAATGATAATAATAATAATGATAATACTAATAATAATGATAATAATGATTTTAGCAAATTCTTCAAATTTACATGGGCAGCATTATTTAGAATGAATATTGTAATTTTCAAGTATTTACTTGGAAAATGTATGTGTTATAGTTTTGTAATTACTTTCATTGACTGGCCTAATTTGAAATTAAGCCAGGGTGCAATTTAAAATATTAAAATTAGTAAACAATTTCATTATAATTGTCTTTTAATAGACACGTATATACCGCTAAAATTGTTATTTTATTGCATATATTCTAATGTTGGTCAACTTATATGCATACATGTACATGGTTTTGTTTATTTCCTTTATTTATATTTACATAAATATTGACCTTATTTGTAATATTTTAATTGAAAATACAAAGTATTATTACTATTATTTAATATTTTATTGTAAAACCAGCTTCAAGAGTAAATTATATTTAGTAAATAGCTCATCAAATATTTCGTTCATTGCTATAACTTATATACAAATAATGTTAATTTTAGTTCTTTTCATTTCAAGAATTAGGTAATCCTAATTTCTTTATTATACTTATAAAATATCCATTTATTTTCAATGTATTCTTGACATGCAATAATCTCTCTATAACGACTCTAGCCAAAATAAAGAGAGTAAATATAAGATTAGTAGGTTATGTTTATTTGTCCATTTTACAGATAATCGCCTACATAAAACGAACTGGTTGTAGTTCTATTATACATCAAGATTGGATTAACATATTGAAACATAAATATGTATTGCGCCTACTTCTTTTGAAATAAAACAGAAATTCAAAGGGTGTTTTCCGAGACGCCTAGTGCATATCACTGCACCTGTAATGAACAAAGTTTCATATGTGATTCGTTTTCTTTTTATACTACTATTCAAAGGAGTAACTAACTAGCAGCGAATTGATGCATAAGACGTAGTGTTTAAGATCAATAATAAAATGTGTTCAACTTTGCAAAAAAGCCTACTAGATTAAAGATCTAAAAAATGGATGATCCGCTTCTATTAATAAATTACAAGGCTGAAACCAATTAAAATGGTATTAAAATGACTTGGAGGTGTATTACTCGCAAGATGAATTAATGGAAGCTTAAAGAAAATCCATTTCAGTGACCGTAGTTATATTGCTTGCGACGAATTGTAACCTAATTTTTCTAGACAGAGCGCACATTCTGTTTTAGCTTTGTTGCATTTAGTACCGATAGATGGAATCTGTTATTTCAAAGTATAATTGGAAAATTAAGTTTTATTTGACGCTGAATAAGTTTATAGAGTTTCGTTAAGGTATGGGAAAGGAATAGAAGATATAATTCATTGTGTTAATCCTTTAACAGCTTGGCGATGGTAAATACAAATTTTAAGTACCTAGAAACTATCTGTATCGGCATGAGGATATTAGCAAAATAAAATGGTTAATATTAATCTGTGTAAAATTTCAATATTGCATTCATAAATAATGTTAATTAAATAGTCATTACCGAACATCGTATAATTATAAAGGAATTACAGTATCTTTTTATAAACATTATTAATATGACCAATTATTATGTATAAATGAGGGAAATTAGTCTAGGTGTAGAGAATTAAACCTCAATCATATCTATACATTGACGTCTATGTCAATACTTTTTTGTTTTTGTAATGTTATAACATTATATGTATTTAAAGAAATAGTGGAATAAAGTTAAACAATAAAAGTGATCGGGTATTATAAAATCAAACATGTACAATGTTCAGACCTTGGGAAGATAGTTATACTACAGTTACTTTAAGAGATGTTCCAGTAAATGTGGACGTAAGCGACGGGGACGAAATGTGTAATAGAAAATAAGGACAGCATTTATCTATGGATGTAAAACAAATTGTATTAAATGTCTACAATGGTTTAATGGAAATAGACAAATGCACTTCGACAGCCATTCTGAAAACTGAATCTATACTTGCAAAACTTACTAAAATACCCGAATCGACTATTAGAAAAATGGTGAATGTTGGTGTTTGTGAAAGAAAAAAAGAGATGCGATAGTGGACAATTTAGAAAAGTCACTTTGAGAGATGATGCAGTTCGACCGAAGGTATATTACTTCTATGGGAAAAACGAAGTACCTAAAATTTGATAGCATGCGGGTTGAATTAATAGGTGATGATATTGAACATTTCGAAGTCATATAAATATACATGTACGAGGGTGAACTAAAATGTTTCCGGAATCGACAAGAAAAACACTGTATTGGTATGGTATTTTAATTTTATTTTTCGAAGTAGTCTCTTCGAAGATCAACACACTTTTTAAACGGTTCAAGCCGTCGGAAAAGTAGGATGTTTCGAGGTCTACAAAATAGACATCTGTAGCGATGATGACCTCTCCATTTGAGACAGATCTCTTTCCTCCCAGAGATTTTTTCAGGTTTGGGCATAGGAAAAAGTCGCTGGGGGCTATGTCTGGTGAATATGGAGGATAAGAGACTAATTCGCGGGGCAACTCATTCAATTTGAATGCGATGATGCGGGATGAAAGAGCCAGTGCTTTGTCCCGGTGTAAAAGCACTCTTTTCCACTTCAAATAGCTCAATAAATCGCTGTAGTATTGCACCGTGATCGTCCTTCCCTTCTGCAGATAGTTGATGAGGATCACACCTTGGGAATCCCAAAAAATAGCCGCCATGACCTTTCTGGCCGATGAAACGGTCTTCGGTTTCTTCGGAGCCGATTCGCCCGGAAAATTTCGCTGCATCGAATGTTCCTTGATCTCCGGTATGTAGTGGTGGATCCAAGTCTCATCCACGGTTACGGAAATCATAAAGGAATCTCTTGGATTGCGCTGAATTCTGGCCAGGTACACCTCCGAAACGGTCACCAGATTTCGTTTTTGTTTCGGTGTGAGCAAACGCGGTACTCATCGCGCCGAAAACTTTTTCATACCCAAAATTTCGTGTAGGATATGGCCAACGCGTTCTTTTGAGATGCCTGTTGTCTCTGCTATATCTTTCAGCTTCAATCGGCGATCGGCTAACACGACATCAGGAATCTTGTCGACCGTTTCATTGTTGGTAGCGGTTTTCCCAGTCATCCAGGTATTTCTGCCTGACTTGCTACACAAAACACAAACGTCTGAAATTTTGGCAGTTACCATAAAAAAGGTTGCCTACCAATGAATGCACTTCAATCTGCGTGCGCCATCTCTTACCAACTCCGGAAACATTTCAGGTCACCCTCGTATATGAATACAAGAATTATGCATGGGCTACATATGAATGTACATTATTACTATAGTACACCTCTACTTTCATTATTTACAATCAAATATTATTAATACGGGCCTGTAGTATTTTTTCATATCATTTACTTTTATTGCATACCACCTACCGTGTTTAAACAAGTCTTGGAGCTTAACGTCCGTAGTACAGCTTAAAACAGATAATACTGTCAGTTTCAATTTATAGTGCGCAATTATAAAAAAAAACCCATTACTGATTTACTGTGATAATTTTCCCATGAACCCTTCAAAGTTTATGTGCCAGATTAAGAATATTTTGAAGTTTAAGTGTTATTGCATGCCACCTACTATTCTCGTGCTACTGTAAAAGCTTGTATTGCACACTGTACTTTGAAACAGGCAGTAAAATGTGTAACATCAAACTATCGCAAATATATTTTACACAAAGGTTGCAAATACCTTTTCGAAAACAGCATATTTTACATTTGCATCAGAACGCTGGAGACTAAACTAATATTTAACAATATAAGGACTACAATATACTCGCATCCAATGGATATCTAATGAAAATGTTTTAGCGAGGTTTAATAAAAATTCCAAGTTCCTTAATATAGGATAAGAGTAAAATTGTGGTCAACGTAAGAGAGGCCCATGTACTGCGGTGCTAATAAAACCGCACGAATAGTATCTGTGTTTGTAGTTTAGTTGTGTTGCGGTAGCGTTGTGGAGGTGATATCCGGGAGAATCCGGGCGCGAGTGATATTGATCCGGGAGATCCGGTCAGCGCAACCAATCCGGCACCGACACGCCCAGGACCACCGTCACAAGATAATAGATAATCACTCCTGAACAATACGGGTATTGGAGAAATAAAAATACACAGATTGCACGTGGTCCATGTTCATATATGCTGATATATGGACGTGATACTTGTATATGTATGTTTGGCAGCATATATCAAGCAAAGATATAACTATCACCTAGGAAAGAATGTACAAAAAGATAAAAAGAAAACATCTTGATTAATTTATTTATACAAATTTAAACTATTTTATTGTCAATTTAATTCTATTTGCGTTTTTGAAGATGTGGAAGCTTTCTTTGGCAGTGTACATTAATGCACGGAGAAAATGTGTTTATTTTAGTGCTAAATGCCTTATGATTTACCACAGTCGAGGATAATTGGCAGCGACAATAAATTGTTATAATTTCCATGAAATTGTTTTCAAGCCCCAATGCAGTCATAACACCAATTTTGTTGAAGGTATCGCAGACTGAAAACGTTGTAAAATTATGTAGTGCTGCTAAAAATGTACCAAGGCAATCACTAGGTTGAAGTATTCAGTAATACAATTCGCGCTAGCAAATAACACAATCTGCCTTACTTAACTTAATATAGCCATGGTGTATCTTTTAATCGAAAATATGTTAAGCTTATATGTGGATCAAATAAAAATTACATGAATTTATGTTAGTTTGAGGAATAACTTGCAGTACGGCCAAATAAATTTAAGTTAATTTCAATACTTTAGCATTACACTGAAAAAATTAGCAGACAGGTAATTATCACGATCTTATTATAAATAATACACCAACGGATATTGGATATCACAATGTATAGAGTATTTGATGTGTGCACGTGCAAATAAATGAATACTGAACTAAAATCTAAGTAAAGGAATGTTATATCGTCGCATAACATAAGAGGTATGCCTCAGAATTAATGAGAATCAAGTGTTTAATTGAATGTATCTACAATTTAATTTTGTCCTCTACAAGGTATGTTCCTTTGGAATGAACACAGCGCCTCAAGCAAGTTATCCATTCCTGGTAACAAATCTGGAAGACTTGTTCCGTTAGGCTGTTCAGAACCTGCGTCGTGGGTCTTTGATTATTGTTTAAAACTCATTTTCTTATAGTTATTATTGCAGCACTTTTTCTGTGTGTGTGTCAATTTTTATAATATCCTCGTGACACATTTGGGTTGTTTAATATTTTTAATTAAGGTCCGGCACGACCTGGTCTCGGCTCCACTGTTGTTTCTTCCTTGCGTTTAAATTGTGTAATCACACGGTTAACTGTGGGGACAACGGAATATTTAAAAATTTACTTATTTCACGTTGCGAAGCGCCGCGTTCACTGTGGCCAACGATGCGACCCCGGGTGAAGTCGCTAATATCACTTGAACCTTGTAAGCGAGGCATAGTTGTAACGATACTAAACTATGACGAATTCCTTCCGATACATCTACCCCTACCCTAATGACTAGAGAAAGTTCTTAATTCGTTCTTAGAATTTAGCTGTTTACATATTTATACCGCTTTACCTGGTGTCTATTTTAATCTGTCACCCTAGTGTATATGTACAATAAAAATTTCGATCTACAAACTAGGACTAAAAGAGGAATGTCTGGCCAGGCCCCAACACAATCCAAAGGATTTATTCATGCTTTTCGTAACCGTGGGTGAGACTTGGATCCACCCCTACACACCGGAGACCAAGGAACAGTCGAAGCAGTGAAGTTTTCCGGGTGAATCGGCCCCGAAGAAAACAAAGACCGTTCCATCGGCCGGAAAGGTCATGGCGATCATCCTTTGGGATTCCCTAGGTGTGATCCTCATCGACTATCTGCAGAAGAGAAGGACGATCACGGGGAAATACTACAGCAATTTATTGACCCGATTCGATGCAGTATTGAAGGAGAAACGGCCTCGTTTTCAGTGGAAAAGGTTCTGTTTCACCTCGACAATACACCGGCTCATTCATCTCACATCGTCGAGTCCAGATTGAATGAGTTAGAAAAACTACATCGAAAACCAAAAATATGAAACCACACCAATTTTTCTTCTCGATTCCGGAAACATTTCAGGTCGTCCTCGTAGATGGATTGCACTTGCTATGTAATTACGTTTTTCTTTCTTTCGTTTATTTAATGTATCGAACCAAATATCAGTCATTAGGTTACGTGACATGTTTAGAAACCAAAAGGAAATAGTATATAAAAGAATTTACATTATAAATAGTTAATCTACACTGTGAAATAATGTAAATTTTGAATTTATTATTTTAAACATGTATGATTACTCTTGTTTTCATGTTACAAATTGTATATTTCTTCCTATTATTAGTTTGGTGGTCAGAAAAATGCCTACGGTTTATGGAACTACATCACAGCTGTTAAGAGAACGTGAACCGAATCCTTTATTTTGTTTTGTTTAGAGTATTTCAGCTTTTTTACGTCAATACTATTTTAACTTAGGATAGTTATAAGAATATATTTAAAGCAGAATTCGCGACATCTGGTGTTGTGCTTTAACATTAAATTTGGGAAAACTTTCCTTCCAACCCCTAGCGACCATTTTCTATTCCCAAACCTGTCATTGGGAGGAAAGAGATTTGCATCAAATGAGGAGGTAATCGCTGCTACAGATGGGTATTTTGCAGACCTCGAAACATCCGATGTTTTGCGTTACTTTCTCTTAACGAATTTACTGATGTAAACTATTCCAGATATTATGATACGATTATATGATATGCATATAGAACGATAATAAGACCAACACCTTGCTTTCGATACGTTTTCTCTGCTATCTTGATTACTGAAACACGTCATGATGAGGAAACATAGGTGGGGGGTTTTCCACTAGCGGGAATTATATCCATTTCAAAATCTAATAGAAAACTAAACATCATACTTTTCCGACGGCTTGAAGAGATTGGGGCACCGTTTGAAAAAGTACATTGATCTTCGAGGAGACCTACATCAATAAATAAGAATGAAAAACCACACCAATACCGTGTCTTTCTTGTCGATTCCGGAAACATTTCAGGTCACCCTCGTACATGACGTTGAGCATTTAACCGGTGTTGGTTACTGTTGACCTGTGTTTTACACACAAAAATACTGTACGGTAAAACGTTGATATTGCAAACAATGCAATTAATGACAGTGCCAGTGTATGCTAATTTCGAAAATCGGTAAGGAAACCTACTAACACTTGTCCAACATAACATAGAACGCTGTAGATTCGCCATCATCAATCTAACCCGATATTCGTACACATTCTAACTGTATGTGTATAAATCCCATCTTCGAGTATGTCATACCGCTTTCGAAACATATCATCGACACCAATAAGTGCTTGGGTATAATTTAACTGTGTAAAACCTAAGTAATTAGTGTTTTGGGAGAAATGGACTTACTTATGAATAAATGTTACTAAAATTTTATGAAACATACACCTCAAGTTAAATCACCTGCTCATGCATAATGGAGACGGAAGTAATTAAGCACGTTGGTGCTATTCCATACTTACGGATTCTTATTTCATCAAGAACGCGTGGCTAGAACTATTAACATCAATCTAACTTGCAGCATTTTTCATTAAGAGTTCTTAATAGATGCGCATTTGGAGTAGGTACATCTAATAGAAAAACAGGCGGCTATGGATCACAAGAAATGACTTGCTTCGTCCGACCCATGGCTATTTTCCTTAATATTAAACCGTTCTAATTAATAAAAATCTTTTATCCGGTGCTATCGCTTACTTCACCTTACTTACTTCATATAAAAAAACAGAATCGGAACCGATGGCAGTACTAATGGTTCTCGTATACCATATTCGATGCGAGAGAAAAAAAATATTAATTTCACATATTTGGTCGCGTGCTGACGATACTTTGCTTTGTGGCGGTAAAAAATTACCTACCGAAACGCATTGTACATCCCATTTCGGGCTGATGTTCCCGTTTTACGACAGAAATGATTGATTCGAGCTGTTTCGCGCGCACTTCATTTTCGATGAGTCTACGACACCTCTGCTGTTGCGTTAGAATTTCGCTGACGTTGCGGAAAAAATGGCACATGTTTTACGGAAGAGCTTCACCTGTGCGTTTATCATTAAGACCGGCGTTCTCGCTCGTCGTAATTATCGAAAGATGGGAGAAAAAGTGGAAAGCGAAACGAAATAGGATTGACGGAGACAAATAAGTTTTAATGTTTCGCAATAAATTAATGTTGCTCTCTTTCCTTGTTTAATAAGTGCGTGGCATTTGGTCTTCTAAATTATATTGCGGAAGTATAAGGTGATTTTGAGTTGTAGGCAGGTACGTACCTGAATTGCAAAAATGTTAATCTAATATATTTTTATTATAATAACAACAATATATTGGAATGCAGTGGTAGCTCTAAAGAAGCGAATCCTAGCCGGAAATTCGCCAATTCGTACGGGCTTGCAAAAGTCCATAGAGGAGGTCCGCGAAAAAATATTGTAATGATGAAACTTTAGATCCCCAATCTAAAAAAGATAATGAAAAATTAAGTTTAGTTTACTGCGCGGTAAAAAAAGTGGAACAACAAATCAATTACATGTCAAATTTATGAATATTACCACTTAGCTTAGAACTAATAGAAGAGGAACAAATGGGCAAGATGGCTGTGCCATTATTCAACATATAACACATGGGATGAAAAGTCCCGGGCCTAACACATAGATGACGTTAGTTTTATTGCAGTCACCTTTCTCTTAGTTAGTACTAAGCTTCAAAAGACAACTGTTAAAATTTCATGATATTCTATTCATTAGTTTGTGAGTTATTGTGCTAAGAGTCACGCTACTTTTGTTATTTTCAAAACAATGGATCAAAAACAATTTCGTGTTTTAATTTTACACTGCTTCTTGATGGGAAAAAATACCGTTCAAGCGAAGCAATGGCTTGAAAAGTGTTATGGGGACTCCGCTCCATCAGAAACAACAATAAAACGTTGGTTTGCTGACTTCAAACGTGGTCGTAGAGACACCGATGATGCAGAACGCAATGGACGTCCAAATGAGGCGGTAACACCAGAAAACATCAAAAAAATCCACAAAATCGTTTTGAATGATCGAAAAGTGAAGTTGCGTGAGTTAGCTGACATCGTAAAGATATCAAAAGAACGTATTGTCTTTATATTGCATGAGCATTTGACTATGAGAAAGCTCTGTTCAAAGTGGGTGCCGCGTTTGCACTGTTGACCAAAAACAAGAACGTGTTGATGATTCTGAGCAGTGTTTGGCCATGTTTAAACGTAACAAACCGGAATTTTTGCGTCGATATGTGACAATGGATGAAACCTGGATCAATCACTTCACTCCGGAATCAAAACGATCGTCATCTGAGTGGACAGCAACCTCGTCCAAAGCGCCCGAAAGCACAACAATCGGCTGGAAAGGTTATGGCCTCGGTATTTTGGGATGTGCGTGGTGTAATATTCATTGACTATCTAGAGAAAGGAAATACCATCAACAGTGAATATTATATAGCGTTATTGGAGCGTTTGAAGGCCGAAATTGCAAAGAAACGACTGCATATGGCAAAGAAAAACATTTTGTTTCATCAAGACAACGCACCGTGTCACAAGTCAATCAAAACAATGGCAAAACTACATGAATTGAATTTCGAATTTCTCCCACATCCACCGTATTCGCCAGTTTTGCCTCCCAGCGACTACTGGCTGTTCGCAGACCTCAAAAAAATGCTCGCCGGTAAGAAATTTCGCACGAATGAAGAGGTTATCGCTGAAACTGAGGCCTATTTTGAGGCAAAAGATAAATCGTTCTACAAAAGTGGTATTGAAATGTTAGAGCGGCGCTGGAATGATTGCGTTGCTCTTGATGGAGATTACGTTGATGAATAAAACTAATTTTGAACCAAAAAAACCGTGTTTTCTTTGTTAGGCCCGGGACTTTTCAGCCCATGTGTTATAGAGCTTTAGTTCATATAATTACAGATTTAAATTGATCTCCAACTTATTTGAAACAGATTTTAATTCAAAGCAAGGCAATTGTGAAGAATATATTTGAAAAAGAATCCCAGTTATGGTTGGATGGGTTTATGTTAACGGCAAACTTTGTTAGTATCATCAAATCATAAAAGTTATACTCCTATTAGTGAGATATGTTGATACTGAGGAGGGCATAGAAGTTTACTTAATTTTTCCACGTGAAGTACTTGATGAAACCTCCCACCAACTATATAATTACGTTTCTGAGGTATTAGAAAAATGCAATGTCTCTAAAAAGATTATATTATTAACACCAAATAACACAAGTAGTAATTTTTCTGGTAAGAAAAGAAAGGGAATAATTTATTCAGTCAACTTGAAAGAAAAAAGAAAGCTTAGTGTTTTAAGACACTGTTGATATATATACTTACAATGTGCTTATTAAATATTAAGTTTGTATCAAAAAATATGCCGAGATCTCTATACTCCTCACAACGCGTTAAAATTTCACCGCCAACACCATACGCATATCTCACTGTATTTGTTCTACGGACAAATCTTTGCACCTAGCAATATTTAGCGGTAAATGGTTCTCTAAACACCAAAGATGAATAGATAGCAGGTAGAATAGCAGCAACTAGATTCTACAAAATGTTCAATACCTAATGCATTATTTGAAATTATATTGGTAGTATGTTCTTCAGTTTCTAAATATCGAGTTACTGTCCCATAACTGGGTTTTACAATTTCAGTTGCCCCTTCTTTTTCGCTTCATCACTGTTATTTTCTTGAATTAAAACTTGCTCAACAAAATCTATATGACTGGGAATACACGAACTAATGAGATTATTATCCACTGACACAAATTCATCTATTGTTTCTAGATTCACGATATTAGTGTTAACATTGTTTTTTGTGTTTTATAAGTTTTTTACTATTATGTATTCTATCTTCTTTGCATTATTATTTTCATTTAGAATATTATTTTATTTTCATTTTTATATTTATTTATTTTCATTCTTATATTTATTTATTTTGCTCTCTTATATCCAATTTTATTTTAATATGTATGTACATTACGCATTGTATATGTATGCAAGTCAGCCATTCGCATTACGCTAGCTAAAACTGCCTAATTAGAAATCATTCACTGCAACGTCGTCGGATATGTAATGGGAGTTTTCTTGAAATTTAAGGTACACAAGCATAGGCAGTCGTCTCCCGCGCGACAGTCGAGGTATTAGCGATCGTGCACTCTCGGTCACCTTTCGTGCCTCGTCGTAACGTGTACAGTAACGTCGTCGTAAGATTATTAGAGATTTCTAAGTTTTTCTAGTTTTGGCGAGAATCGTCGAGGACGTTGTCAATACATTTATTTCTGGCGGGAGTCATTTGGTAACGTCGTCGGACCACATGTATAGATTTTTTTAATAAGTTTAAATTCTCGATTTTCTATCATCGTACGTCGAGGCTACTGTGTCCATTGTCGTCTATACATATTTTTAGTCTTCAGTTAAGTTTGTGTCGGAAATTATTTTGGTGAGATTGTCGGCGCGCATGTATAGACCTCCTCTACAAGTACGATCACTCCGCTTCTTGCTGACGGTCGTTGCGGCCGCAGCGCCCGTTGTCTTTTGTACGTTTGTTCGGTCCTTGTCGTATCGGGACTTAGAAATTTTTCATTTAGTTGCTCGTCATGTAGCGGACGAGTGTCACGGACCAGTTTTCTTATGTAATGTCGGCATCATCGCTCCGTTTTACTTGTCGGTGCGCAGTTCGCACATTTGCTGGTTACTGGATTTTTCCCTTCTTTGGGGCGCAGTAGTACAGAGCTAAAGATTGCACATAGCGTAATATTTCAAACGAGAACGCCTGGGTAGCTGTGACATTACTTTTGTATTGAGATCGGCTATTATCGCTACTGTCGCCCTCGACCAGACGTTCAAGCTCTAAGAGATAGGGTGGGTTCCCTATAAATGTGAATATAACAAACGTATTTGGTCAAGTACAAATACATGCCAATAATACAGGGCCAAGTCCCTTAGGCAAATTTAAAACAAGGAAAGTATATTAGGCTCCCGGAAAGGGACATATAAATAAGCATAGCACCGAGGTGCGCTTATAAATTTAAGAAATAAATAGTGTTGGCTCCCCTATAAAAAGGTAGTGGTGCATGCAAACAGATAGAGGCATTAGTACATGCCTCTGACAAAGCTTCAGCGGAAGCATATAAGAGTTTAACCTTTTGAACAGAATTAAGGCATAGCGTTGCAACGTACATGCTGAGGCATTACTTTATGTTGCTACCAATGAAAATACATATACACATGCTAATGTACATTACATGTATAAGAGAGCTTGAATAACTGCAATTATTGCAAATATATATATCTTACGTACATCGTACATGTACATAGGCAAGAGTGGAAACCGTGTAACCATTTCATTTTTAAATATATTTTTTTGCGCATGCGCATTGAGTTTCACTGTACAACCTTTCCTCTAGTAAATAAGCGAACATACTCTACAAGTAAGTATTGGTCAAGTAATTTAGGAAATTACGAGCAGGCTACAGCGGCGTTGTTCTTCAAACCAGGAGAACGTAACAATTAGGATCCTGCAAATTATCTTGTAACCATACACTTAAAGGCAAATTATCGTCATCGATGTTATCATATTTTATAAGGCATTGAGACAATGGTAAATCGTCCTTTTTCCCAGGCGCGCTGAAAACTATTTTTTAAGGTTTCTTGCGAAATTTGTTGCCGAGCTTTGGCTAACATTCATTAGAAGTTCCAGCGTCCAAATTCATAATATGTCTCATTACTAACAGGCGTCGATAATAGTATTTTAAGCTATGAATAATTCCTTGGTCCATTGGCTGCATCACGGAGGTGGAATTCGGTGGTAGATACTCCAGACGAATATTTTTAAGATGACTTATACGGGGATGAGCTAGACAGTTATCGACCAATAATGAAATTTTTCGCCGCCGCTCAGTAGAAGTACTCATTTTTAATACGTAAAGTTGCAGTTAATAATATATCTAAACAAATGCATCTAACTTTAACGAAGGATAACTGCAACTCGTACTAAGAAAAATAAGAAAATCCCTTTAGTACATTATATTATACGCCCCACCTAATAGCGATTGTGGTGTGTAAGCTTCTACTGTTCGGTTAAGAAAGGTAATTCCCCGGTATTTAAAGATTTATATAACAAGTAAGTTACTAAAAAATCAAGCACGTTATAAAAAAACAACATTTTTTTAACAGGATTTTTTGTACGTAATAACAGAAGTACGTAATATCAGGACAAAAATACATTATTTGAAACAAAGCTTTGCCGGGATCGTACACTGTATCCAAAAGTACATTATATACGAGTCCTTTACAAGCGAGCTCTATTGTAATTTGAAAAACTTTAGAAACGTTACATACAATATAGATATCGGACAGTAATCCCAAATGTTATTTCTCGACGCCGACTTAAAAACAGGAGTAACACGATACACTTTCCAGTAACTTGAAAAACTCCCAGTCTCCTCAAATATTTCCCTTAAATAATTAGCTAATAACAGACCACAACAAGAACACAACGTGAAGTAGAAAAATCCGCACTCAATGTAATTATTCGAGGAACGATTTATCCTAGACACAGATCCGAACCTTTAACCATTAAATCACAATATTCAGGTAAGTAAATCACTCTACATTTCCCTGAAGTATTTGCAGTGAACTTGGTCGGCGATTCTTCGGAGTTTTTATTTACATAGCGGAGGATTTAGAATCTAAGTCAATCTCGAGTAAGTACTCGGGCCCATTGTTGTAATGTTTCTCGGTGTTTTACCGGACAAAGCTCGAGACCGTGACGGCGACCGTGGCGCCACTTACTCAAGTGGATGACAATGCAGTTCAGCGACGGAGTGCATCTATATGCACCTTATACCTCCTGCATGACTTTGAGAACCCGAGCCCACAACGTATTTAATATTATATTGGTTATCGTAAATTGATAAATATTGTATGTGTACACGCATACAAGAGTGGTGTGTATTGTGAGCGCGATGATGTTCGATTTTAATTTATTTTTACCAGCAACAAAGTCTATAAATGTTTTAATTAAATCCGGTAATTGAGTTAGGTTCATCGTTTTACGGTATATAGGCAAAAAATTTGTGTACATCTATTAGTAAAGTACAATGGTGCATTCTCGATGTGCAATTTCTTTTATCTCATTAACATGGGTTAAGGTTAAGAGCTACAGTACCGATTAAGTAAGTATTAATAAGTTAATTTAATTAAAAACTTTTGTTGATTTTATTTTAAATGCGCATTCTTTCGCACATTCGATGGGAAGTTAATAAATAAGGCATTAACAATGATAATGAAGCCTTAATATTATTTCTTTTCTTCAACGTTAACAATGAAACGCAAAGTTTTGGAATGCCATAGAAGAAACCTTTTTTTATTTATTTATTTTTTTAATATTAAGAACTTGAATTAAAAAAATTATAAGCTTAATAGTGAATATCTTGAATAAAGTTTAACATCATTTAATACGCAATACTTTATAAAGAAAAAGGAATCGGTTATGAAGTCGCAAGAAAAAGCTTAATTTTACAACATTTGGGTTACCAAGAAAGTATGTACTTGGCATATTAAATCAGATACACTGCTCAAAATAATTAGACATTCCGCATCACTATGACTGCAAGGGGTGTGGTGTTGTACGATGCGTAAATATCTCACTACCATTGAATCATTATACTGGCCAACAAATAAAAAGAATTTTTGATGACTAGAGATCTTACACTTGTTTTTAACTAATATACATACGCCAATAACGAATACGAAACCCATTTTCCCTATCACATCACGTTTTTTTTCTACTGCATTTCTTATTTACCGATTTCAAAATTCTTGAAAATTGTTAACAAAATACAGCAAATTCTTAATCATTTAAATAATTAAAAGAAAGAAAATAAAGAGTTTTGTAAATGAACCTTTAGTCGACAGAGAAAAACTAATTTTTTCCACCTCTTCACATCAAATTGGGTCTTATGAAGGAATATGTTAGAGCTCTAGATTTGCATGGGGATGTTTCAAGCATGTATGAGGGTAGCATTATATTTTTTATTTTTCCACATAGTCCACTCTACACTAATGCACTTAGTCCATCGGTGCTCCAATATCTCAACAATCTCCTGGAAAAATTTTTGTCTGACCTCTGCAAATCACCTCTCTACAGCTCACTTCATAATTACTGGAAAATTTTGCTCCACATAAGACTTCTTTTAATTTAGGGAACAGCCTGTAATTATTAGAGGCCAGATCCGGCGAATATGGCGGGTGCTCCACTAATTTAAAGCCTGCTTGGTGAATAGCAGCCATAGCAGTACCAGATGTATGGCTGGGAGCATTATCTGGATGGAACGGCACACCGTGTCTTAACTTTCCTCGCCGTTTCTCTTTAATAGCGTCTCGTAACTTAGAAATTAATTGTGCGCAGTAGGCCTCTGTAATGCTCTCTCCAATTTTGCAAATAGTTAGTCAGAATAATTCCTTGAGCAACCCAGAACAGAGATAGCAAAATCTTCCCAGCAGATGGCACGACCTTAAATTTGCGTGGAGGGGGAGAATCGTGATGTTTCCACTCTCTACTTTGCACTTTGGTCTCGGGATCATAGTGGCGCACCCATGACTCATACATGGTCACATACCGATTAAGAAAGTTCTCTTTGTTTGCTTAGACACTTATAAATCATCATCTGAAGGCAACCAAGTGTTCTATAATGTCTAAAGTAAATATATTGAAAAGATCAATCTCCATTCTCTTCGATTTATATCTTCTTGCATATGCCTCTCCATCTGTGTTTTGCCTTTGATCTCTTCCTGTCATCTGAATACGACAGCTCCACCAAAGTCTGCCTTTACTTCCTACAGCCAAGTAGTTCTAGGTTGGTCAACGTTTTCTTCTTCCACATTATCCATCATTATTTTATAAATTCTCATTTTTGTTTTTTTATAATATATATATTTTACTTTTCAATAGTCCTCTCTTTGCTTGGTAGGTTTTGTTTGTATTCATCAATCTTTTCCTTAGCTCTAATAGCTACTCCTAAGTATTTAAATGCATCCACCATTTCAAATGTATAGTTGCCTATTTCAATTGTGCCACTCCCATGTTTTCCATCTAGTCTCATTGTTTTTATTTTTTTCGGATTTATTCTTCTGCCCCTCTCCCTTCCCCCATGAATTCTCTACACTTAGAGCATCTACCTTGCGAGGTAAATTCTTGTATAGGATTCACTGGACAATTTATACGTTTAGGAATCAACGCTCGAATATTACTGATTGCAGAGAATTACCTGGTGTGTGAACTTTTGGAATAGTGGAATTTGAATTTGATAGTTTAAATTTCAAATTGTTCTTAATTAAGTTAATAGTGTTTCTGGTGCCTCTTGTCATCGAAAGTGAGGGAATTTTCCTTAATTTTCTCTACGGCACTGACATTTTGTTGACGCGATTGCAATAATTAGAAGTGTTCACAGTAACTATTCTCCTTCCTTCATTGGCCTTTAGGTCAATGAAAATCGAAATGAGATTTTAACTTTATACCCGTTTACAACAAAATGTTTAATAGTGACATCCAGATATTTATAGTGTTTGTCTTACCTTGGAATTATAAAGTGATCTTCTGTCTATACATAGTTTTTACCCGTTTATTTTAGACAGAGCTCCTTAAACTTTTTATTTTGGCCCACCATTTTATTTAAACTTTTAATGTCTTTGGAGGGAACACCATTTTTGAGAATTGTTTTCGTCCAGGTTTTGCATTATTTTCAGATGCAGTGTGTACACTTTTAAGTTACTACGTCTAACATGGCGATATCTTATTTCACTTTCGAATACGTGTAATAACATTTGGCAGTTCAATTTCCAATTACTGGCGTTATGGACTATATAAGATTGTATAATTGTTTATTTGTCATTTAGAAAATACGCAGCAATGAGATCGAATTGTATATTGATTTATACCAATATGTATGGCATCGCGATGCCACAAAACATCAAAAAACTTCGGATCGTTAAGATTACAACATGAAGATACAAATCCTGCTGGATACGGACCACTACAACAAACTAAACAAGGACACAACCACAAAGGTAGAAAAACAAACCAGAGACGTTATCAAGGAATTATCAATCCCAAAGAAGACTATTACCATCAGGGAACCGACCACCAAGACTGTACGGACTGCTAAAGATACACAAACCTGGCAACCCTCTCAGATCGATTGTTAGTACATGTGGCTCACCTACCTACGAATTGGCCAAATATATCGCAAAACAACTAGCACAATGCTCCGTTAACATAAAAAGCTTTGTCAAAAACTGGTATCTTTCGACGTCGAATCATTCTTCACCAATGTACCAGTGGAAGACACACTAGAGATCATCAAGCAACAACTACCAAAAGGACTACAGCCGGATCTGATTAATTTGGCGAAACCTTGCCTTACGTCGACATACTCCCTATGGAACGGAGAATTCTACGAACAAGCGACTGGTGCTGCAATAGGATCTCTTCTATCACCTATAATCGCTAACATATTTATGGAAGCATTCGAACTTGAAGCCATCGAATCTAGCAGGATGAAACCTAAATGCTGGTACAGATATGTAGAGGACACCTTTGTCACATGGCCTTTGGCATGCGTTCTTGAAAGCAATTTTCAGCTTTAAATGTAATGAAGTCTTTAGCCCCCTTAGCCCCACCCTATTTGTGTTAAAATCTTATGATCGAGCGCGTTCAAAAGATGCTTCCAAGGTACCTTTGCTTTTGTATGGACAATGTGTACCCTGATAGAAGCAGTAAATATTATAGCCTATCTTCGAAGTACAACTTCTTGTCTGTTCCTAACTGGCGTGAGGATTACAGTGTGGAGTTGCTTTGTAAAATGTTAAAAAACAACATCGATACACCAGCTCTTCTAGCGTAAATAAATTTTATTCATCGTATTCGACTCTTTAGTGTTTTTTAAGTACTTAGAGCTAGTACCAACATCTTGCTTAAGATACCTATTAGATGTTAAAGTATTTTGATTGTAAGAAAATCATTTATTTAAATCCAGACACATCCAATTTACTAGTGGACTAATAGAGTCATCTAGAGGAATTCTAATCGTTTTGGTTGATTATTGAACAGTTGTACAAATTGTTAATGCATTATATTACAGATTATTCACACAGTAATTTGCGACCCAGACAATAACTAACCAAATGAATCTTTGATAAATTTAAATTTTGTAATTTAATCCTAAATATGAGGGCCTTTTTTCACTAAAGAGATAAAGAAGCTATTTAAAATGTACCAACATCCATTAATCAGTATTTGGCACTGAAATGAAAACGTTACGGGCATTCCATTACTCCCACAGCGCGGCATACAATCACAATCGTATAATAAATACTAAAAACCTAATTAGGTCTAATTGAGCATCCCTAAGCCGTCGTCTATCTGCGTCGATGTTTCCCAATTAATCGGCCTTCACCGTCGCGTAGGCGTTTTTTTTTTAAATATCACATAGTACTTCGGTGCACCCACCACATAGGAACTTGTCATTCTGAGGCTGACAGCTGTAGTTGTTACTGTGGATCCTTTGTTTCGCCTCCTCCTCTTCGTCCATCTCTTCGCTTACTACACATAAATATATTACATGATTGGCTTATCCTGTAAATTGTTTTATTTATTCTCGTGTAACGACAACGTTACGTTCGCTTAGCAGGATATGTGAGCATGTATATACACAACAGTTCGTTCTTGTCTGTTTTTTCGTCGTTCTTTTTTATCTGGCAATTGTTAATGCGTTCACATCGCATGAACATGGTGGTATAATGATGGCCGGAGCGGTTAATGGTCTGTGACAAATTTAACTACATGCCTAATTACCAGCAAAAGCTTTAGAATTAACAGAATACTCCGACTTCCATTAAGAATGAACGAAGGTTTAAGAATGTCTGGTATATTGATTCATCTTGAGTTAGTATTAATAGTACTATCTCATTTTGTAACTTTATTTTTAACATTGAAGAAGTTTTGTTGATGAAACAAAATAAATAACTATATCCAACATTTTGAATTGTTGCGTTATATTAATCACTTATAGAGTATTGATTCAAACTGGAATGCACACAAACACACTAAAAACAGACTACTTTTAGAAGAAACACATACGTCAAAAACAATATTATTATCATGGCGGTTTGTAAACAGTTAATTCTACCATCTACCGTATCCCAATCTCCATGACGCTCTATCCCTAAAACCATCTTCCTTCAGTCTTCTCTTCTCCATAGCTTCTTTAATTTCTTCTTCTCCTTCTTGGTCTTCCTTTTTCCTTCTATTAGCAGGCTTTCTAAACCTTTTGTGGTAGTCATGCCTGGTCAATTCTTTTATACATTTACTATTATATATTAGTCTTTAGTATATCATTTCCACTATCCATCTTCTTATTCAATACCCACACTTCACTTCCATATGTAAAACTGTGTTACCTAACAAAAGAGTGGAACATCCGGGTTTTTCTTTTCTTCGAAATATTGCCATTCCACACCACAGGGTGTAGTTGTCTGATTATAGTTCTTTCCTTTTTTTATTCTGTAGTCAAGAACAGTAGAAGCGCAAAGAACTGTACAAAGAATTTAAAACATTTGAAGAGCATTTTACGCCCATAAATATGCCACAAATACTATAATTTTCCCTTTTATAACAGAAAAGAGACAAGATCATTAAAGGTATGTTGTAATCACCACAATCTATAAAAAAAATTCTGGAGCGATCTTGATAGAGAAATTCGTCGGTGGAGTCTTCATTTTCTTTTTCTCGTATGATGATTCTGCTTCTTTTTGTACCCATTTTCCCACTCTCTTCTATTTATTGCCGTTTCCTCTTCCATTTCTTCTAAGTTTTTTCCATTTCTTATACCGATTTCTCTTATCTGGTCCATCCATTTACTCCTAGGTCTTCCTATTATTTTCTTTTTTAGGTGTCTCTTTTCATCCTTACTATAGGTCCGTACCAATTCAATTGTTTAATCCCTATGCTTTTTTAGTTTCTTGCTTCGCTATTTTCCTAATATCTTCATTCTTGATCCTATACTATTTTGTTTTCCCTTGTAGTCTTCATTTCCCTTGCATTTATCTTTAGTTCATTTTCATTCCGCAATGTCCCAAAATGATTGAGTTTATGCTCACAGCTTTTGGGAAGCAGCTGAAATAATTCATAAAGCAGAAAGGGAACATCATCCTATGTCATAAAACTGCGTTTCTTTGAGCAAGAAGTAAAAGCATGGTGTGCTAACAGTTAAAGTAATATTTTACAAAAGGCGGCAAAAGCCTTAAGTGATACTATGTTTGCGAAAAGACTCTGGATATTCCAACAAAATTTAACACCAGCCTACAAAAGCAAATCCGACCCTCAGAAAGTCCAGACCTCAATTCTTCGAACTACAAATTTTGAGCAGTTTTTTTATATTTTTGTACGGGTTATAACATAACAAAAATAAATAATATACATTTTTTGCTTGATTCTCTTTAAAGAATGGAGGCTTTTATATTAAAGGCAGAACTTATGGCATGATAGGGTATAATAATTGAAATTGTTCGTAAGGAGATTAACAAATAATAATAATAATATACATTTTATTCAGTAATGACATTAAAGCGTTGAACAAATCAATATAAATACATGTAAATATGTACAATAAATATAAATAACAACAACATATTGTTCACAACATTGATCAATACTGACGTCAACATTTAAAATTAAAATTTATTTTCAAGAAATTCAACAATGGAATAGACCATCATCTTCTGAAAATATGCACGCAATTGACTTGAACTTGCTGACTTCGCTATATTTCAGTTCGTTCGGTAAATAATTCTACACTTTAACAACCTCAGTCGTTACACTTTTAAAAACTAATGTCTTACTTGTTTGTTGAGGCAATAGGTGTCCTGTTTTGATACCGCGGGTGTTGTGCGTATACACCAGCTCTTGATTTTAAAAAAAAATTAAAAAACATGGCGCACTTAAGTATGTAAATAGGAGGCAAGGTAAGTACTTTATGTTCTTTAAATAAATCTTTGCATGATGTTTTAGATAGTTGCCGTTGGTCTTACACTAGATTGGCCTATAAACCCAGTTTCATTTAAATCGGTGAGACACTTTTGCCTACCTTCCCTTGTTAGTGTTGAAGTTACTTCGTTTTCCAGATTGTCATTTATCGCTCTAATAATACCGGACATAGGCATCAATATATAAAGTTGTTGGATATTGTAATGTCTGCGAGAGATTGTTTGCATTCAATAAAAATAACAGCAAGCCTAATATAGAACCTTGGAAAACTCCTCGCATTGCTGTTGGAAAATCTAGATAATCTATTATATATAAATTCATATGACAATCTTCTAGCAACAGTAAAGCTTATTGATGAAGCATAGAGAGAAATCACTTACTTCCCATTGAAGCTTCCAATAAAGAACCCTTCTAGCCAATGGTCTATTACTTTCTATTGTATACTTTATATATCTTTCGTATTCGCTAGAATTGGTTTCGACATTACTATTTCTGTACAAACATAATCTATCTAAGACTATTGCATAGCAAAATAAGGGAAAACACTAATACTCTTGATCAAGGGGGTGGATTTAGAAACTACTGATGTTGTTTCTGGAAGAAATAGTGCTGCGTTTTGTTTCTGTACAATTTTGAGATTTTTATTTACTCATTAAGCAAAGCATTACTACTTTCGGATAAGTAGATATGCTTATAGTTACTTACGTATATATTTTTATCTGCTGAAGCTAGCTAAAGTTTGATTAAACAGTGGCAATTCAATTTTGCCAATATTGTGACGAAAAAATCTTTTTTCAAGGTTTGATAGTTGTCAAATTGTTGGCATGGATGTACTAGTTCTGCGCCAATTTCTAAAACTTTCAGAAAAAATAAACTGAAACATATTGCACTATTGAAACACGAAAATTTCAAAACAAATCATCGATTGAAGACTTACTAATATTTTATCTAGAGATTTCTGTTTTTCATCCTATTTCCCATTTAAGTTATTCTAAAAACTTTCTGTCACTTTTCTCGGGCAAAAGAAGATGGGAGATGAATATTGTAATACCAGGCTTCAAATTAATATACAATAATCAAGATAAAGTATCTCTAAAGCTGCCTGGTTTGTCGAAAACTTTTGCTCGCTTTAATATACATACGTACAGCCTTATAACGTCGGTTCATTTATGTTCCTCAGGTGTGTATCTTAATTCGTTCGGTCATTTGAAACTCCTTAATGATACGCGGAGAAGTAACCATTCAACAATGACATGTTGAAATATTGCGTATTGCTCGAGCGACTTGCTCTAATGTCCGGCAATAAAACAGTTCGTTTATTAAATCGAATAGACGGTGGAGATAAAATGAACAATACGTGAAAAAAAGCGGCCCTAATGACTAAATTAACGGTGCCCGCGTAACTATATACTACGTATATCGAATAAAAAAGGGATATACATGCACATGTACTCTATGGTTGTTGAAAGTTGTAATCTACGGTAATGATGAAGTTATTAAAACGCTACGACCGTAATTATCCAGGGTGTTTAAAGGGGACTAACTTCCCACGCCTCAAGTAACTAAGGTTTATAAAAGGAACGGATTTTTGGCTTTCTTTCTTTCTAAATTTTCTTGGATTTTATATAACAATATACAAAACTAAAATCGTTTTAGAGTTAAAGTTATTTGTTTGTCACAAACTATTAGTATTATGTTTTTGAAGTGGGTAGTAACAGTTCTTTGATCTCGTAGAGGAATTGTTGCTTTCGAGAGATATATCGCGACCATATTTTTGGAGTCACTTCGAGATTGGATAACTTTTGTCGGCTTTCCTTTACCTTTGAACACTCAAATAGTTTATTTTCTAACACGTATGAGTAAATCTAAGGTTCATCGCCACTGATGCTGTAGTCGTATTTAGAGTTTTTGGTATTGAAGCGGTCTAAAGTTTCTTGACATCAATTCAATCTAGCTGATTTCTGTTCTTTGACCAACAGATGGGGTATTCAACGGAAAACAATTTTTTTATGGACAATTTTTCATGCAAACTTTTTTTAATTGAGATCTTTGAAATCCCTAATGATGCCTTAATCTCCCGCTATATCATATCTTGCATAGCATCGACGTTCTCCTGAGTGACTACCGTTTTAGGTGCATCCGATTCATCCGCATTTCAACACGTTTCTCCATATCAACGAGAAATTGTTGACTGGTGTGGTGCTTCATTTCCGAAAAGAAAAAGCCATTCGGCGAAGCATTCTTGTTATAGAGAGAACTCGAAAATTATGAAAAAAATATTGCGCGAGAATGTCCCTCTATGCAAAACTTAAAAGATATCCCTCGTAATAGAAATGCAAATATTCCGAAACGAATAGAACCCACGTTGTTTGACGTTGCCACAGTCAAACAGAAGTTCTCCTACCATTGGACTACGGGGCCGCTTAATAAAATTCCTACAATTCACAGGTATAGCAGTAAACTCCACTCACACAAATTTATTAACTATGCGGAACGCAGCGTTTCGAGAGCACGTGGGCTCTCATTGTCAACCGTGTTATCGACTGCTGAAAGTTCCTACAGTTTAATGTAAGCATCATTTCCATTTATTCGCTAG
Source organism: Trypoxylus dichotomus (assembly GCA_023509865.1). Taxonomy (NCBI): domain Eukaryota; kingdom Metazoa; phylum Arthropoda; class Insecta; order Coleoptera; family Scarabaeidae; genus Trypoxylus; species Trypoxylus dichotomus. The sequence goes on from CM042081.1 coordinate 43,286,347, forward strand.
TCCGTAGTATTTCTTGCTAATACTTTCTAAATCACATTTTACCTGACTGACTTCTGGTTGATAGCTTTTGTTGATAGCTTTGGCATGTCTCGGTTCAAATTGTAAAAGTACCTTCTTTGCATCATTAGAATGTTCGCAGTAGTAAAACTCGGACTTTAACCATGTTTGCCTAAAGCGTAGTAATCGGCTGTGGTGGTTCAGGCACTTTGGGACAGAGTTCGTGAAATCTTTTTGTACGTTATGGAGATTTTAGAAATACTGCCTTCGTATGAGCTATTACATTTAGTAGTGGATAACATGTACGCATCAATTGCGCCACAAGGTTTAAAGCATGGATTTTACATGTTACAAGTAATAGATTGCATAACGGCAGCCGAAGTTCAAACTAGTTGCTTTATAACTTAACCTTGTTTAAATAAAGAGAATACAGAAGCTGTTGCGAAAGTTTATTTGTTTATAACAACGTATCCTGTGGTCACGTATATTTTTTCTCATTTAAGTAATTCTCAACTTCTTACCAATTATCGGACTCCATTACTAAGCACATACCCCAACCGATATACCTGTATAAAGAGGGACAATATAATCCTAAACCTCGCCTCAACTTATACATTTAACTTTCAACCAACATACAAGCATTTACATAGGCATATTTTTAAAATTGTCATTTATAATTATACTGAAATATTAAGGCTATAATACGTACGCTTAATTAGGTACAACGCGAGCTAAAGTAAATTACTAGCACACTACAAATTACTAATTTTGATTGTCAATTAACTTTATATATTAAGTGAATAAGCAAGAGCATTATCTAGAGCGAAAAAAAGAAGGCTCAATAATTTTTCGTTACTTAATCACTAGTTTTGAAAGTTTTCTCTTACCAAAATATAAAAAAAGTAGTATTTAAGTGGAAGCCCACTATTATATTTTGTGAAATTTAGTACGTATCTAAAAGGAATTTTGTTTAAATTACAAAAATACTGTCAGCTTCATTACAACGAGAATTCACGTGCTCTTGAAACCATTGAGTTTCGAATAAATTAACAATTTGTATGGTGTGGAGTTTACTCCGATACCTGTGTTTACATATATATATACTTAAAACTTGCCTTCTTTTCATATCTTGCAGCGGACGTAATTTCATAATAAGTTATAGTAATTCCAGTCATTAGTGTAAGATATTTATTTAACCAAGGCGTTAAGGCATTTTGCAATTTAATGAATGAATTAACATTTTGAGTGATCCAAAGCTTTCGAGACTTACATGGGGCCAATTATGCTGCATGTATCGAAATCATAAAGTAAGCTAGTGGCATATAATGAAAAGTTTTAGTTGGCATTCAGCTTTCATATCGCAAGCAATGAATAGTGAAGAATTTCTCCAAACTGTTTTAAAGCTGGGAGTAACGTTAAGTAATGTGGACAAGAAAAGTATTACACCGCCCAACAAAATAAATTTTTTGTCGTGGTGCCTGTAAAATACGAACTGATTTAGGGTATTTTTGATGTGTTGGTTCCAAAAATAACTGGCATCTTTTCCTGGCAGCTCTAGTTTTTGAGATATACCACGGCGAAATTTATTACCTGCACGTAATAAATTTGACCGTTATTTATTAATAGAAGAACAGATGCATTCTAACTTTCACACGCTCGGATGGAACATGAACAAGATTCATTACCTTGACAGTTACTTTGATCGTTTTCCAGAAAACTTAGGTGATGTTAGTGAGAAACAGGGGAAAAGATTTCGCAACGACATCAGCATTATGGAGGAAAGGTACTAAGGCACATGGGATGATGGCCGATTACTGTTGGAAACTTCAGCGAGACTGTTCTGGTAAGCCTCCCTCAAGGAAAACTTATACAAGGAAATTTTTAACTGATGAAAGTTGTATGTGCATATTTTTTTGCTAAATAAATGCTGTTGCCGCATTTTAAAACATTGTCGTTGTGTATCCATTTGAAGATAGGCAGCCAGACATACATCTGGTGAGAGGTGAAAGGGGATGAGGAAAAGGAGGGGAGAAGTACAATATGTGACGCTTTTGCTTTTTACAATATTTCAATATTTTTTGTGTATTTCTTTTATTATTAAAGTCTAAAAGCTACAGTCCACTATCACTCAAAACATTATATCTAATTTTGGCCTTAATAGGGTAGAAAGAGTGAATTTCGAGAACTATATCTGATAGAACAAATCTGACAGCATGTTTGGATTAGGCACCCAAACTTGCTTAATTACACTTAAAAAATCCGAGGCACCACAGTATATGTTGGTCAGTGTTATATCATACATCATACATCGATAAAAGTAACCGAGAAATTGCTAAATTGTTGTTTTGAAGTGGTCTCTCCAAGTTTCAGATCTCAATCCGATCGAGCTTTTGTGGGAGAAACTCGACCAACAGAATACTTGGAAGAAAATACAGTCACTAACACAGGCAAAGCTGCTAGAGATAATGCCAAGATCGTGTGTAACAGTAATAAAAACGAAAGGTGGACACATTGTTTTTTATAATTATTACAGTTCTTTGTATAAGTATAGAATAAAGGTTTATTGTATAATTAGATTTTGACTTGTGTTTATAATATTTTAAGGGTGGGTAAAGATTTACGTCCGATAGTGTATATGTACTTCTCTCGAGCTCCACTCACAGCAAATTTCATTTACAACAACATGTTTTTGCACATTAGGCACTCCCTATTATTTCTAGATAACTTGTACATAATTAATGATGGTATCTATTAGTAGGAGTATTATGTTGTGATAAAATATACATATGTAGATACTTGATGATACGTTAGACAATATCATAAAGCAATAATAAATTTTCCAGTACTTAATCAAGTTATCTAATGAATGCCAATTGCGCAAAATCAATCGATAATTATACGAGTTGAAGATGGATTGACTAACATGCGTAATTCTATTTATTAAGGTACTGCAATTAACTTACTTCGAAGAACTTCAAAGCAGTACGGTTTAGGCTGAATGCATCGTGTAATAAGACTCATGTAATTTGCATTATGCACTGGGATGATTAGCTTTTACATTGCGATTCTTGAATTAGACCGTGCATCTTTAGATCTCGTATTTCCTTAATAGTTAACAGCCAGGTTCGGTGCTGGTTGAACTCTACCGTGTTGCATATATGAGAAAATTTATAGTATCGTGTAAAATAGAAAATATAGGAACAAGGAAACTATATCTATTAATAGAATTTGTTAACCTTTTTTAGAATATTAAAATAAACAATTTAATCTATGAGTTTTTATAGGAGAAAATGATATTATTTTCTAAATGTGTGTTTATATCTCAATATTACTGTTCGTTGAAAAACATCAGCACATATTGCAGTCAATACAGCATTAGAATGGATATTAGTACTGTTGGCAACTCATGGATAACGAATTTAAATTGAATTTCTTTTAATCTACTAAAATCTGAGTTCTGCATTAGTAACAAGGGATAACTTGTTGAGTAATTAATATAATTTAACTTAACAAACTATTTTAGTGATTTTTTTTCATCTTGTGAATATAAAGGCATGGTTTATGGCATGAAACAAAAACTCAAGTTACTGATTGCTGAAATCAACAGACTATATCCTTTATTTTTCGTCTTGTTTAACCAAGTTTTTATTTCTTTGCGTTTATTACACTGCTGTGATAAGCACATTAACTGAAACAGGTTGTATGAATGCCAAAATCATTGAATCGTCAAAGGAGATATTGGAATGGGTATTCCTAAAATGAAAACTATATATTTGATGATTTGTCGAAAATAAATTATATCTTGAATGCATATGAGATTTTATATTACACTCATTTCTTTAAGAATTTCCTAGTGTTTAAATACATACATTTTTCATTAATAATTCTATTACAATTCAAATTGTATATTGCAATAGCGAGTTCTCCTATTTGAAACGGTACATCTTTACCAGATAGTTCATAGTAATTCGTCACAAAATCGTCGTTAGGTAACTAACTAGAAAGTACTTTTTCCGTTCCGGTTATTACATGCTCTCTCGTAGATTCTTGTTTGTTTTAATAGGGCATCAACGTACAGGCCTGTCAGTCATTTGTAATAACAAGAAGCGTCCCAGCACTCCAAAACCAGATTATTACCTATAATTGTGACAATCACACGAGAAAACCAGTTCATCGACCATAATGGGCGCGATCTGGATGCTGCGTTTCGAGTGTTCTGTAACAAATGCGCAACTCTTTCAGCTGCCTCTCCCTTATTGTGTCAGCTGACCATGAATATTAAACGATATTTGTTAAATTTCGAACTCGATGAAAGCAAATTACGTTGTGTTGTTGATCGTATGTACATATAAGAAGCGACAGATCGAAACCCTAGTTATTTACATTTGTTGACCGCTCTTGTTTTGATAGCGCCAGTCGAATGAAAATTAGTTAAGCATTACCCCACTTCAACAGGAATGCTACGTTAAACGAGAAGGTCAATATATGAATATAGTGAATTAGATACTTTTGATTTTGCGATAACATTTTAATATATCGTCCTACTAATTTGAAGTATTTTGTGCACTATTACGTCCATTAGAAAATATTGCCGGTTTTAACTCTAGAACTGATAAGTTAATCTTCATCTGCTTTATGTAAAGTGCACTTTCGAGATTTACAGCTGAAATTCGCTGAAAATAATTGAAATTACAAAAGTAAGTACTTAAAATAATGTTGTATACATAAAGAAATAAATGCCACAAAGTGTTGTTTATAATTATAAAAGTGCTAAATTAACATATAGTTACCGTAATTATTACAATGTTTGAACAACTGTTACATAAAACTCGAAAAATATATAAATGCTTGTGTATATTCGAAGAAAAACAATTCGTTTTTATACATGAAATGCATTTGAGTCAGAATAACGTAATATCTGGCAATTGTTTAAATTCTAGTTTATTTGTTCTGCGATTTTAAATTGAGGGAGACCTCAAATTACCTTTGAGAATATGTATTTTATATACAGCAGATAAGTGGAATGTTGCTGTAGCAGAAATTATTTTTTGTCGTAAAATCAACAGTGAAATATGTCCGATGCACAAAAAATGACTTCTTGTACCTATTAAATTCGTATCTAATTTTTGAATTCCATATGTATAAAATATCGCCATCTACAGATCCATTTCTAACATATTTACGTGCGTCATAACAAAGCAACTATGGGCATTGTAATATTTTATTTAAGAGATATATAAATTATTTATACTTAACGGTAAGTTAGTACATTTCCATGCTTTTTGTAAATTTTACACCGCAGCCGCGTGTTATTCTTAAGATATATAACCGGTTCACATCGAAATATAATACCGACAAAGCGTGGATTTTCAAAATACTTTGGATGGATTTGGCCATATGGCATGAATGTGTAAAGGCCTTCATTTGGGTGTAAATCATTGATATATGGCATGAAAACATCCTCCAATATATGCTTGTATTAATGTCGATTCATGGTGCATTGGCAAAAACACAGTGGTCCAGAAGCTTCGACTGATATACAAAATCTTACCATAACCGACAGAGGGTGTTTCACTGTTTTTAGTGCACTAAACCGTTCAGATGGACGTTGTCTAACAGACTGTGCTTTTCGAGCATAGCATCTAGTGTTGACTCATCGCCGAATACAATCTTTAGCGAAAAGGGATTGTTCAAACAAAGAAAATGTTGCTTGATTCACATATTCATTTAAGTTATTTTGTCTTACCTTTCGCCAATCTTCAATTGTGTAATGTTGATGACGTTTTGCCCATTCATAACATGCTTGCTTCATTATCGGTGTTATACTTGGCTTTCTTAGGCGGCGTCTGCATTTTAATCCGACTTCGTACAATCGCTTACGTACTGTATGCATACTTGTACTCCTTGTTGCGACATTACATTTTCCACTTCTTTGGCGGATAAACCTCGGTTTTCAGTTTTAGTTGGAGAATACGTCATCTTCCTACCGCCTAACATTTAGGCCACCAAATATTAAAGCAAGATTCGAGGCCTGCAGAATTATGTTTAGTTTAAATATTAATAGGGATATACTTGCTGACCACGAATTTGCACCCAAACATATAACTGATCGTCCCAATCCGAACGACGCAATAAATGAGCCATAAGTAACATTACATAAAGATGAAGGCAAGACCTAAATATTACCGAACCATCTGCTAATATTCGAAATAATTTTCAAGCAATAGGTGTTGGAGTTAATTCTCTGCCCAGAACCTCCTACACAATTACATTCACCTTCTCCTGAAAAAATACGCCTACTTCCGAAAGTTGGAACAGGAAAATCTATTACAAAACATATTAGTCGACATACTACTCTACTAACGCATAACCCGGAAGAAATTTTTGGAGCAAAAGAAAAATGAGAGTATACATGATATATAAATACATATAGCATTACAGGCAAGTTTTACTCTTGTTGTTCTAAACTCTCCAGCACGTATATCATTGTAGTCGTTATTCAGTGTACCTACCATGTTTTCATCAACGTAATTTATTTTGTTGAATAATTCTCTTCTGAATATACACGAAAACAATACGTGGTAAGTCAACAGTTCGCTTTGACGTTGTAATTTAATTTAGTGCATGTCATTTCAGCTAGTCAAAACGAATCTATTCGAGAATGAGTTTAGGAGTGGCTGATATACTGGTATGTGATATGTGTAGAGGTAGTTTACCTACATGAAATGGAACGTAAGATTGCGAAGCAAAAAATAAAAGTATAACATTATTGTACAGGGTTAGCAAGGAGTCTCGAGACGATACTATTGCGTCCAAGAGAATGTCTTATAGTTGAATTAGAATATCTTTCCATTAGTATGAAGCACATAAAGATTTACTCTAATAAACATCGTTCGAATCTTGTCGCCATTTTGAATTTTTCGATTGGTAGTGTTAGTTTTGCATCACATATTTCAAAGGTTTATAATGTCCTTTTTACGATAATAGTAATTTTTGTCTAGGTTTAAGTGCAAATTGACATCTCCAACAGTAATAAATGTCAATTCGACAATGCTCCTGTCCGCACTGTCGCCATTTTACAAGCTGCTATCCACGAATGTGGCTTTCAAGAACTGGAACATCCACTATATAGTCTATATATGGTTCCTTATGATTTTTATTTGCTTCCTAATTTAAAAAAGACCTTAGGGGACGTCGTTTTATATAATGGGTTGCAAGCAGCTGTTATATATAGGAAAACTTGAGATTATTTTTACAAGGGTATCGAATTATTAATTAATCGTTGTAATAAATGAATAGAAGTTAAGCGAGATTACATTGAAAAATAAAATTTCCAATATTGTTCCAAGTTTCTTTTTTGTATATCTGGCTGAGAATTTATGACACCTACCTCGTAACATAAGCTCAAAGCTTCATTTCCTTCATAGTCGTCTTAATGGGTGTCCTGAAAATTCAGGTGCTTTTTCATCAAGATTTAAAAGCCGTGAAAACTTTTCTGATTGTTGTTTGTGTTTTTACAAATACTTTTGTAAAACATAAAATTTCAATCACAATCACTAATTTGCATCTATCTATCGATCTACGATTGGAAAAATTTTCTGAAACTGGTAGTGTGAAGTATGAACATAATAAAGTAAAAACAAATTGCGCATATACCATTAACCACATTTCATCCATCAATACGTTGCAATCATCCATCAACTTTGCCGCTTAATAAATTTATATCAAGAACCGGACGTGACGACAGTGTCATAGAAACGCAATCCAGATGAATTCATTTATTTTGGGAAATATACTTACATTATTGTACAGGGTTAGCAAGGAGTCTCGAAACGATACTATTGCGTCCAAGAGAATCAACTTACGTTCTTAAAATGTCTTACAGTTGAATTAGAATATTTTTCCTTTACTTTGAAGCACATAAAGCTTTACTCTAATAAACATCGTTCGAATCTTGTCGCCATTTTGAATTTTTCGATTGGTAGTGTTAGTTTTGCATCACATATTTCAAAGGTTTATAATGTTTTTTTCTTGGTTTAAGTGCAAATTGACATTACATTTCCTATTTCTTTAGAGGATAAACCTCGGTTTTCAGTTGCTAGTTGCAGAGTCCGTCGATCATCTCGATTAGTAGTGATCCTTTTCTTATCGCAAAACGCTCTTCGGGTACTTGTAGCGGGTTTCATTAAAACTGCGATTCGCAGCACTGTTCGTTGGTATAGTTCCTTTTTCTTTGCAATTGTGCGTTGAGAATATACTAGTGTACCCAAGAATGCCTTAATACGCAGTCTTTTCTTATTTGGTATGTCCTTCTTTCTACAGATTACGAAAACATGTAGATTATACGCTCTACATTTACTCAAGCAATAACTTGAAGTGCAACACTAACACGTAAACACTGAAAAATCGTTATCACATAAACAGATATAATGATAGAATCTTGCATCTACCCATCTTCTATACAGTATAGGTCATAAAGTGGCATTTTCTTGATTTCTTAGAAAAATGCTCAGGGAACGTATTTAGGTATTTGTAAATTATCGCTTTGGAAACAGGCAACAGTTTAAATTTATACGGTGGCGCTAATAAAATGGTCAGAGACTGTACGTATAAGTAGCTTAAATTTATATATATAAGAGTTTTAGTCGAAAGGAAAAGAAATCGATAAAATCAGTCAGATAGGAGTTGATATCGAAAGCGGAAAAGGAAAACCTTTGCGTTTTAAATATATAGATGATACGGTCCCATTAGCACGATAAGCGTTCATTTCATATATAAACCTGTTAGGTATTGAATATGAATATCTTAGCTGGATAAGAATCCGGCTTGTAATAAGAGTCTTATATAAAAGCATATAAAAATCGATAAGACCTAGCCAAAGAATTCATGAAATAAATATTGAACGTTCAACAAAAAAATAAAGCACAACGTTCTTTAAGCTTACCTACCTTGCTTATTAAATTATTTAATTATGCAGATGAATTGCATAAATCTCGTATTATGAACCTATTAAATATGAATTGCCGTTCGTTTTATTCTTATTACACTTGCATGCGAACATTTCACGTACTCACACGATATACATCCATACGTTACGTTGATGCTTCTTCCATCGTCATCGGGATTCTTTCTTCGCCGCGTTATACGTCCGATCCCGGAGAGTTGTAGCGGTATAGGCCTCTGCGACCGGGTACCTCGTTCTAATTGATTTCGCCGGAGTCTCGCAGTGTTTAGACAAGCTTATAATGGTTCGTCTCGCGGCACCAAGATACACGATCCGATATCCGAGGCCAATAATCGATTCGTGTGTTTCGAATTTCCGCACAGTCATCGGACAGTTACATGCAAAGGTGAATGTTACAACATTATATGTCAGTCCGTCAGTGTATGATGACTTCATCTCTCCGACGGACGAATATATCGAGTTGTTCGATATTAGAGACGGTGAAACTGAATGATTACGGTTGAATTTAATGAAGAAAGAATAAAACTGATATATACCTAACTTACTTATGTGTTTTTGTATACAGTAGGTGTTCAATGAAGTATGAACTTTGATTAAAATGTAATAAAATATAATAATAATAATAATAATAATAATCTTTATTACCCAACAGAAAATAATTCCATTTACAGGATAATGTGACAATAACATAAAATAGTATAATACAACATAATGTAGTAATGATATAATATATACAGTGCAGTAATAAACTTAAATTACAAAAATGATACAACTGAATCATGAACATAAAAATAGCTCGGTGACACCAGAATGCAAGAACAAAGTAGGACGACATTGTAAATCCATGTAGACACTTCAACAAAAAGGATCATCGAGTAATTCATTGGCATTCCTAATCATATGCGTAATGGGTGCTTTAATAATAATAATAATAATAATAATAATAATAATAATATCTTTATTGCCCAACAGAAAATAATTCCATTTACAGGACAATGCGAGAATAATGTAACCTAGCATATATATGTAGTAACAATATACAGCGCAGTAATAAATTAAAATTAGTCGAAAAAGATACAACTGAATCATAAATATAATAATGGCTCGGTGACATCAGAATGCAAGAACAAAATAGGACGACAATGTAAATCCATGTAGACTCTTCAACAAAAAGGATCGTGAAGTAATTCATTGGCATTTCTAATCATATGCGTAAAGGGTGCTTTAAGCAGAACATTAGTTTTGTATGACGGGACCTTAAAATTAGGGAAGGACCTGGTATCGTACTGAGGTACCACAAAATTAATTTTGGAGAGAAGGGATGGAGCGTCAATAGCGTGATTAATTAGTTTAAGTAGAAATTAACTGCTAAATTCCTTCCTTCGATCCGATAACGATACAAAGCCGTGTCTCCTCAGCAGACCAGCATAATCAACATCGCGTCCAGGGTAAGTGCCATCAATTTTGAAGGACAGGTATTTCAAAAATCGTTTTTGCACTCTTTCAAGTAGTACTTGCAGATGGAGATAGTGAGGATACCAAATTATGGAGGCATACTCCAACCCAGTGCGGACAAGCGAATAGTATAATGCTTTTAGCGAGGCAGGATTATTGAATGATCTGCAGGATCGTATGAGAAATCCTAAGGATTTCATCGCAGAATTTCGTATGGATAATATGTGGTCTGCAAACGACAAATTTGCATCAAACTGCACGCCCAGGTCCATCACAGACGAGTGCCTAGGAACAATAGCCTGACTTACAGCATAGTGAAAATTGTATAGTCTATGACATCTGGAGTAGCTTACAACAGCACACTTATCCAGATTCAAATGAATTCCATTCTGTGTACACCATCTAACAATTGCATCCAGACTGTTCTGGAGAAACAGACAATCTGCCGGGGAGGTTATGGTATTGTAGATCTTAAGATCGTCCGCGTAAGCCAGTACATTGCAGTCCAGCCCTTGTAGGAGATCATCCAAATAAATATTAAACAAAAGGGGACCCAAATTGGATCCCTGGCACACACCAGAGGAAGCAGAGAATGTTAAGGATGTATATCCATTGTAGTGAACATAGCATGAACGATCAGTTAAATACGAGCGGATCAATTCTGTTACACTTGGCGGAAAACCAGAACTACTCAGCTTAGATACCATAAGGGAATGATTGATAGTGTCAAATGCTTTACTAAAATCGGTCTATAATATATCTACTTGTTGACGTCGTTCCATGGATTCGGCAATATGCTGTGCTAACTCAGCAAGGTTGGTTGTAGTAGACCTTCCTGGAATGAAACCATGTTGTCGCGAAGATAAGTAAGGCTTGACACTAACGTAAATTCTGTGAGACAGAAGATATTCAAAAATTTTTGCAAAGTTGGATAAAATATTTATTGGTCTATAATTTTGGAAGTCAGAACGAATATCTTTTGGTTAGGATAATTTGAGACCATAATCAAAATTTATAAAGTTTGGGTTATTCTCTTTCATTAGACAAATAAATACGTGACGAGAATGATTCAATTGTGATTGAATAATCAGCGTAATTATTATTCTGTCTTAGGAGTGCGTTATTATTGCATTTTATCTATATTGTCCAATTATAGAATTTAGAAATGCACAGATAATATAGTGCGAGTTAGGGTGTTATTCCGGCATAGTGACATTCTAATGTTACAACATCGTGAACGTACTTATTGTTGGTGAAAGAATCTGTTCATGCGAAACGAAAGTTTTAGTACATTTTGTATTCGGTACATCCACGCACGGGTAGTTTAAGAGATCAAGCACGTTCAGGTTGTAAGCGAATAACAATTCAGGCCGACGATGAGCGTATAAAATTGCTCAGAAATAGCAGCCTGACAGCACCAGAAATCGCCGCCGAAATTAATCCCGACCATGTAAGAAAAATTTCTGTTATTACAGTGAAAAGAAGACTAAAAACTGCAAATCTTCACGGCCGCATTCCAACAAGAAAAAAACTATTTCGATTGGGAAACTGGCAAAAACGGCTGCAGTCGGCGGAAACACATAGAAATTGGACAGTGGATAATTGGAAAAGGGTGCTATCGACTAATGAGTCGAAGTTTAAGGTGTTCGGACAATCAAGGAGCGTTTTGTGAGAAGAACGAAAGGCCAAGGAATGTTGCAGGATTGTGTTGTATCAATTGCGAAGTAAGGAACAAGTTCTGTGCTTATTTTGGATTGTTTTTCCTACGCCGGTCCAGGAGACTTGAGACGAATCGAAAAGAGAGTTATTTAGAAATACTGCAAGATAATTCAATACCATCCGGACAACGTCTAATCTGCGAAAATTTTGAATTCATGCAGGGCAACGACCCCAAACACTCAGCAATCATATCTAAAAATTTCTTAAATGAAGAATAAGATAACTTTACAAACATTTTGATCATTAGAATGCAGGAAAATTATTCCTTATGGCGAAATATGATAATAATTGGGGAAATTCCCCTCACACTGTGACATTTACCCCCTCCACCCTCCTCCCTTCATCATCGAGAATTGTTACTCGGAATTATAACTGCAGGACGACGAGCAAAAGAGTCTTATAATTGGCCAGAAGCGCTGCAGCGGGACAGTGTTAAGCCTAAATAGGCAGACGATCTTCCTATCCAGGAGATAAATATCTGCAAACAGTTTAGAACGAAGCCTATTGCTCGATTAACATGTATAATTTGCCCATCACCTTTGGGAATATTTAGGACTAGTCCATAGTTTGTATTATCACATAAAATTTTGGACAAAGTATGGCCAGAACGTATACGTGTTTCATCCAGATACATGATAGGCCTATTTTCTGCACGGAAGAAATATTTTGTTGTAAATACCGATTTCGCAATTCTCTAATATTCTTTCGATTAATAACTGACGACTATTTCTTGTACACCGAAAGTGGAAACCTGAATCTTTAATAATATGATACAAAGAAGTGTCTTTCTTATTCCATTGCAGTTCAGAACGCAATGCCCTCAATGTTACGCGACAACCGTCAATAGTATCGAAATTATATATAAAATGCTGAAATAATGCGTAATTTACAATTTTCGCACATCTACGTGATCGTTTTGGTGGACTGACACGATGGTTTATTGTACCTATAACGCTTCTGACCAATAACCCGGTAGCTTTCGACAATATTCCTTGGATTTCTTGTTTTTCACCATCATGCAAAAGTTTCCTTAAAGTAGTTAAACACATGAAGCACAATTTCGCGAGCTTCATTATTAATACTTTCCTTCTTTTTCCTTTTGTCATTACACAATGAAAAAAAGTCATGAAAACAAAATGCCGCAAAAGTTTTGTACTATCATGTGACACCTATAATGATCGTAGCTGAATATATTTGCTTATATAAGAAACAAATGGTAGAAATTATTACCTTTAATCGATCTTTGACATGAAATAAGACATTAACCGATATAATTGCAAACATGATCAACTTTAAAATTAAATCGTTGTAGATTCTCATAGAATACAAAACGTCCACCATCCTTCTCTCTTTAATTCAAATTATTCCATCCTCCTTCGTTTGAACAAGAACACTACCTTATCCCCCCTATTTTATATGTTACTACGCTTGTTATTTTCTCTTGTCTTTGTTCTTTTTTTTTCTATTCGCGTTCGGTGCCTATCAGGAACCCGTGCCGCGCGAGTCTCTACGAATTCCTGAATTCGATCAAGATCGATCGGACTCCATGCTGCTACGGATCTGTAACTTATATGACTGCGTCTCATGATCGATATGGTGCGAGATCTACATAAAAAAGGAATGAGTCAGATGGAATTCGGTTCGATTAAATGAAACTTTGACAACTTCATATACCGAGTGTTTATTTTTCTTTTAACAGAAAGCTTAATTAATTTATACATTAATTTATCTTCCAATTCAATTTTAAAGATAGTTATAGAGCAAATGTAATTATAGAGCAATTTCAATTTTGTCGCAATTTGGTAAAATTCTTATACGAGGGGAGGTCCAGAAGTTCGTGGAAAGAAAGGGTTTTAAATAATATAAAACAATAAATCTATTTTTCCCTTTCAATATAATCACCCTTAAGCACAATACATTTATTAGATCTATGAGTTAATTTTTCTAAACCATCATAAAAATATTTTTTATCTTTCGCCTCAGAATGGGCCAAAGTTGCCTCCTTTACCTCATTGTCGTCGGAAAACTTTCTTCCACGTAAGTCTTTTTTAAATTAGGGAACAAATAAAAATCACTAGGTGCCAGGTCTGGACTATAGGGTGGATGGACTATTGATTGAAAGCCATGCTTGTGCAGAGCAGCCATTGCAACTTTGCTCTTGTGAACCTGCGCATTGTCTTGCAAGAGCAACACACCCTTGGTCAATTTTCCTCGACGTTTTTCCTTGATGGCCTCGTCTAATTTTTCTAATACCGCTACGTAATATTCCTCGGTTATGCGCCTACCTTTTTCTTTTTAATCAATCAATAATATCCCCTCACAATCGCAAAAAACAGTAGCCATCAACTTTCCAGCTGATTCTGACACTTTAAATTTCTTTGGCGGTGGTGTCAACTTTTTATGCCATTGCATGGACTCCTGTTTGGACTCAGGTTCAAAGTGATGAACCAATGTTTCATCTACGGTAACAATCCGCTCCAAAATCTGTGCAGGTTTGTCTCCACACAGCTCCAAAAATTGTTTGGACGCACATCGGTCCCATCTTGCACTGACTTTTGTCATACCCAGGTGGTCATGTAGGATACACAAAATGGTGGTATCTGATACTCCAACTAATGCAGATAATTGTTTTTTTTTCAAACGGGCATCTTGCACTACAAATTTTTGCACTTTTTCGACGATGTCTGATGTGGTGGCCTCAACTGTCCGTCCTGAGCGGGGGTCGTCTTCAATCGACTCCCGACCATGTTTAAAAAGACCATGCCAGTTATAAATCATTCCCCATAAACGGTTTCCATTTCATTCAATATGGTTTGAGCGTTCTTTCCTTGCTTTGTAACACAGCACGGTGTTCAATTTCCTTCATAGTTTTAGTTTTCTTCCGGATTGACTTGTTTAGCAGGCAACTATTCGTAAACGACTGACGCTGTAGGGCTGCAACTTAACTTATATACTAATGATGAGTCGCCAATCAGAATGACACCTCGCGAGCGCCCCTATCCCCACTCCATCCCCCCATTCCACGAACTTCTGGACCTCCCCTCGTACTTTTTCGGAAACTTGACACACTGAATAGCCTTCCTGATGAAGATCAACAATTACAGATCATCAAGTAATTCATTGGCATTTCTAATCATATGCGTAGTGGGTGCTCTAAGCAGAACATAAGTTTTGTATGACGGGACCTTAAAATTAGGGAAGGACCTGGTATCGTACTGAGGTATCACAAAATTAATGTTGGAGAGAAGGGAGGGAGCGTCAATACCGTGATTAATCAGTTTAAGTAGAAACTAGCTGCTAAATTCCTTCCTTCGATCCGATAACGATACAAAGCCGTGTCTCGTCAGCAGACCCGCATAATCAACATCGCGTCCAGGGTAAGTGCCATCAATTTTGAAGGACAGGCATTTCAAAAATCGTTTTTGCACTCTTTCAAGTGGTACTTGCAGATGGAGATAGTGAGGATACCAAATTATGGAGGCGTACTCCAACCCAGTACGGACAAGCGAATAATATAATGCTTTTAGTGAGGCAGGATTATTGAATGCTCTGCAGGATCGTATGAGAAACCCCAAGGATTTCATTGCAGAATTTCGTACGGATAGTATATGGTCTGCAAACGACAAATTTGCATCAAACAGCACGCCCAGCTCCATCACAGAAGAGTGCCTAGGAACAATAGCCTGACTCACAGCATAATGAAAATTGTAGAGTCTATGACATGTAGAGTAGCTTACAACAACACACTTATCCAGATTCAAATGAATTCCGTTCTGTGTACACCATCTAACAATAGTATCCAAACTGTTCTGGAGAAACAGACAATCTGCTGGGGAGGTTATAGTATTGTAGATCTTAAGATCGTCCGCGTATGGCAGTACATTGCAGTCCAGCCCCTGTAGGAGATCATCCAGATAAATATTAAACAAAAGAAGACCCAAATTGGATCCCTGGCACACACCAGAGGAAGCAGAAAATGTTAAGTAGTAGTAGTAGTAGTGTAGTGAACATAGCATGGACGATCAGTTAAATACGAGCCGATCAATTGTGTTACACTAGGAGGAAAACCAAAACCACTCAGCTTAGATACCATAAAGGAATGATTGATAGTGTCAAATGCTTTACTAACATCGATGTATAATACATCTACTTGTTGACGTCGTTCCATGGATTCGGCGATATGCTGTGCTAACTCTGCAAGGTTAGTTGTAGTAGACCTTCCTGGAATGAAACCATGTTGTCACGAAGATAATTAAGGCTTGACACTAACGTGAATTCTCAAAAATCATCAAAAATACCTCATCTGGAACTGTACACAAACATTTATCAACTTGCTCTCTTGTAAATATTTCAAATTTTGAACTCTATATCCAACATTCTTCTTTTAGATAAATCTTATCAAAGCACCGAATTCCAAACAAGCTGGAGTGGTTCGGCCACGAAGATGAAGGAGAATATTCATTTAAGAGTTTGACAAAACAAGCGGGTATAATCGCTTTTCCAGTACCTTGAACTTGTTCTCTGTCTCGCCACTCACAAAATACACGATATTCTTCTTCATAATATACTTTTGATTTCTCTTCTCGGCAAATCCAATCTTTCACAGTTCGCGACCTCTAGAATGTTTTTCCGGGGCTGCTGCATGTTGTAATGCAGATGTGAGAAGAATTTTTCTGAGCACGGAAACCTTTAACAACATATTGACAGAATTTATTCAAAGAAACCACTACCCCTATCTATATAGGCAATTTACTTGCTTCCTTACCAACGTATTAGAAAGTGATACACCAGCCATTTATAAATATTTTAATGATATTAATATATGCTCTGTTAATTTATTTGCACTCTGTATATCTGTTTTAATTATTAAATACATTTCAAGTACATTTTCCACAATATGTCCTGTCTAAATTTTTCTAGTGCTAAGTCATCATCTATCATATATGAAAGTTGATAGATAAGTTACATATAATGGATCTCCGTAAAAACAAATTGTTTCTTAGTTCTATTAAGTCATTTAGCGCCATGACTATGCTTTGGCCGATGGCCGATGCTCAATCGAGACTCTAGACCATCGCCGTATATTAAACAGAAAGAAGAACACATCGAACGACATGGTAGAAGGAAGAAAAGCGATCTAGCTAACGTTGTACGGTCTCGTATTAGGTGACTAGTGCGTAGAAGAACTTACATTCCATGAAAGTACGTTGTACGTCGTGCGTGTGTATTGGTTATGTATGCTCGTTCTATAGATACGAGGAATGATTTATGAAGGCCAGGTTCTATTTGACAAGTCATGGAACCCATAATGAAAACATCTCATGGACAGATCGCTAGTCATTTCACCGCCTCCTTCGTAACTTTTGACGCTAACTCGGGTCAGTGATGGATTAAACTTCGACTAGCCCAGGTCTCATACATATTAATATCGGTGTGCATATTGTCTTTAATTAGCATTTTGTTTAATCATTGCTTTTACCTTTACAAGAAGCAGATATCTAACGCAATAGATATGGTGTGAACGGTGTTTGTTTATGTACAGATAAATAATATCTTCAAGTTTTATGCCGTTTGTACGCCGAGAGAGTGCCGCCAATTTTAATAGTAACACTATTCGTGTTTATCTGTTGGAAAGATCATGTAATATGTTATGTATTAGATGATTTGGAGATAAGTATCAGTTATTAGACGTTTAGAAAAAGGTGAGGTAGATTAATGTGGAATCTACATATTTTTAATACATTATTATTAATTCATTATATAAAAAGGTATGTCTAAAATATTTTGTAAAAAAATACTGTACAATCTATGAACCTTTTCCTGTATGTATTTTCAGAATAATTTAAAAAGCAGGGGGGACCAGATATGGTTGTCGCATTGTTTGGTTGTCACAGCGCTTCTTAAATTTAGTATATAAGTTTCAGTACCACCTGCCTAATTCATATTTCTCATGTACTTGGAAGAAAATCTATTTGCTTTCGTGGAGCGTCCAATTTCACAAATTTTTTCAAATGCAGTACGAATAATCCTTGTGTACGACTTCTTGGTAACCACAACTCTCATTTGTCCATTGATGGATTAAATTATGCAAAGGCCAATGTTGTGATAATGTTATCTTTACCCCCATATTGCTCACATCGTTCGCAGCTATTACATCGTAATATACAGTCGCCGTCCAATTTATTAGGATTTTGTTAAAATATATGATGAAAAACGTATTGTACAAGCATAAGTTTATTCAGAACTGTATATAGACATCGTCACAACCATATAACTAATATTTTGTAATGCCTCCTGTGGCTTTTGTAATTGCTATTATTCTTTTTGGCATACTGTCTATGCAAGCGTTAATGGTATATCTAGTTATAGCGTCATTTTGCTACACACCCTCAATATTTTTTACTAATTGCTATTTTGAAGTGTCTCTTCTCGAATACACGAGCGATTTCAGAACACTCCATACATTCTCAATTGCATTGAAGTCGAGAGAATTTCCCAACCAAGGCAACACTGGCAAAGCGTGCGTTTCCAAAGAAATTTGGATGGATTTGACCTTTATGACATGGTGCCTTATCGCGCATGATCTGTAAGGGCTTTCATTCGGATCTAAATCATTGACATACATAATCAAGATATCCTCCAATAAACGCTTAAGTTGGTGTTGATGCATGGTGTCTTGGCAAAAATGCTGTGGTCCAGGATCTTCACTGATATACAGGACCAGACCATAACTGACCGAGGGTGTTTCATTGTTTTTAGTAAACTAGCTTCACCAAACCGTTCACATGAACATCGTCTAAAAAATTCAGCTCTTTCGATCATAGCTTCTAGCTTTGACTCATCGCCGAATACGATGTTTAACGAAAGAGACATTGCTCAAACAAAAAAAAATGTTGCTTGATTTACATATTCATTCAAGTTATTTTGTCTTACCTTTCGCCAATCTTCAATTGTGTAACGTTGATGACGTTTTGCCCATTCATAACATGCTTGATTCATTATCGGTGTTAATCTTGGCTTTCTTAGGCGGCGTCTGCATTTTAATCCGACTTCGTACAATCGATTACGTACTGTATGCATATTTGCACTCCTTGTTGCGACATTACATTTTCCACTTCTCTGGCGGATAAACCTCGGTTTTCAGTTTTAGTTGGAGAATACGTCATCTTCCTACCGCCTAACATTTAGGCCACCAAATATTAAAGCAAGATTCGAGGTCTGCAGAATTATGTTTAATTTAAATATTAATAGGGATATACTTGCTGACCACGAATTTGCACCCAAACATATAACTGATCGTCCCAATCCGAACAACGCAATAAATGAGCCATAAAGAACATTACATAATGATGACCAAGACCTAGACATTACCGAACCATCTGCTAATATTCGAAATAATTTTCAAGCAATAGGTGTTGGAGTTAATTCTCTACTCAAAACCTCCTACACGATTACATTCACCTTCTCCTGAAAAAATACGCCTATTTCCGAAAGTTGGAACAAGAAAATTATTACAAAACGTATTAGTCGACATACTACTCTACTAACGGATAACCCGGAAGAAATTTTTGGAGCAAAAGAAAAATGAGAGTATACATGATATATAAATACATATAGCATTACAGGCAAGTTTGACTCTTGTTGTTCTAAACTCTCCAGCACGTATATCATTGTAGTCGTTATTCAGTGTATCTACCATGTTTTCAGCAACGTAATTTATTTTGTTGAATAATTCTCTTCTGAATATACACGAAAACAATACGTGGTAAGTCAACAGTTCGCTTTGAAGTTGTAATTTAATTTAGTGCATGTCATTTCTGCTAGTCAAAACGAATCTATTCGAGAATGAGTTTAGGAGTGGCTGATATACTGGTATGTGATATGTGTAAAGGTAGTTACCTACATGAAATGGAACGTAAGATTGCGAAGCAAAAAATAAAAGTATAACATTATTGTAGAGGGTTAGCAAGGAGTCTCGAGACGATACTATTGCATCCAGGAGAATGCCTCACAGTTGAATTAGAATATCTTTCCATTAGTTTGAAGCACATAAAGATTTACTCTAATAAACATCGTTCGAATCTTGCAGCCATTTTGAATTTTTCAATTGGTAGTGTTAGTTTTGCATCACATATTTCAAAGGTTTATAATGTCCTTTTTACGATAATAGTAATTTTTGTCCAGGTTTAAGCGCAAATTGACATTTCCAACAGTAATAAATGTCAATACGACAATGCTCCTGTCCATACTGTCGCCGTTTTACAAGTTGCCATCCGAGAATGTGGTTTTCAAGAACTGTAACATCCATTGTATAGTCTAGATATGGCTCCTTGTGATTTTTATTTGTTTTCTAATTTAAAAGAGACCTTAGGGGACGTCGTTTTAAATAATAAGTTGCAAGCAGCTGTTATATATGGGAAAACTTATTTTTACAAGGGTATCGGGTTATTAATTAATCGTAGTAATAAATGTATAGAAGTTAGGGGAGATTACATTGAAAAATAAAATTTCCTATATTGTTCCAACTTTCTTTTTTTGTATATCAGGCTGAGAATTTATGACGCCTACCTCGTAACATTAGGTCAAAGCTTCATTTCCTTCATAATCATCTTAATGGGTGTCCTGAAAATTCAAGTGCTTTTTCATCAAGATTTAAAACCCGTGAAAACTCAGTACCAAGGAAGATGGGATCCTCATAACACATGGGCTGAAAAGTCCCGGCCCTAACACATAGATGACGCTTATTGCAGTTACCTTACTCTCAGTTAGTACTAACCTTCAAAAGACAGCTATTAAAATTTCATGATAATTAGTTTGTGAGTTATTGCGCTAAGAGTCATGCTGCTTTTGTTATTTTCAAAACAATGGATCAAAAACAAATTCGTGTTTTAATTTTACACTGCTTCTTGATGGGAAAAAATACCGTTCAAGCGAAGCAATGGCTTGAAAAGTGTTATGGGGACTCCGCTCCATCAGAAACAACAATAAAACGTTGATTTGCTGACTTCAAACGTGGTCGTAGAGACACCGATGATGCAGAACGCAGTGGACGTCCAAATGAGGCGGTAACACCAAAAAACATCAAAAAAATCCACAAAATCGTTTTGAATGATCGAAAAGTGAAGTTGCGTCAGTTAGCTAGCATCGTAAAGATATCAAAAGAACATATTGGCTTTATATTGCATGAGCATTTGACTATGAGAAAGCTCTGTTCAAAGCGGGTGCCGCGTTTGCTCACTGTTGACCAAAAACAAGAACGTGTTGATGATTCTGAGCAGTGTTTGGCCATGTTTAAACGTAACAAACCGGAATTTCTGCGTCGATATGTGACGATGGATGAAACATGGATCCATCACTTCACTCCGGAATCAAAACGATCGTCATCTGAGTGGACAGCAACTGGTGAACCTCGTCCAAAGCATCCGAAAGCACAACAATCGGCTGGAAAGGTTATGGCCTCGGTATTTTGGGATGTGCGTGGTAATATTCATCGACTATCTTAAGAAAGGAAATACCATCAACAGTGAATATTATATAGCGTTATTGGAGCGTGTGTAGGCCGAAATTGCAAAGAAACGACCGCATATGGCAAAGAAAACAATTTTGTTTCATCAAGACAACGCACCGTGTCACAAGTCAATCAAAACAATGGCAAAACTACATGAATTGCACTTCGAATTGCTCGCACATCCACCGTATTCGCCAGATTTGGCTCCCAGCGACTACTGGCTGTTCGCAGACATCAAAAAAATGCTCGCCGGTAAGAAATTTCGCACGAATGAAAAGGTTATCGCTGAAACTGAGGCCTATTTTGAGGCAAAAGATAAATCGTTCTACAAAAGTGGTATTGAAATGTTAGAGCGGCGCTGGAATGATTGCGTTGCTCTTGATGGAGGTTATGTTGATGAATAAAGCTAATTTTGAACCAAAAAAACCGTGTTTTCTTTGTTAGACCCGGGACTTTTCAGCCCATGTGTTATGATGACCGATTGCTGTTGAAGCGACCAAAGGAACTGCCAAACCAAAATTCACAGCAGAAACTGCGGCAAAGGAACATTTATTTTCTGATTGTTGTTTGTGTTTTTACAAATACTCTTGTAAAACATAAAATTTCAATCACAATCACTAATTTGCATCTATCTATCGATCTACGATTGGAAAAATATTAAAAAATTTTCTGAAACTGGCAGTGTGAAGCATGAACATAATAAAGTAAAACAAATTGCGCATATACCATTAACCACATTTCATCCAGCAATACGTTGCAGTCATCCATCAACTTTGCCGCTTAATAAATTTATATCAAGAACCGGACGTGACGACAATGTCATAGAAACGTAATCCAGATGAATTCATTTATTTTGGGAAATATACTTCGTCAAAAATTTTCGTTCAAAAGGAATTCCGAGCGCCCCACCACCGCACCTAATATGGATAGCTCTTACGAGAAAAGTGGAACCGATGTTCACACTAGTAAGACCAAAGTAATAGAAATTAGACCAGCGGGTGGTACGTACCTCAAAAGTCTATATGTAATCTGACAGATGACAGATGTAAATTCACCTTACACCGTCGAAAATACTTAAATACCTACTCAGGCACATCTTCAAGTATATAACTAGCCATGGTAAAATGTAGCTTAACCTGATTTATAGCTTATATCCAAGTTACATCTGATGTGGATCAAATATCAAATAGTATACTTTTAACCTCTATTCGTATTGTGACAACAGCTGTCATCTCGTGTATTGACATTTTAGTCCTTGCTTCGCTATTTCACCTATATTTAATACGAAATTAATTAAAAAAAGTATTATAAAAGTCTCATTTAATTATCTTAAATTTCAGCCACTGTTAAAACAAAGTATGGAGAACTAACAAGTGACAAAAATCAAAAAAATCGATCACCAAGCACAAATTACGATGCCCAGAGATGGTTCCCTGTTTTAGAAGGAAAATCTGAAGGTAAAATTTCGGCAAAGGAACTACAAAACGCCTTCAAATTATACCAGGGCAAACATTTCTCCGATAACGTCTGTAAATTCGTCGTACGACTCTTCGATTTAGATAAAAACGGTGGCGTCGATATACGCGAATTCGAGCAGATCTATACGTCAGTCAAGCAATGGGTTACCGCTTTTAATACGTGCGATAGAGCTAGGAGCGGGTTCCTTACAGATTCGGAGCTTGATCTGGCCCTGAAGCAGATGAACATTAATTTCAGTCCCGATTTCGTGACGTTCCTGATTAATAGATGCGATCCGGTTAATAAGAAGATGTCGCTGGACCAATTTATAGTGACCTGCGTGCAGATGCAGAAGTATACGGATGAATTTAGAGCTAGAGATGAAAAATCAGACGGGGTCATCAAATTGCGGTACGAAGATTTCTTGGAATTACTCATGAAAAGTTTGTAATAATTGAGAATAAAGAGCTATCCATATACTAAGTAGGTTATTTTACAGATTAAAAAAGACACAATTACACGTAGGTAGGAATTATTTTCTTTCGCGTCGGTTGTCAGAAGACCTTTTAGCAAAAACAATGGGCTCTATTTGTTCGTAAGTGTATTATTTACAATAGCAAGAGTAAAATTTTATTTGAAATATAATGTTTTTATTGCGATGATCTTCTAATGAACTAAAATTATGTTACTGGTGATCAGGGTAAGTACCGATAAAAAAATACTAAATAATAGTGGTCTGAGATTAGAACCTTGCGGAACTCTAGCCATGTAAATTAATACAGCATGGTTTTAAAACTATAAGACGTTATGTTCCACCCAAAATCGTTGCGTTTCAGAAGGTAGAAAATTTTGGAGCATCTCCAAATGCTGTTGGGAAGTTAGTTACTGTACGGTCTTCTTCGAAAAAGTACGGACTTGGCTATTCTAAATGCTGCCAGACCGCGCCATACGATAGCTTTTTCGGAATGCAAGGGTTGTTCGTGAACTTGTCGAGGTTGTTCGGCAGCCCACTGCTGATAATTGTTCGTATTTGCAATCCCCGATATGTGGAAATGTGCCTTGTCACTTATTTCATTTTCTATATCTGATCATGACACGGTCCAATTCCAGAAATAGTTCGCTTATTAATAAAAGTTCTAGTTTCGATGGTTGCTAAACTATTCATTTAGGCTATTGATTACACCCCCCCACTTTATTTACATTCGTACAGTGCAATTTTAGTAACCCATTGCGTCACGCCCTTGTGAAGTCAAAAAAGAAACGACGTGAATGTAATATTTATTCCCGAAGTTATTTAACTGAGTTTAATAAATTCACGACAGGAGCGGTTGAAAGCTACATTAACCGTAAAGAAATTTAAATGAAATAATTAGGTTACTTGTGGTTTTAAAGTAATTAGCAGATATACCGATAAGACTATTAATATGTGAAATTGTAGTATGGGGATAGTACATCCTCATCATATTATTTTACAAATTCATTCAATGTATGCACAATATTAATAGGAAAACAAATATCCTACTTCAAACACAACGTTGCCATAATCAATCACTTTGCAATACACGAATGAATGGATGAATGACAATTTCCGACAAGTTGTTCTGCGATTGAAACAAATGTGCCGCCGTACATCTCAAATAAACGTTTCAGTGCAGTCGTATTTAGTCTATTTTCGTGTTGTGCGGGCGCAATTATTATGTGGTGTAATATGATTCCACGTTTTCTGATGAAAACGCATGCACCCGTACAATAACAATAACCGGGTCGGCATGCTGTAGTTCGTAAATCGAATAAAGGATGGGATCTCTATTGGATTTGATTCAAATGGAATTATGGCTGTTTTTAAGATTTTAATTTAAGTAATTAAGATTGAAACAATTGGTCTAAAATAACAATAAAAACCACAAGATAAATATGAGTTTGATAAGGTTACGTCTTATTACCATAGTTAGAATGTGTTTTGCATTTTTCGGTTATAATAAGTAAGCAACATCTTTCGCAATTTTAAAGTACAGAAATGCAGAAAATAACACATGGGCTGAAAGGTCCCGGGCCTAACACATAGATGACGCTAGTTCTATTGCGGGCACCTTTCTCTCAGTTAGTACTAACCTTCAAAAGACAGCTGTTAAAATTTCATGATATTCTATTCATTAGTTTGTGAATTATTGTGCTAAGAGTCACGCTACTTTTGTTATTTTCAAAACAATGGATGAAAAACAATTTCGTGTTTTAATTTTACACTGCTTCTTGATGGGACAAATACCGTTCAAGCGAAGCAATGGCTTGAAAAGTGTTATGGGGACTTCGCTCCATCAGAGACAACAATATAACGTTGGTTTGCTGACTTCAAACGCGGTCGTAGAGACACCGATGATGCAGAACGCAGTGGACGTCCAAATGAGGCGGTAACACCAGAAAACATCAAAAAAATACACAAAATTGTTTCGAATGATCGAAAAGTGAAGTTGCGTGAGTTAGCTGACATTGTAAAGATATCAAAAGAACGTATTGGCCTTATATTGCATGAGCATTTGACTATGAGAAAGCTCTGTTCAAGGTGGGTGCCGCGTTTGCTCACTGTTGACCAAAAACAAGAACGTGTTGATGATTCTGAGCAGTGTTTGGCCATGTTTAAACGTAACAAACGGAAATTTTTTTGTCGATATGTGACAATGGATGAAACATGGATCCATCACTTCACTCCGGAATCAAAACGATCGTCATCTGAGTGGACAGCAACTGGTGAACCTCGTCCAAAGCGCCCGAAAGCACAACAATCGGCTGGAAAGGTTATGGCCTCGGTATTTTGGGATGTGCGTGGTGTAATATTCATCGACTATCTTGAGAAAGGAAATACCATCAACAGTGAATATTATATACCGTTATTGGAGCGTTTGAAGGCCGAAATTGCAAAGAAACGAGCGCATATGGCAGAGAAAAAAATGTTGTTTCATCAAGACAACGCACCGTGTCACAAGTCAATCAAAACAATGGCAAAACTACATGAATTGAACTTCGAATTGCTCCCACATCCACCGTATTCGCCAGATTTGGCTTCTAGCGACTACTGGCTGTTCGCTGACCTCAAAAAAATGCTCGCCGGTAAGAAATTTCGCACGAATGAAGAGGTTATCGCTGAAACTGAGGCCTAAAGCTAATTTTGAACAAAAAAAAACATGTTTTCTTTGTTAGGCCCGGGACTTTTCAGTCCATGTGTTATAACGTCAGCATTTTAACTGGAAAAAGTTGCATGCGTTAGGAAAGATGTTTTATGATTTAGAATAAACATATTGCCATGAAAGATTTCACTAGCAAGAGGCAATGTCTCATCTAGATCATAGTTGATACGCGGAAATGTGATAGATCGTAGGACAGCAAACGATGTAACTTCTAGGCTAGGGATCGATGCGGTAGGTAGAGAATAAAGTTAAATTTAAATTATATATCTTGTGTATGATATACGTTTCGCAATAAGTACCTCTGTTATAATGTTATACTAAGAGCCAATTAAAAACAACAAGCAATAATGCGGAAATTGAAATAAAGTTTGGCCACATCTTTTCTATTATAGTACTAATATTTCTACTTTGTCGTTTGCTTGGTTGTAGGATCAATGCTGGCAAGGACTGCGGGCTAGTATAGCAAATACGAAGATATCGGTATATTCCGCACCATACAAAATTGGTTAATTAATTAAACATTGATTTTAACGGTAAAATTTTTGGCGATTCAACAACTACTTTGCTGGGATATATTTATAAACATATTAAATAAAACGTTGCAAATATCAGTTCCTTAAAATATACATATTAACAATATTATTGCCAACTATGTTCTATGCAAAGATCAATTCTTCATTTCATATCCTCATTAACATGTAAAGTATACGATCATTGTTTCAATTCCCTCCCTCCTATTACTACCATATCTAAATTTAGAGTTGAAACGGGCACTCTTGGGCGCTATCTAGTGCCGCAAGAATAACACGGTTCAAACACAGTGCAAACAAGCGGGTATAGCTTCCCAACACTTCTCCTAAGCAACTCATGGACAGCTAAACCAAAGAGGGCGCGCACAAACAGTGTATAGGGTAACTGTACAAGGAAATGATCCGTCAAGTTTACAATTACGTATTAAAAAACACATCGAAAGCAAAACTTAACATAATAATGCTGCTAAATACAGCTACTCATGGTATTGGTGGACATACGAGGACGGATCCACATGCCCCACCCCTTACCTACTTCTAATTGATTGTTTGATTCATGTTTTTTGACAATTAATTAACTGGCATTATGTAGATCATATCTACATAATATCAAGTTTGTATCTCAAAGTGTTGTTGTGCTGTGGCTAATTCTTGAATTGTGTGTCGTGATTGTTCATAAATATGGATCCTGTAGAAAAAGAGCCATAATAAAATCCCTCAAGAAAAACGGCGCCAACTCAAATTCATAAAGACATTATGGCAACTACTGGCGAGTCTGCAGTTTCTTATGATATAGTCAAGCGCTGGTGCCGAGATTTTGAATGCAGTAGGACATCCTGTGAAAACCAACATGCCGCTGGTCCTCCCATAACGGTAACAACAGACAAGAAAATTAAAAAGATACACGATATCGTACTGTAAAACCCATGAATACGCATCAGAGACATTATGGAAGATACTGGCTTATCATATCATGTGGTACACAACAAACTGACTAAAGAATTAGATATGGAGAAAGATGAGTGCAAGATGGGTGCCCCGAATGTTAGCCATTGATCAAATAAGAAATCGGGTGTTGATTTGTAAGGGTCTTTTGGAAACGTACCAAGCAAACAAGAAGAACTTTCTTAGTCGATATGTGACCATGGATACACCACTATAAACACATCACGGTTCTCCTTCTCTACGCAAATTTAAGGTCGTGCCGTTTGCCGACTCCTCTCTCCTGACTATTTGCAAAAGGGATAGAGCATTACAGGGGCCTACTGCGTATAATTGATTTCTAAATTGCTACACGCTATTAGAAAGTAACGGCGAGGAAAGTTAAGACACGGTTTCCATCAGAATAATGCTCCCAGCCATACATCTCGTGTTGGTGTGGCTGCTCTATACCAAGCAGGCTTTGAATGGAGTCTCCACCATATTCACCGGATCTGGTCCCTAGTAATTACAGGCTGTTCTCCAAATTAAAAGAAGTCCTAACTGGGGCCAAATTTCCCAGTAACTATGAAGTGATGCAAGCTGTAGAGAGGTGGTTTGCAGAGCTCAGGCAAAAATTTTTCCAGGAGGCTGTTGAGATGTTGGAGCATCGATGGACCAAGTGCATTAGTGTAGAGGGAGGCGAACGATTCCACCAATACCATGATTTAGTATTTAGCAGTATTATTATGTTAGGTATTGATTCTTAAAACTTTTTAAAAAATAACAGTATTTTCATATCAACCATTTTTAGAAAGAAATAAAGCAAGTAACAGGTCCTCATTGGACCTGATTTCAGTTTACTTAGTTTGTAGATAAGCTCCGAGGTATAGCATAATTATATATTAGGGAAATAAACACCAACAAAGCACTTGATTTGGTGTACTTTTTTTTCGTATACTTAACATAATCAACCTTAAACTTTTCAGCATTATTTATGATATTACGAAAATCTTGATCGAAATTACGAACCAAAAGATGTACGATACTTGAATCGCAGCTGTTATATCTTTTGTCAGCGTCTTCGCTTCAATCTGTCGTATACCTTTATAAGAACCTTCCAAAATAATTCTCGACAGTGGTCAGGCTATTATGAGACTGTCATAACAAATGTGTACTTTTTTATTCCGTTCGAGTGATCGAAAACGCATTGTACGCCTCATAGTTCGAGGAATTTCTTAATTGGTGGATTGAATCCGTCTAATTGGCTACCGAATAGTAGGTGAATGAAGGCTTTTAATCGCTTCAGCTACAATTTCTCTAACGTTGAATGGATCTTTTTCGGTAAGTTAGCGGCCAAGTGTTTCTTCTTGGTTCCCTTACTGAATAGGCTCCGAGTTGTGAATAGAGTTTGTTCTTTCTTCTTGTGTAATGTTTATTAGTGGATGATTAATGGAGTAATTGTGCTTGCACGATATTTACTATTTTATTCTTTTCTGTTGCTCCCGTGAGTCGATCGTATTGAATAGGGATCACGCCTTTATTGAGACGCGGGCAATAAGCATACGCGTACTCTCTTTACAGTGTAGGTAGAGATTTATTATTGTGATGATACAATACAGAAATGGAAATTTTAGGATTGAATTTACCTGCTGTTATTCGGAAATCAATTTGGGATGGTTGATGATAATGAAATTCTAACGTTGTTGCCAGTTTACTAATACTATACAATTTTTATTTATAATATTGTTTTACACTTTATTTAATAATAAACTTAACTAATTGACAATAAGTGTCCTAGCTCCGGTGCTCCGCCAGAGGCACTACACCGGATGTCCTCAACTTAACTGTTCAATATGAACGCAAACCTAGCTAACTTAACCTACGCTAACTTAACCTAGCGAATATTGTTTTACATCATGATATATCAATATAGCGTTTTAAAAGAAATGTAGCCTACGTTTCTTATTGTTCGGTACGTATTAAGCCGGAAGACACTAGTGCAGTCATTGACTGCGATGATGTACTTCAAACACGCCCGGACATACCCGAAGTCGGGATTCATACGCGTATGGTTAATAGATTTCTTAACCGATTTCGGACATTAGTATACACTGGCACTATTATTAAACGTATTGTTTGCAATATCAATATTTTACCGTACAGTATTTTGACGTGTAAAAACATTTTAATGGCAAACAACAGCGGTTAAATGGACAAGGTGATACGCTTTACTAGATGACCTTATTTACATGTCACGTGTTCTCAACATTCCATAAAATATTGTAGACATTGAAGAGGTTAATTACACAATTATAATTTTCATCAATCTAACTCCGCAAGAAGGGCAAGGTATTTCAGTTAGCCAGCGGTTTGTTTCAGATGCAGAAATTCATAATCAAATCGGGCAAATTTTAGTAAATTATTTTTTCGAAATAATTAAGTTTTTACTAGGTATGTTCTGAATTAATGGGAATGATTAGTTTTAAAGTATTTAATTATTATATCTACAATTTAATATTGTCCCTTTCAAAGTATGTTTATTTGGGATCCACACAGCGAGATTTACATTTCTGATAACAATTCTGGAACGCTGCTCTTGTTCCGTTAGGCTGCTTAGAATCTGCGTCGTGACTCTTTGGATGTTGTTAATTGTACCATAATGGGATCCTTTCAATTTTAACTTAAGTGTTCTGGCAAAAATTTCGACCGACAATGAACTGTGACCGGGGGCATTATCGTGATGCTCACCATTTTTTTTATTTCTCAGGTGTATGTATCTCAATCAAAATAGATGATAAGCATCACGATAACGCTCAGTTACAACTCACTGTCGATTAGAGAATTTTTGCGGTACATAGGGCGTGCAGTAATGTGAACAGTGCTGATATCGATAACTGAGCGTCTGCTATAGTGCCTTTTTTATTACGGGTTCTGTTCCTACATGTCATTTTTGGTAGGATTTCATCAGATGCTCGTGCACCCGTCTTTTTTCTTATTTTCAATTATTAAATTTTGAATTTTTTCCATTTTCCAAAGTTGTAGTTCTTGTTTCCAACATCGACAACTTGTAGGTGGTTGTCCGATTTAATAACTTACCAGTACAAACATCTCACTTGCCAGTGAAAAATTCATTGAGAAAATTAACAACATTGAGCTTGCTGATAATGAAGTTTCAGTTTCGCTATGATTGATGTAACTTTGAAATTTAGAAAAACTTTAGTTGGATAATCAAATGGATAGCAAGGAGGTTGTTTGCTTTATTTTCTTTGGCTAAACATTGTATGAAACGACATTAATAAATTACACCTTTTACCTACAAACTGAAGAAGCAGCGATAGGTAACAGCCTATCCTCTCTCGTGGCTAACCTTTTAATGGGTAAATTTAAAACTGACTTTAAGAATACTTCAACTTATTTAAAACGGCTTTGGATTGGACACGTTGACGATATTCTTTGCGTCTTTGAGATGAAAGAATACTCAATCACTGGATTTTTAGAACAGCTAAATTCAAAATTTACGTCTACTGAATTTATTCATGAAACCGAAACCGATAACAGGATTCCTCTCCTAGATATCTTAGTTATAAAAGAAGTAAGAATAAGTTAGAAATTATATAGAAAACCTGCTAATAGTTGTACATACAGCTTGAGAAATTCTAATCATTGATGGGAACACAAAACTTTGTTCATCGTTTGCTTAGTTTCCCTATAACTAAAGACAGATATCTAAGTGAATTCAATGAAATCATCAAAATTGCAAATTTTAACGGATTCTCTGAAGATGTAGCCTCTAATACCCTTAGCAAGTATAAAAATAGAACAAGAATTAGAAGTATATATAACACATGGGCTGAAAAGTCCCGGGCCTAACACATAGATGACGCTAGTTTTATTGCAGTCACCTTTCTCTCAGTTAGTACTAACCTTCAAATGACAGCTCTTAAAATTTCATGATATTCTATTCATTAGTTCGTGAGTTATTGTGGTAAGAGTCACGCTACTTTTCTTATTTTCAAAACAATGGATCAAAAACAATTCCGTGTTTTAATTTTACACTGCTTCTTGATGGGAAAAAAATACCGTTCAAGCGAAGCAATGGCTTGAAAAGTGTTATGGGGACTCCGCTCCATCAGAAACAACAATAAAACGTTGGTTTGCTAACTTCAAACGCGGTCATAGAGACACCGATGGTGCAGAACGCAGTGCACGTCCAAATGAGGCGGTACTACCAGAAAACATCAAAAAAATCCACAAAATCGTTTTGAATGATCGAAAAGTGAAGTTGCGTGAGTTAGCTGACGTCGTAGTGATATCAAAAGAACGTATTGGCTTTATATTGCATGAGCATTTGACTATGAGAAAGCTCTGTTCAAAGTGGGTGCCGCGTTTGCTCACTGTTGACCAAAAACAAGAACGTGTTGATGATTCTGAGTAGTATTTGGCCATGTTTAAACGTAACAAAGCGGAATTTTTGCGTCGATATGTATGAAACATGGATCCATCACTTCACTCTGGAATCAAAACGATCGTCAACTGAGTGGACAGCAACCGGTGAACCTCGTCCAAAGCGCTCGAAAGCACAACAATCGGCTGGAAAGGTTATGGCCTCGGTATTTTGGGATGTGCGTGGTGTAATATTCATCGACTATCTCGAGAAAGGAAATACCATCAACAGTGAATATTATATAGCGTTATTGGAGCGTTTGAGGTCCGAAATTGCAAAGAAACGACCGCATATGGCAAAGAAAAAAATTTTGTTTCATCAAGATAACGCACCGTGTCTCAAGTCAATCAAAACAATGGCAAAACTACATGAATTGAACTTCGAATTGCTCCCACATCCACCGTATCCGCCACATTTGGCTCCCAGCGACTACTGGCTGTTCGCAGACCTCAAAAAAATGCTCGCCGGTAAGAAATTTCGCACGAATGAAGAGGTTATCGCTGAAACTGAGGCCTATTTTGAGGCAAAAGATAAATCGTTCTACAAAAGTGGTATTGAAATGTTAGAGCGGCACTGGAATGATTGCGTTGCTCTTGATGGAGATTACGTTGATGAATAAAGCTAAGTTTGAACCAAAAAACCGTGTTTTCTTTGTTAGGCCCGGGACTTTTCAGCCCATGTGTTTATATATATAATTAGAAGTATAAGCTAGAATGTACTCACAGTAGTAATAGGGAATATGTAATGTTACCATTTTATCAATGTTCCATGAAAGATCTTCAAAAGATCTTTTCTAAAGTTGATAACAAAATCGTTTTCTTGGTAAAATAATAACCCAAAAAAACATTTTAGGAAACCTAAACACCAGATTGTGATCAATCATTAGGCAGACAAAGGATCTATTAAAATTAGATACAAAGAGCGTTTGGGTCATCTTAAATTTAGAAGCTTTGATATATCTAGTGTCGCCCCACATATACTAGAAGAAATCATAATGTTGAAAATATAATGCTAATTCGAAATGTAAACAACAATATTTATTTGAATTCTTAACAAAGCATGGAAATTTACAAAAACAAAATTGTTTTGATGAATACAAATTTAGACATTCTAAATTTCAGCCTTCACTCTTTATCAAATCATCCATAACCAAGGTGAGCGTAGCTGTCGAAACGTACGTCCAGCTTTTAATGAAATGTTGTGATTAGAGCGACAGTGAAATTTTCTAGTGTACCAGTGCCACAGTGTTCGAGTTTTGTGATCCTATTCGGGGCGCGAATTAACATTTCCTATATATAATTTTCAGCCATTTCAGCTGTTTTAATAATTTAGATCATTTAATTATTTCAATATAGTGCGAACCACAGCTGGTTATTTGTTATTTGCTTGCCGCTTATATGTAGTCACATAAAGTTTTCATCTCACCTTCATACAACTATGCACGCATAAGATTACATAACACGTACCTCCATCAGATGCTTTCACGACTGAGAATAATTACAAGACTCAAAGAATTCGAAATATTTGACTTAAACCTATTTATAAACTTCACATTACGAATACGGCATCGCTGTTTAGTTTAATATTACGGCAGATAATTAAACTATTTTGCAATGTACTCAAATCGATAGCTTTCTATGTTATACACGAGCAACCATTTCGATTAGAATTATGCTATCCGATGCACTCAATATATTCCTCAATTATGTGCATATTCTGATTGGAAGCAATTACGTTAACGATTTATGACGCGTGTTTTTGTGAAGTATGCCTCCCATCAGCCCCGGTTTATCGGTACGCAAGTAAACCGTTGATGTATACCACATGTTGCTCTAAGTAGGACAACCAATTCACCAGAAAGTTATTGGCATGCGTATCCATTAAAAGAATCCATGTAGAGAGATTTTCAAGATACCGCAACAGTCTGTTAACGTGAGCGGTTTGTTTCATTGTTTGGTTGGCTCGCGCCTGATGGTATTTGAATTAAGGAAGCTGAGGTAACCATGTTCGTTAATCAAGAAACTGTTGTGTGCAATGTGTAAATACAAATTTGTATGAACTAAAGATTAATGGCTTGTTTTATTTTATACTTTTCATTGTATATTATTATTGTGATGTATACAACTTTTAAAAACTAAATACGTACAGAATAATTAAGTTTATACGACGTATGCCACAGAATTAATGGGAATGATTGGTTTTGCAGTGTTTAATTGAATGTATCTACAATTTAATATTGTCCCCTTCCATACTTTGAAGGGGAATACACACAGCGTCTCCAGCGAGTTTTTCATTTCTAGTAACAATTCTGGAAGCCTTACTCCGTTAGGCTTTTTAGAACCTGAGTTGTGACTTCTGGATGCTGTTTGGCAATGGAAACATTTCAATTTCCACTTAAGCGTTGGAAAAAGAAAATAATTACATAGAGGCATGCAATGCTTTTCTTTGCCAAAAAAATTTCTATCCGACAATCATCTGTAACTAGGAGCATTATCGTGACGCTTATCATGTTTTTGTTTGAAAATATACATGTGATATGATAACGTTTGCCTGGAATACTTTTAGGATTTAATATATACGATAGAAATGTGTTCTGTTTATTATATTGATCAACACACATTTTGGTGGCTCGCATTTTGTAAAAGTAATTAAGCAATTTTGGGGTGCCTAATCCAAAAATGCCGTTAGATTTGTTCTATCAGATCTAGTTTTCGAAATTCACTCTTTCTGCCCTCTTTAGGAAAAAGTCGCCAAAATTAGATGTAATATTTTCTTATGTACGTAACTGTTAACTAAAACACAAAAAAATGTGTAGGAGGTATTTATTTAACTGAAAAAGATGCATACAACACACGGGCTGAAAAGTCCTCGGCCTAACACATAGATGACGCTAGTTTTATTGCAGTCACCTTTCTCTCAGTTAGTACTAACCTTCAAAAGACAGCTGTTAAAATTTCATGATATTCTATTAATTAGTTTGAGATTTATTGTGCTAAGAGTCACGCTACTTTTGTTATTTTCAAAACAATGGATCAAAAACAATTTCGTGTTTTAATTTTACACTGCTTCTTGATGGGAAAAAATACCGTTCAAGCGAAGCAATGGCTTGAAAAGTGTTATGGGGACTCCGCTCCATCAGAAAGAACAATAAAACGTTGATTTGCTGACTTCAAACGTGGTCGTAGAGACACCGATGATGCAGAACGCAGTGGACATCCAAATGAGGCCGTAACACCAGAAAACATCAAAAAAATTCACAAAATCGTTTTGAATGATCGAAAAGTGAAGTTGCGTGAGTTAGCTGACATCGTAAAGGTATCAAAAGAACGTATTGGCTTTATATTGCATGAGCATTTGACTATAAGAAAGCTCTGTTCAAAGCGGGTGCCGCGTTTGCTCACTGTTGACCAAAAACAAGAACGTGTTGATGATTCTGGGCAGTGTTTGGCCATGTTTAAACGTAACAAACCGGAATTTTTGCGTCGATATGTGACAATGGATGAAACATGGATACATCACTTCACTCCGGAATCAAAACGATCGTCATCTGAGTGGACAGCAACTGGTGAACCTCGTCCAAAGCGCCCGAAAGCACAACAATCGGCTGGAAAGGTTATGGCCTCGGTATTTTAGGATGTGCGTGGTGTAATATTCATCGACTATCTTGAGAAAGGAAATACCATCAACAGTGAATATTATATAGCGTTATTGGTGCATTTGAAGGCCGAGATTGCAAATAAACGACCGCATATGGCAAAGAAAAAAAATTTGTTTCATCAAGACAACGCACCGTGTCACAAGTCAATCAAAACAATGGCAAAACTACATGAATTGAACTTCGAATTGCTCCCACATCCACCGTATTCGCCACATTTGGCTCCCAGCGACTACTGGCTGTTCGCAGACCTCAAAAAAATGCTCGCCGGTAAGAAATTTCGCATGAATGAGGAGGTTATCGCTGAAACTGAGGCTTATTTTGAGGCAAAAGATAAATCGTTCTACAAAAGTGGTATTGAAATGTTAGAGCGGCGCTGGAATGATTGCGTTGCTTTTGATGGAGATTACGTTGATGAATAAAGCTAATTTTGAACCAAAAACACCGTGTGGACTTTTCAGCCCATGTGTTAGAACTTTTAAGCATCAATTAAAAATTTCCTTTTATAAGATTTCTTCGCATGAGATTTTCCGGAACAGTCTCCTTGCAGCAGTAATCTGCCATCATATGGGTATCTCATTTTCCTTTATTCCTCCATAATGCTGATGTCGTTGTGAAATTTTACCCCTATTTCTCACTAACATCACCTAAGTCTTCTGGAAAACGTTCTAAGTGGCTGTGAAAGTAATGGATCTTGATTCTCATGTTAGGTCCGAGCGTGTGAAAGTTAGAAAGCTTATGTTCTACTAATAAATAACTGTGAAATATTTTACGTATGAGTAATACATTTCACTGTGGTGTATTTCAAAAACTAGAGATGCTAGGAAGAAATGCCAGTTATTTTTGGAACCAGCACATCAGAAATACTCTAAATCAGTTCGTATTTTAGACGCACCACGACAAAAAAATTATTTTCTTGGGCGATGTTATTATTGGGTATTGAGTATAAATGATGTAGCATTTGCGTACAAAGATTGTCTTTCGGAAAATAACAGAGCCAGAGTCTACCTAGTTTGTAATGGTTACAACTGTAGTATGTACTCTAGAGTGCAGTTGAAGGGATAAATTGGGATGAAGATGGTCTCGTCTTTGTAGGTATTTTTAAAATCATACATTAGATCTTTGTACTTTCTTATCTTTTCGTCCTCCT
Source organism: Trypoxylus dichotomus (assembly GCA_023509865.1). Taxonomy (NCBI): domain Eukaryota; kingdom Metazoa; phylum Arthropoda; class Insecta; order Coleoptera; family Scarabaeidae; genus Trypoxylus; species Trypoxylus dichotomus. Next base: position 43,323,331 of record CM042081.1, read on the forward strand.
TATCTGCTATGTTAGTATCGGCAGGACAAGGCATCTCTATTACGTACAGGATCACCAAATCCGGCTTGTTGTGTGGCAGCTGAGTCGTGGTGCTAAAGGAGAAGTTCCAGTACATCTTACATCTATCATTGGAGATTACTGCCTCCGGATCACAAACCTGGTACGGCGCGATGCTCTCCCCGTCTATTTTATATTCATGCCTGAGGTGATAGTAAAGCACTTTGAGGGTCATGCTATGGCGGTCCGTCTACAGCGTGGGAGCACACCGCGGACACGCCGACAACAGATGCATCACCGTTTCCTCATGCATTCTACACGCTCTACAGCGGGTGTCCCCCAATGGCATTCCCAGCACACGCTTTGCGTACACCAACGTATGAAACACGCCATCTTGGACAGCGGTGATGTATCCTTCTGTTTCTGAGTACAGCGTTGGCGATGTTAGATACGAGAACCACAATTCCGGAGACAGTCCCTGCTCGGACACCAGTTTGAAATATTGGCCGTGCATTGGCTTTTGCAGGTGTTCTTCCTTCAGGTGTTGACATACCGCTCGTTTCAGTAGGGTTTCTAACTCCTGTTTTGGTTTCTCAAGAATATTATCCTTCTTGCGACTGGCAGGAGCTGCATCAAATGGTATTTTCAGTGCTTGGCATTCTCTTATTGCTGCTTTAAGTAAAAAACTACCTTGAGTCCCGTCCTTCTCAGCCTTACGAACCATACACATTAGGGGATCGCTAGACCGACGAATCTGGTACACGGCTCCAATCACCAGTCGGTCATGCAGCCACTCGATATTAATAAGTCCTCGGCCGCCCTCGCGCCTTGGTAGATATAACCGCTGGACCGAGGCATTGGGGTGTAAGCTTCTGGACATTGTCAAGGTTTTTCTGGTATCTCTATCGAGTTGGTTTATTTCGTCCACATTCCATCTTATGGACGCGAATGTGACAATCGGCACTGCTAACATGTTTGTGGCCGTACTTTTGTATTCTGCCGTTAGTTCACTCATCCAGATTATTCTGAGCGTCTTTTTGTATCGCTCCACCAGTGTCGCCTTGATTGTCGTTATATCGTGCATTTCCCTCTGTTTTATTCCGAGATAGGTATATGAATTGTTTCGTTTGAGGTGTTGTATGGTACTTCCATCCAGTAGGCTCACGCTTTCCCCCTTCATGACACTCCTTTCGCGCTCGAGGTGGTTATTATTGTTATTATTATTATTATTATTATTATTATTATTATTATTATTATTATTATTATTATCACTATTATTATTATTTAGAAAAATACTGTATTTAATCTAGATAAATTCTTGCTTAGCAGGAGTAACTTCTGGTTGGTAGTGTATACACAAACACATACCTACGAGTTGGTTTGTGTGCAGCAATGGCACGACGACATGACGACACGACTCGAATGAGTTTTTGGGTGGATGTGTGTTTGGCGGTGTGATTGGCGCTCATTTGCGATTCTAAACGCGCCTGGGCCTGCAAACGCCATTGATTGCACGCCCAATTACACCCCCGAGATCATGTTTACATAAGTAATCAGCGGGAGCGGAGTTGACATTACGGCCGCTGCTGGAATTAAGTGATCCGTTCGTCAAAAGACGGTTTTACACGGTAACAGGAAATCTTTAGTACGTACGGTTAATGATCCAAGTTAGTCGCATACTATATTATTTTATAAAGGACGTAAAGAAACGTAAATAAATTGGAAAATTGGATGTTGTAGTTTGTAACCGGAATTGTATACTTTTTGCATAAAATGGCTTAATGTCAATGCTAGTGAGTACTTTCGGTAATTATTAGGTTGTAAGCAGATAGTTTAGATAAATAAACATAGAATTACAACAGTTATACTGATAGAAGTGACTAGAATTAATTCTTAATCCCGTGGTTTCAGAGGTACGAAAATAATGTACTAAATTATTGATAAAATGAACCGCCTCAGACTTCAGAATTTCAAATTTTTTGTTAAAACTTCAATTAAAAGTTTTCTATAAAATTTAAACAGTTTCCATAAACATACAATATCATGTGAAGGTACTGCAGTATATACGTAGTTATCAAGATTCGTATTCGTATAACGTTAGTATCCACAGAAATAACAAAAAAAAACAATAGTTTTTAGAGAAATGTTGCTACTAATATGAGTAATAATTTTATAATGTGATATTAGTATAAAAATATTGATATTAAAAAAGAAATAGCTTCTTGAAATATGAAATATTGCATATTCTTAGCAATAAAACAAATGAGGGGTGTATTGGAGAATTTACTGTCAGAGTAGGTTTGTTGTCAAGTTAAGATTAATTTTGCCAAAATGGGAAGAGACGGTAAAGAAACAATAAACGAGCGATTTACGGAATTGGACCGTGTCATGATGAGATATAAAAAATGAAATAATAGCAAGAGAAAAAAAAGAAATAAAAAGAAAAAGAAAAAAATTAAAAAAGGGAATGAAAAAAAGAAAAGGTGAGATAAAGAATAAGAGAAGGAAAGAGAGACGGGAGACAGAATAAAGAAAAGAATTGCCTCTACAACACAACAAGTATCGTAGGCTGCACAGCAATCCAACTGCTTCCTTTTGCAGACGAAATATTTTGAATGCCTAGATGGATATCCCCAAAGTCAATGCCAAGAAGATCAAAGGCAGTTCTTAAAAATTAAGGAAATTGTACGCATTATGAATAAATCATTTAATACTGACTGATTTTAAATGTTTGAGGACAGTTTAAATTTCGCGCCTTGCTAAATTTTTGTCACGTTGGCGATTTGGTTTTAAATTCGTAACCAGTAGCGTAGCAAATAGATTTTGGATGGGTGATAAAATATTGGCAACAGATCTTCAAAAAATCAATTTCATATTTATTTTCTAAGCAGAAAATTAGTGTAAATGTAAAAAAATGGAATGAAATATAGATGATTTTAAATAGCTTTTGAATTAATACAAATATTTAAATTTGAGCACTACATATTTAAAAGCAAAACGATTCCGTTTTTTGTATAATTTTATTGCAAAAAACAATTACATTATAATGTATACTCGAAATGGCCTCCATTTGATTCAAGACATAAATGTATTCGTCTCTTAATATTGTCAAACAGTCGCTGTAATTGGTTTTGATCGATATTACGAATTTCCTGCTCTATGGCTGCTCGTAGTTCTTCCAAATTGTGAAGTCGATTTTGATGTATCTTATTTTTTAAACGGCCAAACAGATAAAAATCTAAAGGGGTTAGGTCAGGTGACCATGATAGCCAACGATCGCGACTAGTAAGTCTGTCACCAAAATAGTCTTCTAGATATTCCAATGTATCATGCGCTACATGAGGTGGTGCTCCATCTTGTTGAAAATACCCCTTTCCAATTCATCGTCATGTAATTGGTTTATAAACACTTCCAAAATTTGAGTGCGATATCTTTCCGCATTGATATTTTCATGGACAAAATAGGGCCAATTATGCGACGTCTAGACATTGCCACCCAGACCCCAATTTTTTGTGGATGTAAAGAAGTCTCAACAAAATTATGAGGGTTTTCTGTAGCCCATGTCCTGTAATTTTGGCTGTTAATATAGCCTGACAAGTGAATCCAGGCCTCGTCTGACATGAATATTAAATCTAAAATATCATCATTATGAAGATTTTCATTAAACCACTGACAATATTGAATTCGGCGTGGAATATCAATTGGCAATAATTGCTGTGTTACGGTTACTCTATACGGATGCATGTGTATATTTGTAACCAATGCTTTTCTTGCAGTACTGAACGATAAACCTAAAATAACGAAAATGAAAAATACTACATCTTAGAAATAGAAAAAGCATCATACCAGTTTGAGCTGCTAATTTGCGAATTGACTCTTTAGGACTTGCCTCTATCCGTTGTCTAACATCATCAACAGTCTCTTCTGTTAACGCTGTTGGTCGTCCAGTTGATTTTCCTTTGCAAATGCAGTGTTTCCCTTCGAATCGTTCAATAATTCTGTCTCTGTGATTACAAAACACTTTGTATGGTACGACAACATCCGGATAATTTTCAGGAAATTGGTTCAGGCATGATTGTAATGAATAAGTCTATGATCCATCTTCGTGATGAGTGCTACTGCGATAATGCGCTTTTAAAATAAAAGCGTCTTGCTCGGCCGTAAACGGCATCTTAAAACCAACAACAATTAAGTTCATTTAATTTAATAGATATGCATAAAAACATACCTGGAAAATAACACTGATAAACAGTAGCTCTAAGAAGAACAGATTACAGGTAAAAATGAAGCAAATAATAACGAATAAAATGAATATAAATAATGAATAATAAATAACGTGTCGCCCAGGCAGTTGACAGGACCGATACTCACAATGGCCACTCTAACATGTCAAATTCCCTAGAATCCACCGCGCGAAATTTAAACTGTCCTCAAACGTATAAAATCACTCTGTATATGTGCTTATTTGAAAAATTAATTTTAGTTTAAATATTTTTATAGTAACATCATGTTATAGAGACAATTAATTATTTATAATTGCAGTAAACTAATTTCCTGTAATTTACAATAAAATCAATAAACATCTTTCTAAATAAATACATTTGTTTCTTCTGTTGTTTTCATGGGTACCAAGATTATACGAATACGACATTGAGTAACTGGGATTTAAATTGAGCTTGTTTCTAAGCCAGGACAAGGGTGTAACGATCAATTGAATATCATTGACACAAAATACTTTAATTGAGTATATACCCGTTTTCTTTTCATGGGCGGGGCTTTAACTCCAAAGAGCAAACTCGGCCAGTACCTCGCCTATTGTGCACCCATGTGATTTTAGCTCACTCGACCGGGTTGTACTTCAGCAACAATTTTCCTAACTTGGGTCCGACAAGCTGAGCATCCCCAAGGTGAACCTGTCTTTCCCTGCAGACTGCAGGCCAGTCGACAAGAAGGTGCACAGGAGTTTCCTCTGCTCTCCCGCACTGTCTACATGAAGGAGAGTTTATTAGACCCATGCGATGCATGTGTTTATTCAGTGCGCAGTGTCCAGTTAAGATCGCTGTGAGTGCTCTCAGTTTGGTCCTGCTCATTAGGACTGCCTTACACAGTCTTCCCTCACCTGGATAAATCCCAAGAGATTTACAGTGTCTTAAACCATCTACACCGTTCCAATAGGACGGGTGATTGGCGGCCAGCTCGGATCTAATGTAGGTCTTAATACTGCCATGGGTACTCCCACACTTCGGTTCAGGACCTGAGAATGGTCGTCCACTGGCATCTTTTGCCAGCAAATCAGCTATTTCGTTCCCTTTGATCCTCGAGTGGCTTGGCACCCATCTCAGCATAAAGCTGCAATGTTTCGCCAGTTGTTGCAGCCTTCTATGCACCCCAACACCACTTCGGAGTCAAACTTGACAGCTTCTAGCGCCCGAAGAGCGGCTTGGCTGTCCGATACGATTTCCACCGCTTCCTGGTCATGTGCGTAGTTCAGAGAGTTCTCTGCACATGTCTGGATGGCAATTACTTCTGCTTGAAAGATGGAGCAGGAGACCCCTAGACTGACAGTCTCGCCATCCGGTTCTCCCTCTTTTCAAATTCCAATACCTGTGCCATTCGAAGTTTTTGAGGCGTCCGCAAACCAGCGTGAAATCCCCCGTTTCGATTTGCATGCACGTGCCTTTATTGCTTCGCCGTTGGGAATTATTACATTGTATCCCCCAGCAAAGCTATACACGGGCCGAATTTTGTTGGTCCTCATTGACAGCGGTACTGTCTGTTATATATTATTATATTATACCAGTTAGTAATTGTACTTACATTTGAGCTCGGTGACATAGTGAAAAATTATCTTAGAAAATGTAATTAATAATAATAATAATAGCTTATTGTCCAACAGATAAAGTAATTATCCAATTACAAGGTATATATGATAAAAAATAAATGTGTACATGTAACTAGTAACTAGGAGTAAATACAAAAGTAACCAATGAGAAAAAATGGCTGATCAAATCACAATATACTTATAATTAAATTACAACATACTACTACTATCCACATCCACACCCAAAGTGGTTTACTGTAACTAATAACAAAAACCACTACTTGTTAAAAACGAAATGGGATAAGAACAATGAAACACGAATGTCTGCTAAGCATAATGTATATGCGGTTGACATAATGCCAAAAGAGATGGCAAGTAGCAGGTATGAATACCCAACTCACCAGTATCCATAGAATTGAACCCGTTACATATTCTATATAACAGGGACCTGATGGCAATGTTAGTTCTAGGAGCCTGACAATAAAATATATTTGTTTACCTGAATTCCAGACGAGAAACCATAACATTAATTTGACTCAACAATTCAGAGAAATCAAGGCCATTGTTAAGTAAAGAAAAAAAGAATTTGCACTCAGATTGTTTTCTACGTAGTTCTAAGGAATCAATATTAAACATCTACAGTAGAGTATTGTGACTAAATCCCTGTATCGGGTAGGTATACTTCTTAAAGTATAAGAATTTTAAACACCCTCTTCGAACCTGTTCCAGAAGATGTATAGTTGTATATGAGTGATCAAACCAAAGATGCACCCTCCAATGTAGACCGAACAAAAACAAAATAAACATGAAGAATTGATATTATAGAAGAAAAAGGTCGTGTAATTGTGCAGGGTTCCAAATTAATTTTCTGTCGTCCGCATTAAATAATTAACACATGGGCTGAAAAGTCCCGGGCCTAACACACAGATGACGCTAGTTTTATTGCAGTCACCTTTCTTTCAGTTAGTACTAACCTTCAAAAGACAGCTGTTAAAATTTCATGATATTCCATTCATTAGTTTGTGAGTTATTGTGCTAACAGTCACGCTACTTTTGTTATTTTCAAAACAATGGATCAACAACAATTTCGTGTTTTAATTTTACACTGCTTCTTGATGGGAAAAAATACCGTTCAAGCGAAGCATTGGCTTGAAAAGTGTTATGGGGACTCCGCTCCATCAGAAACAACAATAAAACGTTAGTTTGCTGACTTCAAGCGTGGTGGTAGAGACACCGATGATGCAGAACGCAGTGGACGTCCAAATGAGGCGGTAACACCAGAAAACATCAAAAAAATCCACAAAATCGTTTTGAATGATCGAAAGGTGAAGTTGCGTGAGTTAGCTGATATCGCAAAGATATCAAAAGAACGTATTGGCTTTATATTGCATGAGTATTTGACTATGAGAAAGCTCTGTTCAAAGCGGGTGCCGCGTTTGCTCACTGTTGACCAAAAACAAGAACGTGTTGATGATTCTGAGCAGTGTTTGGCCATGTTTAAACGTAACAAACCGGAATTTTTGCGTCGATATGTGACAATGGATGAAACATGGATCCATCACTTCACTCCGGAATCAAAACGATCGTCATCCGAGTGGACAGCAACTGGTGAACCTCCAAAGCGCCCGAAAGCACAACAATCGGTTGGAAAGTTTATGGCCTCGGTATTTTGGGATGTGCGTGGTGTAATATTCATCGACTATCTTGAGAAAGGAAATACTATCAACAGTGAATGTTATATAGCGTTATTGGAGCGTTTGAAGGTCGAAATTGCAAAGAAACGACTGCATATGGCAAAGAAAAAAAATTGTTTCATCAAGACAACGCACCGTGTCACAAGTCAATCAAAACAATGGCAAAACTACATGAATTGAACTTCGAATTGCTCCCACACCCACCGTATTCGCCAGATTTGGCTCCGAGCGACAACTGGCTGTTCGCAGACTCCAAAAAAATGCTCGCCGGTAAGAAATTTCGCACGAATGAAGAGGTTATCGCTGAAACTGAGGCCTATTTTGAGGCAAAAGATAAATCGTTCTACAAAAGTGGTATTGAAATGTTAGACCGGCGCTGGAATGATTGCGTCGTTCTTGATGGAGATTACGTTGACGAATAAAGCTAATTTTGAACCAAAAAAACCGTGTTTTCTTTGTTAGGCCCGGGACTTTTCAGCCCATGTGTTATTTTAAATTTCTATGTAATCTTGAGTTTTCACAGATTTGTTCAGAATGACAAAATTAGCAGTCACCTTGCTGGAGAATCACTTCCCAAAGTATTTTTTTAAAACAATCATTCAAACGTTTCTTTCCTCTATGACGACGAGCAAGCTGGATATCGCCTGGTCCGTTCAAATTAAATTCGATTCGTCAGAAAAAAATACGTTATTTCACCATTTAAAAGTGCAAACGGGTGCACCTAATTTCTTCCTAATTCCTTCTTATAGTTCAAGCGCTTACAGTTGCTGCTGCTGCTTCCCTTAATTCGCTGGCTAATTCTGTCAAAGTTGAGACTCAATTTTCTTAAACACCTCTTTTGTAGAATCATTGTGTTCTTCTGCATTATAGTTGAAATTGTATTTCTATTTTATATTTTCAAAAAAGTATGTGAAATCATTATAAATATAAAACATCTTAATGCAATTCACAAGTAAACTAGTCACCTACACGTTGGAAAATATCAATAGCATCGAAAGAATACGAGGATTTTCTTATACGTTATAACTATGTACGCTTTCGTCCGAAACATAAAAGAGGCAGCGACTTTTCCCCAATGTAAATCGGACGTGAACCGGAACCGAATCAGCAAACGTTTTGCATATGGACAACTGATGAATATTAACACATCTCTGCTACCCCTGTCTGCATAACTGGATTTCACTCAATCTGCAAATTCAATACTCTCTGGTCTCGGAATCTGTTATTTGTCGTCGAGGAACGGCCAAGAAATATGCAAATATATTCCAATTTTTCTCCATCGGTTGAAAATATGATGAAAGACTGGATGTCAAGCAGTTTGCCTTTGAACTCGATTTATTCTATATTGAAGAACAACCAGAAAATTACTCTTCTTTGAGTTAATCGATTTAAATGTGTACGTAAGCTAAACCTAAGAAATACATAACAAATAAAGGAAAGTAAAAAATTACAATCATACAAAATTTTACTGAACTCACAGCAAGAACAACACAAAAATAATAATGTTTATATGTATAACTTAATAAAACTTATTGGAGAACGAAAGTCTTAAAACAACGGATTAAAATGACTTGAAATATATTTCATTAAAAAAGGAACAGAAACCGTATAAGACAATAGCTCTTGTTTATTTTACAAAAGTATATAATATTTATTTTTAAAAACTTGGCAGTTAGAGGCAGTGGTAATATATTGCAAACCAATGCTTTGTAGTTCTGCTATTTCTAGCACGTGTTCTGCTTTATACAGGGGGAAAAAGCTCTCGCATATTTTAAAAAGTAGTTAGAAACAAAGGAAAATACAGAAAAAATACTTTTATTTATGAACAACAAATACTATACCATATTACACTACTTACTTTTAAAACTTATGTCCGGTAAATGACGTGCATCATTGTTAACTTATTGACGTGCTATAACTTTGTTGTATTGGGTAAATTTTGCAACAATGCGACGCATGTGTTTTAATGGGTATCTTTCTACTAAACTCTTCCATCTAATATTTCTTCAGTTTTAACCACGTAATCATCGATTAATCCTTTTTGAGACATCCTCTGAATACGTGTGACATGTAAATCCGTTGTTAATAGCTGCCAGAGTGTGTACTTACCTATTTAGTTCCTCTGTTGAAAATATTACAACTCAGTAATAATACTTTTGTTAAAATAATCTTACTGAATTTTATAATCGTTCAGTGTACTGCATTGATAAATCTGTAAGCCTCATGATAACATAAGTGCTAAGGCAAATAAATTCGGCCTAAGATGTTACACCAGATAATGCTTAAAGGTATGTGGTTTCTTGTAATTCACAGGTATCGAGTAAACTCCATTCAACGCAAATTAATAACCAGTCGGTAACACGGTTGACAATGGGAACACACGTGCTTTCGAAACGCTGCGTTTCGAATAATTATTAATTTGTGCGGAGTGGTGTTTACTACGGTACCTGTGAATTATACAACCGCATAGTCTTTGCAATCGTTGTGGTTCTTGTAAACTGAAAACTTTAACATTCGTCGTTTCGAATAATTAGTTTAATTTGCTTTACTCTTAATTTGAATTTGAATAGTTACATTTGTTTTTCTGTGTTGTTTTTATGGGTACTAAGGTTATACGAATACGGGATTGTTGATTTTTAACTGGGATTTAAATTGAGCTTGTTTCTAAGCCAGGACAAGGGTGTAACGATCAATTGAGCATCATTGACATAAAATATTTTAATTGAGTATATACCAGTTAGTAATTGTACTGAGCTCGGTAACATAGTGAAAAATTATCTTAGAAAATGTAATTAATAATAATAATAATAATAATAATAATAATAATAATAATAATAATAATAATAATAATAATAATAATAATAACAATAATAATAATAATAATAATAGCTTATGGTCCAACAGATAAAGTAATTATCCAATTACAAGGTATATATGATAATAAATAAATGTGTACATGTAACTAGTTACCTAGGAGTAAACACAAAAGTAACCAATAAGAAAAAATGGCTGATCAAATCACAATATACTTATAATTAAATTACAACATACTACTACTATCCACATCCACACCCAAAGTGGTTTACTGTAACTAATAACAAAAACCACTACTTGTTAAAAACGAAATGGGGTAAGAACAATGAAAAACGAATGTCTGCTAAGCATAATGTATATGGGGTTGACATATGACTTGTACTTACCTATTTAGTTCCTCTTTTGAAAATATTGCAACTCAATAATAATACTTTTGTTAAAATAATCTTACTGAATTTTATAATCGTTTGTGTACTGCATTGATAAATCTGTAAGCCTTATGATAACATAAGTGCTAAGGCAAATAAATTCGGCCTAAGATGTTACATCAGATAATGTTTAAAAGTATGTGGTTTCTTGTAAGTCACAGGTATCGAGTAAACTTCATTCAACGCAAATTAATAACCAGTCGGTAACACGGTTGACAATGGGAACACACGTGCTTTCGAAACGCTGCGTTTCGAATAATTATTAATTTGTGCGGAGTAGTGTTTACTACGGTACCTGTGAATTATACAATCACATAGTCTTTGCAATCGTTGTGGTTCTTGTAAACTGAAAACTTTAACATTCGTCGTTTCGAATAATTAGTTTAATTTGCTTTACTCTTAATTTGAATTTGAATAGTTAATACCGCTCCCAAATTATGATTCAATTTTTAATGCCTATTTGCATTATAGAAACCCCACCGGATATAAATGAATTCCTTTTCAATAAATACTAAAGATATAAATATCTGACTGGCAAGGCCTTTCTATAAGGACGTTATTTTCTTTTCGTTTTCTGTTATTATTTATCGTGCCTTCGTTCGGTTCTGTCTCCTCGCAGACAGTTAGAGTCAGTTGAGAATACGTATATCCCGTCCTGTCGCAATCAACGACTAAATTGCGCCAACGCGTAAGAGGAAGACCAACTGCACTGCTGTGTAGGAGTATGGTTAATAGAGGAACAATGGTGTGAGACGACCTGACTGGCTACTGACTAAGTAGCAGGTTGGGACCATTTGCTGACATGACCAGCATATTTTGTAATGACACCTCTGTATCGTATCATACACCTATCCCCTCCTATCCCTATACAATATCCGTCATGAAAATTAATTTTATATTCATCCGCTGACACTATGTGTACAACGTCTTTTTCTATTTCGTTTTTCTTCGCCTTGTATACGTCCTTTTTCTCTTTTACTTCGTACCTACTATCGTCGCTATATATCACCTGTGTTGTGTATATTTACGAATATAACGAGCATAACGAGAATGTGAAGAAATGATTATAATATAACGTTTATTGCTGACGGAGTAATGTCGAATTCCTTAATGGTTGATTTTGGGCATCTCTGCCCACTTACAATTATTGTATTCGAGTGCGATGAACGTGGATAAAAGGAAATTGAGGTAATCCAATAAGGTCCTAATTATGTTTATTAAAATAAGTTTGCTTCGAAATCAGAACTGGCAGATATAAGTATAATATAACGTACACATATGTTTTTATACATGTGTGGGTAATGTGATGAAATTATGTTGTTGAAGTGAAGAAAGCATTATTTGTAAAAATATGTCATTTAATGGATCTTCTATATTTACATTCATAAAAGTGGTTTAGATATCATTTATAGCACAAATGCTTCAGTAATTGAAAATCCTTCATTCTTTTTATATTAGTTACATAATACATATCTGACAGAATCCTACTGTCCATCACCTAAACGCTTCTTTTCATAATTCTTGAAGCAAATTTTATCCAAAAATATTTAGCACAATGTGGAATAATTCAGAAGATGTTAATGTTGGACCAATTGCTGGACCGAATCATTACGTAATATTATAAACACTATGTATCCAAAACAACAGGTGCTGTTACGTGGTAATTGCACAAACAAGTGGATAACTTCAGAAATTATAGAAGAAATGCGCACACGTAACGAAAAATATAAAATAGCTATGTTTACTAACACGTCATAAACTGGGAAGAGTACAGGTTTCATAGAAACATAGCAGTCACTATGCTACGTAATAGCAAAGAAAAGTACTATAGGTTATTACTAGATGAAAATAAACCTGTTGAATTATGGAAAACTTTAAAAACACTTTTGCCTAAAAAAAGTGGTTCCACTAATACATACGTAGTTTTTGATAATACCGAGGTGAGAAATGATTTAGAAATTGCACAAAATTTTAACAAATATTTTTTAAAAAGCATAGATGATATAGTCCAAAATATACCAAATATAACAGTTACGAAACTTATATAAATACATGAAAGAAACTACAATAAATTTGCAAAATTTCGCAGTATAACTTTGAATGACATCAAAGCTATAATTAACACGTTGAGAAATACAGGAGACGGTGGTGATGGACTAACGACCAAAATTATTAAGGATAGTGAATGCTTCACTCGATACAGGTACATTTCCGGAAAACTGGAAAACATCGTACATTCTTCCAATTCTCAATGTGAGGAATTCAGGCCTATTAATACTGTACCAAGTTACGAAAAAGTTCTGGAACTGTGCGTAAAAGACTAATTAAATGATTTTTGTGAGCGACACAATGTGATTCATCATAATCAATCAGGATTTAGAAAGGGTCGTTCACGTGAAACTGTTATTGTGGATATATGTGACAAGTGGTTGCAAGAAATGGATAGGGGAAATGTTGTGATAGCTGTGTTTTTTTGACTTCCGTAGGGCTTTTAAAACTATTGATAGAAAACTATTAATAAAGAAATGTAAATGTAATGTATGGTATTTGTGACAAAGTTTAGGACTGGTTTGATTCATATTTAAATAATAGAACTCAAAAAGTGAAATATAATAATAGGATGTTTAATAGTTTAAATACAAACAATGGTGTTCCACTAGGCACGGTGTTAGGTCCCTTATTGTTTAACATATATGTTAATGATTTATTGTTGTCAATGGAAGGCTGCAATATATATATGTAGTTCGGGTTTATCGAAACGATAGTGCCTAATGTGTTCCTTAAACCTCGTTTCAATACTCCAATCATTGCACGCGATTTGGTAAATTCCAGACTTTTTCATCATCTCCAGTTTATCTTCGGAATTGCCCAAAAGGTTCTTTAAGTTGTTTTTTGATACAAAAGACACGTTCATATTTTGCTTGCAGAAAATTTTACTTAATCCTTTTATTATTGAGTGGAAAGACAGTAGTATAAATTTCTTATTACGAGTGTGTGTTCATGTCAAGGTCGTGGAATTTCTCACGTGTTGTTTGCATTAGACTTTCCTTAAAATAAACACCCGTAGAAGTGAAACCATTGTACCTCGCTACATCTTTGATGTATTTTAGTCCTTTGTCGTCCTCTCTCCTACTTAACGAAAATCTAACGAGTCTATTAACCAGGACATTTTTTGTTGTTCATACCATTAAATAAGTGTAGTGTCCTTAGTGCGATTAATAGAAAGGTAACCTTCAGTACCAACACTATTTTTACGTCATCAGCGTATGCTAAGACGTGACATGTAAACAAGGATACTAAATCATTTATATACGAATTGAAAAGAAGCGGTCCAAGCTTTGAACCTTAAGGAACGCACAATTTTGGAGAAAATAGTCTAGAGGAATAACAGTTGTAGTAGACATAACACTTTCTTCCACTAACATAAGACTCAATCAATGACAACCTGCACCGAAACCAAATCTATCCATTTTTTGTAGTGGCATGATGTGGTTAATGCAGTCGAAAGAAAAATCTACGTAATAAAGGTTATTAAGTGCTTCACTAAGCTAATGCATGCTAAATTAGTGATCGTTAACCTGCCTGCAACAAAAAAGTGCTAATGCTGAGATATGAAAGGATATACAGGTGTATATATCTTTGTAAAGCGAATGTTCGAACACTTTAATGAAATTGGACAATATACCTACGAGGGGAGGTCCAGAAGTTCGTGGAATGAAAGGTTTTAAATAAAATAAAACAATAAATCTATTTCTCCTTTCCAATATAATCACCCTTAAGCACACACAATACATTTATTAGATCTATGAATTAATTTTTCTAAACCATCATAAAAATATTTTTTATCTTTCGCCTCAAAATGGGCCAAAGTTGCCTCCTTTACCTCATTGTCGTCGGAAAACTTTCTTCAACGTAAGTCTTTTTTTAAATTGGGGAACAAATAAGAATCACTAGGTGCCAGGTCTGAACCGTAGGGTGGATTGACTATTGATTGAAAGCCATGCTTGTGCAGAGCAGCCATTACAACTTTATTCTTGTGAACCGGCGCATTGTCTTGCAAGAGCAACACACCCTTGATCAATTTTCCTCGACGTTTTTCCGTGATGGCCTCCTTTAATTTTTCTAATATCGCTGCGTAATATTCTCCGGTTATGCTACTACCCTTTTCTTTGTAATTAATCAACAATATCCCCTCACAATCCCAAAAAACAGTAGCCATCAACTTTTTAGCCGATTCTGACACTTTGAATTACTCTGGCGGAGGTGTCCCCTTTTTATGCCATTGCATGGACTCCTGTTTGGACTCAGGCTCAAAGTGATGAACCCATGTTTCATCTCCGGTAACAATCCGCTCCAAAATCTGTGCAGGTTTGTCTCCACACAGCTCCAAAAATTGTTTGGACGCACAGACGCGCTGCTGTTTCTGCAACGGCGTGAGCATTCTCGGTACCCATCTTGCACTGACTTTTGTCATACTCAGGTGGTCATGTAGGATACGCAAAATGGTGGTATCTGATACTCCAACTAATGCAGATAATTGTTTTTTCTTCAAACGGGCATCTTGCAGTAGAAATTTTTGCACTTTTTCGACGATGTCCGATGTGGTGGCCTCAACTGGCCGTCCTGAGCGGGGGTCCTCTTCAATCGACTCCCGACCATGTTTAAAAAGACCATACCATTTATAAATCATTGATTTACTAGGGCACTGTTCCCCATAAACGGTTTCTATTTCATTCAATATGGTTTGAGCGTTCTTTCCTTGCTTTGTAAGGAACTTTATCACAGCACGGTGTTCAATTCCCTCCACAGTTTCAGTTTTCTTCCGGATTGAGTTGTTTAGCAGGCAACTATTCGTAAACGACGGACACTATAGGGCTGCAACTTAACTTATATAATAATGATGAGACAACTAGCGAGCGCCCCTATCCCCTCTTCCACGAACTTCTGGACCTCCCCACGTATAGGCTTATAATTAGCAATGTTAGATCGGTCTCCTTTTTTAAATACCTCGGAAAAATCGACGTACTTTTCGCTGGGTGAAATACTAGTAACAGTGGATAGGACAGAACAGGTACACAATCTCGTTCAAAGAAGCTCGGTAGTCCATCATCTCCAGCTGTCATATTTGATATAAGTCCTTTGATACTGTTCTACATATCTAATTCAGGGAAGCCATAAACACAAAAATTACTATAATTAAGAGAAGAGCTGAAAGATACATGTTGAAAACTTGGTTTATACACACTCGCAAAGACACTGGAAAAGGCATCTACAGTTTCGTTTGGGTGGGTAAATTCTTGGCCGTCATGTTGCATACATCCCGGAATCCTGGAAGAAGTTTCTTTGTTGGTAATGAAGCGCCAGAAAAACGTCTCTGTGGATATTAATTTCAGCATTTGCCAAATAAGGCATTGTATGCATCTTTGATTTTATTCTCTGTAAGAGACCTCATTCGTTTGAATTCACTAAATTAACTTATTGCTTTTGTTCTTTTCCATATCTCGAAGTAAAATTCTTTTAATTTAATACGTTGTTTTATTTCAGTTCTAAACAATAGAGGAAATATATGACCTGCATGTACTCAAACCAAATAATTTTTAATTTTAAGAGTTCGGGATCATCCCTTGTACGCGTTTACAGTGTTCTAAAATCATTTCTACTATGTTGTTTGGATGATAGTCATATTTTATTGATAAGCAAACTAGAAATGCAGCAGCACTTCTTCTGAACCCTTTTTATGGCAGCTGTGATGTCTTTTTATCCTTTGAATGAATTTGTTATTAATTCTTTTAAAAGGGGAGTAAACGATTTCCTCGTTATAAACTTTGTAGTTAATGCTTACCGCCAGTACAGCAAAAGTTTTTAAATGCAACTCCGCAACGCCAAGAAATGCAATGCATTATGTTCCGCGCCGCCTCTCCCGCTATCGTCGGGGATGTATGCGCGGATTAAGTACGTAAAACAAACAGCAGAGGGTGCGGCGAACCGCGTGATATTCGGATGCTTTACGGGCCGAGCGATGGGAGAACAGCATGTGCGAACGCAGCAGCAGCTATAGCAGCGCTAATACAAAATCATAACATACCATACGGGCAGGGCTTCACTTTTATAATCTGATTTCGGGCGGATTATTTGAATATTTATATACATAAA
Organism: Trypoxylus dichotomus; assembly: GCA_023509865.1. Taxonomy (NCBI): domain Eukaryota; kingdom Metazoa; phylum Arthropoda; class Insecta; order Coleoptera; family Scarabaeidae; genus Trypoxylus; species Trypoxylus dichotomus. The sequence goes on from CM042081.1 coordinate 43,340,238, forward strand.
ATGTAAGTAGGCGGCGTACCCGGCCATCACCCGCCTGATGCATTAGCGAAACTTTCAAACTGATTCCGTAATTGAAATATTTAACTTGCACGTTTGAGTTTTAACGCAAAGCGGAGCAGCAAGGCACGGGCGAAATTTAAAATGCGCATTAATAAAAAACGAACGCCCAGACTATATCGTATATTGAACGCTTCCGAAATGAATGCAGATGGATCAAGTAATATTGGATTTTGCCTGCTGTTTCTGCGAGAGGGTTTATATGGAATAGGTCATCGAAATGAATGTTACGAATCGATAATCTGGATGCTTGACTTTGGTCTTTTGGACTTGGGATTTAAGAACTACGTGCTGCTTGAATGAATTATTTTTTCAAGAAAAGTTATTGGGACTTCCTCCGTTGAATTTGACTTTTTATTGTATTAAAACTGTATTAAAGTATCAGCTCCTGTACTGGATTCCGGTGATCTGTAGATTTTTTGTCGTAATCGCAGAAACTTTCGCAATGTACCGGCACATCTTCGAACCAACCGACCAAAGTGCATACGTAATGGTATTTTGTTGTGACTTGTTGTTTTTGTGTGTGATTTACTAGTATGGAAGAAAAGCAAAAAGGGAGACAGTGAATACAGATCATTTAACACATGGGCTGAAAAGTCCCGGGCCTAACAAAGAAAACACTGTGTTTTTTGGTTCAAAATTAGCTTTATTCATCAACGAAATCGCTATCAAGAGCAATGCAATCATTCCAGCGCCGCTCTAACATTTCAATACCACTTTTGTAGAACGATTTATCTTTTGCCTCAAAATAGGCCTCAGTTTCAGCGATAACCTCTTCATTCGTGCGAAATTTCTTACCGGTGAGCCTTTTCTTTGAGGTCTTCAAACAGCCAGTAGTCGCTGGAAGCCAAATCTGGCGAATACGGTGGATGTGGGAGCAATTCGAAGTTCAATTCATGTAGTTTTGCCATTGTTTTGATTGACTTGTGACACGGTGCGTTGTCTTGATGAAACAAATTTTTTTTCTTTGCCATATGCGGTCGTTTCTTTGCAATTTCGGCCTTCAAACGCTCCAATAACGCTATATAATATTCACTGTTGATGGTATTTCCCTTGTCAAGATAGTCGATGAATATTACACCATGCACATCCCAAAATACCGACGCCATAACCTTTCCAGCCGATTATTGTGCTTTCGGGCGCTTTGGACGAGGTTCACCAGTTGCTGTCCACTCAGATGACGATCGTTTTGATTCCGGAGTGAAGTGATGGATCCATGTTTCATCCATTGTCACATATCGACGCAAAAATTCCGGTTTGTTACGTTTAAACTTGGCTAAACACTGCTCAGAATCATCAACACGTTCTTGTTTTTGGTCAGCAGTGAGCAAACGCGGCACCCACTTTGAACAGAGCTTTCTCATAGTCAAATGCTCATGCAATATAAAGCCAATACGTTCTTTTGATATTTTTACGATGTCAGCTAACTCACGCAACTTCACTTTTCGATCGTTCAAAACGATTTTGTGGATTTTTTTGATGTTTTGTGGTGTTACCGCCTCATTTGGACGTCCACTGCGTTCTGCATCATCGGTGTCTCTACAACCACGTTTGACGTCAGCAAACCAACGTTTTAGTGTTGTTTCTGATGGAACGGAGTCCTCATAACACTTTTCAAGCCATTGCTTCGCTTGAACGGTATTTTTTCCCATCAAGAAGCAGTGTAAAATTAAAACAGGAAATTGTTTTTGATCCATTGTTTTGAAAATAACAAAAGTAGCGTGACTCTTAGCACAATAACTCACAAACTAATGAATAGAATATCATGAAATTTTAACAGCTGTCCTTTGAAGGTTAGTTCTAACTGAGAGAAAGGTGACTCCAATAAAACTAGCGGCATCTATGTGTTAGTCCCCGGACTTTTCAGCCCATGTCTTCAATGGAACTTTCAATATTTCGTGATTGGGTTTAGAAATAAGGCGCTGTGCTTGATTTACAATGAAACCGTAGCCGTTCTAAAAGAATATAATATTAAATGCTATTATGAATCGAAACATTTTCAAAATTACTCAGAATATACAGGAAGTCGACAAGAGGCTACAACTCGTGCCAGCTTTCGTGTGCCTCTTGAAATCGCAAAACGTGGCAAACCATTCACCAATGGAGAAATGATCAAGGAACGTGTAGTAGCAGTAGCCGAAGAAATGTACCCCGAAAAGATAAATTTATTTAAAACTGTCAATTTGTTAGCAAACACAGTGGCTGGCAGGGTACAAGACATCGTAGAAATAATATCATCTCAACTGTCTGACAAAAATGGACACCTTGAGTGGCTTTCTCTGGCTTTCGATGAGTCAACGGATGTGTGAGATACTGCTCAGGAGCTTATTCGAGGAGTAGATAGAAGCCATGACGTGCATGAAGAACTTCTTGATATTGATAGTATTCATGGCACGACCATTAGGGAAAATATTTTTAAGAGAATTGAAAATATCGTTGATGGAAACCACCATTGATGGAAAAACTTAAAATCTATTACACCTAATGGAGGCTGTAGAAAGTGATGATGGTCCTTACAACAATCCTTATACGGAAAATGTTTGGATATGTCTGAAGTTCTAAAGCCACTCATATCAGTTGTTAATTTCATCAACTAGTTTGAATCGCTGGAAATTCTGTAAGTTTATTGAAGAAAATGGAGCAACTGAGTTACCATATCATGCGGAAAAGTCCGTCAGCGCTTTTTTGAACTTCAGGGATCGAATTTTTTTGAATGAATAGTATCGCCTTCTTCTATGTCGATTTGACAAAACATATGAACGAACTGAATTTAATATTGCAAGGAAAAAAACAGCTTCTTCCTGATTCATGCACTAATATCAATCGTGCCGGCAGAAAATAATACTGTTTCAATGACACTCACTTAAAAAACGCTTCACAAATTTTAAAACATGTGAAATATTCAGCCGCACTACTGAAACTACCCAGGGTGAAACCGCGTTTTTACCTAGCAAGTAAATAAAACTGAGTTATTATCATTCTGTGTTCTTTTATCCAATTTATACAGCAACAATAACAACAACAAACCATTAGCTGTCGCGGGCCGGATTCATGACACTGGTCAATAGCTGTCATCAATCCCGTCCTTACAAAGGCCGATGCATGTAGCGCGAATAACTTGTTTATTTCAACAATTCCGTTAGTTAAGTTCAATGACCATTTAAACTATGTAAACATTATGTGATTAGACAGTGAAAAACAAATTTTCTAAACTAAAATTTGTCGCTCCTGGATATTGGTAAATCAAGTAATTTTTACTTCAGAAAGATCTGGATCGGATTTTGATGTGGTCTAAAACAAGCAGACTGTGCCTTAACATATCTAAATGTACTCATAGTTTTCATTAAACGTATAAAACCTATCATTTATCAATTCAATATTGAAGGTGAAATGCTACAAGTGACTACAAATTCGTTTAAAGCTTAAGCTTAAAGGTTCTATCTTCTGTACGTTTTTTACTAATTCGATCGAGATCGGAGTACGCAATATTGCAGATGTTTACTTCAGCTAATTCAGATGTTAATACTGCCGAATGTCCATTGAAAGTTCATTAATAAAGATATTTATTTGCCTTTTAGTTTTCTTATCAACTTGTAAACCTATTCAGTTTGCATTCTTTCTCTGCATGAGAACCCCCTGATTACTTAACGTTCCTCCACCACGACTTATCGAAGAAGTGTCAGAGTAGTTAGTTAAGATAATCGGTTAAAAGTAATTATTCTGCTTCTTTCTCGAACAATAGCAGCCACAATTTTTACTACTAGGGCATACAACAATACTTATTCCATGGGTAGGAGTTTAACAGCAATTATAAAACAAAATATATTGCTTATTACTAGATTTTAATTATATATTGTGATATTTATGGTAGACCTATGGTATATACGAGGGTAAGCTGAAAAATTCGGTAAGTAAAGTACAGTAAATAGCGACATTTCAGTGAAATGTGTTTTATTTTTCGACATAATCTCCCTCAAGATCAATATATTTATTTAGTCGATGCTCAAGTTTCTTTATGCCTTCACAGTACTCTTGCTTCCTCGTGCTTTTCAAAATAGTGGTCCGCTCTTGCGAACTGACGCATTGTCTTGATGGAAAAGGACTTTTCCTTGCTTTCTTCCGGGTCTTTCTCCGATGATAGCTGCTTTCAAATCGATCCAAAAGTTTAGTATAGTAAGTTTAAAACGTAGCAGAATAGTAATCGTTGGTCCCTGTGCCTATAGAATGACTTTGGCCTTCTTTGGAGCTGGTTCACCACGTTTAGTCGATTGCTTTGATTGCTGTTTCCTTTCCGGTGTGTAGTGGTGGATCCACGTTTCATCGCAAGTCACCAATTGGCGCAAAAATTCTGTTGGATTTTGCAGAAACCGCTGCAAGATGGCTGTAGAACATTCCACGCGTTTGAGTTTTTGCGGTGCTGTGAGCAAACGCGGCATCCATCTTGCACACCGCTTAAACATATCTAATTTAACATTTAAAATGTACGCCGCTCATTCTCTGGAGATGCCTGTAGCCTTAGAAATATCTTTCAATGTTGATCGGCGATCAGCTTCCGCAAATTTCAAAATTTTCGTACACTTTCTGCAAAATTGGTTGTTTTCGGGCGTCCAGATCGTCATTTACGTTCATATGACTTTTTCTAAATTCACTCGCCCATTTGCAAACAGTCGTAGAAGAAGGAGCATCTTCGTCTAACACATTTACCATATGAGCATGAATTTATTTGGGCGAGAAAGATTTTTTCCACTGCGCGCATTTCAATATTGTCCATTTTTAAAACGCGTCAAAAGTGCTGAGCTTTGAACGGGTGTACACAACAAACTACTTGACAGATCGACATGACGTTTAACACGTACGTCATTGAAACATCAAGCTATACAATAGCGTCAAAGATTGCTTTCACACATCACCATCTCATAGTTAGTTACCGAATGTTCAAACTTATCCTCGTATCACAGCTTATGAGCTCATGTCTAAAAACATTCCTTATTTTTTCTATGTATTTTCAACACATATCCATTAGCTCCATATACAGGTTAGTACATTGCAAGTAAGACATCATACAAATAGATGAAGTGAAATGGTAATCCACATTTAATGCTACTAGTCTAATCAACCAGCCAATCGATATCGAAACATCTATAGAAGGAGAGATATCCAGAGAATACAAATAGACTATCCATTGAATCTATATTACACGAATTAAAGCGATTGCTCTGCTCAATTAAGGATGTCTTAAGTAGACTAAAAGTCGACTGGTAAATTACATATAATTTCGAATATTTCTGCTAATGATAATGGTCTACCACGTCCGTACCTTTTTCCTTTTCATTCCGTCTTCTCTCGTCTTCCATTTCACTCCGTCAGTGGTCCCGTTCTCCTTTTTTTTTTTCTCCTTTTCGTTTCGTTCATTCGTTCGTCCTTTTACCGGGTCTTCGTCGCAGTCTCCTTGTTCTTCTTTTTCGTTAAGTTTGAATGAATGTCTGTTGACGGCAGGCGTGTTGGTATAACGAGCGTTTTACAATGAAGAGGGACCGAGGAGAGCTTAGCACAATTCCCACAACTGGATGGACTCTCTCTCGGATAAAAGCATCGTGACGGAGCTATTAGCGACGCGAGAGGGGCAGTGTAGCTACTATTACATCTAGTATGCCTACTATAAAGCATACGGTAGCAATTATATACAGTCCGAAGATGAATTTCATCATAGGTTCAGATCAATGATTATATGTGGCTGTTATGATGAACATATGGTGGAAAAATATGGTAAAAACATTGGAGTAGTTGATCTGGATAGGCTGATGAAAAAAAATTAACACTTTACTTGGAAAATTACGGTAATAGGTATCGATATCTCTTATTTTAATCTAAAAGCATTCTAATAAATCAACTTGTAGCAAGAAGGAAACACGTAAGAGAAGTGAAGTTATACTCATACCTGTTTGTTATTTTTATTATGCAATGCGGTGCAATAGCAATAGTTCAGGGAAGTGAGGTATTCAGATGTCACCCCAGGCGAAAAATAAATAAGCTTCCCTTTTTAATTTAAAAGTGGGAAAATGTAAAACTATAAAATATTTAATAACTAAATAATATCCATATTGTTTACTGTGTGATGCAATAGCATAGAATACATCTGGACATACCTGGTATAATGTATTGCTAGTCTCGGCAAAGAGGGACAAGTTTCAGTGCCGTGGGGAGAACAACGTGGAGGGACAAAGAGCGCGGCACGGAAAATCGAGCGCCCGTATCAAAGCACGCTTGTTCAGTATTATTCGACTGATCGTTGTGAGTGCTTCTACACACATACTTTACAAATGTTACATTTAGGTACGGTTCGGAAACGGTGTATTTCGAATAAACTAGAAAACGTAGGCAGTATTACTAAAGTTCCCAAAGTGTACAGTGATTTTATGAACTGTGTCCCAAAGTGCCTGAACCTCCACAGCCAATTACTATGCGTTGGTTAGAGGTTGCGTTTTACAACTGAGAAACATTTTGAGTACGTAAAGAAGGTAATTTTACAATTCAATCCGAAAACATAACCCGAAACCTCATTCAAAATATGAAATGTATGAGTCATATAGTATGACTAGGTATTGTTTTAATTTGTAACCTTGGGCATCTGCTTTAATCATTGTGTTAAATGATCAAAAAGTTTAATACGAAGGCTGGTTTCTTTTTCAACCTCTGATAGCTCATAAACATGTACAAACATAGTTTTCTACACAATAACCGTGAATATTGATGCATTTGTCATACGTATGGGCGGGTCTTCTAATCCTCTTTGCATGGAATGTTACCGCCAATGAGTTGACATGGTTCGTGACATTGTTTTTAAGTTCGTCTGTAGTCTAGAAGCTCTCGCCTCCTAGTCACCTATTTAGTTACGAAAGAGATGGAAGTCGCTTGGCGATAAGTCGGAGCTCTAGGGCAGGTGTTCAAAAATTTCCCATAGAAATTGTTGAAGAAGTCGTTAGGTTACAACTGCAGTATGAGGACGGGAATTTTCATGAATGAAAAGAATTCCATAAGTCAGTATACCTCTTCTTTTATTTTGAATGGTTCTCCGCAATCGCTGTAAAATCCGACAATTCTGCTTGAAGGAATCGAGTTACGTAACTCGCACTTAGTGGGAGAATCAGTCGTAGCAGCTATGTTTACGTACTTACTACTCAAATGGTGTAATGATATTGCAAGTGGCAGATATTATAGTGGTGGTGATGCGCGTCTTCCACCACTCACGTGACTACTTACAGGCATTACCGGAGGCTGAAACAATAGCCCCCGTATGTAGCTAACGGATTTTCCCCTGAAGTTTGACGATGGATTAGCTCACTGTAGTGATTTTTTGACAAAAGGTGTTGATACCAATATATACAGGGATGTGTCTTATAAACTATTTTTAATTGTACTCCAAAATCACTTTTAGTTCTGCTAGGGTACGCTCTCGGACAATGCATGAAGTGCAATAGCCTTTACAATTCCTCGTAAAGATACTGTAGCCTCTAGAACTAAACCTCTGAAACCCATAATCTCAAGTTCATGCAACAAAACTTGATGGTACACGCTATGATATGCTCTAGACACATCCCTGTTAACACAACCAGTAGCTTCGAGCAACTAAAAAATTGCGAGAGTGGGAGATCCTTTTTTCTATACAGTCGTTTTGATTCCCATGGGAAATACGTTTTGTTGTAACATTTGGATTTCCCATACGAAGTTAGTACTTACCTTTATTCCCCTCACGTTGATTACATTCATAAGTGCAGCATTGCCAGATTCTTTGCATATTTTTTTTTAATTGATACCCTTCCTACCCTGAGGCCTGTATGTATCATTTTGGGTTAAATCGGCACTCAGTACGGTGAAGTGTGTAGCTTTTTGAATTATCACGTCACCAGATCATAGGTTAATCAAATCGATCTGCTTGTGCACAAATCAGTTATAAGCAAGGAAACGGACTTACTTCTTCTTGTGTCTTTCTAGATTATTCTTAAGTCTGTAATAGTAGTAGCTGGTATTTCACAGCTAATGTTAAAAGAAAGTCCAAACTTTGCCCCAAATTGAAAGATTGTTTGGCTGAACAAAGCGAGGGAAGTCGTGACGAAGTTAAGGAAGCCGTTAATCGACAACTTGGTGACAGCTGAGTATGCAGAAGGCGTAGAGAAGCTGATTAAACTCTACAAGTGCCTAAATTTGAACGGTCACTACGTAGAAAAGTATCTTGGGTATCTAATTTTATTTAAAATATAGTTTCGTTTAATTATATCTGTTACGTTCTCCTGGTTTGAAGAACAACGCCGCTGTAGCCTGCTCGTAATTTCCTAAATTACTTGACCAATACTTACTTGTAGAGTATGTTCGCTTATTTACTAGAGGAGAGGTTGTACAGTGAAACTCAATGCGAATGCGCAAAAAAATATATTTAAAAATGAAATGGTTACACGGTTTCCACTCTTGCCTATGTACATGTACGATGTACGTAAGATATATAGATTTGCAATAATTGCAGTTATTCGAGCTCTCTTATACATGTAATGTACATTAGCATTTGTATATGTATTTTCATTGGTAGCAACATAAAGTAATGCCTCAGCATGTACGTTGCAACGCTATGTCTTAATTCTGTTTAAAAGGTTAAACTCTTATATGCTTCCGCTGAAGCTTTGTCAGAGGCATGTACTAATGCCTCTATCTGTTTGCATGCACCACTACCTTTTATAGGAGCCAACCCTATTTATTTCTTAAATTTATAAGCGCACCTCGGTGCTATGCTTATTTATATGTCCCTTTCCGGGAGCCTAATATACTTTCCTTGTTTTAAATTTGCCTAAGGGACTTGGCCCTGTATCATTGGCTTATATTTGTACTTGAACCAAATATGTTCGTTATTTTCACATTTATAGGGGAACCCACCCTATCTCTTAGAGCTTGAACGCCTGGTCGAGGGCGACAGTAGCGATAATAGCCGATCTCAAAACAAAAGTAATGTGACAGCTACCCAGGCGTTCTCGTTTGAAATAATACGCTATGTGCAATCTTTAGCTCTCTACTACTGCGCCCCAAAGAAGGGAAAAAGCCACTAGCCAGCAAATGTGCGAAATGCGCACCGACAAGTAAAACGGAGCGATGAAGCCGACATTACATATAGAAAAATGGTCCGTGAAACTCGCTACGACGAACAACTAAATGAAAAAATTTCTAAGTCCCGATACGACAAAGGACCGAACAAACGTACAAAAGACAACGGGCGCTGCGGCCGCAACGACCGTCAGCAAGAAGCGGAGTGATCGTACTTGTAGAGGAGGTCTATACATGCGCGCCGACAATCTCACCAAAATAATTTCCGACATAAACTTAACTGAAGACTAAAAATATGTATAGACGACAATGGACACAGTAGCCTCGACGTACGAAGATAGAAAATCGAGAATTTATACTTATATACTTAAAATCTATACGTGTGGTCCGACGACGTTACCAAATGACTCCCGCCAGAAATAAATGTATAGACAACGTCCTCGACGATTCCCGCCAAAACTAGAAAAACTTAGAAATCTCTAATAATCTTACGACGACGTTACTGTACACGTTACGACGAGACACGAAAGGTGACCGAGAGTGCACGATCGCTAATACCTCGACTGTCGCGCGGGAGACGACTGCCTATGCTTGTGTACCTTAAATTTCAAGAAAACTCCCATTAAATATCCGACGACGTTGCAGTGAATGATTTCTAATTAGGCAGTTTTAGCTAGCGTAATGCGAATGGCTGACTTGCATACATATACAATGCGTAATGTACATACATATTAAAATAAAATTGGATATAAGAGAGCAAAATAAATAAATATAAGAATGAAAATAAATAAATATAAAAATGAAAATAAAATAATATTCTAAATGAAAATAATAATGCAAAGAAGATAAAATACGTAATAGTAAAAAACTTACAAAACACAAAAAACAATGTTAAGTCCTTAACAATATCTACTAAAAATTTCTATTGAAAAAAAATTTCTTTATTTTTCGAATGGCCCTCGTATCAAATTGTGAACAAAAATAGTTATCTATATATTAAAATCAGATTACCTTCAGAGTTCAAAGAAGTCGTTGGCCTAGATTTTTATAATTTTACTGGAACAATGATATTCTAATGCTACGTCATTCTATTGCATACTACATCATTATATCATTATCAGATCCAGGAAGAAGATACATTAACGGTGCTAGCACGCTCTTGTTCGATCTATAATGGATTTAATACGCGACACAAATAAAACAAAAGAGAAGCCTATTGAATAACCTGTTATTCCGTGATTTCATTATCAATGGTGCTAATCCTCTCATTGTAAATTTCCTTATTTTTATTAAATACACCATTACGCACTACCATTAGGTATACAGTATGCACTCCCTACGTACATAAGATATTACTTAGTTAATCTTCATCATTACACATCATCATTGCTGTCTGAGTTGTTCGGTAACGGCATTGTGAATTATGAAACCTTTACTTAACAAAGTTAAAAACGATAATTTTTAGTAATGTGAAAGAATACACTCAACGGTTAATTCGAGATAAGTGGTACATCAGAGATTATTTATATTATTTGTTTTACCACTTAATGTACTTATACGATATAATCGATGTATATATATATGTATACACTACCGCTCAAAAGTGTTTAGGCACCCCTGTTTTCATGGATTATTCATATAGTATTATGTTTACCAAAAAAACATTATAATAAAATGAAATACGTATTTAAAATGTAGTTCAGTAAGATAAACACCCATTATATCGCATAAGGTTTACTATCATTTACCTGCACTTGGTCGGATTACCGTAAACTGTTTATTGCGGTGCAATTACAATAACAATCCCTCTGAATTTACTGGGTAAATTTAGTCATCTGTTAGATTGTAGGTAATCATGTTTAAATTACCGTCCTAAGAGATTATAATGAAATCTGTAACCTATGGTCAGTTGCAGTGTGGTACTGGTTACTCTATTCACGTCGTGAGCGAAATATCGTGTGACAATTTTTTAAAATGCCTCCGCGAAGAGAAATTAGTACGGAAACACGTGCGCTTACATTAGCTTACCATAAAAGTGGCATAAGTAATCGACAAATTGCCACAAAAAATGAAAATACACCACGCTACGGTTGACTATAACGTAAAAAAATATCGGGAAACTGGCAGCTTTCTTAATAAAAGACGGAGTGGAAGGCCAAAAGCGACAACATCTGCAGATGATTGCAAATAATGTCCTATTTTTGTCTGCGTAAATTTACGCTTGGTATTTTCTAATGCCATTGCCCGTAGTTTATGGAGCATTAAAATATCGGAATATAATATGTCTTTTTCTTCAGCCCAATCTAACGCTTGATCAAAATCCCTACAGCTTACGCGTCACTCATTGTATTTTTTATTTCAATCGGAGGGTCGTCATATTTACTCAACCCATCTTCCTCCTCATGTGCATCATCCATCTCTGTATCGTCATTCCATAAACTAACATCGGTAATTGTGCAAACAATACCGGGATTTATTGCTTTTAATAATTTGAGAACGCCCGATGGCGCACTGCCAATAACTTTTTTCTAATGATGGTTAGCGGTACATTGTCTTCATGTGTGCCTCCGTGAAGAGAAATTAGTACGGAAACACGTGCGCTTATAATAGCTTACCATAAAAATGGCATAAGTAATCGACAAATTGCCAAAAAAATTAAAATACACCACGCTACGGTTTACTATAACGTAAAAAAATATCGGGAAACTGGCAGTTTTCTTAATAAAAGACGGAGTGGAAGGCCAAAAGCGACATCTGCAGATGATCGCAGAATAGTGGTTACCAGCAAGTTAAATAGACGTAAAACAGCCCCGGAAATCACCGCAGAATTAAATGTTGGTCGCCAAAAACTAGTCAGTGTTTCTACGGTCAAACTTACAGAAAGCCGGGCTCCATGGACGTATTGCGATGAAGAAGCCATTACTACGCAAACAAAACAAGCAAAAGCGACTTAAATGGGCTCGTGAACAACAACACTGGACCATAGAAGAGTGGAACAACGTCCTATGGACGGATGAGTCCAGATTTGAGCTGTTCGGAACCCGAAGACGCATATTCGTAAGAAGATCTGTGGGTGAACGTGCCAGAGAAGAGTGTATTGCTGCTACCGTGAAGCATGGTGGAGGTTCTATCATCATTTGGGGCTGTTTTGCTGGCACTAGTGTAGGGGACATTGTGAAAATTGACGGTATATTAAAAAAAGAAGGCTACCGCGAAATTTTGGAGAACTACGCAATACCTTCCGGAATTCGACTTTTGGGTCAAAATTTTATCTTCCAGCAAGATAATGACCCAAAACATTCCTCTAAATTATGTAAAGACTATTTACGCTGTTTAGAAGAGGAAGGAACTCTCAAAATTATGGAATGGCCTCCCCAGAGCCCCGACTTGAATCCAATTGAGTTACTACGGGAAGAAGTAGATCGGGAAGTACGGAAATCGGCTCCGACATCAGCTACTGACGTGTGGAACAAATTGCAATCGACTTGGGCCTCAATAACACAAGAAACTCTGGCAAAACTTATTGCGAGAATGCCTCGATTGTGTGCTGCAATTATTAAATCAAGAGGAGGTCACATAGGTGAAAGCAAAATTTAAATTAAACGTTTTAATTTTCATAGTTATTTAATATATTCTTATTCATGTACGTGTATCTGTACATAAAAATAAATATTATTAACCTTTTTGCTGAGTTTTTATACATTTTTACTGTCAGTGAGAGTGCCTAAACACTTTTGAGCGGTAGTGTATATATGAAAAAACAGCTACAAGCAATATTACAACAAAGTTCGATTTAAAAATGCGAGATTAAATCATGACCATAAGAAAATTCGCCAATTAAAGATGTAACGTATAACATACACATCAAGTAATAGCTTGGTAAATTCTGAGATTTAATGAAGCTTTTTACCATATCCGGAGAAAGACGGATTAAAATTTACAGTTGTATTACGCTGCTCAAATTTACCAAACAAAATATCTGTAAATGCCTATGTATATCTTAAACACAATTAAACATCAAGTAGGCAGTTCTCAAGAGCTATCACGGAAATTTATAATACTTTTGAGGTGGATACTTACAAGTGACGGATAAAGATTGTATATAATGTCATTACTGTTACTCTTATATTAAAGAGTATATTGCGCAACACATGCTTGTAAACAGGTTGTGTTAAATATTTTGTCTGCAAATGAACTTCGTCATAAAAAGCAACTTAAGTATATTCAATATTATAACACTACAAACTAAGGAAAAAATTAATACAGTTTATGTTACATTTTCCAAGATATATATATATATATATAAATAATTACGAGGGCAACCTGAAATGTTTCCGGAACCGACAAGAAAAACACGGCATTGGTGTGGTTTTTCATTTTTACTTTTGCATGTCCCCTCAAAGATTAACACACTTTTTCAAAGGGCGCTCCATACTCTTCAAGCCGTAGGAAAAGTAGGATGTTTCGAGGTCTGCCAAATTGGGAAATCTGTAGCGGCGACGACCTCCTCTTTCCTCCCAGTGATTTTTTCAGGTTTGGCTATAGGAAAAAGTTGCTAGGGTCCGGTGAATAAGGAGGATGAGAGATTAATTCGCAGAGTAACTCATTCAATTTGGACACGACGATGCGGGATAAATGAGCTGATACATTGTCGTGGTGGAAATGAGGCCGTTTTTCCTTCAATACTGCGTCGAATCGGGTCAATAAATCGCCGCCGTATTGCCCCGTGATCGTCCTGCCTTTCTGTAGATAGTGGATAAGAATCACACTTTGGGAATCCCAAAAAATTGTCGCCATGAGCTTTCCAGCCGATAGAGCGCCCGGGAAACTCCAGTGCTTCGACTGTTCGTTGGTCTCCGGTATGTAGTGGTGGATCCAAGTCTCATCCACGGTTACGAAACGCATGAAGAAATTCCTTGGATTGCTTTGGATCCTGGCCAGACACTCCTATTATAACCGTCATCCGATTTCGTACCCATCGCACCGAAAGCTTTTCTATATCCAAAATTTTGTATAGGATATGGCCAACGCGTTCATCTGCGATGCCTGTTGTCTCTACTATCTCTTTCAACTTCAATCAGTGATCGGCTAACACGACATCATGAATCTCGTCGACCATTTCATCGTTGGTAGCGGTTGTTGGGTGTCGCGGTTCGCCACTTGTGCTTCTGCGGCCACGCTCACTCAGAAGCTGATGGTCGAAAATGATACACACAGTATATCCGGCATGAACCTCTGGCAATATATTTCGAATTTATCGCTGCACGAAATTCGATTTTATCCATTTTTTGGGAAACCGCCTGACTTGCTACACAGAACAACGACTATTGATAGTAGACGTCTGAAATTTTGACAGTTGCCATAGAAAAGGCCGCCCTTGCCGATTAATGAATTTACTTCAACCTTCGTGCACAATCTTTTGCCGATTCCGGAAACATTTCAAGTCGCCTTAGTATTTCGGCTGTTACTTTTTTACTCTCCGATTTTGTAAGATCTAAAATTTTCGCTAAAATATATATCATTTAAAGATTACTATCAGGTAGACCCCATCTTCAGTTAGAATAGTTCAATTTACAATGAAGTTTTTACAAATTAAAGTTGTTTGTAATTGTAAATATTTTCACTAAGAAATAAAGTTCATAAAAACTAAAAAAATTAAGACTTTAGAATTGGGTAAAATACTTGAAAAGTTTCTGGTAGGAACAGTCGTACGTTTATTTGCTGAAAGCTGAGGAGAAACCTCAAGAACCCTTCATTGATTTAGAACCCAATTTTGTAGCTTGCCCCTTACAGTATTGTGGGTGGTTATTTAAGCGTTATATACTTTAGTTAAAACTTCTTACCCTGCAAAGATCATTGCTCTCTTCTCTCTATCTTGCATATTGTGGATTTCACTAAATCATATTTACTTGGATGGTTTCAATAGCATCATGAAATTTAATTCGGATTCAAGAGCTTTCTCTGGCGCTTCCTCGTACTAACATGCAACAAATATGATTTAACCCAATGCAACACAACTTAGATGCGTTTGTTAATAATATCCCTGTTAAATATTGAATAATGGTTGGAAGTTTTTTTCTCTTTTAACTCCGATTGTACTTATTTTAAGCGTCTTAAGCGTAATGGACGTGAGGAATTGCATAGCGGATCGTTCTTTCATATATAATATTCCTCTTCGTATTAATTTAATCCCACATTACGCACGCATAGTGGGCAAGTGTATGTATAATTGCGAACGAAGGATGGTTAGAAGAGGATCAGCTTGCTTGCTGGTTATAAGATCAATTAAAAGATGCTTTTCTTACATCCGTCGCTATGAAAACGAACTGAGTGTTCATTCTAACGTTACCCACATTAATTACTAAAGAATTTGCGCGCGTTGAAGAAAGAGTGTGGAAAAGTTTGCAAACTGTCAGCGAAACAGATGCACGAATTGATTGCAATTTCCTATCTATTCACGCTAGCTATAAGCGTCTTTTCATAGTCAATCTAAGTTAACTATTTTATAGTACGTCCATTAAGGCTATCGACGTAGATTAGTCTTACCGTAGCAATAGGCAATGCTACTTAAGAATAATTGATACCCGACTGTGATACGTTCAATTTAGTGAAGCGAAACGATGACCGACCTTGTTAAGATCTTAAGATATTTGTTTTCTTTTCTGTTGGTAATCGATTATTGACTCGAAATGAGTATTTGAGGAATTGTATTAGATCTACGTGAATATCTAGCTTGCTCATCAAAGAAAAGATCTATTGTATAAACTGTATTTGTTTGTCTAATTTACACCGGATAATTGTATACCAGCAAAGCAAAATACGACGTTAGATTCGATCACAGTAATTGCATTCAATCTTCTTATAAGTACTGCAACGAGTATAACGGAAACCTTTCCATCTTATTTAAAATGAAAAATACTGAACTATATTTTGCATGATAAATTACGTCATGAGATAATAGGGCAAAATTAAATTAGAAAATAACTCATCAAAACTATATTAACTAAATACGAGGCATCTCTTTGATATTCCTACGCAACGTTCTATTTTAACACAATTTACCATAACGTTTTTTTTCATGTACGTTTCGGTACTTTGCACGCTAATTTATAAAGCAAAACGTAATTGCAGAATTATTATAAAATTCCTTCCAAAAAAAGGAAAACTCTCGAAAATTATTATTGGATAAACATTAACATTTGTACCCAAAAAGAGGGGAACTACATAGCTTCGAAATATATTATTGAGTTGATTGGTAGTGAACTACAAAAACTAGACTAAATTGCGAGTAAAATTTAGTGAATTTATAAATATGAACACCATTCTATATCCAAATAATATTAAGTCATTACATCATAGCGCACATATGTAAAAGGTTTTTGTAATCTTAGAGAAACTCAGTAAGTAACACATGGGCTGAAAAGTCCCGGGCCTAACAAAGAAAACACGTTTTTTTTGGTTCAAAATTAGCTTTATTCATCAACGTAATCTCCATCAAGAGCGACGCAATCATTCCAGCGCCGCTCTAACATTTCAATACCACTTTTGTAGAACGATTTATCTTTTGCCTCAAAATAGGCCCCAGTTTCAGCGATAACCTCTTCATTCGTGCGAAATTTCTTACGGGCGAGCATTTTTTGAGGTCTGCGAACACCAGTAGTTGCTGGGAGCCAAATCTGGCGAATACGATGGATGTGGGAGCAATTCGAAGTTCAATTCATGTAGTTTTGCCATTGTTTTGATTGACTTGTGACACGGTGCGTTGTCTTGATGAAACAAATTTCTTTTCTTTGCCATATACGGTCATTTCTTTGCAATTTCGGCCTTCAAACGCTCCAATAACGCTATATAATATTCACTGTTGATGGTATTTCCTTTCTCAAGATAGTCGATGAATATTACACCACGCACATCCCAAAATACCGAGGCCATAACCTTCCGAGCCGATTGTTGTGCTTTCGGGCGCTTTGGACGAGATTCACCAGTTGCTGTCCACTCAGATGACGATCGTTTTGATTCCGGAGTGCAGTGATGGATTCATGTTTCATCCATTGTCACCTATCGACGCCAAAATTCCGGTTTGTTACGTTTAAACATGGCCAAACACTGCTCAGAATCATCAACACGTTCTTGTCTTTGCTCAACAGTGAGCAAACGCGGCACCCACTTTGAACAGAACTTTCTCATAGTCAAATGCTCATGTAATATAAAGCCAATACGTTCTTTTGATATCTTTACGATGTCAGCTAACTCACGCAACTTCACTTTTCGATCATTCAAAACGATTTTGTGGATTGTTTTGATGTTTTCTGGTGTTACCGCCTCATTTGGACGTCCACTGCGTTCTGCATCATCGGTGTCTCTACGACCACGTTTGACGTCAGCAAACCAACGTTTTATTGTTGTTTCTGACGAAGCGGAGTCGCCATAACACTTTTCAAGCCATTGCTTCGCTTGTACGGTATTTTTTCCCATCAAGAAGCAGTGTAAAATTAAAACACGAAATTGTTTTTGATCCATTGTTTTGAAAATAAGAAAAGTAGCGTGACTCTTAGCACAATAACTCACAAACTAATGAATAGAAGATCATGAAAGTTTAACAACTTTTGAAGGTTAGTACTAACTGAGAGAAAGGTGACTGCAATAAAACTAGCATCATCTATGTGTTAGGCCCGGGACTTTTCAGCCCATGTGTTAGGTCACATAAAGTTATTATAAAAATAATTAGAGAAACAGTTAGTCAAAAGCAAGATTTATTTTCAACAAAGATTCCATCTACATTAATAAATTTGTCTCATAGTTTTATCAATGCCCCAATGCCTAGTGTGTTTGTGATGTGGTCCGAACCATGTGTGTACTTCTTGTTGAACATCGTTATCACCCTCGAAATGTTTGCCGCCAAGATGCTTTTCGTGTGGACCAATCAGGTGATAATCGCTTGGAATTGGCTCCAGAGTGTGGACAGGACGTCCCCACTCTAATTCTGCAATTCTCGCCTGGGTCAGGTGGGCCGATTTCGGCCTGGCATTATCGTGATGCAGCAATATTCCTCTCGACAGTAGGCCTGGATATTTTCGACGAATTGCATCCCGAAGTAAGAACAAAGCTCTATAGTATGATTCAGCAGTCACATTCTTATTTCTATTGGGCTACGAGTACTCCTTGAGAATCCTAGAACGCGATAAGCATAACCTTACCAGCTGAAGGCGCAGCCTTGAATTTCTTTGTTGACGGTGGAGAAGAACGTTTCCATTACATTGAAGCACGCTTTGCCTAGTAGTGGTACACCACCAGTAACCTATATATTACTCAAACATATATATAAATGATGATTTATGACATATCTGAGGAGAGGATTTGATCACCTGCTCAAGCATATGCTTTGGTTTTCCACAGGGCACCACATTCAAATCAATCTTGTTTCGCTCCATACATTGTTCAGGAGTCTACCTGTGAGCAAATAAAAAAAAAATAAGAAAAAGCTTCAAATATATACATAGATAATATAAAACAATCAACTTAAAACTGGATACCCAAAAAGCTAATGTTGCTTTATATAATATAAAATGTGACGAATAACAACTGCGCTTCCTTGGAGTGGTAGTTGATAATCTATCTTGAAAACCGTATGCAGACAATCTTGTCTTATGGTTAGCTTCTATTACAGCTTGAGAATGATCTCACAAAATATTACCATTTGTATGTTCAATCTCGGTTTTAATACAGAGCTATCTTCAAGGTTTACACTTCAATTAAAACTAGACTCGTGTATATCAGTATTTTGAGACCTTATCATCACTTTATATATTCGGATCTGTACTGTTTGTTAAAAATAACTATAAATACTTTTGCAAATATGGGCCGAATTACAAGCAATATACAAATGGTAAGAAAAGCCTCCAATTGCTATATCCACAAAACTTAGTTGACGAAGGTGTAAAAACAAGTTGTATGACAAACATTAAGATATATTTACCGAATACTTTATGACAAATACCGCTTTGCAAGCTTAAATCAAAATTAAAGACATTTTTGTACGGTAAAAGATTTAACTATTAAATACAACTGAAAGAAGGAGCGTAAAAGAAAATTAAACTAATTACAGTTACAAAAAAAATTAAACATCTTAGATAACAGGTTCTATTCCTGCCCCAATGTCCGTAACGAATCACGCCCAGATGTTTAAATTCCATCACATACGAAAGGTACTTATACAAACGCACCTCTAAGGTCATTAATTGTTAGACGACCGCGAAGAGGATACGGCAGAGCGACATCGCGCGTCCAAAAATTCCCGAATCATTAGCGAATGTTTAATATCCCTCTTTTTGTTTTAGTGAAGAAGTGAAATATGATGTGATTAAATGAAAGAAAAAAAGATAACCTATCCGTGACTGAAATTAATGATGCTCTTACACTATTACGGCAACATTAGATCCTCTATCGGTTTAATTATGATTGATATATGTTCTTTGTGTGCATGATGAAAAAATATAGTAAGTATTACGTATGAAGTAACTTCATGAAAAAGTGTTTTCCAACAAAAGCCTATTTATGAAAAAAATGTTTCGAGGAAAACAGGTACATATTTAGCTTTCAATTTGACTATTTTGGTTGTATATATGGGGGTATTTTGATAACCATTAGATATAATCCTTGTTACTTAAGATAATTATTAGCCTCATAATAGCATTAATTCTACAATTTTGAGAGATTTTGTTATAAGGATTATTATATTACAGTCAAACCTGGATAACTGAGAGCTCAAGGGACCGCGATCTCTTTTTCTCTTATAGAGGTTTCTCACTAACCCGAGTTTCTAGCTTACAGAGTTACAGAATGGGATCTGTCTCACTTATAGAGGTCTATAAAAATACAGCAAATATGACGTAATTAGAAACAAAATACGTGTATGTATGGATATTACATATTTATTGAAATAACAGCTTTTAATTTAAATAATATTATAACAACATTTACTTGAAAAAATCTGTTAATTTCTTTTGCGATTCTGTTTTTAGATTTTGTGTATGTTTTTCAAGTTCATAAATTTTATCAAATATGGTTTGATCAACCGCCGCATATTCATAAAATTTGTAAAGCGTCTCCAATGCCTTTAAAGCTCGTTTTGTTGGAATTTCCTCCATCTCTCTATCCAAAATGTGTGATTGGCTGGCTTCATTTTCACTGTCATTTTCGTTAGTACACGAGCTCACACAGTTTTGAATGATATCGTCTTCGGTGTATTTTCCGGCGGTAGCCACGTCGTCGTCAATCTGTACGAAGTCTTCAAAAGTTGGCGTCGACACATTACCAGTGGTATTGTCGGACACGAGCTTGGCCCATTCTTCACTGCTAGGTGCAACTTCAAGCTCATTGTCAAGTTCAACCTCATTTTGCTCGATCTGAAAGTCTTGGTTAGCTGGACAGATAGTGAAACCCAGCTTTCTTGAAGCAGTTTTTGACAGTTACGTCACTCACTGCATACCATGCTCTTCTTGCAAATTTCATAGCCAGGAATATATTTATCTCAGGGCTAATGTTCTCTTCCAAGCAGGTAAGCGTATGCTTTATAACTTCTCTGCGATAAACCCGTTTGAATGTATGAATGATACCTTAATCTAAAGGTTGAAGTTTACTGGTGGTATTGGCAGAGAAAAATATAACTTTGACATTTGCAAGTGAGTTGTCAATAAAAAGCAAAATATTTTTTCGCTTGTTTTTCATTTGCTTGTCAACTTTTTTAACCAATCTTTGAACAATTCCTTAGTCATCCAAACTTTTGTATTACTCGCACAATCAACGGGTAGAGTCCTGACACCTTTAAAGCATCTAGTTCGCTTAGATTTCCCAATGATTAGAAGAGGGACTTTGTCTGTACCGGTCATGTTAACACATTGATGAATAGTAAGGCGTTCCTTGCTTTGTTTACCTCCGTGGCATTTTTCGCCCTTGAAAATGAATGTTTTGTCTAGCAGACATTTAAAGAACAAAGCAGTTTCATCGGCGTTATAAATATTGCTTGGATCATATCCTCTTAAAAGATTCGGCAAATCTTCAGTCAATTGGTCACATACTCCCTGATCCACAGATTTACTTTCTCCGGCTGCTTTTTTGAAAGTTATATTATCATGGCGTTTTTTAAAAGCCTCTAACCAGCCGTTACTAGCTGAAAAGTTCTGGATTCCTAATTTTGTGGCGAAGTCCTTAGATTTTTGTTTCAGCAGTGGTCCATCTATGCGAATGTTCTTATCGAGGGTTTGTTTAATTCATTGTAACAGGCACTTTTCAACGTCGGGAAACTCAGAAAGCCGGCTTCTCTTGATATTTCCGTGTCCCTCAGAGCACTGAGACTTAATTAATTCTTTTGATTTTATAATTTTATAATAGGTGGATTCTGCCAAGCCAAAGTCACTCTGTATTTGTTTTCGTAATTGCCTAGATTCAAAAGGATTCACAATTTTTAGTTTATCACGTAAAGACAACACATTGAGTTTTCGTTTAGACATTATGAGTAAGTACGGTAACTTTCTTCGCAGCTGCTGTTTATGAACTGACTGTAAGAAGCACATTTGGCTTTTTGTATAGAATGAGTTCCTCGAACTATGATAACAGAACAATAAACAGACGCACATTTGGTTTGAATTAAATAAAAGTCCCTGGAAATTTAAGAATGAGTCATAAATAGCATAGTAGTCATAAACGCGTTTAACTGTCGCTTATAGAGGTATAGGCAGGTATCAATCTCACTTGAAGAGGTTCAGGCGTGAAAAATGTCACTTATACAGGTTTTATGTTTCTCACTTATAGAGGTTTTAGGAGGTAAATACTCTCATTAATAGAGTTTTCTCGCTTACCCAGTTCTCACTTACTCAGGTTTGACTGTATATTGTATTTTTGAATTTTAAGCAATAGTTTTTGTAAATTTGTCCTATAATTGACCTTTGAGCTATCGCGAAATAAACGATTACTATCATTCTTTAATAATGAAACATGCTTTCAACGTGTAAAATTAGTGTTAAAAATAAGGAAAATATAAACATTTACAGAATCTTAATATTCGTAGACGTAAATCATCTTCCATACCTAACAATTTAAAAGATGTCAATTTCATAAATCAATATTTTTCCGCCAAAAATATATTAGCACAAATAATACTAACAGTAGCTAAGCGTCCATCCACTATCTCTAACTTCAGGCTGTGGAAGTTATTACAAAAAGATTTATATGAATCTATGTTTGTACAGTATTAAAAGTAACGCTTTTACTGATGATGGTGTTAGTTAAAATATATTAAAATCATGTGTTTGGGTTGTTGAATATATCTTATGTTACAAAAGTTAGATTAAATATTGCATATCTATATATTATTAAATTCAATTATTATTTATTGTACTCTTAGTCCTATTATAAGTCTACTTCTTTTTATAATTTAATAGTTTGTGTATTTTCTCATTTATTTCATTATTAGTTCCGCAGTGTATTTATTTACATTGTAAGTGTAAAACTCCTTGTTTCGATAACTTGCCAATAACGCGTATGAGACTTTCATCTTCATTTAAACTTTATATTATTTGCTTAAATAGCTTGCAGTATAAAATCCTTATCATTCTAAATCGTAAGTAGTAAGAACTCCGTTCGAGTATCACTGTAGAACCAAATTATGTATCTTACTAAATAACTTAGTGTTAGAAGCATCCACTCTATTTTGAAAAAAGCACTTACATATATTTAATTATTGTATTGAATATGATGCATATCCAAATGCATAGACATTTTCTATAATTAGGCCTATACCAAAAAGAAACTGTAGATAATTTTAGTGATTTGAGACCAACAAGCATCTCACCAACCTTTAGAAATATATTTGAAAATGCAATGCTCATCAGCTCCAATCAATATAAACTTCGCCTTAGATTCAGCTATTCTACAACTTTTGGCGAATATAGTCAGACGATGTATTGCATGCAAAGGATCGGATTCAAGTTACTACGCTTGTATTACTGAATTTTAGCAAAGATTTCGGTAACAAATACCGTATTGCTTTGGCATTAATTTTGGAGTCGTCAGGCTTGTCTCCGCCAGCTGTAGGATTTTATCGATCTTATTTAAACAACCAGGTTCAGCGTGTAGTCGTTGAAAATATCATCTAAAATACATTAAATTTGTCATGGAGCGCCACAAATTACTATCTTTCACTTTCATCTTTCAATATTTATACATCCTACTTACCTCTTGTCTTAAAGCATGGTGACTATCATCTAAATGCCGAGGACACCCAGGTCCATATCTCGTTTATACAGTCTCAACTTCTTCAGGAACAGTAAAAAATCAATCAAAAGCAAATTTGCTGAAAATCATTAGTCAATTTTGTTTGAATCGAAAGAAACATGTAATTGTACCAAAATTATTTTACAAGTTATGGTTCATACTCAGCAACTGTGATATCTAAAGCATGTCAAAAACTTGGGAATGCTGATTAATAACTCTGATTATTAATCGATATACAGTAGAAACTGTGAGTAAGTGATTATCGTGTGAAACTTTGGCCATCCCAAAGAACATTTCGATCAGAAGATTTCACTGTCTACTTCATGCATAAAGATAACATCCGACAAGTCACGTATCTTATAGAAACTACTACTTTGAATGAATTTACAATTCTGTATTTTCTTCTGTTATTCTTCCACGCTTTTCTTATTTTCACATATTGAATCTTATTCAAGAACGCCAAACGCTGTAAACTATTGGAGTTGTAGTTTGAGCTATATCTACCGTTTTTAAAACTTACCTAATCCGACGTTTCGGCAATGCGTCTATTGTCGTCTTCAAGGTAGCCATGATAAGGGCTGTAGGTAACCAGATTTATCATTTGCTCAATAACTTGTCTGGTTATGATGGAAATAGCCCAAACAACAATTCTAATTATCATCCATTGCCAACAACATCACGTCAAGAGCTGTAACCTATTACTTCGGTAGGTGATTTAATCTGTCTAACTGCAAGTTATGTTTATGTATTTAAATAGTGAATATCGGTTCTAAAATGTGATGCATTTAATTAATACGTATTATTATGAATATCAACATCGACAGTGAAAGCCTACGAGATTATATTTCGGAAATAGTCTTCGTCCCAAATGTTTGCAATACATTAATATTAATAAGCATAACTACATTGAATATAATTAATGTTTGATACAATTTATAAGGGCATTTAATCAGTCACGCATTACACATCTTGAATAGAATTTAAAAAATTGCGCTACACTAATACAGTACATGATATATAAGATTCCTATCTGATGAACATTTACGTCAACATTTCAACCTTCTATTACTTTTTGTATCAAATGTAAACGATTTAAAACGACTAAAATAATTTGGAGACTACACATTTTTTAAAAGTGCAATTTCATTACAACTTACTAATATATTTGTTGTTCTTTCCACTTGTTCTAGTTCTTTATTAATTTAATAACAATCGCGGCTATTATAATTAACTATATAATCATAAGTGGCATATCGCTCACTGGCAATATTACCCAGTAATTACTTACTCCATATAATCGCAAATAGACACCAATACATACATAAAACACACCTCTAAACCCCATCAGGAGAACTAGTATTGATCTATATTACCACGGGTGTAGGTTCATAACTTAGTACATATCAACTGTCAATTCACCATTGCTATAACTTTAATTTAGCGGCGTCGAAAATCTAGCTCCCAGTATCCAATAAATAGATATCCACAAATTACCTAGTAGAAGTGAAGAACACTGTGCGAAGGCGGCAAACACGTTTGCCAAAGTTCATATGAACTTTTCCCGAACCTGAACGTCACGAATATTAGATTTGTTCGCACAATATTGACAACGCGAATTCGTATATATTGTGAGGAGGTAAACAATATAACCCTTGCCTTCGCCTCGGGCTGTGCAAAGGATTTTAGCGCTCTTCATTGTACGTACCTACTCCACTCAATCCCTTCAAATACGGAGACAATAGGGCTTTCATTGTAACGTTAGGTTCTTAGTCTTTTATTGACATTCAACTATATAATGTACTATAAATACAGTGAAAAATAGTGGATAAGTACTAACATTAGTTATCAAATCTAAATTATTAATGGTGGTGGTGGTTTTGTACTTTCTTTTCTTTCTGTCGATACAAATTGAAGGGAGGAATATGACATTCTTAGTAGATTAAAGGCTCAAAGATAAATGCCATGACTTTTGTAAATTATAACGTTTGAAGTTACACAGGATGCTGTATTGAGATCGTTCCCATACTTCCTCTTTATCAGACGATATCTTATAAGTTGTATACAATGATATGCAAAGATTGTTACTCATACTGCTGTAGAGTTGGTGTACGTCTATCAAGCTCAATTTAGATATTACCAAGAACAAAACACCCACATTTACGAGGGTAAGTCAAAAATGTCTCCCATTTTTTCCTCCTTTCAATTGTCCAGAAGCTAAAATGCAATTACATAGTTGTGCCTATGTAATTGCAATATTGTGGCTTTATGCAGCCACAATATTCTGCAGCTTTGGTCCATCTTATAACAACGGCATGTATCCCACTGCGGTAAAAAGTACGGTCTGTCATTGCTTTTGTTGGGCGAACTCGACGTACTTTGAGTTTTTTGAGAGTTGTGACGTATTGGACAGAATTTATTGTGCATCTCTGCTCCAAAAAGTCAACCACAATTATACCCTTCGTATCCCAGAACACTATCGCCATAACTTTCCCAGCCAATCGCACAGTTTTGGACTTCTTGTCCCCAGTGAGTTTGTATGATGGCATTTCGTGTTTCGTCTCAGGTTACAATTTTTTATGGAAATTTATCTTCCTCCAAATGGAAACGCTGTAGGTAAGGTGTAAGATGCTGTTTTTCTCCAGTCTTTATTCTTGTTGGTTAACATTCTTTGTACCCACTTCGCACAAACCTTTGAATTCCTCGGTTGTTGAATAATCGTCATCACACTGCCTTTATTTAGCGAGAAAATACGACACAATTTATTTTCAGCCATCCGGCGGTCACCAAGAATGATGTCATCGCTGAATATTGTGTGGAGTCACTGCAGCCAACTGGTCTGCCGTTTCGCTCAGCCAAAGTCTAGCAGTGCTAACATCCACTATCACATCACTGTGCAGATTTTTCAACCTCCCATGAATCCGAATGGATGTTTCACCTTTTCCATTCAAGAATTCTATCATAGAACGCTGTCTAATACGAACATCAATTTCGACCATTTTGCGGACGATTGCAGTGCTACCAACGCAGAATGTTACTACAGCAGTGAATTGCAGAGAAACGTTGGAGGAATAGCTCCAAATTCAAATTTTTTATGTAGCTAACTTTATTTAAATAGAAAAAATGCAAAAGAATGTACTAATTTATATACAATTATTTTATTCGCTTAAAAATATTCACGTGTTGCAAATAAAACTACAGGTATAAGTTAAAAAAAAAACAAATGTTTTCTCCTGTATGCACCACGATCCCACTTGCGTGATCCAAATAAGATTCACTTGGCATGTAATAGAATATATTTGTCTAGTAGACCATACAAAGGTAGTCTGAGAAAATTCCAATACTATTGTAAATGGTGTTATTCGCTAAAAATATTCTTGTAATATAATCGCACATACGCTGAAGGTGTTCCTGTAACAATGGAAGCAATTGAATATTAAGCCGTAGCTGACGATGAATGCCTGCGACGGCGGCAAAATTCAGTCTATAATATCGGAAAAGTTCACCAGATGATGATCATCGAATTTTGATTAGTGAGAGAAAACTTGTTTGTAATACGAGGGGAGATCCAGAAGTTGGTGGAATGAAGGGGATGTAGTGGTGATAGGGGCGCTCGCTAGGTGTCATTCTGATTGGCGACTCATCATTAGTATATAAGTTAAGTTGTAGCCCTATAGCGTCAGTCGTTTACAAATAGTTGCCTGCTAAACAAGTCAATCCGGAAGAAAACTGAAACTATTGAGAAAATTGAACACCGTGCTGTGATAAAGTTCCTTACAAAGCAAGGAAAGAACGCTCAAACCATACTGAATAAAATGGAAACCGTTTATGGGGAACAGTGCCCTGGTAAATCAATGATTTATAAGTGGCATGGTTTTTTAAACTTGGTCGGGAGTCGATTGAAGACGACCCCCGCTCAGGGCGGCCAGTTGAGGCCACCACAACAGACATCGTCGAAAAAGTGCAAATATTTCTACTGCAAGATGCCCGTTTGAAGAAAAAACTATTATCTGAATTAGTTGGAGTATCAGATGACCACCTGGGTATGACAAAAGTCAGTGCAAGATGGGTACCGAGAATGCTCACGCCGCTGCAGAAACAGCAGCGCGTCTGTGCGTCCAAACAATTTTTGGAGCTGTGTGGAGACAAACCTGCACAGATTTTGGAGTGGATTGTTACCAGAGATGAAACATGGGTTCATCACTTTGAGCCTGAGTCCAAACAGGAGTCCATGCAATGGCATAAAAAGGGGACACCACCGCCAAAGAAATTCAAGAATCGGATGGAAAGTTGGTGGCTACTGTTTTTTGGGATTGTGAGGGGATATTATTGTTTGATTACAAAGAAAAAGGTAGGAGCATAACCGGAGAATATTACGCAGCGATATCAGAAAAATTAAAGCAGGCCATCAAGGAAAAACGTCGAGGAAAATTGACCAAGGGTGTGTTGCTCTTGCAAGACAATGCATCGGTTCACAAGAGCAAAGTTGCAATGGCTGCTCTGCACAAGCATGGCTTTCAATCAATAGTCCATCCACCCTACAGTCCAAACCTGGCATCTAGTGATTCTTATTTGTTCCCCAATTTAAAAAAAGACTTACGTGGAAGAAAGTTTTCCGACGACAATGAGGTAAAGGAGGCAATTTTGGCCCATTTTGAGACGAAAGATAAAAAATATTTTTATGATGGTTTAGAAAAATTAAATCATAGATCTAATAAATGTATCATGCTTAAGGGTGATTATATTGAAATGGAAAAATAGATTTATTGTTTTATTTTATTTAAAACCATTTCATTCCACGAACTTCTGGACTTCCCCTCGTATATCAACTGAAGATTTTGGCATGAAAAGGTTAATGCGGCGCTTGCTCGCTCAGAACCAAACACGCATTCGAATGAACATTTTCAAAGCCCAGCTGAAGAAGTTTAAGCAAAATTGAAATTGATTTGATACCAAAACATAGTCAAAACTGTAGATAGCGAAGTTGTGTTAATTTTTAAAGGACAAAACAGTAATGGGAGGATACTACACCATAAGCTAAGAAATTCCGGAAAAAAGTGTTATTTCACCAAAACAATACACTATATCACACTTCAATGTTCGCCATTGCAAGCATTCACGAATTGGAATTCAAATTACCTGCCCATCCATAGTATCCACCAGATCCGACCTTCAATGACATTTTTCTGTTTCCTGGGCACAAAGTTTCGCTCGGTGGACAGACAAGATCTTCTTATTATATTCGTAAACGCCTACCTTGTAAAGCAAGATGCCTTTGGAAAAAGCGTATAGATTTACAAGGATATTATGCAGACAAATAAAACTAAATTTGAGATACTTATTGCTATGTTAGATTAGAAACTTTTCAGATTACCGATGTATTACCTATGAAATAAGTTGAAGCATAACCTAGTATTTAATTAAAACATGTTTCCATATTCTATTTGTCAAAAAAATTGCTAAATTGTAATAGTAGTAGTCATCAGTAGCATATAGATCGAACATTATCGTTCTTTACCTCAATTAATCATGATTGTTGGACGCGTAGACGTTATTAGAGCGTTATTAAAAGTATTTTGTTTCTTTTTATATAGCAAGCAGCAGTAGCGGCTATTCAGGACCGACAGGTGTAGTATTGATGTATGAATTCTGTTTGACTTAATTATATTTGTAATTGCCATCAACACAAGTCGTTATTAATAACTTTTTCGATTAATTAAATATATTATCCTATGTATATGTGATACATACTCAAATGAATTTGTTTTCGATTATACATTGTCATTTATAAATGATATTAATATAGAAAATGATTGTTGAAGATTGGAAATATATGTATACTCGTTCCAATAGATCTTACCAGTGGTTGACATTTATTTTTATGTTGAAATTAAATTAGTACTTTGTAGTCAAATTAAAATACGTAGTATATTAGAATAATTGAAGCAACTTACGTAACTGTTCAAGGATTACTGCAGTTGCTCTGCAAAGAAGAGATTTCTCAATAGTGTGAGAAAAATAGTGAAATAAGTACAACAAATAGCAACACATATATAACATTTAATAATACACTATTTTTACAGGTTTTATCTCTCTTCAACATGAATATGGTGTAATCTTTGTAAAGCGTTGTTTATATCAAAAGTCTAGCAGGCAAACGTTTGAATTCACAATGTTTTCATCTCATGGCAATAAATATAAGCTATACGAGATAAGTTATATGACGTAACATACCGTTGAATTATTCTTGCAAGGCAAATCAATGATATAAGGGTAAAGATCCGTTGGACCGATGTCATGTTAGACAAGAAAATCAAGATGATAAAGTATTAAAAATACACTTTTTTTTCTATAAATCCATAAATAATTAAAGGAAACTCCCTTAAAATTACTTAAAAACAACACCAGCAACTGGTATATAAAAAGAAAATTCGCTTAAGATATTTAGGGCAAATAGACGTTTTAAGAATTTTATATCGAACTTTCAGGGCATATAAAAGTGTGTTGTCATTAATTTCACAATCGATTAATAAGTGAATTTAGAGATTTTACTGATAATAGACGGAAATCAAAATGAAGATCTTAATTAATGAAAGGTGGTAACTATGGGGCGATGCACAAAATTTTTGAAAATGATGTGATAAAATAGTGAAATAAACAAACACCAATACATATATAACATTTAATAATACACTATTTTTACGTGTTTTATCTCTCTTCAACATGAATATGGTGTAATCTTTGTAAACCGTTGTTTATATCAAAAGTCTAGCAGGCAAACGTTTGAATTCAGAATGTTTTCAGCTCATGGCAACAAATATAAGCTATACAAGATAAGTTATATGACGTAACATGCCGTTGAAGTATTCTTGTAAGGCAAATCAATAATGTAAGGGTAAAGATCCGTTGGACCGATGTCATGTTAGACTCAGCAAGAAAATTAAGATGATAAAGTATTAAAAATACACTTTTTTTCTATAAATCCATAAATAATTAAAGGAAATCCCCTTAAAATTACTTAAAAACAACACCAGCAACTGTTATATAAAAAGAAAATTCGCTTAAGATATTTAGGGCAAATAGACGTTTTAAGAATTTTATATCGAACTTTCAAGGCATATAAAAGTATGTCATCATTAATTTCACAATCGATTAATAAGTGAATTTAGAAATTTTACTGATAATAAACGGAAATCAAAATGAAGATCTTAATTAATGAAAGGTGGTAACTATGGGGCGATGCACAAAATTTCTGAAAATTAAGTGATAAAATAAAATTGCAACATATCAAGATTTATTCACCTCTATTAACTTCAAAGTAGTCCTCTTGCTAGTAGAAGCATTGATTCTAGTTCTTCTACCATGACAGGAATGTATTCTGGAAGTTTTGCTCGGTTAATGTGTTCAGCGTCTTCTGTAATTCAGCTTCAATTTCCTCCATTATGTCAAATCTCCAATTTGATTTTCATCTTTGGAAGAAGCAAAAAAGTCCCAAGGAATCAAATCGGATGAGTACGTTGGATGACGAAAAATGCGACTATTGCGTTTGATCAAAAACTGTTGAATGATAAAAGCGATGTGAAGCAGCGTACTGCTGGTATGTCATGTTGAATTCTTTTGATGTTTTGAGAATGGCCTACAATCACTCATGCAACAACATGTTCTGGTAAAGTGTTCATCGATAGTCGTTCGAAATGATCATCGTCTTCAAGTGATTTTCAATTTCGTTCAACGTTTAAAGCTGTTCTTAAGTTAGCGTTTGGCCCAAAATGTTTCCCCGAATAGCTTCTTTAATCTTTTGCGTATTTCTGCGGCAATTTTACAAATTTGAAGCCGAATTTGATACGAAGGTGCTGTTCCATCAAGTCGGTCACTACCAATAGAGTTGCAAACAGAAGCCAACACAAATGTACACAACACCACGTAACGGCGTGTGATTGCAACTGTATCTGCTCACGCTTGTGATTCAAATTTCGGGAGTTTTTTAATACATCCTCGTATATTAGAAGTAAAACTGCGGAAATGGGTGCTTTTGGAAATACGTGCGGCGGGCTATCGATATTAAACATAATTAACGTAATTACTTATTATTTCAGTTTGACTGTGTTATTGATGCAGAGTGATGCAAAAATTAGCTATAGTATTGTCTCATTAACACTACGAGGGCGACTTAAATTGTTTCCGGAATCGGCAAGAGATGGCGCGCGAAGGTTGAAGCGGATTAATTGGTCGGCAAAGATAAGCTATTTTTATGGCAACTGTCAAAATTTCAGACGTCAATAGTTGTTTGAAGTTGAATGTGTTTTGTGTAACAAGTCAGATGGTTTCGCAAAAATGGATAAAATCGAACCATTTCATTTTCGACCATCAGCATCTGGGTGAGCCAGTTCAAACGTGACCGCACAAGCACAAGTGACGAACCACACAGTGGATGCCCAAAAGCCGCTACCAACGATGAAATGGTTGACAAGATTCATGATGTCATGTTAGCAGATCGCCGATTGAAGCTGGAAGAGATAGCAGAGACAACAGGCACCTCAGAAGAACGCGTTGGCCAGATCCTACACAAAATTCTGAGTATGAAAAAGCTTTCGGTGCGATAGGTACAGCGTTTGCTCACACCGAAGCGGAAGCGAAATCGGATCTAACGTCCTATACTGAATAATTTTCGGAAATTTTCCCTATTTGTGTATGGATTTCGGTATTTAAAACCAGCTGCTAGCTTACTGCAATTGCTTGAGTTTCCTGCGGATTGAAATTTAAAATACAAGTTTTAATAATGTGTAAGGATACTACAAAACAGCTTTAAGCCACGTTCCCAATCTTGTTAGTGCTGTTTAAACTCACGAATGCATGAGCTACAAGATGAGATGGATTGAGCTGACATACATAGTGTCCTAACACAAACGTAAAACCATGTACACTATCTTTAAAAATAAACGAACGCAATTTTGCGTGTGTTACAATAAAAAAAAATAAACGTCATCCAACAAGATAACAAAAGTAAGCCTATTCCTACGAAATTTTGCGTTTGATGACTATTTGCGCCATTTATTATGTGCCAGTAAAGATACTGCTCTTTAGTTTAACACATATTTGACAGGTGGCGCTGTTAGATGGCTTACACATTTAATTTTAGTCTTTAATTATCCATCGATTGGTATCCGAGTTTTCAATACATATAATATCTTCTGCCTATTACTGTACTTTCTTAATCACTTTACCTTCCGTAAATAACAACCATTTGGCAACTTAATAGTATTTTTGTTACGATTACAAATCTTTTCCCAGAAAATAATTTATATTAGCGCTAATTAGAATTGGCAGTCATAAGATGTAACATTATTAATCCACACCATTGGCCAGGCAAGACGCGCCACTGACCGAGACATCCTTAGAGCGCTACACAGCCAGCAAATTGCCCAGTCATTGTAGGCACCGGTCGTTGTTTGTTCAGGGCCAACTGGCCGTCATCGTTCGCTATGAGGGCTTAATTTGGTCTCTTCATTCCGTACAATGATCAAGGTATCGCCTCGGATCACTGACAATGGTATTTAGTGCTGTCACTAATACAACGAGCATCGGGCTACCGATATGTATGATGGGCTGTTGCAACGGAATGCCGATATCTCAATAATAATTATTAATAAACGTGACGATAAGTGAAGTGCTACGCTTCTCGATTCTCCCTCGTCTTCTCTCCTATCATTCAGGCTGGAAGAAACATTGGATTAGGTGCAATGGGCTGTAATTAAGAACGTAAAACGTTTCTTGATTGTACCTATTGCTATCAGGCATCCATATACGTTGAATAGGTGGATGTACAAAGCAACTTTGACGGCTTGATATATGTATGAATCGAAAAATTCGTACTACTTTATAGCCGTATTGTTATGCCGTATATAGCTTTGAGAAGAGACCAGAAGTCGATTATGCCGTTGGTAATTGTTAGCATAAATTCTTTTCAATGATGTAATATGCTCCACATCACATAAATGTATACGCATATTTATATTTGAATGGGGAATTAATTAAAACAGATAGTGTAGAATGATATATTCTGTACAGATTGATTTATACGAAGGCGACACTTGTTTTTGGTTAATAAATATTACTTATTGCAGATAGCGCAATCTAACGGATAAATACAAACAGGTGTTTATTCATCTTCTGACAGATAAAAAGCAGTTGGTAAATTGATTATCAGAGGGATAAATTTATTTACCTGTTATTAAATCCTCCCGATAAATGTATATCCATCGGATATACATCGGATTAACCTACCAGCAACTACTGGCTGTTCGCAGACCTCAAAAAAATGCTCGCCGGTAAGAAATTTCGCACGAATGAAGAGGTTATCGCTGAAACTGAGGCCTATTTTAAGGCAAAAGATAAATCGTTCTACAAAAGTGGTATTGAAATGTTAGAGCGGCGCTGGAATGATTGCGTTGCTCTTGATGGAGATTACGTTGATAAATAAAGCTAATTTTGAACCAAAAAAAACGTGTTTTCTTTGTTAGGCCCGGCACTTTTCAGCCCATGTGTTATATGTATGTATGTAGCATTCTTAGTATTCGTTAGCATTACAATATAGTGTCACACATTATGGAAACTTAAGTGTAAGTAGGTACATTGACAAACTTTATTTTTAACGTGTTTGTTTTGTCTGTGGCGAGCTGTGTGAGGAGCTTTGATGTTTTCCGTACGACCCCAAAACTCACCTCCAATCAATGTAATGGAAGAGTCTCAGTCAATTAAGAAAAACGAAAGCTCCAATAAACGATAAATAACGTTAAACTTTCACGGCCAGAGTCTGAATTTAAAATTCAAAACAATGACCTTTTTTGACATTCATGTAATAGTATGCGTTAATTAGTAGATACTTGATTACTATATTGCAAAGTACACGATCTGAATTCTGGAAAAACGAGTGTGAGCCCTTCAAGAGATTCCTATTTTAAAACATCCAATTTTTTCACAGAATCGCAAGTCATGTGATTTTTTCTATTTCCGAAGAACTAACCATCACTGCAAGGAGTCAAATTTGAGACAGTAGAAGGGGTGCAGGAATCCTGGAGGGATATATTGCGGTGGAAAATCTCAGGCTCTTAACTTGCCAAATGGGTCCTTTTATTTAAATTTTTTGTTTGTTTTAAATTCAATATAAATAATGTTAAATAATGGATGTAGCTAAATGTAAGATTCTAAAAATATTAATTGACAAACCAATATATACACTACCGCTCAAAAGTGTTTAGGCACCCCTGTTTTCATGGATTATTCATATAATATTATGTTTACCAAAAAAGCATTATAATAAAATGAAATACGTATTTAAAAAGTAGTTCAATAAGATAAACACCCATTATATCGCATAAGGTTTACCGCGGAATACCATAAACTGTTTATTGCGGTGCAATTACAATAACAATCCCCCTTGAATTTACTGAGTAAATTTAGTCATCTGTTAGATTGTAGGTAATAATGTTTAAATTACCTTCCTAGAAGATTATAATGAAATCTGTAACCTATGGTCAGTTGCAGTGTGGTATTTACTCTATTCACGTCGTGAGCGAAATATTGTGTGACAATTTTTTAAAACGCCTCCGCGAAGAGAAATTAGTACAGAAACACGTGCGCTTATAATAGCTTACCATAAAAGTGGCATAAGTAATCGACAAATTACCACAAAAAATGAAAATACACCACGCTACGGTTGACTATAACGTAAAAAAATATCGGGAAACTGGCAGTTTTCTTAATAAAAGACGGAGTGGAAGGCCAAAAGCGACAACATCTGCAGATGATCGCAGAATAGTGGTTACCAGCAAGTTAAATAGACGCAAAACAGCCCTGGAAGTAACCGCAGAATTAAATGTTGGTCGCCAAAAACTAGTCATTGATTCAGTCAAATGTCGCCTACAGAAAGCCGGGCTCCATGGACGTATTGCGATGAAAAAGTCATTACTACGCAAACAAAACAAGCAAAAGCGACTTAAATGGGCTCGCGAACACCAACACTGGACCATAGAAGAGTGGAACAACGTCCTATGGACGGATGAGTCCAAATTTGAGCTGTTCGGAACCCGAAGATGCATATTCGTAAGAAGATCTGTGGGTGAACGTGCCAGAGAAGAGTGTATTGCTGCTACCGTGAAACATGGTGGAGGTTCTATCATCATTTGGGGCTGTTTTGCTGGCACTAGCGTAGGGAACCACGCAATACCTTCCGGAATTCGACTTTTGGGTCAAAATTTTATCTTCCAGCAAGACAATGACCTTAAACATTCCTCTAAATTATGTAAAGACTATTTACGCCATTTAGAAGGGGAAGGAACTCTCAAAACTATGGAATGGCCTCCCCAGAGCCCCGACTTGAATCCAATCGAGTTACTATGGGAAGAACTAGATCGGGAAGTACGGAAATCGGTTCCGACATCAGCTACTGACGTGTGGAACAAATTGCAATCGAGTTGGACCTCAATAACAAAAGAAACTCTGGCAAAACGTATTGCGAGAATGCCACCATTGTGTGCTGCAATTATTAAATCAAGAGGAGGTCACATAGATGAAAGCAAAATTTAAATTAAACGTTTTAATTTTCACATTTATTTAATATATTTTTATTCATGTACGTGTATCTGTACATAAAAAATAAATATTATTAATATTTTTGCTGAGTTTTTGTACATTTTTGCTGTCAGTGAGAGTGCCTAAACACTTTTGAGCGGTAGTGTATATATATCGCTGTGTGAAAAAGAACAGTAAATTTTGAAAATATATTATAATTTAAAGTCTTTACGACGATACATATTTTAATAATATCATAAAAATGTGTGAGTACAGTACATTATACGTCTTTTCGAAATTATAATTAAACACAAAAATTGTTTACGAAAGACGATATACATATATAGTCTACGATGATGGAGTTTACGTCTTCACGGCACATGTTGAAATTGTAAATTATTTATCAGTAATGAACAACTACAGCAGGTATTTGTAATATAAAAGAAAGAAAACTATACGAAATAAATATTATAAATAAATTAAACAAGAGGAAGTCCTAACTGTACTTTGCCTCCAACAACAACATCAACAGTAACGAAATAAGGGCGTGAACCATACACGGACGGGAAAATATGCAATATAGAAGTGTAAGAAAAATTTAGAAAAATATTGATATTTTGAAAGATTTAAAAGTTAATAATATATATCATTACAATATATTGAAGGACCTAATGTTAGAATCATGAAAGAGAGATTTTGTAGCATTAATCCGGGTTTTTTTATAGCTGCACCTCGTACATACGTAGCTGTAATGTACATAATTAAGCAATATCAAAGTTAGATAAATGAGAATATTTGATTAATATTTTGATATCTATTAAAGTTCAATCGTCTATATCTTACTCAACAACTACGTTTATTATTCTATATTCATATTCTAAATCGTGTGCTGCTGAATACTCAATAAATGCTTGAAGTAGCTACAGGCTAGGCAATTACCACATCTTTTCCTCGAAAAGTACTTTCATCGAAATCTAATTTATCGATGGCTAGATGAAGATAGCCATATCAAACTACTAATAATTATAATATGTGCACATATGTACGTATTATACATTGTATAAGTAAGATGTAAATTAAAACAGGAATACATCTAAATTTCTTGGAAAGGACTGATGCTGGAGCAATTTGTGGAACATTCATGACATGTTTGATTTCATCTTTAGAAATTTATTTCAAATACGTAAATTGCGTAATACCTTTAATGTTTCAATAACCAATGTAATTGAGGTTAGATGGTGCTGCTGATTAAATCGATGGTGTTTATATGATTACGTTTATAAAGGAAGATTCCAGGATATTGGATGTTGTAAAACATCGCTTTGCTACATTTGAAATTTCGACGATTTCTTGCAATTTATAATGAACTGCATCGGAACACAGTCACTGTACGACATAGATATTCATCAGTTTGTATTATTAGCGTCAAGAAACAGTAGTTTCAACGAAAATATTGAATAGGATATTGGAAAATAATCAAATTTGTGTAACGATTATGCACCTAAGAAGCGACAGTATTACAAACCGTTACCAAAGATTTCGTACCTTCCATACGTTCAAATGTATGTTTATAACGCAGATAGAAACGGGTTTAATTTGAGCTGCACTCTAGTCACATTCTAACTTATAAAAAAAATAGTTTTGAATTTGTTGTACAATACACCGTTGTACTGCACTGCCTATAGTATCAGATGCAGGAAAATTTCACCTTTGCTTACAGTAGAGAACTGAAAGTACATTTGGCCAACGAGTTCGCAAAAACCATTCCAGGTTGGTACTAATATTTTTCGCATCCTCAAACCATAATATTTCATATTTCTTAGGCATCGAATATGACGGTTGAGGTTTCCACATTGGGCATGTTAACAACCGAAATGTTTACGGATATTTCTGTACTGAATAATGCAGCTACTCTACCTGAGTCTTGTAGTGGCCGTTGTCCTGGCAAATTGTAAACATATATACGACTCCAAGATAGGAAAACGCTGTAAATACAGCTTTCTCATTAGTGAAATCAATTCACGAGAAGAACATGTGAAGAGACATAAAACGCTAATACACGGACATGCTTCCGCCTACCCGGCGTCATCAGCGTGGTTTCGAGCAGTTTTATGCTAAACACACGTAACTCTCTCGCTGGTTCTATCGTCATACTTAATCCTACGATGCAAGTGAATATTCCCGGCCCTAACTAGTGCCAAAAGAAAGAAACACTTGTCCTCTCGAGACTAGCAATCTTAAGTGTTGCTCGAGAGAAGGGTGGGAAACTGTACCCGCTTCTTTTCGCTGTCTGACTTTCCGGAGAAGTGTTTCTTTCTTTTGTCATTAGTTAGCGCCAGGAATATTCACTTGTATCGTAGGATTAAGTATGGTGATAGAAGCAGAGAGAGAATTACGTGTTTAGCATAAAATCGCTTGAAACCACGCCGATGACACCGGATAGGCAGAAACATGGCCGTGTGTTAACATTTTATGTCCCTTCACATGTCCTTCTCGTGAATTGATTTCATTAATACCATCAGAAAGCTGTATTTACAGCGTTTTCCTATCTTGGTGTTATTTTCTAGGCATTCTTTTCGACATATACGACCCAATAAACCTACACATATTCCGACTATTTCCTAGAAAACAACTGGTACGATTCAACAACTGAATATATACGATTTCCTTGGAAAACATTTGCAAAAACGCTGTCAGATTAAGCTTCACTCAGTAGTTTGATTTACACCAATGAAATAACATAACGAAATTGTATTCTTTAGTTCGCAATCAACTCTCTTCGCCAAAATATTGCTACAGAAATATTTAAACCCTACGTGTAATACTTTTAGTTTTATGACGGCAGTTTCCTTTAGATATTCTGCAGTAGTTTGTGTTTTGTTTAATATTTCATGAATAACGGAATGAAACATTTTAAAAACCATCCTATATGTTAGATGCAATTGAATTGATACTGGATAATCGACTTCTTGGTGCAGCTAAGCGAAAGCGGCGGTCCTGCACCTCATTCATTCTTCTCCGACCTCCGGATCGTCTTTGACAATTTTTCTGTACCTTCTCAGTCAACGATTGATAACAGCACATGACGATGGATTGATTTCCGTTAAAACAATTTGCAATTTTGCTTAACGAAAACCGATGTTCGGGTAAACCAACAATTCGGCATCTGCCAATACCGCGGTAACTTCCACATTGCTGCAATCTAAACATAATCAATTCCTAAAAAGAAATTAAACAAAAGTGTACTATGTCTATGGCACAAAGTTCCGCTAAACCTAGGAAATTTCTTCATAAATCCTAAAAATCTGTAATGTAAAACTTGTGCCTTGTAGCAAAAAACGAGGATAAAAACTTGAGTTATGTTAGGTTCAAAATTTCGTAGTCGTAACTAAAATTAGAAAATTCCGATGTCCGACTCAGAATAACATTCACTTGAGATATTGAGTGCCTGTAAGAATAGTTAGTATGTAGGAAGAATAACGAATATTGTTTCTTACAAAATTTATATATTTGTTGAGTGACTAAACCTTGTATCTAGTAATGATATGCAGAGATTGTTAATGTTACATTATTACAAATTACCTTATGAAATTACAAATAATTCGCACATATTTACAATACTTTCGTAATTGTTACTTTCTCCTGGTTTGAAGAACAACGCCGCTGTAGCCTGCTCGTAATTTCCTAAATTACTTGACCAATACTTACTTGTAGAGTATGTTCGCTTATTTACTAGAGGAAAGGTTGTACAGTGAAACTCAATGCGCATGCGCAAAAAAATATATATTTAAAAATGAAATGGTTACAGTTTCCCACTCTTGCCTATGTACATGTACGATGTACGTAAGATATATAGATTTGCAATAATTGCAGTTATTCGAGCTCTCTTATACATGTAATGTACATTAGCATTTGTATATGTATTTTCATTGGTAGCAACATAAAGTAATGCCTCAGCATGTACGTTGCAACGCTATGTCTTAATTCTGTTTAAAAGGTTAAACTCTTATATGCTTCCGCTGAAGCTTTGTTAGAGGCATGTACTAATGCCTCTATCTGTTTGCATGCACCACTACCTTTTTATAGGGGAGCCAACCTTATTTATTTCTTAAATTTATAAGCGCACCTCGGTGCTATGCTTATTTATATGTCCCTTTCCGGGAGCCTAATATACTTTCCTTGTTTTAAATTTGCCTAAGGGACTTGGCCCTGTATTATTGGCACGTATTTGTACTTGACCAAATACATTTGTTATATTCACATTTATAGGGGAACCCACCCTATCTCTTAGAGCTTGAACGCCTGGTCGAGGGCGACAGTAGCGATAATAGCCGATCTCAATACAAAAGTAATGTCACAGCTACCCAGGCGTTCTCGTTTGAAATATTACGCTATGTGCAATCTTTAGCTCTCTACTCTACTGCGCCCCAAAGAAGGGAAAAATCTAGTAACCAGCAAATGTGCGAACTGCGCACCGACACGTAAAACGGAGCGATGATGCCGACATTACATAAGAAAACTGGCCCGTGACACTCGTCCGCTATGACGAGCAACTAAATGAAAAATTTCTAAGTCCCGATACGACAAGGACCGAACAAACGTACAAAAGACAACGGGCGCTGCGGCCGCAACGACCGTCAGCAAGAAGCGGAGTGATCGTACTTGTAGAGGAGGTCTATACATGCGCGCCGACAATCTCACCAAAATAATTTCCGACACAAACTTAACTGAAGACTAAAAATATGTATAGACGACAATGGACACAGTAGCCTCGACGTACGATGATAGAAAATCGAGAATTTATACTTATTAAAAAAATCTATACGTGTGGTCCGACGACGTTACCAAATGACTCCCGCCAGAAATAAATGTATAGACAACGTCCTCGACGATTCCCGCCAAAACTAGAAAAACTTAGAAATCTCTAATAATCTTACGACGACGTTACTGTACACGTTACGACGAGGCACGAAAGGTGACCGAGAGTGCACGATCGCTAATACCTCGACTGTCGCGCAGGAGACGACTGCCTATGCTTGTGTACCTTAAATTTCAAGAAAACTCATTACATATCCGACGACGTTGCAGTGAATGATTTCTAATTAGGCAGTTTTAGCTAGCGTAATGCGAATGGCTGACTTGCATACATATACAATGCGTAATGTACATACATATTAAAATAAAATTGGATATAAGAGAGCAAAATAAATAAATATAAGAATGAAAATAAATAAATATAAAAATGAAAATAAAGTAATATTCTAAATGAAAATAATAATGCAACGAAGATAAAATACATAATAGTAAAAAATTTATAAAATACAAAAAACAATGTTAAGTCCTTAACAGTAATCATTTTAAATTAACTGGTTCTTAGTTCTTGTAATATTAATGTAAATATTTTTGATTTAATTGTAATTTCGTAAGATAATTTGTATTTATGTAACATTAACAATCTATCCATACCATTACTTATATATAAGCATATAGATATATTAATTAGATGGCACTTACCTTAGAAGTTCATTTTATTTGAAGCTGGAAGTTCTTTTATGTCAAGCAAAAGTAAAAAGAATGATTAGAAAATAGTTTTCAACATTCAAGAATGTTGCGCAATTTCTGATTCATTCAGATCAACAAACCGAGATACACCGTGGTGGGGACCAGGGAGTTGTCTGAACTGAGGACGCCGACCAGAAAACTGTATAACAAGTGTAAAAAATCTGGTTCACGGGACGAATACAAAGCGTTCCTGACCAGATACAAACGCGCCTTAAGAAAGGCGAAACGAGATTCTTGGAAAAAATTCTGTCAGGAACTCGAGGCAGTTCCTGAATGCTCCAGAATTCGGAAAGTCCTTGCGTGGGAAGGACCAAGTAGGATTGGGACCCTAAGCAAGTCAGACGGTACAAAGGCCTAGACAGAGGAGCAAGTTCTCCAGCACTTGCTAGAGGTTTCGGGTTCCGAGATCATTCAAACCCAGTTCGGGGGTGAATGTAAGGGACTGAGCCCTCAGATACCTGACTCTAGAGCACGGAGAGTAGACTGGAACCTTGCACGGAAAATTATTCAAGTCTCTAAAATTCGTTGGGCCATCGAATCTTTTAAGCCTTTTAAATCGGCATTTTCCCGGCACTACTACAACGAGGCCAGGATCTGCTGTCCCCAGTTCTATGTACTCTACTAAGGGCAACCTTAGCTGTGGGCCATTTACCAAGTAGCTGGAGAGAAGCCAGGGTGGTTTTCATTCCCAAACAGGGCAAGACGTCCTACACGGAAGCAAAACCGTACCGGCCCATTAGCCTTACCTCATTCCTTCTCAAAACCTTAGAGAAGATTATTGATAAGCATTTAAAGGACTCGGCTCTGGGTAGACTGCCTCTACACGAGAACCAATATGCATATCAATCAGGAAAATCGTGCGAGCAGGCTATCCATGAGCTTGCTCGGCGAGCAGAGGTTGCCTTTAGGCACAAGGAAATTGCACTGGCTATCTTTCTGGGCATCGAGGGCGCCTTTGACAGGGCGTCCTTCTTGTCAATGGAGCAAGCTTTGCAAAGGACGTGGAGTCGAGCCAACGCTCACAAGGTGGATCGCCTCCATGCTAAACAACAGAACAGTTCATGTATCCATGAACCTCTGCAACATAGGGGCGACGGTGGCAGCCGGATGCTCGCAGTGCTATCGCCTTTGCTCTGGTGCCTGATGCTCAGCTTGACGGACCCAAGTTAGGAAAATTACCACTCGAGCGGATTATGGACTTTGTTGCTGAAGTACAACTCGGTCGAGCGAGCTAAAATCAGATAGGTGAACAATAGGCGAGGTACTGGCCGAGTTTGCTCTTTGGGGTTAAAGCCCCGCCCATGAAAAAAAAAATGTTGCGCAATTTTAGTAGCAGAAACTCTCTTTACCAAGTACCTAACAATATCGAGCAAAATACTATCATGATTATTACTTTAAAAGGTGTAAAACTTCAAACGATGTTAGAACACCATAAAAATATTTGTTCACATTTTGATGAGTACCACGCAGAAGAGTCAAATATTAAAAATTGTATTTAAAGCATGCAATCGCATAAATTCTGCCGATATCTGGCGTTTTTCTAATATTTTAATTTTTTTCTGGTAAACGACTACAGTGCCTCAATATGCTTACAATTTAATTTAGAAAATGACTTCAGGAAACTATAAAATATAAGTAAATTTCTTTGGCAGGCGTACCTGTCGTAATCTCTGAGTAGATTCCAAATTAAATAAACACACGGTGGGATAGAAAGGAACGTGGATCATTTGCAGGGCGACCACCTGTGACCCTTCCCCTCCCTCCCGACTTACCGCCTACCGAAAACACAATGCATTCGCTAAACATATAGGATAATAAAGAGAGGCAACGAATATATTGTATAAATGACCTAACATGTGCTCTGTCGAGAACCTTGAGTTAGTTCCCGTCTTAATTCATTACTACACCCGTTCAATGGGCGCGTTAATTTCATTTCATTTACGTTTAAGTCTTTAAGCTTTTGTCTTCCTTGGCGTTTCCCTCAATTAGTATGTACGTTCTGAGG
Organism: Trypoxylus dichotomus; assembly: GCA_023509865.1. Taxonomy (NCBI): domain Eukaryota; kingdom Metazoa; phylum Arthropoda; class Insecta; order Coleoptera; family Scarabaeidae; genus Trypoxylus; species Trypoxylus dichotomus. The sequence continues at coordinate 43,383,787 of CM042081.1, forward strand.
CACAATCGGAGATATACAGGGATGTATTTGTGTAATCTTGGAGACGAGGTAGTGCTTAAAATTCTGTATAGTGTAATTAAGATATGTTACCTAATAAAAGTAAAATTCGTAAATTGAACGTAGTCCATTTCAGTTCAAATTATAATATAGACTTAATTTTAAGCATAATTATGAAAAATTTTATTCTAATGAGGTGTTCGTTTCCACAAAAGAACATTCATGTCAGACTCAGTTTTTCTTTTTGAATTGATTCATGATGTAGTGCCAGCCGATCGCCGATTGAAGCTGAAAGAGATAGCAGAGACAAAAGGCATCTCAAGAAATGCGTTGATCGTATCCAATACGAAATTTGTATGAAAAGCTTTCGATGTGCTGGATACAGCGTTTGCTCGCACCGGAGCAAAAACGAAATTGGGTGGCCATTTCGGAGGAGTGTCTGGCCAGGATCCAACGCAATCCGAAGGATTTCATCATGCTTTTCGTAACCGCGGATAAGACTTGAATCAACCACTACATACCGGAGACCAAGAAACACTCGAAGCAATGGACTTTCCCGGGCGAATCGCCTCCGAAGAAAGCAAAGACCGTTCCATCGGTCGTAAAGGTCATGACGACCATTTTTTGGAATTCCCAAGGTGTGATCCTAATCGACTATCTGCAGAAGGGAAGCGTGATCACGGAGAATACTACAGTGATTTATTGACCCGATTTGATGCAGTATTAAAGGAGAAACGGCCTCGTTTACAGCGGAAGAAAGTGCTCTTTCACCATGACAATGCCCCGGCTCATTCAACCCGCGTTGTCGTGTTCAAATTGAATGAGTTGCGCTACGAATTAGTCTCTCATCTTTCATATTCGCTGGACCCAACCCCCAGTGGCTTTTTCCTATTCCCAAGCCTGAAAAAATCGCTGGGAGGAAAGAGATTTGCCTCAAATGCCACCGCCGCTAATATGGCTATTCTACAGACCTCGAATCATCCTACTTTTCCGGCGGCTTGAAGAAAGTGGATCACTGTTTGAAAAAGTGCATTGATCTTCGAGAAGACTACATCGAAAAATAAAAACCACACCAATACCGTGTTTTTCCGATTCCGGATACATTTCAGGTCGCCCTCATAGCATCCTTCGAAGGGGACAATATTAAATTGTAGATGTTTTCAAGTAAACACTTCAAAACTAATCATTTTCCTTAATTCTGAGACATATCTCGCACAACATAAAAATTTTACAGCTTTTCCAAATTTACAAAATCCGAAAGTGCTGGGGCTAACCTCACCCAGGCAGCTAGCAAACTTTACTCTAAATAATAATACACAGTCGTACAATACACGTATATCTCTGAATGTACGGTGTTTGCAAAAGTTAGGCATCTTACACCTTTTACTGACTTTACTTTCACAACTTAATAGCGTTCAAATTTCAAAAATAACCTGATTCCGACTCTGGAAATATGTGAAAAGTGTGGGAGTCGTAAATTGGTGAAATTCTCGACACCTGCGAGTCGTTGTCGAATTTTCGAACCGTGAACTGGATCCACGCCGGTAATCCGTTAAAAAGTCCGACAAATAAATATAATTTGTGAAGTGTGATTGTTAGTGCGCCCGTTGGCGTTTCATTTTTCACGATCGGTTAGTGTTTCCGATTGTCGTCGGTTAAGAAAGAAGGAAATCGAAGGAAGAAAGCGTCAAGTACCGGAACAAATAGGTGTCCAACATATTAATGGAAACGCTGTGGCGGCAAAAGTAGGAGAGTGGGGCGACATTTTCGATTAAGAATTAATTTTACTTCTTAACGAATACACCTAGAATTCAGCACATAACTTTTACAGGTTTGTTTTTATAAATTAAAAGAAAGAAAACGTAATAATTAAACAAATGCTGTTTTAGTGAAACATGTGCAATTGTAGATTCTGACCATCAGTTTTAGAATCATATTGAAAACTCATATCTTTCCACAAATACTAGCGTTTAATCTCAACAGCTTCTACCCACTCCTTTTAACTAAACCATGATTTTATCAAATGAATTTAGTTAAAGGCTTTCTATAAAGTTTAAATAATTTCCATAAATGCATCTTGCACAGATCATCGGATATACAGCGAAATCTCCCTTGGACGGACAACAACGGGACCAACTGAAGATGTCCGTTCAGGAGGGGTGTCCGCATAAAAGAAATATGTAGTAGATACAACAAAAATCGTGTTTTAACGAAAAATGAATATATTAAAGAAATTGGGACATTTAAATCGTATATGTTTTTAAAATAAATAAGAAACTTTAAACTTAAGAAAAAAATTTATTTCCTTTAGATATATACATACAAAGTATAATATATGTATGTACATAGATACATACGTAGATGTAGTATATAATACAAAGCAATGAAATGAATAGTCACTTTAAGAACGAAAAAATTCATATATTGTTGTTTGTCTTCTCTTTTTCCTTAAAATGGCGTCTTGAAATCGCATTGCTAATTTTGAAAGAAGCTCCAAAGACTCTGTATCTCCGTGATTTTCGACAAAACTTTTGAGCTGCTTGGTCAGGGTAATAGCTTTACCATAATTTGGGATAGCTTCTGTTGGTACTGGAACCTCATCGACATCAGAATCTTCCGAGAGTTCTTGTATTTCAACTGGATTTGCAATTTCTTATTCTGAATCTGGATATTCAACATAAAGCATTAAGGTCAAAAAAGCATTAAGGTTTTCATTATCCGTCAATTTCAATAAATTCTTATTTTTAGGGATATCTGAAAGTACACTAAGAGGCAAATCATCTTCTGGGTCAGATGTATCAGCCTCAGTTAACTGGTCTTCACTTTGCATATTTCCATGATTAAATCCTGCTTTGCGGAAGCAATTTTGAATTGTCTCTTTGGTTACTTGGTCCCAGGCGGTTTTTGCCAAATAAACTGCATCCAGTGGTGTAATTTTTTTTATTAACTCAAAAGCTGTACCAGCAGTTTCAATGTTCACTAGCAGTTGTTTGAGTATTAGACTTCGGTAATAAGTTTTAAAATTCTTTATAATCCTCTAGTCAAGTGGTTGACAAGTTGATGTGCAATTAGGGGGTAAAAACAATATTTTTATACTATTTCAGCAAACGTCTTTCGGATGAGATCCCGCATTGCCTAAAAATAACAAAATGTTTCTTTTTTCTTTAGCCATTTTCCAATCTGGGTCTTGCAACCACTCTGTCATAATTTGTCCTGTCATCCAAGCTTTCTTATTGTATTTCCAAGTTACAGGCAGGTTATTTATATGAATGTTTGGGTTTAGCTGCCATACCAATGACTAGGAGTTTTTCTTTTTCACCCGCCATATTTGCACAATGCAACATTGTAAACCTCTCTTTGGGATACTTGCCCCCAACACATTTTTCCTTCTTTAATGTGAGCGTTTTGTAGGATAGAGCCCTAAAATACAGGCCTGTCTCATCGGCATTATAGATGTCCCTTAATCAAAGAAGGACATTTTTTTAAAAACGATGAAACATCTTCAGCATTAACCGAAGCTCCTTCTCCCGAAATCGCTTTAAAACTTATATTGTGGCGGATTCTAAATTTATTGAGCCAACCAGAAGAAGCACTGAATATAGAATGTCCTAAAGAAGCGGCTATCTCTTTTTATTTTATTTTTTGTCCGGTTAAGAGAACATTTTCTCGTGTCCGCGTCCGTTCAAGAGAATGTCCGTCCAAGAAAGAGTTAATACAATGGAAATTATATGAGAGCCGGTCGGGACCATGAGAAACTGTCCCTTTATGGGAGGTGTCCGTGTAAGAGGGGTGTCCGCGAAGGGGAATTTCACTGTATATACTTAAATACAATGTAAAAAGAATTTTGGTTTACAAGAATTTAATAAAGAGCTTGTACATAATAACTAAAAATAAGTTATAGTTATTACTAGAACATTTTTTAGTAAGATATCCAAATTCGTTTCAAAAAGCAATAACTATCGTAAATGATAGACGCACGTTACACTTTTGCATTTTTTTTTCAGGCAAAAGCAAGCATATGTACTACTTATATTCATCATTACTTCCGTAGTGCGTTGTCCAGACAAAAAATCTTTCAATTTAAGGAAGAAGTGAAAATCGCTGTGAGCTAAATCCGAACTGTATGGCGGACATTGAAAAATTTTTCACCGGAACTGCTGAAGCAAGTACTGTGTGACTCTCGCTGCATGCGGACGTACATTATCGTGGAAGATGATTCCACTGTTTAGCATTTCGCTCCGTTTGTTTTGAATAATGCGGCGAAGTCGGTGAAGCTTAGGACAGTAGGCCGCTGCACTTATGATCTCACCCTTAGGCACGTAGTCGATGAAGAAGATATCCTCATGATCCCAAAACACCGTAGCCACAATCTCTCTGTTGCTCTCGTTGGGGATTGCGGGTGATGCCATTGCATTGATTGGCGCTTTGTTTCTGGTGACAAATGTGATATCCAAGTCTCATCACCAGTGACAATATTATTCAAAACTTCATCACCATCCTTATCATAGCTATTGAGAAATGTCAATGCAGCTGCCATTCGATTGGTTTTGCCTTCGTCTGACAAAATTCGAGGAACCTCTTTACTTTCCGAATTGCCCTCGTATATTCCTTGCAACGAATACTATATAAATACGTATATATACGTGTAATGAATAGCTTCTTAGGCGAACTGTACATCACACAGCTAATCTTGTGAAAGTGTACGACCAAACAAATTAATATACAATGCTGAAATATACGCATATTTTTAATTAAGTTTCAGACAACTGTTTTCGGAACATTGTACTAGCACTTCCCGATGTGACTGAAATTAGAACTGCTTCCAAGGTAAATAGAGCATAAATCTAAATAATTTTTCACATATAATAATGAATTGAATGTTGATGACCTAATTTTAATAGAGCGCATAGCAATTCGTAATTGTACAACAATGTATATAATTAATTTCAGCTCCTTGGCATGGTGGAAAATTATCTTGATTTTTTGCTGTTACCATTAAATAATTAGTTAAAAGTTTTATGTAATCCAGGGCCTCTGCAGATTTGTCCAGATGACAAAATTATCCGCTCGTAGAAACTCTAATGCTTTTCTAAGCAATGATCAAAAACTCGCCATTACGATGACAAACTGGATACCGTCTGGCCAGTACAGAAAAAATTCCATTATTCCACTGTTCAATAGTTCAGTTTTTATATTGGTACCTCACTTTTCTGGTTAACATGAGTTCTTTACGTGACCACAGTACACCCAATCCCATTGATCTTAAACAGTTTCCTATAGTTGAAACGGTTACAGTTACTTCTGAGGTTTTACTATTGAAGAGCAAGCACAATATTTCAAACATGATCGTTGTAAAAGCCGATTATCAAGTCCTGTTGCCCTTTTTAGTCAATCATAGCGTTTTTTGTTTGTCATACGTTTCGTCGAATTGTGATTACACCTAATACATTTACTTACACCTCGGATTGACAAACCCTTTCCTCTAGTTAAGAAAATCCGTTCTTTTGGTCTGCTTTCAACTTTGCATTTCGTCATATCTAGCAGGACGCATTCCATCACCGCCTAACATCAATTTAATGATTTAAATATCTAAATTTGGTATATATAGTTAATGTTTAGATACCGTTACCGCAGTTAAGTAAGAGAATTACACCCTAAATTATCCGAACCCAGGCAACGATTTCTTTATAAATTTCTTAGATATGTTACAATTTATTCTGTCAGTACTGTATACATTTTTCATTATGATCAGTTATTATATTTAGGTAGCATTGCAAATTTCCCCTTGTCTTATCCATTTTGTATTCTTGTGCTCTTCTTTGAAATTTAGTATTAACCTCAGTGGATAAATTACCGAGGATATTAAACAACAGATATTCTATTCCATAGTGAAATCAATGTAGCCACATTTTGTCACACCCTATACCTTACCTTCTTCCTTGATAAAGTGAAAAATAATAAACATGTTGCTGGACTTAATTAACATGCAAACGTATCCACCATAGTGATAAACTATTAGCTTGCTTATCTACTGATTAATTTTACGTGAAACAAAATAATAGCAATTCGCAGAACTTAGCTGTTATGCTTTGTATTATGGTATGGTATATATGCTGCTCTATTTTTGTTTTCGACGAAAAGATATTAATCGGAATACATTTTTTCATTTAATAACATTATTTGTCTGGTGCGCATTTTTCTCAGCAACAACCATTAGCTTGTATATTTAAATTGAACGCACATACTGATGATTAGAGACCGGATTATATACAACGTGCACATATTTTACTAAAGCTATTTAAGCTACTGCTACTCAAACTCTCATATTTATTTTTGTTTTGTGTTGTATAATTAGAGTTCTTTTCACTTTCTCTTGTCTTGATGGTTAGCATTCATTCCTATTACCATTTTCATCATTTTTATTTTGCTAATTTTTGTTTTAATAGGTGTCCCAATGATTATTTAGTCTATTGACCACGTGCATGTCTTTACTACATTCTTCATACAGGATGTCTTTGAAATAAGATAAAAAGGTGTAATTAAATAAAAATAAATCTAAAAAATTTTGAGTTAATTACGAGGCGAAAGTCAGAATTAAAAGAACCCTATGCCCTAATTAAAAGCGCCAAGTGTTGGTCAGTTTTCGGCAAAAATTACACTAGCGATATTTACTATATTGCCAGCTACCATATCATTATAACTGATTGACATTTAATCCGTATAATTGTATTCAATTTTCTCCCCAAATTTGCGTTGTAATAATAATTATGTAACTTATGACTAAAGACCGAATTATATGCAAAGTGCATATATTTTATTTTATTTATTTATTTATTATATTTTACGTCTATATGTAGATGTCTTACACTGATTAAAGTTAATTAGCGTTAACTAAGTTTAATCAGTGTAAGACATCTACAAGTAGACGTAAAATATAATAAAATATTTGCGCTTTGCATATAATCCGGTGTCTAGTGACGACGATCACCTATTCGGCGAATCTCTAGCAATAATGAAAATACCGTCTTTAAATTGTAAGGAACGATAGCATGAATAAAAATCTATAGATATCGTGATTCTAGAACTGTATAAAACATGTTTCTCTGAAAATTTTTGTTGACTACGTAACACAAAAAGATAAAGAATGGCTGGCTTACACGTATAGTGAAATACAGCACACTCAACACCGATGGACAAATATTAGTTATTTGCTCTCTAAATGTCAGTTTTGAATCGAAGATTACACCCAAGTCCTTCATAGGGTTGTCTCTAGATAAAGGAAAGCATAAGAGTAGATAATTGGAATTGTCTTTCACAGTAGCATTTGTAGCAGATGGTAATTTTGCATTTGTTCACATTAACTGCTAGATTGTGGTACTGGAACAGTGAAATCCGCACAATTCTCCACTAAACAACAAAACTTCCATCTATTAAATTTACCCGTGAAACGGAAAACGATAACAGTATTACCTTCCTTGATATGTTAGTTATAAAAAGTAGCAATAAGAGTACTACTAACTGTAGATTTATCTTGGATTCGAAACACACATGAGAACATAAATTTTCGGCAATTAGTTGTTTGGTCCATTGTTTGCTTAATTTCCTTTTAACTAAAGACAGGTACCTAAATAAGCTCAATGAAATCATCAAAATCGCAAATTTTAACGAATTTTCCGAAGATAGTAGTCTATAATATTATTAGGAAGCATAAGAATGCAATAAGAATTAGAAATATAAGCACGCTATAAAGTAATAGAAGCAGTAAAAATAAGTATATAAAGTTGCCATTTCATCAGAGTTGCTGCTGAAGATGATAGCTTAGCTGTAGAAATATGCACCCAGTTGTGTTATTATGGCCATTTTTACTTAATATTATTCTATAAACATTACATATTCCAGATATATAATATGTATCTTCTTAGAACTTCAACCATCTTTTAGAAATCTCTGTATAAGCTTTAAAATAACTCACTGACTAGTTTTCTTTTTTGTTTTAAAAATTGTAAACCCCGCAATTAATCTCTAAAGAAACAAAAACATTTACAAAACATTTTTGACCGCCGCCGTAGATCCGTGTACATGTACGATCGGAGACCGCCAAACGAAATAATAAACGGCACAATCGCCGCCGGTAAAAGAGATATCTCTATAATTTCCGAACGCACAGTAGGACTATACGCACCGCCGCCACCACCACCGTCGCTATCGCCGCGCATTTTCAGCGCGGACAACGTATCATTTTCGTGCCGGCGAAGCGAACCAGCGGCAGGCTGAAAACTGCATGTGGAACGGCCGACATTAAATATAACTCGACGTTGTCGTCCCCGAGTTTATCGTTCTCTAATTTACTATCCGTAATTATTGGGATCAAAACGGTTCTCGCCCCGTAGGTGCGAAACGGTACGCGCACTTACCAAGTGATACATCGATATTTTAGGATAATTATTTCAGTTACACCCATTTAACACTCGATTCCCGATGCGATGTAACTCCGATCAGCGTCCGAGATACACGGACTATAATAAAAACATTTAATTTATGCAACGGCCGCCCTCTCCCGATCTCCTGTGTCTTTTCTTGAATGCATTTTGTTGCTTTTCCTTTTTTTTTATTTCGGCTCGGTTCTTGGTGATTGCTCGTGGAACTTTGTGGCTCTCTGCGAGCTGTGTGGTACTCCTTTGGGATATATGGTAATCCACCATGCACGTATAATGCACTTACACTGAGGAAAAAAAATGATTCTGTTAGTTTGACGCATTTAAACATATTAAGACTTTCAGGGTTGAATTAGACAAAATCTTATCAAACTAACAATTTTTCTTTGTGAATTAAATAGTGGAAATGATAGTTTTTGTTAAAATTATTTTATTTCATTTAATCATATTACAACATTGAAACTATATTCAACATGTTAAGGTATTTATAGCAATAATTCACACAAATTCACCGCTGGTGATGTTAACATTCCTTGCTTTTTTGTGAAGGATTGTGCTACTATCTTTGCCACTCCTCTGTGTATAATCTTTAACCTAGCCCTCCATACGTGTACGTTTCCTGATGTATGGAAAGTAGCCAGAATATCGCCAATCTTGAAACAGGGTGACATATTGGCAATTACAGACTTGTGGCTATAATTTCTTCGTTTGCGAAGGTTTTTGAAGTCTTAATTTATAAACGTCTTTCTTATAGTATTAAATCATATATCTCTGAATTTCAGCATGGTTTCTTGGCAAATAGATCTACTGTAACTAACTTGGCACAGATTTCTCAAACAATAGCTGCAACCGTGGATGGGGGTGATGAACCCCTTTAATATATGTATGTATACACTAGGGTGACAGAATAAAATAGATACCAGGTAAAGCGGTATAAATATGGAAAAAGCTAAATTCTAAGAACGAATTAAGAACTTTCTCTTGTCATTATGGTAGGGGTAGATGTATCGGAAGGAATTCGTCATAGTTTAGTATCGTTACAACTATGCCTCGCTTACAAGGTTCGGGTGATATTAGCGACTTCACCCGGGGTCGCATCGTTGGCCAGAGTGAACGCGGCGCTTCGCAACGTGAAATAAGTAAATTTTTAAATATTCCGTTGTCAACAGTTAACCGTGTGATTACACAATTTAAACGCAAGGAAAAAACAACAGTGGAGCCGAGACCAGGTCGTGCCGGACCTTCTGAAAGAAGTAAAAGGGTGCTTGTGTGCGAAGTGTTAAGAGAACCGCGAAAAAGTACAGCTGAGCTTGCGGCAACTTCACAGAAAAGTCAGCGCACCGTTCTGCGATACCTCCACAGTGTGGGGATGTATAAAAGGGTGGCAAAGAAAAAACTTCTCCTTACGGCGTTTCAAAAACGGCGCCGAATGGCTTGGGCAATCGAAATGCGAACGAAGCCCGAAGAGTTTTGGCGGTCTGTCATTTTTTCAGACGAAAGCAGATACTGCCAATTCAGTGATAGTTGTCGTACGTAGGTATGGAGACGTTCGTCACAGCAACTGGACGACAAATTTTTGCATCAGATAGTGAAATACGGCGGTGTGAATATCATGGTGTGGGGCGCGATATGGTATGGTGGAAGATCGCAATTAGTAATCTGCGACGGAGATATAAATGCGGCAAAATATATCCAAATATTAACAGAAGGACTACTACCGATATTCGACAACGTCATTTTATCTAAAGAAGACGCCACTTTTATGGAGGATGGAGCACCCTGCCACAAAGCAAGAACAACAACCACATGGAAAGAGGAACAGGGGATTCGGATTTTACCATGGCCAGGCCAATCACCAGACATGAATCCGATAGAGAATGTTTGGCACATAATCCAGATAAATATGGCGAAACGACCCCGAAAACCCAGCAATAAGAAAGAACTCGTGGCAGCTGTTACAGAAGAGTGGTTAAATATTCCAGAAGACACCATTAATCATTTAATAGATTCTATGCCACGACGACTCGCAGCACTTCACGCAAGTAAAGGTGGATCGACAAAATATTAGTCTAATTTAAAAATTTTAAAATATTTTGTATATATAACGAGAATAGAATCTTTTTTTTAATTAGTAGGTGTCTATTTTATTCTGTCACCCTAGTGTATATATAAACGATCTTTTAAAGTCCATTAACTGCCCTTTATTAGCCTATGCTGATGATATTAAAATCTACCACGCCATTAACTCTTTCAATGATGTTGACCTTCTACAGCGTAATTTTGACATGATTCATACCTGGTGTCTGCATAATAATTTAAAATTAAATTAAGAGTTTCTTCATGTCTTTTACAAAAAGGGTGTGTAAAGTCAAATCTCTGTATTGTATAAGCAATATTAATATTGCTCGACAATATTTATTTAAGATTTAGGTCATAACACATTCATTATCTGACTGCAGCGCAAATCTGGATACATCACTAAATAATGAGCGTTCCAATTTATAGGTTCATTAGTTCACATCTAAGGGGCTCCCTTATGCTCTGCAGTTCAAGTGATAATAGACGATACTCATACTTAGTTTTCAATGTCATCGTGAATCAAAATCCTTTTCCATGTAGATAAAAAGTAGTGAATATTATCAATGCTTTGAATACTTCGATAAACAAAATTATTTAGTAAAAAATTTAGTTGTCTGTGGTAAATTGGCAGCTGTAACAATATTTAAATCAAATAGATTGAGAACTCATCTTTTCGAGAAGTTACCGTTTAGAAATAACTGCAGTTTCAATTTACGCAACTGTAGTTTCATGGAGTCTAAAACACGATTAAGAACAAGACTTTTTGAATTTACATCTTTTTGAATTTAAAATTTATTTTATTAAAGCAGCACTTCAGGAATTTCGAGAAAGTTGGGAAATGGGATTCAAAGATTTGCGATGAAAGAAGAAGCGGTTGATGCGTTCAAAAGGTACGTCTTGAAGATACCTCAATCGAAATGGAAAACCTGCTACAAAAATTGGTTCAAACGTATGAAAAAAAGTATCGATCATTCCAGAGAATATTTTGAAAAACAATAAAACCATTTTCAATGACAAATTTTTAGTTTTATGTATTATTCCAGATACATAAATAGTAACGCTCGTACCTTATTTATACGGAAATACAAACCAGTAAGGATGTGTCAAACAGAAAAAACAAAAAAACTAAACGAGTCCTATTTAGGCCCATGAAGGTACGAGGTTATTGATTTTAGGGGTGTTATTCCGTATAAATAAAAATACGTGTCATACTTTTCGTCGGTATACCTACTTCGCCAAAGTGTGATAGCCAGTGTATTTAGAGATTCCATTTGGGATTCGAATCCGGGGGTCAAGTGATACTCGGAGTGGCTTGAGTAATCTGCCGGAAACTCTCAATCCAGTTCTCACTTCCCCTATGCGCCTCTTAACATTCTCGAGTGGACAGTCTGGCCAGCTTTCACGCAAACGGATATCTCAACGTCAACAGTGGGAGAAAAAGGTTAAGTAGAATTTTTCACTTTTCCGATCGAAAGATTCAATTAATTCTTCTTTTATATCCGGAGCATCCCTTATAATTACAAGTCCGTCCCTTTATTATCGATCGAAAACTTTTTGTTTCTAATAAAACAATTGAGAATACTTTTCTCAGCGAGATCGCAAATTTTTTAAACCAACAAACGAGTAGACGAGAATAACGACAAATAAGTAATTACATTAGTTAAATTACCATCTATACAATAATAATGCTCGACGAGAAACGGTATTTACCTAAGGGGTAAGTTGTCATTGTAGCATATTACAAAGTTAGGGCGTATTATTGGTAACGCTATAAACTCAAGTGCGAACTTAGCTAAAAGCCCCTACTTCAGAGGGTCGCCGGTATTCTAGGTAATTACATTACCGACCGATCCTTTAAATTCGGCAGCACTGCTTCTCTGGCGGATTTCCCTCGTTGAAACAAGATTTTCGGTCTTAACGTTATATCGGAAGCTTGAAAAATTTACATTTTGATAGATTGTCGTCCTACAGTATATACAATACATTTATAACACAAGATGTAAATAGAAATATGTGAATATTCTTGCAAAATCGATGAATAGTAAGCACATTAGAAGTTGTTAGAATACATAAATATAAACATTATTTCTCTGTTTGCACGAATACAATAACATCTCTATATACATATTCGTAAAATATTGAAAGGTAGCACAACAGATATATTGCATTTAAGATACTCCACATCACACTCATTAAATTAAAGTCAACTCGAAGTTTGCGTATAATTCATTTGCTTCAAAGAAAACTCAATGCAAAATATCTTTACCGTTCTTGAGATTTGTTATTGCTTTCTTTACACTTTCTTACGCTATGATAACTAAATTAAGTTCTATAAGTCTTGTATCCACTTTTGTTCCAGATATTTCTAAATGATATGTGTTATCGATTGAGCTGAAAGTTGTTACATGTAGTCTCGGCAAGGAGGGGCAAGTTTCAGTCCCGTATCAAAGCATTATTCGACTGGTAGTTGTGAGGGCTTGTCAGTACACACATACTTAAAATCTTCGAATAAACTAGAAAACGTAATAGCGAGTATGCCGGATTTAAAATATGAAACCGATAGAATTAAATGTGTAAATTGCGCCAATTATCTGACGTGAGCCAGCAGATGGAAGGGTGAACGCCACCTAAAGAGAATAAAACACTGTTCTGCAATCCGTGACACACGATACAGCAAACAATTAATATTCGGTATAGGTGTTTGGTTTATTCTATGCAATGGGCCTAACACATAGATGACGCTAGTTCTATTGCAGTCATCTTTCTCTCAGTTAGTACTAACCTTCAAAAGACAGTTGTTAAAATTTCCTGATATTCTATTCATTAGTTTGAGAGTTATTGTGCTAAAAGTCACGCTACTTTTGTTATTTTCAAAACAATGGATCAAAAACAATTTCGTGTTTTAATTTTACACTGCTTCTTGATGGGAAAAATACCGTTCAAGCGAAGCAGTGGCTTGAAAAGTGTTATGAGGACTCCGCTCCATCAGAAACAACAATAAAACGTTGGTTTGCTGACTTCAAACGTGGTCGTAGAGACACCGATGATGCAGAACGCAGTGGACGTCCAAATGAGGCGGTAACACCAGAAAACATCAACAAAATCCACAAAATCGTTTTGAATGATCGAAAAGTGAAGTTGCGTGAGTTAGCTGACATCGTAATGATATCAAAAGAACGTATTGGCTTTATATTGCATGAGCATTTGACTATGAGAAAGCTCTGTTCAAAGTGGGTGCCGCGTTTGCTCACTGTTGACCAAAAACAAGAACGTGTTGATGATTCTGAGCAGTGTTTGGCCATGTTTAAACGTAACAAACCGGAATTTTTGCGTCGATACGTGATAATGGATGAAACATGGATCCATCACTTCACTCCGGAATCAAAACGATCGTCATCTGAGTGGACAGCAACTGGTAAACCTCGTCCAAAGCGCCCGAAAGCACAACAATCGGCTGGAAAGGTTATGGCCTCGGTATTTTGGGATGTGCGTGGTGTAATATTCATCGACAATCTTGAGAAAGGGAATACCATCAACAGTGAATATTATATAGCGTTATTGGAGCGTTTGAAGGCCGAAATTGCAAAGAAACGACCGCATATGGCAAAGAACAAAAAGTTGTTTCATCGAGACGACGCACCGTGTCACAACTCAATCAAAACAATGGCAAAACTACATGAATTGAACTTCGAATTGCTCCCACATCCACCGTATTCGCCACATTTGACTCCCAGCGACTACTGGCTATTCGCAGACTTCAGAAAAATGCTCGCCGGTAAGAAATTTAGCACGACTGAAGAGGTTATCGCTGAAACTGAGGCCTATTTTGAGGCAAAAGATAAATAGTTCTACAAAAGTGGTATTGAAATGTTAGAGCGGCGCTGGAATGATTGCGTTGCTCTTGATGGAGATTACGTTGATGAATAAAGCTAATTTTGAACCAAAAAAACCGTGTTTTCTTTGTTAGGCGCGGGACTTTTCAGCCCATATGTTAAATACGAACAACTTACGTTATTTACTTTTCCACATTACTATAATCAATTCTAGCATAAAAGGGTGGCGCTTAAATACAACACCCTATACACACCACGTTCACGTATCCTGAAAGACGTTTCAATAAGGTACAACATCTGCTTTTAAATTTTTGTTCAATCTATTTCCGTTCAAGAATCGAATCAAGGAAACTGAAAATCTGCGAATTTTCGAAAGGGCGTTTCACCCCCTCGGCGTGAATTTCAGCACAAACAAAAAGAAAATTTGTTTTCAAATCTCAACATACTCTATTTACCTAGCGAGTTTCAAACGTTGAATTTTGGATAGGAAAACCGTCTCATTTCACTGTGCGACGTGACTTTTCATCAAAATACTTTTCAATATTCCTAAATACGTATTGCAAGGGCCATGTCAATCTTTCTAAAATATCGTAAAGTAATGTAAAAACAAGAGAAAAAGATTTCAGGATGATATACGACGACATAAAAGACCATTCTTATACGTAAGTTCTGCGAATGATATACGAGCCTTTTCATCCTGCCAGCCCGTAAACTTATGATACGAGCATAAAAATTTCATCTCGCAGTCACCTTTCTGTCAGTTTTAGGCGTGAACCGATCGTCCCGTCTTTATTTATTACAATGGATTACCTCCCGACTTTGAACTTGAGAGGTAACAAAAAACGCGTTTAAAATGTACACGAATAATTGCTCGCAATGACTATAAATATTTCTAAAACCGCAGATGAACCGAAAGCCAATTTTCATCTGGCGAAGCGAAAGCCATGGCAGATAATTTAACATTTGTCACTTTTACACAACAACCGTGACAACTATTGGTTTGCCCGTGTAATGATTACTGCTGGTACGAAAGCGCTGAAACTCGCCATGTTTTAATTAACCTGTCCGTTGTGTTTAATTCTTAATGATAGCATAAAAAACGTTATTACACATGCCACGTGATGATGATGACGATAATACGTTTGCCGTACGCCTTGACGTAGGATCGTCGAGGTCCAATGCAATTCCTCGCTTGCTTTTTAAGATCCACAATGTTCGTATTACGTCTGAATATCTCGGCGTAAGTTGTAATTACAGAAGCCGTGATACAGTTGCCTTGCTTTCTCCGCATGTGTATATATGCGTACACTTACTCAGATGAGTATTAATTGTCTTAATTCCGCTTTAATTTTACAATTAATTTTACTTGTATTGACACTTGATTCCAATAAGTGTACAGAATACAAGAATTTTGAAATTCATTTTGTTTGATGGAGGGAAACTTCAAGAAATGATTTTAAGGATTGGCTTAATAGCAACATATCTGTTCCATTACTCAGAAAGTTTTCACGTATCCACAGAATATTTTTGTTTAGCTGCTGACATTTTACCGCCAGATCTTATAACACATGGGCTGAAATGTCCCGGGCCTAACAAAGAAAACACGGTTTTTTTTGGTTCAAAATTAGCTTTATTCATCAACGTAATCTCCATCAAGAGCAACGCAATCATTCCAGCGCCGCTCTAACATTTCAATACCACTTTTGTAGAACGATTTATCTTTTGCCTCAAAATAGGCCTCAGTTTCAGCGATAACCTTTTCATTCGTGCGAAATTTCTTACCGGCGAGCATTTTTTTGAGGTCTGCGAACAGCCAGTAGTCGCTGGGAGCCAAATCTGGCGAAGACAGTGGATGTAGGAGCAATTCGAAGTTCAATTCATGTAGTTTTGCCATTGTATTGATTGACTTGTGACACGGTGCGTTGTCTTGATGAAACAACATTTTGTTCTTTGCCATATGCGATCGTTTCTTTGCAATTTCGGCCTTCAAACGCTCCAATAACGCTATATAATATTCACTGTTGATGGTATTTCCTTTCTCAAGATAGTCGATGAATATTACACCACGCACATCCCAAAATACCGAGGCCATAACCTTTCCAGCCGATTGTTGTGCTTTCGGGCGCTTTGGACGAGGTTCACCAGTTGCTGTCCACTCAGATGACGATCGTTTTGATTCCGAAGTGAAGTGATGGATCCATGTTTCATCCATTGTCACATATCGACGCAAAAATTCCGGTTCGTTACGTTTAAACATGGTCAAACACTGCTCAGAATCATCAACACGTTCTTGTTTTTGGTCAACAGTGAGCAAACGCGGCACACACTTTGAACAGAGCTTTCTCATAGTCAAATGCTCATGCAATATAAAGCCAATACGTTCTTTGGATATCTTTACGATGTCAGCTAACTCACGCAACTTCACTTTTCGATCATTCAAAACGATTTTGTGGATTTTTTTGATGTTTTCTGGTGTTACCGCTTCATTTGGACGTCCACTGCGTTCTGCATCATCGGTGTCTCTACGACCACGTTTGAAGTCAGCAAACCAACGTTTTATTGTTGTTTCTAATGGAGCGGAGTCCCCATAACACTTTTCAAGCCATTGCTTCGCTTGAACGGTATTTTTAACTAACTGAGAGAAAGGTGACTGCAATAAAACTAGCGTCATCTATGTGTTAGGCCCGGGAGTTTTCAGCCTATGTGTTATTTCCTTATTTAAGCGTGTTTAAACAATGCAAGTCATGTAAAGTCATGCCTGGACTATTTAAAACTTTTAGAGATCCTTCTACAGTGGAATGAAATTAACGCGCTATATGGTTTAGTTATTGGCTCAGTAGGTTCTGTTGGTTCCAAATACTTTTTTTTCTAAAATACATCAATCCTGATATACAAAGTGTCTCAGAATTAATGGGAATGGAATTGTCCACAAAGAATTCGCAGCCCAAGACCAGCCAGCGAGTTCCTTGAACGTTTGCGGAAAAGAGTTTTACTTGTGCAACCTGACATTACCACCTCGTGGATCTTGCATCACTCCAGTCACTGCTTATTGTTGGTTAGAGGATTTGAGGCAGAAAAAAGTATTCCAATACTCTCCGCCCTAAAGTCCAGACATGGCTTCCTGTGATTATTTTCTTTTTCCAACACTTACGCGGAAATTGAAAAGTTCCTATTACGGAATAATAAACAAACGGTGGTTGATAGCGGGAAAGTGTCATATTGGGCGACTATACACTCGGGAGTTCCACAGGGATCCATATTAGGTCCGTTGCTGTTCTCTATTTACACGGCACATATGTTCTTTTTCCATAATTTCACATGCAATCTCCATTTATACGCTGATGATTCACAATTGTACAGATCCTTCTCCGCTGATGAGGCTCGCAGTATTGTTGACGGTATCAACTGCGACCTTAACAATCTGTATATAATTGCAAAAAAAATGCCTATTTTTGAATGAAACTAAATCATGCTTTACAGTGTTCGGCAGTTCTAAGGTAAGGTCGAACATACTTCCTAACATCAAACTCGCAATTAACAACACTCCTCTGAAATTTCAAAGCAATGTGAAAAATTTAGGCCTCTATGTAGATAATGATTTTAAGTTTAAACATCATGAGGCTCGCCTACTGCAATTTGAAATTAATTTATCCCCACCGGTATTCCTTGACGTTTCTATTAAAAAGCTGCTATGTGATTCCTTGGTGTTATCACATTTTAAAAAAATTTCAGTCTATTATACAATTTGGTTGTGTAACGAATTATTTTCTCAATTTCTCTTTGTTCTTGGGTCACTGTTAACAACAAGAAAACTTTTTGGTTTACTAATGATGATCCAATTGGCAAAAATGCTTGTATTCTTTTACTCTCTTTTGTTTGTGTATTTACTTGCTAAAAAATTATTATTATTTTTATAATATCGAGAACGTCACGACGCAGGTTCTAAACAGTCTAACGGAACAATCTGGAGACGCTGTGTGCATTGCACAACGAAGGGAGCAATATCAAACTGTAGATACGCACTCATTAATTCTGAGACATATCTCGTATACAACTGTGTCAATAATACGTTACTTTTAGACTTTAAATGCTAAGTCGTGTTAGCATAAGTATGAAATATTCGCAAATCGGGTGCTCAAAATAATTAACAGCTCACAACGATTGCAAGGACTATGTAGTTGTATAACCCACAGATATCGCAGTAAACTCCACATCACACACGTTAATAATTTAGTCGGAACGAAGCGTTTCAAGAGCATGTGGATTCCCATTGTCAACAGTGTTATCAACCGTATTCAGTGTGTTGTTTCAAGATCGGTAAAAGTTTAACAGAAACATTTGAATTAATGAAAGAAGTTTATGATGATAACTGTTTACCCTGTATGCGTGTGTTCGAGTGGTATAGGCGATATCAGGATGGCCATAATGCTTTGTAGGACGACCCAAGTCCAGGCCGTCCACGAGAAATTCGTTCCACAGGATCAGAATGTTACTGGCGAATATTATGGGAGTTATGGATTGTATGTGGAAGATAATCCTTGAAGTGAGGCTCGGATATCAAGCGCCATTATGTTGCACGATAATGCACCACCACAGAAGACTGTCGCTGTTCGCAAATTTTTGGAGAAAAAATAAGTCTGTATGTTACACCATGTGACTATTTCTTCTTCTCAAAACTGAAAGTGGCTATGAAAAGAAATGTTTCACGACAATATTGGACAAGTCCAAGAAGCTTACTAAATGTTATTAATTTAAACATCAAAAGCGTACTAGATTTAAAAATAACAAATTTTATTACATCATGCGTTTTATTGATAGCTCTGGCGTGATTCGTTGTTTTAACCTTTTTTTAGGTGCCGATAAAATACTTCTTACACAACGCAGTTTATTTTCGTAGGGCACTGAATAGTTGTGGCCAAGGCTGTATAATATACTTTGCAACATAAAGAAAACATGTTTTTAAGCCAACTTCATGTTGTAGTCACAATTCTCTCACGCCCTGTATAATGCCTCTTAGTAATCAGTGAATGCACCAATTAGTTTGAAGATACTTCTATAGGTCAGTGTGAAACAAAGTAGCTCCAGTTTAGACACTTGCAGCTTATACAGTGACTCACATGCAGTGTGGTATATAATTTGGTAACAAGCTAAAAATGTTAGGTGAAATAATTATTTGGGAAAAGTAAATTAAATATATTACATCTACTATTCCTGAAGTACATAACAAAAATAAAACAAGATAGATAATATTACAGGGGTTGGATATTTAACATCACAATGAAAGTGATGTACCTACAATAATAATGAATTAATTATTTTTAGTTGGGTTTCTTTTAGATTTTATAATTAATTATAATTCTATTTAGAACAGATTCTACTAACTTATGCATAAGATCTGGCGAAATACTGTTCCATTCTTGTAACAAGGCATTTTTTATCGAATATTCGATGACTACGCACTTTTGCTTCAAGAACAAGCCACAAATTTTCGATAACGTTTATGTCAGGTGACTGAGCTGCAGTTTTCACTGTACTGCGGCAGTTATATAACAGCCATTCCTGAAAAACATGCGAAGAATGTTTCGGGTCGTGGTCCTGGTAAAATCTAAACTCATCTTCTGTGACAAGTTTCTGGCACTAGACACTAAATTCTATTTAAGAGTGTTTAAGTACATAAACCTATCAATGGCACCTTCGATAAAATAAAGGTTTCTAACACCAGCAGCAGAGATACAGCCCTAGACCATTACATGCCCACCTCTATGTTTAATTGTTGGTTTTAAATGTTGCGGTTTTAATTCTTTATTTTTTTTCCTCCACATATTACCTTTCCCATCTGAGCCGAAAATATTAAATTTACTCTCATATGAGAATAAAAGTTTTCCAGAGTCGAAATCTTTATTTTGATCCTGTAATACAAACTGTAAGAGACTTCTTTTATACTCCTAGCTCATAAACGGTTTTTTCCTGTCTATCCATCCGTGCAAATCATTAAAAATTACCAAATTATATACCACTGCATAATTTTCACTGTGAATCACTGTACGTTCATCTTTAAAATACTGTTTCTCTTTTAACTCTTTTATGCAACGACTTCGGCTTTTTAATCTGTTGATGTCATGCTGGAAATTTTCCCATATACTGTTATTACGAACTCAGCATTTAATAAAAATATACCATCGAAATTAAAAAAATGGAATTTGTATTTAATTACTTACATCTTTTACGAATGGTATTAAATATGTCACGTATGTATTTCCAGTCACTATTTTATCTTCTTACACAACAGTTAACAATTATTAAGAATGACAATAATTTTTTGCAATTGCACCTGTATTCCATTATATAGGTACAATCTTATTCAATAGTCGTCAAGACCATATAATTCTGGTAGTGATAATCGAGGAAATTCTTACAAACGAGTATTTAGAACCGAAAATGACCATAATTATCAATAAAAACATCCTAAAAGACTCATCAAATGACCTATAATTAATTCGAGCATTGCAGATGTTCCGGGTACACTGTTACTTACGATCCGCGACGATAATTTGTAAGGCACACCGTTGGACCGAACGACTTCGCAGTCTGATGAATGGTGTAAAACTTCAAACAAGAAAACAGTAACACGTTGTGCCTATTCCGCTCGGGATCGAGGAGTTTTTGTGGCCGTCATTAATTTCGATATAAAAGCACACCTTAATTACGTGATATGAAGGAAACGCCGCAGAGCCGAGGCTTGGAGACGTACGGAGCGGCAACGGTCGGTAGCAACTTTCTGCTGTAGCCAACGAAGGCATAAAAACAAAGCGCATTTATCATTTTACCGTCGGTAATGTGACGTAGAATGTTGTAATGCGATGCCATAGCCCCGCATCAACTTGTAACGGGTTAACACATTTATTAGTGTTATACAGGATGTTTCAACAATCAATCACGTGTATTAATGCAGTGTTAAGGGCGTGATTGTAATTATATTCTTCAAATAATGCAATTGTGGTTACCACGCAATATACGAGAGTGGCCGAAGTGTTTTCAGAATCGGCAAGAGATGGCGCACGAAGCTTGAAGTGGAACCCTTTTTATGGCAACTCTCTAAATTTCAGACGTCTACTGTCAATAGTTGTTGTTTAAGAGTGTGTTTTCTGTAGCAAATCAGGCGGTTTCGCAAAAATGGATAGAATCGAATTTCGTGTAGCGATAAAACACTTTTGTATGGCTGCAAAAATAGCCACCTAAATTCGAAATATTTTGCTAGAGGTTCATGGCGGATGTACTCCATTATTTTCGACCATCAGCTTCTGGGTGAGCGATTTCAAACGTGGCTGCACAAGCATTACTGACGAACCACGTAGTGGAAGTACAAAAACCACTACCATCGATGAAATGGTCGTGGATGTCGTGTTAGGCAGTCGCCGGGTGAAGCTAAAAGAGGTAGCAGACACAACAGGCATCTTAGAAGAACGCGTTGGCCATATCCTACACGAAAGTTTAAGTGTGAAAAAGCTTTTGGCGCGATGGGTACCGCGTTTGGTCACAACGGAGCAAAAACTAAATCAGGTGAGCGTTTCGGAGAAGGGTCTGGCCAAGATCCAACGTAATCCAAGGAATTTCTTCATTCGTTTCGTAACCGTGGATGAGACTTGGATCCACCACTACATACCGGAGGCCAAGGAACAGTCCAAGCAGTGGACTTTTCCGGGCGAATCGGCTCTGAAGATAGCCAGACCCAAGGTATGATCCTCATCGACTACCTGCGGAAGGGAAGGACGATCACGGGACAATACTACAGCGATGTATTGACCCGATTCGATGCAGTATTGAAGGAGAAACGGTCTAGTTTTCAACGGAAAAAGGTGCTTTTCCACCACGTCAAACAAAAGAACCATTTATCAGACTCATGTTGAACTCTCTTGATATGTTTTTTCCATAACTGAATCAAAATCAGAAAGGAATTCTATCAACTGTAGGAAGATTCCGTTATTAGGCTGAAACAAATTTTCAGTTATTCCACGAACAGCTGAGGCCAGTTGCCATAAAAAAGGTTGTCCCTTCCGAGCAATGAATCCACTTCAAACTTGGTGCGCCATCTCTTGTCGATTCTGGAAATATTTCAGGTCGCCCTCGTAAAGCATACCCGAGTGTGCAATTAGGGGTATCTCTCCCTTTTCATGCGCAAATTTGAAACGAACTCCAAAAGTATGAGTAACTATGAGTCCACGTACTTCTGAAACGCTGCGTTCCCAATAATTAATAATTTGTGTGTAGTGGTGTTTACTGGGGTACCTGTTAATTATATAACCGCATAGTCCGTGCAATCGTTGTTATAATAACCGTGTATTATTCTGAGAGGTTTCTAAGAAAAGTTAACCATATTACTTAATTCACTTAGCACACTATTTGTCTAGTAATGAGTCGTATACTGTTAATGAAAAAATTCTTTTAGAATACCATTCGACAAAATGTCTAGATCAAGTGCCAACACATTTTTAATAAGCATCCACCAAATTACACTCCGTATATTTCTCAAAGTAGTCGTTGAGTAACAGACAGCTGAGAAATACTCCCAGGCCTAAGAGAAGTTAGTTTACGTTATAACGCGTTTTCGAAATATGCCACGGCACTTCGGTACAGTTTTATGTAGCGGTAATTGACGCAAATTGTGTCATTACTTTTGGAACAATGCGAGTTTTATGATCGATAATACGTGGACGAAGCGCAGCAAGAATTCGGATTTTCCTCTTCTCTCATTTTGTTATTCTGTTATCCAGAGCTTTATGTGATTCGCGCGATGGGTTCTTCGTAAAGCTGTAAATAAATAATTTGAGGGTGGCGAGTCTTACTTACAAGACTGGTTGCAATATAGTCATTTTGTTGAAGAGTTTATGAAAGATATTACCGTAATTACGTGAACTATGCTATACATAAGTTTTTGCAGAGATTAACAGTTGTTTAAAATAGTAATAATCCTTCATTTGCACCTTGTTTTTCTTTAAATTGCACTATATTACACGAATACTTTAAGGCATGTTTGGTATGGTAGAATATAGTTTTGCTTGAGAAAGACTCTAACCGTTCTCCCGCTACGCCCAGCGTATTATAAAATAAATAATAAATTGTAACGCCTACTGACTAACTTAATCTAAAATTCTGGATGCAGTTACAGCAACATAAATCAAATGGATGTTCGTAAATTTAGTGTAATCTTCTGAGAATTCATAACTGAAACTATTACAACTTACAAGGAAAGTTTCCCGGGTGTCAAATTCAGATCCTAATCAAACTTGGTAGGTAAATAGAGTATGTTGAGACTTGAAAATATACTTTTTTATCGGTGCTCAAATTCACTTTGGGAGGGTGAAACACCCCTTCGAAAATTCACAGATTTTCAGTTTTCTTGAACAAAAATGGATAGAACAAAAATTTAAATGCAAATGTTGTACCTTATCGAAAGGTCTTTCAGAACACGTGAATATGGTATATACAAGTTGTTGCATTTAAGCGCCACCCTCTTATGCTAGAGCTCGGTCCGGACCACTTTGTTCTAATCTTCCAATGTTCAATCTTTGTGTTCTTTCGCCCAGAGACAAGAGAGCCAATGCTTACAGGAATCCCATACATAAATCGGGGAACAACCGGTGCCGGCGCTGAAAACGTTTACGTAAACATTCTTCTGATCGATTCAGTTACGCACGTAAATCGGGAAATAACCGATACCCCAAATTGTTTACATTATCGAATTGTACGTGGTGCATGCTTGTTTACATTACCGGGGTGTTCCATTTGATCCTATGGTAACAATTTTCTGTATACATGACCGCGACGTTTACTGTACTTATCTAGAAGTTATTTCAGCATAAGACCACCGGGTGCAGTTACCATTCCCAAATCGTTTGAATATTGCTTTAAATCTTTATCAATACATATGTGAAGGTCACTTTGAACGATGCTGTATCGTATTATGTCGGTTTGGTTAGTATCCCGGAATGTACGAGAATCAGTTCTTCCATTGTTCTGAGAAACTCCGCCTTATTAATTTTCTTTAGAAAATGCATACGAATAGAATATGGAAGAATATATAGCACCATTAATAAAAATCGGAGGGACACTTCACCAGCAGTGTGTTTGGTGTGGAATTTTCCTTATTATTTTCCTTGAACCCCAAAGAAAGTAGAAATGTTAATGACTACTACAATGGTCAACTCTTAACCGGTCGCCGCGCTATGATGGGAAATTGTGACGAATTACCTCTACACTACTAAGACACCTTTTCGGGATTACTATCCTACACCTGCACCATAAAAAGCCAAAATGAAATGATATCAGAGTAATGCGATAATAATTGTTATTAATGTGGTACGGAGCTGGCACAATTGAAAGAAGAAAGCCGTCACTTCCTCTCAATTTTACATCGTATACGCGCTCCATCAATAATTTATTGTAAATCCGCTACAAATACGAGGTGAATTTAATCCCTTGATGTGATACGCCGGTGCAATGGAAATTTTTCTGAGGTAGAGTATTAGTTTTGTATATACTAAGTGCAATATTAAAGGTTAATTACAATTTGCAATTGTGACTAACATGTGCATAGCTAAGTTATAATCATTAGATAGAATATAATAATTTTATATGAACCCTCAAATTAATAATGCATTTCTTTGCAATTACTCGTAATATAGAATTATACTTACCCTTAATGCTAAAAGAAGAGTGCCTTAGAGGTAGCATTAAGAAGCATATTTGTGAAATGGTTGATAATTTAGTAGACATTTTGACTGGAGGTTCGCAAATGTCTTGAACGCTAGGTGAATTTCTATTAAATAATATATGATATTTTATTATCAAGGATAAAATACGGGTAGAAACTTAAAAATTAAAAAAAAGATAATGGATTATGACTGCCAAAATGAATCCACGTTCATTTAGAAATTTTACGGGTCCCGTTGATTATAACTGTCCAAAACCTGCTTCGATGACCAAAAGCATATTCCTGGATCAAAATGCAATAAAAATTACTAAATTGTATTATGGAAATTTTCTACTTTTTTCTGCGTTATCAAAATATCCTAAAAGCATTTCTGAATCCTTAAACTTGAAGCAATTTTAAATTTAGATATGGCGTAGAATGCCCTTAACCAGCAACCAATCAGAAAGTGTTGGAAAAATTTACTTTACTCCAGTGATAATTATGAAGATGAAGACAATGTACCGCTAACCATCATTAGAAAACAGTTACTATCTGATGCTGAAGTTATTGGCAGTGCACCATCGGACGTTCTCAAATTATTAAAAGCAATAAATCCCGATATTGTTCACACAATTACCGATGTTAGTTTATGGAATGACGATAAAGAGATGGATGATGCACATGAAGAGGAAGATGGGTTGAGTAAATATGACGACCCTCCGATTGAAATAAAAAATACAGTGAGTGACGCGTAAGCTGTAGGAATTTTGATCAAGGGTTGGATTGGGCTGAAGAAAAAGAAAAATATTATATTCCGATAATTTAATGCTCCATAAACTACGGGCAATGGCATTAGAAAATACCAAGCGTAAATTTACGCAAACAAAAATAGGACATTATTTTTCAAAGTAATGTAAAATTTATTTTTTATTTTTAATAAACATACATATTTTCTTGTATGCAATTTCTTTGTAAATAAAGTACGGCTCGCTAATGTAGACTTTCAGTAATGTGAACAGTGCTTGCCTGATATCGTTCACATAATCGAGCCTCTACTGTAGTTGCGTCATTTTACACATTTAATTCTATCGTCTTCGTATTCTAAATCCAACATACTCGCTATTACGTTCTCTAGTTTATTCGAAATATGCCGTTTTCGAAACGTACCTAAATGCGAGATTTT
The DNA here is from genome assembly GCA_023509865.1 of Trypoxylus dichotomus. Classification (NCBI taxonomy): domain Eukaryota; kingdom Metazoa; phylum Arthropoda; class Insecta; order Coleoptera; family Scarabaeidae; genus Trypoxylus; species Trypoxylus dichotomus. The sequence goes on from CM042081.1 coordinate 43,410,004, forward strand.
CTACGTATATATGTGGGCACCAGAACGACCAGTCGAATAATACTGAACAAGCGTACTTTGATACTTTGTCCCTCTTTGTCGAGACTAGTAATCATTCAAGTTACCTTTTTGTAAAGATACTTGTTGCGTTTAAATTACGTTATTAATTATATTTCTCTTAATTAACTAATAACAACGTATTATTGCACAATTTTCAGGCATGTATATTGGAAGTAAAGGACGCGTTTGGAAGTAAAGGACGCGTTTGGAAGTAAAGGACGGCAATTACTTCTGACTGTTTCTAAACTTGAATTTCTATGTGTATATTTCATAGAGATACAATGTAAATTATCTCTTTTAAAATTGATAACCGATTCCAGAATACCACATCCAGAGAATTCACAATAAAAAGACCTTTTAATTCACTACGTCTTCCAGCAATCAATTTAGCATTCCACAACTAGCGAGTTTGCTTTTTAAAGTCGTCAATCAATTCAAGCCCGCCACCTGACGTTGTGATTACAAGAAAGAGCGTCTGTCGGAATTTTATGTGCTTACCCACATAAGTATCTTATCCCCAACACTATAAAGGTAAACAAATTTATTTCGCTTGAGTTGTAATGCTCAGGCGAATTTATGGCTATCGTTATTACAAAAAGTTGTAATTTGCGAAGAGGTCTCCTTCTCTAGAAGCCAGATTGAAATATTATAGGTAGTCGACATGATTAATTCTGTGAAAATAATATACGACCATGTGCAGCATGTACATTCGCATATCGTTCTTAGTTTGTTTAATATATTACCATGTAATTACTATCGCAGAAATGAAGCTGGAGATTGGCAGTTAAAAGAATGATGGAAATTTAGGGTACGTGGCAAATTAGGCGTTGAAGATTTACGGGCTCTCGAGGAAATCATTATCGGCGACTGTTGATAGATTTGTAAAGCGTGAAAGGTACTTACGGCATTAATATGAAATAATTTCAATTTTTAGAATATTTTTCTCGTAATTAGAAAGTTATTGGTGTCGATTCAATGATGTCGTCATCAATTGTTTTAATGAAATTTCAAAACATTATGCCCCTTTATCTATACGCGTTACTTAAGATCCACAAACCAGTTCCACAAAGATGTTCGAATATTAGTAATAATCAAGCTACTTCCGGAATTGGACCGTGTCATGATGAGATATATAGAAAGAGTAAGAGGAAAAAGAAATAATGAGAAAAAAGAAAAAATGAATGTGGGAGGGGAGGGAGGGGTAAAGTGAAGAAGTAGCGACCAGTTACCGTACCACTTTGGTTTTTTGAAGGTATCAACCATCACGCAGTCCGTTCTTGATTTTCGGAAAGGTAAAGAAATCGTTGCAATTTAGGTTCCGACTATACGTAGGATGGTCTAACAATTTGATTTGTTTTGCGTTAAAAATTCAATTGTTTTGCGAGCTGGGTGCGAATTTATATTGTCTTGGTGGAAGATGATTCGTAGTTCGAGATTGGTTTCTCGATGTGACCTCCTCTTGATTTAATAATTACAGCACACAATCGAGCCATTCTCGCAATAAGTTTTGCCAGAGTTTCTTGTGTTATCGAGGTCCAACTCGATTGCAATTTGTTCCACACGTCAGTAGCTGATGTCGGAGCCGATTTCCGTACTTCCCGATCTAGTTCCTCCCATAGTAACTCGATTGGATTCAAGTCGGGGCTCCGGGGAGACCATTCCATAATTTTGAGAGTTCCTTCCTCTTCTAAATGGCGTAAATAGTCTTTACATAATTTAGAGGAATATTTTGGGTCATTATCTTGCTGGAAGATAAAATTTTGACCCAAAAGTCGAATTCCGGAAGGTATTGCATCCAAAATTTCGCGGCAGCCTTCTTTTTTTAATATACCGTCAATTTTCACAATGTCCCCTACACTAGTGCCAGCAAAACAGCCCCAAATGATGATAGAACCTCCACCATGCTTCACGGTAGCAGCAATACACTCTTCTCTGGCACGTTCACCCACAGATCTTCTTACGAATATGCGTCTTCGGGTTCCGAACAGCTCAAATTTGGACTCATCCGTCCATAGAACGTTGTTCCACTCTTCTATGGTCCAGTGTTGGTGTTTACGGGCCCATTTAAGTCGCCTTTGCTTGTTTTGTTTGCGTAGTAATGGCTTTTTCATCGCAATACGTCCATGGAGCCCGGCTTTCTGTAGGCGACGTTTGACTGTAGAAACACTGACTAGTTTTTGGCGACCAACATTTAATTCTGCGCTGATTTCCGGGGCTGTTTTGCGTCTATTTAACTTGCTGGTAACCACTATTCTGCGATCATCTGCAGATGTTGTCGCTTTTGGCCTTCCACTCCGTCTTTTATTAAGAAAACTGCCAGTTTCCCGATATTTTTTTACGTTATAGTCAACCGCAGCGTGGTGTATTTTAATATTTTTGACAATTTGTCGATTACTTATGCCACTTTTATGGTAAGCTATTATAAGCGCACGTGTTTCCGTACTAATTTCTCTTCACGGAGGCACACATGAAGACAATGTACCGCTAACCATCATTAGAAAACAGTTACTATCTGATGCTGAAGTTATTGGCAGTGCGCCATCGGGCGTTCTCAAATTATTAAAAGCAATAAATCCCGGTATTGTTTGCACAATTACCGATGTTAGTTTATGGAATGACGATAAAGAGATGGATGATGCACATGAGGAGGAAGATGGGTTGAGTAAATATGACGACCCTCCGATTGAAATAAAAAATACAATGAGTGACGCGTAAGCTGTAGGGATTTTGATCAAGCGTTAGATTGGGTTGAAGAAAAAGACATATTATATTCCGATATTTTAATGCTCCGTAAACTACGGGCAATGGCATTAGAAAATACCAAGCGTAAATTTACGCTGACAAAAATAGGACATTGTTTTTCAAAATAATGTAAAATTTATGTTTTATTTTTTAATATTATATGTATTATGTTATTCATTGTTCATAATTGATTTTTTAATAAACATACATATTTTCTTTTATGCAATTTCTTTATAAATAAAATAAGGCATGCTAATGTTAACTTTCAGCAATGTGAACAGTGCTTGCCTGATATCATTCGTATAGTCGGGCGTCTATTGTATTTAATTTCAAATTATTTTCGGTTTGAAGTTGACCACCTTAATACAACTTGTGACGTTTGATCTGAAGACGTCCCTAAACTGATTTTGATAGACCAATCGTGTGCTTCAGATTAATGAAAATAATACTTAGTACCGAGAAATAGATTGTATCTTTACTATGTTTATGGTACCACAAAGCTGTTTCTTTATTGTAATAAAACATGTTCTCGCTAAATCGTACGGAGAAAATCAAATTGCTCTGTTGTTAACGTTTAAAAACTAACTAATTTAGTACAATTAAATAAATAACGAAAGGCAAACGTTACGTAAGGGAACGAGATGAATCCAGCAATCACTTAATAATTAGATACAGCACAATTTGCCCGTTCCGTATACAACGGGCAGCAGAAATATCTGCGGGAGAGTATAAGTATTGTATGGTTTCTATATTAAAAGTATTCGGATAGAATTTTCTTTCGTATTATTTCGTCCAATATTGAGAAACAACCCAAATGGTTGTATGTATCGAACGAACGATTCCGGCCAGGGAACTTTTGTTCGGAATTTCGAAACTCGCAATTAAAGTTAGGATCCGAGTGACGGCGGAAATGAAAGGGTGTAAATGCGAGACAGAAGCGCAGCGGCCTACATTACCACCATCATCCCCTTATACTCAACCGGTTATCTGCGATTTTATAGATTATAGACTGTGCGCACGTGGCAGTTGATCGTACCTACTACATAGCAGCGACTGCAACGCAACACACGGCCGGTCAGGATCGTATTGAGGAAGGAAATGACTTGTTATTCCGTAGAAAATCTTCAAGATAATGAAAAATAGATTGATAGAATTAGTAATCATAATAAACGTAGAACTATAGTAGATTGTACTAGTACAATACCATGTGCTATATAGGGAGTCACAGAAAGACACAACACGCCAATATCGGCAGAATTACAGTGAAGGATCAATGACGTGGTAACTTGGCAGCTGTCAGAAACCTAAATGTTCATGTATCGATTTAGATGCTGAACTTTTTACTAGAAATTATTAATAATAACAATTCAAGTACAAAAGAACGTCACATTAAACCCATCACGATTTCGAATAAGGATTCCAATTTCGTCGCTCATGTCAACTTTCAAGCTTTAAGTGAACATTCAATACAGGGGTTAAGACAATGTAAAACTGGATAATGTTGATCTCCTGGAGAGAAAATACTTATATACATTGCCATTAATAGTGATGATATGATATAATGATATAATGATATAATGGTATAATGATATAATGATATAATGATATAATGATATAATGATATAATGATATAATGATATAATGATATAATGATATAATGATATAATGATATAATGATATAATGATATAATGATATAATGATATAATGATATAATGATATAATGATATAATGATATAATGATATAATGATATAATGATATAATGATATAATGATATAATGATATAATGATATAATGATATAATGATATAATGATATAATGATATAATGATATAATGATATAATGATATAATGATATAATGATATAATGATATAATGATATAATGATATAATGATATAATGATATAATGATATAATGATATAATGATATAATGATATAATGATATAATGATATAATGATATAATGATATAATGATATAATGATATAATGATATAATGATATAATGATATAATGATATAATGATATAATGATATAATGAGATAATGATATAATGATATAATGATATAATGATATAATGATATAATGATATAATGATATAGTGATATAATGATATAATGATATGACATAATATCTGATCAAATTACAATGTACTTATAATTAAATCACAACATACCATAACTATCCACACCCACATCTAAAGTGCTTTAATGTAACTGAAAAATATTCATTAGTTGTTAAAAAAGAAATGAGGCAAGAACGATGAAAAAAGAATTTCTGCTGAGAATAATGCATATGCGATTTACATAATGCCAGCAGATACGTGCATATATCTAACGCACCAGTATTCATAGAGTTGAAGCCATTACACATTCTGTGTATCGAGGACCTGATGGCAATGTTTGCTGTATGTGCCTGACAATAAAATATATTTGATTACCTGGATTCCAGACGTGAAACAATAAAATTAAATTCACCCTACAATTCAGAGACATCAAGGCCATTCCTGAGTAAACTATATAGGAATTTGCACTCAGCTTGTTTTGTACGTAGTTCTAAGGAATCAATATTAAACATCCTCAATAGGATATTGTGACTAAATCCTTGTAAAGGGTATGTATTATTTTTTTTTAAATAAAAGAACTTTAAACATCTTCTTAGAATCTGTTCTAAACGATGTATATAGATGACTAAAACCAAGGACGCATACTCCAATTTAGATCGAACAAAAGCAAAATAAACATGAAGAATTGCTGTTGTAGAAGAAAAAGGTCGTGTAACACGTATGATAAAATACAACCTACCCAACGCCAATGCACAAATACTAGATGTATGCCCCGGAAAGGTGCTGTAAGGTAGAGTCAAAGATGACACCTAAGTCCCTCATAGAGTTATGTCAAAGAGCTGGTACCAATTGATAAGTGTATATAATTGGGATTGTCTTACGGGAGTAGGTGACAATTTTACAATTATTCACATTAACAGTTAGCTTGTTTTTAATACACCATAGGTGGAATATATTAAGTTGCTTTTGCAAATAACCGCAATTCTGAGAACTATTAATTGTGATATATAATGTTTGAATCATCTGCGTATAATAACTTTCGACAGCTCAATTGACAACAAATCATTGATAAATATCAAAAACTAAAGTGAACCCAAGTTACTATCTTAGGGAACTCCAGAAGTGGACGTGAAATAATCAGATTCAAGATTCAAGGCTTATACATGTGAGAAATTGTTTTCTATCAAGAGGATACGATTCGAATAAAGTCAAAGGCAAAGAGGAAAGTGAAATACTATCCAATTTATTAATATTGTATTATAACTTTGTAAAACTATTTGCGAAGTTTGAATTTACCAAAAAAGATATTCAAAATAACAAAAAAAACATGTTAAGCCTTTATTAACTAATAGCTAAAGAGTTAAAAATTTCTATCAGTACGTATTCGGTTACAATTATAACATTCAGTCGAACACAACTTTGAACCAGTCCGGTCCTGTTCTAGGGTTCGTTTGCCGCTGCTCCTGAAGTGAATTACCGCGTAACTCGCTATGTTGTAATCAATGACTCGGATGTGTTGAGAAGTACTGATAACGATGCAGACGACAATGTGTATCTAATTTCAGAAGGTGTCAAAGTCGAACGTACGTTCTCGTATAGTAATCGCAATTAAAGGCTTAATTACATGGCTTAAATAAGAAAATTGACTACCTACTCGATTCTATGTCGTCTGGAAGGCGCTACTGATCTTTACAATGAACATATACAGAAAAAAATACGTACATATACGTATATTAATTAAATAGATACGCCCTGATGTGATTTTTCATTAATAACATTGATTTATAAAACAAGGCCTTTGAGAATGATATTAGGCATCTACGCAAATTTAATAACAATCTGTTCTATCACAAATTTAAATTAAAACAAAAAGTATCAATATGCGACTAAATATTAAAAGGTATTTCATATATTGGGAGATTACTAAATGAACCATTGAATTTGTAACAGAATAGTTTGCTACCAAAAATCAATGAATTAATTTGCTGTACTTTGGATAGTTTTTCTTATTGTAATTTGATCTTCACGCATACAATTTTCACCTTCTATAGCATTAGGACTGAACATTAAACATTGCTAATCAGTATTGTCAGATGAGATGTAGCTTGTTTTCGAAGAATTGATATGCTTATGGTGCTGGTGCTATTAGTTCTACTGATGATGTATATAGCAAGTTAAAAACACATCTAGAAAATGCCTAGAAAACATTATAACTATGTAGCTGTAGTTAGTTTTTGAATCCTGCGTCCTTTCTACCTTGCGGTGTCGGACTACAATTCTCCAATATTTGTCTCCCGCAGTTTCCTGTTCTGAGCCAGTTCTTTGGCTTCAATCAATTCCACATTTCTTTTTTCTAATATTGTATACATTTGTCTTTTGCAGGTGTTTCAAGATCCACCTATTCTGTTTTGTCCCCTGTTTTGGATTCGAAAACCTTCTTGATGAAAAGCAAAATTACATAGCATATCGATTTTCCTCTGGACATTTTAATAACTTTAACCAGATTCACACTAAAAGATACGCTCTTAACACTATCTAGACTAATCTAGACTGTATTCGTTTCTTTTTTTTTTAATCGTATGTCCTTTATACCTTGCGGTGTCGGACTATTTATTTCTTATTTTTATCTTCCACAGGTTCCTGTTCCTGTTGTTTGGCTTCAATCCATCCCATACTTCTCTTTTCCAATGTTCTATACACCTGCTCCTTCCAGGTGTTTCGGGGTCTACCTATTCTGTTTTTGCCCTCTGTTTTGGCTTCAAATATCCTCTTTGTGATTCGATCTTCTTCCATTCTGTGTAGATGTCCAAGCTATCCCAGTTGTCTCTCTTCTATGACCACTTCTACTGGTTTGATACCCAGACTATTAGTGATTGTCGTGTTTCTGATTCTGTCTCTTCTAGTTAGTCCTTCTATTCTTCTTAGGAATCTCATTTCCATGGCCATAACTCCGCTTTTGATTCTATTCGTGGTTATCCATGACTCACTACCATATGTTAATGTTGGTCTGACCACTCTTTTATACACCTCTGTCTTTATTCTTTTTGGTATTTCTTTTTTATCCAGAAACGAATTTCTCAATATGTTATATATTTTTGCAGATTGCCCTGTCCTCTCATTTACCTCTTTCTCTTTTCTCTCATTGTCTTTAATGATTGTTCCTAAATAGTTGTAACTTTTAATTTGTTCCAATGCTTTTTCCCCGATTTTGATGCTATGTTTTCTTTCTTCTGCTGCTATTATCATTGTGCTTGTTTTCCTCGTGTTTATCTCCATGTTTATCTTTGTTAGTTCTTCTTGGTATATCTTCAGGTTTTGCTGTAGTGTCTCTTCCGAGTGTGCTATCAGTACCATATCCTCTGCAAACATTAGTTCCTGTACGTTAATTGCATTCATTTTCCAGTTTCCTACTTTCATATTTTTTCGTTTTTGTTTAGCTTTTTTTTGGTATTCGTTTCTAAAGATTTGAAAACATGTGAAAGTGTAATGACTATTGCTAAATCATCATCTATTCATCTTGAATTTGGTTCAAGGCTCTCCTAATGCTATCTCCAATCATACGGAATACGATTCTAAAGCCAGAATTGGCACAGGAGAACTAATCTAGATGGTATCCGTTTCTAAAGATTTGAAAACATATGAAAAATGTAATGGCTATTGCTAAATCCTCTTCTAATTTTATAATATTAAGCATTTTGCCATGTCGGACAACTTCTCTACGATCTAATCATCAAAATCTTCAGTTGTTTACGGATGTTTACAGAGACAACATGGGATTCTTAAAAAGAACAGAAGAAGTAACAAAGAGAGGCAAACTCAGAAACACGACACTCACTACCAATCAAAATATGAAGCCAATAGAAATAATCATAGAGGAGAGACAACTGTGATGGTTTGGACATATACGCAGAATGGGAGAAGATTAAATAACAAAGAAGATTTTCAAAGCCAAAACAGAGGGCAAAAACGGAATAGGTGGAACCTGAAACACCTTGAAAGGACAAACGTATAAAAGATTACAAACAAAAGAAGTATGGAATGGATTGAAGCCAAATAACTTACTCAGAAGAGGAAACTGAAAGACAAAAATAAGAGAATAGTAGTCCGACTTCACATGTATAAAGAAAGTAGGACTAAGAAAACAATTAGCACGGTGGAAAATTTAACTTGTCTGTCATTTAAAATCACTCTATAGTATTCTTTCAGTTTTTCTTTTGATTATGTCTTTATCACTATTTGTTACCTGTTCTATTATTTTTACCTTTACTACTGTTCTCTATAGTTGCAACTACCTTCTAATGGCAACTGGAAGAGAGCCTATTGAATGTATAGTGTAATATTCTGGCTTAATTCCCTTATGGTATCTAAGCTGAGTAGTTTTGGTTTTCCGCCAAGTGTAACACAATTGATCCGCTCGTATTTAACTGGAGGGATCCAATTTGGGTCCCCTTTTGTTTAATATTTATTTGGATGATCTCCTACAGGGACTGGACTGCAATGTACTGGCTTACGCGGACGATCTTAAGATCTACAATACCATAACCTCCCCGGCCGATTGCCTGTTTCTCCAGAACGGTCTGGATACTATTCCTAGATGGCGTACACAGAATGGAATTCATTTGAATCTGGATAAGTGTGCTGTTGTAAGCTACTCTAGATGTCATAGACTCTACAATTTTGATTATGCTGTGAGTCAGGCTATTGTTCCTAGGCACTCGTCTGTGATGGACCTGGGCGTGCTGTTTGATGCAGATTTGTCGTTTGCAGAGAACATATTATCCGTACGAAATTCTGCGATAAAATCCTTAGGATTTCTCATACGATCCTGCAGATCATTCAATAATCCTGCCTCGCTAAAAGCATTATACTATTCGCTTGTCCGTACTGGGTTGGAGTATGCCTCCATAATATGGTATCCTCACCATCTCCATGCGCAAGTGCTACTTGAAAGAGTACAAAAACGATTTTTCAAATACCTGTCCTTCAAAATTGATGGCACTTACCCTGGACGCGATGTTGATTATGCTGGTCTGCTGACGAGACACGGCTTTGTATCGTTATCGGATCGAAGGAAGGAATTTAGCAGCCAATTTCTTCTTAAACTGATTAATCACGCTATTGACGCTCCATCCCTTCTCTCCAAAATTAATTTTGTGGTACTTCAGTACGATACCAGGTTCTTCCCTAATTTTAAGGTCTCGTCATACAAAACTAACGTTCTGCTTAAAGCACCCATTACGCATATGATTAGAAATGCCAATGAATTACTTGATGATCCTTTTTGTTGAAGTGTCGACATGGATTTACATTATCGTCCTATTTTGTTCTTGCATTCTGGTGTCACCAAGCTATTTTTATGTTTATGATTCAGTTGTATCATTTTCGATTAATTTTAATTTATTATTACTACATATATATGCTAGGTTACATTATTCTCGCATTGTCCTGTAAACGGAATTATTTTCTGTTGGGCAATAAAGATATTATTATTATTATTATTATTATTTATTATTATTATATTATTATATTATTATATTATTATATTATTATATTATTATATTATTATATTATTATATTATTATTATTAAAAATATTGGAAGATCTGGGAATTAGGGGGCCTCTTTTGGACTGGTTCAGGTGTTTTCTGGCAGACAGAAGATTTTGCGTAAAGGTGGGCAATGAAGTTAGTAGTCTGCGGGAACTCAGGGCAGAAGTACCCCAGGGTAGCATTCTGGGGGCTCTACTTTATCTCCTGTATGTAAATGACGTACAACATTGTTTCCAGGATTGTAAATGTTTTCTGTATGCTGATGACACTCTGATTCTAGCGGTATACAAAGATATTAAAAAGGCTGAACAAATGTTATTAAGAGAGTTTCATAGATTTCAGCTGTGGGCGCACCAGAAAGATTTACTAATTAACACCTCAAAAACGAAACTGATGCATATTGCGTCACCACATTCGGGGGTTGATTGCTACTTAAAATTAACTGTTCATGATACAGACTGTCTGCATATGGAGGATACGAATCACAACAGAAACTGTGAATGTGATAACATAATAGAGCTAGTACACCGCCAAAAGTATTTGGGCATTTATATAGACAGTCGATTTCTGTGGGATGTTCATATCGGAGAGATTGGCAAAAAATTGAGCTATTTTGCAAACTGTTTTTATTATCTGAGTGATTTTGTGCCAAGGAATGTACTGCGTATAATATACCACTCATTAGTCGAATCGGTTCTCTCTTACGGAATAACCATATGGGGTCAGGCATCAATAAGTCACATTAATCGGTTGAAATCTGCGCAGGGTAGAATTCTAAGAAATATGGATCGAAGTGTTATTGTTGGTAATATATATAGAAAACACAATATTCTAAGTATCAAACATTTGTATATCTTTCGGGTAGTTATTAATAACTATTTTAAATCTCGGGATCTGACGACTATTCACCACCCTCATGCTACAAGAGCGAGAGAGCGTGGCACGTACGTGGTTCCGAAGGCTAATAACAAATATGGTGATCGACTGATTAGTGTGCAGAAACTATGTTGAATCTACAAAGTCTTGCACAAGTAAAGGCAAACCTTCGCAGCTGGTTGGTAAGCCTAGATGATGAGATTAAGTAGATATAAGAATGATCGAAATGTATAATTTGTTCTAGTTTTACACATAAAACACTAAGGCTAAAGCGTTACTAGACAGGTACTTAGTTTTCTAATTAGACTGTAGTATGCAACTTGGAACAAATTGCCGCTGACAAGCCTTTTGGCTTAGTGGCAGGTTATGTAATTGTTTAAGTTTAAATTAGAATTAAAATTATCTTTGTTGGAAAGGAGGCCTGCTTCACATCTCTTTATTGCGATTGTGAGGCGAGTTGGGTGGAGGAAAGCCCTATATGACGGGCGGGTTAAAAAAAAAATTATTATTATTATTATTATTATTAATAAATATACTATTATTAAAGGACTGGCTACTTAGATAGAGGATAACTGAATTTATTACGCAACTATACATACAGCATTAAGAACACTTACAATTGATTAAGAGCAATCATCATTAGATTACAATTACTTGAGCTTGAGGCTCCTAAGCCAGTATTAATTTAACATATTCGTTTTGCAACTACAACTTCATTTCTGAAGCATGCAAAATCACAAGTATTACTTTGCTTACGTGTAATTTACCACCGCCGAGCTCTATGCTATAAGGAGTCAATGTAACTTTACCATTTCACGATCCGTAACCTTTTCTCTCTTATTTTCTACCTATCTTTATCGGCGTTATTCTTTGCGTATATCTTTTTCTCCGCTCCATTGTACCACTGTCACGGTTCGTCTTATACTTCTTGGTCGTTAATGAAGGACGAAATATAAATGAACGGGTCTTTTTCGATTCGGGACACTTTTTCGACGGTTAACAATAAAAGAAACGATTAAAATGTTCAGCTCCGCAATTAGTCACCCGATTATGCGATCCGGACCGGTGTCTTAATGTGGAATATTTTATAAGCGCAAAGAATATAAAATAATTCTCGGCGTAGATGGATGTGAGCTTTTCACTTTTTCGAACGTCGAAGATCCATAAGTGCCGCTGTATATATGGTCATTTAAAACGTACCCGCAACGTTTTTGGGGCCGCTTTTTACACAAGTACGCTCGCAATTATGGGTATTAAGTTGCAGCGAAGAATTTTTATGTTTGAAGTGATTATATCAAAGTCTAAATCCTTTCGGCGTTGTGAGAACTAAGAAATGTGAACGCTACGTCGTTGTTTGTTCCTTAATGTATCCATTACAGAACAACTTATACACTGTAGATATCTAAGTGGACAAAGTAGTGTTATTAAATCGGAATCGAGTTAATTAACTCGGAATGTTTTGTTAATATTCGTACGAGATTCCATCTGAAGCTCACACAAATAAAACTAAGCAACTGTGCACCTAGCTCACAGTCGAAGCTTTTCTTTTTCACAATGTGACAAATAAACTAAAAAAGTTACATGTAAATAAATAATATAAAAGGTATTCCAAGTTCGTATTACTATTTTAATTTATAACATAATTTATTTTAATAATCACTACTCTCGGCAAAGAAAGACAAGTTTCAATGCAATACGGAGAACAACGCGGAGGGGTGAAGCGCGTGGCACGGAGAATCGAGTACCCGTAGCAAAGCACGCTTCTTCAGTATTATTCGACTAGTCGTTGTGAGTGCTTGCCAATATACACATACTTAGAAAATGTCGCATTTAGGTACGTTTCGGAAACGGCGTATATCCAATAAACTAAAAAAACGTAATAGCGAGTATGCCGAATTTGGAATACGAAGGCGATAGAATTAAATGTGTAAAGTGCGACAACTATTTGATGTGTACCAGCAGATGGAAGTGTGAACGCCACCTAGAACGTATAAAACACTGTTCTGCAATCCGTGGCAAATGATGCCGCGAACAATTAATATTTAACATTGGTGCTTTATTTTATGTAATGTGCCGTTCACTTTACTACACCAATAAGCGTTTGTCTCCTTCTGGAGTAAGCATTCGGGTTATACATTACTAAGTCGGACATCGTTAAGAATGCCATTGATTTAGCTAGATTTTTGTAACTAGTGTGAATGAAGTCCAGATTTCTTTCTCAATTTCGGTCATAGATTTGATGAAATTTGGATCTGCTATTGAAGTTCTAATTTGGGGTCCACCAAGTACTCCAGCCTTAATTTTTTCGGAACTTGGTCGTGGAAATTTTTAACATATGTATTTGAAAATCCAGAGCCTCAATATATTGCTTCATGACTCAATTTGATGTAAAGAGGTGGAAAAAATTACTTTTTTCTGTCGATTAAAGGTTCACATAACACATGGCCCGGGCCTAACACATAGATGACGCTAGTTTTATTGCAGTCACCTTTCTCTCAGTTAGTACTAACCTTCAAAAGACAGCTGTTAAAATTTCATGATATTCTATTCATTAGTTTGTGAGTTATTGTGCTAAGAGTCACGCTACTTTTGTTATTCTCAAAACAATGGATCAAAAACAATTTCGTGTTTTAATTTTACACTGCTTCTTGATGAGAAAAAAATACCGTTCAAGCGAAGCAATGGCTTGAAAAGTGTTATGGGGACTCCGCTCCATCAGAAACAACAATAAAACGTTAGTTTGCTGACTTCAAACGTGGTCGTAGAGACACCGATGATGCAGAACGCAGTGGATGTCCAAATGAGGCGGTAACACCAGAAAACACCAAAAAAATCCACAAAATCGTTTTGAATGATCGAAAAGTGAAGTTGCGTGAGTTAGCTGACATCGTAAAGATATCAAAAGAACGTATTGGCTTTATATTGCATGAGCATTTGACTATAAGAAAGCTCTGTTCAAAGTGGGTGCCGCGATTGCTCACTGTTGACCAAAAACAAGAACGTGTTGAAGATTCCGAGAAGTGTTTGGCCATGTTTAAACGTAAGAAACCGGAATTTTTGCGTCGATATTTGACAATGGATGAAACATGGATCCATCACTTCACTCCGGAATTAAAACGATCGTCATCTGAGTGGACAGCAACTGGTGAACCTCGTCCAAAGCGCCCGAAAGCACAACAATCGGCTGGAAAGGTTATGGCCTCGGTATTTTGGGATGTGCGTGGTGTAATATTCATCGACTATCTTGAGAAAGGAAATACCATCAACAGTGAATATTATATAGCGCTATTGGAGCGTTTGAAGGCTGAAATTGCAAAGAAACAACCGCATATGGCAAAGAACAAAATGTTGTTTCATCAAGACAACGCACCCTGTCACAAGTCAATCAAAACAATTGCAAAAACTACAAGAATTGAACTTCGAATTGCTCCCACATCCACCGTATTCGCCAGATTTGGCTCCCAGCGACTACTGGCTGTTCGCAGACCTCAAAAAAATGCTCGCCGGTAAGAAATTTCGCACGAATGAAGAGGTTATCGCTGAAACTGAGGCCTATTTTGAGGCAAAAGATAAATCGTTCTACAAAAGTGGTATTGAAATGTTAGAGCGGCGCTGGAATGATTGCGTTGCTCTTGATGGAGATTACGTTGATGAATAAAGCTAATTTTGAACCAAAAAAACCGTGCTTTCTTTGTTAGGCCCGGGACTTTTCAGCCCATGTGTTACAATATATACTTATAATTATATGAACAATTAAGAATTTGCTAGATTTCGTTAACGATTTTCAAAAAATTAGAAATTAACAAACAAAAAAATGCCGTAGAAAAGGAAGACGTGAAGTGATATGGGGAAATGGGTTTCACATTTGGCATTAGCGTACCTACATTAGTTAAAAATAAGTGTCCGATGCTAGTCAACAGAAAAGATGTTTACTTGTTGGCCAGTGTAATACAACACGCAAATTATTTCAAATATAACAGTACCTCCGGTTACTAATTGGTAAGTTCGGCGTAAGTTAAAATCATTAATTATTTCTGGATAGTTTGTATAAGCTCTTTTGCTTTAAATAAACCCAAAAGCAAAACCAAAAGTTTTATGGAAGTCAATTCAGCATAATAATTGCAGGAACTGCGTGGTTGAATAATTCACAGGTACCGCAGTAATTTCTGTTACATATATTTATTGAACTAACTGGTAACTTGACGAAATGGATATACTACATATGACATAGGCATACTTGAAAGTAAAACTAAAGACTGAAGTAGTCGCGCACTAAAACGCGCACACATTCAATATATCGCAGAGTCAGCACTATTCGTTTGTACAGCAGCGCACACAAACATCTAAACGAAACATCGTACAGCGTTCAAATATCAATTTCGCTCCACACAACTTCATAATTATTTGGAACGAAGCGTTTAGAGATTTGATTTCTTACATCCTCTCTTCTTCCCAGCGTATAGATTGTTAACTTCAAGATAGGCTCACAGCTTTTGTGATATCACCGACATTACTATTTTGTACATTGTTGAGAGATACGTAGTAGGTCAGTAGGTTTGGACGGAAATTCATCACGTCAGCATAGTTTCCGGTCACCCATCGTATTTATATAACAAATTGCAAGATTTTGGTGGACGGCTGTAAACTTCTTATACCAGAGACTTTGCAGCTTTTCTAGGCCCAGCGTCTTCCAGTTCTGGGTCTTTTGAATGGTTCTTAATACATCATCTTTGCTCATTTTCCGGTCGAACATTGTTGTTGCACTTGAAAGTTTCTTTTTGAATTGTTTCAGATATTCGACCAAAAGATTTTGATGTCTGCAGTTGTAGGTAGTCTGTTCTCTTCTTCTTTAACTATAGGTCATAAAGGTTTCTCCAATCTAATATAATTCTTCTTTCAACATAGCAACGAGCAGATGGCATAAAGTTTCTTAGCGATGTCCGACTTGGTAATGTACAATCCGGAAACTTGCTCCAGAAGGAGACAAATGCTTTTTGGTCTGGTAAAGTGAACTGTACACTACATAGAATAAAACAAACACCTACATTAAATATTAATTGTTCGCTGTATAGTTTGCCACGGATTGTAGAACAATGTTTTATACTTTTTAGTTGGCGTTCACACTTCCACCTACTGGTACACATGAAATAGTTGTCGCACTTTACACATTTACTTCTATTGCCTCCGTATTCTAAATCCGGCATACGCCGTTTTCGAAATGTACCTAAATGCGATATTTTCTAAGTATGTGACAAGCACTCGCAACGACCAATCGAGTAATACTGAACAAATTTAGCTTTGATAAGACTACTCGATTCTTCGTGACACGCGCTTCACCCTTCACGTTGTCCTCAGCGCGACACTGAAACTTGCCTCTCTTTGTCGAGCCTAATTATCATCATAAAATTTAATACAGGAATACATTGTTTTCGTGTTTGAATGAATTTTGGAGATATGTCTTATTGTTATGGATATGTACTATCAGCAATATCAGCATTAAATTGTAAATCCCATTCTAAGAAGACTGGTATGTATTTCCCTAAATATTTTTAAAATAGTTCTAAAAGTGTAACACAATATACGGATGCTCAGTCTCGGCTTGGTAGCCATTCGAAATGGAGCTCGTGCGCGCAGTTATTCGATTTTTGAACGCAAAAGGGGTTAAACCGGTTGAAATTCACCGTCTATTGACGGAAGTGTATGGACAATACTGCATGGATGTCAAAAACGCTCGCAAGTGGTGTAGAAAGTTTACAGCCGGTCGTACTGAAATTCATGACGAAGAAAGGAACGGGAGGCCGTCAATTGCCGACGAGACAATCGCGAAAGTTGAGGAAGTCATGCGTAAAGATCGGAGGATCACTCTGGATGCTCTCTGCATTTTGGTTCCTGAGGTTTCCAGAAGCACCATCCACAGGATTTTAACGGAAAAGTTGTAATATCGGAAGGTGTGTGCAAGATGGGTGCCGCGTATGCTGACAGAAGACAAAGAGTTGATTCTTCCCGCGAATTTGTTCGCCGCTATGGAGACGAAAAGGACAACTTCTTGGACTCGATTGTCACGGGTGACGAAACCTGGGCATTCCACTTTACACCTGGGACAAAACAACAGTCGCGTGAGTGGCGGCATCCCTCTTCGCCCAAGCCACGAAAATTCAAGCAAACACAATCTGCCGGTAAAGTCATGGCCACTGTGTTTTGGGACAGGAAGGGGGTACTGTTAGTCGACTTTCTGCCTGCTGGGACAACAGTCAACGCTGACAGGTACTGTGAAACACTGAAGAAACTCAGAAGGGCAATTTAGAACCGGAGAAGAGGGATGTTGAGCAAGGATGTAAGCATTCTCCACGACAACGCCCGTCCTCACCTCGCCCATCAAACCGTCGATCTCCTGCAAAATTGTGGTTGGAACGTCATCACACACCCACCCTACAGTCCGGACTTGGCACCCAGCGATTTCCACCTGTTCCCTAAGTTGAAGGAACATTTGTCTGGACGGCGGTTCTGATCCGATGATAATGTGAAAGATGAGGTTCAACGCTTCCTGAAGGGCATGGCAGCAAGCTGGTATGACATAGGCATTGTAAAACTGCCACAGCGTCTACAAAAATGCGTCGACCGAAATGGCGATTATGTTGAAAAATAAGTGATGTAGCAATTATAGAAAATAAACGGTTCTTTGTATATCTAAAAATATAGGAGACCTTGTTTTTGGGATTGCCCTCGTATTATGTGCGATAAAACTTATAGCCTGTACTGTAGCCCACTGTTGCTACTATAAAAATATTTTTTTTTACTTTGCTTTAATTGACAGGAATTTATTGGACCACAGAATTTTAAAGTTAATATTTATCAATCGTTATTGCTTCGTATGTTTAGTTTACCCTTTTCTGGAATATTATTGCAGATATTTACAGGATAAATATACAGCGTTTTGTTTGTAATATACCAATAATTCTAAAAGAAGCATAATCGCAAGAGAATTTATATTTCAATCCAGTCACCCGTGAAACGTTAAAGCTACAGCAAAAAGCCCAATTGAAAGACTAATGATATGCAGGTAATTACGGGTATATTAATTTTCTATGTCTAATCGCGCCGACCGACACGGCGATCCAACGTTATTAAATTCATCATCCATCTCGGATCCCGTGGCTGGCCGTGTAATTTTCGCCAGCAGTGTGAAAATATTCGCACCTAATACGGGTGAATCTACTATACTACGTGCACTTGTGTGTGGGAGCATGATAGGCCTGACGCTGTACCGTCCGTATTAAAAAATTAAATTAAGTTTGGCCTGGGGTGTCGGCGGCATTGACGACCGCATGATATTCACCGCCGGTATGGTGCGGTACGATGGTGATCCATTATAGTTCGTGTCTGTCACAGCGGCCCCCGAGGGACGTTGACTGATGTACGCGTTGACCGCAGTATTTCTCTTTTATACGTACGCTAGATGCACGCTACGTAAATACAAATACGTTTTCATAGAGATAATATTGGATAATATGCTGCATGTCCAGGGAAAACTTATTATATTTACCTACAAACATATAATTGAAATTTGACGGAGATTCAAAAAAGGTGAAAACTTGCCACTTTGCCTGTTACACACCTAATATCGCTTTTTGTTGTTCTCATTGAGGAAAACGAAAACAATTTTCTTTATTTAGGAACTTTACAGTACCACTCTTAATCTCCTCATCTTTTCTTTGGCGCTATTTTCGCAGTTTCTTCTTCCGCTCAATTTTGACCAATGAAAATTAAAATGACGTGTATTACCAGAAAATGTTTTACACTGAAAATATGTCAGCGAGTTCGTCCTCAAAAGAACTTTTTTTTTTATTACAACAACACGAATTTAAAGAGAAAAGTGAATACAAACAAATTGAAAAAAATACTCAATCTAAGCATCAATCAGCTGTTGTAACAATATGGCGGCCGGCAATTGCGGCCGAAAGCCGACCAACAGTTAGCCTTGTCTTTGGCGCTTCAATTCTAAAACATTCCTCCTAATTGAAAAATAGAGTATAGTTACCGGGGATACATACAATATATATAACTTGTTTGCCAATATGTTAGGCCACACAGTAAACACACTCTTGATGGAATGAAATTATTTACAAGTAATGCTGCCAGGCGTGCTATCCATCCGACGTACGAGAAATGTTGAAGATATTGTGTTATAATTTCGGGATGATACATACTTTAATAATATGATAAAAATGTGTGAGTACAGTACATTAAAGGTCTTTTAGAAATACGAGGGTGACCGAATAAAATAGACACCAGGTAAAGCGGTATAAATATGTAAACAGTTAAATTCTAAGAACGAATTAAGAACTTTCTCTTGTCATTAGGGTAGGGGTAGATGTATTGGAAGGAATTCGTCATAGTTTGTATCGTTACAACTATGCCTCGCTTACAAGGTTCGAATAATATTAGCGACTTCACCGGGGATCGCATCGTTGACCAGAGTGAACGCGGCGCATCGCAACGTGAAATAAGTAAATTTTTAAATATTCCGTTGTCCACAGTTAACCGTGTGATTACACAATTTAAACACAAGGAAAAAACAACAGTGGAGCCGAGACCAGGTCGTGGCGGACCTTCTGAAAGAAGTAAAAGGGTGCTTGTGCGCGAAGTGTTAAGAGAACCCCGAAAAAGTACAGCTGAGCTTGCGGCAACTTCACAGAAAAGTCAGCGCACCGTTCTGCGATACCTCCGCAGTGTGGGATGTATAAAAGGGTGGCAACGAAAACACCTCTCCTTACGGCGTTTCAAAAACGGCGCCGAATGGCTTGGGCAATCGAAATGCGAACGAAGCCCGAAGAGTTTTGGCGGACTGCGATTTCTTCAGACGAAAGCAGATACTGCCAATTCAGTGATAGTGGTCGTACGTGGGTATGGAGACGTTCGTCACAGCAATTGGACGACAAATTTTTGCATCAGACGGTGAAATACGCCGGTGTGAACATCATGGTGTGGGGCGCGATATGGTATGGTGGAAGATCGCAATTAGTAATCTGCGACGGAAATATAAATGCGGAAAAATATATCCAAATATTAACAGAAGGACTACTACCGATATTCGACAACGCCATTTTATCTAAAGAAGACGCCGCTTTTATGGAGGATGGAGCACCCTGCCACAAAGCAAGAACAACAACCACATGGAAAGAGTAACAGGGGATTCGGATTTTACCATGGCCAGGCCAATCACCAGACATGAATCCGATAGAGAATGTTTGGCACATAATCCAGACAAATATGGCGAAACGATCCCGAAAACCCAGCAATAAGGAAGAACTCGTGGCAGCTGTTACAGAATAGTGGTTAAATATTCCAGAAGAAACCATTAATCATTTAATAGATTCTATGCCACGACGACTCGCAGCACTTCACGCAAGTAAAGGTGGATCGACAAAATATTAGTCTAATTTAAAAATTTTAGAATATTTTGTATATACAACGAAAACAGAATCTTTTTTTAATTAGTAGGTGTCTATTTTATTCTGTCACCCTAGTGTATATATATATACTGATAATATATATACATATAGATATGTGCGTGTGTGTGTACATATATTTATTAAATATATACAATATTTAGTTATTCCTGTTATCTAATAAACGTTGGAGAGAGTAATAGTTCTTTCAGCATGAGAACGCGCTTGATTGAAGAAGATAGAATGAAGTCGTACAATAAGTAGAAAATCCTGACGGACGACGAGATGAATCACTCCTTCAAGTCGTCTTGACAGCTAACGCATCGTTCAGATTCTGCGGTGAACGCGATCGTCCAGAAACGCAGATAAATCTAACGCTGAAGTTGAGGTGAATGATTGCGGTTTTTATAAAGGTAGTTGCCATCACGACCGAAGAAATATTACACAAAGTTTTTACCTAGATATTACTTGAAACGGTAATAAGGCTTATGAAGTATGTATTGAAGATTACCTTTAGTAATATAAGCCGTAATTAACTTTTTTTCTTTCTTTCTATTTTATGGAGATGATAAATCAGGTGGCTCAATTTGTATATAGATTTAATATACCGGAATAAATAAATGATTACAATATTATTACGAGATGAAAAACAGAATTCCTACTTATAATTAACTGGGATATCAGAAGATATATTCTAAATATTCTTTATGGACAAGAATTTTTATGGAAGTCTATAATATGCTATGAATCCGTTAGAATAGTAAAAAACGGATTTTACAGAACACGTGTTAGATATATGGCATTAACCATGTTACGCATGACATAGAAATCGTAACACTTGTTACTTAGTAATATCTTAATACATTGTGTATGCATTGCAACATGTTATGTAGCAAATGTTCTAATCTTCACGGTGTACATAACTTTCTATTCATAAAGTCCCATACGTATTCCATAAAAGAAAACCGGAAATTTGGGGGTCAAATCATAACATCAGTATTTAAAACACATCTAAAAGAATGCCTAGAAAATAACTACAAAGATAAAGATAAAGGAATGCCTAGAATGCCCTTTTCTAGGCATTCCTTTAGATGTGTTTTAAATACGTCATGGTAAGACTGAGAAATCATTCACATATGCAGTTTACTCTATGCACAGCCCTTGGTGCGGGCGCTGGAAATCTGTACCCGCTTCTTCTCACTGTGTCTGACTTTGCAGAAAAGTGTTTCTTTTGGCACTAGTTAGCGCCAAGGATAATCACTTGAATTGTAGGGTTACGTATGGTGATAGTAGTAGTGGGGGAATGACAATGTATGGAGCATAGTACCGCACGAAATCACGCTGATGACGCCGGGTAGGCAGAAACATGTCCGTGTGTTAGCATTTTATGTCTCTTCACATTGTCTTTCTCGTGAATGATTTCACCAATATCATGAGAAAAGCTGTATTTAACAGCGTCTTTATCTTTGATGACATCAGTATCTTTGCAGGAGCTTAAACAAGCTCTACTGCATGACAAACTGCATTATTTTCTTCAAAAATCGGATAGTGATTTACGAGGGGAGGTCCAGAAGTTCGTGGAATGGAGGGGATGCAGTGGGGATAGAGGTGCTCGCTAGGTGTAATTCTGATTAGCGACTCATCATTAGTATATAAGTTAACCTGCAGCCCTATAGCGTCAGTCGTTTACGAATAGTTACCTGCTAAACAAGTCAATCCGGAAGAAAACTGAAACTATGGAGGAAATTGAACACCGTGCTGTGATAAAGTTCCTTACAAAGCAAGGAAAGAACGCTCAAACCATATTTAATGAAATGGAAACCGTTTATGGGGAACAGTGCCCTAGTAAATCAATGATTTATAAGTGGCATGGTCTTTTTAAACATGGTCGGGAGTCGATTGAAGACGACTGCCGCTCAGGACGGCCAGTTGAGGCCACCACATCAGACATCATCGAAAAAGTGCAAAAATTTCTACTGCAAGATGTCCGTTTGAAGAAAAAACAATTATCTGCATTAGTTGGAGTATCAGATACCACCATTTTGCGTATCCTACATGACCACCTTGGTATGACAAAAACCAGTGCAAGATGGGTACCGAGAATGCTCACGCCGCTGCAGAAACAGCAGCGCGTCTGTGCGTCCAAACAATTTTGGGAGCTATGTGGAGACAAACCTGCACAGATTTTAGAGCGGATTGTTGCCGGAGATGAAACATGGATTCATCACTTTGAGCTTGAGTCCAAACAGGAGTCCATGCAATGGCATAAAAAGGGGACACCACCGCCAAAGAAATTCAAAGCGTCAGAATCAGCTGGAAAGTGGATTGCTACTGTTTTTTGGGATTGTGAGGGATATTATTGATGGATTACAAAGAAAAAGGTAGGTGCACAACCGGAGAATATTACGCAGCGATATTAGAAAAATTAAAGGAGGCCATCAAGGAAAAACGTCGAGGAAAATTGACCAAGGGTGTGTTGCTCTTGCGAGACAACGCGCCGGTACAAAAAAGCAAAGTTGCAATGGTTGCTCTGCACAAGCATGGCTTTCAATCAATAGTCCCTCCACCCTACAGTCCAGACCTGGCACCTAGTGATTTTTATTTGTTCCTCAATTTTAAAAAGGACTTACGTGGAAGAAAGTTTTCCGACGACAATGAGATAAAGGCGGCAATTTTTTTTTGAGGCGAAAGATAAAAAATATTTTTATGATGGTTTAGAAAAATTAATTCATAGATCTAATTAATGTATTGTGCTTAAGGGTGATTATATTGAAAAGGAAAAATAGATTTATTATTTTATTTTATTTAAAACCCTTTCATTCCACGAACTTCTGGACTCCCCTCGTATATGTCCAACGGGTAACCAATTACAAGGCAAAGTCGTATATAACTAAAATACCTTCGATGAATATATTCGTCCTCAAAACATTATAAACGCCTTCACATAAGCGTTCTCTGACATTTTTCTATTTGAAACAAAAGCAAACATGCCTGATATCTACAGCAATTGCTTACCATTTACTATTAAATCCATTGAGGAGAGTGACGTACTAAAGAGCATATCGGCTTTTCCATCCAAGAAATCTATTGGTGGCGATTTAATTCTAAATCACGTAATCAAGGACTGCAAATATATACCGGTTAAACTATTACCCACTATATTCAACCTGGCGCTGGCTATCGGTGTGTTCTCTACATTTTGGAAGAAAACCAAGATTGTTCAGGTCTTTAAGAAAGGTGATGCTTCGGACGTGTCGAACTATCGACCTATCTCAATTATTTCCAACTTCGCAAAAGTGATGAGTATCTTGTCTTTAAATGCAAATTTACGATGCTCTTTCTTGAAGTAACTAAAGTTTATCAATTTTGTCTTATCAATGTTCAACGGCATATCGTGTGCATCAAACCAGTCCGCAAATCTACGTAGCGTCGAAACTACTTCGTTTTCTGAACTGTCATTTCTCGCTGTAATAATAACGGAAGTTTGCATAAATTTACCAAATGCAAGGCGATTCCTCTTATTCGTAATAGTTCTAATTTTTGAAGTAACTTACTCCAATAAACATTGTCAAAAGCCTTAGTCAAAACCATGAAAATTCTTACTAATTCTATTCTGCACGAAGGAGATTAGATTGCATTCTGCAATGAAGGAGTCATGCAAGATTCTTTCAAGTATTTTAGATATATTTGGCAAAATAGATATACGGCGAAAGTTGTCAATCTTGGACCCCACCCTCCTTCTCCCCTTATGTGCAAGCTTGATTGTGGATTGCTTAAGTTCATCCGGGAAAATTCTCAAAACAGAAATTTATCAAGTCAACTAATGGATGTGTAAGATGATGTGAACATGCTTTGATTATATAGAATTATATACTTTCCTTCCACTTCATTGGGCGTCATTAAAATGAATTTTCCTAAATACTTCTAATTCAACTTCACTTTTTAAAATTTACATTCCTTCTTTTCAACTTAATACAATCATAATTCCCAGTTTCCACTTATTCAATCAATTTCATTCTATTTGTTACCTTATCGATATACAGATTTCAAAACGTTTATTATAATATTTAAGCACCACTCATTATTTTTAGTAAAGAATGCACGTGGTGACGTGATCTATTGCCGGAGAAAATCAAGAGAATGGAGTGGTACGAAACGAAATAGTAGAACGTGTTGAGACACGAGGACGTAATCCATTACCGTAGCGTCACGACAGGAACATATGCAGCTTTAGAATAACAAGGGTGGCTCCCTCTATAAATTCATCTCCGCACTTACACGCGAAACGGCAGAGCACCGAAAAAATAACGAGAGAAGCAAACAGCACTTCTCTGCATTTTACAACCCGGCTAAATGTTAATTCTATTACCGTATCGCGAAAACAGCGACTCTAAAACTTCTAAGCCAAATTCCATTCTGTACGTTTCGGTGAAATTTTCATCGTAATTCATGGTTTATAGATCAAAATGATAAAAGAAGGTGATGATCGGAAGTCAATTTTAGACGCTTCAATTGTTTTAAAGATTTGCTAGTGCACCTACGTACACTACCGTCCATATATATGGGAACGACTATACAATTGACGTTTTCTTTGATTTGAATTGAAATATACAGTTGGTTTGTAGTAATATTTATTAAGACATATTTGATATCAGGGAAACAATGTTTAATAACGAAATAATAATAATAATATTTTTTTGAGAAATAAAATAGTAAGTACAAAAACAAGAAAACAAAAGCAACAAGGATAAGATATTTTTGCTAATTGGATCAACTTCAGTAAGCCAACAGGTTTCCTGTTATTAACGATGACCCAAGATCAAAGAAGAAATAAAGAAAATAATTTGTTCATGATCGAAACAAACATGCTGTAGTACTGCAAATATTTATATGCTGGAAGTTGCTCATTCATTAAATTATAACCGATAGCACGTCTAAAGGCGTTAAATGGTAATTCCTTGACATTCAGGAGAAGCAAATTATATAGTCGTGCAGATGCACAGCCAAAATCTTTCTCAAATTGCCGTGTATGATGCCCAGGTATGTCAATAAGATCCCTCCTGCAGACGTTGCGATTGTGCACATCTCATTCTTTTAAATAAATAAGTGGGAAGACCTATATTTAAAATTTTATAAATAAAACACAAGAAGTGTAAGTCTCATACTTAACCATCCAGCATCCCTACGTTTGTGAGATATCCTTTCGCGCTGTCTTATTCCATAAATTAGTCTGAGGCGTGCGGTTTGTACCACCTGAATTTTGCGTGAGTCGATCTGATCTAGACAATTGCCATGAACAACGTCACAGTAATTAAAATGTACCAAGGAATCATATAGCAGCTTTTTAATGGGAATAGAAACAGAAAATACAGCGGCACATATTCTTGGCATTCCTTTAATCAAAGATTCCATATTATTACCTCTAATTTCAGACCGTGCTATCTGAAACTTCTGCGCTGCTAGCATTTTTGAATTCTTCGGCCCAATTCATCACACACTACTTTAATTGACGACATATCTGCAGATTGAGTTGTACCAGTCATCCGTACCAACTTCCTTTCTTCCTCAAGTGACATCAAATAAATTCTACATAAACGACGCAAATGTTTGGGTTAATTATCTTTTTGGAAGGTAAAGTTCTGGCCATATAATTTCTTCTCAGATAATCGTCCTTACGCATCAAACTGCCTGCAGCAATATTACCAAAACAACCCCAAACCATCACACTACTTCCACTATGTTTCGCAGTAGGAACCACACATCGATTACTCACTCATTCTCTAGTCTGCCGCCTTACAAATAAAAGACGTTTTGAACTAAAGGTTTGGAATATGGATTCACCTATATAATGCTTTATACCATTGCTCACGAGACCAGCTCTATTGTTAAATAGCCCATTCCAATCTCTTTTTTCTTATTTTGTTGTTTCAGCAATGGCCATTTCAATGCTATTCTGCCATCTGCTGCAAGAAGTCTCCGATTAACTGGTACGTGAGACATTTACATTCTGGAAATATTGCGTTAGTAACTCATCGCACATTGCAAATTCCCTCTCCGCCAATATCATTCTGAATAAACAGACAGTCAAAAGTCAGCATTTCTTAGCGCTATCTTTGGTTAAGAAAATCGCTCGAAACCACGCTGATGATGCTGGATAGGGAGAAGAACGTCCGCGTGTTAACGTTTTTCTCTCCTCACATTGCCTTTCCCATAAATAATCCCACCAATACCATGAGTAGCTGTATTTTAGCAGCATGATATTAGGTATTGCATTCTAGGTATTTCTCGATGTGCCTTTAGCTTATCCAGCTTGAAAACTGTTGATAATGTTATGAGCGTATAAGACAGTAAAGAAAACAATGAAAATTTTCTCCAGCTTCGGTAAAATTGCCTCAAACTATTGACGGTTTCTACATTGGCATACAAGATTCATTATCCCAAACTGCTATTTCATATCGTAGTATATTTATTTCATAGGGTTTGCTTATGCCTAAAGTGTAACAACGTGGAAATTATCGCCAAATCAGCAAATTATTCAGAGATCGAATTGTCGGCTTTCGCAAAGACGGTTTTTCGTTCAGGAAAATTGTAAATCGTCTTAACCGAAATCAAACCATCATGCGCTCTTATCAATCACGGACTAGGGAGGGCAACGAAAGTGGTACAAGAGATTCCGAAGAAGAACTAAGTAAGTGCAGGACCTCCATTTTCGTCGGCATCTAATGTAATCCTATCGACCACATTTTGTATTACCATTTACAGTTAAACACCGACAGCAACATTTGAAGTGGCGCAAGTTGCGACAGCACTATAATGTGCAGTGGCTTAGTATGGTATTCAGTGACGAATCTCGATTTGTCGAAGGGATGCATGATGGTCGCATGAGATCGCGGTATTCAATTTTCTGTTAAACGGTTTATGCCCCGAATCACGGAAGTTACCATATAGATCTCAGGACTTATGGTGATGGAACCCCAAATCCTTACATTTCTTCTGTATTTCGAGGATTTACTTCTTTACCAGGAATATGCTCGTCCCCACGTAAGAAGAACTTCTCTAAACTGGTTCGAAGAAGCCCGTATCAATATCTTACTCTGTTCACCTAGGTCTCCCGACTTCTCGTCAATCGAACATGTGGAGCATTATAAAAAGAAACCTGAGGAACTTAGCAGTATTCACTCAGCAAACACTAGAAGCACTCTGGCATGAATTCCAGGTTCCCTAGCATATTGGCCACCTACTAGAATCAATATCACGATGGAGGAAGGAGTGTGGCATTAGTAACGAGGGGGCGGGAGGAGGAGGAGCAATACATAATTAATAAAAATAAAATTAAATAATCTTCTTTTTTTTGTTTGAAACTAAAATCAATTATATATATTTCTGCCTAATTTGATCAAAACATTCGTATCCCTTTTTGGTTTGGCAAATTCTACATATATCTTGTAGCATGTTATTCCAAGTTTCCCTTTATTCAAACATATTCTGGAACATCTGAAGTGCACTAGCAAAGCATATTGTATAAATAAGAATTAGAAATGCCAAATGAACATATTTTTCGTAATTACAATACCTCGGTCAATTAATCAAATTCATCTTATTGTCAGGTTTTATTTTTTTGGTTATGTTGCTTCGTTTTAAAAATTATCTAAGGTTTTAAACTATAAACGCGGTTCTGAATTTTAATGAACTTTATTGGTACATGAAGTACCTGTTTTTAGATTCCCTTGTTCAAATAGCATATGGAAGTTTTAGAGGATATCCTAAAAGACGCTAATCAATGAATATAAAAAAGTTATTCTACCGTAGATCGAGACCAAAATGCGTTACTTAATGATAGCACAGAAATCCATATGTAATTCTAATTTGTATTATTCAGATGTTGAAGTAGAATGAAACATTCCACGCGATGTAATAACTATTATTAAACAAACACGTTATTGTAATAGAACGAACTGTGCGCATACGTAATTATAGTTATACATATATATAATAAATACTTTAGTTCAGTGCATTTACACAACATAACGCGTTCGCAAATTCCTAAGTCTACATTTTTGGAATTCCTGTTTTCATCTGCATTTCGCGCACCAGCCAGCCGGAGCAAAATTCCACACGCCGGATTACAGATGGTAACAATTAGTTAAATCTAGTTTAATCCGCGGTAGCGACTAAATAATAGTAGGTACAGAACGGCGTGTCGGAAGTTACAGCGCTACAGTATGGAAAACCGCAATCGCTTATTACATTATTTCGATTACTGAAAGTGTGTTGCATATAAAATTTCCCTAATCTGTGTATATGCTTGACCAAAACTTAATAAACCTTTTGAAAATTCTAGTTTATTGAAATAAACATTGAAGAAAAAATAATCAAGAAAATACGATGAAAACCAAACAAAATCAATGCTTAAAAATAATTTAATACCATCAGCATAATAAATTATAATTTCCTTGTAACTACCAACGTTAAGATTCGTTTCCCGAAAAAATGCTGGATCCGGAAAGATTTGAACCTGTGCCCTCCCACTTTCCGAGCGAATGTGATACCACCAGCCTACGGGACGCTTACAAGTTCACTTTTAATACCTAGATAACGTAATGCCTGTAGATATATCATAATATTTCTGCAGATATAATATTATTTAAGCCAAGTTCTCATCAATGAATTTACATAGTGGTCTAGTGGTATGACTTTTACCCGAAAAGCGAGAAGGCGCAGGTTCAAATCCTGACGAAACCAATATTTTAACATTGATAATTACAAGGAAATTATAATTTATCATTATAAAAACTAACGGAAGCTTCATATTAATTTAATCATCAACAGCGTACATTATCATTTCACGTTTAACAACATTAGCAATATCGTTTATGCAAATTGGGTACATTAGGGATCCGACATTAGATAGTTTCTATAGCTTATCTAGGATTCTCTGTTAATTGGGTATGATTGTAAGAAAAAGGGTAATGGTCTTGAAAATCTGAACGAATTCTGTTTTTATAGAGATTGTAATGGTCCATCTGATCAAAGGCTTTTTGAAAGTCCAAATAAATAGTCTCAACTATCTATTGTCTCAGACACGTGTGAATAGCAAAATACATTAGCGCTGAAATACAAAGCAATGTTGCTTCTGAGAGATCCATTCGCGCAACTCTAAGAAAAGATGAGTGAAAAGAATGTGTTCAAATGTTTTTGAAATATTGCAAGATGAAGAGATTGAACGATAATGGTTGATTTCAGAAGGATCGCCTTTCTTGAGCACTGAGCATACTCGTGCCAACGTCCAAATTGGAGGAAATTTAGAATGCTTCAAAAAGAGATAATAATAATAATAATAATAATAATAATAATAATAATAATAATAATAATAATAATATTTAATGCCCAACAGATACAAATATCCAATTACAAGGCAATGTTAAATAATGTACACATGCAAATATAAATAACATAAAATTAAAGTATGTCAAATTAGAAAACTTAGTAACTAGTTGCTTTAATTTAAATTTAAAAAAAAAAGTAGTTTACCAGTGGTTAGGAAAAAGAGAGAACGGAAAAAGTATTCAACTAAGTGTAACGCACCATGATCTACATACCGTCAAAAGGGACGGTAAAGTGCAGGTATGTATATCCAACTCGGCAAATTCCATAGAGTTGAAATTGCTACACAATCTGTGTATTGGGGACCTGATGGCGATGTTTGTTCTAGGTGCGAAACAGTAAAATGTATTTGTTTGCCTAGATCCTGAACGTGGTACAATGAAGTTGATTTTACTCAACAACTCAGGGACATCAAGACCATTATGAAGTAAAGTAAATAGGAATTTACACTCAGCCTGTTTTCGACGTAGTTCTAATGAATCAATATTAAATGCCTCTAGCACAGCACTGTGGCTAAATCCATGTATCGGGTAAGTATTAAATCTTTTAAAGTACAAGATCAAATGTGACGCGCAAAGACTTGGCATATAAATAAGTGTAATCAAGAACGATAAATCTCCAAACAATATCTGGTCCTGACGTAAAAGAATTTTTCCGTTTCTTCGAATGTACTCGAAGAATTAGTCATGTCGTCAAAAACAAACAGATGGCTATTTTAGGATTCATTAAAGTATTCCGCAGAAGCATTTACTGCATCAGCAAGTTCAGTAGATCCAATACTATTGTACTTTATGCGTCCTTTATATCCAGGGTTGTTATGCTGAAGCCTCGAAGGAGGAATAAGGAACGACATAAAAGCAGCAAAATGATATGCCACAAGGAAAAGAAATTGCCAAGTATAGCAAAAGAAGCACAACAACTTATCAAGACAATGCGAAACAGAAAAACACTCCCGAATATTCAGACTTGAATGAAATCGTTGGGGAACAGAAAAACTCTCCGAAATATTCAGACTTGAATCAAATCGATGAAATCGTTGGGGAACAGATTTCTGGACCTGACCAAGTTCTCAGTTTCCTTTTGAAGGACTGCGCCAGTGTCCTTTCTCAACCATTGTGTATGATTTTCAACCTTACTTTAAAAACGTCAGTTTTTCCATATATTTGGAAACGTGCTAGGATTTGGTCTGTATTTAAAAGTGGTGTGCGATCAGACATCGGTAATTATCCACTAGTTTCAATACTATCCAATATTTCGAAAGTTTTTAAGATAGCAATTTATGAAAATATATATTCCACTGTTGCCAATCATCTTTCATTTGCTCAGTATGGTTTATCAATAAAACCATGCTGTATTCAATTGCAATTTGCAATTTTAACAGCTATGGACTACGCAAGAATCGATTCAAGATATAGGAACTTCTTAGAACAGATATACGATAATGCTATATCTGTTCGGATCATCCGAAAAAGGTTTTAAATTTTTTACATATTTAGTGTTTTCACTTTATAATAATTCATATGTTTCTACTCACATTAATTTCTACTTTCCATTTAGTTGTACAGAGATATTTAGTCTATTATTTGCTAGTGTATTTGCTGTTACCTTAATCTATGTATTCTGTAATTAGTACGGCTAAGTCTCACTAATGATTTTGCAAGGAAATCCCGGCAATTACCGCTATCTTTTCAATTAGGATTACATTTATTCCTGTTATGTTAATTATTCTCTTATATCATTAATTACCAAATATCTAAATATTTCATTTTCCAGAATAATCTAAGCAGCTTAGGATTGCTTATTAAGGTAAAACCGAAGTTGCTTATAAATAACGTCAGTGCGAGTTGTAAATCATTTGAAGTCAAGACAACCTGTAGCTCAGTAGAAAATATCAATATACTTATTATATTATGTGCAGTGTTTTATTCATCGAATGAATAATCAAAAAAGATGAAAAACTCCAGCCACAGATTCGTACAACATCGAAAATTCAAATTACAGATGACCACATAACATATAAAATTAGTGTTAAACGGGGAGTGGAACAAGGCGACACAATATCCCCTAAATTATGTGGCCCTGCCCTTGAAGATGCTTTCAAAAGTTTAAATTGGTACAAAAAAGGACTAAAATTTAGATGGCCGCCACATAAACCACCTTCGTTTTGCGGACGATATTGTACTGATCAGCACCAACTCTGAAGAATTACAAGAAATGATAGATGAGCTTGGAATGGTCCTGGAAGGAATAGGCCGTTCCATAAGTATTAGTAATACAAAAGTATTGTCCCGCAACAGCGCAATATTTAGAATGGGGAATAATAGTTTGGAAAAAGTGGAAGAGTAAATTTATCTAGGACACACACGGAAACTCGGGAAAGAAAATCGAACTGCTCAAATAAATAGAAGAGTGCGCGTAACATGGGCAGCCACAGGTAAATTCGGATTCATACAGGGTGGCGCAGGGGAACGGGAAATCTTGAAATAACGTCATTTCCACGAATAAATTCATAAAACTAGTAATTTATTAACGAAAGTGCATGTATGCAGCATGCCATTTATGCTTTTACAATCAAAATGTCCAAAAGTGTCTCTTAACTTTTTAAAGACGACATCGGAAGGATGCCCTCCCATTCGGCGTTCACACTCTAACAGCCTGTTATGAAAACTCTGGAATGCGCGGTGTAGCAAATCTTGGGGAATGGCAGTGATTTCTTGTTTAATGTTCTCCTTCAGTCCATGGATTGTTGCAGGTCGTGCACGGTACACCTTGCCTTTAAGATACCCTCACAAGAAGTCGAACACACTAAGATCAGGGGATCTCGCAGGCCATTCAATATCACCGTTACGTGAAATAATGCGTCTTCCAAACAATTGACGAACTGCTGCCATCGAATGTCGAGCAGTGTGTGACGTGGCTCCGTCCTGCTGAAACCACATGTTTTCCATGTTAAGATTAAGCTCGTACAGTCTCGGTGTAAAGAATGTTTGAAGCATTTCAACATATCGAGCGGATGTTACTGTCGCTGCACTACCATCCTCACGTGCAAAAAAATAAGGGCCGATAACACCATGACATGATATAGCACACCATATTGTGACCTTGTCGCTATGTAGTGGTCGCTGGTGTAACTCACAAGGATTGTCCTGGGCCCAATAACGAAAATTCTGTTTGTTTACGAAACCGTTCAGGTGGAAATGGGCTTCGTCTGATATCCATATGTTACCAACGAAATTCACGTCCTCGTTAATTTTAGCCAATATCTACCTACCAAACTCCATACGTGACGCTGGGTCTCGTTCATGTAATTGTTGCACAATTTGCAACTTATAGCGATAGAAATGTAATTCGTGCAGTATTCTTTGTAAGCTTCGTCGCTTAATCCCTAGCGTAGATGCATGCTGTCGAACGGAGCGGCGAGGACTTCTCTCGATTGCAGCTCTAACAGCCTCAATGTTCTCTGGGGTACGTACCGTTCGAATGCCACCTGGAGCTTTCTTTTTCAAGACAGATCCTGTTTCTTCAAAATTGCGCACCCACGTTGTAATCGCATGCGCAGATCGGACACGTCCATGATGTCCAAGCTGGTAATGCTGTTGAAATATTCTCAGCGCGGCAGTCGCACTATCACCATTTTTATAAAACGCTCTCACAGCTACTGCACGTTCCGCACCAGTCCAACGATCCATGATTACTAAATGGCAATGCGTTCACAACAATTGTGCGACGTTACGAACAACTGCCGGCTCTACAGTGCTGACAACGTTTAAAATTTCCCGTTCCCCTGCGCCACCCTGCACTAAAAGACTTCAAAGTACCAATTAACTTAAAAAGGGAAGTATTTAATATACTTCCGGTACTGAGATATGGAGTGGAGACTACGTTGCTCATAGATGACTTTGTTTTTAGAATAACAAGAGCAATAGAATCAAAGCAACGCAGTTACATATAAATCTAGCGAGATACGAAAAAAATGCTATATTTCACGATTGGTCCTACATACAAATATCCAACGTTTCTCCTCGTATCCCTCGTATCGAAAGCGCTGTTACGTAGTTGCCAGCAGGTTTTTCTAAATCAATTTAGGCGAAGCAACGAGACGGAGAAGTTTATTTGATCTTGGATTACATTTTAAAGTCGTGATTGATTTTGTTTCAAGTGGAATATTCATGTTCCTTGCATTTCATATCAAAGAAAATCAGATCAAAAGGTAAACGGAGGTGCCGTTTTCCCAACTGCACGTTCTTACCAGTACGTATGTACGTACATCTACCGTATACGTATAGCGGATGATGCGGAAAGGAGGAAGTTGGAACGAGAGCACGTTTTCGTTCGCGAATGTGGCATCGGCTCAGCGCGCGAGCTCATTTCTTTCGGAGTTTATTTGATTTTGTTATGTTTGTACGCGTGATTTTCCATTCGCGTATTACCTTCATTATGAATTTCCTCGGTGAGTGTCGGATTTTGCCCGCGATACATCGGCGGTTAAGGATGTTGGAAGTGTGTCTTGCTCGGGGGATTTATCGATCCGGAAGAGGAGTCGGTGAAAAGCGAGGAAAAAGAATGTGGATGTTTGCTTTTTCGCGAACGTTTTGCGTGCAGTGGCTGTAGTATTTTTATTCGATTTTGAACCGCATCCAAAAGAGAGACGACGAATTATTACTTATCATTCATCAGGGAAGTTTATTTTTGCGGCTAAGTTTTTTTTATTTTCAAATTCATTCACTTCAAAAGCTTCATTTACAAGTATAGTAAAAAAAATAGAATTTGAGATATTTATTGAAGAATACCTTGGTTTTGTTCAATCTTTTGAAAAATGTTAAAGTATAAAATTTCAAATAAATCGGATAACGTTAACACATCCACGTTGATTCTAAACCTCGAAAGTAAACATATACACTAGGGTGACAGAATAAAGTAGACACCTACAAATTAAAAAAAAGATTCTGTTTTCGTTGTATATACAAAATATTTTAAAATTTTTAAATTAGACTTTTACTTGCGTGAAGTGCTGCGAGTCGTCGTGGCATAGAATCTATTAAATGATTAATGGTGTCTTCTGGAATATTTAACCACTCTTCTGCAACAACTGCCACGAGTTCTTTCTTATTGCTGGGTTTTCGGGGTCGTTTCACCATATTTGTCTGGATTATGTGCCAAACATTCTCTATCGGATTCATGTCCGGTGATTGGCCTGGCCACGGTAAAATCCGAATCCCCTATTCCTCTTTCCAGGTTGTTGTTTTTGCTTTGTGGCAGGGTGCTCCATCCTCCATAAAAGTGGCGTCTTCTTTAGATAAACTGGCGTTGTCATATATCGGTAGTAGTCCTTCTGTTAATATTTGGATATATTTTGCCGCATTTATATTTCCGTCGCAGATTACTAATTGCGATCTTCCACCATACCATATCGCGCCCCACACCATGATGTTCACACTGGCGTATTTCACCGTCTGATGCAAAAATTTGTTGTCCAGTTGCTGTGACGAACGTGTCCATATCCACGTACGACCACCATCACTTAATTGGCAGTATCTGCTTCCGTCTGAAAAAATGACAGACCGCCTAAACTCTTCGGGCTTCGTTCGCATTTCGATTGCCCAAGCCATTCGGCGCCGTTTTTGAAATGCCGTAAGGAGAGGTTTTTTCTTTGCCACCCTTTTATACATCCCCACACTGTGGAGGTATCGCAGAACGGTGCGCTGACTTTTCTGTGAAGTTGCCGCAAGCGCATTTCTACTTTTTCGCGGTTCTCTTAACACTTCGCGCACAAGCACCCCTTTACTTCTTTCAGAAGGTCCGGCACAACCTGGTCTCGGCTCCACTGTTGTTTTTTCCTTGCGTTTGGATTGTGTAATCACACGGTTAACTGTGGACAACGGAATATTTAAAGATTTACTTATTTCACGTTGCGAAGCGCCGCGTTCACTCTGGCCAACGATGCGACCCCGGGTGAAGTCGCTAATATCACTCGAACCTTGTAAGCAAGGCATAGTTGTAACGATACTAAACTATGACGAATTTCTTCCGATACATCTACCCCTATCCTAATGACAAGAGAAAGTTCTTAATTCGTCCTTAGAATTTAGCTGTTTACATATTTATACCGCTTTACCTGGTATCTATTTTATTCTGTCACCCTAGTGTATTCTTCCCTATAATATCAAACTTAAATAAATAATACCGTAGGTATTCAAAATTATAAGACATAGCACTTGATTTCGGATTCAATAGAAGTGCAGCCACACACAACCACACATAGCCACACACAGCCACAGCGACATAACTTTGGTTTCGATTAATCAATCAAAACAGGCAATTTTAACAATTTAATAACCATCTAACGGAAGAACAATAAAAATAGATGCACAGACTACGAAAAGGAGTTTGTAGACTGAGATATTTTTTACGCCCACAAGTATCTAAAGAAAATCATACAACTAGCTTTTGAATAAGATCCCTTTCGTTATTATAAAAACATTTTAGGAAAATGTATATACACATGGTTTATTTAATTATTTATTGAAAGTATTACTATACGAACAAATTTTGAAATGCGCTATTAGAGTACTTTATTAACGTTACTAGAAGCAAAATAAGTAATCTAATTCCAGAACAAGTGATTGGAGATCTCAAATATACATGGTTAATTTGATGAATATTAACCAGTCAAATGTTTCTAGAGCAATAGCTAGATACAGAGAAAACGGTGACTACATACGAAGACCGGTCCCAAGTCGGCCAAGCCGTAGTGCTCAAGATGATCGGTATTTACGAGGGGAGGTCCAGAAGTTCGTGGAATGAAAGGATTTTAAATAAAATAAAAGAATAAATCTATTTTTCCTTTTCAATATAATCACCCTTAAGCACAATACATTTATTAGATCTATGAATTAATTTTTCTAAACCATCATAAAAATATTTTTTATCTTTCGCCTCAAAATTGGCCAAAGTTGTCTCCTTTACCTCATTGTCGTCGGAAAACTTTCTTCCACGTAAGTCTTTTTTTAAATTGGGGAACAAATAAAAATCACCAGGTGCCAGGTCTGGACTGTAGGGTGGATGGATTACTGATTGAAATCCATGCTTGTGCAGAGCAGCCATTGCAACTTTGCTCTTGTGAACCGGCGCATTGTCTTGCAAGAGCAACACACCCTTGGTCAATTTTTCTCGACGTTTTTCCTTGATGGCCTCTTTTAATTTTTCTAATACCTCTGCGTAATATTTTCCGGTTATGCTCCTACTTTTTTCTTTGTAATCAATCAATAATATCCCCTCACAATCCC
Organism: Trypoxylus dichotomus; assembly: GCA_023509865.1. Lineage (NCBI taxonomy): Eukaryota > Metazoa > Arthropoda > Insecta > Coleoptera > Scarabaeidae > Trypoxylus > Trypoxylus dichotomus. The sequence goes on from CM042081.1 coordinate 43,447,389, forward strand.
AAAAAACAATAGCCATCAATTTTCCATCCGATTCTGACACTTTGAATTTCTTTGGCGGTGGTGCCTCCTTTTTACGCCATTGCATGGACTCCTGTTTGGGCTCAGGCTCAAAGTGATGAATCCATGTTTCATCTCCGGTAGCAATCCGCTCCAAAATCTGTGCAGGTTTATCTCCACACAGCTTCAAAAACTACTCATTCAATTAGTTACCCCGCAAAAGTTTCAATCCATAGAGATTCGTTGAATTAACAGAATTATTTTTCAGAGGGTAATAATAAATATGACGAACTATTAATAATTTGAAGTTTTGCAATTCATTTTGCGGATAGTGCAGAAAAAGACATTATTTTGGTGCAAATCACACTGGCCAACAAATAAATCTGTTTTTTTGCTGATTAGGATCTTGCACTTGTTTTTAACTAATATATGTTAATGACGAATATGAAACTCATTTTTCCCTATCACGTCACCTTTTCTGTCTACGACATTTCTTGTTTGGCATTTCCAAAATTCTTGAGAATAGTTAACTAAATTCAGCAAATTCTTAATAGTTTAAATAATTATAAGGATATTGTAAGTGGACCTTTGGTCGACAGAGAAAAAGTATTCTTTCACCTCCTCACATCAAATTTGGTTCCATGAAGCAATATGTTAAAGCTCTAGATTTGCAAGGAGACGGTTTCAAGTACTTATGTCAAAAGTTTCCACGACTAAGTTACGACAAAATTAAAGCTGGACCTCAAATTAGAACTTTAATTACAGATCCAAATTTCATCTGCTCTATGAACGAAGCTGAAAAAGAACAATTTTCTTGGAAAGAAAAAAGTTTCCAATTACAAAGATCTAATGAAGTCAATACTTCAAAAAATTTCACCGCCTAGGTTGTAACTGAGCATAAAGCTTCATTTACTTCATGGTTGTCTTTATAAGCTCCCCGAAACTGTGGGTGTTGTAAGCGATGAATAAGGCAAAAGATTTCATCAAGATTTAAAAACTATGGAAACTCCGTACCAAAGAAAATGAGATCCTCATATGATGGATGACCTACTTTTGGAGTGTTCAAAGGGACCGCCAAACCAAATCACGCAGCAGAAAGTGCGATATTTGTACTATATTCGTGATTATCATTGTATTTAAACAAATAAATTAATTAAAATGTTATGCTTTGTTTATATCTCATTCTTAAGTAACAACTTAGCCGCATTAATAACGTTTCAAAGAGCATAATATGGGGAAGAGTTAAATTTTGACGTGATACACAAAAACTAATATGATTTTCGGATTTAGCACAAGTTAGTAAAAAACAAGTCATACATAGAAGTCAGCAAAAATTGTGTTGGGCAGTGTTATATTAATAAATATTTCCGTTACCTTTGGAATTGTACACACACTACAGAGCAAAATTCGAGATAATAGCAATACTCGCAATCGATATTAATAAATTTTAAAGATAGTATACCGAGCGACATCTCTTGAAAAGCTCTAGAACTGAGACGAAAAAGTGGGGATGGAAAACGAGACGCCTCTTTGAAAGTATCCGCCCTGAGGTGTGGTTTACATCGTAGTGGGGCTAGATTACAAATTAGCAGGGTGGGGGCAGTGTAATGGCTGCCAGAATCTGTCAGTCCGTAGAATATAATAGGAGATATCTTATTATCCTGGAGTCCTGGTGTAGTAATGCTTCTAATTTGGTCCCGTGGGAGAGGCGCTGCCGACTTGTTTCTCGCCGGATCCTTGTCTCTTTCGACTCCCCCGCGTACACCTCATTACTATGGATTTTAGAAATTTAATTTCACTTTGATAAGTGATTAAACGTCACTTCTTCCATTGGTCTGGCGAAAACCGGATTAGAATTTTAAATCCGCGAAAATTATTCCGTATCCGAAGTAGTAATGCTAATTCCATGATTTAATGAAAGACGTTCCTCCTGTTTCCTACAAAAGAGATTCTTACCCGCACTCTATAGAATTACATATTCTCATGCCTCGGATAAGTAACTTCGTTTTCAATAGATTTATTAATTGAAACGGGATTTCTTTTACGGCAACAGCTTACTTAAAGCAATGTCACAAACGTACACGTAAGTAATAACAAATAAAGGAAAATTTTCCCAAATTTAATGTTAAAGCACAACACCAGATGTCGCGAATTCCGATTTAAATATATTCTTATAACTATTGAGGAAACTATAGTATTGACGCAAAAAAACTGGAATACTCTAAACAAAAAAAAATAAAAAATTTGGTTCACGTTCTCTTAACAGCTGTGCTGTAATTCCATAAACCAGAGGAATTTCTTTCTATCGCTAGCAAGTTTTCCCGACCACCAAAATAATAATTGGAGAAATATTCAGTTTGTAAAATGAAAACAAGCGTAATCCTACATCTTTAAAGTAATAAATTCAAAATTTACACTATTTCACAGTGTAGATTAACTATTTATAATGTAAAGTCTTCTATATATTATTTCCTTTTGGTTTCTAAACATGCTACGTAACCTAATGACTGATATTTTGTTCGATACATTAAATAAACGAAAGAAAAAAAAACGTAATTACAGAACAAATGCAATCCATGTACGAGGACGACCTGAAATGTTTTCGGAATCGACAAGAAAAATTGGCGTGGTTTTTTATTTTTATTTTTCGATGTTGTCTCCTCGAAGATGAATACACTTTTCCAAACGGTGCTCCAGTCTCTTCAAGCCGTCGGAAAAGTAGGATCTTTCGAGGTCTGCAAAATAGCTATCTGTAGCGGCGATGACGTGCTCATTTGAGGCAAATCTCTTTCCTCCCAGAGATTTTCCCGATTTGGGAATAGGAACAAGTTGCTGGAGACTAGGTCCGGTGAATATGGCGGATGAAAGAGCGCAAATCATTCAATTTGGACGTGACAATGCGGCGGTGCATTGTCGTGGTGGAAAAGCACCTTTTTCCGCTGAAAACGAGGCCGTTTCTCCTTCAATACTGCATCGAATCGTGTCAATAAATCGCTGTAGTATTGCCGCGTGATCGTCCTTCCCTACTGCAGGTAGTCGATGAGAATCACGCCTTTGGAATCCTAAAAAATGGTCGCCAATTCGTCCGAAAAAGTCCACTGCTTCGATTGTTCCTTGGTCTCCAGTATATGGATCCAAGTCTCATCCGCAGTTATGAAATGCATGAAGAGATCCCTTGGATTGCGTTGGATCCTGACCATATACTCCTCCGAAACGGTCATCCGGTTTAGTTTTTACTCCGGTGTGGGCAAACGCTGTACCCATCGCGCCGAAAGCTTTTTCATACCCAAAATTTCGTGTAGGATATGGCTAACGCGTTCTTCTGAGATGCCTGTTGTCTCTGCTATCTTTTTCAGCCTCAATCGGTGATCGGCTAATACAAAGTCATGAATCTTGTCGACCATTTCATCGTTGGTAGCGGCTTTCGGGCGTCTACTGCATGGTTCGTATCTTGTGCTCGCGCGGCCACGTTTGAACTCTCTCACCCATAAGCTGATGGTCGAAAATGACGGAGTACATCCGCCATGAACCTCTAGCAAAATATTTCGAATTTCCGTGGCCGTTTTCCCAGCCATTCAGAAGTGTTTTATCACTGCACGAAATCCAATTTTATTCATTTTTGCGAAACCGCCTAACTTTCTACACAAAACACACTCTTAAACAACAACTACTGAGAGTAGATGTCTGAACAGCCTTTCGCCAGTTACAGGGGACATTAGCCGGCTATGAGTCTTTGTTACGCCTGCGCCTGTGGAGCGTCTTAAGATGATATTCGTTCTCAGTGAGGAAAACCACAGAAAACTTCAAGCCTGAGAAACAAGCACGGGCTTCAAACCAGGGACCTCCGGACTGATAGGCAAGCGCGCTAGGCACTGAGCCGCCAGCCCAATATCATAAATATTCAGGATACCAGTGACCGTAGGCCATCAACTACAAAACCACGTAAAATCGATAGAGGCGAATATAGCCGAGAAGCAAAGGGAATTTGTGATATTATTATTATTTGTCAGGTCAAAGATAATTTTAGCTTTACTAGAGACTTAACTGCAACTTCTCTATTTTATGCTGATTAATTTACTCATTACAGGTACACGATTTTCCTGAAAATGTCTTTCAGAAAACAGTTAAGTCTTAGCTTAATTTATGAAACATAAGATTTTATTTAAATCAATTTTGAGTTTGCTTCCATTTTATGATATTATTTCACAACAGTGAACAAAGCGTGACTTTTAGTGAAACTTTAAAAATCCTCATTACAATTCCAATGACATCAGCTGAAGCAACACGGTGTTTTTCTACTTTGAAAATAATAAAAACTTTCTTAAGAAACAGCGTGGCACAACAAAGACTTTCTGCATTGGCAATCCTTTCTTCTTCCAGATTTTAATCAAAGAGTTAGAGATTAATTTGTTGCTAACAAAGATCGTCGCATGAATTTTCTATTTCATTAAAATCAGGATATTACTGAGTTTTAAAAATCTTCTTGTTATTTCTTCACAAGTAACCCAGCAAAAATAATTTTTAATGCAGCATATGTAGTCACCGACTATAAAAGGTATTAGTATTCACAAAATTTGCAACTCCCACATTTTTTAAGTACAAGCCATCACTTCTTTAAGCCATTCTAATTTTATTTTTATGTGTCTTATACATTTACTGTAGTAGACGATGAACTAGGGAAATCAATAAAACAAACTAATTGGGCAAATAATTTCTACAACGCCCCTGTCAATTTCAGTTAGTCTCTTGTAGAATTATTCGGTACTAAGAGAGCAAAAGTAAAATTACACCCCGTACACCAAAAATTAAAGATTTTTTTGCAAAATCGACAAATAATCTTATTAATTTTATGTTTACTATCTCTTTGCCCTTTATTTTAGCTCGAACTATTATAAAAGGATTAATGGATGTCAAGAATGCATTTAAAATACGTAAAGATATAAATATAATAAAAGGATTTGGAATATCTGAAATGAAACCTATTTACTAAATATAATCCGGTCTCGAACCTGGTTTTATCAATAACATAATAAGTCAAAAATAATCCTTTATTATACAATAAAAAAATCCGCTAACATTCCAGGTATTTTTTTACGCCAGGACCGTTACTGTAAATTTACAAGTGGATAGCAGGCGAAAATGAAGCTTTAAAATTACATTTTGAGAATTACAGCATTTAGTTGTAAAGGTACAAAGAAATCATTAATTGATCTATTAATATTCCTGTCAGCTTTCTATATAATTGCCACACAGTTGTATATATTTTTACATGTGTAAAAATGTAATATTTCATAAAATATATACTTAGCAACAGAAATATATTCTGATTCCAGCCGTGTGCTTGTTTCCACATGACGTTCAATTATTTATACTGCTGATTTTTCTGTGAAAGTTTAAAGCAATCACTAAATACTACTTCAAAAATTAGTTGACGTATGGAATACATGGTTTAAGATTTTAAATATTATGATATAATATACGTTGAATATAGGCACAAATTTGCCATTAGAGCCAATGCTTTAAACCTCCTTATGCCTCCTTATTCTAAAAAAAAACTGTTCCATATATTAGCCTTCAAACAAGACGCGATTAACAATATCCGTTTGTTGTGTTGACGAATTCATGGCCGCATAGGCACAGGTGACGAACCACGCAATGAACGCCCAGAACTTCTACCAACGATGAAATGGTCGACAATACTCATGATGTCGTACCAACTTATCGCCGATTGAAGGTGAAAGAAACAGCAGAGACAACAGACATCTCAGAAGAACGCGTTGGCCATATCCTACACGAAATCTTGGGTATAAAAAAGCTTTCAGCGCACAAAAACGAAATCAGCTGACCGTTTCGGAAGAGCATCTGGCCAGGATACAACTCAAGCCAAGGATTTTTTTCATGCGTTTCGTAACTGTGGATGAGACTTAGATCCATCACTACATACCGGAGACCAAGAAACAGTCGAAGCAGTTGACTTTTCCAGGCGAACCGGCTCCGAAGAAAGCATGCTCATGCCCTCAATTTTTTGGGATACCCAGAGTGTGATTCTCATCGACTATCTCCAGAAGGAAAGGACGATCACGGGGCAATACTACAGCGATTTGTTGAACCATTTGTTGCAGTATTGAAGGATAAGCGGCCCCGTTTACAGCGGAAAAAAGTGCTTTTCCACCACCACAATGCACCGGCTCATTTATCCCGCATCGTCGTGTCCAAATTGAATGAGTTGCGTTACGAATTAGTCTCGCATCCTCTATATTCACCAGACTTAACCCTCAGAGAGTTTTTCTTATTCCCAAGGCTGAAAGAATCACTGGTAGGAAACAGATTTGCCTCAAATGAGGTCATCGCCGCTGAGATGGCTATTTTGCAGACCTCGAAACATCCTACTTTTCCGACGGCTTGAAGAGATTGGAACACCATTTGGAAAAGGGTATTGATCTTCGAGGAGACTTCATCGAAAAATAAAAATAAAAAACCACACAAATAGCGCATCGCTTCTGGAAACATTTCAGGTCGCCCTCGTAACGCATGAAAGGTGTCAGTATTGCCTGTATCCATAGGCTCTTATGCTACAGGCTGTATTTAATTTGGAAAAGGACTTGTCTAAAAAACAATAAGATCTTCTATTTGCTTATGATTCTCTGCAATTCACAAAATGAAGATCCTACAACAATCTGTTGGAGGCTATTACTTCAACTTATTGCTCACGTTTCTACTACGAAAAGAACGAAGTCAAATAACTTCAGTTATTTACCAAACAAAGACTGCAAGCTCGCCTTTACATAAAGCTGGAACTTCAACGTACCCCCTCCAAAATGCAGCGTGAATGATGAATTACGATGAAAGGTATTCAGCATTCCGCTTCTCTTATAACAGTTGGTCTCCAAATCAGGTATTCATAACCCGTAGCTCTGCAATTGCACCACGATTTAATATTCAACGTGTCGTAAAATTATTCGGTCACGTTTTCCAAGCCGGAAACAATTGGTTGCGTTTTCGGCGCATGAGATGTGACCCATACGCGTCGCACTAACGTACACCTAGAAACCGAATCCGAGCTAATGCAGGTTGCTGGTTAAATATCATCTCGACGTCTCCCTGTCTAAATATTATGTTGATGGCTAATTGCTGTCTGTCTGACGTGCTACGGCGTCCAGCACGATGCAAGATGCTGAGTCAGCTGTCATAATGATGTGAGATGCGACTTTTTCTTACGAAACGGGAACCTAATTCTTTGTTCTACTAATTAGTCGTGATTGTAAGTTGTATTTTACACTGTTGCTGCTAAAAAATATACGTGATTATGTAAAACAAATTATGGACGGGTAGAAAGTGTGATGATGCAGCTACAATGTAAATATACTCAAACGATTCAGGACGTTTATAATTTGGTATGTCCAAAAGAGTAATAAACAGATTCGGTATTGTAGCAACTCTCTCAATATATTTCGCTTTTTTATGAATCGTGTCAATTAACACCTCGAGGCACATACGTATGAAACAACTTTTAACGATCTTTTACTTCACTTAGTAACGTAGGTGCACAGTTAACTAGCTTTCATTTTGAGAACCTTAAAGGAAATGATACAAAATTCTACAAAATGTAGTCATAATCTACTTTCATTTACGGGTTCACGCTAGTCTTAAATTTAATTCAATTTACCACTTTCTTATTCTACCTTCAACACTTCGTTAGCTAATCCTTTTCATTATTACTTTCGGTTTTATTATACTTGGGAGCTTGAGGTTCCAAGAAAAGCTTACCCTAAATGTTGTTATATCAAGACAAAGCTAGTATGTTTTGTATGTGTGTATTGTTTTGAAGAATACAAATATAAGCAATGCAGTAAAAATAATTCTTTAAGCAATCTTTTCTAATACCATAAAGTCAGAATTCATTAAAGATGATTTCGTTTCGAGAAATATTGTTTGAAACGTTAGAGCTAATCTGATATTTTGGAAACCTCAATTTTTTCTTTATGTTCATTTTGGTTCTCAGTAATTGCAAAGCGGTGTCGGCAAATCCGTGATCATAATTCTTCGCTTCTAAAAAGTTTTATTAAGCTATAATACTGTTCAGAGCATCGTTCACAAGAAGGTGCTACCAAAATTTCTTTAGCACGGAAGATTTGTGTGTATCTTCCTCGCCACAAACAGGTTTTGTGGAGAATCTACTTCCTAATAATAGTGATAATAATAATACGCTTTTACTTCATAATGCCAAGGCATGAAACACCACAATGACGATAATGAGAAAACTAACGAAAAAGAAATGTTCACAATTCAATTACCTAGAAAATTATTTGGCTTGTGCAAACATTTCTGAATCAGTATCTCTTTTAAACATTTTTTGAAGTGTTTCGCTTAATATGGCTTGAATTTGTAAGGTACCTTGTTTCAAACATTTAGGGTCTGTGTAACTACACCTTATATCTTGTTTACGTTAGGTAAGGAGTTGCCTTTTGGCATTCCCGAGTACTGTAGTTGTGATTACTTTGGTGCTCAATAAGCAGTTCATCATAAAGCTTTTTCTCGAATATAACGCAGGATGAAGATCCAGTCGACAACCATGGAGTTTCACCAGAAAATGTTAGCATATGATAACCGGAATCTGATACATGTATGCATGTGGCTTGAGCTTTTGCTCAATTTAGTCTTTTCCGTTTGTGTATGGAACTTAATCGTGGCTTTCTTACTGCTATACGACCTCACAGATCGGTTTTTATTTTATTTAGTCTTCGTTCTACTGTAGATACTTACCGGTTAATGTCGTTGTAAATTGAATTCTCTCGTAATTTGCGGTCTAGTAAGGTGACGATTTCTTAGGGAAATCACTCGGATGCATTGGTCATCTCGTTGCGTCATCCCCAATTTTCTACTATAAGCACATTATTGCTGTATAGCCATAATAAAATTTAATGCGGGAGTCCATTGTTTTGTGTTTGAATGGATTTTGTAGGTAAGTTTTATTGTTGTGTTATGAATATATATTACCAACATTAGATTGTAAATGCCATTCTCAGAAGACTAGTATGAATTTCTCTAAATATTTTTAAAATTATTCTAAAAACAATATACTAGGTGCGATCAAACTTACGAATGGTAATGTATAACCGTAAATTAATTTTATTATGGAAATAAATTACGTTAAATTAATCAGATTTCTATTGAAAGATAAGGACTCTATTAGCAAATCATCCAAATGCAGAAGAATAAGTGAAGGCCAAAAATTTATTTTACTTCTGGTATAGCAATAGAATAGTACTTGTATTGAGCTAACGCATTGAAAGATTCAAGTTTCAATAAACTGCTTTAAACGAATATAATTTTGCATTTGTTGTTCCACAATGTTGCTCTTCTTATACAAATTTGATACCAATTCGTTAGACAAGTTGTGTCAGACAAGTGCAACCAACCTTCATTGAAAATTTTTAATCAAAATGCATTGATAATTTGCAATAGTTTTGGTGTTATTAAAGTTTTAAAACCGAGAATATTATTAAGAAATAAGATTATTAAAAAATATATATAAAAAAGAACTTCAGCTTGTTTTAAAATTTTAAGTATTCTATCGTGATGTATTATGCGTTCTTCTGAATACGGTGACGTTTCAGATTCATCCACACCTAGTTTCACTATTGACCGGTTATAAACGAACTATAACACTTTTCTTTATTTTGTTTATTTTTATGTAAAATTAGAATTAGATTATTTATGTTATTTCTTCGGTTCGTGTTGTATTCATCACGTTTTAGATATAGAGAATATTATTATTATTTTTTATTATTTGGAAACTATCCACACAATTTCTATATCTCTATCCCTTAAATTATTTGTCACAAAAGAAAATGCGTGCATAGTATTTTTTTGTGACACATAACTTTCCAGAAATTAAAAACAAGCGCTAGTACTACTTATTAAAAGCATCACTTATATTAAGATACGAATTCAGAAACTGGAAATGGCGTCTGTACCTACTTGAGACAGCTGACATGTCATTATATTATTAAGGTTGGGACTCGTGGGTTATTTGAAGAACGTCTCCTCGAAATGTGATATTATCTCTATTTTGTTTTGTTTGGGAAAGGATTGCTACCGTAGAATCTTAGTATCGCAGCCATTAATTCTTTTCTCTTTCTGTGTAACTATGCTTATGTTCACAAATAGATTATAATCTGAATCCTTCGCTAGTGTTGTGTGAATGCTAGGTAGGTATTATTGTAATAGTCGTCATGTGATGATTACATTGTATAAGTACAGGACATCGTGTCTAATATAAGAAAATCTCTTTTAAATTGTTTTTTTTTTGCTATATTTATTTTACTTTGTTGTTGTTGTTGTTGTACACATAAAATATATTTGCCAGTGACGGGTTATAATATTAAGAATTTGCAGAGGCCATATTGTAAAGATTTAATATAGTACAAGATGTTACAAAATCTATTTCCTCTTTATTTCTTGCTGGTTATTAAATTGACTCTAGAACTAATATTAGCTAAAATCTACGTATTTTTAAATTTATTATAGTTGTACATAGAAATCAGATTATATGCACAATGCATATATTTTATTTTTGTATATGCGTAAAAATGCCTAAATATGCAATTTGTGTAATCAATAATTAACGCTTTAATTTTTAATTTTAATTTAATTAATTAACTATAATCTGTGTAATACGTCTACATATAGACTATACTTAAAGATATGCAAAAGAAATATATGCACTTTGCACAATATAAATGTTTACTAAATACAGTCTAATCAATAAATAAAATTTACAAGTTTTAAATTAAATAACAAAAATAAAAAATGGTTAATACTACATTTAAATTTATATACAAAGAGGATGTTGATGGAAGTGTACACCATTTTTGAAGAAAAGTATAATAATGGGAGTGACTTATTTCAAAGTTCATAAATAACACATGGGCTGACAAGTCCCGGGCCTAACAAAGAAAACACGGTTTTTCTGGTTCAAAATTAGCTTTATTCATCAACGTAATCTCAATCAAGAGCAACGCAATCATTCCAGCGCCGCTCTAACATTTCAATACCACTTTTGTACAACGATTTATCTTTTGCCTCAAAATAGGCCTCAGTTTCAGCGATAACCTCTTCATTCGTGCGATATTTCTTACCGGCGAGCATTTTTTTGAGGTCTGCGAACAGCCAGTAGTCGCTGGGAGCCAAATCTGACGAATACGGTGGATGTGGGAGCAATTCGAAGTTCAATTCATGTAGTTTTGCCATTGCTTTGATTGACTTGTAACACGGTGCGTTGTCTTGATGAAACAACATTTTTTTCTTTGCCATATGCGGTCGTTTCTTTGCAATTTCGGCCTTCAAACACTCCAATAACGCTATATAATATTCACTGTTGATGGTATTTCCTTTCTCAAGATAGTCGATGAATATTACACCACGCACATTCCAAAATACCGAGGCCATAACCTTTCCAGCCGATTGTTGTGCTTTCGGGCGCTTTGGACGAGGTTCACCAGTTGCTGTCTACTCAGATGACGATCGTTTTGATTCCGGAGTGAAGTGATGGATCCACGTTTCATCCATTGTCACATATCGACGCAAAAATTCCGGTTTGTTACGTTTAAACATGGCCAAACACTGCTCAGAATCATCAACACGTTCTTGCCTTTGGTCAACAGTGAGCAAACGCGGCACCCATTTTGAACAGAGCTTTCTCATAGTCAAATGCTCATGCAATATAAAGCCAATACGTTCTTTTGATATCTTTACGATGTCAGCTAACTGACGCAACTTCACTTTTCGATCATTCAAAACGATTTTGTGGATTTTTTTTATGTTTTCTGGTGTTACCGCCTCATTTGAACGTCCACTGCGTTCTGCATCATCGGTGTCTCTACGACCACGTTTGAAGTCAGCAAACCAACGTTTTATTGTTGTTTCTGATGGGGCGGAGTCCCCATAACACTTTTCAAGCCATTGCTTCGCTTGAACGGTATTTTTTTCTCATCAAGAAGCAGTGTAAAATTAAAACACGAAATTATTTTTGATCCATTGTTTTGAAAATAACAAAAGTAGCGTGACTCTTAGCGCAATAACTCACAAACTAATGAATAGAATATCATGAAATTTTAACAGCTGTCTTTTGAAGGTTAGTACTAACTGAGAAAAAGGTGACTGCAATAAAACTAGAGTCATCTATGTTTTAGGCCCGGGACTTTTCGGCCCATGTGTTACATAAAAAAATGGTACACATGCTTGAAAAACCGTCAAAAAGAAAAGAAAACCAACCAAAGAATCATTATAATTGATAGCTAAACAAATACAAGGAGGAAATAGATCATTACAGGAATTTTCTTTCGGTTTTCCTCTTTTGTCCAATTAATTTCCCTTTTGTCAAAACTATTTCCTTATTTGTCAAGACAAAACAACAAAATCTCGAACGAGGTACATGCTTTAATAGTCAGAGGAATGAACAACACTAGTTCGCCAATTCCAGATAGGGCGATAATTTAATATTTTTAACACTGAAAGAAAAATAGTTACAAAATAAGGAACGAGATGAAGAAAAAGTGTTGGGCATCGTCCCAATAAATTTACTCAAGAGGAACAATAAAGAATCTGTAATTTAATTGATGGAGATTGCACTCTAACACTGAAACAAATAAAAACCAAACTGTTAGAGCAAAATCCAGAATTAGAGGTGAGCTTCTCGACCATTGACACAGCGTCAAAGGCATTTCATTATTCTGTAAAACGGGTTTCTCTTGTACTAGAAAGACGTAACGTACTAGATATGATCTGAAATAAGTTGAATTATGACAACAGAATAATGGTTGATAAAGAGCAAATATATTTTATTGATGAATTTGGGATTCAACGGAATTCTAGAAGATCTTATGGAAGATCATAGAAAAGTAGTAGCGTCAACAAAGTTAACACCCAATTAAGAGGCCGTGATTATTTATTATATTTATTCACCATTCAAGGCCTGTGCTTTACAATGGCGAACACTTTGAAGAATTCTTGACAACTTTGATTGACCACTTAGGCCAAGATAATACACTAGGATGACAGTGCTGCGAGTCGTCGTGGCATAGAATCTATTAAATGATTAATGGTGTCTTCTGGAATATTTAACCACCCTTCTGTAACAGCTGCCACGAGTTCTTCCTTATTGCTGGGTTTTCGGTGTCGTTTCGCCATATTTGTCTGGATTATGTGCCAAACATTCTCTATCGGATTCATGTCTGGTGATTGGCCTGGCCATGGTAAAATCCGAATCCCCTGTTCCTCTTTCCATGTGGTTGTTGCATGTTCAAATTCATAATCGTTCTGAAGCTGTAACACAAGAACATTGCCAAAACTATGTTCGACATATAGAAACATATTTAGGAGATTCCCTCAACAGAACATGAACGCAAGGAAGCCTCACCGCTTTTTAAAGTGTGCACTAACACATTTAAAATACAATTATTTCTTGCATTCGTTATTTCATCTACCGTCAGCGATATTTTTTGATCTTTTAACTCTGCCTTCATATGATTCGTAATCCTGTTTTTCACTTAATGGAAATTATACTGCAATTGACCTCTTGTTGGCAATCTCCACTTCGGAACGTATTTCACCCAAAATTTTCGAAATTTTTTATTGTCTACAATATTTTGTGGAGTGTTGCACACACTTAACGTATAAATAGAGTCATATAGAAATTTATAATATGATACATAATTTGCTATTAACATATTCTTTACACAAAAATATTGTACGGCAAAATTTTGATATTGCAAACAATACATTTAATAATAGTGCCAACCGATTTGCCATCATCAATCTAATCCGACATTCATACATATACTAACCATACGCGCATGAATCCCGATTTGAGCATATCCAACCGCATTCGAAATACATCATCGCCGCTAGTTAGTGCGAACTCATTTCTGCAGACTTAATGCTAAATAAGTAGTGTCTTCACTATTTTCAATCTCAGTTAGATGCTCATTACGTATTACATTCCATAAGTAAAACTTCAAAGTATATTCTACACATCAAAATATTTGTTCACGACGTATAATTTACATTAATTATTCCTAGTGACCAAGCTTACAAAAACTTGCAATAATAAAATGTAGATAATTAAGCTAAAATTCAGAAAAAGGAGGGTGCTGATATGAGAACGTGAAGTTGAATACCACTAGATAAACTTATTTAAGGAATTAACTGTACTGTAATTTCAATGCTTTCAAAGGTATCCTTTATTTTACAAGAAAAAAGAAACGAGGAAAACCATTCGTATATTAAAATATTCGCCAATAGATGGTAGATAAATGCAAAACCCAATTTAAAACTTCCTGCAGCATTTAGTAAACATGGTAAAATTGTAGCAAATTTCCGCGATCATTTCATTTAAAGAATTTGAGTGTCCGGATTGAAACCACATCGGAACTCCATCAATCTGCCGACGTTTCGCTCTGAGTTGTATGGAGCTTCTTCTGGGCTGCTGCATGTCATATCGTCGCTTCTCACACCATACGAATACAATTGCTTAAACCAGATTTTCTAAATTACGAGGGTAAGCTGAAAAATTCAGTAACTAACTATGAGATGACGCTGTGTGAAAGCAATATTTGACGCTATTGCATAGCTTGATGTTTCAATGACATACTTGTTAAACTTAATGTCGATTTGTCAAATAGTTTGTTCAAAGCAGAGCGCTTTTGGCGCTTTTTTCAAGAGACAATATTGAGATCCACGCAATGACTAAATACCTGTGGACAAAGCACTTTTCGACCAAAGAAATTCATGTTGATATGGTAAATGTGTTAGGCGAGGATCCCCCTCCTTTTAAGACTGTTTGCAAGTGGGTGAATAAATTTTTAAAGGTCCCCATTCTGGACGCCCAAAAACAGCCACTTCTGCAGAAAGTGTGCCAAAAGTTTTGAAATTTATGGAATCTTATCACCGATCAACATTGAAACATATTGCTAAAGCTACAGGCATCTCCAGAGAACGGGTGACGTACATTTTAAATATTAAAGTAAGCATGTCTAAGCGGTGTGCAAGATGGGCGCCGCGTTGGCTTCCACCACCGCAAAAACTCAAACGCATGGAATGTTTTAAAGCCATTTTAGAGCGGTTTCGGGAAAATCCAACAGATTTTTTGCGCCAATTTGTGACTTGCGATGAAATGTGGATCCACCACTACACACTGGAAAATAAACAGCAAACAAAATAGCGTACTAAACATGGTGATCCGGCTCGAAAGAAGGCCAAAATTATTCTATCGGCAGGAAAGGTGATAGCTTCCGTATTCTGGAATCTTGCTTGCCGATTACCTTCTAAAGGGACGAACGATTATTGGACGATACTATCCTAAACTTTTGGAGCAATTGAAAGCAGCTATCGTCGAAAAAAGACCCGGAAGAAAGCAAAAAAGGTCCTTCTCCATTAAGACAATGCCTCAGTTCAGGAGTTGAGGAGCTCATAGCCGCCGTGGATTACTATTTTGAGGAGCTCGAGGAAAATGAGTAGTGTAAAGGCATAAAGAAACTTGAGCATCGACTAAATACATAATAAATGTATTATAATGATCTTGAGGAAAATTATGTCGAAAAATAAAACACATTTCATTGAAATATTGCCATTTGCTACGCTTTAGTTACCGAAGTCTTCAGCTTACCCTCGTATTTAAAGTGGTCCTTATTTAATGGCAAACTACCACATTTCCTTGCATTTCATTGTTTGTTAACTTTAGTGACGTTATCATATTTTTATTTCTACGCCATCTGGTAAAGTAACTAACGAATGTTATTTGCTGAATTCAAAGTATTAAAATTCCACATAGCCAGCCAGTCCAAATAATACCAATGACTGGAGTACTCTCGGCGATTCCATCTTTAAATAGTTGCTAAAAACTGCAGCAACTATGTAACAACAATAACACAGCGTCGAATTATAGGATGACAACAATAAGCATGCCGGGAACAGAATCAGGAAGAGAGAACGTACATAATATATACATAGTGCATTTCTAATTTCGCGAATCGTATTTTGTCATAGCGCGACAACGACAGCCAATAAAGGCCGAGCCCGTTGTGCAAGTTGTATTGTTATTAGGATGAAAGGGACCCTCTCTCGCTCCATCACGCTATTGTAGTCCCTTCGTCCTGTCGCGCGAGTAAGATTATTCCGGGGGCCCTCTTCCTTTTTTTTACTCTCATTTCGATTTAATGGAGCTGGCGGTGGCGAAGGGGATGCTGCCGCTCGTGCTGGGGTGAGCTGATTGGAGTGAGTTTTGTTGTTGCAAACATGATGGCTCCGACGCGCGGACTTCGATAAAAGTCGGATTTTAATTGGCGTTCCAGTCGGTCGTAACATATTCTGCAAACTTCGGGTTATTGTATTAGGAGCGTATCGGGGAAAAGTTCTCTATTTCGTATTGATTTTAGGATTTACAGCGGAAAACAATTGTTGGGAAAAATCCAGTATTTCCTATAGGAAACAATTTTACTTTTATGATAAATGACTCACGATGAAAAGAAAGATGCACGAAACTCTGTATGTTTCTTAGGGACAAGGGACTGCAATAGTGTACATTAGCACCTTCAGCATCTCATAGATCTAAAGAGAAACTGCGATAAACTTTCAGTAAGGAGAATATGATTACCATTGGTCATGGCCATTTCTACTACAATAAGAAATTCGTTGGTCAGCAAGAGATACCTTTTTCATGGCAACTGTCAAAATTTCCAACGTCTACTGTCAATAGTTGTTGTTTAAGAGTGTGCTTTATGTAGCAAGGCAGGCGGTTTCGCAAAAATAGATAAAATCGAATTTTGTGCAGTGATAAATCACTTCTGGATGGCTGGTAAAACCGACACGGAAATTCAAAATATTTTGCTAGAGGCTCATGGCGGATGTACTTCATCATTTTCGACAATCAGCTTCTAGGTGAGAGAGTTCAAACGTGCCCAAGCACACGCAGTGAACGTCCATAGCTAGCAACGATGAAATGGTCGACAAGATTCATGATGTCGTGTTAGCCGATCACCGATTGAAGCTGAAAGAGATAGCAGAGACAACAGGCATCTCAGAAGAACGCGTTGGCCATATCCTACACGAAGTTTTGGGTATAAAAAAGCTTTCGGCGTGATGGGTACCGCGTTTGCTCACGCCGAAGCAAAAACGAAATCGGGTGACCGCTTTGGAAGAGTGTCTGACCAGAATGCAATGCAATCCAAGGGATTTTTTAATGAGTTTCGTAATCGTGAATGAGATCTGGATCCATCACTACATACCGCAGACCAAGGAACAGTCGAAGCAGTGGGCTTTTCCGGACGAATTATCTCCGAAGAAAGCACAGACCTGGGGGATTCCCAAGGCGTGACGACTATCTGCAGAAGGTAAGGATGATAACAGGGCAATACTACGGTGTCTTATTGACCCGATTTGATGCTGTATTGAAGGAGAAACGACCTCGTTTTTCCACTATGACAATACACGGGCTCATCCCGCATCGTCGTGTCCAAATTGAATATGAGAGCGTGAAGTTGAATACCAATAGATAAACTAACTTATTTAAGGAATTAACTGTACTGTAATTTCAATGCTTTCAAAGGTGTCCTTTATTTTGCAAAAAAAAAAGAACGAGGAAAACCATTCGTATATTAAAATATCCGCCAATAGGTGGTAGATAAATGAAAAACCCAATTTAAAACTTCCTGCAGCATTTAGTAAAAATTACATGGTAAATTTGTAGCAAATTTCCGCGATCATTTCATTTAAAGAATTTGAGTGTCCGGGTTGAAACCACATCGGAACTGCATCAATCTGCCGACGTTTCGCTCTGAGTTGCATGGAGCTTCTCATCGGGCTCGGCACGGGCTCATTCATCCCGCATCGTCGTGTCTAAATTGAATGAGTTACGCTACGAATTAGTCTCTCATCTTCCATATTCACCGGACCTAGTCCCCAGCAACTTTTCCTATTCCCAAATCTGAAAAAATCACTGGGAGAAAAGAGATTTGTCTCAAATGAGGAGGTCATCGCCGCTACAGATGGCTATTTTGCACACCTCGAAACATCATACTTTTCCGAAAACTTGAAAAGACTGGAGCACCGTTTCAAAAAGTGCAAAATAAGAAACCATACGAATACCGTGTTTTTCTTGCCGATTCCGGAAACATTTCAGGTTGCCCCCGCAATCATTAATATTGCACTGATTTCCAATGAATATTCTTTTTGTATATTATAGGAATAAAAATATTTTTATATATCTGTATTTTAAAAAATAATATATTACACATATTAATATGAAATTAATTAAGATTTCACAACAAATTAACCTTACAATAGTAGGTGGACGATTGTCACAACGACTAGCTGTACATATGCATTTATATACTTCAATACATACTCTGCAATTACATTAACTTATTTATAGGACATAAGATATTGGTTCTGCTCGGATATCCAATCAACGTATTGATAGCGATGTCAAAACTATTTTAAATGTTTGTTGTAGGATACAAAATTGGATAATTAGAAAAAATGACTTCACGAAAAACCACAATTATTATTTAGAACAGTTTTTAGTGTGTTTACGGGCAAACAGGCTTAAGACGTAATTGCGGTCATAATGACCGTAGCTGGCGTGGTGTATATTATGTTTGTTCGGCGAATCGTTGCTTCGTTTAAGTATAAACACCTGCTGTAAATAATTATCAACGATCTCCACTATAATTACGCGTGCATGAGATTTGGTTACTTTCCTGTAACTATATAGTTTACTCCTACTCCTTACCTTACCAACCCACCACTCTCACTGAAGTACCGATAATTGTTTTAATTTGACCGTCGTATGAAGCGCTAAGTGTATCTCAAGCGGTATATTCGCGCATTGGCGTTAGATTAAATATTTTTTTATCTAACTATAGCCCGAATATATTCAAAAATATGTACAGTGAAATCTCCCTTGAACGAACACCAACGGGATCAACTGAAGATGTCCGTTCAGGAGGGGTGTCCGCACAAAAGAAATATGTAGTAGATACAACAAAAATCTTGTTTTAACGAAAAATGAATATATTAAAGAAACTGGGACATTTAAATCGCATATGTATATAAATGTTTTTAAAATAAATAAGAAACTTTAAACTTAAGAAAAAAAAAGTTTAGAGATATACATACAAAGTATAATATATGTTCATAGATATTATAGATGTAGTATGCAATACAAAACAATGAAATGAATAGTCACTTTAAGGACGCAAAAATTCATATATTGTTGTTTGTCTTCACTTTTTCTTTAAAATGGCGTCTTGAAATCGTATTTCTAATTTAGAAAGAAGCTCCAAAGACTCTGTATTTCCATGATTTTCGACAAAACTTTTGGGCTGTTTGGTCAGGGTAATAGCTTTACTATAATTTGGGATAGCTTCTGTTGACACTGGAACCTCATCGACATCAGAATCTTCCGAAAGTTCCTGTATTTCAATTGGATTTGCAATTTCTTGTTCTGTATCTGGATCTTCAACATACAAATCTTCATCTACGTTCAAAAAATTATTACGGTTTTCATTATCCGTCAATTTCAATAAATTCTTATTTTTGAGGATATCTGAAAGTACACACTAAGAGGCAAATCATCTTCTAGGTCAGATGTATCAGCCTCAGTTAACTGGTCTTCACTTTGCATATTTACATGATTAAATCCTACTTTGCGGAAGCAATCTTGAACTGTTACTTGGTCCCAAGCAGTTTTTGTCAAATAAACTGCATTCAGTGGTGTAATTTTCTTTATTAACTCAAAAGCTGTACCAGCAGTTTCAACGTTTACTAGCAGATGTTTGAGTATTAGACTTCGGTAATTAGTTTTAAAATTCTGTATAATCCCCTGGACAAGTGGTTGACAAGCTGATGTACAATTAGGGGGTAAAAATAATATTTTTATATTATTTAAGCGAACGCCTTTCGGATGAGATCCCGCATTGTCTAAAATAACAAAATGTTTCTTGTTTCTGTATCTGTATTTACTTTTAAGTAGCGCAGGTGAAAGAAAATACCAATACTAAAGTAATAATGGCAATATAAATCTCTAATAATAACTGTAGAAAAATTATATAAATACTTAAATTGCTTTTCATATAAAAAGGCCACTATAATCTATGCAAAAGAAGGTCTGTGGTTATTTACTTTGTATAGAATTTATTATATATATAATATATAGGAAATATACATATATATATATATATATACACTACCGCTCAAAAGTGTTTAGGCACTCTCACTGACAGCAAAATTGTATAAAAACTCAGCAAGAATGTTAATAATATATATTTTTTATGTACAGATACACGTACATGAATAAAAATATATTAAATAAATGTGAAAATTAAAACGTTTTTGCTTTCATTTATGTGACCTCCTCTTGATTCAATAATTGCAGCACACAATCGAGGCATTCTCGCAATAAGTTTTGCCAGAGTTTCTTGTGTTATTGAGGTCCAACTCGATTGCAATTTGTTCCACACGTCAGTAACTGATGTCGCAACCGATTTCCGTTCTTCCCGATCTAGTTCTTCCCATAGTAACTCGATTGGATTCAAGTCGGGGCTCTGGGGAGGCCATTCCATAATTTTGAGAGTTCCTTCCTCTTCTAAACAGCGTAAATAGTCTTTACATAATTTAGAGGAATGTTTTGGGTCATTATCTTGCTGGAAGATAAAATTTTGACCCAAAAGTCGAATTCCGGAAGGTATTGCGTGGTTCTCCAAAATTTCGCGGTAGCCTCCTTTTTTTAATATACCGTCAATTTTCACAATGTCCCCTACACTAGTGCCAGCAAAACAGCCCCAAATGATGATAGAACCTCCACCATGCTTCACGGTAGCAGCAATACACTCTTCTGTGGCACGTTCATCCACAGATCTTCTTACGAATATGCGTCTTCGGGTTCCGAACAGCTCAAATTTGGACTCATCCGTCCATAGGACGTTGTTTTACTCTTCTATGGTCCAGTGTTGGTGTTCACGAGCCCATTTAAGTAGCTTTTGCTTGTTTTGTTTGCGTAGTAATGGCATTTTCATCGCTATACGACGTTTGACTGTAGAAACACTGACTAGTTTTTGGTGACCAACATTTAATTCTGCGGTGATTTCCGGGGCTGTTTCGCGTCTATTTAACTTGTTGGTAACCACTATTCTGCGATCATCTGCAGATGTTGTCGCTTTTGGCCTTCCACTCCGTCTTTTATTAAGAAAACTGCCAGTTTCCCGATATTTTTTTACGTTATAGTTAACCGTAGCGTGGTGTATTTTTCATTTTTGGCAATTTGTCGATTACTTATGCCATTTTTATGGTAAGCTATTATAAGCGCACGTGTTTCCGTACTAATTTCTCTTCGCGGAGGCATTTTAAAAAATTGTCACACGATATTTCGCTCAGGACGTGAATAGAATAAATACCACACTGCAATGACCATAGGTTCCAGATTTCACTATAATCTTCCAGGAAGGTAATTTAAACATTATTACCTTCAATCTAACAGATGACTAAATTTACCCAGTAAATTCAGAGGGATTGTTATTGTAATTGCACCGCAATAAACAAAATTTATGGTAATCCGACCAAGTGCAGGTAAATGATAGTAAACCTTATGCGATACATGTTTATCTTACTGAACTACATTTTAAATACATATTTCATTTTATTAGAATGTCTTTTTGGTAAACATAATACTATATGAATAATCCATGAAAACAGGGGTGCCTAAACACTTTTGAGCGGTAGTGTATATATAGTTTTTTACAAATACAAAATATTACTACTACCATATATAAAAACAGTTGTTCGATTCCGATCGCAATAGAAGACAAATGACGATCTGGAGCTAATTCTGGGAATAAGAAAATCATATTTAAGAGTCAGAGACAATCAGTCTTGCTATGTGCTGCACAAAATTAAAAAAATAACAAATAAGTCGTTCTCCTGATAAAAAGAGGAACAAAATTAAATTTATGCAGCAATACACTTTGTTCATAGCCTCTATATGGATAAGATAGAAAATAGAGGAACCTCAATTTTCTCTTCTTTATAGAAATTACATATAAGTAGTCTTTCTGTCCGAATATTAAATTGTTAGAATGACTGAATAACACTCTAATTTGCATTTCATGACTTGTGTATTTCTAAATGCAAAGATTGTACGCATTATATCCTTAAAATCTAGTAGTTATTATAACTTTAAAAAATATTGTTCACCCACAATTCGTATGAACATTCTTCTATTGATTTTCGAAATACAAATGCATCCTAAATACGGTGTATCTATTAAACGATTTCTAATGCAAACACAACAAAACAGCCCATACAAAATTTGTTTACCGCAGGGTACAATATGCTTTTAAAATGATCAGTTTAAGTCTTTATTATAACCGGAGTACGTGGTAGATTTGTCGCAGTAATGGTTTTCAACAGTAACTCGAAACCGAAACGAAATGCACGCAGACAGCGCGACAGTAGAAAATGTTAACACTACACCATTGTACGGTAAACAGATTCCCTGGCTTGATAAACGCATCGACAATCTTTTTGTCCAATCCCATTCGGTATTGTGAGAGCGTTAGTGTCGTCGTTCTACCCTCATAATACTTTATAAAATTTTATCTTGATACGTTTCGGCTTTGTGTAATTGTACAATGTTGCCTCTCGTTATCTCTCTATCGTAAAGACCGGGAACCTAAATGACATTTCTGATTCTAAAATCTCGTCAATTTAATTTTTTATCAGCGTGAAGTATTTTAATACAACCCTTTAGCTAAGTTAACATTTACTACTTTAAAAGCATTCAATTTGGAGTTGAAGAAAGATACGAGATACATGTTTCCTTGTTATCGGATAAAAGGTGTTTTGCATTTGAAGATAATAATTTTCTTTGAAACCAGCAAACATTAACATTATAATAAATGAGTTCACAGAACTGTACAAATCTATCAATGTGTGTAGCGTTTGATGTCAGAATATATTATAAACATGGATGAGTAAGTACATGTACGATTCGTGTCAATTTGTGGTGAAGAATTATAAACAGGCAGATACAAACTTTGAAATAACTGCCAGGTACACTCAGTGAAATATCTACCGTTCCAAGCGAACTTTTCAACAGAAAGTTTGGTTTTCTTAATATCTTTAGTAAATTATGCATCAGAGTTAATGCTGGACTACAAAGAAACACAAATGCAAAAGAAAATAACATTTAAAAAGATACAGTAAACGCTCGCTCACGTAAATACCCGGTAGTAGAAACGTCGCGGTCATGTAAACAGAAAATTGTTGCTGTAGGATCAAATAGAACGCTCGGTAATGTAAACAAGCTTGCACCACGTACAATTCGATAATGTAAACAGTATAGGGTACCGGTTGAATCGATCAAAAGAGTGTTTACGTAAACGTTTTCAGCGCCGACACCGGTTGTTCCCCGATTTATGTATGGGATTCCTGTAAGCGTTGGCTCTCTTACCTCTCGTGAAATAAAGTAGTGTGCAGCTAAAATCACGCCAGAACAGATATGGCATCCACGTCCAATAAAAGAACATTTTTAAAATTGACGAGATTAAAATAGGTGACTCAATCGGCAAAAGATGGAAATTACTCTTACAATCATATCGTTTCCCAAACTACATCATAAGCTTTCTCAATTCCTTTGTACTCTAAGCTTTCTTTGTCGCTGTTGAGACAAGCAAATAATTCCCAATTTTCTCAAAATTTGCCACCATATATCTACTCCAGCTTCCCAGAATATCTTTCGCCACAGCGGCTTAGCTCTTCTTCGCGAACGAGTTCAACATACACGTCGACAACTCGACATCATTTCCCGATCGCTTCTTCAACTCCATTTACAACTTTCCTCCGTAATTTCTTCTGAGGACTGGTCCTTATTTGACAAAATCTCCTATATTCACTCCCAAATCACGTTTGAAAAGATGACGAAAAAATAAAACTCATGACACGGTCCAACTCTGGAAGTACTTCGTCCATCACTCCTTTGTTTGCCTGGAATTATGGACAATTGCATTGTCGAGCTGAAATATCCAGTCTTGCGTCGGCAATTGTTCATCAAACGGTATCAGAATCGCTTCCAGAAGTTGTATATAATATATTTGCTATGAGTAAAAGCCGCCCAAACTATTATTCTACCATAACCAAAATTTCGGCTCAATACAACTTTACTTCCCGTACATCTCTTAACTTAACTCTCTTGTGATATTGACAAAATAATGTCCCTGCTGTGTCTTTACGTTCAGATATGTAACTCTAACTAATTCCCAACTCAAACCGTTGCAAAATGTCTATAGGGCAACTACAAAATTATATGGAACTATAGAAATTTCGCTGAGTGTATCTGGACCGCATTAAGAATGTTCTGAAGTTTTAGTAATTAATATGAATCAGTTTTCTATACATTATTGATAATGGTAACATACTTCACAGGTATAGCAGTAAACTCCACTCACACAAATTAATTAATTATGCGGAACGCAGCGTTTCGAGAGCACGTGGGCTCCCATTGTCAGAACGCAGCGTTTCGAGAGCACGTGGGCTCCCATTGTCAACCGTGTTACCGAGTGTCGGTGTGAGTGGAGTTTACTGCTATACCTGTGAATTGTACATCCAGACAGTCCTTGCAATCATCAATGGTAACATAATTCTACTTATTTCATTTTTAAACAAGATCTGAAATTTTATCTTTTCTCTTCTTAAATATAGAAGAGTTCTGTTCATTCAAAACCAAAGATTACAATGTTCAGAAGCTTAGGATGATAATGCTACAGTTACTTTAACAAATGTGGCAATTAAATTGATTCCAATGTGCACAAGATGACGGGATGTATAATCGAAAACAAAGACAGCACTTATCCATGAACGCACAAATTGTATTCAGTGTCTGCAATGGTTTAATAGAAGCAGCTGAATTCAAAAGCTATAAAACTTTTAATAAACTTCGCTGTTTATTAAAAGAGAGTTGTGAATTTGGATGCTTCGGAAACAAAAAAAAAAACATAACTGTACACAGTTTAAAAATGTAACATCTAGAGGTGTTCATATAGTTCAATAAATAATATATCCTTTCTATGAGAAGAATGAAACACTTACAACTGTATTTATGTCTGTGAGGCTTTTTTGAAGTCAAACATGTATATCAATAATCCCACGATCATCCAAACTTCAAAGGAGAAGATTAGACATTGTATCACTGAAATTCAACCACGCTTATGCCAAATCGTAACTGAAAATTTAGCCAAAAACAAGATAAATGTGCCAACATATCAGAGGAGTGTATTTATCAGACGTATTGTGCCGTACGTAATACCCACATTTCTACTTTATCACTAGACCATTATTATTCTACGGCCTTTGCCACATCTCGCATTTCGATCTCCACTCGTCTTTGTTTGTCCAAACTTCTTCTTTTGTTGCTATTTGTCTTGTGTTTTTATATAACATTTCCCTTTTTCATAGTCAAAGATGTAATTCTTTGGAGCAAACGAAAAGAACCGATCTAAAACCGCGTGTTATCCATTCAACATTATAAGTTTTAGGTTACCGTTACTTTAGTGTATAGAGAGGTTAGAGCTTCGTTGAAAGCACCATGGACGTTAGCATACTACGAGGGGAGGTCCAGAAGTTCGTGGAATGAAAGGGTTTTAAATAAAATAAAACAATAAATCTATTTCTCCTTTTCAATATAATCACTCTTAAGCACAATACATTTATTAGATCTGTGAATAATTTTTCTAAACCATCATAAAAATATTTATCTTTCGCCTCAAAATGGGCCAAAATTGCCTCCTTTACATCATTGTCGTCGGAAAACTTTCTTCCACGTAAGTCTTTTTTTAGTACATAACAGGATTGATTGTGCCTGACTCTTGGGTAAGTGTAATTTTCTTGTTCCCGGAGTTGGCTCCAGGTCCTCATTTGCCTTCTATTGTCGTCGCGCTCGAACAAATGTCCTTATAAGGTCCCCAGTGCACCTGATGTGTACTAACTTCAACAGCATCTCTGATCTTTGTGACATCCACGCTGGCCCATTTATCATTGATGCAGTCTTTCTTCGTCAGATCTCTTCCCCCTAACATTTGTCAACATTTCATCACCAATTTAATTCGATTTGACTTAATTTAATTTGAGTTAATTTAATTTGATTTAATTTAATTTTAGCATTAGTCGAATAATCCTCTTTATATATAATATACTCTTATACCATATGTTGGTATTGTTTAGTTTGGATTAGTATATTTATATATGTATATGAATTGCTGTTATGTATTTTAGTAATTTCCTATAATTGGGTGTGATGACCTGTTGGAAATAAATCACTATTATTATTATTATGTTAGTGCCAGTAATACTACTAGGTGATGATAGTAAAATTACCATGATTTTTTAGAGTGTGGGTGGGTAAATGACTACACCAATATTTCGGCATTACCTCAGACAGCAGCAATTTTATTTGTAGTTTGATAAAGCGTTTCGGTCTCCTTTTTATCAATAGAGGTAGCTTTTACAGATGTAGAAAACGTAGCAGTGTTAAATTTTTAATGTAATTTAATTTATCATCTGTAACATTTCAACACGTATCCGCTTCAAGGTTCTATCAAAAGTAATTTAAATGCAAACAAGAAAATCTATTGAGTACAGGAAACCAAGCACGTCCACTTACAATAGGAATGAACACCGTTGAAATCGAGGCCTTAACACTTGCTAATAATTAAATTATATTCTCGCACAATAGCCTGCCTTTCTCATTAAAATTCTTGATGTTTCGTTAGTATCCGCTTTCCATTTCAATCGTATATATGTACGATGTACATAAGCCGAACGACGTGTAAATAGTGCATATTCGGCGTCCCCATATAATAATCATCGTCCTCATCGCCACGGTAGCATCCGTCTGCGAACCGTTCCGGTAGATCTGACTCTGCATGCAACTTCGGCAACTAACTACATCGTCATCATCATCATCCACCTCGCAGACGGGGGACATAACGTGATAAGTATACGAGATTGAAACTATCCCCCTCTCGCTTCCCCCGTGTACTCGTTCTGTTCCCTCGCACAATAATTCCGCCCATCTTCCATTTCATTTCACGCATTGTACAACATATACTAACAAGATGGCTGCTAGGTTGACTGACTGGCGGCGTTAGTGGAAGCTTTGTGTTCAACGTTACCCTCCTGAATACGCTGCTAGTAATATGTCGAGGGGTGGTTCATTGATGCCAAGGGTTACAGCTTTTTTAGAATATCGCGTACATATACAGGATGAACTATTTAACTTGAGATAGTTCTTGCGTATTAAGGAAAGAATAAAACGATAATTTGGTGTTTCGATGTTCATTCTAGGAGTCAAGTTTGCTTTCTTCAGTGGAAACAGATTTTTGTTTCTCGTGAGAAATTTGAGGCGGTGGAGTTTGTTGACATATCTACGAGGATAAGCTGGAAAATTCGGTAACTAACCATGAGATGGCGCTGTGTGAAAGCGATTTTTGATGCTATTGCATAGCTTGATGTTTCAATGATATACGTGTTAAACTTCATGCCGATTTGTCAAGTAGTTTGTTGTGTATACTCGTTCTATAGCCACTTTGGTGTGGTTTCGGCAAAATCCAACAGATACACACCAGGAAATAAATAGCAATCAAAGCGTGGACTAAACGTGGTGAACCTGGTCCAAAGAAAGCCAAAGTCATTGTATTGACAGGAAAGGTAATGGCGTTTTCTTGGATGCGAAGGGAACCTTGCTTATCGATTACCTTTCAAAGGGACAAACGATTACTGGACAATCGTCGAAGAAACACCTAGAAGAAAGCAAAAAAAGGGTTGTCTTCCATCAACACCAGGTGCCAGTTCACGAGAGCGAAATTGTCAAAGCAAAATAGGCCAAATTACAGTTCGAAGCGCTTGACAATCCTCTTTATTCACCGGATTTAGCTCCGTCGGACTATCATCTCTTCCCCAAGCTTAAGAAACATCTCTACAATATGAGATTTGCTTCGGATGAGGAGCTCATAGCTGCCGTAGACCACTATTTTGAAGAGCTCGGGGAAAATGCGTAGTGTGAAGGCATAAAAATACTCGAGCATCGACTAAATAAATATATTGATCTAGAGGGAGACGAATAAAACACATTTCACTAAAATATTGCTATTTGCTGTGCTTTAGTTACCGAATTTTTCAGCTTACTCTCGTATGCCACTGCAATACACAAAATAAGAAACATCGAAAACAAAGTAATGACCGACAGCTATTAAATACATGCCAATTATCTTTATAAGAGATTGGTGATTGCAAAGTTTCCCAACATGCTTTCTTTTTCAAGTTGGTAATTTAGAAACAGATATGTCTATAACCAAGATTTTTTCCGTTATATTATTATTTATTTATTAGCCATTGCCGTACTTTATGGTGTAGATTGCATTACACGTACTGTATTTTATTTTATATCCCTTTCACAAAATACGATCATTAGCACAGCGAGATGAAGAAGTTAGCAACTTTCTACTTTTGGATAAAAGCATTTTGGAACGTTTGGTCAAAGGTTACCATTTATTATTGGTTAGTTGCTTCCCTAATATATTTTTTTTTTGAGTAAATGTTCCTCCACTGCTTTTGGTACAAATTAGGCACTCCCTTATCATATTGGTGATTTGTTCAGGAGTTTAGATCACAAAACAGATAACACTGAACCTCGTCTTGCGTTTTATATTTGTTGAATCCTTTTTTGAAATAAATTATTATTTTTGACGAGACAAAATTTTCAAAGTTTATGTAAATTTATCCAGAAATGAATTAAACTTCTCCTGGAGCATACCATCGTGATTGATTTAATGAAACGTTTCAAAGTTGTTGTTATACCGACTAATGTTTCTTTTATCTGTGTTAAGTAAAGTTATGCAAAAGTACATTACTAACACCTTACTTGATTATCTGACAAATTTCAAGATTTTGGATGA
The DNA here is from genome assembly GCA_023509865.1 of Trypoxylus dichotomus. Taxonomy (NCBI): domain Eukaryota; kingdom Metazoa; phylum Arthropoda; class Insecta; order Coleoptera; family Scarabaeidae; genus Trypoxylus; species Trypoxylus dichotomus. Next base: position 43,476,389 of record CM042081.1, read on the forward strand.
AAGGTAATACAAGTTTCGTCCTTCGAAAAGTACTACGCAGCTAATTACTGCATTTTTGGATTCTATTAATAATAGGCTTAATAAAAATGAGTTCGTTGTTTGTCTTTTTGTGGACTTACTGAAGGCTTTTGATACAATTGATCACCAACAGCTGCTAACTACTTTGGAAAATGTGGGAGTGAGAAGTAAATGTAAAGTATACCGATCCCAATACACTCTCTATTCTACGTAAAGGAAGAAGTTAGGAAGACCAGGACGAACACTTCAAGCACCCACGAAAATATCAGGAAGCTCCCAGCAAGCTCCAAGACACTGGAGTAAGATGGACCGAAGAAGAGTCCAGTCAACCAATGGAACAGACCAGCCTCAAGTGCCCGGCAACCTCTAGAATAAGATGACGAAGTTTCCCGAGAATATTCAAGAGTCTAAAACAACATACATATATTGTCTATGCTCGATTTTTCAGGAAATACTCTGTTTCCATCTTCACCCTAAATCCGATTGAAAATCTCTGGAGGAAACGAAGGTAACGAAGGTATATGGCAATAATAGGCAATACAATGAGCTAAAATCCATAATAAGGTGTAAATTTTTAAGTTTATAACCGTGTAACTTTCTATTCTTCCAAAAGCGCTAATAGTACAAACCTTTACAGTTAAAAGCTGAAGTAACACGAAGTGATCCACCTGTATATTGTTGTATATTATGTATTACATACAAAGCAGGGTGATCGACGTTGCCTTCGGGGGACGAATGAAAACGTGTCTGTCACGAGCAATCTAATCCACTATCAACGCGCTAACACACCCTAAAATTTCTAATAAAATACTGTTTATTGAGAATCGAAACAGCGTACTGATGTTACTGTTAGGTAGTTGATAGGGTTCGCGGGTGAATTTTAGACGCTTCACGATTTAGCTGCCTTTATTTTGTTGAATGAAACGAAACACGAATTATATTTAATATCGTTATGTTTGCTGTCGTTAATCTGCGAATGAGGACTAAAGGAAAATTCTTTATCGGGTTCTGTTTATCTGAAACTAATGTTTGATATTGAAGATATTTTAACATTTCAATTGCTAGTACTTTCTTTACATGCAAATCAATATGATATTATAGGCTTATATGTGAAAAAAGCGCTTAATAGATACACATATCAAAATTAGCACAACTTTTTATTTGTATATTTATTTTAATCAATAATTCCGTTCGCCAAGAAGGGTATTTTTCTCTGATTATTATTCTTTGTGTGCAATTAAATGGAATATCATTGTAAAGTTAGTTTCTGAATTAAAAACCAACACACTTACATATGTATAGTTTCGAAAATTATGCCCAAAACAATCAGATAATATTTCGTGATAAAATACAAAACATTAAGGGCTGGTTTTATACCATAGTTATACTTCGTATAAATTTGCGTACGTTTTGCAATTATATTCTAACCACTAGATCGTTACTCCAAGTATAAATAGTTTTTACTCTAAAGTTGATATAACATCTCTTACATACGAGCAATGTTTTGGCACCAAGATTTACACATTTATTGTTCATAAGATACGTAATAATCGGGAAGAGGAATTATTATTTTATAAACTTTATTTGATAAAGCAAACAGAATGACCACTCTCGAGGAAGATAATAGAATACGTTGTAGCAATTTTGGTATAGGAGAAATAGGCACTTCAATACATCTACTTAAAAAGTACAAACACATTATAGGTAAGTGAAAGTGGAAGCAAAAAGTTGCACATGTTTAAATTATGAATGATAAAATAATTATTAAAAATAACAGACCACGTTTCTAACAGAGAATAAGAAATATGTTGGGAAAAGTTAGGAAGCGACTTCAGTCCAACATTGGGCATAGGTAGGACTTCAAAACTCCTACGAAGTAAATAAATTTAAAAAAAGAATTAGCCGGAAGAAATACACCAAATTTAAAGGTAACTTATATAAAACTTGCGGTGACCCTCACAATTACAAAATTAATGGCACATTAGATAAGGTGTTGGTTATTATGAACATCGGGGTAACAGGGCTTGAAAACATTTTTAATTCTGATTATATAGGTGAAGTTTAATGGATTATAAAATAGTAATGGTACCTATGTTATAAAGAAAAATATATTATAGGAGTTCCAGAAATAATTAATATATAGTATCGAAAGCTCTGACGATATAGTGACAGTAGAAAATGTAATAACAATTTACAATAAAAATTTAAATTTAATATGCCTTCAGAACAAAATATCTCGATATTCTGACATCATAGGCAAATTCTCAAATGAGTTCTAGACTCAGATTGCAAAAGAAAATGCATAAAATATACAACTTAATATCTTAAAAGATCGTCTAACAAGGTCAAATATCGCTATTTGACCTTTTCTGGAAAGGATGAACTACCGACCCATAGAATTATTAATACACACGATATATTTTAGGGCCTTGTGATCATATCATGCTTGAGTGACCTACAACCCTGTTAAAATTCTCACCACCATAATTAGAATGAAAAACGTAAATAAACGAGTTTAAAAATGGCGAGTGTTAACTGGGCACCAAATTTATGGATTGAGAGGTAATGTAGGCACGACGTACCCTTCGAGTAATGAGGTAATTAAATACGAATATCGATCATTCAAGGAATTTATTTAGTGACCAAACAGATTCTTTCGAAACCTCTTTTGTTGTATTATTGTATGTAAGGAAACATTTAGTTTGTAATATCACAGCTAAAAAAGCCGCTGTGTTGTGTGTTTCTATTTTGTTTGCTTAAAGTAAGAAATTCTCAGTTTTCAGTTTTGTTGTATACGGTGAAGAATTATAGGGATCTCTTTCGTAGACTGCAAAAACGGAAAACATTTGTTAGTGGTTAACAAGTACACCTTTTCAAAGTAGAAAGTGTTGAAGAGTGCCGAAGTGTTTTGGCGTTATAAAAAAATCCTCAAATTGTCTCGTAAAAGTGGCTATTCGCTTAATTTGCTGAGTCTTGGAGGTGTCTTATCTTGTGTGTCTATCTCTGATTTGTATACTCCGTTTTAAGGAATTTGTTCCATCATACGTTATCTCTTAAGCAGATTGAGATTAGGAATGCTTACATTGTTTATTCCCGGACATCACTAACTAAATTTCCAGAGCTTGTTAACACATGGGCTGAAAAGTCCCGGGTCTAACAAAGAAAACACAATTTTTTTGGTTCAAGATTAGTTTTATTCATCAACGTAATCTTCATCAAGAACAACGCAATCATTCCAGCGCCGCTCTAAAATTTCAATACCACTTTTGTAGAACGATTTATCTTTTGCCTCAAAATAGGCCTCAGTTTCAGCGATAACCTCTTCATTCGTGCGAAATTTCTTACCGGCGAGCATTCTTTTGAGATCTGCGAACAGCCAGTAGTCGCTGGGGGCCAAATCTGGCGCATACGGTGGATGTGGGAGCAATTCGAAGTTCAATTCATGTAGTTTTGCCATTGTTTTGATTGACTTGTGACACGGTGCGTTGTCTTGATGAAACAACATTTTTTTCTTTGCCATATGCGGTCGTTTCTTTGCAATTTCGGCCTTCAAACGCTCCAATAACGCTATATAATATTCACTGTTGATGGTATTTCCTTTCTCAAGATAGTCGATGGATATTGCACCACGCACATCCCAAAATACCGAGGCCATAACCTTTCCAGCCGATTGTTGTGCTTTCGGGCGCTTTGGACGAGGTTCACCAGTTCCTGTCCACTCAGATGACAATCGTTTTGATTCCGGAGTGAAGTGATTGATCCATGTTTCATCCATTGTCACATATCGACGCAAAAATTCCGGTTTGTTACATTTAAACATGGCCAAACACTGCTCAGAATCATCAACACGTTCTTGTTTTTGGTCAACAGTGAGCAAACGCGGCACCCACTTTGAACAGAGCTTTCTCATAGTCAAATGCTCATGCAATATAAAGCCAATACGTTCTTTTGATATCTTTACGATGTCAGCTAACTCACGCAACTTCACTTTTCGATCACTCAAAACGATTTTGTGGATTTTTTTTTGTTTTCTGGTGTTACCGCCTCATTTGGACGTCCACTGCGTTCTACATCATCGGTGTCTCTGCGACCACGTTTGAAGTCAGCAAACCAACGTTTTATTGTTGTTTCTGATGGAGCGGAGTCCCCATAACACTTTTCAAGCCATTGCTTCGCTTAAACGGTATCTTTTTCCCATCAAGAAGCAGTGTAAAATTAAAACACGAAATTGTTTTTGATCCATTGTTTTGAAAATAACAAAAGTAGCGTGACTCTTAGCACAATAACTCACAAACTAATGAATAGAATATCATGACATTTTTACAACTGTCTTTTGAGGGCTAGTACTAACGGAGAGAAAGGTGACTGCAATAAAACTAGCGTCATCTATGTGTTAGGCCCGGGACTTTTCAGCCCATATGTTATATCAACTCCAAAATATTTAAACTGATTCACTTGTTCGAACATCTTTTGGTCAACCCCAACAGTTTGCATATTACCGGTTCTTTGGATGTTACTACATATTCGGTTTATCAGTGTTAATAATCATATTCACTTGCTTTAATGATTGATTAAAGGAATGAAGTAATCTTTGTTATCATCAAAGGCAGCGATTATTATTATTTTATTTTTTGATTTTTACGGTGCCCAGTTTACATATACCCTTTGCGGGTACATTTCTAGCTACCTTTAACCGGGGTGACAGTGTGCCATATTTTGAAGTTTTTATGCAATATCTTCTTTCATATCAGTTGAATTGGGCTGAATTTATATACAATATAGACTTATATCTTTGCTATCAATTTATAAATCTTAAAGCAATTTTAGTTACAACAGAAGAGAGAGGGAAATTACTTTCTGTGGCAACGATTCACTCCGTTTGTCGGGGCAACTAAGTGTCACACATGGATTGTCTTTGAAAAGATATTAGAAACGTTTTATGGTTACTAGCCACCCCACAGAATTCAAATGAACAGATTTATTACATTGGAAACTGTTTAAAAAATGGGGAAAAACAAAAAGAAACAGATAAATATTTTTAAACGTCAACATAATTAAAATTTTTAATAACGAAACGGCCAAAGGTTACCAATACAATCCTAAAAAAATAAGAAGCAAACAAAACCGTGAGTCGGTGGGAACACCTTTTCTTTAAAAAATCTGTCCTAATCATTGAGCCAAACTTAAAGGAACTTCGTACGTATAACTGTCTTAAACTTCACTGTATAGAGTTTAGGAACTTTTTAAAAAAATGGAAAACAAGGGGATTAGTAATCCACCTGAAACTTGTGTCTGATGATTTCTATCAGCGGTACAATTTTCTTTATTGTTCCTTGTGCCAAAGAACATCCGGAGGCTCAGGCCACTCCCAGCATTTTCCTTTATTTCTCGTACAAGAAGCACTGGCTTCCCTGCTGACATCAAAGCTAGTCAACATTAAACCTGGATAATATTTAACACGATATTCCATGACAGCGATTGACTCTTAGTAGCACTTAATCACCCCGGTGACCGGTAGTGCCCAAATTACCAGCATTAGAACCTGATTAGTGCCCAACACACTAGAATGTTTAACTCTTGTAATTGTACATACGACTGACGCCATTTTTCGTTATATCCAAAGAAATTTCTTTTAATAACTTTATATTCTATCAGTTACCAATCAAATCCTCAACATTTCAGCAATAACCATTTCAAATAAGACACATATACTAATAAACATTGTGAAAGCAACAGTGCTCCGTAATAAAATACAAACAATATCGCATTCGAACGTTTCCCGAAAAGCCTACGCCCCGTTTCGCAATTATCCGTCTACACCCGAACATAGACAATTCGCGCGCCGCAATTTCGCGTCACAGAAAAAATAAAGTAAACGTGTTTAAAAGCACTGATGAGAGTCATTCGGAATAACGACAATTCATTCGTTTCGTGTCATTTCCCTGTCATCAGCGAAACGCCGATTGTGTGAATTTCGTCCGATTATTCGCGCAATAGAAATGTAATCTCGTTTAAATGCCGTCGAATCCAATTACTTTCATGAACTGGCCACTACATGGACCGAAACACTGTTTGTTAAATGTCGCTTTCGAATTACGGAGGAAAGTTGTTTTTGTATACTTTGCGCTGCTGCATTATATTAAGTAATGATCTAATCATCATCGGCAAAACAATTCATAATGTCTGCTATCTCATATAAATTCACTTGACGGTTATTCAAAGTAATATAGGGAAGCTTTGTCGAACAATACTGAAGTTAGTACTTTTCAATATCTAGTATGAGACCTAATCCTTAAAATGATTTTGTTTCATTTGAATGTATTCTCTCTTTTCTTCGCTGCCATTTAACTTCCAAACATAACATTCTAAATTGTATATTCTAAAAAAAAAAAAAACGAAATTGATTCCGACGATGGGCAGCAATTTAATACCTGTCAATAATAATAGCCATAGACGTGCTAGAAGATTTTGAAACAGGTTAGTTTTTATTTTTATCTATTGTGTACATTTAAGTAACCATATGTGCGTTCACAGAAAAAAATATGTGGATTTGAAAAAAATCTGAATTTATCGAATGTATTCGTTTAAACAGAAATTTATTGGATAAATAAAAATCTAAACGATATGTTAAGGAGACAGCATCTGGCAAAGCAAATTACAAAGCAGAAAATCTTTGGGAAAAGGTTTTTATTAGATAAGACAGATAAACTAACTGCAGGAGATCAAACAGATATTCACCTCTAGCAGACTCGTATAACATCTTGGCACAGCATAATAAAAAGTTTCATACTCGTCAGTCCGCTTTTTAAAAGATTTTTGAACATCAACCTGTGGTTGTACGAGGTCGACCTGAAATGTTTCCGGCGACGGCAAGAGATGGTGCACGAAGGTTGAAGGGAATACTTTGGTCGGCAAGAGCAACCATTTTTATGCCGACTGTCAAAATTTCAGACGTCTACTGTCACTCGTTGTTTAAGAGTGTGTTTTGTGTACCAAGTCAAACGGTTTCGCAAAAATGAATAAAATCGAATTTCGTGCAGTGATAAAACACTTCTGGATGGCTGGGAAAACTGCCACGGAAATTCGAAATATTTTACTAGAGGTTCATGGCAGATTCCATTATTTTCGACCATCAGCTTTTGGGCGAGCGAGTTCAAACGTGGCCGCACAAATATAACTGACGAACCAATACCAGCGATGAAATGGTCTACAAGATTCATGATGTCTGTTAGCAGATCGCCAATTGAAGCTGAAAGAGATAGCAGAGACAACAGGTATCTCAGAAGAACACGTTGGGCATATTCTACACGAAGTTTTGGGCGTGAAGGAGCTTTCGGCGCGATGGGTACCGCGTTTGCTCACACCAGAGCAAAAACGGAATCAGGTGACCGTTTCGGAGGAGTGTCTGGCCAGGATCCAACGCAATCCAAGGGATTTCTTCATGCGTTTCGTAATCGTGGATGAGACTTGGGCCCACCGCTACGTATCGGAGTGAATCCGGGTGAATCAGCTCCGAAGAAAACAAAGATCGTTCCATCGGCCGAAAAGGTCATGGTGACCATTGGTTGGGATTCCCAAATCTGCAGATGGGATGGACGATCACGGGGTAATACTACAGCAATATATTGACTCGATTCGATGCAGTATTGAAGGACAAACGATCTCGTTTACAGCACTTTTACGATTTTCAGTTATTTCGGAAAATCTGTGGATGCAGTACGTATTTCTGTTGATGAATCTAAATGTGTAGATCAAAATGTTGTGGTTATGGAGTTTATGTTCCCAAACATGAATATGTTATAAGAGGATGGTAAGGATCCATCATGAAGACTGAGTATTCACGGTTGAAACTGCAGTGATTAAATACACCCTTAGGTATGTTGTGAGAAATCTGAGAAGTTCTGTGATTATGAGTGATCCTGCAGCCGCAAACTCACTCAGTTGTGTTGGACATACTCAATGAACTTGACAAACTGTGGAAGGCTGAAGTAAATATTAAATTACATTGGAATAAAGCCAAATATTTTGCGGACTGTCTAGAAAAGTATTCCATTTACCCATAATTGGGGGCATAGATCTTCCATATCACCTTATGTTGGTACCTCTTGTCCTGCAATTGTAAACATTAAAGATAATAAGAATTCCATTAAATTTGATTTTCCAAAAGCTAATTTTCACTTACATACAATACAGGATGTTCATGGAATAAAATAGAAAGGTATAAAAAATTGAAAGATATGCTAAATACAGCTCAATACCATCAGTAGCTGTATTTATCAGCATTATGTTAGGTTTGAATAAACATGAAATAAAAAATATGTCAAATTGTTACTGTAACTGAATAAAGTAGTAAGTACTGATGATGATAGTAGAATTTATTGAAATGTACAACTTTGAGAATATTGCAGTACTTTGAACATGTTCTCGACTACTATTAATAATTTCCATAGTAGTCGAGAACATGTTCAAAGTACTATAATTTGTTTTATTCTCAAAGTTGTACATTTCAATAAATTCTACTATCATCATCAGTACTTACAATAACCATACATACTTATCCCAAAATGTTTCTGTTAATAGTAACCATTGTAAACTGAAAATTATTGAAGCGATGTTATTTAATCTATAGGCAAATACTATAAGCTTTTAGGTAATAACCAATATCAGCAGTAATTTTTAATTCGATTATTTGTCTCTTTACAAATCCTGGGATCCTGGGAAAGCTGCTTATATTAAATTCCACATTGGTAATACAAGATACAAAAGCTATATTAGGTGAGTGACCATATAAACGTCTGTTAAACTTCGATGAATATTCCGCATTCATCGTTGATATATAAAGCGCCTACCGTACGGTAGTTGCCAAAAGCTATAAAACAATTTCCTCGAAAGCTTGCGTTGGAAGTTGAGTCACGTCTCTCGATGACGTGCACAAAATTGAGCCGGGAAAATACGACACGGCGAAACGAACGCAAAATGTACAGTCCCCTCAAGACGAAGGCGGTTCATTTCCACCCCTGTCAGGGGTACCTATCCGAACCGTAAGGGTCGTATTGTGCAACTTATATAACGATATAACAGAACCGTATAATGCGCTGTAGCGCTGCTGCCCACCAGCGAAAAAGAAATATTAAGCGAATGCTGGGTGTGCGTATACATCACGCGGTATTGAAATAGGAATGCTATTGTGTTCACGTATAGTTACAATTATACTTTTAAGGGAGTTATATTACGTACGACGTTTCCTTTTCTCGGGATCCTATTTTAATACGGTTAACAGATGTTTATTATAAAGCTGGAAGGTATACTCATGTGATGTTTGTTTGTACAAATTGTTAATATATTATAATTATAACTGTAATTAACGGTACCTTTACACAAATATTAACTAATGCATTATATGAATTTATACAGAAAAAATATGAAAGATTTGAAAATTAAGAAGCGTCGATTAGGTAAGTTGAAAAAACTGCTAACAATTAGCGAAATGGAACATGTCATCCGTTCATGTAGTAAAAAAGGAAAATCAAATTATATTACAGATTAAATTATTAAAATAAGTTCCGGTGGTTGTTCATTGACAATTCAATTTCCTTGTTATTACCAACGTTGAATTTAATTGGATTAGATTTTTGTGAATTTTATTCTTTTTTAATCCTATGTCCTTTATACCTTGTGGTGTTGGACTACTATCCTCTAATTTTTGTCTTCCACAGTTCCTGTTCTCAGCCATACTTCTTTTTCCAATGTTGTATACGTTTGTCCTCTCCAGGTATTTCTGGGTCTGTTTATTCTGTTTGCCCTCTGTTTTGGCTTCGAAAATCTTCTATTCTGTGTATATGTCCAAGCCATCCCAGTTGTCTCTCCTCTATGATTATTTCTATTGGCTAGATATGTTGATTATTCGTGATTGTCGTGTTTCTGATTTTGTCTCTCCTTGTTACTCCTTCCATTCTTCTTAAGAATCTCATTTCCATGGCTGTGACTTTGCTTTTGATTCTATTCGTGGGTGTCCGTGTCTCGCAGCCATATGTTAATGTTAGTCTGATCACTCGTTTATACACTTGTGTCTGTGATTATTTTGGTATTTCTTTTTCTAAACATGTATTTCCTAATGTATTATGGATTTTTGCGGATTTCCCCATTCTCTCATTTATTTCATTTTCTATTCTCGTATTTTGAATGAATAGAAATTTGACGGTTTCCGGTAGAATTTGAACCTATAGCTCCAATTCCCTAGACCGGTGTGTATCCATTTACACCACGCAGACCATCTGAATAAATCCTTATTTAAATCGCCATATAACACATGGGCTGAAAAGTCCCGGCCCTAACAAAGAAAACACGTTTTTTTTGGTTCAAAATTAGCTTTATTCATCAACGTAATCTCCATTAAGAGCAACGCAATCATTCCAGCGCCGCTCTAACATTTCAATACCACTTTTGTAGAACGATTTATCTTTTGACTCAAAATAGGCCTCAGTTTCAGCGATAACCTCTTCATTCGTGCGAAATTTCTTACCGGCGAGCATTTTTTTGAGGTCTGCGAACAACCAGTAGTCGCTGGATGCCAAATCTGGCGAATACGGTGGATGTGGGAACAATTCGAAGTTCAATTCATGTAGTTTTGCCATTGTTTTGATTGACTTGTGACACGGTGCGTTGTCTTGATGAAACAACATTTTTTTCTTTGCCATATGCGGTCGTTTCTTTGCAATTTCGGCCTTCAAACGCTCCAATAACGCTATATAATATTCACTGTTGATGGTATTTCCTTTCTCAAGATAGTCGATGAATATTACACCACGCACATCCCAAAATACCGAGGCCATAACCTTTCCAGCCGATTGTTGCGCTTTCGGACGCTTTGGACGAGGTTCACCAGTTGCTGTCCACTCAGATGACGATCGTTTTGATTCCGAATTGAAGTGATGGATCCATGTTTCATCCATTGTCACATATCGACGCAAAAATTCCGGTTTGTTACGTTTAAACATGGCCTAACACTGCTCAGAATCATCAACACGTTCTTGTTTTTGGTCAACAGTGAGCAAACGCGGCACCCACTCTGAACAGAGCTTTCTCATAGTCAAATGCTCATGCAATATAAAGCCAATACGTTCTTTTGATATCTTTACGATGTCAGCTAACTCACGTAACTTCACTTTTTGATCATTCAAAACGATTTTGTGGATTTTTTTTATGTTTTCTGGTGTTACCGCCTCATTTGGACGTCCACTGCGTTCTGCATCATCGGTGTCTCTACGACCACGTTTGAAGTCAGCAAACCAACGTTTTATTGTTGTTTCTGATGGAGCGGAGTCCCCGTAACACTTTTCAAGCCATTGCTTCGCTTGAACGGTATTTTTTCCATCAAGAAGCAGTGTAAAATTAAAACACGAAATTGTTTTTGATCCATTGTTTTGAAAATAACAAAAGTAGCGTGACTCTTAGCACAATAACTCACAAACTAATGATTAGAATATCATGAAATTTTAATAGCTGTCTTTTGAACGTTAGTACTAACTGAGAGAAAGGTGACTGCAATAAAACTAGCGTCATCTATGTATTAGGTCCGGGACTTTTCTGCCCATGTGTTAAGTTAGTAAATTACATGGCGATTTAAATAAGAATTTGTTCAGACGGTCTCCGTGGTATAAATGGATACACACCGGTCTAACGAACTCTTGAGTTGTCGGTTTGAAATCCGTGTAATTTTTATTCATTAAAAATCTCACAAAAATCTAATCCAATTAAATTCAACGTTAGTAATAACAAGGAAATTGAATTATCACATACCTATTACAGATATTGCGTTAATATTATATTATATATATATATATTTATAAGTATCGTATCGTGTGTATTAGGCGTCTTTGGCAAAAAGTTTTTCACGTGCCTTTAGTTTCTTAAGAAAAAAATTATTTCAGATGTTAGAAGTAGAGTGCTATACACTCAGGGGTTTACGAATAGCCTTGTTTAACAGGAGTGAATCTTAATCTAATCAAGTAGTATTAGATATTGGTTTCAATCAAAATGATTATGAATGGCCTTGGTTATTTCTTTTATTTTTTATTTTGTAGTTTAATATGGCACTACCATGTGATCATGCAAAAATTCTACAAAGACTGCCAGCACATAACAGTGATGTAACGAGCTGTGATTTTGCACCCAATTTTAATTTAGTAACCGGGTCAAGGTAAGTCTTATAACAATAGCCGATACTCTACAATTTACATAAGTAAAACCGCGGCTTGATAACTTATAATTAGAGACCGGATTATATGCAAAGTGCATATATTTTATTTTATTTATTTATTATATTTTACGTCTATATGTATACTTCATTCACTTTAAGAATGCAGTAGGTAGCGCTACGATCGGCGGCTGTATTACACTGGTGAAATTTAACCGATGAAACTGTCAAATGACAACATCGTAATCATCAAAGTTTGGTTATCAAAATCTTGTATAATAAATAGCAAGTTTTTCATATTTTATGTGCAATGCATTATGGTTATATAATATGGCAAAATAATACCGCAATAATAAAATAAAAGTAACATCAATTGCTATATAATATCGTTGTTTCATTTAACAAAATAGTTGGATCTTATTTAATTATGTTAGAAAGTAAATGTGATTGCTTTTGGGGTTAATTGAAGAGAACATAAATGCCATATGACAAGTTTTAAAATAACAATATTGCCATGGATAAACTTGATTCGAAAATATAACTTTGACATGAACGGTTATATACACAGTGTTATACCAAGGCACTTATCATGAAGTACATCTCTCCGTTGGTAATCTCCATCAATTTCAATGGTATGGTTGAAAGTAAGCAATTCAATATATACAAGCAAAAGCCAAACAAGGAAGAATGTTGAATGCTGATTATGAACAATAAATAATCCATCGAGTGGCTTCAGAGTACATGGTCACACACAATATCCTTAAATCTTGCATAGAATTTGATTATATCAATGATGAAATTAGATGAGCTGCTCGGTGAAAAAGAAGACAGCACTCCAAGTATACTTATCTACTGTACCCCGGCTGCAGTAAAACCAATGTACATTTTCGATGATAGTACAGTCAATAAATAATTGCATGCATATCAATGAGTACAATAAAAAAGCAAATATACTAATGAATTATAACAATCTCTTAACTGCACATATTACAAATTTATATAGTTTTCTTCTCTTCATATCTGGAATAAATTTAATAAAAAAGATTTCTTTACTGCTAGCATTTTATTTATACAATAACAAATGAAATAAACATATGAATTTGATTTATAAATCAAAGGGTATTCTCTTTAGCTATCTTATTAAGTAAAATTATAGACAATTACACACCAAAATGTCACATCGTAACACAGTAAATAACTACAGAGGGCAGATAAAACTGCATAGTATATTTTCTATGTAACACTTTAATTTTCCAACTACATTTGAGAAATATTTTAAGTGCAATTTACATTCTCAAATAAATGTTTAGTAATCAACGTTCTGCTGTGTAAATTTACAGAAACCTTTTTCTCAATGTACGCTACCTAAAACTTAAAAAAAGCTGTATATACCCTACATATTAACCAATTTGTACCTAAACAAATCGAATAAAAAGAAATAATTACAGTATTTCCCTTTATACGCATATAGAAGGACAATTTCTCCAAACCATTGTATTAAGGAATCGACGAAATATGCAATTACGGCAACCCCGATAATGGCTTCACCTTCATCGGCTAGATACGGAGCGGAATTGTTATTTTATCCCCATCTCTCCAGAAGTTGAGTTTGCGAACCCTCCAAGCACTTGACTACATGAAGCACCACTCCAAACGTGCCGATCATTTGTTTGACAAATGCAACGGTTTGACTTTTAATAACTCCTCGAATGACGTCGACCATGTTGGAGATTTCAATCTGTACAGTGCACCATGCTGTTATACATATTGATTATGTATAGAGGTGTATTTGTTACATGGATATGTATGTATAAGTAATAAATTTTATATTATTTGTCGTAAGTAAATTATATGATTTGGAAATTACAACTTGAACGTTAATGAACATTTTAAAAAAGATGGCAAAGAAAGTTTACTTTTTATTCAAACAAACGGTAATATTTTAATAATGTATATTAAATTATATAGGAAATTACATCAGCGAAGTATGTCAGCAACAACATACAAGCATTGCTCTGTAAAAACAATAAGAACGGCGTTTGCTTATCCTTATTAATTCATCTCGCAATTCTAATACCCAGGTTAACACTTTACCTATATCCAATAACTATCTAATTTCTGTATGGAAAAGAAGAAACCTTTTATTTTCGCCCATTTCATCATATGGCATGACAAACAGTTTGCTCTGTAACGGTCTTTAGAGCTTCACGAAGAATTTGATTGAGATTTTCCGGCATATTTTCTTTTGTAACAAGAGCATGTCTTTGAAGGAAGCAATGCGTCACACTGCACTGTTTTTATTGCGTCGATCTTCTAATGAATTAAAATTATGTTGCTGCAGCAATGTTACATAGTCTGAACCACGATCAGGGTAAGTACCACTGGCCTTATAGCTAAGGTATTTGAGGAATCGCTTTTGTACACGTTCAATTCAAATCACCTGATACGTATAGTAAGGATACCAAAGTAAGTTGGCATATTCCAGTTCAAATCCAGCAAGAGCATAGTACAAAATCCTTACCATTGAGATGTCACGAAAGGCGCGACAGGTTCTTATTAGAAAGCTCAAAGATTTCGATGCAGAAAGACATATAGCAGATATATGATAAGAAAAGCTTAGTTTTGTGTCAAAAAGTACAATCAAATCCCTCACTTTTTCTGTTTTTGTAATAAATGTAGAATCAACAGAGTAATTAAAAATGATTTTATTACAACGCCTGGTATAAGAGATCACTAAACATTTGCCAATATTTAGAGATATGCCATTCAAAGTATACCAATCATTAATCAGGATAAGATAAGTCTGCAACTTAACACAGTCAATTAGGGAATCAATAACATTGTAGATTTTAAGATCAACCCCGTATACTAAAGCCTCACATTGCATTTATCGAGCAAATCATTCAGGAAGATATTAAATAAGAGTGGTCCGAGATTAGAACCCTGCGGAACTCCAGATAGTACTCTGAAGCGACTGGACGAATAACCATTATAGAAAACGTAACCACTCCCTCCAAAGAGGTAAGATGAAATCAATTTTACGAACGAAGGGCAGAAGCTAATACCTTCCAATTTAGAACAAAGTAAGTTGTGGTTAATGCGATCAAAAGTCCTAACCAAGTCAGTATAGACAACATCGACCTGTCCTCGCTGGTCCAACCCTCCAGATATTTGCCAAGTTGGTTACAGTTGATCTACCATGTTGATGCATTGATAAAAATGGTTTAACATTAAAATAAATATTATTATACTTTTGCAAAGTTAGCTAAAATGTTTCTAGGTCTATAATTCACAATGTTAGCCCGGTCACCTCCCTTTAACACTGGCGCTATCTTACAAGTTTTCCAAATTGTCGGAAATATGGAACTTTTAATAATTAAATTGTATAGTATACACAGTGGATACGCAAAGATAGAGGCATTTACGAAGTAGAAAACTAGGTATGTTATAATCACCCGATGTCATATCATTAGTAAGCCTTGAAGCACTCTTCAGCACCTCATCCTCAGTAACAAAGGATACACCAAAAGAGGGACAGTTACTATTTACAGTTTGTAAAATCAATGCGTTGACACTAAATGTATTAGAAAAATTACATGCAAAAATATTAACGCTGGCTTCAGATTGAGTTAGTTGCTCGTCGTTGTGGAACATACGCCTAGAGATCCTTGTAGTCGTCCTCCCACTACCAACAAATGACCAAAAGGCCTTGGGATTAACCTTGATATTCGCTTCCACCTGCCCTCGATAATGATGGTATACGTTATCCGCCTCTAGTTTAAGTAATTGACGAAGTCTTCGGAACTCATTGAGATAATGATCCAACCTTCTATTTTTCCATTTCTTAGAGTAATACTCTTTCATATTTATAAGTCTTTATAATTTTTGCCGTGAACCAAGGCGGATAGTGTCGATTTGTTGATTTGATTTTACGCACGCAGTGATCAAAAGCAGTGTACAATATATTGTAAAATATCTGCACTGCACAGTCAACATCGCTATATATTTGCATCAGATTGGCGACATTCTTTAAAACAAAAAAAAGTATATCGTTGAATCAAACATATTACGTATCTTAAGTTAAACAAATATATTTTAAAATAAAAGCAATGGAGTTGTTTGTTTCAAAAGATTATATGTTTGAACCAAATAAATTATTACCTATTTATTTGAGAAAAAAACTTTTTTTCTCTATGTGCCATTATTGCAATAATTACATAGCATAATTATTATATGTATAATGACACCTACAAATACATCAGTAATTATAAGCTTTGAATGTCTAATTCTTCCTAATAACTCTTTCAAACCAGATCTAAATTGTCTGGAATGGCCCTAATGTAATTGCCAACGATTGTATCTATACGAGAAAAAAATTCTTATTAAAAATGCGATAATTTATACCCTGCGTGTAGTTAGAAGAAAATTATGTATATGTACCTTTTGTAAATGAATAAATTCAGTAGATCCAATACACACGTAGTACGTCGTAGTACCTATATAAGTCAACGGTTTTTTTTCTAATTTACCAACAAGCATATGCATCGTTGGTAAGTATACCAGGCATTCAATAAATTGAAAAGGGCCCTTGCGAAGTCAAGGGCGGTCCCGGTGCGTGATTGGCCGCCGAAAGGGAGGGTTTCATCACATCACATCCCCAACACAATGCCTTTCACCCCACGTTACACATCTGTGACAATCATACTTCATGCACCCTACCGAATTTATACACTATACGATTTCGCTTTGCATTGAAAATGGCGTTATATTATTATATCTAGATTAGTTCAGTACAATTGAACACGAAATATGGTTAAATTTTAAATATGTATTCGCTTTTAAATTGAGATTACTTTCTGTGATTACAGCTGATCAGTAATGCATTATAATTGCAATTTTTTATGTAAATATGACTTGAAAAGTAATGTTGCTTAACGAATTATTGTTGTTATTAATATTACTACTGTAGCACTGCAAATCTCTAACTTGTTGTATTTCTGTTTCTCCAAGTTGTATGTGTATTTCTTTTTCCTCTTTTGATATAACCATTACCTTAGTTTTGTTTGTATTAATTTTCATGCCATAATCAGTGAGTGTGTTGTCCCTAACGTTTATGTTGTGCTGGAGGCCTTTTTTTCAGGCTGTCAATGCTACGTCATCTGCGAATACACATTTTGTAATTTCTACCTTTTCTAAGTTATGATGTCCAATACCAAAAGCCATTGTTCTTCTCCTTGTCTCTTTAATAATTTCCAATTCTTAACTCTAATTAACAACTTCATTCAGTTACACTCAGTGAAATTTCTAGTTCCGTGTAAACTCTCGAACAGAATATTTGCTTTTTTTAATAACCTATGAATTAAAATGAATACTAAACTGCAGAAATAGTACCATTAACACAGAACGAATACATAAACAAGAAACTTAAAATTCCATCTAAACTTAATGGTTGTTGGGTCCTTTATCTAACACATAGGCTGAAAAGTCCCGGGCCTAACACATAGATGACACTAGTTTTATTGCAGTCACCTTTCTCTCAGTTAGTACTAACCTTCAAAAGGCAGCTGTTAAAATTTCATGATATTCTATTCATTAATTTGTGAGTTATTGTGCTAAGAGTCACGCTACTTTTGCTATTTTCAAAACAATGGATCAAAAACAATTTCGTGTTTTAATTTTACACTGCTTCTTGATAGGAAAAAATACCCTTGAAGCGAAGCAATGGCTTGAAAACTGTTATGGGGACTCCGCTCCATCAGAAACAACAATAAAACGTTGGTTTGCTGACTTCAAACGTGGTCGTAGAGACACCGATGATGCAGAACGCAGTGGACGTCCAAATGAGGCGGTAACACCAGAAAACATAAAAAAAAATCCACAAAGTCGTTTTGAATGATCGAAAAGTGAAGTTGCGTGAGTTAGCTGACATCGTAAAGATATCAAAAGAACGTATTGGCTTTATATTACATGAGCATTTGACTGTGAGAAAGCTCTGTTCAAAGTGGGTGCCGCGTTTGGTCACTGTTGACCAAAAACAAGAACGTATTGAGGATTCTGATCAGTGTTTGTCTATGTTTAAACGTAACAAACCGGAATTTTTGCGTCGATATGTGACAATGGATGAAACGTGGATCCATCACTTCACTCCGGAATCAAAACGATCGTCATCTGAGTGGACAGCAACTGGTGAACCTCGTCCAAAGCGTCCGAAAGCACAACAATCGGCTGGAAAGGTTATGGCCGCGGTATTTTGAGATGTGCGTGGTGTAATATTCATCGACTATCTTGAGAAAGGATATACCATCAACAGTGAATATTATATAGCGTTATTGGAGCGTTTAAAGGCCGAAATTGTAAAGAAACGACCGCATATGGCAAAGAAAAAAATGTTGTTTCATCAAGACAACGCACCGTGTCACAGGTCAATCAAAACAATGGCAAAACTACATGAATTGAACTTCGAATTGCTCCCACATCCATCGTATTCGCCAGATTTGGCTCCCAGCGACTACTGGTTGTTCGCAGACCTCAAAAAAATGCTCGCCGGTAAAAAATTTCGCACGAATGAAGAGGTTATCGCTGAAACTGAGACCTATTTTGAGGCAAAAGATAAATCGTTCTACAAAAGTAGTATTGAAATGTTAAAGCGGCGCTGGAATGATTGCGTTGCTCTTGATGGAGATTACGTTGATGAATAAAGCTAATTTTGAACCAAAAAAACCGTGTTTTCTTTGTTAGGCCCGGGATTTTTCAGCCCGTGTGTTAAAATAACCTCAGAAATCTATTTTCTCATACTGTCTACCAACCTGGTCAATGTTGAAACTGAAATCTTTTTGAAGCACTTCTTTTATCACAGATTACAAGTTATTGATGCTATTATACTTCCAATTATTAGCATAAATCTTTGTTGCCAATATTCCCCAGAGATGCAAGGTTTCCCAAAGGTGCTTTTATTAAAATAGAGGCTTTGGGAATTTACTTCTTCTAAATATGTAACAATTTTATATTTGCATGTAAGAATTTATAATAGGAATTAAAAATTTCACGATATCAATTGTATTCCTTTAAAAGAATTTCGCCTTGCTTCCAAACTTATGGACGGTAGTGTATGTGAGAACTAGATGGAAACATGTTTTGCATGGGAATCTAATTATAAAAAATTTCTGTTTACACGTAATGTCGTATAAGAGTTAAAGTGATAATACGAAGGTTAAATCACACTTTCAATGAATATCTCGTGCATCATCTTCATGGCAACATATATATTTAGAAACTTCCATCTCTCTGATTTTCTCGATAAATCTCCTTTAATAAGAAATTGGTTCAAGGATTTCTTCAGGCTTGGAATCATAAAACTGCTAGACCGTTGGAAAGTAATCATAAACAACGGAAGATAATATATTCTTGATTAATACATATATTTTGCTTGTTAAAAAATTAACAAATTTTGAGTTCGATAACGAACTTATGCAGTAGCTGATTTTTGAGTTTTCCCTATCCTTATATTTTTTGCAGGGATGCTGTGTTATACCATATTTTTAAACAACATTTGGCAAATTTATTATCAATTAGAATCAAGTGGTAGATAACACAGTTCTCTACTATAATCGCTTCTGATAACTGTTCATTAATAAATCGAAGGAGTTAATAGTATACAATAATTTTGTTTTACTTTTAATATAAGTTGTTTATTCACGTGGTAAATTAGAATAAATAATTTAAAAATAAAAGTATTCAAAGAAATTAACTATGAAAAAAAGTTGGCAGCGGTGGGATTCGAACCCACGCCTCCGAAGAGACTGGTGCCTTAAACCAGCGCCTTAGACCGCTCGGCCACGCTACCTCCGTGCTACAATTTGAATTCATTCATGTACTTCTATTTTATATAAAAATATGATTTATTTCAAAGATTATTTATGAATTATATATCTATATTATTAATTTCCATTATATATACACTCAACGGAATTTTTAGAATTTCATATAAATTTTTGAACAAAATATTTGGTTTTCTTAATATCTTCGACAAATTATGTATTGAAGTTAATGCTTAACTACAAAGAAACTAACACTATATGTTTCAAATTTTACTACTCCTACTACAACTATTACTATTACTGTCACTATTATGTTGCTACTACTAGTAATAATAATAATACCTTACCTTACTATTACAAATATATATTATTGAAAGAATATTTTTCAAAAATATTGTTTTTAAATTAAAACATTTATATTTTCTTTAAGATTGTAGACATAGAATTGTATCAACCACTGCTGCTATTCTTTCTTCTAAATGCGAAATATCCTAAGGAAATATGTTTAACATTAGAATTTATCCAATGTTACATCATGAAGATTTATCCAATCACTGATAAAGAAATCAATAAGTCGAAGTCAAGTCAAAATATTATCAGACATACCAATAAGATAAAAAAAATTTCCAGATAAGGAATAAATTTTATGGATTGCTGTATTACAAACTATGTTTGATATAACTATACATTTTATCGTATGGTTATCCCAGTCGTATCCATATCCCTTTCAAACTGAGTAATAAAAATCCAACACTCACATGCTCTAAAGAAGTTGCAGCAATTTTGTGAATATTTTAGGGAAGTGCAGGAATAAAAGAAAGTACTTAGTATTGGTAGGAAAACACAAACCATTTGAACTTTGTAGCCCAAGGCGTGAGATATGATACGATTTTCAAATAATGAAAAATGCTATAATTTAATTTCAGCATATATATGTTTGTATGCCAAGATATGATTTCAGTGAATATTTACCTTTTCAAAAACTCTTATGTCCAAACGGCTTAAGCTACAGATCTTTTGTTTTTTGTCAAGTGCCGCAGTGAGGTTGTTCTTGAATTATGGGTATTAGCTATCTGAACCTTAAATTAATCTTACCATTACTGGTATTTCCTAATTAATACATTCGTATCTTTCGCGTACTATTTATAATAAATAAAATTATTTGAAAGGACAGCAATTTTTTTCAACCCTTTCTGCATCACCGCACAATCTTTTCTGTTGTCAATATTTTATTCTTACAATAATATTATATTTATTGATTTAATATGCATTAAACAGTGTACCTGTATTCCAGAAGCGAAACAGTAGTATTATTTTTGTTAATGTAAAAATGTACATTTTTTTTGTAGATAAAGGGAAAGATAACAATCAACATCATTTTACACTTGTTGATGTAAAAAAAATACTTATTCTGGAAATAATACGTGAATATAGCGATAAATTTACAGTAGTAAAAAAAACAGTACATTACAGTAATTACACAAGCAGTAGGTAATTTTACCACTGATGTTGCAAAAGTTAAAGCATAAAAATATAGTACTTATAGAGGACCATAACTGAAAAATTACTACAGCGACCTGAAATGTTTCCGGAATCGGCAAGAGATGGCTGGGAAAACGGCCATGGAAATTCGAAATGTTTTGCTAGGGGTCCAATGCTAGGGATGTATGCCATCATTTTCTGAGTGAGCGAGTTCAAACGTGGCCGCACAAGCACAAGTGACGAACCATGCAGTGGACACCCAAAAATCGCTACCAACGATGAAATGGTTGATGTCGTGTTAGCCGATCGCCGATTGAAGATGAAAGAGGTAGCATAGACAACAGGCATCTCCGAAGAACGCGTTAGCCGTATCCTACACGAAATTTTGGGTAAGAAAAAGCTTTCGGCGCGATCGGTACCGCGTTTGCTCACACCGGAGCAAAAACGAAATGGGGTGACCGTTTCCGAGGAGTGTCCTACTACGATCCAACGCAATCCAAGGGATTTCTTCATGCATTTAATAACCGTGTATGAGACTTGGACCCACCACATATCGGAGGTCAAGGAACAGTCGAAGCAGTGGACTTTTCCGGGCGAATCGACTCCGAAGGAAGCAAAAAACCATTCCATCGGCCGGAAAAGTCACAGAGACCATTCCAGGTATTCCCAAGGTGTGATCCTCATCGATTATCTACAGAAGGAAAGGACGATCACGAGGCAATACTACAGCGATTTATTGACCCCATTCGATGCAGTATTGAAGGAGAAACGGACTCGTTTTTCCACCACGACAATGCCCTGGCTCATTCATCCCGCATCGTCGTATCCAGATTGAATGAGTTGTGCTACGAATTAGTCTCTCATCCTCCATATTCACCGGACCTTGCCCCAAGCGACTTTCCCCTATTCCCAAACCTGAAAAAAAACCCCTGTCATCGCCGCTACAGATGGCTATTTTGGAGACCTCTAAACATTTTACCTTTCCGACGATTTGAAGAGACTGAAGCACCGTTTGAAAAAGTGTATTGACTTTCGAGGAGACTACATAGAAAAATGAAAATAAAAAACCACACCAATACCGTGTTTTTTTGTCGATTCCGGAAACATTTCAGGTCGTCCTCGTACATCTGAATTTGTAATACACTGTTTCGTAATTTTACTTCCGACGTCGTAATATTAAAATTTCTCGTAGAATTACAACAATTTCCCTGGCGTAAAAAATACCAGGAAAGATACTGTAATATGTTTTTACTGTGTTATCCCGAATTTCTATTACGCGGTGTTCATGAATTATCGTGCATAGCATTCAGGAATTTTTGAATATCATCCTTTATTTATTTACTTGCTCCAACGCCTGTTGCTCCAATTGCTTCGTGCGCAGCTATGGTTGACCTAGGTTCTGTAACTGAGATGGATGTGGTGTGTGCTATGAAATCCTTAAAGAATAATTGCACGGCGGGTAGTGATGACATTCCGGCCTTTTTTGTTAGGGATTGTGCAAATATATTTGCTTCTCCTCTTTGCTACTTGTTCAATCTTGCTCTCAAAACATCCACCTTCCCGTCTGTGTGGAAGATTGCCAAATTGGTGCCTGTTTTTAAAAGTGGTGAGAAGTGTGTTATTTCCAACTATCGTCCCATATCGTTATTAAATAATTTTGCTAAAGTTTTTGAGAAATGTTTGTACAAGTATATTTATGCTCAAGTTAGACTCCTGGATTTCAAATGACCAACACGGTTTCGTTGCTCAACGATCTACGGTAACTAATCTTGTTACAATTACACAATACCTATCTGATAGTATTGATGCCGATGGACAGGTAGATGTTGTGTATACTGACCTAACAAAAGCTTTTGATCGAATCGACCACACCGTGCTTATTAATAAATTGGACAATATTGGATTTTCGTCTTCTTTTGTCTTTATTCCAATCGTATCTTCTTGATAGAAAGCAATTTGTGACATACATGGGATTTGAGTCTGATTACTTCGCGCCGAGCTCTGGAGTTCCTCAGGGGAGTAACTTGGGTCCACTTCTGTTCCTCATATATATAAATGATTTGTGCTATCAACTGAACTGTCCAAAGTTGTTATACGCAGATGACTTGAAGTTGTACTCAACAATTAATAATTCTCAGGATTGCAATCATTTGCAAAGCCAACTCGATATATTCCACACGTGGTGTGTCAACAACAGACTAACAGTTAATGTAAACAAATGCAAAATTGTCACCTACACTCGTAAGACGACTCCAATTATATATACCTACCACTTGGCTGGATCTTCTTTACCTAAGGAGACCTCTATGAGAGACTTGGGCGTCGTCTTTGACTCAAGACTGACCTTTATGGAGCACATATCCAGTATTTGTGCATCAGCGTTGAGTATGTTAGGATTCATTATACGTGTTACACGACCATTTGCTTCTATAACAGCCATTCTTCCTCTTTATTTCGCTTTTGTTCGGTCTCGATTGGAGTATGCGTCCTTGGTCTGGTCACCTATGTACATCTATCAGATACATCTTCTAGAGCAGATTCAGAGAAGGTGTTTGAAGTTCTTGTACTTTAAAAAATTTAATACTTACCCGATACAAGGATTTAGCCACAGTGCTCTGCTAGAGGCATTTAATATTGATTCATTAGAACTACGTCGAAAACAGGCTGAGTGTAAATTCCTATTTACTTTACTTCATAATGGTCTTGATGTCCCTGAGTTGTTGAGTAAAATCAACTTCATTGTACCACGTTCAGGATCTAGGCAAACAAATACATTTTACTGTTTCGCACCTAGAACAAACATCGCCATCAGGTCCCCAATACACAGATTGTGTAGCAATTTCAACTCTATGGAGTTTGCCGAGTTGGATATACATACCTGCACTTTACCATCCCTTTTGACGGTATGTAGATCGCAGTGCGTTACACTTAGTTGAATACTTTTTCCGTTCTCTCTTTTTTGCTAACCACTGGTAAACTACTTTTTTTTTTTTTTAATTTAAATTAAAGCAACTAGTTACTAAGTTTTCTAATTTGACATACTTTAATTTTATGTTATTTATATTTGCATGTGTACATTATTTAACATTGCCTTGTAATTGGATATTTGTATCTGTTGGGCATTAAATATTATTATTATTATTATTATTATTATTATTATTATTATTATTATTATTATTACTTTCGTATTTATTTTGTTAGTTATTAATGGCGTGTTTTCATAATTTAGTTGTGTATATTTATCTGGTTCTGTTATCTGTACAGATACAATAAAACATCCGGCAGAGCATTGTGGGCATGTTTAAAAATATAATATTCCTGTTTCTTTTTTTTTGTGTTCAATATATTTTGAGTAATTGCAAAATATTGTAATATTACTTGTAAATTTAGTTAAGGTTTTTACATAAAGCTGAATGACAAGTCGGATAGACTTGTGATTCAGCGTATCATTCTGATTAAATGAGTCAGTCAAATATTACAAAGTGAACTTTAATCTCTAGCACGAAATTTTCAATTTTCGTATTACAATGCAGTACGTGCGTAGATTCGTTAGGTTCTAAACACACAAATCGTATGCGGGTATCTCTCGTTGACCTCAACCAATTATCCTAATCTATAAATTCTGTTATCAAAATCATAAGTGTATTTATTATATAAGTAAATGCATGCGTGTAAGTGAATAAATATATGTGTCTGTAAGAATTACACGTCTAAGTCTGCCTTTAATAACTACAATACGATTATTTACGTAATTTAACGGCCAAGAAGGATGTAAATAACCTGCCAATCATGTATACAGTCTGAAATGGAGAGAAGAACAAAAAATACGCTTTTTCCACCAATATCAACGATAACCTTTGCTTGTGTGTAATGTATAGACGTGTGGGGAGATATCCGTGCTTCAGAAGTGCATCGTACAGGTCAGTTTTTATTTGTGCAGCGCTTGACTTTGATGAAAAACGTTTTGGAGATGGGAAAACATGATACAAGCATAACGACAATTAGCACCTGGGATACCTTAACTATACATTTTCTATCGTTTTTCTTGGCGGCGTGGATTTCGTTGAAAATATTTGTGAAGTGGATCTTTAGTAGGAACAACTATTTTCGAATACAGAATAGAGATAATCCTCCTGAGTGTCTTGTGGATAACAATTTAGGGCAACACAAATATGTGAAATTAAAGGTATTTACAATATTTTTTTTTCTCCAAAGCGACACATATTTTTAAGGTTAAACATAGGCCTAATACAAATTATATGTATTACTTTGCTATAATCTCTATAAATATGGATTGCCAATAATAATCGATTACACACCTAAGAACATCTTAAAACTATAAACTAACTAAAACTAGAAAATCACGACTCATGCTAAAGGTATTGAGTTATAGTATTCAAGAAGTCCGAAATATAAAATTTGACGTTCGTTATCTGTACATGCTGCACCAGTTCCGTCATTCAATGAGGGGAACACGTTTATGAATAAAAATAACCTTATATCAGGAGATTAACAAGGTTACTGGTTTAAAAATAGTTTCATTCAAATGTATACATTTAAATATAACTATTGATACATTTAATACAAATTTTAGAAACGAAATAATTGTGTAATTGTGAAACCTTCGTTTTGGGTTGGATTATTATTAAATCAATCACTTCGACGATTTGTTTAAGTAATTTAAATACAAAGTGTGTCAATTGTGTGGCATAGTTCAATATTTCCTAACCCCAAAGATAGATTGAATTTATTTTTCCTATTGAGTCCTATTTGAGTATGGATTTTGATATCTGAAACCAGCTACTGGTTTACTAAAATTACTTCGGCCTCTGGCGAATTTAAATTTAAGGTATAAGGTTTAAGAATGTGTAAAAGTTCCTAATAATATAATAGAGCTTTAAGCCAAGTTTCCCATTATAGTGTACAGAGTGATTGTATATGTTTGAGGACAGTTTAAATTTCGCGTGGTG
This sequence comes from Trypoxylus dichotomus, assembly GCA_023509865.1. Taxonomy (NCBI): domain Eukaryota; kingdom Metazoa; phylum Arthropoda; class Insecta; order Coleoptera; family Scarabaeidae; genus Trypoxylus; species Trypoxylus dichotomus. Next base: position 43,502,872 of record CM042081.1, read on the forward strand.
GATTCTAGGGGATTTGACATGTTAAGAGTGGCCATTGTGAGTATCGGTCCTGTCAACTGCCTGTACGACACGTTATTTATTATTCGTTATTTATATTCATTTTATTCGTTATTATTTGCTTCATTTTTACTTGTAATCTGTTCTTCTTAGAGCTACTGTTTATATTACATTTTTTTATCACATTTACATTAATTTTCTGCTTAGAAAATCAATATGAAATTGATTTTTTGAAGATCTGTTGTCAATATTTTATCACCCATCCAAAATCTATTTGCTACGCTACTGGTTACGAATTCAAAACCAAATCGCCAACGTGACAAATTTAGCAAGGCGCGAAATGTAAACTGTGTCAGATATTTAAAATCACTCAGTATATAGCTATAAGTTATATAGAATAGAGAGAGAGGGCGCCAACAGTCATAAACAAGGGTTGTTGTCGTTACAAGGTTGAAATACCAGATCAAGATAGTTAAGTTACCGTTAGTTATAAGGCAATAAGAAACAATAAATTTGAATTAAATTTAAACCTAAGTGTCGTTAAGAACACAACACCCATCTCGTCAATAACGACTTCATTCTCCTACGTAAAAGAGACTACAATTGAGCTCGGGTTGGTAATCTCCATTCCGGAACGGATTTCCCCCAAAACCTTCGAAATTCTTCATTGTCTACAATATTTTGTAATAATAATAATAATAATAATAATAATAATAATAATAATAATAATAATAATAATAATAATAATAATAATAATAATAATAATAATAATAATAATAATAATAATAATAATAATAATAATAATAATAATAATAATAATAATAATAATAATAATAATAATAATAATAATAATAATAATAATAATAATAATAATAATAATAATAATAATAATAATAATAATAATAATAATAATAATAATAATAATAATAATAATAATAATAATAATAATAATAATAATAATAATAATAATAATAATAATAATAATAATAATAATAATAATAATAATAATAATAATAATAATAATAATAATAATAATAATAATAATAATAATAATATTTATTAACCAACATAAAATAATACAATTTACAGGATAATGTTACAATAACATAAAATAGTATAATACAACATAATGTAGTAATGATATAATATATACAGTGCAGTAATAAACTTAAATTACAAAAATGATACAACTGAATCATGAACATAAAAATAGCTCGGTGACACCAGAATGCAAGAACAAAGTAGGACGACATTGTAAATCCATGTAGACACTTCAACAAAAAGGATCATCGAGTAATTCATTGGCATTCCTAATCATATGCGTAATGGGTACTTTAATAATAATAATAATAATAATATCTTTATTGCCCAACAGAAAATAATTCCATTTACAGGACAATGCGAGAATAATGTAAGCTAGCATATATATGTAGTAACAATATACAGCGCAGTAATAAATTAAAATTTGTCGAAAAAGATACAACTGAATCATAAATATAATAATGGCTCGGTGACATCAGAATGCAAGAACAAAATAGGACGACAATGTAAATCCATGTAGACTCTTCAACAAAAAGGATCGTGAAGTAATTCATTGGCATTTCTAATCATATGCGTAAAGGTGGTATATTGTACACACATAACATATAAATAGTCATATAGAAATTTATAATATGGTACATCACATTACTCATTTAATAGCTGTTGTTTGCTATTAACATGTCTTTTAAATACAAATATACTGTACGGTAAAATGTTGATATCGTAAACAGTACATACTATATATTTAATAATAGTGCTAGTGAATTCGTATTGTCTGAAATTGGTTGATATTTATTAATACACAAGTTTTGAGCTTCTGTAAAGCCTTTATTCAATAAATTAACGCTGAGAAAGTTTTAGTTGTTTTTTTCACCAATACATGTGAGTACCGCTATTTTTTGTGGATTTCACTACATTTAGAAGAAATCAATATTCTTTTTCTAAAAAAAAAGTGCTGGAACTTAAAGTAAATGAACTTTCTAGGTACTTTTACGTATGTACTAGAACGTAGATGGCATTGAAATAGAATGTTAACTTTTGAAAATTATTTTGAGAATGTCATAGTGACATCAATAAATATGTCTCATTTGATATAAAGATACAATAAAGCAACAAGTTCAGCTAGTATTCAAGATTTTACTAATAATAAAAGGCGAAATTAACGCAATTGTTGTCCATTATATTCAATTCTCAAGTTTATACGCCTTCCCACGCTGTTAAAGGCATTTTGCAGCATTGAGAACGATATTAACACAACAATAAACACTTTGTTTTGCTGCAAAGCTAGCAAATTAGCAACAGGAGTTTTAAATATTCTATTCTTTAGGTGAGGAACAAGTAACGTGATCGTGGTGGAAATTCAACTTTTGTATGTAACCTTATAATCCGATCGTCAAAAAACAACGAAGGAAAGCAATATTTTCTTGTGTTGTGTGTGCTGTTGCACCATCTTGCCGGAAGTAACCATATTGTAATTCATCTCTGTGCAGCTGCTCGATAAATTCATTTAAAATGTTTCTATACCTGTCAGCACTAAATGACGATTGCAAGGACTGAGTGGATGTACAATTCACAGGTATAGCAGTAAACTCCACTCACACAAATTAATTAATTATGCGGAACGCAGCGTTTCGAGAGCACGTGGGCTCTCATTGTCAACCGTGTTACCGACTGAAAGTAAAAACTGTATCACACATGCAAATTATTTTCTACGCAGGCTCTAAAATTTCTAAACCATATGACTATTTACAATCTACTAGGTGGCCTCATGCCTTTTACGGGAAAGGATGGACCGAAAGCGAACCGTATCATTTAACAGGGTCTATGGTAATAAATCCATCAAACTCGAGTGTGCAATTGGGGGTGGTTCTCTGTTCAATAAGTTTCCGTTCTTTTTCATATATACCGTTTCGTACGCGTCTAATTCTCTATACGAGTTCACGTTTTTAAGTAGTGTCAAATTTTTTAAATCAATCTTATGTCCGGATTTTACCATACCTGAACTATCAAGCGTAGCAGAGCATATGGTTGACAATGGGAGCCCACGTGCTCTCGAAACGCTGCGTTCCGCATAATTAATTAATTTGTGTGAGTGGAGTTTACTGCTATACCTGTGACCTGTCAGTATTAATTGTAAAATAAGTGTCCCAAAATTTTGCAGAAACTACTAGTCAAACACCAGGCTTCGCAGTATGCAGAAACGATTTAACAAATATATGAGGATTTTCACTATTCCACAGCCGAGTAGTTTGGCAATTGGTGCACCCCGAAAAATAAAACTACGCTTCATCGGAGAAAAATCTCAAGTTTAAAAGGTTATCATGTTGCATTAAATTATTTGTGAACCACTGGCAGTGAACAAGACGTATAGCATAGTCTACAGGCAAAAATAGCCTGATATAGTATACGTTTTTCTTCACATTTTTCTGGCGTGTTAAATAAGAAACTCCCATCTCTTGAGAAAAAGGTCTTGTGACTTAATTTTCCATCCGTTGACTTACATCATTTATATCTTCTTCCAAAGGAACAGTTGGTCTATTAGTACGTTATGCCCCACAGAATCAGAATCACGGAATGCACTGATACAATTGGCAACACGCTGGCTGTACACGCAAATTCATATAACTTACAACTATAGCAAAGTACTACTATTTGCAATCAATTAGCGATTAGGAAGTACGTTTTTTTTTTTGTTTTTTTAATATCAAATGTTCAGGCTTAACAAATTAAATTTTCATCAGACATTATTGAGGTTGTTTACCAGTACTACTAGCTTTCATTTCCAACTTGATGCTCATATTGTGATAAAGTATTTCTTAAACGTACTTTGTAACTGTTTTTTTTTTCATTTTTATTTTATTTATTTCAGAAAGTTAAACTTCATTACGTCGAGGCGGGGGGCAAAGACCAACCGTTAATGCTCTACCTTCATGGATTTCCAGATTGTTGGATCAGTTGGAGAAATCAAATATCTTTCTTTGCGGAATATTTTCGCGTCATAACATTGGATCTGAAGGGCTTTGGTGACTCGGATAAACCTACTCGGCGAAAAGATTATAGCTTAGAAACTCTGTTAGAAGAATTAAAACAATTTATCCTAGCACTAGGAGTTACCAACTGTACGCTTGTTGGCCATGATGTTGGAGCCCTTTTAGGCTGGTTTCTGATCAAGGAAAATCCAAATTTAATAGAGAAATTCATCGCTATTTCGTGTCCACATCCCAACGTTTATTGGAATTCATTACCTTCAAACGGCATCCATAGTTCAAACTGGGTTAAATTTGTACAATGTCCAGGACTCCCCGAGATTGAAACTATGAAAGAAGACTTAAAAATCATCAAAGATTATCACAGTTACTTAAACGAAAAAGATGTACAAGACAAACAAATCTTAGAAGCTTATAAATATATGTTTTCCAGAAAAGAAGATTGGTCAGGGCCATTGAATTATTTCCGGATATTACCATTTCATAGGATGGAAGGAAGCGATATTGAATGTGAAGTTCCTACATTACTAGTAACCGGTAATAAAGATCACTACATTAATCTCGAAAGTATTGTCAAATCTACAGATTACTGCAAAAAATTTTTCGTCAAGATTATCGAGAATACTGGCCATTATCCTCACGAAGAGGATCCCGAGAATTTCAATAAGGTTCTGATCAAGTTCTTAAAGGTAAAACCTCCCTCGCATAGGAATAAACTAAGCGAGAGGTCATCTTCCAAAAGACTGATGGACAAGATGTTTGGAGCTGTCTCCTCGACTGTAAAATATGGAAATTCGGTGCTAGATAGTGTAAATAAAAGAACGAATGGTGTAGTATCCATTCCAAGTAGTTTTGGACTACATTTACATCAAAATGATTAAATTGTTACTTATTAGCTAAGAATCCTAGCACTGAAATAGCTTATTTGCCATATTGGAAGTACAAGAAAATGATATTAATCTCAAAACGTTACTACAATGTGTTATATTTTATATTTATTATTGTTATAGTGTTAGAAGGTATCTAGTGAATATTTCTTATACGTATTGTTTTTTTTTTTTAATATTTTGTTTACAATTGTTTTACGTAATAAATAGATATATTTTGATTGCCTTTGCTTTTTAAATAGATGCAGAACATGTTTTCTATACTCTCAAAAGCGAATTATTGCATTTATTTACTCTCACATAACATACAAGGGCGACCTGAAATGTTTCCGAAATCGACAAGAAAAACACGGGGATAGGAAAAAGTCGCTGGGGGTAGGCGCGGTGAATATTGCAATTTGGGCACGATGATGCGGGATGAATGAGCCGGTGCATTGTCGTGGTGGAAAAGACCCTTTTTTCCGCTGCAAGCGAGGCCGTTTCATCGAATCGGGTCAATAAATCGCTGTAGTATTGCCACGCGATCGTCTTTCTCTTCTGCAGATAGTCGATGAGGATTACACCTTGGGAATCCGACAAAATGGTCGCCATGACGTTTCCGGCCGATGGATTCGTCCGGAAAAGTCCACTGATTCGACTGTTTCTTGGTCACCGATATGTAGTGGTGGATCCAAATCTCATCCACGGTTATGAAACGCACGAAGAAGTCCCTTGGATTACGTTGGATCCTAGCCAGACACTTCCGAAACAGTCACACGATTTCGTTTTTGCTCGGGTGTGGACAAACGCGGTACCCATCGCGCCGAAAGCGTTTTCATACCCGAAATTTTGTGTAGGATAAGGTCAACGTGTGGATCGGCGGTGGTGGTGGATTGACGCGATCACGTGCGATAACAAAACGTTCTTTACTTTCTGAATGCTTCATTCATTCTCTAAATATATAACAATATTTTGGCAGACATAGTGTTATTTAAAGCCAAGTTTTTAGTTTTTTGTAATGACAAATTATAATTTTCTTGCAGTTACCAACGTTTTTAAATGTCTCAAAAATATCAGTCTCCATAGGATTTGAATCTGCGCCTTCTTTCTTACCGGGGGAACGTACGGGACCGTGTGTAAGTTCAAGTCACTTTCAAGATATTTCAGCAGTTGTATAAAGGCAAGTTCTTATAAATTGAATTAATACGTCGTGCAACAGGAACGAACCATTGGATAACACGCAAATTCACCGTACGTATGTATCGTGATATTATAAAGTTTCTGGATCGAAGATGGCATTGAAATAGAAAATATATGTATGTCTAAACTTAAGCCATATAACCATACTCGTAACACAACCTTAACTTTTCGGCAGGAAGCAACCAACCTGCCGACCTCCATCCGGAGATGGGACCGTCGTATTTCGTCGCAGGTACGGTTTCCCGGTGCCGAAGGTGAATTGAGTAGCCGGAAGCCCGTGTCATGCGCATCCCGACGGGTGCGAGGCCCATTTCCACCCCGTCTAAGCCACGACTCACTCCAGCCGAAGGTGGATCGAGTAGCCGGAAGCTCGAGTGAGTTACCATAAGACGGGGAAACGACGTCCGCCAAATGCGTCGAGGAAAATTCGTTCGGGCGAAAGGTGAATTGAGTAGCTGGACGTCCGAACGAATTCCTCTCAGATGGAGAAGTTGAGGGAAAAGATTCCCGGTACTTCGTACCCTTCATTCGATCCACGATCCTTAACTTTTAAAAGTTATTTTGGCAGTGTCAAAATATCATCAATAAATATGTTATTTGACTTAAAGATACAATAAAACAACAAGCTCAGGTGGTATTCAAGATTTTATTAATAAAAAAAGATGAAATCAAAGTAAGTGTTGAAATTGTTGTCCATTAATTTAAATTCCCAAGTTTATCCATCTTCTCACGCCGTTAATGGCATTTTGCAGCATTGCGGGCATTATTAATGCACATTCTTCAATAATTCTTCCCTGCAGATCTTGCAAATTAGCAACTAAAGTTTTAAATGCTCTATTCTATAGGTGAGGCAACACGAAAAAGTCCATCATTGTCAAATAAGGTGATCGTGGTGGAAATTCAACTTTCGTATGTAAAAAACTCACGAAGAAAAGCAGTATTTTCTTGTGTTAAGCACGCCATTGCACCATCTTACTGCAAGTAATCATACTAGCAGTAAACAAGATGTTTATGCTAGTCTACCGGTAAAATAGCCTGCTTTGATTGCACCTTATATAGATGCATATGCAAGTTTTCTGGCATGTTCCATAAAAAGTCTAATCTCTTGAGAAAGACATTTCAAAAGTTTTGTGGATTCATTTACAACTTTTTCCAAACGTACAGTTGGTCCGCCAACACGTGATTTATGACCCACAGAACCAGTCACATGAAATACACGAACACAATTGAAAAGGTATTTATAATTTTTTTTAGGAATTACAACTAACTCTGGGAAGTCCTCTCTAAAATCTAAATATGCACCCTGGCTGTACACCCAAATTCCATCAGTTCATACTTCAGTTCTAAAATAGGCTTCAGTCATGTATGTCTTTTGCATTGTATTGTAAACCATATTTGAATTTATGCAAACTCGATGTTCAAACTTGCTTTCAGCTGTTCTAAGAAATTAAATGATGGAACTGGATGTCAATCCAATGTCACTATCAAAATCATTTTCTAAAACCGTTAAGTTATAATACCTGGCTTGAGTTCAGACATGTTTTCTATTTCAATGCCGTCCTCATTGTCGAAACTTTATGATATCACGGTATATCGATTGCCAATGAACCGCTAACAATAAACTCAAGCGGATGCACGAACACAGTCGCGCGATAATTATAATTATTATAACATATGGGCTGAAACGTCCCGGGCCTAACAAAGAAAACACGGTCTTTTTGGTTCAAAATTAGCTTTATTCATCAACGTAATCTCCATCAAAAGCAACGCAATCATTCCAGCGCCGCTCTAACATTTTTCTAACCACTTTTGTAGAACGATTTATCTTTTGCCTCAAAATAGGCCTCAGTTTCAGCGATAACTTCTTCATTCGTGCGAAATTTCTTACCGGCGAGCATTTTTTTGAGGTCTGCGAACAGCCAGTAGTCGCTGGGAGCGAAATCTGGCGAATACGGTGGATGTGGGAGCAATTCGAAGTTCAATTCATGTAGTTTTGCCATTGTTTTGATCGACTTGTGACACGGTGCGTTGTCTTCATGAAACAAAATTTTTTTCTTTGCCATATGCGGTCGTTTCTTTGCAATTTCGGCCTTCAAACGCTCCAATAACGCTATATAATATTCATGGTTGATGGTATTTCCTTTCTCAAAATAGTCGCACATCCCAAAATACCGAGGCCATAACCTTTCCAGCCGATTGTTGTTTTCGGGCGCTTTGGACGTGGTTCACCCGTTGCTGTCCATTCAGATGACGATCGTTTTGATTCCGGAGTGAAGTGATGGATCCATGTTTCATCCATTGTCACATATCGAAGCAAAAAATCCGGTTTGTTACGTTTAAACATGGCCAAATACTGCTCAGAATCATCAACTGTTTTTGGTCAACAGTGAGCAAACGCGGCACCCACTTTGAACAGAGCTTTCTCATAGTCAAATGCTCATGCTATATATAAAGCCAATACGTTCTTTTGATATCTTTACGATGTTAGCTAACTCACGCAACTTCACTTTTCGATCATTCAAAACAATAGCAAATGAAAATACAAAAATTTCTTAATCAACAGAAAACCGCTCAAACAAAAGTTGCCTCAAAGCATTGATAGAAGTGTTAAAGAAATCAAATCTAGATATATATAGATTAACACTGTTACATATTGAGATAATTGGTGACAGAATGGTGACGCGTGTTAGCCACGCACAAAAATTGAAAAGGGACAGCAAATCCGGAAATTGTAAATCACCATTTACAATTCTATGCGTAAAAATTATTTGTGATACAACACGACGATCCGCCAAAGAAATAACTACAACATACACTGTCAGTACGATTTCCAATTACTTCTTCCTATAACTTTTCTTTCTATCACTTATAATTTTCGAGATCGATGGGTGGATTCTGCCCGTAGAGATTGTGAGGGTGGTTCGCTTCGGAGTGCAGATAGAAGCCTGAAATTTTACACGTGTGCTTTTGGGATGATTTGCTACAATTTTCTCCTTTAACATTTTTTCGTATCTCTTGTACTTTCCGAGATCGGTGGGTAGATTTCTACCTTTAGGTATTGGGGGTTAGCATGGTTAGGGGTGCAGTTAAAATTTTGAAAATTTGCATGTGCGCTGTGAAGACAATTTCCAATTACTTCTTCCTATGACTTTTTTTCTATCACTTATAATTTTTGATATCGTAGGCTCGATTCTGCGCTTAGGCGTTGCGGGGGTGGTTCGCTTAAGGGTGTAGATAGAGGTCCGAGATTCTACACGCATGTTCTTGGGACAATTCCCTACAATTTTTCCCTTTAATACATTGTTCGATCTTTTCTACTTTCGAAGATAGTACGATATATTGTAATTGTAGGTATTCTACAAGAGATAACAATTTATAAATTGTTTATTGACACATATTTCTCTTCGACTTATAACATTGATTGTCCACAATTAGCTTTTTCAAGTACGTTTAATAGTGTGTATAATGTAATGTTTGAGGGTTAAATAATATTTCTCTGTTATTGTTTTTCGTTCTCTTTCAAATTTTTGACAGGGTCGCGCCTATAATAAGCAGTTCGGCGCGTCCTCGGTCACGCTCGTGTTCGATCGATTCTACTCCGTGTACGTCTACTGAATTCTATTCAAATGAAAACCAAATCCGCTACCCTAACTGAGTCGTCTCCAGCACTTCTAGCACTAAATCTTCAATAATTAAAATTTGTTGAGGCGTTAACACTTCAATTAGTCGATTAGAACGTTCAGCATTTTCCAGGAATTTTTGTTCCAAGGAAACATTTTGCCCACTTTTCTTACAGTAGAATACGAAAGAGATGAATCACCGTAAACGCCGTCTAAACGTTGTTTTATGTGGTTACACGTACGCCCTTCTTTTGTTAAAAAATTGATGACCGCGCGGTACACAATTTTAATTACTTCAGACATTTTCATGCGCTAGTCACGTTGGTTGGCTGACTACTGAAGGCTACTACTCTTCGAACCGCATGCCGTGACGTAGTTTGGCCGTAAATTTATGGCGCCTACCTCGTACTTATCCGTATAGGAGCAGATCAATTTAATTTCAAATCTCAAGTTATTTGCTATTTAATATCACTCCAAAATGTCTTTGTTAAACAAAATATAAAATGGAAATAAGTTGTTGAAAGCGGGACTTTCAACATCTTAGTCATCAACAAATGGATTATAAATACCACGAAATTTTTCTGAAACCATGTATTTCCAAAAAATTAATCCAAAGATTTGTAAGCCTACACTAGATAATTATAAACTAAATTCAATATATAGGAAAACTAGAATCAACTAATTTGGAATACGCGCCTAAACCCCCAAGCACATTCAAAAATTTTAACGGCAAATCGAAGAATAGCTGTTGCATTTGAAGCACTGCCCTTTGGGAATCGTTTCCTCTTCGGCAAATAATCAGTACTAAAACATAGATACTGTTATATAAATGGACGTCCATCCACATATTTATCCTACCTTCATTTCCATTAGTAGAATAATCTTCAAGCTTTTTCCTCAATTTATCAAGATCCTTCCCCTTCGTTATGTACGAGTACGGAAAATTGTAGGAATTGTTCAAATTGCACATCACGAATTCTAATGTTGGCCGAACGTCTATTAGTAAGGTTTCGGGCTTTGAGCTTAATTCAGTCACTGATATGTGGTCATCTTTTCTCAAAACATCTATATTGACTACCTAAATAAAAAATATGCAATTTACAGAATGCTTTCTTAAACAATCATCGAAAATATGGACCAAGTCTTTCAGTATTATATTTAAACTAACATCCATAGTAATACTAATATTAATATGAATATAAATACTAAACCACCGTTGGCATTAGTAACGATAAAATTACAATTTTCTTGCAATTTTCAACGTAATTAAATTTCCGAAAAAATATCGGCCTCGGAGGGGACTTGAACCCAACATCTCTACATCTACGGTGTAGCGTGCTAAACCAATTGCACCACGAGGCCATTGAATCCAAGTCGCTTTAAATCCCCCTAGATGTCACGATGCCAGTAGACATCTTGTAATATCTCACAGACACTATATTATTAAACGGTAAATGCGTAATAGTTAAACTAACATCCATATTAATACTAATATTAATATGAATATAAATACTAAGCCTACTAGCACGCTACACCGGAGATGTAGAGATGTGGGGTTCAAGTCCCCTCCGAGACCGATATTTTCTTGGAAAATTTAATTACGTTGGAAATTGCAAGAAAATTGTAATTTTATCGTCAGTATTATATTGTCTTATATTTTATTATTAGTACCACATACTATCAAGAGGATTTTGTCGCCTTCGTAGTTTCTACCGAGCAAACATTGCAGCCAATTCAAGCAAGTAATTTCCGGCAGTAAAGATCATATTTGCATACATTGCCCAAAGAAATTAGCGAATATGATCTTTATTGCCGGAACTACAAATTTAAGTCTTCTGTGAAATTTTAAAAATGTTCAATGGGTGGATTTACTTCCATTAGATAAAAATGAATATGATCTTATTCGTTTGGGGAAGTAGGAATGTTGGAATACATAATTATGGTTTCTCAAGAATGTAGAGAAGAACACTAATTATTTTTAAAAATACCTAAAAGGAGATCCAGAATTCTTTTAACTATTTGTCTTTAAGCTCTAATGGCATCGCCGGTTAACAGGATGTGTATAACGCTTTTGAAATTATTGACAATGAATGATAAGTAGAGTTGTTATATGCGTCATTTCCATCGTTTGCAATAAATACACTGCTGAAACGTGTTCTTCAGATATGCGTGTTGTCTCTGCTACCTCTTTCAGCTTCAATCGGCGATCGGCTAACACGACATCATGCATCTTGTCGACCATTTCATAGGTGGTATCGGTTTCTACACCCGTTTTTAAAGTGTGTATGAATATGTTTCTTGTAATAGATATGTTGTACTTATGTGTATATAATGTAAAATAAATAAGAAGACATGTTACGTACCGAACTAGTTATGTAAAAATTTGTTAAATCATACCTTTTCGAAACTCGCCTACCTCGTGAATAGCATCACTCGATTATAACGTCAAAAAACTGTCGGTCCCGATGATGACGTTATAACCGAGTTCTACTGTATATATATAGATATAACCTGAGTAAAGTCAACGACAGGGAGGTAGTCCGATTGATAGAAGAAACCAATTTGCGCAAACCACGTGACATCAGAATGTAAAGACCATTCTAAAAATATTGGGATACAGAGACATACAGGCAGGGACATAATTATTAGGTACCACCATTTTCTTCAATTATCTTTAAGATAAACAATGAAAAAATAAAACAAATATTATAAAAGCAAATATTTATTACTGAAAACTAGAAATTCAATATTTGGTTGGCCTCCCGCGAGCTTTTGTGGCAACTTCAATCCTTTTAGGTAAACTGGCCGCTAACATATGGCAGGTTGAAGTTGAAATGTTCTCCATATTGATTTTCGAGTATTGCTTTTAATTCTTGTTTGGATTTACATTTGCGTTCGTATACTTTTCGCTTAATAATAGCCCACAAATGCTCGATCGGATTTAGATCCGGGCTTTGAGGTGGCCATTCCAAGATGTCAATGTTCGCTTCCCGGAACCACGCTAAATTTGCAGCCGCAGTGTGGCATGGTGCATTATCTTGTTGAAACAAAACTTCGTGAGTATTCATTCCGAATAATTTTTCAATTGGGGGCAGTAAAACTTCATCTAACATGCTGGCGTAGACCCTCGAGTTCATTCTACCAGTGCACACGAACGTCACTCCAACCCCTGTCGGCGTCATACACCCCCAAATCATGACACTACCGCCACCATGTTTGATGGTAGACACCACACAATCGGCATGGTAGTCTTCACCATGCCTCCGATGCACTAGCACGGCACCAGGTGTACCAAAAATCTATAATAAACCTATCCCAGATAATTCTTTCAACTCTCGATTTTTTTTTTTAACACAATTCGTTTAAATTTCTATAAAATAGTTACCTTATATCGAATATAAAACGATTAATTATATTTTTATATTACACTCATCCTTCTCTGTCCACGATTTGTGTTTATGAACCCATGCTAATCGTTTATTTTTATTTACGTAGGATAGCCACGGTTTCTTTCTAGCTTTTCTCGATTATAGACCGACTTCTCTAAGACGTCGACTTACTGTTTTAGGCTATAAATTAACGTTGAGTTGTCAATTTAACGCGCCAGCCAAATCTGTTGCTATTTGGCGTCGATTTTGTATAGTGTCGTTGTAACAACCGATCCTCACTTTCTTTCGTTTTACGTTTTGGAACCCTTCAAGGTCTTGATCTGGTATCCCCAGTTTCTTGGTAACGCTTTAGAGTTGTTTGTACGGCGCACCGTAAACATTTTACTTTTTTACTAATCATCACTTGGAATAATCCCTCGGCATATAGTGTAATAATTTGCGTACGTTGAAACTCAGAGAGTTCTTTAGATTTCGGCATTTTCAGTTACATACACATAAACTAATCACGGATAAATATTTTTATTTGTCAATAACAAACGCACATATAATTTAAAATAAAAATACTGATGTTCACCGGCCACTTTACCGAACCATACTAAGTGTAAAATACAATTAGTTCCACAAATACAGCAATAAATGGATTAACAACGGTATTTCTCCCACCAACCCTTCTGTTTATACTACTACTGGTATTTCTAAGAAGCGGCAGATAAAGACTATTTGTGTGTTAATACCGCTATATTAAAACGTCTAAAGGGTGCCTAATATTCATGTCTCTGGGTGTATGTTTAATATCAAATATACATAACCTTACTAAAAATGATACTTTATACATTAGTTTTATTTTATAATTTAAGTTCATATCTATTCTATAATTGTCATGTGCAATGATTTTATGTGTATTATCTTGAAAACTGTTATATATTGAACTTGTCACAATATAAAGATAAAAAAAAAGAACTTCTACTAAGGAACAAACAGCTGATCGACAGTCGATATTTGTAGGTAGAGCTTTACAGGACAAATGTATATCTGTTTCACTCAATTTCATCATGCCATCTCTTTTTAATGCACAAATTGGTTTCTACGCAGGTTTCTTCCGATTTTAATAATACTATATCTACAATCCTAAGTTCCTGCACTATAGCTATAACCATGATATAATAGGGCAACAGCTTACGGCAAATAACTGACAGACTGATTGTAGGGGAATACTGCAGCAAGAAAGAATAATGGGAGATACACATGCGTATCATAACCGGTGATTTTGCTCAGATTATATCTGTATGTATATACACGTGATCAATTAACAAATTTAAAAGGATCCCTTCTCCTTTATAAAGTATCTTTAACATTTAAAATTAAATCTACATGACAACAGTTTTTTAATCTTAATAATATTAATCAAATGAACTAACCTTGTCGTGAGCACTAGAACCACAGAATTCTTCATAATCAATAAGGCTGGTTATTGTAGGATCATCCCCACACATAGCACATCTAGTATTCCTTGTTCGTAACTTTACATTCCTAAATACAGTATCACAAGCATCAAATGTTAGCAGTCGACTAGAAAGTACGCCACTTTGTTTAGTTAATATTTTTATGGCTTCCAACGCTTGAAGTGTGCCAATAATTCCAGGAACTATAAAGATACAAATGCTAATCTAAATTAACATTAACTCAATACAGTGCTATTATGAATTAGGCAACCTTACGATTAGATTCTATCCATGATGACGGATGAATCATAGTACAAATTAAATACCTGGTCCAAGAACTCCCCCATCTCCACAGTTTGTTACAGTTTCAGGTGGCGGTGGAGTGGGAAACAGGCACCTGTAGCAAGGTCCATTATTATAATTGTACACCGTTAGTTGTCCTTCCATTTGCAATGCACTACCAGAAACTAGCGGTACATTATTTAACACACATACATCATTCAACAAATATCGTGTTGCAATATTATCACTTCCGTCTATAACAACATCGAAAGTTTTATTCTTAAATAAATCTGTTAATGTGTTGCTGTTGGCATGTGTATGTATTGGAATTATTTTTATATCACCATTTAAACTGAAAATGTTTGATGTGATGATGAATTCAGAAGATATAAGAAATGCAAAATGTAATTACCTTTTCAACCTATTATATGCACTTAATATTTTAGGAATACCAACATCATTTTCTCCATGTAAAACTTGTCGATGTAGATTAGTTAGTTCCACCTCATCATAATCCAGTATTGTTATTTCACCTACACCCGCTGCTGCTAGATACAATGCACAGGGGCACCCTAATCCGCCCATACCGACTATTAAAACTTTACTTCTCTTCAACATAATTTGACCTGTGATACTAATTTGAGAAAGTAACATTTGACGACTGTATCTAATAATATCGGTGGCTGTTAATCCGAGGCAATATTTGTTATTATTGTACTGAAGCAAACAAGTTTAAATTAAAACATAACACAACATAACTAAAGCATACCTTTTTAAATTTAAGATCAAATAGTTCCCTCTCCTTTTGCTGTAATTCCTCCCTGAGTCTGTTGATTTCATCTTGCAATTTTTCAATTTTCCGATCATCTGTGGCCATTATTAACCTTAAAAAGAACTTTGTAAGTACCCGATTTTGAAATTACAAATTGACAATCAAAAGTTAATAAACAAAAAAAATATCAAATGTGCAAGGTTTGCCACATATTGATAATAAATATTTATAAAGATTTTAAATTAATAAATTTAATTAACTCTATATGAAGTAATTAATTAATATTGCTCTAAAGTCAATTTAATGCATTTCAAAATTAATATTCAAGGCATTCATTAAGGTGAATGTTAAAAATTAATCTTAGAAAATCTGCTAGTGGAATTATAAATAGAATTGTGGAGACCCTGATTATCTAACTTCTCCTTTTACCTATTTAAAAACTATAACAGATTTACAAAATTTAAGCTTTTTATATTTATTAATAATGAGCACCAGATTGTTAGCTCAGTAATAAGCAAATACAATAATCTACATCTTACAACAGTTTAATGGTATATTATTCCAGACAATTAGGCTTAATCGAAGTAATACCAGTGGATAAGTCTGATGTTCAAAAACACAATATTCAAATATTTGATTACTTAATCATTTTGGATTTTGAAGCAACATGCTGGAATAAACATGATCCTCAAAAAGGTTTTGCAGAAATTATTGAGTTTCCAGCAGTTTTCTACAGTATAAAACAGAATAAAATATTACAAGAATTTCAACAATACGTGATGCCCACAGAGAAGCCTAAATTAAGTCTATTTTGCACAGAACTAACAGGTATTAAAATTTTGAAACAACACTATTACATAGTTTAGATATCAACATGTGTGTCTCGTATAAGTAAAATGTGGTAAAAATGATAGTGTTTCGATGTTCTAGTTTGTGATTTATTAAAATTTTTATGTACCATATTATATATAATATCAGGTATAACACAGGACAAAGTAGACGAAGGAGTACCATTGCAAACATCTCTTATGTTATTTATCAAGTGGATTCGTAACTTAACAAATAAGCACAATTTAGCATTTGAAACACATTGTTTAGATTTCAAGAAAAAGAAATGTGCATTGGTAACATGGTCTGATTGGGATTTAGGTACTTGCTTGTATAATGAATGTAAACGTAAAAGAATATCTAAACCTGATGTATTTAATAGATGGATAGATTTGCGGGCTTTGTATAAGGTAATATAATACTTTAATAAATATCAATTTCCCAGTACCAAGTCAATCAATTTTGTTTCAAAAAAAATTACAATTCCCTTGCGATTACGTTTTTTATACTCGAAAAACACATAACAGAAATTCGAAAAACACATAACAGAAATTCGAAAAATACATGTTTTAATTATATATAACAAATATATTAATATAAATACATGGTATGCATTATTGGTATGCTTACATGTAATCGTCAAACTATTAAAAATAATTTGACTAAAAAAATTATCCTTAATTTTATGATACTGTTAATACCTAGATAATTTCTTATCTGGGATGAAAAGCTGACTCGAGAAATTCGTGTTTAGATGTTGCACTAGCAACCCACAATTGAAGAATGGATTTTCGCCAAAACATGATATGGATTAAATCTATCTTATCTTCATCTAGTAAGACGCAATCTACTATTGGAAAATACAGCGAAAATTATCGAGGGTCTATATAGTGAACCAGGAAATAGCTTCCATTCGGTATTTCTAGTTCAACATCCATTTCAGCACCATCATTTATTTTAGCAGCCACGTTTTACTCGCATTTGTTCTCTTTCGTCGGATTTTCATAGTGACAAAGAAAAATTCTTAACAAAAAAAGACTATTTTTGTAAGAAGTTAACAAAAACTGTGGATAAAGACTTTAACCAATATGAACCACAGACAACCAATCTTATTAACTTGGTGAGTATGAGACAGCACAAGATATGGAAAAAGTAATACCTATCGAAGGTTATCACGCAAGCTTTTGATTCCTTAAAAACGCCATTTAAAGAGATTTTCCCCAACTAACGTCAAAAGGGCGGGTTGCCTGAATTTAATTGTCGGCAATATTGTTAGCCCAAGAAAATTGTAATACTAACGACCATGCAAATAAAAACAAGCGAAACACCTTTTATTACTTTCAAATAAAACAGTACCGTGAAAATTATATAATGAGAGTGATTATACCAAAAATATATAACCATCCGAACAATTGATCGGTTAGAATAATAATAAATGAATCTCCAGCAGAGGCTTATTAAAAAAGGTTTGATCTGACAAAGCCTAGTTTAAAATAAACAGAACCGATTGTCCCAGTACTGGGAAATTGATATCTACTCACTTATCAATAAATAAAGCTCCTATTATGTTTTGGTTTATAGGAATATTATAACAGGAGACCAAAGGGCTTAAACGGTGCATTGTCTGAACTTGGACTTACTTTTGAAGGAAAAGAACATTGTGGCTTAGATGACGCAAAGAATACTGCTTCATTGGCAAGAAAGATGATTGCCGAAGGGGTTTTATTGAGAATAACAAAAGATTTAAATGTGAATTGTTTATAAATTACTTATTTTTGTACAGAAAATATGTTACAACAAATAAAACTACTATTTATTACATAAACTGATTCATTGGATCTTCTTCTCTTCGTCGTTTCAAATAGTACGCCTCCATTTCTTCATCTGTTGGTTTCTTCACTTCGAACATACTATTATATGGTCGCTTTCGTTCATCCATTGAGAGTAAATGGTCTGCATGTTGTTGGTTTTCTTCTTCAGCAACTAATGCCTTTTGTAGTTTATCTTCCTCTTTCTTTTGTTTTTTCTTTTCTTTTAGTTTCTTCTTTTTATCCTTTTTCTTATTTTTGTGCTTTTTCTTTATATCTTTATCTTCGCTATCACTTGAGCTGTTGGAATCAGAATTCGAGTCTGTTACCTTAGATTTCTTCTCATGTATAGCCTCCAAGGTTGGTACTGGTATTTCTGTTGATTCATTTGCTTTTATACCTGCTTCCCCCAAGCAATACGAATTCTATAATAAAAGATTGTCAATAAAACCTAACTACTTCAAAGTTAGTGCAATCATGTAACAGTGAATATATCAAAATTACAACATAAAAGAACGGCATTGTGTTTACTAACATACCTTTAGAAATGAATGACAACATTTGTAACCCCACTGACCGCCATTCCAATATGATCCCCAAACGCTTGTATGGTTATTGATATAAATATCTTCTTCATATCTAGAACGTATTATCTCCTTCTCTTGTCCTTTCAAAACTTTTCCTGATCTTGAATATTCTACATAGTCTTCAGTCTGAGCCAAGAGGAGAGACTTAGGTGGTATTTGCAAGTGTTCTTCACCACCATATTTTTCCAATACACTTTCCTGCACTTGAGATTTAAATTGATCCTTTTTACTGTCATATTCCTTTTGCAACATTTCAAGTTTGGTTGGTTCAGCTAAAAGATGTACATCGACACCTCTTTCATATGCTTCCCATGCAAATAATTGAGCAGATGCATGTTTACGAGTATCTCCACAGAATCGCACAAAGTTTTCACCAGAGTATGTATCGCCAGTTTCGGGATGTGGATTTTCTCTCATCGATCTAGTTTTCGGATCGTAGTATGCCGAATTAGGATCCAAATTTCTCAAATATTTTGCAGTATCCTCACGAATTCTCAAATTTCTGACAGTAATACGTTGTTTACTGTCAACCTTGGTACCAGGCATATCCACCTCATCTACGTATTTGTCTTCATCTTTATCTTCATCTTCATCATCCTGACTTTCTTGGGCGTCAAGTTTATCTGCTCTTAATTGTCTTTTGGCTTCTTCGACTTTTTGATATTCCTCAATAATTGCTCTATGCTCTGTTGGATCATATCCACTCCATCTATCTCGTTTACCATCGTAACTTAAATTTAGTTTACTCTGAATATATTCATCGGGTGCAATTTTAGCTCCGGAATATTTTGCGCCTACTTTTCTTGGACGTTCCATGCAATCCTTCTTTTTGTGAGTCATTGCACCACAATTCTCACAAGCACCTCTCCGGTATTTAGTGATAAACGTGCTCTAAAACAATACATTTATTAATATAATTACGATTCAATGTGGATTGTATTTCATTAGCAATCTATTGCTTACATTATCGACGCCTCTTTTATACCACTCAGTTAATTTGGAATATTTTGCCTCCTTGTCGTCTTGCGGACGTTGGTGCTTCAACGTAGGTCCAGCAGTACCATAATACCAAGGTGCTGTTGCAATATACTGCGGAATGTGGGGGTTTATATCTTTTCCTTCTTCATCTACAGCTGCTGGGGCCGTACCAGCCTTTCTTGCTTCCTCCAATTCTTTTGCTTTTCTCCAATCCTCACGAGATTTCTTCTTAGGTTCATCTTCGAATTCACTTTTCGTCCGTAATATTTGTGATACAGTTAAATTTACACTGTTATTTGTCATTTTATCTTAGTAAATTAATTATAATAATAACATAACCTGCAGCCTTATGTCATAATTTGATTTTTGAATCCTGTGAAGTTAACCAGCTGTTGGCTGGTAGAAGTTTCTTCATTGTGAAAGGTCACCAACATAGTAAATAAATCTAAACTAAGGATCTATACGATTCCAAATTTAAATGCTGATGGATATTAAAACTTCAATTTGCTTTATTTTTTACTACTGAAACAGGAAGGATCGTAAGCAATTACCTATGTTACTATTAAGAATGTAATTCACAGACATAAATATCTCTTTAATTAGGTTTATTAAACTTATTTTGTTTTGTTAATAGCGTATTTATACAATGGAAAATTATTTAACTATTTAATGTATTGAATATATTCATTAAAGTATATGTACTAAAAGCATTATTAGCTGTGTTTAGTAGAGTGAAACAAAAACTTTAAAATTTTATTTAACATCAAATACAACAAATCACATCCTTGTAATATTATTAAGAAAAAGTGTTTTCAATAAGCTAACAAAAATATCTTCTTCCGAATTGCCAACTCAACTTTTTTTATTACAGTCTGCCTTCTTCGTCGATAGAAATGGCAAATTTAAAAATCGTTTACCAGCAGACATATGTATATGAAAACAAAATACGTTTAAATTTCTAAACTTAATTACAAACTATTTTTTTTTAAGTTTCACATAGACTATAGCCTTGTTCATTAAAAACTCTCCGTTATATCAATAAAACTTAATGAAAATATACACCCCAGTCAACCATTTTTATATGTCATGGACAATTTAGGTTGGTGGTTCCGGTAATAAAGACAATATTCATAAGTATTGCTCTAAAAGAACTGTGAAATATGACCATAATATGACCTTCATTGACGGAAATAGCAAGTTAAATTGTCTGCAAAATTTAAAAATGGTTGACTGGGACTGTTGTCTTTTTCAATTTCTATTCTATGGGGATAACGGATTTAACATTTTATCAAAACAATTATCAAATATTCTTTGTTTGATAATTAGAATTTAGAACTTGTGCGAGATCTAGTGCAAAACCTTATTAAATTTCTAGCTGAGGAATGAGGTATTACGTAATTTAGCTCTAAGGCTTGCTTAATTTTAGGCATGGTAATAAAAAAAATGACTATATAAAACATAATACTTTTTGACAGGAACACGTGCGGATTAGTTCTAGAATTAAAAAGGTTATTGTTTTCCTCTTCCAAGTCATTTATTTTAGAAACAAAATTTACAGTTTGTCTAAATGTTAAAAGGGAAAGAACATTTTTGAAATTTTTCTTGCTCTAAGTTTTAGCTCTATGCTAACAGATAAACAGCAAATCTTTCATTTTTTCGCTTTGATTAGAATATATATAAATTAAACACAATAAAAGGATTAATGTTTTATTTAAGCAGAATATTTATAATTGACTGGTATGTCACACATTTTTTTCCAAAAATTTAGTGCAAAAAATAAAATATATCTCTTGCAATGGAAGTGAAAAGTTTAGCAAACAAAAAGGACCTATTATACTCTATTTTTTAATTTGGAGGTGTATTTTTAAATTGAAGCGCTAAAAAGTAAGCTAGCTGTTGGTCAGTTTTCGGCAAAAATTACACTAGGGATATTTGATATACTGCCGGCCGCTATATTGTTACAACTGACGTTTAGATTGTGTATTTTTCTGAGTGTTAATTTTCTTTAAGTTCTTCTGAGAAATAATCGGCTGACATATTTTGAATGTAAAACATTTTCAGTGTTTTTCACGGATATGGAGGAAGTTACTTTTGGAAATCAAATATACCCGTAAGGAAGCAAAAATTTGATCTTAGGACATCTATTTGTGACAGAGAAACGGTCTAAATTGTAGTTCGCTTGTAAATAATCATATACAAATAAGAAATATAGTAGAATAGAGCAATATTCAGAAATTTCCATTAAAAAAGGTAGGATATATAACATTAAAATCTAGTATGATGCATGATCAATAAATATTATTCTGCACTGATTTATATATTTCATTAATTAAGTAATTATTTTGTAAGGAATATGTAATTAATTGCGTAGCTATAACATATAAAGTCCTAGTTCCTTTTAAAATTGTCGCCAAAAAATAACAGATAAAAATTCCACTGTGTAAACTTGTCTTTTCATTTAATATTTCGGAACTCTGAATCGAAAAATAGAGTATAGTATAGACAAATTCATCTTTGTATTTATGAGATACTCTGGCAAAATATGCTTGTAACACTTTACAATTGAAGTTTGAACATTTTGACGCATTAATTTGTATAAAAGACTTTAAAATACATATGTATATGGCATTGCTGTACATTTCAGTTTGTCACCGTTGTTGAATAAATAATTAAATTTAAATACATTACGAATAATCGTGTGACCTAAGCAAAAATGGACAGATTTCAGGAATTTTAAAAATATGTATACCTATTCTAATCAATATCTTCAAAAGAAACAATGTCAAACGCTTTTGTAATTAAAATTACTACATTATTTTCCAATTCCAAAGAATTTTGTCAAATTCAAGTCAATGTCAAAAGTCTTCCATCAAATTTAGATTCGAAAAAAAATCAAAATTGGCGTTGTTAAATTCAAATGACGGTGCGTAACCACGGGATAATTTGTAGCGCT
The DNA here is from genome assembly GCA_023509865.1 of Trypoxylus dichotomus. Taxonomy (NCBI): domain Eukaryota; kingdom Metazoa; phylum Arthropoda; class Insecta; order Coleoptera; family Scarabaeidae; genus Trypoxylus; species Trypoxylus dichotomus. The sequence continues at coordinate 43,525,622 of CM042081.1, forward strand.
ATTTATTTATTTCAAAAATCTGTTTCGTGTTGCTGTTAATGTAGTCCAAATTCTTTTCTGTAAAATGTGTAATGACCTCTTTTAATCAAAATGTTGGTTTTTTCACCGGTATTAAGAAGGTATGGTGTACGTCGACTCATAAAAAGTAAGTTTAACATTCGCAATTTTACCAACGCTCCACCGGCCGAAGCCGGAGCTGGTGCTGCTCAAGAGAAGGTACTGCTATTAAATGTCTTAAGGCGCAACGGAATTAATCGTTCATTTTTGTAGAAAGGGCTTATTTTGGGGGTCTATTATAATGAAGACAATAACGAACCGACATTTACACAAGCTGCACAAAGATTTAACGACAAATTAAATGGAAGACTTTTTGATTTAGTAAAAGCGTAAGTACTAGTAATTACGTACATTAAATATATCTTTTTACTAAAATGCCATAGGACGAAATCTTTCAAAACATTGTTTTTTCTTGTTAGTGACAAATTGAAATGTCATTTGCTTTATTGAAATTATTTTAATGCATAGCTAATTGATGAGATACTGTTAGATGCAATTTTGTTGCTTTTTAGATTTGCTTACTGTTCCTTAATGTATAATTGACATTAATTACTGCTTTAATTCTTCCATGTATGAAATTATTTCGTATCCATCAAGAAGACATTGGACAAAATGCGGATGTTATTCAAATTCATGTTTGAAACTTCAACTGACAAGTGACATTTGTCATCGTAATTTTTTTAATTTTTCAGGGCTTCTGGTGACATTAAAAGGGGGGGAGCCCGAATATTCAACAATATCGATTCGGAATTCTGGTCAGTCGCCATAGTTGGATTGGGATCGGAGAAACTGTGTTACAATGAAGTGGAAGCAATTGACGAAGGACTTGAGGCGACGAGGGTCGGCGCTGGTATAGGCGCACAACGCTTGATGAACGAAGGCGTTAAGAGAATCCTCATCGAAGGGCTTGGACATCCAGAACAGGCAGCGGAAGGTAGCGCTTTAGCGCTATGGCGTTACCAAGACAACAAATCGCGAGACCAATGGGTGCACATACCGACGTTGGAGCTTTTCGATGAACCGGATGGCGAGTCCTTTCAGCGGGGACTATTCAAGGCCGAATGTCAGAATTTCGCGCGAAGACTTTGCGACACGCCCGCCAATCAGATGACCCCGTTACATTTCGCGCAGGAAACGGTCAACGAGCTGTGCCCTTGCGGCATCAAAGTCGAAGTTCACGATCGCGACTGGATCGAGTCGAAAAAGATGCAAGCGTTCATGGCCGTGGCGAGGGGTTCCTGCGAACCTCCGATTTTCCTGGAGATTAGCTACTGCGGAGGCCCGGCCGATCAGAAACCTATTCTATTGGTTGGAAAAGGCATCACCTTCGATAGCGGGGGGTTGTGCATCAAATCCGCTGCCGGAATGGATAATTACAGGGCGGACATGTGCGGTGCCGCCGCTATCGTCGCGTCGGTAAGAGCAGCGGCTGCCTTGAGCTTACCGATCAACATCAACGTTTGCATTCCGCTATGCGAGAATATGCCGAGCGGCATGGCTATGAAATGCGGCGATTTGGTGATGGGTCTCAACGGAAAATCGATAATGATCGAGGATACGGATAACGAAGGAAGACTGTGCATGGCCGATGCTTTAGCGTACGGACAGGGCCAGTACAAGCCGCGTTTGATCATCGATTTGGCGAGTTTAACACCGGGTATAAAGCAAGCGCTCGGTTCCGCGGCGTCCGGCGTATTCTGCAATTCGCAAACGATGTGGTCTCAGGTTCGTAAGGCCGGCGTCATCACCGGCGATCGCGTCTGGCGGATGCCGTTGTGGAAGTTCTTCTCGTTCAAAGTGACCGACTATGCGTCCCACGACGTTAACAATAGAGGTTGGGGTTACGGTGATCCGTGTCTCGCAGCCGCGTTCCTCAACGAATTCCTCTTCTGCGTCGATTGGATCCATTTCGATACGACGGGCGTAGGGATGAAGGCTCACGACAAGGTGTACCCGTACCTGACGCACGGTCGTATGACCGGTCGACCAACTAGGACACTTATCCAATTACTGTACCAATTAGCCTGTCCAGCACCGGAAAAGTAATACGTTCGTACCGGTTGCGTTTGAAAGGTGCGTCTTCAGTTGTATATTTCACTTATCATTACGCGCAAAAAAAGAAACACATCTACGCACGCAAACACAAAACACTGTTCGGAATTGTGGCCTTCGATGGTCTAGAAAAATTTACAAGTTTCTTACTTCTCTCTTGTGGGTTTCAAGTAATTTATGTAGTATAGTGGGTTTTAGACTCGTTAAAATTGGACAGACTGGTCATCTGTCAGGTTTAAATCGTGCCTTTTTCTCAATGTAAAACGGAACGGTTTAAATTTTTTAAATCTTAGCGAACATATCAATATATCTTTCTTTTTTAATATACATAGATAATAATATAAACTTTCTTCCTTGCACAATTTAATACACAACCGTATATACACCAGATGTATCTAATTTATAGATTACTTCTTCTTCGATTACACATTTTACGCATTCTATCTTCATCACGAACAAATGAACTGAAGATTTATTTCTAAATGGGCTAATATGAGAAATTAAAATGTCCTATTATTTTTAATATGATTTTTTTAAATAAAAATATGAATAAAAAATCGTAATTACTTGTTTATGTCTCCTGTATATTGTATTATTTTATAATAGTGTCTCCGAAATATACTATTTTTGTCTTGTACTATCCTTGTTTTAATTAAATAGAAACTTATTAGTCTTACGATGGATTCCTTTCGAAATGTTACATTTTATTACGAATATAATTTATTAAATTTCCAACAGGTAAACATCAGTTGGGGTGAAGTTGTTTGTCTACAGGTAACGCCATTATTGTGATTGTGGTGTACAGTGAAATTCCCCTTCGCGGACACCCCTCTTACACGGACACCTCCCTTAAACGGACAGTTTCTCATGGTCCCGACCGGCTCTCATATAATTTCCATTGTATTAACTCTTTCTTGGACGGACATCCTCTTGAACGGACGCGAACACGTGAAAATGTTCTCTTAAACGGACAAAAAATAAAAGAAGAAACCCCTTATCTTATTTTTATATCGAGAGTATTGCTATTGCATTTCCCAATCGCGCCGCGCGCCAATTTCGCTGGGACTTCCCCGAGTAAACCGGAGATTTACCGACTTTAATCTTTCGGTACAAACGCAGCATGTTATGTCGTGCATTTCTGCCTGGCGTGAATTAGCGACTTCCCCAAGTTGGTCGGGGATTTACCGTTCTTATTCTTTGGGTGTACGCTTTCGATTGAATCTGCTTTCAATATTAGTCTGATGTCTATGCGGAAAAGACACAGTGGGCGACACATTCATTGTAGAAATGGCTCCAAATAGAAAAATTCTCACGCTTAAACAAAAAATTGAGATTGTTGAAGTTTACAATAAAGAGAAATTAAGTGTAAGGAACTTATCCAAGCGTTTTAATATTGGAAAGATACAAGCTGCAGGTATAATTAAACATAAAGAAATCCTAAACAAATGGATGTCGAACAGCAATTTGAATGAAAAAAGAAGCTTTTTGACGGGTGATGGTACTAAAATTGACAAATTATGTTATGACTGGTTTACAGCAGCTCGGCATAAGGGGATTCCTTTAACAGGTACGCATATGATTTTTTTAGATAAGGTTTTCTTGTATTAATGCGTTGATGTTCTTTTCATATTAAATACTAAAATAGATAAAAAAGTGAGATTACCAATAGGTTTGTCGTGACAAAAACGCAAAAAAATTTTTTTTAGGTCCGCTAATACGATGTAAAGCAAGAGAAATAGCCGCTTCTTTGGGACATTCTACATTCAGTGCTTCTGGTTGGGTCAATAAATTTAGAATCCGCCACAATATAAGTTTTAAAGCGATTTCGGGGAAGGAGCTTCGGTTAATGCTGAAGATGTTTCATCGTTTTTAAAAAAATGTCCTTTGATTAAGAGATATTCACCGAGAGATCTATAATGCCGATGAGACAGGCCTGTATTTTAGGGCTCTACCCGACAAAACGCTCACATTAAAGAAGGAAAAAGAGGTTTACAATTTTGCATTGTGCAAATATGGCGGGTGAAAAAGAAAAACTTCTAGTCATTGGTAGGGCAGCTAAACCCAGAGCTTTTAAAAATATTAATATAAATAACCTGCCTGTAACTTGGAAATACAATAAGAAAGCTTGGATGACAAGACAAATTATGACAGAGTGGTTACAAAACCTAGATTGAAAAATGGCTAAAGAAAAAAGAAACATTTTATTTTTAGACAATGCGGAATCTCGTCCGAAAGACGTTCGCTTAAATAATATAAAAATATTATTTTTACCTCGTAATTGTACATCAGCTTGTCAACCACTTGACCAGGGGATTATAAAGAATTTTAAAACTTATTACCGAAGTCTAATACTCAAACATCTTATAGTAAATATTGAAACAGCTGGTACAGTTAATAAAGAAAATTACACCACTGGATGAAGTTTATTTGGCAAAAACCGCTTGGGACCAAGTAACCAAACATACAGTTCAAAATTGCTTCCGCAAAGCAGGATTTAATCATGTAAATATGCAAAGTGAAGACCACTTAACTGAGGCTGATACATCTGACCTACAAGATGATTTTCCTCTTAGTGTACTTTCAGATATCCTAAAAAATAAGAATTTATTGAGATTGACGGATAATGAAAACCTTAATGATTCTTTGAACGTAGATGTTGAAGATCCAGATTCAGAACAAGAAATTGCAAATCCAATTGAAATACAAGAACTTTCGGAAGATTCTGATGTCGATGAGGTTCCAGTGCCAACAGAAGCTATCCCGAATTATGGTAAAGCTATTACCCTGACCAAGCAGCTCAAAAGTTTTGTCCAAAATCACGGAGATACAGAGTCTTTGGAGCTTCTTTCTAAATTAGAAATACGATTTCAAGACGCTATTTTAAAGAAAAAGAGAAGACAAACATTTTTGCGTCCTTAAAGCGACTATTCATTTCATTCTTTTATATTACACACTACATCTATGTATCTATGTACATACATATATTATTTCAAGACGCCATTTTAAAGCAAAAGAGAAGACAAACAACAATATATGAATTTTTGCGTCCTTAAAGTGATTGTTTTGTATTACATGCTACATCTATGTGTCTATGTACATATATTATACTTTGCATGTATATATCTAAAGGAAATAAACTTTTTCTTAAGTTTAAAGTTACTTATTTATTTTAAAAACATGTATATACATATACGATTTAAATGTCCCAGTTTCTTTAATGTATTCACTTTTTGTTAAAACACGATTTTGGTTGTATCTACTACATATTTCGTTTATGCGGACACCCCTTCTTACCCTTTTATGAGAGGTATATTAAAAACTTTTGCTGAATTTATTTGAAAAGGTTGATCTGGATGTTATGAAAAGAATACCAAGCAACGGAAACATATTCAAGCTTGGAAACCACGTAAGCGAAGAAAATGACCTTTACTGCGTAAATGCTAGTAGAATCCTTACTACAAATTTACTTGCAACATGTAAAGTCCATGCCTTATACCTTGTGACGCAATTGATCCCTAAATAGCTCATGCGAAGGCAGAATTTCTAAAGTCCCCAAAACGTACAAAATGATTTCACGAACTGTGTTTCTAAGTACCTGAACCAACACAGCCAATTACTCCAACGCGTAACGGAACGTGGTTAAAGGCTGCGTTTTGCTACTGCGAACATTTTGATGATGTAAAGAAGGTAGTTTTAGAATTCGATCTGAGACACGCCAAAGCTATCGAGAAAAGCAAGAAAATGTTTCAAGACAATCAGGTTAAATGTGATTTAGAAAGTATCCGCAAGAACTACTATGGACTAGCGGAGAGAATTGAAAAATTACAAAATGATTCGATGTCGTTTGTGGATTCTGTTCAAGTTGTGGATGATGTTTACCCATACCTATGTACGGCGGAAGGTGAAAAAAATTAAAGTGTAAATTTCAATGTGTTATCGGAAAGGATTCAGATTTTCTGATACTAAAACAAATTTGTGAAGATGCGTCGAAAGATCCATTAAGTTGTCGCAAGGATTACTTTAAATTTGCACTCGGTGAAGAACGGCCATTTTCATCATTAAAAAAAATATTTATTCCGCACGCTGTACTCATTTGATTGAAACAAGTATGAAAACGTATTTAATGATTCTAATATTTAATAGATGCCACCCATTTTGTGATTTCGTGGAAACTTCTTAAAACAGTAAGTGTTTCAGCAAGTTATATAATGTATTTTTATCATTATTTTTACGCTTATTTATGAAGGTCACGATCATAAACTGAACATTCACCTTGATACAGCCGGTCGGCCCCTCCACGTTGTTCTCAGCACTGCACTGTAACTTGCCTCACTTTGTCGAGATTAATAATTAGGTATCCCTAAAACCACCAGTAAATAATGCATGAATAAATATATTCTTGACAGTACATAAGGTACACAAACAATTCCTATTGGATATTCATTGTGGCGTAAGATCTGTTTTAAAATATGGATTTAGTAAAAAAAAAAATACTATATAATATAGATGACATGAAAAATAAGAAAAAAGTTTCCTAAGAATACGTTGCATCTGAAACGTTTTCTGGATACATTTTACCAAAACTTGAAATCTTAAAATAAGAAATTCAATCCTATAGTGGATATTTAGTCTAAAACTAAAAATAGTGATAATATTTAAAAGAGTATTTTAGTTCAGGTGTCGTTTACTATATTGTTTATGTATACTTTCTTATTTCATTTCAAATATACACAGCTAAAATTTCATTTACAACATGGCTGTTCTATAATTTCGGAAAAATACAATATTCGCATACCTGTGCTAGAGACATTGTAAAATACATTGTTCTGTAATTTGCATGATGAGGCTACATCGCCATGGGAAATTGCTGTCGCTTATTTATATTCATGACTACAAGGAATGTTAAAATGGCTGATGCAATATCTGGTTTTGCTGCATCATGTCCAAAGTGCCAACAATTGCATATTTATAACGTTTGAAAAAATTCCATGAAATTTTTGTAATTGGATATTTATAACGTTTTTCACACTGAAATTTTTTCAGTTTCATATATGACAAGTTTTAATATTTTTTGATAAAGAGGTTCATCACATTATCACTTTAGTTAATTTTGATGCAAACGTCGTAGTGCTTTCTTTAATAATATGTTGCGTGTTAGTATTTTACAAAATTTGATTAAAGCATTTTTTTTTTTGTAAAAAGTGGAGTATACTATTTTCGTTTGATTTCTGAGTCTATTAGATGTTTCTGGAGATTTCTAATTTGAAGTTGAATATTTCAAATATCTGTCATATTTAATAAAGTATATAACGAACACATCTTCTGATACATAATACACCACCATTTCGATAACATAATAGCGCAAAACCCAGGTTATTAATGTTTAAAGGAATCGTCGAAGTCTGCAGAAACGAGTGCGCACTCATTGGCGGCGATGATATATTTCGAAAACGATCGGAGATTCTCTTGCAATATTTCTAAATAACCCTCTTTTCGCATAATACCTTCGATTCGCTTCAAGTCTCCTGTACCGGCGTGTGAAAAACAACCCCAAACAAGCATAGAACATTCCTTGCTTGACAGTTGGCACTATACAATCTTGCAACATTCTTTGGTCTTTCGCTCATCATACAAGAACGCGCCTTGATTGTTCGAACACCTCAAACTTTAACTCATCACTCCATAGCACCCTCTTCCAATCATCCACTGTGTAATTTCTATGTGTTTCTGTCCACTGTAGCAGTTTTTGCCTGTTTCCCCGTCAAAGGAGGTTTCTTTTTGTTGCAATGCAGCCGTGAAGATTTGCAGCTTTTAATCTTTTCACTGTAGTAACAGAAATTTTTCTTGCACGATCGCGATTCATTTCGGCGGCGATCTCTAGTGTTGTCAGTCTCTTATATCGCTTGCTCGGCAATTTTATACGCTCATCGTCGGCGTGAGTTGTTATTCTCTTACGACCTGAACGTGCTCGATCTCTTAAACTGTCTCTGAATGATATCACTAACACTCGATTTAGTACCATGTAATTTTTCGGAAATTTGACGCACTGAATAACCTTCTTGATGAAAAACAACAATTTCAGAGCGCTATTCTAAACTTGTTGGTTTTCTTCTCGGAATTGTAATAACTTTAATCAGACCCATACAAAAAGATACGCTCTTAACGCTAACGCATGCCCAAGTACACTAGGATGACAGAATAAAATAGACACCAGGTAAAGCGGTATAAATATGTAAACAGCTAAATTCTAAGAACGAATTAAAAACTTTCTCTTGTCATTAGGGTAGGGGTAGATGTATCGGAAGGAATTCGTCATAGTTTAGTATCGTTACAACTATGCCTCGCTTACAAGGTTCGAGTGATATTAACGACTTCACCCGGGGTCGCATCGTTGGCTTCGCAACGTTAAATAAGTAAATTTTTAAATATTCCGTTGTCCACAGTTAACCGTGTTATTACACAATTTAAACGCAAGGAAAAAACAACAGTGGAGCTGAGACCAGGTCGTGCCGGACCTTCTGAAAGAAGTAAAAAGGTGCTTGTGCGCGAAGTATTAAGAGAACCGCGAAAAAGTACAGCTGAGCTTGCGGCAACTTCACAGAAAAGTCAGCGCACCGTTCTGCGACACCTCCACAGTGTGGAGATGTATAAAAGGGTGGCAAAGAAAAAACCTCAACTTACGGCGTTTCAAAAACGGCGCCGAATGGCTTGGGCAATCGAAATGCGAACGAAGCCCAAAGAGTTTTGGCGGTCTGTCATTTTTTCAGACGAAAGCAGATACTGCCAATTCAGTGATAGTGGTCGTACGTGGGTATGGATACGTTCGTCACAGCAACTGGACGACAAATTTTCGCATCAAACGGTGAAATACGGCGGTGTGAACATCATGGTGTGGGGCGCGATATGGTATGGTGGAAGATCGCAATTAGTAATCTGCGACGGAAATATAAATGCGGCAAAATATATCCAAATATTAACAAAAGGACTACTACCGATATTCGACAACGCCATTTTATCTAAAGAAGACGCCACTTTATGGAGGATGGAGCACCCTACCACAAAGCAAGAACAACAACCACATGGAAAGAGGAACAGGGGATTCGGATTTTACCATGGTCAGGCCAATCACCAGACATGAATCCGATAGAGAATGTTTGGCACATAATTCAAACAAAACGACCCCGAAAACCCAGCAATAAGGAAGAACTCGTGGCAGCTGTTACAGAAGAGTGGTTAAATATTCCAGAAGACACCATTAATCATTTAATAGATTCTATGCCACGACGACTCGCAGCACTTCACGCAAGTAAAGGTGGATCGACAAAATATTAGTCTAATTTAAAAATTTTAAAATATTTTGTATATACAACGAGAATAAAATCTTTTTTTAATTAGTAGGTGTCTATTTTATTTTGTCACCCTAGTGTATATTACTGCACTGGGTGTCCGAACTAATATGGACGGTAGTGTACAGCAACAACACAATCAAACTAAAATAATAAGTAATTACATTCACTATTTTTAATATTGATAGTAACTGAGTCGTACGCTACTGCTAAATCACTCGTTTCTTGCAGCCTTAACTATTATTAATATGTATTTAACTCAAATAAGATCTACTTGGTTCAAAAAAGTTGTGTCTTAAGTGTTAGGTTAAACGCGTTGGAAGCTTTGGTTACTTAGTCAAACGTTTTCTTTATTGAATAAAACACATTAATGACTTTGAAAAGTTAAGAATGTTTAGGTAGTCGTTGCCTTTTGATATTTGATAGTCCATCTCAAAGTCCATAGTCTAACGACATTAATTTTATGTAAACTATCGACAGGAAAGATTGTATAATGAAGTTTTTATTTATTGCATAGTATGAATTTGGCAGCAAGGTTGAACCATTACCTTCTCAATACATATTCACAGGTAGAATAATTATAACAACTATAATTGTTGCATATTTGGATGTCTGCATTCAAAAATAGTACCAAACCAGCTTGTATTTCGGACTATTCCATACGATATCTATCGATTGTAGCGTAAAAGGTCAATCGATATAAATGGTAATCATCAGAGGTGTCACTTTTTAATAAGACAGTTCTGTATATAACAGTACATTTTACGCAAATTGAAAAATAAACAATATACTCTTCAAGGAAATTAAATTACAAGTTAAATGTTGCAATGTGCGTAATTTCTTATTTATTTGTTACTGACCTTACATGAATTGATACGTAATACTTGTTGTTATTCTAGGAATGGTCAACAACAAATCTGTTTACGTCGATTTTGGCAAGTTCCAATAAGAATAAGTTGTAGGATTTTACGCTTGAGGTACATTTACTCCGAATCTCAAATTAGATATTTAATGTTATAAACAACTACCTTAACATCTTAGAATTAGTGGAATATCATGAAAAAGTATGAATAGGATTTTTTCGAATGGTAAAGATGAGTTACTTATAAAAACTGCGGGAAAAATGTTTCGATTTTTAAGAACAATTGAATTGCGCATATGAACAGGTGCAGGTACAATTAAAAAACCACTATAGTGGATTTCAGACGTCTACTCTCAATAGTTGTTGTTTAAAGTGTGCTTTGTGTAGCAAGTCAGTCGGTTTGTAAAAATCGATAAAATCGAATTTCGTGCAGTGATAAAACACTTGTGGATGGCTGGGAAAACGGCCACGGAAATTCGAAATATTTTGCTGCAGGTTCATGCCGGATGTACTCCATCATTTACGACCGCCAGCTTTTGGATGAGCCAGTTCAAACGTGGCCGTACAAGCGCAAGTGACGAATCACGCAGTGGACGCCCTACCAACGATGTAATGGTCGATAAAATTCATGACGTCGTGTTAGTCGATCGCCTGTTGGAGCTGAAAGAGATAGCAGAGACAACGGGGGTTTCAGAAGAACGCGTTGGCCACGAAATTTTGGGTGTGAGAAAACTTTCGGCACGATAGGTACCGCGTTTCCTCACACCGGAGCAAAAACGAAATTGCGTGACTGTTTCGGAGGAGAATCTGGCCAGGATCCAACGCAATCTAAGGGATTTCTTCATGCGTTTCGTAGCCGTGGATGAGAGTTGGGCCCACCACTACATACCGGAGACCAAGGAACAATCGAAGCAGTGGGCTTTTCCGGACGAATCGACTCCGAAAAAAGCAAAGGCGACCATTTTTTGGGACGCCCAAGATGTGATCCTAATCGACTATCTACAGAACGGAAGGATGATCACGAGGCAATACTACAACGATTTATTGTCCCGATTCGATGCAGTATTGAAGGAGAAACGGCCTCATTTGCAGCGGAAAAAGTGCCTTTCCACCACGATAACGCATCGGCCAATTCATCCCGCATCGTCGTATCCAAATTGAATTGAGCGCTACGAATTAGTCTCCCATCCTCCATATTCACCGAACCTAGCCCTCAGCGACCCTTTCCAATCAGAGAGAGAAAATCACTGGGATGAACGAGATTTGTGATGGCTATTTTGCAGACCTCGAAGCATCCTACTTTTCCGACGGCTTGAAGAGACTGGAGCACCGTTTCAAAAAGTGTATTGATCTCCGAGGAAACTACATCGAAAAATAAAACTAAAAAACCACACCAATACCGTGCTTTTCTTGTCGATTCCGGAAACATTTCATGTCGCCCTCGTAGATATGATAAATCACAAAAAATTATAATCTGAAAGGAATCATATGCCTTCCAGGTTTATTTATCTGCAAATTCGTTATGTGACTGTAGTCACGCACACTCATATAGAAGTTCTCGAATCTGGGCAATTCGAATCTATGGATTGTAGTAGACCAAACACGTCTACTTCTTGGAACCAATATCAATAACGATTTTGTGCTTTTTTTTTTACTAACTGCGTAGTTTTATGTAGCTTACAAGATTGTATATACAGACAGAAAATTATAATAAACGCGGATATGTAATTGCAACAATATGTCCGGTGAGTAGTATCCATAATTAATTGCATTCTCTAGCATTTGCTAGAAGTATATTATGATAGACGGGACCGTTCCACTTGGAATTCTTGCAAATGCACGCACTGGGCGAATGTAAAAATGTAAATCAAAACGAGTTCGTGATGCTCTGACGTCATTTAGTCTTTATATTTCCAGATTGACCAATGTTGCGATTAGTATTTCCATTTTTCTCTTCGATACCATTAGAACGTATTCTACCTAACGAGTCAAATCCTTAGATGAGGGATTAACTTATGTGTCAATGAATTGTAAAGTTCCGATATTTACCTCTTCGTGTAAAAATTTTCCAATCGTAAGGTTAGTACATGACCATATTTATATTAGTATTAAGGTAATTAAATAGGTAAATGCAATAATTTAGATTAGGATACGATATCCAATTGCCTTGCCTGTAGCCTCATATGCAATTATGTATATAAACCGGTTATAGGAAAATTTTCCGTGTTCAAATAGTAGTATTCTCAACAGATAAAATTGATGTTTAAAATAGCAAAGAATTGGATGAAAATGTGCTGAGTTTTATTTAAACCAAATTAAAAATAAGTTTGGTCTCTAAATCTCCAAAATTCCTCTATATCTCTAAAATAATGTTTGTCTAAAATAACACCAAAGATAAACCATGGTATAATACCATGAGAAAAGCTGCATTTAACAACGTCTTTATGTTTGGTGTTATTTTATAGGCATTCCTTTAGATGCGCTTTGTCTAAAATCTTTAAAATATTGCCAACAAAATTAATGTGCTACCCTACAAAGTGCATAAGTAACGTTCTGAAATTCTGCATTTATTACTCTGATTTTTTAAATCACAAAAAATCAAATAAAATATTTGTTCAAACTACTTTTAATAGGGGTATTTTAGTTCATTATTATCAATACAAAAAAACTTTAGATATCCATAATTTCAACAACTGAAATTATTTCGGACCGCAGCACAATCTCACTGATCCGAATGAATTGGGAAAAGGAAATTTTTGGGTTGGGAATTTGTTCGCATTACCGAAAATAGTGGTTTCTGCTTGAAATGAATGTTTTACGAGTACATACAAAACAAAATTTTATCTTAAATAAAGCTTTAATATCAAACATTAAAATATAACGTTGCTTCAGGAATTTTAGAAGTGAAAGTAACATTTGGTGATCTGGTGCGTTATTATCTATACTCCGTTTGATTCACAGTGGACATGTTTTGGGGAATCATTATGTTCTGAAAGCCTCTTTCTCATTTTCTTCCTTCTTTTTGTTTGGTCCACTTTTAATGATGAAATTATCTCCTCCTCGCCCTTCCATAAATCATTGTGCAATTTCATTGTTGGTTATATCTTTTTTCTCTGGGTGGATCTTTATGCTGCACCTCTGACCCCCTTACAATAAAACTAGAATGGCATTATATTTTTTATTTTTCGACGTAGTCTCCCTCTACACTAATGCACTTGGTCCATCGGTGCTCCAACATCTCAACGGCCTCTTGGAAAAATTTTTGTCTGAGCTCTGCAAATCATCTCTTTACAGGCGTTTCTCTTTAATAGCATCTCGCAATTTAGAAATCAATTATGTGTAGTAGATCTTTGTAGTGTTCTGTCCCTTTTGCAAATAATCAGTCAGGATGATTCCTTGAGCATCCCAGAAGACAGATAGCAAAACCTTTTCAGCAGACGGCACGGGCTTAAATTTGCGTGGAGGAGGAGAACCGTGATGTTTCCACTCTCTACTTTGCACTTTGGTCTCGGAATCATGGTGATGCACCCATGACTCATCCATGGTCACATACCGCCTAGGAAAGTTCTCTTTGTTTGGTTGGTACCTTTCCTTAAATACGGAAGAACAACCTGTAATGTTCTTCCGCATTGAAAATCCCGACACCAGCGTTTGACTATTTCATAAGAAGCTGCAGACTCACCAATAGTTGCCATAATGTCTTTATAAATTTGAGTTGGCGTCATGCCCTTTCCCTGGATCTATTTTATTACGGCTCTTTTTTCTACAGGATCCATTTTTATGAACAATCACGATACACAATTCAAGAATTAGCTGCAGCACAACAACTCTTTGATATACAAACGTGATATTATGCAGATATAATCTACAAATGTCATTTAACTAAATGTCAAAAACATGAATCAAACAACGAATTAGAAGTAGGTCAGGGGTCGGGGGCATGGAGATCCACCATTGTAATATCCTGAGCATCTAGAACGTCTAATGATCCTCGTTATAAACTAGTTAATGAAATAGAATCCTCATTTTCATCATTGGTCTTGTGCAGTTCATCCATATTGGTCCACTCTTTTTTCCATTGAAAAAGTCGTCTACCTGACGGCAAATCATAATAAATTGACTTATTTTTTACATCCGTCTTTTTTAATAAATAAACGTTTATCACATCTGAGCATCCCAATCCCTCAGTATCGCGTTCACATATATTTTAAATAACGTTGGTGATATGCAGCATCCCTGTCGCAACCCTTTATTTACAATGAATTCATCCGAGTAGTTGTTTTCGACTTTCACTTTGCTTTTGTTATTATTACGTAGTTGTTTAATCACGTGTACATAGTTCGTTTGTACTCCGTTGTTCTTCATTGGCTGCCATAACTGATTTATGGGAACACTTTCAGAAGCCTTTTTCAAGTCTCTAAATATAAGATGTAGTTCACCTCCGTGTGCCATACTTTTTTCAGTTAGTTGTTGTAGACAGAAAATATTATCAATGCAAGATCTTCTAGGTCTGAACCAACTCTGTTCCTCTGAGTATTTTACTTGTTTCTCTATTTTCGAATTTACTATTCCTCCATACAGTCTGCACATAGAAGATGTAATAGTAATTCCCCCATAGTTTTCGCATTTCATTTTGCTGCCTTTCTTTGGTATAGAAGTTCCATATGCGATTTTCCATTATTCCGGTGCTTCACTACCCTGTAAACAAGATGTAAACAAGCTGGCAAGTGCTTCTAATGTTACTATTGGGGAATTCTTAACATGTTCCATAGGCGCACCTCCTGGAGCCGCCGTTTTGTTATTTTTCATAGTTTTCATTACCTCGATAACTTCTTTTACTGTTATTTCTCTTACAACTTGGTTCATTTGTGTAATCTACTTCCTTTAAATTATTTTTGCCATCAATTAATAAAGACCCATATTACCTACTCTTATTTACCAAAAGCTTTAGGGTCATTCCAGCAAGCATCATTTGTGTTTCTGATTTTCTTGCCTGTTTGCCCCAATGCTTCGTTTGCGACCCCGTGAATACACTTTTTGACGAAATTATACTGCTCTGCGACTGTAGTATCTGTCTGAATTTTCCGTCTTGGCGAACAATCTCATTTTATGCCAGTCGATTCATCATGAAGACGGTCTGGATTCTATGTGGACCATTGGGGTACTTGACTAGTTTGATTTACATCTTTTTCTTTATTGGTTTGATATTTAAATGAAAGAAATAGCTTTGATTTTACGAGATAACGGTCATATGCCAGACTTTAAGGATGGGGCTTAGCTTAACAAATGGAATATCTATATTTAATTTTGTTTTTTATAATAAGCAAAAAAAATTATGTTTCGTGCATTATGTACTATATTTATGATTGCATTCAATACTTCAGAAAATTTATATTTACTTAAATGTTTTCGTTATTTTTCTAGATTGGGCAAGAATCTCTGTACAAGAAAAGGAAGTAGGCGTGGTAATTCCGGCAATAGGCTAGAATTCTTGGTGCTCACACATATACATCACGTACCATAGCTCAAAATCGCAGCTTCACTGTTTTGTACTCATACGAAGCATTGTTACTCTCATTACTTGCCAAAATGGTCCAAGGAACATCAAGCGTTTGCTTAAGCAAGGTGCCGTCTCAAAATTGGGATAAGACATCGAAAATTTCCGGTTACGAGGCAATCCAAAAAGCTGAAAAGGATAAAAAGGCGTCCGAACAGAAAGAAAAAAATTCTTACGGAGCATGGGGTCCGACATTCAAGAATAAAGACCATTTCGCCAGTTTACATTATTGTTAGTTAACCCAACAAATAATTCTCAGCACAATACCACATGATTGTACATACACAATTTACAAAATACGTATACTTATATAGATATTTACTGATACAGCAAGAAAAAAAACCACCTAATGTAATCCTATGCTACAATGTAATGGATTAGTTCTAGTAATCTAAAATAAATATGTTAAGTCACAAACGGTTGAATTGCATTCTTTTCGTGCTTCTTTTTATATTTGCAGTAGAATCTTTCCCCACATATGAGCAACATAGATATGAAACACCCTAGAAGAAAGTATATATATTGACTATTACACTATATTATAAGCAAAGGATGTATAAAGAAATTACCAAAGAACAATACAAAGAAACATCCTTGCATGTCATTCAAATTCACAGTGTGGTTGTTAGCATTCGAACTACTTTTCGTTTTGAAACATTTATCCCGTTTTGGTAGATAATCTTTTAACCATTTCTGGATAAGGCCAACTTGATGAAGTCGTTTGATCCTGAAACAAAACGATGAAAATTAGGTAATAAAGTTTTATACCAAATTAAGGCAACTATCTAACTTCCTTTACCGTAAATGTGAAAGTAGTTGCACCTCATTACTGACATTAAATTCAAAGACTAAAATTCATATAATTTGCCAATAAATAATCAGCTATTATGCAAAACATACCAGGTGTATGAATCAGATTTTTTCGGTTCCTTTTTTTGCTAAAAGTGAGCACGTAATTTTCAAGGGAAATAATTTTTTTTATTCAAAATATTGGTCGTCGGCTTCTACACATTTCACCCATCTTTCAGCTAATTTATGGATACCATACCTTTTGTGGCAGACCATTCGTCGAACCATTTTCCAACTTTCTCTAAATTGCTGCTGTGAGAGTGCGTGCCCTATTGATGTGAAGAGGTGATAGTCAGATGGCGTAAGATCTGAGGAGTACGCCAGGTATGGAGGGATGTTCCATCCAAGCGATTTGAAGGTGTCTTTTACTGGTTTTGCTGTGTGAGGCGGTGCATTATCGTGTAACAAAATCACTTCAGCATGTCTTCTGGCCCATTCCCGTCGTCTTTCGATTAATGCGTGGTGTAAATTAATCGTTTGTCGGCGATAGCGTTGTGTGTTAACGGTTTCGCCGGACTTCAAGAGTTCATAATTCACAATACCGCTCTGGTGTCACCAGACATAGAGCACAGCCTTCATGGTCTTTATGGACCGGCCTCGCCAGGTGAAAGTCACGTTCTTTTCCGCTTCGGGTTTTCAAAATAATTCCATTTTGCGTCACAATTCCATACAAAAAAGGTTTCCTTTCATGGTGTTGAAGGAGCATTTCACAGGTGACTGTGATTTTCTACTTGACGTTCATTCAAATCGTTTGGGATCCCTTTACCGAGGTTATTGCTGATTGTTTCTTGTGACACATGTAATGCTTCTGTTAATTGCCGTTGAATTTGAGTTGGGTCATCATCCAAGCATTTTTGTGGTCTACCAAAGCGTTCACTGCCTTTCACATTGAAATCGCCACTTTTAAATTGTCGAAACCACGTCTCACATGTTCTAATCGATCGAGCATGTTCACCATATGTTTCTACCAGCAAACGATGACGTTCAACAGCCTTTTTCTTTTGATTAAATAAGAAAAGTAATGCGTACGGCGAATGTTCTTTTTCAGACACAAAACTCGACATAATCACTGAACGATAAAGCAAAGACGCTATTTTTTTGCAGACTCAACGTGTATATGTTTATAGTTTAAATGTCAGACGAACAAAATGACGTATGTGTCAAATTAATATGCTGCGTAATTTTCTCTGGCGCCATCTCTTGGTTAAACAGGAAAAAACTTATGCATACATCTGGTATATACTTTAAATAGAGGATCATACGATTCTTGTTGTTAGGATAAACAGTTATTCACTAGTATTTCACTATACTTACTCCTGATTTATCCGTTGTAAATACGGATTGTCTTGTGATACCACCAGTCCTAACCTTTCTTCAAACAAATCTTCGGTTGCTAAAATATTATAAAAATAAATTTTCCCGTATTTTTACAATTACATAATTCGAAAATCTTGTCGATACTGACCTAAAGATAAGCTGCAAGTATCTTTTAGTACAAATTGTTTTTTAATTACGTATTGAAGTCTCAACTTCCAATCTACATGAACATGTTTTCCTAGCTCAACATTTCTAATCATGTTTTCCATGTTTGTAATGCTCTTTACGGAGCCATGATACAGAGCTTGGTATCGAGGGTCCGTTGATGTCTAGATATCAAAAGAAAATGATTAGGAATTGATTTCTGCGAATCAAAGCGAGTTCAGGTATTTGTCAAACCTTAACTTCGTATTCGAAAAAAGTATCCGGGGCAATACTCCACGTAACAACTTCTTTTCGGTCTAGTAATTCATTTATGGTCGTTATTGGCTTATCGTTGTTGGGGAACGTTAAAAAAGCTACCAGATTACCGCAGTAGGTTGTAGAAATAACTAGTACTACGAGCCACCAAGAACCTATTAATACTCTCGCGCTATCGGCATATGGTAGATATAAGCCACCTACAACAAAAGAAGTTCAAAAGGTTTTGTTTTGTTTCTATTACTTCCTATGTTTTGTTTTCTAACTAACCTTGCTGAAGCAAAGCTCCGTATATATACCAAATGCAGTTGTATACAGAGGATAATCCTCCTTTTACGTTGATGCCATGGTAGTCATTTACAGGGCTAAATTTATGGATATAATATAAAATTGGTCCCATAGTTATGATAGCTGTTAATAGGCACAACCACGTCTGCGGCATAAGATATAGTAATTGGTAAAAATGTTAAGAGTTTCTGATTGTGCAAATACAATGTATTTGAAAATTAGACTAAAAATAATTCTTTCTAAAAAGAATAAGAAAGAAAAACTGACGAATCCAAAGCATTTTATGAACAACTACAGACTATAATGGATAAATTCAATAAAACTGACCAAGTAATTTTGATGGGAAATACTAACGCCCGCATAGGAAATATACCTATTACATAAGTAATTGGATGTTATGGAAAAGATACATGTAAGGAAAATGTAAAACTACTTCGATACTGCAACAAAGAAACATACGTAGGGTTTATAGACTTCGAGAAGGCTTTCGATAACGTAAACAGATGTAAATTGTGGGATACTATGAAAGAACGGGTATATCCAGATCATTTAATAAGAGCTATACAGGGTTTATACACAGACAACAGAATTATGGTAGATATAGGCGGAAGATTAACTAGGAAAATATCAACAAACGAAGGAGTCAGACAAGGCTGCTGTGTGCCGCCAACATTATTTAACATATATATTGATGCCATTATAAAGGAATGGAAAACGAAATGCCCTAAAGGAATACGTTTGGAGCAGAACACCACCCATGCTGTTGACGTAGTACTTCTAACAGAGATGTGCCAGAACTGTGAAATGAAAATATCGGCAAATAAATCCAAAACCATGATTTTCCTAGATAAATATCCATTTACGACAAAAATAGTCAAAAACAATACTCTGCTATAGCAGGTAAAACACGTTAAGTATTTAGGCTACGATGTACATTATAATCGAAACAAAGACATAGAAGGGAAACTGAATAAATTCACACATATCTATCGAACAACCAGTAAAACGTTAAAAAACAAAAGAATAAAGGATACACAAATAAAATTTTACAAGACGATAGCGGTGTCCACTCTCTTACACCGTAGTGACACATGGATAACAACGAAAAAACAAGAAAGTAGGATATAGACATAAGAGATGATTTTTTTAAGAAAATTCTTAAGAAGAGTGAAAGGCTACACGAGATCTGATAGAATAAGAAATATAGATATGAGAACAGAACTAAACATCTTCGACAAAAATAAGAGAATAAAGGAAGACAAAAATAAATGGAAGAAAGAGAACGTAGAAGGGATGTAGCCAGCTAGATCGAAATTTTATAGATGTTTAGCAAGAAGAAGTGTGGACAGACCAAATAAAAGATGGCTATTACAACAGGCAAAGTACCTGAAACCTGAAGTAAAGAAGAATAATTTGTTCAAAACTACTGGGGCCATAGGATATTCTCCATTTAGCATTGCCAAAATGTTAGCAAAGAAAGATATATTTCAGGTACTTAAACAGCTGCATTTTCGGTAACAATGCCCGTATTTATTTTTAAAGAATTACCATGCAATTAATAGATGAAAGTTAGTCTGAAGCAAGCAATTTGTAAATACTACAATGAACCAAAAAATTTATGTGGAAGAATACTTGCAGACACGACTTCTACTTATGATACAGCTTCACAAAGATCTTGTTTTATTTTGGCCAGATTTAGCTACCTGTGACTATACCAAATTAGCCAAGAACTGCTACCAAGAGAATGGGATCATTGTTGACCCTAAAACTGTTAATCCACCAGATTACCCCGAACTTCGACCATTTGAAAAATACTGGACCATAATGAAAAGGAAATTGTCGCAAAAAAAGGAATATACGATACATTATTGAAATGACCAAAGTATGTCGTTTCTGATATAGTCTAAGTCTTTTACTATTTGTATTTAAAACGTGAAGGTCTATACAAATTTTATATCGCCTAAAGGTTTCAGTAGGTGCGGTAAGTATATTTAAATTCTGCTTAAATGTGTTCCTTCTAAATGCCAAGTTACTATCACATATCTTTTATGTGAGATGATCTTTCTCACGACTTGTGTACAACTTTGCTAGATTTTTTCAAAAAATTTTGCAACTTTTTTAGTAGTAACAATGCGATTTTTCCTCCATTGAAACTACTTCGTATAAATGTTGTGAAAAGATTAAAACTCAAAATTATTTTCTTCGAATGGTATTATTTTATCTTTCCAAAAATAAAATTTCTCGGCTCGAGATTTATATTTGTTCCAGTGACTAGTTAACTCACTTGACCTAAATCTTTTAAATGCTTTATCCCTAAAAACTTAATGTTATCAGTAATCCAAGGTGGCGGTCTACGCGCCCCTGTAGCAATATTAGTAAGAGAAACATGAATATCGAATAACATTTACGATTTGCATCTTTTCATCTATAGAGTCAACATCAAGGTATAGTATATCAAGGCGTAAATTCCATATGTTCGGGAAATAAAACATCGTCAAAGTTACGAAACGCACGAACTGTGGATTTGACCACTTTGTTCAACAAAAACGAATTTCATGGCCAGTTTTTGTCGACTAGATTTTTTTTTCGCATACACACATTACATAAATTTTGAAAATGCCAAATTTTGACACCAATATTACGGAAACTCATTTACATATACAATACAAAATTCTCTGCATTTCAATCTTCACTTACGCTGTATGTAAAGGGTGACATGAAGAGCAACGCCCTACTCAATTCCTTTGGCCTTGCCGTCAACAAAGTATAAGTTTGGATACTGATAGGTGAGGTAAAGTTAACCCGACGCTTGCTTTCTTCTGTAATGGTATACGCGTAGGCTGCTAAAAACACCTCTTTGCTCTGTATCATTCTAATTACACGATCTGGAATCGTATAGGTAACTTCATAGCTTATTTCTCTGTTATAGTAACTCGAATTCTTCAAATCATTTTTAGTACTATTTAACACAATGACGGAATAAGTGAAATTCAACGACTTTGCTAACTCGTTGACTATGTCGAAAACCAATCCTTTGCAGATTAATTCTCCGGTACTGTTAGTTTCGATTATCTGCCATGGCGGGTTCTAGAAATTACACTGATAAAAATTAAATTATTAAGTGCAAGATGTGGAGGTTACGTGAAATGATAATAATGGCAAAGATTTTCCACGAAATCCATGCAAGACATGAAGAAACAACACATCCGTTAATAGTGGACCATTCGGCAAGTTCCAATACCCTACTTGTATTAAATTAAATTTACCATCCGAGCCTCTACTGAAATCCTTTCCCCAAGTATTGCACGCTTTAATATTCCAGGACGTGCAGTTACCGCATATACCATTTTTCGTGAGGTGGATCTAAAATGTTTGTGGAAATACACTTTCCGCGATATAAAAGAGAGACAAAATTTATCATACTTTCATGGTGTTAAGGAGGTAATTCCTACGTTCTAGCTTTGTTGGTTTTATGGCGTCCCATTCTTCGTCAGATACTTGACTAGCAAGCTCAAATTCTTCCACAATAGCAGCATCTAGCGCTTTTCCAAAAGCATCGAGCAGCTCGTTTATGTAGCATTCAATACCGTCCTAAGTAAGATAAAAGTACATTTGTTAATCAATTATTTAAAATAGGAAAGAAACTCCCCTAGAAGAAGTAATAAAAGCATTAAGAAGCTCCAGGAGATGATAAATTATCAACCGAGATGTTATAGAACATATGGGGTATCACGCAAGGCAGCTATTGTTGGGAGAATCCCAAAAGATTGAGCTCTGAGCCTAATGAGACCAATATACAAAAAGGGTAACAACAAAGACTAACAATTATCAAGCAATTATGCTGCTAACCACAGTGGTGAAGATCTACGAATAATTGCTAGAGAAGAAGTTGAGACAGATAGTAGAACCGATGTGATTAGAAGTCCAAAGTGGATTTAGAAAAAAAACAGAAGTATACAAGTTTGTATTTTTACATTAAAAGAGATAACGTACAAAAAATGGCTGCAGGAGAAAGCTTGTATTTGACATTTTTGGAGACAGAAAGAGCATTTGACAGGGTATCCAGAAATGTAGTATGGGAATATCTACGCAAGGTAGAAGCAAACTACAAATTAATAACAGCTGTCAAAAGTTTAAATGAAGAAACAGCAAACTGTGTAATAAGTAGAAACATGAAATCAAAAGTATTCTATACAAAGGTGTTAGACAAGGAGGTGTACTTAGTCCTCTACTATCTATAAAATTTATTGATGAAATTATCAGAGAAACACGGAGAAGAACAGGAGCTTTTTATATTGGACATCACAACCAAGGAAAGGTAGAAATTACAGAATGTGTATGTGCAGATGATGTGGTAATGATAGCCGGAAATGAAAAAAAACTCTACAGCAAAACATAAACGTTTGAAACAACACATTCACTGATTTTGGAATGAAAATTAATACGAACAAACCAAAAGTAATGGTTATATCAAAAGAGAAAAAAGAAACACACATACAACTTAGAGAAACAGAAATTCAATAAGTTGGAGGTTTCCAGTACTTAGGAATTACAATATAAAGGGGAACAAGAAGAAGAACTCAGTAACAGAATGCAGGAAGTCAACAAAGTATGCTATGCTATGAACTCAGGATTTATAAACAGAAAAGGAATAAAACAAACAAAAATAACGATCTACAGAACAGTATTCAGACAAATTCTCACATTTGGATGTGAAACTTAGGTATCCAATCGTCAAGAAAAAAAATAAGATCCAAGGCCTAGAGATGAAATATTTAAAACGAGTGAAAAATGTAACTAGAAACGAACAAATCAGAGCTACAATCGGAATTAATGGAAAGTTATGTCGAAGAAAGACAATTAGCATGGTGGGGACATGTATAAAGGATGTACAACACAATTCCGGTTAAGTAGGTCTGGAAATTAAAGATACACAAGAATAGAACAAGAAGGAGACCAACAGGAAATTCGAATAAAGAAATAGGGAAAATTTTAAAGAAAAAAAGGAAAAACTTGGAATGAAGCTTAGAAAATTGCAAAGAATCTTTTGCTTCTTACCTGACAAGACGTTTCAGATGTGGAAACATTATATATAAATGCAACATTATTTCCTTCCTTCAAATTAGCCAAAATCTCGGTCGCACTATCATTATCAACCCTGTAATCGGAGACAACGTACAACCATTGGCTATTTATGTCCATTAAACCTAGAGATTGTGCTGTTTGCATGATATATACTACAAGATCCAAAGATACGATAACCAGGAAATTTGTACTGGAAATTTTTGATATAAAACTGGAAAGGGTGTCCCTGATATACGTCTTATCCAATCCAGAATTGTACTCGTCTAATTTAATGAGAGACACTGCAGCTCCGCTAGTAGTAATCCTTTTTGTATCTGTGATTAGGGATGTCAATACTCGAGTTACATAATCGCGACCTAAAAAACTCTTAACGTAATGGGAATATTCACGTGGAATTCTATGTACACTACCGCTAAAGTGTTTAGGCACCCCTGTTTTCATCAACAATCCCTCTGAATTTACTGGGTAAATTTAGTCATCTGTTAGATTGTAGGTAATAATGTTTAAATTACCTTCCTAGAAGATTATAGTGAAATCTGTAACCTATGGTCAGTTGCAGTGTGGTACTGGTTACTCTATTCACGTCGTGAGCGAAATATCGTGTGACAATTTTTTAAAATTCCTCCGCGAAGAGAAATTAGTACGGAAACACGTGCGCTTATAATAGCTTACCATAAAAGTGGCATAAGTAATCGACAAATTGCTAAAAAAATTAAAATACACCACGCTACGGTTGACTATTACGTAAAAAAATATCGGGAAACTGGCAGTTTTCTTAATAAAAGACGGAGTGGAAGACAAAAAGCGACAGCATCTGCAGATGATCGCAGAATTAAATGTTGGTCGCCAAAAACTACTCAGTGTTTCTACAGTCAAACGTCGTCTACAGAAAGCCGGGCTCTATGGACGTATTGCGATGAAAAAGCCATTACTACGCAAACAAAACAAGCAAAACCGACTTAAATGGGCTCGTGAACACCAACACTGGACCATAGAAGAGTGGAACAACGTCCTATGGACGGATGAGCCCAAATTTGAGCTGTTCGGAACCCGAAGACGCATATTCGTAAGAAGATCTGCGGGCGAACGTACCAGAGAAGGCATTTGGGGCTGTTTTGCTGGCACTAGTGTTGGGGACATTGTGAAAATTGACGGTATATTAAAAAAGAAGGCTACTGCGAAATTTTGGAGAACCACGCACCTTCCGGAATTCGACTTTTGGGTCAAAATTTTATCTTTCAGCAAGATAATGACCCAAAACATTCTTTTAAATTATGTAAAGACCATTTACGCCATTTAGAAGAGGAAGGAACTCTCAAAATTATGGAATTCCCTCTCCAGAGCTCCGACTTGAATCCAATCGAGTTACTATGGGAAGAACTAGATCGGGTAGTACGGAAATCGGCTCCGACATCAGCTACTGACGTGTGGAACAAATTGGAATCGAGTTGACCTCAATAACACAAGAAACTCTGGCAAAATTTATTGCGAGAATGCCTCGATTGTGTGCTGCAATTATGAAATCAAGAGGAGGTCACATAGATAAAAGCAAAATTTAAATTAAACGTTTTAATTTTCACATTTATTTAATATATTGTTATTCATGTACGTGTATCTGTACATAAAAAATTAATATTATTAACATTTTTGCTGAGTTTTTATTAATTTTTGCTGTCAGTGAGAGTGCCTAAACACTTTTGAGCGGTAGTGTACCTAAAGAGCTATCGTATAGAATAACAACAGATTTCCAATCGTAAGCTTTGATCAATCTTAGATCTAATAGGATTTGTGGCAGTTCCTCGCCTCTTGCTATTATCGGTATCATAAACCCTTGACTCGGTGGTAATCTGGGGCAATCGCTCTCTAAAATATACAAATAAAAATTGTGCTAATCAAATACTGATCGAATCCTCACCAGATATTGCAATATGTAAAATACTTTCTGCGTTTGCCATTTTGAACAATTTCCATGTATCGACGCAAGATGCTATACTTAAAATGGCTGACATCTCTGCAATAATAAAGTCTAATTGTAAAAAAACGAGTACCGATAGTAGGCGTTGAAGTTAGTACCTTTTCTAATGGTTATACTGGTCCAAGAGTAATACAAAATATTAATACCGCCATGCTTTAGGTTGTCTCGTCTAAGTATGGTAACACGATTTTCAATGTTTGCTCTTACTAGGTTATAATTATCTCCTAAGTATTCTCTATCGATGACAATGGCTGAAAACGACAAGTTAAGTATTACTTCGTGCATTTAAAGGGATTTATAGTGATTAGGAAGAGAACTTCTGTAAGGATTATTCACCGATTTAAATGGAATTCTGTGGGTTTATAGATCAATTTAGTAGAAGAAAAATGGTAATCTTTGGCGGATAAATGTCGGTTTTCATTTGCTAGTCGCAGGATACGTCGATCATCTCGATTAATAGTTTTTTCTTGCATTAAAACGGCGATTCGCTGCATTGTTTGTTGGGATACTTCTTCATTCTTTGCAATTGTGCTTTGAGAATACACTTCTGTACCTAACAATGCCTCAATACGCAGTTCTTTTTTTGTGATTTGGTGGGTCCTCTTTTTACCCATAACGAAAAAGCATACATACAAGCAACAGTAACACGTAAACAGGGAAAAAACGTTGTTACAGAAACAGATAAATATTCTTTCTACCATAGTAACCAATCCAAATAATACACTAGGGTGACAGAATAAAATAGACACCTACTAATTAAAAAAAAAAGATTCTATTCCCGTTATATATACAAAATATTTTAAAATTTTTAAATTAGACTAATATTTTGTCGATCCACCTTTACTTGCGTGAAGTTCTGCGAGTCGTCGTGGCATAGAATCTAACACATGGGCTGAAAAGTCCCGGGCCTAGCAAAGAAAACACGGTTTTTTTGGTTCAAAATTAGCTTTATTCATCAACGTAATCTCCATCAGGAGCAACGCAATCATTCCAGCACCGCTCTAACATTTCAATACCACTTTTGTAGAACGATTTATCTTTTGCATCAAAATAGGCCTCAGTTACAGCGATAACCCCTTCATTCGTGCGAAATTTCTTACCGGCGAGCATTTTTTTGAGGTCTGCGAACAGCCAGTAGTCGCTGACAGCCAAATCTGGCGAATACGGTGGATGTGGGAGCAATTCGAAGTTCAGTTCATGTAGTTTTGCCATTGTCTTGATTGACTTGTGACACGGTGCGTTGTCTTGATGAAACAACATTTCTTTCTTTGCCATATGCGGTCGTTTCTTTGCAATTTCGGCCTTCAAACGCTCCAATAACGCTATATAATATTCACTGTTGATGGTATTTCCTTTCTCAAGATAGTCGATGAATATTACACCACGCACATCCCAAAATACCGAGGCCATAACCTTTCCAGCCGATTGTTGTGCTTTCGGGAGCTTTGGACGAGGTTCACCAGTTGCTGTCCACTCAGATGATGATCGTTTTGATTCCGGAGTGAAGTGATGGATCCATGTTTCATCCATTGTCACATACCGATGCAAAAATTCTGGTTTGTTACGTTTAAACATGGCCAAACACTGCTCAGAATCATCAACACGTTTTTGTTTTTGGTCAACAGTGAGTAAACGCGGCACCCACTTTGAACAGAGCTTTCTCATAGTCAAATGCTCATGCAATATAAAGCCAATACCTTCTTTTGATATCTTTATGATGTCAGCTAACTCACGCAACTTCACGTTTCGATCATTCAAAACGATTTTGTGGATTTTTTTGATGTTTTCTGGTGTTACCACCTCATTTGGACGTCCACTGCGTTCTGCATCATCGGTGTCTCTACGACCACGTTTGAAGTCAGCAAATCAACGTTTTATTGTTGTTTCTGATGGAGCGGAGTCCCCATAACACTTTTCAAGCCATTGCTTCGCTTGAACGGTATTTTTTCCCATCAAGAAGCAGTGTAAAATTAAAACACGAAATTGTTTTTGATCCATTGTTTTGAAAATAACAAAAGTAGCGCGACTCTTAGCACAATAACTCACAAACTAATGAATAGAATATCATGAAATTTTAACAGCTGTCCTTTGAAGGTTAGTACTAACTGAGAGAAAGGTAACTGCAATAAAACTAGCGTCATCTATGTGTTAGGTCCGGGACTTTTCAGCCCATGTATTATTAGATGATTAATGGTGTTTTCTGGAATATGTAACTACTCTTCTGTAACAGCTGCCACGAGTTCTTCCTTATTGCTGGGTTTTCGGGGTCGTTTCGCCATATTTGTCAGGATTATGTGTCAAACATTCTCTATCGGATTCATGTCTGGTGATTGGACTGGTCATGGTAAAATCCGAATCCCCTGTTCCTCTCTCAATGTGGTTGTTGTACTTGCTTTGTGGCAGGGTGCTCCATCCTCCATAAAAGTGGCGTCTTCTTTAGATAAAATGGCGTTGTCGAATATCGGTAGTAGTCCTTCTGTTAATATTTGGATATATATTTTACCGCAGTTATATTTCCGTCGCAGATTACTAATTGCGATCTTCCAGCATACCATATCGCGCCCCACTTCATGATGTTCACACCGCCGTATTTCACCGTCTGATGCAAAAATTTGTTGTACAGTTGCTGTGACGAACGTCTCCATACCCACGTATGACCACCATCACTGAATTGGCGGTATCTGCTTTCGCCTGAAAAAAATGACAGACCGCCAAAACTCTTCGGGCTTCGTTCGCATTTCGATTGCCCAAGCCATTCGGCGCCGTTTTTGAAACGCCGTAAGGATAGGTTTTTTCTTTGCCACCCTTTTATACATCCCCTCACTGTGGAGGTATCGCAGAACGATGCGCTGACTTTTCTGTGAAGTTGCCGCAAGCTCAGCTGTACTTTTTCGCGGTTCTCTTAACACTTCGCGCACAAGCACCCTTTTACTTCTTTCAGAAGGTCCGGCACGTAATTATCACGATGTTATTATAAATAATACACCAACGGATGTAACATATAGAGTATTTGCTGTGTGCACGTGCAAATAAATGAATACTGCACTAAAATCCAAGTAAACGAATGTCGCATAACATACGAGGTATGCCTCAGAATTAATGAGAATCAAGTGTTTAATTGAATGTATCTACAATTTAATTTTGTCTTCTACAAGGTATGTTCCTTTGGAATGAACACAGCGTCTCAAGCAAGTTATCCATTCCTGGTAACAAATCTGGAAGTCTTGTTCCGTTAGGCTGTTCAGAACCTGCGTCGTGGGTCTTTGATTATTGTTTAAAACTGGTTTTCTTATAGTTATTATTGCAGCACTTTTTCTGTGTGTGTGTCAATTTTTATAATATCCTCGTGACACATTTGGGTTGTTTAATATTTTTTATTAAGGTCCGGCACGACCTGGTCTCGGCTCCAC
Source organism: Trypoxylus dichotomus (assembly GCA_023509865.1). Classification (NCBI taxonomy): domain Eukaryota; kingdom Metazoa; phylum Arthropoda; class Insecta; order Coleoptera; family Scarabaeidae; genus Trypoxylus; species Trypoxylus dichotomus. The sequence goes on from CM042081.1 coordinate 43,554,840, forward strand.
TGTTGTTTTTTCCTTGCGTTTAAATTGTGTAATCACACGGTTAACTGTGGGGACAACGGAATATTTAAAAATTTACTTATTTCACGTTGCGAAGCGACGCGTTCACTCTGGCCAACGATGCGACCCCGGGTGAAGTCGCTAATATCACTCGAACCTTGTAAGCGAGGCGTAGTTGCAAGGATACTAAACTATGACGAATTCCTTCCGATACATCTACCCCTACCCTAATGACAAGAGAAAGTTCTTAATTCGTTCTTAGAATTTAGCTGCTTACATATTTATACCGCTTTACCTGGTGTCTATTTTATTCGGTCACCCTAATGTATTCTACGAATTACTATATCAATGTTGTTTCTCCCCATCTTCTATACAGTACAGAATAATTTGTGAGGGAGATAATAATAGGCAAGAGGTCATTAAGTGGCACTTTCCCAATTTTTTAGAGAACGTATAGGTATTGTAAACCCTATTCATGAATTTTACACTTGTATTTGTAAATTATCGCATTGGAAACACACAAAAGCTTAAATTTATGTGGTCCTAATAAATGGACAGGGATTGTATATGCTGTACATACTTACACCATTACATTGGACGCGAAAGCGGGTTTCTTTGCGACCAGTTTGTTCTCTTATACATATTTTATTTTAAAGGCTTCTAAATGCAGATATAATTTTGATTCATTACCGCAGTATTGAATTTGGCATCCCTTTAGCACTAACAGTACGTACAGCCCCTCACAATTGAACTGACGCCACACTACGATTTAATTAATTATCTATTAGAAACAAAATAGGAATATACACATTCATCACTGGCTGTTAAATAGAACATGTTTTCCTTCGTATCAGTTTTTGAAATTTTTAGTAGTGTAACTTTTGCATTTATTCAGCCTTTCATTCATCGTACTGTAATTATACTGAGAAAATTAAAAATCCGCCAACACCCCTCAAGTTATTTCGACAGATAAGAAATAGCTGTGTGCATATTTTAGTGTCCTCTACACTCAAAAATCTGAATATCACTTCTGGAAACCTTTCCTTGTTAGTATCACAATAGGATCTTTGTAATGTGTCTGGTTTATTTCTAAATATATCTCTATTTAAACTCAATTCCAAAGATTATTTCATAAAAGCTTTAAAAAGTGGGGGGCCAGAACCTATCCAAATATGAACATCAAAAATTTATTGCCCAAATAAGTATTTTTAAAATAAGTTTTCTGTCTCTTATTAAAGTTACATAGCTACAATTTATCACATCTAACTAAAAATTTCCACATTCTGATTTTCGACATCCACTAATTTAAACGTAAATATTTATGCTTTTTGATACATATACATACATACCTAAAGTCGCATTCGTTGATAACAAAGACGGAAAATTGTCGCACCAAACCGTATTGACGAATCCTAACGCAATCACAAGCTGAAAGCGTAACATTCTAAAGTGATATGGCCAGGAATCATTTTTTCTTCTTATACGTTTAATCACTGCACAATTATTATTAACAGTCAACACAATAACTAATATCATACCTCGATAATACAATTTAATCATGCATGGAATAGCACGTGTTTCTCTAGTTTAACTGAACGTGTTCGTGCGGTAATGAAAAAGGTTCAGCACAATAAGAAGAAAGGTCAGGATTTATTATTTATCAGGTAAAGTCAATCAAAGCGAACAGCTGGTTGGTGTCGTTCTTGGAATTATTTGGTTTTCGACATATCTAGGATAGTATTTAGTTCGATGTTTTCAGAGAATAGTACGATCTAGTTCAAGGGTATCATTTATATTTGATTAAGAAACGAAGACATAAGGTTGTTTGATAATTAGGTGTGTAGGTTGTAAAACTAATTTATTAATAATAAGTTTGTGGCTTAAAAGTAGTGAATGCTATAACTTGGATGGAGTGATAAAATTACAATTTTTCTTGCAATTTGCAACGTAATTAATTTCCGAAAAAAATCGGTCTCGGAGGCGACTTGCACCCATCATCTCCACATCTCCGGTGTAGCGTGCTTAACCCTTGCACCACGAGGCCATGAATTCAAATCGCCTTAAATCCCCCTAGATGTCATCATGCCAGTAGATATATTATAATATCCCACGAACACTACACACATTTATGTTAATATTAGTTGTTGGGGTTGATTTCCCTGCTCTATTTTTTACGTAGGTTTAGGTTTTGTATGCTTGCGTATTCTTTTTTAGTATTCCCTCCCGTTGGCACAACCAATGGGTGAAATAAATCATAAAACCAATAAACAAAGATAATTTTGATTCAATCGCAGTGATACAATTTGTTTATAAATACAATATTTATGTCTGATAGGGCTTGCTAATTGTTCTTGATTATTCTAGCTTTTGTGCCCACGTGCTTACTTGTTCGATGTGCACACAACACTGTTAATATCCGAACAGTATATTACACACGAGTGTGAAAGTATCTGAACATTAGTATTAATATGGATGTTAGTTTAACTTGGATAGACATGAATAATAATGATAATAGAAGTTATTGTCCCACAGAATACCAATCACAGGACAAAAATAATAGAAAGTCATACATACATTGTGCAAAGAAAACTTAGAAACTAAAAACTTAAGAATAACTAACCTAAAGATGAACGTAATTATGAACAAGTCGCTTACAAATTATGCCAGATAAAATGAAATTATTTAAAATGTATCTAGATTCGAGGAAAATATTGTTAGCCATGTAAGTCCTGTCATATAAATTTTACATTGTCTGTATATAGATGTTGCGTATATAGAAGGCAGCTGGAAGAAGAGATAGAATCATAGAGTAGAGGGACCGGTGTTGTACGAGACGTTGTGACGAACTATACTTCATTGACGATAACAATGCAGTATTAGAATAGATGGTGAGAATTGTCGACTTGTGGTTGCCTTATGGACGAGACAAATTCACACATACATAAAACCAAATTAAGTCGGACAAAATAAAATATCATTGATGTTAAAGATATTTGTTAAATACCTTTGTTGATTTCAGCTTTTTTCATTGCAGTTTTTATAAGAAAATTGTTGCAAAGCTAGTTCTTTGTAGAGCTCTACTACAATATTATCGAAGATTTGAAAATATTGTTTTAATAACCATATAAAACGGTACTGATAAGACATTATTATTGTATCCAACACCTCAAATAAGGAACTGAAAAATATACATATGTATTTATACTGAGACTCAGGTTTTCACAAATATTTTCAGTTTCACTTTATTATTATTGCTGTATCGTTTTATTACGTCATAATATATTAAGCCTATAAGTGCGGGCAAACTCTAGCAGCTTGCAGGTCATATAAGCGGGCACAATGGATCAATAGGTCGCAGTGCAACATCATCTTTAATTAATCTAATCTAATCTAGTGTATTGCATATGAAATATAAAAAGAAGTTTAATTCCATTCGATATTACACAAAATTTGCAATTTGAATTTGCGAATATTTTTACATGGGATCAATTTCTCTGGTGTAATATGGTCGTCAATTGTAGTGCTATCTACTATATTCTTAACGTGAATTGACTTTAGTAATAGTAATAAATATATTATACATTTGATTGTGGAAACTTTTATTACCATCCTGACTACAAGATAACGATATCATTATAATATTTATTTGCTGAGTTATGCACTAGGGTGACAGAATAAAATAGACACATACTAATTAAAAAAAAGATTCTATTCTCGTTATATACACAAAATATTTTAAAATTTTTAAATTAGATTAATATTTTGCCGATCCACCTTTACTTGCGTGGAGTGCTGCGAGTCGTCGTGGCATAGAATCTAATTAAATGATTAATGGTGTCTTCTGGAATATTTAACCACTCTTCTGTAACAGCTGCCAAGAGTTCTTCCTTATTGCTGGGTTTTCGGGGTCGTTTCGCCATATTTGTCTGGATTATGTGCCAAACATTCTCTACCGGATTCATGTCTGGTGATTGGCCTGGCCATGGTAAAATCCGAATCCCCTGTTCCTCTCTCCATGTAGTTGTTGTTCTTGCTTTGTGGCAGGGTGCTCCATCCTCCATAAAAGTGGCGTCTTCTTTAGATAAAATGGCGTTGTCGAATATCGGTAGTAGTCCTTCTGTTAATATTTGGATATATTTTGCTGTATTTATATTTCCGTCGCAGATTACTAATTGCGATCTTCCACCATACCATATCGCGTATATAATGCGAGATTATTAGATTTGCCAGAATACCTTAATGGCGTGCTTAGAAATCTGAATCAGGCATTCACTATCTTATCAGGATTATTGAGAGTTTCATCACCAGCACGAAAGGAGCCAGGAATTCTGGTAGAGCCTTGTTTGGTGCGTATAAAGTGAAACAGTTCCTGAGGATTAACATAGTATTCTAAATATTCGCCAAATATATTTCGTATGTTGAAGAAGTCTGCTCCATACAGACAGTTCTTAAACGTTTAAATTCCTCAGAATAAAAATTGCATCTTGTAGTTTCCCATTTGTACTTATAGTATTCTTTCGTTTTCAATCCAGATATTGACAAATAAAAATAAAAAGTAAACTGCAAAAAGTTTTTCGCATAAAAATTATAGTGTTGGATGCCCCAAAAGTCTCTTTCAATTCATTTTCTTCCTTGTGCGGACATAATCCTTGTACAGGGGGTGGAGATTGCCAGTCGCTTGCCCCTAAGGGCGCACAGTGGTCGTGCTGTGTACGCGAGTTTTACAAGAAATTCTCAGATGAGACGCATTTTCCCCTTAATGGTCATGTAAACAAGCGGAACTGTTGTTATTGGTGCTGAACAAATCTAAAACAGAAACATGAGAGACCATTTCACACGCCAAAAGTTACTGTTTTGGTTGCAATATCGGCGCAAGGAATTATCAGCCCGCACTTTTTTGAAGATGACAGAGGTCGTACGGTAAACATAAACTCCGAGTAATATTAACTTTGTAAGATTTTAATCGGAATACATAGTTCCAACAAGGTGGTACGACATCTAACACGTCTAACGTGTCCCTTGTGAAATTTTCCCTGGAAAATTAGTAGCCCCGATTTGATAGCAATGGATTTTCTCCTATCGCGCTACCTTAACTAAAAGGTATACAACAACAGTCCTCGCTCTGTAAATTAAAGGAAAGTAACTGAAGACAAATGGTGGTTATCACGGCCTGCGTGGATCATCCCCCCTTCGATTGACTTTTTCTTGTGCTGTCGAAAATTGTTAACCGTTCTAATAAAACCCGGAATGTGCGTTGTGTATTCTCGTACATTCAGTCCTCATAGTTAATCACAGCCGTTAACCCATTTGTAATTACAAGTCATACAGGCTCAAATTCCAAGAAGCAAAAAATATGCAAACTTATTCTTATTATAAACATTTAATGAGATATGTCTTACCGAGAACATGGAGTGAAACGTGAGTTTAAAATTTATCGCCGCAAGTTATTACATCTTCAGACACAAATACGACATGCTCCAAATTAATTATTTAAACTGTAGCAAATTAATTTATCCCTTTTGAAGACTAAATTAAGGTTTTCTTTTATTATAAATCTTCAGTTTATTAAAGCTCACGTAAGTAATAAGCAACGATTTTGTGTATTAAAAAAGGAAAAAAAAAAGTTGTAGCATCCCTGGCGGGGATCGAACCCACGACCTTTGGATTAGAAGTCCAACGCGCTATCCTCTGCGCCACAGGGACTGCATTTTCTCTTTTCTTGCAAATGGATTAAAAATTTAGAGCTACAGAAAATATTTATTTATAATGTTTATTTAAATTAAAATAAAAAGCAATCGATTACTATAACGAATTTTATTTAGTGAATAAAAAAGTGTCTTCAAGTCAGTTTTTTAAATACTTATCTTATATTAAAATGCAATCCTTATTTAGTTTGATGAAATAACTTCAATGTGGGCGTACATTACTTAGCGGAAACAGTTACGTATCGTAGATAAACCACTGTCGTACTTATAACTGCGTATATTTGTATCTCTTTGTATTATATAAGCATATGTATAGTCTTATCAAAGTTACTAAGATAAGATGTAATTAATACTATAATTAAACGTAACTCTTTTAATTGACCCCATTGTTTAGTACGTAGTTTCACCTACTCTTACCAATGCTATATTGTTAACGTATTAGCATTAATCAAAGATGCCCACTTCGTAAAATCATTGTACAGTAAATATTTTCTATCAAGGACAATTTTCTGTATTGATAAGAGTGGATGAATACAATGATGATGCTAAAAAATTCTAAAGCATTGCTGTGCATTATTTTTTTTAATCTAGTGTCGTAATTTGATTTTTGAAAGTCACTAGTGAAGATTGTGCCTAGTCACGATGAAATTAAAAACTATTTAAGATACGAATTATAGAAGTTTATGCAATTGTTATATACTGTGTGCATTTCAATACTGGTATTGTAAATACTTGTAAATACATAATCGTAAAACTAAATTACATATTAAATGTAGTATAAGTGAATTAGAGCTATTTCAGAATTAAAATTGAGATGAAATTCACGTAAAATTATATTTAAACATCACATTCACCCTAGCTGTTTTCTATTCTGCTGTCAACAGATGTGGTATCTAACGAGAAACTAATTTTTTTGCACACAATTCTTTCTTTCTTCTTATTCTTCTTCTAATAATTCCTATCCTTTTTGAATGTTGGCTGCGAGATTCTCAGATTGTTTAACACATAACAGCGCAGGTGTCTTATCTTGGTATTTAATGTTATGTCATGGCTTATGAACAGATTTTTCATTTTATTATAAGTACACTAGGATGACAGAATAAAATAGACACCAGGTAAAGCGGTATAAATATGTAAACAGCTAAATTCTAAGAACGAATTAAGAATTTTCTCTTGTCATTAGGGTAAGGGTAGATGTATCGGAAGGAATTCGTCATAGTTTAGTATCGTTACAACTATGCCTCGCTTACAAGGTTCGAGTGATATTAGCGACTTCACCGGGGGTCGCAGCGTTGGCCAGAGTGAACGCGGCGCTTCGCTACGTGAAATAATTAAATTTTTAAATATTCCGTTGTCCACAGTTAACCGTGTGATTACACAATTTAAACGCGAGGAAAAGACAACAGTGGAGCCGAGACCAGGTCGTGCCGGACCTTCCGAAAGAAGTAAAAGGGTGCTTGTGCGCGAAGTGTTAAGAGAACCGCGAAAAAGTACAGCTGAGCTTGCGGCAACTTCACAGAAAAGTCAGCGCACCGTTCTGCGATACCTTCACAGTATGGGGATGTATAAAACGGTGGCAAAGAAAAAACCTCTCCTTACGGCGTTTCAAAAACGGCGCCGAATGGCTTGGGCAATCGAAATGCGAGCGAAGCCCGAAGAGTTTTGGCGGTCTGTCATTTTTCCAGACGAAAGCAGATACCGCCAATTCAGTGATAGTGGTCGTACGTGGGTATGGAGACGTTCGCCACAGCAACTGGACAACAAATTTTTGCATCAGACGGTGAAATACGGCGGTGTGAACATCATAGTGTAGGGCGCGATATGGTATGGTGGAAGATCGCAATTATTAATCTGCGACGGAAATATAAATGCGGTAAAATATATCCAAATATTAACAGAAGGACTACCACCGATATTCGACAACGCCATTTTATCTAAAGAAGACGCCACTTTTATGGAGGATGGAGCACCCTGCCACAAAGCAAGAACAACAACCATATGGAAAGAGGAACAGGGGATTCGGATTTTACCATAGCCGGGTCAATCACCGAACATGAATCCGATAGAGAATGTTTGGCACATAATCCAGACAAATATGGCGGAACGACCCCGAAAACCCAGCAATAAGGAAGAACTCGTGGCAGCTGTTACAGAAGAGTGGTTAAATATTCCAGAAGACACCATTAATCATTTAACAGATTCTATGCCACGATGACTCGCAGCACTTCACGCAAGTAAAGATGGATCGGCAAAATATTAGTCTAATTTAAAAATTTTAAAATATTTTATATATATATAACGAGAATAGAATCTTTTTTTAATTAGTAGGTGTCTATTTTATTCTGTCACCCTAGTGTAGACCTAGCATTTTCGATTATGTTATATATTTCTTGTGAGTGGTTCCATTATTCACTTACAGTAGTTCCGAGATAGATAAAACTGCTTACTCCTTCAATTTCTTTCTTTACCAATCACCATTAATTTTGTCTTTTTGATGTTTATGTCCAGATCATACAAATGGCTGTGATATCTTATTCTATCTGTTACGTTCTCCTGGTTTGAAGAACAACGCCGCTGTAGCCTGCTCGTAATTTCCTAAATTACTTGACCAATACTTACTTGTAGAGTATGTTCGCTTATTTACTAGAGGAGAGGTTGTACAGTGAAACTCAATGCGCATGCGCAAAAAAATATATTTAAAAATGAAATGGTTACACGGTTTCCACTCTTGCCTATGTACATGTACGATGTACGTAAGATATATAGATTTGCAATAATTGCAGTTATTCGAGCTCTCTTATACATGTAATGTACATTAGCATTTGTATATGTATTTTCATTGGTAGCAACATAAAGTAATGCCTCAGCATGTACGTTGCAACGCTATGTCTTAATTCTGTTTAAAAGGTTAAACTCTTATATGCTTCCGCTGAAGCTTTGTCAGAGGCATGTACTAATGCCTCTATCTGTTTGCATGCACCACTACCTTTTATAGGGAGCCAACCCTATTTATTTCTTAAATTTATAAGCGCACCTCGGTGCTATGCTTATTTATATGTCCCTTTCCGGGAGCCTAATATACTTTCCTTGTTTTAAATTTGCCTAAGGGACTTGGCCCTGTATTATTGGCATGTATTTGTACTTGACCAAATACGTTTGTTATATTCACATTTATAGGGAACCCACCCTATCTCTTAGAGCTTGAACGCCTGGTCGAAGGCGACAGTAGCGATAATAGCCGATCTCAATACAAAAGTAATGTCACAGCTACCCAGGCGTTCTCGTTTGAAATATTACGCTATGTGCAATCTTTAGCTCTATACTACTGCGCCCCAAAGAAGGAAAAATCCAGTAACCAGCAAATGTGCGAACTGCGCACCGACAAGTAAAACGGAGCGATGATGCCGACATTACATAAGAAAACTGGTCCGTGACACTCGTCCGCCATGACGAGCAACTAAATGAAAAATTTCTAAGTCCCTATACGAAAAGGACCGAACAAAAGTACAAAAGACAACGGGCGATGCGGCCGCAACGACCGTCAGCAAGAAGCGGAGTGATCGTACTTTTAGAGGAGGTCTATAAATGCGCGCCGACAATATCACCAAAATAATTTCCGACACAAACTTAACTGAAGACTAAAAATATGTATAGACGACAATGGACAGAGTAGTCTCGACGTACGATGATAGAAAATCGAGAATTTATACTTATTAAAAAAATCTATACATGTGGTCCGACGACGTTACCAAATGACTCCCGCCAGAAATAAATGTATAGACAACGTCCTCGACGATTCCCGCCAAAACTAGAAAAACTTAGAAATCTCTAATAATCTTACGACGACGTTACTGTACACGTTACGACGAGGCACGAAAGGTGACCGAGAGTGCACGATCGCTAATACCTCGACCGTCGCGCGGGAGACGACTGCCTATGCTTGTGTACCTTAAATTTTAAGAAAACTCCCATTACATATCCGACGACGTTGCAGTGAATGATTTCTAATTAGGCAGTTTTAGCTAGCGTAACGCGAATGGCTGGCTTGCATACATATACAATGCGTAATGTATATACATATTAAAATAAAATTGGATATAAGAGAGCAAAATAAATAAATATAAAAATGAAAATAAATAAATATAAAAATGAAAATAAAATAATATTCTAAATGAAAATAATAATGCAAAGAAGATAAAATACATAATAGTAAAAAAAATTTAGAAAATACAAAAAACAATGTTAAGTCCTTAACACTATCTATAAGTTGTTTCGATCCTTCCAAGCTGTCAGTGAAAATAACCATATCGTCTGCAGTCCGCTATTACTTAATCTTACTCCATTTAGAAGAATTCCAGATTCTATGTATTCTAAAGCTTCCCTGAATATGTTCTCTGCGTATATATTAAGCAGTAATGTAGAGACGATACAACCCTCCCTTATACCTCGTAGTATGTTTGTCTTTTCTCTTGTATCATTCCCGATTCTGACGAAAGCAAATTCATTCCAATATAGGTTAACTATACTCCTAACTTTCTCATCTAGGCCCACGTTTTTAAGAATTTCTACCATTTTTTGGAGTTTTACTTCGTGCATATACCCCACAAGTTAATATCCCTGTACCGCTGAAATAACAAATTGCGTAGATAGTATTTGTTCTTCACAGGTTTTGTAAATTCTCCTACGTATGACTTTGAGGAAAAGTTTTAGAAGGTGACTCATCAAACTTATTGCTCTAGATTAATTATCGTATTTCTTCCCTTGTTAGCTAGTCTGGTTAAGTGCCTACGTCTCTATGTTCCTGTAATATGTTTAACTTTGCGGTGTCCGTTGAAATTGTAGTGTTTTGCTTGTAACGTCCCGGTTGCGTACTTTTCTTTAATATCTGCTTCCACACTCAACTCACTGATGGTAAGCCTCCGTTTTTCTCGAACCATTTCGTCAACTGGTTGGTCTGCTGCGATAGACTTGCGTCCTTCTCCGCTCCTTTTAAACCTCGTACATCATGGACGCGCAACGCTATCCGCCATAAAGTGTTTTACGTATACTTAAATGATTCAGCCTCACTCACCAGGTATTACCTTTTCTGTGGCCTCACTATTCCTTTGTGCTTGAAGAAATCGAATTACACTACGCAACTTGGCAAGAGATTCAATTGTAACAGTCATGTTTACGTGCTTTCATCTCACCTGAAAATGGCGTAATGATGTTTCAAATGGCACGTATTATAATAAGGGAGATGCGGAGTCATCTTCTGGGCATTCCCGTCTCTCATTGCTCACGCGATTGTTTACAGGCACAAGCGGTATTCGAATACTTCTTCAATTAGTTTCAAGATGGTTCAAGGTTCTAGAACGGTCCTGGTCATATCCTTTACAAATTTTGAATCTTCTTTAAACCACTCAAACATCAACAGGCTTGCTTAAACTGTTAAATTAAAGTGTAAATTTTTTCCGAGATGTATGGGACATAGTTATCCTTGATCTATAACCCCTCCTCCTAAATCTGCTTGTGTTACAAATTAGATTGTTATTGTTATCAATGTTGTATAGTGAATACGGAACCTCATCAATTCGTAGGTAAGTAAAATGGATTGCTTAATATCTTTTATTAAATACGCATAGTAAGGAAATACTTAAGAGTATTAGAGTATATAATTAAGATAAACTAAACACTTTAAATATAATAAATAGAAAAACAGTAAAATGATGTAATTAGTGAAGGAGTAAGATATAATGAAATTCTAAAAAAAAATAGTAGAGGTTTCTAAAACATCAATACGTAGGCTTCCACGGCCAGAGTTAACCGATCCCACCCTTCCTCTTTTGGTATCTTTTCTTTTTCTTTTTTCTCTCGTCTCCCCCCCCCCCCCCTCCCGCTTCTATCACTATTTCTTTCTCTTATTCTTTTCACCTTTCTTTCTATTTCACGTGTCCCCCTTTTTCTTTTTCTTCTTATTTTTCTTTCTCCTCTTACTCTTATTTCTTTTTATTATATCTCATCATGACACGGTCCATTTCCGGAAGTAGTTCGTTTATTTCTAAAACACTAATTTTACTCCTTATATTTTCTTTAATTGTCATGATGAACATGCTTCTCCTTTATGGATGACATGACAAACCTTACTATCGACATGATACATCATTTTGATAACAAATTGCTTTATTTTTGAAGCAGTTTAGGCCAAAATTGCTGCATCATTACCTCTAAATTAGAACAAAATATCAGAAGGAATACTTTAGTTTGGTATCGTTACCACGTTTAATATTAGGTGCTACAATAAAGGTTAACCTTGCTTTCCATGCTGTTTACTAACTTTTTACAAACACATTCTGTATAGTCCAAGTCCAAGAAAACAATTTTCAGAAATATTATCTGCATAATTTAACGCGTTATAGCATTTATCTGATCCAGTCACGATCGATAATTTACTTGAATTCGTGAGAAAGCAAAAAGATTAGATAAGAATTTCATTGAGTTATGTCCCTCGCTTAACTTTAAAATTTTGTATATAAACATAAACACCGACATCGAATGTAGTTCATTTTTAGGCGCGAAACACAGCACCGAGTAAGTGTTAGTTATTTTAAGTGTAAGTGTCAACATGTACTGTGTTGGGCAAGTGTAGTGGAATATCTGGGTTAATAATACAAACGAAAAGTTTTGGCAGGTTATCTACTTTTTAAATATTACATCCTTAAATAGTACTATATTTACCATCATATAAAATTTAAATCTGATATTAAAGTAAGAAACCTTATAAATATTTATTTATCATTCTACCAGGTCACTCTCATTTAATGTACCCACTAACTTTTAAGTTATTTTACAAGGATAAAATTTGTTTATTGATGTGTCGCCTAGGTGCAAATGCGATCTAGGCGCAAATTTAACGCTTCCATTATTCTCAAATCTACTCATACTCCTTGGTACTGATTAATTCAGATTTTACGTATTCTAACAAATCTGTCGAACTCCAAGTTCTACTTGAACAATGTATGTACGAGGGCGACCTGAAATGTTTCCGGAATCGGCAAGAGATGGCACACCAAGGTTGAGGTGGATTCATTGGTCGGCAAGAGCAACCTTTTTTATGACAACTGTCAAAATTCCAGACGTCTACTGTCAATTGTTGTTGCTTAAGAGTGTGTTTTGTATAGCAGGTCAGGCGGTTTCGCAAAAATGGATAAAATCGAATTTCGTGCAGTGATAAAACACTTCTGGATGGCTGTGAAAACGGTCACGGAAATGCGAAGAATCTGGTTAGAGGTTCATGGCAGATGTATTCCATCATTTTCGACCATCAACTTCTGGATGAACGAGTTCAAACGTGGCCGCACAAACACAAGTCACCCAAAAACTGCTACCAATCATGAAACGGTCGACAATATTCATCATGTCGTGTTAACCGATCGCCGATTGAAGCTGAAAGAGGTAGCAGAGACAATAGATATCTCAGAAGAACGCGTTGGCCACATCTTACACGAAATTTTGGGTATGAAAAAGTTTTCGGCGCGATGGGTACCGCGTTTGCTCGCACCGGAGCAAAAACGAAATCGGCTGACCGTTTCAGGGGAGTCTGGCCAGGATCCAACGCAATCCAAGGAATTTCTTCATGCGTTTCGTAACCGTGGATGAGACTTGGATCCACCACTATATACCGGAGACCAAGGAACAGTCGAAGCAATGACTTTTCCGGACGAATCGGCTCCGAAGAAAGCTAACACCGTTCCATCGGTCTGAAAGGTCATGGCGACCATTTTCCGGAATTCCCGAGGTGTGATCTTCATCGTCTATCTGCAGAAGCAAAGAACGATCACAGGGCAATACTACTGTGATTTATTGACCCGATTCGATGCAGTATTGAAGGAGCAACGGCCTCGTTTGTAACGGAAAAGGTGTTTTTCCACCACGACAATGCACCGGCTAATTGATCCCGCATCGTCGTGTCCAAATTGATTGAGTTGCGCTACGAAACCCCACACAAATACCGTGTTTTTCTTGTCGATTCCGGCAACATTTCAGGTCGCCCTCGTACATACACACGTATAGTCGAAGCTATGCTTTAAGATTAACCGAAGACCATTGACTGAATAGAAATAATTTGAGGTGTTTTAAGCGATTAGATAAATACCTTCTGCATTACCTTTTATATGAAATACTAATGGCTTTGGTGCATTTGGAAATTACTAAGCTTTCAATTACATGTTTTTAAAGCTATTATTACCATAATAATAAAAAGAATCTAGTTTCTTTGAAATCTACGAATAAGTTCGTCAATTAATTTGTGTGAAACAGTCAATGTTCTATAGAAGTAGCAATTAGTAGATAAAGCAAGATTGGGAGTAGAATTTCTTTTAGATCTTGTTTCGTCATTCGTACATACTAAAACTCGTTCAAATTGCTTGTTTCAGATATACAAGATGTTACTCACCAACTCATTAGTCTACGATCTTGTCGGCATCTGCATAGCCCTTGTAGTCATTTTTGTTACTTCATCGTTGTGGAAATTAACTTACTGGAAACGACAGGGGGTATTTCATATTAAGCCAAGTTTTCCTTTCGGAAATGCTACCAAGTTATTCTTAAGAAAGAGAGGAATATTTGAACTTATAGACGACTTTTACATTGATGTGAGGCAAGCAAAACAAAGCTACGGTGGATTTTATATTCTATCGGAACCGAGCTTTGTTCCTGTAGCCCCCGATGTGGTAAAAAATATCCTCCAAAACGATTTTCAACACTTCGTGGACAGGGGCATGTACTACAATGAGAAAGATGATCCACTTTCCGCACACCTTTTCTCATTGGAAGGAAGCAAATGGAGAAACCTTCGGACGAAGTTGACACCAACTTTCACCTCTGGAAAAATGAAATCCATGATGCCAATCGTCGTGGAAATAACGGAGCGCTTAATAAAAGCCATAGATAAGGAACCTGTTAAGGAAGGTATAGAAATGAAGGAGTACATGGCAAGATTGACTACGGATATCATCGGAAGTATTGCGTTCGGAATTGAGTGTAATTGCATCGAAAATCCGGATGCTGAATTTAGATCTTACGCTAAGATACTTCTGGCTGGTGGCAGTAACGCCACTAGAATTTTAATAAATACGTTCCCAAATTTAATGAAATTTCTAGGCGTAGGCGTATTGCCTAAAGAATTTTCGAGGTTCTTTATAAAGGCTATAAAGGAAATTGTGGATTATCGTGAGACGAATAACATAAAAAGGAAGGATTTTCTCGATCTACTTCTACAATTGAAAAATCGTGGAAAGATCGACGATGAAACCAGCGATGAAATGGACGACAAGAATAGAATGACTCTTAACACCTTGTTGGCACAATCTTTTGTGTTTTATCTTGGAGGTTTCGAGACTACTTCAACTACTTTATCATTTTTATTATACGAACTGTGCTGTAACGAAGATGTTCAAAATAAATTGCGCGAAGAAGTCCTCAACGTGTTGCAGAGGCACGATAACAAAGTTACGTATGAAGCCTTAACTGAAATGAAGTATATGGACATGGTGTTAAATGGTACGTATGAGGTAGGTGCCATAAATTCTCGGCGTGATATGGAAAGAAGAAACTTTGGAACAATATAAGAAATTTTATTTTTCAATGTAATCTGAATGAATTCGATACCTTTGTAAAAATAGTCTCAAGTTTTTCCGTCGAAATGTTCTATAACAGCTGTTTGTAAATCACTGTCGTACTTAAAACGACGTCCCCTAAGGCCTCTTTTTAAATTAGAAAACAAATAACGGTGGGTGTTCCAATTCTTGAAAGCCACATTCGCGGATGATAGCTTGTGAAACGAGGGAGCATTGTCGTGCAATAATTGCACACCTTTTGTCAATTTTCCACAACGTTTTGTACGAATACTGTCCCTTAATTTAAGCAATAAGGACGCGTAATATGTACCATTCACAGTTGTACTGCATTCTTTAAAGTCAATTAGCAAAATGCCCTCACAATCCCAGAATATTGTAGCGATCACCTCTTTCGTTGATTGAACGACTTTCGCCTTTCTGGGACGAGGTTCATCAGGTCGCTCCCGTTCCATGGACTCCCTTTTCGATAGAGGGTCGTAAAACAGACCCATTGTTTCATCCCTCGTGACAATGGACTCCAAAATCGGTTTTGGGTCGGCTCCAGACATGTTTTAAAACGTCAGCGCACATTCGACTCGACGTAAACGCCGTCTAAACGTTGTTTTATGTGATTAGGCGTATGTCCTTCTTTTGTTAAAAATTTGATAACCGCGGAGTACTCCATTTTCATTACTTCACATATTTTCATGCGTTAGTCACGTTGGTTGGGTGGCTACTAAAAATTTGTACTCTTTGAGCCGCCATATTTATAGCGTAGACCTTAGGTATATGCATGCATGTCGTAACGGAGTTTGAACACGCTTGAACCTAGTATAAGCCTGTCAGGACGAGATTTTATGGTGCCTACGTCGTAGTTCTGAACTAATATTTTCGGGGAATAAGAAAGTAATAGAATAATATCGTTTACAGAAACTTTAAGAAAATATCCACCATTGCGAATACTTGTCAGGGTCTGCAATCAAGATTATCCTATTCCAAATGACGGAATTACGATTAAAAAAGGAACGAAAGTGATAATTCCTGTTCTATCGCTGCATAACGATCCAGAATACTATCCTAACCCTAAGCTTTTCGACCCTGACAGATTCACGGAGGAAAATAAGGGAACACGTCATCCTTTCACATACTTACCTTTCGGCGAAGGACCGCGTGTCTGCATTGGTAAGTTTAATATAAACGTTAATCACTTTATGGTAACTGTTTCATTTTAAGGAATGCGTTTCGGTATAATGCAAGCGAAGTGTGCTTTGGTTCACCTGTTGAAGAACTACAAATTTAAATTGAATCCTCAAACATCAAAGCCTCTTAAATTGAGCATGACCAGCGGTTTAACAGCTGTTGAAGGTGGTATTTTCGTGGATGTGACGAAGATTCAATAAAATTTAAGTGTTAGGTAAATGCTATTTGAAGGTGTTGCGTATATACGATGTAATTCATCTGTTAATTATTGCAGTAAATTATTTTTACTTATTGCTAGATGAGTATATTTATGTGTAATTTCAGGTTGTTATTTTTTAAATTCTTGTTGTGAGAATAAAGATGGGAAAAGGTAGTGATAATTTTGTAATTGCACAATGGACAAACCATTTCACCCGACTAAAACTTGTGATCTATGAGGTTCGGCACTTAGTGGTACATCCTTGAAACTCAAAGCTTTTGGTGTTATTGCGTGGAAAACATTGTGCGAGCGCTTTGGTTATAATAAATTAATAATAAATTGTCACGTAAAATCAGTTTCTCATCTAAATTCAGTCACTAAAGATTCGTAATTTCGTCTTAGAAACTTACTAGATGAAACATTATCTCACATTCGTGCATTAACCGCTTTAGAAGAACCCATAAATCATTGGGATTCTTTGTCAATATATACACTAGGGTGACAGAATAAAATAGACACCTACTAATGTGGATCGAGCAATAATAAATCCTGTGCTGTGAAAGATATCCCTTTAACCTGGAATAAATTGAATTGTAGAGCACTTGCTCGTGTATTTTGGTAAAGTTAAAAAGAATGAAGATTGGTCAATAGTTCTACAATTGACCCTTTTCTCCCTTTTTGTTATATTCCGCGTATGCGATTATTAGATTCAAAATGCCTTCCTTTCAAATTTCTTATGTTTTCAATACTGCAATGTAAAGAGAATGCGAAATAACAATAACAAATATTTTCTGATGAAAAATAGTTTGATCGGGACAAAAAGTTATATGTTGCAGGAGTAGTTTTATAAATATACTGTTTTTAGTGAACTATAATTAAGTAAGTAAATGCAGGCTTTTACATTCCAGCTGCGTGATTTCTTGTAAGGTTTTAGTTATGTTTTTAATTTAAAGGATGTTACACGATTCATTTAGGTACCAGAACCTATGCTAGGGTGACAGAATAAAATAGACACCTACTAATTAAAAAAAGGTTCTCGTTATATATACAAAATATTTTAAAATTTTAAAATTAGACTAATGTTTTGTCGATCCACCTTTACTTGCGTGAAGTGCTGCGAGTCGTCGTGGCATAGAATCTATTAAATGATTAATGGTGTCTTCTGGAATATTTAACCACTCTTCTGTAATAGCCGCCACGAGTTCTTCCTTATTGTTGGGTTTTCGGGGTCGTTTCGCCATATTTGTCTGGACTATGTGCCAAACATTCTCCACCGGATTCATGTCTGGTGATTGGCTTGGCCATGGTAAAATCCGAATCCCCTGTTCCTCTTTCGATGTGGTTGTTGTTCTTGCTTTGTGGCAGGGTGCTCCATCCTCCGTAAAAGTGGCGTCTTCTTTAGATAAAATGGCGTTGTCGAATATCGGTATTAGTCCTTCTATTTTGCCGCATTTATATTTCCGTCGCAAATTACTGATCGATCTTCCACCATACCATATCGCGCCCCACACCATGATGTTCACACCGCCGTATTTCACCGTCTGATGCAAAAATTTGTCGTCGAGTTGCTGTGACGAACGTCTTCATACCCACTTACGACCACTATCACTGAATTGACAGTATCTGCTTTCGTCTGAAAAAATGACAGACCGTCAAAACTCTTCGGGCTTTGTTCGCATTTCGATTGTCCAAGCCATTCGGCGCCGTTTTCGAAACGCCGTAAGTTGAGGTTTTTTCTTTGCCACCCTTTTATACATCCCCACACTGTGGAGCTATCGCAAGAACGGTGCGCTGACTTTTCTGTGAAGTTACCGCAAGCTCAACACACAAGCACCCTTTTACTTCTTTCAGAACGTCCGGCAAGACCTGGTCTCGGCTCCACTGTTGTTTTTTCCTTACGTTTAAATTGTGTAATCACACGGTTAACTGTGGACAACGGAATATTTAAAAATTTACTTATTTCACATTGCGAAGCGCCGCGTTCACTCTGGCCAACGCTGCGACCCCGGGCGAAGTCGCTAATATCACTCGAACCTTGTAAGCGAGGCATAGTTGTAACGATATTAAACTATGACGAATTCCTTCGGATACATCTACCCCTACCCTAATGACAAGAGAAAGTTCTTAATTCGTTCTTAGAATTTAGCTGTTTACATATTTATACCGCTTTGTGTCTATTTTATTCTGTCACCCTAGTGTATATATATATACAGATAGAGTAATATAGAAATTTATAATATGGTACATCACGTTGCAAATTTAACAGGTGTTTTTTTTTTTGTATTAACATGTCTTTCGCACACAAAAATACTGATACGATAAAAGGTTGATATTGCAAACAATGCATTTACTAATAGTCGGTTAAAGAATCTATTAACACTCGTCGAATATAACAAAGAACGCCGTCGATTCGCTATCATCAATCTAATCCCTCATTCATACACGTATCAATCCCGACTTCGGGTATGTCCTATCGCTTTCGAAATGCATCAGCACCGCCAATGGCGTGCACTTGTTGCTGCAGTATTATTGCATACATAATGTTCCGTTTCTTACGTATTATTGCATTACTATGTCCAATTTCATCTGAGTCCGGTCCTGGAATTTACCCCTGGATGCCTGTCTTTAATGATCCATATGTTCCTAAAGTTTCGTAAAGTTTTGAATTTGCAGGTTTAGGATCATATCTTTTGGCTGTGTTTAAACTGAGCCTGTTGGATACGCGCAATGCATTCATACCAAAATTCTTTAAGGTTTCAAAAAATTTGTCATGGAGAAAATATTAGTGAATACCTTAATATGATCAGCACGAATCATCACAGTCAACAGCTAGCGTGCTGCTGTAAAAATATTCTTTGCACGTTTAATTTCCCAAAATATCGTGTTGCTCCAATTTGTGATATTTAGTACATAAAATTACAGTTGCATAAATATTCTAACGTTTTAAGTAAGATGTTACGATATTATTCTAAGAAATATTTTAACTCAATTCAAAATAGAATCTGCGTCATCTTAATAGTAACATTGTATCGTATTATTGTTTTCTATTAAACGTTCACTGCTTTAACATGAAAATAAAACTTCCTAAATAAAACATTAAACTTTATTTGCCAACATTTACAATATAAAATCTTATTCTCAATAGTAATCCATTACTATCGTTAATTATTGATTTACATAATATAAAATCAAGGCAATAAATATGGCACTACATTTTATGTGTAAATCGGCATTATTTTCAACAAACGAAAATACTATTAACCTAACTAAAACTTATGCTAACAATACAAAATAATTTCTTAAGAAGAAATAGCTAGATAATAAATAGTATACTAATATATCTAATTCTTCTAAACTAGAGAAAATATATTCAAGGTACATACACGTATCAAGAAATAGGCGGTTTCCTTTTCTGTTTAAAGCTTCAGAGACTATTCATATATAAAATATATGTCAATGTAATTAGAATGAGGATAATTTATCAAACAGCCATCGAGTAATCAGTCTTCTTACAGTTAATGAAGATACTGTTATGAGTGAAGTAAGTAGTTATTCTTTCAAGAATTATTATGATTCCATCCAATAGTTTAGATTTAGACGAGGTATCGCGTTACCACTGCAGCTAGTTAAGGGATTACTGCAAAAATAACAGAGATGAGAATTCATTCCCATACGTCCTATAGAAGCAGCAATATAAATTGTAAGTACTAATAAGTTACCTGGGCGAAATTGGCCTAAATGCGTTCGGTTGCATCACTCTAATATTATCGCCGTTATCGCAAAGTATCCTTGCAAGAGCTGTACGTTTGATTTCGGCCAATTGCTTGCTATTAAATGGTTTCGGCTGTTCTTCATGTTCGTAGAAATATCGGTCGCCCCATTTGGTTCTTAAAAACTGATCAGACACTATGCAAGAAAATGTTGGTCCCAATAACGAATCGCCCCTGGGAGTTTCTGCCATACCACCAATTAACAAATCGATATCATGGGGATCCCGGTAGACTTTTGCCAATGCACTAGCCACCTAGAATATAATTTAAATAGATAAATGTTCCTCTGCATGTAATATTAAAGACTTACGTTCTTAGGAATATCTGGACTAAGATCGTGAAAAGTTTGAACCTCTGGCAGTCCACATAATGATCTAAACGCTGTATAACTTGGTAAACCATGGTCTCGACCTCTTTGAATATCTAAGCTTACGATATCGTAGCCATAAACGCCATCACCAAAAATTTGGGTTGTAATCTGTTGATTTAATTTGGGATTGTATTTACTGTAGTATTAAATGATTGTCAATCACTCACATCGGTTGCGTAGTCCAAGTCTGATTTTTGACTATTCTGAGTAGTGAGTCCTCTAATCAGAGAATCTAGATTGCCGAGACTTTCAATTATTTCAGGCTTATTGAAGTAATTCTTTGTTCTTATTGAATAGTTGAGGGACCTATCTTCAGTATATAAACTGTAATCAATAGCATTTTAATTGAGAACTGAAATGGAAAAGTACAATGAAATTATTGTTCTTACCTCAAAGCATTTTCCAAAAGAGATTTCTCGAATCTCATAGCTGCCGTGGCGAAGCTATTACTAACTGATGGATCCTCGACCATGTCTAAGTGACGAATTGTGTCCATTGGGAAATTAATTTTCGCAACGTATTCTTTGCCTAAATAAAATATTGTTTGTTACGAAAAAGAAAGGAAAATTTCGTCAAATTTCTGTTATATGAGGGCGACCTGAAATGTTTCCGGAATCGAAAAACACGTAATTGGTGTGGTTTTTTATTTTTATTTTTTGATGCAGTCTCCTCGAAGATTAATACACATTTTCAAACGGTGCTCCAGAGTCTTCAAGCCGTTAGAAAAGTAGGATGTTTCGAGGTCTGCAAAATAGCCATTTGTAGCGGCGACGACCTCCTCATTTGAGGCAAATCTCTTTCCTCCCAGTGATTTGTTCAGGTTTGGAAATAGGAAGAAGTCGCTGAGGGCTAAGTCCGATGAATATGGAGGATGACAGACTAATTCGTAGCGCAACTCATTCAATTTGGATACAACGATGCGGGATGAATGAGCCGGTGCATAGTCGTGCTGGAGACGCCTTCGTCCTTCCCTACTGCAGATAGTCTATGAGAATCACACCTTGAGAATCCCAAAAAGTGGTCGCCATGGCGGTCTTTGCTTTCCTCGGAGCCGATTAGCTCGGAAAAGTCTGCTGCTTCGACTGTTCCTTGGTTTGCAGTATGTAATTGTGGATCCAAGTCTCATCCACGGTTACGAAACGCACGAATAAATCCTTTGGATTACGTTGAATCCTGGCCAGACACTCCTCCGAAACGGTCACCCGATTTCGTTTTTACTCCATCGCATCCGAAAGAATTTTCATGCCCAAAATTTCGTGTAGGATACGACCAACGAGTTCTTTTGAGGTGCCTCTTGTCTCTGCTATCTCTTTCAGCCTCAGTCGATCGATTAACACGACATAATCTTGTCGACCATTTCATCATTGGTAGCGGTTTTTGGACGTGCACTGCGTGGTTCGTCACTTGCGCTTGTGCGGCCACGTTTGAAATCGCTCATCCAGAAGCTGATGGTCGAAAATGATGGCGTATATCCGCCATGAACCTCTAACAAGATACTCACACGCATTTCCGTGGCGGTTTCCCCAGCCATCCAGAAGAGTTTTATCACTGCACGAAATTCGATTTTACCCATTTCTGCGAAACCGCCTGATTTGCTACACAAAACGCACTCTTAAACAACAACTAGTGACACTAAACGTCTGGAATTTTGATAGTTGCCATAAAAAAGGTTGCCCTTGCCGACCAATGAATCGACTTCAACCTTCGTGCGCCATCTCTTGCCGATTCCGGAAACATTTCAGGTTGCCCTCGTATTAATTTATGCGGTGTAGAGTTACCATACAATCCTTGCAATCATTGCTGCTTGTTACACTTACCTAATATTGTGGGCAACCATTCATGATAAGTTATATGTTGAATTTCCGCAATAACAATTCTTCTGGCCTCCTGAAACAGCGTCTCATCATTCCAATTTGGATTGAGATTATGCAACTGTTGAGCTATTCTATTATGTTCCCTTAACCAAATGGTATGCATAACAGCTAATCCGGGAAGCGTATTTACCCTTGGATCACCTGCAATTACGTTTCGTGTTAGATATTTCATTCTTTCCCACTAAATAGTGCGAATAGTTTACCCGACGAAAAGTGTAAGAGCGAAGACCTGTCTTTATCTCCAGATGGTAGAAACATCCTTCCATAATCGTCGTCACTTTTTAATAGTCCATTTTCCATTAATCGCAATTGATGTGTTCTTTTGTTATCGGCACCGTAAATATTGGAGGCGTCGAGGAAATGTGTAGCCTGATTTAACTGTAAATAAGAAACACTTTTGTCAATTTATAAACATAATCCGATAAAAAGGTATATCGAGCATTTTTAGGGAATTTGCTTTATACGTAAAAATGTATGTAAACATAATATCGCTGCTAGGATATTTGAGAAGCTTTATCAGCAAAACAAACGTTTACTAATATAAATATTACAATTTTGCGATTTATCTGTAATACAATACTCAATTACATAAGCGGTTATATATTTAGGTTAGATTGATATATTTTCTTAGAATTTAAATGACGATTGCAAGGACTGTGTGGATGTACAATTCACAGGTATAGCAGTAAACTCCACTGACACAAATTTATTAATTATGCGGAACGCGACTGAAAGTAAAAACTTTATCACACATGTAAATTATTTTCTACGCAGGCTCTAAAGAAGAGAAACCATTGTACCTCGCTACATACAATGGTTTCTCTTCTATGGATGTCGACCGTATTTTAAGGAAGGTCCAATACAAACAACACATCAGAAATTCCACGACCTTGACATCAACAAACACCGGTAATAAGAAATTTATAACTCTTCCTTTACACCCAACAGTAAAAGGGTTAAGTAAAATTTTCCGACAACTAAATATGAACGTATCTTTTGTGTCAAAAAACAACTTAAAGAATCTCTTAGGGAATCCCAAAGATAAACCGGAGATGATAAAAAGGTCTGGAATATACCAAATCGCATGCAATGATTGTGAGAAAGTTTATATTGGATAAACAAAAAGGAGTATCGAAACGAGGTTCAAAGAACATATTAGACACTATCGTTTCGACAAACCTGAACTATCAAGCGTAGCAGAGCATATGGTAAAATCCGGACATAAGATTGATTTAAAAAATTTGACACTACTTAAAAACGTGAACTCGTATAGAGAATTAGACGCGTACGAAACGGTATATATGAAAAAGAACGGAAACTTATTGAACAGAGAACCACCCCCAATTGCACACTCGAGTTTGATGGATTTATTACCATAGGCCCTGTTAAAGATACGGTTCGCTTTCGGTCCATCCTTTCCCGAAAAAGGCATTAGACCACCGAGTAGATTGTAAATGTTTTAGAAATTTTAGAGTCTGCGTAGAAAATAATTTACATGTGTGATACAGTTTTTACTTTCAGTCGGTAACACGGTTGACAATGAGAGCCCACGTGCTCTCGAAACGCTGCGTTCCGCATAATTAATTAATTTGTGTGAGTGGAGTTTACTGTTATACCTGTGAATTCTTAGAATTTGTTTGCAGTTATTTCTTTGTCATATATATTGATAGGAAAACAATAAAGTTATCTACTGTATTTCAAGTTTTTGCATCGTCTCTGTAAATTATCCCAGCATTCCCCATATCTACAAATTAAATACTCAGACAGATGTGGAAGTAACTCTATGTTTAAATTTGGAAGCAGTTTTAAAACAACAAACAATTCAAGATATGAAATGATTGATATAGAATGACTGCGTTTTGAAGTCAAAGATTCAACCGAAGCATGGAGAGTGGAAAAATACTTCTCAAATTGTTTTGAGCGCATAAAAAACTGTGTTAATAACATACGTAATGGACATTTTGAAAAATAATAAAGTGAAGTCGTTTACATAAACGTTCTCAGCAACCCTAGTTTCTTTAAATTTTAACCGAATCCGAAAATATTTATTCTGCCATTCTTAAATTCTGAATTTTTTCGTGTAATTATGAGATAATACTTACTTGCTCGAGGGGACCTAATGTACAGGAATTGCGTATTGTTGATACAGAGCGAACATAGGACATACATTTTATGCCGTGTTTAGAATAGAATTTATCATCTTCTGGAATTTCTATTGGAGCGCAAAACGGATGGGTGTATCTTGGTGACAGTTTTCTATCTGTTGTTGTACAACACTTTATGTTTTCACCAGAATGGACTGTGGACAAAATATAACGTCAAGTATTATGAACTTAAATATTAAAGTTGGTTGATACGGTCACATCCAAAAAATGCTTAGAAAACAACACCCAACGTGATAATGATGTTAAATACAGCTACTACTACACCATTATTATGTTGAATATGGTTAATATTATGATTATACAGGGTGGCGCAGGGGAAAGGGAAATTTTCAAATAACGTAATTTCCACGAATAAATTCATAAAACTAGTAATTTATTAACGAAAGAGTATGTATGCAGCATGCCATTTATGTTTTTACAATCAAAATGTCCAAAAATGTTTCTTTACTTTTTAAAGATGACATCGGCATTTTTTAACAGCCTGTTATGAAAACTCTGGAATGCGCGGTGTAGCAAATCTTGGGGAATGGCAGTGATTTCTTGTTGAATGTTCTCCTTCAGTTCATGGATTGTTGCAGGTCGTGTACGGTACACCTTGCCTTTAAGATACCCCCACAGGAAGAAGTCGCACACACTAAGATCAGGGGATCTCGCAGGCCATTCAATATCACCGTTACGTGAAATAATGCGTCTTCCAAACAATTGACGAACTGCTGCCATCTAATGTCGAGCAGTGTGCGACGTGGCTCCGTCCTGCTGAAACTACATGTTTTCCATGTTAAGATTAAGCTCGTACAGTCTCGGTGTAAAGAATGTTTGAAGCATTTCAACATATTGACCGGAAGTTACTGTCGCTGCACTACCATCCTCACGTGCAAAAAAATAAGGGCCGATAACACCATGACATGATACAGCACACCATATTGTGACCTTGTCGCTATGTAGTGGTCGCTGGTGTAACTCATAAGGATTGTCCTGGGTCCAATAACGAAAATTCTGTTTGTTTACGAAATCGTTCAGGTGGAAATGGGCTTCGTCTGATATCTATATGTTACCAACGAAATTCGCGTCCTCGTTAATTTTAGCCAATATCTGCCTACTAAACTCCATACGTGACGCTGGGTCTCGTTCATGTAATTGTTGCACAATCTGCAACTTATAGAGATGGACATGTAATTCGTGCAGTATTCTTTGTAAGCTTCGTCGCTTAATCCCTAGCGTAGACGCATGCTGTCGAACGGAGCGGCGAGGACTCTCGATTGCAGCTCTAATAGCCTCTATGTTCTCTGGGGTACGTACCGTTCGAATCCCACCTGGAGCTTTCTTTTTCAACACAGATACTGTTTCTTCAAAATTACGCACCCACGTTGTAATCGCATGCGCAGATGGGACACGTCCATGACGTCCAAGCTGGTAATGCTGTCGAAATATTCTCTGCGCGGCAGTCGCACTATCACCATTTTTATAAAACGCTCTCACAGCTACTGCACGTTCCGTATCAGTCCAACGATCCATGATTACTAAATGGCAATGCGTTCACAACAATTGTGCGACGTTACGAACAACTCTACAGTGCTGACAACTGTAACGTTCAAAATTTCCCGTTTCCCTGCGCCACCCTGTATATACCGTCAACCTGGGTGACAAAGTACCATAGTTTGAAGTTTTTATGTCATATCTCCTTTGATATCAGTTGAATTGGGCTGAATTTTCAATACAATATAAACTTATATCTTTACTATCAATTTATAAATCTTAATTTTAGTTACAATAGAAGAAAGGGAGAAATTATTTTCTATGGCAACAACTCACCCCGTTTATCGGGGCAACTAAGTGCCACATCTGGTTCCCCTTTGAAAAGATATTAGAAACGTTTTATGGTTGCTAGTCACCCTACAGAATTCAAAGGTACAGATTTAGTATGTTGGAAACTGTTTAAAAAATGGGTAAACAACAAAAGAAGATATGAAGGGGATCTATGTATGTTTTATATTTGAAACCAGTCATTATAAACTTGTAAAACATAAAACATAATTAAAATTTTTAATAACAAAACGGCAAAAGGTTATCAATACAGTCCTAAAAAAATAAGAAACAAACTCGTGAGCTAGTGCGAACACGTTTTCTTTAAAAAATCTTTCCTAAACATTGCGCCAAACTCAAGTTAAGAGGAAACCAAGTTTAAAAGAACTACGTATATGCAACTGTTTTAAACTTCACTGCACATAGTTTAGGAACTTTTTAAAAAAAATGAATTAAAAAAAATGAAAAATAAGGGGATTAATAGTCCACCTGAAACTTGTGGCTGTTGATTTCAGTCGGCGGCACAATTTTATTTTTAATTTGTTGTCTTTTGTACCAAAGCTCACGCCACTCCCAGAATTTTCATTTCTTTCTCATAAACACTGGCTTCCCTGCTGACATCAAAGTTAATCAACATTAAACCCGAATACCATTTACCACGATATTTCATGACACCGAGTGACCCCTATAGGCACTTAGTCGCCCCAGTTGACGTATTATGATACAATGTTGCTTATTTTATCTATCATGGCTAATATTTTTTTCAAAAAGAAAATCAAAGGTTTTTATAAATGAAGTGAGAATCTTAAAACTAGCCAATGAATAATTGACCAAAGGCTATTTATTGCATTTCAATATCCTTGGAGCTAAATATTTTATAAAACATTGAGCATGCTTAACCACCTAAGACACGTTTTAGTTTGAATCTTCCGGTGAAAAGAAATCATTTTTAGGTCTTTATAAAAGTCAAAATGAAGCGAAAGAGAGCGTTTGAACAATTTCTTACCTTTTAATTCATAACTTTTTAATTTACCACCACAAAAAATCTAAATTTCAAAATATGGAATAGTCATTACACAAGACCAACATTGCAACGACTGCAATCAAATCTTCTATCTCTTTCGCACGTATCACAGTAAACTCCATACTGTATAAGTTAATAATTTATTTGGAACGCAGCACTCGGTTGACGCTACAATAGCTTTCGTGTTGCAAACAGCGAACAGTGAAGATTTTGTTCAAAGTGTTTTAAAACAGTAGATAACGCTAAAGCATTGTTAGCAAGAAAAGAATTATCTACGGAAACGTGTGCTCAAATAGTGGCATATCACAGCATCACGAGCAAACGAAATAGATGAAAAACAACGCTAGAATATTTCGCGCCCAAAACCAGTTAGCGTCACTACAGTAAAAATCTGTTTGCGCCAAGTTGGTTTGTATGGAAGAATTGAAAGAACACAAAGACTGGATGTTGGAATATTGGAAGAAAGTGCTGTGGACCGATGAATCTAAATGTGTCACCTTTGGTTCAAACAAAAGAGCATTTGTCCGAAGATTGAAAGGCTAACGACCACTTGAACTGCATTAGATCAGAGCAGGATCAGTCATGATTTGGGCTTGTTTTAATGGTACCTCCGTGGGCAATTTGGTCAAAATCGATGGTATTCTTAGAAAAGAATGGTATAAGGAGATTTTGGAGAGGAATGCCGTCTCATCTGGAACATAATTAATCGGTAAAAACTTCGTGTTTCAGCGCGATAATGATCCAAAACACAGTGCAAAGATATGCCGTAAGTATTTTGAACATCTGGAGTCTAGAAAGGGAATTGTTGTTATGAAGTGGCCGCTCCAAAGTCGAGATGTCAATCCGATCGAGCTTTTGTCGAAAGGACAGGTTCGAAAATCTGCTCCAAATTCGATAACGGCAGTTTTAGGCGTAATTACAAGATATGTGGAGGAAAATTGAGTTGATAACACTGGTAAAGCTGCTAGAGAGAATGCCAAGATTGTTATAGTTATTAGTTTTGACTCGTTATTGTGATATTTTAAGGGTGGGTAAACACTTTTGGTCGACAGTGTACATGCATATCGGTAAATATAGTACTTTTGCGACTTAAGTGAAAATGAATATGTCACGTCGTTGTGCGTTAAGCGGCTAAAATAAGAATTTGATTTATTTCTTAGAGATTTAATACACCATAAGTGGTTATTTTTGTATTTGCTAAAACATGTACATACATCCGTTGCGGCGACATAAATTAACATATTTTATCGTATAATCACCAATTAACGTCTTGCTTATTTTTCTGTAGAATGTCTAAGTGTAATCGAGAAATATATAATAATTAACATAATTCGTGGTTTGCTTGTTCTTATTATTTTGCAAACGTGCAGTTTTACTGTCGGACTTAATTAAAACAAAACTAAAAACAAAGTTATTTATATTACGTAGGACTCGTTCGTATGTACAGCTCCGTAAATATATAGCCTTGTTTCGCTTAAACAAATTTACGTGCTATGAGATCGGGTGCACGTTTGCATGTCGTTAGCATATATTTAGCGAGATACAAGCAAATGCGTACGACAAGTACGCATCCACTTTCATAACGGAAATCCTTCAAATATATAAGCGGTTTTACGTTTATTGAACTCGTACTCATTCGTTTCTTCATGTTTTACTTCACAGTACACTCTTGCTCATGGAAGATTGGACACTTGATCAAATTTTATCAAACATACATTTATAAGACATCTCTACAATGTGCCATGAAGTATTTTCGCATAATAAAAGTGAATTTATACTTATAACTACATTTGCTAAATCATGCCGGCAAATCTACGAAGTCTTGTGATGCGTAATATTTGTTATATTGGAGCAATTTTTGTGTATAGCGTAACTATGTTAAAAGAAACTCGTATTAGTATTAGAATATCAAGTTAGAGATACAGTTTGTATAATAAAGAATACAGGCTAATATGTATTATAGGGAAAGGGATAGAGTGGTGGTAATGATAACGCAGGTAGCAATGACCCTTGCCTTAGTACGAGTATTAAGTTGCAACTTAGTGCAGTGTATGCAAAAAGTTTTGAAGCAGTGTTCTTGGACTTAACAATAAATATTGCCACAGCTGCCAGGTACTTACATAAAACACCAGATTATACATGTCGCTGGACAAGGCGATACCAATAACCAGGAGCAGTAGATGATGTTACAGGATGCTGTCAATCTCGTACGACGACAACCAGGCAAGATAAGGCAATAATTAATTTATTCAGTAGAAAACCGCATTTAATATTACGTCAAGCGCAATTTATGTTGGTGAGGAGAAATGTAAACATTAGTTTAATGACTTTAAGAAGCTGACTGCTTGAGTACGAGATTGTTTACCGCAGCACGCTATAGAAACCATTGTTTTCGCACAAACGGCGACAGGCGCGTTTAAGAGGGTGTGGGAAAATATCGTCAGAGACTGGACGAATGTAGTGTTTACGGGCGAATCTTCTTTTTGGGCCCCGGTACTCCCCGGCAAGCAAAGCGTGGTGTAGCCGTACAAATCGCATTGTCGAACGTTGGTTTTGGGATGTTATGGGTCTTTTGAATTTAAAGGTTCAGCGGATGGCGCATTTATACAAAAAATGACTACTGACATCTACAACGATCTGGATCTACTGAGAATTGGATTTTACAAGAGGATAACGATCCAAAATACCGAAGCAGACTGTGTACGGGCTACTAACTGGAAAATCACATTACAGCATTGGATTAGCCTTCGCAGTCCCCGGATGCCAATCCGATAGAGATGACATAGAGAAATGAGCGTACGTATACAGTGGAAGAGCTTATTTCGTAGCATAGAAAAGATATGGCCGTCATTGTCTACGTCTTACGCTGAAAATTTGGTAGAAAACATGGAGAAACGTTGTCACGCTATTCTGGATAGTAATCGGGAATGGGGGTCCTGTTTTAATTTAGCACGTATTAACTTTGAAGACGTTCATTTTAAAAAGAACCTTGTTTTTCATTAAAATTTGTGGGAATTTGGGCTCTGAGCTTCTTGAAATACAGACTGTATGGGTGTATATATAAGTCTATGGAAGAACTATATGACGGTGTAAAAGTAATACATTCTGCGGACGATAACCTTTTGTTGTACTGGGACAAATTAGAGAAAATGTGCTAACGAGGCATTTTTAAGGGGAGTCGCCAGACCAAGTAGTAATACGTGTGTATACATATATCTGTCACGTTCTTAGCTCGGCATTTGCTTTAGTACCTGTTTTCTCTGGACGTGAGAAAGTTGATCGTCTTACCGTTTTATTCTCTTGTGTTTTGTAAGTATGTAATTATGTCATACACATGGAAGGATAAAAAATGACCATTGGTTAAAGCAGCGAGACTGTTAATAAAAATGTGTGGATTGCTCCCTTAAATAAAGACTGTGAGAAATTTAAAGTTTATGCTTTACATCTTATCGTATAAACTGTTCGATAATGTTTTCGAGAGTTGGATGCATTTATAGCAAATACTAAAAAGCTATTTCTCTAATCTCCCAGACGAATTTGAGAATTTCATGGATGATGTCCCGGGAGTCCCAAACCACCAGAGTAAATTCTTACACGTTGGGAAATATGATTGAAGTTGGGATTTTATTATTCCCAGTATTTCCAACAACTCAAATCTGTGATTCTATAATTCAATCCTGACGAAGCTGCAGTTGTTAAGGGAGGCCAGACATGGTTTCGAGATAAAACAGATTTAAAAACAATTTATAACAATTGTAAAGCCGCAAAAACATTGGCAGTAAATGTTTTCGGTGGCTAAAAACGGTTTCAAAACCATCCTTAAGAGAGTGACATAAACAGGCAAGACTGATGACTACTCAAGATCATATGAGATGGGATCATGAGTGGAACAATGTCAGTGTAATAGTTTGGGCGGCTTTTACCCATTACAATAAAATCCCTATATGTTTAATTTCTATTCATAGATACAACTTCTTGAAATGGGTTTGATGGACTTTGGTGAACAATTGCCGACGCAATAGTAGATACTTCAGCAAGAAAATGCACCTATTTATAATTCCAGTGGCTTCATTAAAAGGAAATTAATTTAGTACAATATAAAAGTTCGTATGGAACTATAGAAATTTCACTGAGTATTTATCGTTATGTATAACCAATTACTTACTGAATATTTACTATGAATAATGGCGCAAGAAGGAGCTTCAATCAAAGATTAGTAAATATTGCAGAACTCCGACTGTAAAACTCGTAAGAAAGCTTAAGGATAAAAATAACACATGGGCTGAAAAGTCCCGGGCCTAACACATAGATGACGCTAGTTTTATTGCAGTCACCTTTCTCTCAGTTAGTACTAACCGTCAAAAGACAGCTGTTAAAATTTCATGATATTCTATTCATTAGTTTGTGAGTTATTGTGCTAAGAGTCACGCTACTTTTGTTATTTTCAAAACAATGGATCAAAAACAATTTCGTGTTTTAATTTTACACTGCTTCTTGATGGGAAAAATATCATTCAAGCGAAGCAATGGCTTGAAAAGTGTTATGGGAACTCCATCTGAAACAACAATAAAACGTTGGTTTGCTGACTTCAAACGTGGTCGTAGAGACATCGAACGCAGTGGACGTCCAAATGAGGCGGTAACACCAGAAAACATCAAAAAAATCCACAAAATCGTTTTGAATGATCGAAAAGTGAAGTTGCGTGAGTTAGCTGACATCGTAAAGATATTAAAAGAACGTATTGGCTTTATATTGCATGAGCATTTGACTATGAGCAAGCTCTGTTCAAAGTGGGTGCCGCGTTTGCTCACTGTTGACAAAAAACAAGAACGTGTTGATGATTCTGAGCAGTGTTTAGCCCTGTTTAAACGTAACAAATCGGAATTTTTGCGTCGATATGTGACAATGGATGAAATATGGATCCATCACTTCACTCCAGAATCAAAACGATCGTCATCTGAGTGGGCTGCAACTGGTGAACCTCGTCCAAAGCGCCCGAAAGTACAACAATCGGCTGAAAAGGTTATGGCCTCGGTATTTTGGGATGTACGTGGTGTAATATTCATCGACTATCTTGAGAAAAGAAATACCATCAACAGTGAATATTATATAGCGTTATTGGAGCGTTTGAAGGCCGAAATTGCAAAGAAACGACCGCATATGGCAAAGAAAAAAATTTTGTTTCATCAAGACAACGCACCGTGTCACAAGTGAATCAAAACAATGGCAAAACTACATGAATTGAACTTCGAATTGCTCCCACATCCACCGTATTCGCCAGATTTGGCTCCCAGCGACTACTGGCTGTTCGCAGACCACAAAAAAATGCTCGCCGGTAAGAAATTTCGCACGAATGAAGAGGTTATCGCTGAAACTGAGGCCTATTTTGAGGCAAAAGATAAATCGTTGTACAAAAGTGGTATTGAAATGTTAGAGCGGCGCTGGAATGATTGCGTTGCTCTTGATGGAGATTACGTTGATGAATAAAGCTAATTTTGAACCAAAAAAACCGTGTTCCCTTTGTTAGGCCCGGGACTTTTCAGCCCATGTGTTATGGTGCGCGTTTGGGTTGTACCAATAGTTAAGCAGGGGGGTAGTTCTTAGCTAGGGTTTTGGGATTGTTTTACTCTTGAAGGTAGAGGGGGTTCACTAAAAACTAATGCGATTTCAAGAAAATAGCAGTACCGAGACGTTTTGAACCAACATGCAATTTTGTTAGTCACAAAATTGTTAGGAGAAAATTTTATATTTATGCTCAACACCAATCTGAAGCATACAACAGCCTTGTGTAGATAGTATTTAGAAGCGCAACAAAGTCATAATGCATTGAATATATCCGATAATATATAAAGAATTTCTTGATATTTTTTATCTTCAAGTAAATTTGACCTTCTGCTAAGTATCCAAAGTTTTGTGGGAAAGAGTGCACATATGTATATACACAATAGCCTTGTAACAAGTAACTTATTCACTCACAAATGGAATATTTGTTTTGTGATTGGTTAAATCAACATTATTATTTCTTTAAACAAAGTTAATACCTAAAGCAAGCATGTAAAGCGTTATAAAGATATATGTATTTTACTTTTATCTTATCCAGAGAGCTACGACACGACTTAAACTTCTATATCGATATCATTTACTGATAGAAATGCTCAATTTGGAACGCAATCTCATTCACAAAAAAATTATTGCTTCTGGTGGGGTATTGATAATTAATATTTGCTCAAGAATATTCGAAAAACTTTTGTAAACTTTGAGATTTCAACGGATGTATGCATAACCTCCTAAATATCAAATAATCATTGATATATGTATATATGTACAAAGTAACTTACGCATTTTAGAGGAGACTGTATGTGCCATATCGTGAGAAACAAATTGGGTCCATTGAGCTACCATCATGTTCCTTGTAAGATCGGGTTTGCTTACGTGTTTGATAATTTTGGAGCTAATTACTCTGGGTGAGGGTAAACCGTGTCTTTTCTGCACCGATCTTCTCGGTTCTTGTATTCCGTCCAAGTAATCTGGGAACAGAAGTCTCTTGTAGCTAGTCAAAGCTTGCCCTTTACTCCTTTCAAACGGATGATTGCAAGATCCATCCATTGAACGATATTTGGAATAAATTTCTTTTCTTGAACAGCCCCTACTCACGTCTGCACAGAAGTGACGAAAGGAAGTATCGGTTAGTTTGATGTTGGACATGTACTTAGCGCATTCGGCTTTGGATAAATTGTGACTGTGGAAGAAAATGTTAAGTTTAATAGTTTTACTTCGCAATTTTATAAAAGTCATACGAACCCACGACAGAATTTGTGCATCAAATGTGTAGTAGCCTTCGATGTTATTATGGCTTGCTTCCCTTTCATCATAGCCTTATTTTCAGGATATGAGACTAATGTTTGCTTATGGAGCAATGTGCCCGGTTTAATTAGTATTCCAGACCAACCGAGGTTACTTTCCAGTCTTTGCATCTTATCCACATTTTCACTCATGAATTTTAGCGAGTGGTCTATATCGTCTTTGAAAAGTCTGATATGTGCTTTCGGTGGTCGATTATTTATTTTAAGATATCTGGCGTTTTCGGTGCAGTTTTTACTATTTTGAAATGCTGTAAACAAGGCAAAAATAATTTCTTCAAATTAAATGTTTTTAAATAAGTGCGTTCTGTTTTACGAATTACACGACTGAATATCAGAATTTGTTTATTGAATAAGTTTGCTATAACAGTTTAATTTGGCTAGTGTAAAGTTACCTGTAGCTGGCCTGGGAAGCAGAGAATCCGTGAATTGTTTCCCTTGAGTTGTGCTACACCATAATAGGACTACCACGATATACATTTGCAGTAGCATTTTGTTGGATTATCTGTAACAAATCAATTTATAGTTAGAAGATTTTATCGGCTGTTAGTAGTCTTAATTTGATATACATATATATATAATATTCTGATACCACCTAATGCTTTTTTACTTAGTATCTTTTCTTACTATCTCCTTGATTACTTTATCTAAATTATAGTAGGCTAAGGTTAAAAATTCGATAACTAACTATGAGATGACGCTGTGCGAAAGCAATCTTTGACGCCGTTGTATAGCATGATGTTGTGTTTCAATGACAGTGATTGAATATCTGTGTGAAACAGTATTTTTCGCGCAAAAAATTCATGCTGAAGCGGTAAATGTGTCAGGCGAGGATGCTCCTTCTTTTAAGACTGTTTGCAAATGGGTGAATGAATTTAAAAAAGGTCGTACGTGTGTAAATGACAATCCCCGTTCTGGACGCCCTAAAGGAGCCACTTCTCCACAAAGTGTGAAGAAAGTTTGGAAATTTGTGGAGGTTGATCACCGATCAACATTAAAAGATATTGCTAAGACTACAGGTGTGCAAGATGGATGCCGCGTTTGCTCACACCACCGCAAAAACTCAAATGCGTAGAATATTCTACAGCAATCTTGGAGTGGTTTCGGTAAAATCCAACAGAATTTTTGCGCCAATTGGTGACTTGAGATGAAACGTGGTTAATAACTTTAGTTTAGAATAATACCATTCTAAACTTTCGGAACCATTGAAGGCAGCTATCGTCGTATGGAAGACCTGGAAGAAAGCAACGCGCCAGTTAACAAGAGCGGAATTTTCGAAGCAAAATTGGCCAGATTAAAGATCGAAGAGCTTGAGCATCTCCCTTATTCACCGAACTTAGCCCCGTCGGACCATCACATCTTCCCCAAGCTTAAGAGACACCTCGGCGATATGAGATTTGCTTCGATGATGAGGATAGCTGCCGTGGACCACTATTTTGAGGAGCTCGAGTAAAATGAGTACTGTGAAGGCATAAAGAAACCTGAACATCGACTAAATAAATGTATTGGTTTTGAGGGAGATCATTTCGAAAAATTAAATGGATTTCATTGAAATATTGCTGTTTGCTATGTTTTAATTACCAAATTTTTCAGCTTACCCTCGTACATCAAAATACAAAGGTTTTGTAGGAAACTATTATTTAATTATTTGTAAATTAATGCCATTTAAAATAGTAAAGAACGATTTATATTCCCACTTCCATGTCAGTCAGATATCTACATCTGAATTTTCAATGTGCAGTTCCAACGAGTTTATCCACATAGTTTAGAAACAATTCCGTTATCTAACTCTCGAACACCATGAAACCTTTGATATCTCTAAATCGTTTTAAATATTTCGTATAGCTGTTTGAATTCTTTATTATAACACAAAATTCGTGCATGAAAATAAAATCGAAAATTGTCAATTGTAACAAGTTATTCGTATTTTGGTCTACGTATGTACACGCTTACACACACATACACACACAGATATGCATATATATACCTCTGGAAGATACAACATCGTCAGTAGTCAATTTTTAATTCAACATGAAGTGAGCGCATGATCTCCTGATGAATAATTCACCGCAAAACTTCAACGAATTGCTTCTAGAATATAGATCGCGTTACGATAATATCGTTTTGCATACATATCGTAAACGTAAGCTTTAATTCTTAGTCATGGAGTCGTCACCGCAAAGAGGTCTATCAACATGTAATATACGTTATTTTTTTGCGGTAGAGATAATAGATTCCAGCGCACAATAATGACAGACCATTCATCTTGATTCGACCAGGAAAACCAATGGAGTATTTTGTTCTCGATTTAAGGGAAAAGTTTTGTTTTTCCGTGGAAATTTTCAGCGATAGAGTGGTAATGTTTTTTGTTATCAAATGAAAGCTGTCTTTTAATGTGGTTTTTAAAATATTTAGAGGAAGTCAATGTTGTACTCTCAGATAAGTAAATCATTTAATGGGTTACCCATAAGGCTGCTAAGTCTTTGTTTATGGCAATTATTGTGAAATATACATAAATAAGTACTGCATCCTATCATTTTTCTGTGCGGAATTAGTTTCTTGAAATCAGTGCACAATTGTAACAATTTAGTAAAGTACTGAGCGTAAAAATGCTAAAACGCAGAGAGTTGACTGTAGAACAACGCAGTAATATTTGTTCTCTTCGCGACAAAGGATATACCAAGAGAGAAATTTCTCTATGGTTAGGGATTTCGCCGAAAGGTGTGCATTGCACATTGGTCCGAAAAAGAGAGATAGGACAAAATCTTGATAAAAGACGAAGTGGGCGGCCACGGGTGACTTCTGGAGCTGAAGATAGATTTATAGTAATGACTTTGAAACGAGATCGATGTTTAACGGCACCGCATATTGCAATATAAAGAACACCCAATACCTATTGGAATATTTCCAGAAAGCATGGCGACAAATTGACGCGGACTGTCTCGAAAAATTGCTTCGAAGGATGCCTAAAATTTATACAGCGGTTATCACAGCCAAAGGAGGAGCCAAAGCATATATTATTATGTTTATTTTTAATTAATTTACTTTTATTTACTACTTATGTAAATTCATTAATAATAATAACAGTTGCTGCTTCCAAACTTTCAGACGGTAGTGTATATATACAGTCCCTGTCCATTTTATTAGGGCCACCTTGTAAATTTAAGCTTTTATGTGTTTCTAACGCGCTAATTTACAAATACAAGTATAAAATCTGTCTAAATACGTTCCCTAAATGTCTTTCTAAGAAGTGCCACTTAATGACCTGTGGCTTATTAATATCCCCCTCATGAATTATTCTGTACTGTATAGAAGATGGGTAGAAACAAGATTGAAAGGCACAGTAATTCGTAGAATATTATTTGGATCGGTTACTGGTGTAGAAAGAATATTTATCTAAACAGATAGATGTGACAACGTTTTTTCCGTTTTTACGTGTTAGTGTTCCACTTAAGTTATTGATTGTAAGCGCTTTATATTTTTTCGTTATGGGTAAAAAAAGAAAAATTAAGGTGGTATAAACACAATTTCTTTTTACAAACCTAAAGTGGTGGCAATTTTAGCATAAACGTAGTCATCCATTAATTTTGAAAATATGAGAAACACGAATTAATTAGGTAAACTAGCGCTTCGGTTACAAAGGAAACTGTAATTAAGTTATTACCACAGTCAAATAAGCGACAAACAACTTAAAAACGTTAGAATTAAAGTCGTACCCGCATTAACGTCCTTTTTAATTGAGAATATTAACTACAGGCATAACTTTTTGTTAGCAATAAATCAAATTATACGGCGCTTTTAAATTTCTAACAATAAACTAATAAAAGCCACGGAATTTGGAAGTTGTTTTATTAGTAGTACTTATAATTCTAATTACTCATGCGAAACACTTTTGTTCAATTTGAACCGAACGGAAAAACACCGGCATTAATATTTAGATAACAACGTTTTTAACTTGTTATCGTAGGTGTAATAAAAATTGTAATTGCAATCGAAAGTGATGCTGGTAATATGTAATGGAAAAATACTCGGCTAGGTCAAGATCATTTACATCAAATACAAAACCAGATTTTCTAGCTAATTTAATTAGATTGTCGCTATATTTAAGCGATATTGACGTATATTTCTAATTACACGTGAGAGCTTGCTTAACTTATTAGTATGGCTATGAGAAAAATCGTGATGTGATATATATAACGTATCTCGTTTTTGTATCGTATTTTCTTAGATAAGTGAATGATTGGGATATAATGAAAATTTTTGGAAAATGAAAAAAAATATTTTTCTTAATGTAATAGATTTGTGAAAAGTGTGATATATGGATTTATTTATTTTTTTAGTTGTTAAATAATATTACTCTCATTGTAATTGCACAAGTTTATGAAATGATTCTTAAATTTTGGTTATTAGAATGTACTTGATGTTCATAAATACATACATACAGGGATTAGCAACTCATTTTGGCCAATGGTCAAGGGAAAGATGTACAGATCACATAGTAGACATTATACTCAAATTGGTATAACATTATTATCAGAAGATTATATGGCACAACTTTGCCATTCCTCTTAATAATTCATTTAAGGTTTCTGTGTTAATTTGAATGCACCTCGAATGAAGGAAAAAGAGTGAAAGATTACACAAGATCTGATCGAGTA
Source organism: Trypoxylus dichotomus (assembly GCA_023509865.1). Lineage (NCBI taxonomy): Eukaryota > Metazoa > Arthropoda > Insecta > Coleoptera > Scarabaeidae > Trypoxylus > Trypoxylus dichotomus. The sequence continues at coordinate 43,594,061 of CM042081.1, forward strand.
AGAAATGTCCATATAAGAACAGAAGTAAACATCTTCGACATAAATGAGAGAATAAAGGAAGAAACAAGTAGAACAGATCTATGTGACGAAGTTGCCAACCAGAGCGAGATTTTGTAGATATTTAGGAAGAAGTGTAGACAGACCAAATAAAACATGAGTATTGTAATAGTCAAAGTGCCTAATACCTGAAGTGTAGAAGAAGGATAAGACCACTATCTGTACGTTCGTGTTAACCTTATTCAGCGACGCAAAGAATCCAACAGCCAATACGCCATCATATTAAAAGAAGACATCGAACAATACATGAATCCAAAGGATAGGATTTGTCCAGTAAGACGGGTTCGCAAACTCATGCGAAAATTCGGAGAGTTAATGATGAAACGCGATCAAGAAGTTATTAGAAAACAATTCCATTTGGAAGTGGTGGAATCGATATCGCATGTTATAAAGAAAATAAGAGCCTATTTCTTTACGAATAATTTAGTGTTCTTATTTTTGCAAAAAAAAATGGCAAAGTTACGGGAATTTCGAATTGCAAGTTGCCTTTTGAACAACTCTACGTTTTCGATGCGTTAAACAATAATAATTTGCTTTCAATGTTGCTGGAAATACAAAAACTGGTTAATTTAATTAAATAAATGTGATGTACTTCCTGCTATAACACATGGGCTGAAAAGTCCCGGGCCTAACACATAGATGACGCTAGTTTTATTGCAGTCACCTTTTTTTCAGTTAGTACTAACCTTCAAAAGGTAGCTGTTAAAATTTCATGATATTCTATTCATTAGTTTGTGAGTTATTGTGCTAAGAGTCACGCTACTTTTGTTATTTTCAAAATAATGGATCAAAAACAATTTCGTGTTTTAATTTTACACTGCTTCTTGATGGGAAAAAATACCGTTCAAGCGAAGCAATGGTTTGAAAAGTGTTATGAGAACTCCGCTCCATCAGAAACAACAATAAAACGTTGGTTTGCTGACTTCAAACGTGGTCGAAGACACACCGATGATGCAGAACGCAGTGGACGTCCAAATGAGGCGGTAACACCAGAAAACATAAAAAAAATCCACAAAATCGTTTTGAATGATCGAAAAGTGAAGTTGCGTGAGTTACTTGACATCGTAAAGATATCAAAAGAACGTATTGACTTTATATTGCATGGGCATTTGACTATGAGAAAGCTTTGTTCAAAGTGGGTGCCGCGTTTGCTCACTGTTTACCAAAAACAAGAACGTGTTGATGATTCTGAGCAGTGTTTGGCCATGTCTAAACGTAACAAACCGGAATTTTTACGTCGATATGTGACAATGGATGAAACATGGATCCATGACTTCACTCCGGAATCAAAACGATCGTCATCTGAGTCGACAGCAACTGGTGAACCTCGTCCAAAGCGCCCGGAAGCACAACAATCGGCTGGAAAGGTTATGGCCTCGACATTTTGGGATGTGCGTGGTGTAATATTCATCGACTATCTTGAGAAAGGAAATACCATCAACAGTGAATATTATATAGCGTTATTGCAGCGTTTGAAGGCCGAAATTGCAAAGAAACGACCGCAAAATTTTGTTTCATCAAGACAACGCACCGTGTCATAAGTCAATCAAAACAATGGCGAAACTACATGAATTGAACTTCGAATTGCTCCCACATCCACCGCATTCGCCAGATTTGGCTCCAAAGGACTACTGTTCGCAGACCTCAAAAAAATGCTCGCCGGTAAGAAATATCGCACGAATGAAGAGGTTATCGCTGAAACTAAGGCCTATTTTGAGGCAAAAGATAAATCGTTCTACAAAAGTGGTATTGAAATGTTAGAGCGGCGCTGGAATGATTGCGTTGCTCTTGATGGAGATTACGTTGATGAATAAAGCTAATTTTGAACCAAAAAAAACGTGTTTTCTTTGTTAGGCCCACGACTTTTCAGCCCATGTGTTAACTCTCCAGCAAGAATAATTAGTTTTATACGAAAACTAAGTATGGATTATTAAAAATGATTATGAACTGTTAAAACATATTATAGAAAGTGTAGGTATATTTAAGTTAACTTGATTAAAACTGCTTGATGCATTTCAATCAATAAGTTTCACAGTGTAGCTGATATATTTCTGTGCTAATTCCTTTCCAATAATAGATTACCCTTCATTATTTGCCAACTGTTTTCGATTGTTAGACTTTAAAAGTGCTTGCTTAAACCGTAAACATTACAACTGTGTCTTTTTAGTAATTATTTTGTAGACACAGAGGAGTTAGCGTTACAATCCATTATAATATTTCGACTTTAATATGAAATAAATTATGCCTAATTTAGTATATAGAAACCTAAATTAATAAATAAATAAATAAATTTATGTTATTACAAGTACATATATACCTATCAAATACTGAAATGTTTGCAGTTATTCCTATATTTGTAGACATGTTATACCGTAGTTTACGTTATAATAAAATAAAATTTATTTGGAGTGCTAATTGATGGAATTTGGGGGTACAAACAGAATGCATGTTTGGATGATTTTAGAGAGCACTTCCTACAGCTAGCTTTTTGCCTTTCTAATTGTGTTGGTGTGTTTCGTAAGACTAGTTCTCTGGGCCATAAATCGCGTACTCGTAGATCAACTGTTCATTCGACAGAACTTATAAATGATGTTCGACAACGGATGGAATATGAATGCACAGAGCCTTTCAAGAGTCTTTCTTAAGAGATTGGGCTTTCCTATGGAACATGCCAGAAAATTGTAAAGAAAAACTTGCACATGCATCCGTATAAGATGCAATCACATCAGGCTATTTTACTGGTAGACTATCCTAGACGTCTTGCTTATTGCCACTGAGTTACAAACAATTTCATGCTAGCCTGCAAAATTTGACGTTTTCTTCTCTGATGAAGTGTGGTTCCGTCTTTGGGGGTACATCAATTCCCATAATACTCGGATGTGGAGTAATGAAAATGTTCATATTTTTGTCAAATCGTTTCTGCCTCCTGCGAAACTTAGTGTTTGACTAGCAGTTTGTGGTAGCAGAATTGTTGCACTTGTTTTCTATTAATTTTAGAATTAATGCTCAGGGATATGATAAGATGGCGCATTGATGTGATTGGATTATAAGCTTACATACATAAGTCCACGATTACCATGTTTGATGATTATCGACTTTCTCGTGTTCCCTCGCCTAAAGAATAGAATATTTAAAACTCCCGATGCTAATTTTCAAGATCTGCAGCATAGAATTATTGAAGAATGTGCATTACTAATGCTCGCAATGCTGTTAAATGTTTTTAACAGCATGAGAAGGCGAATGACTTGGAAATTAAAAATAATGGATAACAATTTTGCCTTTCTCATTCAGGAAATTTTGGATACCAGCTGAGCTTGTTGTTTTACTTTGTCTTCAGATCGGACACATATTTTCTATTTCAATACCATCTCCGACTTAGAAACTACATGATATCACTGTACATACGAGGTAGGCGCTATAAATTCTTGGCCTGACGGGCTTATACAGCTTCAAGCGTGTTCAAACTCCGTCACGGCATGCATGCACATACGCGAGGTCTATGCTATAAACATTACGGTTCGAAGAGTAGTAGTTTTTAGTAGCTAGCCAACCAATGTGACTACCACATGAAAATGTCTGTAATGAAAATTAAGTAACTCGCGCTCATCAAATTTTTAACAAAAGAAGGACATACGCCTAACTACATAAAACAACGTTTAGACAGCGTTTATGGTGATTCATCGTCTTCATATTCTACTGCAAAAAAGTGGGCAAAATGTTTCTGTTTGGGCCGAGAATTCCTGGAAGATGCTGAACGGTCGGGTCGACCAATTGAAGTGATAACGCCTCAACAAATTTCTATTATTCAAGATTTAGTGCTAGAAAAGAGTCGTTTGAAAGAGACGGAATTAGGAGTGATAACAAATATAATCGAAACAAGTATTCGCCGAATTCTCCATTACCCAAAACCGATTTTAGAGTCCATTGTCATAGGGGATAAAACAATGGTTCTGTTTTACGATCTTCTATCGAAAAGGAAGCCCATGGAATGGTGGCGACTTGATCATCCTCATCCCAGAAGGGCGAAAGTCGTTTAATCAACGAGAAAGGTGATGGCTACGATATCATAGAATTGTGCATTTTGCTAATTGACTTTAAATAGCGCAATGCAACTCTGAATGGAACATATTACGCGTCTTTATTGCATAAATTAAGGGACAGTATTCGTGCAAAACGTGCTGGAAAGTTGACAAAAGTTGTGCGAAATTTGCACGACAATGCTCCCATACTGCCGTCGTGTCACAAGCTGCCATCCGCAAATGTGGCTTTCAAGAAATGGAACATCCACCGTATAGTCCCCGGATATGGTTCCTTGGGATTTTTATTTCTCTTCTAATTTTAAAAAAAGATCTTAGGGGACGTCGTTTTAAGCACGACAGTGAGTTGCAAGCAGCTGTTATAGAAGATTTACAAGGGTATCGAATTATTAATTTATCGTTATAATAAATGTATAGAAGTTAGGGGAGATTACATTGAAAAATAAAATTTCTTACATTTTTGTAAGTTTCTTTTTTTTTCTATATCAGGTCGAGAATTCATATCGCCTACCTCGTACATATACTTGTTTAAATAAACAAAATATTACGAGAGCCAGGACGTTATATTTCATGCAAGTGTTTATTAATAGCATTATATGGTAAATAAGGAAACCGCAGAAAACGAAAAATTAAATAAAAATAACTCCAGCGAATTTTTATAATAAAAAACATGTGTCATACTTTTTAATTATCCTATAAATGTTATATTACGTACAAAAAATATATTAAGAATAATGTGGTTACACTTTAAAGGTGTAACTTTCATATCATTTACCACACGAAATTCTGGTATTACGACCTTAAATAGGCTAAAACTTTCCGTAAAATATGCGAATTATAGGAATATCAGTAAGGAAATACGTAGTGATGTAAGTATTAATATTCTATAATTTCTATTCGATGAAGTCTTTAATATTCTATAGTTTTAGTTATACATCTTTAGCGGATAAATAATTCATACCTTCTAATTAGTGCTAAATCGTAAGGAACGGATATATTGACACAGTTTTAGATGTTAAAAGAATGTACATCGGTGCATCTTAAATTTAGCATAAACTTTTCTTTTTCAAATTCCGAAGTCTGAAATAAGAATTCTCATTGCATCATTAATAGAAAAACTTTAAACATTATACGTCGGCAATAAAAGGTAAGACGAAGAAATACCTAAATTGAAAATTGAAGCTTTTCTCTAGCTGTTATACGTTAAAACAGCTAAATAAATGACTTGATTAAATATGGAATGGTGTAATATAAAATTTGCATAAAATAATTACTTAATAGAAAGTAAATTATGTAATTATTTCTTATATTGTTAAAGAATAAGCGACAAATTTAAAGATGTACATTTCTGTCTAAGTTAAATAAATACAAATATAATACGACGCACATATGCTCAGTGCCTCCAGCAAATAAACAAATGAAAATTCGAGAAAATTGAAAGGCAACTTACCTATGTCTTCAACGAAGAAGGAAATACGTTCTGCACTATTTTATACTGTTTATTAATACTAGCAATTCGTTTAATCTTAAAAAGATATAATACAAAAAACGTAAAAGTATTCACTTAATACTGTAGGTAAGTACTACAAAATAAGATACAGAGGGACAACCGTACGCGCCCACGAAATGAGCAGCAATAACAAAACAGCATTTCCACGGCGACTTTGTAACATCAACGAACCGGCAAAGTTAGCATGCCGCTTTCACGTGCTTTATCGTAATTTCATTCCATTCATGTATTGGATTCTCTATGTAACCGCACTCAATGGTTTGTTTAAGCGTACATTTCTCTATCGAATACGTAGAAATAATTGGTGTTAATTAGGGATTCTCGCAGAAAAACACCTGATGCGTTTCTTGCATCAGAAAATTTCTTATACGTTCGAAAATAGTTGTAAAATGTTTATGTCCGTTTCGCTTTTAGTAGCAGCGCATATTGAAAAGCTTCTAAGGGTGTCAAACGTCAACTACTTACACAGGATGCGTCACTTAAGGTGATTCAATTCATTTACAATCAAAATACGGAAAAGAACAAATTTGGACCTAATTGTTAGGATACGATCCAAGCAGACTGGACGAAGACACCTCACTGAAACGTCGAGCCACTATTATTTTCTACTAAAGTCGTATACAAATAGTGTTCGGGTATAAAAAGGAATGATTTGCGTTCCTAATTTTTTCATATTTTGTCTATTTAGAGTGATACGTGAGTGTTTGTAATTTTTCAATCAAACGTAGGAACTTGTACTTTTTATCTTTCGCCTCAAAATGGACCAAAATTGCCTCCTTTACCTCATTGTCCTTGGAAAACTTTCTTCTATGTAAGTCTTTTTTTAAATTGGGGAACAAATAAAAATCACTAGGTGCCAGGTCTGGACTGTAGGGTGGATAGACTATTGATTCAAATCCATGCTTGTGCAGAGCAGCCATTGCAACTTTGCTCTTGTGAACCGGCGCATTGTCTTGCAAGAGCAACACACCCTTGGTCAATTTTCCTCGCCGTTTCTCCTTGATGGCCTCCTTTAATTTTTCTAATATCGCTGCGTAATATTCTCCGGTTATGCTCCTACCTTTTTCTTTGTAATCAATCAATAATATCCCCTCACAATCCCAAAAAACAGTAACCATCAACTTTCCAGCCGATTCTGACACTTTGAATTTCTTTGGCGGTGGTGTCCCCTTTTTATACCATTGCATGGACTCCTGTTTGGACTCAGGCTCAAAGTGATGAACCCATCTTTCATCTCAGGTAACAATCCGCTCCAAAATCCGTGTAGGTTTGTCTCCACACAGCTCCAAAAATTGTTTGGACGCACAGACGCGCTGCTGTTTCTGTAGCGGCGTGAGCATTCTCGGTGCCCATCTTGCATTGACTTTTATCATACGCAGGTGGTCATGTAGGATACGCAAAATGGTGGTATCTGATGAAATGGTGATGTCTGCTGTGGTGTCCATTTAATGAAAAACAACCCCATACACGAACGGAACCACCACCTTTCTCTATTGTTGGTGTAATGCATTTAGGAAGCATTCTCTTATCTTTTGAGCACCTGCCAAATGTTCTGTGGTTTTGACCAAACACTTAATATTTGGACTCATCAGTCCATAGTACGTTTCCCCATTGTTCTATTGTGCAGTCTTTGTGAGCGTTAGCGCACCGGAGATGTTTTTGTTTATTCTTTTAAATGGCGTTTTTCTGTGCTACCGGATATCTTCCTATTTCTACACCGATTCATTTCCACCGTAGACTTTCTGGACGATTTTTGCTAGCAAGTATACCAGTTTGTTCCAACCGGCGAACAGCGAAATTTATTGTGGAGTTTTTTACATTAAGTCGCCCGGAAATATTTCAGTTTCGTTATTTATCAACTTAGTTCTTTAATTAGTAAATTTTGCACATGCCTATAGAATTACTACATGAATAAAAGTACTTCTTCTTAAATTATTTTGTTAAAATTTAAAGTGTTAATTCTATTATGAGCGATGGTGTACGTATATTGTCATCCATATGTATTTGACTACCTATGTTTTTTCTTAATTTTTTCTTACTTTTTGCTTTTTGTAAGTAGTGAGCCAAATTTTAAACATTTCTTAGTAAAACTTTTTCTTACATTACGTAAAAATGGTGTTTGTCACTTGTTTTCTTTTGTTATAATCGTATTTATCTATTGGATTCCAATTCTATGGTGATTACTGTATATTCTATTAAGTAATGATAATAAAGTAACTACTATGAACAACCGGAAACCAGATGCATTTGAGGAATTGCCAGCAAATTCAATTACTAGCATTCTTATAAGTTTCTGGAAATTTATTATCAGAAAATTTCCTGTAAACAAAAACTATTCAATCTAAATTCTCTCATGTGTTTTTCTTTCTGGTAGAAATTTTTCTATGAAATTGGTAATCTAATGCATGCAAATGTTGTAAATTACCTATTATCTATTAATAATAAAAGCGGCAATAATAACAAAAACTGATAGTAACCTGCATTACCAAACAAACCAATAAAGGCCCAGTAACAGGACAAATAATAATTGATTTTACTTTATGTATACAAAATACATGTATCCGTTTGCTAGATTCATGAGTTTGTATAATTCTTATGTACGTGCACCCATTGGTAAATATATATGTATGTACATATATATATATATATATATACGTATATACAAATACACAGATGTGACTTGCGACGTAATGCAAAGTGTTTACCATGTAAATGAAGGTTGTTTTTTTCAGCTGCTGTTTAAGGTTCACAGCATAATAGAAAGATCCCCCGTCTATAGTTGCTGATCCATGTTTCTCATTCCATAACATTTATTCTTGTAAATAGAGTCATGAAAGTAGAATTGTATCTGTGTCTAATACGTAGGATGAGAAAAAAGAACATCCCGTGATATGTTTCTATGACAAATGAATCACATACTTTAGAAACCCTAGATATCCACATTTTGGGGATATAAAACTTTTTACGGAAAAATGTTTTCTAAGTATAAACACAGATTTTGATATAAAAACCTTAGAAACTAGATAAGTTTAGGCATGTAGGGTTTCTAAAATACATGACTTGCATATCACCAATGACAAGTATTCGAGAGGCCGTAAATGAAGTGTTGAGGCAAGCAGACAAGAACATCAGGAGGATAAATGATGTTTAGTGGAATGACAGTCTTAATTAAGATCCAGAGGACAGAAAAATCGATATGAGATACAATTATGAAGTAAAAAAAGAATGCGATGAATAATTTTTGGGAAAGGAAATGCGATGAGGTGGACAGAGTTATGGGGCAAGCATGGAAAACCTTGAGAACACTGAAGAAAAAATACAAGGGAAATGAAGCCTATAAATCTAATAGGAATAGACAGCTGGAAGAGATATTGTGAATCTTTACTAATTGAAGATAGAAATAATTTTAGGGAAAAAGATTATCCAAATGAACTAGTCAGCCAAGTCGTAAGAGAAGTAACAGTGGAGGAAGTTATAGAGGCAATGGAAAATAACAATGCGGCCGGTCCAAGAGATGTGCTCATTGAACTTATTAAGAATTCTCCAATCGTAACATTATAGGCGATTGCCAGGTTCCTGTTTACAGGGTAGTGAAATCCAGGAAGAATGGAAAATCGCATATGTAACTTCTATACGCAGGAAAGGTAGTAAAATGAAAGGCGAAAACTATAGGGGAATTAGTGTTCCGTCTTTCATCTGCAGACTATATGGACGAATACAAAAATCAAGAATAGAGAAACAAGCAAAAGACTCAAAGGAATGTCAATGATTTTTAAAATATTAACAGATTTATTTACTTGATTTTACCTGCAAAGCAAAATATTCTCAAAAATCCTAGAGGGAGTTTCTTCCGCATTATTTAAGAAACTTTATTACATGGATTCCAGAAATAAACCAGACGCATGGTCCTAGAGAAATTCTGGCGACTACCAAATTTAAATTACATAGCTTCCAATATAACGCCTTTTTCAAATTCTGGCAGGTTCGGGGTATGTAAGGCAGCATTTATTAGTTTCTACTATATTTCTTTTCACCACGTAAGATTCTTATATCTCTTCCGTCCAAGGTCTGCGGGGAAAAGGAAATGCAAAGCCTGGTACAGTGTGGAGGTTAATAGAAGACCACATTAAATCATTTCTTGTGCACATTAGAGCACTTAAGATTAAAAACAGCAACATACAACACTGGTAAGAGTAGTTTTTTTTTTAATCCTATGAACTTTATACCTTGCGGTGTCGGCTAATATGAGTACTATGACAAATTTTCTTTGTAATCGTTAATATTGTACGCATTTCCAATGGATGTTCTTCTTGTATACTACAGGAATAAACATTTTAATATTTCCGTATTTTTATGTAACATCTAGCTTATTTTATAAAATTATATATTACACATATTAATATGAAATTAATTATGCCAGATTTTACAACAAATTAATTTGCAATAGTATGTGGACGATTTTTTACTGTGACTAACTGAATGTAAAACAAAAGAAAAACAAAGACTTAACAATAGATGGACTTTAAGCCGATGACAAAGCGCGCGACTCACAAATATTCTTGTACAATAACTACATACAACCGTAAACATCATTGTTTTCTATAAAAAAAAATGCAATATCTACTTGATTTAATTATTCAAATTTGGATGACTCGAGAAGTTCAAGGTCGTATTCCATATATGACAAATTTATAGTATTTTTTTATAAATTTATATTCTTAAATTATAAATAATTGGTATGCAGTAAAAACAGAGAAACAATGTGTGCGTTCGACCTACGTGATTTAACTATATCAAGAAAAATTGTAATTCAATCGCGTTACGCTTTGGACCTTGGATGTTCACCGATCGTAAAGCGTATTTATAATCGTGTTTGCTTAACTAACAATCTTAGAATAACGTATTAAACAACACGTAGCGCATAAGTACATATATATAGTTCGAACTAACAGATACACCTGTAAGTATGCATTAAATTTGAGATTGATGACCTTGAAACATGAAAATGGTTAAAAAGAAGTTACATTTCAGTACTTCTTTACTATTAGTTGAGGTTTATTTTTGAAGACACATTATTTAGGTACGCCAAAGGCAATAATAGATAAAGGATAATGAATGGATAATGATAAATATACAACTCCAAATTAATTATCCTCAGAAAGTGAAGAACTTCTTAGTTCTTCCAATATATGAAAATAATGAAAATTGTGTACTTCAATTGTTGGACGTAAATTTTCCAGAGAAAATATAAATACAGAACAGTATCACCAAGATAAGAAAACGCTGTAAGTACAGCTTTCCCATGGTATTAGTGAAATCAATTCACGAGAAAGACATGTGAGACACAAAATGCTAACACACGGACATATTTCCGCCTTCCCGGCTTCATCAGCGTGGTTTCGAGCAGTTTTATGCTAACACGTGTAATTCTCTCGTTGCTTCTATCACCATGCTTACCTCTACGATACAACTGAATATTCCTGGCGCTAACTAGTCGCTGTCTGACTTTGCGGACAAAAGTTTTTTTTTTTTGCATTAATTAACTTAAATTTCCTACAAATTATGTTCTTGATAAACGTTTTGAAAAATGATAACACAATTGTAAATTAATATGCCATTCATAAAGCTCTCTTTTAAAAGTTGATGTTAAAAAACAATAATTAACCAAAAATTTGCGCTGGTATGATTTTCCGAAATTTCCACCTCCAAAGTCGTAATTCATTTGTTTCCGTATAACCGCGAAATTTTGTGAAATTCGTGGTAACCATGATGTTGCCGCTTCCATCAAGAATACAGCTTTACTACCTAGAAATTACCAAAAGATTATTTTGGGAAATACGGACTGCAAGCTAAACAGTCCGCATTGACAAGAGAACAAAAACACTGGAGCTTGGAAGATTGGAAGAAAGAACGGCGAATCTAAATATCTCAAACAGAAGAACATTGTTCGTAGATCAAAAGGAGAACGAGAACTGGAATCCTTTATTATACCACCAGTAAAACATGCTGGAGGATCAGTCATGATTTGGAGTTGTTTTAGCGGTACCTCTGTGAGTGGTTTCTTCAAAATAGATGGTATCTTTAGAAAAGAAGGTTATAGAGGAAGATTTTAGAGAGAAATGCCATCTCATCTGGAACATAAATAATCGCTGAAAATTCGTGTTCCAACACGATGATAATCCAAACCACACTGCAAAGATATGGCGTGAGTATTTGAAACAACTGGAGCACAGAGAGAAAATTGTTGTTATTAAATGGCCGCCCCAAAGTCCAGATCCGAATCTGATCGAGCTTCTGTGGGAGGAACTCAATCGACAGGTTCGAAAATCTGCTCTAAATTCGTCAACAGTACTTTGAGCGTTACTATAGGATACGTGAAGGAAAACAGAGCCTCTAATATTGCCAAAGTTGCTGAAGATAATGCAAAGATTGTGTGCGACAGTAATAATAGCGAAATGCGGACACATTGACGAGTCGCAAATTTAAGTTAATTTATAATTATCTTTGTTAACAAATTGATAAGCACATTGGTTTTATAACTGTTACAGATTTATTTCAGAATTATTTTTTGACTTATTTTAAGCGTGGGTAAACACTTATGGCCATCAGTAAATATATCCGAGAGAAATCTTATATTTTTTCTATTAAAATAATTTGTTTATAAGAACAAGATTTCAACTATTGCCCAATGCTCGAAGTAATAATTTTCGTTTCCAATTAGGTACTAAAACATAGTTTTCAAGTTCTAAAAATCATTCCAGTAATGAAATTATTTTTTTTTTATATTCTTAAAATACATTAAATTGGCTTAAGTCCTCTTCATAAGAATCAATTTAATTGAATGTTAATACAGATGTCCCTGGATAATCTTATAATTACGACCATTAATTTGCAAAATTTGTTTCACTTTTCACTAAAGATATAGACATATGCAATTAGATTCATTGATAGAGCTTTTTAATTGAAGATTTTATTAAAAGAATAGTCAAGTGATTACTTTAACGTATGTAGTTGTCATCTTTTGTTTCATACCTTTTAATTTGTAACTTTAAAAGAATGTCATAATAAGTACAGTGCTAATTAAAGTCTGAACTATTTAGCTCAGCAAGTCTATGTAGCAAGAATGAATTCTTTTGACTCACAAACACCTGCAGTGTAAAAATAGCGGTAATTTAGAAAGAGAGGATACTTTGTACAGAAAATCAGTTTATACAGTTATATTTTACAATCCACGTGTACATTTCTATTATTACTTTTTGATAGTTGTTTGGCTGCTATATGTACACCAAATATAAATCAAGAGCAATAGTATAATTGTGTCAATAAGATATAGTATCTTGAGAGTTTAATAAACTTTGCCTCACGAAAATCGTTTCCTACTTAATAGTAAATTATGCTTTCTAATTGTTAAATATTGCTAGATTAATGTATCATATATTATCACTTCTTGCAAGCTCTTAACTTAAATTTCCTACGAATTAATTTATTGATAAAAGTTTTAGAAAATTATTACAGAATTGTAAGTTAATACACTTTCATAAAGCTTATGTTAAATATTTTCCGAAATTTTCACCTCTATCACTTTAAAGGTGAAAAATTCGTAATTCATTTGTTTCTGTATAACCGAGAAATTTTGTGAAATTCGTGGTAACCGTGATTTTACCGCTTTCATCAAGAATACAGCGTTACTACCGAGAAATCGTCAAAAGATTATTGGCGAAGTATAAACTGCAATTACAAGTGGAATAAGGAAAAAAAAACTTACGATGTTTTCCTTGTTTCACAGGCGAATCGACGTCAAAAGGCGAAACGTTACTGCCAAGCCTCCACTTTGCGTCATTTATTTTGTAGCTAACGATAAGAAACAACCCTACTGAACTCTTGAGGTCAAGAGATCACATGTTTAGAGGACTCGTATTTAAATTCTGAAATAAATGACCGCATATTCGATGATAATAATAATAAGAAGAAAAAAAAGACGCTAATCCAATGCAAATTTACGTACAAAGTACCTTCAGATATTCCTGAATACAAGTGTACGCTATAATTGAGGCATGTCTTATTCGTCACAGTTATGCCTATTGATGGTAGAATATTTATTTAAGTTAGAAACTTATTGAGAGTCAATATAATCCAAGGTAATTTAGATAAAATTTTGTGTCTTTTAATGTTGGAAGGTTTATGTGGAACCGAAAGCATTAACACAGAAAAGTATCATCAAAAGAAACCATTTCAATGACGTCGATTTTAATCAGCTTGTGCGTCCTATTTTTAACCAAGGAAATACTTAGGCAGACGTATAACTACAACACAATTACCATAATTATTATGAGCGATGATATGAATGATTTCGGGAAGAATTTGTATTGAAAAAGTATAGAAATGTTGATGTCAGGCATAAGATAAAATAAAATGTTCATAATTAGCCATGTAAATTACAAGTAGAGAAAGCAAAAAACGAACTATGGGAAAGAAAGTGCAAAAACGTGGAGAGATTTATGGGTGGCATAAGAGTGTCAGAGGCATGGAAAGTAATAAACACATTAAGAAAGAACGACAGAACCAATAACAAAATAAGTTTAATAGAAATGGAAAGGACTCTCTCGGTAATAAATAAAATATGAGGGTAGGCTCCTATGCTCCTTATCTCTATTAGATACGGACTATATTTATTTATCTGCTTTGTGTTAATGAAACTGTATACATTTTATTGTTTTCTCAATGTTATGTTTGTCTTTCTTTGTACTATTGTACTTTGTAGTATTAGCCTTTAGAACCATATACACTAGGGTGACAGAATAAAATGGACACCAGGTAAAGCGGTATAAATATGTAAACAGTTAAATTCTAAGAACGAATTAAGAACTTTCTCTTGACATAAGGGTAGGGGTAGATCTATCGGCAGGAATTCGTCATAGTTTAGTATCGTTACAACTATGCCTCGCTTACAAAGTTCGAGTGATATTAGCGACTTCACCCGGGGTCGCATCGTTGGCCAGAGTAAACGCGGCGCTTCGCAACGTGAAATAAGTAAATTTTTAAATATACCGTTGTCCACAGTTAACCGTGTGATTACACAATTGAAACGCAAGGAAAAAACAACAGTGCAGCCGAGACTAGGTCGTGCCGGACCTTCTGAAAGAAGTAGAAGGGTGCTTGTGCGCGAAGTGTTAAGAGAACCGCGAAAAAGTACAGCTGAGCTTGCGGCAACTTCACAGGAAAGTCAGCGCACCGTTCTGCGATACCTCCACAGTGTGGGGATGTATAGAAGGGTGGCAAGGAAAAAATCTCTCCTTACGGCGTTTCAAAAACGGCGCCGAATGGCTTGGCCATCGAAATGCGAACGAAGCCCGAAGAGTTTTGGCGGTCTGTCATTTTTCCAGACGAAAGGAGATACTGCCAATTCAGTGATGGTGGTCGTACGTTAAATTTTTGCATCAGACGGTGAAATACGGCGGTGTGAACATCATGGTGTGGGGCACGATATGGTATGGTGGAAATATAAATGCGGCAAAATATATCCAAATATTAACAGAAGGGCTACTACCGATATTCGACAACGCCATTTTATCTAAAGAAGACGCCACTTTTATGGAGGATGGAGCACCCTGCCACAAAGCAAGAACAACAACCACATGGAAAGAGGAACAGGGGAACAGGGGATTCGGATTTTACCATGGCCAGGCCAATCCGATAGAGAATGTTTCGCACATAATCCAGACAAATATGGCGAAACGACCCCGAAAACTAAGCAATAAGGAAGAACTCGTGGCAGCTGTTACAGAAGAGTGGTTAAATATTCCAGAAGACACCATTAATCATTTAATAGATTCTATGCCACGACGACTGGCAGCACATCACGCAAGTAAAGGTGGATCGACAAAATATTAGTCCAATTTAAAAATTTTAAAATATTTTGTATATATAACGAGAATAGAATCTTTTCTTTAATTAGTAGGTGTCTATTTTATTCTGTCACCCTAGTGTAGATTTCACTGAGTGTGTTTTGCATAAATGTTAAAACTTTGTAGCACTTATAACAATTATTTCTTTTTTTTCTTGATACGCTGTAAGAACACTGTTTGTTATATGTTAGAGAGTAACCCACTCTAACATATATAATCCGTAGATTATTAGTTGGATATTGATTTTCTGTTAGGAAAATAAACGCCACGACTCATATAGGTGAAAGATATTTGATCACATCCTGATTAAATACCTATCCAAATATAAATCCACCAAAAACCTCATTCTAAAATCAATGGATAAATAAAGTAACTTTTGATTTAGAAAGCTGTTTTTGCAACTTTTAAAACAAGTATTGATGACGGAATAAATAAAGATAAGGTTTTTTGCTGATTGTAATCACGGACGACCATAATCCCCGAACGACTTTGGACTAATCATCTTTACGTGTGTTCACTTGAACGTTTTCCGTGTTTGAGTTCAATTAGTCTTGATCTAGATGATTTCGACGTAAGGAGAGAACAATCCGCGATACCGAAGATGCAAATATTTACCGTTATAAGCAAAAACAAATATTGCTGCAATTGGTGCCTGTTATTACTTATAGAGACACGATTGCAATATTATGAATTCATTCGTACATAATAATTAGCTGTTTTGATTAGCTTGAATTAATATGAAAGAAACATATAAAGTTGGTATAAAAATGTTATGTTTATTAGCCGTATGACAGAAATATTGCAGCAATGCAATAAATTTCTCTTAATATCTAGAAAATGTAAGAAATACAATACTTTCATCAAGATTTTTGAAAAGATCTTTGCATTTAGAAAGCTAATTAAATTGGGATACTTAGTTATGTTACAATCTACAATGGTTTCCATTTAAAAACATAGTAATGAAGTTATTGCGCAAAATTTTGGAAATGTTGGGAGTTAAATATTAAACTGCAATAAAAGTTATGCCACCCAACAGAAATTTGGGAAAAATTGTTTTTCAATATCTCAGAGATAGTAAAATAAATTCAAAATTAAACCATCAATCCAACCGTGAACTGTAAGTAATGGTTAGTCTGGGCAATGTGCGGCAAGTAACAGTGCAGTGCGGTGAACAACGTGGAAGGGCCAAGTGGCTGTATCAAGGCGAGTATTCAGTAACGTTTACGTACTCGCATCATTTATGATCGCAACCTTCATGAGTAAGCATAGGCCATGCAAACGCAGGGAAGTTTACATATAATATAATGATAAAAAGTAAATTATACAACGCGGTGAAACACTTAATGTTTTAAGAAGTTTCCCCGAAATCACAAACTGGGTGACATCTATTAAATATTAAAATTATTAAACATATTTCCACACCTGTTTCAGCCCATTTTTTTAATGATGAAAGCAACCGTTCCACATCGAGTGATGTCATATTTGCAAATTTAAAGTAATCTTTATAACAACTTAATGAATCTTTCGACGTATCTTCAGTAGTATGAGAAAATCTGAACACTTTCAATTTTTCGTATAACATTTTCATTCCTTTCGATTTCCGTCGTACATAGGTGTGGGTGAACATTATGCACAATTTCAACAAGCCACAAACATCATCGAATCATTTTGAAAAGTTTCAATTCCATCCGCTAGTCTATAGTAGTTCTTGCGAATACTCTCTGAATCATATTTTGCCTAACTATCTTGAAACATTTTCTGGCTTTTCTTGATAGCTTTGGCGTGTCTCCAATCGAATAATAAAGCTACTGTCTTTACATTATCAAAATATTCGCAGTAGCAAAACGTGATCTTTAACCATGTTCCCCAATACGTAGTAATCGGATTAGTCGGCTAATTCGTGAAATCTTTTTGTACGTTTTTGAGACTTTAGAAATACTGCCTTCGTAGGAGCTAACACATGGGCTGAAAAGTCCCGGGCCTAACACATAAATGACGCTAGTTTTATTGAAGTCACCTTTCTCTCAGTTAGTACTAACCTTCAAAAAGCAGCTGTTAAAATTTCATGATATTCTAATCATTAGTTTGTGAGTTATTGTGCTAAGAGTCACGCTACTTTTGTTATTTTCAAAACAATGGATCGTAAACAATTTCGTGTTTTAATTTTACACTGCTTCTTGATGGGAAAAAATACCGTTCAAGCGAAGCAATGGTTTGAAAAGTGTTATGGGGACTCCGCTCCATCAGAAACAACAATAAAACGTTGATTTGCTTACTTCAAACATGGTCGTAGAGACATCGATGATGCAGAACGCAGTGGACGTCCAAATGAGGCGGTAACACCAGAAAACATCAAAAAAATCCACAAAATCGTTTTGAATGATCGAAAAGTGAGGTTGGGTGATTTAGCTGACATCGTAAAGATATCAAAAGAACGTATTGGCTTTATATTGCAAGAGCATTTGACTATGAGAAAGCTCTGTTCAAAGTGGGTGCCGCGTTTGCTCACTGTTTACCAAAAGCAAGAACGTGTTGATGATTCTGAGCAGTGTTTGGCCATGTTTAAACGTAACAAACCGGAATTTTTGCGTCTATATGTGACAATGGATGAAACATGGATCCATCACTTCACTCCGGAATCAAAACGTTCGTCATCTGAGTGGACAGCAACTGGTGAACCTCGTCCAAAGCGCCCGAAAGCACAACAATCGGCTGGAAAGGTTATGGCCTCGGTATTTTGGGATGTGCGTTGTGTAATATTCATCGACTATCTTGAGAAAGGAAATACCATCAACAGTGAATATTATATTGCGCTTTTGCAGCTTTTGAAGGCCGAAATTGCAAAGACACGACCGCATATGGCAAACAAAAAAATGTTGTTTCATCAAGACAACGCACCGTGTCACAAGTCAATCAAAACAATGGCAAAACTACATGAATTGAACTTCGAATTGCTCCCACATCCACCGTATTTGCCAAATTTGGCTCCCAGCGACTACTGGCTCTTCGCAGACCTCAAAAAAAGAAGAAGGTAGAAAGAAGGTAAGAAATTTCGCACGAATGAAGAGGTTATCGCTGAAACTAAGGCCTATTTTGAGGCAAAAGATAAATCGTTCTACAAAAGTGGTATTGAAATGTTAGAACGGCGCTGGAATGATTGCGTTGCTCTTGATGGAGATTACGTTGATGAATAAAGCTAATTTTGAACCAAAAAACCGTGTTTTCTTTGTTAGGCCCGGGACTTTTCAGCCCATTTGTTATTAAAGCATTTACTCGTGGATAACATTTGGGGATCAATTGCGCTACAAGGTTTAAAGCATGGATTTTACATGTTACATGTTACACGAAACAGATTGCCATTCTTTTCTTTAAGAGATCGGCCTGAGGACAGCATGTTAGAGGCACCATCTCTCACAAACATTAAAAATCGGAGTCTTAAAGCTTCTTCAATACCCTCAACACCACTTTTAAAATTTAATTGCTAATACATTTTACCATTCTTTTGGAATCAAGTAAGATAGGGAAAAACGATTCAAACACTTCCATTGTTCGTACCATCACATTTACTATACAATGTTTTTGCCGATCGGTTATTTCGTCTATATGTAACCACAATTTTTTATCTTTCTATTCTGCTTTAATTCTTCTTTCAACATAGTCACGAAAAGATGGCAAGTTTCTTAACTATCTCCGTTTTGGAAATGTACAATTCGAGTACTTGCTCCAACAGGGAACAAATGCTTGTTGGCGTTCACACTTCCACCTGTTGGTACACGTCAAATAGTTGTCGCATTCTACACATTTAATTCTGTCGCCTTCATATTCTATATCCGGCATACTCGCTATTACGTTTTCTAGTTTATGCGAAATACGCCGTTTCTGAAACGTACCTAAATGCGACACTTTCTAACTATGTGTGTACTGACAAGCACTTACAACAACCAGTTGAATAATACTGAACAAGCGTGCTTTGGTAGGTGTACCCGATTTTCCGTTCCGCGCGCTTCACCCCTCTCCGTTGTTCTCCGCACGGCACTGAAACTTGCCTCTCTTTGCCGAGACTGGTAATTATGATTGCTTGACATGTAAATATGAATTACAGCTATTCAAGACAATTCAAAAGTTAGCAGACAATGTAGACAATTAATTAGAACAATTGGAAGGGAAAATAAGATACTCAAAATCAAAATATTATTTTTTCTTTCAAAGAAATGTTAAACATACAACAGCACGTTACTATGTGTACTTACAAAATAAGTTGCATCATCTAACGCACGTCTTTTTAAACTTCCTTCTTATTACTCAGAATGCAAACTATTTGATATTCACTTTTACATGCATGGAATTCCCAATATTTGCACTTTTAACATTTAAAAAACTTCATAACAGCCTAAGAATATCAGACGCTTTATTTACGTTATACTGTTTACATTTTATCTTTGCCGCGTAAAATACACTCTGCCAAAAAAAGCAACGTTTAGACTAAGAAAGGGCGTTATAGATAGAAATTCTGTATACGTCAGTAATATGTTTGCCATATGTGCGGTGAATACAAATATACAAAAAAATATACAACAAAAAGTTCCTTTTTGTTATTACAAAAACCTTTTAGAAAAGTGCATATACATACATATAGTTTATATAGTTGTTTATTGAAAGTGACGAATTTTAAAATGCGATGTTAAAGCACTTTCCTAACGTTTTTAGAAGTAAGATGAATAATTTAACGCCAGAACAAGTGGCTAGAATAACACATGGGCTGAAAAGTCCCGGGCCTAACAAAGAAAACACGTTTTTTTTTGTTCAAAATTAGCTTTATTCATCAACGTAATCTCCATCAAGAGCAACGCAATCATTCCAGCGCCGCTCTAACATTTCAATACCACTTTTGTAGAACGATTTATCTTTTGCCTCAAAATAGACCTTAGTTTCAGCGATAACCTTTTCATTTGTGCGAAATTTCTTACCGGCGAGCATTTTTTTGACGTTTGCGAACAGCCAGCAGTCGCTGGGAGCCAAATCTGGCGAATACGGTGGATGTGGGAGCAATTCGAAATTCAATTCATGTAGTTTTGCCATTGTTTTGATTGACTTGTGACACGGTGCGTTGTCTTGATGAAACAAAATTTTGCGGTCGTTTCTTTGCAATTTCGGCCTTCAAACGCTCCAATAACGCTATATAATATTCACTGTTGATGGTATTTCCTTTCTCAAGATAGTCGATGAATATTACACCACGCACATCCCAAAATACCGAGGCCATAACCTTTCCATCTGATTGTTGTGCTTTCGGGCGCTTTGGACGAGGTTCACCAGTTGCTGTCCACTCAGATGACGATCGTTTTGATTCCGGAGTGAAGTGATGGATCCATGTTTCATCCATTGTCACATATCGACGTAAAAATTCCGGTTTGTTACGTTTAAACATGGCCAAACACTGCTCAGAATCATCAACACGTTCTTGTTTTTGGTCAACAGCGAGCAAACGCGGCACCCACTTTGAACAGAGCTTTCTCATAGTCAAATGCTCATGCAATATAAAGTCAATACGTTCTTTTGATATCTTTACGATGTCAGCTAACTCACGCAACTTCACTTTTCGATCATTCAAAACGATTTTGTGGATTTTTTTTATGTTTTCTGGTGTTACCGCCTTATTTGGACGTCCACTGCGTTCTGCATCATCGGTGTCTCTACGACCACGTTTGAAGTCAGCAAACCAACGTTTTATTGTTGTTTCTGATGGAGCGGAGTCCCCATAACACTTTTCAAGCCATTGCTTCGCTTGAACGGAATTTTTTTCCCATCAAGAAGCAGTGTAAAATTAAAACACGAAATTGTTTTTGATCCATTGTTTTGAAAATAATAAAAGTAGCATAACTCTCAGTACAATAACTCACAAACTAATGAATAGAATATCACAAAATTTTACAGCTGTCTTTTGAAGGTTAGTACTAACAGAGAGAAAGGTGACTGCAATAAAACTAGCGTCATCTATGTGTTAGGCCCGGGACTTTTCAGCCCATGAGTTAGTTGCTTTATTCGATAATGGGCGATTTCAAACATGCATGGCTAATTTGATGCATATTAGTCAGTCAAGCGTTTCTAGGGCAGTAGCCAGATATAGAGAAGCAGGAGGTTACATACGAAGACCAATACGTCCAACCCATACTCCTCCTCAAAATGGTCGGTTTTTAAAACTGCAAGCATTACGTCAGAGGCATATAACTGCAAGGTAATTACAGATTGACTTGGTTAGAGTCAGAAGCACTCGAATAAGTGCCGATACCGTTCGTAATGGGTTGAGTCTGAGTATAAGAAAAGCCGGAGTAATAGTAAGATTTACTAGAAAACATGCCAATTGGGAAATGAATGACTGGGTCAACATACTCTTCACAAATAGGTCAAAATTTAGTCTTTACACCTCAGATAGACGTATACCAGTGTGTAGACGAGACGATGAGCTCTATTTCCAGTGCGACATGAAGTTTACGCCTAATTCCGGTGGTGGCTCTACCATAGTTTGGGAAGGCATTTTTTTAGTAGTATGTACAGTGTTAGTATCAGTAAACAGAGGTGCAATGACTGTCCACAGGTATATAACAGACATTTTACAAGATCAAGTAATACCATACACACCAGTAATAGGCCACGAATTCTTGTTAATGCACGACCTCATGTAGCGATAATCGTCCGAGTTTATCTTGATGAAGTTGGCATTCCAGTTTTAGATTGGCCCGCCGTGAGCCCAGATATGAATCGTATCGAGAATCTGTGAGACTATCTTCACAGAATAGTGCGGATCCAACATGTTGTCCCAGTAGAGTTACAGGGATTAGAACATATCCTTCGTGGGGAGTAGTAAGATGTAGACTAATTTATATGCGGAGGAACCCATGCCAAATCGAATGCAAGGGGTCATAACATCCAGGGATAGCAATATCAAGTATTAAGCTACTATCCTGTAAATTTTCCTCTCCTAAAAGATAATTTCTGTTACCATATCTGGTGAATGAAAGTTTCAAATATGAGTTTCTGTTTTCATTTGGTCCCTCCATTATTTAAATAATCATAACAATTGTTTGTTGGAGTATATTAGGATATATTTAAAAGTTTCTTTAGTCATAAAATCTTTCTTGTGTTACAAAAATGAATTATATGATACTTCTTTTGCGGAGTGTATATTTTCTACAACGAGAACGTCAACAAATACATTCGCAACCAGTTTGCTTAATTAAATAAAACATTCTCGGAAGTGAATATTAAAAATAGATAAGAAGTTGTAATTTAAAAAAAAACCTAGTACAATATTGTGGTCCGAAAGGACGTTTTGTATTCAAGTTGGAAGGACATCTATGAAAGTTAGTCATATTTCCCAAAATTCCTGAAGATTTTCGGTATGGTAGGGTATAACCAAAACAAATCTGACAAACAATTGGTTTAAAAGTAATCAATTTCCCCTTCCGAGTTTGGATCAATATATAGTACTATGAAAACTTATACATTTTAACTGAGGTTATTTAGGAATGAGACAAAATTTTTTATGTTAAATACATCCCTATAAGCACAATTATTTGAAAATATATTGTAATTTGTCTTTCGTCACTTTTAAATTTGTCAACGTTTTCATTTTTAAGCTGTTCTTTATATTTTGTAAACATGTAAACAAATGCAAAATTGTCACCTACACTCGTAAGACGACTCCAATTATATATACCTACCACTTGGCTGGATCTTCTTTACCTAGAGAGACCTCTATGAGAGACTTGGGCGTCGTCTTTGACTCAAGACTGACCTTTATGGAGCACATATCCAGTATTTGTACATCAGCGTTGAGTATGTTAGGATTCATTATACGTGTTACACGACCATTTGCTTCTATAACAGCTATTCTTCCTCTTTATTTCGCTTTTGTTCGGTCTCGACTGGAGTATGCGTCCTTGGTCTGGTCACCTATGTACATCTATCAGATACATCTTCTAGAGCAGATTCAGAGAAGGTGTTTGAAGTTCTTGTACTTTAAAAAATTTAATACTTACCCGTTACAAGGATGTAGCCACAGTGCTCTGCTAGACGCATTTAATATTGATTCATTAGAACTACGTCGAAAACAGGCTGAGTGTAAATTCCTATTTACTTTACTTCATAATGGTCTTGATGTCCCTGAGTTGTTGAGTAAAATCAACTTCATTGTACCACGTTCAGGATCTAGGCAAACAAATACATTTTACTGTTTCGCACCTAGAACCAACATCGCCATCAGGTCCCCAATACACAGATTGTGTAGCAATTTCAACTCTATGGAGTTTGCCGAGTTGGATATACATACCTGCACTTTACCGTCCCTTTTGACGGTATGTAGACCGCGGGTGCGTTACACTTAGTTGAATACTTTTTCCGTTCTCTCTTTTTTCCTAACCACTGGTAAACTACTTTTTTTTTTAATTTAAGTTAAAGCAACTAGTTACTAAGTTTTCTAATTTGACATACTTTAATTTTATGTTATTTATATTTGCATGTGTACATTATTTAACATTGCCTTGTAATTGGATATTTGTATCTGTTGGGCATTAAATATTATTATTATTATTATTATTGTTATTATTTTGCTGTTGTTAAAGGCAAAGTGTAATTAGAATTTCTCTCTGACTTCTCTTAAAATATTTATCTCTACGTTCTTGTGAAGTTTTTCTCTATATAATTAGGTTTCCAGTCATCTACATTTGCAATATTAATATTTTATAAATAATTTTTCGTTCAAAAATAAGGTCCCATCAACTACGTGTGCAGTGAAGATGTAAACTCCACTTCCGTTATAATTATTTATACCTTTTTATGTAGATTATTAAATGTTAAAGTTTTTTTTAATGTTATTTAAGAGACACGTTACAGAAGAATTTATTATACATAACAAATTAGATATTTCGAAAGATCTAGTATGATCTAAATTCACGTAAATATGGAGAGGATGGTGGAGTCCGATCAACATCTGATGATACTTGATATGCGCGAGGTGTGGTGAAAACTTCGTATTACGCAAGCTAAAAATACCGACACTAAAACGATTCTATAAATTTCTCGCTTCTTTTGAATACAAACACCACGGAACAGGAAATGTACGAGGAGAGGTGCGGAAGTTCGTGGAATGGAGGGGATGAAGTGGGGATAGGGGCGCTCGCTAGGTGTCATTCCGATTGGCGACTCATCATTAGTATATAAGTTAAGTTGCAGCCCTATAGCGTCAGTCGTTTACGAATAGTTGCCTAAACAAGTCAATCTGGAAGAAAACTGAAACTATGGAGGAAATTTAAACACCGTGCTGTGACAAAGTTCCTTACAAAGCAAGGAAAGAACGCTCAAACCATATTGAATGAAATGGAAACCATTTATGGGGAACAGTGCCCTAGTAAATCTATGATTTATAAGTGGCATGGTCTTTTTAAACATGGTCGGCAGTCGATTGAAGACGACCCCCGCTCAGGACGGCCAGTTGAGGCCACCACATCAGACATCGTCGAGAAAAAGTGCAAAAATTTCTACTGCAAGATGCCCGTTTGAAGAAAAAACAATTATCTGCATTAGTTGGAGCATCAGATACCACCATCTTGCGTATCCTACATGACCACCTGGGTATGACAAAAGTCAGTGCAAGATGGGTACCGAGAATGCTCACGCCGCTGTAGAAACAGCAGCGCGTCTGTGCGTCCAAACAATTTTTGGAGCTGTGTGGAGATCGTTACCGAAGATGAAACATGGGTTCATCACTTTGAACCTGAATCCAAACTGGAGTCCATGCAATGGCATAAAAAGGGGACACCACCGCCAAAGAAATTCAAAGTGTCAGAATCGGTGGGAAAGTTGATGGCTACTGTTTTTTGGGATTGTGAGGGGATATTATTGATTGATTACAAGGAAAAACGGAGGAACATAACCCAAATAATTTGTCACAATTTACATTAGTAACAAATTCTTCGTAGAAATAATCGATTATATTTTCTTTAATAATATAATCTTCAATATTCTTAACATGGCCACAAATAACACACCACTCTTTTGCAGACACCTTCGTAAACTATTCTTCAGCAATTTTGCAAAAAGATTTTTTAAGAGATTTGATAAAATTGCGTATAAATGATGAAAAATGTATCGAAACACTACCAGTAACTTGAATAACAACTTCGTCAAAATTGATATATAAATTTGACTCTTCAATTTACTCGAAAATAAATCTTTTCATGAAGCGAAGCCATCAAGCTATAGTCGGTAACATCAAAAGATGAACTAGGGTCATTTTCGCAACACCATAAATCCAAATGTTACAACTTAACGAAGATCTAGGAATATTAAAAGGTGTGTGTGTGTGTGTGTGAAAACCAGATAGTAAACAATTTATACAAAATAATCATAGATAAAACTTTCCAAATTCTCACTATCTTAATTACCTTGAATTTGCTTAGCTAGTTAGGAATTGCGATAGGAATTTGTTTACTAATGAATTTCATACTGTAAAACGCGATATATTTTGATAATTCACATTGTAAACTGTTTAATTTTTAATTTCTTTTAAAAGAAATCATAGCTTAAAAATGTTGAATCAAGGAATCTATTCTATAAATAACATTGCCTGAGATTTTCCATTACTATATTTATAGCTCTCATATTGTCGAAAACATCTGAAAACTGATTCGGGTATCTGGTATTATAATGGAGTATCTGTTTAAATTTTCAGAAAAGACACTTTAGATATATAGCAAACCTATATAATTGAAGGTGTCTTCAAAATAATTTCTAAAGAAATAAGAAAGTTAATATCCGTTTTCTTTTGTTTGATCAAGCGTGCCATGAAATTAAAAATAGTTTTAGAAAAGACGACCCCCGTCCATACCATCGTTTCCCAAAATTTCAAACCAATACTTCCATTACTTTTAGAGATATGTCTAACAGGCTGTCATATGAAAGTTAAATAATAATCATTGCTTGTTTAAGAAATCGTACTGTATGTTTGCATAAGTCTGCGTTGTATTTTTTGATAATCTCTTTTTTAATAACCTACATTCTATCTATTATGTAATGTATAAGATTTTCTCTGATGATAAAACATAATCGTCGAAGTTCTGTTTACTGAGATGAATTTTTTGGAAAGTTTTTGACGTATAAAACAAAATTTAATGTATTGTTGTAATAATGGAAAAATATGTAACTTTCATGAAATCCCTAAGCAATTTTTTAATGTCATATTATTGCCAGTTCACCATCAATAAATTTTTTCCGTAAGTATTTTTAAACATGTGCAGATATCACACCGTCTTGGCGATAAACCAGCGATGCATGTTTAGAGATCTTTGGGAAAATTTCGCTTTTTTTAATAGTATTTTGTAAGAGATATTTATAATTTGCAAGCATTTATTGTGAAAACCTCAAATTTTGAAGATTTGCATTTAGTTTTGAAAAATTTGTAAATGTCATAAAAAATCATTTTCTATCTAATCGGGAAAAATCATAGTAAATAGGCTTCCTTACCGTGAGAAACGTAAGACGGAAGCTTTAAGAGTAAAGTACGGTGTTACGTCAAACTTTCTTGCTATCTTTCTAATATATAGAATAGGTAGCTAAATAAATAAAAGCATTCCATATAATATTCTTGGAGAATTTAACTTATTTTTTTTGACAGAGGCTGTAACTAATGCGGTAGCTCCATTTTAGATCATAACCATAAACCCTATTGTTAAAAACCTGGAAAATTTACAATAATCATTTAATTTCCTTCACTTCTGACGTCAAGTTTAAATTTAAACTCTTTATGACGCCATTACAGAATTCTATCTGGGTTGTGTGAGTGTATCTTATTGCTTTCTTGCTCAATTTATATCGAAGTTCGTGAGATTTAACAAGGAATATTTTGTTCGTAAAGGTCAATGAAGAGATTTTGTAATAAACTGTATAATGTGCAGCCAGTTGTAGATTATTATGTTTATTTTGTTTGAATATTTTTAGCTCACTGTTGTAATACATCTATATATGCGAGAAACTATTAAAATCTAAAAAATCTTTTTACTTTGTATTTGTTAGTATGTAAGTAAAACAAATGTGGTCGTGTGGATTATTATCAAGTGGTTATTAAGAAACTTAATGAAATCACTCGACACTTCATTTAATATTATATTATCTTTACATAGCTAAATGTATCTGAGCAAAGAAATGAGTTGTCTTAGAATAATTAAAAATTTAAATTTTGAATTTAAAGCCTAGAAGCTATTTTATTACGAAAATAGCTAAAATCACAAGATACATGGTACAATTTATATTTATAAAATAATCAGCTCAAATTTTCAGATCGAAAAATGTATGAAGTATAATTGTTGTAGTAATTGTAACAGGAAGTTTTTCGTCAACCTACGGTAAATTATACGCTAGCGCTAAAGTCACATGATCACTTACCCTAACGTCAGTATTAGAACCAATGATAAGAATGCCTTTAAAGATATGCAGCGAACTATACACACAAGTAAGATAAGTAGTATAAAGCAATAGGTGTAAATATAAATATACATATTACATAACTACTTAAGAAATGCTCTTTTAATTAGTAAGTTATAGTAGCAGTTTACGTCGTTACTTGTTACAAGTTAAACAAAGTAGTATAATAAAAGATGTTTTTGTTATTGATTGTTGTCTTTCTGAGAAGTAAAATACACGGATCTAAAACATAATAACCCTAAATACAGTAACATATGGGAACAGAATTCTATGCGAGTTTGAAATAACTTTTTCTAAATTTAGACTATTTTAGCTTTGCGCGAAAACTTTTAATTATTGTTTAAAAATCTTTTTTCTAAAATATGCAACCAGTTTTATCAAATATTTAGTCATTAAATAAGCTAACTACTTTACCGGCGAGACGATAAATTTTTGCAGGTGATGTTATGTAAATATGCGAACTAAAATTGTTATAGCGTTAAAGTTCTTGATTCTCGTAAGAGGGCGCATATATTTGCAATTACTATTGGCGTTTACTTAATTGCTTGTAGTTATAATCAAACCTATTGGATGTTTATACAAAAAGAAATGAGTTAAGTGCGTTTTATGTTCTACTATAAATGTGGCACACAATGCTTATAACACGAAAGATGCTATTGTGAAACTGAATGACGTGGTTACCACTTAAATTATATTTTAATTTGTTTAATACGTATACGAGTTTTAAAAAAGCGTCAGTTGAATGTTATGTGGGATTATAATGAACACAAACTGTTTAAATTTTAAGGCGGAATTAGTTCTCTATTGTCACTAGATGGTGCTGTTCACAATATTTTATTTGCTATTTTGAGGTTGCAACTGTTTGATATTCGTTACTTTAGCGTATGTCAGAGTGTGTGTTAAGCAAAAGTTAGTTCATTAACGGTTAATTACAATTGAATGTGTGTGTTATATACAGTAAATTAGAATAGAATGCCTTCCTTGGACGTGGTAACTAATGTCCCCAACACGGAAAATACAGAAGAACAAGGCCCTATTAATCCCGTGGTTGGAATTATATACCCTCCACCGGAGGTGAGGAGTATCCTTTTAAAACATCAGACTTCATTAGTTTAAAATGTAAAAATTAAAAAGTAAGTATTGTTTTTCTTATAGCTCTTGAATATGTTTTCCTGACAAACACGTTAAGATATTGTTGACAAGACCGCTAGCTTCGTAGCTAGAAATGGACCAGAATTCGAAGCACGTATCAGACAGAATGAGCTTGGAAATCCGAAATTCAATTTTCTAAATCCTGGAGATCCATATCATGCATATTATCAGCATAAAGTTAAAGATTTTCAAGAAGGAAAAGGTAGGTAGTGTTCATGTTCTTTCTGTTGTTAACGATTCTTAGTGATGATATTTAGCCATATTCGAATATTCGGTTTTTAGAAGCCTTGAGTATCATGATATTATTTAATCGAGAGCGAAATATACTGAAAATCTAGAATAACTTATAAAGTTGTCATTGGTGTTTTTGTAAATAATTCATTAAATGTATTTTCTTAGGACAAGAACCTATTACTGCATTACCATCTGCTTTATCAAAATTATCTGTAACGGTAGCTGCCCAACAAAAGCAGCAAGAGATCTTAAAGGCAGTAGAACAACCCTTTGTTCCGAAGGATCCACCTACCGAATTCGAATTTATCGCTGATCCACCATCAATCTCTGCATTGGATCTGTACGTTTTCATTTATTTACTGTTAATAGGTGTGATTAAATCTGTATATTTTTTCTAGGGATATTGTGAAGCTTACAGCACAGTTTGTAGCTCGTAATGGTAGGCAATTTTTGACACAATTGATGAATCGCGAACAACGAAACTTCCAATTTGATTTTCTACGTCCACAGCATTCTCTGTTCCAGTACTTTACAAAATTGTTAGAACAGTATACTAAAGTGAGTATTAGATGCCATTGAATTGAATATTTTTAATAAGAATTTATACTCGTAGGTATTAATTCCACCAAAGAGTATGCAACAACGGCTTCGAGATGAAGCAAGAAGTGCAGTGGCAGTTTTGGATCAAGTGAAATATAGGGCAGAATGGTTAAAATATCAAGAAGCCCAAAAGGCTCGAGAAGAAGAAATTTTGGAAAGGGAAAGAGGTAGGTTCTCAAGTTGACGTTAAGTGAATTCTAATCTCTCTTGTTCTATGTTTTAAGTTGCATATGCTCAAATTGATTGGCACGATTTCGTTGTTGTGGAGACTGTGGATTACCAACCTTTCGAAATGGGTAATTTTCCTCCTCCGACTACTCCAGAAGAAGTAGGTGCTAGGATTTTAATACAGGAACGGATTGAAGAAGGTGAAGATATTGAAATGCAACTTGAGAGTGACGAGGAAGATACTCCAACACAACAGGTAATTTGTATTGTTTTAACATAATCTCAAAAGGAAGATAATGCATGAGTGTGATGCTGAATAAGCGCTATATTTATGGACCATGTAGTTGCGATGAAAGATTCAAAGATTTTAATATTTTCTGCACCTTTGCCGAAATTACAGGCCATTATTGTCTGTATTATATTCAAACCTATCCAATTAGATTTTCTGTTTTCATAATGGCTTCGATGAAAAAACTAAAAGCGTACTCCCCTTTGAATTAAGACGGCAGATCTGGTGATGGAACTAAAAGCCCTCTTGTTAATGTAGTATTCTGTATTTGAAATCCAATGTAAGTAATGAAATCAAGCAACAAGAACATGTCCAAATCACGCAAAATGTATAAAATAACGAAATGGAAAAGACCCCTTTTGACTAATGTATTCATGACCGTTTATTTTTGCGCCGAATGATGGTGAGAGAGGGCGTTCGGTTAGCGGTCCGTGTAGGTTGGCATTCGATAAATTGTGTCCTAGTTTGCCGTTGGGGTAGCGAGATACGAACGCATCTAGAAATAGGAGTCGTCCATCTAATTCAACCTCTATGGTAAAATGTATGTCGGGATGTTGGAAGTTTAGAAATTTGAGTAGGGATTCCCGTCTACGCGACTAGATGATCATTTCTCAGCCCGACGCTCTCGCCCAATAATTGAAACATATGACCTGACCGACTCCTTTATCGAAAATAATTTCAACAAGCGAGATATCCGAAAAACTATACACCGTAATTGTACTCCTAAACAGTCTACCACTTCTAGTTAAGAGCCCGCAGTTAGTCATACATTCTAGATGTTACCGATAAAATAGGCAATTTACTCCAGAGATAAAACGTCAAAATAGTTTTTAAACCCCCTGTAGGTGTATTATCTCAATAGACATAATATATCTGCGTCAGATAAAATATACCTACAAACATTACGACATTTAGGTATTAAAAGTGACTTGACTTACACACAGTCCCGTGGTCTAGCGGCCATAACGTTTCCCCGGCTAGGGAGCGCGGGCATAGGTTCAAATCCTACCGTAACTGATATTTTTTCAGTTTAGAAAAAAAATTGGTAATTGCAAGAAAATTGTAATTTTACCGTGTGTATTTATATATTTAATAAGGGGGAAAACAACACA
Organism: Trypoxylus dichotomus; assembly: GCA_023509865.1. Lineage (NCBI taxonomy): Eukaryota > Metazoa > Arthropoda > Insecta > Coleoptera > Scarabaeidae > Trypoxylus > Trypoxylus dichotomus. The sequence goes on from CM042081.1 coordinate 43,625,602, forward strand.
TTTTTAATGAGAAAGACGCTTATTGTTAGACAACTAACTAAAACACAGGATATTATATCACAAAAAAATAAGGAAGGTTCGATACAGACATAATACTTTCCCTTACCCCAAGCTCAAGCGATTAAAAGTTCTTCCTGTTCCTTAATATTTTTCAATTATCAAATAATTAATGGTTTTGTGTCTTTTTAGGATGAGGGACTGAGTTCAATGGAAGATCATACACAACGAAAGGTCGATGGAAAAGATGATAATCGATTGCAAGATATGGACGAGGAAAGTTCAGGTGACGAGGGAGGGGATACGCCATCACAACCTCAAATCCAACCACCTTTACCACCAGTACTAGATAAAGTTGTTGTTAAGAAGTATGATCCTAAGCAAGGTAATATTAATTTTTTTTTATTATTTTACGCATTCATTGCAATTAAACAACTTTTACTTTAGCTGTGAAGGTGACTAGACCTACAGTTGGCGACGATTATTTAATTTCTCCAATCACTGGTGAGAAGATACCTGCCAGTAAGGTACAGGAACACATGAGAATTGGGTTGTTGGATCCTAGATGGGTTGAACAAAGGGACAAACATATTACGGAAAAGATGAATCAAGATACTGTTTATGCAGCTGGTAAATTTAATCTCGTTGAATTCGGTTACGGTTTTCGTATATTTCCTTTGTTTTTTTTTTTAGGTTTTGCCATTGATGCTAGTTTGAAGCAATTAGCTGAGAGACGTACCGATATCTTCGGTGTTGGTGACGAAGAAACAGCAATTGGTAAGAAGATCGGCGAGGAAGATGTCAGGAAAGATGAGAAAGTTACTTGGGATGGACATACTTCAAGTGTCGAAGCAGCGACAAGGGCTGCCAGGGCAAATATTACACTGGAAGAGCAAATTCATCAAATACATAAGGTTTACTACACTATGCCTTTGTCAGAAGAAAAGTGCTGGTTAAATAAATGTTTTCTTTTTTGTTTTAGGTAAAAGGGTTATTGCCAGATGAAGAAAAGGAGAAAATTGGTCCCAAAAATGTTGCTGCGTCAAAAGGAACTAAAACTGCTGCTATTATTACAGCTAAACCACAAGCGAATCCAAACCCAGTTGTAAGTCTATTCAACTATTGACTGTTTTTATAATTTCTTTTTCGTGACTATAGAGGGTGCTTCACAAGTTTATTTCATAATTTCGAATTTATTTTGAAGAAAGAAGAAATACTCATAGTCCATTCACTTTAAGATATCTAAAGCAAAATTACACGCGACAAAAAAGTTGTTTATATACACGAAAGTTATGTTTGATAAAATGAAATATGACTGTCTTTGTAATGTTAATTGTCAAATTTTTTCGTTCGTTTTGGTTGTCTGTTTGGTTGTTTGTTGAATTTCTTGTTATATTATTATTTGCATTAAAAGTTCTTATTTGAACACCATGCGCCTTGATTTGCGTGCATATTCCTTTATTGCCTCGCTGCTGGGAATAATTACATTGCATACCCCAGCAAAGGTAAGCACGGGCCAAATTTTGTCGGTCCTCATCGGCAACGGTGCTGTCCGTTCGATGTAATTAAAGGTGCTGGTATGGCCTCCGAACTTGTCAGAGAATCTGTAGGCTCCTAGCGTTGCTTCTGACCTCGATACCTGCTGCAGTGGCGGAAATGAAAGGATGGTCTTCATCGCAGCCATCAGCGTCGAGACCATGGTCGCCGTAATGCCCAATCAAGCAATCCTTTGGACTTGGACAAGGATCTTGACCGCGTAGCCTTGATTGGCTCTGCGCCACCAGACTAGCGACGTATAAGTTGTAGTAGATACAATAACTCTCGTGTATTGCCAGTAAAGCATTGCTGGTTTTAGGCTCCACATTCTACTAAATTCCTCTGCAGGACCAAAAGGACCTTGTGGCTTTGTTTCTCGCATGTTCCAGGTGTGATTTGTACGTCAGTTTGGAGTCTAAAATTTCAATTGGGAAACTGTTTCTATCGCTGTGCTTTAGACAGCAGGCAGTTGCGTAGTCTTGGTACTAGATAGCGCCTAAGGAGTACTCACTTGGCTGTTCGGCTAGAGAACGTTAATATAAGTTAAGAGGGAAGTTTAATTTGAGGTAGAGAAAGACGCTCGATGACGTCGGGTAGGCAGAAACATGTCTTTATTGCGGTATTATGTGGTATGTGTATATCTTGTATATTATTTCCTCCGCCGTCAAGAAAGTAGAGCCAATTTCCCAGAGATAGAAATCAACAACCCAGAAAGAAATAAATGCGAAAACATAACAAAACACAGACTATAATGCTAAAAGAGTAATAACTGTTATCAATAACTTAGCACTTTGTAAGCCGATTGTTATCGGAACTAGCGGCTATGCAGTAATCTTTACATTATATTTCTTATGATTATACTTCCCGAAATGGGGGTTTTATGTAAAAAATAATATATAAAACGATTCTTATTTCGCGACTCGTTCAAAATTATGACAAACCTGGGACGTACTCTGTACAACATTAATTGATGATTATAATGGTAATTCTTGTGCCTATAGCCTGTTAAACCACCTGCACCTCCAGCTCCACCACAAACAACCATTCTTCAAGTACCCCCACAACCTCAAATGTTAGCTCCACAACCGCCAATAATGATGATGCCAGCGCCGCCTATACCGCCTATGAGACCTCCTCCATTGATGAGTACATCTTCGTCTGTAGTTATTTTTTGTGGTTGACTAATAAAATGATTTTTATAGTGGCTGCTCCACCACCTATGGCTGGTTTTGTAACACCGATGACTCCTCAGATGGCTAACAGCGTAAATATGGCCGTGAAACATAGCAACGAAGGACCGGTCGAAGACGAACCTGCTAATAAGAAGCTTCGAAATGAAGACTCCTTAATTCCGGAAGCTGTGTTTTTGGCTAGAAATGCGGTACGTACTTTCTCCCTAGATGTTAAGTAAACTTGTCTTATGTTGCTTTTTGTAATTTCTAGAGTCCTGTTACTATTAAAATTACCATTCCCATGGCTCCCGAGAAGCCTGAATGGAAGCTTAATGGGCAAACATTAACATTTACCTTCCCTCTAAGTGAGAACATAACCAATGTAAAAGCTAAAATTCAAGATGAGTTAACTATGCCACCAGCGAAGCAGAAGCTGTTTTATGATGTAAGTTTTAATATATTGCTGATCCAATATTTCGCGCTACATAGCCGATGAAAGTTCAAGAGGTACACTATCGCTCATAATAGTACGGACACTTCCTATTTCCTGCAAAATTTGACCCTTGCTTCAAAACTTTAAACAAAACAATTATAACAAAAATATTTATTCATTTATGACTTATTCCTCATGTCTACACAAAAGAAAAAGTAATAATTAACATTAAAACAAAAGTTAGTTATACTTTCTTCTCGTCGGAAAACCCACCTCTTTAGCAATGATAAAATTACCAATGCCAACTAATACCAACGGTAGTTTCATATTAATATTAATTGGCAAGAATTTGGCTTTAACAACATTGTGTCTGCTGATATATTACGATATGTCGACAGACATTGTGACATTTCCGTATTAAAAGCGATTCGAACTCACATTCAGTTTTCTGGTGCAGTTGGTAGCCAAATGCGCCGGTAACGCAGAGGTCGTGGTTTCAAATCCTATCGTGACTGATATTTCTTCAGGAATTTAAAAACGTTGGTTAAGTGCAAGGTAATTGTAATTTTATCGAAAGTGTTTAGCTTTTTACATGAGGGGCTGATCTCATGTAAAAAGCTAACTTTGAACCGTGCCTCATGAGTGTAATTATTATTATTTTAAAACTGAAAAAATGTTTTATGTAACTTTCTAACACAGGAACTAGCGATTCTTACATGTTCAACTTTTTTATTTCATAGGGTATGTTCTTTAAAGATTCTAACACATTGGCATATTACAACATTCCACCCGGAGCTACAATACAACTGCAGGTCAAGGAACGTGGTGGTCGTAAGAAGTAAAACAATTAACAGATGTTATTGCGAATACAGCTGTTCTCACATTAATTACTTTAACATAGGCATATTAAGTCGGTAGATAATAAAATTCAGAGAGTTTTATAAATCATCGTTTTATTTCACATTATATTTTTTTTTACCTAAATGAATTGACAGACCATACGTACTTGAGACGACGTAGACACCTCCAGGATTAAAATGTTATTTCAGATAATTCGTTGATGCCTTACCTTAAATGACAGTTTGGATTAAAATATGGAATTCGTCGCAATTTTGTGTCCTGTCGTTTTTACGTAGTGAGAAATATATATTGTCACTATTTTGCCTTTCTAAAAATAACAGGATTAATGTTAGTGCATGTTTAAGTATTTTTGTTACAAATGTAGTGGTTAGTGCGCTTTAGTTGAAATTCATCGCATAGTGACAGCCTCATATTTAAAAATATGAGGCGTTTATGTGATATTTTAAAACATATTTTGCAGTGTTATTATTAGTCTTGGCAAAGTGGGGCAAGTTACAGTGCAGTGCGTAGAACAACCGTATCAAGGTTGTACTCGCATCATTTATAATCGTGACCTATATGAGTGAGCATAGGTGACGCGGATGCAGGAATGTTTACACATAAAATAATGACAAAAAGTATGCTGAAACCGTCCTAAGCTATCAATTCCCAAAGTTCAATTAATGCGTTTGAAATAAGCTATTAAGGAAAAACCGTCGAAATGGCGCGATAAAGATACGCCACTTGGTCAACCCGTCCGGACATACCTAGAAGGGGTGCAATCGGAGGTCCTGCTCCAGCGGTCGTATTCACCAGAGTTTGCCTCTTCAGAAGATGATGAAGCGAGCACGTTATGAATGGGCAAAACGTCATCAACATTACACAATTGAAGATTGGCGAAAGGTAAGACAAAATAACTTAAATGAATATGAAAATGTCTTTTCGTTAAAGATCGTATTCAGCGATGAGTCAAAACTAGAAGCTATGACCGAAAGAGCTCATTTTTTTTAGACGACGTCCATTTGAACGCCTTGGTGAAGTTAGTGTACTAAAAACGGTGAAACACCCTCCGTCAGTTATGGTATGGTCCTGTATATCAATCGAAGGTCCTGGAGCACTGTATTTTTGCCAAGGCACTATGAATCAACAGCAATATAAGCGTGTATTGGAGGATGTCTTGATGCCATGTATCAATGATTTACATCCGAATGAGAGTCCTTATACATTGATGTACGATAAGGCACTATGCCACATGGCCAAACTCATCCAAAGTTTTTTAGAAACGCATGCTTTGCCAGTGTTGCCTTGGCCAGGAAATTCTGCCGACCTCAATATGATAGAGAACGTGTGGAATGTTCTAAAATCACGCGTGTATTCGAGAAGAAACAGTACAAGTAGTAAGAAATATTGAGGATGTGTGGCAGAATGACGCTACAATTAGACATACCATTAACGCTAAAAAGAATAAGTGCAATTATAAAAGTATAGTTGTGACGATGTCTATAAATAGTTCTGAATAAATGTATGTTTGTACAATACGTTTTTCATTAAATATTTTAACAAAATCGCTATTTTAGCAAGAGGTCCTAATAAAATGGACAGGGACTGTTAGGTTTTCCTGGTTTGAAGAACAGCGCCGCTGTAGCCAGCTCGTAAATTCCTGAATTACTTGACCAATACTTACTTGTAGAGTATGTTCGCTTATTTACTAGATGAAAGGTTGTACAGTGAAACTCAATGCGCATGCGCAAAAAATATATTTAAAAAATAAAATCTGTGCACAGTTTCCACTCTTGCCTATGTACGGTTACGATGTACGTAAGATATATATATATATATATATATATATATATATATATATTGCAATAATTGCAGTTATTCGAGCTCTCTTATACATGTAATGTACATTAACATGTGTATATGTATGTTTCTTATATGCTTCCGCAGAAGCTTTGTTACAGGCATGTACTAATGCCTCTATCTGTTTGCGTGCACCACTACCTTTTTATAGGGGAGCCAACCCTATTTATTTCTTAAATTTATAAGCGCACCACGGTGCTATGCTTATTTATATGTCCCTTTCCGGGAGCCTAATATATTTTCCTTGTTTTAAATTTGCCTAAGGGACTTGGCCCTGTATCATTGGCTTGTATTTGTACTTGAACCAAATACGTTCGTTATTTACACATTTATAGGGGAACCCACCCTATCTCTTAGAGCTTGAACGCCTGGTCGAGCGCGACAGTAGCGGTAATAGCCGATCTCAAAACAAAAGTAATGTCACAGCTACCCAGGCGTTCTCGTTTGAAATAATACGCTATGTGCAATCTTTAGCTCTCTGCTACTGCGCCCCAAAGAAGGGAAAAAGCCAGTAGCCAGCAAATGTGCGAAATGCGCACCGACAAGTAAAACGGAGCGATGATGCCGAACTCGTCCGCTACGACGAATAACTAAATGAAAAAATTTCTAAGTCCCGATACGATAATGGTCCGAACAAACGTACAAAAGACAACGGGCGCTGCGGCCGCAACGACCGTCAGCAAGAAGCGGAGTGATCGTACTTGTAGAAGATGCTTATACATGTGCGCCGACAATCTTACCAAAATGATTTCCGACACAAACTTAACCGAAGACTAAGAATATGTATAGACGACAACGAACGCAGTAGCCTCGACGGACGATGATAGAAAATCGAGAATTTGTACTTATTAAAGAAATCTATACACGTGATCCGACAACCTTACCAGAATGACTCCCGCTAGAAATAAATGTATAGACGACAACGTCCTCGACGATTCCCGCCAAAACTAGAAACTATTAGAAACTTCCAATAATCATACGACGACGTTACTGTCCACGTTACGACGAGGTACGAAAGGTGACCGAGAGTGCATGATCGCTAATACCTCGACCGTCGCGCGGGAGACGACTGCCTGCGCTTGTGTATATTAAATTTTAAGAAAACTCCCATTATTTATTCAACGACGTTGCACTGAATGATTGTTAAATTTAGTTTAGTAGTTTTAGCTAGAGTATTGTGAATGGCCAGCTTGCATACATATACAATGCTTAATGTACACTAGGGTGACAGAATAAAATAGACACCTACTAATTCAAAAAAAGATTCTATTCTGTTATATATACAAAATATTTTAAAATTTTTAAATTAGACTAATATTTTGTCGATCAACCATTACTTGCGTAAAGTGCTGCGAGTCGTCTTGGCATAGAATCTATTAAATGATTAATGGTATCTTCCGGAATATTTAACCACTTTTCTGTAACAGTTGCCACGAGTTCTTCCTTATTGCTGGGTTTTCGGGGTCGTTTCGTCTTATTTGTCTGGATTATGTGCCAAACATTCTCTATCGGATTCATGTCTGGTGATTGGCCTGGCCATGGTAAAATCCGAATCCCCTGTTCCTCGTTCCATGTGGTTGTTGTTCTTGCTTTGTGGCAGGGTGCTCCATCCTCCATAAAAGTGGCGTCTTCTTTAGATAAAATGGCATTGTCGAATATCGGTAGTAGTCCTTCTGTTAATATTTGGATATATTTTGCCGCATTTACATTTCCGTCGCAGATTATTAATTGCGATCTTCCACCATACCATATCGCGCTCCTCACCATGATGTTCACACCGCCGTATTTCACCGTCTGATGCAAAAATTTGTCATCCAGTTGCTGTGACGAACGTCTCCATACCCACGTACGATCACTATCACCGAATTGGCAGTATCTGTTTTCGTCTGAAAAAATGACAGACCGCCAAAACTCTTCGGGCTTCGTTCGCATTTCGATTGCCCAAGCCATTCGGCGCCGTTTTTGAAACGCCGTAAGGAGAGGTTTTTTCTTTGCCACCCTTTTATACATCCCCATACTATGGAGGTATCGCAGAACGGCGCGCTGACTTTTCTGTGAAGTTGCCGCAAGCTCAGCTGTACTTTTTCGCGGTTCTCTTAACACTTCGCGCACAAGCACCCTTTTACTTCTTTCAGAAGGTCCGGCACGACCTGGTCTCGGCTCCACTGTTGTTTTTTCCTTGCGTTTAAATTGTGTAATCACACGGTTAACTGTGGACAACGGAATATTTAAAAATTTACTTTTTCACGTTGCGAAGCGCCGCGTTCACTCTGGCCAACGATGCGACCACGGATGAAGTCGCTAATATCACTCGCACCTTGTAAGCGAGGCATAGTTGTAACGATACTAAACTATGACGAATTCCTTCCGATACATCTACCCCTACCCTAATGACAAGAGAAACTTCTTAATTCGTTCTTAGAATTTAGCTGTTTACATATTTATACCGCTTTACCTGGTGTCTATTTTATTCTGCCACCCTAGTGTACATACATATTAAAATAAAATTGGATATATTCTAAGAGACCAAAATAAATAAATGATAAAAATGAAAATAAAGTAATATTCTAAATGAAAATAAGGTAATAATGCTAACCCATACGGTTACAAAGAAGATAAAATCATATAAAATACATTTCCTTAGAAACTTAAAATTCATTTCGAAAAACAATATTAAGTCCTTAACAGGGACTGTATATGTCTGCGAATTACAGCCTTTTGGGAGTGCTCTATTAAGCAGCATGATCGTGTTTGATATTATTTTCTAAACATTTTAGATGCGTTTTTAACCAATAACTGGTTAAGAGGCTAATATTTCCGATGAAGCTGCACACCTCGATGCAGTCGACACTTATTCTCACCTGATATAACAGGATACAAAAATGAGTCGATGACTGGATCACCTTGAAAGAAATAGAATTCTTTACTCGTGGAATCCGTTTATTGCCTGAAAGATGGGGGTTTAATATTTTCATATTCAAACAATGTTTTTTGTCTATACAAAAAAACGATTAAAACTTATTCCCATGCTCAATAATTCTAGCGAAAATTTTCGGGGAGTGTACTTAAATATTGAAAAATAATTATTTCGAAAATTTCTCTTGTTTATTTTTATCACAAATCCATAACAGTAACACATAATAAATTACATTTATAAATACTTTATACATTCAAATATAGTCATCATATCACAATCGTTATTGCCATTTGTGTTTGTAAGTTACATAAATTATTAAAAGTACCTGTACAAATCATGTAAAAAAAAAACAAGCAAACAAACAAACAACAAAAGAAATACTCAAACACAACTCGTTTCACACAAGATTTTTTTTTATTAACTATTTAGAAATTAAATATGTTTACGCCTTATACTCAAATCGAGAGGTAGGTCTACATCCATATGATTGTCTTTTAAATTGTACGAATCAACGTACATCCGCCTGGAATCGGAAAAGTATGGATCGATAAAATTATTCCAGGGTCGTATCTCCTTTTCTTGTATATTAATTAGGGCGTTTATACCTAAGCACTTCGATAGATAACAGCTGTGAGTGCAATTACAAGTAGGAGGTGGATTAGGCTGATACGGCGGCTCTAATGATTTATTCAAGTTCGTTCCGTAATTGATTTCATCCACTCGTGGTCTTATCTCTTCGTAGTCCTTTTTATCTATATCGGGTACTTCCCTTTGATTATTTAGATTTTCGCTATTTATCTTGTTGACCTGATTATTTTCGTTGACGAAATGCTTATAGGTTTTCACGTGCTTACGTAAGCTGCTAGGATCGGTGTAACGTTTAGGGCAACCTGGGATCTTGCATTGGTACGGTTTTTCTACCTGATGCGTTCTTGTGTGTTTGAATCTATCGCTGGAATTGGAGTAGGCCTTGTTGCAACCTGGGACGGGGCAGATGTAAGGCTTTTCCCCACTGTGGGATCTCGTGTGAATTTTCAAATTTTCTGCTCGTGAAAATGACTTGCTACATAAACTGCATTGGTGTGGTTTCTCGTTCGTGTGGGTTCTGACGTGTACTAGCATTTTGTACCTGAAAATTAAGAAAATATGCATTGTATCTCCATGTTAATATACGACGGGACATGCAGACGTAAGCACTTAACCAGACTAACCAACAAGAAAGGAAATACGATAATAAATACAACTGAATTGAAGGATGCATGGAAAACATATTGAACAACTGGATATAAATACCAAAAAAACAAAATTAATGGTCATATCTTTATCATTTTCTTTCTTGCGTTTGCGAAAAAATTAGATCTTTCCAGTTTCCACACTTTTTATTTCATTTCATGAACACCCTGTATATAAGAATTTCGTTTTGCTTTCAAATCATAATAATCCCACTACTACACTGTCTGCTTAAATGAATCTGTAAAGAGTCACAATTGCAAATATTGATTAACTGAATCTAACTGAAATACAGGGTTAAGGATGTTTCAAATCCATTATCTTAAAAAAATTTAACATGTATTTCACGGTCTTGAAAAGAGAATAGTAGGACTATCTTTTATTGAAAGCATATTAATATCTGAACGTTACTTAATTAACCTACAGAATAAAGTAGTATATACCTCATATTTGTAATGTTTTCATTAAGGAACTGGAGCTTATTAGTTCTAGCTATTTGTATCTAGATTTCGTTTCAAAAACGTTGATTGTAATTTACTTTAATTCAAAAGTTTGCGTGAATTTGCGAAGTTTGAACATTTAACGTGATTTTCCAAGCTCTTTTTGTTCTTTCTGTCATTTCATTTTTGTTCACAGATCGATCAAAATCAATGAATGCATTAAAATTAATCAATTAAGAGTTTAGGCTAATTTTAAATAAATATTACAATAATAAAATATCACGGTGTAGGGGTGTTCTAGAAACGCCAGTTGAATATAGTTAATGTAACTTCCGTTGGTTTCTTAATGATATTTGTTATTATTAATCTAATTTCCTTGGTATTAGTAACGTTAAATTTTTTATTTAATTAGTTTGTGAAATTAAAAAATTTACGGTTCCGGTAGGATTCGAACCTACTGTTCGCTAGAGAAGCGCCTTATCCACTTTCGCTACGGAAACTGTATGGAGAAATCGCTACTTTAAATACCCTGAGGTATTGATAGCTGCAGATATGTATCTAACCTCTAGACAGACAAAATATTTAATATCAATGCCAATTATTTTCAATTATAGATAATTTAATTGATAATGCACTTGCCATTGATATTAAACATTGTGTGTGTGTAGATATTAAAGATATATTTGCAGCCATCAAAACATCGAGATATTTAAAGTAACCATTTAAATTTAGTTAGTTAAATAGCGATTTGTTCATATGGTTACCGTGAAGTAATGGAAAACGCTCTTATTTACCGAGGTGGGTTCAAATCTTAACGGGACGGTGAAATTTTTAATTTCACAAACTAATTGTATTAAAGTACAAACAGCAATGAAATGAATACGTAGGCTTACAGGGCCAGAGTCAGCAATAAACGAAATTGGTCCGTGTTATGATGAGATATATAGAAATGAAATAAGAGTAATAGGAAAAAGAAATAAAAAGAAGAAACATGAAAAAAGGGGGCGGCGAAAAAGAAAGAAAAGGTTAAAATAGTAAGAGAAGGAAGGAAAGATAGAAAAAAGGGGGAAAAAGAAAGAGAAGAAAAAGAGAAAGGTGAGATCTTGAAGTTTTTTCTTCAGGAGAAACAGAGAAACCAAAGTGGCATGGTAACTCGACGTGTAAACCACGCTAAAGGCGAAACAACTATGGCAGAAGGTCACGGTAACACGATGTGTTAACCACGTTAGAGGAGAAAACCTTTTGGAATCGTCCAATTTTGGAAGTAGCTCGTTTATTGCAAACTGCAATTTAAAGTTTTAACAAAAGAATGTGCTATGTCTTTCATTAAATTTTCATTTAAATTTGGGAACACTGTGCAACAGTAACGTTTTTCGAAAGTCAAACCTTGACAACTCTCATAGCAAAGGCAACAAGATAATAAATAATCTAAGTGATAAGAGAAGTTTTCAATAAACTGATTTTACTATGACAATTGTTAGTTTAACTTTCGAAAAACACTACTGTTCCACAAATTTAAATGAAAATTCACAGGTTGCTCTGAATTAAAATTTAATGGAAAGTATACTATATAGAGAAAATTATGTAATGATACTGAAATTCCTTCATAGTTTCAGACCGGACGATATGTTGGGGACTTATCGTTACACAAATAGGCAAAAGTTCTTAGAAGGCTTTTAAAAGGTAGCTAATTAAAGTTGTGTCTAATATGGATTTAATTTTTAAATTTTAATGAAAAATCATACGAATCTCTAAAAGTGTGTGGGTCATTATTAAATTCGAAATACCTTTTGTTATTTCAAATTTCGAACACATTCTACACAGATATTCCTTGATCTTAGTTGCCTTCGATTTTATCCCTTCGGAAATACAACCGTTTATTCTCGTACTTACCTCGCATTAAAGCCTTTATTATTTCTTGCACATCCTTCCCAACCGCAATAGTATAACCCTCCAAGTCCGCTGATGGCATGCACTTTGCTCACATGATCCGATAATTTATCCAAAGACTCGAACACTATCCCGCAAGATCTCCAGCAACATCTTGTCTCGGTTGCTTTCGAAGAAATAGGCGGAGGTTTTCCCTGAATCGGTTCTGGAGAAATATCGACACTTGATATGGAATTATCACTGTCACTCTATAAATAAGTTCAATACACGAGAATTAGTCATGCGATTGTTTTAGTTGTTAAAAGTCGAATAAGGAAAAGAATAAGGAGGCTAACCTGCATGCTGCTCGGCGAATTGGGTATCATAAATTCCTCGCTCATCTTTGGTTCCAATTCGAATCGTCGGAGGTACGAGTAGGTTGTAGTTATCGGAGGTGAAGCGTAGATGTATGGATGGTAGTAATGTAGAGGGCTGCCTTCAACCATCCTGTGATCGTAACAAATCATCATAACCTTTTTTAATACACCGAAAGTGTGTAGGACAACGTTTAGATAAGTAATGGCTATGAATGCACTAGCTACCAAACTTAAATAGATATTAAATCAGAATGTATAGATTATTCGCGCTGTATCTGTTTTTGTTGCTCTTGCTCGACTGATAATTCCGTTCGAGATGAAGCTTAAGGATTTTACGAACGCTTTTTCGAATTGATAAGGAAACGCTTCGAGCCAGTCGAGAATTGTCGTCCTCCTCTATCATATCTATTCGCAATTATTTATCCTCGTTATATTTAACTCGTAGGGGGCAAAGTAACAATTTCATTTGGATCTCTAAAAGAAGTACTAACCACGCATAAGTAGTGATATAGAACCAGTAAAATCCGGTTGGAGTTTTTATGGATCATGGAGGTTCTGATAATTTGCGATAGTAGCGAAGTTGTCTGACCCTATTACTAGTTATAACCGGTTTTTATCTCTTGATGCTTAGCTGAAATTACATCAGTGTGCTGTGGGTTTTAAACGCAGTACGTATATACATAAGTTAATCCGAGAAACAAGAGATAAAGACGAGGACGGCGTTTGTTTGGATCTGTAATTCTTTTCGACGCATTGATAATATTTACTATTTATGTACGTGCTGGAAGACAAACATTGCGGATATGTATGTATTGCGCTTATACGCCTAAAACTGGGTGCCTAATGACTGTTACGCGTGCTCACGATGACGTTGAGATAATTTTTCGAGTGTCTCAGGGCCGTCTGTCTCGAGTACCTGCACTATCCGAATGCTATTGAATCATATCGTCGCGGTATTATGCATTGTGTAGACGATGGTATCTCGTGCAAATAATTAGAGATATATTTGGATGGTTATAGTATATTATAAACTATGCAAGGGTATATTAAAAAAATGTTCTTATTCTATTATGTATATAACATGCGTTCAAATAAATTTTACCTCAAAGTAGCCTTTGAAATTATAACTATATGTTAGTTGATTACTGAAACTCTTAATACTAATTTTCTTTGATATACGAGGACGGACCGGAATCGACAAGAAAAACACGGTATTGGTGTGGTTTTTTATTTTTATTTTTCGATGTAGTCTCCTCGAAAGTCAATACACTTTTTCAAACGGAGCTCCAGTCTCTTCAAGCCGTCGGAAAAGTGTTTCGAGGTTTGCAAAATAGCCATCTGTGGCGGCGATGACCTCCTCATTTGAGGCAAATCTCTTTCGTCCCAGTGATTTTTTCAGGTTTGGGAATAAGAAAAAATCTCTGGGGGCTAGGTTCAGTGAATCTGAAGGATGAGAGATTAATTCGTAGCGCAATTTATTCAATTTGGACACGACAACGCGGGATGAATGAACCGGTGCATTGTCGTGGAAAAGGACTTTTTGCCGCTGCGGGAATCTCAAGAAGTGGATCGATGGATCGATCTTTGCTTCTTTCGCAGCCGATTCACTCGGAAAAGTCCATTACTTCGCCTGTTCCCTGGTGTTTGGTATGTAGTGGTGGATACAAGTCTTAACCATGGTAACGAAACGCATGAAGAAATCCCTTGGATTGCGTTGGATCCTGGCCAGACACTCCTCCAAAACGGTCACCCGATTTCGTTCTTGCTCGGGTGTGAGCAAATGCGGCAGCCATCGCGCCGAAAGCTTTTTCATACCCAAGATTTCGTGTAGGATATGGCCAACGCATTCTTCTGAGATATATGTTGTCTCTGCTATCTCTTTCAGCTTGAATCGTCGATCGGCTAACACATGAATCTTGCCGACCATTTCATCGTTGGTAGCGGCTTTTGGGCGTCCACTGTGTGATTCGCCATTTGTGCTTGTGCGGCCACGTTTGAACTCGCTCATCCAAAAGCTGTTGGTCGAAAATGATGGAGTACATCCGCCATGAACCTCTAACAAAATGTTTCGAATATCCGTGGCCGTTTTTCCAGCCATCCAGAAGAGTGTTTTATCACTGCACGAAATTCGATTTAATCCACTTGCTACACAAGACACTCTTAAACAGCAACTATTAATAGTAGACGTCCGAAATCTTGACAGTTGTCATAAAAAAAGTTGCCTTTGCCGACCAATGAATCTACTTTATCCGTACGCTATCTGTTGCCGATTCCGGAAACATTTCAGGTCGCCCTCGTATATAACAAATTTTACCTCATAATTGGTGTAAGCTATTTGAATGACATGACAAATGTCAAAATCACAAAGCGAAAATTTTTAGCTGATTGAAATATGTTTATTTGTAACAAACAAGTTGGACTTTATAAAAATTGTTGAAAGTGGCATCCACCTTGTTCGAGACATTTCTTACATCTTCTTCTAATAGAGGAAAAAAACGTTTTGTAGGAGCATATCGTCAATTTCTTTAATTCTTTCAGCAATTCTGATTTTAAGGTTTGCAAGATCGGGTATCTGTACTCGATATATCACAAGATCTTAGTGGAAATGTTCGATGTTTAAACTTATCGACCGATTTTGAAAGAATTGCAATGGCATATTCATTGTTTCGCCTGTTGTGTGTGCTCTAGCTCCGTCTTGTTGAAACTAGCTCTGTGTTGTTTCTTCTTCATTAAACTGTTCGATAAATGGCATAATAATTTCTTGTCGATACTTTTCTTCTGTTAAGGTACCGCCAAAAAAATAAGGCCAATAATTCTCCTTCGACCAATCGCACATCGTACACCAAATTATTATCAATACAATTATAATAAATTGGAACGGTTAGCATTTGTATGCATCACAGAAGTTACGAAAAGATGCCCAACCGCGGCGCTTGAGATCATTTTAGACCTTATACCCCTACACTTAGTGGTGGAGGGGGTGACCTATGCGGTAATGTACAGACTAATCAGGGCGGGGACTGGAGGGAACGAAACTCTGTGCCAGAGAGCTTGGTCATCTCGAGTGGAACCTTTCCCACTTCTAAGTCTGCCGAACGATGAAATGGTTAGGAAGTATAGTTTCGAAAAGAACTTCCTTACAAAGCTAAATGACAAGAAAGAATGGAAGGGAGAATCCGTCACCTACTTTCTAAAGGTAAACACCTTTAAATGGTGTGCGGATGGTTCCAAAACTGATAAAGGAACAGGGGTATCCTGGTCAGGAACTAAATATTCAGAGTCAATTCGAACATACCCTAGGGTCTTTCAGGCAGAAATCAATGCGATTGGAAGATGTATTTCGTTGATGAATTGGCTATTGTTCATTCCGATTATGTCTTTGATGTAGTCTTTAATGAAACTAAATAACGAAACTCGAATATGGTATTGGTACACTGAAATACTTCACTGTTCTAACCACAATTCTTCACTTCTTTAGTAGTAATGGTGAACAATTCAGTATTACTGAAAAGTTGTTGTTAGGGAGACAGTGAAGTGTTGTTGTGTTGATTGTAGCTGCTAAAAATAGTTCAACTTCTATTACAAGTTCTAATATTATAGACCGACCTCATCAACATACTAAATTTCCAGAATATTCGGATTTGTAACAGCAAAGAGTGAAGACATGTAGTTTCGATAGGTGGGTAGTTGATGAAAGTAGTAGAGAGTTAGTTGTACAAACTGGCGTGATTAGAAAGGGCAAATGCGCAAACTTTTGACTTATTCGTATTGTCCCCAACACCACATATGGCGTAGAAGCAGGGGTTAAAGTAGAATACTGTAGAGAAAGTCAATAGAAAAACTGTTTACAAATTTAATTAGAGGTCACTAAATAAGACGCGTCTAATTATTATTTTGAAAGTTCTCGAAAAATAGAAAACTGTATGTAACGAATTAGAATTATCAAATCATTGATTGTAAGTACGTATAAATCTAATAAGAGGAGATTTTGAAAAGGATTAGTATAAAAAATTCCTTTACTATTTCCGATGTTTACACATGTCGCTCGTTTTATAGGCATACAGTTATTGGAGACGCACATTTGGTGACTTGAATACCAATGAGTTGTTTTTTCAAAGGGGACAAGTTTATTACCTTTTACATATATAATTGGAAAATTAAACTACTCCAAACCGTTTAACGAAAAATGTAAATTTATCCTTAAACTGTCAGAGACCATAAAACAAATGCTGAACTAAACATTTTCTCAGTGGGAATTACGGAAAAGTTGTGTTTTATTTGAATGTCTCCACAATTTCTACCATTTTCTCTTTATATTCTATTAGATTTGAAAAAGGGACCATGAACAATAACCTGGTGGTTTGATAAAATCTAAAATCTTATTACATTAATAGTATTTAAAATTTTTGCTTACAAATGAAGCGGTTAGAACTGAAGCCACCAAGTAACAAATTTTGAGATATACGCGTCTATGTATCTATATTGTTCAATCTATGAATTAGGTTATATCTTTTTTGAGCTCAAAATTCAATAACGTAATTGATTTCATGAAGATAAGACACTCGACTATGCAGTTTTAGTGTTATGAAAATTTTATTTAGTAAAATTAAGTATTGCCAAAGTTCGTAATATTATTTGTCGGCAATATTTGTTATTGTGGCGGTAAAATATCATATCTAAAAAATGAGATGTGATGAGATTAGTAAAGAAAATGTTCTATCATAAACCAATCTAAACGGAAAATTGAGAAATACAAGTAAGGATGCCTAGAAACACGCGAAAGCAATTCTAGGTAATACTCAACAGTGGAGGTCGATAAATCATGCAATATCGAGAAATTGATAATCTATTTGTTGTTTAAGTAAATCCAGTTTCATTGAAAATATTTACATTGACGGAATTTTGAGTATCTACTGGATAATATACGTATTTTCTCTTGGTTTAGGATTAGAGGTTCTTTAGTCATTATCCCTTTCCGGGTATAGTGGAGATTTTCTAAGTTCAGTTGTACGTCATTAAAAATTTATGACGAAATTGTGACGTCTGCTTGTTTTGTATATTTTTTGACAAACAACACTAATCTATAACGCAAATAAACTAGGTTATAGTTATAGATGTGTCGTATGGAGACTTTTGGATTTGTTTTTGACTTTTGCAAATAATTCAATGCATTTAAGCATTTATACATACACTACCGCTCAAAAGTGTTTAGGCACTCCCACTGACAGCAAAAATGTATAAAAACTCAGCAAAAATGTTAATAATATTTATTTTTTTATGTACAGATACACGTACATGAATTTAGACTGTTTTGAGTTACCATTATTGCAAATATTTTCTGTATAAAATATAATACATTTTTTTAATGTTATTTTCTCTCTGTAGTTCATCTTCGACGCATAATTTGCCGAAGATATTAAAAAAAAACAAATAATCTGTTCAAAGTGTATTTCCTCACAGCAATATACGTGACAAATATGAATGAGGTAGAAAAGTTATATCTGTAATTTTTATAAATACCTCGTTCATTAAAATAATAATA
Source organism: Trypoxylus dichotomus (assembly GCA_023509865.1). Classification (NCBI taxonomy): domain Eukaryota; kingdom Metazoa; phylum Arthropoda; class Insecta; order Coleoptera; family Scarabaeidae; genus Trypoxylus; species Trypoxylus dichotomus. Next base: position 43,643,815 of record CM042081.1, read on the forward strand.
TCCTATATAATTTTGTAAAAGTGCTTGATGTCGTTCTTCTCACGAATACGATTTGAAAGCAATTTCATAGAAATTTTCGTATATAATTAGATTTTAAAGTCTTTTTCTAAAATGCATAGGGGAACCTCAGTCATATATTTAATATATGAATATTTGATCAAGACGATTTATGGAGATATATCGAATAGTTTAGACGGTAAAAGCACATCTATTAAATACGAAGTATAACCAGTTATTCATCCTAGGAAATTGATATTCCTTGAAAATGAGCCAAGGGAGAAGACTGTCTAAAGGTAATATTTTAAATTGAGGAAATTATTTAATTACATACGTTTCGTGATGCAGAATTTGCGAGAGATATGAATAAAGATGCTGTAAAACGTTCCATCACCCCAGCCAAGTGGTTATTGGAAATGTTACTAGTATGGCCAGGAATACATAGCAAACGCATCGCAATAGCTGATTGGATAATTTTCACGAACATTTTGGTAGCTGAAATATTTCATACCGTTTACGCAATAGACCACAGGGGAGATATCGTTGCCGCATTGTTGGTATCTGCTACTGTAACCACGACGATGGAAGTAAGTTTGCTTCAAATTCCTTTATTCCCCAAACAGTCGTTGCAAAAATTTCGAACATTGCAGAGCTTGGTTAGATTGCATGTAGTGATTTTCAAGAAAGATATACTGAACGACATCCTTTATAATATTTGGAAAAATTTTTGGCCTCTTGCGTCCATGACTATTAAAACATCGAAAAGACTAACCGTTAAATGTTACGTAATGGTTGCCTTAACGGTTGCAAGTTTTGGAACGGCAATAGTTTGCAATTCAACCATTACCCTATTCCCTTACCTCCTCGAAAATGATTTAATCTTAAAATCGGAATTTCCGTTTCAATGGAATCGAGCTTACGTGTACGAGGCAATTTATATTTGGCAGTACGTTATTTGTTGGTATGCGCTAATAATCGTCGCCGTCTTCGATTACCTGGTTGTCGCGATTATGGCCGTTTGTGTCGTGCAATTTATCGTCTTGCAGAAGGTTTTTAAAAATATTCTGACGCCCAATTCCAGATATCATAGAACGGTATTGTTTGGTAGGCAAATTTCGAATAGGACTATCGTCCAAAGATGTCTGGAGCAGCAAATAGTGCTTATTGAGTATTAATACCACGAATATTATACGAGGGCGACCTGAAATGTTTCCGGAATCGACAAGAGATGGCGCACGAAGGTTGAAGGGGATTCATTGGTAGGCAGGGGCAAGCTTTTTATGGTTACTGTCAAAATTTCAGACGTCTACTGCTAATAGTTGTGTGGTGCGAGCCTCATCGACTCTCTGCAGAAAGGAAGGATGATCACGGGCAATGCAACAGCGATTTATTGACACGATTCGATGCAGTATTGAAGGAGAAATGGCCTCGACCACGACAATGCACCGTCTCATTCATTCCGCATCGTTGTGTCCAAATTGAATGAGTTGCACTACGAATTAGTTTTTCATCCTTCATATTCACTGGACGTAGCCCCCAGCGGCTTTTTCCCATTCCCAAACCTGAAAAAGCACTGGGAGGAAAGAGATTTGTCTCAAATGAGGAGGTCATCGCTATTGCAGATGACTATTTTGCAGACCTCAAAACATTCAAACCACACCAATACCGTGTTTTTCTTGTCCATTCCGGAAACATTTCAGCTCGCCCTCGTACTGTTGCAAATGTAATATAGATTTTTATTTTTTCAGTATTTGCGAAAAATTGCAAAGTATACTGAGGTTTCTAATGCTTGTTCAATTTTTTAACAGTGTAGCGGCGATTTGTTCGTCATGCATTGTATTGGTATGCATATTTTCCTGCTGTTAATGATCTACATTATTCATTTGAATATCATCCGTGTTTTTGTAGAAAGTCGAACCTAGTCAATTTTTTAAGATGCTAACCTACGCTACAGCTCACATGTTTCAATTGTTTAGTTATTGCTTGGTTGCACATGAGCTATCTGAACAGGTAAGTGATTTTACATTCAAATATTGAAATTGATTGTTATCAAAAGAAGTATACGAGGTGAAACAGTCAATAAACAACCGATTTTTACTTTTAACACAGGTTTTGTAGGTAATACATTTGTGGAATAGTAAGGTTTACTTCAAACTTCAGGTTATTATTAATTTAATTAATTATTAATAACTACTAAAGGTTTTGTAAGAAACGCGTGCAAAATTAAGATATCTAGAAATATGTTAAAAATTACGGCAAAGGTAGGGGGAATCTCGAAATTATTAAGAATCTCAGAAATAAAAATTATCTTTACCTTAAAGCAGATAAAGGAAACAAAATTGATTGGACAAACCGGATTACTATAACACATGGGCTGAAAAGCCCCGGGCCTAACACATAGATGACGCTAGTTTTATTGCAGTCACCTATCTCTAAGTTAGTACTAACCTTCAAAAGACAGCTGTTAAAATTTCATAATATTCTATTCATTAGTTTGTGAGTTATTGTGCTAAGAGTCACGCTACTTTTGTTATTTTCAAAACAATGGATCAAAAACAATTTCGTGTTTTAATTTTACAATGCTTCTTGATGGGAAAAAATACCGTTCAAGCGAAGTAATGGCTTGAAAAGTGTTATGGGGACTCCGCTCCATCAGAAACAACAATAAAACGTTGTTTTGCTGACTTCAAACGTGGTCGTAGAGACATCGATGATGCAGAACGCAGTAGACGTTCAAATGAGGCGGTAACACCAGAAAACATCAAAAAAATCCACAAAATCGTTTTGAATGATCGAAAAGTGAAGTTGCGTGAGTTAGCTGACAAAGATATCAAAAGAACGTAGTGAATTTATATTGCATGAGCATTTGACTATGAGAAAGCTCTGTTCAAAGTGGGTGCCGCGTTTGCTCACTGTTGACCAAAAACAAGAACGTGTTGATGATTCTGAGCAGTGTTTGGCCATGTTTAAACGTAACAAACCGGAATTTTTACGTCGATATGTGACAATAGATGAAACATGGATCCATCATTTCACTCCGGAATAAAAACGATCGTCATCTGAGTCGACAGCAACTGGTGAACCTCGTCCAAAGCGCCCGGAAGCACAACAATCGGCTGGAAAGGTTATGGCCTCGGTATTTTGGGATGTGCGTGGTGTAATATTAATCGACTATCTTGAGAAAGGAAATACCATCAACAGTAAATATTATATAGCGTTATTGGAGCGTTTGAAGGCCGAAATTGCAAATAAACAATCGCATGTGGCAAAGAAAAAAAATGTTGTTTTATCAAGACAACGCACCGTGTCACAAGTCAATCAAAACAATGGCAAAACTACATGAATTGAACTTCGAATTGCTCCCACCTCCACTGTATTTGCCAGATTTGGCTCTCAGCGACTACTGGCTATTCGCAGACCTCAAAAAAATGCTCGCCAGTAAGAAATTTCGCACGAATGAAGAGGTTATCGCTGAAACTGAGGCCTATTTTGAGGCAAAAGATAAATCGTTCTACAAAAGTGGTATTGAAATGTTAGAGCGGCGCTGGAATGATTGCGTTGCTCTTGATGGAGATTACGTTGATGAATAAAGCTAATTTTGAACCAAAAAAACCGTGTTTTCTTTGTTAGGCCCTCGGACTTTTCAGCCCATGTGTTAATTGAGTCGACACTATGTTAACGTCAAGACCGTACAGAGAATTAAGAAAACAACCCTATTTTCTATGATAGGAGTCATTAAAGACACTATTAAGAATTGCCCCAACTTAATAATAACATGGCATTTAAAGTAACACATTCAAATCCCACGATTCCAAAAATGTATTGCTTATCGAAGATTCACAAACCAGGTAATACCATGAGACCAATTGTCTCGGACATTGACTCCCCAACATACAAATTGTCCAAATGCCTAGTGAATGAATACAAGAATTTACCCCACAGACTAGATATGCTTGGTGTAGAAAACTTTTTAGTATTTGTAAATAAGATTGAACTAACAGAAGGGGAAATACTAGTATCGTTCGACGTTTGTTCACTTTTCCCAAGCGTACCATTTCCGGAAATTATGGAATATTTGGTTGAGTTTTTGAAATTAAACAACGTGGATGACGTGAATATAAAAGATTAACAAAATTGTGTATACCACAAAATTATTATTAAACAGGTTGGGACAATGGTTAGGACATACCTCGTACAATATCACCACATCGGCTTTTCCTCGCCTTCTTTTATTTGATACAGGTACCCTTTTCCAAAATGTATCGTTTTGTATGTATAAAGTAAGAACTTTCGGTGTTGACAATTCAAATACATCCAAATGTATACATTTTTAAAGATTAAACTTTAAAGTTTGATATTTAACTTATTTTAGAGTGGAAATATGGCGAACGCTATATATAGTTGCAACTGGGAAACCTCTGACGACCTTCAATTGAAGAAAGCTATAATTTTCATGTTACAAAGAAGTCAAAAGTTGCAGGTTTTTACTGCTGCAAATATTACAGAAATAAATTTACTCAGCTATGTAAAGGTGAATATAACGTAATGGGTATGCAAGTTGAAAACGTTTATTTTTGCATTTTCCAGGTTTTAAGATTAGCGTTTTCTTTTTATACATTATTTAATAGTCTGGTAGATAAGAAATATGGTGGCTAATCTCAAATAAGGTGGAGACCTGTTACGGCTTTCACTATTTACTTTTTTCATATCAATATTAGTGCATGCTAAGATTACATATGTAACTGTTTACTTATAGAGGAACACCGGTAGTTTGGTGACAGGTAATAGAACAATTAATCCGCGAAATTAAATTCCTGAAAAAATATCAGTCACGGTAGGATTTGAACCCGCGACCCCCGCGTTTCTGGCGCATTGTGCTACCACTACATCACGTGAGCGAATGTGAGTTCAAATCGTTTTTAAAACTGATTTGAAGCAAGGAAATTGTAATTTTGCCATTACTAATACCTAGTTAATATTAATGTTAATATTAGTGTAATTAATAAAACAATTATTCCCTTGAAACTGGTTTTAATGGTTCATTTCGTTTTTCCTCATTAACAAGAGAATGCCGGTCATGATATGTTAAATTTTGATGAAACTCTAAAAGTTGAAACAGTATCCCATTGTAAGAACAACGTAATTTTTGTAGCAAATTAATTGCCTGTGTTCGAACTGCAGCCCCCTCGAAAACTTGCACGATTCCAATATATTTTGGAAACTATAACAGATTTAAATTATTTTTTAAAACATTGAAAGTATACTACGCAATTTCAAGGATCATATAAATTATTTTCGGATAAGTTATATGATGAGGGTTTGAATACTCAATGCCTTCCATTTCTGTTACAATTTCTTTTCTTTATTCATGAGAAATAAAGTCGGTTCTATGTACAAGTTAGTGCTGTTATTTTAAGCAGTCTAAGTATTGAAGATACTAAAAAATAATGATAAAGCTTGATATACATACATAGATGATTGTTGCTCTATATAGATATAGAGAGAAGTAATTCATGACGAGTACCAGATGAAACCGGTCTTTATTGGAAATTATTACCTACGAAAACCTAGGTTGCATCACAAAAATCTGCTCCGGGTAGAAAGGCGGAAAGACAACGCATAACTTTTCTAGCGTGCATTAATGCCAGTGGTCCACACAAAATAAGGGCCACTAGTAAAAGGAAAGGCAAAAAGTCCACGTTCATTTAGAAATTTTAAGAGTTCCGTTGATTACAACAAAATCCTCTTGGATGACCAAAGGCATATTTCTGGAATGGTACCAGAATGATACATATTCAATTTGTTGCTGAAAGATTTCTTAAGAAAGCAAAATCTTCAGTTCATTCCGACCAACGTAATTCCACTTATCCAACCGATGGATCAAATTGAAATAAAAATTACTAAATTGTATTATCGAAAATGTTTACTTTTGTCAGCGTTATCAAAAAATCCTAAAAACATGTCTGAATCTTTAAAGCAAGTAACCTTGGGTGAAGTAATTATAAATTTAGATATGGTATGAAATGCCCTTAACCAGCAAACAATCAGAATGTTTTGGAAAAATTTGCTGTACTGCAGTGATGATTATGACGATGAAGACAATGTACCGCAATAATTAGAACACTTACTATCTGATGCTGAAGTTATTGACAATGCATCATCGGACGCTCTCAAATTGTTAAAAGCAATAATTCCCAATAGTGCTTGCACAATTACCGATGTTAGTTTATGGAATGATGATAAAGAGATGGATGATGCACATGAAGAGGAAGATGGGGTGAGTGAAAATGACGACCCGCCGATTGAAATAAAAAATATAGTGAGCGACACGGAAGCTCTAGGAGTGTAGCAGTGTAGAGCACCACGTTTAATAACAGCCGAAGCATACAAACTGCAACATTTGCTATAGGCTTACAATAATTATCGCAATAAGTAATGAAAAATTAATAATTGCTAATGAGCAATGTATTTTATATTATATTTGCTGTTAAACATTTACCCACGAGACAAATATTGACAATTTGAATTAGTTAGATTAAACATGTGCAACATTGCGAAAGCCTTCACATTATTTTTGGAAAATGATGTTCGTCGTAGTGTAAACAGTATTTTTGTGTAAAGAATGACAGTGTCTGGTGATGTAATATTGTGTGAATCTGGCAAAATTTGAACTTTTTCTTAATACATTACGATATTTTCCTAATATACCGACACTTTTCCTATCATTTAAAGCTCACAGCACTATTTTTAGATTTCCATTAAAGGGATTTGTGTTTTCTGTTTTTTTCTTTTGTATTATCTTTTATGCTTTTGTAAATACATTTTTTTGAAAAATATATCCTTGTTGAAGGATTGTACGTAGAAAATGCTTTACTAGAATGAATACATTTCTATAGATACTGCATTCGTAACATTCTACTGTGCATAATTATATAAAATTACTTGCTGTCGTTTTTCTCACGAACTCAAGGTATTCTAATTTCTTAGAAAAATTCTTAGGATTTTATAATTTCTTCTTAAATGCACAGGGGAATCTAATGATATGTTTAATATATGAATATTTTATCGGGGGTTGACCTAAGGAGTACGACCTACGGAGATACATATTGAATATTTTAGACGGCAGAAACTGAGTGAGGACAGAAAGGTTAACATGAGAAGATTGTCTAAAGGTAATCCTGCTAAGCATTTTTAATTCTATGTCCTTTTTTTACTCTCAATTCTAAGTATTAATTTCATCAAATTTAACGGATTATCGTCAAAGAATATGCTTGATAAAGAACTATTTTTCGATGCAGAATTTTCGAGAGATATGAACAAGGACACTATAAAGCGAAGCATTATACCAGTCAAGTGGTTGCTGGAAGCAACCCTCATATGGCCGGGAATGGATAGTAAATGTATTACAATGGTGGTTTGGATATTCTTTGTGAACATTTTCGTTGTTGAAATCAGTCACGTTGCTTTTACAGTAGCTCATAGGGAAGATATTGTTACTGCATTACTGACTTCTGCTACTGTAACTACTACAATGGAAGTAAGTTTATTCGAATTTTGTTATATTCATTAAAGGCGACCTGAAATCTTTCTGGAATTCGTTGGTCGGTAAGAGCAACTGTCAAAATTTCAGACGTCTACTGTCAATTGTTGTTGTTTAAGAGTGTTTCGTGTAGCAAGTCAGGTGATTTCGAAAAAATGGATAAAATCGAATTTCTGGATGGCTGGGAAAACGGCCACAGAAATTCGAAATATTTTGCTAGAGGTTCCTGGCGGACGTACTTCATCATCATCGACCATCAGCTTCTGCGTGAGCGATTTCAAACGTAGCCGCACAGGCACAAGTGGCGAACCACGCAGTGGACGCCCAGAAACCGCTACCAACGATGAAATGGTCAACAAGATTCATGTTGTAATGTTAGCCGATCCCCGATTGAATCTGAAAGAGATGGCGGAGACAACAGGTATCTCAGAAGAACGCGTTAGCCATATCCAAAACGAAATTTTGGGTATCAAGAAGCTTTTGGCGCGTTGGATACCGGAGCAAAAACGAAATTGGGTGACCGTTTCGGAGGAGCGTCTGGCCAGGATCCAACGCAATCGAAGAGATTTATTCGTGCGTATCGTAACCGTAGATGAGACTTGAATCCACCACTATGTACCGGAGGCCAAGGAACATTCGAAGCAGTGAACTTTTCCATTGGCCGGAATGATCATGGGGACCAGTTTTTGGGTTTTCCAATGTGTAATCCTCACCAAATATCTGCAGAAGGGAAGGACGATCACCAGGCAATACTACAGCGATTTATTGACCCGATTCGACGCAGTATTGAAGGAGAAACCGCCTCGTTTGTAATGGAAAGAAGTGAGTTTCCACGAAGACAATGCACCGACTCATTCATCCCGCATCGTCGTGCCCAAATTGAATGAGTTGCGCTACGAATTAATCCCTCATCTTCCATATTCATTGAACCTAGCCCCAGCGACTTGTTCCTATTCACAAACATGAAAAAATCACTGGAAGAAATGAAACATATTACTTTCCCGACGGCATGAAGGGACTGGAGCACCGTTGGAAAAAAGTGTATTGACCTTCGAGGAGACTACATCGAAAAATAAAAATAAGAAACCACACCAATACCGTGTTTCTCTTGTCGATTCCGGAAACATTTCAGGTCGCCCTCGTATTTCTATTAAATGTTGAACGTTACAGGGTCTGGTTAGAATTTACGTAATCGTTTCTAAGAAAGATGTTTTAAACGACATCCTTTGCAATATTTGGAAGAATTTTTGGCCACTCAGATCCATGTCCTCTAGGATATCACGGAAATTAACTGTTCAATGTTACGCAACGATTGCATTAACGTTTGGATGTTTCGGGCCAGCAATAATCTGCAATGTAATCATTACCTTGTGGCCTTACCTCGTTGAAAATGATCTGATCTTAAAGTCGGTATTTCCATTTCAATGGAACCAAACTTACGCTTACGAGGCGATTTATATTTGGCAATATTTTACACAATGGTACATTCTAATTGCCGTCAATGTCTTCGATAATCTGGTCGTTACAATTATGGCCATTTGCGTTGTGCAATTTATAATATTACAGAATGTTTTTAAAAATATTTTAGCTCGTGATTCCAGATTTCATAGAAGAATATTTTTTGGAGGACAAATTTCGAATAGAAAATTCGTTCAAAGGTGTCTGGATCAACAAATAATGCTTATTGAGTATTACTACCATGAATATTATTCTGTTGCAAATGTAATATATATTATTTTTTTCAGTATGTGCGAAAAATTAGAAAGTATACTTAGCATTCCAATGCTTGTTCAATTTTCTAATAGTGTAGCGGCCATTTGTTCGTCATGTATTGTGTTGGTATGCATATGTTCTTACTATTATTGGTGTACACTGTTCATATATATGTTCTTGCAGAAAGTTGAACCTAGTCAATTTTATAAGATGTTAACTTACGCTATAGCTCATATGTTTCAATTATTTAGTTACTGTTTCGTTGGACATGAATTATCTGATCAGGTAAGCGATCTTATGCACAAATATTGAAAATTATTCGGAGATGTTAGACAGGGCCAAGCCGTGAATAAACAACCAATTCGTTTCGACCTCTAAACTTTTGTCATTGTTCTTTATGAAAGATCCAATTCGTCATATTTGTTCCTTATCCTTGGTATTTTAAAAGTAATGTTTGTGGGATACATTACATATTTTGCAGGAGGTTTATTGCACAAAAAGGAAACTAACCTGTGGCAACCAGACAATTCAGTGTTTGATATGGTGGTCATCCAATAATAAGAACGCTGTAAATACAGCTTTTCTCATGGTATTGGTGTATTTGCAGCATTCTTATTTTTGGTGTTATTTTCTAGGCATTATTTTAGATGTGTTTTGGTCATCCAATGTTTGACTTGCGATTCTTAAATAGTATGCAGAACAAATATTATGTCAGAACCGCATTTTAGTAAATTTTAGTAAATAGTACCGACACTTCCCTAGTTAGCACCCGTTTAATAATAGATACATTGATTAATTGTTCCAGACAATAACACATGGGCTGAAAAGTCCCGGGCCTAACACATAGATGACGCTACTTTTATTGCAGTCACCTTTCTCTCAGTTAGTACTAACCTTCAAAAGACAGCTGTTCAAATTTCATGACGTTCTATTCATTAGTTTGTGAGTTATTGTGCTAAAAGTCACGCTACTTTTGTTATTTTTAAAACATTGGATCAAAAACAATTTCGTGTCTTAATTTTACACTGCTTCTTGATGGGAAAAAAATACCGTTCAAGCGAAGCAATGGCTTGAAAAGTGTTATGGGGACTCCGCTCCATCAGAAACAACAATAAAACGTTGGTTTGCTGACTTCAAACGTGGTCGTAGAGACACCGATGATGCAGAACGCAGTGGACGTCCAAATGAGGCGGTAACACCAAAAAACATCAAAAAAATCCACAAAATCGTTTTGAATGATCGAAAAGGGAAGTTGCGTTAGTTAGCTGACATCGTAAAGATATCAAAAGAACGTATTGGCTTTATATTGCATGAGCATTTGACTATGAGAAAGCTCTGTTCAAAGTGGGTTCCGCGTTTGCTCAGTGTTAACCAAAAACAAGAACGTGTTGATGATTCTGAGCAGTGTTTGGCCATGTTTAAACGTAACAAACCGGAATTTTGCGTCGATATGTGACAATGGATGAAACATGGATCCATCACTTCACTCCGGAATCAAAACGATCGTCATCTGAGTGGACAGTAACTGGTGAACCTCGTCCAAAGCGCCCGAAAGCACAACAATCGGCTGGAAAGGTTATGGCCTCGGTATTTTGGGATGTGCGTGGTGTAATATTCATCGACTATCTTAAGAAAGGAAATACCATCAACAGTGAATATTATATAGCGTTATTGGAGCGTTTGAAGGCTGAAATTGCAAAGAAACGACCGCATATGGCAAAGAATTTTGTTTCATCAAGACAACTCACCGTGTCACAAGTCAATCAAAACAATCGCAAAACTACATGAATTGAACTTCGAATTGCTCCCACATCCACAGTATTGGCCAGATTTGGCTCCCAGCGACTACTGGCTGTTCGCAGACCTCAAAAAAATGCTCGCCGGTAAGAAATTTCGCACGAATGAAGAGGTTATCGCTGAAACTGAGGCCTATTTTGAGGCAAAAGATAAATCGTTCTACAAAAGTGGTATTGAAATGTTAGAGCGGTGCTGGAATGATTGCGTTGCTCTTGATGGAGATTACATTGATGAATAAAGCTAATTTTGAACCAAAGAAACCGTGTTTTCCTTGTTAGGTCCGGGACTTTTCAGCCCATGTGTTATCACGTCCAATTTTTATTTATTTCTCGCAACATATTTCCTGAATTTTTATTTAATTAGATCGTTTGTTGCTGGATCAAATCCAGATGTTTTCGGCATTGTAATTCGTAATTTTATCAGCTTCCATGACGCCTGCGTCTTATAGTTTCGTAATTATGTTTTTGTTAGTGCTTGTGGTTTTTAGAGGCACTTTGTTCACTTGTTTCTCTGTTAGCAGTTTGTTTATTATTGCAAAGTATTTGTTAATTTCATTTGCTACTTCTTTGTATGAGGTTTCTTGATGGGTGACGATTGCAAGGACTGTGTGGATGTACAAACGCTGCGTTCCGCATAATTAATTAATTTGTGTGAGTGGAGTTTACTGCTATACCTGTGAATTTCAGATGGGTGTTTCGTAAACTAAAGTTTTCCGAGAGAAACTATTTACTTCTGTTTGCAAAAGCGAAATGGTTAAGAAACAATTGTAAAAGCAATGATTAAGTGTATACACATCCTTTCTTAAAATGTATAGTTTTTGATATTTAAAGTGGTTCACTCTGAATAAAGCAAGAACTTTCAGGGTTCACAGTTGAAATATATCCAGATATCAAAAGTGTATACATTGTATGAGGTTAAATTTAAAATTAAATTTACAATTTCTTTTAGAGTGGAAAGATGGCAGATGCTGTATATAGTTGTAATTGGGAAGCCTCTGATGATGCTGAATTCAAGAAGGCTATAATTTTCATGATACAAAGAAGTCAAAAGTTACAGCTTTTTACTGCTGCGAATATTATGGAAATAAATTTACTGAGTTATGTGAAGGTGAATATAATTAGTCTGTATTTACAGGTTAAAAACATTTTTCTATTTATTTTCTAGGTACTGAGATTGTCATTTTCATTCTATACATTATTTAATAATCTCATAGTTGAGAAATACGGCGGCTAACCTTGTGTATCTAATGCAGTTTTCAGCACTTATTTAGATATCAGTGTTTCTGTCTTCTAGTGTGACAAATTGTGCTGCCTACCTAGAGTGAAAAAGAGAAAATGTATTCTGCACTTAGAAAGGTAATTAAGGATAGTTAAATTGATGAAATTTGATTAATTCTAGAGATTCATTAAAAGAAGTTAGAAAAAACCGGTTGTTTTATTATTATACCGTCCTTGAATCGAAAGTAAATGTGTTAGTGATGTTATTAATAAAATAAAGTTTCCTGTATTAGCAGAATTGTTTAATTCCATATTTAATAGTATGTGATAGTTTGAGATTCCACGTAATCTGAGTTACTTTACTCCAGTCACAAATTGCGATGTGGATATATGGACAAAATTCGAAATACTGATTGTTTCAGTTTTTATACAAATTACCATAAATGAATTCCTGAAATGTCAATGGCCACTAACTATTTTAAATTATTGTCTTTGATGGAAAATCTTGTTAAAGGTACGTACTTATTTTCAAATTGTTACAACACATAATAATTCTTTCCTCTTTTTGACGTTCTGTTGTTATTACGGTAGTCATTTCCATAATAATCCGAAACCATCATGGTTATTTTTGCGCCATACTGTAATTTATGATTCCATCTGATATACACAGGTATAGCAGTAAACTCCACTCACACAAATTTATTAATTATGCGCAACGCAGCGTTTCGAGAGCACGTGGGCTCTCATTGTCAACCGTATTACCGACTAAAAGTAAAAACTGTATCACGCATGCAAATTATTTTCTACGCAGGCCCTAAAATTTCTAAAACATATTACTATTTACAATCTGCTCGGTGGTGTAATGCCTTTTTCGGGAAAGGATGGACCGAAAGCGAACCGTATCTTTAACAGGGCCTATGGTAATAAATCCATCAAACTCGAGTGTGCAATTGGGGGTGGTTCTCTGTTCAATAAGTTTCCGTTCTTTTTCATACATATCGTTTCGTACGCGTCTAATTCTCTATACGAGTTCACGTTTTTAAGTAGTGTCAGATTTTTTAAATCAATCTTATGTCCGGATTTTACCATATGCTCTGCTACGCTTGATAGATCTGGTTTGTCGAAACGATAGTGTCTAATATGTTCTTTGAACCTCGTTTCGATACTCCTTTTTGTTTGTCCAATATAAACTTTCTCACAATCATTGCATGCGATTTGGTATATTCCAGACCTTTTTATCATCTCCGGTTTATCTTTGGGATTCCCTAAGAGATTCTTTAAGTTGTTTTTTGACACAAAAGACACGTTCATATTTAGTTGTCGGAAAATTTTACTTAACCCTTTTACTGTTGGGTGAAAAGGAAGAGTTATAAATTTCTTATTACCGGTGTTTGTTGATGTCAAGGTCGTGAAGTTTCTGATGTGTTGTTTGTATTGGACCTTCCTTAAAATACGGTCGACATCCATAGAAGAGAAACCATTGTACCTCGCTACATCTTTGATATACTTTAATTCTTTGTCGTACCTGCTCTTGTTTAGCGGAAATCTGACGAGTCTATTGACCAGAAAACTAATCGCGGACATTTTTTGTTGTTCGCAATGGTGCGAATCAACCGTGATGAATCTGTTGGAATTGGTTTCTTTTCTGTAAATGTCTATTTCTAATTTATTGTTGTTGCGTATGACTAGAGTATCTAGAAACGGAAGGCGATTGTTCACTTGTTCTTCAATAGTAAACTTGATCGTGGTAAATTTTGAGTTCTGCTAGAAAATCTTGTATGTTTCCTTTGTTGGTATCAAACACCGCGAAAATATCATCTACGTACCTAAGCCAAATTCTCGGGAAATATTTGGTTTCTTTTTTCAGGTTCGTTTCAAATTTGCTCATGAAAAGGTTCGCAATAAAAGGAGATAAAGGATTACCCATCGCCGTGCCTTCCACCTGTTCGAACCATTTTCCGCCTATTTGAAAACAATTTTTGACATGCATAACTTTGTTAACCTTTTATATTCCGCGGTTTTCACGTCATCTACGTTATTTAGTTTCAAAAATTCAACCAAATACTCCAGTGTTTCTGGAATTGGTACGCTTGGGAAAAGTGAATAAACGTCGAATGATACAAGGATTTCCCCATCTTTTAATTCAGTCTTTTCAATTTTATTTACAAAATCTAAAAGTTTTCTACACATAGGTTATCTACTTTATGGGGCAAGTTCTTATATTCATTCACTACCCATTTGGACAATTTGTATGTTGGAGAATCAATGCCGGATACTATAGGTCTCATGGAATTACCTGGTTTGTGAATTTTTGGAAGACAATACATTTTTGGAATGATAGGGTTTGAACTTGTTATTTTGAATTTCAGGTTATTATTGATTAAGTTGGGACAGTCCTTAATAGTATCTTTAGTGATTCTAATCATTGACGGTAGGGGGTTTTTCTTTAATTCTCTGTACGGTCCTGACGCTAATATAGTGTTGACGCGATTATAATAATCCGGTTTGTCCAGAATGACATCTGATATACTTGCTATTAATTGTTACTACAATTTTCGTCCAGTATTTTCAAGACAAGGTAACATCACTAAAAATTTATTATTGGTTGGTAACAAAGTAGTTGTCGATTTTCTTACAAATGAAACATGATTTCTCTTTAAATAATCTTTAAATTTTATTCAACAATATATTTTCCATTTTGATCAATGACCTTTTGCCATCTTTCCGTCAAATTAATTATCCTACACTCATACAACTTCCAGTCTTTATCAGCAAAAATTAAATTAGGTGTAATTTCAAGTGTTATCATTAGAGTTAATTAACGCTAATTAACTTTAATAAGTGTAGGACATCTACATATAGAGACTAAAATATAATAAATAAATAAAATAAGATATATGCAATTCGCTTATAGTCTGGTCTCTAATTATCATCATTGAAGGTTTTGCCATTCAAGGAATTATGTGAGGCTCTCAATAAATGGTAATCCGATGAAGCTAAGCGTAAATAATTTTTGAGTGACCAATGGTGTGTGTGGTGGCTTGGCGTTCTCATGGTGGAATAGAACACCTTAAACACTCTTTATATTGTATCGTTTAATTTGTCCATTTGGTGGTAATATATATCTGAATTAATAGTTCCTAGGAAGAAGCTCAAAATACACAATACTTTTGTAATCCCACAAAACAGGCAGCATAATCTTGGTTTGGTTCATTTCACCTTGCGATGTTGCACTTGTTTATTTTCTTTAGACCATGACGTTTTAGACAGAGACAATTACATAAGTTTCATAATAACTGGGAAATTATGTACATTCATGTTGTCGTAATTGTATCGGGCGGTTACAGGAAATAAATAATAATGACAAATCGCAGAAAATAACGTCAAATAAATAAGGAGGCACTAAGATATCTGCAATTAACTACGACATAACACCAAAACAGTAAAACCCACAATAGTAAAAATAGAAGACAACAATATTGGGTATCGGTGTGAATGCAGTGAATTTATAATGTATTTTGTTAGGGCGCGGTTGAGAATATTAACTTATTTTCGTTCAAATAAAATGAAAACGTAACTAATCCAGCAGAAATATGGTAATAAAGATCCTAGCTTGTGTTTACCGCAAAATAAGTTGTTCTTGTTATTTTATTTGTCGAATTAAAATTAAAAACAAAAAACTGCGGCTTCAGTGTTACTGCATTACCTTCATTTTCAAAGAAATACGGTCCAATTATTCTTCCAGACCACAATGCACATCAGACAGTGACACGTTTTGGATGCAATGTTTTCTGATGAATCATTCGTGGATTTTCTGAGCCCCGAATGCGACAGCTTTACCGATTAAGGAAGATATCGAGATGAAAATGGGCTCCATCACTCAAAATGGTTTTGTCCGCAAAATCAGCATTTGCTTCTGTTTGCTTAAGGATTCAATTGGTGAACTCTCTTCGCTGTGCATGGTCTGCTGGCAGAAGTTGTTGAATCAATCGAACTTTGTAGACATGGAGATACAAATCTTCCTTTAGTTAGAATACGCTGAAGGGTGGATGTTGTAATATCTAATACTTGTGCACGATGGCGAATCGACGTTTCTGAATTTTCGGCCACACTCTCGCGAACTGCCATGTTTTGTTCTGAACGACTTCTACCCAGTACTTCCAAATTGTTTGATTATTGTTTTCGCAGTAGATGAATTAGGAACATTCTGTAGACCGAATATTGGACGCACTTTACGAATGGTGGCAATCAAACTTTCGCCATTTTGATAATAATGTTTAAAAACTAGGACGTGTTGTTCTATCGTGTAATACTCCCATCTATCAACTTTTGATCTGTCACATCATAATCACGTGTTGTTATGACTGTCAAATATGGCGCCCAATTCAAATCTTGCGCTCTTGAATGCCCCTGTATATATTTTTATTTCATCGGTTAGACTCACGTTATCGAAATTAGCGTTATCTGAAGGACAATAGTTATATAATTCGATGTCTTCCATGTCGAAGTCCGATGGTTCTCTAATATCACTATTATTTAATTATCTATCCTTGTGAAAATAAACAGTAAGAACCAGGAACAGGAAATGTTCCTGTTTTTCGTACTGTTCAGTGTCCACCGCGTTATTTTATGGGTATTTCATTTCAATCGAAAAGATTTGAATTAGATTTTTTCTGTCTGTTTTTAGTATGATAATAGGGCGATTTTGGGCCTCCAAAGGTTAAGGGCCTGAGCACACCGTGGGTCTTCGTGGTGTAGCAACTTCGTCCTTGCTTCAAGCATTATACTAACACGAAAGTTTTTCGTGAACTCTTCGCTTCTGTTAAAGATCAGTAACGTTTGGTTATAGAATTGTAGAATACCCAAAAAGAACAAGAAATATTCTTTGTTGCATTGCAATGTATTTATTAATTCAGCTACTAATCTAAGTTACAATTCCATATTTGCTTCATTCTGTATTAAATTACTACCAATCTTATTTATAACTATAGAAGTATTACTTATTCCACTACACCTCATTTAGACTTTTTGTATATATTAAATTATTAAATAACGTATAAAAGGAGAAAGATAATCTCAAGACCTAGAAAGGACATTTGTTTAAGTGAATTGATAGTCGTACTTGTGATAATTACCTTTACGTAACTAACGAGATCCAAATCTGTAATACTAGCGACGGTGAAGGTTTGCAGCTTTTGACTCCTCTGCATCATTAAAATTACAGCCTTTTTTAACTCCATGTCGTCAGAATCCTCCCATTTGCAATTGTATATAGCAATAGCCATGTTACCACTCTAAAAAGGCCTTGCAATAGTATATAGATGAAACAATATTCCCGAGTTTCTGGCCGTGTGTGCTATTGGTCTCGAAAGGTACCGTTTCGGTGAGATCTCACTCATCTTCTTCCGGTCGCTCTCGTTCAGCTAGAGATCGGAGATAAATTAACGCTCTCCGTTTCATCGTGTCCTTTATATACACTCCACCAGTCAGTGTTCTGCCGGTCCTGTGTTGCTTCTTGTAGCCTATCTGTTGGGGTATACTTTAAAACGGTTTTCCAAGTCGGTGGAAGGCGTTGCGCGTTGTCCCGCGTGTTGTGTTCTTCTCTTCTGACAGTTATTTTCCTGTTTATTTGGTCTATACAGGAAAGGTTGTAGTTCCTCCAGGGTATCTCGTATAGTCATTGAGCTTCCAGTGGTATCTTATCCTTCGGATTATTCAGAATTTGTCAAATTTTTCTGTCTGTGGAGAATATGGTTAGGATTTGGTGTTTCCGTAAAATTCGACCTATTTTGTCCGTTGTACCCTTTATTTAAGGAAGATACGCTTTGGTTACGTAAGTGGTAGTGTCCATTGGCTTTGTTTTCGCGTAGAAGGCTCTTTTATGGCGTTGGTTCCCAGTATATGTTTGATCTTGCTACTCTCGGTTCGAATGTGATTGACTGACCGTTGAGATCTTGATACTAGGGTTTTCGCCACTTCTTGTAACTGTGTTGGATGGTGGTGCATTAAGGTAGCGGTTGGTATGAATTGCCTCTCGGTATATTGCATGTCCTAAGGTGCCATCTTGCTTCTGGATTGTTAAAACGTCTAGAAATGATAATCGGTTTCGGTTTTCAATCTCCATGGTGTACCTGATCTCTGTATGGATATTATTGAGCCGTGAGGGGAAATCCTGAACATATCTTCGCTGTGTGTCCATATGATGCAGTAGCATCCACATATCTGAGTCATAGCTTGGACTTGTACTTGGCGGTGTTCAAGGCCCTGGTTTCAAAATTTTCCCTTGAGGTATTAGCTATGATGGGTGATAGCGGTGATCCCATTGGCGCTCCTTCTGTTTGTTCAAACCTCTGGCCGTTGTATGTGAAGTAGGTGTTTTTCAGGCAATGCTCTATTAGGTATATCAGATAGTGTTCCACTTGGCGCTTAGTTCTAATGATGTCGGCTGTTTCATTGATCGGTACTTTGGTGAATAGCGAAGCTACCTCGAACATGTTTGTGCTCCCCATAGGACGACGATGAAGTGGTCCGATTATTGACGTAAGAGGTCATCTGTTCGCCGTATGGCTTTAGTTGGTTTGCCAGGCATTGGGCAAGGGTTGTTTATGTATCTTCCGCAATCAGTACATTCTTTGACACTCTAAAAGTGTTAAAAACTAACAGCACATGCGGCCAGAAAGTTGGGAATATTATTTCAAATACGATCGTCGGTAACTCGATTGGCAAACGCAAAAAAAGTTAGTGGCACATTTAGAGGTTCTATAACCTTTAAAATATCATAACACTTTGTATTAAAACCAGAATTTCAATGCCATAACATTATATAATATTCTGATCTTCTTCGATAGATGATATTCAACTTATGAATGATTTCGTATATACTGTTCGTGTTTACACGTCATACCTGAGCGGATAATTCATGTCCAACGAAGCAATAACTAAATAATTGGAACATGTGAGCAATTGCATAAGTTAGCATTTTGAAAAATTCGCTAGGTTCGACTTTCTGTAACAATACATAAAGTAACTTAGATATTGCCTTTTATCACTATAGAATACTGAAATTTTAACAATAACACATGGGCTGAAAAGTCCCGGGTCTAACACATAGATGACGCTAGTTTTATTGCAGTCACCTTTCTCTCAGTTAGTACTAACCTTCAAAAGACAGCTGTTAAAATTTCATGATATTCTATTCATTAGTTTGTGAGTTATTGTGCTAAGAGTCGCGCTACTTTTGTTATTTTCAAAACAATGGATCAAAAACAATTTCGTGTTTTAATTGCTTCTTGGTGGGAAAAAAATACCGTTCAAGCGAAGCAATGGCTTGAAAAGTGTTATGGGGACTCCGCTCCATCAGAAACAACAATAAAATGTTGGTTTGCTGACTTCAAACGTGGTCGTAGACACACCGATGATGCAGAACGCAGTGGACGTCCAAATGAGGCGGTAACACCAGAAAACATCAAAAGAATCCACAAAATCGTTTTGAATGATCGAAAAGTGAAGTTGCGTGACTTAGCTGACATCGTAAAGATATCAAAAGAACGTATTGGCTTTATATTGCATCAGCATTTGACTATGAGAAAGTGGGTGCCGCGTATGCACACTGTTGACCAAAGACAAGAACGTGTTGATGATTCTGAGCAGTGTTTGGCCATGTTTAAACGTAACAAACCGGACAATGGATGAAACATGGATCTATCACTTTATTCCAGAATCAAAACGATCGTCATCTGAGTGGACAGCAACTGGTGAACCTCGTCCAAAGCGCCCGAAAGCACAACAATCTGCTGGAAAGGTTATGGCCTCGATATTTTGGAATGTGCGTTGTGTAATATTCATCGACTATCTTGAGAAAGGAAATACCATCAACAGTGAATATTATATAGCGTTATTGGAGCGTTTGAAGGCTGAAATTGCAAAGAAACGACCGCATATGCCAAAGAAAAAAAATTGTTTCATCAAGACAACGAGCCGTGTCACAAGTCAATCAAAACAATGGCAAAACTACATGAATTGAACTTCGAATTGCTCCCACATCTACCGTATTCGCCAGATTTGGCTCCCAGCGACTACTGGCTGTTCGCAGACCTCAAAAAAATGCTCGCCGGTAAGAAATTTCGCACGAATGAAGAGGTTATCGCTGAAACGGAGGCCTATTTTGAGGTAAAAGATAAATCGTTCTACAAAAGTGGTATTGAAATGTTAGAGCGGCGCTGGAATGATTGCGTTGCTCTTGATGAAGATTACGTTGATGAATAAAGCTAATTTTGAACCAAAAAAAACGTGTTTTCTTTGTTAGGCCCGGGACTTTTCAGCCCATGTGTTAATATAACAATCTACTTTACCAATACAATACAAGATGCACAAATCGCTGCCGTGCTGTTAAAGAATTGAACAAGCATAGGTATGCTAAGTATGTTGATCAACTGTTCGCAAAGCCTAAAAATAAATAAACGTTATATTCAAAGTAAAATCTACTATCTAAAACGCAATACTGAAATAACATCCTTTGCTGATCTAAGCATCTCTTAATTATTTCTCTATTCGAAATGTCTTTGCCAAATAATATCCTCCTATGAAATCTAGAACGTCCCGTTAGAATATCTTCAAAAACATTCTGTAACACAATAAATTGCACAACGCAAATTGCCATAATTGATACAACGAAATTATCGAAAACGTTCACAATCAATAGGATGTACCACTCCACAAAGTACTGCCAGGTATACACTGCTTCGTAAACGAAAGTTTGGTTCCATTCGAAGGGAAATGAAGATTTTAGAATCAAGTCGTTTTCCATAAGATACGGCCATAAAGAAATAATGGAGTTACAAAATATTGCCGGTCCAAAACATCCAAATGTTAAAGCAATTGTTATGTAACACTTGATTGTTAAGTTTCTTGATGTTTCGGGATTCATCGATGATAACGGCCAGAAATTTTTCCAAATTTTGCATAAAATGTCGTTTAACACGTCCTTTTTTCGGATAATTACATAAATTCTGACCAAGCTCTGTAAATTAACAGGGAAAAAATAAAAAAAACATATTTATTTGCGTCTACTTCTAACATGGGTTTACGAGTTTTAGATTTGATTCGTATTCAGACTACGTTGAAAAAGTCACTAGCTAGTCACTACTGCGCACTACTGCCAATTGTTTGATGAATTAAAGTCCTCCATGATAATGATCGGCGACACACAGCTGCCGTGACCCAAAAGAAATAAATTCATTGAGAATACATCCGCCCTACAGTCCCGATCTGTCACCGTGTGACTACTACATGCTTGGGCCAGTCAAAGAAAAATTGGGTGGTCACTACTTTCATGGCGACGAAGGTGTGTTAGTGTTCGTGCACAATTGGTTATAGACGCGACCACATTCATCCTTTGATGACGGAATTAAAAATCTTCCGACACGGTGGGAAAAATGCGTGAATAAAGGAAGAGATTACATAGAAAAGTAGTGTATTAAATTTTTTCTACTGTACCAATAAATGTTTTGAAACTAAAGTCCGATGCATATTTGATTCACCCTCGTATGTACATATAACACATGGGCTGAAAAGTCCCGGAAGAAAACACGGTTTTTTTGGTTCAAAATTAGCTTTATTCATCAACGTAATCTCCATCAAGAGCAACGCAATCATTCCAGCGCCTCTCTAACATTTCAATACCACTTTTGTAGAACGATTTATCTTTTGCCTCAAAATAGGCCTCAGTTTCAGTGATAACCTCATCAGTCGTGCGAAATTTCTTACCGGCGAGCATTTTTTTAAGGTCTGCGAACAGCCAGTAGTCGCTGGGAGCCAAATCTGGCGAATATGGTGGATGTGGAAGCAATTCGAAGTTCAAATCATGTAGTTTTGCCATTGTTTTGATTGACTTGTGACACGGTGCGTTGTCTTGATGAAACAAAATTTTTTCTTTGCCATATGCGGTCGTTTCTTTGCAATTTCGGCCTTCAAATGCTCCAATAACGCTATATAATATTCACTGTTGATGGTATTTCCTTTCTCAAGATAGTCGATGAATATTACACCACGCACATCCCAAAATACCGAGGCCATAACCTTTCCAGCCGATTGTTGTGCTTTCGGGCGCTTCGGACGAGGTTCACCAGTTGCTATCCACTCAGATGACGATCGTTTTGATTCCGGAGTGAAGTAATGGATCCATGTTTCATCCATTGTCACATATCGACGCAAAAATTCCGGTTTGTTACGTTTAAACATGGCCAAACACTGCTCAGAATCATCAACACGTTCTCGTTTTTGGTCAATAGTGAGCAAACGCGGCACCCACTTTGAACAGAGCTTTCTCATAGTCAAATGCTCATGCAATATAAAGCCAATACGTTCTTTTAATATCTTTACGATGTCAGGTAACTCACGCAACTTCACCTTTCGATCATTCAAAACGATTTTGTGGATTTTTTTGATGTTTTCTGGTGTCACCGCCTCATTTGGACGTCCACTGCCTTCTGCATCAGCGGTGTCTCTACGACCACGTTTGAAGTCAGCAAACCAACGTTTTATTGTTGTTTCTGATGGAGCGGAGTCCCTATAACACTTTTCAAGCCATTGCTTCGCTTGAACGGTATTTTTTCCCATCAAGAAGCAGTGTAAAATTAAAACACGAAACTGTTTTTGATCCATTGTTTTGAAAATAACAAAAGTAGCGTGACTCTTAGCACAACTCACAAACTAATGAATAGAATACCATGAAATTTTAACAGCTGTCTTTTGAAGGTTAGTACTAACTGAGAGTAAGGTGACTGCAATAAAACTAGCGTCATCTATGTGTTAGGCCCGGGACTTTTCAGCCTCTGTGTTACATGTATACTTATTCACTGTCTACATAAAGTGCATAGGACTTCTTAAGTTTTCGTCTAAAAAAGGTGTAATATAAACTAAGCGATAAAAAAGTTGCAAATTATTTTCTTCAGAAAGGCGCGATTTAACAGCTTGAAACGAAAAATAGCTTTGGAAAGAAAATAATATGGTGTCTGTGGGATATATCCACAGACATCGTGACATCTAGGTATTAAAAGTGATTTGTACTCAAAAGCGTCGGTAACGCAGAGGTCATGAGTTCAAATCCTGTCGACACTTATTTTTTTTTCAGGAATTTAATTACGCTGGTTAATGCAAGGAAATTTTATTTTTTATCAATAACTTTTTGAAAGTGCGAAAACTCGTTTAACCCAATAGATTTTGCCATCTACAGAAGTTTGGACACTTTTTTGCCTGAGCACTTCGAAATTTAAAATCTAAAGAGTAAAAGGGGTTTTCTTACTGCAACCTAGCTGTGGATTTGGAGATTCCAACTTTTTGATTAGTTAATTGCTTTTACCGTGATTATTTCAAAACAATTTCACTGACTGTATGCTATTTAGTTAACAATGATTAAAATGTTAACATTCTAGAGCGCAATTGCAAAAATAAATCGTGAAAGGATATTTCAAAAGCTCTACTTAGCAGCTGAATTTGTCGCAATAAATCTTAACCAAAAAAAATGTAGATATTTTATGATACCAAGTGAGTAATAATACTGTTACTAGGCCATAGCTACTTTAAAATATACGTGTACTTCAGAGTAATGTAATTCTTAGGTTATTTGCATAATAGTGTTATACAAAATATATTAAGTGTCTAATCTTCCATTAGCAAAAGTGTACATATGTACATATACAACCTTATATACTTAACTCCATCGTGGTAGTTACCGTAGCAGATACTAGCAACGCTTCAACTACATTATCTCTGTGTAACACCACATAAGCGAAGTGGAATATTTCAGCCACCATGACATTCACAAAAATCATCCAGTCAATTACAATTATGCACTTCCTAATCGTTCCTGGCCATATCATTAACATTTCAAGCAGCCACTTGGCTGGAAGAACGCATCGTTTAACAGCATCTGTGTTAATATCCCTTGAAAATTCTATACAAAGAAATGGATGTAAATATATTTTGCAAGTATTGCACGAGCAAAATACCTTTAGATAACTTTCGTAACTTGATCTTTCTTTCTTGATACATTGTCAAGTAATAGAACTCTTTTGAATCACTGGTAATATTATATACGAAATGATTTCCCAGTTGAAGGATTCCACCCTCTCAGATTAATTAAATATTTATGTTAAATATACGTATAGTGTGGCACATTTTACGTTTAAGGTAAAAAAAAGGGAAGTATTCTTACAACTTTAATGGATTTCTAGCAAGTCATTCTTGTTTTTATGTCTAGGAGAAATTGGTAACATGTAATTTAAAGTTAATATGTTAATCAGTTGAGAAAAAAAGTGGCAGTTGGAATAAGATATTCCTTTCTGTAAACCAATGTACATACACATCTTTCCACATTGGTAATTCGAACATTCTCAAAGCACCTAAATTATTCTCTCGGAGTTTCTCTTTAATAGCGTCCCGCAAATTAGAAATTAAAATGTGTGTAGTAGGTGCCTGTAATGCTCTGTCCCTTTTGCAAATAATCGGTCAGGATGATTTCTTGAGCATCCCAGAACACAGATTCAAAAAGCCTTTGCAGTAGGGGCACCCATCTTGCACTCATCTATTTCAAATCTAATTATTAAGCCAGTTTGTTATGCATCACATGATACGGTAATCCATTCGTCGGTCTTGCAGTACGATATGGTGTACGTATTTAATGTTTTTGTCTGTTGTTACCGTTATGGGAGGATTACCGGCACGTTGGTTTTCACAAGATATTTCTCCATACTTAAACTCTCGACATCAGCGTTTGACTATAACAAAAGAGACTGCAGACCCACCAATAATTGCCATGATGTCTTTATGAGTTTGAGTTGGCGTCATGCCCTTTTTCTGGAGGTATTTTATTACGGCTCTTTGTTGTACAGGATCTATTTTTTTTTGAACAATCACGACACAGCACAGCAATCCTTTGAGATATAAACTTGATATTTTATAGATATGATCTACAAAATTGGGCAATTCCTACGGCAAAAATCGTGCTAAGGGAAATAATCAAAAACTAACTCGAAGGCAGCGCTCATCAATACTTATTGAATACATAGAAAAATTACAATTCATTCTAACGACTTAAGTTTGACGACTGCACCATCCATTCAAATTTTATGAAGTTTTTTTGAGACATCCTGTATAAACATGGTAAAGCGTTTACAGACATCTCTTTCAGCATGAATGTGCGAAATACCTAAGAAAGAATTAGATTGTTTCTGTACATTTTTCTCTAAATTAATCGAGTTTTTCGAAAGAAAAGATCTTTATTAAAGAATATTTTGGATCTTTCTCAAAAATACTTTCCAGTGCAGGTGCTTAAGCTATTGGAATTGTTTGTAAATAAATGATGTCAACGAACTCTAACATAACACTTACTGTTCTACATATGTATTATTACGCGTATTTATTTATACGTATAAGTATGCACGCAGATGTATTATATTTTATTGGATACACTGTCGGGCCAGAGATTCTCGCATAAAGTAATACGCAAGGTCCAATCCCTGATAAGGACATTTTTTCGTTATACAGATACTGCATAAATCTGGATTGTATCAAAGTTCACAGCACGTCGGTTCGGCCGGATTGTTATTTTCGTATTTATCATTGGTCAGACGTTGGTTTATCAGCTATAAGTACGTTCATAATATTATCTCCTATAAACGCAGAATTTCGCCGAGGATTCGTTTTTATCATCTAGGTGATTCAAGGATTGGTGTTTTGCTATATCGTTGCAAATTTTGTGCTGAGGATCTAGAACAGGGACGGATTATGAGATAAACGAACGAGTTTTTTTAATATAAATATATAGATAAGCAGCATTCTCTTTTTCGATTAGATATAGTTGATACCTATATGTAATGCACCATTACTCGAACACCGGTTGCTTTAGTGTAGTATGGTATAATATTCTCAATGAAATATTCAAAGTAGGATCACGTACTTTATCGGAAAGGTTATTAAAGATATCATTACAGTTTTGTCACGAGTCTCCACTCAGAACACATTTTATCATTGCATCCTGCCTAATTTTTATTTTGCACTGGAAATTATAACAGATTATTGTTTTATTACTCTGTTATTAAATGGTTTTTATAACCTGTTTGTAAAAAAAAAACAGTTTAGTTCTAGAAGATAGGTCTATACTTTCGGGTTTATTTATCTAAATTTCTTTTACCTCATTTTTTTAAAATCAGTTTACTAAATTTATAATGGAAATTCAAGTTTTCTATACTTTAACAGAAAATTAAATATTAAAAAAAACGAAAGCAAAAAGGTGTAATTCTAGATTGATTGGTATAATAAGAAAAAAGATTATTATTTTGTGCATTACCAGTAGGGCTGTAAACAGAACCTAGGGAAAGCTTTTTGCTTGTTATGAAAATCAATTTCATTCAAGTTACCAAATAATCCAAACAATAAATTTGCTAGTGATGATAGAGGATTCTTCATTGCAGTATCAAAAGTTTGTAGCATTTATTGTTAAAGGAAAACATATTTTTATCCATACATATTTTCGTTAATTTAACATTTGGGAGCAGTGAAGGCTTTTATTAGAGCCTAATAAAAGCCGGTCTGGGGGTCGAATTGCACTATGAAACCTTCGGTTAAGTTCTATACACAAACGGAGAAGACTGAATTGGGCAAAAGCTTACATAAGCCATAGTGTAAATGATTGGTAAGATGTGTTATGGATGGAATGAAACATGAATAAGGAAACATCATGGCAAAGGTTTGCTTTGGAGGCGGAAATATTACAAAATTCGTTGAAGTAGATGAATCAGAAAAGATGTGCATTTGAGGATCCTAGAAAATGATGCGATACCAATTGGATCTGAATTAAACGGGGAGGAATTCATTTATCAGCAAGATAACGATACCAAATACATTAAAAAGGTGGTTATAGCTTATTTTCAAGAGAAATCTCCTGAAGGAGTCCTATCCTCATTGGAGCAGCCACCACAGAACCCTTAGTGCGACTCCATTGAGCCTCGGAAAAAATCTCCGACTGGCAAAGCAACATTCTGGAGTGCTCTGCAAGAGGTCTGGAATGCTATACACGAGTCATATTTGAAGCGCTTATTCCTAGGGATAACCCGTACGTATCAGGCTATTATTAAAGCAAAAGGGGTTGTAGTAGTATGTATTTTCTTAGAATGTATTATTTTGTTAATAAAACATTTCAAGTTAATGAGTATGACTAAAATAAACTTCTCGCAAACAGTAGTTCATTTTGTTATTTTATATAAATATAAACAGACCAGGGTGGAACAGCACTCATTTTATTACGTATTAATATGACTTATACTTTCAAACTTTTGTGCTATTCTATTAATCATAGACTGGTTTGATGTGTTTGTTGCACTATTCTTAATTCAATTCTCAGCGTTTCTCAAAATTATCCCCAAGAATTCAAATGATCTCTATTTCGCTTTTTCGACTAATAAACTTATTTTGATTTCGAAGTAACTTGTACAGAATAGAACGTCAAACTTGAAGAAAGTTTGATCTGACAGGCAAAGGTATTCTTGATAACTTGAAATCTTTATGTTTAGACCCTTATACCGGGATATTTATTGTAACATGAGTTCAAATAAATTTTACCTCAAAGTTGCGTTTGAATTACAATTATGTCATAGGCTATTACTGAAATAATTTCTACAGTTTCCTGTCAACTATGTATCTGAACGAATACTCTATCAATTTGACAAGTAATGCAACTGAAAATAGTACAAGTTACGACAAAAGTTTTTTCTGAAATGGATTACCAGAGGTAAAATTTATATTAACGTTTTTTATGTTCGTAAAACCATTTCATTAATAATTTGCATAGGCCATTTAGGTCAAAATTTATTATCATGTTTCTTGCAAAAGAATGAATAACGTAAAAGGTAAAAAATATCTAAAGGACTATTTAACATTCCTATTAGTTCTAGAAATTACGAACGTTTCACTTAAAAAAGTTTAAAGGAAAATTGTGCTACATGAAATTTTAAAGAAAGATTTGGGTCCATAAAATTATTCAGTCGTCTAACATAAAACGAAACACGAAAACCATGGAGAACACAGCCGGATTAAATGAAATATTGGTTTAAGAATTTACATCACTAAAATGATTAAATAACTGATGTTATAAAAATTACATTACACACAAATAAACATTTTTATCAGTACATTATACCTTCCTTTACTGTTATTCCTAACCTAAACATTTAAAATCACATCTCTTTCTTAACACTCATCATTGAAGCGTTTAGTCACAACATATCCTTACCAGTTTCGTCTTTTTTTTTCATACGACGATGATTATCTATATTTACGGAGGTGTACCGTTTCACACCGAGCGTCGGACCCCCGAAGTTACCACACAGGTAGGTCCAGAATAATGGTGTATTAATAAGTCCCACCAGCGTAGATCTTGAATAAACAAATAAACAATGGCCGACGTTTTATTTGGAACTTGTAACGCATAAGATGGTTATTTCAATCTCGGTGGTATTTTCAATATGCATGTGTACTTGAAGAAAGTTGTTTGCAGAGTAGCTTTAGTTTTGCTTGTATTTTGAAGGCTGCTGTGTCATTATGACGACGCTTGGTATTAAATTTGCAAGGTATACAATGATTTCGATAAGGTACTATAAAGCAAAAACGTGGCAAAAAAAAGTGAAAGATGAGTTTTGAATGATTAATATTTTCAATGCTAAAAACATTTAATATTATACAAGGATAATCCAAGCGGAGGGCAGAAGGAACCTAAATGAAAGTAAAAAAAGGCTGCGGTGAATTTCATAGATATAATATTAGTACAACTGTTGTTAGTCGCTTGATTGAATACTTTACTAGAAGCACAAATGAAAATTAAGGTGGAGATACATATGATAAATTACAGCACGAGTAAGAAAGCAAGGAAGCGATCTAAAATGAATCATATCAATGAAGGTATTAAGGATTAGCGAGCCAACTAATAACAAAATCTCTGAAAAGGAAAAGAATTATCTTAGGAATTTCCTGTAATTCGCTTACTAAATGCGCTAAAATGTTAAGCCGCGGCTAAATATTGGGAATTTACGTGTGTGTATATATACAGTAGTGGACAAAAATTAAGCAACTCTACAAAAAAATGTAACTTTTTAGGGAATTAACAAAGATATCAAAATAAAATTGAGAAATATTGTTCCGTACATTTCAAAGATTATTAATGTTATATGAAGACTTAGTTTTAATAACTACAAAGTTATTATCTTACAAAAAATCGAAAGCAACGTAATATGTTGCACTTCTGGGAATCTCCAACTTGTACATTTTATGCTTGCATGCTGACTCATTATCTAGTATGCGATAAAATTAAAGACGTGCTTGGCGAATTCGTAAACATTTCTACCAATCATGTCGCGAAAACAGTATTCAATGGATATCAAGATGAAAATCATTGAGCAATATCGAAGAGGTGTATCACAAGCGACTCTAAGCAAAACTTCTGATGCAAAAAAGTCCGTAGTGTCGAGAATGATACAAAGATATAAAGCTACGGGCACGCGTCAATGCAAAATAAATCCCTGGATAACAGCTCAAGAAATAAAATCGTCGCTAGATAGCAATCTGAGCACATGCACCATACGGAGACGTTTAGTAGAATGTGGATCCGCGAAAACTTTTGTTAACAGATAAGCAAAGGGTAGCGAGGAATAGGTTTTGTGAAGAAGCAGGTGTCATGGTCTTTGTAACAGTGGAAAACCGTATCAATTAGTGATGAATCAAAGTTTAATTTGTATACCACTGATGGAATGTGTTATGTACGGCGTCCCATAGGAGAAAGATTAAATCCAAGATATCATCAGAAAGCTGTAAAGCACGGAGGTGGTGGTGTGATGGCGTGGGGGTGTTTTTCTCTGGTAAAGGTGTGGGTCATCTACATAGCATAAAGGCTATTATGGACTGATTGACTAAAATATATTGCAAGATGTAATGTTGCCGTTTGCTGAATGGAATATGCTACTTCGATGGTATTTTCAGCATGGTAATAACCCTAAGCATACTGCTAGGGTCGTCAAGAACTGGTTAACTCAGCAAGGAATTAGTGTTATTTCTTGGCCAAGTCAATCTCCCGATCTCAATCCTATTGAGAACTTGTGGGAGATTGTAAATAGAAAAATAGTGCATAATAAAGAACATAAAAACCCCGTCGAACTGTTTGATGCATCATAAACACAGTGGCAACAAATTGATTTGCAAATTCTACACAATTTGATAGAGTCAATGCCTAAATTGTGCGCAGCCGTCATTAAAAATAGGTGGTATGCCACGAAATGTTAATGCTTATGTAAATAAATTTAGAATATTATTTTTGTTATAAAAGAATTTAAGTTGGCTAACTTATGTTACTTGAAAATTGTCCGTTTTTTACTACATTGCAAAAGTAATATGTTTTTCTTTGTAATACTATAAATTATCACAAATTATATCATAAGCTTCGTACGCGGTTTCCCTTATTTGCTGCTGATAGCAAGCTGTCATGTTTCGTAGAGTTGCTTAACGTAGTAGTAGTGAATTATAACTGTGCAAAAGAAAGAGGTTCCAAGATAAAATTATTTAGAGAAAGCAAATTAAAGAAAAAATGTGTTACCGTAATATAAGTAACTATATTGTCCGATAAATGTTTGCAACTAATACAATATTTGTATAAATTCTTTAATATTTTGTGTGGCTACCCTTATTTTTGATAGTGTCCCTTATACGAGCCTGGAGACTATCATACAGCGTTCTGATGTAATCGTCCGGAATACGATGCCACTTTTGTTGCAATATATATCACAACTCCTTTAAAGTCTTTGGTGCCCTTCCAATCCTTTTACGGTCAAAATAACTCCAAACGTGTTCGATAATATTTAAATCAGTTTCGATCTGAACATAACCTAATATTCTTGTATTGGTTCGTCAAACGGAAAATGGTATTAGAAAATGTCATAATAAAAGAAAAAGATCGACCAACTAATTTTGCGAATCATGAAATAGAATCATTGGATACTGAAAAGTTTAAGTTCCCAAAAAATTACCGATAGAAAAACCTAAAGAACAAATTAGTATTAAATTTGTGATGCTTGCTGATGTATCTATCAGATCTTAATAATTGCTGAAAAAGAATCTCAAGTCAAAGATTTAGAAATTAAAATTAAAGAACGACAGTTGGAATATTTGGAAAAAGAATATGAACTAAAAATAAAAATCTCGAAAAAGAAATTATAATTTTGTTTTAATGCTTATATGTTTTATATATACAGTGAAATCTCCCTTGAACGGACACCAACGGGACCAACTGAAGATGTCCGTTCAGGAGGGGTGTCCGCATAAAAGAAATACGTAGTAGATACAACAGAAATCGTGTTTTAACGAAAAATGAATATATTAAAGAAACTGGGACATTTAAATCATATATGTATATAAATGTTTTTAAAATAAATAAGAAACCTTAAACTTAAGAAAAAAAAGTTTATTTCCTTTAGATATATTCAAACAAAGTATAATATATATACATAGATACATAAATGTAGTATGTAATACAAAACAATGAAATGAATAGTCACTTTAAGGACGCAAAAATTCATATATTGTTGTTTGTCTTCTCTCTTTCTTTAAATTTGCGTCTTGAAATCGTATTTTTAATTTAGAAAGAAGCTCCAAAGACTCCGTATCTCCGTGATT
This sequence comes from Trypoxylus dichotomus, assembly GCA_023509865.1. Taxonomy (NCBI): domain Eukaryota; kingdom Metazoa; phylum Arthropoda; class Insecta; order Coleoptera; family Scarabaeidae; genus Trypoxylus; species Trypoxylus dichotomus. Next base: position 43,675,792 of record CM042081.1, read on the forward strand.
TTCGGCAAAACTTTTGAGCTGTTTGGTCAGGGTAATACTTTTACCATAATTTGGGATAGCTTCTGTTGGCACTGGTACCTCATCGACATCAGAATCTTCCGAAAGTTCTTGTATTTCAACTGGATTTGCAATTTCTTGTTCTGAATCTGGATCTTCAACATACAAATCTTCATCTACGTTCAAAAAATCATTAAGGTTTTCATTATCCGTCAATTTCAATAAATTCTTATTTTTGAGGATATCTGAAGGCACACTAAGAGGCAAATCATCTTCTAGGTCAGATGTATTAGCCTCAGTTAACTGGTCTTCACTTTGCATATTTACATGATTAAATCCTGCTTTGCGCAAGCAATTTTGAACTGTCTCTTTGGTTACTTGGTCCCAAGCGGTTTTTGCCAAATAAACTACATTCAGTGCTGTAATTTTCTTTATTAACTCAAAAGCTGTACAATTTGTCAATTTTAGTAGCATCACCCGTCAAAAGGCTTCTTTGCTGTTCGACATCCATTTGTTTAGAAGGATTTCTTTATGTTTAATTATATCTGCAGCTTGCGTTCTTCCAATATTAAAACGCTTGGATAAGTTCCTTACACTTAATTTCTCTTTATTGTAAACTTCAACAATCCCAATTTTTTGTTTAAGCCTGAGAATTTTTCTATTTGGAGCCATTTCTACAATGTATGTGTCGCCCACTGTGTCTTTTCCGCATAGACATCAGATTAATATTGAAAGCAGATTCAATCGAAAGCGTACACCCAAAGAATAAGAACGGTAAATCCCCGACCAACTTAGGGAAGTCTCTAATTCACGCCAGGCAGAAATGCACGACATAAGCTGCGTTTATACCGAAAGATTAAAGTCGGTAAATCTCCGGTTTACTCGGGGAAGTACCAGCGAGAAATGCAATAGCAATACTCTCGATATAAAAATAAGATAAGGCGTTTCTTTTTATTTTATTTTTTGTCCGTTTAAGAGAATATTTTCTCGTGTCCGCGTCCGTTCAAGAAAATATCCGTCCAAGAAAGAGTTGATACAATGGAAATTATATGAGAGACGGTCGGCACCATGAGAAACTGTCCGTTTAAGGGAGGTGTCCGTGTAACACGGGTGTCCGCGAAGGGGAATTTCACTGTACTTCTAATGCGAATTTCATTTTGGGCTGAGAATAAAATGATTAATTAAATATTAATTAATAAAATAAAATTTAGTACATTTAAAATAAAACCACTAAAATTATTGACAGTGAGTCAAGAACAAATCTAAATTAACAGCGATTATCGATGTTTTCAATTGCTTAAACTTCCTCTGCGATAAAAACATCTCCAAAATCTTCAAGAAGTTCCATATTCATTCAGAATATCTCTATATGAAAACAAACGCACGAAATAAAATCAGGTTGTAATATCCGACAGATATACAGTTATCGGGAGGATTTAACATCGGGTAAATTTATCCCTCTGATAAGCAATTTATCAACCGGTTTTTATCTGTCAGATGGTGAAAGAACACACGTTTGTGTTTATCCGTTAGATTGCGCTACTTGTAACTTTATCAGAATGTCAATAAACCGACCCTTAAAAGAAATGAAAGCAATGCAAATAAATAGAAGAGAGTGGAAGAAGAAGTATTTCTGTTTATTTGTAGTCCAGTATTAACTTTGATGCATAATTTGCCGAAGATATTAAGGAAACCGAATATTCTGTTCAAAAGTTGATCTGAAACTACAGAAATTTCGCAGAGTGCATCGATTAATTTTAATGTTACGAAAATTTATTTTGCGTTATCTTTAGCTTATTTATTTATTAAATTATTTAATTTATACCTATTTATTTAAAAAAAGTTCAAGATGGCAACTGAATTTTTGTAAAGTATTAAAGTAAAGACTTATTTACTTCAATCGAATACTATGGAGTTGAGTTTCCTCGCTGTGAGTGCTCTCAGTTCGTTCCTGCTCATTAGGACTGCCTTACACAGTATTCCCTCGCCTGGATAAATCCCGAGAGATTTATAGTGTCTTAAACCGTCTACAACGTTCCAATAGGACCGGTGATTGGCGGCCAGCTCGGATCTAACGTAGGTCTTAATACTGCCATAGGTACTTCCACACGCCGGTTCAGGACCTGAGAATGGTCGTCCGCTGGCATCTTTTGCTAGCAAATCAGCTATTTCGTTCCCTTTGATCCCCGAGTGGCTTGGTACCCATCTCAGCGTAACGCTGCAACGTTTCGTCAGTTGTTACAGCCTTCTATGGCACCCCAACACCACTTCGAAGTCAAACTTGACAGCTGGTAGCGCCCTAAGAGCGGCTTGGCTGTCCGATACGATTTCCACCGCTTCCTGGTCATGTGCGTAGTTCAGAGAGTTCTTTTTGTAAAGTATTAAAGCAAAGACTTATTTACTTCAATCGAATACTATGGAGTTGAGTTTCTTGGATGCTACGATCTAGTCTCCAAGCTTTCCGCTAATCTTGCATACCGACCATTAATGAGACAAGAATCTACATATATTCATCTAATTTTTTTTTAATAAGATAACCTACATGCATACATGAATAATTAGGCCAGAGATTACGGATTATTTATTGTACTTGCATCGTCTGTTTCGTAAGCTGATCGATACTCCGATTAAACATTGTAAAAAATCGCGTCTGCGAATCATAAAAGCGTATTAACGCTTTATTCGTCTGGAATTTAAATTGTCGCTATAATTGACGTTGGCGTTCTTATCGTTCTTCGATCGTAGACGAGATAATTGAACGCGTGATATAAAAAAAATTCCACCTGCGTGTGGCAAATCTTTGTTTGTGTACTACTTACATCGCGTCTGAACATTATCTAATATCTACGTGCGTATTCTATGTACGGGTCCTGTACGGTGATGTACGGTGAATTTCGCAATTCACGCTGTTCTACGTGTTTGTCGCGATAATCTTCGAATAGCTGAGCCTATTTTGGTTGATTTTTTTTCCGAGATAAACAAATGCCTCTTGAAGAGTTCCACGAAAAATTTGTAGATGATAAGCGATAAGTGGCCCGAATTTTGTAGTAGCGTCTTGGATATGCGATTGTAAATGAGGACATGCGGAGATGAGCTGACATAATAAAAATTACCTCAAATCCGTCCTTAAGTAAGGTAGCAACGTGGCTTAAACGTGGCTGATATTAAGTGAGCAGTTATGGATTGTATTCGGCTCTAAATTTAGAGCCTTGCCCAAAAATATTCAGACGAAGATTTAAAACGTTTTTACTGAATTATATACGTGCACGTCATTGTTTGATGGCATAAGCAAAGATGGCTGGTAAATCTAACTATACTTACAATCCCTGTCCAATTTATTAGGGCCACTTGCTAAAATAGCGATTTTGTTAAAATACATAATGAAAAACGTATTGTACAGGCATAAGTTTATTCGGAACTGTTTATAGACATCGTTAAAACTACAGTAAACGCTCGCTCATGTAAATACCCGGTAGTGGAAACGTGGCGGTCATCTAAACAGAAAATTGTAACTATAGGATCAAATGGAACGCTTGGTAATGTAAACAAGCAGGGCATCGGTTATTTCCTGATTGACGTGCGTAACTGAATCGATCAAAAGAATGTTTACGTAAACGTTTTCAGCGCTGGCACCGGTTGTTCCCCGATTTATCTATGGGATTCCTGTAAGCGTTGGCTCTCTTGCCTCTAACAAATGACAAGTATAACTGATTTCGTTATATCGCCGTCTGTTAGAGATGCTGAAGAAGAGCCCATATCTCTTTTCTGATTCACATTGTGTCGCTTCACCTGTCAAAATTGAAGACTATAAAACTTATGAATCTCCACAGTTAAGTTTTTAACAAAGAGAGAAATAATTGAACATCTTTACATACAAAAAAGATTCTCGCATTCCCCAGCTTAATTAGATTTTGTTGGGCCGAAACATTTGGCTAGCTCTATTTTACAATTGCATATTACTGTTCTTCATGAAATATATACAGATAAACTGTTAAAATGTTCTTCCATATAATGAAGTATAAATACATTATATATACAACGAGTAATCCGATGTACCATACGTTGCATATACAGCAGGGAAACGGAGATAGATTGATTCAACGAACTTGGTCCGTTTTCGTATCGATCATGAATGGGACGAGTGTGGACCTGACGCCCCGAAGATTTGGCCAACCCTCTTTATGAATGTATTATCAATAAATGGGTGCTACTGAAATTCGCCTATTATTACATCACCCTGTATGTGCTTCACTCCTGATTAATATTTTTGAAAGCCTCATGTAGATGGTTTGATGTGATAAAGCCTACAACGTCCTTGTGTACTTTTGTATCATGATTACTTATCAAGGGAACTTTGCGCCTTCTAAAGCAAGTGTAATCCGCGAAATTTCGAATGACTTAAATAATTGCTAAAATAAATTGCACAGGCTTTGATCTTATCTGTGAAAACACCTGCGAATAATATTATACATACGTTTCCTCCAATCTTCATTTTAATTGTATTAAACGCGTGTTAAGTAATCTAATGCTCTTACAATTTACTTCAGTTATCATGAGTGTAAAAGCATTATTTTGAAGATGAGTATTCGCAAGACGGTAATGCTTATGACTATAGAAAATTACGTAAATATTTTTAGATATAATGGATACCCCTACGTGTTAATTAATGATTCATAAATCTTTGCGTATAGTAGGACTGAGATAAAGTGTATTTACGAAGATATCGAAATCTAGGAAATTTGTTGCTCAACCTTTGTCACCCGTTTCATCATAATACGCAAAAAAATTTTATCTAATTAAGCCTTTAAGAGGTACTTAACTAAAATCGTTTGTCATGTTTCAAGAAAGAGTATTAATAGGCTTCATATCTAAAAGTATCCTGGATAATATGGGCAAAAATACATTTGATCGGACCAACGCTGATGTAATCCGCGAGATCAAGTAGGTGATCATTTGTTTACTTAAAAAACATCCCAAATTAATCTGCTCTGTCTACGTTTTTGTTATTGAAAATATCGCAGAATTTTTTGGAAAAGTTTGCTCTTATACTAAATGACGAATAAAATTTCTTCTGGTTTCATACTAGCAATGATGGAATTTTTTTTATTACTTTTAGTACCCTTGTGTGTATTTCTACAATTACTTGCTATCGCAAAGAAATATTTATTTCTTGTTTTAATGTTTCTTTACGACCACCCAGTCGTTAAATTTAAGTGGATAATTATTAAATAAACTTGAATTTTAAATGAACAATTGCAGTGTTTACGTAATACTTGAGTACATTTTGAAACTGAATGGTATATAATTTTTCCTTAATTGCCTTTTCTATTTCTGATTATAATTCACACTAGCTATGACACGAGGGTGACCTGAAATGTCTCCGGAATCGCCAAGAAAACTCGGATCGACAAGAAAAGTACGGCAATGATGTGGTTTTTTAATTTTTATTTTTCGAACATCAATACACTTTTTTGAACGGCGCTCCAGTCTCAAGTCATCGGAAAAGTAGGATGTTTCGAAGTCTGCAAAATAGCCATCTGTAGCGGCGATGACCTCCTCATTTGAGGCTAAAATCTTTGCTCCCAGTGATTTTTTCAGGTTTGGGAATAGTAAAAAGTCGCTGGGGCCTAGGTCCGGTGAATATAGAGGATGAGAGACTAATTCGTAGCGTAACTCATTCGATTTCAACACGACGATGCGGGATGAATGAGCCCGTGCATTGTCGTGGTGGGAAAGCACTTCTTCTGCTGCAAACGAGACCGTTTCTCTTTCAATACTGTATCGAAACAATAAATCGCTGTAGTGTTGCTCCGTGATCGATCTTCTCTTCTGCAGATAGTCGATGAGGATAACACCTTAGGAATCCCAAACAATGGTCGCCATGACCTTTCCGGTCTTTGCCTTCTTCGGAGCCGATTTGATCGGAAATGTTTACTGCTTCGACTGTTCCTTGGTCTCAGATATGTGGTGGTGGATCCAAGTCTCATCGACGGTTACGAAACGCATGAAGAAATCCCTTGGATATCAGAAACTTTCATTAAAAAGAGTGCGATGTATAAAGTTGAAATCTAGTATGATCTAGAAATATTATTCTACAGCGTTTTATATATTTAATTAATTATTTTTGTAAATTCCATTGTACAAATACGTCTCTTCACATTTTACTCCCCCGAGTTACAAAATAGAGTATAAACATAACTTGCTGGTACAAACGGTTCTAAACATTATCCTCTTTGTAGTATATGTTTCGAACGTCCATTTATGTGGTGTAGAAGGTACCGATACCTTTCATATCTGTTATATATACTGCAGATTTTAGTATCACTAGAGATTGATGAAAAACAGAAAAGATTATGTTTATATTGTCAGTTCCAAGTTCGATACCGATCAGGATGTGTACTAGTGTCCTTGATGCACAAGAGTTGTTGTAATTAAGTAGTTTGCTTTGATGGATCTTTTCGTGCTGTTGTCGGTATTATGAGTAGAGTCGGGATATCGTCCCGCGGACCAGATCCGTATTGAGTACGCAACGCCCTCGCCAATGTAATGTAATAAATCGGATGAAGCGTAGAGTTATAGGTTACATATTATAGGTTTATATAAGGTGAACGTTAACAATACCATTGGGTGACGCAAGATTATTGATAAATTTCCCGATATACATGTATTATAATGGTGCTAAGATATACTGTAAAATTTAAGAAATCGTTTAGGGGTGTACAATATTAAAATAATGAAAATAAACTGCCCACCAAAACGCAATTAATGTTTGATGTACTGTTCATTATAATCGCTTGTGATTTAAGACTTCATCTACTTTATCAAGTAACTGTTTCATGGCTCCTGGAACGAATACAATCCAACTGAATGTGGAGGGAGTTACAGAGCCACATGGCAACTCTGCGTAAAACATCGAAAACGTGATCAAAGCTGTAGTAAAAGATGTACAGTTGTGACTATGTGTTAATGAAACGACAGATCGAAAGACACATTCCGTTTTGAATATTGTGTGTTCTAGATATTGTTAAAACAACATTTCCCATTGAATTAGCTAGTAAACGATTAGGAAAGTGCACTGGCGAAGAAATTATGAGTAGTATTGTAACAAAAATCAATTTTCAACTAACTGTTAATGTTTCTAAGCAATGGTGCAGCGATAATGCGTAGTATGGGTGGTCCTCTCAAAGAATACTACGAGAGACATTTAAATGTGTCGTGTAAAGTTCATATTTTACACCTTGTAACACAAAGTATTCAGAAATGTTATCCAATGGTGGATCCATTAATTTCAAATACAAAAGAAGTCTTTTTGAAATCTCCCAAACGAATTCGAGAATTCTATAGACGGTACGCTGGTATTTCTAAGCCACCAGAACCAATCCTCAAACATAGGGAAACATGATTGAAGGCGGCTTTCTATTATTGCCAAAATTTCCAACAAATACGATCTGTGGTTCTTCGATTCAACCTTAACGAAGCTACAGTAATTAAGTAAAGCTATAAAAGATTTGGATACGCGTGCGTTGAAACCGATGCATTTTACGCTTTCAATTCTAATGTTAATTAATTTATTTCTTTTTTGGCTTATTTGTTTTATTTAACATATACTGTGTGTCTGGAAAAGTAGCTCTATATTCAAGGAACAAAGGTTACTTTGAACGACAATATAATTTGAGGATATTCAGCTTAGCTTAATTAAATAAGAATGCTTGCATTCACTTTGAAAGTTCTGAATTGATTTATTAAGTCACATTCAAGCACTATACGTTATTCTTTTAACTTTCCTTCTTGTAAAAATAATAATAAGTCTATTTTGGAGCATGAAAATTAATACTGCGTTCTAGTCGATATATTTCTTTCATCTCTTGTTAGGTACTCATGTTTAAATGACCTACGGTATAGTGGCGGATGAAAAAAATTCCATTGATATATGTAATGTGATTGTTTATATATTTTAAGAAAGGATAACCTAAAGCAGAAACCATATCGAATATCTAAATAAAATACGATAAACGTAATTATGTTATGAAAACAATTATTTAAGCTAATCATGTTAGCTACACAAATTTAGTTATCGCAATTTCTGCCTTTTTCCGGTTATAACTAATTATGGTTAGTTTCAAATTCGACGCAAGATATTAAAAGTATAACCGTGCATGCGCTTCAATATTATCAAATCTAATAGTTTAATGTGCGACTTGCGCTACTACCTTTTTTAGATTTAATGATGCACTAAAAACTAACTTTTCTTTATTCCTTTGAAAATATACAATGATTCCAGAACCTTAGCAAAGTTTGGTAAAGTGTTTATGGGTTTATAGTTAGATATGCCAGAATGGTTACCTTTTTTAAACCTAAATGTAATTTTACTCGATCTCCATGCATCAGGGAATTGAAACATTGATAGAACTCAGTTAAATAATGCAGTTAATGGGAAAATTAACACAAAAGCACAATCACGAACTAGAAAACTTGGTACTGAAGAAAGAGCAGAATAATGTGGGTTTTCTTGCACCGCTGGAGTTAAGTCACGATTCGTATGTAACAAACCAAGCAGTTTACCATTTGAATTAATAACCAAGTTTGACGCAGACCAAAATGTTCAGCTATTGCAGATTTTCTATCACTGATATTAAGAATATTCAAATTTATTGGAGACATTGAGATCTTCAACAAAAAGTATTTGCTTGTTCAACAATTGTAGACTCTGAATATCAAGGAACGTCTTCAAAACTTCGTACTTATATCGAAAGCCATGTGGATGGTGGCAATGGAAGTGGCAAGTATTCAAATTTGCATCTGTACAAAGTTATGTCGATAACCGGAGCTAATCGTGAGATGTATCGCATTGTCGCCATCTGGCATGGATGTGAGATTTGAAATGAAATATGCAAGTTGCTTCTCTATGTTATGCTGATATAATTTGACCAGCACTTGAAGTGCTTAGTTTTATAAGCTTGAACTTAGGTAGAATTGAAGAAGTGGGAATAAAGTTATGGTTAGTGCAAAATCTCTTTAATGAATTTTATTGTAATGTATTGGCAACTTTTCTGGACGATTCTAAGTCTTTCTTCAGGAATATCCCCACTATTGCCGAGGGAAATAGATTATGTGTCCCACTAACGGCGTGGCATTTTATATTACAACAGCATCATCTGATAAATTACGGAAACTCTTGTCTATCGTAATAAGACAACGCAAATGGAACACGTTAATTCCTTGGTAAAAGCTTCATATAATCAGTAGGTGGGTGTATTTTACAAGGGCTGTCTTTTAAGTTTTGCATATAGAGCTGGAATAAAACATTAGATAGCTTTTAAATACTACAAATATTCTCCACTTACATACACTCGAACCCAATCTAGAAGCAGTTATTCTACTTCTTTGTTGGTATAGTCGAAATTGCGTTTTTGAAAGCACCGACTACTCCTTCTAACAACTGGAACGTTTGACCACGCAGTCCGCTCTTGATTTTCGTAAAGGTAAAGAAATCGTTGGGATTTAAGTCTGGACTGTGCGGAGGATGGTCTAACAATTCGACGTTTTGTTGCGTTAAAAATTCAATTGTTTTTTGCTGTGAGCAAACTTGGATGGTCTTGGTGGAGAATGATTCGTTGTTTGGGGTTGGCTTTTCGAAGCTCAGCGATGATTTGCGCCAAAGAAGTCGTCGTAAATCAATCGGTAGTAACAGATCTTTGATCTTGGAGAGGAATTGTTGCTACATGATCTGCTTTCGAAACAAATGTCGCTACCATCATTTTGAAGACACCTCGAGAACGGATTACTTTTGCCGGCTCTTCTTCAGCTTGGAACAACCAAACAGACGACTGGTGTTTGTTATCTTCTGCTTTGCACAAGTAAAACCAAAATTAATCACCACTGACGATGTTCAGCTTACCTTAGCTGCCTTCTGTTCTTCGATCAACAGATGCGGTATCCAAGGGGAAACTATTTTTTTCACATATCTCCAATGATGCCTCAATCTCACGATATGTCACATGTCGGTCTTAGTTGAGAATCTTGCACACACCATCAATGTTTTCCTGAGTGACTGCCATTTTTTGCGCATCTGCTCTTGGCTCGTCGCTGAGACTAATCCGTTTACGTTTGAATTCTCCATACCAATGAGAAATTGTTAACTGATAAGGTACTACATCGTTGAAAACAGAAACCAACTCGTCGAAGCATTTTTGTTGAGATAATTGTCGTCGAAAATTATAGAAAATTATTGCGTTTTCCATCTAACTTGTCAACATGTTGTTGGAGCTACAAGACTACACGAAACTTTGGATTTAGGTTAACTAAGGATGACGGCTAATTTTTAGTGCTGACATTTAATTACTAATATGGAAAACTGAAAAGACGTCAAAGGGTATAAATTGCGGAATTGTTGATTTACTTTTGCGTTAATTCTATCCTTTAACTTGTTATAGAAATCTCAAGGAAGGTAGTAAGTGGTAAACCTCCTCATCACTGTATAAGAATAAGCTACAAAAGACGTATCACCATTAACTGCACCGTAGGTAGCTTATTTTAATAAATCAACGAAACGATGGTATTCATGATGGGTATTTAATTATTTTTGATCAGTATTTTACAGCTATGGAATAAAACAGGAAGTTGAACATCAAATCAGACATTAAAAGGGAGAGGGAAGATGATGATTGACTACTAATCTTCTATCATTCTCTGAAGTAACATTAATGTCATCACGAGATATATACATCACATTCCAACCTTGCGGAAGATAACATCGCATCATCAATCATGTTATCACATTCTTTGCAGTGAATATACATACATTATATCGCATAAAGAAACATTAAATTCGGGGACTTCGGCACCATGTAGTTTGATAAATTCTCAGCGACCAAATCTGCGGCACCCAAAACAATATTCGCAGATAAGAAAACATTAAAGAGACGATAAGAGTTCCTTGGTGCTTGTTTTTAATATACGTATATGTACCGAACATACACATCTACAAGTCTGAATGAGATAACTCGGTCAAAATAAGTATTACATCTTTTTTTTTAGCGAATAATGAAACATAAATAATAAGCAAATTTTTCCAGTGGGTCGTTCGAATTTACGACGCATAATAACCGGTTATAACCAGTAGTTGGAAACAAGATTAACGAATGTAAAACACACGCATGTTAAACAAACAATCGCATAATGCTGTATAACGCGAAGTCACGATATCTTTAATTAAGCGAAGAAAGTGTTGATAATTAAATATGTATAATTTTAGATATGAATATGCGCTTCTGTTTGTCAGAATGTGTGGAATATTGATAATGGTTGATGTACATACATTCAAAGCATTGCTTCGGAGTAGAAGAGGGTGATTTATTTGGCCAAGAAGTAGTTAGTTGAGTCTGAGGCTTATTCTTCTTGTTGCCATTGTATATATTATCTATGTACTCAATTCCACAAAGATTTATCTTCCGTCTTCATTCTTAGATACATACTATACTCACATAATAAACAAGATACAACAACTCCAATATAATAAAACGCTGTAAGTACAGCAATCCACGAATTGCACGAGAGAAGGGTGGGAAGCTATACCCGCTCCTTTTCGCTGTCTGACTTTGCGGACAAATGTTACTTTCTTTTGGCACTAGTTAGCGCCAGGAATATTCATTTCTATCGTAGAATTAAGTATGGTGATAGAAGCAGCGAGATACATGTGTTAGCATAAAACTGCTCGAAACCACGCTGATGACGCCGGGAAGGGAGAAACATGTCCGTGTGTTAGTATTTTATGTCTCACATGTCTTTCTCGTGAATTGATTTCACTAATACCATGAGAAAGCTGCATTTACAGCGTTTCCTTATCTTGGTGTTATTTTGTAGACATTCTTTTATGTGTTTTAAGATACAACAACTTATTGACGTCTCTAATATCCATAACGTATCTTAAATATTGCTTACAGTAGATATTTCTTTTGTATGCATATCCATAACTTATTCATGTATTCAACTCTAAAGGACATCCATACGTATTGCACCAGGAAGATTCTATTGAGATCCGTTCCTTGTCCTTAGAAGTAGTGGACATCACTGGCGAACACACATTTTGGTGCCTCGGATTTTTTAAGTGTAATTAAGCAATTTTGGAGTGCTTAATCCGAAGATAAATATTACTATTTGACAACTGTTAACTGATATTTAACAAAATGGGTAGGAGGTATTTATTTAATAGAAAAAGATGAATATACAACTTTCAAATACCAGTTAAAAATTTCCTTTTATAAGATTTTATTACGTGAGGTTTATCATATGGGCCATCATATGGGTATCTTATCTTTCTTGATACCTTTCCTCCATAATGCTGAAGTCTTTGTGAAATCTTTCCCCCTACTCCTCACTCATATAACCTAGGTTTTCTGGAAAACGATCTAAGTGGCTGTGAAGGTAATGAATCTTGGGTCATGTTACATCCAAGCGTATGAAAGTTAGAAGGCATCTGTTCTACTAATCCGTCGTAATTTGCTGCTTTATGATTTCCAAGAAAATTTTTAACCACTTCAACAAAAAAGCACCAGGCATTAGACTCAGATTCGTTCATTGATTCTGTGAACTGCAGGGTTATTTAAAAGTTGTCTTATCTGAGGACCATAAAAAATTCCAGCCTTCAGTTTTTCTGTGTTAAGCCCTGGAAGGGTTTGTTTCAAATAACAATAAAGCCTTAGCAAATTGTTTCATAAGTCCTAGCTTAATATGACGTGGTGGAAAGATGATTTTATCTCTGTCAAGCAACGATGAAGAACGATGTATTTTCTTTGAACTGAAACATTTCTTAAAGGCCAGTTTCTGGTAATCTATCGCTGGGCGTTAGCTCTGCGGTCCCAAAAGCATACAAAACAAGGATATTTTCTGTAACCAATGTGTTGCCCGAGGAGAAATTTTACCATATTTAGATAGACATATATCACCTACTGATGGTCTTCATACTTGATATTTTTGAGGACCAATGATATTGTCTCGTATTCCTCTCTTTTTTAAGTTTTGAAGCAAGCCAAGTCAAATTTTGCATGAAATAAGAAATGTCCATACTATTATGAGCGATAGTGTATGTAATTTAGAATCATAATAGTTAAGATATATATATATATATAAAATTATATTATTATTAACAATCTAATATTTCTGTCTTTAAAGGTAGGTTCTAGGAAACGATATAAAAGTACATTTCAGTACACCTTTTTATGGATGGTTTGCTTTCAAGTGCAATAAAGACGTAACCAAATACGTGTGAATTGGCATTTGCTCCTTGGCTTGTTTCTCAGTCCGCTTTGTAATCTACAGCTAGATTAATACGAAAATTTCGTAACACAATGTTTTTGTAAATAAGTACTCGGATATTTCGCCACAAAAGTTAATCATTGATAAAAAAAATATATTAAACTTTGACTTGTACGCGAATCGGAGAATGCCCGTTTTTTTTTGATAACGATATAAACGGAATTTTTTCAAACAAACGAACCGTCATGCGTTAAACTCATGTCCACTATTCGTCCTTGAATTTCATTGTCAAACGATACGGTAATTTGTTTATGGTTAACATTTTCCCCCGCAAATGAGTTAATATTTATATACACTACCGCTCAAAAGTGTTTAGGCACCCTTGTTTTCATGGATTATTCATATAGTATTATATTTACCAAAAAAATGTTATAAACATTATAAATTTAAGAGTAACATAGGGGATGTGGTTACAAATTAGGTAGCGTTTGATCTGTAAACCACCTCCAAAAAGTGTCTTTATTCATTTTAATGGTAATCAGCTTTTTCTGTTTCGGAAGCAAATATTTTAGATGTTTCTGGTATGAAGCCATCACTACTACCAGCATGCAACACAAAGTATCTAAAAAATAAATAACTCTTGCCTCTAGTCTTCAATTTTTTATCGTTCATTTTCTTGTCATGGATAATTGCCAATTCAATTGCCAAGTACCCATGTTTCATCCAGATACGCACATTGGTAACAACTATTTCTCATGTTGCCTACCTTGACTTACAAAAAGTCAATACGAGCCAAAGTTATATGAAGCAGTTCTGTTAGTCCTCTTCGGGAATGGTATTTTCAAAAAACCAATACTTTGTAAAATTTTCGCAAGGGATCGAATGCTTCCATTAAAAGTGCCCCTTTCCTTTAGTAGCTCAAAAATAGATTTTCGAGTAACATGTACACTACCGCTCAAAAGTGTTTAGGCACCCCTGTTTTCATGGATTATTCATATAGTATTATGTTTACCAAAAAAACATTATAATAAAATTAAATACGTGTTTAAAATGTAGTTCAGTAAGATAAACACCCATTATATCGCATAAGGTTTACTATCATTTACCTGCACTTGGTCGGATTACCATAAACTGTTTATTGCGGTGAAATTACAATAACAATCCCTCTGAATTTACTGGGTAAATTTAGTCATCTGATAGATTGTAGGTAATAATGTTTAAATTACCTTCCTAGAAGATTATAGTGAAATCTGTAACCTATGGTCAGTTGCAGTGTGGTATTTACTCTATTCACGTCGTGAGCGAAATATCGTGTGACAATTTTTTGAAACGCTTCCGCGAAGAGAAATTAGTGCGGAAACACGTGCACTTATAAAAGCTTACCATAAAAGTGGCATAAGTAATCGACAAATTGCCAAAAAAATGAAAATGCACCATGCTACGGTTGACTATAACGTAAAAAAATATCGGGAAACTGGCAGTTTTCTTAATAAAAGACGGAGTGGAAGGCCAAAAGCGACAATATCTGCAGATGATCGCAGAATAGTGGTTACCAGCAAGTTAAATAGAGGCAAAACCGCCCCGGAAATCACCGCAGAATTAAATGTTAACCTATTGCGATGAAAAAGCCATTACTACGCAAACGAAACAAGCAAAAGCGACTTAAATGGGCTCGTGAACACCAACGCTGGACCATACAAGAGAGGAACAACGTCCTATGGACGGAAGAGTCCACATTTGAGGTGTTCGGAACCCGAAGACGCATATTCGTAAGAAGATCTGCGGGTGAACGTGCCAGAGAAGAGTGTATTGCTGCTACCGTATAGCATGGTGGAGGTTCTATCATCATTTGGGGCTGTTTTGCTGGCACTAGTGTAGGGGACATTGTAAAAATTGACGGTATATTAAAAAAAGAAGGCTACCGCGAAATTTTGGAGAACCACGCAATACCTTCCGGAATTCGACTTTTGGGTCAAAATTTTATCTTCCAGCAAGATAATGACCCAAAACATTCCTCTAAATTATGTAAAGACTATTTACGCCATTTAGAAGAGGAAGGAACTCTCAAAATTATGGAATGGCCTAACCAGAGCCCCGACTTGAATCCAATCGAGTTACTACGGGAAGAACTAGATCGGGAAGTACGGAAATCGGCTCCGACATCAGCTACTGACGTGTGGAACAAATTGCAATCGAGTTGGACCTCAATAACACAAGAAACTCTGGCAAAAGTTATTGCGAGAATGCCTCGATTGTGTGCTGCAATTATTAAATCAAGAGGAGGTCACATAAATGAAAGCGAAATTTAAATTAAACGTTTTAATTTTCACATTTATTTAATATATTTTTATTCATGTACTTGTATCTGTACATAAAAAATAAATATTATTAACATTTTTGCTGAGTTTTTATACATCTTTGCTGTCAGTGAGAGTGCCTAAACACTTTTGAGCGGTAGTGTATATATACGTAAATGTGTAAGTCCTGCTGGCGGTAACGGGTAAAGGTCGTAGAGGTGACACGTTCAACGGTGATAGAGGAGAAAACCGCATTTCAGCTGATAAGTGCGTCGTGTAAGAACTGGTTCTTCGAGTAATACATTATCTCGACCTCCTGCGAAGTACGCTTGGCTAACCAATAAATAAAGAGGTGAAGAGGTGATGTACGATGATCGTAATATATCATTTTTAAGTAATTTCGTAAATAGCTGCATTTTGGTATAAATAAGTCTGATTCTATTATCGCTTTTGGTGTGGTTAAAGCTAAAGTCTATGTATCTCAAATCATATTGTTTTACTATTCTGTATTAGCACGTTATTCGATTACAAACTAAGTTTTTTAATAGTATAGATTAATTGTGAAATCGAGTAGATGTTAGAGAAACAATGAAAGATATGTGTAACGAGATATATACATATACATTCATCTGCAAAAAAATTATATACATAATGAGATCTTAATGTATAAATATGTATTTAAGAATATTCTTAAAGCAGTATAAATTTACAGAGGAAGCGTTCAATTAAATAATTTACATACGAAATGATAGAAATGTATAATAGATAAAAAAGAAATACCAAAACAAATAAAGACGGAGGTGCATAAAAGAGTGGTAACTAATATATGGTAGCGAGTCATGGAGAACCACGACTAAAGTAGAGTTACGGCCATGGCAATGAGATTCCTAAGAAGTATAGAAGGAGTAAAAAGAAGAGACAAAATCAGAAACACGACAATCACTAGTAATCAAAATGTCAAGCCAATAGAAATAATCATAGAGGAGAGACAACTGGGATGGCTTGGACATCTACACAGAATGGAAGAAGATCGAATAACAAAGAGGATATTTGAAGCCAAAACAGAATAGGTAGTACGGAATGGATTGAAATCAAACAACTGTCTCAGAACAGGAACCTGTGGAAGACAAAAATAAGAGAATGAATAGTCCGACACCGCAAGGTACATGAAATGAGATTAAAATATACAAACAGGCTGTTCAGAATATCGAAAGTCACAATTCCATTTGCTTGCATACGTAGAAAGAATATTTAATTTATAATGGGTTTATTCCTTTATTACTAACAACACAATAGACTACGTTTCTTAGAAATATTTGTAACGATAAATTACAGTTTTAAATAAACAAATTAATCTTCTTCGGACATGAAGTTGTCATCACTATCGCTGTTATTATTTACATTCATAATAAATTAATATTGAATTAACATGCTTCCTGAGAAATTCCAGAAAATTCTTCTCCCCTATTTAACGAACATATTCTATCTTATAATTTACATTTCTCACAACGACATTCTTTTTGACGGTAGTCCAGATCAACTCAATTGGATTTAGATCGGGGTCATATGGTGGAAATCTCTGTGTCCATTGCGTTGTAGAATTTCGTCGAGTTTATATGTTATGTATTGACCCTTATAGCGTTCCATTAACCTATATAGTTGTGGCTTTAAGATTCTAGTGTCAAAAGGAATATATTTTAACGCTAACAATTCAACCATTTCATTTTCCTTACTAGTACTTCTTGGAGCATGCTTTGTTTGTGTATTGTGACACGGCATACAATCAATTATAGCAATGGACTTTGTGGGCAAGTTTGTTCAATCCATCTGTTTGAACTCCTCCTAGTTTGAAGGAGTTGTATTTTTCTTTGTAACACGTTATTAATAAAACTAGTAAATGCAATATGTACACTATATTTACAGTTAGTGCCAAAATACACTTATTACACTGAATGATGAGTTAACCCGCTCAATGACGAATTGAAACTCTATTCGCTTCGAAATATTATATAGAAAACTATATCTTGCCTTGGTGGAGATAGAAATGACACTCTGCTTTTAATGTATGTATAAAATTATGACTTGATTGCTTCCATAACTATGACTTCCTTGATGTAGATACACGTATACCCTGCTTCTAATGTATATTTATAACACTATAACTTACCTTGTTGCAGCTACACGTATACTCTGTTTCTTAATACTATATCTAACACTATAACTTTCTTTGATGCAGCTACACGTATACTCGATTCAAATTCAAATCTTCATGTGTTTGGCTTAAATAGGCCTTGGTTTGTCTCATCGGTAATTACAGGACTATCTGAGTGCCCTTAATAATAATAATAATAATATCTTTAATGCCCAACAGAAAATAATTCCATTTACAGGACAATGCGAGAATAATGTAACCTAACATATGTATGTAGTAATAATATACAGAGGAGTAATAAATTAAAATTAACCGAAAATGATACAACTGAATCATAAACATAATAATAGCTCGGTGACACCAGAATGCAAGAACAAGATAGGACGACAATGTAAATCCATGTAGACACTTCAACAAAAAGGATCATCAAGTAATTCATTGGCATTTCTAATCATATGCGTAATGGGTGCTTTAAGCAGAACACTAGTTTTGTATGACGGGACCTTAAAATTAGGAAAGGACCTGGTATCGTACTGAGGTACCACAAAATTAATTTTGGAGAGAAGGCATGGAGCGTGATTAATTAGTTTAAGTAGAAATTGGTTGCTAAATTCCTTCCTTCGATCCGATAACGATACAAAGCCGTGTCTCCTCAGCAGACCAGCATAATCAACTTCGCGTCCAGGGTGAACACCATCAATTTTGAAGGATAGGTATTTCAAAAATCGTTTTTGCACTCTTTCAAGTAGTACTTGCAGATGGAAATGGTGAGGATACCAAATTATGGAGGCATACTCCAACCCAGTACGGACAAGCGAATAATGCTTTTAGCGAGGCAGGATTATTGAATCATCTGCAGGATCGTATGAGAAATCCTAACGATTTCATCGCAGAATTTCGTACGGATAATATGTGGTCTGCAAACGACAAATTTGCATCAAACAACACGCCCAGGTCCATCACAGACGAGTGCCTAGGAACAATAGCCTGACTCACAGCATAATGCAAATTGTAGAGTCTATGACATCTAGAGTAGCTTACAACAGCACACTTATCCAGATTCAAATGAATTCCATTCTATGTACACCATCTAACAATAGTATCCAGACTGTTCTGGAGAAACAGACAATCTGCCGGGGAGGTTATGGTATTGTAGATCTTAAAATCGTCCGCGTAAGCCAGTACATTGCAGTACAGCCCCTGTAGGAGATCATCCAAATAAATATTAAACAAAAGGGGTTCCAACTTGGATCCCTGGCACACACCAGAGGAAGCAGAAAATGTTAAAGATGTATATCCATTGTAGTGAACATAGCATGAACGATCAGTTAAATACGAGCGGATCAATTGTGTTACACTTGGCGGAAAACCAAAACTACTCAGCTTAGATACCATAAGGGAATGATTGATAGTGTCAAATGTTTTACTAAAATCGGTGTATAATACATCTACTTGTTGACGTCGTTCCATTCGGCAATATGCTGTGCTAACTCAGCAAGGTTGGTTGCAGTAGACCTTCCTGGAATGAAACCATGTTGTCGCGAAGATAAGTAAGGCTTGACACTAACGTAAATTCTGTGAGACAGAAGATATTCAAAAATTTTTGCAAAGTTGGATAAAATACTTATTGGTCTATAATTTTGGAAGTCTGTACGATTACCTTTCTTAAATACGTAATTCTGCTAATCTTCCAAGCGTCAGGAAAGGTAGAAGAACTCACGGCTAAGTTAAATATTCTAGCTAGAGGTCCACATAGCACTACACAACAATCACGTGCAAAAAATGCGGGGAGGCCGTCATGACCATCAGTAAAATTAGATTTTAACTTCTTAGATGCTTTTAAGATATCGTGTGCTGTATAAGATCCAATCAAAGAACTACCACTAATATGATCCCTATTAAGAGGCCGGGGCCCCAGTAATGCTTGTGAACTAGACACAAAGACTCTAGAGAATTCATCTGCGAAGGTCTGAACAATGTTGCTGGGATCATCAGCAGTGGAGCCGTTCAAAGTGAGACATTCAGGTATTCTTGATGCATTACGACGCGCGTTTATGTACTGCCAGATTAGCTTTGGATTTTGTGTCTGATATTCCACATATACAACTCTAATTTTGTCTTTAACTAATTTCGTCAAACGCTTAAATTCAATGTGGTAAATCTCCCGTCCACTCTTGTTCCAAAGAGGCCACCGTTACTTCTACAGTAATGTTATTAGTTATTAAATCGGTATATGACATTAAAGATTTAAAGTATCTGAATAACGTTTATTGAGAAATGCTGGACCTCCTCCTTGCAGTAATCAGCATTCTAGATAATTACCGATAATATCATAATCGTATTTAGAAGCCCCAGTAATAATACCCTAAATGAGAATGAGGAATTTGCTAATGAATACTAAGAAGATAAAATAAATAGGGACATGGCCTGGATTTCTGCCAATTCTAAAATTTGAGCGCACTTAATGGTACTAATCTTACGAATATTTGAATGACAACAGACTATTTGTCTATAATAATACTAAACACATGACTAAATGAACTAAATGAACATGAATATAGAATGAGATTAAGTAGGAATAGAATAATCGTTTAGTTTTTGCCTGACCACCATCTGTCATAATTTTCTGCGTTCATATCCGAATGGTAATCATGAGTTTTTACGCCGAAATTAGAAATCAATAGGGTGTTACGGATAAAGCCCACGTTGCTTTCTGCGTGCACTATTATTAGTCTGGATCCTTTAAAATATGTTCTTGAAAAGACCTTTTGTACTTTCATCACTCCACATCTTGGAAGGCGTATGACTACTGAGAATGTAAGTCTCATCGATATATACAATGGGTCGATTTGTTTCGTGAAAATGTTTAATCTTTTGCAAGTAATCAATTCTTAATGCTCGCATATCTAATCGCTCTATCAATATTTTCCTATTATTCTGTGTAGATCGAAACTTGAATTCCAAATCTTTTAAAATTGTTCTTAATGATGTGTCTAATCGTGCGTCTTTTGGTGTAGAGCTGAAACCGTAATTCGTCTTTCGTCTGTTTTATGAAAATCATAGTTCATATTTAGCACTATTCGTATTTGATACTCTGGCAAACTTTTGACACTTTTTGTTTTTGTCTTTTCTTACCAGAACTTCTAATTCTTTTGTCGTCATTCTTTGATGCTGTATTTTCCTCTTGAATAATTTTTTGTCATTGTTCGCTCCGACACGCCAATTGCTTCATGAACACATTCTGTTATTTCACTTATGGGACTGATGTAGTTTTACGTTTATAAAAATAATTGTAAACATTAAAAACTATTTCTCGCTGTTAAGTGTATATCACTTTATGATCTTCTAGCTTTGAATTCTAACCAATCCTATTTTCGACTATTACGAATATTAATAAATGACACCTTACTTTGTTTAAGAAATATTTTATATTAGCCTTTTTGCTTCAAAACATTACTGATGCTATTTCCATACTAAAATCTATTTACTTGGAAAAGCGCGCTGATTGAAAAGTACGCATCTTTAACATCTAGCTTTTCTTATAATTAACGAATTATCTTACGAAATTGTTTTCGGAAAATAACTGAAAGAACTGCGTGAGTTATGGCTGCTCAATTCCCATTCGAATTCGATAATATATTATTCTTGGCAAGAAGTCGTAAAGTAGGTTACGGTTTAATTTAGAACGAATTGAATAATATATGTATATGTAAATTGCAGTTAAACGTCACTTTATGGTAAAATTATACATTTAATGTTAAATTCACTTGATAAATCGAAGCATCGGTAGAAAGAGATATAAAACAAAGGTGGCGTTGGTATTTAATTGACCTCAATACACGTATGCATATGTTTGCATCTGGCAACTGGGACAAAAAGAGAAAGACGAAAATATGTGTCAGGAAAGATGAAATGTAAAAAAATTCATATGCCGCTCTTAGAAATTGTGGCATAACTTCCTGTTATGATAGAGAATGGGAAAGGCTTTCGCTTATAAGTGGTGTGTTGGAAATTTGGTTGTAGATACCTCATGTAATGTTTGAGAAACTTAACTAATATAGAAACTACATCATGCGTATTCAATGTCTAGGTTGCTCTTTTATTTTTCTGTCTGTTTCTTGAAGATGTGTAAATAATAGTTACCTACTTAGAGACGATACCTTGAAACTGTTTTTTTTTTAATTTAATTTAATAGAAAGTATGTAAATTAAACTAAAAATTAGGTTAGTTAAAAAGTTCGAGACATTTTCTGCATTTACTCAAGAGTTGATTAATTTGTGGAAAGAGTTTTATGTTACAGTCATTAAATGGATCCGGCTCTTGAAATTCATTTATCGTCTTACAGTTCAATATTTGAATTTCATGAATTCGCTCTAAATGTTATTTAGAATAACACATGGGCTGAAAAGTCCCGGGCCTAACACATAGATGACGCTAGTTTTATTGCCGTCACCTTTCTCTCAGTTAGTACTAACCTTCAAAAGACAGCTGTTAAGATGTCAGGATATTCTATTTATTAGTTTGTAAGTTATTGTGCTAAGAGTCACGCTACTTTTGTTATTTTCAAAACAATGGATCAAAAACAATTTCGTGTTTTAATTTTACACTGCTTCTGGTGGAAAAAATACCGTTCAAGCGAAGCAATGGCTTGAAAAGTGTTATGGGGACTCCGCTCCATCAGAAACAACAATAAAACGTTGGTTTGCTGACTTCAAACGTGGTCGTAGAGACACCGATGATGCAGAACGCAGTGGACGTCCAAATGAGGCGGTAACACCAGAAAACATCAAAAAAATCCACAAAATCGTTTTGAATGATCGAAAAATGAAGTTGCGTGAGTTAGCTGACATCGTAAAGATATCAAAAGAACGTATTGGCTTTATATTGCATGAGCATTTGACTATGAGAAAGCTCTGTTCAAAGTGGGTGCCGCGTTTGCTCACTGTCGACCAAAAACAAGAACGTGTTGATGATCCTGAGCTGTGTTTGGCCATGTTTAAACGTAACAAACCGGAATTTTTGCGTCGATATGTGACAATGGATGAAACATGGATCCATCACTTCACTCCGGAATCAAAACGTTCGTTATCTGAGTGGACAGCAACTGGTGAACCTCGTCTAAAGCGCTCGAAAGCACAACAATCGGCTGGAAAGGTTATGGCCTCGGTATTTTGGGATGTGCGTGGTGTAATATTCATCGACTATCTTGAGGAACGAAATACCATCAACAGTGAATATTATATAGCGTTATTGGAGCGTTTGAAGGCCGAAATTGCAAAGAAACGACCGCATATGGCAAAGAAAGAAATTTTGTTGCATCAAGACAACGCACCGTGTCACAAGTCAATCAAAACAATGGCAAAACTACATGAATTGAACTTCTAATTGCTCCCACATCCACCGTATTCGCCAGATTTGACTCCTAGCGACTACTGGCTGTTCGCAGACCTCAGAAACATGCCCGCCGGTAAGAAATTTCGCACGAATGAAGAGGTTATCGCTGAAACTGAGGCCTATTTTGAGGCAAAAGATAAATCGTTCTACAAAAGTGGTATTGAAATGTTAGAGCGGCGTTGGAATGATTGCGTTGGTCTTAATGGAGATTACGTTGATGAATAAAGCTAATTTTGAACCAAAGAAAACGTGTTTTCTTTGTTAGGCCCGGGACTTTTCAGCCCATGTGTTATGTTTTATTTTTTAATGGTCTTAGTGAAATCTAGAATTTCTGAACAATCCTGTTCTTATTCACGGGTATAGCAGTAAACTCCACTCACACAAATTTATTAATTATGCGGAACGCAGCGTTTCGACAGCACGTGGGCTCTCATTGTCAACCGTGTTACCGACTGGGTTCTTATTGACTGATATATACTTCTTTAAAAGAAATAATGTATTTGTGTCTTCCTTAATGACATTGTCATAGTACAAAGCACACTGAACTATACAGGGTGTCTTTGAAGTAAAATAAAGAAGTCCGGACAATGAAACGGTGTAATTATATAGAACACAAACACAAAAAATTTTGTAGTTAATTACGACGCAAACGGCGGAATTAAAAAGACCATTGAAAATTGTAATACCGCCGTGTATGAATGTGGAATGTATATACATAATACATCTATCCAACCAAACTCGTATACATACACGTAGACTGCAATAACACAGTTGTCGATATTATAAAAACTAAGATATGCTGATATAACACTATCGACCTTTCAAACGGCATACTAAGAGTTCGATAACTTGGTTACTTACGAATATTGCGGCTGTGAATAGTAAAGACGTTTTTATTTTAAATCTTTATAATTTTTCTCGCATAAAAGACGATTTTTTAAAGGACGATTCAGATGCCTCCAAAAAAATATATATTGGAAAGGTGTATTTTGGATTTAAGTCTAATAAAATTAGATCTTTCCATTTTACCTATTTGATAGAATATTTATTATGTGATTCAAGTAGCTTATATCATGCAAAATTCCTGTTAAGAGTTTCAGTAGCAACCTAAGATATAATTAGAATTTCAGAGGCTAGCTTGAAGTAAAACTTATTTGAACGCATGTTATAATTATTTCTCATTGCTTCTTTAAACTGCTTTCTTGAAGAATAAGTGGCGTTGAAACCAGGGAAGCTAAACTTGTAGATTTTACTACTCTAGCCCATTATCTATACTGACATCTGTTTAATTATTCCTCTAATAAAAGTTATTTAATGGATACGACAGAATCGGCAGCTATTTGTAAGGTAAATATGATGCACTCCACGTATGGAGGTAAATACTTATCAAACTCTTCCAAAGTGACTCCACAATGACCGAAATCTTTCGTTTGATTATTAAAACTAAATTTCGGAAACTAGAAATATATTCCATTATTATTATTATTATATAATTCTATTACTACTGCGATAGAATTGCAACTTTTTTGACAGCATATTGCAACACATACCTCATATAATAAACAAAAGCATTGTAGTACGTTAAAATATCTGACTTTGATGGGTATGATGAAATCAGATTTGTTCATTTTTATTCTCAGTATTATTCTAAAAGACGTTTACATAACTTTATAGGATATTATAATAGCTTCTATACCAGATTTTGATCGATTAACACTGGCTTACTTATATAAAGAAAGAAAAATGTTGCTGTTTCAACATTAATCAGAGGATTACATATAGAAGCCAAGTTGCGATTTAGAGCACTAACTTAGCGATGAAAACACTCACATTACTCAAAGCGAGAGTACTTGCTTTATAATTTTAGATAAACTGCTCTGTGAGGGGTTTGGTTCTTACTCATATCACAAAATACCAATTATTTGGATGGTTGCCAATTGGGTCTTTGGAATATTTATTTACAATTATACAGCGGATTTCTTAAGACATTCTAATACTTCAGGAAATTATTTTTTTATATCATAACCACAATGCAAACAGACTAATTGTAAATTATACACATTTAAATTTTTAAAATTTTGTCTAGTTACTCATTACACACATCTAATTATGAACTCACTAGTGAGGATGGTCAGTTTATCATCGCCAAATACAAACAAACTAAATTAGCTTATCGAAAATTACTTTGTCTTCAGATAAAGCAAACTTCACTAAGTGCATTGGGGAATTCAGCTTGATGCCGTTTTCTTCTTATCGTATATATGGTGTATTCTTATATCCTAAACAGTTGAAAAGAATTGGCACAAAATCCTCAATATAAGTATTTTTGAAGATAAAAGTATTGACGATCATTCAATAGCATGAGAAATTTTAAAACAAAAACTCTCATGTAAAAAAGACGACCTAATGCTGGTTGCTAGCATGCCAAATTCAATTCGTGGGGAAAATATGAGAAGTGTTCAACTAGGTACAGGGTGGTGAGAGTTTGCTGCCTACCGAAGAATTTAATAAAGAAACTTGATAAATAATAATATTGTAAAACATGAAGCAGTAATAAGAGCAGTTGGTACGAGTTAGTCGATATTCTCACATTACAAAGGACTAATACAGAGGACCAGGGTCTTTTTCTGAAGAAGAAGAAGAAAGTTAAACAACAAACACTTGCAAATTATTAAAAAAATATATATAGAAATTAGTGTTTTATATTTACTTGTGTTAAGAAAATGTAAAATAAGTGCTTCGGCGCTTTGTTCTTTATTTGCAAATTAAATAAAGCTTAACATCAGTTATAAAAATAATTATTCTGTAACTCGAATTCTTTGATACTTCGAATCATTACCATTTTGATTACTTCGGATTATCGAGGTCTAACTTCAGTACTCGAACCAAGAAATTATATAAAACCTATGTAAGCATAGATGTTTTTATTAGAGTTTGGTAAAAAAATGTTAGCTGCAAAATATTACTACATACTTAGATGTATCTATGCAGGAGTATTTTAAATGTTAAAAAGTAATTTATTAAATTAAGTACTTTTGTGTTGTTCAATACCCTTTGTAATAATTATTTTTAAATAGATACTTCCTTTGACTGCCTATTCAGTAGCAATGCTAACTAATTATCATCTGCAAAGACTTGTAAGAAAAATTTAAATTTTATAACACTTTTATCTGTAAAATATTTAAATTATTTTTCTTTTACGTAGAACATTATCGCTGATTTGCATCTGTACTTTATTGAGCTCTTCATTTGCTTTTCGTGAGAATTTGGCGTAAAATTTAAGTTTAATAACATCGTATTAGTTTTATTTAATCTAGAGCAATAAGTTAAGATAAAATCGTACATAATAAATTTACATACCAGTCGATGTAATTTTTTTTAGCTTGTACGTTTGAAGGGAATATCCTATTATAACCACCCACTGTGTACGATAAGTAAAAGGGACTCCTTGACGGCTATAGCGACGCACAAATTTTCTAAAACTGCCTTTTGTGTCCCCTGCAATATTCGACCACAGTGGTGTTAAGTTTTTTTTATTCGAAATTATAAAAAAACACATGTTATGGTAGTGGTTCTGTTGGATAGCGTTCGTCGATCTCGCTACGTACAATCGGACGAAGGTTGCTATTCCTTTCGACGATTGTGTGCCTATTAAAATGGACCCCATACAAAGAAGTTCGTTCCGCTCTTTGCTTACTGTTGATCGTCTTCCTTCTCAGTCGGACGTATTGGGAGCGACGGCTACGTTGACGCGGTGTACGTCTTGCACACACGTACGTATTAGAAAAATGCCCCCAGCAAGGAGCGCTCTGCTCCTCCCTTACGTGATTGAACCAATGACCTGGACCTATGTCGCCTTTTTTTTCTCGTTGTATTGTATAATCTAACCCTAATGCATGTCCGTTCTTTTTTTTTTGATAACAACTTTTACCTGTGGCATGTACTAATAAAATTCGGTAAGGTTTGGTTGCAGCTTAAAAAGTTTTAATGTAAAACAAATTACAGCAATGAAAAAATGTTTAGAAGTTTCACAGCAACTGTGAGTATTACTAAAAGTTTGTAAAACTTATAATGACAAATACACCATTTATAGGAAATGTCTTTATCTTTTTTGTCACAAAGTCACATCATTTGAACACATTATGATCTGTAGAGACCTACCTACCAGTGGCGGTTCGTGTGTAAAAAATGTGCGGGTTACAAATTTTGTGAATACTATCTTTTACAGTATAGAAATCATGAAAGTTTGTAGCTGCATCATTGTTATACCGATAAAGTGAAGGCAAGCGCTATATCTAAAAGATAGAAGTATACGTATACACAAGCGAGATAGCAGTACACTACCGCTCAAAAGTGTTTAGGCACCCCTGTTTTCCTGGATTATTCATATAGAATTATGTTTACCAAAAAAACATTATAATAAAATCAAATACGTATTTAAAATGTAGTTCAGTAAGATAAACACCCATTATATCGCATAAGGTTTACTATCATTTACCTGCACTTGGTCGGATTACCATAAACTGTTTATTGAGGTGCAATTACAATAACAATCCCTCTGAATTTACTGGGTAAATTTAGTCATCTGTTAGATTGTAGGTAATAATGTTTAAATTACCTTCCTAGAAGATTATAGTGAAATCTGTAACCTATGGTAAGTTGCAGTGTGGTATTTACTCTATTCACGTCGTGAGCGAAATATCGTGTGATAATTTTTTAAAATGCCTCCGCGAAGAGAAATTAGTACGAAAATACGTGCGCTTATAATAGCTTGCCATAAAAGTGGCATAAGTAATCGACAAATTGCCAAAAAAATTAAAATACACCACGCTACGGTTGACTATAACGTAAAAAAATATCGGGAAACTGGCAGTTTTCTTAATAAAAGACGGACTGGAAGGCCAAAAGCGACAACATCTGCAGATGATCGCAGAATAGTGGTTACCAGCAACTTAAATAGAGGCAAACCAGCCCCGGAAATCACCGCAGAATTAAATGTTGGTCGCCAAAAACTAGCCAGTGTTTCTACAGTCACACGTCGCCTACAGAAAGCTGGGCTCCATGGACATATTGCGATGAAAAAGCCATTACTACGCAAACAAGACAAGCAAAAGCGACGGGCTCGTGAACACTAACACTGGGCCATAGAAGAGTGGAACAACGTCCTATGGACGGATGAGTCCAAATTGGAGCTGTTCGGAACCCGAAGACGCATATTCGTAAGAAGATCTGTGGGTGAACGTGCCAGAGAGGAGTGTATTGCTGCTACCATGAAGCATGGTGGAGGTTTTATCATCATTTGGGGCTGTTTTTCTGGCAATAGTATAGGGGACATTGTGAATATTGACGGTATATTTACCGCGAAATTTTGGAGAACTACGCAATACTTTCCGGAATTCGATTTTTGGGTCAAAATTTTATCTTTCAGCAAGATAGTGACCCAAAACACTCCTCTAAATGATGTAAAGACTATTTACGCCATTTAGAAAAGGAACTCTGAAAATTATGGAATGGCCTCCTCAGAGCCCCGACTTGAATCCAATCGAGTTACTATGGGAAGAACTATGGGGAAGTACGGAAATCGGCTCCGACTTCACCTACTGACGTGTGGAACAAATTGCAACTGAGTTGGACCTCAATAACACAGGAAACTCTGGCAAAACTTATTGCGAGAATGCCTCGATTGTGTGCTGCAATTATTAAATCAAGAGGAGGTCACATAGATGAAAGCAAAATTTAAATTAAACGTTTTAATTCATGTACGTGTATCTGTACATAAAAAATAAATATTATTATCATTTTTGCGGAGTTTTTATATATTTTTGCTCTCAGTGAGACTGCCTGAGCGGTAGTGTATGTAACATAAGCCGTAGCTACTTAGGAAATACGTCCATATTTCATTCAATATCAATCAACTAGTTGAAGTGAGATAAAATACGGCCGAGTAATACGTAGATAAGAGCTTTGAACATGTTTACTACAGTGCAGGAAACCCTAGTAATTATAACAGAGAATACCGCACCATTTACATTTGTACGGTTTTCTTAGTTTTCAACGTTTATTTTTATTTAGTCCCACTATTTCTCTTATTAAAAGTTCTTTTCAGAAACATAGTGAAATTTTAAATATGACTGGCACCAACATAAATCGCCGCCGAAATGAATCTCAACAGCAAGTCTACTGAGAGTGTTCGGAAATTTATGTTGAACTTAATTTTAACATACAAATCACAACCGGTCTGTTAAATTAACATGGTATGTAAGGCATATATACTTCTAAAACATGTTGGTACGTAACATAACATGTACATCTTAACATAGCAGCTTTATAACAGCACATGTTAAGGATACATACTTGGCGTGAATAACTCGAATTGCAGTTTGGACTATTTCCATTGCCCAAACAATGTTTCGCATATCAAATTGTATAGAAATATGTTTCTTAGACAACTAAAATAAAGATATATTTCGTTTAATAAATCATTGCTAACATAGATTAGACTAAACACTTATGTGTTTCTCGTTTGAATATTTTCTACATTTTTATTCGGAAGAAAGAAATGTGTTATGGCGAAGAAAGAAAGCCTGTAAAATTTGAAAACAACACAGTTCTGCGCTTAAAAGACATTTAAAAATTAGATATAAAAATGTAATATTAAAATTATAGAACTTCGAAATGAGAAAATGTAGTTCAATTCTGAGTGCCTGGTATGGTGAATACACGCAAATTCCTCGTTTAAAAAAAGAAAAAGCACAAATGGTAAAATTGGAGAATTTTGCTTCATTGTTATTATTTATTTTTGATTTAGAACACTGTAGCTAAGTAATTCGTTGTTAGAGCTAACAAAAGAAAAACAATTTTATTAACTCTGCGTTGTGCAAATTCAAGAAATTGTTAACAAATTTCATCAATGTAAAGAGGAGCTCTTTCAATGATTAAAGACTTCATTATATAATGAATACACTTTTTTAATGTTTAGTATTATAAATAAAATTTTGCCTCGACATCTGTGGATTAACAACTTAATTATCATTATTTTCTAATAGCAGAAATTGCTTAGAAATGTTTATTGTTGGATGTGGTTTATTTCTGCTATTCTACACTAGATGGCGCGGGAGCTGTTACATTTCTTTTGCTAAATATTATTTTAAATCATATTTTAATTTGTGCGAATTAAGATACGATTTCTATTTTTCTCATGGTAAAAGAGTAACTATAAATTTTGTCAACTTCTTCTCCCTCTGAAATAAATTTACTGTGTAAACGTAATGACGTGTTTACGATTAGAATATTTATGTTTAGGAAACTATTTATACACTAACGATTACTAGATTACACTAGATTACGTACGTTAAAAACAGATTACTGGATACGTGCTTTGGGATATTGGAATTTGTCAACGTGAAAAATTTGTATGGAAATCGTAGATATAAATAATTAATTTAACGTATTTCCAAGTTTGTTAACATATGTACATTGTGTAGCAACGAAATTGTTTTCATATTGTGAACTTTATATAAATATATTAACTGTACCAGTATAAACATGTATTAATAAAATATATGGTGTGATTCACAAAATTCACGGACCGCTATAGCTAATTGACAATAAATAACGTAATAGTAATAATAACGAAATAAAAAATGTAGATATGTAGACGCTGATTATTTGAAGGTGAATAATAAATGATATTTCCGAGTACATTAGCGTTAAGTTTGTGTCACTCTTCTTGTTATTTGGTTTAGCTTAGTTTTGTTTTCCAGAGATACAGAGTATTTTTTTCAACTACCCTACTACAACTAGAGGTGATACTTCAACTGCAAACACAAATATGATTTCTGATTAAAATTCTAATGAAAGTTTTAATTAAAGTTCTACTCAAACTTGTAATTAAACTCGTTAACTTTAAACAGACATTGCTGCTCTAACTGAGAATAAATTAAGAAGCAACCATTCTCTACTTCAAAATATATTATCATGGTTGATGTGCAAACTATTATAACTTTGTATATACTAGACATCCTGGGTGAATATAATATTTACGTTTCTCTTAAGTTTCTGATGGTAACCTACTTAATGGTAAAAATTCAGTTTAAAGTTATATGCGCTGCTATTATTATTTGTATTCAAGTAGACACTATAAATACGTTTCATTTATCAACTTATACTAAAACCAAAATATTTTTGAACGAATAATAATGTGGACTAATCCGATACAAGACTAGAGAATATGATATCGTTTGCATAACTAAGCATTGTATTTAAAGAAAGGCTACTATTTATCCGGATGAATGCTATAATATTTTTGTCGTTTATTTAAAAGGAGAAAACATTTAGAAATTCGAATAAGTAATCATTGTTTTTGAATCTCCTCTATCCTTTTCAGCTCAAATGCATCACTTATGTACAGTAATTTTTTAAAATACCAAACATTGAAATGTTTAACATTGTTAATTTGCAAAGAATAAAAAATCTATTCTTTTTCCGGTTGAAGCTTGTTAATTCTAAGGAAGGAGAAAATATTTTGGTTTTAGGAGCATTATTACAATAATAATAATACTTTACTTGTCACTCTTCCTGCATGACTTTGTCATAATATGGAGTCAATTATATATTATACAGGATGTCCATGAAATAAAATAAAAAAGTATGAAAAAGAGAAAGATCTAATTTTATTAGACCTAAATCTAAAATATTTCGGGAAAATTCCTTTGCAGACGTGAGAAAAAATGATAAAGATAATTGAAGTAAAAATTTCTTTATTATTTACAGCCGAAATATCCATACATAAGCATGTTATTGAACTCCTCGTTTGAAAGGTAGACAGAGTTATCTTGTAGCTTTTATAAGATCGACAGCTGTGTTATTGCAGTGTATGTACTCTGCGTGATATACTACAATTTGCTAGGGTATCTATTAAATTAAATTGGCAAGCCTAAATAATGAAGAAAATAAATGAAATATGGAAGTACAACAAACAATGTCGAATAACAACGCCCAATTCTAAACATAATCGTATTAATTTTTGCTAAACTCTTCATCAATATTTGACAACATTTCTAGGCTTCTGCTTTGAAAAGGTTCTCTGATACGTTGCTTCATATTGTCTGATGTTTTTGAAGATGTGTTATAAAATATTCCTTTTACGTAACCCGATAAAGGGTAATACGTCGGGTTATCCTGAGGATCAGTTCTATTTAGAAAATAGACGTTTAAAGATGCTCTTACCCCACGATGGAAATGAGCTGGAGGTCCCAACCATTTGAAGTCATATCATCGTTCTTATGTCCAAAGGAATTTCTTGTAATAAGATTGGAAATCGGTTTATCGGAAAGTTAAATAATATTCCATTTAAGCGTTTTCTTGAAAAAATAAAAATCAATGAAATATTGAACCATTATTCTGCCAAATTCATCTTAAAAAAAATATATTAACGTGGTATTTATTCTTTGCCGCTGTATGTCAATTCATTTTTCCAAATTGCTTTCAGAAAGTTCTTGGTAGAAGTGGGTTTTATAAGGATGGTAATTATGTTTTCGAGGAATCCCTGACACGGTTGCTTGCTTAATTTCGGAATTCTGCGTAATTTAGGTTTCATCATATGGGTTATATGATGATTTTCAATTACATACGCACTACTGGTGTCATTGTTTTTAGTTATAGCTTCTTTTGTAGCTGGTTTTTTACATTAAATACTGCCAGTAATCTTTTGAAAACGATCTTATTTGTATGATTTCTATCGGGAAATTTTTGAGCATATATACATTATTCGTTATTCATTTGAATAAACAATAATTTTCAATATAATAATTTTTAATGCAACAACAAAAGCAGCAAAAACCACAAACTACCACTACCACTAAAGGAGAACTTCTAAAAGAAAACTGATTGGAAATGACAGACAACTTGTCAAAAATACCATAGGTGATTTGATAAATGCTAACATTTGTTATAAAACTAGTCTGCATTTTGAAAATTTGCGTTTTGCATCTGTTGTTGATATAGAGTACAGGATGTTCCATTTAAATTAACTGTTTGATGTTGGAGTATAGAATTATTTAGTCTTAAGTTTTGAACACCTTGTATACGTTAGTAAATTTCTCGCAAGTGCAACATAAAACTTAATTAATGGGTAGACTCTAGTATGAATTTAGTCTAAAAAAAAGAAATATATGCTGAGAACTTGCACATCAGAATTAATACTATATTTTCATAAAATACAAAATATTTTAAAAACAGTTGAATTTAGGTGACCAAACCTTAATGAAATTCGCTTTTATTTCTTACTTTTGTTATGAGATAAGGTACAGGATGTTCCATTAAAGAAACACAACTTCAATATGTTTTGCACTTTTGGGACATCCTGTTGTCTATGAAATTCATTTCAGAATATACTTCTAGTAGGCTCCTATCCATACTAAAAGTAAAACTTTAGCACAATGAAATATTATATACATAATACTTCGCGTTGATTACCGTTAATAACCCAGAAAATCCCCATCAAAATTTATACAATAGTCCTAGCAATAATAATAATATTGTGTTTTAGATGTAAGTTGCAGTTGGAATGTTCAAAGGGATTTCTTTTAATCCTGTGGCCTTTGTACCTTGTGGTATTGGACTACCATTCTCTTATTTTTGTCTTCCACAGTTTCCTGTTCTGAGCCAGTTGTTTGGCTTCAATCCCTCCCATAATTCTTTGTTTTAATGCTGTATACATTTGTCCTTTCCAGGTGTTTCGGGGTCTACCTATTCTGTTTTTGCTCCCTGTTTTGGCTTCAAAAATCCTCTTTGTTATTCGATCTTCTTCTATTCAGTGTATATGTCCCAGTTGTATCTCCTCTAGGACTATTACTATTGGCTTGATATTTAGACTATAAGTGATTGTCGTGTTTCTATTCTTGTTTCGCCTTGTTACTCTTTCTATTCTTCTTAAGAATCTCATTTCCATGGCCGTGACTTTGCTTTTGATTCTATTCGTAGTTGTACGACTCGCTACCATATGTTAGTGTTGGTCTAACCACTCTCTTATACACTTCTGTCTTTATTTGTTTTGGTATTTCTTTTTTATCTAAAAATGTATTATTTATTTTTGTGGATTTCCCTATTCTTTCATTTATTTCTTTCTCTATTCTCCCGTTGTCTTCAATGATTGTTACAAAGTAATTGTAACTTTTAACTTGTTCCAATGCTGTTCTTTCGATTCCGATGTTATGTTATTTTTTCCTCTACCGCTATTATCATTGTGTTTGTTTTCATCGTGTTTATCTCCATGTTTATCTTTGTTAGTTCTTCTTGGTATATCTTTATGTTTTGCTGTAATGTCTTTTCTGAGTCTGCTATCAATACCATATCATCTGCAGTTCCTGTACGTTAATTGTATTCATTTTCCAGTTTCCTACTTTCATATATTTCCCTCTTTTTGACTGTCCTTCCAATGCTGTTTCAAGTTTCTTTTGGAGTCTTTTTTTTCTAGTATTCTTGTCAATACTTTTCCTGGAATGCTTGCTAACGTTATTCCTTTGTAATTTGAGCATTCTTTTGTGTCACCTTTTTTGTATATGGACATAAAATTCTTTATCCTTTGTTTATATTTTATCAGTTTTTAAGTAACAAATTAGCCTCATTGGTGATGAGTATAGTATTGCATTGGGTTAAATTTTGACGAGATACGCAAAAACTAATATGATATTCGACTTCAGCACACCCAAATTAGTAAAAAAACAAGTCCCCTGCAGAAATCAGCAACAATTACTACTAAATTAGATATATTTAGATTAAAGGTTAACTTAGGACAGACTTTTAGTTTTTTCTTTGTTATTTCTGAAAGACACTGAAAGCATTTGGATGAGTTGAAAGTTTACTTTACTAATTTAGTTTGTCGTGTAAAAGTTTTAGAAGTTATTCCATTCGGTATTAATTTTTTTTATCAAATAAAAAGTCTCCTTTATACTTTTATTTTTAAACATCGCATTTGAAAGCGTTCAAAACACATGACCGAACGACTTGCCAAACCCTATGTACCAGGCGTACGATAATAAGTCTAGTTTAGTTCGCCGGAGTCCTTCTAATTATACTCTTCGACGGTCGCCAGGTGGCGCATATCGTTGATTTCGCGCGTCGCCTTTTAGGTGGCGCTCCAATCGCTCGTATTGCGACGTTTCAGGAAATTTCAGCATTAGATCGTGACGTCCTACGTTCAGATCGAC
Source organism: Trypoxylus dichotomus (assembly GCA_023509865.1). Classification (NCBI taxonomy): domain Eukaryota; kingdom Metazoa; phylum Arthropoda; class Insecta; order Coleoptera; family Scarabaeidae; genus Trypoxylus; species Trypoxylus dichotomus. Next base: position 43,711,095 of record CM042081.1, read on the forward strand.
CAATCCCCGCCGTCGAGCGCCATATTTATTGACACCGTGCGTGCATACCTTCAATCGGCAGTCAGTGAACACGCGATTTCCGCTATTACCGGAAGCAGCGGGCCCTTAATCACCACCGTCGATCGTCCGGGTTGTTTATAATCGACGCCAGCGGCGTACCTCGACCTAGGTTCGGTGATCGTGCGAGCCGAAAGTGTGTCACTAGTGCTGCAATATAGGATCGTTGTGGTGGTTTTCAGTTTTTGTTTACCGGCCGGTTGGAACCTGTTCGAACACCCTCAAACGGGTACAGCGAAACTGGGCAACATGCCTGTCCGGAAACAAGGTAAAAGAAGCGACACAGACCGGCTAGTATTAGATTAAAAACATGTGTCTGCGTGGTAGACGTAAGGAAGCCAACTGTCAATAAGTACCTCGTGAGTTCGCACGTGTTAGTATTATTGTGGAGGGGGAAGGTCTGTTTCGTCATTGTGTCTGTATCAATCTAACCTCTAAACGTCATTTGTTTTTGTACGAAAATCGGCCGACTTAAGATGTTCTCACGCGTAGTAGTACATAGTGGGAGTACTAGTATTAATGTAAATATTTTCGTGCTAGACGATGGTAGTTATTTTTACATTATCGCTAAGCATGTTAACGCCGAAAATCGTTCAGAAAGAAATTCGGTTATGTAAAAATAGATAGTCGACTCTGGGGTGCTTTTCTCGAAACTTGGAAGGCAGCCAAAGAATCTCTTCGGTGGTCGATATAATTCCGAAATGATGCTGGGAATTTAAAGCGTACGTCTGTATAGTATTTTCGATAAATGTTCGTGCAGAAAGCGAAATGTTCATAAAATCTTATTCGATATTGGAAATTTATAGCTAATATAAAATTTTATGTTTAAAATATGACATGATATGCGTTCATCTTCTAAGATTTCCAATATTATATTCCTAACAAGGAAAGGTGGTAGGTAAGTAGAGTATGCTGAGACTTAGAAATAAAAGTTTTTTGTTTGTGCTGAAATTCACTCTGAGGGGCGAAACACCTCTTCGAAAATTCACAGATTTTTGGTTTTCTTAAATAAAAGTAGATAGAACAAAAATTTAAATGCAAATATTGTACCTTATCGAAAGACCTTTCAGGAGACGTGAATGTGGTGTATACAGCATGTCGCATTTAAGTACCACCCTCTTATGATAGAGCTGATCATAGTAATATAGAAAAGAAATTAATGCAATCTTTAACATACTTTATTGATTTTAAAACATTTTCAATTATACAAGGTGCAGAGTAAGCTACACTAGGGTGACAGAATAAAATAGACACCTACTAATTAAAAAAGGATTTTATTCTCGTTATATATACAAAATATTTTAAAATTTTTAAATTAGACTAATATTTTGTCGATTCACCTTTACTTGCGTGAAGTGCTGCGAGTCGTCGTGGCATATAATCTATTAAATGATTAATGGTGTCTTCTGGAATATTTAACCACTCTTCTGTAACAGCTGCCACGAGTTCTTCCTTATTACTGGGTTTCCGGGGTTGTTTCGCCATATTTGTCTGGATTATGGACCAAACATTCTCTATCGGATTCATGTCTGGTGATTGGCCTGGCCATGGTAAATTCCGAATTCCCTGTTCCTCTTTCCATGTGGTTGTTGTTCTTGCTTTGTGGCAGGGTGCTCCATCCTCCATAAAGTAGCGTCTTCTTTAGATAAAGTGGCGTTGTCGAATATCGGTAGTAGTCCTTCTGTTAATATTGGGATATAAGTTTCATTAAGATCCGAATTTGACACCCGCGAACCCTTCCTTGTAAATTATTTTTTGTACGCAACTCAAAGAAGTTTCCAATCCTTTTTATTTCTTAATTTAATTACTTTCGTCGTGATTTTCCCTTCCAATAGTTGTTAAAGAAAAAAATTATGATATGCGGGTGTGCGAAGTTGCGATTTTCAAATATTTGAAAATAACAAAAGTAGCGTGACTCAGCACAATAACTCATAAACTAATGAATAGAATATAATGAAATTTTAACAGCTGTCTTTTGAAGGTTAGTACTAACTGAGAGAAAGGTGACTGCAATAAAACTAGCGTCATCTATGTGTTAGGGCCATGTGTTAGATCAGGGGCTCATGGGTTTGCTTTTTACTTTGCTTCATGACCATCGCATGAATTACATGGTTATCCGAAATGTATCGAGGACATCGTCAAGTATTCGTTCGTATTGATTTGTTCAAATTAAGAGGTGGTACAGACTGATTCTTCCCAGCTACCATACCAATTTCACACTTTTCGTAAATTCGACCATGTATTTTCTATAACAAATGAAAAAATAATTCCTGAAATTTGGATCTCCCAAAATGTTGCCAAGATTTCCCAAATAATACAATCGGTGCACTGTCTTCATCACCAGTTAATCTACAACACAATACGAACACCAATTGCTGCAGTTATCAGATTTCCAGAGATCGCCGAATTGTAGCGATAAGTACGAAATAAATAAAGTCGTTTAATTTTGAATATCTTAAAAGTAAGACAAACCCAAATGCGATTTTCATGGCACATATCTGCACGAAAAGAACACAAAAGCTAGCGTTATCGAATACTGGATAATTGTTATATTGGTAGGGTGGCTAGGAGGTAAGGGCCTACACCATTCCTTAATTTGGAAAATTATTTTCTTACGACATAAAGCGGGCCCAAAACAATAGTATATTTAAATTTTCATAAATCGGAAGTGTAAGGGCAGCCTGAGCCATTTCCCAAGGGAATTGGATGAAAGGAAAAAGCTTTCCAAAATTATACCATTAGTTTTGTAGAAATAGGAAAGCACACCTTCTGAGCTTTCGTTTACGTTTATTTATAACAGAAGCATCCTTACTATTCGCTTGTACAGACAAAATTATGTAACATAGGCTTCAATGACGAATTAAATGATTTTACTCTACGTACAGGATAAACTATAATTTTCGAAATATGATAACGTATTATGAAGCATATAATACCTTTCAAACAAATTAAGTTTGGTCACGAACTAACCCCTCGGTAACGCATATCTTATTGATTTTTTAAGCGGTGGCATATTGCATGTTTGTTTCTAGTACAAGAGTCATACGACAATTTGAAATACTTTCCAATAATAATTATTCTAGCAATAATGGCGCTGTACCGTTAAGCATAGTGAGAATTGAATATAACAGGTGCTGAAACATCTAAATAAAAGTCGGGGAAAGACGTAGATAAAAGCAATGAAATAAATACCAAGATTCTGCTATGCCTTGTTTTGAGGGTGAAAACTTGATCTACATAAGCACTGTACGATCTCGTTTGAATTAATTCAGACTATTAGGAGACCACCATTTCCTTTTATTGGACAGGGAATTTATTAAATGCTTTGAAATTATACGAGGTTGGAATAAAAACTTGGAGTGATTGCAAATACGAGGTAGCAACTTAATCATAAACAGTTGTTTATTGAAATTAATGTGACGTGTTATATAATTGATATCATCCAATGTAATTTTTTTTTAATTTCTGACGATAATTACTAACTTCAAAGAAATGCTTTTTGTCATAGTTTGTTAACGTCTAACTCAATTAACTTTTTCTTATAAACGTTAGGCAAAAAGATACGAGGTGAGGTAGAAAGATAACGAGCCAAACGCATAGAATACTCTAAATAGGACCCTCGTTTAATGACGTAAAACGTATACATAAAAGTAGCGCCCTCTAATATCTGCGCCGGTGAACTAAAATATAATTTTTGTGAACAGGCTTTTATATATTTTTAATTTATTATTGAAGCAAGGAAGTTAATAAAAGGCAGAACCATTTTCAACTAGTGCAAGTCTTATAAATATTGTTATAGTTCCCAAATATTGTACAAAAAACAAGGTACACTTATAAATGAGATACAACTATAAATTCAATGTTCATTCTTCGCCCAGTCATTACATAAATAAATTTCAACACTGTGTAAAAGTTCGAAATAATGTACGCAAAAAATACACTCACGTAAAACAAGCTTTATATGCCGTTCAAAAATGTTATAACGTTTCTCTCTGCATCTGACCTCTACCACACACTTCTTAATACGATGATAAAAATCGTAGAGCATTCCTCTCTCTGATTACTGTTCAAACATTGAATATATTAGGTGTCTCAGAAGTCTTTTTCACTTTGTTCATCCCACGAATATGCCAATCACTAAACCCGTAATTGAGAATTTAGTCATTATTGGGCGTTTTACGGGAGTGAAGCGAGTGTGTTGTGTACTTTTAATGAATGTTAACAAAAATTGACAGTAAATAATACAATACAGAATTAAATACGCAAATCAAAACAGTAAACTGAAAATATTGACAGCAAACAAACATTTGAGACGACAAGTTATATCATATCATCACAAAATCATTTGGTATGCAGAAACTCACTCAATTTCAATCAATTATGTGTTTATTTAATGCCCCATCTTTCCTAATGTTCCTGTCTTAGATTAAATGGAGTATAGTACCGCAGTACAAACTACTATGTTAAAATATCGTACCGGGTCGAATATCCCTTTCTTGTACACCTAAGATTTTCTTGAATACTTATTAGTATCTCTTATTTTATTATAATTTTCTTTTAATTCACAATGCTATTAAATGCGTGTATTAAAGCTTCTAGTTTTATATAAGCATGTGTGCGGTTTTTGAAAAATCTATTCATTTGGTACACCACTCGACTCGATTGTTATTTGTCTCCATACCAATTTAGAACTATATACACAAAACACTAAGTGATATTCGTGGACTGACAATTGAAAGCATTTTTGTTATTTCAGTAAGCAAATCCCGAACACTAACTTAACAGAATTAACATCAATTATACATATCTAATTTTGGTTTTGATTGTTTATTTCAAAACTCTAAGATTACTTTTTACAAGTTGACGTTTTAATGGGGGAAACTGTATAGGTAACTAATGGAATTTAACTCCGAAAGTAATTATAAAATTTAGAGTATGCTTCAATTAAAAGTATTCTAGTGTTAATCTTCTTTGTGTTATATCTATTAATAACTTATAATATAAAGTTATTTATAGATTTAATTTTAAATCTCCCATATCTATCTCACAATATTATTGAATTACTTGATATACTTAAGTATTAACAGTTTTGTAAATGATTGAAGAATGAGCCCTTTTTTTATTACAGCCGCATGTGCATTACATTTTGTAATCACAATTGTTAAATTGGAATTAACATGAACCTAGATATTACGTAGCACCACTTTGTTGTGTATTACACTAGGAAATAAGAAATATACTATATGATGTGTGTTTACAATTGTATCGATAAACTCTACAATACGAATTGCTTTGGGCCTTTTGTTGGATAAAGAAATTTATGGAAAGCAACATAACCCTCATGTTTACATCCCCGCACTGCTCAGTGTGAATATTGCGATATCCCTTTTTCTATCACTGCATAGTTAGCACAACGATTGCAAGGACTGTATGGTTGTATAATTCACAGGCATCGCAGTAAATCCCACTCCACACAAATTAATAATTTTCTCGCAATGCAGCGTTTCAAGAATTTCAAGAACATATTATTTTTTAAAAAACTTGATGCTTCCGCATCTAAGCAGCTGTTTACTTTTAAAAATAATGTTCATACTGCTTTTCGTAGTTAATGTGGAAAATAATTTTTTGTCTATACACTTAGCTACTAAAAAAGAAAGTAATGAAAACGTATTCTGGCACGTAACAGCTGTCAGCTCGTGATTGATCCTGCCTTACGATACACGGTACAAGAAAATTAAACTCTAATGTAATTTCCGGATTTCATTTACATTACCTACGCCTTTCCGGCTAACGAATTAATTCAAAATACAAAATATCTTTATTACTGGTCTACTGCTAATAGTAAAAAAAGACAAAACCTTTATTATTTTTTCTGGTGTTATGGTGATAACATGCGTTCATTTCATTAAAATGTCCTATTAGTTGTTAGATCTATGGCGGTTTGTAAACAGCTAATTTGGGATCTATCGTATCCCAATCTCCAAGAGTTTCTATCCCTAAAACCAACTTTCTCCAGTCCTCTCTTCTGCATAGACTATTTAATTCGTTTCTCCTAATTCCTTCTAGATCTTCCTCGTTTTCTTCTATTAGTAGGCTTCTATTTCCAAAGTTTTTTTGGTAGCATATTCTCGCTAATTCTCCTCATCCATACCACAATAGTTGTTTCCGTTCTAATTCATGTATTAATGATATGTTAATTTGCATTATTTCTCTTATTTCTTTCATGATATAATAAGTCTATAAAGTCTTCTTATAGCAACGTCTCCAGTGCAGCATCTCCGTTGACTTTATTTTGTATTCCATTTCTTTTATTCAGCGTCCACACTTCACTTTCGTAGGTAACACAGCATTCGACAAAGGGTGGAATATCCGGGTTTTTGTTTTCTGCGAAATATTGTCTTTCTACACCACAGGGTGTAGTTGTCTAATTACAGTTTTTCCTTTAGATTAGATATTTATACATTATATGTGCTTTAATATACGAGGCCAATCCAAAAAAAAGGTCTCCTATTTTTTGGGGACGTAGAGAAAGTTTTAATACGGTTGTTGGCAATACTATTGTGAGTGGTGCCTTCTCCGCTACCACATAAGCACGCAGGCGCTTCGCTCGGATGCTCAGTCTTGGCTTGGCCATTCGAAATGGAGCTCCCGATAAACGTTACCGCCAAGTGCGAAGTGCGCGCAGTTATTCGATTTTTGAACGCAAAAGGGGTTAAACCTATTGAAATTCACCGTCTATTGACGGAAGTGTATGGACAGTCGTGCATGGATGTGAAGAACGTTCGCAAGTGGTGTAGAGAGTTTACAGCCGGTCGTACTGAAATTCATGACGAAGAAAGGAACGGGACGACGAGACAATCGCGAAAGTTGAGGAACTCATGCGTAAAGATCGGAGGATCAATCTGGATGCTCTCTGCATTTTGGTTCCAGAAGCATCATCCACAGGATTTTAACGGAAAAGTTGCAATATCCGAAGGTGTGTGCAAGATGGGTGCCGCGTATGCTGACACAAGACCACAAACGGCAACGGGTTGATTCTTCCCGCGAATTTCTTCGCCGCTATGGAGACGAAAAGGACTTCTTGGACTCGATTGTCACGGGTGATGAAACCTGGGCATTCCACTTTACACCTGAGACAAAACAACAGTCACGCGAGTGGCGGCATCCCTCTTCGCCCACGCCACGAAAATTCAAGCAAACACAATCTACCGGCAAAGTCATGGCAACTGTGCTTTGGGACAGGAAGGGGGCACTGTTGGTCGACTTTTTGCCTGCTGGGACAACAGTCAACGCTGACAGGTACTGTGAAACACTAGAAACACAGAACCGGAGAAGAGGGATGTTGAGCAAGGGTATAAGCATTCTCCACGACAACGCTCGTACTTACGTCGCCCGTCAAACTGTCGATCTCTTGCAAAATTTTGGTTGGAACGTCATCACACACCCACCCTACAGTCCGGACTTGGCACCCAGCGATTTCCACCTGTTCCCTAAGTTGAAGGAACATTTGTCTGGACGGCGGTTCTGCTCCGATGACGAGGTGAAATATGAGGTTCAACGCTTCCTGAAGGGCATGGCGGCAAGCTGGTATAACATGGGCATTGTAAAACAGCCACAGCGTCTACAAAGATGCATCGACCGAAATGGCGATTATGTTGAAAAATAAAGCATTCTTCAATCTTTAAAGTGATGTAGCAATTATAGAAGGTAAACGGTTCTTTGTATATCTAAAAATATAGGAGACCTGGATTGCCCTCGTATCTCTTAATATGTCATGCGATGATTTTGAGTAATTTTCGGGTCCCCTGGCTTTTGATTTAAAGAATAAACACTTAACACAACAATGCTGCTAAATATTCATGGTATTGGTGAAATCATTGACGGGAAGGACAATGTGGGGAGACAAAAAACGCTAACACATGGAGTGTGTATGTTTTTGCCTATCTGGTGTCATCAGCGAGGTTTCTGAAAACGTATAAGTACAATACAAATATATTGGCCAAATCATGTGTTCATCAACTTGAATAGAATCTACTCATATATTATTTACTTAGTTTTAAGGTTGTTGTTTACTTTTATAAAATGTATTTTATAAGGTAGAAATGTATGTTGATTTGATAACTTCATCATTTATAATTATTGGTATATTGTCTCTTATGTGGTCAATTATCGTTAGACAAATATAGATTATTATCATTATTTTTCGCTGCTTTAAACTCATTTTCCTATGCCTTAACGCTCCTGAGCTTATGATGAGCTAAAATCGGTTATAAACCTGTTCAGATATTCACCACAGAAAAATATTATTATAACTTGACGTAAAAATATAAGGCAAATACTGTATTTGAATTGGAAACTGTCCAGTACTACCATACACCTTTTAATTATGTTGCTTTTAAATATTTCAGAATAATTGGTACATTCACATTACAAGAACAGGGCATCAAATATCATCTCTTCGATACCACTCAAATAGCCTATTTTATAAATACAATTTTGTTTACTGAAATTAGATTATTTTCCACCTCGAGAAATATTAAAATCATTAAAACTAGTTGACGACAGAATTTTATAAAATGGTTGTGTTACGCGACAAGTGTGACAACTAATATTAGGAGAAATAGTGTTCGCGAAAGATATCATCATGTGCTGTGGGTTGCTTTTTTCCGGGAAATGGATTGTTCTCCTTGACATTCCGTTTTCATCCGCAAATGGGATGTTTTAGTATTTTCCACATCAAATGTGGTGTATTTGATAAATGACCACAAAGCCTTATTTTCTCCTTTCAACGACTGAATGGGGGTAACTGTACAGTAGCGCTCATAAGTTTGAAACCACTTTGAGAAATTTACATGAAAAAGAAAACAACATATTCTTAATGCGAAAAACATGTATTTTTATTACAGTTTATCGCAACTTTGGCATTCTCTCTATTAATTTATTTAAAGTTTTACGTTAACTTTAGTCAATTAATTATTAAGGCACCTCCACAAAGGCTTTGCCATGCTTAGGTCGTTCAATTTCTCTATAGGATTGATATCCGGTAATTGTAGTAACCACACCAAATCTTTCATGACTTTCCCTTCTTCTCTGTGTTGTAAGAGGTTCGAAAATTGTTTCAAGTAGATAGTGCATTAAAAAATAAATTGACACCCAACCAACGATGAATCAAATGTAATCATATACAACTAGAACGTTTAATTATTCTGTTCTTTTCTCAATATTTCTCTAATCACCATCAAACTTTCCATAGGAAAACATGCGGATGCCATTATCGAACCTCCTTTATTATCCAAAAACTGCGAACCTGAAATTATTGCTCCGATCTTTCATGGTTTGATTGTTATGGTTCAATTAAACAATTCTCAATTTTCCTTGCGAGGTAGTGATTTTGTAGCAACGATGCGTAGATGTTGATACCATATTAGGGATCTCCAAACGTTTTAATCCAAGGATCGCATTGACTCCTTCACTAAGTTTCAGATGGAAAAAACTTAGCTAGCTCAATTTAGTGTAGTTTCGAGTTACGTGTAAATCTCAAATTACTTTATAATACTGCAACGCCATCTTCTGGAAAGCCACAGGTCGAAATGACGGTAGTCCAGAGCAGGAATTGCTTCGCGGGCAGTACTTTGGGAATTCCTGATTTGGATAAGTTCCCATGACATAAATAATTACGTAACGGTGAAAAAGTCAAAATAGCTATGGTGTTCGTAAATTTCAACATCAGTTTTCAGGAATATTAACTACAATTGCGTTGCATTACAGCAAGGATTTCTTCTGTTATTTGAGTTATTTGTTTGCTATTTTTTTTTGTCTCAACAAAATTAATTGATTCTTAAATTGGTAGTCCAAGATTTAGTTTTATTTTAAATAGTTTTACCGCATACATAGTTAAATAATTGTATGTTAAACGTAGTTAGATGGCGTTGCTAATTTTAGAGTACACGTTTCATTTCTACAGAACTAATTTCTTCTAATTCAGCGCTTTCGGAGATGAGCTGAGCGATTTTAGGGCAATCGATAGTTATAATACCTGTAGCTTCCCGTAGAAACTGAGCATACGTCATATTGTAGGGAACTGGGTCGTCTGCATAATAGCATACGAATCAAACGAACACTTCTAGATAACTGCAACGCTGTGCCGACGTTATATGAATACGTAGATCATGCTGAGTTGCATTACCGCTGTAAAACCGATATGTTTGTTAAATCTGCATGAATATGGGCATTATGTAATAGACGTCTGTAACGAAGGATTTTAGCATCAAATGGAGGCTTTTCTAGGACGTTCTGATAAATGTATATTGCGTATTTACACATGTGAAGTGTAGATAATGCTGCTGCTTCCTATTGAATGTAGTTTAGACAGCTATTCCGATAAATGTATGTATGTATGTATGTACATAGGTAGGTAGGTAAGTCCTAAAATGAAAATTACGTGGGCGGTTCCTCATGTCCCACCCCTTACCTACTTCTAATCGGTTGTTTGATTATTGTTGTTGACATTTAGTTAACTGACATTTGTAGATCATATCTACTTAATATCAAGTTTATATCTCAAAGTTATGTTATGCTGTGGCTAATTCTTGAATTGTCTGTTATGATTGTTCATAAATAGATCCTGTATAATAAAGAGTTGTAATAAAATACCTCCAGAAAAAGGGCACGACACCAACTCAAATTCATAAAGACATTATGACAATTATTGGTGAACCTACGGCTTCTTATGATATAGTGAGACGCTGGTGTCGAGATTTTAAATGCGCTAGAACATTCTGTGAAAACCAACATGCCGGTGATCCTTCCATAACGGTAACAACAGCCAAAAACATTAAAAATGTTCACGATACCGTACTGTGAGATCGATGAGTACGCATCAGGGACATCGTGGAAGATACTGGCTTATCATATCATGTACTACACAACATACTAAAGAATTAGATATGGAAAAGATGAGTGCAAGATGGGTGCCCGAATGTTAATCATTGATCAAAAAAGATATCGGGTGTTGATTCGTCTTTTGGAAAGGTACTAAGCAAACAAAGAGAACTTTCTTCGTCGGTATGTGACCATGTGTGAGTCATAGGTACACCACTATGATCCCGAGACCAAAGTGTAAAGGAGAGAGTGGAAGCATCGCGGTTCTGCTGGAAAGGTTTAGCTATCTGTGTTCTAGGATGCTGAAGGAATCATCCCGACGGACTATTTGCAGAAGGCGCAGAGCATTATAGAGGCCTACTACGCATAATTGATTTCTAAATTGCGAGAGACTATTAAAGAGAAACGCCGAGGAAAGTCAAAGCACGGTGTGCTATTCCATCGGGATAATGATCACACCCATATATCTGGCATTGCTATGGCTGCTATATACCAAGTAGGCTTTGTATTAGTAGAGCACCCGCAATATTCGGCGGATCTGGCCTCTAGTGATTACAGGCTGTCCTCCAAATTAAAAGAAATTTTGGGAGGGTCAATATTTTCCAGTAATTATGAAGTAATACAAGCTGTAGATAGGTGGTTTGTATAGGTCGGACAATTTTTTTTCCAGGAGGCTGTTGGGATGGTGAAGCACCGATTGAGTAAGTGTATTAGTGCATTGTCAATAAATAAAAAATATAACGCCGCTGTAGTTTTACTGTAAAAGGGTCAGGGTACAGCATAGAGGTCCACCCTCGTATATATATACACACAGTTTGCGATAAAAGTATAGGACATTACATTTATTAAAGAAATTTCACTTTCTAAGCATATTAAGTATTAGTATTGTAGTATTTTTTCTAGACTCGAGAAAGAAATTTTACTATCTCTATTTGTACGTGGGATAAAAATACGCGATAAAGTGATAATTTTGGGTTATTGACGAAATAAAGGTGTGTCAAGAGTATAGGACATGATTTAATTAAACTTTGTAAACATGCAAAATACACATACACTAGCTGCATCTCCGTTTCTATTGTTCAAAAGACTTATGGAAGTCATTAAAAGTCAAACTCTTCAGCTGACTCCCCACTTTACATTTTACTATCTCCACAAACTTCCATTGCTGTAGCCTGTACTTCTTTTTTTACTAAATTCAAATCTTCACGTTGAAAGATCAATATTTCAAAATTTGTTTTATTTACAACTAGTTCTAAAATGCCTATTAAATTTTAGATGTGCTCGCCAGCACTTATTACGTTTTGGGTTTATTTCTTTTATAGATTCTGTTTTAGAATTGAAACTATTTGGCGGATGTTGTAATATAGGAATATAAATGGATGTGTTGTGTACATTCAAATGTTCAATCGAAATCTGATACATGCATCTACTTTCTATTACGTAGCAATGGTATTTTCATGTCTATGCGATGGGCAATATCAATACACTAAAAGTTGCACACCAAAAAAATGACAAATCTAACGCTGATTTTGATCCGCACAGAAAGCGACTTCAGAAAAACCCAGTGTGATTTTCCTTTTTGGTGTATAATATGTATATATAATGATACGACACTTGCTGTATCTGTTACACTAAAATTCTTTCATGTGATTGTTCTTCCCCTTCGATAATGGCTCACTTTCTGGACTTTCCTCGTAAATAGATTATTTGCAGACATGCTTCAAGGAGTGAGCGAGGCAAAATCGGAAATGTTCTGTTATTTGATAAATACGTAGAGAAAGGAATTCTCCTGACAAATGAAAGAATGCAGCGGTAGTACTTGCTCCAAAGGAAGAAGATGGAGACAGTTTAGGCAATTACAAACGCATAGCCATTGTGTCTATATCAGCAAAAGTTTTTGAAAAAATAACTAGGACAAGGATCCCGAAATTTACTTCCAAGAATCATATACGTATTTGTGAATAGTCTACATCGCTATTGAAAATCGAGATCATTTGTTAGAGCTATGGTGGAGTTATTTTAGGAAGTAACAAGGTGGCCTATTACGACTTGACAAAAGTTTTCGATTGTGTTGACCACATCGAAGAAATTTGTAACTACGGTATAAGTGGAAATACTCAGGGATTGCTTGCGTCTTATCTGGAAAAGGGGAAACAAGTAGTGTTATTAAACGGAATATTGTCAAAGGAAAAACCTATTACAATTGACCTTCTATGAGAATCGGTACTACGACAGGAACTGTTACTTTCATACACCAGTGACCTGACGAGTAGCGTTAGTGGTAAAGCTGGTTTATTTAATATAATAATAATCAATGCCTTCGCATCCCCAACAGCTTTCACCAATTATAGGTCACATCACCTACTCATGAGTTATTATTACGTCTGCCCCTCTGGTGCGTCTTAGGATATTCGTTCTCAGCATCTGCCATTGAATGAGGAAAATCACAGAAAAGCTCAACCCTGAGAAAGAACCCCGCGGTTTGAAACTGAACTGATAACCAACCACGCAAGGCACCGTTTATTTGTAGATCACACAACCTCTGCCGAAGTATCAGCAGATAAACGCTTCTGAAATAGACAGACGTAGCACAAGAGTGATTTCGAAGCGACAGACTACTCTCAAATAATACAAACAAATTATTTCACAATATGTATCTACAATTGCATACCGGACCAGTTTGAAACACGAAACTATTTCAGTTTTCGAGTACTAATAAAAAAAATATACTTATCAAACATCTCTACTCGCGTAAAGAATTCTTTGTTATATTGATATGTAATAATTATTCTGCAGATATAGTGAAGATGTGTTTATTTTATTTAATCTCTCGTATAGATACTATCATCTAGAATTCTAGTATTTTAACCAGCATTTATTAAGAAACAAGCGAATAAAATTACAAATGTACTTCAAAGAGAAAGAAGTTGCTTTGATTATTTCTTTACATGCGAAGGATAGCAAAAGCAAATGCTTGAAAAGTCAAATTGTATTGCACTGTATTGTCTCCTTTGTATGTTTCTTCTTGCACGTCAAATTTTATTATAAGAAAACTACGATCTTCTATAAAAGATCTATTTTTAGAGTAGTCATAACAATCGAATGAATCGTAACATGTTTGCTCTAGTGGACTTTTTTTAGACCTATTACCTTTCTATATACATAGGAGTATGCTTTAGAAACATCTTTTATTCCGAGAAAAAATATATAAAGAGGAAAGCCCGTAATATTTCATTTCTAAAAGCAATGACATCATTACTTGAAGTACAAGATGTTCCGAAAGTTCTTCTCAAAATAAAAAGAATGTAACAAAATAATGAGGTTTAAGAAATAAATGTTTATTTTTTATTAAAATACAGGCTGTCTTATTAATGTGTTCCGTTATTTCGCTGACCCTCATCTAAACGTGCAGCAAAATTTTCGTGAAACACATATTCTCTCTGATAGCCGCCATTTCTCTTAGAATATTCTTTCTTAATTTATAGTAAGGACATGCTAGAGCTATGAGATGTCACTCTATGACGTTGGAACCAAGTGTTTCTATTAAAACCACTAAAATCTTGCTAAGCTGGCGTAGAAAAGTTGTTCAGCAAACATTTCACACAATGGTAATGAACCATTTCCTGATCAGTTGTTAGTCTGCGACGAAAAGTGGTTATTGTACTTATACTCTAAGCGTTTGTATCACTGGCTGTTACCTATTGATTCGATACCACATACTCCCAAGCCTTCCTTGCATTCAAACGAGATTTTATTGTATGTTTGGTGGATAGCGCCCGGAATAGTCCATTATGAGGGTTTGGAAAGGGGTCTAGCCCTCACTACCAACTTGTATTGCGAACAGTTTCAGCGAGTGCAAGCAGCACTAGTTCAAGAACAGCATTCTTTAGTCAATTGAAAAAAAAAGTGGTGTTCTTACAGGATAACGCCAGATTGACTTTGGAATCAATTTTTGAACTTGAGTGAGAAATCACATCCTTAATATCCTCCTGATATTTCGCCAAGTGATTACTACCTTTTTCTTTTGTCACTTGACAGTTGTATGAGGCATAGACAGTTCAAAACTCGAGTTGATGTAATAAATGTAGTCATCAATTTTTTTATTCAAAATCTATAGAGTTCTATAAAAGCGGCATACAAAAATTGGTGTCACGTTGGCAAAAGGTCATTGAGTGTGGATGGTAATTACTTCGATGAATAATAGGGTATCATTGTTTCTTAATGAATATAATAATAATAAGTACTGAGTAATTTTAAATGTTTGTGGACAGTTTAAATTTCGCGCCTTGCTAAATTTTTGTCACGTTGGTGATTTGGTTTTGAATTCGTAACCAGTAGCGTAGCAAATAGATTTTGGATGGGTGATAAAATAGTGACAACAGATCTTCAAAAAATCAATTTCATATTGATTTTCTAAGCAGAAAATTAATGTAAATGTGATAAAAAAATTGAATGAAATATAGATGATTTTAAATAGCTTTTGAATTAATACAAATATTTAAATTTGGGCACTACATATTTAAAAGCAAACGATTCCGTTTTTTGTATAATTTTATTGCAAAAAAACAAATACATTATAATGTATGTTCGAAATGGCCTCCATTTGATTCAAGACATAAATGTATTCGTTTCTTAATATTGTCAAACAGTCGGTGTAATTGGTTTTGATCGATATTACGAATTTCCTGCTCTATGGCTGCTCGTAGTTCTTCCAAATTGTGAAGTCGATTTTGATGTATCTTATTTTTTAAATCCCCAAAACAGATAAAAATCTAAAGGGGTTAGATCAGGTGACCGTGATGGCCAACGATCGCGATTAATAAGTCTGTCACCAAAATACTCTTTTAGATATTCCAATGTATCATGCACTACATGAGGTGGTGCTCCATCTTGTTGAAGATACCCTCTTCCAATTCATCGTCATGTAATTGGTTTATAAACACTTCCAAAATTTGAGTGCGATATCTTTCCGCATTGATATTTTCATGGAAAAAAATAGGGCCAATTATGTGACGTCTAGACATTGCCACCCAGACCCCAATTTTTTGTGGATGTAAAGAAGTCTCAACAAAATTATGAGGGTTTTCTGTAGCCCATGTCCTGTAATTTTGGCTGTTAATATAGCCTGACAAGTCAAACCAGGCCTCGTCTGACATGAATGTTAAATCTAAAATATCATCATTATGAAGATTTTCATGAAACCACGGACAATATTGAATTCGTCGTGGAATATCAATTGGCAATAATTGCTGTGTTACGGTTACTCTATATGGATGCATGTGTAGATTTTTAACCAATGCTTTTCTTGCAGTACTGAACGATAAACCTAAAATAACGAAAATGAAAAATACTACATCTTTCAAATAGAAAAAGCATCACACCAGTTTGAGCTGCTAATTTGCGAATCGACTATTTAGGACTTGCCTCTATCCGTTGTCTAACATCATCAACAGTCTCTTCTGTTAACACTGTTGGTCGTCCAGTTGATTTTCCTTTGCAAATGCAGTGTTTCCCTTCGAATCGTTCAATAATTCTGTCTCTGTGATTACAAAACACTTTGTATGGTACGACAACATCCGGTTAATTTTCACGAAATTGGTTCAGGCATGATTGCAATGAATAAGTCCATAATCCATCTTCGTGATGAGTGTCCCTGCGATAATGCGCTTTTAAAATAAAAGCGTCTTGCTCGGCCGTAAACGGCATCTTAAAACTAACAACAATTAAGTTCATTTAATTTAATAGAAATACATAAAAACATACCTGGAAAATAACACTGATAAACAGTAGCTCTAAGAAGAACAGGTTACAAGTAAAAATGAAGCAAATAATAACGAATAAAATGAATATAAATAACGTGTCGCACAGGCAGTTGTCAGGACCGATCCTCACAATGGCGACTCTTAACATGTCAAATCACCTAGAATCCACCGCGCGAAATTTAAACTGTCCTCAAACATATAAAATCACTCTGTACAGTATACAAAATATGTATATGTATATATAGATATGTGTATATATACATATGCTGAAATATATGCAAATTAGTGTAATATAAAAGTAAAGAGAAATAACAGGAAATAAAAAGAATAATATATGATGGTGAATGGGAAGAAAGAAATGGAAAAAAAAATTCTCACAAAGAAAGAAAGGGTCACTTTATAAGGCGTTAGCATTTCTAGACATATGTATGTGTTAGTGGTGCTAATATGTATATTTGACCGTAAAAAAACCGCACAAACTTATTTGATTACCCTGTATTTCGCATTTTTGAAATGCGAATGTGGATTAATTGGTGTTAAACTTATTCGTCTGTCAAAAACAATAGGCAAGATAATACTAATGTCAGAACGACAATATTCTATACTTGTACTGACGTTTAAATATAAATAATAAGCATTTTATTAATAACTTAATCTATTCTTGAACCCCGACCAATGCTTGAATATGCCTGACTTTTTATTATATATGTATAAAATACGGATATCCTATTCCAGAATACAATAGATTCCCTAGAGACCTGTAGCGGTGTACCTATTGGATATTGGAAATATGGAATGGTGAAGGGGTTAAAAGTACGCGTACACAATACAATAAGGTCGATCGATCCCTTTTTTTTATCTGAACGGCATAGTACAGAACGGGAAATAGAAAATCTCTAGAAGTCCGTGTAGAATTTCCTTCATATTCTTTGAAATATTTGTTCGAGATGTTTTATAGTAAAGAACTAGAAAAAGGTAAAAAATAATTTGAATTTGTAATGGTACAATTAAATCTGGAAGCTGCTAAACGTGTCGGTCTACCATAGCCGTTCACACCGCGCTAAATAATTAATAGCAGGTCATACGTAATAATTAGATCAATAAATTCATTTTGTTTTTTCATTTTTTTTCACAATGTATGCATTACTTTATATTATTTTTTTGGCATGTAGTTGGTATTCTGTTGGACAATAAATTAATTGGGAGCATTGTTTATATTTTTATTTGTTGAAAATAATAATATTAACCCTCATTGGAACCGCAACTATTGACATCTAGAAAACTATAACTCGCGGAAGATTGAAAATCTTAGTGACTGCCAAATATCAGGAGAATTTCCGTTTGATACTTCTAAGTTTTGTCCATTTTTCAAATTTAATTAACCTTCATAGGTATCACTGTAAACTCCATACCACACTAATTAATAATTTATTTAGAACGCAGTATTCTAAGAAAATATGGACTTTCGTTGTTAATCAGTCACTCGGTTGATAATGAGAATTCACGTGTTTTTGACACGTTGCATTCCCAATAAATTATTAATTTATGTGGTGTGGATTTTACTGCGCTACCTATGGATCCTATAATCGCATAGTTCTTGTAATCCCAAGGCCTTTTGGTCATTTGTTGGTAGTGGGAAGACAACTTCAAGGATCCCTAGGCGTATGTTCCACAACGACGAGCAACTGACTCAATCTGAAGCCAGCGTTAATAGTTTTACATGTAATTTTTCTAATGCATTTAGTGTCAACAGATTGATTTTACGAACTGTAAATAGTAACTGTCCCTCTTTTGGTATATCATTTATTACCAAGGATGAGGTGCTGAACAGTGCTTCAAGGCTTTCTAATGATATGACATTGGGTGATGATAACATACCTAGTTTTCTACTTCGTGAATGTGCCTCTATCTTTGCGTATCCACTGTGTATACTATACAATTTAATTATTAAAAGTTCCACATTCCCGACAATTTGGAAAACTAGTAAAATAGTGCCAGTGTTTAAGGGAGGTGACCGGGCTAACATTGTAAATTATAGACCTAGAAACATTTTAGCTAACTTTGCAAAAGTATAATAATATTTATTTTAATGTTAAACCATTTTTGTCAATCCATCAACATGGATTTATATCAGGTAGATCAACTGTAACCAACTTGGCAAATATCACCCAGTATATCTGGAGCGTTGGACTAGCGAGGACAGGTCGATGTTGTCTATATTAACTTGGTTAGGACTTTTGATCGCATTAACCACAACTTACTTTGTTCTAAATTGGAAGGTATTGGCTTCTGCCCTTCGTTGGTAAAATTAATTTCATCTTACCTCTTTGGAAGGAGTGGTTACGTTTTCTATAGTGGTTATTCGTCCAGTCGCTTCAGAGTACTATCTGGAGTTCCGCAGGGTTCTAATCTCGGACCACTCTTATTTAATATCTTCTAAGGCTGGCGGTACTTACTCTGATCGTAGTTCAGATTATGTAACATTGCTGCAGGGACATAATTTTAATTCATTAGAAGATCGTCGCAATAAAAACAGTCCAAGATTTTTATTTAATTTGTTATCTAATGAAATAGATTAGCTTACGTCGATTTCCGAGCACCACCACGTTACACACGATCCCTGGATTTTCTCGTGGCGTGTAGGCACAATACAAATCTTGGCTAAATCGCCTATGTTCCATATGGTCACCAATTTCAATAGAATATACTCATAGAATATTTGTTTATGTTAGGATTATGTTTATTTTTATGAAATGTATTGTATATGTGTGTTGATTTGAAATGGTATTACACCTCAGGTATATAATCAATGTAACTGCACCAATTATTTGTATGTTGTCCTGTAAGCGATAATTATCGTTTACAATTTATATTAACTCTTATGGAGCTTTATAAATTCATTTTAAAACATAAAGTATTAAGTTTCAACTGTACATATATAAATTCCCCGATTTGGTTTTTAGAAACATATCCTTAGTACTGGAAGTTGTACGTGACACGGTGCTGTTGAGTTTGGAAGGTTTACACTACCCTTCTCTGGAAATTATTTTACATATTTATACTGTCCAAAGATCCATCTGTTTTCTATCAAACAATAATGCATGCTTCTATATCTATAGTGTGACATGACAGGTTTGTATTTGTAGATGATGGAAGATGAATGGGGGTTTCTATCCACTTACGGCGATATAGAGATAACGGTAAATGGGTTTTATAAAACGCTGTATCTTTGGCAGCTGTGTAGCTAAAACCGAAACTGAATGATTTAACAAAATTAAATAGGATGTTACTGGATTTTATCAAGCGTTTGTTAAAATAATACCTTGCTATTGTATTAATCGAGTTAGTTCTCTAGTCTAGTATCTTCAATGTCTTTTGCTACCTAGGGTGCACCACACGGTTTAAAACTAAGGTCACTGTTTTTTAATCCATTTAATTAATAACTTTTTTGATAAAGTGCGTCATGAGCGCTTGGGGTAGACCGATTGCATCAACTTCCCGACTAACCTGATTTTTTTTAATGAATGGTGTGGGATGCATTAAATGACGATTGCAAGAACTGTGTGGATGTACAATTCACGGGTATAGTAGTAAACTCCACTCACACAAATTAATTAATTATGCGGAACGCAGCGTTTCGAGAGAACGTGGGCTCTCATTGTCAACCGTGTTACCGATTGAAAGTAAAAACTGTATCACACATGCAAGCTACAAAAGACTTCGTTAGAAACGAGTGCAAAATTCAGATTTCTAGGAATTTAGAAAATGATAAAAATTGCGGCCAAGATAGGAGGCATTTAGGAATTATTAAAAGTCTGAGAAATAAAAATTGTTTTTACCTTAAAGCAGATAAAGGAAATAAAATAGTCATTCTGGACAAACCGGATTATTATAATCGCGTCAACACTATGTTAGCGTCAGGACCGTACAGAGAATTAAAGAAAACCCCCTTACCGTCAATGATTAGAATCACTAAAGATACTATTAAGGACTGTCCCAATTTAATCAATAATAACCTGAAGTTCAAAATAACAAGTTCAAACCCTACCATTCCAAAAATGTATTGTCTTCCAAAAATTCACAAACCAGGTAATTCCATGAGACCTATAGTATCCGGCATTGATTCTCCAACATATAAATTGTCCAAATCTCTAGTGAATGAATATAAGAACTTGCCCCATAAAGTAGATAACCTATGTGTAGCCATTGATTTCAGGAATTCATTTACAGTAATTTGTATAAAAACTGAAACAATCGGTATTTCGAATTTTGTCCATATATTACATCGCAATTTGTGACTGGAGTAAAGTAACTCAGATTACATGGAATCTCAAACTATCACATGCTATTAAATATGGAATTAAACAATTCTGCTAATACAGGAAACTTTATTTTATTAATAACATCACTAACACATTTACTTTCGATTCAAGGACGGTATAATAATAAAACAACCGATTTTTTCTAACTTCAATTTGCATGTGTGATACAGTTTTTACTTTCAGTCGGTAACAGGGTTGACAATGAGAGCCCACGTGCTCTCGAAACGCTGCGTTCCGCATAATTAATAAATTTGTGTGAGTGGAGTTTACTGCTATACCTGTGAATGGGATGCATTACACGAAATATTTTTCGAAGATTTACTATCCTAATTATGTACACGTCTTGTTTTTTCTAAGAATAAGGCACCTTCTACGTAATAAGCGCTGGTATTTAAATATGTAAATAATTTGAAAAAAATTGAAGGTGGAAATTAAATGGAATTGTCACTGTACACAGCTTTTATATAAATTAAACATTCCGGTTGACGGTTTCGCTTCTGAAATGGTTGAAATACCGATATTGTCGACCATTTTATTCGAATGAAAGTGCTTTTACCCATCATTAAGAAAATTGGTTGGAGTATCAAAGGTCCTTATGTCAAGGAAGTGTCTTTTACTCAGATAAGGGTTCGAAAGAATGTCCAACAACCGCGTAGTCCATTAATAATCCAATGCCCGTTTTTGCGGGAACCTTATCGAATCTAAAGTAAGTTTGAATTCCCCTCCCCCCGTTTTCGGTTGCTGTCTTTGTGACGCGATAAATCCAATACGGAAAATTTATCTTCCCCTGAAGGAATTTTAGTTTGTCGTTTAACGTTTGCAAGTATGGAGGGACAAGCATAAAATTTTACATACTCTTAGCTTTGTTGCATTCATTTATCAAGATTAATATTGTTATCACCGCATCTTGTAAAATTCCAACTCCATTTCAGAATGCGTATACACAAAGAAGATCAACTATCAGAGCTACATTTACATGGCCATCGCTAAAATACTACAAGCGATATCTGAAAAAAAATGAGGTATCCGGAGTTTTCCTAGACCTATCAAGAGCATTCCACAGAGTAGATCGTAAGATTTTATTTAAGAAATTGAAAAGAATGGCTTTCAGGGGGATGGTACATACTCTACTAAAATTTTATTTAACAAACAGAACGAAGTGTGCTTGCAGGTAAATGCTAACGGAGAAAGGTATCAGTCACGTCGGATATAAAATCAAAAAGGCATCTTGCGAGCTTCTATATTAGGGGCATTACTGTTTACGTTATATGTGAACGATCTTCTAGAATTAACGCAGCATTTTATTTCTTTACATGCAGACGACACGTCAATTATCGTTAAGGTAAAGAACAATAATACGCTGGAAAGTGAAATTGCTGACGTTCTCGCGAAAAAAAGCAATTGGTTCAGCGGAAATCATCTAAAGCTTAACATATACAAAACGAATATAGTGAAATTCTCATTGAAAAAGAACGATAATATATCAATACGATTTAAAGATCAATAAATGACATCAACTGATAACGTAAAGTTTTTGACTTAGCATTTCTGGTCGACCTTACATTTAAATCATTCAAATGGATTTAAATTTGAAACTTCATTAACAAGGACAGTTAGTAAATGATTTGTACAGCCGTTTGAAAGCGTTTCAGAATAAAATCCGCTTGTGGGAGGCGCAGATGCTGTCTGGTAACAGTTACAATTTCACCAAGCTCTCTGCGTATGAAAATACTGCCTATGCTCAATATGCTGCAGAACTCAAGTTACTGTCGGAGAAATTTTCGAACAGATTTAGCGATTTGAAAAAGATGGAAGACAGTTTCAATTATTTGCTACTGCAACAAAAAGTAATGTACAAAATGCTCCAATACACTTGCAAATGGAATTGATCGAGTTTCAAGAAAACTCACGCCTAAAGTCTAAATTGGAAGACGTGGAGTTGTGCGATTTCTACAAAAAATACCTCGAAAAAGACCATTTTCCAGAGCTCAAAAAATTCGCAAGAACATTGAGTTGTGCGTTTGGCAGTATTTATAAATGCGAACAGTTCTTTTCAATGATGAGAGTTAATAAATCAAGACATCGTAAAAGGCTGACTGACGATAATTTCGAAAATTCTTTACGTCTTTTTATCAGTGGAATTAATTCATCGTCACGTCGATGGATTAGTTTCCCAAATTCAAGCTCAAGTGTCTCATTGATTTCGTTTAACTTTCGTAGTTTGTAATAATTCCAAATTTCACGATTTAATGCTAACGTTGTACCTATTTTTTCATTACATTTTCTTATATTAATAAATTGCATTATAATAACATTGTCGTGTTATTTCACGTCTAATAGCTATCGCTAAAAATTATGTACCCCACTTTAAAATGCACTACTTTTAAGTGCCGCTTGCGAACGTATTTGCAAACTAAAGTTTGGCCCACAACATATCAAAGGTTGCCCATACTTACACTAGGGAATGCCAAAACGCGACTCTTCATCTGCTGCAATCTACATATGCACATATAACACATGAGCTGAAAAGTCCCGGGCCTAACACATAGATGACGCTAGTTTTATTGCAGTCACCTTTCTCTCAGTTAGTAGTAACCTTCAAAAGACAGCTGTTAAAATGTCATGATATTCTATTCATTAGTTTGAGAGTTATTGTGCTAAGAGTCACGCTACTTTTGTTATTTTCAAAACAATGGATCAAAAACAATTTCGTGTTTTAATTTTACACTGCTTCTTGATGAGAAAAATATCGTTCAAGCGAAGCAATGACTTGAAAAGTGTTATGGGGACTCCGCTCCATCAGAAACAACAATAAAACGTTGGTTTGCTGACTTCAAACGTGGTCGTAGAGACACCGATGATGCAGAACGCAGTGGACGTCCAAATGAGGCGGTAACACCAGAAAACATCAAAAAAATCCACAAAATCGTTTTGAATGATCGAAAAGTGAAGTTGCGTGAGTTAGCTGACATCGCAAAGATATCAAAAGAATGTATTGGCTTTATATTGCATGAGCATTTGACTATGAGAAAGCTCTGTTCAAAGTGGATGCCGCGTTTGCTCACAGTTGACCAAAAACAAGAACGTGTTGATGATTCTGAGCAGTGTTTGGCCATGTTTAAACGTAACAAACCGGAATTTTTGCATCGATATCTGACAATGGATGAAACATGGATCCATCACTTCACTTCGGAATCAAAAGGATCGTCATCTGAGTGGACAGCAACTGGTGAACCTCGTCCAAAGCGCCCGAAAGCACAACAATCGGCTGGAAAGGTTATGGCCTCGGTATTTTGGGATGTGCGTGGTGTAATATTCATCGACTATCTTGAGAAAGGAAATACCATCAACAGTGAATATTATATAGCGTTATTGGAGAGTTTGAAGGCCGAAATTGCAAAGAAACGACCGCATATGGCAAAGAAAAAATTTTGTTTCATCAAGACAAGGCACCGTGTCACAAGTCAATCAAAACAATGGCAAAACTACATGAATTGAACTTCGAATTGCTCCCATATCCACCGTATTCGCCAGATTTGGCTCCCAGCGACTACTGGCTGTTCGCAGACGTCAAAGAAATGCTCGCCGGTGAGAAATTTCGCACGAATGAAGAGGTTATCGCTGAAACTGAGGCCTATTTTGAGGCAAAAGATAAGTCGTTCTACAAAAGTGGTATTGAAATGTTAGAGCGGCGCTGGAATGATTGCGTTGCTCTTGATGGAGATTACGTTGATGAATAAAGCTAATTTTGAACCAAAAAAAACGTGTTTTCTTTGTTAGGCCCGGGACTTTTCAGCCCATGTGTTGCATAAGGATGTGGTGATACAAGTGCTAAAAATTTATTAAAGCAAACAATATAGACTAAAAGATTTCAAAAAGTATTTGAAAGAAGCATTGATTTAGTAATGGGTTCTTATCTACGTAATTGAGTTCTAAATATTTAAATACTTTTCTTGATTTGTCATTAAATAATTTAATTGTAAATATTATTTTTTCCATTATCTATATGTAACCAGTGCCCACATCGATTAACGTATTTCATACCTTGCTTTATGAAATAAAGGCATATTTTAACTCTCCATTGACGACTGACAAAGAATATGAAATTTTAGTCACTGAATAGTATTATCGAAGTAACTACTCCCTATCTAAACCACGCATATGTCGCTACAAAGTGACTTTAATGCCTTCGTCACCCACGAAGAAATATAGTAATAAAGTTGTAAAAGTTTTATGGAGGACGCTGAATGGATCGCGTTTGTAAAGCTTACATAGGGGACTTTTTGCTCACGAAAAGGAAGACCTACCACCGGAGGCTGATGCTTAGCGATCACGCTAATTGAATATAAGAAACAAGGATTCTCAACGGGTCGTTCTCCTACGGACGTCGGAGTCTCAAGAGGCCCCCTAAGCAATTATTTAAGGAAACAGTTAAAGGTGCGACGATGTATATTTGAAGGGCTATTTTCCGTTTTCTTTTCTTGTTCAATTTTGTAGAATAGAATAAGGAAAAGTCAGCTAAAATATTGTTGGAATAAAAATTGAACTGTTGTAAAAGTATAGTAGATTTCCGTTGCATGTTATCGCATCTGCTTCTTCAGCGTTGCAAATTTCTTTATAATTATTGACAAACACTAACCTATAATGCAAATGAACTAGGTTATAGTCCTGGCAACCACTCTGGTATCTTGTCGTAATATAACAATTAAAGCACAAACTACTAAATATTTTTTTCGGTTACTATAATATACAACAAAAAGATGTAACTCTTCTTTATTTTTAATGTAAATACATCTTAAATGTAGTTTAAAAAATAAATGATGTATATTTTGCACAATAACCTATTACTTATTGGCAAACTATATGAATTTTAATTTTAATGAAATAACAGATTTAAATGCCTATGATGTCAGTAATAACATGCAGAGGTAGTTATATAAATAATCGGTGTAAAGTGTTAATGTCGCTTGAAATGATCCGATCTATGCATTTACTAGATAGAATATGTAAGTGAGGGAATCTTATTATTATTATTATTTAAATTATTTCATTCTGGTAAACTGCAAAATTCGGTAACTGAAGTATAGAAAATAGCAATATTATTATTCAAGATCGATATAATTATTTAGTCAATGCTCAAGTTTCTTTTTGGCTTCACAGTACTCATTTTCCTCGAGCTCCTCACATAGTGGTCCACGGCAGCTATCAGCTCCTCATTCGAAGCAAATCTCATTGTGCCAAGGTGTTTCTTAAGCTTGGGGAAGAGATAATATACCGACGGAGCTAGATCTAGTGAATAAGAGGGATGCTCAGTCACTCGAACTTTAATTTAGACAGTTTGGCTTCCACAATCCTGATCTTGCGAACTGGCGTATTGTCTTAATGGAAAAGGATTGTATTTTGTTCTCTTTCCCATCATCGCATGATTTCTGGTTCTTGCGTAATCGCTGCTAATGTTTCGTCACACATCTTCACGCAATTGTTAATACCATAGCCATCTCTTTCTACGTGACAGTTGTAATATGTTGTTGCAACTCCCCATATGTTTTCAATAGGGTTGAATATACAGTGATACGAAGGTAATCTTAGCACTGTGTGGCCATCTACACGTGTTAGTTCGTCTATTACATATTCCTTTGGTGGTTTCTGTCTAAAACATGTATACTATTACTTATTTGCTTCAAGTTATTTTAACGAATACTGACAATGCAACTAGATGTAATAACTGATGTTTTAACATGCTAAGATC
This sequence comes from Trypoxylus dichotomus, assembly GCA_023509865.1. Lineage (NCBI taxonomy): Eukaryota > Metazoa > Arthropoda > Insecta > Coleoptera > Scarabaeidae > Trypoxylus > Trypoxylus dichotomus. The sequence continues at coordinate 43,737,866 of CM042081.1, forward strand.
ACATGTAATGTTGTTATTTCCCAGCCATTCTTGAATATTGCCTTTTCTCCAACTAGCATCTGGTGCCTTGTTTTTTAATTCAGAGTGACAACTGGCGTTATCCATAATAATCATAGAATTAAGTTTTATATTTGGTAATAACTACATCGTAAACCATTTTGTAAAATTTTCTTTGTTCATTTCTCCTTGGTAATCATGCTCTTTTGCTTTTGAACAAAATATAGGTGAAGCATCTGGTATAAAACCATGACTATTGCCTGCATGCAGAACTATATACCTATAAACAAGCTTAATGAGAAACAGAAATTATATTTGTAATAAAACAAACCTCTTGCCTTTAGTCTTTAACTTTTTCACACTTTGCCGATTACTGTTCTGCATCGATATCTGACAATGGATGAAACATGGATCCATCACTTCACTCCGGAATCAAAACGATCGTCATCTGAGTGGACAGCAACTGGTGAACCTCGTCCGAAGCGCCGGAAAGCACAACAATCGGCTGGAAAGGTTATGGCCTCGGTATTTTGGGATGTGCGTGGTGTAATAATCATCGACTATCTTGAGAAAGGAAATACCATAACCAGTGAATATTATATAGCTTTATTGGAGAGTTTGAAGGCCGAAATTGCAAAGAAACGACCGCATATGTCAAAGAAAAAAATTTTGTTTCATCAAGACAACTCACCGTGTCACAAGTCAATCAAAACAATGGCAAAACTACATGAATTGAACTTCGAATTGCTCCCACATCCACCGTATTCGCAAGATTTAGCTCCCAGCGGCTACTGGCTGTTCGCAGACCCCAAAAAGATGCTTGCCGGTAAGAAATTTCGCACGAATGAAGAGGTTATCGCCCTCTTGCTTTTGAACAAAATATAGGTGAAGCATCTGGTATAAAACCATCACTATTGCCTGCATGCAGAACTATACACCTATAAACAAGCTTAATGAGAAACAGAAATTATATTTGTAATAAAACAAACCTCTTGCCTTTAGTCTTTAACTTTTTCGCAATTTGCCGATTACTGTTCTGACAAGAATAATTATTGCTGCCATTTTCAAATATCCATCTAAGTAAACAGGATCCTGTGGGCTATTGCTTCCCATGTTCCTTACGTACCCTTGTAAAAACTCAACACGAAGTAATGCAATATGATGTCGTGCCATTAGTCCTCGTCGAGGATCAACTTTTTTCGACGTAAACCCAATGTTTTTTAAAACTTTTCCTAATGAAGAAACGCCTCCACTAAACAAATCTCTTTCTTTCAATTTACATAAAAGAGATGAACGTGTAATGTCTTCTCCTAAAATGAATCGGCATTAGTACATCTGATTACGTAGAATGCATTTTAACATACGATTATGGTACATTTGATAAATTACATTCCCTATAGTAGCTTCGCTTGCTTCATCAATTTTCACAATCGGTTTTAATTTGTTTCTGCTCTTGCTGTAGGATGGTAATACTTGCAGCGACGTTGCCGAGCTTGATATCTTGCTCACAGCTCAAATACTCACATTTGCAGCAGCAGCGACGCGGTAAAATGCAACAATTTGATGCCGTTATTATTGTGTATGTAGAAATTGAATCTAATCTACCTCTCCGACAGCAGTCAACGGTAACAAGGGACTGTTGCTGTCGCGTTCTTGCTTAAAATATATAATCAGCGAACTGATTATTTCTTTCGCCTCTTGACACAATGCACGTGGCATTTTCGTAAATATACGTCGACTAGTTCTAAAAGGAACTTTCAGATATGCAAAGCAATTAAATAATTCGACGGAAACTAAGCAAACTAACGTAAAGGAAGAAACAAGGAAAGCGTTTGATGTTTACTAAAGACAACCGATAACATTGTATTTCATCAAATATAGCCAATAACAGCAACGTAAAAGTACTGCGACATGGAAAATATAATAATTAAGTAAATAACTATTTCTTTTTGCATTTTTAATTTTGATAGAACGAGCCTTTGTATTAAAAAACAGTGTGTTGCGTTATCCATTGCAATTTACTTTAATTATTAGGTATTATGTTATAATTATGTACTAATATAAAATACTTTTAATTTATGTGTGTGGTGGCATTGCATATTTATGACGTCGTTTGATTATATGTATGACGTCGCGTTAATGACGTGCATGTGAACTTGGAGTGCCTCGACTATATACAATATCGTCAAAAATAGCTTTCACATAGCGTCATCTTATAATTAGTTACCGAATTTTCCAGCTTACCCTCGTATATTCCTAACTGGTTAAGAAGAAAGAAACATTAACTAGAAGTAGTCGTTTTCAGATCCTTCCTTTTAAATTTATTATACTTCATATATTTTAACAAAATTCTATTCAGCAATGAGGATATAATTCAGTCTGAAATAACGAACTTAATAAAAATAGTAAAGCAGTTACCATTACCAATCCATTCGCCATTGCTAACCCCGGAGAACTAGCTTCTACCACGATAATTCACAGCAATTTACTTTATATATAGCCGATGTACCCCACATTCGTTCGATGTGGTAATGCTAACCTCGAAGTAAGGACGACATTAGATAAATTGAAACATGTTTCCGAGCATCACCGTACCTATAATAGCAGGTAGTGTTAGAAGATTCATTGGGAGGAATGTGTGGTAGATGTTCGCGGTGATATACGATCGGAAAAGAACTAGACCGTGCCCGACTTGACAAAATCCGAGCGAACGAATTCTTCCCGTGCGGAAATAGTGCAACATTATTGTTGAGCGCGGTAAAAGCGGTATCCGATCGTTCTTCAAAGCTACACTACCGTTCATAAGTTATACTTTCTGCATCGAAAGGATAGTTGGATGTGATTTCATAATAATGTTTTCTTTGCCATTTTACATCAACAACAATGACTTCTATTTGAATAAGTACTGCCAGATTGTTTTACTTAAACGAAGTATTTTAAGCTCTGCTAACAAGTAACATTAAACTGACCTATGAGATAAATTGTTCCTATTTATAATAAATAAGGTGCATATAAAGGTAAAGGTAAGTTTGGAGAAACGAGTGCTGTTACAGTAGCGTACAGTTCGGTTACTATCAATATTAAAAATAATTAATGTACGAGGGTGACCTGAAATATTTCCGGAAGGTCGATAAGGGAACTGTCAAAATTTCAGACGTCTACTGTCAATAGTTGTTGTTTAAGAGTGTGTTTTGTGTAGCAAGTCAGGCGGTATCGCAAAAATGGATAGAATCGAATTTCGTGCAGTGATAAAACACTTCTGGATGGCTGGGAAAGCGGCCACGGAAATTCCAAATATTTTGTTAGAGGTTCATGGCGGATTTACTCTATTCTTTTCGACCATCAGCTTCTGTTTGGGCGAGTTCAAACGTGGCCGCACAAGCATAAGTGACGAACGACGCAGTGGACGCCCAAAAGCCGCTACCAACGATGAAATGATCGACAAAATTTATGATGTTGTGTTAGCCGATCACCAATTGAAGCTGCAAGGGATATCAGAGACAACAGGCATCTCAGAAGAATGAGTTGGCTATATTGTACAGGAAATTTTGGATATGGAAAAGCTTTCGGCGCGATGGGTACCGCGTTTGCTCACACCAGAGCAACAACGAAATCGGGTGACCGTTTCAGAAGAGTGTCTAGCCAGGATTCAACGCAATCCAAGGGATTTTTTCATGCGTTTCGTAGCCATGGATGAAACTTGGATCAACCACTACATACAGTCGAAGCACTGGACTTTCCCGGGCGAATCGGCTCCGAAGAAAGCAAAGACCGTTTCATCGGCCGGGAAGACCATGGCGACCATTTTTTGGGATTCTCCAGGTGCCATCGACTATCTGCAGAAGAGAAGAACGATCACGAGGCAATACTACAGCGATTTATTGACCCGATTCGATGCAGTATTGAAGAAACGGCTCATTCATCCCGTATCGTCGTGTCCAAATGAGTTACGCTATGAATTGGTCTCTCATCCTCCATATTCACCGGATCTAGCCCACAGCGACTTTTTCCTACATCGAAAATAAAAATGAGAAACCACACCAATACCGTGTTTTTCTTCTTGATTCCGGAAACATTCGCCCTCGCAATTACGTACTACTTTAGTTTGATTATGTTCTTGATGTAAAGTGACACCAAAGTTCGCTGTAGTATTGCGTCTTTAGCATGCCTTTCAGTGCTGTCTCGATCATACTCCTACGGCGAAGTGAAAATATTAGTGGGCAGCTAAATACTTCTGAGTATTGTCTGCATAGTACAAATAAAAGAAGGGAAGGGGCCAGGAGGCTTCAGACCAGAAAGTAAGCTGGAAGGCCCGGATCACCGACGGAACAAGAAGAGTGATTTCAGTGAGAAATCGCCGCATTATCGCACAGCAAATTACGGCAGAGTTCAATTTGAAACGCCATCAGCCAGTAAGTGTGTCGACTGTAGAATGGAGATATAAACGCCCGTCATTTAACAGTAAGAAAACCACGGTTAGGTTCTATACACAAACGGAAAAAACTAAATTTGCAGGACCTGGAATATTGCTAGATTTTACTGGAAAATGATTCAGGATCACATTGACTCTTTTATCTTGCATTTCTCTATATTCTTCTTCGACTTCTTCATTATCTTTCCCTCGTACAGGTTCATTGCAAATATCACCGTTATTTACCACGTGTCACATTGCATATCGTTTGTATGAAGATTTCCCTTTGATGCTGCCAATAAATTGGTTTAATACATTATTTGGTTCTATAATGTATCTTTCATTGTGTAATTTAACACATGGGCTGAAAGGTCTCGGGCCTAACAAAGAAAACACGGTTTTTTTTGGTTCAAAATTCGCTTTATTCATCAACGTAATCTCCATCAAGAGCAACGCAATCATTCCAGCGCCGCTCTAACATTTCAATACCACTTTTGTAGAACGATTTATCTTTTGCCTCAAAATAGGCCTCAGTTTCAGCGATAACCTCTTCATTCGTGCGAAATTTCTTACCGGTGAGCATTTTTTTGAGGTCTGCGAACAGCCAGTAGTCGCTGAGAGCCAAATCTGGCGAATACGGTGGGTGTGGGAGCAATTCGAAGTTCAATTCATGTAGTTTTGCCATTGTTTTGATTGACTTGTGGGACGGTGCGTTGTCTTGATGAAAGAATTTTTTTTCTTTGCCATATGCGGTCGTTTCTTTGCAATTTCGGCCTTCAAACGCTCCAATAACGCTATATATTATTCACTGTTGATGGTATTTCCTTTCTCAAGATAGTCGATGAATATTACACCACGCACATCCCAAAACACCGAGGCCATAACCTTTCCAGCCGATTGCTGTGCTTTCGGGCGCTTTGGACGAGGTTCACCAGTTGCTGTCCACTCAGATGACGATCGTTTTGATTCCGGAGTGAAGTGATGGATCCATGTTTCGTCCATTGTCACATAACGACGGTAAAATTCCGGTTTGTTACGTTTAAACATGGCCAAACACTGCTCAGAATCACCAACACGTTCTTGTTTTTGGTCAACAGTGAGCAAACGCGGCACCCAGTTTGAACAGAGCTTTCTCATAGTCAAATGCTCATGCAATATAAAGCCAATACGTTCTTTTGATATCTTTACGATGTCAGCTAACTCACGCAATTTCAGTTTTCGATCATTCAAAACGATTTTGTGGATTTTTTTGATGTTTTCTGGTGTTACCGCCTCATTTGGACGTCCACTGCGTTCTGCATCATCGGTGTCTCTACGACCACGTTTGAAGTCAGCAAACCAACGTTTTATTGTTGTTTCTGATGAAGCGGAGTCCCCATAACACTTTTCAAGCCATTGCTTCGCTTGAATGGTATTTTTTCCCATCAAGAAGTAATGTAAAATTAAAACACGAAATTGTTTTTGATCCATTGTTTTGAAAATAACAAAAGTAGCGTGACTCTTAGCACAATAACTCACAAACTAATGAATAGAATATCATGAAATTTTAACAGCTGTCTTTTGAAGGTTAGTACTAACTGAGAGAAAGGTGGCTCCAATAAAACTAGCGTCATCTATGTGTTAGGCCCGGGACTTTTCAGCCAATGTGTTATCTATTACCTATGTGTATATGTATGCTTGTACCTTAGTTTGTCCTGTAATATATTATTTTATTGAACATTGGTGCCTTATTTAACATTAGGGCTCTTCTGTTTCAATTGTGTGTTGTAAAATAATATAGTAGCAAATTTATACGTGTCTCTTCAGCTTCAATTTATTGGAATCTGTACCTCATACTCCTATGGCTAAGTGAAGATATGTTGGCGAATTTAGAACAACGTGTTGTTGTGTGCAATAACACATCTTCACTTCATTCTGCGTCTAATGGTGTGGTGTTCGCGAATTTAAAAAGGTCGTTCGTAAGCTTTATTGGTTATTAATCTTCCTATATTATCTGTTAGATTTCCTAAAGTAGCTTTGAGATAATCTACTATACTTAGCGCTTCATGTGCTGGCAGCTTGATGTTCTCTAAATTGGAAATAGTACCTAAAAGAATTGAGTAATTTTCCGAGATTTTTTCTATTTCAGTATGGATTCGGGTATCTGACATCATCCGCTGACTTACTGAAATTTCTTGGGGTTCTTGAAGATTTAAATTTAAGATACAAGGTTTAATAATGGGTTAATATAGTATAATAATGTAAGGGATTGTTTGCTATTAATATGTCTTTTACACACAAAAATATTGTACAGTAAAATGTTGATATATATGTAGTAATACTGCCAGTGTATCTTAATGTCAAGGATCGGTTAATAAATATATTATCTAACACTCATCGAACACAACTAAGAACGCCGTCGACTAGGCATCATCACTCTAATACAGCATTCGTAGACATACTAACCATACGCGTATGAATCCCGACTTCGGATATGTCCGACCGCTTTCGAAATATATCATCGCTGCCGATGAGTGCGCACTCATTTTTACAGGTGTTTATACCATCTTAACCATGCGTAAACGAGTTGAAGATCAGAAGGAAACCCCTTAGTCGAAGTGATCAAATGTTTTGGACGACAGTGTAATCGATTTTCCGGCACGCCGTTCAGCGGTCTTTCTAGTTATGTACGCTCGGAACGTAAATCACGGCCAATCGAACGCTAAGGCAGTTTTCCGCAGCGGAATAGTTCGGGTTCGGAGTCTTCGACGATGTACTTTGCACGTAATAATTTATGCGATATCTCAGTTTACGCTAAGACTTTTATTATCGCCAACGTTATTTATTGTACTACCGCATCTTACTTACATACATGCAGGCCATGATTGGACCAGTCGCAGTCCACATATTAATGTGCTACGGTTAGTAATAAATTTTGATTACGGTCCGATACAATATGAAATTCCTATCTCTATTAGCGATAACCATGCCGAGCGGAATAGAGATTTCGAACTCCTTTTGGTTATTTATTTACGAAAACCTTTAATCCTTGTATATATTTCAATATTACGAGATGTGCATTAACTTTGCTGATGATAACCGAAGGAAATGTCTCCGAAATTCAAGCAATTCCATTACTTATCTCTGTGGCGTTCGTATATACTAGTGTTGAGCGATATCATGATTTTTAAATCACGTCGTGAATAGTGATCGTGTTTTATACAAAGTGTCCAATTACAAGTGCACCAGGTTGGCAACACAAAAATCCCTGCTTCGAAGAAAAATTGTTCGGTTTTATTTCTATATGTTGGACAGGTTAACGTTAGCCCGCCCCACTGCTGTCAATTTTGAGTCATTATTGTATTTATATTTTTTGTTAGTGATTCTACTGGCTTTTGCATTTATTTCTTTAATCGGTACCCTTTAATCTGTTGTCTGTAATCATTATACAAACTGTCTTTTTCAAGACAATGCCGTTTGCATTGCAGCAAGATACATTTATTGTGATGGCGCATTTTCGAAGTGCGACATTAACCGAAAATGGAAACTGGGAATATTCACTACCATCATGCTTTCAACAGTTCCATAATGACTATAATGATGTGATGATAGCTTATAAAACATTTAAGTGTCATCGTAATAGACTGGTAAAGAGGTTTATGGAAACTGGTAGCGTTACAAAAAAGGGAAGGCTGATCAAGCATCATCTGTGCTAACAGAAGATAGAGTGGATGATATCAGGCAACGAATGGATGTTAGTCCTAACAAATCTGTTAGAAAATTGGCACTGCAAACAGGTACCCGTGTGATTCAGAGAATATTCCTTTGTAATTGTAGGTATATTCGTGGAAGTGCACATATGGCCGTAAGGAAGAAACTGCAAATGCTTCTTTACATAATTCTAGTTATGCAACATTTACGTGTGCAAGATTTTGAACAACGACAAAATTTCTGTCGCTGGTTTAATGAAACTCTAGGAGATGATCATTCAGATCGCAGCTTTTTTTCTGATGAAGCCTGGTTCCATTTGTCAGTATACGCAAACTCTCAAAATTATCGTAGATGGTCAGCAGAAAATTCACATGTTTTTGTAGAAACTAATCTCCACTCTATTAAAGTTGGCGTTTGGATCGCCTTGTCAAGAAGGCGAATTATAGGACCAATTTTTTTTCACGACACAATAAATGCAGTGCGATATAAAGAACCGTTTATAAATAGTTTAGACGATTAAGAACTAACTCGTGGATATTTCCAACAAGATGGAGCCCCAGCGCATACTGCACGTACAACATTAAATTATCTAGAAGAATTTTATGAAGATGGATTGATAAGTTACAATCTCTGGCCTGCATATTTACCGGATTTAACTCCTCTGGATTTCTTGCTGTTTGGTTATCTGAAGAATAAAGTTTACAGCAATCGGCTTCATAATTTAGATGAGCTACAAGCTGCAATAACACATGAACTGCTGCAGAATGTATTGAATAATATGAGAAGACGAGTAAATTTATGTTTGAAACATAATGGTGCACATTTTGAAAATCATTTGTAATTTATTTTAACCATATGTCCCCTTAAGTCTTTTGCTTGTTGCAACTGTAGAATTTGATGTTTTTTTATGTATTGGGACTTTATTGTACTGCTTTTTCTTCTTTGTGAAAAACTGTGGTTAGTATCTATCTATCTATATCAAGTTAGTAAATTTAATGATCATCAGTATTTCGTTTTCCTTAAAAAAAAGTTATCAATTCAGCGATGGAACTGAATACAATACATGAAATTTAATTATAAAGGTTATGAATATAAACTATGCTAACATCACCTTTACATAAGATATTCATTTTTGACAACTCAACATAATAAGAATGAAGTTAGCAAGGCTACCAGGCAATATTACAGTCTTACCAAATTAAATCTGGCATTGCCAACCTGGTGCACTTGACCTTAGACACCCAGTAAATAACGGTGATTATAAACTGTGAATTTGATCACCGTTATGACTCATATATTTATATCCAGTATATCGTATTCGGCTATTTGAATAAGCTTGATATTCAAATGTCACCTAAGCATAAATGTCATTAATTCTAATGAAAGCCATATTTATACAATCATATTTTTAGAGGAAACAATTACAATTTTTGTCCACTTTTTTCTGCATTCCAGTACAGGTATAAGTTATAAGATTAGTCCGAACATCTTATATATTAGATGACAAGAGGCCATGTCTATTTTAATGGGAGTGAAGACTACAATACACACTTTAATTATGCAAGATATATTTTTTATGTATTCAAACACAAAAATCTTTCAAGTTTTAATACTCAAGAATTTACGAACGATAACGAATAACGACACCACCACTTGCATTGTTAGAAAATATTAAATCATTATCCGTAATCTCATGTCTGCATATGTTTAGTATAGATATAGTCTAGGAAACGCATAGAAAAGGAATACGGAGAGAAAAAATACATATTATATATATAATTTTATATTTCTTCTTGTACTTTATAAAGAGTTTATTCATACTTTAAAATAGACATATAAAATATATGTATATAGGTACAAATGAACGTAAATCTGAAGTCTAAGTCAAACTTATTTTAACGACTTTAATAATCAGATACAGACGTTTTTTTAATAAATTTATATTACCGCAAAAAAATAAATTTAGATTCCGTGTAACAAATTTATTAACTAGAGAGTGTCAATTATGTATAAATACATATACTTTGAAGTCAAGTTTTTAAATTAAGATTTGTTTAGAGTTGTTCTACTGTATTGTATATCGTGCCTTAAATTTAAAAAAGTATTTCACATTTCTATTGTTAAATATTTATTTTATTTACATATTTACCTATAACACAATATAGAGAAAGACAAAGATCGAGTTCATGTATTTATACACTAAAACTTTTAAATTTAATATAAGCATTGAATATATTGCAAATATGTCTTATTTTTGTAGGAATACAGGATATTTCGTTAAATATTCACTCAGAAACATGCATGTCTATCTTTTTCTATACTAAATAAAATATTAGTAAAGATAAAAATGTTATATTAACTTATGTATTATAGTAAAGGTAATTTTATTTTGTGTTGAAATGATAATTTGAATTTTTAGCATAACATCAATTGAAAATAATATAGATATACCTCAATTTTTTTAGTTGTTTATTGTAAATTAAATAGCAATATAACTTATGTATGTATTAGCAAAGATAGATGTTTCACGAAATCACGATGAAAAAATCACCGACAATGAAATAGCGTCCACCACTAGTATATACAGTTACTCACAGAAGTATCCATACATCACAGTAAGTACACGTTACTTGAGTCAAGTTCGTTTTTACCACAGCTACAATGCCCTTGAATTTCGCCTGTAAGGTCCACGTTCTGCACTTTCTGAACGTCAGCATGGCTTCTTACCTGGAAGATCTACAATAACCAACTTGGCAGTTGTTACTCAATTTATTGGTGATGCGCTTGATAATCGTGGTCAAGTTGATGTACTATACACAGACTTTTCGTTCGCATTCGATGCAATCAACCATGGAATTCTCCTCAATGAGTTGGATTGTTTTGGATTTACTGCTTCGTTTCTGAAGCTTATGAGTTCCTATTTATCGCAGCGTATTAACTACGTATTTTATAATGGCTAACGGTCGCAAGAATTTGTATTTACTTCTGGTGTGCCGCAGGGTTCTAACTTAGGACTACTATTGTTTCTATTATTTAATGAGCTGTTGGTTAGCCTTTCCTGTCTGGCTTTGGATTATGCTGATGACTGATGTATTCCTTCAGAAAACTGTGACTTCATAACCGCCTGGTGCACAACCAATAGATTCAAGATTAATGTCAACAAATGTCGGCACATCACTTTCACTTGCGCAAAAGGAATCCCTTAAATTCGTTCTATACAATTAAAGGGGAGATTGTACCTATGGTAGAATCGTTTAAAGATCTTGCAGTTATTTTTGATAGTCGTTTAAGCTTTGTTCAGCATTTTGAAGAGCTTTCCTTAACTTGTTCTAAAAGGTTCGACTTCGTGGTGCGGAACACCCGACAATTTAGTGACTTATATATGTTAAAGTCCTTGTATTTTGCCTTTGTAGTGAGTTGTCTGGAATACATTTCTATTATTTGGTCCTCTTATTACACCAGTCATCAGCTTACATTGGAAGGAGTTCAAAGTAGTTTTCTGAAATTGCTTTCTTATAAACTTGATGGTCAATACCCTTCTAGAGGAACAAGTAAACAAATTGATATATTTAGAGGACAATAATTGATTTCGTATTAATTATTACAATCTTATGACATTATTTCGCAAATGGAGATTAACATCATAATTTGCGATGAGAACGAGGTCGAAAATCGTTATATAAATTCCTCGCATATTCGAAATCCATAGATGTTCAATGCTTGAACTATATGTTGTTTTCTTTGGTATTCTCAGTATGTGAACATCTTTGTTGAAAATGGGACCTATTTCTCCAAAGACTCTAGACAGTGACCAGTCTATGAGTCTAAAAGTATAAGACTTTTTGGCCCAATGCTTGATAAGTAACTACTGAGAAATCGATTGTTAAATAAGTGAGTGGTGTAATTTACCTGAAGATGAGGCTTGAATAACAATGTTTACAGGTCGAAATAGGGTTTGTTGCACTTGGGGTCCAAATTTGCTACTAGGTTCTTTTAGTATTATAAGTAGTGGGGACATAAGTTTAGCAGGTGCAGATATTACTCGGAAAATAGTGTAACTGTGGGTTGTTGCTTATATAGCCTTAACGGCAGCTTGAGCTTTCTGCGTATCTTGGAATGCTATTGAACGTCCAGAATGTATCTCTAAGTTGAAACTGCTTTCATCTGCATTATATATACATATGTTCGGCATCATAACCCTAGATTACTGGTTTAACTTCATTAATAAAACCAGTAGCAAACTTTTCCAATTGCAGAGTACCAGTTTTTTTCGAAATTCACCATATTGATTTTGTCACTGACCAGGCGTGTTGGAAGATGGTATAGTATAGGTAAGGTAATAGTGTGTTGCCTGTGTAAGGGAAAGGGGGTATTGGGACATGATTTCCCCTGTGTTGGTGTTTGAAGGAGAAAAGACGACTCGCATGGGCAGAACCGCGTTCCTGAAATAGGCCTGTTTGTCACCACGTTCGTGAAAAACTACCTACCACGTACCTGTTGCAATAAGTTACATATGCATTAATAATTTTTCCTCTGAAAGAAGGTGTTTTAATATTTCCACTAACAAATACGTATAAAAACATTTCTCATCTTTAGTGGACTATGAATATGTTTATCTACTGCTTATTTTTATAACCCCATATTTACGAAAGTCATTTCCACTACAAAGCTTTTCAACCATTTCCATATAAATAGCGTGATTCAATTCAATAAATATCATATTTACCCTTTTTTTGAGACTGATAGAAAACAAATTCTAACATTGGGCCTGTAGGCTCTACGAAACAACAAAGGAAAAAAAAACTACCAATAATACTGAATTATTTATGAATATCCTCGGATAGAAAGGTAAAGCTTCGGTAGGGTTCTTCTTCGGGTCAACATTTATGTCCAGTACTCAGTTGCAGGGCTCGGAAGTAAGTTACGAACAAGAAAAGGCTATATAGAGGGAACTGTGTGGTGTCCTGCGTTTACCTTGATCTCCTGGAAGTATATCATTCCGTTGTGAACCGTAAACTTATTAATCAGATAACGTTGGGAAGTTCCGCTGTTTGCTCTCGTGTATAAACTAGTTATATGAAGTTTGCACGGTAAAAGGGGGAATGAATTCTATTAATAATAAGGGAAATTTTGAAATTTAAATCCACGGAAATTAAGTACGTTAGAAACTAGACGAACTGCATAAAAGTTTATATCAACACCTCGAATTTTGTGGTTTAAATTGGTTACAGATTTAATATCTTATGTTGCCGTTGATTTACACACGCAATATTCTACGGTTTCTTTTGGGTTTCCTCTAGTAATAAATATTTCTGAATTTGTTGTAGATCCTTTGCGTTAAAGAGACGCGACAGCCTCCGATTATCTGCAATCCAATTCTTTAATTTTTGTTCCTTACTGTAATGTACTACATTGCGTGGGCGTGGGGTATTTTGTTAAGCAAGTGCTTTGTTACAAGATTGTGGTACTCAAAAGTTGCCGAGTGATAAATGATATCATTGTCAAAATAGACGCTTGCGGAGTACAAATACCGATCCCTGTGCCCTTCATTCATCTTTATCATGCCAAGTCGTCGCCCTTTCAACTTGATTTAAACCTTTGGAAAGGAAGAAAGGTTGCAAGGAGCCATGTGGGGCAAATAAGCTGGATAAGCGACGCTTATATTAAAAGCGAACTACTTCCGGAATTGCGCCGTGTGATGATCAGATAGAAAAATGAAATAAGAGTAAGAAAAAGAAGAAAAAGAAAGAAAAAAGATGGATGAAAAAGAAAAGGTGAAATAAAGAGCAAGAGAAAGAAAGGGAGATAGTAAAAAGAAAAGGAAAGAAAGAAAAAGAACAATAGAAATATGGGATCTCAACGTTCCGCCTCCGTTATAGGAGGCTTCTTCAGGAGAAAACAGGAAAACCAAAGTGGCGCGATAACTTGACGTGTAAACCACGCTGGAGGCGAAACCACTTTGGCATGTCGAGTTACCGTGCCACTTTGGTTCAGTTCGAAGCTGTTCTTTCAATTACCAACATACATCCACTCATCCGTGTTTCTGTTCTTGGCTTAGCAGCCGTCGCGCGAATTTTGCTGCTATTTTTTTCATGTTCAATTCTTCCGATAAACTCCGCTGGTGTATGTCATAGGTTAATCACACAATCTTATAGGATCTTATTGGATGCTCCGCCTACTTGGTATAGTGCTTGGTGAAATGTTTAAATCAATCGGAAGTTTGTGTTTGACCCAAAGTGTCTTTCAAGAGTGTTATCGAATTTAAAATAGAACCGGGTGTAGCACCGGGTGTAGCACCGCATTAAATCGACCAATGCAAAATAGTAAACACAAATAAATGCAACAGTGAAAAACTGTTCGCCAACAAAGGACGTATCCATTTGTAATGAAATTGCTTGGTATACTAATATATAACACATGGGCTGAAAAGTCCTGGGCCTAACACATAGATTACGCTAGTTCTATTGCAGTCACCTTTCTCTCAGTTAGTACTAACCTTCAAAAGATAGCTGTTAAAATTTCATGATATTCTATTCATTAGTTTGTGAGTTATTGTGCTAAGAGTCACTCTACTTTTGTTATTTTCAAAACAATGGATCAAAAACAATTTCGTGTTTTAATTTTACACTGCTTCTTGATGGGAAAAAAACACCGTTCAAGCGAAGCAATGGCTTGAAAAGTGTTATGGGGACTCCGCTCCATCAGAAACAACAATGAAACGTTGGTTTGCTGACGTCAAACGTGGTCGTAGAGACACCGATGATGCAGAACGCAGTGGACGTCCAAATGAGGCGGTAAGACCAGAAAACATCAAAAAATCCACAAAATCGTTTTGAATGATCGAAAAGTGAAGTTGCGTGAGTTAGCTGACATGGTAAGGATATCAAAAGAACGTATTGGCTTTATATTGCATGAGCATTTGACTATGAGAAAGCTTTGTTCAAAGTGTGTGCCGCGTTTGCTCGCTGTTGACCAAAAACAAGAACGTGTTGATGATTCTGAGCAGTGTTTGGCCATGTTTAAACGTAACAAACCGGAATTCTTGCGTCGATATGTGACAATGGATGAAACATGGATCCATCACTTCACTCCGGAATCAAAACGATCGTCATCTGAGTGGACATCAACTGGTGAACCTCGTCCAAAGCGCCCGAAAGCGCAACAATCGGCTGGAAAGGTTATGGCCTCGGTATTTGGGATGTGCGTGGTGTAATATTCATCGACTATCTTGAGAAAGGAGATACCATCAACAGTGAATATTATATAGCGTTATTGGAGAGTTTGAAGGCCGAATTTGCAAATAAACGACCGCATATGGCAAAGAAAAGAATGTTGTTTCATCAAGACAACGCACCGTGTCACAAGTCAATAAAAATAATGGAAAAACTACATGAATTGAACTTCGAATTGCTCCCACATCCACCGTATTCGCCAGATTTGGCTCCCAGCGACTACTGGCTGTTCGCAGACCTCAAAGAAATTCTCGCCGGTAAGAAATTTCGTACAAATGAAGAGGTTATCGCTGAAACTGAGGCCTATGTTGAGGCAAAAGATGAATCGTTCTACAAAAGTGGTATTGAAATGTTAGAGCGGCGCTGGAATGATTGCGTCGCTCTTGATGGAGGTTACGTTCATGAATAAAGTTAATTTTGAACCAAAAACGCAGTGTTTTCTTTGTTAGGCGCGGGACTTTTCAACCCATGTGTTAAAGAATGTCACACACACAACTTCATGTCGTGGCGCTTCGTTATAACTGCCTTCGTTTACGCGTCTGGTTCAAATTTTGGAATGTTTTGGGGAAAAACCTTGTATTAATGTTGTTCATTCTTTTTTTTGTAAAAATATTTCATTTGTGGTGGTTTTCCTATCAACACTAAATAAAGATAATCATCTATAACTCATATTGTTTAAGTGTCATACCAAACAGTTTTTTTGATTTCGCCTACTGATAGAGAAATTATAGCATAAAAATAATAAGGTTAAGGTAATGAATCACTTTTCTAGGAACGGCGAAAGTTAAAAAGAGTGGCAGCTCGTTTTATTTTGAAAATTAAATAGCTCGAAATTATTTTTGTATAACACGTTATTAAATGAAGTGCTACTGAAAGTTTAACTTCGCGAAAGAAAAGACCATTCAATATTTATATGCCTGTTCCTGCACTACATTATCAGGTCATTCTCGGGGGAGAGTAATAGCGTAGGTAGATAATTTTCAGAAGTGTAAACGATTGAAAGTCGTAAGTCGATATCGGACAACAGGGACTCTTGGCATTTTCAGGATATGGTCTCTATTATGTGCTGTGAGTACAATGGACACATATACATTCTGGAGAAAGGCCGTCCCATAAGCTTTTATATAAGAGCATAAAGGCCGTGATTTTGAATTTGTTTTCAAGTGTTTTCGTCTAACATTGCTTTCGTTTTTTTCTCGATTGTATAGATAATTTATCGATTCAGCTTTAGTATGAAGTCAAATGGTTTTTATATTACTATCTATAGATAAGTAAAAAAGTACATTGGTAGTTGAGGGAATAAATATTTAGAAACGATAATGTAAATATATGTAAAAGTAAGTTTCGTTTTTGTAATAGATGGCGTAAGTGTTCTTATATGTATGGTGTGAATTTGATAGTACATACTTTTGAAAACTTTCCTCATAACAATCAAAACGTAGTGATTAGAGCATAAACAGCGTAGTTTTTTATTCGTTTTAAAATAAAGAGTTTTGTGCCAAATATTCGTGTTTGCGGGAAGTTTTGTTATATTTTTATAATTTAAAGAAAAGCGCTGCTATAAGTCAATGTTTGCCTATAGAAGCTTACGGTGAATATACTTCTTTTGATAGTATGTGTAATGTATGGAAATAAAATACCATACGTGTGCGTGTGATACGTTTTAGTAGAGGCACTTGATGTGGGAGTATTGTCCCTAACCACATTCTCCAGTTAACACTTGCAGGATAATGTCGAAATAAATGAGTATAAAATAATTGCGTGTTCAAATATAATTAACAAACATTGTTACGTTCTCCTGGTTTGAAGAACAGCGCCGCTGTAGCCTGCTCGTAAATTCCTGAATTACTTGACCAATACTTACTTGTAGAGTATGTTCGCTTATTTACTAGAGGAAAGGTTGTACAGTGAAACTCAATGCGCATGCGCAAAAAAATATATTTAAAAATGAAATGGTTACACGGTTTCCACTCTTGCCTATGTACATGTACGATGTACGTAAGATATATATATTTGCAATAATTGCAGTTATTCGAGCTCTTTTATACATGTAACGTACATTAGCATGTGTATATGTATTTTCATTGGTAGCAACATAAAGTAATGCCTCAGCATGTACGTTGCAAAGCCATGTCTTAATTCTGTTTAAAAGGTTAAACTCTTATATGCTTCCGCTGAAGCTTTGTTAGAGGCATGTACTAATGCCCCTATCTGTTTGCATGCACCACTACCTTTTTATAGGGGAGCCAACCCTATTTATTTCTTAAATTTATAAGCGCACCTCGGTGCTATGCTTATTTATATGTCCCTTTCCGGGAGCCTAATATACTTTCCTTGTCTTAAATTTGCCTAAGGGAATTGGCCCTGTATTATTGGCATGTATTTGTACTTGAACCAAATACGTTCGTTATATTCACATTTATAGGGGAACCCACCCTATCTCTTAGAGCTTAAACGCCTGGTCGAGGGCGACAGTAGCGATAATAGCCGATCTCAATACAAAAGTAATGTCACAGCTACCCAGGCGTTCTCGTTTGAAATATTACGCTATGTGCAATCTTTAGCTCTCTACTACTGCGCCCCAAAGAAGGGAAAAATCCAATAACCAGCAAATGTGCGAACTGCGCACCGACAAGTAAAACGGAGCGATGATGCCGACATTGCATAAGAAAACTGGTCCGTGACACTCGTCCGCTACGACGAGCAACTAAATGAAAAAATTTCTAAGTCCCGATACGACAAGGACCGAATAAACGTACAAAAGACAACGGGCGCTGCGGCCGCAACGACCGTCAGCAAGAAGCGGAGTGATCGTACTTATAGAAGATGTCTATACATGCGCGCCGACAATCTCACCAAAATAATTTCCGACACAAACTTAACCGAAGACTAAAAATATGTATAGACGACAATGGACACAGTAGCCTCGACGTACGATGATAGAGATCGAGAATTTTTACTTATTAAAAAAATCTATACATGCGATTCGACGACGTTACCAAATGACTCCCGCCAGAAATAAATGTATAGACAACGTCCTCGACGATTCCCGCCAAAACTAGAAAATCTTAGAAATCTCTAATAATCATACGACGACGTTACTGTACACGTTACGACCAGGTACGAAAGGTGACCGAGAGTACACGATCGCTAATACCTCGACCGTCGCGCGGGAGACGACTGCCTATGCTTGTGTACCTTAAATTTTAAGAAAACTCCCATTACTTATTCGACGACGTTGCACTGAATGATTTCTAATTAGGCAGTTTTAGCTATCGTAATGCGAATGGCTGACTTGCATACATATACAATGCGTAATGTACATACATATTAAAATAAAATTGGATATAAGAGAGCAAAATAAATAAATATAAAAATGAAAATAAACTAATATTCTAAATGAAAATAATAATGCAAAGAAGATAAAATACATAGTAGTAAAAAATTTATAAAATACAAAAAACAATGTTAAGTCCTTAACAAACATCAGAGCATGTGTAGAAGGAGGTTCAGGTAATATAAAGAATCACACAAATTTAAAGATGAAATGCATGAATTACCATTTCAAAGGTACCTTTGAAAAATGGGACAAAAAACCTAGTGACATGGCGGAACCCGGCAACCGTTACGACTATATTGGATGTGTGTTTTTTGCTTTTCTTGCAGTGCTTTTCTCATCTCATTTGATCCTATTCTTTAATCCTTTCCTCTTTCTGCGTTTCTTCTTTTTATCCACATCTTTTTTTTCCACTGCTCGTTTTATATTTTTGCATTCTTTGTTTATATCTTCTTTTGTTTCTGTCGATTCTAATCTTTTGTTCAATATATTCCGGCAGAGTCCTCTTATTTCTTCCCCTTCAAATAGATATACTTTAAAGACTGCTTCATTTGAATTAGTTGTATTTTTGATTTTTTTTCCGCTTTTTGTGTGTTTCTATAGATGCTACTACTAGTAAATGATCTGATCCTAGTATGTCTGGTCCTCTATATACTCTTGCGTATTTTGCTTGAGGTTTGAGGTTAGTAGATGTTTTGGCTACAGAGCTTTTTAGAATTTCATGTAAATATGTATAAAAGTTGTCTAGTACAACACTCAAGAAATGACTAATCAATGACCAATGACGATTAGAATATAATAAGAAAACTCTCTGTGAAAATCGTAACGATGGTTATTATTAGAAGGGAAGACACAGTTTCATTACAACTTTTCTTTCAGATCAGATATATTCAAACGCAACAGCACGACTCAAGAACAACATATAAAGAAGTATTATTAATTTCCTTTGAAAGCTAAATATGAGTATTTTCTCGCAAGGTAATGCCATTTAATAGTTTTTGAATAATAATTTAATATGGAGTACAAATAATCTCCCTATAAAATTTTCACAGCAGTTCCACAACAAACACATTTTGTTCGATAAAACTGTATAATACAAACGCTGATTTAGGGCAGGTATTCCGAAATTAAGTACAGATTGGATTAGACTATGTACGTGGTTTTGTTTGTATTCGAAACGGTGGTTATGTAGAATAAAAGTATATTTACGTTGCGGCTATAAAAGGGAAAAAGATTGACGTCAAAGAGGAAATTGGGGTTTTATGACACGGAAACGTAATTAGTGTCGGCGCTGGACAATAAATTAGGAAATTAACATATGAATAGACGTTTATCCATGAAAATGGTATGGCCGCAAAACCGAAGTAAAATTACATAGAAAGAGCAATGTGTAATTTAGGTCGTAGATCCTGGATAATGAGGATTTCGGTTGTTAGCAACAGATTGTAATTGTATTTTATTGTACTAGTAGTTACTTCGTTGATTTAAATAATGGTGGGGTATTATGCGTTCGTTTTAGTTAGGGTAAAGTAGTTAGTCAGTGTCAGATATCTTAGAAATAAATAACATTTAACGCTGCGCATACTGGAATTTAGTTTTGCTGGAATTGTAGTTTGGATTCAATGTAACAAGCGATATGGTTATAGAAAATGGTGTCAATATATTCCGAGCTTTCTAGCTGCGCTTTAGATTAATTAGAAGAATGAAGATTGGTTTCTATTTCCATGGGAATTAATACTAAATTACGCTGACGTATTCTTAATAATAATAATAAAAATAATAATCTTTATTTGTCCAACGATTACTATCACTTACAGGACAACATACAAACAATTGGTGCAATTACATTGATTATGTATATACCTCATGCGTAATACTATTACAAATCAACACACATGTACAATACATTTCATAACAATTAACATAATCCTAACATAAACAAATATTCTACGAGTATATTCTGTTGAAATTGGTGACCATATGGAATATAGGCGATTTGGCCAAGATATTTGTATTGTGCCTACACGCCACGAGAAAATCAAGGGATCGTGTGTAACGTGGTGGTACTCGGAAATCGACGTAAGCTAATCTATTTCATTAGATAACAAGTTAAATAAAAATCTTGGACTGTTTTTATTGCGACGATCTTCTAATGAATTAAAATTATGTTGCTGCAGCAATGTTACGTAATCTGAACCACGATCAGGGTAAGCACAGCTAGCCTTACAGCTAAGGTATTTGAGGAACCGCTTTTGTATACGTTCAATTGAAATCACCTCGTGTAGTAAGGATACCAAATTAAGTTGGCACATTCCAATTTAGATCGAACAAAAGTATAGTACAGAGTCCTTACCACTGAGATGTCACGAAAGGCGCGACAAGTTCTTATTAGAAAACCTAAAGATTTAGATGCAGAAAGACATATAGCAGATATGTAATCAGAAAAGCTTAGTTTCGTGTCGAGAAGTACTCCCAAATCTCTCACTTTCTCAGTTCTTGCAATAAATGTAGAATCAACAGAGTAATTAAAAATGATCCGATTAAAGCGTCTGGTATAAGAGTTCACTAAACATTTGCCAATATTTAGAGATATGCCGTTCAGAGTACACCAATCATTAATAAGGTTAAGGTAAGTCTGTAACTTAAAGCAATCAATTACCGAAGTCTAATACTCAAACATCTGCTAGTAAACGTTGAAACTGCTGGTACAGCTTTTGAGTTAATAAAGAAAATTACACCACTGGATGCAGTATATTTGGCAAAAACCGTTCGGGACCAAGTAACCAAAGAGACAGTTCAAAGTTGCTTCCGCAAAGCAGGATTTAATCATGTAAATATGCAAAGTGAAGACCAGTTAACTGAGGCTGGTACATCTGACCTAGAAGATGATTTGCCTCTTAGTATACTTTCAGATATCCTGAAAACTAAGAATTTATTGAAATTGACGGATAATGAAAACCTTAATGATTTTTTGAACATAGATGAAGATTTGTATGTTGAGGGTCCAGATTCGGAATAAGAAATTGCAAATCCAGTTGAAATACAAGAACTTTCGGAAGATTCTGATGTCGATGAGGTTCCAGTGCCAACAGAAGCTATTCCAAATTATGGTCAAGCTATTACCCTGACCAAACAGCTCAAAAGTTTTGTCGAGAATCAACGGAGATACAGAGTCTTTGGAGCTTCTTTCTAAATTAGAAATACGATTTCAAGACGCCATTTTAAAGAAAAAGAGAAGACAAACAACAATATATGAATTTTTGGGTCCTTAAAGTGACTATTCATTTTATTGTTTTGTATTACATACTACATCTATGTATCTATATACATATATTATACTTTGTATGTATACATATATCTAAAGGAAATATTTTTTTTTCTTTAAGTTTAAAGTTTCTTATTTATTTTAATAACATTTATATACATATACGATTTAAATGTCCCAGTTTCTTTAATATATTCATTTTTCGTTAAAACACGATTTTTGTTGTATCTACTACATATTTCTTTTATGCGGACTTCCCTCCTGAACGGACATCTTCAGTTGGTCCCGTTGGTGTCCGTTCAAGGGAGATTTTACTGAATACATATTATCTCTTAGTAGAGTTTACACCATTTTACTGGGAGTTTGAACTAATGTGGTCGATAGTGTACATACATAGTTTAAATATTTGACTAAATTTATCAATTATATTAAAATTTAATAATATACAATATTCCTATTTAATAGAAAAAGGACATGATTTAATGTAAAAGGGTTACACAAGCCGAACTATTTTTTTGGGCGATCCCTTTAAAACACCTCAGCAAATTGCCGTCCAAAAGCTTTCGCATTTACTCACCCTATACTAACATCGACTCTACCTTGGTAATGGCCCGCGATCTTTCGATGAAAATATATGAGGCCATAAAGTAAGATATGTATATCGCATCTCTATTCAACCCACAGCAAGTCCAAAGGGTATCGGTGATCTACCGCTCACGCGAAAAACTTATCCTTTGCATGTCGCTTTTCGTTAAGTGTGTGGGAAAGGTGACTCGACGTTATTACCGCATACACCTGTCCTAAAAGTTTTGAACAACGTCGAAGTTTTCCCGTCGCGTTGCGAAATTGATTTTGAAAGTCGTTCGACGTACGCTACCCTATGATGTATAGCTGGAAGCGTTAGATATGCTGTTGGAATCGGTACAATTTGTATCGTTGGGCATGGAGCTCACAATTTTACATCAGATAGAAACATTTCAAGAAAATTTATGATCTTTCGTCAAAAACGGTGAAGCATGAAAGAATATTATAATTAAAGGACGACGTAATTACACCGTAATTAAAAAACAAACTTTTTGTACATTGAAAGAGTTTTCGGGGAAACGCTTTACAAAAACAATGGAGAAAGGTTAACTTGTAAAAAAAGTGTAGCTATTCGTTGTATACAAGTTCTACGTCGTTGAAATATTAAACTAGAAGAAAGCTAATATACAATCAACACCATTCACTTATGTAATGATAATCCATATATGCTTAAGACCTTGTTTTCTGACTGAATGTATCATTAACAATTTCAAATCGCCTGCAGGCAATTTCTGTGACATAGTTTGTATCTGTTTAGCGTTTTGCTTCTTTTTATTTACTTTTTTAATCCTTCATATTTAGCTGCTGGTTATTATTGAATCTGCAACGTAAATTACGTCGGTAAATCAGTAATGGTTTTTATTGATGATTGAAAAATTGTTCTTCCATTCCTCTTGCTATGTTAAATCGGTGGTACACCATCTAGGCAGCTAAGTATACTTATAAATCGGTACTGGAGAAGATCGAGGTAAAAGAGACATTGGTGTTTATATGCACTTTGGCAAGTAACAGATGCATATAGTAACAGTGCTTGTTATTGGTTATGACAGTGTTGAGTGGAAGCACAATATATATTAACAAACCACATCCTATTATTTGAAAACTGATAGTTAAGGAATTTTTGTCTTTTAATGCCAATTTTAAGGATATATGTTAAGGACTTAACATTGTTTTTTGTGTTTTGTAAGTTTTTACTATTATGTATTTTATCTTCTTTGCATTATTATTTTCATTTAGAATATTATTTTATTTTCATTTTTATATTTATTTATTTTCATTCTTATATTTATTTATTTTGCTCTCTTATATCCAATTTTATTTTAATATGTATGTACATTACGCATTGTATATGTATGCAAGTCAGCCATTCGCATTACGCTAGCTAAAACTGCCTAATTAGAAATCATTCACTGCAACGTCGTCGGATATGTAATGGGAGTTTTCTTGAAATTTAAGGTACACAAGCATAGGCAGTCGTCTCCCGCGCGACAGTCGAGGTATTAGCGATCGTGCACTCTCGGTCACCTTTCGTGCCTCGTCGTAACGTGTACAGTAACGTCGTCGTAAGATTATTAGAGATTTCTAAGTTTTTCTAGTTTTGGCGGGAATCGTCGAGGACGTTGTCTATACATTTATTTCTGGCGGGAGTCATTTGGTAACGTCGTCGGACCACACGTATAGATTTTTTTAATAAGTATAAATTCTCGATTTTCTATCATCGTACGTCGAGGCTACTGTGTCCATTGTCGTCTATACATATTTTTAGTCTTCAGTTAAGTTTGTGTCGGAAATTATTTTGGTGAGATTGTCGGCGCGCATGTATAGACCTCCTCTACAAGTACGATCACTCCGCTTCTTGCTGACGGTCGTTGCGGCCGCAGCGCCCGTTGTCTTTTGTACGTTTGTTCGGTCCTTGTCGTATCGGGACTTAGAAATTTTTCATTTAGTTGCTCGTCGTAGCGGACGAGTGTCCCGGACCAGTTTTCTTATGTAATGTCGGCATCATTGCTCTGTTTTACTTGTCGGTGCACAGTTCGCACATTTGCTGGTTACTGGATTTTTCCCTTCTTTGGGGCGCAGTAGAGTAGAGAGCTAAAGATTGCACATAGCGTAATATTTCAAACGAGACCGCCTGGGTAGCTGTGACATTACTTTTGTATTGAGATCGGCTATTATCGCTACTGTCGCCCTCGACCAGGCGTTCAAGCTCTAAGAGATAGGGTGGGTTCCCCTATAAATGTGAATATAACAAACGTATTTGGTCAAGTACAAATACATGCCAATAATACAGGGCCAAGTCCCTTAGGCAAATTTAAAACAAGGAAAGTATATTAGGCTCCCGGAAAGGGACATATAAATAAGCATAGCACCGAGGTGCGCTTATAAATTTAAGAAATAAATAGGGTTGGCTCCCTTATAAAAAGGTAGTGGTGCATGCAAACAGATAGAGGCATTAGTACATGCCTCTGACAAAGCTTCAGCGGAAGCATATAAGAGTTTAACCTTTTAAACAGAATTAAGACATAGCGTTGCAACGTACATGCTGAGGCATTACTTTATGTTGCTACCAATGAAAATACATATACAAATGCTAATGTACATTACATATATAAGAGAGCTCGAATAACTGCAATTATTGCAAATCTATATATCTTACGTACATCGTACATGTACATAGGCAAGAGTGGAAATCGTGTAACCATTTCATTTTTAAATATATTTTTTTTGCGCATGCGCATTGAGTTTCACTGTACAACCTCTTCTCTAGTAAATAAGCGAACATACTCTACAAGTAAGTATTGGTCAAGTAATTTAGGAAATTACGAGCAGGCTACAGCGGCGTTGTTCTTCAAACCAGGAGAACGTAACAATATACATATTTTGATATTGGAGGTATTTCTTCGATTCTATATATTATGATAATGTACCACAAAATTGTTTTTTTTTTTTTGGTTAAGGTATAGAAAAATAAATACATAATAGAGATAACGTTGTGGCTTTATAATGCTACATTTATATACCTACTCGACGATTTTAAAGACAAGCAGAAATCGTATATAAAGGCTGTGTTACGAATGAATCTAACACAGTGCTATAATATTTGCACTTGATAAACTTATGTCTTCATTATTGATAGTACTAAAACAACCTGGTGGCGAGTTTAGGCCACAAGTACAACAAATCCAATTTCGACCTGCAAACGTTGTTATTCAAGTCTCATCTTCAGGTAAATTAACCACTGATTCATTTAATAATTGGTTTCTTAATATTTACTTATCAAGCATAGGGCCAAAAAGTCCCTATACTTTTAGACTCATGAACTGGTCACTGTCCAGAATCCTTCAAGAAAGAGGTCGCATCCAATGAAGATGTTCAATTACTGACAATACCAAAGAAAACAATAGATATCATTCAACCACTGGACGTCTACGGATTTCGAATATGGAAGGGACTTTTAATCGACGATTTTCTGACTTGGTTCTTATTTCAAATTATCGTGTTAATCTCCATTTGCGAATTAATGTCATAAATTTGTAATCATTAATACATAATCAGTTGTCATCCTCCAGATGTACTTTTGTATGAGTTATGAACATTAGTGCATAATAACTTATGCAATTTTACTAATTAATGATGATTGTTCTTAATAAAAGACACATGTATGCAATACGTGGATGGTTTTGGTGTTAGTAGCATAGGATATAATTGGCTCTACACCTTTGGGACATCCTGTATAATTGAAAATGGTATGGCAGTAAACTCCACTCACACAAATTAATTAATTATGCGGAACGCAGCGTTTGGAGCACGTGGACTCCCATTGTCAACCAGTCGGTAACACGGTTGACAATGGGAGCCCACGTGCTCCCAAACGCTGCGTTCCGCATAATTAATTAATTTGTGTGAGTGGAATTTACTGCCATACCTGTGAATTGTACATCCACACAGTCCTTGCAATCGTCAATTGAAAATGCTTTAAAATCAAGAAGAGATGTTAAAGATTGCGTTAACTTCCTTCGCATATTACTATGATCAGTTCTAGCATAAGAGGGAGGCGCTTAAATGCAACACCTTGCACACTAGGGTGAATAAAATAGACGCCTACTAAGTCAAAATTTCAAATCAAAGAATCCAGTTAAAAATTTTAACGAGCCTGAGATTTTTCACCACAATATATATATATATATGTATATGCAACATTGATATGTCCTCAGAGACCTTTCGATAAGGTACAACATTTGCATTTAAATTTTTGTTCTATCTATTTCCCTGCAAGTCTCATTGAGTTCTGAATTTGACACCCGCGAACCTTTCCTTGTCACCATATTTCATAGATATACGAAAAGCACTTAGATTTCTTATTAGCGTACATGTAAGCTTCTACATATATAGAAACAAAATACAAATATCTTGACGATCTATTAGATGTGTCGACATATCGGTGGTGCAGGGTCTGAATCGTACTAAAAATTGATACGCCCATAGTTTTACCCAGTATTTTTCAATAAATGAAGAGATGCAAACTGTGGGAAATACTTAGAAAAACACGCTAAATATTATCAATCGTTCTTTATTAATTAAACGTATGTGTCTTTTCATCTCACGTATTAACTCCAGATGCAGCTCCACCTTCGTGATTCCATTTGCTGCACCTCGTGTATAAATATGTATGAAGTTAATTATTGGATCTTTACTGGTCTAAATAGTATCTCAGACTTTCACGGGCATTTGTCATAGTCGTAACGGTTGTCGGGTTCCGCCGTGTCACTAGGTTTTTGTCCCTAACGTTTCGCGAATAACTGCGGTCAACGTCAGGGATAAAAACCTAGAGACACAGCGGAACCTAACAACCTTTACTGGTCTGTTGGATAGTAAAGATTAATACAATTAAAAATCCGTGTAACGTTAACTAAATTATAAGAGAAATAACAAAGAAAATCGAGCTAAGAACAAAAGCAAAAAACAGATACAATTTCTAATTAAGTGTAGCGAAACTGCTAACGAACTATACTTAAAAACTGCACATCAAAAAATAACTTTTAATCTCTTTACTTTCGTTGAAAGGAGAAGATAGCAAGATCGATCGTGGACCTCGTGCTACGTTTTAAAGTTACCAGTAATTAATTTGCACATGTTACTGAAGTTGACAATGTCGGTGGATCTGCAAACGGACAGAGAGATAAAGTTATTTGCATAACTTTCGGACGACTACGTTGTACATTCACATATTTTATCAAGAAAAGTTGACAAGCTGTTCTGTACAATGTTTGAATTATAACTTGCTTCGAACCGTGTTCTGTGGTTTGTCCTATATAGAGATATCCTTTAAAAAGTCACATGATAGATGTTAGAGGATGATGTTTTAGAAGATTGATCATAGTGCTTTATAATGGAGGGCATATAATTGAAATGGAACGTACGTGCAGCTTTTTGTTGCTTTGTCGGGAATTGTAAATCAATTATTGAAATTTTAGATATTGTATTTACGGATTTAAAGTATACCTATTTGAATACACAAGTATTGATATTTGTTACAACAAAGTTTGAATATAACTAATTCTTTGAAGTGAAGTTGACGAATCAATAATGTGGAGAATTATACTCGAAATGGTTGTTTACCAAATATCTTTCTTAAGAGGGTATGTGATTTACTAATATTTTTACAACAATACGTAAAGATTGCTGGCTTATAATAGACAGCCATCGAACTGTGGTGGAATAGATCCAAACCCAGTAGAACAACCAGGGTCACTTACAATGATAGAGATAGTCAAAGGTTCGCCATATGTTTTCAACAATTATCGAACTAATAGACTTTAAACATTTTTAAGCTGTGAGTCGTTCAACCCGAGGTGGTATTTTGGTTATATTTACGGTCACTAAGCGTGGTTCCACTAATTGATACCGTTACATGTAAGGTTAGGAATAGTCAAGTTGTGGGATATCTTGTAAATGTTTATGTACAAGGGCAATCCCAAAAAAAGTCTCCTATTTTTTGGAGACGTAGAGAAAGTTTTAATATGGTTGTTGGCAGCACTGTTGTGAGTGGTGCCTTTTCCGCTACCACATAACCACGCAGGCGCTTCGCTCGGATGCTCAGTCTTGGCTTGTAGCCATTCGAAATGGAGCTGCCGATAAACGTTACCGCCAAGTGCGAAGTGCGCGCAGTTATTCGATTTTTGAACGTAAAAGGGGTTAAACCGGTTGAAATTCACCGCCTATTGACGGAAGTGTATGGACAGTCGTGCGTAGATGTCAAGAACGTTCGCAAGTGGTGTAGAGAGTTTACAGTCGGTCGTACTGAAATTCATGACGAAGAAAGGAACGGGAGGCCGTGAATTGCCGACGAGATAATCGCGAAAGTTGAGGAACACATGCGTAAAGATCGGAGGATCACTCTGGATGCTCTCTGCATTTTGGTTCCTGAGGTTTCCAGAAGCATCATCCACAGGATTTTAACGGAAAAGTTGCAATATCGGAAGGTGTGTGCAAGATGGGTGCCGCGTATGCTGACAGAAGACCACAAACGGGAAGGGTTGATTCTTCCCGCGAATTTCTTCGCCACTATGGAGACGAAAAGGACAACTTCTTGGACTCGATTGTCACGGGCGACGAAACCTGGGCATTCCACTTTACACCTGAGACAAAACAACAGTCGTGTGAGTGGCGGCATCCCTCTTCGCCCAAGCCACGAAAATTCAAGTAAATACAATCTGCCGGTAAAGTCATGGCAACTGTGTTTTGGGACAGGAAAGGGGTACTGTTGGTCGACTTTGTGCCTGCTGGGACAACACTCAACGCCGACAGGTTCTGCGAAACACTGAAGAAACTCAGAAGGGCAATTCACAACCGGAGGAGAGGGATATTGAGCACGTCTCATGCAAAATTTTGGTTGGAACGTCATCACACACCCACTCTACAGTCCGGACTTGGCACCCAGCGATTTCCACCTGTTCCCTAAGTTGAAGGAACATTTGTCTGGACGGCGGTTTTGCTCCGATGACGAGGTGAAATATGAGGTTCAACGCTTTCTGAAGGGCATGGCGGCAAGCTGGTATAACATGGGCATTGTAAAACAGCCACAGCGTCTACAAAAACGCATCGACCGAAATGGCGATTATGTTGAAAAATAAAGCATTCTTCAACCTTTAAAGTGATGTAGCAATTATAGAAGATAAACGGTTCTTCGTATATCTAAAAATATAGGAGACCTTTTTTTTGGGATTGCCCTCGTATCTCTCAATATGTCATGCGATGATTTTGAGTAATTTTCGGGTTCCCTAGCTTTTGATTTAAAGAATAAACACTTAACATAACAATGCTGCTAAATATTCATGGTATTGGTGAAATCATTGACGGGAAGGACAATGTGGGAAGACAAAAAACGCTAACACATGGACTGTGTATGTTTTTGCCTATCTGGTGTCATCAGCGTGGTTTCTGGAAACGTATAAGTACCATACAGATATATTGTCCAAATCATGTGTTCAACTTCAATAGAATCTACTCATATATTATTTACTTAGTTTTAAGATTGTTGTTTATTTTTATAAAATGTATTGTATAAGGTAGAAATGTATGTTGATTTGATAACTTCATCATTTATAATTATTTAGTATATTGTCTCTTATGTGGTCAATTATCGTTAGACAAATATAGATTATTATCATTATTTTTCGCTGCTTTAAACTCATTTTCCTATGCCTTAACGCTCCTGAGCTTATGACGAGCTAAAATCGGTTATAAACCTGTTGAGATATTCACCACAGAAAAATATTATTATAACTTGTAAAAAATATAAGGCAATTATTGTATTTGAATTGGAAACTGTCCAGTGCGGGGGAATGTAAAGACGACTTCTTATATTACGTCATCATTTAGCTTATACCACTTTATTTGTCGCTTACATTTATCTTCTTTATTTGAGATAAAAGTCAATGAAAAAATGATTATTATTTTCCCTTAGGAAGGTATTATGGTGATACAAATTTAATACCAAAAATAAGTAGATCGATTTGTATGTGGTTCTGAAGCATTTCGAAACAAATTTTGTTTCGCGACACTAGGGAAATGGAATTTCACCTTTCGTTCGTAAAATTTATGCAAGCGTAATGAAATTCTTAGGTAATCCCTAAAATAAAGTCGAATAAATAAAGTTAGCGCATCGGTACCGCTTTGAGAATAACACAAAGCTCGCACAGCTTTGTTGAATACACGAACTGAAGTATATAAGTAAAATATTTCAGTTCGGTGATGATATTTTGTGTGTCTTTTTTCCTTTATACGCCCTTTCAATGTTTATTTTCCTTTCTATATCCATTTGATTTGAAGAGAATGTTATAAAATGTTATCTTGTTTAGATTGTAAAGAATAGTAGATACAATATCATTGTTGCAATTGCACACTAACCCGTATTGAATTATTGTACGGACTTGTTTGGGAATAAATTTAAATTACCTATCCACGAAATTTAATCAAGTTGCTAACCACAATTACATAAAAATCTATCAACAACACTAAACAAATTGAATTAAAATATAAAATATATATATATCAAACATGTAATCAACTGTAGCAATTAAAAATAATAATTAGATACCTTTATAAATGCATAACCTTTATTGTCCACTAATGAATTTAAATGAAATATACACAAATTATCTAAATATAAATTTGTGTTTACAGAATAAATTAAACTCCTACATAAGCGCAATTGTATACATACACTAGGGTGACAGAATAAAATAGACACCAGGTAAAACGATATAAGTATGTAAACAGCTAAATTCTAAGAACGAATTAAGAACTTTCCCTTGTCATTAGGGTAGGGGTAGATGTATCGGAAGGAATTCGTCATAGTTTAGTATCGTTACAACTATGCCTCGCTTACAAGGTTCGAGTGATACTAGCGACTTCACCCGGGCTCGCATCGTTGGCCAGAGTGAACGCGGCGCTTCGCAACGTGAAATAAGTAAATTTTTAAATATTCCGTTGTCCCCACAGTTAACCGTGTGATTATACAATTTAAACGCAAGGAAGAAACAACAGTGGAGCCGAGACCAGGCCGTGCCGGACCTTCTGAAAGAAGTAAAAGGGTGCTTGTGCGCGAAGTGTTAAGAGAACCGCGAAAAAGTATAGCTGAGCTTGCGGCAACTTCACAGAAAAGTCAGCGCATCGTCCTGCGATACCTTCACAGTGTGGGGATGTATAAAAGGGTGGCAAAGAAAAAACCTCTCCTTACGGCGTTTCAAAAACGGCGCCGAATGGCTTGGGCAATCGAAATGCGAACGAAGCCCGAAGAGTTTTGGCGGTCTGTCATTTTTTCAGACGAAAGAAGATACTATCAATTCAGTGATAGTGGTCGTACGTGGGTATGGAGATGTTCGTTACAGCAATTGGACGACAAATTTTTGCATCAGACGGTGAAATACGGCGGTCTGAACATCATGGTGTGGGGCGCGATATGGTATGGTGGAAGATCGTAATTAGTAATCTGCGACGGAAATATAAATGCGGTAAAATATATCCAAATATTAACAGAAGGACTACTACCGATATTCGACAACGCCATTTTATCTAAAGAAGACGCCGCTTTTATGGAGCACCCTGCCACAAAGTAAGATCAACAACCACATGGAAAGAGGAACAGGGGATTCGGATTTTACTATGGCCAGGCCAATCACCAGACATGACTCCGATAGAGAATGTATGGCATATAATCCAGACAAATATGGCAAAACGACCCCGAAAACCCAGCAATAAGGAAGAACTCGTGGCAGCTGTTACAGAAGAGCGGTTAAATATTCCAGAAGACACCATTAATCATTTAATAGATTCTATGCCACGACGACTCGCAGCACTTCACGCAAGTAAAGGTGGATCGACAAAATATTAGTCTAATTTAAAAATTTTAAAATATTTTGTATATACAACGAGAATGGAATCCTTTTTTTGATTAGTAGGTGTCTATTTTATTCTGTCACCCTAGTGTACATAGACCGAGAGCGTACTTTTGACCTGTCTGTGGTCGTAATTGTGAATAAAAAATATGTGGATGAAATAAGATTTCTTCTAAAAGTTAAGAAAGCCGAGAAATACGCATGGCATTTTGTAGGGTGATTGTGTGTCAGATGTACAATTCGATATACCATCTCCAATTCGCGGTATGCTATCGCTGTGTAACAGTATTCTCTATTCTTGTTTAACTTCTACCGTAGATAAACTAGAATAGAATGGCATTTAAATGTAAATAAAATCGGTTACTTATAAACCTTTAGTTTACTGTAAATTAGGATGAGGGCGTGCATAAACGAAATTGTTCAAATTACTCCAACAGATGGCTCTAAACATGGTACAGGGTAATTTAAATATCGTTTAGTTGCATATGCATATTTTAGTCTAAGCTAGATTTATATATAAACGTCTCTTTCAGCTATTAATCTTCGCTGAAATTGACTGAAACAGCATTGTACGTATATACAGTCTGATGGATCAGTAGACGTTTTCAGATATTCACATTGTAATGAAACCAATAGTATCTAAACCTCAATCTGGGGATCAAGTTAATTTGGAAGAATTTCTACTGTTTAACATTTCAATACAGGGAAGATATGCGACTACGTATGCTACTACATGACACACTAAATTTACAATTAAAAAAAACTTGATCAGTATAATGGTTTCATTGATAAAAAAATTGTACAAAAAGTATAATTTGAAGATTATATGGCGATAGAACTACAATTATTTACTTGCGCCTTCTGCTTGTGTTCGAATCATTTCGTTCATTTCTTAATAAGGCTTCGCTGGATATTAGGGTGTGGTCCTCTAATTTTATAATGGTATAACTAAGTTTTGGCCGGGCTCAGTATTATACGCTTCAAGAAAAAACTGTATATAGTAAGACAATAATTAATTCATTTCTGCCGTCTTTTAATTGATGTATTCTCGGTTTTCCTTTTGTCCTTTCCCTTTTCAGCGCTTTAATGTTATTATTATTCCCTATGGTTGCTTTAATTCTTTACGTTATAACTTCTTATATCCCCTCCGACTCTTTTACTAATGGTTTTGTTCAACTCTCGATAAGTTGTTGTGTTTCTGTTGTTATACTTGGCAGTTTCTTTTCCTTGTGACATATCATGGTTGTGGCATATCTTGTTCATAGTATTGTTCGGTTCTTTCTAATAAAAGTCTATATTCTTGTTTAAGCATTCCGTTGTAAGGAATCCATTTCGACTTTAGCAGCTTATTTCTTTTTGGCTTCGTGTTTATCTCTATTTTAGCTCTATGATCACTGCCAATATCAAATCCATTTAGGACCGTTACTTCTTTTACAATGTATGTTTTGTTAGATGTTATGTAGCCAATCTCCGGGGCCTCTCCAAGTTCATCTTCGCTACTGAAGAAGGTATTTGTGTAGTACATGCTCTCTTTTTGTAAAAAGTTAAGTAACATGTATCCTGTTTCGTTTGCAGAACCAAGTCCGAAGTTCACTGTGTTTGGTACGTTATCTTCGTTTGAGCTTCCTACCTTGGTATTGAAATCGTCCTAGTAGGAAGCATCATATTAGCTACACCATGGTAAACGGTGTTCCTTCTTTTGTAAGTCCGAGTGAAATGTTTTCATTAAACTTGTATTGTATAAATGGGTACAAATTCAAAAAAGTGATATCAGATTGGAACACCTTTATATATTTCTTAAAGAATAAATAGCTTAACAAGTATTCTCTAACAGGTACCATAAAGTTCCTATTGTAAAACCAAGACAAATCAAAGAATGTAAGACGAAAATCAATCTTATTTTGCGTGTTATTAAAATGTCGCAGACACCCCTCTTATACGGACACCTCCCTTAAACGGACAGTTTCTCATGGTCCCGACCGGCTCTCATATAATTTCCATTGTATTAACTCTTTCTAGGACGGACATTCTCTTGAACGGACGCGGACACGAGAAAATGTTCTCTAAGTATCCCAAAGGGAGGTTTACAATTTTGCATTGTGTAAATATGGCGAGTGAAAAAGAAAAGAAGCATTTTGTTGTTTTTAGACAATGCGGGATCTCATCCAAAAGACGCTCGCTTAAATAATATAAAAATATTATTTTTACCCCCTAATTGTAGATCAGCTTGTCAACCACTTGACCAGGGAATTATAAAGAATTTTAAAATTTAAACCGAAGCCTAATACTCAAACATCTACTAGTAAACATTGAAACTGCTGGTACAGCTTTTGAGAGAATAAAGAAAATTACACCACTGGATGCAGTTTATTTGGCAAAAATCGCTTGGGATCAAGTAACCAAAGAGACAGTTCAAAATTGCTTCAGCAAAGCAGGATTTAATCGTGTAAATATGCAAAGTGAAGACCAGTTAACTGAGGCTGATACATGTGACCTAGAAGATGATTTGCCTTTTAGTGTACTTTCAAATATCCTCAAAAATAAGAATTTATTGAAATTGACGGATAATGAATACCTTAATGATTTTTTGAACGTAGATGAAGATTTGTAAGTTGAAGATCCAGATTCAGAACAAGAAATTGCAAATCCAGTTGAAATATAAGAACTTTCGGAAGATTCTGATGTCGATCAGGTTCCAGTGGTAACAGAAGCTATTCCAAATTATGGTAAAGCTACTACCCTGACCAAGCAGCTCAAAAGTTTTGTCGAAAATCAGGGGGACACAGAGTGTTTGGAGCTTCTTTCTAAATTAGAAATAGGATTTCAAGACGCCATTTTAAAGGAAAAGAAAAGACAAACAACACTATATGAATTTTTGCGTCCTTAAAGTGACTATTCATTTCATTGCTTCGTATTACATACTACATCTATGTATCTATGTACATATATTACACTTTGTATGTATACAAAGGAAATAAACTTTTTTTTCTTGAGTTTAAAGTTTCTTATTTATTTTAAAAACATTTATATACATATATGATTTAAATGTCCCAGTTTCTTTAATATATTCATTTTTCGTTAAAACACAATCTTTATTGTATCTACTACATATTTCTTTTATGCGGACACCCCTCCTTAACGGACATTTTCAGTTGGTCCCGTTGGTGTCCGTTCAAGGGAGATTTCACTGTATATAACGAAAAACCTAATTTTAGTGCTTTAGTGTGCTCGCTCCTCTTATCTTTAGGATATTTCATAACTTTTTTCTTGGGATTTTATCGTAAGCTTTCTCTAAATCTATAAATCCCATATCTTCTTCTCTTCTTGCGAAGCTTTTTCTGTATTATCTGCGTTATGGAGAAAATGCAGTCTTGCATGCTGTTTCACTTTATCTCTCTCTGGTGATTCCTCGTATGTGTTTTCTAATAATGATCTTATTCTTTTGTCTATCATCTGTTCTAGTATTTTTGTGGCTGAACTTAAAAGGAATATACCTCTGCAGCTATTGCAATCTCTCTTATTGCCCTCGACTGGGTAAAAGGCACTATTTGTGCGTCTGATATTTCCTATTCCATCCATATCTTTTTAAATATTTCTAACATTATTTCTCTTACAGTCCTACTCATATTTTTATTATTTCTGTTGTTACTTTATCACTTCCTGGTGCCTTTTCATTTTTCATTTTATTTATTCTTTCAATTCTTCCATGATGATTTCTTTTTCTTCCTTCTCATCTGCTGCCTGCTATTCGTTCGTATTATCTTCTTCTATTTCCTCATTTAATAATTCTTGAAAGTGCTCCTTCCACCATTGTTGCCCTACTTTCAGTTAGAGTATTTCCGTCTTTAACTCTTGACGTGATACTGTTGACGATGGATTCTCATAATAACCAAAGTTGTTGTTTGGGTTATTTCCATCGTTCGATGAACTTGTATAGTCCGACGTTCCGGCAATCTGTCTACAGCCGGCTTCAGGGTAGCCCTGTCCACCCTTGGCCACCACATCGACCGCCATTAGCACACCAAGCCTGGAGATAAAGAACGTCTGGCTCTCTATGATTAAAGAAATAAAAAATAGGGAAGACAAATATATCAGACAAAAATCATCGAAGCAACAGCCCCGCTTAAGGCTACCCTGAAGACGGCGGTAGACAGACTGCCGAAGCGTTGAACTATACAAGTTCAACGAAGGATGGAAATAGCCCAAACAGCAACTCTAGTTATCTCCGTCTTTGCCCTGGATATAATTCTATCAATCTTGTATTTTTTTTTTCTGTGGTATTGATTTCAAGAATCCATAAAACATCTTTTGATTTTCTTTACTATTATCCTCCATCTTTTCCCCAAATTCCCTCCATGTTTTATTTTTTTTCTCTCTGTTACTAATTGTTTTACTTTTTTCTTTCAACTTTCTATTTGTCCTAATTACATAATGTTTGGTCTAGTAAGTAACAAACAATTACATTATATAAATTATTTCTAATTCCCTGTATATAACAAATGATTTTAGTAAAAGAGGATTTGTCCGCAGATGTCCCAGAAAAAAAATATTGGAAACGTATTTCAAAAGCAATGAAGACCGCTGAAGCGGCACAAATGCTAACGCATCCTCCAAATATTCGATCCGTAGCGATGACTGACGGAAAATTTTAATATTTTCTTAGAATTACGCCGTCTGTCTGTGTAATGTAAATGCGGTTAGGGAGCACATTCTGCGCGAAATTTCGGATTTACCGGAACGTTATGAATATGCGAATATGCAAAACGTATAGCGTTCCGAGAAAATTACTATAATAGAGTTCGTAGGAATAAAAGCACTCCAGTAAAGGGGAAAGTACGCAGATAAACTGGTACGCTCTAAATTTTAACTGTAGTGTAACAATACGCCTACTAACTCAACGCCATCATCGTACACAGCGTCACTATAACATCAAGTTGCCATCTCGTTACCAGATGTGTACAGGACTGATAACGAACATGCTACGGTTGATAAGGCACGAGCGTACCTTTCTCTCCTTTAAGGAGACGACAACGTTACGGAGGATACGTAGATACAATCGATCAGTTTGGCTTCGAGTTTTTAGCGTCGCATTTCTGTGTAGGAGGGTGGCTTTCGAATTTATATCGATTTGTAGATGTTTAGAGATATATTGTAAAATAAATATTTTAACAGCTTGTTCCCTCTGGGCGAATTCCCGTGAAATTGTTCTCGGAATCAATTTAATTTAATTAATTAAATATTTAGCCATTTATATCCTTTATTTAATTACTCGGGTATTGAAAATACAAATACAAATTCTATCAACTGTAAATTGAAAAATCAACAGTGGGTCTTTTAAATATACATTTATCCGGACTTTCTAATATTCGTATTTTTTTTAAGTAGGTATTTAATCCTGAATTTAGTTTTTTAGTATTTTTATATTGAAAAAACTATTTATTAGAAAAAAATATTTTTGCAGAGATTATGAAGCTACGAGGGGAGGTCCAGAAGTTCGTGGAATGGAGTGGGATAGGGGCGCTCGCTATGTGTCATTCTGATTGGCGACTTATCATTAGTATATAAGTTAAGTTGCAGCCCTCTAGCGTCAAAGAG
Source organism: Trypoxylus dichotomus (assembly GCA_023509865.1). Lineage (NCBI taxonomy): Eukaryota > Metazoa > Arthropoda > Insecta > Coleoptera > Scarabaeidae > Trypoxylus > Trypoxylus dichotomus. Next base: position 43,775,877 of record CM042081.1, read on the forward strand.
GAGGAGAACCGTCATGTTTCCATTCTCTACTTTGTACATTGGTCTCGGAATCATAGTAATGCACCCATGACTCATCCATGGTCACCGATTAAGAAAGTTCTCTTTGTTTGCTTGGTACCCTTCCAAAAGACGCCCACAAGTCAACATCCGATTTCCTGTTTGATCAATGGTTAACATTCGAGGCACCCATCTTGCACTCATCTTTTTCATATCTAATTCTTTAGTCAGTATGTTGTGTGGTACATGATATGATAAGTCAGTATCTTCCACAATGTCCTTGATACGTATTCGTTGGTTTTGCAGTACGATATCGTGTACCTCCATAATGTTTTTGTCTGTCGGCTCTTTATTCTACAGGATCCATTGTTATGAACAAACCCGACACACAATTCAAGAATTAGCAACAGCACAACAACACCTTGAAATACAAACTTGATTTTATGTAGATATGATCGACAAATGTCAGTTAACTAAATGTCAAAAACATTAATCAAGCAACCAATTAGAAGCAGGTGAAGGGTGGGGCATGGGAGTCCGCCGTCGTATATTTGTCTATTGCATATGTGTACGTAGCCATTTATTTAAAGTTTCAATGTTTAAACCTGCGTAGGTGTAACGTAATAGCGCCTGTTAACTTGGTTCGCGTTAATGATACATTTAATTGCCCGCATCCACGAATACCGTTGTATCATGTACAATTCCCAGAATATATCGCTTTACTGAACTTGATTAAAGCTGTAGGCTTCCCTAGATTTCAATTAAAAATTTATCGAATCCAATTGTAAAGACATTAATGTTGAGCATTGATTCTATAGCAAATGAATACCTCGCTTTATTGCTTGGTTGATCTAATTATGCAAAACATTAGACAACTCTGTTTTTGATATAAATTCATGAATATGTTAAGAAGGGGAAGATATAATTTTAATAATTGATATTAAGCTAGAAATAATAAAACGAATGAGGGATTTTCATATCTCTATGTTGTACGGATTAGTTATTATGTATGCATGGCTGGATCTTCTAACCAAAAGATACACGAAACGAGAAGGGTATTCTAATTGACATATAAATTAGAGAGAGTTAATACGCCTGGTTAATTGCTTCACACAGTTGTTAACAACCTTCAAGTAATATTTACAGTACGCAGTTCTATCAAACACACTGTACTGATAAAATATGGAATAAAATTCATAACCGTTGTATTTATTTTCTTAGGGAAATTGGTTTTGTTGACCGAATTAAATAGTTGTCAATAAACACAAAATTTACTAAGCTAGGTGTAATCAAAAGTATTCTCCTACAGAGCAATTAAAAACACATTTCTATATACAGCATGATTCAAATTAAGTGCGCACCAATGCTATTCCTGTTATTATTGTTTTTAGTAAATAGATTAAATTAGCAAAATAATAGCGTTTTAACGCTGATTAATACTGAGTATACGAGAAAACAATTGCGTAACGCATGTCTGAGAAATTTTGAGATTTATAATTTTCTTAAAAGAAACACCCGATATATTAAAAAAAAATTGAAAGATATATTAAACCACATATTTACTCTTTGATAAACATCGAAAGTAAGCAGTCAAATAATTTTGTGCCGTTAGATTGGCAAAATCGACCACTGTGCGGCGATATGCTAAAGACTCAAGTAGAAGGACGTAATTTATTTAATTAAGAACGTTCTAACAGGTTGTCGATTTCAAAATCTACCGTAATTGGTTGCGAAATTCGCAGAGACTGGAAATGTAAAAGGTTTGCGCCGGTCAGGTCGGTTTACAGAACCGTAGATATCAAAGTAAATGTGCTAATGAGGTCTGAAAAGGGTGATAGTGTTTCCAGAAGGCAAACTGTGCGAAATAATAATGTGAGAATGTCAAATTGATTAAAAATTAAGGGGATTTATATGTAGTATGAGAGATTTATATAACTGAAACTCTTAATACATGTTCCCGTCAACTATGCATCTGAACGAATACCAAGTCAAACTGACAACAAATCCAATTGAAAATAGTACAGATTACGGCAAAAGTATTTACTGGAATGGACCACTAGAGGTAAAATTTGTTTGAACGCTTTCTATTATCACATTTCATGATATACGTATGTACATACGTGGACATTCAGTTCGTCAAACCTTATCATCCTGTATCCTCGTTGCTTTTTATATCCATAGAAAAGATAATACGTAAAGGAACGATGGCTTCCGCGTAAGTTTTTGTTACCTTGAAAGTGCCATCTAGAGAGATTTTACCCAACTAACATGAAAAGGGTGGGCTCGTTGAATTTAAGAAAGCTGTTGTAGCTTGTAATATCTCCATTGACGTAATTGTATAACGAATCTTTAGAGGTTTATTAAAAAAAGGCAGAGCCTAGTCTAAAATACAGATATTAAATTCACAGGTATAGCAGTAAACTCCACTCAGACAAATTTATAATTATTCGGAACGCAGCGTTTCGAGAGCACGTAGATTCTCATTGACAACCGTGTTACCGACTCAGTCGTAAGGTCACTACGGTTCAATAGTTTCGCTTAATTATATCTAATAAAAATTTCTATAGAAAAAAAGTTCTTTACTCTCAGAATGGCTCTTATAAGTGCACCTTCTTTTGTTTATAGAATCCATTTCACATCACTACTACGAAACATATTCTTTTTGGGGGATGATTGGATTACATACATCGAAAAACTTGTTGCTGGACTTAGTGGTAAAAAGAAATATAAAAATAATTTTCTATATATAACGCCCTATATCTCTCGCTTCGGCACCGAATAAAATGCCAGGTTGGAAAACCGTTTTACCTTTAAATTAGACATTCATAATAAATCTGTCTTAACCCCATTCTTCCATACGTTAACTTGTTTATTCAACTTCTTTGTGTTATCCACTCGAAATCTAGATAAAACCGATAGTATTCGGTGTGAAGGCAGATTCTCATCTACACTGGGAACTTATGGTTGTCCTCTGCAGAATTTCATGTCGACGCAAAGTAGGTTCGCGAATAAATGTAATTTATACGTGGCTCAAGGAACGCGACGTATTTGCCAACGCGGAAAACGTTTCGAAAAAAATTACGTGCTAGTTGCGGATCCCGCAAAATAGATGACAGGGTAGCGGAAGAACAATAATGCAAGAAGAAAAATGCGTATTTTGCTGCTTCTTTTAGAGTGAAATGGAAAAATACGGGGACATTATTTCCATGTCAATTTGTTTACTTGCAAAGTAGTCTATATCTGCTTTGATAATTTTAGATCAGTTGATTTTTTCAATATTCTTAAGAAGTTTCTGGTTTTCTGCAGAATAAGACGTTTGTGTTTAATAAAAATTAAGCAATATATTACTGAAACAAAGTGGTTTTGTTTATTTAAGGTTGGTTAAAAGAAGTTGAAGCAATTTGTTATCCGATTTGAGCTCTGGAGAATGTCCGATTATCAATGCTGTTATAGGATGCCTCGGAGGCCATACTACAGATATAATAATAAATAGTAAAAGTATGATACGGCTTCCTTGTTTTTCCCCTAGCAAATAATAATAGGAAGAGCGGAAGTACAGTGAGACAAACAAACGACGATATCTATATAATGAAGAATTAAATAAAAACAAAAGTAGAAGGGGAAGAAATGTTTCTGGTATTCATCGATCTTTGATACGACATACGAGGGGAGGTCAAGAAGTTCGTGGAATGGAGTGAGGATAGAGGCGCTCGCTAAGTGTCATTTTGATTGGCTACTCATCATTAGTATATAAATTAAGTTGCAGCTCTATAGCGTCAGTCGTTTACGAATAGTTGCCTGCTAAACGAGTCCATCCGGAAGAAAACTGAAACTATGGAGGAAATTGAACACCGTGCTGTGGATAAAGTTCCTTACAAAGCAAGGAAAGGACGCTCAAACCATATTGAATGAAATGGAAACCGTTTATGGGGAACAGTACCCTAGTAAATCTATGATTTATAATTGGCATGGTCTTTTTAAACATGGTCGGCAGTCGACTGAAGACGACCCCCGCTGAGGACGGCCAGTTGAGGCCACCACATCAGACATCGTCGAAAAAGTGCAAAAATTTGTACTGCAAGATGCCCGTTTGAAGAAAAAACAATTATCTGCATTAGTTGGAGTATCAAATACTACCATCCTACATGACCACCTGGGTATGACAAAACTCAGTGCAAGATGGGTACCGAGAATGCTCACGCCGCTGCAGAAACAGTAGCGCGTCTATGCGTCCAAGTAATTTTTGGAGCTGTGTGGAGACAAACCTGCGCAGATTTTCGAGCGGCTTGTTACCGGAGATGAAACATGGGTTCATCACTTTGAGCCTGAGTCCAAACAGGAGTCCATGCAATGGCACAAAAAAGGGGGACACCACCGCCAAAGAAATTCAAAGTGTCAGAATCGGCTGGAAAGTTGATGGCTACTGTTTTTTGGGATTGTGAGTGAATATTATTGATTGATGACAAAGAAAAAGGTAGGAGCATAACCGGAGAATATTACGCAGCGATATTAGAAAAATTAAAGGAGGCCATCAAGGAAAAACGTCGAGGAGAATTCACCAAGGGTGTATTGTTCTTGCAAGACAATGCGCCCGATTCACAAGAGCAAAGTTGCTCTGCACAAGCATGGCTTTCAATCAATAGTCCATCCACCCTACAGTCCAGACCTGGCACCTAGTGACTTTTATTTGTTCCCCAATTTAAGAAAAGACTTACGTGGTAGAAAGTTTTCCGACGACAATGAGGTAAATGAGGCAATTTTGGCCCATTTTGAGGCGAAAGATGAAAAATATTTTTATGATGGTTTAGAAAAATTAATTCATAGATCTAATAAATGTATTGTGCTTAAGGGTGATTATATTGAAAAGGAGAAATAGATTTATTGTTTTATTTTATTTAAAACTCTTTTAATCTATGAACTTCTAGACCTCCCCTCGTATATCATTTTGTCCTAGCAAATATGACTTATTACATTTTCAAACAAATTAGAGGAAAGAAAATACAATTAGAATTACAAATTTTGCATTCAAATTTTTCAATGAATTTGGTTCAACATTCTCTTCTATGTAGTGAACTCAACGTTCTGTTGATTGTTCTTCACGTTGTTCTGGATCTAAAATGATTGTAAAAATATCAAGGTATCACTGACTATATTCACCTCTAATTCAGTTCCACCCAAAGGGTTTCTTTAGTGAAGATTTCACAGCACTTTCTTTATCAATAGAAATACCAGAAACTTCAACCGAAACAAAGTTTGTCATATGATTTCTTTAAGTTACCAACTGACACAAGTTCGTAAATGATTCGGTTCAATTTTAAATTTTCATTTAAATTTTTGTAATCTTCAGGCAGCAGTATTTCATGATATTTCCATTATTCTTTTTCACTCAGACGGCATACTTGGTCACGGCAGGTAAGTAACAATGTCCAGTGATCGAAAAAATATTTTTTTCTCTGTTGACTAACGATCAGTTACAATTATTTGAACAATTAAGAATTGTAAAGAGAGGAGTAAAAGAAAACGTGACGTAGTAGGGAAAATGGGTTTCATATTTGGTATTGGACCACCTATAATAATTGAAAACAAGTGTCAGATTTTATCCAGCAGAAGAAAAACATTTATTTGTTAGTCAGCGTAGTTTACTGAATTGAACAAAGAGTTAAAAATGCTGATTGTTGTATTTGGAAACAAAATTTGAATGGAAAGCTATGAACCTTTGGACAAGTTGCATATTGAACGAAGTATTCAAATACTACCGTTGTTTGTAATCGGGTTTACTAAGCATTGGGCCAAAACCACTTAAATGAGCTATTCCGCCAGATTTGACTAAACTACTGTTATATTCGGAAATTTGAAATTTTGGACTTGGCTCTTCAATTGTACATACACGAACCGAACACCGTACATTGTTTTCACTATTGTAATATTCATGTATTATATTAAATAATTAATAGGTGCAAATTTTATATTTTTGAATAAATTAATTAAGCTGGATAATGTTTTTATACTGGAATCTATCACGCAATTTTACGCAAAATGTTTACCAATTGTATTATACACGACATATGCGAATGCGTTCCCCAATACATCGAATGTTGAAATCTACTAAAAGCGGCTATTGAATTCCAAACATTTAGTTCTCGAATCGCTCGACAAAAAAAGCACAAAATACGTTATGTCGGCCAAACAATATATTTCAATTAAATAAACTCTGTCGTGTCATTTAGCAGCAGCAGGACGAAAACAAATATTCATTTTTTTTGTCGTTTTTGCGCCAATACGGGAACTTCGGGGAAAGCGAGACCGAAACCGGTTGCGAGATAAGCGACACAATGTAGCTCGGATGAACAATGCCCAAATGCGAATTTAAAATAGATAATTAAAAGCGTTGTTCTACTTAGCATTAAAACTTGTACGGTTGTAGCGGTAATGGTGGTAGCAGTGCTGTGATATCTGGAGAATTCTAGTTCTATTGTAATGTGTAAAAATGGTTTCCTATTCCGTTCTGCACAGTGCATATGTATTGTTTACTAGCAGCTGGTCGCAGAGCAGGCAATTTTCTCTCAATGCTTTCTCCTTTGCTAAGTCCTCTAATTAAAGTAAAACGGTTCGCTGTATCAGGACGTTATTATCTAAGTAGGTATTTCTCTATCTAGAAAACTATTGTCGTACTGGAGCCAACATGTACATATGTGCTTTTATTAGTTGTTTCAATTCTTTTAGGAATTCAAGCTATTTTGAATATCTCTTAGTGCATTTCTTATAATAACATATCTATTTTCAATCATAAACATGTGTTGGCTACAGTCCGTTGATACTTTTCTACATAGGGAAATATACAAATATTTTGAAATCATTATGATCAAGATATATTCTTTTCATCCAAATACCTCGGTTTGTTACTGTAAAAGGAATACGATTGGTGTCTTATGCCAAGTCGATGACGCTGATTTCAAAAATGAGGTCCATAAAGGTTTGCTTTTCTTGGGAGAAGTTATTCTATTTTTTCAAAATTTACTGAAAACGCTGAATACTGCTTCTTCTGCAGTATCTGATTTAGGTATTCGGTAGATGTTTTTTATTAATCGAAAACAGTGTCTGAATATGCACATACACTACCGTCCAAAAGTTTCGAAACAGCAACGGATTTTACAAAAAGTCAAAGATACAGTAATATTTTATTGTGATTATTAATGAATTTATACAACATACGAGGGTGATCTGAAATGTTTCCGGAATCGACAAGAAAAGCGCGATGTTGGTGCGGCTTTTTATTTTTGGATGTAGTCTTCCCGAAAATCAATACACTTTTTCAAACGGTCCTCCAGTCTCTCTTAAGCTGTCAAAAGTAGGATGTTTCAAGGTCTGCAAAATACCCGTTGAGGGCAACCCACCCCTTCCTCTCGGAATGCTAAAATTGATTATAAGTAAGTCTCATTTGCCCTGGTTTCAGCGTCTACAGCGTAGGTATTTTGTGCTCTCTTATGCTATTTTTAGACATGGTCGCGCAATAGAAATTGGAAGAACCCCGCTTTCTCCTGGACGATCCGACCATAAGAGGACGCCGTAACATCGCTGATTTGATAATCGCTGCACAAGCTTTAGGTATTCTTCGGAGCAATTTTTTGGGGCAGTCCGCTTCAATTTGTAGCCATGCCTTCTACAAATATTCATGTATGTGTTGGGTGTTCTGGTTGTCTCTGTCTAGTCCTTCGATTAATCTAATCCCATAAGAGCTCTATTAGGGATAAATCCGGGCTTTGAGGAAGCCGAGCCATTAATTTCAGTTAATATCTTTCTGTCTTCTCTTCCAAAACGTTTTTGCAGGTTCGAATTTCATACGAAACCCTGCAAAAATTACTAACTTATCCAATGTAGCAATTTTCTAGAAGGAATTGAAACAGATATAACATAGTTTCGCAGTGGGGGAATATACGAGGGGAGCTCCAGAAGTTCGTGGAATGAAAGGGTTTTAAATAAAATAAAACAATAAATCTATTTTTCCTTTTCAATATAACCACCCTTAAGCACAATACACTTATTAGATCTATGAATTAAATTTTCTAAACCATTATAAAAATATTTTTTATCTTTCGCCTCAAAATGGGCCAAAATTGCCTTCTTTACCTCATTGTCGTCGGAAAACCTTCTTCCACGTAAATCTTTTTTTAAATTGGGAAACAAATAAAAATCACTAGGTGTCAGATCTGGACTGTAGGGTGGATGGACTATAGATTGAAAGCCATGCTTGTGCAGAGCAACCATTGCAACTTTGCTCTTATGCACCGGCGCATTGTCTTGCAAGAGCAACACACCCTTGGTCATTTTTCCTCGACGTTTTTCCTTGATGGCTTCCTTTAATTTCTATAATATCGCTGTGTAATATTCTCCGGCTATGCTCCTACCTTTTTCTTTGTAATCAACCAATGATATCCCCTCACAATCCCAAAAAACAGTAGCCATCAACTTTCCAGCCGACTTTTACACTTTGAATTTCTTTGGCGGTGGTGTCCCCTTTTTATGCCATTGCATGGACTCCTGTTTGGACTCAGGCTCAAAGTGATGAATCCATGTTTCATCCCCGGTAATAATCCGCTCCAAAATCTGTGCAGGTTTGTCTCCACACAGCTCCAACAATTGTTTGGACGCACAGACGCACTGCTGTTTCTGCGGCGGCGTGAGCATTCTCGGTACCCATCTTGCCTAACTTTTGTCATACCCAGGTGGTCATGTAGGATACGCAAAATGGTAGTATCTGATACTCCAACTAGTGCAGATAATTGTTTTTTCTTCAAACGGGCATCTTGCAGTAGAAATTTTTGCACTTTTTCGCCGATGTCTGATATGGTGGTCTCAACTGGCCGTCCTGAGCGGGGGTCGTCTTCAATCGACTCCCGACCATGTTAAAAAAGACCATGGCACTTATAAATCATTGATTTACTAGGATACTGTTCCCCGTAAACAGTTTCCATTTCATTCAATATAGTTTGGGCGTTCTTTCCTTGCTTTGTAAGAAACTTTATAACAGCACGGTGTTCAATTTCCTCCATAGTTTCAGTTTTCTTCCGGATTGACTTGTTTAGCAAGCAACTATTCGTAAACGTCTGACGCTATAGGGCTGCAACTTAACTTATATACTAATGTTGAGTCGCCAATCAGAATGACACCTAGCGAGCGCCCCTATCCCCGCTCCATTCCACGAACTTCTGGACCTCCCTCGTACACTATCAAAATTTTAAATTTTGGATCTGTGAAGTTGCAGATGTACAGCCCAGATCATTCAGTTCAATCATGTCTCACAGAATGGTAAGAGTCTCGGAATATTTTCATTATTACGTATAACAAATATATTTTATCCAAACATTAAATTATCAGCAACAAATATCGGTGGGCTCTATTTAGCACATTTGTTTGTTTGAATCAATGAAAGCATTTCGCTCCCTCAATGTAGAATTAATAAACACTTGTACATTTGCTCGATTACATTCTCTGTATTTCCATATGTTATGATAACGCGAGCTTTGTGAAAACGTATTTTCTACGTTAGTTTGAAAAATAATTTTAAAGGTAGATGTTTCAACTTCATTGTAATTATTTATTATATTAAAGCATTTGAATATTAAAATAGGAATGAGTCAATTTACGTAACATTTGGAGATCGAAACGTTCTAACGCTATACCAGTCGCTTAAAAAATTTATTTTGACAGCTAACCGTTGCATTCTGCATTCCTAAAGTGAATGGATTGAGCTAAAAGAATAGCAGAGTAATACTCAACAGTCACTAATAGTTGCTAGTCACGAACGAAAATGTAATCTCATGCATTCTTAAAGTAAATAAATTTAACTAAGAATATCAAATTAATACTCAGCCCTCGCTAATACTTACTGATCACGGACGAAAATGTGGCTACATTTTATACGAAAGGTGCTTAATTAAAATTTGCAATTGTAAATTTTAAGGGGTACTTAAAAGCCTTGAATCGTAAAGTAATCCGTCATTCGGTAGTAAGCTTTATGGATAATAGGTGCGAAATGCGGTAGTTTTATGGTTAATAATTTTATACGATGGTTATAAACCTGTAGCACACCTACGTACAACAGTGTACATACCTTTTCATATATTTATGTTGTACATGTCAGCACTTTTCTCTTCGGTGACGTTAAAGTCCGTTAAAAGAATACGAAATTATGTGACTCTTATTACATGTTTAACTATTTATCTTATTGAATTTAAATTAAAGAACTATACGTTGAAAATAATTAAAAGATCAACGTATGAAAATTTGAAAGTATGTACATCATGTGTTACACTGCCGCTCACAAAAGTTTGTACAGAGGATTCATAACGAAGCTCAGATTAGCTCAAGGACAAAAACACAAACCACTGAAGTGTGTCATAATGTTTATTCGCCTATTACAATGCAAAAATAAACAAACAATACGCAAACATAATATAGTAAAATAAAAATTAGACTCCCTGCAAAAATAACAATATCGTTCCTATAATCAGTAGCATCCCAACAGTTAATTTCATAACTATTTCGTGAGCATTACATACACTACGTCAGGAATAAATGCATATTTGTTGTAACGTACTGTACCCAGCTCGGAAACTAAACATTTTGTTGAAGTTATTAGACGCAGTATACCTTCACTGCTTCAAACTAGGTGATACCGCAACAGTTATAAACAGAAAAATGTTGGCTAGTTAAATATTATCAGAAACTCCCAATTATTCTACATGTCAATTACTACCAACATTTATATATATATATATATCCGAGGACAACCTGAAATATTTCTGGAATCGGTAAGATATGGCGCACCAAAGCTGAAGTGAACTCATTGGCCGGCAAGGGCAACAAAAATTTCAGACGTCTACTGTCAATAGATGTTATTTAAAGCGGGTGACCGTTGTGTGGCCAGGATCCAACGCAATCCAAGAGATTTCTTCATGCGTTTCGTATACCGTAGATGAGTCTTGGATCCACCACTACATACCGGAGACCAAGCCACAGTCGATGCAGTGGACCTTTCCGGGAGAATCGGCTCCGAAGGAAGCAAAGACCGATTCATCGGCTGGAAAGGTCATGGCGACAATTTTTTGGAATTCTTGGTGGTGGTGAGGTGTGATTCTCATCGACTATCTGCAGAAAGGAAGGACGATCACGGGGCAATACTACTACCCGATTCGATGCAGTATTGAAGGAGAAGCGATCTCGTTTGCAGCGAAAAAAAGTGGTATTCCATCACAACAATGCACCGGCTCATTCATCTCGTATCGTCGTGTCCAAATTGAATGAGTTGCGCTGCGAATTAGTCCCTCATCCTCCGTATTCATCGGACCTAGTTCCCAGCGACTTTTTCCTATTCCCAAACCTGAAACAAATCACTGGGAGTAAGCTCAGTAATTATTTGAACAACAAAATAGCTTCTTAGTGGGCTGGAGAATATATAGAACACATTCAAGTTTATGAATGAAAAGAAATTGATTCAAAATTAAAATACTTCTTCTAAATTCCCTTAAGATGGCAAATACCTTTACCTTGCGATGTAACTCTAAAAGTTATATAGAGTAATAGTGTAGTTCTATGTATATAAGTACATATCTTCCGTAATCCTCAAACGTACTTGTAAATGACTTGCGCCAAATGAGTTAAAAGGAATAATCATTATTTGGTTAATATTGTAGTATAGAATGCTGAAGAAACTTAGTATTAGTATTTTATAACTACCCTATCCATTTCTCTATCAAAACGATTACAATTTTTAGAATTTCTGTTTTTCATATTTACATGAAACTACTAAATATGCATCGAAAGTTAAATTTTAACAATAATATGTTGAATTTAGGTGCATCAACTATTTAATATTCAATTTTAATTACATATTTTTGTACGCAAACGTTATCTAAATCATAAATTAAATAATTTTTCAGGATAGCGATTTTAATAACTCATGTGAACTGCCAATCACTCACATTTATTGTATACGGTGCAAGCTACATTTATTATTTGGACTGAATTTTATATATTTGGCAAAAATTCGAGTATTGTTTTCACCGAATAGTACACATGAGCGATTGTACCACTTGCAATCATGTATTGTTTTAGTTTCTGGACTTTGTCCGGGTATTTAGATATTTAATAATACTTTTACGTCAATTGTGGTTTACGTCTACATTAAATTTGAAGTATACCCAGTGTTAAGAATTTAACATTGCTAATATATTTTTGTAGGGTGTACGTGCAACGTCGTCGAACAAATAATGGACCGCGTGACGGTGGAAGTTTTTAATAGTTTCAAGTTTTGGCGGGAATCGTCGAGGCTCCTGTGTCCGTTGCCGTCTATTATTTAGTCTTCTGTTGAGTTTTGACGGGAATCATTTTGGTAAGGTCGTCGGAGCGCATGTATAGACTTCCTTAATAAGAACGACTTCTCGGTTTTCTATTATCGTTCGTCGAGGCTACTGTGTCCGTTGTCGTCTATACATATTTTTAGTCTTCTGTTGAGATTCTGGCGGAAATCATTTTGGTAAGGTCGTCGGCGCGCATGTATAGACATCTTCTACAAGTACGATCACTCCGCTTCTTGTTGACGGTCGTCGCGGCCGCAGCGCCCGTTGTCTTCTGTACGTTTCTTCGGTCTTCTGTCGTAACGGGATTTAGACATTTTTTCGTTTAGTTGTTTGTCGTAGCGGACGAGCTTCACGGACCAATTTTCTATATGTTGTCGGCTTCATCGCTACGTTTTCCTTGTCGATGCGCATTTCGCACATTTGTTGGCTACTGGCGTTTTCCCTTCTTTGGGGCGCAGTAGCAAAGAGCTAAAGATTGCACATAGCGTATTATTTCAAACGAGAACGCCTGGGTAGCTGTCACATTACTTTTGTTTTAAGATCGGCTATTATCGTTACTGTCGCCCTCGACCAGGCGTTCAAGCTCTAAGAGATAGGGTGGGTTCCCCTATAAATGTATAAATAACGAACGTATTTGGTTCAAGTACAAACACAAGCCAATGAAACAGGGCCAAGTCCCTTAGGCGAATTCAAAGCAAGGATAAATTATTAGGCTCCCGGAAAGGGACATATAAATAAGCACAGCACCGAGGTGCGCTTATAAAATTAACAAGTAAATAGGGTTGGCTCGCTTATACAAAGGTAGTGGTGCATGCATACATATAGAGGCATTAGTACATGCCTTTAACAAAGCTTCTGCGGAAGCATATAAGAATTTAAACGTAGCTTGGCAACGTACACGCTGAGGCGGTACCTTATACTGCTAAACCAAACGAAAAACATACATATACACGTGCTAATGTACATTACATGTATAAGAGAGCTCGAATAACTGCAATAATTGCAAATATTATATATCTTACGTACATAGTAACTGCACATAGGCTGGAGTGGAAACCGTGTACATATTTTACTTTTTAAACATATTTTTTGCGCATGCGCATTGAGTTTCACTGTACAACATTCAACCTAGTAAATAAGCGAACATACTCTACAAGTAAGTATTGGTCAAGTAATTCAGAAATTTACGAGCATGCTACAGCGGCACTGTTGTTCAAACCAAGAGAACGTAACACCCAGTGACATAGAAATTGCAATTCCTAGTACAGACACATATTTTTGGTTAACTTTGGTAGAAAGTAGATGTCATGCTAGGATTAGGAAAAAGAACGCAATTATTTTATTTCAGTTAAAAATACAAAGGTGGAGGTTAAGTATGATATATAATATCGTCTAAGTATTGGCATTAACCTCCTGGATTTGCATGACTGTGTACCACAAAGCACCTTATTTGTAAGTATTCAAATTTTTACTGCGCAGGAATGCATTGTCACTTAAAATAACTTCTTATTTCTTGATTAAAATTTGTAGACTATACATTAAATGATGGTTATAATTGAAATTTTATGAATATATTTACTTACTATTAAGGGCTTTTGGACTAATTTGTAGCTTTTTTATTTCATTCTCTATGGTTATAAATTAGTCCTTAATTTCATGCATGTTGTTGTTTGCTGATGACTTTAAGATTTATACCAGAATAGTACTATTTAGGAATGCCATTTGATGCAGCAGAATCTGAGCTAACTAGAATCCTGGTATATCAATAATAATTTTAGGATGAACGTTGAAAAATGTAACGTTGTAACTTACGAAAGTTTTGTCCGCTTATTTATCATTATCGATATAACGGTGTTCTTTTGCTTCGTTGTTGTATCTTAGAGGACCTAGGCGTTCTGTTTGACATCAAATTTAACGACCACATCAATAGTGTCTCGTCCTCTGCACTGAGGGCTATTGGATTTATATTAAGAGTATCGGGACAGTTTAGTTCTCTTGGTGCAATAGTGGCACTATATTTCGCTTGAGTATGCATCCATAATCTGGTCGACGTTATATGCATCGTCTGTATTTCTACATAAAAATGCACATTTCAAACAATACAGGGTTCTGGTCATAATATTTTGCTAAACAACTTTCAGATACAGTCCTTACAATCACAACAAGCTGATATGAGACTTGTCTACAATAAAATTGACACTCCCTCAGTACTTGGAACGCGTTCGCTGTATTATACCGTCGCGCAATCATCTTCTACTAGGTCTGCGAACAGCCAGTAGTCGCTGGGAGCCAAATCTGGCGAATACGGTGGATGTGGGAGCAATTCGAAGTTCAATTCCTGTAGTTTTGCCATTGTTTTGATTGACTTGTGATACGGTGCGTTGTCTTGATGAAACAACATTTTCTTCTTTGCCATACGCGGTCGTTTCTTTGCAATTCCGGCCTTCAAATGCTCCAATAACGCTATATAATATTCACTGTTGATGGTACTTCCTTTCTCAAGATAGTTGATGAATACTACACCACGCACATCCCAAAATACCGAGGCCATAACCTTTCCAGCCGATTGTTGTGCTTTCGGGCGCTTTGGACGAGGTTCACCAGTTGCTGTCCACTCAGATGACGATCGTTTTGATTCCGGAGTGAAGTGATTCATCCATGTTTCATCTATTGTCACATATCAACGCAAAAATTTCGGTTTGTTACGTTTACATATGGCCAAACGCTGCTCAGAATCATCAACACGTTCTTGTTTTTGGTCAACAGTGCGCAAATGCGGCGCCCACTTTGAACAGAGCTTTCTCATAGTCAAATGCTCATGCAATATAAAGCCAATACGTTCTTTTGATATCTTTACGATGTCAGTTAACTTACGCAACTTCACTTTTCAATCATTCAAAACGATTTTGTGGATTTTTTTGATGTTTTCTGGTGTTACCGCCTCATTTGGACGTCCATTGCGTTCTGCATCATCGGTGTCTCTACGACCACGTTTGAAGTCAGCAAACCAACATTTTATTGTTGTTTCTGACGAAGCGGAGTCCCCATAACACTTTTCAAGCCATTGCTTCGCTTGAACGGTATTTTTTTCCCATCAAGAAGCAGTGTACATTTAAAACACGAAATTGTTTTTGATCCATTGTTTTGAAAATAACAAAAGTAGCGTGACTCTTAGCACAATAACTTACAAACTAATGAATAGAATATCATGAAATTTTAACAGCTGTCTTTTGAAGGTTAGTACTAAGTGAGAGAAAGGTGACTGCAATAAAACTAGCGTCATCTATGTGTTAGGCCCGGGACTTTTCAGCCCATGTGTTATATTATTGTATTCTTGGTTTACAGCTTCGGTTCATTATTATATTGATGTTATTTTCTTTTTCTGTTTTTTCTTTGTTATTATGTATTTGTATGTGATTGCTAATTGTATTCATTGTCCTGTAATTAGATTCGTTTGTTGGGCAATAAAGACATTATTATTACTATAATTAAGCAATTGTGGGGTGCTTAATCTAAAAATGGCGTCAGATTTGTTCTATCAGATCTCGTTTTCGAAATTCACTCTTTTATTTAGGGAAAATTAACCAAAATTAGATATTATGTTTTATGTACGTAACTTTTTAAATATTACTATTTGATAACTGCTAACTGAAACACAAAAAGACGGGCAAGAGGTATTTATTTAACAGAAAAATATGCATGTTCTACTTTCAAATATCAGTTAAAATATTTCCTTTTATAAGATTTCCTTGAGTGAGGTTTGCCGGAAGTCTCGCGGAAGATTCCAGCACTAATCGACTATCACATGGGTATCCCATCTTCTTTGGTACCTTTCCTCCATAATCTTGCTTCTTACTAACATCACCTAAGCTTTCTGGAAAACGATCTAAGTGACTGTGAAGGTATTGAATCTCGATACTCATGTTAGATCCAAGCGTGTGAAAGTTATAAAGCCGCTGTTCTACTAATTATTTAACGGTGAAATCTATCCGTATGAGTAACAGATTTCACCGTAGTGTATCTCAAAAAGTAATGCTGCTAGGAAGAAATGCTAGTTAGTTTTGGAACCACCATATCATAAATACCTTAAATAAGTTATTATTTTACAGGCACCACGACAAACAGAAGGAGAGACTCTCCGTGAATACAATTTCTATATCACGTAACATAGTTCTTAATATTTAAAAAATATCGAACATTCATTCAAATAATTTACCCCGAAAGAAGAACATTTGTTTCCATTTCTACTCCAGAAATGTGCTACATAAGTTAAGATAAACGACCGTTTTTAATGTTGAGCTCTCTTCAACATTTCCGAAACATATTTCACTAACGAAGTCGTATTATTTTCAAGTCTTCACTTAGACCATCTGATCCGTAACAGAGGAAAAAAGAAGAAAGGGAAAACTGTGACGCTTCGTGCGCTAGCAGAACAAATAGCCTTTCGCTTCCGCAAACGTTCAAATTCCATTTGGCCGCTACGTTACCTCTACCACGCTCGTAGCCGGGCGACTTTGACGTTACCCATTCCTGTTTACTTCAATAACCGATCCGTTAAATGCACGACGCTAGAAAGAAACAAGCAAGAACCGGGCAATCAAAAGAGATGAACCTAATTTCGGGATCGTTTCGTGCCGTACGAGAATGGAAGTTTTATTGCTAAACGGTGTGTATAATGCGTTTCCTTGGCAGTTATTTCTTTTAAAGTATTTTTTTCTTTGTTATCTAAAAGACGGTAGGGTGTAAGGCGTGCCCTATCTTAAATTTACGGATGAACGTGGATGTATTAAAGTAGGAAGGTTGGTCAGAAAAAAATATGTTTCTTGTAAATAATGTTGTTGCAATAATAGTCTTAAGAATAATGGATAATTTTCAAAGTTCGAAATTTCTGGATTCTAAGAATCAAAGTGTTGTGAACATACATGTTGTTTTTATAGGGAAGGTAAATATTTGTTCGCAAAAGCAAGATGATTCTTAGAATAGAAATTCTTCTCATTTCCGTTGGTTTATTTAGATGATTAGATGTGAAAACGAAGGTTATATAAAGAGGGAAAAACTGGGGATCTACAACGGTAGATAATGCGGAATATAAAGAGATAAATATTTTGTTTGAGCATTACAACACATACATCTGGTGCTTGCCCAAATTGTAAGACTGTGTTTCTAATGCTTTTCTCTGAATTAATATATTATGAAATACAAAGGCATACGATTAAACGACGTGCCCTCTTCATTTAAAATTATTTGCGCTTTCGTGAACGTTATGAAAGAGAATTCTGTGGAGGATGTGGAAAAAAATATTCCATCGTATATGATCATTTGAAAAATTGATACAGAATATTAAGAAGTTGCCAAGTAATGCTTGCAAAAGGTATTTAAATTGTGTTATAGAGACACTAAAACCATATCTATTTTGATGGAACTTATCCCTATTCTGTATTCCAGCCAGAGAAATAGTACAAATAGTATATTAAATATTTTTATTTGCGTACAAACTACATATAACACAAGTAAATTACTTTGTTCATTGACTGAAAAATAGGACAATGATCATCGGGATCCTCTTCTAAATGAATATTATTAAAGTCGGAATATACATCCGTTAATTATCAATATATTATTTTTTATTATTTACATGTTGACACCCAATCACCTAATAGTCTACGGTCATTTTTGAAAATTCTCCTGCGGGCTACTCTGTTATCTAATCTCTGTATTAAATTTGTCTTTAAAGTAAGTTCTGCTGCCAATTTCCCAAAACTCTGTTTCGCCCTTATTATTAAAAAAATCGTTTTCTTTAAAAAAAAAGAGAGTCCTATAACTAATAAGAAAAGAGGATAATGAACTTATTCCATCAAAAGCTTACGAGGGCGATCTAAAATGTTTCCGGAATCGACAAGAAAAACACAGTATTGGTGTGGTTTTTTATTTTTATTATACCGATGGAACGGTCTTTGCTGTCTTCGGAGTCGATTCGTCTGGAAAGTCCATTGCTTCGCTTGCTCCTTGGTCTCCAGTATGTAGTGGTGGATCCAAGTCTCATCTGTGTTTACGAAACTCATTTAGATTGCGTTGGATCCTGGCCAGACGCTTGCGCGGTATCCATCGCGTCGAAAGTTTCTTCTTAACCAAAATTTCGTGTAGGTTATGGCCCATGCGTTCTTCTGTGATGCCTGTTGTTTCTGCTATCTCTTTCAGCTTCAATCGGCGATCGGCTCACACGACATGATGTATGTTGTCGCTCATTTCATCGTTGGTACCGGTTTTTGGGCGTCCACTGCATGGTTCGGCTTGTGCTTGTGCGGCCACGTTCGAACTTGCTCACCCAGAAAGCTGTTGGTCGACAATGATGGAGTACATCCGCCCTGAGCCTCTAGAAAAAAATATTTCGAATTTCCGTGGGCGTTTTCTCAGCCATCAAGAAGTGTTTTATCACTGCACGAAATGCGATTTTATCCATTTTTGGGAAACTGTCTATCTTGCTACACAAAACACTCTTGAACAACTATTGACAGTAGACGTCTGAAACTTTGACAGTAACCATGAAAAGGGTTGCATTTGCAGAGTAATGATTCCACTTTAACCTTCATAGACCATCTCTTGCCGATTCCGAAAACATTTCAAGTCGCCCTCGTTTAACCAAAATCCGTGATAAAAGAATTCACTCGCTTTAGTACATTACTAACTCTGAGAAGATTCTTATATATACCCTACCGCTCAAAAGTGTTTAGGCACTGACAGCAAAAATGTTAATAATATTTATTTTTTATGTACAGATACACGTACATGAATAAAAATATATTAAATAAATGTGAAAATTAAAACGTTTAATTTAAATTTTGCTTTCATCTATGTGACCTCTTGATTTAATAATTGCAGCACACAATCGAGGCATTCTCGCAATAAGTTTTGCTAGAGTTTCTTGTGTTATTGAGGTCCAACTCGATTGCAATTTGTTCCACACGTCAGTAGCTGATGTGTGCGATTTCCGTACTTCCCGATCTAGTTCTTCCCATAGTAACTCGATTGGATTCAAGTCGGGGCTCTGGGGAGGCCATTCCATAATTTTGAGAGTTCCTACCTCTTCTCTGGCACGTTCACCCACAGATCTTCTTACGAATATGCGTCTTCGGGTTCCGAGCGGCTCAAATTAGGATTCATCCGTCCATAGGACATTGTTCCATTCTTCTATGGTCCAGTGTTGGTGTTCACGAGCTCATTTATGTCGCTTTTGCTTGTTTTGTTTGCGTAGAAATGGCTTTTTCATCGCAATATGTCCATGGAGCCCAGCTTTCTGTAGGCGACGTTTGCCTGTAGAAACACTGACTAGTTTTTGGCGACCAACATTTAATTCTGCGGTGATTTCCGGGGCTGTTTTGCGTCTATTTAACTTGCTGGTAACCACTATTCTACGATCATCTGCAGCTGTTGTCGCTTTTGGCCTTCCACTCCGTCTTTTATTAAGAAAACTGCCAGTTTCGATATTTCTTTACGTTATAATCAACCGTAGCGTGGTGTATTTTCATTTTTTTGGCAATTTGTCGATTACTTGTGCCACTGTTATGGTAAGCTATTATAAGCGCACGTGTTTCCGTACTAATTTCTCTTCGCGGAGGCATTTTAAAAAATTGTCACACGATATTTCGCTCACGACGTGAATAGCGTAAATACCACACTGCAAGTGGCCATAGGTTACAGATTTCACTATAATCTTCTAGGGGTAATTTAAACATTATTACCTACAATCTAACAGATGACTAAATTTACCCAGTAAATTCAGAGGGATTGTTATTGTAATTGCACCGTAATAAACAGTTTATGGTAATCCGATCAAGTGCAGGTAAATGATAGTAAACCTTATGCGATATAATGGGTGTTTATCTTACTGAACTACATTTTAAATACGTATTTCATTTTATTATAATAATTTTTTGGTAAACATAATACTATATGAATAATCCATGAAAACAGGGGTGCCTAAACACTTTTGAGCGGTAGTGTATATATATTTTAAGTGATTTCTCTTATCTTTTTATTTTTAATTTTTTTTATTTCAACTTAAACTATTTTGTAATACATTTGTGTATATACATATAAACAAACACAAAATTAAAATTGAAGTTTCCTGCTGTTGAAATTAACCTGAACAGAAGTAACAGAATTAAGCTCCTGTAAAATACGCAAAATCTCATCTACACAAGCAAGTTCCGCAAAACTTTTCTCATAAATTTTCCATCTGAAATGAAGACGTAGAAAGAGACTAGTTTACATATTTATTTTCGAATATGAGACATGTCCATGCGCCATCTACTTATTTTAGTACTTCAAAAGCGACCCATAACAATGAAACCATCCTGATCATATGTACTCTATTACATTCTAAATATGTGATGTGTTCTCCATACTACCTAATGGAACGAAATGAGAGCGCGTAAAAGAAGAAAGGGATAGCAAGAAGTATGAAACTGAGACATAAAGTTGATAAATGACGCAACGGCTGTAGATGCGAACAAACAAACGACTACTGACATAAACTATAAACATGGACGTTATTTCGCATATGGGACACGCTGCTTAGATCAGCTAATCGCAGAAAGCTTTAGAAAATAAAAAATATTTCACAATATCTCCAGACGTAAAATCAAGTTTCTTATACCTTATGCAAATGTTATGCTTTACAATTGCTAAGAAGAACCACAGTTGTAATTGGATTTCGAAAAAGTAAATTGGGTTCGCAGAACTTGGTTATTTTGGGTCTGGCGTAAAGTTATAAATAGTTAATACAAGTTGAAAGGTTAATAGAGGTTCCTAGTTGTTCACGTGGATTATAACCGGCTACCCTTCAAAGGATAAATGGATTATTCAGTAGGAGAAACTGGCCGAGGTTAAAATCGATACTTTGTCTTTATCCGTTCGAAATTATATTAGAAAACATTACTACCCAACATAAATATACTTACAAGTTACTAGTTTACATATCCGTCCAAGATTATTGCACAATGTTAAATTAATAAACTGTAATATTAATTTTATTATCGTAGTAAACATTAACATATCATCAAGACAAGCTATTTGCTTACAGTATTTAATGTCCTTCTTTTTGAAATATTTTCACACACACGTTTCCAGTATTTCTACAAGATACTGCATGCATACTGAATGTGCTGTTTATTATGGGGCAGGTGGATATTTCAGTGCCCTCCCAAATTCTATATCATAATGCATTATTTCCCAGTTTTCTTACTATTAATGCATTATTATTTTTAGAAATTATAAAAACTACGACAGCACAGTCTACTTTTTAAACGATATGTTAGGAGTTCAATAACATGCTTACGCACGTATATTTCGGCTATGTAAAATAAAGACAGTTTTATTTTAAATATCTTTATCATTCTTTTTCTCGCATCTGAGAAGGAAATTTTGCAAAATATTTTGGATTTAACTCTAATAACATGAGGTTTTTCCATTTTTCATACTTTTTTATTTTATTTCACGGACAACCTGTAATGTATTAAAGCGAGTAGGCTCTTTTGTCAGGGATTTCACTTATGTCCAACAAATTTTCAATACTCTAATCTGAGAAAAAGGGGAACAACGCATATATACATGTATAAATATATATACAGTCAAATTCCCCTTCGTGGACACCCCTCTTACACGGACACCCCCCTTAAACGGACAGTTTCTCATGGTCCCGACCGGCTCTCATATAATTTCCATTGTATTAACTCTTTCTTGGACAGACATTCCCTTGAACGGACGCGTACACGACAAAATGTTGTCTTAACCGGACAAAAAATAAAATAAAGAGAAATAGCCGCTTCTATAGGACATTCTACATTCAGTGCTTCTTCTGGTTGGCTCAATAAATTTAGAATCCGCCACAATATAAGTTTTAAAGCGATTTTGGGAAGAAGGAGCTTCGGTTAATGCTGAAGATTTTTCATCGTCAATGTCCTTCTTTGATTAAGGGATATTCACCGAGAGACATCTATAACGCCGATGAGACGGGCCTGTATTTTAGGGCTCTACCCGACAAAACGCTCACATTAAAGAAGGAAAAATGTGTTGGGGGTAAGTATCCTAAAGAGATGTTTATTATTTTTCATTGCGCAAATATGGCGGGTGAAAAAGAAAAACTTCTAGTCGTTGGTAGGGAAGCTGAACCCAGAGCTTTAAATATAATAATATAAATAACCTGCCTGCAACTTGAAAATACAATAAGAGATCTTGGATGACAGGACAAATTATGACAGAGTGGTTGCAAGACCTAGATTGGAAAATCGCTAAAGAAAAAAGAAACATTTTGTTCTTTTTAGACAATGCGGGATCTCATCCGAAAGACGTTCGCTGAAATAATATAAAGATATTATTTTTACCCCCTAATTGTACATCAGCTTGTCAACCACTTGACCAGGGGATTATAAAGAATTTTAAAACTTATTACCGAAGTCTAATACTCAAACATCTGCTAGTAAACATTGAAACTGCTGGTATAGCTTTTGAGTTAATAAAGACAATTACACCACTGGATGCAGTTTATTTGGCAAAAACCGCTTGAGACCAAGTAACCAAAGAGACAGTTCAAAATTGCTTCCGCAAAGCAGGATTTAATCATGTAAATATGCAAAGTGAAGACCAGCTAACTGAGGCTGATACATCTGACCTAGAAGATGATTTGCCTCTTAGTATACTTTCAGATATCCTCAAAAATAAGAATTTATTGAAATTGACGGATAACGAAAACTACAATGATTTTTTTAACGTAGATGAAGATTTGTCTGTTGAAGATCCAGATTCAGAACAAGAAATTGCAAATCCAGTTGAAATACAAGAACTTTCGGAAGATTTTGATGTTGATGAGGTTCCAGTGCCAACAGAAGCTATCCCAAATTATGGTAAGGCTATTACCCTGACCAAGCAGCACAGTTTTGTCGAAAATCACGGAGATACTGAGTCTTTGGAGCTTCTTTCTAAATTAGAAATACGATTTCAAGACGCCATTTTAAAGCAAAAGAGAGGATAAACAACAATATATGAATTTTTGCGTCCTTAAAGTGACTATTCATTTCATTGTTTTGTATTACATGCTACATCTATGTATCTATGTACATATATTATACTTTGTATGTATATATCTAAAGGAAATAAACTTTTTTTTATTAAGTTTAAAGTTTCTTATTTATTTTAAAAACATTTATATACATATACGATTTAAATGTCCCAGTTTCTTTAATATATTCATTTTTCGTTAAAACACGATTTTTGTTGTATCTACTACATACATATTTCTTTTATGCGGACTTCCCTCCTGAACGGACATCTTCAGTTGGTCCCGTTGGTGTCCGTTCAAGGGAGATTTCACTGTATGTATATACATACAAACATTAACTATATATATATTATTCTAAAAGTAGTCTCTAATGTACATTAAACGAATAAGTTCCAAATTTTCATAACACTCAAAAAGGTATTCTTTCTCTTAATTCAAAGTGCAATTCTCTGTAAATACGAGCAGGAATATGCTTCTAAATTAAGTGTATGTTAAATTAGACAGTTCAATTCAATTAAACCATTTGTTAGAACAGTACACGTTATTAAGTATTTATTACGCTTTAACGTATATATGTGGATCGTTGCGAGCTGCCACTATAGCAAAGCGAGTGGCATACTATGTCTAATATACGGCAATAATTGTCGTAAGGTTACAAATGCAAATCAGAGAGTTCAGGATATTACCCTGTCAGATATGCCAATCATAATAGTATTAAGCGGTGCGGAATTCTGTGTTCTTGCAGGTTTACGTAGATTGCATACATGCCTTGTACATACACGTATAGAGCAATTTAGATTTGAATTACAACAGAAAGGAGATAAAAAATAGAAAGTTATCTGATAGGTTAAATTGTTTGTATTTAAAAGTTAACAAGTGCATCCTACCAAATGTTAATTAATTATTCTGATGAAATTTGACCAGATTATTTTGATTGAGGAAGTACATTCTATGGCATTTGAGTAGAACTTCTCTACAAATAAAGGTACGAAAGCTTTTTAAACACGAACTTATCTCATTTCTTACTCATTACAAGCTAGGACACGGATCAAATACCTAATACTTATAAGTCAGCGATTTTAGAGTAAGATTTCTATGTTATCAGTGTGACATTTTACTTTGAAAATTTGAAATTATTACACAAATATAATTAATCACTACTCATTTTCGATGTAGTGATTAATTTCGAATAAATCTGACTTTAACTAACGCAAACCATCGTATCGCACATTCGAACGGTGTGACGGAATTCGACGTAACAAATACATTACTAGAGGTTAGAACATTTGCCCTATCGGTTTAAAGCGAGTCCCGAAACTTACTTCACGAGAAATTAATTGTAATTTTCGCAGGTGCCTGGCGAGATCCTGTCAGAGTGTACACTACAACGGTTAATCCACTTTCTATCGAAGTGCTCGCGGGATTATAGCTTGTTGTGGTTAAACAAGATGCTTCCTTTACCCCCTTTGATATTACGCAGTATTAGCAGTAGGTCTAAACACCTCGTTAGGGAATTCTGTTCCCTTCATGATAAGATAAGAATACCCTTAAGATCGGAGTATTGATTGTGGTATCGATATTCATTACCACAGGAAGCATATTTGTTGGGGGAACACTAATGTGTTATCCCCTTTATGAAAATGGTTAATATATGGGAGACAAAATGTATTGGTGACGTTTTGAATTCTGAAATATATCTATGTCGTATTCCATTCACAGCTTTTTAGTTAGTTTATCGGTAGCCAACTATGCTTTTTATAAAGTAATTTATTACATGACGTTCTTGTCTTCGTGTGTAGCTAATTTCCTCAAGGTTTTTCTTAATTACTATTGATAATAATAATAATTATTATAATAATAATAATAATAATAATAATAATAATAATAATAATAATAATAATAATAATAATAATAATAATAATAATAATAATAATAATCTTTATTTGTCCAACGATTACTATCACTTACAGGACAACATACAAACAATTGGTGCAATTAGATTGGTTATGTATATACCTCATGCGTAATACTATTACAAATCAACACACATGTACAATACATTTGATAACAATTAACATACTCATAACATAAACAAATATTCTACGAGTATATTCTGTTGAAATTGGTGACCATATGGAATATAGGCGATTTGGCCAAGATATTTGTATTGTGCCTACACGCCACGAGAAAATCAAGGGATCGTGTGTAACGTGGTGGTACTCGGAAATCGACATAAGTTAATAATGATGGTGAATTTCATTAGATAACAGGTTAAATAAAAATCTTGCGCTGTTTTTATGGCGACAATCTTCTAATGAATCAAAATTATGTTGCTGCAGCAATGTTACATAATCTGAACCACGATCAGGGTAAGTACCGCTAGCCTTATAGCTAAGGTATTTGAGGAACCGCTTTTGTACACGTTCAGTTGAAATCACCTGATACGTGTAGTTAGGATACCAAATTAAGTTGGCATATTCCAATTTAAATCGAACAAGAGTATAGTACAGAGTCCTTACCACTGAGATGTCACGAAAGGCGCGACAAGTTCTTATTAGAAAACCCAAAGATTTAGATAGAGAAACACATATAGCAGATATGTGATCAGAAAAGCTTAGTTTCGTGTCAAAAAGTACTCCCAAATCCCTCACTTTTTCAGTTCTTGCAATAAATGTAGAATCAACAGAGTAATTAAAAATGTTCGGATTAGAGCGTCTGGTATATTACTAAACATTTGCCAATATTTAGAGATATGCCATTCAGAGTACACCTATCATTAATAAGGGTAACTTAACGCAATCACCTAGCGAATCGATAACATTGTAGATTTTAAGATCATCAGCGTATGCTAAAGGCTCACATCGCAATTTATCTAGCAAATCATTGAGAAAAATGTTAAATAAGAGTGGTCCGAGATTAGAACCCTGCGGAATTCCAGATAGTATTCTGAAGCGAGTGGACGAATAGCCATTATAAAAAACGTAACCACTCCTTCCAGAGAGGTAACATGAAATTAATTTCACCAACGCAGGGCAGAAGCCAATAGCTTCCAATTTAGCACAAAGTAACTTGTGATTAATACGTTCAAATGCTTTAGCAAAGTCAGTATAGACGACATCGACCTGTCCTCGCTGGTCCAACACTCCGGATATATACTGGGTGATATTTGCCAAGTTCGTTACTGTGGCTCTACCTGACATAAATCCATGGTGATGGATTGACAGAAACGGTTTAACATTAAAAAAAAAAATTCTTATATACAATATGTTCAAATACTTTTGCAAAGTTAGCTAAAATGTTTATAGGTCTGTAATTCGCAATGTTAGCCCGGTGATATTTTATGTAAGCAATTTACCCCAACAGAGGCGTTATCTATAGAAAATGATGGAGATTTTATTTTTCCCACTGAAACGATTGTGTGTAGTTATTTGTCAAAACGTCAAAACCTAATTTGACAACCGCATGTGAACGGTGTAACATGAACCGAACCGTCTATACTTGAGCGCTGATACTAACGCCACAGAATAAGTCAATTTACACCTTTTTAAAGTTATTCTACCAACTTAAGTTTAGAGAAGAAGAATGTCATGGCTCGCTAGAGGGTAAATTTAGTCGATCATATAGCACTTACACCAACTTGTTTTGAAATGTTAGCATAATATTCACACTGGAGAGAATTTGCAAACCATCATCGGGATTAAATGAGAAACTTACTTTTGAGCGGTTTATCTCTTATTCTAGCAAGTATTATCATCCGCATTCATCATCATTTGCGTATGAGTATATGAATAACCCGTGCAACGTGTACGCATATGCAACTAAACAGATGAAACACATTTGCAGCTCGAATGAAGTTGTATAACTGTCTAAAACTAAAGATGAGTGGTATAAATCATACGTTTGGTTTACAGTGTAGGGCATCCAGTTGTAAAATTCGACCAGTTCGGAAAAGCTCCTATGCGATATGCAAAAAGTGTGTACGTATATGCAAATTCGCATTCGGATACTATGAAGTGGACGAGTGTTCCAGTTAAATAGCTGCTGTGTTTGAATCTGACAATATCTTTTTCAATAGCGTTGTTGTTTTCGTTAGAGGTGCATATAGTTTTAACTAGAGTTTTATCTGTTTGCAGCCGTTCGAAAATTAAAACTCGGCAATAGAGATTTCGAAATTTTAACGTGTTTGTGTTGTATGTTATTGGTATGCGCCTTTAGTATTCTATTCACTCGTCCAGTTTATATAAATTTAAATCTCTATGCTTGAAATCTTTTATTCCAATTCGACTTGATCAAATATAGCTTTTACAGAGCTAGCTATACTACCGTTGAGAAGTTTGATCGTAATATAAAAAAAATAATAAAATAAATCGGAGAGATAATGTTTGCGAGAAATTTATTAAAGAAACATACTTCAGTTTAATCGAAGAAATGTTTTATTGACAAAATAGAACATTCGAATAAGATGAATACTAATAAATATTTTTTCAAAGTAATCTCTTTTCGCTTTAATAATTGCTTAAGAGATACGCG
The DNA here is from genome assembly GCA_023509865.1 of Trypoxylus dichotomus. Classification (NCBI taxonomy): domain Eukaryota; kingdom Metazoa; phylum Arthropoda; class Insecta; order Coleoptera; family Scarabaeidae; genus Trypoxylus; species Trypoxylus dichotomus. The sequence goes on from CM042081.1 coordinate 43,803,819, forward strand.
GCATCCTTAGAACTAATCACCCCAAATACGATCTCCCATAGCATTCCACACTTCCTGCATAGCATTCAAGAGGACTGCTTTGCCAATGGAGATTTTTTTCCTGGCTTCAAGATCCAAGTGACCCCACTAGACCTCAGCGGGTTTGCAATCAGGGCTGTGTGGCGGCAATCCATGAAGGATAAGGTTTGTCTATAAAATTTGTGGTGTGTTTGTGGTCGTTATCTTGTGGATAAATGAATCCCTTTCAAATTAATTCACAACCATCGTTTTCTAGGATTCCCATTTTTTTTTTCATCTCTTCTAAATAATTTTCCAATCCTTCCATCTCCAATCATGATGTTACTTCCTCCATGTCTTTGAAAACACTCGTCTAACATTCTTTCGCCTGAGCGGCGATGAACGACGTTTACTTCCGAATAATTCGAATCTCGTTTGTCAATAACATATTTTTCCAATCGTTTACGCTCCAGATTGAGTGAGCTTTTGCCCAATTTAGTCTTTTCCGTTTGTGAATAGAACTTAATCGTGGTTTTCTTACCGCTATACAACCCTTCAGATCGGCTTTTACTAGTCTCCGTTCTAGTTTTGACACACTTACTTGCTGGCGGCGTTGTGAATTGAATTTTGCCGCAATTTGTGGTGTGGTAAGGTGGCGATTTCTTAGTTCACTCGCTTGTATTCGCTCGTTCCGTCATTGGTCTGGGCCTTCCACTTCGCTTTTTGTTCTGAAGCCTCTTCTAGTCTTTATGATAACATTCAGAAATATTCAATTGTCCAGAAATTTTTTCGTGTAAAACGCATATTCTAATTCTCGTTTCAACATCTAGTTCCCTTTTTTGGCTTATATTCGATCAAATGAAATTGACAACATGAAATAGGGTCTTCCCAACGCAATCGCACACGTCTCCAGTATCTCGATAATGTGATCGATACATACTGAATGTATAGTTTATTATAAGGAGGCGAATGATTCATTACCCCACTCAAATTCTATGTCATGACGTTGTACTGATCTCCAATTTTGTACTATGTTCGCATTATTGGTGACAAATGTAAACGAGCCCATCCAAGCAGTAGAACCTTCCAACAATTTCTATATGCTATAAATATTATTCAGTACAAGAACTTTCTTCTGGTAAATTATAAATTAAGGTTCATTTAGTTAGATGAAGGCAAAAATAGGGTTGCTGTAATCAATCATGTAATATTTATGTTCAAAGGTATAGCAGTAAACTCCACTCACACAAATTAATTAATTATGCGGAACGCAGCGTTTCGAGAGCACGTGGGCTCCCATTGTCAACCGTGTTACCGACTGTTAACCTTCGTGAATTTAGGAAAACATTGTTCTTTTTACACCGTGTTAGAAATAAGATATCTGCATGAATTAATCTAATCATACTACTTACCTTACTAAATCGGTTTAATTCCTTGGGCTGGAGAGCCATAATCAAATGACGATTGCAAGGACTGTGTGGATGTACAATTCACAGGTATAGCAATAAACTCCACTCACACAAATTAATTAATTATGCGGAACGCAGCGTTTCGAGAGCACGTGGGCTCCCATTGTCAACCGTGTTACCGACTGTAACACACAGTCCTTGCAATCGTCATTTAATATTTATGTTGATGGAAAAATAACAATATGACAAAGATTTATGGATCTGCTGACGTTTCATGGAGCTTCTTCTACATATCGAGAAGAATGCTTGCAGTGCATCTTACTGTTTTCTTAAAATGTATAGATATTAGAACTATTTTCTTATAAAACTGTTTAGGGCGGTTTAACTCTTTTAGCCACTACTTCTTTAAATTCTGATAGTCTTTTGAATACAACATTGCTAAGGTAAAAGAAGTTGAGATTATTTGCTTTCTAAGAAGGTCGAAGCATTAACATTGATTAGAACAATTCAGTGGTAACACGAAAAAAGCTTACCAGTGTTCTATAGTTTGGCTAACTGGTTAAAATTAATCAGGAGGACTTCGTTGTCACGTATTTAAAGTTTTGGATAGTAAAGCGCCTTTGATAACGACCACTTCAAAAGTAGTAAAAAGAACGAATTTCAACGAATAAGAACTCGCATGTTATCATTATTATTAAAATTATAATGTGTGCAAAATGCATATTTACCAAGGAGACAGCAAACCTCGCAACTATTAAATTAACAATAGAACCACTATAAATTATACATTAAATCTAAATGTTAACGATGTACGTGAAAGTAAGTTTACCGAACTTCAATTAAACGAGACCATTTATGTACACGACCGTGCACTTGTAACTTGCTAAGTTAGGGTGAGCGTAGCTTACACATATACTCGACAGTCAAAACATCATGTTCGTCTTGTCACTTAATTAAGTTGTTCAGAAGCGAATATTTTAAGTACGGTAAGCGTTTCTACATCAAAACACTTGAATCGTTATACATCGCAGCTCTGCAAAGGAGATAGGATATAAATATTAAAATTGTAATAATACGAGTGCAAATAAAGAAAAGCATAAACATTTCTACTTACTTCGTAGTATAGTACTGTATATACATATATGAACGTGTTCAAATTATTTATGGTATTGCGAGCCCGAAAATAATGACACACACTAAGAACGTATATTGCTTTTTTATATCGGTTCAGATGTGTAGTTTTGTTATCGTTTCGTTGCTCATGAACGTTACTACACAGTAAAAGTATGGATTTTTGTCCCTACGAGATCGCTGAGATAGATGTAAGAACAAGCCCTGAAATGGCGTAAAACACATAAAATTTTGCAGAAAAATATGAAATTATGCGCGTACGTGAAATTTTGCTTGTTCCTAATTTTACTTCCACCACATAAATCTTAAATGTGGGCTTTTAAAAATGTTTTCGCTGACTCATTTTAGAATTATAGAGAATTTTACCTTCTCAGCGTACTTAATTTATGTGCTGACGCAAGGTTTGGCTGATTTAATTTCTCATTATTACGCCTTTTATATTTTATAACATCCAAGTACGATTTGTTTAATGTTTGTCGGCAAATACTCTACTGGGATAGCTACGTCATGTTAACTACTCCTTATAAGCTTAAGGCCACTTTGAGAAATGTGTTTTTAGATCTAATTAAAAAGAAAACTACATTTTGATGTATGTTTATTATAAATTATAATACTGAAATGGTAGAGGGTATGCATCTGTTTTTTGCTTTATCGTTCAGTGATTATGTAGAGTTTTGTGCCTGAAAAAGGAAACATTTGCGGCACGCATTATTTTTCTTATTTAATCAAAAGGAAAAGGCTGTTGAAAGTCATCGTTTGCTGGTAGAAGCATATGGTGAACACGCTCCATCGATTAGAATACGTAAGACATGGTTTCGACAATTTAAAGGTGATGATTTCAATGTGAAAGGCAGTGAGCGCTTTGGTAGACCATAAAAATGCGAAGACGAGCAATACCAGGAGTTATTGGATGATGACCCAACTCAAACTCAACGGTGATTAGCAGAAGCATTACATATGTCACAAGAAACCATCGGCAGACGTTTACGTGCAATGTGGAAGATCAATAAACTCGGCAAATGGGTCTCACGCGTCAAATCGAAAATCGCAAAGTTATCTGTGAAATACTGCTTCAACGCTACGAAAGCAAATCATTCTTGTATCGAATTGTGACGGGTGATGAAAAATGGATTTATTTTGAAAACCCGAAATGGAAGAAATCGTGGCTTTCACTTGCCTAAGTCGATCCTTCAACACCAACGCCAAATCGCTTCGACAAAAAGACCATGCTCTGTGTCTGGTGAGACTAGAGCGGTATTGTGTATTATGAACTCTTGACGCCCGGCGAAACCGTTAATACACAACGCTATCACCAACAAATGATTAATTTAAACCACGCATTAATCGAAAGACGACCGGAGTGATTTTGTTATACGACAATGATGATGATATTATCAGTGCTACTTTAGTAATACACTAGGGTGACAGAATAAAATAGACACCTATTAATTAAAAAAAAAAGATTCTATTCTCGTTATATATACAAAATATTTTAAAATTTTTAAATTAGACTAATATTTCGTCGATCCACCTTTACTTGCGTGAAGTGCTGCGAGTTGTCGTGGCATAGATCTATTAAATGATTGATGGTGTCTTCTGGAATATTTAACCACTCTGTAACAGCTGCGACGAGTTCTTCCTTATTGCTGGGTTTTCGGGATCGTTTCGCCATATTTATCTGGATTATGTGCCAAACATTCTCTATCGGATTCATGTCTGGTGATTGGCCTGGCCATGGTAAAATCCGAATCACCCGTTCGTCTTTCCATGTGGTTGTTGTTCTTGCTTTGTGCACCCTGCCACATCCTCCATAAAAGTGGCGTCTTCTTTAGATAAAGTAATGTTGTCGAATATCGGTGGTAGTCCTTCTGTTAATAGTTGGATATATTTTGCCGCATTTATATTTCCGTCGCAGATTACTAATTGCGATCTTCCACCATACCATATCGCGCCCCACACCATGATGTTCACACCGCCGTATTTCACCGTCTTATGCAAAGATTTGTCGTCCAGTTGCTGTGACGAACGTCTCCATACCCACGTACGACCACTATCACTGAATTGGCAGTATCTGCTTTCGTCTGATATTGATAAACCGCCAAAACTCTTCGGGCTTCGTTCGCATTTCGATTGTCCAAGCCATTCGGCGCCGTTTTTGAAACGCCGTAAGGAGAGGTTTTTTCTTTGCCACCCTTTTATACATCCCCACACTGTGGAAGTATAGCAGAACGGTGCGCTGACTTATCTGTGAAGTTGTCGCAAGCTCAGCTGTACTTGTTCAGGGTTCTCTTAACACTTCGCGCACAAGCACCCTTTTACTTCTTTCAGAAGGTCCGGCACGACCTGGTCTCGGCTCCACTGTTGTTTTTTCCTTGCGTTTAAATTGTGTAATCACACGGTTAGCTGTGGACAACGGAATATTTAAAAATTTACTTATTTGACGTTACGAAGCGCCGCGTTCACTCTTGCCAACGATGCGACCCCGAGTGAAGTCGCTAATATCACTATAACCTTGTAAGCGAGGCATAGTTGTAACGATACTAAACTATGACGAATTCCTTCCGATACATCTACCCCTACCCTAATGAGAAGAGAAAGTTCTTAATTCGTTCTTAAAATTTAGCTGTTTACATATTTATACCGCTTTACCTGGTGTCTATTTTATTCTGTCACCGTAGTGTAGTTATGAAAAAAAAAAAATACACAAATATTGTGTTATCTAGCTTTTAACGTAGGCTGCATATTCCGCATTCTACGTAAGTTAAAATTTATCTGCGTATGAAGATGATTGCTAGAGAAACTGTACTATTACGTAAATTTTGTATCACATCCGATATAGTTGCATGTTTGTTTTTCTTATAGAAAACAGCTAAATCATCTTGGTGGAAAATAAAGAGGCACCATAGCTTGCTACGTAATTATAAACAAAAATGACCATATACAGTATTTCATCAAATCTAGCTTTGTTTTCTAAAAAGAAGAAACATAAGTATAATTTGTTCTCATCTACCTCGTATAGCTACATTATCTGCTTGTAAAATATCTGCACATAATTTGTTGTAATGAGCATTCTTTTTAACCTATACCTTTAACCTATACCTTTAACCTATACCTATACCTATAACTTATAACGCTGAAGTATACTTTGCATTTTATTTTTAATATTTTAGCAACTTGCTAATTGAGGTTTTAATTAATTCTGAACAATGCACAGAGTATTATTATACTTGGTCATCTTGTGAAGGTTTTGTTTTGCTTTGTTAGTACCACATCTAGATTATAGCAAAATCTGATGCAGACGTAAGTTCTAAAGTTAGCTATAAGCATCAACTTTCAACTTATTCTTCAATTGGACATATAAGAAGACCGTAATTACGCAAACGATGAATAGCTCAAACATAACTTTAATTATAAACTATCGTCAACAATTTTACGTCTTGTGTTGAAAATGTAATCTAAGTTTTCGTAATTGCACTATTATGTGAAAAAGCTGTATTTAACTTATCCAAATGTGCCAACCATAATTACTATTTAAAAAATACTTCTTGATAATAGCATGTATATTAATACGAAAACCTACAGAAAGGGTTAGTCTTGTTTATAAATACAATTAAAAAAAGTAGTCAATTTCCTCACCTAAAATATCTAAAGTGATCAAAAAGGCTGTGGATATTATAATTTTACCGGCGCCTCCACCAAAATTGACCTTTAGAAACCTATACGATTTCATATAAAGAAACCTTTAATGTAAGTATTATATTATCCGCAAGTGATTTGGAGGTGTGAGAAAACGGCTAAACCATCTTAGTGGAAAATAGAGCCACCATCGCTTGCTACGTAATACAAACAAGAATGATATTATATAGTATTTCATCGAATCTAGCTTTGTTTTCTAAAAAGAAAAAAATGCGAGTCTAATTTGTTCTCATTTACCTGGCATAGTTACATTGTTTATGAATTAAATTACGTGTTTATTTTCAGTTTGTGTATACTCGTAGAGAATTTACAAACTTTGCGTAGCCAACGTGGGCTTGCTTTACCCAGCGCCTGAGGCGTTTATGAATAGTTGAACATTGCGATGGCTAGAAATCACATGTAGGATGAGGTATTTCTACGTATGTACAAATTGACACAAATATACGTAACAGGATCTAACCGCAAATTTCCATGTAATTTAACTTTAGTAGAATAGTAAAGCAGCAGTAACTATGCATATATAAATAAAGCGAAGTATAAGTAGTGTATAAATATTGTGTAGCACAAGATTATCATATACTAAAGAGGGCGTAATTTGCTGTCTGATATATGAGTTGATCTAATGTATGCATCTGGAGTGGTAAAGATGGTGAGACGCAGGTGTCGGCATACAAATTAAGGAAGTAATGCAAACGTATTTGATCAAGTAAATTTTGGACGTGTAAAGTCGTACTGTCGCAGAATTAACATTGATTTTCTCTTGAAGATCTACAATCACCAATTTTATGAACATCATGCAATTCTTAAGTGAGAGTTTGAAAAATAAACAGGATATATATGATTTACAGCGACCTACAAAGTGTGTCCGTTAGTTCAGGAACTAAGATGACTTGGCTCTTCTACTGGTGTAATTAGATTGTTAAGTTTTTTCCCTAAAAATGGATCTAGCTCTGGTCATGTTACAATGGTTTCTCCTCGGCCTATTTTAATATCTGCACTGGCATACCGCAAGACTCAAACTTAGTACAGCTACTTTATAATCTGCTTATCAAAAATTTTCTTCAAACCGGTACGTATTAACTTAAGCGGGAGATTTAAAAATCTGTACAAGAGTTAGTGGTACTATAAATTCTGAGGAGGTTTAAATGAGTTTTACTTTTACATACGAGGGCTGTTATTTTTCAACCTTCGATGGCCCATAAAAACAAGACGAGTGTAAATTACAAAGTGAATTTATTACCAAAAGTTACGTGCAAATATGGTTATCTTTCTACAGAGCCCTCCAGTCCTCTTTGCATAGAATGTTGCCGACAGTGAGTTGATATGGTCCGTGAAGTTGCTTTGAAGTTCCTCCGTATTCTGGAAACCTTTTCAGTTCACGCGTCAAGTCGGGACTATGCGCCGGTTGTTCTCGTCGAAATTGTTAAAGAAGTCTTTGGGTTACCGCAGCAGTGTGAGGACGGGCGTTGTCGTGAATGAGAAGACTCCAGAAGTCAGCATGCCTCTTCTTTTATTTTGAACGGCCCTTCAGCTCATTGTTCGATGAATTTCATCTGCACTAGTCCTATATGCTTGAATGAGCTGTGGCTGCCATGTTTACGTGCCTACAACTTTGCTGAAAATGGGGTAACGACGTTAGAAGTGGCAGATATTATATTGGGTGAGGTGCGCAGCCACGTGACTCTTTACAAGCACGAACTGAGAAAACATAAAAAAAATCCACAAAATCGTTTTGAATGATCGAAAAGTGAAGTTGCGTGAGTTAGCTGACATCGTAAAGATATCAAAAGAACATATTGGCTTTATATTGCATGAGCATTTGACTACGAGAAAGCTCTGTTCAAAGTGGGTGCCGCGTTTGCTCACTGTTGACCAAAAACAAGAACGTGTTGATGATTCTGAGCAGTGTTTGGCCATGTTTAAACGTAACAAACCGGAATTTTGCGTCAATATGTGACAATGGATGAAACATGGATCCATCACTTCACTCCGGAATCAAAACGATCGTCATCTGAGTGGACAGCAACTGATGAACCTCGTCCAAACCGCCCGAAAGAATAACAATCGGCTGGAAAGGTTATGGCCTCGGTATTTTGGGATGTGCGTGGTGTAAAATTCATCGACTATCTTGAGAAAGGAAATACCATCAACAGTGAATATTATATAGCATTATTGGAGCGTTTGAAGGCCAACATTGCAAAGAAACGACCGCATATGGCAAAGAAAAAAATGTTGTTTCATCAAGACAACGCACCGTGTCACAAGTCAATCAAAACAATGGCAAAACTACATGAATTGAACTTCGAATTGCTCCCACATCCACCGTATTCGCCAGATTTGGCTCCCAGCGACTACTGGCTGTTCGCAGACCTCGAAAAAATGCTCGCCGGTAAGAAATTTCGCACGAATGAAGAGGTTATCGCTGAAACTGAGGCCTATTTTGAGGCAAAAGATAAATCGTTCTACAAAAGTGGTATTGAAATGTTAGAGCGGCGCTGGAATGATTGCGTTGCTCTTGATGGAGATTACGTTGATGAATAAAGCTAATTTTGAACCAAAAGAACCGTGTTTTCTTTGTTAGGCCCGGGACTTTTCAGCCCATGTGTTATTTGCTACAGTATGTAAAAACGTCCTACATGTATACTACTCTTTTCTTCTTTCTAAATTATTTTAACGCAAACGATAAAGCTCTTCACATAGTTTAAGTATCAAAATCCTTCATTCAAAGTGTGTAGCGTTACCTGTTTAAACCAAAGTACGTCAGTAAGAACCGTAATAGTGTTTTATTCCTTTTACCTTGCCCTGTATTTCGTTCGAGCGTATAAGAGGTTAGCAATAAAGGTTCGACTCTGGCGCATTTCAGCATTAAGTTCAAAGTTTTCCGGGCGAAGCCTCGTTTCCAGCTACGATATATAATATTACAAGCACGTTCATATATACACTCCAACTGAGAACAGGAGAAAATGAAACAAGCATGTAAAAAACATGACCGCGTCATGGACGAGCGTGCAAGAGACCGCGAAATACTTCGCTAACACTTTTTCCGGAAGTTGCCGAACTGCGAAGATTTTTTTATGAAACTTGAAGAAAAGCTTTTAAGTGTATTTACATGGTCACTAATTTATTATGGAGGACTAATTGATTTTACTATTCATTGTATCAAAAATGTATGTTGTGTAGGCTATCAACCAGCAAACAAGTCTAGTATAACATGGATCGCATCGCCTTCGTAACAACAAGCACTTGATATAACAACGTCAATGTGACTTTTTTTAATTTATCTCTTCAAAAATATTTGGATTTAATCTTGAAAAAGAGTTGAAATTTTTTTAAGCTCAAAAAGTTTTAGGTCATGTATAACATCTTCGTTAAACAAGAGGGGAAATCGATGTTTTGGGTTGGTTGAAAATTTTAGCGCAGCAAGATTAAATAGCTCATAGAAACTGCTGTAGAAGTTTTCAAGAGAATCATTAATTTTTTTAAAATCCTTCAGAAATAACCAGTCTGTTTGTAAAGCGTCCTATAACCTAAACATATATCCTATACCTATAACTTATACTTATAACCTATATCTATAACCTATACCTATAACCTTATACTTATTACCTATACCTATAACCTATAACGCTGAAATATACTTTGTATGTTATTTTTAATATTTTAGCAACTTTTTAATTAAGATTTTAATTAATTCTGAACAATGCACAGAGTATTGCTGACACTTTCTCATACCTTCTGAAGGTTTTGTCTTACTTTATCAGTACGACTTCTAAATTATAACAAAATTTTATGTAAACTTCACTGCTAAAGTTAACTATAAACATACATTTCTAACTTATTCTTCAATTGGGGATGCAGGAAGACCACAATTACACAAACGATGAAAACAACCCAAACACAATTTTAATTATAATATAATAAGTTTTTGTAATTGTAATTTTATATCAGAAAACCGAAATTAACTTATCTAAATATGCCAACAATAACTCCTTTTTAAAATGCATTTATTGATAATAGAGCGCACATTAATACGGAAAATTTTTCCATTGATTTGTTGATAAGTATAATTGAGAAAGTCAATTTCCTGACCTAAAATATCTAAATTGAATAAAAGAAGCTGTAGATATTATAATTTAACCGGCGCCTCCACCAAAATTGATTTCTCGAAACCTATACGGTTTCATATAAAAAAACCTTTAGTGTAAGTATTGCATCATGTGAAAGTAATATGGATGTGTTAGAAAGTGTATAGCTTCGACGATGTTGACACTTCAATCACTCTAGCATAGCTGTTTTAATACAGTGACAAAATTTATGTCGAGAAATAAATGTACAACGGAACGCAATGAAATTGTTCCTGATATGGAAATGTTCATTGATTTGGATACAATGGAAGCTTAAGAATCGGCTCTGTAACTGTAACAAAAAATCAAGTCGCTGCTATTAATAACAGTAAAATATATAACGGTTGTTGAATATAATCTTTTTATTTTACCTTGGCCAAATTACTAACAAAGCTGGCAATTCTGTCCTCTTTCCCACGTGCGAGAATTTTGAAGACTGTGTGTGTGTTTTTCAACATAGTAAATTACATAGAATTCACTAAAGTACGTATAGCATGCTACTCATCAATCTACACTGTTAGAGAAATATTGAGTAATTGTAGGAAGGTTAGTTACTGTAGATTGCTGAGCTAAATTGAGAAATCCTGGGTCTAACTTGAACATAAATGATAATAATAATGTTTTATTGCTTCTTAGTAATCAAATACAATACCAAACGTCAAAGAAGAAATACATATATAAATTTAACCAAAATATAGTTACAATAAATAAATAATTTTCATCCACACAGTAGACGGGAATGTAGCAATTCATCTGTGCTATAAGGTGTAATATTTAATAGCATGGGAGCAAACTATTTAAACATTTTTAATTCACATAACTAAAACTCCTTTCAGTCAACTGTTGCCTGTGTTTGGGGTAGCAGTAATTCATTTAGTGTCTAGTATGCTGGATGTGAAGGAAGCATGATGTTCAAACAATTTTTTATGCATGAATAAAAACAATAAATATTCGAAAATATATATTGTAAACATGGTCAAAAACCTGTTTGCTCTAGAATGGCCCCTACAAGATTGATTGTAATTGTATAAACATTTCTCAAAAATTCTAGCAAAATGATGTATTATATAACGTTGTGCTGTAATTGCTTAACCCGTTGGATAAATCATTATTATTATTATTATAGCATGGCGATGTCTTTATAACTGACAGTCTTTTAGTTCAAACGCGAAATAATTTTTTTTCTCTGTGATGCCAGCTTTCTGGTGGTAGCGACATAAAGTATCTGTCCATTTTATCAGGGCCACCTTATAAATTTGAGCTTTTGTGTGTTTCTAACACGATAATTTACAAATACAAGTACGACGATGTTATTTACTAACTCCCAGACTTTCCCAAGGCGTCAACACATCCAACGTGTATCATATTTGTTTGTCTGGTTGTTATACTACACAGCATACATACTTGGGGACTTGAAGTAACGTTTTTATGCCGCCTGTTGTTATGAAAGCTATCCTATATCCCAGGTAAATCTCGATATTATTAGTGGAGTTTCTATCTCCACCGTACTCGTAACTGATGAGACCCTTTCTCAAACAAAAGCCCTTTTTAAATGCGGAAAGATGTAAATCAATGCAAAAAACTGTAATATTAGTTAGATAGGGAAAATATTTACAAGATCAAAAAAAAATTGTTTTCTGGAGTATGAGAAGCCCCCTCCGGCAACAACAAAGCAGAACTAGGCAGAGTATGTAACATCAACATTCTCAATGATGGAAAATCTGTACGAGATAGATAAGAATTAATAAATTCCCTGTGAGGGTATTTTAGTATCCTGAAATAATATAAAATGTTTCGTGCTGTAAAATATCCGCGGGCTTGTTGCGAGTTATTAACATTGAACTAGCTACTGTTATGATAAGAGCTAAAAAATTACGTTTACGGAATTTCCAATAACTGACTATACATACAGTCCATTTTATTAGGGCCATCTTATCAATTAAAGCATTTGTGTGTTTCCAACGCGATAATTTACATATACAAGTATAAAATTCGTGAATAGAGTTTACAATATCTATCTAAATACGTTCCCTAAATATCTATAGAAGAAATTTAGAAAGTGCAACTTAATGACTCCTTGCCTATTATTATCCCCCTCATGAATCATTCTGTATTGTATAGAAGTTGGGTAGAAGCAAGAGATGGGTAGAAGCAAGATTGAAAGGCACAGTAATTCGTACAATATTATTTTGATCGGTTACAATTGTAAGAATATTCATCCGTTTATGTAACAAGTTTCAGTTATTGCTTGTACATGCTTTATATTTTTTCATTATGGGTAAAAAAAGACATACCTGATGAGAAAAAACTGTGTATTGAGGTATTGTTGGGTACAGGAGTATATTCTCAACACACAATTGCAAAGAGAAAAGAAGTATCCCGACAAACAGTGCAGCTAATCGCCTTTTTAATGCAAGGAAAGCTACCCACTACAAGCACCAGAAGAGCCTATTGCGGCAAGAAAAGCGATGATCGACGTATCCTGCAACTAACAACCGAAAACCGAGGTTTATGGGCCAAAGAAATAGGAAATGTAATGTCTCAACAAATAGTGCAAACATCCACGCGTACAGTACGTAGACGATTGTACGAAGCCAAATTAAAATGCAGAGGCCCCCTGAAAAAGCCAAAATTAACATCAATGATGAAGCGAGCATGTTACGAATAGGCAAAACGTCACCAACATTACACAATTGAAGATTGGCGAAATGGAAGATAAAATAACTTAAATGAATATGTAAATCAACCATTTATTTTGTTTGCACAATGTCTTTTCGTTAAAGATCTTACTAACCGATGAGTCAAAAGTAGAAGCCATGACCGAAAGAGCTCAATTTGTTAGACGACGTCCATCTAGACGCTTTCGTGAAGTTAGTTTATGTAATTCCACATTACCTCGAAACGCTACGTTCCGCTTAATTTATAAATTTGTGTGAGTGGAGTTTATCGCTATACCTGTGAAATGCACAACCACACAGTCCTTGCAATCGTTAATTCACCCTCAGTCAGTTATGGTATGGTCCTGTAGGTCAGTCAAAGGTTCTGGACAACTGTATTTGCCAAAGCACCATGAATCAACACCAGTATAAGCCGTACGTTACATATTACAATATGTGTGTGTATAACTCTACAATTAGACATACCATAAACGCTTGCGTAGATAGTATGTCAAAAATAATAGAAGCAATTATAAAAGACAAACGAGGTATTACAAAATATTGGTTATATAGTTGTTTAGCAACATGCCCTAATAAATTGGACAGGGCCTGTACAACATAGTTGTGTTTAGTAATTTTCCTTAGTAGATCCTAAACCTCTTTTCGCTTCTGTACGCAACAGACGGTAATTGAGTGCGGTTTAAACAAACAAAAACACATTGAAGTGTAACCTTTACCGATGACTACGTCCATATTTGTTAGGCGCTAACGAAATCCAAACAGAGAAGTATACGAACGCAAAGCCTCTTAGTTTTAATAATAAAGACGTATCAAACCGTTCAAAGGTATATACCAGCGTCGTCCGAGAGCTGCCGCGTCTCCCTTCTCCCTTTAATACGAAGGGCGCCGAAGCGCGAATCGATTTCGTCCGTGTCCGGAGTTTCAGCGGCGGGAACCATACCGGAGTTGTCGTGCGTTACCGGAGCGCAGAACATCGCCGGTTTTCAAAGTTCTCATTTCACGGACCATGTATCATGACTATATACGCGACCAATCTTACAATACGTATGGAAGGCTGTATAGAGTCACAGGTATACAGTGTTTGAACGCATTTTCAGATAAATCAGTATTATTAAACGGCTCGTATACTTATTTACGTCCGTTTGATATCTATTTATAAGCGTTGCGTAGATAGAAAAAGGACCACCTTGTGTATTACGACGTTATTCCCGCCGTATCTGTAACCTATTACGATTTATCGGCTGCAGAAGGCATATTGGACCGTATATCGTTCACTGCTATAATAATATTTCTCCCGCACGATAGGTGTTTCAGTGATTAATGGTGTGTAAAAGGTGTAATTATTGTTGTCCTTTTTGCGTTGAAACATCCTTCTCGCTGGAAAAGATAGGAACCTACCAGCATTGTGGATTATCCCCAACGTGCGGTGAATATTACCCTACATATTTACCTACAGTAACCTTAATAGTATTTCTTTCTCGAACGAGAAGACGTCATCATTCTTTTACATTAAATATGACGCCGTCCTAACGCGAATATTGTTTGGTAAACAATACGACGCAGGTTACTTTTTAGAGCATTATAGAAGGCTCGCTCAAGGCTTTTATTTATGGGCGGGAAAGGGAGTTAAAATTAATTATTCTCTCGTTTTTCCGCAGTATATTTATCGCTTCCTAAATTTTTCGGAAAAGACGAATTAACGTTGGAGAATTTTATTTTTACATGATGTACAAGTATTTGAAGACCTTTTTAGTAAATGCGAAATAAATTGGTAGGGATGCTATAATCGTGGAATTTATTACGTATCCTGTGTATTGTACGATTTAAGTGCTATATTTTGTCATACTCATTAGTAGAGACCGGATTATATGCAAAAAAAATTGAATATATGCGCATATATATGCATCGATTTTTGAGAAAATATGCATAAACCTGGAGCAGATATGCAAAAAAATTGCGACAATATGCAAATTTTTTACATAAAATAAGCAAGAGCAGAAATATAAACATTAACTTTATTGCACAAAGTTTTTTCACAACATATTTCTAAACTAATTTATAATTAAATGTTTTTCAAAATTGTGTCAAAGAAAGTTTTGTCTTCTTACAGAATACATATGCTTCGAAATAGGAAAGCTTCTTTCAACATCCACAGATGTAATTGGTGCATTTTTTAACTTTGCAATACATTCTAAATTAAAATTAAAATCGAAATCGTTTACTGTTTCACCTTCCAAAATTTTCTTAACTTTCTTCAATTTCAAATACCCCGCATTGTTATTTATCACTTTTTTAAATTTATCGTATATAGAATTACCTATTGTACCCTTAACTTTCTTACATAGCATATCAAGTTCGTCTACGATTTCGACTGATTTCGAAAGCGACATCCCTTGCGTTTCTAGTTTACGAATGGAAGTTGAAAGAAAGCTATAATTTGACTACATATACAAAAGGTTTTGTAACAATTCTGTTCATGTCACTATCTTTTTACAGTTTTCTAGAGCAATGCAGTCAGTAGTGATTTCAAGAATTACATTTTTTATTCCTTCAAAATTATCGGCGTAAAAAATTGAAGGGTCTAATCATGTACTCCATCTCGTAACAATCGGTTCAGGAGGCAACTTAACAGCGGGAAGTCGCTCCTTATAAAATTGGATTCGTAAAGGTGTTTTTAAAAATACTTTTTCGACATAGCTAATTAAATCATTAATCAAAGGAAATTGATTCCTAATGGCTTCGGCTACACGATTGAACCCATGAGCTAAACAAGTGGTGTGAATAATGTTACTATAAAAAAAATTAAAATTTTGCGCGGCTTTTACCATGTATTATGCTGCAGCGTCGGACTACATTAGTAAAATTTTTTTACAAGGTATACTTCCAGGTAAAAAGAAATTTGGTAAGCCTTCTTGAACGAATTGGGCAATTGCCACATTATTTGTTTTTTTTTGAAGTTCTTTACAATAAATTAAATATTATTTACCTACAATACCTTCATAAAGAATTCCTATTAACCAATGGGCAATATAACGGCTACACTTATCCGTACTTTCATCTACCATGGTGTAAATAAAATTATTCCCTACCAATTGTTGAAGTTCTCTCATTGTTTGCTGGTAACAAGATGTGACATAATTTTTTCGCCAGGTATATTATGTTTGCAATATTTTTGCAGAAATGATTTCAAATTAACATTGTTTAATCTTGTTAATTGTATGTTAGACGAAATTAATGTGCTACACAGATCCGTATTATATTCTTCTTCTTCTGAGTTTCGAGACGTTGATGATACACCTTGATATATAGAATGCTGCACACATGCGAATCGCGTTAGTTTTTCACATTTTCCAATATGTGATGGAGTTTTAGCGTGTTGACCAATCAGGTATTTTCTCTCACAAGACACCTATAACAACAATTGTCATTTTATATCATAAGTTAAAGAATTTAAAAACAATTGTAAAGCTTTTAGTAAAATTAAACTTACCAGTTAATATCTGGAATTTTAATTATTCTATTTCATTGATCGTAATTAAAAACATTAAATATTTATATTTTATTCAATCTACTTCGGTCCTTTGCCAATGGTAATTATATAGATCCAAATGTAGGATGCATTTTATGCGGTTCATATGAACAGTCTCTAGATAAATTAGCATGTATGGCATTTATATAAATAGGTCGATATTGATGGATATTGAGGTATAAAACTTTAATATGTAAGAAAATCACTTGGTAGTATAGAAGAAAAAAAAACAAAGAAAATACCTACAGCCATCAAAATAACGGAAGTGAAATTATCCACTCTAAAAACTCTTTAATGTTTTGACGGTTTTCTACTAAAAAGTGGTTGTAAAATTTCAACAAATTAGCTATAAAGCTTTACGGTACAGTACATACGATCTGTGTTTTGTAATTGTGAGCATGTATGTGTATCTGCATTAAGATTAATATTGATATTACAGCACCATGGATATTAGTGGACATTAATAAATTGGATAGTGTTGGGTTTTCATCTTCGCTTCTAGCATTATTCCAAACATATCTTTTCGATAGAGAAGAGTTTGTGACATGTATAGACTTTGAATCTGATTACTTCACGCCTACCTCTGGTGTTCCTCAAGAGAGTAACTTGGGTCCACTTTTGCTCCTGATATTTATCAATAATTTGTGTTAGCAATTGAACTGTCCAAAGTTATTTTACGCAGATGATTTAAAATTATATATCACAATTAATAATTCTCAGGATTACGGTTATTTGCAAAGCTAACTTAATATATTCGACCTGTGGTGTATTAACAACAAGCTAACGGTTATCGCGCATTTGGCTGGACCTCTATTACCTAGAGATAACTCTATGAGGGACTTAGGTATCATCTTCGATTCTAAACACACATTTACAGAGCATATATCTAGTATTTGTGCATCGGCACTCCTTTTCTTCTATAATAGCCATTCTTCATCTTTATTTTGCTTATGTTTGGTCTAAATTGGAGTATGCATCATTGGTTTGATTACCTACATACATATATCAGATATATCTTCGGAAACAGGTTCAAAGAAGGTGTTTAAAGTTCTTATACTTTACTTATTCGATATAAGGATTTAATCACAATACTCTACTGGATACGTTTAATATTGATTCCTTAGAACTACGTAGAAAACAAGTTGAGTGCAAATTCCTATTTAATTTACTTAACAGTGGTTTTGATATCTCTGAGTTGTTGAGTCAAATTAAGTTTATGGTTACACGTCTGGGATCCAGGCTCTAGAACTAACATTGCCATCAGGTCTCCGTTGTATAGAATGCGTAATGGCTTCAACTCTATGGATACTAGTGAGTTATATATTCCTACCAGCTGCTTGCCATAAATTTTGAGATTATATAAACCGCATATACATTATACTTGGCAAAAATTCTTTATTCATTGTTCTTACATCATTTATTTTTTAGCATCTAGTGAAATTTATTTTGTACGTGCAGTCAGTATTTGCACCACTTTGGGTGGGGATGCGGACAGTTATAGTATGTTGTAATTTAATTATAAGTATATTGCGATTTGATCACCCCTTTTTTTTCATTGGTTACTTTTGTATGTACTCCTAGGTCACTAGTTACATAAATGTACACATTATCTTTTTTATTATATTTACCTTGTAATTGGATAATTACTTTATCTGTTGGGCAATAAAGTATTATTATTACTATTAGTAATGATGAAATTACTAGTTCTTTGCAATTAAGCAACGTAATTAAATTCCTGAAAAAATATTAGTCTCGGCAGGATTTGAACCCAGGACTTCTGCGTTACCGGCGCATTGCGCTACCATTATACCACGAAAGCATTTGTGAATTCGAATCACTTACAATACCTAGATCTGTAGATATGCCGTAATATCTCACATACATTATACATATTATTATTAAAGGCAAGTTCTTAACAATTACACCTACATTAATATTAATATTAATACTACCACATGGGCTGAAAAGTCCCGGGCCTAACAAAGAAAACACGTTTTTTTTGGTTCAAAATTAGCTTTATTCAGCTACATAATCTCCATCAAGAGCAACGCAATCATTCCAGCGCCGCTCTAACATTAATATCACTTTTGTAGAACGATTTATCTTTTGCCTCAAAATAGGCCTCAGTTTCAGCGATAACCTCTTCATTCGTGCGAAATTTCTTACCGGTGAGCATTTTTTTGAGGTCTGCGAACAGCCAGTAGTCGCTGGGAGCCAAATCTGGTGAATACGGTGGATGTGGGAGCAATTCAAAGCTCAATTCATGTAGTTTTGCCATTGTTTTGATTGACTTGTGACACGGTGCGTTGTCTTGATGAAACAACATTTTTTCTTTGCCATATGCGGTCGTTTCTTTGCAATTTCGGCCTTCAAACGCTCCAATAACGCTACATAATATTCACTATTGATGGTATTTCCTTTCTCAAGATAGTCGATGAATATTATACCACGCACATCCCAAAATACCGAGGCCATAACCTTTCCAGCCGATTGTTGTGCTTTCGGGCGCTTTGGACGAGGTTCACCAGTTGCTGTCCACTCAGATGACGATCGTTTTGATTCCGGAGTGAAGTGATGGATCCATGTTTCATCCAGTGTCACATATCGACGCAAAAGTTCCGGTTTGTTACGTTTAAACATGGCCAAACACTGCTCAGAATCATCAACCCGTTCTTGTTTTTGGTCAACAGTGAGCAAACGCGGCACCCACTTTGAACAGAGCTTTCTCATAGTCAAATGCTCATGCAATATAAAGCCAATACGTTCTTTTGATATCTCTACGATGTCAGCTAACTGACGCAACTTCACTTTTCGATCATTCAAAACGATTTTGTGGATTTTTTTTATGTTTTCTGGTGTTACCGCCTCACTTGGACGTCCACTGCGTTCTGCATCATCGGTGTTTCTACGACCACGTTTGAAGTCAGCAAACCAACGTTTTGTTGTTGTTTCTAATGGAGCGGAGTCCCCATAACACTTTTCAAGCCATTGCTTCGCTTGAACGGTATTTTTCCCATCGAAAAGCAGTGTAAAATTAAAACACGAAATTGTTTTTGGTCCATTGTTTTGAAAATAACAAAGGTAGCGTGACTCTTAGCACAATAACTCACAAACTAATGAATAGAATATCATGAAATTTTATCAGCTGTCTTTTGAAGGTTAGTACTAACTGAGAGAAAGGTGACTGCAATAATACTAGCGTTATCTATGTGTTAGGCCCGGGACTTTTCAGCCCATGTGTTAAACCACAGTTGGTATTAGTAATTATAAAGTTACAATTCCTTTGCAATTAACCAACGTAATTAAATTATTTAAAAAATATCAGTCTCGGCAGGAACCCACGAATTCTGCGTTATCGGCGAATAGTGTTACCATTACACCACGGGATCGAATGTAAGTTCAAATTGTTTGTAATACCTAGATGTCACACATTGTATCTCTTTGATATTACGATTAAACGGTTTAATATTAATTGATTCTTTTGGTTTGCGATCCATGACATGTCAATTTCTGTTTGTTTATCAAGTAATTCTCTACTTCTAAATATGCATGTTTCCCGAATTTCCGTCTCCGCTTACATAAAGCTCTCCCGTTGTTTCGAAATACATGTCACAGATAAAATGAGTACTAAATACGAATGACGCAGTTAGAACGTGAAGTAAATTAAATAAAGTGTATATCGCATGTGTATATGCAGACAGTTATCCATTGGATTTTTAAACGTCACCGTAGTCGACATAGAGACAATATCATCACGACGGCTGTCAACATACGCAGCACAGCAGGGCCTTTTCATTTTAAAGGTTTATGTACATATTCGTGTGTCACTCTTCTCTCCGCGGCGTAGGAATCTCATAAAGTTTATCATATAGATTACTTTTTTAAATTAGAGCAGTAAACCTTCACGACAGGCTTTCCAAATAAGCGTTTTGTTAAAAAGACATTTCCCTAAATATGGTTGTTTATATCAGGCACTTCAACTACTTAATTTCCACCAACTCCTACCTTCATTTGGCATTTTACACTTTATTTTTATTTAAAATAGACATTTTGCAAAGGTTGGAATTCACGAGAGGAACCTGTCAGGTAATAACGACGTTATCATAGTTGTTATAACTAGTGATCGGATTATATGCAAAGTGCGTGTATTTTGTTTTATTTATTTATTGTATTTTGCGTCTATATGTAGATGTATTACACTGATTGAAATTAATCAGTGTAAGACATCTACAAATAGACGTAAAATGCAATAAATAAACAAAATAAAATATATGCACTTTGCATATATCTATTAAGTCTTCAGTTGCATACGCACTTTGGCATATCTCAGATGACTTCGATTTTTCGCAAAAACCGTAACGGGTATCAGGGGACCAGTCGAATAATACTGAACAAGGGTGCTTTGATACGGTCATTCGATTCTCTGTGCCGTGCGCTTCGCCCTTCCACGTTGTACCCCGCACGGTACTGATATTTGCGTGGAATGGCGTTATAAACTTGTAACTTTACGGTGCATTATATATCATCAGAAACTTCCCGCAAAGTTGTAATTTTAACTATTTTGAGTAAACAACTATGGTTTAAAGGTGCATCGGATTGTTTTGCATTGACATTGGACTGAACTCGTATCTTTTATTTTAATAACAGAAGAATACACCAAGATATTAAAATATTGTGCTACAAAAATAAAAAGCTAAAGCGTACAATACACAAATGGATCACAGGCACATGACATCAGACATACTATATTAAATAAGGATAGCTAGATTAACCAGCGATCTTTGTTTATACCATCAAACAATGACGTGCGTCTAAAGATCCATTTAACGAAGTATATATTGTACTGGTTCTATTCTAATTACTTCTCTTGTTTACACATCCCCTTTCTCCTTGTCGTGACGTGTATAATTAGCTGTCTGTCTTCAGGTAGGTACACAAATACAATAAGTTTTAAGATGCGGTAATATAGATATAATCCGCGTTAATTTAATATACAATCGTAAGCATTGTAGTGAGTCTTATTGCATGCACGAGGTATGTCTTAGAATTAATGAGAATCACGCTCAATTTGACATTTCAACAATTGTAAGTGGAGGGGGTACATACGCAACCAGAAGTGGTATGAGCCCGAGGTGTTTACTCTTGAATTCCAATATCACATCACACATATTTTTGTGTTAAACTGGGAAAGACTGCTTCAGAGACATGAAGATACTGTGTTGTCGTCACCACAAATTTTCCGATAGTATAAAGTTTTCAAAGATGAGCGCTGAACCATTAAAGATGATCATCACTACGTCGAAAATCGATAAAAGTGTGGTGAAGGTCCGTTCTGTGTTAGCACAAGACATACGGTTTGCACTCAGGATGATTGCAGATGAGATCAGCATGAATAAGGGTACCGTAATGTGACCGAGGAACTAGGCATGCGAAAAATGTGTACAACGCTAGGGCCCAAGAACTTATCTGATGAACAAAACGAAAATCGCTTCTTCATTTGTCAACAACTGTCGGATCGCTTAACAAACGAATCCAACTTCACGCACAGATTGATAACAGCAACGAATTGATTATTGTAGGAAAATTTGTTATAAGGTACTTGTGCATGCTTAGTAGTAATTAGCACACAATTAACGAAATAGTTTTTGTGATGTTTATTAATTATATTTCAACACTCATTTATTTCGACTCTATACTACCACTGCTAAATCGACACTATGTTGCTAGCACACGGCTAGGGATTGTACTCCCAATCCAAGTGCCAATAGTAAGAAATGCCATACACATATACACTACCGCTTAAAAGTGTTTAGGCACCCCTGTTTTCATGGATTATTCATATAGTATTATGTTTACCAAAAAACCATTATAATAAAATGAAGTACGTATTTAAAATGTAATTCAGTAAGATAAACACCCATTATATCGCATAAGGTTTACTATCATTTACCTGCACTTGGTCGGATTACCATAAACTGTTTATCGCGGTGCAATTACAATAACAACCTCTCTGAATTTACTGGGTAAATTTAGTCATCTGTTAGATTGTAGGTAATAATGTTTAAATTACCTTCCTAGAAGATTATAGTGAAATCTGTAACCTATGGTCAGTTGCAGTGTGGTATTTACTCTATTCACGTCGTTAGCGAATTATCGTGTGACAATTTTTTAAAATGCCTCCGCGAAGAGAAATTAGTACGGAAACACGTGCGCTTATAATAGCTTACCATAAAAGTGGCATAAGTAATCGACAAATTGCCAAAAAAATTAAAATACACCACGCTACGGTTGACTATAACAAAAAAAAATATCAGCAGTTTTCTTAATAAAAGACGGAATGGAAGTCCAAAAGCGACAACATCTGCAGATGATCGCAGAATAGTGGTTACCAGCAAGTTAAATAGACGCAAAACATCCCCGGAAATCACCGCAGAATTAAATGTTGGTCGCCAAAAACTAGTCAGTGTTTCTACAGTCAAACGTCGCCTGCAGAAAGCCGGGCCCCATGGACGTATTGCGATGAAAAAGCCATTACTACGCACACAAAACAAGCAAAAGCGACTTAAATGGGTTCGTCAACACCAACACTGGACCATAGAAGAGTGGAACAACGTCCTATGGACGGATGAGTCCAAATTTGAGCTGTTCGGAACCCGAAGACGCATATTCGTAAGAAGATCTGTGGGTGAACATGCCAGAGAAGAGTGTATTGCTGCTACCGTGAAGCATGGTGGAGGTTCTATCATCATTTGGGGCTGTTTTGCTGGCACTAGTGTAGGGGACATTGTAAAAATTGACGGTATATTAAAAAAGACCGCGAACTTTTGGAGAACCACGCAATACCTTCCGGAATTCGACTTTTGGGTCAAAATTTTATCTTCCAGCAAGATAATGACCCAAAACATTCTTCTAAATTATGTAAAGACTATTTACGCCATTTAGAAGAGGAAGGAACTCTCAAAATTATGGAATGGCCTCCCCAGAGCCCCGACTTGAATCCAATCGAGTTACTATGGGAAGAACTAGATCGGGAAGTACGGAAATCGGCTCCGACATCAGCTACTGACGTGTGGAACAAATTGCAATCGAGTTGGACCTCAATAACACAAGAAACTCTGACAAAACTTATTACGAGAATGCCTCGATTGTGTGCTGCAATTATGAAATCAAGAGGTCACATAGATGAAAGCAAAATTTAAATTAAGCGTTTTAATTTTCACATTTATTTAATATATTTTTATTCATGTACATAAAAAATAAATATTATTAACATTTTTGCTGAGTTTTTATACAGTTTTGCTGTCAGTGAGAGTGCCTAAACACTTTTGAGCGGTAGTGAATATGGCACAATACAAAAAAGGTATTTTATATCCATAGATTAAAGTTTTAATTAGATGAAGCTGCTAACAGTAGGACAATTTTGGTGTTCGTAAAATTTCAATGAATATTTGCATTTCCATATGAGTAATACCTCTTTATAATACGCTCGAGTTAAGATAAACCTACATATCGGCCATTCTGTACACACTCAAATATTTTACAGCGTAGATGTCTTGACAGTGAATAAAAACGGTTCCGTGAATTATGCATCCGCTGTATTTCAATCGCGATATTGAATTGATTCTTTGTATCCTTGTTAGTGTCCTATTTCCTTGTTTTCTGTGTTTTCTTACATAACATAAGGACCAGTCGGCAGTTTTGAACAAATGCCAACCTCTTTAACATATCTCAGAGCTTTCCCACATATATCTTTTCTTATTTTATTTCGTTCAACTGTTCTATTGATATGCGATTATTTCTGTTATTCTTACAAGAAGAATTCCTTGGAAAAATGCAAAGCAATCTTGTTCTCTAGAATCCCTCTAAAAGCTTTATATACACACCGTCAGTAAAAAGTTCAGGACGTTTGTGAAAATTTTACACATGAATTTTTTAGTTCTAATAAAGTTGCAAGTCGATTAGAAGTAAATGATTGGTAGTCTCTGCAAATGGAGGCAAATTTCAGAGTCGTGGGGAGAACAACGTGGAGAAACGGGTACCCGTATCAAAGCACGCTTGTTCATTATTATTCGACTGGTTGTTGCGAATGTTTCTCAGTACACACATACTTAGAAAATGTCGCATTTAGGTACGTTTCGGAAACGGAGTATTTCGAATAAACTAGAAAACGTAATAGAGAGTATGTCGGATTTAGAATACGAAAGTGATAGAATTAAGTGTGTAAGGTGCGACAACTATTTGACGTGTACCATCAGGTGGAAGTGTAGATGCCACCTAAAACAATGTTCTGCAATCCACTGCAAATAATACAGCGAACAAATACTGTTTGACGTAGGTGTTTGTTTTATTCTATGCAATGTACCGTTCACTTTACTAGACCAGCAAGCAATTGTCTCCTTCTGGAGCAAGTATCCGGATTGTACATCACCAAGCCGGACATCGTTAAGAAACTTTATGTCATCTATTCGTGACTATGTTGAAAGAAGAATTAAAGCGGGATTGAAAGATAAAAAGTTGTGGTTGTGTGTGGACGAAACAACCAATGTTCCAAAATATCTTTCTATAAGGTATGTTACGTTCTCCTGGTTTGAAGAACAGCGCCGCTGTAGCCTGCTCGTAAATTCCTGAATTACTTGACCAATACTTACTTATAGAGGTATGTTCGCTTATTTACTAATGGAAAGGTTGTACAGTGAAACTCAATGCGCATGCGCAAAAAAATATATTTAAAAATAAAATGGTTACACGGTTTCCACTCTTGCCTATGTACATGTACGATGTACGTAAGATATATATATTTGCAATAATTGCAGTTATTCGAGCTCTCTTATACATGTAATGTACATTAGCATGTATATATGTATTTTCATTGGTAGCAACATAAAGTAATGCCTCAGCATGTACGTTGCAAATCTATGTCTTAATTCTGTTTAAAAGGTTAAACTCTTATATGCTTCCGCTGAAGCTTTGTTAGAGGCATGTACTAATGCCTCTATCTGTTTGCATGCACCACTACCTTTTATAGGAGCCAACCCTATTTATTTCTTAAATTTATAAGTGCACCTCGGTGTTATGCTTATTTATATGTCCCTTTCCGGGAGCCTAATATACTTTCCTTGTTTTAAATTTGCCTAAGGGACTTGGCCCTGTATTATTGGCATGTATTTGTACTTGAACCAAATACGTTTGTTATTTTCACATTTATAGGGAACCCACCCTATCTCTTAGAGCTTGAACGCCTGGTCGAGGGCGACAGTAGCGATAATAGCCGATCTCAATACAAAAGTAATGTCACAGCTACCCAGGCGTTCTCGTTTGAAATATTACGCTATGTGCAGCTAGCTCTCTACTACTGCGCCCCAAAGAAGGGAAAAATCCAGTAACCAGCAAATGTGCGAACTGCGCACCGACAAGTAAAACGGAGCGATGATGCCGACACTACATAAGAAAACTGGTCCGTGAAACTCGTCCGCTACGACGAGCAACTAAATGAAAAAAATGAAAAAGTCCCGATACGACAAGGACCGAACAAACGTACAAAAGACAACGGGCGCTGCGGCCGCAACGACCGTCAGCAAGAAGCGGAGTGATCGTACTTGTAGAAAATGTCTATACATGCGCGCCGACAATCTCACCAAAATAATTTCCGACACAAACTTAACCGAAGAATAAAAATATGTATAGACGACAATGGACACAGTAGCCTCACGTACGATGGTAGAAAATCGAGAATTTATACTTATTAAAAAAATCTATACATGCGATTCGACGACGTTACCAAATGACTCCCGCCAGAAATAAATGAATAGACAACGTCCTCGACGATTCCCGCCAAAACTAGAAAATCTTAGAAACCTCTAATAATCATACGACGACGTTACTGTACACGTTACGACCAGGTACGAAAGGTGACCGAGAGTACACGATCGCTAATACCTCGACCGTCGCGCGGGAGACGACTGCCTATGCTTGTGTACCTTAAATTTTAAGAAAACTCCCATTACTTATTCGACGACGTTGCACTGAATGATTTTTAAATTAGGCAGTTTTAGCTAGCGTAATGTGAATGGCCGACTTGCATACATATACAATGCATAATGTACATACATATTAAAATAAAATTGGATATAAGAGAGTAAAATAAATAAATATAAAAATGAAAATAAAGTAATATTCTAAATGAAAATAATAACGGTAACCCATACGGTTGCAAAGAAGATAAAATACATAGTAGTAAAAAATTTATAAAATACAAAAAACAATGTTAAGTCCTTAACAAGGTACAACATTTGCATACGAATTTTTGTTCAATCTATTTATGTTTAAGGATTAATTCACAAAAACCGAAAATCTGTGAAGGTGTGTTGCACTCTCTCAGAGTGAATTTCAGCACAAACAACAAATTTTTATTGTCAAGTCCCAACATTACTTACCTACTGCTAATATTAATTAAAATCTGTATTTGATATTCGGGATCCTTTTTTTGTAAGTTGGAAAATTGAATCCGTGAGTCCTTCTTTATACTGCGCACCTATTATCTATTGACTTTATCGCTGCATAAAAAATATGTAGTGTAGCACAGCTTTCCCCGTAAATTTAGAGTTAATATATTCACGAACAAAAGCTACCATCACCCGCTAGCCAGTCACGACATAGCGAATAGGCTAAGTCGTTTATCATTTCTATATTCTTAACGTCCTTCGAACAGGCGGATTTAATAAAATGTTGAATTGCGCATCTAAAATCCTTCAAACGGCTATTAGCAGTAAAATTCGAATCGTATATAACGTTTAATCCTCTTCGGAAAGTTACGAACATCTACACTACGATCAATTGGTGATGGTAGCTGGCGTAGCGCTAGATCGCAATAGTTTACCAAGTACAATCGAAGGGATTTACATATTTATAATTTTGACTCGATTCAGCGAAGTGGGAGGAAGTAAACCCGAGAAATGCGAGTCGGTATTATATTTTCGGGACCGGCGGTGATGGCTTTGCGTACGTGTTTTCGAGCGGTATTGTTTTGTATTTGAGGAACAATAGAATCTTAAATACGCACATCTCGAGGCGTAAGATCTTTAAAATACATTAAAACTTCTACATATAATAGCGTATTTCCGTTTCCATAACGACTCGGCATCCACACCTTAAGCACAGCTTTAATTTGAGATGACGTAATTCTGTTCGCAAGTGCATTAAGGGGCCAATCATCTTATGGTCACTGCGAATATTTATTTGTGGTGAATCTCATCGCGATTTTAAATATCTACATTCAGCTACACGTAGATGGAAAATTATGCCAACAAACTAAGGACTAATATTTCGAGGACGACCGGAAATGTTTCCGAAATCGGCAAGACATGGCTCACGAAAATTGAAGTGAATCATTGGTCGGCAAGGTCAACGTTCTTTATGACAACTGTCAAAATTTCAGACGTCTACTATTAATAGTTGTTGTTTAGGAGTATATTTTTTGTAGCCAGTCAGGCGGTTTCGCAAAAATCGTACAGTGACAAATCACTTTTGGGTGGCTGGGAAATCCGCCACGGAAATTCGAAATATTTCGCTAGAGGTGCATGGCAAATGTACTCCATCATTTTCGACCATCAGCTTCTAGGCGACCCAATTCAAACGTTGCCGCACAAGCAAAAGTGACAAACTACGTAGTGGACGTCCAAAAAACCGCTATCAACGATGAAATGGTAAAGATTCATGATGTCGTGTTAGCCGATCGTCGATTGAAGCTGAAAGACCTAGCAGGGACAGTAGGGACTCATAGGAACGCGTTGGCCATATCCTACATGAGATTGTGGATATGAGAAAGCTTTCGGCGCGATGGATACCGCGTCTGCTCACACTGGAGCAAAAACAAAATCGGGTGACCGTTTCCAAGGAGTGTCTAGCCAGGATCCAACGCAATCCAAGGGATTGCTTCGTGCGTTTCGTAACCGTGGATGACACTTGGATCCACCACTACATACCGGAGACCAAGGAACAGTTGAAGTAGTGGAATTTTCCGGGCGAATCGGCTCCGAAGGAAGCAAAGACCGTCGCATCGGTCGTAAAAGACATGGCGACCATTTTTTGGAATTCCCAAGGTGTGATCCTCATCGACTATCTGCAGAAGGGAAGGACGATCAGGAGGCAATACTACAGCGACTTATTGACCCAATTACGTGGGAATTTTTAAGGAGAAACGGACTCGTTTGAGCGAAGAGAGTGCTTTTACAGCACGACAATGCACCGGCTCATTCATCCTGCATCGTCGTGTCCAAATTGAATTAGTTGCGTTACGAATTAGTCCCTCATCCTCCATATTCATCAAACCTAGCCTCCAGTGATTCTTCCTATTTCCAAACCGGAAAAAAATCATTGGGAGGAAAGAGATTTGCCTCAAATGAGGAGGTCAGCGCTGCTACAGATGAATATTTTGCAAACCTCGAAACATTCTACTTTTCCGACCGCTTGAGGAGACCGGAGCTCCGTTTGAAGAAGTGTAT
The DNA here is from genome assembly GCA_023509865.1 of Trypoxylus dichotomus. NCBI lineage: Eukaryota > Metazoa > Arthropoda > Insecta > Coleoptera > Scarabaeidae > Trypoxylus > Trypoxylus dichotomus. Next base: position 43,832,883 of record CM042081.1, read on the forward strand.
TAGTCTTTGAGAAGACTGCATCGAAAATTAAAAATAAAAAACCGCACCAACAATGTGTTTTTTCTTGTCGATTCCGGAAACATTTCAGGTCGTCCTCGTATTGCCCCTTCCTTACGAACTTTCGTTTGCCGATTTACAGCGGCAGTTGTTAAAGAAATTTAACTTTTGCGGCAGCCGTAAAGTACACCGCGTTATCCGTAACATTGTTTCATAAAACTATTCGATTTAACCGCGCGCATTTATTATTTACGAGTTCGCTTTTGTATTTCAATTAGTTTAATGTTACCTCTGCGGTTCAGCGCAGGCTGCTTATACCCGCGTGCACAAACGCAGGTTGGAAAGAATTACCGTCAAGCGCAGAATTACGCTTTTGGTTCGTTTTTCTTGGTTTATTATCGGAGTAACAGATGGCCTCAGTTCCTCATAAAGTAATGAAATATGTTTCTGTGGAGGCGTCCTATATATTCTCTTTGTAGAGGCTAGGTTATACCGAGTTACTCAACATATCAGCGAAATATTATTGCATTATACACACTTACGAGATGTTGGCCCTGGAATGCGATGAATATTTTGTTATGAGACGTTAAACAGGTAACAACTAGCTTCCTTATCTGATGCAAGAAACATGATTCTTATCATTGAGAATATAAATTAAATAGTGGAATTTTCCTGGTTAACACCACGTCTTTAATTGTATGAGTCTGCCTATGTATTCGCTTTCAGTTCCATGGAGCTCTTTCTGGGTTGCTGCATGTCCTATCGCTGCTGTGAAAAGAATGAATGAATTCTGACACGGTTTCAACCCAAAACCCAAGTTCTTTAAAAGAAAACAAATACGGCGGAAATCTACAACAAAATCAATATTTAGAATATGTACGAATTTCATAGTTTGTGTATAATTAAGGTGCAGTGAGTGTATTTAATTTCCTTGGCTAACGTAAATATGTCCTGTTTTTTGAACATAAAATCGTATATACATCGCAAAAAGGTTTTGCGTAATTCGTTTGTGTACCACGAGAATGATTTTATGACTAAAGGGGCTCTTAAATATATCCTAATATGCTCCAAGAAACAATTAGTATGATTATTTAAATAATATAGGTACCAAATGAAAACAGAAACTCATATTTGGCATTCTTACTAAGCAGATACGGTAAAAGAAATTATATTTTTCAAAAAAGGATTACAGGATAGTAGCTTTATATTTGATATTGCCACCCTTGTTTCTTATGTCCACTCGCATTCGATTAGTTGATTCTGTAGCAGTACTCTGAAAAATGGTCGCCGCAAATATAAATGTAATTCGTTTGCTGATGATAAGGTTCGAAATTGCCAGTAATAATAATGAAACACCTATCAACACAATTAAACGACATAATTTGATGGTTCGTCTTGATGCGTAAAGTGAAACAGAAAGCTGCTATTCTAGAATTTTCGCAATCGCACAGTACACATTTCGTAGATTTGTAGATGAAGTATATACGGCTATACGGAAAGAAGGATTAGAAGCAATAGAAGCTGAGGATAAAGATTGTATTCTAGAAGAAGGAGGTATTGTAACTTTAGAATACAAAACCAATGCTGTTATGTACTGGAAACGCGAAAGAAAAGACGACTTGCGTTGAATATTGCCCAGCAAAAGTCAGGTATGCAGCAATTGTACAGATAAATGGTGAAGTAACATTGTGACATAGCCATTTTATGTAGTTTGAATGGTTACTAGAAATACGAAAAACTTTTTGTACTGGCCCTTAATGTATCTTCGAAACAATTTCATATAGAAGTTAAAAATTATTTTAGGTTCGTTTTGTTTATTAAACAATTTAGTTCTATTACCCATCATATTTTTGACAGGCACAAATATGTATAAATGACAATCCGTGAAATCTACAGCGATTTTGAAAAACATATAGCCGTAGAATTGCAACTTTAACTGAAATTATGTTATACGTTTTGGAAAGCGTACACACGAAGGTTATCTTGTAAGTTTTGCGTATAGACCTGGAATAAAACAGTAGATAGCTTCTAAAGACTTCATTGTTTTTCGAAGTATTCTCCACGAAGATAAACGCACTTTTGCATACGCTCGAATCAAGTCTGGAGGTAGTTATTCCACTCCTCTATTGGAACAGTCAAGATTGCGTTTTTAAAGGCATCGACTGTTCCTTCTGATGACTGGAATCTTTGACCACGCAGTGCGTTCTTGATTTTCGGAAAGGTAAAGAACTCGTTGGGACTTGGTTCTGGATTGTATGAAGGATGGTCTAACAATTCGACGTTTTGTTCTGTTAAAAGTTCAACTATCTTACGCTCTGTGTTCGAATTTGCATTGTTTTGGTGGAAGCCCATTCGTTGTTCGGGATTGGTTCTTGGTAGCACATCGATGACTTGCAGTAACAGTTCCTTGATGTTGTAGAGGAGTTGTTGCTGCATGATGTGTTTTCGAAACAATTGTCACTACGATCATTTTGGAGACACTTCGAAAATGGATGACTTTCGTCGACTTTTTTCTCTTTGGAACATCCAAACAGGCAGCTGGCGTTTATATTCCGGCTCGTGTGAATAAATTTACGATTCGTCACCGCTGACGATATTGTACACGTTTTTAGAGCTTCCGGCGTTGGAGCGGTCTAGAGTTTTTTGACACCAATTCAGCTTAGCTGCTTTCTGTTCTTGGGTCAATGGATGCGGTATCCAACCGGAAACTAGTCTTTTACACACAATTCTTCATGCAGAATATTTTTAACTATCGCGATATGAAAGATGTTTTCTTAAGTGACTGCAGTTTTGGTTCATGTGCTCTTGAATCGTCGCTAAGGATTAATCCGTTTACATTTGAATTCTCCATACGAACAAGAAACTGTTGACTGATGTGGTGGTTAATTGCTGAAAACAGTAGCCAACTCGGCAAAAGTATTCTTGTATTGATACTTGTCTTGTAAAACTATAAAAAAATATTGGACGAAAATGATCTCGGTTTAATTACATATTTTTTTCGTCGTGAGTACAACAGTAGATGTATCCACTGAAACTTTGGATTCAGATTAACTAAAGATGGACGTTAATTTGTAGTACCGGAATTTGATCAGTGGCGCCTTCTGTGTGCCAGTGTGCAAAACTTAAAAAACATCCCTCGTAAATGCCTCATTACACCACAATTTTATAAAATCGTGAGTGCTTCTATAACCGACAATAGAAAACATAAAAGTTTTAATCTTCTTCTCGAATCTTTTCATATGAAACAGCTGGAAGTAGTATACGACAAGCAAAGAAGGCAGAACATCATTCTTCAGAATACTGTCGCTAGCTTAATAGCTCCTCGATTTGGGAACAATCAGTCACCGTGTGCTTTCTTACGATTAAAAGCTCTTCGTCAGAAACTATGCTCTCTACAGCGCCTTCCTGTCTCAGAGCTCGCTCAACCGACGAAAGAATATGGGGTAAGTGCGCTAGCAAAGTAATTTGATTCTCTGTATCGATTTTTTAAATGAATTAAGGAAATGTCGCGCGTTGAAGGGTTGAACAAAGCGTCCCTTGACGGTATCCTTTCCAACTAGAATTCGTTCAGTAAATAATAGTTTATTCCTTCCGGGAATTCGTTTACTAGTTAACGGGTTCTTTTCCTTTATTTCGTACAAAATAGGACAAAAACAAAATCGAATTGCTCGTTGGAATAAAAAGCAAAACAAAGCAATTCTCATAGGTTTACATTGCATCGTAGATAATATCTTTTCTTACGAAATAATTCGTAAATTGTAATCGGCGTTTCGTTCTCAGTTGCATGGAGTTTCTTCTAACACATGGGCTGAAGAGTCCCGGGCCTAACACATAGATGAGGCTAGTTTTATTGCAGTCACCTTTCTCTCAGTTAGTACTAACCTTCAAAAGACAGCTGTTAAAATTCGGTATTTTGGGATGTGCGTGGTGTAATATTCATCGACTATCTTTATAAAGTAAATACCATCAACAGTGAATATTATATAGCGTTTTTGGAGCTTTTGAAGGCCGAAATTGCAAAGAAACGACCGCATATGGCAAAGAAAAAAATTTTGTTTCATCAAGACAACGCACCGTGTCACAAGTCAATCAAAACAATGGCAAAACTACATGAATTGAACTTCGAATTGCTCCCACATCCTCCGTATTCACCAGATTTGGCTCCCAGCGACTACTGGCTGTTCGCAGACCTCAAAAAAATGCTCGCCGGTAAGAAATTTCGCACGAATGAAGAGGTTATCGCTGAAACTGAGGGCTATTTTGAGGCAAAAGATAAATCGTTCTACAAAAGTGGTATTGGAATGTTAGAGCGGCGCTGGAATGATTGCGTTGCTCTTGATGGAGATTACGTTGATGAATAAAGCTAATTTTGAATCAAAAAAGCCGTGTTTTCTTTGTTAGGCCCGAGACTTTTCAGCCCATGTGTTAGTTTGCTGGATGTCGATGAAGAATGATATGTGCAAATGGTCTTCTTTTTTGGAAGATAACAATGTGAGAAGCACCAGAGTGCAATCGCGACTCAGAAAGCTTGACATTGCATCATATCCACTAGTCAGATCAAATTCAATCTTATTCATTCTGAGAAGAAGTATCTAATATCAAAGGAGAAATAATTAAACTCTTCAATGGGTGATTGAGAAGTATTAGCCGTGTTAGAAGTGAAGTCACTAGAGAAAGCATCTACGAAGGTTTGAAAAATCTCATTAGCTTTATCAAGAACGTTGTTATTAAGTTATACAAGTACTAATTCGGGAAGAGCGGCGACAGTCAATATATCTTTCGAAAAGGTTTGAATTGTGAGCAATACTATTCTCGGTGTTACTCAGATACTGTCCAAAAATTACCTTGGTTTCATTCTTAATCAAAACCATATCTTAAACGCGAGTAATCATTTGAGTAATTGACGGATTTAGTTCTTCTGTGTTAATTGTAAATCTACAGTTTCATGTGGTTTTAAGTATTGGCATTGAACCATGGAGTAAGCCGAAAATTTCTGTATTCATCACAGGTCCATAGACGTTGGGAAAGTTGGCCTTCGAAAACTTGAATTTGGGATTGTCTTTTTGGAAGAGAAGTATATCATTGCAAAAATAAATTTAACTCTAAATGTTGAAAATTTATTCGAAGTGGATAGTACAGTATTAAAAACAATTGCCGTATTCAATAAGGTATTTTCTTCCGGTGAAAGTGGTTTATTAAGGTGGAAAAGTATAGAACAATGTGGAGCGGTGAAGTGCGCGGAACGTAGAAACGGGTCCCCATATCAAAGCACGCTTGTGCAGTATTATTCGTCTGGTCGTTGTAAGTACTTGTCAATATATACATGCTTAAAAAATGTTGCATGTAGCTATGTAGGTATCTAGGAAACGTACTAGCGACTATACTGGATTTAGAATACGAAAGCGATAGAATTAATTGTGTAAACTGTGACAACTATTTTACGTGTACCAACAAGTGGTGAACCGTCATCCCTATCGTACTTGCTTCCAAAAGAGTTGGAAAATGTACTAGCGATGAAATTTTAACAGTCGTGTTGAGGGCATTGAACAAATTTCTAGTTTCAACAACCCAACTTTTAATGCGTGTGAGTGATGGTGCTGTTAACATGCTTTCTTTAGGCCGATCTCTTAAAGAAGAGAGTGACAATCTGTTGCATGTAACACGTAAAATCCATGCTTCAAACCTTGTGGCGCAATTGATCCTTAAATGCTATCCACGAGTAAATGCTTTAATAACTCATACGAAAGCAGTATTTCTATACTCCTCAAAAAGTACAAAAAGATCTCACGAAGCGTAGAAGGTACAATTCGATCCACGACATGCGAAAGCTATCGAGAAAAGCCAGAAAATGTTTCAAGGTATAGTCAGGTAAATTGCGATTTAGAAAGAGTTCGCAAGAACTACTATGGACTAGCGGAGGTAATCGAAAAATTACAAAATGATTCGATGTTGTTTGTGGATTCTATTCAAATTGTGGATGATGTTCACTCACACCTATGTACGGCAGAAGGCGAAAATAAAATGAAAGTATAATACGAAAATTTGAAAGTGTTATTGACAAAGATTTAGGTGTTCTCATACTAAGACAAATTCGTGAAGGTGCGCCGAATGATCCATTAAGTTGTCAGGGTTGCGAGTACGCAAACGCTACTGAACACTTCCCTTGTAACTTGCCCTACTTTGCCGGGACTAGTTATATAGGTTAGCGACCACGTATTAATGTCTACCAAGAACTTTTTAACCACTTTAACGTAAAATACCTTTAATAATTCTAGCAATTCTGCCTGCGAACTGCTTATTACATATTTAAGAAAATAACTCCGAATTACACGTTTTCACTTCTCTCTTTGAGAAGTAACAATTAAGAGTAACATTAGACTACCGCACTAGAACCTAACGGCGATATCAATCAAAGTACCAAGCAATCTGCTTTGCTTTGTATAAATATCGAACTTGCATTAAAGCAACAAGGCGTCCTTCTAGCAAGTAAATCAGATAACTTTTGATTTAATGGTACTTACATTATTCGAACTGAGTAATTAATAGAAAAAGATGCAGCTAGAATACTCGGATGCCATACACTCGCGAACTTAATGGATTAAAGAATTGCGAAACAATGTGAACCGGTCCGCTTTTGCTTAAGAGTAATAGTAGTCGATTACAATATATTTATGTATATACATTAGAATCTTAAGTTATAATCGTAGTACTGTAGATGGAACGGTTTTGAAGCTAGTTTTAGCCTAACTTTCCCGGTCAATGTTTTGCTATATAGGCTTACAACGGACTGACTGATGAGTTAGCGTTTACTTAATATTACTAGGTCTAACAGGATAATCGCATGCAAGGTAGTTGTGTCCAAAATTCAATTATAGTTTACGGAAAGCTTTTTGACAGGGGTAAGATAGACGTCTAAAACTTTCGAAAACCAATATCGGCGTTACATAGATAAGTGTTTGCCCCTGAGATTTCACTATTATATATATATATATATATATATATATATATATATATATATATATTGAATTTCGCTCCGCGCGCCAATTTCGCCGGGACTTCCCCGAGTAAACCGGAGATTTACCGACTTTAATCTTTCGGTACAAAGGCAGCCTATATCGTGCATTTCGAATTAGGGACTTCCCCAAGTTGGTCGGCGATTTACCGTTCTTATTCTTTGGGTGTACGCTTTCGATTGAATCTGCTTTCAATATTAGCCTGATGTCTATGCGGAAAAGACGCAGTGGGCGATACATTTATTGTAGAAATGGCTCCAAATAGAAAAATTCTCACGCTTAAACAAAAAAATTGAGATTGTTGAAGTTTACAATAAAGAGAAATTAAGTATAAGGAACTTATCCAAGCGTTTTAATATTGGAAAAACACAAGCTGCAGATATAATTAAACATAAAGAAATCCTTCTAAACAAACGGATGCCGAACAGCAATTTGAAGGAAAAAAGAAGTTTTTTGACGGGTGATGGTACTAAAATTGACAAATTGTGTTATGACTGGTTTACAGCAGCTCGGCATAAGGTGATTCTTTTAACAGGTATTTTTTTAGATAAGGTTTTCTTGTATTAATGCTTTGATTTTCTTTTCATGTTAAATTCTAAAATAGATAAAAAACTGAGATTAGCAATAGGGTTTGTCGTGACAAAAATGCAAAAAGTTTTAAAGTAATTTCGGGAGAAGAGGCTTCGGTTAATGCTGAAGATGTTTCATCGTTTTTAAAAAAATGTCCTTCTTTGATTAAGGGATATTCACCGAGAGACATCTATAATGCCGATGAGACAGGCCTGTATTTTAGGGCTCTAGCCGACCAAACGCTCACATTAAAGAAGGAAAAATGTGTTGGAGGTAAGTATCCCAAAGAGAGGTTTACAATTTTGCATTGTACAAATATGGCGGGTGAAAAAGAAAAACTCCTAGTCATTGGTAGGGCAGCTAAACCCAGAGCTTTTAAAAACATTAATATAAATAACCTGCCTGTAACTTGGAAATACAATAAGAAAGCTTGGATGACAGGACAAATTACGGCAGAGCGGTTGCAAGACCTAGATTGGAAAATGGCTAAAGAAAAAAGAAACATTTTTTTATTTTTAGACAATGCGGGATCTCATCCGAAAGACGTTCGCTGACATAATATAAAAATATTATTTTCACCCCCTAATTGTACATCAGCTTGTCAATCACTTGACCAGGGGATTATAAAGAATTTTAAAACTTATTACCGCAGTCTAATACTCAAACATCTGCTAGTAAACATGGAAACTGCTGGTACAACTTTTGACTTAATAAGGAAAATTACACCACTGGATGCAGTTTATTTGGCAAAAACCGCTTGGGACCAAGTAACCAAAGAGACAGATCAAAATTGCTTCCGCAAAGCAGGATTTAATCATGTAAATATACAAAGTGAAGACTAGTTAGCTGAGGCTGATACATTTGACCTAGAAGATGATTTGCCTCTTAGTGTACTTTCAGATATCCTCAGAAATAAGAATTTATTGAAATTGACGGATAATGAAAACCTTAATGATTTTTTGAACGTAGATGAAGATTTGTATGTTGAAGATCCAGATTCAGAAATTGCAAATCCAGTTGAAATAGAAGAACTTTCGGAAGATTCTGATGTCGATGGGGTTCCAGTGCCAACAGAAGCTCTCCCAAAATATGGTAAAGCTATTATCCTGACTAAGCAGCTTAAAAGTTTTGTGGAAAATCACGGAGATACAGAGTCTTTGGAGTTTCTTTCTAAATTAGAAATACGATTTCAAGGCGCCATTTTAAAGAAAAAGAGAAGACAAGTAACGATATATGAATTTTTGCGTCCTTAAAGTGACTATTCATTTCATTGTTTTGTATTACATACTACATCTATGTATCTATGTACATATATTATATTTTGTATGAAAGTATATATCTAAAGGGAATAAACTTTTATTTCTTAAGTTTAAAGTTTCTTATTTATTTTAAAAACATTTACATACATATACGATTTAAATGTCCCAGTTTCTTTAATATATTCATTTTTCGTTAAAACACGATTTTTGTTGTATCTACTACATATTTCTCTTATGCGGATACCTCTCCTGAACGGACATCTTCAGTTGGTCCCGTTGGTGTCCGTTCAAGGGAGATTTCACTGTATGTATATATATATATGGTGGTGGAAAATCTCAGGCTCGTTAAAATTTTTAACTGGGTTCTTTGAATTGAAATTTTGACTTATTTGTTTTGAATTAATTGAAAATGTTTTCCAAATTAAAATACCAAGAAAAGATATGTATATATACCGCTTTTTTACAGAAGAAAATGTTTTTATAAAAAACCTAAGGCAATCCCTGACTAGCTAAACTTGAAATATTCTAATTAATTTACGAAACTAAATATGAGATAGAATTAATTTCGAAGAAATTAAAAAGATTCGACGTCTATGACCTTTGAAATGGTACTCACTGGCTCGGCTTTAGGATGGACTGGCCGTCGGCTTCCAACGTAAGTGTCCGGAACTTCCAAATTTTGTATGTAGTATCAGCTGATACACTTTATTATTGAATATAATACGAAGATATTTATAATTTTACGGAGTTATATGAGAAAAATAACGACTTATTCTTTCTTAGGAGAAAAGAAATGCCAACATCTCTCACTTTCTTTTCGCGATCTTCGTCTGTCTGTTCTTATTTTGTTTTATATCCAGGGCAACGCATTGTTTCGCCTGTACGCCTGTATGGTAGACCATTTCAAGGCGCCCTCATACTTTCTATTCCTTCCGTTCTACTCTGTAAATTGATAATATTAGCGAAATAACTTTACATACTATTTAGAATCAAAAGTGTTTACGCAGTAATTTCGGGGAGAGTTATGAAGTTTATATTTTTCTTACGAACTAGAATACAACGCTCTTAACAAACTTTTTAACAAAAATGGTTCAATTTCAACCTTGAATTAAGTTCAGATAATTAGTAATTATAAAGATGGCCCTTGTGCCACATTCTACAGTGTAATTAATTTTCGACATTCTTACGTACATCCTCTTTTATGCAACCTAAATTAAAGGGCATGGCTTATTCTTAGTCGCTAGAAATGTTTGAACGCGTACCATAAAATACTCCGTTATAAAAATAATTAACGAAGTTCGTTGAAGTAGCCTTCATTCCCAAAGGACTTCGCGAGATAAATTCTCCTCGATGCATAATACGTTTTAAATATTCAGAATCACTTCGAATTTTATATAGAGAGGGAATCTATTAACACAATCGGCACGGAAAGTTTCCTTAGCGTCGGTGCTGTTGAATTTTTCTCTGTTATTAACATCATTAAAACGTGAACCGAAGCGAAGTGCACAACTTTGTATGAAAGTTTGCTCCGATTTTTTATTTGGATCGTTTGTTTTGCTCCGCGCTATTAGATTGAAACTTCTAGAGAGAGAGTTTTGTTATTTATTACGTTTCCACGCAGTATTTCTTCTTTTCACTGCGTTTTATACGTACCTTACTTGAATAATAATGTTTGGCCCTTTTATACCGGGCCCTTGACTTGATAGAGTTGGGCGTGTAAGTTAACGCGATCGCGAAATTTATGGTTTCGCGTACTCCGGATAGGTTCCTTCTTAAGTGTGTATTCCAGCCACTGCGGTGTTCTATCATAAATGCTGCAATCAGGAAGTCGTTATGATGAAATATTTCTGCCATAAAATTTTAAATTAATTTCACTTAGATGAATCAGTAAACGAATTTAAGGTAGGGGGTTAATTGTACTTGCGTGTTCTATACTTGAGAAATTTTAACAAATACCTTCAGGTCTGTTGATTGGAATATTAAGACAACGTGTATAGGAACTATGTAGTATAGCAAAATATTAAAAAGAAAATGGATGCTGTTATTAGCTATGGATGCAGAATTGTACGTCATCAGATGTACCTCAAGGATCCAATTTGGTACCGTTATTGTTATAATTATAGCGAAAGTCCTACGGTCTTTACCGCATCTCGCATTTCGATCTTCAGTCGTCTCTACCGTCTACCTATCTCCACTCATTCTTTATACATGTCTATATCATATAAGCTGTTTTGTTTCGATTCGACCCGCACTAGCAATAACTCTTCCTGTTCTTTCTCGTATCTCTTCGTCTCTTACATGTTTTAATTCTGATACTAAGCAGACTCTTCTCAGGAAGTCCATTTCGTGTCTACATTCGTTTTTGTGCTGCTTGTCATCTGCCAGCTCTTTGCACCGTATGTTAGAATGGGTTCCACAACGGGTTTATATATTTTTATCTTTGTTTCCAGTCTTAATCCTTTAGACCACAGCAAGGAATTTAAGGCCTGAGTTGCTTTTTTTCTCTGTTTTATTTTATTTCGTATGTCTATTTTCGTCTGTGTCTTCCTCGTTAAGCATTTTTCCATTCAGCCTGTCACGTTTATTGCTAGTCCCAATGTTCGTATTCTTGTCTCAATTTTCTGAACATGTAGTCCATATCTCCTTCAATACAAGTTATAATTACCTAATCCATCTTCCATATTACATTGATATACGAGGGGAGATCCAGAAGTGCGTGGAATGAAAGGGTTTTAAATAAAATAAAACAATAAATCTATTTTTCCTTTTCAATATAATCACCCTTAAGCACAATACATTTATTAGATCTATGAATTAATATTTCTAAACCATCATAAAAATATTTTTTATCTTTCGCCTCAAAATGGGCCAAAGTTGCCTACTTTACCTCATTGTCGTCGGAAACCTCTCTTCCACGTAAGTCTTTTTTTAAATTGGGGAACAAATAAAAATCACTAGGTGTCAGGTCTGGACTTCCGAGTGGATGGACTACTGATTGAAAGCCATGCTGGTGCAGGGCAGCCATTGCAACTTTGCTCTTGTGAACCGGCGCATTGTCTTGTAAGAGCAACACACCCTTGGTCAATTTTCCTCGACGTCTTTCCTTGATGGCCTCCTTTAATTTTTCTAATATCGCTGCGTAATATTCTCCGGTTATGCTCCTACCTTTTTCTTTGTAATGAATCAATAATATCCCCTCACAATCCCAAAAAACAGTAGCCATCAACTTTCCAGCCGATTCTCACACTTTGAATTTCTTTGGCGATGGTGTCCCCTTTTTATGCCATTGCATGGACTCCTGTTTGGACTCAGGCTCAAAGTGATGAACCCATGTTTTATCTCCGGTAACAATCCGCTGCAAAATCTGTGCAGGTTTGTCTCCACACAGCTCCAAAAATTGTTTGGACGCACAGACGCGCTGCTGTTTCTGCGGCGGCGTCAGCATTCTCGGTACCCATCTTGCAGTGACTTTTGTCATGCCCAGATGGTCATGTAGGATACGCAAAATGGTGGTATCTGATACTCCAACTAATGCACATAATTGTTTTTTCTGCAAACGGGCATCTTGCAGTAGAAATTTTTGCACTTTTTCGACGATGTCTGATGTGGTGGCCTCAACTGGCCGTCCTGAGCGGGGTTCGTCTTCGATCGACTCCCGACCATGTTTAAAAACACAATGCCACTTATAAATCATCGATTTACTAGGGCATTGAAATTTTTGCACTTTAAGTTAATTAATTATTTGGAAGTGTATGGGAAATATCATGCAAGTAAGTTCTAAAATTTAGATATAGAAATCTTCCCGAGCACGATACAGATCTTCTCTGTATAGGTTTAGGGATCATAGTGATATTATGCGTAGTGATGCTATGCTTTAGATTCGTACAAAGAAGCATGTAAATTGTATACCATGCAACTAGCTAGAGTAGTATACAGTGAAATCTCCCTACATAGATACATAAATGTAGTATGTAATACAAAACAATGACATGAATAGTCACTTTAAGGACGCAAAAAATCATATATCGTTGTTTGTCTTCTCTTTTTCTTTAAAATGGCGTCTTGAAATCGTATTTCTAATTTAGAAAGAACCTCCAAAGACTCTGCATCTCCGTGTTTTTCGACAAAACTTTTGAACTGTTTGGTCAGGGTAATAGCTTTACCATAATTTGGGATAGCTTCTGTTAGCACTGGAACCTCATCGACATCAGAATCTTCCAAAAGTACTTGTATTTCAACTGGATTTGCAATTTCTTCTTCTGAATCTGGATCTTCAACATACAAATCTTCATCTACGTTCAAAAAGTCATTAAGGTATTCACTAACCGTCAATTTCAATAAATTCTTATTTTTGAGGATATCTGAAAGTACACTAAGAGGCAAATCATTTTCTAGGTCAGATGTATCAGCCTCAGTTAACTGGTCTTCACTTTGCATATTTACATGATTAAATCCTGCTTTGCGGAAGCAATTTTGAAATGTCTCTTTGGTTACTTGGTCCCAAGTGGTTTTTGCCAAGTAAACTGCGTCCAGTGGCGTAATTTTCTTTATTAACTCAAAAGCTGTACCAGCAGTTTCAATGTTTACTAGTAGATGTTTGAGTATTAGACTTCGGTAATAAGTTTTAAGATTCTTTATAATCCCCTGGTCAAGTGGTTGACAAGCTGATGTACAATTAGGGGGCAAAAATAATATTTTGTATTATTTAAGCGAACGTCTTTCGGATGAGATCCCGCATTGCCTAAAAATAACAAAATGTTTCTTTTTTCTTTAGCTATTTTCCTATCTAAGTTTGCAACCACTCTCTCATAATTTGTCCTGTCATCCAAGCTTTCTTATTGTATTTCCAAGTTACAGGCAGGTTACTTATATTAATGTTTTTAAAAGCTCTGGGTTTAGATGCCCTACCAAAGACTAGGAGTTTTTCTTTTTCACCCGCCATATTTGCATAATGCAAAATTGTAAACCGCTCTTTGGGATACTTACCCCCAACACATTTTTCCTTCTTTAATGTGAGCGTTTTGTCGGGTAGAGCCCTAAAATACAGGAGAGGATGGGTGAACTAATTGTAGCATTTGGTATGTGAACAATTACTACGTGACGTGCAGAAAATCGAGGTACTAACAAATTTAGTTTAAATAATCGGTAAGCACAATCAACGCTGTTACACAAAAATTTCAAGTTGTTATTTAATTTGCAGTAAATTTGTTTTGCACCATTAATCTAAGAACCAATTAAATTTATGTTTTGATAACTTACGACTCCACTAATTAACAATCTAAAATTTATTAGTCGCTTAAACATCCATAAAATCTAAAGATTTAATTTCGCTACATATCTCGTTGCTTTGCCGAATCCCTAGGTACTTACAAAGTCATTAGCAGCTTCCTATCTTATAGATAACTTGCTACATGAGCTTTTAAGTCATCGCTTCTCGGAATCTCCGTTTGGTTTACAAACGGACGGTATCCATTACCGTTAAATACGTTACGCTTACGTATCTAATTAAAGTACATACCGTATTTTTGATGAAAACATTCTTCGGTGCTTCTTCCATAATCTTACAAAATAATTTTTCATACATTTTCAACGTGTATTTCTCCAAATACCATTTCGCTATAATAGGAAAACTGGTGCTTCAGTACTTTCTACGTTCTCGGAATATGAAAAGGATCCAGTAGTGAGATAAATACGAATCTAATAAATATCCCGGAGACTTTCAGAAAATGGTGAATGAAATATTGAAGTCTAGTCGTCCATACGAATTGCGAAGATTTAGCAATGCACCTTTCACGGCGACGGTGCTTATAATCTGAAGGAAAAAGAAATATACGGGCGTAAATAAGTCTAAAGGTATCGAACGCCTCTTGAAATTGGAATGATTTTCGAATAAAATTTACCCTCGTTATCGTCTTTACCGAACGGATTTGCGCGTACAGAAGTCGAGAGAAAAATTCAAAATAAACATTTGAAAAATTCATTAATAATACGGCGAGCTTTTTTGCGTGGGGTGCAGTTAACGTTCGAACGGTAATTTTTTTGCTGGAATTGAGTTTTGTTGCTCTGGCACATCCGTTCGAATTAAAGGCCTAAATGAATCTGTAATTTATTTTAGATCGTTTCGACGTTTTTGAATCCTTAATTCGGCGCCCATTGCAACTGTGTACATTACCGGATTTATAAATTATTCCTCGAGTTTATGGACACACGTTGGATGTGGAATAAAAGGGAGTGCCTAAAATATGGAAATTCTGAATTCGGGGGTATTTCTAGTTACCGTTTTAGTGTTAATTGCGAATTTACCTCTTAAATGGCGAATAATGGCGTTAATGGCATCTGATGGATGTATAAATTAGTGTTGATACGTTTTCTTTTAAATAATTACCATCATTGGAAGTTTGCGCGGGGATATTTCCACTTCTTTTAAATTGTAACCGTAAGGTTACGACTTTATATATTCAGAATATATAGTAAATCGATGATTTATAAGTGGCATGGTGTTTTTAAACATGGTCAGGAGTCGATGGAAGACGACCCCCGCTCACGACGGCCAGTTGAGGCCACCACATCAGACATCGTCGAAAAAGTGCAAAAATTTCTACTGCAGGATGCCCGTTTGAAGAAAAAACATTTATCTACATTAGTTGGGGTATCAGATACCACCATTTTGCGTATTCTACATGACCACCTGGGTATGACAAAAGTCAGTGCAAGATGGGTACCGAGAATGCTCACGCCGCAGCAGAAACAGCAGCGCGTCTATGCGTCCAAACAATTTTTGGAGCTGTGTGGAGACAAACCTGCACAGATTTTCGAGCGGATTGTTACCGGAGATGAAACATGGGTTCATCACTTTGAGCCTGAGTCCCAATAGGAGTCCATGCTATGGCATAAAACGGGACACCACCGCCAAAGAAATTGAAAGTGTGAGAATCGGCTGGAAAGTTGATGGCTACTGTTTTTTAGTATTGTGAGGGGATATTATTGATTGATTACAAAGAAAAAGGTAGGAGCATAACCGGAGAATATTACGCAGCGATATTAGAAAAATTAAAGGAGACCATCAAGGAAAAACGTCGAGGCAAATTGACCAAGGGTGTGTTGCTCTTGCAAGACAATGCGCCGATTCACAAGAGCAAAGTCGCAATGGCTGCTCTCCACAAGCATGGCTTCCAATCAATGTTCCATCCACCCTACAGTCCAGACCTGGCACCTAGTGATTTTCATTTGTTCCCCAATTTAAAAAAAGACTTACGCGGAAGAAAGTTTTCCGACGGCAATGAGGTAAAGGAGGCAACTTTGGCCCATTTTGAGGCGAAAGATAAATATTTTTGTGATGGCTTAGAAAAATTAATTCATAGATCTCATAAATGTATTGTGTGTTTAAGGGTGATTATATTGAAAGGGAAAAATAGATTTATTGTTTTATTTTATTTAAAACCCTTTCATTCCACGAACTTCTGGACCTCCCTTCGTATGTCCTTTTGTCCGTCTAACACACAAGTTAATCCGCCAAAAACTAGCGTCGTTGCTTTATCGTTCAGTGATCATGTCGAGTTTTATGTGTGAAAAGGAACATTTGCGGCACGCATTACTTTTCGTGCTTAATCAAAAGAAGAAGGCTGTTGAAAGTCATCGTTTGCTGGTAGAGACATATGGCGAACACGCTGCATCCATCGGAACATGTGCGAGATGGTGTCGATAATTTAAAAGTAGTGATTTCGATGTGAAAGACAGTGAGCGCATTGGTAGACCACAAAAATGCGAAGACGAGCAGTTACCGGAATTATTAGATGATGATCTAACTCTAATTCAACGGCAATTAGCCGATGCATAACTTGTATCACAAGAAACAATCAGTAGACGTTTACGAGCAATGGAGAAGACCAATAAACTAGGCAAATGGATCCCACACGATTTGAATGAACGTCAAATGGAAAATCGAAAAGTTATCTGTGAAAAGCTGCTTCAACGCCACGAAAGCAAATCATTTTTGTATCGAATTGTGACGGGCGACGAAAGATGAATTTATTTTGAAAACCCGAAGCGAAGAAATCGTGGCACCTAGGAAAGCTGGTCCTTCAATACCAAGGCTAAATCGCTTCGGTAAGAAGACTATGCTTTATATCTGGTGGTACCAGAGCCGTCAATATACAACGCTATCGGCAACAAATGACTAATTTAAACCACGCATTAATTAAGAGACGACCGGAATGGACCAGAAGACGTGGCAAAGCGATTGTGTTATACGACAATGCGCCATCTCACACAGTAACACCTATAAAAGACACCTTGAAATCTCTTCGATGGGACATTCTTCTGCACCCGCCATGCTTTCCAGACCGGGTGTCATCCGATTATCATCTTTTCGCATCAGTAAGACACGCGCTCGCAGAGCAACACTTCAGCAATTTCGAGGAAGTTGGAAAATGGCTCGACGCATGGTAGCCAATAATAATGGCGTTAATTGCAAAACTCGTGTCACACATTTTTTTAGGCAACCGGAAACTATAGTAGCGAATAACTTTAGCAATGCCTTCACTCAAGAAGTTGACATACTTTCACATAAATGCAATCAAAAAGTATATAGAACATGAAGTAAGACACAATTTCAACCTGACGTTACTCAATTTCGGTGCAAGAGAACTACAAAAGGTAATGGAACGGGTAAACAAGAATAAAGGACCAGGAACCGACAGTATTCATATTAAAGCAATAAGCAAAAACTGGGATATTTTGGAATACTCTCTGTTAAAACATTAACATTAAATTTAACAAATTGTAGACCTTGCGCTAAACGGTATCATGCCAAAATTAATAAACATTCTACCATCTGAGCTAAGAAATATTTAGTTCTACAGCATTCTAAAGAAAGCATTGAAATTCACAGGTATAGCAGTAAACTCCACTCACACAAATTAATTAATTATGCGGAACGCAGCGTTTCGAAACACGTGGGCTCCCATTGTCGGTAACACGGTTGACAATGGGAGCCCACGTGCTCTCGAAGCGCTGCGTTCCGCATAATTAATTAATTTGTGTGAGTGGAGTTTACTGCTATACCTGTGAATTGTACATCCACACAGTCCTTGCAATCGTCAAAGCATTGAAACAGTGCCCGATCTATGATCCCGATTTCCAATTGTAATCGCCACTATCGTATAGAGTGGAAAATAGAGATGGCAGTAAAATTTTTGGGGTCAATTGTCGAGTGAGCACTCTGTGCAGGCTATGATCTAAACACTGCACAAATAATAGTCACTGGCAAGCATAGTGGCAAGTATTGTATTACGTATGTCATTGTAAAGGTTTCTTAGATCACAAAAAAATTATTATTATTACCGTTTGAATTCCGAAAACTCTAAAAACGTGTACAACATCGTTAGTGGTAATGAATCTTGGATTTATTTATACGAGCCAGAAACTAAATGCTAGTCGTCTGTCTAGGTGCCCCAATGTGAAGAGAGACCGACAAAGTCATCCGTTCTCGGAAGTGTCACCAAAAAGATGGTCGGGACATTTCTCTCGAAAGCAGGTCATGTAGCAAGATCAAAGAACTGTTACTGCCGCTTAACATACAACCATTTCCGCAAGCCATCGTTGAACTTCGAAAAACCAACCCCAAGCGACGAAATCATCCCCGACGTAGACAATGCAAGTTCGCACAGAGCACGCAAGAGAATTGAATTTTTAACGTAATGACACGTTGAGTTGTTAGACCATCGTTAGTACAGTCCGGACCTACTTCTTTATTTTTCTGAAAATCAAGAACAGACTGCGTGATTAAAGGTCCCAGTGCTCAAAACGAACAGTCGATGCCATTAAAAACGCAATCTTGACTGTACCAACAAACGAGTGGTTCGAGCGCATGCAAAAGTATATTAATTTTGGTAGAGAATACTTAGAAAAATAATAAAGTCTTTAGAAGCTGTCTACTGTGTTATTCCAGCTCTATATGTAACACTTAAGGGACAACCCTCCTACGTACCGATAAAGTAAAAAAAAAGAAACAAAACTTGATGTAATCTAATTCGCTATGTAGTGTAATGCGGATTTAAATTTACCCTAGCAGCTTCTATAGATTAGCACTTTGCGTAACAGTAAACATTAACTAAATCAATTTTCGATTATTTACCGTCCCAGTCGGCAGTAAGGCGGAGGAAGTTCGTAAGCGCTGTTCATATCCTAATTTCAACTAATTACTTGATTCACGATCGATGCTTAAACCTCGACATTTGAATTGTAGCCTCGATCTTACGGTCGAAGGGAAGAGCATCGCGTCTGGGCTTCTAGACAAGCTTCCGCCTTCGTCTGAAAGGAAACTACCGTTCGAGTAAACTGCGAATAACGGCCCCTAACGAAATAATTTCGTAAAAGATAGATGAGTTGCTCGTCCGAACGGTTTTTCGGTCTGACAGCGGTTCCTACACAATCGATTATTTGGCGATGGTGGCAATATGTACTAAATTCACAAGAGAAATGGAGTTCGACATTTAAAATTAATTAAAATCGGTTTTTTTTTTCTCTGAAATCCTTTTACCTTAATGGATGATATGCTACTTTTCCTCAAAGGTAATCTCTAGATGTCAGTCTTAATTTGGAGTTTTTGAATTTAAAGTAACAAGTTTTCTTTATGTCGAAATTATAAATAAATATTTATGGATGAATGGGTGTGATACTGTGTTGAAAGTATGAGCATAATAAAATATAATACACTGTTTTACTATAAAACTATAAAACACTGTTTTAAGATGTTTCCACTAAATCACAAACTAAGTGGTATCTGTTAAATATGTTTCCACACTTGTTTCAGTCAAACGAGTACGGCGTGTAGAATAAATATTTTTTAATGATGGAAACGACCATCCAACACCGAGTGATATTATATTAGCAAGTTTAAAGTAATCCTTGTGACAACTTAATGGATATTTCGACGCACCTTCACAAATTTTTCTTAGTATGGGAAAATCTGAATAACACTTTCAAATTTTCGTATCACACCTTCATCTTTTTCGCCTTACTCCGTATATTGGTGCGTGAAGTGAACATCATCCGCAATTTGAACAGAATCCACAAACGACATCGAATAATTTTTGTATTTTTTTGAATTCCCTCCGCTAGTCCATAGTATTTCTTGCGAATACTCTCTAAATCACATTTTATTCGACTATCTTTTGTTCTACAAAAAAATTCTGCAAATATTTTCTGTCTTTTCTTGGGAGCTTTGACGTGTCTCGGATCGAACTGTAAAATTATCTACTTTACATCATCAAAATGTTCGCAGTAGTAAAACGCTGTGGTGGTTCACTTAGGGACACAGTTCGCGAAATCTTTTTGTACGTTTTGGGAACTTTAGAAATACTGCCTTCGTATGAGCCATTAAAGCATTTACTCGTGGATTACATTTAGAGATCAATTGTGCCACAAGGTATATTGTTTTCGGCACGGCTCTGAAATTGGCCTCTCTTTGCCGAGACTAGTAATTTTTATTTTTTTTTATTTCTAATCGACTTGCAATTTTATTAGAACTAAAAATTTCATATGTAAAATTTTCACAAACGTCCTAAACTTTTTAGTGACGGTGTATATGTAAAGCTTTTAGAGGGATTCTAGAAAACAAGATTGTTTTACATTTTTTCAAGCAATTCTTGTTGTAAGAATAACAGAAATAATCGCATATCAATACAACAGTTGGACGAAATAGAAAGAGAAAAGATATATGTGAGAAAGCTCTGAGATATGTTAAAGAAATTGGCATTTATATGATATCATATGATTTTTGTGAGCGAAAGAATGTGATTCATGATAATCAATCAGGATTTAGAAAAGATCATTCATGTGAAACTGCTATTGTGGATATATGTCACAAGTGGTTGCAAGAAATGGATAAGGAAAATGTTGTGATAGCTGTGTTTTTGGACTTCTGTAGGGCTTTTGAAACTATTGATAGAAAACTATTAATAAAGAAATTAGAAATGTATGGTATTTGTGACAAAGTTAAGGACTGGTTTGATTCATATTTAAATAATAGAACTCAAAGAGTGAACTATAATAATAGGATATCTAATAGTTTAAATAGAAACAATGGTGTGCCACAAGGCACGGTGTTAGGTCCCTTATTGTTTAACATATATGTTAATGATTTATTGTTGTCAGTGGAAAGCTGCAATATATGTATGTTTGCGGATGATACTATGTTAGTGTGGGCGATATGATGAAGACTATGAATAATGAACTTACGATATTATATCAATGGCTGTGTATAAATAAACTAAGCATTAATCTTATCAAATCAAAATATATGGTTATCGGTAGCATGCATAAGTTGAATAATATAGATATAGCTAGTATTAGAATAAACATTGAGAAAGGTGATTTAGAAAGGGTAGACTACATTAAGTACTTGGGAGTTACCATTGATAAACATCTGCTATTCAAAGATCATGCAAAACATATTATGAATAAAATGTCAAAAAAAGTAGGGTTTATGAGTAGAACTTGCAAACATTTATCACTGTATATAAAAATGCTTGTTTATAAATCTGTAGTTGCACCACATATAGAATTTTGTGCAACAGTACTTTTTAAGTTAAATAAGAATGAAATCCAGCAAATACAAAATAGAGCCATGAGAACAATTTTAAAATGTAACAGATATACCCCTGTTAAAGATATGTTACACTTAATTTAGTGAATGTCCGCTAAAGAATTTTATTTAAAAGTCTAGTACTTATAGATAAAATGAAAAATAATTTACTTCCAAATTACCTTGGTGAAGAATTGAAAACCTTCCAAGATACTCATGCTTACAATACTAGAAACTATAATGACTTTTATATTGCTCCCTTTCATAGAACCCAGACTTCTAAAAACATATTTGTAAGTGGTCTTATGTTATATAATGGTTTACCATATGAAATTAAAACTAATAATATTAGTACCTTTAAAAAGCATTTGTACATACATATTACTGAGCACTGTAAGTGATTGTATATTGAAGTTATTTGTTCTGTGTTATTGTATAGCTTGTTAGCTAAATAAACTATCTATCTATCTATTTCTTCAAAAGTGCCGACTAGCCCTTATGTTATGCAAGAAAACAGAGAAAACAGAGAAATAGAAAGCTAATAAGGATACAAAGAATCAATTCAATATCGCGATTGAAATATATCTGGTGTACAATTCCCGGAGCCGTTTCTATTCACTGTCAAAAAATGCTTGCTCCTCTTGGAGGAAGGGAATTTGGAACTGAAGATAATTATACTAACGAAATAAGTGTATACCATGTGGGAAGTGAAACCTTTGTAAAGCTATAGCATGGACGACGTGCAATGTTTATGGGTAAATTCTGCTTGCAATTTATCTTATGATTACAAACGAAAATGTGTTAGTATACACTGTTGATATTGGTAAACCACACTATTTCCGATACAGTCAAAACCACCTACGATGTATTTAAATAAGAACGTTTATATAAAAATCTCGAAATCCGTAAAAAGCTAGATAAACTTCAATAAAACATTTGAACTCTGAATAAAACACTTTTTCTGTAAAGTGAGCAAAACAATAACATTTAAGTTACAGTTGTTTAATTTTCTCGCATAACATATGTATCAACTTCAATTTCATATTCAACTATTTTTCGATATCCTTTTTATTTAGGAAAGTAGGTCTGACGTATTGAAGATTTTCTCTCTCTATCCACTACCATTTACAAGACCCAGTAGCGAACATATTAGCAAGGAAAGTTTCTACATCAAAGTGAAATGTCACCGAGCGTTTGAACGATAGCATATTTTATATTAAACGTTACATGATAGCGCTTGAATTTTTTTTTTTTGTTTATTTGCACCTAGAATACCGCACTTCGAATTTGATCCGGCGTACTCATGGAAATGGGAAATTAATGCGGTTAAGTAGAAATAGCGTATCGACACGTATCTCGGATAGATACCGAGCACCATCGCACGTACAGCCTTCATAATGCGGCAGGTGGCAAACACAATAACCCCCTGCTATCTTTGAAATTTTAAATAACCCGCTGTTGTAAGCAGCGGCAGACGTAGGGGTTGGGGAAGAAATGACGGACCTGAAACGATATTAGCTGAAAATCGCATCGAAGCACGTATCGATGGAAGGATCGTAGGAATTTTGGAACTTGAAGGTGTAATAGCAGTAACAGGGATTTATCTACGCGACGGTACAATCAATGAATTTGTTGTGGACTTTTTGTTTTCTATATGCAAGAGCAAAATGTAACATTATATTCTTTAGAAAGCGATGGAGTTATTAAAATATGACTACAGAAAGATAACTGTCACCATTTCAAAAAGTTTACAATAAATCATATAGTTTTTGTTACACCGGGTGTGTAATGTTTTAATTCCTTTTACTTTGCAACCTTGTATTACATTTCTTAATACACAACACAACGAGCATACATGACATAAACACTACTACTATGTACACTAGAGTGACAGAATAAAATAGACACCAGGTAAAGCGGTACAAATATGTAAACAGCTAAATTCTAAGAACGAATTAAGAACTTTCTCTTGTCATTAGGGTAGGGGTAGATGTATCGGAAGGAATTCGTCATAGTTTAGTATCGATACAACTATGCCTCGCTTACAAGGTTCGAGTAATATTAGCGACTTCACTCGGGGTCGCATTGTTGGCCAGAGTGAACGCGGCGCTTCGCAACGTGAAATAAGTACATTTTTAAATATTCCGTTGTCCACAGTTAACCGTGTGATTACACAATTTAAACGCAAGGAAAAAACAACAGCGGAGCCGAGACCAGGTCGTGCCGGACCTTCTGGAAGAATTGAAAGGGTGCTTGTGCGCGAAATGTTAAGAGAACCGCGAAAAAGTACAGCTGAGCTTGCGGCAACTTCACATGTGTATGTACACATGATGCATAAAAGGGTGGCAAAAACGGCGCCGAATGGGTTGGGCAATCGAAATGCGAACGAAGCCCGAAGAGATTTGGCGGTCTGTCATTTTTTCAAACGAAAGCAGATACTGCCAATTCTATGATAGTGGTCGCACGTGGGTATGGAGACGTTCGTCACAGCAACTGGACGACAAATTTTTGGATCAGACGGTGAAATACGGCGGTGTGAACATCATGGTGTGGGGCGCGATATGGTACGGTGGAAGATCGCAATTAGTAATCTGAGACGGAAATATAAATGCGGCAAAATGAATCCAAATATTAACAGAAGGACTACTACCGATATTCGACAACGCCATTTTATCTAAAGAAGACGCCACTTTTATGGAGGATGGAGCACCCTGTCACAAAGCAAGAACAACAACCACACGGAAAGAGGAACAGGAGATTCGGATTTTACCATGGCCAGGCCAATCACCAGACATGAATCCGGTAGAGAATGTTTGGCACATAATCCAGACAAATATGGCGAAACGACCCCGAAAACCCAGCAATAAGGAAGAACTCGTGGTGGCTGTTACAGAAGAGTAGTTAAATATTCCAGAACCATTAATCATTTAATAGATTCTATGCCACGACGACTCGCAGCACTTGACGCAAGTAAAGGTGGATCGACAAAATATTAGTCTAATTTAAAAATTTTAAAATGTTTTGTATATATAATGAGAATAGAATCTTTTTTTTAATTAGTAGGTGTCTATTTTATTCTGTCACCCTAGTGTATGTGTCCTTGACCACCGCAGCGTTCTCTGGGGGTGTGAGGCAGGATCACTGCTAGTCGTACATTTGCCACATTCAAACAAAAGAGAACGAAATTTTACATGTCAACAGTTATCTTAGTTTATTTATTTATTTTTGTTTTAAACCGTCTAGAAGAATAGACTTATTCTTGTAGGGTGCTTGACTACTCGTCCAGGGCTTGTAGCAATGCTTTTTGGATCGGTTTCAGAATTTTCGCTCTGGACACATGACCAGATGTCTGTTGTAGGTTCAAGATTATCTTTGAATGAATTTGAGGTTCGGATTTCTCCATCCCATGAAGTTTATTATTTTCATCTACATTCAGCTTCTCCTATTTAAACGTTATAATCGTTAGGGCCGGTTTTATTAACAACTATGCCTGGCTTCTAGCGTCCAATATCATCCTGTATAGACAGTGGTTGGTCAGGTTTAAGCATTCGAAGTGGCTTTGTAGATGTATCGTAATACCTTTTTTGAATATTTTGATGATTTCTTAATCGCTCCCTTACTCCTTTTGTAGAAAAGTTCGATTTCCGAATTTCTTATTCGTGTATTGGGAGTGTTGTTCTTAAACTACGACCCATTAACAACGTGCATGGAACTGGAAGATTTCTCGGAGTTGTATTGTAATTTAGGATAGCCAGAAACACACCTTCTTTGCTTTAAATAATTTTGTTAGCAGTCCTTTCACGGTCTGAATAGTCCTTTCCACCATAAATTAATCAAGCGTTTAAACGAGAGTATCATCACATGTAACTGAAAAGAACTAAAGAGAAAAAAAACATGCGAAATCAGCTCAATCAATTGTTAGTAGCGCTCTCGTCCTGATTAATTTTTTTTAGGATGCAAAAGGAATTCGAATTACAAAGCGAATGTTCGAAAGGGAATTTGCTGATATTACAGTTCAGAATACATATGTATTGATTTATATAATTGGAACATGCTCATTTTAGAAAGAGCTCAGGCAGTATGCACGCAATGAAAAGCATTTTATTCACTATTCAAATCATTTCGTTGTTAATTAACGTGTAGCTATATTACGAATTTTCAGTATTTGTAATTCAAAGAATTTTTACAAATTTTACTTTTATACTGTCGTTAAATTACAATTATTTCTTGTTGGAGAGAAAGTCCTGTTAGAACTCAAAATAGGCCTCAGTTTCAGCGATAACCTCTTCATTCGTGCGAAATTTCTTACCGGCGAGCATTTTTTTGAGGTGTGCGAACAGCCAGTAGTCGCTGGGAGCCAAATCTGGCGAATACGGTGGATGTGGGTGCAATTCGAAGTTCAATTCATGTAGTTTTGCCATTGTTTGCCATTGATTGACTTGTGGTGCGTTATCTTGATGAAACAAATTTTTTTTTCTTTGCCATATGCGGTCGTTTCCTTGCAATTTCGGCCTTCAAACGCTCCAATAACGCTATATAATATTCACTGTTGATGGTATTTCCTTTCTCAAGATAGTCGATGAATATTACACCACGCACATCCCAAAATGCCGAGGCCATAACCTTTCCAGCCGATTGTTGTGCTTTCGGGCGCTTTGGACGAGGTTCACCAGTTGCTGTCCACTCAGATGACGATCGTTTTGATTCCGGAGTGAAGTGATGGATCCATGTTTCATCCATTGTCACATATCGACGCAAAAATTCCGGTTTGTTACGTTTAAACATGGCCAAACACTGCTCAGAATCATCAATACGTTCTTGTTTTTGGTCAATAGTGAGCAAACGCGGCACCCACTTTGAACAGAGCTTTCTCATAGTCAAATGCTCATGCAATATAAAGCCAATACGTTCTTTTGATATCTTTACGATGTCAGCTAACTCACACAACTTCACTTTTCGATCATTCAAAACGATTTTGTGGATTTTTTTGATGTTTTCTGGTGTTACCGCCTCATTTGGACGACCACGTTTGAAGTCAGCAAACCAACGTTTTATTGTTGTTCCTGATGGAGCGGAGTCCCCATAACACTTTTCAAACCATTGCTTCGCTTGAACGGTATTTTTTCCCATGAAGAAGCAGTGTAAAATTAAAACACGAAATTGTTTTTGATCCATTGTTTTTTGAAAATAAGAAAAGTAGCGTGACTCTTAGCACAATAACTCACAAACTAATGAATAGAATATCATGAAATTTTAGCAGCTGTCTTTTGAAGGTTAGTAGTAACTGAGAGAAAGGTGACTGCAATAAAACTAGCGTCATCTATGTGTTAGGCCCGGGAGTTTTCAGCCCATGTGTTACAGTTTCGCTTAATTATATCTAATAAAAACTTCAATAGAAAAACGCGTTCTTTACTTTCCGAATAGCTCTCGTATTTTAAATGCTTTAGTTTGACTATTATTCGAAATGGTACGAAGTAAAAACCTTTTGCTAATTTTGCTATCATATAACAAGATATTTAGATCGCCAAGAAAGTAATTTCAGCTTTTACTTTGAAATGGAACTCCATTTTCGTTACAAAAATTGCAACGCCCACAGTTTTTAAACACGAGTCGCCACTGGATTAAAGTAACGCTTATAAATATGTACCTTCTTTACGAAAGACGGAGAAATAATTAAAACATCTAATTCCATTCGTTCGTAAATAATAGGCGTCTGTTTACACGTCAAATAATCCGAAATCCGCCGACAGTTCCTTCCCCCGAATCTATTTTCGCGCAAGTACGAGATAGAGCGGCGAGTGAAAGGTGTCAGGCGGGCAACCGAACGCCGAATCCGGTGGGAGGATGCGTCACGGTCCGGGAAAGTGCAGAAATAGTTTCAGGCTATGCGGATCAACTCTCGTCGGATTTTAAGTGATTGATCATTGTTTGGTACGTGAGCAGATATTTGATTCGCTCGGAGCGCTACGATCTTCCTTTTTGGTCCGTACGAACAAGAAACTACTCGTGCTATTGTTTTGACGACGCTCTTCATCCAGTCGGAGAGAAAATTGATTTGTAATTGTTTGTTTCTAATCTCGCGATATCAGATAATGGTCATCCGACGTTCGTTTGGTCCGTTTTTCTTTTCTATTAATTCCCGATTCGTTTGCCTCGAGCATTACGGCGAACGGAAGGGAATTCTCAAAAAGTCAATTACCGGAAATACGATTGCGAAAATGACAATTTCGGATTGAGCATTTGAGCGGAAGTAGCTTCTTGAAGAAAAACTACAATTACAGAAAATCAGTAACTGCTTTACTAAGAAGGAATCGCTTATATTACGCTGAAATCTAAAACACAACAATACTAAGATTTTGTGTAAAAACTTAATCATCATGTACAGCAAGACAATAAAGTAACCGCGGTGCTGGCGGAGAAATCAGAATGGGGTGACGTGTGTTTGTCTTTTTTAGGAATTATTGTAAACACCGGCATTATCCAGCGCTGCTTCTTGATGGGAAAAAATACCGTTCAAGCGAAGCAATGGCTTGAAAAGTGTTATGGGGACACCGCTCCATCAGGAACAACAATAAAACGTTGGTTTGCTGACTTCAAACGTGGTCGTATGATGCAGAACGCAGTGGACTTCCAAATGAGGCGGTAACACCAGAAAACATCAAAAAAATCCACAAAATCGTTTTGAATCATCGAAAAGTGAAGTTGTGTGAGTTAGCTGACATCGTAAATTTATCAAAAGAACGTATTGGCTTTATATTGCAATATTGTTAAAAGTGGGTGCCGCGTTTGCTCACTGTTGACCAAAAACAAGAACGTATTGATGATTCTGAGCAGTGTTTGGCCATGTTTAAACATAACAAACCGGAATTTTTGCGTCGATATGTGACAATGGATGAAACATGGATCCATCACTTCACTCCGGAATCAAAACGATCGTCATCTGA
Source organism: Trypoxylus dichotomus (assembly GCA_023509865.1). Classification (NCBI taxonomy): domain Eukaryota; kingdom Metazoa; phylum Arthropoda; class Insecta; order Coleoptera; family Scarabaeidae; genus Trypoxylus; species Trypoxylus dichotomus. The sequence goes on from CM042081.1 coordinate 43,861,252, forward strand.
GTGGACAGCAACTGGTGAACCTCGTCCAAAGCGCCCGAAAGCACAACAATCGGCTGGAAAGGTTATGGCCTCGGTATTTTGCGATGTGCGTGGTGTAATATTCATCGACTATCTTGAGAAAGGAAATACCATCAACAGTGAATATTATATAGCGTTATTGGAGCGTTTTAAGGCCGAAATTGCAAAGAAACGACCGCATATGGCAAAGAAAAAATGTTGTTTCATCAAGACAACGCACCGTGTCACAAGTCAATCAAAACAATGGCAAAACTACATGAATTGAACTTCGCATTGCTCCCACATTCACCGTATTCGCCAGGTTTGGCTCCCAGCGACTACTGGCTGTTCGTAGACCTCAAAAAAATGCTCGCCGGTAAGAAATTTCGCACGAATGAAGAGGTTATCGCTGAAACTGAGCCCTATTTTGAGGCAAAAGATAAATCGTTCTACAAAAGTGATATTGAAATGTTAGAGCGGCGTTGGAATGATTGCGTTGCTCTTGATGGAGATTACGTTGATGAATAAAGCTAATTTTGAACCAAAGAAACCGTGTTTTCTTTGTTAGGCTCGGGACTTTTCAGCGCATGTGTTATTTTACATAAAGTTAGATACCCAAGCTACTTTTCTACGTAGTCACCGTTCAAATTTAAGCACTTGTCGTAACGTTTTATCATGTTTCCTATGCCTTCTGAATACTCAATTGCCGCCACGTTGTTGAACAACTGATTAACGGCTTCCTTAAGTTCATCATCACTTTCGTAGCGTTGTCCACTCAAAAATTCTTTCGATTTAGGGAATAAGTGCAAATCACTTGGGGTTAATTGGCGGATGTTGAAAAACTTTCTGCCGAAATTGCTGAAGCAAGTCCAACGTCACTCCCGTTGTATGCGTACGTGAGGAGGATGACTCCACTACCTAGCATTTCGCGCCGCTTCTTCTGAATATCGCATCGAGGTCGTTGAAGTCACTGACTGCATTTATGGTCTCACTTCTAGGCATGTAATCGATCAGCGGAATATGTATACGATCTCAAAAAACCGTCGCCATCATCTTTTTGGTGCTCAAAATTCGTTGGGGATTGCGGATGATGGCGATGCATTTATTGATGCTTTATTTCTGCTGTGACAATGTGATTCAAAGCTTCATCATCATCTTTTCCATAGTGACTGAGAAATGTCATGCAGCTGCCATTCGTTTAGTTTTGTGTTCGTCTGAGAAAATTATAAGAATCCACCTGGCACACACTTCGTTATAGCTCAGACCTGTACTAACAATTCTGTACAACACAGTTCTTGAAATTTCCGAAAAAAAAATGAATGCGGTTCACTAGCTTCTCTCTTGGATTTTTATTTCAAACCTAGCTTTAAGTTCGTCAGCCACCACTGTTACATGACACACCACCTCGGAACTGATGCTTCGTTTGTCGCATTACTGAAAATCTCATTTATCTGTGTGGGACCACATACAAATTTCGAAGGGTCGGACGTTGCACGTTTAAACAGCAGATAATACTGCGCGCCTCACTTGACGGGATCGTCAATTATTTCACGCAGTTTAAAGTCGCACAGCGAAGCAATAATCAACAGTATTGGATCGTAACTGGCCCCAAACTGAAGCGGTTGGGTAACAAGGTCAGTGGTGGGTAGGCGGTGGTGGTGGAGGGAGGCGCCCACGTGTGAAAACAAAACGATATTTGCTTTCCGAATGGGCATCGTGTTAAACATTGGGACATTACGAGTGTTTCATGAGAATGGGTGCTTCACATTTTATATGAAAGCTGGATCTTGCGAGTTATCGGCAGAGTTTCATATTTGCTAACAGTTGAGCAAAAATTTATTAATAATAATAATATGGCCGTTTGTAACACATGGGCTGAAAAGTCCCGGGCCTAACACATAGATGACGCTAGTTTTATTGCAGTTACCTTTCTCTCAGTTAGTACTAACCTTCAAAAGACAGCTGTTAAAATTTCATGATATTCTATTCATTAGTTTGTGAGTTATTGTGCTAAGAGGGACGCCACTTTTGCTCTATCCCTAAAATCATCTTCTCCGAGTCCTGTCTTCTACATAACTTTTTTAATTCATTTTTTTCCAACTTCTTCCTAGTCTTCCTTTTCTCTTTATATTAGCAGGCTTCCATTTCCTAAGCTCTTGTGGTAGTGTGTCCTGGTCCATTTTCCTCAGGTGACCATATCATCTTCTTATCTTCCATGGGTAACACTTCTTTCAACAAGAGAGTGGAACACCGGTGTTTTTGTTTTCTTAGAGGTATTGTCACTCCACACCGCAGGGTATAGTTGCCTAATTATAGTTTTTTTCTTTATTATTTAATTCTGTATGTGTATTTTATATCTACAATCGGAAGTTAACGTAACTCTTAGATATTTATACGCATTTGTCGTTTTTATCACTTCATTTTCCACAACTAACTGTTTGCCTTGTATCAACCGATTACCATGGACTTACTCTGTCTTATCCATGTTGATGTTCAAACTTCATCTCACATAATCTTTATTCCTTGTTTCCGTTGTCCTTCATTGCGTGCTACAGCTGATTTTTGGGAACTCTGTCCTTCTTTTAAGTCTACAAATATAAGATGTAAAAATTTATCCATTATCAATATTCCGTAAATTGTTTAAAATACGGTAGAACCCGGTTGTAACAACTTCTGCTGTAACGACACTCCTTTTTTAGCGTCAAATTCTAAGCGGTCCCATACTTTACTATTCAAGCGTGTAGGGAAAAACCCGGTTTTAGCGTCAATAACCCCTGATATAACGACAAATATTTACCACTTGAGGTATGTATTTATATTATCATTTATGGCTCAATTCCCGGTATTTGCCTAGCCTGCAACCGACCGTTCGGGGATTCCAAGAATATTACCGTTCATTGAATTAAGATTTCTTGCAATTTGCCTAGCCTGCAACGTTCGACCGTTCGGGGATTCCAAGAATATTACCGTTTCTTGCAATGCGCCAGGCAAAGTTCGTAAGAAATTTCCTCATTGTGTATTTGAATCGTGTGAGTGAGACATCAAGATTTCTTTATCGAAAATGTCAGGTTTAAAGCGAAAATGTTTAAGCGTGAACGACAAAGTCGCGGTAATCAAAGCAGTCGAAAGTGGAAGGAACAAAGCGGGCGTGTGTCGCAAATGTTGGTTAGTTAATTCTACGATTGGTACAATTGTGAAAAATAAGAATAAGATCATGAATACCTTTGCGAAAGGGAAAGAAAAGTCAAAAAAATTCGATCGTGCGAAAAGGTTGAAATCGACGAAGCGCTTATTACGTGGTTTAAGCAATATAGAACTGCAAATTTACACGTTAATGGACCACTGCTTATGCAAAAGGCCATAGAATTCGGAAGTTTATTTGGAGACACAAATTTTAAGTGCAGCAATGGGTGGCTGGAGCGTTTCAAACGGAGACATTCAATAACGTTCGGAAAAGTGAGCGGTGAAGTGATAGGAGTTAATATGATAGAAGCAGAGACGTGGCTACATGAAGTGTGGCCTAAATTAAGACAAGATTATGAAGACAATGAAATTTACAATGGCGACGAAACGGGAATTTTTTATAAACTTCTTCCAGATAAGACTCTGAGGTTTAGCGAAAAATGTGTAGGCGGCAAACTAGCCAAAGAATGGTTAACTGCATTTGTGTGTGTTAATATGACCGGTACGGAGAAACGTAAAATTCTTGTCATAGGAAAGTAAAACAAGCCACGCTGCTTCAAAAATATAAAAACACTCCCAACAAATTACTGCGCAAACAAAAGAGCATGAATGACTTCAGAAATCTTTGAAAATGAAATTCGAAAATGGAATAAAGAACTTGCGGTTAAAGGTAAAAAAATCTTGGTTTTAGTCAATAGCTGCCCAGCACATCCATCATTAGCCCACCTAAAAAATATTAATTTGGTGTTTCTGCCCCCAAATTGCACTAGCATCCTTCAACCAATTGACCAAGGCGTAATAAGAAGCTTAAAATGTTTTTATAGAAAATTTCTTCTGCAGAAAATTATTACGGGTATGGACAAGAACGCGCCATGTGCAGTTTCACTTCTCGACGCGTTGGACTTTTTAGAGAAGGCTTGGCGTAATATAACCTCTGAGACTATACCAAATTGGTTTAGTCATTCAAGATTAAGGAATAATCCAGTATGTGACAACTTAAATGAAGATGACGTTCCGTTATGTGAACTTATTAAAAAGTGGCAGCAAAATCGACGAAAATCAGTTTTGTTTCGACGACTTTGCATCCGTGGACAGTTGCCTTATTACGTCGGGAATGCGTTCAGAGTCTGATATCGTGGAGGACATAAAACAGCGGGATAACGAAGACGATAAAGAAATCAAAGAGGAAGAAGATTCATGCGACGAAGCAGAACACGTACCGACAAACGAAGAAATCCTAAGTGCCATAACACTTTTAAAAACTTATTATAGACAGCGAGAAACGACACCTCAAATTTTTGATAAAGTGAGAGAATTAGAAATGGATATAGAAAAACAGTTTTGGCGTGCGAAAACTGTGCAACGGAAAATTACAGATTTATTTCCTTAGACAAACAAGTTAGTATGTACCTACATGCGGAAGGTTATATGGTTAAGTACATTAAATTAATTAAATTCACATATGTATCTGTTTATCACCCGTAATATTGTTTCCCACAAATTCTTGTATGTAAACATGGGACTTGTAAAAACTCCGCCTATAGCGTCACCTTGTTATAGCGTCAAAAAATTCGCAGTCTCGTGATTGTCGTTATAACCGGGTTCTATTGTAGTTTCAAAATTAAGGTTGCATTACTTGTAATGAAACAGAGATATATTTTGTTAGTGGATTTTTTCACAACATGCCGTTAAAAGACAGAAATTAATGAAGATTGAACCGATCAGAACGAAAATTCTTTTCTATCAGACTAGCACAGCTTCCCACTCCAGTGTTGTGCCAGAAGGGAGTGAAATAGTTTGAATTATTGCTACACTATCCTGACTGTCCAATTTAGCACATTTATTAGATTGCTATCATCACTTTCCATAAATTAAACGATGTCTTTTATAGCAATAAATCGCCAAATTACGTTTTACCTTAAAAGAATTGTATAAAATACGTAAGTGTTCGAAAGGTTTTATTGTAGGTGTTAACAAGGTGTTAGCAATTACGACGTAGGTTGAAAAGGAAAGGTAAGACCTTGTCTATTAATATCTATTCATGAAACTTGAACCTATATACGTATGCTATATACCTAAATTCAAAGTTATTCCCTTTAGGTGGAGTATGAGTCGACGTACTTCACTAACATAAGATTAATTAAATCTCTATGTGGACCAGAAGCTCTCGGCAACATTAATATATCCCGGAAAATCGCTCGTTACGTATCTTGCCTCAATTATTCGATACGATCGCAATTTCCATTAATACCCAGTTGAGGTTTACGCCCAGACATTATTTACGCGCTTGAATATATTATGCAGTTTGATGCTGTGTAGGACTGGAATTTATATAACATTTGATTTAGATCGTAGATACACATGATATAAATTACGTCCGTTCTTAACAATACCGGCTTTATCTTATTATACGGTCAGATACATCGGAAAATGTACCGATTTATGTTCGCGGAAGTAATCCGAAAGATTGTAATCTTGCGATATTCGTCTCATTCGTATGCCAGAGAGAACATCGTTATCCGTAGAAGGTGCATTCGAGTTAACGATGCACGGAGAATATACACGTGTAAAGACGCGGGGAAGTTAGAGTCAATGGGTATGTTCTCGGTGACATCTTTAGCCGTAAGGGATTCACATATTCCATCAGTAAAATGGTTCCGGTCTGCGTATAAAATGTATGTAAAGATCCGGTTAGTTTTCCCAGATAAATTTCTACGACGATGACATGTCCTCAACTGTCGTTTAAACGATAGACTATTCTCCGGTTGAATTAATTAAATACGAGGGCTGATGAATGAATGAATTTATTACCAAAAGTTATGTACAAACATGGTTACTTTTCTAGATATTCACTACGAAGATTGATGCGTTTGTTATATCTTTGGAAGAGCCTTCCAATCCCCCCTGCATAGAATGTTGCCGCCAGTGAATTGAGACCGTCGGTGACGTTGTTCTGTAGTTCCTCTGTGCTCTGGAAGTTCTGCCCTCTTAGCCGTTTTTTTAATTCACGAAAGAGATGGAAGCTGCTTGGCACTAAGTCAAAATTGTTCTAGAAGTCGTTGGATTACAGCAGCAGTTTGAGGATGAGCTTTGTTATGAATGAGAGCGTGCTTCTTCTTTTGTTTTGACTGGCTTTTCGCAATCGTTGTTGATTCTGACAATAAACAGCTGCATTGATCTCCAGTCCCATTAATTCAACAGGCAACATATCCTTTTTTTTTTAGCTATAATTTCCTCTCATTGAATGTTTGTTTGAACTTCTTCGGTTTGTTTGGCGAGTTTGAGAGCGTCCATTGTTGCGACTATTGTTCTATGTCGAGGGTGCAGTACCGAGTCCAGGTCTCATCGCCAGGCACAATTGATTTTAAAAAACCATCACCGTCAAGCTCATAACGGGCGAGAGATGTCAACACTGATCCCATGCGGCCAACTTTGTAGTCATCAGAGAACACCTTTGAAACCCATCGAGTGCACAGTTTTTTGTAGCGTACGTATTCCGTTACAATTGTGTACACAGTTCATCTTGAAACATTAAGAAACTCCACACTAAACTCACTCATGGTAAACCTGCGTTTTTCTCGAACCATTTTGTCAATTCGTTGAACAATGTTTTCTGATGCGACAGACTTGCTTTCTTGTCCCCCTTCATCGTGAACATTGGGCCGGCCTTCTTTAAACTTCCTCGATGAATTTAAGCTGCACTATTCCTTCTTGCCTGAAGGAGTCGAATTACAGTCTTTTTCAGCCAAAGATTTACGATGTTCCATGTTGAGAGTAAAACCAGAAACTGAACCGTAACTGCATCGATGTATTGATTTATAGTCCTTAACACGTCTCATACGCCCGTGAGGTATGATATACAGCCTGTAGTAACTTGAGATTACAGATAAAAGTATAAATTTGTTATCTTTTAAAGAATCTAGGTTTCCAGATTGAAACCGTGTCGTAATTGCATGAGCCTTCCAACGTTTTGCTCTCAGTTGTACGGAGTTTTTTCTTCCAGGCTGCAATATGACATGCAGCAACCTGGAAACCTACATTCTTTAAAAGATAACCAATTTATACTTATATCTGTAGTCTGAACTTATTACAGCCTGTATATTATACCCCACAGGCGCATGAAACGTGTGAAGGACCACGTGAAGAAAGACTATAAATCAGTATGCTCGCCGGTAAGAAATTTCGCACGAATGAAGAGGTTATCGCTGAAACTGAGGCCTATTTTGAGGCAAAAGATAAATCGTTCTACAAAAGTGGTATTGAAATGTTTAGAGCGGCGCTGGAATGATTGCGTTGCTCTTGATGGAGATTACGTTTATGAATAACGCTAATTTTGAACCAAAAAAACGTGTTTTCTTTGCTAGGCCCGGGACTTATCAGCCCATGTGTTATATAGCGTGACCCTCGTATTAATTCAATAGACGGGTAAAAATTATCTATATATAATTAATTACTCATTGGCAGATACTTCCTTAAATTAAAAATACGTCCAAGATCTAAATTTAAAATTCATGTTTAAACAAAAAATCTGAACACATGAATATTACGTTTAAAGGACACAATTGAATAGCAAGAAGAATGTTCTGCTTAACAAAAGCAACAAGAAGGTTTTTATTGAATTTATGACAAGCAGAAAAATAAAATGGAAACATTTGCCGAACGTGGAGCAAACGATACAATTATCGAGTTTGTCACGATTTGTCTGGTTTTCTTGTCTTATGTAATAAAAAGTGGATTACATTTCATTCATGGTAATCAGCACAGACGATCTTCCCTCCTTAGTTCATGCGGAAATGAAGAAAACGCAATTAGTAACGTTAATAAATGACAGAAACTTCAGATTGGGGCGTATTATGCATCGTATAATAAAGCAGGCGCTTCTCTTTAATCGAAATGCTAATAGATATTCTGTAGTCGCATTTAATTAAACCGAAATTTCTGGAGGTCTAATTAGTTGTAACGGGATCACTACTTTTGGTTTCCTGAAATGTTTCTTATTTGGTTAGAAACCTCAGCAAGCGGTTTTAAAAAGAATTAATGGAGTGTAATTATTACAAAAGAAAGAATTCTTGAAAGATTTAATACCTCCCGTTACAGCTTTTAGTATCGGCTTAATTTTTTAAACGTATTTGTGCTCTACAAGAACTGGTTCTAAATGCAGTATTTCTAAGGGAAGGTAAAGAATAACGTATTCTCCCGAATAAGTTTCAATATTATTTCCAAATTTGATAACTCAAGAATGCGTTGTTTTAAAGAATTCGAGAAACAACGGGGATTGTTTCAAACGTTTCCTGAGGATAATTCATACCCCCTTGGATAATGGATGATGAAGAATGGATCTTGGGATTAGTGAAGCTTGATATTTGTTTTGTTTGTAGTACGCATAAAAGAATATAATAACAGAAATAAAGTAAATAAAAATAAACACGTCTTTGTTATTAATTTCTAGGTATAGTCCCCGTTCAACTTAATAGGGCCACTTGTATGTATAATGAAAAACGTATTGTACAAGTATAAGTTTATTCAGAACTGTTTATAGACATCGTCACAACTGTATAACTAACATTTTGCAATGCCTTCTTTGGCTTTTATAACAGCCATGGCATAGTGCCTATGCAAGAGTTAGTGGTATGTCTAGTTGTATCGTTATTCTGCCACACAGCTTCACTATTTGTCACTAATTGCTTTTTGTAGTATTTTTTCTATGATGCGTGATTTTAGAACACTTCACACGTTCTTAATTGCATTGAGGTCGGGAAAATTTGCGGGTCAAAAGTAACACTGGCAGAGTGTGCGTTTTCAAGACACTTTAGATGGATTTGACCATATAGCATGGTGCTTTATCGTGCATGAATGCGTAAGAACCTTCATTCGGATCTAAATCATTGATATATAGCATTAAGACATCCTCCAATACACGCTTATATTGGTGTTGATTCATGGTGTTGATTCATGGTGTTTTGGCAAGAATGCAGTGGTCCCTGACATACAGGACTATGCCATAGCTAACGCGAAGGTGTTTCATCGTTTTTAGTACACTAGCTTCACCAAACCATTCAGTTGGTCGTCGTCTAACAAATTGAGCTCTTTCGTTCATGGCTTCTAGTTTTGACTCATCGCTGAATACGATCTTTAACGAAAAGACATTGTTGAAACGAAAAAAAAACATGCTCGCTACATCGTCGGTATTAATCTTGGCTTTTTCAGGGGGCGTCTGGATTTTAGTCCGGCTTCGTACAATCGTCTATGTACTGTACGTGAGAATATTTGCACTCCGTGTTGAGATATTAAGTAAGGTGGCCCTAATAAAATGGACAGGGATTGTATGTATAGTCAGTTATAGGATATTCTGTAAACGTATTCACAGGTATAGCAGTAAACTCCACTCACACAAATTTATTAATTATGCGGAACGCAGCGTTTCGAGAGCACGTGGGTTCTCATTGTCAACCGTGTTACCGACTGTTGACAATGAGAGCCGCATAATTAATTAATTTGTGTGAGTGGAGTTTACTGCTATACCTGTGAATTGTACATCCACACAGTCCTTGCAATCGTCATCTGTAAACGTAGTTTTTTAGCTCTTATCATAACAGTAGCTAGTTCAATATCGGTAACTCGCAACAAGCCCGCGCATATTCTACAATACGAAACATTTTATATTATTTCAGGACGCTAAAATGCTCTAACAGGGAATTTATTAATTCTTATCTACCTCGTACAGATTTTCCATAATTGAGAACGTTGGTGTTACATACTCTGCCCAGTTCTGCTTTGTTGTTGCTGGAGGGAATTTTTCATACTCCATAAAACAAATTTTCCTTTGATCTCGTAAATATTTCCTCTATGTAAGTGATATTACAGTTTTTTTGCATTGATTTACATTTTCCTGCATTTACGATGATAAGATTAGAAAACTGCTTTAGTTTGAAAAAGGGTCTCATCAGTTACGTGTATTTATACTGAAATTTACATTTAGTTTTCATAACGACAGGCAGCATAAAAACGTTACTTCAAATATGTATCCAGTGTAGTATAACAACTACGCAAACAGATATGATACACGTTGGATGTGTTGACGCCTTGGGAACGTCTGGAACTTGGTAAATAACATCGTCGAAATTAACTTGTCCAGATTTCCCTTCAACTTAAAATTGGAAATAAGACCTCTCCAAGAAAGGCGAACTGCAGTCTGTGTTCAAACATCGGAGAGCGTACTTACAAGTTATATTCTGCATTTTTTGTTATATTTTTATTGTTGTTAATCGATTTTACTAGAAAAAAAAAAGAAACAACGGCGTAGTTAGTCTTCTAATCTTTAGCTTGTTTTTATAAGCTTGAGTATTTACTTATTTACTGATGTACACTATCATTTGTATTAGTTCGAAGACAAATAAATTAAAAAAAAAACGAGAAAATACTCAAAACCATTTTTCCACAACTTAAAATTTGTATTGCATCTTATTAATTGCGATTAGAATTAAAGTATAAAAGTAAACAAAGGGTAATTCTAACGAAAAATAACTTTTTAAACATTCCGTTCATCAAAGAAACTCCCTTTTGCGTGAAGAACAGCTTTTATAATCTGAAGCATCCGCTCCACTAGTTTCTCAAGTTTTCTATTTCGCATACCCTGTTCCCCTTGTAAAATGTTCCACTGGTGGTCTACGGGAGTAGCGGATATTCTCCAGACTCTACTGTCCAATTCATTCCATAACAGCGGTGGGGTTTAGATCGGGGCTTTGCGACTTATTTGTGAAGTGCCATTATCTTGCTCTTTATTTAAGAAATTTTTACATATGTGTTTGGGGTCGTTGTCCTGCATGGTATTGCATTTTCTTGCAGTATTTCCGAATAACCCTCTTTTCGCAAAATACCTACAATTCGCTTCAAGTCACTTGTACCTGTGTAGGAAAAACAACCCCAAACAAACACAGAACTTCTTCCTTACTTGACAGTTACCACCAGACAATCCTGCAGTATTCTTTGGCCTTTCGGTTTTCTTACAAAAACGCGCCTTGGTTGTCCGAATACCTCAAACTTTGACTCATCTGTCCATAGCACCTTTTTATATATGAACGCAATTATATTATTTATTAGTAGAGTTTACAACATTTTACTGGGTGTCTTGAACTAATATGGACGGTAGTGTTTGTATATATATTGAGGCGGATGTAATGTCGAACTTTATAACGTAGATTCCAACGCTTTATATACCGAAAACTTTTTAACCAAGCCTTGTATACAGAGAAGCAAATTTGCTTTCAACTTAATCCAGTTTTAATGGTATAATTTTAGCTGTAATGTTTCATACTGTCTTTATCCCGATTTAAAATTGTGTCTATTAATAGCGAAGCGCACTCCGACCTTTCCACGAAAACCTTTACCATAACCATTCGTACAGCATGGCAGGTGTACTTTGGCACGAAAGTTCATCATTATCGCACCACTTTTCGCGTGCTAACGTCGGATAGTACCGTGAAAGGATCGAGTTTGTGCGCATTTCGCAGTACATTGTCGTCGAAACTCTTTACGTCGAGGTGACGCTGTGTAATCTGTTTAATTACTATTCATCTACCCTGCGCTTAGCATATATAGATAACCCTTTGAGGAGGACGAAGTCGGGAATTTGCGGAGGACCGTTAAATATTCAGGTGGAAAAATACTTTTCACCGGGAGCGTTCTAGAACCGAGGAATTTCTTTATTGTTTATGTTTCGTCGGAAACGGTTAGAACAAATTAAAACGTGTTTGTTTTGGTTAGACGTTGGTGGAACTTTTGCTTTTGTATCAGGGCGTACAAAGTGGCGGACCCTTTTTTTTTACTCTTCACCCAACCACAAGTCAAATTAAAACTTTGAAATGTCTCAGAAGGTTCCGACAATATCAAAGGAAATTCAAAAGCTTTCATTTAATAAGGACGATGAAGAATATTTTATGTGTAATAAACAAGAACGTAGTGATCTTTATTACGTTCAAGACAAAATTTACGGCACATTTATTGCTGCATTTTATAGACCACTAGCTTCATATCGCATGATCGTAGTACTTCCTCACTGAGGAAAAAAGAAGAGGGGAACATGAACCATTTTATTCACTGTATTTGACAATACAACTCTTACCAGTTTCGCTTTCGTAATTACGCACTAACGGACCACCACAATTGTGAATATTAGCGATATTGTGAACTAATTTCTTGAGCAGCTCTTACAAAGACAGTAGTATATAAGTTTATTTTCAACAGATATATATCTACTTGCAGAAAATACACAACAGATAGCAATATGAATAGAATCAACTATAGGACCCCTTACACTTGCTAGCGTTAGATCTAAATTCGTAGGTTTACAGTACTTCCATAGGCAATTTGCGGTAAAAGCGTAGGTTTTTCATTTACAAGCGCTTTTATGTCAGTTATCCTCGAAACCGTCGCATGGAATCTCTCGCAATTAATCCTATAATTGGATAAAACGTAGTCGAAGTTTGACTGGTAACCGTGTAATTAGTACAAAATATTGCGAGCCGGTATTGACATGAAACGTCTGCGGTACAAGGTTGAAGCCGGCGTGGGAACGCATATTTCTAGTGTCAATTAAATCCATGTTTGCAGGGCGCAGACAGTTTTTGCCGTCGAATTCCAGTTTCGAACTTCTCTAATTAGGAATGACACACGTCACGGTACACGTAGGTAATATCGAAGGTAGGCTAGGTGCCTATTTTTAGGATGAATCGCTAATTAGTTTTAATTAACATTGCTTTTTTATCACGTACGGATGATTCTCTTTGTATGAATGATTAGTATTTACTTTCCCGTGGAAGTAATGCATAATGGTAATGGCTTTCACTTTGTGATTATCTTAAAAATAACGAAATTGACGAATTTAAAAGGCTATGCCAATTACACTGGAAAACAAGTATCTTTGTTTCTGATGACTAAAATCTGACACTTGTTTTTAACTAATATATGTACCCTAATGCCAAATATGAAAAACATTTTTTCCACTCCATTTCTTGTTTGCTAAAATGAAGTCTTACAAAGCAATACGTTAAAGCTCCAGATTTGCAAGTGGAATGTTTCAAGTAACACATGGGCTGAAAAGTCCCGGGCCTAACAAAGAAAACACGGCTTTTTTGATTCAAAATTAGCTTTATTCATCAATGTAATCTCCATCAAGAGCAACGCAATCATTCCAGCATTTCAATACCGCTTTTGTAGAACGATTTATCTTTTGTCTCAGTTTCAGCGATAACCTCTTCATTCGTGCGAAATTTCTTACCGGCGAGCATTTTTTTGAGGTCTGCGAACAGCCAGTAGTTGCTGGGAGCCAAATCTGGCGAATACGTTGGATGTGGGAGCAATTCGAAATTCAATTCATGTAGTTTTGCCATTGTTTTGATTGACTTGTGACACGGTACGTTGTCTTGATGAAACAACATTTTTTTCTTTGCCATATGCGGTCGTTTCTTTGCATTTTCGGCCTTCAAACGCTCCAATAACGCTATATAATATTCACCGTTGATGGTATTTCCTTTCTCAAGATAGTCGATGAATATTACAACAAGCACATCCCAAAATACCGAGGCCATAACCATTCCAGCCGATTGTTGTGCTTTCGGACGCTTTGGACGAGGTTCACCAGTTGCTGTCCACTCAGATGACGATCGTTTTGATTCCGGAGTGAAGTGATGGATCCATGTTTAATCCATTGTCACACATCGACGCAAAAATTCCGGTTTGTTACGTTTAAACATGGCCAAACACTGCTCAGAATCATCAACACGTTCTTGGTTTTGGTCAACAGTGAGCAAATGCGGCACCCACTTTGAACAGGTTTTCTCATAGTCAAATGCTCATGCAATATAAATCCAATACGTTCTTTTGATATCTTTGTCAGCTAACTCACGCAACTTCACTTTTCGATCATTCAAAACGATTTTGTGGATTTTTTTGATGTTTTCTGGTTTTACCGCCTCATTTGGACGTCCACTGCGTTCTGCATCATCGGTGTCTCTACGACCACGTTTGACGTCAGCAAACCATCGTTTTATTGTTGTTTCTGATGGTGCGGAGTCCCCATAATACTTTTCAAGCCATTGCTTCGCTTGAACGGTATTTTTTCCCATCAAGAAGCAGTGTAAAATTAAAACACGAAATTGTTTTTGATCCATTGTTTTGAAAATAACAAAAGTAGCGTGACTCTTAGCACAATAACTCACAAACTACTGAATAGAATATCATGAAATTTTAACAGCTGTCTTTTGAAGGTTAGTACTAACTGAGAGAAAGGTGACTGCAATAAAACTAGCGTCATCTATGTGTTAGGCCCGGGACTTTTCAGCCTATGTGTTACATATGTCAAAAGTTTCCACGACTAAGTTACGAAAAAAATTAAAGCTGGGATATATGATGGACCTCAAATTAGATCTCTAATGACCCTATAAACTCTATGAACGAAGCTAAGAAAGAAGCCCGGACTTCATTCACTATGGTCGCGAACAATTTTTATGGGATGCAAAAAGTCCCCAATTACAAAGATCTAGTGAAACCAATGCTTCAAAAATTTCACCATCTAGGCTGTAACATGAGCATAAAGCTCCATTTCCTTCATGGTCATCGTGATAGGTTTCCAGAGGATTTAGATACTGTGTACGATGAACAGGGTTTTCATCAAGATTTAAAAACCATTGAAACTCGGTACCAAGGAAGACGGGATTCTCATATTATGGCCGACTATTGTGGAATGTTCAAAGGGACTGCCAAAACAAAATACGCAGCAGAAAGTGCAGCAAACTAACATCTGCAGTTCTTAAGTAACAAATTAAGCCGAGTTAGTGATTCTTCAAAGTATGGCATAGAGTTAAAGTTTGATATGCAAGAAGTAATATGGTTTTCAAATTCAGCACATCCAATTTAGTAAAAAACAAGTCCCATACAGGTGTCAGAATAAATTGTATTGAGCAGTGTTATTAAACAGAGAAACTAAGATACAAGAGATTGTTAATATTCCTTGGATCTTCGCGAAATTTATACGTAAACTCTTGTCAAACCGACATCATCTTATATCATCGATAGGTCTGGTTATGTTTCATCCAATTGGTATGGTTCTGACGCGC
This sequence comes from Trypoxylus dichotomus, assembly GCA_023509865.1. Taxonomy (NCBI): domain Eukaryota; kingdom Metazoa; phylum Arthropoda; class Insecta; order Coleoptera; family Scarabaeidae; genus Trypoxylus; species Trypoxylus dichotomus. Next base: position 43,876,545 of record CM042081.1, read on the forward strand.
TATAAGGCTTAAATCTTGATCTATTACTTTTTAGTATCTTTATCAACGGCTTAACTGCTAAGTTAGGTTGCGAGCCTCTGAGACACGTTGATGATAAAAGTGTTAAGGTAATTAAGATCCTCACAGATTGCTATAGTTGGTTGGCTCCCATTATAATTTTCTAATTGTTACCAATTCTTATGAAATGGAATACCGAAATTCTCCAAAACAATGGAACAGCTCAAAAAACAATTCTAATTATAATCCATCGGTAACAAATTGAAGTATGTGTCTTGCATGTTTTACAATAAGATATATGCGCCCATTACTAGAAATCGGCCACACGCTTTTGTGCTACAAACTGCTGTGTTTGTAGGGACAATCCCGAAGTCGAAAATTTAAAAAAAATATGAAACTTTGGGAAGATGTGGAGCACGAGACCGTCCGGAGGAAGATAAGTAAGATCTCTACTGTCCTTTCGCGGCCAGTAATCCAGGAATATTAGTCCACATACGGTGACCGCGAAAACATTCGTCACAAAATAATATTATCGGGTTTCTGAACGCGTATGTTATTAATCCGTTTTGACTAGGTCAATGTTTCGAAATCTCATTCATCTTCTTCTGGACGCTCTCGTGATCCACATGTTCCCAAAGTTTCAGAATTTTTTAAATTTCCGAGTTCGGGATTGTCCTTTAGCAGTTAATTTGCTGCATCTGCCAGTGCATGCAATAATGTTTATGATATATCTTTAGTATTTATATATAAACGTGATTTGTTATGTATATTTACTTGTGTCTTCATATTCCACCCATAATTTCATTCGCATATGTTGTCTTTGAATTGACAATTACTATGATTCTCGATAAATAAACTATGTAGGGAGTAGATTATCTTCACAACAAAAGGGATGCTAAACGACAGCAATTATTTGGAATTCTTTATGTCTTAGAACCTCCCTTTTTAACTTCACAGCCAGTGAACATACCACTTTGTAGACGGCGAAGCGAGGCGTTGGTTCGTACGTCGTAGTAACGTTCCCTTTAGCAATTATATTGTTTCGTGCAACTTTGCTAATTTCGCTCCGAAGTTAGCGGCGATAACCGCGTAGATCGACTCTTGAGTTTGTCCGTTTCTAGCGCTTATGAATTCCGAAATTTCTAGTTAGTAAACCTGGGAATTACCGAATCCTCGATTGCGCCACCTAAAATGTACGCCGCTCGTTATACTGTTTATCTCTGTCTACCCGACCGTTAAAAATTTCTCGTCACTTAAATTACTTCTGAATGGTTAAAGCGGTTACCACATAATTTTGGGGGAAACAACACCAATTTGCGATTGTGAATACTTGTTGATGTTTTGTCCCCTCTGAGGAAGAGTTCGTCACAGCCTAATGATATTTGAAGTGATAAAGTGATGATGAAGTAGATGGTACATATTAACGTACTTTTGGGAAAACCTCTTGAAGTATTATTTAAAGTGGAAATTTTGAAAAGCGTATTTTATATGACTTCTTGGAGTACCGTGTTGACGACATGGATATGTACTGCACCAACTACACTTAAATAGTTCACAAACACAGACACCTATTGTGCCAATTATTGAAAATGAAGAAATGTTTGCAGGGAGACTATAGAAACTTGGATCTTCCAGCAGTAAATTCTTTTTCCTATATTTGCGAGTATCTAATGAAAAATTTGGAGAAAAATTCTTGCCTAGGCAGTGAAAGTTTTGAAATATTGATTTCGCTAGATTTTTGTAATTGGAGGCTTTTCTGTTTCCAATAAAATTGTTCGCGACCACAGTGAATGAAGTCCAGGCTTCTTTCTCGGCTTCTAAAGTTCTAATTGAAGTTCCATCAAATACCCCAGCTTCAATTTTTTTCGGAATTTAATCGTGAAAACTTTTAACAAATGTACTTGAAACAGTTCCCTTGCAAATCTAGAGCTTTAACATATTGCTTCATAAGTAATGTCGGCAAAAAAGAAATGCCGTGGAAAATCGTGTCGTGATAGGGGAAAATGGATTTCAAATTTGGCATTACTTATATTAGTTGAAAAGAAATATCAGATCCTAGTCAGTAGAAAAGAAAATATTTGTTGGCCAATGTTATTAAATGTTCCTGAAAAGTTTCCTGGCAGTTCTCCATTGGCCTAAGATTCCTAAAATACCTTTTATTTCCTTCATTGCAGTATCAAAGCCTTCCTAGATATCTACATAGTCACAAACAAAAATGAATTTTAAATCTTGAAGATATCCTTCAAATTTCTTCATTTCCCAGGAATCTATAAAGTGAGAGGTCTCAGTTAGATCAAAATTGTAACTTAAGCTTATAACTACGTCCTCTTTAGTTATACAAAGGATTTTACCTATTTTGGAGAAATGTGTTCTTATCGGCTTCTCCTTTTGACATTGTAACTGTTTTATTATTTTGTTTCGTATAGTTCATAATTTCAACGTATTGTTTCCTAATTCATTCGTGATGCCAGTCATTGGCATTATATGCATCTTAATTTTACAGTCTTTTTCCAGAGGATGTTCAGAATAGCTGCACCAAACCGCTACCAATGATTTTATTTCATATTCCTACATATCTACATTAATTTGCTTGATTCAAAAACTTGCTTTGTATGTGTAATTGGTTCCGTACGGCAACACTGGTACATTAATTACATTACCGAAAATCGTACAATATAGAAACTGAGATAGAAGTATACCAGATCCTCCAAATTTACAGTAAAATTATCAATCTGAACAAATATTTGCCTCCTAGTTATGTAGTGCTATAATTAAAACTAAACATGTGCTTCAACGTGCAGCATCCCGCTTCGTTGAGCATAACCACAACGATGCACCACGCACATCATGTACATGGTTTTAAGATTTTTTTTCCCGAAAAACCGTGTTCCCCGTATATAATAAAGTGGCCGCTGAGCTTTACGTCGATGTCAAAATAGTACTACTAAAGGAAATGTATTTACATTCAGCTACCGCTGAATTTCGCAACAGCTTTGGCTGGCTGATTGTGACTTTTATGCCGCTCTAAATTTCAAAGTTTATACACCGGTCTTCTAACCTCAAAAACATCGGGCGTATGTTTTATTATACGGACCGAAATGTACCCCGCGCATTTACTACTATAGCGGGCAAATACAATACAGCGAATCGCCAACAACTTTTCGACTTTACCTCTCGCCAACTTGATTTTATTACTTCGCAAATAATCGCGCCGGTATAGAGGTTCGGCAGGGGCGAATGTAGTTTGCGTAAATTAGAAATGACAACTGTTATTTATCGTTATTGCGCGCATCGGTATACTTTATGCAAAGTGAGGGTTAGTACCTGTTTAGATTTCGGGTTTAGCGTCCTACGGTCTAGGGCGTATAAACGCGTTTTAGTATTCTGTTTCGGATGCGGAATATGTGTTTACAGGATGTGGTTAAATGCCAGTGTAGATTGCTTTAGTCTTGTTGAATTAGGAAGATTTAATTAATTGTGATACTTAAAAAATGTATTAGATGAAAATTTGTCAGGATATTTCGTTGAGATAATTGTATATACAGGGTGTCTTTCCAATAAAATAAAACAAAATTGGAAAATGAAATGGTGTAATTATACGAAACATAAATCCAAATAATAGTCTCGGCAACGAGGAGCAAGTTTCAGTGCCGTGCGGAGAACAATGTGGAGAGGTGAAGCGCGCGGCAAGGAGAATTGAGGACCCGTATCAAAGCACGCTTCAGTATTACACGACCGGTGGTTTAAGTACGTTTCGGAAACGAGGTATTTCGGATAAACTAGAAAAACGCAATGTCGGATTTAGAATACGAAGGCGATAGAATTAAATGTGTAAAGTGCGACAACTATTTGACGTGTACCAGCAGGTGGAAGTGTGAACGCCACCTAAAAACTATAAAACAATGTTCTGCAATGCGTGGCAAACGACACCGCGAATAATTAATGTTTGATATAGGTGTTTGCGTTATTCTATGTAATGTACCGTTCACTTTACTAGACCAATAAGCATTTATCTTCTTCTGGAGCAAGTATTCAGATTATAACACATGGGCTGAAAAGTCCCGGGCCTAACACATAGATGACGCTAGTTTTATTGCAGTCACCTTTCTCTCAGTTAGTACTAACCTTCAAAACACAGCTGTTAAAATTTCATGATATTCTATTCATTAGTTTGTGAGTTATTGTGCTAAGAGTCACGCTACTTTTGTTATTTTCAAAACAATGGATCAAAAACAATTTCGTGTTTTAATTTTACACTGCTTCTTGATGGGAAAAAATACCGTTCAAGCGAAGCAATGGCTTGAAAAGTGTTATGGGGCTCCGCTCCATCAGAAACAACAAAAAAACGTTGGTTTGCTGACTCCAAGCGTGGTCGTAGAGACACCGATGATGCAGAACGCAGTGGACGTCCAAATGAGGCGGTAACACCAGAAAACATGAAAAAAATCCACAAAATCGTTTTGAATGATCGAAAAGTGAAGTTGCGTGAGTTAGCTGACATCGTAAAGATATCAAAAGAACGTATTGGTTTTATATTGCATGAGCATTTTACTATGAGAAAGCTCTGTTCAAAGTGGGTGCCGCGTTTGCTCACTGTTGACCAAAAACAAGAACGTGTTGATGATTCTGAGCAGTGTTTGGCCATGTTTAAACGTAACAAACCGGAATTTTTTCGTCGATATGTGACAATGGATGAAACATGGATCCATCACTTCACTCCGGAATCAAGACGATCGTCATCTGAGTGGACAGCAACTGGTGAACCTCGTCCAAAGCGACCGAAAGCACAACAATCGGCTGGAAAGGTTATGGCCTCGGTATTTTGGGATGTGCGTGGTGTAATATTCATCGACTATCTTGAGAAAGGAAATACCATCAACAGTGAATATTATATAGCGTTATCGGAGCGTTTGAAGACCGAAATTGCAAAGAAACGACCGCATATGGCAAAGAAAAAAATTTTGTTTCATCAAGACAACGCACCGTGTTACAAGTCAATCAAAACAATGGCAAAACTACATGAATTGAACTTCGAATTGCTCCTACATCCACGGTATTCGACAGATTTGGCTCCCAGCGACTACTGGCTCAAATTTCGCACGAATGAAGAGGTTATCGCTGAAACTGAGGCCTATTTTGAGGCAAAAGATAAATCGTTCTACAAAAGTGATATTGAAATGTTAGAGCGGCGCTGGAATGATTGCGTTGCTCTTGATAGAGATTACGTTGATGAATAAAGCTAATTTTGAACCAAAAAAAACGTGATTTCTTTGTTAGGCCCGGGACTTTTCAGCCCATGTGTTATATTACCAACTCGGACATCGTTTAGAAACTTTATGCCATCTGTTGGTGACTATGTTGAAAGAAGAATTAAGACAGATTTGAAAGATAAATAATTGTGGTTATGTGTGTACGATAGAAGAGTTATAGAAGAGTTGAGTGTATATCAGCATTTGCAATTGATAAATAATAAGAACCTAGTACTAGATAATTTTTATATGTACAACAATAGACTAATAAAGAATCGATTGCGATCTCAGACCTATATTTGTGTTTGTTCTGTCTATATTTATATTAGCAGTACCTGAATTAAATTTTCTTCGCGTTGCAGTCTATAACTAGATAGTTTTAATGGTCATCGTAAATTATTTAGTTGTATTCGAATGTCGGATTGAAGATATAAAATTCATTTTTTGAAATATCACCTAAATATCAAGGCCGTTATGCAAGCTGTAAAATGATGAATGCATAAATCATGATTTCTTTCTATGGAGGCGGATTCTATTATCTAGCTATCATTTATACATAAATCCCCTTCTCAGTAATATTATGTTCGTCTTTGTCAAATTTAAAATTGTCGAAAAGATCCATTAATATTGCCCAATAATTTAATTAATAAAAAATGTTGTAATTCATTAAATTGAATATATTTTACGACTGTTATTTACAGCATACGGGCTAATCACTTAGAAATATTGTGAAATATAATGGAATGGCATGCGTGATTTGTCATCGTAGAATAATTAGTGAAACACGTTTTATCGTTTAATTAATAACGTTGCGCTCAATTTTGAATAGACACACGGGTTTCAGTCGATGTTATACATTATAATGTAATATTCTAATATTTAAAAAGTCCAATGGAAATAAATAAAAAGTTTATATTTACGTGAAGCCTTTCAGATTAATAGAATCGGATGTTTGTATGCAAAAGATACTTGTGTTCAATGATTTGATTTACGCATACCAATTTATTTAAGAGCACTTCATATCTTTTTTCAATTATCGTATTTAATTAGTCCAGAAGTATTCAATCAGTCAATCAATGAAAAATATCTCTATGAAATCGTAAAGAGTATCAAGATTAGATTAATTAAGGATGATGTTGCACTGCGACCTAATTGAACTATTGTGCCCCCTTATATGAGCCGCAAGCTGCTAGGGTTTGCCCGCACTTATTGCTCCCCATCCACTCCAAGAGCTTCAATAAATTGCTATAGCTGTGATGGTTTCAGAGAAGGTATTCCCATCTCGTCTATGACGTCTTTGTCAAGATGGATGGCACGGGTCTCTATAATTGCAATGGAGTTAGATGTTAGGTGTTCCGGACTTTCAGCGTACGCCCCACAAAACCTGCAGGCGCTATTCTGTTTTAGACCTATCATTGTCATGTGTTCCCCAAGGTGACAATGCCCTGCAAGAAAATCGGTGAGGACACGCAGTCTGTTTCTACTAAGTTCTAGCATAGTCTTTGGTCTTTGCTTATTGAAGTTTCCAAGGAATACCTTGGAATGTCTCATACCAGGAAGATTCTCCCAAAGGAATGCTCTGAGTTTCTCCTCTCTGTCTGTAAGTTGTTTTTATAGGTGCTATATCACAGAACGGTTCCGGTCCCGCAAATGAAGATGTGGCGGTTTTTTTTGCTAATAGGTTAGCTTTCTCGTTACCGCTGATTCCAGTGTTTTCGCTGCCTAGTTAGCCTAGTTTTTCCAGGCATTCGAGCTGATGGTGTTAGAGCTCAACACGATTATGACTGCCTGACTATCGGAGAAAATTGTAGTGCTTTGCCTTCGATAGCTCCTGTCAAGGTTCAATTGAGCACATCTTCCAATCAAGATTCAATTGGTTTTCTTGAATGCAAGGCTACTACATTGTTTCTGCTATTAAGATTGTTATTGCGACCATGAAAATTTCGATCATCGTAACAAAGATAATTTTCTGGTTCCTTCTTAAAAAGTTACAAATTCAATGAATCTTGACACCAACCCGAAAAAGGAAAAAGACTAAAGACGCGTCATAATTTTAACCGTTTCTCTGAATCCAACAGTGTTCGGAGCAAATGATAAGAATCAATTTTAATGAAAAGTGATTGATAACATTGGAAGAAGGGGTTACGTATTTAGGCCGATAAATTATTACCTAAATCAAAACGTATATAACACATGGGCTGAAAAGTCCCGGGCCTAACAAAGAAAACACGGTTTTTTGGTTCAAAATTAGCTTTATACATCAACGTAATCTCCATCAAGAGCAATGCAATCATTCCAGCGCCGCTCTAACATTTCAATACCACTTTTGTAGAACGATTTATCTTTTGCCTCAAAATAGGCCTCAGTTTCAGCAATAACCTCTTCATTCGTGCGAAATTTCTTACCGGCGAGCATTTTTTTGAGGTCTGCGAACAGCCAGTAGTCGCTGGGAGCCAAATCTGGCGAATACGGTGGATGTGGGAGCAATTCGAAGTTCAATTCGTGTAGTTTTGCCGTTGTTTTGATTGACTTGTGACACGGTGTGTTGTCTTGATGAAACAAATTTTTTTCTTTGCCATATACGGTCGTTTCTTTGTAACATCGGCCTTCAAACGCTCCAATAACGCTATATAATATTCACTATTGATGGTATTTCTTTTCTCAAGATAGTCGATGAATATTACACCACGCACATCCCAAAATACCAAGGCCATAACCTTTCCAGCCGATTGTTGTACTTTCGGACGCTTTGGACGAGGTTCACCAGTTGCTGTCCACTTAGATGACGATCGTTTTGACTCCGGAGTGAAGTGATGGATCCATGTTTCATCCGTTGTCACATATCGACGCAAAAATTCCGGTTTGTTACGTTTAAACATGGCCAAACACTGCTCAGAATCATCAACACGTTCTTGTTTTTGGTCAACGATGAGCAAATGCGGCACCCACTTTGAACAGAGCTTTCTCATAGTCAAATGCTCATGCAATATAAAGCCAATACGTTCTTTTGATATCTTTACGATGTCAGCTAACTCACGCAACTTCACTTTTCGATCATTCAAAACGATTTTGTGGATTTTTTTGATGTCTTCTGGTGTTACCGCCTCATTTGGACGTCTACTGCGTTCTGCATCATCGGTGTCTCTACGACCACGTTTGAAGTCAGCAAACCAACGTTTTATTGTTGTTTCGGATGTCGAAACATACCTGATGTTGCAAATTTTTCATAAGGCTCCCCATTTCGGTTTGCTGAACTCACCAATAGCAAAGAAGATAAGTCTTTATGTTTTCAACATACTGCGAATATTTCGTTAAAATCAATAGACAAATTAATTTGCAAAATAATGGGGACAAATTCCTGTTTAATGTATAACATCTTCCACATTTAAGTTTTTAACAAAGAGAAGAAAAATTGAACATCTTTACAAATAAAAGAAGATTCTCGCATTCTCCAGGTTAATTAAATTTTGTTGAGCGGCCAATCTTCATAAAATATGTACAGATAAACAGTTAATGTTATAAATAGCTCTGGTACAAGGAAAATATATACGAAATAACAATATAAGATGTAGGCGTAAAAGGTTTGGAGCATATAGATTTAACAGAACTGACAGAAACCTTGAATTACTGCGATGTATCTTATAATCGAAATAAAGGCATAGACAAAGAATAGATTTATACATATCTGTGGAACAATTAGCAGAATGTTAAAAAATAAAACAAGAAAAGAATACGCAAATAAAATTTTACAAGGAGATAGCAGTACCAACCCTCTTATACGATAGTGAAACATGGTCAAGAGCAGAAAAACAAGAAAGTGGGATACAGACAGAAGAGATGGAATTTTTGAGACCTGATAGAGTAAGAAATGGAGATATAAAAACAGAACTAAACATCTTCGACATAAATGATGTTGTCAGCAAGAGCGAGATTTTCTAAATGCTTACGAGGAAGAAATGTAGGCAGACCAAGTAAAGGATGGATATGATAACAGGTAAAATGCCTAAAATCTGAAGTGAAGAAGAAGATAAACTGTCAAGATGTTGTTCGAGATAATGAAGTATAAATAAATTATAACGTGTAATACGATGTACCATACGTACATACACAGTAGGAAAATGGAAGTTGCTTCAACGAACTCTATCAATTTTGGTATCGGTCGTGCATACGAGACCTGGCACGCCGGAGATTTGGCCACAACTCTCCAAATTAACTTTTAACTAGATTTCAGTAAGATACTTAAAATCCCAGATAATAGATTTTGACTGTTAGCTAAAGCGGAGTATTGAAAACTTTCAGATAAATAAATAATAAAAGAAAATAAGTAAATAAGACATATTCAAAGCGCAACGAATTATAAGTCACAGACAGGATTATCGCATATTGTGTCTGTCCTAACAGCGCCTTTGCATCTGAATGTTTATTAGGGCGTAAATGTGTTCCAAATCGAATTCAATGAACTTTCGCTCAGGCCAAGCTCACCGCGGACTCCGCTTATGTGGCACGGTTCACTTTGATCTCTTTAATTGATTATTCACCGGCACCGCATGGTGTGGCGCTCGATGCAGTTTACCGGTTCAAACTTTTTATACGTTTGTAACGTAAGCGGATTAACGGCGAAACTTTACGAATATTAATAATATCAGTCGCTAGTGACGGGAGAAAACTACGCTAATACCTATGCAAGCGCGGTTGAGGTTGCCGCAAACGGAGCGTAGTTAAACAGCCCGAGCATAGATGCCTCTCTGTCTTTTTTTCTTGATGAATTCGAACGAAATGGGTGGAAAATGAAATCTTAATTCGGGTTAATGCTTCCCATGTTCAGCAGTAAAATATCGGGAGGTATTGTTTCGCAATTTAGGAAGGGACGGGGGCGAGTTACAAAAACATACGCTAATGAGATAGAAACGTATTGAAGGGAGATGTTCTTTGTATTCCATTAAAACGAATTCTTTTTTTTTTTTCAGTAAGAGTATTGAACGAAAATTATATACAAATTCTTCGAAAACAATAACAAACTTGGGTTCTGTAAAGAAAATTTAAAAATTTTGTTACATTCTCCTGGTTTAAAGGAGTTATGCTTTCCTTTGTAACACTATCTAATAAAACTCATAAATACTATATATACACTATATTTACAAGAATACATTGAATACAATGACAAGTTGACCCGCAATGACGAATTGAAACTCACTAGTTACTGTTACAAGTTGAATCTCTGTAATGCTTATAATACATGGGCTAAAAAATCCCGAGCCTAACAAAGAAAACACGTTTTTTTTGGTTCAAAATTAGCTTTATTCATCAACGTAATCTCCATCAAGAGCAACGCAATCGTTCCAGCGCCGCTCTAACATTTCAATACCATTTTTGTAGAACGATTTATTTTTTGCCTCAAAATGGGCCTCATTTTCGGTGATAACCTCTTCATTCGTGCGAAATTTCTTACCAGCGAGCATTTTTTTGAGGTCTGCGAACAGCCAGTAGTCGCTGAGAGCCAAATCTGGCGAATACGGTGGATGTGGGAGCAATTCGAATTTCGATTCATGTAGTTTTGCCATTGTTTTGATTGACTTGTGACACGATGCGTTGTCTTGATGAAACAAAATTTTTTTCTTTGCCATATGCGGTCGTTTCTTTGCAATTTCGGCCTTCGAACGCTCCAATAACGCTATATAATATTCACAGTTGATGGTGTTTCCTTTCTCGAGATAATCGATGAATACCGAGGCCATAACCTTTCCAGCCGATTGTTGTGCTTTCAGGCGCTTTGGACGAGGTTCACCAGTTGCTGTCCACTCAGATGACGATCGTTTTGATTCCGGAGTGAAATGATGGATCCATGTTTCATCCATTGTCACATATCGACGCAAAAATTCCGGTTTGTTACGTTTAAACATGGCCAAACACTGCTCAGAATCATCAACACGTTCTTGTTTTTGGTCAACAGTGAGCAAACGCGGCACCCACTTTGAACAGAGCTTCTCATAGTCAAATGCTCATGCAATATAAAGTCAATACGTTCTTTTGATATCTTTACGATGTCAGCTAACTCACGCAACTTCAATTTTCGATCATTCAAAACGATTTTGTGGATTTTTTTGATGCTTTCTGGTGTTACCGCCTGATTTGGACGTCCACTGCGTTCTGCATCATCGGTGTCTCTACGACCACGTTTGAAGTCGGCAAACCAACGTTTTATTGTTGTTTATGATGCAGCGGAGTCCCCATAACACTTTTAAAGCCATTGCTTCGCTTGAACGGTATTTTTTTCCCATCAAGAAGCAGTGTAAAATAAAACACGAAATTGTTTTTGATCCATTGTTTTGAAAATAAGAAAAGTAGCGTGACTCTTAGCACAATAACTCACAAACTAATGAATAGAATATCATGAAATTTTAACAGCTGTCTTTTGAAGGTTAGTACTAACTAAGAGAAAGGTCACTGCAATATAACTAGCGTCATCTATGTGTTAGGCCCATATGTTATATAATCAGTTATAGTTTATCAAGGCTTTCGCTAATATATTGTGTAATTTCAGCTAAATTCGTGGTAATTGAACGACCATTGATAAAGCCATGCTGCAGGTAACACACTTATATAATCTATCATAAAAAAGCTGTTCAAAAACCTTACTACAATTGGATTAAATATTTATAGGTCGATAGTTATAAATATCATGTTGATCTCCGTTCTTGAAGACTGGTGTAATTCTACTTACTTTTCAGTAAGTCGGAAAAGTTGTCGTACGAACTACCAAGTTGAAAATAACATAGAGAGAATCACAAAATACTGAAGCACAATCATGCCCACATAATGTTGTTGTTTTAAGTTTGTTTAATGCTTGTAGAACATCATTCAGAGTGAAGTAACCAATGTTAAAAGAACAGCTGTTGAAACCGGGACATGGGTAACTAAAGGTGGTATAGATGTTACGTGTGAAAACATCTCAAAAACAATCAAGGGAGATATCTCTTGACGTGATACTGTTGACGATGGATTCTCATAATAACTAGAGTTGTTGTTTGGCCTTGGACAATGGGAATAGCCCAAACAACAACTCTAGTCTTTATGAGAATCCATCGTCAACAGTATTACGTCAAGAGTTAGAAATCCGGCATGGGCTCGGATTAAACATGTCTTTCAGACACTACGAAAAAACCAAGATTAAACTTGCAAAGGAATCTAACGATCTTATATTCCTACATAAAGCAAGACAACTTAAGATCTTAGAGGCTTAAAAATCATACTCCCCGTTTCCAGCAATCGAGCCAAAAGAGCTAGGGAAGCATTAGTCAGGGATGATGATGGAAATAGCCCAAACAACAATTCTAGTTATTAAGGAAGATATCGCCAACCCTCAAGCAACCAGAAATCATTGAAGTAGAGCGTTTAGAGCTTACTATACCACTCTCGATAATACAAAGCATACATTAACAGCGCGCTCTTTCCCACAGTAAATGTGCCACAAATAAGTAAAAGCCGTACTGTGTAGATGTAATACACTGATTAAAGTTAATTAGCTTTAATTAACTCTACTCATTGTAAGAGATCTACATATAGACGTAAAATATAATAAATAAATAAGATAAAATATATGCATTTTGCATATAATCCGGTCTCTCTAGTTATATACACTAGGGTGACAAAATAAAATAGACACCTACTAATTAAAAAAAAGATTCTATTCTCGTTATATATACAGAATATTTTAAAATTTTTAAATTAGACTTATATTTTGTCGATCCACCTTTACTTGCGTAAAGTGCTGCGAGTCGTCGTGGCATAGAATCTATTAAATGATTAATGGTGTCTTCTGGAATATTTAACCACTCTTCTGCCAACAGCTGCCACGAGTTCTTCCTTATTGCTGGGTTTTCGGGGTCGTTTCGCCATATTTGTCTGGATTATGTGCCAAATATTCTCTATCGGATTCATATCTGGTGATTGGCATGGCCATGGTAAAATCCGAATCCCCTGTTCCTCTTTCCATGTGGTTGTTGTTCTTGCTTTGTGGCAGGGTGCTCCATCCTCCATAAAAGTGGCGTCTTCTTTAGATAAAATGGCGTTGTCGAATATCGGTAGTAGTCCTTCTGTTAATATTTGGATATATTTTGCCGCATTTATATTTCCGTCGCAGATTACTAATTGCGATCTTCCACCATACCATATCGCGCACCACACCATCATGTTCACACCGCCGTATTTCACCGTCTGATGCTAAAAATTTGTCGTCCAGTTGCTGTGACGAACGTCTCCATACCCACGTACGACCACTATCACTGAATTGGCAGTATCTGCTTTCGTCTGAAAAAATGACAGACCGCCAAAACTCTTCGGGCTTCGTTCGCATTTCGATTGCCCAAGCCATTCGGCGCCGTTTTTGAAACGCCGTAAGGAGAGGTTTTTTCTTTGCCACCCTTTTATACATCTCCACACTGTGGAGGTATCGCAGAACGGTGTGCTGACTTTTCTGTGAAGTTGCCGCAAGCTCAGCTGTACTTTTTCGCGGTTCTCTTAACACTTCGCGCACAAGCACCCTTTTACTTCTTTCAGAAGATCCGGCACGACCTGGTCTCGGCTCCACTGTTGTTTTTTCCTTGCGTTTAAATTGTGTAATCACACGGTTAACTGTGGACAACGGAATATTACAAAATTGACTTATTTCACGTTACGAAGCGCCGCGTTCACTTCGGCCAACGATGCGACCCCTGGTGAAGTCGCTAATGGCACTCGAACCTTGTAAGCGAGGCATAGTTGTAACGATACTAAACTATGACGAATTCCTTCCGATACATCTACCCCTACCCTATTGACAAGCGAAAGTTCTTAATTCGTTCTTAGAATTTAGCTGTTTACATATTTATACCGCTTTACCTGGTGTCTATTTTATTCTGTCACCCTAGTGTATATAATAAGTATGCTTGCAAAACTCACTATATATACTTTTGTACAAATTATAAACCATAATACCGCTTTTATAACAATATTTTACTACTGTCAGTAACTTCTAAGTTTTCTAGAATTATTGTTATTTTTGGATTAAATAAAGATGAACTAGCAGTTTCTGCACTTCATCGTCCTTTTTTAGTGAAATATGTTTAGGATCATATTGAATCGAACGATACAACTGTATGGCATATAAAAAAATCTGTAATCAGACTATGAATATCGACCGTAAATGTTTGCTAAAATTCGATTCCTTTCTTCTCGAAATTGTGCTTTAAATTCGCTTATACTATAATCCCTACCGAGGCAAGCATTTGTTACTTCTCACTGGTTACAATTAAAATGAGCAAATGAAGTCTTAAGAAAATGAATGCGTTAACGAAAAATTACTTTCCACGGCGGAAGAGAGGAACGCGAATTTACAATGTAATTTCGCAACGTGGTCTTTTTATTCTGCAAGAGAAGCAGAAATCCGTCTTTGCGTATTAGAATTCTCGATTGAAAGCGTTTTTTTTCCCGTTTTCTCCTTTTCCAGAGGCACATCGCGCTCTAGAACTTCTGGAAGATTATCACTCGAAGCTGATCAAACCCCAGGACCGACAACTGCGACTGGCAATCGAGCGGGTCATCCGCATATTCAAATCTCGACTCTTCCAGGCGCTTTTAGGTGAGTGTTATTTTTTAATGAACTTAATGCGAGAGGGATACCCTTCGGGAAATTAACGGCGATTCTTAATTCGCAACACGTTTTCGAAATCAAACGGACGCCTGTTTTGCTAATTGAGTTCCGCGACGTCGCTAGCGTACGGAATTGAACGTACCCCTTTTGAAATTTTTACTTATCCAATATACAGGTTCCGCATATAAATTTCATTCAGCGTGTAGAAATGTCCTTTTGATTCGATATGTGACTAATTATATCAAATAAAGAATGTGGTTACGGTAATAGAAATAATGACACTCTACATTCTGAATACAGGCCTAGATTACTCAACTTTTTCGTCTAAGTCAATTGAATCCATCTTTGGGTCATCAACGAAACAAGTACAATTATAATTTAGTTAATAATAATAGAATCAGTTGCCTTGATACAAGGAATCTTATACCACTGTTAAATATCAAATGAGATCAGCTTAAATGTGTGAATGAAACGCCGGCAGGTTATAAAAAGTTATTTCTAAAAAGTTGATAAGTAGAGGATTAATTCTGCTTAGAACATTGCTGTGTATACGAGGGATGCCTTTTAAGTTTTGCATAATGGGGGAGATAGAGGATGCCAGTAGTGAAATGCCAGCAATAAAAGCTAACCTGCATGTTAACAATTTCTCGTTGATACAGACACAGTAGACGCTCGATTATGTGAATGATATCAGCCAAGCACTGTTCACATTACTGAAAATTTACATTACCTAGGCTTATTTTATTTGTAAATAAATTGCATGAGAGAAAATATTTATGTTTATTAAAAATAAATTATGAACAACGACTAACATAACACATATAATATTAAAAAGTAAAAAATAAATTTTATATTATTTTGAAAAAATAATATCGTATTTTTGTTTGCGTAAATTTAATGCTTCGTATTTTCTAATGCCATTGCCCGTAGTTTACGGAGCACTAAAATATCGGAATATAATACGTATGTCTTGTTCTTCAGACCAATCTAACGATTGATTAAAAATTCCTACAGCTTGCGCGTCACTCACTGCATTCTTTATTTTCGTTGGTGGATCTTCACTCACCCCATCGATCTCTTTATCATCATTCCATAAACTAGCATCGGTAATTGTGCAAACAATATTATTGCTATTAATAACTTGAGAACGTCCGATGATGCACTGTCAATAACTACAACATCAGATAGTAACTGTTTTCTAATGATGGTTAACGGTACATTGTCTTCATCGTCATAATCATCACTGGAGTAAAGCAAATTTTTCCAACACTATCTGATTATTTATCTTTATTATCTAAATTTAAAATTGCTTCACGTAAAGTTACTTGCTTTAAGGATTCAGGAATGTTTTTAGGATTTTTTGATAACGCAGACGAAAGTAGAAATTTTCGATAATACAATTTAGTAATTTTTATTACATTTTGATCTATCGGTTGGATAAGTGGAGTTACGTTGGGCGGCATGAACATAACTAAAATCGAGCCATCGTTGCTTCGTAATTGTTCCTCTGGAGGATGACTTGGTGCGTTATCCAAGATTAACACCGCTTTTATTAATAGATTTTGCCTTCTTAAGAAATCTTTCACCTACAAAGTGAATATGTATCATTAAGTTTTATTGCCATACCTGAGGGACAAAGTGCTTGTGGAACCATTCCAGAAATGTGCCTTTTGTCACCCAAGTGGATTTCTAACAGTTATAATCAACGGGACTCTTAAAATTTCTAAATAAACGTGGATCTTTTGCCTTTCCTATTACTAGTGGCCTTATTTTGTGTATACCTCCAGCATTAGTGTACGCTAGAAAAGTTATGCGTTGTCTTTCCGCCTTTTTACCCGGAGCAGATTTTTTATGTGATGCAGCATAGGTTTTCGTAGGTAATAATTTCCAATAAAGGCTGGTTTCATCTCCATTGTATATTTGATCCTCATTTAAATGTAGCTCTTCCATTTTGTTCATTAACTTTTCCTTGAACGATTGCAGTAGTTGTGATGGTGCCGATAATTTTTCTCCGTACAGTTCGGACCTAAATCCCAACGATTTTTGTCTTTCCAAAAATCAAGATCATCAAAGAAATCATTCTTTTAAAAGGCAACTTTGACTGTACCAACAAATGAGTGGAATAATTGCTTCCAGAGTTCCTTCGAGCGCATGGAATCCAGTAAACTCTTTAAAAGCTATCTACTATTTTATTCGAGCTGTATATACAAAACTTAAAAGACAACCAGCGCATAAGGTGACTACCGCAGAGCGATGACATCAATGTCAAAAAGGTTGGCGTTATACGTATGTCATTAACGAGACAGTGTAATCTTATTTTGTTCATAATTTATGTTTTACACATATCGTGTTTACAAGTTTTGATTATACAAGAAATAAAATAATAATAAATATTTTATTTACTGTTTTCAGCAGTTCATATTAGATAAAGATTAAAACACTCAACAATAAATATTTCGAGTGACTGCGAAGCAAAGCAAATCCCTAGGCTTTTTGCCAAAGTATAGTAGCACCTTTTCGGGGGTCCTACTCCCTATGCCGTATCTCGCATTTCGATCTCCGCTCGTCTTCGATATTTTGAAGAAATAATTTCGTTGCTTGCTAGAGGGTAGAATATCTTCAATGTATTCCCAATGTTATGCGTACCATTTCTGCACATTGTAATATAAGCAAAAAAGTTTTTAGCTTGAAGAAAGCGAATTTTGTTGAGCTTTACAAGGCTCTTCTTAAATTGGCTGGTCATCCTATTTTGCAATCACAAATATAATTCAAGGAATCAATACCTTCTACAGCATTCTTTACGTTATATCGAAGCACGTTCCGTTAAAAAACACTACAGAGCTTACACAGCCGGTGCGGTACACTAGTGAACATGTTAAAGATTTAAAATTAAAGGAATATTATCGCCGAAAATGTAAAAGGTCGAAGTGTACAGAAGATCTGAATAATCCTAAGTTGTTGCACAATCCCTCAGTCATAAAAGCATTTTCTGGAAGAACCGTAAGACTTTCTACTTGATATAAAGATGTTGCAAGAGATTAAAAGGGTAGATGTTTAGTACAATCACTTTTATTTTGGGGTATTTTATATTGGCATGTTAGAGAATGGTTTCTTCGCTTGCGAGATTAAGAATAGGGTTCAACGTTCAACAAACGACGTATCCCTCAATTCTATTTGTTTGATAAATGAGGATTTTTTTAGTAAGCACAATTGCAATGGGAATTATAAGAAAAGACACAACACCTGTCCTGAAAATAACGAACGATGATCGACAGAAGAAATCCTGGCAAAACATACACCTGGGAAATGTCGTTCATAGTCAAATGGCACAGAGGGAATACCCTGAATCTAGTGTTGACGTTTGGGTGTCTGCCGTTTACGTGAAAACGATATGAGGATTCATTCATCATTCGACAATACGTCTTTCTCACCTCTTTCTTTTTCTTTATATATAAACGGGTTTGCGTCAGTAAAACCTGGAGCATTAATCTTAGATTAAAAAGAATACATTTATTATTAACTAAACAAGAATTTGATAAATATACTTGGTATATACGAGAAAGGATGGTGAAACGTAACTCGTACAAGCAGTATGTTCTCCCTAATTGATGTATGAAATAGATGCTTCTTGATTCAGAGATTATGAGGGCATTTAGTTAGCTAATCGTAGATAGCCTGTATGTATCGATCTGTGACTTGCAATGCAAGTTTAGTTAGTTATCACTAACTAACCCTTGCCGTTTGCCCTAGCCCTTTGCCTACGCGTAATTCGGAAAACATTTCTATTCATCAAGCCCTGATGAAACGTGCTTCTCCTACAGCATAACCCAGATGTAATTGTTGTAATGGTTAGGGATTGTTTTGATTCATATTTAACTAATAGAACTCAAAAAATGAAAAATAACAAAAGGGTATCTGATAGTTTAAATACAAATAATAGTGTTCCGCAAGCGACGGTGTTAGGTCCTTTATTGTTGTAATTTGTATGTTAATTCCTGACAATGGAAAACTGTAATATATGTGTGTTTTAACATTCTTGGCACCCACTTTGCACAAAATTTTGAATATCCAACTTCTCCAATGATCGTTATCACATTGCATTTATTAAGCGATAGAATGGGATACAACTCATCTGCAGCCGTCCGGGGGTCACACGACTAATGTCACCGACTCGCTGAATGTTGCATGGAGTCACTGCAATGAATGGCCCGCCGCTACGGTGTTTGTCCTTCAACTTCGTTACAGCTGACATTCACTGTTACATCACCATACACATTTTTCAATCTCTCATTAATACAAATGGGCGTTTCACCTTCTGCATTCAAGACTTTAATCACAGAACGCTGTTTAGTGTGAATATCGATGTCGTCCATTTTGTGGGTGACTGCAGTGCTGCTATTTATTGACGTAGAAAGTTATTGCAGTGGATTGAAGAAATGGATTTGTGGAATAGCACTAAATTCAAATTTTTCACTTGACTAACTTTATTTAAGTAGAAAAAGTAGGATATATTAGATATTGACTAATTCTCGTATATTTTAATACGAACAAGAGCTATTTATTCAAACTTGTACCAACGCACTCTATATTCTGTGTTTTTCTTTTCTTCAGGAATGTCTGCACCATGCATACACTCATGCTTATGAAGCAAGTTCTATAAAACAAGATAAACTTCGTCATTACACAATAGAGGTGCCCTCACACTCGAGGGAATATCGTGAATCACACCCTGAGTTTTATTATTTAATTATATTTTGATTCATGTTAAAACAGCAACAAATTTGTTCCCAAACCGGTTATACCCGTGCAATGTCGAGTGTTTAAGCTGATATTACATATCAATTAATTAAGCATTTCTGTTGAAGCTAAAGGGTAGCTCGGCAAATACAGAAAGACAAAATAACGGCGATGAAAAGAGGTCACCAAAATAAAGTAAAGAACGTCTTACATCTTACGTTTCAAACTAGTTATCGTATTAACGAAATTAGCACGTCCTTCTTCTGAAGCGTGACGTTAAAGTCTCTATTAACTTTGAAATTACGTACAAAAAACATTTTTTACTGGAAAGAAGTCACTTTCAAGGTGTTGACTTTATTGATTTAAATTTTGTTGTGCTTTCAAAGTTCACTGGTTTCTTCCCTTTTGAATAATATGTCTGGCATGATGTTTATCTGACATAATATTGCGTGAATAGCTTTTGCTATCTTTTTAAAGTTGGGAGTGAATATTACGTGACGATCACATTTAATCCAGTGCCTTTCCAGTCTTGTATATCTATTTTAATTTCTCTGTGACGTCTCCGCCAGATAAAATACATCATATTTTTATCCCATTTTTCATTTAAATTCATTTTACAACTCCCTTCGCCGTAACTAGCACAGCTTATTCGCAAAAGTTAATTTACTATTCTATACCAGAGCGATGGAATCAGATTTAAGCAGCAGTTTCCAACGTTTTCAATTTCGACATGACTACCCACTACTAGATAATGAATTTTATTACTATTTTATTGCCGTGTCGTAAAAGGAAGCGTACCGTTTCAACTTGCGGGCGTTTCAAAGAAGGCAAGTTGCTGTTGTTATGACGCCTCAACCACATGCAGACGCGTAAACACGTACTCGAATCAAATTGGAAATACGCCATAATATTTTGTAGCGCTTATTATGTACTCGCAAGCAGCGATGTCGTTTAGTTCTAAGATTGCGCATTCTAGGAGTTCGAACAGAATGCGGGAAAAGAAATCGACTAGAGTACAATGGGTAACATATGCTGAAACCAGAAGTAGGTCTACATTTGTGCCTTGGACGTTAGAAACATATAAATATAACGAATGCTACAAACATGTTTCAGCATATATAATATATACATACACTACCACTCGTAGTAGTATGGACATTTCCCATTTCGTGCAAAATTTAACGCTTGCTCCAAAACTTTAATGAAAACAATTATAAGAAAAATATTAATGACTTATTGCAAATGTGTGCACAAAAGACAAAACATAAAGTGATCTATACCTTTTTCTCAACGAAAGATGAACTTGTTATTTAATAACTTCTTGCGCAATTCTTTCTACCAATTTTCTCAGTGGATCTTGAGGCATTGTCCCTTCGCAATACCGTCTAGAGATGGGCTTTGGACGTTGGGAATTCTCTTCTAATTCGTCTAACCAATTAGTCTCACAGAAACTTTACCGGATTTAAATCGTCACTCTTGGGAAGCCAACTCATTATTTTCAATATTCGTTCAGTCTCTGTATCACCGAGGTAGTTTTTGCATAAGAACGATGTGTGCTCGGAATCGTTATCGTAACTGTTGCTTATTAAACGCAATCCAGATGACAGAGCATTTTTTTCTATCTAAACAACCCCATACAAGAATTGAACCACCACCTTTCTTTATTGTTGATGTAATGTACTCACGAATCATTTTTTGGTCTTTTGAACATCTGTAAAGTGTTCTGCGATTTTGACAACACACGTCCCATCTGGACTCATCAATCCATAGTACATTTCCCCACAAGTCTATTGTCCAGTCTTTTGTGAAGAGACCGGAAACGTTTTTGTTTATTTTCAAAACGTATCAGTGGTTTCCGTGTAGAAATACGGCTGCGGAGATTTGCTTCTTTTAAACATCGATTCTCTATGCTAAAGGATATCTTCCTGTTTCTAGCCCGATTCATTTCTGAGTAGAATAACTGCTTCCAGAGTTGAGAGTACTTCGAAAAAGAATAAAATCTTTAAAAGATATCTACTGTTTTATTTCAGCTTTATATGTAAAACTTAAAAGACAACCCTCGTACTACTCCGCTACCATCATTGCCCGGCTATACAAGACTCCTAACAACCCAAAACGAACATAAAAGGAAAACCCATAACAGACAAACACACAACCCGAAACTAAATCCTGCTTTCTCCTTTCTACAAGGATGTGTAAAAGGCGAACGTGCCCCTCCGGACTCTGCTGTGTAAGAATAATAAATATCATAGAAATACGTATTCATATGATAAACTGCAATAATACAAAACATCGGTAGTTTCCCAAACTGCAGTGTACTCTTACAGCATTCTAGTTTGGGCGCTTTTTATCACAAGCAAAACATTAATTACAGCAGAGGTACCTACCGATTACTGAAACTACTGCATTTGTATGCCAAAAGTGACTACCATTAACCAAAAAGGGAGATATGACGCAACTTTGAAAACTAGTACCATAAATTTTCACCCTTGACTAGTCTACATACATATATACATATGTGTAATATAATATTCATACGCTTATCTCCATCGTCAATGGTGTTGACGTATTTGCAAGGAATACGTTACTGTTTCGGAAGGTTTTTCCCCTCTAAAACACATTTAGTTTATTTCTATTTCTAATGCATAATCACCAAAGGATAATCGCTAATTTATAGAGTTAGGATATCTTTCCACGGGCTCGCAGGTTCGTATTGAGTACGCAGTGCCCCCGCCAATGTAATAAAGCTGATAAAGCTTTGGGTTATAAAGTAGCACCGAGCAGATCTTCATACGAAACCATTTAGTGAGCCAATGCGAAAGTTTTTCAAGAAATTTCTTGGTTTATGTTATAATAGTGCTGAGTTTGAGACTGTATCTACATAATCAGCAACCGTGTCATAACTTCTGGAATAAATACAATATACTGGAAGCTACCATCTCGGTCCTTCACTGGCAAGCGAATTAGTTACTATTGTACTAGTTAGCAATGTTTCTTTTAGTTCTAATTTTCTTTTGTTTTAAATTCCATTTCTTTATTAATTTCTTGATATTTTGTTAGTTAAGACTACAGACGATTTAGTCTTTTTGGCATATAAATTTAATTAATTATTGTAACCTATTTTATCTGCTGTTTTATCATTACCAATAAATGCTACTTTCTATTCTATTCTATATGCAGTGAAATCTCCCTTGAACGGACACCAACGGGACCAACTGAAGGTGTCCGTTCAGGAGGGGTGTCCGCATAAAAGAAATATGTTGTAGACACAACAAAAATCGTGTTTTAACGAAAAATGAATATATTAAAGAAACTGGGACATTTAAATCGTATATGTATGTAAATGTTTTTAAAATAAATAAGAAACTTTAAACTTAAGAAAAAAAAGTTTATTTCCTTTAGATATATACATGCGAAGTATAATATATGTACATAGATACCTAGATGTAGTATGCAATGTAAAACAATGAAATGAATAGTCATTTTAAGGACGCAAAAATTCATATATTGTTGTTTGTCTTCTCTTTTTCTTTAAAATAGCGTCTTGAAATCGTATTTCTAATTTAGAAAGAAGCTCCAAAGACTCTGTATCTCCGCGATTTTCGACAAAACTTTTGAGCTGCTTGGTCAGGGTAATAGCTTTACCATAATTTGGAATAGCTTCTGTTGGCACTGGAACCCCATCGACATCAAAATCATCCGAAAGTTCTTGTATTTCAACTGGATTTGCAATTTTTTGTTCTGAATCTGGATCTTCAACATACAAATCTTCATCTACGTTCAAAAAATCATTAAGGTTTTCATTATCCGTCAATTTCAATAAATTCTTATTTTTGAGGATATTTGAAAGTACACAAAGAGGCAAATCATCTTCTAGGTCAGATGTATCAGCCTCAGTTAACTGGTCTTCACTTTGCATATCTACATGATTAAATTCTGCTTTGCGGAAGTAATTTTGAACTGCCTCTTTGGTTCCTTGGTCCCAAGCGGTTTTTGCCAAATAAACTGCATCCAGTGGTGTAATTTTCTTTATTAACTCAAAAGCTGTACCAGCAGTTTCAATGTTTACTAGAAGATGTTTGAGTATTGGACTTCGGCAATAAGTTTTAAAATTCTTAATAATCCTCTGGTCAAGTGGTTGACAAGCTGATGTACAATTAGGGGGTAAAAATAATATTTTTATATTATTTAAGCGAACGTCTTTCGGATGAGATCCCGCATTGTCTAAAAATAACAAAATGTTTCTTTTTTCTTTAGCTATTTTCCAATCCAAGTTTGCAAGCACTCTCCCATAATTTGTCCTGTCATCCAAGCTTTCTTATTGTATTTCCAAGTTACAGGCAGGTTATTTATATTAATGTTTTTAAAAGCTCTGGGTTTAGATGCCCTACCAAAGACTAGGAGTTTTCCTTTTTCACCCGCAATATTTGCACAATGCAAAATTGTAAACCTCTCTTTGGGATACTTACCCTCAACACATTCTTCCTTTTTTAATGTGAGCGTTTTGTCGGGTAGTGCCCTAAAATACAGGCCAGTCTCATGGGCATTATAGATGTCTCTCGGTGAATATCCCTTAATCAAAGAAGGACATTTGTTTAAAAACGATGAAACATCTTCAGCATTAACTGAAGCTCCTTCCCCCGAAATCGCTTTAAAACTTAGATTGTGGCGGATTCTAAATTTATTGAGGCAACCAGAAGAAGCACTGAATGTAGAATGTCCCAAAGAAGTGGCCATTTCTCTTGCTGATTCTGCATTTTTGTCACGACAAACCTATTGGTAATCTCACTTTTTTTATCTATTTTAGAATTTAACATGAAAAGAAAATCAACGCATTAATACAAGAAAACATCTAAAAACATAATATGCATACCTGTTAAAGGAATCCCCTAATGCCGAGCTGCTGTAAACCAGTCATAACACAATTTGTCAATTTTAGTACCATTACCCGTCAAAAAGCTTCTTTTTTCCTTCAAATTGCTGTTCGACATCCGTTTGTTTAGAAGGATTTATTTATGTTTAATTATATCTGCAGCTTGTGTTTTTCCAATATTAAAACGCTTGGATAAGTTCCTTACACTTAATTTCTCTTTATTGTAAACTTCAACAATCTCAACTTTTTGTTTAAGCGTGAGAATTTTTGTATTTGGAGCCATTTCTACAATGAATGTGTCGCCCACTGTTTCTTTTTCGCATAGACATCGGACTAATATTGAAAGCAGATTCAATCGAGAGCGTACACCCAAAGAATAAGGATGGTAAATCCCCGACCAACTTGGGGAAGTCCCTAATTCACGCCAGGCAGAAATGCACGCACGACATAGGCTGCGTTTGTACCGAAAAATTAAAGTCGGTAAATCTCCGGTTTACTCGGGGAAGTCCCAGCGAAATTGGGGCGCGGCGCGATTGCGAAATGCAATAGTAATATTCTCGATATAAAAATAAGATAAGGAGTTTCCTTTTACTTTATTTTTTGTCCGGTTAAGAGAACATTTTCTCGTGTCCGCGTCGGTTCAAGAGAATGTCCGTCCAAGAAAGAGTTAATACAATGGAAATTATATGAGAGCCGGTCGGGACCATGAGAAACTGTCGGTGTAAGGGAGGTGTCCGTGTAACAAGGGTGTCCGCGAAGAGGAATTTCACTGTATATACTTTTATAAATATGATCTTTAATGTATTTCACTTTTATTTCATTGAATTGAGGAGTTTCCTCACTTTATGTCCATAAAAAATGCATTCTAATTGTCCTTGCCACAGGCACAATAACCAAACATTGCGCATAACAATGAAATCTTTTTTGTTTGAAATTGCTTACGTGTCGCATGCAGCGAGCAGTTACCTGTCGCGTACAGTCATGCAAACTCTCCATTAGACTTAAATAATATCGCCTATTACCTGGAGAAGCTTCACGTATGTTTGCACGGTTGCTCTATTGTCTGTCTGTGTACCTTTCTTTCATATGCAAACGCTCTTTGTGTTCTTTGGATCGGAAAATCCATTCAGTTTACTTTCGTAGTGTGAGCTTTACTTTAAAGTGCTTAAGCAATCATATACAATAATCGCCACGCTCGCTAGAAGTAAGGTTCACGTGCATTATAATGTGGAAGAACCCAGACCCCTTATGGAACCTTGAAATTTAATTTACGAACATACTCTTATCTTAGAAATCAAAGAAATTTTATTCCATTTTTCATTTCATGTTTAATTATGGAACAGATGTTTCTTCGATGGTTGCAGAAGCGCGTAGTTGTGGGAATTTATTATGGATTTAACCGTATGATACTTTCTTGTGCCCCTTAGATAAGGGCGTCACTGTATAACCACAAAACGGATAATTTAATAGTAGGAGTGTATGTCCTTTTCTCCTTCTATTTACGCCATCTCCTTCATCGAAGGTTGACAATCACCTCATCATAGGTCTCTTGATCTATAGCTGCTTTAATAAGGCCTTCAAAATTCATTCCGCGTCCACGACAGCTTCCTTCTGGAGATCTTACGTCCACCCTCTCTACTTTCACTTGGGTTATAAACTGAAGTTAGCGATATTTCCTATTTCTCAAAACGTATCCATGGTAAGCGGTCTTTTTTTGCTTTAATTGTCTGAAGCAGTTCCAGATCTTTACGCATTCTCCTTAAGATTTCCTCATTGGTGGTGTGCATTGTCCAGGGGATTTTCATAATTCTTCGGTATACTCACATTTCAAATGCTTCGATACGGTTGATACTAACAGCTTTTACACCTCCCACAGGCGTGTCGATCAGACGTAATATATTGTAAATCTTAGTTTGTAGATCGATATTTAGTATTAGTTGGTTAGTCGATATGTTCTTGAGCTTAGAGAAATTTTGCTTTGCTTGCTGAATCCCAGATTTTATTTCAACATCTTGATTAGAAGCTATCAAACCTGCTCAATGTTGTTCCGTAAACCTGCATGGTCACCGGAACGTTTAAACTCAGGGATATCAACATTTCTTTTATTTTGCTGATGTTTATGGCCATATTAAATTTTAACTAATACAGTATCATCAGTATAGCGAATATGTGATATGGTAATTCCGGGTATTTTTATGCCATTGGTGCAATCTTTGGGCGCATCCCCAAATAAGTATTCGGAGTACATACTAAAAATAGTAGGGGATTTCTCCCACCCCCTTACAAATGTTAACATAGGTTCGATGTTAAGTTATTTCTCAATTGTATTTTTGTAGATTGGTTCCCCGACAATTTTTTCAAAAGTCTGGTCAATACTATCTAGCCCATATCTCCTCCAAGCATTCAAAAAGTTTATCGTGATTTATCCGATCAAACTCCCTCTCAAAATCGATGAAACAAATATGAAGACCCCTCCGTCGGCCATCGCATTTTTGTGATAGAATTTTGCAAACTAAATGGAGCTTCTTTTTCACCCAACCCGTTTCGAGATCGGAATTGTTCTGAGCTGATTATAGATTCATATCTGTTATATATTCTCTTTTGCGTGATCTTGAGTAAAACTTTAAGAGCATGACTCATCGGATTAATAAGTTTGTAGCGATTATGTTTTCTTGCATTATGCTTCTTATGTAGTGGTTCAAAAATGAATTCGAGCCAGTCCGGAGGAATGTTACCTGTCTTATATATGTTGTTAAACAGAAGTAAGAGCAGATCAATATTTTCCTCATTGATAAGTTCGATCATTACTGAAACTTATCTGATCATATATATTATTTTTCAATTGGTTAATAATATGCAAAATCTCGCTCTTTAGAATTTTGGGTCCTTCTATACAATAATTTTTAGCATCTAGTCGTCTGGTGAATGTATCTTCACAATCTCGCAAGTTCTCTCCTTCCCCACAAATTATTCTGCCATCTAAGACTTCTAGTATATTCGGCGTTGTTTTACTGCTTTTGCACATTGCCGAGGTAAATTGCAAACTAGTTTTTACATTCTACAGTTGATACTTTGAAAACTAGTGCTTGAACTCTTTCAATAGTTGCTTTCGTTTTGACGTTTAGAAGTGACTAGACAATGCGTTCATTCAACATTCAATTAAGAGCTGGTGATACCGTAGTAAGGAATACAACTAGTTTAAGAATCCGATAAATTCTATTCCTCACTACACCGCCAAAGCGAACAGTATATAATAACGGCCTCTGCTGGTTTACAAGTTGAGGTCGGAGTATTGAAAGACTGTAAATTGTTCTGTTTCTTTATTCAATCGTTGTTTATACTAATCTATGAACAAAGAATCACCGTATTACCTATGCTAATACAGAGAATTTAATTAGAACGCAATTCCATCTATCTCTAACAGAAATTGCCCATTGTTTTGTATATGCAAGTAATTCAGGTTCGCCCGAGAAACGACCTGAATAAATCTTATTAAGCTCCTCCTTAACGAATATAATAGATTAGTTTTTTATCTCCTTGAGAATAAAACGTTTTCGGAACCAACGAAGTTAATTTTAGATTTATCTAGCGCGATTATCCTGTAAGAATTTATTGCTTGCGTTCTACAACCATCTAGAATGGGCAAAATAAGAAAACGAAATGGCGTACATATATATCTAACTAACAAGGAAAGGTTTCCCTGTATCGAATTCAGATTTTAATTAAATTTGGTGGAAATGCAATATTAGAGTACCCGTATAACATGCTTTTCTATCGAAACTTTAAAGGAGGCATCTCCTTTGAGTATATGTGTTAACCACGTTAGGCGCATCTTCTTCTTCCTCTAGCGTGTTAACACGTCGAGTTGTAGTGACCTTTTTTCGGAGTGGTTCCGTCTCTAGCGTGGTTTATACGTCGAGTTGCCGTGCCATTTTAGTTCCCTTGACTTTCTCCTCAAGGAGCCTCCTACGACGGAAGCGAAACGTCGAGATCCTGCCTTTTTCTTTTTTCTTCTTTATTTCTCTCGCTCCTTCTCTCTTTCATTCTCTGACTCTAATTCACTTTTTTTCACTTTTTCTTTCCTTTGTTTTTCCTCTTACTCTTATTTCATTTTCTCTTATATCTTATCAAGGTGCGGTTCAATTCCGAGAACAGTCCGTTTATTACTGACTCTGGCCGTGGAAGCCTACGTATTCATTTCTTGCTTTATTATTTTTCTAATATCTTCACTCCCGCTATTTTTCTTGTATTTTTCGTTTTGCATTGCATTTTATCTTAACTTCATCTTCTTTCCGCAATGTCCAGTTTTCACATGAATCCGTTACTACTGGGATTGTTATTGTATAAGATTTTTATTTTTGTCTCCACATCAACACCTAGGTTTCCTGTTTAATTGTCCTAATTAAGAGTAGTATCTCCTTCTTGATTTATTCGCTCTGTTAATTTCCTATCTATATTTCGTCGTTAATTACAAAAACAAGTAACCATATACAATAATGATACGCGAATAAAGAAGAACAATAGAAAATGGATTACTTTTCGTAAGACATAATTGTTTTTCTTGCAGAAGTAAAATATGGTACTGCCGATATCTCTGGAAAATATACACAGAACACGCCCTTGAATATTGTTCTACGACGAACAAATTGTTCATTAGCAGTTGGAAGTTTTCTTATTAAGACAATCGCAATACAAGTCGCGTAGCTTAGGAATCGGATAGAGATTTTACGATGTCGGCTTCGCAGTGAATGTTCGGCGAAGCAAGTGCGCCGCTTTGACTCCGTCGAGTTGGCTGTATTGCTTTGCGCTTTATTTGCAGCAGTGGAGCGTCGTGCGAATAGGCAATTGACTTGATGATCTCCGCTTTGTTTGGTCTCGACTTATGTCGTTTGTTCTTGCCGTTGTTTCAGTTAACTGTGAAAATACATAAACAGCAATAAGCGTGAACGTTCGGCGAGAATTGGAACCTTACGGTTTCGATTTGTAAACTCTTTTCCAGTATGTCCAGAATTGAAAAAGAAATATCAAGAGGAAATATTTCCTATTGCGATTGGAAAATATGGGTGATGTACTATACAGGGAGGATTCACGAATTATTAACCCCAACACCACTTCCACCGATAAATGTATTCACTGCATTCGCTAACGGGAATGAATTTCCAACCCGGGACGCAATAAGATATGAAGAAATATTAGCTCTGATGTTACTGGCACGGCTAAACTTCTAACTTCTAACCTTATGGTATCTAAGCTGGGTAGTTTTGGTTTTCCGCCAAGTGTAACACAATTGATCCGCTCGTATTTAACTGATCGTTCATGCTATGTTCACTACAATGGATATACATCCTTAACATTTTCTGCTTCCTCTGGTGTGTGCCAGGGATCCTCGGTCCTCTTTTGTTTAATATTTATCTGGATGATCTCCTACATGGGCTGGACTGCAATGTACTGACATACGCGGACGATCTTAAGATCTACAATACCATAACCTCCCCGGCAGATTGTCTGTTTCTCCAGAACAGTCTGGATACTATTGTTAGATGGTGTACACTGAATGGAATTCATTTGAATCTGGATAAGTGTACTGTTGTGAGCTACTATAGATGTCATAGACTCTACAGTTTTCATTATGCTGTGAGTCAGGCTATTGTTCCTAGGCACTCGTCTGTGATGGACCTGGGCGTGCTGTTTGATGCAAATTTGTCGTTTGCAGACCACATATTATCCGTACGAAATTCTGCGATGAAATCCTTAGGATTTCTCATGCGATCCTGCAGATCATTCAATAATCCTGCCTCGCTAAAAGCATTATACTATTCGCTTGTCCGTACTGGGTTGGAGTATGCCTCCATAATTTGGTATGCTCACTATCTCTATCTGCAAGTACTACTTGAAAGAGTGCAAAAACGATTTTTGAAATACCTGTCCTTCAAAATTGATGGCACTTACCCTGGACGCGGTGTTGATTATGCTGACGAGACACGGCTTTGTATCGTTATCGAAGGAAGGAATTTAGCAGCCAATTTCTACTTAAACTGATTAATCACGCTATTGACGCTCCATGCCTTCTCTCCAAAATTAATTTTGTGGTACCTCAGTACGATACCAGGTTCTTCCCTAATTTTAAGGTCCCGTCATACAAAACTAATGTTCTGCTTAAAGCACCCATTACGCATATGGATTTACATTGTCGTCCTATTTTGTTCTTGCATTCTGCTGTCACCGAGCTATTATTATGTTTATGATTCAGTTGTATCATTTTGGATTAATTTCAATTTATTACTGCGCTGTATATTATTACTATATATGCTAGGTTACATTATTCTCGCATTGTCCTGTAAATGAAGTTATTTTCTGTTGGGCAATAAAAGATATTATTATTAATAATTGTCGTTTTCTATATTTATTTCCTTCTTTTAATTATAATACCTATACAATTATTCCATTGAATGCATTCTTAGGTTTACATAACTACGATGAAGCTTAAAGTAGTCCACGTTAATATTCATAAAATTCACTCATTTCCTGCGCATTTATTGAATCAAAGAAGTGTTATTTGTCAAGGATTTTAATGTGTTGGCAGCAACTGAGACAAGGTTATCGAATAATTTAGATTCTAGTTTACTTAGTATTCTTTATTATACATTGATTAGGGACGATAGACACGGTAGAGACAGTGGTGTTAAATTTTATAGCAAATCTAATATAATCAATTAACGATTGCAAGGACTGTGTGGTTGTATAATTCACAGGTATAGCCGTAAACTCCACTCACATAGAATTATTAATTATGCGGAACGCAGCGTTTCGAGAGCACGTGGACCCTCATTGATCTTAAAACTTCAGGAAATTCCACACTCAACTTATTGTTACTTGACCTAGTTTCTGTGATTGAAATGAACGTACTGTATGCTATGAATTCCTCAAAATTCCATTGCAGGCAATGGTAACATACCGAGCTTTTCTGTTAGGGATTGTGCAAATATATTTGTCTCTCTTCTCTGGTACTTATTCAGTCCAACTTTTCACCTTCCCATTTGTCTGGAAGATTGCCAAATTGGTATCTGTTTTCAAAGGTTAGGAGAACTGTGTTATTTCTAGTTATCGTCCTGTAGCGTTACTAATTAATTTTGCTAAAGTTTTTGAGAAATGTCTATACGCATATGTGTATTTATGCTCAAGTTAGACTCTGGATTTCAAGTGTCCAACACGGTTTCGTCGCTCAACGATCTACAGTAGCTAATTATAATTACTCAATACCTATCTGATAGTGTGGATGCTGAAAGGCAGGTAGATGTTGTCTAGAAGTTAGAAGACATAATCGATTCTTTTCAGTAAAGAAAGTATATTTAACATCGCATTAGGTCGTAAAGGAATTACGGGAAAGCAAACGGAATTTTTTGTTGAGCGGACAAGTTTGTTTCGGACGAAATGATATGGAATTTAGTCGAATGAAATAAAACAATCCAACACTATTCAATTATATAATACAGTAGAGAAATACGAATTCAAAATGAAACAAAGACATTGCAAAATACTACATTAACCTAAACAAGCGTTTAGTTAGAGGGACAATTTAAATTAGTTAACTTGAGAACTGGTACTCTGACAGAAATTGAATCTAATCATACAGGTGTATAACTGCTCACTTTGTGGAATTACTACTAGTTTTTGCAAAGAGCTTCCAGCTATTTATTACTTGCGTAGAAAATTCCATAATATCTAACTACATGCTTCGTAATACGGCTGAGTACGACCAGGAACATTTGAGAATCTGAAAATTAATACTAATTTATAGCAATTAAAGGATGGAAGTAAGTATTATACGTAGCAACTAATAATAACAAGGTGGACCAATAGTTCTTTTTGTCTTTTTTGAACGATGAAAAAAACAAAATTAATTAACGTTCAAAATATAATCCAACAACTCTGTCATTTCTTGGCAAGGTTTTCAATTCCACATCTGTGCCATTCCACTGGTTTGAATATGCTCATGGCATCCTCTTTCTATCTTCACAACGTTGGTAAAAGAACACCCCACGAAAAACTTTAATATTGACCTAAAAAGGTGGTAATTGGATAGTAGCAAGACAATCTTACCCGTTGAAGTCCTTTTAGTTTCTGGAGAATTCTTTGGGAAATGGAATAGCATGCGATTTCTGATGATCAATGCCGGGAAACCTTCCTTTGAACCTGAATACATTTGATCTGATTGCTCGCAGTTTAGTTCGGAATTTAAGGCCAAAACATTTGCGTTAGAATACAAGTTGTATGGATTGAGCAAGTAGATCAATCACTATTACGGAGGAACTCTACTCTTCGTCACACGGCAGAATTTGTTGTCACAAAATGAAGATTATGCAGATTACAGATTTATACTCGTTGCTGTGTCTGTTCTATAGTTAATTTGTGAGACGCTTCTCTACATCGTCTGTTTATTACTAAACATTCAAAAGCAAACACGCCCCAAGTATTAAATTGCCAGGAATCAAAATACAGCAGAATCCGGTTATAGCGAATTTTTTGACGCTATAACAAGGTGATGCTATAGGCGGAGTTTTTACAAGTTCCATGTATACATACAATATTACGGGTGGTAAACAGATACATATGTGAATTTAATTAATTTAATGTACTTAACCATATAACCTTACACATGTAGGTACATACTAACTTGTTTGTCTAATGCTAGAAATCTGTAATTTTCCGTTGCACAGTTTTCGCACGCCAAAACTGTTTTTGTATATCCATTTCTAATTCTCTCACTTTATCAATAATTTGAGTTGACGTTTCTCGCTGTCTATAATAAGTTTTTAAAAGTGTTATGGCACTTAGGGCTTCTTCATTTGTCGGTACGTGTTCTGCTTCGTCACATGAATCTCCCTCCTCTTCGATTTCATTATCGTTTTCGTTATCGCGCTGTTTTATGTCCTCCACGATATCAGAATCTGAGCGTATTCCCGACGTAATAAGACAACTGTCCACGGATGCAAAGTCGTCGAAACAAAACTGGTTTTCGTCACTCTGATTTTGCTGCCACTTTTTAATAAGTTCACATAACGGAACGTCATCTTCATTTAAGTTGGATTTTTCCTTAATCTTGAATGACTAAAGCAATTTGCTATAGTCTCAGAGGTTATACTACGGCAAGCCTTCTCCAAAAACTCCAACGCGTCGAGAAGTGAAACTGCACATGGTGCGTTCTTGCCCATACCCATAATAATTTTCTGCAGAAGAAATTTTCTGTAAAAACATTTTAAGCTTCTTATTACGCCTTGGTCCATTGGTTGCAGAAACACCAATTTTAAGTGGGGTAATGATGGATGTGCTGGGCAGTTATTGACTAAATGCAAGATTTTTTACCTTTAACAGCAAGTTCTTTACCCCATTTTCGAATTTCATTTTCAAAGATTTCTAAAGTCATCCATGCTCTTTTGTTTGCGCAGTAATTTGTTGGGGATGCTTTTATGTTTTTGAAGCAGCGTGGCTTGTTTGACTTTCCTATGACAAGAATTTTACGTTTCTCCGTACCGGTCATATTAGCACACACTAATGCAGTTAACCGTTCTTTGGCTAGTTTACCGCCCACACATTTTTTGCCTTTAAACCTCAGAGTCTTATCTGGAACAAGTTTATAAAAAATTCCCGTTTCGTCGCCATTGTAAATTTCATTTTCTTCATAATCTTGTCTTAATTTAGGCCACACTTCATTTAGCCACGTCTCTGCTTCTGTTATATTAACACTTTTCGCTTCACCGCTCACTTTTTCGAACGTTATTGAGTGTCTCCATTTCAAACGATCCAGCCACCCATTGCTGCACTTAAAATTTGTGTCTCCAAATAAACTTCCAAATTCTTCGACCTTTTGCGTAAGCAGTGGTCCATTAACGGGTAAATTTGCACTTCTGCATTGCTTAAACCACGTAATAAGCGCTTCGTCGATCAACCTTTTCGTACGATCGATTTTTTTTGAATTTTCTTTCTCTTTCACAAAGGTGTTCATGATTTTATTCTTATTTTTCACAATTGTACATATCGTAGAATTAACTAACCCAAATTCGCGACGCACGTCCCCTTTCTTTCTTGTACTTTCGACTGCTTTGATCATCGCTATTCAAATGCCGACTGAGGAAATTTCTTACGAACTTTGCCTGGCGCATTGCAAGAAACGGTAATATTCTTGGAATCCCCGAACGGTCGGTTGCAGGCTAGACTAATACCGGGAATTGAGCCATAAATGATAATATAAATGCATACCTCAAGTGGTAAATATTTGTCGTTATATCAGGGATTATTGACGCTAAAACCGGGTTTTTTCCTGTACGTTTGAATAGTAAAGTACGGGACCGCTTAAAATTTTACGCTAAAAAAGGAGTGTCGTTACAGCCAAAGTTGTTATAACCGGGTTCTACTGTATCTAGGGAATAAAGTTCTAATTTTTAAAGAAGCCTTGCCAACAAAGTAGGAATCCTTGTACGGTTCAACGCAGACCATTTTAGCAGAGCAATGCGATCCAAATTCAATCTTGGCGATTTCGAATATACTATAATTGCCTATACGAAGAAAACTTACCGTAATCAGTGGCTCCAACGACATCGTAATGAAATATCCCCCAGTGACTTCGATTGGCTTGTTAGTCGACAGCATAAAAATAAGTAGGTTTGATTTGAAGGATTTAGGTTGATCGATCCAGTTGCACTGATATGCCGACTTCGATAACTGATTGCTCTAAAACGGTAAGCATTGAATTAAAGTTTCTACTTTATTCAACGATACAGAAAATATCAGAGTAAGCGTCGACTTCATTTAATTAAACAGACGATACTTTCAAATATGGTAAATATCATTATCGACACGATAAAGCCTAAAGACAATCCAAAACGTTCAAGACATAAATCTTGTTATTGCTAAACTAAGTTCTCTGCTAAGTTGTTCTTCCTAACCTTCCAAATGATTTCATTTCCATACCAAAATTGGATACTCAGTTGCGTAATCATTGCTACATAATAACAAATAAAGGCAAGGCCCTCTCCGCTAAATAATTCCACCTGAAATGTACGGTAATATAACGAAGCAATTGAATCCATTTCTTCATTTTGTTACCTTTGTCAATTTATACATTGCGGTGCATAAGACAATAGCACCTAAAGTAGACTGGACAAACATTGGAAATACAATTATCTCATTTATTTCCCGAACCATTCTGAAAATATAGCAAAACGGAGGTATGAGCAAAGATTGAAGCATGACGCTCCAAATTGTTGTTGAATCTATTGGAATTTATTAAGCAGATGGAAAACTCTAAAAAGACATGTACGGATGTAGGCTTTTTGCCACTCTATACATATACCTATATACATAATAATATTATATTGCTGAAGTTTCTTCTAAATCAACTCACAAGGGACGCTGAAAATTCAGATATCGATGAAATTCTAGAGGCTGAAAGAATACCTTAGTGTAAGAACAATACAATTTTCTAGCGGTTGAATTACTCGATTTCAAGTTGCAACCCGTACGAAAAGTTGGTGGTTTTATTTTCGCATTAATGTCGGAAATTATAACGGATATAAATTCTCTTTTAGAACATAATTTTCACTATATTACACAGTCTCAAGGTGGATGCAAACTATTTTGGGAAAAAAGTATTTCTTGTTATAAATTCTTTACTTTTTTTCGCACTCGAGGATGGTAGTGCAGCAACTGTAACATCCGCTCGATATGTTGAAATGCTTCAAACATTCTTTACACCGAGACTGTACGAGGTTAATCTTGACATGGAAAACATGTGGTTTCAGCAGGTCGGAGCCACGTCACACACTGCTCGACATTCGATGGCAGCAGTTCGTCAATTGTTTGGAAGACGCATTATTTCACGTAACGGTGACATTGAATGGCCTGCGAGATCTCCTGATCTTAGTGTGTGCGACTTCTTCCTGTGGGGGTATCTTAAAGGCAAGGTGTACCGTACACATGAACTGAAGGAGAACATTCAACAAGAAATCACTGCCATTTCCCAAGATTTGCTACACCGCGCATTCCAGAGTTTTCATAGCAGGCTGTTAGAGTGTGAACGCCGAATGGGAGGACATCTTTCCGATGTCATCTTTAAAAAGTGGACACTTTTGGACATTTTGATTGTAAAAACATAAATGGCATGCTGCATACATGCACTTTCGTTAATAAATTACTAGTTTTATTAATTTATTCGTGAAAATGACGTTATTATATGTTTCTCTTGTTAGTTTGTATTACGTGTCCATATTTGGCGTGAAAGATAACTACATTTTTACAAAAAATTTGGTCCCATTATTTTGCAATTATTGAACATGATTTAGAATTTACCTTTTGATCTTTTGATATAGAACGATGCAGCGAACTTGCTCCCGTAGTGCAGTTTCATGATCGATGTGATCAGAACCATTTAATCCACATAAACTTTCATTAAGAACATCGAGATGTCCAGTAAGGAACACCATAAAACTCACTATCATGCTATCCATGGTTAGATGAGGTATGGACATCAGAAGCAATCCAAGCACTTCGTAAGCGAATACTATTTCGTACGTGGGATTTCGTTTAACATCGAACGGATACCAATAACCAAATGGAAGTGCCATGTCGTCATCGCTAAAAATTGCCCCAACACCCCACAGCGAAATACCTGTCACACAGACTACTAAATAGAAACGAAACACAACTCTCCAATCGTCCATCGCTTTGAACAGAAGCTTTTCTGATTCTTCATCCTTTGGTTGAAATACATCATCTTCGACGCTATCCAGTATCTTTCTTAGTCTGTCATTGCAGTAGGTGTAACGAAATACTTTTACGAAAAAGTTACATGCAGTGAATATTGTACAGGATCCGTCCAAAATCTCCGACATGCTACCACCACTGGTTTTGTACACAGTTATGGATTGGATACATATATACAGTATACTGGTAAATCCGAATTTGATGATGGAGATTACCTTATATGTAATTTCGGTATGAATATTTGAGGTTTCGATCGGCCAATATAACAAATATTTTAATATCTTAGTGTACACATTGAATTCGTCTCTTATAGATTTTGTCTTCATTGTTCTGGACTAAAACATTTACTAAGTACCAATTCCAATCAGAAAATAACTGCGAAATAGACGTCCTTTGCTTTATATGCAAAATGCTTGAGTGACCTACACGTATTAGATTAGCTTAAATTACTCCGCTCTACTTTATAGAATCTTCGGGGAAAACTCACGAACTAACTTGTCTGATTATTTTCTGTAAGGATAAAGTTTCAATACCAACTTTAAAATTGGTAAACCTCATTTATTTTGTATGCTCCACATTTTACTCTTTATAGAAGAGAACAATGAAGTCATTATTTTATGGAATTTTAATAAATAATGAGGAAACATGCATATCAAGTTATTATCAACGTATTCTATTTCAAACTTGATGTATCTTATTAACAAATTGGTTTTGTGACATCCTTAATTTACAGGAAAATTACAGGCAAACGTGAGGGAAAATTAAAATTTGACCTGGGTAGAGGTAATCTATATATGCAATATAGGCTATAATTTGTTAAATGAAACGTGCATCTTCTTTAATTTCCGTGAAAGACCTTTGTTTTGCGTTAATTTACATCGAGTTTTCGGTATAATTACAGAGGAAACCTGAAGTACTTTTATTTTCAGACATGCTCTGCCCACTCGACAAATGTCAAGCAAATAAATTCAGTTTAATAGATAAAACTGAGAAAAAAAATTGTTGACCCAATCCACAATCCATTCAACGAACTACAAGTTTTAGTCAACTGTTAGCAGTGGATTTTAATTGTTTGTTTTGTTGCAATGAAATGTTAAAGATTTACTGAACATTGGAAACAGTTAAACAGATATTTAGATATCTTTCCGTTAGAATTTTCAAAATACTGTCCCAAATGTTTCCTATTAGACAGGGACATAATTAGTCTCGGCAAAGTGGGGCAAGTTACAGTGCAGTGCAGAGAACATCGTGGAGAGACCGAGCTCCTGTATCAAGGCGAGTGTTCTGTAACGTTTACGTACTCGCATCATTTATGATCGCAACTTTCATGAGTGAGCGTAGAGGATGTGGATGCAGGAATGTTTACACATACAATGATGATAAAAAATTTAAAGTAGTCCTTGTGACAACTTAATGGATCTTTCGACGCACCTTCACAAATTTGCCTTAGTATGAGAAAATCTGAATCCTTACCAATGATACTTTCAAATTTTCGTATTCCACTTCTTTCACCTTCCGCCGTACATGGGTGTGAGTGAACATCATCCACAATTTGAACAGAATCCACAAACGGCATCGAAACATTTTGTAATTTTTCAATTCCCTCCGCTAGTCCATAGTAGCTCTTTCGAATACTCTCTAAATCACATGACTATCTTGAAGCATCTTCTGGCTTTTCTTGATAGGTTTGGCGTGTGTCCGATTGAATTGTAAAACTACCATCTTTACATCAAAATGTTCGCAGTAATAAAACGCAGCCTTTAAGCATGTTCCCCAACGGGTTGGAATCGGTTGTGGTGGTTCAGACACTTTGGGATGCAGTTGGTGAAATCTCTTTTACGTTTTGGGGACTTCAGAAATACTGCCTTCGTATGAGCCATTTACTCGTGGATAACATTTAGGAATCAATTACGGCACATGCTTTAAAGCATGGCTTTTACATGTTACATGTAACAGATTGTCACTCTTTTCTTTAAGATATCGGACTAAGGAAAGCATGTTAGCGGTACCGTCACTCACACACATATTAAAGGTTGGGTTTGTTGAAACGTAAAATTTGTTCAATGCCCTCAACACCAGTTTTAAAATTTCATCGCTAGTACATTTTGCAACCCTATTTGAAGCAAGTAAGATAGGGAATGATGGCTCAAACTCTCCCATTGTATGTACCATCACATTGATCATAGAAAGCTTTTACCGATCGCATTTCTTAAACAAAATCTACTCAATAGTAAAATAAATCGATGAATATTACATGCACGCGCAATATTTGCCTGTAACCCCTGCTTCATTATGCCTAACGGGCATATTTCTATTTATCCATAAAGAATAGACCCTCTTACTTTATGTTGGGGATAACTAATATTTACAATAAATCCCAACAAAGAAAAAATACACGTCACTCCATTATCTTTCCTCGCAAGCACTACTATTACTTTATTCTCTTCCTGTACGATTCATATCTTATGAAAGTATCAGAAATTGGCTTAGCGAATACGTCGCCTCAAAAGACTCCTTAAGGGAGAGAATACGCAAATTGCCTGAAAGATGGGCGAAAGTTGTAGCTTCTGATGGAGCATGCTTCGAATGATGCACCACCTTTATATACTAACCTTTGCATGCACCCTATACATATAAGAACTTAAATTCTAAGACAAAAATATAAATGTTTGGAAATGAGATAAAGTTAGATGATTTAATTAATATGAAGAAGACGCCTTTCTCTCAATCTTACTTTCCAAATAATTTCATTACCATACCAAAAGTAGAAGCTTAACTCCGTAATCATTGCCATATAGTAACTAATATACGAGAGACCGCTTCCGCTGAATAACGTCACCTAAAATGAAGCAGTGCCTTACTTCAAGTTCATACAATGCATTTCCTATTACCCTCGATAATTTATACATGGCTGTGCATAGGATAATTGCTCCTAGGGTAGATTGCACGAACATAGGGAAAATCAATATGGCGTTTAACTGCTGAACCATTCTTTTAAAAGTAGATCGTTTTCGTTAGAGAAATGATATCTTTAAAATATACGTATTCTAGATTACCTTTTAAGATTCCTATGCGTAATTATGCAACGTATTTGTTCTTTTAAATTAGCCTCGTCTTTGGAATCATTTATGTTGCGCAAATCTTCATTTAATACGTCGATTTGTCCAGCTATATACGCCATGATACCAGCCACTAGAGCGTCCAACGTTACATGAGATATAACCATAAGGAGTATTCCGATTATTTCGTAAGCAAATATAAGTTCGTAGATAGGACTGTAACTAACATCAAACGGGTACCAGTAATTAAAGGGTAACGCAGCAGCCTCTTTACCGAGGAATGCGCTAAATGCCCACAGTAAGACGACCACGATGCAGATCGTCATATAGAAACGAAATATTGTTCTCCAGTTACCCATGGTTTCTCCTAGGATTTTCTTCGATTTTCTATCTCTTGTCTGAAATTTCTCGAACTCGTCCAGCAAGCTTGTTATTTTTTCGTTAGAGTAGGTAAAACAGATTACTTTTACGAAATAGTTGACTATCGTAAACATCATAAACAACGTCGATGAATCTAAAGCTTCCGAGAGGCTGTTACTTCTTTTGTAAACGGTTATCCATTGGATAAGGAAATAAAGATAGTTGGTAATAACAATTTTAATTATTGAGAATACTTTATACGCAAATACTTTGTAGGTGTTAGACGAATCTATACGCCAATACAACAAGTACTTCACAATACTAATACAAGTGTTAAATTCAGTTTTGACGCTTCTTGCTTCCATTCTGGTAAACGTCCTTCTGATATTGAAACGCCAGATGGTTATCCGAAGTATTTGTACCGATCACACCAGTTATTAGATATGAATATGTTATAATCAAATACAGAGAGTAACATTTACATTATTTCATTATTACGAAAATCCTTCCTTTTACTTTATAATTTTAATCTGTACCATTTTCCATTACTGTAATATTCACAAAGAGATGAGGATACTGATGAAAAGCTATTACATGCGGAAGGTATAATCTTTGAAATATATTCGGAATTGTTATAATGTGAGTGTCCGTATCTAAATGATGGAGTAGAGTTAATTATATGATGAATATTTCATGCGGGTTACAAATAAACAATTTCACTTACTATATTGGTTTTGATTGGAATTCATGGTATTAAAAACATACAAAATTTTAAATAAAATGATAGATAGGTACATACAGGAATTTACACATAATGGATATAGACACAAACGTTGTAACTTACTAATAGGACAATTCCATTGATTTATGGTGAGGTATTAATAAAATTGGCATTATGAAATAAAATAAAAAAGGATGAGAAATGGAAAGATCTAATTTTATTAGACTTAAATCCAAAATATTTCGAGAAAATTCCTTCGCAAAAGAGAGGAAAGCAAATGATTTCTTTTTATATAACCATGGGTGGGGCTTTCAACACCTAAGAGCAACTCGGCCAGTACCTCACCTATTGTGCACCCATGTGATTTTAGCTCACTCAACCGGGTTATACTTCAGCAACAAAGTCCATAACCCGCTCGAAACCTGTAAACTGCCAGGTAGTCGACAAGAAGGTGTACAGGAGTTTCTTCTGCCCTCCCACACTTTCTACATGAAAGAGAGTCTACTAGACCCATGCGATGTATGTATTCGTTTAGTGCTCAGTGTCCAGTTAAGATCGCTGTGAGGGCTGTCAGCTTGGTCCTGCTTATAAGGACGGCCTTTTCTCAGCTGGATAAGTCCCGAGAAATTACGAGTGTCTCAAATCGTCTACACCGTTCCAGTTGCTCCCCGAGTGGCTTGGCACCCATCTCAGCATAACGTTGCATCGTTCCTCCAATTGCTGCAGCCTTCTATGGCACCCCAACACCACTCCGGAATCAAACCTGACAGCTTGTAGCGCCCTAACAGCGGCTTGGCTGTCCCATATGATTTTCACCGCTTCCATATCATGTGAGTTCTCCGCAGATGCCTGGACGGCAATTACTTCTGCTTAAAATATGGAGATAGACACGCCTAAACTGATGGCCTCGCCGTCCGGTTCTCCCTCTTTCCAAAGTCCCATACCTGTGCCATTCGAGTTTTTAGAGGCGTCCGCAAGCCAGCGAGTAACGTCCCGATTCGATCTGCGTGCACATGCCTTTATTACAGGCAAATGATGAAGATATTTAAACGAAAAATATCTTTATTATTTGCAGCCGAAATATTTGTACGTAACAATGTTATTGAACTCTTAG
This sequence comes from Trypoxylus dichotomus, assembly GCA_023509865.1. Classification (NCBI taxonomy): domain Eukaryota; kingdom Metazoa; phylum Arthropoda; class Insecta; order Coleoptera; family Scarabaeidae; genus Trypoxylus; species Trypoxylus dichotomus. The sequence goes on from CM042081.1 coordinate 43,919,042, forward strand.
CATATCGTTTAAGAACCAGACAGTAGTTTTTATATCATCGACAGCTGTGTTATTGCAGCGTATGCAGTTTGCGTGTAAGTATGCGAGTTTGGTTGGATGCATGTACTATGTATAGAGATTCTGCATCCATAGATCATACATATTACAATTTTGTATCTTTTTTTTTATTTCTGACGTTCTATGTTTATTTTTCGTGCCTCTTCTACTTTATTTCAAAGACATCCTGTATAGTGCTTCCTAAAACTTGATAAAATCATAACATGCATTGCCCAAAACAATTAACAGATACTTCGTTAAAACGAAATACGTTTTAAAAAAATGTAATTCGAATAATTCATATATAAATAAAGATTAACGTATTATCCCAAAGAACGTTTAAAAACGCTTACTTTCTTGATGGCATGGCTTAAGCTTCGAGTGTTGAAGAGAAAACCATATCCCATTCCTCTCTGGAAACAATTTGTAATTTTAGAAGCGTCCCGTGTGGCATATTTTGCGGAGCAACATATCCTCTCAAACGATTCCAAACGTCAAACTATCTAAAGAATTGACTGGTCATACCACTTGCTTGCACCAGCTTGATGAAACGATATGTTCACGATGCTTGTTCAAGGGAGATACGCATTATCGTCTTTAAAAATGAATTGTATGCTGCTGGATACTGAAGAACAGTGAGTCGCAGAATCCCACGCAGATATCTCACACCAGTCAGAGCTTCATTTTTTATACAATAAAATTTGGTGAGTCTTTGAGTACATACTTATCCCGACCCATACCACTACACCATCACTCTCACACGCTTTTCGGACAAATTTTGGGTTACTACGTATGCTGCATTTACGCTATATCAGAATATATCTATTATCTGGCTGCAACGTGCATCTGGATTCGTCACTAATTTACTTATTAATTCACATTTTGCAGTATTTTCTGGAGTAAGAGGAATACAAACCAATGGCATTTGCCTATATAAGCTACAGCTATGCAAGCGATTTGTTATTGCTCGTGTGGATATCAGCCTTCCAGTGACACCAGCCATCTTCTCTTCAGATTACCGTAATCTGCTCTTTGTTTTCATTATTGTATTTTCTATCTCTCTTTGTGCCGACAAAAGCTTAAGGGTGAAGATATATGTATCAGTCTGCTGATGATTTGTGTAGTGAATCGAATATGTAAATGAATTTAATTTTGTGTGTAAAATTGAACTGAGCTGTTTTTTCCTTTTTTACTTATTTATTTAACTACAAAAGCTGTATTACATATTGCATATGTGCGTATTAGCTTGTGGATGTTGCACATCCCTCTATTTTCGATTCAGGATGTTTGGGCCGATGGTCCGTTCCTACGAACTAATGCACGATCTTTTCAATTTTCGAAAAGTTTGCTGACGGTGGGTACCTAGGCAACTGACCGAGGAACACAGAAGGATTCGAATGAGCCTGTCCTTACATCACTCCTCTCGCAGAGGAAGCATGCTTAACGGAAGTTTTACTGATCACCTTCAACAAACAAATTCAAGGTTACGTCCTCAGCCGGTAAAGTTATGCTTACCATGTTCTAAGATTCTCAAAGAGTACTCCTAGCCAATTTCCAGAATAGAAATCAAAACGTGACTCCTGAGTCATACTGTAGAGTTTTGTTGTTGCTTCGGAATGCAACGAAAATCTCCAGGTCTACTGATGAGAGGAATATTTCAGCTTCACGATAATGCCAAGCCGCATTCGGCCCACTCGACCGAGGCCAAAATTGTAGTGTTAGGTTGGGAACTTCTTGAACATCCGGCTTACAGTCCGGACCTAGTCCCAAGCGACTATCATCTGTTTGGTGCACTCAAATAGCATCTTGGTGGGAAAGATTTCGAGGGTGGTAATGATGTTGAAGAAGTGGTATTCATGTGGTTCAGACAGCAATCCAAACACTTTTATGCAGCAGATATTATTATTATTTTTATAAGAGCTTTTTGTGACCTAATTACTGACTTTCTTTCGTATGTATGTTTATTGTTTTAGTTGTTAGCATTTATAAGAACTTGTGATACGTAAATCTTACTATTTGTAAATCAGATTTTCTACTTGTCTTATGGCTGCATACATTTTTACTCTTTGTTAGTTTTATGTTGGTTATGAAAATGTGTTTTTCAATTTTATAAAGCATTTTGAACATAACGTGGAGCAATCTATTAAAAAAAATATATATTTTTTAATGAAAGTAATAAATATAGTTAGAACCGGCTTTATAATTCCTACTTAACTACCTAGTTTTTAAAGCAAAGTATACCACGCGATAAGAAGATAAGCGCTTTAAAATTATAATTCGGACTCGTAAAACGTAAACTTCTAGGCAACCGCATTTAAGCTAATTTTAGTTTCACGTCTGAATAATGATATTACCATTAGCATTAGATCTCACGGTGTCCGTTCCTAAGGATACACCCAACGGATACCTAAATTCAGCTGTTAGTTTCACGCCCCGGTTTTCGGAAAATGGCGAAGTTATAAACGTATCGCTTAATTAATGTACCTCTCGTGTTATATTTCCGCAGGTATTGTTTCGAAGTGCATAATTCTATACGCAATTGCATCTCAAATATTTGGCTTTAAGTTTATCCGGGATATATCTTGATGAAGCGTCTCGAGAAATATGTTAATAAAGGAGTTCCAAACAAATACCTTTTAGCGGTGTAGCAGTGCCTTTTTGTATATGCAATAATATTACTTAGGGAAATTAAGTTCCAACAGGCAACACATGTTAGAGGTATTATGCAGAGTCAAACAAATGGTGTGTATATTACGACAACTCGCTTGAGATAGTGATATATATTCACATACACATCCCGCCGTTAGAAGCTACATTTCACCATATTAGCATGGAGTCATGAAAAACATTGACAGTCACCAACCTAACTTACTTTACACAAGTGGTATCGAATGTTCCGAATGCCCATAGTCAAATAGATACTGGGTACACTTTTCGAAAGCATTTGATCGGATAAACCATGCTATATAAAAACAAAATTCGATCAGTTTGACTTTAGGAATAGATTGGCAAAGTTTTTCACTTCATATCACCATTACAGAACACAGTATGTATGTTACAAGGGGTTCTAATTAGAAATCTACACACCAACGTCGGGAGTACCACAAGGTTCAAATCTGGGGCCGCTTCTCTTTAATTTATTCATTAACGATCTCCTGGACCGTGTTGAATGTGGGAAGTGTCTTTTTCTTGACGACCTAAAGATATTTGTTGAAATAGCTACAGCGGACGATTGCCTTTACTTGCAGAGACAGATTTACATTGATTATACATATACCTCATACGTAATACTATTACTAATTAACACACATGTACAATACATTTCATAACAATTGACATAATCCTAACATAAACAAATATTCTACGAGTATATTTTGTTGAAATTGGTGACCATATGGAATATAGGCGATTTGACGAAGATATTTGTATTGTGCCTACACGCCACGAGAAAATCAAGGGATCGTGTGTAACATGGTGGTACTCGGAAATCGACATAAGCTAATAATGATGGTGAATCTATTTCATTAGATAACAGGTTAAATAAAAATCTTGCGCTGTTTTTATAGCGACGATCTTCTAATGAATCAAAATTATGTTGCTGCAGCAATGCTACATAATCTGAACCACGATCAGGGTAAGTACCGCTAACCTTATAGCTAAGGTATTTGAGGAACCGCTTTTGTACACGTTCAATTGAAATCACCTGATACGTGTAGTAAGGATACCAAATTAAGTTGGCATATTCCAATATAGATCGAACAAGAGCATAGTACAGAGTCCTTACCACTGAGATGTCACGAAAGGCGCGGCAAGTTCTTATTAGAAAACCCAAAGATTTAGATGCAGAAAGACATATAGCAGATATGTGATCAGAAAAGCTTAGTTTCGTGTCAAAAAGTACTCCCAAATCCCTCACTCTTTCAGTTCTTGCAATAAATATAGAATCAACAGAGTAATTAAAAATGATCGGATTAGAACGTCTAGTATAAGAGATCACTAAACATTTGCCAATATTTAGAGATATTCTATTCAGAGTACACCAATCATTAATAAGGGTAAGGTAAGTCTGCAACTTAACGCAATCAACTAGCGAATCGATAACATTGTAGATTTTAAGATCATCAGCGTAAGCTAAAGCCTCACATCGCAATTTATCTAGCAAATCATTCAGAAAAATGTTAAATTGTCCGAGATTAGAACCCTGCGGAACTCCAGGTAGTATTCTGAAGCGAGTGGACGAATAGCCATTATAAAAAACGTAACCGCTCCTTCCAGAGAGGTAAGATGAAATTAATTTCACCAACGCAGGGCAGAAGCCAATAGCTTCCAATTTAGCACAAAGTAACTTGTGATTAATACGGTCAAATGCTTTAGCAAAGTCAGTATAGACGACATCGACCTGTCCTCGCTGGTCCAACACTCCGGATATATATTGGGTGATATTTGCCAAGTTCGTTACTGTGGATGTACCTGACATAAATCCATGTTGATGGATTGACAGAAATGGTTTAACATTAAAAAAAATATTATTACATAAAATATGTTCAAATACTTTTGCAAAGTTAGCTAAAATATTTATAGGTCTGTAATTCGCAATGTTAGCCCGGTCACCTCCCTTAAACACTGGCACTATTTTACTAGTTTTCCAAATTGTCGGGAATATGGAACTTTTAATAATTAAATTGTATAGTATACACAGTGGATACGCGAAGATAGAGGCACATTCACGAACGAGAAAACTAGGTATGTTATCATCACCCGATGTCATAGCATTAGAAAGCCTTGAAGCACTGTTCAGCACCTCATCCTTGGTAATAAATGATATACCAAAAGAGGGACAGTTACTATTTACAGTTTGTGGAACCAATGTGCCGGCAATAAATGCATTAGAAAAATGACATGCAAAATTATTAACGATGGCCTCAGGTTCAGTTAGTTGCTCCTCGTTGTGGAACATGCGCCCAGGGATCCTTGAAGTTGTCCTCCGACCACCAACAAATGACCAAAAGGCCTTGGAATTAACCTTGATATTCGCTTCCACCTGCTCTACTTTAAGTAATTGACGAAGTCTTCGGAACTCATTGAGATAATAATCCAACCTTGTATTTTTCCATTTCTTAAAGTAATACTCTTTCATATTTACAAGCCTTTTAACATTTGTCGTGAACCAAGGCGGATAGTGTCGATTTGTTGATTTGATTTTAGGTACGCAGTGATCTAGGACAGTGTACAATCTGTTGTAAAATATCTGCACTGCGCAGTCAACATTGCCATGATCCAACAAAGTATCCCAGTCAACCGCGTCAAGTTCTGAACATAGTGCTCGAACATCCACCTTCCGGAAATTGTAACGCAAATTAGTATTAGATGGAAAATCTTAAATATTATCAGCGTAAAGTCTTTGTACAACCTATTACACAATTACGTTGATTGCACTTATCTTATATCAGAATTAAATTTTCAAATACCGAGATTGTTAAGTCGACAATCCTTTGCGTTTTATGTACGTAGATTCACCATAAATGCGACCATTAATTCCCCGTTATCACTTATGTCCCGTAACTTCAATGCAATATCCCATACATGCGATATATATTATGATAGCCTTGTCAGGATATATTTGTCCTAGCGTTCTTTGTTAAAGAATATTAAAAAAGGTAGACTTTGTATATTTTGCTATGTATGTGTTAGATTAGTACTTTATTATACTCGCTAATAATATTTTGTCCCTAATTTTGATTAAGGATCTGCTGGGCAGGAACGAGATAAATAACTTGAATTTATTTTGTGCTTTCGATATTAGAGAAGTGAATTAGTTAGATTAGTACAGTTGAAGGACTTATATGAAAAGCTAGTCATAACTCCACAGTTTAGAGATTTGTAAAATTTTCTGAATCCCTTAGAGTTGTACAAAAAACACTTTGTTTCGAGATAAAGTGCAAAATATACTTCTACAGTAGCACGAGCATAGTGTGTGGTGTGCGATGAAATCTGTGAGTATAAGAAACACACCTCAGGTTCATAAAATGTCGCAAAACTATGCGATGCCAAATATAATATACAGTCCAATACAGTTTATTACATTTTCTTTTGAGGATTTAAAAATCCTATGCATTTAAGAATCAGAAAAGAAAATTCACGTATGAATGTCTGATATTAGAATTTGATATTTGTTAAGGACTTAACATTGTTTTTTATATTTTATATTTTTTTTACTACTATGTATTTTATCTTCTTTGCATTATTATTTTCATTTAGAATATTACTTTATTTTCATTTTTATATTTATTTATTTTCATTCTTATATTTATTTATTTTGCTCTCTTATATCCAATTTTATTTTAATATGTATGTACATTACGCATTGTATATGTATGCAAGTCAGCCATTCGCATTACGCTAGCTAAAACTGCCTAATTAGAAATCATTCACTGCAACGTCGTCGGATATGTAATGGGAGTTTTCTTGAAATTTAAGGTACACAAGCATAGGCAGTCGTCTCCGCGTGACAGTCGAGGTATGAGCGATCGTGCACTCTCGGTCACCTTTCGTGCCTCGTCGTAACGTGTACAGTAACGTCGTCGTAAGATTATTAGAGATTTCTAAGTTTTTCTAGTTTTGGCGGGAATCGTCGAGGACGTTGTCTATACATTTATTTCTGGCGGGAGTCATTTGGTAACGTCGTCGGAGCACATGTATAGATTTTTTAATAAGTATAAATTCTCGATTTTCTATCATCGTACGTCGAGGCTACTGTGTCCATTGTCGTCTATACATATTTTTAGTCTTCAGTTAAGTTTGTGTCGGAAATTATTTTGGTGAGATTGTCGGCGCGCATGTATAGACCTCCTCTACAAGTACGATCACTCCGCTTCTTGCTGACGGTCGTTGCGGCCGCAGCGCCCGTTGTCTTTTGTACGTTTGTTCGGTCCTTGTCGTATCGGGACTTAGAAATTTTTCATTTAGTTGCTCGTCGTAGCGGACGAGTGTCCCGGACCAGTTTTCTTATGTAATGTCGGCATCATCGCTCCGTTTTACTTGTCGGTGCACAGTTCGCACATTTGCTGGTTACTGGATTTTTCCCTTCTTTGGGGCGCAGTAGTATAGAGCTAAAGATTGCACATATCGTAATATTTCAAACGAGAACGCCTGGGTAGCTGTGACATTACTTTTGTATTGAGATCGGCTATTATCGCTACTGTCGCCCTCGACCAGGCGTTCAAGCTCTAAGAGATAGGGAGGGTTCCCCTATAAATGTGAAAATAATAAACGTATTTGGTCAAGTACAAATACATGCCAATAATACAGGGCCAAGTCCCTTAGGCAAATTTAAAACAAGGAAAGTATATTAGGCTCCCGGAAAGGGACATATAAATAAGCATAACACCGAGGTGCGCTTATAAATTTAAGAAATAAATAGGGTTGGCTCCCCTATAAAAAGGTAGTGGTGCATGCAAACAGATAGAGGCATTAGTACATGCCTCTAACAAAGCTTCAGCGGAAGCATATAAGAGTTTAACCTTTTAAACAGAATTAAGACATGGCTTTGCAACGTACATGCTGAGGCATTACTTTATGTTGCTACCAATGAAAATACATATACAAATGCTAATGTACATTACTAGTATAAGAGAGCTCGAATAACTGCAATTATTGCAAATCTATATATCTTACGTACATCGTACATGTACATAGGCAAGAGTGGAAACCGTGTAACCATTTCATTTTTAAATATATTTGCATTGAGTTTCACTGTACAACCTCTTCTCTAGTAAATAAGCGAACATACTCTACAAGTAAGTATTGGTCAAGTAATTTAGGAAATTACGAGCAGGCTACAGCGGCGTTGTTCTTCAAACCAGGAGAACGTAACAATATTAAATTATTTAAAATCAATCTTTGATTGACGATATTGACACGTCTTCCTGAAAATTTGAAGACAAATCTTTACGTTTTTTTTACAGACAAGAACAAGAGAACAGAGACATTGAACTGACGCTAGTCTAACTTACCACTTAGATCCACTTTTTACTATATAGTAGATATCACACAATGTTTTGATAAGTTAATAAATAATTTGTCGTTGCTCACAATAGCTATCGATAAGAAGTAAATAATTATGTCTTCACTTATTGATTATCAAACATTTTATTATTACTGTAATAATGCCTCTATTGCACTCTACTTATATGACTTCAGTCATTAAATATACCAAAGAATTTAATTATAATATACTCTATCTTTTAAATAGATATTTTAAAACGAATATAAATTAAACAGAAATCTGAAAAATAGGGTACATAAGTTTTTTAACGAAAATTAAAGTAATATAACGCAATCAATTGGCAATGACAAAATCAAGTTCATACACTATTTATTGATTTACAAGTAACCTTTCAAAGCTTTTATCCTTTAAGATTGCATTTATTAAAAATAGTCCCCTATTGTGTGATGAACATAATAAAATATATTGAGATATTAGCTTTATTCAGTGGAATAACATATACAGTTCAGGAACAAATACAACGTCATATATAAGTATAACAAAAGCGTTTCTTATGTAATTACCATTATCATGATGGCTTCGCTGAAGAGTGCAAAGGAATAATAGAGCTGCAGCGAACTACGTGATATACAATGTCTAAACACTTTTTAGCAGAGTGAAGCATGAGTAAGAGAATTTGACAATCTGAAATGGAAGGATGTTAGTTAGTATTAGTTCGTAGAAAATTTTGCAACGGCTGAGAAGGACAGCGTAAATATAACTATACGGGAATACTCGTTAATGTATAATATTGCTCAATATAACACATGGGCTGAAAAGTCCCGGTCCTAACAAAGAAAACACGGTTTTTTTGGTTCAAAATTAGCTTTATTCATCAACGTAATCTTCATCAAGAGCAACGCAATCATTTCAATACCACTTTTGTAGAACGATTTATCTTTTGCCTCAAAATAGGCCTCAGTTTCAGCGATAACCTCTTCATTCGTGCGAAATTTCTTACCGGCGAGCATTTTTTTGGGGTCTGCGAACAGCCAGTAGTCGCTGGGAGCAAAATCTGGCGAATACGGTGGATGTGGGAGCAATTCGAAGTTCAATTCATGTAGTTTTGCCATTGTTTTGATTGACTTGTGACACGGTGCGTTGTCTTGATGAAACAACATTTTTTTCTTTGCCATAGACGGTCGCTTCTTTGCAATTTCGGTCTTCAAACGCTCTAATAACGCTATATAATATTCACTGTTGATGGTATTTCCGTTTTCAAGATAGTCGATGAATATTACACAACGCATATCCCACAATACCGAGGCCATAACCTTTCCAGCCGATTGTTGTGCTTTCGGGCGCTTTGGTCGAGGTTCACCAGTTGCTGTCCACTCAGATGACGATCGTTTTGATTCCGGAGTGAAGTGATGGATCCATGTTTCATCCATTGTCACATATCGACGCAAAAATTCCGGTTTGTTATGTTTAAACATGGCCAGTGTTTGGCTGCTCAGAATCATCAAGACGTTCTTGTTTTTGGTCAACAGTGAGCAAACGCGGCACCCACTTTGAACAGAGCTTTCTCATTGTCAAATGCTCATGCAATATAAAGCCAATACGTTCTTTTGATATCTTTACGATGTCAGCTAACTCACGCAACTTCACTTTTCGATCGTTCAAAACGATTTTGTGGATTTTTTGATGTTTTCTGGTGTTACCGCCTCATTTGGACGTCCATTGCGTTCTGCATCATCGGTGTCTCTACGACCACGTTTGAAGTCAGCAAACCAACGTTTTATTGTTGTTTCTGATGAAGCGGAGTCACCATAACACTTTTCAAGCCATTGCTTCGCTTGAACGGTATTTTTTCCCATCAAGAAGCAGTGTAAAATTAAAACACGAAATTGTTTTTGATCCATTGTTTTGAAAATAACAAAAGTAGCGTGACTCTTGGCATAATAACTCACAAACTAATGAATAGAATATCATGAAATTTTAACAGCTGTCTTTTGAAGGTTAGTACTAACTGAGAGAAAGGTGACTGCAATAAAACTAGCGTCATCTATGTGTTAGGTCCGGGAGTTTTCAGCCCATGTGTTAGGATGTGAGTGTATCTTATATCCTGCACCAATCAGCCTTAAATTTTTTGAAGCAATATAAAAACTTTGTAGTAATAGTATGATTCGAATTATAAATACTATTGATTCATCTACCACGAGAGCAAAAATTATAATGGTAAAACTATACCGTGGAATTTATTTTTATATAATCCTCACAGTCTAAACGTCACACTGACATTAATACTTGTACATAACTGCGATTAAGCAGTGATGAAATATAAATGATTTATATGTATGAATAACATTTAAAAGAAGTAATAAAAATACGCTAACTGTTAAAAGTGATCACTGCCTCGTCCAATGCACAAGTTTAAGCGCCTTGTCATGCTATCAAAAGCATTTTGTAGCATTTGCGACGTTATATTTGCACATTCTTGAATTATCCTTTATTGCAGGTCGTGTAAATTAAGTGCAGGAGTTTTAAAAACCCAATTTTTCAAATAATAGTATACAAAATACTCCTTAGTAATCGAAACTGGTGACCTAAGAGGAAACTCAACTTGCGTGTGCAAACTCATTAACCGATCACCAAGAAACCCACGGAGAGAGGATCTAGCATCCTGAGTTATATGTGTAGTTACGTCATTGTGCTGTAAATAATCATTTTAAAGTTCATTGACGTGAAATTGAACAAATTCACGTCAAATTGTAATTTATGTACCCCTCCGCGTTGATGGTGAAGTTGAAAGAAACCGGCCCAATTATTCTTCTGCGGCAAACTGGAATCCAAACACCAATTTTCTGAGCATGTAATGTAGATTCCACAAAAAATGCGTCTTATGCTTATGATATTTTGAGAGAGATGAAACCATGCCTCATCAGTGAAAATATTAATATCGATTGAGTCGGCCGATACTTGTTGGAAATCCCTATTGAATAATGGTCGAACAAGTAAAACTCAAATATTTTACAAAAATTTCCAATATGTTTTTAGCACAATGTTACTATAACATGTTTTGCTATCACTGTAGCTTCATCAGATATTCTACCCCTACTGAACAACGAACTTATTTATACGCAAACTTAAGGTAACCTTATCTTATGCTAATTAAGGATATCTTATGCTAGTTAAGGATAATGTGTACAATGTGTTTACCTAATTAGTTTTACGTAATGGGCTACTTATGGTTCTAAATTCTTAGTACTAGAATTCACAAACAAGTTTAATAACCCACAATTATTCAAGTCTATTTGATCATTAACTAATACATCTAAATATTTAAGTTTGTTTATCTCTAATGATTCAAGTAAGTTTAATTTCGGTCAATAAATGGCGAGCGTAATTGGAATCTTTATTTTTGCGTACATAGCTGATGAAATGCTCATGTATTCTTTTTCAAAACACCCACGTGTTTGGCCGATATACGTTTTTGGGCAATCACAACAAGTTAGTTTATAAATTCCCGATTTTTTTCCTTTATTTAATTTTGATTTATTTTTTTTATGAATTTTCCTAATGAGATGTAAATTTTTGTAAAATATTTGAGTTTTACTTCTTCGACCATTAATCGATGTTAGAAAATATTAAGTTTAGCATCAAATTATTGACGAACCATTGGTATATTAACATTAAACATTACGCAAGATGTCTGAGGTGGTCAGTTGGCAAAAGGGCTTGATACGATTGCATTTTACATGGATGCATGTTTGTGGGACCCTGTTCCATACAATAGTCAACTCTTCTGTACGAACAATTGGCCTACCAGCATCTTTCTTATGAGCTACAAATCCGGTTTCAAGAAATACACAACAGCATGTACAAAGCACATATAAAAACCCTGTTCTACTGCTACGAAATCTAGGAAGTGCTTACAAAAATTGTCCAAACATAAACGTTCACTGTATTGCTAAATTCCAGTAACTACCACACCTATAAATTAACGATTGCAAGGACTGTGTGGTTGTATATTCGCAGGTATAGCAGTAGACTCCACTGACACAAATTTATTAATTATTCGGAACGCAGCGTTTCGAGACACCTTGTGACAGTCGGTAACAAGGTTGACAATGAGAGCCCACGTACTCTCAAAACGCGGCGTTCCGAATAATTAATAAATTTGTGTGAATGGAGTTTACACACCTATAATAAAATAGACTTCAATCATGTACGTTTTCTGCGTTATGTTGAAAACGATAATTGGAAAATTACTGCAAAATCTAGAGAGAATATATATGACAAATATTAATGTCATACCTTTATCAATACAATTTTTACTCCCTCGGTATTAACAAATTAGTTGTAGATGTTATGGAAGTTATTCTAAAATTTTGTATGAAATATATTTTTCTCAAAGTATCGACAATGTATGACGATTTTAACAACACGTTTCTTATGATACTTATAAAATCTTCTAATAGTCCCAAATCTTATACGTTTCCTAAGATTCTTTTTTTCAATGTTCTTCTGTTAAAATTTTCGCTTGGAACTTTTTTTCATAAAAGTAATTGCTTCAAATTATTCCTGTGATTCAAGATAAATTTAACGCTTGTATATAAGTGAAACTCACTGCAATTAATGGCTCCAAGGAAAGTACGATAAAGTATCCTCCATAAATTCTTAACGGCTCTCGTGTTGCTACCATGAAGAACAATAAGTGTTTGCTGAAGGTCTTACTTGTATTGTCCCATTTACTTTGATAGGCGGATTTAGATAGTTCATTGCTCTACAACAAAGATATGATAGTTTTTATGTTTTGGAATAGATCTTTACATTTGCTGTCAGTTATAATGATTTCTATTGATAGAAATATCGGTCTAACCTACTGCTTACGTTATTCAACTTCTCACGTTTGTATCTTATTTACGATCAATATACGTATGCCAAAGAGGGTTTAATTTCAGTTGCTGTATCTTCTTACTAGCTCTTTGTACTCCAGGTGAAACTTAGTTGCGAACACTCATCAAATTAATTACGATTCCGTAATTATAATATACGTAGTGCCGCCAATAGTGATGTGACAAATAGCTTACAACATTGCTTTAATATTTTAAAATCGTAATAATCGGTTTCAGGGAATTATATTATATATTATTATGGTGGTTTTCAAATTACACTTTCAAGCAAATTTTCAAATAATTTAGAAGGTTATGCAATCTTAATTCCAGACAATGCAGGTACTGAGGAAAGATAAACTATGGAATAAATTGTCAACATCGTATCCTTCGTAAAAATTAAAAATATTACTGGGCAGATAATGCGAGAGTAATCGCACTGGACGAAGTTCATGATTCCTCTATTTCAAATCAGCTTAATGTATATTATACTACTTAGTACCTTCGTAATTCACAATATCTTAGAAGTACCTGTCAGTAATTTACTACTGTACTTCAGAGATTTATGGTGAGTTGTACGTAAAACTGGTGCACACGCTTCGCTTTTGCTCTTCCGGCGTCTTATAACAGAAAGCATTCGACACAGACAGAATAAGTTAAATCTTAAATTGTGCTTAAAGCATTAAGAAATGACAAAGGTAATACAAGGGAGATAAAACAGAGATTCAAATGCAAATAAATAAATATGATATTAATAGCTTCGTACTTAGTAGATATGAGTACTGTTTCAAGATATAAGTGGTACGCAATAACATTTAAACTTCAGAATATTCTTAATCTGGCACAGAAACACAAGGTTTGTATTTACTATCAAGGGTTGATGAGAAAATTATCGCAGTAAATCAGTAATGGGTTTGCTTATAATTGCGTACTATAGATTAAAGCAGACAGTACTGTTGTAAAACGGGCCATTTGTAAACTTACCACAATTTATATTTTTGTATTAAAATATCATGTTATTTGACAAATGGTAAGTAGGAACGTTGCAGTAAATAAAAAAGAAAGCCCACGCGATTGCACAAAAATTCCAGCCACAATAGAGAAAAGAAAATTCTCTATTACATCTGATCCTCTGAAACATTGCTAAGAAAACTGGAGAAAACTAGTACGGTACAGGATCAAAAAAAAAAAAACAAAAGGCATCATCGTTATGGTCGTTTAGAAGAATAAATTGCAACTGCATATGCTGGTGTTATTGAGAATATAAAACCATCAATTTCTTGTTGTTCTCAACAACTAAATATTCCAACAGCTACTTTATTCAGAACTTTGGACAGATTAGTACATTTAAATGTCGTCAGTTCGTAAATTGGAGTACAAAGAAAATTGTGATAATGCTTGCGAAGAAAGTCCACAAGAAATATTCAAAAACCTGTCTGCTGTGGTTTCTAGACTGGTGAAGTGTTTAAAACAGCGCAGAAGCTATAGATGTTCTCTCTTTGACGCCCACTGTACAATCCAGACGTGGATCCACGTAATTATTTTCTTTTTCCAACATTTAAGCGGAAATTGAAACGTTCCCATTATGGAACAATAAACAACATGCAAATAGTCACGACGCAGGTTTTGTACAGTGTGGCGCAGGGGAACGGGAAATTTTGAAATAACGTCATTTCCACGAATAAATTCATAAAACTAGTAATTCATTAACGAACGTGCATGTATGCAGCATGCCATTTATGTTTTCACAATCAAAATGTCCAAAAGTGTCTCTTTACTTTTTAAAGATGTCATCGGAGAGATGTCTTCCCATTCGGCGTTCACACTCTAACAGCCTGTTACGAACACTCTGGAGTGCGCGGTGTAGCAAATCTTGGGGAATGGCAGTGATTTCTTGTTGAATGTTCTCTTTCAGTTCATGGATTGTTGCAGGTCGTGTACGGTACACCTTGCCTTTAAGATACCCCCACAGGAAGAAGTCACACTAAGATCAGGGGATCTCGCAGGCCATTCAATGTCACCGTTACGTGAAATAATGCGTCTTCCAAACAATTAACGAACTGCTGCCATCGAATGTCGAGCAGTGTGTGACGTGGCTCCGTCCTGCTCTAACCACATGTTTTCCATGTTAAGATTAAGCTCGTACAGTCTCGGTGTAAAGAATGTTTGAAGCATTTCAACATATCGAGCGGATGTTACTGTCGCTGCACTACCATCCTCACGTGCAAAAAAATAAGGGCCGATGACACCATGACATGATACAGCACACGATATTGTGACCTTGTCGCTATGTAGTGGTGGCTGGTGTAACTCACAAGGATTGTCCTGGGCCCAATAACGAAAATTCTGTTTGTTTACGAAACCGTTCAGGTGGAAATGGGCTTCGTCTGATATCCATATGTTACCAACGAAATTCGCGTCCTCGTTAATTTTAGCCAATATCTGCCTACTAAACTCCATACGTGACGCTGGGTCTCGTTCATGTAATCGTTGCACAATCTGCAACTTATAGCGATGGAAATGTAATTCGTGCCGTATTCTTTGTAAGCTTCGTCGCTTAATCCCTAGCGTAGATGCATGCTGTCGAACGGAGCGGCGAGGACTTCCCTCGATTGCGGCTCTAACAGCCTCGATGTTTTCTGGGGTACGTCCCGTTCGAATGCCACTTGGAGCTTCCTTTTTCAAGACAGATCCTGTTTCTGCAAAATTACGCACCCACATTGTAATCGCATGCGCAGATGGAACACGTCCATGACGTCCAAGCTGGTAATGCTGTCGAAATATTCTCTGCGCGGCAGTTGGTTTATCGCCATTTTTATAAAACGCTCTCGCAGCTACTGCACGTTCCACACCAGTCCAACGATCTATGATTACTAAATGGCAATGCGTTCACAACAATTGTGCGACGTTACGAACAACTGCCGGCTCTACAGTGCTGACAACTGTAACTTTCAAAATTTCCCGTTCCCCTGCGCCACCCTGTACAACCTAAGGAATGAAATGTACAGAATTGGTGCCAGTTTGAAATGCTGTATGCATTCCAAAGGAGATCACATTAAATTGTAGATACATTCAATTAAACACCTTAAAGCTAAAAAAATCTCATTAATTCTGAGACATACTTCATATATATCCGCTGTACCATAAGGTGTATGGTTTCTATCACATAATTGATCCAAAATTACTTTGAGGTATTGAGGTATACGTACCTTAGACATAATTTCATTGCCATACCAAAAATAAACGGAAAGTTGAACTAGCATTGCAACATAATAGTTCACGAACGATAACCCTTGTCCACTAAGTGGTGGTACCTAAAATAGTCATCAAATTAGTAAAGAATCAATTGCAGAGAATGAACTGATTGTTTTAGATGAGTACGTATCTCAGAATTGATCGACTTTTTTCAGCAAGTAAACTAAATGCTAACTTTAAAACAGCGTAAGAGTTAAGTCATATGTATGTTGCGCACTTAATGCCTTTTTACAGTTAGATTTGTCGCGGATTATCAAAGGCTTACCACATACTAAACACACTACTTTTGCATCAATGTCAAGAAATACTTTATATCCACACATTTATGTCTATTTTAAATAAAAAGAGAGATGATTTGTAATCAAATACAACTATGCTTTTTGGCTTATATTTCATCTGTCAATAAATGTAAAGAGTAAGTCCCTCTTTGATTATATTGATTTTCTAAATGACAGTCATTACTAGAGACCGGGTTATATGCAAAGTGCATATATTTTATTTTATTTATTTATTATATTTTACGCCTGTATGTAGATGTAACTTTAATCAGTGTAAGACATCTACAAATATACTTAAAATATAATAGACAAATAAAATAAAATATATGCACTTTGCATATAATCCGGTCTCTGGTCATTACTATTCATTTAGCAATTGAAATGTCTCCAAAAATATGCTCAAGGCATTTGTCTCGAAAGCAGCAGCAATAATTTCTCTACAAGAACTATCATTGCCGATTAGCATACAACCATTTGTTTACCGTAGGTCAAAAAACCAACCCCGAACAAGAAATCATCCTCCACCAAGACAATCCAAGTTCCTACACAGCACGCAAGACAATTGAATTTGTAAAACAACAAAACGTCGAATTGTTAGACCATCTTCTATATAGTCAAGACCTAAGTTCCAACAATTTTTTTACTTTCCCGAAAATCAAGAACGAACTGCATGGTCAAAGGTTCCAGTCGTCAAAAGCAGCAGATACTTTCAAAAACGCAATTTTTGGTGTACCAATAAACGAGTGGAATAACTGCTTACAAAGTTGGATCGAGTGTATGCAAAAGTGCGTTAATTTTCGAGGTCAATACTTAAAAAAATCAATAAAGCCTTCATAAGCTATAAACTATTTTATTCCAGCTCTATATGCAAAACTTAAAAGACAACCTTCGTATAGTTAGTACATGAAGAGGCTACTAGAACATGATCGAATCAATATTCATACATAAAAGAGAGCCCTAGTTGCAAGAAGGATTCATCTATGCACTTTATAACTAATACTTAAATTACTCTAATCAGACAGTTCCATGAAGATTTAAGTAAATGCATAGGCTTCCAAAATGGCACGGTAACTCAAGGTGTAAACCACGCTAGTCTTCTAACCACGAAAACCTTCTAACATACACAATATTCATTAAACTTATTTATCCTGATAAAGAAGCTGGCACATTTTACTGTTACAATCGTGTAAAAGCGACTCCTTAGTTTGTTGTACCACATTGTTCAAGCTTTTGAACAACGTGTCCTGTATTAAACATTAACTTTTTATATTTGCATCTTAAACAACTACATAGAACATCTTTATGGGTATTTTTCATTGAAACTAATTCTATAATAAAAATTTTGCTTATACCTACCTTCGATAATTTGTATAGCGCCAAACATAGTATCATAGTTCCAAACAAGGCCTGCATAATCATAGAAAAAGCTAATATTTCAGACATTATCTTCACCAACCTAAAAAAAGTGATAATCTGGTATTAAAAACTTATTCAAATATTCGCCATTACATTTATTATCTTACATTTTTAACTTTCGATGGAAAGATATGCAACGTATTTGTCTAGCTATTAACAATATTTCTTCGAGATAACCTTGGAAATCTTCTGATTCGTTTAAATTGCGTAGATCGTAATTCAATACATCTATCTGTCCGGAGATAAAGGCCATTATACCGGCCATTAACGCATCTATCGAGACATGCGATATCGCAAGCACATACAGCATTCCAATTTCATAAGCGTATACAATCTGATACACGGGACTACGTGTCACATCAAAAGGGTACCAATAGTTGAAAGGTAAATTAGCATTACCATGTTGAAATAAAGGAGATATTCCCCACAATGTCAAAGTACACACGCAAACAGTCAAATAAAAAGTGAATATTCTCTTCCAACGGTTCATAATTTTAGAAATTATTTTCTTACGTTCATCGTCCTGCGGACTAAACACTTCCAAATTTATCTCGTCGAAGATGAATTGTACCTTTTCATTGTAAAAGATAAAAAAGAATACTTTTCCCAGATAGCTTAGATTAGTGAAAATCATAAACGCACTTTCCACCATCTCTTGCCAGGTGCTACTATTACATATAGTGACGAATTCCATGAGAACGTATAACACTACCGTAACAACGATTTTAATTGCTGAAAGAATTTTGTGAATTCTTCGTAACGGGGGAGAATGTGATTTGTCAACTGGCCAATACAGTACGTATTTCACAATCGAGAAATATGGCTGGAAATTCTCCGACATTGTACTTCGATATGACTTTAAAAAACGTTAGCTTTTGAAACAGGATAAGTGTTGTAACAGATACGTTCAGGTCACTGCTGGGTAGTGGAATTTAAACGAACTTAGAGAAAGGAATATTTTACCCTAGATGAATGATTCAGGAAATTATAGTACTGCGAAGCCTTTATTAATGCAAGACAAACTTCGACTTTTTATTTAACTATTATATTTGTAGGTTTAATGTGTTTTACTTTTATGTTGTGAATGTTTACGCCAAAGTTTCGGTAAAAACGTGTAATTATCAGGTATCTACGGTATCGTAAGTATTGCGCAAGAAATACGATATATGAAAATAAGCATTGTATATACAGTCATTTACAAAATTCAATGAACATAATTTATGGAGACTTCAAACGTAAGTTAACAATTTTCAAGATCATGCAAGATATGTACCAGAATTAATAAGAGCTGTTTCAGCTCAGTTTTAAAGTGTTTGACTGAATGTGTCTACAATTTAATATTGTTCCCTTCAAAATATGCTCCTTTGGAGTGCATACAGCGTCTCTAGAGAGTCTTGCATTCCTGATAACGATTCTGTCGAAGTCTTGTTCCATTAGGCTCTTTAGAACTTGCTTCGTGACTGTTTAGATGTTGTTTGTTGTTCCGTAATGGTAACCTTTCAATTTCCGCTCAAGCGTTGGAAAAAGACAATAATCGCATGCAGCTATGCCTGGACTGTAGGGAGGGTGTGGGGGTACTGAAATGTTTTCTTTTGCCAAAATTTATCTAACCGATAATGAGCTGTGATTGGAGGCATTACCCTGATGCATTTCCGTTGAATTGTCTACAAAGAATTCGAACCGCTAGGTCAGACAGTGAATCAAATCTCTTATCGCGAAGTCCTTGGACGTTTGCGGAAAAGAGTTTTGGGTGTGCGACCTGACATTCGCAGCACATGTATCTTGCATCACGAGATTGCCGAGATGATAATGCCTTTAGTCGCAACCTGTTGTCGGTCCACTACTTCCATATCTGCCTTACAGTCCAGACATAATTGCATGTGATTATGTTCTTCCACATTAGGGAAAATAAACAAGCGAGAGAATTTCTAGCTAACCTAACGGAACAAAACCTCCATAATTGTTACCGGGAATGGAAAACCCGGTGGAAACGCTGCGTGTACTCCAAAGCAGCATACTTTGAACGAGGGAAATTGTTGACACATTCCATTAAACTACCTTAAAACTGATCATTCTTATAAATTCTGAGATATTTATTCTAGTAGAACAAAACTTTGCACATACATTGCATTTTGTACTTTGACTTTCCAACTTTAGTGTTAACTTCTTGTGTTGGAAAAAACTAAGTCGTTGTTTTAAAATGCAACGTTTCGTAGGTATGGTGGCCAACTCCTTCAGGTACGAATGAGATTTCCAAAATTAAGAAAGTTTTCAATTTATATTCAGGCTGTGAACTCAAGTTAACATTATGAGTATCTGCCCTAAAGATGATCTTACGGTTTATCATTAAACCTTCACCAATTTACATTTAAAGTTTTAATCAAGTTAGTGACTATTGTTACTGCGTATTGTATTAAATTTTGGTGAAGCTTATTTTCCGAAGAGCCTATTTTTGCGTACAGGACATTTGACGACCTCATTTATAACTTCCAAAGAAGTTATCACCGTAATTACACGGATATTTTCGCACTTTCGACGAAGTTTGAATTTGTATGTACACTTTGAAACACCGCAAAGTAACGCGTTATATCAAGACATTAATAACCTGGTTGAGTACTACTCAAATTACATCCAGTGTGACCTACAACCACTGAGATGTTTTCTCGTCAAGTATCATGTACTCCTTCTATAACACATTCCTATTGCTGTCTAAAGAAAAGCTGTCATCCTCCAGATATTCATGCAGATCGAATAACTAATTTAAAACTAAACATAGGCCACCTCCAATGAAAGAATCGCTTTAACAATCTCAAACGGCTTCGGAAGAATGTTTATGTAGTTGTTGGAGTTCGAAAGTGTTTCTACTACGAATTACGTGCTAAACTGGGGACTCTAAGACCATTAAAAATAAAGTTCGATAACGTTAATTTAACTGCAAACGTTATGTTGTTAATTACTTGCTTCCTTATCATTATAATAATCTTTTTTGCCTACATATAATTACAATTAGATTTCGATAATAAAATTGTGTTAATTTTCCCTTTATGAAATATATTTCCCGTTTTTAAATGGTTATCACTTCCAGTTTACCGATACTTTTTAGACGTAACATTAGTCCTATGAATTGTACGATTGAAATCGCAATTATTTTCAGTAATCAGGTTGAAAGTTCCCTCCGCAATTTTAGCGCTAACACTCACGAAATACAGCAACAATTTCATATTTTAATTAAAACTCTGCAGATATGTACATATTTCTAGAACTCAGTGATACCTACATACGTACTTTGAACGTACTTACCTTCCTGTGAGTGTAGGTTGTATATAAAATACAAGGCGTAGTTTTAAACGTTGCCGTGGAATGTTTCACGGGTATCACATTTAATTAAGTAAACTATGTCTGTAGGTAGATGACGATGAACTTTTGAATCTATATGTTCGTATAAGGAAGTAATTCCATGGTATAATTGTAGTTGCTCAGGTGCGTACTTAATTAAATTGCTGCGATTTAAGTTTCCTCTCGTGAAGTTTGTGTTTCGCTAGTCTAACAAATGCGGTATGGAATCGTAGTCTACTGCCTTTCTTATTTAATTCTCGTCGTTCATTCGATGTAAAACCAGAAAATAGGACCAGCATAGTCTCGATACCTAAGTATAAATTAACTGGTGTGCGATACTTTAGAAAATTAATTTTATGCCTACCGCCATAAACGAGTCCAAAGATAGCAAAAAGAAATTGCACGCGTAAACTTTAAGAGGTTTTTGCAAGTGTATTAAAGCGAATAGTAATTTTTTCTTGAAGGATATGGGGCACTCAGACCAGTCCATTGCATAGGCGGCCATATGCATTGCGCTACTCTGAAATATCAACAAGAAAGTAGAATAGCAAACTACAACTGAGGGAAATTCTATTTATAGAATATATATGTATATATCAAAAACGTTCCTTTGTATAGAACACCTCTGATTTCATGTCAAAGGTGTTCTGTACACGTCAGAGGTGATACGTAATAAAAAGAAATTATAACAAAACTGGAGGGTATGTGGTACCCGATCCCCGCTAAATATGTTTTTCCGAAAGTAATTTGCATCATCCTTAAGAACGAAATGCACTCCGCCAGTAAAATATCGCATAGACTACAAAAAATGTTTATAGACTGAGAGATGTTGTATAGATTCGCAGCAGCTTTTGAGTAAGTTCTTTTTTGTTATTGCAGAAACATTTTAGAAAAGCGCATATACTCACACTTTATTTTGTTGTTTATTGAAAGTGTTCCTGTAGAGACAAATTTAAATGTGCGTTGTTAGAGTACGTTACTGACGTTATTAGAAGAAGAATGAGTAATTTAGCTCAGGAAGAAGTAGCTGGAATAGTTGCTTTAATCGAAGACAGGCGGTCGGAAATATATGTAGCTAATTCGATGATTATTAATCAGTCAAGGAGAAACAGGATATTATATATATATACAGCTGCGAGCAAATGTTATAGGCACCCTAATCAAACATGTGTTTTGCGCACCAGGTAGCGCTTCTTAGAACAACGTTACTGCGAACCTATACCTGGTCATTATCTAAAGTAGAAATTCCTAGAAAATATTAATTACGAAGCTGTATAAGACAGAAATCTGAATTTTTAGGTTGAGTAATATATTGCGCGCAGGGAAAGAAACGTCGTTTGTCGATTTCAAAAGTTCATTTGGATTGCGGACCTTCTTTTGTAAGTTTGTGTATACTCAATATGCCAAAAAAAAGCCCCAAATATCTGAGGCTTTACGAGGCTAGATAATTGGACAACAAGGATTGTCACAAATAAAAATTGCTAAGACAATAAAATATTCGCGTTGTGCAGTGCAAAACACAACTAGCCGCTGCCAAAGGACTGGAGAGTATCATAATCTACCCAAGAGCGGTAGAAAACGTGTAACGACTGTGCGAGAAGAACGATTGATAGAGCGTATCGCGCTCCGGGATAGGCACAAATCCGCGATAGCGATTTCTGCAGAGCTCCGCACTCAACGAGAAGCACCAATATCCGTGCATACGGTAAGAAGAAGGTTAACTGGGGGGAATTTACGTGCCCGGAAACCGCGACACAAGCCTTTGCTGACCGAGCTACACCGCAAGCAACGCTTTGCGTGGGCAAAGAAGTACCGACATTGGACTGTAGATGACTTGGCCAAAGTGCTTTGGTCCGTCTATTATAGACGTAAATGCTTAAAAATATTTCATAATCCTTGCAATACACATATAATTGAGCTCAGCGCCCCTACTTTTCTCACCAAAATAGAAATATTCAAAAAGTTAACGTCCTCCGTTTAATCTGTGCAGGTGCACAGCGTTTCCGGAGCAAGTTATGTTCGAAGGAGGTCCGGCGAAGAATTTTCCCCATAGTGTGTTTTACCTACTATTAAACACGGCGGTGGAAGCATTATGATTTGGGGGTGTATGTCTGCACAAGGTGTAGGGGAAGTCCATGTGTGCGAGGGCCGCTACATCGGGATGTTGGAAGAGGTTCTCGAACCATCAATTGTCAGATTTTATGATATGGACTCAGACGAGTATTACTTTCAGCACGACGATGCCTCTTGCCACAAGGCTCGACCTGCAATGAAATGGTTTACTGATAACCAAGTGAAGATTTTGGACTAGCCCCCACAATCGCCTGACCTCTCGCATATTGAAAATCTATGGCATATATTGAACGACAGGGTTCGTAAATACAATCATGCCTCTAAAGAAGCCCTAAAGCAAACAGTGTTTATGGAATGAGCGTCTATTTACCCAGAAACATGTTACAAATTAAAGCTGTAATAAAGGCTAGATGAGGCAGCATTAAATACTGATTTATTTAATAAAAGAATCTTATAAACTGAATTATGTGTTTTTTTTTAGTTTTGAGATTCTCGTCTTATCGTAACGCTAAAAAAGTTATCCTGCCTATAACATTTGCTCGCAGCTGTATATATATAGGTCGTCTAAGTTGTACTACTCCCCAAGAAGATCAGTTTTTAAGACTGCAAGCGTTACATCGAAGGTATGTAACTGCAAGGCAATGACAGATCGACTCTGCTAGTGTCATAAATCCTCGAATAAGTACCCAAACCATTCAATTGAGGTTCACTCAGAGTGGAATAAGAGCCACAGCAGCCGTTACAGCTCCTTGTCTTACTAGGAATTATCAAGTGGCCCGCTTAGGGTTTGCTAGGGCACATGTGAATTGAGAAATGAACGAGTGTACCAACATACTCTTCACAAATGAGTTAAGATTTAATAATTACATCTAAAATAGGCGTATACCAGTGCACAAACGAGACTGTGGGCGCTATTCCCAATGTCAGGTCTGCACCGCATTTTGGTGGTAGGTGTATCATGATGTGGTGAGGCATCTCTTTAGTAAGTCGTACAGATTTAGTATCAGTGAACAGAGGTACAATGACTGCCCACAGGTCTATAGAAGATATTTTACAAGATCATGTAGTTCGATACGCACCAGTAATAGGCAACGAGTTCTTCTTAGTGCATTATAATTCACGATCCCATATAGCGATAATCCTCTGAGAATACCTTGATGAGGTTAGCATTCTAGTTTTAGATTGGCGTATGGTGAGTGAATTTAGACCAAGGTTATATACGGAGGTTAATGGAATCTATTCCAAACCAAATCCAAGTAATCATAAAACCACGGATGGCAATGTCGCGTATTAAGTTATTATACTGTATTTTTTTTCAAAGATATAATTTCTTTTACCATACCTACTTAACGAAAATTTTAAATATGCGTTTCTATTTTTATTTGGTTTCTATGTTATTTAAACAACAACATTTAAACAATTATATTGGGATATGTATATTTAAAAGTTTCTCTAGTCATAACATCGTTATCGTGCTACAAAAACGAAATATGCAATACTTGCGGACTGTATATCTCAGATAATGTTGTAAGAAAGCATTTATAAATAAAAGCTTAAAAGTCGTTTAAATTTTTGGAGAGGATTAAGCCTCGAAATAGGACGATTCAGCAGCTAAGAAGTTGCGTTGTTCTCATATCAAGATGCTCTTTTAGTTCCTGGAGCTTTATCAAGATCTATATTTTCAACGTAACATTTCCCTTATTCCGTTGTCAATGGTGCTTTAAATAAAACGTTAATACGTTATCAAAGTAGATAAAAGTATCAGCAGAATGGTGACTATATTTGAGGCACCATAAAACATGCATGATATGTATGCAACATTCTCTTGGAGAATAATTCCTAAGTTTCCCCATAAAGTCCATAATAAATTCATTGGGATACTTTGTCCTTATCACTCAACCTACTCAAAAAGGATAAAATAGTGCTATCTACAAACTAAAACTTATATCCCCCGTAAAATCCCTCATCATACATATGTAAAAAACAAAAACGTAAATCCAGTGGTGTTTGTCCTGCTGCGGCAGTTGAGAGAATATATTCGTTTTTCTTAAACAAAAAGCAGCAATAAGATGTATTGATTATTTTACTAAATATCGTAAGTGTACATTCTCGAAGTCGCTTGATATGTGCATACCAATAAAAGTCAAATATTTCAAGCTAATAATTTACGAGACAACTGTAGCATGAGAGACCCTAAAATATATCTTATGAGGAATAATTTAACACTAACTGCTAATTATACCGGTGTACTTGGAATAAATATCTATAATAAATCTAAGAAAACTGAAACCTTTTTCTCCTTGACTTGTTTGAATCTAGAGTTTTCGAAATAAGGTTTATTATTATTATTATTATTGTTATTATTACTTTTATAAACTTTGCAGATTACCAACAATATTATTAACATTAAACATGAACGTACTTGTGACGAAATTATTATTTTTACTACCTAATTACAGCAAACTACAATAAGTCGAAAATGCGAAATAGTTGGAAGAATACTTGAAATATAGTGACCACTACACAATCGGCACAAATTATCAACAGTAACTTTAATAAATTGAATGTACAAGATATTCTATTTAAAATAACAACATTACTTCTAAAATTAAATAATATATAGTCAGACTGGACCTATCATCAACTTTCTTTTAATGTTTTTCTGTCCCAAAATAATCAAAGCACGAAATTCTCTTTGAACAACTAATATATTTGTAGTCTAAAATATATTCAGTGTTCCTATTATCAATTTCTTTGATTATGAGGGCGACTCGGATTCAATTGTCAGGGAATGTTGCAATAATTATTAAGACAATTTAATGCTTAGTAATTTATATAAAAGAAACGGATACGAAGTATCCAGATAAATTTGCAAGATAAAGCCGAAAGGTTTTCCTCGAGGCAAAAGTTAGAAACAGGGATTGGATTGAAATATCTTCTCATTTTCAGAACTTTTTCCGCAGCAAACTAATACACTCAACAAACGGAATATCCGTTACATCATTTCTTTGGGAATTACTGTCGATCGAACAAGTTTTATAATTAAGACATACTGATTAGCTTCGACGAAGGGCAATATTCAATAATAAGATAGATTAAATAAATTGGTAAACAAGCTACTTACCTTAAGTGCAATCTCGTTTCCATACCAATTGAATTGCAGAAGTTGTAATGCTATCGCACAAAAATATAATAACATATCCACAAGGCTTAATAATTTTGATTCCTAAAAAGAAATAGGTCTTCTTACTATAAGACGGAGATAAAAATGCTAGACTTACTGTAGCTATTTTTGACAATACGAGCGAGAGTACCAATATGGCGTTTGCCAAAATTGAAAAGAAGTGATAGGAGTATGCGTCATGCAATTCTTGAACCAACCTGTTAAGTAGAATGGATAAATTCTGAGAAAAACTAAAACACTAAGAAAAACTGAATTAAGGCATTGAACTTTACAAAGTAAATGTGAAAGGGAACGTCTCTGTGAAAATGTGCCTAGACGTACTAGTTTCATATGCTTTTAACTATGAACTACTGTTAACTACGAGGACGACCTGAAACGTTTCCGGAATCGACAGGAAAAACACGGTATTGGTGTGGTTCTCCTCGAAAATCAATACACTTTATCAAGCGGCGCTCCAGTCTCTTCAAGACGTCGGAAAAGTAGGATGTTTCGGGGTCGGCAATGTAGCCATCTGTAGCGGCGATGAACTCCTCATTTGAGACAAATCTCTTCCCTCCCAGTGACTGCTTCGGGTTTGAGAAAAACAGGAAAAAGTTGCTGGGGGCTACGCCCGGTGAATATGGAGGATTAGAGAATAATTCGTAGCGCAACTCATTCAATTTGGAGAGGACAATGCGGACTGAATTAGCCAGTGCATTGTCGTGGTAGAAAATTTTTTTTCCGCTTCAAACGAGATCGTTTCTCCTTCAATGTATGGGATCAATAAATCGCTGTAGTAGTGCCTCGTGATTGTCCTTCCCTTCTGCAGATAGTCGATGAGAATCACACATGGGGAATACCAAAAAATGTCGTCGCCATGACCTTTCCTTTCTTAAGAGCCGCTTCGCTCGGAAAAGTCCACTTCCTCGACTGTTCCTTCGTCTCCAGTATTTAGTGGTGGATCCAAGTCTCATCCACGGTTACGAAACGCATGAAGAAATCTCTTGGATTGCGTTGGATCACGGCAGACCCTCCTCCGAAACGGTCTCCCGATTTTGTTTTCGTTCCAGTGTGAGTAAACGCGGTACCCATCGCGCCGAAGTCTTTTTCATACCCAAAATTTCGTGAAGGATATGGCGAACGCGTTCTTCCGAGATGCCTGTTGTCTCTGTTATCTCTTTCAGCTTCAATCGGCGATCGCCTAACACGCCATCATGAATCTTATCGACCATTTCATCGTTGATAGCGGAATTGGCCGTCCACTGCACGGTTCGCTATGTGAGCTTGTGCGGCCACATTTGAACTCGCTCACCCACAAGCTGATGGTGGAAAATGATGGAGTACATCTGTCATGAACCTCTAGCAAAATATTTCGAATTTCCGTTGCCGTTTTCCCAGCCATCCAGAAGTATTAGAACACTGCACGAAATTCCAATTATCCATTCTTGCGAAACCGCTTGACTTCCTACACAAAACACACTCTTAGACAACGACTAATGAATCCATTTCAATCTTCGTGCGCCATCTCTTGCCGATTCCAGACACATTTCATGTCGGTCTTGTATTTAAATATTTCCACTGCATGTAAATCATTTACTGCAAAATATTCGTCTAAAATTGTATCAGGAAAGCACGCCACTTAATTCCTACCCTTGAATCTCTAATATTGCATAAAATTTGACTAAAAATTTCAGTAAATAATTTATGATAAAGCATAAAAGCTTTTTTTCTACACCAAAACAAATTCCTCCAAAATTACATGCATTATTTATAGTAATCGTTATGTAAACTTATAAAAGTGTAAACATAACATCAAATATATTCCAGTACGCTTCTGAAACCTTACGTTATGTTAGTTACAAATGATATCAATTACGTAATTTGACAGGAATCCTTTTTCTTAATGTATATAGTGTTAATTTGAAAGACTCTTACCTTCGTACTTCTATGTGTTTTTGAACACATTCTACTAGCAAAGCATTCATTCCTTTATATACTTGTTCATCTGATATACCTCGTTTTTCATTCATTTGAATATCTTGACGTGCATAGCTTTTCAAATTTCTTAAAGTATCCGTTATAGCATCCAACTGGCCACAAACAAACGTCATTAAAAGCAACGGTAAAGAATCTGTAGCCACGTGAGTAGAGGCTCGTATTGTTATACCGATGCACTCGTAGAAATATGCGAAATCGTGGAAACCTGTCTTTGAAGTGTTAAACGGGTACCAGAGATTTAGCGGTAAATGGTTCCGGAAGCTATTGGTAATGATGGGTACTGCACCGAGAATAATAGTCGACGCAATCGAAAATGACAGGTAAATATTAATGTTTCTTGAAGCGCCCGACATTGAAGCCAATACCAATTCGCTTTGATGCTCGTTTCTTGTTAGGAATATTTTAGTAGTGGTACGGCGTAACAGCTTCCTTATTTTGTCTTTATTGGAAAATAGATTAATGAGTTTAGCGCAAGATACCAGTTCGGTAGCGTAAAACATCGACAAATTAAGGATATCGTTAATATTTTTGAACGACATAATAGTACCAACAGTTTCAAGTATCAAAGGCAAGATATACAGAAGTAATAGTAATATATATGCATATATCGTGTAACTTATACCCGGTTTTTCTGAGGAATAACCCGCCAGTATTTTTAAGATACGTAAGTACGGTTTGAATGAAGTTAACATTGTCACTTCTGCTAACGGATTTGGTTTCTAACTACGTGTGGAAAAGCAATTCCAAGGTATATATGCGATTTTTTGAGCATTAGAAATACATGAGGTTACTGTAACCGGCAATTTTTGAAGCAGTATTTTTCCGTGCAGTAATGCACATAAATTATTGACGACCAAAATGCAATGCATTCTAGATACATTGCTTTTCCCATCGTAGAAGGAAATTCGTATTTTATATTTAGGTCATGCAACATTATACACAGGTATAGCAAAAATTTTCCTATTACCACTGTTTATACATTTATGTATATATTTTCTAAATTTTGTCAGCGTGGTAAACTAGAGATATTATTAACACACGGGCTGAAAAGTCCCGGGACTAACAAAGAAAACACGGTTTTTTTGGTTCAAAATTAGCTTTAATCGTAATCTCCATCAAGAGCAACGCAATCATTCCAGCGCCGCTCTAACATTTCAATACCACTTTTGTAGAACGATTTATCTTTTGCCTCAAAATAGGCGTCCGTTTCAGCGATAACCTCTTCATTCGTGAGAAATTTCTTACCGGCGAGCATTTCTTTGAGGTCTGCGAACAGCCAGTAGTCGCTGGGAGCCAAATCTGGCGAATACGGTGGATGTGGGAGCAATTCGAAGTTCAATTCATGTAGTTTTGCCATTGTTTTGATTGACTTGTGACACGGTGCGTTGTCTTGATGAAACAACATTTTTTTTCTTTGCCATATGCGGTCGTTTCTTTTCAATTTCGGCCTTCAAACGCTCCAATAACGCTATATAATATTCACTGTTGATGGTATTTCCTTTCTCAAGATAGTCGATGAATATTACACCACGCACATCCCAAAATACCGAGGCTATAACCTTTCCAGCCGATTGTTGTGCTTTCGGGCGCTTTGGACGAGGTTCACCAGTTGCTGTCCACTCAGATGACGATCGTTTCGATTCCGGAGTGAAGTGATGGATCCATGTTTCATCCATTGTCACATATCGACGCAAAAATTCCGGTTTGTTACGTTTAAACATGACCAAACACTGCTCAGAATCATCAACACGTTCTTGTTTTTGGTCAGCAGTGAGCAAGCACGGCACCCACTTTGAACAGAGCTTTCTCATAGTCAAATGCTCATGCAATATAAAGCCAATACGTTCTTCTGATATCTTTACGATGTCAGCTAATTCACGCAACTTCACTTTTCGATCATTCAAAACGATTTTGTGGATTTTTTTGATGTTTTCTGGTGTTACCGCCTCATTTGGACGTCCACTGCGTTCTGCATCATCGGTGTCTCTACGACCACGTTTGAAGTCAGCAAACCAACGTTTTATTGTTGTTTCTGATGGAGCGGAGTCCCCATAACACTTTTCAAGCCATTGCTTCGCTTGAACGGTATTTTTTTCCCATCAAGAAGCAGTGTAAAATTAAAACACGACATTGTTTTTGATCCATTGTTTTGAAAATAACAAAAGTAGCGCGACTCTTAGCACAATAACTCACAAACTAATGAATAGAATATCATGAAATTTTAACAGCTATCTTTTGAAGGTTAGTACTAACTGAGAGAAAGGTGACTGCAATAAAACTACCGTCATCTATGTGTTAGGCCCGGGACTTTTCAGCCAATGTGTTATCATACGTATAAAGACTGTATGATCATATAAATTTACCCTCTAGCAAGCCATCAAATTATTTCTTTAAAATATCTTGTTGGTAGTGAGTAGTGAAGTGACAGTGACAAAAAAGTACTTCTTGCAGCCATGTACAGATGAATTTGGGGTAAAGGCGGCAAGTTATTTAAGAATCAGTGGTAAAATCTCGTGAAACAGGGTCTGCGTCCCGAAAACCAGGTAATGGTAGATAATCAAAACAAACAGTTTAAGAATATAGCATATGAGTAACGAATAACTAAATCACCTAAGAAATCTATAAATTTCTTTCGGAATAATCAACCAACTTAATAATATAATCTTTTGTGATTGAAGAATTCGCATCAAGTAGATACCCAGTATCGTGAGTATATAGACTAAGCGCGTTGTCATCGTTACATTTCCACAGCTAAAATTAATCATGATTGAGTTATTTACAAAGTTATGTCGCGAATTTTACACAGATATCAATATCAAAAGAGTTCAAACACTAAATGGTACTTAGAAACTGCTATACAAGGACTATGCCAAATTTCTACGAGCATTGGTTACAGTTGATGGAATGTGACATCTTCCTTTCTGCTATCTTCTAGAATGCAAACGATAATATTAACAGTGGACCCACCATAGTAAAATAACAAAACATGGAATAGTTGTATCATCCTTCGTAGATTCCGGACTTCAATCCCAACGATTTCTTTACCTTTCCGACAATCAAGGACGGATGGTTCCAGTCATCAGAAGGAGTAGTGGATGCCTTGAAAAACGCAATTTTGACTGCACCAACAAACGAGTATAATAACTGCTTCCATAATTGGTTCGAACGCATGCAAAAGTGCATTAATACTCCAGAAAGCAATAAAGTTTTTAAAAGTTATCTACTGTTTTATTCCAGTTCTGTAAGCAAAACTTAAAAGACAACCCTCGTACTTAGATATTGCATTATTATATACTTTCAGTTTCATCTTATACAGTTAAATAAATTTCCAATTTTAAAGTTAAACCACTTGTTGTTTTATTAAATAACTTCGGATTCTATTCTTTTCACTAGATTATTCGTCTTGCGCTCATACTAATAGCTGTAATTGTTACAGTTATTCGTATATTTTACTGAAAATAAGCTTTCGCATTACGAAGCGGTTGACTGTATAACTGCATAGCACGGGGAATAGTTCGCACGTACGTACATATTTAATGCATAGCTTACGGAAAATCTTTGTCGTGAATAATTGAAGCGATCAATGAGGGTTAATATATGGTCTCTCATACTGCAGTTTTTGCGACATACGTAAATGTGCTGTCGAGAAAATACGATACTTATCATACACATCCACTATCTGTTGTTAAATGGAACTTGTTAAGAAAATTCAATAATACGTGTCTTTAATGATAGGTACTTTAATTAAATGACGAAGGTAGAAAATTCAATTGTTAAAGTAGGTGACTATAGAAATCGTTATGAAATAATAATCGCGTAGAATCTTCAAAACAGTGTCCAAAATAAACGAACATGACTAGTTTCCCCCTCTACACTAATACACTTGATCCATCGGTGCTCCAACATCTCAACAGCCCTATGGAATAAATTTTGCCCCACGTAAGATTTCTTTTAATTGGAGGAACAGCGTGTAATCACTAATTCTTTAGTCAATATGTTATTCACCACATGACATGATAAGCCAGTATCTTCCACAATGTCCCTGATGTATACCCGTCGGTTTTGTAGTACGATATCGTGTACCTTTTTAATGTTTTTGTCTGTTGTTAATGTTATGGACGGACCACAGACATGTTGATTTTTACAGGACGTTCTTCCGCATTTAAAATCTCGACACCAGCGTTTGACTATATCATTAGAAACTGCAGACTCACCAATAGTTGCCATAATGTTGTTAAGAGTTAGAGTTGGCGTCATGACCTTTTTCTGGATTTATTTTATTACGGCTCTTTGTTCTACAGGATGCATTTTTATGAACAATCACGACACATGACAAGAATTAGCCACAGCACAACAACACCTTGAGACACAAACTTGATATTATGTAAATATGATCTACAAACGACAAAAATATTAATCAAGGAGCCAATTAGGTGAGGGGTGAGGCATGAAGATCGCCCTCGTACATATTTGTTCATCCTGAGTAGGGTTTAAAGGTAGAAACATGTCTTTGTATGCATTTTCATTTCTTTCGTGGCTTCTTTGGAAAATTGAGGTTACGAAGGTTACAAACCAACCTGCAACAACAGTTTGGAGCTTTTATATTCTACCTTTAACACATGGGCTGAAAAGTCCCGGGCCTAACACATAGATGACGCTAGTTTTATTGCAGTCACCTTTCTCTCAGTTAGTACTAACCTCCAAAAGACAGCTGTCAAAATTTCATGATATTCTAAATCATTAGTTTGTGAGTTATTGTGCTGAGAGTCACGCTACTTTCGTTATTTTCAAAACAATGGATCAAAAACAATTTCGTGTTTTAATTTTACACTGCTTCTTGATGGGAAAAAATACCGTTCAAGCGAAGCAATGGCTTGAAAAGTGTTATGGGGACTCCGCTCCATCAGAAACAACAATAAAACGTTGGTTTGCTGACTTCAAACGTGGTCGTAGAAACACCGATGATGCAGAACGCAGTGGACGTCCAAATGAGGCGGTAACGCCAGAAAACATGAAAAAAATCCACAAAATCGTTTTGAATGATCGAAAAGTGAAGTTGCGTAAGTTAGCTGACATCCTAAAGATAACAAAAGAACGTATTGGCTTTATATTGCATGAGCATTTGACTATGAGAAAGCTCTGTTCAAAGTGGGTGCCGCGTTGGCTCACTGTTGACCAAAAACAAGAACGTGTTGATGATTCTGAGCAGTGTTTGGCCATGTTTAAACGTAACAAACCGGAATTTTTGCGTCGATATGTGACAATGGATGAAACATGGATCCATCACTTCACTCCGGAATCAAAACGATCGTCATCTGAGTGGACAGCAACTGGTGAACTTCGTCCAAAGCGCCCGAAAACACAACAATCGTCTGGAAAGGTTATGGCCTCGTTATTTTGGTATGTGCGTGGTGTAATATTCATCGACTATCTTGAGAAAGGAAATACCATCAACAGTTAATATTATATAGCTTTATTGGAGCGTTTGAAGGCCGAAATTGCAAAGAAACGACCGCATATGGCAAAGAAAAAAATTTTGTTTCATCAAGACAACGCACCGTATCACAAGTCAATCAAAACAATGGCAAAACTACATGAATTGAACTTCGAATTGCTCCCACATCCACCGTATTCGCCAGATTTGGCTCCCAGCGACTACTGGCTGTTCGCAGACCTCAAAAAGATGCTTGCCGGTAGGAAATTTCGCACGAATGAAGAGGTTATCGCTGAAACTGAAGCCTATTTTGAGGCAACAGATAAATCGTTCTACAAAAGTGGTATTGAAATGTTAGAGCGGCGCTGGAATGATTGCGTTGCTCTTGATGGAAATTACGTTGATGAATAAAGCTAATTTTGAACCAAAAAAACCGTGTTTTCTTTGTTAGGCCCGGGACTTTTCAGCCCATGTGTTATTATGAAACAGCAAGCACGGTCCATACATAAAATCGCAATAATTAAATATTAATAAAACTGATGACAAGCAAAGTTGAAACTTTAGGCAAGAATTCAAAATGTGTCTGTTGGCATACAACAGCGTAAGACTTTTTAAGAAGGCGTGTAACATATTCGGTAAATCGTAATGGCGAAGATTGACTATTAAATGTAGTCAAAGAATTAGAGAGAAGCAAATAATGATAGAATGATATTTTCTGACGCAGCAGAAGCATTAGGCAACTCAAATTAGGTTTAGTGTTTTTATTTTTGATATTACGTAATTTTAAACCGTATTCTTATGGGATATTTTAGATTACACAATTTCTACTGTTTTAACTCTCCTGTTTTATTTTACAAGTTTCAAGAGCAAATTTTGCAATGCATATAATTAATATATTGCAATATATGCACCAATTAAATAAATTACTTTAAAACATTTTTTTATAGTTCCTAAGCATTATGATGATTTACATGTTATTAATTTAGGCGAGGCAAAGAAAGTAAATGCATATAAACAGTAATGATATGTTTGCGTCATCAGTGAGCAATACAGTTTCTCGAGATATCTATATACCGGTTTCAACAATGTCGTGACAAATATGATGCCTAGTTTCGGTGATACACAAAAAAGAAAGTTAATTTATAATCGCGTCTAATCTGCTCTAATGCTAGACTTATTTCTATCTGTCGGTCATCGAAGCGAAAGTATGTAGATATGAAGTTTTGCCTACATCTCCACAGTGTTCTTATGCTTGCCCAGTGATAACGGTACACAATGGATGAGAGAGCATAATTTTCGTGTCAAATCGGAGTTGATCGGATGCATTACAGTTAATCTGGTCATTGGCTCTTTCACGAGCGAAAGTATTTTGGAACTAGAAATTCCTATCGGCGAATATCACCGATTAATCTCTTTTTTCCCTAATTTTAATGGTGATACCACCGGTTTTCACGATAATATTTATTTGTTTGCTCTTTCTGTCACTTTTCAATTTCTATATTATGAACTGGCTTTATTTTTGTTAGAAAGTAGCAATAGTGTGTCATAAAAGGAACAAGATAACACGTAATATGAGAGAAAATGTAAAATATTGGAACGTACACAACTTTAATATTTATAACATGTATCCTAAAGCACGACGTCAAGATATTAATCTGTTTAAAATTGCTTCAATTTAGGAGCATTAGTTTGATTAGGAAGTTATGTTATCTGTAGTTGGAAGTAAAGTAGTGAAAATAGAGAATGATAAGTTTTTATGATGAGATAGTTTTACATATAGAGCTGGAGTAAAACAGTATATAGCTTTTAAAGACTGTATTGTTTTTAGAAGTAATTTCCACGAAAACTAATGCTTTTCTGCATGCACTCGAACGAACTCTGAAAGCAGTTATTCCACTGGTTTGTTGGTACAGTCAAACCTGCATCTTTGAAGGCATTCTGCCTCAAATGAGGAGGTCATCCCCGCTAAAGATGACCTGGACACGTCCTACTTCTCCGACGACTGGAAGAGACTCGAGCGTCGTTTGAAAAAATGTATTGATCTTTCAAGAAACTACAGCGAAAAATAAAAATAAAAAACCACACCAATACCGTGCTTTTCTTGTTGGTTCTGGAAACATTTCAGGTCGCCCTCGTATTACTGACCAATTCGCTACCAACTCCAAATAATTATCATGTATGTACCAACTCTAACCTAGCGAAATATCATATTTAAGTTTCTTGGTTCTAAAATGTTGAACTTCAAGCTTTGTGAGATGGTTAAAGTATTTCATTGTAAAGAGTTATAGGTACATACATAAATATTGTAACTCTATTGTTTTCAAAAGCTAAAACTTTCGTACACTGTGAAATACTAAGCTTACATAATATGCCAAACCTACGAAATTATGTTTTTTTTAATTGATACCTATTATTAGCATTAATAGGTATCAATTATTATCTTCGATCCAACTCAATATTAATTTAGGCTGTAATATTACATAGTAATTAAGAAATTTTATCTATTGAATTAATGAAGAAATGAAAAA
The DNA here is from genome assembly GCA_023509865.1 of Trypoxylus dichotomus. Classification (NCBI taxonomy): domain Eukaryota; kingdom Metazoa; phylum Arthropoda; class Insecta; order Coleoptera; family Scarabaeidae; genus Trypoxylus; species Trypoxylus dichotomus. Next base: position 43,955,438 of record CM042081.1, read on the forward strand.
TCTCTTTGAAATGCAGGGATTGCATTCCACATTTCGAGATTTTCTGTAAAATTCGTAAAATTTCAACGTTTTGGAGATAACACTTATACGTTTTATAACGTTATAACTCGCTTTCCATGCATTGGTAGATTTATATTTCATTTTCAAGTTTTATGAATAGTACAATTGATTGTGTTGGATGTTAAATGTATGAAATTCGATTGTGCACATAATTAAAATTATTATTCATTTTAAATTTCATAATAGACGTCCAATCCATATCTATTTAGAGTAGTTTAATGTAACAAAAGCACGGAATGAAAGCAGTAACTAATATTTTGAATGAGATGCATTTATTTGCATCAAAACGTGGACGCATGTGCGTGTTATGTAATGTAGAACAAAATTTCGAAAATATTCTTTTAATACATTGCATTTTGTGACTTCATTCTTCAAACATAATACGCGAGATCATTATTCTTTGCTTCATAACCTTCAAAATATCTACATACTCCTTCTCTGAACGTCTTGTAGTTTCAATTTAGAAACATAAGATAAACTTAAGGATGGGTGTTCGTTCGTTTGAATAATATTAGAGTATAGGTATCCAAATGCAAAAATTCATATTTAAAACAGAAGTATATTTCCACAAATATATGTATAAAGACTAGACATTTCTATAATAACATTCTATTAAACTAAGTACAAAAATAAAACGCATTTAGTTCACAGGCAAGAAACAACAAACATAACCTTTCTAGTACTTATAACCACCACCACTGCCGCTATACGCTTGATTATTGACTACATTTTGTCCTGTCAAACTATGGCCTCCGTAATTGTCATCGATTCCATTGGTAAAGCCAGCGCTTCCACCAATTCCCGTATATCTTGCACCAGAAATTAATCCACCTCCAACACCATCCCCGATTAAACCACCCCCAACCAAGCTTCCGCCAAATCCGCCGCCACCTAGAGCACTTCCTGAACTTAAGTATGAAGCTCCGCCGAGGCTACCTCCTCCATAACCAGCAGCATATTGACCAATTCCTCCTAACCCTCCGAATCCCGCTTGAAATCCAGAGAAATCTCCTCCAAAACCATTAGAAATACCAGGAACTCCTCCTCCAATAAAACCGCCGCTGATGAGTCCTGAAGATATCGGCGGACCTGCTGTGATAGGAGCTCCGATGCTTACTGGATACGGTTGTGGAACGTCTACTGGATAAGGTTGAGGATACGGCACCTGTACCGGTTGTGGTACGTTCACATATACAGGTCTTCGGATTGGTACTGGTAATGGACGTGTTACGGGAACTGGTACAGGTTTATTTACCGGAACAGGAACGGGTTGTGGAACTGAGACTGGTACTGGGCGAGGGATATTAACCGGCTTTGGTATTGGTACCGAAACTGGCACCGGTCTAGATATAGTAACTGGGTATGGCTGCGGTACTGGTATTGGTACTCGTTCGGTTAATTGTTTCACTGATGATGTTGATTGGGTAATTCCTCCAACGGAACCTATTTCTATTGAACCTCCGTTTCCAATACCAATGGATCCACCTCCAATGGAACCACCGAAAATGCCATCACCGAATCCAATACTGTTGCCAGAAATACCCCCCGATATTATACCACCGCCGATTGATCCATCTCCAAATGCGCCACTGTGGCCAACTGAGGAACCTGCCAATGCTGCACTAGATGCGAAGTCATATCCAGAGGAATAAGGTGCACCACTTGCAGGCGGCGATAGTAATCCATTCAGTTGTTCACTGTGTACCACAGCAAGGAGTAACGAAGATATCTATAATCAAGATCTTAAGTAAATAACAGAACATTTAAAAGATGGGGTCATTTACTATGTTTTGCATGTCTTGAAACGTCTTAGAACTTATCATTATTTCTACAATTACATCACATTAATTTGTCGGTAGTACAGTAAGATTACGCTCTCGACTCTTGTTAGTAAATTGCACCATACAATATCTTAATCCGATACTAAACTTCTTCGTTAAATACAATTGACTGTAATTGTATTTAACGAAGAAGGATAAATACAATTACAGTGAATCCTCTCCAATTGGAATTGATGCTTTCGAAAACGTCTGTTTCTCCACGGGATGTTACAAATTACCGCGTCGAAGTGAAATATTTTCGAAAAACCGCATCCCTACGAGAGAGGTTTCACTGCTACGCTTTGTCTTCAATTCTTACCAGCAACAATTTCATCCTTAACACGCGTATAATGGAGAAAAAAATTAAACTGCTCTGCGATTTTGAAATTCGGAACGTTTTATACGATCCACGCCTTGTCCGCGACCACTTTCACGCATTTCCGATGCAACGTCCTATCGTAAGAAGAAATTGATCCCACCAAACGAAAAGAAACGCTTTTTTTGCTCGGATGGTGTCAAAGTTTAGGCGACGAAATTTACGAATCTCCGGATATAAATTCTACTTAATAAAATGCAAATTAGAGAATTCGAGCGGTTTACGAGATATGGGAGTGATAGTTATTGTAGATTTCGCCGGGTGTATTAGGGGGACTCGAAAGAGGATAAGGAAATTGGCTGTTATTTTATTCTTCTGTCGGAGAATGCATAAACAATGATCTCGTTTGCGATTCATTTTTTATTGGACGTTGCAGGTTCTTTTAATAAGAATGTTTCGATATAGAGGAGGCGTTTAAGATCCTGAACGAAATAGAGCGGGGAATGTTTCGATTGATGGATGTTTACGTCAAGGAATATATAGTCTAATCACTTTAAGACTGAAGGGTTTGGTAAGATGAGCTTGTAATTTCCACGTTTACTATTGGTCAACTACTAAGGTAGCATTACATATGATGAAAAAGCTATTTCTTTAGATATGAAGTTTATACTGACTCGGATGTTTCAATAATGTCATGTGTCAAATTTCGTTTGTTGTATTTCGCTTGTGATTTGGTGTTTCCTTACGTTATAACAATAATAGCATTAGTATATATATATATACTAACAATATTTACATACAATATTTAGGAAGAATAATAAAATGGAGCTATTTAATGACAGAAGTACACTGAAAACCACGATACTTTGTAGTTACGTGACAGTATGTATGCTTCTGACGTTTATATATTGTGGTGGAAAATCTCAGGCTTTTTATTTTCTTTAAAGGGGTTATTTGATTTAAGTTTTGTTCTTCTTGTTTTTTAATTAAATAATAATGTTTTCTAATTAAAATAACCAAATGTAAGAATGTAAAAATAAATATATTAAGAAATTAATAAATATATACCGCTTTTTTGACAAAATATCTTTTTGTTTACAGAAAACCTAAGGTAATCCCTGTCTAGGTAAATTTTAAATATTCTAATTAATATGGGAAACAAAATGGAAGCAATAAATAGAAATAATTTTGAGAATTTATGAAGATTCGACATCTTTAATTGTGCCTTTAGGTGTAGTGGTCTTCGGCTTCCAATAAATGTGTCCGGAACTTCCAGATTTTATTTGTAGTATCAGCTAATACACTTTATGACTAGATATATTCGAAGATCTTTGTAAATTAAAGAGTTATATGAGAAAATAACTAATTATTCTCAGGAGAGACGATGTCAATATATGTGTCTTTGACACGATGTTTTTCTATATCCATAGTAACACAATTGTTTGCCTATATAGTAGGCCACACAGTAGACACATACTTGATATGTGTGAAATTATATAGGTAAATGCTCCCAGTCGTGCCATCCTTCCGTCGTACGAGAATAACCATAATAAAAAATAACGGCGTGCACCAAGCAGTGACGAGAAAATATCTGGAATAGGTAAACTAGTAAGATTTAGAAAAATCATTGATAATTAATAGACAATATTTCATATCATTACAATATATAATATACTCACAATATTTACATAAGATATTTAGGAAGAATAATAAAATAGAGCTACTTAATGAGAGATATACACTCAAAACCACGACACTTTTTAGTTACATGACAGTACGTATGCTGCTGAGTTTTATATATAGCGCTTGTCTTTACTTTATCGATGAAACAATGTACCAAAATTACAATATACTTACTAAGCAGAAGTTCTAGACTCAGTCCAATTCACTTAATATATTTCTCTCCTGGTTCTGGTATTTTCTGCATATGTTTTGAATAAGTTTAGAATATAATGAAATGTCAATTTACCTATTATAGCAGGTAGTAACATACTTTAGGAAGAACTAGTGGCAATAATACATTATTTCTTCCAATATCTTCTGCTGCAAAGTGCTTTCCTCAAACTCTACAATTGTTATATATTTATTCACGCGTAACATAATCCTTTTTCAGCCCGTTTTATATTTTTGGTGGGATTTGGAAAGCTATAGTTGAGTGTAGGCTTTCACGACCGTAGTCCATAGTAGAAATGTTTTTCGGGTTTTGTCGTGTATTCACTGTTTTACGTCACATTTCGCTGGTCCGCGAATACACGACAAAACCCGAAAAATAATTCTGCTTTGGAAAGCTATGTCAGCATAACATAATGGACCTCTGACATACTTACACCTACTAGTAAATAAAATAAATGATTAATATTTGTTTTTTCGAAACCTTTGTAAAAAAAACTTAACAGACTTCCTATTTCTGTATAGTTCGTTATTATTACCATTGATAGGGTGTGTCAACACAATATGATATATTTGGTACCTATATCGATAAAGCAAATAACTTCTTACTACAGTTACGAGAACAATAACAACGTGTTTTTCAGGTAATAAGGTTTAAAAGACCAAGCAAAATGGTTATGATGTTTTACATTTCCACATTTTAGCACTGACGATGCAGGCACACATTTCCAGAAACACGCAAGAAGCATTATCTAGGGGGACACATTTTTAGCAAAAATTAACCCACCCACTTTAACCCCACGGACTCGGGAGCCACCCCCTCATAAATCTTGAATGGAAAGTGGTACCAAGTAATACCTCATTTTAATGGTCTTTTGAAACAATACATTTTGGCGATTACTTTTTTGAAATTGATTTGTTTGTTCCGGAGTCTCTTTTCTGTTTAGTTTTTTTTTTGTTTTAAGCTTAAATATCTATTACACAAACACACTTTAACTACTTAAATTGTTTTATTTTTGTTTTCAAAGTTATCTGAGATTTAAAATATTTTTGCGGGAAAAATCAGTCCATCAATTGTCTAAAATATTTTCCATTGTTCGTTAAACAATGGTACATCAGCTGTTCAACATTGCGGTGTACATTTTCAAAAACGTTGTTAAGGACTTAACATTGTTTTTTGTATTTTCTAAATTTTTTTTACTATTATGTATTTTATCTTCTTTGCATTATTTATTTCATTTTTATATTTATTTATTTTCATTCTTATATTTATTTATTTTGCTCTCTTATATCCAATTTTATTTTAATATGTATGTACATTACGCATTGTATATGTATGCAAGTCAGCCATTCGCATTACGCTAGCTAAAACTGCCTAATTAGAAATCATTCACTGCAACGTCGTCGGATATGTAATGGGAGTTTTCTTGAAATTTAAGGTACACAAGCATAGGCAGTCGTCTCCCGCGCGACAGTCGAGGTATTAGCGATCGTGCACTCTCGGTCACCTTTCGTGCCTCGTCGTAACGTGTACAGTAACGTCGTCGTAAGATTATTAGAGATTTCTAAGTTTTCTAGTTTTGGCGGGAATCGTCGAGGACGTTGTCTATACATTTATTTCTGGCGGGAGTCATTTGGTAACGTCGTCGGACCATATGTATAGATTTTTTTAATAAGTATAAATTCTCGATTTTCTATCATCGTACGTCGAGGCTACTGTGTCCATTGTCGTCTATACATATTTTTAGTCTTCAGTTAAGTTTGTGTCGGAAATTATTTTGGTAAGATTGTCGGCGCGCATGTATAGACCTCCTCTACAAGTACGATCACTCCGCTTCTTGCTGACGGTCGTTGCGGCAGCAGCGCCCGTTGTCTTTTGTACGTTTGTTCGGTCCTTGTCGTATCGGGACTTAGAAATTTTTCATTTAGTTGCTCGTCATGGCGGACGAGTGTCACGGACCAGTTTTCTTATGTAACGTCGGCATCATCGCTCCGTTTTACTTGTCGGTGCACAGTTCGCACATTTGCTGGTTACTGGATTTTTCCCTTCTTTGGGGCGCAGTAGTATAGAGCTAAAGATTGCACATAGCGTAATATTTCAAACGAGAACGCCTGGGTAGCTGTGACATTACTTTTGTATTGAGATCGGCTATTATCGCTACTGTCGCCCTCGACCAGGCGTTCAAGCTCTAAGAGATAGGGTGGGTTCCCCTATAAATGTGAATATAACAAACGTATTTGGTCAAGTACAAATACATGCCAATAATACAGGGCCAAGTCCCTTAGGCAAATTTAAAACAAAGGAAAGTATATTAGGCTCCCGGAAAGGGACATATAAATAAGCATAGCACCGAGGTGCGCTTATAAATTTAAGAAATAAATAGGGTTGGCTCCCCTATAAAAGGGTAGTGGTGCATGCAAACAGATAGAGGCATTAGTACATGCCTCTAACAAAGCTTCAGCGGAAGCATATAAGAGTTTAACCTTTTAAACAGAATTAAAACATGGCTTTGCAACGTACATGCTGAGGCATTACTTTATGTTGCTACCAATGAAAATACATATACAAATGCTAATGTACATTACATGTATAAGAGAGCTCGAATAACTGCAATTATTGCAAATCTATATATCTTACGTACATCGTCCATGTACATAGGCAAGAGTGGAAACCGTGTAACCATTTCATTTTTAAATATATTTTTTTGCGCATGTGCATTGAGTTTCACTGTACAACCTCTCCTCTAGTAAATAAGCGAACATACTCTACAAGTAAGTATTGGTCAAGTAATTTAGGAAATTACGAGCAGGCTACAGCGGCGTTGTTCTTCAAACCAGGAGAACGTAACAAACGTCCCGTTGAATTCCACCGCAGGTTGCAGTAATGACGTTCTAAATTTGGAGTTAAGGGTTAAATACAATAGACCTTAAATAACCCCATAGAAAAACGTTTAATGACGTCAAATAAGTTCTCTTCGTTCTATCCATTAATTTGTAATTATACTGCCTAATCACAGTCGTACTTGAAGAACATAGTGAAGAGCAGCTGCACTTTGTTGAAAATGTAATCCACTCTCGTTAAGTAGGATATTTCCATCTCTCTCCAGGTGATTTTCGAGAGCATTTTTGTTCACTACAATACAATAAAGAAATTTGACAAATAACATAAAAACATTGCAAATTTTATTATTAAAAAGCTATTTCTTTTATTATAAAATTTAGCAGCATAAATTTTATATTGAAAGAAATAGCTTTTTCATCATACGATGACAAATATTCTGCATTAAATTTAATCTAAAACTTAAATAACCATAAAGCTTGTTTATTTTCCATTTTCTTGAGTAATTTATAAAGTTCATTGATTTTTGCTCCGATGTTCCTAAAATAGATTGACCAGTTAGAAATAGAGAACAAAAAAAAAATAAACAAAATATTCTGTTTTAAAACAAAATTTAAGTGAGATACTACTTGATATCCCTTTCCATTTAAGATTTTCAAGGTAGATAGGGAGTTGAAATGGGAGAGACAACTTCTGCACAAAGTTTTTGCCCACGATAATATTTCTTATACGTTTCAGGAATTTTTTCATAAATTTCCGGACTTCCTCTTGATGTCCCAGCAAACGCATAGCGAAAGCATGGTAAAAAATGTAAAAAAAAAGGTAACCTCTTGAAAACAGCTTCCATTTTACAAAGTTATCGATTAGTCCGAGAAACTTTTAAGCAAATACTGAATTCTCACAATATAATTCTTTATTAACTTGTATGATTCTTTATTAACTACAGATTGGAATTTTATTTACAATTATACCAGTATAGATGACGCTTGTTCTGCATTTTATGCTGAAATCTATAAAAATTTAGATATGTTTGTCCCTGTAAAAACCAGTGCGCATACAAATTATCCACAGTGGTTCACGCGTGATCACATTAGTAACATCAAACTCAAAAATCATTATCGATTGATGTATAAAAGAACAGGATGCTTAAGCGATTTAAATGCTTTCAAAGATATGAGAAGGATGCTGAAAACAGATTCTAGGCGGTTATATAAGAACTTTATTCAGAGCGCTGAATTCTCCATTTCAACCGATCCTAGACATTTTTGGCAGTTTGTGCGATCTCGGAGGGATGGGGAGGTATTCCTAGAACTATGAAGGACGACTACGGCAATACGTATAACGACCCACCTTCCATAGTGAGCGCCTTGCAGGAGTTTTCCAATCAGTGTACCTTCCTTCATTTGCTCCAACGCCTATTGCTCCAATTGCTTCGTGCGCTACTATGGTTGACCTAGGTTCTGTAACTGAGATGGATGTGGTGTGTGCTATGAAATCCTTAAAGAATAATTGCACGGCGGGTAGTGATGACATTCCGGCCTTTTTGTTAGGGATTGTGCAAATATATTTGCTTCTCCTCTTTGCTACTTGTTCAATCTCGCTCTCAAAACATCCACCTTCCCGTCTGTGTGGGAAGATTGCCAAATTGGTGCCTGTTTTTAAAAAATGGTGAGAAGTGTGTTATTTCCAACTATCGTCCCATATCGTTATTAAATAATTTTGCTAAAGTTTTTGAGAAATGTTTGTACAAGTATATTTATGCTCAAGTTAGACCCTGGATTTCAAATGACCAACACGGTTTCGTTGCTCAACGATCTACGGTAACTAATCTTGTTACAATTACACAATACCTATCTGATAGTATTGATGCCGGTGGACAGGTAGATGTTGTGTATACTGACCTAACAAAAGCTTTTGATCGAATCGACCACACCGTGCTTATTAATAAATTGGACAATATTGGATTTTCGTCTTCTCTTTTGTCTTTATTCCAATCGTATCTTCTTGATAGAAAGCAATTTGTGACATACATGGGATTTGAGTCTGATTACTTCGCGCCGAGCTCTGGAGTTCCTCAGGGGAGTAACTTGGGCCCACTTCTGTTCCTCATATATATAAATGATTTGTGCTATCAACTGAACTGCCCAAAGTTGTTATACGCAGATGACTTGAAGTTGTACTCAACAATTTATAATTCTCAGGATTGCAATCATTTGCAAAGCCAACTCGATATATTCCACACGTGGTGTGTCAACAACAGACTAACAGTTAATGTAAACAAATGCAAAATTGTCACCTACACTCGTAAGACGACTCCAATTATATATACCTACCACTTGGCTGGATCTTCTTTACCTAGGGAGACCTCTATGAGAGACTTGGGCGTCGTCTTTGACTCAAGACTGACCTTTATGGAGCACATATCCAGTATTTGTACATCAGCGTTGAGTATGTTAGGATTCATTATACGTGTTACACGACCATTTGCTTCTATAACAGCAATTCTTCCTCTTTATTTCGCTTTTGTTCGGTCTCGACTGGAGTATGCGTCCTTGGTCTGGTCACCTATGTACATCTATCAGATACATCTTCTAGAGCAGATTCAGAGAAGGTGTTTGAAGTTCTTGTACTTTAAAAAATTTAATACTTACCCGATACAAGGATTTAGCCACAGTGCTCTGCTAGAGGCATTTAATATTGATTCATTAGAACTACGTCGAAAACAGGCTGAGTGTAAATTCCTATTTACTTTACTTCATAATGGTCTTGATGTCCCTGAGTTGTTGAGTAAAATCAACTTCATTGTACCACGTTCAGGATCTAGAGCAAACAAATACATTTTACTCTTTCGCACCTAGAACAAACATCGCCATCAGGTCCCCAATACACAGATTGTGTAGCAATTTCAACTCTATGGAGTTTGCCGAGTTGGATATACATACCTGCACTTTACCGTCCCTTTTGACGGTATGTAGATCCAGTGCGTTACACTTAGTTGAATACTTTTTCCGTTCTCTCTTTTTTGCTAACCGCACTGGTAAACTACTTTTTTTTTTTTAATTTAAATTAAAGCAACTAGTTACTAAGTTTTCTAATTTGACATACTTTAATTTTATGTTATTTATATTTGCATGTACATTATTTAACATTGCCTTGTAATTGGATATTTGTATCTGTTGGGCATTAAATATTATTATTATTATTATTATTATTATTATTATTATTATTATTATTATTATTATTATAATTCGCCTAAACTACATACATATTTATAGAACGATAAAGCAATTCCATTTTCGTTGTTTCCGAAATTAGTTCTTGTTATTGTTCGAATACAAATGAAGCGGTAAATTGATAGGGTTCGCAGAATTTATTCATTCCACCGTTTGAAATTTGCAGCGCAGATAAAGGAATTAAAAAGTTTTAACTGATATCCCCTTGGATCTTTATTTGCTCCGAGGGTCATATCTTGGAAGTCGACAAGTTAGTACAAATAACTTTTGCTTGGGGCCTATCTAACTTGATCGCAAGTTTACTTTCGGCAGATAAGGCGCACTTCTTTGCATAATGCTCCTTACATCCAGTAGGATGCTATAAGAAATGAAATGAGCGTGGCCGCTAGATTATAGCTACCGACTTAATAATGTGCAAATATTTATGGGATAGCTACAATTACTTATGACTAGATTATACGCAAATATATCTATATGTAGATGTATTACACTGATTAAAGTTAATTAGCATTAATTAACTTGAAATAAACATAAAATATAATAAATAAATAAAATCAAATATATTCACTTTGCATATAATCCCGTCCTTATTTATGACTGTCTCTTTCTACACCTAGGCTATCAAAGAAAAGATCTTATGTATTCTGTGACTGCCCGCTTGTATTATTCAATTTTAAACGACCGAACTAGCAGATCACGGTTTACAACTCAAACAAAAGCAGATGCGGTAGTTAACAAAAGACTGATAGCCAGCCATATTGAAATTCAATAAAGCAGAAACAACAATGACGAACTTTCTTTGTTTATATTTTAGAAAGCTCTGCGTTCCCGCTAAGCTTTCTCGCTGGGAGCCTTCTTGAGCGGAAACTCAATTAAAGTGAACTTAAAGCTGCGTATTTATATAGACCGCTGCGAAACTTTTGCGTTATGAGCAAACTAACAGGAAAGCTTTTCGTCACTGAAAAATTGTTTGGAATGATTTGTATTTAATTTTTTTTATGTTGACATACATATGCGTGGCCGTCGTATCTGAATGTTTTCTATAACAATTTAGAACAGCGCAAGAAATATTTAATTAAACGAGAAAGAACATACAACTATAAAGTGAATAACACTTAAAAGCAAAGATGAAATAAATTGTAACCCAATATATCTTATAACTAGTTCGGCAGTTCATCTACTGGTATCTTCAGCGTAACCCCGAAAAGGGTTATTGCTTGCCAGACCAGTCATGCTTCGATGAGCGAAAGTTGTCACTGGGAATCGAACTCGATTTCAATCTTCCACCTGACTTAACTACTAAGCTAATAGGGGCGACAGAAATTAATTAATTAGGAAACTTATATTTAACCTATAATTTTCTGCGCAGAAGGTGGTGCGCAGTAGACCGATTTTTTGGCGCATGGGCGGTTGTGTATTCCGCTGATGAGTCTCCATTTTGCGGAGTTGGTCTGCGTATGCTTTCTTTAATCATAGGGAGCCGGGCGTTCTCTACCTCCAGGCTTGGTGTGCTAACGGCGGTCGGTGTAATGGCCGTACATGCTGTTTTCTTTTTGTGGTATTGTCTTCTTTATCCTGGATTGCTGCGTTGTTCCATGCAATCATATGCTCCTTTTCCCAAGCATGTAGAGCCAATCGTGACTTATCAGTTTCCCCCATCCGAGCTAGTCTCTAATATTCTTGGTTTCTGAGTGAAAGGGGTCTGCCGCTTTCTTTTCTGTATGACCTTGCACGTTCCCACAGTATTTTGTATACGCAATTCTTAGTTTTCTGATTTTCGTTGTCAGGTTTCATTTTTGTTAACTTACACGTGTTCGTATTTAAGGCTTTGATGGACGTTCTAATATTACAATCGTTGCATATTCTTCTGATTTTTACGATACATCTTACCAGTAAAGATGGAGGTAAGAAATTAGCTTAACTATCAGCCTCGTAGAAGTCATAAACGGTAACACGGAAAACGGATGCAAGTGGCGAGGTTGTCGGCCAGAGCGAGGCTTTATAAATGCTTAGTAAGAAGAAGTGGGGGCAGACCAAATAAGAGAAAGGTATCGTAACAGGCAAAATGCCTAAAACTTGAAATGAAGAAGAAGAAGAAATCTTTTGATTTACGGAAACCAAATCTGGCTTTTAAATCAACCAACCAACCTTTGCTTGTAACAAAATTATTTATTGTAAATTTCTTGATATACTACTCCTGTTTTAGCAGCCTACATTTCATATATAACTGGAACATGTTCAGATCGTTAGGTTCAAAGCCAGATATTCTGTACGTCTAAGTGTTTTTCTGGTGCCTGACACAAATCTTATTTTTCTTTATATCCAAAATAGTGGATTGTCCAACACCAAGTGAAACAGCCGCTTACAGCACTATCTAGTTTGCTTGAAATTTTAGGCTTTTGTTTCAGTGTCAGGGTGTTGCGTTTTCGTTTTGAAGCCAATTCTAACAACAAACAAAACCCGTATATGTTTTATTTCCACGCGAATTAATGCTTACTCTTACACACAAATGGTTCTGATAGACTTTTGTGAACAATTGCCGACACAAGTCTAGATATTTCAGCAAGACAGTGCAGCTATCCCTAATTGTAGTGGTTTCATTCAAAGGAAATTAATTCATTACAAATGGCCTGCTCGCTCACCCGATCTGAACCTCATTGAAAATCTTTGTAGAATGTTGGCAAGAGAGGTGTACGCCAATAACACATGGGCTGAAAAGTCCCAGGCCTAACACATAGATGACGCTAGTTTTATTGCAGTCACCTTTCTCTCAGTTAGAACTAACCTTCAAAAGACAGCTGTTAAAATTTCATGATATTCTATTCATTAGTTTGTGAGTTATTGTCTTAAGAGTCACGCTACTTTTGTTATTTTCAAAACAATGGATCAAAAACAATTTCGTGTTTTAATTTTACACTACTTCTTGATGGAAAAAAATACCGTTCAAGCGAAGCAATGGCTTGAAAAGTGTTATGGGGACTCCGCTCCATCAGAAACAACAGTAAAACGTTGGTTTGCTGACTTCAAACGTGGTCGTAGAGACTCCGATGATGCAGAACGCAGTGGACGTCCAAATGAGGCGGTAACACCAGAAAACATCAAAAAAATCCACAAAATCGTTTTGAATGATCGAAAAGTGAAGTTGCGTGGGTTAGCTGACATCGTAAAGATATCAAAAGAACGTGTTGGCTTTATATTGCATGAGCATTTGACTATGAGAAAGCTCTGTTCAAAGTGGCTGCTCACTGTTGACCAAAAACAAAAACGTGTTGATGATTCTGAGCAGTGTTTCGCCATGTTTAAACGTAACAAACCGGAATTTTTGCATCGATATGTGGCAATGAACGAAACATGGATCCATCACTTCACTCCGGAATCAAAACGATCGTCATCTGAGTGGACAGCAACTGGTGAACCTCGTCCAAAGCGCCCGAAAGCACAAATAATCGGCTGGAAAGGTTACGGCCTCGGTATTTTGGGATGTACGTGGTGTAATATTCATCGACTATCTTGAGAAAGGAAATACCATCAACAGTGAATATTATATAGCGTTATTGGACCGTTTGAAGGCCGAAATTGCAAAGAAACGACCGCATATGGCAAAGAAAAAATATTGTTTCATCAAGACAACGCACCGTGTCACAAGTCAATCAAAATAATGGCAAAACTAAATGACTACATGGCTTTATATTGCATGAATTGAACTTCGAATTGCTCCCACATCCACCGTAATCGCCAGATTTGGCTCCCAGCGACTACTGGCTGTTCGCAGACCTCAAAAAAATGCTCGCCGGTAAGAAATTTCGCACGAATAAAGAGGTTATCGCTGAAACTGAGGCCTATTTCGAGGCAAAAGATAAATCGTTCTACAAAAGTGGTATTGAAATGTTAGAGCGGCGCTGGAATGATTGCGTTGCTCTTGATGGAGATTACGTTGATGAATAAAGCTAATTTTGAACCAAAAAAACCGTGTTTTGTTTGTTAGGCCCGGGACTTTTCAGCCCATGTGTTGATAAACAATATGATAGCATGAAAGAACTAAAATCTGCGATAATGAGGTATCTTTTATTTTCGGAGGTGAAGTGCATTGACGCATACTAGCATATCCATCTATCCTAGTTATGCTGGATTCCCTCTGAAGGGGGACTACCAGCTAAAACACCCGATAATTAGGTATTGAAATGATATTTCTATTTCAACATTGACCAAAGCGATAGGCAGTATGAAGACTCGGTTATTTAAAGTTATTTCGTATAGAGGATCTAACACTCACTACTAAACTTAGAAAGAATTATAAATTTTTTATGTATTTATTCTATAGTTCAGTATTAACTTCGATGTCACAATTTGTGGAAGACCAAATATTCTCTTCAAAAGTTCATATCGAACTGTATAAATTCCGTTGAGTGTGTATGCTTTATTGCAAACTTACGTATGTGTCATTGTTTGTACGAATATACAATAGTATTATACTCTTCCAATCTCCTGTTGGTGTTAACGAACATGAACCAATTGGAAACTTAACTGCATTACTGATTGCAAAATAACGTAACAAAAGTTAAGTACTTAAGAAAAACTCCAGCTTGAACTGCAATGAGCAATATCTGACTATATGATCTAAATTACCCAGTATTAATACATATATCATTCTTGAAAGCGATATAATAATCAGTAAATTTATGCTTTTCAATTAATAAATTAAATATTCAATCGTATGTATAAATAAAATTGCCACAAATTTATAATTAAGCGTTAATCTGAATAACTAGATTGCCAATTATTTCTACTAATTAATAAAATTATACTGTCTATAAGATAACGTAATTAATAGTTAAATTATGTAAATTAAATAATCACACATTCATAAATTTTCAATAAATTTTACGCACATAAGTAATCTGTAATAATAAATTTATAGATACTTTCATTTAATGTGTGTAGGTATATATACTAATCTGTCATCAAATTTTATAAAATTATTTCAATATAAAAAGAATCCGTTCAATATTATTCATAAAAAATTCGGGAGTATCTTCAACTGTCGCTATGTAAATCGAAAAATTATTGTAATATAAATATAGACGTTCTATTTTTGGCCAGATGAAGCCTACAGACATCCTTAAGATGATAATTTGAAAGGTCAGCATTGATGTCTAATAAAAATAATTTATTCCAAATACTTTGCAAATGTTAAAAATTAATACATGCAACTTTTTACAGCAACGTGATGTAAATAAAATCAATTCTTTAGTACTTTCGTTCATACAGGATTTAATGAAAATATAACACATAGCACAATTTAATGTTTTAATGTTTAATCAGACTAGTATGTACATGCATCAAAGGGACATACAAAAAGTTTTCAGTTTACTTTTACTGAAGCGGAGCTAGAAGCTGATGCTGCGACGCTAGAATCCACTTGGGGGGTAGTCACTCCGCTGATGCCGTTTACTTGTGAACTTACAGATTCTAATCCGGAATCAATGGATTCTCCAAATGATCCCGCTGCACCTGCGGTAGCGCTAGAAATGCTGCTGATGGTGCCGCCAATTGAGGCCGCGTTACCGAAGCCGCTGCCAATTGAACTAATTCCGGAAATTCCGGATGCAAGTCCGGAGATTTGTGATGAAATATCATCATAACCGGCTGTGACTGGTGCTGCAGTGGAAGAGAGTATGCTACCTTCGGAAACTCCGAATCCAGATGAAACTCCTGATAGACCGCTGGAAATTGCAGATACTCCAGAACCTAATCCGGATGATAGCCCAGAAGAGATTCCTTCAGAGAGTACACCGGAGGAAAGAGATCCACCATAGAGTGAACCATAACCTCCTCCATACGATCCATAACCTGACCCATATGATCCATAACCTCCTCCATATGACCCATAACCTCCTGAACTGTAAAGTCCTCCAAGACCTGATACTCCGGAAAGTCCGGAATATCCGATACCAGATCCGATAAGGCCACCAGATCCAATAACGCCGCCAGATCCAATAAGGCCACTAGATAGGCCTCCTAGATATGGGATACCATAGCCATATCCGTATCCATATGCACTAGGTGCTATTCCCTGGAGACCTACTCCAACATGTTGTACGCCAACATGAACTGGTTCTTTAACAACTACCGGTGTTGGTACGGCGACAGCGTATGGTCGTGCTACAGGTACTGGGTAGGGTTGTGGAATAGGTTGAGGGACGGCTTGTGGTACTCTTACGTAAACTGGGGTCTTGACGGAATATGGCACTGGTTTGGTAACAACTACTTGGTACGGTCTTGGTACTTCAACTGGTACTGGTACCTTCTTGGTGACAACAACTTGATACGGTTTTGGTACTTCAACTGGTACTGGAACCCTCCTCTCAACAGTTACTGGATATGGTTTTGGTACTTCTACTGGTACTGAAATTTTCTTAATTACTTGAACTGGGTACGGTTGTGGTACGTCAACTGGTACGCTAACTTTTACTGGTACAGAATATGGTCTGGGTACGGCAACGGTGTAAGGTACTGGGACTTTACGATCAACAGCTACCTGGTAGGGTTGCGGTACGGATACAGGGACTGGTCTAGCAACCTGTTGTATTTGTGGAACGACGACAGTGCGTTCAACGTGTTGTGGGATCACAGCGTGCTGGCGGAGAGTAATAGCCGGTGTAGCCGTTACTACGGATGTTCGGAAAGCAGAGGTTTGAATGGAAGCTGGTCCGCTGGCGATACCCGTCGAAACACCTCCGCCTAATACTGAAGCACCGCTTAAACCTAAGCTGCTAACTCCCACACCTCCTACACCTAGACCTCCGACTCCAGCACCAACGAGTCCTGCATCTCCTACTCCTACACCTACACCGCTACCTATCCCATAACCGTTTACTCCTCCTACTACTCCAGCGGTTCCCAAACTACCAACTCCTACTGCGCTGGCTCCTAGGGAGGCAGCCTCAACACTGCTAGCTCCCAAAGAGCTAACTCCTAGGGAACTAACTCCTAGGGAACTAGCTCCTACTGAACTAGCGCCTAATGAGCTAGCTCCGATAGCACCAACTCCTAGCTCAGAACCTACACCTGCTCCTAATAAAGAAGATCCAAGTCCGAGGCCATAACCCTCTCCGTATATGCTACGCTTCGGACTCTTCTTTTCTTCCTTGGGTTTGGCTTCTGGTGCAGCAGAAGCTATGACCAAAAGAGCTGCAATCTGAAAAGTTAAAAATTAAAATCGAAAATACGTATTTAACATTATATAGAGCAAGAGATTCTTTAATCGTATTTATTTGTATTTAATTCGCAACTATATTTAAGATTATGCGGGTAAATTTAATGATGTTTTATTACGTAACGTAATGAAAAGAAATCAAGAATTTCGAAATAATTTGTCCTTGTAAACGGTCGTTACGTCTATATTACGAAAATTGTACGTTTCATTTGTTTTAATCGAAAGGGGCACTCTACAAACAGACAATCCACACTAATAACTCTAGTACGTACCAGCAAAACTCTCATATTGTGTGCGAAAGTTGATCTTCTGTACACAAATGATACAGAAATTCCAAAAAACTTCGTTTATATACGTGTATTTGGCATTGAAGGATTCCAGAACTTGATGGCGGAGTCGTTAAAGCTCGATAGACGTGCGAGTGTGTGCGTCTTTTTTTGTGAACGCTTCTTCGTCTATTCTTACTATAAATCGCCAATCCCGCCTGTCCGACTTTGCATAAATGCTAATATGTTATTTAAGCGACAATTTGAATATATTCGAAATTATGTGATTTTAGAACGAATGCTACTAGGCAGGCAGCTCATACGTAATACATATTTTACGAAACACCAGCGTGACATAATATCCCTAAGCCATAACATTACAGGCTGTTACGTTATGCGGCAGGATAAATGTGAAACTTTGTAGTGCATGAAATGCAGAGGACTAAATTTGTGAGCAAATTATCTGCTTTATAAAAAAATAATAGTTCATATTTCGTTAAGAAGGAACTTGTATGTATATCGATTGATGAATGGTGTGGTATGTATTGAAAAGCTAGCCTTGAAAACTAAATTAATTATGAGATTAAATTCATTTGCATATTAACGAAAACGTTTTTTTGATTTTTCCAAGTTTCACAACATTATAATTTGTTTATTACTTTATACATACATATATATATAATATATATTATATATATATGTACTTAATATATACATATGTATACACCAAGCCTTCAATTTCATAAGTTTTATTTAAAGCAGCCTACACTCTAGAATAGCAATGGTTTTCCAAAATCAAATTTTGACATCATCTGAATATCTGATTATAATTCAGTTGTGATGTTAATCTTGTTTATTGTGAAATGTTTCAAATAAAAAACAGTATTCGCAGAAATGCGTGTATTGCAAAAAACTACTTTTGGTATTAATGCACGCGCGATATTTTCAAATGCGTTTGATAAATATTCAAGAGTTATATTATTATAAAATGATGTAATGCTATTGTAAAGTTCTTCAATAGTGCGGTCTGTGTTATAGAAATCGTCTACCTCATGTGCGTAAAAATGAAATAATCTAGAATTGT
Organism: Trypoxylus dichotomus; assembly: GCA_023509865.1. Taxonomy (NCBI): domain Eukaryota; kingdom Metazoa; phylum Arthropoda; class Insecta; order Coleoptera; family Scarabaeidae; genus Trypoxylus; species Trypoxylus dichotomus. Next base: position 43,974,162 of record CM042081.1, read on the forward strand.
GAGATCGGTAGACCTCGGAGAAAATTCATTATTCCATTATCAAAGAACTTCTCCAAATGAACTGTCTGTAGAGCCGTATATGCTGGAGCATTGTCTTGTTGGAGATAACCTTTTATAATTTTATCATCATTTAACTGATTACTAAAGGGTTCCAATATCTCATTTCGGTGCCCTTCAGCATTTATTACTCCGTTAAAGAAACCTGGGTTTGATGATTCGTTGTCTTGACCACCAGTTAAATATCAATATTTTGCGAAATGTAATGGTTCTTTCGCAAACTCATGACTATTTTCTCACGACCATATTCTCATATTTTGCTTGTTTAAATGTCCCGAAAGATGAAGCTAGGCCTCGTTAGTAAAGAAACAATAAATCAGCGAGACTGAGTTCATAAATAGCCTGAATTTTATATGGATGCAATTTTAAACCTTTTTTAAGAATAGTGTGACATGGGAAGTGTTGACAAAAATCCTATATACATTGATTAATAGCATAAGCCTACTGACCTTTTTACTAATCTACCAGTTTTAAAATAACTTTCAGCAAGAAAAACTTTGTGTTGTTTTTTTAACACGATAATAAATAATTTAATTAATAAGGCAAGTTTTCGATGAATTGACCTTACTATAACAGTTGTTAAAATGAAAATCACAGCCTGCTCTAAATGAAAATTTAACTGAAGGAGGTATGTTGTTTGTTTTTTCTCTGATTCTCCACGTTTGTTGACTTTCTGGGCTGGAACTTGTTGACGTTTTGCTGGAATCGCACCTGTCTTTTGTGATCGAGTACTTATATACTTAATATATAAATATAATTAGGTCTTAGCTATCCCAAAAATATAAATTTTCTGAACGAGGAAATTACAGCGGTGCAAGGAAAACATTCTCATACAAGCAGTAACCGTAAAAGTCTACACCCAATTCCTTTTTTTAATAATAGCAGCTCGCAAATAATCTTTTCCTGTATTACTTAAATATATTTACAATATATTTATATATATATAGTGTATATATATATATATATCTATTATATTATCTATATATATAGTGTATATATATATATGCACTATATACCAAAACGTCAACAAGGTCCAGTACAGGAAGTCAACAAACGTGGAGATATATATACATTATATATATGTATGTATATACATACATATGCACTATATATATATATATATATTGTAAATATATTTAAGTAATACAGGAAAAGATTATTTGCGAGCTGCTATTATTAAAAAAAGAATTAAGTGTAGACTTTTACGGTTACTGCTGGTATAAGAATGTTTTCCTTGCACCGCTGTAATTTCCTCGTTGAGGAAATTTATATTTCTGGAATAGCTAAGACCTAATTTGCTCTTGATATTTCGTTTTGTTTTTACACCATGAATCTAAACACTGAGTGAATTTATTGGCCTGATATATAAAGTTTTTTCTTTTATTTAACACTATCAAAAGAAATGATTATATGAATTAATAAAATACAACTAAATACTTGATTACATTCAATTCGTTTCTATTATTGTTTATAATAGTTGTAACGGTTGTCGGGTTCCGCCGTGTCACTAGGTTTTCGCATTTTCAGAGGTACCTTTGAAAATACGAACGCAGTTGTTCGCGAAACGTCCGGGACGAAAACCTAGTGACACAGCGGAACCCGACAACCGTTTCAACTATGTCAAACGGCCGTGAAAATCTGAGATACTATTTAAGTTGTTTATAATATTTTAATTTATTATTTTATTCTTAATAATTATAACGTATTGTAGTCCAATCTTTTCGATGAGGTAAAGAGTCAATTGATAAGGACCCAAAGTCCTAACGGCTTATGGAATCTGGAACTGAAGGAAATCTGAAAATTTAACATCCTAACACAGTTAAATATCAACCGCATCGTTTACTACTTTCAGAACTGCAGAAGATTTCATTAGGTTTACTCACGTCACACATCCGATTTTCATTCCTGTAACTGCATTCAGAATGACAGATTAATTTAGGAAACGTTATATTTTATTATTTAACCTATAATTTGGAGGGTTTATTAGAAGAATGGCAAGGATGCTTCTCAAGCCAAACAATGTTCTATCATTTTCATCTGTATTGAATATTAAATTTGTATTTAAGGTATAAAATGCTAGTTAAAGAAACACGTAAAATAAAGGAATTATTATTATTTATTATCTAAGTCTCCGTCATTGCCAATGAAATCTATGTCCTGAAAACTCTTAATGGCAATTTTGACTTAACTGCACTGTAGATCGCCAGAGCACTTGCACTTGGTTAAAAAACATTGAGAGATATCACATCGAAAAACGTTTAGAAAACGATAGCTAACGTAATTATGCTGCTAAATATAGCTACCCATTCCACCAATACCATGAGTAGCTGTATTTAGCAGGATTAGTATGTTAGTTACTGTTTTCGAGGCATTTTTGATGTGGTTTTTCTATACCATGGCAAACCTGAAGGATCATTCACATGTACAGTTACCCTATGCACTATTGGTGCGCGCCCTCTCTGGTTTAGTAGTAGTCCATGAGGTGCTCGCAAGGAGGAAGAAGAAAATACACCCATGTTCTTTTTTCAAAAAAATGGATTATAGGTTCACAAGGTACGATTTTTAGAATTAATGTGCTCAGGTTATAAACTTAACCTAGTATTTCTATTGAAATACTTAAGACAACATCTTAGGAGTTTAGATCTTCTAAACCATGCAACGCAAAAATATGTATATATGCACATATATATTTATTATACTTCATGATCTTAGTCGGCTTAATTTTAAGTTTATTTTGGTGAATTTCAGCGGTTTATGAATTTTCTGAAGCTTCATAATTTAGTTCAACACAATTCTATTCTTTACAATAGAGATCGGCTACTTGGCGTTGTTATTACTAATGTTCTCTGCAAAGTAGTAAGAGGCCTTGCACCTTTAGTTATCCAGCGTACCTACCATCAAGGGCTTCCGTTTGAAGTCGCAACAGTTTTAAGGTCATAGTTATTTTGGAAGCCATTCAAAAATGCAAAAATCAATAGAATAAATAATAAAATAATAATGAAGCTATAATTATTGTTAAGCTCGTGAGTTTATACCTAAGATACAGACACTTTTATCTAGTACTTTATTACTGGTTTATGTTGTAATTCTAATGTAGGCAATTAACACTTCATAGACTAAAATTTCAGTTAAAAATTATCTAGCAAGAAAAAATTGTAAGGGAGAAACTACATCCAAAGGGAGACAGTCAAGAAAGTAGAAAAGCCATCATGCGTATTATGACATTATAGATCAAGCACCACTGAAACAAATTACCGACAGTAACTATCCACGATTTAAGATTAAAAACTGCTTTATCAAACATTCAAGGAGCGACGTCAGGCGTAAAATTAGAAAGTGAAATCAGCAGAACAATTCCCGGCCAAAATAAAGATCGTGGAAACCGCAACAACAGTGGATGGCGGAAATGACGAAAATAAAGAATAATCGCAAAGAAGAAAATCGAATTGGAGCTATCCTATTTGATTTAACGGAAGGCCAGTCAAGCAAGGCAATTTCAAGTAGTGAACATTGTAGGGTGGGTAAACAAATCATCGCTTCGTTGTTGAGGAACGAAAGATTTAAAATGCCTGAAGGAAAAGATATAGTTAGGAGTCTTAAACTGTAAAGAACATATTAAATATTGCTTTATTAGAATTTTAAATATTTCTTTAAGAATAAGGAAGAATGAATTTGTAACACGTACACAATCCTATATTACAGGAGGATTCAGGTAGCTGTAATTCACCTTTGTTCTTCTTTATTTAAGAAAAGGGAACGATTCCAAAGCCTGCAATATGAAGTATTATCACTTGAATATATTCTGATAAATTTGACGATGTGGGTGTCTAAGTACAGTAATCTCATAAATGTAATCGTTTCACATTTCTAATGAACCTGCCTTTTAGGAGACTTAGGCTATAGAAAAGTGTATGTATATTGTTTCATGACGATGTTACTGCACTCCCTCGCCGTAAAGGGCGAAACGGTGTTGTACTGCCCTCTTACCACTGGACCAATGAGCCGTTATATTATTATCATTATATTACGCTACGTTTAACTAATTTACCAATCTTCCTTGGCTTTTATAAATGTTATTCCCTGAAAATGTAAGATTTGCTGTTCTGGGATTTCCCCAACCTGCCTGTTAATGATCACCAACATTGTCTAACTGGAGATGGTTTATTCTGTTGAATATGTAATAAGTATCCATTTAAAACTATATCTCTATACTACTTTGCAAAAGAAAGAGGCACCTAGATAAATTTTATAGAAAAGAAATTTAAGAGAAAATGTGTTACCGTAATGTAAGTAACTATATTGTCCGATAAACGTTTATAACCAATATAATATTCACGTGGGTAAATACTGTATATCTTCAAAATCTTTAGTTTTTTAATATTTTGTATGGCTACACTTATTTTTGATAGTGTCTGTTACACGAGCCTGGATCACCGAGTGTTCTGATGTAATCATTATGTTTCGCAACTCATTTAAAACCCCTTTGGACTCTTTGGAATCGTCTTTGGTGTTCTTGCAATCTTTTTACGGTCAAGATAATCCCAAACATGTTCGATAATATTTAAGTCCGGCTTTGTGGTGGCCAAACTACAGTACGAACTGCTCCGTCCTCTTGTAACTGACTTAAATAGATCTCGACCAATCGAGAAATGTGTTTGGGATCGTTATCTTGCTGCAGGAGGAAATTGTTACCAATTAGACGATACCCAGCATGTTCCTCCAATATTTTTCGATATTTCTCCGCTTTAAGATACCCTACAATTTTAATAACGTCACCAATTCTTTGCGATGAAATGCAACCCCAATAATTGGCAGTAGCTTCTAAACATGGCGCTACAAGAACCTCTCCAACACGTTGTCGAACATATTGATGCCAGTTCGATGTAAATAATTGAAATTTAGACTCGTCGGTTCGTAATACTTGCCTCCACTCATCATCTGTCTAATTTTGATGGCCCTTAGCATTTTTGAGTCTCTTTTTACTTTATTGGCTCGTCGGAAAGGAGATTTCCTGACAACTACACACCCACGTAATCGCGATTTCTTCGACCGCCTTACAATCGAAGAATGTACTGATGTGCCTGTAGCTTCTTCTAACGCTCGCACCAGTTTTTTCGGTTGTTTAGGCTTCAGTGTATCCACTATGTCGCATGTTTCGTTATTCGCAGATATCTGCTAGTATGCAACCTTCTTGATGTAAAAATACAACTTTATTTCTGTTTAAAGACGGTATTTTCAACATTTTTTCCGAATGTAATCACAACTTACAGCACCTGATTTCACAGTATACTGGCTTCTATACTATTACTTTTTCTGTTAGGAATATAACATAGAACTCGTTATAATTTACACGTAAACTCTTCGTACTCGGGAACTATAATAAACAATAAACGCGGACAAACAGACATCGCTTTCTTGAATACTACAGAAGGATAACGATTTTTAAGTGTTCCATTCTATTTATGTATTGATACAGCATTTACCAGATTCAAATAAATTACAAATATCCTTACAATTAAAAATATATTAAGAAATATTTCCCGAAACCTGACCATTACATAAAGTCTTAAGAGTGTACCTATGTGCCTCTTTCTTTTGCAGAACAGTGTACGTCTGTTTGGATTTTCCAAGTTATACGCTGGTGAAGGTTCAATTGTCTTCTTAGTATGTCAAAATATGACCAGATAAATTTTCTTCTATAAACAATAGACCAATAACAGTATCTCTTAATACACTACTCTAAGAATGACTTTATGTGAATTTCTATTGTTTCGATTTATTAATACGAATAGTTTTTTGTTAGCCTAAGGATAATTGTGTTTTTAAATAATTTCACTCAAATTTACACGTCGATTCGGATCATAAACACCTACTTGCATTGATTCGATAAATATTTTAACAACAACTATGTTATCGTTTCAGAATCTATTTCGTATATTTATTTTAATATCAAGGTTCACATAATATATACATAGCCATTAAGTATGATATGCTTTTTGAAAACTATAAAAATCTTTTTAATGTTATAAAAATTAACATTAAGGAATGCTTGTCAAAATAATAAAAACGAAAATCAGTGCTATGAATGTTTTTTTATTGAGGAAACCAGTTTTCGGCCTTCTACTGATTGCAACATTACCAAATAATTTAGTTATTGCTATCATTTTTCCCATAAATCTAAGTGGCAAATTTTAAAGCAGTTAATTTGGAATATCTACTAGAACTAGAGCATCGATATGTTACCGAATGGCTAGCACCAATTAGTCAATGACACACTATTAATGTTGCATCTATGCTGTTGGATTTCACGTTGATGTAACTGGAGGACGTTCTCTTCGGTTTAATGCTATTTCGTTGTCTTATGTATTTCTCTAAAGCAACTTCTAAGGATTGTGTGCAAATTTACGAGGGCGACCTGAAATGTTTCCGGAATCGACAAGATAAACACGGTATTGGTGTGGTTTTCTTATTTTTATTTTTCGATGTAGTCTCTTCGAAGATCAATACGCTTTTTCAAATGGTGCTCCAGTCTCTTCAAGTCGTTGAAAAAGTAGGATGTTTCGAGGTCTGCATAATAACGTAGTCTGTCGCGGCGATCACCACCTCATTTGAGGTAAATTTCTTTCATCCTAGTGATTTTTCAGGCTTGGGAAAAGTCGCGGCCTAGGTCCGGTGAATATGGAGGATGAGAGGCTAATTCGTAGCGCAACTCATTCAATTTGGACACGACGATGCGGGACGAATGAGCCGGTGAATTGTCGTGGTGGAAAGCACTTTTTTCCGGTGCAAATGAGACCGTTTCTCCTTCAATACTGCACCGAAACGAGTCAATAAATCGCTGTAGAGTTGCCCCGCGATCCTTTTTCCCTTTTACATACAGTCGATGAGGATCACACCTTGGGAACCCCAAAAAATGGTCGCTGTGACCCTTCCAGCCGATGGAACGGTCTTTGTTTTCTTCGGAGCCAATTCGCCCGGAAAAGTCCACTGCTACGACTGTTCCTTGGTCTCCGGTATGTAGTGGTGGATCATCCACGGTTACGAAACGCATGAAGGCATCCCTTGGATTATGTTGGATCTTGGCCAGACACTCCTCCGAAACGATCATCCGATTTCGTTTTTACTCCGGTGTGAGCAAACGCAATTCACGTTAATTAGCGCTAATTAGAGATTGCATATTTAGGCATTTCTATGCATATTTTTACAAAAGTTGCATATATTGCATATTTAGGCTTTTTCTTATCCTTTCTATTTGTAAAAATTCCTAGTAATTCCTAATGTAGATTGACAACGGACAATTCTCAGAACAATGAACTTTTTATATTGGTTTCTCTTACTCTTTTTTCCAATAACTGCCCGTGTTTAAGTGCGCCTAGCATGGTGAGACGTGGTAAATACGTTTTATTATTATTAATTCCCAAATAAACTATTCATTCATTGAATATCTTTGAGCGAAACAGCATGTAATTGTGTTACGTTTTTAAATACTGTGCGTACATACAATGAGTATAGCGAACAAAATTTCTTTATGGATTAAACCGTATCCTCAACTGGTAAAAGTGTCTTGTGATAGAAAATACATGATTGATCAACACGCTAAAACTCCATCACATATTGAAAAATGTGAAAAACTACAGCGATCCGCATGCGTGCAGCAATCTATATATCAATGTTTAGCATCATCTTCTCGAAACTCACAACAAGAAGAATATAATACAGATTTGTGTAACGCATTAATTTCGTCTAATATACCATTACCAAGTTTAAACAATATTAATTTGAAATCATTTCTGCAAGATATTGCAAACATAATATACCTGACGAAAGTACCTTACGAAAAAATTATGCCACATCTTGTTGAAAGCAAATAATGGCAGAACTTCAACAATTGGTAGGGAATAATTTTATTAATATCATGGTAGATGAAAGTACGGATAAGGGTGGCCGTTATATTGCTAATTATATTTAATTTATTGTAAAGAACTTCAAAAAACAAATAATGTGACAATTGCCCAATTCGTTCAAGAAAGTTTATCAAATTTCTTTTTACCTGGAAGTATACCTTGTGAAAAAATTTTACTAATGTCCGACGCAATCGTGTAACCGAAGACATTAGGAATCAATTTCCTTTGATTAATGATTTAATTAGCAATGTCAAAAAAAGTATTTTTAAAAGCACCTTTACCAATCCAATTTTATAAGGAGCGACTTCGCGGTGTTAAGTTGCCTCCTGAACCGATTATTACGAGATGGGATACATGGTTCGACGCTGCAATTTTTTACGCCGATAATTTTGAAGGAATAAAAAATGTAATTCTTGAAATCACTGCTGACTGCATTGCTCTAGAAAACTGTAAAAAGATAGTAACATCCACAGAATTGCCACAAAAACCTTTTGGTATATTAAGTAAAATTATAGCTTTGTTTCAAGTTCCATTCGTAAACTAGAAACGCAAGAGATGTCGCTCTCGGAATCAGTCGAAACAATAGACGAATTTGATATGCTATCTAAGAAGGTTAAGGGTACAATAGGTAATTCTATATATGATAAATTTTAAAAAGTCATAAATAAAAATGCGGGGTATTTGAAATTGAAGAAAGTTTTGGAAGGTGAAACAGTAAACGATTTCGACTTTAATTTTAGTTTAGAATGTATAGCAACGTTAAAAAATGCTCCAATTACATCTGTGGATGTTAAAAGAAACTTTTCTTTTTCCGAACATATGTATTGTGATAGAAGACGAAACTCTCTTTTACACAATTTTGAAAAACATTTAATTATAAATTGATTTAGAAATATGTTGTAAAAGAAATTTGTGCAATAAAGTTAATATTTAAATTTCTGCTGTTAATTATTTTATGAAAAAAAATTGCATATTGCCGCAATTTCTTTGCATATATGCCCCAGGTTTATGCATATTTTCTCAAAAATCGATACATACATATGCGCATATATTCCAGTTCTTCTGTGCATATAATCCGGTCTCTACTGAGAAGATATAAACAAAATATAAAATTTTAATAATGTATTTATTTTCAGATTCTGCAGATCTTAATCAGCAGAAAAAAAATTATATGTAGTCCAGTGTTATTAGTCCACAACAAATAGAGATTCTTTTATTGTTTGATGAGATCCCTAGCTCAAATACCTACCGGCCATTAATTTCTTGTTCCGAGCAGCAGTAAATTGACAAAATCAATTTTTCGTTTTGGATGTAATTGTAAAATAACTTTATTTTCCAAATATCGCGAAGGGTTGTTGCGAAAGATTCCTGAAGTAATGTAAGACGGAAATTTTCAAAGGGAAATGTTTTCATTTATTTACTAATTCTTAGACGTAGATACATATATCTATTATAATCGTATCACATTCTAGGTTACTAGTAAATAAGAAGGAGTGTTCAAAAAGAGAGAATGAAGAAACCAATACAGTGAAAATGTGTTCCTACTAAAACCTTTTAAAGCTCTTCAATTTACGCCAATAACAGCAAATTGGAGCTTAAAACTTAAAATACGTAATAATAATGTGACTATAGTTCCTTAGTTAAAATCCAAAAATGTAAACGTAAAATAAGATTATCCTAGTACACACTAAGAGTTTCATAATTTATTACTATCTATTATTCAAAATGCAGAAGGATCGGACATTTAATCTCATACAATGTTTGAAACTAACATTTCAATAACACCTTTCAGTAATTAGGAATGAGAACGAATAACTTTGCATGATAAATCGTATTTGTGACATTTAAATGCGAAAGTAGCATGAAAGTTTTGAAACTGCAATTTTTAAAAAATATTTGAAACATCAATAAATTCATTAACACATTTTATGGAATTTTTTTCATCGAACACGTGTGCGTTCTTAAATATTTCTTTTTCGTGTATTAAAAAAAAATATACAGAAAATTCAAACGGAAAGCTTTCCCATCGTTCTCATCGTTACATGAATATTTTTCAAATCTAGAAAATCCTGTAACTCATACGTAATCATGAACAACCTACTTGCAAACTCGTCTTCATTGTCACCAAAGGGCAAGTAAAAATGTGTCTAATTGTAATAAATAGATACAAGGAAAAATGGGAAACGGAAATAATTACAATAACAAAAAAGGTTTCGTTAACAGTAATGCAAATATGCCTTATGCAAAACAGATATTAGTAATCGGTGGTATTTCGAAACGATTACAAGAATTTGAAATAAAATATTTATAGATTTGCTAATGTTATTACCTTTTTTTATAGATTAGTGCTAAAGTTTTAATGTTTTGACGAAACACATCCTTCTCACGTTTAATAATTTTTAAATAAATAATGGGAAGCACATGCTTCGAAGGACTAACATTCAATTATCGTTGGCATATTCAAAAACTTGTTTAAAGTAGGTGAAACGATGACAAAATCATATATTTTGATACGACTACTGTTACATAATTTTATCTGCGATGCGTTGATTCTAATTTTTGTTTAGTATTAATGTTATTGGAATTTCTAATACTAGAAGTGGCTCAATCACTTTATAGGAATTAAAATTTAATTTTACCCAAGTACATCTTTTATTTTTTTAATGAAAAATAAAAAAAATATATAAAAATGGTTTCAATAAAGTTTATTTCGACTAGGTATGTACATGACTTATGCACAGTTAAGATGGTAGATCAGCTTATAATCTCTTTATCGTTTTAAAAATTTTTACAAGTTTTTATTTATGTCCTGGCAAATATGAAGGACTGACTGTGCTAGCAGTGAATGCTGATTCACCATCGGCTATTACGGGAGCTACAGTGCTGCTGACGATGCCTGCATCGGTAACGCCACCTACGAAACTACCGGACGTACTGCCAAATTCAGAGACGCCGGAAATTGTAGATACTCCAGATAATCCATTCGATACGCCGGCTAAACCTGCATCACCTATTCCCAAGCCGGTTTCACCTAAGCTGGATACACCTACGCCGGAAACTCCTACACCGGAAACTCCTACACCGGAAACTCCTAAGCCGGAAACTCCCAAGCCGGACACTTCAGAAGCGCCTTCTAATCCAGAAGCAGCTCCTAGAGAGCCTCCATATAGTCCACTTACTCCACCTAGAACACCTCCATATCCAGCGGAACCATATGATCCATAAGAGTACGGTAGGAGGCTCTTATAGAAGGATGGCAAGACTGTGTTAAGGTTGCTGTATTGGCCGTACCATGTTGATACTGGATGGCTGATGACGGTGCTGACGATTGGCTGTGGTACTCGGACTAATACTGGAGTGCTTACTTTAACGGGTACCGGTTGATCTACACGAACTGGGTAGGGTTGAGAAACAGGGACACTTACTGGATGAGGAACTCTTACTACATAAGGTTCGCGAACTGGTACAGGTATAGTTTTAGTTACTGGAACGGCGTATGGTCTTGGTACTTCTACTGGATAAGGAACATTTTTAGTAACAGTAACTGGGTATGGTCTTGCGACTTCGTAAGGTACTGGTACTTGTTTGGTAACAGGTACTGGAATTGGCTTGGGGACTTCGTAAGGTACCTGAACGTGCTTAGTGACGGTGTATGGTACTGGTCTTGGAACCGGAACTGGAACGGATACTCTGACCGGAACGGCGTATGGCTTGTCAACACGTACTGGAACTGGGTATGGTACGTCACGGTTTACTGGAACGGGATACGGTTGTGGAACAGGTACTGGCACGTCTTTTGCGACGGTTTGTATTTGTGGCACAACGCGCGTGTGAACAACTGGAACGGTGCTCACAGATTGGATACCCTGATTGTATACTGGAATGGGGAGTGAGACATGGCCAGCGGTTCCAACGGAAGCGCCATATCCTAAGCCTCCAACGCCATAGCCTGTGCCAACACCATAGCCTGTGCCAACACCATAACCTGAGCCAACACTGTAGCCTGTGCCAATACCATACCCAGTGCCAACGCCATAGCCTGTACCAACACCATAACCTGTGCCAACTCCATATTCTGTACCAACTCCATATCCTGTGCCAACACCGCCTACGGTGCTTACGCCATCAATAGCACCTACTCCTAAACCCACGCCCAAGCCTAGACCGCTCGAGACTCCTCCAACAAGACCGCTTCCGGAGTAAAGTGAAGCAAGACCGCTGCTTCCCCAAATTCCGCTGTTTAATCCAGAATATACACCGCCGTAGATTCCAGACTTCCAGCCGAGCGAGCCGAAACCGCTGTCATATCCGTACCCATATCCCAAACTCCTCTTCGGTTTGGGTGAATTTGGAGCTGACCTCTTTTCCTTTACTTCGGCGAAGACGACGCAAGCAATCGCCGCTAAAATCTGTACGCATACAACAATAGAAAGGCAATTAGACATTATTATGCGGTATCGAATTTATCGTAATATCGCGACGATATATCGAACACCTACCAGTAAGGTCCTCATATTGTGTACAAATCGAAATTCAACACAGAAATGACACGTTCATTCTAAAAAATCCTCCTTTTTATACGTTTATTTGTCATTGAAGCTGGCAGTAGAAAAACTAGCCGTCCAGCCGGTCGTAAAGCTCGCGCGTTCATTTTTTCACCGTCCTCACCGAAGCGTTTTGATTAAAATTCACCTAAACGACGATTTAAATTATGCGCTTGTGTGCGTGCGTACCGGCGAGATGATGATGGCACAGCGCGCGCGGAATCTTTGGGCAGTGTTTCGAAGGTCTTACATAACATCGATGGCATTGATATGGTTTCATAAGGAGATTTTTTGGATAAACGCGAAATGTTAATAGATCGAGATATAAATAAAATAACCGACCAATTCACAACGATGTAACATTTAGTTGAAAACATCGCGAAAGGATCGATTAAATCGAGAAAAAATCTCTAAGATTGGTGTGATACATTTAGAAGGATGACGCTACCGTAAAACGGGTACATAAATGATTTACAACTTTAGATAAGGATAGAAGAAGGCATGGAATTGATGAGAAGATAAAAGATGTTAATTTAGAGCGATATCAATTAATTATTTCATAACAAAGAAGCAGTTGAGACGGACGGCTTTTCGTAATACCTTCTTTCGTAGAATAACATGTTTACTGCAAAAGACAACAAAGCACAGATTTCAACACTAAAATGCTTGCTATTATTTACCACAATCAAACATGTAAACACTGGTGTCATAACATGTAACATGAAACGGCTAGTGATACAATTATTTTGCATGACATTACAACACTCGGTAATAAAGCAATATCCATTATATTATTATTGTTATTATTATATAATGATAGTAATACACAATATAAAATTAAGATCTTCTTGCATTTAACCAACGTTTTTAGATTTCTAAAGAAATATCAAACACGGTTGGATTTGAACCCAAGACCTCTGAGTTACCGGCGCGTGTGCTACCAACTGCACCACAAGGCTGAAACTTCCTCAGGTATTTCATATTAATATTAATTCAATTGGTAAGAACTTTCTTTTAATAATACTATGTTCGATGAAATATTACGATATACGAGGGCAACCTGAAATGTTTCCGGAATTTCCGGCAAGAGATGGCACACCAAGGTGAAATGGATTCATTGTTCGTCAAGGGGAACATTCTTTATGGCAACTGTCAAAATTTCAGACGTCCACTGTTAGTAGTTGTTGTTTAAGAGTACGTTTTGTGTAGCAAGTCAGGCGGTTTTGCAAAAATGGATAAAACCGAAGTTCGTGCAGTGATAAAACACTTGTGGACGGCTGGGAAAACGGCTACGGAAATTCTAAATATTTTGTCAGAGGTTCATGGCGGATGTGCTCCATCATTTTCGACCATCAGATTCTGGGTGAGCGAGATCAAACGTGGACGCACAAGCACAAGTAAGTGGGCGCCTAAAAACCGCTATCAATAGTCGACAAGATTCATGATGTCCTGTCAGCCAATCGCCGATTGAAATTAAAAGAGATAGCAGAGACAACAGGCATCACGCAAAGATGCGTTGGCCATTTCCTACAGGAAATCTTTAGTGTGAAAAAGTGTATTGTATCTTGGAGGAGACTACATCGAAAAATAAAAAACCACACCAATACCGTGTTGTTCTTGTCGATTCCGGAAACATTTCAGGTCACCCTCGCAGCTCGAATGCTTGTAAGAAGTTAGCTGGGCACTTAACTTTGGACACGGTATGTATTTATGTAAAGATATACACACAGGCTTGTTATAAATTTTATAATGATTTGTTTACATTGTAATAATCTTTTTGATCGATAAGCTAAGTAAAATAAAACAACGTAAATATATGTAGGTCTTGGTCTTTTAATTCAGATTATTGCCAGTGTTACATAACAGCAGTATCTGAGGAAACTGCAACTAGTTTATTGCTATAGCCAAGGCGTACGGGTCATTTGATTTTTAATATGTCAGAAGAAAGAGGTAAATCCAATATATATAGTTCTGGGGGCTTTATAAAGAAGGTATATGTGTTATTTGATGTAATCGAAATAATAAGAAAATATGAAATTTAAATCCAATACCTAATCTCGTATTAATACAAAGTAAAAGGTTATATAACTTGCAGTTTGTATTCTGTTTAGAATGCTTTGTTAAAACCGCAAAGAAACCTTTAAAATCCAGATTTTTGAAGGTGTGAACTGAAAGAGATTTAAGTATTTTTTACAGTCTTTTTTGGCAGATGAAACCAATGGCATTACCCTAAGTGATATGATGTCCCCTGTTAAATATTACATTTGACATTTTCTACGCAATGTTCGTGGTTAATAAAAAAACATTTATCTAGAGATCAAGATAACTATGCAGCTTTTTAGCTTGTAAATTAACCATCTCGCCTTTATAAAGTAAAATTAACTTCATTTTATGTATTCACGAGATATCTCTTCTCATAAAAAGCTTGAGTCTGTATAAGTTTAATAAAGATTTATGACGCGCTGTAAATTTGAAAAAATATATATTAAATTTTCGTAGGAATAATTCTGGATATAATGAGTAATTCAGTACGAAATCTTAAAGTGAAATTTGTTGTATCACATCATATATAGATAAGCCAGACATCATTATTTTGAGGACATTTTATGAAATTTTTGTCATATTAAATTTAACCAAATTACTCTAGAATAAAGCTCAAGATAAAGCAATAATTATATAAATGAAACGTATTAAACTGCTGTGTACGACAACAAAAGCTTGCTACAGTTACACTAGATTTACGCTATAGTTCGTGAATCGGACTAAACTAAAGTGTAATGAACTAATATATTTGGAGTAAACATTTTCTAGACATGTCAGTATAAATACCGGAATAATCTTACCACCCTAGTATTAGTTTTCAATTTGTGTATCATATTATTTAAAGCAGTTAATGCTTCTGCTAATGCAAAAGTATAATGACGTCAAACATTTAATCTCCATCAAGAGCAACGCAATCATTCCAGCGCCGCTCTAACATTTCAATACCACTTTTGTAGAACGATTTTTCTTTTGCCTCAAAATAGGCCCCTGTTTCAGCGATAACCTCTTCATTAGTGCGAAATTTCTTACCGGTGAGCACTTTTTTGAGGTCTGCGAACAGCCAGTAGTCGCTGGGAGCCAAATCTGGCGAATACGGTGGATGTGGGAGCAATTCGAAGTTCAATTCATGTGGTTTTGCCATTGTTTTGATTGACTTGTGACACGGTGCGTTGTCTTGATGAGACAAATTTTTTTCTTTGCCATATGCGGTCGTTTCTTTGCAATTTCGGCCTTTAAACGCTTCAATAACGCTATATAATATTCTCTGTTGACGGTATTTCCTTTCTCAAGAAAGTCGATGAATATTACACCACACACATCCCAAAATACCGAGGCCATAACCTTTCCAGCCGATTGTTGTGCTTTCGAGCGCTTTGGACGAGGTTCACCAGTTGCTGTCCACTCAGATGACGATCGTTTTGATTCCGGAGTGAAGTGATGGATCCATGTTTCATCCATTGTCACATATCGACGCAAAAATTCCGGTTTGTTACATTTAAACATGGCCAAACACTGCTCAGAATCATCAACACGTTCTTGTTTTTGGTCAACAGTGAGCAAACGCGGCACCCACTTTGAACAGAGCTCATAGTCAAATGCTCATGCAATATAAAGCCAATACGTTCTTTTGATATCTTTACGATGTCAGCTAACTCACGCAACTTCACTTTTCGATCATTCAAAACGATTTTGTGAATTTTGTTGATGTTTTCTGGTGTTACCGCCTCATTTAGACGTCCACTGCCTTCTGCATCATCGGTGTCCCTATAACCACGTTTGAAGTCAGCAAACCAACGTTTTATTGTTGTTTCTGATGGAGCGGTGTCCCCATAACACTTTTCAAGCCATTGCTTCGCTTGAACGGTATTATTTCCCATCAAGCAGCAGTGTAAAATTAAAACACGAAATTGTTTTTGATCCATTGTTTTGAAAATAACAAAAGTAGCGTGACTCTTAGCACAATAACTCACAAACTAATGAATAGAATATCATGAAATTTTAACAGCTGTCTTTTGAAGGCTAGTAGTAACTGAGAAAAAGGTGACTGCAATAAAACTAGCGCCATCTATGTGTTAGACCCGGGACTTTTCAGCCCATGTGTTAAAGTGATTGCAGAAACACTTTTAGAATTGTTGGGCAATTGTGAATTAAAGTCCTTAAAGCGCGGTTATGGTAAAGAAGACTTGCTATAGCTTCAATTACGCCAATCAAATTGTTAATAAATAAACTAGCATACTCCTAAATGGAAACACACTTAAAATATTCAAATCATTTTCTAGTGTTGTTTTCATGACGTTTTTGTTTTGTGTTGCCTTTTACAAAATAAATTTATTTCTGTTTTCAGTAACCTTTTTTCATAACACGTGTTCAATCTTAACTTCTTCATTTAATTCGCTTTAATAAAGATCAATATAATATGTATCTGACAGATGATCTGGCCAGAAGATGCAACAAAACTGTGTTGGGGTTCCACCTTATCACTGCGGGCTCAACCCAATTGAGTTAGTATGGGCTCAAATAAAAAATTGGCAGCTAAGAATGTGATTAAAGAAGAAAAATCTGTGAGTTAGATGGATTAATTGATGATACCATGATGAAAGTGATAGTGAATAATTATTTTAGAAGCTAATGTAATGTATTCACATGTATTTAAGGTCAATTTATTGTTTAATATGTATATGCTATATTGAATATTAGTCTAACTTAAGAAAGATACTATGTATAAAGTTGAAATCTAGTATAATGTATATTTGATCAACAAATATTAGTCTGTAGTATTTCTATATTTATCTGATTATTGATATATAATTAATTTCGTAACTACAATTTATACAGGGTGGCGCAGGGGAGCGGGAAATTTTGAACGTTACAGTTGTCAGCACCGTAGAGCCGGCAGTTGTTCGTAACGTCGTATTTTGTGAACGCATTGCCATTTAGTAATCATGGATCGTTGCACTGGTGCGGAACGTGCAGTAGCTGTGAGAGCATTTTATAAAAATGGTGATAGTGCGACTGCCGCGCAGAGAATATTTCGACAGCATTACCAGCTTGGACGTCATGGGCGTGTCCCATCTGCCCATGCGATTACAACGTGGGTGCGTAATTTTGAAGAAACAGGATCTGTCTTGAAAAAGAAAGCTCGAGGTGGCATTCGAACGCTACGTACCCCAAAGAACATTGAGGCTGTTAGAGTTGCAATCGAGAGAAGTCCTCGCCGCTCCGTTCGACAGCATACATCTACGCTAGGGATTAAGCGACGAAGCTTACACAGAATACTGCACGAATTACATTTCCATCCCTATAAGTTGCAGATTGTGCAACAATTACATGAACGAGACCCAGCGTCACGTATGGAGTTTAGTAGGCAGATATTGGCTAAAATTAACGAGGACGCGAATTTCGTTGGTAACATATGGATATCAGACGAAACCCATTTCCACCTGAACGGTTTCGTAAACAAACAGAATTTTCGTTATTGGGCCCAGGACAATCCTTGTGAGTTACACCAGCGACCACTACATAGCGACAAGGTCACAATATGGTGTGCTGTATCATGTCATGGTGTTATCGGCCCTTATTTTTTTGCACGTGAGGATGGTAGTGCAGCGACAGTAACATCCGCTCAATATGTTGAAATGCTTCAAACATTCTTTACACCGAGACTGTACGAGCTTAATCTTAACATGGAAAACATGTGGTTTCAGCAGAACGGAGCGCGTCACACACTGCTCGACATTCGATGGCAGCAGTATGTCAATTGTTTGGAAGACGCATTATTTCATGTAACGGTGACATTAAATGGCCTGTGAGATCTCTTGATCTTAGTGTGTGCGACTTCTTCCTGTGGGGGTATCTTAAAGACAAGGTGTACTGTACACGACCTGCAACAATCCATGAACTGAAGGAGAACATTCAACGAGAAATCACTGCCATTCCCCAAGATGTGCTACACTGCGCATTCCAGAGTTTTCATAACAGGCTGTTAAAGTGTGAACGCCGAATGGGAAGACATATTTCCGATGTCATCTTTAAAATGTTAAGAGACACTTTTGAACATTTTGATTGTAAAAACATAAATAGCATGCTGCATACATGCACTTTCGTCAATAAATTACGTTTTATTAATTTATTCGTGGAAATGACGTAATTTCAATATTTCCCGTTCTCCTGCGCCACCCTAGCATCATCCTAGCTAGCTAAAAATTCCATCGTGTAAACGCGTCTTTTTATTTTATTCCTCCGAATTAAAAAATAGAGTATACATAACACAAATATAATATCCTTCTTTTTTAAGTAATAAAGGGTTACATGATTTATTATTTTATTGCTAAAACTAGGTTTGAGAGTGAATTATATTTAGTAAATATACCATTGCTTTACTTTGGATGGAATAACGTAAACAAGCCCGATTTTAGTTCCTTCCATTTCAAGAAATAAGCAATTCTAATCCCTTTATTATATTTACGAAATCTTCATCTATTTTAAATGCATTCTTGACATGTATTAGTATCTCTGTAATGGTTCTAACTAAAATAAAAAGTAAAGAGGAATAAGTATGAAATTAACAAAGTAGGCTTATTCTTAGAGGAAGAAACACACGTCTTATGATCTACACTTTAATAACGAAATACAAGAATAGTTCCACCACACAGTGGCTTGTTCTATCCTTAAGAATTGAAGGGCCTCACCAAGAGAAGAAGGCACCGTGTGGTGAAACGATTGTTATATTTAGTTACCAAAGTGTTTTACTCATTTAAAGATTATAAATTTAGACCAAGTAAAGGCCAAACAGATCCAGTTCCTGATAGGTTTATTTATCGATTTTACATATAGCCAGACGTCTAATAATAATTATATTATCGCTTGTCGAAACTCTTCAATTTTTGGAAAGTACGAGGCCCAATACAATTGACCCAACGCGGGAAATATTATCCATTGCGCGCTTATCCTTTTCGCCTATACAAAACGAACGAGCTATGCAGATATAAATCACGTTCCGCACCACAAACGATAAATTGAGCAAATTTCCATAATTCGTTTCTACAACTTGACCACGATATCAGGTCAATATTTACCTCATCACTGGCCGGTGCGGGTGTGCATTGCGTTTCAGTTGAAAATCTATAAATCACGAATATCCTTGCGATAGTCAATTATGAAATTACAGTTATAGCGACGCCCAAATAAATTATCAACGGAGTAACGGTTCGGTATGCAGTGTTCATGAAAATTGCAAACTGATGCATGTGACGTCCTGATTTCACCACGATGTGAATTATTTCACGTTTAGCGCTTTTCGTCATGTAGGCAAAAAAAAGATTACGCTTAGAAAATTCAATAATATTTCAATTGCTTGAATTATACGAGGATTGTCCGTAAAATAAGGTTCCCAATGGTTTTTCACAATGAAAAAAACATCTTTATTTGGTTCACAGGTATAGCAGTAAACTCCACTCACACAAATTTATTAATTATGCGGAACGCAGCGTTTCGAGAGCACGTGGATTCTCATTGTCAACCGTGTTACCGACTAACACTCAGTCGGTCCTTGCAATCGCCATCTTTATTTGGCATTGAAATATACATTTTTGGAAAACTAGTACTCCTATTTTTCAACATAATTGCCATTGAGAGTGCATTTTTGCACGCGGTGTACTCTTAAAACCTTTTCCTTAAACTTCTCTCCAGTTCTGAAATGCATCTCGTCCAAGTGCTTTTCTCAATTCAGGGAAGATACGGTAGTCACTTGGGGCTAATGTCTAGGCTGTAGCGTCAATGTGTGACAGTATCCCATCTAAATTTGTTGATGAGATCGGTTGTTACACGGGTGGTGTGCGAACGAGCGTTGTCCTACCAAAACACGCCCACCGTCATTTTGCCGACAAACTGCGTTTATTTAAACTTCCACGGCTTTGGCGGCTCTGGATGTTTCCACTGACCGAATTGTTGTCTATTTTCCGGTATCGTGTAGTGGGCCCATATCTCGTCCCTAGTGGTAATAGAATCCAACCATTTCCGAAAGCATCCTCGGGACCGACCTTACACAAACCTTGGCATACCCTAAATGTTGTCGATGTAATGCTGACATCAAGGATGATATCGCAGAGCTCCCGAACAATCACCTTTCGATTTTTCAGTATTGCTTCTTCCGCTTTCGCAAAACTCATGGTTGTCCAGAACGCTGTTCGTCATGGACGTCTGTGCGTCGGTCTTTCCATTCACTGCACCATTTGCGCATGTACTCTCCCATCATACAGTTTCGTCGGTAGACTTCACCCAGTTGGGAATGAATGTCTACCGGCACAGCGTACATAAAAAAAACGAATCACGGGGCGTAATTCGCACCTAGCGGTAGAAGCAAGTGGCAAACCTAACGGCTGCGAAGCCAAGATTGAGCGTCGCAGACAGCTCGCTGGAGTTGGGACTGAGAAAAGGGGAGCCAGACTATATGCCAGTGTCGCTGGATCCGCTGGACGTACGAGGACCCTGGTTATCACTAAACGGCCTACTAATATACGAAGGCGATCTGAAATGTTTCCAGAATCGACAAGAGGAACACGGTATTGGTGTGGTTTTTTTATTCTTCTTTTTCGATGTAGTCCCCTCGAAGATCAATATACTTTTTCAAACGGCGCTCCAGTCTCTTCAAGCCGTCGGAAAATTAGGACGTTTCAAGGTCTGCAAAATAGTCATCTGTAGCAGTGATGACCTCTTTATTTGAGGCAAATTTCTTTCCTCCCAGTGATTCTTTCAGGTTTGGGAAAAGGAAAAAGTCGCTAGGGTCTGGGTCCGGTGAATATAGAGGATGAGAGACTAATTCGCAGCGCAACTGATTCAATTTGGACACGACGATGCGGGATGAATGAGCCTGCGTATTGTCGTGGTGGAAAAGCATTTTTTTCCGGTGCGAACGAGGCGGTTTCTCCTTAATACTGTTTACAAGTTTCATCCACGGTTACGAAACGCATGAAGAAATCCCTTGGATTGCGTTGGATTCTGACCAGACACTTCTCCGAAACGGTCACCCGATTTCGTTTTTACTCCGGTGTGAGCGACCGCGGTAGCCATCGCGCCGAAAGCCATTGCATACCTAAAATTTCGTGTACGATATGGAAAACGCGTCCTTCTGAGATACCTGTTGTCTCTGCTATCTTCTTCAGCTTCAATCGGCGATCGGCTAACACGACACTATGAATCTAGTCGACCATTTCATCGTTGGTAGCAGTTGTTGGGGTGGTCACTGCGTGGTTCGCCAATTGTGCTTGTGCGGTCACATGTGAACTCGCTCACCCAGAAGCTGATGGTCGGAAACGATGGAGTACATCCGCCATGAACCTCTAGCAAAATATTTCGAATTCCCGTGGCCGTTTTCCCAGCTACCCAGAAGCTTTTGTCGGTGCACAAAATTAGATTTTATCCATTTTTTGCGAAACCGGCTGACTCGCTACATAAAACACACTCTTAAACAGCAACTATTGACAGTAGACGTCTGAAATGTTAATAGTTGCCAAAAAAAAAAGTTTGAACAATGAATCCATTTCAACCTTCGTGCGCCATCTCTTGCCGATTCCGGAAACATTTCAGGTCACCCTCGTAACAGCTTCGTATGTATTACAAGTTTTTGTATTTCACATTTTATTTCGGCTGGGCTATGACGTGTCGCCAAATGTTAACAAATCTGCGCTGCGGCATCGTGCTTATGTACGCCTACAGCGGAAGTACTTCTCATTTCCAGTCGTCCAGAATGCAACACACAGCTTGCAGCTTTTCACCCTGTATAACGTTTATAATGGTTGTAACTAAACATGAAGATTCTACTTTATTTACTATATAACAGAAATATAATATTCTCCTATTGCATTATTCTTCCTCTTTGTTCTTTTGTAGTGACATTAATTAATTTTATTATATTTTTGTATACATCATCATTTGTTTTTTTACACTAATATTTCTTTTGTTATGTAATTGAAGTTTCTGCTGGACAAATAATAATATATAATTTATAATAATATTATATAATAATGAAATTATTATTATATTTCATCCTAAGCTTCGATATAATCGACTATTTCGATATTGAGTAAAATTGCGATACAAATATTTACAAAAAAATGTTTCTATAACACATTTAATTAGTATATCCATTAATTGGCGTCTCCATCTCAAAATAATCTGTAATGATTAGATGTATACAATCCCACTTCTTAGCAGCAATTAGAACTACTTTCGGCGTTGTTTCAGGTGAAAAATTACAAAAACTTTGCAGCTTGAATTTATCCGAACGGTGTGAGCCAGCCGAACTTCCCGATAAGAATTTCCTGGATAAACTCTATCTAGCGCTCCCATCATCCCAATTAGGCCCGAATATGCGTAAAAGTCGCCTACTTGTCGAATTAATTTGAGGCGCCTATTTGCTTTGTTATAAAGCAATTAATTTTCCACTAGAAGCACGTGTGATGTGGTCCATTTTAAATAATTAATGAACTGCGCGAGAATAACGAAAATAAGCATACTGCGGCCGTGCGTTATATAACGCAAAATACTGTTTATATATTAATAATCACTTCATTAGTAATTTGGCACGTGTTGGTTCAAGCTAGCATAATATAGTTCAATGCGGTTTACACTAAAATAAAATGATTCAAGCTTAATAGGTAGCGATTGCACCTGTTTAGACTTAATGAGGAAAAAAATATGGTATACACTCTAAAAAAAGTAAAACTACTCATGGAATTATGTGATAATGTTCCTTAAATTAAAGAATAATTAAAGAATATATGTTAATATGACTGAAGCTTGACGTTGTATCTATATTGGATACACCATGCTTCATACGTGTTCACGAAGCTAATAACGTATCTGTCGTAGATGTAGCTAAAATTTAGAATAGAGAGGAATTTTTAACACCACTTTTACTACTTCACGTTTTCAAAACTTGCTTTTAACGCTCCATCATTAACATAGTTGCATTAAAAACACAAAATCACTTTTGGCAACATTCTAGAGTAGTAAGTTTGTATTATAATGTAGCTTACAGTCAAAAATGTTGTTGTGTGTAATTTTTTTTTTTTAATCCTATGTCCCTTACACCTTGCGGTGTCAGACTATTTATTTCTTATTTTTATCTTCTGAGCCAGTTGTTTAGCTTCAATCCATCCAATACTTCTCTTTTCCAATGTTCTATACACCTGCTCCTTCCAGGTGTTTCGGGGTCTAGCTATTCTGTTTTTGTCCTCTGTTTTGGCTTCAAATATCCTCTTTGTGATTCGATCTTCTTCCATTCTGTGTAGATGTCCAAGCCATCCCAGTTGTTTCTCTTCTATGACCACTTCTACTGGTTTGATACCCAGACTATTAGTGATTGTCGTGTTTCCGATTCTGTCTCTTCTAGTTAGTCCTTCTATTCTACTTAGGAATCTCATTTCCATGGCCGTAACTCTGGTTTTGATTCTATTCGTGGTTATCCATGACTCACTACCATATGTTAATATTGGTCTGACCACTCTTTTATACACCTCTGTCTTTATTTTTTTTGGTATTTTTTTTTATCCAGAAATGAATTTCTCAGTATGTTATATATTTTTCCGGATTTCCCTATCCTCTCATTTACCTCTTTCTCTATTCTCCCATTGTCTTCAATGATTGTTCCTAAGTAGTTGTAACTTTTAACTTGTTCCAATGCTTTTTCCCCGATTTTGATGCTATGTTTTCTTTCTTCTGCTGTTATCAACATTGTGTTTGTTTTCCTCATGTTTATCTCCATGTTTATCTTTGTTAGTTCTTCTTGGTATATCTTCAAGTTTTGCTGTAATGTCTCTTCCGAGTGTGCTATCGGTACCATATCATCCGCGAACATTAGTTCCTATATGTTAGTTGCATTCATTTTCCAGTTTCCTACTTTCATACTTTTTCCTTTTCGTTTAGCTTTTTTAACAGCGTCGTCTATTAATATAGAGAATAACAATGGGCTCAATACGCATCCCTGTTTTAATCCAATTTGCGATTCGAATTCAGCTGACTCTGCATTGGAAGTTCTCACCTTATTCTTATTGCTTTTATACAATGCCTTAATCATCTCTATCATTCCTTTCTCTAAACCTCTCCTTTCCAAGCTCTGCCATACATCTTCTCTTCTTACCCTATCAAAAGCTTTTTTAAGATCTATAAACAATATATGTATTTCCTTTCCTTTCTCTATTAGTTTTTCTCCTAATTGTCTGATTACAAATATTAAGTCCTGGGTGCTTCTTCCTTTTCTAAATCCATGTTGAGTATCTTCTAGTGTTGTTTCCAGTTTCTCTCGGAGTCTTTTTTCTAGTATTCTTATCAATACTTTTCCTGGAATGCTAGTTAATGTTATTCCTCTATAGTTTGAGCATTTCTTAGAGTCTGCCTTTTTGTATATGGGCATAATTATTCCCATATTCTATTCCTTAGGTATTTCTTTTTTTATTATAATGTTGTTTAAGATGTCAAGTAGTCGTGTTAGTAAATGTTGAGGTTTATTTATGTATATAATATATGGACAAAAACCCGCCCGCGGGTCGGATCCGACCCGCTGTAAGATTTGGTCCGGCCCGCGAGACATTTTGAAAAACCCAATTAAAAAAAATATTACTCTACTTGCTCGTACGCTCTCCAAATAAGGAAAATCGAGTGATATGGGGTTTGTCGCGGCCCGCGAACGTATTTGCACACTAAAGTTTGGCCCACAACATGTTGACCATACTTGCTTTATACCGTTGTTTCCGGTTGTAAACTTTATTAGCTTCATGTGCTTTTGAGTATGGTCTTGCATGAAGAGATTATGGAATTTCATGAAGAATCGGCGAGATTGTGAAAATATGGAGTTCTTAATTTTTTGAAGGAGCATCTTCAAACAAATGGTGACGTAATTGGAACAAAGACTTTTGTAAATTTTACCAGAAAATCGTTATTTTTTTCCTTTCTACGATCAAAATTGAAAAAGTGCGCAGAGAATAAATAATCGCTTCCTGGCAAAATTTGGCGCCTAGTTGCAAGACGAAATGAAGTTTCCTGATGTGGTTCTTCGTTGTATTCCTGGGGGGTCGGCCATCGAAAGACTTTGAAGATGCTTCTCCTCCTTGGCTACCATGCATGCGATTTCAACGTTGTTTTCTGCTGCTCGGAGTAATTCAGTCGTATTCATACTGAACCAGGTTCCGAAATTTGCCAACCAAGAAGCGCAAGATGGATGACATCTATGTTCAATAGAATATAGACATCCGGAAAGATTCCGCATGATTGGCTTAGATTAGAATTTACCACCTTGCCAAAAAAAAACAGAACCTAAAGCAAGTGAAAAATATAGAACAATAAGTTTGATGAGTCACCTTCTAAAACTTTTCCTCAAAGTCATACAGAGGTGCATGGGATGTATACATATTTTGTTGACTATCATAAAGCATTTCATAGAGTAGAACGCCACAAATTGGTAAAAATTCTGAAAAACGTCGGCCTAGATGGGAAAGACATCGGGTCAACAGTTGGCCTATACTGGAAGTAATCTTCTTTCGTCAGAGCAAGGTTGGATTCTCTCTCCATTACTGTTCAATATATATACTCAGAGCACATACTCAGGGAACCTTTAGACCATACAGAATTTGCAGAAAATAGCGACCGCTTCAATAAAGCGATGCAATGCCTGACCTCATTTTGGCACGCGCGACGCCTGTTTGAATGCAACCATTGACAATATTATTTTCATACAACATCTCTCTCTACCCCACATTAACAATAATATAAAGGCGCTTCTGAGCCACATATTTGGCAGTTGTTTAATTTGTGGACATTTTTTGAACAGTTAGCCTTCTAGGATATTAGATATAAATCTGGCGACTATTGGTCATGGGGTTACGTCAAAAAAAGTGTACTTCTTCGTAGACCTACTACTCGTGAGGACCTAAAGTTGTCAATATACCATGTTATAGTGTATATGGCTAAGAACACCTTTACTAATACCGTTCATGATTTATAAGAGTAAATATTTTGAATTGAACATTACGGTGATGGTCATAATTCATTATTTTTTGTTTCTCGCACAAGTTACTAAATTTTATCAGCAATTTTTCTTACTATAATACTAACGCATAACTTTTAAATCGCTATCGCTGATAGACGTACCGTAAAAATTTTGATACCAGTTTCTCTTCGTGAAACATTTTCTTCTATTTATTATGGGAATGATGCTCCCAGATGAGCTGTAGAAAATTTAAAAAGATACTGAATTTGTTTACAACCACTCGTCATATAACAACCTTTCCCTTTTCAAACAACGATCTACATAATTAATAGTTTACTAAATTTTAATTTTCGCAGATTCCATAGAAAATTACAAATCATTCATAGGTCAATCAAATTGCTAACCCAAATACATGCATATACATATATATATTATATATATATAGAATGAGTAATAAAAGCATAAAAGCCACGATAAAGTGATATAACACGTAATAACAAAAATTAGCATTCCCTCTTAACAGTTAATAAATGCACAAATTTGGCTTCACACTCCAAAAAAAAAACACACATTTGATTATGCGTATAGACAAATACGACAAGGATACGAATGCACATTTGCTTTTTAAATGTAGAAGTATCATTAACAGCATATGATTCATGAATCGAACGAGACAGTGTTGGTGGAAATTCTGAGTGCATAACAATAACAAGCGACGAAATTAACACGAAACAGTTAACGAACGGCTGTGATTTTAAACAATGGTCCTTCTATAGCGGATGTTGACATTAAGATAAAATAAATGTGAATGAAATAAGAAAAAAACTTGATGGACCATTGAATTCCTTGATAACGTGAAGTCAACAATGAAGCGTTGTATTTTAAGAATTTTACTACGTTAGGATGCAAAAGTCATGCTTTAATCGTCATAGAATGTTTCGATGCATATGGAGAATGTATTTTTTACGTAAGATATAATTTGGTTAAATTAATAACACGCACAGTTAAACAGTGCTAATTATTGTCCTGGAACTAGTTCTCTCCAACATGAGCATTCAGAAAAAGATGTGTATAGGCTATTGTGGAAATAGTACTAAAGGTTGTAATATTCCTAATACAAAGAGGTTATTCGGATTGAAAGGTTGCTACTCCGTGTGAAGTTATTAGTACTTACGATGAATTAATTTTGTATTAATTGCGTTTAAACAAAGTGTCCGAGAGACGAACACAAAGAAGATGATTAGGAATCTGCATTAAGGGTCATATTCCAGGACCGGACTTAGATTAAAAGGAAGTCTCCGAATTCCTCAAACAAGTTTTGCGACAGTGCATAAAAGATATACAATCATCTTCTTCAACGCTGTAAAACTGAAAACTCAAAGGAAATTCAAGACATATTTAATTTTCTATAATCCTGTGCTAAATGTAGCATGGGATAAATTTGTGTCAGCTAATAGCATTGTTAATCTATGAATTTCAATGTTTTATTCTAACTCCAACGCTTCTTTTAATCCGCATTAACCGTCCTTTGTCTTCATTTAATCAATTAATATGGTGACACAAGTATCGCAAGGATTACAAGGACGGAGTAAATTCCAAAGCGCAAAGAGTTTCAGAAGCACGTGGACTCTCATTCAGGCCTAGTATGTATCCGTAACATGTGCTGTTATGTTAAGATGTACACTACCGGTCAAAAGTGTTTAGGCACCCCTGTTTTCATGGATTATTCATATAGTGCTATGTTTACCAAAAAAACATTATAATAAAATGAAATACGTATTTAAAATGTAGTTCAGTAAGATAAACACCCATTATATGGCATAAGGTTTACTATCATTTACCTGCACTTGGTCGGATTACCACAAACTGTTCATTGCGGTGCAATTACAATAACAATCTCTCTGAATTTACTGGGTAAATTTAGTCATCTGATAGATTGTAGGTAATAATGTTTAAATTACCTTCCTAGAAGATTATAGTGAAATCTACAACCTATGGTCAGTTGCAGTGTGGTACTGGTTACTCTATTCACGTCGTGAGCGAAATATCGTGTGACAATTCTTTAAAATGCCTCCACGAAGAGAAATTAGTACGGAAACACGTGCGCTTATAATAGCTTACCATAAAAGTGGCATAAGTAATCGACAAATTGCCAAAAAAATTAAAATACACCACAGTATGGTTGACTATAACGTAAAAAAATATCGGGAAACTGGCAGTTTTCTTAATAAAAGAGTGGAAGGCCAAAAGCGGCAACATCTGCAGATGATCGCAGAATAGTGGTTACCAGCAAGTTAAATAGATGCAAAACAGCCCCGGAAATCACCGCAGAATTAAATGTTGGTCGCCAAAAACTAGTCAGTGTTTCTACAGTCAAACGTCGCCTACAGAAAGCCGGGCTCCATGGACGTATTGCGATGAAAATGCCATTACTACGCAAACAAAACAAGCAAAAGCGACTTAAATGGGCTCGTGAACACCAACACTGGACCATAGAAGAGTAGAACAACGTCCTATGGACGGATGAGTCCAAATTTGAGCTGTTCGGAACCCGAAGACGCATATTCGTAAGAAGGTCTGTGGGTGAACGTGCCAGAGAAGAGTGTATTGCTGCTACCGTGAAGCATGGTGGAGATTCTATCATCATTTGGAGCTGTTCTGCTGGCACTAGTGTAGGGGACATTGTGAAAATTGACGGTATATTAAAAAAAGAAGGCTACCGCGAAATATTGGAGAACTACGCAATACCTTCCGGAATACGACTTTTGGGTCAAAATTTTATCTTCCAGCAACATAATGACCTAAAACATTCCTCTAAATTATGTAAAGACTATTTACGCTATTTAGAAGAGGAAGGAACTCTCAAAATTATGGAATGGCCTCCCCAGAGGCACGACTTGAATCCAATCGAGTTACTATGGGAAGAACTAGATAGGGAAGTACGGAAATCGGCTCCGACATCAGCTACTGACGTGTGAAACAAATTGCAATCGAGTTGGACCTCAATAACACAAGAAACTCTGGCAAAACTTATTGCGAGAATGCCTCGATTGTGTGCTGCAATTATTAAATCAACAGGAAGTCACATAGATGAAAACAAAATTTAAATTAAACGTTTTAATTTTCACATTTATTTAATATATTTTTATTCATGTACGTGTATCTGTACATAAAAAATAAATATTATTAACATTTTTGCTGAGTTTCTATACATATTTGCTGTCAGTGAGAGTGCCTAAACACTTTTGAGCGGTAATGTACATATTATGTTACGTTCCAACATATATTAGAAGTATGTATGCCTTACATACCATGTTAATTTAACACAGACCTGTTATGATTTGTATGTTAAAATTCAAAAGTTCTACATAAATTTCCGAAGACTGTCGGTATACTTGCTGTTGAAGATAACAAGTATGTTAGAAGTAAAATATGGCGTAGGAAAATTATTAACTGGTTAGACTTTTACTTTTTCAAAATTCATTTCAAAATTCGGCAAAATTTCGCTCATCTTGGATTTGGTTGAAGGTTCACCGAATGCTACGTCCAATCATACGGAATATGATTCTAAAACCAAAATTGACACAAAAGGACTAATGTAGGGGGTACTCGTTTCTAAAGATTTGAAAACATGTGACTATCGCAAAATCCTCCTCGAATATTAAGTATTTCACCATTATGGATAATTTTACTACAATCATCAAAATCTGCAGTTGCATACGCATTTTGACATACTGTATGTTCCATAGGTGGCCTGCGGAGGTAGAGTATATTTCGGACCCTCCTGCCCAATTCATTCCGTAACAGCTCGATGGGGTTTAGATCAGAGCTCTGCGACGGCCTTGTCATTATTTGTAAAGTGCCGTTACCTTGTTCTTCATTTAAGAATTTTTTACATATTATTGCTGAGTGTTTATGTACTCTAGGGAGGCCTGCTTCTACCCCAAAGAGTATTGTAAATTTATTACCTGCAATATTGTCTCCAGAATAATCCTATTTGTAACGATGGGGATTATTGTGAAAATTACTATATTGGGTCATAAAATATAATAGGTTCTTAATAATTCTCTAATCGAGATTTTTAGAAGTTTGCCGGTACAATTAACAGACAATAAACTTCATAAGGAACCTAATATAAATGTTATTTACATATAAAAGCAATTATATTATCTTTTAATAGAATTTAGAACATTTTACTGGGTCTCCGAACTAATGTGAATGGTAGTGTATGTTACGTTCTCCTGGTTTGAAGAACAGCGCCGCTGTAGCCTGCTCGTAAATTCCTGAATTACTTGACCAATACTTACTTATAGAGTATGTTGGCTTATTTACTAAAGGAAAGGTTGTACAGTGAAACTCAATGCGCATGCGCAAAAGAATATATTTAAAAATAAAATGTGTACACGGTTTCCACTCTTGCCTATGTACCTGTACGATGTACGTAAGATATATATATTTGCAATAATTGCAGTTATTCGAGCTCTCTTATACATGTAATGTACATTAGCATGTGTATATGTATTTTCATTGGTAGCAACATAAAGTAATGCCTCAGCATGTACGTTGCAAAACTATGTCTTAATTCTGTTTAAAAGGTTAAACTCTTATATGCTTCCGCTGAAGCTTTGTTAGAGGCATGTACTAATGCCACTATCTGTTTGCATGCACCACTACCTTTTTATAGGGAAGCCAACCCTATTTATTTCTTATATTTATAAGCGCACCTCGGTGCTATGCTTATTTATATGTCCCTTTCCGGGAGCCTAATATACTTTCCTTGTCTTAAATTTGCCTAAGGGACTTGGCCCTGTATTATTGGCATGTATTTGTACTTGAACCAAATACGTTCGTTATATTCACATTTATAGGGGAACCCACCCTATCTCTTAGAGCTTGAACGCCTGGTCGAGGGCGACAGTAGCGATAATAGCCGATCTCAATACAAAAGCAATGTCACAGCTACCCAGGCGTTCTCGTTTGAAATATTACGCTATGTGCAATCTTTAGCTCTCTACTACTGCGCCCCTAAGAGGGGAAAAATCCAGTAACCAGCAAATGTGCGAACTGCGCACCGACAAGTAAAACGGAGCGATGATGCCGACATTACATAAGAAAACTGGTCCGTGAAACTCGTCCGCTACGACGAGCAACTAAATGAAAAAATTTCTAAGTCCCGATACGACAAGGACCGAACAAACGTACAAAAGACAACGGGCGCTGCGGCCGCAACGACCGTCAGCAAGAAGCGGAGTGATCGTACTTGTAGAAGATGTCTATACATACGCGCCGACAATCTCACCAAAATAATTTCCGACACAAACTTAACCGAAGAATAAAAACATGTATAGACGACAATGGACACAGTAGCCTCGACGTACGATGATAGAAAATCGAGAATTTATACTTATTAAAAAAATCTATACATGCGATTCGACGACGTTACCAAATGACTCCCGCCAGAAATAAATGTATAGACAACGTCCTCGACGATTCCCGCCAAAACTAGAAAATCTTAGAAATCTCTAATAATCATACGACGACGTTACTGTACACGTTACGACCATGTACGAAAGGTGACCGAGAGTACACGATCGCTAATACCTCAACCGTCGCGCGGGAGACGACTGCCTATGCTTGTGTACCTTAAAATTTAAGAAAACTCCCATTACTTATTCGACGACGTTGCAGTGAATGATTTCTAATTAGGCAGTTTTAGCTAGCGTAATGCGAATGGCTGACTTGCATACATATACAATGCGTAATGTACATACATATTAAAATAAAATTGGATATAAGAGAGCAAAATAAATAAATATAAAAATGAAAATAAGGTAATATTCTAAATGAAAATAATAATGCAAAGAAGATAAAATACATAGTAGTAAAAAATTTATAAAATAAAAAAAACAATGTTAAGTCCTTAACAGTGTATACTAGCTAATATAGAAAAGGCGTTAATTATTTCTACGTATTCCCCCTCTTTTTTATGTTGAATTACCACTAGAAGACGTGAAAATGGTTTAAATTTCATGGAAACTTTTAAATGAAATTCTAACCAACATTTTGAAGCGTTGCGGTTCATTCTATCAGCACTGTAGTTTTAACTTTAAAGTAAGCATCAGTTTAACAACCAATAGATATTTTTTAAGAGAATTTATAGTAGGGTGTAATTTTAGCAACCTACTGTCATAGTAACAATAATAATCTCTCCGTATCAGTCACAAATATTGGGTCTGCATTGTTTGCGTTTGAGATAAGAGACTAAAGACATTGTTCCGAGTAAAACATACGTACATCTTCAGATATTATAATAACATTAGCGTCACACAAAGGCGAATATAATAAATATAATTAACGAAATATATCTAAAGCTAAAAATAGCAAAACCTACACCTGCAAATTTGTAATACTTCATAATTTGCATCTTAATTGCCATACCAAAAAGACCGCAATCCCAACCGGTCCACAATTTCGATAACCTTGACGAAATGCTTCGACTTCTTCTTAAGAAAAGCGTTAGACAAACGAATTAATTTCAATTAAGCAAGGAAACATCATCTCGCTGATTTTTCAATACGATATTCAAATTCCTCGAAATTTTATTACTTTTGAACTTACTCGGTTATACAGTATTGCAGGTATGATTTATAGAATCTTTTGTCTCTGATAAATTCAACAAGGATGTTCGTATTTGACCTAAAGTAATAGTTAGCACGCTGCATAAATTAAATATTCTGCATCGAAGCTAAAAGAACCGAACGTTAAAAAAAAAGAAACAGAAATATTCTAGGTTACTGATTTTTGATCGTAAATTTGACATTTACTTATGTAAATTTTAATTTTTTATAGTTTTTTTACACGTTAGAATTGCAAATTTCACTTTTTATTGAAACATTTCTACCTGATTACGAGTTAAATGCGTTTGAGAGCCTGCATCGTA
This sequence comes from Trypoxylus dichotomus, assembly GCA_023509865.1. Classification (NCBI taxonomy): domain Eukaryota; kingdom Metazoa; phylum Arthropoda; class Insecta; order Coleoptera; family Scarabaeidae; genus Trypoxylus; species Trypoxylus dichotomus. Next base: position 44,007,633 of record CM042081.1, read on the forward strand.
TTTAGCGATACTATAGTTTCGTCAGGTCATTAAAATATGTTTTATTTTCTCGTTGATTTGTAGCTTCCCAGTGTTGAAATTCTTCATCCTCGAATCCTATAAACCTTTGCCGTTTTAAAATGGAGGTGTAGACTTATTCTAAATCCTACAAGTAGATTAAGTCTCAAGCAAAGCGCCAACAGCATGGTGCGAAAATGTTACCGTATATTATGTTTCAATAAAATCGAAACGAAATATCACATTCATTAATTCTTGACGTGAGATCACCCACATTTAGCAACTTTTCAACGTGTTCCTTTGTTACATAAATATAATCTTTGTTCAACTTAAAATTATTTTCTAAAGCCACAAAAAACTAGAGAAGTTTATTAGTGCAAGTAATACAAATACGAGGGCTGTTTTTTTTCCGACATCCTATAGCTTATAAAAACAAGACCAGAAGCAACAAAATAAATTTATTACCAAAGCTTAAGCACAAATATGGTTACTTCCCTATATGATCACCGTGAAGATTAATGCATTTATCATATCCATGCACGAGCTTTCCAATCTCCTCTGCATAAATGTTACTGCCAGTGAGTTGAGATGGTTTTGAAGATCCCCTATACTCTGGAAGCTCTGTACTCCTAGCTACTTTTTCAGTTCATAAAAGAGATGGAAGTCACTTTGCGCTAAATCGAGGTTATACCCCGGGTGTTCGGTTTCGTATAACACATTTACACATTCTCATACCCAAATATTCTAGAAAGTACTATAGATTGACTTATGTTTTACTTTATAGTCCTTCCTAGAATATCTGTGTCTGAGGATGTGTGATTGTATTAGACGAGACCAGCTGCTTCAGGAATTAAGATAGTATGAGATTCTACTCCTTCTAGAATTGAATACGTAGGCTTCCACGGCCAGAGTCAGTACTAAACGAACTGTTTCCGGATATGGACCGTGTCATGTTAGAGAAAATTAAGTAAGAGTAAAAGGAAAATAAAGAAAATAAAGGAGAGAAAAAAGCAAAAAAGGTGAAAAAGAGTAAGAGAAGGAAAGAGAGAAGAGAGACAGAATGATAAAAAAGAAAAAGGCGGGATCTCGACGTTTCGCCTCCGTCGTAGAAGGCTTCTTCAGCAGAAAAACAGAGGAACCAAAGTTCAGTGGTTAATACGTCGAGTTATCGTGACATTCTTCTTTAAAAGTTGTATCGCCTCTAGCATGGTTTACACGTCGAATTGCCGTGACCCTTTGGACCCCTTCTAGGTGGTACCACAGTTTAAGAATTTCGTATGTTGACAAAAGTCAAATTTATATTGTCTTATATCACACCAAGTTATAATAACAGAATTGGTTTTACACATCTACAGTTTAGATGTGAAGTCTATTTTGCTAGAAAGTGTTCACCTTTTATTATACAATACAACGTTGTATGGATCACACTGTTTTGGAAAGTTCATGCTCTGCGTTTACACAGATGCATCACTAGAAGAACTCCAGAAGTCAACAAACCTCTTCTTTCGTTTTGAATGGCTTTACGCAATCGTAAGGTTTGACAATAAACAGCGCAATCAATCAAAGGCAGTAAACAATAAACAGACAATAAAACATTGATCGTAGTCCTTGGTTCCATAAATTCAACAAGTAACACCACTATAGCCATAAGTTTCCTATTGTTAAATGCTTATTTGAACCTCTTCAGTTTTGTTAGGCGAGTTTGAGCGCATCCATTGTTGTGACTGTTGTTTGGTTTCGGGGGTGCACTATTGAATATTAGTCTCATCTCCAGTCACAATTGGTTTCAAAAAATCTCCACCTTCAACTTCATAACGGGTGAAAAACGCCAACGATTCATGGTTGTCATCAGAGAAGATCTTTGGAAACCATCGAGCACAGTTTTTTGTAGCATAGATGTTCCACTACAATTGTGTACACAGTTGATCTTCAAACACAAATTCCACACTCAACTCACTGATGGTAAACCTTCATTTTTCTCGAACCATTTTGTCAACTCGTTGAACATTGTCTTCTGATGCGATAAAGTTGTTTTTTTGTCCCCCTTCATCTTGAAGATCTGTTCGGGCTTCTTCAAACTTCCTACAATATTCATAGACAACACCATCCGCCATAAAGTTTTCGGCGTATACTCGGCTCTTTCTTTGGCTGCATTATTCCCTTCTACTAGAAGGAATCGAATTACACTACGCAACTCGTACTTGGAGGGAGAGAATCGATTGTAGCAACCTTGTTTACATAGCTGAAACTCAGCTGAAAATAGCGTAATGACGTTGCAAGTGACAAATATTATAGTGGGGGAGATGCGCAGTCACCTTTTGGGTATCCTCGTCTCTCACGGCTTGCGTGACTGTGCACAGGCACGAACGGAGGTTTAGAAAAACAGCCCTCGTAAATATCTATAGATGTACTTTCAAGGGTATAACCAATAAAGTAGTTTTAGAATAGTTAATCTGCTTACTTACATACCTGCTTTCTTTTTTCTCTATTGACTGCTCCACTTTAGGCCTTTCATATTCTGACTTGTAAATTTATAAAAATGCTTCGAAATATAGTACGATGATCTTTCAATTACAAGAGGCTTGGAGACCGAGCTTCTTTAAGAAAGTTCTGCTACAACTGTGGTTTTCTGGGTTTGTTTCATACAGCACATATGCATTCATCCTGACATTTAGCAACTTATAAAGCAGATGCAATGGACAACCACGATACACGTCAAACAGAATATATAGCAATAAAATTATTTAATGGTGGAGCACTCAAATGATCTTGCAATAATAGTTAGACACGATAAGAAACTAAAGATGGTATCAAGACTAACGCGAGGTTGTAGGTAAACAAGGGAAGACTAAAATAATGACGATAGAAAATATACAGGAACAGAAGATAAACGTGGATATGATTTGAAGAAAAAAGGAAATTTGAAATGGATGAGTTCATATACCTAGGAAGACTAATAAATAATTGGGAAGAATTAGGAATTAGGAATTCATGCGGTGAAGTATAAAAATAAGAATTCATAAGGCAAATTCGAGGCACTACCTGGCTGTGGCATATAAATTTCAAACGATAGCACAAGAGACTATCGAGGTGAAAATGTTACTCCTAAAAATATGAAATCCACTCAATGCCTCCTATTTTTTTTCCATTTAAATAAAGTGAAAAATTTGAATTTGGTGCTATTTCAAAAACCTTCTTTTACAATTCATTGCAGTAGTAACTTTCTGCGTCGATAAGTGGTATCACCGTAGTTCGCAAAATGGCTGACATTGATGTTCGTTAGGTAGCGTTTTGCAAATTAGAAAATAGACTGGCCGTACAGTTTGCAACCACGTATAGACGAATTTCAGGAAGAAGTTCCAAATTTTCCAGTAAAACAGTTTGAGGCAAGGTTTTCAAGAATCAGTGGAAACATTTCGTGAAGCACGGTCTGTGTCCCGAAACTTGGTAGTGGTAGACCATCAAAGCGGACAGCTGAAAATATACAAATGTTGAGCAATGAATAACTCAATCACAAGGAATCTATTTGCGAGCGTTCACAACAAACGCAACTTTCATATGGAATATGCGAGGCAATTCTTAAAAAAGATCTACAAAAATTTCCATACAAGTTTCATTAAGTGCAGAAGTTTTTACTCACTAATCACGCAACCCGGCTTAATTATTATCAATGGTTTTTAGGCACGATGAATAATAATGATGTTCTTGACATAATACTTATCAGGATATATAAGTAAACAAACAATGCGCGTCTGGTCAAGTGAAAATCCATATGAAATTCTTTGAGAGACCTTTGCATACCCAAAAAGTAGGGGTTCGGACTTGCTGTTTGTCGTGGACGGATTACTGGTCCAATATTAATTAATGATACTACAACACATGGGCTGAAAAGTCCCGGGCCTAACACATAGATGACGCTAGTTTTATTGCAGTCACCTTTCTCTCAGTTAGTACTAACCTTCAAAAGACAGCTGTTAAAATTTCATGATATTCTATTCATTAGTTTGTGAGTTATTGTGGTAAGAGTCACGCTACTTTTGTTATTTTCAAAACAATGGATCAAAAATAATTTCATGTTTTAATTTTACACTCTTTCTTGATGGGAAAAAATACCGTTCAAGCGAAGCAATGGCCTGAAATGTGTTATGGGGACTCCGCTCCATCAGAAACAACAATAAAACGTTGGTTTGTTGACTTCAAACGTGGTCATAGAGACACCGATGGTGCAGAACGCAGTGGACGTTCAAATGAGGCGGTGACACCAGAAAACATAAAAAAAATCCACAAAATCGTTTTGAATGATCGAAAAGTGAAGTTGCGTGAGTTAGCTGACATCGTAAAGATATCAAAAGAACGTATTGGCTTTATATTGCATGAGCATTTGACTATGAGAAAGCTCTGTTCACTGTGGACCAAAAACAAGAACGTGTTGATGATTCTGAGCAGTGTTTGGCCATGTTTAAACGTAACAAACCGGAATTTTTGCGTCGATATGTGACAATGGCTGAAACGTGGGTCCATCACTCTGGAATCAAAACGATCGTCATCTGAGTGGACAGCAAATGGTGAACCTCGTCAAAAGCGCCCGAAAGCACAACAATCGGCTGGAAAGGTTATGGCCTCATATTCATCGACTATCTTGAGAAAGGAAATATCATCAACAGTGAATATTATATAGCGTTATTGGAGCGTTTGAAGGCCGAAATTGCAAAGAAACGACCGCATATGGCAAAGAAAAAAATGTTGTTTCATCAAGACAACGCACCGTGTCACAAGTCAATCAAAACAATGGCAAAACTACATGAATTGAACTTCGAATTGCTCCCACATCCACCGTATTCGCCACATTTGGTTCCCAGCGACTACTGGCTGTTCGCAGACCTCAAAAAAAAAATGCTCACCGGTAAGAAATTTCGCACGAATGAAGAGGTTATCGCTGAAACTGAGGCCTATTTTGAGGCAAAAGATAAATCGTTCTACAAAAGTGGTATTGAAATGTTAGAGCGGCGTTGGAGTGATTGCGTTGCTCTTGATGGAGATTACGTTGATGAATAAAGCTAACTTTGAACCAAAAAAAACGTGTTTTCTTTATTAGACCCGGGACTTTTCAGCCCATGTGTTAAATGCGGAAAGATATCGTTCTTAACTTAAGTTTAAAGAAGAAAAATTTCATGGCACCTCTAGCAACGGTACATAATATACAAGTCAATAAAATTGTTTGTATTTTCTGTATACTATACAAATTTCTTCGGGGTAATCAGGGGTGAAAAGTATGTGTATAGATGTAAACAGTATTTCTAAGGGATCATTTTTACGCATATGCCCTTCTCCATGCAAATCGCACATGGGATAGGAAGATAGTGGTGATGCTAAAAAAGAATTTCATTTGCACTAGTGTGATGGACCTGAAGATGGTATACTAAAATGTATGTATTTTAAAAATCCGAGAGTCGTCGAAATTTTTGAAGTAGCTTTCATCCCTAAACGTGAGATCCCGCTGAAACGAAAAGCTACGTTTTACAATACACGATGAATTCCATGGATCTGCCAGGTTTTAAACCGCTAGATAATTACCACTTTTAAGAGAAATATAGCTCAAGAGAATTAGCATAAACTGCAAGATCAATTTATCGCTGACCAATTAATTGCTCTGATGTAACATTTTTTCAAACGTCCTTAAATATTTACTTCGGAAATGCCACATTTTGCATTTCTTCGTAGTAATTAAACGTCAAATATATATCTGTACCGTTTAGTCACGGCTATCATAGATATAAATAAAAGTAAAAGGAGTTTGAGACGCTTCCTCCAAATATTAAGTAGAAAAAAGGCTATGGACAAATTGGAGCGATGATACATATTCGTAAATGTCAAGCAAATTTGCATCCGTTTGCTAAAAATATTACGATCTTCTAGAGACAAAAAAATGCAGTTTATATTTTATTAATTATTCTATCTACGAACTGCATCGCGATGGCAATGATATATCGATTTTATTACGGGGAAAAATATGTTGCACTTACTCTGACATCTCTTAATAATAATATCTTTATTGCCCAACAGAAAATAATTCCATTTACAGGAGAATGCGAGAATAATGTAACCTAGCATATACATATATGTAGTAATACTATACAGCGCAGTAATAAATTAAAATTAATCGAAAAAGGTACGACTGAATCATAAACATAAAAATAGCTCGGTGACACCTGAATGCAAGAACAAAATAGGACGATCATCAAGTAATTCATTGGCATTTCTAATCATATGAGTAATGGGTACTTTAAGCAGAACATTGGTTTTGTATGGCGGGACCTTAAAATTAGGGAAGGACCTGGTATGGTACTGAGGTACCACAAAATTAATTTTGGAGAGAAGGGAAGGAGCGTCAATAGCATGATTAATCAGTTTAAATAGAAATTGGCTGCTAAATTCCTTCCTTCGATCCGATAACGATACAAAGCCGTGTCTCGTCAGCAGACCAGTATAATCAACATCGCGTCCAGGGTAAGTGCCATCAATTTTGAAGGACATGTATTTCAAAAATCGTTTTTGCACTCTTTCAAGTAGTACTTGCATATGGAGATAGTGAGGATACCAAATTATGAAGGCATACTCCAACCCAGTACGGACAAGCGAATAGTATAATGCTTTTAGCGAGGCAGGATTATTAAATGATCTGCAGGATCGTATGAGAAATCCTAAGGATTTTATCGCAGAATTTCGTACGGATAATATGTGGCCTGCAAACGACAAATTTGCATCAAACAGCACGTCCAGGTCCATCACAGACGAGTGCCTAGGAACAATAGCCTGACTCACAGCATAATGAAAATTGTAGAGTCTATGACATCTAGAGTAGCTTACAACAGCACACTTATCCAGATTCAAATGAATTCCATTCTGTGTACACCATCTAAGAATAGTATCCAGACTGTTCTGGAGAAACAGACAATCTGCCGGGGAGGTTAAGGTATTGTAGATCTTAAGATCGTCCGCGTAAGCCAGTACATTGCAGTACAGCCCCTGTAGGAGATCATCCAAATAAATATTAAACAGAAGGGGACCCAAATTGGGTCCCTAGCACACACCAGAGGAAGCAGAAAATGTTAAGGATGTATATCCATTGTAGTGAACATAGCATGAACGATCAGTTAAATACGAGCGGATCAATTTTGTTACACTTGGCGGAAAACCAAAACTACTTAGCTTAGATACCATAAGGGAATGATTGATAGTGTCAAATGCTTTACTAAAATCGGTGTATAATACATCTACTTGTTGACGTCGTTCCATGGATTCGGCAATATGCTGTGCTAACTCAGCAAGGTTGGTTGCAGTAGACCTTCCTGGAATGAAACCATGTTGTCGCGGAGATAAGTAAGGCTTGACACTAACGTAAATTCTGTGAGACAGAAGATATTCAATAATTTTTGCAAAAATTTATTTCTTATCTACTGTTATATTATTTGTAATATTTATCTATATTGCTATACTATATCATTTATAAAACATGTATGCGTAAGCTATAAACCTCCTACTATTACATTATGTATCGAGTTTTATTATATCAAACATTAGTAATGTTAGTCTTGTCTTAGTTTATTCATAAAAGCCATGTAAGGATGACATTGTACCGAGTCTGTAACAGGTAATATTTGAAATACGTACATATTAATAAATCAATTTGTTTTATTTAATCAGAGGCAGATTTAAGAATTATTCTTATAGCATATGGAGGTTGTTGACAAATTGTAACATGCAGAATTTAATTTCCTATATTTCCAATATGGTAGATATTGTGCAAACGTCGCTATAATCAATCAGACAAAGTGCATGTCAGCTTATTCACATTCAATTGACAAAACCTTAACTTCAAACTTTGTGTATATTATAAGAACTGATTATTTTAATGAATATGGTACTTAACTTGAACTAAAAGTATCAATTTGATTCGTACGGATAAAAATCGATTCGACGAATAGCATTTGTTATTGGAGATTCTTGAAAAGTAAGCGGACAAATTCAACGAAATATTTTAAAGTTGTTCATCAACTGGTTGACTCGTCTTCAAATATTTCACCTTCATTTTGACTAATTCGAGTGTTTTCTATGCTATATTATGAGTTGTTTGTTCTGATCATATAGTATGTACAGTGAAATCTCCCTTGAACGGACACCAACCAGACCAACTGAAGATGTCCGTTCAGGAGGGGTGTCCGCATAAAAGAAATATGTTGTAGATACAACAAAAATCGTGTTTTAACGAAAAATGAATATATTAAAGAAACTGGGACATTTAAATCGTATATGTATATAAATGTTTTTAAAATAAATAAGAAACTTTAAACTTAAGAAAAAAAAAGTTTATTTCCTTTAGATATATACATACAAAGTATAATATATGTATGTACATAGATACATAGACGTAGTATGTAATACAAAACAATGAAATGAATAGTCACTTTAAGGACGCAAAAATTCATATATTGTTGTTTGTCTTCTCTGTTTCTTTAAAATGGCGTCTTGAAATTGTATTTCTAATTTAGAAAGAAGCTACAAAGACTCTGTGTCTCCATGATTTTCGACAAAACTTTTGAGCTGCTTGGTTAGGGTAATAGCTTTACCATAATTTGGATAGCTTCTGTTGGCACTGCAACCTCATCGACATCAGAATCTTCCGAAAGTTCTCGTATTTCAATTGGGTTTGCAATTTCTTGTTCTAAATCTGGATCTTCAACATACAAATCTTTATCTATTTTCAAAAAATCATTAAGGTTTTCATTATCCGTCGATTTCAATAAATTCTTGTTTTTGAGGATATCTGAAAGTACACTAAGAGGCAAATCATCTTCTAGGTCAGATGTATCAGCCTCAATTAACTGGTCTTCACTTTGCATATTTACATGATTAAATCCTGCTTTGCGGAAGCAATTTTGAACTGTCTCTTTGGTTACTTGGTCCCAAGCGGTTTTTGCCAAATAAACTGCATCCAGTGGTGTAATTTTCTTTATTAAGTCAAAAGCTGTACCAGCAGTTTCAATGTCTACTAGCAGATGTTTGAGTATACTTCGGTAATAAGTTTTAAAATCTTTTATTTATGGTTGACAAGCTGATGTACAATTAGGGGGTAAAATTAATATTTTTGTATTATTTAAGCAAACCTCTTTCGGATGAGATCCCGCATTGTGATGTAAATAAAATGTTTCTTTTTTCTTTAGCCATTTTCCAATCTAGGTCTTGCAACCACTCTGTCATAATTTGTCTTGTCATCCAAGCTTTCTTATTGTATTTCTAAGTTGCAGGCAGGTTATTTATATTAATATTTTTAAAAGCTCGGGGTTTAGCTGCCCTACCAATCACAAGGAGTTTTTCTTTTTCACCATATTTGCACAATGCAAAATTGTAAACCTCTCTTTGGGATACTTACCCCAACACATCTTTCCTTCTTTAATGTGAGCGTTTTGTCGGGTAGAGCCCTAAAATACAGGCCTGTCTAATCGGTATTGTAGATGTCTCTCGGTGAATATCCGTTAATCAAAGAAGGACATTTTTTTTAAAAACGATGAAACATCTTCAGCATTAACCGAAGCTCCTTCTCCCGAAATCGCTTTGAAACTTATATTGTGGGGGATTCTAAATTTACCAACCAGAAGAAGCACTGAATGTAGAATGTCCCAAAGAAGCGGCTATTTCTCTTGCTTTACATCGTATTAGCGGACCTAAAAAAATAAGTTTTTTGCGTTTTTATCACGACAAACCTATTGGTGATTTCACTTTTTTTATCTATTTTAGAATTTAACATGAAAAGAAAATCAGCGCACTAATACAAGAAAACCTTATCTAAAAAAACCTGTTAAAGGAATCCCCTTACGCCGAGCTGCTGTAAACCAGTCATAACACAATCTGTCAATTTTAGTACCATCACCCGTCAAAAAGCTTCTTTTTTCCTTCAAATTGCTGTTCGACATCCGTTTGTTTAGAAGGATTTTTTATGTTTAATTATATCTGTAGCTTGTGTTTTTCCAATATTAAAACGCTTGGATAAGTTCCTTACACTTAATTTCTCTTTATTGTAAACTTCAACAATCTCAATTTTTTGTTTAAGCGTGAGAATTTTTCTATTTAATTCTATTAATATTGAAAGCAGATTCAATCGAAAGCGTACACTCAAAGAATAAGAACGGTAAATCCCCGATCAATTTGGGGAAGTCCCTAATTCACGCCAGGCAGAAATCCACGACATAGGCTGCGTTTGTACCGAAAGATTAAAGTCGGTAAATCTCCGGTTTACTCGGGGAAGTCCTAGCGAAACAGCTAACAAAGGATTTAAGACAGATTTAAGATAATGTCAACTAAAGTGATACCAAGTATTTTTAACAATACTTTGACATAAGCAGCAACTCCAAAATGTTAAAATGATGCACTACTTACACCATAAGCAATCCCTACCAGCAACTTCTCAATTTTTTTGAGATATTGCTTAGTCCCCAAATGCAAAACTACATTCCTCGAATAGCGATTTACAAATTTCAAACTTTCCTAACGGTAACATGTATGTATGTATGTATGTATGTATGTTCCAGTTCCCGTTTAGCTCCTCGATATTACAACTACCATCCATATAGCATGCATAGAACGCGTACATTCCGGTCGTTTGAATGTTTCGGACGCCGATATATTAAACTTTCTTTCCAAAGCGATAGCAGCGTTCCCTATTGTGTAATAAATGCGCTGTCTACACGCTCATTCCGTTTCGGAACGGGCGCAAGGTACGGGATGATATTGTTGCCCGAGGCAAAAGAGCAAATTGACACATAATTTACGGAATTAATTATAAGTACTTGCACGGGATCAAATCTGTATGTACAGGGTGTTCTATTAAATTGTACTTTAATCGTAATAAGATAAAAATTGTAAATGCTGTAAAAATTTTATCTGCTTTAGTTCCAAATAAGAATGGTTGTTGGGAACCGATAGGATGTTAGTCGCAAACTTATTTAGTTGCGATATTACATTTTGCGAAATTATCAAAATTAAAGGAATACTATTATCCACAACTGTTCAATACGTTTTTCCATCTCCGGAACAACCTTAAAATTCGAAAATTTCTTAAAAATCTTCACTTACTAAACAAACATATAAATCAGGCAACGAGAAAACAACAAATAGATTCAAGCACTTTATACTTCTCTGGCAAACGATTACAACAAGGAAAATAAATATTTCGCATTTATTGATTTGGAAAAACCTTTTGATCGAGTGCCAAGAAACAAAGAAAAATCAAATTGGATACAGGAATCTACAGAGGTTACAAATAACTGAGACAACATTTGGAGATGACGTTGTGCTAATAGCAGGGAATGAAAAGAACCTACAAGATAATATAAATATATAGAATGAAACACTAAATCGTCCTTCCCTTCTGCAGATAGTCGATGAGGATCACACCTTAGGAATCCCAAAAAATGGCCTCGATGACCTTTCCGGCCGAAGGAACGATCTTTCCTTTTTTCCGAGCCGATTCGCCAAGAAAAGTCCACTGCTTCGACTGTTCCTTGGTCTCCGATATAGTGGCGGATCTAAGTCTCATCCAACTGTTACGAAACGCATGAAGAAATCGCTTGGATTGCGTTGGATCCTGGCCAGATACTCCTCCGAAACGGTGACCCGATTTCGTTTTTGCTCCGATATGAGCAAACGCGGCATCCATCGCGCCGAAAGCCTTTTCATTCCTAAAATTTCGCGTAGGATATGCCCAACGTGTTCTTCTAAGATGCATGTTGTCTTTACTATCTCTTTCAGTTTCAATCGGCGATCGACTAACACGATATTATGAATCTTGTCCATCATTTCATCGTTGGTAGCGGTTTTTGGACGGCCACTGCGTGGTTTGTCACTTGTGCTTGTATGGCCACGTTTGAACTCGCTCACCCAGAACCTGATGGTTGAAAATGACGGAGTACATCCGCCATGAACGTCTAGCAAAATATTTCGCATTTCCGTGGCCTTTTTCCCAGCCATCCAGAAGTGTTTTATAACTGCACTAAATTTGATTTTATCCATTTTTGCGAAACCGGCGGACTTGCTACACAAAACACACTCCCGATTCCGGAAAAATTTCAGGCCGCCTTCGTATATAAGCAGACACGACCAAGTATGGCACAAAAGATACTTTTACATTAGATGGGGTTGTATATACAAGGGTTGGTCAGAACAAATCCAAAATTAGTTCGCTGGGAGATTACAGTTATATAGTCGATTACAGATCTTTGAATAAATTTTTCTTCAAACACTACCATTAAAATGATTTTATAAAAAGAATATATTCACTCCAGCTATATGGCTAATTCCCTCCAACGTTTAAGAGTCTAGTGGATTGAGAAAACTGATCAATTTTAATTTCGTATATACATAAGTTTAATTTGAATTTATAATTACCTACGAAAGTTTTCCAACGCGGCTTCCTGACATTATGTTCACCGCGCTCCTTTATATTTCTTTCGAAGTATTCCAGCGGCATAGCGACGCGGGAAACAAGAATTTCGCAAATTTCCGTTCAACTTTTAATACCGGTCTTAGCACCCAAGGAAAATAATCTTGAAGTTCGAGGAGGCGCGGAAATTCACCTTTCAGCGCGGCAGAAGTAGAAAGACGGTCCGATAGTCTTCGTAAATCGATAAATTTATATATTTCTAACATAAAATTTATTACTGCAGCTTTTAATGCGTCTAACTTTAGCTTCGTTAGTTCTCATTGGCACGTAAATATGGGATATAATTATCCAAATTATTTTGGAGCCAATCAATGACGGGATACTTACACGAACAGTGATATTTTAGAACGTTATATTTCACTGTGAAACCGTAAAGTACCCTCCCCTCAACCATCCCCGTCCCCCTAAAAAGAAACACGTAATTTTCGAGGGAATTTACTTTTTCATCCCATTTTGCGTGTTCATGAGCAAACGACAATCTACTCTGCATTTACTTTTTATTTAATAATAGTACCTTTCTAGACCTTTTTGCACGCAACTTTGCTTGAATCTATCTTCGCCTAATAGTAGATGTGCTTATAGAAAGGTTTAACTCATTTTTAATTGCAGTTAAACTTATCAACGGTGTCTTCTTTGCACGAGTTATAGTGTTTCCGGCTTCTCTTTTTCCACCACGATCTTTTTTCACTTATCTTCAGTTCTTAGTGTTTACAATCATATTCACAGAAGAAGAGAGGGTTGCTTGTAGCTTTTCCCTTTACTAAGGAGGTCGAGTATAATCGCTCTTTCTCGAATGAATGATGTTCCCCCCGGTGTATATTACAACAGAAATTTCTAATTAAAAGTGGTTGTATTACTCTACACCAAACAGAACTGCGTTTAGTGTCGCCAGCTATGGTACTGCTATTTCAACGCAGTAGCAAATCACAACGCATGACTATACTTCATTCACGATAAGAATGCAGTAGGTAGCGCTACGATCGGAGGCTGTATTACACGTGAAATTTAACCGATGAAACTGTCAAATCATCGTAAACATCAAAGTTTGGCTATCAAAATCTTGTATAATAAATAGCAAGTTTTTCATATTTTATGTGCAATACCTTATGATTATATAATCTGGCAAAATAATATCGCAATAATAAAGTAAAAGTAACATCAATTGCTATATAAATATATCCTTTCGTTGTTTCATTTACCGAAATAGTTGGAGCTTATTTCATTATGTTAGAAAGTAAATGTGATTGCGTTTGGGGTTAATTGAAGAGAACATAAATGCCATATGACAAGTTTTAAAATAACAATATTGCCATGGATAAACTTGAATCGAAAATATAACTTTGACATGAACGGTTATATACACAGTGTTATACCAAGTCATTTGTCATGAAGTAAATCTCTTCGTTGGTAATCTCCATCAATTTCAATGGTATGGTTGAAAGTAAGCAATTCAATATATACAAGGAAAAGCCCAACAAGGAAAAATGTTGCTGATTATGAACAATACATAATGGGCTCAACGGGACTGCATCCAAGTCCATCGAGTGGCTTCAGAGTACATGGTAACACACAATATCCTTAAATCTTGCATAGAATTTGATTATATCAATGATGAAATTAGATGAGCTGCTCGGTGAAAACGAAAACAGCACTCCAAGTATACTTATCTACTGTACCCCGACTGCAGTAAAACCAATGTACATTTTCAATGATAGTACAGTCAATAAATAATTGCATGCATATCAATGAGGACAATAAAAAAACAAATATACTAGTGAATTATAACAATCTCTTAACTGCACATATTACAAGTTTATATATTTTTCTTCTCTTCATATCTGGAATAAATTTAATAAAAAAGATTTCTTTACTGCTAGCATTTTATTTATACAATGACAAATGAAATAAACATATGAATTTGATTTATAAATCAAATGGTAGAGTGAAAGAGGTGAATAAATAATTATAGGCGAGAGGTCAAGCGATTGTGGGGGCCAGTTCAAAATCTTCACTTGGTTATCAGTAAACCATTACAGGTCGAGCCTTGTGGCAAGGGGCATTGTCTTGCTGAAAGTAATACTCCTATGAGTCCATATCATAAAATCTGACAATTGATGGTTCGAGAACCTCTTCCAACATCCCGATGTAGCGTGCCCCATTCAGGCGGTCCTCGCACACATGGACTTCCCCTACACCTTGTGCAGACATACACCCCCAAATCATAATGCTTCCACCGCCGTGTTTAGCAGTAAGTGTACCTACACAGAATAAACGAAAGACATTAACTTTTTGAATATTCCTATTTTGGTGAGAAAAGTAGGGGCGCAGAGTTCAATTATGTATATTGCAAGGATTGTGAAATATTTTTAAGCGCTTACGTCTATATTAGATTCATCGGACCAAAGTACTTTGGCCCAGTCATCTACAGTCCAATGTCGGTACTTCTTTGCCCACGTAAAGCGTTGCTTGCGGTGTAGCTCGGTCAGCAAAGGCTTGTGTCGCGGTTTCCGGGTACGTAAATTCGCCGCAGTTAAGTTCTTCTTACCGTATGCACGGAGATTGGAGCGTCTCGTTGAGCGCGGAGCTCTGCAGAAATCGCTATCGCGGATTTATGCCTATCCTCTATCAATCGTCCTTCTCGCACAGTCGTTACACGTTTTCTACCGCTCTTGGGTAGATTATGATACCTTCCAGTCCTTTGGTAGCGGCTAATTGTGTTTTGCACTGCACAACGCGAACATTTTATTGTCTTAGCAATTTTTATTCGTGACAATCCTTGTTTGTGCAATAAAATTATCTGGCCTCGTAAAGCCTAAGATATTTGGAGCTTTTTTGGCATATTGTGTATACACAAACTTACAAAACAAGGTCCGCACTCTAAATGAACTTTTGAAACCGACAAATGACGTTTCTTTCTCTACACACAATGTATTAATCAACCTAGAAATTTTAATTTCTGTCTTATATAGCTTCGTAATTTATATTTTCTAGGAATTTCTACTTTAAATAACGACTAGGTATAGGTTCGCAGTACTCTTGTTCTAAGAAGCGCTACCTGCTGCGCGAAACACATGTTTGATTGTGCCTATAACATTTGCTCGCAGCTGTATATGTAATACGTTGTATTGAATATATTAGATACAGCAAGTATCGGCAGACTGACTTGAAAATTGAGCTTGGATGAAAGTTTATAATAGTCATATTTGACTTTTGTGTTTTAATACTATCATAATTCTTAATTCTATACTATTTTGTATTTGTTAGGGGCCCGTGTCGAATCAAATAAGAAAAACATCTTTCTGTAATTCACGAGAGAGAGCATCAACAGCAATTCAATATTTTCGGTTTTGATGAGGCATGTTGGGTGAATAATTTTATCTTTCACGTCGCACGTCTATCTTGCTTTTGGCTCGAATTGTTTTCCATTTGTCTTCGTAATGCTCCCTCTACATAAAATGCACAGTTGTTATTAATGTTAAGGAAAAGGCGGTATTACGCCACGACGAGGATATCAAATTAGTGTGTGTAATCAGTGCCGTACCAAGTTACACATAACTCTTCTGAAATAAACTTGACCATGCGGGAGCTTATGTATTCCCATCGCATATTTATTTATACTAACGTCGGGGAACAAAACGTGCATGTACCGCGTTTACGTTGTGTATGGGATTTCCGAGAAAACCTACACTTATTACTACAACGTTTCCTTATTTTGCTGGTACTTCCGCACTCTATGATTACTTTTACTCTAAACGGTCTTCAAATTTATTCTGCAAACGGTGGAAATATATGTATGTACCAATCGCTGTAAGATGAATTTTGAAATTGTTTATTTTTGATTTCTTAATTACATTAGTTGGATTCAGATAGGCGTAGCACGACAGCGCACAGAGTTTTTTAAGTGTCCCAGCTTATTAAAGTAAATCCAGTTATGAGTGTGTTGCTCAATTGGTTTCAAAGATATAGATCGTTGATCATCGTTAGTAGTGTGAGTTCTATTTATGAAGTTTTGACGGGATTTACAGAAAAATATTGAAGCTAACGGCATGATATTTTCCCATATGTTCTCACCCATTTCCCAAATGTTCTCACCCATTTCCCAAATGTAATCATCAAGCATAAATTATTTTAATGGATTGTTCTTTTCGAAAATGTTAACACATGGGCTGAAAAGTCCCGGGCCTAACAAAGAAAACACGGTTCTTTTGGTTCAAAATTAGCTTTATTCATCAACGTAATCTCCATCAAGAGCAACGCAATCATTCCAGCGCCACTCTAACATTTCAATACCACTTTTGTAGAACGATTTATTTTTTGCCTCAAAATAGGCCTCAGTTTCAGCGATAATCTCTTCATTCGTGCGAGATTTCTTTCCGGCGAGCATTTTTTTGAGGTCTGCAAACAGCCGGTAGTCGCTGGGAGCCAAATCTGGCGAATACGGTGGATGTGGGAGCAATTCGAAGTTCAATTCATGTAGTTTTGCCATTGTTTTGATTGACTTGTGACACGGTGCGTTGTCTTCATGAAACAAATTTTTTTTCTTTGCCATATGCGGTCGTTTCAGATTTTAATTTCTTAATATACATTCTTCAAATTGTTCTTAAACTTATGAGCCTTGATATTTATCTTTTTGGCTTTATAATTGCGAATGCCCATAATTTTTTATTTCTATTATTAACATCAAAAGCAACATCAAAAGATCTCGCAGTATCTATTATTACCACAACGTCAGGGACAATCCTTACCCGTCATTGATAGCCAGTTTCATATTCACAGAATAAAAAACACTGTTATGTTTCCTTTTTTTCTACCGACGATACCCAACATGCATCATCCGTGTGACAGGTGTTATGGATCGACTATTCAAACTCGATTTCGCAAGGAATGTTCTAATTCGTTCAGTGATATTTGGACGTAAGATACGGATTCAAAAACACATTTTTCTTCGAAATTCTTATTCCGGAGGTTTTCGTCGGTGTGCGAACAGGATATTGAAGACCTTGAAACGATCATCTGGAAAGATATATGTATGTACACATACGGTTTCGTTGGCGTATAATATTACATTTTATAAGATATTCTGTATATAGAAAATAGAATCAATTGCCTGCAAGTACGCTATTCTTTGGAGAATAGATGAAATATTCTTTTCTTTATCGTTTCCATCCTTAAAGGCGTATTGTTTTACGTGTATCGTAGCTGTAATATGAAGAATAACAGTGTAAAGAGTTTTTAATATTTTCAGTATCTTCAGCGTTATATATTCTTCTATGTGGTGTGATATAAGCATAAAGGAAGCTGTAAAAATTTAATACAAAAAATGAATAAACTAATCCTTGATTACAAAAAAGAAATAAATTCTAGAAATATTTAAGTATTAACATACAACTAAAAGCTACGATCTCAAATACAAAGAACCAAAACTAGACTATACCCAATAATACAAAAAAATAAATACGAGGGCGACCTGATATATTTCCCAAATTTGACCAGAAAAACACGATATTGACGTGGTTTTTTATTTTTATTTTTCGATGTAGTTTCCTCTAAGATCAATACACTTTTTTAAACCGTGCGCCAGTCTCTTCAACTCCTCGGAAAAGTAGAATCTTTCGAGGTCTGTAAAATAGCCATATGTAGCAGCGATGACTTCCTCATTTAAGGCAAATCTCTTTAAGCCATTAGCATCTGTCTACTGCCAATATGTTCCCCTTAAGGATTCTCCGATGGTCCTGCAACTGGATACCACACAATACCACTTCTTCAGCCATATCGAACCGAAGTTGGAATCTCGTAATAGTGGAGTAAAAATGATTTTGTTTGTATAATTGGTTGTACAGTACCTTGAATTATTAAATGATGAGATAAAAAAACTCTGAAAAGAACTATTTTTGCCGCAAGTTATTTTTAAAGATAAAAAATACAATGAAAAACTCCAGGAAACAACGACACCAAAATGATAAGTGAATTTGACAACTGACATAAATTTTATATGAAGAAATTACATCCGTTTCTCCTCTGTGAGTATGTCTCGCCGATTAGCCAATTGCAACCCTACATTTTAAAGCCCATCAATTCTAACTCTCTATCCTTAACGTGAATGGAGTTAGCCTCGCCACGGTAAAAAGACGTTTGCGCCAAGCTGCTTTGTATGGAAGAATTGCTATGCGGAAACCGTTATTACAAAACAACGCAAACAAAGCTTACTCGGGCTTATCATGGACAAGAGAACAGAAGGACTCGATGTTGGAAAATTGGAACATAGCGCTCTGGACTGACGAATTTAAATATCTCAGCTTTGGTTCAAACAGAAAGTCCAGCAATAAAACATGGAGGAAGATCCAATCATGGGGTTCTTTTGGCGGTACCTCTATGGGAGATTTGATCAAAATAGATGGCGGTATCTTTAGAAAAGAAGATTATAGGGAGGTTTTGGGGAGGAATGCCACTATTAATCGGTGAAAATTTCGGGCTTAAATAAATGGAGCACAGAAACAAAGGCGTTGTTATGAAGTAATAAAAGCGAAAAGTTAAATTACCTTTGTTTGCAAAATTGAAATATTACAGTTTTTTGTTTAAGCATAAAATAAAGCTTTATTTTGTAATCAGTTTTTGACTTGTTTTTGTAATATTTTAACAACACTTATGACCGATAGTGTATCTGAATGAATTTTATACCTTTTCTTTGGAAACCACATATACTTCATTCACGTTAAGAATGCAGTAGGTAGCGCTACAATCGGCAGTTGTATTACACTGGTGAAATTTATCCGATGAAACTGTAAAATGACAACATCAAAGTTTGGTTATCAAAATCTTGTATAATAAATAGCAAAGTTTAGTTTAGAATTTGGTTATTGTCAATGATGAAATTAGGTGAGCTGCTCGGTGAAAAAGAAAACAGCAGTCCCAGTATACTTATCTACTGTACCCCGGCTGCAGTAAAACCAATGTACATTTTCAATGATGGTACAGTCAATAAATAATTGCATGCATATCAATGAGTACAATAAAAAACAAATATACTAATGAATTATAACAATCTCTTAACTGCACACATTACAAGTTTATATATTTTTATTCTCTTCATATCTGGAATAAATTTAATAAAAAAGATTTCTTTACTGCTAGCATTTTATTTATACAATAACAAATGAAGTAAACATATGAATTTGATTTATAAATCAAAGGGTAGAGTGAAAAAGGTGAATAAATAATTTCAATTTATTATGCAAATGATATTAACAGATATTTGAATCAGATTCTGATGATGGTCTGACGAAGATCATGTATTTGCTCTTATGATAAATTCTTTAAATATTTTTTCAACAATATTATCCAGTTAATACATCAAACTCTTTTCTTCGATAACATGTTTGATACAATAAATTTGTATTCATGTTCTTTTAAAATTACTACATTCTATAAAATACGTTAACTAAATGTATGGAATGCATAAAGATATAAATGAGCAATTAGAATATTCTAAGTGTATACACATTTTATTAATTTTTTAGGCAAAATCAGAATCTGATATATCTGTCGATGAATCTGCGTCTGTAGTTATAATAAATTTCTCAACCATATCTTCAATTTAGCCTCTGTCTATTGCCAATATGCTTTCCTTGAGGGTTCTTCGATGGTCCTGCAACTGCATCTACTACTGCTTCTTCAGCCATAGCAAACTAAAGCTCTAATCGTAACAGTAAAGTAGAAATTATTTTGTTTATATAATCGATTGTAGAGTACCTTGAATTATGAAATTATGAGATAAAGGATCTATGAAAAGAATTATTTTTGCCACAAGTTGTTTGTAGATAAAAAGTACACCGAAAAACTGCAGGAAACAATGTCATGAAAATTATAAGCAAATTTGACAACTGACAGAAATTTCATATGGAGAAATTACATCAATTTCTCCTGTGTGAATATGTCTCGCCCATTAGCCAATGGAAAACCCGTATTTTAAGGCCTGTCTGTTCCAAGTCTGCATTCTTAAAGTGAATGGAGTAGAGATAAAATATTTTACGCAAAATATTTCCAATGGATTGGAGTCTTTCCAACAAAAGAAATTATAAATTATATCACTCAGAAATGAGACAAGCAATTGTTTTCCCTTGTTTCTACCACTGTTATAGAGAAACCATTATATTTTAATAATATTCTGTGGATAAATTCGTAAACATTGTATGTTGTAAAATATAACATCAGAATATGCAAATTTTAATAACTATCTTAACATAAAATCCCCACCTCGATCCAAAGAAAAATTATTCTCCAGAATTTTTAATTTATCAATACCATTCTACCGGCATGAATATGTATATGTAGATTATTATATCTATCTTATCTCTAAAAATTCAACAATCAACAACAAAAAAAGAATGATTGGTGTTATATTAGAACGTTACGCAATATTTCTCCTGTTCAGATCTATGACAGCCCACATATATCTTTGGACATCCAACATCCAAATTAAATATAAATATTTCTGTCGGAGCAATTTTTTTTTGAATTGATGAGAGCAGGTGGGTGTTGTAAAAGGATCAGTTTCGAGCTGTTGGCGTAATCCTTGCTTACCTCACAGTAAATATTTCTACCGGTATCACTTGACATATGATATTTTCAAAGTCCCTGCCGTATTAATCGATATATTATGCAGTTAGTAATAAAATTCGTACATCGGCTTCATTTACGTATGCTAGGCGATGGCTTCTTTAAAACATACATGAGTCATATTAATTTAGAGAACTAGAGGTATAGATAATAAATTGCGAAACGTAGGCAAAGAACAAGTTTTTTTTATTTTCGACAATAATAAATTATAAATAACGTAGGCACCATTGGCAAATATGCTAAGATAAATTCAAAATAAACAAGGAGTGTAAATATTAGAAGATTTAATGAACTTCATCACCTGTTTAATGTTTGTAGAACTTGTCTTTTTGTTGTTTTATAAGTAATAAGAACAATTTTATAACGACTCCCATTTAATTTAAGTATTGAACAATATAACTATTGATTATGCATTTGAAATAAGTAAACATATACAATGACGTGACTGTTGCCACCATGTACAACATGCCATTTTATAATTACGTCGTTTACCATTACTCCCATCACTGTTGTATTCTCAATAATCGCACAACCGTGTCATACACTTTGTCGTAGGCAAAATAAGGTAGCCTCAATTTAAGAAATATGCACTATATTGGGTTGCTTCCTTTAAATATGCTCGGAGGACCTATATATTGAGTTGCCTCATTTGAGTATGCTTAACAGCCCAATATGAATAACTAGCTTTTAATGTTTTAAAGTTTTAATGCTTAATACGTCACCATTTCACACTACTTGCTATTATACTCTATTTTTTTAATTCGGACGAGTGTTTCTAAATGGAAACGCCAAAAAGCAGGCTAGCTATTGGTCAGTTTTCAGCAAAAATTACACTAGAGATATTTGATATTTTGCCGGCCGCCATATTATTACAACTAATTAATGTTTAGATCATGTATTTTTCCGAATACGTTTGTATTTAATTTTTCTCCCTAAATTTGCGTTGTATTAGGAATTACGTACCTACAACTTATATAAAATCCTAACTAGTTTTAAAACTGCCACCAAAAAGTAGTAAAATTTTATTGCGTAAACGCGTCTTTTCGTTTTACTCCTTGGAATTAAAAATATATCAATAATACAACTAACCATTGACTTCTACAAGTAACATTCTACTTTGCCGACTAAGTGGCGGATTAAATTCAAAAATTTACATTTAAGCTTGTACACACTATTTCCTTTATAAATAGCCCCAATTTATTAAATAGACAATTATTTGTCTTATTCCAAATTAGTCATATTCTATGTTGGTTTTACGACTGGCTGTTAGACAATATAATAACTAATTTCTGATTAATAAATCTATTTTTCTCTTTGTTTCAGGTACGTTGATTTTCTCCACTCTATATTTATTCTACGACAAATGTCATCAAAAGGTAACGATACCGTTTTTTTTAAATTATGTTTTAATAAATATAAATATTCGACCTCGCAGCTGTGATGAATGTGAAAGTGTGTGATTTGTTTAACATAAAAAAAATATAGCAGAAAATGTTGAATACCACAAAATTCGTTAGTAGTCCATTTGCATTATTTTACATATAATTAAAGAGCGACGATTTCACGTCAACCTCAATTTATTATTTAAACCTTGTGTTCTGTAGAATAGTTTACACAGAAAATATTGAGAAATAATTATGAAACAGTTTCTTAAGAAAATTAGATTTAAGTTCCAATTCGCGACATCTATTGTGGAGTAGTCAAAGCATCGAAAAGAAGATGTGTTCTGATAAAAGCGGTTACTGCAATATATATTTTATTGATTATTGTAATTAACTTAAAATAATAAAAATTTAAATATAACGAAAAATTGTCAACATTCTAATTAAAATACGGTTATAGATGTAAATATTTGTTAATTCATTTTTAATACTTAAATATATTTGTGGTTTTTGTGCGGTCAAAATGAGAGGTTATGTTTGAAACATGCAATAGCCTAAGAACGTACAATTCATAAATAAAAGCTTTACACGTTAATTACAGAAGTAAGTAATTTTGTTCTACCAGTAATACGCTGAAAATTCAAGAATATCGCTTAAATTTTTGTATTTTCAGAGAGGAAATGACTTTAATGTCTCTAGCCCATTATTTACAATTACTGGATAGAAGCTGGCGTTCCCAAGATGCATATAAAATTGCAAATCTTCTTTCGCTGAGACACGAACATGTAGAAAGCGTAAATCTGCACATCGAAAGCCCTGAGGGTATGGTGGAACGATTTGTAACATCCCCAATCGATGAACTTGTGATTTATCATTTAAAATGTTTGTATGCCCTTTCGCAAAAGAAATACAATGAGGCTTATCAATTACAAAGCGCAATGACGCAGACATTGACTAAAATAATACAATCACAAAAGGAAGAGAATTGGTTTTTACCAGTTATGTACGTAGTATGCCTTGACCTGCGTACTGTAGCGCAAAAAGCAGAAAATGAGAAAACGCTAATGGAAAAACCTGGCGAGATATTAGAAAAGGCTGCGGAATGTCTTATGGGATGTTTTCGAGTATGTGCCGCAGATAATAGGTCATCGGAAGAAGATACCAAGCGAATCGGAATGTTAAACCTAGTGAATCAGCTTTTTAAGGTTTACTTTCGAATAAACAAACTGCATCTGTGTAAACCTCTAATTAGAGCAATTGAGTCGTCTCCGTTTAAAGAAAGTTTTTCTTTAAGCCAACAGATTACCTACCGATACTATGTTGGGCGCAAGGCCATGTTTGATAGTGACTATAAAGCGGCAGATCAATATCTTACGTATGCTTTTGAAAATTGCCATAAATTCAGTAAAAGAAATAAGCGTTTAATACTAATCTATCTCGTACCTGTAAAAATGCTCCTTGGCTATATTCCGAAACGTGAAGTCCTAGAAAAATATGATGTAATACAATTTTGGGATCTAGTAGAAGCTGTTTGCCAAGGAAATTTAAAATTATTTGATGAGCTTATGGAGAGACACGAAACCTTTTTCATTAAATGCGGAATCTACTTGATAATTGATAAGTTGAAGATTATAGCGTATAGGAATTTGTTTAGAAAAGTATATCTCATCTTAGATAAACATCAGATACCCGTCGAAGCTCTCCAAACTGCATTAGTTAGTTTAGGACAAACTGATGTTGACTTAGATGAAACTCAGTGTATTGTGGCGAATTTGATTTATGAGGGGAAGATTAAAGGGTATATTTCACATCAACATAGGAAAGTAGTTGTTAGTAAGCAGAATCCATTTCCTCCCCTCACTAGTTTATCCTAACTCTGTATTACTTCTTATCAAATATACTTTTAATTTCACAAATTTGGTATTATTTCTTTTTGACTATGTTAAAATGTGATTTTAAACCATATAACGATAGCTAAAACGTGGATGTATTTAAATTTTCAAGTTTTCCACACCATCTACTAAATATTCAAACTAACCTTGTTCTTTATTTCAATAAAAATATTACACACCTTTGTGAAGACATCTATTAGCTAGCTGTCTAGCTTAGTTAAGCACTTTTATGGAAGATGGCGCGATTTATTCCGGAATAATTAAATATTAAAAATTTACCTTTTTACAATTTTTCATTTCATTGATCTTACAATCAAATTAACATGCAATTGAACATATGCTAAAATTGTATAAGTTCCTTTAATTTTTAAAAGTCTAGTATCAGCCTTGTTTATGAAATGTATACAACCGTTTGAAAGTACAACGAAGTGTCTCATAGATGGCGTACGGGCTAATGTGTGAACATTCCTAAATTTAAAAAAGTTATGATTCAAAATTTTTGCAAATTCAGTTATTCATCGAATATGTATATATTGATTCATATCAGTTTGTTATTTTATCCATTATCGATTGCTTAGCTACCGTTCGTATAACTCCCATTAAAGACATCTATATGTTAGCGATGTAAATGAATTTTAACGGAAAGCTTACGTTATATTTGAGTTTAATATGATCTTTCTTTTTAAGAGATTAGCTTTAAAATTAAATAAAAGGTATTTTTATTTTTAAGATATTTGACACTTCTTTATATATAAAACATGTAAATGTAAATGGCTTGGAATCACCATACATTTTTTAAATTTCGCGGTGTTTAAGTCGGTAGTTCTGACAATAGAAGCCATATTTGCATGTACTGTAAAACGTTAGTAAATGTAATCTTTATTACCGGAACCATTGACTTAAATTATCCGCGAAATTTAAAAAAATGATTACTGGGAATGGTTGCAATGTAAATTAATTTTTTTTCAGAAAGATTGAACTAATGCATTTTAAAATATAATGAATTGTATTGAAATAGTAAGTTAATGAGTATTATAGAAATCATAGGTATGTACATGAACGCATTCTACCAATTATATAACAAAAAGCAAAAAAATAAACAAAAACACTTAACTTCTTTTTTATAAAAATCGTGATTTTTCTGAATATGCGATTCGATATTAGGAAATACAAAAAAAACCTTCAATTCAATTATTATTTGCGTATATTACATGCCGAAATAAGAAATTATGCCTATAATTGGCGTTTATATGTACGAAGCCGCATTGATATCTGCTACACTAGCGCCTCTATTTATATTTCACTTCAACTATAAACAATATCAAATTAAAAAAAATTGAAATGAGATAATGACGATTGCAAAGACTGTGTGGATGTATAATTTTAGTTGTTGAGTTTACTGCTATACCTGTGAATTGAAATGAGATAATCCCCAAATAATAACGATTCCACGTTTAGCACCATCTGTGCGGCTTGGAAGAAACTAAGAACAATAGCATTATTACATAATACACACCTCGTCTACTTTCAGTTTTTATCTGCGTCAGTGTTTTGTCGTATAAGTCAAGACAATCTATTCATTTGACGAACCTTTTCAAGCACTGTTGCACTGTTGAAAAAGAAAGCAAGATCTGTGCTTGGCTCACAAGACAAAGATCTATTTAGTTGGATTTTCTTAGAGTGACAGACAAGGATAGTGGTGCACTGGTGGGTGGTA
The DNA here is from genome assembly GCA_023509865.1 of Trypoxylus dichotomus. NCBI lineage: Eukaryota > Metazoa > Arthropoda > Insecta > Coleoptera > Scarabaeidae > Trypoxylus > Trypoxylus dichotomus. Next base: position 44,033,733 of record CM042081.1, read on the forward strand.
CATACTACCGCATTATTCGAGTTACGTACTCTGTTTATCTTCAAGCGTTTGTTGTCAGTTGTCAAATGTTGGTTAGCATCGTTTTTGTAAATAGTTGCTGTAACAGAGTAATAAATCAAAACATAATTAATTTTGTTAAAATAAAATAATTTGCGCTATAATACATTAATCTTATCTTCAAGTTAACTGTTTATACGGTATTTAATTTGTCTTAGATGTATCGATTTGTTTCATATATAAACATTTCAGGTCGCCCTCGTAAATTCGCTTTTTCCTAATTAAACTCTGTCATCCGAATACCATTATTGTTTATCTCTCGAGAAAATTAATATTTGACTTCTGTATTAATACAAAGAGTAAGTCGCATCGATAGCTGACAGATAACCAATTAATTAATAAACATAATGGCGCATAAGGTTTTATTATCGAATTAATTGTACATTGTGCAAATTAACTGCACCCCAACGTTACGCCCCCCCGACGCGCTACAGCTTTAAATTTGCTCCATTTACATCCGAAAACTCAATTAGTACCAGTTCCGCAGGAATGGGTCCATTATCATTTTTACCGAAATTCGTATATGTACGGAAAGCGAGTTCCTTCGCTTTGCCCTCGACTTATATAAGTAATAGTCATAATTTTGTTCCGCGGAGGCACCCCAGGAACACATCTACCCACTTATTCTGGAACGGTTCTAATCTAATAAAGGTAGTAGCGCCTCAATACGGTAATAAATACCGTTTGCGGAAATTGCACGCTACGAAGAGTCTCTTTTACGAACGAATTCGTTGCGTGGATTAGACTGGGCATCGTTACATTACTTTTGCTGAGCCGCACCTAAATACAATTAACACGTTGCTCTCTCGAATATTTAAATACTCCGATCCAGTTCGCCAACTTCGATTGGGGCGGCGTTGGTATTGTATTTGCGGAACGAATACATACCGTCGGGATTGTTATGCCACGGATTTGTAAATGCAGTTTCATTCGTGCTCATCAAAAGTACAAGGCTTGAAAACTGGTTGTTTTGACAGTGGAAATATAAATAAATGCTTCCATGCAGCAGCAGCATGCTGCACTTGTATGAGAATTACGTGCTTTTGTTCAGTGCTGATTAGCTGTTGTTTTTCGATGAAGAACTATGGCCATTCGAAAGTTGAGATGGCCTCGACCAATGCTGTCCCAAAAATTTATAACTTTCCTATATATCAATATAAGGCTTTGCGATGTTGTATACGAATATAAGATTACCGCCAGCCTAATAATTTCAAGATGAAATTAAAGCGTGACCTTCATTATCATTGTTATTCCACAAACACGATGCCGTGTTGTAGTACACCTTCTAACCAGGAAGGACTACACTTAGCGAAATTTCTATAAATCCATATAAACTTTTGAACAAAATATCTGGTTTTCGCAATATCTTCGGAAAATTATGGATTGCAGTTAAAGTTATTATCGAAGTTAATGTTGAACTAGAAAGACACACAAGTGAAAGAGAAAATAATACTCACAAAATTTATTACATTTTATACCAATGATTTATTACAATGATAACTCGAAACATATCTATAGGTCCATTCACACAAAATTAATAAATGAAAGGAATACACAAAAAAATATATAATTATTTCTAAACTTAGTAGTGAGTGTTAGATAGACTATTCAAAATAACTTCAAACATCCGGGTCTTCATGCTGTCTATAAATTTGTTTAGTTCATTGAAGCTAGCGTATTGTTTATTATCGGTATAAGCCTCTATTATTACATGACTTTAACAAAGCTTCTGCAAAAATTAAAGGTGAAAGCATATATACACACATGCTGATGTACATTACATGTATAAAAGAGCCCGAATAACTGCAATTATTTTGCATATTATATATCTTAGGGAACCGTGAACAGATTTTATTTTTTAAATATATTTTATTGGGCTTGCGCATTGAGTTTCATTATAAAATCTTCAACCTACTAAATAAGCAAGCATTTGCTACAAGTACTGGCATAGAATAAGGGATGGGACAAATTTCTCGGGTTCTTTTTATATTATAATTTTGTCGAAATTCAAACGACAAAATTATAATATAATTTCTTCTGTTGATTTGTAAGCAAGACGTTTGAAAAAAGGGTTTGTAAGTGACGACTTTGCTTTTATTTTAGTAACAACAATAACATTTAGAAAATAATATGCATACTTGATTATAAGTTAGTTGTCAAAAAGAATATATAGCAGACATTGTGCTTCGAAATTTTGTTTCAATTTGTAGTTTGCGCTTTGGGTCACTTACGATAACCATTGTCTTACAGAAAAAAATGAGCGTTCAAATCATTTGTCTTCGTAATACACTTTTATGAAAACATCACCAATTACACATCTTCAATTGTTGATCGATAATTGGAATTTCGCATGATACAACTCATAATATTACTGGATGATTGAAGTGTGTTTACTATTGTATCACACTCACTAAAGCCAAAATAAAGTGGCATATTTCAATCGACACAGTAACAACTCCAGCACAATAATAGAGAACAGATTGCTGCATATCGTATTGCACTTATCACTATATCGACAGTTTAGTTCGGTCTGACCGATCTCTCTTAATTTATAAAATGAATCAAAAAAATTAAACATAATAGAGAATTGAAATAACAAATCATGTTTTAGTGTTTGATACTATACCTAATTTTACAATTTTTCCTTTGTTAGAGGCGAACTTTCTATTTGAATTTTATAGCGTAAAACATTCTCGATCTAACGTATAATGAGAGAAAATAATCCATAAGAAAATTTGGACAAGGTGGTACGTAACTGACATTTCCAAAATATTGTTTTAAGGTGTGCCCTATTTTAGGACGAAGGACTAAACTAGAAAAATGTTCCAAGGAAATTGTTTCTAATTTATAGCAAGTGACTCCCCTGGCATTTTTAACTTGCCAAACAATATGGTGAAGAGGATCACCACTTTTAAAATGGCAAAATATAGAAGAAGCAGTAATATAATTGGATGCCTCCAGAGCACGTCTTTCGCATTCTAGGCAAGAATATTTCTCCAAACACTTTTTTCATCAGATACCCCCAAACATAGGTAAAAGCATTTACTGCTGGAAGGTCCAAGTTTCTATAGTCTCCTGACCTTACAAAGATTTCTTAGCTTTCAATAATTGGCAGAATACGTAATTGTGTCTGTATCTGTGAGCTATTTAACTGCAGTTGGTTCAGTACACTATACAAACATAGTATACGCTTCATTGTTTAAAGAATTTATATTATAGTTTTCCACAGCACAAATATGAGGGTTTGCACCCCTTTTTCCACTATTACCATCACTACTCATTTTTATCTTATAGTCTAAATAAATAAATAAACAATAACAATGAAATACAAAAGAAAAACGAAATAACTAACAAAAAACCGAAAACTCTGCATCTATCGTAACTCAAACGCTTTTAAAGCACTACGACGTATTTCAAACGTAAATTCTCCCAAATACTGGTATACAAACCGACTAATAATGACAAGGTTACGAAACGTGAAGAAATAGAGTAAATACGATGAAGTGGTTTTCCCGTATTATTTTCAATATGGCGATTACGCGCAAGCCTACTGAAAAAACGTTGCGGGAATTTTGGAAACTGTCCTTTCTGTTATTCTGTAGTAGTGGTCAAGAAGACCAAAGATAAAAACGCTGTTAAGTACAGCTGTTCTTATGGTATTGGTGAAATCATTCACGAAAAAGACAATGTGCGAATACACGGACATGTTTCTCCGTATACGGCGTGATCAGCGTGGTTTCGAGCGGTTTTTTACTGTACACATTACAATTCCCTCTCTGCTGCTATTACCATATTTAACCCTACTATTCAAGTGCGCTAACTAGTGTCAAAAGAATAAAACACTTGTCTGACAGATTAAAAAAGAAGCGGGTACAGCTTCCCACCCTTCTCACGAGCAATACATGGATTGCTAGTCCCTAGAGAGCGCGCGCTCAAGATCATTGTCGTTCGAAACCACGCTAATGACGCCGGATAGATAGAAACATGTGTTGGCGTATTTTGTCTCTTCATATTTGTCTTTCTCGTGAATGATTTCACCAATACCATGAGAAAGGCTGCATTTAGAAGCGTTTTTATCTTTGGTGTTATTTTCTAGGCATTTTAGATATGTTCTTAATTGGTCAAGAAATTTACGAGTAGGCTACAGCGGCACTGTTATTCAAAACAGGAGAACGTAACTGCATAGGACCACAGTATTGGTCACAGCATCCAGAAGTGAGGGAAAAACTGGGGAGAAGCTAAAATTTTCGCAGGAGCAGAAATTTACTCAGCTAACACTCTTATTATATTCTGATCAAAAGTTCATATGGAATTATAGAAATTTTGTTGAGTGTAGGCTTTCATATATCATATGTAATCTTATCAATTACTGACGGGGGTAAAAGATTTGTGGACTAGTGTTATTATTTTGCGGATCATGTTTAGTCGATTTCTATAAAAAAAAAAAAATTCATTATACGATCTAAAGTTACATTTAGTTGTATATGCTTCAAAAATCGCTTAACGCTTTCAACTTTCTCCCGTGGCCCTTTACTGCTGCAGAAAAAAGGACAGCCGTAAAAAATTAACGCCAATAACTTCGTATATGCTTGCGAGCTCGAAATTACGAATATAATTAAGATTCATTATCAACCATTCTTTCGAGTGCGTTCCCATTTTCTCCCCGTGACGCCGGATTTTACGAAATGCGAAAACCGGCGGATATTAGGCCGCAACAAAAAGGAGAAATATCTTTTGCCCATCTTTTTTATTGGATTCATATTATTTTCGTAGCGTGGAGCGTAGAAATGAAATAACACGATAACGACCTTCAATAGATATCAGAGCGATCCCGCCCTCTTATTTTACCTCTACGCTGTTATTTTTTTTTTTATTCGCCGGGCCTATTTGTTATAAATTTCGTTTCAAAAGTGTGCGAAATACGAACGCTCCGGCGATTTTCTTTTTTTTTTTGCCCGACCCCCTCGCTCAACCTAATATTGTTCTCTGTTCACGAAATCTTTTCCCTCGGTCTTTTAGAGTTTATGCGTGGACGAAGAAAGGAGAGGGGGGAACGTTGAGGTTCGGATCCGCAGGGGTCTCTCTATTCTCCGCTCTGCGATCGGAGTTTTCTTTGTCTTTAGTTATAAGTAGGATGGGAATTAACTGGCGGAAAGGAAGTTATTACGAAGAATTAAGCGTTGTATTTTTCGTCTGCGTCGAATGTTGGAGGAAAACATCTGATGCTTTTGACGCTTTTCCTTTTAATTTTCGCAAGTGGGGCGAAATGTGATTTTGTATATCTGACGGAACAACTTTACCTTGTAGTGAATATTGAAAAGTTAGCTGTGTAAGGTTCCTCGGTTTCTGACATTTTTTTTTCAAAGAGAACTCGTTGTATAGTCCATTCACTTTAAGAATGCAGCGTTTGGCAAGATAGGCAAATATTTTCGACGTTTGGTATTGGAAGGTACCTAAGACAAAATAACAAACGACAACAAAATTGTTTATGTACATAGGCTATATTGGATAAAATGAAAAATTATTGATTACTACGTCTTCGTAATGTCAATTGTCAAATTTCTTCGTTTGTTTTGGGTCGTTTATTTAGTTGTTTGTTGTATTTCTCATTATTTTATTATTCGTATAATACGAGGTAGGTGCCATAAATTCTCAGCCTGACAGGCTTATGCATGTTCAAGCATGTTCAAATTCCGTCACGGTCTGTCTGCACATACGCAAGGTCTACGCTATAAATGTGACGGTTCGAAAAGTAGTAGTTCTTAATAGCCAGCCAATCAACGTGACTAGCTCATGAAAATATCTGAACTAATGAAAACTAATAGTGGCATAAAACAACATTTTGATGGCGTTTACGGTGATTCATCTCGTTGACATTCTACTGAAAAAAAGAGGGCAAAATATTTCCGTCGGGGGCAAGAATCACTGGAAGATGCTGAACGAAGTGATAACGCCTCGACAAATTTCAATTATTGAAGATTTAGTGTTAGAAGATCGCCGTTTGGAAGTGAAGGAATTAGAAGTGATAACAAACATATTCGAAACAAGTATTCGCCAAATTCTCCGTGACCATTTGTGGGTAAAGGCTAATGGTTTATAATTTATATAGGCAGCTACCAAGCTAACCTCTAAGCAGCTGGGACATGGTAAAATAATGGAGCATTGTAAAGGGTATGGAGTCTGCAGGAATTGTTGGTTCACCCTCAAGAAACCGTAAACGAAAAAGAACTTACGAAGCCTTGGGCGACGTCCAAAAGGCTGCAATCCGTAGACACATATATATACATTCATTTTTCTTGAGGAACGAATTGTCGCCATGCACTAAAATTTACGTAATTGATTTTGTAAAAAAATATTTTATCACATATTTGTAGATCATCAATACAGATCATACCTTGCCAGAATTAAATCGGTCAAAGCTGTAGAAAATTATGAAGGACTTCAAGTGAGGGGAATGTTGCCGAAATAATATATCAATAGAAAGGCAAGACATTGTTTTATGGAGACGTTGCTACCCAAGAAACATCAGGAAATTTCCTTGAGAAGGTCTAAGAATATATTACTTAGATGAGACGTGGGTTTACGCAGACCACACCAAACAAAATGCATGGAAAGATACAACAATTCTTTCGGCAAAAATACCTCTTAACGAAGGAGTAGCAACCAGATTAAAAAATTCCTTTGGAAAAGGAAGTAGACTTATAATACTGCATATTGGGAGTGGTAATGGTTTTGTAGAGAATGGGTTGTTATAGTTTGAATCGAAAAGAACTTCGGATTATCATCAAGAAATGAATGGTAAAGTATTTACAGATTGGATGAATAATATTGTACCACTTTTAGAACCAAATTGCGTTATTGTAATGGATAGTGCACCTTATCATTCTGTCAAGGTAGAAAAAATCCCAACGACTGTATGGAAAAAGGATACTTTAATTAATTGGATTATTTCAAAAGTAATTGTCACGGATAACTCGCTCTTAAAAGTAGAACTTTTGGAACTCGCTAAAAATTACCTTAAAAATAATCTGGTACCTTATGTAATCGATGAAATTGTAGCAGAAACTGGTTGTACAATTTTAAGACTGCCACCGCATCATTGTAATCGAAATGCTATAGAAATGGCATGGGCTCAAGTCAAGGAATATGTAATGACATCTACAGAAAAGAAACTAATTCCAACAGATTCATCACGTTTGATTCGCACCATTGCGAACAACAAAAAATGTCCGCGATTAGTTTTCTGGTCAATAGACTCGTCAGATTTCCGCTAAACAAGAGCAGGTATGACAAAGAATTAAAATATATCAAAGATGTAGCGAGGTACAATGGTTTCTCTTCTATGGATGTCGACCGTATTTTAAGGAAGGTCCAATACAAGCAACACATCAGAAATTCCACGACTTTGACATCAACAAACACCGGTAACAAGAAATTTATAACTCTTCCTTTTCACCCAACAGTAAAAGGGTTAAGTAAAATTTTCCGACAACTAAACGTGAACGTGTCTTTTGTGTCAAAAAACAACTTAAAGAATCTCTTAGGGAATCGCAAAGATAAACCGGAGATGATAAAAAGGTCCGGAATATACCAAATCGCATGCAATGATTGTGAGAAAGTTTATATTGGACAAACAAAAAGGAGTATCGAAACGAGGTTCAAAGAACATATTAGACACTATCGTTTCGACAAACCTGAACTATCAAGCGTAGCAGAGCATATGGTAAAATCCGGACATAAGATTGATTTAAAAAATCTGACACTACTTAAAAACGTGAACTCGTATAGAGAATTAGACGCGTACGAAACGGTATATATGAAAAAGAACGGAAACTTATTGAACAGAGAACCACCCCAATTGCACACTCGAGTTTGATGGATTTATTACCATAGACCCTGTTAAATGATACGGTTCGCTTTCGGTCCATCCTTCCCCGTAAAAGGCATGAGGCCACCTAGTAGATTGTAAATAGTCATATGGTTAGAAATTTTAGAGCCTGCGTAGAAAATAATTTGCATGTGTGATACAGTTTTTACTTTCAGTCGGTAACACGGTTGACAATGGGAGCCCACGTGCTCCCGAAACGCTGCGTTCCGCATAATTAATTAATTTGTGTGAGTGGAGTTTACTGCTATACCTGTGAATCAAGGAATATGTAGCTGTAAATGACAAAACTTTAAGTAGCCAAACGTAAAAGAATTACTAGTTGAAGGATTTCAATTGGTAACTCCTGAAGCATGGAAAAATTGCATTGAATACACCCTTACCGAAAAAAAGTAGGATGTGTAAGCTAGATAACGTCGTTGAAGAAGGATTTGTTATCATTGTTGATAGTAGATCATCATCAGAAATATCCTCACTCAGTGATGATTCCGGAGTGTCAACATAAAACAATATATATTTGAAGTAATTGGCACATCGTTCTATAATTCTTCTCGTCTTTTGAGAGCCTGGTAAATATTCAGCGCTTTTGACCAAACACTTCATATTTGGACTCATTAGTCCATAGTACGTTTCCCCATTGTTCTCTTGTACAGTCTTTGTGAGTGTTAGCCCACTGTAGACGTTTTTGTTTGTTCTCACGACGTAGCAACGGTTTTCGTGTAGTAATACGGCTGTGGAAGTTCGCTTCTTTTAAAGGACGTTTCACTGTGCTGATGTATATCTTCCTGTTTCTAGTCCGATTCATTTCCGGCGTAATTCCAGGAGCCGTTAATCGTCTATTTCTCTTATTTGAGGTTGTTCCAGGATGTCGTCGACGATTTTTGCTAGCAAGTATACCAGTTTGTTCGAAGCGGCGAACTGTTAAATATACTGTGAATTCTTTTACATTAAGTCGCCCGGAAATATTCCGTACAGAATATCCTTATTGATGTAGCGTTAATATTATTGATCGTGTTCCAATACTAAGCGGTTATCCGCGAGGCATTTTTACATAGGAGTTAAATTATTTACTACACGTATATTACTTAAAATATCTGCATCTGGTATTATTTGTACTGCATCTAATTTTTTCCCAATTTTATAAAATAATATTTCACTTTCGTTATTTATCAACTTAGTTATTTAATTAGTAAATTGCCTTAGATGCTTATAGAATTATCACATGAATAAAAGTATTTCTTCTTAAAATGTTTTGTTAATATTTATGAGCGGTGGTATATACACTACCGCTCAAAAGTGTTTAGGCACTCTCACTGACACCAAAAATGTATAAAAACTCAGCAAAAATGTTAATAATATTTATTTTCTATGTACAGAAGATACACGTACATGAATAAGAATATATTAAATAAATGTGAAAATTAAAACGTTTAATTCAAATTTTGCTTTCATCTATGTGACCTCCTCTTGATTTAATAATTGCAGCACACAATGGAGGCATTCTCGCAATAAGTTTTGCCAGAGTTGCTTGTGTTATTGAGGTACAACTCGATTGCCATTTGTTCCACACGTCAGTAGCTGATGTCGGGGCCGATTTCCGTACTTCCCGATCTAGTTCTTCCCATAGTAACTCGATTGGATTCAAGTCGGGGCTCTGGGGAGGCCATTCCATAATTTTGGGAGTTCCTTCCTTTTCTAAATGGCGTAAATAGTCTTTACATAATTTAGAGGAATGTTTTGGGTCATTATCTTGCTAGAAGATAAAATTTTGACCCAAAAGTCGAATTCCGGAATGTATTGCGTGGTTCTCCAAAATTTCGCGGTAGTCTTCTTTTTTTAATATACCGTCAATTTTCACAATGTCCCCTACACAACCACTGTCAGCAAAACAGCCCCAAATGATGACCTCCACCATGCTTCACGGTAGCAGCAATACACTCTTCTCTGGCACGTTCACCCCCAGATCTTCTTACGAATATGCGCCTTCGGGTTCCGAACAGTTCAAATTGGGACTCATTCGTCCATAGGACGTTGTTCCACTCTTCTATGGTCCAGTGTTGGTGTTCACGAGCCCATTTAAGTCGCTTTTGCTTGTTTTGTTTGCGTAGTAATGGCTTTTCATCGCAATACGTCCATGGAGCCCGGCTTTCTGTAGGCGACGTTTGACTGTAGAAACACTGACTAGTTTTTGGCGACCAACATTTAATTCTGCGGTGATTTCCGGGGCTGTTTTGCGTCTATTTAACTTGCTGGTAACCACTATTCTGCGATCATCTGCAGATGTTGTCGCTTTTGGCCTTCCACTCCGTCTTTTATTAAGAAAACTGCCAGCTTCCCGATATTTTTTTACGTTATAGTCAACCGTAGCGTGGTGTATTTTCATTTTTTTGGCAATTTGTCGATTACTCATGCCACTTTTATGGTAAGCTATTATAAGCGTATGTGTTTCCGTGCTAATTTCTCTTAGCGGAGGCATTTGAAAAAATTGTTACACGATATTTCGCTCACGACGTGAATAGAGTAAATACCACACTGCAACTGACTATAGGTTACAGATTTCACTATAATCTTCCAGGAAGGTAATTTAAACATTATTACCTACAATCTAACAGATAACTAAATTTACCCAGTAAATTCAGAGGGATTGTTATTGTAATTGCACCGCATTTTACATTTTAAATACGTATTTCATTTTATTATAATGTTTTCTTGGTAAACGTAATACTATATGAATAATCCATGAAACAGGGATGCCTAAACACTTTTGAGCGGTAGTGTATAACAAAATAGTACAATATCTAAATGCTAGCAATAATTAAATTCAAATATATTATTATAAATGTATTCTATTACGTCGTAAACCTTATTTAAACAACGCATGATTTTTCAACATAAAATGATTGTGGCAAATGATTCCATTTGTGTTTGAAAGGTACCTGTGTGATCGCCTTTCCGATATTTTATAATTAAATTATGTATTGAAATTAAATTTATCGTATTTAATTATCGTTGATATCCGTAAATATAATAATTAGTTGTCAATAAAATAACTTCGATAATTTAAAATTTAATTAAAATGACGGATATTTAACATTTTCCGATAAGCCTGTGTTAATTTATCGACGGAAATTATTCATATTTACTAAGTTATATATTGACGAAATAAAGATAACCAAGATTGTACTTGTTTAGGGTATTTATTAAATTAGATTAAAACTAAATTTTGAAATAGAATTTATTTTTAGTTTACGTATTTAATAAAGAGTATATCCTTGATATGGTAGGCATTTTGGACGAATCAAGTGACCTCACAACACTCACATAACGGTTTTGGACATGTCCCAGCGTAACTCAGCGGACTTACTACAGCGATGTGTGATTGCTGATGAATTCTAGATTCACCACTACACGTCATAATCGAAAAAACAATGAAAACAGTGGTTTTTATCTGGTGTACGTACTGCAAAGTAGGGAAAATCATAGCCACTGTTTTTTTTTTTTTGGAACTTAAAGGCAAAGAGGAGAAGCTCAAAGCATTTTTTTGGAAGAATCTTCCTGGTCTGAGACATTCTAAGGTATTCCTTGGAAACTTTAATAAGCAATGAGCAAAGACTATGCTAAAACTAAGTAGAAACAGACTATGCGTCCTCATCGGTTTCCTTACAGGGCATTGTCACCTTGGGGAACACATAACAAGGGTAGGTCTGAAACAGAATAGCGACTGTAAGTTTTATGGGGCGGAAGCTGAGTCTAGAGTACTTAACATCTAACTGCACTGCTATTATAGACACTCGTGCCAACCATTTTGGCAAAGACGTCATAGAGGAAGTGGAAATACCCTCTGAAACCATCACAGCTATTATAATTTATTAAAGCTCTTAGACTGGATGGGGAGCAATAAGTATGGGTATACCCTAGCAGTTTGCAGTTCATATAAGGAGGCACTATAGGTCGCGGCGCAACATCACCCTTGATTAATCTAATTTAATCTAATCTACTTATTGGGAGGCACGTAAAGTATAATTTTTATTGACTGCTTAATGAAAGAAAGAAACAATCATCGGCAAGTATTACGTTGCATTATTGATTATATTTCGCGAAAAATTGTTAAAAGACGCCTTCGTTTGGCGAAGAAATGAATGACAATGCACTTGCCCATTCGTCTACTGTTGCAACAGGGAAGTTAATTGTCGGATTGATGCGGCATCTACCTTATTCTCCTGGTCTGGATCCATGAGATTTCCTCTTGTTTCCAAACATGAAATGGCTGCCTGGGAAGAAATTCTCGTCAAATGGGAAGGTCGTCGCCGAAATTGGGAGTTATTTCGTACACGCAGAGAAACTTTTGCTTGTAACAAGACTGCTTTGATTCAAGAAAATAATCTCTTCAATTATCCACAATAGAATTACTGTTTGAAATCAATAGAAATATTTTGTCAGCATTTTTTTCTCCGCTAAGAAGACTTATGAATTTGTAATTTAATAATTGTATATCTTTGCTTAAGAAATTCGTTAACTTGATTCAAGAAAATCTTGCAGAATATTTGAAAATGCGGATTCTTGGTATAAGTAAATCGGCATTATACTACAAAACAATATTTTCTTAAAGATCGTATGATTGTATTCAAAATATTCTTGGTTGAAAAATCTTAGAACCTGGTTGGATATGAATACGATTCAATTAGTTCAAGCAGCGACAAAATAAAATAACACGTATGGTAGCCAATATCCGAAATGGATAGGAACTATTAGAAGAAGAATATACATAAATCGTTTTTGTTGTAGTAGCTGCTGAATATGCTCGCGTAGGTAATAAATAATTTCTTATTGTTAGGATATTTATATTACTGACAAAATATATAAAACATATAATAGTATATAGACATATAAAGAAGTGTAGCTTGCTATACCCAGCGTAGTAATACACAAATTTGTCTAACAAAAACATATCATTGGACAATAATTACATTATTCCGCATATGTATAAATCTCTAGAAAATGTACAGTATTTCTAACAATAATAATAATAAATTGACTACTTGCATATAGAGTGAAATCTCCCTTGAACGGACACCAACGGGACCAGCTGAAGATGTCCGTTCAGAAATTGTGTTTTAACGAAAAATGAATATATTAAAGAAACTGGGACATTTAAATCGTATATGTATATAAATGTTTTTAAAATAAATAAGAAACTTTAAACTTAAGAAAAAAAAGTTTATTTCCTTTAGATATATACATACAAAGTATAATATATGTATGTACATAGATACGTAGATGTAGTATGTAATACAAAAAAACAATGAAATGAATAGTCACTTTAAGGACGCAAAAATTGATATATTGTTGTTTGTCTTCTCTTTTTTTTTAAAACGGCTTCTTGAAATCGTATTTTTAATTTAGAAAGAAGCTCAAAAGACTCCGTATCTCCGTGGTTTTCGACAAAACTTTTGAGCTGCTTGGTCAGGGTAATAGCTTTACCATAATTTGGGATAGCTCTTGTATTTCAACTGGATTTGCAATATCTTGTTCTGAATCTGGATCTTCAACATACAAATCTTCATCTACGTTCAAAAAATCATTAAGGTTTTCATTATCCGTCAATTTCAATAAATTCTTATTTTCGAGGATATCTGAAAGTACACCAGGAGGCAAATCATCTTGTAGGTCAGATGTATCAGCCTCAGTTAACTGGTCTTTACTTTGCATATTTACATGATTAAATCCTGCTTTGCGGAAGCAATTTTGAACTGTCTCTTTGGTTACTTGGTCCCAAGCGGTTTTTGCCAAATAAATTGGCAGTGGTGTAATTTTCTTTATTAACTCAAAAGCTGTACCATCAGTTTCAATGTTTACTAGATGTTTGAGTATTAGACTTCGGTAATAAGTTTTAAAATTCTTTATAATCCCCTGGTTAGTGGTTGACAAGCTGATGTACAATTAGGGGATAAAAATAATATTTTTATATTATTTAAGCTGCCCTACCAATGACTAGGAGTTTTTCTTTTTCACCCGCCATATTTCCACAATGCAAAATTGTAAACCTCTCTTTAGGATGCTTACCCCCAACACAACCCCAACCAACGCCTTAATATAAGAAAACCTTATCTAAAAAAATCATATGCATACCTATTAAAGGAATCCCCATATGCCGAGCTGCCGTAAACCAGTCATAACACAATTTGTCAATTTTAGTACCATCACCCGTCAAAAAGCTTCTTTTTTCCTTCAAATTTCTGTTCGACATCCGTTTGTTTAGAAGGATTTCTTTATGTTTAATTATATCTGCAGCTTGTGTTTTTCTAATATTAAAACGCTTGGATAAGTGCCTTACACTTAATTTCTCTTTATGGTAAACTTCAACGATCTCAATTTTTTGTTTAAGCGTGAGAATTTTTCCATTTGGAGCCATTTCTGCAATGAATGTGTCGCCCACTGTGTCTTTTCCGCATAGACATCAGACTAATATTGAAAGCAGATTCAATCGAAAGCGTACACCCAAAGAATAAGAACGGTAATTCCCCGACCAACTTGGAGAAGCCCCTAATTCACGCCAGGCAGAAATGCACGACATAGGCTGCGTTTGTACCGAAAGATTAAAGTCGGTAAATTGAGAAATGCAATAGCAATACTCTCGATATAAAAATAAGATAAGCAGTTTCTTTTTGTTTTATTTTTTGTCCGGTTACGAGAACATTTTCTCGTGTCCGCGTCCGTACAAGAGAATGTCCGTCCAAGGAAGAGTTAATACAATGGAAATTATATGAGAGCCGGTCGGGACCATGAGAAACCGTCTGCTTAAGGGAGGTGTCCGTGTAAGAGGGGTGTCCGCGAAGGGGAGTTTCACTGTATATGTACAACATCATTATAAGTACTTACCATACCTACAAAAGGTTCCTACAGATAAAAATGTATTAAAAATACAACAGGTGGCCACAACATTCAAATACGCCGCCGCATATATAAAAAGACATTAGGACATTTTGTTCATTTTCATTTTCAATATTAAAAGTATTACAAGCAGTGACTAGTATTATATTGATACAATTTAATATTTGTCGTAAGTATATTACTAATATATAACAATATCAAATGGTGCTGTACAATAATCGAGCGACTAACTAGTTACGTGTTTCTCAAAGTCAGTGTCCGAATTCCAACCACAAAAGAGTTTCTGTTGCGTTTTTTTTTTATATAATTTTTCTATTTTATATTGTTACAGAAAGAAAAATGTTTATGAATAAATTTATTGATTTAAAAACTTTAATAAATAACACCTACTACGATTGCGCTTCATGTGGGTGCGTAGTAATTTGAATATTGTTTTACTAGACAGAAATCTTACGTTATTAACACAAAAGAAGACATACTACATGGTTGGCTTTATTTTAGCACCAGTTATTATAATACACTAACTATTTCAGAAAAAGTACTGAATCTA
Source organism: Trypoxylus dichotomus (assembly GCA_023509865.1). NCBI lineage: Eukaryota > Metazoa > Arthropoda > Insecta > Coleoptera > Scarabaeidae > Trypoxylus > Trypoxylus dichotomus. Next base: position 44,049,116 of record CM042081.1, read on the forward strand.
TACTGAAAGCAGCCGGTTACATTTCTGTTAAATAAAAGTTTGTTCTGTTTTACTTTTGCTTTTTAGAGCTACTCTCATAAAAGTAATATTGCCAAATGTCTATCCAGAAATTAATTTATATATTAAACGACTTTTCTTAATCGCAATGTCACTGAACAAGTTCTTAACTCGAGACCAAATGATGTACTTCGAAGAAACATTTCTCTGTCTTGCATTTATTTGAGTTTCTAACCCCAAGAAAATATTTATTTGATGCAAAAATAATTTCAAGAATATTACTATCTGATATTATATATTTTTTTAGTCTTGAAGAAAAACTATTTACTTGAATAGAGGCAGACTTTTGCGAGAAAATCTAATTACTTGATGCAAAAAAACACTTCTCTGAGTGTAGACTTTGTAGCCTTACCTTTATGGAGGATTTAAAAAGGTTGGAATATTGTTAGGTGGAGAATAGTGCACTAAATTATCTCGAGAAACAAGTGAAAAATTTTCAAATTAAGTGTTTCCTTTTCAAAGAGAATTTGATTTTTTTGGTTAACCCTCGTAGATAGTTACTTCGATGATCGTAATAACGAAAAGCTCCTAATTCAAAAACATGTGTGTGGAAAATTTTAGGTGTATACTTAACACTCAGAATTGATCTTTCAATTTTCAAAGCAGCTTTATTTATTCATCATCATCATTTTATGTGTGCATACGTTGGTGCTGCATGTAATATTCCCTGGATGCCAATTCTTTTTACTTGCCTATAGTCATTATCCTCTTCATATAAATTCATCCGCTTGAAATAAAATATTAATAGATTTTGTCCCATTTTAAACGCTCTTTCGTATTACACGAAGAAGATTTTAAAACGCTTGTAAAATCGGATGGAGTCGGAGCCAGTTTTTCATATTTAAATTATAATGCATGGAAAATTTCACTCACGCGACAAAGATTTTGAAAAGCAAATGCTTTAATATATAACGTGAATATCATATCTAAATTTACGAAGGCGATATTCGCTAAAACATAAAAATCGCTGTAACCTTAAAGGATGTTCTCATTACTTTAACCTCCATAAAAAAAATTTCGGGCTTGCCCCGAAGCGGACTACTTCCACAAATTTCAATTGTTCTTTGAATTTTCTCGTAAATAACCAGGAAGAATGCGTTTAGTCTTTGATGTATACCATTACAAAATATTTGCTACTCTCAATTACTAACAAAAGGGCACTATGTGCTTAGCAGAGTTTCTAGTTCCATCTAATTCTGTAGTTTTCCTATAAATATTTATCAAGCTAGACGGGCGTAATTTAAGTATGACTCGAACCTTGCATCGCTGATATGGTAAATTTAAATGCCTTTCGTCTTTTAACGTGGCAAATTAAGTAGTTCGTCAAATTAAACATTTTCACAGCGTCCGATGAGATTCGAACCCGTAACTGCTGTTCCCTGGACAAGTACCTTCAACTAAGTACGCTGTGGAGGCCGTGGGAATGAATCATTTTTAATACATGGGTCTAAGAATTTCCATAGTTATATCGGAACATCTGGGTAAACACAATATTTATATAGTGATGAGTAAACAATCAATTAAGTGAACGGGTGTGTTTGATAATACGTCATATGAGGCAGCCAGGCGAGAACTAGAGATAAAGGGAGTGAATAAAACGGTAACTTAATGGATAAGCGGGGTGCTCTCTACAAGCACAGCTGAGATAACAGTAAGTGAACAGACTGCGAAAATCAGAACCACCCTTGCAACACCTCAAGGCCGTGTTTGCTCATTTTTGATGTGGAGCGTGGTTGCGGATGAACTGCTCAACAGGCTGACAGCCTTCGGCCCACATTCTATAAGGTATGCCGAAGATATTGCTATAATAGCGAAAGGCAAGTTTGAGGGAATTCTTTGTGAACCGATAGAAATGAGCCTTGAAGTCACTAATGAATGATGTCAGTCAGTGGTGTTGAGCATCAACTCACCAAAAATCACGACGGTACCTTTCTTTAGGTAGAGGAAAATTTCAAAGATGAAGCACATTTGCTTGGATGCAACATCGATCGAACTTAAATCAGAAGTCAAATATCTAGCATAACCCTAGATAATAAACTTCTGTTCAACAAGCATATTGCACTGATTACGAATAAAGGTACAAGAGCCTTAATGATATGCCCAAACTCAGATATGCCGCGATGACTGAACATAGTAGAGTAAAACATAACATGATAACATACGGGGCGATAACCAGGTTTCAGAAGGTCCCCAAGTCACTACCCGGAATATCCTTGACAAGCTGCAACGCTTAGCATGCGTATACATCACAGGAACTATGAAAATATGTCCAACTGCGGCCCTGGGGAAAATGTCACTGTGGGCTAGTTGCGGGATGAATGAGCGGGTGCATTGTCGAACCAGCCACCCGATTTCATTTTTGCTCCGGTGTGCCCCGAAAGCTTTTTTATATCCAAAAGTTCGTGTAGGATATGGCTAACGCGTTCTTTCAAGATGTCTGTTGTCTCTTCCGTCTCTTTCAGTTTCAATCGGCGATCGTTTAACACGACATCATGAATCTTGTCGACCATTTCATCATTGGTAGCTAGCGGTTTGTGGGCATCTACTGCGTGGTTCGTCACTTGTACTTGTGCGGTCACATTTGAACTTGCCCATCCAGAATCTGATGGTCGAAAATGATAGAGTACATTCGCCATGAACTTCTAGCAACATATTTCGAATTTCCGTGGCCGTTTTGCATCCAGAAGTGTTTTATCACTGCGCGATATTCGATTTTATCCATTTTTGCGAAAGTAGACGTCTGAAATTTTAACAGTTGCGATAAAAAAGGTTGCCCTTGCCGACCAATGAATTCACTTCAACTTTCTTGCGCCATCTCTTGCCGATTTCGGAAACATTTCAGGTCGCCCTCGTAGAATCCGTAAAAACGTTTTAGCAAAATCCATGTACGGAACATCTTATGTAGTACCACATAAACTTAAAGACCAGCAAGGTGGACTGTGTGACCTGTTATTAGCTTAAGTATTTCCTTTACGCAGTTACGAGGGGTATTTTATTAATCAGTTTATGAGCCGTATATTGACACATTTTACGCGCCCAACGGGCCGGTTAAATCGGAACCGTAAATCTATTACGTAGTTTAGCTGAATCACTAATAGTTTCTGTTATTGCATTTCGTTCACGGGCGCACCCTATATTCTAACTGGGACGCAGCCGTTCTGAATTACAATTGAAGGGAAAACTAATTAATTATTTGCTACTGTGGCGAATTTCGCGGGCCAAAACATCATGTTTATATTACGCGATGCGGTTACGTGTTAGAGCATGCGGCGGTCTAAATTCATAAATGGTTTGTTGTATGCGTTGGGGAGTATCTGGTAGCGTTTCGGCTTTGAAACTTTTTCAATGCACCCTCCTTTGTTAAATGGTGTATTGATATTAATATGCGTGTCAAATAAATATATGTAGCTATAAATATGCATTTCCGTAAATATATTTACATTTTCAATAAAATATCTACGTTCGTCCATAGTTTTACGTTTATTTTCGCGCAATAACGACACAATGTTTGATATATTGTTATAAATCTCACGCAGTTGGAAAATTCAAATTAACGGATCATATAAATGTGTTTTTAGTAACTATACTATTTCAAGGTATTAAGCACACATTTCTATGATACACTGATACGATATATTATGCGTTTTGAATATAATATCTATTACCACAGGAATACGACAAGCGTATTGCAGATAACATTATTCTGAAAAGTTACTGCATCGTCTATTAAAATAGACAGCACTGTTTGTACTTCATCCGCTATGCGACCGGTACCGTTAGCTCATATGAATAGTCTGTAAATCGGTTTCAATTAGAGCACTTTCAAATTTTATTCGATTCTCTTTGATAATTACTGACTCTTTAGGGTTGAGCTGTAATACTAAGGACTTTATTTTGTGAAAATTTTTGTTATAATGGAAAGTCAAACGTATCATAACCTATAAGAATTGGTTAGGTAATACAGTAGAACCTGGTTATAACAACTTCGGCTGTAACGACACTCCTTTTTTAGCGTCAAATTTTAAGCGGTCCCGTACTTTACTATTCAAACGTACAAGGAAAAACCCGGTTTCAGCGGCAATAACCCCTGATATAACGACAAATATTTACCACTTGAGGTATGTATTTATATTATCATTTATGGCTCAATTCCCGGTATCTGTCTAGCCTGCAACTGACCGTTCGGGGATTCCAAGAATATTACCGTTCGTTGAATTAAGATTTCTTGCAATTTGCCTAGCCTGCAACATTCGACCGTTCGGGGAGTCCAAGAATATTACCGTTTCTTGCAATGCTCCAGGCAAACTTCGTAAGAAATTTCCTAAGTCGGCATTTGAATCGTGTGAGTTAAACATCGAGATTTCTTTATCGAAAATGTCAGGTTTAAAGCGAAAAAGTTTAAGCGTGAACGACAAAGTCGCGATAATCAAAGCAGTCGAAAGTGGAAGGAAGAAAACGGACGTGTGTCGCGAATTTGGGTTAGTTAATTCTACGATTTGTACAATTGTGAAAAATAAGAATAAAATCATGGATACCCGTAATATTGTTTCCCACCAATTCTTATATGTAAACATGGAACTTGTACAAACTCCGCCTACAGCGTCACCTTATTATAGCGTCAAAAAATTCCTACTCCCGTGACTGTCGTTATAACCTACTGTATTTACATTTAAGTACATTTTGCGAATAGTTTCTGCAACCATGTGTAATGTATGCAACAGACACGTTATACCGGGTTCACATTTCAAAGCTAGCCACCCGAAATAATTTTTGAAATACCTTGAGTTGAATTTAAAAATAAAATAGGTCAATTTAAATTAACAGGGAAACAAGATTTACAGGTACTTGCGACCCCGTATTTTCAGCCCCTAATCTGGGGTGAATACCATATAGAAAAATTCAAGGTGTTGGGTATTGAGTGATACGTCTTTAAACTTAAATAAAAAAAAAGTTTACAACTTTTAGATTGTTAGATAAAATGATAATTCTTAAGAACAGCAGCAGATTACTAACATTACGTTTATAATTAAAAAAACTTAACAAAAAATATCAAAGGTGTTTATTTGCGAATGTTGTATTTGCCTTGCACATGACCTTTTTAATAAGATTTAGTTTTCACCTTACACTTTGCACAATGGTTTGTTGTGCACATGGAACGGACCCCGTGTATTTAATCAGAGACCTCCAGACAAAAATATTGGCCCCCAGTCTGTATTAGATCTAGTTCATAAATTTCAAGACACTGCAAGTGTGCATAATAAAAGTGAAGTATGAGGTCGACCTGAAATGTTTCCGGAATTGGCAAGAGATGGCGCACGGAGGTTGAAGTGGATTCATTGGTCGGGTAACCTTTCTTACTGTCAACATTTCAGACATCTACTTTGAATGGTCATTGTTTTAGAGTGTGTTTTTTGTAACAAGTCAAGCGTTTGCGCAAAAATGGATAAAGTCGAATTTCGTGCAGTGATAGAATACATCTGGATAGCTAGGAAAATTGCCACGGAAATTCGAAATATTTTGCTACAGATCCATGGCGGATGTACTCAATCATTTTCTCCCAAAAACCGCCACCAACGATGAAATGTTCGACAAGAGATAACACATGGGCCTAACACATAGATGACGCTAGTTTTATTGCAGTCACCTTTCTCTCAGTTAGTACTAACCTTCAAAAGACAGCTGTTAAAATTTCATGATATTCTATTCATTAGTTTGTGAGTTATTGTGCTAAGAGTCACGCTACTTTTGTTATTTTCAAAACAATGGATCAAATACAATTTCGTGTTTTAATTTTACACTGCTTCTTGATTGGAAAAAATACCGTTCAAGCGAAGCAATGGCTTGAAAAGTGTTATGGGGACTCCGCCCCATCAGAAACAACAATAAAACGTTGGTTTGCTGACTTCAAACGTGGCCGTAGAGACAACGATGATGTAGAACGCAGTGGATGTCCAAATGAGGCGGTAACACCAGAAAACATCAAAAAAATCCACAAAATCCTTTTGAATGATCGAAAAGTGAAGTTGGGTGAGTTAGCTGACATCGTAAAGATATCAAAAGAACGTATTGGCTTTATATTGCATGAGCATTTGACTATGCTTTAGCTCTGTTCAAAGTGGGTGCCGCGTTTGCTCACTGTTGACCAAAAACAAGAACGTGTTGATGATTCTGAGCAGTGTTTAGCCATGTTTAAACGTAACAAACCGGAGTTTTTGCGTGGATATGTGACAATGGATCAAACATGGATCAATTACTTCACTCCGGAATCAAAACGATCGTCATCTGAGTGAACAGCAACTGGTGAACCTCGTCCAAAGCGCTCGAAAGCACAACAATCGGCTGGAAAGGTTATGGCCTCGGTATTTTGGGGTGTACGTGGTGTAATATTCATCGACTATCTTGAGAAAGGAAATACCATCAACAGTGAATATTATATAGCGTTATTGGAGCGTGTAAAGGCCGAAATTGCAAAGAAACGACCGCATATGGCAAAGAAAAAAAAATTATTTCATCAAGACAACGCACCGTCTCACAAGTCAATCAAAACAATGGCAAAACTACATGAATTGAACTTCGAATTGCTCCCACATCCACCGTATTCGCCAGATTTGGCTCCCAGCGACTACTGGCTGTTCGCAGACCTCAAAAAAATGCTCGCCGGTAAGAAATTTCGCACGAATGAAGAGGTTATCGCTGAAACTGAGGCCTATTTTGAGGCAAAACATAAATCGTTCTACAAAAGTGGTATTGAAATGTTAGAGCTGCGCTGGAGTGATCGCGTTGCTCTTGATGGAGATTACGTTGATGAATAAAGCTAATTTTGAACAAAAAAAAAACGTGTTTTCTTTGTTAGGCCCGGGACTTTTCAGCCCATGTGTTAGTAGAAGCAACAGGCATCTCAGAAGAACGCGTTGGCCATATCCTACACGTTTCGGACTTGGACTTGGATCCAATGTGTGATCCTCATCGATTATCTGCAGAAAGGAAGGACGATGACGGGACAATACTGCAGCGATTTATTGAACCGATTCGATGCATTATTGAAAGAGAAACGGCGTCGTTTGTAGCAGAAAAAAAATGTTTTTCTACCACAGACAATTAAATTTTTAACGTAACAGAACGTCGTATTGTTAAACCAGCCTCCGTATAGTCTGAAAATCAAGAATGGACTGCGTTGTCAAAGCCTTCAAAACGCAATTTTGACTTTACTAATAAACGAGTGGTACAACTGTTTCCAGAATTGATTCGAGCGTATCCAAAGTGCACTAATCTTCGTTTCTGTGTTTATTCCTACTCTATATGCAAAACTACAAACACAACTCTCGTTTTGCAACATATTTCCTGTTGTAAATTTTAGCTGTATTTAAATTTCTTTCCGCTACATTGATTAAAAATACTACTTTGAAAAACTTCTCAATAAAACTATTCCAGATACTACGTTAACAAATCTCGTTACTTTAAGAATAAAAATGTACATTTGCTGTTCCATTGAATTTTCAAAATGTAATCATCTCACGAATGTCCTAGAAAGCTTCAATGCACCTAATTTGGCGTTGAAATTCAGTAAAAAAGCAGATACGGATAATATAAATTTTACACACGTATTTTACAACGTGCTAAACAAAATTCGCAACTGCAGGCGTTTTTCGGAATTTCGCTGAGAAAATTACTGTAGAGTAGGAAGCTCGTATCGCTGGTACGGCAAGAATCACATACTGGAAACGAAACTAATTACCAGTGAAATTGTAGTTTTAATAAGTAATGCGAGAGAAACCGGTTACAGTTCGCTCTCGTAACCATACGACTAACTTGCTATCGTGACTGGCAGCAAGTGCCGACGGCATTGAAGATTGGGGTATGGAATTTATAAACGCAATTTTTCATACCGCGTTCGAAGCTTCCGATTTCTGTCGTCGAACACGTTGAATATTCATCATTATTAAACAAGACCCGTGTCATAGTCGTACGTCTCGTATATGATTAGTGTTCCCAAAGAGAAAAAAATGATAAATTCATCTAACGTGGGACGATTTATCGGAGTCTGGATTGAAAAAGTTCGAGACGTGTCTTTGAAATCTATATACGTGCATTGTAATGACGAACAGAATAAATTGACGTATAATATTAACGAATGTAAAATTCAAGGTACCGTATAAGATTTATAAATAAAAGATTAGCCATTTGGTCTATATATCTAGAATGAAATCCATGATCTTGATACATGAAATGGAAGCAGTTTTGCATTGCCAAATAAAGTTATTTGCTGTTATAACACATGGGCTGAAAAGTCCCGGGCCTAACAAAGTAAACACGGTTTTTTGGTTCAAAATTAGCTTTATTCATCAACGTAATCTCCATCAAGAGCAACGCATCATTCCAGCGCCGCTCTAACATTTCAATACCACTTTTGTAGAACGATTTATCTTTTACCTCAAAATAGGCCTTAGTTTCAGCGATAACCTCTTCATTCGTGCGAAATTTCTTATCGGCGAGCATTGTTTTTTGAGGTCTGCGAACAGCCAGTAGTCGCTGGGAGCCAAATCTGACGAATACGGTGGATGTGGGAGCAATTCGTAGTTCAATTCATGTAGTTTTGCCATTGTTTTGATTGATTTGTGACACGGTGCGTTGTCTTGATGAAACAAAATTTTTTTCTTTGCCATATGCAGTCATTTTTTTGCAATTTCGGCCTTCAAACGCTCCAATAATGCTATATAATATTCACTGTTGATGGTATTTCCTTTCTCAAGATAGACGATGAATATTACACCACGCAGATCCCAAAATACAGAGGCCATAACCTTTCCAGCCGACTGTTGTGCTTTCGGGCGCTTTGGACGAGGTTCAGCAGTTGCTGTCCACTCAAATGACGATTGTTTTGATTCCGGAGAGAAGTGAGGATCCATGTTTCATCCATTGTCACATATCGACGCAAAAATTTCGTTTCTTACGTTAAAAAATGGCCAAACACTGCTCAGAATCATCAACACGTTCTTGTTTTTGGTCAACAGTGAGCAAACGCGGCACCCACTTTGAACAGAGCTTTCTCATAGCCAAATGCTCATGCAATATAAAGCCAATACGTTCTTTTGATATCTTTACGATGTCAGCTAACTCACGCAACTTCACTTTTCGATCATTCAAAACGATTTTGTGGATTTTTTTGATGTTTTCTGGTGTTACCGCCTCATTTGGACGTCCACCGCGTTCTGCATCATCGGTGTCTCTACGACCACGTTTGAAGTCAGCAAACCAACGTTTTATTGTTGTTTCTGATGGAGCGGAGTCCCCATAACACTTTTCAAGCCATTGCTTCGCTTGAACGGTATTTTTTCCCATCTGGAAGCAGTGTAAAATTAAAACACGAAATTGTTTTTGATCCATTGTTTTGAAAATAACAAAAGTAGCGTGACTCTCACAATAACTCACAAACTAATGAATAGAATATCATGAAATTTTAAGAGCTGTCTTTTGAAGGTTAGTACTAACTGAGAGAAAGGTGACTGCCATAAAACTAGCGTCATCTATGTATTACGCCCGAGACTTTTCAGCCCATGCGTTACAACACTTGAATTCTTTGCTACATTGCTTCGTGTTTATTTTATGCTGGGTTGACTTTTAATAATTTATATAAGGCGTCTGTCTCCATATATGGAGGGTGTACGATGTTCTACCGTTAGCCTTAGTTAACAAAGTGTAGCTGAAACTGCTTTCGTACACCCTACATCTGCGTCTCGAGACAAAATGCGATCACGACGAACGCCCTGTGAATATGTCTGATATCTAAATCTTACCTTTTTACAAATACAATGAATATTTATGTTTAATAATGTTAATAAAAAACATTGCACTATGAAGCAATCATGTGTACTACATACTTAATATGTTTAAATCCTTCTATCGAAGCGAACACGGGCATTTTGAAGTTGCTGTATTCTTTGATCGTCTTGTTTACAAAGCATGGATCTTGTCCAATTGACGTGATACTGTTTACGATGGATTCTCATAATAACTAGAATTGTTGTTTGAGCTATTTCCATTCCGTTGAACTTGTATAGTCTTATAGGACTGTACAATTCAAACAAGAACTCTAGTTGTTATGGATCTTGTCGTCCTATCCAATAACTTTCTATGCATAAAATTTGACTTTAGTGTTATGGTGGCCTTGCTAATCATATGTGAGGTCTTTTAATCGAAGCGGAGAGAAAAATCGATATGCAAGCCTAAACTCTCTACAGACTCTATGCAGGCTCCAATATAAATGCCAAGATTGGGTAACATTCTAACTCTGGGTTTTCTTGGTCGAAAAAGCAATAACTTGTGTTTTGTCAGGATTCGGTGCTAACTAATGGTGGCCATAGTACAGTGTTAAATTTTTCAGATCTTCAATTACGGTTTTCATAGCTCCGGTGAGCGTGGAGAAGCTGAAGGAAAAATAAAGTTGGGTGTTGTTAGCATACAACTTATACCAACAATACTTTACGACGTTGGAGGTTACTAGTATACGTGGAAAAGAAAAGTGGACTTAAGATAGCTCCGTGAGGCAAACCTCGGGATATATTAATCTTTTCGGAAATGCGATTACGTCAATTTGCACAGTTTTTTCTTCTAAACCTCGTCTTGATCATTGTTTGATTCTCTATAAATTGATATCCTTTGGATATCAATCGTATATGTTTAATAGACGTCAGTATGTTTTCTTTAATGGATTCAACTCTCGCGAATTTATTCCTTGTTCGTGAGTTCTCCAGGGCTCGAGCATTGGGCCTTTAATATTCATTTTATTTATAAACGATATAACGACCCATATTCCATCACATGCTGTATTGTTCTCTGATGATTTGAAATTATTCTGTGCAGTGTCTACTCTTGAGGACATCTAGATGGTGCAGTGATTTCCTTCAGTCGCCGATACACGACCAAAACCTTCCACTACGAGCTTGATCAAGTGGTTGTTGAACGTGTTGAACTGGTTAAGTACTTGGCATTTTTTTTTTTGATATGCAACTTATCTCTTGACTTTCTTGTGCGTAACTGCTGACAAATTTTCAATCAAGGTGCATTAAAATGTATTATGCTCTCATCAGATCCTATTTGGAATGTGCGTTTGGGGTGTGGTCCCTCCACTATATGTTTCACAAACGTCTGTTAGAGATGGTGCAACGCAGATTCGCAAAATTTCTTTGGTTTCGACTAAATGGAATTTACCCACTTAGCGGGGTCGATCATGTTTTGTTATTGTCGGGGCTTAATTTACCCTCCCTTAACTTTCGACGCATATCTACGAGCATACTTTTTCTTAAGGAAGTTGTGTAACGGTCACATCGACAGTGCAGCAATAGCTCGACAAATATACTTTTCAACTCCACACTTTGGTGTTCGTAATGTTAATACGTTTTATATATCCTTGGAACGAATGTTTTGCTAAGGTCACCTATTTAAGTTGTTTAGGTTAACGTCAATAAACTTTCCTCACAGTGTGATATCTTTCACGATTCCATAGACACAATAAAAAAGCTAACATCTCTTCACTATAATGAATTTTTATTATTTTCTGTACACGTTTTGTATAGATTATTTTCTATTCACATATTTTTCCTATAATTGGATGTAAATTTGTTGCGCAATAAAGCTTATCATTATTATAACGCTCAATGTCTAGTGTGAATTATAGGACAAATATTGTAGGTTAACCAAGAAGTAGGCGCCAACGAATAAAAACGCTATTAAATACAGCTTTTCTTATGGTATTGGTGATATCATTCACGAAAAAGACAATTCCCTCTCTAATCCTACAGTTCAAGTGAATATCCTTGGCGTTAAATAGTGCCAAAAGAATGAAACACGTGTCTGTAAAAAGTCAAACACAACGATAAAAAGCGGGTACAGTTTCCCAACCCTTCTATCGAGCAATAGATGGATTGCTAATCCCGAGAGGGCGCGCGCACAAAGGGCAATGGATAGAGTAACTGCACATGTGAATGATTTCTTAGGCTTATCGTGGCGTATTAAAAACACATCTAAAAATGCCTAGAAAATAACATCAACGAACAAAAACGTTGTTAAATACAGCTTTTCTCATGGTATTGCTAAAGCTGTTATTTTCTAGACAATTTTAGATGTGTCCAACAGGATGTGTCTAACAGGTGCATGTTTATCAAAAAGTCGGGCAAGATTAGAGTTTTGAGAAGCCCTCAAATCAAATGTCAAGGCACTTTATACAGGTCTCTTATAAACTCGTTAGAGTTAAATTGTTTAAATGATCGCATATGGAAAGTCTTTTCTGATGATTTATGTATTTTTAAATTTACATCACCAAGATATACCCATATGATCAGAAAATGGAGCTAAATTAAGCCTGTCCTTTGGGCGTGGGCTTGGCTGTTAATTATTATTAGATCTAGAAGAGAAGATGAGATAGACGTGGCACTTGTAGGCGAATGAATTATCTGAATTATATCAAGAGAATTAAAACCTATCAACCGCTTACGTTAAAACAAGTCAAAAGTTTATAGCGATGGATTTACAGTCTTTGGATACAATTTTAGAATTATGTTGCTACGATAATAGGCTTTTTGTGTATTTTGATAGATGATTCTAGATTTACGAGCAATAGTGGACATCACTTAAAAGGATTATCACATTATACCACTCCTAATTCCTCCTCCATCACTTCGACCATTCCCCACCCTCCCGCCGATATGGAAAATGAAACACGTCCGTATACGTTCTCATTGAAATACATGCGTCTACGAGCTGTACGATTTCGTGCAAATTGCACATTCAGCTTAGCCGAACACAGATCGCGATTTGCCCCGGCGATATTAAATTAAAATCTTCTTCTGATGCGCGTCATTCGATTGGACGAGAGTTGAGGAACGGATAGGGTGATCGTTCGACATTGTGGTCACACACAATCGCGGGGAAGTCTGTCGTTTTTTCACCGTTTCGTGGGGGATAAAAATCGTACGTGCCTGTTGACGGGCGCCGTCCGCTACCGTGTAGACAAGGGCGGCTTTCGCTTGTCGTTTTAGATGGTTCTCGACGCTTGATGTTTTCGGATGTGAATTGGTTAAATTTTGATAAAAGCTGGGTGATATGGTGCGTGAGTCCTATGGTAGTGCGGTGCGTGTCTTTTATTACTTATGTTGCTTTGGTGGAAGACTTTATAATTGGGAAAATATTTACTTTAAACATAAATCAAGAGAAGGGTTGAGTTGAAAGATCACGTTTAATGACAAGCTTAGTATCTTAAACCTTATGTAACATTAGTAATAATAACGTTATTAAACCAGGAATGTTATAAATGCGCTACTAATTCTCAGAATATATTAGTAACTAGTTAGTGTCTAATTAACATGTTGTAAAGTCAGCCTGCCAAAAAATGTTGCTCTTAATTCCTTTAACCCGATGGATTGGTACAAGAACAAAGACCCCGGAAATATTTCAAACAAACAAATTGTATTAAATAGTCGTAACAGTTGTCGGGTTCCGCCGTGTCATTAGATTTTTTTGTCCCTGACGTTTCTCGAACAACTGCAATTCGCATTTTCAGAGGTACTGGCTTCGTTCACGTTGTTGCTGCTTTAAGTATGCGCCTCAGCTCCGCTGAATGGTTGCACGCATGCACGGCGAGCGCCAATAGCGTGACCGGATGCGCGCAGTGCCGTTGTCCATATTCGGTTCAGTTCAGCCCGTCGTCTCTGTTGATATTGTTAGGTTTTTTGTATATTTCAATGGCTTCCCTGTTCAATCGGCTAGAGTAGTTCTTAGTTAACATTGCTTAACATTGCTGATTATAGGCCTATAAGTATACTGCCCAATTTCGCTAAGGTATTTGAACATTTGCTTTACAAAGAAATATCTACCTGCATAACTCCTTTCATATCTGAGCATCAGCACGGTTTTGTTGCAGGTAGGTCGACGATCACTAATTTAGCATGCATTGGCCAATATCTTGGTGAAGCGCTTGATAAGCGAAAGCAGGTGGATGTTATTTACATAGATTTTTCTAAAGCTTTCGACTGCATTAACCACGAGATGCTACTACAAAAAATGGACAAATTTGGTTTTGGTTGATTGAGTCTTACCTTACTGGAAGGAAGTGTTATGTCTGCTACAATGGTTATTCCTCTACGCCATTTTCTCCAACATCAGGTGTTCCTCAAGGTTCAAATCTTGACCACTTCTCTTCAATTTTTATATAAATGATTTACTATCTCTGTTTACGTGTCACGTCTTAGCATACGCAGATGACGTAAAGATATTTAATACTGTTGGTAGCATTTTCGATTGTAAACATTTACAAGACAATCTTCTTCGCATTAATACTTGGAGCAAGGTCAATTATCTCCCTCTGAACATCAACAAGTGTACTGTGGTTTCCTACAATAACACTCACACTACTTTATACTATAACTACCAAATTAATGATGCAGCCATACCACGCAATATCAAAACTTTGGATCTTGGTGTTTTGTTTGATAATAGACTGTCATTTACGGAACATATTTCGTCCATGTGTTCATCTGCTTCCAAAACTCTCGGTTTTGTCATGCGTTCTTGCAGGCATTTCTCAGACTTAGGTGTAATGAAACGTTTATATTATGCCTACGTTCGTTCTAAGCTTGAATACGCCTCCATTGTTTGGTATCCCCGTTATTTACACCAAGAGCTTATGATCGAACGCGTTCAAAAGAAATTTCTAAAATATCTCTCCTTTCGAATGGACAACGTGTATCCTGCAAGAGGTATCGAGTATTATAGCTACTTGTTGAGCATGGTTTTCTATCTCTCGCTGACCGCCGCGAGCGTAACAGTGTGGAGTTTCTTTGCAGGATCCTGAAAAATACTGTCGACTCGCCAGCCCTTCTGGCGCAAATAAACTTTACCGTACCTACTCATCATACTCGCTACTTTAATACATTTCAAGTACCTAGAGCTAATACCAATATTTTGCTTAAGGCACCTCTCAGTCACATGGTGAGGAACGCAAACAAACGGGATCTAGAGCCATTTTTGTGAGTCTTTCTTTTTTTTTTTTGTTTCATTATTATATACATTTTCAGCATGTTATTATTGTAGGCAACACGATTTGAATTATTTTATTTTAAATAAGAATTGTATTGTAATTTGTCCTGTAATTGGCCCTTGGGCTGTTGGGCAATAAAGGATTATTATTATTATTATTATTAGTTGATGTTAGAACTTTTGTATCTTCGAGTGGATATGTTCGGCAATGACCGATATGTCTATTTGTTTTAAATGTACATTCCTCTCATGTTCCTTCCTTCTGGTGTTGATCGAACGTCCTGTTGTGCCGAAGTACACCTTCTTGCTTGAGCACAGTATGCTGTAAACCCCGGGTGTTGACATGTGGTTCCTTTTTTCCTTGACTTGTTGTAGTAAACTAGACACTTTTATTGTAGCTGTGAAAACCGTCCGGATGTTGAAACGCTTAAGTACTGGTCCTATCCTATTTGTAGTGTTGCTAATGTACGGTATGCTGTGTCCAACGTTTCTATTTCCCGATCATTCTTGTCTCTGGGTATAGCTTCACTCGTGATGGCGCAGTTGATTATACCCTCAGGATAACCGTTACACTGGAGTGCTTGTCTCAGGTGGTCCAATTCTTTTCGTAGCTTTAAAAACTTCAAATTTTCGTTATTTATACGATTATCATTATTTCACAATCTCCGAAAGAAGAAAACAACCGTAACTACGTTTCAAATGGCCGATCGAAGCGAATGATACAAAAAGGGATTCACGATAAGGTAACCAAAACGATGTGAGAATGGGGGAAGAGATCCCTGGCTTGTTTACATAGCTAACACGACCCCGACACCTTCCTGAATACCGAATGTCTTTTAAATAACATTATAGGATCTAAAAATGCAATAAATTTCGAATTTTAAAGTCGGCTCGATCACGTCGGAAACATTTTCGTATTTGTCGTTTTCTAAAGTGCTGCTTCGAATATACTGCGATAGTATAAATTTTATATTGCTAAATTTCGCGAAGTTCGCAACTGTTCCGCTATATGAAATGCAGTACGATACAAAGCGCAAGTACAAACAAGAAAATGCAATATAGACATTACAAACCGCAGCGTCTTAGCACTAGTTTTAATCAAAGAAAATTGTACGAAGGTGCATACAGCACTTCTTGCGGTGCGGTTACGAATATTAAAGGATTTAAATTGAAAGCTACGTAGAAAGATTACAGTGTGCACAGGTATACCAGGCTTGTCTGGAAACTAAATACCGTTTTGGAAAGAAACACATAAACATATTTTATTTAAAACAACATTTTTACATGAAAGAAAATTTCTTAAATTATTTCTAAATTATCTGTATAGTTGTAATGTAAATCAGAAGTCAAGTATCTAGGAATAACCTTAGACAAGACACTTTTGCGGAATATGCACATTGCACTGACTGCGAATAAGGCACCAAGAGCCTTAATGATATACCGAAATCTAGCAGGTACAACATTGGGCTGTAACACAAATATACTGCGATATATAGTGAGGCAGTAACATACGGAGAGATAACCTGCTTTCAGAAGGACACCCACGTTACAACCAGGAATACCCTTGATAAGTTACAACGGTTAGCATGTGTATGCATTACCGGAGCTATGTGAACACGCCCAACCACGGCCCGTTAGGTCATCTTAGACCTTACACCGCTACACATAGTGGTGGAGGGAGTGGCCCATGCGCCAATATACAGACTAACCAGGGCGGGGACTGAAGGAAACGAGACTCCGTGCCAGAGAGCTTGGTCATCTTGAGCGGAACACTGCCCTCTTCCAAGTCTGCCAAACGATGAAATGGCTAAGAAATATGGCTTTACAAAGAATTTTCTTACAAAACTAAGTAATAAGAATGGAAGAGAGAATCCTCCACCTACTTTCTAAAGGCAAATACCATTAAATGGTACACAGATGGTTCCAAAATTGACAGAGGAACGGGTGCAGGAGTATTCGGGCCAGGAACCAAATATTCACAGTCAATGGGAACGTCTAGCGTCTTTCAAGCGGAGATCAATGCGATTGGAAGTTGTTCTCAATTCAACCTCAACAGAACTATCGAAGGCAAAATATTGTAATTTTCTCTAATAGTCAAGCAGCCATAATGGTGGTGAGCTCTAACACCATCAGCTCGAAAATAGTATGGGAATGCCTAGGAAAACTAAATAACCTAGGCAGAGAAAACAAAGTTGCATTATGCTGGGTACCAGGACACACTGGAATCAGCGGCAACGGGAAAGCTAACCTATTAGCACAAAAAATCCGCCACAACTTCGTTTATGAGACCGGAGCCGTTCTGTGGTATAGAGATGAACACTTATAAAAAAGAACTCAAAGACAGGGAGAAGAACTTCAGAGTATTTCTTTGGGAAAATCTTCCTGGACTGAGACATTCCAAGGTATTCCTTGAAAACTTCAATAAGCAGAGAGCAACGACTATGCTAGAACTAAGAGGAAACGGACTACTCGTCCTCACAGGTTTTGTCACCTTAGGGAATACATGACAAGGATAGGTCTGAAACAGAATAGCGACTGCAGGTTTCGTGGAGCGGAGACTGAAAGTTCGGAACACCTAACATGTAACTGCACCGCGATTGTAGTGACCCATACCAGCCATGTCGGCGGAAATACCATCTCTGAAACCAGCACAGCTATTGAAATTTATTAAAGCTCTTAGACTGGATGGGAAGCTATAAGTGCATGCAAACGCAGACATTTATCATAATCCGAAAATCCGAATACAAGTTCCGAAAATCATAAACAAACTGCGTGGTTAAAGGTTCCAGCCGCCGGAAGCAGCAATTGATGCCTTCACAAACGTGATCTTGACTGTACCAATAAACGAGTGGAATAGCTGTTTCTGGAGTTGGTTCGACCTTACGCAAAAGAGTTGAAGAAAAATATACTTTTTAAAAGTTATTTACCAGCTCTATATCCAAAACTGAAAAAACAACTCCTGTTTGTAGAATATAATTGTTTTTCAATTATGTTTTAGGACAGGTAAGGTGCTTTATGGATACTCGTCTTTTAATAATGATCTGCATTAATGAAGTTATATCCAGGACGTCATAATAAATGAGAATGTTTATATTTTACATTCCCACTTAAAGAAAAATACCCGTAAATAACATTAGCAAAGTACGCAGCAAAATTCAACTACCAATGTTTTTGTTTCATATTCGGATAATATCAGCCGGCATTTTACGTTTATTTCCGTTTCCCTATACAGCCACTTTATGTACCTTTTACACCTTATTAACTTTCGTAACACAATAATCAACTCATTCTACCACATCATTTTCCGCCATAAACTGCAAATGACCCATTTCGTAACTACGATTTAGAAACGTTCTAGTATCCGAGGGAAAGTTTAATATTAGCTTAAGGGCTATGCCTATACGCTTAGATCCTGCGCTTCTATCTCGAGAAGTAAAGAAAAAGAAAAGAAGGAAATACTTAAGGTAGAAAAGGATTTTATAATCTCGACAAGAAACTTTTATTACGGTATCTAGTTTTTGACCTTTTCTTGCCTTCGGTTATTTTCTCTTTTGTTTGTTGTATAAATACTGAGCGTTTGGAGTTTGGTAACTCGCTAGGAATCCAGAAGTTACCGGAGGCAACAAATGGGAAAAAGTTCGGCGCATCTGGGGTGGACACGCCGATGGCTATTAATATTTTCCAAACATAAATCACGTTAAGCTCCAACTTATTCGGGAACACATAAATACGCACCATACTATCGTTAAGTATAAAATGGGGTTCTAGCAATTTTTTTTTATTGTGTATATCAAAAAATAGTTGTGCGTCATGATTTAACCAATCACGATTAAGTAGTCTGCAAAGCCTCATTCAAATCTAAATTTTCGGTCAGTATTATTACCTAAGCATTAATATTCATGAAATTTTAAACAGCTACCAAACTAAATATTTTTTAAAATTATTTAGTGTTTTGCCACAATATAATAGTCATCCGCAAGTTTGTAGCAGTGTCTTGTAACAGAAATAAAGCTGCTATAAAAGGTGAACGTTTATTATATTTAACCGTAGATGATGACTCAATATGATATGCTAATTTAAAATACAACATTCTTCTTGGGTTAACCGTGGTAGATTTGGATGCATAAAGTAGTAGCAACAGCCAAAAGGTATTTATTATTAGCGCGCCCTAATTAAAGGATTCAGATTCAAAATTATACATAAAAAAAGGTTTCTCTTTAATACAATGAGTTAATCTTTCAAAACAAGAATCTCGTAATTAAAAACATACTGCTATACGAAGGCTGCCTTTTTTCAAACTTCGATAGCTCATAAAAACAAAACCAGTAAATAAAAAAATGGATATATTACCATTTGCCATATCTACAAACGAACCTTCCTATCCTCTCTGCATAGAATATTCGTGGTAGTGAATCGAGTTGGTCCCTGACGTTGTTTTGAACTTGCTCCGTACTCTAGAAGCTCTGTCTTCCTAGCCACCTAGTTGTGGCTATACGCTGAGTGTTCAAAAACCCATAGAAATTGTTCTAGAAATCGTTGGGTTCCAGCAGCAGTGTGACGGCGGGCATTGTGATGAATGAGAAGAATTCCAGAATTCAGCATGCCTCTTCTTCGTTGTAACGTCTTGCAATAAACAGCTGCATTGATAGTAGTCCTCGGTTCCACCTTAATTCCTCGGTCAACAAGCAACACCTAGACACCTGTCCCACCTGGTTGCTCCCAAGACACTGAAGCCATAACTTTCTTTTTGTCGAATGTTTGTGTGAACTTTTTCGGCTTATTTGGTGAGTTTGAGTGCATCTATTGTTGCGGCTGTTGTTTTGTTCGTTTCTGCTTGAAGGAATTGAATTACACTACGTAATTCGCACCTGAAATGGCGTAATGACGTTGCAAGTGTCAGATGTTATAGTGGAGTCTTCCACCGCTCGCGTAAAATAAGAACAACTTGATTTTCAGGAATTGAATTGTGATTCGTGTTAAATTGATATAAAAGTATGACATTTTTCATTCATTTCTGTGCGAATCTCAGCTCCAATTTTTACCAAAATATATGGTTTCCTAAGCAATTTATCCCGTAAATGATACCACATTCTAGAAAATTTTAATTAAATTTTGGCAAAATTTTGAGACATCCATGTGCTCATAAACGTTTAATGAAAAATAGCTAAAGGAATTGTGTATATTTCCCGGCGCTGCCGCCAAAATTTTTTGATGGTATTATAGATAGAATTTTGAGTTGTTTTTGAAACTGAGCGCTAAATTTCTTGAAAAGCACCCTATTTACCATTAAACTGCAACTATAGGTTGAAAATTTTAGGTTGTTACGTTGGTTAAAAATTGCATTCTCCTTGAAGATGTAAGTAAAGGAATTCTGACGATCTTTATTCCGGATTCTCCTATAGTCCCTACTGAATAAAAACTAAAGACTGTTTAGAGGATTAGAGCCCCCTCATGGTTGCCGTATGTGTACATAAAACGAGAAAACCAAATTTCTTTAATCTTAAGAGCTCCGACTTTCTTCAAAGTTCAAAAATCCATATAAAAGCGATCTGCGGCCCCCTGCTAGCACCCGATTTTTCCCTAAACGCTTACTGAAAGGCAAGCTTGTCCACTGCTTACCGGGAATTATCTCTCCCAAACGACGTATAACGTACTTACTTCTTCCTCGGATTCGCGTGTATTTTTTTTCCCTTGCCTCGGACGAGCGAAATCACATTAGCGGAGTTTTAGACTTCGTCAAAGAGGACACCCTTATTACTATCCCACGGCGTTTCGCGGGGAGCTTCGAAAACAAGATGTACGCAGACGCAAAGAGCACGCGAAATTGAAGTCTCTACATGTTCCGGGGAGTATACCCCAGTTGGCGCAAAACCGCGTACTCCAGGCGGCTATGCGTCCCCGTTTGTTTACGAAAGGCTCGTCGTCGTGAAAAAGGAGGAAAAACTCGTACACGCATACATGTCCGTTTCGGAATACACGGACGAGCTTCGCGTTGTTTTTCGCTTTCGTTCTGTTATTGTTTGTGTCGTCGCGAAAGTTGAAACGAACGATCGGTTTAAATGTGTTTTTGTGTCTTAACGCATCCATCATGTTTACTTTAAGATATTAAAATGATGCGTAATTCTTGATGATAATCAGTGCTTAATATGCTGTGTAATCGGTGTGTATTAATCAATGTGTGCTATGTAATTCAGCTTGTTTTGTATAAATTGTAGTGGTTTTAGGATGAGATTAATCAGAGCTTAGTCAATTGTAAGTAAAATTTCAATCTTACCTTTCCTATACGAAGAGCGCCCATAATATATGAAGCAGAATCTTTTAAATTCAACTCTTTTCTATTTATTTTATAGGGAATTAATGACATGCTATAGCGATATACAAATTTACTTTCATAGCACTTCTAAGTGCAAATAATTTGCAACATCCTTAATCAATTATTTCTATTGGATTTTTGTTATTGTTGTAAGATGAAGACCGCGAAAGAAACCAATTTAATTTAATTTATTTCACTTATTTTGAGGTTTGGTTTTATTATATCAAACATATTTGGAGTATTGAAGGTGAGTATTCTGTTCCATTAAACTACTTTAAATTAAGAGCTACCAGTGAACTTTGTTTAACACATACAAATGTATCATTATTAACGAAAATTATTAACGAATACTGCAACAGAGGTATTACAACCTTTGAAGCATCTTTTGAATTCAAGCAGCAAAACCCACATTCAATACAACGCGGTGAATATCTGCAATGAAAAGCTAAACTGAAATAAATAAACATTGCGAAGATTTCTACAAAGCATAACTTTTTACCGAAATTGCAAAATAAAATCGATTAACAAAAGAAGAATGTTAACGTATTAATACCGCTAGAATAGAAAGCTGTTTTTATAATTTGTATTAAAACACGTTAAGAAATATATCTATGAATGCCTACAGTAGCTCGTATAAATCGTAAAAATAACTTGCTTCAATACGTTCGACGAATGGGGTAAGTAATAGGAATGCTACGCCTATAAATATGGAAGTTTGTTAGAAGTGTGGAACTCAGTCCTCTTCTTCGCTTCAGGTTTTAGGTACTTTGTCTGTTACGATACCTATGCTTTGTTTTGCCTGTTTATACCTCTCCTTTCTAAATAACTCCAAAGTTTCACTTTGGCTGACAACCTCTTATTCGAATTAATTTTTGTTTTCGTTTAGTCTCTGATATATGTCGAAGATGTTTAGTTCTGTTATTATATTTCCATTTCTTATTCTCTCAGATCTTGTGCAACTTTTGACTCTTCTCAAAAAGTTAATACCTTATGACTTGCTTTCTTGTTTTTTCTTTGTTGTCCGTGTTTCACTACCGTATTTGTGTGCCCTTTTCTGTTTTGTTTTTTTTTTCTAACGTTCTGCTGATTATTCCACATATATGTGTGAATTTATCCAGTTTGTGTTCTATGTATTTGTTTCAATTACAAGATATATCCGTTACAAGATACATACCGTTTATGATAATAATAGGATATTTACCCACAAAAGCCACGGTTTCGGGTTTATTTGCTGTTGTTGTCAGTTTTGGCAAATTTCTTGTACATCATCCTCTGTTTCTGTTAGGAGTACAAAATCTTCAGCATATAACACATGGGCTGAAAAGTCTCGGGCCTAACAAAGAAAACACGGTTTTTTTGGTTCAAAATTAGCTTTATTCATCAACGTAATCTCCATCAAGAGCAACGTAATCATTGCAGCGCCGCTCTAACATTTCAATACCACTTTTGTAGAACGATTTATCTTTTGCCACAAAATAGGACTCAGCGATAACCTCTTCATTCGTGCGAAATTTCTTACCGGCGAGCATTTTTTTGAGGTCTGCGCCTACAGCCACTAGTCGCTGGGAGCCAAATCTGGCGAATACGGTGGATGTGGGAGCAATTTGAAGTTGAATTCATGTAGTTTTGCCATTGTTTTGATTGACTTGTGACACGGTGCGTTGTCGTGATGAAACAAATTTTTTTCTTTGCCATATGCGGTCGTTTCTTTGTAATTTCGGCCTTCAAACGCTCCAATAACGCTATATAATATTAACTGTTGATGGTATTTCCTTTCTCAAGATAGTCGATGAATATTACACCACGCACATCCCAAAATACCGAGGCCATAACCTTTCCAGCCGATTGTTGTGCTTTCGGGCGCTTTGGACGAGGTTCACCAGTTGCTGTCCACTCAGATGACGATCGTTTTGATTCCGGAGTGAAGTGATGGATCCATGTTTCATCCATTGTCACATATCGACGCAAAAATTCCGGTTTGTTACGTTTAAACATGGCCAAACACTGCTCAGAATCATCAAGACGTGAGGAAACGCGGCACCCACTTTGAACAGAGCTTTCTCATAGTCAAAAGCTCATGCAATATAAGGCCAATACGTTCTTTTGATATCTTTACGATGTCAGCTAACTCAAGCAACTTCACTTTTCGATCATTCAAAGCGATTCTGTAGATTTTTTTGATGTTTTCTGGAGTTACCGCCTCATTAGGACGTCCACTGCGTTCTGCATCATCGGTGTCCCTACGATGACGTTTGAAGTCAGCAAACCAACGTTTTATTGTTGTTTCTGATGGAGCGGAGTCCCCATAACACTTTTCAAGTCATTGCTTCGCTTGAAAGGTATTTTTTCCCATCAAGAAGCAGTGTAAAATTAAAACACGAAATTGTTTTTGATCCATTGTTTTGAAAACAACAAAAGTAGCGTGACTCTTAGCAAAATAACTCACAAACTGATGGATAGAATATCATGAAATTTTAACAGCTGTCTTTTGAAGGTTAGTACTAACTGAGAGAAAGGTGACTGCAATAAAACTAGCGTCATCTATGTGTTAGGCCCGGGACTTTTCAGCCCATGTGTTAAGATAGAGTTTAGGGTGGTGCTCTGATTTAAAAGTATTCCGTTAGGTCATTTCTTTTTCCATTCCTTTATAATAACATCAATATTAAATAATGTTGGCGACACACAGTAGCTTTGTCTAACTACTTTGTTTGTTGGCATTTCCCTAGTTAATCTCCCGCCTATATTCACCACAACTCTGGTGTCTCTGTATAAACCTCTTATTAAATTATGTGGATATCCCTGTTCTTTCATAGTATTCCATAATTTACATCTGTTTACATTATCGAAGGCCCTCTCGAAGTCTATAAACCCTATGTGTGTTTCCTTGTTGTATTCCCTGTATTTTTCTATAAATTTTTGTAAGGTGAATATTTCGTTTGTGATTGATCTGCCTTTTCTCAAGCCCTTGCTCTTCTGTTAGTTCTTCTGCTATGATTTTTAGCCTAAACTCTATGTGTTTCTGTGTTGTATTCCCTGTGCTTTTCTATAATTTCTTATAGAATCAAATATTCCAGAATCTTAAAAAACATTAGTACAAAAATTAAAACTAAAAAATTTTGAAGTATTTTCTTTCAATATAAAATGGGGATCTTTTAATACTGAAAATGTAAAAAACGTGTATTTGAAATTTATGGTATTTAGATAGAATTTTATAAAACGATTAATTAAGATTCACACAATTTACTCATCGGACGATAGTGTTCAAGAATTTTCATTTGTTTTAATCCAGTATTAGATAAATTAATAATTTAGTAATCTGTGGAGATTTTAATATTGAAGACGTGTTTAGTTTATGAAGTTCATTAAGTGTGTTTAAGTTAAAGACTCAAAGGTGTCAACTCAAAATAGTATCATTTCATGTGCATTTCGCTGATTATATCGGATTTTTTTTATCATTACACAAATATTTTCCCTCTGTGTAACTTTAAAAAAATAATTGTCAATGAGTTAGCAGGATAGTAGGCAACCACACATACACTCATATTAAACTAGCGAGAACCTTGAGTTCCTAGCAAATAAAATAACTACTCTGCAACGTTGACGAAGAAGTTATTTTATTCTAACGAGAATGATCTGACAACGAATTGAAATTATTTGCTGTTATTTAAGGACAACCTCCACCAGGCAATCATACCTAAAACTTTTTTAGTCCTAGCTACTAGGGAGTCGTATTTTCGTAAGTTTGATAAGGGTGCTGTCATAGCAGAGTACAAAATTTTCGACAATGTATGTACATCATATTATCCATGGCGTATCTAACTTTGGAAAACTTTCAACGTTGTGGGAATAGAACTGGAATAGAGTATTATAATTTAATATTTTGTTTTTATCTTCTACCCAAAGAGTTGGTGGGTTTGTATTTTGGCGAGAGTGCCTACGAATAATGAAACAGTTTGTATCATATATGCAAAGTGCATCCTCTTCCATCTTCAAAGACATTAGTTACTATAATTATAAAACCTTGCAACGGTCCCATGTCTTACACGATTTATAGAGATTTTTTTCTTAGTGTACTTATCAATACTCTGTTCTAATTTTTCGCAATTTTGCAACTTTTATTTAGATATCTATTCTCGTTGGTAAGTGTGTGTTCGAATAATTTGTATGTTAGGATGTTCCCACGATATTTCCCTAAATCGTCGCTTTCTGTAAGAAATATTAGTTTTCTCTACGAAGGATAATAATCCATTTTTTCGTCCTTTCAATATACTTCTTTGCAGTAACAGGAAACATCAATAAAATATGGTAAAAATTCAATGTTAAGGTCACTAGTTTAGTGAAATTTAAAATTCTATTGGAAATATAATAATCATGGAAATGAACGCATGTTGAAATATTATGTAAACAACATTATTACTTTCGAAGAGGTATGCGTTAATTACTTAGGGATTGTTAATTGGCTGGTGAAGAGCTGATGACGATAAAATATAACGTTCAAAATCTTTAAATCACGTAAATTCGAGTCTTCTTCGGCGGCAATGAAGCTGGTGTGTGCCACTCCGCACATTGTCGCTTTGTTTCAGGATCGTATTGGAAATGGAAAGGTTCTCATTGTGGAACAATAAAGAGACACGACGCAGGTTGTAAACAACCTAACAGAGTTACGCAACACATTAAAATCATTCTTATTACTTCTGAGACATACCTCGTATATCCCATCAGTTTTTGTATATGTGTTAATAGAACTTTTCTTGCTGTGGGATCTCCGGTAAAGATACGAGGACGACCTGAAATGTTTCCGGAATCGGCAAGAGATGGCGCTCGAAGGTTGAAGTGAATTCATTGGTCGGCACGAGTAACCATTTTCATGGCAACTGCAAACGTGGCCGCATAAGCACAAGTGACGAACCACGCTGTGGACGCCCAAAAACCGCTATCAACGATGGTCGACAAGATTCATGATGTGGTGTTAGCCGATCGCCGATTGAAGCTGAAAGAGATAGCAGAGACAACAGGCATCTCAGAAGAACGCCTCACTGAACCAGTGAGAACATCAGTAATGGTACCTTCCAACGTATCATTATTCTCTACCTTAACAGTAATCGAGATGTCGTCTGCATACAAAGAAATAGAATGCTGCGTTACTTCTGGCAGATCGTTCATATAAAATGTAAACATATGTTCCTAATATTGAACCTTGCAAGATGCCTTGGTGTGATTTTGTAGCCAACGTAACTGATAGCTTTCTCCGAATTTACTTGTAGGCATTGCATTCTGTTTGTTAAGATCTCTGAAGGTATGTACGATCCCTCTGAAACACATTCTTTTCAGTTTCCCAAGTAAAATCTTATGATCTACGCTGTGGAATGCTTTTGATAGTTCAAGGAAAACTCGGGCTACCTCATTTTTTTTCAGACATGGCTCGTGTTATTTTAATGATAAGAATATAGTACCAAGAAATAGGGTAATCAATTTCAGTTTGGAATATGTTTTTCAAATAATACTAAGTTTCCTTCTGTTGATTTTATCATCTCTTCTTGTTACAATAAATAGACATATGTAGGTCTTTAATAATCCGAGCACCTTATTCTTGGACAATGTCGGATCGATCTTGATATCTCGGCAATCTACATTAATTAATCATTTGGCAATTTAGGGCTTCCTATTGTAAGGAGCTTTTACAGCTAATTTAATGTAGGTAAATGTTAATTAATCAAATTTAATTTAATCGTAATAAAGACCAACGGTATTTAATATAACCTGACATAATGAGAAATTTATTGAATCTAGTATATGCGTTTATTAATCCTTTGTATCGTTAATTATCTCCGTCTCCATTTTTGGTTTCGTTCGTTGGATCCGCGTGTTGTAAAATTATTAATTACGTACAGGGAATTAATTATGTTGGGAAACAAGCTGAAGTACGGAACAACGAAGTGACTTGTACTAGAGGACAAAGCCTTTTTAAAAGCGTTCTTTTTGTGTACATATTAAAACGCTAGATAATATGAAGGAAATAGCGTTTCCCTCTCCTGAATAGTTCTAAGCAATTCTGAATATTTCAGATCTCATTCGCTATTTCTTCTCTTAACTTTGAATTTGCTTCATTAAAGCTTATCTTTATCTTACACATATGTATATATATATATATATATATATATATATATATACAGTGAACGACCACTATCACTGAATTGGCAGTATCTGCTTTCGTCTGAAAAAATGACAGACGATTGCCCAAGCCATTCGGCGCCGTCTTTGAAACGCCGTAAGGAGAGGTTTTTTCTTTGCCACCCTTTTATACATCCCCACACTGTGGAGGTATCGCAGAACGGTGCGCTGACTTTTCTGTGAAGTTGCCGCTAGCTCAGCTGTACTTTTTCGCGGTTCTCTTAACACTTCGCGCACAAGCACTCTTTTACTTCTTTCCGAAGGTCTGGTACGACCTGGAGTCGGCTCCACTGTTGTTTTTTCCTTGCGTTTAAATTGTCTAATCACACGGTTAACTGTGGACAACGGAATATTTAAAAACGTACTTATTTCACGTTGCGAAGCGCTGCGTTCACTCTGGCCAACGATGCGAGCCCGGGTGAAGTTGCTAATATCACTTGAACCTTGTAAGCGAGGCATAGTTGTTACGATACTAAACTATGACGAATTCCTTCCGATACATCTACCCCTACCCTAATGACAAGAGAAAGTTCTTAATTCGTTCTTAGAATTTAGCTGTTTACATATTTATACCGCTTTACCTGGTGTCTATTTTATTCCGTCACCCTAGTGTACAAAAGCTTCCGATGTTTTTCATTTACATTATGTGAATAACAAAGAAAGCTAAGACTATAGCATGACTTACAATTAGCTCGATTCTAAACATGGCAATGGCCGCTATCTTACAGGACGATAATTCATCAGCGTCATTCATCTAAACCAAACTTTCATTTTTGATTAGCACCATTTAATTGGCACGTATTACTTTCGGTCACTAACACTTTTTCGATCGCTGCTACAACAGCTTGTTTTAAAATCTTTAATAATTAATTTTATAAAGTTTTGTTCTTTGTGGACCACTGAGCTTTTCACTACTTCGACTTCCTCTATTATCGAGAAAGAATTGTGCGTTTAACGATGTTATCCTCACAGCGATAACATTTATCGGATATATTAAAGCAGCGATCTGATCTAACACAATAAATTACGCTAAAATAATTTTTGATTTAGTCTGCTTTATCTTACTCCATCGTACATACATATCTTCACGCTTCTCGAGAATCGGGGTTAGTTTGCATAGTTCTGCCATTGGACTCGACGAGATATAACGGAAGAGGGTCATGCTTTCGTATTCGATCTCCCCGAAAAAGGCCAACACACCGACGAACATACACGGTCAGAGCAAAAGGCCAATTTAAATTCAAACAGTAACCTGACAGGAGAAAAAAGGAGGTGGAAAAAGGAAACGATTTCCATTCTTCCTATGTCCTTCCTGCGCTTCCGTTTCTCTCCACCAACTGTATCTCTCACGTCACGTACACTCGGCGACAGAAACATAACTCACTGTACAACTGCGGTGGAATGGTCGATCTTTTATTTTCTGCGACGTTCTATTGTACTTGGATATGTATATTAGATTCTAGCCGATTGTTACGTTGCTTGCTTTAGCAATAAGTGAGGTGTTGCATATATAAGCTGTGATCAATGCTTGGTGTGGAATATGATTAAAATATCGGTTGAAGATATAAGAATTTTAACACGCACAAGTAGGTGTATTATACGAGGGGAGGTCCAGAAGTTCGTGGAATGGAGGGGATGGAGTGGGGATAGGAGCGCTCGCTAGGTGTCATTTTGATTGGCGACTCATCATTAGTAAGTTAAGTTGCAGCCCTATAGCGTCAGTCGTTTACGAATAGTTGCCTGCTAAACAAGTCAATCCGGAAGAAAACTGAAGCTATGGAGGAAATTGAATACCGTGCTGTGAATAAGTTCCTTACAAAGCAAGGAAAGAACGCTCAAACCATATTGTATGAAATGGAAACCGTTTATGGGGAACAGTGCCCTAGTAAATCAATGATTTATAAGTGGCGTGGTCTTTTTAAACATGGTCGGGAGTCGATTGAAGACGACTCCCGCTCAGGACGGCCAGTTGAAGTCACCACATCAGACATCGTCGAAAAATTACAAAAATTTCTACTGCAAGATGCCCGTTTGAAGAAAAAACAATTATCTGCATTAGTTGGAGTATCAGATACCACCATTTTGCGTATCCTACATGACCACCTGGGTATGACAAGTCAGTGGAAGATGGGTACCGAGAATGCTAACGCCGCTGCAGAAACAGCAGCGCGTCTGTGCGTCCAAACAATTTTTGGAGCTGTGTGGAGACGAACCCGCACAGATTTTGGAGCGGATTGTTACTGGAGATGAAACAGGGGTTCATCACTTTGACCCTGAGTCCAAACAGGAGTCCATGCAATGGCATAAAAAGGGGACACCACCGCCAAAGAAATTCAAAGTGCGAGAATCGGCTGGAAAGTTGATGGCTACTGTTTTTTGGGATTGTGAGGGGATATTATTGATTGATTACAACGAAAAAGGTAAGAGCATAACCGGAGAATATTACGCAGCGATATTAGAAAAATTAAAGGGGGCCATCAAGGAAAAACGTCGAGGAAAATTGACCAAGGCTGTGTTGCTTTTGCAAGACAATGCGCCGGTTCACAAGAGCAAAGTTGCAATGGCTGCTCTGCACAAGCATGGCTTTCAATCAATAGTCCATCCACCCTACAGTACAGACCTGGCACCTAGTGATTTTTATTTGTTCCCCAATTTAAAGAAAAACTTAAGTGGAAGAAAGATTTCCGACGACAATGAGGTAAAGGAGGAAATTTTGGCCCATTTCGAGGCGAA
Source organism: Trypoxylus dichotomus (assembly GCA_023509865.1). Classification (NCBI taxonomy): domain Eukaryota; kingdom Metazoa; phylum Arthropoda; class Insecta; order Coleoptera; family Scarabaeidae; genus Trypoxylus; species Trypoxylus dichotomus. The sequence continues at coordinate 44,079,420 of CM042081.1, forward strand.
AAAGAAAAATATTTTATGATGGTTTAGAAAAATTAATTCATAGATCTAATAAATGTATTGTGCTTAAGGGTGATTATATTGAAAAGGAAAAATAGATTTATTGTTTTATTTTATTTAAAACCCTTTCATTCCACGAACTTCTGAACCTCCCCTCGTAAAACTAGATAGCCTACATGCTTAATGTAGTCTCGTGCAAGTTTTTCTGTAATTACATAATTGTTCTTGTTCGGATTCCTGAATATTTAGCAAATCGCGTAAAGTAAATTATGACAGAACTTTTCAATTCTTGGAATGACGTCGATTACTGTCTGAACGAATTGAATGACATCAATTGAGGGATGATTACTTAGTAATACTGTAATGGCTTTATTGCACTTTAATCTGTATGTTACTGTGTCCTTCTGTATTTAGTCAAATGTAATTTATTCTATTATAACCAAACCTCTGTGTGATTTGTATATAATTAGTTCGCTTAGGTATAGGTAGAAAATGCTGTATAGTAAAAATCCCTTTCCATTACCTCAATCGGCTAATTAAGGTTCTATTCAATAACAAGCTATTATGCTAATTATTCTCGACTTCACATATCGGGTAGTATTACGACCTACAATACACATTGTCGCTGCACCATCGTTTACAAACATCAGCAGTCTTTCGGTTGAAAGTTGAAATTCTGTTTATATTAGTTTCAACCGAAATATTTTCAAGTCTTTCCGTAATTGCTGCGGCTTCGTTACGATTGAATCGTAGAACCACAGATTTTACATGTTGGAAATTCTCGCAATAATAGAAAGCCTATGTTCCCCAAAGTGTGAGAATTACTTTTATTGGCTGCGGAATTCTCGAATTCGTTTGAGAGATTTCAAAAACACTTTTTTGGTCATTGAAATTAATGCATCCGCCCATGAATAAGATCATCGAATTCTGTGTGCCACACAAGGTATAAAGCATGAACTTTACACGCCACATGTGAAAGTCTCACAGTTTTCTTAATGGGAACGACCTATACTACATATTGTCGGTACACCATCACTCACAAACACCAATAGTTCGTCAATTGAAAGTTGGCATCCTTTTGGAGTATCTTGTGCTACCCTCCTATTTGGTTAGTCAGTGTACTTTTCTAATCTTTTACTAGCTAATGCAATGGATATCTCGCTTTAACAGGATCTAAGACACTAACTGTAATATTCAAAATAGAATGCTTTTTTTCGTTTGTCGTTTAGTCGACACATAACCACAGATGTTTATCTTCTACCACAGCTTTGATTATGTTTTCGTTATCGTTATGCACAGCTGGCATGGGGTTATGTAACGCTGGAAATGGTAGCTTCCAGTTGCAACTATACTTATTCCAGAAATCATGAAACTTGATACAATTGGATTCTATTAGTTACTGCAGTCACTCCGTACAAATCATTTATCACGTATATCTGGAGTACCACAGGGTAGTAATTGAGATCCACTATTCTCTCTAATTTTTATAAATTTTTATTCGCTCTTTATCTTTTACTGCAGTTTTGATCATGTTTTCCATGTCGTTACGTACAGCTGGCATACAATTGGTTCTATAACGCCATCCGGGATGGTAGCTTTCAGATGGGATTGTATTTATTCTAGAAGCTATGAAACGGTTGCTAATAGAGTAGATGAAGTCTCGATTATCATGAACAGTAAATCAAATATAAATTACGTTTTAGGTGGTGCATTAGCTTTCTTATTTTGGTATTATCCACTCTTCACATAATCCTACATTTGTCCCAGCACATCAACAGTTTAACACAAACTTTGCAGTACATGCTACCACGTCCGTCATTCTTAATAACTATACGCCCGCCTTATAACAAAATCTACTCTCTACTAACTTATAATTCTATAATCCATCTGTCTTAATATAATACACTGGTGGGGGCGCTGCGTACTCAATACGTACCTGGTCTGTCGGAAATCACAGCCAAATCGAGGTCAACGTCCAACTCATCGTTTTTCACATTTAGAAATATTTCTATACGCAAGAGCAAACACAAGAAAGAACTAGGTCATATTATTTTGCTGTATTTGCCAACGAACGTTGCTACACTTCTATCGAGGAATGTACGTGGCAGCCGCGCTCGAGAATGAAATATTTCCATCTTCAGCGAAGCGTATAGACGATTCGCGTTTTGACGATTTGAAATCGAGTCTTAGCACAGACGGACGACAGCTCCAAAGCTAGTGACATCCGACGTGTCATAGGAAAGATGCCAGTAGTATTAGCGTTGGCAGTACGTCTGGTGTGCGTCCGGAGTGATAAATATTTACAGCATCGTCCTGCTGCGCTACGGACACGGATACCTGCCGGTTGACGTTATATTCGGCCATAATGTGTCCAGTGACATATTCACCCGTCTCCCTCGATCTATCTTCATTGCCGTTGGGGGCGAGAGATGAGGTATTAAATACGACATCACCGGAGATTGTCAGATGGGATCCAATTTATTTTTTTCCGAAAAAAGCGCCGCCGAATGTTGGAAATCATTTAAATTAATGGCGTGTGGGCCTGACACGCGGAAGAAGTGTGTATGATGTGTTTTTCTATGTACTAGAGGAACAAAAGTGGACGGCCTATACATTTTGAGAGATGATTTTTCTTTTTTTATTTTTGAAGAATCGCACAGGGCTTTTAAAATGTTAAGTTGCGTTACTGTGACTACGTTGAGCATATATTTTTTTGTTGTAGAAAAGAACTACATTATTCTGTAAAGCAACTTGTCTAGATTAAGTTAGGTAGATGGGTGCTGTTGTGTTGGCACCGCTATTATTCTGTCAATGTTATGATTTGTTAATAATTTGTTAATAAATTCCATGTAATTTTGTTTATAACTGATAGTTTACGGTCAATTTTGACATAGAGAGCCAAAATGAATATTTTCGAAATATTTTACTTCTTTATTTTCATAAAGGTAAGAAAACGGCTGAGGTTCATAAAGAGGTGTGTGAGGTTTATAGTATATGTTTCTGGAAATTTTTCACTCAAAAATGACCAACATTCTGCTCGACCTTCCGAAGTTGATGACAAAATGAAAGCCGTAATTGCATCGAATCGTCACATAACTGTGCAGAAGATTGCGTAAAAATTAAATGTGTCACACGCAACAATTGACAATCACATAGGATGTTAACTCGTCAAGAAGCTACATATTTGAGTTCTGCATCAATTGAAAGAAATTTACTTAATACAACGAATCAATATTTGCTATACGCATTTCAAACGTAATGAAATCGACCCCTTCTTGAAACGAATTATTGGAAATGAAAAATGGATTGCATACAATAACACTTTTCGAAGAAGGTCATGGTCCAAGCGTGATAAATCAGCACAAACTTTGTCGAAAGCTAAATTCCATCAGAAAAAATGATGCTGTCAATTTAGTGGAATTACAAAGGAATTCTATATTTTGAGCTGCTTCCACGTAACCGAATGGTAAATTCCGATGGTAACTGCCAACAGCTTATGAAATTAGACGAAGTAGTTAACGAGAAAGGGCTAGAATTAGGAAATCGTAAAGGAACTGTATTCCTCTACGATAATGTGAAGCCTTATAACACATGGGATGAAAATTCCCGGGCCTAACAAAGAAAATACGGTTTTTTTGGTTCAAAATTAGCTTTATTCATCAACGTAATCTCCATCAAGAGCAACGCAATCATTCCAGCGCCGCTCTAACATTTCAATACCACTTTTGTAGAACGATTTATCTCTTGCCTTAAAATAGGCTTCAGTTTCAGCGATAACCTCTTCATTCGTGCGAAATTTCTTACCCTTTTTGAGGTCTGCGAACAGCCAGTAGTCGCTGGGAGCCAAATCTGGCGAATACGGTCGATGTGGGAGCAATTCGAAGTTTAATTCATGTAGTTTTGCCATTGTTTTGATTGACTTGTGACACGGTGCGTTGTCTTGATGAAACAATTTTTTTTTCTTTGCCATATGCGGTCGCTTCTTTGCAATTTCGGCCTTCAAACGCTCCAATAACGCTATATAATATTCACTGCTTATGGTATTTCCTTTCTCAAGATAGTCGATGAATATTACACCACGCACATCCCAAAATACCGAGGCCATAACCTTTCCAGCCGATTGTTGTGCTTTCGGGCGCTTTGGACGAGGTTCACCAGTTGCTGTCCACTCAGATGACGATCGTTTTGATTCCGGAGTGAAGTGATGGATCCATGTTTCATCCATTGTCACATATCGACGCAAAAATTCCGGTTTGTTACGTTTAAACATGGCCAAACACTGCTCAGAATCATCAACACGTTCTTGTTTTAGGTCAACAGTGAGCAAACGCGGCACCCACTTTGAACAGAGCTTTCTCATAGTCAAATGCTCATGCAATATAAGGCCAATACGTTCTTTTGATATCTTTACATTGTCAGCTAACTCACACAACTTCACTGTTCGATCATTCAAAACGATTTTGTGGATTTTTTTGATGTTTTCTGGTGTTACCGCCTCATTTGGAGGTCCACTGCGTTCTGCATCATCGGTGTCTCTACGACCACGTTTGAAGTCAGCAAACCAACGTTTTATTGTTGTTTCTGATGGAGCGGAGTCCCCATAACACTTTTCAAGCCATTGCTTCGCTTGAACGGTACTTTTTCCCATCAAGAAGCAGTGTAAAATTAAAACGCGAAATTGTTTTTGATCCATTGTTTTGAAAATAACAAAAGTAGCGTGACTCTTAGCACAATAACTCACAAACTAATGAATAGAATATCATGAAATTTTAACAGCTGTCATTTCAAGGTTAGTACTAATTGAGAGAAAGGTGAATAAAACTAGCGTCATCTATGTGTTAGGCCCGGGACTTATCAGCCCATGTGTTATATGTATATATATATATATATGTATATGTATATGTATATATATGTATATGTATATATATATATATATGTATATGTATATATATATGTATGTATATGTATATATATATATATATATATATAAAAGTTGGCGATTAATATTTCGAGAATAAAATTCAAAGGTCGACCTTCATGCCACACCGCCCTCGGTAACGTACATGAATATACATAAGCAGGCGATTTCGAAATATTTACTTTCCTTTTACATCGACGAAAAATAAACGTTTTCCATCCGATTCGTACGCAATCGAAATTATAAATCGGTATTGGTTATTGCGGCGCAATCGGAACATCCTGCGCCTCCAGGTTCGACGTAAATGCGTAACAAGCTGCGGTAGGCCTGGAAAAAATGGCATTTTTCATTAGAGTCTGGTACGCTGAAACAAGCTAATTAGGAAAATTTATCACCCGACGCACGGACGGCCGCAAACAGAAAGTAACGATTACGTCTATCAAAGGGTCGGTTGAATTTTCAATTCAGAACATGATTAATGGATGGAAACAGCAAGCTGTGTTGCCTGTCAGTTGATGTAGCGAAATCGAAAGCACGACAAGGCGAACAGTGGGAAGACGGATATCTCGTGAAGTTCGTTAAATGAAAAGTACTCCAATGTATTCGCTGCAGTCGCGGTATAGGATTCGAAAACGAACCAATTTACGAGAAATTAAAAAAAAAATAAGTGCGCTGTCACATTTTCCGTTTTGTAGTTGTGATCTTCGACGTAAAATCTGAATGAATAAATCAGAATAAATTTTAATTTGCGTTTACTTGTCTGTTAGAATCAACATTTGTGTAAGTGCGACTTGTAAGTTCATTACATCCCAAATTTTGATTTTAAATAAATCGACATCAATTACCGACGCAGAACATCATAACCAATAGACCAGGGGATTGTTTTTGAGTCCAAAACACTTCTAAAACCTAGATGTCCTAATTAAAAGTAATTTGAACTCACAAGGTCACTAGGACATGGGTTCAAATCCTACCGATACTAACCTTTGCAGAAAAACATTTTTAGATTTTTATGTTAGTAATTACAAATAAATTGTAATTTATCGTTAAGGATTTGGCAACATAAATTTCAAACTAATTTACGCTCAGTTACGTTTATTAACGAATATTTTGCTACCAATTATTTTTTGTGGAGCAAACGATTAAAAGAAACGGGAAAATTGCACCAATATATATCTAAAATAAAAGAAAAATAGAGGAGATGAATTAGGGACAGCTTAGTGAGCATGAACCTTCAATCTAAAATAGGTAGAGAAGCATTAGGCACTGCAATAAAACTGAACTCAAAAAAATGTCCGGGTTTGTACATACATTTGTTGTATTATGCTACAGTGCTTGCGGGTCACAACTGGCTTTAAGTTGGCCGGAAAATGAAAAAAACAAAAAATAAAAACGTGCTTGGAGTATAAAGTAAAATAGATAAGAAAAATTTTATCCTTTTTCTTTCTGTCTGCAAAAAAACCAAATTTCACAAACACAAAACCCGCAGTTAGATTTTATGAAGCAAAATATGTAAAAAAACGAAATACAGAGAGAAATTACAATTTTTATGTTTTATTATTCAATCCGGGATGTCGTCTCGCGGGCCAGGTTCGTATTGAGTACACAGCGCCAGCGCAGTGTAATGTAATAAAAAGTATAGAATTATAAGATAGTACCCAGCGGATATTTATGTAAGACGGCCACATAACTATTAAGCATGACGGACGTGCTAAAGAAAGAAACCCGATTACTGAATAACGTAGTGCAAAAAATTATTGATGAATTTCCCGATTTATATTATAATGGTGCTAAGATATAGTGTAAATAGGATTAGAAACAGGCTATGAAATCTCCACAGCACTATGTGCTTTATAGGACGAAAAAGAAAAATATTAAGACAAATTTATAGTAATAGTTTTCCAGCAGATTCATTAACTCAGTTCAGCGACCGTTTTATTTACGCAAATAATGATTCATTAGAAATTCATGCTCTTTACACAAACATAATCATTTTCCGAAAATGTTATAGAAGCCCACTCAAATTTGCAGATACTTAGACTGACTAATTACAGCGGTACTTAGCGTACGCCTATGGTTTACGACACTGTTTACGCGCTCTACTTATAATCGCCTTGTAAATCTCCGACTTTGTATCGTTGAGTTCTTATAAAAAGAAGTCCTTTAAATTAAATCAAAATTTAAAAATTGCTTAATGTTCAATCTGGAAACATACTGTAGTGAAATAGGATACGTATTATGCCGTTAGTAACAACGAAATGATACCACAAATTAATTCGTTGTTAGCCTCAAATATGTAGGTCACAAAGCGTAATCACCATTCGTAGAATTTTCCACTTCACCGCGCATTATTTAGGCGCTTAATTAAAAGAATTAGTTTCGGTCGATTTAAGAACGACCGCATCTACGCAACGGTAATCTGTTTCAGGAGGGTCTTCAACCCCTAATGAAATATTCATTCAATCGAAATATTAAACTTTGAAATCGTTTCGTTGTAGCAGAGGAACTGAAGGAAAAATATACAATTTTGATTCGCTGTTCCCCCGAATCTAATCATCCTGTTTTCTTTCTTCCAAGGCTAAATTCGTTACAGTTAAAATCCCCCGGAAATACAGGTAGGGTAATCCGCTATTTTGTTTGTAATGCTTGTAATTTATATATTTTATGTCATTAGGTTTTTTGCAACTGTATGTGTTAGCTTTAATGTTATTTATTTTTCTCTCTTTGCAAAATATGTACATAATTTTATTTTATAATATGTATGCACATCACACATTGTACAGTGAAATTCCCCTTCGCGGACACCCCTCTTGCACGGACACTTCCCTTAAACGGACAGTTTCTCTTGGTCCCGACCGGCTCTCATATAATTTCTATTGTATTAACTCTTTCTTGGACGGACATTCTCTTGAACTGACGCGGAGACGAGAAAATGTTCTGTTAACCGGACAAGAAATAAAGAGAAATAGCCCCTTCTTTGGGACATTCCACATTCAGTGCTTCTTCTGGTTGGCTCAATAAATGTATAATCCCGCCACAATAAAAGTTTTAAAGCGACTTCGGGAGAAGGAGCTTCGGTTAATGCTAAAGTTGTTTCATCGTTTTTGAAAAAATGTCCTTTGATTAAGGGATATTCACCGAGATACATCTATAATGCCGATGATGCAGGCCTGTATTTTAGGGCTCTACCCGACAAAACGCTCACATTAAAGAAGGAAAAATGTGTTGGGGGTAAGTATCCCAAAGAGAGGTTTATAATTTTGCACTGTGCAAATATGGCGGGTGAAAAAGAAAAACCCCTAGTCATTAGTAGGGCAGCTAAACCCAGAGCTTTTAAAAACATTAATATAATTAACCTGCCTGTAACTTGGAAATACAATAAGAAAGCTTGGATGACAGGACAAATTATGACAGAGTGGTAGCAAGACCTAAATTGGAAAATGGCTAAAGAAAAAAGAAACATTTTGTTATTTTTAGACAATACAGAATCTCATCCGAAAGACGTCCGCTTAAATAATATATAATTTACTCCCTAATTGTACATCAGCTTGTTAACCGCTTGACCAGGGGATTATAAAGAATTTTAAAACTTATTACCGAAGTCTAATACACAACATTGAAACTACTGGTACAGCTTTTGGGTTAACAAAGAAAATTACACCACTGCACCATGCAATTTATTTGGCAAAAACCGCTTGGTAGCAAGTAACCAAAGAGACAGTTTAAAATTGCTTCCGCAAACCAGGATTTAATCATGTAAATATGCAAAGTGAAGACCAGTTAACTGAGGCTTATACATCTGACCTAGAAGACGATTTGCTTCTTAGTGTACTTTCAGATATCCTCAAAAATAAGAATTTATTGAAATTGACGGATAATGATAACCTTAATGATTTTTTGAACGTAGATGAAGATGTGTATGTTGAAGCTCCAGATTCAGAACAAGATATTGCAAATCCAGTTGAAATACAAGAACTTTCGGAAGATTCTGATGTCGATGAGGTTCCAGTGCCAGAAGCTATCCCAAATTAGGGTAAAGCTATTACCCTGACCAAGCAGTTCAAAAGTTTTGTCGAAAATCACAGAGATACAGAGTCTTTGGAGGTTCTTTCTAAACTAGAAATACGATTTCAAGACGCCATTTTAAAGAAAAAGAGAAGACAAACAACAATATATGAATTTTTGCGTCCTTAAGGTGACTATTCATTTCATTGTTTTGTATTACATACTACATCGATATATCTATGTACATATATTATACTTTGTATGTACTTTCTTTTTTTAAGTTTAAAGTTTCTTATTTATTTTAAAAACATTTATATACATATACGGTTTAAATGTCCCAGTTTCTTTAATATATTCATTTTTCGTTAAAACACGATTTTTATTGTATCTACTACATACTTCTTTTATGCGGACACCCCTCCTGAACGGAAATCTTCAGTTGGTCCCGTTAGTGTCCGTTCAAGGGAGATTTCACTGTTTATGTATACATTCAACCATTCGCAAAATTCATACTACAAGTGTCTAATATTAGTCCCATTACACAACTTCGTCGTACGAATATCGACAGTTTTCAATATCCAATGTTTTCAATTACGGGCAGTCGGTTCTCTCGGCCCTTTTTGGTGCGTTGTCGGTTCTCGTAACGTGGCACCCTTCCTTGTAGCTTCGTCAGAATTTGTATAGCAACAGACGTAACAAGTACGATCTCTCTGCTTCCTATTAACAGTCGTCGAGGCTACGGCATCCGCTGTCGTTTATACATACATTTGGTCTTCTGTTGAGGTTGTAAAGGAAGTTGCTTTTGTAGCTTCGTCGGAGCACATGTACAAACAGACTTAGCAACTAGTACTACACGTTATCATCTGCACGTTTGTTCGGTCTGCCGTTATAAGGGGAAAGTTTCCGGAAGTTTTCGGACCAAATTTATATATTCACGTCGACGTCAACTCTGACGTTTTCTTAGTTCGTGCATACTTCGCACAATTGCTGTTTGTCGGCCTTTTCCCTTCTACAAGTGGGCAGTAGGAAAGGGCTAGAGAATACGTAGCGTGTTATTTCTATTACGGGAACGCCTTGGTAGCTGTGACATTAGATACTTTTATTTTGAGATCGGCTATTATCGTTAATGTCGCCATCATCAGGCGTTCATGCTCTAAGAGATAGAGTTGTATAAATGTACAAATAACGAAAGTGTTTGGTTCCCCTACAAACACGAACCAATAAGAAAGGGTCAAGTCCCTTAGACATATTCAAGGCAAAGAAATAGCAATTGGCTCCCACGAAGGGCCATATAAATAAGCACAGCACTGAGGTGCGCTTATTCCATAACAATTAAATAGGGTTGGCTTCCTTATACAAAGGTTTTCAAATCTTTTCAGCAGAATAAATCTCTAGGACGTATGTGACATGTGAAGGGCATTTAGAGAAAAACAGCATAGTGCCTGATTACAAAACTTGTAAAATGACCAGTTGTACTGCAAAATACATTGCAGGTTACGTAACGAAGAAAATGTTAACTATAAGAAAGGGTTGTGAGCAATGTAAAAACATATTTTTTCTATTTAGGTAAATGTGTAAATTTCTTTTTCTATTTAGGTAAATAATAATAGGTAAACCTTATAGGTATAACTTCAATAATAATATAAAGGTGAACTAGAACTCCCCCGCATCTGTATATCCTTAAAACTTAAACCAGGTTTCTCGCATTAAATACATGCATGAGAGTAAAGTTTTGAAACTTTTGCTTGAGCATTATTTCTTAAACAATTAATAGCTCGAAGAAAGATTGATTTCTCCCGAGTTGTTAGCTAACTTCGCAGTTTTCAGTTTCGCCACGTTTTATCGCTAAATTGATTTTTTCCTTCCGGAAAGATATGACAATTGCTGAAGAATGAAAAGTTAGATTTCTGGGAATTTAATTTCGAAACTTCTTTAGCATCGGACTTGCACAGATTGTTAAATTTATTCGGCATTCCAGCGAAAGGACGAAAGAGTTTTAATTATGTTTCTCTTGTTCTTTTTCCCTGCTACGCCGAAAAACGGGACAGAATACATTAATTTCGAAATGTCTAAGACTTTGCCAATTGAATGCGTTTTCGAAAAAGAAATATCATTCAAATTGCAAACAATGAGAAGTAACTTTCGCTTGATATTTTGATTTTAATGCAGCCAATCACGTACAACACAAGATAGGACACAAACATAAAGCTAATAGTTTGTAGGAAATACACAGGTATTGCAGTAAACTCAACACTATACAAATTAATAATTTATTCGGAATGTTGTGTTTCAAGAACACATGGACTCTTATTGCCAACCGAATTACCGACTGACAATGGAAGCCCATGTGCTCTTAAAGCTCTGCATTCCAAATAAATTATTAATTTGTCTTGTGTTGAGTCTACTGCGGTGCATGTGAATTATACAGCCATATATTCCTTGCAATCGTTGTGTGGGGAATACCCTTTTTATACAGTTATCGGGTATTAAATTAGATTAATTTTAAATAATTAAGAAAAATTTGATCTAACAAATCTCGTTCACAATAAACAGATGCACAATGCTCTTAATTCTTTTACGTGAATTATTGTTAGAGTATACAAGTTTGAGACAATTTCTATGGGCACAGGAAATATGGTTGAACGGTAGCAAACATGCAGCTGTAGAGATCTCCTTGAAACTGCCCAATCACACGAGGACATATTTCGTTCGATGCGATCACAGAAAATTTTAATTTAGCTTGTTATAATCGCAGAAACCTTAAAATGTAAGATAATATGGTACTTCATCGTTTTGTTACACCCAATCGCCGTAGTAGGTGACGCGCCGTTAATTATTTTCTCAACGGATATGGGTGCTGAAAAATGATTGAGTTTTAAGGCAGCTTCTTAGTCCAACCTTAAAATACGAAACAGATATAATGTTTGATATGCGATTGTAATTTGTTACAAAATGCTATTTTGTCTCATATAACTGGGTACGATGCTTCGGTACAGAAACAATGTTGCAATTCGTCGTAATTAAAAATTACAGAGAAACTGTTAATAATAATAATAATATTCTTTATTGCCCGATAATGATACAAACCCGTGTCTCGTCAGCAAACTCGCATTAACAGTATTTTATAAATCTGTCTTGCACTCTTTGAAGTAGTATATGTAGATGGAAATAGTGAGGATATAAGGGTGTTGTATATATAGGCTGTCGCATTTAAGTGCCACCCTCTTATGCTAGAGCTACTTATTGTAATATGGAAAAGGAACTAACTCAAGTTGTTAGTCTTTAACATCTTTTATTGATTTTAAAGCATTTTCAATTAAACAATTTAATTTAATTAATGCAAACTAAATTGAGCTACCTAAACTGTATGAAGTGGGATTACGTAGTGTAACTATTTCCCTTTTCTGATGTATGTATATGTAGTACGTGCATATAAGAGATAAGTTCTTATATCGATATCACCTTTGGAACGCCCTGGATAATTGAAAATGCTTTAAAGTCAATAAATGATGTTAAAGATGAAGAACTTGTGTTAATTTCTTTTCCATATTACTATAATCAGCTTTAACATAACAGGACGAGGTTTAAATACAACACACTGTATATACCACATTCACGTGTCCTGAAAAACTTTTCAATAAAGTGCAATATTTGCATTTAAACTTTTGTTCTGTCTATTTCCTTTCAAGAATTAAATCAAGAAAACTGAATATCTGTGAATTTCGAAGGGGTGTTTCACCCCCTCAGAGTGAATTTCAGCACAAACAAAACAATTTCATTTTCAAGTCTCGACGTATTCCACTTACCTACCAAGTTTCACTAAGATACGAATCTGACACCTGGGAACCTTTCCTTGTCAACTGAACATTGTAAATAACGTTAAACATTTGATTACATATTACAACACAAGATTTAGGACTATTGTATTCTGTGGAGTGGTGGATTAAAAGCAGTGCAAAAGCTATTGAAAAGTTTTTTTTATTCACTGGTACATATACCGAAGAGCCAAATGATGCTGACAGCCTATACACATTTATGCATCATAATGTTCTACATCACAAGACGCAATCAATTAAAAATTATCTGAACCCCAAAAATTTGCCTTTACCGGAATGGCCCGGAAATTATCCGGACCTCAATAAATAACTTAGGGAAATTTCAAAAAAAATATGACATCCCTGGGGAAATTTACCAGTGAAGAGGGATTAATGGAAGATATTAAAGAAGTGTGCGAAAGCTACGATGAAATAAAATTGGCAATACGGAAGTCAGAACAAACTGTACCCAAGAGAGAAGGCGATTTTGTTATATCATAAGGGAATCATACTAAATACTAAGCACTCTACAAGCAAGTTCATTTACTTTTATAGTTATTAACGAGGTAGTACAGAAAAATCGTGTTTTAGCTGTGTCTAGCTATCATTAATTAATTTAATTTAATAATTATACATGTATAGGCGTACAGGGTTACCTGTATGTACGACAACCGTCAGATACCTTTCAAATGTATAAGTTTCAAGCATCCATAGCATTAGAATGTGTATTTAGTACGTACATTGTTTGTGTTGCTATAGAAACTGTATTAAGCCATCCTTAATTCATATGTTTTACATATTTTATACTTACCTTATATTTTAGCAGGAAAATCGTATATAGTTACCTTAGAAAGTCGCAAACTTGAAGCATTAGCTTAGAGTGTTAAGAAATTATCTCCGAAACAGATAAGTTAAAGTACTGTATGATCATATACGAAGTAGGTGCCATAAATTCTCAGCGACGTTCCCTAAGATCTGTGTTTAGATTAGAAAACAAATAAAAGTCACAGAAAGCCATACCCGGCGTATACGGTGGATGTTCCAATTCTTGGGGATGGCAGTTTGTGAAACAGCGGCAGTATGGACGGGGGCATTGTCGTGCAGTAACCGCCAGGAATACTGTCCCTTAATTTATGCAATAAAGAGGCATAATATGTGCCGTCCACAGTTGTATTCCGCGCTTTAAAATCAATTAGCAAAATGCCCTCACAATCCCAGAATATTGTAGCCATCACCTTTTCTAGGACAAGGTTCATCAGGTCGACCCCATTCCATGGACTCCCTTTTCGATAGAGGGTCGTAAAACAGAACCACTGTTTCATCGCCTGTAACGATGGACTCCAAAATCTGTTTTGGGTCGTCTCCACACATGTTTAAAAACGACCTCTTACAATAGACGAACTTACTGAAGCTATCCGAAATGTCTGCGAAATTGCACCACATAATTTAAGGAATGCCTTCCGTAACATTTAACGAAGGATGGCGTTATGTATAGCAAATGAAGGAGGTCACTTTGATCATTTAAAGTAACCATTCTTTATCATTATTAAACGTTTTGTTTTTCCAACTGAAGCGTTTGTTTGTAGTTATTTGTCAATTTACACGTTCTTAAAGTTATTCTACCAATTTTAGTTTAAAGAAGAAAAACTTCATGGCTTGCTAGAGGGTAAATTTAATCGATCGTACGGTACTTTTGTTGATGTGCATCCTGCTGGAATACAATGTCCAATGTCAATATACCTTTCTTATGTATTATTCAGATCGCTTGTTCCAATTTATATAACGACAACGCCTTCAATGCGGAATCTCATGCGAATCCTTGCCAAAACGTACGCGATTTGAGATTTATAACCAATATTAGAAACGAAGACGAGATATTACTTCGTCTCATAAATCAATCATATGCGAGATATGTACATTCCGACTTTCAGCGAACGATATAAAATTCTAGCGCGTACCCGTTTTACGATCGTCTCTCTCGTTCGCATTCAGACCCTGTCGATATCGAAGTTATCAAAAACAAAAGCAAATCGCTTATGATTAGTGTATGGCTTCCCTTACTTATACTACGGCGAAGTTTTCGCATCACTTCCGAGAACATAATCACGTCCTAAATCATAGGAGTCCGAGTGCGAAGTCTCAGAATTGATTTTCGTATTCGTAGCGGCACGACTACGATGCGGGGTACAACACGTTGGTACCTACTAACTTGCGCCCTATATCATCGGAGAAGATAAATCTCTCAGGTGTTGCACACCCTTCGTACTGCACTTGCCGTTCGTAAGTTCGGCGCCAATATTTCAAAATTTAATCGGAAGAGCTTCATGGAAGATATTTTATTCTTCAAATCCTTGAGTGACGAGAACGGTGATAGAATACTACGGTTATCTCTTTCTTCGAAGCTTTATTGACGAAGCTTTACGAAAATTTGCAACCACTTATGGGAAATCGTCATTTCCACCTGTAGCTAAAGTTTAGCCAAGTCTAGTAAATGAACTAGGGACCAGATGTTTATGTGCAACTGTCTAGTGAGTAATAAAGAATCATCCCTTGAACGCAGGCTCCTTCGATTTTCGGGCTAATGTTCAATCATCAAGCGAGGGAAAACTACCGTAGCGACTATATTAAATAGGTCAGTTTTCGGACACGGATCTGAGCAATATTATTCTATTTAACTATAGATGCTCTGTGTTTGGTGCGACCAGAGGGGTGTGGTCTATTATGAGCTGAAAAAACCTGGGGAAACGGTTAATACTAAACGTTACTAACAGCAATTGACCGATATGAACCGTTCGCTGCTTGAAAACAGACCAGAATACTGAAAGAAGGAATGCAAAGTCATTTTTCTTCATAACAATACTCCAGCGCACACAACAAAACTGGTTCGCGACACCTTGGAAGCACTCAGCTGGAGAGTCCTACCCCATGCGGCTTACTCACCAGACTTGACTCTTTCCGATTGCTACTTGTTTGCATTAATGGCTCATGAACTTGCTGAGCAGCTCTCTGGTCCGTAGGAAGCTAGGGAAAAATGCCTCGATGAATAGTTCGTACCAAAAGAAGAAGATTTTTTCCCGCATGGTATTCACAAATTGCCCGAAAGATGGGAAAAATATATAACAAGCGATGAAGCATAATTTGAATACAGGATTTTTTATAATTCTTCCGAATTTAATGTATTTTAAAAAAAATCCGCATTTCATACCTCATTCATCTTTCTTTGCTAGTCTAGGTACACTTTTCAGTACGCCTACAACTTATCCATCTTCAAAAGAGAAGCAACGGGCGAGTGAATGGCGTGACGTTTTGATATATGCTGAGAGACGATGTAAGATGAAGGGGACTAAACCGCTTCGATTCGCAAATGGGCTGTTAGTAGCATCATATCTGAGCAAGCAGTGCACACATCTATTGAGCAAAGTATTATTATTAAATTTTTGGTGCGGGAGGACGTAAAAAATTGTCGAAATTTTGCGTCGACTAACTGCGCGGTTCGGTGAAAGAACGCTTGCAAGGATCCTAGTCTACGACTGGAACAAAATATTTTCCGATGGGCGAGAGGCAGTGGAAAACAAGAGCCTTGCAGCGATTTTTTGGGATACTAGAGGCATACTGCTCCTTGATTTTCTCAGCGAATGGCGTATAGTTACGTGGGAGAACTGCTTGCTGAAGTGAAACTGGCCTATCGACGGAAAAGGCGAGACATGTCTATTCGAAGTGCGATTCTGCTCCATGACGTTGTTGGACAAAATTCATTGGGAAACACTGGAACATCCACCCTACAGACCCGATCTGTGAGCGTGTGACTATCACATGTTTGGGCCACTCAAAGAAGAACTGGGAAATCACCACTTTGACGACGACGAAGGTGTGGCAATGTTCGTGCATAATTGGTTACAGGTGATTCTTTGATAGCGAAATTAAAAAAATGCGTATTCAAAAATATGTGAATAAAAGAGGAGATTGTATAGAAAAATGAGGTGTATTCAGTTTTACTGTACCAATAAATGTTTTAAACCCAAAATCCGGTTCATATTTGATTCGCCCTCGTCCATATTTTAGAATTTAACTAAACCATATTACTATTCATTCAACTAACATTCAAAATTTCCCGTTCTCCTGCGCCACCCTGTATATATATATATATATATATATATATATATATATATATATCTCCGTTTATGTCAATATTGCCACGCTACCGTAGTTACCGCAATCAATCTCACGAACGGTTCCGCAGGTGCTTAGCTTGCCCCCTCATTTTCGCAACGAGGTAAATCTCTCAGGTTGTTGCGCACCTTTGCGTGTTGTTGGGCAATATAATTCCCTTACGCCTGCAACCGACATTCATAGCGACATTCCAGACGTTTTACGCCCGTCCTGGACCCATGACCTAAGCTGCAACCGGTGCTGTTGCACGTTTACTATCCTCAAACTATAAATTGGATTTCATTTGACGCAGTAAGCAGTCGTGTTTAATATTACCCGGAGAGCGACCTTTAGCTATTACCGTCGTGAAGACTTGGAACGCAATAGATCAAAGTACGGCTTCCGCCTTGTGAATCGATAAAGGAATGGTGTAATAAAATAAGCGTTCGACTTATTTTACACTTCCAACACGTCTTACACGCTTATAGAGCCTTGTGTACTACGAAGAAGAATGAATTGAAATACCTATGACGTGGTTTTTTATGTACTAAACATGCAATAATTTAATAAGTAGAATAAAAGTAGAAGTTTCAATGCAGATCTCAAGTTCAGCCAGTTCAATACAAAGGGTTATCTAATTCTTTTCAATCGCAGTGTTCCCTTAAAGGTTATTTGTACGAAAACAGTATAATTATTTTTCACAGACTAGAAGAAATACAGGGAGGCGCAGGGGAACGGGAAATTTTGAACGTTACAGTTGTCAGCACTGTAGAGCAGGTAGTTGTTCGTAACGTCGCACAATTGTTGTGAACGCACTGCCATTTAGTAATCATGGATCGTTGGTCCAGTAGCTGTGAAAGCGTTTTATAAAAATGCTGATAGTGCGACTGCCGCGCAGAGAATATTTCGACAGCATTACCAGCTTGGACATCATGGACGTGTCCCATCTGCGCATCCGATTACAACGTGGGTGCGTAATTTTGAAAAAACAGGATCTGTCTTGAAAAAGAAAGCTCCAGGTGGCATTCGAACGGTACGTACGCCAGAGAACATTGAGGCTGTTAGAGCTGCAATCGAGAGAAGTCCTCGCCGCTCCGTTCGACAGCATGCATCTACGCTAGGGATTAAGCGACGAAGCTTACAAAGAATACTGCACGAATTACATTTCCATCCCTATAAGTTGCAGATTGTGCAACAATTACATGAACGAGACCCAGCGTCACGTATGGAGTTTAGCAGACAGATATTGGCTAAAATTAACGAGGACGCGAATTTCGTTGGTAACATATGGATATCAGACGAAGCCCATTTTCACCGGGAACGGTTTCGTAAACAAACAGAATTTTCGTTATTGGGCCCAGGACAATCCTTGTGAATTACACCAGCGACCACTACATAGCGACAAGGTCACAATATGGTGTGCTGTATCATGTCATGATGTTATCGGCCCTTATTTTTTTGCACGTGAGGATGGTAATGCAGCGACAGTAACGTCCGCTGGATATGTTGAAATGCTTCAAACATTCTTTACACTGAGACTGTACGAGCTTAATCTGAACATGGAAAACATGTGGTTTGAGCAGGACGGAGCCACGTCACACACTGCTCGGCATTCGATGGCAGCAGTTCGTAAATTGTTTGGAAGACGCATTATTTCACGTAACGGTGACAGTGAATGGCCTGCGAGATCTTCCTGTGGGGGTATCTTAAAGACAAGGTATACCGTACACGACCTGCAACAATCCTTAAACTGAAGGAGTACATTCAACAAGAAATCACTGCCATTCACCAAGATTTGCTATACCGCGCATTCCAGAGTTTTCATGACAGGCTGTTAGAGTGTGAACGCCGAATGGGAGGACATCTTTCCGATGCCACCTTTAAAAAGCAAAGAGACACTTTTGGACATTTTGATTGTAAAAATATAAATGGCATGCTGCATACACGCACTTTCGTTAATAAATTACTAGTTCTATGAATTTATTCGTGGAAATTTCCCGTACCCCTGCGCCACCCTGTATTACACTTGTCACAAGCTGTTGTTAAAAATCCTCATTTGCTAGTATTTGTAACTGCCATTCGGTATGTCTGTATTTGTTAAAGATCAGTTGCTTTTACAACTAAACCAAAATGGCTCCGTTCCTTATGCTTTTGGCTATCTGTCTCGGGGTGCCGGGTTTGAGCCCAGGGTCTGTTCCTGAAGATCACGACTTTCTGCGGTTATTCCTACTCCATGGCGAAACTTAAGAACGAATACCTTAAGACGCACCCCAGGCACACCTTCTACATAGGTCCAGACGAGTTGATCAACATGTGCTATAGCGTTGTCGTGCTGCAAAATCAGCTTCCGGCCATTTTTCTTTAATAGCTTATTTGAAACTCATTAGTTAGGAATTGATAGTTTCAGACAATTTCAGGAGCTCACAGCAGATTACAGCTCGCATGTCCCACCAGATACAGAACTTGACCTTTAACCCGTGGGTATTGAGCTGTGACGTTGATAGTTGGTTCACCATTTTGCATCGCCCGTGATGATTCGATACAAAAAACTCTTTGTTTCTTTTCGTTGAAGCAACATTTCGCACGTGACCAAACGTCTTTAAATGTTACTTCGCTTTAACTCATGTGGTACCCAATTTCCAACCTTCTGAACCATTCCCAGCGCAAGTAGGCGTTTTCCAATGGTGGATTGATCAACATCCAATGCCGTAGATAAGTCTTCAAGTATCTAACAGGAATCAATATGAACCAATTCATCAAGCTCCTCATTTCGGAACTTCCTTAAGGCACCATCGCGTTCTTTGTCGTTAACATCGAAATCACCACTTTTGAAGCGTTGGAATGAATATTTGCAAGTTGGCTCCAATCGAGAATGATCCACAAGCAAACTGCACATTTCTGCAGCACTTTTCTTCAAGAGATAGTAGTGAAGAAGAACTTTCCGTAAATGCTGCTTTTCTGGAACAAATTCCGAGATTTTCGATGTGATATGAATACTTCCTGCCTGCAGTCCAAACAAAAGTTTTGTCATATACTGCGTTTAACAGCTTACATACACACGTTTTAGATGTCGATTGTCGAATTAGTTTATGCGACATCAATGAATCTAAGGCAAAGTGGTGAACTAGCTGGAGTACAGTTTCTCGACGAAATGACCACAACAAGCCTTTCATCATCGAAGCGAATTTTAACTCATTGGGGGGTGTCCAGAAAGACAACAGTCAAATTATTATTTAGAAGAAGGCCCTGTATTTCTAATTTCTGCAAACTTTACTAAAGAACAGTAAATCACATTAAGAAATGGAGCTAACCAGCACGGACATGATTTGTATCCGCCATCTTATACAGTTCTAGAAAGGAAGAAACTTTTTTATACACCGTAAAGTTCCAGTTCTTTGGTGGTGAGGAGTCCAGCGGTGTTATAAGCTATTTTAGCTTGTCATAGCTTCTGTGGCTTTAAGATGTAGGAAAATCTGTTATAAAGTGTCCTAAGACCTTGATACTAACCCAGTCCAAAGGCATATTGTGACTCGGGAGCATACCGAACGTGACCAAAAAAAGTACTGTCACTATACTTAACGCACGACACCTACGTTGCCAAATTCAAGTAGAGGTCCTCTTACCACTGGACCGGCGAGCCGTTTAATTCATTCTAAAAGATAATAAAAAATATATGCTAGTTTAAATATTTAAACTACCTTTAATCAACACTAGAAAGAAAAATTATTCATGTGTACATAAAGAAGCTCACAATAATGTGGAAACAGAGGAAGATCCTTCAAATAAAACAACAAACCGGAAAGTTAAAACAAAAATTATATTTCTCCCAATACCCTGTCCGCAAAATAATCATTCCTTAGACATCTAATTAGGTATTAAATATTTATCTTTTGCAAGTTACATAACCTTGCCACAAAGTTTTCTAAGCGCCAACAATTTTATTCCTTAATAATATCGTATTTGCGCAGTACTTATCGAAGTAAGCCTTCCGTCTTCGGACTAATTAAAATGCACTAAACTGTACTTTGTTCCCTTTAAGACAATGGAATTTTATTGGCTTTGGCGCAAAGAGAAGAAATTAGTTACGGAGCATTTAGATTTCCGGATGGGCTGTGCCTGCTTTTATAAATTTAAAATTTAGAACCGGGACGGCTTTCTTTGTTTAAGAAAGTGAGGAAAATAAATGCAGAAATACAGAATAAAGTCGCAAAACTTTGGTTTATCTTTCTTGATATTGATTCTTTCAATATGTGCATATAAGTTACTATGCCACACATCACTTAAAGGAAGAAATGCGATACTGTGTAGGATAAATTAAATAATGTATGTGTATTATAAACTCCTCAAAGTATTCTGGAAGCAACTAAAAGCATCTTGTTTGGAGACAATAAAAGGTTCATGTTGACAGTTTTTCCTTAGTCAAGTCGCAATAAAATATTGAATACGAAACATATTTGCCTGAGGGCAGCTGGACATAGACAGCTGTAATTCCCAGGTATTGCATTAAATTTGCACATCGCACAAATCAATAATTTATTCAGAAAGTAGTGTTTCAGGAGTACATGGACTCTCATCGTCAATCGAACTTGGCTGGGAAACGTTACCACACTCTCCATATTCTTCTGACATTTCGCCAAGTCCTTTTTACTTTTACATTTCTTGACAACTGTATAAAGTATAGACAGTTAAAAAGTCTAGTTGATGTAATGAATGCAGTCCTTCAATTCTTTAATTCAAAATCCATGGAATTCTACAAAAGCAGCATACAAAAGTTGGAGTCGCATGGCAATTATTTCGATGCATTATTTTCCCAGCTTTCTGGTCGCCTGTGCTGTTGGTCCCGAAACATCTTCTTCTGGACGCTCTCGTTCGGCTAGCGATCGAAGATATAGATGGAGTAGTAGCCGAACGACAGCGTCAATAAGAAGAAGATGAGTCCGTCCCTTTCAAGACCAATGATACTTGCGGCCAAAAATCCGCGAAACTTATTCTGATTATATGTGGATGATATGAGAACCTGCCTCCCAGTTTCTTCAAACAATTGTCAAACTAGAAAGTAATAAATTATTATACATTGAGTTATTTTTGCAAAGGAATTGAGAGAATATCATTCTCAGTCTAATAATCATGGACAGAGCAATATGGAAAAGGTCAGTGCAACTATAGGTTGGCGTAAAGAGTAGTTTCGATTTTTGATGTGAAATAGAACTCATCAATTTTTTCTATACAAAAAAAAATGAAATTTAATCAGTCAAGCATCTTCCATTCTGTCCGATGACCTTTTATCGTCCTTGTGACAACTTCATAATTTCGCATTCACTAAGCTTCTGGTCCTTATCAGCAAAAAAACCTCAACCAAGTGCAATTTGAGGTAATCGTGATTACTGAAATTTGTACCATTTAAAAAGCTTTGTGAACTTCTGACTGTATGATAATTCGATGGTGCAAAGTCGGAGCTATATGGGGGATGAACCGAGCCCCGATAATTTTGTGCATGTTGTCAAAGAAGTAACACCTGGGCTGAAAAGTCCCGGGTCTAATACATAGATGACGCTAGTTTTATTGCAGTCATCTTTCTCTCAGTTAGTACTTACCTTCAAAAGACAGCTGTTAAAATTTCATGATATTCTATTCATTAGTTTGTGAGTTATTGTGCCAAGAGTCACGCTACTTTTGTTATTTTCAAAACAATGGATCAAAAACAATTTCGTGTTTTAATTTTACACTGCTTCTTGGTGGGAAAAAATACCGTTCAAGCGAAGCAATGGCTTGAAAAGTGTTATGGGGATTCCGCTCCGTCAGAAACAACAATAAAACGTTGGTTTGCTGACTTCAAACGTGGTCGTAGAGACACCGATGATCATCGTAAAGATATCAAAAGAACGTATTGGCTTTATATTGCATGAGCATTTGACTATGAGAAAGCTCTGTTCAAAGTGGGTGCCGCGTTTGCTCACTGTTGACCAAAAACAAGAACGTGTTGATGATTCTGAGCAGTGTTTGGCCATGTTTAAACGTAACAAACCGAAATTTTTGCGTCGATATGTGACAATGGATGAAACATGGATCCATCACTTCACTCCGGAATCAAAACGACCGTCATCTGAGTGGATAGCAACTGGTGAACGTCGTCCAAAGCACCCGAAAGCACAACAATCGGCTGGAAAGGTTATGGCCTCGGTATTTTGGGATGTGCGTGGTGTAATATTCATCGACCATCTTGAGAAAGGAAATACCATCAACAGTGAATATTATATAGCGTTATTGGAGCGTTTGAAGGCCGAAATTGCAAAGAAGCGACCGCATATGGCAAAGAAAAAAAATTTGTTTCATCAAGACAACGCACCGTGTCACAAGTCAATCAAAACAATAGCAAAACTACATGAATTGAATTTCGAATTGCTCCCACATCCACCGTATTCGCCAAATTTGGCTCCCAGTGACTACTGGCTATTCGCGGACCTCAAAAAAATGCTCGCCGGTAAGAAATTTCGCACGAATGAAGAGGTTATCGCTGAAACTGAGGCCTATTTTGAGGCAAAAGATAAATCGTTCTACAAAAGTGGTATTGAAATGTTAGAGCGGCGCTGGAATGATTGCGTTGCTCTTGATGGAAATTACGTTGATGAACAAAGCTAATTTTGAACCAAAAACGGGTTTTCTTTGTTAGGCCCGGACTTTACAGCCCATGTGTTATATATATATATATTTGGTTAATAACCTCTGCAGAATAATTGCATATAAAACATACCTAAAATATTTATCTCATGAATATATGCCAAACAATACCGATTTGTTTTAGATCGGTGGGTGATAATGTAGAGAGTGATTCATACATAATAAGTTGTCACAATTGGGAAAAGGCGGCTGTATCCTGTAGCATACGAAATTTGAACTACCATATAACATCGCATTGCTTATTGGCATTGCCGCTCTATGAAAGTGTGAGATGATAACATTCTTTGCTTTCGTGTGAAGGATTGTGTTACTATCTTTGCCACTCCTCCATGTATAATCCTGATATTTGGGAAGTAGCCAAAATTTCGCCAATCTTGAAAAAGGCTGATAGTTCCAATATTGATAATTACAGATCTGTGGTTATAATTTCTTCTTTTGTGAAGGCTTTTGAAGTCTTAATTCATAAACGTCTTTCTTATGGTATTAAGTCATATCTCTCCTAATCTCAGCATGGTTTCTTGGCAAATAGATTTACTGTAACTAACTTGGCACATATTTCTCAAACAATAGCTGACACCGCGGATGGGGGTGTTCAACTGGATGTTATTTGTACTAATTTTTCCCGTGTTTTTGACCTGATTAATAAGTTACTGGGGAAGTTTTTTCGGAGTCAGCAGAAATTTTCTAAGATTAATTCGATCATATCCCCTAAACAGACTTAATTACGTTTATTTTAATGGATTTATAATCTCGAACTTGTTACTCCACCTCTAGAGTACCTCAAGCATCGAACCTTGGTCCGTTCCTCTTTAATACATACATCGACGATCTTTTAAAGTCCATTAACTCCCTTCATTAGCCTATGCTGATATTAAAATCTACCACGTCGTCAATTCCTTCAATGATGTTGACCTTCTGCAGCATAATTGGACATGATTTATACCTGGTATCTGCATAATAATTTAAAATTATATGTAGATAAGTGTGTCTTCATATCTTTTACAAAAAGGGTGTGTAGAATCGATTCTCTGTATTATATTAACAATATTAATATTGCTGGTCAATCTTCTATTAAAGATTTAGGTGTAATATATGATGAAAAGTCTTCTCAACCTTGTCTCAGATGTCGCGATAGCCGTTTCTAAATTAGGATTTATTTTTCGCACTTGCAAGGATCTTACTAGCCTTGATGCACGTGAGAGCTAATAGCAGTTAAGGAGGCATTGAAGTATGTAAAAACGTTACATCTGCAACGAAACATATTAATCATTCTGGATTGCAGGTGTTGTAGAGAAAGTAGGTACCATTAATATATCATCTAAAATAGATCCCTTGATTATCCAGGCCTATCAGGAGATCCGTAGTCGTATCCATAATGTTGAATTTCTATAGGTTAAGCGACACATGGGGATAGTCAGTAATGTAACAAACATAGGGATAGTCGGTAATGAAACAGTGGATACGTTTGCCAAATTAGGATGTACTCTATCTAAAATGTTAGATCATCGGCTATCCTCAAATGGTTTGATTCAATTTGCATTAAAGCCTATTTATTCAGAGTTCAAAAACTACTTTAGTATAAAGCCTTCCAACCTACTTCTGCCAAAAAACCTTGGTTTAATGGCGTATCATTATCAAGAGTTTTTTTAAAACTATATGTTGACTTCCCAGTAATCGTTGGCTTTGGGCCACTGAAACATTTAATTATGCCATGTGTCAAGTATAATAATTATCGTTAGATTTTTTCAAAAATGTGTCAACGTTGATAATGAATCCTTTTAATTATTTTAGTTTAGTAAGTTCTTGTAACAAAGAAGTCCATAAGGAAATATATTCATTCGTAGTTAGAAGTGAAATAGTTGTTTAAGTGGTTGTCTAATGAAGTGCCTGTTTATCCTTTGTTTGAAACCACATGTGGGTTCCTTTCTCTCGTGGTTCTGTTTTGTTTGTGTTATTTAAATACCCGCTGATGAACCCCTGGGCGAGAAGCGTGTATCCCTTGTATGATCCATAGTATAAGTTTTTAAATTATGAATCAAAGTTGCTAAGCTTGGCATATTGCTAAAATCATTATAGAATAATAGAATAGAATAAAAGCCAAGGTGAGAATGAAAATGTACCCAACTCTGAAATAACAGGAAAAAGATAATTATATTGGACGATGTTACGAAATATGTAATTCGTCCTTTCATACATACATTTTATTTTGGAAATGAAATTCCAGACTTGAAGGAAATCGCCGAAGCTCTTGTAGCCGTCTACAATCTTCCGAAAATATCGAGGCCTTAATAATTTTATGGCGAAGACATTTTTTGAAAAGTATTAAGGAATATCGGAGACAAGGTCGAAAAATATATTATGCAAAGAGCGTAAAGTTGAAAATGTAGGATTTGAATATAAAGAGTAAGAGAAGTTTTCCCTTTCGACCCAAAAGTTAATGTTCTTTGGGAAAATATTGCAAATAAACTCTAATAAATTTACTTTTATACTAAAGACGATATAATACCCCTATCGAATATGTGATGTAAAACCTACACTGCTATTAAAGAAAAAATTACAGTTGGCGATTGGACCCCACAACAATTAAAGCAAAGAAATATTATAATTTTTACCATACGAAATTTTAAGACCATGGAGGCTAGAACGTCATCTTTAAACTTTCTGCTAACCTTGTATACACACAATTCATTGAACACAGGCTTGGAAATCATGTTGGCAGTTTTCTGACTTTCCACATTTTTCTCACACGCTTTTTTCCGGCTTAATCCGCATTGTCCAATAAAAGAATTTGCCGGATTTGCCTAATTCGGAAGGGACATTAGTCGGTACTTGTTTTCCCCCTTTTTCTTTGTATATCTATTACCTAACGTGAATATTCATGCGGAAAAAACAAAAACGGAAACATGTGCGAGCATTTACGAGCGGCGATGGCCTGCCTGCGTGGCGTTGTCAGTTTGGGCGTTTACAAATTGAATAAGCGTCATAAACCCGGGCTAATATTGCGCGGATTTATAAGCCAACGTCAGATGAATGAATACGTTGGATATTTCCTCTTGTAAATTGAATTTTCGCATCCGTCAAACGCTTAGGTATCGTATAGAGGGAAAAACGTTAGCACTAGTGAATCGACGTGGTCGAGACTATAACGAATCTGTTTTGATTGCGTCTATAAAAGAGGTTATTGGTTTATTTCCGTATCTTTTAATGTAAAGATGCGACGATAGCAGCACGATATTCCAACAAACCAACACACAACGCGGGAGGAATTTTATTAAGGCGATAAATACTTTTTGAAGTGCCTTTGAAATCGGTGATCAAACATTTAAAACCTCCGACGTTTTAACGGCATTTCCGGTATGGTAATTGAATCACAATTCCCACGGAAACTATTCGAAACATTTCTGCTACTCATACATAGCGAGTTTCAATAGGGGATAAATTCTAAGGAAATTCTCTTGGTACTTTAAGTAATTGAAACTCCAATAATTGATACTGAAGGAGCTTAAATGAATAGAGTTAACGAATGAAACACAAATAGTTATATTCTGAGCCGGCGACAAATAGAGAGATGGAGATTTGTACTGATGTAGTAGTTGATTCATCTGCAACATAGTGCAAATTACGAGAAACAAAAGATATAATCCCTTAAAATATTGAAAGATTTAATTATCACGCAGAAGTCTTTTCCACAGCTACGTGTCCGATATTTGGAGGCCACGCATGACCGCAGGCGACTGTAGCCTTTAAGAATGTAGTAGGTAGCGCTGTTATCGGCGTTCGTATTAATAGAGGGTGATAGATGAAAGTATAATATCAGTTGAGTTATAATAATTATCAGTTTTTCTGGAAGTAATTCTAAATTCTAATGGAAAATATTTTAGTAAGATGCTTACAAATATACATTTAAGTTTATTGCAATTTATTGAATCCAACTAAAAGAAAGGAAATAATTTTATTTAAAATATGTCGTATATTTCATTATAAATCGTATATAAATAGACTTCTATGAGATACTTTACTAATAGTCCTTTTTTAAAATACCTACATATATCACAATTATAGAACGATGTGCCAATTACTTCAAATGCATATATATCCATTGTTTTATGTTGAGAATTTGGAATCATCACTGAGTGAGGACATTTCTGATGATCTAGTATTAGCAGTGATAATAAATTCTTCCAACATATCTTCAACGACGTTATCTTGCTTATACATATTATTTTCTTCGGTAATTGTACGTTTAATGTAATTTTTCGACGCTCCAGGAGCTACAAGTAATAATTCATTTATCTCTGGCAATTTAAAAGTTTTGATATTTGCAACTACATATTTCTTGACTTGATTCAATACTATTTCTATAGGATTTAGATTACAATGATACGGTGGTAGCCTTGAAATTGTACGAGGGCGACCGGATATGTTATCGGAATCAGCAAGAGATGGCGCACGAAGGTTGGTGTGGATTCCTTGGTCGGCAAGAGCAACCTTTTTTATGGCAGCTGTCAAAATTCAGACGCCTACTGTCAATAGTTGTTTAAGAGTGTGTTTTGTCTAGTAAGAATAAAATCGACTTTCGTGCAGCGATAAAACACTTCTGGACCGCTAGGAAAACGACCTCGGAACTTCACAATATTTTGCTAGAGGTTCATGGCGGATGTACGCCACCATTTTCGACCATCACCCTCTGGGTGAACGACTTCAAACGTGGCCGCACAAGGACAAGTGACGAACCACGCAGGGATTCATGATGTCGTGTTATCCGAGAGACAACAGGCATCTCAGAAGAACTTGTTGGCGATATCCTACACGAAATTTTAGGCATGAAAAAGCTTTTGGCGCGATAGGTACCGCGTTTGCTCACACCGGATTAAAAACGAAATCGGGAGACCGTTACGGAGAAGTGTCTGGCCAGGATCCAGCGAAATCCAAGAGACTTCTTCATGCGTTTCGTAACAGCGGATGAGACTTGGATCCACCAATACATAATAGAGATCAAGGAACAGTCGAAGCAGTGGATTTTTTTCCGGAGAAAGCAAAGACCGTTCCGTCGGTCGGAAAGGTAACGGCACCCATTTTTTGGGAATCCCAAGGTGTGATCCAAATCGACTATCTGCAGAAGGAAGGGACGATCGATCACGGGGCAACACTACAGCGATTTAGTGACCCGATTTGATGCAGTATTGAAGGAGAAACGGTCTCGTTTGCAGCCGAAAAAAGTGCTTTCCACCACTACAATGCATCATCTGATTCATCCCGTATCGTCGTGTCCAAATTGAATAGGTTGCGCTATGAGTTAGTCTCTCATCCTCCATATTCACCGGACCTAGCCCTCAGGGACTTTTTCCTATTCCCAAACCTGAAGAAATTACTGGGAGGAAAGAAGTTTGCCTCAAATGAGGAGGTCATCGCCACTACAGATGGCTATATTGCAGACCTCGAAACGTCCTACTTTTTCGATGGCTTGAAGAGACTGGAGCTCCGTTTGAAAAAGTATATCGATCTTAGGAGTCTACATCGAAAAATAAAAGTGAAAAAACACACCAATACCGTGTTTTCCTTGTCGATTCCGCAAACATTTCACCTCGCCCTCGTACTAAAAATTTATCAATTTCACACAGAATTCACGAAACAACGTAGATTTATATACCGTTTACCAAAAACAATTTTATTTTGATTCAGTACGGGAGCTTTCTATGGTACGAGACCAGCGCCACATCGCGCTCATACACAGCTGGCACACATTCGAACGCATACGTTCATCGGAGCATTCCGAAACGCGAATTTAAAATTCACAGCGCGGAACGACTTCGCGATTTCATATAGTCGGACTAGAGCTGTCAGATAAGATTCTAGATGTGAGCGCGAAATGCTCCTTCTGCATTAACGGCACCGCATAAATGAAGGTGCGGGCGCGGACGAGGTAGTGAAATCGCGATAACGGAAAACCGTTTGATTTATGAGGATGTCTTGCAAACGAGGTGTCGCCGCCTGCCACGGCGAAGAAACGTGTAAATTGTGCACTCCGTGTCTAGATTGGGAATAGACGGTATACACGGATTTTTGTTGTATTTGCTTTATGCGAGAGCGGTTGTGGATTATTTACGGTATGTGGTTCAATAAGGTACTTGCGTAACATATTTTCCTCTCTTTTTGCTTGTATTGGAATGCTGTATAGAGAGCGAATTATTCTAGCTGGTTCCGGTGATTATGTCTTTAAAGATTCAGATTTAAAGGAAGTCCTTCCTTGATATGAACTCGCATTATGAGCCCCTTACGACTTTATAGAACCACCCAAGGCATTTTATAAGATCGTGATTACCTAGAGCTGTGCTTTTGTTTTAAACGAACTATGCCACTGCATTTTTTTGCCCTCGTCAAAACCTGTAGTAAAAGCTGATAAAGGGTGTTTCATTCAAACTGAGATTACTTTTGAAACTTACGGCCATCTATATTTTTCTTACTAGATACTAGATTTGATATCAAAATCTAGAGATGCACGATGATTATTACGAAAAAATATTTGGTGAAAGTTATACAGGAGTAAGAAGTAACTTTTATGCGGCGTATCGAAAAGAAAGTTGTCCATGTGACCATTCACAAGATTATTACAAAATTTTAAGGAAATTGATCCGACAAAACGATGATAAAATCAAATCGTTTGAGTTTGATTTAGAAAACGAATCCCACACCAAATTCCGACCTTTCTTTTCCTAAACATTAGCATGGTTTTGTGAGCAAACTTTCTATGGTATCTAATCTTGTTGTTATGAATTGTATACAGACTTTTTAATAGTTTCTGATTACCCAAATCGTGCTAAGTTTTTGATGAAACTTGATACTGTTCTATTCTTTTCGTTACTGCAGTCACTTCGCGCAAGTTAGGAGTACTACAAGCTAGTAACTAAGGTCCACTACTCCTTCTAATTTTTATAAATTATTCCCTTCTAGTATAACTAAATTTATCTGTTGTTAAATCCTCCGGATAAATGTATATTATAACCTCACTTTATTTCGTGTGTTTGTTTTCATATAGAAATATTCTGAATGAATATGGAACTTATTGAAGATTATGAAGATGTTTTTATCGCAGAGGAAGTTTGTTAAGGACTTAACATTGTTTTGTATTTTTATAAGTGAATTTTAAGTTTCTAAGGAAATGTGTTTTATATGATTTTATTTTCTTTGCAACCGTGCATTTAGAATATTACTTTATTTTCATTTGTGCAAAAAAATAAGGGCCGATAACACTATGACATGATACAGCACACCATATTGTGACCTTGTCGCTATGTAGTGGTCGCTGGTGTAACTCACAAGGATTGTCCTGGGTCCAATAACGAAAATTCTGTTTGTTTACGAAACCGTTCCGGTGGAAATGGGCTTCGTCTGATATCCATATGTTACCAACGAAATTCGCGCCCTCGTTAATTTTAGCTGTCGAAATATTCTCTGCGCGGCAGTCGCACTATCACCATTTTTATAAAACGCTATCACAGCTACTACACGTTCCGCACCAGTCCAACGATTCATGATTACTAAATGGCAATGTGCGACGTTACGAACAACTGCCGGCTCTACAGTGCTGACAACTGTAACGTTCAAAATTTCCCGTTCCCGGAAGGGCGCGAAAGTGTATCAGGAACTCAAGACAACTCTGTACCCAGATTCACCCACAGGCAAAACATATACAGAATTAGTAGATATCTGAAAGGAAAAGTACAAACCAAATACAAACAAAGTTGTTGAACGTTATAAGTTTCACAATCGAAAACAAAAGGTGGACGAGAGAGTCAAGGATTATATAGCTGCTATTAAAGAGTTGTCAAAGCTATTTGAGTTTGGAGAGTTCCTGGATGAAGCACTTAGAGATAGTATGGTATGTGGGTTACGGGAAGTGCAAATACAGAAGGAATTGTTGGGAGAAGATGGAAATTTATCGTTTCAACGGGCATGTGAAATTGCGTTAAGTATGGAAGTTGCCGATGCGCAAGGAAGAGTGGAGACATTAGCAAAAATACAGCAGAAATCGAAGGAAAAGGAACAAAATGGTAAGGTATTCGAGCCATGTTATAGATGTGGGAGAAAACATAACCACAACCTGTGTCCAGTCAAGATACGCCAGCTCCACAGAACTTAACACAATTGAAGTCTTACCTAGGTCTTTTAAACTACTATAGTAAATTTATTCCTATGTTGTCAACTAAGTTAAAACCTCTTTATGAACTATGTAAGGCTAACACCACATGTGTTAAGGACTTAACATTGTTTTTTTGTATTTTATAAATTTTTACTACTATGTATTTTAGCTTCTTTGCATTATTATTTTCATTTAGAATATTACTTTATTTTCATTTTTATATTTATTTATTTTGCTCTCGTATATCCAATTTTATTTTAATATGTATGTACATTACGCATTGTATATGTATGGAAGCCAGCCATTCGCATTACGCTAGCTAAAACTGCCTAATTAGAAATCATTCACTGCAACGTCGTCGAATAAGTAATGGGAGTTTTCTTGAAGTTTAAGGTACACAAGCATAGGCAGTCGTCTCTCGCGCGACGGTCGAGGTATTAGCGATCGTGCACTCTCGGTCACCTTTCGTGCCCCGTCGTAACGTGTACAGTAACGTCGTCGTATGATTATTAGAGATTTCTAAGATTTTCTAGTTTTGGCGGGAATCGTCGAGGACGTTGTCTATACATTTATTTCTGGCGGGAGTCATTTGGTAACGTCGTCGAATCGTATGTATAGATTTTTTTAATAAGTATAAATTCTCGATTTTCTATCATCGTACGTCGAGGCTACTGTGTCCATTGTCGTCCATACATATTTTTACTCTTCGGTTAAGTTTGTGTCGGAAATTATTTTGGTGAGATTGTCGGCGCGCATGTATAGACATCTTCTACAAGTACGATCACTCCGCTTCTTGCTGACGGTCATTGCGGCCGCAGCGCCCGTTGTCTTTTGTATGTTTGTTCGGCCCTTGTCGTATCGGGACTTAGAAATTTTTTCATTTAGTTGCTCGTCGTAGCGGACGAGTGTCACGGACCAGTTTTCTTATATAATGTCGGCACCATCGCTCCGTTTTATTTGTCGGTGCGCAGTTCGCACATTTGCTGGCTACTGGCTTTTTCCCTTCTTTGGGGCGCAGTAGTAGAGAGCTAAAGATTGCACATAGCGTAATATTTTAAACGAGAACGCCTGGGTAGCTGTGACATTGCTTTTGTTTTGAGATCGGCTATTATCGCTACTGTCGCCCTCGACCAGGCGTTCTAGCTCTAAGAGATAGGGTGGGTTCCCCTATAAATGTGAAAATAACAAACGTATTTGGTTCAAGTACAAATACATGCCAATAATACAGGGCCAAGTCCCTTAGGCAAATTTAAAACGAGGAAAGTATATTAGGCTCCCGGAAAGGGACACATAAATAAGCATAGCACCGAGGTGCGCTTATAAATTTAAGAAATAAATAGGGTTGGCTCCCCTATAAAAAGGTAGTGGTGCATGCAAACAGATAGAGGCAATAGTACATGCCTCTAACAAAGCTTCTGCGGAAGCATATAAGAAACATACATATACACATGCTAATGTACATTACATGTATAAGAGAGCTCGAATAACTGCAATTATTGCAAATATATATATCTTACGTACATCGTACATGTACATAGGCAAGAGTGGAAACCGTGTAACCATTTTATTTTTAAATATATTTTTTTGCGCATGCGCATTGAGTTTCACTGTACAACCTTTCCTTTAGTAAATAGCGAACATACTCTACAAGTAAGTATTGGTCAAGTAATTTAGGAAATTACGAGCAGGCTACAGCGGCGTTGTTCTTCAAACCAGGAGAACGTAACAACATGTAAACACTTGAAATACACAACAGAAACTGTTATAACTTCTTTATTACATATATTTTATATATAACTTAATGTATGTTTCAACATTTTTTTAAATATATAGGGTGTTCCGTTTAAAAAAATTATAAATCTCAAAATTTCTCAGACATGCGTCATGCAATTGTTTCATCATACCGCATATTAATCAACATTAAAAAGAGTAGTATTTTGCTGATTTAACTTACTTTCAAAGAAACAATAATAACAGAAGTAACAATGTATTTCAAATTGTAAAGTCTTTCAAATAAATGTTATTATTAATTAAATGTATCAACGAAAATTGAATTGTAAGTATATTCAACAGGCAAAGTTTGTTGAAAGCACTAATAATTTTCCGATTAATTTCACGTACTTATTATTATATGCATTGTTCCTATATATATATATATATATATATACACGACATAATACATAGTTTTCGAGGAGCAAGTGTTCGTAATTATTCGCATTATTTCACAGCTTACTTCTTGTGAGATTCAAATTAATCTATTAGCTGCACTCTACGGAGACATTACTCAAACAGTAACAATTTAACGACGTCACTTTCTCCAAAATAAATGATTCTGCGCTATTCCCCCACCCTATCCCTCGCATTTATCTCCGTTTTAATTGCGCTATAAATGTGGAACATCTGCCGACATAATGCTGCCAGAGCGATAGTAATTTAATTCTTACGACAGAACCCCTCAAAAATAATCCCTAGTCGATTGTACAATTCGAAGCGCCTATTGTTAACACGACAGTAAGCATTTCAACCGAACCTGTGGTTAAACGATTCAATAGAAACGGGAACAAGATGTAATTCAAAATGGGGAGACAACTAGATTTCCGAGCATGACTCTCGTTATCGCTAGTCTGGCGTAGCATCGGGTATTTTTCGTATCTTTCTGCGACTTAGACCTTTTCTTCTCAGCCGTGCGGATTTGTGGCACGTTTTGCTGGTGGCGGAACGACCGGGGAAGATGGTGTTCGTGCTTGAGATCCGCCGCGTACTCTGAACTTGAAAAATATCCCTTACATTGTCCATTGATCCAATTCCCGGTATCAAATGACCCGTTAACTTCCCAAGCAATTTACTCTCGACTATACCTAGTTTCTAACGGTCGGTAGGACCGTTTGCGATTCTTCCTCTGCCCCTTTAACCGACAAATTGGAGAGGACACGCGTGGTTTTCTCCTCTTTTACTTCTTTTGCTAGCAACGGTCGGATGGCTACGTGTTTGCAGGCACCTAAATGTAGTACATAAATTTCTGCAACAACTTTAGGTACTTAGCAACACGGGGTTACGCAAATGATTAATGGGAAAGTCTTATGCATTTCCTGTGATTTGGTCTATTGAAGCTGCCTTGGGAATTTTTTAGCTATTACATTAATTTGCACTATCCTGTCAGGATTTCTGAAATTATCTTCTGTACTTAAAAGCAATAGTGTTGTCTTCCTTGTACTTTATGCATTTGAAGATTACTGGAGTTTGAATTTATTCAAAAGGAATATGAAATGGTAACACGAGAGTTATCTTTTAACTTTTGCATATAGAGCTGAAATAAAACAGTTGACAGCTTTTAAAGAATTTATTGTTTTTTGTAGTATTATTCTCCACAAACATTAAAGCATTTTTGCATGCGTTCGAACCAACTCTGGAAGCAGTTATTCCATACAAATTACTTACCTGAACCGCTCCTTCCGACGACTGGAACCTTTGATCACACGCAGAAAAACGTTTGCTTGAATCAAGACTGTCCGCCTTCATTTAAGAAAATAATAGTTTCAGTTATCCAGAATAGAATTACTACTACTACATCCCTCGTACTAAACAATGATGTGAATGAAATTACTAACTCTGGGAAAATAGCAGACAAGCTAGAAAATTAAAATCGTGTTTATTGTACACGATGGTGCATTAGGAAAATTGCGACGGATTTCGAACTTGGTACTACGATAATGAATTAAACACAATTTATGCAGTGCTTTTTTAAAGGGAAAAATAAAAGGCTATTTTATCCAACCGTCGCTTGCCGACCAACGGGCTTTTAGATCATTAGTAACAATTTTTAATCTCGCTTGACATGTCATTCTACCTGAATATAGGGATTTTAATCCTACCTGCAGCGTTAACTGATAACCTTTTTTCCCAGATCAACTAGCTTTTAAATTCTAAATGAAATTTATGTAAAGATATTTTCAATAGTTATGGGCTCTAGGAAAATTTTAGGCTTCAGTATAAACTCAGTGATTTCTTAGAACAATATCATCTGGTACAATAATAACCCATCAAGAATTGTTAGCTGTATATGTTTTCAACCAAATTAGATAGAATAAGCAAAAGCTAAACTTGTAACGCTATGAATTTAACTGCACTTTCGAGAAGAAAAATTCGACAATAATACAAAAGACGTCTTCAGAAGGTAGATGTACTTAATTTTCCATTGTAAACAGTTCATACAGTTGATTAGATATTCAAATGTATGTAATTCTTTAATGTGGGTGCTAACTAATTAAGGAAGTTCCCTGGCAAAGCTCATCCACCCTTGAATTAAAAGCCCTCCATATTAATACGGTCTATGTGCCTGTATTACCTGAGTTTCTAGATGTATACGGTATTTCGCGTCTGGAACACCTTTTAGTCGAGAATTATTGATGTTAAAACCGAAATGAAATGCTAATAGGTTTCGTATGAAATAGCAGGGTGTTAGTGCTATACACCCGGCTCTTAAGCTTTGTCTGTGGAATACAAAAGTTGTATTGCCCCTTCCAATTTATGGTGCGCAATTATAAACAGATCCATTATTGATTTAGAGCGATAATATCTCGTCAACCATTGACGGTAAACACAAACCATCAAAGTTTCTGTGCATGTTAAGAATATTCTGAAGTTTGAGTGATTGTTAAATTGTTGAAGTTTAAATTGATTGGTTGCAATCTTTTCTTTAATATTGTAATTTTAAACTGTTTAATTTCGTATTCGAAGTTTCAAGGTAGCAGATTTCATAATCTCAATTCTCTATCATCTGTTTGCTAAAGTAATATTTTATAGAGTACTTCACAATGGTTAAAAGGAAATCTTTGAAAGATGTTGAAACTATTTTGCAGACTACTATTGAATTGTAAGATGAAGGAAATCAAACAAGTCACTGTACCCTTTCTGCAGAGCAGGTTACAGAAAGAGTCGCTGTAATGACTAGTAAATCTGAAAATACAATATGATATATTACAAATAAACTAACTATCTGAACTCAACCCTCAATATATAGACCAATTAGATAACGAGTGAAAAATCACTTCGAAGGTAATATTGAGTGATCCGGCAAGTAATTTATTTGTTAAGTGCCTTACATGGAAACTAAGACTGAATTTTTGAGTTCCAAAGAGATACTAAATAAGATTCTCTAGCTCTTCTACGAGTTATGAGTATGAGAAATGTGAATGAAACAGAATATCTTTGGTGGAACGCGAGGATATAATGATATGGAGAGCGTAGTACATGTAGTTCATGAATCATAGGGATGGCTTGGATGAAAATACAAGAATAACAGTACATTTTAATGAAAGTTATGTGTTACCTTAGTTTTTCGTGTCCTAAATAAATCAAAGTCCTTTGCCCCAGTAGCGAACCATGTTCAGGAGATCTTCCATGTTCTGTACTGCTCCGCAGTGCCACCTGTCCTTAGGTTGCGCAAGGCTCCATCTAATCAGGTTGGCCTTCACTGCGGCGACGCCCTTCCTGATGTGGTTCAACATCCGTCAGGTCCCAAAACCACACGAAATACCATCTCGAAGGCTATCCAGGCTAGTTCGCAGATGATTTGTCCAAATGGTCGGCATGAAATTGGCGCCTAGATTTTAAGCGTTGGGAGTCGGTGCTGAAGATTAAAGAGGGAGTGGCGATTGTTGTAGGTCAGCTTGAACCCCTCAGTGAATTCAAGAGCCTCTTTAGGTGAACTAGGCCTGCTGTTGAGTAAAGTTTGGGTAGTCGTGTGGCCCTCATGCATCCCGTAACTAGTCCACAGGTTTCATTGCGGCCTACGTCGACCCCCCCCCCCTCTCCCAGCGCGAGCCGATTTTGAACACACAGGGCACGCGTATTTTCCTATGGAGAAACACAGTGCCATGCTTAGAACCCAATAAACTGTCAAGTGTGATGCCGAGGTATATCGGTTTATCTGTGTGTTCGAGGGTTTCTCCTTGACATACACCATTTAGCTTGCGTCAAAAGAAGTTCTGAGGGGAAAGGAGTGTTCATGAAGGATATAGCAGGGTAACAGTGGATTATACATATGTTATGCTGGTGGTGAAATGGGTTTTCACGTTGTTTTTCCAAATAGAGCGTAAATGAATTTTGTTTGGTGCAAGCCATTTGAATGATATGACAAATGTAAAAAATCATAAAACGAAATATGTTGTTTATTTGCAACAAACACGTAGGATTTTATATAAATTTTGAAGGTGGCCTCCATTTTGTTCCAGACATTGCTCACATCTTCTTGTAATAGAGGAAAAAATGTTATGCCAGATCGTTTTTCTGCGGATGAAGTGAGGTTTCAACATAAAAATCATGTGGTCTCATATGTATTTCATATTAAGAAATTGTATATTGTTTATACATATTACTTTAAATAAATATACTTTCGTCGTTTGTCATATTCGTAACGGTTGTCGGGTTCCGCCGTATCACTAGGTTTTTGTCGCTGACGTTTCGCGAACAACTGCGGTTCGCATTTTCACCCGCACAACCGTTACGACTATAACAAACGGCCGTGAAAGCCTGAGATTCTATTTACAGTGTTCATATGTACATATTATGTTAAATAAAAGTATAGCCATAGTCCTGGTCAAAATTCCTTGCAACCAGTGTTCGCATATAAGGGACAATTCTTTTTGGCACCATTACGCTGGTGCGTTATAAACGGACCTGACTAGTTTGCAATTCAATTAAATCTGTCTCGCTAAATTTTTTCGTTGGACTGTACCTAGTAAAACGAGAGTGCTGCTTGAGTTGGCATATCTACTTCGTCAGACTATAGATCCCATGAAGGACAACACTCTGATTCAAATGATGTAGCGATATGAACAAGTCACATCCAGCTGTTAGTCGTAGGTCTCTATACGCAATTGATGTATTCAACCGAACTTATCCACCATTAGCAAAGTGTTCATTAACTTTGGCCATGACGAATATATTGTAATGGGATTTTTGAGGCCCCTGTTCTTCTTAACAGCATGCCTATCCTTTTATTGCATTTGCTAAACTGTAGTTTTCTTTAATTTAATGGTATCGTTAGGGAGAATACAAGGGTGGATTCCCTTTAACATCGGATAGGACTTTAACATTTTATTTAATCACTAAATTTGCATTTTTTCACAATTTCCCCAAATTCTTTTTCGTCCCTATTATGTAGAAAATTCCCTTTCGTGTCAAAAAAAAGAGTCTCTTAAACAAGAGGAGACGAGAATAATGGAATCATCCTATCAAAAGTCTAAAAGATCACATCCAGGGCCTACATCTCCATCTCTGGAGACACATAGGAGATGTTTTCGTTGCCAAGATGACTCTATTGCAGTCATTTGTTGCCTAACATCCGGATCTAGTTACGAGCGTGGTCGGAAATTGACTACTAGCGTCAATATTAGATAGCTGAGCATCAACAGAGTTTGTGAGCTCCGTATTTTGCGAATTTCGCGTATTATTGTGAGGAAAGTACCTCAAAAAGTTTTATAAAGCTGTAGCGGACTTGGCGCCACATTTAACATACTTCGGGTGCAGAGCAACACCGGCATAACCTTGGACCTTCCGTCGTCAACGCGAAGATAGGGAGATACACCGTCCTACAATAGCAAAGTGCGTGTGTGATTAAAGAAAGTAAAGGATATCAGCCTTAATAACGTAATTTATTTTTTTAAATTTTAGAATACAGATTTTATTAGCCGATGTAAGAGATATATTCTAAATTTGTCAATATATTGTTAGTTTGTTTATTTCAATCTAATCTACCTTTCATTCAATTCATCTAATGTCATTAACGTCTTTCAAATTTTATTTCAAAAAGCAAAATTAATGATCAAAGCACTCGCTACGTAACATTTTCGAACCCTGAGACGAAAATTCACTAGAATATACGTACGAGACAAATGTTCAAAGTGTTAATTGACCAAATAATAAAATTAGCTACCGTTTGCAGATAACTTGAGATACATTGGATAAATATTACATATTATAGAATAATCGACTTTATCCCCTTTTCCATTTAACTACGAAATGTAAGAACAGAGAGAAACATGGAAATGCTCCACCAGACAGAAACGCTCGAAAGAAATATCGCATTCTATATTCCCTCTGCGAGGCGAAATTTTAATCAAATGGCAGATACACTGCAGTCGTATCCTTTTCTCCGTTGTAAGGGATATTTACTCTTTTTTTTTTCATAGCGACATATACTTAATTAAAGCGATTTTAAATTAAGTTAGTTTTTTTTTTTTTTGGGAATTCGTTTATCTTCCTCCGCTGCACTGCTTCCTTCAACGCGATTAATAAATCATTACTACGCCGAAAGTGGATTAAACGGGGAATTTGTTCCATTTGGATTTTAATCAAAGCGTCGTAATTAAGAGCCGGGCAAAAAATGGGCGATGCTCCGAAAAGGAAGAAAAGAATTATTTAGTGCTACCGTTCCTCAAACGAATGCGGGTCCCGGTTACTGTTAATTAAAAAAAAAAAAAGGAACGACGTAGCTAATAAATGCGTACCTAGAATTGTTATGATCATTGTTCTATCCTTTATCCGGAAACAAAGAGATAAGGATCTAAATAAATCTCTGTAATAGTTAAGGTAGGATATCTCTCTTTTGAGAAGAGAACGAAGTTTGATTAGGAATATGATTAAAACCACCAAACAAACGAGTTTGATTAAGGATGAATTTAAAGGAAAATTCTAATAAGCTTTGGTATTAGGTAAATCTCTAGCCTAACGTTTCTGGAAAATTTGCTGCAAAACGGATTTCGAAAAACACCGAATATAATTAAGAAGAAAGACCTCGATACCTCGATACCGAGAAAGATAATAAGTGACACTATTTTCACTGGATTAATTAAATATCGAAAATTAAATTAATATCAATATTAATATCAAACTTTGTTGGTATTAGTAATGATAAAATTACAAATTCTTGCGATTAACCAACGTAATAAAATTTCTGAAAAAAATATCAGTCTCGGCAGGATTTGAACCCACAACATCTGCGCTACCCGCGCATTGTGCTACCATTACAGCAGGAGACCACTTGTGAGTTCAAATTTCTTTTAATACCTAGATGTCACGATGTCTGTAGATATATCGTAATATCTCGCAGACACATTAACACATGGGCTGAAAAGTCCCGGACCTAACAAAGAA
Organism: Trypoxylus dichotomus; assembly: GCA_023509865.1. Lineage (NCBI taxonomy): Eukaryota > Metazoa > Arthropoda > Insecta > Coleoptera > Scarabaeidae > Trypoxylus > Trypoxylus dichotomus. The sequence continues at coordinate 44,120,278 of CM042081.1, forward strand.
AACACGGGTTTCTTTGGTTCAAAATTAGCTTTATTCATCAACGTAATCTCCATCAAGAGCAACGCAATCATTCCAGCGCCGCTCTAACATTTCAATACCACTTTTGTAGAACGATTTATCTCTTGCCTCAAAATAGGCCTCAGTTTCAGCGATAACCTCTTCATTCGTGCGAAATTTCTTACCGGCGAGCATTTTTTTGAGGTCGGCGAACAGCCAGTAGTCGTTGGGAGCCAAATCCGGCGAATACGGCGGATGTGGGAGCAATTCGAAGCTCAATTCATGTAGTTTTGCCATTGTTTTGATTGACTTGTGACACGGCGCGTTGTCTTGATGAAACAACATTGTTTTCTTTGCCATATGCGGTCGTTTCTTTGCAATTTCGGCCTTCAAACGCTCCAATAACGCTATATAATATTCACTGTTGATGGTATTTCCTTTCTCAAGATAGTCGATGTATATTACACCACGCACATCCCAAAATACCGAGGCCATAACCTTTCCAGCCGATTGTTGTGCTTTCGGGGGCTTTGGACGAGGTTCACCAGTTGCTGTCCACTCAGATGACGATCGTTTTGATTCCGGAGTGAAGTGATGGGTCCATGTCTCATCCATTGTCACATATCGACACAAAAATTCCGGTTTGTTACGTTTAAACATGGCCAAACACTGCTCGGAATCATCAACACGTTCTTGTTTTTGGTCAACAGTGAGCAAACGCGGCACCCACTTTGAACAGAGCTTTCTCATAGTCAAATGCTCATGCAATATAAAGCCAATACGTTCTTTTGATAACTTTACGATGTCAGCTAACTCACGCAACTTCACTTTTCGATCATTCAAAACGATTTTGTGGATTTTTTTGATGTTTTCTGGTGTTACCGCCTGATTTGGACGTCCACTGCGTTTGCATCACCGGTGTCTCTACGACCACGTTTGAAGTCAGCAAACCAACGTTTTATTGTTGTTTCTGATGGAGCGGAGTCCCCATAACACTTTTCAAGCCATTGCTTCGCTGGAACGGTATTTTTTCCCATTAAGAAGCAGTGCAAAATTAAAACAGGAAATTGGTTTTGATCCATTGTTTTGAAAATAACAAAACTAGCGTGACTCTTAGCACAATAACTCAAAAACTAATGAATAGAATATCATGAAATTTTAACAGCTGTCTTTTGAAGCTTAGTACTAACTGAGAGAAAGGTGACTGCAATAAAACCAGCGTCATCTATGTGTTAGGCCCGGGATTTTTCAGCCCATGTGTTATTATTGAAGGCAAGTTCTTAACAATTAAACTAATACTAATATTAACATTGAACCACCGTTGATTTTAGAAATGATAAAAATCACAATTTTCTTGCAATTAAATTCCTGAAATATTAATATTAAACCGCCGTTAGTATTACTATTGATAAAATTACAATTTCCTTGCACTTAACCAACGTAATGAAATTCCTTGCCTTCAATAATAATCAATAAACATCGTGACATCTACGTATTAAAAGCAATTTGAACTCACATTCAGTCTCCTGGTGTAATTGGCAGCATGCTGCTGGGACTGATATTTTTTTCAGGAATTTAATTACGTTGGTTATCAAGAATCGGAAATCTCGTTGGTGAATTATACACCGTGCAATTTTTTATTTTACTTGAAAAAAAAGTTTTATATTGAGTACCAGCTACAAAATAAGGGGGCAAACAAAAGAAATCGCTAACAAGAGCGATTGCAGCAAATTTTCGATCTTGATGGCTTGGCTTAAAACAATTATTATTTTTGTTTAGGCGGAAGTCTACTTTGCAGATTGAACATTTAATACATATGTTCTAGTAGGAAACCTTACACCTCTGGCCAATATTTAAAACAGTCTAATGGCTTATTCAATTACATTTTCGTTTCTTTTCTCCTACTACCAATTACTCCACAAAGTTCTCTGGTACAATATATGAATTTAGTTGTTCAACAAAGATGCTTATTTGCTTGGTGCTTATGTGCAAAGATGCTTACTTCGTTGGTTTTCATTCTTACTGTATTGTCCCCTATTACAATCAACTCATCACATGGGACTGTCTTGTTTATGTATTCCTTGTTTCCTTTCGTTCTCTGTAACCTCTAGTACTCGTCCTTTACCAAAAAATGTTGACGGAAAGTTGAAAGACTTTTTGCATAACCAAGTAACTGATCTACTTCATCCATGTCACGAACATACTAATATTCCCCTACCTTCTTTTTCAACTTTCACTCGGCAATAAATTTACAATTATGAATTTTTTTGTCGTCGCACACTTCTTAAAATATACCAGGTATGTCTCAGAATTAATGAGAATGATTAGTTTTAAGGTGTTTAATTGAAGGTATCTACCAATTTAGTATTGCACAAACGAAAAATTTCAAGCTTCAACATACTCTACTTACCTACTAAATTTAATGAAGATCTGATTTTAACACACGGGAACTTTTGCTTGTGAGTTTCGAATCGTTTGCAGAAGCAAGGATCGACCCTAAACAAAGAACAATGAAAATGTGCTTGCTTTAAAAATAGCACTGTCATCCATTTAGCTCTGACTTAATTGACCTAATGTTTTATTTCTCAATACTGCAAGTACTGTTCGAATAAATTTTTCGCTTCTCGTGTTCATTTTCATGTATATACAAACATACCACGCCTTCAATTAAATTTTCATTTAGAGTAGTGAGATTTGGAGACCTTGGAGGAAAATTCACTATACGTTTATCAAAGAATTCTTCCAAAATGAACAGTCATACGTGTTGGAGCATTGTGTTGGTGGAAATATCCATCTCTAATTTCATCATCGCTTAATTGGTCATAATAAAGGGTTACAATATCGCATTTCGGTTGTGTTTCAGCATTTATTCGTTGCTTTGACTACTAAACACTATTTTTCGTGAATGTAGTGGTTTTTCCACAAATCCATGAGGATTTTATGAACGACTTTGCTTGCTTAAATACTCCGAAAGATAAAGTCAGGTTTCGTCAGTAAAGAAACATTTATTAAAAACACCACTATTATTCAAGTTATTCAAGAACCATTGGCAGTACTGTATTGATATATTTTAAATCTTTTTTTGTTTCAGTTGATAACTGAAATTCCTGTGGCAGTTTCGCGATATATTTTTTTGGTGAGTTTTCCGTTCGATGTCGGACATCTTCAATGCATTCTGCGGTTCCTTTTTTTAGGTGATTTGCTCCTGGATTTACGAAATACTGTCCGCGTTTCATGCAATCTGTTAATACCATTATGAATTTGCCAAACCAGTGTTCATACGGAATTACAAAATCAGGGAACTGTTGGCAAAAATCTTGCATACATTGATTAATTACATAAATCCACTGTCCATTAATTAATCTACCAGTTCTAAAATATACCTCAATAAAAAAAGAACTTTGTCTTCTTTTTCTAACGTGATGTAATTGATAAGACAAATTTTCAATAAATTGACTTTACCATGACAGTTGTCAAAGTTTCACTTTCGAAAAACAAATTACTGTTCCACAGTGTTCCCAAATTTTAATGAAAACAATAGGCTATTCTAAATGAAAATTAAATTGAAGACATGGTATATGTGAAGCTTTAGCAAATGACACTGAAACTAGAGTAAATATTTGAAATTCAGAGTAGGTAGCTGCCGCATGTAATAGAAAGCGAAACGTCGGCAGACTCATGCAATTACGACGCTGTTCTGGAAACCCAATTTCTTTATAAGTTCAGCTTTGGGTCGTTGTTCACAAGTTTATAGTAGAATTTATAAAAAATATAATGATAGACTAAACAAAATGGGTCTCAATCAGCCATAATATTCAATTTTCTCTTAAATTTCGAGCTATGTATATGTTATACGTCGCTTCGCTTTACAGTGCGTAGCATCTCTTCATCTATAATTTAATCAATTTCATTGCTTTTTCATCAACTTCTAAGATAATGTGTACTTGCCTGGTACATAAGAAAGGTGGTTATTCGTAAATGGGAAAGCATTTGGACCGTTAAACAAACCAATAACACTACCAAATCAGTATATTAAAACATAATGAATACGTAGGCTTCCACGGCCAGAGTCAGTAATAAGCGGAATTGGACCGTGTCATGATGAGATATAAAAATGAAATAAGAGGAAGAGGAAAAAGAAAGAAAAAGAAATGAAAAAAGGGTCTGAAAAGAAGACAGAAGAGACAGAAAAAGAAGTAAAAGGAAAGAAAAAGAGAAAGGTGGGATCTCCACGTTTCGCCTCCGTCGTAGGAGGCTTCTTCAGGAGAAAATAGGGAAACCAAAGTGGCACGTGTAAACGAACGCTAGAGGCGAAACAACTTTGGAAGGAGGTCACAGTAATTGAACGTGTTAACCACCCTGATGATGCGTGCTGATTTTAGACAACGTTTGTGCTCTTTAATGCGGGTTTCGATCGAACGACCTGTCCCATCTATGTATAGTAAACCCCGAGAGCAGGAGATTTTGTAGACTCCTTAGAGGATAAGGTCTGAACTTGATCCTTAGGAGAAGGGAGAAAGTTGGCAATTTTCGCAGAAAGCTTAAACACTACACTAGGGTGACAGAATAAAATAGACACCAGGTAAAGCGGTATAAATATGTAAACAGTTAAATTCTAAGAACGAATTAAGAACTTTCTCTTGTCATTTGGGTAGGGGTAGATGTATCGGAAGGAATTCGTCATAGTTTAGTATCGTTACAACTATGCCTCGCTTACAAGGTTCGAGTGATATTAGCGATTTCACCCGGGGTCGCATCGTTGGCCAGGGCGAACGCGGCGCTTCAACGTGAAATAAGTACATTTTTAAATATTCCGTTGTCCACAGTTAACCGTGTGATTACACAATTTAAACGCAAGGAAAAAACAACAGTGGAGCCGACACCGGGTCGTGCCGGACCTTCTGAAAGAAGTAAAAGGGTGCTTGCGCGCGAAGTGTTAAGAGAACCGCGAAAAAGTACAGCTGAGCTTGCGGCAACTTCACAGAAAGTCAGCGCACCGTTCTGCGATACCTCCACAGTATGGGGATGTATAAAAGGGTGGCAAAGAAAAAACCTCTCCTTACGGCGTTTCAAAAACGGCGCCGAATGGCTTGGGCAATCGAAATGCGAACGAAGCCCGAAGAGTTTAGGCGGTCTGTCATTTTTTCAGACGAAAGCAGATACTGCCAATTCAGTGATAGTGGTCGTACGTGGGTATGGAGACGTTCGTCACAGCAACTGGACGACAAATTTTTGCATCAGACGGTGAAATACGGCGGTGTGGAACATCATGATGTGGGGCGCGATACGGTATGGTGGAAGATCGCAATTAGTAATCCGCGACGGAAATATAAATGCGGCAAAATATATCCAGATATTAACAGAAGGACTACTACCGATATTCGACAACGCCATTTTATCTAAAGACGCCACTTTTACGGAGGATGGAGCAACCTGACACAAAGCAAGAACAACAACCACATGGAAAGAGGAACAGGGGATTCGGATTTTACCATGGCCATGCCAATCACCAGACATGAATCCGATAGAGAATGTTTGGCACATAATCCAGACAAATATGGCGAAACGACCCCGAAAACCCAGCAATAAGGAAGAACTCGTGGCGGTTGTTGCAGAAGAGTGGTTAAATATTCCAGAAGACACCATTAATCATTTAATAGATTCTATGCCACGACGACTCGCAGCACTTCACGCAAGTAAAGGTGGATCGACAAAATATTAGTCTAATTTAAAAAATTTAAAATATTTTGTATATATAACGAGAATAGATTTTTTTTTAAATTAGTAGGTGTCTATTTTATTCTGTCACCCTAGTGTACTTTAATGTTTCGTTTTTGACGAATTCCTTTTCTACTTACTCCTATTTCATTTTTATATCTCACCATGATACGGTCCAATTCCGGAAGTACTACAGATTAACTACAAATTAAAGCATAGCTTCTCGATACTGAACCTTTCAACTTTGCGCTGATAGGTTGTGTTAGTTGTAAGGATTAACTTTGATTTTATAACATGTTTGACGTTAAATTTGAAAATATCGCTTTAGAACCAACCGTATCGTTTCTTGTAAGAATGCCTCAAATAAAGTATGAGCGGTTAACCGAAGATATAGACCTCTTTTCGACAAATAGAGCCATTTGCTCAATCATATACCGTTATATCTTATATATCGTTCGCTAGTTAAGCGAAACCCGCAAGAAACCTTTCCCAAATAGAATTGTTAGTGTTACGGTAAATTAAATAGCTTTGTATATATGTATATTCTGGCCTTTCCTCTTGTCGGCGTCTGAGAAAAAACTCTCGGAAAGCCTTTTCACGGCATAATATACGGGAATATTAACCGGAAGCGCGTAACTGTATTATGTAAAGCTTAATGTGGCGGCTCCACCCGCCTAGCACAGGACGTTGCCTCGGAAGCGAATAGGCTCGACATCTAGCGGGAAAGCAAATGTAAATCGCGACCACGGCGAATAATAAGAGATCCATTAAATTTATGTCATCCGTTCGCGTAATTTAACGTTTTCTTCTCGCAGGATTACGCCTTACGGACCTATTTTTTTCGCACTTCCTCATCGCGCTCCTGTCGTGACTACGCAAACGTTTCATCGCTTAGCGTTTCTCGCGGAAGCATCGACTATTGCTCGGCGCTACGGTTGTCCGCCGGAATTATGCGTAAAGATATATTGCGGTACTCCACGTGTGCCGCCGTATTTCCGGAAGTGGCAATAGAGAAAATGTGCTGTCGCATTAAATGAGCGAAGATCCTTTACGGATGCTAAATATCTCATCCGGGAAAGTTCCGAACAAGTTCATCATCGCTTTCGCTCTCTACGCCGGCGGCTTATTTTGATGCAAATTGTTTCCTCGGAGGTAGGTTTAGCAAACGATACATAAACGTGGCGGCGCGAGGAGGATTATGCTGTAGAGAGAAATAAGCATTTCAGTATTTATAATAGCTTGTACAGAGCGTGCAAACTATTTCCTACTTTTTGGAAGTAGAATTTGCTGTTGTAAATGCATCTTTTGTTCAGGCGTTCCTCTTGCTTTGAAGAGCATGAATTATACAAGGAATAACAACAGTTAGATACAGCTTTGATAGATTTCACGCTGTTGTGTTGAAACCAAATGAAGACGAGTATAAATAGAAAGTAGAGTAACTCTTTCACAATGTACATTGCCAATTTTTTTTATACAAATGCAACAGGGCTATTATTAAACTTGTATATGGTATATACAGGGTGATGAATTTAAGTGCCACCCTCTTGCGCTAGAGATAATTGTAGTAACATGCAAAAGCAATTAACGCAAATTGTTCATCTTTAGCATCCTTTAATGATTTTAAAGCATTTTCAATTGTACAAGGTGTTCCCAAGATGATATTAACATTATATCTTATGCTACGCACGTACTACATACACATACATCAGAAAAGGAAAACAGTTACTCTATGTGATCCCACTTCATACAGTTTAGGTAGTTCAATTTTCTTCGCATTAATTAAATGAACTGATTAAATTTTATCGAAGTACATAACGCAATCGCCAATGGACCGTGAAAGTATGTCGTCAGTAAGTATTGTGGCTACACTGAAAAGTTTCGAAACAAAACAAAGACACGCGATAAAACTAACCTAGTCCTGCCAATTCCTATGGTGTAACTCTATATGGTGTAGTAGCATATATTAGCCACTGGTGCTCTACTTTAACATCAAATAAAGAAAGTGTTACATTCTTATTATTTTTTTGTGAGAGTTGTTTCTATCCTGTTTCTCGCAATTATTTTATTTTTGTCAACTGTTTAACTTCTTCTCTAAATCGGTAGTAATTGCCACTTTTGTACGCTCGTTTGACAGATAAGAATAGAACTTTACATCCTGTAGATGAAAACACTCGTTTTTGTAATATCAAAATTACAAATTTATTTAACGTGAGTGCGTACAAGTAAATTATTTTTTGTAAACTGTTTAAAAGAAGTTTTTTTTTATTTATATTTATAAAGATATTTTAAAGTGAAGACCTCTGAAATTAAAAGAACTTACACATAGATTAGTGCTACTCAAATTTGAAATTTTATTATACCATAGCTGTGTAGTGATGCTCCTCAAAAAGGAAGGAAGGAAGTCTTCAATTAATATCCTTTATCAACTAATATTAGGTCTTCAAGCACCACATTTTTCAATGCACCAAAATCTTCAACACTTTATATGATGAAATATGGGTGGCTAATGTATGTTACTACACCATTTAGAGTTACGTTAACAAGTCCTCAACTGTATTCATACACTAGGGTGACAGAATAAAATAGACACCTACTAATTAAAAAAAAATCTATTCTCGTTATATATACAAAATATTTTAAAAATTTTAAATTAGACTAATATTTTGTCGATCCACCTTTACTTGCGTGAAGTGCTGCGAGTCGTCGTGGCATAGAATCTATTAAATGATTAATGGTGTCTTCTGGAATATTTAACCACTCTTCTGTAACAGCTGCCACGAGTTCTTCCTTATTACCACGTTTTTGGGGTCGTTTCGCCATATTTGTCTAGATTATGTGCCAAACATTCTCTATCGGATTCATGTCTGGTGATTGGCCTGGCCATGGTAAAATCCGAATCCCCTGTTCCTCTTTCCACGTGATTGTTGTTCTTGCTTTGTGGCAGGGTGTTCCATCCTCCATAAAAGTGGCATCCTCTTTAGATAAAATGACGTCGAATACCGGTAGTAGTCCTTCTGTTAATATTTGGATATATTTTGCCCCATTTATACTTCCGTCGCAGATTGCTAATGGCGATCTTCCACCACACCATATCGCGCCCTACACCATGATGTTCACACCGCCGTATTTCACCGTCTGATACAAAAATTTGTCGTCCAGTTGCCGTGACGAACATCTCCATACTCACGTACGACCATTATCACTGAATTGGCAGTATCTGCTTACGTCTGAAAAAATGACAGACCGCCAAAACTCTTCGAGCTTCGTTCGCATTTCGATTGCCCAAGCCATTCGGCGCCGTTTTTGAAACGCCGTAAGGAGAGGTTTTTTCTTTGCCACCCTTTTATACATACCCACACTGTGGAGGTATCGCAGAACGGTGCGCTGACTTTTCTGTGAAGTTGCCGCAAGCTCAGCTGTACTTTTTCGCGGTTTTCTTAACACTTCGCGCACAAGTACCCTTTTACTTCTTTCAGAAGGTCCGGCATGACCTGGTCTCGGCTCCACTCTTGTTTTTTCCTTGCGTTTAAATTGTGTAATCACACGGTTAACTGTGGGGACAACGGAATATTTAAAAATGTACTTATTTCACGTTGCGAAGCGCCGCGTTCAGTCTGGCCAACGACGCGACATCCCGGGTGAAGTCGCTAATATCACTCGAACCTTGTAAGCGAGGCACAGTTGTAACGATACTAAACTATGACGAATTCCTTCCGATACATCTGCCCCTACCCTAATGACAAGAGAAAGTTCTTAATTCGTTCTTAGAATTTAGCTGTTTACATATTTATATCGCTTTACCTGGTGTCTATTTTATTCTGTCACCCTAGCGTACATTTATACGAAATGCATATGTTTCATCAACAGGTAACACAAAGTCTCCTGTACAGCCAGATCTCCATGATAGTTTCATTTCATTAATGTAAACCTTTAGGTATATTTATTGATTAGATATGTTTTAGAGTTAAGCAAGTGAGTAGAGGTTCCAATAATAATTGTAATGAATTTTATAATTCTACTTAATGAACAAAATAATGCTGCTTACGGTCGCAAAACAGCACAATAAACACGAGGAATTGACAGGAATAGGTTAGTCTTAATACGTGTCTGTTTTGTTTGGAAATTTTTCAGTGTTGCTATAATACTATTGACGTCATCACTTTCACGGTCCATTGATATGGTATCAGATGCAGCTGTTATTAGTCTAACTGGATATAAGTAAAACACGACAGAATTAGCACATTGCTGTGTGTGGTTGCTTGTTATCGTAAATAATAAAGAATATCATATTTCTTTAAAACGAAGTATTGACAAACAAAACATTATTTGAAATCTCATAGGTAAGGCATTATTGCCTTTTGATATCAATTTTAACGATATACATATTTTGATATTGTCGGTATTTGTTCGATTCTACATATTTTGATAATATTCCACAAAATTGTTTTTTTTTGTTGAAGTATAGAAAACAAATATATAATAGAAATAACGTTGTGGTTTTAGAATACAACGTTTATATACCTACTCGTCAAAAACAAGCCGAAATCGTATATAAAGGTGATGTTACAAGTACATCTGGCACAGTCCTATAATATATAATATAATAATATCTGTATCTGGTAAACTTATGTCTCCACTACTGATAGTGCTAAAAGAACCTGGTGGCAGGTTTGGGCTCCAAGTACAACAAACCCTATTTCGACCTGCAAATGTTGTTATTCTCATCTTCAGGTAAATTAACCACTGATTTCTTTAACAATTGATTCCTTAATATTTACTTATCAAGCCTTGGGCCAAAAGGTCTTATACTTTCAGACTTATGGACAGGTGACTGTCCAGAGTCTTTCACGAAAGAGCTCGCATCCAACAAAGACGTTCAAATACTGACAATACCAAAGAAAACAACAGGTAAGATTCAACCACTGGGAGTCTACGAATTAGGAATATGGAAGGAATTATACGTGGATTTTCTGATCTGGTTCTTATCTTAAATTATAATGTTAATCTCCATTTACGAAATAACGTCATAAGATTGTAATAATTAATACGCGATCTATTGTCGTCCTCTAAATAGAAACTAGAAGTCTGTTTATATCGAGAATCGATGTGGGCCATTCGAACATCCCATGAATTTCGCCTTTTCAAACCAAGACTTTCCGTTTCCTCCCCATTGCTTTCAATGTGATGCTTTTTGCGAAAGCATTTTATGCTTTAAGCATTATTTTGACGGCTTTCATTACGATACCGAATCATGAATACATAATTTAAATACGCATTAAAATAAATACTTTATTCATTATTAATAATCTTAAGAATTTGTTATGACGTGTAATCCCGTGTTTACATTTGTTTGAATTATGAAGATTAGGGCACAATAATTGATGAAATTTTACTAATTAATGATGGTTCTTCTTAATAGAAGACATATGTGTGCAATATACAGATGGTTCTGGTGTTAGTAGCATAAGGTATGACTTGCCCTTCACCTTTGGGACATCCTATATAATTGAACATGCTTTAACATCAATAAAATATATTGAAGATTAGTAACTTGCGTCAACTTCTTTTCCATACTACTATGATCAGCTTTAGCGTAAGAGGGTTACGCTTAAATAGAACAGCCTGTATACACAACATGTGCATTTACATTTTTGTTCTTTCTATTTTCGTCCAAGAATTAAATCAAGAAAACTGAAAATCTCTTAGAGTGAATTTCAGCACAAACAAAAGAAGTTTTATTTTTAACTTTTAACATACCTTACTTACCTACCAAGTTTCATTAAGATCCGAATTTGACACCCGGGCACCTTTATTTGAAGTCTGTATATGTTTGTGAATAATATACGTAGTATTTTTCATCGACTATGCATAATTATTTCTAGAAATATTTTTTTAAAATATGAATGATAATATTCTAAATCCAATGCACGTAGATAAAACACGAAAATTATGTTTTAATATATTCGTGTTGTATCGCACTTGATTTGCGCTGAATGAAAGGTTGGGTAGTGAAACGTGCATAAATCTTTATATTAGCATTACGGAATATCTGGTTAGAGTCTGCGCAATGAAACACAAACAAAAAGAGAGAAATCAGATTAATATTTACTTTGGCTTGGTATGAGGATGTGCCTACAAAAAATGTATATTTGCATTTAACCCTTGTGCTGTGTTTATTCAGTGGAATATGTTACAGATTTCTCTGGTGATTTGTTTTACCTTTTATAATGTAATTAATTCAAGTATATTTTAAAGATGATAATATTGTATTTACTTATTTACTTTGTACATAAGAGTCAAACGGAGAGAAATGAAGGAAACAGAAATTGCTTAATTTAGTCATAACTTAAGTACATAAGTAAACTTCCAATTAGCAAAACAAACATTTACACTAATATAGATAATTTTAGTTAGAGTAAATTTCCGAAATATATCAATATAAACAAAATGAAGCAATGGATTTCAGGTAATAAAAGTACGGTTGCATATTTTCTTCTTCGTCTTCTAATAGTTCCTATCTGTTTAGGGTGTTGGCTATTTTAACTTGATTTGCTGTTGGTCGAAATAAAATATTATGAATATGACCAGAACCAGGTTCTGAGATTTTCCAACCAAGAAATTCGTCTTCTACCAATACTCCACTTTTCCATTACTTTTCTCTGTACAACGATCTGCAATAGAGTAGAACGGAGAACACATAATGGTGCAAAAGATTTTATTATTAGTAATCCTGGCCTTTTCGATTCTGCTTCGTATTTCTTGTGAGTGGTTCCATTGTTGATTTACAATAGTTCTGAGATAGGTAAAACTTCTCACTCGTTCTAGTCGTTTTTGAGTTATTGTGAAATGACAGTTGTCAATTTTTTTTTGCTAATGACCATAAATTGGCATTGAGTAGTACTTAGCACCAACTTAAGGCAAAAAAAAAATAGAAAGCGTGAAATTCAAAGGACTTTCAATCATTTATATTAACCCTATACACGTTCTTCTTCTTATGAGCATGAACAGCTAATAAAAATACGGGCGCTTTTGATCATCCTGTATAATTAATCCAGAAGTTTTTGGTCATATTCGACAATACAGTTTATATACTACACTGCCAGAAATTATCTATGTTTTAGCTTTAGTTCTGTAATTGACCTGGCATTATGATACCGAAATTCCATGAAATTTCATTCAAATCCATTTCTTTCAAACAAAACGAGGAGGTATATCCAGGAATATCCTGCTAACACTTATTTAGAGCGATGTGCGTGATAAAGGATTGGAAAATAAGCTGTTTTATATAATGTATTCCATAGTAAACAAAATGGTATTCGCTTCTTGTAATATCGAAAATAAAATCTTCATTCAAGAAATCACTATCGAATGCTTCTATATACAAATGCTGGAATTTAGAATAGGATTTCTACTCGAAATCAATTAATTAGCAAGTTAGTGTCAATATCATATTGACATATGTTATGAAAATGGAACTTTCAATTCATTTTGATTAGAGTTTAACCAGGGAAATTACTTTCATTTTCCAATAGACATATGTATGTAACCAGGAGGCACTAATATTGGTACTTACTTGATTTTATTTACGTTAGTCTATTTGTTCTATAGTTATGAGTTGTGAATACGCGTCTTCACTACAACATAATATTGGATTAAAATTGTAATTTCACGGATTCAACAATGGAGGCCTGTTTTGATTCATACGACAAAGATGGTGATGGACAATTGAGCTTTCACGAGTTTTGCATGATATGCCAAGCCTTATTCAGAGGTGATAAGAGCGAAAGGTATGCAATAGAAGAACAAAAGCTTAAGGAGATATTTGAAATATTCGACCAAAACGGAGACGAATTCATCGACCGGAAGGAATTTGCTTACTGCTGGACACATTGGATTAAAGTTCTTGTTGGGGCTGTAAGTGCGCTGCTAATCGTCGACGTTCAAAACGATTTTATAAGCGGATCCTTTAATATGATGAATTGTCCTGCCAAGCAAGATGCCCGTGAGATTCTGGATCCAATAAACTATATTCTGGACAGCGTGGAATTTCGCGACGTAATTTATACGATGGAGTGGCATCCGAGTGACCATATTTCTTTCATTGACAATCTGCCGTTGAGGAAAATCGATTCCAGTTGTCTTATAAATGCTGCGAGTGCTAAACCGTTTGATACGGTGATATTTACCGGTCCTCCGTTGATAAGGCAAACGTTGTTACCGAGACATTGCGTCCAGAACACTTGGGGAGCCGAATTGCATCAGGAATTAAAATTTATCGAAAACGGCATCAAAATATTGAAAGGTGTACTTCCAGAAATCGATTGTTATTCGGCATTCTTCGATAGCGATAAATTGCGTGATACTGGCCTTGACGCGCAGCTGCGTCAAAGAGGAGTTACGGATTTGTACATATGCGGAGTACCGTACGATTACAATGTTAAGCAAACTGCGATTGATGCCTTGAATCTTGGATATAGGACCATACTAATTGAAGATTGTTTGCGTGGTATGGATCTGCGTAGTATCCAGGATACTAGAGACTACATCCTTAAGCAAAATGGAGTGATTGTTGATTCTAGTAATGTTAAAGCTATGGTGGAAGGCCGGAGTCGCAGACCAGAGCTTGCGTACAAATTAGCATTAGAATTGCGACGAAAACTGTATTTCAACGTTGAAAGTGGATAGATCCGCAATTTGTTAAGCAGCATGTATAAAATATTTAGAAGGGTACCTAAATAAACTAAATAAAGACATCCATCTTCTCACAGCGATTGCAAAGTCTGTGGGGTTGTATAATTCAGAGGTAGCACAGTAAACTGAACCCTCATTGTTAACCGAATTACTGACAGTCGGATCGAGTTTACGTACTCTTCAAACGCTTTGTTCCGAATAAATTAGTAAATTGTTTAGTGCAAAATTTACTGAGGAATATATATGTTCTATTTAGGGTAGCGCCACCATTAGGCGTTAGTTGTATCAAGTTTAGTGTATCTCGATAGCCCCTTTATTGCTGCAAAATATCTGTGTATCTCGATAATTTTCATGAACATCTAACAGGTAATAATTAACGAAAAAAAAAAACGATTTTCAACTATCTGTTTCACCCTGCAAAACATAGTCTTGTAAGGTCTACAAGTTTCATGAAATTCTGAATTTCTTTGTCGGGTACATTCCATTGTTAGATCATTGTAGTTTCAACTGCAAATGATATGATACCATAGGGTTGAAAAAATTACGTTCTGATCCTCGCATAACGCAGAAGCTTTTGATTGACAAACGTAAAATGTTTAGGTTTCTTCTTTAGAGTAGAGATAACAACTAAACTTTGCATAACAAAAATAAAGCAAGCAATTAAAAAATTTACATTCCTAACGATATTTCGAATGCACAGATTTTGTGGGGAAACCTATAATACACTACTATGAAGTCACCTACTCATTGTCCTTCAAACGAATTAGCTGGCTTGTGAAATTGTTTTAACTTCGTTGTAAATAATTCGAATGAACAATTAATTACTTGAAAAGTATTGGAATAAATATGGATCGTTGAAAATAGAACACTCTAAAGCTTTCGAAGACCGTCAAAAACGGCACTTGATAAATGCAGTCGAGGTGTCGAGAGGAGATTCACAATTGGTGGTACTCGAATGAAGGCGTACTAACTAAATGTTAAATAGGGCACTTCAGGTATACGAGAGACGAGACGGGAGCGTTCTAAAGGGACAATAACTGGAGTTGTTGTTTGAGCTCCATCGTCCTCACACAACAACTCTAGTTATTATGAGAATCCAGTGTCAACAGTATCACGTCAAGAGTTAGAAATTCGGTATGGGCCCGAATTAAACAAGTTTTTCAGACAATTCGGAAACATCATGATCAAACTTGCCAAGGAATCTAACCATCTTACACTCCTGCATAAGGCAAGACTCTCTCGTTATTATGAGAATCTATTATCAAGAGTACCACGCCAAGAGTTCTAAAGGAACAAACTTAGAGTACAAAAAAGTGAAAGATATCTATAAGAAGAACAAGTAGAGCTGGTAGTAGTAAACAACAGAAAAGAAAAGAGCATCACAGTAGATATAATGGATTTACAGTTCATCAATGAGCTCTTTTGAAATATAATGTAGTATTGTTAAACTGCCCAACATAATTTTTGCTGGCTTCTGTATGAGACTTGCCTTTCCCTAATATGGGTGTGCTGAATCCAAAAATCATATTAGTTTTTGCGTATCACGTCAAAATTTAACTCTATACTATAATTTATGAAGAATCACTAATGTTGTTACTTAAGAACTGATAGGAACTATAAGATATAAACAAGGTATAAAATGTTAATAACTCATTTATTTATTTTAATCACAAACAATAATCAGGGAATGAATTTTCGTTTTCTGGACTTTCAGCCGTGTATTTTGCTTTAGCAGTCTCTCCAAACAGTAATTGGCCACCATATGATGATGCCATCTTCCATGGTATTGAGTTTCCATGACTTTTAAATGTTCATGAAATTTTGCTACCTAAATTTTCTGGAAACCTATCAAGACGACTTATAAAGGAAATTAAGCTTTCTGTTTATGTTACAACCTACACTGTGAAATGACGATTGCAAGGACTGTGTGGATGTACAATTTACAGGTATAGCAGTAAACTCCACTCACACAAATTTATTAATTATGCGGAACGCAGCGTTTCGAGAGCACGTGGGTTCTCATTGTCAACCGTGTTACCGACTGAAAGTAAAAACTGTATCACACATGCAAATTATTTTCTACGCAGGCTCTAAAATTTCTAAAACATATGACTATTTACAATCTACTCGGTGGTCTAATGCCTTTTTCGGGAAAGGATGGACCGAAAGCGAACCGTATCTTTAACAGGGCCTATGGTAATAAATCCATCAAACTCGAGTGTGCAATTGGGGGTGGTTCTCTGTTCAATAAGTTTCCGTTCTTTTTCATACATATCGTTTCGTACGCGTCTAATTCTCTATACGAGTTTACGTTTTTAAGTAGTGTCAGATCAATCTTATGTCCGGATTTTACCATATGCTCTGCTACGCTTGATAGTTCAGGTTTGTCGAAACGATAATGTCTAATATGTTGTTTGAACCTCGTTTCGATACTCCTTTTTATTTGTCCAATATAAACTTTCTCACAATCATTGCATGCGATTTGGTATATTCCGGACCTTTTTATCATCTCCGGTTAATCTTTGGGATTCCCTAAGAGATTCTTTAAGTTGTTTTTTGACACAAAAGACACGTTCATGTTTAGTTGTCGGAAAATTTTACTTAACCCTTTTACTGTTGGGTGAAAAGGAAGAGTTATAAATTTCTTATTACCGGTATTTGTTGCTGTCAAGGTCGTGGAATTTCTGATGTGTTGTTTGTATTAGACCTTCCTTAAAATACGGTCGACATCCATAGAAGAGAAACCATTGTACCTCGCTACATCTTTGATATACTTTAATTCTTTGTCGTACCTGCTCTTGTTTAGCGGAAATCTGACGAATCTATTGACCAGAAAACTAATCGCGGACATTTTTTGTTGTTCGCAATGGTGCGAATCAACCGTGATGAATCTGTTGGAATTAGTTTCTTTTCTGTAGATGTCTATTTCTAATTTATTATTATTGCATATGACTAGAGGATCTAGAAACGGAAGGCGATTGTTCACTTCTTCTTCAATGGTAAACTTGATCGTGGTAAATTTTGAGTTCAGTTCTGCTAGAAAATCTTGTATGTTCCCTTTGTTGGTATCAAACACAGCGAAAATATCATCTACGTACCTAAGCCAAATTCTCGGGAAATATTTGGTTTCTTTTTTCAGGTTCGTTTCAAATTTGCTCATGAAAAGGTTCGCAATAAAAGGAGATAAAGGATCGCCGTGCCTTCCACCTGTTCGAACCATTTTCCGCCTATTTGAAAACAATTTTGTGACATGCATAATTTTGTTAACCTTTTATATTCCGCGGTTTTCACGTCATCTACGTTAGTTAATTTCAAAAATTCGCTGCGCTCCGCATAATTAATAAATTTGTGTGAGTGGAGTTTACTGCTATACCTATGAACAACACTGTGAAATTTTTGAAGCATTGATTTTACTAGATCTTTCTAATTGTAGACTTCTTTGTCTCCAAATAAATTGTATGATCATAAATATGCGTTCCCGTAAGTAGTGTTTAAGCAGTGTCGCAATTCTAATTAATTGTTAAAAACCGTCTGTTCGATTGATATTGGGCTACTAACAAATCAGGAAGAGCTTCTGGTAATATATTTGACAGTGAATGAGGCGTGGAATTATCAGCCGTTAGAAATAAAAGTGTCCCATTGTCAACCGTGTTACCGACTTGACAATGGGAGCCCACGTGCTCTCGAAACGCTGCGTTCCGCATAATTAATTAATTTGTGTGAGTGGAGTTTACTGCTATACATGTGAATTGTACATCCACACAGTCCTTGCAATCGTCATTTGTAGAGTATATAACGGTGAAGCTTCTTAACTTGATTTACCACTATGACAAACCAGTTCCAAGAGAGTCTTATACCCCAAATTCGTGAAGCAACAAAGTGAAAATGACCGAGAAATTTTCAGTATTTGTATTATTTCAAACGTCCCAGTTGCTTCCTTCTATGTTGGTAGTTCTACTCCAGTACTTAAAACACTTATGTTGCGGAGTTTTACTAATCAGAAAGAGCTTCTGGAAATGTGTTTAACGGTAAATGAGATATGGACTCGTCACACGTAAGAAATAAAAGCGTAGACTGTAGAGTATACAACGGTAACGCTTCTTGACTAATTACCATCATTAAAAATCAGTTTTATCATAATGTTACCGCAAATTCATGAAGCAGTAAAATAAAAACGATCGAGTAAGTTTGAGCATTTGTATTATTTCAAACGTCCCAGTTGCTCCCTTCCATGTTGGGAGCAAAAGGTATTAATTTAGAAATTATTACGAACAACACCCATTCAAATGAAGTGTCAAACCGTTCTCATTACAGAAACTGCTTCAGTACGTACAAGACTTTGAAATTATGTTGCCGAGTTTTATTAATTTTTTATGAATGTAACTCATGCAAACTCCTCATCGATTCCGAACGCGAATTTTAAATGTGGAAGCGAGATAAGCGACAACGCGAGGAAAACAAATTTCAGATTAAGATGCAAATGGGCTAAAGAACAAGGCATAAATAAAGAAAATCAGGAGCACGAAAATCTACAATTGTTTTCTCCGCTTGTAACCCATTAAGATAGGTCGTCGGGAACAACAGAAATAAATCTTTATTTGGGGTTCTTATCTTTTACATTAACCTTTCCTTTCAAATTGAATTGTTACTTTAAAGAATAGATTGGTACTCTTACTATTATATGTTAAATGGACCTTTTGTCTAAACAAAATTTATTTTGTAACAATTCAACAAACTCTTTTTGCGTATGAGACGTTCTTTTTTCAAGGTTCTGGTAGTTCCTTGATTCCTTTTTCGTAGCGCGAAATTCTGCTCCCATCCGTTCCTGTGCGGGGTCTAAGATTGTCATGGAGGAGCAATGCCTCGCGAATGGGATTATTTCGCATTGGTACTAAAGCCTAAGTTAATCCAGAAGACTGAAACTGTAGGTTGCATTGACCGTCCGACGTCCGTGTGGGAAGTCCACCAGCACGATCTTCCCCTAGTCTCAAAACAGTTGTTTGCAAGAGCACTTCCTCTGCAGATAATCGAGTTCTGGCTTTCACAGGATTACCTTTCACTTTCTTCCTCCACTTGATGCTTGCACGCTTTGATTCGGGGGTGTATTGAGGCACCCATATTTTGTCGCATGTAATAATTCCCCTTTTGGAGAAGTAAACACTACTTCTTCAAAACGAGTTTGAAGCATTTTAAACATAACACATGGGCTGAAAAGTCCCGAGCCTAACACATAGATGACGCTAGTTTTATTGCAGTCACCTTTCTCTCAGTTAGTACTAACCTTCAAAAGACAGCTGTTAAAATTTCATCATATTCTATTCATTAGTTTGTGGGTTATCGTGCTAGAGTCACGCTACTTTTGATATTTTCAAAAGAATGGATCAAAAACAATTTCGTGTTTTAATTTTACACTGCTTCTTGATGGGAAAAAATACCGTTCAAGCGAAGCAATGGCTTGAAAAGTGTTATGGGGACTCCGCTCCATCAGAAGCAACAATAAAACGTTGGTTTGCTGACTTCAAACGTAGTCGTAGAGACACGCAGTGGACGTCCAAATGAGGCGGTAACACCAGAAAACATCAAGAAAATCCACAAGTGAAGTTGCGTAAGTTAGCTGACATCGTAAAGATATCAAAAGAACGTATTGGTTTTGTATTGCATGAGTATTTGACTATGAGAAAGCTCTGTTCAAAGTGGGTGCCGCGTTTGCTCACTGTTGACCAAAAACAAGAACGTGTTG
Source organism: Trypoxylus dichotomus (assembly GCA_023509865.1). Classification (NCBI taxonomy): domain Eukaryota; kingdom Metazoa; phylum Arthropoda; class Insecta; order Coleoptera; family Scarabaeidae; genus Trypoxylus; species Trypoxylus dichotomus. The sequence continues at coordinate 44,140,424 of CM042081.1, forward strand.
ATGATTTTGAGCAGTGTTTGGCCATGATTAAACGTAACAAATCGGAATTTTTGCGTCGATATGTGGCAATGGATGAAACATGCATCCATCACTTCACTCCGGAATCAAAACGATCGTCATCTGAGTGGACAGCAACTGGTGAACCTCGTCCAAAGCGCCCGAAAGCACAACCATCGGCTGGAAAGGTTATGGCCTCGGTATTTTGGGATGTGCTTGGTATAATATTCATCGACTATCTTGAGAAAGGAAATGCCATCAACAGTGAATATAATATAGCGTTATTGGAGCGTGTAAAGGCCGAAATTGCAAAGAAACGACCGCATAGGGCAAAGAAAAAAAAATGTTTCATCAAGACAACGCACCGTGTCACAAGTCAATCAAAACAACGGCAAAACTACATGAATTGAACTTCGAATTGCTCCCACATCCACCGTATTCGCCAGATTTGGCTCCCAGCGACTACTGGCTGTTCGCCGACCTCAAAAAAATGCCCGCCGGTAAGAAGTTTCGCGCGAATGAAGAGGTTATCGCTGAAACTGAGGCCTATTTTGAGGCAAAAGATAAATCGTTCTACAAAAGTGGTATTGAAATGTTAGAGCGGCGCTGGAATGATTGCGTTGCTCTTGATAGGGATTACGTTGATGAATAAAGCTAATTTTGAACCAAAAAAAAGTGTTTTCTTTGTTAGGCCCGGAACTTTTCAGCCCATGTGTTACTTGAAACCCAATGAACTGAGATTTTTCTAGTCCAACTGCTTCTCAATCATTGACTAGACATTACCACAGCCGAAGTGTTCTCAAAATTTCAAACACTGGCGCCGATTTCGTACACTAAATGAACGAAACGTGTTTCATGAATTCTTCTGGTACGAGGATGACATGGATGAGCTTGATTTGCAATGAATTTATGGCCTTGCTTGAATTCCTTGCACCAAATCTTCATTTTTAACTACGAAAAGGCATCTTTCTCCAACTGGGCCTGTAATTTGCGGTAAATTTTGGCTGGTTTTACGTTCATAAGAGTGAAAAGCTTTATAATTACTCGATGCTCAACAGAGATCGTCACATCACAAGCTGGATGGTCTGGTTTCCATACTTTAGATATACTCATCTAACGACCCAACCTTACATCCAAGCACCATTACCGACGCTCGGCCAATAAAGGCTCGTTCATGCCGGGCGAAAAGCTGCAAGTTGTGAATTGCATTCTGGATGACTGGAAAATAAATCGAACACCCGCTTCACTTGAAATGAAGTGAAATGCGCATGTCTAGCTATTCGCTCCCCTCACCTCGCTATAATACGGAGAATGAGAGCTTCATTGAATCGATTTAGATTGAAAGGAAATGCCGTTAGAGAGCGATAGCATACCGCAGATTGGAGATGGTATAGCGAATACGGTACATCTGGCACATAGTCGCTTTGCAGAATAGCATGTGTACGAGGGCGACCTGAAATGTTTCTAGAATCGGTAAGAGATGGTGCATAAAGGTTGGAGTGGAATCATTGGTCGGCAACTCTGGCAACTCTCAAAATTTCAGACGTGCACTGTCAATAGCTGTTGCTTAAGAGCCCGACTTTTCCGGGCGAATCGGCCCCGAAGAAAGTAAAGACTGTTACATCGGCCGGAAAGGTCATGGCGACCATTTCTTGGGATTTCCAAGGTGTGATCCTCATCGACTATCTGTAAAAGGGAAGGACAATCACGAGGCAATACTACAGCGATTTATTGACCCGATTCGATGCAGTATTGACGGAGAAACGGCCTCGTTTGCAGCGGAAGAAAGTAATTTTCCACCACGACAATGCACCGGCCCATTCATCCCTCATCCTCGTGTCCGAATTGAATGAATGCAGATCTGAAGAAATCACTGAGATGAAAGAGATTTGCCTCAAATGAGGAGGTCGTCGCCACTACAAAGGGCTATTGTGCAGACCTCGAAACATCCTACTTTTGCGACGGCTTGAAGAGACTGGAGCACCATTTGAAAAAGTGCTTTGAAAAATAAAAATAAAAAGTCCAATACCGTGTTTTTTGTCGATTCAAAACTTCAAGTCGACCTCGTATATACCGTAGATTAAACATAACGTATAAATCACGATTCATATTTCTCCTACATAATAGCACCGTTCGTTGGTGTTAAATATATAGTAGCAGGTGTGTAGAGCTCCCATTTTCCCTTACATTAAATTCGAATTTCTGTAGCGACCGTTATAGAACGTTTTTCCAACGGAAAAAGCCGCACTAGAGCCACATCAGTATTACGATTTGGCGCTACCGCGGAATCGAATCGTTCGCGAGGGTTTTGAGAGCGAAAAACGCCGCTCTCTTTTACGATAAAAGACGCTTCTGAGAATATTTCGATGGAAATATTATTATCTGAAGAATATGCGATTATTCTTAATTTCTCTATGCAAAACGGAAAGACGAACCTATGAATCCAATACACAATGTGGTACTGCTAAACAAAATTAATTTCAGTTGTTTAGCTCGTTATAATAACGAAGCAATTTGTTGGAGATTTCCGGTTTTTTTGCTAAAAAGAAACAGGTAGTTTTGAAGGGAAATTATTTTCGTTTATTCAAAATATTGGCTATCGGCTTCTACACATTTCGATACAAAAATGATTTCCGTTCGTGGCGTTGAAGCAACATCTCAGAGGTGACTTTGCCTTTTTATATTTGACGTTCATTTAAGTTAAAGTTTAGTGAACTTCCGCATTGCTCGTAAACATATTTAATTCTATTGGTAATTGCCGTTGAGTTCGAGTCCTTTTTGTGATCTACCAAAACGCCCACTGTCTTTCACATTGAAATCACCACTTGTCGAAACGAAGTCCTGTTAACTATATGTTTCTACCAGCAAACGATGACTTGCAACAGCGTTTCTCTTTTGATTAAATAAGAAAAGTAATGCGTGCAGCAAATGATCCGAGACCATCTCTGTTTAAATTTCCTTCGATTTGAAATAACCTTCGCCAATATTCGATAATCCTAGTGAAAATTGCAGTACAAGCGGAATAAGCAAAAAGCATTTTCAACGTGAATTGAATTGGGTTCACAGCATGTACGAGCATCACACACGAATTCGAACGTCGTCCTAATGGACGGAATGAACAGCCAGCGAACAACTCAAATAACCGTTACGCGAATGAATTGGTAGATATTCGGCGGGCATATTGTAAGCGACGCTTTTACATTTGGCAATATTCCACATAAATTAAGCTCAATTATGCGGGTACAACGACTACAAAAACCGAAGGATATTATTTCCGCTCGACTCCGTATCTGCTTCGTTAGTGTAATAATTGGATCAATGAATAAACATTTGTTCGTCTCGTCCTTTAAAGTCGGTGTTTGTTTTATCATTTAGCTTGCTATTTTTAAATAATTTTAAATTGGAATTTTGAATAATAGAAACATCGTATACATACACTACCTGTCATAAGTGTTTACCCACCCCTACAATATTAAAAAAAAAAAACAAGCCAAAAACTAATAATGAAATAAACTATTATTCTGTATTTGTACAAAGAACTGTAACTGTTATGAAGATAATGTAACTTAGGTCCGCTTTTGTCTCTAATATTATCATTCTAAATGATCTGTAGCTTCGGAAAAGTAGAGCAAGTTATAGTGCACTGCGGAGAACAACGTGGAGAGCCAAAGCGGCCGTGTCAAGGTTGTTGTATTCGGTAACGTTCACGTACTCGTATCACTTATGATCGTGAGTGAGCATAGACGATGCGGACGCAGTTTACAAATGTTTACATATAAAATAATGATAAAAATATATTATATGACTTGCTGAAAAACTTACTGTTTTAAGAAGTTTCCACGAAATCACAAACTGGGTGGGATCTATTAAATATTAGTATGATTAAATATGTTTCCACACTTGTTTCAGTCAAATGAGTACAGGGTGCGAAATAAATATTTTTTAATTATGAAAACCACCGTTCTACATCGAGTGGTGTTATATTTGCAAATTTAAAGTAATCCTTGTGACAATTTAACGGATATTTCAACGCACCTTCACAAATTTGTCTTAGTACGAGAATATCCGAATCACTGTCAATAACACTTTCAAATTTTCGTATTGGACTTTTATTTTTTTCGCCTTCCATCGTACATAGGTGTGAGTGAATATCATCCACAATTTGAGCAGAATCCACAAAGAACATAGAATTATTTTGTAATTTCCTCTGCTAGTCCATAGTAGTTCTTGCGAATACTTTCTAAATCACATTTTACCTGACTATTTCCAGACATTTTCTGGCTTTTCTTGATAGCTTTGGCGTGTCTCGGATCGAATTGTAATGCTATCTTCTTTACATCATCAAAATGTTTGCAGTAGTAAAACGCAGCCCTTAACCATGTTCGCCAACGGGTAATAATCGGCTGTGGTGGTTCAGATACTTTGGGGCACAGTTCGTGAAATCTTTTTAAACGTTTTAGGGACTTTGGAAATACTGACTTCGTATGAGCTATTAAAGCATATACTCGTAGATAACATCTAGGGATCAATTGCGCCACAAGGTTTAGAGCATGGATTCTAGTTGTTAAATATAACAAATTACTACTCTCTTCTTTAAGAGATCGGACTAAGGAAAGGATGTTAACGGCACCGTCACTCACAAACATTAAAGGTACTCGATTTTCCGTCCCACACGCTTCACCCCTCCACGTTGCTCTCCGCACCGCCCTGAAACCTCCCCCTCTCTGCCGAGACTAGTAATGTGTCTAGTACTGAGAAGAGCTGGAGCTGTCAGTTAAAGAATAACTAGTGTGGTTTAGATGTGAAAAATACAACCTCTTTTATTCGTATTTTGAAGTAGAATGTGTAGAAATAGAGGAAAATAACGGTTGGCATTTAAAAGAAAACTAACTTTCCGAATATCTACGTCTTTATACTGGCTTTTCTAAATACCCTGGGGAGTAGATTTTTGATAATTACTTATATTGTTAATAAAAATCGCATTACTAGCGTACGAAGACGGATTGATACATAAGGTCTCCAATAACAGTATTGTATGAGTAGGGGGTATAGAACAATGGCTTCTTAGACTTGTCCAACATTGTCGTAAAACGTTCCTTTGATAGCCAGCTTCAGTTTAGAAAGAAGAAATAGTCACATCGTAATAAATCTGGCGAATACGAAGGGTGTTGTAATACACAGACTTCTCCGTCAAAAATTCGCGAAGAGAGACAGTCCTGCGTGGTGGTGCATTACCTTGCAACAAGAACCAATTTCCCGGCTTGTGTTATCAATTGAGTTGTTACATGCAGATAACTTTTAATAGAGATATTTGTAAGATATAACCCCTTCTGATTTTTACCTACATTTTTTAAAATTATAAATAAATTTGCTCCAGTGTAGTTTAAGGATTACCAAATCCTCTACCACCTGGTTAATACGAAGTTATTTCAAAAAATCTTAAATTATCTCGGTAGTTGATGCATTGACATCCGAATAACTGATGGAAAAAGAAATACATATATACACATGCGGCGTACCTTCCATTGAATTTTTCGTCAATACATCAAGTCGGGTCCGATCTAATGTTGTTAGAATCCGTAGATTCCAACAGCTCCGCTTCGGTAAGGCCGTAGGGAAGCGGTGATTGATGATAATCGGGATGGCGCGGCGGGATAAGCTGGACTGGTAGCTGTGGCGGTGGTCCCTCCTCGAGACCGGTCCCGGAGAAGCTCGATAAGGAACCCCTTGTCAAGCGATTTTTAAAATATGTACTAACGCGCCGCGACGGTACGCCTGCGAAATGCGGCGAGAACGGAAGCGCTGATGCTTATTTATGGAGACTTACCCTCAATATGTCAAAAAGAAAGTCACGCGGACGAAATTAATGTGCTTCCCGTACGTCTTGTTGTACGATTTGTTTTGTTTGCGTAAAAGAAGGATATATGACTCTATTTAATAAGTATTCCGGGTTGGCTAAGTGGTAGCTGTTTCGAGAAGACTGCCTCTACGATCGATATTAGCGATATACTCTAAAGATATGTGTCAAAAGGGAAGATCTCGTATTTAATTTGCGATTTTGGGATTATCCCCCTGCTAGTTGACATTTTTATGCATGTATTCGAATCTGAACAAATTCTGTCGAACAATATTTTTTTAAATAAACACATGTAGCACATGGATCTAGTAAGCTCTCCTCCATGCGTGGAAGAACAGAGGAAACTCCGGTGCACCTCCATGTCGACTGCCCGGCAGTCTGCAGGAAGAGATAGGTTCACCTTGGAGATACTCAGCTTGAAACCGAAAAGTTAGGAAAATTACCGCTGGAGTGGATTATGGACTTTGTTGTTCATGTAGAACTCGGTAGACTGAATTAAAATCACAATAGGCGAATTACTGGCCGAGTTGCTCTTCGGAGATGAATAGCCCGCCCATATATATAAAAAAAGAAAATTTTGTAAACTGTGGTGGAAAATCTCAGGCTCTTTACTTGTCGAATGGGTTCTTTTGTTTAAATTTTTGTTTGTTTTGAATTCAATTGTATATAGTATTCAGTAATTGAGAAAGGCAAATGTAAGGTTCTATAAATATACAGACCAACAAAATGTATATACAGTGGAATTCCCTTTCGCGGACACCCCTCTTACACGGACATCTCCCTTAAACGGACAGTTTCTCATGGTCCCGACCGGCTCCCATATAATTTCCATTGTATTAACTCTTTCTTGGACGCACATTCTTTTGAACGGACGCGGACACGACAAAATCTTAACCGGACAAAAAATAAAATAAAAAGAAACGCCACAATATAAGTTTTAAGGGATTTCGGGAGAAGGAGCTTCGGTTAATGCTGAAGATATTTCATCGTTTTTAAAAAAAATTCCTTTTTTGATTAAGGGATATTCATCGAGAGACATCTATAATGCCGATGAGACAGACCCGTATTTTAGGGCTCTACCTGACAAAACGGTCACATTAAAGAAGGAAAAATGTGTTGGGGGTAAGTATCCCACAGAAAGGTTTACAATTTTGCATTGTGTAAATATGGCGGGTGAAAAAGAAAAACTCCTGGTAGGGCAGCTAAACCTAGAGCTTTTAAAAATACTAATATAAATAACCTGTCTGGAACTTGGAAATACAATAAGAAAGCTTGGATGACAGGACAAATTATGACACAGTGGTTGCAAGACCTAGATTGGAAAATGGCTAAAGAAAAAAGAAACATTTTGTTATTTTTAGACAATGCGGGATCTCATCCGAAAGACGTTCGCTTAAATAATATTATTTTTACCCCCTAATTGTACATCAGCTTGTCAATCACTTGAAGAGACAGTTCAAAATTGCTTCCGCAAACCAGGATTTAATCATGTAAATATGCAAAGTGAAATCCAGTTAATTGAGGCTGATACATCTGACCTAGAAGACGATTTGCCTCTTACTGTACTTTCAGATATCCTCAAAAATAAGAATTTATTGAAATTGACGGATAATGAAAACCTTAATGATTTTTTGAACGTAGATGAAGATTTGTATGTTGAAAATCCAGATTCAGAAAAAGAAATTGCAAATCCAGTTGAAATACAAGAATTTTGGGAAGATTCTGATGTCGATGAGGTTGCAGTGCCAACAGAAGCTATCCCAAATTATGGTAAAGCTATTACCCTGACCAAACAGCTCAAAAGTTTTGTCGAAAATCGCGGAGATACAGAGTCTTTGGAACTTCTTTCTAAATTAGAAATACGATTTCAAGACGCCATTTTAAAGAAAAAGAGAAGACAAACAACAATATATGAATTTTTGCGTCCTTAAAGTGACTATTCATTTCATTGTTTTGTATTACATACTACATCTATGTATCTATGTATGTACATACATATATTATACTTTGTATGTATATATCTAAAGGAAACTTCTTTTTCTTAAGTTTAAAGTTTCTTATTTATTTTAAAAACATTTATATACATATATGATTTAAATGTCCCAGTTTCTTTAATATATTCATTTTTCATTAAAACACGATTTTTGTTGTATCTACTAGATATTTCTTTGATGCGGACACCCTTCCTGAACGGACATCTTCAGTTGGTCCCATTGGTGTTCGTTCAAGGGAGATTTCACTGTATATCGTTTTTAACAAAATTTCTTCTTTAACATTTACCTAAAACAATCTCTGTCTAGCTAAATTTGTAAATTGTACTTTACGATGGTGGAGTTTGCGTCTGCACTGCATCTGTTGTTTAAGGGACATTTTTTAAAAGAAATTTAAAATTGTTAATAATAAAAACTAAAGTAGATATCTGTAGTATCGAATACACAGATATATAATATATATTATGAAAAAATTAGGTAGTACAAACGGCACTTTGCCTTAACAACGACAACAACAAAACAAAATAAGGGCGTGAACCAAACACTATCGAGAAAATTCAAATACAAGTATTTGAAGATTTAGAAGGAATCATTGTTATTTTAAAACGTTACGTTGATGAAATTTTGTCTGTTTGGTCTGATGATTTGGACGAGTTATATGATTTTTTAGATTACTTTAATAGCTTAGGTAGTAGTACGAGGGTTGTTTTTTTTTTAGGTTTGGATATAAAGCTGGAATAAAACAGTAGATTGCTTTTCAAGACTTTATTGTTTTTTGTCTTATTTTGCGTGCGCTCGAACCACATACTGGAAGCAGTTATTCAACTAGCTTTTTAGTACAGTCTAAATTGCGTTTTTGAAGGCATCGACTGCTCCTTCTGAAGACTGGAACCTTTAACCACGCAGTCCGTTCTTGATTTTTCAAAAGGTAAGGAAATCGTTGGTACTTAGGTTCGGACTGTACGAAGGATGGTCTAACAATTCGACGTTTTGCGATAAACGAATGGTTGTATACCAATCGGCAGTAGCACTTCTTTGATCTTGTAGAGGAATTGTGACCTACTGCTGACGATGTTTTACACGTTTTTAGAGTTTCCGGCGTTGAAGCGGTCTAAAGTTCTTTGACATGGCTGCTTTTTGTTCTTCGATGTGATATCAAACACAAAAACTAATCTTTTGCATGCAATTATTCATAGAAAATTTATTAAATTGAAGTCTTTGAAGTGCCCAATGATGTCTCAATCTCGCGTTGTGCCACATGTCGATCTTCGTTGATCTTGGGGACAGCATCAACGTTTTCCTGAATGACTGCCGTTTTTCGTCCACCTTCTCTTGGATTGTCGCTAAGACTAATCCGTTCACGTTTGAGTTCTCTATACCAACGAGAAATTGTTGACTGATGTAGTGCCAACTCTGCGAAGCATCCTTGCCGAAATAATTGCCCTCAAAAATTATAAAAAATTATTGCGCGCTTTCTCGGTTTAATTCCATTTTTCAACTAACTTGTCAACTTTGACAGTTCGTTGTACTACTTTGAATTTAGTTTAGTCTAAGGTAGAGGTTAATTTTTAGGACTGACATTTGTTTAGTAGCGCCCTCTGTGTAGTAGTATGAAAAACTTGAAAGATGTCCTTTGTATAATCAGAAGTGAACGTGTTCTGAAGATATTTTAAGTCGAAAGAACTCAACCCAAGCCTACTACCTGTGAAGTATCAAAGCGTGACTCTTATTCTTCTATATTCTAATAATTGAAACGCATAAAAAAGAACAGAACATTAAAACTTAACGTGATTTAGGTCCTCCTCCTTACATACTGCCTTTCCTTCCTCCATTTTTCCTGGAGCACTGTAGATTGTACTAGCGCAATGTACTCTGTGATTATATTTGCTAGTTCTTATTTCAAGTAAGCTTTACGTAACTGCATACACGATAAATTATCATTACTTTAATGATGTTGTTACTAAGAACTTTTCCACATCCATGTTGTTGAAATAAAGCCGCTATGTTTGCTAGTGAGATAAGAAACTTTTACATTAGGATCTTATTGCTCCCTTTATTATAGGGTAACCAAACCATTATGTCTATTGCTCCCGAATCTCACATAACACGAATTTATCTAAGGGCTCTCGCTTAATTTAACCGAATCAGAACATGCGAATTTTTCTTTCACACTCGAGGACTTCGCTGTAATTACCTAAGCGCGAGAAAATTTACTGGAAATAATTCCTATTAGATTAAGGGCTTCCCACAAGCTGGAGCGTTAAATATTGGATATGAAGAAAGTTTCGCTAGAAATTTAAGTACTTTAACTTTTATTTTTAGTTGTAATATTTAAAGAAATTTCCAAGTGGAGGGCAAGTTTCGAAGATATTGCATCGCTTGACCTAATTCGTTCACCAAAACTACGGATATTAGAATTTCTGTTTTAATGGCGAAGTGCAAGTTCACTGCTGGTTTATTATGGTGTACGAATTAAATAATATCAATTTGCAGTTACTTAATATGTTATACTTTAGCAGTCTTTCAGCTGTGAATGTTTTGAGGAAAATACTGTGCTAAACTAAAATACAACTGAAAAGTCTTGAAAAAGAAGTAGTAGAAGAAGAGAATCCTATACCACTTTCGATGTGTCGATGAAATTAATTGTGACTAAGAGGAGGATGAAATAAGATTTATATATAATAATAATGTAAATAGGTATACAAAAGCCGTTATAAGCGTTTGTCCGCAGTAGCACCTTCTTCTCATTCGATAGAAAGAACACCGAGAACATACATACTGATAACATAAATAAACTAATAACGTAGACACTAATTCAGCGAAGATGCAAATACGTACACTAATTTTATTAAGATCACAAAGATGTTGATATGAAATCTTGATAATGCATGAGGTAGATGACAGAATACCAGCTGAGAGTAACGTATTTAAATATGATGAATACAGTTAATTATTCCCAAACCTTACGCTTGTCTTACAGACGCTACTACCACCGACATGTTAACAGTGCCCGTCACCGGCAGATGCCTGCTTCTTCTCGAGCGACAAAAACCGCGCGAGCTCTATGCATCAGGTAGTATAGCAACTATTTCCTCAGATCTTGAGGTCGTTGCTTGAGACATTAATGTAGTACTTAATGAGGACCCGGTACGCGTCGACATATATAGGCCATCAAAAACTCTTTGGGATGTCGCTGAAGGGTTTCCGGTGTGCCTCTTCAAGTTATATAACAAGATTAATGGAGACTTTGAGGGAAGTTGGTGTAGTGTAATACGTTTGTCGAAGTAGTTGTTTCAATGTTTTATTCACACCGAAAATATAATTCTTCTCTCATGAAAACTTAATTCTTTTTCGTTTTGTAAAATATACTGTGGCTATAGAAGTTAGAACGCGTAAAAGAGCCTTATACACTGTTATACAGAGTGGCGCAGGGGAACGGGAAATTTTGAAATAACCTCATTTCCACGAATAAATTCATAAAACTAGTAATTTATTAACGAAAGTGCATGTATGCAACATGCCATTTATGTTTTTACAATCAAAATGTCTAAAAGTGTCTCTTTACTTTTTAAAGATGACATCGGAAAGATGTCCTCCCATTCGGCGTTCACACTCTATGATTTCTTGTGATTTCTTGTTGAATCTTCTCCTTCAGTTCATGGATTGTTGCAGGTCGTGTACGGTACACCTTGCCTTTAAGATACCCCCACAGGAAGAAGTCGCACACACTAAGATCAGGGGATCTCGCAGGCCATTCAATGTCACCGTTACGTGAAATAATGCGTCTTCCAAACAATTGACGAACTGCTGCCATCGAATGTCGAGCAGTGTGTGACGTGGCTCCGTCCTGCTGAAACCACATGTTTTCCATGTTAAGATTAAGCTCGTACAGTCTCGGTGTAAAGAATGTTTGAAGCATTTCAACATATCGAGCGGATGTTACTGTCGCTGCACTACCATCCTCACGTGCAAAAAAATAAGGACCGATAACACCATGACATGATACAGCACACCATATTGTGACCTTGTCGCTATGTAGTGGTCGCTGGTGTAACTCACAAGAATTGTCCTGGGCCCAATAACGAAAATTCTGTTTGTTTACGAAACCGTTCAGGTAGAAACGGGCTTCGTCTGATATCCATATGTTACCAACGAAATTCGCGTCCTCGTTAATTTTAGCCAATATCTGCCTACTAAACTCCATGCGTGACGCTGGGTCTCGTTCATGTAATTGTTGCACAATCTGCAATTTATAGGGATGGAAATCTAATTCGTGCAGTATTCTTTGTAAGCGTCGTCGCTTAATCCCTAGCGTAGATGCATGCTGTCGAACGGAGGCGAGGACTTCCCTCGATTGCAGCTCTAACAGCCTCGATGTTCTCTGGGATACGTACTGTTCGAATCCCACCTGGAGCTTTCTTTTTCAACACAGATACTGTTTCTTCAAAACTACGCATCCACGTTGTAATCGCATGCGCAGATGGGACACGTCCATGACGTCCAAGCTGGTAATGCTGTCGAAATATTCTCTGCGCAGCAGTCGCACCATTTTTATAAAACGCTCCATGATTACTAAATGGCAATGCGTTCACAACAATTGTGCGACGTTACGAACAACTGCCGGCTCTACAGTGCTGACAACTGTAACGTTCAAAATTTCCCGTTCCCCTGCACCACCCTGTATAAACACATATTTCAATTGAAACGTTTTCGCTCGGCATTAATAGACTAATGGTAGACTCATATTATTAGCTGTACGCATGGAATCAACCTTTGACGAGAAAAGGAGTCAGTAATTCCTATTACGCACAGAGTCAGAGCTGGGAAAATTATATCAGACATACAAGTTAGTAATGTAAGTGTATTTACGTCATTGACACATACTATACTACATAGCAGCTATTTGTACCAAGTTTTCAATAAACCCTATCTCTTAGACCAGCTCCGCTATTTATTTGCCCACAGCAAAATGGTCTCTCCATTATAAACTGCTCTATTTTATTTATTAAAAAAATTGTACAGCAATCAATTTTCATCCTCTGGGATTATCCTCAGGTTTCGAGTTCAGAGAGCTTGAAATTTTCTGATAGGTTAACATACACATTATATTTCACAATATCAACTGCAAATTAAGTGTGGTATCCGTGCCAATCGTTCAGGTAATTTCAACCTTTTCTTGGACTATTCACCTACGACTGACTTCATACAGTCAAAATTGGTACAAATTGATTTAGAAAAAAACAAACATAAGGGGATTACCAAAGAAACAATAGTTAATTGATTTTGAATAAATTAAGTACATTGTATATGTAGTAGATGGGAGACTATTGTTTTATTATAACGATGTTGGACTTGATTCAAATTTGCTTTAGGAAGCGGATATAGTTTCATCTGGAAAAGCTATTTAATGAATATGCTTTCAGCTATTTCAACGCTAGTGTAATGCTATTCCTTTTTAGGAAACTAAATACCCTATACGCAAGGCAAACATTTTTTTGAATATGAATATATGCCGCGAGGTATTTTTAATAAAAGAACTGACATTTTAGATCGTATTTTACTCTACATTCGCGGACATAGGTATACATATATATTTCTATATATATTTGAACAGTAAAACAATAAGCCATTCAATATACGGAGGAGGATCTAACACATGGGCTGAAAAGTCCCGGGCCTAACACATAGATGACGCTAGTTTTATTGCAGTCACCTTTCTCTCAGTTAGTACTACTAACCTTCAAAAGACAGCTGTTAAAATTTCATGAAATTCTATTCATTAGTTTGTGAGTTATTGTGCTAAGAGTCACGCTACTTTTGTTATTTTCAAAACAGTCGATCAAAAACAACTTCGTGCTTTAATTTTACACTGCTTCTTGATGGGAAAAAATACCGTTCAAGCGTAGCAATGGCTTGAAAAGTGTTATGGGGGCTCCGCTCCATCAGAAACAACAATAAAACGTTGGTTTGCTGACTTCAAACGTGGTCGTAGACACACCGGTGATGCAGAAGGCAGTGGACGTCCAAATGAGGCGGTTACACCAGAAAACAAAAAAATCCACAAAATCGTTTCGAATGATCGAAAAGAAAGTTGCGTGAGTTAGCTGACATCGTAAAGATATCAAAAGAACGTATTGACTATGAGAAAGCTCTGTTCAATGTGGGTGCCGCGTTTGCTCACTGTTGACCAAAAACAAGAACGTGATGATGATGATGATTCTGAGCGGTGTTTGGCCATGTTAGACGTAACAAACCGGAATTTTTGCGTCGATATGTGACAATGGATGAAACATGGATCCATCACTTCACTCCGGAATCAAAACGATCGTCATCGGAGTGGACAACAACTGGTGAACCTCGTCCAAAGCGCCCGAAAGCACAACAATCGGCTGGAAAGGTTATTTTGGGATGTGCGTAGTGTAATATTCATCGACTATCTTGAGAAAGGAAATGCCATCAACAGTGAATATTATATAGCGTTATTGGAGCGTTTGAAGACCGAAATTGCAAAGAAATGACCGCATATGGCAAAGAAAAAATTTTTGTTTCATCAAGACAACGCACCGTGTCACAAATCAATCAAAACGATGGCAAAACGACATGAATTGAACTTCGAATTGCTCCCACATCCACCGTATTCGCCAGATTTGGCTCCCAGCGACTACTGGCTGTTCGCAGACCTCAAAAAAATGCTCGCCGGTAAGAAATTTCGCACGAATGAAGAGGTTATCGCTTAAACTGAGGTCTATTTTGAGGCAAAAGATAAATCGTTCTACAAAAGTGGTATTGAAATGTTAGAGCGGCGCTGGAATGATTGCGTTGCTCTTAATGGAGATTACGTTGATGAATAAAGCTAATTTTCTTTTCTTTGTTAGGCCCGGGACTTTTCAGCCCATGTGTTATTTAGTTATAAATAAGTAGAATGCATTGGTATACACGCATCTGGGAGACTATTGTTCTATTATCACAATTTAGGTTTGATATAATTTTACTTTAGCAGGCGAGTACAGTTTTACATGGGATTGCTATTTAATGAATATGCTTTCAGGCATTTCAACGCTACCGTAATAACAATAATATTATTTCCTTTTTGGAAACTAAATACCCTGCATACAACGCAAACATTTTTTGAATACGATTATATGCTGCAAGGTATTTTTAATAAAAACAACTGACGTTTCAGAACGTATTTTGCTCTACTCTATGTGCAGATATAGGTACATTCATACATACATCTATACGGCGTTTTATTGCAACGTTTGCCATAGACGTTTACGTATATCGCAATGGAAACTTTTCCGCTGGATTTTTAATTAAATTTTACGATCTCGTATATATTCGTGAAACACAGATAGCGATTTTAGATATGTATAGAATCGAGCAATGATTTCGTTTTGCGCTGGAAGCCCTTCCTGTTTTAAATCGACAGATATTCATCGCGATTTTATATCCGCTTCTAACCCAATTTAGGCGCAAGTCCGCTTTACTGCATTAGGAATCTGGAAGTCGTGACTCAATTGGATCACACACGAATAAGAAAAGGAAGCTCTTGGGAAAGCGTATTTTAACAATGCAGGGGAGAGTTTGATGATCGGGAAAATGACAAAGACGAAAAGGAAAATAGAAATTCATCTTCGAATTGTGTATAATCCCGGCGCTTTTATAACCCATTGCAAAAGTGTAACAGTTACTATTGAAGGGGTAACACTAAGTTCTATAATAGAATTGATATGTACTCCAACTAACACCCTTATTGTAATAAAAAAAGAAAACACAACTCTAACCTTATAACGACCCAATTAAGATATACAGAAATCAATACGAAGACATCGAGACCACATTTCGAGCGCATAGTTTTACTGTAAAATTTAAATATAAGGTTGCTTTAAAAATGAGTACTCAACTTTTCCTACGCTACATTCTTTTGAATCAAAAAGCTTCCTTCTATAGGAAACACCTACGGCTGACGGCGCAAGCAAATTAGCAGTGCTTGTCGTTCCAGTAGTGACGCTAGGAAGATAACAAGGGCGTATATAACACGTTCGCAACCCCTTTATGTAGTTATAGAGGAGAGATAAGTATCTCTTGAATGTAAGGTGAACGAACATTTTGCTTCTCTTCCTTGTTTGTTTTTTTTATTTCATGCTTTAAGCCTTATAAAATATTTTTAGGGCAAAAACGTTTCCCTGCAATTTATGAACATGTTTGTCTATATATCTAGAATGAAATCCATGATCTTAGATACATGAAATGGAAGCAGTTTTACATTGCCAAATAAAGTTAATTGCTGTTCTAGCACATGGGCTGAAATGTCCCGGGCTTAACAAAGAAAACACGTTTTCTTTGGTTCAAAATTAGCTTTATTCATCAACGTAATCTCCACCAAGAGCAACGCAATCATTCCAGCGCCGCTCTAACATTTCAATACCACTTTTGTAGAACGATTTATCTCAGTTTCAGCGATAACCTCTTCATTCGTGCGAAATTTCTTACCGGCGGGCATTTTCTTGAGGTCTGCGAACAGCCAGTAGTTGCTGGGAGCCAAATCTGGCGAATACGGTGGATGTGGGAGCAATTCGAAGTTCAATTCATGTAGTTTTGCCATTGTTTTGATTGACTTGTGACCCGGTGCGTTGTCTTGATGAAACAACATTTTTTTCTTTGCCATATGCGGTCGTTTCTTTGCAATATCGGCCTACAAACGCTCCAATAACGCTATATAATATTCACTGTTGATGGTATTTCCTTTCCTAAGATACTCGATGAATATTACACCACGCACATCCCAAAATACCGAGGCCATAACCTTTCCAGCCGATTGTTGTGCTTTCGGGCGCTTTGGACGAGGTTCACCAGTTGCTGTCCACTCAGATGACGATCGTTTTGATTCCGGAGTGAAGTGATGGATCCATGTTTCATCCATTGTCACATATCGACGTAAAAATTCCGGTTTGTTACGTTTAAATATGGCCAAACACTGCTCAGAATCATCATCATCATCACGTTCTTGTTTTTGGTCAACAGTGAGCAAACGCGGCACCCACTTTGAACAGAGCTTTCTCATAGTCAAATGCTCATGCAATATAAAGCCAATACGTTCTTTTGATATCATTACGATGTCAGCTAACTCATGCAACTTCACTTTTCGAACATTCAAAACGCTGTTGTGGATTTTTTTGATGTGTTCTGGTGTTACCGCCTCATTTGGACGTCCACTGCGTTCTGCATCATCGGTGTATCTACGACCACGTTTGAAGTCAGCAAACCAACGTTTTATTGTTGTGTCTGATGGGGCGGAGTCCCCATAATGCTTTTCAAGAAATTGCTTCGCTTGAACGGTATTTTTTCCCATCAAGAAGCAGTGTAAAATTAAAACACGAAATTGTTTTTGATCCATTGTTTTGAAAATAACAAAAGCAGCGTGACTCTAGCACAATAACTCACAAACTAATGAATAGAATATCATGAAATTTTAACAGCTGTCTTTTGAAGGTTAGTACTAACTGAGAGAAAGGTGACTGCAATAAAACTAGCGTCATGTATGTGTTAGGCCTGGGACTTTTCAGCCTATGTGTTAAGGCAAACGTAACTAATATTGGCACTATAAGTCAGGAAGCGAGTGGTTTAGCTATTAGCAACTAGAATAAGTATTTAATATATTAATTATAATTATATAATAATTATAATTCTCAGTGTTCCCCAATACTGGAAGAACCTACCTGTCTAACCCAACCCAAATCTAATTCCCACTGATTCATTTACCTCTAACATATGGTTCCCTGTGCCTCTGTCTGCATCCCACAGTTCAGTTTAGTATTGTGCTTTGGTGTGATAACTCTGTCAGTGTATACTAAATAATCGCTTTAAATTATTACATGAATATTAAATATTCGAATGAGAACAATGGCTTCTGCAAGCAGACGAAATTGTGTGAACCACTGAGATGTTTTTTGTTACATTTGTAGTGAATACAGTTTTAAGGAAAGTAGAAAACCCATACCTCCTTTTATAGAAAGGGTGTATTTCGGCTTCCAGTTAGGAAATCAGGATGTCTTGGGCACCACATTTTGTGTGTAAAACATGCGTAGAACCTAAAAACTATCATGCTGACTGCTGCTCTTGTTCTGTCAACATCAAAGGCTTTAATCGCAATAACCAGCAAAAAGTAGTATACCCCAACAAAGAGTTAGCAAGGAGACCTCCTCCCCATTCTGAAGAAATACCTATTCTAACGTTCAGTACCTTACCTATGTTTCCGGCCAATAAGAGCTTAATGGCTTTCTTAGTGATCTGAACCTCTCAAACGAGTAGTCCGAAATCCTTGCTTCCAGATTAAAGAAAAGAACTTGCTGTGTCCAGGTAGCAATATTACATTTTATCGCAAAAGAGAGAAAGATCTGCTGCCGTATTTCTCTAAAGAAAACAAGAGGTCTCTTGAAGTAAACGGGACTAAATGAATACATGCCAGGTGAATGGCGTAATTTTATAGACAATAATTTTTATTTATTGGACATTTCCCCACTATGAAAGAGAAATACGAGACAATACTATTAGTCCTAAAAAATATCAAGTATGAAGGGCGTCAGTGGGTGATAAGTGTCGATCTAAAAATGGTAAACTTTTTCCTCGGGCAACAGGATTATGGAAGAAAGGTACCAAAGCAGATAGGATACCCATATGATGGCCGATTACTGCTGGAATCTTCAGCGAGACCTTTTCGGTAAAGTTCAGGCAAGGTAATCTTATAAAAGGAAATTTTTAACTGATGATTAAAAGTTGTATGTGCATATTTTTCTGTTAAATAAATACCTCCTACCCATCTTTTTGTGTTTCAGTTAACACTTTTCAATTAGTAATATTTAAAAAGTTACGGACATAGCAAAACATTATATCTAATTTTGGTGAACTTTCCTAATGGAACAAAAAGAGTGAATTTCAAAAACTAGGTCTGATATAACAAATCTGACTGCAATTTTGGAACAGGTACCTCAAAATTGCTTAATTACACTTAAAAAATCCGAGACACCAACATGTGTGTTGGACAGTGTTATTGGTCATTTTCAAACTGGTGTGAATTTTTCAGTAAAATAATTTTTTTATTGTTCTCTGAAAAGGAATATAAATACGAAATAGGCCATAATTTAATCAAGCTAATTAACCGCAAAATTATTAATATAACTTCTAATTAAAATTACTAGATTATAACTTATTATTCGGGAAGTACACAAAACAATTCACAGGTGTAGCAGTAAACTCCACTCACACAAATTAATTAATTATGCGGAACGCAGCGTTTCGAGAGCACGTGGGCTCCCATTGTCAACCGTGTTACCGACTGAAAGTAAAAACTGTATCACACATGCAAATTATTTTCTACGCAGGCTCAAAAATGTCTAAAACATATGACTATTTACAATCTACTCGGTGGTCTAATGCCTTTTACGGGGAAGGATGGACCGAAAGCGAACCGTATCTTTAACATGGCCTATGGTAGTCGGTAA
The DNA here is from genome assembly GCA_023509865.1 of Trypoxylus dichotomus. Taxonomy (NCBI): domain Eukaryota; kingdom Metazoa; phylum Arthropoda; class Insecta; order Coleoptera; family Scarabaeidae; genus Trypoxylus; species Trypoxylus dichotomus. Next base: position 44,159,770 of record CM042081.1, read on the forward strand.
CACGGTTGACAATGAGAGTCCAAACGCTCGAAACGCTGCGTTCCGCATAATTAATAAATTTGTGTGAGTGGAGTTTACTGCTATACCTGTGAATTGTACATCCACACAGTCCTTGCAATCGTAATTTAACACAAAACAATCAGTAAAACTATATTACATTGGTACAGCAACTGAGGCGCAAAACGTTTATTTACCTGTCATATACGTACGATGTTAGTCAAGCATCTATTGCATCATCTACCTGTTGCAATGCCATTTCCTCCAATGTCAAGAATAGTATTATATTTAGAAATGTGCTTGCCTAACATTTGACTGAATCTATTCAGCTTGTGAATGTACCATTCCCTTCGATTACATCCAGTGAAAGCGATCTATTTCGGTACAACCTGCTGTGTACATATTTGTATACGTATAAATCGCGCCATTCACGGTAAACATCATTAATGGGAATTATTCTAGAGGGCGCGCGTGTACTAGTACGCCTTTGCGAGGGAAAGCCCTTGCCATCAGCAATTCGCCGCTCTATATTATGCAGGTGGATCAATCATAACCGTGTGGCATGTTTGGGGAGCGTATCGAACGTTGCTACTTCTCCATCTTCCCTGGAGACGCGTTTAGCAGGTAAAGCGATAACCATCCAATTAATTTCGACAAAGTCAATGGGGAATAAAATATGAGGACAAAAATTATATCCGAAATAAGTTACAGCGAAGCGGGTTCAAGATTGAGGATGTGTCGATATAAATTTCGCGTGTTAAGTTTCTTAGTTAAAGTTTGCGAGGAGCTACGCAGGAAACGAGACGGATAATTCTAAAATGGGAAATAGTATAACGATATACGAGGGCGGATTCTCATGCCTTACCTCTAACCTACGTCTAATTGGTGATTTGATTAATAGTCTTGACATTTGTAGATCATATATACATAATATCAACTTTGTATCTCAAAGTGTTGATGCCCTGTGGCTAATTCTTGAATTGTGTGTCGTGATTTTCCATAAAAATGGATCCTGTACAACAAGGAGTCGTAATAAAATATCTCCAGAGAAGGGGCATGATGCCAAATCAATTTCATTAAAGACATTATGGCAACTATTGGTGAGTCTGCAGTTTCTTATGATATAGTCAAATGCTGCTGTCGAGATATTAAATGCGGAAAAATATCCTGTGAAAGCCGGCATGCCGGTGCTCCTCCCATAACGGTTACAACAGACAAAAACATTTAAAAGGCACACGATATCGTACTGCAAAACTGACGACTACGCATCAAAGGCATTGTGGAAGATACTGGGGCATCATATCATGTAGTGGACAACATATTGACTAAAGAATTAATATTGAAACAGACGAGTGTATGACGGGTGCCCCGAATGTTAACCAATGATTAAAAAAGACATCGGGTGTTCATTTGTGAAAGAGAACTTTCTTAGTTACTACGTAACTATGATTCAGAAACCAAAGTGCAAAGTAGAGAGTGGAAACATCACTGTTCGCCTCCTCCACGCAAATTTAAAGGCGTGCCGTCTGCTGGAAAGGTTTTGCTATCTGTGTTCAGGGATGCTCAAGGAATCATCCTAACTAACCATTTGCAAAAGGGACAGAGCACTACATGGGCCTACTACGCACAATTTATTTGTAAATTGCGAGATTCTATTAAATAGACACGGTGTGCTGTTCAATCAGGATAATGTTCCCAGCCATACATATATACGTATTGCTGTGGCTGCTATACACCACGTAGGCTTTGAATTAGTGGGTTATTCGCAATATTCGCGGGATTCCTGGTGATTACTGGCTGTTCCCGAATTAAAGGAAATCTTACGCGGGGTGAAATTTTTCCAGTAATTATGAAGTAGTGCAAGCTGTGGAGAGGTGATTTGCAGAGGTCGGGCAAAAAACTTTCTCAGAGGCTATTGGGATGTTGGAGTGCATTAGTGCAGATGGACAGTATGTCGAAAAATGAAAGAATTCATGCCACTGTAGTTTTACTGTAAAGCGGTCAGGGGTATAACATAACGTAATTAAGTGGATTACTATAGAATAAGACAAACATTCTTCAAATGTGGTTCCATACTCAGGATAAAATATAAAAAGTTCATGCAGACGGTGCGTTAACATTGTTTTCTATATTTTCGGTGTCTTCAAAACCAATTGACAACACCTAAGCGACGTAATAAGGTATTAAACTTGAACGAGACGTCATCTCTAGAAATATTTTGCAACTATTGATAAAGGGCCATAATACGCACACATAGATTTATTTCTGATGTGCGTACACTGCCGTTCATAAGCTTGCTCGCACCTAATATATTGTGTTACATATAGAAATATTTAGAGAAATTCGTACTAGTTTTCATACAACAGTATTTGTAATCTAATAACAATAGAACTTATTAGCTACAAATAAATTACAACCACAGTGTAGAGACATAGAGGGACATTAGTGTCCCGTTGGATTCCGTTGACCGAAGGACAAAAACCACTAGGGTGAGTTGGTGTTAAAAAGTCTAGATCGCTTCAACACCATCAGTGGTAATGAATCTTAGAAGTCGTCTAATTTGAGTGTTCCAAAGTGGAAGCAAGCAGACAAAAGTAATCCTTTCTCGAAGTGACTCCAAAAGGATGGCTGTGACATTTGTCTCGAAACTAGACCATGTTTTAAGAATTTCTCTACAAGATCAAAGAATACTTAGTGCCGATTAATATAAAACCATTTGTTTGCCGCAAATCATCTTTAAGCTTTGAAAAACCAATCCCAATCGACCCACCAAGACAATGCAACTTCGCACACAGGACGCAAGACAAGTGAATTTTTAACGTAACAAAACGTCGAATTGTTAGACCATCCTTCGTACAGTTTCAACGATTGCCTTACCTCTCCGAAAATCAAGAATGGACTGCGTGGTTAAAGGTTCCCGGCCTTCAAAAAACGCAATTTTGACTGTACCAAAAGACAAGTGGATTAACTTCTTCTAGAATTGGTTCGACCGCATTCAAAAGTGCATTAATCTTAGTGGAGAATACTTCGAAAAACACTAAAGTCTTTAAAAGCTATCTACTGTTTCATTCCAGCTCTATATGCAAAACTTAAAAGATAAACCTCGTACGATAGCAGTATATAGCGTGTTATATTCTTTCAAGCGAAAATTTTCTCATGTCGTAACTTTTGGATAAACGTTTTATAAGAAAAATGTCGTTCTAAATCAACACTCACAGCCATTGCACAGAATCTATAGGTCAGTAAATACATATAATCTGATCTTTAGACACATTACTTGCACGGACTTATCTCCAATGCATTTTCACGTTGGGAGGGCTTATATAAGGCTTTTAAAGTGAAATACTGTGTACAAAAACCATTTAAAAACTTTCCAGTCTACACCATTTTATTGATTCATTGATTTTCTCTATTTTGTTATGAAAAGAGAAATAACTGTTTGTGTAATTCCATTTTCACGCGTAGCGTGAATATTCTCGACAAATTGCTCCGTTACGTGATTACAAGAAAATGCATCATCTCACTTCAATATCCCGGATTTATCCGTTCTTCCGCTTGTTTATTCCGGTTTTATTTTAACATCTGCAACGTGCAGCTATTACTTCTTCGAGCGAGAATTCAAATTGCAATCTCATCTAGTAATGGAGCCGGGACCGTCTTGTATGTAATTCATTAAACATCTCGAGCGAAACAGGAACGCAATCTGGCTGAAGAAATGGGAACGAAACGTCTTTGAGGGCGTGTAATATCGAATATGCTTTATTACTTTCGCTGAGATGTCTCGTAAATTATCAAATTGATTTTTTACGATTTATTTCGGTCTAGATAAGATGTTGCCGCGGTAGTAAAAGTTGTTACGGTATCTTGGTTTCTTGCCAAAGGAAGGAGTAAATATGTATTTAGTGGTGTTGGTTTTAGTAAAGATGGACGAGTAATTGTTTGCTTTTTTGACTCTTTTGTTAATTTTATTTATTGCACTAAGTGCTGTAATGATTTACCAGGATTATATGAAATTGATAACTTTTAAGTGGTCAAGTTACTCGACAATTTGTAACGAAAATTAACTATGTAGGTAACGGTAATAAGAATGTATTCAATTAAAGAAAGACGTCGATCCATTGGTTAGATTGGTTCCAATTTGGATACACGTTGGAAAAATGCTATATAAGAAAAATCAATCATAAATTATTCTTTAATAAATTCTAGAAACTGTAGAACGGCAATAGATGTCAAAGTGAAACAAATCCAGAAATAGGAAGCGACCACTACCTGTTACGGATGGGGATTAGCATAAATACAAAAAGTAGCCGAAAGAAACCCACGACGGAAGAGAAGAAAAACTAGTCAAAGAAAAAATGAAATGCTACGAAATGAAAGATGAAGAAATCCGAGAGAAATACCAATACAAGACAAACGAACTGTCTGAACAAGAGATTAAAAACGAAATAGGGATAAAGAACAAATGGGAAAAGATTCAAAAACACTAAAGGCGGCACAAGAAAGCTGTGGAATAACGAAAATAACAAATACGTAAACAAAAAGAAGCAGATGGTGGACAGCAGAAATACAACCCAAAGTTAAAGAAAAGAAAAATAAATGGATCGGATGTACATATACATAGTAAAAAAGAGGAAGATTATAAGCTGTACAAAATGGCAAGGAAAGAAGCTAAAGACAGTATTAAGAGGGCTAAATTCTTGGAAAGACTTTCGACTAAAGTTGAGAGATAACTATAGAGAAAACCAAAAATTATTCTACGGAACAATAAAACAATTGAGACAGAAGAATGTTTGGGGATGTTTTTATATTCGTGGTTTTGGGACGTTATGGTAATTTAAACGCTCAGCGGATGGTGCAATTATGCAAAAAAGGCCTATTGACATCTATAAAATTTGCTTTAGAGTGGTACTGAGAACTGGATTTTACAAGAAGATAACGATCCAAAACACCGAAGCAGACGGTGTATGGGCTGGAAGTTGTAAAATCACACTACAACATTGCATTGGGCTTCGCACATTGTTAAATTGATGCCTGAATTCACTGTTCCGTTATCAAAAAGTTGGAGCGAATCTCTCCAGCAATCTCCCGAATGACCTGTAGATTTTCCGAGGCAAAGAAAATTGTTATGACTGTTCACAAGTCCACTTATGCAAAAACGTCTTCATTGTGAGAGTGCTATGAGATTTGCAATATCGAGCTGGATATTTCCGCTCAATTGTTAACGCTTGAATGACTTGGATGTAGTCTGATTCCGGTTCAAGAGCGGTCACATTGATTTCTGATGGATTCCCGTTTTCAAACTCCATTTGGTTATCTTCTGAAATTGTTCACAACTGATACAATATCGACATACCTCTTGTAAATGGGATAAGCTCTTAAGCGGTTTGGTGCGTTACGTTCAAGTTTTTCTCGAATTACACACTTCCATCAAGCCCGCTATAACTTTTCTTGGACCTACAACTGTATAATTTAACCTATACAAATAAACATTAAAACGAAAACTTTTTGCTTTCAATGCTAATAGAAGTACTACCTGAATACTGTAGGATCTTCTAGATTTTCATTAACTTTGGTTAAGATCTGAATTTGGCACACAATCTATCGGACATATTTTGGATTTGAATTATTTGGCTACTGTTTGGATCTACTAATTGTGGTAATAAATTCGTGGATAGTTGTCTTTGAGATCTTCTTATATAATCTCCTATTTTTTTCACATATTTTTTCCACAGTAAGGGAAGTTTTTTAATTCCATCATCAAAGAATGAATGTGGTCGCGGCTGTAACCAATTGCGCAAGAACATTTCCATACCTTCGTCGTCGTCAAAGTGGTAACTTCCCAGTTCTTCCTTTTGTGGCCCAAACATGTGGTAGTCACACGGTGACAGATCGGAACTTTAGGGCGGACGTTCCACTATTTCCCAATGAATTTTATCCAACTTATTTTGGGTCAATGCAGCTGTGTGTGGTCCAGAATTGTCATGGAGCAGAATCGTATTTCGAATAGGCACATCTCGCCCTTTCCGTCGATAGGTCTATCACTTCATCAAACAGTTAACAGTAGTACTTAGCATTAACTATACGCCTTCAAACAGCTCATGAATTGCACGAATATTCGACTCACTGGTACTTGCCCGCAGTCGGCGTGTATGTCTCTTGTTTTTCACTGCCTCTTGGCCAAGTCGTGGACTTGGGTCCTTGAAAGCGTTGTTTTCAGCGAACTGTGCAGTTACCCGCTGCTAAATTTCGACAGATTTTGCACCTCTTGCTCAGATATGATGCTACTAACACCCCATATACTCTCACCAACCGAACCCGTTTCCTCCCCTCCACCTTGCATCCTTCCACCAACACGTATCAAAACGTCACGCCACTCACTCCACCTGGGGGACGTTAAAAAGAAAAGTCCAGTTCATATTAGATTCGCCCTCGTATAATTTAGAAAAGTTATTTGATTGACTTTCGTATTTCGTTTACTATGGGTTTTAGCTCGGTTGTATAGTGTGCTACAAGAATAAACGCTTTTTTCCTCACCATTTGACCAGATTAAATTTTGAATTATAAACTCTAGAAGAGACAAAGTTAACTGTATTTGTAACAAAGCGTTCCTCTTTGTAATCTTGAGAGGAATATTTGTAGCGTAAGTTCGTCGGGCTTAACGGTACTCTATGATGTGCAAAGCTCTTAATCCTCTTTCTTTCCACGCTTTTTTCATTGCGCCATTTTCTTCTAATGTTTCTGTTACGCCGCTAACTTTTAATTCGCTTCTTCAGAAAGCATTTCCTGTAGACACGTTCATCGCATTTACTTATATCGTTCATTTCTGATATAAACTTAAGGAGTATTACGGTGCCTAAAAATTATACATTGACTAAAAAGTAATTCACCCTTTTGAGAATGTTTACAATTACCTACAAAGACCTCTAACGACATATTCCGGTAATCAATTAATTACTATTCATCCTTGCGTCAACCTCTTACGCATGGAATTCGCAAACTTTCCTGATTCAATTAACAGGATCCAAGTACACACTTACCGCGTAGAAGTTTCGAAGTCACGCTGTGCGGGCACCCAGTTGCGGTACGCCATCACATCGCTTAAGGGGACAATTTTCCCAAAGCGTTAAAGTCCTATTGATCAAATATTATTTATTGGTAGTCAGATATGCGTAAGTATTGAACTTGTACGGCTGAACTCTCACGGAATTATGTATTAACTTAGGAGAACGTATATCATCGCTAGAGCAAATATTTGATAATTGATAAGCGCTACTTGCGCGTGAAATTTTCGTTAATGGTGTTCGGGGAAGGTCAACAAAATCGTATCTTGGGGTTCACGTATGTTCTAGCTGACTATACTTTGACTTTCTCTCATGTGTCGATTAAATTGTTCTTTTCTAAAGTTTCAATTCACCAGAGAAATATCTCAAATTAATTGCGAGCTAAATCTGTATATTTACTGAGGAATCAGATATTGGAAAGACTATTAAATTTAGTGCGCCATCTCTATGTAATTGGTTACTTTAGTACTTCCTTATTTATCTTTCATCTAATTCATCATCATAATTTTCACTCAACAGAAAAATTTCTGTAGAATTTATTTTTATGCTCCGGATATTCTCCTAAAAGCCTAGTTGTATTTTTAGTTCGAATTAACTACGAGTTTCGCTCATATTATTAGCAAGATATAGGTTTATGTTGCTCTGCTACTAGTACTTGCCAATAACAAAAATATGTAACTACCATTACAACATTGCTTTTCGAAGAATCTATCCAGACATATTTATCTTCCATCCCATTACGAAAATTATACCTATTTCGAGCAGCATTTCCATTGTACGTATATCACGTTCGTACTTCATTCCCGCATATATTAACTGAGATAGAGTAATTAGCTTCAAAAACCAATGTAAATGTAAATGTTTCCCTCGAACAGATCCGTATCTGAATGCGCTCTGGTTACATTTATTCATACAGTCGTTGATGGCCTTTAAGAGTCAGTCAAATCGCGAACCTGTAGACCGTCTATTTATACCACAAGCTGGTTAGGTTTAGATACGAGGATTATTCAAAAAGTACTACTGTGTGTAGTAGTGAGTAACCTGCGTACAAAGTAACGTGTGACGGTAATTAGATAAAAAAACGTTTAGCAATAATTACGTACATATAGGCGGAAGATTAACTAGGGAAGTACCAACAAACATAGGACTTAGACAAGGCTGGCGTGTGTCGCCAGCATTACTTAACATATACGAGGTAGGCGACATAAATTCTCGTCCTGGTAGGCTTATACAGGTTCAAGCGTGTTCAAACTCCGTTACGGTATGCATGCAAATAGGCAAGGTCTACGCTATAAATACGGTTGGAAGAGTGGTAGGTTTTAGTAGGCAGCCAACCAACGCAACTAGCGCGTGAAAATGCCTGAAGTAATGAAAATTGAATACCGCGAGGTCATCAAATTTTTAACAAACCAAGGACATACGCCTAATCACTAAAACAGCGTTTAGACGGCGTTTGCGGTGATTCGTCTTCATCGTATTCCACTATAAAAAAATCGGCAAAAGGTTTCTGTTTGGGGCAAGAAGATATCTCGACAAATTTGTTATTGAAGATTTAGTGCAGTGATAACAACCATATCTGAAACAAGTGTTCGCCGTGATTATTTATTAATCGTTATAATATATGTATAGACGTCAGGAGAGATTACATTGAAAAATATTTTTTTTGTATTGCTCCAAGCTTCTTTTTCTATATCAGGCCGAGAACTTATGGCGCCTACCTCGTATATCGATGTCATTATAAAGGAAAGGCAAACCATGTGCCCTAAAGGAATACGTTGGTGGCAATACACATCTCGGCAGCTCACACTTCCTTTGAAATCTCACCAAACTGACAATCATCTTTTAGTGCATTTCAGCTTGCAATGTTGGTTGCACTGGTTTATTTTCTTTAGACCATTGACCACCTAATTTGGTTTTGAAGAAAGCTAGAGTTCCCAGCTGACAAATCCCCAAACTATATAATTGTAACCTTGACAGAAGTCATTCAAAAGAAACACTGCCGCCATCTACATTTAAAATCGGCAATTACTTCGTTGCCAATCCAATATTTTCACAAAAATACATGTTAAAGTTCTGGAAACTACATTTAAAATCGGCAATTACTTCGTTGCCAATCCAATATTTTCACAAAAATACATGCTAAAGTTCTGGAAACTACACTACTACAGAAAAACTATTGAAAGCACTAAATAAAACCCTGCAATCACGACAAAAATAACATCAATAGAAGCAAAATGGTAGTAATTATTGTAATAGTAATTATTAGAGTTGATCCGTTCTAGAAGCAAAGAAAAGCATAAGCATAACATAAGCTACATTCGCTGTCGTCTCTTTTGATTTTTCATTTCGGATCGTACATGAGTCACTAATCTTCTAAGATCGTATAAACGCGAGTAAAAACTCTAGGAAACGACCCCAACCGGCAGATAGTCGTCGACGTCTTTCTTTCGCGTTGACATCGGACCTTCTTCAAGTTCCGACCATAAATCTTTAATGCCGATGGCCTGATCGACGAATTACAGACAAACACCGTACAATGGGGTCCTCTGATGTACGTCTGGGTGGGGAGCGCCTAGGAGAAAAAACCGAAACGACGTCCAGATAGCAAAACGGGGCGGCGGGACTAGCTAAAATAGAAAACGAACATGATTAATGGCCGTCGGACGGACACCGTACGCACCGGTTGCAACGCGACGTGTCCCCTGACGCTGATTGATTATCTTACATCTTTTGCGCATACGAGCGAGGCATCGCCGAAACGACGAATCCTTTCAATCGTCTACCACCATAGTATCGTATGGTCACCGATCAAATATTTATGAAGGCTTCGGGATTCGCAGTAGATAGATACATATTTATAATCAGTCATTTTAAAACATATCTCACCTATGGACTGGAACTTGACACCTATTGACGTGGTCTGTATAGTTCAATTGAGTTATCTTTCGTATATTTTTCTTACGTTTTCTATACAAGATAATATTATATGTGAGCTTATGTGCGGCTTCGCCGTGTCAATAAATGTTTTGAATTGAATCCTAAAAGAAGAGAAAGGGATTTTGTCCTACAAAGGGGGTCTTGTAACTTGGGCTGAAAAGTCCCGGCCCTAACAAAGAAAACACGTTTTTTTTTGGTTCAGAATTAGCTTTATTCAGCAACGTAATCTCCATCAAGAGCAACGCAATCAATCCAGCGCCGCTCTAACATTTCAATACCACTTTTGTAGAACGATTTAACACATGGGCTGAAAAGTCCCGGGCCTAACACATAGATGACGCTAGTTTTATTGCAGTCACCTTTCTCTCAGTTAATACTAACCTTCAAAAGACAGCTGTTAAAATTTCATGATATTCTATTCATTAGTTTGTGAGTTATCGTGCTAAGAGTCACGCTACTTTTGTTATCTTCAAAACAATGGATCAAAAACAATTTCGTGTTTTAATTTTACACTGCTTCTTGATGGGAAAAAAATACCGTTCAAGCGAAGCAATGGCTTGAAAAGTGTTATGGGGACTCCGCTCCATCAGAAACAACAATAAAACGTTGGTTTGCTGACTTCAAACGTGGTCGTAGAGATACCGATGATGCAGAACGCAGTGGACGTCCAAATGAGGCGATAACACCAGAAAACATCAAAAAAATCCACAAAATCGTTTTGAATGATCGAAAAGTGAAGTTGCGTGAGTTAGCTGATATCGTAATGATATCAAAAGAACGTATTGGCTTTATATTGCATGAGCATTTGACTATGGGAAAGCTCTGTTCAAGGTGGGTGCCGCGTTTGCTCACTGTTGACCAAGAACAAGAACGTGTTGATGATTCTGAGCAGTGTTTGGCCATGTTTAAACGTAACAAACCGGAATTTTTGCGGCGATATGTGACAATGGATGAAACATGGATCCATCACTTCACTTCGGAATCAAAACGATCGTCATCTGAGTGGACAGCAACTGGTGAACCTCGTCCAAAGCGCCCGAAAGCACAACAATCGGCTGGAAAGGTTATGGCCTCGGTATTTTGGGATGTGCGTGGTGTAATATTCATCGACTATCTTGAGAAACGAAATACCATCAACAGTGAATATTATATAGCGTTATTGGAGCGTTTGAAGGCCGAAATTGCAAAGAAACGACCGCATATGGCGAAGAAAAAAAAATTGTTTCATCAAGACAACGCACCGTGTCACAAGTCAATCAAAACAATGGCGAAACTACATGAATTGAACTTCGAATTGGTCCCACATCCACCGTATTCGCTAGATTTGGCTCCCAGCGACTACTGGCTGTTCGCAGACCTCAAAAAAATGCTCGCTGGTAAGAAATTTCGCACGAATGAAGAGGTTATCGCTGAAACTGAGGCCTATTTTGAGGCAAAAGATAAATCGTTCTACAAAAGTGGTATTGAAATGTTAGAGCGGTGCTGGAATGATTGCGTTGCTCTTGATAGAGATTACGTTGATGAATAAGGCTAATTTTGAACCAAAGAAACCGTGTTTTCTTTGTTAGGCCCGGGACCTTTCAGCCCATGTGTTATATATATGAAGTATAAAAAAACACATACGGAATGTGGTAGAAACTATATTCGTAGACATGGAAAAAGTCTGTGTATGAGATTCTAAAGGAGTTGTTATCGTTATTTGTACTTTAAAATGTAATTAAATTCTCTTACTGTATTAACACATATTTAGAATTAAAAAAAATAATTTGATTTTTTGGTTAATAAGAATTGTAAACAAGCTTCTAGTAATATCTTATAATATTTATATAACATGTTATACCTTCTTTCTCAAGAAAAGAAATTTTTTCTGTGCGCAAAGCTCACGTGATAACCTTGCTTATCTCACTTATTGTACTTTTTTTTCTGCATTAGCACAACTGAAATTTCCATAAAACATTCAATAAATATTGTCTCTAGTTGATCCCCAACTTTATAAAGGTCAGGATGTAGAGAGAAACAAGAACTAATTACTCATATTCATTTAAATTAAAGAGAAATCTAACCTAAATCTTTCTGAGATGTACAATTTTCTCCATTAATACCCATCACGCAATAAATTTGTAGTTATTAGTACGCGCACTGCTATATCACAGGATTAGTTTCACAAAGTTATAAACTTAACTATCATCAACGTACTGTACTGTTTAATGAACATCAGCGTGAGATGCCAATGCGACGGCTATCTGATGGGCATACGTTTAATCCCCATAGCGACTCCATATGAATCACAGAGGAGTAGATTGGATTAGGGAACAAATTAGAGCGGTAACGGACCTTGCCATTGAAATAAGCCGATGGCCAAGTGTTTAATGAGGAGGGATAGCTTAGAGGTACAGCTTTCCGTATCGCGCTAATCCGTTGACTGTTTTGAATAATTACAAGGAGAAATTAAAATTGTCCTAATAGATCGCAAAAATATTATTACCATCCTGTAAATATTTCTATTAATATCGTTGAAATAGTTGGTTAATATCGATCACAACGTTGCTGCCTTAGCTTTCGAAGAGAACGTAAATTAAGCTGAGTAATTACTTGTATCAGCTAGTCCCATCTGTCCCCCAAAGATGAAACTATTTCCTGAAGTTTCCAACTTAGCTGACCTTTAAGTTAAATTGTAAATAGTTATTAGTGGAGTTCGGAAATTAGATTATATGTAGCCCATTATATATGTTACCTTATGACATGTTAATAACATTTTAATTTCCATATATTTACTCAATTAATAGAAGGAGATGGATGATACTAATTAATAATGATAATACTCTATTACCCAAAAGATAACAAATACCATCAACCGGGCTGACTAAGTGTGATAAGGGTCAGTTGGTGTCATGGAATATCGTGGTAAATGTTATCGAGGTTTAATGTTGACTGAGTTTGATGTCAGCACGGAAGCCTGTGTATCCCGTATGAGAAAGGGAAGATAATTCTGGGAGCGGTCTGAGCCTCCGGATGTTTTTTGGTACAAAAAGCAATAGATTAAAAAGAAAATTGTACCTCCCACTGAAATCAGCGTCCACAAGTTTCAAGTGGACTACTAATGGCCTTATTCTCCATTTTTTTAATTTAATTTTTTAATAAGTTCCTAATCTCTTGCTTTTTAAGATTGTATTGGTAACGTTTTCCCGTTTAATTATTAAAAATTTTAATTATGTTGACGCTTTACAAATTTTTAACTGGTTTCAAATACAGGGTGGCGCAGGGGAACGGGAAATTTTGAACGTTACAGTTGTCAGCACTGTAGAGTCGGCAGTTGTTCGTAACGTCGCACAATTGTTGTGAACGCATTGCCATTTAGTAATCATGGATCGTTGGACTGCTGCGGAACGTGCAGCAGCTGTGAGAGCGTTTTATAAAAATGGTGATAGTGCGACTGCCTCGCAGTGAATATTTCGACAGTATTACCAGCTTGGACGTCATGGACGTGTCCCATCTGCGCATGCGATTACAACGTGGGTGCGTAGTTTTGAAGAAACAGGATCTGTCTTGAAAAAGAAAACTCCAGGTGGCATTCGAACGGTACGTACGCCAGAGAACATTGAGGCTGTTAAAGCTGCAATCGAGAGAAGTCATCGCCGCTCCGTTCGAGAGTATGCACGAATTACATTTCCATCCATATAACTTGCAGATTGTGCAACAATTACATGAACGAGACCCAGCGTCACGTATGGTGTTTAGTAGGCAGATATTGGCTAAAATCAACGAGGACGCGAATTTTGTTGGTAACATATGGATATCAGACGAAGCCCATTTCCACCTGAACGGTTTGGTAAACAAACAGAATTTTCGTTATTGGGCCCAAGACAATTCTTGTGGGTTACACCAGCGACCAGTACATAGCGACAAGGTCACAATATGGTGTGCGGTATCATGTCATGGTGTTATCGGTCCTTATTTTTTGCACGTGAGGATGGTAGTGCAGCGACAGTAACATCCGCTCGATATGTTGAAATGCTTCAAACATTCTTTACACCAATACTGTACGAGCTTAATCTTAACATGGAAAACATGTGGTGTCAGCAGGACGGAGCCATGTCACACACTGCTCGACATTCGGTGGCAGCAGTTCGTCTATTGTTTGGAAGACGCATTATTTCACGTAACGGTGACATTGAATGGCCTGCGAGATCCCCTGATCTTGTGTGCGACTTCTACCTGTGGGGGTATCTTAAAGGCAAGGTGTACCGTACACGGCATGCAACAATCCATGAACTGAAGGAGAACATTCAACAAGAAATCACTGCCATTCCCCAAGATTTGCTATACCGCGCAGAGTTTTCATAACAAGCTGGTAGAGTGTGAACGCCGAATGGGAGGACATCTTTCCGATGTCATCTTTAAAAAGTAAAGAGACACTTTTGGACATTTTGATTGTAAAAACATAAATGGCATGCTGCATACATTCACTTTCCTTAATAAATTACTAGTTTTATGAATTTATTCGTGGAAATGACGTTATTTGAAAATCTCCCGTTTCCCTACGCCACCCTGTATAAAACATAGATCTCCGTTTTATCTTTATTTTACCCATTTCTTAGTTTCCAACATAACAAATCCGTACATTTGAATTCTGTGGAGTGACTAGTAGCCCTATATTTTATTAAAATTCCTAGTATCCTAATAATTACTAAAAGAAGTAATACCAAAGGTGATATGGCATAAAAACTTCAAAATATGGCATATATGGCAAAATATTGTCAGCCCGTTTGAGGGTATCCAATTACAATGCCCATATAAATGCAATTAATGTACACCTGTGTAACTGGTTATCTACAGGTAAATACAGAATAAACAAACAAAAAAAGCTAGATCATGGCAATCCACAGCCATACCAAAATTGTTTTATTAATTCAAAAATCTTTTCTATCGGAGGTTAGAAAAGAAGTGAGAAGAATGGAAAGGAGTTCTGCTATGTATAATGTATTTGCAATTTACATTTTACCGAAAATGATGGTTAGCAGTAAGATATGTATATTCAATTCAAAAGTATCCAAAGAGTTGAAGCAACTACACATTCTATACTGATATAATCCATGCAAAGTCAACGGTTATAATACGCATGTGCATCTCCCATTATTCTTTCTCCCTGTAGTATTCCCCTACAATCAGTCTACCAGTCATTCGTCGTATGCAGTACTTCGCTGTTGTCATTCTACATCATGATTGTAGCTATAGTGGGGGAAACGTAAGATTGTAGATACCTTCCCGTCGTTGACTTTGCTCAGATTATATCTGTATATTGGGGATATGATGACAATGTTAGTTCTGGGTGCGAGACAGCAAAATATATTTGTTTTCCTGTGAAAACGTGAAACAATGAAATTCATTTGTCTGAATAATTCAAGGATGTCAAGTCCATTATTGAATAAATTAAATAGGAATTTGTTTTCTCCATAACTCTAAGAAATCAATATTAAATGTTTCAAGTAGATTATTGTGACTAAATATGTGTATCAGATAGGTATTATTTTTTTTTAAATAAAGTATGTTTAAATAACTTCTCTGAATCTGTTCTTAAAGATGTATTTGACAAATGTAACCAGACCAAGGATGTATATTCTAGAAGAGACCGAAACAAAAGCAACATAAAGACGAAAAATGGCTGTTATAGAAGAAAATGGTCGTGTAACGCACATGACAAAGCCCAACATACTCAACGCCGATGGAAAAGTAGTAGATATATTCTGAACAAAGGTCAGTTTTGAGTCAAAGGTGTCACACAAGATCCCCATAGAGTTGTCTCTAGGTAAAAAGATCCAGCTAAGTGATAATTATGGAAAATTGGAATTGTCTTACAAGAGTGACAACTTTACACTTATTCACATTAACCGTCAGTCTATTCTTGATACACCATAGGTGGGATATATTAAGTTGGCTCTGTAAATGATTGCGATCCTGAGAATTGTTGATAGTGATATATAATTTTAAATTATCTTTATATAGTAACTTGTAACAGCGCAATTGATAACACAAATCGTTTATAAATTTCAAGTACAAAAGTGGACCCAAGTTACTCCTTTGAGGAACTCCAGAGGTTGGCGTGAAGTAATTATCTCACAAACAGTTTTCTATCAAGACGATACGCATGGAACTAAGACAAAAGTGAAGACGAACATTCAATATTGTCCGATTTAGTAATAATCAAAGGCATTTGCAAAGTCGATATAGCATATATACAGCTTTCATCGTTATCGATTGTTAGGAATTCTTACGCAGATAATCTCCTATTGTAAGTTGAACTATAGCTTCAGTCACTCCATACAAAGTTTCAATTTGCTTCCCTTTATTTAAACATAAATTTCGGCATATTAAGTCAGCTTTAATCAATTGGGACATCCCGCAAGATTAACACCTACGGAGACTGTAATCCCCTTCCGTATTTAGGCCGCTGGTAGGCTTTAATTATCTTCTATCAAAACGGTTGCGTAATTGACAGATTCCATTATCTTGCGCAGAGCATGAATTAACTATTTAGAGAAGTTATACAGTAAGAAACTTAAAAAGAGTCTCTTTAAAACTGATCTTCGTTCTAATTAGCAAAAATGTGAAGTGAATTATGTAGTAAATTTTGTATGAAAGATAAGAATGGGAACGAAAACTTAGCGAAATCATATCTTAACAATTACTGTTAACCCATTTAACATTGTCATTAGTACAATTTCGTCGTTGCTATGTAGTGTGTGTATTCCTTAACTTCTCTACCCTGAATAAAAAATGCTTCTTCAAGCAAGAAATGTTTATTTAATGTAAACCAAAATTTATTAATTCCGTGTTTGTTTAGATATATAAAATCTACTTGATTCAAATCAATATTAATTAAATACTAAATCTAATGATATCTTCAAGTATAGCACAGACAGTTGCAATTACTTCGATCCAAGGAAAACAATTTAAAATGCCAAACACCGAACGAATATCTTTTTTAACTCTGCCGTTAACGTTTAGATATGCTACTAGTTGTAGCTGTTCAATGTCCTGATCAATATGAAACAAATTGCATTAAAAAAAGAGACTACTTAAATTACCAGTTCTTGTCGATTTCATGCAGAGATCTGAAAACTACGGACAGCGGATTAACACCAGCACGTGAGCTAACACTGAACAGTTTATTTTGATTACATTGTATAATTTTTATGTAAGTAAATCATACGAAACAATAGTCAGATGTTATTATTTACCGACCAATTAAGAAACACAGTAACTGACAAATACAGTGATTGCATTGTGAACAGGATAAACTAGATTCATCAAGCTGTAACTTTCTACTGACAATTCTTGACAGTTGTTGACCAAAGTTATTATCGCAAAGTAACGGTAGAGATTTCAAAATATTTTTTCACGCAAATACTTAATTTCGCAAGCGGAGAAAATGCTGCGAACAAATTTATTCCACCGATCAAAAGATAGTGGAATGAGATGAAAGTGAAAAGATAGTAGAAGACAGTGGTGGACTAAAATTTCAGCAATAACGCTACACTGGCACACAATCATTTCTATTTATAGTTTAGTTTAAAGGATTTTGAGAAATTTTGGTGTAAAATATAAAAAAGAGATCCAAAATACTCGAAGCATCAGTTATATATTATAATCTACCGGAAATGTAAGGCTTTTTCTATATGATGTATCTGCCAGGGAAATGTAAATATAACTTCCCGTTGTGTATCTATGTATTGCTTTAAAATTTACATAACGAACGTAGTGAACTGATTTTTTCTAATTTTGATGCCATAAATTTCCATGATCAGATTCCCGTATCAATCTTCTGACACCAACAATGGTCGATATTAATTTTGTTAGAAACATTGTTCCGGAATTTGGTCGTGTAAAAATTTGTACCATGCCTTATCTTTTCTTAGAAAAAAGGAAGCGCTGTATATGAATTTTGCCTTAATGTAATTCAGTAATTATTGTAAGATGTAGTTTAATTTGTTTTAACAAATGACGGTGATTACAACTAGCGGTTTGTAGCAGTACTTTACCTTGTTTTTTTTTAATCAAAAGGTTTGACGTGATCGTCAACATTTCCTTCACATTTAAACAGACATTCTCATTGCTAATTGCCACTGTTGCTATTTGAAAAGTCACAAATGTAAGCATGTTCTCGTAGAAATGTACACGAATTGTGGACACATAACCTAACTTAATGCGGTTTTATTGTGAAGGTCGAGATTCTTCTCTAGGGTTATACAACTACTGAAAGCTAGTTTGCACATCAAGTTTGAATACATTCGATTACGGTTTGCAATATAGTGCATAAAACTTATATGAGTGAAGGCTGTTTTCCAACTGGAGTGCGATTTAATGGAATGTGTTAGATGATATTAGAGTTAGCCGTAATTCCCAAAAATTTATATAATTGTCTTTCGAATTGTGTTGGCGTATTTCATGAGAATGGCTGTGTTGGTCATAAATCATGTACTGGTAGACCAACTGTTAGTTCGGAAGAAGCCATGACGTTCGTTAAAGGATGGGAAATTAACCCACGAAACCCTTGAACGTATTTTTCAAGAGATTGGACCTTCTTATGAAGCATGCCAGAAAATTGTAAAGGTATTTCATTAGCAGTTTTTCGCAGCGGAATTGTTCGTCCAATTTCTTTAATTTTATAATTGCCGCTGAGAGATATAGAAAGATTTTGAATTAATTTAGCGAACAGCTGCGCGAAGATGAATTACAATATGGTTATTTCCAACAAGATACCGCAACGGACGCAAACAACACAAGAAAATGTTGCTCTTCTTCGCCAGCTTTTAACGATCGAATCGTCTTACATGTGGTAGTTGAAATTCCACCTCGGTCACCTTGTTTCACAACTGTGGACATTCCCATGTTTCCTCGCCTAAAGAATAGAATATTTAAAATTCCTGTTGCTAATTTGCGAGATATGCAGCAGAGAATTGTTGAAGAATTTGTATTAATAATACTCGCAATGCCGCAAAATGCTTTTAACAGCATGAGGAGACGAATAAACTTGGGAAATGAAAGCAATGGACAACATTTTCGATATAATTAATTTCGCCTTTCTCATTAGTAAAATCTGGAATACCAGCTGAGCTTGTTTTATTGTATCTTCAAATCAAATGAGATGTTTATTGATGTCACGATAATACTGTCAAAATAATTCTGAAAAATTAAGGTTGCGTCAAGAGTGTGATAATATTGCTTGAGTTCAGACATGTATTTTCTATTTCAATGACATTTCGGATATTATCTATGCAGCCAGGTCCTTACTTATACTAATAGGCATTCAAAAGTATAACACAAGATCGCACAAGTACACCTTTCACGACTATGGACCCTTCAAGGCAATTTTAGAGCACAAACTACATAACAAGGTAATAATTATGCGGAAAGCATGGAAACAATATGGTAGTTAGCCTAGTCAATTGAATTTGAGAAATATTTATTAGCCATAAACGAATTATTCCGTCAATTTATTAATTGAAACTAAGAACCTGTGTTTCAGAAACTTTAGATCGAAAATGGACTTAATTCAATTATTTGGAATATTTCAATTAACTAATTACTAATTAGAAGTAATACTATGTAGATTTGAACCAAACATCCGGTGGTGAAGTAAATTATTTAAGGGACAAAAACTCTTCCAGACGAAAGATGTTAAGATTTTTATCATTGTAAGCCGCAACTTTACAAACTTCGTTGTTTTATTTTTATGTGGTCACCGTATACCATCAGTTTACGACTTTCTTGTTTCACTTTTACGATTTTATCAACCTTGGAAAATATGTGACTTCTTCCATCAACTTACTTCTAAATAAAATAAATTCTCTACTTGAGAAATACGTTCAGAAGAAACTAAATACAACCACGCTAGACCGAATTATCTTATAACTTCGCGTAAACTTTAAGGGACATAAGGGGCAAGACTGGCGTTGCAGTAAAAGTTTCTAATTTACCCGGTAAAAAGCGTTCCTCTTTAAACAAGCTTTTTCGTCGTGTTGCCGTAATCTTTAGGTTGACGGTCGGTGCTTTTACACAAACCTCAATTACCGAAATTCCCGCAATCGGTGCCTGACATCCTCCGTATACCGTTTCTGATCCTTTCCAAACAAAGACGACGAGAGCGAGGATAATTTAAACGACAGTAACTTCTGAAGTATTATTAATCATAAAAATGAGATGAGGAAAGACGCATAAAGAATCAGCATAAAAGAGGTATCATCCATCTTAACGGATCTTTTATACAGCCTTTGCCTGGATTTTAGAGGAGAGGTTCTGACAAGTTTTCCCCATACCATCGGACGACTTCCGATCTTACCCTCGTTCAGTTTGCTAAGTCCCGCCATCAGGATCGTCACTGATACTTTGTCAGGCCGTAGAAAGTTTTTTTATGCCTACGCGAATATCTTGGAAATACCTTATTGCTGGGAATTACAATTATCCGCTATATTACCTCATTTTGTTTTCAATTTTGGTTTAGGAAGTAATATTAAGTAACTAAACTAAACAAAGTTTTCTTTTTAGGATTTTTATTATATTTTTTTTTTATATAATTGCTTATCATTTATTTGTACCCCGTTGTCTTCCATTGCCTGCCATAACTGATTTATAGGAACACTGTCACCAGCCTTTTTTAAATCTATAAGATGTAGTTCACGTCCATGTGCTCAATTAGTTGTTTTAGACAGAAAGTACTGTCAATACAAGATCTTCCAGCTCTGAAACCACTCTGTTTCTCTTTTGGTTGTTCCTTTATTCTCCATTTTACTATCATACTATAGCTATGTTTACTAACAATGTCATAGATTGGGAAGAGTACAGGTTTCATAGAAACAGAGTAGTCACTATGGTATGCAATAGCAAAGAAAAATGCTACAGTTTATTACTAGATGGACGTAGACATAGACCTGTTGAATTATGTAAAACTTTAAAAACACTTTTACCTAAAACAAATAGTTCCACCAATACATACGCAATTTTTGATAAGACGGAGGTGAGAGATGATTTAGAAATTGCACAACATTTCAACAAATATTTTTTAAAAAGCATAGATGATATAATCCAAAATATATCAAAGACAACAGTTATGAAATCTATATGCATACATGAAAGGAACTATAATAAATCTTCAAAATTTCGCGATATAACTTTGAATGGCCTCAAAGCCGTAATTAACCCGTTGAAAAATACAGGACACGTAACTGGTGATGGATTAATGACCAAAATTATTAAGAATGCTGTTCAGATGTCTGCAAATAGAATTCTTGACATAGTGAATGCTTCATTCGATACAGGTACATTTCCGGAAAACTGGAAAACATCGTTCTTCCAATACTCTGCGTAAAAGACCAATTATTTTTGTCAGCGAAACAATATTACAGGTAGCACCCATAAGTTAAATAATATAGACATACCTAGTATTAGGATAAAAATTGATAACAATGATTTAGAAAGGGTAGAAGAAGAACATGCAAAAATATTATGAATAAAATGTCGAAAGAAGTAGGGTTTATGAGTAGAACCTGCAAACATTTACCACTGTATATAAAAATGCTTGTTTATACATCTGTAGTTGGACCACATATAGAACTTTGTGCAACAGTAATTTTTAATCTAAATAAGAATAAAATCCAGCAAATACAAAAATTCAAAATAGAGCCATGAGGATAATTTTAAAACGCATCAGATATCTCTTACTCCTGACGCAATATTGTTGACGATGGATTCTTATAATAACTAGAGTTGTTGTTCAAGATGGAGTTTCGTGATAAATATGGATAAGACAGAGTACATGGTAATCAGCTCACAGTTAGGAGTGGAAAATGAAGTGATATGAACGACTCTAGGAGTTACATTAACTTCCAATGATAGAGCTGAAATAGATATACAAAATAAAATAATAAAGGGAAAACTATAATTAATAACTACACCCTATGGTGTGGAATGACAATATCTCGAAGAAAAGAAAAACCCGGATGTTCCACTCTTTTGTTGAAAGCTGTTGAATAAGAAGATGGAAAACAAAATAATGTCGATGGATATGATGATGTACTGAAGACGCTGCAGTAAGAAGACATTATTAGATCATTCAAGAATAAGAGAAATAATGCAAGTGGACTATTGTGGTATGGCCATGTGAGGAGAATGGACCAGAACCGACTACGAGAAAAGGCTTGGAAATGCAAGCCTGCTAATAGAAGGAAGAAAAGAAGACCAAGAAGGAGTTGGGAAAAAGGAATTATAGAAGCTATGCGGAAAAGAGGACTGAGCGAAGCTGCTTACAAACCACCATAATATAATATATTTATTATAAATTTTAACTTGCATCTTCCCCGTAACTATAGTCAAGTCAATTCATCCCATTGGTTAAAACTTCGTCGGCCAGTACAATTACTAAAACTTGAACTATTCAACTAAGGATACAGTACAGATACACAGATACCCTTGATTTTGTTAGTTTTATCAAGAAAGTAATGCAGGACGATCTCTTAGTAAGCTCAATATAAAACTCGATCGAATACCTCCTCAAAAGAATTGTTGCTTCTGCAATGCAGACCCTCTACGCCGCCTTCGTCATTTCTTTGTCACATTCTGAATGCGTAACTCGGTTTGTTTGCCAAGGTTCTAAACTTTTTATTACCGTCGGTCTTCGTCCCATTAATTTTGCACGACGGGGACGAGTACGTTCTTCACCTCGGACATATAGACGGTCGAAACGGAGACGAGACGATGCGAGATTTCTATAGTCTCTCGGCCTTTTATCGGATCATTCCGGCAGAAAGAAATGTTTGTGTACAAAGTGACCCGTCCGCGTCCCAAACGGATATACCGAATAAGAAGATTTTTTATTTGTTCCCTTTTCTATTCGATAGCGGCCATCTTTTCTACGGTGACGTCGTCGTCGGCAAAGCGAAAAGTATCCTTATAGAGTTCCTTTCTATAAATAATAACGCGATTCGCGTGTATTTACAGTGAGCAAATATTCCGCAATTTGCAGGACGCGAATACGGGATGTCATTATGGATTTACCTCGCGCTGTTGAAGTATAAGGAAGGCGACGCTAACGGAAAATTTCTTTGAAAATGTTTCCCTTTATATTTCTCAGTTCATTACTCGAAAGTATATCACATTTCTTCAATATTCTTTAGCCTGTACTGTACGTTCCACAGCTCCAGCGGTAGTGATAAGTTTTTGTCAAATTGCATTGTTCAATGTAGTAGAGCCATTTTTTTTATAGAAAATTGGAATGAACTGTATTTTAGTCTTTTGCTTAATGCAAATTCAGCTGTAAATTGCTTTAGGGAAAAGAGTAACTAGGTCAGGGAAATTACATTGCTTATATGTTGAAAGAATATCTAATTTAATCATCCTTTTCCTTAACGAGATTTGTTATTGGCTTACAAGATTATCAAATGTAAATTTCTACGGACAGCGTTAGTGGAAAAGGTCGATTTTTCCGGTATGAAACAAAAACTTGCTTTTGATGTTTTGCCAGCTGGTACAACTAATGTTTCCAAGATAGAATCTGTTTAAGGTTGGATCTGATTTAACTTCTTCGAAAACGTCAGTTAGGTTTTAAATTACAGTGACATACTATATAGTGCCTGTCGTAATCTATTTTATTCACATTCTACCGAAGATAAGCTGCGAAGTGGTTTTACTATTACTTATATAGCTTGGTTTATAATGTGAAAGTAAGGAGTACGTTCATCAATGAGAATTTTCACTAAATTAACCACTACGTTTACCAGCCGAGTCCAGTGGACCCAAATTTATATCCAAGAGTTGTTTCTTTTTTAACCTGCGATAGGGCTAATGTATGTACTTGTATTCATAACCTTTTCAAGTAGGAGGTACAGCCTTTTAATTCTTGCGAAAAGAAATTTTACTGGCAAATAATTTTTGCAGTATAAAAACATTTTCGTGATCCACCGAAGAGGTCCAATGAACCCATGTAGCTTCTATTGTATAAACATGCGTAAAGGAATTAGGTTTTGAAAATAGTAATCATTCGCTCATAAATTTGCAGTCCTTTCCGAAGTTGAACCGCCTTTTGTTGCTTTTCCGAGTTTAGTAGAATGGGGGAATCTCTTTGCTATGTGGAATAGAAGACATTGTGGTAATTTAATACTTATAGGCTTGAATAATGTCAGCGGTTTCCCGAGTTGAAGTGGTGGCAAGTTCTCTTCTGGATGAAATTTCTATAGAAGCTTATAACCAATACCATTGATTATCCCTTTTTACTAGTACGAAGGACATGTCCTTTTTGGTTCCTTGCAAAAATTTCAGGTGTACTTTTGCTACTTTTATGGTTGCACTGGCAAGAACAAGGAATATGATAAAGGCGCCAATCTACGTACTTTCACAAATTCTCTGAGTGAGAGAACCCCTTAGGTGTTCGTAAGGTTGAGCAGCGACCTGGACATCTGCATTGACATTATATGGACATAAAGGATACACACAGCTCCGCACTTATGTGCATGTATATATGCGTTTATACATTGGGTTTCAATACGAGCGCACGATTTGATCTTTATTGACATTGTATTTGTATTATATATACATATTACATTATATATATATATATATATGTATTATGTATATATTTTTTCCAAAATTTTACTAGTTCACTATTCCAGATACTTTCTCAAAGCTGTTTGTTGGTAAGAGTGCAATAAAAATGGCTGGCGGCAAAGCGGGTAAGGATTGCGATAAAGCTAAAGCCACAGCTGTTTCTCGATCGGCTCGCGCTGGTTTCAGTTTCCCGTAATAAGAATACATACACCCCTTAAGAATCGTACGACAAGTCATGAACGGGTTGGAACCACGGCTGCTGTTTATTCTGCCGCGATTCTTGAATATCTAACAGTAGAGGTATTAGAATTGACAGGTAATGCTTAGAAGATTTAAAAATATCTCAGGCTCGTTAAATTCTTTAACCTGGGTTCTTTGATTTAAAATTTTGATTTATTTGTTTTGAATTAAGTGAAAATATTTTCTAAATTAAAGTACCAAATGTAAAGTTGGAAAGACAAATATATTGACAAATAAAAAAAATATATACCGCTCTTTTACAAAAATCTCTGACTAGCTAAACTTGAAATATTCTAATTAATTTACGAAACGAAATATGAGATCGAAAGGCACAAATAATTTCGAAGACTTAAGAAGATTCGACGTCTTTAACCTTTGAAATCGTTCACAGGTATAGCAGTAAACTCCACTCACACAAATTAATTAATTATGCGGAACGCAGCGTTTCGAGAGCACGTGGGCTCCCATTGTCAACCGTGTTACCGACTGTCAGTCGGTAACACGGTCGGTAACCTTTCCAGCCGATTGTTGTGCTTTCGGGCGCTTCGGACGAGGTTCACCAGTTGCTGTCCACTCAGATGACGATCGTTTTGATTCCGGAATGAAATGATGGATCCATGTTTCATCCATTGTCACACATCGACGCAAAAATTCCGGTTTGTTACGTTTAAACATGGCCAAATACTGCTCAGTATCATCAACACGTTCTTGTTTTTGGTCAACAGTGAGCAAACGCGGCACCCACTTTGAACAGAGCTTTCTCATAGTCAAATGCTCATGCAATATAAAGCCAATACGTTCTTTTGATATCTTTACGATGTCAGCTAACTCACGCAACTTCACTTTTCGATCATTCAAAACGATTTTGTGGATTTCTTTTATGTTTTCTGGTGTTACCGCCTCATTTGGACGTCCATTGTGTTCTGCATTATCGGTGTCTCTACGACCACGTTTGAAGTCAGCAAACCAGCGTTTTATTGTTGTTTCTGATGGAGGGGAGTCCCCATAACACTTTTCAAGCCATTGCTTCGCTTGAACAGTATTTTTTTCCATCAGAAGCAGTGTAAAATTAAAACACGAAATTGTTTATGATCCATTATTTTGAAAATAACAACAGTAGCGTGACTCTTAGCACAATAACTCAAAAACTAATGAATACAATATCATGAACTTTTAACAGCTGTCTTTTGAAGGTTAGTACTAACTGAGAGAAAGGTGACTGCAATAAAACTAGCGTCATCTATGTGTTAGGCCCGGGACTCTTCAGCCCATGTGTTACATACTCTAGGAAAACAAACATGGTACAATAGTAGCACTTCTAATGCAATTATACCGCAAACCATTATTTTGAAATGTAGTTTCAACAATTTCTATAGGTTAGAATCCCATTCACAAGTACATATCAATTCTATTATTATTTGCATTGTATAACTTCAGACTGTGCAAGTACACGCCAAAACATTGTTTGCTTTCGAAAATACCTTCAATAGAATTACAAAAAATGCTCTTGAGAACAGTAGTAAAGCCACATTCGTACGGATCGATTAAGAAGCATTTCTCACATTATATTACGCTTCAGTACCGTTGACTCGAAAAGATACTATTACTCGAAGCTTGCAAAATGCGATCGATACTTATATCTTACGTAAAAGAACAAATAACCTCAACATGACGTCGAGACATCATACGCTTACTTCTAGTAGTTACGTATACACGCTGCGGCGAATATATGCCATGTAAATATTGCGGCTGTATAGATCCTATCTTGTTTCCGTAGACAGCTACACGCTGTATCAATATAAGTTTACTCCGGGGAGCTATTGGATTTGATAAAGCGACGCTGCCTTTATGTTCGCGTGATCCGCGGAAGGGGCAATTTATTTAAGAGACATCACCTCAACCGTGTGTATGTACATATATTTCGAAGGCTGCGCCTGTGGAATGGCTTGACGGAAATTATGCGTAGAATGTCACGCTAAAAATTTCACATCAATGCGGAGGCGGATGCTTTACACAAGCTATGCCAGATAGAGTTGAATATTGAAGAGCATTAAGGGTGTAATGAATTTAGCAGGGCTGAACATTTTATGCAAAGTAAGAAAAGACGTTAAAGCTTGGTACGTATGGCAGCTGGAATTAACTCCGGAACTGTTCTAACGTTACAAAAATTAAGGATTTATTTTGTATTGCAAATCGCAGTATACTTAATATTCATTCGTTATCGAAATAAGTTCGAAAGGAATTGTTTTGCGGCAAATTCCCAGCGCCTCCACCAAAAAGATTTTTCCTTGCACATAAAAGAGACTATTATTCAAGTGATTAGTTTTTATCTAATATCTAAATATAGGAATATCAGAAATATAAATTCATTCAAGTATATAGGATGCTATTGAATCATAGCATGGTTTGCCCAAACTTTTCATACGCCAGGTCCGGACTTGCCCGCGTACACGACCGGTACGAAAATTGACCGAGTTCGTTGAACCAATCTGTCTTAATTTTCCTACCGTGGATGTACACTAGGGTGACAGAATAAAATAGACACCAGGTAAAGCGGTATAAATATGTAAACAGCTAAATTCTAAGAACGAATTAAGAACTTTCTCTTGTCATTAGGGTAGGGGTAGATGTATCGGAAGGAATTCGTCATAGTTTAGTATCGTTACAACTATGCCTCGCTTACAAGGTTCGAGTGATATTAGCGACTTCACCCGAGTTTGCATCGCATGGCCAGAGTGAACGCCGCGCTTCGCAACGTGAAATGAGTAAATCTTTAAATATTCCGTTGTCCACAGTTAACCGTGTGATTACACAATTTAAACGCAAGCAAAAAACAACAGTGGAGCCGACACCAGGTCGTGCCGGACCTTCTGAAAGAAGTAAAAGGATGCTTGTGCGCGAAGTGTTAAGAGAACCGCGAAAAAGTACAGCTGAGCTTGCGACAACTTCACAGAAAAGTCAGCGCACCGTTCTGCGATACCTCCACAGTGTGGGCATGTATAAAAGAGTGGCAAAGAAAAAATCTCTCCTTACGGCCTTTCAAAAATGGCGCCGAATGGCTTGGGCAATCGAAATGCGAACGAAGCCCGAAGAGTTTTGGCGATCTGTCATTTTTTCGGACGAAAGCAAATACTGCCAATTCAGTGATAATGGTCGTACGCGGGTATGGAGACGTTCGTCACAGCAACTGGACGACAAAGTTTTGCATCAGACGGTGAAATACGGCGGTGTGAACATCATGGTGTGGGGCGCGATATGGTATGGTGGAAGATCGCAATTAGTAATCTGCGACGGAAATATAAATGCGGCAAAATATATCCAAATATTAACAGAAGGACTACTACCGATATTCGGCAACGCCATTTTATCTAAAGAAGACGCCACTTTTATGGAGGATGGAGCACCCTGCCACAAAGCAAGAACAACAACCACATGGAGAGAGGAACAGGGGATTCGGATTTTACCATGGCCAGGCCAATCACCAGACATGAATCCGATAGAGAATGTTTGGCACATAATTCAGACAAATATGGCGAAACGACCCCGAAAACCCAGCAATAAGGAAGAACTCGTGGCAGCTGTTACAGAAGAGTGGTTAAATATTCTAGAAGACACCATTAATCATTTAATAGAATCTATGCCACGACGACTCGCAGCACTTCACGCAAGTAAAGGTGGATCGACAAAATATTAGTCTAATTCAAAAATTTTAAAATATTTTGTATATATAACGAGAATAGAATCTTTTTTTTAATTAGTAGGTGTCTATTTTATTCTGTCACTCTAGTGTATGTATAGTGCACGATTAGAGTTTCTAAAGTAAATTAACCGCAAAGAAACTTGGACTCTGGTAACATTGAAAATTTCGTCGGGAACAAAAGCGAACGCAATTAAAAAGAATTAGCAAAAACATAGTTGATTCTTCTAATGGATAGAATCCTTCCATGTCCTTAAAAATACATCTCTTCAGAAAATCCAGGAGAAGGCTCAGCCGAACATGAAAAGACGAATGTACCCAAATCACAGAAAAATGCAGGAATGTGGAGATTCTTCTTTGGAAAGGAGATGTCTCGACATCTCTGGTGGACTTACACTTAAATTTAGAGGATATTAAATATAATATGTATTCATCAGCAAGGTATGGTACTGAATTGCTGTTAATTGTGGAAGTTTTTAAAATTCTAAAGAGTGTGTAAAGGAAAATGAATGCAATTAATGTATAGGAATTAATGTTTGCCGATGATAGCAGATTAAAAAAAAAATATTACAGCAAAACCTGAAGATATACTAAGAAGAACTAAAAAAGATAGACACGTTGAAAACGCAGTGATAAACATAGCATCAGAATCGAAAGAACAATCTT
Organism: Trypoxylus dichotomus; assembly: GCA_023509865.1. Classification (NCBI taxonomy): domain Eukaryota; kingdom Metazoa; phylum Arthropoda; class Insecta; order Coleoptera; family Scarabaeidae; genus Trypoxylus; species Trypoxylus dichotomus. Next base: position 44,188,963 of record CM042081.1, read on the forward strand.
GGAACAAGTTGAAAGATACAATTATTTGGGAACAATCATCTAAGACAACAGGGGAATAGAGAAGGAAATAAATGGGAGAATATGGAAATCCGCAAAAATATATAATACGCTAGGAAATACATTTTTAGATAAAAAAGAAATGCCAAAACAAATAAAGACAGAAGTATATAAAATAGTGGTCAGAAAAACATTAACATATGGCTGCGAATCATGGACAATAGAATCAAAAGCATCGCCACAGCCATGAAAATGAGATTCTTAAGAAGAGTAGAAGGAGTAACAAAGAGAGACAAAATCAGAAACACGATAATCACTAGTAATCGAAATATCAAGCCAATAGATATAACCATAGAGGAGAGACAAGTGGAAAGGCTTGCAGATATATACATAATGGAACAATATCGAATAACAAAGAAGATTTTCGAAGCCAAAACAGAGGGCAAAAACGGAATAGGTAAACCTCGAAATACCTCGAAAGGACTAATATATATGATATCAGAAAAAAGACGTATGGGATGGACTGAAGTCAAACAGCTGGCTCAAAACAGGAAACCGTGGAATACAAAAATTAGAGAATGGTAGTCCGATATCGCAATGTATAAAGCACGTAATATTAAAAAAAGGCAGAAAGTATCTAAAATATCGAAATAGCGTATTTAGTGTGATATATAATACTAACACAATATTGACGGCGCCTCTGCAATATTACACCTAATTAAGAAAGCTCATCTGTTTTAGTAAAACAAACCAAGTGCTGGAATAGCATTGGGCCTATTAACTACAATACTAGAAACTTAATTAGACTATATGTTATATGATATAAAAATATTTTCTTGAACTATATTAACACATGGGCTGAAAAGTCCCGGGCCTAACAAAGAAAACACGGTTCTTTTGGTTCAAAATTAGCTTTATTCATCAAGAGCAACGCAATCATTCCAGCGCCGCTCTAACATTTCAATACCATTTTTGTAGAACGATTTATCTTTTGTCTCAAAATAGGCCTCAGTTTCAGCGATAACCTCTTCATTCGTGCGAAATTTCTTACCGGCGAGCATTTTTTTGAGGTCTGCGAACAGCCAGTAGTCGCTGGGAGCCAAATCTGGCGAATACGGTGGATGTGGGAGCAATTCGAAGTTCAATTCATGTAGTTTTGCCATTGTTTTGATTGACTTGTGACACGGTGCGTTGTCTTGATGAAACAATTTCTTTTTCTTTGCCATATGCGGTCGTTTCTTTGCAATTTCGGCCTTCAAACGCTCCAATAACGCTATATAATATTCACTGTTGATGGTATTTCCTTTCTCAAGATAGTCGATGAATATTACACCACGCACATCCCAAAATACCGAGGCCATAACCTTTCCAGCCGATTGTTGTGCTTTCGGGCGCTTTGGACGAGGTTCACTAGTTGCTGTCCACTCAGATGACGATCGCTTTGATTTCGGAGTGAAGTGATGGATCCATGTTTCATCCATTGTCACATATCGACGCAAAAATTCCGGTTTGCTACGTTTAAACATGGCCAAACACTGCTCAGAATCATCAACACGTTCTTGTTTTTGGTGAACAGTGAGCAAACGCGGCACCCACTTTGAACAGAGCTTTCTCATAGTCAATAGCTCATGCAATATAAAGTCAATACGTTCTTTTGATATCTTTACGATGTCAGCTAACTCACGCAACTTCACATTTCGATCATTCAAAACGATTTTGTGGATTTTTTTGATGTTTTCTGGTGTAACCGCCTCATTTAGACGCCCACTGCGTTCTGCAACATCGGTGTCTCTACGACCACGTTTGAAGTCAGCAAACCAACGTTTTATTGTTGTTTCTGATGGAGCGGAGTCCCCATAACACTTTTTAAGCCATTGCTTCGCTTGAACGGTATTTTTTCCCATCCAGAAGCAGTGTAAAATTAAAACACGAAATTGTTTTTGATCCATTGTTTTGAAAATAACAAAAGTAGCGTAACTCTTAGCGCAATAACTCAGAAACTAATGAATAGAATATCATAAAATTTTAACAGCTGTCTTTTGAAGGTTAGTACTAACTGAAAGAAAGGTGGCTACAATAAAACTAGTGTCATCTATGTGTTAGGCCCAGGACTTTTCAGACAACGTGTTAAATTTACATGTAGTGTTCCAAGAAATCTTTTCTGATATGTAAAAACTTAACAATTGCAAAACATGTATGCTAATGAAAGAGGACAAATGGTATCGTTAGATGGCCATCCGGAAGTGCTCCGAAAACATCAAACGCATGGGTCATAAATTTTACACAAGTAACATTTAAATCGGTCCCAGACATTGTAACTTTATTGAGGCTATTGACACCTACCGCAACCTTGAACAACTTCGACGTTACAATTGTAATAAGTGTAACTATATCACCCCTATATAATATTTTACGATGCCGTTAAGCGAAAGAAGAGCGTTTATGCCTATAATATTCCGCGTACATAACTGCCATCGATTGCCCGCCGAATCAGGTGTAATAAAGGAGCTATAGGTTCTTCTTTCTACATTAAAAAATAGAAAATCGTGACCTTTTTATTGAACAGTAACCTATCGCTTCTATCTTGTCAGTAATGGAGTATAAAGTGAATTGAATCAAACTACCGTTTAACGCTGACAAACGATGAGTTTTAAAATGGATCCCTTCGCACATATTTTGTTGCTAGATGAATGACTCGAATTGAGAAATAAGTATTTGTAGATATTGTTGTTAGTAAAGGAAAACCATGGTTCGAAAATTTCTAATTTGCAACTTGCTGGTTGTGGTAATAAGTGATCCTCAGTGTGTTAGTTCATCGAGGCATTAGGGTGCATTATTCAAGGAACATCATGAAAGATTGAGTCAAAGTTTTTATAACAGCCAGTCGGTTAACAGTTCCCATTCTTGTTAGAACTGAATTTTCTTTCATTTTTTCTTTGTTATATAACATACTAAACTTTATCTTGCAGCAGCAACTCTTTGAATTAAAACGGTCTAAATAAAATATATTTCGACATTGTAAATACCGTAGAACCGGGTAACCTGGAATAGGTGGGTAATTCGGAACACAACTTCCTTGATAGTTAGTTTACACTAGATCTACCAACACCGTGCACATAGTCCTTGTTGTGAGGTAGTGAAGGAGTGATGTTGATACAGAGAACAGGTATTTGAGTAGAATAGTACTTATTAAACTGTTACATTGACTTTGTACAGCTTCAAAAGATCATGGCATAAAATCTACTTTGACAAACTTCTGATTCCACGGTAAGCAAGTATTGAAAATACGCGGGGACAATATGAGGTTATGTTAGCGTATGATATAAAATGTAAATAGCACAAAATGCAACCGAAACGAAATTGCGATATTGCCACGCTTTCAATAAATATTTATACTTACTCTTATTTTGACCGAAAACTTGGAACAGTGTCGATAACGGTACAACAGACAAAAAACGTTAAAAAGGTACACGATATGGTACTACAACACCGACCAGTACGCATCAGAGACATTGTGGAAGATACTGGCTTATCACATCATTAGGTGTACAACATACTAACTAAGGAATTAGATATGAAAAAGATGAGTACCAGATAGGTGCTCCGAATGTTGATCAAAAAGGAAATCAGGTGTTGATTTATAAGCATCTTTTAGAAAGGCACCAAGCAAACAAAGAGAACTTTCTTAGTCGGTATGTGACCATAGATGAGTCTTGGATGCATCACTATGATTCCGAGACCAAAGTACAAAGTAGAGAGTGGAAACATCACAGTACTCCTCCTCCACGCCAATTTAAGGTCGTGCCGTCTGCTGGAGCGATTTTGCTATCTGTGCTGTGGGATGCTCAAGCTATCATCCTGTCAGAATATTTGCAAAACGGATAGATTGATTTCTAAATTGCAGGACACTATTAAAGGGAAACGCCGAGCAAAGTTAAGGCACTGGGTGCTGTTCCATCAGGATAATGCTCCCAACCATACATCTGGTTTTGCTATGGCTGCTATACACAAAGCAGGTTTAGAATTAGTGGAGCACCCACCATATTCGCCGGATCTAGCCCCTAGTGATTACATGCTATACCTCGAATCTTTGGCGAGTCAAAATTTTCCAGTAATTATGAAGTGACGTGAGGTGGTTTATAGAGGTGGGATAATTTTTTTTTCAGGAGGTTGTTGAGATGTTGGAGCACCGATGGACCAAGTGCATTAATGTAGAAGAGGACTATGTCGAAAAATGAAAAATATAATGCCATTGTAGTTTTACTGTAAGGGGTTAGGGGTACATCATAGAGATCCACCCTCGTATCATTTTCCCATAGTAAACGTGTTCTAAAATGTTTTCTTAATTCTTAAAAATTTAAATCCAAATTACCTTAACTTGTATACGTATAAGTTAGTGTTGCAAGTTTGCGGTTTAGCGGGTAACTTGGAACACCACACTTTTTCAAAAAAAATATGCGCTTTGTGGCTTGTTTTCTCATAAGGAGCTAATGTCGTTGGTTTCCAGTACCATACATAGGGCACTGGTTGTTAAAAAAAGGAAAAAGAAGTACTTGCAAAGTTACGCTAATCTAAACACGAAAAGGTTTCCGCGTTACGTAGTTCTACGGTACTTCATTTCAGAAATAAAAATAAATACTTTCATAGTTTTTTTTTTACAAAGTTATTTATAGAACAAACTATTAACAGAAATTCACAACTGTTTACTAACTAAAGTTGAGAAGAGGTAGTTGGGAGCAAACTTCGATTTTATCTTAGTTTTCAAACAAGATACTGCGAACTATTTAATCTACGGTGTTAGAAAATTACCAAGTAAAAAGTATCAAGTTCAACTTTTACAAAACAAAGGAGAAACCACTTGTTTAAAGCGTGGATAATTGAATTCAGTGTAGGAAATATATTCTGTGTAATTTTGAAAGAAGCATATACAGCGCTGTATTTTTATCGCGTTGAAAACTTCCTAGCTTGGATAACACTTACGTAACCGTACATAAATTTTGATGCTTTACACAAGTTATTTTAACGACTTAATTTACTTGTCTTAAAAATAAGCTGAAGCAGAAAATATTGGAAAACTCGTTTCTCTCCTACTAAATTAATTAGTTAAAAAAAAAACGGAATCACCTGAAGAAGTATCTACAAATTACTTTCACGTTGTAATAAGGCGGCAGGAAGAGGCGCTTTTTTGCCTTTCCCAGTTATGTGAAGTATTTGCATTAATTTTACGGTACTATTTGAGGAAAGACGGAGATTATGAGTGAGCGGCGTAATATTTAAAGGCTTCTCACGTTCTTTCATGAAAATATACTCAGAAAAACGTTTCGCAGAAACGTTTCCATTAGTTTAAGTGATGAAATTTTTTCTCCCCCGATGATATTTTTATATCGCAGGTTCTACGTGAGCGCGTGATACCTTTTAGCTGCACCTCGGTATACAGACTTGTCCAAAGAAAACGGACCACTTTTAAGTTTTTTTTATTTTTACGAAAACTGCCTTTTATTTTGCAATAACATATGGAGGAATTGCTTAAATTGTGCAGGATTAAACTAGGCAATAAATAAATCTATGTTATGTCAACCGTAACACACACAAAGATATTGAAATAAAATTTTGTATATTTATATACATATGTTACAAACGTGAACATTATTGTTTAAAAAAAGAAACATACACATCTTTGCAGTTTTACGATTAATATTTGGGAGGCGCACTGAAGATTCCTTTCTTTTAAAAGTTGCACTTGCTTGACCGGCTGACGCACTAGACAGGTGAATAAATTTACTCATGCACTCCCGGACACTACACCGTAGGTAAAGGTTTGTAGATCTTTCTGCATATGTGGTGCCACTAGTTCCTTCGCTAAATCCATCAAAAATATTCTGCGTTCGTAAGTCATACCTATGTTGTACTTTGAATGTTCCTTCGTATAAACTACATATATGCATTGAGTGCTGCAATATCAATGTTGTCGAAGAAAGATATCAAAGGCCACCGCTTACCTTGTCTCTTGTACGTGGTGTATGCAGACACCATTTGGTCTATGATACCAGCACCGCCCTTTGTATTATTATTGGCATTCTATTGGAGAAGTTACATACTTCTGGTTTTTCTGAGTCGCTTGCTAATTCATTTGACTCTTATCGTACTCACCGCAGTTTTTTTGTGTCTTATAACGGCTTCCGTTCTGTTACCAGAGTTATTACATCAGGAGTACCACAAGGTTCGAATCTGGGTCCCCTACTGTTTCTGACATTTCGGATCTGCTTGATTGCGGGATCTTGATGTTTGCCGACGACAGTAAAATTTACGCAAATATTACTTCCGTTGATGATTGTCTGAAACTTCACTATAATTTAGAATTAAATAAATTACAATTAAATCTGGCTAAATGTAAAGTGCTTTCTTTTTCTAGAAAAGAACGTCCAATTCTGTTTGATCACTCAGTCGATACTGAGGTATTGTTATGTTGCACTAAAATTAGAGACCTTGGGGTTTATTATTGTGTTCCCTTGTGCGTGCTAAACTCGAATATGCAGCGATAATATGGTGCCCGTACTATAATGAACACAAGGTACCAATTGAAAATATACAAAGGCGTTTTCTTAAATACGAGGAGAGGTCCAGAAGTTCGTGGAATGGAGAGGAGGGAGTGGGAATAGGGGCGCTCGCTATTGGCGACTCATTATTAGTATATAAGTTAAGTTGCAACCCTATAGCGTCAGTCGTTTACGAATAGTTGCCTGCTAAACAAGTCAATCCGGAAGAAAACTGAAACTATGGAGGAAATCGAACACCGTGCTGTGATAAAGTTCCTTACAAAGCAAGGAAAGAACGCTTAAACCATATTGAATGATATGGAAACCGTTTATGGGGAACAGTACCCTAGTAAATCAATGATTTATAAGTGGCATGGTCTTTTTAAATATGGTCGGAAGTCGATTAAAGACGACCCCTGCTCAGGACGGCCACGACATCAGACATCTACGAAAAAGTGCAAAAATTTCTACTGCAAGATGCCCGTTTGAAGAAAAACAATAATCTGCATTAGTTGGAGTATCAGATACCACCATTTTGCGTATCCTACATGACCACCTGGGTATGACAAAAGTCAGATGGGTACCGAGAATGCTCACGCCGCTGAAGAAACAGCAGCGCGCCTGTGCGTCCAAACAATTTTTGAAGCTGTGTGGAGACAAACCTGCACAGATTTTGGAGCGGATCGTTACCGGAGATGAAACATGAGTTCATCACTTTGAGCCTCAGTCCAAACAGGAGTCCATGCAATGGCATAAAAAGGGGACACCACCGCCAAAAGAATTCAAAATGTCAGAATCAGCTGGAAAGTTGATGGCTACTGTTTTTTGGGATTGTGAGGGGATATTACTGATTGATATTGTTTTATTTTATTTAAAACCCTTTCATTCCCCGAACTTCTGGACCTCCCCTCGTACCTATGGTATAAAATAAATAACACCTGCGCATACCGAGGCTTCCCTTATGGTATACTGTTAAATACCAATAGCGTCAGCATCATCATCTGAATTGTCGCCACCATCATCATTACTAACTCAAGAATACCCGCCGGAAACTAATCCGAAATTTGAGTTTTCTGTGTCATCGTTTTTTGCTTTTGATACATCACTTTCCTCAGAAGGCAGATCATCACATTCAGCTGCCTACTGCAACAGCAGTTCTTCATATCTGACGTCACCCTTTTCACACATTTCCTGTTTTTTAGATGCCATTTATTATGTGTCTCGCAAGTCCATTGAATGAAAACGCCTGCTTTTATACATTCAGTAGTAATGCAGGTTTCAACTTTCGCAGGCAAACACACATCTGTAGAGTAGTACGTGAGATGTTATAATAACTTCCAGCCGACTAATTTACAAACTATTAGTAGACGGGCTTTGGGGGCTCGATTTATGAAAATACTGGGTGCAAATGAAAAATTTTTTGTTCTTTTTTTCCAATTTCTAAATACATTTGAATATTTTTTAATCAAGTGTGTGTTCAATAATGACGTGTTTTGCATCCTAGTGCATCCTATGGTTAAAATTTACCGTATATTTACTCTTATAATTAAAAATATTATATTATATAATTATTTGTTTATAATTTTAATTGATGTTTAATAGCCAAGGATTGCAGTTTGCCTAGGTATCGTTGTCATTTTTAACATAAGCACGAAGACCGGTCCTATCTTCTTTTGGTTTCCTTTGTGACAGTCCGGAATTCAAGTATAATTTCCTAAAGTTCTCTTTGTGGAACCATCAGCGGAGTTTTGTTTGAAACACCTGTATCGCGTATTCATTATGCATAAAGCTTGCCTGAAATTTCGAGGAAATAAAGATACTTTGAATACAGCCGGTGTATATTCGTTAATAACACCGGGCACGTTTATGGAAATTCTTCGCATTTCTGTAATTCAAATATTAAACATTTCAACGGCGAGAACAACGGTACAGTACCTAGCTAATGTTTGCGGTTTGCTTCGTGTAACGTTAAATCGAATTCGGAATTAGCTAATTTCCATCGTCTATGGAATGTGTCAACCCCGACGCTTTAGCCGGCGCCCAATCGTTGGTCTACAGCGATTTTAATTTTAATATTCACGCAACATTATTTTCGTTGTATTTGATATTGTATTATGCGGTTAGAATTCATAATCACATTCCGGATTTCACTTCGAGCTACGTCACGTCTCCTATTTCGGTACGTATTATGGGAATTATATTAGCCGCTTGCAAAATAAACACATCCCTTCTATACGTAAATCTCAACGGGAGCATAATAATTTCGGCGAATTGTTTGGTTTGATATCCTCCTTCGGGATATTCGTAAATACCAAGCTAGGTATGCAAGAAAAGACAATAGCATCGACCTCCCCAAATTAGAACTAGCCGTAAACGTAGCTAGAGAATTGCTAGGTATTTGTGTATCTGTCAAGGCCTTCTCAAATACATCTACGTGTGCGATGCGGATGATAATAACTGTTTCAAACTATTCGGATACTCTTGGTATATGTATTACTGTTTAGCTTAGTTTTTCATTTAGATTTCTTTAATAAGATACTAGCTATATTTCCTCTGATTGTGTAGTGGTATTTACATATAAAAAATTGAAACAAGTTATTGTTCTTTTAGTGGATTTTACAGTATGGACAAAGTTTTCAGAAAAATCGCTATAAAATTTAGTACTACTGTTAGCTTTCTCCCATAAAATTATATCCAGGTGTGGTAATAAGGTAAAAAAATCCATTTACAACGCATAGTGGGTCAGATTGCTCAATCAGAGCAACAATATTGCTATACCAGAAAAATTATTTGGGTATGTAACGAAATGACTTTCCAATAATTTAAAAATTCATTTTTGTTAGTTATTTTTTTATTGTAATATAATAATAAATAATATAACACAAATTCTAAACAAACGTAAATAGAATAATTAATATCTATACATACTAAGTATAATTACTGCCAGCAAATGTACTATTTTGTCACAATCAACGTTACTGCCACTATCTTCGCTACTGTCACTATCCGAAGGACTATTAGGGCATATTGAGTAACGTATTAAGTAGATTCTTATTCTTCGTTTAACGAAAGATTTTTTAGTGCTTGCTTACCTGTAATTTATGAAACCCTTAAATCTTGATAGAAATTTTGCACTAACAAGACTTATAAGGAAAGGTTTTCGGGTGTTAAATTCGGATGTTAATGAAATTTGGTAGGTAACACATGGGCTGAAAAGTCCCGGACCTAACAAAGAAAACACGTTTTTTTTGGTTCAAAATTAGCTTTATTCATCAACGTAATCTCCATCAAGAGCAACACAATCATTCCAGCGCCGCTCTAACATTTCAATACCACTTTTGTAGAACGATTTATCTTTTGCCTCAAAATAGGCCTCAGTTTCAGCGATAACCTCTTCATTCGTGCGAAATCTCTTACCGGCGAGCATTTTTTTGAGGTCTGCGAACAGCCAGTAGTCGCTGGGAGCCAAATCTGGCGAATACGGTTGATGTGGGAGCAATTCGGAGTTCAGTTCATGTAGTTTCGCCATTGTTTTGACTGACCTGCGACACGGTGCGTTGTCTTGATGAAACAAAATTTTTTTCTTTGCCATATGCGGTCGTTTCTTTGCAATTTCGCCCTTCAAACGCTCCAATAACGCTATATAATATTCACTGTTGATGGTATATCCTTTCTCAAGATAATCGATAAATATTACACCACGCACATCCCAAATTACCGAGGCCATAACCTTTCCAGCCGATTGTTGTGCTTTCGGGCGCTTTGGACGAGTTTCACCAGTTGCTGTCCACACAGACGACGATCGTTTTGATTTCGGAGTGAAGCAATGGATCCATGTTTCATCCATTGTCACATATCGACGCAAAAATTCCGGTTTGTTACGTTTAAACATGGCCAAACACTGCTCAGAATCATCGACACGTTCTTGTTTTTCGTCAACAGCTAGCAAACGCGGCACCCACTTTGAACAGAGCTTTCTTATAGTCAAATGCTCATGCAATATAAAGCCAATACGTTTTTTTGATATCTTTACGATGTCAGCTAACTCACGCAACTTCACTTTTCGATCATTCAAAACGATTTTGTGGATTTCCTTTATGTTTTCCGGCGTTACCGCCTCATTTGTACGTCCACTGCGTTCTGCATCATCGGTGTCTCTACGATCACGTTTGAAGTCAGCAAACCAACGTTTTATTGTTGTTTCTGATGGAGCGGAGTCATAACACTTTTCCAGCCATTGCTTCGCTTGAACAGTATTTCTTCCCATCAAGAAGCAGTGTAAAATTAAAACACGAAATTGTTTTTGATCCATTGTTTTGAAAATAACAAAAGTAGCGTGATTCTTAGCACAATAACTCACAAACTAATGAATAGAATATCATGAAATTTTAACAGCTGTCTTTTGAAGGTTAGTACTAACTGAGAGAAAGGTGACTGCAATAAAACTAGCGTCATCTATGTGTTAGGCCCGGGAATTTTCAGCCCATGTGTTAAGTAGAGTATGTTGGGACTTGAAAATAAATTTTCTTTGTTTTTGTGCTGAAATCCACTCTAAGAGAGTGAAACATCCCTTCAAAAATTCGCAGATTTTCAGTTTTTTTGATTTAATTGTCGAATGGAGATGGATAGAACTAAAATTTAAATGCAAATACCTTATCTGAAGGCCTTTCAAGGAACGTGAATGTGGTATATACAGGGTGTTGTATTTTTAACATCCTTTATTGATCTAAAAGTATCTTCAATTATACAGGGTCTTACAAAGATTATATTAAGATAAGAACATACATATACGTACTACATATGCATACAATGTGTCGCAACTGCCTCTAACCTAGTGCTGTAATATATAATATAATAATATTTGTATCTGGTAAGCTTATGTCTCCACTACTGAACTACTGCACTAAAAGAACTTGGTGGCAGGTTTGGGCACCAAGTACAACAAACCCTATTTCGACCTGTAGACGTTGTTATTCTCATCTTCAGGTAAATTAACCACTGATTTATGTAACAATTAGGCCAAAGGTCTTATACTTTCAGACTTATGGACAGGTCACTGTCCAGAATCTTTCACGAAAGAGCTTGCATCCAACAAAGACGTTCAAATACTGACAATGCCAAAGAAAACAACAGCTGGGAGTCTACGAATTAGGAATATGGAAGGAATTATACGTGGACTTTCTGATCTGATTCTTATTTCAAATTATTATGTTAATCTCCATTTGCGAAATAATTTCATAAAATTGTCATCATTGATACACAAACAATTGTCCTGCTCTAAATACATCAATTTGTTTGCATATGTCTGGTGCAAATCCGGTTATATAGAGAATCGACCTGGGCCATTCGAACATCCCATGAATTTTGCCTTTTTAAACCAAGACCTTCCGTTTCCTCTGAATTGCTTACAATGTGATGCTTTTGCTTTCATTCGTTGTTCTTGCTGCGAAAATATTTTATGCTTTAAGCATTTTTTGGCGGCCTTCATTACCATACCAAATCATAAATATATAATTTAAATACCCTTTAACATAAATACTTTATCCATTATTATTAATACTAAGGATTTATCACGTGTTCACATTTGTATAAATTGCGAACTTTAGGACATAATAACTGATACAATTTAACTAATTAGTAATGGTTGTATAGTTGAATATGCTTTAAAAGCAATAAAAGATGTTAAAGAGTTAACGTGCGTTAATTTCTTTTCCATATTACTATGATCAGCTCTAGCATAAGAGGGTGGCGCTTAAATACAACACCATGTATATACCACATTCACATATCCTGAAAGAGCTTTCGAAAAAGTATAATATTTGCATTTAAATTTTTATTTTGTGGGTTTCGTTCAAGAATTAAATCATGAAAACTGAAAATCTCCGAATCTTCGAAGGGGTGTTTCACACCCTCTGAGTGAATTTCAGCACAAACAAAAAATGTTTCCTTTCAAGTCTTAACATGACTACTTACCTACCAGGTTTCATTAAGATATTATTTTTTTGTTTTTTGGTAATGGACATACAAATACAGTTCGCAAAATTAAAAAAAATAAAGGATATCATCGCAGGTGAGACAAGCCGTTTAAAGTTGCTCAAAGATTCAATTAGATGTATTGCTTTTGCTTAGAGGAAAGCTACAATACTTCCAACTACTGTCTTTACATTATTTTTTAAATGAGGAAACTTGTTTTTTTTTTATAATCCTTGCATATTCGCAATGAACCATAAAACAGTATGATAACTCACCTAAAATATATTTGTCTCAATTTATATACATTATTTAGTTCTTAGTACGGTACGATAAAAGTATTACCGTAATTCGAACCTTCCAAAAGGCCCTAATCCATTTTTCATGCAGAAAAACTTCTGTTTGAGTCGTTATTTATGAATACCGAGTGATATATTTGATATAGGTTCCGAGGAGATTTACATAATGATACGTGGAATGGAAAAAAGTGGACGAATTGAATTATTCATAAATATACTCTTTTTGCATGAACTTGAAATTTCAATATGGGAGCGATATTTTTCAGCGTTACGTAACAGTTGAATGGAAGTCGACAACAAAGTGCGTTGAAATTCCATCGCAGCCTGGGCATTCAAAAAGTCGTAATCCATTTTTTATGAAGAAAAACTTCTGTTCCAGTTCTCTCCATTTGTCTTCATTGCCCTCGCAATACATGATATCATAAATTTGTTTTAGTTTGTATACAGCGACGCTCAAAATCTTAAAAAGAAAACGTTTTGCTTGAATCTTATTTTATTATAAAAACGCAGTAACGTTCAGATTTATTATTGATAAGATTCTTAATTTTTTTAGTTTTAAAAGGCTAAATTAGACTTGTTGTAAGATCTTTGTTTGAAAACAGTTGGTAACATTGGTATTTCTTGATATATTTTAAAGGATTTTCCGAAAGATTTGTCTTCTTTTACCTTTTTATTATTTTTTTCCTGGTTTCAGCTATCATTCTTGGCATGTAGAATAATCTTTCAAGTATCGCAGTTGTTGAATTTTCTAAAGACCGATGTCGTGATCTCATACTTTTCTCAATATAATCTGATTTATGTTCCCGTTTCTATCATAATATTTCGTATTTTCGAAGGCTTGACTTGCAGGTGTGAGAGATTTAATGTCCATCCACGTGATTGAAATTGTTCAGATTCTTTATAATTCCAAAGATTTACATACTATTCCCTGGTGGTAGTGTATGGCTCCTGTTAATTCCTTTGAAAAGAGTGTTGAGTTGCTTCGAATATGTCTGTGCCTTCAAGCTGTGCATGCCATCGGTATTCCTTTAATCTGCATCGAATGTTGCTTCCATTTAAACCAATGTATTCCAGTTCGTATATGTCTTTCATGTATAGTTTTGAAAGTATTCCATTTTCCTCATTATATTGTAGCATACGGTGATGTCCTTGTTCCCTAATATATTTTTCATCCTGTCGATATTCCGCATATACTAAGAACTCACATCGCAATTTATCAAACAAATCATTAAAAAAAATATTGAATAATAATGGTCCGAGATTGGAATTCTGTGGAATGCCCGATGATAAACTGAAGTGAATAGACGAATACCCACTATAAAGGAAGTGATAGCTTCCCACACCAATGAAGGACAGAAGCCAACACCTTCCAGCTTAGCACAAAAAATTGTAGTCTAATGCGATTAAAAATCCTAGCTGTCAGTATAGACCACATCAACCTGTCCTTGTTAGTCAATGATTGTGGGGTTTCTATTTCTTGGGTAATATTTGACAAGTTGAATAGAGTGAATCTGTCCGATATAAATACATACATTTGACAAAATTGGCTTAACATTAAAATATAAGACATGTTAAAATACTTTTACAAAGTTCGCTAGAATCTTTATTGGTCTGTAATTCCCGATATTAACTTCATCACCTCCCTTAAACACCGACACTACCTTATTGATTTTCCAAATTGTCAGAAATGTGGATCTTTTGATTATTAAATTGTCTAGCATGCGCAGTGGATATGCAAAGGCAAAGACACATCCATAAACTAGAAAACTCGATATGTTATCATCGCCAGTTGTCATATTATTTTCAAGCCTTGAAGCACATTTCAACACTTGAGCCTCTGGAACATAAAAAGTACCAAAAGGGAGGTAATTAGTATCTAACACGTCTAATGGGTCTTCACCAGTTCTTCGTCAAAACCTTCCCTGGAAAATTGATATTTAGACGCGGTGGCATAAATTGGGCGACACGCAGTCGCGATACCAATGGATTTTTTGGCCCAAGGGTGTGTAGCAGCACTTCTTTCTCTCTGAATGAATTAAAGGAGAATATTTGAACAGAAATGGCTGCTATCATGGATATGCATTGAGCAGTTAACATTTTGCGTTGAGAAGACAATTTTTAAGAAATAAATTCCGAAAGCCCGTATTTTAAAAAATAAACATTCGTTATTAAACCTGGCCATTATTTTATGATTTTCTTTTTATTATGAAAAGGACTTTTGGAACATCTCGCACATAACAATTTTAGGATAAAATTTATTATCGGAATACACATATTCATTCATGATCCTAATAAAATAAAGCCTTCCATGGAGGTACACCATCTTGGTTATTGATTACTAGTATGAAATTCTATTATTTTACCGTTGACGTTTATTTTTTATTACCGTTAAAGTGTTTCATATAGTCTTAACAAAGATAAAACACGCTCATATTCGTATTTTTAAATCAAGACAGAACTTGATCTGTGTATATTCCCTCGTAAAACCATATACTATACTCAACCACAACATTCAATGCTCCATTTAATACCTTACGATCACAAACGATACCTCTATTCAATAGGTAAACCGCGGAAACGAGATAAGACGCTCCGATTTCAAATACGAACAAAGAAAACATTGCTTAAGAGGAAACCCTTGTACATACCCTAAGCCCCTTATTCATTCCGGCGTCGTTCTGTTTTCTTTCGAGCGAGGAATTTACACCACCATGAAAATTCCTCTGCTTTTATAATTTAAAAATGCGTAAAAGGTCTCAGAAATCGTCTTTCTTATACACAGGTATGTATATTGGCATTAAAGGGACGTTTTGACGGAAAATTTGTAATTTAGTCTTATTGGCGCAATAGGATTACCTAGCGGTAGCGTTCGTAGCGCATATGAATAAGGCGTGCGTCTAATTTGGGTGGAAAGTATATTGAAGGGGATGATTCGTTTGAATGATATGGGAATAATACTTTTTTTTTTCAAAATTATACATTTGAATATTCAGCTTCTTTAAAATTAGGAAATTATGTACTTTGTTATTGCTAAATAGCATCAGTACTGAGTGCCTGGTGGAAAATACGGAACTTGGCAGATCCTGATTGGTTTCTAAATGCGTGTAAGTCCAGATAAATTTTGATGAGCTCCAAATTTAAGCCGCGAATTCAAGAATATTACATTATTTGACTATATTAAATGGAGCGAGGCGACCAACACATTCGAGTGATTTCCCTAACAAATCGCCGTCTTACCCAACCGCAAATTACGGTAAAGTTCAATTTGCAACGTCGTCACTCAATAAGAGTGTCCACAGCAGAACGGGGAGTAATAAAAGCCGGTCTAAGGGGTCGTATAGCAATAAGAAAACCACGGTTAAGTTCCATATACAAACGGAAGAGACTAACTTGAGCAAAAGCTCACGCAAACTGGATTGTAAATGATTAAAAAAACATGTGTTGGGAACGGACCAATCGAAATTAGAATTATTAGAAATAAACATCGCAGATTGTTCGTGTCTGCCCAGCAGAAAGAATTTTGAATACGTAGGCTTCCACGGCCAGAGTCAGTAATAAGCGAACTACTTCCGGAATTGGACCGTGTCATGTGAGAAGAAAAAAAAAAGAGAAAGTGGGATCCCACCTTTCTCTTTTTTCTTTTCTCTTCTCTTTCTTCTTTTTCCGTCCTTTTTCCCCCTTTTTTCTGACTCCCTTCTCTCTTTCCTTTTCTTACTCTTTTTACCTTTTTTTCTTTTTCACCACATTTTTTAATTTTTCCTTTCTTTTTATTTCTCTTTTATTTCTAATCCTTTTACTCTCATTTCATTTCTACATTCACATCACGACACTGTCCAATTCCGGAAGTAGAAAGAGTGTTAGACGACTGTATTTCAAGTACAGTTAAATTCGGAGGAGGAAACATCATGATATGGGGTCCCTTTAAGGCAAAAGGATGGGAAAATTAGTTAGGAAAAATACACGAAAGAATCACAGAAGTTGTGGATTTGAGAATCATACAAAATAATGCGGCACCAACTGGATGTGAACTAATTGGAAATAGGTTCATTTACTAGCAAGACAACGACTCTAAACACATCGCAAACGTGGTTAAAGATTATTTTCAAGACAAATCTTCTAAAGCAGTCCTATTCTTAATGAAGTGGCTGCCTCAGAACTCTGATTGCAACCCCATTGAGCTCATGCGGGATCACTCGGACCGTGAGATCCGGAAAGAATCTGTAACTGGTGAAGCACCATGCTCTGCTGGAAGTGCAGAATGCTATAGACGAATTGTACTTGGGGCGATTCGTTCTAAGGATACCGTGTATCTGTCGGAAGACATGTTAAGCTATTGAGTAAAGTTTGTTTCTTTAATAAATAATGGGATCAAATTTACGAACGATAGTTTGTATATTTCGAAAGCGCAAAGCAAAATTTGTTTAAGCTTCAAGACTTTTCCAACAGGTATCTGCGGAGAGGGATGGTTTTGGATGTAATCGAAAGTAACACTCTCTGTTCCTGCATATAATCTTTATAGATCTTCTACATGATTGCAAGATGTGTTAATAGGACATGTTCGGAGGCAACTGAACAATTATTGTATTAAATAGTATCTCAGACTTTCACAGCCGTTTGTCATAGTCGTAACGGTTGTCGGGTTCCGCCGTGTCACTAGGGGACAAAATTTATTGTATTTCTAATTAATCGTATTTCACATTCATTTCAATGCTTCTACTATTATTGTAATCAAATATTCTACCGTCATGAAATAGTCGTACAATTAGTATTTCATTAGGTAATTTCAGACTTAGTAGAAATCTCGGCAATATCAATATTTAGTTAATCACTAGTAAATTAATTCCTCGTACTTAATTAGGGTATTATTGCTGTGCTTTCTAACTATGATCATGATACAAGAGGTAATTATCTAGAATGTTCATTACTCAAAGGGCACTTAGTTAATTCTGTAATTACCGATGGGACAAACCGAGGTTTCTTTTGACCAAATTCCACAATTTTAGTTAAGTACAATGTGTAGTTCCAAGAGAACAAGACATACCTCCAACCATACACCAAGCGATATAGAATTTCAACTTGTCCAGAGCAAGTCAACTTGTATTCACTTATTAACACTAACTAATGAGTTTCAATTCATCAATGAGCGGATTGAGTCGTCATTCAGGGAATTCAGTGTGTTCCTGTAACTGGCTGTAAATATAGTATACAAATTGTATGTACGAGTTTTATTAAGAACGTGTTACAAAAGAAAACATAATTTCTTCAAACCAGATGGAGTTCAAAGAGGACACTTACGTACAATAGCATTTGTTATAGTTATTGTTTCTTATAATTGTTTAAACTCTTCAATTTTGAAGATATTTGAAGTCTGTCAAAATTTTTTGAAAGTATTTTAAACGACATTCATGGTTAATTATCTCTTAATATTCAAGATGTTATATTACGAAAATAATAAACAATGCTTGAAGAATGGTGCAAAGTTTTCAAAGAGAAAAATTCTATACGTTCTTTAATCTTTAGAAGTAATATAAAAGAACTGATAAAACTTTATTCTTGTAAATACCTCTTAAAATCTTGCAGTTACAAGATGAGAAGTTACGAGGGCGACCTGAAATGTTTCCGAAATCGGCAAAAGGTGACGCACGAAGGTTGAACTGGATTTATTGGTCGACAAGGACAACCTCTTCTATAACAACTGCCAAAAGTCAGGCGATCTCGCAAAAATGGATAACATCGTATTTCGCGCAGTGATACAACACTTCTAGATGGCGGGTGACCATTTCGGAGGAGTGTCCGACCAGGATCCAACGCAATCCAAGGGATTTCTTCATGAGTTTCGTAACCGTGGATGAAGCTTGAAGTTGCGCTACGAATCCTCCATATTTACCGGACCTAGTCTCCAGCGACCTTTTCCTATTCCCAAACCTGAAAAAATCACTGGGAGGGCCGAGATTTGCCTCAAATGAGGAGGTCACCGCCGCTACAGATGGCTATTTTGCAGACATCGAAACATCCTGCTTTTCCGACGGCTTGAAGAGATTGGAGCATCGTTTGATAAAGTGTATTGATCTTCGAGGGGGCCACATGGAAAAATAAAAATAAAAAACTACACCAATATCGTCTTTTACTTGTCGATTCCGAAAACATTTCAGGTCGCCCTCGTAAATACTAGTTATGAATGTACAAAGTAGCACGAAATCGTGTTACCTGCAACTCCACGGAAATTAAATTTACGAAACAGCGTGATAGTGCGATATATACGTCAGTTTGTATGAATAATTTACAAACAAGGTTGGATAGTCGTGGCTAGTATCCTCTTCGAGATAACTTCATTATATTGCAGCAGATTCTGCACATTATCTTCACTGCTACCACATAAAGATATTCTTTTCGTTTTTTTTTTTTTTGAGGAAAAGAAATCAATTGTATTTACAATATCTTCACAGATTTAAAACTACATCTTTAAAAAGGGCACAGATACCTTTATCTTTTAAACAAACTTCGCGTGAAAGTTTTACGCCACTACGTTTTAATGTAATGTTATTATTTTCACCGCCACACCTAGAAATTTTCATCTCAGAGAGCGAAATGAAGCTACGCGAAGTTTTTTATTATTTCTGACTACTTCCGGTGAAGTTATTGAAATATTATCTTCTTCGTTTAAAACTCTCAGGAAATTTAACGGCGGTACTTGCTCGAAGTAAAGTACTTGACGTCATGCGCGATACATGAGCTTTTTGAACTAGTTCTTTCGCTTCACGCGCTCGTCGTGTTCGTGAAAAGTACGTCATTAAATTTCTGTCGTTGCTTCTTGTAAATAACTTCATCTGCTTTCTAAATGAATGCGGTTTAGTGTTACTACGAGTCACGATGCGCGTGTAATAACTTGCACACCTAGCTTATTTCAACTGACGTTGGTATCTACTGTGTAAAATTTATGGTGCAGGTATACAGATATATGCACACACATGTTTTTTGCTTATAAGGAACTAATTTACTTAATTATGCGATACAATATAAAACGTTTGAAACATAACATGATGTATTAAAATCGATATCTACACAGGTGTCGTGGTAGAAATGCTAATAGTAAGAAGTTAGTATATAGGAACAAGAATGGTATTAGATTAATATAGTTGTCGATTCGGAGCACTTAGAAACATGTACGGGGGTAAGTTGAAAGATTCAGTAATTTACTATGAGACGAAGTTACGAAACAGTTCTGGAACTGTGCGTAAAACACCGATTATATGATTTTTGTGAGCGAAACAATGTGATTCATCATAATCAATCAGGATTTAGAAAAGGTCATTCATGTGAAACTGTTATTGTCGACATATGTCACAAGCAGTTGCAAGAAATGGATAAGAGAAATGTTGCGATAGCTGTGTTTTTGGACTTCCGTAGGGCTTTTGAAACTATTGATAGAAAACTATTAATAAAGAAATTAGAAATGTATGGTATTTGTGACAAAGTTAAGGACTGGTTTGATTCATATTTAAATAATAGAACTCAAAAAGTGAAGTATAATAATAGGATATCTAATAGTTTAAATACAAACAATGGTGTTGGAGCGGATTGTTACTGGAGATGAAACATGGGTTCATCACTTTGAGTCTGAGTTCAAACAGGAGTCCATGCAATGCCATAAAAAGGGGACACCACCGCCAAAGAAATTCAAAGTGTCAGAATCGGCTGGAAAGTTGACGGCTACTGTTTGTTTGGGATTGTGAGGGGATATTATTGATTGATTACAAAGAAAAAGGTAGGAGCATAACCGGAGAATATTACGCAGCGATATTAGAAAAATTAAAGGAGGCCATCAAGGAAAAACGTCGAGGAAAATTGATCAAGGGTGTGTTGCTCTTGCAAGACAATGCGCCGGTTCACAAGAGCAAAGTTGCAATGGCTGCTTTGCACAAGCATAGCTATCAATAGTCCATCTACTCTACAGTCCAGACCTGGCAGTGATTTTTATTTGTTCTCCAATTTAAAAAAAGACTTACGTGGAAGAAAGTTTTCCGACGACAATGAGGTAAAGGAGGCAATTTTGGCCCATTTGAGGCGAAAAATAAAAAATATTTTTATGATGGTTTAGAAAAATTAATTCCTAGATCCGATAAATGTATTGTGCTTAAAGGTGATTATATTGAAAAGGAAAAATAGATTTATTTTATTTTATTTAAAACTCTTTCATTCCACGAACTTCTGGACCTCCCCTCGTATGTAAAACAAAAGTAGAAATTTGTTCGATTGCATCCGAACAGATAAAATAATGACGTAACTATGACAAACTTTCGTGATTTCATCTGTATGTAAAAGTGGTAATGTATTGAACTTCTTTTAACAGTTTTGTCACCATCCAATTACTGTAATTAAGACACTCTATGGAAGTATTTTATAAATTTAACATATTTTTTCTGCAGAACCTCTAAGTGAAGCAAACATGTATATCCTCGATCGAAACATAATGACTTGGAAATATAGATACCCAACTTGAATTGAATGCTTATCGAGACATATCAATACACCCAGTTGCATTGATTTAATTGGTCAAAATTTGTGGTAGACGAGATACCCATTGAGTGTCATATTTTCACATCGCTAATTGTCTCTTTTTCAAAAAACAAACGACCATCGCACCCAGCCCAGTTGCTATTTTAAATCACACCCTATCTGTTGGCGTCCATACGCTTCGCACAACATCGTTCTCGTTTCGTGAGGAAAATGCACACACAAACGATTTTATGAGTGTTGCAAATTGAATTTCCAAGTTGCGCGCATCGCTAGCGAATAAACAACAATCAAGCATCGAACGTGTACGAATCGCACTGCGTGAAATAGAAAAATCTGAACGACGTCGGAATGGCAGGTTAATAAACTGCATACGTAACTCGTTTGATTGTGTGGGATGCTTCTGTTCTGTTATTTAAAGGATGCCGGGTAACACTTTATCGATTGCAAACTAAAAACTGCCTTTTGGTATTCCGCTGATACACCTCTGAAAATTTCAATAACAACAATGGAAGACTAAATGATACAACTACGTAGGAATAATCACACTTTGTTTGCGTTTCAGCAGATATCTTGCCATAATAAGTTTAATACTTATTAAGTATAATATATAACACATGGGCTGAAAAGTCCCGGGCCTAACACATAGATGACGCTAGTTTTATTGCAGTCACCTTTCTCTCAGTTAGTACTAACTTTCAAAAGACAGCTGACAAAATTTCATAATATTCTATTCATTAGTTTGTGAGTTATTGTGAATAGATCAAAAACAATTTCGTGTTTTAATTTTACACTGCTTCTTGATGGGAAAAAATACCGTTCAAGTGAAGCAATGGCTTGAAAAGTGTTATGGGGACTCCGCTCCATCAGAAACAACAATAAAACATTGGTTTACCGACTTCAAACGTGGTCGTAGAGACACCGATGATGCAGAACGCAGTGCACGTCCAAATGAGGCGGTAACGCCGAAAAACATTAAAAAAATCCACAAAATCGTTTTGAATCATCGAAAAGTGAAGTTGCGTGAGTTAGCTGACATCGTAAAGATATCAAAAGAACGTATTGGCTTTATATTGCATGAGCAGTTGACTATGAGAAAGCTCTGTTCAAGGTGGGTGCCGCGTTTGTTCACTGTTGACCAAAAACAAGAACGTGTTGATGATTCTGAGCAGTGTTTGGCCATGTTTAAACCTAACAAACCGGAATTTTTGCTTCGATATGTGACAATGGATGAAACATGGATCCATCACTTCACTCCGGAATCAGAACGATCGTCATCTGAGTGGACAGCAACTGCTGAACCTCGTCCAAAGCGCCCGAAAGCACAACAATCGGCTGGAAAGGTTATGGCCTCGGTATTTTGGGATGTGCGTGGTGTAATATTCATCGACTATCTTGAGAAAGGAAATACCATCAACAGTGAATATTATATACCGTTATTGGAGCGTTTGAAGGCCGAAATTGCAAAGAAACGACCGCATATGGCAAAGAAGAAAAATTTGTTTCATCAAGACAACGCACCGTGTCACAAGTCAATCAAAACAATGGCAAAACTACATGAATTGAACTTCGAACCCACATCTACCGTATTCGCCAGCGACTACCACCTGTTCGCAGACCTCAAAAAAATGCTCGCCGGTAAGAAATTTCGCACGAATGAAGAGGTTATCGCTGAGACCTATTTTGAAACAAAAGATAAATCGTTCTACAAAAGTGGTATTGAAATGTTAGAGCGGCGCTGGAATGATTGCGTTGCTCTTGATGGAGATTACGTTGATAAATGAAGCTAATTTTGAACCAAAAAAACCGTGTTTTCTTTGTTAGGCCCGGGACTTTCAGCCCATGTGTTATATAGTGTTCATTTGAAATCGATCCACCATAAGATATCTCGACAACGAAAGGTAATATCCAAATTCACTGAGACTCGCGGAGATTTGTGTGCAAAGGAAAGTTTTATGTGTGACATTGTCCCTATTAGCCCTCTTCTTCTTGATTTTGAATTTTGAAGTGCAGGGGGGGGGGTGCTTAGAAGTTATTCCAAGAAGTTAGCAATAAAAGTGGATAATAAATAAATGACTTAGTATTAGATAAAGGAACACCTTACTGAACGATTTATTACAAATAGATGTAATGCTAATCACATTCCCGTCCTCCTAAATTTAACGTTCAGTTGACACAAATTAGCTAGCCCGTTTTTCTTAGGTACTCGTACTTGTAACAGTACCCCAAATGCTACCGTTTATTAGATACACATAAAGAACTTAAAGCTAATGCCTCCATAGCTTAAACAAATTTCTTCCACAATTTTCTGTTGCTGATGGAAATTTTAGCTTCTCCCGAGTTTTTCGGTCTCTTCTGGATGCCACTTCCAATGGTGTGGTCCCATACTTTTTTTCTTCTCTTATATTCCGTACTTTCCCTTCATATATTAATTTTACTGGCCTACTGGTCTTCATTCGTTATAAATATCCCCACCAATTTAGTTGTCGCTGTCCATTATAGATGGTCTCTCTAGTTCCTCTCGTATTAGTGAGTTTCTCATATTATCCTTTCTTGTTACGGCCCTCACTCTCCTGAGATAACGGTACGCCTACGTAATGAAACTCATTTACTTGTATGGTTATTCATGCAATCTATATATTTAGTCGTTCTTCACTGGTGGTCATTAGTTTTGTTTTATCTTTATTTATGTTTATTCCTTTTTTCGTAAGTGTTCCATTCCATATCTCTATACTATCTTGTAGGTCATAGGATCGTTTGTGATTACGATCCACCTACCAATTATCTCTATCGCATTAGAATATAGTTAATTAAAAATAGCCATTAATTCAAAATGTGCCACTTAATTTACAAGTTTCTTCGATGTTAGTTTCAAATTAGCTTTAGCAAGCGTATCTATTGAGGTGACAGACTAATTTGTTGAAGATTGTCGTTGGAGTAACAAATTCCTTTGGAAATTAATACGCTTGCGATGTCCCCATTTCGACCAATTACGGTAAACCGCAACCGATCGAGTAAACAACCACAAATCGAGTAGGCGGTGTAAAGAGAAAGTTTGAAATAGACTATTAGGCAACAGTTTAACAGCGGACATGGATGGTGGTGATTACACTAACAAATATGATTGCTGTACCTGTTTTATGGATGAATAGACGTTTATTATTTAGACCGTGAAAATGGTATGAAATACGTTACAAGTATAATCAAGCCATACAAAGAAATGTAGATTATACAATATTACATATAACAGTAGATATTAAATAAAATCTTCTCATTACATATTATTTCATATCTGTGTCTTTCATATCATATAGCAAACAATTGCACATTGTATAGATGAGTGTTACGTTTTTCTCTAATACTGGTTAATGAATTAATAATAAACTGTTCAAATCAATTACTGGATATTCCACATAATCCATAATAATCAACAATAGTGTAAATTAATATAACACCTGCAAATATTTCTGTAAACTAATGCCAACCTTTCGACACGATAAACCGAATGCACAGATGTGTTTTGACATGTTCCGGGAGTTTTCTATTGGAGGCAAAGACTTTGAGGGCTACAGGTTAACTGTAAATAAAAAGAGTTGCTGAAGACTCTGGAGTGAATGAAAACGTAACTTTAAAATACTGAAATCGCTTTTTGGAAGCTGGAGTTGCTAGATGAAGATAAACTCAAAGTTGTTTAACATTAACAGCACTAAAGCACAATCGAAACCTGTCACAATTAGCACGCAGTGAAGGTATCTTTAAGCAAACACAGCCACCGAGATACCTTTATGAGATTATACAACCCGTTGACCTTCCGAATTCAGCGGCAGTTAAAAAAAAACATTCATTTTTGGGAACGATAATCGTTACTATCGGGCAAACATCATGAATAACTTCGTATACAGAGAGTAGAATAGCCAACCAATTTCCCACCGGACAATCCAATGGGATGCTCTTGAAATGCTTTAGGAAGATATTTTGCCACACGAAATATGCGCTTTAAGAATTAAAACAATTGCTGTTTTTAAAGATGAATTTATTAAGTAAATAACAGTAAAAGAATCGTTAAACTAAAATGGGAGTCGGACTTAGTATAAAGCTTGTTTAGCTATTGCGTGGAGGTGTGCTAGGAATTTAGGAAAAATTTTCAGATAGAAGTTATTCAGGAGCAATTCCTATATAGCAGAAGTTCTTAAATAGTGCATTCTCCATGCTGTCGCATTTTAGACGCATCCCTTGCTAATATTCTTGACCATTCACCAGCCTCATCTGGAACTTGGGACTAGTTAAGACTTCTTCGAACTAATGCTTGTGATATTTCTGTAGCACGCGTTATCTTAAATACCTATGTTAACGATGGTAATATGAACCTTATTGGATTGAGTATTTCTTGAAATTTTCAATAACACAACAAAAGGGGACTGTATACTTTAGACGATTGTAGAGTATTAATCAGACATCCCTACAATGAAGCATGTTGTTAAAGACTCAAAGCGCTTTTGTTTTATTTCTGAATATCATTATTTTTCTATTCATATTTACGTATGGACGACTGGGGAGTATCATAATCTACCCAAGAGCGGTAGAAAACGTGTAACGACTGTGCGAGAAGAACGATTGATAGAGCGTATCGCGCTTCGGGATAGGTACAAATCCGCGATAGCGATCTCTGCGGAGCTCGGTGATCAACGAGACGCACCAATCTCCGTGCATACGGTAAGAAGAAAGTTAACTGCAGCGAATTTACGCGCCCGGAAACCGCGACACAAGCCTTTGCTGACCGAGGTACACCGCAAGCAACGCTTTACGTGGGCAAAGAAGTACCGACATTGGACTGTAGATGACTGGGCCAAAGTACTTTGGTCCGATGAATCCAATATAGACGTAAGTGCTTAAAAATATTTCATAATCCTTGCAACATACATAATTGAATTCAGCGCCCCTACTTTTCTCACCAAAATAGAAATATTCAAAAAGTTAACCTCCTTCGTTTATTCTGTGCAGGTGCACAGCGTTTCCGGAGCAAGTTATGTTCGGAGGGGTGTATTTTACCTACTGTTAAACACGGCGGTGGAAGTATTATGATTTGGGGGAGTATGTCTGCATAAGGTGTAGGGGAAGCCCATGTGTGCGAGGGCCGCTACATCGGGATGTTGGAAGAGGTTCTCGAACCATCAATTGTCAGATTTTATGATGTGGACTCAGAGGAGTATTACTTTCAGCAAGACAATGGCCCTTGCCACAAGGCTCGACCTGTAATGAAATGGTTTACCGATAAGAAGATTTTGGATTGGCCCCCACTATCGCCTAACCTCTCGCCTATTGAAAATCTATGGCATATATTGAAGGACAGGGTTCGTAAATACAACCATGCCTCTAAAGAAGCCCTAAAGCAAACAGTGTTTATGGAATGGGCGTCTATTTCCCCAGAACAAACTGGTAGCTACTATGCCTAAAAGAATTAAAGGTGTAATAAAGGCTAGAGGAGGCAGCATTAAACACTGATTTATTTAATAAAAGAACCTTATAAACTGAATTAGTTTTGAGATTCTCGTCTTATAGTAACGCTAAAAAGGTTACCCTGTTATTTACGAATTTGAATAATTTTTCTATAACAATGTAGTATACTACTTATAAATAATATAAAATTACAAGTGCATAACGTATGAATACCAGAAAATGAAGAAGTAAACATAGCTCCTTCGAAAGTTATATCGGAGCCTGCACTTATTAATTTGTACAAACCCCGTCGAACCAGGTACCGAACATACTACACCCCTAAATACCCTTATGTTATCGTTTGAGGTATCTGAGCAATTTTTTAAAGTTTATATTACGAGATGGTTGATGATAGAGCGCCTGAAGTCTCTTCGAACTCACTTCTAATAATGTTCGCAGGAGTTCTCGCTTCTAATATAAGGCTTGGTGGTACACTAAGAAGACGCGCAAATGTAAACCTTGAAAGTGGTGAGCCTCAGCGGTTATGCAACATTGTCCGGTACCTCGATTTGGCTCTGCTATACTTAATAAAATTCGTCGGAGGTTAGAAAATTCCGAGAAAATAAATGCAAGTATCTCAAACACTTTCACTTGTATTAGTTTAAAGTTCGTCGGAGAAGGCTCTTACATAACACTATCAAACGTTTTCTACTCTTACTAAGTACGCATGCTTTTCTACAGAAAAATAACTTATTCGGAAGTAGACTGCAGAAGTACACGTTGTAATTTATATACATAGCTATAAGAAACCCGCATTTACCTATAGTTTCTTGAGTCCATCTTTACTTATGTAATTGTCCGGAACTTTAGAGTTCCTGTAAGGACAAATTTGAAATATTTCTTGATTAAATTGCATTCAATCAATGAGCTGCATTCATACGCAACTATTGACTCTTGACACGTATGATAACCTAACAGTATCTCACTACAATGTTGTATCTCCTTTCCACCAACTTCCCATTTACTTTCGCTTACCAGCATCATGCAGCTTCCAATTGCGCAATTTTTTAAAACAAATATTCTAAGAATATATGGAAGAACACTTCCATAGATGCGTACATAATTAATATAACCAATTTATTTTACTTTGTGTAGTATTTATATAGCTGAATACTCTGAATTACGATAAAGCAAAATTCCAAGCACTTAATAAACGTACATTGAATAGTTACTGCCACAAACAGATTGCGTTACAGCAGTAAATGTTTTGTGGATGCGAGAAATCCCACAAGCACCATAAACCTCACGTAAATGATAGACTTAATCCGGTCGTAATTCAGACGTTATACTCAAAAACTCACTATCTACATCGAGCGGAGATTTTCTCGTTTACCGAAGGTGGCGCATTTAACCGCATATAAGGCCGACGGTACGATAAGTAAATTATTCGGACAAGCGTCGGGACATACTAATAAGTGAAGTGCTTATTGTTCTTTAGTAAGCTGATAGCGAACATTAACGAAATATTGTTTTTGGAACAAGATCAAATTTTAAAATAACAAATAAATGCTATTCAGCCAGCACTGAATGAATAAAGTTTAGCGTAAGCTGATGAATTTTATATTTTTGAGATGTTCCTGATAACTTTCGCATGAATATCAATTGATACATTTTTCGTTATAGACAGTGAATTTCTCACATTATTTAATACATATTTCTCTTGCAAATACGCAAATGCGGTTCGCTTTTAGATCGATAAATCGCCATAACAATATACAATTTCGACATAGCGTTATATACATATACACTACCGCTCAAATGTGTTTAGGCACCCCTGCTTTCATGGATTATTCATATAGTATTATGTTTACCAAAAAAACATTATAATAAAATGAAATACGTATTTAAAATGTACTTCACTAAGATAAACACCCATTATATCGCATAAGGTTTACCATCATTTACCTGCACTTGGTCGGATTACCATAAACTGTTTATTGCGGTGCAATTACAATAACAATCCCTCTGAATTTACTGGGTAAATTTAGTCATCTCTTAGATTGTACGTAATAATGTTTAAATTACCTGCCTAGAAGGTTATAGTGAAATCTGTAACCTATGGTCAGTTGCAGTGTCGTATTTACTCTATTCACGTCGTGAGCGAAATATCGTGTGACAATTTTTTAAAATGCCTCCGCGAAGAGAAATTAGTACGGAAACAGGTGCGGTTATAATAGCTTACCATAAAAGTGACATAAGTAATCGACAAATTGCCAAAAAAATGAAAATACACCACGCTACGGTTGACCATAACGTAAAAAAATATCGGGAAACTGGCAGTTTTCTTAATAAAGGACGGAGTGGAAGGCCAAAAGCGACAACATCTGCAGATGATCGCAGAATAGTGGTTATCAGCAAGTTAAATATACGCAAAACAGCCCCGGAAATCACCGCAGAATTAAATGTTGGTCGCCAAAAACTAGTCAGTGTTTCTACAGTCAAACGTCGCCTACAGAAAGCCGCGCTCCATGGACGTATTGCGATGAAAAAGCCATTACTACGCAAACAAAACAAGCAAAAGCGACTTAAATGGGCTCGTGAACACCAACACTGGACCATAGAAGAGTGGAACAACGTCCTATGGACGGATGAGTCCAAATTTGAGCTGTTCGGAACCCGAAGACGCATATTCGTAAGAAGATCTGTGGGTGAACGTGCCAGAGAAGAGTGTATTGCTGCTACCGTGAAGCATGGTGAAGGTTCTATCATCATTTGGGGCTGTTTTGCTGGCACTAGTGTAGGGGACATTGTGAAAATTGATGGTATATTAAAAAAAGAAGGCTACCGCGAAATTTTGGAGAACCACGCAATACCTTCCGGAATTCGACTTTTGGATCAAAATTTTATCTTCCAGCAAGATAATGACCCAAAACATTCCTCTAAATTATGTAAAGACTATTTACGCCATTTAGAAGAGGAAGGAACTCTCAAAATTATGGAATGGCCTCCCCAGAGCCCCGACTTGAATCCAATCGAGTTACTATGGGAAGAATTAGATCGGGAAGTACGGAAATCGGCTCCGACATCAGCTACTGACGTGTGGAACAAATTGCAATCGAGTTGGACCTTAATAACACAGGAAACTCTGGCAAAACTTATTGCGAGAATGCCTCGATTGTGTGCGGCAATTATTAAATCAAGAGGAGGTCACATAGATGAAAGCAAAATTTAAATTAAACGTTTTAATTTTCATATTTATTTAACATATTTTTATTCATGTACGTGTATCTGTACATAAAAAATAAATATTATTAACATTTTTGCCGAGTTTTTATACATTTTTGCTGTCAGTGAGAGTGACTAAACACTTTTGAGCGGTAGTGTATATCATAACAAATAGGATTATTTCAACTTTAAATGAATCCGCGTCTTTTAATGAGCTGCATTTCAAAGATTTCCTTTGTGATCCGTTTTCAAATTTAAATATCTTTCTCTTTTCTTATAAATTCGTTTAAACTTAGATAGAATCAAGAACTTGTAAGGAAATTGCCTCAGTAGGGTTTATAATAAAACGAATGGAGACCAGAGGTATAAGTTAGTAAACGATACTGGTACACGGAAGAACTATCCCAAATGTAAGCCTCAATTTGCCAGTGCTGGTTGTCTCTTTCAACCACACATGTTAAAATAGTTTATTAATGTATTTATTTCATTTAATTTCTATCCGCCAGATTAATAATCAAAATTAAAGACAAAATATAATTGCAGACTATGCTAAAAATACCAACCTAATAGCAGCAATAAGTTACAACTATTTAACAACATATACAAATTCTTCCTTTTTCAACATTTTTTAACAAAGGATCCCAGCACAAATATATCTTGGCACAGTGGAGTATTTCTAAGACATAATGTACGTCGCAGATATGGGATATTGCATTGAGGTTACGAGGCATAACTAACTCATAAATAGGGAATTAAAGATCATATCTATGGTGGATCTAGGTACATAAAACGCGAAAAATTATCGACTCAATAATCCCTGTATTTGAAAATTTAATTGCGTTATAAGGTAAGTAAAATTAACGTTATCATGCAATAGGTAGTACAAAAACTTCACGTTGAAGTTCTAGCGAGGACATCATAATCAAATCTCCGAGGAGAGGACCCCAGTCCAAGCAGCCGTATTCGAGCAGGAGATGTTATATCATTTATATGAGATACAAAGTTCAGGCTGGAGTAAAAAACGCACACCGAAATCCTCGCTGGTAGTATAACGTTCGATTATGTTTCCGTTAAGCAACTAATTATTTTGCAAAGGTTTCCTTTTCTTAGTGTAGATCGATACATAACATTTAGACACACTTAATTCGAGCTTATTTCTATCACACCATAACGAGATCTGGTCAATCACTTCCCAAATTCAACCTGGCCCAACAGGTCTTTAATGAATAAATAAAGAAGAGTGGCACCGGATTTGAACCTTGCGGTACCTCCGACGTTTCTGTGTAGATCTCTGATTTGAATCCAGGGTTTTTGAATCTACTATTATGTCCATACATACAGTATGCTCATTTTAAATCGATCCAACTGAAGTATCTCGAAAAAATTTAGGTGAAATGTGAAATATGTAAATGTAAGCATTTCGTATTGTGTGCTTATAATTTATGCCATTAACATTCGAACGTTTCGTTTCATTAATTCGTTATTGTATTCGTATTTTGGCCAATATAGACGTGTACTAGGGAAAATGCTTTATACGTTTCGAAAAAAAAAATAGAATTAGTAATATCTTATGGTCAGAATAACGAAGGTGCAAAAACAACGGCTGCTACTTTCAATGATGACCATTCAAACAAATATATGTGCCGTAAGAATACCTCGTTTTTCTCTTATTCTTTGTAAAATCCTCGACTATAAGGATGTTGGTGTTCTCAGTAGAAGATGTTTTTATCCTAATAAAATTTATACCTAAACTTGAAGAAGCAAAATCGACATAATACCACTTATTTTATCTGATTTAGAAGAATATCCGTCAGCTGAAGAATTAGATCCGCTTAACGGATATACATATTCCTCTATACCGCTGCATTTTCTCCCGCACATCGTAGGATCGAAAATTTGACGTGCGACCGTTAAATTAGCTTTTAGACGATGGGGTCGGGCCAGCGTAAACATTTTTCTCGTAATCGAATTCAAATACGGCAAAGCGGGCCGATACCAATGGGTTAATGAAAATGTCGAGTGAGTTTTCAACTAGTTGAAAAGTCAGGATTGTATTTCAAGTTCGTTCGTCGGCTGTTAATTGAACTCGTCGAAAATAAAAATGAGAAAAAAAAAATTAAAATGGAAAAATTCTGAACGATTACGTTTTTTTTTCCGGAGTTGGGAAAGTTCTTCACTTCAAAATGTCGGAACGATTCACGGTTAAATGGATTTGTTTTGTGATCAATTTGTATCAATATAGAAACTTAAATGAAGGGGTACTTTTTGTAAATTTTTGTCTGACTGAGAATATCGGTAAACTGTTTAACTGAATATGTCTTCGCCTAAGAAATAATGAGTAAAGAAAGGGCGATATTTTGTTTGTATCGTTTGAAAAGCCTTCGGAAATGCTAAAGACAAGTCCACAGTATCTGCTGTTGTTTGTTTACAACAAACTAAAGCCGTATCTAACTTTTAAAATGAGAGACATTATGTAATTTTGGATTTGATTGTGAAGTGAATCTAGAAGCTCAATAATTACCACTAAAAATTAAATTTAATCCGAAACAATCTGAATCGCTATTTAAAACACTATTAAACGTTTTTATAACCAACTACTGTTCTTTCAATAATAAAAGGGGTTTCAATAAGAGTACAGGACTTTAAGGTTCAATAGGATGGTCTTATGTAGCAATAGAACTTCCAATTTCGGCCTTCAATGCTTCAATGGTCGTGAGCTTTTTGCCATAAACCTCTAACGTCAGATAATTCCAAGGCCAGTTCAGAAGTGTTAAATCGCAAGAATGTGGCGGCCAATTCTGGTTACCAAACCGTAACAGTAACAAACTCGTGCATATCATGTTTCACGGACGCCATGGCATGTGTCAAGAGCCATGTTTTCCAATTGA
The DNA here is from genome assembly GCA_023509865.1 of Trypoxylus dichotomus. Classification (NCBI taxonomy): domain Eukaryota; kingdom Metazoa; phylum Arthropoda; class Insecta; order Coleoptera; family Scarabaeidae; genus Trypoxylus; species Trypoxylus dichotomus. Next base: position 44,221,828 of record CM042081.1, read on the forward strand.
GACACAAAAAACTGCGTTATCATAGGACCAATGCTGCATTATCTTCCTCTTCTTCAAAGAAGTATGGTCCATTTATTCCTCCAGATCACAATGCACACTAGATAGTGACGGTTTTATGCATTGCTTCCTAATGAATCATTCGTGGATTTTCTAAGACCCAAATGCGGCGGTTTTCCCCATTAAGGAAGCCATCGAGGTGAAAATGGTCTTCATCGCTGAAAATAATTTCCTCCGCAAAATCAGCATTCTGCTTCCCCAAGGATCCAATTGGTGAAGTCCTTTCGCTTTGTATGGTGTGTTAGCAGAAGTTGATGAGTTCTTGAGTGTGGAGATGCAAATCTTTAGTTCGAATACGCTGAAAAACAGCTGATAAAATGTCCAATTCTTGTGCACGATGACGAAACGACGTCTCTGAACTTTCGGTCACACTCTCGCGACCTGACGTTTTGTTCTGAACGACCTCTACGAACTCGCGCCGTGTTCGTTTCACATCACTAGCGGAACCAGTACTTTCGAATTTTTCGATCATTCTTTTCACAGTAGATGATTTAGGAACATTCTGTCGACCGAATATTGGACGGACTTTACGAATGGTGGTAATCAAACTTTCACCATTTTGATAGTAATGTTCAACAAACAGGACTCGTTGTTCTATCGTGTAATACTCCATGTTTTCTAACTCCCATGTGTCAACTTTCGATTTGTCACGTCACAATCCTGTGTCATTATGACTGTCAAGCATGACGGGCAACTCAAATATTGCGTTTTTATGGAAATGCCCTGTACTAGTTACAAAAATAATCTAAAGAAAAAAGTAAGTAGAAAAATATAGTAAAACTTAGGTATATTCTTGAAAACAGAGATTATAAAATGATCCCACTACATAATATACGAATTTAAATAAATGTGTTGTGTGTTTGTATTCAAAAGTTGTGTTAGTGCCACGCTATTTACTTTTTATTATGCAGCAGAAAGTAAACAACCATAAACGTGTAAGTGATGAATATGATGGACATACGTACAAAGAGTGACGCAATAAAAATTTACGTCACAGTAGTAAAAGAGCCATTGTATTATTACACCACTTCCGTTTAAATTTAGTCAACCCGACGCCACGGTATTTGAAAAAGATTATTATTAAAGATTGAGGCTGTTATACAAAATATGTACGGCTGCGAGCAAATGTTATAGGCACCCTAATCAAACATGTGTTTCGCGCAGCAGGTAGCACTTCTTAGAACAAGGGTACTGCGAACCTATACCCGGTCGTTATCTAAAGTAGAAATTCCTAGAAAATATAAATTACGGAGCTATATAAGACAGAAATTAAAATTTTTAGGTTGAGTAATATATTGTGCGTAGAGAAAGAAACGTGGTTTGTCGGTTTCAAAAGTTCATTTAGAGTGCGGACCTTCTTTTGTGTATAGACAACATGCCAAAAAAGCGCCAAATATCTGAGGCTCTACGAGGCTAGATAATTTTATTGCACAAACAAGGATTGTCACAAATAGAAATTGCTAAGACAATAAAATTTCGCGTTGTGCTGTGCAAACCACAATTAGCCGCTACCAAAGGACTGGAGAGTATCATAATCTACCCAAGAGCGGTAGAAAACGTAACGACTGTGCGAGAAGAAAGATTGATAGAGCGTATCGCGCTTCGGGATAGGTACAAATCCGCGATAGCGATTTCTGCAGAGCTCCGCGCTCAACGAGACGCACCAATCTCCGTGCATACAGTAAGAAGAAGGTTAACTGCGGCGAATTTACGTGCCCGGAAACCGCGACACAAGCCTTTGCTGGCCGAGCTACACCGCAAGCAACGCTTTACGTGGGCAAAGAAGTACCGACATTGGACTGTAGATGACTGGGCCAAAGTACTTTGGTCCGATGAATCTAATATAGACGTAAGTACTTAAAAATATTTCATAATCCTTGCAATATACATAATTGAACTCAGCGCCCCTACTTTTCTCACCAAAATTGAAGTATTCAAAAAGTTAAAGTTCTTCGTTTATTCTGTGCAGGTGCACAGCGTTTCCGGAGCAAGTTATGTTCGGAGGAGGTCCGGCGAAGCATTTTCCCCATAGTGTATTTTACCTATTGTTAAACACGGCGGTAGAAGGATTATGATTTGGGGGTGTATGTCTGCACAAGGTGTAGGGGAAGTCCATGTGTGCGAGGGCCGCTACATCGGGATGTTGGAAGAGGTTCTCCAACCATCAATTGTCAGACTTTATGACATGGACTCAGAGGAGTATTACTTTCAGCAATACAATGGCCCTTGCCACAAGGCTCGACCTGTAATGAAATGGTTTACTGATAACCAAGTGAAGATTTTGGACTGGCTCCCACTATCGCCTGACCTCTCGCCTATTGAAAATCGATGGCATATATTGAAGGACAGCGTTCGTAAATACAACCATGCCTCTAAAGAAGCCCTAAAGCAAACAGTGTTTATGGAATGGGCGTCTATTTCCCCAGAACAAACTGGCAACTACTATACCTAAAAGAATTAAAGGTGTAATAAAGGCTAGAGGAGGCAGCATTAAATACTGATTAATTTAATAAAAGAACCTTATAAACTAAATTATGTGTTTTTCTTTTTAGTTTTGAGATTCTCGTTTTATCGTAACGCTAAGAAAGTTACCCTGCTTATAACATTTGCTCGCAGCTGTATAAGATACCAATTATCCCTGTTCTGGTTTTACCTTGTCCTTTCTCTAAACAATAGGCATTTATTTTTCACTTCTATTTACATATTCATATATTTTTGTACGTAGAACACATATGATTTACAGACAATTATTGAAATATTACCAGTAGAAAGCTTTTACAATTCACCGTAACAATTTTATACGCAATTTCTGCTGTTTCAAAATTACTGGTCGCCCCACATTTAATTTTACCTCGTCGGCAGCTTAGAAAATTTAAATATACCCCTCGCATTGTCATAATACATTATTTTTTCTCTTTACGCCGCATAAATCTTGACACATAATATGAAATATTTTCTGCGTATTACACTTGACGCTTTCACTTTCCGCTTTTATTTTGAACTTTCTGCCTTTGCTTTTGTGATTTCTGGACACTACTAATGTAGAAGGGAAAGGAACATACTGATATAAACTTAGATTGTTAGATCTACATATTACTATATAGAAAGTTAATCTTTCCAAGCCGTTAATGTATTTGTATATTCAATGAATATGCTGTAATTCTAATAACATGAATTCCAAAGGTTCTTACGGTGCCTGTAACTTTATACTGTAAAACGCGTGCATTTATAAGTGCGTTCGGTATTTATTTATTAACACCACAAACTAGAGTGCGTTTACAATAGTCAAACAAACAAGAACAGATATTTATTACCGAACTATTTTAAAGTAAATAGTGCGCAACTTCAATATTGAAAGGTATAAAGGATGACGAAGGAAATATATTAACTGAGGAAAAAGAGATAATGGAAAGATGGAAACAGTAATGTGAAGAACTCACAAAAATAAAACAAGACGGATACATAAGAGAAAAAGAGCATAAAACAAGAAATGACGATGAACGTATCACACCAATAAGCGACGAAGTCAGAGAAACAGTTAGCAAACTAAAACTAGGAAAGGCGGCCTGGAAGGATGGAATCACAGCTGAAATGATAAAATATATGGGAGATAAAGGTAACGAAGAACTACTTGACCTCTTAACCAACATTATAATAAAAAAAGAAATACCTAAGGAAGGGAATATGGGAATAATTATGCCCATATACAAAAAGGGCGACTCTAAGGAATGCTCAAACTATAGAGGAACAACATTAGCTAGTATCCCAGGAAAAGTATTGACAAGAATACTAGGAAAAAGACTCCGAGAGAAACTGGAAACAACACTAGAAGATACTCAACATGGATTTAGAAAAAGAAGAAGCACCCAGGACTTAATATTTGTAATCAGACAATTAGGAGAAAAACTAATAGGGAAAGGAAAGGAAATACATATATGTTTTATAGATCTTAATAAAGCTTTTGATAGGGTAAGAAGAGAAGATGTATGGCAGAGCTTGGAAAGGAGAGGTTTAGAGAAAGGAATGATAGACATGATTAAGGCATTGTATAAAAGCAATAAGAATAAGGTGATAACTTCCAATGCAGAATCAGCTGAATTCGAATCGCAAATTGGATTAAAACAGGGATGCGTATTGAGCCCATTGTTATTCACTATATTAATAGACGACGCTGTTAAAAAAGCTAAACAAAAAGGAAAATATATGAAAGTAGGAAACTGGAAAATGAATGCAATTAACGTACAGGAACTAATGTTTGCAGATGATATGGTACTGATAGCACACTTGGAAGAGACATTACAGCAAAACCTGACGATATACCAAGAAGAACTAACAAAGATAGACACGGAGATAAACACGTGGAAAACAAACACAATGACAATAGCAGCAGAAGAAAGAAAACATAGCATCAAAATCGGGGAAAAAGCATTGGAACAAGTTAAAAGTTACAACTACTTAGGAGCAATTATTGAAGACAATGGGAGAATAGAAAGAGGTAAATGAGAGGATAGGGAAATCCGCAAAAATATATAACATATTGAGAAATTCGTTTCTGGATAAAAAAAAATACCAAAAAGAATAAAGACAGACGTGTATAAAAGAGTGGTTAGACCAACATTAACTATGGTAGTGAGTTATGGATAACCACGAACAGAATCAAAAGCAGAGTTACGGCCATGGAAATGAGATTCCTATGAAGAATAGAAGGAGTAACTACAAGAGACAGAATCAGAAACACGACAATCACTAATAGTCTGGGTATCAAACTAGTAGAAGTGGTTATAGAAGAGAGACAACTGGAATGGTTTGGACATCTACACAGAATGGAAGACGATCGAGTCACAAAGAGGATATTTGAAGCCAAAACAGAGGGCAAAAACAGAATAGGTAGACCCCGAAACACCTGGAAGGAGCAGGTGTATAGAACATGGGATAGATTGAAGCCAAACAACTGACTCAGAACAGGAACCTGTGGAAGATAGAAATAAGAAAATAAATAGCCCGACACCGCAAGGTACAAAGGACATAGGATTAAAAAAAAAAGGTGCGCAACTAAATTCTCGCTGTTTTTTATTGTAAAAAAATGGTTACAAATGAATCATTCAAAGTATTGACCACCGCTAGCTACAAGTTTTTCCCATCTTTCTCGCAGAGCTCGAGTACCGTTACGGCAAGCATGTTCATCTTTTGAGGCTATCCACGAATCAAGCTATTTTTCGATGTCTTCATATGAGCGGAACTGCTGGTTGGCCAGACCATGTGCCATCGAACGAAACAAGTGATAATAGGACGGAGCAATATCTGGGGAATATGGCGGGTGGGGTAGGACTTCCCATTTGAGCGTTTCCTAGTAGGTTTTAACGGGTTTGGCAACGTAAGGCTGAGCGTTGTCATAATCTGTAGAATCAGCTTTTCGTGCCTCTGCTCGTATTGTGGCCGTTCTTAGCGCAGTGCTAGGCGCATTCGCATCAATTGAAGTCGATGCTGTTCCCCAGTGATGGTTTCGTTCGGTTTCAGCAGCTCATAATAAATAAGACTGGCCAGGTGTTGTAGGCAAGGTGCCGTTAGGACTCCCTCTTCATTGAATTTAATTCAAATATTTATTCCGTACATTTTTCTTTTAGTATATTAAATTTTACAGATATCTACTTTAATCGTTCATTACTAACATATAATCTACAAAAAGAATCCCTTCAACAACATGTGCAGTGGAGGCGTAAGATCAACTATCGTTTACTGTATATACCGCTTTTCGTAAATATATATTTTTGTATGTAATAATAACTTCTTCCAAATTTATTTCTAAAAGACATTTAATGTACTCACTCATTTTTATTACATTATTAAAGTATGTATCATCCCGAAATTATATCACACTATCTTAGATAAATATATCGTGCGTCGGATGCATGGCACGGTTGGCAGTATTACTTGTAGATAATTTCATTCCAATAAGAGTGCGTTTACTGTGTGACCTAACATATAGACAAATAAATTATATAGAATGTGTGTATCCCCGATAACGAGTGAATATATATGAATTTTGTCAAAGTCACAGACACCGAAGTCGTCTCTCCAGAGAAAAAAAATTGATATTTTCGAATTAATAGTAATATTTGAAATTCTCCCAATTTATTTAAAGTCAAAAAGTGTATCAGCTGATATTATCATAACAATTTTGAGTTCTGGACACATTGGTGGAAGCCGAAGACCAAGATACCTAAAATAAGAGACATTAAGTGTGGGTGTGAGTACTATTACAAAATTAACTCTTAGCCACCGTGGTGCAGTCTCAGTGACCGCAGCGGATTTTCGTTTTCGTTTATCTTATCCTCACTATAATGTCACGAATCCGTTTTCTCGTTACCTTCAAGTGAATGGATTGCCAGTTTGCTGTAAAAAGTTGAAATCGATATTTGTTTCGGTGTGCAATAAAAGGACGGCTAAAGTTATGAAGGGGTCACAGGGACTGGTCTACGGTGCTAGGGGCATAAGGTGAAGATATTAGTGACAAAAACAGTGTAAATGAGGACAGTTATGAAAGAAGCGAACATGAAACAGACTCAGAAATTGAACTTAGTGAGGGAGCAGAAACAGAAGAAACTAATGAACTATCGGACGAAATTGAAACTAGTGGCGACATTTCTCAAAACAATGTAAAATTCTTTTATGAGAAAAATTGCTATAAGTGGTCATCGCAAAGTTTTGTTTCTCGCGCGAGAACCCAGAAGCACAAAATCGCTATACAGCTTCCGGGATTGCGACGATCGACCGGATTAGAAAATATAGCTGATACAATTACTTGCTGGAATCTCTTATTTACGGCAGATCTTCTACAAGTTGTATTGCAGTGGACAAATGTAATATTATACACCATCAGAACGAAATATACATACATATAAAAGTACTCAAAGATCTGAATTGCAGAATTTAGACATGATTGAGTTAGTATGATTGAACGGAAGTTCTAGAAGAAAAACTAGCAAAGACGAAAAAGCATGTTGCACTTCTTCTTCTTCTTCTAGAATTAAAAGAAAAACCTTTTATGTGTGTAAAATTTGCCATAAAGAAAAATTCTAGCATTTGCGTTAAAAACAGAACAAAATATAACATTTACGTATTTTTTGTTTGGTTTATGTTAATTAAAGAAGGAACTATGTTAAAAGGCATCTTACATTTTATTTTAGGGCGCAATGGGTAAAAAAATATATTTTGGTAGTTAAAGTTTGTTTATTGTATGCGGTCATCAAGACCGCACAACGGTGAAGACGTTACAGCACGGTGGTTAAGGGTTAAAGACTTCAAATTATAGTAAATTTTCAAAATTTACTGTTCTTTTGCTCTTAAAATTAGCTAGGCAGGGATTCATTTTGGTTTTTTATTAAAAAAAAGAAATTTTGATAAAAGGGCATATATATATATATATAATTTTTTTTGGGTTGTCATGTACATTTGGTTATTTCAATTATTAAACACTACATTCGAATTTAAAACGAGAAAAAAATTAAATAGAAGAACCCAGTTGGAAAATTAAGGGCCTCAGATTTTCCACCGCAATATGTTGCCATGATGTTGAGTTTTTAACATTTTGTTATCTTTCGATAAGTGATCTTAAACTTATGAGCAATAGTGTATATTATATAGTTAACCGCTATTTAAAATATATACTTTATCATGGGTTTTGGTCAGTATCACTTCGTTAGCTTAATTTGTACGTCGTTGCCATAAATTCCTTAACCTTACCGCATCGCGCATTGTAACATTCTTTCGCAGATAGACCCGACTGCACTTACCATGAATTACACGCTGTATTTCCCAAACGCTTCCTGGCGGCAGAACGAATTAAGTCCCGTTGCAGGCGGAAAAATGCGCAATTTAGTGGTCGTTTAAACGCGGCCACACACAGAAGGAGAATTCAATAAAGGACGTCGCTACTTCTGCCGTCGCCGTGCTACACCACACAGAGAGCTTTCGCAGCGCGAAAACGTAAAATGAAGGCGCATAGATCAGTGGTCTATCTGCGGTCCTCCGCTTTAATCCTATTGCAATTTCGAGTCGTTCGGAAATTTTCGCCGAGCACAGTAACGTTCTTATTTAAACGTATGGGCGGATACTTAAGACCTTAAATTAGCTCGAAGCCGAGGCGTATAAAAACCGCGCCTGCAGTTTTATGGTTGCGTAAATAAGTGGATGTTTGCTAGTGACGCTCAAAGGGTTTGTTAGGAATTTTCGTCTTATTTTGACTGGAACTGGAAGAAAATTGAGGAGGAGTTAAGAGAATTTTGTTAAATAAACCTTCGGCGTAATGCTGTTATAATAGAGTGGATCAATTACTATTAATACGTTAAGTAAACTGCCAAGTATGGCGTTGCGATTAAATACGCCGTTTACTGAAACTCGTAGTAGAATGAAGAATACGACGCTGGATTTATCTTGCCCTTTGTATACTACTATAAATACGATACGTTCTCAGATATTGCAGATACTTTGAAGGAGCGACTGCTTCACATTTTGCATGAACTCAATATAGAGTACAAACTAATTCCCGCTCTCGTTATCAACTGAGCAGCAATTTATTTTCCACCCGCTTAAAAAAAAACTTTTTCTTCAGTAATTTGTTACATATGCTATCGACTACTATACGCTTAATTCTAAGCAACTATAGAAAACTAGAAAAGGACCTGTCAGAGGGGAAGGTGATGTCACTTTTTGGTTGGGGTCTCGCGGGATAAGACGATATTCGTTTTAATAAACTACTGTTCGTAATAAAATTTCGCCACTTACATTCCGGTACAGATGTTGCGTGATGGAGTACACTGTCTTGTATTGTTTTCATTATTTCCTACGTCCCCGGAGCACATGTTTCATTTATCATGAAATTTCACTGGAGCTTTTGCGGTTGTAATTTTCTGTGACAGCTAAGGAGATTAAACGTTCATACGCGGAGAAAAATATACTTAATTCTGTTTGTACCGAGTTTGTTAAACTAGATTAATTTGTCAAAACTATGATGTAATTCTATTTAATTCTTCACAAACCTTTTTATTTTTAGAGTTTGTTCTTTGCAAAATCATTTTAAATAGTTTTTGTTGCCGTTTTAAGAAGGAAGTAAGCTGTAGACATGCAATATGAATAATTGTTTCGTCTACTTCATACATGAATTACAGTCTTACTGACATAAATCTACTCAGTGTCGTTAGTTCATTCATCTTGTTTTAAGTTCAATCATGTTTGTTGCGCTACAGATTCCCGTAAGATTGGCGTTCTTGATAGAACCTGCTGCTGGTGCGACAATAAGACTTTAGGTGATGTTAACCATACTTTATTTGAGTGCCAGATAACGAGATGAATTGCTTAAGAAATTATGTGAATTTGTTTGGTTTCTAGTTAATACTGCCTTTGCTTCAGAACAAAGATTACTGAAAAGTTCAGAAATACTGGTAGTGTATTACGCCAATGAAAATGAAAGCCAAGTCATCCCAGGTCAGTTAACAATAATCATCAACGCTTTTTTGAGCAGATCTTAGAGAATTCTAAAGCCAGCCAGCAAAGGACAGCATTATAACTTGGCGTAGATAGAACTTCCTTGGAGAGAATCCTGAAGGAGCTGGGTACATTTTCGTATTTGATTCAGGCATACCAACAGTTACACCCTTGGAATTATTGCAGTGGAGCTAAGAATTTTCGCGCTACAATAAGAAAACCTTGGAGAAACCTTGTTGACCGGGGGTGAGTTCATATCAAGATATAGGAAAAAGGGAGGAAAACGGGGCCAATCGCACAGTATCTCAAACAATTTCACATTTGCACATCAAGCCAAGGCACTCCAAAACAAGGACTATAACATTAAAACAAATGCAAGGGTGCTGGTTCCTATAGTCCTTGTAATGGTGCATTCAGTGCGATTGGGATAGTTGAATGAAACTTTTAATAAGCTGCAGCACTAGTTTAGAATCCCGTTCGTTTAGTTCAGAAGGTGTTATACATGCCTTTCTGGAAATTTGGAAGTGACTAATGCCAACACGTGTACACTACCGCTCATAATAGTATGGCCACCTCCTATCTCGTGAAAAATTCGACGCTTGCTTCAAAATTTTAAACTAAACAATTATAAGAAAAATATTTATTCATCTACGTCTTATTGTACATGTGTGCACAAAAGAAAAAGGTAATAATAAACATTAGAAGTCATAAAGTAAGTTATACTTTCTTCTCACAGAGAAATCCACCTGGATGGTAGAGGATTTTCTTCTAATATCTCGCGATAATTCTCCCTCCTCAGTGTTCCATCAATCTTCTGAGGTCCCTCTGCTCCACTTAATGAAAAAAACCCCATACAAGAATTGAACGATCAGTTTTCTTTCATGTTGGTGTAACGTACTCAGTAAGCATTTTATCGTCTTTTGTACATCAGTTCATAGTCCGTTTCGCCATTGCTTCCAGTCTTTGTGAGTGTTAGCCTACTGGAGACGTTTTTGTCTACTCTCATGATGTAGCAACGGTTTTTGTGTAGCAATGCGGCCGACGTTTCACTGTGCTAACGGATATCTTCCTGTTTCTAGCCGAATTCATTTCCGCCGTAATTTCAGAAGTCCATTAATCATCAATTTCTATTACTAAGCAATTTTATAACTTCGTCGTTACCCCTGGATGTTGCTCGAGGACGTCCTGGACGATTCTTGCTAGCAAGTGTACCAGTTTATTCGAAGCAGCGAATAGTTAAATTTAATGTGATTTTGTTACCTTAAGTCCCCCGGAAATATTCCGTACAAAATATCCTTATTGATGTAGCGTTAAAATTACTGATCGTGTTTCAATGTCAAGTGGTTTCCCATTAACCATTTTTGCACAGGAATTAAATTATTTACTGGCACAAGGAAACAACAATATTAAGCTGCACGTGGCGGTATCCAATGATAACTAAACTCATTGTTAATGTAACTTATGCATACTTTATGGGGTAAATACCATCTCTGCAGGAACTCAGTCAATTCTTGATGTTGAATGTTCCTCGAAGGACCAAATGAATAAAATAACTTTTAATGTTCCAAAGTTTACTTCTTAATAGGTGAACATACTGTCACTTACTGGTAACTGCTATTACATACTATCCACTCTTACGTCTAACTGTAAAATTCGTATTCTACCTTATCGACTTATGTGTATGAGCGGGTGAAATTCAAATTTTAAATTGAAACTTGTACACTTGCAATTCGGTTTTTAATCATAGTGTCATAAAATTTCTACCCGTATATTACTTAAAATATATATACCTGGTATTATTTGTACTGTACCTGATTATTTCACGATTTTAAAAAGTAATACTCCACTTTCGTTTTATTTATTAACTTGGTTCTTTAATTAACAAATTGTATACATGCTTACAGAATTATTACATTAATAAAACTACTTCTTTTTAAAATATTTTGTTAAAATTTAAAGTGTCCATTCTATTATGAGCGGTGGTGTACATGTAGATTGGCAGAATTAACTTTTCAAATTTACATAAATAATATATATACGTCTTGTCTCTGTAATTGCATTTCCTCCCTGCTTATTGAACTGGCATTTATATACGTAAAAGAAATGTGCACGAAAATATCCTTTGAATGAGGGAATGAAAATTGAAAACATTTCACACCCAGCAATCTGAGCTTTTTCCGTTTTACATACAAAGCGCATTCAAATAATGATTTCGTGAAAACGACAGGAGAAAAATAACCAAAAAATTCTCCCAACGTATATATAAATGTCACATGTTGCATTTGATATTTCTTTCGAACGACTTATCCATTTTATTTTTGGGAACTGATTAAAATAAAAGAAAAACAAACACCGGCTTTCGTTAGCCTACTCAAAGTAATATCCAGCCACTTCTAGATGGCAAAAATTTTAGATATTTATGTTTTAATATTTTTCACATTAAATATTGGTTTTTGAAAGATATATAATGTATGATATAATATATTGTGATGTAGTTGAGTGTAAAATCCTCTTTGGGCATTGCAGCGGTTTTCTTATTTGTATCAGATGTACTAATCTAGCTGTCAACATCAATAGTAGAAGGTTTACAAACTTGTTTCAAAAGATGGATGTAACTTTACTAACAGTTAGGGATTAATATTACGAAGAAACCAGCAAGAGGATCAACGAAATTGTCATGAGGTGATTGATACCCTCCACAGAATACGAAGGACAACATAACACGAACGAAATCTTACTTGCCTTCCTTCTAAGAACCGTCGCGTCGATATATTTGTATGTTTCTGCGTATTAAAATATATCCATACACATATTTTTATTCCCAATTATAAATCTACAATTGTAAAGCAATGCGAACGCTATGTAAATAACAAAATTCTACTTGGTGCAAGCATACATTTACAATTCTAGAATAATATTAAATGCAACTGTGGTGCATATACGGCTGCACTGTTATATCAAATGGTTTCATTGCATTTTGTTTCTAAAACGAACATAACATTCCCCTCATTTCCATAGTTTACAATGAAACGGTTGATCTATGTAAATTTCCACATATAACGTGATATCTCCACTTATACAGAAGTGCACTTCGGTGCGAGTGAATCTAATCAGAGTCATTTTGTATAAAATAATATTCCGTTTGTATAGGTACGTATACATTTCCGGCCATAAGTGTTTACACACCTGCATAAGTCGAAACTGTTCAAAGAAACTATTTTCTATCCACATCAAAATATTTGTATTATTAAACTGTAAGCACGAGATAGATTATAATTTCCCTGTAACGTTCTGTGTATACGTAATGAGCCAACTAGCATTATGATGTCAGAGCAGTTTCGGAAATGTTTATCACGGTCACCCTAAATATGAAAATACACGACACGAGCATTTTAATATAATGAAAAATTTAGTGTTCATTCAGCTTTGGTATTCCAAGCAGCGAATAATGAAGAATTTATTCATCGAAGAAATTATCTAGGGAAACTCGTGCACAATAGACAATGAATCAAGGAATGTGTGACGTCAGTGAGAATTGTGGCTATACTGAGAAGTTTCCGAACAAAACGAAGACAGGTGACAAAACTAACGTCTTCCTGTCAATTCTTCTTGTTTACTGTGCTGTTTTGCGATCGTAAGCAGTATTATGTTGTTCGTTAAGTATAATTAAGAAATTCATTACAATTATTATTGGAATCTCTACTAATTTGATTAACTTAAAGTATATCTAGGGTAGGTCGCAGCAAATATACCAATAGAAGACCAACTGTTAATTACACTAATGAAATTAAGCTTCAGTTGAACTTGCATCGTGAGAATCTGGCTCTACATGAGATTTTGTGTTAACAGTTGTTAAAATATATACCAATCTCTAGGAAGAATCGCACGTACATCATCATCTGCTTTAGTACATTTATAAGTCGTCGTATTGTTATTGTATATTAAGATCAAACCCAAAAACCTTTAGCAAAAATTATAATACATTTGGTATAAATATGTATATGAATACTGCCCAAAGGCTTGCTGGCATGGGTCTATCTGAATGGTGTAGTAGCATATATTGACCACTGGTATTCTAATATCAGGTAAAGAAGGTGTCGACAAATGTGGTGTATTGAAAAATATAAGGACATAATGATAGTCGCTCACAATAACAGGAAAGTCACTACCACAAGACGACGTCACGATATGTTAGCAGTTTTGACAGATTAGCCATATAACGATGAACTACAGGCTGTCATGCTGTAGAAAGATAAATCTGTTAAGACTCAAGTAGTGAAGAGAAATATGGTTTCTAAAAGTAAGGGTAAAGCTGTATAAAAATACAAGGACAACCAAAAAGTCGACAAAGGATATGAGTTTTGAGGACGCCTGACCTCGTCTTACGAGTGTAGCTGACAATTTTAATTAACTATTAGTTTGTTGTTGATACACCACGTATGGAATATACTAAGTTGGCTTTGTAAGTAATTACAATCCTGAGAATTATTAATTTCAGTTACAGAAACTAAGTCAACCATAGTAGCGCACGGAGTAATTGGAGCAACAGACGTTGGAGTTAATGAAGAAAGGTACACCGATTGCGAAAACTCCCGCAAGGCGCTCACTATGGAAGGTGGATCGTTATACGTATTGCCGTAATCGGCCTTCATAGTTTTAGGAATACCTGCCCCATCCCTCCGAGAACGCAATGCCAAAAATGTCTAGGATTGGTTGAAATGGAGAATTCAACGTTCTGAATAAAATTCTTGTATAACCTTCGCCTATCTTTGATTTCGCTTAAGCATCCTGTTCTTTTATACATCAACCGATAATGATTTTTGAGTTTAATGTTATTAATGTGGTCACGTGCAAGACAGAGGACAGTTAGTACGCGCACTGGTTTTTACGGGGACAAACATATCTAAATTTTTATAGATTTCAGCATAAAATGCGGAACAAGCGTCAACTATACTAGTATAACTGTAAATAAATTTCCAATCTGTAATAAATAAAGAATTATACAAATTGATAAAGTCTGCTTGCTTAAAATTATACACTCTTTTGTTTTTATTACCACGCATATTGTTAAATCGTGAAGATGAAATTGATAGGCGCAGTGCTAGAGCATAAAGAAGTTCTTCGTCATAATTTTACGGATTTATTCTGTAGGTAATGCTTGTAGTATTTTGTTGGCAAAATATCGCTTATAAATAATAATCATTGAGTGATATGCCTTTGCTTTACTCCGGCTACCCGGTTCCGCCCCCCGTTTCTTTATAAGTTCAGATACATCACTATGATTACTATCATTATTTCGTGAAAATCGTAACCCTAACTTAACAGTTTTAGTATTATTTTTAGCCTGAATTTAACACTTGGCATTAGTAAGATAAAATACACACAATAATGCAATTTTAAACTTCCATCCTTAGGGATATATATAACACATGAGCTGAAAAGTCCCGGGTCTAACACATAGATGACGCTAGTTTTATTGCAGTCACCTTTCTCTCAGTTAGTACTAACCCTCAAAAGATAGCTGTTAAAATTTCATGATATTCTATTCATTAGTTTGTGAGTTATTGTGCTAAGAGTCACGCTACTTTTGTTATTTTCAAAACAATGGATCAAAAACAATTTCGTGTTTTAATTTTACACTGCTTCTTGATGGGAAAAAATACCGTTCAAGTGAAGCAATGGCTTGAAAAGTGTTATGGGGACTCCGCTCCATCAGAAACAACAATAAAACGTTGGTTTGCTGACTTCAAACGTGGTCGTAGAGACACCGATGATGCAGAACGCAGTGGACGTCCAAATGAGGCGGTAACACCAGAACACATCAAAAAAATCCACAAAATCGTTTTGAATGATCGAAAAGTGAAGTTGCGTGAGTTAGTTGACATCGTAAAGATATCAAAAGAACGTATTGGCTTTATATTGCATGAGCATTTGACTATGAGAAAGCTCTGTTCAAAGTGGGTGCCGCGTTTGCTCACTGTTGACCAAAAACAAGAACGTGTTGATGATTCTGAGCAGTGTTTGGCCATGTTTAAACGTAACAAACAATTTTTGCGTCGATATGTGACAATGGATGAAACATAGATCCATCACTTCATTTCGGAATCAAAACGATCGTCATCTGAGCGCACAGCAACTGGTGAATCTCGTCCAAAGCGCCCGAAAGCACAACAATCGGCTGGAAAGGTTATGGCCTCGGTATTTTGGGATGTGCGTGGTGTAATATTCATCGACTATCTTGAGAAAGGAAATACCATCAACAGTGAATATTATATAGCGTTATTGGAGCGTTTGAAGGCCGAAATTGCAAAGAAACGACCGCATATGGCAAAGAAAAAATTTTGTTTCATCAAGACAACGCACCGTGTCACAAGTCAATCAAAACAATGGCAAAACTACATGAATTGAACTTCGAATTGCTCCCACATCCACCGCATTCGCCAGATTTGGCTCCGAGTGACTACTGCCTGTTCGCAGACCTCAAAAAAATGTTCGCCGGTAAGAAATTTCGCACGAATGAAGAGGTTATCGCTGAAACTGAGGCCTATTTTGAGGCAAAAGATAAATCGTTCTACAAAAGTGGTATTGAAATGTTAGAGCGGCGCTGGAATGATCGCGTTGCTCTTGATGGAGATTACGTTGATGAATAAAGCTAATTTTGAACCAAAAAAAACGTGTTTCTTTATTAGGCCCGGGACTTTTCAGCCCATGTGTTAGATATAGGTTAGAGGTGGTATAGCGCTTTTATCAAAGCATTTTATCTACTACCGCTTTAAAGATTTTAATATAAAAAGAATATTTCACATCGCACTGGAAAAATGATCGCATTACTTATCCGGGAACACATGGGACACTTTTTAATCCGTCAATGTTAATAATACAAAACGTGACGCCACATCGCAACGTCTACCCCTTCCACTTCCTTTTATTCCGCTTCCCGCAGCGTAGATTACGAATTCCGTGTCAACCCATACAAGCAGACAGTCATTTGCGGAAAAACTGCAACGTTACCAACTGATGCACACATGCTTTACTCGCTCTCTGCATTCATAAAGCGTCGTAATTAAGATTTAGCCTCAAACTTTATCAAAGTCATATTCTCCTACTAATACGTAGGTGACAGTATAACGGGGCGCGTTCTAGTTATATATTCCCGTCTCCCCTAAATTGCGTACCTTCAGGGCTCGACGGGAATTACACGGCCCATTGAGTGGCGAGTGGTCAACGCATGCCATTAACAAAATGTAATTCCGTTGCAAACAGCCGCAGCCTAGTTTAACCACGTACAAACACAGAGTAGTGGATTGAAGCTGGTGTTTGCCGAAAGCATGAGAAAGGTTGTGAATTTGCATATAACAATCCGCGTAGACATGGTTCGTTAATCAATAATAATATTGCTGAATTCTTTATTGATCTGCAGTCTACGTTGCAGTATTATATGCGCTTGGTTTTCATTTATTGCTCATTTCACTAATAACGTTATTAGCATTTTCAGCAGAACTAAAAGCACTTTAACGAGCGAGAACTTAAGTGAAAGAAATTCAACACGGAAACACCCTGAAATAACTACTGCATGATAACCAAGGAAGCCCATCCTTAATCTTATTACTTATTCTATATTCTTATTATTGTTCACTTTTTGGTTATCTTCCTACTCTGAGCGTTTGGCTCTTACGCAACACTTGAAAAGAGATAGGCCACTCTAGGAGCTCGATATCACTTTCTCGAAGCCAGGCCATTGTACGGATAGCTTCGTGACAAGTTGCATTACTATGTTTGGAAATTAACGCCGTTAATGTTTCCATCGCCAAAAAGTGATGTAAAAGAGTGCAATAATGCAGATTCTGACTTCTATGTATTTATAGAATCCATACAGCCTTCACATACGTACATTTGTCCCACTACAGAAGCATTCATGCATCTTCAGATCATAACGCTGCCTCCGCCATGTTTCACGATCGGTACCACACACTCTGGTTGAAATTCCTTATCTATCCGGCGACGGACACAGGTCACATCCGATGACAGGATGATAGATGAAATTATTCTGGCACAAAACGTGTCTTTGAGAAATTCTTTTCGACCACACCTAGGTATATATGTACATCATTTAGTTTCTTATTATTGTTATGGCGGTTTGTAAGCAGCTTATCTTGCCATCTCCATGACGCTATATATCTAAAACCATCTTCGCCCAGTCCTCTCTTCTGTATGGCTTCTTTAATTACTTTCTCCCAACTCCTTCGTCTTTATTTTTTCCTTCTGTTAGCAGGCTTCCATTTACAAACCTTTTATGGTAGTCTATCCTGGTCCATTCTCCTCATCTGGCCATACCACAATAGCTGTTTGCGTTCTATTTCAAGTATTAATGATGTATCAACTTGCATTATTTCTCCTATTCTTCCATTTCTTTCAAGATCTAATAGTGTCTTCCTACAACAGCGTCTCCGTTTTCATTGCCTCTATAACTTCCTTCACTGTTACTTCTTTTACGACTTGCTGTACGCGTTCATTTGTGTAATCTACTTTCCTATAATCATTTCTGTCTACAATTAATAAAGATTTATAGTACCTTTTCCTATTGGATTTATAGATTTCACTTCCCTTTCCTTCAGTGTTCTCAAGGTTTAGTTATGTTTAGTAATTCCTGAATTTGCGGAAAAAAAGTCAAATTTCTTCTTTATTCTTCAGCAAGCAGACAATAAAGCTTTGTGCTTAGTAAGATATGGATTTACTGTGAACGGAACGTCAAAGAACTGTCTCAATAGGGGAGTATTGGCTTCGCCCAGAAAAAGCAAGAGCGCAAAAAAAGTTGCAAGCGAAGCAATGATTGCCATACTTTTTGGTTGGCAACGAATAACACTCCCTAAGACAATTTTTCCTGACTTCTGTATGAGACTTGTATTCTTACTAATGTTCGTGTGTTGAATCCGAAAATCGTATTAGTTTTTGCATAACACGTCAAAATTTCACTTATTTAAATACAATATTCGTCAGGAGTATGGTAGAAGTACTTACTTTAATAATCATTAAAAAATTACAAGAGTACTTGTAAAATAACAAATTATAATCAGGGAACAAATATTCGTTTGCTGCACTTTCTGCTGTGTATCTTGGTTTGGCAGTCGCTTTAGATACTCCAACAATAGTCGAGCATCATTTGAGGTTCCCATCTTCGCTCGAGGCGAATTTCCATGGTTTTAAATCTTCATGAGATTTCTCTCTAAATTTTCGGGAAACCTATGAAGATAACTATGAAGTAAATGAAGCTTTATGCTCACGTTCCAATGTAGGCCATGAAATTTTTGAAGCATTGATTTCGCTACATCTTTATAGCTGCAGGCTTTTTTGTTTACAAGAAAATTGTTGACAATCTCGGCTTCGTTCATAGACTTGATGAAATTTGGATCTGTCGTTAAAATTCTAATTTGAGGTCCTCCAAATACCCCAGCTTTAATTTTTTCGTAACTCAGTCCTCTTGCAAATCTAGAGCTTTAACATATTCCTTCATAACACTCAATTTGGGCAAACAAGAAATGCCGTAGAAAAAAACATGACGTGATAGGGAAAAATGGGTTTCATATTTGGCATTAGTGGACTTGTGTTAATTAAAAACAAGTGCCAGATCTTAATCAGCAGAAAAAAAATTATTTGTTGGCGAGCGGTAATCACAGCCAGCTTAAAACAGCACACGTATTTCTAAGTTTATTATCTAAGTTAGTCTAATATGAATTAAAAGTTCTGAAACGGATTATCTTTTCTTGAGTAGAAATAAACTCTGTTGTGGCATGGACCTTTTTAAAGTTTTACGTACCTAGTACACCTCACATAAATGTTTCAGAGCGGGTAACAGTAATACCTACCTTCCACAGGTATAGCAGTAAACTCCGCTCACACAAATTAATTAATTATACGGAACGCAGCGTTTCGAGAGCACGTGGGCTCTCATTGTCGCTCTCGAAACGCTGCGTTCCGCATAATTAATTAATTTGTATGAGTGGAGTTTACTGCTATACCTGTGAATTGTACATCCACACAGTCCTTGCAATCGTCATTTAATACCTACCTGATAAATTTTCAATTTTGATAACATTTCGGTGTATGCAATGTCCCACATGCTGCCGCTTACGGAAGTTTGGATACTGGAACTATTTTCAAAAAAAGAAAGAAGAAACCCAAATTAACTTGGAAACAGAAATTAAATTAAAACTCCAGCTTTAATTTTGTCGTAATTTAGTCATGGAAACTGTTGACATATGTACTTGAAACAGTCCCCTAGCAAATCCAGAGCTCTACATGGGACCAAATTTGATGCGAAGAGGTGGAAAAGTTACCTTTTCTCTGTCGACTAAAGGTTCACATACAATATTCTTTTAACCAACGTCAAATGATGTTCTGGGAGGCCAATTTGCTGCATTTAGTTAACGATTTTCAAGAATTTCTAAATCAGTAAACAAGAAATGCCGGAGAAATGGAACGTGATGTGATTAGGAAAAATGAGTTTCATATTTGGCATTAGCATACCTGTATTAGTTCAAAACAGTGTCAGATCACAGTCAGCAGAAGAAAATATTCATTTGTTGGTCAGTGTAACCTGTATTCACGCCAGTCCTCTAAACTTACGTAGTTAATACAGATTATTGTAGAGAAACGCTGTCAGATGTCAATGAGGGAACACGTTATCAAAATTAACTCAACGATGGAGGTGGAGCAAACGCAAATTGCTCTATGGTAATGCATACTGTCACCTTACACAGCACAGATTGGCCCATGGAGGCAACTGAGACGCAGGAAGCAATTTAGGAGAAAACGAGGTTTCCCAAGTATGTCAGACACCCTAAGATACACGGGTTATTTATATTTCCTTAAAATAAGAGTAACACGATAATTATCCACAACCTTATAAGGCATCTTAGATCTATCTCGATATTTCTCTATATTCTACGTGAGCAATAGTTACGAAACACACCAACGATACACGCCACTTCGTGTAGAGCGCATCGGAATGTAAAGTTTCCGCAATACTCGACGTAGCGCCATCATCGCACCGTAAACCCATCAGATTTATGTTAGTTCTCATGTAAATTTCCCAAGTTACCCGTGCCCGTGCGGCCCTACACTAGCTGGGAATCCTCCGTTAATTTATGCCATGGGAAAATGTCGAATGACAGAAGGTAAGCAGGAGGTTTCCACTATTCACGTCGCGGAACATATTGCAGCAGGATTATTGTCGTAACATCGCTATAGGTGGAATGCTAAATCCCTACTGTTAATTATTTACAGAACTAAGCGTCACATGAACGAATATTAGGCACTCAAGTCGATTAAGGGGTCTGTAGTCGCGTTATTGAATTATACATATCACATAAGTACATACGTATGTAGATGCGATACTCCCGGAAGCATTTCATTTGATTGTATACGTGTGATGGTGTTAAATTATTACTATTATCCACCAAAGAATGTTTATACGGTTTAATGAATTTCATCTAATAGATAATGGCAAATTAGTTATTTATCATAAACACATGTAAAGGAATGCCTGGAAAATACCTTTAGATGTGTTTAAATACGTCATGGTAAGCCTGAGATATCATTCACATGTACATTCCCCTTGCACTGCCCTTGGTGCGCTGTCCTCTCGTGGTAGCAATCCATGTACTGCTTGAGAGGAAGGGTGGGAAACTGTACCCGCTTCTTTTCGCTGTCTGACTTTGCAGACAAGTGTTTCTCTCTTTGGGCACGAGTTAGCGCCAGGAATATTCACTTAAATTATAGAGTTAGATATGGCGATAGAAGCAGAGAGGGAATTACATGTGTTGAGCATAAAACCGCTCGAAATCACGCTGATGATGCCGGTTAGGCAGAACATGTCCGTGTGTTAGCGTTTTATGTCTTTTCACATGTCTTTCTCGTGAATGATTTCACCAATACCATGAGAAAAGCTGTATTTACAGCGATTTTGTCGTTGGTGTTATTATATATAAGATTAACCAAAATTGTATAATGGTGTATTAATGCTTGCAAATTATGTACGAGGGCAATCCCAAAAAAAAGGTCTATATTTTTAGAGATACAAAGAACCGTTTATTTTCTATAATTGCTACATCACTTGAAGATAGAAGAATGCTTTATTTTTCAACATAATCGCCACTTCGGTCGATGCATTTTTGTAGACGCTGTGGCAGTTTTACAATGCCCACGTCATACCAGCTTGCCGCCATGCCCTTCAGGAAGCGTTGAACCTCATCTTTCACCTCATTATCAGAGCAGAATCGCCGTCCAGACAAATGTTCCTTCAACTTAGGGAACAGGTGCAAATCGCTGGGTGCCAAGTCCGGACTGTAGGGTGGGTGTGTCATGACGTTCCAACCAAAAATTTGCAGAAGATCCACGGTTTGACGGGCGACGTAAGGACGGGCGTTGTCGTGGAGAATCCTTACACCCTTGCTCAACATCCCTCTTCTCAGGTTCTGAATAGCCCTTCTGAGCTTATTCAGTGTTTCACAGTACCTGTCAGCGTTGACTGTTGTCCCAGCAGGCAGAAAGTCGACCAAGAGTACCCCCATCCTGCCCAAAACACAGTTGCCATGACTTTACCGGCAGATTGTGTTTGCTTGAATTTTCGTGGCTTGGGCGAAGAGGGATGCCGCCACTCGCGTGACTGTTGTTTTGTCACAGGTGTAAAGTGGAATGGCCAGGTTTCGTCACCCGTGACAATCGAGTCCAGGAAGTTGTCCTTTTCGTCTCCATAGCGGCGAAGAAGTTCGCGGGAAGAATCAACCCGTTGCCGTTTGTGGTCTTCTGTCAGCATACGCGGCGCCCATCTTGCACACACCTTCCGATATTGCAACGTTTCCGTTAAAATCCTGTGGATGGTGCTTCTGGAACCAAAATGCAGAGAGCATCCAGAGTGATCCTTCGATCTTTACGCATGAGTTCCTCAACTTTCGCGATTGTCTCGTCGGCAATTGACGGCCTCCCGTTCCTTTCTTCGTCATGAATTTCAGTACGACCGGCTGTTAACTCTCTACACCACATGCGAACGTTTTTGACATCCATGCACAACTGTCCATACACTTCCGTCAATAGCCGGTGAATTTCAACCGATTTAACCCCTTTTGCGTTCAAAAATCGAATAACACTTGGCTGTAACGTTTATCGGGAGCTCCATTTCGAATGGGTACCAAGCCAAGACTAAGCATCCGAGCGAAGCGCATGCGTGCTTATGTGGTAGCGGAGAAGGCACCACGCACAATAGTGTTGCCAACAACCGTATTAAAACTTTTTCTACGTCCCCAAAAAATAGGAGACCTTTTTTTTGGGATTGCCCTCGTATTTTGCAATTTTATCATGTTTTGCTATATTTAACTAGGTATCTGTTTTGAAAACAATAACCTCTCTTTAAGCCTGGATTTTCTTGGAGAGTGAAAGATATCAATATGGTAGTTATTAATAATAATACAATTATTAATAATTCTTTATAAAAATACATATGATTAAATATAGTAGTCAAACCTTGGATATAAATTGTTAGAACGTAAAATATAGACAGGCAAACGCAAAACCGAATAATATTATAGACTGATACGAAAGTAGTGCTAAATACAATATGATGAAACTCTTTCTCCAGGTTTATACTAATTGTTTTAAACGAAATATACTTCTTGTGGGTTCGTTGAACTAAACTTAATGTGTATACTCGTATAGCTTGAACGCATAAAGTAGAATTCGAACAAATTAGAATTAAAACGGATATTTCAAACCAAATTCAGGTTCATATAAATATATTGAAAAGTTAATGGCATATGAAGATGAGCAAATTTAAAGAAAAAAAATCATTGTTAAAGCATACGTAGTAGATTGCCTACAATGGAAGCTCTCAAGGTTGTAATGACGTGTGGCATGAATTTTTACTTTCTTTTGCTTACTGGTCTGTATAGTGATTTTAAATAAAAGGCACGTGTTCGTATTATTATTGTATAGTGACCTCTACTGTCATACAATCCCTTTTCTTGCTAGCGTTGTGGGTCACGTCACGGCGCCACCTTTTATTGATAGTGGTTAATACCGCAACCTTAATTATTCACAACACAAGTGTCAAATTCAGCGTTGAATGAAACTTGATAGGGATGTGTAGTAGATTCAGACATGCAAGCGAAAATATATTTGTCGGCAGAAATTCACTTTACAAGGGTGAAAACCTCATCCGAAAATTGATCAATTCTTTGCTTTTTCGATAAAATTCTTTAAGTTGTTTAAATGTAAGGTTCCTTCATAACACGGTACTGCGGAATATACAAAGTGTTCCATTTAAACCCAACAACTGTGTGATGGCCAAATTTGTAATAATATAGAAGAATATTTTAGATAAAAGTTATTTAAATATGGTCACAATGGTTATACATAGTCTCAGCAAAATGGGGCAAGTTACAGTGTAGTACGGGGAACACCGTGGAGGGACCAAGCGACCGTATCAAGGGCCAGGAGTACATTTTGCAACCTTTTTGGAAGCAACTAAGATAGGGGATGGCGGTTTAAACTCCTCCATTGTACCAGCACATTCACTACAGAATGTTTTGCCGATTGGTGTTCCATTAACACATAACCATCTTTTATCTGAATTCTGCTTTAATTCTTCTTTCAACATAGTCACGAACAGATGGCATAAAGTGTCTTAGCGATGTCCGACTTGATAATGTATAATCCAAATACTTGCTGCAGAAGGCCTGACCTAGTAAAGTGAACGGTACACTGCACAGAATAAAACGAACACCTATATGAAGTATTAATTGTTCGCTGTATCATTTGCCACGGATTGCAGAACAGTTTTAGGTGTTCACTTCCATCTGCTGGTACACGTGAAACGTACCTGAATGCGATATTTTCTAAGTATGTGTGTACTGACAACCACTCACAACGACCAGTGGAATAATACTGAACAAGGGTGCTTTAATACGGGTACTCGATTCTCCGTGCCGCGCGCTTCACCCTTGACGTTGTTCTCCGCACGGCACCAAAACTTGCCCCTCTTTGCCGGGATTAGTATAGAGGGCATATACATCTTCTTCGACCTCAAGAAGAGGATGTATGCGATTACATCGAAACGTCAGGACATACATGGTTCTTCTAAATACCAACACCGAACGCAGGACAAAACTCGAGAGGATAATGGGATATATATATAATAATATTGCTGAGTTTCTCATCACGTGTGTTGTTGGTCCCAAAAAGGACCGTTTCGACTGGGGCGTGTTATTCTAGATAGTAATGGAGATTGGACCCTTCTCTAATTCAGCGCGTCTTAACTTTGAAGATGTTCAATTTAAAAATATAAATGCACATTCCTTTTCATTAAAATTTCTTGAGTTAATCACCATTCCGATTGATTTTTTATGAGCTTATCAGATAATCATATTATGCTCTGAACATTTTTAGTAATTTGTTGAAGCATTCGTAATTGACTTGAACTCGCAACATTTTTGTAACTTTTGGAAAGGCAAAAATACTTCAATGACGCTACTCAAATTATGTTGCCATTTTTCCACCTAATTTCCGCTAGAACATTTAGAAAGTATTTTATTCGAAATATATAGCATTGGTGTTGCAGGATTTTTTAGTTTTATATGCACTTAAATGCTAACAACCAAAGATATGCAGGTATTGCTATTCAGCATTTACACTGCTACAAATAATTGTATGAGGTTGCCATACTCTGCTCCAGTAGAGTTCGTTATCGTAACAAAGGAAGGAAAACTAGAAAAATGTTAGAATAATGATGAGGATACTTCATATACATATGTATATTTGAAATCTATAAAAGTTGAAAAATTAGGATTAATTTTATCAAATAGGAATGTGGGATTGTGTTACACCGCGCCTGTTCTAAATCACGAGCCAAATAAAATATAAAAAATGTATTAACTATAAATTGACTTGCATTTTCAGCAATATTGATAGTAATATTCTGAGAAGTAGACCTTAATAAAACTGCAATTCAAACCGCATCGTCGCTACTACCGCTTATATGGAGGTCCAGAAAATAAACCACGAAAGTTTGACCGAGTTCGATTCAATTAATTGTGCGCTCTGTTTTCCGTCAAGCCCTATTCCCGTGGATGTAATAAAGTCGGGTTCTTTGTGGTTGTCAGCAACTGGTGAGAATAAACAGTGACGTGTTATCTGAACGAGAACGATGCCTTACATTGTATTTCTTTCCCGATAATGTTACGTTTCTGAATGGTATTTCAGCGCGTTGAAGGTTGTTTCGTTTCCGACACTTTCCGTTGCTTTCTGCGAACGAATACTTCCCCTTTCAACGTCAATTCGGAAAAAAATGCAAGTTCGATAATGACGTCTAGGGTTTCACACAGCTGCTTCGTGTCTGAACTAATGTATTTTCAATGGTTTCATGTATTGTACCTTTATAGCATTAGAGTCGTTGATTTTTACTGCCCAAAAGATTGTGTTATATTTTCTCTAATTAAAACTTGCTTTAATTGTGATAATAAAATACTGCAGATACAAAGTATGCAAAAATTATTAATAATAAATATTAATAACCACTCATTATTACCAAGTAGCTCGAAAACGGTCCAATAACAGAACAATGTAATGGAATCACATAATACTATGTGTTCAAATAGGTAAGTATTATCATACATTGTATATTGTATGTGTGTATATATGAGTATATTGGTGTGTGCACATGTGTGAACGTTGACAAGTTTATGTGCATGGTGCAGCATGCATACCAAACATGTAAGTAGATCTCTATTATTTGGCTCAAGTCTAAGGTAGACGATACTTGCAGAGATCCTGCTATCTATCACTCCCAATCCTGGAAAATATGTATATTGAAGACTAACTCATGGCATTTGCCACAACAAATGGGACCAAAAAAACACATGTCCTCAACTAAAAAGGCACAATCATGTTATTCTCTCACAAAGAATGAAATTAGAGACGCATACAAGGCTCACTTGGCAGATGCTGAAATTAATATCAACAGAGATCCTAAGTTGTTCTGGCGCTTCATTAACAACAAGAAAACTTCTTCCAGAATTCCGGGAAGTATGCAGTATGACGGCAGAGAATTTACCCAGCCAAACGAAATCGTGGATGCCTTTTCCAGTGTCTTTGCGAGTGTGTATAAACCTAGTGTTCAAAATGTATCTTTCAACTCTTTTCTCAATTATAATAATTTTTGTGTTCATGCCTTCTCTGAATTGGATGTGGAGAACAGTATCAAGAGACTTAAATCTAATATGACAACTGGAGATGATGGAATACCGAGCTTCTTTGTACGTGATTGTGCTCCTGTTCTGTCCTATCCACTGTCAACTATATTCCACCTAGCGATAAGCAAGTCAACTTTTCCAAAGGTTTGGAAAATTAGCAGAATTACCCCGTATTTAAGAAAGGAAACCGATCTAACATTGCTGATTATAGGCCTATAAGTATACCGCCAAATTTCGCTAAGGTATTTGAACATTTGCTTTACAAAGAAATATCTACCTGCATAACTCCTTTCATATCTGAGCATCAGCATGGTTTTGTTGCAGGTAGGTCGACGATCACTAATTTAGCATGCATTGGCCAATATCTTAGTGAAGCGCTTGATAAGCGAAAGCAGGTGGATGTTATTTACGTAGATTCTTCTAAAGCTTTCGACTGCATTAACCACAAGTTGCTACTACAAAAAATGGACAAATTTGGTTTTGGTGTGGGTTTCCTGACGTTGATTGAGTCTTACCTTACTGGAAGGAAGTGTTATGTCTGCTACAATGGTTATTCCTCTACGCCGTTTTCTCCAACATCAGGTGTTCCTCAAGGTTCAAATCTTGGACCACTTCTCTTCAATTTTTATATAAATGATTTACTATCTCTGTTTACGTGTCACGTCTTAGCATACGCAGATGACGTAAAAGATATTTAATACTGTTGGTAGCATTTTCGATTGTAAACATTTACAAGACAATCTTCTTCGCATTAATACTTGGAGCAAGGTCAATTATCTCCCTCTGAACATCAACAAGTGTACTGTGGTTTCCTACAATAACACTCACACTACTTTATACTATAACTACCAAATTAATGATGCAGCCATACCACGCAATATCAAAACTTTGGATCTTGGTGTTTTGTTTGATAATAGACTGTCATTTACGGAACATATTTCGTCCATGTGTTCATCTGCTTCCAAAACTCTCGGTTTTGTCATGCGTTCTTGCAGGCATTTCTCAGACTTAGGTGTAATGAAACGTTTATATTATGCCTACGTTCGTTCTAAGCTTGAATACGCCTCCATTGTTTGGTATCCCCGTTATTTACACCAAGAGCTTATGATCGAACGCGTTCAAAAGAAATTTCTAAAATATCTCTCCTTTCGAATGGACAACGTGTATCCTGCAAGAGGTATCGAGTATTATAGCTTACTTGTTGAGCATGGTTTTCTATCTCTTGCTGACCGCCGCGAGCGTAACAGTGTGGAGTTTCTTTGCAGGATCCTGAAAAATACCGTCGACTCGCCAGCCCTTCTAGCGCAAATAAACTTTACCGTACCTACTCATCATACTCGCTACTTTAATACATTTCAAGTACCTAGAGCTAATACCAACATTTTGCTTAAGGCACCTCTCAGTCACATGGTGAGTAACGCAAACAAACGGGATCTGGAGCCATTTTTGTGAGTCTTTCTTTTTTTTTGTTTCATTATTATATACATTTTCAGCATGTTATTATTGTAGGCAACACGATTTGAATTATTTTATTTTAAGTAAGAATTGTATTGTAATTTGTCCTGTAATTGGCCCTTGGGCTGTTGGGCAATAAAGGATTATTATTATTATTATTGGCCATTAGTTTGTGTGAAAACCATTTGCAGATTATTTGTCTATGTTTACTCAAGGATACCATTTGGTACCTTAATGACATCATGCCCTACGCTATATTCCTAGGACAGACACCATCATTTTTATAAGAAATAAATTCCAAAGTTCACGCTGGATGCATTCAGTTGCTAAGGTATCACAGATATTCTATGCGTATCAAATCAAAACAGCATATTCAATCTTACTAATAAATTTCATAAAGAGGGAGTACTGGCGGTATTTCGCCTCCAACTTCTAACATCAACCAAAATAAAAAATAACGGCGTGCACCAAACAGTGACGAGAAAAAATATCTGCAATAGGTGAATTAGTAAAATTTTAGAAAAAATTCATAGGTAAATAAAGGACAACAATTTATATCATTACAATTTGTATACTGTTAATACCGTTTTAAATAATGACAAGTTTTGCGATATCCATTAGCTAAAACACATGCACATTGATCCAATTTTATGACTTTCCAATCGCAAATTCTGATATCAATCTAACAGATTTGAATACAATGAAGCAGTCCGTCGCATATCGTACTTCATCACATTTCAAACTAGCATGAAATTGGTTCCTTTTTGTAACAATTTACTAGATTTCCATACGTTCAATACATCCTATTATCGACCGTAACTACATACAATTTATCTCTCCAATTTGACATTTCATTTAGCATCCACAATAGCGGCAAAAAAAAAAGCAACCAATACGTACTTTGTACTCCGAATAATATGCGGTTTATCATGTGAATATGACGACAGTCTGTGTCATAGATGCGATACGCAACGCCATCGTCCACTAAAACAATGTAAATCAAAACGTCAGGTCTGAAGCGTATTGGAAACGGGCGAGTAATATAGAAGCGAATACAATGGGAGCAGCGCCGCAATGAAGGAACAGATAGCGGGTAGGAATTTGAAAGGATTTAATAAATAATCATCTTCAGCGCGATGGATCGGTCGATGGAATTACGATTGCGAGGGTATTGTGCGGTTCTCACGCAACTGAATTTCAAATAGGGTATGGATTTATTAGAACGAAGGTCTATTTGGAAGTTATTTTAATGAAATTGTGGACTTGGTGTATCTTTCTTAGGGAGTTGATAAGGACTTGTACACAGTCTGTGACTACAGTTAATAAAGTTCAAGGAATTTTATTAATCATTTTCATCCATTACACCTGCACCGGTTTGGGAGGGGGAGTTGCATGGGTGAAATTAATACTTTGGTATATATTTTAAAAAATCTAAATATAAAAATTAGCCTAGAGTATTGGCAGTTAATAAGATTTTGGAAGTTAGTACAAAGTGTAAATTGTTGCTTGGAAGGCGTTTTTTGGAAAAAAATATATTTAATAGGCAATTATCCCACATTGGGTATTTGGGAGGTTGTGAACCGTAGCCCAGACTTTACTAGACTTTTTACTTTTATGGGAATAAAAAAGTTTCTTTAATAATAATAATAATCTTTATTTGTCCAACGATAACGATCACTTGCAGGACAATATACAAACAATTAATAGTTACATTGATTATATACCTCATGTGTAATACCATTTCAAATAAATAACATAAACAAATATTCTATGAGTATATTCTATTGAAATTGGTGACCATGCGGAACATAGGCGATTTTACCAAGATATTTGTATTGTGCGTTACGGGAAAATCAAGCGATGGTGTGTAACGTGTTGGTACTCGGAAACCGACATACGGTAATAACGATGGTTTACATTAACATTTTTATAATAGTTTTTTGTGACTTAGTTACAGACTTTGACTCGTCCCATCCAATCCCTATCCAGTCCCTATCCAATTTATTAGGGCCACTTGTTAAAATAGTGATTTTGTTAAAATAACACATGGGCTGAAAAGTTCCGGGCCTAATAAAGAAAACACGGTTTTTTTGGTTCAAAATTAGCTATATTTCATCAACGTAATCTCCATCAAGAGCAACGCAATCATTCCAGCGCCGCTCTAACATTTCAATACCACTTTTGTAGAACGATTTATCTTTTGCCTCAAAATAGGCCTCAGTTTCAGCGATAACCTCTTCATTCGTGCGAAATTTCTTACCAGCGAGCATTTTTTTGAGGTATGCGAACAGCCAGTAATCGCTGGGAGCCAAATCTGGCGAATACGGTGGATGTGGGAGCAATTCGAAGTTCAATTCATGTAGTTTTGCCATTGTTTTGATTGACTTGTGACACGGTGCGTTGTCTTGATGAAACAAAATTTTTTTCTTTGCCATATGCGATCGTTTCTTTGCAATTTCGGCCTTCAAACGCTCCAATAACGCTACATAATATTCACTGTTGATGGTATTTCCTTTCTCAAGATAATCGATGAATATTACACCACGCACATCCCAAAATACCGAGGCCATAACCTTTCCAGCCGATTGTTGTGCTTTCGGGCGCTTTGGACGAGGTTCACCAGTTGCTGTCCACTCAGATGGCGATCGTTTTGATTCCGGAGTGAAATGATGGGTCCATGTTTCATCCATTGTCACATATCGACGCAGAAACGTCGGTTTGTTACCTTTAAACATGGCCAAACACTGCTCAGAATCATCAACTCGTTCTTGTTTTTGGTCAACAGTGAGCAATCGCGGCACCCACTTTGAACAAAGCTTTCTCATAATCAAATGCTCATGCAACATAAAGCCAATACGTTCTTTTGATATCTTTACCATGTCAACTAACTCACGCAACTTCACTTTTCGATCATTCAAAACGATTTTGTTGAATATTTTGATGTTTTCTGGTGTTACCGCCTCATTTGGACGTCCACTGCGTTCTGCACCACCGGTGTGTCTACGACCACGTTTGAAGTCAGCAAACCAACGTTTTATTGTTGTTTCTGATGGAGCGGAGTACCCATAACACTTTTCAAGCCATTGCTTCGCTTGAACGGTATTTTTTCCCATCAGGAAGCAGTGTAAAATTAAAACACGAAATTGTTTTTGATCCATTGTTTTGAAAATAACAAAAGTAGCGTGACTCTTAGCACAATAATTCACAAACTAATGAATAGAATATCATGAAATTTTAACAGCTGTCTTTTGAAGGTTAATACTAACTGAGAGAAAGGTGACTGCAATAAAACTAGCGTCATTTATGTGTTAGGCCCGGGACTTTTCAGCCCATGTGTTATATAATGAAAATGTTTATAGATATCGTCACAATTATATAACTGATATTTTGTAATGTCTTCTTAGGCTCTTATAATTGCTCTTATTCTTTTTGGCATACTGTCTATGCAAGCATTAATGGTATGTCTAATTACAGCATGACTTTGCCACACATCCTCAATATTTCCTACTAATTGCTATTTTGTAGTGTTTCTTCTCGAAGAACACTCGACACGTTCTCAACTGTATTGAGGTCGAGTGAATTTTCCAGCCAAGGTAACACTGGCAGAATGTGCGATTCCAAAAAAATTGGACGGATGTGTAAGAGCCTTCATTCGGATCTAACTCATTGATATACGGCATCAAAACATCCTCCAATACGCCCTTATATTAGTGTTGCTTCATGGTGTCTTGGCAAAACCACAGGGATCCAGGACCCTCGACTGATATACAGGCCCATACCATAATTGACGGAGGGTGTTTCACCACTTTTAGTACGCTAGCTACACCAAACCGGTCAAATGGACGTCGTCTAACAAATTGAGCTCTTTCGGTCATGGCTTCTAGTGTTGACTCATCGCTGAATACGATTTTTAACTAAAAGACATTGTCCAACAAAAAATTGCCTGATTTACATATTCGCTTAATTTAACAACACGTAAACACGGAAAAAACTTTGTTACATAAACAGATAAATATTCTTTCTACAATAGTAACCGATCCAAATAATATTCTATGGATTAACTGTGTCTTTGAATCTTATTTCTGCCCATCTTGTATGCAGTACAGAATGATTGATGAGGGGGATAATAATAGGCAAATGGTGGTTAAATGTCAGTTTCTCAGTTTTTTAGAAAGATGTTTAGGGAATGTATTTAGATAGGTATTCTAATTGTATTCATGAATTTTATACCTGTATCTGCATCGCATTGGAAACACACAATTTATAAGGTGGCCCTAATAAATATATACAGGCACTGTAGTTCTCTATTTTGTTGGTGTCTACAGTGTGAAGTTGACGTTCTCTATTCTAATTCATATAACTCTATTATCCTAGATTTTGAAACTTTATGGCCTTCTTCCTAACACAAAAAATTTTCTCTTCTTTTTTCTCTTGTGCGTTTCCGTAGAATTCCTACACACAAGCCGCTCCCCGTGCCCCTTACTGGCTGCCGCCATATTATTAGGAAATAGTTCGGAATACGAAAACAAAGAGTGCAGTTTGAAATTCATGTTTCATCCCAAAATTCTGGATCTCTGTAGCACGTCGTTCATAATTTTAACATCATGAAGATGTTTACTGTTTTCTAGAATATTCTTAATAGCAGCTTTAAATGCATTCCAGGCATGTTTTCTGTAGGAGTTATAGCAGCTTCAAATTGCTTGTTTTTAACTAGAACTTTGATTTGCGATTCAATGAAAATTCTTTCTTTTACTTTTACTTCAGAAAGAGCAGGAGATTTATCGATGAAATATTTAAAACAGTCACCGCCTTTGTCAAGTGCTTTCACGAATTACATTATTGCATCAAGTTTCATACGATGAGGTGGCAGAACAATTTTCTCAGGATCAATTAGATTACCTCCTATTATCATCTTACTGACTCTTTCTTTTGGGCCTTGTTTCCAACGTTTATCTCATGCCCCACTATCTCACTTTCAAACATAACATTTGGAAATTTTGAAAATCGTTGTTGCTTCCGTGATATTGTGCAAATCGTTATTGCTTCCGTAATATTGTCCAAATCACTTTTAAATCTCCACACATGAACTACTGACATTCAGCATATTTAATTTTCTCCAAAATATACCCAGCGGGAACTATGAAAAGTTCCTGTTCAGTTGCATTAAATATGCTACTGGAACTGAAAAAGGTGCTTTACCATTATGCAGCAGCACAGCTTTTAAAGTGCCTTTACCAGAACCTATAAATATTACTGTAGATCTGTAAATTTAAAATGCAAGAATGTTTTTATTTCAAATGCTAGTATAGGAGTTTACTACTGTGCAGCAAACCAACATTCTCTTAGCAACATTTTGGTGTAACAGCAACTTTCAAAAATACCATCAAGAATGTTGCTCTTAAGAGCATCAGTTGTTTCTAGATTAACAGCATAAATTATTTGTTTTGAATAACTCTAAAAGAAAAAATCCATGATCGCGTGATTTTCCAGTCAATTGATGTTTTCTCTGCAAAAAATTCCATTGCCAAATCGTTAACGTAAAACCACTGTTGCTTATGAGCCTGTATGAGATGCAGTATCGTCTTGCTGAGATCACATATTCCCAACATCAATACTATCCAACTAGTCGAGTAAAAAATGTGTATATTTCGATATCTAGCTCCAGTATCGGCATATCCGCCTTATTTTCCAAAGAAATAAGACCTCATCCCTCCTCCAGCTCAGAAACCATTCCACACAGTTACTTTCTGTGGATCCAACGTCTTTTCAGTACTTTTAGTGCGTTTTCTTCGCCCCAAATTCAGCAATTTTCTTTATCTACGAATCAATCAAGTTGAAAATGAGCTTCATCCGTTTATTGTTGTCTGCTCCAATTTAGGAATTGAACGTCATCAAAAGTCCACTTATTTCTTAAGTTATCTAAATCTATAAACATTTAGATGAAAATCTTTATACAAAACTCTAAGTAAGAAGAATTCCGAATAACAGTAGTGACATTTTCTTCTAAAAAGCCATTAGGATGGTCTGTTTTAATTTTATTGACCTTTTACCGTACAAGTTTTGTCAAATTTTGTAATAATTTTTCGAATGATCATATGTGACGGCCAATCTTCTTTTTCATATTTTGTACGGAATTTGCTTGCAAATTTTGGATAACTTTTACTAAATTTAAAATAATATTTAATAATAAACAGGTGTTTTCCATTTTTATTTTTTTGGTGGTGAGCAGCCCAACCAAGTAATAAGCTGTTTTAGCTTGACATAACTACAGGAGCCTTATGAAATGTAGTATCGATAAGGTTCTAAATACGAAGCAGCTTCCCAAATAACCGTAAATAATATTTTTCTAGCGCAAGTAATCAGAGTTTTCAACTGGAAAGATGAGAATCGATTAATCTGCACAATATTGAGGTGTAAATCGAGCACCA
The DNA here is from genome assembly GCA_023509865.1 of Trypoxylus dichotomus. Taxonomy (NCBI): domain Eukaryota; kingdom Metazoa; phylum Arthropoda; class Insecta; order Coleoptera; family Scarabaeidae; genus Trypoxylus; species Trypoxylus dichotomus. The sequence continues at coordinate 44,256,491 of CM042081.1, forward strand.
AGTGAGTTACAGCAACACCTAAATATACATCGATTGCATTAAACTATCCCACCGAATCCAGGTATCGTAAGTTAATCTTCTATACAGCTTTGTTAACGCTTCCGTATACACACATCGACGTAATTTAAAGGAATGACCTAGCGCAGTATCTATTATAAAGAACGTTATTCAATATATTTATGTTTTTCGCAATAATAAAGACGCAAGCTTATCCAGTACACATAAATTCCGACGGTATTGTATCCAACTGCATTGTTTGTGTACGGCGAGCTCAAAGCGGATACGATTTATAACCTTCAATAAACGGCGTTAACGTTTTCCTCGTTTCCGAGAGTTTTTCGTCTGTTTTTCTTGCATTTTTTTTCCGATGCGAATTTTTTTCTCGACGTTGCTCGTTAGGAAAACGTGCCGCTGTATTTCTATGGTGTATGCTGGAAGGAATTAAGGCAAATCGTCTGGAAAGTTTTATGGTTTATTGGCGTAGAATTTCGATATGCATGTATCGGAAAGCCGCATGTTTCGTCGGCGTGTTTTCCGTTTAGCAGAGACGTTTATCATACGCGACACGAACCAATTTTCTTAATGGAAACGTGCGAAACGCTTCGCTTGACAATGTTAGATTTATGTCTGTCAATTGTTTACGCTCTCGCTAGAGCGGAATATGTAGGAAGAAGGATACGGAAATGTTTTGTAGACTGACATGAAACGTTCCTGTCATTTATCTTTATTGCATTAAATACATCATACTAGGGGAGGTCCAGAAGTTCGTGGAATGAAAGTGTTTTAAATAAAATAAAACAATAAATCTATTTTCCTTTTCAATATAATCACCCTTAAGCACAATACATTTATTAGATCTGTGAGTTAATTTTTCTAAACCATCATAAAAGTATTTTTTATTTTTCGCCTCAAAATGGGCTAAAGTTGCCTCCTTTACCTCATTGTCGTAGGAAAACTATCTTCCACCTAAGTCTTTTTTTAAATTGGGGAACAAATAAAACTCACTAGGTGCCAGGTCTGGACTGTAGGGCGGATGGACTAGGTCTGGATTGTTGATTGAAAGCCATGCTTGGGCAGAGCAGCCATTGCAACTTTGCTCTTGTGAACCGGCGCATTGTCTCGCAAGAGCAACACAGCCTTGGTCAATTTTCCTCGACGTTTTTCCTTGATGGCCTCCTTTAATTTTTCTAATATCGCTGCGTAATATTCTCCGGTTATGCTCCTACCTTTTTCTTTGTAATCAATCAATAATATCCCCTCACAATCCCAAAAAACAGTAGCCATCAACTTTCCAGCCGATTTTGACACTTTGAATTTCTTTGGCGGTGGTGTCCCCTTTTTATGCCATTGCACGGAATCCTGTTTGGACTCAGGCTCAAAGTGATGAATCCATGTTTCATCTCCGATAACAATCCGCTCCAAAATCTGTGCAGGTTTGTCTCCACACAGCTCCAAAAATTGTTTGGACGCGGAAATTTTTGCACTTTTTCGACGATGTCTGATGTAGTGGCCTCAACTGGCCGTCCTGAGCGGGGGTCGTCTTCAATCGACTCCCGACCATGTTTAAAAAGATCATGCCACTTATAAATCATTGATTTACTAGGGCACTGTTCCCCATAAACGGTTTCCATTTCATTCAATATGGTGTGAACGTTCTTTCCTTGCTTTGTAAGGAACTTTATCACAGCACGGTGTTCAATTTCTTTCATAGTTTCAGTTTTCTTTCGGATTGACTAGCTTAGCAGGCAACTATTCGTAAACGACTGACGCTATAGGGCTGCAACTTAACTTATATACTAATGAATATTCCTGGCGCTAACTAAGGCCAAAAGAAACACTTGTCTGCAATGTCAGACAGCGAAAAGAAGCGGATACAGTTTCCCACCCTTCTCTCGAGCAACACTTAAGATTTCTAGTCCCGTGAGGGCAGTTCGCACCAAGGGCCACTGCATGGGGAAACTGCACATGTGAATGATGTATTTAAAACACATCTAAACGAATGCCTAGAAAATAACACCAAGACACGAAAACGCGTTATATTATAAACCAATGATTTACACAGCAGTTGCCAAAAACTAAACTAGAATTACCTAAAATAATCTACAAAATCTGGCTTATGAAATCTTATCCTAAATAATTTCTAAAAGAATAATTTTATGAACTGCTTTCGGCAAATATAAGGTAAACTAACATCCAAAAACAATATTGCTTACTGTAATTATTACTAAAGCAATTGGGTATCCGTTTTTGTGCCAAATGTAGTTTTAATTAATATTATATGGAGTGTCCTGGTTATGTTATTGTTTTTAACGTTATAAATAGCATGTTCACACTTTTTTCTCTTTTAAGTAAAAAATACTCTGCCGGAGTTACGCTGATTACCTATTTGCATTCACAATTACTATTATTCAATACGTTCAAGCTAAAGCTCTGTTTTGGTATTCAGCAACAAATGATTGCATTCATGCGCGAAATGTTTAGTTTACATAACGCAAGCAAAGTATCATATTATGCGTTAAATCAGCATTTATGAATGTTTGCATGGAATTCGCTGGAATGGAAGTAGCGCTGTAACAAGCAGCATGTCATCCAGTATCATATTGCAAGGCGAGCTTCAACCTTGTTTACGATACAAGTTGCAGCGCCAACTAGCGTACAAGAGACAACGACAGCATATTTTCATTATTTTATTGGGACCTGAAGTCTAAACTTTACGACGAACTAGCTTCGATGGAAAAGCGTTGGTTACTTGTGTATTTTCCCGTTAAATATACGCTACATCGAATCGCCCAAGCGCAACACCGTGCGCTTGAGCCAATTAAGCTGCTTTGTCAGCATCGTAAAACGCGTTATATTTACTGTTGAGATTTGTTTTAAGACTTGAAGTTGCGATAGAGCATTGATCAGGTTTCTTAGATAAAACTAATGTATGAGTCTCTTTGATTCGATAAAATCGGGTTGGTAGCAACGAAGAGAACTAAATTGTGCTGTTAAATTTGCTATGGTTATCCAAACGAGCATGGATTTCTAATAGAAAACTTCTTGTATTTAGTTACAACGACACCTGGGAAACTGTGAATCATAAAAAAATGATGGAATTATAAGAGAATAAATTTGATACCGATTTAGTGAGTCTTAAATCAACAGTTTTAGCTCTGCAAGAAGAGTTCTTCTTCTGCGGCTTCTGGTTCCACGAATTCCTTGCTCGCCACGAAGGAAATTATTCATGAAGTTTCTGAACGGGAAAAGCGGAAAAGTAATATTGTTATTTTCGGTGTCCCCGACATGAAAAATCCGTCAAAGGATGAACACGTACCAAATGAGCGAAACCCCGTTGCTGACGTTTTTGATTATTTGAAAATTACAGTTTCCGACTTCAAAACCAGTAAACTTGGCAAATTTGATAGCATCAGAGCCGACTCCAATAAACAACGGAAAATCAGTCTTTCGTCTCCGGAACTGTATCTAAAATACTGGGTAAATCTAAATTTCTAAAAGATCGTGCTAGATTTGTTGAGTTTTCGATTTCACGGGATGGCCCACCGTTTGAGCAGAAGTTGAACAGAACTCCTAAGGCTGAGCTTATAGAACGTAAAAATAGTGGAGAAAAGATGCGTGGATTAAATATATACATGGTATTTCTCCAATTATGTCGACTTTAAACTAAATACACCCAGCAAATGTTCGCAACAGCATTTATACTATCTCCTTCTTAGGGAAACTTGGCTTTATGCTTCAATATCTAATAACGAATTTATTTCTCTATGTCACTCTGTGTAGTCTATGTAATCGTGGCTCTTTAGCTACTGGCCGGAATGTAAGAGGTGGAGTTTTGATGGCCTTTTCAAATGACATTACTTACGATATCGTTGACACCTCGATATTTGATACATCAGTACCCTTAACTGATATATTAATAACTAAAATTGGCTTTGAAATTGGTTATTACTTTAATATTATTTTATATTCCTCCCTATATGGATCACAAATCTTTTGAACGTTTCCTTAATTCACTCGAAATCTTAGCTTATTCCTATCTTTTGTAGAGTCTCCGAACCTGCGCTAATTCAATAGTATTTTGAATTCGAATAGTAGAGTTTTAGATTTAGTTTTGTCCAGTTTTGATTCTGAAGTGGAAGTTTTGCAAGATTCTCACCCTATCTTAGTTGAAAATAATCACCACCCCAATGCCAAACCTTCCAAGGTATTTCCGTTTCCTTCTAACAATAACCTTCGGTATAATTTAATAAACCAAATTATTACAACCTTTACTCTGATTTATCCACAACCAATCGGTTATTTCTCACGAACCACCAAATGATAACTTGGCTCTGCAGGGGTTTTACAACAAATTGTACATTATCTTTGATCGATCTGTTCCTATGCTTGGTTCAAATTACAAGATTCGCTACCCCTTTTGGTTCTCCCCTGCAATAAAAAAGAGACCTAAGACTGATGGCCTATTAACACAAAAAATGGAGAACGACGCAAAGGCATTGTTATAGAATGGAGTTTCAGAGATTACGTAAATTGATTAAGATAGACATTAGTTTAGCCTATAACTCATGCTTTTCTACCTGAGTCTTTGCACACTGATATTCAAGATATTGATTCCAGCTTACCACCGCTGTGTTTGCAGTCTGTTTCGGTAGATTAAGTAATACAATGCATCAAGAGTTTAAAGAACTCATTTACAGCTGGTGATGACAACATTTCTTGCTTTTTTGTGAAGGATTGTGCTACTATATTTACCACTCCTCCATGTATAATCTTTAATCTAGCCCTACACACGTGTTCCTTTTCTGATATGTGGAAGGAGCCAGAATTTCACCAATCTTACAATGACGTCAAAAAACAAAATTCGATAACGTGGTGTCGGAATGATTTTCATATTTCAACATTGACAACATTGATAGTATGAAGACCCGGATGTTTGAAGTTATTTTGAATAAGGTATCCAGTTTAGAAAGAATTATAAATTTATTTTATTTATTAATTTTATGTTAATGAATCTATAGAAATTTAGCTGCTTCGAGTTACCATTATTGTAAATATTCTGTGTATAAAATGTAATAATTCCTTTAATATTATTTTTTCTTGAATTTGTGTTTATTTCTAGTTCTTTGTGTCTGTGTTAGCTTCGATGAATAATTTTGTGAAGATATTAGGAAAACCAAATATTCTACTCAAAAGCTAATATGAAAATATAGAAATTTCGCTGAATGTACCAGTGTCAATATAAAGCGTACATTTACCACTAGAAATCAGGATTTATCTTGTAGCCGAGCCTCCTCTAGCGCTAAATTGTTATAGGGACAAAGCTACGAAGCTCGCAAAGGAAATTCATTAAATATCTCTATAATCTGGATTCGTATAGTTTCAGTTACAGTCAAAGAGACTTGTAAATCGCAGTAGTACGAAATTACTACAGGAATTTCCCGAATCCTACATCGGTTAAGTAGTCTAAGAGGAATGTAAATTCGGATGGTGTCAAAATCTCAGCCCCCGGAGGGCAATTACATTATTTCTAATGGCCAGATTAATTCAAGACCCTTGCTTTAACATTTTATGCCGTATTCAAGGAAATTCGGAACGACAAATCGCCCGTAATTTATCATTGAAGCCGCCGGGTTACGTCGGAGGACTTATTTACTTTGTACCGCAAATCCTCTCGGACCTCGGGTTGTTGTTCGGAAAAAGTGCCGCGTCGGCAGACATCTTACGTCTAGTCGGCCGAGCGTTGAACCGATTTGCATTTTGCGACGACGAAAACACGCCAACAGTGGAACCGATGTTATAAATTATACTTGCAAAATTGAGCCCTCGCAATTCGAACCAGCGACGATTTTGAAGACTCCTCGGAGACGGAATATTCTTCCATTTTGTCTCATTTGTTTCAGCGATTGCCAATATGTTACAGCATCTTACTTTTGGCTTTCGAAGAGCGTTGTTGGAAGGTGTCATATCAGCAGCAATATTTTACGGCGTTCGAGAATTATTACTGGAAATATTTTCGTGGAAATACTAATCGTAAATTAAATTTTATTCGTCATATTGCCGCGTTATAAAACGTGACCCAAATGCGAATGTAAACAAAGTATTCAATATCTCGTATAATATCTCTGTTTACATCAGTTAACCATATTTCCGCGGTTTCCTGCACAGGTTTATTTAATTTCTTTTTTCTTAGAAATGAAATTCGTGGATTGAAAACAAACTACTTCCGTGGTTACAGCACAAAAAACGTTACAGAATTGCAAAACCATATGGTATATGTACGAGGGCAGATCCTCATGCCCCACGCTTCACCTACTTCTAATTGGTTGTTTGGTTTATGTTTTTTACATTTATTAGCTGACACATATATAGTATCTACATAATATCAAGTTTGTATCTGTGTTGCACTGTGACCAATTCTTGAATTGTGTATCGCCATTGTTCATAAAAATGGATTCTGCCGAACAAAGAGCCGTAATGAAATACTTCTAGGAAAAGGGCATGACTCCAACTCAAATTCATAAAGACATTATGGCAACTATTGGTGAGTCTGCAGTTTCTTATAATATAGTTAAATGTTGGTGTCGAGATTTTAAATCCGGAAGAACATCCTGTGAAAACGCTAACAACATACAAAGGGATTAAAAAGGTATACGATATCGTAAGGATACAAAAAATTGATTTATTTTTGCTACTATTGTAAATAATTGATTTTATGACGTGTATCATGCCAATTGGAATATTAAAATCACATCACTCTATAGTAGGTTCCATGGAATCAAGGGAAAAAAGGCCAAAGATACAAAGAACATATCCTTCATTGAGCTGGGCTACAAATCGTCACCTAAAATACGAAATCATCAAATGAAGAGATCACTAACATCGTATTCGGAAATATTCCTGGAACAAGGAATCCGAAGGCATTAATTTCGTTTTCACCACGTAGAGCAAACACATTGCCCTCTTCCAGCAAAATGAACCTCAAGGTATTGAGACGGTTATTTCAGGGTATCATTTATACAAGCATAAGAACGTTGAAGATTAATTCTGTCGTTTATGTCAGGAACGCCTAGGAAATGTAGAAATCGTGCATTGCTATCAATTGACAAAACGATCTCTTAAAATTAGATACAAAGAGCATTTGGCTCATTTTAAATTTAGAAGGTTTGACAAATCTAGTGCCGCCCTACATATGCTAGAAACAAATCATAATGTTGATAATACAAACCTAATTCGAAGTGCAACCAACAATATTTATTTACATTGTTATGAAGGCATTGACGACAACTCCAGAACGATGACAAAGGTGCGGAATGCATTAACCGAGGAAATACAAAAACGCACCGAAATAAGACTATGCGACTCACTTAACCCATTTTTATTCAACATGATTATGGATAAAGTAATCGAAAAGCTACCTAAAACAGCAGGCCACAAAATGAGTAATACTCACTTCAATGCTGTCTACTACGCAGATGATACGGTGCTAATCGCTGACTCTGAAGAGAACTTGCAAAGAATACTTCACTCCTTCAATCAATCAGCAAAAAGACTTGATATGATCATTAACACTGATAAAAACAAATGTCTAGTAACATCCAAAGAACCGGTAAGAGTTTAAGATAACTGGAGGTTGACCAAAGAATGATCGAGCAAGTGAATCAGTTTTAAGTACTTGGGGGCTGATATAAAAAGCTCTGGACATCTAGATAGTGACGTCCGGGACCAGACAGTGAAAGCATTTCAAATCTCAAGTTGGTTAAGAGAGATCGTATGAAGGAACAAATACCTTAAAATGAAGAACAATGTGAGGGTTTACTCATGAGCAGTAAGGCCGGTAGTAACATACGCTGCTGAAACAAGATCGGACATCTCCAAAACATAGCAAATTATGCGAACAGTCGAAATGAAAATAAAAAATGCATTCGTGCAGAAACACTACTTGACAGAACCAGAAGACCTACAAGAGAGCAAAATACAAGACGTGGGAAAATGGGTGAGAATACGAAGAAAATCCTGGAAGAAGCGCGTAAGCAGAATGAGCGATGATAGACTGGTAAAAAGTGCCAGAATAAATAATCCTGTCGGAAAATGAAGTCAGGGCAGACCATTAAAAGGCTGGAAACAACGCTAAACATCTACATCCGCAGATGCATAGGAATAAAACAGGCAGTAGCCTACCTACCACTTGTAGAAAAGAAGAAGAGAAGAAGTTAGGAAAGCATAGAAATTAGCAAAAACAAATATGTTTTGATGAATACAGATTTAGGCCCTCTGTATTCCAGCTTTTACTCCTTATTGAACCATGGATGACAATATGCAGCCGACCATAACGTTAACAGGATATAAATAGCATTAGTTTAGTTTGTTAGTTCAATATTACTGCTGAAAATGATAGCTTAGCTGTCAGTACATGAGTCCAGTTTTTAGTGAAGCATTGTGGTTAGGGAGAGGGTAAAGACTTTCAATGTACCAGTGCCATAGTGTTCGAGTTTTCCCATTTACATACACCAGGATATGATTAACCTCAGTTCATTTAAATGTAGAATTGAACCTGTATCTCTTGCAAAAGAAAGGTCTCCAGAAATCCTTGTATGGTAGAATATAACGCATTGTCTACTTTCATTCCTTCAAGACGTCTTCCCTACTGAATTAAGAAGGTAGCATTTTGAATAGAAACTTGCAATTTCCCAAGTATTCTGTCCTCTATTCAATGTACATCATCTAATTATAACAGTTATTTCCCGAAAAATACGCTATTTGCATTACAATGAATATACTAATTAAAATAAGACACTACAGGATATTTCCAGAGTCTCTCGATATAATGGTAGCTATTCACGCACGGCAGAGCACAATACCACAAAATTATTATTCAAGCGTGAATGTATTGTAACCGGTAATAATCCTTCAGGAAGTTTCCGCGTAATTATTCAAGCCCGTTTAAAGTTTCCCTAGCGCAGGAGGTTATTCATTTCCGAAGTATTAATAATCTTTGTGTTTTGATATTCTGACGATTTTCCAACAGCCAAATACATGTATAATTCATCAATGACGGTACAAGACGACCTCATACTAATTTGAACTAACAAAGCAGAATCCGGAAGCGGATGTGCTTATAATTCGCTGTAATTTATTATATCCATTGAAGGAACAAAACGCAATGTTGGATTTTTACTGGAGCTCTTATTAGATAAATTAGGTGCTTCGTTGGAACATTTCTGCGTTTCAAATTAAATGGGATACTGAGATTAATGGTTCCTTCCGAAGTTATATTTACGTTTAGCAGGAAAGGAAAAATTGATTTATGCATATTTTTGTTATTTGGATTAATCCGTTTAAAAATATTTGTATTCGGAACTAAAAAAAGCGAGTTCTGTAAAATAATTGCTTAGTAGTATTTCGAACTGAGATACGGTAAATAAAATTCAAAACAAATATATTCTAGAAAAAATGATTCATTTCATTCACGTTAAGAATGCAGTGAAGCAACACTAATATAAGGGTGTATTGGAGGATGTTTTGATGCCGTATATCAATGAGTTAGATCCGAATGAAGGCTCTTACACATCCGTCCAATTTTTTTGGAAAGGCACATTCTGCCAGTGTTACCTTGGCTGGAAAATTCTCTCGACCTCAATACAATTGAGAACGTGTCGAGTGTTCTTCGAGAAGAAACACTACAAAGGAGGATGTGTGGCAAAGTGATGCTATAATTAGACATACCATTAATGCTTGCATAGACAGTATGCCAAAAAGAATAAGATCAATTATAAGAGCCAAAGAAGACATTACAAAATATTAGTTATATAATTGTGACGATATCTATAAACATTTTCATTATATAACACATGGGCTGAAACGTCCCGCGCCTAACACATAGATGACGTTAGTTTTATTGCAGTTACCTTTCTCTCAGTTAGTACTAACCTTCAAAAAACAGCTGTTAAAATCTCATGATATTCTATTCATTAGTTTGTGAGTTATTGTGCTAAGAGTCACGCTACTTTTGTTATTTTCAAAACAATGGATCAAAAACAATTTCGTGTTTTAATTTTACACTGCTTCTAGATGGGAAAAAATACCGTTCAAGCGAAGCAATGGCTTGAAAAGTGTTATGGGGACTCCGCTCCATCAGAAACAACAATAAAACGTCGGTTTGCTTACTTCAAACGTGGTCGTAGAGACACCGATGATGCAGAACGCAGTGGACGTCCAAATGAGGCGGTAACACAAGAAAACATAAAAAAAATCCACAAAATCGTTTTTAATGATCGAAAAGTGAAGCTACGTGAGTTAGCTGACATCGTAAAGATATCAAAAGAACGTATTGGCTTTATATTGCATGAGCATTTGACTATGAGAAAGCTCTGTTCAAAGTGGGTGCCGCGTTTGCTCACTGTTGACCAAAAACAAGAACGTGTTGATGATTCTGAGCAGTGTTTGGCTATGTTTAAACGTAACAAACCGGAATTTCTGCGTCGATATGTGACAATGGATGAAACATGGATCCATCACTTCACTCCGGAATCAAAACGATCGTCATCTGAGTGGAGAGCAACTGGTGAACCTCGTCCAAAGCGCCCGAAAGCACAAAAATCGGCTGGAAAGGTTATGGCCTCGGTATTTTAGGATGTGCGTGGTGTAATATTCATCGACTATCTTGAGAAAGGAAATACCAACAGTGAATATTATATAGCGTTATTGGAGCGTTTGAAGGCCGAAATTGCAAAGAAACGACCACATATGGCAAAGAAAAAAATTTTGTTTCATCAAGACAACTCACCGTGTCACAAGTCAATCAAAACAATGGCAAAACTACATGAATTGAACTTCGAATTGCTCCCACATCCACCGTATTCACCAGATTCGGCTCCCAGCGACTACTGGCTGTTCGCAGACCTCGAAAAAATGCTCGCCGGTAAGAAATTTCGCACGAATGAAGAGGTTATCGTTGAAACTGAGGCCTATTTTGAGGCAAAAGATAAATCGTTCTACAAAAGTGGTATTGAAATGTTAGAGCGGCGCTGGAATGATTGCGTTGCTCTTGATGGAGATTACGTTGACGAATAAAGCTAATTTTGAACCAAAAGAACCATGTTTTCTTTGTTAGGCCCGGGACTTTTCAGCGCATGTGTTACATAACGTTATACAGTAATTTGTCCTGAAGTAAACCTCTCCGTTGGTAATGTCCATCAATTTTAATGGTATGGTTGAAAATAAGCAATTCAATATATACAAGAGAAAGCCCAACAAGGAAGAATGTTGGTGATTATGAACATACATAATAACAATACTGTATCCAAGTCCATCGAATGGCTTCAGAGTACGTTGCAACACACAATATTCTTAAATCTTGCATGGAATTTGGTTATTGTCAATGATAAAATTAGGTGAGCTGCTTGGTGAAAAAGAAAACAGCACTGCAAGTATACTTATCTACTGTACCCCGACTGCAGTAAAACCAATGTACATTTTCAACGACAGTACAGTCGGTAAATAATTGCACATCTGACACAAATTTCATACGAAGAAATTACATCAATTTCTCCTGTGTGAATATGCCTCGCCCATTAGCCAATGGCAAGCCCGTATTTTTAGGCCTATCTATTCCAAGTCTGCATTCTTAACGTGAAGGGAGTATAAGTATCAGTAACAATAGATGTTATGTGCCTTTATTGCATATAATTGGAGTGCTTGCTTTATCATCATTTTTCAAAACACTTATATTGCTTTCGAGATTAGGCTTACGATGGCTGAGTATAATCTTCGTTATAAATAAACTGACAACGTCGATGAGGATCTTATCATTCAAAGGATTGTTGAAAAATTATATTTAAATATTTTAATTTATAAATTAATTCGGTGCAACCACCTGCGAAAGACAAAGTTCAACATTCTATAAGATAGTATGCGAGGTGGACGAGCTCAAGACCAAATTAGCAGAAGCAAATAATGTGAACAGAGGTCTTGAAATCTGTTCGCGTGAGAACAATCTATGAATATACTTGAATAGTAGTGAATCCTTCTATTAAGGAAATTGTATTTAATACTAGATTCAAGCTGACGTGAACTAAAATATTCCTCAAGAAATATTTAACCGCTCAATCGATGATATTAATAAAAGAACGCGAAATCAGCAGAAATTGTTATATATTTTTTCCTATTCCTCTTTTAATATTCCAATTGTAAATTAAAAACCACATTCAATTGCCCTATGAACTTGTTATTTAATGTACTGTACTAAGAGTATCCTTAAATTGCCAGCTAAAACCTTTTTAAAAGACGAACTGAAGAGGGCGCGCTTTTTCCCTACAGACTCTTTTGAAACCAATAACATCGATCAGACCTCGAATTGATTAGCCATCATGATGAAGTGCTTGCGTGGTTGCAATAAAGCAAGCACGGTATCCTTCTATTATCGATAACTGCTGAGTCCATACAGTAATCCATTGAAATTGCACGGAAGTCAATTGTAATAGGGAAAAGGAGCAGGATATACAATCGCATCCGATAAAATACTCGATCGGCGTATTTCGATTTGCGGATTTAATAACTGGGAAAAGACGCTTTTATTGCGCGGTGGATCCAATGTTTGCTTTTGTAGAACTTGCTTTTCTGATTTTTTTTGCTGTGTCTGCGCTAACTTGTTTCAGATAAATTTCCTATGACAATATATCGTATAGAAAGACATCAGTTACATTTCGTTATGCGAGCAGTATGCTCTATTTATATTAAGGACTGCACCTGTCGACATCTGGAAGAATTTGAAGTTTGAAAATCGAAATCTTGACGTTTGGCTTATAGATATTTCGTGACAGGTACTTGTAAGCAGTTGTATCCTCACTTTGCTTTTCATTAATACATATTCCACCTCCAAAGTACTACGTTTGTCATCACTTGGGGTTTTGAGATGTTAATTTTCAATCCTATTTGTTCAGAGACCACGTTCAGCCTTTGTAACATTTACTGGGCTTTAGCTTTTTTATACTTGCATACGTATTTCAATGCCGTCAAGTTACTGAGTTAATAATGAGCGAGCTTTCCCAGTTGCGAACTAACCACTACCTAAAAAGGACCTTTTAGTCTAGGAAGAAGGTGGGAGTCAAGGCCTTAAATCATGGGTGCATATCATCATCGAGTGGAGTTCACACATACCACATCCACCACATAGCCATAACAGCATCGAATGATTACTATCTTTTCCATAAGCTAAAGGATTTCTTTGGCACTAACCACTTTACAACTGATAGAGACTCATCCTCTAATTAACAGTTGTCTGAGAGGAAACATGTTCTTTACCCTCTGGATACCGTGGGTGCAAAATGACAATATATAATAATGAAAATCGAAAATATTCTTGTTTCACGGATTTCAAAATACCTTAATTAGTTTTCAAGTCAAGTGTCTACGGTGTTGTCGCCACAATCCAGCGGTCTCTTTTGTATTGTTTATCAGTTACATTAACGTTGTGTTAATCACAAGCTTTTATAAAAGCATCGAAAAATTATTCTGTATTCCAAATTATATTTCGACAAGAAAGTGTAGGGGACTCTCCTCTTATCACGAATTTACTTCAATTATAATTCTCTTAAATTGCAAATAAATAATTGCTACTTTCATATTCTACAGACAGACACGGTAACATTTATTTACGCTTCTAGACTTTATTTCATGCTACGACGAGAAACGGGTACGTACGATGTTGTCATTTCGAATAGACTAGTTTGCGTACACATCCCTATCGCAATACGATATGCAAATAACATTTCAGCAAGTTTCACGTGAAACGAGAGGACAGTGTGACATGTCTGTACGTATTTATGTATGCGGCATCTTCCTATGGGAATATCCACCTTGAACTGCCTCTAGATACGAACATAATAAAAATAATGGCTAGACAACTAATATTTATTCCATTCTATGGAATTGTGTGAATTCCGTCGAGGCACGTGCACATAAAATTGACGCAGGATGTGGATTATATGAATCATCTATTTATTCACGTTTATTCATGTTACGTTGGAAAAGTGCTAACGTTTTGATAAACGATCCAAGATCATTCTGTAAGCTTGTGGGATCTAACCTAAATATGTCTAGGATATCGGGCAAACATTATCATAATAACAAAAAGGAATTCGATAATCCTCAAGGCTCTGTAAACTTCTCAAGTTATTAGAGATATGTATATTAATGTGTCATTGTCGAGTACATTTTAGTTTAAGAATGATGTTGTAGCAAGATAAGAATTTATATTCGAACACAATAATATTCCCAGTTTCTTTGTTTGCTGCATCATGACATAAAGATTGTAAGTTATTACTTAAAACTTGTATCATCCCTGTCATTTGAAACGCTGTTAAAATCTGGCGTAGGCATTGCAGGAAACTGTAGATCTATAACTATCCTACCCAATTTTGCGCAAATCATTAAGGCTCCTACATTCGATTGCATTCATATTGCACTAAATCCAAGCGACTTTTGTCTATTGAACAATATACGAGGGGACCCTGAAATGTTTCCGGAATCGGCAAGAGATGGCGCACGAGGGTTGAAATGGACTCATTGGTCGGGAAGGACAACCCTCTTTATGGCAACCGTCAAAACCTTAGACGTCTAATGTCAGTAGTTGTTGTTTAAGGGTGTGTTTTATGTAACAAGTCAGGCGGTTTCGCAAAAATGGATAAAATCGAATTTCGTGCAGTGATAAAACACTTTTGGATGGCTGGGAGAGTGGCAATGGAAATTCCAAATATTTTGCTAGAGGTTCCAACGCAACGCAATCCAGGGAATTTTTTCATGCCTTTCGTAACCATGGATGAGGCTTGGATCCATCACTACACAACGGAGACCAAATAACAGTCGAAGCAGTGGACTTTTCCGGGCGAATCGGTTCCGAAGAAAGCAGAAACCGTTCCATCGGCAGTAAAGGTCATGGCGACCATTTTTTGGGATTCCCAAGGTGTGATCCTCATCGACTGTTTGCAGGAGGGAAGGACGATCACGGGGCAATACTACAGCGATTTATCGAACCGATTCGATGCATTATTGAAGGAGAAACGGTCTTATTTGCAGCGGAAAAGGAGCGACAATGCACTGGCTCATTCACCCCGCATCGTCGTGTCAAAATTGAATGAATTGTGTTACGAATTAGTTCTCTCATCCTCCCTATTTACCGGACCTAGCCCATAGTGATATTTTTCAATTCCCAAACCTGAAAAAATCACCGGGAGGTAAAAGATTTGCCTCAAATGAGAAGGTCATCGCCGCTATAGATGTGTATTTTGCAGACCTCGAAACATTTTACTTTTCCAACGGGTAGAACACCGTTTAAAATCGTATATTGATCTTCGACGAGACTACATCGAAACATAAAAATAGAAAACCACAGCAATACCGTGATTTTCTTATCGATTCCGGAAATATTTCAAGTCGCCCTCGTATGCTATACAGGCTTGCTGGTACAGATATTTCTATTAGCATTAACTGAAAGGGTACAAATACCGTGTATACTAAATAAATAAGGTGCACTTATCGTACTTGTACAGTTTTTGATTAAGGGTATGGTATTTAATTAGGTTCATAGTAAGTATATACATGTACATATGTTTATTTAAATAACAAATTCAGTGCTTTGTTGTTAAGCTAATATTAATGTTATTATTGAACGCATCTGTAGGCGTAGTTGATGTGACTAATTGTTGTTATTATCTCCAATATTCGTAATTAGTTCTGATTATCTAATTTTATGGGCTAAATGTGTTTGTGTATGTTATTGCTATAATTGTTGCGCTAGCTACTAGGGAAATTGAATATTGATGAAAGATAATATTACCACTACTATCAGTGGATATACAAAAGGAATCTGATTATTGGTAATAATATTTATTGTTAGTTTATAGATACTGGATGAAGTCAAATGATTTTGCAGTCGTATAAGTATACATAAAAATATTATTGACGATAAAAATACAAATAAAATAAAAAACAAGTAAGAACCACCCAAGACTTAATATTTGTAATCAGATAATTAGGAAAAAAAACTTCTAATAGGGTAAGAAGAGAAGATGTATGGTAGAGCCTGGAAAGGAGAGGGCTAGAGAGAGGGATGATAGAGATGATTAAGGCATTAGCCAAATAAAACGGAAAAAATATGAAAGTAGGAAAATGAATGCAATTAATGTACAGGAACAAATGTTTGCGGATGGTGTTGATAGAAGACTCAGAAAGGACATTACAGAAAGACTTACAGACATACCAAAAAGAACTAATCCGATATCTTGTGAAGTATATATTGATTGTGGACCAAAGATGATAATTTCATTAACATACTTCGGTGGTGCAAAATAATATCACTATTGGCAAACAAAAGTTTTTTGGGATATTATTGATTGATTACAAAGAAAAAGGTAGGAGCATAACCGAAGAAAAATTAAAGGAGGCCATCAAAGAAAAACGTCGAGGAAAATTGACCAAGGGTGTTGCTCTTGCAAGATAATGCACCGGTTCACAAGAGCAAAGTTGTAATGGCTGCTCTGTACAAGCATGGCTTTCAATCAATAGTCCATCCACCCTACAGTCCAGACCTGGCACCTAGTGATTTTTATTTGTTCCCCAATTTTAAAAAAGACTTACGTGGAAGAAAGTTTTCCGACGACAATGACGTAAAGGAGACAACTTTGGCCCATTTTGAGGCGAAAGATAAAAAATATTTTTATGATGGATTAGAAAAATTAATTCATAGATCTAATAAACGTATTGTGCTTAAGCGTGATTATATTGAAAAGGAAAAATAGATTTATTGTTTTATTTTATTTAAAACCCTTTCATTCCACGAACTTCTGCAATTCTTAGCAATTGTAATATTAACTTTCCTGCAGCTGATTCTATAGACAATCCGCGGGTGATAGAAGCTGTACATTACATAGTTTTGCTTCCTCTGTATCCAAAGATGCGACCAGAATTCAATTCTAAATTAATCCACTTTCGCTTACATATAATATATATTCAAATAAATTTTTACCTTAAAATAAAATCTTAATACGAATTTTGCTAAGAGTTTATAGAAATTGTTGAGATTGGCCTCCAGCTTGTCTGTAACATTTCTCACATATTCTTCTAATAGAGGAAGAAGCGTTTTGTAGGATCATATCGCATGCATTTAAAGGAATACTCAAATTGACAACTAGTGCAACTGCAACTAGCACAAGTTACAACATTTTCACATTGTCTTTCCCCTGCCTAACAAGTTTTGTAATCTTTCTGAAAATCACTCTCTTAAACAGTGCTATCTAGTATTTGGATGCTCTGAAAATTTCCAGCTTCAACAATGACCATCTTCTATTGACAAAATTACACAATGTTTTGAATCATTATGAACATTTGACCATATGCCAAGAAATATACAAGGAAAGTAGTAAATTTTAAATCGCTAGTGCTGTTTAAACTCCCACCTTGTCAAATGTTTGCTTTTAGTATTGTATAGTTACAGTTTATTGGCTTTATTTACAATATATTAATGTTTGGATTCTTCACACTTACATCTTCATCATTATTTGATTGATTTTCATCTTCAGAGTCACCCCAATGATTTTCAAATCTTCCGCTTTTCTTTACTGATAGCACGACACCCAAGTTTGTCAACGACAATTCTCTTAATAAAATATTGCCCAGTACTATCGTCACCTGTACTTCAACTTACCGTTTTAATACGTACTGAGTGCACCTCCGCCAAGAGAGATACTTTTGCAAAATATTCTTTTTTCAAAGGAATCGCGGTTGTTATCGACCTAAGCTGAAGTAAAATCTGCTTAGCATAAACGAAATATTTCTATCGATTATTCCGAAACAATATATTGACATTTTAGTCAGACAAAGCATTGCGAGTATGTCCAAGTTAATTGGAAGGGTACAAGGTTCGGAAGCGAAGAGACAGGACAATTAGAAAGGTATGATAAATTAAACACTGTCAATGGCATCACGAAGACAATTTAATTTTTCACTTCCGTGCAAAAGTCTGGGGCTACTACATACTTTAAATCTTTCAAAAGACATCGTTCGTACCAAGACGTTACTAGATCAAGAAAGAAACAACTAATTCTGGCGCATTTCTGCAAGTGAATAAATGACCCACACTACATTTGAAGCTATACCTGTATAAACGTTTTACTGAAAGTTGTTTGTATCTTGAATCATAGCCTAAAGGTAACTTCAGATCTCGAGTTTTGCTTCTAATTTACCTCACTTGTTTATTTCAGTTAAGAGTTCATTCTAAAGCTGTCTTCTGTTGTTGTTTGTATGCTTAAAGGTATCATGTAATAATTTTCCTTAAAACATAAACGTTAAGTTAATAAGTAACTTACGTTATACTTATTATTTCTGTAAACAGTTCTTGGAATAATAGCTATTGTCTAATACGTAACATGTATATATACTAAATAAACTCCCATTATTTCCTTTAAGTTATATTGATATTGAAAAATTCCTGTCAAGACGACGTGTGTGATTTATGTTCGCTGGAAAATCGCATTTTAAAGATTGCATTTCTAAATTTATATAACAGTACCGACTACATATACCAGGTAGGGGTCATAAATTCTCGGCCTAATATAGAAAGAAGTAACTTGGAACAATATAAGAAATTGTACTTTTCAATGCAACCTCCCCTAACTTCTATACATTTATTACAATGATTAATTAATAATTCGATACCCTTGTAAAAATAATCTCAAGTTTTTCCGTCCAAATGTTCTATAACAGCTGCTTGCATTAATAAATACTATAGATGAAAGTAAACATAGAACTGTAGAATTATGGAAAACTTTAAAAACACTTTTGCCTAAAAACAAAACAGTTCCACCAATACATACGTAGTTTTTGATAATACGGAAGTGAGATATTATTTAGAAATTGCACAAAATTTCAACAAATATTTTTTAAAAAGCATAGATGATATAATCCAAAATATACCAAAGATAACAGTTACGAAACCTATACGCATACATGAAAGAAACTATAATAAATTTGCAAAATTCCGCAGTATAACTTTGAATGGCATCAAAGGTATAACTAATACGTTCAAAAATGCAGGAGGCGTAACTGGTGATGGACTAGCAACCAAAATTATTAAGGATGCTGCTCGGATGTCTGCAGATAGAATTCTTGACATTGTGAATGCTCCGATACAGGTACATTTTCGGAAAACTGGAAAACACCGTACATTCTTCCAATACTCTGCGTAAAAGACCAATTATTTTTGGTGTGTTTTTGGACTTCTGTAGGGCTTTTGAAACTATTGATAGAAAACTATTAACAAAGAAATTAGAAATGTATGGTATTTGTGACAAAGTTAAGAACTGGTTTGATTCATATTTAAATAATAGAACTCAAAACGTGAAATATAACAATAGAATATCTGATAGTTTAAATACAAACAATGGTGTTCCACAAGAGACGGTGTTAGGTCCCTTACTGTTTAACTTATATGTTAATGATTTATTGTTGGAATTATGGAAGGCTGTAATATATGTTTGTTTGCAGATGATACCATATTGTACATAAGTAGTAGTAGTGTTCGCGATATGACGATGACTATGAATAATCAACTCACTATATTATATCAGTGGCTGTGTGTAAATAAACTAAGCATTACTGTTACTAAATCAAAGTATATATGTTAGTTATAGATAGCATGCATAAATTAAATGTGCTATGGATATAGCTAGTATTAGAATAAAAATTGATAACAGTGATTTAGAATTAGAATAAACATTTGCTATTCATAGAACATGCAAAAAATATTATGAATAAAATGTTGAAAAAAGTAGGGTTTAGAACTTGCAAACGTTTATCTCTGTATATAAGAATGCTTGTTTATAAATCTGCAGTTGCACCACATATAGAATTTTGTGCAACAGTACTTTTTAATCTAAATGAGAATGAATTCCAGTAAATACAAAAAATTCAAAATAGAGCGATAAGCATAATTTTAAAATGTAACAGATATACCCCAGTTAAAGATATGTTAATAACACTTAAGTTAATGAATGTCCGTCAAAGAATTTTATTTAGGGATCTACTCCTTATACATAAAATGAAAAATAATTTACTTCCAAGTTACTGAAACATTGAAAACGGTTCATGATACTCACACTAGAAACTGCAGCGACTTTTACATTACTCCCTTTCATAGAAACCAGACTTCCAAAAACATATTTGTAAGTGGTTTTATGTTATATGATAGTTTACCATATGAAATTAAAACTAATAATATTATTGAGCACTATAAGTGATTGTATGTTAAATTCCTTTGTTCTGCCTTATTGTATAACTTGCTAGCTAAATAAACTATCTATCTATTTTCAATAATTGAAATTTGTTGAGGCGTTATCATCTTAATCGGTCGACCCTACCGTTCAGGATCTTCCAGGGATTCTTGCACCAAACGGAAACATTTTGTTCAC
Source organism: Trypoxylus dichotomus (assembly GCA_023509865.1). Taxonomy (NCBI): domain Eukaryota; kingdom Metazoa; phylum Arthropoda; class Insecta; order Coleoptera; family Scarabaeidae; genus Trypoxylus; species Trypoxylus dichotomus. The sequence continues at coordinate 44,276,950 of CM042081.1, forward strand.
TGTTTTACAGTGGAATAGGAAGGAGATCAATCACCGTAAACGACGTCTAAATGTTGTTTTTTGTGATTAGGCGTATGTCCACTTTGTTAAAAATTTGATGACCGCGTGGTACTTAATTTTCATTACCTCAGACATTTTCATGTGCGGGTCACATTGGTTGGGTGGCTACTAAAAACTACTACTCTTCCAGCCGTCATATTTATAACGTAGACCTCGCGTGACGGAGTTTAAACACGCGTGAACCTGTATAAGTTTGTCAGGCCGTCAATTTATGGTGTCTACCTCGTATGTATGTATATTCTTAACAAAACGGGTTTTATTTGCACACCCTTATTATTCTATTGTGTGTATATGCTTTTCAATGTGCTTTTAGGTCAAATCCTATTAATCTTGTTTATCTTAAATACAATAGAAATTGTACGTGATTTAACACGATAATCTTGTATATACCTGTTCAAGTTTTCCTTACTGTTCCAATAAAGTTCAGCGCAGAGACGAAAGCTCCGGTTAATATGAACAACGAGCCTATGGCTGGAAACGTATTCCGTCGAAAGTTTCGGGGACGAATTAAAAATTAAAGGTACGGGTTCAGCGTGAAATCGCTATTGTATAACATTTCTAGATACGGCCGCAACGCTTCGCGAGGCAAATGATTTTTACGACCCGTATGAGTTTGCGAGCCTCGCACGCGGTTGCTCAACCATTAATACGGAATGAGCTTCGGGGAAAAATATAGCGACAGTAACTTTCGTAACGCGATTGAGTCTTATAACGTTAACAATAGATGAACCCGTCATGCGACTGCGAAATAAGCGCAAGCAAACGCAAATAAATGTTGGGAATAATTTACCCTTCGTGGGTGTTTCGCTGGAGTAGTTGAAGAGATTGATTTTTAAAATTGGATTTGGGGCCTTCCATTATCGAATTCGATTTATTCAATTCAAGAAGCTAACTCAATAAACTTATTTTAGATAGGCCTATTGAGAAACTTTTACTTCCGTGTTCCGAATTACGTGAGTAAGTAACAGAATTTTGTAGTGAATAGCTAGACAGGGCACTTAAAGACATGGGTACAACATGCGCTCCATCTCAACGAAGTGGATCTTATCTACTAAATTTACAAAATTTTTCCTAATAATGATATTCTTAATTTCGTGTTGTCTGTTCGAAAAAACTAAGTCATTATGTTAAACAAGAACATTGCCTTCGTATGGTAGTCAACTTTTAAAAGCCCTTTTAGAAAGAGGATACTAAATTTAAGAAGAGTTTATTTTATATTTTATATAGTTTTGCATTACTTAATTCTTGTATTTTCTTTTTCTTCTCTTTCTTATTTCTTCTGGCCATTTATTGTTTTGATTTCATTCGTTTTTGCTTCGTTATACTTTGAACTTATTAACTATTTGGTAGTAATAAAGGTAAATGTAGGTAAATGTCACTTTATCAAATTATTATGAATAGAACTAAATAAGTTAATATCCTCTCCATTGTTAATCGAATTTTTGGACTTCTTTATCTTGAACATTCCTATGAAAATTCATTTGTCGTAACTAGTTCCTGTATCCAATATTTTCGTATCATTAAAATTAAGGAATGACCTAAATTGTGGTGGCGTTGAGCTATAAAGCGGTACGTTTATATTTTTAGTTTCTGTACTGTATTTGTGGACATGGATTCCACCTTGTTAATGCTGTTAAGTTTGACTCGTATATGTGTCATAACGTTTTTCCAATTAATGTCCTATATGACATTTTGTTCTGTAAAAAAATATTACAAATCTTTATTTCGCAGACGATCAAGTATATTACAGTTTGTGATATAGACTAGGACATAAATTAAATGTTTAGAAAACTGAGGCAAGAATATGACTAACAATAAACATGACAAAGGCTGAATATATGAAAGTAGGGTGTAAAGATGAAGATGAACGCCAGGACTTGCAAATTAGAGAAATAATAAGAAGAAACCAGTACAAATATCTAGGAAACATACTTATTGAGGATGGTACATCGAAAATAGACATACGAAATAAAATACAATAGGTGAAGAAAGCAATGTAAGCCTTAAATTCCTTGCTGTAGTCCAAAGGATTAAGGTTAGAAAAAAGATAAAAATATATAAAGCGGTCGTAGAGCCTATCCCAACATACGGTGCGGAGAGCTGACAGAAGACAAATAGCAAGAAAGAGAATGTAGAAATCATCGAAATGGTCTTCCTGAGAAAAGCCTGGGGAATATTAAAATTGGAACATGTAAGAAATGAGATAATATGACGAAGAAACAAGACAGACTATATGGTATGGAGATGTATAAAGAATAACTGACGATAAACGGCCAAAAAGGGCACTAAATTATACACTACAAAATAGACGGAGAAGAGAAAGGTCAGCGACATCATGGAGGAAATGGGATCGAGAAAGCAATGAGAGACAGGGGAATAAAAGAAGATGTTTGGGAAAATAGATATGAGTGGAGATCGAAATGCGAGATGCGGCAAAGGCCGTAGGACCCTCGCTGTAATAATAATATAAAAAAATATTAGTTTTCACTTAGTTTGTAGGCTACTGCTATATAGTGATATCTTAAAATTTGTTGAATTGCTTCTGATAATTTAGGTCAGTATATATGACGTGATATAGTTTCTGGATGTTTTTGATTTATTATTTTCCACATTGTATACATTAGCATTGACGACGGACCTTGCTCAAATTGTAGAATTATTACATTAGGTTTATTTAGGGCAGTAGAAAATTCGAAACTGCCACCATGTACTTATTGCACTAGATTAGGTTACAATAAATAATAGCAGTTGTCTTCACTTATCCTGCTCCTACCACAACATTGTTCTTTTCTAAAACGCCCTTATATATTTATTTAAGACTAACATTTCATAGTGATGTTTAAAGCATTATCTAGGTATATTGAAGATAATGGCGCACAAGTAAGTTTACGTGAGATTTTTTGCGTTCAAAATTGGCAGATATAACTACGTTATATGTACACTTTCGATGTCCGATTTAAATTAGAAAAATTCATTGAGTTTTTCGTTTTTGGTTATTTCAATCGCTTTTGAAAAAACACGTTTTCTTATTCCAACAAATCTTAAAATTTGTACTTTTTTAAATTGAGAGAATGTTATTTGCTTCCCATATGTTGAGACAGCGCACATCTAATTCTGTTGATACGAATGTCTGCAGCATGGTGGGCCAGCCTACTTTGTAACCAAGTACCAGTTTATTCAACACGTGAGAGGTTTTACTGAAAAGAAACCTTCTGCGATAGTAGATGTTTTATTTTAGGCCTTAAATCATTTCACATTAAATCTTGTGTACTAGTGGCGATACTATTCTAACATACGGTATCGATAGAAACGTCCCCATACCACACTTGAAAAATTTCGGGTCATTTTTCTGCAATAAACTAAGATTGTGATTTCTGTAGAATTCATTTGTTTTAATCATGGACAATCCCAATAGTTACTTCTAGTAATATAATTCGAGATAAGTTGTAAACTATTTTAGCCACTATAGCTCTCTACATAACATAGATATTCGTTACAAATAATAGTTGAATTCCATTTTGTTACACGAACTTCGAATATGTGAATAGGGAGAAGTTAGTATCATTAACAACGCCTAACGAGCATAGTTGCTTGCTCTTAGGTTAGCACATTGTAGCAGTGGCCTACTTCGAGAGTATCAATGACGAATCTCAGTGGCTGGATCTGAATAAGCAGACGAACATTGAGAAACTCATCATATTTATTAAAAGAAGACAAACTTCTACAACGATTAGTGATATATGCGAATTTCAACTTAGCCTACACAAAGCTACTCGCTGTCACTATGGATTCCGATACGTTATTTCTATTTTCACGTATTCTCTATTGTGTTTTATAGAATCTGGCATATTTTTGAGAAAATTATTTTTTTACAGATACCCAATATCTTTTTTTATTAGACGTACAATGTGTTTACTAAACTTATCGCAATAATAATTTATATCAGTATATGTCTTAATAGCTAGTGTACTAGTTAAATTAATCCTTTACAGCTTTTACGAAATGCAATCGAACATAGATCTAAATAATACTATGGTCAATATGATACGACAATATTGTTGTAAAAGATGTTGTAACTCTTAAGGAAATTATTTCAAACTTCTTTCATAAACGATTGCGAGGTTGTATAATTTACAGGTATCGTAGCAAATCTCAATCGGTAACGTAAGATTTCTTTTAATTTAGGGGAAAACCTGCAATCACTAGGGGCCAGATCCGGCGAATATAGCGGGTGCTCCACTAATTCAAAGCCTAGTTGGTGTATAGCAGCCATAGCAATATCAGAACAGCACCGTGCCTTAACTTTCCTCGGTGTTTCTCTTTAATAGCGTCTCGTAATTTAGAAATCAAGTGTGGGTAGTAGGCCTCTGTAATGCTCCATCGCTTTTGTAAATAGTCAGTCAGGATGAATCCTTGAGCATCCCAAAACACAGATTGCGCAACCTTTCCAGCAGACGCTACGACCTTAAATTTGCGTGGAGGAGGGGAACCGTGATGTTTCCAATCTCCACTTTGCACTTTGGTCTTAGGATCGTAGCGGTGCACCCATGACTCTTCCATGGTCACATATCCACTAATAAAGTTGTCTTTGTTTGCTTGATACATTTCCAAAAGACTCTTGCAAATCAATACCCGATTTCTTTTTTGATCAATGGTTGAACATTCGAGGCACCCGCCTTGCACTCATCTTTGTCATATCTAATTCTATAGTCAGTATGTTGTCACATGATATGATAAGCCAGTATCTTCCACAATGTCAATGGTGCGTATTCGTCAGTCCTGCAGTACGATATCGTGCACCTTTCTAATATTTTTGTCTTTTGTTGCCATTGTGGGAGGATCGCCGGCATGTTGGTTTTCACAGGATGTTCTTCCGCATTTAAAATCTCGACAGCAGCGTTTGACCATATCGTAAGAAACTGCGTACTCATCAATAGTTGCCATTATATCTTTATGGATTTGAGTTGGCGTCATGCCCCTTTCTGGAGTTACTTAACTACGGCTGTTTATTCTACAGGATCCATTTTTATGAACAAACACAACACACAATTCGAGAATTATCCACAGTACAAGAACACGTTGAGGTACAAACTTGATATTATGTGTATATGATCTACAAATTTTAACTAAATGTCAAAAACATTAATCAAGCAACGAATTAGAAGTAGGTGAAGGATGGGCCATCAGGATCCACCCTCGTGTATTCAGGGGTGCACAACTAAATGCTGGGGAAGAAGAAAAAGTAAAGGGGCCAGTGCAAACATTCACCGTATCTAAAACTTATTCTCTGTATTCAACTGGTCCCATTAAGAGCTTTTGAGGTGATAAGTGATCAGCTTCTATTGTTCCGTGATAAGTTTCCGAAAATATTCATCTCTCCATTCAGTGTCGGTAGACGTATTTTAAATTTAATGAGTTTTGCGAAACAATACTGGGACGTTTATTCAATTTTGTCTAATATGACGTCTGCAATTATGACTGTCAAAGGTATAACTTTTTTAGAAAGTGCTTGTGAAACATTAAAATTATTGCTAATATTAAATTAGTTTGAATTGCTTTTATAGTATGATTTTGCATACCATTTAACAGTTAATTAGAGCGTGCTTAATATTAGTTTCCTCATCTTCTAAAATAGTAATGAGCCGCGAGATTATAAATCCAATGCATTAATACATTATTTACGTTAATTAGATGAATTTACGTTGGAACCCCTAGACGGAACTTGAATATTCACACAGTAAGGAGCGTGTTTAGCCGCACGCTACAAGAAACCTGGCGATTTTATTTATTAACCGAGCACTGCAACTTTAATATTACATTACATAAAACCAGAAAAGCCTCGAGGCGGTGGATGTCATAAAATAACTCAATGGACGATCAAACAAGGAAGGTTTATAGCAATGCAACGATCAATTATTTAGCAGGTTCACGGCTTACTTTACGGCTTTTGTGTTTGTTTGCGTTTTCGTATTTTCGACGGCATTATTGATGAGGGAGGGCGTGTGACCTCTAAGTCGTCAGGTAGCCGACGCTCTTCGCACAGTTGAATATTTAAGGCTGGTTGTGCTGTTTAATTAAACAACCTTTATTTTAATCGCTTTGGGGTAAGATTATCTAAATCTTGCTATCTATTGTTACTGCATTCGTTATAGTACATGGTAATAAGCATATATACCGCACGAGCTTTATGTACCGGTATTAAAGTGGTGGTAAAATGTTTGGCCAACGCTAGGGTACGTTCGAAATATCGGTATTTCGGCGATAGAGTGCTCTCCTGATGCACTCTTGGTGGTTGGAAAATCCAATTGTCATACGAAGGGTTGCATACCACTGCGATCGATAATAGAATATAGAATAGTATTTGGATATAACAAAGTTTGAACTTGGTCGTCTTTTTCCGGGCAAGCGCATGATCTGCATAGATAAACAAGAACAGGTTATGATTCATATAATAGTTAGTCACCTCAATGAGGTGGCCCCGCTTCTAAAGCTTTCTAGATATAAGAAAATCTGCGGGGCAGATCATTCCCTATTCTATTCGATTTATATCTTCTCGCATATATCTCCCCACTTGTTTCTATCTTTGGTCTTTCTCCTACTATCTGTAGACGCCAGCTCTACCAAGGTCTGCCTTCACCTCCTGCAGCCAAGTAGTTCTGGATCGCCCTCGTCTTTTTCTTCCCCTCGGTTGTCACTCCAGAGTATTGTAGATATAATTTTGTTCTTACAAAACTCCTCTCAACTCCTTTGCTATCTCGCAATTTATTGTACGCTTGTATCGGTTGTCAGTATTTATGGGGCCTAGTATTGTTCCTGATATTCTTCAGTCTTGTATTCTCAGATATTCCTCTTGCTTCTTTCTCATTGTCATTGTTTCCGCCGCGTACAAGATTGTTGGCTGTATTATTGTATTATAAATTCTCATTTTTGCTCTTTCCCCAATGTCTTACTTTTTCCCTTATCTCTGCATCCCTGCTGCCGTCGCTTGTAATAATTACCCCCAAGTATTTAAATGTATTCACCACTTGGAAAGTATACTTTCCTATTTCAACTGTGTCACTACCATGTTTCCGTTTTGCACTTACAAGGGAACAGTTCTAACAACATTTTTCCACAGTCTAAAACCATCTACATCTTTTCTCTTTTCTCTTTTGGCACTAATTGCTGAAGTTTGGCAACACAATGCCCACTCCAAGAATCAATCAAAAGAACACTCTTTGGCCCGGTATTCGAGAGAAAAACATCCGTTAGCCAGGTTTTGAAATGATTTGAAGTGAGCTTACCTGATTCCGAAGAAGATATATATACACTTACAGGTCGAAACAATGATTGCCCGACTCGAAGTCCAACCGTATTCGTAGACTCCTTTAATACTAAAAATAGTGGTGAAAGTAAGCGTCCGTCTGCAGAAATGGCTTCCTGATTACAAATTCTTTAAGGAATATCGCATGTAATAAACGTTTGTATCTACATAACTTTGTACTAATTTATTAAAAATCTAAAAAAGCGAACTTTCTTCATTTATTTGCAAGAAAGTACCAATTTAATTAAGTAAAATGGGGTTTGTTCTAATTTCGCGCATTGCTAATTTTACACCATATATCCAATTTGAAGGTTTCTATTGCAGGGTTCTACTGAACATTATACTTTACAAGTAATACAACTTTTCCTAAACTTTTCCTAAACTTTTCTAGCTTACGTTTCGCAAAGATTCCACTTTCAGGACAGCTACCGCTGAAATAATTTCCACCCATCGGCCTCCTTCGATAGCTACTAAGCCGAAATCAAGCGTTAATGCATTCTGTTTGTATGTACTTTGGCCACTATGAAATGTTATAAAGCAACCACTCAGCAACTGATCTTAGATAGAGCACAGAAAGTCCACTAATTGGGATTCTCTACAGACGTATTCCGGGAAATTATTAGTTCGTAGTCGTTTGACGTGCCACTTTATACCCTCGTTGCGTTAGAGAATGGTATCGTCACATTTTACCCTGCCCCATTAGCGCTAAACAAATATAACTTTGGAAATACATATTTTATCGAATATCTAAAGGATAGAACAATCGGGTATGACTTTGTATTTCACTGTTAGGATGCAGATGCTTTCATAATTCGGTGAGGTTTTATGTTGACGTATTGTTTCTATTTATTTATGGAAAATGAGATTAAACAATAGTTTATTCCTAACTCCTTATTTATTTTTGAATTTGTAATCATTAGTATGGAATTTATCACGATATTAGACATGAGTTGAAAATTTCAATCGATCTAGAGAGCTAGACCAATAATTTATTGTAGATATATTAGTGAATAAAAAAGAGGGAAAGGTCTTGTTTAATACAGTTACGGTTAATTTTACTCAGTTTATCTTTTAATCCATACCATTTAGAAATTGGTGAAAATTTGCACTTTAGGCGGTAGAATACAATTAAAATATCCACGCCATAAACATCAATTCGCGTTAATGTCGTTTCAGTAACGTAATTACCGTACTGATCAGTACTCTAATTACGTCATTCGGTCGCAATTGATACTTTATTTCATTATGTACATCCGAATGAAATTAATTCGATTCTGCAAACTGTCCGAGCGAAATGTTCGTAACGCAGCGAATTCATGCAAATTCTCTAATGCCCAAAGAATTTCTATTATAGAACTACGTCCTTGGAATTGAAATTACTACAACGCTACGAATTAGAGACACAAAAATTCAACAGAGTAAGACGGAAGGAAATTACGATTGTTCCAAAGGATGCTTGTATGAAAAAAAATGTTTACATTTATCTCTTACGAGGGTTGTCTTTTAAGTTTTGCGTATAGAGTTGGAATCAAACAGTAGATAGGTGTTAAAGAATTGCACTTTTACATGCGCTCGAATCTACTTTGGAAGCAATTGTTTCACTCGTTTGTTAGTAGAGCCAAATTGCTTTATGGAAAGCATCGACTGCTCCTTTTGACGACTGGAACCTTTGACCACGCAGTCCATCTTTGATTTTCGGAAAGCTCCAATCGTTGGAATATAGGTCCGTACTGTACGGAGGATGGTCTTACAATTCATCGTTTTGTTAAAAAATTCAATTGTCTTGCGTACCGTGTGTGAGCTTACATTTCTTTGGTGGAGGATGATTCGTCGTTCGAGGATGGTTTTTCGAAACTCAACAAATGGTTGTATACCAATCGACAGTTCTTTGATCTTGTTAAAGAAATGTTGGTACTTGACTTGCTTTCGAGACAAATATCGCGACCATCCTTTTGGAGATACTACGAGAATGGATGAATTTTGTCGACCTTTCTTCACCTAGGTACATTCAAACAGACGACTTATCAAGACAAGATAAGATTTATGACCATTGACGATATTTTTAGAGTTTAAGGCGTTGAAGCGGTCTAGAGTTTTTGGACACCAATTCACCCTGGCTGCTTTCTATTTTGCAGTTACAGATGCGGTATCTAACGAGAAACTAATTGTTTTACACACAAGTCTCAAATTTTTTGAGTTGAGGTCTTTGAAATCTCCAATGATGGGTCGATCTCGCAAAATGCCACATGTAGACCGTCATTGATGATCTTGCACACAACATCGTTTCCTGAGTGATTACCTTTTTGGTACAGTTGCTCTGGGATAGTTGTTAAGACTAATCTGTCCACATTTAAATTCTCCATACCAACGAGAAATAATTGGTGGATGTGGTGCTTCATTACCGAAAACCGAAACCAACCCGGCGAAGCATCTTTCAACTAACTTGTCAATATAGACAGTTCGTTGTAGCTACAACACTAGATGTATCACACTGAAACTTCTGGATTTGAGTTAACTAAAGATCGAGGTTAATTTTTGATACTGACACTTGATTAGTAGCGCCCTCTATGTCTCAGTAACATAAAAGGTATCCCTCGAAATACAAACTCAAAGAGATAAAAATGTAAATAAATAGCACGGTATTATGAGGGCGTAAATACAATTGCCTTGCTACAAAAGCAACTGGAGAGATTGAAATTTGTGTTACGCCTCTGCTGGAGACCTTGCGCTAATTTCAATCTAAATCGTACAAAGCTACTGTTATATTTTATAACAAAATTTTGAGTTTTATTTTGTTTTGAATGCATGAGCTTTTGTTTGAAAGATTTCTATTTATTCCTGTACAAACATTAACAAAATTTATATACGTTTAACTACGGAATACAAATTACTTACAAAGGAAAGGCATCAAAGAAATGTATACATCTGGGCGAGTCACCTTGGGATAGGACACAAAGATTATTGATTAAAATTAAGGGGGAGGGGGAAGGAGGGGGGGAACCAAACAAAATATAAAACCATTGCTAAGTTCCAAAACACGCAATGAAAATGTTAGGGCTGGATTTAATGTAAGATTCGGCAGAAAATATTTTAAATTCCCCTTGCATCATGGACTACACATTTCTTTCGTGTCATTGTCCTATGCTAGTAGATTATCAACTTTCCTCCTTTATGCCAGTTTTACGTTATATTGAGTACTTTTGAGGATTCATCTGTCTGATATGCATATTGACGAAAATACAGAAAATTCAAATTCTATCACTGCCGACAAGTATAACCATTCAGTACCTCCTCACTGATGTTCTATAAGAAATGTGCATGTAAGAGTTATTGGCCTATAACAATTTGTTTTTAGTTCTTGTTGTCCTAGCTTAGGTATGTGTCCTCAACTAGTCGACATATAGCCCTTGGTCCTGCAAGAGAACAGCCAATGGCCTACTAAAGAAATTAATTCTTTACACTCTGCATTAGGAAAGTTTTGCCATAAAAATTAAGTATAGAAAGAGATCAGTGGAAAATTAGTTGTTACATTAGAATATTAAAAATTGAATTTCAAAAAGAATAATCTTCACATCCCAGTGATGGAACTCACATAACATTACAAACGAGGAATTCTAATAATTATATATGTATCAGTAATTAATACTTTCACGTATATATATATATTTACTTCACTTTAATTATACATTAGAAAAAAACATTTTAACACATGGGCTGAAAAGTCCCGGGCCTAACACATAGATGACGCTAGTTTTATTGCAGTCACCTTTCTCTCAGTTAGTACTAACCTTCAAAAGACAGCTGTTAAAATTTCACGATATACTATTCATTAGTTTGTGAGTTATTGTGCTAAAAGTCACGCTACTTTTGTTATTTTCAAAACAATGGATCAAAAACAATTTCGTGTTTTGATTTTCTGCTTCTTGATGGGAAAAAACACCGTTCATGCGAAGCAATGGCTTGAAAAGTGTTATGGGGACCCCGCTCCATCAGGAACAACAATAAAACGTTGGTTTGATGACTTCAAACGTGGTCGTAGAGACACCGATGATGCAGAACGCAGTGGACGTCCAAATGAGGCGGTAACACACATCGTAAAGATATCAAAAGAACGTATTGGCTTTATATTGCATGGGCATTTGACTATGAGAAAGTTCTGTTCAAAGTGGGTGCCGCGTTTGCTCACTGTTGACCAAAAACAAGAACGTATTGATGATTCTGAGCAGTGTTTGGCCATGTTTAAGCGTAACAAACCGGAATTTTTGCGTCGATATGTGACAATGGATGAAACATGGATCAATCACTTCACTCCGGAATCAAAACGATCGTCATCTGAGTGGACAGCAACTGGTGAACCTCGTCCAAAGCGCCCGAAAGCACAACAATCGGCTGGAAAGGTTATGGCCTCGGTATTTTGGGATGTGCGTGGTGTAATATTCATCGACTATCTTGAGAAAGGAAATACCATCAACAGTTAATATTATATAGCGTTATTGGAGCGTTTCTAAGACCGAAATTGCAAAGAAACGACCGCATATGGCAAAGAAAAAAAATTTGTTTCATCAAGACAACGCACCGTGTCACAAGTCAATCAAAACAATGGCAAAACTACATGAATTGAACTTCGAATTGCTCCCACATCCACCGTATTCGCCAGATTTGGCTCCCAGCGACTACTGGTTGTTCGCAGACCTCAAGAAATACTCGCCGGTAAGAAATTTCGCACGAATGAAGAGGTTATCGCTGAAACTGAGGCCTATTTTGAGGCAAAAGATAAATCGTTCTACAAAAGTGGTATTGAAATGTTAGAGCGGCGCTGGAATGATTGCGTTGCTCTTGATGGAGATTACGTTGATGAATAAAGCTAATTTTGAACCAAAGAAACAGTGTTTTCTTTGTTAGGCCCGTGACTTTTCAGCCGATGTGTTAGTAATTCAATAAAGTGCCCTCTAAAATTTAAATTTTTCAAGTTGACAACTTATAGAAAAAATAAAAATTATTAGAACGAAGGTATTCTGAAATTAATAAATCCAGAAAAATACATATTTCCGTTAGAAATATAATAACAGTTTGCTGTCAAGCCTGACACCTAAAACTTCTAAATTCTCATAATACACCAATTCCGTGCCGTAATTATATATGTGCATATATATAACAAAGAGATTCCCCTTTTATAATCTTCGTCGTTAGTATTTTCATCCATCATATTTAACAACGAAACAATTAATAGTCACGAAAACCTAATCAAGATGCTCCTTCATAAAAGGACTAGTAACCGTCTGGCATGTACGAGAATTCACGAGAGATTTCAATTTAAATACAGTGACAAAAACATAAGTTGTGTCTCTGTTCCTTATACCGACTTAAGAAGTTCTCATTGTCTGATGAGAAGAAAATCGATATCGTTTTCCGGGTGCTGCTTTTCCCACCTCCTTTCTAAGCTGTTAGTTTTGTTAATGCTATTCGCTGGCAGTTACATAATGTATTAGTTCCGAAAGGGCACCATGAAGAATCAAATAAATTTTAGTTTCTCCAATAGTAAGCATGCTTTACTTTTACATTGTATTCGAATTGCATTACAATATGTCTTATATTACATTGTAAATTTGATGCTTTGAATTACTACTACTAATTTTCTGTGGATTGTTAATACTCTATGGATCTTTACAAGTATTATATACAATTTTTAACGGTGCAGTTGGACTTCTTTCGTAATTTAAGTAAAATATTAACACTATGGTCATAACCAAAGAGAAGAGGTTTTGAATAAGAAACTTCTTATTCAAAACATACTAGTAGAACGAGTATCTAAGTATATCTACCTGGGAACTTTAGTAAACGGGTAGTGGGACACTCACAAGTAATCAAATGCAGCATTGAAAACGCAAAAGATGCCTTCATCAAAATATCTAAACTCTACAAAAGCCATAATCTCAAGTTAGATACCAAAGGCAGATTTCTGCGCTGCTATGCGCTCTCTGTATTGTACTATAGAATGGAATCCTGGACATTGACCGAAACAATACAAAAGGAACTCGAGGCCCTCGGAATGTGGCTCCAAAGAAGGATTCTTAAAATATTGTGGGTGGATAGAGCTATCAACGAAGCAGTACTGAAGAGATTGAGGAAGCAAAAGAGGTAATATATACGATTAAGAAAAAGAAACTGGAATATCTCGGGCATGTAATGAGTAACGACACCAAATACAAACCATTTAAATTCTACTTCAAGGAAATATGTTGGGAAAGAGAGGGCCCGGAAAAAGAAGGATATCATGACTCAAAAACCTAAGGCAAGGATGCTCAAACGTGACGTCATGATTCACATTTAAGTTGATTAACTCCCTTTGTTACGGTTTTATGTCGGAATAACCCCCTGCTATCCAGAAGGGCGGCTTTATCGAAAGAACACGCAGGATTTATTGAATTTTGATATTTATGAGAGAGAATTAACAAAAAAAATTATGATTTTAGTAAATTGACAAATATCTCAGCTTTAATGAGTTATCCTTTTTCCAGTAAAAACATTGAGAAATCTGCCACTGACAATAAGTCAAATAAGTCAAAATATCGCAATCGACTAACTGATGGACATATGTAATCATGCTTGCGATTAGCACCTAGTAATTACGTACCATATTACGAAAAGTATGCTGAAAACATGCAATGCCATGCACCGACATCTAAAGATCTGTAATTCTTTAGTTTAATAACTAAAACATCGCTTTGTAAAGACCAATAAAGACGCACCTACGTACCACGCTACGTACCTACAGTACAATCCTGTTTCACACATACTTGCGGCATCTACAGAGTCGATAGCTTGTAGTCTAACACTGTTGAAATAGATCGCCAGTAGTTCAAGTCTGAACAGCCCTGACCTAAGAACTGTTTAGAGCAGCAGCCAACAAGGTCGTCATAACTAGGATGGTCGCCAATATTCGGAACGAATAGGCACCAGAAGAAGATTAGCGCGTCATCCTAAAACGTCTAGCAGAGTGGTAAGGCGAATCACACAAAAACACAAATTTTTCAAGAGCAAACATCTGCCACCTTCTGAACTAAAACGCAAAGATCTTAGACTAGCACTGTTTAAGTTTATTTAGAGCTTTAAAATAGTATAACTAAATTAAGGACATTGTTATGAAGGATCTTAAGCTTGACGCAATGATAATATCAACAGTCAAAAGGGTAGCAATTATCGGATTCAGTTTAGTAAGAATCGTAAATGTATTATTTCCAATCTTGACTTAAAACCTTGACATAAATTTACCACTAATCCCTTCATAATAAGATTTTATTTCAGATGGAGAGTATGTTAATATGGTAAGAAAAATCTTCGCTCTCGAATACCACTTTTAGTAAATTTAAAATAAGCGTGACAAACGGAACGTAAAATAATTTCGAAAATCTCAGACCCCTAGCGCGTAATACCTAAAAATGCGTGTAAAGTTTAACGAACAGCGAGCAAAGTAGAGCAATAAAATCGGTTCGCCCGGTTTCCGCATACCACTGTCAAATAGGCTGTCGACTTCCATTAGATTTCGGATGGAGTAAGTACTTAAGATATCATTTTGCGTTTCCCCCTTTGCAGAACGCAACGCGCCTATAAAAATTTATGTCGAAAAAGAACCATAAAAAGCCCTTTTCAAAAGTAATTATTTTCTTTTCTTGTTGCCGGCGTAGCGACGAATGCCGATAGCCTGTCTAGTATCGTTAACGAACGCCTCTTTAACCCGGGTCTGATTATTTTCCGATGGATTCGCGGAGATTACCCGTAGCGCGTCCGTTGCCTTTTCGAAAATGGGTTTTCCCAAGTTCGCGCGTTCGCTTTCCGATATAACCATTTTTCTTTCCTTGATCGAGGAAAACAGAACTGATACAGACTGAGAACAAAATATTATGACCGCGAAAAAAAACAATCTCGTTATATGGAACTGCATTTATAAGTTTTTGTTTTTTCTCTTGCTTTTGGCAGCTTCTAAACAGCTTTTTTCTCCTTGGAGTAACTACATCTAACGCAGCAAGTTTTTAATTCGGTAGAACTTAATTCGTTACTCCAGGAAATAAAAAAATTAATTCCAGTCTGCAAAGTAAAAACATGTACGGGTTAATGTGTAGAAAAAATTATCTTTAATGATTTCTAAGTAAATGCATTTGCTGTACTCCATGAGAAGAAAAATGCTATTAATATTAATAATAAATCCAGTCATCACCGGAATTGATAATTGCCTGGCATCTCCAAGGCATACTTTCCACTAGATTGACGTTTGTATTCGTTCGGTAAAGACCTCCAAATGACACGAATTTATCGTGTCAGCTGCTTCAAAGTGCGCACGTCCTCTCCTCGGAGATTGTGCTTCAGATATGCCCACGCATTTTCAATGGGATTTGTATCTGACTGCAATGGCCAATGAAGTGTAACGATGCCGGACTCTTCCCACTTCGTTGTTTTAGGTCGTTATCTTCCTGATGACGATTGCAAGGACTGTGTGGATGTACAATTCACAGGTATATCAGTAAACTCCACTCACACAAATTAATTAATTATGCGAAACGCAGCGTTTCGAGAGCACGTGGGCTGGCATTGTCAACCGTGTTACCGCACGCTGCGTTCCGCATAATTAATTAATTTGTGTGAGTGGAGTTTACTGCTATACCTGTGAACGTTATCTTCCTGTATGATACAGTCCTCGTTGTCTTCATGAAGCATCGTTCAGCAATCGGCAACAAACTTCTAAGTTTTAAGCATTCTTGAGGCATTTAAATTGGATATAAACAGATATAATGCTTCGAAACCCTATTTCGAACAGCTTCTCCAAAGGTGAACTTTAAGAGGGTGTTTAACAGTTCGTTGTATTAATCTACTGATCAAGGTTCACCAAGAACGTCGGATAGCAGAATATCCCCAAACAAGAGCATCGTACGTAAAGGCACGTTGCTCCAACCTCGGTCCAAATTCTCCTTCGTCCAAGCAAGTCTTTTCGTCACATGTTTTTCGCCTAACATTGTATCTCGATATTTAGAGTTATGAGCAAGAAGATGGGTTATAGGGAATAGTTGTGTGTGATACTTCTACATCTGTTTTAATTTTGCAGCTCCTTGTCGCAATGTTGAGGTCGAGTTCCGCTTAAACAAATTCACAATTTTTTGTTTCCATATTCGACCGTCACTTTGCCTAATCCAGCCAAGTTCTAGCAAGTCATTTTTGATCTTCTTATATTGCTGACCCCATTTAGCGACGAACGATTTTGACTTTGCCATGTATTTAGCAGCCATTGCATATCACATTTTTGGTCCTTTAGAATGGGAACAAAGGAACACAGTCTCGTAGCACGATGTGTATCCCGACACGCATGGCAGTTAACGTGTTTCTCCGGCCAGAATTCGAACCCAACTGAATTTTTTGTGATAAAGCATTTACGACAAAGATTTCCTGTCGGCTTACAACGACGGCATTTGAAGCCAATTAAAATTTATGCCGCACACAGTCTTACTTTACAGACTGTAATATATTCACGGTAGCAAATTTCATTATACGTATGATGATCTGACTAAATTTTGAATGTAGTCTTCCTTTAAAATGTATTCCATAGCAAATGTAACACATAAGGTAAGTAGTTTAGTCAATGCTTCAAACATTAAGAAAGAAATGTATTTACTTCTCCTTGAAAATAATAAAACATTTAAAATCTTCTCCAACATACTTCTAAAACTTGAATAAAGGATGTTAGATGGTCGTAGTTCCAACAATTTAATTAGTAGCTTCTGAAAGCGATGTACTAAGTGAAATATATGGTGTGCAAAATAATAGTAGTACTAAAAAACAAAAAAATTACGTAATAGTAATCAAATAACGAGAAAAATTACAGTAGATTTTTCCAACCCTCAAGAAGGCATTATTTTTCAAAAATAACGCAACCATTCAACAGCTTTATTCAAACAAAGGAATGAACATTAGAAAACTGGCGTACGAAATAATAGAAGCTTAAACCAAACTATTAATTAATATTTTGTTAGGTGGCCCTTCTTAATAAGTGCATGCATCCGTTGTGGCACAGATTCTACCTGGCGTTAACATGTCTTCACTGGAATGGATCTCCAGATATTTTGAAACCACAACTCTCGGATATTGGACAGTTTAGCATCTTATACACCTCTTTTAACTTCTGTCCATAGATTTTTAGCCGGGTTAAGATCAACGCTTTGCGCAGGCCACCACATTACATTAACACTATGTTCTTCTAACCAATTCTTTACCCTTCAGGCCATGTGCTGGTCATTATCATGCATGTAAAACCAACGAATTGGCATCTCGTCCTTTGCATAAGGTTTGCATGTACATCTTTTACAAATTGGCCTTACCCGAGGGCAAGAAAAGCACCCCCATTACCGTCATCACGTTTCACAGTCCTTTTTGTATATTGAGGGAGAAATTCGGCCTGTACAGGTTGTTTAACGTACTGTTTGTCGATTTTATTACAGAATCATTCTATATTGGTTTCATCAGACCATAAAATATTATGTCATATAAATGGCGCCCAATCAAGATCAGCTCCTGTGAAAGTCAGCCCATTTGCAACATGCGTTTTATACAGAAGTGGAACTTCCCTAGGTGTCCTAGCGCGCAAATTGGCTTCTAATAATCTCTTTCTAGCAATTGAAGCACCATTACTAAGTCCTAATTCCCTTACTATACTCATAGGAGTAATAAAGGGTTTACGTTGTACTGCTCTTGTGATACACCGGTCTATTTTTGCGGATGTTTTCTTTTTCTTCCCCTAGCTTCTTTTTTATTTGCACATTTTATGACGTTTGTAATCATTTTGACAGAACAGTCAGGAGAATTTTATATGAATTTATAAGATCTTCGTTCGCTACGCATCTTTTTAATAATATTTCGCTGGTTTTCAGTAGAATGCCTTCTGCAGCCCATTTTACTAATGCAATAGATTGAAAATCAGTGAACATAGAAATTGTAGTTATTAAAATGTATTTACCTTTAATGATAGTAATAAATCATATGTGGACAACAACCGGCCCGCTGTAAGATTTGATCTGGCCACGGAGACATTTTGAAAAACCCAATTAAAAAAATATTACACTACTTACTCATACTCACTGCAAATGAGGAAGATCGAGTGATACTACTTTTAAACGCGGCCCGCAAACGTATTCGCGCACTAAAGTTTGGCCCACAACATGTCAAAGGTTGCCCATACTTGTAATAAATCTAGCAAATAAGACACATTAAGACAAATGCGTTTTTGCAACTACTATTATTTTGCTAAAGCAAATAGTGAACTGATAAGTTGTGATTCGATGCTACCGCATAAACTTTACTGGGGATTTCCTGTTACATATGTTATTTCAAATTAATATATTATAGTAATCCAGGGCCATCTGTGATTACGTAGCAGAGACTCTAAAGGTTCACTTTTCACAGCAATTTAACTTCTGTTCTAGAGTACTGCTTTTATTGTGAAGACGACTGTATGGAAACCTAATTAAATAGGTTTTTGACCACAAAATAACTAGAATGGAACGAACTAAAATAACTACGGCTACAACATTTTAACCAAAGACTGTATTTTTCCATCGAAGCATTACGGGAACTGGGGTAATGGACAATACCCTTCGCAAGGATATTTTCGTTTAAGCACCGAAGCGATTAGCCTTATTAAATTTGCGATCGAATCGTAAATTGTCGAAAGCTCCTTTCTACTTGATCACGTTCCCGGCGACCAAGGAGGGCGCTGTAGTCGTCCTTTCCCGATAATAAGGAGAAGCCAAACTTCTCGGCTACGTTACTTTATAAATATTCGCTTTTCTGCATTTTCCTAAGTTTACCACTAGACAGAAAGCAGTATCGCGTTAATTAAGGCAAAGAAAAGTAAGTGAAAACCCGCCTCTTTTAACGTTAACTTTAGAGACACTTGTCAATTTTTTTTGCTTACTTTCTACAGAAAAGAGACAAAGCGAAGCGCTTAACTGTTTCTGGTTTGGTTGTGTTATAGCGCGAAATGTGCTGGTGTTACATTAATTTCTTAATAAGGAATGTAATTCGTTTCAGTCATACGCAAATACTGATTAACGTTCAGTAAAAAGTTGTGAAAGTGCTATAATTCCGTAGACGTCTTATAAACAGGAAAATATCTTCTAGATTAACTAAAGTATGTCCATTGGTTTAGATCAAGTTAAGCGCGTACGTGTTTATTGTAGTATGTAGTCACGACACGAAGGGGTAAGTTGCAGTGCTGTGTGGGGAACAACGTGGAAGGGTGAAGCGCGCGGCACCGGGAATCGAGTACCCGTATCAAAACACGCTTGCTCAGTATTATTCGACTAGTCTCGTTGGGAACAGGGTTAAAGGGTGCAACATGGTTAAAGATTGCGAACATTTTGATGATGTAAAGAAGGTAATTTTACAATTCGATCCGAGACACGCCAAATTGATAGCTATTGGCGTGAAAAGCCAGAAAATGTTTCAAGATAGTCAGGTTAAATGTGATTTAGAAAGTATTCGCAAGAACTACTATGGACTAGCAGAGGAAATTACAAAATGATTCGATGTCCTTTGTGGATTCTGCCCAAATTGTGGATGACATGCGCTCACACCTATGTACGGTGGAAGGCGAAAGAAATCAAAGTGTAATATGAAAATTTTTCGTTTTGTAGAATGCCTATGGAGCTTTCAGGTTATATAATGTTTCAACGAATGGCGTTAGTAACTTTCTATAAATTTAAAAAGTTCCGTTATTTTTTAGATTTCCTTCTAAAAGAGGGTATGTCATATAAATATTTGCAGTTATGGAAGTAATGTTGTCTACTGTTTGAAATCTAGCAAAATGTATCTGCATACATGACCAATAAAGTACTTTCCAGTAAAAAATGCTATCAAATTTCAATAAAGCCTCTTCCATATTCCGATTTTTTATTTTTTTACCGAAATATTCAGTGCGTGAAAGTATATCTACATTAAAGCTAGTACTTTAAAAACCTAACCGATGTTCTCAATGAATAAATATATGCAGAATTATGTGATTAAAATTTTCAAATCACATCACCGTATTAACGGAGTACTTTCGAAAAATCGTAAAGCTCCTTTATTAAATGGCGAACATATTTAGTGAGGTCCCCTCTGACACAAAGCTCATAAAATGATTCAATAATTTGGTATTTTACGGTACAACCGGTGTTATGTGTCGCAAATCCTGCAATACAAAAATGCAGTTGCGGAATAACAAAAGCTCTGGTAAAAACGAATTTTTTATTGATCGCATCCTGATTCACCGCATGGGTTTGTATCCGATTTTGGAAGTATTTTAAAATTAATCAATTGCATTGTTCCTAGTTACTCTAGCCTGTTGTTTATTTTGGTAGTACCTATTATTAAAAAATGCCTATAGGAATATTAATAAACAGTGGAAAAAAATGAAATTAGAAAAAATGCGGCGTAACCTATAGAATACAACAATGCAACAGCAATATTGATTTCAAATCCCACCGTGATATACTTTCCGGTATACTAATTTCATAGAGGCTGTTTGTATATATGTAGTCTGGATAGGAGAAAATAGCATCAATGCGCTAGAATGGCCGCCATAGTTGTCAGATGTTAATCCTACCGATAAAGTGTGGGCCCGCGAGAAGACCAATCATAAAGAAAAATGTTTAGACGTCATCAAGCAATTATCTATAAGAAAACCCAACTCGCACTTCAATCCCTTTAATACTACTATATCTATCTCACTACACTTTTAATATATATGTAACTTGCACATCTGTATGGACACACCTCTTCTATGGTTTCTGGAACATTCCTTTATTATTATTTACTACACGATCTCCTTAGCCCCTCTTTGTATATATATATAATATACTGAATAATTTCCTTACACTCGGCCATCCTGACACGATGGTTTACTCGGCCACGATGGTCTACTCGGCCACGATGGTCTACTCGGCCACGATGGTCTACTCGGCCACGATGGTCTGTCAACAGTTTATCTGTGACGACTTTCGTCATTTTCCTGCAACTTTTGCAGCGCACCTGTGACGACCTTCATCTTTTTTCCTACAATTTCTGGAGCATATCTGTAAGAAATTTCGTTAATTATACTGCTTACACAGTATCATGTGGGATCGTTATCCACTTCTTAAGGTAGTCTGCTGCGATTACTGTACGAGCACGTCTAGATCGTTACCTAAGATCTTCTACTTCATATCTGTCATTGAAAAGTTCCCTTGTGATACGGAACGGACCTTTATGTTTGGGATGTAACTTTCGGCTGCTACCCGTAGCTGATTCACTATTGATTCATACCATCACCAAATCTCCTTCTTTATACTTGGCAGCCTCTTTGTTCTTATCAAACAATTGCTTTTACGCACTTTGGTCTTTTCTTATATATTTCGATATACCACTGGAGTTTCGAACACATACTTTACTTCCATCGCTACTGTATTTGTTCTTCCTGATGTTGCAAATGGTGAAGACACGCACCCTTCACATTTCCTCAAAAGTTCTATTAGTCTCAATTTATGTTCGTGATTTAAGTTTTCGGCATTGATATTAGCAAAATTCTTTATATCGCAATTACTAATATCCATCATGGGTTCTGAAATGGGCGGCAAGTGTCAAAGAAGCACATGAGTTCCGCATTTAATCAACACAATGTGGCGGTGGTTAACAGAATCTCATCGACGGTAGCGGTCGCTTCTAATACACGAATGGTAGTTCTTGTGACAAAGTCACTAGAGATAGACCGTAACTTGCCGAACATTTAAGTTTTTCAGCAATCGATGTTTTCATTATAATATTGGAATTCCATATATCCAACATGCTTGTAATTTTCTTATTTTTCACCCAAGCCGTTAAAATCTACATATTGGTATTTTCTCATTCATGGGTTTTGGAAACGGACACTTACTGCTTTCATGACCCAGACGTCTACATGTTTTGCATTGCATCAGGGGCTTTCTACAGGCTTTGGCAAAATGATCTACTAATCCGCAATTGAAACATGCAAGCTTTCGCGAACGCTCAGTACGATAGCCAGAAATTTGTGAATTTTTAGCTTCATTACCTTTTGCTTTCGTTTTTTTTCGAAAATCTTTTATTATTAACAGGATTAAATTACCCATCATATTTAAATACGCGTAAAGTAACACATGGGCTGAAAAGTCCCGGGCCTAACACAGAGATGACGCTAGTTTTATTGCAGTCACCTTTCTGTCATTAGTACTAACCTTCAAAAGATAGCTGTTAAAATTCCATGATATTCCATTCATTAGTTTGTGAGTTATTGTGCTAAGAGTCACGCTACTTTTGTTATTTTCAAATCAATGGATCAAAAACAATTTCGTGTTTTAATTTTACACTGCTTTTTGATGGGAAAAAATACCGTTCAAGCGAAGCAATATCTTGAAAAGTGTTATGGTGACTCCGCTCCATCAGAAACAACAATAAAACGTTGGTTTGCTGACTTCAAACGTGGTCGTAGAGACAGCGATGATGCAGAACGCAGTGGACGTCCAAATGAGGCGGTAACACCAGAAAACATCAAAAAGATCCACAAAATCGTTTTGAATGATCGAAAAGTGAAGTTGCGTGAGTTAGCTGACATCGTAAAGATATCGAAAGAACGTATTGGCTTTATATTGCATGAGCATTTGACTATGAGAAAGCTCTATTCAAAGTGGGTGCCGCGTTTGCTCACTGTTGACCAAAAACAAGAACGTGTTGATGATTTTGAGCAGTGTTTGGCCATGTTTAAACGTAACAAACCGGAATTTTTGCGTCGATATGTGACAATGGATGAAACATGGATCCATCACTTCAGTCCGCAATCAAAACGATCGTCATCTGAGTGGACAGCAACTGGTGAACCCCGTCCTAAGCGCCCGAAAGCACAACAATCGACTGGAAAGATTATGGCCTCGGTATTTTGGGACGTGCGTGGTGTAATATTCATCGACTATCTTGAGAAAGGAAATACCAACAACAGCGAATATTATATAGCGTTATTGTATCATTTGAAGGCCGAAATTGCGAAGAAACGACCGGATATGGCAAAGAAAAAAAATTTGTTTCATCAAGACAACGCACCGTGTCACAAGTCAATCAAAACAATGGCAAAACTACATGAATTGAACTTGGAATTGCTCCCACATCCATCGTATTCGCCAAATTTGGCTCCCAGCGACTACTGGCTGACCGCAAAAGAATGCTCGCCGGTAAGAAATTTCGCACGAATGAAGATGTTATCGCTGAAACTGAGGCCTATTTTGAGGCAAAAGATAAATCGTTCTACAAAAGTGGTATTGAAATGTTAGAGCGGCGCTGGAATGATTGCGTTGCTCTTGATGGAGATTACGTTGATGAATAAAGCTAATTTTGAACCAAAAGAACCGTGTTTTCTTCGTTAGGCCCATGTGTTACACTTGGCTCTGTATTCTTCTTTGCTACTTATTTCCTTGCTACTAGATGGACTAGATGTACTTGCAGATTCACTACTTGAAGATCGTTCTCGTTTCTTTTTATTTTCCACACTGGTTTCTTGCAAATGTGGCATTGTTGTCAATAAGCGAAAATTCATTTTCCGCACCTGTAACTTTAATTTATCCCACTTCTGACTTTATAAGAAAACCCAACTCGCACTTTAACCACTTTAATACTACTATATCTATCTTACTTCATTTTAATATATACATATGTAACTTGCGCTTCCGTATTGACACCTCTTCTAAGATTTGTAGCATACTCCTACTTTATTATTATTTACTACCAGACCTACTTATCCCTTCTTTGTATATATATATATATATATATATATATATATATATATATACACTGAATCATTTCCTTACGTATCGTTCTATATTTGTTATAATTTTGGGCTCTTCAATTCAACAGTATGTCTAAAGTTGGTAAAACATATGAGAGAGAGATGTATAATGTGTACGAAAATGGAAAAAGGGTCTAATGAGTACATGCTACCAATATCAAGTAATGAATGCTATTTTAGCTTAAAGGCTTCTAAATTAGATGCGACAAAACGTATAAACAACACCCAATTTTCTTTTTAACATAGTTTACATCCCTCAGACATATTGGCCGTCTATTGAGAGTCGGTTGAATTTCCAAATCGTAATTTTAAACTTTCACTCTGTAGCGAAGAAGACTTGTTACTTGAAAGCCACCCCAAAAATAACAATGACGCGAATTACAGAACTTTCGACAATAAGAATTTTTCGGAAATTCCTCGGAACCCCAGCGTCTAATTGCAACTTTCGTCGGCATCCTGAGCAAGTAAAGCGGCACGTCTCCGTAATACTTAATGGATTCAGACTTCGGAAAAGTTTAAATTAAATACCGTTTAAATACTACCGCCGCCGTCGGTGCCGTTCGACGCGCTGGCTGCCGCTGCAACGAATCTTCATCGGTCGACGAATACTGACGCACAACAGAGCGCTACAACTCGGTTATCCGTAGTTCCCATATCCGGCGAGTCGAATGTCGGAGCTCCGACCAAGAAACGAGCAAAAGAAGACACGAAATTGCAAACGTAAAGATATAATTAATCTTCCTTAATTCGACGCTAGAGAAGAGAAGGAAGTAATATCGGATTAGCGAGGAATTCGTTCGACGTAGTTCAAACGATAAGGATGCGAAAATCAAAGAAAACGTCGTAATTAAACAATTTAGTGTCGCGCGCAGTCCTTTATTAGTTCTTCCTCTAACATTTTCTGCCATTATTACAGTTTGTAGCGCAAAAGACGTTTGGACGACTTTTGTTGGTGAATGTACAGCACAATAATTTAGCTGGTGACGTACAAACTATGTGGCATAAGAGATGACGTGGTGACTACTGGACCCCAAAAAATTTCATATATTGCAACTGCTGATGTGATATAATGTTTATCCTTTGCAAAGGAAGAGAGCTGTACGAGCAAGTATAACACAATTATG
Source organism: Trypoxylus dichotomus (assembly GCA_023509865.1). NCBI lineage: Eukaryota > Metazoa > Arthropoda > Insecta > Coleoptera > Scarabaeidae > Trypoxylus > Trypoxylus dichotomus. The sequence goes on from CM042081.1 coordinate 44,302,286, forward strand.
GACTAGTAGATAATGTAACCTTAAATGAAAAGCTACAGCGTTTAAAAAATTTTCCTTTGCTTTTCTCCTGAAGATGCCTCCTACGACGGGGACGAAACGTCGAGATCCCTACTTTCTCTTTATTTCTTTCTTTGATTTATTTCTGTCCCCCTGCTCTCTTTCTATCTTATATATTTATTTATTATATTCTATCTTATTATTATTCTATCCCCTTTTTTTTATCCTTTTCATCTTTTCGATTTTTCTTTTCTTTCTTTCTTTTTTTTATTTTTATTCCATTGTTTTTCCTCTTACTTTTATTTCATTTTCTCCTCTTATATCTCACCATGACACAGTCCAATCCCGTAAACAGTCCGTTTATAGATACTATAACTTTATCTAGCCATTATTGTAAGTGCCTCATTTTATATACCTAGTGTACGTGAATTTATAACACGGTTAGGATGAAAACAAAAGAATGTAAAGGAAAATTAGGAAGAGGCTTTGGATAAAGAATTAACGCTTAAGGACAAAACGGAAGAGTTGAAAAAGTTAATTAGTGTTTCATGTATATGTGAATTACACTTTCGAAGTGTCGTTGTTCGCAATACATTTCTCGTCATTTCTTTTAAAAGAATTAAGTTTCTGGGTCGAAACCGTATCGCAATTGCATGTTTCGGTCTCAGTTACCATATCACTGCTGTAAGCAACAGCGCAGAAGGAACTCCGTGCAACTGGGGGCGAAACGTTAGCAGGCTTATGCAAATACGATCCGGATTCAACACGGAAACTTGACTTCTTTAAAAGAAAACAAGATATTTCTTGTAATTTCTTAAGCTCGTTACTACGTACTACTTTTCTGCTACATATCGTTTAAAATTCAATCATATATGTGACTCTAATCATTTTCATAAGACCGGCATGCCCAACAGTCTCCCTGTTTCGTACGACAACGGTCTGCAGGCCATACTAATCATTTAATTTAAATGGTTCAATCTATAGAGTTAATAAAATCATTTCTTGAGGCGTTGCAAAATATTTTACATTTCGCCTTCCTTTAAGCTAGGAACATTAAAGAAGTTGGCTACATCTCATATATGACTTTTCTCTTTCCTTTTTCATTGTAGTAATTTTAAATTCATTTTTTCTCATATTTCCACCATCCTTCTTTTGTTATATTTCCTTTAGTTCTTTAACTTTGATAATTAATCAAAGGTAAAAAACTCTTTCAGTTTAGCAGTACTTAGTGCCAAATTTTATATTCACAGGATTTCGAAGTAAGGTAAAAAGTACCTTAGTACTTTAAAGCATCAAAGATAAGAACGCTGCAAATACAGCCTTTCTCTTGGTATTGATGAAATCATTTAAGACAATGTGAAGAGACAAAAAACGCTAACACACTGACATTGTCTTTCTCGTGAATGATTCCACCAGTACCATGAGAAAAGCTGTATTTTCGAGGCATTCTTTTAGATGTAGCTTAAAGCAAGTCAATCCGAAATAAAAGAGATTATGCAAAAAAAAAAATAAAATAAGTTTTAAGATGTTTAAACGCTCCTACTGAAAGATAATCAATTCGTTTAATTGCAATGAAGAAATTTGTTTATAGTGAAAGGTTCTGCTTCATATATTTAAAATTCACCAACTTTAAACTAAAACTTAAATATTTCCTTCCAGGTCCTCCGTCTTCTGCTAAATAATAAATTTGCTAAATTAAATCACATAATCGCCAATATCTAGCACTTATCAATAAATACCATTATAACAGCTCACATTTATTACATTTATACATTTTTATACCCAAATATAAAATTTCTAAAACATAATAAGCTTTTTATACCATAAGTATCAATAAAAATAGAAATTTTTTAAGGTTAAAAGGTAAAGAATCAAATCCTAACGTTTTACATCGTGACATAAGCGCAACAGACCGAAACGTATTAAAATTTATCGAACCTATACACGGCCGCGGTCGTAGAAGAAATTTTATATGTCGTTTAAAGGAATATTCTCAACGGAAACGGCGGTGTTTTTGATTTTACTGTTCTTCGGGAGGGAATGTGCATGCTAGCGGGCGAAATCGGTCATGTTAGGTGGTACATCGCCATGACGTATCCGGATATGGCACTATTCGGTATGGTGTGGCTGCTACGAGTGCGCGCCGAAATGAAACGGTGCGCCAAATGTAGACGTCAGGAACAGAGTAACGCTTTGCCGGAGGAACGAGGTCCGTCTACGTCGACTTTCTTTACGATCGAAGGTAATGCGACTCTACCGACGGCCACCGAGGCCGTAAGTCCCGGACACGCATTAGGACCGACGACGTTCTGCGAAGTTCACGGATTTAACCCACCAAAGGAAGGTAAGTGGAAAGGTTCTCCCTCTATGAAGAGTAATGGTTGGACAAATGTTACTCAACAAGTTTTATTACGTTAGAGCGTATAGGGTTGGCAGAAAATTACAAAATAGTATTACTGTATGCACGCAATGGTTAAAACATGCCGAACTAACTTGATTCAAAAGAGGTACTATGTGGAGTAACATTGAGTAAACTGTTTTAGAAGGTATTTAATATATTCTACATAAAATTGAATTCAAAACGCCTATAGGGGCGTATACTTTAAACTAGTAACGTGAAAGAAGAACTATTATATTTAAACCTGTATATGCATTATTTTAAGTAATTAGTTTACATAAGTGGGGGTAAGTAGGGTTCCCAGATCAAGCTAGGTGTCTACCTGGGGAAAACGGTAAGTTAACTCACATAATCAAATATGCCTTAGAATTGGACGGATCTTATTCTGAACATCTACAACGGAAGAGGTATAGGAAGAAAGCAGACAATAGCCTACCTACCACGTGTAGAAAGGAAGAAAAAGAAGAAGAATTTACGTGTTTGATTGATGAACATGTCTATTGCTAAGGTTAAGTCCTGTATTAAAAAAAAAGGTCGTCTCGAGTCAGCAGTTATGGACCTGTCTCAATACTATTTAATTTCGTCAAAGTTTTTGAAAATTTACCATAGCACTAAGTTGTGTAATGCCATGAGAACATTTCCGTACAAATTACTTTTATAATTTTCGAAGACCATTATCTCAGTCTTAGAAACAATCCAAGAGCATGTATACCAAAAACAACATTCACTCAGCAAAATGTCGATGCTCCGCGCAAGATCATCAACGAAGACATGTGACATATCGCGAGATTGTAGCAACATTGGCGATTTCAAAGGCTTCAATTCAAAAAATTTTGTATGAAGAATTGTGTGCAAAAAATCAGTTCACATTTAGATACCACATCTCTTGACCGAATTGGTGTTAGAAAGCTCTAGGCAGCTTCAACACCCGAAATTCTAAAAACGTATACATACGAGCCAGAAAATAAACGCCAGTCGTCTGTTTGGACGTTCCAACGTGAAGGAAAAGCCGGCAAAAGTCATCTGATCTCGAAGTGTCTCTAAAAGGATATTCCCAAAGTTTGCAGTTACCTACAAGGAAAATAAATTATACGTTGAGCGACACACCTAGTGTCCTTTAGAGATACATTAGCTGGTGGTGAATGCGTGAACACAGTACCTTACTGAACGGTACAAATTTAGAGAAAAGACCTATTTTCGGTCCTCAATTATACATTTTATGAAAATTGAAATTTAAAACAAATTTTTACCACTGAATTATGGTTTAAAAAGTAACATATCAAAACGAAAAAAAAAACATCAAAATCAAAGTATTAGTTTCAGAAAGAAATAACTACGAAGTTGTGGCAGATATTTATTAAAATGGTGATTTAGATAATTGAATGTAATTAACAAACACTATACTTTCGATTTAAATTTTTAAAATCTATGTAATTGAGTTAAATACTAGTGCGTCGCCGTTTGTCTTTTTGCTAGCTCGCTGTTGGACATAGACTAAACCTTAATTAATTGTCTAATTAAACGAATACATGTACCGTGAAATTTACAACAAACGACACATAGTAAACTTGAAACAGTTGTAAATGCCATGTAGAGAAATACTGCGTGCTCTATATTATACAGTAGTTTCTGAAATTTACTACAAAATCCCTTGCAATATGATTTTTATACCTTCACATTTTCGTAGCATGTTGAGTTGAATACTACCACGTTTTGTTCGATAGTTCCTGTCATATCCTCCAGAGGAAAAGCTGTTTTAATAATCCATTTTGTAAATTGCAGTCAACCAACTTCAAGCAATAATTCCAAATCAACTATTGTTCGTTTCTCAATTACGTCTCAAAGTCGTGTAAAATATCTCATTCATTTTCAGCACTTATTACGTGATTTGTCTATGATAGGACAAGCAACAATTTGAAACGAAGTGTAAGACGGTATAACAGTGAATAGATCGTCCAATTTATTCAGGGTGAATAGAGTTTTTAAGCTATTCGGCGAACTGCGTATAGAAACCCCAGAAATTGAAGTTAGGAAAGTGATAAGAAAATAAAGAAACGTTAACTGCAATTGAACTCCTCACTCAACCGCCTTCACGGTTCCTTTCAAAGACCAAGCCACGAAAGTTTTGAAGAAAGACAAGAGTCTTGCTAGCACTGAAACAGGAGTGCAATGACTAAATATTCCATACGGAATAGAACTCTTATTAAAGAAAAGTAGCAATTACTTTAATTACAGAAGAAGGCAGCGATAAATGAGCTAACATGATTGCATACTGGGACATAGAGAACGCCACTAATCCATTGTCAGTACTAAAGACTAACTTCCATCTTCAGCTAACACCGGAATCTTTAAAAACGTGTACAACGTAGTCAGTTTCGATGAATCTTGGATTTATTCATACGAGCAAAAGAATAAATGCCAGTCGTCTACTTGGGTGTGCCAAAGTGAAGAAAAGCTATTCTCGAGGTAACTTCAAAATAATGATCGTGACATTTGTCTCTAGAGCAAGTCATGTAGCAACAATTCTTCTATAAGATCAAAGAACTGCTATTGGTATTTAGTGTGCAACTATTCGTTTGCCGCAAGTCCTGACTAAGGACCGTAAGTCCCAACGATTTCTTTACCTTTCCGAAAATCAAAAACGGACTGCGTGGTTAAAGGATCCAGGCGTCAGAAGGAACAATCGATGTCCTTAAAAACGCAATTTTAACTGTATCACCAAACTACTGCAAAGATGCACTGATCTTCGTGGAAAACACTTCGGAAAACAATCAAGTCTTTAAAAACTATCTACTGTTTCACTCTATATGCAATACTTAAAAGACAACCGTAGTATAACGTTTTAAGAAAAGAATGGTTAAGATAGATTGAAAGCAATTTATTGGCGGTACTGTGGATTATAACTTCCCAATATAGTGATCATTTGTGTCAGAAACTAAGTTAATAAACACTCGAAGAGTGCAAGGGTTCCCAAGATTCAGCGAGAATTTGCTTGCGGTGTAAACTATTTAACGGGAAAATACTAATATCAAATTCAAAATGCAAACACCACCCTCCAGTTATACGGGCATGAAACGGATTTAGAAATATGTTATTCATATGCGGCCAATGCGAATTGCATTGTCGCCGTCGCTGCTATTATATTAGTGGGAACTAATGCACATGGAAAATTTATCACATAAGCTGCGACGCGTGCATGCATGATTATTTCTGTAATAATTCTAGTCGACGGACTACGACGAGTTATAATAAAGCTGCTTTCAATGAGTTTACGCTGGCTTCATAAATAAATTATTTATGCGAACAATACCTTTGACATTCCCTAGTATTGTGTTCAATGCTTTAATAACATACATAGTGGGCACTGGTCCTACACGGAATGCGCATCGAAGCTCGAGTTTCTATACTCATCGCGTCAATTTAATGTCGACTTTTAAATGGTGGGATAGTCGATTCATGATGCGATGAAGAAACACACAGAAACGTTATTTATGTTTGCTGGGAAGTAGGGTGGTTATTAAAGGGTTAACATTCAAGGTTCATTTAATAGTAATACAAATGCATATCATTTGTACAACACAAAATCCGGAGGAGAGAAAACAATGTGTATGAGATACAATTATAAAGTAAAAAACGAAAAAAAGGAAGCCATGAATAATTGTTGGGAAAGAAAATGAAAAATATCGGTCTCGAGGGGGACTTAAGTCCAACATCTCTATATCCTCGGTATAGCGTGCTAAACTCTTGCACCACGAGGCCATTGAATTCAAGTCGCCTTAAATCCCCCTAGATGTCACGATGTCAGTATATATATTGTAATTTTATCATTAGTAATGCCAACGGTGGCTTAGTATTGATATTCATGTTAATATTAGTATTAATATGGATGTTAGTTTAACTATTATGCACTTGCCGTTTAATAATATAGTGTCCGTGAGACATTACAATGTTGGGTTCGAGTCCCCTTCGAGACCGATATTTTTTGGGAAATTTCATTACGTTGGAAATTGCAAGAAAATTGTAATTTTATCATTACTAATGCCAACGGTGGTTTAATATTGGTATTCATATTAATATTAATATGTTATATTAATCATATTAATTAATTAATAATTAATAGAACAGCCATTCCTACGCTATACGTGATGCATTGTCTTGCTAAAAGATCCACTGATTCATTGTTAATGAACAAGCCTTCCAGTTTCTGTAATAAAAATCGATTTCTAGAATATTTCTGTTCATTAGTTTGAGAAGTGGAAAAATACCAATTGTGTAGAAGAAAGTTCGTGTGTGTTCGAATGGTATAAACGATTTCAGGATGGTCGTAATACTGTGGAAGGCGAGATCGTTCAAGAAACCAAAATCGTGAGGAGCTGGTTGAAAAAGCGCATTAAATTATCCCATGCGACCAAAGACGTGATTCACGAAATTTTTACGAAAGATTTGAACAATAGGTTTTGCCCAATTTTTTTTCGTAGAGCAGGACTTCAGCAATTTCGAGAAAGTTTCAAAATGCAAAATTTTTGTGGCGTAGTATCCATAAATTACCTCAAAGATGGTGAACATGTGTAGCAGCCCATGGCCAATATTTTGAATAAAATAATTTCCCTTGAAAATTGCGTGTTTCTTTTTAGAAAAACACTGGAAAAAAACTTATGCATACACCTGGTATTCTCGATACTCCCCTACAATTTGACAGTTAAAGTGAAAGTCTACAAACGACGATCTTCTCAAGTACCGACGAAATGGGAAGACTTCACGGTGTCTTTTCAAATCGCGTCACTTCCTAAATAATAATACGTCGAGAATGGTCTTGTCAGGAAGTTAAAACGTTTTCGTTTACGATCGTCAGAAAAAAATGAAATAGCCGATGGAACGGACGGAGATAGAAAAGAAAAACGGTCCGCTTAGATATTCCGTCGAGAACTTATAGCTTGCGATTTTAAAAGTTGTAACCGTCCAGAAAATGGAGCGCTCGCTTCGTACAATAGCGGCGAAACGAGCATTTGACAGACAGAGGTTTATTTGGTAGAAACGGGACCGAATCCATCTGTATCACTTACGCGAATGATGGCGGCTCGATATTTTACTGTCCGGAGACGTCACCGTATGCTAAAATTTTCCTCTATCAAAGTGAGACGCGCGTATATTTACGAGGCACGTATTAGATACTACTGCCGGGGTGTGACTTATTTACGGAGGATGTCATGAGACTTTACAGCGATTCGCGGGTGGAAATTTTTCAAGGAAACCGCTTGGGCGACAATAAACAGAAGCTCATACGTGGATATTAATTGCGATAGCCGTGTTGGTCATTCATTTCAGTCGAGAGGAAAATTGTGTTGCGATAATTTTAACGAAATATTTTCGGGGATATGAGTTGGAAACGTATGCAAGGTAGGAAAGCAAAATGCAAAGTTTTAATTGGTGTTGGTCTCCCATATAGTTCAACTTCAATTGGCGATGTTTTTCGGTTTTTTATGTTTAAAACGTGCACTATTCAGAATAAAAGCAGAAATTCCAGCATACACTGAAGATATACGAGGGTAACCTGAAAAATTCGGTAACTACAGCATGGCAAATAGCAATTCAATGAAATGTGTCTTATTTCTCGACATAATCTCCCTCAAGATCAATATATTTATTTAGTCGATGCTCAAGTTTCTTTATGCCTTCACAGTACTCATTTTCCTCGAGCTCCTCGAAATAGTGGTCCACGGTAGCTGTCAGCTCCTCATTCGAAGCAAACCTCATACCCCCGAGGTATTTCTTAAGCTTGGGGAAGAGATGATAGTCCGATGGAACTAAATCTGGTGAATAAGGGAGCGCTTCAAACTTTAATTTGGTCAATTTTGCTTCGATTCTGCTTTTGTGGACGCATTGTCTTGATGGAAAAGGACATTTTTTTGCTTTCTTCCGGGCCTTTTTTTCAACCATAGCTGTCTTCAATAGATCCAAAAATTTTGGAATAGTATTGCCCAGTAGTCGTTTGTTCCTTTGGAAGGTAATCGATAAGTAAAATTCCGTTCGCATCCCAGAAAACGGAAGGCATCACCTTTCCCGCCGATAGAATGACTTTGACCTTCTTTGGAACCAGTTCACGACGTTTAGTCCATTGCTTTGATTGCTGCAATTTCCAGTGTGTAGTGATGAATCCACGTTCCCTCGCAAATCCCAAAGTGACGCAAATAAATTGTTCGATTTTGCCGAAATCGCACCAAAATAGCTGTAGAACATGGCAACGCGGCAACCATCTTATGCACCGCTTAGACATGTCTAATTTAACATTTAAAATGTACGTCACCCGTTTTTTGGAGATAGCTGCAGCCTTAGCAATTACTTTCAATGTTGATCGGCGATCAGCTTCCACAAACTTTTCGCACACTTTCTGCAGAAGTGATTGTTTGGGGATCGTCACTTACGTTCATACGACCTTTTTTAAATTCATTCGCCCATTTGCAAACAGTCTTAAAAGAAGGAGCATCCTTGCTTAACAGATTTATCATATCAGCATCAATTTCCTTGGGTGAAAAATATTTTTTTTGCACGAATCTCAATATTATTCATTTCTAAAAAGCGCCAAATCAGCTTTGCTTTGAACGAATGTACACAACAAACTACGTGACATATCGACATAAAGTTTAGCAAGTATTTCATTGAAACATCAAGCTATGCAATAGCGTTCAAGATTGGTTTAACACAGTACCATCTCGTAGTTAGTTATCGAATTTTTCAGGTTACCCTCGTAGTTCCCTAATACATCCTAAATAATTGCCGAAGGGTTTTAGCTGTTTCGTAATTTTGGCAGAATGTGTTTTGCTGTCTATTATTTTTTGTACAGTTTACAGTAAAGTATGTCATGGTAGTTTTACAACAACTTTACACAATATTCATAGTAATTGAGCTACAGTTATTACTGACAACATTTTCTAATACGATTTCCAAAGCGATTTCTTGCTTAGTGTTTAAAATTGTGTTACAATTTAAGTTCATATCATAAATTCACACAAAAGAAATAATAATTATCGAAGAAAATCGATGGATGTCACGTAGTTATGCATTCTTTAGCAGACAGGAGCAAGTATATGATATGCAGTAGTCGTAATATCATTAACCTAGTATTTCCACATATATCGTTACCAGAAATACAATACTTACATGTAACGAGTAGTTCACAAAATTTATATGCAAATATTGTTTTGTATAGCGAAATTAGCAATCTATATTATCAGCGGCACCAGGAAAGATATAGGCATTGACTGCGCCATTCTCGTACCTAGAACTTTCCTCCTTTCAAGGAAGCCAGTGTACTTACGTCAGACGCTGTTGCCATTAAAAGTACTGGGGTACATTCAAGATCATAGTAACCCTAATTTTATAATTTTTACCGATTTGAGGGTTCTTCGCAGCTTCGTTGCGGAAATATTACTTTTAGATTTTAACTTGAAAGAAAATAAATAATTTGTTAATTATATCTAAATAAAGGCACATTCTCATATCTCCTTCAGTAAGTCAGTAGGCAGTTTAGCTAAAGAGGCATGCTATGCAAATGTTGTCGACAGCGTAATGAATTGCGTAGTAATTAGCAGTTCTGGTAGACAGAAGCCTATGCTCATAATACCACCAACTATTACATCATTTTGCCGAGTATTAAAAGTCAGCCGTTGTACAACAATACTACTCGTAATGTTAAGAGAAAGCTATTGACAAAGGTTCTAAGAATCGCCTTTAATCAGGGACGATTTTTTGCTCACCTGTGCAAAATTTTGAGATGCAGTAATTGCAAAAATTGATAGTCTCTGAAATATTTAGGAAAAATCATGCTAGTTTTCTCAGAATAGCATTTACAATCTAACGTTGAGTGTATATATTCGTAACAATAAAACTTCTTCACAAGAACCATTCAAATATGAAAACAAGGTATACCGGTATTAAATTCTATGATGGCAATAAAGCAATAATGCATTATTAATAATAATAATAATAATTTAAGTACCCAACACTCAACTATCCAGAGTGGACAAAATAAAACTTCTAAGGCATCAGAAATATACAAAAAAAAACATATAATAATTAAATACCAAATGAGATAAATAAGTTTAATAACTCAACATATATAGAAAAGGAATGAAAAATTAAGGCAAATCTACATTGACGCTATTAAAATTACTTGATGGATGTACTAAAGGGGCCCGCCAAAGTACGTTCGTCCGAGGTGTAGGTATGCGAGGCAAATGGTGCGATCTTGATTCCAGTGATAATATATAAATGTAGCACTGATACGGTTTCTTCTCTCAACAAGCGTAAGAAAGTCATGCCTCTCAATTAGCTCCTTGTAGGGTATTCCTCATGAAGGATAACGCCCATCGATTTATATGGGAGATATTTTGAAAATTTGCGTAGAATCCGTTCAAGAGGATCAATCTGGACGTTATATAAAGGATACCAAGCAACAAAAGCGTATTCAAGTTTGTAAATCAGATAAGCGAAGACTTCAAGGCTAGGGAAATCGTTGCAGGTACAAAAAATAAATCCTAATAATTTAGAAGTGGAAGTCCTAACATCAGACACATGCCCTGGAGAAGGTAAACCTTTCATCATATATCACACCTAAATCTTTAATAGAAAACTGAGGTTAATATTAATATGTATTGTTAATGTAATACTGAGAATCGATTTTGTATACTCTTCTTCTTGTAAAAGGTATGAACAAATACGAATCTTGTTTAGATTACGTTGTAGAAGGCCAACACCAGTGAAGGTGTTAACAGCGTGATAGATCTTTATATCGTCGACATAAGCTAATAAAGAGCAGTTAAGAGATTTTAGCAAATCCTCAATGTATATATTAAAGAGCAATGGGCCTAGGTTCGACCACTGGGGTACTCCAGAGAAGGAGTAAAAAGATCGAGGTTTAAATCCATTGAAATAAACGCAATTAATTCTGTTTAGAAGATACGATCGAATGAAGTCTAGAAAATTTCTGTCGACACCGAAACAACTCAGCTTATCCAACAATTTACGAAGATCTATTAGATTGAATACACGAGAAGAGTCAGTATAAATAACATCCAGTCGGGGGTTACTTTGTAGAAGTATTATAACAGTAAGTATTTTATTAGAATGTACTATTTTGCCAACAAAATATTTTAAGTTAATGCGTAAAGTTTGCGTCTTTAATAAGTTTCTCGCAAACATTACATGTCTGGTTTATTTCGTTATTTTATATAGTGCGATCTAACCTATGAACGGTAATGTACCTTTATTAAGTCTTGTCCATTTCTGCCGTCTGACAACAGACACAGATGTTTTTTACACAAGCACTTATATACCAAAGCATTTGATCGCAATGAGCGGATTTACTATTTAGTTAAACTATTTCTACTCCACTTTATATGCATGGACGGACTTTACCTTGTTAGATCGTACTCGCTTCATTAATTAGCTGCACAATAGGTCAAATGTTGAACTTTAATATCGTTAAACCCACTTCATATAAGTCTAGTTACCGTTGGCAAACATGCACATACAAACAAGCCCTTTCCCCGTCCATTTTGCTAATTCCGGCTTCCTGAATGTGTTCTGCGCCATCTCTCACTTCTACGCTGTTTCACCCTTCATCTTGTTTTCTCGTTTCGCAGATAAAGTCTGTGGATATAACCAAGTGCTTGTGTGTGTGTACGTCCCTTTTCGAGAGTACATACTAAGCCATCCCAATTAAGATCGCGACAGCAATTTGCGCCAATACACAGTCAGGAGTTGTCCCTTCTCCAAGTGACGCTACCAAAGTTAATAATGCTCTCTTTGATAATGACATAAGTGGCGGCGAACAAAGCCGCCCCGACTCCCTTGTCAGCGAATCTGCAATCCCACTTTGAATGTCCTCGGGATTATAGGGTCCCTGCCACTAGTGTTCGGCGAACGATTGCCCCGGCAGCTAGTTAAAGTGTCTACAGATGGAACGTGAACTTTGTTTTCCTAATACCGTATGGGTACTTTATCGAACGAATTGATATTTTTTTATGAAAGTTGGATCTTGTAGAAGGGCTTTTGTCTGACGTGGCTTTAAGCTATTCCCTTCTTTTTCTATACGTTGAGGCATCTTTAAGTGCGTATTGTAATGAGGCTTTGTTGGATTAACTGCAATGTTTACTTCCAGAAGGTCTAGAAATAATTTAAAAAAACATTCCGATAAAGTTGCAGCTAGCGCAATCTAACGGATAGACACAAACATGTGTTTATTCACCTTCTGACAGATAAAAAGCAGTTGGTAAATTGTTTATTAAAGGGATAAATTTATCTGTTGTTAAATCCTCGGATATTATAACCTCACTTTATTTCGTGTGTTTGTTTTCATATAGAAATATTCTGAATGAATATGTTCCATATTGAAGATTATGAAGATATTTTTATCGCAGAGGAAGTTTGTTATGGACTTAACATTGTTTTGTATTTTTATAAGTGAATTTTAAGTTTCTAAGGAAATGTATTTTATATGATTTTATTTTCTTTGCAACCGTATGGGTTAGCATTGTTACCTTATTTTCATTTAGAATATTACTTTATTTTCATTTTTATCATTTATTTATTTTGCACTTAGAATATATCGAATTCTATTTTAATATGTATGTACATTACGCATTGTATATGTATGCAAGCCGGCCATTCACATTACTCTAGCTAAAAGTGCCTAATTTATAAGTCAGTAACTGCAACGTCGTCGAATAAATAATGGGAGTTTTCTTAATATTTAATATATACAAGCACAGGCAGTCGACTCCCGCGCAACGGTCGAGGTATTAGCGATCGTGCACTCTCGGTCACCTTTCGTACCTCTTCGTAACGTGTACAGTAACGTCGTCGGATGATTATTGGAAGTTACTAATAGTTTCTAGTTTTGGCGGGAATCGTCGAGGACGTTGTCGTCTATACATTTATTTCTGGCGGGAGTTATTCTGGTAAGGTTGTCGGAACGCATGTATAGATTTGTCTATTATGTACACATCCTCGATAATGATTGTGATAAACTTGTTTTTTTCTTCTTTTGACAATGAATTTTATATAAAAAAAAGATGACAATACAATTGTTTGTCCACTGTTAGTATCATTGTTACATTTGTAGAAATAAAATATTGTATTATTTTAGTTTCAAAAATATAAAATCAGTTGTTTTAAACATTTTCCCCTATAAAATGAAATTAAATTGTTTATTCCAGACAAGCGAACACGCACACAATTTATTTCAATTGATAACCGGAAACGTAACAAATGACGTGTATTATATTACTTTGAAATCTACATACATATGTTGTCGTGCCTTTGAGGTAACCGAAACAAATTACACAGAAAGCCTTTTTGAATTTAATAAATTGTTGTCAAGCGTTGTACAATAGAAAAATACATTTCAAATGTGGTACATTTTGCAACTATGCTATCGCTGTTTTCGTGTACACATTACAAGTATTTATAGGCATACTTATCGATATACCCATTTGGAGATTCAGAGGTATAGCAGTAAACTCCACTCACACAAATTTATTAATTATGCGGAACACACCGTTTCGACAGTACGTGGACTCTCATTGTCAACCGTGTTACCGGCTAAATGTAAAAACTGTATCACACATGCAAATTATTTTTTACGGTAAAATTTCTTAAAACGTATAACTATTTACAATCTATGCGTGATCTCGGATGTATTTTCAAGAGAAGATAGAACGAAAACGAACCGTAACCTTAACAGGACCTTACGGTAATAAATCAATCAGGTGTATAATTGGGGATGGTTCTGTATTCAGCAAGTTTCTGTTCTTTTTCATAAATACCGTTTCGTACGCGTCTAATTCTCGATACGAGTTTACGTTTTTAAGAAGTTTAAGATTTTTTAAATCAATTTTATGTCCGGATTTTACCATATGCTCTGCTACGCTTGACAGTTCTGGTTTATCGAGACGATGGTGTTTTTCCAGTGCGATGTGAAATATTCTTTTTATATTAAAATCTTTAAAGCGGTAGTAGTTTGCTAAATGCTTTGATAAAAGCGCTATACCACCTCTAACCTATATCTAACACATGGGCTGAAAAGTCCCGGGCCTAACATTGAAAACACGGTTTTTTTGGTTCAAAATTAGCTTTATTCATCAACGTAATCTCCATCAAGAGCAATGCAATCATTCCAGCGCCGCTCTAACATTTCAATACCACTTTTGTAGAACGATTTATCTTTTGCCTCAAAATAGGCCTCAGTTTCAGCGATACCCTCTTCATTCGTGCGAAATTTCTTACTGGCGAGCATTTCTTTGAGGTCTGCGAACAGCCAGTAGTCCCTGGGAGCCAAATCTGGCGAATACGGTGGATGTGGGAGCAATTCGAAGTTCAATTCATGTAGTTTTGCCATTGTTTTGATTGACTTGTGACACGGTGCGTTGTCTTGATGAAACAACATTTTTTTCTTTGCCATATGCGGTCGTTTCTTTGCAATTTCGGCCTTCAAACGCTCCAATAACGCTATATAATATTCACTGTTGATGGTATTTCCTTTCTCAAGATAGTCGATGAATATTACACCACGCACATCCCAAAATACCGAGGCTATAACCTTTCCAGCCGATTGTTGTGCTTTCGGGCGCTTTGGACGAGGTTCACCAGTTGCTGTCCACTCAGATGACGATTATTTTGATTCCGGAGTGAAGTGATGGATCCATGTTTCATTCATTGTCACATATCGACGCAAAAATTCCGGTTTGTTACGTTTAAACATGGCCAAACACTGCTCAGAATCATCAACACGTTCTTGTTTTGGTCAACAGTGAGCAAACGCGGCACCCACTTTGAACAGAGCTTTCTCATAGTCAAATGCTCATGCAATATAAAGCCAATACGTTCTTTTGATACCTTTACGATGTTAGCTAACTCACGCAACTTCACTTTTCGATCATTCAAAACGATTTTGTGGATTTGTTTGATGTTTTCTGGTGTTACCGCCTCATTTGGACGTCCACTGCGTTCTGCATCATCGGTGTCTCTACGACCACGTTTGAAGTCAGCAAACCAACGTTTTATTGTTGTATCTGATGGAGCGGAGTCCCCACAGCACTTTTCGAGCCATTGCTTTGCTTGAACGGTATTTGTTTCCCATCAAGAAGCAGTGTAAAATTAAAACACGAAATTGTATTTGACCCACTGTTTTGAAAATAAAAAAAGTAGCGTGACTCTTAGCACAATAACTCACAAACTAATAAATAGAATATCATGAAATTTTAACAGCTGTCTTTTGAAGGTCAGGACTACCTGAGAGAAAGGTGACTGCAATAAAACTAGCGTCATCTACGTGTTAGGCCCTGGACTTTTCAGCCCATGTGTTATGTTCTTTGAACCTCGTTTCGATACTCCTTTTTGTTTGTCCAATATAAACTTTATCACAATGATTGCATGCGATTTGGTAAATTCCAGACCTTTTCCTCATTTCCGGTTTATTTTTGGGATTTGCCTAAGAGATTCTTTAAGTTGTTTTTCGATACAAAAGACACGTTCATATTTAGTTGGCGGAAAATTTTATTTAAGCCTTTTACTATTGGGTGGTGAGAAAGTTTGTTGATGTCAAGGTCGTGGAATTTCTGATGTGTTGTTTGTATTGGACCTTCCTAAAGATACAATCAACATCCGTAGAAGAGAAACCATTGTACCTCGCTACATCTTTGATATATTTTAATTCTTTTTCGTACCTGCTCTTGCTTAGCGGGAATCTAACGAGTCTATTGACCAGAAAACTAATCGCGGATATTTTTTGTTCGAAATGGTGCGAATCAGCCGTGATGAATCTGTTGGAATTAGTTTCTTTCCTGTGATGTCTATTTCTAATTTATTGTTGTTGCGTATTGCTAGAGATCTAGAAACGGAAGCCGATTGTTCACTTCTTGTTGAATAGTAAACTTGATCGTAGTGAACTTTGAGTTCAACTAGAAAATCTTGTATATTCCTTTATTAGTATCAAACACCGCGAAAACATCATCTACGTACCTAAGCTAAATTCTCGGAAAATATTTGGTTTCTTATTTCAAGTTCGTTTCAAATTTCCTCATGAAAAGGTTCGCAATAAAAGGAGATAATGGATTACCCCATCGCCGTGCCTTCCACCTGTTCGAACCATTTTCCGCCTATTTGAAAACAATTTTGTAACATACGTAATTTTGTTAACCTATTATATTCCGCGGTTTTCGCGTCATCTACGTTATTTAATTTCATAAATTCAACCAAATACTCCATACTCCTGGAATCGGTACGCTTGGGAAAAGTAAACAAACGTCGAATGATACAAGGATTTCCCCATCTGTTAACTCAATCTTTTCAAATTTATTTACAAAATCTAAGGAGTTTCCTACGCTTAGACTATCTACTTTGTGGGGTAAGTTCTTGTATTCATTCACTAGCAATTTGGACAATCTGTATGTTGGGCAACCAATGCCGGATGCTATAGGTCTCATGGAACTACCTGGTTTGCGAATTTTTGGAGATATTGTCTTCCAGGCATTTTTCGAAGGTACAACACTTTATGTTTACGGTAGCTCGCTTTGTGTCGTCATATCTGAGAGCCAGCGATACTGAGAGGAAGATTATGCAACTACTGGTAGTTGTCCTCCTCTTGATAACCTGTTGTCGGACAGCAGCTGTTAAGTAAAGGTGCACTTTAAGGTGTCTCAGTACCAATAGAGTGAGCTCACGAGACATAGTATCTTATGTGTGCTCTATATTAGTTATTATTGTTATTATCGTCATTACTATTATCATTATCACTAGCATTATCACTATCATTATCATCATTATTACTATTCCTATTACTGTTAAAAATTTCGGATAACCATTTTAGGTCGAATAAAGAGTGCAATAAGAGTTTATCTAAATTTATTATGAAAGGTTAAATAATCTTACTGCTACATAGCCTATTTAAGCTTCTAATCGTTTCATTTGATTTGCTTAATATAAAATTTTAATTCATAAAATCCAACCGTTATTCAGTTTAACCCGGAAATTTACCACTATATAACATATAGAGAATAATATCAATAAATTAGCTGTAATATTGCGTTACAATCATAATAAACAACATCCATTATTTGCTTACGATGAAATAAGACTAAAGAGTACACTTCCAGCTTCCTTTTTTTTAATTTAACTTCATCAAGGTTATACACTGCAGAAGTCAATAACGATTTCCAATACTCTTAAGGCATACTCCATTGCATAGAACCCAATACCTGTCCATTAAGGCACAGTTAATACACGTTATACCGGAAACACTTTAACTTAGTATCTATGCAATTCATCCGGATGAAAAAGTTAGTGCATGCTTAACGGCTTAACGGAAATTAATATTGGTACTAAACGTGCGGTACAATTGCGATTGAAATAGTACGGTAATTAAAAACAGTTTTCGATTATAGCAGCGAGTTAGAAACTTCAAGCGCATTCGTAGTATAATGAAAGTTACTCCCGGATGCACGAGATATCATCGCTAATTCTAAGATTAATGAGTGGAAAATTAAAGCCGAACTCTTTAATTAAATCACATGATCTAATAAAGTCGTTTATCTTCTATAAAGTAATGTTAGTAATTAGCAGCATCTGCCTCTTTGAACAAGTACTTCTTCTAAACGAAACGTTCACTGAAGAATAAATGATACAACTAGAGCTCCTTTTCAGGCCTTGAGAGCGGTTTACGTTATTAACAATTAGCTTAAAATTAGATTTTGAAATTCGCTGGAAATTACATATATTACATTACTGAATTTTTAATTATGTTGCGTCTTATATAAAGCAGCCGTGATTATTTTATCGTAACTGAATTTTATCTTTATTATATTACCAGTTAAGTCAGTTTAAATACGTATACTTAGATGTACGCTAGGTGTTACGAAATTCTTTTAAAACGAGATCTAGTAAAAAAGAAGTTTTACTTAAACACTTCTAAATAAGCGAACCGTTTTATTAGTCAAATTCCTAGTAGTGGACAATGTGCATAATTCATTAGAAGTAGTCGTTAATCTACTATTGTTTGGACCATTACGTACTTCCAATCATCTAATGATAGGTTATTTATTTTTTAAATTCATTTAGTAAAAATTTGAAGGGGAACTCTTTCTACTGCGATTGGTATAGTACTATGATTAGCATCACAAAATTCAGAGCATTGGCCAAAAAATAATCCAGTTCGGTTTATTAGAAGTCTGACTTGGTTTAATAGACCTGGAGTTGTATTCATTTTAATTCTTAAGGCAGTAATTGTTTATGAGTGACCTGCTGCTGTAATTATAAAACGAATTTGGGAACTGTATGGGATAATTATTCAATTATCTGCACCTAGTAAATGAAAATGTTCAAAAGGCATTGACGCTTATGGGATTATATAAGAATAAAATTAAAAGTTTATAAGAACTCCATATTCATAAGATCAATATCATTGATGATCAATAGGCTTTACTGATGCTAATGGATTATTAATTTCATCAAGAAGATAAAGAAGTAGTAATGATGGTAGAGTAATAAGAATTAATTTAATGGCTGGAAGAGTAGTTAAAATAATTTCAATTATTTGTCTTTCTAATAAAAATCGATTATTAAATTTATTAAAGAGTAATGTGGATATTATACGAGGGGAGGTCCAGGAGTTCGTGGAATGAAAGGGTTTTAAATAAAATGAAACAATAAATCTATTTTTCCCCTTAAGCACAATACATTTATTACATCTATGAATTAATTTTTCTAAACCATCATAAACATATTTTTTATCTTCCGTCTCAAAATGGACCAAAGTTGCCTCCTTTACCTCATTATCACGGAAAACTTTCTTCCACGTAAGTCTTTTTTTAAATTGGGGAACAAATAAAAATCACTAGGTGCCAGGTCTGGACTGTAGGGTGGATGGACTATTGATTAGAAGCCCTGCTTGTGCAGAGCAGCCATTGCAACTTTGCTCTTGTGAACCGGCGCATTGTCTTGCAAGAGCAACACACCCTTGGTCAATTTTCCTCGACGTTTTTCCTTAATGGCCTCCTTTATTAATTAATTATGCGGAACGCAGGGTTTCGAGAGCACGTGGGCTCCCATTGTCAACCGTGTTACCGACTGAAAGTAATAAATTTATTACCATAGGCCCCGTTAAAGATGCGGTTCGCTTTCGGTCCATCCTTTCCCGTAAAAGCCATGAGACCACCTAGTAGATTGTAAATAGTCATATGGTTTAGAAATTTTAGAGCCTGCGTATAAAATAATTTGCATGTGTGATACAGTTTTTACTTTCAGTCGGTAACACGGTTGACAATGGGAGCCCACGTGCTCTCGAAACGCTGCGTTCCGCATAATTAATTAATTTGTGTGAGTGGAGTTTACTGCTGTACCTGTGAATTGTACATCCACACAGTCCTTGCAATCGTCATTTAATATGAGTGGCACTGAAAAACTAAAACCTCTCAGAATTGGCAGAAGTGCAAAGCCACGATGTTTTAAAGGGGTAAAATGGCTTCCTGTAGATTACGAGAACAACGTAACGGCATGGATGACCTCCGAAATTTTTGAAAAATGGTTGGTTAAATTGGACAAGCAATTTTCACACGAGAATCGAAAAATAATAATGTTTATAGACAATTGCCCTGCTCATCCTGCAATACAACAGAAGCTGAAGGCCATCAAATTGCAATATTTGCCACCAAACGAAACTTCCAAACTGCAACCTTTAGATCAAAGCATCATTAAAAATTTCAAAGATCAGAACAAAGGAAGAATCCTTAAAAAAACTTTATATGCATTAGAGAATAACGGTTCTCCTAGCATATCACTTCTCGACTGCGTGAGAGAGGTTGCCATGATATGGCATGTGGATGTTAAACAAGAAACCATTCAAAACTGTTTTAAAAAGGCTGGTTTTGGTAACGAAGACGAGGACGAAGACGAAATTCCCCTTGCTCAACTAAAAGAACGACTGCAAAATTCAGAAGATAAAGAATATCCTGTTGAAGTAAGGCAAGATTTTGAAAACTATGTTGTGTTGCTAAATGTCGAGAATGTATCTCTAGATACTTATCTTGAAATTGATAGTAACCTCTTAACTACTGACTATACGACAGACGAAGACATTCTAAGGAGTGTATCAAGCATTACAGATGAAGAAACCTCCGAAGAAAGCGATGAAGAAATTGTGGAGCAACCATCACACAAACAAGTTTTACAAGCATTCGAGACACTAAAGAATTATTTTATGTCTCATGAACAAACATCCGATAAGACATATATGTTCATTAATAAAATTTAAAAATCGTATGAACACATCCGAGCGGCCAATCTTCGGCAACAGTTGATAACGGATTTCTTTAAAAAAACAATTTAATTATGCAATTGTTTTATGTTCCTATGTACAAGTACACATTTAATACCTATGTATATAGGACAATTTTTGTTTAATTTCATACATATACATATAGTACATATATATATATATATATATATCCTAATGCATGTAGTTTGTATTTTCAGTTTGTTTTTAAATCATTTTTTTATTTATTTTATATAATATTGTTATTACATATTATGCTTTATAAATATATACATATAATGAATTGTGAATTTTCTGTTCTCAAATTTTCTCTAACTCGAATTTTATTTGGGGATTTAGGTGGTTCGTGTTAGGGGAGTTCCACTGTAATATGAAATATATTACGTGAATCAAAATAAAAATAAAAAATAATACATAAATAAAGAAAGTAAATGTAAAAGAAATGAAAGAAATTTCTTTTGCTAAATTCACTCTTATTGTGTTTCAGCTCATCATATTCAATTAACGCATTTTTAGAGTTACAGATGGCTGCCTGCAATTGATAATATTCTTATACACAATTTCCTGTTTATATTATTATATTTATTCGTGAAACACTAGATTTTCCAATGAAGCGAAATTTGCCAAATTTATCGAACATCATGATTTCAATTAAAAGTTTCTATTCCATTTCAATTCACTAACTAAAATACAATAACTGGAAATTATTGAGCATGCTTATTATTCATTATGCGTAATACAATATTAATTATCTCTGCTTACAGTTTTCATTATAGTAAAAACCTAACGAAATATGCGTTGTAGGATTTCAATCAGTAAAATGTGTTCGATGTGTCTGTTTCATTTTACACGTATTTTAATTTAGTGAATATATGATGCATATATATTGCAACGAAGTTAGTTTCGAAAATCGTGAATTTCGTGATACTTATTGGGAACATATAAATTATACTGGTTTTACTGATTGTCGGAAATAAAAAGTAAGCTTCCTAAAATTTCCAATAATGTGTGATTCTGGGAAAACTTACTGTGTTAAATACGATTACCACGTTCCAAGATAGCAAAACCTTTCCAGCAGACGGTACGACCTTAAATTCGCGTGGAGGACGAGAAGCGTGATGCTTCCACTGTCCACTTTGAATTTGGTCTCAGGATAATAGTGGTGCACCCATGACTCACCCATGGGCACATAGCGACTAAGAAAGTTATCCTTGTTTGCTTGGTGCTTTTCCAAAAGACATTTACAAATCAACACCCGATTTTTTTTTTAGTCCATTTGGCACTCATCTTTTTCATATCTAATTCTTTAGTCAGTATGTTGTGCATCACATGATATGACAAGCCAATATCTTCCACAATACAAATATTCTGTACTTCTAATATTTTTGTCTGTTGTTACCGTTATGGGAGGACCGCCGGCATGTTGGTTTTCACAGGATATTACTCAGCATTTAAAATCTCGACACCAGCGTTTGACTATACCATAAGAAACTGCAGACTCGCCAATAGTTGCCATAATGCAATGATTATGAACAATCACGACGCACAATTGAAGAATTAGCCACGGCACAAGAATTCATTGATATACAAACTTGATATTATGTAGATATGTTAATCAAACAACCAACTAGAAGTAGGTAAAGCGTGAGGCATGAAGATCCGCCCTCGTAAATGGGGTTGGGACGTCTTCCTGTAGCCCGCATTTGTACCGAGTACCACCGCATAAATAAATTAATTAATAAACTGGACGAAGTGTAGAACTACAAGTTAGAACTGAACGGATCTTTATATAAGGTGAACATATAATTATAAAGTATGACTCTATATTAATAGACGACGCTGTTAAAAAAGCTAAACAAAAAGGAAAAAATATGAAAGTAGAACACTGGAAAATGAATGCAATTAACGTACAGGAACTAATGTTTGCAGATGATATGGTACTGATAGCACACTCGGAAGAGACACTACAGCAAAACTTGAAGATATACCAAGAAGAACGAATAAAGATAAACATGGAGATAAACACGAGGAAAACAAACACAATGATAATAGCAGCAGAAGAAAGAAAGCATAGCATCAAAATCAGGGAACAAGCATTAGAACACGTTAAAAGTTACAACTACTTAGGAATAATCGTTGAAGACAATGGGAGAATAAAGAAAGAGGTAAATGAGAGGATACGGAAATCCGCAAAAATATATAACATATTGAGAAATTCGTTTCTGGATAAAAAAGAAATACAAAAAAAAAATAAAGACAGAGGTGTATAAAAGAGTGGTCAGACCAACATTAACATATGGTAGTGAATCATGGATAACCACGAATAGAATCAAAAGCAGAGTTACGGCCATGGAAATGAGATTCTTAAGAAGAATAGAAGGAGTAACTATAAGAAACAGAATCAGAAACACGACAATCACTAATAGTCTGGGTATCAAACCAGTAGAAGTGGCCATAGAAGAGAGACAACTGGGATGGCTTGGACATCTACACAGAATGGAAGAAGATCGAATCACAAAGAGGATATTTGAAGCCAAAACAGAGGGCAAAAACAGAATAGGTAGACCTCGAAACACCTGGAAGGAGCAGGTGTATAGAACATTGGAAAAGATAAGTAAGCCAAACAACTGGCTCAGAACAGGAACCTGTGGAAGATAAAAATAAGAAAATAAATAGTCCGACACCGCAAGGTATAAAGGACAGGATTAAAAAAAAAGTATGACAGACCTGCGAGAGGGACGAACAAGACAATGGAGTAATGCAGTACGAAAGTTTATTGACGAATTTTCCGATATATGTATATTATAATGGTGCTAAAATATACTATAGTTTGCGATATACCGTTGATATGCTGGGACAAAGGCGACTATAAAAATCATTTCAAAAATGCAGTTCAACTTTTATGTATTGTCCATGATAATCGCCTGTGATTTGTCACTCCATCTACTCAATGAGCAGCCGTTTCATGACTTCTGGAATAAATACAATCCCAAATTGAAGCTATTCCTGTCATTACTTGCATTTAACGAAATGAATGATTAAATCTAAACTGACATTAAAGATGAAGAGTTTATAATTAGCATTTCAAGGATTTCGGAGACCTATAAAACGTTAGAAGGTCTATTATATGTAGCCAAAGCTTTATTATATTCTTCGTAAATAGGTATTGGAAAACGTCTCAAGCACAAGCATCACAGTCTCATATCTACCTTTGAATGGTTTATGAATTCATCAAAATTAACGCAATGATAGTTGTATGTTCCCATTCTAAATCTTCTTATTCTGAAAGATTTTGCTCTAAAGCTTGTTGTGCAATATCTTCATCTGAGCCTTCTTGATGCTCTGAGACTAATTGCGTCAGAGGAAGCAGTCGATGTCTTCAAAAACCGCAATCTTGACCATATAAGCAAACAAGTGGAATAACTACTACCAGAGTTGGTTCGAACGCTTGCAAAACTGCATTAATCTTCGAGGAGAATAATTCGAAAAAGCTTAAAAGACAATCCTCGTGTATCCCCAATGTCTTATACACTGACATTTTTTGCAAAAATTTATCATCATCATGTCAAATCGTTTTCTATTGCTCCGAAAAATGGGTCTTGATGTGATGCAAACGTTGTATCTCACCTACCATTTACGAGATCCTAATGGTCAGCACTAACCGGAACAGCTACAATACCGATGCTTTATTGGGATCGCACGTCCCGAATGTAACTTTAGCAAGATAGGATCAACAATTCTGACCTCTGTATTAGCATGTTCCTCTCGTATTTCAAACCCGGATTATTAATATTACCCCTCGGTGCTTTCCAAAGGGCATGAATACATAACACGCAATACACGCACGCCCACACCTACATGTATGCGGCCCGAAGGCGTCCGTTGTGCGGAGCTGAGAGCACTCGAAAACGCGGTGCGCCGAGAAATTCAATTAATCGTAAACTATTAACACGGCGAAGGCCGACGGAATTGATTATCGATTGAAACGTACGCGGCATCGGAATTTCTCTTTTAGCGTGCCGATACTAGATCAGCGGCTTTCTGGCCGATAGTTTAGCATTTCCCCTGAAATTATCCCTTTATGATTAATAGATGTATTATTGTTAGATCTCTTTATTACGGTATTCGCTAATATAAACAAACGCCAAACGTTGACTAATGGACATGAAGTTTAGCACGTACGTCATTGAAACGTCAAGGTATACAATAGAGTCAAAGATTGCTTTCACACAGCGCCATCTCATAGTTAGTTACCGAGTTCTTCAGCTTACCCTCGTAGAGATGGATATGAACAGGATAATGACCCGAGTTTGTAGCAATTTTTTTGAAAACATCGAGCACTATATAACAGAGATTCGTCCAGTAAAATCGTAATCATTTTTAAGAAATTTCGTCGCAATAATAGTGCCTTGTCAGCGCAAACCCTTTTTAAGTGATCGAGGACAAGTATATCTGTAAATTGTTTTTCAATAATGAAATATAATAGAGCAGACGGATTTCATTTAAAGTGCTGCGATTTCCAGAGAAATTATTCATTCTAAAAGAAATTTCAAGTAAACCTGTTCAGTTTAAGAAAGACTGTAGAACTCGAAAATTTATATAAAACTTCATATTCGTAATTGTAAAACAAAAAATAGTAATCAATTTTAGCTTAATAAGAAATGCATGTCATGTTAATTCTAAAAATAAGCGTTTACCAGATAAAATCTCCGGCAAAGTAGTACCATGTTCCTGATTCATTAAGCATTTCAGTGCATTGGCATTGAGATTGCTCTTACGTGATTTATCAGGTGGTTACAGCAGTCCGTGCAATAGTAAGTACTTGTGTGCGGCCTCTAAAACATTTTTTCTTACACTGGTATACATCAGTGACGTTACCACCTCCATTAAATTACTTAATCGTTCTGGAACCTGATGAGAATAACTTGCGACCTTATTTTTTGAAATATTGTACACGACATATACCTACATCGCTCTGTCATGTGGTAAATATATCTTTTCATATATCTTCAATCAGGTGTACTCCATTCTAAACTGAATACTTCCATTATTCATCTCGTACATAGAAAGGCGATCTAAATAACTTAGATAATTATAGACAGAATAAAATATTCCACATTTTCTCGAC
The DNA here is from genome assembly GCA_023509865.1 of Trypoxylus dichotomus. NCBI lineage: Eukaryota > Metazoa > Arthropoda > Insecta > Coleoptera > Scarabaeidae > Trypoxylus > Trypoxylus dichotomus. The sequence goes on from CM042081.1 coordinate 44,328,134, forward strand.
AATATATGAAGAATAATACATGACGTTATTCCCACCACGATTTTAGAACAAGAAAGAATACTAGTGCTGCTATTTTTAATTTTCTTTCATACGTACATGAAGTTTTGGATAATCGCAATACAGTGTTACAGGATTATTTATCGACTTATCTAAAGCATGTGGTTGTATTAACCATGATTACTTATTATATAAATTAGAAAGTATCTGTAGGTATTTGGAAAATTGTTAAGAATTGGTTCACATCCTATTTGAAGGGATGAATGGAGGCGGTGTATTGCGATCGTTATTAATTTGAAGCGTAGAACGTTGATATCGGTGTTCCCCAAGGCTCTGTTCTGGGACCAACTTTATTCATGATTTATATTATATATTCTGATGATGAAATGAATACGTAGGCTTCCACGGCCAGAGTCAGTAACAAACGAACTACTTCCAGAATTGGACTGTGTCATGGTGAGATATATAGAAATGAAACAAGAGTAAGAGGAGAAAGAAATAATAGGAAAAGGACAAGGAAAGAGAAACAGAAAAAAGGAGGGAAAGAGAGAAAGAAAAAAGAGAAAGGTGGGATCTCGACGTTTCGTCTCCGTCGTAGGAGGCCTCTTCAGGAGAAACAGGGAAACCAAAGGCTAGAAGCTAGAGGTGAAACCACTTTGGCAGAAGGTCACGGTAACTCGACGTGTTAAGCACGTTATATGCGAAAACCTGTGTGCCGCTAAGTACCGGATTTATGTAGGATGTGCTCGGCCAGAGGCCTGAACGGTTGTTTGGGTAGAGGGGGCGGGACTTGCAGGAGCGGTTTCCAAATCACGGATAGATAATATCCGTCTTCCCTATTGATGTTACCAAACTGTTTTTGAATCTCCATTGCCTCCCCTTTTCTACCATAGGAATGAGGATTTTTCGCGATGACCGACGTTTCTTCAAACAAAATGTTGTTTGAAGAAACGTTTCCAGATGATGTTCGGCTACCGCAGACGGTGATGCGTACCCCGATTTTAAACAACGTTTGTGCTCTTTAATGCGGGTTTCTATTAAACGACCTGCCTCACCTGTGTATACTAAACAGGAAGAGCACGGGAATTTAGAGACCCTTTTGGAGGATAGGGTCTGAACTTGAACCTTAGGAGAAGGGCGAATGTTGACAATTTTCGAAGGAGGCTTAAACACTACTTTGATGTTTTTGTTTTCTGAGGATTCTGCCGATGCGTTCGGTAACACCGGGAATGAAAGGAAGATACGCCGTACCTCCAGAGTTTTTGGGATCTTGACGCTTGTCTGCATGGGAGGGATGTAGGTACTTATTGATGGTAACCATTATTTTGGAGCGACGACTTGACGCGCTGTAGTTCTTTCGACAGAATGTCAGATTCAGAAATAGAAACAGCACGACGTACCGGGGAATTTACAACACTTAACTTTTGCGCCGGATGATGGTGGGAACTGGCATGTAGACATCGATCCCTGTGCGTAGGTTTTCGGTAGACTGAATGGCCTAGACCACCATTGGATTTTCGAGTTACAAAGACATCAAGGAAAGCAATTACACCGTCCTTCTCAACTTCCATGGTGAATTTTATGTCGGAATGTTGGGCGTTAAGATGACCAAGAAATCTATCTCCCGCGAGGCCAAATGATGAAGGTGTCGTCTACACACCGAAACCATGATTTCTTTTCCTCTTATTCCTATTTCATTTTTATATGTATCTCATCCTGACACGGTTCGATTCCGGAAGTAGTTCGTTTATTCCTGATGATGTTAACGATTTGGTGAGCGCTCGAATCTCTACTGAGCCTATATGAATCAATAACACATACGCTGAACCGAACATGTTATCTTGTCTATCTCATTTACTTAAATTCCCACATGTACACATTCTATCTTACCACCCCGTATAAGCCGCCATTATTGTTCCTCCGAGGTTTCTTCTCCTATAGAAGATAACGAAGGAGGAATAAATAATAAATGAACTCAACGAATTGGGCGGAGCGGTCGTGCTATTGGGAAAGAACTTTCGGACAACGAAGAAAAAACAGCGAGCCTGTTCTCTGCAAGTTTCCCGGGCAAGGATCAGATTTCGTTCCCACGGCTATCAATTAAGCAATTAAACGGGACCCTGTCCGCTCCAAAGTAATAGAAGGCGGACAATTAAAGTTGTTTTGTGCCTGGGTTTAATGCCGGTTTTTGGCGCCATACAGAGCCGATAGAAAGTTCGAGAATTAAATGCCTTAGTTAGGTTAATGGGTATAATGACGGCGCGCTATTTTTTCATGTCTCGCCGGGATCGTTGAGAAAATGAGACGACACGTTAAAACTTTATAAATTGCTAAAGTTCAAGCCGTTGAGAGTGTAATTATTTTAGAGTAATTGTTTGATAGATAAGCCGAAACGTTATCTAACAATTGTACAATTTGAAGGTCTTATCCTTGTCTCCTACATTCCATCGTGCATATACACATGGAAGGAAAATTTGATCACGAAACTGTAGTCGTGACATCCTTTACATGTTTAAAGATTACCCTACATTCTCTTACGAAATAAATCCGGGTCAGATTTATTCTGTTCGAAATAATTTTACATTTTAATTTGCTTTTATAAACGTATTTTGGGAAAAGCTTAACTTACTTTAAAAACGGAAACCTAAACAGAAATTATTCGCTTCCGTTCACTGTTTTATAACAGAAAGAATACCTCGGATTACATAACTTTAAGACTGTTCTTGGAAAGAAATGAATCCTCTTGTTCTAAATATAGCGACCCACTTTTTACTTGTTTTCACGGAAAGTAACAAAGTTTAGTACACAGAGTAATTTTAATGTTCCCTTTTGATCAGCACTAGCAGGTTCACGAATGTTTAAATGATGAAAGAAAAATGAAGATCCTTTCTGTGACTAATTATTATAAATCGTAAAAGGAATTGATATTAATAGTAAAATAGAATATTTATTTACTTATTTATAGATTCAAATCATTCTACAATACAAAAAATTAGCTACAGTTCTCTGTGCTGAAGAATACATTATCAACGACTTCGTCCGCATTTTTTGAAAAGTGGATTAATCAATTTTATTAAGCAGCGCTTTGTGATTTATTGTGTTGTAGGCGGTTACGAGGCCAATGAACACTGCTTCAGTTATTTGGTTGTTTTCAAATTCGTCCTCTATGTGCTCAGTAAGGTTTAGTAGGTACTACACCTTACTGAGCCAGATGGCCAGTGCATGATTTTCCTGATTGATTCTGAGGCGTGCTGTGTCACAATATATATATAGTAAGGACCCCAGATTGACGAACGTCTTTTCGTGAAACCATTTTTTAAATACATACTGTACTATTTATTTACCAAACTTTGCTAGTTTTTAAAACAATGCAACTGACTTATTTGAAGAAGTATTATAAAGAACTCGGTACAGCACATACAGTAAAGGAAATTTAAAACTTACATATGAAATCGAGCTAATCGGCACCGATATATCTAAATAGCAATAAAGAGATGCTTAGCATTAAGCATGTCTGATACATATTCTTAGATGGCATTACGCATACTTGTTTGCAAATAAATTTTTAAACTACATGAAGCAGAGCCTTTGGCAAACAAACAGTGCAGTGCGTTGGGCAAACGTTTATGTAAGTATACTTATCAAAGGTTATTTGAATTTGTCCCCGTTATACGTATTTTATTACTAATACATACTCATAATTCTCCACATATAGATGTTTACGTGCGCACAAATATAACAAAAGTTAAAAGACGAGCTGTATAAGTCGTAGACTGTAATCTTAATGAAGAAAACAATCTATCCTTAAACATACATCAGCCGTACTACAAGCGTTAGAAACAATCGTTTATTTTAGACGGTTCAGCAAATACTATAACCCATTTATGTAGGTATATACGAGGGGAGGTCCTGAAGTTCGTGGAATGAAAGGGTTTTAAATAAAATAAAATAATCAATCTATTTTTCCTTTTCAATATAATCATCCTAAAGCACAACACATTTATTAGATCTATGAATTAATTGTTCTAAACCATCATAAAAATATTTTTTATCGCCTCGGAATGGGCCAGAATTTCCTCCTTTACCTCATTGTCGTCGGAAAACTTTCTTCCACGTAAGTCTTTGTTTTAAATTGGGGAACAAATAAAAATCACTAGGTGCCAGGTCTGGACTGTAGGGTGGATGGACTATTGATTGAAAGCCATGCTTGTGCAGAGCAGCCATTGCAACTTTGCTCTTGTGAACCGGCGCATTGCCTTGGTCAATTTTCCTCGACGTTTTTCCTTGATGCCCTCCTTTAATTTTTCTAATATCGCTGCGTAATATTCTCCGGTTATGCTCGTACCTTTTTCTTTGTAGTCAATCAATAATATCCCCTCACAATCCCAAAAAACAATAGCCATCAACTTTCCAGCCGATTCTGACACTTTGAATTTCTTTGGCGGTGGTGTACCCTTTTATGCCATTCCATGGACTCCTGTTTGGACTCAGGCTCAAAATGATGAACCCATGACGCACAGACGCGCTGCTCTTTCTGCAGCGGCGTGAGCATTTTCAGTACCCATCTTGCATTGACTTTTGTCATACCCAGGTTGTCATGTAGCATATGCAAAATGGTGGTTGTTTTTTCTTCAAACGGGCATCTTGCAGTAGAAATTTTTGCATTTTTTCGACGATATCTGATGTGGTGGCTTCAACTGGCCGTCCTGAGCGGGAGTCGTCTTCAATCGACTCCCGACCATGTTTAAAAAGACCATGCCACTTATAAATCATTGATTTACTAGGGCACTGTTCCCCATAAACGGTTTCCATTTCATTTAATATGATTTGAGCGTTCTTTCCTTGCTTTGTAAGGAACTTTATCACAGCACGGTGTTCAATTTCCTCCATAGTTTCAATTTTCTTCCGGATTGACTTGTTTAGCAGGCAACTATTTGTAAACGAGTGATGCTATAGAGTTGCAACTTAACTTATATACTAATGATGAGCCGCCAATCAGAATGACACCTAGCGAGCGCCCCTATCGCCACTCCATCTCCTCCATTCCGCGAACTTCTGGACCTCCCCTCGTAAGTACGCTGTTATACATGATATACATGCGGTTAGCCTTATGACTCAGAAGATTTCGATTCATTTTTATTTCGAATTCTAACTTCTTAATAAATACTTTTATGTAAATAAATGATCATTCGGTAAAACTACTCAGTTTCGATAAGGATTTTTGCATTCGTTTAGCGAGCAAGTATTCGTTTGTCCTTACCGAATATCTTCATTCAATTCGCCCATCACTAATATATGGTTTTCCTTCAATAATTTCTTTCTTACTTTGCCTAATTAATGGTGTCCGGTTCGATCGAAATACTCGTCACAAGTATATAATTAATTTATAGCTTAAATAGGATCTTTCAATTTAGCATAATGTTAACAGAGACACATTTTATTACTGCGGATAGAGCGCTCATTAGAGAAACTATTAACTAAAGGCAGCAGCTTGTCTGGCTTATTGGATTACACCAAAAAGGGATTCATTAACATGCGGCCCAGGTGGTGTTGTCGAACCCATATATAATGCCACCGCGAATGCCCTAATTGCGATCGAAGTATAGCCAGATAATTCATAACACTGTACAACGCAAGATAATCTCGATTGTAGGCGTCGCTGTGTTAGTTGTATAACAAGACACCGGAACTTTTTACTATCCACTGACCCGCTAGGTTTGTATGCAATTAAACAAGGCGTCCGCTATTAATCAGCGCTCCTGTTCATTAAACAATGTTGTCCAGTTAATTATTCAATAGAAATGATATTGCTGCTGTAACTGCAGTAGTACTTAGTCTTAGCAGTATGGTAGACGACATCGTGTATACCGATTTAGTAGTTTCGTATTGTAACTTAGAGTTTCCGCTTCACGTTTCGGAAATGGGACTTTAGAAAGTTTACGTTGCAGCGAAAACTTTTTCAATGAAAGTTAGGCGTCAAATGTAAGCTTTAAGTTTGAAAAGCCCGCTTCTATGAAATTACAAACTCCGTTTATGCGGTATATCATTGTGACGGTTCCCTTTTACTATGACTAGAGTTAAAATGTTAATAATAATAGATACTATTTACAATAACACTAATCTCTTTAACACCCAACGGGTCTAGATCTAATAACAGGATGTTATTTTATGTATAATTAAGCTGAATATACGAAGGCTGTTTTTTTAACCTCCAATAGTTATAAAAACAAGGCAAGTATGGATAACAAAATGTATTTATTATTACCTCTCTGCATAGCATCTTGCCGCTAGTGAAATGAGATGGTCTGTGACGTTCTTCTGAAGTTCCTCTATATTCTGGAAACTCTGCCCTCCTAGCCACTTCTTCAGTGCACGAAAGAGATATTATTTAAAAGGAAGAATACCCTAATATTATCCGATGGGAATAAGTTACAGAACGCCCCCGAATCTAACCAAATTGCTTCTGATGAAGCCGTTATACGAGAAATTTTCAATTATTTAGCTGTTACCAGCCAGATCGGAGCTTCAATGTCTAATCCCACCAACTAGAATTGCAGAAGACCTATCGAAATCAGCTTATAGGAAAATTAGTTATGCATGATAAAGAGCGCAATATCAAAAATTGCATACCATTGAGAAATTTAAAACCTCTTCCATTCTTAAGAAGGAACACCATTACAGAATGCATCAGCGACCTCTTACTACTTCTTGATTGTAAATTTCCCATACATTTAGATGGCCTGAAGATATGCAGTGATGTCACTCCTGCAGTCTACTACTTAATTTAGGAACAAAATCTTAATATAGTTAATGATTTGTATATTAACAATACTCTGCGTTTAAATATTGACAAATGTGCAGTAATTTAATTATAACGTGGAATAATAGGGAGTCAATACCACGAAATTTACTTTTCATTTAGATAATCCTTTTACTTTCCTTTATTAAGTTTTCTTTCAAGGCTTAAAAAGAGCAAGAGGACAGGAAAGTAGACAAATAGTAACAAATTTCGAAGAAATACAGCTATGTTCCAATTAAAAGTTTTCTGGAAATGAACACAATCTAGCATTCTATCTACAAATGTAAAAGGTCCCTTAAATGTAATGTTTAATATCGTTTGTTAATATACAGTTCCATCTCTTCTTGTCTCATGATTTTGATAATATAAAAGGTTACGCTCAATCAAATTTGTTTGGCCGTGATTTGGAAATATTATAACTCTTGATGTTTTTTAAGTTACTTTTCCCCAAGTTTATGGGTTCTAGATACATTTTATTAAGGGTAAGATGTTCATTATCTCGCAATGCATTATTCACCATCATAAAAATAGTTATTGAACAGGAAAGTACTCTTTTACAAAAGCTAGGATGGAGATTGGATAGTGATGACATAGTTCTTGTGGAATTTACTATTACTAAGCCATCATTCGTTTTACCTCCATTTCTCTCGAATTTATAAGTGCCTTGTTTAACGTATTCCCAGAGAAAAAATCATTGTTGACCAGATACTTGCGTACTCAACGAATTACACTCGATCCTGTTTAGTAGCCTATCTTGAAATGCACATTGAAAATGCCTAGAAAGCAATTCCTAACACTTTGTTTTGAAATCTCTTACCACATGTTGAACAGTCTCGCGTGATATGATCATGAGGTGAAATTGCCGACTAAATAAATGTAATACCGATCTGAATCTACTTTTATGGTATAAATCAACCGAAGGCGTTACAATTACCAAATATCATGGGGTTGGCGCAATATGAGGGCACTAAGGACAGTATGATGAGCGATGCACTACGCAAAGAATATTCAAAAGGTAACTTTTAACTAAGAAGGGATTCCGATGGAAGGAAGATTTTGATCCTGGCTTGACAAAAAATAGGAAAAGAAAATGGGGGATGACTAGAGGTCAATTCCATACCAATAAAGTACTAATAGGGAATGCATATGCTAAGTTGATTGTAAACCTAATTGGATGGATCAAAAAAGAGGTAAAAATTATCATCGGATTGTAAGCTGGACACTGCCGTCTAAATAAGCAACTATATAGCTTAGGTTGTGTAAGCGATTCTTGGTACGGGAGAACTGGATTACTAGAGGAATTGAAAGAATTCAGGCAGAAGCATTTCGGAAAGTATCTATCGAAGCATTTGGGAGCACCCAAATGATGGCCTTTATAGAGGACACCAAATTTCTCGAGGAGGAAGTGAGAGTTCTAGTGGGACGAGCTTTAGACTCAACTTCTTAAACTTATAGAGTTCAACCCCAACGATATGAACGAATGACGTTGGTGGTTGCGAAATAAGGATCTTCGATACTCTTTAATTTCGGATATCAAGCGAGTGTTGATGGCGCAAATCAACGTAAGAGATTGCCGTCACCACATCTTCGAAAGTAATGGTATTGGTATGGGGGTTCCGAGGTAAGGATCTTCGTCACCCTTCAATCTCGAATATTTCTAAGATAAAATGAGCTCAAAAAGGTTTCTCTACGGCCCAAATCAACACAAAACAAATTGTGAAATTTTCAAATATAGAAAGTGGCTTCGGTTTCCACTTTTCAAGCTTGAATATCTCGAGTACGGAATGAAATTTTCACGGTACAAATCAGCACAAACTGACAGCATTACTAAATTTATAAAAGTCGCAATATTATATACACTCAAATAAGCTGCACAGAAAATATATTGGTACCACCTTACACATCTATAAAATCCTTGGCCAAAAATTTCGTTTTTATACCCAAAAGTAAATAGAAAAACTAATGATTCCATTAGTAATATGAGACAGCAAAAATGCTAATTTTAATTCAAAGAATAGAACAGAATGAAACAAGGAAGGGTAACGTGTAATAGTAATAGAATAGTGAAACTACGAGGGTTGTCTTTTAAGTTTCGAATATAGAGCCGGAATAAATCAGTAGACCGTTATTAAAGATTTTATTGTTTTGCGAAGTATTCACCACGAAGACTAACGCACCTTTGCATGCGCTCGAACCAACTCGGGAAGCAGTTATTCCACCCGCTTGTTGGTACAATCAAAATTGCGTTTCTGAAGACATTGACTGCTCCTTTTGGCAACTGGTACCTTTGACCAGGCAGTCCGTTCTTAATATTCGGAAAGATAAAGTCGTTGGGACTTAGGTCCGGACTAAATAGAAGTTGTTTCCTTGCGTTACAAATTCCATTGTTTTGCGCGCTGCGTGTGAACTTAAATTGTTAAGAGATGGTTTTTTCAAAGCTCAGCGATGCTTCTTTATTGTCGAAAATGGAAACTAGTTCAGCGAGGCATTCTTGTTGAGATAATTGTCTTCGAAAATTACATCGAAAATTATAAGAAAATTATGCGCGAAAATGTTCTCGGTTTACTTTCATTTTCAACTAACTTGTCAATCTCGACATTTCGTTTTAGTTACAACATTACATGTATCGCGCTGAAACTTTGGATTTAGATTATCTAAAGATGGAGGTCAATTTTTAGTATTGAGATTTGATTAGTGGCGCCCTCTACATCCCAGTATGCAAAACTTAAAAGACATTCCTTGTACTTGAACCGTATGCTAACTAGCAGGTTGACTGATGTGATTATACGACTTGAGACATTAGCATCTAGTAGCTCTAAAAGTACATACTTGGAAATTCTACGGATGACTAAATACAGAACAGCGTTCATAGCTGCATTCTGTATTAGCAATGATCAAACATACACTATATTATTGTTTGGAGAGATGCAAGTCTTACATCCTTCACTGAATTCTATTTATTCGATAAGTATTCGCCCTGGAAACAACTTTGTTATTGTTTGCACAGTTGAAGGTAACCGCAACTATTTATCTTGTCGGTGGAGTTATTTAAAAAATGCTATCGTATAGAGCCGCATACCCGACACAACTTCTCTCATAAAGAAACTTCGAAACGAGATAAAGGGAGTTTTCTGGCATACGGAGGCATTCTGCATCACCGCACCACCGCATCGTCAAAGTTCGTTCGCACGGAATCGCCGCTATCGGTTGCGGCGGGTGGAGGTTAAAGTCAGTCGGTCACTCTTCGGGGAGCCGGGCACGAACGTGGTCTGAAATACTTCACCTCCCTTATTGAATTGTCTGGGCATAATTCGATCTCAATTAGAGCGGCGTTCGCGGTAGCTTTATATGTGGGTTCCGACAACACCACCTGGACCGCATGTTAATGAACCCCTTTTTGCCGTAATGCAATCACAAGCTACGGCATCCAATAAAAAGCCTCCCTAATGAGAATTTCATCCAGGCGCTCTGAAATACAACATTTGCGGCCCTCAATTTTGCGATAATTGGAAGATTAGTGTGACAGGTAGCCAACTCGTGTTAGTAGGAAACTCTGTTTTAATTAAACATCCGGTTAGTAAATAATGTCTAACTTTTTAAATTAGCATACGCCGGTCCACATACCCCACTTTAAACACTAAAAATGTTTTAGTAATTTTATTACAAGTTAACAAAGTACAGTGAAATTCCCCTTCGCGGACACCCCTCTTATACGGGCACCTCCCTTAAACGGACAGTTTCGCACGGTCTCGACCAGCTCTCATATAATTTCTATTGCATTAACTCTTTCTTGGACGGGCACTCTCTTGAACGGACGCGGACACGAGAAAATGTTCTCTTAAGCGGACAAAAAATAAAATAAATAGAAATAGCCGCTTCTTTAGGACATTCTACATCCAGTGCTTCTTCTGATTGGCTCAATAAATTTAGAATCCGCCACAATATAAGTTTTAAAGCGATTTCGGGAGAAGGAGCTTCGGTTAATGCTGAAGATGTTTCATCGTTTTTAAAAAAATGTCCTTCTTTGATTAAGGGATATTCACCGAGAGACATCTATAATCCCGATGAGACAGGCCTGTATTTCAGGGCTCTACCCGACAAAACGCTCACATTAAAGAAGAAAAAATGTGTTGTGGGTAAGTATCCCAAAGAGAGGTTTACAATTTTGGATTGTGCAAATATGGCGGGTGAAAAAGAAAAACTCCTAGTCATTGGTAGGGCAGCTAAACCCAGAGCTTTTAAAAATATTAATATAAATAACCTGTCTGTAACTTGAAAATACAATAAGAAAGCTTGGATGACAGGACAAATTATGACAGAGTGGTTGCAAAACCTAGATTGGAAAATGGCTAAAGAAAAAAGAAACATTTTGTTATTTTTAGACAATGCAGGATCTCATCCGAAAGACGTTCGCTTAAATAATATAAAAAAATTATTTTTACCCCCTAATTGTACATCAGCTTGTCAACCACTTGACCAGGGGTTTTAAAGAATTTTAAAACTTATTACCGAAGTATAGTACTCAAACATCTGCTAATAAACATTGAAACTGCTGGTACAGCTTTTGAGTTAATAAAGAAAATTACACCACTGGATGCAGTTTATTTGGCAAAAACCGCTTGAGACCAAGTAACCAAAGAGACAGTTCAAAATTGTTTCCGAAAAGCAGGATTTAATCATGTAAATATGCAAAGTGAAGACCAGTTAACTGAGGCTGATACCTCTGACCTAGAAGATGATTTGCCTCTTAGTGTACTTTCAGATATCCTCAAAAACAAGAATTTATTGAAATTGACGGATAATGAAAACCTTAATGATTTTTTGAACGTAGATGAAGATTTGTACGTTGAAGATCCAGATTCAGAACAAGAAATTGCAAATCCAGTTGAAGTACAAGCACTTTCGGAAGATTCTGATGTCGATGAGGTTCCAGTACCAACAGAAGCTATCCCAAATTATGGTAAAGCTATTACTCTGACCAAGCAGCTCAAAAGTTTTGTCGAAAATTACGGAGCTTCTTTCTAAATAAGAAATACGATTTCAAGACGCCATTTTAAAGAAAAAGAGAAGACAAACAACAATATATGAATTTTTGCGTCCTTAAAGTGACTATTCATTTCATTGTTTTGTATTACATACTACATCTATAATCAAAGTATAATATATATATATATATATATATATATATATATATATATATATATATATATATATATATTATACTTTGTATGTATATATATCTAAAGGAAATAAACTTTTTTTCTCAAGTTTAAAGTTTCTTATTTATTTTAAAAACATTTATATACATATACGATTTAAATGTCCCAGTTTCTTTAATATATTCATTTTTGGTTAAAACACGATTTTTGTTGTATCTACTACATATTTCTTTTATGCGTACACCCCTCCTGAACGGGCATCTTCTGTTGGTCCCGTTGGTGTCCGTTCAAGGGAGATTTCACTATACAATTCGATAGCGTAAACAGTTTAGGATACAATCTCATTGACGAGTAATATACGAGTAGGTATATAAATTACCCACTTCTCTTTTCAAGCCGTATCGAAAAATTCAGCCGTATAAAATTTCAATTACGGTGCTAAGTGTAACACGAACGAGAGTGGTATCAAAGTGGCATCTAAAACGGGAATCGTAAAAACTAGCGACAAAAAAATAAAAACACAAAGTAAAAGGGCGTGCCAATAAAACTACTATACGAACGGAAACGGCAATGTTCAGGACAATTTTACACCATTCGGAAACGTTAATAGTCATTTGTGACCGAGAACAGACCGAAACATTCCGTAGCGTCCTCTAATGGACAATTCATGTACAACGGTAGCGCTGGTGTACCACACCCTATCGTATTGAAGCTCTGTGTTAGCAGTTGACCTTAATTATCTACTAATGTTTAAAAATAGGTATTTTTTTCTTTTTGTGAAAGCGCTCCACGAGAATTCTCTTTAGAGCTATGTACATACGTACGTATGCATATTGGAAATGGAGTGAAGAAATTCCATTAAATTAATGAATTTTTTTGTGGATATTGAATACGTTTTTAAGATGCAAGTGCTGCTTAATCTTGTACAGAATGCCTCTAGTCTATTAACTAATTGTAGGTTCTGCATACAATTCTTCAAGTGGATCTTTAGACGCACAAATCAAATTGGTGCTTCTAGTTCAAGTTAAGTACCATATACATAATTCATTAAAATAATCTGACAGTTCTCGTAATATACACAAAGTTATAGGTTAGGATTTCGCCAATTGAGCGTTGAATAACCTAACTTTTGCACAATATTTATCCTATTGGAAACATATCAAATTAAATTTTGTATATTACAATTTATCAACAATTTCCATATATTAGAAGAATAAATCTTAAATATTGCCAATATTCCTTATTAGGGAGACCATTTCAATTTAATGAATTATTATAGGTTCCATCTCCAACACAAGAACAAGGAAAACTATGTCACATAATAATAAAGTGCATACAGAGTATTGAAATTGCGTTATTTGCAAAATCCCGTTTACAATTTGCGCATAAATTAAGCTCGAAAATGAAGCTCGAAAGTCACCCTGAAACGGACAGATAATTTAATCGAACCGGAAACTAATCATTTTATACATAACGCGAAGTACGAAAATTGACGGTAATTTCCGGATATATTAAATTCCTCGGTTTAATAAATGCGATAAATATAATCCGAACTTTGATTGACAGGAGTATGTAAACTGTAGAGCCGCTTTCGCGTCAATAGAATTTGCCCTCGTTTGTTTACGGAAAGGGCTTTATTATGTGTGATTTCTATGAAAGAGTGTACACTACATTCCAAGAACTCGGCATTGTAGCTGGGTTACATTAAAACAGCTTCTCTACGTAAAACCACATATGCAAATAATGAACTGAAGAAAACGAATTTCGGCGAAGGTTATGTTTACTAGGGCATTTGGAATTTTATAATAGGTGGGTAGTAAGAAGATTTTTATATCTTTTCGGGGTCTTGTAATACCCGGAAAAGGATAACAAAGCATTAATAAATGAATAGTGTTGTCATAAATTTAAGTTAATTGAACATGATATTGCAGCTAAAATTTAAATACTGTGCTTTAAACTATATATGTATATATATATATATATATATATTATATACAAATTCCTTTGTCATGTTTCCAATTGCCACCATAAACATAGAACCATTTAAAACATTGCTATGGTTGTATAGCACCAATGGATTAGAAAAAGATTACGTTGCAACAATTGTAGAGTTTGTGCAAAACACTTTGCCCCATAAGCTATTGGAAGAAATAATGAATTATTACCACTATAGTTTATTCCTAAAAGAGATATACAAAATTCTGAACAGACCCCCAGCGCTAATAACAACCTATAAATAAACAACCCACAAATGAAATTTGAAATTTGTAATAAATAAAATTGTATATGGATTCTTAATTCAACAATTAAGATAACAGAATGGTAAATGCAGTAATTACAACACATGAAAGTAAATAACTTCGTCTAGAATACACATATGTATTTCATTTATTTGTTGAAAAAAGTTCAAATAGTACATGTCATTATATAGATTATAGTGTATGACACATGAGCTGAAAAGTCCCGGGCCTAACAAAGAAAACACTTTTTTTTTGGTTCAAAATTAGCTTTATTCATCAACGCAACATTCATCAAGAACAACGCAATCATTCCAGCGCCGCTCTAACATTTCAATACCACTTAGAACGATTTATCTTTTGCCTCAAAATAGGCCTCAGTTTCAACGATAACCTCTTCATTCGTGCGAAATTTCTTACCAGCGAGCATTTTTTTGAGGTCTGCGAACAGCTTGATGAAACAAATTTTTTTTCTTTGCCATATGCGGTCGTTTCTTTGCAATTTCGGCCTTCAAACGCTCCAATAACGCTATATAATATTCACACTTGATGGTATTTCCTTTCTCAAGATAGTCGATGAATATTACACCACGCACATCCCAAAATACCGAGGCCATAACCTTTCCAGGCGATGGTTGTGCTTTCGGGCGCTTTGAACGAGGTTCACCAGTTGCTGTCCACACAGATGACGATCGTTTTGATTCCAGAGTGAAGTGATGGATCCACGTTTCATCCATTGTCACATATCGACGCAAAAATTCCGGTTTAAACATGGCCAAACACTGCTCAGATTCATCAACACGTTCTTGTTTTTGGTTAACAGTGAGCAAACGCGGCACCCACTTTGAACAGAGTACTGGTGCGAGGTTCTGCATCCATAATTGAAACCATCAGCTACAGAGTTGTAACTTAAGTACAACTAACGTTCTCTGTATTTGCATATTACCTATTATATGTAATCTGTTACTGTTCAAATCAAAGCTCTGAGAAGAACTAATCTGTACCGCAAAATAGCTAATGTAATATAATGGCTACGAACAAAACTGCCGCAACACAAACGTGATACAAAAACATCAAGAACATAAAAACTTTCGACAAGTTACAGCAAGAAGGGAATCAGAAAAGGTAATAAAGGAATGTTGTTTAATCTTGCTTTCAACCAATAAGAAGTAACTGTTACTTGGGTCTGTTCAAAGATTTGTCCCTCTGTTTTTGGAATATATGATAGTTTTTCCTAAACTACATTCACCTGGTATGATCTAATTATTTGAGGACTGAATGGACGTCATCAATCGACAACGACGTCAGGTGATCCTTGTTATTAATTATGTCGAAATACGAAAACACGATTATGATATTAATCATAGAACCTGCAATATTTTATCAAGCATTAAATATAATTACGTACTGTGAAATTAATATGAAAAATTATTAATTAATAAATACCTCAAATACAGGATCATTCGATAGTAATGGATGACTTCTCTTATATTCTTTCTTAAAACATTTAAATAGAGCTAGAATTTGTAACTTGCAATGTTTACAGGCATCTTCAACACTTCTAAGAAGTTCTAACAAGAACTGATAAAAACAACAAACACGAAGAAAATAAGCAAAACGAACGAAAACACCGAATACAAGATAAAACAGTCAAGATACGAGGTTAGATGATCCCTTGTTGTCAAATCAAAATGTAAACACAAACTGTACCCCTAAGTATAAAAACGTGATTTTGAAAGATCATGTTGAAATACGAAAACACTTTAATTCTGATATTAAACACAGTAACATTTAATCAAGTAATAAATGCAATTAAATATTGTGAAAGTAATATGGAAAATTATGAATTAATAAATACCTGAAATACAGCATCATTAGATAGTACTGAATGTCACCTCCCAGTTTGTTCCTCACAATATACAGCTATAATTTGTAACGTACAATGTTTACACAAAGATTCAGGCATCTTCAACACCAAGAAGTGCTGACAAGAACTGATAAAACCACAACACTAAGAAAATAAGCAAACAAAGACACGGAATACCAAGCGCAACAACTAGAACACTACGTTAACTTGTCAACAATTCCCAACATCGTTGGGCAACATACCGCTTTGTACCAGCAGGTGTCTCAACGTTAACAAAACAAATATCCCTAGACGTCGTATATTTTCTATTTAATGTCTTATTCTCATAATTATAATGACTGTGTAATATAATATGTTAGTAGCTATTATTTTAGATTGAAATTTGTTTAAATCTCGCTACAATTAAATACATTATTTGAAAAATTTTCGGTTTGTGTATATACATCATGCCTGCGTCACTTATGACTTACATACGTCCCTAAACAAATAAAACTCATACAAGGTTTAAACTCATATTTTGTTATATTTTAAACCTATATGCATACAGAGCAGACGCAGAAGATACCAAAAATCTGGGGAGAAATATAGTAAATGTATTGAATATGTCTGAGTCTGGTACTTCTGTTTACAAGTTTCTTGTTTAATCTGATTAAGTTTTTTTAATTATAATATTCTTCCTCCCAAATACTTTATATAAATATGCTTGTAAAACGATTTTAGTTGTAAATTTAGCTGATTTTATTTTAATACTTGCTTAATACAAAACGCAATAATTCGCTTGTTATATTTTTCAAACCAAATCTATATGTAACATAGCAAAATTGTATATAATATTAACACAACATTTTGCTATATTACACACATCTTGCTCTTTAGGTATTATTCGATTTAAATTTAATATATAATGGATATACTGCTAGTTTAGTTAAACATTATTTTATTTGCTAAGACCCTTTTTGCAAGGGATAATATATTTCAGAGAACAAAAAATTTGACATATAATATTTTGTTTTACTCATCTAAAAATATTAATGATAATAATCGGAGTTGATAACAGAGATCTATTATCAAAAGACCGATCAATACTTTTTCATGCAACGTTAGATGGCGCCAATAACCAGAAAACTAAAGAAGTAATAATGTCAATATGTATTGTTAACTTATCAACACCTCGTGGAATTATTAAGTTTTACTAGAATATGAACTAATGCTAATTTACGGAACAACTTTCTAGCAATGTTTATTGACGATTCCTAACATCGTGGGTGCCAACGAATCCTTTCTTTAATGCGGTGTACAATAAAATAATTAGTGCCGCCTCTAGTTTCAACGCCTCTAGCGATAATTTCGGGTTTGAGAGGTTTGTGTGTAATGGCGTAACAATAAAGAACAAAGAGTGCGGGTAGTGCTTTTATTCTGTTCAAACAATAATTACGTTGTGGTGTAGATGTGGTGAAGGACCTAATTCGTGTGACAAGAACGTTTCTCTATCTGGATAATGCTCAGATGGATAGTGTTAAGGTAAAGTCCAATCATTCTCGTTAGTTATAGGAAAAACATTTAGTAAACTAACTGTACTAGATCAAGCTATTGTTCTTGGTGCAGTTGCGAACTCGCGGAGAAATAACTACATTTTCAAAGTGGGTGAATTGATAGGTTCAGGAATTGCTAACGATTGAATATGTATTTATTTTCCTTCCAAAGAAGTAGTTGTGAGATTCATTACTGAACATAGAGGTATTGCTTTCTCAGCTAAGCGAGTTACTTTAACCAATATTTTCCCCAGCATACCATATAGTATAATCGAAGTTCCTTTAAAACAAGCTAGATTAAATATTGTTTTCTCCATTACTTTCATCAAGGCTGAACTAAATAGATCCGAATGTAAACACATTTTAAGTTTCTGTCGATAGGTGCATATTAATGCTGTAGATATTTTATGTTTAATACGAGATATTGTTCTTTTGCATTTACCAATTATTAGAAAGACTCATTTTATAACCAGCTCTACAGGAGGACCGTAGTGGTTTGCTTGTTTTTTCTTCGCAATGCGCAATAGTCTCCAGGAAAACATCATCTTCTTAAAATTATTGTTTAGCTGTTATGGAGTAGTCTATAAAATATTAATCGGGTAATATAAATTAACGAAATTCGTTACCTTGAATCCACAAACAGAGTATTGGGTTATTTTCAAAGAACAGACCCTATATTTAGAATCATAGGATCAAAGAATTGTAAATGAAGAATGGCAAAATATAAAACAAGCAGTAGAAAATAGATCGAAGAAGAAAACCAAAAAGAACAAAGGATTAAAAATATGGTCAGATGAGATGGTAAAAACAGTGAAAGAAAAACAAAATCATGAATAATCGTGAAATTTACAAGCATAGTAGAAACGTTGGGAAACAGATATCCAGAAAAATCACCGAAGAGTCTTGGGGCACATTTATAACTAATATCGAAAACGACATACATGGAAGCCAAACCTGGTTTATAAAGTAATGAAATCATTTAACAATCAGGAAAATGACAAAATACAAATAAACAACATAGATGAGGAGAACTGGGTAAAACGTTATAAACAGCTCTGGTACAAAGAAAGTATTAACGAAACAACAATACAAGAAGTAAACGTAAAAGGTTTGGATGATATAGATTTAACTGATAGACGCCTACAAATGGAAAAGCGACCAGTATGGGTGGCATGAACACAGAGCTTTGGAAATAAGGAAGACTTATAGTACACCTAAGACTTCTGCATGCATTTAATAAATGTTAAACAACAGGTTGAAAGTCATACCAGAAGAACTAATAGAAAAGGAACAAATAATCTTTAGAAAAGACAGATCAACCCCAGATGGGATACTCACTCAACAACAAATTATAGAAAAATACAGGGAATATAACAAAGAAACACATAGGATTTATAGATATCGAGAAGGCTTTCGATAATGTAAACAGATGTAAATTATAGGATACTATGAAAGAACAGGGATATCCACATCATTTAATAAGAGTTATACTGGGTTTATACACTGACACCAGAATTATGGTAGATATAGGCGGAAGATTAACTAGGGAAATATCAACAAACAGAGGAGTTAGATAAGGCTGCTGTGCGTAGCCAACATTATTTAACATATACGTTGATACTATTATAAAGGAATGGAAAAGGAAATGCCCCAAAGGAATACTTTTAGACCAGGACACCATCCTAAATTATATCTTATATGTTGACGACTTAGTACTCCTAACAGAAACAGAGGATGATCTACAGAAAGTGATAGATACATAACAGAAATTTGCCAAAACTATCAAATAAAAATATTGGCAAATAAATCCGAAACCATGGCTTTCCTGGGTAAATATCCAATTAGGACAAAAATAGTTATAAATGATACTAAGTACTTACACTGCGACATAGAAGAAAAACTGAATAAATTCACACATATCTGGAACAATCAGTAGAACAAGAAAGACGATAGCAGTGCCAACCCTCTTATACGGTAGTGAAGTGAGTACATGTACAACAACAACAAAACAAGAAAGCAAGATACAGAAACAACAGATGAAATTTTTAAGAAGAGTGGGGGGTTACACAGGATCTGATAGAATAAGGAGTGTTGATATAAGAACAGAACTAAACAACTAAAGGAAAACAAAAATAAGTGAAAGGAACACGTAGAACGGATGCAAGTGAGAAGGTTGCCAGTCAGAGCAAAATTTTACAGATGAAGAGGAAGGAGAAATGTAGGCAGACCAAATAAAAGGTGAGTATCGTAACAAAGTGTCTAAAACCTGAAGTGAAGAAGTTTAAAGAAGGTCGAATCGATATTCACGATGAAAGAGGGACAAGGACGCAAGTCTGTCACATTGAAAGACATTGTTCAACGATATGGCAAAACTGTTCGAGAATAACGGAGGTTTACCATCACTGAGTTGAGTGTTGAATTTCCAGAAGTTTCAAGATCAATTGTCTACACAATTGCAACGGAGCACCTGGGCCAGGACACTTCAAAACAACGTCATGGTCCGTGACGTTGTTTTGCTCAACTGACTGGCGGTATTGATCATTCACCATGTAGGAAAGCTCGTCTATGGATATGATAGATGCATCAATTTTCG
Source organism: Trypoxylus dichotomus (assembly GCA_023509865.1). Taxonomy (NCBI): domain Eukaryota; kingdom Metazoa; phylum Arthropoda; class Insecta; order Coleoptera; family Scarabaeidae; genus Trypoxylus; species Trypoxylus dichotomus. The sequence goes on from CM042081.1 coordinate 44,348,318, forward strand.
GTGATTGTGTAGAGTAACTGTGTTTGTACATAACGTTTGGTATGGCTATCGGAAGTTTAAAAAAACAGCACTCGTAATTACACCCTTTTACTTTCCCTACGTTTTTATTTTATTTTAAAGACACCATGTAGACATTGTTACACTTTCACTGTTGTTATCACTAGAGCGAGATTTTATAGATGCTTAGGAAGAAGAAGCGTAGGCAGACCAAATAAAACATTAAAACATACAAAATGTGGATCAATGGGAGATAGGAGCAAGATTTTTGGTGAATTCTAGCTTCACAAATATCTACCTAACACTAACTTCCGGAAGAGGAAGCAAAGTCGATAAATTCTGGCCAGGAAAAGTTGTTTTTTTTTTATAATCCCGCAAATTTTTACCAAATTACCTTTTGTTTTGAAGGCAGACGCAGTACATAAAGGCATTGAATTGATTCCATTAATGCTTTGCTTCTCGGGTTCCTTCGTAATGGTTAAAATTCATCGAGTCGAAACTTTTTTTCTCCAGAAATTATTTTCACAGTAGAACAGAGAAAATAAATTACCTGCACAAAAATCCTTAATTTAACATCGGATAACTTTGCTACTATTCTTTTTGTCGTTTTTCTTGCTTCTTCTGCTCAAAAGTTAATTATCCTACAGTGAAACAGGCTTTAGGTTCGTAGTAAATCAATATCGTTTGTTTAATTGCATCATGTAATAAATTCAACCGACTTTAAATTACTTTCAAACTCGAAATTTACCCTGCGCTCTCGACCAAAGCATAATTACATATAAATAAAGTCGAATGGAGGTTTGTAAATACCTTTTCTGCGAAATTGCACGTAAAGAGTAGATCTTTTAATACCGTTGATGCACCGTGAAGATTGATAATGCAGTACGTTTGCACGTCCACATAAATTTCGTCGGGGTGATATATCGCTGGACGGATCTGTAGTCGTAAATCTTCTATTTGTCGTAATCCTTTTATATGGTACAGACTTAAGGTATCTTTGCTAATTGTCTTTATGTTATAACAGTGGTTGCTTTACGGTTTCTTTCGTCAATATAGTGGTCCAATTTAAGGCTTAAGAAATGTCAATATCTGCACCACTTCACCATTGATTTTATGTCACATACACAAGATGTACATAAATCGGCACAAAGGCTACGTGCGACGACATCTTTCGTTCAATTCTGAACCGAGAATTTGAACGCATAAATGAATTAGATTGGAAGCTTTGGGCAAAGAAAGGATTTTCTTGCATTGTGCCTCCCTCTGGTGTTGATCTGCAACTTTCGGCCGTCGTTTTGAATTACATAAATATCCCGCCAATGATTATGTATTCTTACCTTAATAGTAAATTTGTTACATACCTTTATTGAACACATACATACCAGTCTAAGAAAAAATCAATTATACCATCACAGTCTCAAGCAATCATGTCAAGTCACACCAAAATTTCATAGTCAAACTGTAGATGCAGAAGTAAACAATAATAACGTTAATGATAAACGAATTGTTTCCGGAATTGGACCGTTTCATGATAAGGTATAAGAGAAAACGAAATAAGAGTAAGAGAAGGAAAAAGAGAAGGGGGTCAGAAAAAAGTAAGAAAAAAAGAGAAAAGAAAAGTAAACGAGAAAGGCGGGATCTTTTTTCTTTATTTTTTTCTCTTACTCTTATTTCATTTTCTCTTATACCTTGTCATGGCACTGTTCAATTTCGGAAACAGCTCGTGATTCTGGCCATGGAAGCCTACATACTCATTTCAATAGCCTTAATAACTTGAATACTCCCACTGAAATCACTAACAGCTCATCTTCTAACATACCAAAACGAATCTTCCACTATCTGCGTATCTCAAAGGTTATATTTTACATTTATTAACCGAATTCGTCCAATTGGCGACGATATACGTTCTAATCAACGATTTGGTTTCCAGGAAGACGCTCAAAATACACAATAACTTTGTAATTCCATCAAACTGACAGCACATTTCATCTTTCAGTGTTGTTTGCGCTGGTTTATTTCCTTGAGACCATGACCGCCTTTGTTCGATATTATGATAAACTATCCATTTTTCACTACCAGTAATTATCGGTTTTAAAAAAGATTCGATCTCATTTCGTTTGGGGTGCAAATCTCAGATGTTAATACTCTGGGTTAAATGATTTTCCTTTAATTCACGAGAAATCCAAGTATCGAGTATCATCATCAACTTCTACTTTTGGCTTTTCAGATCATGGTTCATCTTTGAGCGAAAAATTAGCAGAAGGAGATTCATCAAAGCAATTCCAACACTGTCTTTCTTTTAGAGTTTCATTACCATACATATTGCTTAACTTTTTTATAGCTTGTGTTGGGTTCTTTTCTTTCCGAAAATATGACAAATATGCAAGTTTTTGTTATACATCTTAAAATTTAGCCTACACAAGCAAATCTCACAAAAAAGATATTTACATTTGAAATTATTTGTTATCAAAATAAAACATTTGAAAACTGAATTTTAAATTAAATTGCACTGTATTCTATAACAGGACTAACACATGGGCTGAAAAGTCCCGGGCTTAACAAAGAAAACACGGTTTTTTTGCTTCAAAATTAGCTTTAATCATCAACGTAATCTCCATCAAGAGCAACGCAATTATTCCAGCGCCGCTCTAACATTTCAATACCACTTTTGTAGAACGATTTATCTTTTGCCTCAGTTTCAGCGATAACCTCTTCATTCGTGCGAAATTTCTTACCGGCGAGCATTCTTTGAGGTCTACGAACAGCCAGTAGTCGCTGGGAGCCAAATCTGGCGAATACGGTGGATGTGGGAGCAATTCGAAGTTCAATTCACGTAGTTTTGCCATTGTTTTGATTGACTTGTGACACGGTGCGTTGTCTTGATGAAATAAATTTTTTTCTTTGCCATATGCGGTCGTTTCTTTGCAATTTCGGCCTTCAAACGCTCCAATAACGCTATATAATATTCACTGTTGATGGTATTTCCTTTCTCAAGATAGTCGATGAATATTACACCACGCACATCCCAAAATACCGAGGCCATGACCTTTCCAGCCGATTTTTGTGCTTTCGGGCGCTTTGGACGAGGTTCAGCAGTTGTTGTCCACTCAGATGACGATAGTTTTGATTCCGGAGTGAAGTGATGGATCCATGTTTCATCCATTGTCACATATCGACGCAAAAATTCCGGTTTGTTACGTTTAAACATTGCCAAACACTGCTCAGAATCAACACGTTCTTGTTTTTGGTCAACAGTGAGCAAACGCGGCACCCACTTTGAACAGAGCTTTCTCATAGTCAAATACTCATGCAATATAAAGCCAATACGTTCTTTTGATATCTTTACGATGTCAGCTAACTCACGCAACTTCACTTTTCGATCATTCAAAACGATTTTATGGATTTTTTTGATGTTTTTTGGTGTTACCGCCTCATTTGGACGTCCACTGCGTTTTGCATCATCGGTGTCTCTACGACCACGTTTGAAGTCAGCAAAGCAACGTTTTATTATTGTTTCTGATGGAGCGGAGTCCCCATAACACTTTTCAAGCCATTGCTTCGCTTGAACGGTATTTTTCCCATCAAAAAGCAGTGTACAATTAAAACACGAAATTGTTTTTGATCCATTGTTTTGAAAATAACAAAAGTAGCGTGACTCTTAGCACAATAACTCACAAACTAATGAATAGAATATCATGAAATTTTAACAGCTGTCTTTTGAAGGTTAGTACTAACTGAGAGAAAGGTGACTGCAATAAAACTAGCGTCATATATGTGTCAGGCCCGGGACTTTTCAGCCCATGTGTTATTATTTAATTAATTGCTCAAATTGAAATCTGTCGATTCCTAAGTATAGTTTCGGTCTAGGTGGTATGGTCTGCAATACTCGTTTGGGTCTTTCTAACACTTTGTAACACTAGCACGTTAATTTCATCTCATCGTGAGCATCTTGAGGAGTCGTCGCATAAACTTTTTCTTTAATGACTCTAAACAAACGAATCTGAGAAAATGAGGCCCGGAATAAAAGTATATTCAAAAATAAATATAGTGTCCGTGAGATAAAACGATATATCTACTGGCATCGTGACATCTAGGGGGATTTAAAAGCGACTTGAACTCAATGATCTTGTGGTGCAAGGGTTATCACATTATGCTGGAGACGTGAAGTAGGGTTCGAGTCCCCTCCGAGACTGATATTTTTTCAGTAATTGCAGCGGAAATTGTAATTTTATCATATATATGCAAAAATATGACTTATACCCGACTCATTTCATCATTGAACTAATACACACTAGCTACTTCTGGTTGGTAAGGTAATTAAAAAAAACTTATTTCGTTGAATACTTCGCACATTTATTTTATACTGTATTAATAATTAATTATTAATATAATTCATTAAAAGTCACTAGATATCTGTAAAAGCCAAGCTATTAATGCTAAAACGGTTATATAACAGAATATTTATAAATTCCTTTGTAATAACAGAAAAGTTTGAAACCAACAACAACATTTGATCCATTATCCTCCCCACTATATTCAACGAAAACTAAAATCAAATTTTTATAATTTCTCCCTCAATATATCCCTCATATTTTTTCAAATACGTATCTCACATTATTGTACTATTATGATGCCAAGCAAACCATTAAAGTAAAGCCAATATTTCGCAGAAATTCAATCAAAATATTTACCATTGAAAATACAAACAGCACATCAATACAATATTAAGGATCGTACGTATTACGTATCCGTTCCAATTTTGTTCAAAATATATTCTAACACTAACCATCCTGAAGAGCGCTATGTATCCGAAGTGCTTTTATAACGATTTCCAGGAAAATTCAATATGAGATCCAATTCCGCGAATAGAGCAATGGCAATTCCCATGATAGCATCCAACTATAAGGTAAGGAAGTGATTGCACTGCCGCAAATTTCTATTATACACCTTCGATTATTACTTTTTGGTACACCTGGAAAATAATGTGACCAGACGATAAAGGAGGAAGATTATGGCGAGTTTCAGTATATGGCCGGAGGTTTCTTCTTCAGGGGAAGGTATTCGGCACCTTTACATGTAGTTGTATAATCTTTGAAATATAGAAAATTATTTTCGGAAAATATTTTTCTGAAATTTTTGCTTTATTCTTTCATATTATATACGAGGGCAATCCCAAATAAAAGGTCTCCTATTTTTTGGGCACGTAGAGAAAGTTTTAATACGGTTGTTGGCAACGCTGTTGTGAGTGGTGCCTTCTCCGCTACCACATAAACACGAAGGAGCTTCGCTCGGATGCTCTGTCTTGGCTTGGTACCCATTCGAAATAGAGCTCCCGATAAACGTTAGCGCCAAGTGCGAAGTGCGCGCAGTTATTCGATTTTTGAACGCAAAAGAGTTTAAACCGGTTGAAATTCACCGCCTATTGACGGAAGGTAGTTGGAGTATCAGATACCACCATTTTGCGTATCCTACATGTTGGGTATGACAAAAGTCAGTGCAAGATGGATACCGAGAATGCTCACGCCGCTGCAGAAACAGCAGCGCGTCTGTGCGTCCACACAATCTTTAGAGGTGTCTGGAGACAAACCTGCACAGATTTTGGAGCGGATTGTTACCGGAGATGAAACATGGTCCAAACAGGAGTCCATGCAATGGCATAAAAGGGGCACCACCGCCAAAGAAATTCAGAGTGTGAGAATCGGCTCGAAAGTTGATGGCTACTGTTTTTTGGGATTGTGAGGGGATGTTATTGATTGATTACAAAGACAAAGGTAAGAGCATAACCGGAGAATATTACGCAGCGATATTAGAAAAATTAAAGGAGGCCATCAAGGAAAAACGTCTACTAGGGATGGGTTGCTCTTGCAAGACAATGCGCCGGTTCACAAGAGCAAAATTGCAATGGCTGCTCTGCACAAGCATGGTTTTCAATCAAAGGTCCATCCACCCTACAGTCCAGACCTGGCACCTAGTGATTTTTATTTGTTTCCCAATTTAAAAAAAGACTTACGTGGAAGAAAGTTTTCCGACGACAATGAGGTAAAGGAGGCAATTTTGGCCCATTTTGAGGCGAAAGACAAAAAATATTTTTATAAAAATTGATTTATTGTTTTATTTTATTTAAAACCCTTTCATTCCACTAACTTCTGGACCTCCCCTCGTAGGTATATGCAAATAAGAGGCAATCTAGTAGCGTTAATGAACTGAAATCTGCGATAAAGAAGATGCTGGAATGAGATCTCTATTTCAACATTAACCAAGTTGGTAGACAGTATGATGAAAGGAATTTTTGAAGTTTTTTGAATAAAGAATCAAGCACCTATAATTAGGTTTAGGTAAAATTACAAATTTCTTCTATGTTTACCCGCTTTGTGTTAATGGATCTATAGAAACTTTGCAAAATGCAATAATTTTTTACAATCGTACATATTGTCTCTTCCATCTCCCCCTCTTTGGAAATAATTTTTACCTATAACGCACCGGTTTATTTTCTATAACAACAGCAGCACACTAGTTTAATAAATGTCAATATCCGAATTGGGCACCTCCCGAGAAAAACGTTTTCAACGTTACCACGTTCATTTCCCCAAAAGGACCGCACGAAATCAGTCTACGGCGTAAAAACTTAATTTAGGAGATTACGAAAGAGGTGCAGGGAAATCGGTTGGTTCTCATTTCGTACCTCCTTCATTAGAAAGGGCGGTAGAAAAGGTGCGACAGATTTACGAATCGAAATCAGATCGTCTAACAGGAAATTAAATGCGAACACCATTGCGGGAACAAATATCATTGGAATTCTATCTTCGGCGCTGGAGTGACGTTCCTTAGAGTGCGCTGTTACCTGATTTTTTTCCAACGACGGCGGTACCAAATAATTTAAGCATTTAAAACGTCCTCAAGATCAAGAAATGATCGCTGAAGCGTTATCCTGAACGTTTATGAAATAATTTTATTTTCCCTGAAAAAAATTCTATTTTATCTCGGCTTCTAAACATTTATACGTTTAGATTAAAATAAAAAGAAGTTATATTAGGTAGCGGTTAGTTAATTATTTTTATTTTGCTATTTATCCGTACAAGTAATAAATTTCAACGTGTTATATTTCAAAAACTAGAACTGCTAGGAAGAAATGTCAGTTATTTCTGGCACCAACACATTAGAAATACCCTAGATGAGTTCATATTTTAGAGGTACTACGACAAAAATTTATTTTGTTGGGCGGAGTAATGATTCCTTTGATCGGCTCCGATATAATACTTTATTATAAAGTAAAACTTTACGTAAGTCATTAACAAGGACCTATCGGATTACAACGTAGGCTTGATTTACAACATTATCATAGCGTATTATCGTAAAATATCGCGTTCTACGCCCGAAACAGGGTATTAAGCGAGATTACACCAACTATCTATGTAAAACAAAAACATAACAATCAAAGTAATTGAACGTTCATCAAGGGCGAATGGAGCAATAAAATATGGCTACGATCTAAACTTGGCGATGGCGCGTCTAAGGAAGATCGTTCCCCTTTATTTTGGACTTTATTACGTTCCATAATACTTGAATCGAGCATTAAACTCGCTAAGCACTGGGAATAATTGACTAATTAAGTCGGGTCTATTTCGGCGCATAGTCGTACCGAAGAACGGCTGTTTTATAGGAAATGATTCCGATACAGGGCTCGTTTGCATATTAAATAGTCAAGTGAACTGCACTTCGGAACAATAGCCGAAATTTAGCGGTCGCTGTTAAGTTCACTGCAGATATTAGCTTGTCTATTCGCAATGTACGGTGCATGATCGTAGAGAATTTGTTATTGATTTCGAGTTGATAGCAATGCTTGCTGAATATAATATCTGTCCGCAATTTATTGGATTAACATCACTGTAGCTTCATCTGATGAAGCTACAGTGATAGCGAAACATGTTATAATAACATTGCGACAGATATATTGGAAACTTTTGTAAAATATTTGAGTTTTTCTCCTCCGACCATTGTTTAATATAGATTTCCAACAAGTATCGGCCGTCTCGATCGATAAAATTCTTAAATGAAAGAATACACTACGCTAGAGTTCGTTACAAACCCTAAGATTTCACGACAATATGTAGACTTACCAATCAGCATAACTAGAGCATTTGATAACAAAAGTCTTCTATATATATACACTAAGAAACTACAGAACGCATAAAATAGCTTAAAAGTTACGCGAAATTTATTTCTTCAATAGATTCCAAAGAATTTTCTTGGAGAGTGTTGCTAAATCTATGAACTATAAAATGTAGATGAATCTACTATATTATCACATTATTTATAACGTTTTGACATCTATTAGAAGCGATGATGCGATTTTGCGACAATGAAGATGTAAATGTATAGTTTTAATCCCATTTTATTGCGTCTGTTGTATTCCACACTTAATTATGTAATAGCCGCGATGAACAACTGCGAGAAATAACGTAAATAAAATAATAAACTTTAATTGGTATTTTACATGTATATATGTTCTAATTACTAATTTCTAATATGTTTCTCTCTTTACAGGTAAGTGTACGTCAATAATGCAATACGGAAGGGGAAAGGCTCTAAAACTTAGATTCGGGAATGCTGAAACTTGTGGTAATGTTGCCTTACATTCTATAATTTTAACTCAGTACAATTTTATTAAAATAGCTTCCTACACATTGTTAGATATACTTGATATCATAAGCAATCTTATCAATAAAAATGATTTATAACCAGATCATTCGTTGAATTAAATATGTCAGAAATTCATGGATACATCGATATTTTAGGCTTTTGGCGCTTGATCTGACTCAGAACACTAGGCGGCCCCGTAGTTGACATTTGACAATTGACATTAACTTTTGTCAATTGACTCATAGTCTCATGTCATTTAACATCGGACAGCTACCATTTGACAATTAACGTTAACTTGCGACAATTCGTTTAGCATTTGATATTGGATATTTGATACCGGGCACTTGACATTTGACGCTTGGCAATTAACATTTGTTACTTACTATTTGACACTTGTCATGCCGCCTAAGATCTTACATCAGGCATCTGACGTCTGACATTTGACGCTTGGAGCTGTAGAAGTATCCACATTTGACTGAGAAATTCTAATACTTATTCACACTAATAATTTCAACCATTTAATATCAAAAGTCGTAATTTGTTTTGGTAAATTCTGGCAAACCATGAATACGAATTGAAAATGGAGTATTATTATCACTTCGGTCTTTGTTAAACTAATAGTCTTTCTGAGGAGTAAGTGAGCTAGTTTTGGTGTCAGTAAAGGTTATGCACATGATATACTCACGAAAATAGTAAAGAAAATATACCATGCCTTAAGTTAAATTTTCGTTTGGAGTAGCTTATGGTTGTCATTAAATTTGGGACGCTGTGGTACAGTAATGTTTTTTTGAAAATCTAACTTCTAGAACTAATCATCTGACTGATTATAAAAGAGTTATTAGGTTAGTCTTATTTATTGACAAAAGTTTTAAATAAAAGACTTTCTATTGATAAGACAATTTTTCAGTAAGTTGACTTTTCTGTGACAGTTGCCAAGTTTAACTTTGGAGACGCGTTCCTATCCCTCACTGTTCCCAAATTTAATGAAAACCATAAGCTATTCTAAATGAAATATCAATTTTGTTATCCATTTCATTAACACTTATATTTTATAACTGGTAATATACAGACAAAGCTATTCTATCTTTAGCCGCAATCCAATGTCTATATTTTGAATTCTTCACCATATGGTATACTAAATATAGACATAACTAAATAACCTCAAACACATAACCTTCACAAGTATCATAAATCTGTGTCGTGCTTGCCTGGGAAGCCCGATACAAATGGTATCGATATATGTAAATGCAGGAATTAAATATATCAAATAAATCTCTTACTGAAAGCTTTTTTTTCAATCTCATAGTCACAATAGTTGCTTAAAAAATATTTTCTAAAAAGTGCAACGTCAACAGTCATTTTATTAATCAATTATGTTCATATTGACTTATTATGTACATACATATATACGAGGCATGTCTCAGAATTAATGAGAATGATTAGTTTTAAGGTATATAATTGAATACATCTACAATTTAATATTGTCTCCTTCAAAGTATGCTCCTTTGGAATGCACATGGCCACTCCAGCGAACTTTCCATTCCTGCTAACAATTCTGAAAACCTTATTCCGTTGGACTGTTTAGAACCTGTGTCGTGTGATTCTTTGGATGTTGTTTATTGTTCCGTGATGGAAACCTTTCAATTTCAACTTGAACGTTGGAGCCATGCCTTGACTGTAGGACGGGTGTGGGAAGAATTGTTACCAGAAATGGAAAACTCGTTTGAGACCCTGTATCAATTCCAAAGTAACATACTTTGAAAGAGACAATATTAAATGCAGATACACTCAATTAAATACTTTCAAACTAATTATTACTTATTAGTTCTGAGACATGCCTCGTATATTGTTTTATACATCTCATTTATGGGCCATATCTTAGTGGTTATAAAATCGCAAGAAAATTGTAATTTTATCATTACTAATGCCAACGGTGGTTTAGTATTGATATTCATATTAATATTAGTATTAATATGGATGTTAGTTTAACTATTTTAGTGGTTATTCGACTAGATCTACCGCCACTAAATCAACACACATTAGACCTGAGTACGGTATCAAAGAGATTCGTTTTCTTATTAACTTATATGGCTTACATTGAATCTGCAGTCCTTTAGTTTTGCGTTTTTCCTACCGACGCAATAATAATCACCTTTAACAAACATTCGAAGCAAAACGGTGCCGAAAACATGTCGATAATTAATTTTTCCGTAGAGATTTCTCCTTCCGCTTTACCAAACGATGCTTTTTTTCCTAACAATCAAGTCGATGACGCAAACGTAACGATGCGGATGTCGTTTCGTCCTTGTTCATACGAACCGTTCTTAACATAAGGCCATATTGTTCAACGTAATTGCCTGACGCTCCGCTAAAACTTCCATTACACGACCCCCCAATTTTTCCTTCTTACCCTTCTTTGTTGGGTCGTCAAAAGTTGTTGAACACGTTCCGTCCATCCTTTTCTTTCTCGTTCGCCGTATCTCGGCTCCTCGTCGCCGAAAAGCGGGTATGTGTGTAAACGAAATACAGTGGATATAAATCAGAAAACTCGGTAAGCTCCGGGACAAGCCGCAAGGCGAATACAAGACAATTCCCCTATATCGTGTGGAAGGAAACACGTGACCGGTTTTTTAAAAACTTTTATGATTGTATGTGATCGATTCGTATGAAATTTACATAAGTTTCTCGCCTTAGACGATATACGCGTGTATCCAGAATATGTCCACGAAATATATGGTGGCTGCGTCTTTTCAATTTTTTGCTTTGGTACACCTGATATATAACTCAATTCTCACGTATAACGTTAAAATATCAAGCAAAACAAATGCTCATGTAGTAGATACTAAAATTTTATACATGCTACTGTTATATTCTCCTGTTTTGAATTACAGTGCCACTGTAGGTTGCTATTAAATTCCTGAATTTCTTCACCAATACTTACTTGTAGAAAAGGGTCGATTATTTGGTTGATTGAGGGTTTTATGTACAGTTATTATGTATGTAAGATATATAGAGTCAAGGACACAATTATTAGGTACCTCCAATTTTTTATCTTTAAGATAAACAATGAACAAATAAAACAAATATTATACAAGCAAATATTTATTACTAAAAACTAGAAATTCAATATTTGGTTCTAATTCTTGTAGATCCTCCCATACCCTTTCAAGTATTGCTTTTAATTCTTATTTGGATTTCCATTTGTGTTCGCATACTTTTCGCTTAATAATAGCCCATAAATGCTCGATCGGATTTAGATCCGGGCTTTGGGGTGGCCATTCCAAGATGTCAATGTTCGCTTCCCGGAACCACGCTAAACTTGCGGCCGCAGTGTGGCATGGTGCATTATCTTGTTGAAACGAAACTTCCTCAGTATTCATTCCGAATAATTTTTCAATTGAGGGCAGTAAAACTTCATCTAACATGCTGGCGTAGGTCCTCGAGTTCATTCTACCAGTGCGCACGAACACCTCTCCAACCCCTGTCGACGTCATACACCCCATATCATGACTTTACCGCCACCATGTTTGATGGTAGGCACCACACAATCGGCATGGTATTCTTCACCAGGCCTCCAACGCACTAGCACGGCACCAGGTGTACCAAAAATCTGTAATAAACCTATCCGGTCAATTCTTTCAACTCTCGATTGTTTTTAACACAATTCGCTTAAATTTCTATAAAATAGTTGCCTTATACGGAATATAAAACGATTAATTATATTTACCTCTATATTACACTCGTCTGTCCAAATCACATTCGCGCAGTCCTTCTCTGTCCACGATTTGTGTTTATGAGCCCATGTTAATCGTTTATTTTTATTTACATCTGACAGCCACGGTTTCTTTCTAGCTTTTCTCGATGGTAGACCGACTTTTCTAAGACGTCTATTTACTGTTTTAGGCGACAAATTAACGTTGAGTTGTCGATTTAACGCGCCAGCCATATCTATTGCCGTTTGACGTCGATTTTGTAGAGAGTGTCGTTGTAACCACCGGTCCTCCCTTTCTGTCGTTTAACGTTTTGGACCTCTTCCCAGTCTTGATTTAGTATCCTCTGTTTCTTGGTAGCGCTTGAGAGTTGTTTGTACGGCGCATCGTGAACATTTTACTTTTTTTTACTAATCATCACTTGGGATAATCCCTCAGCATGTAGTGTAATAATATGCGCGCGTTGAAACTCAGAAACTTCTTTAGATTTCGGCATTTTCACTTATATACACATAAACTAATCACAAATAGATATTTTTGTTTGCCAATAACAAACGCACATATCATTTAAAGTAAAAGTACTGATGTTCACCGGTTACTTTACTGAACTACACTAAGTGTAAAATACCATTACTTCCGCAAATACAGCAGTAAATGGATTAACAACGATATTTCTCTCACCAACCCTTCTATTTATACTACGGGTATTTTTAAAAAGCGGCAGGTAAAGACTATTTGTCTGTTAATACCGCTATATTAAAACATCTAAAGGGTGCCTCATATTCATGTTCCTGGGTGTATATATATGCACAATAATTGCAGTTATTCGACCTCTTTTATACGCGTAATGTGCATTAGCATGTGTATATGTATGCTTTCCTTTAGTTTTTGCGATATAAGGTACCGCCGCAGCGTGTACGTTGTCAATGCTATGTTTGAAGACTTATAGGCTTCCGCAGAAGCTTTGTTAAAGACATGTAATAATGCCTGTTAGTTTGATAAGCGCGCCTCAGTGCTGTGCTTATTTATATGTCCCTTTGCGGGAACTAAATGCTTTTTCCTTGCCTTGAATCTGCGTAAGGTACTTGACCCTGTTTCACTAGCGTGTGTTTGTACTCGAACCAAACACTTTCGTTATTTGTACTTTTATAGGGGAACCCAACCCTATCTCTTAGAACCTGAACGCCTGATTGAGGGCGACAGTAGCGATAATGGCCGATCTCAAAACAAAAGTATGTTGTGTAACAGGTACCCAGGCGTTCTCGCAATAGAAATAATACGCTATGTATCCTCTAGCCCTTTGCTGTTGCCCCCCTAAAAGGCAAAAAGCCAGTAGCCAACAAATGTGCGATGTGTGCACCGACAAGGTAAACGGCAGAGATGAAGTCGAGATGACATAGAAATTTGGTCAGTGAAATTCGTCCGCATCGACGGGCAACTAAATGATAAAATTTCCAAGTCCCTTAACAACGGAGCTTACACTTAACGGGTCGAATATTAGGCACTTGTAGTACGAATTTATATGTATAATGCGTAACGTACATACATGTAAAATAAAATTCTATGTTTTACAAAGAGCGAAAAATAAATGATAAAAATGCAAATAAAGTAATACTAATGCTAGCCCCATTCGGTTGAAGATAGAAGCATATAAAATCTGTAAAGTAGTAAAAGAAAAATCATAAAACGAAATACATTTCCTTGGAAAATTAATATTCTTATGCAAATCCTTAACAATTAAGCCGTGTTAAATATATTGGAAATATTTACCAAATCGCGTTTTACTTATTGGCCCATGTTCAATATGTATTTCCAACAAGAACCGGCCGATTGAATGGAAAAAAATCACAAATTATTAGATCAATTAAGTAACCGCTTGTTACGGTGCAATTAAAATAACTCAATCTAATGCTTGGGATGATCACATATTCACTCGAACAATTTCAATAGTTAGAAAAATTCCGATTAGCAAAGTAGTTGACAAGCAATCACATGGACGAATCTACGAAATAATTAAATGCTTTTGATAATTTCCCCGATGAGACTCCTTAAAATAACAACTTCCCTCATGGAGTGCGGTTTATAAATAATATAGCTTCCATGCACCATCAATTTCATAAATCATATTAGATATTGTTGGTACTTGAATGACTTCTTAGCCTTTCAATATATTATAATGGAATTTTTGTAAGATCTTTGTTCTCTTCAAGAATACGTCCACGTCGACCTTTTACTTTTCGCATTAGCAGTTTTCTCTAATCCCATTTTATTGTGAGGGAGGCCGTAGTGATGAGTTCCTTCTCAGAGTTGTTAGGGTTTACTATGGGGTAAGATCGATAGATTTTTTTCTGTCGTCTGATGCTAGTCCGCATTGCAGCGCGGCGTTGATTTTTGACATTTCGATTAAAACTTCTCCATTGACATTCACTACAACTACTCGAGATTTGAACTGTCTATGTCCCATGCAATTGTCAAGAGACAAAAAAGGTAGTAGCCACTTGGTCAAATATCTGTACAATATAGAGTGTGTAGCAACGTTTCTCGATCAAATTCAGATATTTTTTTCCGAGTCAGTCTTATGGTATACGGTCTGACGTTATCCTGTAAGAACACCACTTCTTTTCGATTGATTAAAGAAGGCTATTTTTGGTTGAGTGCTGCTTGGACACGCTAAACTTGTTCACCTCTTTCGAAATATTTATAATGGACTATTCCAGTTGTTGTACACCCAACACACTTGTCTTTTTTATTTATTATTATTTATTTTTCGGAATGAACTTGTTGTACAAAGTTCAACCCTTCACTTTGGATCAATCATTAATAACACTGTACGAGTCTTTTTTCATTTCTATACCACCTTGGTCGGATATACTTTTTTTCCAAAAACTTTACAACTTCATTCAATAACTTACCTCACATTAATTTAAAGTAGAGTACTGCAAAGCGCGGGTCTTGAGGAGCGATTTTAGAAACGCATTTCCTCCTGTCATCGTCTTGGTTTTGCGCGGCGTGCTTAATGTGAAAATCGATTTCCTGTCTATCTTCTCGCCTTCCAGACGCTTGTCTGAAATCGCAGTTCATACCGTTGAAATATTTCGCAGAAATTGGGGCCTCTAAATTGTTTAATGCAATGCTCTCGTGGCAATTTGCTGTCTGCGAGTCGCAATTGCTGGAATAACTTTCCTCGATAAACGTTTCGATTTAGCTGCGCTCTAACGTCAGCTGCAATTATCTAATCAAACTCTGAATGGTTCGCGCTTCGTTTGAGTTTATTTTGCGAAACTTATCTTCACAAGTAATGTAATTTTGAAGTCTGGGTAGTTTAAGTCAGTAGTAAAGTAGTGCTAATACAGTCGCTGTCAAATTTATTAGGGCCACTTGCCAAAATAGCGATTTTGTTAAATTACAAAACGAAAAAAAGCATAAGTTTATTCAGAACTGTTTATTGACATCGTCACAACTATATAACTAATATTTTGTAATACCCCCTTTGGCTTTTATAATTGCACTTAATTGCGTTAATGGTATGTCTAATTGTAGAGTTATTTTGGCACACATTCTCAATATTTCTTGCTAAGTGCTCTTTTTTAGTATTTCTTCTATATACGCGTGATTTTAGAACATTCCATACGTTCTCAATTGCATTGAGGCCAGGAGAATTTCTCGGCCAAAGTAACACTGGCAGAGCTTGCGTTTCCAAAAGAACTTGATGGATTTGGCCATGTGGCATGGTGCCTTATCGTGCATGAATGTGTAAGGGCCATCATTCGGATCTAAATCGTTGATATATGGCATCAAGACACGCTTATACTGGTGTTGATTCATAGTGCCTTGGCAAAAATAGAGCGGCCCAGAACCTTCGATTGATATACAGGACTGTACCATAACTGTAGGAGGGAGTTTCACCGTTTTTAGTACACTAGCTTCACTATACTGTTCAGACGAACATCGTTCAACAAATTGAGCTCTTTCGGTCATGGCTTCTAGTTTTGACTCATTGCTGAATACGATTGTTAACGAAAAGATATTGTTCAACAAAAAAAAAAGTTATTTTGTCTTACCTTTCGCCAATCTTCAATTGTATAATGCTGATGACGTTTTACACATTCATAACGTGCTCGTTTCATCATCGGTGTTCATCTTGGATTTTTCAGGGGGTGTCTGCATTTTATTCCGGCTTCGTACAATCGTCTACGTACTGTACGCGTGGATATTTGCACTTCTTGTTGAGATATGACGCTTCTTATTTCTTTGGCGGGTAAACTTCGATTTTCAGTTGCTAGTTGCAGGATACGTCGATCATCTCGATTCGTAGTGATTCTTTTTGTTAGGGTTGATTACCCTGCTCTATTCTTTACGTAGGTTTAGGTTTTGTATGCTTGCGTGTTCTTTGTTAGTATTCCCTCCCGTTGGCACAGCCAATCGGTGAAATAAATTATAAAACGAATAAACAATGATAATTTTGATTCAATCACAGTGATACAATTTATTTATAAATATAATATTTATGTCTGATAGGGCTTGCTGCTTGTTCTTGATTATTGTAGGTTACGTGCCCACGTGCTTACTTGTTCGATGTACACACAACACTATTAATATCCGAGCATTATATTACACACGAGTGTGAAAGTATCTGAACACTTTTGCGGGTATCTTTTCCTTTATTAAAACGGCGATTCGCTGCATTGTTTGTCGCGATACTTCTTCCTCCTTTGCAATTGTGCGTTGAGAATACACTCCTGTGCCCAACAATGCCCCAATACGCAGTTTTTTTTTCATTTGTTAAATCATTTTTTTACCCATAAAGAAAGAATATAAAGCGCATACAAGCAATAACATAAAGTGCAACACTAACACGGAAACAACGTTGTCACATAAACAGATAAATATTGTTTCTACAATAGTAACCGATCCAAATAATATTCTACGAATTACTGTGTCTTTCACTCTTGTCTCTATCCATCTTCTATACAGTACAGAATGATTCATGAGGGGGATAATAATACGCAAGAGGCTATTAAGTAACTTCTGAATTCCTTAGAAAGATATTTAGGAAACGTATTTAGATAGGTATTGTAAACCCTATTCATTAATTTTATACTTGTACAAATACAATTATCGCATTGGAAACACAGAAAGACTTAGATTTATAACGTGGCCGTAATAAAATGGTCAGGGACTGTACTTAGTCAGCAACATTATAAAATTTTCTCTTTTTAATTTCCTTTCATGTTACAATTACAACTAAAGGGGTCCTATTACAAGTAACATGAAAATTTGCTGAATTGAAATTTCTGTTAGTAGAAGTACTAATAAAAGAACATACTATAATAAGTTTTTAATTTTTAAATAAACTGCAGAGTGTATGACTACATTGCCGAGGAACATGCTCACAGATCCCTTACGGCAGAATTGCATTTAACATAAATTCCGTGCTGAAATCCAGGATATAAGGGTACATTTAAGATGATACGGCAGTGTAATAACAGCATACTGTCATGATTTTATTCATGCACCGTTGCATGCTTTCGTAAGCTCTTGTGTGGAGAAAACAAGGATGTAAAACAAAATTCGTAGTCACTCACTAAAATAGTTTACGGTTATGTTCAATGTAACGTGTACTATCTCAAGCATCTTCCTCTTCGTTGGTCATGAAATTAAGTTATTAAATTTGCTCATAAAGCCACAATACGGTAATATTGCGGGTATAAAGTCCTGAATAATGGGATTTCATGGATTATGTGTTTTGCGGACGAACTTCTTTAATAATTTTGCTATTAATCTTGGTATTAATATTATTCCTTCAAATTCTAAATGTATGAATAATAATGATAATAATAATAATGTTATCGTTTATTAGCATTTGCATGAAGAAAATTTACAAGTGCAACATTTTTAGAATTAACACATAAGTAAAGTGCCAAAAAGACTATATGAGGGCGATCTGAAATGTTTCGGGAATCGGCGAGAGATGGCGCACACAGGTTGAAGTGAATCCATTGGTCGGCAAGGGCAACCTTGTTTATGGCAACTGTAAAAATTTCATCTGCTGTCGATAGTTGTTGTTTAAGAGTGTGTTTTGTGTAGCAAGTCTGAGTGTGGCTGGGAAAACGGCCACGGAAATTCGAAATATTTCGCTAGAGGTTCAAGGCGGATGTCATTTTCGACCATCAGCTTCTGGGTGAGCCAGTTCAAACGTGACTGCACAAGCACAAGTGACGAACTACGCAGTGGACGCCGCTACCAACGACAAAATGGTCAACAAGAAACATGATGTCGTCTTAGCCGATCCCCGATTGAAGCTGAAAGAGACATCCGTCATCTCAGTAGAACGCGTTGGCCATATCCTACACGGAATTTTGGGTATGAAAAAGCTTTCGGCGCGATGGGCACGACGTTTGCTTACGCCGGAGCAAATACAAAATCGGGTGACCGTTTCAATGGGCTTCTCCATGCGTTTCGGAACAGTGGATGAGAGTTGGATCCACCACTACATACCGGAGACCAAGGAACAGTCGAAGTAGTGGACTTTTCCGGGCGAATCAGCTCCGGAGAAGGCAAAGACGGTTCCATCTGCTGGAAAGGTCATGGCGACCATTTTTTTGGGAATACCAGGGTGTAATCCTCATCTGCAGAAGGGAAGGACGATCACGGGGCAGTACTACTTCGATTTATTGACTTCATTCGATGCAGTATTAAAGGAGGAAAGGCCTCATTTGCAGCGAAAGAAAGTGCTTTTCCACCATTGTTATTGTGGTGCCTCATTACTGAAAACAAAAACCTACTCCGCGAGGCATTCATGTTGAGATATCATCCCGTCCTTCTCTAGGACCATCTCCTTTTCCTCAACCTTGTTCGATCCTCTCAAGTCGTGATGATGTACTTCAGCTTTTATTACAAGATATTTGCTTTCATTCCATAAATTATTTGTATTGTTAACTTTTAGTGCATATATAGCAGCATATAGTTTTGACGACGGTATACGTATTCTTGCCTACAGAAATTCGCTATACGCCTTATCGTGTTTTCTAGGTTACAATAGATTAACTTAAAAGAGTTATGTAATCAAAAAATAATAATAACTTGGTTCGAAATTTAAGTTTCATATTCAATTAAACCGTTTTAAATTTTGTTTTCGAAGTCCAACTTTACTAGCGAACTTAAAATCGTCTGTTATGCCATAAATCCTAATAGAATCCTTCATCGGGTCACGGACTAGTTTCGAAACTTTCCGATAAAATGCATTCCTTTATGTAAAACGGAATTTATTGGGAATGTCGCCGGCCCAATAGTGCGGATACACATTCATTCATACGTCTGCGAAAGCTCGCTTTAACGCGGGCTCGTTTGAGATACGCTACAAAAGGATGGTCGCTTACACAAAATATCGCATCGTAGTCGAACCGTAAGAGCAAAATAAACAAATAATACAGTATAATGCATTATGCACGTTTTATTGAAGTTTATGCACATATCTATTTCCATCGTACAACGTAGTAAAGTCTTTAGAATTTGTGTTTGCGTTTTCTGTTCGAAAGGTTGTAGCTAAAGTTGTGTACAAATACTTTAAGTTTTTATATTCATACTCAAATATATTTTATAATTCAAATATAATATATAATTTTGCTAGAAAAGAGTGATGTTCATTCAACTCAATCGACAACAATAATTAACACAATTCGAAAGGTTGTACAGAATTTATAGCTTATCTAAACCAATATCTAAAAGATACTTGTTTTAAATTTATGTGTAATACGTGGGATAAGATATCAACAACTTGCAGTCTGCAAGGAAAAGCCAAAGAGCACAGTCAAATTGTATATTTTGTGTAGAATAAGCTTTAGATGTCAGAGTACAAAGTACGTATTACTTACTACCGTACCGCCTTCGTATATGTTGTTACTACGTTAAGTATGCTCTTTCGCTCCGCTGAACCTCTGCGGCGAGCGCCAATAGCGTGATCGGGTGCGCACAGTGCCGTTGTCCATATTCGATGCAGTTTTAGTCCGTCATCTCTGTTGATGTTGTTAGGGCTTTTATGTATTTCAATGGCCTCCCTGTTTAATCTGCTATTACAATTCTTAGTTGATGTTAGAACTTTTGTGTCTTCGAATCTAATCCTATGATTCGAATTCGAGTGAATATATTCGGTAATGGCCGATTTGTCTATTTGTTTCAACCGCACATTCCTCTCGTGTTCCTTCCTTCTGGTGTTGATCGAACGTCCTGTTGTACCGATGTACACTTTGTCGCATGAGCACGGTATGCTGCACACCCCGGGTATGGACAAGCGTTCCCCTTTTTCTTCTAGCTTACTACGACAGGTTAAAAGACTTCTTCAATATTCCGCTCATCAAAGAAGCTCCTTTTTACGCGAAGAAAAGCTTTCACAATCCGAGGCATCCGCTCCACTAGTTTCCCAAGGACTCCTCCACAGGTGGCCTACGGAGCTCGGGCATGTTTTTCGGACCTTTCTGTCCAATTCATTCCATAACAGCTTGACGGGGTTTAGATCGCGGCCATGTCATTATCTGCGAAGTGCCATTATTTTCTTCTTCATTTAAGAAGCTTTTACATATCACTGCTGAATGTTTGGGGTCGTTGTCCGGCATGAATACAAAATTTTCGCCAATTAGACGTTGCCTCGATAGTATTGCATTTTCTTGCAGTATTTTTAAATCACCCTATTTTCGCAAGATACCTTAGATTCGCTTCAAGTCTCCGGTACCGGCGTAGGATAAACAATCCTGAACAATCGCAGAACTTCTTTCTTCCATTCTTGACATTTTGCACTACACAATGCTGCAACATTCTTTGACCTTACCTCAAAGTTTGACTCATCAGTCCGCAGTACCCTTTTCCCAATCATCCACTATCCAATTTCCTTGTGTTTCTGCCTACTGCGAACGTTTTTGCCTGTTTTCCCGTCGAAGTAAGGTTCTTTCTTTTGTTGCAATGCGGCCGTGAAGATTTGCAGCTTTTAACCTTCTTTTCACCGTAGAAAAAATTTTTTTTTCTTGCGCGGTCGCAATTCATTTCAGCGGCGATTTCTGGTGCAGTTAGTCTCCTACGAGTATTTCGCTTGCTCAGGAATTTTATACGCTCATCGTAGGCGTGAGTTGTTACTCCCTTACGATCTGAACGTGCCCGATCTCTTAAACTACCTGTGTGTTGATTTATTAACATGTATTTTTTCTCGGAAATTTAACGTACTGAATAACCTTCTTGATGAAAAGCAACAATTACAGAGCCCTTGTCTAAACTTGTCGGTTTTCTCTCGGCATTTTAATAACTTTAATCAGGTTCACACCGAAGGATGCGCTCTTAACACTAACGCACGCAAAAGCAGGTTAATTTAGAAACTGAAGCATTTATCAAAGCACAATACACTTTCGAGTGGCCTGTTCCCATTCCAAAAAGTATTGTAGATTTATTACCTGCAACATTGCCCCAAATATAATCCTATTTGTGGCGATGACGATTATTCTGAAAATTACTATATTGGTCATTAAATATAATAGGTTCTTAATCATTTTTTAATTGATATTCTTCAGAGTTTATCTGTACAATTAATAAACAAGAAATTTCATAAAGAACCTAATATAAATGGTATTTATATATAAAAGTAATTACATACAGCATTTCACTGGGTGTCCGAACTAATATGGACGGTAGTGCACATAAGTTTTGGTAATAATTTTAATTTTATTATTTACACTTATCTTGGTTTTATGAGCTATCGGACATGGAAAAAATCAGCCCTCGTAATTTTAAAAATTATCGCTGAATATTGAATTTACCTTACACTTTGACAATGTAGGTACCAAGTACTACAATTTCTAGAATCGACGCGAAATTTCTCAAACCCTTTCGTCCCTGTCAGTTCCATTATGTTGCGTCCTTGAATTTAATTTGACACCTCCATATCTTAATACGAAGCTAAATGTGAAAATTTCGCAGTTTCAATTTTCACCCGTTCGGCCGAAAATTTTCAGCGTATAATTTTCGGACAAAGAGCCGACTCCCCGACTAAAATGCACGCCCGAACAATAAGGAAATCGTTAATAGCCGGGACCGCCTTTTGTCTTTCTTAATTGAAGACACGAGATACGCTCGGTGTTGAGTAAGTATCGTAGGAGGCGTCGTAGAGCGAACGAAACTTGTAATAAAACTGACAGGCGGATGAAATAAATTGGCGCGGATGGGTTATTACTCCAATTATCCAAAGTGCTTGAATGCCGACAGATAGGGTGAAACAAGACGGAAGCGGGGATGGAAGAGGCAGAAGGGATAATTCCCCGAACCAGCTCCGAAGACGCAAATAATCTAATCGTTCCTTTAAGTTCAATCGCGGATTTATTCTACAAGTTTGCATAGGGCTGTCAGCCAGACGTTTTGAAGAATAATCGTCACGCTCATTAATTCAGTTATTTCCAAAATTTGCCCATTAGAGCGCACGGAAACCTGAGGGGTTTTCGAAGATTGGATCGAATGGATTTGTCAGAACTATTCGCAAAACAAATCATAACCGTTTTTGAGAATTACATAAAGCAAATTTATGAAGAGAGCTTGGAGCGATACTGCACAAACGACGTTTTTCCACATCGAACGATATCGTCTTCAGTCCTAATTTTTTCGCACTTTTTTCGAAAGTCGCCCTTATACCGTTAACCGTTAGAGATATCGAAGTGTGCTAAGAAATTTTTTTGTTCGGCGCGTCAAAATCTACCGGATAGAATGATAAAATCGGTAATTTTTCGATTTTTCGGGTCGAAAAAATTAGAGATAGAGAGGCAAACTTTTTTTTATCGTAATCTACGCGAAGATACGCGTCTTTTGATATATCAGTCGACCCCATTCGGAGCTCCGTTAAGGAGTTGAGTTTGCACCCTCAACTTTCAAACGTCCATATCTCCTAAACGGTTAGGGCTATGGGGCTGAAATTTCTCAGGCGTAATACACCCATATATGGCCACGTTCCGGTAGGAGTCAAAACCCCGAAATTCCGACCCTCGATTTTTCGGGTCGAAAAAATTTCATCGTTTTGGTCAGAAAAAATGCGATTTTTCTGCTGCGCGTTAACGGGAAGAGTTAGACGTTCGCTTATCGGCGCGTCGTAAGGACCCCTACGAGGGTTCTAAACAGGCCAAAGAAGGACGCCCTAGTTCAACGCGTTCCGACGCTACAGCGCTTCAAAGTTGGGATTTTTTTTCTCTCTCTTTCAACTTTGACGGGCCGTAGCCGCTAAACGGTTAGAGATAGGACGTCCGTATCGGTCGCAATCGATTCCGCGGACATTTTTCTATCGGAAACCGTCTAATTCGTCCGTCCGAACGGCGTCGTTAACGCGCGACACGAGAAAACGTCGAAAGATGTCGTTTTCGGGGTCGATTTTTTCGCGTTTTTCGAAGCCCCGAAACTTCAAACGCCCGTATCTCTTAAACGGTTAGAGATATCGAAGCGTGCTAAAAAAATTCTTGTTCGGCGCGCAAAAATCTACCGGATAGGATGATAAAAACGGTAATTTTCGGACTTCGATATTTTACCGAAATTTCTCGACCGAATCTCCGTATCTCGGTTATGCGTGGTCGCAGCGCGACCGTTCGGTGCTCATTCGAAAGATCTCGACGCGTACTTTCGAACGGCGCAAACCGGGATCCCCTATCTATAACCGTTTAGGAGCTACGGCGCTTCAAAGTTTCGGAGTTAAGCATTTTTGGAAATTTCGCAACTTTAAACGCGATTTTCTCCTTAACGGTTAGAGATAGAGAGGCAAACTTTTTTATCGTAATCTACGCGAAGATACGCGTCTTTTGATATATCAGTCGACCCCATTCGGAGCTCCGTTAAGGAGTTGAGTTTTGCACCCCTCAACTTTCAAACGTCCATATCTCCTAAACGGTTAGGGCTATGGGGCTGAAATTTCTCAGGCGTAATACACCCATATATGGCCACGTTCCGGTAGGGTCAAAACCCCGAAATTCCGACCCTCGATTTTTCGGGTCGAAAAAATTTCATCGTTTTGGTCAGAAAAAATGCGACTTTTCTGCTGCGCGTTAACGGGAAGAGTTAGACGTTCGCTTATCGGCGCGTCGTAAGGACCCCTACGAGGGTTCTAAACAGGCGAAAGAAGGACGCCCTAGCTCAACGCGTTCCGACGCTACAGCGCTTCAAAGTTGGGATTTTTTTTCTCTCTCTTTCAACTTTGACGGGCCGTAGCCGCTAAACGGTTAGAGATAGGACGTCCGTATCGGTCGCAATCGATTCCGCGGACATTTTTCTATCGGAAACCGTCTAATTCGTCCGTCCGAACGGCGTCGTTAACGCGCGACACGAGAAAACGTCGAAAGATGTCGTTTTCGGGGTCGATTTTTCGCGTTTTTCGAAGCCCCGAAACTTCAAACGCCCGTATCTCTTAAACGGTTAGAGATATCGAAGCGTGCTAAAAAAATTCTTGTTCGGCGCGCAAAAATCTACCGGATAGGATGATAAAAACGGTAATTTTCGGACTTCGATATTTTACCGAAATTTCTCGACCGAATCTCCGTATCTCGGTTATGCGTGGTCGCAGCGCGACCGTTCGGTGCTCATTCGAAAGATCTCGACGCGTACTTTCGAACGGCGCAAACCGGGATCCCCTATCTATAACCGTTTAGGAGCTACGGCGCTTCAAAGTTTCGGAGTTAAGCATTTTTGGAAATTTCGCAACTTTAAACGCGATTTTCTCCTTAACGGTTAGAGATAGAGAGGCAAACTTTTTTTTATCGTAATCTACGCGAAGATACGCGTCTTTTGATATATCAGTCGACCCCATTCGGAGCTCCGTTAAGGAGTTGAGTTTTGCACCCCCTCAACTTTCAAACGTCCATATCTCCTAAACGGTTAGGGCTATGGGGCTGAAATTTCTCAGGCGTAATACAGCCCATATATGGCCACGTTCCGGTAGGGTCAAAACCCCGAAATTCCGACCCTCGATTTTTCGGGTCGAAAAAATTTCATCGTTTTGGTCAGAAAAAAATGCGACTTTTCTGCTGCGCGTTAACGGGAAGAGTTAGACGTTCGCTTATCGGCGCGTCGTAAGGACCCCTACGAGGGTTCTAAACAGGCGAAAGAAGGACGCCCTAGCTCAACGCGTTCCGACGCTACAGCGCTTCAAAGTTGGGATTTTTTTTCTCTCTCTTTCAACTTTGACGGGCCGTAGCCGCTAAACGGTTAGAGATAGGACGTCCGTATCGGTCGCAATCGATTCCGCGGACATTTTTCTATCGGAAACCGTCTAATTCGTCCGTCCGAACGGCGTCGTTAACGCGCGACACGAGAAAACGTCGAAAGATGTCGTTTTCGGGGTCGATTTTTCGCGTTTTTTCGAAGCCCCGAAACTTCAAACGCCCGTATCTCTTAAACGGTTAGAGATATCGAAGCGTGCTAAAAAATTCTTGTTCGGCGCGCAAAAATCTACCGGATAGGATGATAAAAACGGTAATTTTCGGACTTCGATATTTTACCGAAATTTCTCGACCGAATCTCCGTATCTCGGTTATGCGTGGTCGCAGCGCGACCGTTCGGTGCTCATTCGAAAGATCTCGACGCGTACTTTCGAACGGCGCAAACCGGGATCCCCTATCTATAACCGTTTAGGAGCTACGGCGCTTCAAAGTTTCGGAGTTAAGCATTTTTGGAAATTTCGCAACTTTAAACGCGATTTTCTCCTTAACGGTTAGAGATAGAGAGGCAAACTTTTTTTTATCGTAATCTACGCGAAGATACGCGTCTTTTGATATATCAGTCGACCCCATTCGGAGCTCCGTTAAGGAGTTGAGTTTTGCACCCCTCAACTTTCAAACGTCCATATCTCCTAAACGGTTAGGGCTATGGGGCTGAAATTTCTCAGGCGTAATACACCCATATATGGCCACGTTCCGGTAGGGTCAAAACCCCGAAATTCCGACCCTCGATTTTTCGGGTCGAAAAAATTTCATCGTTTTGGTCAGAAAAAAATGCGACTTTTCTGCTGCGCGTTAACGCGAAGAGTTAGACGTTCGCTTATCGGCGCGTCGTAAGGACCCCTACGAGGGTTCTAAACAGGCGAAAGAAGGACGCCCTAGCTCAACGCGTTCCGACGCTACAGCGCTTCAAAGTTGGGATTTTTTTCTCTCTTTCAACTTTGACGGGCCGTAGCCGCTAAACGGTTAGAGATAGGACGTCCGTATCGGTCGCAATCGATTCCGCGGACATTTTTCTATCGGAAACCGTCTAATTCGTCCGCCCGAACGGCGTCGTTAACGCGCGACACGAGAAAACGTCGAAAGATGTCGTTTTCGGGGTCGATTTTTCGCGTTTTTCGAAGCCCCGAAACTTCAAACGCCCGTATCTCTTAAACGGTTAGAGATATCGAAGCGTGCTAAAAAATTCTTGTTCGGCGCGCAAAAATCTACCGGATAGGATGATAAAAACGGTAATTTTCGGACTTCGATATTTTACCGAAATTTCTCGACCGAATCTCCGTATCTCGGTTATGCGTGGTCGCAGCGCGACCGTTCGGTGCTCATTCGAAAGATCTCGACGCGTACTTTCGAACGGCGCAAACCGGGATCCCCTATCTATAACCGTTTAGGAGCTACGGCGCTTCAAAGTTTCGGAGTTAAGCATTTTTGGAAATTTCGCAACTTTAAACGCGATTTTCTCCTTATCGGTTAGAGATAGAGAGGCAAACTTTTTTTTATCGTAATCTACGCGAAGATACGCGTCTTTTGATATATCAGTCGACCCCATTCGGAGCTCCGTTAAGGAGTTGAGTTTTGCACCCTCAACTTTCAAACGTCCATATCTCCTAAACGGTTAGGGCTATGGGGCTGAAATTTCTCAGGCGTAATACACCCATATATGGCCACGTTCCGGTAGGGTCAAAACCCCGAAATTCCGACCCTCGATTTTTCGGGTCGAAAAAATTTCATCGTTTTGGTCAGAAAAAAATGCGACTTTTCTGCTGCGCGTTAACGCGAAGAGTTAGACGTTCGCTTATCGGCGCGTCGTAAGGACCCCTACGAGGGTTCTAAACAGGCGAAAGAAGGACGCCCTAGCTCAACGCGTTCCGACGCTACAGCGCTTCAAAGTTGGGATTTTTTTTCTCTCTCTTTCAACTTTGACGGGCCGTAGCCGCTAAACGGTTAGAGATAGGACGTCCGTATCGGTCGCAATCGATTCCGCGGACATTTTTCTATCGGAAACCGTCTAATTCGTCCGTCCGAACGGCGTCGTTAACGCGCGACACGAGAAAACGTCGAAAGATGTCGTTTTCGGGGTCGATTTTTTCGCGTTTTTCGAAGCCCCGAAACTTCAAACGCCCGTATCTCTTAAACGGTTAGAGATATCGAAGCGTGCTAAAAATTCTTGTTCGGCGCGCAAAAATCTACCGGATAGGATGATAAAAACGGTAATTTTCGGACTTCGATATTTTACCGAAATTTCTCGACCGAATCGCCGTATCTCGGTTATGCGTGGTCGCAGCGCGACCGTTCGGTGCTCATTCGAAAGATCTCGACGCGTACTTTCGAACGGCGCAAACCGGGATCCCCTATCTATAACCGTTTAGGAGCTACGGCGCTTCAAAGTTTCGGAGTTAAGCATTTTTGGAAATTTCGCAACTTTAAACGCGATTTTCTCCTTAACGGTTAGAGATAGAGAGGCAAACTTTTTTTTATCGTAATCTACGCGAAGATACGCGTCTTTTGATATATCAGTCGACCCCATTCGGAGCTCCGTTAAGGAGTTGAGTTTTGCACCCCTCAACTTTCAAACGTCCATATCTCCTAAACGGTTAGGGCTATGGGGCTGAAATTTCTCAGGCGTAATACACCCATATATGGCCACGTTCCGGTAGGGTCAAAACCCCGAAATTCCGACCCTCGATTTTTCGGGTCGAAAAAATTTCATCGTTTTGGTCAGAAAAAAATGCGACTTTTCTGCTGCGCGTTAACGGGAAGAGTTAGACGTTCGCTTATCGGCGCGTCGTAAGGACCCCTACGAGGGTTCTAAACAGGCGAAAGAAGGACGCCCTAGCTCAACGCGTTCCGACGCTACAGCGCTTCAAAGTTGGGATTTTTTTTCTCTCTTTTTCAACTTTGACGGGCCGTAGCCGCTAAACGGTTAGAGATAGGACGTCCGTATCGGTCGCAATCGATTCCGCGGACATTTTTCTATCGGAAACCGTCTAACTCGTCCGTCCGAACGGCGTCGTTAACGCGCGACACGAGAAAACGTCGAAAGATGTCGTTTTCGGGGTCGATTTTTTCGCGTTTTTTTCGAAGCCCCGAAACTTCAAACGCCCGTATCTCTTAAACGGTTAGAGATATCGAAGCGTGCTAAAAAAATTCTTGTTCGGCGCGCAAAAATCTACCGGATAGGATGATAAAAACGGTAATTTTCGGACTTCGATATTTTACCGAAATTTCTCGACCGAATCTCCGTATCTCGGTTATGCGTGGTCGCAGCGCGACCGTTCGGTGCTCATTCGAAAGATCTCGACGCGTACTTTCGAACGGCGCAAACCGGGATCCCCTATCTATAACCGTTTAGGAGCTACGGCGCTTCAAAGTTTCGGAGTTAAGCATTTTTGGAAATTTCGCAACTTTAAACGCGATTTTCTCCTTAACGGTTAGAGATAGAGAGGCAAACTTTCTTTTATCGTAATCTACGCGAAGATACGCGTCTTTTGATATATCAGTCGACCCCATTCGGAGCTCCGTTAAGGAGTTGAGTTTTGCACCCTCAACTTTCAAACGTCCATATCTCCTAAACGGTTAGGGCTATGGGGCTGAAATTTCTCAGGCGTAATACACCCATACATGGCCACGTTCCGGTAGGGTCAAAACCCCGAAATTCCGACTCTCGATTTTTCGGGTCGAAAAAATTTCATCGTTTTGGTCAGAAAAAAATGCGACTTTTCTGCTGCGCGTTAACGCGAAGAGTTAGACGTTCGCTTATCGGCGCGTCGTAAGGACCCCTACGAGGGTTCTAAACAGGCGAAAGAAGGACGCCCTAGCTCAACGCGTTCCGACGCTACAGCGCTTCAAAGTTGGGATTTTTTTTCTCTCTCTTTCAACTTTGACGGGCCGTAGCCGCTAAACGGTTAGAGATAGGACGTCCGTATCGGTCGCAATCGATTCCGCGGACATTTTTCTATCGGAAACCGTCTAATTCGTCCGTCCGAACGGCGTCGTTAACGCGCGACACGAGAAAACGTCGAAAGATGTCGTTTTCGGGGTCGATTTTTTCGCGTTTTTTCGAAGCCCCGAAACTTCAAACGCCCGTATCTCTTAAACGGTTAGAGATATCGAAGCGTGCTAAAAAAATTCTTGTTCGGCGCGCAAAAATCTACCGGATAGGATGATAAAAACGGTAATTTTCGGACTTCGATATTTTACCGAAATTTCTCGACCGAATCGCCGTATCTCGGTTATGCGTGGTCGCAGCGCGACCGTTCGGTGCTCATTCGAAAGATCTCGACGCGTACTTTCGAACGGCGCAAACCGGGATCCCCTATCTATAACCGTTTAGGAGCTACGGCGCTTCAAAGTTTCGGAGTTAAGCATTTTTGGAAATTTCGCAACTTTAAACGCGATTTTCTCCTTAACGGTTAGAGATAGAGAGGCAAACTTTTTTTTATCGTAATCTACGCGAAGATACGCGTCTTTTGATATATCAGTCGACCCCATTCGGAGCTCCGTTAAGGAGTTGAGTTTTGCACCCCCTCAACTTTCAAACGTCCATATCTCCTAAACGGTTAGGGCTATGGGGCTGAAATTTCTCAGGCGTAATACACCCATATATGGCCACGTTCCGGTAGGGTCAAAACCCCGAAATTCCGACCCTCGATTTTTCGGGTCGAAAAAATTTCATCGTTTTGGTCAGAAAAAAATGCGACTTTTCTGCTGCGCGTTAACGGGAAGAGTTAGACGTTCGCTTATCGGCGCGTCGTAAGGACCCTACGAGGGTTCTAAACAGGCGAAAGAAGGACGCCCTAGCTCAACGCGTTCCGACGCTACAGCGCTTCAAAGTTGGGATTTTTTTCTCTCTTTCAACTTTGACGGGCCGTAGCCGCTAAACGGTTAGAGATAGGACGTCCGTATCGGTCGCAATCGATTCCGCGGACATTTTTCTATCGGAAACCGTCTAATTCGTCCGTCCGAACGGCGTCGTTAACGCGCGACACGAGAAAACGTCGAAAGATGTCGTTTTCGGGGTCGATTTTTTCGCGTTTTTTCGAAGCCCCGAAACTTCAAACGCCCGTATCTCTTAAACGGTTAGAGATATCGAAGCGTGCTAAAAAATTCTTGTTCGGCGCGCAAAAATCTACCGGATAGGATGATAAAAACGGTAATTTTCGGACTTCGATATTTTACCGAAATTTCTCGACCGAATCTCCGTATCTCGGTTATGCGTGGTCGCAGCGCGACCGTTCGGTGCTCATTCGAAAGATCTCGACGCGTACTTTCGAACGGCGCAAACCGGGATCCCCTATCTATAACCGTTTAGGAGCTACGGCGCTTCAAAGTTTCGGAGTTAAGCATTTTTGGAAATTTCGCAACTTTAAACGCGATTTTCTCCTTAACGGTTAGAGATAGAGAGGCAAACTTTTTTTTATCGTAATCTACGCGAAGATACGCGTCTTTTGATATATCAGTCGACCCCATTCGGAGCTCCGTTAAGGAGTTGAGTTTTGCACCTCCTCAACTTTCAAACGTCCATATCTCCTAAACGGTTAGGGCTATGGGGCTGAAATTTCTCAGGCGTAATACACCCATATATGGCCACGTTCCGGTAGGGTCAAAACCCCGAAATTCCGACCCTCGATTTTTCGGGTCGAAAAATTTCATCGTTTTGGTCAGAAAAAATGCGACTTTTCTGCTGCGCGTTAACGGGAAGAGTTAGACGTTCGCTTATCGGCGCGTCGTAAGGACCCTACGAGGGTTCTAAACAGGCGAAAGAAGGACGCCCTAGCTCAACGCGTTCCGACGCTACAGCGCTTCAAAGTTGGGATTTTTTTCTCTCTTTCAACTTTGACGGGCCGTAGCCGCTAAACGGTTAGAGATAGGACGTCCGTATCGGTCGCAATCGATTCCGCGGACATTTTTCTATCGGAAACCGTCCAATTCGTCCGTCCGAACGGCGTCGTTAACGCGCGACACGAGAAAACGTCGAAAGATGTCGTTTTCGGGGTCGATTTTTCGCGTTTTTTCGAAGCCCCGAAACTTCAAACGCCCGTATCTCTTAAACGGTTAGAGATATCGAAGCGTGCTAAAAATTCTTGTTCGGCGCGCAAAAATCTACCGGATAGGATGATAAAAACGGTAATTTTCGGACTTCGATATTTTACCGAAATTTCTCGACCGAATCTCCGTATCTCGGTTATGCGTGGTCGCAGCGCGACCGTTCGGTGCTCATTCGAAAGATCTCGACGCGTACTTTCGAACGGCGCAAACCGGGATCCCCTATCTATAACCGTTTAGGAGCTACGGCGCTTCAAAGTTTCGGAGTTAAGCATTTTTGGAAATTTCGCAACTTTAAACGCGATTTTCTCCTTAACGGTTAGAGATAGAGAGGCAAACTTTTTTATCGTAATCTACGCGAAGATACGCGTCTTTTGATATATCAGTCGACCCCATTCGAGCTCCGTTAAGGAGTTGAGTTTTGCACCCTCAACTTTCAAACGTCCATATCTCCTAAACGGTTAGGGCTATGGGGCTGAAATTTCTCAGGCGTAATACACCCATATATGGCCACGTTCCGGTAGGGTCAAAACCCCGAAATTCCGACCCTCGATTTTTCGGGTCGAAAAATTTCATCGTTTTGGTCAGAAAAAATGCGACTTTTCTGCTGCGCGTTAACGGGAAGAGTTAGACGTTCGCTTATCGGCGCGTCGTAAGGACCCCTACGAGGGTTCTAAACAGGCGAAAGAAGGACGCCCTAGCTCAACGCGTTCCGACGCTACAGCGCTTCAAAGTTGGGATTTTTTTCTCTCTTTCAACTTTGACGGGCCGTAGCCGCTAAACGGTTAGAGATAGGACGTCCGTATCGGTCGCAATCGATTCCGCGGACATTTTTCTATCGGAAACCGTCTAATTCGTCCGTCCAAACGGCGTCGTTAACGCGCGACACGAGAAAACGTCGAAAGATGTCGTTTTCGGGGTCGATTTTTCGCGTTTTTTCGAAGCCCCGAAACTTCAAACGCCCGTATCTCTTAAACGGTTAGAGATATCGAAGCGTGCTAAAAATTCTTGTTCGGCGCGCAAAAATCTACCGGATAGGATGATAAAAACGGTAATTTTCGGACTTCGATATTTTACCGAAATTTCTCGACCGAATCTCCGTATCTCGGTTATGCGTGGTCGCAGCGCGACTGTTCGGTGCTCATTCGAAAGATCTCGACGCGTACTTTCGAACGGCGCAAACCGGGATCCCCTATCTATAACCGTTTAGGAGCTACGGCGCTTCAAAGTTTCGGAGTTAAGCATTTTTGGAAATTTCTGCAACTTTAAACGCGATTTTCTCCTTAACGGTTAGAGATAGAGAGGCAAACTTTTTTATCGTAATCTACGCGAAGATACGCGTCTTTTGATATATCAGTCGACCCCATTCGGAGCTCCGTTAAGGAGTTGAGTTTTGCACCCTCAACTTTCAAACGTCCATATCTCCTAAACGGTTAGGGCTAGGGGGCTGAAATTTCTCAGGCGTAATACACCCACATATGGCCACGTTCCGGTAGGGTCAAAACCCCGAAATTCCGACCCTCGATTTTTCGGGTCGAAAAAATTTCATCGTTTTGGTCAGAAAAAATGCGACTTTTCTGCTGCGCGTTAACGGGAAGAGTTAGACGTTCGCTTATCGGCGCGTCGTAAGGACCCCTACGAGGGTTCTGAACAGGCGAAAGAAGGACGCCCTAGCTCAACGCGTTCCGACGCTACAGCGCTTCAAAGTTGGGATTTTTTTCTCTCTTTCAACTTTGACGGGCCGTAGCCGCTAAACGGTTAGAGATAGGACGTCCGTATCGGTCGCAATCGATTCCGCGGACATTTTTCTATCGGAAACCGTCCAATTCGTCCGTCCGAACGGCGTCGTTAACGCGCGACACGAGAAAACGTCGAAAGATGTCGTTTTCGGGGTCGATTTTTCGCGTTTTTTCGAAGCCCCGAAACTTCAAACGCCCGTATCTCTTAAACGGTTAGAGATATCGAAGCGTGCTAAAAAATTCTTGTTCGGCGCGCAAAAATCTACCGGATAGGATGATAAAAACGGTAATTTTCGGACTTCGATATTTTACCGAAATTTCTCGACCGAATCTCCGTATCTCGGTTATGCGTGGTCGCAGCGCGACCGTTCGGTGCTCATTCGAAAGATCTCGACGCGTACTTTCGAACGGCGCAAACCGGGATCCCCTATCTATAACCGTTTAGGAGCTACGGCGCTTCAAAGTTTCGGAGTTAAGCATTTTTGGAAATTTCGCAACTTTAAACGCGATTTTCTCCTTAACGGTTAGAGATAGAGAGGCAAACTTTTTTTTATCGTAATCTACGCGAAGATACGCGTCTTTTGATATATCAGTCGACCCCATTCGGAGCTCCGTTAAGGAGTTGAGTTTTGCACCCTCAACTTTCAAACGTCCATATCTCCTAAACGGTTAGGGCTATGGGGCTGAAATTTCTCAGGCGTAATACAGCCCATATATGGCCACGTTCCGGTAGGGTCAAAACCCCGAAATTCCGACCCTCGATTTTTCGGGTCGAAAAAATTTCATCGTTTTGGTCAGAAAAAATGCGACTTTTCTGCTGCGCGTTAACGGGAAGAGTTAGACGTTCGCTTATCGGCGCGTCGTAAGGACCCCTACGAGGGTTCTAAACAGGCGAAAGAAGGACGCCCTAGCTCAACGCGTTCCGGCGCTACAGCGCTTCAAAGTTGGGATTTTTTTTCTCTCTCTTTCAACTTTGACGGGCCGTAGCCGCTAAACGGTTAGAGATAGCACGTCCGTATCGGTCGCAATCGATTCCGCGGACATTTTTCTATCGGAAACCGTCTAATTCGTCCGTCCGAACGGCGTCGTTAACGCGCGACACGAGAAAACGTCGAAAGATGTCGTTTTCGGGGTCGATTTTTCGCGTTTTTTCGAAGCCCCGAAACTTCAAACGCCCGTATCTCTTAAACGGTTAGAGATATCGAAGCGTGCTAAAAAATTCTTGTTCGGCGCGCAAAAATCTACCGGATAGGATGATAAAAACGGTAATTTTCGGACTTCGATATTTTACCGAAATTTCTCGACCGAATCTCCGTATCTCGGTTATGCGTGGTCGCAGCGCGACCGTTCGGTGCTCATTCGAAAGATCTCGACGCGTACTTTCGAACGGCGCAAACCGGGATCCCCTATCTATAACCGTTTAGGAGCTACGGCGCTTCAAAGTTTCGGAGTTAAGCATTTTTGGAAATTTCGCAACTTTAAACGCGATTTTCTCCTTAACGGTTAGAGATAGAGAGGCAAACTTTTTTATCGTAATCTACGCGAAGATACGCGTCTTTTGATATATCAGTCGACCCCATTCGAGCTCCGTTAAGGAGTTGAGTTTTGCACCCCTCAACTTTCAAACGTCCATATCTCCTAAACGGTTAGGGCTATGGGGCTGAAATTTCTCAGGCGTAATACACCCATATATGGCCACGTTCCGGTAGGGTCAAAACCCCGAAATTCCGACCCTCGATTTTTCGGGTCGAAAAAATTTCATCGTTTTGGTCAGAAAAAATGCGACTTTTCTGCTGCGCGTTAACGGGAAGAGTTAGACGTTCGCTTATCGGCGCGTCGTAAGGACCCCTACGAGGGTTCTAAACAGGCGAAAGAAGGACGCCCTAGCTCAACGCGTTCCGACGCTACAGCGCTTCAAAGTTGGGATTTTTTTTCTCTCTCTTTCAACTTTGACGGGCCGTAGCCGCTAAACGGTTAGAGATAGGACGTCCGTATCGGTCGCAATCGATTCCGCGGACATTTTTCTATCGGAAACCGTCTAATTCGTCCGTCCGAACGGCGTCGTTAACGCGCGACACGAGAAAACGTCGAAAGATGTCGTTTTCGGGGTCGATTTTTCCGCGTTTTTTCGAAGCCCCGAAACTTCAAACGCCCGTATCTCTTAAACGGTTAGAGATATCGAAGCGTGCTAAAAAATTCTTGTTCGGCGCGCAAAAATCTACCGGATAGGATGATAACAACGGTAATTTTCGGACTTCGATATTTTACCGAAATTTCTCGACCGAATCTCCGTATCTCGGTTATGCGTGGTCGCAGCGCGACCGTTCGGTGCTCATTCGAAAGATCTCGACGCGTACTTTCGAACGGCGCAAACCGGGATCCCCTATCTATAACCGTTTAGGAGCTACGGCGCTTCAAAGTTTCGGAGTTAAGCATTTTGGAAATTTCGCAACTTTAAACGCGATTTTCTCCTTAACGGTTAGAGATAGAGAGGCAAACTTTTTTATCGTAATCTACGCGAAGATACGCGTCTTTTGATATATCAGTCGACCCCATTCGGAGCTCCGTTAAGGAGTTGAGTTTTGCACCCTCAACTTTCAAACGTCCATATCTCCTAAACGGTTAGGGCTATGGGGCTGAAATTTCTCAGGCGTAATACACCCATATATGGCCACGTTCCGGTAGGGTCAAAACCCCGAAATTCCGACCCTCGATTTTTCGGGTCGAAAAAATTTCATCGTTTTGGTCAGAAAAAATGCGACTTTTCTGCTGCGCGTTAACGGGAAGAGTTAGACGTTCGCTTATCGGCGCGTCGTAAGGACCCCTACGAGGGTTCTAAACAGGCGAAAGAAGGACGCCCTAGCTCAACGCGTTCCGACGCTACAGCGCTTCAAAGTTGGGATTTTTTTCTCTCTTTCAACTTTGACGGGCCGTAGCCGCTAAACGGTTAGAGATAGGACGTCCGTATCGGTCGCAATCGATTCCGCGGACATTTTTCTATCGGAAACCGTCTAATTCGTCCGTCCGAACGGCGTCGTTAACGCGCGACACGAGAAAACGTCGAAAGATGTCGTTTTCGGGGTCGATTTTTCGCGTTTTTTCGAAGCCCCGAAACTTCAAACGCCCGTATCTCTTAAACGGTTAGAGATATCGAAGCGTGCTAAAAATTCTTGTTCGGCGCGCAAAAATCTACCGGATAGGATGATAAAAACGGTAATTTTCGGACTTCGATATTTTACCGAAATTTCTCGACCGAATCTCCGTATCTCGGTTATGCGTGGTCGCAGCGCGACCGTTCGGTGCTCATTCGAAAGATCTCGACGCGTACTTTCGAACGGCGCAAACCGGGATCCCTATCTATAACCGTTTAGGAGCTACGGCGCTTCAAAGTTTCGGAGTTAAGCATTTTTGGAAATTTCGCAACTTTAAACGCGATTTTCTCCTTAACGGTTAGAGATAGAGAGGCAAACTTTTTTATCGTAATCTACGCGAAGATACGCGTCTTTTGATATATCAGTCGACCCCATTCGGAGCTCCTTTAAGGAGTTGAGTTTTGCACCCCCTCAACTTTCAAACGTCCATATCTCCCAAACGGTTAGGGCTAGGGGGCTGAAATTTCTCAGGCGTAATACACCCATATATGGCCACGTTCCGGTAGGGTCAAAACCCCGAAATTCCGACCCTCGATTTTTCGGGTCGAAAAAATTTCATCGTTTTGGTCAGAAAAAAATGCGACTTTTCTGCTGCGCGTTAACGGGAAGAGTTAGACGTTCGCTTATCGGCGCGTCGCAAGGACCCCTACGAGGGTTCTAAACAGGCGAAAGAAGGACGCCCTAGCTCAACGCGTTCCGACGCTACAGCGCTTCAAAGTTGGGATTTTTTTTCTCTCTTTTTCAACTTTGACGGGTCGTAGCCGCTAAACGGTTAGAGATAGGACGTCCGTATCGGTCGCAATCGATTCCGCGGACATTGTTCTATCGGAAACCGTCTAACTCGTCCGTCCGAACGGCGTCGTTAACGCGCGACACGAGAAAACGTCGAAAGATGTCGTTTTCGGGGTCGATTTTTTCGCGTTTTTTCGAAGCCCCGAAACTTCAAACGCCCGTATCTCTTAAACGGTTAGAGATATCGAAGCGTGCTAAAAAAATTCTTGTTCGGCGCGCAAAAATCTACCGGATAGGATGATAAAAACGGCAATTTTCGGACTTCGATATTTTACCGAAATTTCTCGACCGAATCTCCGTATCTCGGTTATGCGTGGTCGCAGCGCGACCGTTCGGTGCTCATTCGAAAGATCTCGACGCGTACTTTCGAACGGCGCAAACCGGGATCCCTTATCTATAACCGTTTAGGAGCTACGGCGCTTCAAAGTTTCGGAGTTAAGCATTTTGGAAATTTCGCAACTTTAAACGCGATTTTCTCCTTAACGGTTAGAGATAGAGAGGCAAACTTTCTTTTATCGTAATCTACGCGAAGATACGCGTCTTTTGATATATCAGTCGACCCCATTCGGAGCTCCGTTAAGGAGTTGAGTTTTGCACCCCCTCAACTTTCAAACGTCCATATCTCCTAAACGGTTAGGGCTATGGGGCTGAAATTTCTCAGGCGTAATACACCCATATATGGCCACGTTCCGGTAGGGTCAAAACCCCGAAATTCCGACCCTCGATTTTTCGGGTCGAAAAAATTTCATCGTTTTGGTCAGAAAAAAATGCGACTTTTCTGCTGCGCGTTAACGGGAAGAGTTAGACGTTCGCTTATCGGCGCGTCGTAAGGACCCCTACGAGGGTTCTAAACAGGCGAAAGAAGGACGCCCTAGCTCAACGCGTTCCGACGCTACAGCGCTTCAAAGTTGGGATTTTTTTCTCTATCTTTCAACTATGACGGGCCGTAGCCTCTTAACGGTTAGAGATAGGACGTCCGTATCTGTCGCAATCGATTCCGCGGACATTTTTCTTTCGGAATCCGTCTAATTCGTCCGTCCGAACGGCGTCGTTAACGCGCGACACGAGAAAACGTCGAAAGATGTCGTTTTCGGGGTCGATTTTTCGCGTTTTTTCGAAGCCCCGAAACTTCAAACGCCCGTATCTCTTAAACGGTTAGAGATATCGAAGCGTGCTAAAAAATTCATGTTCGGCTCGAAAAAAACTACCGGATAGGATGATAAAAACGGTAATTTTCGGACTTCGATATTTTACCGAAATTTCTCGACCGAATCTCCGTATCTCGGTTATGCGTGGTCGCAGCGCGACCGTTCGGTGCTCATTCGAAAGATCTCGACGCGTACTTTCGAACGGCGCAAACCGGGATCCCCTATCTATAACCGTTTAGGAGCTACGGCGCTTCAAAGTTTCGGAGTTAAGCATTTTTGGAAATTTCGCAACTTTAAACGCGATTTTCTCCTTAACGGTTAGAGATAGAGAGGCAAACTTTTTTTTATCGTAATCTACGCGAAGATACGCGTCTTTTGATATATCAGTCGACCCCATTCGGAGCTCCGTTAAGGAGTTGAGTTTTGCACCCCTCAACTTTCAAACGTCCATATCTCCTAAACGGTTAGGGCTATGGGGCTGAAATTTCTCAGGCGTAATACACCCATATATGGCCACGTTCCGGTAGGGTCAAAACCCCGAAATTCCGACCCTCGATTTTTCGGGTCGAAAAATTTCATCGTTTTGGTCAGAAAAAATGCGACTTTTCTGCTGCGCGTTAACGGGAAGAGTTAGACGTTCGCTTATCGGCGCGTCGTAAGGACCCTACGAGGGTTCTAAACAGGCGAAAGAAGGACGCCCTAGCTCAACGCGTTCCGACGCTACAGCGCTTCAAAGTTGGGATTTTTTTTCTCTCTCTTTCAACTTTGACGGGCCGTAGCCGCTAAACGGTTAGAGATAGGACGTCCGTATCGGTCGCAATCGATTCCGCGGACATTTTTCTATCGGAAACCGTCTAATTCGTCCGTCCGAACGGCGTCGTTAACGCGCGACACGAGAAAACGTCGAAAGATGTCGTTTTCGGGGTCGATTTTTTCGCGTTTTTTCGAAGCCCCGAAACTTCAAACGCCCGTATCTCTTAAACGGTTAGAGATATCGAAGCGTGCTAAAAAAATTCTTGTTCGGCGCGCAAAAATCTACCGGATAGGATGATAAAAACGGTAATTTTCGGACTTCGATATTTTACCGAAATTTCTCGACCGAATCTCCGTATCTCGGTTATGCGTGGTCGCAGCGCGACCGTTCGGTGCTCATTCGAAAGATCTCGACGCGTACTTTCGAACGGCGCAAACCGGGATCCCTATCTATAACCGTTTAGGAGCTACGGCGCTTCAAAGTTTCGGAGTTAAGCATTTTTGGAAATTTCGCAACTTTAAACGCGATTTTCTCCTTAACGGTTAGAGATAGAGAGGCAAACTTTTTTATCGTAATCTACGCGAAGATACGCGTCTTTTGATATATCAGTCGACCCCATTCGGAGCTCCGTTAAGGAGTTGAGTTTTGCACCCTCAACTTTCAAACGTCCATATCTCCTAAACGGTTAGGGCTATGGGGCTGAAATTTCTCAGGCGTAATACACCCATATATGGCCACGTTCCGGTAGGGTCAAAACCCCGAAATTCCGACCCTCGATTTCTCGGGTCGAAAAAATTTCATCGTTTTGGTCAGAAAAAAATGCGACTTTTCTGCTGCGCGTTAACGGGAAGAGTTAGGCGTTCGCTTATCGGCGCGTCGTAAGGACCCCTACGAGGGTTCTAAACAGGCGAAAGAAGGACGCCCTAGCTCAACGCGTTCCGACGCTACAGCGCTTCAAAGTTGGGATTTTTTTCTCTCTCTTTCAACTTTGACGGGCCGTAGCCGCTAGGCGGTTAGAGATAGAACGTCCGTATCGGTCGCAATCGATTCCGCGGACATTTTTCTATCGGAAACCGTCTAACTCGTCCGTCCGAACGGCGTCGTTAACGCGCGACACGAGAAAACGTCGAAAGATGTCGTTTTCGGGGTCGATTTTTCGCGTTTTTTCGAAGCCCCGAAACTTCAAACGCCCGTATCTCTTAAACGGTTAGAGATATCGAAGCGTGCTAAAAATTCTTGTTCGGCGCGCAAAAATCTACCGGATAGGATGATAAAAACGGTAATTTTCGGACTTCGATATTTTACCGAAATTTCTCGACCGAATCTCCGTATCTCGGTTATGCGTGGTCGCAGCGCGACCGTTCGGTGCTCATTCGAAAGATCTCGACGCGTACTTTCGAACGGCGCAAACCGGGATCCCCTATCTATAACCGTTTAGGAGCTACGGCGCTTCAAAGTTTCGGAGTTAAGCATTTTTGGAAATTTCGCAACTTTAAACGCGATTTTCTCCTTAACGGTTAGAGATAGAGAGGCAAACTTTTTTTTATCGTAATCTACGCGAAGATACGCGTCTTTTGATATATCAGTCGACCCCATTCGAGCTCCGTTAAGGAGTTGAGTTTTGCACCCCTCAACTTTCAAACGTCCATATCTCCTAAACGGTTAGGGCTATGGGGCTGAAATTTCTCGGGCGTAATACACCCATATATGGCCACGTTCCGGTAGGGTCAAAACCCCGAAATTCCGACCCTCGATTTTTCGGGTCGAAAAAATTTCATCGTTTTGGTCAGAAAAAATGCGACTTTTCTGCTGCGCGTTAACGGGAAGAGTTAGACGTTCGCTTATCGGCGCGTCGTAAGGACCCTACGAGGGTTCTAAACAGGCGAAAGAAGGACGCCCTAGCTCAACGCGTTCCGACGCTACAGCGCTTCAAAGTTGGGATTTTTTTCTCTCTTTCAACTTTGACGGGCCGTAGCCGCTAAACGGTTAGAGATAGGACGTCCGTATCGGTCGCAATCGATTCCGCGGACATTTTTCTATCGGAAACCGTCTAATTCGTCCGTCCGAACGGCGTCGTTAACGCGCGACACGAGAAAACGTCGAAAGATGTCGTTTTCGGGGTCGATTTTTCGCGTTTTTTCGAAGCCCGAAACTTCAAACGCCCGTATCTCTTAAACGGTTAGAGATATCGAAGCGTGCTAAAAAATTCTTGTTCGGCGCGCAAAAATCTACCGGATAGGATGATAAAACGGTAATTTTCGGACTTCGATATTTTACCGAAATTTCTCGACCGAATCTCCGTATCTCGGTTATGCGTGGTCGCAGCGCGACTGTTCGGTGCTCATTCGAAAGATCTCGACGCGTACTTTCGAACGGCGCAAACCGGGATCCCTATCTATAACCGTTTAGGAGCTACGGCGCTTCAAAGTTTCGGAGTTAAGCATTTTTGGAAATTTCGCAACTTTAAACGCGATTTTCTCCTTAACGGTTAGAGATAGAGAGGCAAACTTTTTTATCGTAATCTACGCGAAGATACGCGTCTTTTGATATATCAGTCGACCCCATTCGGAGCTCCGTTAAGGAGTTGAGTTTTGCACCCTCAACTTTCAAACGTCCATATCTCCTAAACGGTTAGGGCTATGGGGCTGAAATTTCTCAGGCGTAATACACCCATATATGGCCACGTTCCGGTAGGGTCAAAACCCGAAATTCCGACCCTCGATTTTTCGGGTCGAAAAAATTTCATCGTTTTGGTCAGAAAAAATGCGACTTTTCTGCTGCGCGTTAACGGGAAGAGTTAGACGTTCGCTTATCGGCGCGTCGTAAGGACCCTACGAGGGTTCTAAACAGGCGAAAGAAGGACGCCCTAGCTCAACGCGTTCCGACGCTACAGCGCTTCAAAGTTGGGATTTTTTTCTCTCTTTCAACTTTGACGGGCCGTAGCCGCTAAACGGTTAGAGATAGGACGTCCGTATCGGTCGCAATCGATTCCGCGGACATTTTTCTATCGGAAACCGTCTAATTCGTCCGTCCGAACGGCGTCGTTAACGCGCGACACGAGAAAACGTCGAAAGATGTCGTTTTCGGGGTCGATTTTTTCGCGTTTTTTCGAAGCCCCGAAACTTCAAACGCCCGTATCTCTTAAACGGTTAGAGATATCGAAGCGTGCTAAAAATTCTTGTTCGGCGCGCAAAAATCTACCGGATAGGATGATAAAACGGTAATTTTCGGACTTCGATATTTTACCGAAATTTCTCGACCGAATCTCCGTATCTCGGTTATGCGTGGTCGCAGCGCGACCGTTCGGTGCTCATTCGAAAGATCTCGACGCGTACTTTCGAACGGCGCAAACCGGGATCCCCTATCTATAACCGTTTAGGAGCTACGGCGCTTCAAAGTTTCGGAGTTAAGCATTTTTGGAAATTTCGCAACTTTAAACGCGATTTTCTCCTTAACGGTTAGAGATAGAGAGGCAAACTTTCTTTTATCGTAATCTACGCGAAGATACGCGTCTTTTGATATATCAGTCGACCCCATTCGAGCTCCGTTAAGGAGTTGAGTTTTGCACCCCTCAACTTTCAAACGTCCATATCTCCTAAACGGTTAGGGCTATGGGGCTGAAATTTCTCAGGCGTAATACACCCATATATGGCCACGTTCCGGTAGGGTCAAAACCCCGAAATTCCGACCCTCGATTTTTCGGGTCGAAAAAATTTCATCGTTTTGGTCAGAAAAAATGCGACTTTTCTGCTGCGCGTTAACGGGAAGAGTTAGACGTTCGCTTATCGGCGCGTCGTAAGGACCCTACGAGGGTTCTAAACAGGCGAAAGAAGGACGCCCTAGCTCAACGCGTTCCGACGCTACAGCGCTTCAAAGTTGGGATTTTTTTTCTCTCTCTTTCAACTTTGACGGGCCGTAGCCGCTAAACGGTTAGAGATAGGACGTCCGTATCGGTCGCAATCGATTCCGCGGACATTTTTCTATCGGAAACCGTCTAATTCGTCCGTCCAAACGGCGTCGTTAACGCGCGACACGAGAAAACGTCGAAAGATGTCGTTTTCGGGGTCGATTTTTCGCGTTTTTTCGAAGCCCCGAAACTTCAAACGCCCGTATCTCTTAAACGGTTAGAGATATCGAAGCGTGCTAAAAATTCTTGTTCGGCGCGCAAAAATCTACCGGATAGGATGATAAAAACGGTAATTTTCGGACTTCGATATTTTACCGAAATTTCTCGACCGAATCTCCGTATCTCGAGTTATGCGTGGTCGCAGCGCGACTGTTCGGTGCTCATTCGAAAGATCTCGACGCGTACTTTCGAACGGCGCAAACCGGGATCCCTATCTATAACCGTTTAGGAGCTACGGCGCTTCAAAGTTTCGGAGTTAAGCATTTTTGGAAATTTCGCAACTTTAAACGCGATTTTCTCCTTAACGGTTAGAGATAGAGAGGCAAACTTTTTTATCGTAATCTACGCGAAGATACGCGTCTTTTGATATATCAGTCGACCCCATTCGGAGCTCCGTTAAGGAGTAGAGTTTTGCACCTCCTCAACTTTCAAACGTCCATATCTCCTAAACGGTTAGGGCTATGTGGATGAACTTTCTCAGGCGTAATACACCCATATATGGCCACGTTCCGGTAGGGTCAAAACCCCGAAATTCCGACCCTCGATTTTTCGGGTCGAAAAATTTCATCGTTTTGGTCAGAAAAAATGCGACTTTTCTGCTGCGCGTTAACGGGAAGAGTTAGACGTTCGCTTATCGGCGCGTCGTAAGGACCCTACGAGGGTTCTAAACAGGCGAAAGAAGGACGCCCTAGCTCAACGCGTTCCGACGCTACAGCGCTTCAAAGTTGGGATTTTTTTTCTCTCTCTTTCAACTTTGACGGGCCGTAGCCGCTAAACGGTTAGAGATAGGACGTCCGTATCGGTCGCAATCGATTCCGCGGACATTTTTCTATCGGAAACCGTCTAATTCGTCCGTCCGAACGGCGTCGTTAACGCGCGACACGAGAAAACGTCGAAAGATGTCGTTTTCGGGGTCGATTTTTTCGCGTTTTTTCGAAGCCCCGAAACTTCAAACGCCCGTATCTCTTAAACGGTTAGAGATATCGAAGCGTGCTAAAAAAATTCTTGTTCGGCGCGCAAAAATCTACCGGATAGGATGATAAAAACGGTAATTTTCGGACTTCGATATTTTACCGAAATTTCTCGACCGAATCTCCGTATCTCGGTTATGCGTGGTCGCAGCGCGACT
This sequence comes from Trypoxylus dichotomus, assembly GCA_023509865.1. Lineage (NCBI taxonomy): Eukaryota > Metazoa > Arthropoda > Insecta > Coleoptera > Scarabaeidae > Trypoxylus > Trypoxylus dichotomus. The sequence goes on from CM042081.1 coordinate 44,392,773, forward strand.
GTTCGGTGCTCATTCGAAAGATCTCGACGCGTACTTTCGAACGGCGCAAACCGGGATCCTATCTATAACCGTTTAGGAGCTACGGCGCTTCAAAGTTTCGGAGTTAAGCATTTTTGGAAATTTCGCAACTTTAAACGCGATTTTCTCCTTAACGGTTAGAGATAGAGAGGCAAACTTTTTTTTATCGTAATCTACGCGAAGATACGCGTCTTTTGATATATCAGTCGACCCCATTCGGAGCTCCGTTAAGGAGTTGAGTTTTGCACCCCCTCAACTTTCAAACGTCCATATCTCCTAAACGGTTAGGGCTATGGGGCTGAAATTTCTCAGGCGTAATACACCCATATATGGCCACGTTCCGGTAGGGTCAAAACCCCGAAATTCCGACCCTCGATTTTTCGGGTCGAAAAATTTCATCGTTTTGGTCAGAAAAAATGCGACTTTTCTGCTGCGCGTTAACGGGAAGAGTTAGACGTTCGCTTATCGGCGCGTCGTAAGGACCCTACGAGGGTTCTAAACAGGCGAAAGAAGGACGCCCTAGCTCAACGCGTTCCGACGCTACAGCGCTTCAAAGTTGGGATTTTTTCTCTCTTTCAACTTTGACGGGCCGTAGCCGCTAAACGGTTAGAGATAGGACGTCCGTATCGGTCGCAATCGATTCCGCGGACATTTTTCTATCGGAAACCGTCTAATTCGTCCGTCCGAACGGCGTCGTTAACGCGCGACACGAGAAAACGTCGAAAGATGTCGTTTTCGGGGTCGATTTTTTCGCGTTTTTCGAAGCCCGAAACTTCAAACGCCCGTATCTCTTAAACGGTTAGAGATATCGAAGCGTGCTAAAAAAATTCTTGATCGGCGCGCAAAAATCTACCGGATAGGATGATAAAAACGGTAATTTTCGGACTTCGATACTTTACCGAAATTTCTCGACCGAATCTCCGTATCTCGGTTATGCGTGGTCGCAGCGCGACCGTTCGGTGCTCATTCGAAAGATCTCGACGCGTACTTTCGAACGGCGCAAACCGGAATCCAGTATCTATAACCGTTTAGGAGCTACGGCGCTACAAAGTTTCGGAGTTAAGCATTTTTGAAAATTTCGCAACTTTAAACGCGATTTTCTCCTTAACGGTTAGAGATAGAGAGGCAAACTTTTTTTATCGTAATCTACGCGAAGATACGCGTCTTTTGATATATCAGTCGACCCCATTCGGAGCTCCGTTAAGGAGTTGAGTTTTGCACCCCTCAACTTTCAAACGTCCATATCTCCTAAACGGTTAGGGCTATGGGGCTGAAATTTCTCAGGCGTAATACACCCATATATGGCCACGTTCCGGTAGGGTCAAAACCCCGAAATTCCGACCTCGATTTTTCGGGTCGAAAAAATTTCATCGTTTTGGTCAGAAAAAATGCGACTTTTCTGCTGCGCGTTAACGGGAAGAGTTAGACGTTCGCTTATCGGCGCGTCGTAAGGACCCCTACGAGGGTTCTAAACAGGCGAAAGAAGGACGCCCTAGCTCAACGCGTTCCGACGCTACAGCGCTTCAAAGTTGGGATTTTTTTCTCTCTTTCAACTTTGACGGGCCGTAGCCGCTAAACGGTTAGAGATAGGACGTCCGTATCGGTCGCAATCGATTCCGCGGACATTTTTCTATCGGAAACCGTCTAATTCGTCCGTCCGAACGGCGTCGTTAACGCGCGACACGAGAAAACGTCGAAAGATGTCGTTTTCGGGTCGATTTTTTCGCGTTTTTCGAAGCCCCGAAACTTCAAACGCCCGTATCTCTTAAACGGTTAGAGATATCGAAGCGTGCTAAAAAATTCTTGTTCGGCGCGCAAAAATCTACCGGATAGGATGATAAAAACGGTAATTTTCGGACTTCGATATTTTACCGAAATTTCTCGACCGAATCTCCGTATCTCGGTTATGCGTGGTCGCAGCGCGACCGTTCGGTGCTCATTCGAAAGATCTCGACGCGTACTTTCGAACGGCGCAAACCGGGATCCCCTATCTATAACCGTTTAGGAGCTACGGCGCTTCAAAGTTTCGGAGTTAAGCATTTTTGGAAATTTCGCAACTTTAAACGCGATTTTCTCCTTAACGGTTAGAGATAGAGAGGCAAACTTTTTTTTATCGTAATCTACGCGAAGATACGCGTCTTTTGATATATCAGTCGACCCCATTCGGAGCTCCGTTAAGGAGTTGAGTTTTTCACCCTCAACTTTCAAACGTCCATATCTCCTAAACGGTTAGGGCTATGGGGCTGAAATTTCTCAGGCGTAATACACCCATATATGGCCACGTTCCGGTAGGGTCAAAACCCCGAAATTCCGACCCTCGATTTTTCGGGTCGAAAAAATTTCATCGTTTTGGTCAGAAAAAATGCGACTTTTCTGCTGCGCGTTAACGGGAAGAGTTAGACGTTCGCTTATCGGCGCGTCATGGAGACCCTACGAGGGTTCTAAACAGGCGAAAGAAGGACGCCCTAGCTCAACGCGTTCCGACGCTACAGCGCTTCAAAGTTGGGATTTTTTCTCTCTCTTTCAACTTTGACGGGCCGTAGCCGCTAAACGGTTAGAGATAGGACGTCCGTATCGGTCGCAATCGATTCCGCGGACATTTTTCTATCGGAAACCGTCTAATTCGTCCGTCCGAACGGCGTCGTTAACGCGCGACACGAGAAAACGTCGAAAGATGTCGTTTTCGGGGTCGATTTTTCGCGTTTTTTCGAAGCCCCGAAACTTCAAACGCCCGTATCTCTTAAACGGTTAGAGATATCGAAGCGTGCTAAAAAATTCTTGTTCGGCGCGCAAACATCTACCGGATAGGATGATAAAAACGGTAATTTTCGGACTTCGATATTTTACCGAAATTTCTCGACCGAATCTCCGTATCTCGGTTATGCGTGGTCGCAGCGCGACCGTTCGGTGCTCATTCGAAAGATCTCGACGCGTACTTTCGAACGGCGCAAACCAGGATCCCCTATCTATAACCGTTTAGGAGCTACGGCGCTTCAAAGTTTCGGAGTTAAGCATTTTTGGAAATTTCGCAACTTTAAACGCGATTTTCTCCTTAACGGTTAGAGATAGAGAGGCAAACTTTTTTATCGTAATCTACGCGAAGATACGCGTCTTTTGATATATCAGTCGACCCCATTCGGAGCTCCGTTAAGGAGTTGAGTTTTGCACCCCTCAACTTTCAAACGTCCATATCTCCTAAACGGTTAGGGCTAGGGGGCTGAAATTTCTCAGGCGTAATACACCCATATATGACCACGTTCCGGTAGGGTCAAAACCCCGAAATTCCGACCCTCGATTTTTCGGGTCGAAAAAATTTCATCGTTTTGGTCAGAAAAAATGCGACTTTTCTGCTGCGCGTTAACGGGAAGAGTTAGACGTTCGCTTATCGGCGCGTCGTAAGGACCCTACGAGGGTTCTAAACAGGCGAAAGAAGGACGCCCTAGCTCAACGCGTTCCGACGCTACAGCGCTTCAAAGTTGGGATTTTTTTTCTCTCTCTTTCAACTTTGACGGGCCGTAGCCGCTAAACGGTTAGAGATAGGACGTCCGTATCGGTCGCAATCGATTCCGCGGACATTTTTCTATCGGAAACCGTCTAATTCGTCCGTCCGAACGGCGTCGTTAACGCGCGACACGAGAAAACGTCGAAAGATGTCGTTTTCGGGGTCGATTTTTTCGCGTTTTTTCGAAGCCCCGAAACTTCAAACGCCCGTATCTCTTAAACGGTTAGAGATATCGAAGCGTGCTAAAAAATTCTTGTTCGGCGCGCAAAAATCTACCGGATAGGATGATAAAAACGGTAATTTTCGGACTTCGATATTTTACCGAAATTTCTCGACCGAATCTCCGTATCTCGGTTATGCGTGGTCGCAGCGCGACTGTTCGGTGCTCATTCGAAAGATCTCGACGCGTACTTTCGAACGGCGCAAACCGGGATCCCCTATCTATAACCGTTTAGGAGCTACGGCGCTTCAAAGTTTCGGAGTTAAGCATTTTTGGAAATTTCTGCAACTTTAAACGCGATTTTCTCCTTAACGGTTAGAGATAGAGAGGCAAACTTTTTTATCGTAATCTACGCGAAGATACGCGTCTTTTGATATATCAGTCGACCCCATTCGGAGCTCCGTTAAGGAGTTGAGTTTTGCACCCCCTCAACTTTCAAACGTCCATATCTCCTAAACGGTTAGGGCTATGGGGCTGAAATTTCTCAGGCGTAATACACCCATATATGGCCACGTTCCGGTAGGGTCAAAACCCCGAAATTCCGACCCTCGATTTTCGGGTCGAAAAAATTTCATCGTTTTGGTCAGAAAAAATGCGACTTTTCTGCTGCGCGTTAACGGGAAGAGTTAGACGTTCGCTTATCGGCGCGTCGTAAGGACCCTACGAGGGTTCTAAACAGGCGAAAGAAGGACGCCCTAGCTCAACGCGTTCCGACGCTACAGCGCTTCAAAGTTGGGATTTTTCTCTCTCTTTCAACTTTGACGGGCCGTAGCCGCTAACAGGTTAGAGATAGGACGTCCGTATCGGTCGCAATCGATTCCGCGGACATTTTTCTATCGGAACCCGTCTAATTCGTCCGGCCGAAAGGCGTCGTTAACGCGCGACACGAGAAAACGTCGAAAGATGTCGTTTTCGGGGTCGATTTTTCGCGTTTTTCGAAGCCCCGAAACTTCAAACGCCCGTATCTCTTAAACGGTTAGAGATATCGAAGCGTGCTAAAAATTCTTGTTCGGCGCGCAAAAATCTACCGGATAGGATGATAAAAACGGTAATTTTCGGACTTCGATATTTTACCGAAATTTCTCGACCGAATCTCCGTATCTCGGTTATGCGTGGTCGTAGCGCGACCGTTCGGTGCTCATTCGAAAGATCTCGACGCGTACTTTCCGAACGGCGCAAACCGGGATCCCCTATCTATAACCGTTTAGGAGCTACGGCGCTTCAAAGTTTCGGAGTTAAGCATTTTGGAAATTTCGCAACTTTAAACGCGATTTTCTCCTTAACGGTTAGAGATAGAGAGGCAAACTTTTTATCGTAATCTACGCGAAGATACGCGTCTTTTGATATATCAGTCGACCCCATTCGGAGCTCCGTTAAGGAGTTGAGTTTTGCACCCCTCAACTTTCAAACGTCCATATCTCCTAAACGGTTAGGGCTATGGGGCTGAAATTTCTCAGGCGTAATACACCCATATATGGCCACGTTCCGGTAGGGTCAAAACCCGAAATTCCGACCCTCGATTTTTCGGGTCGAAAAAATTTCATCGTTTTGGTCAGAAAAAATGCGACTTTTCTGCTGCGCGTTAACGGGAAGAGTTAGACGTTCGCTTATCGGCGCGTCGTAAGGACCCTACGAGGGTTCTAAACAGGCGAAAGAAGGACGCCCTAGCTCAACGCGTTCCGACGCTACAGCGCTTCAAAGTTGGGATTTTTTCTCTCTCTTTCAACTTTGACGGGCCGTAGCCGCTAAACGGTTAGAGATAGGACGTCCGTATCGGTCGCAATCGATTCCGCGGACATTTTCTATCGGAAACCGTCTAATTCGTCCGTCCGAACGGCGTCGTTAACGCGCGACACGAGAAAACGTCGAAAGATGTCGTTTTCGGGGTCGATTTTTCGCGTTTTTTCGAAGCCCCGAAACTTCAAACGCCCGTATCTCTTAAACGGTTAGAGATATCGAAGCGTGCTAAAAAATTCTTGTTCGGCGCGCAAAAATCTACCGGATAGGATGATAAAAACGGTAATTTTCGGACTTCGATATTTTACCGAAATTTCTCGACCGAATCTCCGTATCTCGGTTATGCGTGGTCGCAGCGCGACCGTTCGGTGCTCATTCGAAAGATCTCGACGCGTACTTTCCGAACGGCGCAAACCGGGATCCCCTATCTATAACCGTTTAGGAGCTACGGCGCTTCAAAGTTTCGGAGTTAAGCATTTTTGGAAATTTCGCAACTTTAAACGCGATTTTCTCCTTAACGGTTAGAGATAGAGAGGCAAACTTTTTTATCGTAATCTACGCGAAGATACGCGTCTTTTGATATATCAGTCGACCCCATTCGGAGCTCCGTTAAGGAGTTGAGTTTTGCACCCTCAACTTTCAAACGTCCATATCTCCTAAACGGTTAGGGCTATGGGGCTGAAATTTCTCAGGCGTAATACACCCATATATGGCCACGTTCCGGTAGGGTCAAAACCCCGAAATTCCGACCCTCGATTTTTCGGGTCGAAAAATTTCATCGTTTTGGTCAGAAAAAATGCGACTTTTCTGCTGCGCGTTAACAGGAAGAGTTAGACGTTCGCTTATCGGCGCGTCGTAAGGACCCTACGAGGGTTCTAAACAGGCGAAAGAAGGACGCCCTAGTTCAACGCGTTCCGACGCTACAGCGCTTCTAAGTTGTTATTTTTTTTCTCTCTCTTTCAACTTTGACGGGCCGTAGCCGCTAAACGGTTAGAGATAGGACGTCCGTATCGGTCGCAATCGATTCCGCGGACATTTTTCTATCGGAAACCGTCTAATTCGTCCGTCCGAACGGCGTCGTTAACGCGCGACACGAGAAAACGTCGAAAGATGTCGTTTTCGGGGTCGATTTTCGCGTTTTTCGAAGCCCCGAAACTTCAAACGCCCGTATCTCTTAAACGGTTAGAGATATCGAAGCGTGCTAAAAAAATTCTTGTTCGGCGCGCAAAAATCTACCGGATAGGATGATAAAAACGGTAATTTTCGGACTTCGATATTTTACCGAAATTTCTCGACCGAATCTCCGTATCTCGGTTATGCGTGGTCGCAGCGCGACCGTTCGGTGCTCATTCGAAAGATCTCGACGCGTACTTTCGAACGGCGCAAACCGGGATCCCCTATCTATAACCGTTTAGGAGCTACGGCGCTTCAAAGTTTCGGAGTTAAGCATTTTTGGAAATTTCGCAACTTTAAACGCGATTTTCTCCTTAACGGTTAGAGATAGAGAGGCAAACTTTTTTATCGTAATCTACGCGAAGATACGCGTCTTTTGATATATCAGTCGACCCCATTCGGAGCTCCGTTAAGGAGTTGAGTTTGCACCCCCTCAACTTTCAAACGTCCATATCTCCTAAACGGTTAGGGCTATGGGGCTGAAATTTCTCAGGCGTAATACACCCATATATGGCCACGTTCCGGTAGGGTCAAAACCCCGAAATTCCGACCCTCGATTTTTCGGGTCGAAAAAATTTCATCGTTTTGGTCAGAAAAAATGCGACTTTTCTGCTGCGCGTTGACAGGAAGAGTTAGACGTTCGCTTATCGGCGCGTCATAAGGACCCTACGAGGGTTCTAAACAGGCGAAAGAAGGACGCCCTAGCTCAACGCGTTCCGACGCTACAGCGCTTCAAAGTTGGGATTTTTTCTCTCTCTTTCAACTTTGACGGGCCGTAGCCGCTAAACGGTTAGAGATAGGACGTCCGTATCGGTCGCAATCGATTCCGCGGACATTTTTCTATCGGAAACCGTCTAATTCGTCCGTCCGAACGGCGTCGTTAACGCGCGACACGAGAAAACGTCGAAAGATGTCGTTTTCGGGGTCGATTTTTTCGCGTTTTTCGAAGCCCCGAAACTTCAAACGCCCGTATCTCTTAAACGGTTAGAGATATCGAAGCGTGCTAAAAAATTCTTGTTCGGCGCGCAAAAATCTACCGGATAGGATGATAAAAACGGTAATTTTCGGACTTTGATCTTTTACCGAAATTTCTCGACCGAATCTCCGTATCTCGGTTATGCGTGGTCGCAGCGCGACCGTTCGGTGCTCATTCGAAAGATCTCGACGCGTACTTTCGAACGGCGCAAACCGGGATCCCCTATCTATAACCGTTTAGGAGCTACGGCGCTTCAAAGTTTCGGAGTTAAGCATTTTTGGAAATTTCGCAACTTTAAACGCGATTTTCTCCTTAACGGTTAGAGATAGAGAGGCAAACTTTTTTATCGTAATCTACGCGAAGATACGCGTCTTTTGATATATCAGTCGACCCCATTCGGAGCTCCGTTAAGGAGTTGAGTTTTGCACCCCTCAACTTTCAAACGTCCATATCTCCTAAACGGTTAGGGCTATGGGGCTGAAATTTCTCAGGCGTAATACACCCATATATGGCCACGTTCGGTAGGGTCAAAACCCCGAAATTCCGACCCTCGATTTTTCGGGTCGAAAAAAATTTCATCGTTTTGGTCAGAAAAAATGCGACTTTTCTGCTGCGCGTTGACGGGAAGAGTTAGACGTTCGCTTATCGGCGCGTCGTAAGGACCCCTACGAGGGTTCTAAACAGGCGAAAGAAGGACGCCCTAGCTCAACGCGTTCCGACGCTACAGCGCTTCAAAGTTGGGATTTTTTCTCTCTCTTTCAACTTTGACGGGCCGTAGCCGCTAAACGGTTAGAGATAGGACGTCCGTATCGGTCGCAATCGATTCCGCGGACATTTTTCTATCGGAAACCGTCTAATTCGTCCGTCCGAACGGCGTCGTTAACGCGCGACACGAGAAAACGTCGAAAGATGTCGTTTTCGGGGTCGATTTTTCGCGTTTTTCGAAGCCCCGAAACTTCAAACGCCCGTATCTCTTAAACGGTTAGAGATATCGAAGCGTGCTAAAAAATTCTTGTTCGGCGCGCAAAAATCTACCGGATAGGATGATAAAAACGGTAATTTTCGGACTTCGATATTTTACCGAAATTTCTCGACCGAATCTCCGTATCTCGGTTATGCGTGGTCGCAGCGCGACCGTTCGGTGCTCATTCGAAAGATCTCGACGCGTACTTTCGAACGGCGCAAACCGGGATCCCCTATCTATAACCGTTTAGGAGCTACGGCGCTTCAAAGTTTCGGAGTTAAGCATTTTTGGAAATTTCGCAACTTTAAACGCGATTTTCTCCTTAACGGTTAGAGATAGAGAGGCAAACTTTTTTTTATCGTAATCTACGCGAAGATACGCGTCTTTTGATATATCAGTCGACCCCATTCGGAGCTCCGTTAAGGAGTTGAGTTTTGCACCTCCTCAACTTTCAAACGTCCATATCTCCTAAACGGTTAGGGCTATGGGGCTGAAATTTCTCAGGCGTAATACACCCATATATGGCCACGTTCCGGTAGGGTCAAAACCCCGAAATTCCGACCCTCGATTTTTCGGGTCGAAAAAATTTCATCGTTTTGGTCAGAAAAAAATGCGACTTTTCTGCTGCGCGTTAACGGGAAGAGTTAGACGTTCGCTTATCGGCGCGTCATGGAGACCCCTACGAGGGTTCTAAACAGGCGAAAGAAGGACGCCCTAGCTCAACGCGTTCCGACGCTACAGCGCTTCAAAGTTGGGATTTTTTTTCTCTCTCTTTCAACTTTGACGGGCCGTAGCCGCTAAACGGTTAGAGATAGGACGTCCGTATCGGTCGCAATCGATTCCGCGGACATTTTTCTATCGGAAACCGTCTAATTCGTCCGTCCGAACGGCGTCGTTAACGCGCGACACGAGAAAACGTCGAAAGATGTAGTTTTCGGGGTCGATTTTTTCGCGTTTTTCGAAGCCCCGAAACTTCAAACGCCCGTATCTCTTAAACGGTTAGAGATATCGAAGCGTGCTAAAAAATTCTTGTTCGGCGCGCAAAAATCTACCGGATAGGATGATAAAAACGGTAATTTTCGGACTTCGATATTTTACCGAAATTTCTCGACCGAATCTCCGTATCTCGGTTATGCGTGGTCGCAGCGCGACCGTTCGGTGCTCATTCGAAAGATCTCGACGCGTACTTTCGAACGGCGCAAACCGGGATCCCCTATCTATAACCGTTTAGGAGCTACGGCGCTTCAAAGTTTCGGAGTTAAGCATTTTTGGAAATTTCGCAACTTTAAACGCGATTTTCTCCTTAACGGTTAGAGATAGAGAGGCAAACTTTTTTTTATCGTAATCTACGCGAAGATACGCGTCTTTTGATATATCAGTCGACCCCATTCGGAGCTCCGTTAAGGAGTTGAGTTTTGCACCCCTCAACTTTCAAACGTCCATATCTCCTAAACGGTTAGGGCTATGGGGCTGAAATTTCTCAGGCGTAATACACCCATATATGGCCACGTTCCGGTAGGGTCAAAACCCCGAAATTCCGACCCTCGATTTTTCGGGTCGAAAAAATTTCATCGTTTTGGTCAGAAAAAATGCGACTTTTCTGCTGCGCGTTAACGGGAAGAGTTAGACGTTCGCTTATCGGCGCGTCGTAAGGACCCTACGAGGGTTCTAAACAGGCGAAAGAAGGACGCCCTAGCTCAACGCGTTCCGACGCTACAGCGCTTCAAAGTTGGGATTTTTTTCTCTCTTTCAACTTTGACGGGCCGTAGCCGCTAAACGGTTAGAGATAGGACGTCCGTATCGGTCGCAATCGATTCCGCGGACATTTTCTATCGGAAACCGTCTAATTCGTCCGTCCGAACGGCGTCGTTAACGCGCGACACGAGAAAACGTCGAAAGATGTCGTTTTCGGGGTCGATTTTCGCGTTTTTCGAAGCCCCGAAACTTCAAACGCCCGTATCTCTTAAACGGTTAGAGATATCGAAGCGTGCTAAAAATTCTTGTTCGGCGCGCAAAAATCTACCGGATAGGATGATAAAAACGGTAATTTTCGGACTTCGATATTTTACCGAAATTTCTCGACCGAATCTCCGTATCTCGGTTATGCGTGGTCGCAGCGCGACCGTTCGGTGCTCATTCGAAAGATCTCGACGCGTACTTTCGAACGGCGCAAACCGGGATCCCCTATCTATAACCGTTTAGGAGCTACGGCGCTTCAAAGTTTCGGAGTTAAGCATTTTTGGAAATTTCGCAACTTTAAACGCGATTTTCTCCTTAACGGTTAGAGATAGAGAGGCAAACTTTTTTTTATCGTAATCTACGCGAAGATACGCGTCTTTTGATATATCAGTCGACCCCAGTCGGAGCTCCGTTAAGGAGTTGAGTTTGCACCCCTCAACTTTCAAACGTCCATATCTCCTAAACGGTTAGGGCTATGGGGCTGAAATTTCTCAGGCGTAATACACCCATATATGGCCACGTTCCGGTAGGGTCAAAACCCCGAAATTCCGACTCTCGATTTTTCGGGTCGAAAAAATTTCATCGTTTTGGTCAGAAAAAATGCGACTTTTCTGCTGCGCGTTGACGGGAAGAGTTAGACGTTCGCTTATCGGCGCGTCGTAAGGACCCTACGAGGGTTCTAAACAGGCGAAAGAAGGACGCCCTAGCTCAACGCGTTCCGACGCTACAGCGCTTCAAAGTTGGGATTTTTTTCTCTCTCTTTCAACTTTGACGGGCCGTAGCCGCTAAACGGTTAGAGATAGGACGTCCGTATCGGTCGCAATCGATTCCGCGGACATTTTCTATCGGAAACCGTCTAATTCGTCCGTCGAACGGCGTCGTTAACGCGCGACACGAGAAAACGTCGAAAGATGTCGTTTTCGGGGTCGATTTTTCGCGTTTTCGAAGCCCGAAACTTCAAACGCCCGTATCTCTTAAACGGTTAGAGATATCGAAGCGTGCTAAAAAAATTCTTGTTCGGCGCGTAAAAATCTACCGGATAGGATGATAAAAACGGTAATTTTCGGACTTCGATATTTTACCGAAATTTCTCGACCGAATCTCCGTATCTCGGTTATGCGTGGTCGCAGCGCGACCGTTCGGTGCTCATTCGAAAGATCTCGACGCGTACTTTCGAACGGCGCAAACCGGGATCCCTATCTATAACCGTTTAGGAGCTACAGCGCTTCAAAGTTTCGGAGTTAAGCATTTTTGGAAATTTCGCAACTTTAAACGCGATTTTCTCCTTAACGGTTAGAGATAGAGAGGCAAACTTTTTTTTATCGTAATCTACGCGAAGATACGCGTCTTTTGATATATCAGTCGACCCCATTCGGAGCTCCGTTAAGGAGTTGAGTTTTGCACCCTCAACTTTCAAACGTCCATATCTCCTAAACAGTTAGGGCTATGGGGCTGAAATTTCTCAGGCGTAATACACCCATATATGGCCACGTTCCGGTAGGGTCAAAACCCCGAAATTCCGACCCTCGATTTTTCGGGTCGAAAAAATTTCATCGTTTTGGTCAGAAAAAATGCGACTTTTCTGCTGCGCGTTAACGGGAAGAGTTAGACGTTCGCTTATCGGCGCGTCATGGACCCCTACGAGGGTTCTAAACAGGCGAAAGAAGGACGCCCTAGCTCAACGCGTTCCGACGCTACAGCGCTTCAAAGTTGGGATTTTTTTTCTCTCTCTTTCAACTTTGACGGGCCGTAGCCGCTAAACGGTTAGAGATAGGACGTCCGTATCGGTCGCAATCGATTCCGCGGACATTTTCTATCGGAAACCGTCTAATTCGTCCGTCCGAACGGCGTCGTTAACGCGCGACACGAGAAAACGTCGAAAGATGTCGTTTTCGGGGTCGATTTTTCGCGTTTTTCGAAGCCCCGAAACTTCAAACGCCCGTATCTCTTAAACGGTTAGAGATATCGAAGCGTGCTAAAAAATTCTTGTTCGGCGCGCAAAAATCTACCGGATAGGATGATAAAAACGGTAATTTTCGGACTTCGATATTTTACCGAAATTTCTCGACCGAATCTCCATATCTCGGTTATGCGTGGTCGCAGCGCGACCGTTCGGTGCTCATTCGAAAGATCTCGACGCGTACTTTCGAACGGCGCAAACCGGGATCCCCTATCTATAACCGTTTAGGAGCTACGGCGCTTCAAAGTTTCGGAGTTAAGCATTTTTGGAAATTTCGCAACTTTAAACGCGATTTTCTCCTTAACGGTTAGAGATAGAGAGGCAAACTTTTTTATCGTAATCTACGCGAAGATACGCGTCTTTTGATATATCAGTCGACCCATTCGGAGCTCCGTTAAGGAGTTGAGTTTTTCACCCCCTCAACTTTCAAACGTCCATATCTCCTAAACGGTTAGGGCTATGGGGCTGAAATTTCTCAGGCGTAATACACCCATATATGGCCACGTTCCGGTAGGGTCAAAACCCCGAAATTCCGACCCTCGATTTTTCGGGTCGAAAAAATTTCATCGTTTTGGTCAGAAAAAATGCGACTTTTCTGCTGCGCGTTAACAGGAAGAGTTAGACGTTCGCTTATCGGCGCGTCGTAAGGACCCTACGAGGGTTCTAAACAGGCGAAAGAAGGACGCCCTAGCTCAACGCGTTCCGACGCTACAGCGCTTCAAAGTTGGGATTTTTTTTCTCTCTCTTTCAACTTTGACGGGCCGTAGCCGCTAAACGGTTAGAGATAGGACGTCCGTATCGGTCGCAATCGATTCCGCGGACAGTTTTCTATCGGAAACCGTCTAATTCGTCCGTCCGAACGGCGTCGTTAACGCGCGACACGTGTAAACGTCGAAAGTTGTCGTTTTCGGGGTCGATTTTTTCGCGTTTTTCGAAGCCCCGAAACTTCAAACGCCCGTATCTCTTAAACGGTTAGAGATATCGAAGCGTGCTAAAAATTCTTGTTCGGCGCGCAAAAATCTACCGGATAGGATGATAAAAACGGTAATTTTCGGACTTCGATATTTTACCGAAATTTCTCGACCGAATCTCCGTATCTCGGTTATGCGTGGTCGCAGCGCGACAGTTTCGGTGCTCATTCGAAAGATCTCGACGCGTACTTTCGAACGGCGCAAACCGGGATCCCCTATCTATAACCGTTTAGGAGCTACGGCGCTTCAAAGTTTCGGAGTTAAGCATTTTTGGAAATTTCGCAACTTTAAACGCGATTTTCTCCTTAACGGTTAGAGATAGAGAGGCAAACTTTTTTTTATCGTAATCTACGCGAAGATACGCGTCTTTTGATATATCAGTCGACCCCATTCGGAGCTCCGTTAAGGAGTTGAGTTTTGCACCCCTCAACTTTCAAACGTCCATATCTCCTAAACGGTTAGGGCTAGGGGGCTGAAATTTCTCAGGCGTAATACACCCATATATGGCCACGTTCCGGTAGGGTCAAAACCCCGAAATTCCGACCCTCGATTTTTCGGGTCGAAAAAATTTCATCGTTTTGGTCAGAAAAAAATGCGACTTTTCTGCTGCGCGTTAACGGGAAGAGTTAGACGTTCGCTTATCGGCGCGTCGTAAGGACCCCTACGAGGGTTCTAAACAGGCGAAAGAAGGACGCCCTAGCTCAACGCGTTCCGACGCTACAGCGCTTCAAAGTTGGGATTTTTTTTCTCTCTCTTTCAACTTTGACGGGCCGTAGCCGCTAAACGGTTAGAGATAGGACGTCCGTATCGGTCGCAATCGATTCCGCGGACATTTTTCTATCGGAAACCGTCTAATTCGTCCGTCCGAACGGCGTCGTTAACGCGCGACACGAGAAAACGTCGAAAGATGTCGTTTTCGGGGTCGATTTTTTCGCGTTTTTTCGAAGCCCCGAAACTTCAAACGCCCGTATCTCTTAAACGGTTAGAGATATCGAAGCGTGCTAAAAAAATTCTTGTTCGGCGCGCAAAAATCTACCGGATAGGATGATAAAAACGGTAATTTTCGGACTTCGATATTTTACCGAAATTTCTCGACCGAATCTCCGTATCTCGGTTATGCGTGGTCGCAGCGCGACCGTTCGGTGCTCATTCGAAAGATCTCGACGCGTACTTTCGAACGGCGCAAACCGGGATCCCCTATCTATAACCGTTTAGGAGCTACGGCGCTTCAAAGTTTCGGAGTTAAGCATTTTTGGAAATTTCGCAACTTTAAACGCGATTTTCTCCTTAACGGTTAGAGATAGAGAGGCAAACTTTTTTTTATCGTAATCTACGCGAAGATACGCGTCTTTTGATATATCAGTCGACCCCATTCGGAGCTCCGTTAAGGAGTTGAGTTTTTCACCCCCTCAACTTTCAAACGTCCATATCTCCTAAACGGTTAGGGCTATGGGGCTGAAATTTCTCAGGCGTAATACACCCATATATGGCCACGTTCCGGTAGGGTCAAAACCCCGAAATTCCGACCCTCGATTTTCGGGTCGAAAAAATTTCATCGTTTTGGTCAGAAAAAAATGCGACTTTTCTGCTGCGCGTTAACAGGAAGAGTTAGACGTTCGCTTATCGGCGCGTCGTAAGGACCCTACGAGGGTTCTAAACAGGCGAAAGAAGGACGCCCTAGCTCAACGCGTTCCGACGCTACAGCGCTTCAAAGTTGGGATTTTTTCTCTCTTTCAACTTTGACGGGCCGTAGCCGCTAAACGGTTAGAGATAGGACGTCCGTATCGGTCGCAATCGATTCCGCGGACATTTTCTATCGGAAACCGTCTAATTCGTCCGTCCGAACGGCGTCGTTAACGCGCGACACGAGAAAACGTCGAAAGATGTCGTTTTCGGGAGTCGATTTTTCGCGTTTTTCGAAGCCCCGAAACTTCAAACGCCCGTATCTCTTAAACGGTTAGAGATATCGAAGCGTGCTAAAAAAATTCTTGTTCGGCGCGCAAAAATCTACCGGATAGGATGATAAAAACGGTAATTTTCGGACTTCGATATTTTACCGAAATTTCTCGACCGAATCTCCGTATCTCGGTTATGCGTGGTCGCAGCGCGACCGTTCGGTGCTCATTCGAAAGATCTCGACGCGTACTTTCGAACGGCGCAAACCGGGATCCCCTATCTATAACCGTTTAGGAGCTACGGCGCTTCAAAGTTTCGGAGTTAAGCATTTTTGGAAATTTCGCAACTTTAAACGCGATTTTCTCCTTAACGGTTAGAGATAGAGAGGCAAACTTTTTTTTATCGTAATCTACGCGAAGATACGCGTCTTTTGATATATCAGTCGACCCCATTCGGAGCTCCGTTAAGGAGTTGAGTTTTGCACCCCCTCAACTTTCAAACGTCCATATCTCCTAAACGGTTAGGGCTATGGGGCTGAAATTTCTCAGGCGTAATACACCCATATATGGCCACGTTCCGGTAGGGTCAAAACCCCGAAATTCCGACCCTCGATTTTTCGGGTCGAAAAATTTCATCGTTTTGGTCAGAAAAAATGCGACTTTTCTGCTGCGCGTTAACGGGAAGAGTTAGACGTTCGCTTATCGGCGCGTCGTAAGGACCCCTACGAGGGTTCTAAACAGGCGAAAGAAGGACGCCCTAGCTCAACGCGTTCCGACGCTACAGCGCTTCAAAGTTGGGATTTTTTTTCTCTCTCTTTCAACTTTGACGGGCCGTAGCCGCTAAACGGTTAGAGATAGGACGTCCGTATCGGTCGCAATCGATTCCGCGGACATTTTCTATCGGAAACCGTCTAATTCGTCCGTCCGAACGGCGTCGTTAACGCGCGACACGAGAAAACGTCGAAAGATGTCGTTTTCGGGGTCGATTTTTCGCGTTTTCGAAGCCCGAAACTTCAAACGCCCGTATCTCTTAAACGGTTAGAGATATCGAAGCGTGCTAAAAATTCTTGTTCGGCGCGCAAAAATCTACCGGATAGGATGATAAAAACGGTAATTTTCGGACTTCGATATTTTACCGAAATTTCTCGACCGAATCTCCGTATCTCGGTTATGCGTGGTCGCAGCGCGACCGTTCGGTGCTCATTCGAAAGATCTCGACGCGTACTTTCGAACGGCGCAAACCGGGATCCCCTATCTATAACCGTTTAGGAGCTACGGCGCTTCAAAGTTTCGGAGTTAAGCATTTTTGGAAATTTCGCAACTTTAAACGCGATTTTCTCCTTAACGGTTAGAGATAGAGAGGCAAACTTTTTTTTATCGTAATCTACGCGAAGATACGCGTCTTTTGATATATCAGTCGACCCCATTCGGAGCTCCGTTAAGGAGTTGAGTTTTGCACCCCCTCAACTTTCAAACGTCCATATCTCCTAAACGGTTAGGGCTATGGGGCTGAAATTTCTCAGGCGTAATACACCCATATATGGCCACGTTCCGGTAGGGTCAAAACCCCGAAATTCCGACCCTCGATTTTCGGGTCGAAAAAATTTCATCGTTTTGGTCAGAAAAAATGCGACTTTTCTGCTGCGCGTTGACGGGAAGAGTTAGACGTTCGCTTATCGGCGCGTCGTAAGGACCCTACGAGGGTTCTAAACAGGCGAAAGAAGGACGCCCTAGCTCAACGCGTTCCGACGCTACAGCGCTTCAAAGTTGGGATTTTTTCTCTCTCTTTCAACTTTGACGGGCCGTAGCCGCTAAACGGTTAGAGATAGGACGTCCGTATCGGTCGCAATCGATTCCGCGGACATTTTCTATCGGAAACCGTCTAATTCGTCCGTCCGAACGGCGTCGTTAACGCGCGACACGAGAAAACGTCGA
Source organism: Trypoxylus dichotomus (assembly GCA_023509865.1). Lineage (NCBI taxonomy): Eukaryota > Metazoa > Arthropoda > Insecta > Coleoptera > Scarabaeidae > Trypoxylus > Trypoxylus dichotomus. The sequence goes on from CM042081.1 coordinate 44,410,083, forward strand.
AAGATGTCGTTTTCGGGGTCGATTTTCGCGTTTTTTCGAAGCCCCGAAACTTCAAACGCCCGTATCTCTTAAACGGTTAGAGATATCGAAGCGTGCTAAAAAATTCTTGTTCGGCGCGCAAAAATCTACCGGATAGGATGATAAAAACGGTAATTTTCGGACTTCGATATTTTACCGAAATTTCTCGACCGAATCTCCGTATCTCGGTTATGCGTGGTCGCAGCGCGACCGTTTCAGTGCTCATTCGAAAGATCTCGACGCGTACTTTCGAACGGCGCAAACCGGGATCCCCTATCTATAACCGTTTAGGAGCTACGGCGCTTCAAAGTTTCGGAGTTAAGCATTTTTGGAAATTTCGCAACTTTAAACGCGATTTTCTCCTTAACGGTTAGAGATAGAGAGGCAAACTTTTTTATCGTAATCTACGCGAAGATACGCGTCTTTTGATATATCAGTCGACCCCATTCGGAGCTCCGTTAAGGAGTTGAGTTTGCACCTCCTCAACTTTCAAACGTCCATATCTCCTAAACGGTTAGGGCTATGGGGCTGAAATTTCTCAGGCGTAATACACCCATATATGGCCACGTTCCGGTAGGGTCAAAACCCCGAAATTCCGACCCTCGATTTTTCGGGTCGAAAAAATTTCATCGTTTTGGTCAGAAAAAATGCGACTTTTCTGCTGCGCGTTGACAGGAAGAGTTAGACGTTCGCTTATCGGCGCGTCGTAAGGACCCCTACGAGGGTTCTAAACAGGCGAAAGAAGGACGCCCTAGCTCAACGCGTTCCGACGCTACAGCGCTTCAAAGTTGGGATTTTTTCTCTCTCTTTCAACTTTGACGGGCCGTAGCCGCTAAACGGTTAGAGATAGGACGTCCGTATCGGTCGCAATCGATTCCGCGGACATTTTCTATCGGAAACCGTCTAATTCGTCCGTCCGAACGGCGTCGTTAACGCGCGACACGAGAAAACGTCGAAAGATGTCGTTTTCGGGGTCGATTTTTTCGCGTTTTTCGAAGCCCCGAAACTTCAAACGCCCGTATCTCTTAAACGGTTAGAGATATCGAAGCGTGCTAAAAAATTCTTGTTCGGCGCGCAAAAATCTACCGGATAGGATGATAAAAACGGTAATTTTCGGACTTCGATATTTTACCGAAATTTCTCGACCGAATCTCCGTATCTCGGTTATGCGTGGTCGCAGCGCGACCGGTCGGTGCTCATTCGAAAGATCTCGACGCGTACTTTCGAACGGCGCAAACCGGGATCCTATCTATAACCGTTTAGGAGCTACGGCGCTTCAAAGTTTCGGAGTTAAGCATTTTTGGAAATTTCGCAACTTTAAACGCGATTTTCTCCTTAACGGTTAGAGATAGAGAGGCAAACTTTTTTATCGTAATCTACGCGAAGATACGCGTCTTTTGATATATCAGTCGACCCCATTCGGAGCTCCGTTAAGGAGTTGAGTTTTGCACCCCTCAACTTTCAAACGTCCATATCTCCTAAACGGTTAGGGCTATGGGGCTGAAATTTCTCAGGCGTAATACACCCATATATGGCCACGTTCCGGTAGGGTCAAAACCCCGAAATTCCGACCCTCGATTTTTCGGGTCGAAAAATTTCATCGTTTTGGTCAGAAAAAATGCGACTTTTCTGCTGCGCGTTGACGGGAAGAGTTAGACGTTCGCTTATCGGCGCGTCGTAAGGACCCTACGAGGGTTCTAAACAGGCGAAAGAAGGACGCCCTAGCTCAACGCGTTCCGACGCTACAGCGCTTCAAAGTTGGGATTTTTTCTCTCTCTTTCAACTTTGACGGGCCGTAGCCGCTAAACGGTTAGAGATAGGACGTCCGTATCGGTCGCAATCGATTCCGCGGACATTTTCTATCGGAAACCGTCTAATTCGTCCGTCCGAACGGCGTCGTTAACGCGCGACACGAGAAAACGTCGAAAGATGTCGTTTTCGGGGTCGATTTTCGCGTTTTTCGAAGCCCCGAAACTTCAAACGCCCGTATCTCTTAAACGGTTAGAGATATCGAAGCGTGCTAAAAAATTCTTGTTCGGCGCGCAAAAATCTACCGGATAGGATGATAAAAACGGTAATTTTCGGACTTCGATATTTTACCGAAATTTCTCGACCGAATCTCCGTATCTCGGTTATGCGTGGTCGCAGCGCGACCGTTCGGTGCTCATTCGAAAGATCTCGACGCGTACTTTCGAACGGCGCAAACCGGGATCCCCTATCTATAACCGTTTAGGAGCTACGGCGCTTCAAAGTTTCGGAGTTAAGCATTTTTGGAAATTTCGCAACTTTAAACGCGATTTTCTCCTTAACGGTTAGAGATAGAGAGGCAAACTTTTTTTTATCGTAATCTACGCGAAGATACGCGTCTTTTGATATATCAGTCGACCCCATTCGGAGCTCCGTTAAGGAGTTGAGTTTTGCACCCCCTCAACTTTCAAACGTCCATATCTCCTAAACGGTTAGGGCTAGGGGGCTGAAATTTCTCAGGCGTAATACACCCATATATGGCCACGTTCCGGTAGGGTCAAAACCCCGAAATTCCGACCCTCGATTTTTCGGGTCGAAAAAATTTCATCGTTTTGGTCAGAAAAAAATGCGACTTTTCTGCTGCGCGTTAACGGGAAGAGTTAGACGTTCGCTTATCGGCGCGTCGTAAGGACCCCTACGAGGGTTCTAAACAGGCGAAAGAAGGACGCCCTAGCTCAACGCGTTCCGACGCTACAGCGCTTCAAAGTTGGGATTTTTTTTCTCTCTCTTTCAACTTTGACGGGCCGTAGCCGCTAAACGGTTAGAGATAGGACGTCCGTATCGGTCGCAATCGATTCCGCGGACATTTTTCTATCGGAAACCGTCTAATTCGTCCGTCCGAACGGCGTCGTTAACGCGCGACACGAGAAAACGTCGATAGTTGTCGTTTTCGGGGTTGATTTTCGCGTTTTTCGAAGCCCCGAAACTTCAAACGCCCGTATCTCTTAAACGGTTAGAGATATCGATGCGTGCTAAAAAAATTCTTGTTCGGCGCGCAAAAATCTACCGGATAGGATGATAAAAACGGCAATTTTCGGACTTCGATATTTTACCGAAATTTCTCGACCGAATCTCCGTATCTCGGTAATGCGTGGTCGCAGCGCGACCGTTCGGTGCTCATTCGAAAGATCTCGACGCGTACTTTCGAACGGCGCAAACCGGGATCCCCTATCTATAACCGTTTAGGAGCTACGGCGCTTCAAAGTTTCGGAGTTAAGCATTTTTGGAAATTTCGCAACTTTAAACCCGATTTTCTCCTTAACGGTTAGAGATAGAGAGGCAAACATTTTTTATCGTAATCTACGCGAAGATACGCGTCTTTTGATATATCAGTCGACCCCATTCGGAGCTCCGTTAAGGAGTTGAGTTTTGCACCCCCTCAACTTTCAAACGTCCATATCTCCTAAACGGTTAGGGCTATGGGGCTGAAATTTCTCAGGCGTAATACACCCATATATGGCCACGTTCCGGTAGGGTCAAAACCCCGAAATTCCGACCCTCGATTTTTCGGGTCGAAAAAATTTCATCGTTTTGGTCAGAAAAAATGCGACTTTTCTGCTGCGCGTTAACAGGGAAGAGTTAGACGTTCGCTTATCGGCGCGTCGTAAGGACCCTACGAGGGTTCTAAACAGGCGAAAGAAGGACGCCCTAGCTCAACGCGTTCCGACGCTACAGCGCTTCAAAGTTGGGATTTTTTTTCTCTCTCTTTCAACTTTGACGGGCCGTAGCCGCTAAACGGTTAGAGATAGGACGTCCGTATCGGTCGCAATCGATTCCGCGGACATTTTTCTATCGGAAACCGTCTAATTCGTCCGTCCGAACGGCGTCGTTAACGCGCGACACGAGAAAACGTCGAAAGATGTCGTTTTCGGGGTCGATTTTTCGCGTTTTTCGAAGCCCCGAAACTTCAAACGCCCGTATCTCTTAAACGGTTAGAGATATCGAAGCGTGCTAAAAATTCTTGTTCGGCGCGCAAAAATCTACCGGATAGGATGATAAAAACGGTAATTTTCGGACTTCGATATTTTACCGAAATTTCTCGACCGAATCTCCGTATCTCGGTTATGCGTGGTCGCAGCGCGACTGTTCGGTGCTCATTCGAAAGATCTCGACGCGTACTTTCGAACGGCGCAAACCGGGATCCCCTATCTATAACCGTTTAGGAGCTACGGCGCTTCAAAGTTTCGGAGTTAAGCATTTTTGGAAATTTCGCAACTTTAAACGCGATTTTCTCCTTAACGGTTAGAGATAGAGAGGCAAACTTTTTTTTATCGTAATCTACGCGAAGATACGCGTCTTTTGATATATCAGTCGACCCCATTCGGAGCTCCGTTAAGGAGTTGAGTTTTGCACCTCCTCAACTTTCAAACGTCCATATCTCCTAAACGGTTAGGGCTAGGGGGCTGAAATTTCTCAGGCGTAATACACCCATATATGGCCACGTTCCGGTAGGGTCAAAACCCCGACATTCCGACCCTCGATTTTTCGGGTCGAAAAAAATTTCATCGTTTTGGTCAGAAAAAATGCGACTTTTCTGCTGCGCGTTAACGGGAAGAGTTAGACGTTCGCTTATCGGCGCGTCGTAAGGACCCCTACGAGGGTTCTAAACAGGCGAAAGAAGGACGCCCTAGCTCAACGCGTTCCGACGCTACAGCGCTTCAAAGTTGGGATTTTTTTTCTCTTTCAACTTTGACGGGCCGTAGCCGCTAAACGGTTAGAGATAGGACGTCCGTATCGGTCGCAATCGATTCCGCGGACATTTTCTATCGGAAACCGTCTAATTCGTCCGTCCGAACGGCGTCGTTAACGCGCGACACGAGAAAACGTCGAAAGATGTCGTTTTCGGGGTCGATTTTTCGCGTTTTTCGAAGCCCCGAAACTTCAAACGCCCGTATCTCTTAAACGGTTAGAGATATCGAAGCGTGCTTATAAAAATTCTTGTTCGGCGCGCAAAAATCTACCGGATAGGATGATAAAAACGGTAATTTTCGGACTTCGATATTTTACCGAAATTTCTCGACCGAATCTCCGTATCTCGGTTATGCGTGGTCGCAGCGCGACCGTTCGGTGCTCATTCGAAAGATCTCGACGCGTACTTTCGAACGGCGCAAACCGGGATCCCCTATCTATAACCGTTTAGGAGCTACGGCGCTTCAAAGTTTCGGAGTTAAGCATTTTGGAAATTTCGCAACTTTAAACGCGATTTTCTCCTTAACGGTTAGAGATAGAGAGGCAAACTTTTTTTTATCGTAATCTACGCGAAGATACGCGTCTTTTGATATATCAGTCGACCCCATTCGGAGCTCCGTTAAGGAGTTGAGTTTTGCACCCCTCAACTTTCAAACGTCCATATCTCCTAAACGGTTAGGGCTAGGGGGCTGAAATTTCTCAGGCGTAATACACCCATATATGGCCACGTTCCGGTAGGGTCAAAACCCCGAAATTCCGACCCTCGATTTTTCGGGTCGAAAAAATTTCATCGATTTTGTCAGAAAAAATGCGACTTTTCTGCTGCGCGTTCACGGGAAGAGTTAGACGTTCGCTTATCGGCGCGTCGTAAGGACCCCTACGAGGGTTCTAAACAGGCGAAAGAAGGACGCCCTAGCTCAACGCGTTCCGACGCTACAGCGCTTCAAAGTTGGGATTTTTTTTCTCTCTCTTTCAACTTTGACGGGCCGTAGCCGCTAAACGGTTAGAGATAGGACGTCCGTATCGGTCGCAATCGATTCCGCGGACATTTTTCTATCGGAAACCGTCTAATTCGTCCGTCCGAACGGCGTCGTTAACGCGCGACACGAGAAAACGTCGAAAGATGTCGTTTTCGGGGTCGATTTTTTCGCGTTTTTTCGAAGCCCCGAAACTTCAAACGCCCGTATCTCTTAAACGGTTAGAGATATCGAAGCGTGCTAAAAAATTCTTGTTCGGCGCGCAAAAATCTACCGGATAGGATGATAAAAACGGTAATTTTCGGACTTCGATATTTTACCGAAATTTCTCGACCGAATCTCCGTATCTCGGTTATGCGTGGTCGCAGCGCGACCGTTCGGTGCTCATTCGAAAGATCTCGACGCGTACTTTCGAACGGCGCAAACCGGGATCCCCTATCTATAACCGTTTAGGAGCTACGGTGCTTCAAAGTTTCGGAGTTAAGCATTTTGGAAATTTCGCAACTTTAAACGCGATTTTCTCCTTAACGGTTAGAGATAGAGAGGCAAACTTTCTTTTATCGTAATCTACGCGAAGATACGCGTCTTTTGATATATCAGTCGACCCCATTCGGAGCTCCGTTAAGGAGTTGAGTTTTGCACCCTCAACTTTCAAACGTCCATATCTCCTAAACGGTTAGGAGCTATGGGGCTGAAATTTCTCAGGCGTAATACAGCCCATATATGGCCACGTTCCGGTAGGGTCAAAACCCCGAAATTCCGACCCTCGATTTTCGGGTCGAAAAAATTTCATCGTTTTGGTCAGAAAAAATGCGACTTTTCTGCTGCGCGTTAACGGGAAGAGTTAGACGTTCGCTTATCGGCGCGTCGTAAGGACCCCTACGAGGGTTCTAAACAGGCGAAAGAAGGACGCCCTAGCTCAACGCGTTCCGACGCTACAGCGCTTCAAAGTTGGGATTTTTTCTCTCTCTTTCAACTTTGACGGGCCGTAGCCGCTAAACGGTTAGAGATAGGACGTCCGTATCGGTCGCAATCGATTCCGCGGACATTTTCTATCGGAAACCGTCTAATTCGTCCGTCCGAACGGCGTCGTTAACGCGCGACACGAGAAAACGTCGAAAGATGTCGTTTTCGGGGTCGATTTTTCGCGTTTTTTCGAAGCCCCGAAACTTCAAACGCCCGTATCTCTTAAACGGTTAGAGATATCGAAGCGTGCTAAAAAATTCTTGTTCGGCGCGCAAAAATCTACCGGATAGGATGATAAAAACGGTAATTTTCGGACTTCGATATTTTACCGAAATTTCTCGACCGAATCTCCGTATCTCGGTTATGCGTGGTCGCAGCGCGACTGTTCGGTGCTCATTCGAAAGATCTCGACGCGTACTTTCGAACGGCGCAAACCGGGATCCCTATCTATAACCGTTTAGGAGCTACGGCGCTTCAAAGTTTCGGAGTTAAGCATTTTTGGAAATTTCGCAACTTTAAACGCGATTTTCTCCTTAACGGTTAGAGATAGAGAGGCAAACTTTTTTATCGTAATCTACGCGAAGATACGCGTCTTTTGATATATCAGTCGACCCCATTCGGAGCTCCGTTAAGGAGTTGAGTTTTGCACCCCTCAACTTTCAAACGTCCATATCTCCTAAACGGTTAGGGCTATGGGGCTGAAATTTCTCAGGCGTAATACACCCATATATGGCCACGTTCCGGTAGGAGTCAAAACCCCGAAATTCCGACCCTCGATTTTTCGGGTCGAAAAAATTTCATCGTTTTGGTCAGAAAAAATGCGACTTTTCTGCTGCGCGTTAACGGGAAGAGTTAGACGTTCGCTTATCGGCGCGTCGTAAAGACCCCTACGAGGGTTCTAAACAGGCGAAAGAAGGACGCCCTAGCTCAACGCGTTCCGACGCTACAGCGCTTCAAAGTTGGGATTTTTTCTCTCTCTTTCAACTTTGACGGGCCGTAGCCGCTAAACGGTTAGAGATAGGACGTCCGTATCGGTCGCAATCGATTCCGCGGACATTTTTCTATCGGAAACCGTCTAATTCGTCCGTCCGAACGGCGTCGTTAACGCGCGACACGAGAAAACGTCGAAAGATGTCGTTTTCGGGGTCGATTTTTCGCGTTTTTCGAAGCCCCGAAACTTCAAACGCCCGTATCTCTTAAACGGTTAGAGATATCGAAGCGTGCTAAAAAATTCTTGTTCGGCGCGCAAAAATCTACCGGATAGGATGATAAAAACGGTAATTTTCGGACTTCGATATTTTACCGAAATTTCTCGACCGAATCTCCGTATCTCGGTTATGCGTGGTCGCAGCGCGACCGTTCGGTGCTCATTCGAAAGATCTCGACGCGTACTTTCGAACGGCGCAAACCGGGATCCCCTATCTATAACCGTTTAGGAGCTACGGCGCTTCAAAGTTTCGGAGTTAAGCATTTTTGGAAATTTCGCAACTTTAAACGCGATTTTCTCCTTAACGGTTAGAGATAGAGAGGCAAACTTTTTTTTATCGTAATCTACGCGAAGATACGCGTCTTTTGATATATCAGTCGACCCCATTCGGAGCTCCGTTAAGGAGTTGAGTTTTGCACCCCCTCAACTTTCAAACGTCCATATCTCCTAAACGGTTAGGGCTATGGGGCTGAAATTTCTCAGGCGTAATACACCCATATATGGCCACGTTCCGGTAGGGTCAAAACCCCGAAATTCCGACCCTCGATTTTTCGGGTCGAAAAATTTCATCGTTTTGGTCAGAAAAAATGCTACTTTTCTGCTGCGCGTTAACGCGAAGAGTTAGACGTTCGCTTATCGGCGCGTCGTAAGGACCCCTACGAGGGTTCTAAACAGGCGAAAGAAGGACGCCCTAGCTCAACGCGTTCCGACGCTACAGCGCTTCAAAGTTGGGATTTTTTTTCTCTCTCTTTCAACTTTGACGGGCCGTAGCCGCTAAACGGTTAGAGATAGGACGTCCGTATCGGTCGCAATCGATTCCGCGGACATTTTTCTATCGGAAACCGTCTAATTCGTCCGTCCGAACGGCGTCGTTAACGCGCGACACGAGAAAACGTCGAAAGATGTCGTTTTCGGGGTCGATTTTTCGCGTTTTTCGAAGCCCCGAAACTTCAAACGCCCGTATCTCTTAAACGGTTAGAGATATCGAAGCGTGCCAAAAAAATTCTTGTTCGGCGCGCAAAAATCTACCGGATAGGATGATAAAAACGGTAATTTTCGGACTTCGATATTTTACCGAAATTTCTCGACCGAATCTCCGTATCTCGGTTATGCGTGGTCGCAGCGCGATCGTTCGGTGCTCATCGCGAAAGATCTCGACGCGTACTTTCGAACGGCGCAAACCGGGATCCCCTATCTATAACCGTTTAGGAGCTACGGCGCTTCAAAGTTTCGGAGTTAAGCATTTTTGGAAATTTCGCGACTTTAAACGCGATTTTCTCCTTAACGGTTAGAGATAGAGAGGCAAACTTTTTTATCGTAATCTACGCGAAGATACGCGTCTTTTGATATATCAGTCGACCCCATTCGGAGCTCCGTTAAGGAGTTGAGTTTTGCACCCCTCAACTTTCAAACGTCCATATCTCCTAAACGGTTAGGGCTAGGGGGCTGAAATTTCTCAGGCGTAATACACCCATATATGACCACGTTCCGGTAGGGTCAAAACCCCGAAATTCCGACCCTCGATTTTTCGGGTCGAAAAAATTTCATCGTTTTGGTCAGAAAAAAATGCGACTTTTCTGCTGCGCGTTAACGGGAAGAGTTAGACGTTCGCTTATCGGCGCGTCGTAAGGACCCCTACGAGGGTTCTAAACAGGCGAAAGAAGGACGCCCTAGCTCAACGCGTTCCGACGCTACAGCGCTTCAAAGTTGGGATTTTTTTTCTCTCTCTTTCAACTTTGACGGGCCGTAGCCGCTAAACGGTTAGAGATAGGACGTCCGTATCGGTCGCAATCGATTCCGCGGACATTTTTCTATCGGAAACCGTCTGAATTCGTCCGTCCGAACGGCGTCGTTAACGCGCGACACGAGAAAACGTCGAAAGATGTCGTTTTCGGGGTCGATTTTTCGCGTTTTTTCGAAGCCCCGAAACTTCAAACGCCCGTATCTCTTAAACGGTTAGAGATATCGAAGCGTGCTAAAAAATTCTTGTTCGGCGCGCAAAAATCTACCGGATAGGATGATAAAAACGGTAATTTTCGGACTTCGATATTTTACCGAAATTTCTCGACCGAATCTCCGTATCTCGGTTATGCGTGGTCGCAGCGCGACCGTTCGGTGCTCATTCGAAAGATCTCGACGCGTACTTTCGAACGGCGCAAACCGGGATCCCCTATCTATAACCGTTTAGGAGCTACGGCGCTTCAAAGTTTCGGAGTTAAGCATTTTTGGAAATTTCGCAACTTTAAACGCGATTTTCTCCTTAACGGTTAGAGATAGAGAGGCAAACTTTTTTTTATCGTAATCTACGCGAAGATACGCGTCTTTTGATATATCAGTCGACCCCATTCGGAGCTCCGTTAAGGAGTTGAGTTTTGCACCCTCAACTTTCAAACGTCCATATCTCCTAAACGGTTAGGGCTATGGGGCTGAAATTTCTCAGGCGTAATACACCCATATATGGCCACGTTCCGGTAGGGTCAAAACCCCGAAATTCCTACCCTCGATTTTTCGGGTCGAAAAATTTCATCGTTTTGGTCAGAAAAAATGCGACTTTTCTGCTGCGCGTTAACGGGAAGAGTTAGACGTTCGCTTATCGGCGCGTCGTAAGGACCCTACGAGGGTTCTAAACAGGCGAAAGAAGGACGCCCTAGCTCAACGCGTTCCGACGCTACAGCGCTTCAAAGTTGGGATTTTTTCTCTCTTTCAACTTTGACGGGCCGTAGCCGCTAAACGGTTAGAGATAGGACGTCCGTATCGGTCGCAATCGATTCCGCGGACATTTTTCTATCGGAAACCGTCTAATTCGTCCGTCCGAACGGCGTCGTTAACGCGCGACACGAGAAAACGTCGAAAGATGTCGTTTTCGGGGTCGATTTTTCGCGTTTTTCGAAGCCCCGAAACTTCAAACGCCCGTATCTCTTAAACGGTTAGAGATATCGAAGCGTGCTAAAAATTCTTGTTCGGCGCGCAAAAATCTACCGGATAGGATGATAAAAACGGTAATTTTCGGACTTCGATATTTTACCGAAATTTCTCGACCGAATCTCCGTATCTCGGTTATGCGTGGTCGCAGCGCGACTGTTCGGTGCTCATTCGAAAGATCTCGACGCGTACTTTCGAACGGCGCAAACCGGGATCCCTATCTATAACCGTTTAGGAGCTACGGCGCTTCAAAGTTTCGGAGTTAAGCATTTTTGGAAATTTCGCAACTTTAAACGCGATTTTCTCCTTAACGGTTAGAGATAGAGAGGCAAACTTTTTTATCGTAATCTACGCGAAGATACGCGTCTTTTGATATATCAGTCGACCCCATTCGGAGCTCCGTTAAGGAGTTGAGTTTTGCACCCTCAACTTTCAAACGTCCATATCTCCTAAACGGTCAGGGCTAGGGGGCTGAAATTTATCAGGCGTAATACACCCATATATGGCCACGTTCCGGTAGGGTCAAAACCCCGAAATTCCGACCCTCGATTTTTCGGGTCGAAAAAATTTCATCGTTTTGGTCAGAAAAAATGCGACTTTTCTGCTGCGCGTTATCGGGAAGAGTTAGACGTTCGCTTATCGGCGCTTCGTTAGGACCCCTACTAGTGTTCTATACAGGCGAAGGTAGGACGCCCTAGATCAACGCGTTCCGACGCTAAAGCGCTTCAAAGTTTGAATTTTTCTCTCTCTTTCAACTTTGACGGGCCGTAGCCGCTAAACGGTTAGAGATAGGACGTCCGTATCGGTCGCAATCGATTCCGCGGACATTCTTCTATCGGAAACCGTCTAATTCGTCCGTCCGAACGGCGTCGTTAACGCGCGACACGAGAAAACGTCGAAAGATGTCGTTTTCGGGGTCGATTTTTCGCGTTTTTCGAAGCCCCGAAACTTCAAACGCCCGTATCTCTTAAACGGTTAGAGATATCGAAGCGTGCTAAAAAATTCTTGTTCGGCGCGCAAAAATCTACCGGATAGGATGATAAAAACGGTAATTTTCGGACTTCGATATTTTACCGAAATTTCTCGACCGAATCTCCGTATCTCGGTTATGCGTGGTCGCAGCGCGACTGTTCGGTGCTCATTCGAAAGATCTCGACGCGTACTTTCGAACGGCGCAAACCGGGATCCCCTATCTATAACCGTTTAGGAGCTACGGCGCTTCAAAGTTTCGGAGTTAAGCATTTTTGGAAATTTCGCAACTTTAAACGCGATTTTCTCCTTAACGGTTAGAGATAGAGAGGCAAACTTTTTTATCGTAATCTACGCGAAGATACGCGTCTTTTGATATATCAGTCGACCCCATTCGGAGCTCCGTTAAGGAGTTGAGTTTTGCACCCCTCAACTTTCAAACGTCCATATCTCCTAAACGGTTAGGGCTATGGGGCTGAAATTTCTCAGGCGTAATACACCCATATATGGCCACGTTCCGGTAGGGTCAAAACCCCGAAATTCCGACCCTCGATTTTTCGGGTCGAAAAATTTCATCGTTTTGGTCAGAAAAAATGCGACTTTTCTGCTGCGCGTTAACGGGAAGAGTTAGACGTTCGCTTATCGGCGCGTCGTAAGGACCCTACGAGGGTTCTAAACAGGCGAAAGAAGGACGCCCTAGCTCAACGCGTTCCGACGCTACAGCGCTTCAAAGTTGGGATTTTTTCTCTCTCTTTCAACTTTGACGGGCCGTAGCCGCTAAACGGTTAGAGATAGGACGTCCGTATCGGTCGCAATCGATTCCGCGGACATTTTTCTATCGGAAACCGTCTAATTCGTCCGTCCGAACGGCGTCGTTAACGCGCGACACGAGAAAACGTCGAAAGATGTCGTTTTCGGGGTCGATATTTTCGCGTTTTTTCGAAGCCCCGAAACTTCAAACGCCCGTATCTCTTAAACGGTTAGAGATATCGAAGCGTGCTAAAAAAATTCTTGTTCGGCGCGCAAAAATCTACCGGATAGGATGATAAAAACGGTAATTTTCGGACTTCGATATTTTACCGAAATTTCTCGACCGAATCTCCGTATCTCGGTTATGCGTGGTCGCAGCGCGACCGTTCGGTTCTCATTCGAAAGATCTCGACGCGTACTTTCGAACGGCGCAAACCGGGATCCCCTATCTATAACCGTTTAGGAGCTACGGCGCTTCAAAGTTTCGGAGTTAAGCATTTTTGGAAATTTCGCAACTTTAAACGCGATTTTCTCCTTAACGGTTAGAGATAGAGAGGCAAACTTTTCTTTATCGTAATCTACGCGAAGATACGCGTCTTTTGATATATCAGTCGACCCCATTCGGAGCTCCGTTAAGGAGTTGAGTTTTGCACCCCCTCAACTTTCAAACGTCCATATCTCCTAAACGGTTAGGGCTATGGGGCTGAAATTTCTCAGGCGTAATACACCCATATATGGCCACGTTCCGGTAGGGTCAAAACCCCGAAATTCCGACCCTCGATTTTTCGGGTCGAAAAAATTTCATCGTTTTGGTCAGAAAAAAATGCTACTTTTCTGCTGCGCGTTAACGCGAAGAGTTAGACGTTCGCTTATCGGCGCGTCGTAAGGACCCCTACGAGGGTTCTAAACAGGCGAAAGAAGGACGCCCTAGCTCAACGCGTTCCGACGCTACAGCGCTTCAAAGTTGGGATTTTTTTTCTCTCTCTTTCAACTTTGACGGGCCGTAGCCGCTAAACGGTTAGAGATAGGACGTCCGTATCGGTCGCAATCGATTCCGCGGACATTTTTCTATCGGAAACCGTCTAATTCGTCCGTCCGAACGGCGTCGTTAACGCGCGACACGAGAAAACGTCGAAAGATGTCGTTTTCGGGGTCGATTTTTTCGCGTTTTTTCGAAGCCCCGAAACTTCAAACGCCCGTATCTCTTAAACGGTTAGAGATATCGAAGCGTGCTAAAAATTCTTGTTCGGCGCGCAAAAATCTACCGGACAGGATGAAAAAACCGGTAATTTTCGGACTTCGATATTTTACCGACATTTCTCGACCGAATCGCCGTATCTCGGGTATGCGTGGTCGCAGCGCGCCCGTTCGGTGCTCGTTCGAAAGATCTCGACGCGTACTTTCGAACGGCGCAAACCGGGATCCTATCTATAACCGTTTAGGAGCTACGGCGCTTCAAAGTTTCGGAGTTAAGCATTTTGGAAATTTCGCAACTTTAAACGCGATTTTCTCCTTAACGGTTAGAGATAGAGAGGCAAACTTTTTTATCGTAATCTACGCGAAGATACGCGTCTTTTGATATATCAGTCGACCCCATTCGGAGCTCCGTTAAGGAGTTGAGTTTTGCACCCTCAACTTTCAAACGTCCATATCTCCTAAACTGTTAGGGATAGGGGGCTGAAATTTCTAAGGCGTAATACACCCATATATGGCCACGTTCCGGTAGGGTCAAAACCCCGAAATTCCGACCCTCGATTTTTCGGGTCGAAAAAATTTCATCGTTTTGGTCAGAAAAAAATGCGACTTTTCTGCTGCGCGTTAACGCGAAGAGTTAGACGTTCGCTTATCGGCGCGTCGTAAGGACCCCTACGAAGGTTCTAAACAGGCGAAAGAAGGACGCCCTAGCTCAACGCGTTCCGACGCTACAGCGCTTCAAAGTTGGGATTTTTTTTCTCTCTCTTTCAACTTTGACGGGCCGTAGCCGCTAAACGGTTAGAGATAGGACGTCCGTATCGGTCGCAATCGATTCCGCGGACATTTTTCTATCGGAAACCGTCCAATTCGTCCGTCCGAACGGCGTCGTTAACGCGCGACACGAGAAAACGTCGAAAGATGTCGTTTTCGGGGTCGATTTTTTCGCGTTTTTTCGAAGCCCCGAAACTTCAAACGCCCGTATCTCTTAAACGGTTAGAGATATCGAAGCGTGCTAAAAATATTCTTGTTCGTCGCGCAAAAATCTACCGGATAGGATGATAAAAACGGTAATTTTCGGACTTCGATATTTTACCGAAATTTCTCGACCGAATCGCCGTATCTCGGTTATGCGTGGTCGCAGCGCGACCGTTCGGTGCTCATTCGAAAGATCTCGACGCGTACTTTCGAACGGCGCAAACCGGGATCCCCTATCTATAACCGTTTAGGAGCTACGGCGCTTCAAAGTTTCGGAGTTAAGCATTTTGGAAATTTCGCAACTTTAAACGCGATTTTCTCCTTAACGGTTAGAGATAGAGAGGCAAACTTTTTTATCGTAATCTACGCGAAGATACGCGTCTTTTGATATATCAGTCGACCCCATTCGGAGCTCCGTTAAGGAGTTGAGTTTTGCACCTCAACTTTCAAACGTCCATAGCTCCTAAACAGTTAGGGCTAGGGGGCTGAAATTTCTCAGGCGTAATACACCCATATATGGCCACGTTCCGGTAGGGTCAAAACCCCGAAATTCCTACCCTCGATTTTTCGGGTCGAAAAAATTTCATCGTTTAGGTCAGAAAAAAATGCGACTTTTCTGCTGCGCGTTAACGCGAAGAGTTAGACGTTCGCTTATCGGCGCGTCGTAAGGACCCCTACGAGGGTTCTAAACAGGCGAAAGAAGGACGCCCTAGCTCAACGCGTTCCGACGTTACAGCGCTTCAAAGTTGGGATTTTTTTTCTCTCTCTTTCAACTTTGACGGGCCGTAGCCGCTAAACGGTTAGAGATAGGACGTCCGTATCGGTCGCAATCGATTCCGCGGACATTTTTCTATCGGAAACCGTCTAATTCGTCCGTCCGAACGGCGTCGTTAACGCGCGACACGAGAAAACGTCGAAAGATGTCGTTTTCGGGGTCGATTTTTCGCGTTTTTCGAAGCCCCGAAACTTCAAACGCCCGTATCTCTTAAACGGTTAGAGATATCGAAGCGTGCTAAAAAAATTCTTGTTCGGCGCGCAAAAATCTACCGGATAGGATGATAAAAACGGTAATTTTCGGACTTCGATATTTTACCGAAATTTCTCGACCGAATCGCCGTATCTCGGTTATGCGTGGTCGTAGCGCGACCGTTCGGTGCTCATTCGAAAGATCTCGACGCGTACTTTCGAACGGCGCAAACCGGGATCCCCTATCTATAACCGTTTAGGAGCTACGGCGCTTCAAAGTTTCGGAGTTAAGCATTTTTGGAAATTTCGCAACTTTAAACGCGATTTTCTCCTTAACGGTTAGAGATAGAGAGGCAAACTTTTTTTTATCGTAATCTACGCGAAGATACGCGTCTTTTGATATATCAGTCGACCCCATTCGGAGCTCCGTTAAGGAGTTGAGTTTTGCACCCCTCAATTTTCAAACGTCCATATCTCCTAAACGGTTAGGGCTATGGGGCTGAAATTTCTCAGGCGTAATACACCCATATATGGCCACGTTCCGGTAGGGTCAAAACCCCGAAATTCCGACCCTCGATTTTTCGGGTCGAAAAATTTCATCGTTTTGGTCAGAAAAAATGCGACTTTTCTGCTGCGCGTTAACGGGAAGAGTTAGACGTTCGCTTATCGGCGCGTCGTAAGGACCCCTACGAGGGTTCTAAACAGGCGAAAGAAGGACGCCCTAGCTCAACGCGTTCCGACGCTACAGCGCTTCAAAGTTGGGATTTTTTTTCTCTCTCTTTCAACTTTGACGGGCCGTAGCCGCTAAACGGTTAGAGATAGGACGTCCGTATCGGTCGCAATCGATTCCGCGGACATTTTTCTATCGGAAACCGTCTAATTCGTCCGTCCGAACGGCGTCGTTAACGCGCGACACGAGAAAACGTCGAAAGATGTCGTTTTCGGGGTCGATTTTTTCGAAGCCCCGAAACTTCAAACGCCCGTATCTCTTAAACGGTTAGAGATATCGAAGCGTGCTAAAAAAATTCTTGTTCGGCGCGCAAAAATCTACCGGATAGGATGATAAAAACGGTAATTTTCGGACTTCGATATTTTACCGAAATTTCTCGACCGAATCTCCGTATCTCGGTTATGCGTGGTCGCAGCGCGACCGTTCGGTGCTCATTCGAAAGATCTCGACGCGTACTTTCGAACGGCGCAAACCGGGATCCCCTATCTATAACCGTTTAGGAGCTACGGCGCTTCAAAGTTTCGGAGTTAAGCATTTTTGGAAATTTCGCAACTTTAAACGCGATTTTCTCCTTAACGGTTAGAGATAGAGAGGCAAACTTTTTTTTATCGTAATCTACGCGAAGATACGCGTCTTTTGATATATCAGTCGACCCCATTCGGAGCTCCGTTAAGGAGTTGAGTTTTGCACCCCTCAACTTTCAAACGTCCATATCTCCTAAACGGTTAGGGCTATGGGGCTGAAATTTCTCAGGCGTAATACACCCATATATGGCCACGTTCCGGTAGGGTCAAAACCCCGAAATTCCGACCCTCGATTTTTCGGGTCGAAAAAATTTCATCGTTTTGGTCAGAAAAAATGCGACTTTTCTGCTGCGCGTTAACGCGAAGAGTTAGACGTTCGCTTATCGGCGCGTCGTAAGGACCCTACGAGGGTTCTAAACAGGCGAAAGAAGGGCGCCCTAGCTCAACGCGTTCCGACGCTACAGCGCTTCAAAGTTGGGATTTTTTTTCTCTCTCTTTCAACTTTGACGGGCCGTAGCCGCTAAACGGTTAGAGATAGGACGTCCGTATCGGTCGCAATCGATTCCGCGGACATTTTTCTATCGGAAACCGTCTAATTCGTCCGTCCGAACGGCGTCGTTAACGCGCGACACGAGAAAACGTCGAAAGATGTCGTTTTCGGGGTCGATTTTTTCGCGTTTTTCGAAGCCCCGAAACTTCAAACGCCCGTATCTCTTAAACGGTTAGAGATATCGAAGCGTGCTAAAAATTCTTGTTCGGCGCGCAAAAATCTACCGGATAGGATGATAAAACGGTAATTTTCGGACTTCGATATTTTACCGAAATTTCTCGACCGAATCTCCGTATCTCGGTTATGCGTGGTCGCAGCGCGACTGTTCGGTGCTCATTCGAAAGATCTCGACGCGTACTTTCGAACGGCGCAAACCGGGATCCCCTATCTATAACCGTTTAGGAGCTACGGCGCTTCAAAGTTTCGGAGTTAAGCATTTTTGGAAATTTCGCAACTTTAAACGCGATTTTCTCCTTAAAGGTTAGAGATAGAGAGGCAAACTTTTTTATCGTAATCTACGCGAAGATACGTGTCTTTTGATATATCAGTCGACCCCATTCGGAGCTCCGTTAAGGAGTTGAGTTTTGCACCCTCAACTTTCAAACGTCCATATCTCCTAAACGGTTAGGGCTAGGGGGCTGAAATTTCTCAGGCGTAATACACCCATATATGGCCACGTTCCGGTAGGGTCAAAACCCCGAAATTCCGACCCTCGATTTTTCGGGTCGAAAAAATTTCATCGTTTTGGTCAGACAAAATGCGACTTTTCTGCTGCGCGTTAACGGGAAGAGTTAGACGTTCGCTTATCGGCGCGTCGTAAGGACCCTACGAGGGTTCTAAACAGGCGAAAGAAGGACGCCCTAGCTCAACGCGTTCCGACGCTACAGCGCTTCAAAGTTGGGATTTTTTCTCTCTTTCAACTTTGACGGGCCGTAGCCGCTAAACGGTTAGAGATAGCACGTCCGTATCGGTCGCAATCGATTCCGCGGACATTTTTCTATCGGAAACCGTCTAATTCGTCCGTCCGAACGGCGTCGTTAACGCGCGACACGAGAAAACGTCGAAAGATGTCGTTTTCGGGGTCGATTTTTTCGCGTTTTTTCGAAGCCCCGAAACTTCAAACGCCCGTATCTCTTAAACGGTTAGAGATATCGAAGCGTGCTAAAAATTCTTGTTCGGCGCGCAAAAATCTACCGGATAGGATGATAAAAACGGTAATTTTCGGACTTCGATATTTTACCGAAATTTCTCGACCGAATCTCCGTATCTCGGTTATGCGTGGTCGCAGCGCGACGAATTTCGGTGCTCATTCGAAAGATCTCGACGCGTACTTTCGAACGGCGCAAACCGGGATCCCCTATCTATAACCGTTTAGGAGCTACGGCGCTTCAAAGTTTCGGAGTTAAGCATTTTTGGAAATTTCGCAACTTTAAACGCGATTTTCTCCTTAACGGTTAGAGATAGAGAGGCAAACTTTTTTATCGTAATCTACGCGAAGATACGCGTCTTTTGATATATCAGTCGACCCCATTCGGAGCTCCGTTAAGGAGTTGAGTTTTGCACCTCCTCAACTTTCAAACGTCCATATCTCCTAAACGGTTAGGGCTATGGGGCTGAAATTTCTCAGGCGTAATACACCCATATATGGCCACGTTCCGGTAGGGTCAAAACCCCGAAATTCCGACCCTCGATTTTTCGGGTCGAAAAAATTTCATCGTTTTGGTCAGAAAAAAATGCGACTTTTCTGCTGCGCGTTAACGGGAAGAGTTAGACGTTCGCTTATCGGCGCGTCGTAAGGACCCCTACGAGGGTTCTAAACAGGCGAAAGAAGGACGCCCTAGCTCAACGCGTTCCGACGCTACAGCGCTTCAAAGTTGGGATTTTTTTTCTTTTTCAACTTTGACGGGCCGTAGCCGCTAAACGGTTAGAGATAGGACGTCCGTATCGGTCGCAATCGATTCCGCGGACATTTTTCTATCGGAAACCGTCTAATTCGTCCGTCCGAACGGCGTCGTTAACGCGCGACACGAGAAAACGTCGAAAGATGTCGTTTTCGGGGTCGATTTTTTCGCGTTTTTTCGAAGCCCCGAAACTTCAAACGCCCGTATCTCTTAAACGGTTAGAGATATCGAAGCGTGCTAAAAAATTCTTGTTCGGCGCGCAAAAATCTACCGGATAGGATGATAAAAACGGTAATTTTCGGACTTCGATATTTTACCGAAATTTCTCGACCGAATCTCCGTATCTCGGTTATGCGTGGTCGCAGCGCGACCGTTCGGTGCTCATTCGAAAGATCTCGACGCGTACTTTCGAACGGCGCAAACCGGGATCCCCTATCTATAACCGTTTAGGAGCTACGGCGCTTCAAAGTTTCGGAGTTAAGCATTTTGGAAATTTCGCAACTTTAAACGCGATTTTCTCCTTAACGGTTAGAGATAGAGAGGCAAACTTTTTTTTATCGTAATCTACGCGAAGATACGCGTCTTTTGATATATCAGTCGACCCCATTCGGAGCTCCGTTAAGGAGTTGAGTTTTGCACCCCTCAACTTTCAAACGTCCATATCTCCTAAACGGTTAGGGCTATGGGGCTGAAATTTCTCAGGCGTAATACACCCATATCTGGCCACGTTCCGGTAGGGTCAAAACCCCGAAATTCCGACCCTCGATTTTTCGGGTCGAAAAAATTTCATCGTTTTGGTCAGAAAAAATGCGACTTTTCTGCTGCGCGTTAACGGGAAGAGTTAGACGTTCGCTTATCGGCGCGTCGTAAGGACCCTACGAGGGTTCTAAACAGGCGAAAGAAGGACGCCCTAGCTCAACGCGTTCCGACGCTACAGCGCTTCAAAGTTGGGATTTTTTTCTCTCTTTCAACTTTGACGGGCCGTAGCCGCTAAACGGTTAGAGATTGGACGTCCGTATCGGTCGCAATCGATTCCGCGGACATTTTTCTATCGGAAACCGTCTAATTCGTCCGTCCGAACGGCGTCGTTAACGCGCGACACGAGAAAACGTCGAAAGATGTCGTTTTCGGGGTCGATTTTCGCGGTTTTTCGAAGTCCCGAAACTTCAAACGCCCGTATCTCTTAAACGGTTAGAGATATCGAAGCGTGCTAAAAAAATTCTTGTTCGGCGCGCAAAAATCTACCGGATAGGATGATAAAACCGGTAATTTTCGGACTTCGATATTTTACCGAAATTTCTCGACCGAATCTCCGTATCTCGGTTATGCGTGGTCGCAGCGCGACCGTTCGGTGCTCATTCGAAAGATCTCGACGCGTACTTTCGAACGGCGCAAACCGGGATCCCCTATCTATAACCGTTTAGGAGCTACGGCGCTTCAAAGTTTCGGAGTTAAGCATTTTTGGAAATTTCGCAACTTTAAACGCGATTTTCTCCTTAACGGTTAGAGATAGAGAGGCAAACTTTTTTTTATCGTAATCTACGCGAAGATACGCGTCTTTTGATATATCAGTCGACCCCATTCGGAGCTCCGTTAAGGAGTTGAGTTTTGCACCCTCACCTTTCAAACGTCCATATCTCCTAAACGTTTAGGGCTATGGGGCTGAAATTTCTCAGGCGTAATACACCCATATATGGCCACGTTCCGGTAGGGTCAAAACCCCGAAATTCCGACCCTCGATTTTTCGGGTCGAAAAAATTTCATCGTTTTGGTCAGAAAAGAATGCGACCTTTCTGCTGCGCGTTAACGGGAAGAGTTAGGCGTTCGCTTATCGGCGCGTCGTAAGGACCCCTACGAGGGTTCTAAACAGGCGAAAGAAGGACGCCCTAGCTCAACGCGTTCCGACGCTACAGCGCTTCAAAATTGGGATTTTTTCTCTCTTTCAACTTTGACGGGCCGTAGCCGCTAAACGGTTAGAGATAGGACGTCCGTATCGGTCGCAATCGATTCCGCGGACATTTTTCTATCGGAAACCGTCCAATTCGTCCGTCCGAACGGCGTCGTTAACGCGCGACACGAGAAAACGTCGAAAGATGTCGTTTTCGGGGTCGATTTTTTCGCGTTTTTTCGAAGCCCCGAAACTTCAAACGCCCGTATCTCTTAAACGGTTAGAGATATCGAAGCGTGCTAAAAAAATTCTTGTTCGGCGCGCAAAAATCTACCGGATAGGATGATAAAAGCGGTAATTTTCGGACTTTTATATTTTACCGAAATTTCTCGACCGAATCTCCGTATCTCGGTTATGCGTGGTCGCGGCGCGACCGATCGGTGCTCATTCGAAAGATCTCGACGCGTACTTTCGAACGGCGCAAACCGGAATCCTCTATCTATAACCGTTTAGGAGCTACGGCGCTTCAAAGTTTCGGAGTTAAGCATTTTTGGAAATTTCGCAACTTTAAACGCGATTTTCTCCTTAACGGTTAGAGATAGAGAGGCAAACTTTTTTTTATCGTAATCTACGCGAAGATACGCGTCTTTTGATATATCAGTCGACCCCATTCGGAGCTCCGTTAAGGAGTTGAGTTTTGCACCCCCTCAACTTTCAAACGTCCATATCTCCTAAACGGTTAGGGCTATGGGGCTGAAATTTCTCAGGCGTAATACACCCATATATGACCACGTTCCGGTAGGGTCAAAACCCCGAAATTCCGACCCTCGATTTTTCGGGTCGAAAAAATTTCATCGTTTTGGTCAGAAAAAAATGCGACTTTTCTGCTGCGCGTTAACGGGAAGAGTTAGACGTTCGCTTATCGGCGCGTCGTAAGGACCCCTACGAGGGTTCTAAACAGGCGAAAGAAGGACGCCCTAGCTCAACGCGTTCCGACGCTACAGCGCTTCAAAGTTGGGATTTTTTTCTCTCTTTCAACTTTGACGGGCCGTAGCCGCTAAACGGTTAGAGATAGGACGTCCGTATCGGTCGCAATCGATTCCGCGGACATTTTTCTATCGGAAACCGTCTAATTCGTCCGTCCGAACGGCGTCGTTAACGCGCGACACGAGAAAACGTCGAAAGATGTCGTTTTCGGGGTCGATTTTTTCGCGTTTTTTCGAAGCCCCGAAACTTCAAACGATAAGTCCATCAAGACGTTTCCAACAGCAATCCTGCGAGATTTATACGAATGTTTATCCCAAGATGTCTTAAGGATAATTATGAGTGAGTTGTTTGGGTTGGTGCGACCCGCTGCTGCTTGGTCTACTCCCTTAGATTAGTTAATTTATAGCTACAGTTCACCCTCTATATCGTATGTCATGTAACACAATGCCATATCTCAAAAACATTATAAAGTTACATTGTGGAAGATACTGGCTTATCGTAGCATGTGGTGCACAACATACCGGCCAAAGAATTAGATATGAAAAATATGAGTGCAAGGTGGGCGCCCCGAATGTTAACCGTTGATCAAAAAAGAAATCGGGTGTTGATTTGTGTCTTTTGGAAGGGCACCAGCCAAACAAAGAGAACTTGCTTAGTCAGTATGTGACCATGGATGAGTAATGGGGCTCCTCCTCCACGCAAATTTAAGATCGCGC
Organism: Trypoxylus dichotomus; assembly: GCA_023509865.1. Lineage (NCBI taxonomy): Eukaryota > Metazoa > Arthropoda > Insecta > Coleoptera > Scarabaeidae > Trypoxylus > Trypoxylus dichotomus. The sequence goes on from CM042081.1 coordinate 44,433,039, forward strand.
CGTCTGCTGAAAAGATTTTGCTATCTGTATTCTGGGATGCCCAAAGAATAATCTTGACTGATTATTTGCAAAAGGGACAGAGCATTACAGGGGCCTACTACGCACAATTGATTTCCAAATTGTGAGACGCTATTAAAGGGAGACGTCGAGGCAAGTTAAGGCACGGTGTGCAGCTCCATCAGGATAATGCTCATATGGTATTGCTATGACTGCTGTACACCAAGCAGGCTTTGAATTAGTGGTGTACCCGCCATATTCGCCGGATCTATTCCCTAGTCATTACATGCTGTTCCCCAAATTAAACGAAATGTCATTTTTTACATTTAAATAATGCATATCATCACAGTAACTTCCACAAATGTTGGAAATACTCCAAACAACAGCTCCAATTTAACTCGAACTTTAATACATATTATAACTACTTATTACTACTGTAGACGGTAAAGCTTTGGCTAGTTCAACTAATACCAAATTTAATTAGTAGGAGCTATGTTTTGTCAGATTACATTAGCGTACAATGTAAAATATATATATATATATATATATATAACATGTTGTCTTTATTGCGTTGCGGCTGAACCCCCATTAAATCCCATTTACGCAAGTCAATAATACCGTTATGTGCGTGCATTAAAATATTCACATTATATTTGCGAGAAACTAAATCACAAATTGCGACGATGTATGAAGCTACTTTTGTGGAAATGCTGTCTGGATTTAACATCATCCGGCAGTACGCATTGATGATTTCGTTATATTGTTTAACAAACGAATTGTGTTACAGCGCATGAGGTATTAATAACATTTAACTGGTGCTGTCAAATTCATGAAATCCGATTTATATACGCCGTTAGATGGTTTATAAGAAAGCGTATCGCACAATATATAGCCGTAATTTCACTAATAAATCTGCTGGAGGACTTCTTCAAGAATTTTACGCAATCCTTCAGCAAACCTGCCTTATTCTAAGCGTCGATAAATAAATCCGTGATATTAAAAAAAAACCCTGGCGTTAAGTTTAGAATGGAACAATCTTCTTGTCTAAAGTAGAACGATGTTTTCCGCAATAATTGTGTTATTTGAACCGAGCAAGCGAGTTAAACTTACGAAATTATTATTTTCATTACATAAATTGATGTTCGTCCTAACACAAACCTGATGAAAGAATTGAAAAACAAGTGTTAAAACTGCAGTACTATCTACATGCACGAATTCTGCATACAATTCTAAAACCTTCAAAGTGAGTTTGGGTTTAGTTTTACCGCTGAAGATGGTAGCTTAACTATCGAAACATACCTACAACCTGTGGTAAGGCCGATAACGAAGTATTTCGGTATTCCATCGTTCCGCAGTCTTCAAGCTCGCGACTTACTGTTAGTGTGGTAAAGTATAAAAGCAGAACATATAGGTACAAAACTGCAATAGATAAAATTAAAAAAGAGCATGGAAATTGTTTACGAGGTTGAACTGAAATGCTTCCGTAATCTACAAGAAAAACGCGGTATTGGTGTGGTTTTTTATTTTTATTTTTCGATGTAGTCTCCTCGAAGATCAATACACTTTTCTCCGGTCTCTTCAAGCCGTCGGAAAAGTACGATGTTTCTGGGTCTGCAAAATAGCAATCTGTAGCGGCGATGACCTCCTCATTTGAGGCAAATCTGTTTCCTACCAGTGATTTTTGCAAGTTTTGGTATAGGAAGAAGTCGCTTGGGGCTAGGTCCGGTGAATATGGACGATAGGAGACTAATTCGTAGCGCAACTCATTCAATTTGAACACGACTTTAAAAAGGTTGAAGGTAAATCTAAGTAACCTGGTATCAACTTTCTAGAAGTTCCATTTCCCAAAAATATATTCAGAATATTCTAAATACAAGCTTGACTGTATAACTGTAAAGTGAGCTGTAACTTATTTAAAGAATACAAAGAGGATATCACATTTACAAATAAATTAACTTTGTATAGCAGCTGCGCTGTTGTGTAGAATGAAGAAGACTGACTACACCAGTGAGTTCTGGAGATAGAACTATGGAACTAATTATTTCAAATGTCTTTTTCTTATTGTCGCATCGTCCTAAATACAGCACATTTTAGAGGTAGCTAAAATCTAAGTGTCATCATGTAACTTCGAAACGGACAGCAGTCGCCATTACTTAAAGGTCTCTTAAATTAATATAAAACATCCGTTGGTATTTTCAATTATACATAATACGGAAGTTTTATATTTCTTTAATTAATAAGAACTTGACTTTATTAATACTATGTCTGTTCAGGTATGGTATATCTATAGGCATTACTCATACATTAAGGTACATATTAAAATCAACTCGTCCCCACGGTCTGCGTGGCGTCATGGTAACGCACTTATCTGGAAAACAAGGATATGGATTCGAATCCTACGGGAAACCATAAAAAAATTTTCATTAAATTTGAACGTTGAAAATTACAATAAGCGTTGTTATGAATAATAGATTTCTTAATATTTCCTTAGGTAGAAGCTCGAGGCATTCTTATCAGGTCTGAAATTTACCTTTGATTAATGAAGCTTTTAATATACTCCGTAGATTCAGAGATACCTTATGAAAACTGGAAAATTCAATGATCACCATTTTATCGTACTACATTTACTTATCTCAAATTTATCGGACATGTTTCAACGGCAGCATGTTAAATTACTTTCTCCAACGAGCTACCAAGCGCCAGAGTGTTGACCGCAGCAGTAATTTATAATAAACTTGATGCTTTATCTAATCTAAGTACAAACCAGATTAAATATTAACCGTGCATGATGTTAATATTTAGAATTCATTAAAGTTACGATGTCAAATATTGGATCTTGAGACGGACACCGTATTTCAAGAAGCACGCCCTTGTTGTTTCTTTCTTACCTACGTTTCGTCGTGCATTATACACAACTTTACCAGATAACGGCGCGAATCTGATGATATTCGGGCACGTACTCCCAATGGAGCGTGAAAAGGGCACGAATTAGATGCGCTCTTATGCTTGGAGGGTGGTCTAAATTGCGACAGTATTTAACCCGGTTCTCATTGTTTCGTTCTTGGGGATCTGTATTTCAAAGCTAAGGTCTTTGTTTTAAGCTTACACGGTTCTTTAGTTTTTGCGTTGTTTTTCGAGGATTTTTGGCATTGTACGAAAGTGGGAGAAAGTAGCATGATAATCGTTTATTACATTAAAAGGGTTTGTCCGCATTGTAGCGTTAAAAGGAATTTTGTACTGCGAGCATTGCTATGCATTTGTACGAAATCCATTTGTTATTACTAGAGACCGGATTATATGCAAAGTGCTAAAGTTTAATTTTATTGATTTATTATATTTTACGTCTACGAGGGGAGGTCCAGATGTTCGTGGAATGAAAGGGTTTTAAATAAAATAAAACAATAAATCTATTTTTCCTTTTCAATATAATCACCCTTAAGCACAATACATTTATTAGATCTATGAATTAATTTTTCTAAACCATCATAAAAATATTTTTTATATTTCGCCTCAAAATGGGCCAAAGTTGCCTCTTTTATCTCATTGTCGTCGGAAAACTTTCTTCCACGTATTCTTTTTTTTAAATTGGGGACCAAATAAAAATTACTAGGTGGCAGGTCTGGACTGTGGGGTGGATGGACTATTGATTGAAAGCCGTGCTTGTGCAGAGCAGCCATTGCAACTTTGCTCTTGTGAACCGGCGCATTGTCTTGCAAGAGCAACACACCCTTGGTCAATTTTCCTCGACGTTTTTCCTTGATGGCCTCCTTTAATTTTTCTAATATCGCTGCGTAATATTCTCCGGTTATGCCCCTACCCTTTTCTTTGTAATCAATCAATAATATCCCCTCACAATCCTAAAAAACAGTAGCCATCAACTTTCCAGCCGATTCTGACACTTTGAATTTCTTTGGCGGTGGTGTACCCTTTTTATGCCATTGCATGGACTCCTGTTTGGACTCAGGCTCAAAGTGATGAACCCATGTTTCATCTCCGGTAACAATCCGCTCCAAAATATGTGCAGGTTCGTCTCCACACAGCTCCAAAAATTGTTTGGACGCACAGACGCGCTGCTGTTTCCGCAGCGGCGTGAGCGTTCTCGGTACCCGTCTTGCGCTGACTTTTGTCATACTCAGGTGGTCATGTAGGATACGCAGAATGGTGGTATCTAATACTCCAACTAATGCAGATGATTGTTTTTTCTTCAAACGGGCATCTTGCGGTGCAAATTTTTGCACTTTTTCGACGATGTCTGATGTCGTGGCCTCAACTGGCCGTCCTGAGCGGGGGTCGTCTTCAATCGACTCCCGACCATGTTTAAAAAGACCATGCCACTTATAAATCATTGATTTACTAGGGCACTGTTCCCCATAAACGGTTTCCATTTCATTGAATATGGTTTGAGCGCTCTTTCCTTGCTTTGGAAGGAACTTTATCACAGCACGGTGTGCAATTTCCTCCATAGTTTAAGTTTTCTTCCGGATTGACTTGTTGCTTTAGGGCTGCAACTTAACTTATATACTAATGAGGAGTTGCCAATCAGAATAACACCTAGCGAGAGCCCCTATCCCTATTCCATCCCCTCCATTCCACGAACTTCTGGACCTCCCCTCGTATGTGTAGATGTATTACGCTGATTAAAGTTAATTAGCGGTAATTAATTATTAATTAAGTTATTTGTCAATGCCTAATCGGACTGTATGTTAACTATGTAACATTAAATGAATCACCTACACTTAATTTAAGTTTAAAGAAAAACAAAATTCATGGCTTACTAGGGAGTGAATTTAATCGGTCATACGGTGTAATGTAACACATTATTTGTGTACTGGACAAAAGTTTTATTGACCAGTCTTGCATAGCAATTGATTATCTGAAAATCTGTAGGGCATTCGATTACCTAAGTAAAACATGAACATTACTCTTTTCTTATATGTTTAGAAATAACTACTTTAAAAAACTAAATTGCACTATCCCAAGCTAGACTAAATTTCATCCGTGCAATGCGGATGCAAGCGAACAATAGACGTTAACGGTGAAAAGACCAATAATCGATTTACGCCAACTCAATTAGAACGACTATCAAACTACTATACGTCTTACTACTCAAATCGTCGAAACAATTTAGTAACTAGGTTAAATAGAGTCGTTAAATTAATTTATCGATCCAATAAGTCCTCGACGAATTAATCATATCGCAATTAATACGCGACACCAATAATTCCCATGCATAAATCTAATTTCGATAATACGTTCGCTTTAGTTCGTACCGCACATTCCTGCTTGCTTCAATATAGTTTCAATATAGTGTTTCGTTAAATATAGAAATCCTAAAAGAATTTGAAACAATTGCAAAAATCTGCGCAACAATTTGTTTGATATGAGATGTGAAAGATAGAAACAATACGTCTGAAAAATTTACATAGAATTATTACGGATTTAGCGATTTATTTATTTGAACATCCAATAGAGTACATCTATATAAAGAACCAGTAAAAGTTATCAATTGTATATAATAATAAAAAAATACGTGAAAAGTAAACACTGATTAAAAAGAAAACTTACAACTAAGCTGCAACAATTAATAATTTCATGTTACTTAAATGTTTGTGTAGCAGGCAATGGTATTAAAAGAAAAGGAATGCTATTCTCCTCATCTCTTTAATATGTATAAAATGAATAATCGCAGAGCAACACGGGAAAGAAATTACGGGGCAATTTCTTAAGCTGAGCGTATGAAATATAAAACATGAAGTTATATCTAGCAGAAAAGTGAGGCACAGTAAAGAAAAGTTGTGATAATAAATCAGGCAAATCGACATTGTTATGTATTAGAATGAATATAAGATTTATCCAGTGTAATTATCTTCTTATATCTAAGGAGTACACATTAAATTTTTATAGTAGCACATGAGTAATATCCGAAGGTTTTACATAGGTAGGTGCCTACCTGCTTAAGTTACAGATATTTGAGGCACTTCTTATTTCCACTGCCGTTTTAAAGGGATCCCAAGTAAGAGAACCGTATTATTAAGATTACATCAGACAAACATGACAATTGGGATCTTTTTTATCATTACACCTACATTCTTCCTATGTGTAACTTTAAAAAGATACTTATCAATGCATTAGAGGCATGGCATGCAACCAGTTATACACTAGTAAAGGATTTTTCTATAGCTTAATAATTAAATTAGCTTGCATTGGAGAGACAAACATAAATCTTAAATTAAATGCATTTTATTGAAATGTGGATAACTAATTTAAATAATGAGTAAGTGCAACAAAGACGAAAAGGTGGCAATGATAATGTGGTATCAGAAGAATAATAGTTTAAAAACAGTTAGAAAAATGTTTCCAATTAATTATCCTGACAGGTCTATATCTTGTGCAAAAACAATTCTAAGCATTTTTACCAAATTCAAAGAAGATGGTTGTCTTCTAAATTCCCACAAAGAAAGAAATAAAACTAATCGCGTTTTAACTGAAGACATGAAGTCGAATATCCTGTATTATGTAGAGAAATGGCGTGTCGGATCGCTATTAGATGTAGCCAAACATTTTAGAATACAGTTCGGTGTACAAAACCCCGAAAAAATTTAAATATAAGCCGTACAAGCTGTCAAACCATTAACAGTTTATCGACGAAGACAAAGTAAAGCGAACTGATTTTTGCGAGGTAATGTTTAATATGTTAAATGAAAATGAAGAGATTTTAAATAAAATATTTTTTACCGGTGAATCCATCAAAAAATACAAAATTTCTTTTCCATTAGACCGTTAGACATTGGTCTCGTACAAATCCTCATGCTGAAAACCTGACCCAAATGCAGTATCCTCAAAAAGTCAAGTCTGGGTTGGAATAATAAGCGACAGATTTATCGGTCCATTTTTTTATTGACGGTAACCTCACAGCAGCAAAATAGCAGAATCAGTTGCGACACCACATCGTTCCATCAATTGAGATACTGAATATTGATGTACGTTGGCTCCAAATTAATGGGCCTGCGCCAGATTCCACAAACGCCACCAGGAATTTTTTTGAATGACACATTTCAAAGATCGTAGATTGGCAGGTTTGGTCCTATATCATAACTCCCGAGATCAGCCGATTTACCTCCGAATGATTTCTTTCTTTGGGATTATCTAAGAAGCAAAATTTACAACTTGCAAATACGTAAGTTGGACGAACTGATATACCGTATACGTACTGCATGTGATGGAATAAATCCAGAATTTATTTGGAATACCTTGCGTTGCTTTTAAGATCGTACTGTTTATTGCCTTCATAAAGGAGGAAACTATGAAAAGTTACTATAAAAGTAGATTCCATTTTTGTTATGTTGTTTTTGTTTGTCTTAATTAATCCTTAAATAATATGACGTCTTGATCAGATTTGCAGAATGGTTATTTTATTCGCATAAAAGAGATCTGTGGTACCACTGGTAACTGGTTTCGCCGGGAATTCAGGGTTCTACCTCATTCAATATAAGTGTATGACCGGTTGTCTACTATCCTTCTAATTGATTGACATCTTAAGTTACACATAGGAAATGAGTGCGTTATGATAAAAAAAGAACCCGGTGTAATACACAAGGTAATGGCTACGCATGCGAAAAACTGTACAAACGTAAAACTCCGAGACGAAGCTTACTTTCCGGACATTCATCGTATATTCTCATTATAACGTTATTTTTAAACGATGAGTGTCGAATTGCCTGAATAAAGCAACTGAATTTAATCCATCTCCATGATACTTAGATCTACTGCGAACATTAAGAAGATGTTGCTTAAAGCATTACCCATAATTGACTATATGTCGCTTTCTAAATTCCTTTGTTTACCAATATAACCCATTTCGAAGCTGATATTAATTTCCCCCTAATACCGTCTTGAATGCCGATGCCTTTCAACGCACAGGACCGCTCACCACCAAACACCGTTCAAGGAATGTTTATCATCGCATGAATTATGTAGCGTCGATCGAACACGTGCCGATTCATTTCATGGAATTCAAAAGCAAAGGGTCGGATTGCTAATGTGCTTTTATGAATGTGAATATATACAGCAGTTCCAGCAAAAGGACTCTCTATAGTTCGTATATATCTATCTCCAACTCGAGCATTTGAGAGAAAAATAATGTTAGCTCATTGCTTGTATTATTTATTTTATGTACACTATAATGTTATTATTTAATAGAGAATATGAGCCTTAACAACTATATATCGGGACGGTAGTGTCCATGGTACAAAATATAGAAAATTTTGTATATAATTTAGAACATCTTTCGCCTAAGTTTAGCTTCAACAGAAGTATGGGTGTTCATTTATCATTGTTCTACATTTAACTCAAATTAGAATAAGTGCAATATTTCGTTGACAACTACGAGGACGACCTGAAATGTTGCCGGAATCGGCAAGAGATCGCGCACGAAGGTTGATTCATTGGGGGCCAAGGGCCAACTGTCAACATTTCAAACCTCTTCTTGAAGGATATTCCAATGCTGTTTCTTGGAAGTAAGATCGACGTTTCGAACTCCTCTATCAAATTCAGTTCACAGTAATTCAATAGATCTTCTGCTGGGGTGTTATTCGTGAGGAATCTGGACGGTCACGGTTCTCTAAGTCCCCTGTTTCTTGATATCGGCGATTTACTGGCAAAACCTTCTTTATGCAAAGCTATTATACTGAATCATTTAGCAACATCTATTGATTTACCACGAAGCATTTCGAACGGTGTTGTTCACTTACTGTAGCGCTGATCACAATAATATCCAAACTGAACTATTGAGAGTTTGGTAATCGCAATAAACGTTCGAGCCGGACAGGAACGAGCCCTATGAGAAAGAGGGGATACAATCGAATCTTTACCTGCTTGGTCCCATCAATGCAACTGATCTAATAAATAGACTAGAATAATCCGCTGTTACAATACTTTAATGCAATAAAGCATATTGCATTAAAGTATTGTAAAACTTGTAAAACCTTGGCCAAACTTATTACGGACGGTAGTGTACATTAACACTACTACATATTAACATAACTAGTGAATCAGAGTGACCGTGCGTGTTAGCCGTGAGAAGATAAAAACTTAATTTACTCCTGATGCTAAGCCTTTGTTAAGATACGCTTAGAATATGCTTGTTAAGTGTTAACTTGGTATCAAAACATATGCCAATATCTTTGTACTTTCTCTGTACTCTGTACACAACGTGTTAAAAGTTCACCGCCAACATTATATGTATAGAACTGCTCTGTTTTGCACAATATTTAGTGGTAAATGATCCTCCAAACACCAAAGATGGACATATAGCAGACCACTCTGCAAAATGTCAGCATTTGCAGTGGAATATATCCTGTGAAAAGTTTTAAGGTCATCAGCGTATAGTAGACATTTAGAGAAAGGCTGGTCAGGAAGGTTACTGATGAATATATTAAAAAGTGTTGGTCGAAGAACAGAGCCATGCAGCACACCCGGAAGTGACAGATATAAGGCCGACCGAGAACCACAGTATTCAACACAATTGGCATTCCTGCTCGGATAGGATTGCAGTAATAGTATCACATTGTCGGAGATACCCCGTACATGCAGTTTGTGTAATAGAAGTTTGATGTTAAACCCTATGAAAAGCCTTAACAAAATCTATATAATAAATATGACATTTTTCTGAGCACCTAGAACGAAGGCTTCGGATGCATCATGAGAAAATGCGCACAAGTTGGACACTGTTCATCTACCTTTAATAACACGTAAAAGTTTATATACAAGTTCTACTATGTCTACATTTATATTCTTATTTTTTACAAGTATACATATGTACATATGTGCATGTAAATAAATACAATAGATACGTTATGTGATAAATTCATTACAAAATAGAGGCGGTATTATTATATTCTTAGTATCGTTATTACGAAACTAAATTCAGTAAATCCGTTTGCTTTTCGAATAAAAAATGTTTCCCCTTTCGATGACTCATCGATCGATTAATAATTTAAAGCAATTTTACAACGTAACTCGCTTTTGAATAACTTTACATGTTGGCGTGTTTGCTGGATAGATCGGATAGAACGCATTTATAGTCTATAACAGTGAACAAGTGTATACTCTGTTGATGCGACTAAATCCGTAGATGTGGGAAACCTCGTGCGAGAACGTAGCGTATTAATGCGGCCGAATGAATAGCACTCGAGTTTATAGCGTGTTTGTCGCACGCTCTCCAACTAGAAACGCTTAATATTCGCGCCGACCCAAAATTCGGTTGGAGAGAAAGATAGTCTGCCTCAAGAGAGAGAAAACCAGACGCAGATATATTCGGATTTCTGTAATGAAAGATAAATATTTGCATGTCGTTTAGCGATAAATAGAAAACGGAATTTTAGTAGTTTTTGTACTAAAGCAAATAGCAATGGTTAAATATGTAATATAGTTGTTGTTTAAGAGTGTGTTTTGTCTAACAAGTCAGGCGGTTTCGCAAAAACGGATAAAATCGAATGTCGTGCAGTGATAAAGCACTTCTGGATGTCTGGGAAGGCGGCCACGGAAATTCGAAATATTTTACTAGAGGTTCGTGTCGGATGTGCTCCATCATTTTCGACCATCAGCTTCTGCGTGAGCGAGTTCAAACGTCGCCGTACAAGCACAAGTGACGAACTATGTGATGGACGCCCAAAAACCGCTAGTAAGTAAGTAATGTGTTAGTCGATCGCCGATTGAAGCTGAAAGAGATAGCAGAGACAACAGGCATCCAAGAAGAACGCGCTGGCCATATCCTCCACGAAATTTTGGGTACGAAAAAGCTTTCGGCGCGATGGGTACCGCGTTTGCTCACAGCGGAGCAAAAACGAAATCGGGTGACCGCTTCGGAGGAGTGTCTGGTCAGGATCGAACGCAATCTAAGGGTTCATGCGTTTCCTAACCGTGGATGAGACTTGGATCCACCACTATACATACCGGAAACCAAGAAACAGTCGAAGTAGTGAACTTTTCCGGGCGAATCGGCTCCGAAGGAAACAAAGACCGTTCCGTCGGCCGCAGAGGTCATGGCGACCATTTCTTGGGATTCTCAAAGTCTGATCCTCAGCGACTATCTACAGAAGGGAAGGTCGGATCACGGGGCAACACTACAGCGATTTATTGACCCGATTCGATGCCGTATTGAAGGAGAAACGTTCTCGTTTGCAGCGGAGAAAGTGCTTCTCCACCATGACAATGCACCACATAGTCGTATCCAAATTGGAGTTGCGCTACGAATTAGTCTCTTATCTTCCATATTCAGCAGACCGAGCCCCCGGCGACTTTTTCCTATTTCCATTCCTGAAAAAATCACTTAGAGGAAAGAGAGTTGCCTCAAATGAGGAGGTCATCGCCGCTACAGATAGCTACTCTGCAGACCTCGAAACATCCTACTTTTCCGACGAGTTGAGGAGACTGAAGCACCGTTTCAAAAAGTATATTGATCTTCGAGGAGGCAACATCGAAAAATAAAAATAAAGAGCCACACCAATACCGTGTATTTCTTGTCGATTTCGGAAACATTCAGATGTCGACCTCGTATGAACAAATTGCTATTTACAATTTTTTCTTTGTGAAAGTAAAATAAATAAAATGCGTTAAGAATCATTAAAGGCCCTCATGAGATTCTAACCAATTCATTTCAGATTCCGAACTACTTAAAGATGCAATAAATTTTTAAAGACCTTCCCCTACATGTACCTTTCCTCAACTTTTTTAGTATGTTTACAATCTGTCTGCTACAAATTCGGAGTAGTTTCAGCAAAATGCTCATGTAATCAATTCCTCGGAATTACAACTTCCATCCGCCAGGGGTCATTGATACTATTTATTTATTTACTCGTAATATTGCAAGGACTTTATTTTTAGTGTATCACATCAACGTACTGTACATAATATAATAACATTTTCTCACAAGTATTTCGTATTGTTGTAATAATCTAACGTTAGCATCTAAGTATCATATCTTACCTTAGCTAAAATTACAAATTTCCGGATTTGAAGTTCTCTATCTCCCTAGAAACAGCACTTTGTAGAGTAGGAAATAAGGAGCCTTACGTAATTTAAATAAATCATGGATCTTTTAAATCAGGAATATTTTTATCTTAAGGTGTTTATTTCTTCACGAATATATTACACGTTTTTTGTTAAAAATAAACAATGTTTAGTTAAATGAAAACATGATTTTAATGTTTGTACATGCAACGATTCCTTTGTTCTCCTTTGTTTTCTTTTTTCAATTAAACAACGACCTCTTTAAATCTCTGCAAAAAAGAAAATAACAAAAACCTCCTTTTGTTTGGAAGGACGCACATTAGCTTTAGCGACTACAAAATTGTTTTCGCTCTGCGGTATTCCTTTTTGTTTCTTCTATCAAATCCGTCAGCGCGAAAAATGAAGGAAATTTCGTTGTGGGCGAATTTTAAATTGCCGGCGTTTCTTTTCTTTCTCTTGGTTCGGCGAGAAAGATAATGGGTTGGAAAACTTTAAAAATTGCAGTAGACGAAAGGGATACAGTGCGGAGCGGATTATATATCGAAAAAGAAATCGTTTAACCCGACTTGTTGTATGAGATCGTCCTTCAACGTTCGATGTTTTGATATGTAAAGTAGCGAGAAATTAATGAACACTTTAGCCTAGGTCGAATTAGACTTTTTAATACATATATCTATTACTGTCGATTTTATGCTTACACGATCGCATGTTATATACGCTTCTGCAAGCACGGAATAATTCTGTTGAATGAAGTACGGGTTTTAAAAGTTTAAAGCATACAGCAGTTATTTGCGAGAACTATTCAAGCTTGTAGAATAAAAGAGGAGTTGAATAAATGGTTTCAAAAAATTTGGTTTCTATTAACAAATTTTATTTAATTTACAACTTGGTGATAACTCCTTTGTCTAGGTATTCCCCTGTATGGGCTCAGCCTACGAAGAAACTATTTTTTTTTTCGAAATAAATGTACGTTTATTTAATATGTGAGTTGTCTTTTAAGATTCGGATACACAGCTGGAATAAAACAGTAGATAGCTTTTATGTTATTGTTTCTCGTCGTGTTGTTAAAAGTTATTCTACTTGTTTGTCGGTATATTGCGTTTTTGAGGACATCTGACGACTGGAACCTTTAATCACGCGGGCCGTTGTTGATTTTCGGAAAGGTAAGGAAATCGTTGGAACTGTACGGAGGCTGGTCTAACAATGGACCCTTTGTTGCTTTAAAAATTCAGTTGTCTTGCGTGCTGTGTGCGAACTTGCTTTGTCTTGGTGGAGGATGATTCGTCATTCGGGGTTGGTTCTTCGAAGCTCAGTGATAACTTGCGACAAACAAATGATTATATACCAATCGGCAGTTCTTTGATCTTCTAAAGAAATTGTTGCTATGTGACCTTTTTAGGGACACTTCCAGAACGGACGACTTTTGTCTGCTTTTTTCATCTTGGAGAATCCAAATAGCCGACTGGCGTTTATTTTCTGACTCGTATGGGTAAATTCTGGATTCATCATCTCTGGCGACGTTGTACACGTTTTTAGAGTTCCGGACATTGAAGTCGTCTAGAGTTTTTTGACATCAATTTACTCTAGCTGCTTTGCGCCAACTCTGCGGGGTGTTTTTGTTGAGATAATTGTCCTCGAAAGTTATAAAAAGAGGTTCTCGGTTTAATTTAATTTTTCAACTAACTGGACAACTTGTTAGTGGCACCCTCTATGTCCTAGTATGCAAAACTCAAGAGACATTCCTTGTATCAATGCTATGAAGTACAGCAAGAAAAAAGCAAAAGCAAAAGATACAATTTTTACCAAATATTTAAGTAATTTTAGTGTCTATTTTAAGAACTCACTAGTGTTAGATAAACATCTTGCCATCAAATTTTCTTCATGATTTTTTTAAAGGTTTTCAGTTGGTCATCTCTAATCTTGTTTAGGATGATGTAGATTTTTAGAATCTGCGTAATAACACTTTCATATACAAGTGCGTATGTCGTTTCCGGTACACGTAACGCGAATTGTTGAGACTCGCGAGTCTTATAAATGTTAATAGTTTCGTATTTCATTTTGCTTTCTCGAAAAACATTCACATTCAAGTATGTACGGTGAATATACAGTATTGCACAAAGACAGTTCTGCATAACTCTCTTTTTTTGACGTAAAAAATATTTCTTAGACAATTTTTGTAGTCTGAAGTCTGCTTCGATGGAATCGCCTAAGAAATCATTCCATATGCCAACCTCGTCCTTACGTAAAGGTGGTATGTTAAGAGCGTAGGTTCTGTTTGAATATCAGTTGATGTTGTCCTTAATGCATATACCATTCCAGGTATCTGCTTTATGAATGCATTTCCATCACGCTCCTTCTAATTCAGACCACAATCGACTTGCAGTTCTAGAAATTTTACGTTGCCAGTCGCTGTCAGTTGTTGACCTTAACATATACATGCTAACATGTATTGTTGACTTTAGCCGTGCAAGCCTATGTATTCATTACAATGAATTGGTGTATTTAGACTGTCAATAACACTAATGCCCGTAGCTGCAACCTTTTCTTCAAAATGAACACTAAGAAGATTGTGTTTTGCTTTTATCATTCTTCACTGTAACAGTGTGATGAACAGTTTTCTGTTTCCTATTCTGAACAGTATTTTCTTGCAACTTCTGTTTAACCAAATTATAAATAATTTTTTTGGTAAATTGGTGTTCAATAGTATACCTTTGCATTTTTGTTAGTGTTAGTGTTTACTCTTGCCACCAATCAAATGGCATGTGGTATTTTAAATACAACGGACATAAATGTCGGAAAATTTAAAAAATAATCTCAATTTATTAGTAATTTTACCACAATATGTGGAATTATCACATGTCACATGGTAATCGTATGTTCCAAGTTTAATCAAGCATTTAATACACTAATAAAAATTAATTTGCGTCAGCGCACTTTAATTTTTTTACATTATACGGTGTATTATTACTTATTACATTTCAAATGAAGAAATTATATTTCATTCGTAAAAGTCTATGTTTGGTATTATTCGTCGCTGCATAGCAGTGTCGTGCAGTTTAGTGTATCATGTAACACAGCGTGTTAGGCGACGCAGTACAAAAGTTATAAATTATCCGTGTATTTTGTGATACCCTTTGCCTTTAATTGCTAAAATTTGCCTTTAGATATACACATAGAGACTTTCAAAATAGTACAAAACAATATACTTCTCGTAAAAACTAAGGAAAATGTTTCCAGATATAAAAGCTTGTATTTTGAAAACTCCACGAAACTCTTATGGCTAGCAACATTATTGATCGCTAATTTTTGTTCCATCATCCATTTTTTTCACTTTTTCATTAGTATGTGAATGTGCTCGAACGGAAGTAGAAGTACATTGCGAAGTCACGTTCAGGAACCTGTCGAATTTTTCTTTTTTATCGAGAGAGCTGACCTGTTTTAAGAAAATCGGGAAGATCTCATTATCGAAGCGTAGAACTAGAAGGCTAACTGTCGTTTGTTAACATAATCTCTTATAAGACCTCCTTTAATAAGGTGGAAAGGTGGAAGATATCGCTCAACCGTTTTAACTCTATTTCAGCGGATAACTGCAGTAATGAGAAATAGCTAGCTTTAGGTAGCTTGATTTGATAAGTAATTTTAGAAATATAATATGCTTATGCGTTTATTTAATACCCTGCTTAATACCAGGTACACGAATAAGCTTTTTCCGGTTTAACTAAGAGATGGTGCCAGTGAAAGGTAGGCAGCGTATTATTTTGAAAAATACGTCATTTTGTGCTTCTGACATTTAAGCTACAAACACACACAAATTGAGTCCTACAGAAATTAGCGCCTTTACACTATCGTTCAGTGACCCTATCGAGTTTTGTGCCGGAAAGAGAACATTTGCGTCACTCATTACTTTTCTTATTTAATCAAAAGAAAAGGGCTGTTGAAAGTAATCGCTTGCTGGTAGAAACACAATGGTTAACACGCTCCATCGATTAAAACATGGTATACATGGTTTTGACAATTTAAAAGTAGTGATTCCAACGTGGAAGACTGAACGCTTCGCGTGAAAGGAAGTTTTTTTGATGAATGGAATGTTTAAGAAGTTTTTGTTTATTTTTCTTTAGAATTAATGTTTTTTCACTTTTAGACTTGTAATCGCTATTAATAAAACGCACAAAAAATTAGTAAATATTTTCTCGTTTTTTTTTAAATGTATTTGCGTGACCGAACTATACTTCATTCACGTTAAGAATGCAGTAGATAGCGCTACGATCGGCGGCTGTATTACACTGGTGAAATTTAACCGATGGAACTGTCAAATGACAACATCGTAAACATCAAAGTTTGGTTATTGAAATCTTGCATAATAAATGGGAAGTTTTTCATATTTTATGTGCAACGTTATGGTTATATGACCTGGTAAAATAATACCGCAACAATAAAGTAAAAGCAACATCATTTGCAATACAAATGTATCCTTCGGTTATTTCATTTACCGAAATAGTTGGAGCTTGTTTAATTATGTTAAAAAGTAAATGAGAATGCATTTGGTGTTAATCGAAGACAACATAAATGTCATATGACAAGCTTTAAAATGACAATATTGCCATGGATAAACTTGAAGCAAAAATATAACTTTGACATGAGTGGTTATATACATAGTGTTATACCGTCATTTGTTAAGAAGTAAATCTCTCCGTTGGTAATCTCCATCAATTTTAAAAGAGAAAGTTTCAATGGTATGATTGAAACTAAGCAATTCAATATATACAAGATAAAGCCAAACAAGGAGGAATGTTGCTGATTATGAACAATACATAATGGGCTCAACGGGACTGTATCCAAGTCCATTGAATGGTTTCAAAATATATGCCAAACACACAACATCCTTAAATCTTGCATAGAATTTGGTTACTTTCACTGGTGAAGTTGAGCTGTTCAGTGAAAAAGAAAACAGCGGTGCAAATATCTTTGTCTACTGTAGCCCGACTGCGGTAAAACCAATTTACATTTTCAACGACAGTACAATCAAAAACTAATTGCATGCATATTAATGACTACAATAAAATATCAAATATATTAGTTAATTATAAAAATCTCTTAACTGCACATATTACAAATTTATATAGTTGTCTTCTCTTTATATCTACAATAAATTTAATAAAAAAGATGTCTTTACTGTTAGCATTTTATTTATAAAATAACAAATGAAATAAACATATGAATTTGATTTATAAACAAATAATTTCAATTTATTTAATTTTCTAATGCTAGTTAAATACCGACGTCTCCATAGCACAATGTCTTGTTGTTACATTAGCACGCTGTTTCGATTTCTTTTTAACCACATAAATCCTAACAGGGCAAATTGTCATATACAGCAATAACCTGCAAAGGATTAATAAGTTGGTTTAAATCGAAGGTCAAAATGTATTATATTTACATTCAATAATTTTGTACATGTAGGCAAGTCATTTCTTAAAAAGAATGAATGGACATGTCGCCTAATTACAGATTTTTGAGTTTCGTGTAAGTGATCGTATATTGTTTCTCGAAGGCGTTTCTTAGGGGGCGAGTTGGGAATTTATCTTGTATTAATCTCTTTGGCATTGTTCTCATACTATTCCTTCACTTAAACCAAGTCATGTTGCATTCAACAGACGTTGACTTGCAATTTTCTTGCTTCAATTGTACAAATAAATTGTACGCCATTAGCCTCTGCCTGCTGCCAATATGTTTCCCTTCAGGGTTTTTCAATGGTCCTACAACTGAATGTATTATTGCTTCCTCGGGCACTCCACACCGCACATGTACACTATTATTCAGAGCATGCGTTTCAAAAACTGTTGGATAAGTTTGAGAGTTTGGGTCAAAATTACAGGCAATGAAACTAAAACATTCTTGAGAAGAGGTCCCCTATTAATTTTTGAGGCATGAATGCCACAAGATTATCGCATAACTAGGTACCTCTTAAACTTTCCCAAATTTAGGTGACGTACAACAACAGTCCCATTTACTTTTGACAAACGCAGAAGTGCGACTAAGGAAGGCTTTTCTCAACGAAATACAAACTCTATGCAGGGTAGGATATTGTTTTTTAACCTTCTACTAATTAAACATTTATTGATAATCAACTAAATATTTAGGACGATTGCAAGTGCTCCTTAAATAAGACTAAAAAATGACCAACACCTCATTCCTCAAGCAAAAATTTAATAGGGCGCTACATATTACCAAAGTTTATTGTCTAGAACATAAAGATAGTGTAAAAAGGGCACTACATTGCCACCCAGACGTCCTATCAGCCAAATGGAAAATAGACACTAACTAATTTAGATCCAAAGTGGGGGCTCGGTTATGTTCTTACAACTACACACTTCATGAATTATTCATTTACCCGTGTATACGCGGGAGGAACCGTTCACTTAGCGAAATGGCAACTAACTTCCAATAAGGATAAAGTATAAATTGCGATATGGTCTCCTAGATACGATGTAGTTTGGATAACGTTCCTACGGTCCCTTCGCGTTTGGCCAACGTTGCGGAAGAATTTGCATATAAACTAGAATTTAATAACGGGACGAAGTGTCGCACGCAATAGTCCATGGTGATTTGAATTTAATAAAGTCCGATCTGCGACTTGTGGTACAATGCATGAAGTTTGGTTTATGGAAAATCCGTAGGTAATTTTAGATTTGTCCGTAACAGGACTCATAATAACTTAATTTTGGCAGGTTGAATAATTTTCGAAATTTGGGAGATACTCCGGAATACATATAAACTAGAATCGTTTCAGGAGAGTTTACACGTGTAACATATGGGCTGAAAAGTCCCGGGCCTAACACATAGATGACGCTAGTTTTATTGCAGTCACCTTTCTTTCAGTTAGTACTAACCTTCAAAAGACAGCTGTTAAAATTTCATGATATTCCATTCATTAGTTTGTGAGTTATTGTGCTAAGAGTCACGCTACTTTTGTTATTTTCAAAACAATGGATCAAAAACAATTTCGTGTTTTAATTTTACACTGCTTCTTGATGGTAAAAAAATACCGTTCAAGCGAAGCAATGGCTTAAAAAGTGTTATGGGGACTCCGCTCCATCAGAAACAACAGTAAAACGTTGGTTTGCTGACTTCAAACGTGGTCGTAGAGACACCGATGATGCAGAACGCAGTGGACGTCCAAATGAGGCGGTAACACCAGAAAACATAAAAAAAATCCACAAAATCGTTTTGAATAATCGAAAAGTGAAGTTGCGTGAGTTAGCTGACATCGGAAGGATATCAAAAGAACGTATTGGCTTTATATTGAATGATCATTTGACTATGAGAAAGCTCTGTTCAAAGTGGGTGCCGCGTTTGCTCACTGTTGACAAAAAACAAGAAAGTGTTGATGATTGTGAGCAGTGTTTGGCCATGTTTAAACGTAACAAACCGGAATTTTTGCGTCGACACTGGATGAAACATGGATCCATCACTTCACAAGTTCTTAATTCGTTCTTAGAATTTAGCTGCTTACATATTTATACCGCTTTACCTGGTGTCTATTTTATTCTGTCACCCTACTGTAGATAGCATGAAAAAAAAATAGGAATTTGCAAAATATCATGTAAAGATTGTGGTCAAGTATACTTAGGGCCGACAAACTGATCTCTTAAAATTAGATACAAAGAGCATTTGGCTCGTCTTAACTTCAGAAGGTACGATAAATCTAGTGTCGCCCTATAAATGCTAAAAAGAAATCATAATGTTAATAATAGAAAGCTATTTCGAAATACAAATAACAGTGTTTATTTAAATTGTTATCAAGGCATGGAAATTTATAAACACAAATACGCTTTGAAGAATATGGACTTAAGCCCTCCATATTCCAGCTTTTATTCTTCATTAAATAGTTGATGACCATATGCAGCCCACCGTAACTTTAATAGGGTGAAAATAATGTAGTTTTGGTTTAGTTTGTTAGGTCAGTATTACTGCTGAAGATGGTAGCTTAGTTGTCGAGACACGTGCCTAGTTTTTAGTGAAGTGTTGTAGTTAGAGAGATATTTTCAGTATTTTTTTCTTTTTCTATTTTAAAAGACAAGAGCAAACGCTTCCAACGTTTTTGTTACAACCCCAATTCGTAAGCGAAAATAGTGTTTGAGTATTTCTAATGGACCTCAACAATTACATAGATTTGCGAATTTACATTACGATAGTGTTAAGGTATAACCCCTAAATTCAACAAATACCGCAGAGCGTATGTACGTGATTTCTGTACTAAAGCGTTTCACAAATATTTAAATAACTCCACAATGGCGTTTGCGTGCACACCGCGGGTTCACCTACCTTGGATAATGTTGATTTACTATTATTCTCCCCGAACACCCAAAGGTAAATAATGTATTGCGGTGTGGGATAGCTTTTGTTCGCGAGTTGTTAATAATTATACAGGTGTATTGGAGTATTAGCTGTGCGCGCTATGAAAGTTATTACAACGGTAATGTATTTTAGAATTACGCGTGCAAAAAATTATTGTTTGAGCAGCGTATATTTGTTTATTATTTATATGGTCTGTGGCTCTAGTATATAAAAGTGCTGTATATGAAAAGCAATTTTATAGGTGCAACTCTAAATAAATCAGCAAAATTCTGGCATCGCATTGGTAGTGGAATATAGCGAATTCCAATTTTCAAAGAAAAATATCAACAACGAACCTTTATAGTTCCATATGTGAACTTTTCAACAGAATATTTGGTTTTCCTAATGTCTTCAGCAAATTATGCTTCGAGGTTAATACTGAAATACAAAGAAACACCTCGTTATCGCAGATTTTAGTTATTCGATGCAATCGTATTGTTTATTATACTACTACTGCTACTACTACTTACTAATATTTCCCAAAGATTTTCGATGGGGTTCAGATCGGATGATGAAACCACTGGAATTATAGATAGCTGCATTGTCTTGCTGAAATATTCAGTCTTGCGTCAACAATTGTTTACCAAAGTTAGAACCATTTCTAGAAGTTCAAGTTAAATTTCTTTTCGTCAGAGAATATGATGTTGTTCCATTAATTATTCTATCTCATACGATCTTCCGCAAATTTAAGTCTTGCCTGTTTATGTGTCTCTTTTAAAAGTGGTATTGAAACCTTTTTTAATCACCGAAAACATTTACTGCCGGATAAAATTTGTTGTGCACGTCTGTTAGGTATTGGTAAATTTGAATTATACCTTATTTATGAATTACGTTACCAGAAGAAGCTAACCGAACTGTCCACGAACGCTGCTTTCTAGTTAGGGTTTGATTACTTCCTTTAGGACGATTTTTGGTGTATGAAATGCCGAACTTCATAAAACTGTTGAGGAGATGATGGGATCGTCCTATTTTCTTGGCGATGGTTTGGTTTGCCTGATTTCGTAGGATATCTGTCCAACTCTGTGGACCTATAAAAATGTCTCTGTTTTGTATTACCATTATTGTAAATATTCTCTGCATAAAATATAATCAATTCTTTAATGTTATTATTCTGTTCAAAGGTCCACACGAAACTATAGAAATTTCGTTGAATGTATTGCTTAATAAGATAACTTTTCGTATTTAAAAACAAGAACTAAATTTTTGTTTGTCTTTCTTTCTCTGCCTCAAAGAAAAAGATTGAAGAGTTCAACAAAAAATTTTCTTCGTAGGATTCAGTAATGAGATTCAGGGAAAGCAAAGTTTTTGCATGACGTGCAGAGGATATTTTACATTTCTGCTACTAGAAAAGATAAAAATAAATATCCGATATCTAATTCACTGCTACTAGTGGATACATCTATATTTTACAGGAATGATAAATTAAAAATTGCCAAAGGAAATTTTTTTCAATATTTAAGTTCTGTTTAGTAGCGTATAATTACAGCTGCGAGCAAATGTTATAAGCACCCTAATCAAACATTTGTTTCGCGCAGCAGGTAGCGCTTCTTAGAACAAGGGTACTGCGAACTTATACCTGGTCGTTATCTAAAGTAGAAATTCCTAGAAAATATAAATTACGAAGCTATATAAGACAGAAATTAAAATTTTTAGGTTGAGTAATATATTGTGCGTAGAGAGAGAAGCGTCGTTTGTCGGTTTCAAAAGTTCATTTAGAGTGCGGACCTTCTTTTGTAAGTTTGTGTATACACAATATGCCAAAAAAGTCCCAAATATCTAAGGCTTTACGAGGACAGATAATTTTATTGCACAAACAAGGATTGTCACAAATAAAAATTGCTAAGATAAAAAAATGTTCGCGTTGTGCAGTGCAAAACACAATTAGCCGCTACCAAAGAACTGGAGAGTATCATAATCTACCCAAGAGCGGTAGAAAACGTGTAACGACTGTGCGAGAAGAATAGGCACAAATTCGCGATAGCGATTTCTGTAGAGCTCCGCGCTCAACGAGACGCACCAATCTCTGTGCATACGGTAAGAAGAAGGTTACCTGCGGCGTATTTACCTGCCCGGAAACCGCGACACAAACCTTTGCTGACCGAGCTACACCGCAAGCAACGTTTTACGTGGGCAAAGAAGTACCGACATTGGACTGTAGATGACTGGTACAAAGTACTTTGATCCGATGAATCTAATATAGACGTAAATGCTTAAAAATATTCCATAATCCTTACAATATACCTAATTGAACTCAGCGCCCCTACTCTTCTCACCAAAATAGAAATATTCGAAAAGTTAACGTCCTTCGTTTATTCTGTGCAGGTGCACAGCGTTTCCGGAGCAAGTTATGTTCGGAGGAGATCCGGCGAAGCATTTTCCCCAGAGTGTGTTTTACCTACTGTTAAACACGGCGGTGGAAGTATTATGATTTGGGGGTGTATGTCTGCACAAGGTGTAGGGGAAGTCCATGTGTGCGAGGGCAGCTACATCGGGATGTTGGAAGAGCTTCTCGAACCATCAATTGTCAGATTTTATGATATGTACTCAGAGGAGTATTACTTTCAGCAAGACAATGCCTCTTGCCACAAGGCTCGACCTGTAATGAAATGGTTTACTGATAACCAAGTGAAGATTTTGGACTGACTCCCACAATCGCCTGACCTCTCACCTATTGAAAATCTATGGCACACATTGAAGGACAGGGTTTGTAAATAGAACCATGCCTCTAAAGAAGCCCTAAAGCAAACAGTGTTTATGAAATTGGCGTCTATTTCCCCAGAAGTATGTTACAAACTGGTAGCTACTATGCCTAAAAGAATTAAAGCTGTGATGAGGGGTAGAGGATGCAGCATTAAATACTGATTTATTTAATAAAAGATTATAAACTGAATTATGTGTTTTTTTTTAGTTTCTCGTCTTATCGTAACGCTAAAAAAATTACCTTGCCATTTGCTCGCAGCTGTAAAACTACAATTTTTAACGTTCAATAACACCATTATTTAAACATTATTTTTGGATACATATGAATACAAAGACTTTTGTAGCACGTGGCGTTATTGCACTAAAAACAAAGCAATCTTAACCGCCATAACTAAGAAGGTATATGTTACAAAAACATGCATTTTCTGAAACAGTAAGGAGAAATACACGAAATAATAATATTGGCACAGTAAATTATGGTGGTACGGCTGATGAACCTTTTCGATGAGTTTTTAGCTCTAATAAATTTTCTTTGACTTTGTGCCCTAAGATTGGTGGCTTTTCTTAAGTTTTTTTGTAAGTTAGACGTGTCTAAAGCATGCGACGAGCACTTCGCATAATTTGCCGAAGATATTAAGAAACCCAAATATTCTGTTCAAAAGCTCGTATGGCACTTTAGAAATTTCGCTGAGTGTATTGTGAATAAGGGTCAAGGTGATCGAAGTTCTTTGCTAATTCTAATGAATAAGCGTCTTATTTTCGGGATTTTTACAAAATACTTCGGAAATTATGCAGGTAATAGAAATCTGACAGGAATTCCTTTACTGTTGTAAGTTTTTTTTACTTCAATGCATTATCTACACAAGGTTAAGTTAAAAGTAAGAAAACGACTTTCGTCTCTCAAAATAGCCGTTTTGAATATGAGTAAGATATATTATTTCGTAATTTATTTATATTTACTTACTTATATTTTTCTTTCATAACTTTGGGAAACCTTTCTTTGGGAAAAGATCACAGTTTTACAAAACTTTAAGAGTTTGTCCAAATATTTTCTTGCATAATCTAATTGCATAAGATAAGAAAATCCTTTGGAGGAGGGTACGGTAATATTATTGAGCTGTATCGTTGTAAGTGGAAGACGCCTTTTCGTATGGATATGACACAACGTGGATTTTCGATTTACAGATCGTCAAAATAATCATAATTGCGAGAACAAATCTTTGTATAGTTACGACGCTATGAATACTCTCACTTAAACTAGCAGCATTAACGATACAAATGGCACTTGCTAAGAAGGCGATGTCCAGAGTTAGAAAGAGTGAGTTAAATGAGAAAGCCGTCTATAGGTGGCGTTGTATGGAAAAACACGTGAAAATGTTTATCGATGTAGCGTTCAATTGTTATTTGGGTATCTCTCTCTGTGTGTTTATTGATGTCCATGCTTTTGATACGAATAAGTTAGGCCATGCCTCGCACATTTCAGATGCTGTCCGAAATGAATGCATGATAAGTGGAAAATCAATGGAGGAGTAAGTAATGATTTCAAATATACAGGATAAATTTAACATTCTTAACGGTATACATCATTTTGAAAAATATAGTAGCGCTCCTCCTCAAACAAAACCATTTTTGGAAGAAAGTATCTACGGGACGTGTACATTATTTTCTTTGTATAAAATTTACCACTCATTACTATTGTCTATCACCGATATAGCGTCTTTAGTAGTATTGTATTGATAGTGTTACAAGTTACTTATCGTTGTATTCCGTCAGCTTTTATTTACGTTTACGTTATTAACTAAGTTTTTACTTCTTAAAAACTCAAGCTTTCGATGGAAAAATCGCCTGATATGAATAATAAAATTCACAATAGCTGAGTGAAATATTGCTAATAAATGGTTTTTCTCTTGTGACTCGTCCGTTGATTGATTAATAATATTTTCTTAGCATTTCAGGATTTACTTTTTTCTCGATGCTTCCTCTACAAATGCTGTTCCTCTTCTTGCGCATATACGGGGATCTTTTTTGACCTTGTTTAAAGCACATTATAGTAAAGAGACCCAATCGCGGTCTGTTTCCTGTATTATTTGTTTCTTTGTATTTATTAATCACTTATCCAATAGTGCTGGATGATTTCTTAACTATTTTACCTATTTGTCCTGTACTATGATTTTGCTTAAATGACACGATGATACGCTCTCTTCTTGCGTTGCTAAGTTCTTGTATTTTACGACCTATTTTATCTGTTATTTTTATAAAACAGACTCAATTGTATCTGTGCATGAAGATGTACATTTAAATTAACAAAAAAGTTGATAGAACGGTACTTCCCCTATTTTTCTCCACGATACATCCGGCTAGAAGCAATATTTTATTGACTTGTTGATTCCATATTTCTCACACAGTGCCTTCAATTTTTAAAGAATATTTTGTTATAATTTTTGGAAGTATTTCTAATGCAATAGTTATTCCAGAAAATGTTTAGGTAAGCGAATACTTTACTGATACACTGTATTTCGCTGTAAACGTAAAAAGAACAAAGGTAATCTGTTTTGAAATGGGATAATTACGGGCCCTTTTGATGAATAAAAAAATAAAAATTTACTGAGGCAACGATTTTGCTTTACCTTAATATTTAATAAATAAAACGTTATACACATATAAAGCGGTTATTTTCAGAATCACAGAGGTTCGTTTTCTGTCGTAAATCAGTATATCGTGTTGTCAGCAATTGTCCTATAAAGCTCATTTGAGCGATGCTAATGTCAACGAGTTTCCAAAACATTCATTAGGCGTTCTTTCGACGAGATACAAGAAAGAACGTCGTCATCGTCCTAATAACGTTTCCCTTTAATCAAATTCCTATATACATAAAAGCTCTACCTTTCACAGTATCTCTCCCAATGTATTTTGTTTTCTTTCGCCTGGATATAAATTACAAAAATTTGTAGCACGATGCTCGTTTCACGTCAAATCAGTTTTTTGTTTGTATTACATAATAAAGAAGAGATAATTTAGAATGTTACGTATAAATAATTTACACTAATATGTTTGTAATTATGTTTGGCTAAGCGTGTTTTGTGCTACGAATTCACTAAAGCCTATACACTAGGGTGACAGAATAAAATAGATACCTACTAATTAAAAAAAGATTCTATTCTCGTTATATATACAAAATATTTTTAAATTAGACTAATATTTTGTCGATCCACCTTTACTTGCGTGAAGTGCTGCGAGTCGTCGTGGCATAGAATCTATTAAATGATTAATGGTGTCTTCTGGAATATTTAACCACTCTTCTGTAACAGCTGCCTCAAGTTCTTCCTTATTGCTGGGTGTTCGGAGTCGTTTCGCCATATTTGTCGGGATTATGTGCCAAACATTCTCTATCGGATTCATGTCTGGTGATTGGCCTGGCCATGGTAAAATTCGAATCCCCTGTTCCTCTTTCCATGCGGTTGTTGTTCTTGCTTTGTGGCAGGGTGCTCCATCCTCCATAAAAGTGGCGTCTTCTTTAGATAAAATGGCGTTGTCGAATATCGGTAGTAGTCCTTCTGTTAATATTTGGATATATTTCACCGCATTTATATTTCCGTCGCAGATTACTAATTGCGATCTTCCACCATACCATATCGCGCCCCACACCATGATGTTCACACCGCCGTATTTCACTGTCTGATGCAAAAATTTGTCATCCAGTTGCTGTGACGAACGTCTCCATACCCACGGACGACCACCATCACTGAATTGGCGGTACCTGCTTTCGTCTGAAAAAATGACAGACCGCCAAAACTCTTCAGGCTCCGTTCGCATTTCGATTGCCTAAGCCATTCGGCACCGTGTTTGAAACGCCGTAAGGAGAGGTTTTTTCCTTGCCACCCTTTTATGCACTGTGGAGGTATCGCAGAACAGTGCGCTGACTTTTCTGAGAAGTTGCCGCAAGCTCAGCTGTACTTTTTCGCGGTTCTCTTAACACTTCGCGCGCAAGCACCCTTTTACTTCTTTCAGAAGGTCCGGCACGACCTGGTCTCGGCTCCACTGTTGTTTTTTCCTTGCGTTTAAATTTTGTAATGAATTCATGACACCGAGATTACTTGTGCCTATTCTCTTATGCTATAACTTGCTTTTAAAATATATTTTCTTTTTTTGTATATATTGCGGAATATCTTACCTGTTACAGCAACAAATATATATATATATGTATTTAATCACGGGCTAGATACGAGCCAAATAGTTTTTTTTGCGAGGTGTATTTCTGTGATTTCGAGTAGTAATTAATCAGATAAATCCTCTCTGGTATATTTGATACACAGCAGATTCGAAAAATTATTAATTAAACTATATTCGACGACCTTTTAAATAAGAAATATGTCAATTCGTGTCACTTATTGCATAACTTTCTAATAATTAGAGTTGTTGTTTGTTGCCGTCTTCAAGGTAGCCCCGAGAAAGGCTGTTACTTCTCAGATTAATTATACGTTCGATGAAGACGGCAGTAGACGAACTGCCGAAACGTCGGACTATATAAGATCAACAAACGATGGAAATAGCTCAAACAACACTCTACTATGATAATCCGTCGTCAACAATATCACATCAAGCGTTGACAACTTTCTGCCATATATAATAAAATAAATAAGAAAAAATAAAATAGGGAAATGTGTTTATTTGCTGCTAAATATTCGAACAAAACAATCCCATGAGTCGGTACAATTCATTAAAGTATTGCAATGGTAAAAAATGTGCTGCAAACAATGACCACAATAGAAAACCACTAATAAGTGAACTACTTCCGGAAATGGACCGTGTCATAAGAAAAGGGCGGCAGAAAAAAGGGATGAGATCCCACCTTTCTCTTTTTTCTGTTTCTTTTCTTTCTTTTTCCTTTCTTTCGTTTCCCCTATTTTTTCTGTGACCTTTCTCTCCTCCTCTTACTTTTTCAGCTTTTCTGCTTTTTCACCCCCCTTTTTCATTTTCCCTTTTTTCGTTTTATTCCTTTTCCTCTTACTCTCATTTCATTTCTATAGAACCCATTATGACACGGTACAATTCCAGAGGTAGTTCGCTTGTTACTGACCCAGGCCGTGGAAGCCTGCGTATTCGGGAAACCACTAATTTAATTTTTAACTGAATAGATGTAGTACTGGGTTCTCATTAAGGATTTATTTCCACGTGGCTTCCGTAGAATATGCAACGGATGCAATGGTAATGTTTCGCATTTTAACAGCTAGAAAGGTAACCAAATCCACAACGATTGCAAGGACTATATGGGTGTATAATTCACAGGTTTAGCAATAAACTCCACACCACAATTTACTGCAAACGCAGTGCTTCAAAAGCACGTGGATTCTCATTATCAACCGAGTTACCGACTGAATTGTATAAATAAAGAAAAATTATTTAACATTTTCTAAAACATTTAACTGTATTATCCAGGTTATATTACCATAAAAAATTGATAAGTTTGGTTTCGGTGTAGATTTCCTATCGTTAAGTTTTACCTTATTGGAAGAGAGTGTTATGTTTATTACAATAGTTATTTTCTAGACCATTTCCTTCGACATAGGGGGTTCCTCAAGGTTTAAATTTCGGGCCGCTTCCTGTCAGGAACGGGAATAAACAGAATTATAATTCATTTTGGTGGGCCTTCCATATTTCCTTAGTCCCATATAAGTAGTGTCATTGTTATGTTGTACACTCTCGGCATATTCCTTGTTTGTTCCTTCTTTTATTGTAAGGATTATTATAGGCAACTTATATTATATTTTTCAATGTTAAACAATAATTTTTGCAAATTTATTCTATAATTGGCCTACGAGCTGATGGTCAATCAATGATTATAATGATTATTAAGGGATATAATATGACCAGAAAAGAGACAACTATCTTCCTATACGAGAATTACCCATTTAACGTTTAAGCAAGGAATTCGATTTATTGTGCAGTAGGGTGTGGTTGTTATTTCTCTACGGTGCGAATAAGTCGTTTTTCTTGAGCGTAAAACCATATCTAGGATTTTGGATTGCGAACTCGCCTATGAAGGAGGGATTGATTCACTCGGCAATGAAATTAAATCAGCTATCAACACATTAAATAACAGAGAATTGGAAGTAGAACGTAATACGCCAATAGTGAATATACATCATCATAAAGCGAGACAGAAACAAACTATCAGGGAAAAACTCTCTTGGGAAGCAACAATTGCAAGTAGTGTAGCAAAGTCTGTCAAATTCGGAGGAAATACAAAAAAAGAACATATTGAAAGTCAAATCATCGTAAGTAATGGTAAGATTGATACTAGCAGTACAATATCCGCTAACGAGGCTACGGAGAATCCCAATAGCAATTGGGTGAAATCACCAATAGCGGCATCGCAAATGAGCGAAGATAATTTGAAGAGTCGTTACGCAATAACTGACGAAGGTTCTTATTTGGAATCTCAAGCAAGTATAGGTAATATTCTCCCTATGGCTATTGGTAAGTTATTATTGATCAACCATAAAAAACTCAACCAAAATGCCCAATCAACCTTTATCACTGGCAGAAACAACATTGAGGTATTGCTAAAGTTACTTTTATTAGCAAATCTTTCGTTTTACGTGCAAAAGTAATTAAAGCTTGCATTTCTCAATTTATGCTACGAAGGATAGGACTTATTATAAATGTCCATGTTAACCCTTCTGATTTTGAAGTTAGATGTCTAATATAACCAATATTTAGTAATTCTTTCCAAATTCTCTATTTGCAGCGTTTTATAAAAAGAATAAGCTATAATAATGAATCTCATTACCACCCTTTTCTGATCATAATGGTATCTTTCAAAGACCAAAAATTATCGTCTTTTGTATCAATTTTCAAAGTTGTATGTGTTGTAGAGCTTTATATTCAAAAAGATTTTCGAATGCTTTAATTGTTTGCTAGATAGATATTTTAGTAAACATTGCAAGTCAAAAGTTAGATATAGATGTGGCACTGAATATCATTCACATGGCTGTCAAGTATTTACCCGAATATCTCGTATTTTTTGAAGTAGTACATCTTGCTTCGGATCACAAGCAATGTGATAAACATAAGAAACAAGAAAATTATTATTACAGCTTATAGCCTTTGCCGCATCTCGTATTTCGATCTCCACTAGTCTCTATTCTTCCAAACCTCTTTTATTGCTCTGTTTTTCGTGGCCTTCTAGATTCAAGCCGTCCATGATGTCGCTGGCCTTCACCTTCTCCTTCTATTTTGTGGTGTATAATTTAGTGCCCTCTTTAACCATCTATCTTCACTCATTCTTTGTACATGACCATACCGTATAACCTATCTTGTTTCGGATCGATCCGCACTGGTAATAATTCTTCCGGCTCTTTGTAGTACCTCTTCCTTTCTTACATGTTCCAATTTTGATATTCCTCGGGCTTTTCTCGGGAAGTCTATTTCGATGGTGCCTACATTCCTTTTGTTGCTATTTGTCATCTGCCAGCTCGCTAGACTGTATGTTAGAAAATAATTATGACCACTCAAAATTTATCCTAATCAAGACACGAATAACTGCTTGTCTCTGCCATCTCTGGCGATTATTTGTATAAATTGCGTTGAATACCGCGGACGAAGCTTAATTCCGAAAAGGAAAACAAATAGTGGGAAAGAAAGGACGGTGTTTGAGATCCTGGAAGTAGATGATAAGACACAACGGGACGCTGAAACGAAGAAAACCTTGCAGTATCTTTTGTTCCGTATTTAATTAAGATCCGAACTCTCGGTTTGTAGTATCCCTACGGCTAATTTCTGTGCATGCGTGCGCTGAATCGAAATGTATATATAGAAATTTATTTTTTTTACATAAAGTGGAGCATAGGGTTTTATACATTAATATTTAATTCTCAGTAATTTTGAATAGATTAATAAAATCTTTTGTCAGTAGAAAATAGCATTTCTTCATTCCATTAAATTGAAAGCTGTGGAATGTACTACAATGTGGTCAAACTGGTCTTGTGGAAAGTATTCAAATTTGAGGGTACTTTTTAAGTTAACAATTAATACTTTTATTTCACATACTAATACCAATTCTCTTGCCGAAACTTTCAATAACATTTTGACATAACCGTGGCTCAATCAAATCATGAATACCATTAACAAGGTTCTGCAAGGTTCGATATTGAATTCCACTAATAGTAACAGTATTGTCACCTTCATTATCGAACTGATCACTCCACCAACACAGAAACTACACCAGACATGCAACAATTCCTCCACTACTTTTCGTTGATTATCTTCGCCCTAAATTCGACAACATAGTTGATAGATCCACCTAGTTGAGAACATATCTCATTGTTAAAGATGCTTTAGCAATTCACGAATTGCATTATATGATATACACGTATCAGATCCTTCTTCAGTATGAATTACAGTGCGAATAGTATCTCCCTAAAACAAAAAATAGAATTTATACCACCTTTAAACCCCAAATTACATACATTATTTGGACTCGGCAATGTAATGTTAGACCCAAGTTTTGTCAAAGTTATGACTCGATTCAAAGGCGACTCACCTACTACACTACAACTGATTCAAAAGACGCTGGGAAACCTCTAATCAGTATCGCTTCTGTTTTTCTGTTGCCATGGCTCGTTTGGTATTCCCGTAGCTAATGGTGGATTGCTCGGCGATTGCTCAGTGGAGTATGCCTATCATCGTTCTCCATAAGATACCAGATCCCTTCGCTGTTCTAATTCTCGACTTCTTCACAGCCTCTAGGAAATTGTTTGGACTATGAAAAGACACGGGATCTTGATAGTGTGTTGTTTCCGTACTGCGGCTGTAATTACTTCAAAATTTCGGTTGGATTTACCCCCTTCTTAGCCAGAAACTTGATAATAGATCGTTGCTCCACGGAGCACTTCTTTCTTGGTAATGGTTTCTGTAATACTATAAGGACCTGAAAGAATCGAAGTCGTCTCTACTCTCTGCCTAACTACCCATGCTAGCTGAAAATCAGCTTCTCCCCGGTCAATAGTCCCTCTGAAATTAAAAATAAAATAAGTCTCGTTTATATTTGATGGTGCACTCTTACATACTTTAACATAGCAGTGCCAAGTTGCATTTTTATTTATAAAGACGATTAACTGTAGAAAGTAAATGTGGTATTGTGAAGTTATTAACTAATAGGTTAAGTAATACAAAATTTCTTGTTAAACGAGGACATATGTATTTCAAAAAGTTACCGTCTCAAGTCAACTATTACACTAGCTGAATATGGCCAAGAGTCAGCGCCAAATCACTTAAGATGTCAAAAAAAAACGAATCGTTTTTAATGAAGGACTCGATAATTTAAATTTTATTAGGGTTCCAGTAACTATCCTTTTGGAAATCTACTAACAACTTTGGGCACTTTCCAGAATCAAACCACATCTACTTAATGATTAGTTTCTGAATAGAGATAACACATGGGCTGAAAAGTCCCGGGCCTAACACACAGATGACGCTAGCTTTATTGCAGTCACCTTTCTCTCAGTTAGTACTAACCTTCAAAATACAGCTGTTAAAATTTCATGATATTCTATTCATTAGTTTGTGAGTTATTGTGCTAAGAGTCACGCTACTTTTGTTATTTTCAAAACAATGGATCAAAAACAATTTCGTGTTTTAATTTTACACTGCTTCTTGATGGAAAAAATACCGTTTAAGCGAAGCAATGGCTTGAAAAGTGTTATGGGGACTTCGCTTCATCAGAAACAACAATAAAACGTTGGTTTGCTGACTTCAAACGTGGTTGTAGAGACACCGATGATGCAGAACGCAGTGGACGTCCAAATGAGGCGGTAACACCAGAAAACATCGAAAAAATCCACAAAATCGTTTTGAATGATCGAAAAGTGAAGTTGCGTGAGTTAGCTGACATCGTAAAGATATCAAAAGAACGTATTGGCTTTATATTGAATGATCATTTGACTATGAGAAAGCTCTGTTCAAAGTGGGTGCCGCGGTTGCTCACTGTTGACCAAAAACAAGAACGTGTTGATGATTCTGAGCAGTGTTTGGCCATGTTTAAACGTAACAAACCGGAATTTTCGCGCCCATATGTGACAATGGATGAAACATGGATCCATCACTTCACTCCGGAATCAAAACGATCGTCATCTGAGTGGACAGCAACTGATGAACCTCGTCCAAAGCGCCCGAAAGCACAACAATCGGCTGGAAAGGTTTTGTCCTCAGTATTTTGGTATGTGCATGGTGTAATATTCATCGACTGTCTTGAGAAAGGAAATACCATCAACAGTGAATATTATATAGCGTTATTGGAGCATTTGAAGGCCGAAATTGCAAAGAAACAACCGCATATGGCAAAGAAAAAAAATGTTGTTTCATCAAGACAACGCAACGTGTCACAAGTCAATCAAAACAATGGCAAAACTACATGAATTGAACTTCGAATTGCTCCTACATCTACCGTATTCGCCAGCGACTACTGGCTGTTCGCAGACCTCAAAAAAATGCTCGCCGGTAAGAAATTTCGCACGAATGAAAAGGTTATCGCTGAAACTGAGGCCTATTTTGAGGAAAAAGATAAATCGTTCTACAAAAGTGGTATTGAAATGTTAGAGCGGCGCTGGAATGATTGCGTTGCTCTTGATGGAGATTACGTTGATGAATAAAGCTAATTTTGAACCAAAAAAACCGTGTTTTCTACGTTAGGCGCGGGACTTTTCAGCCAATGTGTTATATCTCAAAAAGAACGCTTAAGATATAACAATATTAGAGATAACAACTCGAAAGAATACCTTCGCAAGTTGATAAACAATATAGGACTCGTATTTGAGAAAGAATTTCTTGCTGCTGTATATACCAACACTATAATTAATGAAATCTAATACAAGTGCATATTCGGGAAAATATTCTACTATATACGCACCTAAACTCTCGCCACGGATTTATCTCGCATAATACGATGCCATATATTCACAATTAATAATTGTATGCCATTTTTTTTTCATTCCCGTATGCAAAGCGGAGATGTGTTTATTTCAATTTAAATGCAAATGCACAGCATACATCCACAGCATAAAAACAAATATTTTATTCATCTCCATTGAGATATTAAATACTATTTGTGAACGTGGAATTTGTATAATAAATTGTATTGCTTTCTGTTTGTTGTCGTATTACCATAAAGAAAATTAATTTGCGTAGGTTGAAATTTCATTAAAACGCAATATTAATTAACAGAAATAAGACAAGTAATAACCTTACAGAAAGAATTCTTTCTAAACAATAATACCTTTTCATAATAGGTTACTGCGGGAGAAATTATACAATATTTTTTGTATGCTATTCATTCTTTGATGATGCGTAACGTAAGAAAGAAATTCGATATTAATAATTTTACAAGCAAAAGTTTTATTATAATGATAACAGTCTCCAGTTAACATATTAGTTTCATATTAACATTGAAGAAATTCTTGTAAAAGGTGACTTCTGATAATTTTGAAACAAATTATTTTTTCTCATAATTTCGTGTTAGATATATCCTCAAAATAAATATAGTAAGTTATATAATTATATATATATATATAATAATAACGTTAGAATTATCAACCCTTTTCCTCCAAGTACTTTATGCATCTCTTGCTAATGGTATCGAATATTTATTGCGGTACAGCAATATTTTAAATTTCATTAATTTTTTTCTACAATCTTGTCTTGTAGATCTGTATAATTTTGCACTGGCACTTGGACTTCACTACTGAAACCGATTGAACGTTTACAAAACACTTCTCGTATAGTAATTATTGGTTCATCGGCGGTGTGAACTTCAGCGTTGTCTTGTTGGAAGTAAACCAAAACTAGTTCATCATCACGAACCTGATAAAGAGGAGCCGAGAGTATTTCTTCTGCATTCAAAGTACCATTAAAGTAAGTTGGACCAACAATCCTTCTTTAACCAATAGTTCACCGAACTTTTAAGGTTGTAACAATTGTTAGACTCTACCATTCTACATTGTCATATCTTGTGCGTTTCCATACCCAGTAATATAAAACCATGCTTCGACAGATAAGAAAATTTTGTCTAGAAAATTATTATATAAATAAAACAAAAAACGACGATGAACGTATTACATCAATAAGCGACGAAGAAGTCAGAGAAGCAGTTAGCAAACTAAAACTAGGAAAGGCAGCCGGGGAGGATGGAATCACAGCTGAAATGATAAAATATATGGGAGGCAAAGGTAACGAAGAACTACTTGACCTCTTAGGCAACATTATAATAAAAAAATAAATACCTAAGGAATGGAATATGGGAATAATTATGCCCATATACAAAAAGGGAGACTCTAAGGAATGCTCAAACTATAGAGGAATAACATTAACTAGCATCCCAGGAAAAGTATTGACAAGAATACTAGAAAAAAAACTCCGAGAGAAACTGGAAACAATACTAGAAGATACTCAACATGGATTTAGAAAAGGAAGAAGCACCCAGGACTTAATATTTGTAATCAGACAATTAGGAGAAAAACTAATAGGGAAAGGAAAGGAAATACATATAAGCTTTATTGATCTTAAAAGAGCCTTTGATAGGGTAATATATATATATATATATATATACAGTGAAATTTCCCTTGAACGGACACCAACGGGACCAACTGAAGATGTCCTTTCAGGAGGGGTGTCCGCATAAAAGAAATATGTAGTAGATACAGAACTGTACAGACAGAAACTGGGACATTTAAATCGTATATGTATATAAATGTTTTTAAAATAAATAAGAAACTTTAAACTTAAGAAGAAAAAGTTTATTTCCTTTAGATATATATGTACATACAAAGTATAATATATTTACATAGATACATAGATGTAGTATGCAATACAAAACAATGAAATGAATAGTCACTTTAAGGACGCAAAACTTCATATATTGTTGTTTGTCTTCTCTTTTTCTTTTAAATGGCGTCTTGAAATCGTACTTCTAATTTAGAAAACAGCTCCAAAGACTGTATCTCCGTGATTTTCGACAAAACTTTTGAGCTGCTTGGTCAGGGCAATAACTTTACCCCAATTTGGAATAGCTTCTGTTGGCACTGGAACCTCATCGACATCAGAATCTTCCGAAAGTTCTTGTATTTCAACTGAATTTGTAATATCTTGTTCTGAATCTGGATCTTCAACATACAAATCTTCATCTACGTTCAAAAAATGGTTAAGGTTTTCATTATCCGTCAATTTCAATAAATTCTCATTTCTGAAAGTACACTAAGAGGCAAATCATCTTCTAGGTCAGATGTATCAGCCTCAGTTAACTGGTCTTCGCTTTGCATATTTACATGATTAAATCCTGCTTTGCGGAAGCAATTTTGAACTGTCTCTTTGGTTATTTGGTCCCAAGCGGCTTTTGCCATATAAACTGAATCCAGTGGTGTAATTTTCTTTATTAACTCAAAAGCTGTACCAGCAGTTTCAATGTTTACTAGAGGATGTTTGAGTATTAGACTTCGGTAATAAGTTTTAAACTTATTTATAATCCCCTGCTCAAGTGGTTGAGAAGCTGATGTACAATTAGGGGGTAAAAATAATATCTTTATATTATTTAGGCGAACGTCTTTCGGATGAGATCCCGCATTGTCTAAAAATAACAAAATGTTTCTTTTTTCTTTAGCCATTTTCCAATCTAGGTTTTGCAACTCTGTCATAATTTGTCCTGTCATCCAAGTTTTCTTATTGTATTTTCAAGTTACGGGCAGGTTATTTATATTAATGTTTTTAAAAGTTCTGGGTTTAGCTGCCGTACCAATGACAAGGGAGTTTTTCTTTTTCACTCGCCATATTTGCACAATGCAAAATTGTAATCCTCTGTTTGGGATAGTTACCCCCAACACATCTTTCCTTCTTTAATGCTCACATTTTGTCGGGCAGAGCCCTAAAATACAGGCCTGTCTCATTGGCATTAAAGATGTCTCTCGGTGAATATCCCTTAATCAAAGAAGGACATTTTTTTAATCACGATGAGACATCTTCAGCATTAACCGAAGCTCCTTCCCCCGAAATCGCTTTAAAACTTAAATTGTGGCGGATTCTAAATTTATTGAGCCAACCAGAAGAAGCACTGAATGTAGAATGCCCTAAAGAAGCGGCTATTTCTCTTGCTTTACATCGTATTAGCGGACCTAAAACTAAGTTTTTTGCGTTTTCGTCACGACAAACCTATTGGTAATCTCTCTTTTTTTATCTAAGCGTGAGAATTTTTCTATTTGGCGCCATTTCTACAATGAATGTGTCTGCGTTTGTACCGAAAGATTAAAGTCGGTAAATCTCCGGTTTACTCGCGGAAGTCCCAGCGAAATTGGCGCGCGGCGCGATTGAGAAATGCGATAGCAATACTCTCGATATAAAAATAAGATAAGGCGTTTCTTTTCATTTTATTTTTTGTCCGGTTAAGAGAACATTTTCTCGTGTTCGCGTCCGTTCAAGAGAATGTCCGTCCAAGAAAGAGTTAATACTGTGGAAATTATATGAGAGCTGGTCGGGACCATGAGAAGCTGTCCGTTTAAGAGAGGTGTCGTGTAGACTATGAATTGAAAATCTGTAAATTTTCGAAAGGGAGTTTCACCCGCTCAAACAAGAAATTTTTTTGTCTCAACATACTCTACTTACCTATCAAGTTTCATTACGACCTTAATTTGATATAGGAAACATTTCCTTGTTAGTCTACACGTCCATATATTTATTTGTTACTCTTGCACATTCTTTAAATATTTTTTTTCAAGTACATGTTGAAATATTCGCCAGCTTACTCATGTTGTTTCTTGCATAGAGACGTTTAAAACAATAACATAATTGTTAGCCAACCTCAAATACGAGTTAAATTTATGAGAACGTAGTAATGAAATGATTAGGATGTATT
The DNA here is from genome assembly GCA_023509865.1 of Trypoxylus dichotomus. NCBI lineage: Eukaryota > Metazoa > Arthropoda > Insecta > Coleoptera > Scarabaeidae > Trypoxylus > Trypoxylus dichotomus. The sequence goes on from CM042081.1 coordinate 44,471,035, forward strand.
TCATCTTACTCATCGTATGATTAGTTTACTTGTAAAGCATTACCACAATGCTCCCAGACAAAACAATATTTCACATCGTATTATGATAAATCATTCAAAATTTTCTTAATAAACACAGAAAGAGAAGCATAGTCACTTTTAGTTATAAAATACATTGTTCCGCGTGCTGTACCTTCTTTAAACTCGCTATCACTGTCTCTATTATCATTAGCACAGGTATAATCCCGAACGCGATAGCAGTAGGTACTTATCGTAAATTTTCGGAAGGAATTTCGTTATAGCTCTGTCGGTCGATGCGTAGGTAATCCTTATTGGTGTGACGTTTATTGTAACAAATCCCCCTACGTTCGTAATGTCCACGTTAAACAAAGCGTTTCAGTTGTTGACAGAGCGTATCTAGACGGCGAAGACGGGCCTGAATGGCAGTAAAAGTAAAATTAGGGAAGCCCTTCCGCGAAGATAGGCGACAGTAACGATCCATTACAGCTACGCGGCGCGTTATACTTAATATACTCTAATTTAGGCGCCTAATGGAGATGCGGCGCTTACGATAAGCACGATAATGTATTGTCGTGTGTTTAGAATCTATTAATGTTGCGATGATGATAATAAACGGCGTCATCTAGAGATGTATGTCGTTATTATGTGCCGTTGTTCTCTGAGGTTACGTAAATCAAAACATTGATCGTATATTTTTTATGGGAGTGGCAGAATTAACTAAGCAACGCAAACATTAAATTTTAGTCTAGCTAATAATGTTGAGGGATGTAAATATTCCAATCATATCTGTTTTTATTCCTAAGTAGCTATTTTTGAAGGTACTGATACCTATTTGTCTTACACAGTATGTCGCAAAAATAACGGAATTTTTTTAATTTGCAGAAAATTACTAACGCCATCTGTGCCTCAAAGCTTTATATTTACCCTACAAAACCACATCGCGAGCATTAAAATCGATCAAGTGGTACTTAAGTTATATCGTAATAAACATATGAAGGAACAACAAGCTAATATTAAATTTAGTTTCTAGTGGTATAAACTACGGTCGTGGTGCTTTGGAATACGACCCAAGGCCGGGCCATCCAAGAAACAAAAATTAACCTGGAATATCCAACTTCTAATTAAAAAAAAAAACAGTATTTTGGATACCGATTTACGGTGTTCATTAATATGTGCAACAAATGAAAGATGCGCATCGAAGACCAGTTCTCCAAGACCGCAGAAAGCGTTGACTGTAGATAACAATGTATAGTAACTTACAGCATTTTTTAAGATCCAACTTTAGTTGTTAACGCTCCCACCAATAAGTCACTACATCTAAATCGCGTTACTAGAAAATAGAGTCTACATCAATGACAACGGAATAAATGTTTGAGTCCTCAGTATAAGCTAATGCTGGACAAGATAAAGTTGTGAGTAACTAAAGTCATCCATACATAATAAGAACAGTTATGGCCCGAGGTTGGAGCCTTGAGGTACACCAAATAACATGTCATACTGTAATGATGCAAACCCGTTATAATATACATAGCCCTCTCTGTTCTTTAAATAAGAAACCATTTGTTGTAATAGAGATTAAGAGATAAAGTTATCGAATTTACGAATTACAATGGTATGGTTTATAGTGTCAAATGCGTGAAAAATATCCGTGCATTGGGCTATACAAGCTAAATTCGTCAATGTGGATCGATCAATAATAAATCCAGTGCTGTGAAAGATATCCGTTTAACCTGGAATAAATTGAACTGTAGAGCTTGCTCATGTATTTTGGTAAAGTTAAAAACAATGAAGATTGATCAATAGTTCTACAATTGACCCTTTTCTCCCTTTTTGTTATATTCCGCGTATGCGATTTTTAGATCCAAAATGCCTTTCTTTCCAATTATTTTATGTTTTCAATAGCGCAATGTAAAGAGAATGCGAAATAACAACAATAAATATTTTCTGATGAAAAATAATTTGATCGGGACTTACCCGATTTCAAAAAGTTATATGTTGCAGAAGTAGTTTTATAAATATACTGTTTTTAGTGAACTATGATTAAGTAAGTAAATGCAGGGCTTTTACATTCCAGCTGCGTGATTTCTTGTAACGTTTTGGTTATGTTTTTAATTTAAAGGATGTTACACGATTCATTAGGTACCAGAATCTACACTAAGATGACAGAATAAAATAGACACCTACTAATTAAAAAAAAGATACTATTCTCGTTATATATACAAAATATTTTAAAATTTTTAAATTAGACTAATATTTTGTCGATCCACCTTTACTTGCGTGAAGTGCTGCGAGTCGTCGTGGCATAGAATCTATTAAATGATTAATGGTGTCTTCTGGAATATTTAACCACTCTTCTGTAACAGCTGCCACGAGTTCTTCCTTATTGCCACGTTTTTGGGGTCGTTTCGCCCTATTTGTCTAGATTATGTGCCAAACATTCTCTATCGGATTCTCGTCAGGTGATTGGCCTGGCCATCGTAAAATCCGAATCCCCTGTTCCTCTTTCCACGTGGTTGTTGTTCTTGCTTGGTGGCAGGGTGCTCCATCCTCCATAAAAGTGGCGTCTTCTTTAGATAAAATGGCGTTGTCGAGTATCGGTAGTAGTCCTTCTCTTAATATTTGGATATATTTTGCCGCATTTATATTTCCGTCGCAAATTACTAATTGCGGTCTTCCACCATACCATATCGCGCCCCGCACTATGATGTTCACACCGCCGTATTTCAGCGTCTGATGCAAAAATTTGTCGTCCAGTTGCTATGACGAACGTCTCCATACCCACGTACGACCACTATCACTGAATTAGCAGTATCTGCTTTCGTCTGAAAAAATGACAGACCGCCGAAACTTTTCGGGCTTCGTTCGCATTTCGATTGCCCAAGCCATTCGGCGCCGTTTTTGAAACGCCGTAAGGAGAGGTTTTTTTCTTTGCCACCCTCTTATACATCCCCACACTGTGGAGGTATCGCAGAACGGTGCGCTGACATTTTCTGTGAAGTTGCCGCAAGCTCAGCTGTACTTTTTCGCGGTTCTCTTAACACTTCGCGCACAAGCACCCTTTTACTTCTTTCAGAAGGTCCGGCACGACCTGGTCTCGGCTCCACTGTTGTTCTTTCCTTGCGTTTAAATTGTGTAATCACACGGTTAACTGTGGGGACAACGGAATATTTAAAAATTTACTTATTTCACGTTGCGAAGCGCCGCGTTCATTCTGGCCAACGATGCGACCCCGGGTGAAGTCGCTAATATCGCCCGAACCTTGTAAGCGAGGCATAGTTGTAACGATATTAAACTATGACGAATTCCTTCCGATACATCTACCCCTACCCTAATGACAAGAGAAAGTTCTTAATTCGTTCTTAGAATTTAGCTGTTTACATATTTATACTGCTTTACCTGGTGTCTATTTTATTCTGTCACCCTAATGTAAATATCAGTCAGCTAAAAAGGTATTTTTTTATAAGCCTGGCATCGCTCTAGTAAACATATATATCTGTATGGTATCTGTATGTGTATTCCGTTTGTTATCTACTTAAACAAACGAAATACTCAGAAAGGAAATTAATCGTATTCGAATGAAGTAATTAACAGTTAATAATAGAGCGTCATTCATAGGTTAGTTGCAATGCGCGCCAAGGTGTAGTATTTCATAAATTATAAGTTCATACTATACTACACCAAAATAGGGAAGTGTATACTTACTTGTCCTAATGCTAAATTCAGCATTCAATGAAATTGAAATGCAGATAAATTGACATTTTCCGGATAGAAAGCTTGGCATTTTGACCATTTGATGAACTTTAATTTCCGAAATAATTATTCAAAAGTTAAAATCTCTAATAGATCATAAAACTCGAACACTGTGGCGTTGGTACACTGGAATATGTCACTATCTGCCTGACCACAACTCTTCACTCAAAAATTGGACGCACGTTTCGACAGTTACGCTATTATCTTAAGCAGTAATACTGAACTAAAATTCAACAGAAATACTGAACTTCAGTTTTCTAACCACAACTCTTCACTAAAAAAACTGGATGTACGTTTCGACAGCTAAACTATCATCTTCAGCAGTAATACTGAACTTAAGTTCAGCAGAAATACTGAACACATCAGTATTACTGCTGAAGATGATAGCTTAGCTGTCGAAACGTGCGTTTAGTTTTTTAACGAAAAGTTATGCTTAGGGAGATAGTAAACTGTTTTACTTTAATCTTGTACATGAATACAGGGTGTCTTTGAAATAAAATAAAAAGTACAGAAAATGAAAAGATGTAGTTATATAGAATATATGTATCTTAAAATGTTTCAGTTAATTATGACGCGCGAATATCAGAATTAAAAAACCCTAGGAAATTGTAATATGTGTCGTTTATGGATGCATATTGTGTATACATAATAGATCCATCCAATCAAACTCGCATACATACACTCAGACTGCATACACTGCCATCACATAGCTGTCGATGTTATAAAAACTACAAAATAACTGTTTACCTTTAGTATAAATATCTTTATCGTTTTTTTTTCTCGTGTTTGCAAAGGAATTTTCGCAAAATATTTTGGATTTAAGTCTAGTGGAATTAGATCTTTTCGTTTTTTTATATTTTGAGATAGGCAGTAATTAATAACACCCCGTGTTTTTATTTTTTAAGAAAACATTAAATGATTCAAAAATGGATCAGTTTCAATAAATTAGCTTTAAAATTATTTCGGAAATTCATATCAATTATAAAAATTAGGAGACTCATTGGAAATAAAACATTTGATACCTATTTCTCCTATAATAGGGAGGTAAGGGAATTCCCATTTTTTTTCAACCAAAACTTGTCGTTATACACCATGTCGGATAACTTTGCTGTTGTCCATTGTTGTTCAATAAATGGAATGATCTTTTGGACAATAAAGTTGTATTCTGTTGTATTTTTTTCAGTAGTAAACAAAGGAATAAAAGTTAAATTGTGGAACGTCATTATTCATCAACAAACTTTTTATCTACCCAGTCGCAGACACTTTTCATCAAAAGTAATAAAATCTGCAACAAAGTTTTCTGGCTGAAATATAGAATTTCATTAAAAATTCATTTTCTACAAAAGAAAAAAATAAATAAATACAACACCAGTTTTAAAATTCCTTATTGAGAAAATCTAGCAGTTGAAAGTTCTGTTTCGGTTCAAATTAACTTTCAAATTTAAACAAGAATTTAGCACAATTACATGTCAATTTAGACACAAAGAAAAATTTAATCAGACAACGAAGAAGTTCCTCGTTTTCTTTCCTCCCTTCGCGAAAGTTTTATTTACGTTTCATAAAAAAAACTTGACGTACGACCTTAATTAAAATTGTCAGCGAAAGTTCGCGCCACATTTTTCCTCGCACGCAATTTTTCGTCGCTTTGTGCAAGCGTGTCCGCCTTTCTTACACGAGGATATTTATTTTCAGACATTCAGGAATTTTACGAGCTCACCCTGCTGGATGACACAAAGTCCGTTCAAGAGAAAACCGCGGAGACTATAAGAATTGCTAATAAATGGGAGGCAAACGACGGACCCATAGCCGCTACGTACACCAATGACGTGAGTAGTATATCCACCTACTTATCTTCATGGAAATATATTTAAAATATGGTAATCGCGGAGTTTTATATACGCATTTGCGAATTTTCCGGACGAATTTACATGTTTTTCGAACTATCCTGTTAACTTTTAGACGTTTTACTATCAGCTCGTGCGGCAATGAAAAGGTCATCCGCTGTTAGAAAGCTTTTGAGTACGTATCCGTGCGGCAAATTCGAAGTCTTTGTCGAATTGGTGTGTTGATTTTAGTGCGGTTCAAATTTAAATATGAAAAGGCTTTTTGCAAATATATTCTGCATTACACAGGTAGTCAACAGTAGCAGAATTTAATATAATTTTCATTTTGTCCTGAGGAAAATAATTCTAACTTCAGGTTTTTGAACACTTACTTTATTATCTAATATGTTGTAATTTGAGCTAACAGTAGCCTTTACCTAAATTAATCTATACGCCTTTTTGCAAATTACTAGTCTTTTGTATTGACCATACATAAATTTTACGGTATTGTTTCTTTATAGATTATGTTTTAGTATAATCTACTTGCAAATATTCATAAATTCCCACTGAAACTTATTAAAACAGTTTCAAAGTCTTGCAAAAAGTTTAGTTTTCCACATCTAAATATATCAGATTTCGAAGTATCTTAAATTTTTAAACTCCACCAGATTGAATTGAATACCATACGTCCTTTGATAATCTTGTATATGATTGGTATAATAATTAATGTTACGCAAACATTTACATGTACATTTTGATAGCAATATTAAGCAAAGGCGTTCGACTACATTCAATTTATATTATTGCGTTTTGCACGTTAAGAAAAATAAGTAATATGAAGAACATACACAGTTTGAGGGACCAAAGATAGTCATGTGACTATCTAATTTTTATTATTTAATTAAAAGATCCTTATTTAAAATTATAAATAAATACGTACTTCCTTTTCTTCAACGCATAGTATTAACCTGGAAAGGACGATATTATGAAAACAGTTAAGGTACTCCCCCTATTTGAAATTTATAAATGGATATTTTAAATGTACAATTTATAACATAATATAACAGTAAAGGAAGATTTGTGACTGCTGAAAAGTATCCCATACTATCTTTTGTAAAAAAATTTGTTGTTGATAGCAAGTAGTAATAAAATGCTTGCTTATAGCTACTGTAATGCTTGCTGCCAAAGTACAATGAAGTATGAACAATGCTACCAACATTTTAGTATCTTACAATAATAATTGTTACGTTCTCCTGTTTTGAAGAATAATACTTAGTATATATATATGCACCACTACCTTTCTATAGGGTACCCTACCCTATTTAATTGTTTAAATCTCAAGCCTTATCTATTTGTATTTTGTCAGACACTATTTATTCGCTTATATATTATAGAGAGTCTGTCTCTATTTAGTTGCTTTAAGGGAAACTCAAGGCTATCTCTCGGAGCCTGAAGGCTTGGTTGGGGACAACAGTAGCGGTAATAGCCGAACTCACTATTCAATAATACTCACGGCTACCTAGGCGTTCTTGTCACAAAATAATACGCTATGTTCAAATATCTATAACGCTCCCTGGTTATTGCACCCCAAAGATGGGAAAAGGCCATCAACCGTGATATGTGCAAACCGTGCACCAACAAGGAAAAGGGTAGAATTAATGGCCGATATTATATATATATAAATAAATTTGTTCCCTGAAACTCTTAATGGAAAACAATATCTAAGTCCCGTTGCAACAAAAGACCGAACGTGCATACAAACAACAACGGACGCTGTAGCCTCGGCGGCCGTCAAGTGGCAACCAAATGATCGTACTTTTTATAGGAGCTCCGACGAGGTTATAATGGACATTCGCCAAAATCTTAACGATCGTCTAACAGAAGAGCGAATATACATGCAAACGACAACGGACGCTGTTAGCCTCGATGAGCGATAACTGAGAGATCGTACTTATTATATAAGCTCTGACGAAGTTATGAAAAACACGATCGTCTAACAGAAGACGAAGTTATATGTAATGTGTCTAAATTTAGATTCTTGTAGTATGAATATTGTGAATTGCAGAATATATACGTGCATAATACGTAATGCGCATAAATGTTATAAAATAAAATCGTATATGCTACGCGCAAAAGTGAAAATAAATAGCAAAATGAAAAAACGCTAGTATCAATAATATCAGTGCTAATATATAAATTAGTAAAAACATAAAGAAATATAAAAGATACCTATTTGCGAAAAATACATAAAATAAATTTCCTGACAAAAGTAAAATTCTTGCGTAAATAAATAAACAATGTTAAATCTTTACGAATAATAACAATAATAATGTTAGAAATAGTAGTAATAATTATAGCAATAATAATAAATCCTTTATTACCTCACAGTAAGGATCGTCTATAACAACACAAATAGATTACAGTGCGTGCGGTTATAACACTTACAAAACATAATACAGGGTGGCGCAGGGGAACGGGAAATTTTGAGTTGTCAGCACTGTAGAGCCGGCAGTTGTTCGTAACGTCGCACAATTGTTGTGAACGCATTGCCATTTAGTAATCGTGGATCGTTGGACTGGTGCGGAACGTGCAGTAGCTGTGAGAGCGTTTTATAAAAATGGTGATAGTGCGACTGCCGCGCAGAGAATATTTCGACAGCATTACCAGTTTGGACGTCATGGACGTGTCCCATCTGCGCATGCGATTACAACGTGGGTGCGTAATTTTGAAGAAACAGGATCTGTCTTGGAAAAGAAAGCTCCAGGTGGCATTCGAACGGTACGTACCCCAGAGAACATTGAGGCTGTTAGAGCTGCAATCGAGAGAAGTCCTCGCCGCTCCGTTCGACAGCATGCATCTACGCTAGGGATTAAGCGACGAAGCTTACAAAGAATACTGCACGAATTACATTTCCATCCCTATAAGTTGCAGATTGTGCAACAATTACATGAACGAGACCCAGCTTCACGTATGGAGTTTAGTAGGCAGATATTGGCTAAAATTAACGAGGACGCGAATTTCGTTGGTAACATATGGATATCAGACGAAGCCCATTTCCACCTGAACGGTTTCGTAAACAAACAGAATTTTCGTTATTGGGCCCAGGACAATCCTTGTGAGTTACACCAGCGACCACTACATAGCGACAAGGTCTCAATATGGTGTGCTGTATCATGTCATGGTGTTATCGGCCCTTATTTTTTTGCACATGAGGATGGTAGTGCAGCGACAGTAACATCCGCTCGATATGTTGAAATGCTTCAAACATTCTTTACACCCAGACTGTACGAGCTTAATCTTCACATAGAAAACATGTGGTTTCAGCAGGACGGAGCCACGTCACACACTGCTCGGCATTCGATGGCAGCAGTTCGTCAATTGTTTGGAAGACGCATTATTTCACGTAACGGTGACATTGAATGGCCTGCGAGATCCCCTGATCTTAGTGTGTGTGACTTCTTCCTGTGGGGGTATCTTAAAGGCAAGGTGTACCGTACACGACCTGCAACAATCCATGAACTGAAAGGGAAGATTCAACAAGAAATCACTGCCATTCCCCAAGATTTGCTACACCGCGCATTCCAGAGTTTTGATAACAGGTTGTTAGAGTGTGAACGCCGAATGGGAGGACATCTTTCCGATGTCATCTTTAAAAAGTACAGAGACACTTTTGGACAGTTTGATTGTAAAAACATAAATGGCGTGCTGCATACATGCACTTTCGTTAATAAATTACTAGTTTGATGAATTTATTCGTGGAAATGACGTTATTTCAAAATTTCCCGTTCCCCTGCGCCACCCTGTACATAAAATGTTAATAATTGTACTGAAGATGAAAAATTGTTCTAGTATTAAGCACACAAAACAAAAAGATAATTTTTTCAAAATATTGTACGAAGATAGAGGCATCGTCAAAAATTAATAAAAGGAACAAAAAGAACAAAGCACAGCTACACAAAAACTAGTTCCGGTTTTTTTTACTTGCTTGTTTCATCCATTGTAAAGAAGTGTTTCTTAGTAAGACGTTGGTATTTGCTTTTGGAATTTGAAAAGCGCGTCTATTACAGATAGGTATCACAGTCTATATCGGAGTAATAAAAAACAGTTTTAGTCAATGTTTAATGACAGACACATCAAATGTGTAGGAGTTCAAGTTCATTTAGTCATTGATTAGGAGGAAAGCTTATTAGTGATGCTATATATTTTGATATTAACCACGTGGGCAGGTACGTGGTTGATAATGACAGTAGCAAGTCATTAACACACAAATTAAAACATAATGGTCCAAGAGTGGATCCCTGCGGAATGCCAAATATTGGAAACGAGCTAGCTGACCAATATACATTTTGGTATAGTATATAGTACTGTCTTCGTATTTATCTAGATTTCGTATTAATGCAGTATGTCCGATACTGTTAAAAGCTCATATTGAGTGCCTCATAACTTAGAAATATTACTTTTACAAATCTTCATTACGCAAACATAACATTTTAATCGGTTTGTATTTGTATAGCAAACACGAACCGTTATTTATCCTTTCGCAAAACGTTGATTATTTTCAGTTTCCTTTTTAAAACTAAAAGGGCTGCCAGTACCAACCCCAACCTTTTGCCGCACGAAATAAATCCCTCCGGCAAGTCATTAGTGAAGGTTAAGCTCGCTGAACGTTAACGTGGAACGCTCTGGAAACACTTAATTGCTGCACTGTAAATCTTAAATTATACTTCGCCATCAATACGGATTTCGAACGGGCAAAGATGGCTCTTTTCATCTAGTTGCCATTTTGAGTAAATATACCGCACCCTTAGATTTTTTTTCTCTTTATATTCGAACGGAAAACTCATTGGCCTAGTAATGCGAATAGAGAGGTTGCGCAAATATTTGCTCGTAAAGTAGCGTAGACCCGATCAAAAGGAGACTATTTGGTACGTAATGAAAGGCAAAAACTGATTGGAAATTTCCTATATTATCGAGATCAATCGCGTATCCTTTGTAACGTCTATCCCATTAGCGTTGACTTTCAAAATTATTCGCCAGTATTAGATGGATATATGGTGGATCCAGCAATTTTATAGTAATTAGACGCTATTTTTAATATATGGAGGAATGCCTAGGATGTTCCAATAATACGGTATCCGTCTGGAGATTCCTTAGAAGAACAATTTTCTATTTGATTTTCCTCCATATTCCAAGAATTGTCTCTAATAAGGGTACGCTTTTTTTTAATCGAATAAGGAGGTACAACTGCAGACCCCGTTGTAAATACTATGTTTTGGTAGTTTGAGAATCCCTACAGGGAGTTAGACACTTCTGGAATCGGTGAAAATCTAGCAGGATTGAGCTAATTATTACAGCAATCGATTTCTAGAAGTGCGAGGTGTATTGGATAACCCGACATCTCTAAGTAACGGGAAAAAGTTTCTTTAGTTATTTATATAGTTACAGTATTAACTGTTAGCCCAGAAATATCAAGTTTTTCTTTTATTTATATGGACAGGCTAGGAGGAGAAAAATAAACTAAAAGTAAAAAAGGAAACAAAGAAAATAAAAAGGAATATATATTGTTATTAGTATTCTTTCTTAGAGGGTGAATCTCTATGCTGCACCTCTGACCCACTTACACTAAAACTACAGTGGCATTATATTTTTTATATGTAGTCTCCCTATACACTAATGCACTTGGTCCATTGGTGTTCCAACATCTCAACAGCCTCCTGGAAAAATTTACAAGCTCTGCAAACCACGTCTCTACAGCTTGCATCACAAAATTTTGCCCCACGTAAGAATTCTTTTAATTTGGTGAACAGTCTGTAATCACTAGGGGCCAGATCCGGCGAATATGGTGAGTGCTCCACTAATTCAAAGCCTGCTTGGTGTACAGCAGCCACAACAATACCAGATATATGGCTGGGAGTATTATTCTGATGGAATAGCACACCGTGCCTTAACTCTTCTCGGCGTTTCTCTTTAATAGCATCTCGCAATTTAGAAATCAATTGCGCGTAGTAGGCTCCTGTAATGCTCTATTCCTTTTGCAAATAGTTAGTCAGGATGATTCTTTGAGCATTCCAGAACACAGATAGTAAAACGTTTCCAGCAGACGGTACGATCTTAAATTTGCCTGGTGGAGGAGAACCACTCTCTACTTTGCACTTTAGCCTCGGGACCAAAGTGTTGTACCAATGACTGATGCATGGTCTTTGGTTGTTTGGCACCTTCCCAGAAGACGCTTACAAATCAACACCAGATTTCTTTTTCATCTTTCTCATATCCAATTCTTTAGTCTGTATATTGTGCACCACATAATATGATAAGGCAGTATCTTCCACAATGTTCCTGATGCGGTTTTGCAGTAGGATTCCGTGTACCTTTCTAATGTTTTTGTCTGGTGTTACCGTTACGGAAGGATCACCGGCATGTTGGTCTTCATAGGATGTTCTTCGGCATTTAAAATCTCGACACGAGCGTTTGATTATATCATAAGAAACTGCAGAGTCACAATAGTTGCCATAATATCTTTATGAATTTGAGTTGGGGTCATGCTCCTTTTTTGGAAGTATTTTATTACGGCCCTTTGTTCTGTAGGATCCATTTCTATGAACAATCGAGACACACAATTCAAGAATTAGCCAACAGCACAACACTTTGAAATACAAACTTTTCATCTTTGTTGTACTTACTCATTATGTAGATTAGTTATCTACCTTTCAATAAAATGTATTTAATTTATTTTATTTAAAAATCGGAAATATTTGTCAAAAAAATTGTTTTTTCTCTTCAAGGCAAAATAGTTTAATCATAAAGCTATATGTAGATAAATCCTTCACTGGTGTATAATTGGTTGCCTGCCATGCCTCTAATGCTTTGACAATTATCTCTTTAAAGTACACGTAGGAAGAATATATGTGTAATGATAAAAGAATACCCGGTGTATACATACAACATACGTATGCGTAGAATAATATTTTATCGACACGTCGAGAAAATATATATCAAGCTAAACAATTTCAAATCGCCGCAGTAAAATATAGTCTATACTATATCCATCTATCTACATCATTGCAATTCTACCCACGCAGAGAAAATATACCAAACTTCGTTCTTGTTTTACAACATTGACCGTATATTTATTAAATTACCTCAGACACTCTCATATTTTTCTGAATTCTTTTTATCTGAGGCGATACATATAACTTCTACGACCTATACTTCGCCGAATATATGTTACGATTCCGCATGCCTCTGTCACATCAATTTCTATTATATTTCCTTCCACTTTCGGGTTCTTTTCTCGACTGGCTTACCCTTTCAGGGCATACGAGAGCTATCTCGTGCGTACCGGCAAGTCATTGTGGCTTGACATACGTACCAAATAAAACCACATCGTGTGCGTATGTAGATGCTGTGCAATTTGAGGACTATAATAGGTTCTGTACGTTAATACGGTACACGCATACGGTATTGACAGAATGAACCGCAACGTTCCGGGATTTCAATTAAAAAATTTCTAAGTTTAAGCAATTTTAATCGATGCACAATGTTTTGTAGAGATAATTTGAAATAAATACAGAGTGAGAACACGTGTGAACAGGTGCAACTTTTTTAGAATATTAATTAATAACACTGCCAACATAATTTTTACTGACTTTTATATGAGACTTGCGTTCCATTAATTTGGGTGTGCTGATTCCGAAATTCACATTATTTTTTGCGTATCACGTCAAAATTTAACTCTATACCATACTCAGCTCTTTGAAGGGTCACTAATGCTGTTGTTAATTAATTATTTGTTCATTTACTTAAATATATTATTAGTCACCAGTATGCTGCAAGTATTTATTTTAATAATTATTAAAAAATTACAAGAACACTTGTAAAAACACAAAAACTAATCAAAAACAATAGATTTCCGCTTGCTGCTGTGTAGTTTGGTTTGGCAGTCCTTCCCTCCTCTGAACGCTCCAACAGCAGTGGCCATCATATAAGTATCTTCCCTGGTACCGCGTTTCCGTGGTTTTTAAATCTTGATGAAATCTCTCGTCTTGTTCATCTTTACTGCATCTAAATTTTTGGGAAACCTATCCAGATGACTATGAAGGAAATGAAGCATTATGCCCATGTTGCAGTCTAGGCCATGAAATTTTTGAAGCATTGATTTCATTAGATCTTTGTAATTGGACGATTTTTTGTTTCCAAGGAAATTGTTTATGACCATAGTGAATGAAGTCCAGGCTTCCTTATCAGCTTCGTTTATAGAGCTGGATCTTTCATTAAAGTTCTAATTTGAGGGCTACCAATTATCCCAGCTTTGACTTCTTCCTAACTTAGTTGTGGAAACTTTTGAGATATGTATTTGAAACAGTCTCCTTGCAAATCTACAACTTTAATATATTGCTTTATAAGACCTAATTTAATGTGAAGAGGTGCCCCCACTTACAATATTTTGACAATTATTTGAATAATTAAGAGTTTGATGCATTGGGTTTAACGATCTTCAAGAATTTTGATTTCGGTAAACAAAAAGTGCCGTAAAAAAAGGAACCTGATGTGATAGGGAGAGATGGGTTTCATATTTGGCATTAGCATATCTTCTTAAAAACAAGTGTCAGATCATAGTCAAGAGAAAAAACAAATTATTTGTTGGCCAGTGATAACTAACGTTCGTAAAAGACACAATTTCTAACAAAATCATTTACAATTTGAAACAAATGATTTATTTAGAATAATTTATAGCCCTCTTGAATATTTAAGTTGTTCCGTTGTTTTTAGGAACAGTCCTAAATCTATTTGGTACAGAACTTTTGAAATAGCGTTTACTAGATGTTGCCTTGTTTCTTGTTTGTTTCTGGCAACTACTTCCGAAACAAAATATCACCAGATCTAAATAGGGTTGTTTCTAATGTGAAATGCTCTTTCTTCTAATTAGTCTTTAAATGATAAATTGGGTGTTCAAAATTTAAAGTTAGCAGTTTATTAAACGCATATTAATTAATTTTAGCTTGGTGACATAATACAGATTTATCCTGGAACATGCAATTTTCCGAACTTCTAAACTGATGCTCTAAAGCATCCAGAAAGCATTAAGCTTACTGAAAATTTTAAAAGGTTCCTCCCTTCAATGGCTACACATACAAAGTAAATGTTGATTCAACAGAGAAAATTATGTTTTCTTCAAAATACATTTTCCAGGGTTGAAACAGCATGAGCTTCCTCTTCCGAACCTGCGTATACTATCTCGAGATTTATTTAAATTATTGGCAATACAATTGTTTGGCATTGCTACTTATTAACTTATCCTTTTGATGTATATTAACAGTTTTACAGTCATATTTCCTCCATTTTATAACTTTTAACGCGTTTTTCGCTTCAAGTTTGCTGTAATGATGCTAATTATCGTATTGTATACATCTCCTTGATTCTGGAGTGTCATGGCCTTGGGATGTGCAGAGGAACTGCGTGAAGTACGTTACCATAATTTAAATAGTTTCTATTTTCATTTAATATTAGTATCAACTCACATTGAGTCAATAACGTTCCTTTAAACACATACATAAAGTTGTCTTAAAAGGTGTATAAGAAGCTATCCGAAATGTGAATACTTGCTATTGTAATAAATCATAAATTGTAATTTATAGGAATATTGAAATAAGATCGGCTTGCAAGTATACACTAAACATTCGTACGTGTACTTTCGGTCACCTACGTTACAGGTTACTGTCGGCAAATAAAAATGATGTTTTCTTATCGTTTCCTAGTTTAAGTTTCAAATTAAACTTATTAGATTTATAAAAGTTTTATATAGGTTGGAGCCATCCAAGTTAGTGAGGGTTACTATTAATCACGTACAGTTTCATATATAGGTGTCCGCATTCTTGATACTAATAATGTTGGTGTAATGGCAATATTTCTGTAACAAATATGTCTTAGTTTATCCATAGTAGAGATTATCTACACTCAGCGAAATTTCTATAGTACTATATGAACTCCAGCACAGAGTATTTGGTTTTCTTAATATCTTCGAAACTGAAGTTGAACTACAAAGAAACACAAATGCAAGAGAAAACAATATTAAAATATTATAACATTTTATACGGAGAATATTTACAATAAATACAATAACTCGAAACAGTGAAATTTTTACAGGTCCATTAACACAAAATTAATAAATAAAATAAATACATAAAAAATGTATAATTCTTTGAAACTTAGTAGTGAGTGCTAGATCCTCTATTCAAAATAACTTCAAACATCCGCATCTTCATATTGTCTATCGATGTGGTCAATGTTCAAGTAGGAATATCATTCCAACAGCTTGTTATCGCTGATTTTAGTTCTTTGTCGCTATCGTATTGTTTATTATTGGCGTACACCTCTCTTATCAATATTCTCAATTTTCAATCGAGTTCAGATCGGACAGGCGAACAGGCTGTTGTAATAGATTGATTTCCTTTTAATGAAACCACTCCCTTGTTTGTCTGGAATTATGGATAGCTGCAATACCTTGCTGAAATATCTAGTCTTGCGTAGGCAATTGTTCGGTTATTTTGTACTCTTCTATAAGTAGTATAAAATCTCTCATTTTTTTTGTTTTAACATTGACTGTTATGCTTTCCGTCTTTAAATGCATTTATTAGTCCTGCATAGAACTTCTAATAGATAATATACCAAAGATAAAAGTAATTAGAAACCCGTGACTACAAAAGAAGAAAGAGAAAAATATAGTGCCAGATATTATTATGTCGAATCCATATTATTAAAAAAGAGCAAACAAAATTTTCATCCACTCTTGTTATAAATTGATTAATGAGATAGATGCTGATGGTTTATTATTTCTAAAACAAAATCTACAGGCTGTAAATGAGATTTCCTCCTTATCACATGGGAAAATTTATTTTATTTGTACGTACTTATTATTACAAATATTTTTTTGATCAAAACAAAGTTAGAAATTAATTACTGCCCATTTAAATTGTACGTTTTCGCTTCACTTTTTATTACATAGAAACTCAGAACGTGTTACAGAGGATTTCTTAAAAGAAGAAGCGAAGCAGTAGCTAATTTATATGAGATTACTAATTTGTTTCCAGAAGTTTTTTCACGTCAAAATTATTTAACAACAAATCTTTCAAACGCAAATTTAAAGGGAAAAAGTTTGGCTAGTTCATTCGCTTCTTTTCTTTTCTTTTTGCGAAGATGGTGGACGCAAACTTCTTTCCTACACCATGCAGTTAATTCAATTTGCGTGGGGCGGTTAATAAAACTGAAACTAACTTTAGCTCGACTTTGACTGCGAGTATTGCCTCAGATAGTAATTGCTATGCTAGTAGATGAAGAATGAAAATCACCCTTTTAGCACTGATTAATTAACTTATCTGTTAGAAGCGGCCGATTTGCTGCAGAGATATTTGAATAATATGCGCATCTGTCCCGCTCCAAACTTCCTCTGGATTTGTTGAAAGGGAAGAGCTTCTTAAAGAATAGCTCCCATTAAATAATCTATTCTGGTGTCAGAGTTGATAATTGAAGCTGTTTATTTACCAAGGAGGAAGATGTCGGGATATCGATCATTGTTTTAGCAATTTTAGATGTTCTGGTACCGGTGTCCGCTCAGTTACTCTGTCTTCAGCAACTCAGACTTCGATATTGAACGTTATATACCTTATACAAATAATAGTGTATTAGAATATCTGCATTATTATATTTAAAAAATTGGGTGGGCGAGTGTTGAACTATTCTTGGGGAATCACACCTTATTTCTCCCTGACTTGCAACTAATTCTGGAAGTGACATATTTCATCTAGCACTAGGTCTTCCTAAAGCAAACCTGAAGTATATTCTATCGAATTACCATCTGGAGAATCAGCTCATTACTCCATTATTTCATCACTAAACCACTTATTCACGATGTTTCTTCGATGGGGACGAGTCTTACCCTTCCTAAAAATCTCATCTAGGTATCTCTGACCAATGGGAGCTTAATTTTTTGTGGAATGAAGATCGATGTATTTCAGTAATCATTCGACCACATACCATTACATCATTACCTCTGTTGGCGCCATATATTCAAATCAAAATCTCCGCGCTTTT
Organism: Trypoxylus dichotomus; assembly: GCA_023509865.1. Taxonomy (NCBI): domain Eukaryota; kingdom Metazoa; phylum Arthropoda; class Insecta; order Coleoptera; family Scarabaeidae; genus Trypoxylus; species Trypoxylus dichotomus. Next base: position 44,488,695 of record CM042081.1, read on the forward strand.
CCCTATACTGGACTACCGAACAGAGGAGCTGATTGGTGTTTTTAGCATCTATTGTACACATAACCAATTTTCATTGATGCAGAAATAGCAGCCTGTAATTGATCTAGTTAACATTCAATACAATTAAAAACACTATTAGAGTGGTTTATTCTTACCACAAGAACTAGTGACATTTTATAACAACCTCCATACTAAAGCCTTTCCCGGGAAAAATTGCTGGATTTACACTAAACCAGAATACGCCTACTATCTTTCTGCCAAGTAAATCCGAATTTGTCACTGAATCTTGATGGCAGATAACGAAGACGACCTACAACGACTGCTATATTGTTTCCAAACAAAGGCAGAAAGCCTTAATATGCAGGTATTTGTGGAGAAGGCAGAATCAACGGTCATAGCAAAAGAGTCCGTTAGATGTAAATCGGCTGTAAACGATGAACCCTTTGATCAGTGCATACAAGGCAGGTACTTAGGAGTTGAGACAACACGCTCCAAAAACTTACAGTAGGAAATTGGAGCCTAAATTAATAAATTCTCAAGAATCTCTGACTATTTGAGAGACCTCTATATGGAGAAGTAAACGTTCGCTGAAAGTAAAGTTCGCATCTATAAAATAGCCGTAATAGCTGCGTATGCGAATACAGGTATTCGCATACGCAGTGGAAACTCTAGCAGACAACAAAGGTGAAGAACATGATGAGGGCAGAGGAGATGAAGGCATTAAGGACTATAGAGGAAGTGAGTCTGAGGGACCAGATAGCAAGCAAAATGATAGGAGATCTCTAAATTCAAGATATAGTACAGTTTACGAGAACTAGACGACGATTTTAGAGGGATCATGTTCACAAAATGACAAAAGGGGATATGGACAAAAAGATGAAAAACCGAATTCTAGGAAACCTCCCGACCGACCTGCCAAGTGATGGTGCTAGAACTGGATGACAGCTTCCCAAGAGGTTGAACAACAAAACCAAGTCTTAGGAAAAGGGGAAGAAAAAGAAGAACATTAGATTGTAAATATAAATTATAAGAAGACTAGTATGAATTTCCCAAAATATTCTTAAAACACTTCTAAGTGTAACACAACATATTAAGTGCGATCAAACTTATGAACGGTAGTGTACATTCGGATGGGAAGCATCAATTAATAACAATACCAATTCTTATCAACTAACAAGTGAAACCTAGCTCAAAGTTTGCGCAATCATTTCTGCCAGAAAAAACAGCGCGGTCCGGTAATTTTGAAACCCGCTAATTCAGCGCGATGAATCCAGTATAATTACAAAATTTGTCTTCATGAATAAGCGCAACTGTCTAAACAGTTGAATAATGAACGCGCTATTTATCCACCCGAAATCCAAGTCAAAGTCAGCGTCACGTAACCGTAGACTCTCATTGACTATGATTGATGTCGCCATGATCAGACCCTTCGGCGACTTCCCATCGAGTAACGTCTTTTGTGACGAGAAAACGATTATTTTCGGCATGAAAAAATTGCCAGAGACTTTCTTCGCCGGCTCCTCTTTGTGCCTTGTTAATGCCCGACGATTTTATCGAATGTAATTGATGTAACCGAGCAGAATCTCTCGGCGGACGATATTAATGCGAGATCCCGGTAGAACGTTTGCCAAAATATTTAGTCGAATTCGAAGGTTTTACGGCAAATGCGTAGGGAGGAGTTGTAATCAATATCGACGTATTACGGCGAAGAATGTGGCGAAATTTCTCATTAAGTCGTTATGTTGGCTCTATATAGAAAGAAAAATGCGAAATTGCAACATTACAAAGTTCAGTGATATTTAATTTAACAATCAGAACCTGACTCAATAGTTAATAATTTAGGAAAGACAATATACATACAGTGAAATCTCCCTTGAACGGACACCAACGGGATCAACTGAAGATGTCCGTTCAGTAGGGGTGTCCGCACAAAAGAAATACGTAGTAGATACAAGAAAAATCCTGTTTTAACGAAAAATGAATGTATTAAAGAAACTGGGACATTTAAATCGTATTTGTATATAATTTTTTTTAAATAAATAAGAAACTTTAAACTTAAGAAAAAAAAAGTTTATTTCCTTTAGATATACACATACAAAGTATAATATATGTACATAGATATAGTATGTAGTACAAGACAATGAAATGAATAGTCACTTTAAGGACGCAAAAATTCATATATTGTTGTATGTCTTCTCTTTTTCTTTAAAATGGCGTCTTGAAATCGTATTTCTAATTTAGAAAGAAACTCCAAAGACTCTGTGACATGTTAAAAAATGTGTAGAGTAAAGGCATGTTGTGTGTCCAAACAAAATTCCCATGTTCCCATTTCATCATGTCCGACAATCGCTTGATCAAGTTCATAGTCGAAAGTCGTATATCGGTGAGTTAAGTAAATCACTTTACACTTGTTGATATTGAGGGTTAGATTATTCAATGTGCATCATCTAGTTCACATGTTCATCGACCTGCAGCAAGTTACAAGATTATTACGGAAAAATTTGAAATCATCGTCTAACAATAACCTTTGATATGAGATATAACACATCGGCTGAAAAGTCCCAGGCCTAACAAAGAAAACACGGTTTTTTTGATTCAAAATTAGCTTTATTCATCAACGTAATCTCCATCAAGAGCAACGCAATCATTTCAGCGCCGCTCTAACATGTCAATACCGCTTTTGTAGAACGATTTACCTTTTGCCTCAAAATAGGCCTCAGTTTCAGCGATAACCTCTTCATTTGTGCGAAATTTCTTACCGGCGCGTATTTTTTTTTGAGGTCTGCGAACAGCCAGTAGTCGCTGGGAGTCAAATCTGGCGAATACGGTGGATGTGGGAGCAATTCGAAGTTCAATTCATGTAGTTTTGCCATTGTTTTGATTGACTTGTGACACGGTGCGTTGTCTTGATGAAACAATTTTTTTTGTTTGCCATATGCGGTCGTTTCTTTGCAATTTCGGCCTTCAAACGGTCCAATAACGCTATATAATATTCACTGTTAATGAAATTTCCTTTCTCAAGATAGTCGAAGAATATTACACCACGCACATCCCAAAATACCGAGGCCATAACCTTTCCAGCCGATTGTTGTGCTTTCGGGCGCTTTGGACGAGGTTCACCAGTTGCTGTCCACTCAGATGACGATCGTTTTGATTCCGGAGTGAAGTGATGGATCCATGTTTCATCCATTGTCACATATCGACGCAAAAATTCCGGTTTGTTACGTTTAAATATGGCCAAACACCGCTCAGAATCATCAATACGTTCTTGTTTTTGGTCAACAGTGAGCAAATGCGGCACCCACTTTGAACAGAGCTTTCTCATAGTCAAATGCTCATGCAATATAAAGCCAATACGTTCTTTTGATATCTTTACGGTGTCAGCTAACTCACGCAACTTCACTTTTCGATCATTCAAAACGATTTTGTGGATTTTCTTGATGTTTTCTGGTGTTACCGCCTCATTTGGACGTCCACTGCGTTCTGCATCATCGGTGTCTCTACGACCACGTTTGAAGTCAGCAAATCAACGTTTCATTGTTGTTTCTGATGGAGCGGAGTCCCCATAACACTTTTCAAGCCATTGCTTGGCTTGAACGGTATTTTTTTCCCATCAAGAACCAGTGTAAAATTAAAACACGAAATTGTTTTTGATCCATTGTTTTGAAAATAACAAAAGTAGCGTGACTCTTAACACAATAACTCACAAACTAATGAATAGAATATCATGAAAGTTTAACAGCTGTCTTTTGAAGGTTAGTACTAACTGAGAGAAAGGTGACTGCAATAAAACTAGCGTCATCTATGTGCTAGGCCCGGGACTTTTCAGCGCATGTGTTATTATGTTGTACGAGTTATAAGTAAAATGAATATTAAAGGACCAATGTTAGATCCCTGAAGAACTCCCGAAGAAGGAATAAATTCGCGAGAGCTAAATCCATACTGACGTTTATTAAAAAAATACAATTGAAACTGGCGTACCAGAGAATGACTAAACTCAGAGGATATCAATTCATAGGAAATTAAAAAAAGACGATTAGAACATCAACCTGAGTACATGATTCTAGGGCATCAGACAAGAACTATGTGAATTGGCGTCAACTAATCGCAGATGATTACCTTTCAATAAATACTATATATATTAAGTTTTACTTCCCTAAGTATGTGGCATGTATCAATTTTCACGAATTTGTTATGGAAACATCTTCAGGAAATATTCCTAGATTTTTTTCTTGATAATAACTGAGTTATAGTAGGAAAATGCACTACATTAGCCTGCCGCTAATCCAAACTATTTTATGAAACAGTATTTTCTAATAAAAAAATTAACAACCATTTATTCCTTCACTATTGAATTGGATAAATAATAAATTTCCCGTGAAAATTTGTCTGTAGACAGACATGTAAACCAACGAAGCGTTCAAATACCAAACAAGTACAATGGTCATCCTTTTATACGTAGAAAATCAATACAATCAGCATCCACGTAGCATTCATACATAGTCGACAGCCTACTACTTTCGTTCTTCTTCTGAAACTATATTGAAGACGTTTGAATCTCGAAGGTATGTATACACAACGCAGATCTTCAACATTACTTTACAACCTCTATAAATATGCGCAAACAAAGGGAGTATGTCGATAAATAACTTCGGTACGTACTTATACATTCCAGTTTCCATACTCCATTGTATTCTATAAAATATGAACGACGGGAGATCTTATTTTGCAAAATACAACTTGGAGAGACATCTAGCCTTAGATTAGCGAAATGCAAGTTATGCGCGCTATAGAGACAAAAGTACGAAATATGTAATTGAAGTATTAGACATTGTACTACGCGTCAGATTGTGTGAAGTTAAATTTATTAAAAACTAAATAATAATTCCAGATACTTAAAAGGAGTTTCGCACTTTTGACACATTTGTGTTTTATTCTAAAATTTAACATTTTCGAAGTGGCGATTTTTAATTGCATTTGGGTGAAATAGGTGCCAGCCATCTAGAACTGTATTGAACAAATATCAATTTCTCGGCAGTGATTTCGAAAACTTCGGAATCTGTTCGAGTAAACAGCTATCTTACTTGATTGTCGAGATTACCAAGTGTGGGCACGCTACATCCTTGCGGTTCTACATACTGCGGAATACAAATGGCGCATTGGCCCAATATGTTACATATTCTTTGCTCAAGTACGACCACCTACGTCTAATTCGAGTTTATGATTCACTAAACACGTCGAAGTTTGATTCGTCTAGCGGCAGGGCGTACGTGATCTGAAAAGTATAGAAGATTTCTATCTCCGAAACATGTACGGTGGTATTGCATTCGTGCGGGCTCGACAAATTTAAACTAATTTTCTGGATGTGCATTTACGCAAACTTGCGGTTGAATAAGGAAACAATCGCGATACAACGTAAGGAATTTATGCGGTGTTTCTCTTCTGTATTTATACGATCTTAGTATTGTGTTGTGTAAACTACGATAAAGTCAATTTATGTATTGTAAGGTAATTAAAATTTTATTTTAGAATTCGTTTCATGGTGTTTATTATACAGACATCACCCACAAGAGAATAATTGTGTAAGAACAAGTTTTAGTCTTATTGCTGCAACCTTACTTCTGTACGTGTTCGCATATGTAACTATATTTATACCTTTACTGTTGCTGCTGTGTAATCTCTACTCCAAAAATGGAGAAATCAAATTCTGAATATACTCCTGGCCGAAATAACTTACTAAATACATACATGTTTATACTGAAGTTTACTTCATTGCGTTAAATTAATAAACTAACTCCCAAATTAAAAGCACGTCTCGCGGTAATTTTGTAATGTATCACACAACAGAAATGACGGATGTAAACTGCGCAGTAAATTTATAAATTTACCTACCCTGCAAAAAAGGATTGTTTAATTTTACAGGTAATCTAGGCACCATGTAACCTTAATGAGGTAATTAAAAGGTAATATCGGTCCTTCAAGAAATTTACTTAAAATTCAGTATTGCTGTTATGGGAAATGCAGATGCCACATTGTGTCAAGCTTAGATTCTTAAGATATTTTAAACTACAGTTGGCAATGTGAAGAAATGGCAAATAGAACATATATTTCTGATATATTGAATGATAGTATTTATCACTTCAATGGGTCGACCCGACCATTCAGCATCTTCCAGGGATTCTTGCCCCAAACGGAAGCATTTTGCCCACTTTTTTACAGTGCAATACGAAATAGATATATCACCGTTAACGCCGTCTAAACGTTGTTTTATGTGATTAGGCGTGTGCCCTTCTTGTGTTAAAAATTGACCCCGCGGAACTCAATTTTCATTACTCCATATTTTCATGCGTTAGTCACGTTGGTTGTCTGGCTACTAAAAACTACTACTCTTCGAACCATCATATTTATAGCGTAGACCCCGTGTATGTGCACGCATACCGTGATGGAGTTTGAACACGCTTGAAAGTGTTTAAGCCTGCCAGGCCGAGAATTTAAGGCGCCTACTTCGTATAGTGGAGACAGACATAAGGTTTTTTGGGTTGAAGGAGAACAGCTGACACCAATAAGTAAAACTTAAATACCAATTTATCTGTTGGTAATGCAGCTGTCAAAAAAGTCACCAGTACAAAATCGCGCAAATCTGTCCAGGTTGAAAAGAGATGTACATACATGAACACGCTGTCAATAGAAAGGGAGGTGCAAATGGACTATATATATATATATATATATATATATATATATATATATATATATATATACATAGGGAAACATTTAGTTTGTAACATCCAGAGACTCTAGAGGATGGCATCTTAATGTTAAAAAGTTGGTTTCATTTTACTGTTTGCCTTCTAATGAAACAGCACAAAACTAACGACGCCATTTCCTTTTAAAAATAGGAGTTTTGGTGGGATCCAAGCAACGGTAGTTCGTATGATGCAAATTGATCTGTTTTCGTTGTTATCTGAAAGAACACTTCATCTTGCACGTAAAAGTAAATGCTATAAGTACGGATGAGTGCTATAAGCGCAAGACATCTAGATTTTTAAGAAAACCAAAAATATATCTATTTGTACTCATAACGTTCTCTAGTAATTTAAGCGGACGTTGTCCATGTCTCAATGATACAAGTTTCGGGGTATGCATTTTATACAAGATATTGAAAATAAGCAAATTTATTCTTCCTAACTGTAAATACTTTCTATTCACGCACAATAACATTGATTAATTAGATCATATCGATAAAAAGGGTGTGAAAACAAAACGAATTCCAAGTGAACTGTGTCAACAATTAAATAATGAAGTAATACCGTGGATACATTTTATTCTTCGGTTCGATAATGCTTAGCTTTTTTACTTTGCATGTCTATATTTTGAGTAAAACCATGCTGGGCTACAAAGATCTAATTTGTTACCGCTAAATACAGATGTATATATAACGCTGTTTAAAAAATTTTTGATATATTGGACTGAATGAAAATTGGACGATATCAGCCGAATTGCCATTTTTGAAAATTGGACAAATCCTGGCAAGCTTCCATGCAGACGGAAAAGTGTAGATCTTCAGGACCAAGTTAAATATTGTGCATAACGGTAGAGAAAAGGCAGTGGCGCGAGTCTCTGAGCAGGGAACTAGAAATCTTATCGGGGCCAAATGTTAGTTTGTTTTTAGGGGTTTTGATTGCAGATAATATTTCATTAACCCTCAACGAAGTTGAGTGGAAGTGAGTGCTGAAATAATAGCTAATATCCTTATTAGGAAGAGGGCGAGTAGAGACTTGAAATACACTCAAGAATTGGTCCAAAAAGGCCTGGACGGCCTGTGGGTCCGTAAAATGCTGCTTATATCATATCAATGAAAACAAAACGAACATGAAGTGAACTGTATGAACAATACATTTTATCTGTCAGTTTGATAATGCTTAACTTTTTTATTTTGCATTTATATTTGTGTATAATTCGTTGCTCAACGATCTACGGTAACTAATCTTGTTACAATTACACAATACCTATCTGATAGTATTGATGCCGGTGGACAGGTAGATGTTGTGTATACTGACCTAACAAAAGCTTTTGATCGAATCGACCACACCGTGCTTATTAATAAATTGGACAATATTGGATTTTCGTCTTCTCTTTTGTCTTTATTCCAATCGTATCTTCTTGATAGAAAGCAATTTGTGACATACATGGGATTTCAGTCTGATTGCTTCTCGCCGAGCTCTGGAGTTCCTCAGGAGTAACTTGGGTCCACTTCTGTTCCTCATATATATAAATGATTTGTGCTATCAACTGAACTGTCCCAAGTTGTTGTACGCAGATGACTTGAAGTTGTACTCAACAATTAATAATTCTCAGGATTGCAATCATTTGCAAAGCCAACTCGATATATTCCACACGTGGTGTGTCAACAACAAACTAACAGTTAATGTAAACAAATGCAAAATTGTCACCTACACTCGTAAGACGACTCCAATTATATATACCTACCACTTGGCTGGATCTTCTTTACCTAGAGAGACCTCTATGAGAGACTTGGGCGTCGTCTTTGACTCAAGACTGACCTTTATGGAGCACATATCCAGTATTTGTACATCAGCGTTGAGTATGTTAGGATTCATTATACGTGTTACACGACCATTTGCTTCTATAACAGCCATTCTTCCTCTTTATTTCGCTTTTGTTCGGTCTCGACTGGAGTATGCGTCCTTGGTCTGGTCACCTATGTACATCTATCAGATACATCTTCTAGAGCAGATTCAGAGAAGATGTTTGAAGTTCTTGTACTTTAAAAAATTTAATACTTTCCCGATACAAGGATTTAGCCACAGTGCTCTGCTAGAGGCATTTAATATTGATTCATTAGAACTACGTCGAAAACAGGCTGAGTGTAAATTCCTATTTACTTTACTTCATAATGGTCTTGATGTCCCTGAGTTGTTGAGTAAAATCAACTTCATTGTACCACGTTCAGGATCTAGGCAAACAAATACATTTTACTGTTACGCACCTAGAACAAACATCGCCATCAGGTCCCCAATACACAGATTGTTTAGCAATTTCAACTCTATGGAGTTTGCCGAGTTGAATATACATACCTGCACTTTACCGTCCCTTTTGACGGTATGTAGACAGCGAGTTCGTTACACTTAGTTGAATACTTTTTCCGTTCTCTCTTTTTCCTAACCACTGGTAAACTACTTTTTTTAATTTAAATTAAAGCAACTAGTTACTAAGTTTTCTAATTTGACATACTTTAATTTTATGTTATTTATATTTGCATGTGTACATTATTTAACATTGCCTTGTAATTGGATATTTGTATCTGTTGGGCATTAAATATTATTATTATTATTATTATTATTATTATTATTATTATTATTATTATTATTATTATTATTATTACTATTATTATTATTATTATTATTATTATTATTATTATTATTATTAAATATTTTTTATTTTCTGTGTGCTTGGCATTAAGTACATCAACTTGGAATATTTTTATACTGTTATTTTTCCTTGATTTGTATGATACCCTGTTTACAAATACCCTTTATGGATACATTTTCAGCTAAAGCCCAGATTACAAACAAGATTAAAATTGCAGGTGGATTAGTGCCCGATTTATATCCACACAAAATTTCACTTCAACGTAGATTATTTTTGTTGGCAAAAAAGACAATAAAAAATAAAAATTTATCTGGTCGAGCTTTTTCTCCAACTATACAATTTGAATTTCTATAGAATTTGTTTCAACCTTAAACTGCTCGATGTATATATAAAACATACATAATTCATTTTTAGAGGGATTGTTGCGTCTTGAGGACGGAATTTCACGCCCTCTACGTATTTGTGCGTATCCGTATATATGTACACAAGCATTATAAGGGTTATGTATACACATATGGAGCTACGTAATTCAGAAAGGTGCTTATTTTTTGTTTACATCCGCATACACATTTATTTTTGTTTGAGTACGTGATAGGTATATAATGGCTAACGTAATAGGAAATGATGTAAAAGATAACACCAGAGGCATGCAATTCTTTCATTTATCGTAAAAGATGACAAAATATTACGCAATAATCGAACGATTGTGGTAATATTGTAAATCGAAAATGTAGATCACTTCTATTGGCACATAATAATTAGGTAACGCCTAGACACTACACCGTACTTACACCCAATATCCATCTATTTAATATATAGATCGCGTGCTCTTGGCGTGTCTCCGAAGAAATTAACGTTAACTTTTACTTTCTTGCGTATACGCGTTACATTCGTAAACGTCTTTGGGCGAGGCGACTCTTGACATTGACCTCGTTCGATCCTGCGGCGGCTACACGCGGGCACCGCGATCAGAACCGGTTCTTTTCTTCGGCGACTGCATGCGCGTTTAATGTCAATTGACCCGAGAAATTGGGTTAGATTAATGACGGGAGGGGTCGTCGCTTTTTGCCGAAATTGCAAGTGCCGAGGCTTTATCGATCGGACACCGCCATCTGCTGGCATTGAATTTTTTTTCTTATTGGTCGAAAAGTGCTGACCTTTGAGAGCGTGTCCACTTATCAATGATGCAATACTTGCATTACGGTGCACTTTGAAATCTACTGCACGTTGCACCGCCGCAAGAGGAATTTCGAAGTGACGTTGAATTGGGTTAAATGAAGAAATCTTCGTTTTGCAGCATTTTTTTACATTACTTTGACATTTATGTTTATAATTTGGATAAATACTTGAAGAAATAAATGTCTGAAACGGTCGGTTTAGTTAAAGAAAATTAAAATTTATCATTTTACTTGCTTTATACTATCAGGTAACCAAATAAGCTCGCGCGGTTTTGTACACAGCAGTATGGCATGAATATTTTTTTAAATTGTTGATCGTTGGCGCTTGTCTGTTATCTGTTATCTACTTCGATTGAATCCTTCTTTTGTCGGATACACATTTGGTCGCAATTCCTAATGTAATACTAAGGCGAGCTCAGATGTTTCCCGAATCGGCAAGAGATGGCGTACAAAATCTTTTTTATGGCAACTGTGAAAATTTCAGAGGTCTACTGCCAATAGTTGTTGTTTAAGGGTGTGTTTTGCGTAGCAAGTCAGGCGATTTCGCAAAAATGGATAAAATCGAATTTCGTGCAGTGATAAAATACTTCTGGGTGGCTGGGAAAACGGCCACGGAAATTCGAAATATTTTGCTAGAGGTTCATGGTGGATGTTTTCCATTATTTTCGACCATCAACTTCTGGGTAGGTGAGTTCAAACGTGGTCGCACAACCACAAGTGACCACGCAGTGAACGCCGAAAAACCGCTACCAACGATGAAATGATGACAAGATTCTTGATGTCGAATTAGGTGATCGCCGATTGAAACTGAAAGAGATAGCAGAGACAACAGACATTTCAGGAGAACACGTTGGCCATATCGTCGGCGTACAGAAATTGGTATCATGTTGGCAAAATATCATTGAGTGTGATTGTAATTATTTTAATGAATAATAAGGTATTATTGTTCCTTAATAAATATGTATATTTTACCATAAAATACCGGAGGAACTTATTTGGGTGTCTGATCATATTATTTCGAATTCATTAAGACGCAATTTAAGTATACCATGAAATTATATTAAATGAGAGTATGAAGGTAATGTCTGTTTCATTACGTTCTGTAATTAGCCTATCAAGAAAGCTATGTGCCGATACAACAATTTTCTTTAATTTTATTGCACTGATTACTGCAATAAGTATATTTTATAACTGTATTTCGAACTATTTACTCATTTCCAATACGTAACGCTACACTGACAAAGTTTGAAATCAGTAAGAGATTTTAGAATAAAATGTATATATCTAACCGCTTTAACACAAAGTTTTATGCAAGTAGTAAATAATTACATTTCATGCGTTATTTAATTTACAACTTTATATCACTTATATACCCTTCTTTGGCTCGAACCATGGTTTCGGGGCTTTTCTAATGTAGCGCTAAAGTTGCGCAACATTTAGTAGTCATCACTAATTACACAAGAGCTCAATAGAAGACAAAACAGAGCTTCATAATGCTTCAAAATTTTGTGCTTAGAACCCAAAGTTAAATTTTGGTTCGTCGGTCGATAATATTGCTTCTCACTCTTCTGACATCCAGTTCAGGTATTGTTTTACTACAGCAATTTTTCTTCCTTGTACATGTGTTTTAATGGTGTTTTCTTAATCTGAATGCGTCTTCTCCAGCACGCAGCCAATAAGTGGTTTTTACAGAGGTAACAGATACATGTTGTAGACTTCTGTGGTCGCAGTTTTCTTCTAAAGAATTTCAGGAATTTTCAGGTTGAAACCGTGTTGTGATTGCATTAGTCTGTTTAACTGGGCAGATTCATGCGATACCTTTGTTTTTCAGTAGGAGAGTTGTGATATCTGGTGGCGTAAGTTATTAGTATCGATTCGATATTATTATGTTGCGCGTCTACTGTAGATCACAAACCTGTTCTGTTTCTCCTTTATGTACTAATTTGGAGAATAAACATATTTACACTGATAGCTTGCAAAAAACTAGAGGGGGAACTATTCAGTTTCTTAATGTAACAAATATATGAAGAACACTAAGCTGTTTAGCTGTAACTACTGCATTTAGTAGAATTAAGTCCTCCACTAGAAATACTGGGTTCTCGACAGAGTACTTTGATTCCAATAAATAAATTTGATAAATAATTTGTAGTTCTTTTTATTAAAAAAAGAAATTGGAACATTTGAATCAATTGCACCAGTTATACGATTTCGTATTTGACATGTTAAGCAAATATTCATGAATTATTTGTAAAATAGAATTCAATGCCTATCACACCTTTACTAATTTTTATATTTTGAAAAAATTTGTACTGACTATTAAAACTTTCTGAGAGTATTGTACATAAACTACAAACGTAATACGGAAATTTCGCCTTTACCCTGCATATTTGATGGAAGCAACTGTTAATGTCTCTTGTAAGTTCTAATTCATGCAATGATCAATTCTTAACAAGTCGTTTCCTTCACCTTTCAACTGGCATTTTGGGTCAATACCGCTATCACAACAATCTATGCTTTCCCTTATACGTTTTCGAAAACAAACAACTTCAATTATTAAATTCGATTTCCAAATCCAAATCCAACTGAAAAGAATTACGTATCCAAGTGGCTGTGAGATTTAACATGTGCAGAAGAAGGAATTATATTTCGAAACATGAGCTTGCGATTTTAAAAATGGCTAGGCGGTATATGTAATTATGGTTTCTCAGAAAGCATATATACGATTTGTCATTTGCTGGTGACTTAGTGGGTTTGGATTTTAAGTCAGAGCGCACTATACGAACCCTTACCTACGCTTAGCATTATTGTCTACTAACATTGTTATAATTTCTTCGTAAGGCAATAAGGTGTTAAAGCAGGAATTCTATCTTTTGTGTCTAGAGCCATTTCAAATACGTAAAAGTAGTTTCACAATATGTAGTCTTTTATTAGATAGTTTGCAGTTTCACTGTTTTCCTTATGAAAATAAGTAAAGTATTATTTGCTAATGTTAAAGCTTTCGACTAAATGTGTAATAAAATAAACTACTCAAGACAAGTGTTTTGTCAAAGTTTTTTTTATATTGCACAAATTTAAAAACAATTTTTACCATAAATTAAGATAATAAATTAGAAACAAATAACTAGACTAGTGGTAGTAGGCGGCGGCTGGGGCAGAGTATGCAACCTTAGCTACTGGAGCAGCGTACGCTAATGGAGCAGCAACTTTAGCGAATGGTGCAGAATAAGCTACAGGCGCAGAGTATGCAACCGGGGCGGCGTATTTAGCTACAGCTGGAGCAGCTACGGCAATTGGCTCTTTATGTACGACTGCGTTGAAACCATTGACCGGATCGGCTGTGTAGTCTACGGTACGCTTGGTGCCATCAGGGTCTACCACTGAGTAAGATCCCTCAACCGCATCACCATTACGAGATTCATGTTGGCTTTTGCTGTCTCCAGTAAGGCCGTCTTGAACGTCGTATCCGTAGGAGTATTGAGGATTTGGATCGTATTCTTCTTGTACTACGGTCTTAGCTACCGCTACGGGCGCTGCTACTTTCGCGAATGGAGTTGAATAGGCGATAGGTGCGGCAACCTTAGCAATTGGAGCTGAGTAAGTTAAAGGAGCCGGGGCGGCGTAAGCCACTGGAGCAGCAGCGTATCCTAATCCAGCGTTGATTACGCCTGCTCTCGCGGCGGCCAGTAAAGAAACAAAGGCGAGAACCTAAAACAATACCAATATTTTAAAAATCAGTTCCTTAAATTAACTCACAAACACTTTTTAAACGTACTTTGAAAGCCATCTTGTGTAGGATATGTTGATGTCTTAAGGATCGAACAACTTATGATCGAATTTGGGCGTCGGGCCGTTTTTATAGCGGTTACGGTGTCGCAACTGGCACCAGATGAATTGCGAACCTGCATCTGCCACGCCTAATGATTTTACGCAAAAAAAATTAGCAATGCGTATTCTTATTCGAGTAACGAGAACAACCGAACCAATCGATCCCGCATTCTCCTTTCTTTTGGCTAATTACGGTATACACATATGCGTACGCTGAGATAATGATTTATTAGATGTCGCATTTTCGTCTTTATCTGTGTCAAACGTGAATAAAACTTTAGCGTGAATGAACAAGAACCAACGTAGATTATAAATTATGCATTGTAAAGAAATATAATACATATAAGATCTGTTTGAATGTAGCTAGGCACAATAAATGAGACGGGATAGTCTCATCACATGTATGAAATGAATTAGAAAAAGCTTGTGCGTTTTTACCTTTACCATTTAATACGAGATGAAATTGTTAGTATGTTTACATATTTCACATACTACAGTCCCTGTCCAATTTATTAGGGCCACTTGCTAAAATAGTGTTTTTGTTAAAATATATAGACTTGATTCACAACCACAAATAATTGTCAGTAGAAAGTTACGTAAAGTAAATTTCACCATATAATCGAATGGATTTGTGGTCGGTGTTGACTCTCGTCTCGTAGTTTGAGGACTCCTGGTTAAAACCAAAGTCAGTAGGGCTTGTATTTACATATCTGTATGAACCTATTTCTACGTAGTAAATTTGAAAATGGTAGCAGAATGCGTCGGTAATGCAGAGGTCGTGGGTTCAAATCCTAGCGGGACTACAATTTTTCCAGAATTTAAAAACATAGTTAATTGCAAGGAAAATGTAATTTTAACATATAATTACAAACAGCGGTTTGATATTAATATTAATTTAAGTTAAAGAGGGCGCTATACTTCGTGTCTTACAACAAGTAATGTTTGTGTTATTTACAAAGGTAAATGACATGCAAGTTAGAAATTTTATTCCTTTATACAACCTCTAAGAAACTACCTCCACCTTATTCTCTCTTAAGCTTAAACAGACTCCATCCTTCACTAAAACCGAATAACTAATGCACTTGATACTCCGATATGTTACATTTCAAATTATAAATTTGTTTCCGCTAGCTGATGAAATAAAAGTAAGTTCATTGAATCATCATATCATCCTTGCGGGGAGGAATACGACTGAAATTCGTGTTGAACATTATATAAATATATCCTCCACTAACAGAACCTATAATAAATTTCCCCTTCATTGAGCCATGATTATAATTAGTTTATATTTTATCACTATAAAGCGACATGCTTTGTTCCCCTTTGATCTGTAAGGGAAACGTCAATTACAATCGTGCCATTTTGCTTTTGCACTGGGAGCATGTGAAATTTATATGCTGGATTATTTATTGTGTTAGTAACATTCAATCAATTAATGTCACGCGATGTCTGTGCGATAATTAATTACGTGTTTACTTAGTAGAGCATGCTGGAAGCCATGTTAGCTAGCTGCACAGGAATTGGTGTTGTGGTTTCTATGAAATGAGAAATTGGATGGAATTTTAACAACGTATGTATATATGCCATGCATGAATGGTGAATTTATCAAAAAAATTACTCTTTATCGAATGTTGTAGAGAAGGCACCCTAATATTTCAGATTTGAATAAATTATTTCCCTTAAGCTGTTACTAGAGCACACACAATTATTGCTGTAGATAACTTAGTAGTTCTTGATAAACAATATATTTTATGTTACGATTGTGGTAAAATACTCGATGGAGACAGGTATTAACATTCTTTTCGGAAAATGAGTGTAAAAATATTCTTGTACGGAAAGACTGTGATTGTTGTACAACAGTATTAGAAGGTGGCAAATGAATCAAGTTCAACAGTACATAGAAAGATATAATGCATGTAAGACTTAGTGAATTACTGATGCATTAGTTCGAACTACCACAGGATAAAATCGGCTATGATATTATACCAAGGTTCGTAAAGCTGGTGACAGACTCTAGAGAGGCGTCTAGAGAGGCAAAGGAACGTAGCAACATCGAACGAGCTGAAAAGATATCGATTATCTTGTAACAATATTAAAATATAAAACAGCAAAGTTAATAATAAAAGAAGCAAAGTTTTTCAAAATCTGGAATACCCAAGATAATAGTACCGAATAATATGCCCTTCGGATCTGTAAAACTTAAGAAACCTTACTTTGAATAGAATATAAATGTTACGTCAAATCCAAGTTATCCAAGATCGCACAGATTCGAGCGAAAAGGAGTAAACATAGCGAAAAGGATACTTAAAAAGGGAATAGATTCAAACACCATTGTAGAAATGTTACCTTTGCTGGATTACAAGTTGACTTCTTTACTAAGTCTTGGAGTATAACCATCACAAGCTCTAATGAAGCAATAGCGACAGATGTGAAACTACAAAAAAATTTAAAACCCAATATAACAAAGGATACTGAATATGTAGGCTTTCACCGCCAGAGTTAGTAATAAGGGAGTAGAGAGGGAGGGGGGAAGAAACTTACTCTTTTCACCTTTCTTTCCTTTTTACGTCCTCCCTTTTTTGCATTCTTCTTCTTTTTATCTCTTTTACTTTCTGCTCTTACTCTTATTTCTTTTATATATTATCTCATCACGACACGATCCAATTCCGGAAGTAGTTCGTTTATTAACAAATGACACTCACCAACTTATCAGAAACCGGAAAAAAATATAAAACATAACTTGACAGGAAAGCCCAAAAAGGGCAAGTTGAAAGGATTATGGAAACCAATTTCTTACCCCACAAAAACAGAGGATGATAAAATAACTCATCAGAATGAAACGCCTATTAAAAAAAAAATGTGGATAAAGCACTCATCCAAGCACCACAAAAAGATTGTCTAGAGCGAAGAGGATAAATTTTGTGTACACAGTAAAAACAAACCCGATGAAGGCATTGCTAATTTAAATAGTAAGAAACCTATTCCAAATCCATTCCTGTTAATCGAAATATAAACAATATTTTAAAAGATGTAAGTAATACGTCGCCTGGAATAAACAAAATTTCTTATTCGCTGTTACTTAAACTTACCTAACTTACCTAACGTACCTAAAGAATACCTTCTTTGTGCTTAGTGGCATGTACTATACCGTCCAAAAGTATGGAGGTAGCAACGGATTTTACAAAAAGTCATAGATCCAGTGAAATTTTTTTGTGATTATTAATAAATGTATGAAACATAAGTGGCTGTCGTTAGACAAAAGTAAATTAAATCAAACATAATAATATTTATGCATTATTTAGCTCCTAAGTTTATTTTCGTCGATATGACCTCCTTTGGCTTTGATAACGCTGTAGAAATTTTACGCATTCTTTGATGCAATTTGTCTGGACAGTCCGCGTCAATTTGTTGCCATGCGTTCTGTAAATATTCTCATAGGAGTTGGGTGTTACGAGGTTGCCGCTGTCTAGCTCTCCGATCAAGCTCATCCCATAAGAGCCCTACGGGGGATAAATCCGGACGTTGAGCAGGCCAAACCATTAGTTTTAGTTCATTTCGTGCTGCTTTCTTTTCTAAAAGGTTTTTACAGATTCGAGCCGTATGTTTGGGGTTATTGTCTTGCTGGAAAACAAACCACTCACTACTGGGAAATGCATGATTCTGCAAAATATGAAAATACCCTTCTTTCTGCATTGTACCACTAATTTTCCCCAAATCACCCGTAGTTGTTGTATTCAATGATCGTATGATATCAATTGTGTTATTTTAAAGATTTCACCAAAGAACGAAAAGGTTGATATACTTATACAAATTCTAATGGTAGCTATTTAGTAACCTAATAAAGTCGATCTGTGTGTTTCCCATACTTTTAATTTTATTACATATCATTCATTTATAGAAAATATCTCGTTAATACGAGAGGAGGTCCAGAAATTCGTGGAATTCAGGGGATGGAGTGGGGATAGGGGCGCTCGCTAGATGCGCATACTCATCATTAGTATGCAAGTTAAGTTGCAGCCCTATAGCGTCAGTCGTTTACGAATAGTTGCCTGCTAAACAAATTAATCCGGAAGAAAACTGAAACTATGAAGGAAATTGAACACCGTGCTGTGATGAAATTCCTTACAAAGCAAGGAAAGAACGCTCAAACCATATTGAATGAAATGGAAACCATTTATGGGAAGTACTGCCCTAGTAAATCAATGATTTATAAGTGGCATGGTCTTTTTAAACATGGTCGGGAGTCGATTGAAGACGACCCTCGCTCAGGACGGCCAGTTGAGGCCACTACTTCAGACATCGTCGAAAAAGTGCAAAAACTTGTACTGCAAGATGCCCGTTTGAAGAGAAAACAATTATCTGCATTAGTTGGAGTATCAGATACCACATTTTGCGTATCCTACATAACCACCTGGTTATGACGAAAGTCTGCGCAAGATGGGTACCGAGAATGCTCACGCAGCTGCGGAAACAGCAGCGCGTCTGTGCGTCCAAACAATTTTTGGAGCTGTGTGGAGACAGACCTGCACAGATTTTGGAGCAGATTGTTACCGGAGATGAAACATGGGTTCGTCACTTTGAGCCTGAGTCCAAACAGGAGTTCATCCAATGGCATAAAAAGGCGACACCACACCCAAAGAAATTCAAAATGTCAGAATCGGCCAGAAAGTTGATGGCTATTGTTTTTTTGGGATTGTGAGGGGATATTATTATGGATTGATTACAAAGAAAAAGGCAGGAGCATAACCGAGGATATTACGCAGCGATATTAGAAAAATTAAAGGAGGCCATCAAGAAAAAACGTCGAAGAAAATTGACCACGGGTGTGTTGCTGTTGCAAGATAATGCACCGGTTCACAAGAGCAAAGTTGCAATGGCTGCTCTGCACAAGCATGGCTTTCAATCAATACTCCATCCACCCTACAGTCCAAACCTGGCACCTAGTGATTTTTATTTGTTTGTTGTGTTTATTTATTCCCAATTTAAAAAAGACTTACGTGGAAGAAAGTTTTCCGACAATGAGGTAAAGGAGGCAATTTTGCCCCATTTTGAGGTGAAAGATAAAAAATATTTTTATGATGGTTTAGAAAAATTAATTCATAGATCTAATAAATGTATTGTGCTTAAGAGTGACTATATTGAAAAGGAAATGTAGATTTATTGTTTTATTTTATTTAAAACCCTTTCATTCCACGAACTTCTGGACCTCCCCTCGTATATGTACACGGATTTAGTCGATAAAAGAAATTTGACTTCATTGCTAATTTACCGTTTTTCAATCACTTATTATAGTAATTGGATCTGAAGGAACGTCACTTAACATGGTGAAAAGTAAAATTATAGTCCACCTCTAAGATATTTTGAAATCGAATTTACTTTAGATGACGTACGTAACTAACCTGCGGGCATAAATGTCTCGTAATCGCTTGTATTAACCGTAACATTGAAGCTCGCAGTTGTTCTGGTCTATTGAAATTCTTAATCGATCTTTGAACGCACTGACATTACACTTCATCAAGGCGTTCATGCTTAATATGTACTTATAGTGCGAAACACATTATGTAAATAATTGGCTCTAATATGGATACGAATTAGAGCCGAAATTATAGTTTTTGCTGAGAGCTTAATCGATAATGATGTTAGCCTGTCGGCTATTAATGTATCGTTAACTTTCGGCCACTGGGTTTTACTTTAATCGAATGGAATATATTAGATGAAATTCTTATAAGTGTTTACGCACCCTTAAAATATTAAAAAAGGAAGTAACAAATCTTTATTCTGTACTTGCACAAAGAACAGTAACAGTTATAAAAACAATGTGCTAACAAAGATAACCATAGTAAATTAACTTAAATTTGCGACTTATAATTGTATCCATCTTTCTACTGTTATCGAAACCGGAGCAGATTTTCAAGCCAGTTGGTTGAGTTCTTCTCACAAAAGCTCGATCGGATTGAGAACTGAACTTTAGAATGGCCACTTCATAACAATAATTTTATCTCTGCACTCCAGATGTTCCAAATACTCACACACAATACACACATATATTTGTATTGTAATTTGGATCATTATCATTATAATATATGAAATTTTTACCGATTCCATTCCTCTCGAAAATTTTCCTATAACCTTCTTTTCTAAGGATACCATCTATTCTGATCAAATCGCCCACAGAGGTACCGCCAAAACAACTCTAAATCATGACTGATCCTCCTCCATGTTTTATTGTTGGTATAATGCACGATTCAACTGTTCTTTAAATATTCTTCTGTTTGAACCAAGAATGAGATATTTAGATTCGTCGGTCCACAGCACTTCTTTCCAATCTTCTCTCTCATACTAACCGCTTAGCATTTGTAAATAACAGATAGCAGATACTTCGATATACTGGACATTTTAGGATAAGGTTTTCGACCAAGTAGATCATTATGTGCTTTTGCGAAAATTGTCGCACATTGTTTCTTTCACGTCTTTATGCAGACTAATGTCTTCATATCTCACAAATAGACAGCAATATGTAGAGTGCCTGAGCTGTACCTCGACAATCTTCACACCGACATCTGGTGTAACACATGGGACTACTTTTGTAGAACGATTTATCTTTTGCCTCAAAATTGGCTTCAGTTTCAGCGATAACCTCTTCATTCGTGCGAAATTTCTTACCGGCGAGCATTTTTTTTGAGGTCTGCGAACAGCCAGTAGTCGCTGGGAGCCAAATCTGGCGAATGCGGTGGATGTGGGAGCAATTCGAAGTTCAATTCATGTAGTTTTGCCATTGTTTTGATTGACTTGTGACACGGTGCGTTGCCTTGATGAAACAAAATTTTTTTCTTTGCCATATGCGGTCGTTTCTTTGCAATTTCGGCCTTCAAACGCTCCAATAACGTTATATAATATTCACTGTTGGTGGTATTTCCTTTCTCAAGATAGTCGATGAATATTACATCACGCACATACCAAAATACCGAGGCAATAACCTTTCCAGCCGATTGTTGTGCTTTCGGGCGCTTTGGACGAGGTTCACCAGTTGCTGTCCACTCAGATGAGGATCGTTTTGATTCTGGAGTAAAGTGATGGATCCATGTTTCATCCATTGTCACATATCGACGCAAAAATTCCGGTTTGTTACGTTTAAACATAGCCAAACACTGCTCAGAATCATCAACACGTTCTTGTTTTTGGTCAACAGTGAGCAAACGCGGCACCCACTTTGAACAGAGCTTTCTCATAGTCAAATACTCATGCAATACAAAGCCAATACGTTCTTTTGATATCTTTACGATGTCAGCTAATTCAAAACGATTTTGTGGATTCTTTTGATGTTTTCTGGTGTTACCGCCTCATTTAGACGTCCACTCCGTTCTGCATGATCGGTGTCTCTATGACCACGTTTTATTGTTGTTTCTGATGGAGCGGAGTCCCCTTAACACTTTTCAAGCCATTTCTTCGCTTGAACGGTATTTTTTCCCACCAAGAAGCAGTGTAAAATTAAAACACGAAATTGTTTTTGATCCATTGTTTTGAAAATAACAAAAATAGCGTGACTCTTAGCACAATAACTCACAAACTAATGAATAGAATATCATGAAATTTTAACAGCTGTCTTTTGAAGGTTAGTACTAACTGAGAGAAAGGTGACTGCAATAAAACTAGCGTCATCTATGTGTTAGGCCCGGGAGTTTTCAGCCCATGTGTTATCTCAAGGGTCCAAACTGCTCCCTATCTTTTTTTTTTGGTTTTTATTAGCGATATTGCTAAGACTCTGCATTGTCAAAAGCTACTGTTCGCAGATGATATGAAGATATTCTTTAAGATCGACTCCTTGGATGACAGTTTGCTACTGGAGGAAGATCTGGTCCGTATTGACTCTGACCATTTACGCCTGAATATTAATAAATGCAGAGTTATGACATGTACTAGGAGAACTAATTACTTAATACTTAAGCGTTGTTCTAGTGCAATAGGCTTACGCATTACTTTTAATAGTCAACTCAGTTTCATAAAGTACATTAATGATATGGTTGCCAGCGCTTACCGTATTTTTGGTTTTATATATAGAAACCGCAAAGATTTCAATGATGTAAATTTCTTGTAACTATTATATTATTCCTTGGTTCGATCTAAATTGGTCTGGTATCTCATTTACTCCTTACATATCACAAGTATTGAACGAGTTCACAGACTAGTTTTGAAACTGTGTTGTTTTCTACCAACCGAATTTACCCTGTTAGAGGTTATGAGTATTCATGAATGTTATTCGTATTTCAGATTGTATCTTTTAAGCTTAAAATTTTTAGATGACTTCTTACATAGCAATATTGATCTATGACGTATCTTCACAATAAACTACAGTTTAATGTACCCAGACTTTATTCAGGGCATGAACAATGTTTTTATTTACCTACTTGTAGAACAAATATTATGTTTAATTTGTAATAAGTTCGACATTCATTTTTGCTCAATATGTAGACATTGTTAATTATTTGCGAAATTTTTGTAATTAACTTAGCATTTTTCATTGAAGACAAAATAATAATAATATTATAACATTTTTAATAGACTAACACATTAATTACAAATTAAAAAAAAAACAAACAGTGTTATCAAAGGCGATTTATTGTAAATGATGTGAGTGATATAAATAAATAAATAGATAATTAAAAGGATCAGTGATAGCCACCATATACTGGAGCAGCCAACTTAGCAACTGGTGCAGCATAAGCTAGAGGAGAAGCAATTTTAGCAACTGGTGCAGAATAAGCTACAGGGGCAGCAATTTTAGCAACAGGAGCAGCATAAGCAACTGGTGCTGCAATTTTAGCTACAGCTGGAGCTACGCTTGGTTCCCTATGAACTACGGCGTTGAAACCACTATGAGGATCGGATTCGTATTCCACAGTACGCTTACTACCATCAGGTTCAATGAGGGAATAGTATCCTTTAACAACATCACCATCGCGCCATTCTTGTTGACTCTTAACGTCACCGGTATGTTGATCTTGAATTTCATACGCATAGTTATATTGTGGATGCGCGTCGTATGGTTCAGGAGCAGCTACTTTAGCGTATGCGGGCGCCGCGATTTTAGCAATCGGTGCCGAATAAACTGGAGCCGCCACTTTCGCCACCGGAGCGGAATAAATAGGTGCCGCGGCCACCCTAGCGGTCGAAAGTCCATATCCTAGTGGAGCGTAAGGGCTGCTAATAACACCGGCGTTTGCGGCAACCGCAAGGACCGCTAACGAAATAATAACCTGCAACGGAATGGAGAAATTACGGAATTGTTCTCGAACGAGGAAAGTTCTGATTACCTTATGGACCATGTTGGCTGTGCTTGATGCTTTTGTCGTGTTAACTGTGGTCTATTAAGGGGTTTCGCGCCTTATATATACCACCGAAAACTAAATGGAGTGCGAGTAATTAAGCGGCACACCCTCTCTAACGTGTAATTGCAAAGTTATGAATGGGCGCCTTTCATTTTGGCTTTAGGGTAAAAGGCACCCGCCTGTAATATAATCCTGTTGACGGATGTAAAGAAAGTGCTAACGCTGGTTACATAAATTCTTTTTGATTATCTATGCGGTCGTTGATTTGATTCGGTCATCGGTATAGTATGTAGCGCAATACGGTTGTGAAATACCGAACTCAAATCGTCTAGTATGCGTATAAATATTACCAACTAAATATTAGACCTAACGATGCTATTGGTTATTTAACATTTTCTTATATGGGCATATTTCTTTATATGTGTATATTGAATCAAATTAAACATACTAACGTGCTTCTTTCCATAACGCAACACATGGACCCAACCTAAAACATTATCAAAGTAACTAGATTATTCATTGAGAAGTATACATACCGGATTCTATTTTTATTATTACGCATGCATTTCTGCTATGCATAACTTTAAAAAGATAATTGTCAATGCATTAGGGGGTGGCAGGCAACCAATTATGTACCGTGAAACATTTACTTCTAGCTTAATGTCTAAAGTAGGTTGCCTTCAAGGGAAAAATAGACATTTCTTCGACAAATATTTTTTTTATTTACACACGAATCTTAAATCAAATACATTTTATTGACAGGTAGATAACTAATTCAAATAATGAGTAAATATAGCAAAGATGGAAAGGTGGAAATGAAAAATAATAACTTGAGGACAGTTAGAGACATGTTTTCAATTAATTATGCTGAAAGGGATAGCAGAGGCAATGGGCATCTCAGAAGAACGAGTTGGCCATATCCTACACTAAATTTTGGGTGTGAAAAAGCTTTCGGCGCTATGGGTACCGTGTTTGCTCACACTGGAACAAAAACGAAATCGGGTGACCGTTTCAGAGGAGTGTCTGGCCAGGATCCAATGCAATTCAAGGGATTTCTTCATATGTTTCGTAACCGTGGATAAGACTTGTATCCACCACTACACACCGTAGACCAAGGAACTTTTTCCTATTCCCAAAGCTGAAAAAATCATTTGGAGGAAAGAGATTTGCCTCAAATGAGGAAGTCATCGCCGTTACAGACGGCTATTTTGAGCTCGAAACATCCTACTTTTCTGACGGGCTGATGAGGCTAGAGCACCGCTTGAGAAAGTGTGCTGATCTTCGAAGAGACCACATCGAAAAATAAAAATAAAGAACCTCACCGACACCGAGTTTTCGTGTCGATTCCGGAAATATTCCAGGTCGCCCTCGTATAACATTACCCGTTGATCAAAGCTCGAATTTTATTGCTACTAGTGGGTTGCATTAATAACGAAATCCTTCATCACCAGTAGAGTATCTCCTTGTTTCCTTCGCCATTGTGTTTATCTATACCTTTTAGTACCAGCATTTCATGAAATATCCAAAAGTAGAAAATAATTATGGGGGTATTCTATAGAGCAGTGTTGATTTATAATGCTATTGATTGTAATGAGATAAATAAGAGATACAGGGCCGCTCGTTTTAGGATATTTCGTAAAATACATTTGTTAAGCTGAACTACAATACAGTTTGAAACGTCGTGTTTGCTTGCCATGCCTACACTTTTTTAGAATTCCGCTTTATTTTAAAGTAACTTCGGTTTAGCACCAAATCAAATAGTAAGATTTGTACCACCGTTATAGACTAGCACAAACACAAGGAGAAAAGAAATTGCACAGAAAATTAAACCCAATAACAACATTAGATTACGGCAAGTAGGTAGAAATATATTTTAAATTGGATAGAATGAAAATAATACAGACAGAAGCAATAACTCAAGAACTATAACCAAATAAGGCACAAGAATTCAAAGATTACTCCAAAACTAATCGTATTTCACACAACATATTAGAAGTCGTCCTTTTTTCCCGTTGCTAATACATCCTGTTATTTCTTACCATTTTCTTTCGTACCTTCGGTTGTCTTACTTCTTTTTATTCAAGTTCCTGGCACAAAGCTCAGGACCTAGAAGATATAATTTAAAAAAACCAAAAAGGAACAAAGAAACAACATTACAATCGCCGGCACAGAGAAACTAAATAGAGGAGAAAGCACAGATTAAGTGGTAAAACAAATAATATATCACCTGAATATCAAAGTAAGTCAAATGACAAGCTTCCCAGAGAAAATGGGAAAATTAAAGATTGTCTAATTATAATTGAACCGGACACAAAAGAGGTGAAATCAGGGATATTTAACGCTAGAAAATACATAGGAAGCCTAAAAAAGAAAAAGAGGTGATAACAAAGTATTTATAGACGAATAACGAATTTCCAAAGACAGAATAAAGGAAACAGGATAAAGTTAAATTTGGATTCGGGATGGCAATATTTACGTAAGAAAAAAATTAAATTGAAATGGATTTAAATATACAAAAGATTGAATAAATAAACGAAGAAATATGCACATATGTTATATACAGGTGAAATCATGAAACACTTCGAGCATAATGTAACTAATATACCTACAAGACATAGATAAAAATATGGAAGGAGTTCTTTATTCAACTGATGAATATTACAATAGCTTCAGCAATATATTTATGCTTGTCAAAACAGATTAGTTATCACAGCGATAAATCTACGAATACCATACAATATGTAGCAAACTTAATGCTTTGGTAAATAATAATTAAATGACACATATAACTCGTCAAGCTTCTACAGTTATCAATTGATAAAAAAATTAATCCCATTTTTATTATAGTATTAAGAAAGTCTCCGTTTTGTACTTGAATTTTTCGATAACACGATGTTACAGTAACCACTACCACACCTATGCTTGCTGATTTTAGAGACTTGTATTTGTTAAAGTGCAGAGTACTTTACAAGTAAGACATGCTTATTGTTGGGAAGACATTGAAATAATTGAAAAATAAAAGGTGAATAAAATATTTCGGCATTATGGGACCCACTTGCCATCTTGCTTTGTTGCAGATGGGTACACAATTTTCACAGAAGCAAAGGAAGTAGAAGAAATTTAGAGTTTCTAATGAAGTAAAGGAGGGGAAAGATATTTTTCATAAGTTAATCTTCTAATAAAGATTATGAGCTCTCCTTCTGAGCTGAAGTCTGAATAAAATGAAGAAGAAATTAGTGTTAGTCTTCATGATGGAAAATTTGAATTTAAATTGAAATAAAGCAATGGTTATTAAATTAGAAGAGCCGGACAAAGAAACTCAACAAGAACTTTAATCCAGTAATGATGCAATTTTTGTCTCGAAATGTCTACAAAAAAAAAAATAACCGGAATCCAGTTTTCTGGTAATTTTTAAAAATGTTCTCCTTACGTCTTTTCATGTACATAACATATATAGCACATTGTACAAATTTGCATTTGGTCAAAATTTGAATGCACCCAAGAAATTAGAAATAAATAATGGATGCTGGAACTTTAAAAGTCGACACCTTTATTATTCTATTAACTACGTTGTATCTATACAGCCAATGAAGCATCTAATATTTCAAAAATCTGAATAAGCCACAAATAGAAGAAGGGATATTCAAATTATCTCTTTCTCCCGCCAGCAAGCGAGCAAAAGAATGCTCGGGGACCTTTTATAAAGTTTTCGTTACAAAAGAAAACTCCCGTGACAACTTATTTATTATTCAGCGGTAGCGCGAATATCGTGCAAATGTTCGCTATATTCACCGGGAATAATGGAAACTTGAAAATATATGTATACGTATTGCCCGAAGCTGCTAACCGAACAATAAATTCTCCGTGGAAATTCAATGCGACACTAATAAAAAAATGGCGTCGAAAAATTTCAGTATATGTAATCATATTCGTCTGTTGCATATATGCATGGAAATTGCGGTTACAGTGGAGAATACAAGATGCCGAACCCACCGCTGTAAATCGTATTATTGCTTTCCCCCGGTTTATGTAAAGCGATCCCTAATCGGAATAGCGTAAATGCGGAACGTGGGTCACTGCTCAATAAGTTTAAAACGATACGTATTTTTGATTGGTCCACCTGGTGCTTAATTCGACATAGATAAGTGATTTTAATGAGCTTTTTGAATGAATTTTGCGAAAGCATTCGGTGTTAAACCATTTCGATTTAACCCTTTAAAATACAGCTTCACAATTTAATCATTGCAATAAGTTTGTGCCCATTTTTCAAATCCTCATTTAGCAGTATCATTTCTTCTAGGAAGTTTAAAGATTTACAAACCTATACGAGGATTGTCTCTTAAGTTTTGTATATACAGATGGAATAAAACAGTAAACAGCTTTTAAAGACTGTACTGTTTTTCGAAGTGTTCCCCACAAAGATTTTGCATACGTTTAAATCAACTCTGGAACCAGTTATTCCACTTATTTGTCGGTACAGTCACAATTGCGTTCTTCAAGGCATCGACTGCTTGAAACTAATTTTTTATACACAATTTGCATGCAGAATTGATGAAGGCACTCGTGTATTTTATCCAAGATCATACGATAATCTCTAGAAGGGCTTTTTTTTTGTATAACCGTGGGCGGGGTTTAACCCCGAAGAGCAACTCAGCCTGTACCTCGCCTATTGTGCGACCGGGTTGTACCTGAGAGGTAAAGTCCATCATCAGCTCAAGTGGTAATTTTCCTAATTTGGTTTCGTCAATTTGAGCACCCCCAAGATAAACCTGTCAACAAGAAGGTGCACAGGAGTTTCCTTAGCTCTCCGACACTTTCTACATGAAGAAGAGTTTACCAGATCCATGCGATGCATGTGTTTGTTCAGTGCACAGTGTTCAGTTAAGATCGCTGTGAGTACTCCTGCTCATAGGGGCTGTCTTAGGCACCTGGATATATCCCGATAGATTTGCAGTGTCTCAAACCGTCTACACCGTTCCTGTAGGAGCGATGATTGACTGCGAGCTCGGAATTAACATAGGTTTTAATACTGCCATAGGTACTCCCACACGTCGGTTCAGGACCTGAAAATGATCGTCCACTGGCATCTCTTGCTAGTAAGTCAGCTGCTTCGTTCCCTTAGATCTCCGAATGGTTTGGCACCTATCTCAGCGTAACGCTGCAATGTTCCGCCAGTTGCTCCAGCATCCTATGGCACCCCAACACCACTTCGGACTCAAACCTGACAGCTTGAAGCGCCCTAAGAGCGCGTTGGCTGCCCGTTATGATTTCCACCGCTTCCAAGTCATGTGCGTAATCCATAGAGTTCTCGGCACATGTCTGGATGGCAATTACTTCTGCTCGAAAGATGGATAGAAGAGCTTGCAATTAGTAGACGTTATAGCTCTTATCTTTTATTAGTTGTGGTACAAATATTTTCTTTTTAGGTTTTAGAACATCGTTGATAGACAACTGAGACCAAGTTACATGTTTTAAATGGCTTCATGAAATTTCTTATTCCAATCATATTGCTTTCAAAGTACCATTATTATACTTTTGAACTTGCTGTTGAAATTTGTTTCACTGTGTTGTCATCCTGAAGTTGTTTCAGTTTATCAGTTTTATTTAGTTATTTGTAGATTGGCTATAAATTTATTTATACGAATAACTTTCTTTAATTAGTCCTTATTTTGCAAGATTAGAATTTTCACTCTCAGCTTTCATTAGTGAAATAAAATCCACGTTTTGATGTACACTTTAATAACTAATAATGTTAACTGCCATCCTTATTGAATCTCCTTATCCACAAATCAATATTTTTCCTAAAATATTCACGTTATAGTCTTGCAGACACAGATTCCAGAAATTTAGTCAAATTTAGTCAAATGCTTGACACAAGTACGCCAGCTTCGGCAAAAAGGTGAGTTTCGCCAAAGCACCTAGAGTTTTCTTGACCTTCCCCCTGTAGACGTTATCATATGAAGACCATCGTGAGCTGCAGTAGTATAGCAGGGCGATGTGTTCAGCTTTCATGTCCATGCATAAATTTTTGGAAAATTTTGCTTTTAGTGGTTTAGTTTTTATGTAGTTTACTGCGATATGCTTTAATATCGAATTGAATTGAGAGATCATCGACTTTAATGCAAGAGCTTCCATATGCATGATGCAATGGGTCTATATAGCATGCGGTGTTTTGCCGCGAATAAGCGTCGGTAATCCTCCGTAAAGATCAGACCTTGATCGGGCTCCACCAGTACGCATACCGATGCACTTTTCCCAATCCAAATCATTTTCGGTTATAAATCTCTCAAGCATTCCATATAATGCCTTTGTAGAATAGGAGGTTTTCAAGGATAATGTGGTCATCCAGGGCGTACGCCTTTCTTTTTATGAACCTACTTTAGCTTTAACCATAGAGGCAACTTCAGTTAAAGAGACTGTAATTAAAATAGTGATTGTTAGAGTAATTGCGCCCAATAAACTACTTTTTGCCTAATAACTAGAGTTTCTCTTTAGGCTATTTCCATCGTTCGTTGAACTTGTATAGTTCGACGTTTCGGCAGTGTGTCTACTGTCGTCTTCAGGGTAGCTCTCAGAAGGGCTGTTGCTTGTCAGAATAATCATGCTTCTATATTTTTTTTGTCTGACGTATTTGTCTTCCCTATTTTTTTAATAGCGAAAGTTGTCGTGACTAGGGATCGAACCCGATTATTTTTTCTCGATATCTGAATCCCACCTGACCTAGCCACTAAGCTGATATGGGAGGTTTGCTCTTTTAAATGCGCCAATTATGAGTTTTTTGTCATCTTGATTTTAATTAAGTGTTTACCAGTTGTATGTAGATTTGAATTGTTGGTTATCTTAGTACATTTACCTTTTCTTTATTTCTAGAAGAATCAGTGGGTAACTCATTTCGTATAAATATTCGAAGTATTCAAGTCAATTCCTATATTTTATTAATTTACGATTTAATGTAATTCTATTATCACGAATTCATGTAGAGGAATGTAATATATAATTCGAAATTCCGCAAGAACGTTGGGCAGACGTTGTCATTACTTGTTATAAATTTATAACCCGTTTCGTTACATATGCACGTAGTATTTGGATATAGGATGAATATAATATGGTAATCTTGATATATTACCTCGTATATCGCCGTACGTAACTGTGCTTTTATTTATCCCATAAATTTTAATAATTGTTATAAAATATTAGTCCCATAAAATTATCATACGTGTTCAATGCAATCAAATGCAGCTTTCGCGAGGTTCAACGGGTAATCGTATTTTTACGAGACGAGTCTGGCTTTGTTAGGTGGTCGTAATTCAAAGCACTTGGACCTAGAATGAGAGCTATACGTCGCGTGCCAGTGTTTGTTGTAATGTTGTTACATAAATTTCGCGTTTATACGGTGTACTGAAATCCGTTCTAATGCTATTAGCCGTAAAGCGAAAGGGTTTGATTGTGGTAGCGAATAAGATGCTATGTCATTTATTATAGCAACTAAGTATGGAAAAATTTATGGAATGTAAGCACCCTCTGCATAATCTTGTATGCCCTTTATTTAAATTAATATACATATATATATATATATGCGTCGTAAAAACTGCAGTAAAATACGTTGCTCGCTATTAATTATTTTTGAACCTGAATAATGTCTATTTTTATCTTGAATGATAATGCGATTCCATATTTAACACAAAAAAAAATAATAAAATACACAGTCTGACAATTAAATAACGGAATTTTTTACATATAGAATGCAATACACATTATATTACTGTTTTTATTCAACGTATGTTTCTATGGACTCAATACAGCGTATGGTAGGAGTGTCTAATGCATCATGCATCGACTTTTTTCTGTAGAATTTGCTAGAACATTTGCTACACTGGACAAACGGAAAGAGAAATAGCTTATGATTTGGAGTGCCTGTGGTATGGAGGGAGCCTAAAAACCATCGTGATGACTGCTATTTCTGTTCTGTCAACATCAAAGGCTTTATACCCTAACATTGAGTTAGCTAGGAGACCTCTTCCTCATTCTGAAGAAATACCCATTCTAACGTTCAGTAACTTACCTATGCTTCCAGAGGATCACTCACATACCTCGTCTGACGAGGTGGAATTCCATAAGAGTGAAGGTGATACTGATTTTGAAGAACCATTAGCGAATCCCCAACGCTTCACCCAACAAGAGCTTAATGACCTTGTTGGAGATCTGAAACTCCCAAAGGAGTCCTCCGAATTACTTACTTCCAAATTAAAGGAAAAGAACTCACTGTATCCAGGTGGTAATATTAAATTTTATCATACCTGAGAGGAAGATCTGCTGCTGTATTTCTCTAAAGAAAACAACTTAGTGTTTTGTAATGATATAAGAGGTCTCTTGAAGAAAATGGGGTTAAATGAATACACGCCAAGTGAATGGTGTCTTTTTATAGGCAGTTCATCTTGAAGTTTAAAATGTGTACTTTTACACAATGGTAATAAACATGGTTCTATACCTATTGAAAATTCCACCACTATCGCGATCTAAAAATGGTAAACTTTCTCCCCAGGCAACAAACACTTAAAATATCCTTACTGTTTATGCATTTGGATTAGGCACCCCAAAATCGCTTAATTACACTTAAAAATATCCGATGTAGCAAAGTGTGTGTTGGCCGGTGTGATCTATTAATAATCAGCATATATAATCTTCGTTATGCAAATCCTTCTGTCTATTGCAAGTCATAGGAATTCTACTTGTGAATTTTGCACGTTCAATTTATGATTATATCTACACGAGAGAGACAATGCTTTTCTAATTGCGTCGTTAATCAACCTCGTATTCTAATCCGTATTATTGAGTAGTTTGCCCGTATATGGTAACCCAGTCTGCTAGAGGATATCTACAACGATCGATGTACGAGTTTCTCTCGAATGCAGTTTCATACGTACAGACAGTATTAGCTGCTATTGTCGTCTAAAAGGATATCATGGTACGTAAATGTTGAAATGGCATATTCCAAGGGAATGCTTTATTATCCCAAAGTACTTATGCATATTACCGTTTAAAAATGTTAAGGTTATTTACAAACAAAACAATCGAAAAATATTCCAAATCTTATATGTATTATATTAAATTTTATGAACGTGGGATGAGTTTTGCTAATTCTTTGACACTGAAAACGGATAAGCTTAATAACAAAATAGAGGTCGTACTTTCTTACAGGCTCTTCACCTGGTTCGGTGTGAAATTAATCTATTCTACGGAGGTGGTCGAGTCGTTTCCGAGACCGAACATACAAAAATTTAGTACATCAATTTAAATTCAAGTGGAATTTTACGGTATACGAAGTCACATAAAAAAGTAAGAATCGTTTGAGAGCTTCGCCGCGGTAGCACTAGTGGCGCTGCACCACGCATGAGCACCTATTTCCACTAAGAAATTTATGAGGTTTATGAGCGGAATGTTATGATTCTATGAAGGATGTGAAAATGTGCACATTTTTTTCCTTCGAATTTCACGTCCACTGCTTCGTAAAATTGTGCCTAAGACACTAAACTTTTGCAAACTGTGTATGTAGTGATTGGATACCCAAAACTCTTGCAAAGCAGCACATATTGAATTATGAGAGATCACCTGATTTTTTGAGTCGGTACAACGAGAATGGTGATGCCCTCTTAAGCCGTATTTTCACTGAAAATAAAATTGGGGTTTGGCATAAAACGTCTGAGTCAAAACGATACAATCCATCAAAATAGGGACATATCGCCAGAAAAGATCAAAGTCTCTCCAGAATAGACAGGGTGCTTTACTACTAGATTTCTTACTACAAAAGGAGACAATTTATGCTAATTCTTACGGCGAAACAATTACAAAACTGCGTCGTGGAGTACAGTATTTTGACTGGGATGAATTTAATCATGCTCGTTTAAGGCTAGGCTTTGTACGTAGCCAATTTCCTCTGTTTTTGCACTTTAAACGTTTTTTATCTGCCAATGAGAAATTGTTGACTGATGTGATGCTTCTTTGCCGAAAACAGAAACCAACTCGATAAGGCGTTCTTGTTGAGGTAATTGTCTTTGAAAATCACAAATATTGCGTGAACCCCCCTTCCCGTCCCCCCATAAGGATGCCGGGTGAGTAAATTCCTACTCTCAACTATAAACAAATTTCTCTATAATTCTCTAGTCTGGTACAATGTTCTCATTTTTTCAATTATTGACTCATTCTTGCCAGTACTTTCTATCGGTACGCCTAGATAATGAAACTCGTTTACTTGCTGTATGCTCATTCCTTCAATCTGTATATTTATTCGTTCTTCACCAGTGGTCATAACTTTTGTTTTATTTTTATTTTTATTTATATTCATATCTTTTCTTCTTAAGGGTTTCATTCTATACATCCATACTATCCTGTAGGCTTTTTTCGTTCTAAGCTATTAGCACAACGTCATCTGCAAATATTGCCTCAGCTATTTGTATTCTCTGTAGATTCCTGTATCCAATTCGATTTTTCTTGTCTGCATTTGAGCATTGTTTTACTATATCGTCCATGAATACAGTGAACAGTACAGGACTTAATCCTCCACCCTGTCTTAATGCAGGTTGGGTTACAAATCCTTCTGACCTCATGTTATGTCCGATTATATAACTAATGTAGTTCTTATACAGCCTTTGATTATTTCGAATAATTTCCTTCCGACTCCTCTTTTTCCGATGCTTTTTCGTATTTCATATCTTGGCACTCTATCAAAAGCTTTCTCCAAATCAATAACGTCTTTTCCTTGTTGTAATCTTTTGTCAACTATTTGTTTTAACGTAAGTATATGATCTTGCGTACGTCTTCCTGGTCTGAAACTACTTTGTGATTCCAACAGTTATGGTTCAATTAGCGGTCTTGTCTGTTGTTAATTAGCTGTTCATATATCTTTACAACTGCGCTCACTGGCATTATGGTTCTATAGTTATTACAGTCTATAACTAAAGATGGAGGCTATTCTTTGGACTGACATTTGATTAGTGGTGCCCCCTATGTACCAACATGAAAAACTTAAAAGACATCCCTTGTATATACACAGTATACCATTTCAACAAATTCTGTGAAACTTATTCGATATGATTTACTTTTCTTGGAAAACTGACGCTAGGTGTGGCCCCGGTGTAGCCAAAATTCCATAGCAAAAGTATACATAACACATGGGCTGAAAAATCCCGGGCCTAACAAAGAAAACACGGTTTTCTTGGTTCAAAATTAGCTTTATTCATCAACGTAATCTCCATCAAGAGCAACGCAATTATTCCAGCGCCGCTCTAACATTTCAATACCACGTTTGTAGAACGATTTATCTTTTGTCTCAAAATAGGCCCCAGTTTCAGCGATAACCTCTTCATTCGTGCGAAATTTCTTACCGGCGAGCATTTTTTGAGGTCTGCGAACAGCCAGTAGTCGCTGGAAGTCAAATCTGGCGAATACGGTGGATGCGGGAGCAATTCGAAGTTCAATTCATGTAGTTTTGCCATTGTTTTGATTGACTTGTGACACGGTGCGTTGTCTTGATGAAACAAAAATTTTTTCTTCTTTGCCATATGCGGTCGTTTCTTTGCCATTTAGGTCGTCAAAAGCTCCCATAAAACTATATAAAATTAAATTTTGATTGTTTTTCCTTTCTCAAGATAGTCGATGAATATTACACCACGCACATCCCAAAATACCGAGGCCATAACCTTTCCAGCCGATTGTTGTGCTTTCGGGCGCTTTGGACGAGGTTCACCAGTTGCTGTCCACTCAGATGATGATCGTTTTGATTCCGGAGTGAAGTGATGGATCCATGTTTCATCTATTGTCACATATCGATGCAAAAATTCCGGTTTGTTACGTTGAAATATGGCCAAACACTGCTCAGAATCATCAACACGTACTTGTTTTTGGTCAACAGTGAGCAAACGCGGCACCCACAGAGCTTTCTCATAGTCAAATGCTTATGCAATATAAAGCCAATACGTTCTTTTGATATCTTTACGATGTCAGCCACCTCACGCAACTTCACTTTTCGATCATTCAAAACGATTTTGTGGATTTTTTTGATGTTTTCTGGTGTTACCGCCTCATTTGGACGTCCACTGCGTTCTGCATCATCGGTGTCTCTACGACCACGTTTGAAGTCAGCAAACCGACGTTTTATTGTTGTTTCTCATGGAGCGGAGTCCCCATAACACTTTTCAAGCCATTGCTTCGCTTTAACGGTATTTTTTCCCATCGAGAAGCAGTGTAAGATTAAAACACGAAATTGTTGTTGATCCATTGTTGTGAAAATAACAAAAGTAGCGTGACTCTTAGCACAATAACTCACAAACTAATGAATAGAATATCATGAAATTTTAACAGCTGTCTTTTGAAGGTTAGTACTAACTGAGAGAAAGGTGACTGCGATAAAACTAGCGTCATCTATGTGTTAGGCCCGGGACTTTTCATCCCATGTGATAGAATTCAATACATACAATTCTTACAGAAACACGTTTTTCTAATATTCACAATGTAAACTCAATATTATTCCATGATCGTTTATTAAAAACTAGGAATTAGTTTAAAGAGTGAACCAATGGCATACCACATACTGAAGTATGAACTCCCTGGAACAGATTGAAGTGGCGCTTGGACACCGAAGAAATTCAAATTTGAAAGGTAGTATTTATTGTAACATCTGAAAAGGTACCATACTTCACTATTAACTTTTTTCTACACGCAGATAATTTAGTCCCAATTAAAACTTCAAAATTACGAAAACAAAACGAATGCATCAAATACAACGTAAACAATATATTGTTAGCAAACCTTACGATGACTAATGAATGCTGGAATAAATTACAATACGGGGCAATTTAATTCGTATACGTTTCGATAATACGCTGCAACAGCAACACAGAGAGAATAATCCGATCGACTAATGCAGTTTCTATTTGCTTTTAATGTACAGTTAATTTGATGGAAATAGATATGTACTTTCAAAAATTATGGTAATATCCCATTTTGTAACGAGACAGCAGAATTTAATCAAACTGGTAATTTCCCTGGAAAAATAGTTATGAATAGTGATTAGGATGAATTAGGAATGAGAGCTTACTATATGGAGAGAAACGAGCAAACAAAGCTATTTCGTGTATAAAGTTGTTCGTCTTTAAAACGACGTCACCTAAGGTTTTTCTTTAACTGAGAAAACAAATAAAAATTACAGGGGGAAATATCCGGACTATATGGTGGATGTTTCAATTCTTAAAAGCCATATTCGTGGATGGCAAAATTTGATGACTGCGAGGTATTCAATTTTCAGTACTTCAAACATCTTCATGCGCTGGTCACGTTGGTTGGCTGGTTACTAAAAACTACTACTCTTCGAACCGTCATATTTATAGCGTAGACCTCGCGTATATGCATGCGCGCCCTGACGGAGTTTGAACACGTTTGAACCTGTATAGGCCTGATAAGCCGAGAATTTATGGTGCCTACATCGTAGCTTCGCCAAAGATATGCGAGAAGACGACAAGGCCGTGAATCTGTGTTTCTACTTGACTAAATCGGAATATTAATTGGATAGTGGATTTGTTATAACTAGTTTTATTGATTCTTTCTATCTTTGATATCAAATAAATCTATTTCTTGAATTAAAGAAACTGTTGAAAATGATTTATTGGCTCTAGACAGCTTCGTAAGTATTTACAAATTGTCACCTTTAAAGCGTTCTGTGAAATATTTCGAAGTTGAGTTTTTGATTTCTCCGCTTATTTATGAGGACACCCCAGGAGAGAGAGAGAGAGATTGAGAAAGAGAGATAAAGAAATGTCAGAACACCGCAGTGCTTATTGTCCT
Organism: Trypoxylus dichotomus; assembly: GCA_023509865.1. NCBI lineage: Eukaryota > Metazoa > Arthropoda > Insecta > Coleoptera > Scarabaeidae > Trypoxylus > Trypoxylus dichotomus. The sequence continues at coordinate 44,526,250 of CM042081.1, forward strand.
CATTATAACGTGACCTCAAGTAAACCCTCTTTTGTACGAGATATCATTATAAACTTTAGTACTTGGGAACCTTGCAAGGCACGACTTTAACTTGTTAGTATTATAAATCCTAGTTATATCGCTTGGACAGAGAGGATCATTAACAGACCTTCGCTTGCCTATTTCTTGGGGAAGTCATAGTTTAAAAACCCAGCGCTTAAAGATGCTGTATGTGAACGTCCTTAGTTTGCACCCTAATCCTTTGCGGTCGGAAGTAAATGGGTAATTAAATTTTGCAGAAGGATGCATGGGAACGTTAGATTTCGTGGAAAAGCAGAATCTTAGTTTAAACAATGGACACATTACAAATAATTACATATACATATACAGTTGGAGCATGATAACATGATTGCTATTTCATATATTAGGAAAAAATCAAGACCGCTAGCTTGCGTTAAATGTTTTGGTCTTACCTCATAATTTTATTCTTAACTCCGAGTTTTTTGTATGGAAAAATTACGTCATTGTTATTTTATTTTGAAATGGAACGTTTCGTTGATGTAGCGGTCGACATTCTCAAGCGAGTCAATGTGCTCTTGAAGAGCTGCGTTCTGAATAAATTATTACGAGGGAGACTCATTAAATAAGGAAGAAACTGCTGAGGAAAAGCTAGAAATAGCTGTGGAATACTTCCCCATCTGCCACTAGGTGTCAGCGCAATCCAGCTTTATGATACTCAAATGACAGTTGCTGAATGAAAAACGTCCAGACCTACTGACGAGAGGAATATTATAGCATCACGAGATTGCCAGGTCTCATTCGGCCCACTTGATCCAGGCGCGAATTGTTGAATTAGGGTGGAAACTTGAACATCCGACTTACAGTCCCGAGCTAGTTCCAAGCGACTATCATCTGTTTGTTCTACTCAAAAAGCATCTTGGCGGAAAATATTTCGAAGATGACAACGATATTCAACAAGAGATACGCACGTGGTTCAGATGGCAAACCAAACACTTTTATGCAGCAAGCATTGATAAAGCCATGCGATAAGTGTATTAGTGTATATGGAGATTTTATTGAAAAATGAAACTTGTTTTTGGCTAACTTATTTTTCTAATACCTTTTTGTGATCTACTTACTGACTTTTTCTCGTATTTCATGGACACCCTGTATATATTTTCAAATTCACCAGATAGGAATATAATACGTACAATCGAGATAATGGTTGCGTTTTCTAGACACATATAAAGTTTCCTGACGTTATCATTGAGAGTCCACTATCTTTGCGCGAGATACTTCACAGTTATACATACATTTAGACTTATACCTACACCGAACATATCATGTTCGACAACCAGAAATTTATTTTATATTTTATTTGTCGGGAGAAAGAAGTAAAGTCGAACAGAACTCGCTGGGGAAATAAAAAAGCAGTATAGTGCTGTCACGAGATTTACTCTTCAAGAAGAAACGTTTCAGAACTGGAAAAAACGCGAACTAAACCTGTGAATTCAATGGAAATTTAAAAGTTAGAGCGCAACGTTATCGACTTCGCTTCAAGTGACAGCTTGAGTGTTCCCATTGTCTAGTCAAACAATCTGATGAATATTTATTATGTCGAACTGTATAAGCAGATTGTGGGAACTGCGCATTTCTTAACGGTTCACTCTTAATATATCTTCTATGGTTTTTTTAGATAAAAATCGTCGTTTTAGAAAAAATATTTATTTTGAAGTAAATGCAATAACAGTTGACTTAAAATTATATTCGTATCGTGGTATTTGTCGAATATATATGGAATACTAGGTAAACAATTTTAAGTGATAAACGCAAATAACAAGGGAAAAAGGTAAACGCTGTACGTTCGGAGCAAAGTTATTATGTACGTTGGGGGTCACATTTCCACCACAATAGACAATCTTAATTATTTAGCATTATGCCACACGAATGTACATTTTATTTTGCGTTTGTTAATAACAAAGAAAATCCACAGATTTCTATTAATTAGTTATTGCAAGTTTGTTGTCTTTTCGTTTAGAAATTAAATCAATACTTAATAAATTTCTTTCCGTATATTTTTTTCGGTCCTGCGACAGATTTTAGTAATCATTAAAATATTTTTTAAACTCTCAAGTTATTAAAAGATGATGCAATTTATCCACTGTAATCATCACTATAGGTATATGCACTCAAAAAAGTACGTCATAGACTATAAAAAAGCATTTATAGACTGATATTTTATATAGGTCGACAATATCTTGTATTATTCACAGGTATAGCAGTAAACTCCACTCACACAAATTAATTAATTATGCGGAACGCAGCGTTTCGAGAGCACGTGGGCTCTCATTGTCAACCGTGTTACCGACTGAAAGTAAAAACTGTATCACACATGCAAATTATTTTCTACGCAGGCTCTAAAATTTCTAAAACATATGACTATTTACAATCTACTCGCTGGTCTAATGCCTTTTGCGGGAAAGGATGGACCGAAAGCAAACCGTATCTTTAACAGGGCCTATGGTAATAAATCCATCAAACTCGAGTGTGCAATTGGGGGTGGTTCTCTGTTCAATAAGTTTCCGTTCTTTTTCATATATGCCGTTTCGTACGCGTCTAATTCTCTATACGAGTTCACGTTTTTAAGTAGTGTCAGATTTTTTAAATCTATCTTATGTCCGAATTTTACCATATACTCTGCTACGCTTAATAGTTCAGGTTTGTCGAAACGATAGTGTCTGATATGTTCTTTGAATCTGGTTTTGATACTCCTTTTTATTTGTGCAATATAAACTTTCTCACAATCATTGCAGCGATTTGGTATATTCCAGACCTTTGTATCATCTCCGGTTTATCTTTGGGATTCCCTAAGAGATTCTTTAAGTTGCTTTTTGACACAAAAGACACGTTCATATTTAGTTGTCGGAAAATTTTACTTAACCCTTTTACTGTTGGGTGAAAAGGAAGAGTTATAAGTTTCTTATTACCGGTGCTTGTTGTTAAGGACTTAACATTGTTTTTTATATTTTATATATTTTTTACTACTATGTATTTTATCTTCTTTGCATTATTATTTTCATTTAGAATATTACTTTATTTTCATTTTTATATTTGTTTATTTTGCTCTCTTATATCCAATTTTATTTTAATATGTATGTACATTACGCATTGTATATGTATGCAAGTCAGCCATTCGCATTACGCTAGCTAAAACTGCCTAATTAGAAATCATTCACTGCAACGTCGTCGGATATGTAATGGGAGTTTTCTTGAAATTTAAGGTACCCAAGCATAGGCAGTCGTCTCCGCGCGACAGTCGAGGTATTAGCGATCGTGCACTCGGTCACCTTTTCGTGCCTCGTCGTAACGTGTACAGTAACGTCGTCGTAAGATTATTAGAGATTTCTAAGTTTTTCTAGTTTTGGCGGGAATCGTCGAGGACGTTGTCTATACATTTATTTCTGGCGGGAGTCATTTGCAACGTCGTCGGACCACATGTATAGATCTTTTAATAAGTATAAATTCTCGATTTTCTATCATCGTACGTCGAGGCCAATATGTCCATTGTCGTCTATACATATTTATAGTCTTCAGTTAAGTTTGTGTCGGAAATTATTTTGGTGAGATTGTCGGCGCGCATGTATAGACCTCCTCTACAAGTACGATCACCTGCTTTCTTGCTGACGGTCGTTGCGGCCGCAGCGCCCGTTGTCTTTGTACGTTTGTTCGGTCCTTGTCGTATCGGGACTTAGAAATTTTTCATTTAGTTGCTCGTCGTAGCGACGAGTGTCACGGACCAGTTTTCTTATGTAATGTCGGCATCATCGCTCCGTTTTACTTGTCGGTGCATAGTTCGCACATTTGCTGGTTACTGGATTTTTCCCTTCTTTGGGGCGCAGTAGAGTAGAGAGCTAAAGATTGCACATAGCGTAATATTTCAAACGAGAACGCCTGGGTAGCTGTGACATTACTTTTGTATTGAGATCGGCTATTATCGCTATTGTCGCCCTCGACCAGGCGTTCAAGCTCTAAGAGATAGGGTGGGTCTCTATAAATGTGAATATAACAAACGTATTTGGTCAAGTACAAATACATGCCAATAATACAGGGCCAAGTCCCTTAGGCAAATTTAAAACAAGGAAAGTATATTAGGCTCCTGAAAGGGACATATAAATAAGCATAGCACCGAGGTGCGCTTATAAATTTAAGAAATAAATAGAGTTGGCTCCCCTATAAAAAGGTAGTGGTGCATGCAAACAGATAGAGGCATTAGTACATGCCTCTAACAAAGCTTCAGCGGAAGCATATAAGAGTTTAACCTTTTAAACAGAATTAAGACATAGCGTTGCAACGTACATGCTGAGGCATTACTTTATGTTGCTACCAATGAAAATACATATACAAATGCTAATGTACATTACATGTATAAGAGAGCTCGAATAACTGCAATTATTGCAAATATATACATCTTACGTACATCGTACATGTACATAGGCAAGAGTGGAAACCGTGTACACATTCTATTTTTAAATATATGTTTTGCGCATGCGCATTGAGTTTCACTGTACAACCTTTCCTCTAGTAAATAAGCGAACATACTCTACAAGTAAGTATTGGTCAAGTAATTTAGGAAATTACGAGCAGGCTACAGCGGCGTTGTTCTTCAAACCAGGAGAACGTAACACTTGTTGATGTCAAAGTCGTGGAATTTCTGATGTGTTGTTTGTATTTTTCGCTGTGTTTGATACCAACAAAGGAAACATACAAGATTTTCTAGCAGAACTGAACTGAAAATTTACCACGATCAAGTTTACGATTGAAGAAGAGGTGAACAATCGCCTTCCGTTTCTAGATACTCGAGTCATACGCAACAACAATAAATTAGAAATAGACATCTACAGAAAAGAAACTAATTCCAACAGATTCATCACGTTTGATTCGCACCATTGCGAACAACAAAAAATGTCCGCGATTAGTTTTCTGGTCAACAGACTCGTCAGATTTCCGCTAAACAAGAGCGGGTATGACAAAGAATTAAAGTATATCAAAGATGTAGCGAGGTACAATAGTTTCTCTTCTATGGATGTCGACCGTATTTTAAGGAAGGTCCAATACAAACAACACGTCAGAAATTCCACGAGCTTGACATCAACAAACACCGGTAATAAGAAGATTTATAACTCTTCTTGTTCACCCAACAGTAAAAGGGTTAAGTAAAATTTTCCGACAACTAAATATGAACGTGTCTTTTGTGTCAAAAAACAACGTAAAGAATCTCTTAGGGAATCTGAAAGATAAACCGGAGATGATAAAAAGGTCTGGAATATACTAAATCGCATGCAATGATTGTGAGAAAGTTTATATTGGACAAACAAAAAGGAGTATCGAAACGAGGTTCAAAGAACATATTAGACACTATCGTTTCGACAAACCTGAACTATCAAGCGTAGCAGAGCATATGGTAAAATCCGGACATAAGATTGATTTAAAAAATTTGACACTACTTAAAAACGTGAACTCGTATAGAGAATTAGATGCGTACGAAACGGTATATATGAAAAAGAACGGAAATTTATTGAACAGAGAACCACCCCCAATTGCACACTCGAGTTTGATGGATTTATTACCATAGGCCCTGTTAAAGATACGGTTTGCTTTCGGTCCATCCTTTCCCGAAAAAGGCATTAGACCACCGAGCAGATTGTAAATAGTCATATGTTTTAGAAATTTTAGAGCCTGCGTAGAAAATAATTTGCATGTGTTATACAGTTTTTACTTTCAGTCGGTAACACGGTTGACAATGAGAGCCCACGTGCTCTCGAAACGGTGCGGTCCGCATAATTAATTAATTTGTGGGAGTGGAGTTTACTGCTATACCTGCGAATTGTACATACACACAGTCCTTGCAATCGTCATTTAATATCTTGTATGCTGACTACAAGCATGTAAAGAAATCCGTACAACAAGCTTTTGAATAAGTTCTTTTTTGTTATAACAGAAGCATTCTAGAAAAGTGCATATACACATTGATTATGTAGTTATTTATTGGAAGTGTTCCTATATGGACAAATTTTAAAGTGGACACATACAGTTTTCACACATGACTCAATATTTAGTCTATACACCTCAGATAGACGAATACCAGCCTTCCTTTAGTCATAAAATCATTTTTGTGCTATAATAATGAATTATGTGATACTTTCTTGCGGAGTATATTTACCGATACATCAAGCATTCACTGTTTTCTTATGTTCTAAAGTGCAACTCTTTGCTGCAACAAGGATTCTGCATATGTAAGTATGTGTAGCGCAAGTATTTTTTTTATCTGGTTTTAAAGATTAATGAATGTGCTAAGACATGATAAATACATTTATGGAGAATATACGTAGTTTGAAGCTTCGGACACGTTTCCAGATTGTTCTCAGTAATAAATCGTATACAAACTATAAAAGTTTACACTGAACCCAGTGGAGATATATTAATTATCGTAGTGCATACCAATTGTATAAGCAAAACATATTGGCAATGCTTGTGTGTTGAAGTTTTCTAGATTATTACTTTACTAATACCTTAGTAATATGTAACAAAAAATATATCGTTGCAATATAGATATATTATGTAGATAAATATCCTAGATAGATGTATTAAAATAGATCATTATGTCATACACTTGCTGCAGGATATATTATAACGTAATTGAGTTTCTACTTACTATTTGTTATTAATACAAAATCTGTGTCTCGGCTATTGTAGCATACAGGCGTAAATATATCGTATTTTACAGTTAGTAACTTTGAATAGGCGCGTTCTTATTCGTTACTAGAGTAAAATAATCAGCTTACAACAAAATAGCTAGCGAGAAAGATATTTTTTCATAAAAACCACGTATTTAATACACATGCAAGAATTTTTTGCACATGGCGCTGCTTTTAAAATTATTTTGGCTTCAAAGCACCAATTGTCGGTGAAGGAATGCTGATGTAATAATTTGGCACAAGGCTTGGTTACAAGCTTCGGAATTACATTATGCAAGAAATTAATACTTTATCATATCTTTTCAAAAGCTAATATTTCTACACATTCTAATCGTAAGTTGCTTTTTTGTAATATATTGTGTACGTATACGGTAATTCTTACAAAATATCCCTAATGCACTTTGTATGCAGTAAAAGGCTCACGAGTCTTACAAGCATTTTGTGTTACTTTCCTTAGTGTGCAGTATGTTACGCTATAGTTAACATTTTTGCTACAAATGTTTGGCTGAGGATGAATCTTAAATGATATATTTAATTAAAATTATATATAAGGAAGATCCTTACACTAACGCGTGTATGAGGCAATTATTCTGTTAATGAATTATTACAAATTCAGATTTACGGTGTTGTTATAATCCAACACCACCTGGAAAAATAGTAGAGGTATTTCTCTATATTGCAAGCCGGTAAATTATTCAAAAATTCTCCAATAAACATGGGTGCCCAAAGCACTTAACCGTACATATAGGTCGGTGTATACAAATATTAGAAAAATAATGATTACTACTATTTCGCCTATGTCCATTAACATCTTCCTTCCTTTTTTATATACAGTAAGAATACCAAACTAGAATTGAGGGATGACATATCCATTGGGTTTTCCAATCAATGAATACCACGTTGAAATAAAAATAATTAAACTACTAATAATTACTTATACATATATTAATAAATACATTATTTACAATAGTGAGATACTAATGATAATAAGTAGCATACGGAGAGGAGTACGCGACTTTAGCTATAGGAGCACCGTAGGCAACTGCAGCACCAGCATGCGGTATTAACTGAGAAGTAGCAGTTATTCTAGGAACCGCAGCGGCGTACGCAACCGGTGCAACAGCTTTAGTAACAATTGGAGCCGCAGCTACTAGTGGTTCCTTGTTTACGACAGCGTTGAATCCATTGATTGGATCAGCAGTGTACTGCACAATACGTCTAGTACCATCGGGATCGACAACAGAATAAGATCCTTGAACTACATCACCATCACGGCTTTCGTGTTGTTGCTTATTGTCTCCGGTGAGTCCATCTTGGACGTCGTATCCGAATGAGTATTGCGGATGCGGGTCGTATTCCTCTTGAACTACGGCTTTAGCTACTGAAGCTACGGCGAGTGGCGCTGCGACTTTGGCAATGGGAGCTGAATAAGCTAACGGTGCGGCTACGGGGCTAGCGTAGGAATAGGTCGTCGCAAGAGGTGATCCTATAACTCCGGCGTTGGCTGCAGCTACCGCAGCAGCAAGTACTAAGATCTATAATAAGAATAAAACACTTACTGCCGTATTTACATTTAATTATAGTTATTTAGACGTACCTTGACGAACATGTTTAGATATTGTGTCCAGTATATCGTACTTGTGGGTGATGTGTATTATTCTTTATCGTGCGTGATTTTATATTCGATTTTTTCTGGTAAAAGAAGGGATCTGGTGGTGTCGAAAATAATCGTCACGTCCAAAATTGTCGATGCGGTTTGTATTTTAACGCAACCTTGAAGATTAATACGATGTTATGTAATTAAATGTGTAAAGTTGAACTACATAGGTGCAATATCATAAAAGAGAAGGTATTTTAAATATCGGAGTGTGGGCGTATGTGTAGTATCTTAAATGTGCATATTCCATTTGGTGTTACTGTTTCTTTACATTTTGTCAGGCGCCTTATTAAATTTTATCTTGTGCTAAATTGTACTGAAGACGGCTAAAACCATGACAATAAGAATATTTATCTAGACTCTGAAAAAGGATCTAGTAAAATTACACGTAAAATCGTTGGCAACTTTGTTACCAAGGACTTGTCATGTAAAATTAAAGGTGCTCAGCAAATTTACTGTAATATGTAATATACACTAGGGTGTCAGAATAAAATAGACACCAGGTAAAGCGGAATATATATGTAAACAGCGAAATTCTAAGAACGAATTAAGAACTTTCTCTTGTCATTAGGGTAGGGGTAGATGTATCGGAAGGAATTCGTCATAGTTTAGTATCGTTACAACTATGCCTCGCTTACAAGGTTCGAGTGATATCAGCGACTTCACGCTCGCGCATCGTTGGCCTGAGCGAACGCGGCGCTTCGGAACGTGAAATAAGTAAATGTTTTAATATTCCGTTGTCCACAGTTAACCGTGTGATTACACAATTTAAACGCAAGAAAAAAACAACAGTGGAGCCGAGACCAGGTCGTGCCGGACCTTCTGAAAGAAGTAAAAGGGTGCTTGCGCCGAATGACTTGGGCAATCGAAATGCGAACGAAGCCCGAAGAGTTTTGGCGGTCTGTCATTTTTTCAGACGAAAGCAGATACTGCCAATTCAGTGATAGTGGTCGTACGTGGGTATGGAGACGTTCGTCACAGCAACTGGACGACAAATTTTTGCTTCAGACGGTGAAATACGGCGGTGTGAATATCATGGTGTGGGGCGCGATATGGTATGGTGAAAGATTGCAATTAGTAATCTATAATCTAATATTCGACAACGCCATTTTATCTAAAGAAGACGCCACTTTTATGGAGGATGGAGCACCCTGCCACAAAGCAAGAACAACAACCACATGGAAAGAGGAACAGGGGATTCGGATTTTACCATGGCCAGGCCACTCACCAGACATGAATCCGATAGAGAATGTTTGGCACATAATCCAGACAAATATGGCGAAACGACCCCGAAAACCCAGCAATAAGGAAGAACTCGTGGCAGCTGTTACAGAAGAGTGGTTAAATATTCCAGAAGACATCATTAATCATTGAACAGATTCTATGCCACGACGACTCGCAGCACTTCACGCAAGTAAAGGTGGATCGACAAAATATTAGTCTAATTTAAAAATTCTAAAATATTTTGTATATACAACAAGAATAGAATCTTTTTTTTAATTAGTAGTTGTCTATTTTATTCTGTCACCCTAGTGTATAATAAAGATTATATATATTATACTATAAATAAATTTATCTGAAACCGGCTAAGATATTATACGTAGATGATTTGTTTGTAAATTTGCATATATTACTCGAACTACACCTTGATATTTCAAGAAAAATAACGTTATTTGTTTGACATTACCACACTTGCACCCCTGCAAGGTTCTCAATTTTTAAAGGAGTCAACATCATATAATTGTTTTGTTAATTCACAAAGGATTTCATATATTAGACCATAGCTCTTCGTGAAATTTGTAACAAACTGTTTGGAACGAAATACGGTTCCATCTGCTTATATTTTAACCTGAATTCACTTTTTTATACATGTAAAAAGATGAAAACTGCAACAAATGAAGTAAATACAAAAAATAATCTACAGGTAAAATATACCTAAAATGCATACCATTATTTGCACCTGCTACAAAATTTTGTAACAAGGGAAGGTTTAGTAGTCCTTGTAATTGCTGCAAAGATTCTACTTACGTTAAATTTTGTTCATTCTTGTTTGAGAATAGCTTTTATTATAACCAAACCCTATAGGTAAACCATTCTTATTGTTACGTTCTCCTGGTTTGAAGAACAACGCCGCTGTAGCCTGCTCGTAATTTCCTAAATTACTTGACCAATACTTACTGGTAGAGTATGTTCGCTTATTTGCTAGAGGAAAGGTTGTACAGTGAAACTCAATGCGCATGCGCAAAAAAATATATTTAAAAATGAAATGGTTACACGGTTTCCACTCTTGCCTATGTACATGTACGATGTACGTAAGATATATATATTTGCAATAATTGCAGTTATTCGAGCTCTCTTATACATGTAATGTACATTAGCATTTGTATATGTATTTTCATTGGTAGCAACATAAAGTAATGCCTCAGCATGTACGTTGCAACGCTATGCCTTAATTCTGTTTAAAAGGTTAAACTCTTATATGCTTCCGCTGAAGCTTTGTTAGAGAGCATGTACTAATGCCTCTATCTGTTTGCATGCACCACTACCTTTTTATAGAGCCAACCCTATTTATTTCTTAAATTTATAAGCGCACCTCGGTGCTATGCTTATTATATGTCCCTTTCCGAGAGCCTAATATACTTTCCTTGTTTTAAATTTGCCTAAGGGACTTGGCCCTGTATTATTGGCACGTATTTGTACTTGACCAAATACGTTTATTATTTTCACATTTATGGGGAACCCACCCTATCTCTTAGAGCTTGAACGCCTGGTCGAGGGCGACAGTAGCGATAATAGCCGATCACAATACAAAAGTAATGTCACAGCTACCCAGGCGTTCTCGTTTGAAATATTACGCTATGTGCAATCTTTAGCTCTGTACTACTGCGCCCCAAAGAAGGGAAAAATCCAGTAACCAGCAAATGTGCGAACTGTGCACCGACAAGTAAAACGGAGCGATGATGCCGACATTACATAAGAAAACTGGTCCGTGACACTCGTCCGCTGCGACGAGCAACTAAATGAAAAATTTCTAAGTCCCGATACGACAAGGACCGAACAAACGTACAAAAGACAACGGGCGCTGCGCAACGACCGTCAGCAAGAAAGCAGGAGTGATCGTACTTGTAGAGGAGGTCTATACATGCGCGCCGACAATCTCACCAAAATAATTTCCGACACAAACTTAACTGAAGACTAAAAATATGTATAGACGACAATGGACACAGTAGCCTCGACGTACGATGATAGAAAATCGAGAATTTATACTTATTAAAAAAATCTATACGTGTGGTCCGACGACCATACCAAATGACTCGCGCCAGAAATTATACATTTATTTCTGGCGCGAGTCATTTGGGAAGGTCGTCGGACAACGTCCTCGACGATTCCCGCCAAAACTAGAAAAACTTAGAAATCTCTAATAAACTTACGACGACGTTACTGTACACGTTACGACGAGGCACGAAAGGTGACCGAGAGTGCACGATCGCTAATACCTCGACTGTCGCGCGGGAGACGACTGCCTATGCTTGTGTACCTTAAATTTCAAGAAAACTCCCATTACTTATTCGACGACGTTGCAGTGAATGATTTCTAATTAGGCAGTTTTAGCTAGCATAATGCGAATGGCTGACTTGCATACATATACAATGCGTAATGTACATACATATTAAAATAAAATTGGATATAAGAGAGCAAAATAAATAAATATAAGAATGAAAATAAATAAATATAAAAATGAAAATAAAATAATATTCTAAATGAAAATAATAATGCAAAGAAGATAAAATACATAATAGTAAAAAAAAAATTTAGAAAATACAAAAAACAATGTTAAGTCCTTAACACTTATTACATACACCAAGAATGTAAATCGCACGCACCAATTTATCAGCGCGTATATTTACAAATATTATGTGTGCGCAGCATACCTAGTGGAATATATTGTAACGCGTCCCCATTATATGTATATGTAATTTTCAGACGTAAATTTAATCACCATGCAATTTTCAGTAAGAACATTAAATAAACATGTTATTTTACTACTTAAATCTATACTGATAAATATAAATTGCTAAGAATAATAAAGGAAAGAAGGAATTTCCAAGTTTATTTTCATCAAATAGTACTGGTAAAGAAATTCGAACTACTTCAATTGGGGCATAGCTTGCAAATCTCGATTGGTTCCTATAAATCACCTGAATCCAATAAAACTACGTTAGTGCTGTCTCCTTCAAGTACTTATTGGAATCCGTTTGCATAAAGTTTTTGTGATACTACAAAAAAACACAAGTTTTATTAAAATGAACAACCATATTTAAATAAGTTTCCAAAAGGAAATATTGAGAATCTTTCAACATTCACACTGGTGGATAATCACAGTATAGAGCGAGAGCGTTAATAACTTTAAAAACAACAGCATTTCAAAATACCCTACTCGTACTTGAATTCCATATGTAGATGAAGTAACACATGGGCTGATAAGTCCCGGGCCTAACACATAGATGACGCTAGTTTTATTGCAGTCACCTTTCTCTCAGTTAGTACTAACCTTCAAAAGACAGCTGTTAAAATTTCATGATATTCTATTCATTAGTTTGTGAGTTATTGTGCTAAGAGTCACGCTACTTTTGTTATTTTCAAAACAATGGATCAAAAACAATTTCGTGTTTTAATTTTACACTGCTTCTTGATGGGAAAAAATACCGTTCAAGCGAAGCAATGGCTTGAAAAGTGTTATGGGGACTCCGCTCCATCAGAAACAACAATAAAACGTTGGTTTGCTGACTTCAAACGTGGTCGTAGAGACACCGATGATGCAAAACGCAGTGGACGTCCAAATGACGCGGTAACACCAGAAAACATCAAAACAATTGACAAAATCGTTTTGAATGATCGAAAAGTGAAGTTGCGTGAGTTAGCTGACATCGTAAAGATATCAAAAGAACGTATTGGCTTTATATTGCATGAGCATTTGACTATGAGAAAGACCTGTTCAAAGTGGGTGCCGCGTTTGCTCACTGTTGACCAAAAACAAGAACGTGTTGATGATTCTGAGCAGTGTTTGGCCATGTTTAAACGTAAAAAACCGGAATTTTTGCGTCGATATGTGACAATGGATCAAACATGGATCCATCACTTCACTCCGGAATCAAAACGATCGTCATCTGAGTGGACAGCAACTTGTGAACCTCGTTCAAAGCGCCAGAAAGCACAACAATCGGCTGGAAAGGTTATCGCCTCGGTATTTTGGGATGGGCGTGGTGTAATATTCATCGACTATCTTGAGAAAGGAAATACCATCAACAGTGAATATTATATAGCGGTATTGGAGCGTTTGAAGGCCGAAATTGCAAAGAAACGACCGTATATCGCAAAGAAAAAGATTTTGTTTCATCAAGACAACGCACCGTGTCACAAGTCAATCAAAACAATGGCAAAATTACATGAATTGAATTTCGAATTGCTCCCACATCCACCGTATTCGCTAGATTTGGCTCCCAGCAACTACTGGCTGTTCGCAGACTTCAAAAAAATGCTCGCCGGTAAGAAATTTCGCACGAATGAACCTCTTCATCGCTGAAACTGAGGCCTATTTTGAGGCAAAAAATAAATCGTTCTACAAAAGCGGTATTGAAATGTTAGAGCGGCGCTGGAATGATTGCGTTGCTCTTGATGGAGTTACGTTGATGAATAAAGCTAATTTTGAACCAAAAATACCGTGTTTTCTTTGTTAGGCCCGGTACTTTTCAGTCCATGTGTTATATACGCACTAATATTAATATTATTAATTTTATCTTTTGCTATAAAGGCAATATTGCATTATAAATTGGAGGAATATTGCATTTATTTTCATGGAAAATCTTTCTAATTTTTTTCAACCTTAAAAATAGACTAAAAGCCATGGTAGTTTTGCCTTAAATATTTTATTAAATGTTAAAAATCCCTTAGAAAGAGAGTAAAGTAAAATTTACATTACTTATCATTGCAAATTTGCCACCCTGGCACAGCAGCAAAATTACTGTCATGTTTTAGAGTGCAGGTGGCCTTTGATTATATGCGTTTTCTTTTTTTAAACAGACGGTAGAAACAAAAGAGATATTCAGCTCGACGTTTGAAAACAATTTTCCTGGATGTTAGAAGCCAAGATGATAAGATGAATCTTCTCAATTCTTTAACAATTCTTCATTTGCGTACCAACAATCCACGACGATTTAGAAAGAAACACTCACTTAATATTTAACTCCAACACTTGAGAAATATACCTCCATATCAAATTTTGATTTTTCAAAGCTTTCTAATTTACAATGACTAATTTTATCTCATTAAATCCGTATAAACATGTAATTTTCCGAAATCTCTAAAAACCTTTTCTTTTCTAGCAATTATTATGCTGGAATTTCTTCCAAATTGGGATTAAACGAGTTTAATAAAACATATATAACGAAGTACGGAACTTCCAGTAGCTATTGTAGATGTGTTGTTCTAGACTTCCATGGTCGTTAATTTTGAGTTTTCGGGTTGAAACCGCATCGTAATTGCATGAATCTGTCGTCGCTTCGCTCTCAGTTGCATGGAGCTTCTTCCAGCCTGCTGTGAGAGGACACTTTCTTCCGACAGACTCATGCAGTTTCAACGAGGTTTGAATCCGGAAATTCTTTAAAAGCTATGATATATGTTATTTTGAAGATTCGCTAATTACGGTTCGTGATGATAGGCGTCCGATTGGGAAATACGTAGGCTTTCTCGAGCTTCGTCAGTAATAGTGAATAATCACCTAATGCTACGTGTAATTGTAATGGTTTTCGCAACTAGTAGACGTGACTTTAGGAGCATTGTTATTGTCAATCTAACTAAGCAAAACTGTATTTTTTTTTGTAGTACACTATTAAGTTTTGCTATAACACAAGCACTTTTCACTTACCATAAGTATTTGTAGGTTATCTACAACTTGCAAGGATACAACTAACGGCATTGTAGATCTTTGTAATGTTGTGACAGCATTCCTTATTACTTATTAATTATTGAAAATAGTTTGCAAGTCAATTTTAAGTTGATAGTCTTAAATTTCCATTTGCTAGGTTTGGTGGCAGCAACTTCTTGTGTGGTAATTTGTAACGTGTTAGGAAATGTTGCAAACAATAGAATACAGCTTCCCATTATGTTTAGGATCAAAACCTACTGTGAGGGGTTCTTCGATACTGGAACACCGAATTCGTTATTTATTATTAACCTGTGTTATTATTTCATCTATTACAAAACTGATTTATATCAGCTAATGGTGCGCTTGCAATTTTTGGAATCCTAGATATTATTGTATTATGCTTTTCATTAAAACTATGGTTATATTGATACGTTTCATAATCTCACTATCACAGTGTAGGAGTGTCGCAAGTTTTCTAATTTATGATTATATTGCTATGATATAAATTTTTACCGTATTACTGCCTTTGGATAGGTGGTCTAAAACTTATGCGCGATAGTGTATACATCTTTAGTACTAGTTCTACCTAATGCACGTTACACACTGCAATTCATCTACCTCTAGATTTTTCAAACATTGCAATTAAATTTTGGCCGAAAATTTTCTATTAGTGACTGTACATTATTGAGATATAATCGAACAAATAAAGTTCAAATGTAATGAGGATTTATTTACAGAATAATATATAACATAAATAATATAACTTGATTTCTACTTTTCCTTATACTAAAAATAAATCGCACGATAACTAATATTCTTGCTGAAGGAAGGAAAGGTGAACTTACAACAAATTTCTCCCCCTTTTTACTAGACCAATATTTTACAATTTTACTGCAGCAGAGGAAAGATTTGAAGAAATTGCCCGTAATGTTTCTTTAATAAATGAAGTATTAGAGTATAGGTGTTTACAGTTAGAAACCATTTCACTCATTCAAAATAAAAATATTTAATGAAATTCTCCAATTTCCTGATATCACAATTACGACATGACACTACAATCGCAGCACTATTTTTTCAGTCAAAATTTGTTAAAATTATAAGGAAAAGTTAAAGCTGTAATGTTATATGGATTCCACCAAGGTTATTTCCTTTTTACTTTCTTGAGCCTATATTTTTCCATCAATTTTCATGCTTTTGTTACTTTATTATTTATGCTTAACACTAGTAGTAGCGTATTTCTTCTGCCCTTTTAGGTGTTCTTACGTAGCTTGATTATATTCTTGTAGATGTGATATACGTCTAAATTACATTTATTACTTTCATGGTATTTAGCAGCGGTATGGGTACAGTTATCGCTATGTTATTTTAGAAAATGCAGTGGATTATACCAGTATGTCTTTCTCGCATAGATATGGGAGTCAGAATTACGCAGCTTTATGTGGGTGATTCCTAATTTAAATAATATGACAAATCTACAAAGTAATTTAAAATTTTAGTACAGTATTAGATTCGCATACTTCGATGGGAGGTATAATACTTCCTTTAATAGGCTTCAACGCATAAAGTGAATGCATTCCAGCTAATATATGTAGGTGTAGGTATATAGGGCTCCAAAGCGAGCTACTATCTTAAAACTATCTGAATGCTGATTGATAACTCTTAAACACAATCAAAAATAATTTAATATGAGATTGTGAAACCTCAAACGAATACATGTAGAATACTTTTGAGTTGATTTATTTATTGTTTTTGGTTCACTACTAAATAAAAGATAATAATTTAACAATCATTTACACTTATTTTACCACACTTTAGCAACTGGAGCTGAATATGCTAATGGAGCTGCTACTCTAGCATATGGGGCAGCGTATCCAATTGGAGCAGCGATTTTAGCTACTGGAGCAGCATATGCTACTGGAGCGACAGCTTTAACTACCGGAGCAGCAGCTACTTTAACAGCGAGCGGTTCTTTGCTGACGACAGCGTTGAATCCGTTAACTGGATCAGCTTGATATTGTACAACACGTCTGGTGCCATCAGGTTCAACGAGGGAGTAAGATCCTTGTACTACATCACCGTCACGAGATTCTTGTTGTTGCTTGTTATCACCAGTAAGACCATCTTGGATATCGTAAGCGTATGAGTATTGAGGATGTGGATCGTATTCTTCTTGGACGACGGTCTTAGCGACAGCTACGGGGGCGGCTATTTTAGCGATTGGGGCGCTGTATGCAATTGGGGCGGGCGCGGCATAAGCAAGTGGCGCGGCTACTTTAGCAATTGGGGCTGAATAAGCATATGGTGCTGCTACAGGTGCGGAGTAGGAGTAGGCTGAAGCTAGAGGGGATCCGATAATTCCAGCTTTGGCTACCGCTACGGCAGCGGCGAATGCAAGAATCTGCAAAAGAGATTTTAACAATTCATTGAATTAATTGGATATGTAATTATCCCGTCGTAATACATACCTTGAAGAACATTTTTGCTTGATTATCCGTCGAGTGTTCGGATGTAATATGACAAGCATAAGAAACGCGTTGCTTTTTATAGTAAATATTCGCTTAGGCGAGTAGGGTGCTATCGATGCCGAAAAATACACGCGGCACGCCTCGATCAAGACCGCTCTTGAATCTTGCCGTTCGCTTGACACTGTTATGCGATACGACCATGAACAATATTGCAAAATTATGTAAGAAAATGTGAAGTTCAATCATCTGATCGGTTAGTAGAAACGAAAAGGATGTTTTAACATTTTCGGGAATATTATCCAAAGGTATTTTATTGGGGTTGATTATCGTTTTAAGATTTTGAATAACGCAACATCAAATTGGATGAAGCAGTAAGTTCGTTAGTTACGATAATATACAGTTTATACAGTACAGAAAGCAATTTTTAACTTCGTCTTAAAAGAAAGGGATATAATATTTTCCAAAGAAATCCTGATTTAAACATATTAAAGCATTTCTGTGAAAGAACAATTTTAAATCCAGATCTAATTGAAAGGTGTCATTTACTTTTCCTGCATTTTAATTATGCCCCTATAACAAATTGCGATGTAGAACGGTCCTTTTTTACATTTAAAGACATCTAAACAGACATATCTCCCTGAAGGGGATATACAGAAAGCTTTAATTCTTCACATAAACAGCATATTATTCTCTGAAATTTAGGTATTAATACAATATTTGTTAATAAAATCACAAATATTTATTTGTGCTCAATTTCTGTTGATAAGAAGGAACTTGAAATGCACGTTAATAAGCAAGTGATTTATTTAGGAGTTTTTCGCATATCTATGATATACCTATTACAATTATGCAACGCCTTGGATCCGACATGTCTTTGGTTATAACTCGTAAGAACTTCCTTATTGGAAAATTAAACCATCTTGAGAATAGTAGAGACTTATGGCAGCGTTACATTTTTTATGATTTCTCTGTTTGTTAGCTCAACGTAACCTTCGAAATTACAATTATGTATTAGCTTGTTACTGATAGTCTTAATTCTGTTTGGTATAAGCTGTTTGAATGACATGATAAAGGTCAAAATAAAAAACACGAATATTTTTGACTGAATGAAATATGCCTAGTTGCAACAAACAAGTAAGATTTTAGAAATATTGTTGAAATTGGACTCCACCTTGCTCGAAACATTTCTCATACCTTATTCTAATAGAGGAAGAGACGTTTTATAGGATGATATCGTATGCAGCTGAACGAATACACTGTCAAATTGAGAACTAATACAACTGAAAATAGTATAACCTATGACAAAAGCTTTTATTGGAGTGGACTGCTAGAGGAAGAATTTATTTAAGCGCTTTTCAGTTCACAAATTTATCAACAAACACCGGTGCAAATCCTATAGGCGTGGATACGTTTAGAGGAAGCTTCACACTTTTATGTTATGTTTTTAATATATTTTAATACATTGGCCTTGAAGTTTTTGATTTGGTAACTAATTTTATTTTGACACCATTATTGTATTTGGATAGACAATCTGTTTCGTTTGAACAAACAATAGTATTCCAATCATTGTCATTACGGTCTCTTCAATTAATTTTGTTCTGTCAAATATGTTTTACTAGCAACTGTGTGGTATTTGATGTTGACTAACACATGGGCTGAAAAGCCCCGGGCCTAACACATAGGTGACAACACGTTCTTGTTTTTGGTCAACAGTGAGCAAACGCGGCGCCCACTTTGAACAGAGCTTTCTCATAGTCAAATGCTCATGCAATATAAAGCCAATACGTTCTTTTGATATCTTTACGATGCCAGGTAACTCACGCAACTTTACTTTTCGATCATTCAAAACGATTTTGTGGATTTTTTTTATGTTTTCTGGTGTTACCGCCTCATTTGGACGTCCATTGCGTTCTGCATCATCGGTGTCTCTACGACCACGTTTGAAGTCAGCAAACCAACGTTTTATTGTTGTTTCTGATGGAGCGGAGTCCCCATAACACTTTTCAAGCCATTGCTTCGCTTGAACGGTATTTTTTTCCCATCAAGAAGCAGTGTAAAATTAAAACACGAAATTGTTTTGGATCCATTGTTTTGAAAATAACAAAAGTAGCGTGACTCTTAGCACAATAACTCACAAACTAATGAATAGAATATCATGAAATTTTAACAGCTGTCTTTTGAAGATTAGTACTAACTGAAAGAAAGGTGACTGCAATAAAACTAGCGTCATCTATGTGTTAGGCCCGGGACTTTTCAACCCATGTGTTAGTGTTGGAGAAATTGTGAACTGTAAAGCGTTCAAATAAATTTTACCTCTAGCAGTCCATTTCAATAAAAACTTTTGTCGTAGCTTGTACGATTTTCAGTTGAATTAGTTGTCAATTTGACACTGTATTCGTTCAGATGAATACGATATGATCCTATAAATCGTTTTTTCCTCTATTAGAAGAAGATGTGAGAAATGTTTCGAACAAATTTTCGTTTTATGATTATGACATTTATCATAGCATTAAAATAGTTTATACCTAACAAAATTTGTACTCAGAAGTAAGGATTTCTTTAACAAACATTATATACCTTTCCTTTAAGACGAAGCTCAAAATTGCAAAATTTCGATACTGCTTAAACTGTATATTATCGGATCTAACGAACATACCGCTTCATCCAATTTGACGTTTCGTTGTTCAAAGTCTTGAAACGATAACCCATACGAATAAAATACCTTTGCATAATATTCTACAAAATGTTAAAATATCGTTTTCGTTTCTACTAACCGATCAGATGATTGAACTTCACATTTTCTTACATAATTTTGCAATACTGTTCATGGTCGTATCGCATAACAGTCTCAAGCGAATGGCAAGATTCAAGAGCGGTCTTGATCGAGGCGTGCCGTGTATTTTTCGGCATCGATATCACCCTCCTCGCCGAAGCGAATATTTACTATAAAAAGCAACGCGTTACTTACGATTGTCACACTACATCCGAACACTCGACGGACAATCAACCAAAAATGTTCTTCAAGGTATGTATTTCGACGGGATAATTAAATATACATTTAATTCAATAAATTGTTAAAATGCTTTTCGTAGATTCTTGCATTCGCCGCTGCCGTAGCTGTAGCCAAAGCTGGAATTATCGGATCTCCTCTAGCTTCAGCCTACTCCTACTCCGCACCTGTAGCAGCACCATATGCTTATTCAGCTCCAATTGCTAAAGTAGCCGCACCACTTGCTTATGCAGCGCCCGCACCAATTGCATACAGCGCCCCAATTGCTAAAATAGCCGCCCCCGTAGCTGTTGCTAAGACCGTCGTCCAAGAAGAATACGATCCACATCCTCAATACTCATACGCTTACGATATCCAAGATGGTCTTACTGGTGATAACAAGCAACAACAAGAATCTCGTGACGGTGATGTAGTACAAGGATCTTACTCCCTCGTTGAACCTGATGGCACCAGACGTGTTGTACAATATCAAGCTGATCCAGTTAACGGATTCAACGCTGTCGTCAGCAAGGAACCGCTAGCTGTTAAAGTAGCTGCTGCTCCGGTAGTTAAAGCCGTTGCTCCAGTAGCATACGCTGCCCCAGTAGCTAAAATCGCTGCTCCAATTGGATACGCCGCTCCATACGCTAGAGTAGCAGCTCCATTGGCGTACTCATCACCAGTTGCCAAAGTGTGGTAAAATAAGTGTAGATGATTGTTAAATTATTATTTTCTTATTTATAAGTCAACCAAAAACGATAAATAAACGAACACAAACGTATTCTACATTTACTTGTGACATTTACGTTTTCCTAATTTTGCTTAACAGTTATCAATATTCAAGCAATCACAAGATCTTACCTCACTTTGAGGAAGAAGCGTGGATTTGGCCATATACCATGGTGCCTTATCGTGCCTAATTGTGTAAGGGCCTTCATTCGGATTTAAATCATTGATATGTAGCATCAAGACATAACTGATGGAGGATGTTTCACCGTTCTTAGTATGTAGATTAGCTTTATCAAACCGTTCAGATAGACGTCGTCTGACAGATTGACCTCTTTCGGTCATGGGTTCTAGTTTTCCCTCATTGCTGAATACGATTTTTAACGAAAGGATATTGTTCAAAGAAAAAAAAATTGCATGGTTTACATATTCATGTAAGTTATTTTGTCTTACCTTTCGTCAATCTTCTATTGTGTAATGTTGATGATGTTTTATCAATTCATAACGTGCTCGCTTCGTCACAGGTGTTAATTTTGGCTTTTTCAGGGGCTTTTGCATTTTAATCCGGCTTCCTGGAATCGTCTACGTACTGTACGCGCGGATATTTGCACTCCTTATTGAGACATTACATTTCCTACTTTTTTCGATAAACCTCGGTTTTCAGTTGCTAATTGCAGGTCACGTCGATCATCTCGATTGATAGTGATCCTTTTCTTACCGCAAAACGCTCTTCCAGTACTTGTAGTGGGTATTTTCTTGTATTAAAACGGCGATTCACTGCTCTGTTTGTCAGGATACTTCGTCTCTCTTTGCAAATGTACGTTGAGAATACACAACAATGCCTCTATACGCAGTTTTTTCTCATTTGATATGTCCTTTCTTTACCCATAACGAAAACATATAAAGCGCATACTAGCAATAACATAATGTGCAACACTAACATGTAAACACGGAAAAATGTTATTATATAAAGAGATAAATGTTCTTTCTATTCGTATCAATAGTAACTGATCCAAATAATATTCTACGAATTACTATATCTTTCAATCTTGTTTCTGTTCATCTTCTATACAGTACAGAATGATTCATAAGGGGGTAATAATAGGCAAAGGCTAATTAAGTGGCACTTTCTCAATTTCTTAGGAAACGTATGTAGATAAGTATTGTAAACCCTATTCATGAATTTTATGCTTGTATTTGTAAATTATCACGTCGGAAACACACAAAAGCTTGAATGTATAAGGTAGCCTTAATAGAATGGCCAGGGACTGTACTTCGACACATTTATTATACGTAGATAGAAAAAATATTTTGTCTAGGAGAGCAACAGTATTCCAAAAGTTCTCATTACAGCCTCCTCAATTCATTTTGTTATGTCAAATATGCTTTATTGGTAACTGTGTTGTTTCTGATGTTGACTAATTTATTCTCCTCTGAGCTGTCCACAGTGGACAAGGGAAATTTGTTGTTGTAGTTACCGATATGGCACAATCGAAAGGACTGTCTCATAAATGATTCACAAGGGCATCATCTTAGGATTGATTAGAATTTCGTGGTCTTCCAGATCATGATAGTCTATTATTCTATGATGATTATTCCACTATTTGACCTTTCTGAATATACATATATTAAATGATTTGGCGTGTTTTGTAATGTATGAGCAAATATAAAATAGCTTTTAATAATGTCTGACGTCTCATGCGATGTTTCTCTGATAATGAAGTGAGTGAAATCAATAACTACCGAAGAATACCAGACAAGCTTAAGCTAAAGAAGTAAAATCGTACACCTTCTTATAAAGCAGTGATACTTGTTGATATACGAGTACTTTCATTGCTAATTGCTGAATCAAACCGTAAACGCTTAATCGATTTTATAAAAGAGAATTGATCCAGCAGAATGTTATTATTTATCTTCCCCAAAGAGTCCATCTTGTACGTCGTATCCAAGTGAATATTGGGAATACGAGTCGTATTATTGTTGAACTACAGCTTTAGACACTCGGGTTACCGCTACTGGAGCTGCAACTTTTCCAATTGATGAAGAGTTGGTAAACGGAGCGGCTACTTTAGCCATATGAGATGAATAAGTTAAAAGTGTGGCTACCGGACTAGCATAAGAATAGGTCATCCTAAGAGGAGATTTAATAACTCCAGCGTGGTTTTCAGTTACCGCAGCGCGAATGTTTTTGTATAGTAACTGCGCTTCAAGCAAAATACGAGCGATATCCACAGTTGTGCCTCAAAGTGAGGTGAGATCTTGTGATTATTTGAATATTGATAATTGTAAAGCATACTTAGGAAAATATAACTGTCAGGATGTGTTAATCTCAAACAAACAAATGTAAAATACGTTTGTGTTCGTTTATTTATCGTTTGTGCTTGATTAATAAATACAAAAAAAATAATAATTTAACAATTATCTACACTTATTTTACCAAATTTTGGCAACTGGTGATGAGTACGCCAATGGAGCTGCTACTCTAGCGTATGGGGCAGCGTATCCAATTGGAGCAGCGATTTTAGCTACTGGAGCAGCATATGCTACTGGAGCGACGGCTTTAACTACCGGAGCAGCAGCCACTTTAACAGCGAGCGGTTCTTTGCTAACGACAGCGTTGAATCCGTTAACTGGATCAGCTTGATATTGTACAACACGTCTGGTGCCATCAGGTTCAACAAGGGAGTAAGATCCTTGTACTACATCACCGTCACGAGATTCTTGTTGTTGCTTGTTATCACCAGTAAGACCATCTTGGATGTCATAAGCGTATGAGTATTGAGGATGTGGATCGTATTCTTCTTGGACGACGGTCTTAGCAACAGCTACGGGGGCGGCTATTTTAGCAATTGGGGCGCTGTATGCAATTGGGGCGGGCGCTGCATAAGCAAGTGGTGCGGCTACTTTAGCAATTGGAGCTGAATATGCGTATGGTGCTGCTACAGGTGCGGAATAGGAGTAGGCTGAAGCTAGAGGAGATCCTATAATTCCAGCTTTGGCTACAGCTACGGCAGCGGCGAATGCAAGAATCTGCAAAAAAGATTTTAACAATTTACTGAATTAATCGAATATTTAGTTATCCCGTAGAAATACATACCTTGAAGAACATTTTTGCTTGATTGTCCGTCGAGTGTTCGGATGTAGTGTGACAATCGTAAGTAACGCGTTGCTTTTTATAGTAAATATTCGCTTCGGCGAGTAGGGTGATATCGATGCCGAAAAATACACGGCACGCCTCGATCAAGACCGCTCTTGAATCTTGCCATTCGCTTGAGACTGTTATGCGATACGACCATGAACGGTATTTCAAAATTATGTAAGAAAATGTGAAGTTCAATCATCTGATCGGTTAGTAAGAAAGAAAACGATATTTTAACATTTTCGGGAATTTTATGCAAAGGTATTTTATTCGTGTATATTATGGTGCTAAGACTAATACTTTAGTTGCTGAAGTACGCTCGACATTGATCCATTTGTAAGACATTTCAGCAATGAATACAACTGCCAAAGGATTTACTATTTAATTTGGAAATAATTCAAGCAATAAAATGCATACATTTTCTATAGAATTCCTCAAGATCGTTTACCATTGGCGATCATTAGCTTTTGAAAAGAGCAGACGAATAACAAATATTCTAATTTCCAGAAGGATTACGGCCAGGATACAGATGACTTTAAATCATTTGATTAAAATCAGAAACTAATCACTCTTTTACTTGTGAGATCCTTTTATATTCCTTGGTACTATGTATTCACACAATTAATTGTTTTATTGACGTAAAATAAAAGAATACATTTTACATTTATTTGTTGACACGTAGCACGTTCTTAAAATGTTTTCTAAATTCAAAGAAGAGAATTAATGAACATGAATAAACAATATGTGTTATACTAAAATAAAATACAATTTTTTTTTGCAAAAGTGAGACTTAATATATCCTTCAGAAGATTAACTAATTTAACAGAAGTGTAAAAAAGTGTTTTGGAGTTTTTAAAAAAGTAGGCCGATTTAAATACTTGTTCATTAAGGTGTTATAACTGAGGACGCATCGAATTTAAGTGTAACTCAGACGCTGCACCCCCGATATATAAAATCGAATAGACGACTAAATGACATGATAACAACACGGTATATATGTGTATAGAGGATACGAGACCTAGAGGTTGAATTAAGAATGATTTGCTCATTGGTATTATATTTTAGACGCTCATTCAACGTATTAACAAATAATTTCAATTTATGTCATGTAAACTTGTGGTTATCGACGAATATATGTACATACATGAGAACATAAGCCAAATAATACTTTCTTCACGTATATATATTTATACTACCTTTTTTCGTTTAGTATTTGGTCCTATGTACGTATCTATGTGTAATATACAGGGTGTCCATAGAATAAAATAAAGAGGTATGGAAAATGGAAAGATCTGATTTTATTAGACTTAAATCCAAAATATTTTGTGAAAATTCCTTTGCATACGCGAAAAAACAATGAAAAATATATTTAAAATAAAAATGTCTTTATTATTCACGGCCGAAATATTCGTACGTAAGCATGTTATTAAACTCTCAGCATCCCATTTGGAAGGTGAACAGTGTTAACTTGTAGTTTTTATAGCATCGACAGCTGTGTTATTGCAGTGTATGGCGTCTGCGTGTATGTATGCGACTTTGCTTGGACGGATGTATTATGTGTACACATTCTGCATCCATAGGCGGCACATATTACGATTTGCTATGTTTTTTTTTAATTCTGACGTTCACGTCATAATTGACTCAAAATTTTTTTGGTTTTGTGTTCTATATAATTACACTTTTTCATTTTCCGTATTTTCTTATTCTATTTCAAAGACTCCTTGTATACTTGTAAAATTTATTTATAGTCGTCAGTCTAGAATTATTTTGAAGAATATATCTTAATTTTTAATACTAATTGCGATTTTTTCTGATTTTGTTTTCCTTTCGTATGTTCTATAAATTATTTTTAAGATTATTATTTGGAATATTAGTTACAGTTACATATATATTTATTGCCTAACATTTGGGAGTATATCCTTTTTACTATTAATTATCATATTTGTTATTTTTTTGTTAATGCTATCACATTGAAATAAAACTTGTGCAAAAACGAAACCAATATAATGGTTTACCATCCTCAAAACTCAACCGATTTCTTTTAACAGGGGTTCTATATATGTCAAAATCTATAGGACATGATTACTGCCCTAGAATTCAGCGATGCAATATCGATTAGGTTTCTGATAAATAAGGGCCTACGTTGTAATAAAGAGTAATAATAATTACTTGGTTCTTAATTAAACATATATTAATAAACAAACTATTTACAATTGACATACTAATGGTAATAGATAGCAAATGGAGAAGAATATGCGGCCTTGGTTTTAGGAGCTCCTTAGGCTACTCAGATACAAATATGTGAGACTAGTTGAGAAGTAGCAGTTACTCTAGAAACTGTAGCAGCGTATACTGCTAGTGCAACAGCTTTGGTAACAGCTGACGCATCAACTACTAGTTTTTCAATGCTTACAACAGCACTAAGTCTCTTAACTGAACAATGTAGTACACAATACGTCTAGTAACATCAAGATCGACAACAGAGTAAAATCCTTAGACCATATCAGCACTAAGGGTTTCCTGTTGCTGCTCATTGTGTTCACTGGGTCCCTCTTAGACATACAAATGAGTATTGCGAATGCGGGTCCTATCCTTATTGAACAACAGCTTTAGCTAGTAGACTTCCAGCTAATAGGGTTGTAACTTTTGCGGTTGGGTCAGAGTAGGCAAACGGAGGGGCTACTTTATCCACGGTCTTGAATAAGTTCACGACGGAACTACAGGACTAGTACAGAAATAGGTCGTCGCAAGAGGAGATTGAATAACTCCAGCATGCGCTTCAACTACCACAGAACGAATGCTAATGTATTTTCTATAGTAACTGCGCTTCAAGTACAAAGTCTCAAGATGAGGTGACATTCTGTAACTATTTGAATACTCATAATTGCTAAGCATAATTATTAAAATTATAAGGGATGTGAAAACCTCAAACAAATCTAGAATACGTTTGTGTTCGTTTATTTATCGTTTCTGTTTGCTTAATAAATAAAAAATAATAACTTAACAATGATCTACAATTATTTTACCACACTTTGGCAACTGGTGATGAGTACGCTAATGGAGCTGCTACTCTAGCATATGGGGCAGCGTATCCAATTGGAGCAGCGATTTTAGCTACTGGAGCAGCATATGCTACTGGAGCGACGGCTTTAACTACCGGAGCAGCAGCCACTTTAACAGCGAGCGGTTCTTTGCTGACGACAGCGTTGAATCCGTTAACTGGATCAGCTTGATATTGTACAACACGTCTGGTGCCATCAGGTTCAACGAGGGAGTAAGATCCTTGTACTACATCACCGTCACGAGATTCCTGTTGTTGCTTGTTATCACCAGTAAGACCATCTTGGATATCGTAAGCGTATGAGTATTGAGGATGTGGATCGTATTCTTCTTGGACGACGGTCTTAGCAACAGCTACGGGGGCGGCTATTTTAGCAATTGGGGCGCTGTATGCAATTGGGGCGGGCGCAGCATAAGCAAGTGGTGCGGCTACTTTAGCAATTGGAGCTGAATATGCATACGGTGCTGCTACAGGTGCGGAATAGGAGTAGGCTGAAGCTAGAGGAGATCCGATAATTCCAGCTTTGGCTACAGCTACGGCAGCGGCGAATGCAAGAATCTACAAAAAAGATTTTAACAATTTATTGAATTAATTGTATATTTAATTATCCCATCCAAATACATACCTTGAAAAACATTTTTGGTTGATTGACCGTCGAGTGTTCGGATGTAGTGCGACAATCGTAAGTAACGCGTTGCTTTTTATAGTAAATATTCGCTTCGGCGAGTAGGGTGATATCGATGCCGAAAAATACACGGCACGCCTAGATCAAGACCGCTCTTGAATCTTGCCATTCGCTTCAGACTGTTATGCGATACGACCATGAACGGTATTGCAAAATTATGTAAGAAAATGTGAAGTTCAATCGTCTGCTCGGTTAGTAGGAAAGAAAACGATATTTTAGCATTTTCGGGAATGTTATGCAAAGGTATCTTATTCGTGTATATTATGGTGCTAAGACTAATACATTAGTTGCTGAAATACGCTCGACATTGATCCATTTGTAAGACATTTCAGCAATGGATACAATTGCCAAAGGATTTACTATTTAATTGGGGAATAATTGAAGCAATAAAATGCATACATTTTCTATAGAATTCCACAAGATCGTTTACCATTGGCGATCATTAGCTTTTGAAAAGAGCAGACCAAAAACAAATCTAATTTCCAGAAGGATTACGGCCAGGGTCCAGTGGATTTTAAATCATTTGATTAAAATCAGAAACTAACCGCTCTTTTACTTGTAAAATCCTTTCATATTCCTTGGTAGTATGTATTCACACAATTAATTGTTTTATTGACGTAAAATAAAAGAATACAATTTACATTTATTTGTTGATACGTAACAGATTCTTAAAATATTTTCTAAACTCAAAGAATAGAATTAATGAACATGAATAAACGATATGTGTTATACTAAAATAAAATACATGTTTTTTTTGCAAAACGGAGACTTAAAATATCCTTCAGAAGATTAACTAATTTAACAGAAGTGTAAAAAGTGCTATGGTGTTTTTAAAATGGTAGACCAATTTAAATACTTGTTCATTAAGATGTTATAACTAAGGACGCGTCGAATTTAAGTGTAACTCAGACGCTGCACCCCCGATATATAAAATCGAATACATGATTAAATGATATGATAACAACACGGTGTGTATATAAAGGATACGAAACCTAGAGGTTGAATTAAAAGTGATTTGCTCAATAGTATTATGTTTTAGACGGTCATTCAACGTATTTCACAAATAATTTCAATTTATCTCATGTAAACTTGTGCTTTCACATTTTAAATATGTAACACAGAATTCCTAATCGACAAATATCTGTACATACATAAGAACATAACCC
Organism: Trypoxylus dichotomus; assembly: GCA_023509865.1. Lineage (NCBI taxonomy): Eukaryota > Metazoa > Arthropoda > Insecta > Coleoptera > Scarabaeidae > Trypoxylus > Trypoxylus dichotomus. The sequence goes on from CM042081.1 coordinate 44,555,797, forward strand.
AAATAATACTTTCTTCACGTACATATATTTATACTAACTTTTTTCGTTTAGTATTAGACCCTATATACGTATCTATGTATAGTATACAGGGTGTCCATGAAATAAAATAAAAAAATATAAAAAATGGAAAAATCTAATTTTATTAGACTTAAATCCAAAATATTTTGCGAAAATTCCTTCTCAGGCGCGAGAAGAAGATAATGAAGGTATTTAAAATAAAAATGACTTTATTATTCACAGCCCATATATTCATATGTAGGCATGTTATTAAATTCTCAGCATCCCATTAGAAAGGTGAACAGTCTTATCTTGTAGTTTTTATAACATAGTCAGTTGTGTTATTGCAGTGTATGTCGTATGCATGTATATATACGACTTTGCTTGGACGGATGTATTATGTGTACTTATTCTGCACCCAGAGGCGGCACATATTACAATTTGCTAGGCCTTTTCGTAATTCTGACGTTCACGTCGTTATTGCCTCAAAATTGTTTCGATTTTACTTTCTACATTATTACACCTTCTCATTTTCCCTACGTTCTTACTTTATTTCAAAGACATCCTGTATACTTGTAAAATATGTTTATAGTAGTCAGTTTAAAATTACTTTGAAGAATATACCTTAATTCTTAATACAAATTGCAATTCTTTCTGATCTTGTTTCTTTTTCGTACGGTCTATAAATTATTTTTAAGATTATTATTTGGGATTTTTATTACAATGTATATATTGTCTTAGATTCAGGAGTTCATATTCATTTTACTATTTATTATATTTGTTCTTTTCTGTTAATGACATCGCGTTGAAATAAAACATGTTTGGAAAAAGCCATACTGATATAAGGGTTTATCGCCCTCAAAACTCAAACGATGTTTCCTAAACGCGTTCTGTGTATGCCAATATATATCGGGAATTATTGCTACTAATTCATGTAGGTGCGCTAGGATTGCCTTCCTTTTTCTAATGAAGCAAGAATACCGCACTAGAATTCAGCGATGAAATATCGATTAGGTTTCTAATAATTAAGGGCCTACGTTGGACTAAAGACTAATTATAATTGCTTGGTTCTTAATTGTACGCATATTTGTAAAGAAACTTTTTACAATTGCAATACTAATGAAAATATGTAGCAAATGGAGAAGGATACGCGGCCTTGGCTTTAGGAGCTCCTTAGGCTACTCAGATACAAGTATGTGAGATTAGTTGAGAAGTAACAGTTACTCTAGAAACGCTAGCAGCATATACTACTGGTGCAACAGCTTAGATAACAACTGATGAACCAACTACTAGTGGTTCAATGCCTACAACAGCGTTAAGTCCGTTAACTGGATTAACAGTGTACTGCACAATACGTCTAGTAACATCCATATCGATAACAGAGTAAAATCCTTGGACTATATTACTACTAAAGGTCTTCTGTTGCTGCTTATTATCTTCACTGGGTCCGTCCTAGACATCCAAATGAGCATTGCGAATACGGGTCTTATTCTTCTTGAGCAACAGCTTTAGCCACTAGAGCTATGACTAATAGAGTTGTAGTTTTTGCGACTAATACAAACTAGGCAAACGGAGCGGCTACTTTATCCACGGTCTTGAATAAGTTAACGATGCAGCTAGAGGACTAGTACAGAAATAGGTCGTCGCAAGAGGAGATTCAATATCTCCAATGTGCGCTTCAACTGCCGCAGAAAGAATACTAAGATCTTTTCTATAGTAATTGCGCTTCAAGCACAATACGAATGATATCCATGGTTGTGCCTCAAAGGGAGGTGACATCCTGTAACTATTTGAATACTCATAATTGCTAAGCATAATTATTAAAATTATAAGGGATGTGAAAACCTCAAACAAATGTAGAATACGTTTGTGTTCGTTTATTTATCGTTTCTGTATGCTTAATAAATAAAAAGTAATAATTTAACAATGATCTACAATTATTTTACCACACTTTGGCAACTGGTGATGAGTACGCCAATGGAGCTGCTACTCTAGCGTATGGAGCGGCGTATCCAATTGGAGCAGCGATTTTAGCTACTGGAGCAGCATATGCTACTGGAGCGACGGCTTTAACTACCGGAGCAGCAGCTACTTTAACAGCGAGCGGTTCTTTGCTGACGACAGCGTTGAATCCGTTAACTGGATCAGCTTGATATTGTACAACACGTCTGGTGCCATCAGGTTCAACGAGGGAGTAAGATCCTTGTACTACATCACCGTCACGAGATTCTTGTTGTTGCTTGTTATCACCAGTAAGACCATCTTGGATATCGTAAGCGTATGAGTATTGAGGATGTGGATCGTATTCTTCTTGGACGACGGTCTTAGCAACAGCTACAGGGGCGGCTATTTTAGCAATTGGGGCGCTGTATGCAATTGGTGCGGGCGCTGCATAAGCAAGTGGTGCGGCTACTTTGGCAATTGGAGCTGAATAAGCATACGGTGCTGCTACAGGTGCGGAGTAGGAGTAGGCTGAAGCTAGTGGAGATCCGATAATTCCAGCTTTGGCTACAGCTACGGCAGCAGCGAATGCAAGAATCTACAAAAAAGATTTTAACAATTTATTGAATTAATTGTATATTTAATTAGCCCATCCAAATACATACCTTGAAAAACATTTTTGGTTGATTGTCCGTCGAGTGTTCGGATGTAGTGTGACAATTGTAAGTAACGCGTTGCTTTTTATAGTAAATATTCGCTTCGGCGAGTAGGGTGATATCGATGCCGAAAAATACACGGCACGCCTCGATCAAGACCGCTCTTGAATCTTGCCATTCGCTTGAGACTGTTATGCGATACGACCATGAACGCTATTGCAAAATTATATAAGAAAATGTGAAGTTCAGTCATCTGATCAGTAAGTAAGAAGAAAACGATATTTTAACATTTTCGGGAATGTTATGCAAAGGTATTTTATTCGTGTATATTATGGTGTTAAGACTAATACTTTAGTTGCATAAAATACGCTCGGCATTGATCCGTTTGTAAGACATTTCAACAATGAACACAGCTGCGTAGGTATCTACTATTTAATTTGGGAATAATTCAAACAGTAAGATGCATACATTTTTTATAGGATTCCATAACATGGTCTACCATGGGTGACCCTTAACTTTTTAAAAGAGCAGACTAAAGACAAATATTCTACTTTCCAGAAGAATTACGGCCAGCATTGAGATAACTTTAAATCATTTGATTAAAATCAGAAACTAATCACTCTTTTACTTGTGAGATTCTTTCATATTCCTTGGTACTATGTATTCACACAATTAATTGTTTTATTGACGTAAAATAAAAGAATACATTTTAAATTAATTTGTTGATACGCAACAGATTCTTAAAATATATTCTAAATTCAAAGAATAGAATTAATGAACATGAATAAACGATACGTCTTATACTAAAATAAAATACATGTTTTTTTTTTGCAAAAATGAGACTTAAAATATCCTTCAGAAGATTAACTTATTTAACAGAAATGTAAAAAAGTGTTATGGAGTTTTTAAAAAATACAACGATTTAAATTCTTATTCAACTAAGGACGTGTCGAATTTAATCATAATTCAAACGCTGCAATACCGATATATAGATGACTTAATGATATGATAACAGCACGGCATATATTCAGAGGATATGTAACCTAGAGGTTGAATTAAAAGTGATTTGCTCAATGGTATTATGTTTTAGACGCTCAATCAACGTATTTCACAAATAATTTCAATTTATCTCATGACAACTTGTGCTTTCACATTTTAAATATGTAATGCGAGATCCGTTATAGACGAATCTCTGTACATGCATAACAATATAAGCCAAATAATAATTTCTTCACGTACATATATTTACGCTAACTTTTTTCGTTTAGTATGTGGTTCTATATATGTATCTATTCGTACTATACAGTTTGTCCATAAAATAAAATAAAAAAGGATAAAAGATGGAAAGATCTAATTTTATTGGACTTAATTCTAAAACATTTTGCGGAAATTCCTTTGCAGACGCGAGAAAAGAATGAAGCAGATATTTAAAATAAAAATGTCTATCATTCATATCAGCCGAAATATTCATACGTAAGCATGTTATTAAACTTTCAGCATCCCATTTGAAAAGTGAACAGTGTTATCTTGTAGTTTTTATTACACCGACAGCATGTGATGTTTTTAAAATTATTGTTTGAGATTTTAATTATAGTGCATATATTGTCTTAGACTTTGGCACTTATTATAGTTATTTTCTCTTAATGTGATCACATTGAAATAAAACATGTTTGGAAAAAACAATACTAATTTAATGGTTTATCATCCTCAAAGCTCAAACGATTTCTTTTAAACGGGTTTTATGGATGCCAATTTCTATAGGAAATAATTACTACTAATTCATCCATGTGCGGTAGGATTGTCCTCGTTTTTCAAATGAAGTAAGAATACCGCATTAGAATTCAGCGACGAAATATCGATTAGGTTTCTAGTCAATAAGGGCCTACGTTAGAATAAAGACTAATAATAGTGAATTGGTTCTTAATCATACAGATATTAGTAAAGAAACTATTTGCAATTGAAATATTAATGATAATAGGTAGCAAACGAAGAGGAGTATGCGGCTTTAGCTTTAAGAGTTGTTTAAGCTACTCAGGTACAAGTATGTGGGATTAGTTGAGAAGTAACAGTTACTCTATACACCGTAGAAGCGTATACTACTGGTCCAACAACTTTGGTAAAAACTGATGCATCAACTACTACACAATACGTCTAGTAACATCAGGATCGACAACAGAGCAGAATCCTTGGGCTATATCACACCCACGAATTTCGTGCTGTTCCTCATTTTCCTCATTGGATCCATCTTGGACGTCCAAATGAATATTGCGTATTCTTCGTGAACAGCAACTACTAAAGCTGCAGCTAATAGAGTTTTAACTTTTGCGACTGGTACAGAGTTGGCAACCGGAGCGGCTACTTTCCCCATGGTGTTGAATAAGTTAACGGTACAGCTGCAGATCTAGTATAGGAATAGGACGTCGCCGGCGAAGATTTAGTAGCCCCAGCGTGAACTTCAACTACCGCAGAGCTAATGCTGAGATCTTTTCTATAGTCAGTGCGCTTCAAGTGAAATACGAATGGTATCCACTATTCTGTCTCAAAGTGAGGTGGCATTCGTAGCTATTTGAATACAGATAATTGTTAAACATAATTGGGAAAACGTAAATGTCAAGAAGTAATAACCTCAAACAACATTTATTGTTTGTGCTTGATTAATAAATAAGAAAATAACAATTTAAATAATTATAAAGGATTATAAAGGATGTGAAAACCAGAAACAAACAAATGTAGAATACGTTTGTGTTCGTTTATTTATAGTTTCTGTTTGCTTAATAAATAAAAAATAATAATTTAACAATCATCTACAATTATTTTACCACACTTTGGCAACTGGTGATGAGTACGCCAATGGAGCTGCTACTCTAGCGTATGGAGCGGCGTATCCAATTGGAGCAGCGATTTTGGCTACTGGAGCAGCATATGCTACTGGAGCGACGGCTTTAAGTACCGAAGCAGCAGCCACTTTAACAGCGAGCGGTTCCTTGCTGACGACAGCGTTGAATCCGTTAACTGGATCAGCTTGATATTGTACAACACGTCTGGTGCCATCAGGCTCAACGAGGGAGTAAGATCCTTGTACTACATCACCGTCACGAGATTCTTGTTGTTGCTTGTTATCACCAGTAAGACCATCTTGGATGTCATAAGCGTATGAGTATTGAGGATGTGGATCGTATTCTTCTTGGACGACGGTCTTAGCAACAGCTACGGGGGCGGCTATTTTAGCAATTGGGGCGCTGTATGCAATTGGGGCGGGCGCAGCATAAGCAAGTGGTGCGGCTACTTTAGCAATTGGAGCTGAATAAGCATATGGTGCTGCTACAGGTGCGGAATAGGAGTAAGCCGAAGCTAGTGGAGATCCGATAATTCCAGCTTTGGCTACAGCTACGGCAGCGGCGAATGCAAGAATCTGCAAATAATAACAATTTATTGAAGCAATTGGATATTTAATTATGCCATCGAAATACAAACCTTGAAGAACATTTTTGCTTGATTGTCCGTTGAGTATTCAGATGTAATGTGACAATCGTAAGTATCGCGTTGCTTTTTATACTAAATATCTGCTTAGGCAAGTAGGGAGCTATATCGATGCCGAAAAATGCCGGCACGCCTCGATCAAGACCGCTCTTGAATCCTGCCGTTCGTTTGACACTGTTATGCGATACGACCATGAACGGTATTGCAAAATTGTGTAAGTAAATGTGAAGTTCAATCATCTGATAGGTTAGTAAAGAAGTAAACGATATCTTAACATTTTCGGCAATGTTATGCAATTTTTTTATCGTCTTAAGACTAATACCTTTGTTGCTGGAGTATGCCTGGCGTTGATCCATTTTACCTTACCTATTTTCGATAGAATTGCATTTAATTTAGGAATAATTTAGGCTACAAGATATGCATGCATTACTTATAGGGTTGTGCAACGTCACCTACAATGGGCGACCTCTAACTTTTAAAGAAAGCAGGTAAAGAACGAATACTGTAATTTCCAGGGTTAAAATGATTTTAAATTATTTAATTAAATTATTTACAAGAGTCTTTCACATTTTTTGCATACTATCAATTTATACAATTTAATGTTTTATTAAATAAAATAAAAGAACATTGTATTGCACTTTAGGTTATTGAAACATTATACATTACTTAAAAGATTTCCGTAACTCGAAGAGGAAAATCAATAAGTACGGAAAGCGATATGTGTTATATTAATACAAAATACATGTTCTTTTTAGCATGACTGGTATCTAAAAAATTCTTTAGAAGATTAACTAATTTAACAGGATTGTAGAAAAATATTTTTTGAATGTCTTATGGGGTATTTTAAAATATACATTAATTTAAGTCCTTATTCATTACCTCATCTATTTCGTAATTGCAAATAGACAAGCTCATATTATAAAAAATTTCTTTCATTGGAAATAAGGGTAGCATTTGCACGCAAAATTAAGTTGATGATTTTCAATATTCGATTAGCTTAACTGATATATTCTTCTGAGATCTGGATCATTGTAATGCATTTATATTTACATGAACTTCATTTTTACATGACTGTTTAGTTTCATCTTACCATTTTGATTTGCAGATTAGCTACATGTGCAGTGTCCTTTATAATTATATACCTTTCAAATTTCGTCCTCGTTCAATTGGTAACTTTTAGAACATTCGTTTTCTATGTCTAATTAAAATAGCGAAGAAGATAACATAAATGTTTATGAGCAATTTCTTTATCTATATACGTAACAAATTTCAAGTAAATAACAACGACTACAGCACTTATAGAATAGTATCGAAGAAACGTCTTGAGGAAACAGCAATTGGAAACTAGTTTCAACAAGACCTAACAGGTAACCAAGTTTATTAGACAACTTTACCTTTAATCACTTCTCTAATTGCGTAGTAACTTCCCTATGGCTGTAGACAGAAAGTAACATATGAAACATGTGAAACTGAATTAGTAACAGAAACCGCCAAACAATCTAAAAGTGATTAAGAGTAGATATTCATTAGTTATTATTCAGTTAATATTTCACTCAGCAAAATTATAGGCATTAGTGTAAAATGAAATACTAGTGCTGATGTGCACCTAGTGAACATCTGATTTTTTTGTTTGTTTATTAAGCAGAATTCAAATTGCATTTGCGTCTGGCTTGAGGAGATTGTACATACACTGTTAGCAACAGATTACGTTGGGTGGCACTATTAGTGTAATGCAAAAATCATTGTCACCTTAGGTATATGTACAAAATTGTTTGAAACAGCTTTAAAGTTATTTTCTGGATATGTTTGGTATTACTCGTTACAAGTACAATAATATAATTGGTTAAAACTTCTAAACATTAGTTGAGTGTAGACTTTCACGACCGTCGTCCATAATAGAAATGCTTTTCGGGTTTTGTCGTGTATTTAGTATCACTTGGCGTTTCGCTGATCATGCTGTCAGCTTCTTCAGAAGGTTTCTAAAGACTGCCTGTAAAGTCTTTAGAAACCTTCTGAAGAAGCTGATCAGCGAAACGTCAAATGAACTGTAAATACACGGCAAAACCCGAAAAACACTCCTACTATTCTAAACATTACTTTTAACTTCAACTTCTAACTTGTTTATAAGAGTTAGTTTGATTTAAAGCAGTTACGAATGCTACACAAACGGCAAGGAACAAAATTCGGCAATTTAACGTTATTTCTTCCTCAGCATTTAATTATCCACTCCTCAAGATGTCCCTCTTCTTTTTGGGTTTGATTTAAACCAGTTGCAAATGCTACACAAACAGCAAGGGACAAAATTAGGCAATTTAACGTCATTTCTTTGTCAGCATTTATTTGTCCACTCCTCTTTCTCCTTCAATCTAAATCTATCTTCTACCACCTGTAACCAGTTCTTGCCAGCCTTCTCCCTTATGTTATCTACCCATCTCTTAGGTGGTCTTCTGATATTTCGTTTGTGTAGTCTTGGGCTCTATTTGTGAGTATGATTTGCTGCTTCTTGTCTCTTCATTTATTTCTTGAAACTCTTTCACTCCAGTTCGTTTTCTTCTTCTCGTGGCTAATTATTTTGTCTCTTAAACTAACCCCTAGCATAACTCGTTCGATAGTCCTTTGTATTGTTTTTAACTTGGTCGTAGATTTAAGCGTTGGTGACATGGTGTCAATCCCGGAAGTATACATATATTAAATATTTCTCTTTTTAAGTTAATTGGTGCTTTAGAGTCTTTAGAATCTTAATTTACCGATGACTACCCATGTCACGCGCACCCTTCTATTTATTTCGAAAGTTTGATTTTCTTTCCAGAGTTTCAGTGTATACCCTAGATAAATGTATTCTTCAACTTTTTGCAAAATATTATTCTCCATTCTAATATTGTGCTATCCGGTAACAATACTTTTGGTTTTCTGGTATTTTTGGAAGTGCCTATTTCTTCTGATATCAATCTCATAATTTCAGTTCAGTACAATATCCTCCGTAAAACGATCGGTGATTTGAACTTGTAATATGTCATGATTGTATGTGTACTTTAGGAGGTTCTTATATCTTGAATCAATCTTTGCGTGGTCCATAGCTGTTAAAGTTATCCAAAATTAAATTGAATCGAATGCTTTATTGTAGTCAACAAACGACAGGTGATGCGGTAGATACCCATCTACGATTCCGATAGATAACAGATCTACTTCAGGCATGCGACAATACCCACGCGAACCTTGGTTTGTCTCCCAATACCATACGGGGAAACCATTGACCGCTCTTGGGTTCTTAACCAAATCTACTTTTTCCTTTCTAATATCCCTTACATTATCTTCCAACCCGCCCAGCCAGCGTGGAAGATCCAGGCTAACAACCTTCAAACATGGTGAATTTTAAAACTGATGGATGTGTACTCCAGGTAGATGGAACATCGATAGTCTAGCCCCACACCTCTAGGAAGGGCTGGCCCAAGGATTCTAGGGGAGGCAAAACTTCATTTATACCACTTAACGTTATTTATTGAACTTAAATTCAAATATATTTATCTTTTAGAAATCAGAAACAGAATGTGTTATATATAAACCAGAGACAAAGAAAAAATGATCCTATTGCATTAGGTACGTTCATAATTTAATTGGTCTTGCATAAGCTTGTCAAAGTCAAACATTCTAGAGTTCTCCAATGAGTAATTTTAATGGATATCAAGAAATAAATTTATTAATTTGTAGAGTAATACTCATATTTGCCCTGTTGAATTAAATTAAAGCGACGGTGTGGGATAGTTGAAAGAACTTCCGTCGTTGAACCTGCTGGCTGCAATTATCTGCGAATTCTAACAACGGACTGTTTCTGTTACATTCTATTCAGAATTTTTAGAATCTGTTTCCGAAGCTCTTCACTCTTCAAATGCGTAAGATGAACTGACACGTTTCTGCTAAATTTTATCAAATATTATGGGGATTGGCTTCAATAATTTTGAAAAGTCTTCGACCAGAGCCTAGATTAATGTCGGCTTCATGTTCTTCACATTTTTTTTTTGTAATTTCGTCTGACTCTTTCTGTTACGTTGTATTGAACAACGGTGCATCAGAAAACAATACCCAGAGATGTACAACATTATTTCAAATATCAGCATAGTCTCAGAACCATATTAACTAATGGACTAATTCATCATAAAACAGCACGCCTTAATACATTGCCATCAGGTGCTAACCACTGGAGTAGATGAAATTAATAGTCAATATTATTTTAATTTATTTTATTTATTACAAATTAATAAATTTTTGCGTATGGTGCGGAATATGCTAATGGCGTAGCTACTTTCGCTATTGGTGCAGCATAAGTTAGAGGAGCTACAGCTTTCGCGACTATGGGAGCTCCCAGAGGTTCCTTGCTCACTACAGCGTTGAATCCATTGATTGGATCTGCTTGATACTGCACAACACGTCTTGTTCCATCAGGATCTACGAGGGAGTAAGAACCCTGTACCACATCGCCATCACGTGTTTCATGTTGCTGCTTGTTATCACCGGTTAAACCGTCTTGAATATCGTATCCAAATGAGTATTGAGGATGAGCGTCGTATTCTTCTGCAACTACTGCTTTGGCAACGGATAACGGAGCAGCTACACTAGCAAATGGGGTTGAATAAGCTAGTGGAGTTGCTATCCTTGGAATTGAGGCGATTGGCGCTGAATATCCTAATGGTGAGGCGATTTGTGTGCCAATAATTCCAGCATTAACTGCGGCTAGTAAAGCCAACGCGGTGATAACCTGGAAATATGAAAGGATATTGTACTAGTTAAGTTATACAACGTAATATTACGTGAGAGATGTATACGTACTTGTGCGAACATTTTTAATATGAAAGAAATCTGTATCTGATGATAATTCTACTGAAATGCAGTATCTTATATACTTGATATTTTACCCCGCCTTTTTTTTTGTTAATTTACAACATTATTTTATGAGGTAATAAATTCGTTTCTTGAAATTCATTAAAATTGCTCCTTTAAGATAAAGATATTGTTGCACAATATTACGCATATGTCGCTTGATTTTCAACATCACTCTACAACATTCTTTAATAACCCACATAACTCTGAGTTCTCGGTTATCAAATTTTCGCGTACTTTGCTTATATAAAAAAAATGAATCTTTGCTTTTCATACCAACGTATTTTCAGATACTGTCCGATTCTCCAGAAGAGATTCAAAACGCATAATAATGTTTATGGTAACTTGCAATACGTTGGAATCGTATAATAGGAACCATTATATTAAAGAAGTATTAGACGTGATGTATGTTAGTAATTCCTTAGCATTTATACCAAACAAAAAGAGTATAATTATATAATAAATAAATGAGATTTTAAAAGAGTAGTTACTAAGTAAATGATAACATTTAAGACGCATTAAAACTAAGTTAATCTAATCGGCAGTGTATTTTAGGTTCAAGTTCTTCCAAGCCTTCATTTAAGGTCTTAATCTATTAATTCAGTCTGGTTGTTCCAATCTTATGAAGTTATTTTTTGTAATTACATAGGGTATAATAGTACATATTCACATCTTCAACAACTGTATTGTTATAAAAATGTGTTGTTAGATCATTGTAGCATATCCCTGTGTATTCGTATTTAATTTCAATTATGTACAGAGTGATTTTATATGTTTGAGGACAGTTTAAATTTCGCGCGGTGGATTCTAGGGGATTTGACATGTTAAGAGGGGGCCATTGTGAGTATCGGTCCTGTCAACTGCCTGTGCGACACGTTATTTATTATTCGTTATTTATATTCATTTTATTCGTTATTATTTGTTTCATTTTTGCTTGTAATCTGTTCTTCTTAGAGCTACTGTTTATCAGTGTTATTTTCCAGGTATGTTTTTATGCATTTCTATTAAATTAAGTGAACTTAATTGTTGTTAGTTTTAAGATGCCGTTTACGGCCGAGCAAGACGCTTATATTTTAAAAGCGCATTATCGCAGTTGCACTCATCACGAAGATGGATCATGAACTTATTTATTACAATCATGCCTGAACCAATTTTGTGAAAATTGTCCGGATGTTGTCGTACCATACAGAGTGTTTTGTAATCACAGAGACAGAATTATTGAACGATTCGAAGGGAAACACTGCATTTGCAAAGGAAAATCAACTGGACGACCAACAGTGTTAACAGAAGAGACTGTTGATGATGTTAGACAACGGATAGAGGCAAGTCCCAAAAAGTCAATTCGCAAATTAGCAGCTCAAACTGGTATGATGCTTTTTCTATTTCTAAGATGTAGTATTTTTCATTTTCGTTATTTTAGGTTTATCGTTCAGTACTGCAAGAAAAGCATTGGTTAAAAATCTACACATGCATTCGTATGTAACCGTAACACAGCAATTATTGCCAATTGATATTCCATGACGAATTCAATATTGTCAGTGGTTTAATGAAAATCTTCATAATGATGATATTTTAGATTTAACATTAATGTCAGACGAGGCCTGGTTTCACTTGTCAGGCTATATTAACAGCCAAAATTATAGGACATGGGCTACAGAAAACCCTCATAATTTTGTTGAGACTTCCTTACATCCACAAAAAATTGGGGTCTGGGTGGCAATGTCTAGACGTCGCATAATTGACCCAATTTTTTTCCATGAAGATATCAATGCGGAAAGATATCGCATTCAAACTCTGGAAGTGTTTATAAACCAATTACATGACGATGAATTGGAAAGGGGGTATTTTCAACAAGATGGAGCACCACCTCATGTAGCGCATGATACATTGGAATATCTAGAAGAGTATTTTGGTGACAGACTTATTAGTCGCGATCGTTGGCCATCACGGTCGCCTGACCTAACCCCTTTAGATTTTTATCTGTTTGGGCATTTAAAAAATAAGATACATCACAATCGACTTCACAATTTGGAAGAACTACGAGCAGCCATTGAGCAGGAAATTCGTAATATCGATCAAAACCAATTACAGCGACTGTTTGACGATATTAAGAGACGAATACATTTATGTCTTGAATCAAATGGAGGCCATTTCGAACATACATTATAATGTAATTGTTTTTTCGCAATAAAATTATACAAAAACCGGAATCGTTTGCTTTTAAATATGTAGTGCTCAAATTTAAATATTTGTATTAATTCAAAAGCTATTTAAAATCATCTATATTTCATTCCATTTTTTTATCACATTTACATTAATTTTCTGCTTAGCAAATCAATATGAAATTGATTTTTTGAAGATCTGTTGTCAATATTTTATCACCCATCCAAAATCTATTTGCTACGCTACTGGTTATGAATTCAAAACCAAATCGCTAACGTGACAAAAATTTAGCAAGGCGCGAAATTTAAACTGTCCTCAAACATTTAAAATCACTCAGTACCTCAGTGTATTTATCTTTCAGATTTTAATTTATCTTACACTTATATAGACATATAGAGGTCTCTCTATTCAGAATTCTTTAGCACTCAATTTTTACATTTAACTATATAAAAGAGTCTTATTTAAAGTATCTATAGCAAAAATTCTAATAGTACTTACTGATTTGTCTATCTGACACTTTTAACAGCTCATTGTCTTCTTTTGCCTACCTTTAGAAGTATTTTAACGTGTTGTTTTTTATTCTATTTTACTATTTTGCTGCAGTGATGTTTTTTGCAAGTATTAACAACTGAGTTAATTCCTTCTAACTTTAATGTGGTTTGTTGTGATAAACGATTTCATTCTGTTCAGAGATCACGAGGGGGTAGTGTCTTATTGGCACTATCCTATTATATCCAGTTTGTTACAACCGACACTACGTATATACATATATATTATTTGTAAATATATATGTATATATTTAATAATATATATAATATTTATTATTAAATGTCTCATATGCGCTGTGTGCATTCCAGTCAACGTATCATTTGAAAATGTTGAAATGTTTTGCAATGTTCCTGATCTTTATCAATAGATAACATAATCCTTCCTCTGGGAGATTTTAATTTACCTAGCTTAACACATCATTATCCTTCCTGATCTAAAACTCTAGCTTTTGAAAACTTTTGTAATAGTATGGATATGAAGCAACATAACTTCGTATTGAACTTTTATATTATTAGACGATTTGATTTGATTTCTTCCCTACTGGAGATTTCAATATCTCCGGCATACGTGCCAACATACCTTTCATCAAGAAAGATAGACATCACCGGGCTCTGGAAATCTATCCTACACGCAACGATGAATCGAAACATCCCAATTTTTCTTCTTCGAATAATTACTGCTTTAATTTTCGTAATGTTAACTTCATATCTTACTCTACGGTGTAGATTAGTCTTTCGTTTCAAATTTTAATGTCATTGACGAAGCTGTTAACTATTTCTATTAGAAACTTAATTCCGATTTGGTTTATTCCTGAAATTAGGCGAAATATGAAGGCTAAGAATAACTACAGAAATAAGTGGCTTGCTACCCAGAAGCAAGTCTTCCCCAATGACTTTAAGCGGCTACGTAGAATAGTGAAGGAAAAGGTGTCTCGCAGCATATAACACAAATCTGAGCACCGTGGAGCGGAACATTAAGACAGATATATCAACATTATGGAAACATATCGATCAAAATTTTTTTGCCAATTTGTTCGCAAATGTTTTTCGGGGAGACGATTAGATAATTCTATGGGAATTACGGAAGTTCTGTCCAAAAATGTTCCTATAATATTGGTTTTGTTACTAAAGTCTAAAGATTACTTTCTATTATGTTAAAACTTCACTAACAAATTTACTGCAGGCCATGACCAGATATCAGACATGTACATTGGCTAAGTCATTGATAGCGTTAGTGAATCCTAGTTGAAGAACAAGTATATTCCCTACAAAATGGAAAATTGCGCGAATGGTCTCTGTATTTAAATAGGGAGAAAAGGACCAATTGCAGAATTATATGATATCAGTGAGTATCTAGATGAGCATGGTCAGATGGATGTGGTTTACACGAATATTTCTCACACATTTGACACAATAAACCATACTATGCTAATTCGCAATCTCACTAACTTCCGCTTTTCTCCATCTCTATTACAACTAATGGTTTCTTATTTTACAAATAAAATGAGCTATGTATATTATAACGGATTTGTATCATTGCATATTAAATATTATCTGGTGTAGCTCAAGGCTCCAACCTTGGGCCATTACTGTTCTTGCTATATATGCAGGCCTCATTTACAACTGTATCTTGTCCAGCATTGGCTTATGTTGATAACTTAAAATTTATTCCGTTCTCACTAGTGTGGTTAGCTCTATTCTTTTGCAAAGCAATTTAGATGTGATGGCTGATTGATGCGAGCGTAATCAACTGAAGTTGAATCTTAGCAAACGCTGTGGAGTAACATATACATACTAAAAAAATCATCACCCTTTGTATATTCATATCAACTTCTTGACGCATGGTTGAATTGCTTTTCAATGAGAAACAACATTTGTTGAAATAAATTGCAAGTCCACAGGTTGAAATAAATTGCTATATTGTACTATAAATTAACATCAATAAATAAATTAACAAAAACGCTATCGCAATGTCTAAAATATTTTGGTAAGAAGAACTGCGTAGGTCAATGAAAAAGCCGCCAGGAATGGGGCCGGGCATACCCTAACAGTGCGAAAAATTCAGCGGCTGCAGCAACGGAAGCAACTGGGGTAACTGTTTTAGCTACGGCCACTTTAACAGCCAGAGGTTCCTTGTTAATAACTGCGTTGAATCCGTTCACTAAGTCACCAATGTGCTGCACAATACCTCCAGTACCATCAGGTTGAACGAGAGAATAGGAATCCTGAACAACATCACCGTCACGAGTTTCCCTGTTGCTACCTATCTCACCTAACTGCATCTTAGATGTCGTATCTGTAGAAATATTGAGGATGTTGGTTATGGTCTTCTGGTTCAACTGTTTTCGCAAGAGCTATAGGGGCAGCCAGTTTGGCAAATAAAGTTGAATAAGCTACCCTTTAGATTGCGCCAGTGATATCAGCGTTCGCGATAGCCACAGTGATGGTGATTGAAATTATTTGCAAATAGATTACTCGCTCACTATTAGAGAAACAATATTTGAGGTATTTATTACTTCTAAATAATAATAAACATTTTGACTGTTGGTTGAACGCATCTTTATATATTACCAAACCGATGGTAGGGCTTTAGAATCCTTTACGGACGCGCTCCTTCGAAACTAGGTTTAAAACTGCATTTGCCCTGAATCCACCTCATTTAATGTCAGTAGCATGACGCAACATAGACAATTTTATACCGAAATATATAGGTATAGCAGCAAATGTCGCGCATACGGTTCTTGGTAATTGAAAAATATATATAGAATAGATATTTCCATTGATAAAAATTGAATTTAAACGTGTAATCTATATGTGTATATATATATATAGGTATAACCAACTTTGATGTATGCATTTACACTAACGACGACCTAGATAGCGCATGCATAACCTTGCTGTATCAAAAGTTTCATACGTGAATCCCGTTGCATTATAGTACGTACCAATGTAGCTTTTATAAAACTGGTTTCATGTAAAATAAATAAAATATGATTGCATTTGTGAGTACGTAGCATTGCTAGCAAAGGAATCGTGCAACACTATACTAATCAATGTATATACATAAATATATTCTATTTATACAGTCTCGATATTCAGCATTGTTGGTGCATGAGTACGTAATGCCATTTTAGGGGCTTTGAATTCTTTGTAGTATTAAAAAATGACAGCCACAGGTTGTTAACATTGCAAGAAGTACGTGATCATCCTATCTTTGGAGATACAAATGAAGTCGGTACCTTGTAGGTTTACGTCTAGCGAATAAGCCAACCATGTATTCAAGAACTCAATTAAATTTCTCTAAGAGTAAAAATGTAATAAAGATTTCGCTTGAGGATACTGGTTTATTGTTCTTAGATGCTCTTAAATATCTAGTGGCGAAAATAAGACGTCCTCACTTGCTATCTTCACGTTTTGGAATGAGATCTATTACAAATACCCAACTTTAGTACAATTTATTCTGCTTTCGATAATGTAAATAGCAAGAAGAAGTTCTTCCATACTTGAAGTATAGCAAAATCTGCTACATAATTGGACGGCATTACTAGAACCATTTTATATAGCAAAATGCCCGTTTCCTACACGTCCTATTATTGAGATAAAAGCATCTGAAGGCGAATTCCAAACAATTATACTACGCACAAACAAAAAAACAGTAACTGATAGAAGGATTTTGTAAGTACTTTATTTATTTATAAACTAATTAATAAATAGATCTATTGCCATTCGTTCTTTACCAAATTTTCGCAACTGGAGCTGAGTACGCTAGAGGAGCGGCTACTCTAGCTATTGGCGAGGCATACGCTAATGGAGCGGCAACTTTGGCTACTGGAGCAGCGTATGCTACCGGAGCGACGGCCTTGGCAACAACTGGAGCAGCAGCTACTTTAACAGCGAGTGGTTCTCTGTTGACAACAGCGTTAAATCCGTTAACTGGATCGGCTTGGTAGTGTACAACACGTCTGGTACCATCAGGTTCGATGAGTGAATAAGATCCTTGCACTACATCACCGTCACGAGATTCTTGTTGTTGCTTATTATCGCCAGTAAGACCATCTTGGATATCATAAGCGTATGAGTATTGAGGATGCGGGTCGTATTCTTCTGGGACGACGGCTTTAGCCAAAGCTACGGGGGCGGCAACTTTAGCAATTGGCGCGGAATAAGCTAACGGAGCGGAGTAGGCCAATGGAGCAGCTACTGGTGCTCCAATGATACCAGCGTTAGCTAGAGCTACAAAAGCAGCTACGACAAAAACCTGAAAGTATATCAATTTACAACTATGATATATAAATACAGAGAAGGATTGTATACCTGTGCGAACATATTTTTAGTTTCGTACTGTTTATTTGAGTACTATCTAGACGAATTGTGATAACGTTACCGAAAAAGTTCGCTTTTATAGTCGGAACTTTGCGCAAGTAGGGGCCGAAATTTGATCGGCACGCCCATACGAAAGTTGTACTCGAAATTCGATGTTAACCTGATATCAATCAAAATTTGTTACGCGCATACGGGAGTTTAACGCCTTTCTTGTATTACCCGAAAATAATCAATAACATCAATATGTCTACATGTGCAGACGTATGTATATAAATACATAACCAGTAAACGGGTCTATATAACTCTTATATATTTGTGTAATAGATATAAAGAATATATAAATCTTATAAGTAAATACTCCGGTAAGTTATGTTCTCAAGATTGTCGCAATAATATTGTGTTTATCGCATACTTGTCGCCTGTTAGCCAATATACTTGCTAGGTACCTACATATACATTTTGGTAGAACAAATATGTAGTAGCCAAAGAAACTGATTTAAATATTAGAAAGTAGTGCACAGGGATTGTGATGTATTGAAATTGCTGTCTATGAGTCTATCGATAAATACATCGAAAAATATACATTATCATCCGACACAATTGAAGTCGTGTTTAATATAATTTAAAGCACGATGTGATCCGGACGTATTTTGTAGCCATTTTCCTTCTAAAAGATAAATAGGCTACCCATAGGTATTTGGATTTTCCATCAATCAAGGCAGTTGTCGAATTGAGTCTGGTTTTAAAGTATGCATTCATAGAATCTTATGTAGGAAGATTAGTTAATATTAAGGCTGCAGAAATAATGAATGTTATGTCATACTATTTTAGTTTGATTGTGTCGTTACTGCAGAGTGACGCCGAAATTCGCTGTAATATTGTGTTATTAGCATGCCTACCAGTGCTGACTCGCTCATACACACACGGCGAGGTGAAGATTTGTTGGTGTATTTGGAAAAGGGTCGTTCGCATTATATTCGCACTTTTGGTTTTGAGTTAAACTCTTGTCTGTACGCACTATACTTTGAAAATTGGGATTCTTATTTGTAACCGCACACAATCTTCTTATATTATGTGTTTTATTTTTTAACGACGCTTTGAGGTAATCTACTATATTCAGCACTTCATGTAATGACAGCTTGATGTACTCTAATTTGGTAATAATATTTAAAAGAATTGAATAACACCGCCCAACAAAATAAACTTTTGTGGTAGTGCCTGTAAAATATGAACTGATTTTGGATTAAGCATCCCAAAATTGCTTAATTACACCCAAAAAAATTCAAGACACCAAAATGTGCGATGGCCAGTGTAATTTTCGGAAATTTGCTCTATTTAGTAACTGGCTTACTGAAATTGCTTGGGCTTCTTGTAGATTTAAATTTAAGGTACAAGGCTTAATAATGTGTAAAAATGTTTCATGATATAAGCCAGCTCTAAGCCAAGTTCGCTATCTCGTCAATATCGGTTCTGGTGGCTGAGGAATGCCAGTACAAACCTGTTTGAACTTACTAATGCGTTTTGGAGATTTCATAAAAACTTTTTTGGTAGAAACTAAGTATCTGATATTCAACTGATATTACCAAATCTTCACCTACTAATTGGAAATAATATAATAGACCAGGTAATGTCGATTAAAAGTCTGGCTATAACCTTTTCGTAACATTTGAAATGGAGTAGATTCATTTACATTAATCTTCAAAGTGAGACATGTGAGATCTGTAATCAGCTACGAGATTGTGAGATTGATATTTTAAACACTGAATAATGTTTAAACTATCGCATAATCGTATTGGACCATAACAGTTCTGTACAAAAAACCACTCTTATATCAAAACGAGCTATTCGTCTAATGGCAGAGATCTCGAAGAAAACGTCGTGTGGAATATACTTTAAGCAATTTAGGTTACTAGGAATTGTACCAATATACGCTGTGTTCATAAAAATAAGCATAACTTTGGAGTTTAGAACAACTCAGAACATCACTATAACATACAACATATCATCATTGATGAGCTTCATTGAGGACTTTTCCTCAACTGCAAATAGTTTCATGTATCTAAGTACTAGAATATAAAGGACGTTCAGAAAAATATTGAGTCATAGTAATTCATGGAAATTTGAAATCATATCTGGGACTATTACAAATTTCGTTATTTTTTTTTATAATTTTACCTTACAGGTCTATATATATATATATAATCTTGTACTGGTGCTTCTTAAATTATGGTATAAAATCATAAAATCTTGGAAGAAATTAAGATTCATTGTTCAAACTAGTTAAACCATTACCAAACAATTCTGATACTGTATTTATTGCTTCACCTTCTTTGTGGTGTCTAGTACTCTCTTGTTGAAAGTAACCCAAAACTGAAGTTGATTATCACGAAGTTGATTAAAGAAGTATCCCTTGTCGATAACTTTTTACGTTCAAACTATTGTTAAAAAAAAACGCATCGATATTATTCCAAACGCAGACTTCCTGTGGGCGCGGAGGTGCTTCAGCATATAAATTATTCGTTTTGTGAGCTAACATATTCACTAATATGAAACCAAGCTTCATCCCAAAAAGGAATTTACTACTAAAATTATCTTGGAAATTAATTACGTGTGGGACGAGGCGCATTTCAATATATCGGAATCTGTAGCTAGGAACAATATTCGGTACTGGGCTGCCGAACAACCCCATCAAGGTCACAAACAATCCCTGCATTCCGAGAAAGGCAGTGTGGTGCGATACGGCTGCATTCGGAATACTAAGCTCGTACTCTTCCGAAGAAGATGACCGTACAGTGACTCTAACTTTTAACCGGAATTTAGAGATGCTCAAAAATTATCTACCTGCTGAATTATAACGATTTTGGGTAGAACATAACCACTTATGGTTCCAACAAGATGGAGCAATAAAACATACTCGAATTTGCATGGCTGTTTCAAGAAATATATCCCCATATGATGGTTAAATTGGTCACAGGATTTGATAGTCCTGATTTTTTTCTATGGGGTTATTTAAAGGCTTCGATTTCCCAAACTATTCCTCGTGTTCGAGAGCTTTAAAAGCCAACATTACTGATCAAATTAGAGCGATAAACAAGGTGTTGCAATGAGAGACAGCGAGTTTTCAATCACGACTTCATGAATATTTAGAAAATCGTGGTGGCCATTTAAGAGATGCTATGTTCAAAAAATTATTTTTATTCTTAGACTGCATTATGTGTGCAATAAAGATGTATGTTTTTGACCAAGGTCGTTTTGTTTGTAAGTTCCTAATACCTTTCTGCGCTACCCTATACAAATATAGGTTTCCAATGTGTTTTGAGTTACAAAATTCTTGCGATCGAAGGTCGTTAATAAATTTAAAAGTACTGTAAATATAGCAAGACATAAGAGGGATAAGCCGAGCATATCTGTCGAGAAAAGAGATCTTTGCTGTTTCCATCCACAACACTTTATCTATAGAATTGTTTCTGAATTTTTCCAGCAGGTTGTTGAGTTTGTGATATGTAAAAACACTACAAGCTTTTGGTATATATTTATAGGAAAAAATCATTCTGAAGCTAAGTGTTTCTTTTTAAAACATTTTTGAGAATCCCAATTGAGACACCTTTCATATCTAAGTGGAGACTTATTAGATTTCTACTCATCGAATGCTCAAAATACTTTGCTAGTGATGTCTTTTACTATGCATATTTTAGATGTAAATCTATAGAAACCATTTGTTTTGCTTCCCTTTTAATTCATAGTTTTATGGACTCGAACTATTACTTGATAATTTAATGAAAAGAAATAATACTACACAACTTCAACAAATTGCTTTATTTCCTTACGTTCTAATATTGTACAAATAAATAATATACACGATATCAGTCATCCTATCTGGGTTCCTTACCATACTTTAGCAATTGGGGCAGAGTACGCGTATGGAGAAGCTACCCTAGCTACTGGTGAGGCATAAGCCAGTGGAGCGGCAATTTTAGCGACTGGGGCGGCATATGCTACTGGAGCAATAGCTTTGGCAACAACTGGAGCGGCGGCTACTTTAACTGCAAGTGGTTCCCTGCTGACAACAGCGTTAAATCCGTTGACCGGATCAGCTTGGTATTGTACAACACGTCTGGTGCCATCGGGTTCAACGAGAGAGTAAGATCCTTGAACTACATCACCGTCACGAGATTCTTGTTGTTGCTTGTTATCACCAGTAAGACCATCTTGGATATCGTAAGCGTAGGAGTATTGAGGATGTGGGTCGTATTCCTCTGGGACGACGGCCTTAGCGACAGCTAATGGAGCAGCTACTTTAGCGATCGGGGCTGAATACGCAATGGGTGCTGGGGCGGCATATGCTACGTGTGCGGCTGGTGCGGAATAAGCTAGCGGGGCACCGAGAATACCAGCTTTGGCGACGGCCACGAATGCGGCGAATGCGACGATCTGGAAACGAAAATTTGCGATTAATTTTACACCTCACGAAATGCTATTTATACAATTTACCTTAAGAAACATGGTTGTGATATTTCTCGATGCAACTCGTATCGAATTATGATCAACCCTGCGAATCGCGCCAACTTTTATACCTAAAAAATCGAGTAGGGGTTCTGTCGAAAATTAAACGGGCACGCCCAGAGCAAACCGCTCCTATAACACGTCGTCTTGTATTGATAATCTTTCTTTTAACGGACCTTGACTTAGTTTATGAACTTCGTCTTTGAACGTTCGGTAAAGTCGATGCATATAACGAGAAATTATTAAATTGAATTTTATCTAATTGCGATCTGATAAACTGCTATGATGGCGAAGAAATTACGTTTGGATATCGATTTTTTTGGAATTTAGTATTTCCAAATGATTAAACATAACAAGTTTGCTATATATTTTTTGAGATGCGAGTTTATACTCCGTACATTATGCAATGTCACGTGGAGAAACTGGGTTAAATCCATACGATAATACAATTCGAGTCATTGTGCATGATGAAACGTTTCGAATTCTTAAATAATTTAGTTAAATTCACTCTGAAAGCATTTCACGCAGAAGATGTATCCCTATAATTAAATGATAGGTAGTAAATGAATTTAGCTTAATTTAAAATTTTAAAATACATTCAACAAAATTAACTCTAGCGCAAAACGTTCGTAATTTTTGTTAACATTGGTAACCCACATACGCTACTATATTATTAAGCGCTGTTAGTGCCAATGCAAGGTATAGTAAAGAATACACAAGAATCTTATGAACTGTTGCATATGTTGTATTATAAATTATAGCACAATAGGTATTGACGGTTCCTGAAACTGCTCTAGTTAGGATAAATTTGCCAAAATTAGATGGATTTTTTTTTATGTGCGTAACTTTTTAAATACTACAATTTGATAGCTGTTAACTGAAACACAAAAAGCTGGGTATGAGGTATTTATTTAACAGAAAAACATGCGTATACAACTTTCAATCAGTTAAAAAATTCCTTTTATAAAATTTCCTTGTGTGAGGTTTACGAGAACGGTCTTCCTGAAGATTGCAGCAGTAATCGGCCATCATATGCCATCTTCCTTGGTACCCTTCCTCCATAATGCTGGTCTCATTGTGAAATCTTTCCCCCTGTTCCTCAATAACATCACCTAAGTTTTCTGAAAAACGATCTAACACATGGGCTGAAAAGTCCCGGGCCTAACACATAGATGACGCTAGTTTTATTGCAGTCACCTTTCTCTCAGTTAGTACTAACCTTCAAAAGACAGCTGTTAAAGTTTCATGATATTCTATTCATTAGTTTGTGAGTTATTGTGCTAAGAGTCACGCTACTTTTCTTATTTTCAAAATAATGGATCAAAAACAATTTCGTGTTTTAATTTTACACTGCTTCTTGATGGGAAAGAATACCGTTCAAGCGAAGCAATGGCTTGAAAAGTGTTATGGGGAGTCTGCTCCATCAGAAACAACAATAAAACGTTGGTTTGCTGACTTCAAACGTGGTCGTAGAGACACCGATGATGCAGAACGCAGTGGACGTCCAAATGAGGCGGTAATACCCGAAAACGTCAAAAAAATCCACAAAATCGTTTTGAATGATCAAAAAGTGAAGTTGTGTGAGTTAGCTGACATCGTAAAGATATCAAAAGAACGTATTGGCTTTATATTGCATGAGCATTTGATTATGAGAAAGCTCTGTTCAAAGTGGGTGCCGCGTTTGCTCACTGTTGACCAAAAACAAGAACGTGTTGATGATTCTGAGCAGTGTTTGGCCATGTTTAAACGTAACAAACCGGAATTTTTGCGTCGATATGTGGCAATGGGTGAAACATGGATCCATCACTTCACTCCGGAATCAAAACGATCGTCATCTGAGTGGACAGTAACTGGTGAACCTCGTCCAACGCGCCCGAAAGCACAACAATCGGCTGGAAAGGTTATGGCCTCGGTATTTTGGGTGGGCGTTGTGTAATATTCATCGACTATCTCGAGAAAGGAAATACCATCAACAGTGAATATTATATAGCGTTATTGGAGCGTTTGAAGGCCGATATTGCAAAGAAACGAACGCATATGGCAAAGAAAAAAAATTTGTTTCATCAAGACAGCGCACCGTGTCACAAGTCAATCAAAACAATGGCAAAACTACATGAATTGAACTTCGAATTGCTCCCACATCCACCGTATTCGCCAAATTTGGCTCCCAGCGACTACTGGCTGTTCGCAGACCTCAAAAAAAATGCTCGCCGGTAAGAAATTTCGCACGAATGAAGAGGTTATCGCTGAAACTGAGGCCTATTTTGAGGCAAAAGATAAATCGTTCTACAAAGGTGGTATTGAAATGTTAGAGCGGCGCTGTAATGATTGCGTTGCTCTTGATGGAGATTACGTTGATCAATAAAGCTAATTTTGAACCAAAAAAAAACGTGTTTTCTTTATTAGGCCCTGGTCTTTTCAGCCCATGTGTTAAATGGTTGTGAAAGTAATGAATCTTGATGTTCATATCACATCCGAGCAACAATTTAGGTCTTCTAAATATTTAGTTAATTGTTTGGACTTTTATATTTATACGTATGAATAATAAATTTCACCAAGGTGTATCTCAGAAAACCCGAGCTACTAGGAAGAAACGCCAGCTCAACAGCACTACCCTAAACCAGTTCCAATTTTACAGTCACTGCGACAAAAGAATTATTTTGTTGGGCAGTGTGATGCAGTTTGGTAGCCAGCGAAACTAGAACTTTTATTAATGTACTTAACCCAAATGTTTTAATTAGTTTAATAATGTGTGAATTTATTTTTAGTATAATTGATAAATTTTAGTAGAAAAAAACAATTGAGATTAAAACTCCTTTTTATATTGAGGCGTATTCTTGCCTGTAGCTGTAAATAGGACTAACTTCTGGTACTGGGTTGTCGAAAAATCTAAACAAATTCACGAACAACCGGCATTTCGAAAGGGTTAGATTAGTTTAGTTTAGATTAATTAAGGGTGCTGCTATGTGATGTTCTAATACTTTCCAATCTTAATTATTGTGATTCTGTTTACCATCCATGTATAATATACTTGCTGTGGATGTTAGAATTCATGTTTACGTTTCATTTACGATTAAAGAGGGTTCCAACATATCACTCATACGTTGAAATGGGCGAACTGAGTGAATATGTTTTCGCGTCGAAGATGTCATAGCTTATGCGTATATTGTAAAGTAACACTGTCTCATATGCCTCCTTACTTATATTACAAAATTAGATAATATCAATCTTAGATATCGGAACATCATTAGTATTCCTTCACATAGAACTGAGTGTTTTAAACGTTGCTTTACTTATCAAGTTACACAATTAAATTCTTTCCCTCTCACCCTACTGGACTTGCATCCAGTTGCTTTTAAGTCTTATGTACGTCGGCTTCTTGGGGAACGTAAAATTTGGAACTAGTTTGAAAAATATTAATTTTATAATTGCTTTGTGTGGGTCTGTGGGGTGGTTGTGCGTCGACGGGGGCGGGCTGAATGTGGTACCTAATTGGATTTTTTTTAGCTTGATATCTGAGCTTGATAAAAGATAACACTTCACTAAAAATACAAGAAAAACATAATTTTTTTCTCCCTTTATTGCTATTAATGGGATCGTCTAATAAATATTATTATTTAGTCCATAATTATCTGATCTTAAAAAAATGATTTAAAAATCTAAAAATCAAGAACCTTCTACCCGTTCGATTATACTACTTGAGGTTTTTCACTGCGGTATTAATTAAACATACTTCGTATTGTGCAACAAATTCCACTAAAGCAATTAATTTAATTTCTTCGTTAAACGCCATCTAAATGTGGAGCAACAAACAATGAACTTGTTTATTCAAGATATCAACCAAACCCTTAAGGAAAATCCGCCGTAGTTAACCGCGTTTACTTAATCGCGCTGGTAGCACACGAAAACGTGACCTTAAACGTAATAACATTTACATATTATTTATAATCCAACACCGGAGAAATGTGCAAGTCATGGAATTCCATTCAATTATTTTACGAGCTTCATATACCAGGAAGACGTATAGCGTGACTCATCTCGACGCATCCCGCATACTTGAACTTCCTCTGACGTACCAGAAGATGATCTAGGAAAGCAAAAGTATCCGCACCGTTACGCAACTAGAGCGAGGACAACGCGGTGCATCGTTGTAGGGGAAAAATTTCACCTTACGCTCATTCATTGATAGCCATTCAACCATACGGCAGATGGATCGTCCTTGTTACGTTACGTGATAGCGGCACACGATGCCGCGCCGTTCCTTAAACAAATTACGCAAATACACATTACTTAACGGTGCGAGGAAAGAAAGAGGATGAAGAGCGTGATGTTTTTAATAATAACGGAAAGCGTGCGCCCATCTACGGCGTATCATCAGTAGATTGGCACGCACGAAAGGTATATTCTCTCTAATGGAGGATAAATATCACGTCGCGAGGAACTTCTGGAATTTATGTCGGAACATGCCTTTATTCCTTTTTCATCATCGCGATTGTTGAAGTGTAAAGATTGCTTTGATATATTTGGCTCATATCAGCAGTAGAGGTTTTTGAAAATGTCAGTGGGAAAAACTGGAAAAAGATCTGGTTGGGAAATATATATGTAGGTGCGAAGGGGCAATTTCATTGCATGCACTAAAGATGTTTGCATTTATATCTCAGGATCTTTACTGGAACCTTAAACAGCCTTCTTCTACATACTAGGGAGGATCTTCATGCCCTACCCCTCACTTACTTCTGATTAGATGTTTGATTCAGATTTTTAACATTTAATTAACTGAAATTTATAGACCATATCTACATAATATCAGGTTTGCATCTCGAAGTATTCTTTTGCTATCTGTGTTCTGGAGTGCTCGAGGAGTCATCCTGGTTGACTATTTATCTACTACGCACAATTAGTTCCTGAATTGCGAGACGCTATTAAAGAAAAACTCCTAGTGACTGCAGCCTGTTCACCAAATCAAAAGAAATCTTATGTGAAGCAAAATTTTCCAGTGAAGTGACGTAAACTGTAAAGAGGTGGTTTGCAGAGGTCGGACAAACATTGTTCTAGAAGGCTGTTGGGATGTTGGTGCACCGATGAACCAAGTGGAGGAAGAAAATATTATCACGCTGTGGTGTTACTGTAAGGGCATAAAGATCTATCCTCATATTTTCTGAAGAAAATTTCATAAAACCAAAATTCTCTCTGCTCATGGGAGACAATGGGAAAATAAACTTAGAAGCACTATCCCAGTTATTTTAATGAAACGGATGCAGACGCATTTTAGATTCACAAACTGTTAACCTGACGCATAAAAAACTAGAGTTTAGTATTTGATTATAAATTTACTTTTGCTAAAAATTCGTGACACCAGCATCCACGACACACTTATTTGAAGATATAGCGCAATAGTTGTACGCCGTCCAACATACATGCAGTAACAATGGCTGCTTCTTATGCTATAATAAAGTAAATTAAAGGAATACGAACACTTACAAGAATACTAGACATGCGGCGCAAATGTATGTTTCCCTAAATATGGCATCGGCTCTAATGGTATAAATCAGCATTGGATTGTTTCATGTTTCTTCTTTCTTGATAGCATTGAGAGTAAATAAACACATTTAGCCAGAAACTCTTCGGATTTGCGCTTCTTTATCCCAACTGCAATTGTTTTGATCGCACCAAAAGGAACTTATTAAATAACGACTGTCTTTTTATTGAGGCTCAGTTAATCAGCCCTATACGTCCACAGTGATGTGAAGTTTACAGATGTTCAAGGCGTAGTCTCCTGAGACAATCAAGCTAACTAAGAGAAAGAAAATGAAATGCATATTTATACGACTGTTAAACGTTTATCGGAATAAATCACGGTATTAATAAGTAATTAGAATAAATATAAAGCTTGAAGTATAAAAGAAAATAAAATCTTGACCATTACAAACATGGTGTCTTGATACTAGTTGGTACAGTACAGATGCAAACAAACGGTAACACCAAAGAAAGATGTAAATATATTGAAGTTTTAAATATCGTAAATACTTCTAGATTATCTGCTCCAATTTTTCGCAGCATAATCCATCCCTTCTGCCTATTTGCTTCTTGGAGGATAATTCCCATATTTAAGTTAAAAATTACAAAACAAAAATATATTTTTATTACCACTCTGCCGGAAGATTTGAACTAGTTTCAAAAAAGAGTACACCTAATAATTCTGTTTCTGGTTTGCCTGCGGGGTTGGTCCAATAAGAAATCTACGCTTCTATATATTGCCTGTACAATACTACAATGTGCTATGGATTGTTATCGTGCATCACTACGAAATTTTCCCTAATAATCTTGCTCTGGACGGTTGTTCTAAAATTTCTCGGTTCCGCTCTCTTCCCAACGTCTAACTAATTTTCAGTAAATCTCCCACGCCCTCTCATACACAAAATAACCCCAAACCTGAAGAGAACCACTTCCGTGCTTAATTATTAGTACAACACAGTCATGACCACCTTTTCATGCTTAGACCTCTTCAGGAAAACTTTGTTTTTCGCTTCGAATTTAAACCCATCTGTCCAAGGCACTCGCGATGCATTCGTACCTATTGTAAACGTTCTACTCTCTTAACTAGCTGTAGAAATGCTTCTCTCACTATAACGCGGTCTCGTAATTCTGCCTCTGGCAGTCGACGTTTTAGAGTAGTCGCTGAAATCTGCTTTGCATGCGCCTGATTCTATTCACCGGCTATTTCTAGTGCCGTTAATCTTTAATTACGTTTGATAATGAATTTGAGTCCGAAATCGCCCGTTTGAAATATGCTCGTTGAGGGTCCTGTGTCTTCTAAATTACACCGAGAGAAAGGAAAAAATTTCAAATTTCTTACAGTATTAAAAAATAAAAAATAAATCGTGGTTAATCAGATGATTGATTCAACAAAAAAAGAATGTTAAAGTCCCTTCAATGTTAACCTACTTGATTTAACGATATATATGGTCGGTTTCATTCAGTTTTAACATCAATTACACTAATATAGTCATCCCGCTAAGTTGTTTAGTGTTCTTGTGTATTCATGTCAGCTTATACCATTTAAATAATATAAGATACTGTCAACCTCCTTTCACACGATGTTGTGTCTAGTCATATATTTTATTTTCTTTTTGTACGTCTCATATTTGAGTTGTTTTATGTCATCGGCTAATTTATTATGTACATATATTCATTGTTTTTATTGTTTGTGAGAACGTGTAAGACGTAAATGTTTCCGTTCGTAAATGAGATTTTCTTCCCGTCTTGTGGCTGTGTACATCTTTACTATTTGCTAGTTTTATGTTGGTTTTGAAAAGGTGTCTTTCGGTTTTATAGAGCATCAGTAGGTGTTTAGTGTTGGTAATTAGTTAATGTGCAATTCCTTGGTCTTTTTTATAAAGTCCCTGTGTTGGTGTTCGTATGTTTACCAAGTTATTACAACTATATACACTACTACGCAAAAAAGAGGCACATAGTTTATGTAGTGGTCAGGGTTCCGGAAATATTTACTATATACTTAGAAATTGTGACCCTTCTGTAATATACAAGAGATGTATCGAGAGGCAATAACATTTATGGTTGGGTCTCTTTGTCTGTGTTTATTGTTCATTATACTTCCCGAGTGTGAAGAGTTTACGTGAAAATTATAACGAGTTTTATGTTACATTCCTAATAGAAAAAACAATAGTGTAGATGCTAGTATACAGTCAAAGCTGGTGCTGCACAGAGTGATACAATGGTTACATTTGGAAAAAGTACCGAAGATATTATTAAACAGAAATAAGGTTATCGTCTTACATCAGGAAGGTTACGGCCAAGCAGAAATCGCAAGGCGTATGAAGTGTTCTCGGTGCAGTGTACAAGTAGTTCTTAAAGAATATAACGAAATAGGCGACTTGGTTGATAAACTGAAGCGTGGATGACCGAAAAAACTTCCCAAAGATGTTATTTATTCAAGGTAGCAGATCTAAGAAACAGCTACAGGCACATCAGTACATGCTTCGACTGTAAGGCGGTCTTTGAAAGAATCGGGATTACGGATGTGTGTTGCTGTGAGGACACCTCTTTTGTGGCGAGACAAACATGCTAAGGACCGTCAAAATTGGACAGATGATGAGTGGAGACGTGTTATGGATCAACGAGTCTAAATTTCAATTACTTGGATCGAAAAGGCGTCAGTATGTTCGACGGCGTCTTGCAGAAACTCCTGCAGAACTAAACATGGTTAGTGTCGAAAATACGGGTGGCAGTATCCAAATTTGTGGCTGCATTTCATCGCAATGAGTTTGTGGCAACAGGGGAAGCCTACAGCGGAGAAATATCGAAAAATATTAGAGCAACATGCTATACCGTCTGGGCATCGCCAAATTGGTAATAATTTGCTCCTGCAGCAAGATAATGATTCCAAACACATTTCTCTATTGGTCAAGAATTATTTAAGTAAAGAGATTCGAAGGTCACGAAAGACTTCAAATGAGTTGGGGAATATAGTGAATAAAAGACTATGAAAAATAAGGGTAGCTATACGAAATACCAAAAAAGCAAAAGTTATGAAGATATTCAGTATAGTATTTACTGATACATATATTGTATTAGTTGTAAGCATTTATCGGACAATATAGTTACTTACATTGCATTTCCTGTTAAATTTCCTTTCTATATAATTTATCAAAGTACCTCTTTCTTTTGCGCAGTAGTGTATATCGTTAACAGTAGTAAGTTCGGTAATAACTTTTATTAACCCATTCGAGTATGAGATTTCAAAGTAGGATTAAGTCAAGCTTTTGCTGAAACAAGATATTTTAAATCACTCAAAAACAAGCTTCATAAATGCTTTATGGTTGACAGATCTTATTTGCGACAATTATAGTTATTTTTAGCAACGCGTAGATTGTGAAGGGGTTGCCAAGGTGAAATTCAAAAGATGCCACCTAATTAGTAGAAGCCTCCAAAGTATGTATTTTAAATAAAAAGCTATGTCACTACTGTCAAAGATAAGTCAGCATTATGGATAAAACAGACATTGATTAATACTTATAATTCTTATAATAACATTCTTTTAACAACGCGTTTATTACTATACTACCTAATGCTTTCACTTCGAAGATAATCACAGAAATTTCTCTTTCTCTCTCAATTGTAATTTCATCCTCTTCATTGTGAAGTGGTAAACTCTTTAATGTACTCTAGTAATTAAATTATTCCCTAATATTGAGTCGCAAACGAGTTTAATTTGTCCTTCTGCAAGCACGTATGGAATTGAGTGGGAATCGAAAGAATTTCATACAGGTTTAGCATGTAGAGCGCTATTTCTGCTTCCTGCTGTACCAGTTTTTATTGTCACTACTTATACGTTACGCAAACACGGTCTGACCCTGGTTTTTTTTCCTGGTTACTTTTTTTTATGCCTTCAATTCCGTTTGTTTGTACAAATTAAGCGAAAGTAAATCCAAATATTATTACATAGGCTCGTAGGAACCTAAAGTGTATTAAGTCAAGTGCAAATTACGACGGCTTAGTTAAATTTATGACGCTATCGGAGGTAGATGAATTTAGAGGAAAAGTTTTAGTAAAATTAAAGGTACTTACCATGAAATTTTACATATTCCCTTTATATTTGGAAATTAAATAATTTGGAAATTCTAGATAAAATAAAACTAAGACAGGCCATTCGAACAATTGCAATTTACAATTTATTTACACGTAAAATAAAATACAGAATATTTTTATATAATACAAATAAATTACCAAACCTTAGCTACTGGAGCACCGTAGCTGCTGTAAGCTAGTGGGGCGGCAACACGAGCAGCAAGGACTGGACTGGAGGTGTACGATACCGCTGATGGTCCTTGTACAACGGTTTTGGTAGCTGGGCCGACGGAGTATGAGGAATAAGCTGCTGGAGCGGCGTAAGCAGCTACAGCTGGAGCGGAATAAGCAGCTACAGCCGGAGCGGAATAAGCAGCTACAGCTGGACCAGAGTAAGCAGCTACAGCGGGAGCGGCATAAGCAGAATAGCCAGCAACAGCTGGTGCAGAATAAGCTACAGCCGGTGCTGAGTAAGCAGCCACAGCTGGCGCAGAGTAGGCAGCTACAGCTGGACCAGCAGATACAACAGAAGATGAGTAGGAGGTAACGGCTGGAGCGGCAGCTACTTTAGCTACGACTGGAGCGGCGGCCACAGCTGGTGCTGCTACTACTGATGAAGTGTAAGATGTCACAGCCGGAGCGGCAGCAACGACTGGGGCGGCTACCTTAGCAATAACTGGGGCGGCTACTTTGGCGACAACTGGAGCTACACCAGGGGTTCTGCTTACTACAGCGTTGAAACCGTTAACTGGATCGGCAGCGTAGTCGACGGTACGTTTCGAGCCATCGGGTTCGATGAGAGAGTATTGGCCGTTGACAACATCTCCGCTGCGTGATTCTACTTGGCTTTTGGAGTCGCCCGTGAGAGCATCCTGAACACCATAGGAATATGTGTACTGAGGATTTGGATCGTATTCGGTATCGACTACGGTTTTCGTAACGACTGGTGCTGAATACGCTAGTCCTTCATATGGAGATACGCTTGCTGAGGAGACAGCCAAGCAGGCGGCGAATGCAATTAACTGTAACAAAACAAAATCATCTCATTAAAATCACAGAATTATTTACAACACACTAAAATACACTAAACACTATTATTATTTCTATCACTGTATACCGTACCATGAAAGCCATTTTTAGATGTTCCTGGTGCTAGATGCTATGTATCTATGTCCGGCATATAGACGTTGATGGCTTTATATAGTGTCCTGCTTTGATTATTGTACACCCGAATTTTAATCATGGGCGGCCACGCCTCGTGGAAGGTCGCCTGTCGTCTAATGAATTACCTGTATATAAAAAATATGCGAAAAAACGTACGCCAAATCGTAAAAGTCAAAAGTGCACGGCTCTCACGTACTAGAAACGAGCTCTGTATTGAATTATTAACGGTAATCGTATCGTAGGTCCTCCAGTTTATTCACATGACGTGAAAAAACATCACCGGGCGGTTTCGAGAGATTAAACGCTGCATTCGCAATCCTTGACGACAGAATCTTGTTTCCGGACGGCCTTAGATATTCTATCTAAAGCTTGAAACGACTAATTACAAAAAAAAATTCGGTTATATAGATGTGTTTGGTAAGAAATTAATTGGCCCCGATAATAATTAAAGTTATTTGTTTTAATACACGCACTAGGCATTAAAAAAAGGATTCAATTAGCTACAATTTATCTTTTCTGATTCCGCAAAATTAGCTGCTGTAAATATGAAGGTTATTCAAAGGAATCGTAGGTAAACGAACTTTAAATCGACTTTGTTCCGTCTCGTTTCTCTAATTTAATATTTCACGGCAAATTACTTCCACGTACTGTAATAGTTGTAATTTAATCCGATACAAAACACAAATCGTAACGGATACGGTTTACTCCTTTGTCACTATACGGAGGGGAATTTCGCTTTGATGAAAAAAGACATTTTACGTTTA
Source organism: Trypoxylus dichotomus (assembly GCA_023509865.1). NCBI lineage: Eukaryota > Metazoa > Arthropoda > Insecta > Coleoptera > Scarabaeidae > Trypoxylus > Trypoxylus dichotomus. The sequence goes on from CM042081.1 coordinate 44,589,799, forward strand.
ATAGAAGAGGTATTATTGAAATTCCAATTACATATTCTATCTTTTTTTTCGCTCTCTTATTTTGTCATTTATTTCAATCAGGAGGTATTCCAATTCTGAAGTTTTGCGAAAGGCTCGTAAATCGTAGCATCCGGATAATAAGCATACGAATGCAAGGAGCTTCTAATTGAAAACGAGTAAAGCATGTACACAACGTATTCTGCTTTTATTCCTTTATCTCGCAAAAATCCAATTTTGTATTTATTTATTTCATGATACTACATTTTGTTAGTCGTAAATTTACTAAGTGACGTAGACGTTGATAAAAACATGAAAATAGAAAAAATCTGTCAACGTAATCAGCTCCAAAGCTAGGAGGGCGTACCACGGTCAATGTAATAGAACTACACAGCTGAATTATAAAATCTAATTACTGGTAAGTAATTGCTCAGCTTATTTTTAAAGACTGTTAGTGAAAACTATCTTCAATGTAGTGTGTAGGCTTACTAAAATATTAAATGACTTTACAGTAGCAACTTCTTTCCAAAAAAGGTATCCTATTCCGAGATATGCTGCGATCATACGAATTGTGGATAAGCATGGCATCGTTTGAATGATTCTGTTCTTTGTGTATCGATTTTATGTATAATAGTGATTATATGGATGTACTTATGTTAGCTTATGTTGGTTGTAGATTAAATGTAATCCCCTTTTTTTCCTGCAATTGGGTTCTTTCCTGTCGGATAAGAAGGTGATACCGTTACTACTATTATTACTACCATTATTTTGAATAGTTCAATATCAAAACACATCTAAAGGAATGCTTAGAAAATAGCACCGAAAATAAAGACGCTGTTAGATATAGCTTTGTATTGGTATTGGTCAAATTATTCACGAGAAAGACAATGGGAAGAGACATAAAACGCTAACACACGGATATGTTTCTGCCTACCCGGCGTCATCAGCGTGGTTTCGAACGGTTTTGTACTCGATACATTGTCATTCCCTCTCTGCTACTATCACCATTAATAACCCTACAATTCAAGCTAACTACTGCCGAAAGAATGAAACACTTGTCTACAAAGTTAGACATAGCGAGAAGAAGTGAGTCCAGTTTCCCACACTTTTCAATATCAATATCGCCGCTACCATGGTGGATTTGGAAAGAAATTAAGCTATTGCAGAGGATATTCTTTTTTCCAAAATCTACTAATGAAACCATTAAAAAACCTTAGAATAACATTTTGATCATTTAGAAGTCAGAAAATTTCCTTTTTTAATTTGAAATTTGTTTATGTGTAAATGTGTATTTACGTTCAAGCTATGGATAGTTATTCAGTGTAACTTGTTTAGTAGTTGATTACTAAACTAACCAATTATAACTTAGTATTTCCACATATATGTGAGCCACGACCTTTCGTAACTTTCTCGTTAGTTACATCTCTACCTATTATTGAATTGGTTAAACATTGAAAGATTGTGGAATGTATTGTTTTAAGTCCTCAGTGTATAAGAACTATTCAATTGTTTCTTGTGCATTGTTAAATACGCATGTGTTTTTACAAGAGAATTAAAAAAGCGTTACTCTCTTAATAAAAGTGCATAGATATTAATTAAGAATGGCAACGGGGAGGACTTTTCTAAACATGTAGGCGAGTGAAAAGTGTATGAAGCATGAAAGGCAATAATAATGATCAAGAGAACTCTTAAATGCTTAAAGGGATAGAAGCCGATAGTTTTGAGAATTTATCGACGCTTTATTCGTAAAAATTAAAAAATTCTAACTGCATGTATATTAAACTATTTAGTTACTTTACAAAGAGGTGTAACTGAATTTGACGTTAACTGAAGTATTTATCTTCAAATTTTCTTTTCAAATTTTAATTTCATGACTTACATATGTTCGATTATACGTCAAGGCTTTTAAAGACTTTACTGGGCAGATTAATTGGCACAACGCTTCACAATGAAACGGATTAAAGGTTTAAATCATATGCGACATAATAAAAGCATAAACTGTTAGGTCTAAATTAATTTTGCGCTCAATTTGAACTATTTTTATTATAAGTAATCGGTAATAACTTAGGCTAGAATCTAGAGAAGTTAAAGATATAGCACATGGGCTGAAAAGTCCCAGGCCTAACAAAAAAAAAAACGCTTTTTTTGGTTCAAAATTAGCTTTGTTCATCAACGTAATCTCCATCAAGAGCAACGCAATCATTTCAGCGCCGCTCTAACATTTTAATACCACTTTTGTAGAACGATTTATCTTTTGCCTCAAAATAGGCCCCAGTTTCAGCGATAACCTCTACATTCGTGCGAAATTTCTTACCGGCGAGCATTTTTTGAGGTCTGCGAACAGCCAGTAGTCGCTGGGAGCCAAATCTGGCGAATACGATGGATGTGGGAGCAATTCGAAGAAGTTCAATTCATGTAGTTTTGCCATTGTTTTGATTGACTTGTGACACGGTGCGTTGTCTTGATGAAACAAAATTTTTTCTTTGCCATATGCGGTCGTTTCCTTGCAATTTCGGCCTTCAGACGCTCCAATAACGCTATAGAATATTCACTGTTGATGGTATTTCCTTTCTCAAGATAGTCGATGAATATTACACCACGCACATCCCAAAATACCGAGGCCATAACCTTTCCAGCCGATTGTTGTGCTTTCGGGCGCTTTGGACGAGGTTCACCAGTTGCTGTCCACTCAGATGACGACCGTTTTGATTCCGGAGTGAAGTGATGGATCCATGTTTCATCCAATGTCACATATCGACGCAAAAATTCCGGTTTGTTACGTTTGAACATGGCCAAACACTGCTCAGAATCATCAACACGTTCTTGTTTTTGGTCAACAGTGAGCAAACGCGGCACCCACTTTGAACAGAGCTTTCTCATAGTCAAATGCTCATGCAATATAAAGCCAATACGTTCTTTTGATATCTTTACGATATCAGTTAACTGACCCAACTTCACTTTTCGATCATTCAAAACGATTTTGTGGATTTTTTTGATGTTTTCTGGTGTTACCGCCTCATTTGGACGTCCACTGCATTCTGCATCATCGGTGTCTCTACGACCACGTTTGAAGTCAGCAAACCAACGTTTTATTGTTGTTTCTGATGGAGCAGAGTCCCCATAACACTTTTCAAGCCATTGGTTCGCTTAAACGGTATTTTTTTCCCATCAAGAAGCAGTGTAAAATTAAAACACGAAATTGTTTTTGATCCATTGTTTTGAAAATAAGAAAAGTAGCGTGACTCTTAGCACAATAACTCACAAACTAATGAATAGAATATCAGGAAATTTTAACAGCTGTCTTTTGAAGGTTAGTACTAACTGAGAGAAAGGTGACTGCAATAGAACTAGCGTCATCTATGTGTTAGACCCGGGACTTTTCAGCCCATGTGTTATGATAGCTGTTGCAACGTTAATGTTTAGTCTTTGTTGTTTCTAAATAAACACGAATAGTAAATAAATAATTTTCTTAAATAATTAATAAATAGCTGGAATAATGGGCACAGATACAAATACAATACCATCGTACGTAATTGTAAGACAACAAACAATGAAAGTAACTCATCTTTTAAAGAATAAACTAAGCCTATAACTCGATGCTTCGCAACGCAGGAGCTTGCCCTTGTAGTATGTATGTAATTTTTTAATTAAGGTGCAGATTGCACCTTAAAAAATTCGTGGGTAAATTAAGAAATGGTGTTACAATAATTTATTAACAGCCAATAGGAAAAGAAACTGTGCATATCGTAAGAATATTTTTAGAAATAAGAATCAAGTAAATGTATTGTGACTGTAATAAAGAAAGTAGCAAATAATTATAAATAACTAATTTATTTATGTATGTATGTCACAACTATAATATTATAAGATAGTATAGGATGTTTAACTATAAGTAAATATTTTCATATACAGGGATTACTGAAATGTATTCATTGTAGATATAATGTTATACTGAGCATACCAGATGCTTAAAATTTTTCACTACTATAGGAGGCCAAACATAGAAAGGAATTGGCAGTCCATGAATATAAAAATGATGTAATTTAAAGCATCCACAACTAAAGATAAATGGAAGAAAATGACATTCAATGCTGTCGTTAAAGTACTCTGTATATATTAAAAACGTAACACCGTTTTACCGAAAATATTGCATGTAGGTCACCAGCAACATTTCAATAAAAAATGAAAATTCGCATGCAAATATAGGTACACGTACCACATATATTCGCGGCGCTTTGTTTTTATCAGTTCCATCGGCTGTACTAATCTAATAAGTCCAATAGGCACGAGAGGTTGTAAAATTTAATATTCGGTCCGATACAGGTATCATAAAATTATATCTGAAAACTCAGACACCGCGAAATTAAAATTAAACAAAAACAATACTTTTACAAGTTTGTACAGGCAGTTTCCGGCCTTGTAATAGTACTTTTACACGTTGTTTATCTTCTTTTGTTAGTTTTCTTCATTTACATAAATGTTACTAAACGATAAAAGTATTGAAATAAATATTTTGGTATAAAGAGGGTTTCGATGCCTATCCGCAGGCCAGGTTCGCATTGAGTGCGCAACGTCGCTACAGATTTTTATGTAAGGTGAATGTACATAAGAGCGAGCGTCCTATGCTCAACTCTGCGTAATTAGCATGCTTCGAAAATTCAGCGACGACAAAACTACCAATTGCTACGCCGAGGTACCGATACATCAGTTACTCATTTTTACCGGAGTGGTATGGTTGCATTTTTATCTTCACCTACATTCCTCTGTTTTATTTTCATGGCATATTCCGCAATACTTTTGTTAGCGTATGTAGATTTTATAGTTTAAGCATGGATATATTTTCGATCGAAGAAGAAAAATATGTCATAAAATGTTACCATCGTGATCAATCGATTCGATAAATTACGCAGTCTTTTGGACAGAGCAACGTATAATTAATAACTTTGAAACATATGGTTGTTTATACCCTCAGAAGCACAGAAGTGAAGCCCTACAAAATGAAGAACGAGATGTTTTGATCTGCGCTGTAGTGGAAGGGAAGCCACAATTGTAGAGTAGAACAATTGCTGAACAACTTAATGATGCACGTAGCACCATTTGTCGAGCTTTGCGAAAAAATTATATCATTCGTACAAATTAAAAAAACGAACGAAATATTTCCAAATGACAAATGTGATAGGTTCCAATTTTCTGAGGTTCTTATTGAACGGTGCAGCAATGTAAATTTTGTAAACCATGTGTTATTTACGGATGAATCCCCTTTCTCCATTCATGGAAAACATAATCCCACTATTACGCGATATTGGTGTGAAAAATTCAAGGATACGACCTACAACGCGCGAACCCAATATCTCCAAAAATTGAATGTTTATGCAGGCCCTTTAGAAGATCATATAATTGGACCATTTCATATTGATGACAATTTAAACTCCCAACGGTATTTAGCCCTTTTGCAAAATAATGTTATACCATGTGTGCAAAACATACAAGGTATCGCACTAAATGACATATGGTTTTTAGCAGGATGGGTGTCCTGCGCATAATACTGTGAAAGTGCGAGAATATTTAAATAACGTATCTCATAATCAACAACTGGTTGGGGTGCTATTCATTGGCCTGCTAGATTCCCTGATTAGGCCCGAAAGACTTTTTCTTGTGAGGCTATTTAAAAAGTTAAAAATGTTGAAATAGTTATAAAAACTGTTTAAGCCTAGCAAAGTAACGCCTGAAGGTGCCTTCAGATAATTGCACAATTTTCCTAGTTCACCAAAAAGCAGATACGGCTTCTATCCTTAATAGGACTAGTATTTATCCCAAGCTTTTTATACATATCTTGTGTAACACTTTATCGATCAGCTCTTAGAGACAAACAAATAAAACAATATTGTATTTCGGATTATTTTTTTTTTATTAACAGTTATCTAAATAAATAAATTACCAAATAGTTTTAAGAGGAGCACCGTATGTACTGTATGCTAATGGTGACGCAACAGCAGCATTGTAAGAAATGGCGGACGGACTTTGAATGATGGTTTTGCTAATTGGAGCAGCAGCAGCGTAAGTGGCAACAGGTGCTACATGGGCAGCATACGAAGCTACCGCTGGTACAGCACTGTAAGCAGCAACGGCTGGGACAGGTCCAGCAGCTGCTACAGTAGTACTGTAGGACGAAACAGCTGGTACTGAATAAGTTGTTTTGGCAACAATTGGTGCAACTTCAGCAAAGGCTGGGGCAGCTACAGCGGGGGCAGCTACAATGGGAGCAGCTACAACGGGAGCAGCTACTTTAGCAACGATAGGCGCTACAGCTGTGGTTTTACTGACAACAGCGTTGAAACCATTAATTGGATCGGCGGCGTAATCTACAGTGCGTTTGGATCCATCGGATTCGAGTAAGGAATATTGGCCAGATACAAGATCTCCGTTACGTGTTTCAGTTTGGCTTTTCGAATCTCCGGTCAAAGCATCATGAACTCCGTACGAGTAGGTGTATTGTGGATTGTGATCGTATTCAGTGTCAACAATAGTTTTCGTTACCAATGGGGTTGAGTAAGCTAATCCATGGAGTGGGGCAACACTAGCGCTAGCTACCGATAAGCAGACGGCCAAAAGAACGAACTGAAATAAAATCGAATACTTGTTAATATACAATTTCCGATGTAAATAATAAGCACAACGCCTACCTTGATTGCCATTTCGATATTGTAGTTTACTTGCTGCTTAGTCGCAAACGAATGATATCTTTCGCTCTGTGCCTTTCGACTTTTATAGTAAAATTCCTTTTCCGGATACTCTAGCGATCAATGTCAATAATAATCGCGAATTTTCGGAAGCACACTATCTTAATCACTTACAGTTATATGCTACTGCACTTACTTCCAAGTACAACAAGGTGTGACATTTTACGGTTAAGCATATGCGTAAGTTTGTACATGAAAACAGAAATTGTGGCGATTAATTTAGACTTCTACTTGTTTGTAAGATTAAGCAATTACAAATTATGAACGAAACTGTTTGTGGTGATAAGAATGTTTGTCATTGTTGTATTTGCGCTAATTATGTTTCTTTATTTTGTCAGAAAAAAGAACAGCCTTAATACATGTGTTATGGCATAGTCCGCATATATAGTAAGTTCAGTATTTCACAGTAATTGTAGAAGTATTTGAATTAACTACCTTAATTAGGAGGTTTTTCGTATAACTAAGAAAAAATGTGAAATATGTATTGGAAAGGTAAATAAGTTGTTTCAAGAAACGTTAGATATTTTCCTTCGATGATGTGGTAATCTAAAATGAGTCCAAAAAGCAATTATCCAGACGTATAAAAAATGTAAATGATAAAAAGTGAAGTTTTGAAAAAGTTAATATCAAATTTTAAAATCGAAACTGCTAAGATACTCGTTGCGTGTGAAGACACAGATATCATATCTTTTTGTAACGTCGATTTTGGTGTGCAAAGTTGCTTATTATTTAGAAGATGGTTCTTTATTGGATTTAAGAATAATCCCGCTAACATCGTTGAGGCTTACAATGCTCTTCTGTGGTATCTGTAAATGAGATATTAATAAGGATTTGAATAATTAGCAAAATAAATATGTAGTTGGTGATATCTGAAGATATGTGTGGAGTATCTTATCAGGGAGCTAAACTTAAAGAGATATTTACTAAACTAAGAATTAAAAGATGAGTTGATTCCGATTAGGTGCTGCGAATTTTGCTGAGGAGACTTTCGGAAGATAAATTTAACATTTGAATTTTTAATATTTGCATATAAGTTGAAGAAATTCTTTGTAGTTGCATAAAGAGGTTTTAAATCACAAGATCATGTGGTAGAGTTCAATTTGTGAATATTCGTCATAATTGTATTAGCATTGTAAGGTCATCCCTTTTGCTAGTTTGAGAGAGCGTGTACCTCTGGATAACGTCCTTGGTCCTATTTTATCTGCAATTTTTTTATAATATCATAAGCGAGGTACAATGGTTTCTCTTCTATGGATGTCGACCGTATTTTAAGGAAGGTCCAATACAACAACACATCAGGAATTCCACGACCTTGACATCAACAAACACCGGTAATAAGAAATTTATAACTCTTCCTTTTCACCCAACAGTAAAAGGGTTAAGTAAAATTTTCCGACAACTAAACATGAACGTGTCTTTTGTGTCAAAAAACAACTTAAAGAATCTCTTAGGGAATCTCAAAGATAAACCGGAGATGATAAAAAGGTCTGGAATATACCAAATCGCATGCAATGATTGTGAGAAAGTTTATATTGGACAAACAAGAAGGAGTATCGAAACGAGGTTCAAAGAACATATTAGACACTATCGTTTCGACAAACCTGAACTATCAAGGGTAGCAGAGCATATGGTAAAATCTGGACATAATATTGATTTAAAAAATCTGACACTACTTAAAAACGTGAACTCGTACAGAGAATTAGACGCGTACGAAACGGTATATATGAAAAAGAACGGAAACTTATTAAACAGAGAACCACCCCCAATTGCACACTCGAGTTTGATGGATTTATTACCATAGGCCCTGTTAAAGATACGGTTCGCTTTCGGTCCATCCTTCCCCGTAAAAGGCATGAGGCCACCTAGTAGATTGTAAATAGTCATATGGTTAGAAATTTTAGAGCCGGCGTAGAAAATAATTTGCATGTGTGATACAGTTTTTACTTTCAGTCGGTAACACGGTTGACAATGGGAGCCCACGTGCTCTCGAAACGCTGCGTTCCGCATAATTAATTAATTTGTGTGAGTGGAGTTTACTGCTATACCTGTGAATTGTACATCCACACAGTCCTTGCAATCGTCATATCATAAGCGTGTTAACTAGTAATTATATAATAATATTATTATATATGCTGATGTGTGTTGTGATTAATATTCTTGAAACGGAAATTAAAGCAAATTTATCGTTGCTGAATTTGATAACTTGGCTTGCTATTAAGGATTTGTATTTGAATTCTAATGAAACGAAATTTTTTATTTTCCATGAGGTTCAGAATAAAACTCCGTATAAACATTTACGCCAATAGAAAGAAAATAACATTAGTTTCTTGGGCTTGTAGCATAGAACATGCGAGCAAATCGTGAACAAACTTAATATAGGATTATTGTTACCATTCTTTTTTAAAATTTTATTGCTTATCCGCTTGGCTCGGATAATAAAATATTATGTTTATCTGAAAGTTTCCTCGACGTTTCAATCAGATCGTCTTTGTCATCTTCTGGAGCTGAAACGTCGAGAAATTATCAAACAAATTCGTTCAAAAACCTGGGAAACCATACTTATATACATATGCAATATTCCTTAGATTAAAAGAACTATAAACGTACCACTAGATGGTATAAACATTTTTTTGTTTTAGCATGAACATATAAATTCTTGGAAATATCAGTGAAAGCGTTGGTATTACCAACGTTCTCCATTTAAGTCAATAAGACCGTATGAACAAGTATTACACTATTTAAATACCTCCACGTAATAAAGGCTACAGTTATATCGTTATATCTAGACAGACACAATATTTTATTATCTGTGCCAAGTGAATAATCAATAGAATTATGAAAAAGAAGATAATAATTCTATATTTAGTTTGCTTTTTTCGTTTTTATGTCGCAAGCTCAAGAAAATAATTAAATCTCTGTACTATATTAAGTTGAATGTTATGGAAAATTAAAAATTTCCTTTTATTAGAATTCAAAAACAAATTTCTGATGGCAAGTCAAGTTAATATCTGCATTAATAAATTTGCTATTTGCACTTTCATAATTCAAGTATTAGCAACAATACAATATCACAAAATTGCAAGCTAAACAGGACCAAAGACGTTACCCTAGGGCACACCTCTCTTCAACTGACAAACGAGATGACTTTAGAATGTTAATATAATTATGACGAACACGCAACAATTGAACTCCCCACTTGAGTTTGTGATTTAAAACCTTTTTTCATGTAACTACAAGGAATTTCTTCAAGTTATGTGCAGGTGTTGAAAATTCGATTGCCAAATTTATCATCAAAAACTCTCCTTAGTAAAATTCACAGGACCTAATCGCAATCAGCTCGTGTTTTATATCTTAGTTTACTAAATATCTCTTTAAGTCTAGATTCCTGATAAATTTCCGCACACATATCCTCCGATATAATTACAGTACATATTTATTTGGTTAATTATTCAAATGTTTATTAATATCTCGTGCGAATACTATAGCAGAGCATTAGAAGCCTCAACTATGTTAACAAGATCATTCTTGAAAGAATCCCATCAATCGGAAAATTTAAAGCATTATTAGGAACTTTAACGTCGCAAAGAATCGTCTTCTAAATAATAAGCAACTTTGCACAGCAAAATCGATGTAACAGAAAGACCTAATATGTGTGTTCATTTGCAACGAGTTCCTTAGCAGTCACGATTTTGAAATTTCGTATTAACTTTTTTTAAATTTACACATAGTTTAGATTGTCACATCATTAAAGCTAAATATTACAACATTCTTTTTAAATATTTCGTTACTTTTATGATGTGTATTTCGCATTTTTCTTTACTTATTGGAACAACATACTAATTAATGTCACTAATTCAAATACAATACAATTGTAATGTTTCTGAATTTAAGTATTGAATTTAATTGCATTTAAAATATAGACGGGAGCTCTACCATAGAACATGTATTAAGTCCGCTCTATTTTCTGACAGAACAGAGAAACGTAATTAATCCAAATACAACAATGGCAAATATTCTTATCGCTACAAACTCTTTCGTTAATAATTTGTAATTGCTTAATGTTACAAACAAGTAGAAGTTCAAATTAATCACCACAATTTCTGGTTTCATATACAAACATACGCACATGCATAACTGCTAAATGTCACACCTTGTTGTACTTGGAAGTAAGTACAGTAGCAGATAGCTGTAAGTGGTTAAAATAGTGTGCTTCCGAAAATTCGCAATTATTATTGGACGAATGTCGCGACCTTCCGAAATGGTGTGGTTGTTCGCGTTTAACATTGATCGTTGCAGAATCCGGAAAAAGAATTTTAGTATAAAAGTCGAAAGGTACAGACCGAAAGATATCATTCGTTTACGACTAAGCAGCAAGTAAATTACAATTTCGAAATGGCAATCAAGGTAGGCGTTGTGCTTATTATTTACATCGGAAATTGTATATTAACAAGTATTCGATTTTATTTCAGTTCGTTCTTTTGGCCGTCTGCTTATCGGTAGCTAGCGCTAGCGTTGCTCCACTGCACGGATTAGCTTACTCAACCCCATTGGTAACGAAAACTATTGTTGACACCGAATACGATCACAATCCACAATACACGTACTCGTACGGAGTTCATGATGCTTTGACCGGAGATTCGAAAAGCCAAACTGAAACACGCAACGGAGATCTTGTATCTGGCCAATATTCCTTACTCGAATCCGATGGATCCAAACGCACTGTAGATTACGCCGCCGATCCAATTAATGGTTTCAACGCTGTTGTCAGTAAAACCCCAGCTGTAGCGCCTATCGTTGCGAAAGTAGCTGCTCCCGTTGTAGCTGCCCCAGCCTTTGCTGAAGTTGCACCAATTGTTGCCACAACAACTTATTCAGTACCAGCTGTTTCGTCCTACAGTACTACTGTAGCAGCTGCTGGACCTGTCCCAGCCGTTACTGCCTACAGTGCTGTACCAGCGGTAGCATCGTATGCCGCTCATGTAGCACCTATTGCTACTTACGCTGCTGCTGCTCCAATTAGCAAAACCATAATTCAAAGTCCATCCGCCATTTCTTACAATGCTGCTGTCGCATCACCATTAGCATACAGCACATACAGTGCTCCTCTTAAAACTATTTGGTAATGTATTTATTTAGATAACTGTTAATAAAAAAGTAAGCCAAAATACAAGTATTGTTTTATTTGTTTGTCTCTAAGAACTGATCGATAAAGTGTTACACAAGATATGTATGAAAAGCTTGGGATAAATACTGCTCCTATTAAGGACAGACGCCATCCTCTGGAGCTTGTCTGTCGCTGTTTAAAACTGGAGATCGACTAAACAGCTCCAGAAGACAACGAGGGCGATCTCATTGAAGCATCGAGAAAACAATCCTTATCAGGACGAAACTCTTAGGCGACCAAAAACTTGAGAAACCATATTTTCATCATACATTCCCGAAAAGATCAAGAGTAGCATATACAAATATATATATTTCGAGGATTCGATCTGTTGTATTAGATCAGGCGACCACAATATCCAAAAATCTAACACAACCTGTTTATTTTGGTTTTTGAATGATAATCTAATTTAATTTAATGAGTTTGCGAAATTAAAATTTTTCTGTTCCGGTAAGTTTTGAAACAAGAGCTATAGGCTCAAATGCTACCGGAATCGTGTAAAGTCACAAACTAATTGAGAAAAAACAACAATTAGAATGTTGAAAGTTCCAGTGCGTAATTAAAACCGAAACGATTTGATTTTCAATTGCCCACTGGGGCAGAATAGCCAACAAAAGCAGCAATAACTTTCTAAACTAAAAAGAAAGAAACGCTTAATGGTAGACAAAATTGTCCACTCCAACAATTGTAAGGTATTTGTCAAAAAGGATCTCCAAACAGCTCGAGATAACATATACATCCTGCGTGAAAGAATCCTTCCTATTTTGAAACTTAAAAGAAGAAAAAGCTTAAGAACCCCAGAAAAAGAATTCGCAAATAACGAGTATTATAAAAGAAGAAAACTTGTCATTAATACTGTAAACATGAGAACGGTACCAGCCTTTATTGTACGAGTATGGTGATTTTTGATAAAGCAAAACTTTATTATAAAAACAGCAGTCACTAGTTTAAACCGTTGTTCCATACTCAACCAATCAGTTAGAAGAAATTTGTGAGATTTATTTACGATCTACCTAAGTAAGGCCACGTGCTAGGGTAGATCGTAAATAAATCTTACTTTTGTGCATCTTTTTTTCTTTTGTTTTTTAACATTTTGCTGATTGTTCGAGAGATATGTGTGAATCTATTCATTTTTTCTTCTATGTCTTTGTTTCGATCATAAGATATATCGCAGCCTAAGTACTTAAAGTGTTTCACCTGTTCCAGTACAGTATCGTTTATAACTATTTTTGTCCTAATCGAATATTTACCCAGGAAAGCCATGGTTTTGGTTTTATTTGCTGATATTTTCATTTCATAGTTTTGGCATATTTTGTGGTGTATATATTCCCTTTCTGTAGATCATCCTCTGTTCCTGTTAGGAGTATTAAGTCATCAGCATATAAAATAGAGTTCAGGGCGATGTGAGCGAGGCTATATGAGATAATAGAATCCCTTTCAAGAATTTGTTGTCTTTAGGTGTATGTTTTTACGCAAAAGTACCTTAACTTTTTCTTAATAAATTATCCTATGTTAATCTTGAAATGTAGCGTTTCAAGTAACATTTTGTATTTAAACATATTAATGAAGAAGTAGAAATATTCTTAAATGTGACATTGGTACTTATCTTGCATAATTTTTGTTTTTTTGTTTACTATGGGACTAGATTTGGAAATTACCTTGATTATTAGAAATAATAATTCAATATCATGCCTATTTGGCTAATAATAGCGTGCATTCTTGGTAGTACTTTTTGGCTCATTTTTATAACACTTTATTTCTTGATACATCCTTAAGATTTCAATAAGAATCTCGTAAAGATATCTTGCTGTCCTTTTAGAATAGGTACAGATCTGGTAAAGAATTTAGAAACTATTATAATATGCGTATCGATAAACACAAATCAAGCATTTTTCATTAGAGCGCAGTCTCCTTTATTGGTGTATTTCTTTACTTTTACTTGCAGCAACATATTTGAAAGACGTTGTCTTTCATCTTTTTTTAATGCAATCTACCTATAAATACCATTATGTGATTGTGGAAGTGAAAATAACGAAGCCAGAAATTTTTCTCTCTTAAAGTCAAAGCTTCATAGCATTTTTCGTATATACCTTCTTACATGTGCGAATAAAACAAATTTTAGGCTTTGATTTTTTTATTAACAATTAACTAAATAAATATATTACCATACAGTTTTAAGAGGGGCGGCATATGTGCTGTATGCTAAAGGTGCAGCATGAGCAGCAGTGTAGGAAATGGCAGATGGACCTTGAATAACGGTTTTGGTAATTGGACCAGCAGCATAAGCAGCAATGGGCGCGGCATGAGCGGCATAAGATGCTACTGCTGGAAGAGCAGAGTAAGCAGCAACAGCTGGGGCAGCTATTATTGGTGTAGCCACTTGAGCGGCCAGAACCGGGGCGGCTACTTTAGCAACGACCGGAGCAGCAACAACTGGAGCAGCGATCTTAGCAACTACAGGAGCAACAGCTGGAGTTTTGCTGACGACAGCGTTGAACCCATTAACTGGATCAGCGGCGTAGTCCACTGTACGTTTTGAACCATCGGATTCGATGAGAGAGTATTGACCAGATACAAAATCTCCGTGGCGCGATTCGGTTTGGCTTTTAGAGTCTCCGGTCAAAGCATCATTAACACCGTAGGAATACGTGTATTGCGGGTTGGGGTCGTATTCGGTATCAATAACGGTCTTGGTTACCAATGGAGCGGAATAGGCTAATCCATGTAATGGAGCAACGCTAGCGGTAGCAACAGCTAAGCAGGCTGCTAAGATTACGAACTGCAAAATTAATAAAGCAATTATTAGTTAATAATCCGTTTTCAATAACAAACACCCACCTTGAATGCCATTTCGAATAAGTAAATCACTCACTACGTACTCGTGATCGAATGATATCTTCCGTTTAGTGTTCTTGCACTTATATACTGCAGTATTTTCCGGATTCTCGTTGATTAACGTAACCAATGTTTGCCGCCACTCCCTACGTGAAGGTCGCGTTACGCGACGCACCGTAAGGATTTTCGAAAATACGATGAATAGTGACATTGCATATTCGAGAGGTATCAAATTAATCAAGCAGTGGTTTCAATGAGATCCAGTGGTTAAGTTCTATTAATTAGCGAGCCGGTAAATGACCCATAAATTCTTAACTAGAACGATACAAAGAGATTCTACAAATTGGGCGTCTTAGTATTTCGACCGCAAAGAGAACATAACCTCCAAGGATTTACGCGAATAGTAACTAATTAGAACAAGTTTACGGATTAGTATAAGCTATATATTTGAACGTTTGTATGGAGTGTGGAACTAAGTTAAGCCGTATTTATTACAATGTTTGGTATAATGTTATCTTTTCTGCATTGTTAACGAATCAGTTTGTTTCTTTTTTGAAATAATGTACTTTATGAGCAGTAGGTTGCAAATAACGTATAACACATATATTGTATATGTGACTGATATTGTGTTTAGAAAATTCTGCTTTGTTAAGCGAAGTACTTCCGGAATTCAACCGTGTCATGATGAGATATATAGAAACGAGATAAAAGTAAGAGGAAAAGAAATAAAAAGAAGTCAATCGGGCCAAGCATGTATCTTTAACATGTCCTGTTATAAAGTTGTTGTGTTAAGATATATATGTTATGTTACGTACCAACGTATTTTAGAAGTATATATCCCTTACACACCATGTTGATTTAACAGACCTGTTACGATTTATATGTTAAAATTAAGTTCAACATAAATTTCCGAACACTGTCGGCAGACTTGATGTTGAAGATAACAAGTGTATTAAGAGTAAAATATGGCATAGGAAAGTTATCAGCTGATTAGTCTTTTACTTCTAACCAATTAGGACGTTCGAATAATTCGCTGATTTCTTTATTCTCAAAAATGGACGGATTGGTGAATTTATTTATTTTAAATTAAATTGGAGCACTAGAGCAGAGGTTTATTGTAATTATATGTATGCTACCGTCCATATTAGTTCTGATCCGCAAATAAATTAAAAAAGTGAATTATTTCGGCCTGCGATTTCTGGTGCTATCAGTCATGTTTTAGATGACTTCGGTTTTTCGTAAAAAAAATAAGGGGTACGTACCTAACGGGTAAACGTAAGTGGTTGGTTCGAGGCTCACCGAACGCTATCTCCAATCATACGGAATACTATTGTGAAACCAAAGTTGTCACAGGAGAATGAATCTAGATGGTATTCGTTTCTACGTATTCGAAACCATGTGATGTGTGTAATAACTATTGGTAAATCCTTCTCTAATTTTACAATATTAAGTATTTCGCTATGACGGATAATTTTTCTACATTCTAATCATCAAAATCTTCAGTTGCATACGCATTTTGACATATTTTAGATAATAATAATAATAATAATTTATTGGCAAGTAAATAGTGAACACAGAAACAAGAGAGAGAGAGAAAAAAATACAAGCATTTTTGCCAATTGGATCACCATCAGTAAACCAAAAAGGTTTCCTGTTGTTAACGGTGACCCAAGAACAAAGATAAAATGAGAACATAATTCGTTACACAGCCCAGTTATCTAATATACTACAATACTACAAATCCCTATCTGCCAGAGAGCTGCTCATTCATTAAACTATTATAAATAGCACGCCTAAAGGAATAAAATCGTAACTCTTTAATGTCCAGGGGAAGCGAGTTGTATAATCGTGCAGAAGCGTAGCTAAAGCTTTTCTCAAACTGCCGGGTATGGTGCTTAGGTATATCGATAAGATCCTTCCTGCGAATGTTGATACTATGCACATCCGTCCGATGCCTCATTTTATTTAATAGGTAAGGCGGAACACCAGAATTCAAAATTTTATAAATTAGACACGAGAGGTGTAATTGTCTCCGTCGTACCATACATAGTCACCCGGCATCCCTAAGTTTATGGAAAATCCTTTGACGCTGTCTAATTCCATATATTAATCTGAGGCATGCGTTCTGTACCACCTGAATTCTGCGAGAGTCAATTTAGTCCGGACAATTTCCATAAACAACATCGCAGAAATTAAAATGTGATAACACCGAGGTATCACATAGCAGCTTTTTAATAGAAACGTCAAGGCAATGCCGGTGGGGATAAATTAGCTTTAAATTGCAGTAGGCGCGTCTAATGCAAGCACTGATGTTTAAACTTAAGATCATTATCTACAAAGAGGCCTAAATTTTTCACATTACTTTGAAATATCTTTTCTCTTTTTTTGCAATAATATACAGATTGTTGAGGTCGCAGTTGATATCATCAGCAACACTGTGAGCCTCATCAGTGGAGAAGGATCTGTACAATTGTGAATCATCAGCATAGAAGTGGAGATTACATGTGATATTATGGAAAAAGAACATATGTGCCGTGTAAATAGAGAACAGCGATGGACCCAATATGGATCCCTGCGGAACTCCCGAGTGTATAGTCGCCCGATCAGATGAGTTCGATTTTTCGCAAAAACAATTGAATTTGAAATTTCGTAGAAACTTCGCTCACCTTGGATTTGGTTCAAGGCTCAGCGAATGCCTTCTCTAATCGTACAAAATAGGATTCTATAACCAAAATTGGCACAGGAGCACTAATGTAGACGGTATTCGTTTATAAAGATTTGAAAACGTGAAAAATGTCATGATTATTGTTAAATTCTCCTCTAATTTTAGAATACAAAGTATTTCCAAATGATGGATAATTTTACTACAATCTAATCAACAAAATCCTCAGTTGCGTACACATTCTGACATATTTTAGATGCACCACAGATAAGACCACTCGCGGATGTCACACGTTTGTTGTGTCTAAACAATAAAGTCAAACAACATTTATAAATGTTTATTACTTTACGTTTATCTTATTCATTGCACAATATAATAGAAAATACTTTACTATATTTTTATCAATTACAAAACTGTTACGTCGTGAAATATTTTGGTTAGTTAGGTTTAAGTGAGGCAAGCCTTAATGAAACCCGCTTCTATTTTGATCCTAAACACCGAAAATGCATTTATATACAAAATATTCCCTTTGACAAATATAACTTTATAGTGTGCACTATGAAAATAATTTTAAAGTGATACTCCGGTAGGTCTCTATCTACTACGAATATCTAGAAATTTCTCGAAAAGCAAATTCTTTTATAAAAGCTCTATTCTTTGCGTACCATACTGTATTCCAGATAAGCGTGACTTAAAAAGCTACACTACTTACACAGCAATAATATTTCATATATTATCAATTTTTTTAATAGTTAAAGTAAACGTTTAAAGTAGATATAGTTTAAGACGTATTGTAAGGCTAACGAATTAAACACCTCTTCCCATTCCAAAGAGGAATATATTCTCTAAACAAAGCCTGACGAATTTGCATTCCATAAATTAATTTGTAGAATGTACATGTATAGGTATGTACCAGGAAATTAGTAAATTTCCGACCATTAAGGATACATGCATCTATACTAATCAGCATTATGCTTAGCAATTGTAGCTTGTTGCAGTTGCTATCACATTAATTGCCACATTTCAATGTAAGAAGTTATACAGCTTTGATTGCTTTATTAGTAAAGGTAATATGATTTAAACAAATGTATATTAATATTATTATGTAATATTACGGAATTGCATATGAAAACTTAGTAAATACATTAAAAGGGAAAGCTGTTTGTGAAAAAACTTTGGCTAAAGTAATGAATACTTAGGCTTCCACGGCCAGAGTTAGTAATAGACGAACTACTTCCGGAATTGGACCATGATGATTTATATAGAAATGAAATAAGAGTAAGAGGAGAAAGAAATAAAAACGAAAAAATAGATAAAAAGAACTAAATGCAAAAATTAAGAAAGGGGGGCGTGAAAAAGAGAAAAGGTGAAAAGGGTAAGAGAAGGAAAGAGATACAGAAAAAGGGAGGAAAGGAAAGAAAGAAAAAGAAGAAAAAGAAGGAAAGAGAAAGCTGTGATCTCCTTCAGGAGAAACAGGGAAACCAAAGTGGCAGGGTAACTCTACATGTAAACCACGCTAGAGGCGAAACCACTTCTGTCTCTCTTTCCTTTTCTTATTCTTTTCACCGTTTCTCTTTTACACGCCCCCCTTTTTTCATTTTCTTCTTTTATCTACTTTTTCTTTTTTATTTCTTTTTCCTCTTACTCTTATTTCATTTCCATATACGTCACCATGACACGGTCCAATTCCGGAAGTAGTTTGTTTATTTGGTTAAAGTAGTTCATCGCATTGGCTAACAAAGAATTTTAGCGTTTGTATGTATTTAGCAACAGGTGCTATGTTATATTAATTTTCAGGTCGTTTGGATGTTTACAGGGAAACACATATGTATTTGAAAACGATTGCAAAACGACACTAATTCTTTTTAATACATGAAAGGGAACACTACGGTCAACTCATTAGAGATCTTAGTTTGCTTTTGTAATACATTTTTTTTAAGTAGCTGCCAACACGCTCTCATGCTGCGGGGCTGCATGTAATGTGAACTGTAATATAAATTGATTAATTTTACGTGGAGCGAAATATTTTAAAGGTGCGCTAAGAATGTTTTATGCTGTAGTTTACATTGTGGGTATCGCTTCGCGCCGCACTTCTTCTTCTTCTCACATCCTTACACCTTTTCAGATGTTGTACCCATTAGTTCCACTCTCTTCTATTTCTTGCATTTCTTTCATTTCTTCTAAGTTTTTTCCCTTTCCTTATCAATTTCTCTTATCAGGTTCATCTATGTGCTTCTAGGTCTTCCACTTCTCTTCTTTTTTAGGTATCCTGTCTCTATTATTTTTCTCGTAATTCTATCTGTCTTCATCCTGAATCCCATCCTCTTCTAATATCTTCTTACAACTTCCAAGCCGCGAGATTCGTGTAACATTTAATTTTCTTGCTATTTTATCAAATCAAAGCCGCAATTTCACATGTAATCTGAACAAACCTACGGAAAACCAGAAGAAAACCTTGAAAGTCATTTCGTATACGTTTACATACGGGTGCACAATATGAGGATATGCGAATCAGCGAGTTTCCGTATTCGCGAGCTTAAATTAGCAAACAATACGTTTATCTAGATCTTCCTCTTTTCGAGCATAGCGTTTCCGCGAAACTCGCGGAGAAAATATTAAAATAAGTGCTGCGGAATTGTTTAATCTCGGTTGGCTTTCAAGCGGACTCCTCCGGTTTTATTTCCGCTACGAATAAGACTAGATAACGCTCCGGTATGCGGGCAAGAAACTTAACAAAACATCTGCAAAGTTTATTCTTGTACGAGAACGGAACTACAAGCGTTAATAAATTTTGTGCGCTGAATAGGAGAATTATTTGAGGAGTTGCATAACGAAATTGCATAAACGGTAACGTTTTGCACTGACAAAGGAGCTTTATTAAAGTTATTCTTCGAAAAATATCGAACGCAATCCCCTGGGAGCTATTTTTTTGAAAATTAAAACAATTTCAATAATTTGGCATGGAATAACTTTTTTTCTATATCTGCTCGCACACGCAATTTAATGTTGTGGATCGACATATCCTCGGCTCCGGCACTAGGACGTTGCCAACGTCAGGCCCAAGGTTATATCGGAATTTTCTACTGGATTTCAGCTGTTTCTCCTGATTTTCGGGGGGATGTAGAGACATTACTCACTACAACTTTTATATAGTTTCGGAGGTGTTTTTCTCTAAATAATTGGCGATATTCGTTTAAAAAAAGAAGTGCGTGAACTGTGTTGATGCTCTGTATTAGCTACCCAAGCTATCTGAAAATTGTTTGACGTGTCACTTGGCGAGCAGGCTCAAATAACACCACTAGATCCTAATACGAGACCGATCTAAAATGTTTCCTGAATCGAGAAGAAAAACACGGTGTTGGTGTGGTTTTTTATTTTTATTTTCCGATGTAGTCCTCTAAGATCAATACACTTTTTCAAACGGTGCTCCAATCTCTTCAAGTCGTTGGAAAAGTGGATTGTTTCCAGGTCTACAAAATAGCCATCTGTAGCGGCGGCAATGACCTCCGCATTTGAGGGAAATGTCTTTCCTTCCAGTGATTTTTTCAGGTTTGGGAATAGGAAAAAGTCGCTGGGTGCTAGGCCCAGTGAATATGGAGGATGAGGAGCTAATTCGTAACGCAATTTGGATACGACGATGCGGGATGAATGAGCCGGTGCATTGTCGTGGTGGAAAAACACTTTTTCCCCTCCAAACGAGGCCTTTACTCCTTCAATGCTACATCAAATCTTCTCCAGATAGTCGATGAGAATCACACATTGGAAATCCTAAAATATGGTCGGCATAACCTTTCTTCGGAGGCGCTTAGCCCGGAAATGTCCACCGCTTCGACTGTGGATCCCAGCCTCATCCACGGTTAAGAAACGCATAAAGAAATCCCTTAGATTGCGTTGGATCCGGGCCAGATGTGAGCAAACGCGGCACTCATCGCACCGAAAGCTTTTTCATGCCTAAAATCCCGTGTAGGATATGGCCAACGCGTTCTCCTGAGATGCCTGTTGTCTCTGCTATCTCCTTCAGCTTCAATCGGCGATTGGCTAACACGACATCATGAATCATGTCGACCATTTCATCCTTGGTAGCGTTTTTTTTTGGGCGTCGACTGCGTAGTTCGTTACTTGTGCTTGTGTAGCCACGTTTGAGCTCGCTCACCCAGAAGCTGATGGTCGAAACCTCTAGCAAAATATTTCGAATTTCCGTGGTCGTTTTTCCAGCCATCCAGAAGTGTTTTATCACTGCACGAAATTCGATTTTATCCTTTTTGGCGAAACCGCCTGACTTGCTACACAAAGCACACTCTTAAACAACAACTATTGACAGTTGCCATAAAAGAAGTTTGCCCTTGGCGACTAATGAATTCACTTCAACCTTCGTGCGCCATCTCTTGCCGATTTCGCAAACATTTCAGGTCGCCCTCGTATTAGCAGACAAATGCCTTCGATAGGTCATCATGGCAACCGAAGCATTTCCTATGCGTTTTTAAAGATGGTGATGTAGGCCTTGGATGCGATCTTCGGTATTTGCCATGTTTTAAATATTTTTGTATAGAATTTTACAATTTTATTTCCTTCTTATTACCAACATTAAATGGCCATTTAAATAAGAATTTGTTCAGACGGTCTCCGCGGTGTAAATGTATATACACCGGTCTAGCGGACTGGAGCTGTAGGTTCAAATCCTACCGGCAACCGTGAATTTTTTTTTTCATTAAAAAAGTACACAAAAATCTAATCCACTTAAATTCAACGTTGATAATAACAAGGAAATTGAATTATCATTGAAAAAGCAACAGATTCTAATAATTTAAATATTGGATATGTTCTTGAGGAAACCAGAAGTCACAAAAATCGCATTACAATATATAAGCGCTTCTAATTAAATTCTATTATTTAGTATATAGAACCTGAACTAGATTGGGAGTTAGATGACGTCCTGAATCTGGGAAACGCGCTTGATTAAAATGTCGGCTGCTGTTGACGCGATTGCATTCATGTTAACGTTTCATCTGCACTAGATAAGCATACTAGATTTCCCATCACGTAGTATACAGGAAGCTGATTGTATTTTAAGTAATCCTTCGTGCAAATTAGATTTAATACGTTAGTATATGTACATATACGTATATTCAAATTAGACAAATGAGTTGTTCCTACTAGTTACCATAAGTGTGATAAAGTAGTCCCAGGATTGTAATTTGCTGTGGGCTGAGCACCTTCGAATTATCTAAGCGATTGTAAATGCACGAGGAAATGTCTAAACACAGCTGAAATTTGGTAAATTGTTAAATAATAGGTGTTATTACCAACATGCATTTTATTAATTAGCATTTAATTAAACTAGTGCGTTACGAAATGATCGAATCTGGTTTAATAATTTCATTAATACACCTATTAATTTCCCATTGATTATCATACACACATATGTACATATCGAAATGTATATGTTGGCAGTTCTATAGTAGCAGGAGATTAGTAAGATCTTGCTTATTTTAAGAGATGAATGATATTTCCGAAATGAAACACACTGATTATTGCAACTTTTTCTTTTGTATTAGATTTATATTGTATAAAATTGTTGTCAGATAAAGAATTTGTCACTGGTTTAAATTAACATTATAGCAGTTGGGGTGTAAATAAATTAGTTATAGGGACACCGTAAGGGCCATTTTTATTTATATAATCAAATCAACCATATTATTGTAAATTTCGTATAGAACTACCGGAAAAATAGGTTTATAACGATAAACATGACTTAAGAATACGGTAAAGGAAGTGAATAAAAATAATATAAATAATGAGTACTTCCATGATATAGTTAGTGTAACATTAAACTTTAGTAAAGCTAAATATATTATTCTTTGCTCACGTTGCAAAAATTCTAGACGTTGAAGGTAGCCAATGCACAATATCTCAAACAATTGGATACCATCAGTTATAAGAAAGACATTGACGATTTAAACTATATTTATTCTAATTTGCTCATTTAGTGACTACCACTTTTCTATTTATGTTTAGGATTGTATAGTGTTGCTTCTTGCTTTATATGAACGTTTTTGGTCTCACGTATCTTCCATGTTTTCGCATTTTTGCACTTTATTTCAGTGCACTGTAAATCGTCTTATGCCTTACGTTAAAAAGGAATAACGTCTTAAGATGGTCTTTTTTATGTAGTCTCCTTTTTTAACGATAGACAACCAAATGTTAAGATTTTGGAGTATTCAGTAAATTGAGTTTGTTAGACCCCCTGATGAATGTTTTTATTTATGAACGAACGTTTGATATTAACAAAAAGAAAAAAGTTAAGCAGCCTTTTATCTTCTTGTTGGTGGAGACAAATCTCGAGCGTTATTAAGGAAGTTAGGAGGAAGTTACTTCCAGACGAAGCTGTTGTCTTACTACATTGTTATACAATTCATTACAAGGAAGAAAAATTATGTAACTGCAAGAAGTGCAAAATAGAACCATCAAAACATTTCCATTACAGATAATAGACAATCTCCCAGTATAGCGAAATTTTTCTTTTGCCACTAAGCGAAAGTAGGGGATAAAGGCTTGTACAATCCCGGTGTAAGGAGGGGAATAATTATTATCCTAAATGTGTAACTTTTTAAAACGGTTGACTATGATGTGGCGCTTGAAAAGTTCAACACTAATAAATAGAATTGGGTGGCAGAACCGAAACAAGAGCTGTAGCGGTTTTTAAGCATTTTTCTATAGTTCCGATTTTGGACCAAGTAGCTTTCATCTTTTTTTGAAAATGGGACTTGTCTGGAAAGAAAGTACTTGGAAAATTATGGAGGGCTCAAAGAAGCACCAAAGCTATGCTGCGTTATGAGAAGTGTAGTAGTAATGAAAACTTCTTTTGTTGCAATGTTGTTCAACATTATACCTTACTTTAATTGCTTGCTAGTGAAGCTTAATAAGAAAATCTTATGGTGTTCGAAGTAGTATGAGTAGAGGACAAGGCAGTTCTTGGTTCAGAACAAAAACTAATAAACCAGAAATTCTACTGCTTCAATAATTTATTTACTGTACATAATTTAACTAATTCAATAGAATCTACCAATATTTAGCTAGAGGAGCAGCTAATCCGTGTCCTGATACGTAGGATACAGCTGGACTGCTGTAGGAAACGGCAGACGGTCCGGTGATAACAGTCTTAGTCACTGGACCAGCGGCGTATGAAGCTACTGGAACTGCAGCTGGAGCTGCATAAGCGGCAACGGCTGGTGCTGAATAGGCTGCTAGAGCTGGACCTGCAGCTGCTACGGTGGAGCTGTAAGAAGAAACAGCTGGAGCTGAATAAGAAGCATATGCAGCGGGAGCATAAGCAGCTTTAGCAACGATTGGCGCAGCTACACTGGCAACAGCGGGGCCGGCAAATACTGGAGCAGCAACTCTGGCAATGGCTGGGGCGGCCACAACAGGAGCAGCTACTTTCGCTACTACTGGAACAGCAACTGGAGTTTTGCTGACGACGGCGTTGAATCCGTTGATTGGATCAGAAGCGTAGTCAACAGTGCGTTTTGTTCCATCGGAGTCGATGAGGGAGTATTGGCCTTTGACAAGATCTCCGCTGCGGGTTTCAGTTTGGCTTTTCGAGTCTCCGGTCAAAGCGTCTTGAACTCCGTACGAATAGGTGTATTGAGGATTGGGGTCGTATTCGGTATCAACGACGGCTTTGGTAACAGCTACCGATGGAATGTAGCTAGCGCTGGCAACAGCGATAAGGACGGCGAAAGTGATGTACTGAAACAGTAAAATATTAATTTAGAAAACACCATACAAAATTATACTTTGTATAGAAGTAAACGGTATTTTATTATATGGGTAATTAAGACACCTACTTTGAAGGCCATTTTTGTGGTAGATCACTGTATGTCTTGCGATCGAATGATACCAATAGCAATTACCGGAGCGCTTATATACAGAATATCTTACCGGATTCAAGCTATTTTTAAGATCAAAACGGTCGCCACTCCCTTAGCAAGGTCGTTCGTTCATTTTACCCAAGTACGCGAAGAATTTTCGGAAGTAGAAAAAGTCATGACATTGCTGATACAATGCATATACACTCTAATGCTACGTCGTATCACGCGTGCGGATACAGTTAGGTGAACTTGCCAATAAGCGCATATTACTCATTCGCGCAATGTCATAATATACGTTTTATGCGGCGACGTAATCACATTTGGAGTTATTAGTATGTTCGAATTATATTCTCGATCCATAATAATATTGTGGACAATGAAATTGGTGGACGATTACATCGTGTAACAGTTCAAAATGTCGCTAGTTATTGATGCAGAAGCAATTTAATGAATGTTTGCCTATTATTTATTACAACTGGTACTGCCTATCGATTCTGTGTTGATGTCACGATGTCGCGCAATATGAAATTGCATTAAAGTGGTTGGTAATATTCGCTAGTATTGCAAAATAGGCACTTTAAACGAAATATTTGATAAATTTGGCTATTTAATTTTAATAATATATGTCTCTTTCCAACTGGTATACATCCAGTTACAAGAAATACATAATATACAACGGTAACATGAGCAGAAGTTAATTTAAACTTCAAAATTAAGTTAGAATAACTACAATAATGTATGGACAAATACAAATATAGACCGAACTTTTCCTTTTAACACCATTTCAATAGATGTAGGGAGCTGCGTAGAACAATAGAGTCTGAGTCGCCTGTACTTTATAAAAATTACATCTTCAATGTACAAAATAATATTAAAAACGATTCTAAGCAACTTTGGACATTTATTAATTCCAAAAAGAGGTCTTCTGGTTTTCCTAACGCTGTCAAGATTGTAAATAGAGACTCATTTACAACACCATCTCCAATTGTAAACGCCTTCCCACAATTCCTTAAATCAGTTTATACACAATCTTCTATCTCTGACCAGCAAAATTCTGCAACATTAAGCTATGACAAAGAATGTAAATTTTCGCGGCCGGTGTTATATGAAAAAGGGTATTTAGCTGTGGTCCGTTGGAATTTCTTCCGGACGTTTCGTTTACAGCTGCGGTAAACATCTTCAGCGGCGAGGTCGAAATGTTCGCTTCGGTGGCTCAGCGTCGAATGGCTCGAGGCTCGATGCTGAGCTACCGAAGCGAACACTTCGACCTCGCCGGTGAAGATGTTTACCGCAGCTGTACACGAAACGTCCGGAAGAAATTCCAACGGACCACGGCTAAATAACCCGGAAGAACCTTTTTCATTAAATTGTAACCATTTGATCAGTGTGGTATCAATTCAAGAATTAGATGTCTATTGTGCATTGAAACAGTTAGAAAATAAACGTACAATGGGACATGACAACTTATCCAACTTCCTAGTTAGAGATGTTAACCTATCTTTAGCAACTTGTGTTTTTCCAAATTGCTGGAAGACAACTAAAATTATTCTTATTCATAAAAAAGGAGGTGTTAGTTCTATTGAAAATTATCTTGCAATACCGATCATCAATAACTTTACTAAATTCTTTGAAATATGTTTTTGTCATTGTACATAGCCACAAAACCGACCATCCCCATCAGAGTATCAGGATGATTTTAAAATGACGGAAAGAATTGAACATTAATATCACAGATATGATTAAAATTGCCCCACACCAAGAATATGGGAGACCTCTCTAGAGTATTTAGGTTTATATTAGAAAGATTGTGGCCACGGTGTTTTGAAATTGTAATGGTGTCCTCTCCGCCGACTACATGTCTACAGGTGAGACCAAAATGTAGCGGCCTACCATCAGAGGCTTCCACGACTTCGCCGCGTTATTTAATACTAAGCACTGGAGTCATCCTCCTTCATGATAATGCACGTCCGCATAGAGTAGGAGTGATTTTTCAACATCAGCCATACAGTCCGGACTTAGGATTGAGTTATTTTCACTTCTTCTCCACATTGAAAGATTTATTGAGTGGACAAGCTATAGGAATGCTTATAAAACGGTAAGTGCATAAATGTGAGCAGTGAGTAGGTAGAAAAATAGCTTGGGTATCTAATTTTATGTAAAATACAGTTTCGTTTAATTACATCTAATAAGAATTTCTATAACGTTCTTTACTTTCCGAATAGCCCTCGTATCTTGATGTTTCTTTGTTTCTATAAATGTAATTGGTACGGGTAAAGTGCGAACGCGTTTGGTGTACGAACTATGCGAATAGTTCCTATATTACCCACATTACTCTGCGATTCAATGCGATTACTAATTGCATCAGAAAGTTTCCAGATCCAACAAACTATTCCAGGCATTCTCATTATTTTCCGGGCATCTCATTATTTACGACTACATAATTTTGATTTTGTATAATAACGTGCCGCTGCTTTGGCAAATTTTGCATGAAAATTGAGCTAGTAGCGAAATTGCGTACTAACGAGTAATGAATAGTTCTTCCTGTGAGTTGCTGTGTTCGGAATTTGTGTTAATTTGGATCGTTTGGAAATTTTCAATATAGGTTGTCGGTAATTTCAGCGAATAGTCACTTTTCCTATAGAGAACTGTTAGTTAAAGTATGCTTTAATATCCATTATCACGTGCTTTAATATACGTATATCTACGTCGTTCAACGTTTAAGCACAATTGTAATGACTGGGACAATATTAATATGGGTCTATTTTCTCTGTTAACCACTGCGACGTCCAATTGTCAGCGTTGCAAATTTACACCTGAACTGCTCCCCCGTATTCGGACAAATTGTAACAAATGCGTTCAATTAGGTATTTCTTTGTTTGAAATTTATGGTACCACTTGAACAACGGGTGTTCTATGGGAGCCTATTAAAAATTCTTTGTAACTTGTGCGCGATTATGCCCATTTGTATGAAGTTGTTGTTTCTAGCTTCATAATTGTATATATTTGTATGTAGTGCAAATTTGCTTTTATTTTTAAAATGTGTGTTCATAGAGTTTCTATTGTACACACTAGAGCGGATCTTATTTTGCAAGTTTAAAAGTTTTAATAATAATATTAAAATTTATTTTCTTCTGTACCAAATTATTATAAAATGTAGAGGTTACAAACAAAAAAAAAACAGTATAATTACAGAGAAAGGGTTGAATTCAAAATACAGCAAAACTGCTTTTGACAGGTATAGCAGTAAACTCCACTCACACAAATTTATTAATTATGCGGAACGCAGCGTTTCGAGAGCACGTGGGCTCTCATTGTCAACCGTGTTACCGACTGAAAGTAAAAACTGTATCACACATGCAAATTATTTTCTACGCAGGCTCTAAAATTTCTAAAACATATGACTATTTACAATCTACTCGGTGGTCTAATGTCTTTTTCGGGAAAGGATGGACCGAAAGCGAACCGTATCTTTAACAGGGCCTATGGTAATAAATCCATCAAACTCGAGTGTGCAATTGGAGGTGGTTCTCTGTTCAATAAGTTTTCGTTCTTTTTCATACATATCGTTTCGTACGCGTCTAATTCTCTCTAATTTTCAATTTTATTTACAAAATCTACGGAGTTTTCTACACATAACTTATCTACTTTATGGGGCAAGTTCTTCTTCTAATTTTTTAACAATGTTTTTCTGAAAAAGTCAGTCCCGGTAGGAGTCGAACCCACGTCCTCTCCCTTGTCGGGGGACCATCTTACCATTATACCATAGGACGGAGAACGTGTAGGCAAAGGAGTGAACGTGGATTCAAACCCTACTGGAACTAACTTTTTTGGAGAAACATTTTTTAGAAACGTTGGTAATTACAAGGGAATTGTAATTTATTATTACGAATTTGCCAACATAAGTTTCATATTTACTTAGGTCTTAAATTGCTGATGTGTAAGCAACTTTTTAACATAATTTGTACTACCAGTTTTTTGTTTTCTTTTAATTTTGTAAAACGTTTTTGTTTGTAAAGTAATTACTCAGGAAGAGAGAATGGATTTGATTTTGCTTCATCTTCTACGCAAAGAATCATAGAAATGAGTAATAATTTTGCTATATTCAGGCAATAATGCCGACAAATACATTCTCCTTTTATATAGAACCATTTACCTTCGGAATAAATCCTTTGTCTGTTGGACATTAAACCAAATATTCTTCGAGCAAACAGAACGTAATCACCATAGACGTAGTGTCTCCTTATAGAACACGAAGTTGCAAAATACGGTAAGCATGACTCAAGTTTGAAACACTTCTTTTTTTGGTTTCAAGTTAGTGCTGTACTAAAATGTCAGTACACACCTGTAAATAATGTAGTGGAAACTGCTTAACAATATTTCACGAAATTTCCTCGCTAACCGTATTTACTAATTGTACGTACGTCGTATTTCCTACACATACGGATATCGCAAGTAAAGTGCAACTACTTTAATTAATTTCACCGCTGAACATGTTTGAAGCTTACATCTACCTCCCTGAAACTTTCAGAATTGAAATTCCATGGATTTAGTAGAGTTCTACGGAATTACAGCGCCATACGCTACCAAATACGCGCTACCGCCGCAACGGCGTCTTACGGTGAATACTAGCAAGATAAACTACTTTAAGTTTTATATTTGACATGGAAAAGAAGTGGGTTAAAATTCAAGGACTGTAACGATACATTTTTCAAATTTGTCGTTAACTTTCGAATTAGTTTTCGCTAAAAGTTTAAACAAATATACGGTTCCCTAATCACGAATGCTTGGTAGTGCTATCATTGATTAATGCAGTTGGATAAATCTACGGAGCGCCAGGTCCGGACTCATCTATGTTCAAGACCGATACGAAGAATGACCGAATTCGTTGCAACCAACCTGTCTCCGTTTCCCTGCTGTGATATGCACGTATGGTATATCGTATTACGCGTTATAATATATTTAGACTTCATTATATGGAAGAACATTTAAACAATTTATCTATATATATTTCCTGAAGAATAGCAACATGTAATTGTTAAATGGGGTTAGGTAAATGTGCTCGCTCGATAAAATCTAATTAAGCTGGAGAATGAGAGATCCTTTTGTTAATTGTGAAGGTATTCAATTGTTTTTCTCTTTGTTAAGAACTTAACTGTGGAAGATGTACATAAAAAGAAACTTTTTGTTCTGTAAATGAACTTGTCGATTGATATTTTAACGGAATGTTCGTGCATGTCCTTTGTGTTTTAGAGCGTACGTCGGAAGCATAGAATTACTTTCTTTATAGTTGAAGAGTCCAACAAATCGAATTAGAGAGGGTCATAAAAAGTTTGCAGCAGCAGGTATCTTGTGCCTTGAGAAAGATCGATCAATATTGACCGATTACAGGCATGTTTAAAATAATCTTTGAAGTTAGTTAACCAATCAAAATGCTGAGTGCACTATTCATTACTTTAGTGATTTACTAGATGTACACGTAGGCCCTTACAGCTTGTATTGAATGTTAAAGTTAGGTTGTCTACTCTTATGTACTGGATTGAGTTACGTTGTGTTATGTACTGCCTTGCATATTGTACAGGCCTACGTTGTCAACTGAATGTTGTTCCGTACTGATTGACGTTGTGTTGTGTACTTTAGTGTACTGAATTGAGTTACGTTGTGTTATGTGCTGCTTTGCATGGTGTACTTACGTTCCCTGCTGAATTACATTGTCTACTGAGTGATGTGTACTGAATGACGTTTCATACTGCCTGACGTGTTATATACTGAATGATGTTGTGCATTGTATGAAGTTGCGTTATGTAGTGACTTGTGGTGTACTGGACTTTAAATTGTTGAATTGGCTATTTTATAGTAACTCGGGTTTTTGCATTAATGCGCAAGACTAAACTACCCAACTATCCTTGTAAAATGAAAGTTATAGATATCTGGTGATGATGTTATAGTAGTAATTATAGAGATAAAGGGAATAATTAATACCAGGTGTATGTATACTTTTTTACGGTGTTTTGCTAAAAACAAATACGTAATTTTCAAGGGATGTTAATTCTTCTTTATTCAAAATATTGGCCATCGGCCTCTACACATTTCACTCATTTTCAGGTAATTTATGGATACCATGCCAGAAAAACTGCTTCCCTTTTGCAGCAAACCATTTATCGAACTATTTTCAACTTCTTCGAAATTGCTGAAGTGCTGCTCTGCGACCGCGTGCACCATTGATGCGAAGAGGTGATAGTTAGATGGCGCTAGGTCTGGGGAGTACGAATGGTGCGGAAGAATGTCTTTCACTGATATTGCTGTGTGAGATGGCGCATTGTCGTGTAACAAAATCAATTTGTCATGTCCTCTGACCCATTCCGGTCGTGTTTTGATTAAGGCATGGATTAAATTTGTTGGCAATGTCCACTAGACAGAGCATGGCCTTCTTGCGGAAGCGATTTGGCCTTGGTGTTGAAAGCCAGATTTTTTTCTACGAAAATGATTTCCTTTCAAATGACGATTTTCCGTATGACGTTCATTCAAATCGTGTGGGACCCGTTTACCGATGTTATTGATTTCCATTACTCGTTAACGTCTGCTGATTATTTCTTGTGGTACATGTAATGCTTCTGTTAATTTCCGTTGAGTGTTAGTTGGGTCATCATCCAATAACTCCTCCAATTATTCGTCTTCGTATTTTTGTGATCTTTCAAAGCGTTCACTGTCTTTCACATTGCAATCAACACTTTTAAATTGTCGAAACTACGTCTAACATATTCTAATCGATGGAGCGTGTTCACCATATATTTCTATCAGCAAGGATGACTTTCAAGAGCCTTTTTCTTTTCATTAAATAAAAACAGTAATGCGTGCCGCAAATTTTGTTTTTCAGACACAAAACTGGACGTGATCACTGAACCATAAAGCAAATACGCTAGTTTTTGGAGGGCTCAACTTGTGTGGGTTTGTAGTTTAAATATCAGACGAACAAAATGGTGTATCGTCCCAAATTAATACGCTGCGTACTTTTCGCTGGCGCCATCTCATAGTTAAACCGGAAAAAAACTTATGCATATACCTGGTAATTTTACTGCAAGTTAGTAAGCACTAAAGGTCTTTACATTAATATCTCAAGACCAGAATTGTTACTAGTGCTTTACACAGTCGTGTTCTATATGTTTTCTGAAAAAAATTTCCTAAAACCAAAATTTTCTCCGCTCCCAAATTGAAAAAATAAACTTAGCAACAGTATCCCAGTTACTTTAATGAAACGGACGAAGACGCCTTTTAAATTCGCAAACTGTTATTCTGACGCTTAGAAAACTAGATATTAGTATTTAATTATACATTTGCTACAATCTGCTAACAATTCACGACACCAGCGTCCACTAACGACATACTTATTTGAAGATATAGCGCAATAGTTGCCCGTTGCACGCTGTCTAACATCCATACAGTAACAATTGCTACTTCTTATATTATAATAAAGTAAATTAAAGGAGTACAGAACAACAATTACAAAAGCGTTGGATATGCGGCGCAAATGTAGGTTTTCATAGATATGGTATCGGTTTTAATGGCCTGAATTAACAGTAGATTATTGCATGTTCCTTCCTTTTTTGATAGCATTGAGAATAAGCAAGCACGTTTAGTCATAGTGACCAAAAACTGTTCGGTTTTGCGTTTTATGTTTGCAGTTAAAATGCCAGACAAAATGACGTATATATCAAGCTAATACGCTGGCGCCATCTCTTAGTTAACCCGGAAAAAAACTTATGCATACATCTACATTTAAAGCAATTATGCTGCAATTCCAGTTTTTCTTGTTAAACTTCACACTCAATTACATACGTACATACGTCATGAATATTATAAAAAAAAAATACTTAAATCAAAACAAACATTTATTGTACAGTTGTCTAAAGAAATACAGCAAAAAAAGTATTAATAGTGCAATTTCGAGTAAGTAACTGGTTGACCATAATACGGTGTGTAGCTAGGATAAGAGTACAAAGTCGAAGGCGCCGCTACCAGAGCTTTTCTTAAATCCGTCGAATAGAGAAGCGGCGTCGCATGACTAACACCGGCGGAAGGTCCTTGAACGATGGTCTTCGTAATCGGTAACGTCGAGTATGCGAGCGAATTCAATCCAGCGGCAATAGGAAGTGCCAATTTCGATATGACCGGATTCGTATAGGTGATCGGAGCTGTTGCGACTTTCGACACCACCGGATTAGGGTACGTGATCGACGGTACTTTTGCTACGACCGGCGCTGCGTAAGTAACGGCTACTGTCGGCGTTAGCTTTCGAACAACCGCGTTAAAGCCGTTGATGGCGTCCGCCGTATAATCCACGATTCGCTTGCTGCCATCCGGTTCCGTTAAGGAGTATTGACCGGTGACTAAGTCCCCAGTTCTGGTTTCCGTTTGGCTCTTCGAATCGCCCGTTATGGCGTCCTCCACGCCGTAAGAGTAGGTGTACTGGGGATTGTGGTCATATTCGGTGTCTATTACTGCTGTTTTGGTAATAGGTGTATACGCTATGGATGCCCGTCCACTAGCTGCATACGCAAGTAGCACGAATAATGCGATCTGAAAGTATATGTTGAAATTTAGGGAAGATTAAAGATACATTTTTGTTTATTGAAGATGAAACTGTTATGCTCAGGAAATTTTTAAAGGAATAAAACAGATTTTATGATTTACACTTTAATTTTATATAACTATGGTTTCACCACACAGTGCTTTCTTCAGATATACTGACTGTGTGGTGAAGCAACTCATTAAAATGTCTTTTATTCTTTTAAACTTTATGGATATTTACATTAAGTAAAGGCCAAACTGATCCAGTTTGTGCCCAGAAACATTATGGCAAATGTGGTTAAAATTGTATTAATCGCTGTGTATTTAATGACATAATTAATGGCTATATCCATTTTGTACTTAGAAAGTCCCACAAAAATCTATTTTAGGTACAAATTAATACGTTTCTTGTTATAATATTAGTTGATAACATTCACATTTTTTTGTGATTCTTTTGTTGCTATAGGGGATTAGGACAAAAAAAAACAATACGTTTTATATAAGTATCTAGATTCTTTATCTCGTACAAAGATCTTTGAATATAAACGACCTATTTAGAGAATAAGTTAACGGTCTTTAAGTATCTAGAAAATGGGTCTTGCAACGATGTGTACAGTTCAACTTTAGTATACTACTACGATATATAATTTCCTGTACGCCCTCGGATTACACCAACAATTATAGAATTTAATGTTAGCCTGATAGATCTCTAGTTCTGAAAAAGTTTATAAATGCAATAGAAACAAATACCAATAATTAGTGGAAATATCTAAAAAGATACTACAATAATATCGACAACAGGGGCGACTAAAGGCCTATAGGGACCACCTGGTGTCATGGAATATCGTGGTAAATCTTTCAAATGAACTATTAATCCCCTTATTTTCCATTTTTTGAATTGAATTTTTAAAAAGTTCCGAAACTCTGTACAGTTGTACATAGTGTAATGATATGAAATATTGTCTATTAATTTATCAGTGAATTTTGCTAAATTTTACTAGTTTACCTATTCCAGATATTTTCTCGTCACTGTTTGGTGCACGCCGTTATATTTTTATTATGGTTGATGTTAGAATTTGGAGGCAAAGTGCAGTTAGTACTTCGTCTTTATGAATTTTAAGAACATATATTCAATCTGTATAGGTTTCTTTCTAAAGTTTCACGAATATCCACTTTGGGTATTCTTTAATAACTTATTATTCACAATTTTCTTGTTTAAAAAAAGTGTCCCGTCGACAACACATGCAGAGGAGACGTAAACTTTACTATCGTTTATTACATATATCGCTTTTCGTAAACGTATTTTTTATATAAATAAATATTTCAAAATTTCATTCGTAAAGGACGTTTCATATACCGTACTCACATATTTCAATCACATTGTATAAATATACATTATCCCGAAATTATACTTATAATCTTCAAAATTTCTCGTACGACGGAAGGATGGCACGACTGGCCGCATTTGCCTTTATAATTTCATACATATCAAATATGTGTGGCCTACCATATAGGCGAACAAATACGTTGCTATGGATATAAAACAAAACAACAAACAAACATCGTGTCATAGTCAGACGTGTTGGCATCGTTTCTCCTGAGAATAATCAGTTATTTTCTCATATAACTCCATAATTTTATAAAGGTCTTCGTTTATATCCAATCATGAAGTGTATCAGCTAATAATACAAATAAAATCTGGTAGTTCCGGACACATATTTGGGAAGCCGAAGACCGGTCCATCTTAAAGGCGAGAAATCGCGTGCGAATGAGTACGATTTCAAAGATTAAAGACGTCGAAGCTTCTTAAGTTCTTCAAAATTTTCCGATCTTATTTTTGTTTGTACATTTGGTTATTTTAATTAGAAAACACCTTTTTTTTTTTGATTTAAAAACAAATACATCAAAATTTAAAATCAAAGAACCGATTAAAAAGATTTAACGAGCCTGAGATTTTCCACCACAATACGTGGTTCCTTTGAAGTTCAATTTTGGTTTCAAATGTAAAACATAAATCCCCTTTCCATCTTTTTTTTTGTTTTTACCCGTCTTATAAACAGTTTCCAACATAATAAATCTGTAAACTTGAATTCTGCAGGGTGACTAGTAACCAAAAAGGTCTCTAATATCTTTTTAAGGAGAAACCAGCTGTGGTACTTGGTCGCCCCGACAAACGGGGTGATTTGTTGCCACAGAAAATAATTCCTCCCTCCCTTCTGTTGTAACTAAAATTTCTTCAAGATTTATTATAGCATTAAATTTATAGCAAAGATATGTATTGTATTGGAAATTCAGCCCAATTCAGCTGATATCAAAAGAGATATGCTCGCAAACTCCTGCATTACTTGACCAATACTTGTAGAGTATGTTCGTTTATTTACTATATGAAAGGTTGTACAGCGAAACTCAATGCGCATGCGCAAAAATATATTTAAAAAATAAAATGTGTACACGGTTTCCACTTTTGCCGATGTATGGCTACGATGTACGCGAGATATATATTTGCAATAATTGCAGTTACTTGAGCTCTCTTATACATGTAATGTACATTAGCATGTGTATATGTATGTTTTCCTTTGGTAGCAATATAAAGTACCGCCTCAGCATGTACGTTGCAAAGCTATGTTTTAATTGTGTTTAAAATGTTAAATTCTTATATGCTTCCGCAGAAGCTTTGTTAGAGGCATGTACTAATGCCTCTATCTGTTTGCATGCACCACTACCTTTTTATAGGGGAGCCAACCCTATTTACTTTTTAAATTTACAAGCGCACCTCGGTGCTATGCTTATTTGTATGTCCATTTCCGGGAGCCTAACACATTTTCGTTGTTTTAAATTTGCGTAAGAGACTTGGCGCTGTATCATTGGCTTGTATTTGTAATTGAACCAAATACGTTCGTTATTTACACATTTACAGGGGAACCCACCCTATCTCTTAGAGCTTGAACGCCTGGTCGAGGGCTACAGTAGCGATAATAGCCGATGTCAAAACAAAAGTAAAGTGACGACTACCAAGGCGTTCTCGTTTGAAATAATACGCTATGTGCAATCTTTAGCTCTTTGCTACTGCGCCATAAAGAAGGGAAAGAGCCAGTAGCTAGCAAATGTGCGAAATGCGCACCGACAAGGAAAACTGAGCGATGAAGCCGACATTACATATAGAAAAATGGTCCGTGAAACTCGTCCGCTACGACGAACAGCTAAATGAAAAAATGTCTAAGTTCCGACACGACAAAGGACCGAACAAACGTGCAAAAGACAACGGGCGCTGCGGCCGCAACGATCGTGAACAAGAAGCGGAGTGATCGTACTTGTAGAAGATGTCTATACATGCGCGCCGATGACCTCACCAAAATGAATCCCGACACAAATGTAACAGAAGACTAAAAATATGTATAGACGACAACGGACAAAGTAGCCTCGACGAACGATGATAGAGAATCGAGAATTTGTACTTATTAAATAAATCTATACATGTGCTCCGACAACCTTACCAGAATGATTCCCGCCAGAATCGTAACAGAAGACTAAATAAATGTATAGACGACAATGGACACAGTAGCCTCGACGTACGATAACAGAAAGTCGAGGATTTGTACTTAACAGATAAATCTATACACGCGCTCCGACAACCTTATCAGAATGACTCCCGCCAGAATCGTAACAGAAGACTAAATAAATGTATAGACTACAACGTCCTCGACGATTCTCGCCAAAACTTGAAACTATTAGAAACTTCCAATATTCGTCCGACGACGTTACTGTTCACGTTACGACGAGGTACGAAAGGAGATCGAGAGTGCACGATCGCTAATACCTCGATTGTCACGCGGTAGTCGACTACCTGTGTTTGTATATATTAAATATTAAGGAAACTCCCATTATTTTTTCGACGACGTTGCACTTAATGACTTTTAAATTACGCACTTTCAGCTAGAGTATTGTGAATATCCGGCTTGCATACGTATACAATGCGTAATGTACATACATATTAAAATAAAATTCGATATATTCTACAGAGAGCAAAATAAATGATAAAAACGAAAATAAAGTAATAATGCTAACCCATACGGTTGCAAAGAAGATAAAATTGTATAAAATACATAAAATAGTACAAAAATGGATAAAACAAAATACATTTCCTTAGAAACTTAAAATGCATTTATAAAAACACAAAAACAATGTTAAGTCCTTAACAATTGTCATTTAAACAATTATAGATGATGTAATTACTTCAACATCAGGAACGAAAGGAAATTAAATTACTTCAAGTTTAATGAATTAATTCTATAACTTTGCGGCCCATAGTACAATTCCTGCTTTATATCGCCATCAAGTATACGGAAAATAATAACCGCAGAAGTTGAATTGAGTAGTTAATAAATTATAAAAATTTGCTACCCACGTGTAAGCAAACGATGGATTTGAGAAAATATCTTCGAAAAGTTCCTTAAGAAGTATTGAAGGCGAAGCATTCACAATAAATGTTAAAAAATTGTCTGCGCTTGTAGTTTATACATATTCTGAATTAGATTCTTCAATGTGTACGTCAACATAATGTTGCTACTGCACCAGTTTGGCGATTCTAATATAAAGCAGACATGTACCAAATTGATTTTAACGACGTCGAGATGACTTGCACGCCCGTTATCGAACTAAAACATTCAGTTTTAGCCCCTTTCTCCGAACTAAGTCAGTGAGACTTTCCATACTGTATCTAAATATAAATATTTTATAAAACAATACAAA
This sequence comes from Trypoxylus dichotomus, assembly GCA_023509865.1. Classification (NCBI taxonomy): domain Eukaryota; kingdom Metazoa; phylum Arthropoda; class Insecta; order Coleoptera; family Scarabaeidae; genus Trypoxylus; species Trypoxylus dichotomus. The sequence goes on from CM042081.1 coordinate 44,628,379, forward strand.
GCAACGAAACGCTGCTGACTCCATTGTTCGTAATGGCACTATAAAAGCAAAGTTAAATTCAACTGAAACTAAACTTAAACTAACAAATTTCGCGGGTTAGGTTAAACCGCTTTCAAACTTTTAAACCCGCACTGTACAAAATTTACGTCTTAAAAACATGCAGTTTATTTATGGTTTAAAGTAGAACTAGGCTAAAAGTTCTTATTACACAATCGATTGTGAGTTAAAAATAGCTTTGTATTCCCTAAATAATATAACATATTTATTTATTGTCCTATTCTTTTAAATTAAGCGTTACTTTTTCCTTTCCATATTGCGCTATATATACAATAATATTTTTATTACAACTAAAATTATGTGTACTTATAAATGACTCAATAAAAATAACAGCATTGCCTTTATTTCAATCTCAGTTGCCGATATTCATAGATATCATGCGATGTGTGATTTTCATTTTGACGACCGTTAAGTTTATGCCGGGTTATTTTATCGAATATCGTTATAAGCGCCAGAATGAAGATGCCCGGTCTCCGCGAGCCCCGAAAATGATGATATATGGCCGAGCTCTCATCCTAAAGTCGGATTTCCGCAAAAAAGTACTTATGAATGAGCAGATTTGGAGCGCGCGGCTGTAAAAACGCGGGACGACCTTAAAAATACGATGGAATCGAAAGCAAAAAAGAGCTTTCGATCTACTTAATAACGCTAACGCAAAATATTATTTCGCTTCCCTAAAATCTTTTTCAAAATATAATGCTTAATTCAAAGAAGTTTAAATATATGTAAATCTATATTTATTTTTGGTGTTTTGTAAATGACACGATTTCTAATTCATCGCTTAAAATAATACAGACGTTTCTATTAATTTTTTAACGCGTTCATATTGAAGAAGTTATTGGAGTAGCTAATAACGCTAACGTCGAAGTTGCTCATCTATTGAACAAAGTTAACGGTACTGTAAAGCAGAATACAGATAAATGGGCTCTATGTGTGAAAAATGTAACATGTGTTTCACCTACCCCCTTTTGTGTTATTTTTATAATCTCAATGGTAACGTACCCTTTTCCGTTTCAGTTTTCAAAACCGACGGGTGCAAATTGGGCATCAAGTTTATAGATTTACCTGCCCTACAAAAAAGGGTTGCTTAATCCCACAGATAATCTAGGCGCCATGTACCCTTTCGAGTATATAATGAAGTAATTAATACGACTATCGATCATTCAAGAAATTTACTTAATAACTAGAGCTGTTGTTTGCGCTATTTTCATCGTCGAACTTGTACAGTCCGACGTTTCGGCAGTCTGTCTACTATAGTCTTCAGAGGCACCCTGAGAAGGGCTGTTGCTTGCCAAAGCAATCATGCTTCAATGCCCTGGCGCCCCTGAAGATGCCAGTAGACAGACTACCAAAACGTCGGACTGTACAAGTTCGACAATGGGAATAACCCAAACAACAACTCTAGTTATTATGAGAATCCATCGCCAACAATGTCACGTCAAGAAATTTACTTAAGGCCTAAACATATTATTTCTAAAATATTTTTATTTGTACCGCTATTGTTGTATTTTTCTGTATACAAAGAAGCTTTCAGTTTGCTGTATTACATCTAAAGAAGCCGCTGTGTCGTGTGTTTCTATCTTGTTTACTTAAAGAAGAAATCAGATCTTCCTGACAGTCTTGGCGTTTGTTGTATACAGTGAAGAACTATGGAGATCTCTTTCGAGGACAGTAACAACGAAAAACGTTTATTGGTGGTTAATAAGTACACCTTCTCAAAACAGAAAGTGTTGCAGAGTGGGGAATGCTTTGTCATTGTACAAAACAATCCCTAAATTATCCCACAAAACTGTTTTTGTAATCAAAAGTCAGCGAGAATCATGAACAAAATGAGAGCACGTTAAACCGAACAGTAACTTCAAATGCGTGTGAATATGAACCCGTTGATATTTTCGAAAAACCAGCTAAAATTATTTGCCATTAGCTGGCTAAGGAACTGCCAGGAGCGATTACGACAACGTATTTCACTTATATACGAAGGAATTTATACAACGCAAGAAGAAAATTTCTTCCCGAGTTGTTATCACATGCCCAAATTGAAACCAATTTCTTCCTATCACATAACGTTTTTTTTTCTCTACGTTATTTCTTGTTTATTGAAATTGGGTCTTACGAAGCAACTTGTTAACTCTCTAGATTTGCAAGGGGACTCTTTCAAGCGCATATATCAAAAGTTTGCACGACCAAGTTAGAAAAACATTAAAGCTGAGGTATTTTATGAAAATCAAATTAGAATTTTAATGACGGATCCGAATTTGAAGAAGCATGGACGCCGTTCGCTATGGTTGCGAACAATTTTCTTGAAAACTATCTCTAATAAGATCAATGCTTCAAAAATTTCACCGCCTAAGTTATAACATGAGCATAAAGCTCCATTAACTTCGCGGTCATTTTGATAGATTTGCCGAAAATTTAGGTACTGTAAGCGATAAACATCGTGAGAGAATTGGTCAAGATTTAAAAACCATGGAAATTTAATCCCAAGGAAGATGAGATCTTCATATGATGCCCGAGTACTGTCGAAGTATTCAAAGGGACTACCAAACCAAAATACACAACATAAGATTCAGCAAACAAAAATTCCTAAGTAATAACTTAGCCGCATTAGTGATACATCAAAGAGCACAGTATAGCATAGAGTTAAACTTTCACATGATACGCAAAAACTAATATGATTTTCAAATTCAGCACCCCCAAATTAGTAAAAAACAAGTCTCATATAGAAATCAGCCAAAATTTTGTTTGCCGGTGTATGGAATGTACTATTTAATAGGGTAATCTATAACGTGGCTGCTATGACAGATTCATCAAAACTACCATTACACACATGTAAAGATCAGTATAACACAGAAGATCCTCCTACATACGTTAGAAAAAAATTCTCAGAAATCAAAGGTTAGAAATGAAGTAACACATGGGCTAAAAAGTCCCGGGCCTAACACATAGATGACGCTAGTTTTATTGTAGTCACCTTTCTCTCAGTTAGTACTAACCTTCAAAAGACAGCTGTTAAAATTTCATGATATTCTATTCCTTAGTTTGTGAGTTATTGTGCTAAGAGTCACGCTACTTTTGTTATTTTCAAAACAATGGATCAAAAACAATTTCGTGTTTTAATTTTACACTGCTTCTTGATGGGAAAAAAATACCGTTCAAGCGAAGCAATGACTTGAAAAGTGTTATAGGCACTCCGCTCCATCAGAAACAACAATAAAACGTTGTTTTGCTGACTTCAAACGTGGTCGTAGAGACACCGATGATGCAGAACGCAGTGGACGTCCAAATGAGGCGGTAACACCAGAAAACATCAAAAGAATCCACAAAGTCGTTTTGAACGATCGAAAAATAAAGTTGCGTGAGTTAGCTGACATCGTAAAGATATCAAAAGAACGTATTGGCTTTATATTGCATGAGCATTTGACTATGAGAAAGCTCTGTTCAAAGTGGGTGCCGCGTTTGCCCGCTGTTGACCAAAAACAAGAACGTGTTGATGATTCTGAGCAGTGTTTGGCCATGTTCAAACGCAACAAACCGGAATTTTTGCGTCGATATGTGACAATGGGTGAAACATGGATCCATCACTTCACTCCGGAATCAAAACGATCGTCATCTGAGTGGACAGCAACTGATGAACCTCGTCCAAAGCGCCCGAAAACACAACAATCGGCTGGAAAGGTTATGGCCTCGGTATTTTGGGATGTACGTGGTGTAATATTCATCGACTATCTTGAGAAAGGAAATACCACCAACAGTGAATATTATATAGCGTTATTGGAGCGTTTGAAGGCCGAAATTGCAAAGAAACGACTGCATATGGCAAAGAAAAAAATTTGTTTCATCAAGAAAATGCACCGTGTCACAAGTCAATCAAAATAATGGCAAAACTACATGAATTGAACTTCGAATTGCTCCCACATCCACCGTATTCGCCAGATTTGGCTCCCAGCGACTACTGGCTGTTCGCAGACCTCAAAAAAATGCTCGCCGGTAAGAAATTTCGCACGAATGAAGAGGTTATCGCTGAAACTGAGACCTACTTTGAGGCAAAAGATAAATCGTTCTACAAAAGTGGTATTAAAATGTTAGAGCGGCGCTGGAATGATTGCGTTGCTCTTGATGGAGATTACGTTGATGAATAAAACTAATTTTGAACCAAAAAAAAACATGTTTTCTTTGTTAGGCCCGGGACTTTTCAGCCCATGTGTTATTCTAAGATAGTTTGATAAACTGTCAACAAATTTGTGGAGTTATTTGCACACCATTGAAGATATTTGTGTTCGTGTACATGCATTATAGCTACGTACTGCCGAAAAAGACATGTTTTGTTAGAGAAACTGTACTCATTTGAAGTGTCCTGTTTTTGTTTATAATAGTATCGATTGATTAACTGCGAAGCTGCTTTCTCGGGGAATATAACGTTGTAAAGACGCAATTCATGCAATTCCTTTGGTTTTAGATACACAGTGAAATCGAAATGTTTCTGAATGTAACTCATATATCGATTATGTCCTAATTTAGAGCTGATTCTTGCAAACATTGTTCGATTAGTTGAATTAGAAAGTTATTCGTTTAAGTCAAATTTTGATTAAGCTTGTTACACCTGTCACACTTGGTACTTGTTTCAATATCAACCCAATAAACATTTCATGAAATTATATACAAGTTCCATAAAAAATTAATGTCAATATACTGAGTTACTTTTTCTTTCTTTTTCTCAAATTTCGTTTGATTTTACAGCATGAACACAGCAGAAATGAATAAACGAACTGGCTTTGTCTGATTAAGTTTAAATAGTAGATGAAATGCATTGGTTTAAATACCTAATAGCCAGTACTTGTACGATAGATCTCTTGGTAGTTATAATAACAAAATAATATCACAAAAGCACTTCAATATAACACCAGATTTTAGTAAAACACATAGAAAATTGTTATTTCTTTCATGCACTAACGAAGCTACATATATTGCATGCATCTAATTCACGTTAGCTGGATAACAAAAGAAAAGTAATCCTAACCTTCAGTACCATCTCGACTCCACCCGTTGATCTTGATGAGAACTGAATCTAATAGGACGATCTACCTATATATAGGTCAACACATTTCTCATGTTTCTGCACAAATATGGCCACGCCTCGGGAAGGCCGACCTACGACGTTTTTACTTCTTTTCGCGTAATCTAAGAACATTAACCTTACCAGCATCCGATGGTACGTGCGGCTCGTTGCGAGGGTTGTACCTTCTCCGCAACGCGGCTCGAAAAAATACGCGAAAACTTGTTTTAATGTGACGCCGTTTGAACCGCCAACCAAGGAAAGATATCCTAAGCGAAGTTCAAGTGTCTTTGAAGGAAAAAAATATATGGCTGTCATTTGATACGAATGAGTAATAACATGCAGGAAATCGACTGGGGACTATCGTTACGAGGAGGCGTATAAATTGCGTTAGAAGGACTTAAACTATTCGGAAAGTCGACGGAGTTACTTGGTGATACGATTTATTAGACTCGTCGAGTTTGTTATAAAAGGAAACAAGCAATTACAATATATCCTTTATGGAGAACCAATCTAGTTTAAAATTTCCAGTCGTATTCCTTAATATGGTGCTTTTATGCGTATAAATGATTGCGTGCTCAAGCAATAGGTGTTATAACAACATTATATCGGTTGTTTATTCTAATCAATTAAATAATTACAGTGGGTACGTTTGTAGTAATGTAAATGAATGCAAATTTCGAGTGGAACTTATAGTATAATAAATACTCGGAATAAATTTTCTTATCTCCGTCAAAACAAACAATGCAAGAAATAGATATCTAGTTTCCAGCATTATCTAATATCAACTATAGGTGTGAGATTTGTAGGGCCTTGAATTATATCTTTGTGAAAGAATCTGATTTCCTCAATTATAGGGTCCGATGATGAGCACGTTTCATACTTATATTTCATGTTTAACTGGAACTGGGCTTTTAAATTTTGCGTATGCTGATGAATCCTCATTAGTTACAATACCTCCACTATGCAAAGTTAATTAGGTGTGAACCTTAGTAACTCAATCATTTAGAAAAAAGTAAGATCCAAACTTTCTAGGGTTTGGATCTTACTGAAATACAGTGGAACTCCCCCAACTCGAATTTATCCCTAACTCGAAAAAAATTTAACCAAATATAAGACGTAGAACCTCTGCAACTCGAAATTTTCACTAAAGGTACGTGATACGCCATCTGTTAGCGGATATAACGTAATATCTATCGAAAGAATTCGGAGAAGTACCAATGACATCATTCTTATTCATCTGCGTGTTGCGCTATATATTCAGTCGTATTCGTTAGTGTTTGTCATCAACATGCCCCAGCAACGAAAACTTAAAAGTTTAACAGTTCAACACAAATTAGAAATATTAAAAAAAGTGGACAATGGAATAAAAAAGAAGGTAATAGCTGCGGAATATGACATACCAGCGAGTACATTGTCAACTATAATTAAAAACAAGGAACGTATTCAATAGATGGCAGTTAATGAACTTTAAAAGATCATCGATATATATATATATGGTGGAACTCCCCCAACTCGAACTCCCCTAACTCGAAAATTTCTCTAATTCGAATATTTTTTATCCCGTGCGTTATCTATTAAATTTATGTGCATATGACTGTCCTTAACTCGAATTTCTCTAACTCGAATTTATCCCTAACTCGAAAAAAATTTATCCAAATTTAGGACGTAGAATCTCTGTAACTCGAAATTTTCACTAAAGGTACATGATACGCCATCTATTAGCGGATATAACGATCGAAGGAATTCGGGGAAGTACCAGCGACAACGGGTTTTATCATTCTTATTCATCTGCGTGTTGCGCTCTATATTCAGTCGTATTCGTTAGTGTTTGTCATCAACATGTCCCAGCAACGAAAACTTAAAAGTTTAACAGTGCAACAAAAATTAGAAATATTAAAAAAAGTGGACAATGGAATAAAAAAGAAGGTAATAGCTGCAGAATATGACATACCAGCGAGTACATTGTCGACTATAATTAAAAACAAGGAACATATTCGAAGTTTCGCGAGTAAACTTACAAAACCTGCCAATTTCAAGCGAAACCGAGTTTCAAACAGAAATGTAAACAGTGCGGTGTTTTAAGTGGTTTGTGTCTACTAGAGAAAAAAACATTCCGGTGTCGGGGCCAGTTCTACAGGAGAAAGCACTGGAATACAGTCAACATTTAGGAACAACAAATTTTAAGGCCAGCACCGGCTGGCTTCATAAATTTAAAAAAAGGTAAAATTTACGTTATTGTATTAGACATACGTATACACATATGAAATTTATATTTTATTTTTTAAATTTAGACATGACATATCGCATAAGAATATCTGTGGTGAAAGTGCCACAGTGGATGATCGTCAGGTTAGTGATTGGATTCGAAATGTATTGCCGGGGATTTTGGGGCGGTATAGCGAAGATGATACTTTCAATGCTGACGAGACAGGGTTATTTTTCAAATGTCTACCTAAGAAAACTTTAGCCATTAGAGACGACAAATGCTATGGTGGAAAACTTAGTAAAGATCGGGTCACATGCCTTCTAGCAACGAATATGAGTGGCACTGAAAAACTAAAACCTCTCATAATTGGCAGAAGTGCAAAGCCACGATGTTTTAAAGGGGTAAAATGGCTTCCTGTAGATTACGAGAACAACGTAAAGGCATGGATGACCTCTGAAATTTTTGAAAAATGATTGGTTAAATTGGACAAGCAATTTTTGCACGAGAATCAAAAAATAATAATGTTTATAGACAACTCCCCTGCTCATCCTGCAATACAACAGAAGCTGAAGGCTATCAAATTGCAATATTTGCCACCAAACGGAACTTCCAAACTGCAACATTTAGACCACGGCATCATTAAAAGTTTCAAAGATCAATACAAAGGAAGAATCCTTAAAAAAACTTTATATCCATTAGAGAATAACGGTTCTCCTAGCATATCACTTCTCGACTGTGTGAGAGAGGTTGCCATGACATGGCATGTGTTAAAAAAAAACCATTCAAAACTGTTTTAAAAAGGCTGGTTTTGGTAACGAAGGCGAGGACGAAGACGAAATTCCCCCTGCTCAACTAAAAGAGCGACTGCAAAATTCAGAAGATAAATAATTTCCTGTTGAAGTAAGGCAAGATTTTGAAAACTATGTTGAGTTGCTAAATGTCGAGAATGTATCTCTTGACACTTATCTTGAAATCGATAGTAACCTCTTAACTACTGACTATCCGACAGACGAAGACATTCTAAGGAGTGTATCAAGCATTACAGATGAAGAAACCTCCGAAGAAAGCGAGGAAGAAATTGTGGAGCAACCATCACACACACAACTTTTACAAGCATTCGAGACACTAAAGAATTATTTTATGTCTCATGAACAAACATCCGATAAGACATATATGTTCATTAATAAAATTCAAAAATCGTATGAACACATCCGAGCGGCCAATGTTCGGCAACAGTTGATAACGGATTTCTTTAAAAAAACAGTTTAATTATGCAATTGTTTTATGTTCCCATGTAGAAGTACACATTTAATACCTATGTATATAGGACAATTTGTGTTTAATTTCATACATATACATATAGTACATATATATATATATATATCCTAATGTGTGTAGTTTGTATTTTCAGTTTGTTTTTAAATCATTTTTTATTTATTTTATATAATATTCTTATTACATATTATGCTTTATAACTATATACATATAATGAAAAGTAAATGGTGAATTTTCTGTAACTCAAATTTTCTCTAACTCGAATTTTATTTGGGGATTTAGGTGGTTCGAGTTAGGGGAGTTCCACTGTATTTCAGAATAGTGAAAAATGTAACTAGAAGAGACAGGATGAGAAATGAACAAATCAGAAGAGGGCTACAAATAGAATCAATAGAAAGTTATGTCGAACAAAGACAATTATACAATATAATTCCGGTTAAGCAGGTCTGGAACGCAAAGATACAGAAGAAACAAAAAACAAGAGAGAAGCCAAAAAGAAACTAGAATAAAGAAATAGCCAAAATGTTAGATAAGAAAGGAGAAACTTGGAATGAACCTAAGAATATTGCAAAGGGGAAATTTGTGAAATGCTAGGAAGCAAAGTTAATCTAACCCAGCACTTCCATTGAGTAAAAGGGTTGCATATATACAGCTGGAATAAAATTGTAGATAACTTTTAAGGACTTTATTGTTTTTCGAAGTCTTCTCCACGAAGACCAATGCATGTTTTCATGCGCTTGAACTCCAGAAGCAGTTATTCCACTCGTTTGTTGATATAGTCAAAATTTCATTTTTGACGACATTATCTGAGGTCTGGAACTATTACCCACACAGTCCATCCTGGATTTTCTGAAGGGTAAAGAAATCGTTGGAACTTTACTACAGACTGTATGAAGGATGGTCTAACAATAGTTTTACATGCTGCATGCAAACTTGCATTGTCTTGATGGAGGATGACTCGTCGTACGGGGTTGCTGCTGCATAACCTGCTTTCGAGACAAATGTCGGTACCATCTTTCTGCAAACATTTCTAGTATGGATGACTTTTCTCGGCTGTTCTTCAGTGTGCGACTGACATTTATTTTCTGGCTCGCATGAGTAAATCTAAGACTCATCACCACTGACGATGTCGTATACATTTTTAGCTTTTCCGGCGTTGAAGCAGTCTAGAGTTTTTCGCCTTAGCCAACAGGTGTGACATCCAACGGGAAACTAATTTTGTTACACACAAAAATCTTTTGAAATCCCCTGTAATGCCTCAATCCCACGATATGTCACATGTCGATCTTCGTTGATGACCTTGAGCACAGCATCGCCCTTTTCCCGAGTGTCTGCCGTTTTTGGTGCACCTGTTCTTGAATCGTCTCTAAGACTAATCCGTTCACATTTGAATTCTCCACACTAACAAAAGATTGGTAACTGATTTAGTAATTCATCCGAAACAGAAATCAATTCCACGATACATTTTTATTGAGATAACCGTCTGTGAAAATTATAAGAAAATTATTGCCTAAAAACGTTTTCGGGTTAATTCCTACTAAAAATATTTCACCGAGCCTGTTAATTTTGACAGTTCGAACTTTAGACTTAGGTTCATTATAGATGGAGATTTAATTTTTAGTATTGACATTTGGTTAGAGGTGCCCTCTATGTGTCAGTATGGAAAGTTTTAAAGACATCCCTCGTACATGAAGTTTAACTGATGATACGAACTAAGAGAGTTAAATACAAAAACAACCACTCAAGTAGTTTGCATAATAAGTGTGGTGGGGATGCCATGAATGTTTATCCAACTGTTGAATATTTAGCAGACGTTCCAGAATTTAGAGAACAAGTGTTAGGTGAACAAGTTAGTCAGGATAGTTACAACTAAAGGAAATTGACTAGCGTACTGATCACGTCTAACCCCTTCGGGAATTTTCGCATGTAACGTTTATGGAAATAGACAGCAGCACGCAAGTGCTTTAGATCTCAGAAATTCGGTACAAATCACTTTGCAATAAATCCTAGTTGCCACTTTACAAGATTTTCATAAAAACACAAAACAAGCAAAATCTATGAAATGTTTACAACAACTCAAGTAGTCATTTAGCTTTTAAGCTCGGATTGTAGTAACTTCGTATATTTTTCGTAAAGAAAATAAAATGAATTTATTTTATGTGCATGAAACTTATTTTGTTTCTTAGTAAACGTAGGGTTTCTTTCTAAGTAAATGCACCATAAGATCCGTTGTTTCTTTTCTTGGTTGTCCTAGACAACACAGGATAAGGCCCTCTCGTGAAGAATCGGAGAAAAAACATGCCATTTTATAGTGCATTTACTTAGAAACGAACCCCACGTGACTTCTTTTACTTATGCAACCCACTTAGCAGTGTGGTAGTATTAAAAAATCAAATTCCTACATAGATTTTACTGTCTTACCAAGCACAAACAATATTCTTTTCTTCGTAGTTTCAAAAAAAAACTGTAACTATGAAGACAGAAATAAAATCAAGACGTATATAACACAGTATGATATCTAAGCATATAAAAGGCAAATATTGACTTGGTGGCTTTCTAGTGAGAAATACTAGAAATATTTAACCGTTGCCAACGTATTATTTATAGCTTGCTACGTCAGAGATCACGTGGGTTTCATTTCTATATCAATTATTTTGAAATTTCTGTATAAATGCACTATATATATATATATATACATATCGCTTAGTTTATGTTGTAAAGACCGGAGAAAAACCGTCCATATAAGGACAAAACTCTCACGCTGCCAAGAACGCGAGAAACAATACTTTCATATCTCTTTCGGGACCAACAACATACGCAGTCTGAAAGCCGAGAAGATTATTTGGCATATACACTACCATCCAAAAGTCTGGAAGTAGCAACAGATTTTACAAAAAGTCACAAATTTTATTGTAATTATTAACGAATTTATACAACATAAATGACTGTCGTCAAATAAAAGTAAATTAATTCAAACATAATAATATTTATGCATTGATAAAATTACAATTTTCTTGCAATTTCCAACGTAATTAAATATCCGAAAGAATATCATTCTCGGAGGGGACTTGAACCCAACATCTCATCTCCGGTGTGGCGTACTAAACCCTTGCACCACGAGGCCAATGAATCCAAGTCGCCTTAAATCCCCCCTAGATGTCACAATGCCAGTAGATATACACATCTAGGGGGATCTAAGGCGACTTGAATTCAATGGTCTTGTGGTGCAAGGATTTAGCACGCTACACCGAAGATGTAGAGATGTTGGATTCAAGTCCCCTTCGAGACTGATATCTTTCGGAAGTTTAATTACGTTGGAAATTGCAAGAAAATTGTAATTTTATCATCACTAATGCCAACGGTGGTTTAGCTCGTAAATTTATTTTCGTCGGTGTGACCTCCTTTAGCTTTGATATCCGCTGTACAAAATTTAGGCATTCTTCGGAGAAATTTTTCAAAACAATCCGCGTCAATTTGTTGCCATGCGTTCTGGAAATATGCCCACAGGTATAAGCATCATATATTGCAAATTTAAATGAAAACATCTTCAAAATATTTGTTGGAACTTCTACATATGGAAAGAGCCTGGTGTCTGCGGCAGCAAATTTGCATGAGCTCTAGGAATTAGAAAATTCAAAACATATCTAGATGCAAGACGTGGTATACTAAGAGATACTAGAAATTCTTGGCCTATTTTGTTGTGAAAGATATATATATAAACATTTTTCCGTTTTTTGTCCAGAAGGGTATTGAATAATGGATAATAAAAATATAGAATCTTAGTTGTAATCATACCAGCAAACCAAAATGTATTTTGAGCCAATGTAACCCAAAAGCTATAAATGTAATGAAAAGAAATATCAAATTTTGATTTGGTGGCGAATTGCTATTATCCTGAATTTTGAAAAAAAGTATAGTAATCGCAGTTTGATCATTGTATATGTATTAGAAAATATAAAAACCAAATAGTCGCAATCACTGTCATACAAAAATGATCTTATTCTAATTTTGTAGGTATTAAAAAAACATTGATGGAAAAGTCGTTGGGGTTGTAATCATTACAAATTACACTTTATGTATTTTACTCATCTGAGTCCTCAAAATAAAATTCTAAACGTTCGCAATGATCAATTTTATGAAGATATAATACATACTTGTAAGTGGAGTAATAGTGCTGCAATAAGCTACCGAAAAATAAGTTAATTTAAACGAGCATACGCCTTCTCTACTTTCGACTAATGCGTTTGCGAAATTAAGTTAGGAGTATAAATAATTCCAAAGTCAAGCAGCTAGACTGTGAAACGCGTACTAAGTTAAATAATACTAATGTGGTTTCCATGTTTACGTAATGGTAACAAAATGATGAATATTTGGGGCACTACTCCACATTTCTACCCAGATGAAAATGCAACGTTTGACGAGATTTCGTAAGCACCGTAACACAAAATCGTTATACAACCTACTTATTTCAAGCTTTCTATACCTGGTATAACTAACTTGCGACAAACTAAGCTGCGATGAATACAAATTAATCGACGAACTTAGTATGGATACGGTTTAACACTGACAGGACGGAATTTTAATTCCTCTACGTGCGAACACAAGACATTCGGATAGTTTTCGTCTGTTGAAAATTTCGAGATGATCCATTAAAATCAACCGTTGCACGCTAATAGATAACAATTTGTTCTATATATGTATGAACGCGCACGTATTTACCTTTGGAGCGTCATATGGAATTAAACTCTGACATTGAAGGGAATTCATGCGTTACATTTCTGCAGGCTTTATCAAGTTGGGTCAGTGTAAGGTTTCGTGTTGTGAATTCCAGCTAGAATGCGCCATTTATTAGAAGATGTGCATGAAATTTAAACGCGTTCAAACTGTCATGAATAAACTCGACTCAGATTGAGTGGAATACTAAGGCGCTCTCTTTCAGTTTGCAGAAAATTGAAATTTGACATGGACGAAGTTATTGCAAATTCTTTCGATGTTTTTGTCAATGTTATGTGGAATATGGGTCATTGGAATAGAAATGCAAAATTCTTCAGCTGATGGAAAGATTCAAGTATTTTGCTCTGCATCTATAATTTCTAATTGAATGTCGATTTGCTCAAACGTTAAAATGTGTTGCACTCGTGGTGTGTAATATGCAGTCCCCGTCCAATGTATTAGCGCCACTTGCTAAAATAGTGGTTTTGTTCAAATTTATAATGAAAAACGTATTGTACAAGCATAAGTCTATTTAGAACTGTTTATAGACATCGTCACAACTATATAATTAATATTTTGTAATGCCTCCTTTGGCTTTTATAATTGATCTTTTCCTTTTTGACACACTGTCTGTGCTAGGGTTAATGGTCTGTCTAATTGTAACGTTTACCAAACATCCTCAATATGTCTTAATAATTTCTCTTTTGTAGTGTCTCTTCTCGAATACACGCGTGATTTTAGAACACTCCACACCTTCTCAATTCCATTGAGGTCGTGAGAATACCCCGGCCAAGGTAACACTGGCATAGCATAGGTTTCCAAAAAACTTTGAATGGATTTGGCCATGTGGCATGGTACTTGATCGTGCATGAATGTGTAAGGGACTTCATTTGGATCTAAATCATTGATATATATGGCATCAAGACATCCTCCAATACGCGCTTATATTGGTGTTGATTCATGGTGCCTTGATAAAAATACAGTTGTCCAGCATCTTCAACTGATACAGAGAAACACCATAACTGGTGGTGTTTCGCCACTTTCAGTACGCTAGCTTCACCAAATCGTTCAGATGGACATTGTCTAACAAATTGAGCTCTTTCGATCATGGCTTTTAGTTTTGAGTCATCGCTGAATACCATCTTTAACGAAAAGATATTGTTCAAAGAAAAAAAATGTTACCTTATTTACATCTTCATTTAAGTTTTGTCTTACCTTTCCGCAATCTTCAATTGTGTAGTGTTGAGAACCTTTTGCCCATTCATAACGTGCTCACTTCATCATCGGTGTTAATCTTGGCATTTTAAGGGGGCGTCTGCATTTTAATCCGGCTTCATATACTCGTCGACGTACCGTACGCGTGGATATTTGGACTCCTTGTTGAGACATTTCCTATTTCTTTGGCGGATAAACCTCGGTTTTCAGTTTACTCGCTGCAGTATACGTCGATCATCTTGATTAGTAGTGATCCTTTTCTTGCCGCAAAACGCTCTTCTGGAACTTGTAATGGTTATCTTTCTTTCATTAAAACAACGATTCGCTGTACTGCTTGTCCGGATACTTCTTATTTCTTTACAATTACGCGTTGAGAATACATTCTTGTACCCAACAGTGCCTCAATACGCAGTTTGATCTCATCTGGTATGTCCTTTTTTACCCATAACGCAAAAATATGAAGAGCATGCAAGCAATAACTTAAAGTGCGATACTAACACGTCAGCACGGAAAAAATGTTGTTACGTAAACAGATAAATATTCTTTTTACAATAGTAGCAGATCCAAATAGTATTTTACGAATTATTGTGTCTTTCAAGATTGTTTTTACACATTTTCTATGCAGCACAGAATGATTCATGAGGGGGATAATAATAGGCAGGATGTCATCAAGTGGCACTTTCTCAATATCTTAGAAAGATATTTAAGGAACTTATTTAGATAGGTATTGTAAACCCTATTCATGAATTTTATACTTATATTTGTAAATTATCGCGTTGGAAACACGCAAAAGCTTAAATTTATAAAGTGGCCGTAATAAAATGGATAGGGACTGTAATTGGCCAAGGCTATGTATTGACACTAACTAAAATCAACCAATTTAAATAGAGAAGACTTTTTTCTTCATTTGATATAGCTTAAAAGGTAAATCAGTTAACTAACCACAATTAAATCAACCACTAAAACTCTCATAGCTACCTACGACATTGTTCGTACTTTATAATTTATTCGCTTCGTATTTATGAGTCGAAGTTACTTGTTAGGTACGCTCCATTAAAAAAAAATAGTACAGCACTCTTTCATTAAATGATTAACTATTCTCCATAAAACACATGCATACGACCCCATATTTCCCGAGAGATAAAGCTTAATTAAAGAACCTGTATTGATTTATGTAACATGCGGTGAGGCCCACACGCAGCTCATTAACAAATCTAATTTATCCTTTCCTTCCAGGCAATTATCCAGCCCACAACAACTAACTGCCATTCTACGTTTTCTTCAAATTTATTAAATGCTTTTAAATGTCAAAGTATTATTTCAAAAATAATCAGTCAGAATGAAATAATATTTTATGGGTCTTATAAATAATAATAGCAATCTTGTTAAGTATCCGTATGCATATTTCTAACCAACTCTATGATAAGCCGGCAACCTATTACCACGTATGTACTTTTAAATTACTTGTAGCCGTGTTAAAACAAACAACGTTTAACGTCAGCAAGTTTCGCTTTATGTTTGTTCGCGAAGATAAAATTTAAGTTTATACGACTGCAATAAAAGTAATTGGTCTATAAAACTGTCAAATTATATTTTGAAGGCGGACGTTTAGGGCGTTTGAGAACTTTTGGACGTTTCATCATCTACGGAAATAGAATTGACGAAGTAGTTTTACTTTCAAAATTTAACAATTAATGCCAGCTAGAATTTCGTGCTCAGGTTTTTATTGCGTTAGACACGAAAAGATAAGTGGAGTTGTAGACTTTTGTGGAGTTAGGAATTTTGGTAATTACATGGCTTAAATCGTATATAACTTTGGAATGCTATTGTATCTGGTTCGTTCATTTAATGAAAGGACAATTCGCTTAATGCGATGTATGAGGAATTTCAACTTATTGAGTTTTCAATGCATATATTTAATCTAGGTATTGTAATAACGACAGGTCAGAAAATATACGTTTAGAGTCTACGAGGTTGCTCCACAACCTTCGTTATAAAGATCAGTGTAAAACAGAATATTCTCTTATTTGGATTTGTTCATTTTTGAGCGTTTTTTTTTGAAAATTCCCACTAATAGACATAACGCATACTGTTCATATACCCCAGGATCCAACGCAATCCAAGGGATTTCTTCATGTGTTTCGTAACCGTGGATGAGACTTGAATCCACCACTACATACCGGAGATCAAAGAACAGTCGAAGTAGTGAGCTGTTCCGGTCGAATCGGCTCCGAAGAGACCAAAGACCGTTCCATCGGCTGGAAAGCTCATGGCAACCATTTTTTTGTGATTCCCAAGGTGTGATCCTCATCCACTATCTGCAGAAGCTAAGGACTATCACGGGGCAATATTTCAGCTATTTATTGACCCGAAAAGGAGAAACGGCCTCGTTTGCAGCGGAAAAAACGACTTTCTTCACCACAACAATGCACCCGCTCATTCAACGCCCTGTCCAAATTGAAGGAGTTGCGCTACAAATTAGTTTCTCATCTCCCATATTTACCAGACCTAGTTCCCAGCGACTTTTTCCTATTCCCAAACCTGAAAAAATCACTGGGAGGAAAGAGATTGTTATAGGTGACTATTTTACAGACCCCGAAACATTCAACTTTTCCGACGGCTTGAAGAGACTAGGTCACCGTTTGAAAAAGTGTCTTAATCTTCGTGGAGACTACATCGAAAAATAAAAAACCACACCAATACCGCGTTTTTCTTGTCGATTCAGGAAACATTTCTGGCCGCCCTCGTATATATAGGGCGATAGTTGGCACAGTGCGAACAGTCCTCCATTGGTCCGGGAACAGCGAAGCTTTTAAGGATAAAATGAAAATTCTAGACAAAGGATTAGCTGTGACTACGTCGTTAGTTTATTTGGATAATGCTGGATAAAATTGTCTAAAAACTTAGTAATGCCAATAATAATAATTTTATTACCCAACAGCATACAGCTTATTACAGGATAATCGTACCATGATAACTACCATCAAACAAGAGTAAATGTGTAATACAAAAAAAGGCAATAGCAAATGAAAATGCAAAAATTTCTTAAGTAACAAAAAACTGCTGTAAGAAAAGTTGTCTCAAGCATTGATAGAAATGTTAAACAAATCAAATCTAGATGCATATGCATTAATTAACACTGTTACATATTGGGGAAGATAAACTATTCCTACTGTTAAGTATCGGTATATAAATATTCAAAAGGGACAGCAAATCCGGAACTTGTAAATCACCGTTAACAATTCTATGTGCAAATATTATTTGTGATACAACACGACGATCCTCCAAAGAAATAAATGCAAGTTCTTTTAGAAGGTTAGTATATAGATAACCATTTTGCAAAAAAACGTGGTGTTTACGGAAATATAAGGTTTTCAAAAATTTACGCTGTACCATCTCAACTAAATTGATATATTCATGATACCCCGGATTCCATACAATAGAACCATATTCTAATCTCGCTCGAACAAATGCATTATATGCAGCAACAAGGCCATCACTACTCAAGTGTTTAGTATTACGAAACAGAAAGCTCCACGTTTTGAGAGACTGTCGACATATACTTACAATATGCTTGTTAAATGTTAGCTTAGTATCAAAAAATATACCAAGATCTTTGTACTCCTCGCAACGCGTTAAAAGTTCACCGCCAACATTGTACGCATACCCCACTGTATCAGTTCTACGAGCAAACGTCATCGCTTTACACTTAGCAATATTTAGTGGTAAATGGTTCTCTAGACACCAAAGGAGAATAGATAGCAGGTCACCCTGCAAAATGTCACAATCTGCAGTGGAGTATATTCTGCGAAAAATTTTAAGGTCATCGGCGTATAGTAAGCATTTAGATCTAAGCCGGTCAGGAAGGTCATTAATGAGAATAATAAATAGGAGTGGTCCAAGAACAGAGCCCTGTGGCACACCTGAAGCAGACTGATATAAACCGGACCTAAAACCACGGTATTCAACGTAATTGGTACGCCCACTCAACTAGGATTGCAACAACAATATCAGATCGTGAGAGATATCCCACATATACAGTTTACGTAATAGGGTTTGATGTTCAACCCTATCGAAAGCCTTAGCGAAATCTATATAAATAACATCTGTCTGAAGACGTAGATCTAAAGCCTCAGACACATCATTGGAAAATGCGCACAGGTTGGACACTGTTAATCTGCCGTTAATAAAACCATGTTGCACCGGGGACAGTTTAGCAGCAACGTGCGAATATATATATTTATATAAGATAATTTCAAAAACTTTAGCAAAGTTACATAATATAGATATCGCGCGATAATTCCGAATGTTATTCCTCGACCGAGGACTTAAAAACAGGAGTAACACGATACACTTTCCAACAGCTTGGAAAAACTCCCTGTCTCAATATTAGATTGTAAATGTGCAGGAGCGGCCCACAAAGAACGAATCTACAGTCCCTAACAACAAAATCTGGAACGTTATCAGGACCAGCTGTCATTTTCCCCTTCAATGAAAGGTATCGTTAATGCAAAAATAGCGTCTTGATTGCTGACAGATAATCGGTGAAGAAACTACTACAGTAACAGTGGAAACCTCCAATTTACGGAAAGGTTTCAAGGGATTGTTTCATTTTAGTTAGGGGGTTAGCTTAATTAGTACTGAAAACATAAAGCTAACAATACTCCAAAAACAAGTGAAATGTAATTTCGCAATATGCTCATGTTCACATCACAATCGCGCACACGTAACATGTAACACGTACAATACGAATATATATATATATACCGGAAAAATTATCATCCGTGTATAAATTCTACATCTATACGCGTAGACGTATAAGACGCAATGTTCTACTATAGTACCACGTAAAGTTAATTGAAATCTGCCTCCGGCAAGGACGAGCGGATACCTGCTTGGGTTCATTTTCATGCAAGAACTTTAAACAATGAACAATCGAAAATTTTCTCGCTTTGCTCGGTGGAGCCGCAATTAAAAGTAAACCAGCCGACTGCGAAAAACGCGGAAGATCACGGCGTATACCCTTTTTTTAAATTAATAATTAAGCGTCGGCGGGCCTTATTTGGTTCCCCCAAAGCGCTACGGACACTGCAAAGGATATGGACGCGAAGAAATTTATTTGCCGCGAAGCAGTAAATACAAACGAAATTTACGAATTGGACATAAATTCTCGCTCTTACACCTTGTGCTCACGTTTAGCGTTAGTGCATACCTTTTCCGTACAATTTATTATCGTTAGGAGTCTAGCGTTGTAACGTACGAAATTTATTCATGTTTCTGTTAATATATTGGGAATTGGTTTGTGTATACATGGTTGGCTGCAATTTATGCGCACGATGCACATACAAGGTTATGGACGTAATTTCAGTGTTTGTAATAGAAAGAATTGTAAAAAGCTCTTCCATTTTCATCATTAAATATTTCTGGCCGACCTAACGAAACCTTGAATCAAAAATGCACCAATAACGTAGCGGCAATAGCGTTCGTGTGAGGAACTTCCACTAAAATCGCAGATTTTATTTAGTACCATTATGTAACAATGTAAATGCATATTGAAGAGATGATGTCATTATTTGTAGTGAACCATACGAGGAATCGAGGAAAAAATGGTTTCACATGAGAAAGGTGTACCGCATAAGCAAGCACTGAAGTGATCTCACCAGTGCATCAAATGGAATACAGAATGTAACATGCCAGATTATCAACTCTGCTTATACGGTGCAATATAAACTTTATCGCAATCAATTATATTGGACAAACAGAAAGGAGTATCGAAACGAGGTTCAAAGAACATATTAGACACTATCGTTTCGATAAACCAGAACTGTCAAGCGTAGCAGAACATATGGTAAAATGAGGACGTAAAATCGATTTAAAAATCTTAAACTTCGACACGTACGAAACGATATTTATGAAAAAGAACAGAAACTTATTGAACCGAGAACCAACCCCAATTGCACACTTGAGTCTGGTGGATTTATTACCATAAGGCCCTGTCAAAGATACGGTTCGTTTTCGTACCATCTTTTCCTGAAAGTATTCGAGACTACCCATAAATTGTAAATAGTCATATGTTTTAAGAAACTTTTGAGCCTTTGTAGAAAATAATTTGGATGTGTGATAGTTTTTACATTCAGTCGGTAACACAGTTGACAATGGGAGTCCACGTGCTTCCAAACGCTACATCCCGAATAATTAATATTTGTGTGAGTGGAATTTACTGCTATACCCGTGAATTATACAGCCACGCAGTCCTTGCAATCGTTATTTACGAAAATTTTGTTTGAAATGAGATTTTGTTTCTCGCTGCAAGTTTCCAAGTTTGAAAAAGTGAAAAAGTCACTTTTTTCAAATTAGTTTGCACATACAGTTGTGTTCATCTTAAAACTTCCCACCCTAAATTTCTGGAAATCTGGAAAATTCCTGAAATACGTAAGAAGTATTATCGAGGGGGACAATTTTTTACGCAAAAGTTGACTCATCCACTGTTCCTGTGAGCAAATTCCTTGAATATCTTAAATGGAAAGTGGTCTTTTGAAACAGTACATTTTGGTGTTTAGTGTTCCGAAATTGATCCATTTGTTTCGAAGTTTTTTAAATTTTGTTTTGCGTTTTTTTCCTGTTTTGGACTTAAATATCTGTTACTTAAACAGACTTTAACTACTTAAAATGTTTTATTTTTGTTTCTAAACTTGTTCAAGGATCCAAATATTCTTTTGCAGTAAAATCAATCCAGCTCTTTTCCCAAAATTTAACAGGAGTAGAATCTACGAAGGTTGGTTAAAAAGAATTAAAATTTTGCTTTATTGTTTTCCATAATTTCCCGTCAAATTTAAACATTTCTCTCAAAATCCCTACCAGTCCTGCGAAGTACTTTTCTTACATGCAAGAAATAATTTTAATTTTGGAAATATATAAAAGCGATGGTGGCTTTTAGATGGCCCACAAAAGTCGTTTGTTGTTATGAATTCAGCAGTTCTTAGTTGCAATTACTATTGTGCAGAATATATCCCTCAAAACTGTACAATGGGGTAATACGATACAAACTAGCCCTTTCGGATCACGTCAAGCAATATCTTTTTTACTATAGTTTATTGTGCAAGTCAATAATATTGAAGTTTGAAAGTACTCAAGATGAAACGGATTCACGTATGAACTACATAATACTAGCGGTTGCTACAATTCTTCACTAGCGTTAGTACAACAATTAAGAATAATAAATGATGTATAAATGATGTGATTCTTCAAATGGCGAGAAAAGTTTTCGTGTATTAAAAAAGTATCTTAATGTATTTATTACAAAAACAAAAATTCGAATTTCGTCAAGTTAAAACCAATTTACAAAAAAAAAGTCAGCTCTTCTACAGATCGTTTAACTGAGTCCAAATACTACATTAGCTGGGCAAATAGTGCATCACTAGACACTAAATAGTTATTCTCATTTGCTAAAATATAACGCGAAGATACACGTCCTACTAATACCGTGTGTTCAATAATCTACAGAACAAAGATAGAGATACGACGGGAGGTCCAGAAGTCCTTGGAAATTCATGGAATGGAGAGGATGGAGTGGGGATAGGGGCGCTCGCTAGATGTCATTCTGATTGGCGACTCATCATTAGTATATAAATTAAGTTGCAGCCCTATAGCATCAGTCGTTTACGAATGTTGCCTGCTAAACAAGTCAATCCGGAAGAAAACTCAAACTATGGAGGAAATTGAACACCGTGCTGTGATAAAGTTCCTTACAAAGCAAGGAAAGAACGCTCAAACCACACTGCATGAAAAGGAAACCATTTATGGGGAACAGTGCTCTAGTAAACCAATGATTTAAAAGTGGCATGGTCTTTTTAAACATGGTCGGGAGTCGATTGAAGACGACTCCCGCTCAGGACGGCCAGTTGAGGCCACCAGATCAGACATCGTCGAAAAAGTGCAAAAATTTCTACTGCAAGATGCCCGTTTGAAGAAAAAACAATTATCTGCAATAGTTGGAGTAACAGATACCACCATTTTGCGTATCCTACATGACCACCTGGGTATGACAAAAGTCAGTGCAAGATGGGTACCGAGAATGCTCACGCCGCTGCAGAAACAGCAGCGCGTCTGTGCGTCCAAACAGTTTTTGGAGCTGTGTGGAGACAAACCTGCACAGATTTTGGAGCGGATTGTTACCGGAGATGAAACATGGGTTCATCACTTTGAGCCTGAGTTCAAACAGGAGTCCATGCAATGGCATAAAAAGGGGAGACCACCGCCAAAGAAATTCAAAATGACAGAATCGGCTGGAAAGTTGATGGCTACTGTTTTTTGGGATTGTGAGGGGATATTATTGATTGATTACAAAGAAAAGGGTAGGAGCATAACTGGAGAATATTACGCAGCGATATTAGAAAAATTAAAGGAGGCCATCAAGGAAAAACGTCGAGGAAAATTGACCAAGGGTGTGTTGCTCTTGCAAGACAATGTGCCGGTTCATAAGTTGCAATGGCTGCTCTGCACAAGCATGGCTTTCAATCAATAGTCCATCCACCCTACAGTCCAGACCTGGCACCTAGTGATTTTTATTTGTTCCCGAATTTAAAAGAAGACTTACGTGGAAGAAAGTTTTCCGACGACAGTGAGGTAAAGAAGGCAATTTTGGCCCATTTTGAGGCGAAAGATAAAAAATATTTTTAAGATGGTCTAGAAAAATTAATTCATAGATCTAATAAATGTATTGTGCTTAAGGATGATTATATTGAAAAGGAAAAATAGATTTATTGTTTTATTTTATTTAAAACCCTTTCATTCCACGAACTTCTGGACCTCCCCTCGTATTTTAATACTGCATAGAAATTAAAGTAAGTTGAGAATAAACACTAACCTTGTAGTTTGAAACTTCGTTTTGTGCGCGCCATAACATTTTTGAAATATTACCGGTAGTACGTTATTTAATATGACGCTTACTGTTGTAATTCATAAATTGATTTGTTGATGACGTAGGGCTCTTCTCTTATGATTCTGACAGTAGTTAAGTTCGGTACTTGTACGCCTGTAATATGAGTTACAGTCTCTATGCTCTAACTATACCATAAAGGTGAAGTATGTTGTTATATAAAGATAAGTGCACCAACATAATGGTTAACTGTATTTCATATCTTTATGATGTCTCATACGAACCATTCATATTCATTCTACTTACCCCGAACTTGCAACTTTTTAAGAAAAAGGAGGATGAGTCGGCAAATAAATTGCATGGCAAACTGGATACATGTATCTGCATAACGAAATCCCACCATAGACTGTTAAAACCAACTAATAAAGTAAAGCAAACGAACCCCATATTTATAAAACGCCCGTAATTAAACGGGCGTACATTGTTGAAGACACTGCGCGTAGCATTCGCGCAAATATTACCATATATTACGTTTCTCGGGAATCTCAAATCTTGAACATAATATTAGGGAGCATAAATATACGTTAACGTTGACGCGGAAATTCATAGGTGGTACACTATGTCAACGTTAAGGGGCACTAGTCGCGCATTCATATTTAATTAACAGCATCGATAAATTTTCGCTGACTACGTTTGCGCCAAGTAAAAGGTAATTTCTTATCGCTGAAAAACAGGTCGACAAACAATAAATTCCATTCGAACTAAAAGCCGCCGTAAATTTTCCGCCGAAACGTAGGGATATTCTTTTTTCGCCAAATAAATATAATTAAAATGGTATTCGACTCTAGTCTGGCCTCGACCAAGCTGCAGACTGTTTACTTACTGACCAGTGCTCCAGGCAAATAAAGGAAGCGAGCTTACTCAAAGCAAATATGGAACATTTAATTGGGAATAATAGTTTGCTGTTTCTAGAAGATCTTGGATGTTTGCCAATCCAAAAAGGAATGTCTTTCCTATTGAATATTCCTTGTTCCTACTCTCATATTGTTTATTTATATTCACTGCATATAATTGAGTACCATTTGTGCGAATGCATTTCAGGTGGTATTTTACAGAGTTTAAAGTAATAGTCGCTGAATTGCGCCTATTTTTTAGAGAGAAAATTCCATGGAAATGTAAAATCATAGCTCCATTTCTATACTTAGAATAGATTAATTGAGGATGATGTTGCACTGCGACCTATTGACTTATTATGCCCCCTTATATGAGCTGAAAGCTACTAGGGTTTGCCAGCACTTATAGCTCCCGGGACAGTCTAAGAGCTTTAATAAACTGCAATAGCTGTGGGCATTTCCTTCTCGTCTATGACGTCCTTGCCGAGATGGTTGGCATGGATCTCTATGACAGCAGTGTAGATAGATGTCACTATTCTGTTTCAGATTTATTCTTGACATGTATTTCCCAAGGTGACAGTGCCCTGTAAGAAAACCTGTAAGAACACGTACTCTGCTTATATTTAATTCGAGCATGGTCTTTGTTCTTTGAGCTTGTTGAAATTTCCAAGAAATGCCTTGGAATGTCTCAGACCAAGAAGATTCTCCCAGAGAAATGTTCTGAGCTTCTTCTCCCTGTCTAAGTTCTTTTTTATAGGTGCTCATGCCTATGTGGCGGCCTTTTTTGCTAATAGGTTAGCTTTCTCGTTGCCGCTTATTCCAGTGAATCCTGGCACCCAGCATAACTTTGTTTTCTCACCCTAGATTTATTTCTAGGCATTCTGATGGCGTTAGAGCTCAGCGTCATTGTTGCTGCTTGATTATCGGAAAAAAATTGCAATGATTTGCTTTCGATAGTTCCTGTCTAAATACACCTTCCAATTGTACTGATCTCGGCTAGCCGAATAGCCTTGCACCTGTTCCTTCACCTGTTCAGTTTTGGAACCATCCTCATACCGTTTGATGGTGTTTGCATTTAGAAAGTAGGTAGATGATTCTCCCTTCCATTCTTTTTTCTTACTTAGCATTGTAAGAAAAATCTTTTCGAAGCTATATTTGGCAACTATTTCATCGTTCGGCAGACTTAGAAGTAGGAAGAGTTCCGCTCGATATGACCAATCTCTCTAGCACTGAGCTTCGTCCCCTTCAGTTCCCGTCATAGTTAGTCCGTACATTGCCGCGTGGGTCACCCCTCCACCAGTATGTGTAGGGGTTTGAGGTCTAAGATGCAGATCTGATGATACAGCTTGTCAAGGGTATTCCTAGTTGTAACTTGGGTGACTTTCTGGAACCATAGGTCTTACTTTACCAATGTACAGCCATCACAGTATATTTAGCTTATACCCCCACGTTTTACCCACTGGGTATCGGCATATTATTAAGGCTCTTGTTACCTTGTTCATAGTTAGTGCAATATGCCTATTCCACAGAAAATTTTTATCTAGGATTATTCCTAGATATTTGATTTCAGATTCACATTCAATCAATTTTCATTTTCGAAATTTTCCTCTTCCTAGTGAAAGGTACACTGCAAGAAAAGTTTGGTGACCTGACTATTACACGGTTTAGACGTGTCACTGTTGAGACTGGATCAAATTTATTTAAAAAAAAAATCATAGTTAATTAGTTCCATGGAGGACATTTGAATTATATGTTCCATCTATAATACTATTAACTCTACTTTATACCGAACTAAAAACGATCTTAAATTTTCCGCAGTATCTACGTTTTATTTTGCGAACAAAGCTAGTCGCTGTTAATGAAAACCTCATTAAATAGAAACTACGGAACTATAGACCGTACTAATCCGATAATATATAAAATATATAAAATTCAAAATAACGCGTTAATGAAGGTAAACCTTTCCGTTCCGATTCCATGCATTGATGGAATATAAAAATACGATAACTAAGCCGCGTTGTCCTTTTCAAGAGAAAAGAAAATAGAAACTAGATTTAATTTTGAAACGGCTGATCGCTGTGCTCTTTTAGTTTGCAGACCATCAAGCTTCTCTACGACACGTAAAAAAGCAGCGCGCGCTAGACGTAGTAGATATGCACGCTCATTTTTTTCTCTAAACTTGGAGATTAGTTCTTTTTGCGAAGGTTCAACTCTATCGGATTAAAGGGTAATGAAAACATCAAAAGCGGATTTCATAAGGAAACATTGACTTTTCCAGCGAGATTATTGGTAGCTTTTAAAACAAGATTTTGTGGGAAAGTACAATTTTAAATTCCATTTAACTAAGAAAGGTGAATTTTGAAAATGTTCGTTTCTTCGAAATAAAATAAATTTCATGACAAATTTGACACGTCAGCTTTTTGGGCAATTAAAATTTTCAGAACTCTTCGCAGTCGTTTATACTGATCAACATACATGGCTCAACCTTAATCGAAATACGCTAATTAGAGCCCGAGTACCCGAAAAATCGAAACCATAGATCAGGAATACAATGGTGCTATGTTTAACAATTTTGGTAAGTGATCTAAATACCATTACCAAATTAAAGAAGAAAAACTGACTATAATTAAATAAACGGTGTTCTAACTTCAGATTAGCTTTTAAATGTAAGTATAATAGAATACGCAAACTATTTACTTTTGTTGTGTGTAAGCCCAAACAGGAAAAGATACCGTCCTGTTCTGTCACATGCTCTCGATGTTCATACCATACATATACATACGAGGGGAGGTCCAGAAGTTCGTGGAATGAAAGGGTTTTAAATAAAATAAAACAATAAATCTATTTTTCCTTTTCAATACAATCACCCTTAAGCACAATACATTTATTAGATCTATAAATTAATTTTTCTAGACCATCTTAAAAATATTTTTTATCTTTCGCCTCAAAAAGGGCCAAAATTGCCTCCTTTACCTCATTGTCGTCGGAAAACTTTCTTCCACGTAAGTCTTCTTTTAAATTGGGGAACAAATAAAAATCACTAGGTGCCAGGTCTGGACTGTAGGGTGGATGGATTGATTGAAAGCCATGCTTGTGCAGAGCAGCCATTGCAGCTTAGCTCTTCTGAACCGGCGCATTGTCTTGCAAGAGCAACACACCCTTGGTCAATTTTCCTCGGCGTTTTTCCTTGATGAATTTTTCTAATATCGCTGCGTAATATTCTCCGGTTATGCTCCTACTTTTTTCTTTGTAATCAATCAATAATATCCCCTCACAATCCCAAAAAACAGTAGCCATCAACTTTCCAGCCGATTCTCATACTTTGAATTTCTTTGGTGGTGGTGTCCTATTTTTATGCCATTGCATGGGCTCTTGTTTGGAGTCAGGCTCAAAGTGATGAACCCATGTTTCATCTTCGGTAACAATCGGCTCCAAAATCTGTGCAGGTTTATCTCCACATAGCTCCAAAAATTGTTTGGACGCACAGACGCGCTGCTGTTTCTACAACGGCGTGAGCGTTCTCAGTGCCCATCCTGACTTTTGTCATACTCAGGTGGTAATGTAGGATATGCAAAATGATGGTATCTGATACTCCAACTAGTGCAGATAATTGTTTTTTCTTCAAACGGGCATCTTGCAGTACAAATTTTTGCACTTTTTCGATTTGACGATGTCTGATATGGTGGCCTCAACTGGCCGTCCTGAGCGGGGATCGTCTTCAATCGACTCCCGACCAAGTTTAAAAAGGCCATGCCACTTATAGATCATTGATTTACTAGGGCACTGTTCCCCATAAACGGTTTCCATTTCATTCAATATGGTTTGAGCGTTCTTTCCTTGCTTTGTAAGGAACTTTATCACAGCACGATGTTCAATTTCCTCCATAGTTTCAGTTTTCTTCCGGGTTGACTTGTTTAGCAGGCAACTATTCGTAAACGACTGACGCTATAGGGCTGCAGCTTAACTCATATACTAATGATGAGTCGCCAATCGGAATGACACATAGCGAGCGCCTCTATCCCCACTCCATCCCCTCCATTCCACGAACTTCTGGATCTCCCCTCGTATATAATTGAGCAGCAGTAAAAATAGGGGCTATATGATTTAGTTTGAAAGATTCAAAATAGTTGTTTGTTGGAATGTAAAATGCATAACCAACTGAACTAATACTTTTGGTATCATCTGTATAGATTTCTAAGAATTGATTGTAATTTTCTACTAAACGAGGATGAAGTAAATTACTGTTCGAACTTACATTGATATTATACAAGGCTTGCTATTCATGTATCCGAGATAATTCAATATGTATTCATTGTAAATGGTTTTATTGCTTCTCAAAATATTCCCCGTAATAATCGATACGCTTTTGCAAACGTTTGAGCCAATGTTCACGATACCGATTGAGATACCTCCAAAACATGCATTTTAAACGGATGAACCGCTTCTTTTGGCATCAGAATTCGTTGACCACGTAGTTTATTCTACACGGACGGAAATAAGAAAGAAATTATTGGGTGCCAAATCAGGACTGTATGGCAGATGACCCATCAATTCGATGTTTTGACCGGTTAAATATTGAGATGTTTGGGTCTATGTGTGAGAACTGGCATTCTCATGGCGAAGAATGATCCTACGTCGCTGGTTGTTTTTTGCCAAGAAACAGGCGATCATCTGCTTCAAGGTGCTTCCAACATGAACAACTTTTGTTGGGTTTGATTCATCTTGGGAGATCCATACAGTCAATTCCTCTTTACTTTCGGGCTGTTACGCATAGATCCAAGATTCTTCACCTGTGTAAGTCTTATACACGGCTTTTGACGTACCACGATTATATTTCTTGAGTATTTCTTTGCACCAATAGACACAAGTTTCTTTTACCGATTATCAAATTATGCGGAATCCAACACGCACAATTTATTTTCACGACTAAATGTTCACGAAAAATCTTGTGTATGCTTGTCATCCTAATGGCTAGGGATGCCTCAATCTCACGGTACGCCACATGACGATCTTGCTTTACCACATCGCGCATAGCATCGACGTTTTCTAGCAGAAGAATCGATTTTGGACGACCTTCTTTAAATTCGTCCCTGAGTGAACAACGGCCACAATTGAACTCGCTAAACCAGTGATGTATTAGATGTATTACTGGTATTAGATGGTGCTTCATCGCCAAAAACTGAAGCGAGTTGATCAATGCACTGTTGTTGAGATGATTCACATCGAAAATCGTAATAGATCGTCGCACGAATTAATTCCATTTTTTGACTGGGATGAACTTTTCAAGTCACTAAACAACACAAACAGCATCCGTACGACAGAACGTTCTGAGTACGTATACACTCAAATAATGTCAAATTTTACGATGCGTGTCAGATGGCGCGTAGCAACGCCGTTGTTGCCAATTCCGGATACAACAATATATATAAAATTAAAGGATTTATAAGACTAGTGGAAAAATCTGGTACACCGACAGGGGACAGAAGATTGATTTAATCTGAATATGCAAGATGACTAATGGCTCTAAATGCGGAAACTAGAGGAGACGAATTTTTAATCTTCCAAAACTTGTTGGTTAAATCAGATATTGCGTTGTTATATGAAGATGTAAGTTAAGTATCTCTTTTAGATTTGAATTCTTAACTTTTAGGTATCTCAAGGGATTCAGCTAAAACAGGAAGACATGTGGTGTACTACATCGCTCGTATGCAAAATCGTAGAGCTTTGTATTGAATTATGTCTATTTAATCGGATGAGATTTCCACGCAGACCCATACAAACTACAACCATAGTCTAAACTAGATCGAATACAGCCTTTGTAAAATGTCAGGTACACTTCTGGATCAGCCACCAGCAATTTTTAGCGGTATATTTCAGAAAAAATCTTTTTCACACTTTCCAATAATATAATCTAGGGGTTTACCCCATAATACCTTTTGATCCAGAACAATACCTATGCACTTACTAGAGTTCTCCATGGATATTTTAGATCCCTCTTCATGTAAATATACGTAATCAAATGCTTTACTTTTAGGATCTTTCTATATACACAAAAAAATATATATAAAGTATTTACTTAGTGGCATATGCATAGGTAGAATTTCTTTTATATTCTGTTGTATCCTATGCCAATTGTCAAATATATATAAGACTAAATACATATATTTATGTTATTAATATTAATAAAATAAGGCGCTATTGCTTTTACCTTAATTTAGAAAGAGATGTTAGCAGTTTAAGTTATCTGTTTTAATCTATAGTTAGTATTTAATGTTATACAGAGAAACTACTGATTTTCTTATCAAATACATTAGGAAATCTATTTGTTACACTTAGAAATAACTGTTGTTACAAACGCCAACGCCCATTAAAATATAAGGAAGTACTTTCGCATGTCGCCTGTATCGTCCAAGTTGCCTAAAATTTCGACCGATTTCTACATGATTAGTATTCAGCGACAATCAAACGCGGTCAGTTAGGAAACCGCCTCGTTCCCTATAAAAACTTTAACGTGCCGTGGACTCACCATCAGTCGATCTTCACCGTTCAACCTACACAAGAAGACATGGCTTTCAAGGTAAGGGCGCGAAGTGCAACGAAGTGAAGTGCGAAAATTAATGTGTGAAATTATATACCCAGTGCTCGAGGATTACTTAATTCCGCTAATCTTCTTCTATTGTTCTAATTCTTTCAGTTCGTCTTACTTCTCGCTTTTGCGGCCGTAGCCAGAGGAAGCGGCGTGGTGGCGCCTGTCGCTAACGTAGCGATAGCGACCAAACTCGCCGATTCGGAATTCGACCCAAATCCACAGTACACCTTCGCGTATGACGTAAAGGACGCCCTAACCGGCGATTCCAAGAGCCAAGTCGAGAGTAGAAACGGTGATTTCGTTCAGGGACAGTACACAGTTGACGATCCAGACGGTACGAGACGTGTTGTCGATTACACAGCCGATCCGGTCAACGGATTCAACGCCGTTGTTAGCAAAGGACCGCAGATTATAGCTGCGCCTGTTGTCGCTAAAGTAGCGGCTCCGGTTGTCGCTCCAGTTGCAAGGGCTGTTGCTGCGCCAATTGCCGTACCTGCACCAGCACCAGTTGTAGCGGCTCGCGTAGCTGCACCAGCTCCAGTTGTTGCGGCCCGCTTTGCTGCGCCATACGCTGTACCTGCACCAGCTCCAGTTGTTGCCGGTCGTGTGGCTGCTCCTTACGCTGTACCTGCACCAGCTCCGCTAGCTTATCCTGCACCAGCTCCGCTAGCTTATCCTGCACCCTTAGCGGCTAGATTTGCAACACCTGTAGCGTACGCTGCACCCCACGGTTTCTCAGCTGCATACACGATATAAGCAGTGTATAACGACTAATTCCTGTTACTTTGTACATATTAAATATTAAATAGAAACCGAATTATTGCTTGTATCTTCTTATATTCCTAAAATATTCAGTATGAATAGTCCTCTAGATACTTTTAATTTTAAAAAAGCTAATTTTCAATTATTCTATAACAGCTTATATTCAACTGATTGGTCTATTTTGGCGGTTATTAGTGATGTAGATGAGGCATGTTGCACATTTTACGACATTTTGTACGAAGTGTTTGGCAAATCAGTTCCTAAATTTAAACCAACTGGAAGCTTCGTCGATTTTATCTCCCTTGGTTTAACTCCGGAGTTGGCATTGATATGAAATTTCGCGTCTGCCTAGATATCAGGGCTGTACCCGCAGCCACTATTACATCTAGGTATGAAAATTTACGAATTGAAATTTAACAACATGGATGGCGATTTGAATTGTGATTTGTTCAGACGGTTCGGTGGTGTAATGGCTTAACATACCGGTTTAGCCAAAGGAAGCTGTAGGTTCCTATCCTACCAGGGCTGTGAGATTTTTAATCATATAAAAATTTCACGAAGAACCAATCAATTAAATTTAACGTTGGAGGAAGAAGTAGATTTCAATTATCATTAAATCGTTAATGTGAAAGAAATATAGGAGGTCCAGGACCGAATATTTTCATGATCAATTTAAATATAACAGATCCGAACTTAAAAAGCTTATATCAGCATCTCATAAAAGTTATATTGCCCCAGCCCAAAGTCCCAAGGATCCAAAACCTTTTCTGGTTTTATATTCAGACCAAATACGGACGTACTAGGATACCTGGGCATATAAAGTACAATAGCATTGAAGCTACTACACCTGCTGAGGTAGTAAACGGTTTTACGGAATACTTTAGTAACGTATACATTCAATCTCAAAATAATCACTTGCCTGCCTTTCACGATATGACTAATTCGACGATAAACATTTACGTCTATTACACTTGAAGAAATTAAATTGGCACTTAGGTAGTCGAAAGATTGTTTTACATCAGGATCAGATAATAACACATGGGCTGAAAAGTCCCGGGCCTAACACATAGATGACGCTAGTTTAATTGCAGTCACCTTTCTCTCAGTTAGTACTAACCTTCAAAAGACAGCTGTTAAAATTTCATGATATTCTATTCATTAGTTTGTGAGTTATTGTGCTAAGAGTCACGCTACTTTTTTTATTTTCAAAACAATGGATCAAAAACAATTTCGTGTTTCAATTTTACACTGCTTCTTGATGGAAAAAAATAGCGTTCAAGCGAAGCAATGGCTTGAAAAGTGTTATGGGGACTGCGCTCCATCAGAAACAACAATAAAACGTTGGTTTGCTGACTTCAAACGTGCTCGTAGAGACACCGCTTGTGCAGAACGCAGTGGACGTCCAAATGAAGCGGTAACACCAGAAAACATCAAAGAAATCCACAAAATCGTATTGATTGGTCGAAAAGTTGCGTGAGTTAGCTGACATCGTAAAGATATCAAAAGAACGTGTTGGCTTTATATTGCATGAGCATTTGACTATGAGAAAGCTCTGTTTAAAGTGGGTGCCGCGTTTGCTCACTGTTAACCAAAAACAAGAACGTGTTGATGATTCTGAGCAGCGCTTGGCCATGTTTAAACGTAACAAACCGGAATTTTTGCGTCGATATGTGACAATGGATGAAACATGGATCCATCACTTCACTCCGGAATCAAAACGATCGTCATCTGAGTGAACCTCGTCCAAAGCGCCCGAAAGCACAACAATCGGCTGGAAAGGTTATGGCCTCGGTATTTTGGGATGTGCGTGGTGTAATATTCATCGACTATCTTGAGAAAGGAAATACCATCAACAGTGAATATTATTACGCGGATGGATCTCTTAGCAGTAACATGGTTTTATATCCCAGCGTACAACCTGTCATTAATCTAGCTTGTTTTGCGCGATATTTTTCTGAGGCAATAGAAACCAAGTTGACACTATTTACGTGGACCTTCACAAGGCGTCTAATCAGATAGACCACTATATTCT
Source organism: Trypoxylus dichotomus (assembly GCA_023509865.1). Lineage (NCBI taxonomy): Eukaryota > Metazoa > Arthropoda > Insecta > Coleoptera > Scarabaeidae > Trypoxylus > Trypoxylus dichotomus. The sequence goes on from CM042081.1 coordinate 44,662,055, forward strand.
TCCATAAAAACTAAATTCGTTTGGATTTTCAAGACCATTGCGCTCACTCTTACAATCGTATCTGATCAATAGACAATTCCAAGTATGCTATAAGAACTATGTATCATCCAAGCACATCGCCATCTCTGGTATACCAAAAGGATCTAATCTTGAACCTCCCAATATTCCTGCTCTTCATAACCGACATTGCTAGTACTGTTGAATGCGAAACGCTAATATATGCTCATGCTATTAAACTATAACAAAGCATTAATTCCACTGAGATTGTGTGTTGCTTCTGAGAAGTATCGATCGTGTCTAATTAGTGTAAAGTTAATAGATTGTCCTTAAATATATCTAAATGCACTACTATGATATTTGCTAGCGCGGCAGTAAGATTATTTTCCATTATAACGTTGAAGGAACACCTCTGCAGGTGTCAACATCAGTCAAAGTTTTGGGGCGCTTTTTGGTACCACTCTCTCTTTTTCTGATCACATAACTCAGTTAGTATGGTAATGCTACAAAATATATGGATTTTTTTATCGTAATTGTAGAGACTTCCGTAATATACAAGCTCTATCTTGATTCTTCTTTTCTCTCATTCGATCCTAGTTGGAGTACGCTGCGTTGGTTTGGTTTCCTATTTATGAAACACGCATAAACTCTATTGAGACTATGAATATATTTAATTTTGCTTCTCTTTCTACCAGGAGAACGATTTCTTTGTTACAATTTTTATTTGGCTTAGTGCATAACTCTTAAATATGTGTAATTTTATCATTCCCGGAATTAGCTCCAGGTCGTCATTTGCCTTGCAACAACTTTAACAGAATCTCCGAACTTTCTGACATCAACGGTGACTCACTTAAATCTGTCATTGATGCAGTCTTTCTTCGTCTGGTCTCTTCCTCCTAATATTTGCCAATTTTTCATCTGCCATAGTAGTAGTATTACTTGAATAATCTTTTTATACTATATGGTAGTAGTAATATTCTGTCTGTGCAAAGCATTAAATATGCATGCCTTAGTAATTACTTTATTTATGTGTATATATATATTTCTTTTTCCTTTTTATATTTTGCTGTCACGCAATATTAATTGCAATAATACGGGTATATAAAATAAATATATACCTCTAGGAAATAAATTATTATTATTATTATTATTAAAAATAAACTTGAATTGCCAATGAGAAACAAAGAGATTGTCGTGAAACAACGAAAGGCTCCTTAATTAAGCAAGAGTCACATTAAGATGTCGCTTAGCACGTGAAATTATTAAATACCTGTCAAGCTAAATGAGTTTTTCATTTATACAGAAACAAAAGGTCCTAAATTCAATTTAGAGCTACGAACTTTCCTTTGATATTCAATTATTTACTAATTAATCCTTTGTTAGTCATATTTAACGGCTTCGTTCAGAAATTTAGCGTAAACAAGTTGTTTGATGAATAGTAAAAGGTATATCTGTATATAGAACCCTAAATGCAACAGAAAATATTTATATAAACAACGAAGTACACATTTTGTAACAATTAGACGGAGACAGAGCGCTTTCACAGTCAGTTTCTTAATTATTGTTCCAAGACCCGCCAATAAATTGTAATAATTGTTACAATAACAAATGTTACGAGGGGAGGTTCAGAAGTTCGTGGAATGAAAGGGTTTTAAATAAAATAATATGATAAATCTATTTTTCCTTTTCAATATAATCACCCTTGAGCACAATACATTTATTAGATCTATGAATTAATTTTTCGAAACCATCATAAATATATTTCTTATCTTTCGCCTCAAAATGGGGCAAAATTGCCTCCTTTACCTCATTGTCGTCGGAAAACTTTCTTCCATGTAAGTCTTCTTTTAAATTGGGGAACAAATAAAAATCACTAGGTGCCAGGTCTGGACTGTAGGGTAAATGGACTATTGATTGAAAGCCATGCTTGTGCAGAGCAGCCATTGCAACTTTGCTCTTGTGAACCGGCGCATTGTCTTGCAAGAGCAACACACGCTTGGTCAATTTTCCTCGACGTTTTTCCTTGATGGCCTCCTTTAATTTTTTTAATATCGCTGCGTAATATTCTCCGGTTATGCTCCTAACTTTTTCTTTGTAATCAATCAATAATAACCCCTTACAATCTCAAAAAACAGTAGCCATCAACTTTCCAGCCGTTTCTGACACTTTGAATTTCTTTGACGGTGGTGTCCCATTCTTATGCCATTGCATGGACTCCTGTTTGGACTCAGGCTCAAAGTGATGAACCCATGTTTCATCTCCGGTAACAATCCGCTCCAAAATCTGTGCAGGTTTGTCTCCACACAGCTCCAAAAATTGTTTGGACGCACAGACGCGCTGCTGTTTATGCAGCGGCGTGAGCATTCTCGGTACCCATCTTGCACTGACTTTTGTCATACCCAGGTGGTCATGTAGGATACGCAAAATGGTGGTATCTGATACACCAACTAATGCAGATAATTGTTTTTTCTTCAAACGGGCATGTTGCAGTAGAAATTTTTGCACTTTTTCGACGATGTCTGATGTGATGCCCTTAAATGGCGGTCCTCAGCGTGGGTCGTCTTCAATCGACTCCCAACCATATTTAAAAGACCATGCCGCTTATAAATCATTGATTTACTAGGGCACTGTTCCCCATAAACGGTTTCCATTTCATTCAATATGGTTTGAGCGTTCTTTCCTTGCTTTGTAAGGAACTTTATCACAGCACGGTGTTCAATTTCCTCCATAGTTTCAGTTTTCTTCCGGGTTTGACTTGTTTAGCATTCAAGTATTCGTAAACGACTGACGCTATAGGGCTGCAACTTAACTTATATACTAATGATGAGTCGCCAATCAGAATGACACATAGCGAGCGCCCCTATCCCCACTCCATCTCCTCCATTCTACGATCTTCTGGACCTCCCCTCGTATAACAACAATTTTGTTTCTCATTTTTCTCTTATAGTTATGTACAGTTTCTGTCAGAAAGTTATCATTAGACAGAATGCAAATTTATTTGGTAGCAACTGTTGTTAGTGCATAAAAAATTTGTAAGTAGAATTAAGTAAACTTCTCATGTAATATTTTAATCCGAACAGTTTTTGTTTTTTCTGCGTAAGATGAAAAATAAGTCTTTACTTAAGGCAGGGAAAAGTTTTATTATACGGAGGAATAATAGTTCTTTGATCTTGTCTGCTTTCGAGACAAATGTCTGGATGCTAACTTTTTGTATTTTATTGGTACTCGTAGAAGATCTAGCAGAGTTCCTGGAATGGGAAGCGTTTTACGGACCCACACCTGATTGTAGAGGCCCTTTCGGAGCAATTCTCGAGTATATTTCAAGTCTCAACTGAACCTCCTTCTGTTAAGGATATTAACTATTGTTCTAGCACTCACTTCCACTTAACTTTATTGAGGGTTGATGAAGTATTATCTGGAATGAAAACCCTTAAAAACAAACCAACATTCGGCCCTGATCTGATTTCTATTTTCGTGCTGAGGGACTGGGCCATTGCCCTTTCTCTACCCTTACGGTAATGAATTTGATCATGAAGACCTGCACTTTTTCTTCTGCATTGAAACTTGCCAGGATTTGTCCAATTTTCAAAAATGAAAATGCAGCTGATATCGGCAATTATCGTCCAATTTCCATTCTGTCCAATATATCAACCATTTTTGAAACAGCGTTATATACACATCTGCATTTTGCGGTAGCAAATTACATCTCGGTAGCCCAGCAATGGTTTTGTTGAAAAAAGGTCTACCTCAACTAATTTAGCAAATTTTATGGAGTTCGCTACAGAAATATTAGATGCTCTGTGGCAGGTCGATATCATCTATATCAACATGTCGAAGGATTTAATAGTACTATCCTATTGCAGAAGTTACATAGTTTTGGTTTTACTGAGACGCTTGTTAATTTATCTCACTTTTATCTTACCCATCGCAGATTTTATGTATCTTACAACGGCTTCTGTTCTGTTACCAGAATTGTTATATCGGGGGTACCACAGAGTTCGAATCTGGGTCGTCTACTGTTTCTGTTATTTGTCAACGACATTTCGAATCTGATTGATTGCGAAATCTTGATGTTTTGCAGACGACACTAAAATTTACGCAAATATTACTTCGGTTGATGATTGTAAATAAATTAAAATTAGATCTGGCTAAATGTAAAGTACTTATCTTTTCTAGAAAAAGGAAAATGTCTAATTCTATTTGATTACTCTGTTGATACTGAGGTATTGTTACGTTGCACTAAAATTAGAGACCCTGAAGTTGTATTTGCCTTTACCGATCATGTAGCAAAAATTGTTTCTTCTGCAGAGTGTGGGCTTTATTTTACGAAACACAAAAATGCTTCTTACTAACATTTCTTCACTTTATTTATTTTTCTGTTCCTTTGTGCGTGCAAAACTCAAATATGCAACGAAAACATGGTGTCCGTACCATAATTTACACAAATTAGCAATGCAAAATATACAAAGGCGTCTTCTTGTATACCTATGGTATAAAATAAATAATACCAAAGTTTCCCTTAGTACATTATTAAATACCTTCACATTCACCATCTTGAAATCGAGACGTTGCAATACTTAGCTTTTATTTCTATACAAGCGACTGCATAACAAGATCTATTCAATCTATCTACTGAGCAGGTTATCTGTCTTAGTGACTGCATGAGACGTCCCAACTTTTTATACAGCATTGGCACACACTAATTGAAAGCCACACCAACGAGAAATTGTTCATTGAGAAACCAACTCGGCGAACCATTCTTATCGACGTATCACACTAAAATTTCGAATTTGGATCATCCAAAGATGAGAGTTAATTTTTAATACTGACACTTGATTAGTGGCGCCCTCTACATCCCAGTTTGCAGAACTTATAAGACATCTCTCATACTTCAACTCATGTATACTTTGACTGTTTTAATACGCGTATGTTTTATACCCAAAGATCGCAAATCGCTGATCCCAATCCCCAAGAATTTAAAGAAATAATTTACGAAAAAAAACATTATCTTTGCCTTCGTTGTTTACATAAAAGTTGTATATTTAGTCGTCAACTTACTACGGCTCCTGAATTTACTACTTTCCCACATGTTTCGCCATACGTAAATATATATTACCCGATACACGTATAAACTTACAAACTAAATTAGAATTTACCGTTAAAGATGGTAGATTTCTCATGTTTATCTTGTGAAGTTCGGTGTAGCAAAAACTTTCACCACCAGTGCGTTAAATCTTTGTTTAGACGTAAGTTCTAACCTATCACCTTAACAACAATTTTGTGTACGAGGTAACGGATAGGTATTTATCTAGAAACGTTTAGCCTAATAAATACGCATTCTCAAAGTTTCCATCGTACTATATTAGATCGAAAAGTTCGTCCTGTATGCTCCATTAACTTCTTCCTGTTACGTCAAACACGTCGCAAGAATTTAGGTCATACGATAGGAAATACAACAAGACGTTTACTTACTCAAAGATATTAAACCCGCTTCAGATATAATTTGATGTTAATCCAAGGGGGAAACGTTTCCAACCCGCATTTGTCGATTCATATGAAGTTTGTTAAGTATACAGGCTCTGTTCACTAAGACAAAACGGACCTAAGACTTATGTAGTAATCATTGTGAACTTTCCTGACTAAATATACATCGAAAATAAATGAAATTCATCTTTATATATAAAACTACCCAACACAATTTTTGCTGACTTCTACATAGGACTTATTTTGTAGCAATTTGGGTGCGCTGAATCCCAATATCGTGTTGTTTGAAAAACCTTGTTACTTAAGAACTGATAAGATATAACATTTTAATAATTCATTTATTTATTTAAATACAATATTAGTCACGAGGGTACTACAACTATTTATTTTAATATTCATTAAAAAATTACAAATGTACTTGTAAAGACACTAATGACAATTAGGGAATAAATTTTCGTTAGGTGCACTTTCTACTATATATTTTGGTTTGGCAGTCCCTTTCAACACCACCAGTAGTCGCCCATCATATGAGGCTCTCATCTTCGTTGGTACCGAGTTTCCCTGGTTTGTAAATCTTGCTGAAATCGCTTGCCTTGTTCATCGCTTACAGCACCTAAATTTTCAGGAAACCAATTAAAATGATTATGAACGAAATGAAGCTTTATGCTCATGTTACAACCAAGGCTGTGAAATTTTTGAAGCATTGGGTTCACTATATCTTCTTAATTGGAAGCTTTTTTGTTTCCAAGAAAATTCCTCGCCACCATAGTGAATGAAACCTAGGCTTCTTTCTAAACTTCGTTGGTAGAGTTGATGAAATGTAAATCTGTCATTAAAGTTGTAATTTGAGGTCCATCGGATACCCCAAGCTCTATTTTTTCATAACTTAGTCGTGAAAACTTTTGACATATGAACTTGAAACAGTCCCTTACAAATCTAGAACCCAATTTGATGTGAATTAAAAATTACATTTTCTCTATCCACTAAAGATCAGCTTATAATATTCTTTTGTCCAACATGTAAGAGTGTTCTGGGAGGCCAACGTTTCTGAATACAGTGTTGGTTTCTAGCCCGACTATCCTAGAGGCACAGAAAGCACGGAAATTTTGTATATCTTCTTTAAAAGCCAAGTAGAAAGTTTATTTTTGAGATCCACATCAAGTGACCCAGTTATGGTCTCTATAGTGCATTATTAATGTAACGGAATATCCAAAAAAGACACAAATAGTAGTAAATGTAGTATTACACGAAATATTAACGGAATTCTGTGTCAATAAGTATTTTGACGAAGTTAAAAACTGAAAAAGAAAGGAAAAGGTAACGGTGTTTTAGTTGTTTATATTCTAAAACCATCTGTTTCTAGTAGAACAAATCTCACAAGAGCTTTTCTACTTATTTTAACGTGTACTTTCAACCATACAGTCTCTGCTTTATCTGTATGCAAATCATTATAGCATGTTTCCTCGTAAGTAAGAAATTCTAACGATACTAGGTTTTACATTTTACAAACTAAAACATGTGATATATATGGTTTTAAAAAAAGACAGTGTGAGCTTTCAAATTACTAAAGAATCCATAGCCCCGAGAACTTCGTACCATGTTCTGCACTAATTAGCTACACGAATGAATGTTCAAAGCTCTTGCCGTTGTTATCCATGCTCTTTGTAGAACTTTTTTTTTCGGATACATTCGATGTACATAACATAACACATTACATACTCTCTCATGTAACGCTGTAGCAATAACGTGTAGAGATATTATCCTGTACAAATTGTGAGCGCTGTACCTCAGCTTTCCTTAGATTATGTTAATCTAAAACGGTGATCTAAGAGGATGATGTGAAATCCAATCTTCTGTTGGCTCAAAGTAAATGTAAAAACATTTTTGCTTCTTCTATTCGCGATATACAGTTGCTTATTGCAACGTATAGTATAACATTTAACTTGGCACGTGTACCGTTATTTCTGGTCTAATGATGCTATTAAATTGTAGCGAAATGTTAGCATTTTAATAAAAAACTGTACAACTTTTAAACGGAGTTAAAAAAATTCTACCCGCCCTTTTACAACTTCCTCTATCATTACGAAATATTCCGTTACTTCTCCTATACCAAATAGCCTTACGTTTATCTTTTATATGGAAAACATAAGTGAGAATCGTGGCAAAACTTTTATATAAGAAAGTTAAACCACAAAAGAATAAGTTGCACCCAAATCCTAAAAGATTTTCGCTGGAACTTAATCCTGCCGATATAATGGGACCTATACATTTTACAAATATCACGACAATCGATTAATACAGTTAGAAAGCTGTTCTTCAAAAATTAGAGTAACGTTTCAGTTTACTTTAAGCATATACGTGTTGTTCGCTATGCATCAACACCCTAATATTCTGCAACTAACTAATGAAACATCTAGAATCCAAATGGAATCACTTATAATACCCCTCACGTAAAATTACCCGTAAATTTTGACTTTTTAAGTGGAATTCGGACATGCAGTCTGACAATTAAATAGCGGAACTTTAATTTAAATCATAAAACACTTACATAGTGCTATATATTAAATGGTAGCAGCATTACTAACGCATAGGTTTCCTCCTTTAAACGCACTGAAGTTCGAGGAATTCGGATGATTGGAACTTATAAAGCTACACGCATTTTAGTGTCTGTAGGTTAAGTGTTCATGTTGTAAAATCACACTGGAACAAAGAGTAAATATTAAATATTGTTTTAAAACAGGAAAAAAAATCCTGGGACCTACGAACTGTTGAAAAACGTGTATGGTAATGAATGCATATCTCGTACACGAGTTTATGAGTGGTTTGCGCAATTTAAAAATGGTGGTGAAGATTTAAATGAAGTCCTGGAAGTCGACAAAGTGAAAATCCCGCTGAATTGGTACAAAAAATTCCAGAAATCATTGCTATCCATGGAAATTTCACTGTGAGAATGTTGGATAAAGAATTGAATACCAAAAGAGAAACTATTCGACAAATTTTGACGATTGACTTGGGTAAAAGAAAGGCGTGGACATGTTTTGTTCCCCATCAGTTCAACGAAGATTAAAAAATCATCCTGTATAACGCGTTGTAGGGACATCATTCAAGCGAAAGAACGAATCGCCCTGATGCATATTTTTCACCCTAAAGCTAGGTGAAAAAGCAATTTAATTATTCAGAACTAGCGACGAACACCTTTCTTGTTCTATAATGTTTACTCGAAAGGATTATATAATAACATTAGCGTTTTATTAAGATTTATGTACTTTTTGGACTCATGAAGTTGGTGTGTTTGAGGGTATTTCTATTTTTGCTATGAAAACAACGAAATAATTTAAAAAGTATTGTAAATGTAAAAGCTTATTAATTTAAGTAAAATTTTACCTCCTATGAACACCGATCCTTTCCTTTCATAGAAATTAAAAACGTTTTAAAAGTTTAAAATATATACAAAAGCAGCATATTGAGAACTCAATAAAATATATACTATTGTCTGTTGCGAAGATTGTCGAAGTATTTCTTTACGAATTGGTTAATTGTCCTTAATTTGTTGCTAAGTATGGTTAATTCTTCTTATGGAACTAATGACAATGTGCTTATCGATCATTGTATTTTATGTTTGAGTCTGATGATAGCTTTACAGAGTAGAGACTTTTAAATCATTCCTAGGCGTAGGTATAACACATGGGCTGAAAAGTCCCGGGCCTAACAAAGAAGACACGGTTTCTTTGGTTCAAAATTAGCTTTATTCATCAACGTAATCTCCATCAAGAGCAACGCAATCATTCCAGCGCCGCTCTAACATTTCAATACCACTTTTGTAGAACGATTTATCTTTTGCCTCAAAATAGGCCTCAGTTTCAGCGATAACCTCTTCATTCGTGCGAAATTTCTTACCGGCGAGCATTTTTTTGAGGTCTGCGAACAGCCAGTAGTCGCTGGAAGCCAAATCTGGCGAATACGGTGGATGTGGGAGCAATTCGAAGTTCAATTCATATAGTTTTGCCATTGTTTTGATTGACTTGTGACACGGTGCGTTGTCTTGATGAAACAAAATCTTTTTCTTTGCCATATGCGGTCGTTTCTTTGCAATTTCGGCCTTCAAACGCTCCAATAACGCTATATAATATTCACTGTTGATGGTATTTCCTTTCTCAAGATAGTCGATGAATATTATACCACGTACATCCCAAAATACCGAGGCCATAACCTTTCCAGCCGATTGTTGTGCTTTCGGGCGCTTTGGACGAGGTTCACCAGTTGCTGTCCACTCAGATGACGATCGTTTTGATTCCGGAGTGAAGTGATGGATCCACGTTTCATCCATTGTCACACGTCGACGCAAAAATTCCGGCTTGTTACGTTTAAATATGGCCAAACACTGCTCAGAATCATCAACACGTTCTTGTTTTTGGTCAACAGTGAGCAAACGCGGCACCCACTTTGAACAGAGCTTTCTCATAGTCAAATACTCATGCAATATAAAGCCAATACGTTCTTTTGATATCTTTACGATGTCAGCTAACTCACGCAACTTTACTTTTCGATCATTCAAAACGATTTTGTGGATTTTTTTGATGTTTTCTGGTGTTACCGCCTCATTTGGACGTCCACTGCGTTCTGCATCATCGGTATCCCTACGACCACGTTTGAAGTCAGCAAACCACCGTTTTATTGTTGTTTCTGATGGAGCGGAGTCCCCATAACACTTTTCAAGCCATTGCTTCGCTTGAACGGTATTTTTTCCCATCAAGAAGCAGTGTAAAATTAAAACATGAAATTGTTTTTGATTCATTGTTTTGAAAATAACAAAAGTAGCGTGACTCTTAGCACAATAACTCACAAACTAATGAATAGAATATCATGAAATTTTAACAGCTGTCTTTTGAAGGTTAGTACTAACTGAGAGAAAGGTGACTGCAATAAAACTAGCGTCATCTATGTGTTAGGCCCGGGCTTTTCAGCCCATGTGTTAATAGTAAGTTGTGATCAGCTGTGAGGTACTCCGTTTGGAAGAATGTTGAAGCTGTACCCAGAGTGCCTTGAAATCTATTGGCACCCGAGGAAATAGCAGAAAAACACCTTTGAAATGCTAATACTTGACTTTGCTGACACTGTCAGAAACATATGAATGGAGTGCTAGGATGTATCTTTATTGGTACTTCAACAGCAGTTCAGATGCATACCATTAAAAGATCACATGATTTCTTTTTTATCTTTCGTGAACTTTACAACTTATTTCCGTTATATGTGAGATTAGGTCAAAAATGCACCATCTCACAAACCTTTTAGAGTTCGTGCGTATTCGTTTTTTGTTCCCGAAACTAAAAATTGCAATGAAAGACAACGTGATAATGTTCCAGCTAATCAAGCAGACGAGACACATGCTGAAGATAATGCCACAAGCAGACTTAAAAAAATCGATGCATGCATTAGTACAGTAATAATAAGAATAGTATTTCGACTAAAATAAATTTTTCAGTAATAATATAATGTACGTATTTCATTCTATATCTAAAAGGTTTCATGATTTAATTGTTACAATCTGGAAATAGCTATCACTAAAAAGTTATATTCCCGTAAAATTATACCACACGTATAATGCAGTTGAATTTGTTCTCAATAGCGTAGTAAAACGTAACGTCGCACAACTTACGTACTGTATAACCATCCATTGTCCAAAACGTATTGTTTATTGTATAACCGAACCGATTGACAAACTCCTACTGATCGATAGAGTATGCATGTTGACGCAATGCATATTAAGTAGCCAGAAAATATGCTGAACACATTGCAAAAGTTGCGCACGAAATGCTTCTGCATAAACAAATACCTTGCGTTAGACTTCTGTCTATTTGAAACTCGGATTGAGATGTATGTGCATACGTTTCGTAACTTTTATTATTCTCCTATAAGTAGGTATTAAAATAGAACAAAGCAAAGAGGATTTCATTTTTCTATATTGGTATCAAACATAATATATACAAAAAGCCATTATTACATTATATACATGACAAGAAACCATGTCCCTTTCCTTCTAAACGGCATATGTTAAGGGCGCTGCTACCTTGGCAGCAAGAGGAGCGGTGTAGGCTACTGGCGCCGCCACTGGAGCAGTGTACGCCACTGGTGCGGTGTAAGCTAATGGAGCAGCATAAGCGAATGGCGACAGCGCCCTATTAACTACTGACGTAGTGTAGGCCGATGAGGCGTAAGCCACTGGTGCAGCAGCTAATCGTGCTGGGGCAACAACTGGGGCGGCCGCTAATCTCGCAATTGGGGCCGGGGCAACAACTGGAGCAGCTGCTAATCTTGCAACGGGAGCCGGGGCAGCAACTACTGGGGCAGCTACTCTTGCCAGTGGTGCAGCAGCAACTACGGGAGCGGCGGCTTTGGCAACCAGGGGTGCTACGGCTTGAACCAAAGGAGCTTTGCTAACAACAGCATTGAAACCATTGACTGGATCTGCGGTGTAGTCCACCGTGCGTCTTGTGCCATCGGGGTCGTTGAGGCTGTATTGTCCTTGTACGATATCACCATTTCGGCTTTCGATTTGGCTCTTCGAGTCTCCGGTTATAGCGTCTTGGACATCGTAGGCGAAGGTGTATTGAGGATTTGGATCGTACTCGGAATCAGCAAGTTTAGCGGCGATGGCCACACTGGCAACTGGAGCTACTACACCTCCTCTGACTACAGCTACTAAAGCTGCTAAGAGTACAAACTGAAAAAGAAAGAGGACATTAAGAGATTAAATAGCTTGCAATTAGGCGAATTAAATTTTCTATTTTTCCTTTAAGAAAGCACTATTAGATTGAATATGTGTCACGTTAACGAAAAAACTATCCACTAAAACACACATCACTGATATTATCCAAATTAAATCCTCTTAGGGTAACACTATTTCTCTTACCGTGAATGCCATTGTAGTTCGTTTTGATAAAACAATTGATGAACTGATGATGAATACCGGTCCCGCAAGCGTATTTATACTTCTTCACAATCTATTTCATAAGCTTATACGTCGAAGTGTAAAGCGCATACCAATTATTTCATGCAACCATCCAAATTTGTATGTCGCATCAACGACAATTAGTAAACGCATGCATATTTAGTATATGTTGTCCGTTAGGTTACGTAAATATCTCAGAAATCGGAGAGATTTCCAAAGTTACGCGGCGTAATTTTCTTACGGTTAGATAAACACATCTAAATTTGACAGCGCTTATTTGATATGCGACGGACGGCTGCAGTTAAAGTCGTTGCGAATTACCGGTCTAATTTGTAATTCGCTGCTCAGCGCGAAGATAACACAATTTTCGTGCGAATTCGTCCCGTCCTCCGAATTTAAAAGCAATGAATTGTAAATTATCGTACTGATGTTGAATAGTATTAAATATTAACCTTGTTTACATTAAATGCATTTGATAACAAAATTTACGTTCTAGTATGACGTGTTTGAATTTTGCTTGTATTTAATAATAATAATAATATCAATAATTTATTAAATACCCAACAGATGTAAAATGTAAATACCGGAAGGAGAAATGAAATACCAATAAGAAATAATTAAATAATAAATACCAATAAGAAATAATTAAATAATAAATCAAAAAAAAAAATGAAAACATGACAATTTAAGGCAAAGTTTCTTGCCGAGTGTACCAACGGTGCTCGCCACAACACTTTCGTCCTAGATGTAGAGATCCGCAGCAGGTGACACGATCTCGATTCCAAGCGTGGCCCATCGTTTTTATATGATAGATATTTCAAAAATTCGCACTAAATCTGCTCAAGAAGATTGATTTGATTGAGCCTGGAAACCACGTAAGCAAAGAAAAGGGTCCCTATTGCATCAAAGCTAGTAAAATCCTTGCAAGTGCAAAAAATAAATTCCAATAATTTAGAAGCGGCTGTCGCAACATCTGAGACATCGTTGGAGAAGGTAAACTTTTCAAAATATATCACACCTAAATCCTTAATAGAAGATTGACGAGCGATATTAATATTATTAGTACAATATAGAGAATCGATTCTGCACACCCTTTTTGTAAAAGACATGAAGAAACACTTATCTACATTTAATTTTAAATTATTGTGCAAACACCCGGTATAAATCATGTCCAAATTACGCTGCAGAAGGTCAACATCGTTGAAGCAGTAAACGACGTGGTAAATTTTAATACCATCAGCATAGGTCAATAAAAGGCAGTTAATGAACTTTAAAAGATCATCGATATATATATATATACAGTGGAACTCCCCCAACTCGAACTCCCCTAACTCGAAAATTTCTCTAACTCGAATATTTTTTATCCCGTGCGTTATCTATTAAATTTATATGCATATGACTGTCCTTAACTCGAATTTATCCCTAACTCGAAAAAAATTTAACCAAATTTAGGACGTAGAATCTCTGTAACTCGAAATTTTCACTAAAGGTACATGATACGCCATCTATTAGCGGATATAACGATCGAAGGAATTCGGGGAAGTACCAATGACAACGGGTTTTATCATTCTTATTCATCTGCGTGTTGCGCTATATATTCAGTCGTATTCGTTAGTGTTTGTCATCAACATGGCCCAGCAACGAAAACTTAAAAGTTTAACAGTGCAACAGAAATTAGAAATATTAAAAAAAAGTGGACAATGGAATAAAAGAGAAGGTAATAGCTGCGGAATATTACATACCAGCGAGTACATTGTCAACTATAATTAAAAACAAGGAACATATTCGAAGTTTCGCGAGTAAACTTACAAAACCTGCCAATTTCAAGCGAAACCGAGTTTCAAACAAAAATGTAAACAGTGCGGTGTTTAAGTGGTTTGTGTCTACTAGAGAAAAAAACATTCTGGTGTCGGAGCCGCTTCTACAGGAGAAAACACTGGAATACAGTCAACATTTAGGAACAACAAATTTTAAGGCCAGCACCGGCTGGCTTCATAAATTTAAAAAAAGGTAAAATTTACGTTATTGTATTAGACATACGTATACATATATGAAATTTATATTTTATTTTTTAAATTTAGACATGACATATCGCATAAGAATATCTGTGGTGAAAGTGCCACAGTGGATGATCGTCAGGTTAGTGATTGGATTCGAAGTGTATTGCCGGGGATTTTGGAGCGGTATAGCGAAGACGATACTTTCAATGCTGACGAGACAGGGTTATTTTTCAAATGTCTACCTAAGAAAACTTTAGCCATTAGAGACGACAAATGCTATGGTGTAAAACTTAGTAAAGATCGGGTCACATGCCTTCTAGCAACGAATATGAGTGGCACTGAAAAACTAAAACCTCTCATAATTGGCAGAAGTGCAAAGTCACGATATTTTAAAGGAGTAAAATGGCTTCCTGTAGATTACGGGAACAACGTAAAGGCATGGATGGCCTCTGAAATTTTTGAAAAATGGTTGGTTAAATTGGGCAAGCAATTTTCACACGAGAATCGAAAAATAATAATGTTTATAGACAATTGCCCTGTTCATCCTGCAATACAACAGAAGCTGAAGGCCATCAAATTGCAATATTTGCCACCAAACGGAACTTCCAAACTGCAACCTTTAGATCAAGGCATCATTAAAAGTTTCAAAGATCATCACAAAAGAAGAATCCTTAAAAAAACTTTATATGCATTAGAGAATAACGGTTCTCCTAGCATATCACTTCTCGACTGTGTGAGAGAGGTTGCCATGACATGGCATGTGGATGTTAAACAAAAAACCATTCAAAACTGTTTTAAAAAGGCTGGTTTTGGTAACGAATACGAGGACGAAGACGAAAGTCCCCTTGCTCAACTAAAAGAACGACTGCAAAATTCAGAAGATAAAGAATTTCCTGTTGAAGTAAGGCAAGATTTTGAAAACTATGTTGAGTTGCTAAATGTCGAGAATGTATCTCTTGACACTTATCTTGAAATTGATAGTAACCTCTTAACTACTGACTATCCGACAGACGAAGACATTCTAAGGAGTGCATCAAGCATTACAGATGAAGAAACCTCCGAAGAAAGCGATGAAGAAATTGTGGCGCAACCATCACACAAAAAATTTTTACAATCATTCGAGACACTAAAGAATTATTTTATGTCTCATGAACAAACATCCGATAAGACATATATGTTCATTAATAAAATTCAAAAATCGTATGAACACATCCGAGCGGCCAATGTTCGGCAACAGTTGATAACGGATTTCTTTAAAAAAACAATTTAATTATGCAATTGTTTTATGTACATGTACAAGTACATATTTGATACCTATGTATATATATGACAATTTTTGTTTAATTTCATACATATACATATAGTACATATATATATCCTAATGCATGTAGTTTGTATTTTCAGTTTGTTTTTAAATCATTTTTTTATTTATTTTATATATTATTGTTATTACATATTATGCTTTATAAATATATACATATAATGAAAAGTAAATTGTGAATTTTCTGTAACTCAAATTTTCTCTAACTCGAATTTTATTTGGGAATTTAGGTGGTTCGAGTTATGGGAGTTCCACTGTATATATATTAAAGAGTAGCGGCCTAAACTTCGATCCTTAAGGTACTCCAGGGATGGAGTAAGAAGTTCGAGATTTAAATCCACTAAAATAAACGTAATTAAGTCTGTTTAGAAGATGTGATCGAATTAATCTTAGGAAATTCCTGCTGATACCGAGAAAACTCAGCTTCTCCAACAACTTATGATGATCAATCAGGTCAAAAGCACGAGAAAGAATCAGTATAAATAACATCCAGTTGACCACCCCCATCGACGGTTTCAGCAATTGTTTGAGAAATCTGAGCCAAGTTAGTTACAGTGGATGTATTTGCCAAGAAACCATGTTGAGATTCAGAGAGATATGATTTAATACCATAAGAAAGACGTTTATAAATTAACACTTCAAAAACCTTCGCAAAAGAAGAAATTATAGCCACAGCTCTGTAGTTGCCAATATTGGAACTATCTCCCTTTTTCAAGATTGGAGAAATTCTGGCTACTTTCCATATATCAGGAAACGTACACGTGCGTAGGGCTAGATTAAAGATTATATATAGAGGAGTGGCAAAGATAGTAGCACAATCCTTCACAAAAAAACAATGAATGTTATCATCACCAGCTGTAAATTTGTTCTTTAAAGTCTTGATGCATTGTATTACTTCCTCTACCGAAACAGACTGCAAACTCAACGGCGGTAAACTGGAATCAATATCTGGAAGATGATAGTCTAAAGGCTCAGGTAGAAAAACACCAGGGAATAATGTGGCAAAAGCATTAGTCATCAATGTTGAATCACTGTATTCGTTGGTGGCATTTATTCATTAATTTTGACAAATAGTGTACTTCAAGTTACTTGTAAGTGAAATATTAATAGTTTTCTATGTAAAATCTAAACCATTTCAGCGCCTTCTTCCTTACCATCGTGAAGTCTAAAATCTTGCACCGACATTTTCGAAATTAACGAACTTACCGGAGATAAATACCGTGATAACAAAGTTTCTAGGTCGAAGATGGTATTGAAATAGAAAATATATATCTGAACTTAAGCGAGGTATTTAAATCTTACCGCAAAGGAGCTTTTGAAATTATAATTTTGTCTTAGCTTATTACTAAAAGTCTTAATTCAAGTTCCCATCAACTATGCATCTGAACGAATACTCTGTGAAATTGACAACCAAGCCAACTGAAAATAGTACAAGTTACGACAAAAGCTCTTATTGGCACAGACTGCTAGAGGTAAAGTTTATTTAAACGCTGTTTTGAAAATTATTTTGACAATAACACTGACCGTCACAAATTAGTACTTTAGAACTGCTGAAAGCAAGCTTGAACATAGTTTGAATAAATTTAAATATGGTTTACAATACAGTGCAAAAACTGTACATGAGCAAAGCCTGTTTTCGAACTGAAGAACGAATTGGGGGAATTTGGGAGCACAGCCAGAGTGCATGTTTGGTTTTCCAAAATTGTTTATAATTGCCTTTCTAATTGTGTTGGTGTATTTCATGAGACTGGTTCTGTGAGTCGTAAATCACGTCCTCGTAGACCAACTGCCCATTCGGAAGATGCTATAAATGTTATACGTCAACCCACAAAATGGACTTTCTTATGGAACATGCCAGAAAATTGTAAAGAAAAACTTACGTATGCGTTCGCATAAGATGCAATCACATTAGGCTATTTTGCAAATAATTTAATGAAGTCACAAAATGCTTTTAATGGATGTATGTATAATAAACATATGCTGCATTTAAAAACAAGCCAGCTAGTAACGAGATACCGCAAAGTTATTATATTTTCAAGTTCTTTAGATTTATGAAATTTATAATAATTTACAATTTATATTGAAAGGCATATAAAAATGTACATACTATTTTTCTTTTCAGGTTAGTATGATGCCGGATAAGGACAATGAAGTCGAGTTAATAGTAAGTAAATCTTATTTTTTAATGTCGGATAATATACCTGGTATATATGTATAAATTTCATTTGAAATACTCCCTTCTTAGATTTTAATACGTCTATAAAGTATCTTAAATAAATTTGAATATTAACAAGATAACCGATGAAGAAACTGAAGTTAGAGCTAGCTCAGTAAAATAACTACCAACAACGAAACAACAGCTGCATATATTCTTGTCAGAAACTTCGCTTCAAATTTAAATACCAGCTCTGTTGACTCTTTATTAAACACATAGCAGAAGCAAAGAAACTATAATACACAAATATTTATTTTATATTTGTAGGTTCTCGAACAAAGCGTAACACCAGAGAGTGAACAAAGCACAGTAAAATCTTTAGTAAGTGTTTTCGCGCATAAATCTCGCTAGTTTTTAAACTTTCCTGCATTTATGAAATTTAGGACGAAGTTACGCAGGCCAATTCAAAGTGCGATAAAGAAGTGCAAGTTTCCGTAAGTTCCGTGTGGTGCTTAACTTAATCTTATTTCGTGA
Organism: Trypoxylus dichotomus; assembly: GCA_023509865.1. Lineage (NCBI taxonomy): Eukaryota > Metazoa > Arthropoda > Insecta > Coleoptera > Scarabaeidae > Trypoxylus > Trypoxylus dichotomus. The sequence goes on from CM042081.1 coordinate 44,680,495, forward strand.
ATAGCAGCAAACGGTGAAGTATTTTAAATTGCATGCAACGCGGATAAGCGGGTCGTTTTTTTGTTTGTCTTAACCATTTATAACACATGGGCTGAAAAGTCCGGGGCCTAACAAAGAAAACACGCTTTTTTTGGTTCAAAATTAGCTTTATTCATCAACGTAATCTCCATCAAGAGCAACGCAATCATTCCAGCGCCGCTCTAACATTTCAATACCACTTTTGAAGAACGATTTATCTTTTGCCTCCAAATAGGCCTCAGTGTCAGCGATAACCTCTTCATTAGTGCGAAATTTCTTACCGGCGAACATTTTTTTGAGGTCTGCGAACAGCCAGTAGTCGCTGGGAGCCAAATCTGGCGAATACGGTGGATGTGGGAGCAATTCGAAGTTCAATTCATGTAGTTTTGCCATTGTTTTGATTGACTTGTGACACGGTGCGTTGTCTTGATGAAACAAAATTTTTTTCTTTGCCATATGCGGTCGTTTATTTGCAATCTCGGCCTTCAAATGCTCCAATAACGCTATATAATAATCACTGTTGATGGGATTTCCTTTCTCAAGATAGTCGATGAATATTACACCACGCACATCCCAAAATACCGAGGCCATAACCTTTCCAGCCGATTGTTGTGCTTTCGGGCGCTTTGGACGAGGTTCACCAGTTGCTGTCCGCTCAGATAACGATCGTTTGATTCCGGAGTGAAGTGATGGATCCATGTTTCATCCATTGTCACATATCGACGCAAAAATTCCGTTATGTTACGTTTAAACATGGCCAAACACTGCTCAGAATCATCAACACGTTCTTATTTTTGGTCAACAGTGAGCAAACGCTCCACGCATCCACTTTGAACAGAGCTTTCTCATAGTCAAATGCTCATGCAATATAAAGCCAATATGTTCTTTTGATATCTTTACGATGTCAGCTAACTAACGCAACTTCATTTTCCGATCATTCAAAATGATTTTGTGGATTTTTTTGATGTTTTCTGGTGCTACCGCCTCATTTGGACATCCACTGTGTTCTGCATCATCGGTGTCTCTACGACCACGTTTGAAGTCAGCAAACCAACGTTTTATTGTTGTTTCTGATGGAGCGGAGTGCCCATAACACTTTTCAAGCCATTGCTTCGCTTGAACGGTATTTTTTCCCATCAAGAAGCAGTGTAAAATTAAAACACAAAATTGTTTTTAATCCATTGTCTTGAAAATAACAAAAGTAGCGTGACTCTTAGCACAATAACTCACAAACTAATGAATAGAATATCATGAAATTTTAACAGCTGTCTTTTGAAGATTAGTACTAACTGAGAGAAAGGTGACTGCAATAAAACTAACGTCATCTATGTGTTAGGTCCGGGACTTTTCAGCCCATGTGTTACGTAAAATTTAAAGATAGAAATTAATGGGACTCGTTTATAGGTGCCAATGGTTGCAGATTGTTTACAAATCATTGATACCTCTGCTGTAAGTAACTGCAGCGACATTACACGAAGTTGAATACATTAAATCATTACTTTTATATCTTATTTAGGATGATAACAGTGAAGAAAAGGAAGCTTTTATTGAAGAAGTACACCTTTTCGTAAGTTTCTATTGTGAAACGTATGTTGCAAAGTTTAATCTTCATACGATTTTTCTTAGTTAAGAAACGAGTCGAAAAGTGCTGCTGCAGATATAAGAACTGAACCTGTAAGTGTCTATGTGTAGAGTGTTCAGAAATTAACCTTCTTGTTTCATTTGATGCTTGCAATAATATCGTTAAATCGTTGCACTGCCAGAAAATTAACACTTCTTGTGTGAAAACGTGTTCACCTCAAGATATTTGTTGAAAAATATGTTTATTTTCTGTCCCCAACCTTCGACAGTGTTTGTGTTACAGCTTCTTGGTGTTTCATCTTCCTGTTTCTTCATGTAACTTTCATATTCGAACATTGTTATATCTTACGGTACACCCAATGATGTGAACACGATACCCACCACAATGCTGCTAAAATACTCATGACATTGATGGGAGCATTTACTGGGAAGACAACGTAGGGAAAGAAAAATCACTAATACGCGGACATGTTTCTGCCTACCAGACGTCATCAGTGCGATTTTACACGTCATGGTAAGCATGAGAGAAATTTTACAAGTGCAGTTTTACCCAATGCACCTTTGCTGCGCGTCCTCTCTGGTTTAGCAGTCGATGAGGTGCTCAGGAGAGGGTGGGGTCTGTGAGAGGTACCGAATACCTTTTCTTGACACTAGATAGCGCTACGATATACTCACTTTTGGCTGTCCGTATATTCAGAGTATATTGGCAGAGGGGGAATTTGCAATGTGCGGTTGAGAAAGTCGCTCGAAATCGCACTGATACCGCCGGGTAGGCAAAAACATGTCTCTGTGTTAGAGTTCATATCTCCCCTCACATTGTCTTTCTTGTAAACAATCCTACCAATGGCATGAGTACCTGTATTTAGTAGCATTGTATTAGGTACTTTTCCTGTTTTTGTAATCCTTTACATGGTTGTGCAATTCACAGATGTTGGAGTAAACATCATACAAATTAATTCGGAATGCAGCTTTTCAATAGTACATACCTGCGATACCTATATGATGCCCGCGATAATTGTAAATGCTGTCTAAAAACGGCTCTGGACTTCATAGTCTTCCACATTCCGTTCAGACATTTACCTTCACATCCAAAGACTGATCAACTTCGATCCAATTAATACATATCGATACGACAATGCAATACTGTAACAGTTGATTTCTTGTCTTGAATTACTTTCACGTCTTAATTATATACTAATAACTACATTATCGTATCATACACATCTACGGTGACGTTTCAAACTGGAAAAGTACTAGTTTGTAGGCATATAAACCAGAGTTATGCAATTGATTTGTTATTGCTGACGTTGATATTAGTCTTCCAGATTTTACAGGCTCCTTTACACTCTGCAGTAATAGAAATAGAAACTAATAGCTTTTACGTATACAAGCCAGAGCTATGCAATCGATTTGTTACTATTTGCGTTCCAGTGGTAGCAGCAAATTTACTTGCCTTAAAAGTGTATGTGACAGTTAGGACAGGTATCGATCATCTGTTGTTCTTTTTAATGTTGGTCGGCCTTACCTGTATATTCGTCGGACATTTCCAATTTTCAAAACGCGGTCTGAAATCTAAATTACGTTTTGGCTTACTCCCAAATCTTCAACATGTTGGTGTATGCTTCCACATTCCAATTGATCTGGGGCTTTTCATCTCTAGCAGACCATGGTGCTTTTCCATTTTAGACGACACTCCAAATTGCAATTCTGCGTTACTAATCACTAGGGTTGGCCAAATTTTCGGCGCACCAGATCCGAACTCACCCGCACGCACAACCGATACGAAAATTGACCGAGTTCGTTGGACTAATCTTTCTCCGTTTCCCTGCTGTATATCCAACTTTCGGTTACCTGGCACGCCAAAGATTTGGCCAACCCTACTAATCGTAAAGGTGAAGTTTTAAATACTGACCGATATGAATGTTGAAATGCGCTTTTATGCATGTGCGTATTTGACTTCTTATTTGAAGAAAGTTAACAACAATTTCAGGAAATGTTTATAAGTGCTACATTAATCATGCATTAATGTTTTGTGCAGTGTAGTATAAATCCTCCAATACTTTTGATTGTGTTACCTTTTATTCATTACTTTCACGTTCTTCAAAAGACTTCCCCAGAAACCAACGGCTATGGTCAGTGACTATTATTTTAATGCTAAATACACATACTAATATACCCACATTGTATACACATTTCCATAACTCCTTTGCTTAATATCAATATCATTACAAACCTTTGTTTTCCCTAGAACTACTTGCGTTAAAGATCTGCCTTCACACTAATATATCAAAATATTGTAAATGCATTCCTAACAGAATATTTGTTATCTCGTATATGTTTGTTGTTTGATATTGGCATACAATGATTGTATTCAGCATGATGCCCTCTTTTCTATAGCATCGTACTTCCATAATATCATCATTTATAGATTGCACGTGAAGATCCGATACTGCTTCAACCTGACGCAGAAACAGGCTCCGAAAAGCGACGATCTTTTATCCAAGAAATGCATGTATTTGTAAGTCTATTATGTTCACTGCAGTGGCTACTATACATACGAGCTTTTTTTACTTTTTCTTTAGCTCAATAATGATAATGCGATTAACGACGAATTAGACATTGAAATCGTAAGTAGACGTCCTGTAGATGTGCGATTAAAGTTAGCTTTGATTTGTATTGATATTTATTACAGTTATTCTTTTGTATTAACAAGGGGGTTAGTTATCTCTTCTCTTATAACAAGACAAAAGAAAACTTGACTTTAAATATTATTTAAAATTAACAAAATAACAAATTTTATTATTTCTACTAATCTAATTCTAATTTTTACGATGAGAAGGATAATCATTTTTTGATCCCAATATTTGGCGCGATGTGCTACCTAACTGCAACTAAACTATCTGCTCTTCTAAATTTAGTTTTTATATTTAATTCTTAAAAGCCGTTACTGCATCTAAGCTTGTCTCTAGAAACAACGCAAGTATTATCTCCATCAAAAAGTATGGGACACCCAGCATATCGTCCTCGAAAGGACATTCATTGCTAACAGTAGCCCTGCTCGTTGTATTATAATTAAGACTGCGGAAAAGGGTGCTGATTAGAAATAGTTAATGTAATTACTGAACATTTTAGTTTGATTGTGTTCTTGATGTAAACTCTACATTAACACAGGCTGCATCAACAAAAGAATCAAATTAAAATAGTAACCAATTACATTAATTATTTTCAATATTGGTAGTAATCAAGGCGCATATTATAATGAAGCAGATTAAGTGAATTGTATATTTGGCATGCCCACTCAAAAGTTATTATTTTCTGTGATAATAAGCTAAAATCATTGATTTACTTACTCTGCTAATATTATTATTTAATAAATTTAATAAGGCGGTGTGTATATACATACGTATATATCCACTTACTTGATGTAGCTGTACTAACCTAATTAATAGCAGAAGTATATCGCGCTACCAACTGGTTTGAAATGAAAAAAAAGAGTATACACACAAGTGGATATGCACATACACCTATCACATAATCTTAGTTGTTTAAATTGGAGACATTAATATCTATAATTAAAAATACTATTAGCAGAATCGACCTTCTACATCAATTCGACAGGCAGTAGCTTCTATTGCTTCTCACTTAGAAAGCTCGTCTGTTTTTCAATTTTTTTTTTAATTCTCTATACAGGCACAACTGCGTTCTGATGAAACTTGGCTCTTCACTACAAGTCCTACCGATAAAACTGATGATATAAAACTGGATGTAAGTTATCTATTTCGATTATTGTATGATATGAGGTACACTATCACTATTGCTAACAAAAAATTGAATGTTTTTTACCTAATGAATACATAAGTATACATACAGTCATGTGCACGAACATAGCAGTAGTCTTAATTTGGCTCAAAGATTGAACTTTTTATTTGTACATATTAGGTAACTACAATGATAAATAAATCTCTTAATATAAAAGCGAAAATAAAACTGTTTATATTGTAGGACATAGAAAATAAATGAGGATTAAAATAGCAGTCATTTCAAAATGCTATTCATTCATTTTTATTTAGGTAATTAGATTGAATTGCCTATGTAAAGGGATTACGCCGTACCATGAAAAACACCCCCACAGCAAACGACAATCTACTCTGTATTTGATTTTTATTTGATAATAGTACCTTTCCAGGCTTTCCTGCGCGCAACTTTGCTTGAATCAATCTTCGCCTGATAGTAATTGCAGTTGAACTTATGAATGGTGTCTTCTTTGCACAAGTTATACTGTTTCTGTCTTCTCTATGACTACTTTTCCTTGTCCCTCCACGATTTTTCTTCACTTTTCTTCAGTTCTTGGCGTTTACAATCATATTCGCAGAGTAAGAAAGCGTTTCTTGTATAAAGGTCACCCATATACATCTATCAGATACATCTTCTAGAGCAGATTCAAAGAATGGTAAAATTACAATTTTTTTGGAATTTCCGAAAAAATATCGGTCTCGGAGGGAACTTGAACCCAACATCTCTATAGATTCAAAGGTGTTTGAAGTTCAGGATCTAGGGAAACAAATATATTTTACTGCAGCTAGAACAAATATCGCCCTCCAGTCCCCAATACATAGAATGTGTAGCAGTTTCAACTCTATGGAGTTAGTTGAGTTAGATATACATACCTGCAGTTTACCGTCTCTTTTGACATTGTGTAGACCACAGATGCATTATACATAGCTGAATTCTTCTTTGTTCTCCTTTTTTCTTAACCACTCGTGAACTATTTTTTTTTTAATTAAAGCGATTTGGATGTAACTACGGATAGACCCCAGTATAATGTATTTAGTTATAAGTTTATTGTAGTTTGATCTACCTTAGTTGTTTACTTATAGGTAACTTGTTTTTACATGTGCACATTAATTATTCAACTTTTGCCTTGTAATTGGATATTATTTATCTGTTGGACAATAAAGCATTATTATTATAAACTTGCAGCTTCTCCCTCTTTTAATGAGATGGAGTATAATTTCACATGAAGAATGTTTTATCCTGCCTATATTATAACAGAAGTGGATAATTACAAAATGGTTGTATTACACTGCAACAAACAGAACTTTATACATCTGCATTTACGACCAGCTATGGTACTGCTATTTCTATGCATAGGCAAATAACAGCGCGTGACTGGAAAACTCACATTCGGTACTTTACCGGGATCAAATATATTTTGGCATTTTAAATAATTTTAGTATAGTTGCATCAGAATTGTCTGTTGTAAATGTGATTGATAGGTATTAATTTGGGATTGTTATTTTCCTGCACATGACTGTATGTCTACAAATTTCTTAGAATATCTGCGTAAGAGAATTTCATAAGTATGTAGGTTATGTTACTAGTTTTATGTGCAAGGCCATTGCTCGATAATTTGATACATTATCGAAGTTAATCCTTGATACATATAATTACTTAAGGTATGTAAATTGAGGACATTTTCTTAGGAGTAGTAGGTTAGTTGTTATTTTTTATATTGGTAAATCAATAACACATCAATAACTGTTAATATTTACTTCTAGTCACATAAATCAGACTTAATTTCGTAGAAAGTATAATTAAACGACGCTTCATCTAACCTGGAACTTATTTTTGAATAGAGCAACGGTATGATTTACAAAAAGAGAATATTTTCATCAAATATTTTTCAATAAGTTTGTACTATTGTATTAACAATGAGATTAAAACGTAAACGTGCTTCACACCAGATATCTGTGTGAATATAATATATACCTTTTTTCGAATTATGCTGCAACGCCGATTAATGTGATTATTAATGCAGCTACCATATCATACCAGCAAACCAGTGCCTTCGAACAGCTTGTGTGTAAAATAGCGTACGTGGTTTATTCAAACTTTGAAAGAATTGTGATATTCTTTATAATGTATCATTTTTTGTCTACAGTGTAATTATATCAGAAGAAAGTTGTTTTAGTGTCAGAGTTACTAAGGATGGATACAAGCTTATAAAAGAATGTCTCGACTTAATTTGTAATGGTGCAAAAATGTTCAGTGTGAAACATTAAAAGTACAACATACAAATATAAGAGAGTGGCGAAAAGCTTATAATAACATGGGCTTGTTGAGGTTGATGTGATTTATATGGACGTTTCTGCAGCTTTCGATTCTATCGATTATGGAATGTTGTTATTAAAACTTAGTGTTTTGGATCTGAGTACAATTCTTCTTCCGTCTTATGATTTCTTACCTTACCAATCGATAGAATTAAGTTTAGTACAACGGTACCTATTCTTACGAATTTGTTTCTACTTCCGACGTTCCTCAGGGCTCAAACTTACGCTCTTTATTACCGACCTTGGCTGTCACGTGTTTTCTTACTCGAAAGATATGAAAATCTACGCATCTGGATATTGTCTCCTTGCAGCTTAATTTAAATTATCTTGTAGATTGCTGCTTTATTAACAGATTAAGGATTAACGTGATTAAATACTCTTCAGTCTCATATACGAGGAAGAATAATGTAATCCCATCCACTTATACGATAGGTAACTCTCTGGTTCTAACGTCTAGCTTCTTCAACGATCTCGGTAAATTTTTGTGTGACGTTGAACTGAGATATACTTCTGATATTGAAAAGCCTTGTACTCTTGGGGGGTGCGTCTAGTAGTAGGTAAATACATACTAATTTAGCGGCGGCTCTCGAATTTTGCCGTATTTGCTGCAGTTACGACCTTGCAGCTATCTGCTTCAACTGTTTTTAAGACAGTTTTGAAACAACTTCAATTACCTATTTTTCGTCATCTAAATAGACACTGTTAGTTGCTGGTGGCTTAGCACATAGCGAGCTTGGCCACCAGCCTCGGACATCCGGATTCGAATGCCAGACCTGTTGCTTCTTACATTTCAGTTTTCTTGTAGTTTCCATCGCTTCATGACGAATTCCGAATATTCTATGGCTCACCACGAGCATAGCCGTAATAATAATTCATGGAGGGTCAATACCTTTGCTTATTGAGCAAAACTGTTAGCGGATGTAAAGGCATGGATTGCTATTATTATTGTTTTTATTATTACTTTACATTTATATATTTTATTTCATTCCTATAATGAAGGTTACTTAATCATGAAACGGTTTTAGTTTGTATAAAAAATAATTACCTCCGAATTATTTATATAAAATCTTTTGAACATGAAACCAGTACTTACTTTACAAAATTTGCAAATAACACATTAAAGCATTTACAAGCAACTATACTGTGGAATAAACGGAAATTTTATTACATGCCTACTTCATCTTGTTACAGAAAAGACACCAAATAATGGTTTAGAAAGGTGTTGTCTTATATTTAATCTTATTCTTTACCTTCAACAATTTCGGCGTTATTTCTGCCATAAACTTTCTCTCTTATGAAAATTTATTTACTTTTGCATTATCTAGGATGATTATCCAGCGGAATTCGATCCATTTAATCAAGAAATACAGAACCTGAATGAGCAAGATAGTGAAGTAACAGTAAGTGATAAAAAATGAAAAAAAAAGGGAAGTTCATACTATAATTCTGTAATTTTTAGAGCAATGGTGATAAAAGCGAAAACGATAAAGAAGTTGCTGTAAGTTCCGTGTGTGTTTTAAATCCATTACCATAACTGTCACTAATTAATACATTGCGTGTTTTCTTTTATGGATGTTACGTTGGATCTAACCTGCCCCTAGTTTTCTTAACGGACAGTTTCACGTACTCAAACAAATATGGTCTCCATCACTGAATCTCATTTTTCCTGTTGTTATTATAGATCCTGATGGCAAAAGAAGAAATCAACAGAGATTTAGCTGTAAGTTCTGTGTGAAATGTAATTGTACAACAAAATACCAACAATTAACATCATCGGGTTAACTAAATTACGTTTAATCTTCTACTGGTGATGTGGTGCCATTGAGATACTGTCTCACCATTTACCTTTAAGTTAGCAGTACCTATGTTGGCACATACAGACAGGGACACAGTTATTAGGCATCCCCATTTTTTTCAATTATCTTTAAGATAAACAAATGAACAAATAACACAATTGAGGGCAGTAAAACTTCATCTAACATGCCCCATATCATGACACTACCGCCACCATGTTTGGTGGTAGGCACCACACAATCGGTATGGTATTTTTCACCATGCCTCCGACGTACTAGCACGGCACCAGGTGTACTAAAAGTCTGTAATAAACCTATCCAGTTAATTCTTTCAACTCTCCATTTTTTTTAACACAATTCATTTAAATTTCTATAAAATAGTTACCTTATACTGAATATAATACGATTAATTATATTTACCTCTGTATTACATTAATCTGTCCAAATCACATTCGCCCAGTCCTTCTCTCTCCACGATTTGTGTTTATGGGCCCATGCTAATCGTTTATTTTGGTTTACGTCCGACAGCCACGGTTTCTTTCTAGATGGTAGACTGACTTTTCTAAGACGTCTACTTACTGTTTTAGGCGACAAATTACCGTTTAGTTGACGATTTAACGCGCCAGCCAAATCTGTTGCCGTTTAACGGTGATGTTGTAGAGAGTGTCGTTGTAACCCCCGGTCCTCCCTTTCTATCGTTTTACGTTTTGGACCTCTTCTCGGTCTTGATTTAGTATACCCTGTTTCTTGGTAGCGCTTGAGAGTTATTTGTACGGCGCACCGTGAACATTTTACTTTTTTACTAATCATCACTTGGGATAATCCCTCGGCATATAATGTAATAATTTGCGCACGTTGTTGAAAGTTCTTTAGATTTCGGCATTTTCAGTTACATACACATAAACTAATCACGAATAAATATTTTTATTTGCTAATAACAAACGCACATATCATTTAAAATAAAAACACTGATGTTCCCCTGTCACTTTACCGAACTATACTAAGTGTTAAATACAATTAGAACCGCAAATACAGCAATAAATGTAATAACAACGGTATTCCTCCAACCAACCCTTCTACTTATACTACGGATATTTCTAAGAAGCGGCAGGTAAAGATTATTTGACTATTAATACCACTATATTAAAACATCTAAAGGGTGCCTCATATTCATGTCCCTCGGTGTAGATCATTACAACAACACAAGATGTAGTTTTGATTCAACTATAAACTAAATTTGGCGCCACGTCACGATATTGAGAATATCGCTTTATTTTGTAGTTGTTTTATATTTCCTCTTACAACTCCTATCATTTGAAAAGTATAAAAATTATATCACACCAGACTGTTACAATATATGGTATGCGTAATGTATATATATATCTGTAACACAGTATCATTCACGCACCTTCATATTCAAAATTCTAGAAAGCTTTTAAGGATTCAGTAGCACCACGTCACCGGCTATGCCACATAATTTGTACGTCACTAGTAGAAGGTTAATAGCAGTATAAGGCATAAAATCCCATTTGTACTATAAAAAAAACTAAATTTGTACCTGATATAATTTTTTGTCAAACTTTCTGATTCTTATTTATTACCGTTATAGACCTTGTTGGCTGAGGATAGCGAACCAGAAGCCGAGATAGAATCCGTAAGTCCCTATGTGATTCAGATTAAATACAAGCTTCCATATTATCTGCCTAGATGTAAACAGAATAGAAATTAGTGTACTAACGATGCAACGATTAAATGCGCTGTTGGTTAGCCATATATACAAAAGCCCCTACTAAAGATCTGTAGAATGCCCAGCATAATGTTCCATTGTGAATTAATAACTCATCCGGTGGCACTAACTATAGAGCTTATAATAATTAACCAGAGCATTCATGTTTCTATCAAAGTTGGACAATGTATGTAGTGTGTTAATGAATACCTATTCAATCACAATTTGTTTGCCATGCGTATACTAATTAACTAATTATCTTTTTAATTATTTGCTTGTTTGTTGTTATTTGTTCCTTCCTAGTGTAGGCCGTTCTGTCGGTAAGGATTAACGTACTCTAAATTTGGTCACTTCTCGGTGGAGATTATAAAGGAACTTAGAAAGACCTAGATAGCAATGTAAAAAAAAACGTATTGTTACACTTATAATAAGAAAAAACATAATCCAGAACTTATTACTGCCAATTTGCATATGTCTACACGGTCTGACATTTAAATAAGTCGCAGAACACTTTCCGTCATGTATTAAACGGTAGCAGCATTAGATACACACAGGTTTCCTTTTTTTTATCGGTTGTGAATGACCCAACGGAGTTATAAGCTCTTTTTAGCTTCAGGAGTCTTAAGGTGTAGGAAAGTGCGTGTAAAGTGTTCCTGAGCTTTGTTTCTGCACCCCCTCGCCATAAAGGGTGAAGCGCCGTTAATTATTTTACCAACGGCGAATGGTGACTCTGGAGCATACCGAACCCGCCCGAAAAGTACCGCTATTGTACTCGTCGGACGCTGGTTTCGAACGCACGACACCTGAATTGCAAAATTCAAGTGCTGGTTCTCTTACCACTGAACCACCGAACGGTTTTTAACACACAAAACCTGGATATCCACTAAAAGTTCGAGAAATCATTGCTATAGATAGGAATTTCACTGTGAGGATGTTAAATGAAGAATTAAATACCAATAGAGGAACTGTTCGACAAATTTCGACGATGGATTTGGGTAAAAGAAAGGGGTGTGCATGCTTTGTTCCGCATCAGTTAAATGAAGACTAAAAAATCGCTCATGTAGAGCATGTAGAAGTACCACGCAAACTACTGAAGATGATCGAGATTTTTTTGGTTCTACCATCATTGGTGATGAGACATGGTGCTTTGAGTATAACCCTGAAACTAAACGCCAATCTGCACAATAGAAATCCAGAGGCAAGTCAAAACTACAAAAATTGCTCTTTCGGAAGTCAAGACTGATTTGACCTATATATATGGTGGCGCACAGGAACGGGAAATTTTGAACGTTATAGTTGTCAGCACTGTAGAACCGGCAGTTGTTCGTAACGTCGCACAATTGTTGTGAACGCATTGCCATTTAGTAATCATGGATCGTTGGACTGGTGCGGAACGTGCAGTAGCTGTGAGAGCGTTTTATAAAAATGGTGATAGTGCGACTGCCGCGCAGAGAACATTTCGATAGCATTACCACCTTGGACGTCATGTACGTGTCCCATCTGCGCATGCGATTACAACGTGGTTGCGTAATTTTGAAGAAACATGATCTGTCTTGAAAAAGAAAGCTCCAGGTGGCATTCGAACGGTACGTACCCCAGAGAACATTGAGGCTGTTAGAGCTGCAATCGAGTCCTCGCCGCTTCGTTCCACAGCATGCATCTACGCTAGGGTTGCAGATTGTGCAACAATTACATGAACGAGTCCCAGCGTGACGTATGGAGTTTAGTAGGCAGATATTGGCTAAAATTAACGAGGACGAGAATTTCGTTGGTAACATATGGATATCAGACGAAGCCCATTTCCACCTGAACGGTTTCGTAAACAAACAGAATTTTCGTTATTGGGCCCAGGCCAATCCTTGTGAGTTACACCAGCGACCACTGCATAGCGACAAGGTCACAATATGGTGTGCTGTATCATGTCATGGTGTTGTCGGCCCTTATTTTTTGCACGTGAGGATGGTAGTGTAGCGACAGTAACATCCACTCGATATGTTGAAATGCTTCAAACATTCTTTACACCGAGACTGTACGAGCTTAATCTTCACATGGAAAACCTGTGGTTTCAGCAGGACGGAGCCACGTCACACACTGCCCGACATTCGATGGCAGCAGTTCGTCAATTATTTGGAAGACGCATTATTTCACGTAACGGTGACATTGAATGGCCTGCGCGACCCCCTGATCTTAGTGTGTGCGACTTCTTCCTGTGGGGGTATCTTAAAGGCAAGGTGTACCGTACACGACCTACAACAATCCATGAACTGAAGGAGAACATTTAACAAGAAATCACTGCCATTCCCCAAGATTTGCTACACCGCGCATTCCAGAGTTTTCATGACAGGCTGTTATAGTGTGAACGCCGAATGGGAGAACATCTTTCCGATGTCATCTTTAAAAAGTAAAGAGACACTTTTGGACATTTTGATTGTAAAAATATAAATGCCATGCTGCATACATGCACTTTCGTTAATAAATTACTAGTTTTATGAATTTTTTCGTGGAAATTACGTTATTTCAAAATTTCCCGTTCCCCTGCGCCACCCTGTATACATGTATCTCGGTAGCTCGTCTTGCTGTAATCAGGTGTAGACCGTTAGCGGAAACAAATTAAGTTGACACACTTAAAACACATAACCAATTTTATTTACTCGCACAATGTATGATTTACAATTCGCGTTTGGATGTTTTATAAATCGAGATGTTACTCTGTTGAAGTTACGATGAGTTCTGTTGAACTTGTGATATGAAATGAGTTACGTGAAGTATCTGAAGTTACACCGCGTACTGTCTTACAACGTGTATTTTTGGTTATTTGAAAGCAACTTGGTTTTGAATTAATGAGCAACGCTATGCTATCTATATCTAATTGTTCTTGTAGATAAATTTTCCAGACATTGGTAATGATTTCATGGTAATAATTAGAAAGCATAATAGTAATAAATATAATAAATCTACCTAATTTAAGCAATACTAATTTCTGAATACATACAGATTTTGATTACAATAGCAAATGATATACTAAATATGTCCGTATAAGATGAGTGAAAAGCAGAACTGAATGCAAGATACAAATAAGTGAACCGTAATACTAGGAAGGTATTAGATATATAAATATAAAATAGAAACTCGTTCGGCTGGACCCGAACAAAGATAATGCTGATTACTTCTTATGATTCGAAAGGTATTGTCCATAAGGAATTTGCTTGTTTTATAGGATCAAATACAGCGTTATAAACTATGATCGCCAGATTTTCGTCCATTCCTCTAAATGGTGTATTTAAGAAGTACACAATTTCCTTTGCAAAACCTTGAAGAAATTTTACATTAATTTTAAATTGATTTAAATTAATCGCTTTAATTAAACTTTTTTACATCTGGTCCAACTCCGTAGTAAACAAAAAAAAACGCTGTTTACCAACGAGTAAACTCTTTCGTATTATACCAGTCTCAATAAACCAGATTAAAATTCCATTTAGTTGACTCGCACAACCTCCTATACATTTTCATACATCATACGTACCGGTTGGGAAATTGGTGTCAATGTCAGTAAGCGAAGAAAGAAAGCAGGCGGCTACGGCGTCAATTGTCACGCCACGAATGTCGAAAACAAGAGGGGCGCGACGAATCGAAATAAAAGTCGACGGAAAATCGAAGCACGAATAGATATAACTAAACGGATTGTAGATACGTTGAAAGAAATTATGTCAACGCCAGTGGTTCTGACTCGTTGCTTTTCGTTTTCATATGCGACGCAGTAGGCCGCGTTTTGCTTCTTTGGAAAAACGTCGACGGAAAGCAAAAGCGAAATTAGTAGGCTACGTATAATAGCGCTAGCTATAGAGAATAATAAATCGGTAGATAGGTGTGATTGAATTCTGAAGATATACGAATGTATCCATACGTGTTTCGTATATACATTGGAGTTCATAAATTTGATCCAATCGTAATTTTATATTGTATTTTTCTCTTTGATGCGAATTTTGTTTCTCTCGCTGTTTTGCGTTTTTCTATTAAGTGCTAAAGTTTTAATTTTTTTTTTAATCGTATGTCCTTTATACCTTGCGGTATCGGACTATTTATTCTCTTATTTTTATCTTCCACAGGTGAGCCAGTTGTTTGGCTTCAATCCATCCCATACTTCTCTTTTCCAATGTTCTATACACCTGCTCCTTCCAGGTGTTTCGGGGTCTACCTATTCTGTTTTTGCCCTCTGTTTTGGCTTCAAATATCCTCTTTGTGATAAGATCTTCTTCCATTCTGTGTAGATGTCCATCCCAGTTGTCTCTCTTCTATGGCCACTTCTACTGGTTTGATACCCAGACTATTAGTGATTGTCGTGTTTCTGATTCTGTCTCTTCTAATTACTCCTTCTATTCTTCTTAGGAATCTCATTTCCATGGGCGTCACTCTGCTTTTGATTCTATTCGTGGTTATCCATGACTCACTGCCATATGTTAATGTTGGTCAGACCACTCTTTTATACACCTCCGTCTTTATTTTTTTTTGGTATTTCTTTTTTATCCAAAAACGAATTTCTCAATATGTTATATATTTTTGCGGATTTCACTATCCTCTCATTTACCTCTTTCTCTATCTTCCCATTGTCTTCAATGATTGTTCCTAAGTAGTTGTAACTTTTAACTTGTTCCAATGCTTTTTCCCCGATTTTGATGCTATGTTTTCTTTCTTCTGCTGCTATTATCATTGTGTTTATCTTCATGTTTATCTTTGTTAGTTCTTCTTGGTATATCTTCAAGTTTTGCTGTAATGGCTCTTCCGAGTGTGCTATCAGTACCATATCATATGCAAACATTAGTTCCTGTACGTTAATTGCATTCATTTTCCAGTTTGCTACTTTCCTATTTTTTCCTTTTTGTTTAGCTTTTTTAACAGCGTCGTCTATTAATATAGAGAATAACAATGGACTCAATACGCATCCCTGTTTTAACCAATTGTAATTCATGAATTCGTTACCCGTTATTTAAAATTAAAACCTTGCGAATGTGGTTATTCTCCTAACCGATTCGTTAAAATCATGACAACCTGCTGCATTAGTATTTTTTTTTAAGTAAAAGTGATGAGTACACTTATAACAATGGGTAATTTAGACTGCCATTGTAGAATATGTTTTAAACAAAGTAATGTGATTTACTGAAAGTGTTGAGATGACATGTAAAAATGCATTGCGTTAACTTTGTGTTTCAAATATAATGAATGAGATGAAACCAACTTCACCAAACTATTATGCTGGTTCAAATGGTACATAAAAGCTACTACAGTTGAAAATTTTGAGCATTAACTGATACCTTGCGCGAGTATTGAAAGCTGTGCTAAAATTTGTACCATCGTTCTATGTGTTTCACAAATATCCCTGTTTGGAAGTGTGAAAATTTTTCTTTGTAAAAACTGAACTTTCTTTGCCATCTCTTTTAAAATTTATTCATTGCAGTTGAAATTTTCATCTATCATCATTTAACAAGGTAACTCTAACACTTTCAATTTTTTACTTGTTTAGAATGATAACTATATTTTCATCTTGTAACTTACATATTATGCCATCAGTGCCAAGAGTAATATAATTACATTTATTAACACAACCGAACCTAGATTGCAACTAGATCTTTATTTATTTTATCCACCATGCCATGCAAATTATTGCCTTAAATGTGTAGCATTTTTATAGGATAATGTTTTACAAAGCTTATAATATCGTTGATATACAATATAAAGAAAAGTGGCCCTAAGACTGTATCCTACAGTATCCAATAACTAACCTGTCCGCTATTAAAAATGTTATTACTAAATTTTATTTTTTGTAGTCGATCTCTGAAGCATGAGCTGAATAACTCATGAATCTTTCCTTTGGGTCCAATCTTATACAATTCTTATTCTTTAGTAATAAATCTCTGTTTATAGTTTCAAACGCACTATCCATATTATTATACTAGTGATTACATACATTCAACGGAACAGTTCCACATGAATGAGTACTACTAACACCTGATTAATAGGTCAAAATCGTTCAATTCTTATAGTGTTCTGTATTTTTTGTACCGGCGTTATCAGAAAGTACTTCCACTCCTGCAGAAAGATTCAGAAGTTAACGATGTACTAATAATATCTAAAAATCTGTTTCCATTCATACTAACTGTATTGCACATGCGTACGTATAAGTCAAATAATAATAAACATTAACAAACTAAAAGTAAGCTATGCTCCCTTCTCATCGAAAAATCAGTCTCTTGTTTTATTAACTGCTCGAACAATTCGAAGCATTCTTTCAGCGTATCTCGAGGAATATTCTTCCACACCCTCTGCAATACCGTCCGGAAATGAGTCCTATAATTCGTCTGTCCAGTTTGTCCCATAGAAACTGTATTGGATTAAGATCTGGACTCTAGAGAGGCCAAGTCATTATTTTTAATATTCCTTCATTCTCTGCAGGAGCGAGGTAGATTTTTGCATACTAGCGACGTGTGCTTCGGATCGTGCATTAAATCAAAATAGCTGACTGTTAAGCCAAATCCGCATGGTAGAGTATTTTCTTCTAATATCTCGCGATAATTCTCCTTTCTTATTATTCCATCAATATTCACAAAGTCCCCTGTTCCACTTAATGAAAAACAACCCCACACAAGAATGGAACTACCACATTTTCTCGTCTTTTAAGTGTCTGACAAATGCTCTGCGTTGTGACCAAACACTTATTTTGACTTATCTGTCCATAGTACGTTTCCCTATTATTCTATTATCCAGTCTTTGTGAGTGTTAGTCCGCTGGAGACGTTTTTGTTTATTACTACGACGCAGCAACGCTTTTCGTGTAGCAATACGGACGTGGAGGTTTGCTTCTTTAAAACGCGGTTTCACTATGCTAACAGATATCTTCCGGTTTCTAGCCCGATTCATTTTCGCCATAATTTTAGGGGCCGTGAATCGTGTATTCTTCTACTAAGCAATTTTATGCATTCATCGTCGCCCCAGGATGTTCCTGGAGGACGTCCTGGTCGACTTTTCCTAGCAAGTGTACCAGTTTGTTCGAAGCGGCGAATAGTTAAATTTACTATAGATTTTTTACATGAAGTCACCCGGAAAAATTCCGTACTGAATGTCCATATTAAAGTAGGGTTAATATTGCTGATAATATTTCAACCCTAAGCGGTTTTCCGCAAGGCATTTTTACACAGGAATTAAAATTATTTACTCGCACAAAGAAATAACAATATCAAGCTACACGTAGCGTTATCTAATGATAAACTAAACTCACTGTTATTGTAATTTATGGATACTTTATGGGGTAAATACCATCTCTGCAGAAATTCAGTCAATTCGTAGAATTCTGTATTAATTTATAGTGTCATTAAATTTCTATCCGTATATTATTTAAAATATCTATATCTGGTATTGTTTGTACTGTACCTAATTATTTCACGATTTTTAAAAGTAATATTCTAGTTTCGTTATTTATCAGTGCCCATTCTATTATTAGCTGTGGTGTATATCTTCTTCTGTTAAGATAGATCCATCGTTTTAAAATTATAAAGCTGCGTCTAGTTCATTGGTTGAGGTAGTATTAAAACCTTCTTTCTTCCTAAACTCCTTAATTTTTATTAATAATACTAATTTTTAAACCTAACAGTGATCATATTAAAAACTAAATTAAATAAATAATAATTGTATGATTATCCGTTCAATCCAGGAAACAAACTGATCTAAATGAAAATCACTTGGGTTTCGCAAAAGTAATTTCGCTAAAAGCACTTACCAAGGCCAATGTGAAGCTCTTGAGATTACACATCCGAACAGATAAATCAATAAGCATTTGGAAAGAGATATACTGCCAACGACATTCTGGACATCGTTGTCGAAGAAACGAGATTTATTTAATTCCATTCTAGAAAATGTCTCAACGTATGACGTTCAACTAGAAGCATAAAATACAACCGACAAACTCTAAGAAGAGGATACCCTAGTCCGGGTGTTATTTATATCTATATACTTGATAAGATAAAGGACATTTGTTCCAGTGCAATAAGACTGCATAGAAATTTCTATTTTGTGTGGACGGAAGCCAAAAAGTCGATAGTCATGGTCAAGTTGATCGTATTTCTTCAAATTGTTTCGTGGTTGATTTCATTATGTAACACTAGTGTCTCTTTAAATTTCATTACATAGGAAAATGTAATCAATCGAAGCAAGAACAGCAAACAACCAATGGTCAATTTTATTTTTAAGTTAGTCGATCAACTAGCAAAGGCTGTTGGTCTATTAACAGGGTAGTGCATACGAAATAAGCTTGTATCTTAGATTTATCAAAGGAAACCTGTAGGTGGATTCTGTAAACCACGGCTTGTAAGAAATTAAATTCAGACATTGAATGCTTTGCTAAGACGTGCCCCGACTGCGGTTTTAAATTAAACTCATCTTAATATTTTACGAGGGTAAGCTGAAAAATTCGGTAACTGAAGCGAAGTAAAGAGCAATATTTCAATTGAATGTATATTATTTTTCGATATAATCTCCATCAAAGTTCAATACATTCATCTAGTCTATTCTCAAGTTCCTCTATACTTTCATAGTACTCATTTTCCTCGAGCTTCTCATAATGATGATTCACTGCAGATATCAGCTCCTCATCCGAAGCAAATCTGCGCTGAGGTGTTTCTTAAGCTTGGGGAAGAGATGATAGTCCGACGGAGCTAAATCCTGTGAATAATGAGGAACGAGCTTTAATTTGGCCAATTCCGCTTTTGTGAACTGGCGCATTGATAGAAAGGGACTTTTCCTGTTTTCTTCCGGGTCTTTTTTCGACGGTAGCTGCCTTCAATTGATCCAAAAGTTTAGAATAGTGTTCTCCAGTAATCGTTTGTTCCTTTGGAGGATAATTGATAAGCAAGATTCCTTCCCATCCCAGAAAATTGAAGCCATTACGTTTCGTGTCGATAGAATAACTTCGGCCTTCTTTGGAGCCGGTTCACTACGTTTAGTTCAGTGTTTTGATTACTGTTTACTTTCTGGTGCGTAGTGGTGGATTCACGTTTCATCGCAAGTCACAAATTGGCGCAAAAAATCTGTAGGATTTTGCCCAAAATGGATATAGAGCTTTCCACACGTTTAGGTTTTTGCGATGGTGTGGGCAAACTCGGCCCCCATCTTGCAGACAGCTTAGACATGTCTAATTTAACATTTGAAAAGTACCTCACCCGTTCTCTGGAGATGCATGTTGCCTCAGCAATATCTTTCAATATTGATCGACTTCGATAAATTTCAAAACTTTTTGCACACATTCCGCAGAAGTGTCATTTACGCTTGCACGACCTTTTCTAAATTTATTCACCCTTGTGCAAACAATCTTAAAAGAAGGAGCGTCCTCATCTAACACATTTACCATATCAGCATGAATTTCTTTGAACAAAACATATTTTTCCACAGCAATTTAATCACTGCGCGAATTTCAATGTCGTTATTTTTAAAAAGCACCAAAAGTGTATACACAACCTATTACAGATCGACATGAACTTTAACACGTATGTCATTGAAACATTACAATAGCGTCAAAGATTGCTTTCACACAGCACCATCTCGTAGTTAGTTACCGAATTTTTTAACTTACCCTCGTATGTAATACATTTTTCTATTTACACGTAAAGGCAAGAAAACATAAGAATAAACTAATTTTTAAATGAATGGATGAGAGCAAGCTACTATTTAGAAAGGTATACGCAGAATATAAGGCAATTAGAATTTATATATAATATGGAGCAGTGTAGAATTCGCGAAAAATATTAAACATATAATATAATAAAGGTCAACGATTACTAAGAGCGAATAGCGAGAACTATTGCCACTAACACATGGGCTGAAAAGTCCCGGGCCTGACAAAGAAAATACGTTTTTTTTGGTTCAAAATTAGCTTTATTCATCAACGTAATCTCCATCAAGAGCAACGCAATCATTCCAGCGCCGCTCTAACATTTCAATAACACTTTTGTACAACGATTTATCTTTTGCCTCAAAATAGGCCTCAGTTTCAGCGATAACCTCTTCATTCAAACGCTCCAATAACGCTCTATAATATTCACTGTTGATGGTATTTCCTTTCTCAAGATAGTCAATGAATATTACACCACGCACATCCCAAAATACCGAGGCCATAACCTTTACAGCCGATTGTTGTGCTTTCGGGCGCTTTGGGCGAGGTTCACCAGTTGCTGTCCACTCACGTTTTGATTCCGGAGTGAAGTGATGGATCCATGTTTCATCCATTGTCACATATCGACGCAAAAATTTCGGTTTGTTATGTTTAAACATGGCCAAACACTGCTCAAGATCATCAACACGTTCTTGTTTTTGGTCAACAGTAAGCAAACGCGGCGCCCACTTTGAACAGAGCTTTCTCATAGTCAAATGCTCATGCAATATAAAGCCAATACGTCCTTTCGATATCTTTACGATATCAGCTAACTCACGCAACTTCACTTTTCGATCATTCAAAACGATTTTGTGGATTTTTTTTATGTTTTCTGGTGTTACCGCCTCATTTGGACGTCCACTGCGTTCAGCATCATCGGTGTCTCTACGACCACGTTTGAAGTGAGCAGACCAACGTTTGATTGTTGTTTCTGATGGAGCGGAGTCCCCATAACACTTTTCAAGCGATTGCTTCGCTTGAACGGTATTTTTCCCATCAAGAAGCAGTGTCAAATTAAAACACGAAATTGTTTTTGATCCATTGTTTTGAAAATAAAAAAAGTAGCGTGACTCTTAGCACAATAACTCACAAACTAATGAATAGAATATCATGAAATTTTAACAGCTGTCTTTTGAAGGTTAGTACTAACTGAGAGAAAGGTGACTGCAATAAAACTAGCATCATCTATGTGTTAGGCCCGGGACTTTTCAGCCCATGTGTTATATTACTTAAAATGTATTATTTACCTTTCACTCTTTAAGTAGCAGAATCTATAAATGTAAGATTTGTTCAATATTTATGAAAGGTCCTATATATTCTCGGTAACATAAATGTAATTATAAAAATCGTACGATTTACTTCTCTAATTAAATGGACTTCAAAAGCAAATAGCTTTCGCTAACCTTGCGCGTTTAATTGTATCGACCACATCACCTTTAAATTTATAGAGGCAATTTTACGTAACAACCCCCATATCTCACAATGACATAACAACGTTCATGTTCTATTAGACAGCAATACTTACTCAACGTTCATATATTTTACAGCGGATCGGCGTACTTAAAGGAATCATAAGATAAGATTTGATACGTATAACAAGAACAAATACCTACATACATGTACTCTCTATATCGAAATAGGATACGACCGACTATAGAAGAAAGATACTTGAAAACCCATTAGCGGTATGTGTCATTGTAAGCGGTCAGTTTGTCCTTGTAATGGATCAAGTGGGTGGTTCAACGCTCATTCGCGGTACGGGGTCATGATCTAGAAGCAATAAATTAGCTGTTCTTTTGTTCTCTTTCAGCTCTAGCAAATTTCGTAAGATGCGAGGCGACCTTAAGATAATACTGGAGTTCGTTTTATAACGTAATTAATGTATTACTTCAAGTAAAATGAGGTGATTGATTATTTTATTAGAATAGGTGTTTAAGTTTGATAGTAATAATTAATGACCTTTTTGGAATATCGTTCGAATCTCATATGCCAGATTTACCACTCAATATTAATTGCATTTCAATAACTGACAGACCACACCTGTAGATGCATAATAATCAATTCATATGAAAAAGATTTGTTTTTTTTTATTAAGTATTAGGAGTCATCTTCGACAAAAACATTAAACTGCAGCCTTGCAATTATTTGTATACAGTAGCAGGCAAAAGTTTTTGGACGCAACTCTCTTCACGCTTTATATTTTCACTTTAAAATTCCTCGAAATACTTCTAGTAGTACGATTGACCATTCATGAACAATAAGAAAACCTAGCTTGTTTACATTATCATCATGAAAGGAGCAAATCAACAAATTACATCCTACGCTGTTATTAACAATCGAACTGCATCAACTGTAATGATATGTTTTACTTCGATTTAAAACCTATTGACTTTTTTCTAAATTTTCTAACTAATTTTTTTGAGTCACAGTTTTCTTTAAAATATTTTTGTGATTAAATATGATTTCTAATATAAATAAACAACATAAACGTGTGGAGCTGGGTGATGCATTATGAACAGCTGTGGCACAAGGAAAATATTACCGAAATAACATTACAAAAAGTAGACATAAATGCTTTGGATGATATAGATTTAACAGAACTGACAGTAGCCTTGGGGGCTACAAAAAACCCTCCTAGCTGCTCCATTTGTAATAACTTGGAATGCCGAAACATTTGCTGAATCGAAACTCAGAAAACGTAAAATACAGTACGTGTGTGTGCGTACTATTCCAACATTAAAGACTTTAAATTAATAAATTTTTATCAAACTTCAATGTTGTCTTCTTTTAATTCATATTTCGTTTCTTTATTTTAAAAAATTAGATAGACAGGGATTGTTCTAGGTAAATGTTTAAAAAGCTGTGTTAAAAACTGAATTATATGTACAGTGAAATCTCCCTTGAACGGACACCAACGGGACCAACTGAAGATGTCCGTTCAGAAGGGATGTCCGCATAAAAGAAATATGTAGTAGATACAATAAAAATCGTATTTTAACGAAAAATGAATATATTAAAGAAACTGAGACATTTAAGTCCTATATGTATAAAATGTTTTCAAAATAAATAAGAAACTTTAAACTTAAGAAAAAAAAAATATTTGCTTTAGATATATACATACAAAGTATAATATATGTACATATGTACATAGATGTAGTATGTAATACAAAACAATGAAATGAATAGTCACTTTAAGGACGCAAAAATTCATATATTGTTGCTTGTCTTCTCTTTTTCTTTAAAATAGCGTCTTGAAATCGTATTTCTAATTTAGAAAGAAGCTCCAAAGACTCTGTATCTCCGTAATTTTCGTCAAAAGTTTTGAGCTGCTTGGTCAGGGTAATAGCTTTACCATAATTTGGGATAGCTTCTGTTGGCACTGCAACCTTATCGACATCAGAATCTTCCGAAAGTTCTTGTATTTCAACTGGATTTGCAATTTCTTGTTCTGAATTTGGATCTTCAACATACAAATCCTCATCTACGTTCAAAAAATCATTAAGGTCTTCATTAACCGTCAATTTCAATAAAATCTTATTTTTGAGGATATCTGAAAGTACACTAAGAGGCAAATCATCTTCTAGGTCAGATGCATCAGCCTCAGTTAACTGGTCTTCACTTTGCATATTTACATGATTAAATCCTGCTTTGCGGAAGCAATTTTGAACTGTCTCTTTGGTTACTTGGTCCCAAGCGGTTTTTGCCCAATAAACGGCATCCAGTGGTGTAATTTTCTTTATTAACTCAAAAGCTTGTACCAGCAGTTTCAATGTTTACTAGCAGATGTTTGAGTATTAGACTTCGGTAATATGTCTTAAAATTCTTTATAATCCCCTGGTCAAGTGGTTGACAAGCTGATGTACAATTAGGGGGTAAAAATAATATTTTTATATTATTTCAACGAACGTCTTTCGGATGAGACCCCGCATTGTCTAAAAATAACAAAATGTTTTTTTTTCTTTAGTCATTTTCCAATCTAGGTCTTGCAACCACTCTGTCATAATTTGTCCTGTCATCCAAGCTTTCTTATTGTATTTTCAATTTACAGGCAGGTTTTTTATTATATTTAAAGCTCTGGGTTTAGCTGCCCTACCATTGACTAGGAGTTTTTCTTTTTCACCCGCCATATTTGCACAATGCAAAATTGTAAACCTCTCTTTGGAATACTTATCCCCAACACATTTTTCCTTCTTTAATGTGAGCGTTTTGTCGGCTAGAGCCCTAAAATACAGGCCTGTCTCATCGGCATTATAGGTGTCTCTCTGTGAATATCGCTTAATCAAAGGACATTTTTTTAAAAACGATGAAACATCTTCAGCATTAACCGAAGCTCGTTCTCCCGAAATCGCTTTAAAACTTATATTCTGGCGGATTCTAAATTTATTGAGCCAACCAGAAGAAGCACTGAATGTAGAATGTCCTAAAGAATCGGCTATTTCTCTTTATTTTATTTTTTGTCCGGTTAAGAGAACATTTTCCCGTTCAAGAGAATATCCGTCCAAGAAAAAGTTTATACAATGGAAATTATATGAGAGCCGGTCGGGACCATGAGAAACTGTCCGTTTAAGAGAGGTGTCCGTGTAAGAGGGGTGTCCGCGAAGGGGAATTTCACTGTATATGCACACATTTTGTCAATATATATATTTAGAGAACCTTTCATTTGGCTACATCAATTAAAATATCAGCAGCAAACATCCAATACTTAGTGGGGAGTATTCTGAACTTGATAACTGCTGCACATCTGGACGGATAAGGTCAATCAACTTTTGGGTGCAGGATCTCTGCTTCAATTGTGCAAACATCTGGTCCATATTTGTAGCCGTCAACCCTTACTTCTACTTAAAATCCTTACTCAAGAGGTGCTGAATCGTATCAAGATCATGTGATTGGGAGAGTCACCGAAGAAAATTGACTCTTCTGTGGTGGAAGTAGTCAACAATCAAGGCAGTGGTGTTCTCCATCAACAAGGCGACTCATCATCGTCTTTGCAAAGGGGATCACTTGTTTCTCCAGAATTTTCTTGTGCATGAACAGATACATAATTCCACAAATGCGGACTAGGGAGCCAAAGCCATTTATCAAGGAGCAATTTCAGACCATAAGCTTACCATGGCCATGTTTGATGGTAGCAAGAGGATATCAAGGCTGAAATTTCAAATAAAAACGTTTGTGTTACTTAAACTTATTACAGAAAATATAATATCCAGATACTTTTGATCGCTGCTGCGTGTGAATTTTTATTCAAAATTTGGGCGTCGTCCAATATACAAAAGTACAGGGATGATTGTAGCAATACTAACTCTTCGTTTTCGAGTATTAACTGAGAATTATAACCAATTCTAGAGTGCAGATTGTGCAGTTCGTAATCAAATTGCTTTCTTTTTGTACAACTCATTAATTTGTCATCCAAATACTACCCAAGGTGCTTGACATCATCCCTCTCTGGTATTTATAAGTTCTTCAGAATTGTTTATTGGTAATTGTTTCGTATGGCTGTCTGCATGAAATGATGCAATTCTTTCGTTAGCAAAGGTAGTAGTCATCATCAGATACCTGTAAGTTAATTGTATCTGGAAGATTGTTATCTTTGTACGCAAGAAAATTATTACCTTATAGAGGAAGGTTTGTAAATTGTAATCATAATTGGCTCAAAATTTCTTGGATTTATGTTTTATATAATTACATTAATTTTTTAATTTAATTTTCCATACATTTTTATTTTATTCCAAAGACATCCTGTATAGATTTCCATATTACTGTGTAATAAGGAGCCATTTCAATAAATAAATACGTTAAACGTATTTATTAACTAAAATCTACATCCTTTAAGAGGCATTTGAATTTCTTTGTTATTCTGGCGTAAATAATGCATTGAAAGCAGTTTTTTAGCTCAACAGTTTTCCAACTGAAGTTAAACACACCGGGGGAAGTTTACGTGGTCTTGCAGCTTTGAAAGTTTTACAACGCGGTGTGACTAGGAGCTATTTTACGATAAAGTAATGAATGAGCTTTAGTTATATCCCGTAGAGAATTGTATCTGTTTAATCTCATAGTCTGCATTCTTAAATATTAAAACACTGCACGTGTTATTTGTGCATATCTATACTGCCGTTGTATATACTGTATTTAGAAATAAAGCAGGACAAATATTACTTGGAGGCAATTGGTGCTATTTACGTATGCACTATGTACAAGGACGATATAAATAGACATTAATTTCTATTTATATCCACTCAAACTAGATTAAGATTAACCATTATTAGCTCAGACCACCGTAACGTAATTATTCTTTTGCCAAATGTCAATGTCGTTAGGCCATTGTAGATATTATATGCGAACTATTTAATTATTAATTCCAGTGGGTAGTAACTGACTATTGAAAGAGCTTGTAAATTGTATTTATAGTACTAAATTTTTTCCTATGATCTTAATAGATGACGGGTACATCAATTACAACATTATTGCTTCATTGAGCTTTATCAAACGTGTTACATAATTTATTTCATTCTATTCTTAATACACCATATTTTGCATAATAATAAAAAGTTGCTTAGTGCTCCAGAATATCGTCTAGAAACTTCATAATTAAATATTTATAAATTAGTAAAAAATGTTAAAACTGTGACAAACTGTAACAAAACAGAGAGGTGGATTTTTTTAACACAAGCACCATTTACCTGTGTGATTATAATACTTATTATTGTACATATTTTAATTTTCTTTTTTCGGATTAGAAACGTTTTCTTCTTAGCTAAAGCGGTAATGTTCAAAAAAAATTACGCAAAGTTTGTTTTCGTATTGAAAGAATCGAAATGAAAGATCTGCGCTCTATTAGTACTTTACCTGCCCCCCTGAAAATATTTGAGCAATGAATGAGTGACCAACTGCGTCAATTCGTGGACTGCGCCAGCATTTTACCTACTTATCAGCCTGGTTTTCGACCTGGACAGAGTTACACTACGGCGTTATCACATGTTGCGGAACGAAAACATCTCAGTTTTAATTCTGTTAGACTTCAGTACAGCGTTTGATTGCGTTGCAATCCATCTGCAGTAGCATTTATCCAGCCATACTTGTGAGGTAGGATATAGTAAGTTGTATTAGATAATCGCATTTCTGAATAGATCAGTATATCCTGCGGTTTGCCGCAAGGAGCCATCTTAAACCCACTTTTATTTTCATCTACACTTTCCCAACGTCGTAAAGCATTATAAATACCTTTATGTGCTGGTGATATCCAACTTTATTTTTCTTTCAGCCCCTAAAAGCTCACTAAAGCTCTAAAACGCATAAATGAGGTTCTCTATAATCTAACAGAGTGCTGCGACCACCAACATTTAGCACTGAACCCTGTCAAAACACAACTTATTACTTTTGGTTTAAGAAATTCCAGGGTTAGAGTCTTGCCCAATCTTGACATTTATATTGGGGGCTGAAAGATTGCTCCATTAGAGCATGTGAAGAGCTTAGGCTTGTGTGAATAGCTTAGGCGTTCGTCATGGTCACTTTTCGTTTATGCCCAAACACAGATGTGAGGTTTGTACACCTCACATCTGTGTTTCAGGTATAGTATATCCAGGTTTGTAAATATCTCCATCTTACATTTACTCCAGTAGAGGCCCCGATTATGAAAATAAGGAACCACCTGCAACACCACTTACTAACAATTCAACATCAATAATTTTGTATTCATCTCCGTACCGCGCCTACACAAATAAGCATAGTTACCATTGTATTAGCCTTGTTTTTTTTAGTTTTAATTTCCTTTCTTGTTTTAAATTTATCTTCTTTTGTTTCTTTTTTGATATTTAGTTAATTAAGGCTAGAGGTAGAACGCCATACACCTCGATATATTGAGATACATAGGCCATTTAGTCTTTTTGGCACATAAATCTAATTAATTATTGTAACTTGTTTTGTTTGCTATTTCTACTATTGACAATAAATTCTATTCTATAATAGTGACCGAAACGTTTTCCTCGTTTATTAAAACAAATCATAATCACAAATTATATACCTAGATGCAGTTACACACGTGTCATCCAATTTTCCAAATTAAGCCACTTCGGGATAATTAGTGCAATTTCAACTAGGAAGTTCACGCTAGATTATATATACATTTACATTAGTGCAACTTGTTAAGCAACTTATAAAGAACAGAATTAGGAGACATAATATTAGCATATGAAGAGTTATACGAACGTTTAAACTACGCTTAATGTGCTAAACTGCCATATTTATTACACTACTTGCGCTGAGACGTTATCTCATATATCTCGAGACCCTACCTTAACTTTCCAGTAAAGTTTGCGAGGCTTTAAACATGCCGTTGCAGATTGCAGACGATGCAGGTACCAAGGGGGTGAATATGTGCATATTCTGGATGCCTAGATGCTGGTTACCGAGCGTATTTCTGCTATAAAACTTGGAGCGCTTTATAACTGTAATCGAGAAATATAGTAGGTGCAGCAGTGAATAATATCCTTGAGAAATTTAGCAGTATCCCCTATGAACTTCTAGTCCACACGTTAAAGAAATTATACTTGCTTACTTTAGTGAAATCTTAAGTAAATTGAATACACCACTTTTTACTTAAATGCGAATTTCTTCCCGTACTGCGGAAGTTATATGACAACCATTCCTGGACCACTTGCAAAGAATATTTCGGGTTCTCGTCCTAGTAAAATCTGAAATCATCTTCGAGGTCAAGTTTCCTGGCACTAGCCACTAAATTCTGTTTAAGGATGTTTAGGTACATAAACCTATCAATAGTATCTTCAACAAAATGAAGGTTTCCACCACCAGCTGCAGAAACACAACAATAGACCAGTACCTTTGAAAATGCGAACCGCAGTTGTTCGCGAAACATCAGCGACAAAAAACCTAGTGACACGACGGAACTCGATAACCGTTACGACTATGACAGCCCTAGACCATTACATGCCTACCCCCATGTTTAATTAATTGGTTTTAAATGTGCCGAATCTTAGCCGAAAAAATTTAATTTACTCTCATGGGAAAATAAAACAGTTTTTCAGAAATCGAAATCTTTATTTTGATCCTGCAATGCAAACTGTAAG
This sequence comes from Trypoxylus dichotomus, assembly GCA_023509865.1. Classification (NCBI taxonomy): domain Eukaryota; kingdom Metazoa; phylum Arthropoda; class Insecta; order Coleoptera; family Scarabaeidae; genus Trypoxylus; species Trypoxylus dichotomus. The sequence goes on from CM042081.1 coordinate 44,710,496, forward strand.
CAACTTCTTTTATCCTTCTGGCTTATAAACGGTTTTTTTCCAGACTATTTGTCCGTGCAAATTGGCACACCTCAGAGTTCTTCGAACTGTTTCCCTATTTACGGTATTTCCCTGAAAACTTTTCTGTCGACCCATGTTAAACTACTCCAAATAAACGTTGCTTGTGATAAAATCGCACTTCGCTCTTGTAGCAGATAGAGAGGTAAGGTACACGTGAATCTAGAGACCTTTTCTATTCGTATAAAAATTGTGTACTGGGTTCCATCATTTTCACTGCAAGTCACTGTATGTCCACAGGTATGTGCGGGAGAATTCACCACATTCTATCGATGGAGCATGTCAAAGGGCAAAGGGTGAATCCCAGGACTTTATCCATGTATTTTCCCATATTCACAAAGACATTGTTGATCTTCAGTTTTCCACTTGAGTTTATTAGTTTTTATGAGTACCACACCGATTCGTATTTTGTTTGGCGTATACTCAGCCCAAGTTGGAGGCTGCGCAAGGGCTTTCCTTAATAGAGTAGTTGTCAAAATGGCATACTACAGAAAGTTTTTCCTTGATTTAAGTCTTTTTCGTTGCAATTCTTGGTCATTGTGGACATGACACTCGCCAAAGGCCTGTTTAAATTTTTCGACATATTCTATGTTTTACCTGGTTTCGCTTGGTTCTGCAAAATCTTTTGCTTTGTACAGTTGCTTGATCTGGGTTGATTTCATGCAGCCTGTGATAATTCTACAGGTTTTATTTAGAGCAATACCGATTTGTTTTGCAGGGTTTGCTCTGCATCAAACTGAACACGCATATTCTGCGCTGGATATTCGTCCCATTTACTTCCGGCTAGTTTTCGTAAAATACTATTCCTAGATACCACTCTCTGTCTGGTTTTGTGACAATGTTTGTATGTGAGTATTTTAATTCTTTCTCTGGCTGGTTTTGTGGCAATGTTACTTGTATGTGAGTATATTGGTGCTTCGACATGTTCTGACTCATTGTCTTCTCAAGACCATTATGTGTATTTAGGAGGACCCACTTGGGTTTTTGACGAATATAGTTTTACAGAATTTTTTCGTAAAAAATCTATAATAGTATGACGAAAGATTCCAATGTATTCGCTCCTTTGTAGAAGGTAATTACGAATTGGTAACGATATTTGGAATTAGGTATGAACTATTGTTAACAAACAACATGTTCAGGACAATGATAGATGATAGTAACCAAATAAAACATCAGCTTGCTTCAGAATGTGGTAAAAAATGACAGAGGAGTTACCGTTAGATTTATAATAGAGACATGCGGTTTTTTTGAATGAAATCGTAGAAGAGGTTTCTTGCCATGAATTCGGACAAAAAGAGACCTTTGCAAGCTTGGGACCAAAAATGCATCTTCCAGACAACTATCAACCCATTATATTTCCTATCGGCGCTTTCGAAGGTATTTAAGACCATTATTAGTCGACCACTAACATCTTTTCTCGGAACTAATGATTAGTCTCAGCACAGCTTCTTTGAAAAATAATCAGCGAAAAGAGCTATCCTAAAATTCATAATATAGTTCAATGACAATACTGATGGTGGCCTTAAATTGACTGTAACTTTTATGGATCCTTGATAAATTTTTCGATATGGTCGACCAATACCAATAATGAAAGCCATACCATGTGTTTCACAATTTCAATAACAAATAATATCTCGCAAGAACAACTATGAAATGTATCGAAGGGACCTTTTGAATACACCTTAAATCTCCTTCTAATGTGTCTAAACCTTGGGAAACTACAAACACCTTCTTGTTTTCATATTGCATATGTGCATTTAATTGTATATTTTTCTTCGTTATCAAATCGAATCCCCACTTTCTTCTGATTACAATAATATTACACTTAAAATTTTAATTTTTATTCGCTACTTCATTCGCTAGTTTATTAAATCTTATCAAATATTTAATTCTGTGCTATTTTGTATATAATATTATTACGTGATTACAAACATACACTACCGCTCAAAAGTGTTTAGGCACCCCTGTTTTCATGGATTATTCATATGGTATTATGTTTACCAAAAAAACATTATAATAAAATGAAATACGTATTTAAAATGTAGTTCAGCAAGATAAACACCCATTATATCGCATAAGGTTTACTATCATTTACCTCCACTTGGTCGGATTACCATAAACTGTTTATTGCGGTGCAATTACAATAACAATCCCTCTGAATTTACTGGGTAAATTCAGAGGGAAAATTAGTTAGATTGTAGGTAATGATGTTTAAATTACCTTCCCAGAAGATTATAGTGAAATCTGTAACCTACGGTCAGTTGCAGTGTGGTATTTACTCTATTCACGTCGTGAGCGAAATATCGTGTGACAATTTTTTAAAATGCCTCCGCGAAGAGAAATTAGTACGGAAACACGTGCGCTTATAATAGCTTACCATAAAAGTGGCATAAGTAATCGACAAATTGCCAAAAAATTAAAATACACCACGCTACGGTTGACTATAACGTAAAAAAATATCGGGAAACTGGCAGTTTTCTTAATAAAAGACGGAGTGGAAGGCCAAAAGCGACAACATCTGCAGATGATCGCAGAATAGTGGTTACCAGCAAGTTAAATAGACGCAAAACAGCCCCGGAAATCACCTCAGAATTAAATGTTGGTTGCCAAAAACTAGTCAGTGTTTCTACAGTCAAACGTCGCCTACAGAATGCCGGACTCCATGGACGTATTGCGATGGAAAGGCCGCAAATAAAACAACCAAAAGCGACTTAAATGGGCTCGTGAACACCAACACTGGACCATAGAAGAGTGGAACAACGTTCTATGGACGGATGAGTCCAAATTTGAGCTGTTCGGAATCCGAAGACGCATATTCGTAAGAAGATCTGTGGGTGAACGTGCCAGAGAAGAGTGTATTGCTGCTACCGTGAAGCATGGTGAAGGTTCTATCATCATTTGGGGCTGTTTTGCTGGCACTAGTGTAGGGGACATTGTGAAAATTAACGGTATATTAAAAAAAGAAGGCTACCGCAAAATTTTGGAGAACCACGCAATACATTCCGGAATTCGACTTTTGGGTCAAAATTTTATCTTCCAGCAAGATAATGACCCAAAACATTCCTCTAAATTATGTAGAGACTATTTACGCCATTTAGAAGAGGAAGGAGCTCTCAAAATTATGGAATGGCCTTCCCAGAGCCCCGACTTGAATCTAATCGAGTTACTATGGGAAGAACTAGATCTGGAAGTACGGAAATCGGCTCCGACATCAGCTACTGACGTGTGGAGCAAATTGCAGCCGAGTTGGACCTCAATAACGCAAGAAACTCTGGCAAAACTTATTGCGAGAATGCCTCGATTGTGTGCTGCAATTATTAAATCAAGAGTAGGTCACATAGATGAAAGCAAAATTTAAATTAAACGTTTTAATTTTCACATTTACTTAATATATTTTTATTCATGTACGTGTATCTTCTGTACATAAAAAATAAATATTATTAACATTTTTGCTGAGTTTTTATACATTTTTGCTGTCAGTGAGAGTGCCTAAACACTTTTGAGCGGTAGTGTATATTCTTTGATGTCGTTAAAATTATTCAACCAAACAAAGGTGAATTCATTTTATATACATCTTTAGTACATAAACCGCGCGATAAATATTAAAATTAAAAATTCTTAATATCGGATTGAGGTCATACAATAATTGTCTCAATGATAAAGTTCAATACACTGCAGTAATTGTTTTACGGATCGCTGGGTACAATTCATGCGATATATGTTATAATTACCAGGTGTGAATAATGCTTTTGTCGCCTTTTTTTTTTCAAGGACAGAATTAGTAACTTTCTGGTGAGGTGTGTAATTACCCGTTTATACGGCTTACTGAGAAAAGAACGAGTGTCATATTTTATATAGACCTTGTACATATAATCCATGCAGGTTGTTAATTTCATCAGAATATACAGGATGTTTGACCAAGGCACCAGTGATTTTCTTCAAAATATTTTTATTTCAAGAAACAACGTGCGAATTTATATTATTTATATTTTTTAATAATGTATAGTAGGCGTCTATCCTAATGCACATAATTGCTCATTCATAAAATAATGTAGATAAATTTTACCTGTCGGTATCAGGTCATGTCTATACCAACAGAATTTTCCGAAAAGGTTATGTGAGAAGTACAATATGTTAATCATGTAAACCAAAGAGCAAGATATACGTATTAATTTAAAATCTGGTAACTCTGGAGATAAATGGGTGCAAAAAAGAAACCTAACTTTCGTCAAATATATTCAGTACTTTAGTTCGAAAGTTAAGTCTGCAGTGAACTAATAGGAAACTTAAAAAGGAATAAAAGTATATCTAACATGAAGAAGTAGATGTTATAAAACTACAAATTACTTTTTATAATAGAAGAGATAAATTATTTTTCTCCATCCTCTTACCAAAATTTTGAATAGTATTTTGGCATAACTGTCGCTCAATATCACGAATACCATTGTCAAAATTCAACTGGCCCAGATGATGTATACCCTTGAACTAATATTCATAGCACTTTTTCAATTCCGATTGAGGTATCTCCAGAACATGCATTTTGAACGCTCAACCGCTTCTTCTTATTTATTGTTTTATATTTGCGTGGCCATTGAAGTAGTTCCTTTTTGATGTACCTAACTATTTGTAACTGTTAATTGTAAAGTGCCATATTTGATACGCTAAATAATTTGAAATATTTACGAATTATTTTAACATGAAAGGTCCCATAACAACATGCAAATGCGGAACAAAGGGAAAATCCATCCTTTATTACATCTGGGCATATGCGGAAATTCAATACTAAAAATATGAGAGGTCAAAAGCGCAGATTGTTTTGTCTAGTGAGCTTTGAACTCTAAACGTATTGTTGGGCCTATCGTAAGGTACAGGAAAATAATTTAAAAATTTTAAAATAAAATGACTAAATATCTATGGAATACATTTTGCACTGCGAACCTGAGCTCACTAGATAAAACAAAATCTATTGAAATTTACATATTTTACTATATAATGGAAATGCGTAAGAGTATTGATTTTTTTTTAGGAGGAATCCGTTATTATTCACCTATTTGCCTGCATTTTATTCTATAAATAAAAGCAATTGTAACCGTTCTTCCGTACTGATGGATTAAATGTTTGATTACATGTAATCTGTCTTTGCTGAGCTTTTAAATAATTATTTTAAAGTAGACAAGCCAATAATTATCAGAACTGCATTACACAGTTAGAAAATAAGCACGGGCTTGCTGATGTCTTTTTAAATGCAAGTAATCCATAACACTAACCTAATATAATTTAGAAGGTACTAAAGATGTAAATATGAATGTTATTAATATGAAGCTAGCGTTGGTTTTTGTAATGGTAAATTACAATTTCCTTGCAATTAACAACGTATGTATTTACAACTAGGAATTAAAAGTGACTTGAATTTACAAGGAGTCTATTGCTATGACATTCGTTCGGATACCCAGAGGGTGTAGGTTTTTTTCGAAACAATTTTAAGTACGTTGGTAATTGTAATTTAACACATGGGCTGAAAAGTCCCGGGCCTAACACATAGATGACGCTAGTTTTATTGCAGTCACCTTTCTCTCAGTTAGTACTAACCTTCAAAAGACAGCTGTTAAAATTTCATGATATTCTATTCATTAGTTTGTGAGTTATTGTGCTAAGAGTCACGCTACTTTTGTTATTTTCAAAACAATGGATCAAAAACAATTTCGTGTTTTAATTTAACACTGCTTGTTGATGGGACAAAATTCGACGTTCAAGCGAAGCAATGGCTTGAAAAGTGTTATGGGGTCTCCGCTGCATCAGAAACAACAATAAAACGTTGGTTTGCTGACTTCAAACGTGGTCGTAGAGACACCGATGCTGCAGAACGCAGTGGACGTCCAAATGAGGCGGTAACACCAGAAAACATCAAAAAAGTCCACAAAATCGTTTTGAATGATCGAAAAGTGAGGTTGCGTCAGTTAGCTGATATCGTAAAGATATCAAAAGAACGTATTGGCTTTATATTGCATGAGCATTTGACTATGAGAAAGCTCTGTTCAAAGTGGGTGCCGCGTTTGCTCACTGTTGACCAAAAACAAGAACGTGTTGATGATTCTGAGCAGTGTTTGGCCATGTTTAAACGTAACAAACCGGAATTTTTGCGTCGATATGTGGCAATGGATGAAACATAGATCCATCACTTCACTCCGGAATCAAAACGATCGTCATCTGAGTGGACAGCAACTGGTGAACGTCGTCCAAAGCGCCCGAAAGCACAACAATCGGCTGGAAAGGTTATGGCCTCGGTATTTTGGGATGTGCGTGGTGTAATATTCATCGACTATCTTCAGAAAGGAAATACCATCAACACTGAATATTATATAGCGTTATTGGAGCGTTTGAAGGCCGAAATTGCAAAGAAATGACCGCATATCGCAAAGAAAAGAATTTGTTTCATCAAGACAACGCACCGTGTCACAAGTCAATCAAAACAATGGCAAAACTACATGAATTGAACTTCGAATTGCTCCCACATCCACCGTATCCGCCAGATTTGGCTCCCAGCGACTACTGGCTGTTCGCAGACCTCAAAAAAATGCTCGCCGTTAAGAAATTTCGCACGAATGAAGAGGTTATCGCTGAAACCGAGGCCTATTTTGAGGCAAAAGATAAATCGTTCTACAGAAGTGGTATTGAAATGTTAGAGCGGCGCTGGAATGATTGCGTTGCCCTTGATGGAGATTACGTTGATGAATAAAGCTAATTTTGAACCAAAAAAAACGTGTTTTCTTTGTTAGGCCCGGGACTTTTCTGCTAATGTGTTATCATTGCTGCTTAACTGATTTGTTTCCTGTTTGCACCAGAGGTTTTTCAATCGAAAATAATATTTGTTACAATTGTCTTACCATAAGGAACTGTTTTATTATTAATAGTATTCTCAATCGTTATAAATGAAAGTACGTTGTATCTAAAAGACTACATGCAAATATTGCAGACATGTCATACTTCAACATTAATAAATAATCCTGCCAACAACATTCAGAACAGTATTAATTCCATAGTAAGACTTTTAAATAACAGCTTCGCACAAAATATTGTATCTAAGTACATACAAGCGTATCTTGCGGAATTAATTTACTAATTAGTTAATGTTCCGTGGTTTATTTTTTGCGTAACTTGCATGGTTAACAAGATCTTTAATCCATACGAATCGAAATGTGTCTTTTTATAAAACAAGCGCATGCAAATTTTTATGTTCAGTTGCAGTGTTAGTTTGGTTGAAGTTCTTAAGAACATAATACAGCAATTTGGTTGTTTTTCTTGTCATGTTAATAGCAGTATATCATAGTAGTATGCTATTGCCTTATACCCCGTTAGCAACACATATATTTTACGAGCTTATAACTTATTTCAAATACACAGAACACGAGTTTCTTGTTTCTTAATATGCCGTGTACTTTTCTCGCTTCTGAATGTGAAAAAGGCGCTATGTAGGGCGCCATATATCGTATATTTTATTAATTAACAATTAAAATTCAACTCCCAAACCGTAAGGATACAAGTGTGGCACCTCAAGTGGAATATTTCATTTTTTATGGGCGCATACCGTGGAAAGTTTTGGAAAACTGTTCTGTTTTGGTTGGTAATATATCTTTCTAACTTTCGCGTATTCTTCCTTCACTTGTACTAGAAAATGTATGAGCTGAATATACAGTTTATAGTCTAGTGGTGGAATATATATCATGATATGTGTTTCAATTTTAAAATTTGTGTTAGTTTATATCTATCTATCTATCTATCTATCTAAGAAACTCAAAATTCTTAGGCAATAAATACAATTACTCTTTTGGAAAAGTAACTTGGTTCATTTAATATCTTTAACATTTTATTTCTTATTGGAAATGGAAAGGTTCCCACAAACATAATATAAATTTTAATGACTAAGACAAATTATATTTTTTTATATTAGGATATGGTGAAAGGAAATTCATACTACATGGAAAGTTTATACATTTTTTATTGTCGACAATCTGTTAGAATTGAGATCGTATAGTTTCTGATACATTGGTTGCAGTGGACTTTCCTTAAAATGCGATCGGTGGTAGTGGAAGAAAAATACCTCCTACGTTAGATCCTGGATATACTTTTAGTTTACTATGTCTATGTACTTCTGATGGCATCTAGTAGGATTTTAAGGGTTTCTATTTCCCTTAAAGTTTCTCATGTCTATCTATCGTATCAAAAGCTGCTTTCATATCAATGAAGACTAGAAACATTCCTTCTCCTTCTTCAATTTTTCTTTCTATTAAGTTCTTCATTATATCGATATTGTCATTCGTTTGTCCTTCTGGCCTGAAAGCTACCTGTGCTTTCCCTTGTTTTTGTTCCACATAAACCGGTATTCTTGTATATAGTTTGTAACTTGTTTGTGCTAAACGTATATCTCTATAGTTCTCGTATTGGGTCTGCGCTCTTTACTTGTTTATTAGATTATTTTCCTATTAACCTTGGTATTTTCTGTTCCTTCCATATTGCCTTCAACATCTCCTATAACCAATAATCCAAATAAATGATTAATTTGTTTGGTGTGGAGTGTATTGAAATAATTGTGTTTGTTATATAATTGCACTCATAGCACACACAAGAAATTTAGTGAGGTTATCTGATAATACAATCTCCACACCAATTTGCTCACAACAAAAACTGCATCCAAATACTTTCTGTATCTAAACAGAAAAGAATTAAGTGTGTTAATTTGAGTCAATTATCATACAATTACTTATGGTTCGTTATAATTCTTTTAAACTGCCATTCATCATCATGTTCCTATTCGTACTGGCAAGTTCACATTCTCTGGCAGTGTTTGAAACAAAACTTAATAAAATTATGCTGTTCCGTCAAATCGGCTATTGTAAAAGCGTAAGCGCAAGGAAACACAATGACGACAACTCTTCATCGAAAAGAACATTTCTACCTACAATAACGTCCCTTGATACAGTGACCCATGAAAGACGTATACGAAACAAATAGAAAAGTATAAAAATAATTATGATCAAAAGATTTAGGGAAATGCCAGGTATATTTCCTTAAATTTGTCCTATTAGCATAGAAAATTGATGCAATCTATTTTATATACTTGTTACATTGTTAAAATTATATTGTATATATATGTTCTAACTTGATAAGCGTGATGTATTAATATTGCCTTCCTGTATAAGACAAATTTTGGCTTCACGACTGACATACGTTACGAAGTTGCTTTTACAGTTCATATTACGTTATCTTGTGTTTACAATCGAAGCCCGTGTAAGAATTACTTAATGTTACGGTTGCAAAATGCAGGAAATCTAGCTATATGTATACTATAATTAAATCATTACATGCATTACATTAGCATATTCGTTGGGAACTCATTTATTTACTTTTAAAATTAAACTGTAACACGGAGCAAACGTCTTCCACAAGGTCACCAGTTAATATAATTATAATAATCCAACTTAACGAATGAGAAGCTAACACGTATCGAAGTATATGCCAACCATATTCAGACACTTAATCGCTTTACTTTTGCATGATATCTTCGTCCTTGTTATTGTGTTGCTTATTATGTTTATTTTACACGAATTTACGCCATTATCGAAGCTATATACCTGCCATATTGTGGTAAAGGCGTATGCTTCTACCCGGATGCCGTAGGTGAGCATACGGCCCATTGTGTACGTGAATTATGTCTTCGGGCGCTGTTTACATGTTTGGAAAAGTGCAGTATTGTTGCGATAGGTTTTAAACACTGTTATAATAAACCCACAATAATGACATTTAGATTGGAGACGTTATGGCGTATACATATGATGTACATTTTGCGTAGTAGGTTGTTATCAAACAATAAAACTATCCAGAATTTCTATGGTTTTTCCAAAGTTTCAGGCATTTATTGGCGAGAGTATGCTACGGTCGCAATACTAGCTCCTTTTTGCAGTATACGAGATTTGTCTAAAAAATAATCATAGATTATTTTCTTATTTTTTGCTATGAATCTTCCAAATTATTGGTTCTTGTCTCCTTCAAAGGACTCTCCTCCTGTAAGGGAAATAGTCACGCCCAGTACTGGAAAGCTTCTATTTAGACGTCGTCCAATGTCTGTGACGAATTCGTTTCAATATTATAAACCACCTCAAACTGGCGTCCTTTGAGCACTGATGTCAATTTCTGGAATAACAAAAAGTCGCAGGGAGTCACAGTTGGGGAATAGATAGGTAGAGAGAGGACGCTACAGAACTGACAGAGCAGAATGGGCGATCGCAACTCTGGTTTCCTTTTGAAATTCTTTTCAGCTAACTGCAGTATTTAAGGTACTGTAATGCTAAGTTCCATTAAAGTCAAACCAATGAGCATCACCTTCTCATACGAGATCGAAAATGACGTTCTCTTTCGTGCCTGGGGATCCTTTGTCAATCCACTGTGATAACTAAAGTTTTATCTTAGTATTATGGTCGTAAACTCAACCTTTATCTCCCGCTATGTTCGTAATCACCCAATATATATCTGGAGCATTGAACAGGTGGATATGGTCTATACTGACTTTGCCGGGTCTTTGAGCGCATTAACCGCAATTTCCTTTATACGCAAACTATAGAGTATTGGTTTCTGTCCTTCATTGATGAAGTTGATTTCTTCTTATCCCTTTGGAAGGAGTGGATACGTCTTCTATAGTGGGTATTCGTCCGCTGAATTCAGAATGTCATCTAGAGTTCCGCAGGGTTCCAACCTTGGGACATTATTATTTCATATTTAATTTAAATTGCGATGTAAATTTTTAGTATATGCGGACGCACTCAAAATCTACAATCTTATCAAATCGCTGGTCGATTATGTCAAGTTGCAGACTTATCTTACCCTTATTAATGTTTGGTGTACTCTGAATGGCGTATCATCAAATATTGGAAAAGCTTTAGTTGTCTCTTATACTAAATACTCTAATCCAATCATTTTCAATTAAACTGTACCATCTATATCTGTTATATCTTCTCTGATCGTATATCTGCAATATGTTTTTCTGCTTCTAAATCATTGGGTTTCCTAACAAGAACTCGTCGATAAGGACTGTATACTATGCCCTTGTTCAGTACAAATTAGAATATGCCAACGCGTATTATGTAATTGCTACAGAACGTCTCCAAAAGAGATTCTTTCAATATCTTAGCTATAAGGTTAGTGGTACTTACCTCGATTGTGGTTCAGATTATGTGGGATTGCTGCAACAACATAATTCTAGTAAATTGGAAAATCGTTACAACAAAAATAGTGCAAGCTTTTTATTTAAACTACTATCTAATAAAGTAGATTCACCATCATTGCTGGCTTATGTAGATTTTCTCGTAACCTATAGGCATAACACAAATGTCTTAGCCAAGTCGCCTGTATTCCATATGATTAGTTACTTTAGTGGAATATATACTTCTAGAGTAATTACTGAATTTTAAAATTATATTTACTTTTATGAAACATATTATATAACGTAGGAATAAATAGTATCTCAGACCTTCACGGTCGTTTGACATAGTTGTAACGGTTGTCGGGTTCCGCCGTCCTGACGTTTCGCGAACAACTCCGGTTCGCATTTTCAAAGGTACTACAGTACAGGGACAAAAACCTAGTGACACGGTAGAACTCGGCAACCGTTACAACTACAACGTAGAAATATTTGTTGATTTGATATTCCACGTAAGGTATATAACCAATATAACTTCATTAATAGTTGTCTTTACTAAATACACACAAATACCCAAAGTATTCCACTAGAAAACAAAGAGTTTAGCCCAGCTGAAAATGCCTGTATCCAGCTATATTTTGAAGCCACCCTCTACATTACAATAAAAACGTGTACTATCAATTACTGAATTTGAAGGTTTACGGCAACGTTTGCGCAATAATAATTCAAACCTACTATTAAGAAAGTCTACAAATGTCTCTCAATATCACCTGGAGTAATAGCAACCATGCTTATTTACTGACGTCCAAAGCACCTAACCTCTTAAAACCCCGCGTATGTGGACGTCAAAGACTTAAAAATTACTAGAAAAAGCAAAAAGCATAAGATTATATGACCTGTTTTCTTTGAACATTCCTCGAAGCAATTTATTTTAATAACATACTTCGTACCATTACCAAACTAATAAAAGAGACCAAAGCTGCCGCAAAAGTTTAGTAGAAAATATTTAATTTGCAGCGTCTGTTTAAACCCAGAAAAATGCCTTCGTTAGAGTTTTATGTCCAAGCGTTTAAATTAGACGAACTAAACGACAGAAAATTCCGTCTATGGGCGTTACAATCACCCAAGTAACCAGGTTTGTAAATGAGTATTACTTGCGAAGACTTTCGCCTCGAGGAGAATCAACTAAGTAACTTATCTAATTAGTTATGTTCCTCGTTAATATCATATAATCCTCTCTGAACTTCGATATGGATATGTTGTTTCCTTCAAACAGTGTACAGGTTACCACGATTCTGCTTCGTTAATAGGCGTATAATTGCCAGGCACCTATTAATTTAGAGCCCTCAAGGACTTGTAAAGGATCCTATAATGAGACATAACAAAAATTAATTGGCATGTTTTGTGTGAACTCGAGTCTGGAAAAGGTTAACAGTTCAGTTGTAATTACGACTAAAAGGGGGAATAGACAAGTAAATAAATTGTGTATTTGGGTAAATAAATTATATTTCGATTTGTAATTCGATTGTTTTAATTTGATTGCCTGTTGGCGCTATTTCTTTTTAACTGTCTTGATGTAATTGTTGAGACAGCTGAGGAATTGTAAAACTCCTCTAATTACGAATATTCATTCAAGAAAATCGTTGGACTTCGCTCATCAATAATTTCATTATAATTTTTGCAGACCAAGCGGTACTTGTGGAAGTTTAGAACTTATAAAAAATTCAGTGGATACCTAAGATTAAATACAAAGTTACTGAATACTTGTAAAAGAGCTAGACTCCATAATGCCCATAGAAATCATTCCCAGGTATAGCAGTAAACTCCACTCACACAAATTAATTAATTATGCGGAACGCAACGTTTCGAGAGCACGTGGACTCTCATTGTCAACCGTGTTACCGACTGAAAGTAAAAACTGTATCACACATGCAAATTATTTTCTACGCAGGCTCTAAAATTTCTAAAACATATGACTATTTACAATCTACTCGGTGGTCTAATGCCTTTTACGCGAAAGGATGGACCGAAAGCGAACCGTATCTTTCACAGGGCCTATGGTAATAAATCCATCAAACTCGAGTGTGCAATTGGGGGTGGTTCTCTGTACAATAAGTTTCCGTTCTTTTTCATATATACCGTTTCGTACGCGTCTAATTCTCTATACGAGTTCACGTTTTTAAATAGTGTCAGATTTTTTAAATCAATCTTATGTCCGGATTTTACCATATGCTCTGCTACGCTTGATAGTTCTGGTTTGTCTAAACGATAGTGTCTAATATGTTCTTTGAACCTCGTTTCGATACTCCTTTTTGTTTCTCCAATATAAACTTTCTCACAATCATTGCATGCGATTTGGTATATTCCAGACCTTTTTATCATCTCCGGTTTATCTTTGGGATTCCCTAAGAGATTCTTTAAGTTGTTCTTTGACACAAAAGACACGTTCATATTTAGTTGTCGGAAAATTTTACTTAACCCTTTTACTGTTGGGTGAAAAGGAAGAGTTATAAATTTCTTATTACCGGTGTTTGTTGATGTCAAGGTCGTGGAATTTCTGATGTGTTGTTTGTATTGGACCTTCCTTAAAATACGGTCGACATCCATAGAAGAGAAACCATTGTACCTCGCTACATCTAATGAGAGCCCACGTGCTCTCGAAACGCTGCGTTCCGCATAATTAATTAATTTGTGTGAGTGGAGTTTACTGCTATAGCTGTGAATTGTACATCCACACAGTCCTTGCTATCGTCATTTCATAGAAATCATGTAAATCATTACTGTTACTGTTACTGTTGCTATTGCTGTTACTGTTATTGTTACTATTACTGTTACTGTTACTGTTATTGTTAATGTTACTGTTATTAATCTCCATTTAAGAAAAAAGTGAAACCGCCAAAAATAAAATGTAATATATTTTGGCAAGAGTTGGATATGAAATTCTAGCAGTTGAAGATCTAGATTTTTTTGTAGATTTACTACAAAGGCGTTGGATGAATTGTCACCTAGCCTACAACGGTTTAGTATTGCTATATCATACATAGAAGAAGCTAGTCATGATTTCTCGATTATTCCAATATTTTCAAAGAGAACAACCGAAAGCTAGGAGGCGGTGTTAATCCTGGGTTAATTCGTTGAAACTTTAAATATTACATAATAAATTTCTGATAAGGTTTAAACCAGTTTTGGTCTACCGAAAATGACACATTTATACATAATAATATTTCACTCTATAAGCATCATATACTAATACCAAATAGTTTAACACATGAACTTCTAAAAGTCATCAAGGTATTGTAACATGTGAAACCTTACCACATGAGACTATGTATTGCGCAGGAATTATAAAAGGCTTAAAAAAGACGATTGTATCTTGTTTTATTTCATGGAATTCCGTAAGCGATCTTCTAGGATAATGAGCCACTATTCGATTCCTATGAATATACAGAATTCAGTAGTAAATATTAGATTGATTTAAAGAAAGTATTGAAAATGTTGAAAACCTGCAGTACCACACCCAAAACCAATATTCCAACGCCAAACGAGGTACGAGAGTGAATCTCTGTGCTGTACCCCTGACTCTCTTAGAGTAAAACTACAGTGGGATTATATTTTTTATTTTTCGAAAGTCTTCCTCTACACTTGGTATATCTGTGCTGCAGCGTGCATCACTTCATAGTTACTGGAAAATTTTGCCTCACGTAAGATTTCTTGTAATTTCGGGAGCAGTCTGTAATCACTAGGGGCCAGATCCGGAGAATATGGCCGGTGCTCCTCTAATTCAAAACTAGCTTGGTATATAACAGCCATAGCAATACCAGATGTATGGCTGGGAGCATTATTCTGATGTAATAGTACACCGTGCCTTAACCTTCTTCGGAGTTTCTTTTTAATAGCGTCTCACAACTTATAAATTAATGTAATGTAATGTTGAGCATCCCAGAACACAGATAGCAAAACCTTTCCAGCAGTCGGCGCGACCTTAAATTTGCATGGAGAAGGAGAACCGTGATGTTTTCACTGCCTACTTTGCACTTTGGTCTCGGATCCATGGACACACACCGACTAAGAAAGTTCTCTTTTCTTGCTTGGTGCCTTTCCGAAAGACGCTTACAAATCAACACCCGATTTCTCTTTTGATCAATGGTTAACACTCGCGACACCCATCCTGCACTCATCTTTTTCGTATCTAATTCTTCAGTCAGTGTGATGTGCCCCACATGACATGATAAGCCAGTATCTTCCACAATATCCCCGATACGTACTCGTCGGTCTTGCACTACGATATCGTGTACCTTGTTAATGTGTTTGTTGTTACCGTTATGGGAGGTTGGTTTATGAATTTGAGTTGACTTTTTTTGAAGGCATTTAATTACGACTCTTTGTTCTGCAAGATCCAGTTTTATGAACAATCACGACAGACAATTCAAGAATTAGCCACAGCACAACAACACTTTGTGATGCAAACTTGATATTATGTGGATATGATCTACAACTGTCAGTGAGGGGATTTGAAACGTTTACTACCCATATCAACAGCTATTCTTTAACCAGAATTTCCTTATAGACAACCCACAGAGATTTTACAGATAAGGAATAAACATACCAAAAAATTACGACCAGTTTAGTAGCTATTTGTACAAGACCATACCACATCTTGGAAACCTGGTACAGTTATTGAATTAGTAGGCCCAAATGGTTACAATGTTAATGTTGTTATGGTAGCTTCCTTAAAAAATGGTGGGATATTCTAGATGTTGTTACATCAACTTCATTTGCGCTTTAACCCTTTTTATACGAATTCTTGTTCTATTACCGTAAATGAACGTTGACATAATATGCATGCCACATGACTCCAAAACAAGTTCCTGAATTACTATTCGTTTGCAGTGGTACAAGACAAGTCGTCTTCATTACTGTTAACTACGCATCCCGAATTCAATCTCCTCGTATACAACAAAAATATATTCATGGATTTCAGCTTCAATCGTTAAGAGTATTTTTTATGTACCGAGCAGAACCAGACGCACGTTATTATCCGAAACATCCAAACGACAATTTCCGTTTTATTAAAAAAAGTCCCGAACGGTAATGCGTAGTTAAATTTGTTTTTTTCCCCAAAGGCCCACGCACACATGCGAAATCCGAACTTCGACGACCATACTTGATGTCGAACTGAAAACAAGTAATTGATTTTTTTTTCTTTGTACGTAACATTTCCCCTATCGAACGTAGTTAAATGGCAATAGCTGACATATGAACTCCCACCCTACGTATTGCGATCGTTACACAACCTGCTTCGTACTTCGCTATAGACCAGCCTACATACAGCGTTACCGAAATGTCAGCATTGTCCTGCACTACTTTCAAGTTTAATTGCGATTGAGATAAACAAAAGATACTTCACATTTCGGCGCGGTGGATTTCGTAATGAACTTACGATACGGGGTCGGATTATAATAAGAGCGTGTGTACGCAGATGTCTTTATCCAGATTGTTTGCGATATTTGGTTTAAAGTAGGTCAAATATCTCGGAAGTGGAACAAGGTGTCTATTTCGTTAACTATAAATTATGTTCTATTACAGAAGAATAAAGATTACGCCTTGATTGGAAGCTCATCAGATTCTCGAGATGTAATGTATCTGAAGGAGTGTTGAAACTTATAATACAAATATTATTATTTGCACAAATTTCAAAACTTTCATGGTTAAGAATACAAGCAAATTTAATAGAATTGCCAAATTTCGAATACACATTGTGTTCAGATTGAGATCAGCACTATAACTACACTACCGCTCAAAAGTGTTTAGGCACCCCTGTTTTCATGGATTATTCATATAGTATTATGTTTACCAAAACAAACATTACAATAAAATGAAATACGTATTTAAAATGTAGTTCAGTATGCACTTGATCGGATTACCATAAACTGTTTATTGCGGTGCAATTACAATAACAATCCCTCTGAATTTACTGGGTAAATTTAGTCATCTGTTAGATTGTAGGTAATAATGTTTAAATTACCTTCCTAGAAGATTATAGTGAAATCTGTAACCTATGGTCAGTTGCAGTGTAGTATTTACTCTATTCACGTCGTGAGCGAAATATCGTCTGACAATTTCTTAAAATGCCTCCGCGAAGAGAAATTAGTACGGAAACGCATGCGCTTATAATAGCTTACAATAAAAGTGGCATAAGTAATCGACAAATTGCCAAAAAAAAATGAAAATACACCACGCTACGGTTGAGTATAACGTAAAAAAATATCGGGAAACTGGCAATTTTCTTAATAAAAGACGGAGTGGAAGGCCAAAAGCGACAACATCTGCAGATGATCGCAGAATAGTGGTTACCAGCAAGTTAAATAGACGCAAAACAGCCCCGGAAATCACCGCAGAATTAAATGTTGGTCGCAAAAAACTAGTCAGTGTTTCTACAGTCAAACGTCGCCTACAGACAGCCGGGCTCCATGGACGTATTGCGATGAAAAAGCCATTACTACGCAAACAAAACAAGCAAAAGCGACTTAAATAGGCTCGTGAACACCAACACTGGACCATAGAAGAGTGGAACAACGTCCTATGGACGAATGAGTCCAAATTTGAACTGTTCGAAACCCGAAGGCGCATATTCGTAAAAAGATCTGTGGGTGAACGTGCCAGAGAAGAGTGTATTGCTGCTACCGTGAAGCATGGTGAAGGTTCTATCATCATTTGGGGCTGTTTTGCTTGCACTAGTGTAGGGGACATTGTGAAAATTGACGGTATATTAAAAAAAGAAAGCTACCGCGAAATTTTGGAGAACCACGCAATACCTTGCGGAATTCGACTTTTGGGTCAAAAATTTTACCTTCCAGCAAGGTAATGACCCAAAACATTCCTCTAAATTATGTAAAGACTATTTACGCCATTTAGAAGAGGGAGGAACTCACAATTATGGAGTGGCCTCCCCAGAGCCCCGACTTGAATCCAATCGAGTTACTATGGGAAGAACTAGATCGGGAAGTACGGAAATCGGCTCCGACATCAGCTACTGACGTGTGGAACAAATTGCAATCGAGTTGGACCTCAATAACACAAGAAACTCTGGAAAAAAGTTATTGCGAGAATGCCTCGATTGTGTGCTGCAATTATTAAAGCAAGAGGAGGTCACATAGATGAAAGCAAAATATAAATTAAACGTTTTAATTTTCACATTTATTTAATATATTATTATTCACGTACGTGTATCTGTACATAAAAAATAAATATTATTAACATTTTTGCTGAGTTTTTATACATTTTTGCTGTCAGTGAGAATGCCTAAACACTTTTGAGCAGTATTGTATATATAATAATGATAATACAAACAAATATCTCCAGTAATAACTTCAGAGTACTCTTAGCAGCATGGCATTTAAAGAAAAATAAAACAAAGATACGACTAAGTGGACTGTCAGAACACTATATACAATCTAGACTTATCCCTCCAACAGTTTCACTGATTCAAATGAGCAAAGACAAAAAAAATATATTAATAATTGCAAATTCACAGGAAAATCATCGTAAAGATAATTATTCTTAACTGAAGTAAATATAGTATCCTCTTTAACCGAATCTGCTCTAATAAATTATCGTCGAAGTTATTCCTCAAGAGTACCATACTTAATTGTATTTAGCGTAACTACTCTCTATGATACTCGAATTTAACGGAGTGGTAAAATAAGTATTAAACGCTACGATAATTTATCTCCGAAACACATGTTCCTTCCAGAAGCAAATTCACTTTGGCCACATTATGAATTAGCCCAATTCCGGAAATTGCACTGGTTGAAAACTATTCTATTTAACGACTGTTGAATATAGTCCTTATCTTACACATTTACAAAGTAACAGCTGCTGTGGCAAGAACATTTCAGGCTCATTAGTGGCGAAATAAACGTTTGGGAAGATGGCGAATTAAATTTAACAGCAACTATCTGCAAGGGTACGGTCCTACATGTATAAAAGTTCAAACTTCGGCGGCGTAATTGAGGTTAAGGAACGATTCAACTTGCACTCGATTTAGATAATTAGAGACCTTAAAGTAACGTCCAACGCCGTAATTTAAATTCTCTAGGTAGTAATTTCTCGGGTATTGAACTAACGAAGCGACAAGAACTAAATAATAGAGGAATTAAACGAGAATCTATTTACATTTCGTCTTTGTCTCACGGAAAAAAATTACAAATATATCGTCCTTCTTTTTAAGTACCTAGTATCAATGAAAGAACCTAATACGAGGGTCACGTTATATATTTTAAGATACCACGAAACTAGAGAAGTTAGAGCTGCCAACGCAGCGTTTCTAAATACCACCATCTTCAAGTAGTAAGCTCCGACTCTCAGTTGAGTCGCTGCTGTCATAGAGCAAACGTGGTGCATACGATTTCCCACCGAAACATGGACTTACCAAGGGAACACGTGCGCTCAATGATCTACTACGATTTTAAGGTCCATTTAAGTGAACAACAAAGTCTTTCTTATTGATGAAAGACCTTCACGCGCAACTGTGTTTTGGTGGTATAGCGAATTTAAAAGAAGACCGTAGGTGATGAGACATGTACTGGTAGGTTCTGTTCTTCAGTTACCGCTAGTAACATTGCGGGAGTGAGAAGTATGATCGACAAAGATCCAAGATGCACTTATCAAGCGATTGAGGTAACTCTAGGTGTTGGATCCGCTAGAGTAAATTTAATTTTACAAGATGATCTTACTGGGGTTGTCTTTTAAGTTTTCCGTATAGAGAAGGAATAAAACAGTAGATTGTATTGTTAAGAACTTTATTGTTTCTTGAAGTGTCCTCTGTGAAGATTGATATACTGTTGTACGCGCTGGAATCAAGTTTGGAACCAGTTATTCTACTTGTTTGTTGGTAGAATTAAATTGTATTTTTGAGAAAAATGTCGCAACCATCTCTTTAAAGATACTTCGAGAACAGATGACTTTTGTCAGCTTGTGTTCACCTTACAACACCCAAACAGATGACGGGCATTTATGCCACAGACGATGCTGTAGACATTCTTTCAGTTTGCGGGCTTGAAACAGTTTTTTGACGCCAATTCACTCAAGGTGCTTTCTGTTCTTTAGTCAGCAGATACGATATCTATTTCTTTGTACATAATTCTTCGTGCATTTTTTTTTGAAATTAGGGTTTTTGAAATCTTCAATGATGCCCCAATCTCCCGATATGCACAGTATCGACATTTTCTTAAGTGAAAATTATAAAACCAATTGCGCGAAAATATTCTGGATTTAATCCTATTTCTGCATTAACACATGGGCTGAAAAGTCCCGGGCCTAACACATAGATGACGCTAGTTTTATTGCAGTCACCTTTCTCTCAGTTAGTACTAACCTTCAAAAGACAGCTGTTAAAATTTCATGATATTCTATTCATTAGTTTGTGAGTTATTGTGCTAAGAGTCACGCTACTTTTGTTATTTTCAAAACAATGGATCAAAAACAATTTCGTGTTTTAATTTTACACTGCTTCTTGATGGGAAAAAAACCGTTCAAGCGAAGCAATGGCTTGAAAAGTGTTATGGGGACTCCGCTCCATCAGAAACAACAATAAAACGTTGGTTTGCTGACTTCAAACGTGGTCGTAGAGACACCGATGATGCAGAACGCAGTGGACGTCCAAATGAGGCGGTAACACCAGAAAACATCAAAAAAATCCACAAAATCGTTTTGAATAATCGAAAAGTGAAGTTGCGTGAGTTAGCTGACATCGTAAAGATATCAAAAGAACGTATTGGCTTTATATTGCATGAGCATTTGACTATGAGAAAGACCTGTTCAAAGTGAGTGCCGCGTTTGCTCACTGTTGACCAAAAACAAGAACGTGTTGATGATTCTGAGCAGTGTTTGGCCATGTTTAAACGTAACATACCGGAATTTCCGATATGTGACAATGGATGAAACATGGATCCATCACTTCACTCCGGAATCAAACGATCGTCATCTGAGTGGACAGCAACTGGTGAACGTCGTCCAAAGCGCCCGAAAGCACAACAATCGGCTGGAAAGGTTATGGCCTCGGTATTTTGGGATGTGGGTGGTGTAATATTCATCGACTATCTTGAGAAAGGAAATACCATCAACAGTAAATATTATATAGCGTTATTGGAGCGTTTGAAGGCTGAAATTGCAAAGAAACGACCGCATATGGCAAAGAAAAAAAAAATTGTTTCATCAAGACAACGCACCGTATCACAAACCAATCAAAACAATGGCAAAACTACAAAAATTGAACTACGAATTGCTCCCACATCCACCGTATTCGCCAGATTTGGCTCCCAGCGAATACTGGCTGTCCGCAGACCTCAAAAAAATGCTCGCCGGTAAGAAATTTCGCACGAATGAAGAGGTTATCGCTGAAACTGAGGCCTATTTTGAGGCAAAAGATAAATCGTTCTACAAAAGTGGTATTGAAATGTTAGACCGGCGCTGGAATGATTGCGTTGCTCTTGATGGAGATTACGTTGATGAATAAAGCTAATTTTGAACCAAAAAAACCGTGTTTTCTTTGTTAGGCCCGGGATTTTTCAGCCCTTGTGTTACATGTATCGCACTGAAACTTTGGATTTAGATCGACTAAAGATGGAGGTTAACTTTTAGGCCTGACGTTTGATTACTGGTGCCATCTATGTCCTCATATACAAAACTTAGTAGACATCCATCGTAATTAGGTTTTGTTTATTTCATTTGTTCCAGTTAGAGATTTTGACCAGATTTATATTTCGAAATACGTAAGTATAAAATAGTGACTATTGTGAATACTATACCTAATAGAAATATTTCTTATCGTTTATGGTAAAATACAAATACGTCAAAAAAGTGGGAAACTGATTTAGGAACTTTACCATTACTTCGTCAGCTTATAAGCGATTGCTTATTCGAAAAAAACATACATTGATGATAATTATACGACAAGCTACAGACCTAAATATTTGATAATACGTGTAAACAAAATGTACTCATAAATTTTAAGGCATAATTTACTACCTGAGAATCTCTAATAGGTTCGTAAAATTTATTGTTTGCATCGGACATAAAATATTACTTGATCGACTTCTACATCGAAAAGCATCCAGGCCAACTTAAATAATACTATTTTCCACATCCATCTCCACCTACTTTATGCGCCATTACGTAGAAGACGCTGACTCTCTCATTGTATTTACCGTTTCTTATCACCTCCAGCACGCGCTTCACTTACTTTCACAGGGCGTCTATAAAGTTTTATGTGCTGTAAAAAATAAAATCTCTAATATATGGGCGCCCTTGGGCGTTATTACTTCATTGTTATTCAAGAAAACCGAGTTAATTTAATGAAACGTTTAAAACTGCGGAAATAACCGAATAAATTTCGTAAACTTTGAAACTCTAAATTAAATCGTCAAGCTCACTTTGATAACTTGATCCCTGAAAGAGTACTGCAACTTTTAAGGTTTAATCTTTTCCAAGTCTTAATGCAGATACGGCAGCCTGTGTAGAAAATGTGTCGTTGGCGATTAAAGGAGCGATTTTTCTTTATGTGTGTGACTAGTTTTTGCCAGCAGTTGCTAGTGATTTCAAATTACTTTATGGTCCTTAGGATTCAAAATAAACGATAGTAGTACAAATGGTGTCTTTTAAGTTTTGCGTACTGGAACATAGAGGACGCCACTAATCGATCAAATATCAGTACTAAGAATTAACCTCTGTTACGTTCTCCTGGTTTGAAGAACAGCGCCGCTGTAGCCTGCTCGTAAATTCCTGAATTACTTGACCAATATTTACTTGTAAAGTATGTTCGCTTATTTACAAGATGAAAGGTTGTACAGTGAAACTCAATGCGCATGCGCAGAAAAATATATTTAAAAAATAAAATGTGTACACGATTTCCACTCTTGCCTATTACAGTTACGATGTACGTGAGATATATATATTTGCAATAATTGCAGTTACTTGAGCTCTCTTATACATGTAATGTACATTAGAATGTATATATGGCAGCAATATAAAGTACTGCTTCACCGTGTACGTTGCAAAGCTATGTTTTAATTGTGTTTAAAATGTTAAATTCTTATATGCTTCCGCAGAAGTTTTGTTAGAGGCATGTACTAATGTCTCTATCAGTTTGCATGCACCACTACCCTTTTATAGGGGAGCCAACCCTATTTATTTCTTAAATTTATAAGCGCACCTCGGTGATATGCTTATTTATATGTCCCTTTCCTGGAGCCTAATACATTTATCTTGTTTTAAATTTGCCTAAGGGACTTGGCCCTGTATCATTGGCTTGTATTTGTAATTGAACCAAATACGTTCGTTATTTACACATTTATAGGGGAACCCACCCTATCCCTTAGAGCTTGAACATAACAGCCGATCCCAAAACAAAAGTAATGTGACAGCTACCCAGGCGTTCTCGTTTGAAATAATGCGCTATGT
The DNA here is from genome assembly GCA_023509865.1 of Trypoxylus dichotomus. Lineage (NCBI taxonomy): Eukaryota > Metazoa > Arthropoda > Insecta > Coleoptera > Scarabaeidae > Trypoxylus > Trypoxylus dichotomus. Next base: position 44,734,203 of record CM042081.1, read on the forward strand.
GCAATCTTTAGCTCTCTGCTACTGCGCCCCAAAGAACGGAAAAAGCCAGTAGCCAACAAATGTGCGAAATGCGCACCGACAAGGAAAACGGGGCGATGAAGCCGACATTACATATAGAAAACTGGTTCGTGAAACTCGTCCGCTACGACGAACAACTAAATGAAAATATGTCTAAGTCCCGATACGACAAAGGACCGAACAAACGTACAAAAGACAACGGGCGCTGCGGCCGCAACGACCGTCAACAAGAAGCGGAGTGATCGTACTTGTAGAAGATGTCTATACATGCGCGCCGACGACCTTACCAAAATGAATCCCGACACAAACTTAACAGAAGACTAAAAATATGTATAGACGACAACGGACACAGTAGCCTCGACGAACGATGATAGAAAATCGAGAATTTGTACTTATTAAAGAAATCTATACATGCGCTCCGACAACCTTACCAGAATGATTACCACCAGAATCGTAACAGAAGACTAAATAAATGTATAGACGACAACGGACACAGTAGCCTCGACGAACGATGATAGAAAATAGAGAATTTGTACTTATTACAGAAATCTATACATGCGCTCCGACAACCTTACCAGAATGATTCCCTCCAGAATCGTAACAGAAGAGTAAATAAATGTATAGACGACAACGGCCTCAACGATTCCCGCCAAAACTTGGCCGGCTTGCATACATATACAATGCGTAATGTACATAGATATTAAAATAAAATTCGATATATTCTACAGAGAGCAAAATAAATAAATGTTAAAAATGAAAATAAAGTAATATTCTAAATGAAAATAAGGTGATAATACTAACCCATACGTTTGCAAAGAAGATAAAACCATATAAAATACATAAAGTAGTAAAGAAAAAAAAATGGATAAAACACAAACACAATGTTAAGTCCTTAACAACCTCCATTCCCAATTAACCTAAATTCAAAGTTTCTAAATCTCTCTTATTAGTGCTCACATATCACCTTGGATATAAAAAGGGTGTCCCATCACTGGATTCCTTCTTTATGATGCAGAGAAAGCGAACCATTCCTAATTAAAAGAAAGTTGATGGCAATTGTTGTTTGGATCCTATAAATATTTTCTCTTTTCACATTTACCATGAAAAAAATTGTGAAAACAAAATGCTACAAACATTTTATAGCACAATATAATGATTATCTATTATACAACTGGTGGCTCAATGCCTTGCGTGCTTCGCCATTAGTCGCGGTGTTTCGGATTCGAACCCCTGGCTGTTTCTCAGGGTTAGCCTTTTTTTTGGCATTGCTCACACTACGACGAATATTGAGAACGTATATCTTAAGTCAATTTTGCATATAATTAGACATCTAATAATGACTGTATTATCGGTTGCCGAAGTTCTTCAATTTTTGTGGAGCACAGGCACAATACAATTCAATAAGCACGGGAAATATCTGTCTTTATATTTTTTATTACAAATCATATTGTGATACTGCTAATGTGCTTTCGAAAAGTATATCTATTGCATCTACTTGATAGTAAAATTTCACGCAAATCTTTATAGCCTGAATTTGTATCTTTAGTGTAGCAATCTAGTAAACTAAACATTTTGATAATACATTCGCTGTTTTTAGACATCTCGTTGCATATAGTTTGCGTTAGTGTCTATCAACTAACTAGTCGCACTACCCAGCACAATTTTTGGTGACTCCTATACCAGGCCTATTTTTCACTTATTTGGGTGTGCTGAATCGGAAAATCGTATTAGTTTTCGCGTATCACGTCAAAATTTAACTGTATACCATGCTATGCTCTTCAAAGGATCACTAATGCGGTTAATTTGTTACTTCAGAACTGATAAGATATCAACAAAGTATACAATTTTAAGAATTCAAGTATTTATTTAACTACTATACTAATGACGAATCTAGTACAAGTATCTATTTTAATAATCGTTAAAAAACTACATGAGTAAAAACACTAACAATAAACAGGGAATAAATTTTCGTTTGCTGCACTTTCTGCTGTGTATTTTGGTTCCTTTAAATACTCAGTTTCAACAGTAGTCGGCCAGCATATGAGGTTCCCATCTTCTTGGATATTGAGTTTCCATAGTTATTAAATTTCGATGAAATCTCTGGCCTTGCAAAATGACTATGAAGGAGATGAAGTTTTAGTCTCGCGTTACAACATTGATTTCACTAAATTTTTGTAATTGGAGGCTTTTTCGTTTCCTGTTGGAAACTGGAACAATTTCCGTAAGTTATTCGCGACTATAGTGAATGAAGTCCAGACTTCTTTCTCAGATTCATTCAGAGTTGTTAAAATTTGGATCTGGAACATTTGTCGTATGTAGTTGAAACGGTCTCCTTACAAATCCAGAGCTTTAACATATTGCTTTATAGGACCCAATTTGATGTGAAGAGGTCGAAAAGTTACTTTTTCTCTGTTGACTAAAGGTTCAGTTGCTTACAATACTGTTTTGTCCAAGATCTAAGGATTGCTAAGAATAGTCTGCAATGCGATCGAATGGATTTCACATTTGGTATTAGCGAACCTATGTTACCATCATTTTAGTTACCAGAATTTCTAGAACGGAAACCAAAACATTTAAGTATATCCATTAAAAAAAATGCACTTGTTTGTGGAAGATTCGTTACATAGAAGCACTTACTCTTCTACGTCTTGACTGCACACGGGTACACGACGCACTGATGAATCTCAGCATGTCATGACTACACTTAAAAATGTTTATTCACAGTAACCCAACACTTTTCTCCCACAATACGATACCCTTTCAAATAAAATTAGAAAGGAATATATATATGCGTCTCTGCTAGGAAGTCGAGGGTGTCGTAATTCTTAAAAATAAAATCCCCTAAAACAAATGGCGCCCGTCAAAACTTGACACTTAAAAATACTTTCATACTTCCATTTGAAAAGTAGACATTCCCGTGCATTACATTCCCAGCAATCGTATTTTCCTAGTACCTATTTTTCATCTCTAAGCGGATTCGTGTTTGCTAACGCTAGTGAATAAAGTCTATAAGACGTATGTACATAATTGGAGCTCCCGACAATTAACACGTTGACCTTAGCAATATGCTAGACACCTAAAATATGTTCTAGATTTAAGCGGCAATTAGCAATGAGTTTAATTTATTGCGGATGCTGGATAATGTCGCTAATTGACTAAAAAAACCGTAACATATACTTTTTCTTTAATTTAGTATAGCAAAACTACTCCGACAGCAATGTATGAGATTACAGGATTAAGGTATACAGTAAATTGCTAGAAATCGCCAGAGTCCCTATACAGGGTGTCTTTGAAGTAAAATCAAAGTGTACTGATAAGGATAAGGTCTAATTATATAGAACACAAACTCAAAAAGCTTTGGGTTAATTACGACGGGAACGTCAGACTTAAAAAAGCGCTAGGTAACACATGGGCTGAAAAGTCCCGGTCCTAACAAAGAAAACACGTTTTTTTTTGGTTCAAAATTAGCTTTATTCATCAACGTAATCTCCATCAAGAGCAACGCAATCATTCCAGCGCCGCTCAAACATTTTAATACCACTTTTGTAGAACGATTTATCTTTTGCCTCAAAATAGGCCTCAGTTTCAGCGATAACCCCTTCATTCGTGCGAAATTTCTTACCGGCGAGCATTTTTTTGAGGTCTGCGAACCAAATCTGGCGAATACGGTGGATGTGGGAGAAATTCGAAGTTCAATTCATGTAGTTTTGCCATTGTTTTGATTGACTTGTGACACGGTGCGTTGTCTTGATGAAACAAAATTTTTTCATTGCCATATGCGGTCGTTTCTTTGCAATTTCGGCCTTCAAACGCTCCAATAAAGCTATATAATATTTACTGTTGATGGTATTTCCTTTCTCAAGATAGTCGATGAATATTACACCACGCACATCCTAAAATACCGAGGCCATAACCTTTCCAGCCGATTGTTGTGCTTTCGGGCGCTTTGGACGAGGTTCACCAGTTGCTGTCCACTCACATGACGATCGTTTTGATTCCGGAGTGAAGTGATGGATCCATGTTTCATCCATTGTCAAATATCGACGCAAAAATTCCGGTTTGTTACGTTTAAACATGGCCAAACACTGCTCAGAATCATCAACACGTTCTTGTTTTTGGTCAACAGTGAGCAAACGCGGCACCCACTTTGAACAGAGCTTTCTCATAGTCAAATGCTCATGCTATATAAAGCCAATACGTTCTTTTGATGTGTTTACGATGTCAGTTAACTCACGCAACTTCACTTTTCGATCATTCAAAACGATTTTGTGGATTTTTTTGATGTTTTCTGGTGTTACCGCCTCATTTGGACGTCCACTGCGTTCTGCATCATCGGTGTCTCTACGACCACGTTTGAAGTCAGCAAACCAACGTTTTATTGTTGTTTCTGATGGAGCGGAGTCCCCATAACACTTTTCAAGCCATTGCTTCGCTTGAACGGTATTTTTTCCCATCAAGATGCAGTGTAAAATTAAAACACGAAATTGTTTTTGATCCATTGTTTTGAAAATAACAAAAGTAGCGTGACTCTTAGCACAATAACTCACAAACTAATGAATAGAATATCATGAAATTTTAACAGCTGTCTTTTGAAGGTTAGTACTAACTGAGAGAAAGGTGACTGCAATAAAACTAGCGTCATCTATGTGTTAGGCCCGGGACTTTTCAGTCCATGTGTTAATTGTAATATGTGCCAGTTATGGTTGCAGAATGTATATACGTAATACATCTCTCCAACCAAACTCGCATACAGATTACGACAAAAGTATAAGACTACATTTATTAAAGAAATTCCATTGATTTGTTAAGCATAGCAAGTTTGGATATTTTTTCAATATATGAAGAATAAATTTCACTATCTCTATCACTATTTGGGACAAAAAAAACTATTACAATCAACCTTATACGTTTGCGACACGGGTTGCCTACTCAAACTACTCAAATGTTTCAATATAATTCTTATTTTCCTTAAAATTTATGGGCGGCCTACACTATTGTCGCGGACTGTACACTGTAATAACGCAGCTGTCGATGTCATAAAAACTACAAGATAACAATATTTACCTTTCAAACGGCATGTTAAGATATTTCGGGTGTAAATAATAAAGAAAATTTTATTTTAAATATCTTTATCATTGTTTTTCCCGGGCCTGCGAAGAAATTTTAGCAAAATATTTTGGATTTAAGTGTAATAAAATTAGATCTTTCCGTTTTTTATATATTTTTTTATTTTCTTTTATTATTTTTTTTTATTTCATGAACATCATGTATATTATTGATATTAAATTACGCTACAGCTATGTGGTAAAAGGAAAATTAAAAATCAGTGTTGGTATTCTTTCGTTCAGAATTCACTAACCACCCATAAAAGCTATACCCTAAACAGTAGCCATTTCAATTTCAACCTTTATCCCAACTGAACCGTACGTTATTAAATGACTTCATTGAAAAGAATTCATGATATACGAAGCAGTTTTCAAGTCTGACGGCCCGCTTATTCTACTAAAACTGCTCACGTTTTCAGAAGGTAAAGAGCAATGTATATAAAACTACGAAATGCATGTATTCCCTACACTACCGGGAAAATTGTATGTACGAGTTCCTTCGCGAAGTGCCTTTTGTGCAATAAATTCACCAAGAGTGTACACATTTGGGAGGAAACATGCAATTCCATTAAAAAATATGGGCTGCACAGCCAAAACGAATCTAACGTATATGTACCGTATCTATGGATAGTGCTTTATTTGTTATATCCTTTACGATGAAAATGGTGTTCATAAAATAGCATCAAGTTCTTATTTATATGCCGCTCGTTTAAAAATTTTCCCGAACAAAATCATCGTTATTAATTCTATTCCGTTTTTTTAATTTAAAAATAGTTACAGATTTTGCAACAGTTTAATTATTTTTATCAATACCGATCATCAATATTTTTTTGTCTACGTCTGTATTTCCTGATCTCTGGAAGCGTACCTGTTTAGTACCAATGCATAGAAAGAGGGATTCTTGTATAATCGACAATTACAGACCTACAGCAATTTTACGTAATTTTGCAAACGTCTATAAACATGCTATTTATTCCAGTGTAGTATACTTAGTACTGTCGCATCTGCACTTTCTAGACGTCAGTATAGCCTCTTACCTGGAAGATCTACAGTAACTGGCTTGGCAGTTGTTACTCAATATAACACATGGGCTGAAAAGTCTCGGGCCTAACACATGCTGGGTGTCTCGATGCGGTAGTTGTTTTTTTTTAGAAGTGATGATGTTATCTTCTGATCTTTGTATCTGCTAAAAATGCCAGTTGGCTCAGTATTCCTGGTTTCTTTAGTCATAAATCTTCCAATGTCTTCGTAAGCGTAAACATTCTCTATCCATAGTGGCTAAAGTATTCTTTGTGCCTCGGGTTTCTTGCCATGTAGAAAGTTTATAATACTTAACTTTTCGATCATCTTGTCATGATCTTCTTCAGAAGTGAATTAACAAAGGAACTACAGTACTGGAGAAGGTGGTACAGACAAGCTAGATACTAAGAAATAACACATGGGCTGACGCTAGTTTTATTGCAGTCACCTTTCTCTCAGTTAGTACTTACCTTCAAAAGACAGCTGTTAAATTTCATGATATTCTATTCATTAGTTTGTGAGTTATTGTGCTAAGAGTCACGCTACTTTTGTTATTTTCAAAACAATGGATCAGAAACAATTTCGTGTTTTAATTTTAGACTGCTTCTTGATGGGAAAAAATACCGTTCAAGCGAAGCAATCGCTTGAAAAGTGTTATGGGGACTTCGCTCCATCAGAAACAACAATAAAACGTTGGTTTGCTGACTTCAAACGTGATCGTAGAGACATCGATGATGCAGAGCGCAATGGACGTCCAAATGAGGCGGTAACACCAGAAAACATCAAAAAAATCCACAAAATCGTTTTGAATGATCGAAAAGTGAAGTTGCGTGAGTTAGCTGACATCGTAAAGATATCAAAAGAACGTATTGGCTTTATATTCGATGAGTATTTGACTATGAGAAAGCTCTGTTCAAACTGGGTGCCGCGTTTGCTCACTGTTAACCAAACACAAGAACGTGTTGATGATTCTGAGCAGTGTTTGGCCATGTTTAAACGTAAGAAACCGGAAATTCTGCGTCGATTTGTGACAATGGATGAAACATGGATCCATCACTTCACTCCGGAATCAAAACGATAGTCATCGGAGTGGACAGCAACTGCTGAACCTCGTCCAAAGCGCCCGAAAGCACAACAATCGGCTGGAAAGGTTATGGCATCGGTATTTTGGGATGTGCGTGGTGTAATATTCATCGAGTATCTTGAGAAAGGAAATACCATCAACAGTGAATATTATATAGCGTTATTGGAGCGTTTGAAGGCCGAAATTACAAAGAAACGACCGCATGTGGCAAAGAAAAAGCTTTTGTTTCATCAAGACAACGCACCGTGTGACAAGTCAATCAAAACAATGGCAAAACTACATGAATTGAACTTCGAATCGCTCCCACATCCACCGTATTCGCCAGATTTGGCTCCCAGCGACTACCGGCTGTTCGCAGACCACAAAAAAATGCTCGCCGGTAAGAAATTTCGCAGGAATCAAGAGGTTATCGTTGAAACTGAGGACTATTTTGAGGCAAAAGTGGTATTGAAATGTTAGAGCGGCGCTGGAATGAATGCATTGCTCTTGATGGAGATTACGTTGATGAATAAAGCTAATTTTGAACCAAAAAAACCGTGTTTTCTTTGTTAGGCCCGGAACTTTTCAGTCCATGTGTTACTAATGAGATACTTGATAGACGTGGTCGAGTTGATGTATGATATACAGAGGTTTCGCGTGCATTCGATACAATCGACCATGGAATTCTACTCAGTAAGCTGGATTGTTTTGAATCTCCTTCCTCATTTCTCAGGTTAATGGGTTCCTATTTGTCGCGTCGTATTGACTACGTATTTTATAATGGTTACCTCTAGTAAAATATTTCGCAGCCATCCAGAAGTATTTTACCACTGCATCAAATTCAATTTTATCCATTTTTGCGAAACCGTCTATCGTGCTACACAAAGCTCACTCTTAAACAACAACTATTGACAGTAGGCGTCTGAAATTTTGACAATTGCCATAAAGAAAGTTGCTGTTGATAACCAACGAATCCGCTTCAAGCTTCGCGTTCCATCTCTTGCCGATTCCGGAAACATTTCAGGTCGCCCTCGTATCTCATAAAAGTTCTAACGCCACGAAAAATCAATCATCTCTATACTACGAAATGTTTTAAAAAAATATATTACTATTTTCATGACCTTAGTTTCATTATAACGTACTTTTTTTTTTGTAAATGTTGTATATGTTTCTTACAAACACAAACAAACTTTATTTATGGCTCAATAATCGCTGTTAATTAAATGTCATCTATTTTTGCAAGCGAATGTAGATTACTGCCTCGAACGCAGCCATCAAATATATTGAAAAGGACGGAGTTTTTGTTACGCAATTGTTGAAATGTGTTCTCAGCTTGCTTTACATTACTAAAGAGCCACACCCATGCACCACGTACCTTTTAAAATTCGTGAATATTAATTCGCTACAGAATTACTATTTCGAAAGGTCGAGAATATTAGTATACGATACACAGATAGGCATAAATTATCTTTAAATGGTTATCGTTCAGAGCATTATTAATTTTAAATTATAGGTAATATTGAAAAGTCCATTATTACATGTCCTAAGAGTCGGCTATTGAAATTTTTTTTAATGCAGTGTATTTCCATATTCAAAGGATGTTTTTACTGAAACATCCATGAGTAAAGCACACCTAATCGTATTCATTAACGTAGCTATGCATGCAAAATTTGATCTTCCAACAAAGGATCCGTTTGGTGCTAGGAATCGAAAGAACTAATCAATAGCGCGCATAGAAGTGTGTTAGAGCACGTCTTCGTACAACTGCATCACGTATTGTTAGTAAACAGTATCGCATTCGTTTCTGTAAATATTGCAAACGTGCGCGATAAACAAGGCTTTTAATGTATAAATAAAGTAGCAAGTTTGACATGTAGCAAGCTCACGTATGATCCCTACTATTGAACTACAAGGATGTACAAGTTTTATTGTATGCTCATTGTACCGTAGAGCACATTGAACAGATCAAAAATTTAAAGCTACGCCAAAGTTAACTTTATGTGTCTGCATTCTGTGGAAATTGTACACAAATTCAAGCATATAAGATCAGAACAGAAACTGCCTTAGCATTTCCAACATTATATCTAAAAATTACACAATATTTTTCTAAAAGTAAATAAATTTGTAAATTCGAAAATTTAAAAAATTAAAATCAACTATTCTTAGCTAAATAAATAAAGATAAAAGACTGGAAAATATGCAGTAAAAAGTTAGCTAAATATGCATGTAATATACACAAAAGAAATCCCTAAATATGCATGTAATATACACAAAAGAAATCCCTAAATACGCATTTATTATATTTTTGTAAATTAAAATATATTTGGCGTATTTACAAAACACATATTTATTTATTATAATAAATAACCATATATTTAATTTTCCATTGTTAAGTTACGTCTACGGTTTATAGGGATATACACTGGGAAAATCTTCGTTCAACATTGTAAGATGTGATCGGTGCATTCTTAGAATTAGGTTTTAATTGAGAGGTTTATTTTCTTTAATTTTTTTCAACTTAATCCATTGACTTTTCCAATTTTCTCTTAAATATCAATTACAATGCCAACAGTATAATTTGAAGATGATTTTTTATCTTCTAATCTAGTAATTGCCTCCTCAATTATCGTAAAATTGGATGTAGTATATGATAGCTGATTCTTTATTGTCGAAATATTGAAAATTACATTGGCCAACTCATTTTGGTGTCTCGAATTTTTGAGCTGAAGATTCCAGCAGTAATCAGCCATCATATGGGTATCCCATCTCCCTTGCTACCTTTCCTCCGTAATGCTGACGTCGTTATGAAATCTTTTCCCCTGTTTCTCACTGCTCATCACCTAAGTTTTCTGGAAAACGATCTAAGTCGCTGTGAAGGTAATGAATCTTGATGCTCGTGTTATATCCGGGCTTGTGAAAGTTAGAAAGCATCTGTTCTACTAATAAATAATGGTGAAATTTATTACGTAGATGAAACGTGTTCTGACAAATATCGCGAATGCAGAAACAGTTCGAAGAACTCTGGGGCGTGCCAATTTAGGAATAACCAGGAAGAGACCGTTTATAAGCCAGAAGGTTAAAAGAAGTCGCTTAGAGTTTGCATTACAGGCTGTAGAGAAATTTAATCTTTTGGGCTCAGATGGGAAGGGTAATATGTGGAGGAAAAAGAATAAAGCATTAAAACCGCTGCATTTAAAACCAACAATTAAACATGGAGGTGGACATGTAACAGTTTAGGGCTGTGTTTCTGCTGCTGGTGTTGGAGATCTCCATTTAATTCAAGGCATTATTGGTAGGTTTATGTATTGCAACATCCCTAAACAGAATTCAGTGTCTAGTGCCAGGAAACTTGACACAGACCATTTTAGATTTTACCAGAAACATTTTTCGCATGTGGTCCAGGAATGGTTGTTATATAACTCCCGCAGTACCATGAAAACTCCAGCTCAGTCACCGGAAATTTATGGTTTATTCTTGAAGCAAAAATCCGTAGTCTTTGAATATCCAATAGAAATGATCTAAAAATGCTTTGTTACAAGAATCTAAAGGAAACCCAACTAAATATTAAGTGTTTCTTATTAAAGTAATTTTCAATCTCGTTATTGTCACCACCTATACTTTAGACATTTTAAATAGCTGAGTATATTTTATTATGTGTTAATATAATATGTGTATGTAAATATATTGAGAATTTTATTTTGTTATGACTGTAGCTTTATGAAAGGGAGGGGCGCAATTCTAGATATTTGCAGGGTGGGGTACCCCCAAAGGTGCTAACACCACCACTGGATTACGCTTTATATGAAAATAATTGAATCTATACTACATTCACGTTAAGAATGCAGTAGGTAGCGCTACGATCGGCGGCTGTATTATACTGGTGAAATTTAACCGATGGAGCTGTCAAATGCCAATATCGTAAACATCAAAGTTTGGTTATCAAAATCTTGTATAATAAATAGCAGAGTTTATCATATTTTATGTGTAATACATTATGGTTATATTATCCGATAAAATAATACCACAATAATAAAGTGACATCAATTGCAATATAAATATATCCTTCGCTTGTTTCATTTACCGAAATAGTTGGAGATTATTTAACTATGTTAAAGATTAAATGAGATTGCATTGGGGGTTAATCAAAGAGAACATGAATGCCATATGACAAGTTTTAATATAACAATATTGCTATGCATAAACTTGAATCGAAAATTTAAGAGTATATGGATGGTTATGTACATAGTGTTATACCAAGTTATTTGTCATGAAGTAAATCTCTTCGTTGGTAATCTCCATCAATTTTAAAAAAGAAAGTTTCAATGGTATTACGGTTGAAGGTAAGCAATTCAATATATACGAGACCAACCCAAACAAGGAAGAATGTTGCTGATAATGGGCTCAATGGGGTTGTATCCATAAAATGGCTTCAGAGTACATACATGCCAACATACAACAAGGTCCTTAAAACTTGTATAGAATTTGGTTATTGTCAATGATGAAGTTATATGAGCTATTATATAAAAAAAAAATCATAAATTCTTCAAGTCTATTTTCAACCATATTATTCAATTAATACAACTCATTCTCTTCTTCCATGACATGTTTGATACAATTAATTTGTATACATGTTCTTTTAAAATTACTACATTGTTTAAAATACGTTAAGTAAATGTGTGAAATGCATGAAGATACAAATGAGCAATCTGGCTATTTTAAATGTTATACACATTTCATTAACTTATAACTTCTTCCATTTGGAAAAACCAGAATCTGGTGTATCTGTCAATGAACCTGCATCTGTAGTTATAACAAATTCTTCAACTATATTATCGAGCTGATACATTTTATTCTCTTCTTCAATAGTGTATTTGACACAGTTTGCCCAACCGTCAGGTGTTATAACATCTAGCCCTATTTTTGCCGCAACTTGTTTATAAAGACGAAAAAATACAAAAAAAACTGCAGAAAAGAGCGACACCAAAATGATAAGTAAATTTGACAACAGACAGAAATTTCATATGAAGAAATTGTATCCGTTTCTCCTGTGTGAATATGCCTCGTCAAAGAGCCAATGGCAAGCCCGTATTTTATGGCCTATCTATTCCAAGTCTGCGTTCTTAACGTGAATGGAGTATAGTTTCTAGTAATTTGTCAAGTTTTAGCTACAGAAATTCTTGTATAAAATGGAAGAACCAGAAACAACACCAACTTAGAACATGCTTCGTATAATAAAAAAAAAAACAAATTGGAAATCATATTCTCATTTATACCCCCCTCGTTAAAATCGCCACCATTAGACATACTGAGAAATGCCTCATTACGTGTTTATAGCGGACACGGAAAATACTTTCGACACTCGATCCCGCCCGAAGTTATCCAATTTCTCCTAACTTTTCTTCCCCGGCCGCCAAACGGGCGAGAAGCGCTTCATTTTTCCGTCTGCTTCTCAACGTCTCCACCGCCATCCCTTTCTCTTAACGACTTTATATTTTTTGCAACCGTTCAACACTTCTCGGATGATCCGAAAGCTCTTCTCTTCCGCGACGAAAGTTAGATTGTTTTTGAGACTTTAGCGAAGAAATTCGGTTAGAATGTTTAGGGCAATACGAAGTATTCTTATAAAATTAAATTAGATGAGATGATTTGAAAAGTTTCTGTGCTTTTCTATGTGGCAATTCAACCACCCTCAATATTACGGTACTTATGTGCATTAGTGTGCATAAAACGAGCATGAATTCTTCAAGTACATGAGTTTTTAACTGGGTTTGCTCTGTCAAGAAGTTCGTGTACGCTGTAGTAGGTGAAGCTATCTATTTCGGTAGATGACGTAATTCGGTGCGTTAAAAGTTTAAAGAATAAATTTACATTTGGCAATGATAACATTCCTTGTCTCTTTGTAAAGGATTGTACTAATGTATTTGCTACTCCTCTGTGAATGACTTTTAACCATGCCAATCGTTAAGAAGGGTGATAGTTCCAATATTGGCAATTACAAACCTATAGCCGTAATTTATGTTATGTCTTATGGTACAAAACCATATTTCTCCTTATGTCAGCATGGTTTTATGTCAAATAGATCTACTGTAACTAACTTGGCGCACATTTCTCAAACAATAGCTGAGACCGTGGATGGGGGTGGTCAACTGGATGTTATTTGTACTGATTTTTCCTCTGGTTTTAATCTGGTAGATCATCATAAGTTGTTGGAGAAGCTGAGTTTTTTCGGTGTCAGCAGGAATTTCCTAAAATTAATTCGATCATATCTTCCAAACAGACTTAATTACGTTTATTTTAATGGATTTAAATCTCGAACTTTTTACTCCACCCCTGGAGTACCTCAAGGATAGAACCTTGGCCCGCTCCTCTTTAATATAAATATGATGATCTTTTAAAGTCATTTAACTGCCCTTGCTGCCTATGCTGATGATATTAAAATCTACCACGCTGCTAACTGCTTCAATGATGTTGACTTCCTGCAGCGTAATTTGAACAAGATTCATACCTGGTGTCTGCACAATAATTTAAAATTAAATGTAGATAAACGTTTCTTCATATCTTTGACAAAAAGGGTGTCTAGAATCAATTCTCCGTATTACAATTTAGATGTGATATATGATGAGTATACCTTCTCTAGCCATCTCTCAGATGTCGCGACATCCGCTTCTAAATTATTATAATTTATTTTTCGCACATTTTCTTCGCTTAGGTGGTTTCCAAGCTCGAAATACGCATCCGTGGCTTGGTATCCTTTCTACAACATCCAAATCAATCTTCTTGAGCGGATTCAGCGCAAATTTTTGAAATGTCTATTGTATAAGAACGATGGGTGATATCCTACGCGAGATATACCCTCCAACGAGCTAGTTCAGAAAGAAGAAACCGTATTACTACTTCATTTATGCAAAACATTCTCATCGGAAGAATTGACTCACCTGGTTTGTTGTCTGGAGTTGGTATCATTGTACCACGCCTGGAATCAAGATGGCATCACTTGCTTCGGATGCCTACACGTTGGTACACTCGGCAAGAAACTTTAATAGTTTAAACTTAGATTTGTCTTAATTTGTCACATTTTTGTACTTAATGTGTTGATATATAGCTATATATGGAATAATATTACCGGGTTTGTGGTCGCGGATGTTGTTGGTCTCTTCCGGGACCGTTTCAACTAGGTCGACGTTTCGACTAGATCTCACTCATCTTCTGGAGGTTCTCGTTCAGCTAGCGACAGGTGATGAACTGAGTTCTGCAATCACTAGCCGAACGTTTTCTGAAACTAATGTTAGAAGTTTATGTGAAATCCACAAATACACATGAACGGTGCTGTACAGAATCTTTCCTATAATTATTTACAATCCATGGACGTTATATTCTGTTGATGTTTTGTTTGCCGACTAACAAACACTGTAAAACGCATGCAAGACTATGTGAAATGCTAACAGCAGAAACCCTTGATGTTCTACAGTATTACGATCCTCCGAAGTTTTGTAGATTTTGAGAAAAGCATTTATACGGCTACACCCGCCATATGGCCATCAGTGCAAATCTATGACTGTCGTTTCCATTTGCACCAATCGTGGTTCAGGAAATTCCAAAGTTTGGGTTTAACAGCTCAATTTAAGAAGACAGATCTCGAAGTAAGAAGATGGGTATGATATATATTTGGATTAACGTATTTGAATTCTAACGAAGTAGGCGATTACTTTCCCTTAAATTTGTTTTTCGAAAAACAAATTCATGCACAGGTTCACGAATACCACGATTATTTATTGTAGACGTACATAGAAGACGATACTCCTCTTTCTCCGTATGTCTGGGCTACTGCAAGTACATCGATGATCATCACCACAAAAACGTGCGAATCGTCGAAAAATCATTCATTCCAAACTAAATAAATGATTCTATGATTTTATTTGAACAACTTAAATCATCTGAATCTCGTTGCCGACACACGTAAGTATGGAAGAAGATCCTACTAATATGAGACTGAAAAAATTACTAATCCTCAGTACGGTAATCATATTTAGAACAATAGATATGAAAAAGTGATTCGAATCGGAACCAAAAAGAAGAAGTGTTTTTATGTCATAGTTAAAGGATATAGAAAAAATCCACCTTGTCTTACAAATCTTATGTGAAATTAAAGCTTGGAATTAACTCAAATTACATTTAAAAAATGCGCAGGCATACGCGTTAGGTTACTTTTGTTCGCTGTAGTCTTATATTTAATTCAACTCCTACTATATATGTATTCCGCTAGAAAGAAAAAACTTTGAATTGGACCTCCGGGGTTACGACAACAAAAATAAAGCAAGAAGCAGCAACAAGAGGAAAATAAAATCGATATACCCTTAGGGTGTCGTGGGATTGATGTTAAACAACTCCAAAACAAACTATACCTCGCGTATGTAAGTAGGTATATTCGAATAAATATTAAAATTCGAATTTGCGTGCTTAAAAAAATACGGCAAAGAAGATACTTTCTTTAGAGTATTACAAATGAAAATAAGAAAAGCTTTCATTGACCTTCGATTTATGTATATGCCAAAGCATCTTACATCTTATATCTTATACTATCGTAGTTTGTTTACGAAAGGAAAACTTTAGGAGTACGTCAAATTCAAATATATTACATGTAGTAGTACTTTGTCCAAAATCATGAATTCTCGTTACTGTGTTATTGCTCTATTGCACTGAATACCTTGGAAATAAGTTTGTATTTTCAACATTTAATTCAGAAAAATATTCCTACTAGCTTGTTAATCAACTTTGTAGCTCCAACGTAGTAATATAACTCCAATAGCATAGTCGTGATTACTTTGTGCGGAATAAGACATAAATTACATAATTATCATATATATATATATATATATATATATATATATATATATTCCTACTTCATGTCAAATAAATATTTGCAGAAGCGTGAGCTTAAAGCCGTGTAAATGATTATATTTAGTACTCCAGTAGATACGTTTTAGTTTTGTGGGCTTATCGACTGTGTCGGTTACATAAATATTCACCTCAAAGCTGTCTACATATTAGGTGTACAACTTTGCTTCCGCCGTTTTACAATAGATGGCTTTAGCAGTAAGTAGTGGTCTGAATGAAGAGACATAGATTATTACAATAAGCTTGAGTATTGGTCAAGATAACTCCATTGATAATATCAGGTTACAAGCTAAATTTTCGTTTGCGTGAGAATTTAATTTTCCGTTTCTCGATGACGAAATCTGCGGCCGAGGCTCATCGAATGCTCTAAACTAGTTATGGCAAGACCGCTATTTGCGAAAGAACGTGTTGCGAGTGGTCTCAATGCTTCAAAGATGGTGGTTTTAACAAAGAGAACCGGCATGGCCGTGGAAGACAGAAGATTTTCACAGATATTGATTTGGAGACATTACTTCATGAAGACTCATGCCAAACGCAAAAAGAATTGACAGCATCATTAGAAATGACTCAACAAGCTATTTCAAAACGGCCCAAAGCCATAGGAATGATTCAGAAGCAAGGAAATGTGATTCCGAGAGATGTTGAATGGAATTTATTTGTTTGTGAACAGCTGCCTGAAAGGCAAAGACGGAAAGGGATTTCTGCATTGCGTTGTAACTACGGACGAGAAATGGAATCTCCAGATCATTCTTCCGCATCGACGACCTCATGTTACACAATCAGTTAAAAGATAGATGGAAACGTTGAAAGTCCTACCGCACTTGCCGTATTTTCCAAACATCGCTCGTTCGAACTATCACTTGTTTCAATGGGACACAGCTTGCTGACCACCAATGTTCTGATAAAGAAGATGAGCATTTTTTTCGATGGGAGAAAGTATCGGTCAGCGATGGACAATATTTTGATTCGTAAATGTATAACCAGTTCTTTTAGAATAACGCCTCAAATGTCGGGTAAAGAAACGCTAGAAACAAAATTGTACACCTAATATATGTTTTGAACAGTTAAAGTCATTTGCACTTTCGACACGGGTGTTCCTGAATGTAGTGTTATGCCTCCTAGGAAATTTTTCAACACAGCCAAGCTTTGAATTGCTTAATGTTACTAGGGTTATATAGGCTACTTCTGCAACTTCTTCTTCTATTGTAGGTCTACTTATTAGGACGCCTAAAGTTTGACAAATTACAAAGTTAATTAAAAGCTAGTAAAATTTGAGATCAATACCCTCCACAGGTTAGATATCTACTACTAACTAACGTATAAAATATCCAGGATTAAATTAGTTCGAATAATTCAGTTCCTTTTGATATTTCGACCCATATTTTGAAGGGAAGTTATTTTCTTTCACAGATCCTTTGCAAAAGCCATCAATATCACCATTTGATTTGAAAAATATAATTCATAATTTTTTATTTTCTTTCAGAGCTGGTATTTTGATCTTGGGGAAATTTCTACCAACATTTTAATCACTTTAACAAAAATGTAATAAAAGTATGCTATTGTTGGGACTATATAACAACATATACAAAATGTTACGTTCTTTTTTCTTCAAAAAATTTCAAACTAAGCTATTATCTTCTTTAGGAATTCGACCTTATGTATTTTTCTAGATGAACTAATGCATGTAGAGTGTATACAATTGGAACAATTATATACATGACATTGTCTATTACTTGTGACTGAAGGAAAGTTTAATAATAAAACGACTATTTCCAAATAGAAGATTTTATGGAAAACTAATAAGAAAAGTGATACTTTTGCTTGTTTATGTGACTAAGATTGCAGTCAATAAAAGTCGAATAGATTACGTCTTAACTCCAAAATGAATCATTTTTGAAATAGAAGGCAGACAAAAGATATTTAGCATTTGGTCCATTTTAGTGCAGAATTGCGAGTGTTCTGAGCTCGGCGAGTACCGTCAGAATACGTTAACGCGATTAGCTTTGGAATAAGCTTCTTTTCACAGTCTGTACCAGACAGATTCTCCATATACTGGATTTATGTGTGTATATCAAATAAATGTTCGACAGTTTTTTCTAGCACCTACCAACTTAATTTGTGTTTTAGAATCTAGGATATTAGAAGAAATTCTTGTTCTAAATTCATATATAATTTCCAATGGTCTCTTTTCCTACTCCGTTAGACCTCCACCAAAGCAATAACACCACCGAAATAGGCGATATACACTAGACACTACTAATGCTTCTGCAATTATTGCGCCTTGTAGTGTTATCTTACCATTTTTGAACACATGAAGATGTTGAGATGTACACTTTAGTTCAGCTAATAGTTTCTTAGTAAACGAAAGATCTCGTCTCTAAGTCCCAACTCCTGAACTAAATAAGGTGCATGAGATTGTATTGCCGAAGAAAAGGTTTCTCTAAAATTATTAGAAGAAAATAAACGAAATATTCTGTACGATATTATTATTGTCGTTGAAAGCAATAAATTCTGAAGCTATTAAGGCTTCGAAATTGTTCAGATCCAGATTTAATCTGATTGTCTGAAATAGTATCAGAGAGGTACACTAGAAGTACAGAATAAAGATTTATTTTTATAATTAGTTTTGACTTGTGGATGGGTAAATACTTACGACCGATAGTGTACACTTCAATGATGAATAATATAATTCGAACACAATAAGGAGTTATAATACGTTTACTAGTAGTAGTTCGCTTCGTCATCTTCTAGACGTATGAGAAATAACCTTTAGAAGTAGGTAGCTAGATTGCAAAGATATTGCAAATCTTCGGCGTTTATAGCATTTTTATTATCTTTAACTTTCGCAGAAAAATTATTTTTATCTCCAATAATAAAGACCTCAACAGAAATTATGCATATTTTCAATTATTCATTAAGTCTCGCATATAAAAAAAATGTATCAAATTTACGAAGTCGAATTACGGTAACCGTTATTGGTCAATTGCATTTGCATATACCATACGTAATTATATATGGATGTGGAGTGAAACCACATACACACCGAATGACCTTAGCGGCTATCGAAAAAAAAAACCGTTTAAGGTCGCTAATATAACAGTCCCAACTTCCATACGGCATTACACAACACTTTCAATTGTTTCACACGAGATTGGCTATAAATTAGCCGCGCCACGGTAAGTTTACGTGTGTATGTGTTTATGCGACGTGAGCAACGTACTCAACCGGCGAGAAACGTTCCAAGTATTCGAACTTAAATGATCTAACGTTATTATCTTTATCTAGACACGAAAAACGATTTATTAAGGTTATGTGGGACGTGGGTTGGTACGACGTCTGTACTGTATACTCGAACATAGAATGTGTATTGTAAACTATAATGGTATATTACGAGCGCTACAGTAACATTGAATTGCGAACGATTTATTAATAACAGTTCCATTTTCTCCCACGCGTTGCCGGCGACATATTTGTCAGATGTAATTTTTTCGCATAGAGAAACAGATGCAAGATATTTACTGTACTTTTTATTAGAAATCGTTGGTATTTGAATTATCAGGTTATCTGTTTATAAATTCACACGGAATTTTCAATGGTCTCCTTTTCTACTCCATTAGATTCCCACCAAAACAGTTACATCATTGAAATTGGGCATAAATACTAGACAGGCACTCATATAGATTGCATCCTGCAGATAAATTCGAAAATCTAGTAGACCAAATGGTGCATCCATATATGTATGTATATGGTACGGAGAGTTTGGTTTTTTAAAGCAAAAAAAAATACACCAGCAGTATAGTCTATGGTTTCATCACACTGGAACCACATAATTCCTGAAAAATTAACCAATTATTGCTTAGCATAGTAACGCTGCTAAAAACAGCTAGTCGTGGTATTGGTGAAGTCATTCATCGGAAAGGCGATATGAGAAGAGAATAAACGCTAACACACGGACATGTTACGAACAATTCTCTCAACCACACATTGCAAATCAATCTCGGCTATTATCAGCGTGTCTAAGCTAATAGTACACGAGGGCGACCTGAAATGTTTCCGGAACCGATAAGAAAAGCACGGTATTGATGTGGTTTTTATTTTTATTTTTCGATGTGGCCTCCTCTAAGATCAATACATTTTTTCAAACGCTCCAGTTTCTTCAAACCTTCGGAAAAGTAGGATGTTTCGAGATCTGACAAATAGCCATCTGTAGCGGCGATGACCTCTTCATTTGAGGCAAACCTCCTTCCCCCCAGTGACGTTTTCAGGTTTGGGAATAGAAAAAAGTCGCTGCGACGTAGGTCCGGTGAATATGGAGTATGAGAGACTAATTCGTAACGCAACTCATTCAATTTGGACACGACTATGACGGATGAACGAGCTGGTGCATTCTCGTGGTGGAAAAGCATTTTTTTTCCGCTGCAAATAAGGCCGTTACTCCTTCAATATTGCATCGATTCGGGTCAATAAATCGCAGATAGTCGATGAGGGTCACACCTTGGGAATTCTAGAAAATGGTCCCCATGACGGTCTTTACTCTCTTCGGAGTGGATTTACCCGAAAAAGTCCACTGCTTCGGCTGCTCCTCCCAGAAGAAAACGAATGCACACAATTTGTGTATACGATAAATGAAAGTATAAGATAAAAAGGTCGTCTCTAATTTTCTTTTTGTATATATACTTGATTCACGAATATTAGCTATTTAACACATGGGCTGAAAAGTCCCGAGCCTAACAAAGAAAACACGTTTTTTTTGGTACTAAATTAGCTTCATTCATCAACGTAATCTCCATCAGGAGCAACGCAATCATTCCAGCGCCGCTCTAACTTTTTAATACCACTTTTGTAGAACGATTTATCTTTTGCCTCAAAATAGGCCTCAGTTTCAGCGATAACCTCTTCATTCGTGCGAAATTTCTTACCGGCAAGCATTTTCTTGAGGTAGTCGCTGGGAGCCAAATCTGGCGAATACGGTGGATGTGGGAGCAATTCGAAGTTCAATTCATGTAGTTTTGCCATTGTTTTGATTGACTTGTGACACGGTGCGTTGTCTTGATGAAACAACATTTTCTTCTTTGCCATATGCGGTCGTTTCTTTGCAATTTCGGCCTTCAAACGCTCCAATAACGCTATATAATATTCACTGTTGATGGTATTTGCTTTCTCAAGATAGTCGATGAATATTACACCACGCACATCCCAAAATACCGAGACTATAACCTTTCCAGCCGATTGTTGTACTTTCGGGCGCTTTGGACGAGGGTCACAAGTTGCTGTCCACTCAGATGACGATCATTTTGATTCCGGAATGAAGTGATGGATGCATGTTTCATACATTGTCACATATCCACGCAAAAATTCCGGTTTGTTACGTTCAAACATGGCCAAACACTGCTCAGAATCATCAACACGTTCTTGTTTGTGGTCAACAGTGAGCAAACGCGGCATCCACTTTGAACAGAGCTTTCTCATAGTCAAATGCTCATGCAATATAAAGCCAATACGTTCTTTTGATATCTTTACGATGTCAGCTAACTCACGCAACTTCACTTTTCGATCATTCGAAACGATTTTGTGGATTTTTTTGATGTTTTCTGGTGTTACCGCCTCATTTGGACGTCCACTGCTTTCTGCATCATCGGTGTCTCTACGACCACGTTTGAAGTAAGCAAACCGACGTTTTATTGTTGTTTCTGATGGAGCGGAGTCCCCATAACACTTTTCAAGCCATTTCTTCGCTTGAACGTTATTTTTTTCCATCAAGAAGCAGCGTAAAATTAAAACACGAAATTGTTTTTGATCCATTGTTTTGAAAATAACAAAAGTAGCGTGACTCTTAACACAATAATTCACAAATTAATGAATAGAATATCGTGAAATTTTAACAGCTGCCTTTTGAAGGTTAGTACTAACTGAGAGAAAGGTGACTGCAATAAAACTACCGTCATCTATGTGTTAGGCCCGGGACTTTTCAGCCCATGTGTTATAACCTATTGCTAAAGTCGATGCTTTTTCCAACTTAATATCATTTACTTCGGCACAAAAGTGCTTACCCACAATTGCAAGTTGATAGGATTGCTTCAAATATCATACACCTACTTTGCCTTTCCGGATCATGCAAATATTCTCATGAGTACGGTACGTGAGCTAGATTATCTACTGCTACTGTAGTATCCGTTTCGTTATAACGAGAATTTTTTTAGCTCTCTTCCGAATGTCGCGTTCCTAAAGCGTTAGTTCCTAGGATTCGCAGAAATGCGCGGCGACATTCTAGCTCGCTATGATAGAGCGCTTATGCATTTTTTCCATTTTACGAGAGCGACTCGAAAAATTTCATTGCGGACGCGTTTATTATTAAACACTCCGGGTCATGCTCGCGAAACTGCTGTATAAATTATTCGCTTCTGGAGTTCCATTTATTCTGCTTCTTGTTCGTTTTGTAATATTCACCCATATTTTCGTTCTATTCGCGTTTATTTAAAAAGCAATTCTCTCTGATTAAATGTGGAATTGGCATAAATTATGAATTCTTATAGTACATCTTTCGAACACTCTCTTTCTTTTTGTTTTATTTTGTTAAAGTAGGAAACGTTAATATATACTGATAATTTTATGAAAGAATTTACAAAGGCAGATACTATCTATTAGAAAAGTACACATAAAATATTCTTTTACGAGGGTAACCTGAAATGTTTCCGGAATCGGCAAGAGATGGCGCAGGAAGATTGAAGTGGATTCACTGGTCAGCAAAGGCAAGCTTTTCTCATGGCAACTGTCAAAATTTTAGACATCTACTGTCAATAGTTGTTGTTTAAGAGTGTGTGGCAGGTCAGGCAAACACTTCTGGATGACTAGGAAAACGGCTACGGAAATTCTAAATATTTTGCGGTTCATAGCGGATATACTCCATCATTTTTGACCATCAGCTTCTGGGTGTGCAAGTTCAAACGTGACCGTACAAGTACAAATGATAAAACACGCAGTGGATGCCCAAAAACCGTTAGTAACAATGAAATGGTCGACAAGATTCATGATATCGTGTTAGCGGATTTCCGATTGATAGCAGAGACAACAGGCATCTTGGAAGAACGCGTTGGCCATTTCCTACACGAAATTTTGGGTGCGATAGGTACCGCGCTTGCTCACACCGGAGCAAAAACAAAATCGGATGACCGTTTCGGAGGAGTGTCTGGTCAGGATCCAACGCAATCCAAGGGATTTCTTCATGCGTTTCGCAACCGCGGATGAGACTTAGGTCCACCACTATATACCGGAGACCAAGGAACAGTCGAGGTAGTGGACTTTTCCGAGCGAATCGGCTCCGAAAGAAGCATTGCGACCCTTTTTCGGGACTCCAAAGATGTGGTCCTCATCGACTATCTGCTGAAGGGTAGCAAGATCACGGGGCAATACTGCATCGATTTATTGACACGATTCGATGCAGCATTGAGGGAGAAGCGGCTCCGTTTGCAACGGAAAAAAGTGCTTTCTCACCACGACAATGCAACGGCTGATTCATCCCGCATCGTCGTATTGAAATTGAATGAGTTGCGCTATGAATTAGTCTCCTATCGTCCATATTCACCGGACCTAGCCCCAAGCGATCTTTTTCTATTCTCAAATCTGAAAAAATCACTAGGAGGAAGGAGATTTGCCTCAATTGAGGAGGTCGTCGCGGCTACAGATGGCTATTTTGAAGACCCCGAAACATCCTACATTTCCGACAGCTTGAAGAGTCTGGAGCACCGTTTGAAAAAGTCTATTGATCTTCGAGGAGACTACATAGAAAAATAAAAATAAAAAGCCACACCAATACCGTGTTTTTCTTGTTAATTCTAGAAAAATTTGAGGTCGCCCTCGTATATAGGTACCTACCTGGGCTACAGGGTTTAGCAACTGTAATCGTCATATTATCACACTAAACTTAGGCATTCCTTTATGAGAATTTATGAGAAATTACTGTACACTACTTATCCGATGATTTGAAAGTGTCTGAAAGAAGATAACTGCCACTACGGTGTCTGTTATCAATGTTACAACACTTCATACACTTAAATTCTATTAAATAACGTCAAATTATCATAACCAAATAAAGGAAAAGTATGTAGAAAATTTTCTTATCAAAGGAATTGCATTCAAATCGAGCAGGTGAAGCATTGCATCGTAAAATGCGCATAAAACTATAGGTATCTCACTTCGAATAATATTGCCGATCGCACCGAAGCTAGTTTTACTCAAATTTATAGCAACACGAATCCATAAATTAGGAGCTGCATGCAGGCACGTTTCCGAATACGTAATCTACATATCGATAAAGTATTCAGACACGTTCCCAATATACGTCGGCTTGAATTCGTAAAAGCGGTTCGCCGACAGTCTCAACGGAAATTTTCGTACACCAGCGGCAAGCTGGTAAAATGCAATTTTAAGATATGCACACTTAGCGTATAAAGATTGAATCCAAAGCCCGAACGCAATATATGGTTGTTTCGTCACCAAAGTGAATTTGCATAATTCACTTGTCGTAATTCATACATCTCAGATACTTACGAAATGGTTTCGGCTGCGTTATATGAAAATATGTGTACGTGCCACCCATTGAGGAGCGATAACCAGATTCTTTTGCCTTATTTCTCCCGTTATTAAGTAATTTATCGTTTCAATCTTCTCATTGCGCTAGGCAAAGGATAACTCCGTCTAAAATCAATGACGATTCATAATTGTTATCTTTAGAAGCTTCTTAATATTTAACAGTATACAGGCTGATTCAAATTAAGCGAGCACCATTGCTATCTCTGTTATTATTGTTGTTTCAAAATAGGTTAAATTAGCAAAGCAATAGTGTTTTTAACGCTGATTAATATGCAGTATACGAAAAAAACAATTGCATGACGTGTATCCGAGAAATTTTGAGATTTATAATTTTTTAAGCCGGACACCCTGTATATTTAAAAAAGTGTTGAGAAATATATTAGGTTATTATGTAAAAGTTATAACACACTATTGTTTTCAAATGAATAATAAAGAAACTGTAGCAGTTTCCATTTTGTTGTAAGTGTTATTGCTCCACAAACTTTTGACAAAACAAATACACACATGTCTTTGTGTTTAAGGTTTTTTCTAACATGGCCCATCTTAAAACAATGTTGGATAACTTGTTAATAATCCTCAAAAGTATCTCCTTCCTTCTTAATCACAAAAATTAACTAACCATTGACAGAAAGCCAACCTCCTGTCTGAATCTCCTGGTTGCAATGTTCGTGAGGTTCGGTACTTAAATAAATAAATGTACTTATGCCTTTTTAAAATTCTCTGAACTGATGCATAACTTAAACTGTTCCTTAGTAGCATTTCTAACGGAAAATACGCTAACACTGTGATTTCTGCTTCTTCGTTGATAATGATAGTGATATATTATTTAACACTGAACAATGAAGTATAACGAAAAATGTTGGAGAAAGTGATAATAGAGAACCAAAAAACACAAAATCAAATAACCAACTATTTTTAATAATTAGAAAAGATTTAAATTCAATGCCTTTTTCAGAATTTCAAAAAGCGTACTATTTGTTTTGGTTTACACTGAAAGAAACCTACTAATACTTTACAGAATAAAAGTGCGTCTTTCGCTTCAAGTAAAATCGACCATAACTTCTTGATTATTCGTTTTAAGACAATGGTATATTAAAACTTTTACATCACAACTTAATATATCTTACAAATCTTTTTTAAAATCTACAGAATGTTCCATTAAAAAATAAATCTCCAAATTTCTCGGACATGCGTCATGCAATTGTTTTCTTGTATACTCCGTATTAATCAGCATTAAAAGCACTACCATTTTGTTATTTTATCTTATTTTCTAGAAACAATAATAACAGAAATCGCAATGGTGCTCACTTAATTTGACTCAACCTGTATAAAAGAAGTAAATAAGGTAAATCAATTCTTTTTTGTACGTATTTCGCATTATACCAGAAATAAGTCTACAAGAAAATCTCTTTCCCGAGTTAAGTGTTCGTACGATGCATCATTTCCTACTATCATTATCTCCAAGTTTTTTGTAGTAATTTCAACCTGTCTTTTGGGAAACCACAATCCGTGTAAGCTCTACTTACAATGAAGGTTAGAACGATGTTGGATCTAGGCAAGATCGGACAGCAAAAGATTAATTAGAACTTGAATATAAGTTACACTGGGGTAAGACAGGGGAACTTTATCAATATCATAAAATATTTAGTGAAATAGTAAGAATGGATGAGACGCTTGAAGTCATAAGTTTCGATTATCAACAAAATTTTCCGTTTCAAATATCACGTATTGAGACCTATTCTAGAAAAAGCTCTGACTAGTTAAAGAGAATTGACACGAACAAGTGTACAAATCAGTACAAGTTGTAATTCAGAAATTACCTAAGTATGTACTTCGTGAACAATACAGCATCTATACACCATTAATTTCATAAATAATGTTAACTACTGTGGATACCTGAATTTATTCCTATGGTTAAACTAGATTAACTAACTTTAACAAATGCTCTGACTCTGTTACTTTAGGTCGTTCTGTTATTGATATGTATACTTATGTAGAAAACACGTAGAATGTTGCAAATGATACAGTATATTTTCAGAATTACTACATTAAAAACTTTATTGATCTAGAAGTAATAACCTTGTACACTTCCACCGGCAATAGCATCAGTCAAAATAAACATGGTTCAATTCATTGGTTTAATTTTCTCCTCACAAACTTTTATATTGTCCCAATATTAGATCAGCAGAAATAGAAATTCGACCTGCCTCTTTTGGCTTTCATTATCTTCAGAAAATCTTCATTATTACACGCAATAACTTTGATCGTCCAAACAACACTAGCTCTAAAGTTACCAACGCGACGACCGCAACCAGTATTCGCGTCATCAGATACCGCAGATTTTTCTCTGGAAAGTTCAGTGAAATTGTAGATTATAAAATTGCCGTCATTCAATTTTTCACTAATTTCATCAACAATACTATTGGAATCGATATGGTCTTTAGCTTATAAACTATTTTTAAGAGTTCGTATTTTATTTTGAATGTTCCTCACTAAACTGGTCAATTATTGAATCTTGGACAGTTATAACTTTACATCAATACAGGAGGGATTATTACACCAGAATTTGTGATCTTTGTTTCTAATAAATACTGCTTCTTGTCAGAACAAACCAGCACAAGTAGAATCACTATGATTTTTATGAAAATCGCATCCTTATTAGGTCTTTAATCTAAATTACAAGTTTATCATTGGATGACGATTACAATGAAAATGGAAAACAAGTCGCTAACAGAAAAGAGGACACAAAATTTCACACAAAGAACAAAGATTACCTTTTATACTCAAACTCATCTTCTGATTACGAAATTTAAATACGCTATAATTTTTTCATCAAAATTACTAATGCTGCGGAATAATTTACTTACTAGGAAGCACCTATTTTCTCGAAAGACGGAGAATGTTTGCTTTTTCAAGTGTTTTAATTCGTCCATTTTTGGTACGCAGCAGTTTCTAATTATATATATTCTCATTATACGCGCCATATTTCTAGCAGATTTTTACTTCATCTGCGTTTGTTTCTACATATTTATTTACGTTGCATTCAGAAGACATAATTGAGCAAATAACACATGGGCTGAAAAGTCCCGGGGCTAACACATAGATGACGCTAGTTTTATTGCAGTCACCTTTCTCTCAGTTAGTACTAACCTTCAAAAGATAGCAGGTTAAAATTTTATGATATTCTATTCATTAGTTTGTGAGTTATTGTGCTAAGAGTCACGCTACTTTTGTTATTTTCAAAACAATGGATCAAAAACAATTTCGTGTTTTAATTTTACACTGCTTCTTGATGGGAAAAAATACCGTTCAAGCGAAGCAATGGCTTGAAAAGTGTTATGGGGACTCCGCTCCATCAGAAACAACAATAAAACGTTGGTTTGCTGACTTCAAACGTGGTCGTAGAGACACCGATAATGCAGAACGCAGTGGACGTCCAAATGAGGCGGTAACACCAGAAAACATCAAGAAAATCCACAAAATCGTTTTGAATGATCGAAAAGTGAAGTTGCGTGAGTTAGCCGACATCGTAAGGATATCAAAAGAACGTATTGGCTTTATATCGCATGAGCATTCGACTATGAGAAAGCTCTGTTCAAAGTGTGTGCCGCGTTTGCTCACTGTTGACCAAAAACAAGAACGTGTTGATTCTGAGCAGTGTTTAGCCATGTTTAAACTTAACAAACCGGAATTTTTGCGTCGATATGTGACAATAGATGAAACATGGATCCATCACTTCACTCCGGAATCAAAACGATCGTCATCTGAGTGGACAGCAACTGGTGAACCTCGTCCAAAGCGCCCGAAAGCACAACAATCGGCTGAAAAGGTTATGGCCTCGGTATTTTGGGATGTGCGTGGTGTAATATTCATCGACTATCTTGAGAAAGGAAATACCATCAACAGTGAATATTGTATAGCGTTATTGGAGCTTTTTAAGGCCTAAATTGAAAAAAAACGACCGCATATGGCAAAGAAAAAAAAATTGTTTCATCAAGACAACGCACCGTGTCGGAAGTCAATCAAAACAATGGCAAAACTACATGAATTGAACTTCGAATTGCTCCCACATCCACCGTATTCGCCAAATTTGACTGCCAGCGACTACTGGCTGTTCGCAGACCTCAAAACAATACTCGCCGGTAAGAAATTTCGCACGAATGAAGAGGTTATCGCTGAAACTGAGGCGTATTTTGAGGCAAAAGATAAATCGTTCTACAAAAGTGGTATTGAAATGTTAGAGCGGCGCTGGAGTGATTGCGTTGCTCTTGATGGAGATTACGTTGATGAACAAAGCTAATTTTGAACCAAAAAAACACGTGTTTTCTTTGTTAGGCCCGGGACTTTTCAGCCCATGTTTTATGTTTCGTACCATTCTACGCTTGACACTAAATAGCATCCTTTATTGAGGAATTATTTAACAACATCGGGATGATTAACATTGCTTATTACCGTAAATGCACTCCGCACATTCACTCTATAAAATTACTTGTTACAAAGGGCCTATTTAAATCTCGTCAATCTTTGTAGGTTAAGCAGATCTCTAGCAACTGGTAAAAGTTATAATACTGCAGCATTTTGACTGCATTACGTCTAATGTTCCTTTCGAATCCATAGTTTATAAGGAATTTAATTTAATTTTGACAATAATCAGCTTGGCATCCGAACATAGTTCAAATACAACGTATAGGATCCCATTCCTTTGAAGTTGATATATTTTATTAATGTTGCTATTCATTGCGTAATAGAGTTTGGGGAACTCTCTAATCTACTTTGTCTGCTGATGGAATAATGGAAGCCCCAGTGTATTAAATGCATTTTCGCAATTAATACACAGCAATTCCTAGAAGTTATCTTTGTCTTTCGTCTTACTTGCGCTGTCTGCGATTCTTTAATTTAAATTATAGATTCTATAAATCCCTTGCGACATCGAGCGAAACGTCTGGATTTATTCTAATCCTCAGAAAGATATGGTTCGAGCTTAAAGCGCGATTTGCATTTCCTTCGGCTTAACAGTATTTTTACATATTTCACATCAAAATGTAGGTATAGTAAAAGTTTGTAAAATGCTATAAGTAGATTACATATTCAGTTTAGTTATCACTCTTGCTGTTAAAAGCTTTATCTTACGCATCATATTCAGTACTAGTAAATTGATGTACAAAATTCCACCGCATGAAGTCATATATTAGCGCACCGTCAAAAGTTAAAAGTTTTCACGCGCTAATTACCTTCAGATCGAAAAAAGTGCGCATTTAACGATGTAAAACAAACGGAATTTCGGAGTGATTTATGCATGAACACGAAAATGAACAGCACCAAACATATCTCTTTATGATACGCATGAAAATGATTTATAATCTAAATACATGTTGCAGTGTATATGTATGTATATAGCTTGAGGAGGATTAAATATGTACAAGCTTTAGATTGATAGGTTCACATTAATTTTAAATGCATATATTGAGATGTTTCGTTCTTTGTTATTAGCTACCAATCGTGAATTTGACTATACGTGTACTTTCTGAAACGTGGGCGGATTAGCAAAACCAAGTGTCCAGAATTTATTTAGAAATAACATGAATTCCTTTAATTTCTGAAGTGTATTTGAAATATCTGCTTATATCGATAAATTTAACGCTTTAGACAAATTTAGATTATCAATTTAGGGTACCGTAATAATTATTTACTGGGTATTTGCTGAACTCGTTATCTAGAAACATGTTAACTACTGGATTTGTGCAGACATTTGAATTAAAAGTAAACCAATTGCTTTAGTAAATTACAAATATTTTTAAAGTCAAATTATTTATTACACAATTTTGGGATGATATTTCTTCCTTTGACTGTTGTCCGAAAACTATTTTTTGGTTATACGAATGTATTATCAAGGTATTCTGGCAATCAGCGAAATTTCTATAGTTCCAGAATATTTTGTTTTCTTAATATCTTTGGCAAACTATATATCGAAATTATTGCTGGACTAAAAAGAAATAGAAATGCAAGAGAAAATAACATTAGACAATTTATTACATTTTGTGCATTATTTTATATATTAAAACCACACTTTAAATTAATATATCGCGGACCACTTTCATCGCAATATACTGCAGTGGAAGATTCGAAGTTCTTCTTTTATCGAGTGGGTCCATTAATTCATCTTTTTTTCTCTAAATTATGTGTATATTAAATTAAATAATTAATGTAGCCAAATGAAAAGTTATGAGGAAAATATATTAACCACATCCACCTAACACAAGGGCTGAAAAGTCCCGGGCCTAACAAAGAAAGCACGGTTTTTTTGGTTTAAAATTAGCTTTATTCATCAACGTAATCTCCATCAAGAGCAACGCAATCATTCCAGCGCCGCTCTAACATTTCAATACCACTTTTGTAGAACGATTTTTCTTTTGCCTCAAAATAGGCCTCAGTTTCAGCAATAACCTCTTCATTCGTGCGAAATTTCTTACCGGCGAGCATTTTTTTGAGGTCCGCGAACAGCCAGTAGTCGCTGGGAGCCGAATCTGGCAAATACGGTGGATGTGGGAGCAATTCGAAGTTCAATTCATGTAGTTTTGCCGTTGTTTTGATTGACTTGTGACACGGTGCGTTGTCTTGATGAAACAAAATTTTTTTCTTTGCCATATGCTGTCGTTTCTTTGCAATTTCGGCCTTCAAACGCTCCAATAACGCTGTATAATATTCACTGTTGATGGTATTACCTTTCTCAAGATAGTCGATGAATATTACACCACGCTCATCCCAAAATACCGAGGCCATAACCTTTCCAGCCGATTTTTGTGCTTTCGGGCGCTTTGGACGAGGTTCACCAGTTGTTGTCCACTCAGATGACGATCGTTTGGATTCCGGAGTGAAGTGATGGATCCATGTTTCATCCATTGTCACAGATCGACGCAAAAATTCCGGTTTGTTACGTTTAAACATGGCCAAACACTGCTCAGAATCATCAACACGTTCTTGTTTTTTGGTCAACAGTGAGCAAACGCGGCATCCACTGTGAACAGAGTTTTCTCATAGTCAAATGCTCATGCAATATAAAGCCAATACGTTCTTTTGATATCTTTACGCTGTCAGCTAACTCCCGCAACTTCACTTTTCGATTTTGTGAATTTTTTTGATGTTTTCTGGTGTTACCGCCTCATTTGGACGTTCACTGCGTTCTGCATCATCGGTGCCTCTACGACCACGTTTGAAGTCAGCAAACCATCGTGTTATTGTTGTTTCTGATGGAGCCGAGTCCCCATAACACTTTTCAAGCCATTGCTTCGCTTGAACGGTATTTTTTCCCATCAAGAAGCAGTGTAAAATTAAAACACGAAATTGTTTTTGATCCATTGTTTTGAAAATAACAAAAGTAGCGTGACTCTTAGCATAATAACTCACAAACTAATGAATAGAATATCATGAAATTTTAACAGCTGTCTTTTGAAGGTTAGTACTAACTGAGAGAAAGGTGCCTGCAATAAAACTAGCCCGGGACTTTTCAGCCCATGTGTTATTAAAACCACACTTTAAATTAATATATCGCGGACCACTTTCATCGCAATATACTGCAGTAGAAGATTCCAAGTTGTTCTTTTACCGAGTGGATCCATTAATTCATCTTTCTTTCTCTAAATTATGTGTATATTAAATTAAATAATTAATGTAGCCAAATGAAAATTTATGAGGAGAATATATTAACCACATCCACCTATAACAATCCCTCAGAAGAACCGGATAGGTCCTGAATTTTCGATGTAATTGCATACATCTTCTTCTCGAGGTAGTCGTGGTTTGAATGCCCAGTATATACAATGTGAAATATAAATTAAAATATATAAACAATGAATTTAATGAGTTTCTATTTATACTCTTTTATATTTGAATGACACTCACACACACGTACTAGCTTTTAAATATCCTGGACTGGAACTCCGCAAGCACATCATGAATGTGTGGCAGCTGGGATACTCTTTTCTTATATTAACTTTGAAGATTCACAAGGTTTCTACCTTATACGAAGATAAATTTCATTTTTCTTTGAAGAGACAACTTAAACATTAGTCAGATTATATGTTGTTATACGTTGTTATTTAAACCACCTGTTGTTTCAAGGGGGTAATGACATATTCATGGTTTACTAAATTTGTTTATCTGGTAGATAGGATACACAGCGTACGCTCTTCATTGAATAAAATTAATGGCTAATAAATCTGCCGGGCTTGCCATCCTTTCTACGTACGAAAATTTTTAGAGTAGTGTGTGTTTATTCGATACGATAGGTTTCTTATAATTCGAATAAATGCGTGTGAGTACAGGATGTTTCACATCTTTGGAGAAATTACAAATATCAATAAATATATTTTTATATACATAACGATGATGGAGTTTACGCCTCCATTATATATGTTGTCTAAGTGACTCTTCTTTTAAATAATTTACTTTGAATTATAAACCGAATGCCGGTAAATAGTAACTAAAATAGATAACTGTAATATTCATAACACAGAAAGAGAACTGTATGAAATAAATATTTCAAAAT
This sequence comes from Trypoxylus dichotomus, assembly GCA_023509865.1. NCBI lineage: Eukaryota > Metazoa > Arthropoda > Insecta > Coleoptera > Scarabaeidae > Trypoxylus > Trypoxylus dichotomus. Next base: position 44,767,438 of record CM042081.1, read on the forward strand.
TTAAAATGAAAATTAGAAAGGGAACCGTAACGTCACTTTACGTCTAATAACAACCAAATATAATAAGGACGTAAACCAAACACCCCTCTGCGTTGTTCTCCGCACGGCACTAAAACTCCCCCCTCCTTGCCGAGAGTTGTAGTTATTATCTCTTATTTTCTGCTTATTACCTGTCAGGTAGTTTCTATAAAAAATTTTACAAACTCGTTGTCTGTTGTAAAGGAACCACAGATAAAAAATTGCAACATATGAGTTCCTTTGAAATTGCGAGCCGTAGTTGTTCGCGAAACGTCAAGGACAGAAACCTAGTGACACGGCGGTACCCGACAACCGTTACGACTATGACAAACGGCCGTGAAAGTCGGAAATCCTACACATATGAGTTGTTATTTACACATGTTTAAGAGATCTAGCAGTCCTAGATATTGCTAAATTTGAACTGCAGTTCAGAAATATAAATCGAAATGAAACCATTGTAATTTTAATTTTTAACTGTTATCATTATTTTTTTAAACAACCGATATATTGTGTAATACGTATTTAATTCTCGTATTAATTACCATTTTTTCCAAAAATAACAGTAAGTTAACTTGTTTTTAGTTACATAGTTATTTATCTAAATTAACTACAACTTTATATATGCATAAATTAGCATCCAATTCGGTATACAGATTTCAAAACTCTTACCCTGTGACTAAGTATTCGCGAGGGCACAACTTGAATTTCATCCCATTTTTAAGCTACTTCACGTTCTATTACTTCCTCTACTTCTTATTTTAGGCCATTATCGTCGAGCACAATTTTCACGTTCGAATAAATTCTCCCCGTGTCTGCCTAAAAGGGCTTTTTTCTCTTTAATTAGGACGCATTGACAAAATATATCAGCATGGTCGTTCCGAAGGCAATGAATAAGCCTCCGGTGGAAATGCGGGTAATCGCTCTCCAAGTTAGTCGTCATTAATCAACGTTAGAAAATACCATTAGTCAGTGCTCGACCGGTAAATGGGTGGTCGATCTTTGACTGACGCTTGCATCATTCAGCTGCACTTTTCGCCTTCCCACTGAGGACGTGGATATCTACGAGCTACTCTTGAATGGCGACATTTTTTTTGCGGCGCATTCATTTTTCTAAATTAGCTGTATTCAAAGTCCTTAATTAGTTCCGGACTTTTAAAGTTCCAACGAGTTGGTTATTTATTTGTTGCTTTCATAGTTTTCTTATTATTCAAGTAAATTTGCACTGATTACTTTTTAGCGTACGTATTTTATCGTTCCTGCTATAAAATCTCTACGATAGATTTATAAAGGTAACATAACAGCTTACATTGAACCTAGTTAAGTAATACCAGTAAAATGAAAAATAAATGATGGAGGTTCTTAACAGAAAATGGTCAATTCTAAATTGTTAAATGTACCTACTTATACCAAAAGTGTAAAGAAACTTAACACATGGGCTGAAAAGTCCCGGGCCTAACAAAGAAAACACGTTTTTTTTGGTTCGAAATTAGCTTTATTCATCAACGTAATCTCCATCAAGAGCAACGCAATCATTCCAGCACCGCTGTAACATTTCAATACCACTTCCGTAGAACGATTTATCTTTTGCCTCAAAATAGGCCTCAGTTTCAGCGATAACCTCTTCATTCGTGCGAAATTTCTTACCGGCGAGCATTTTTTGAGGTCTGCGAACAGCCAGTAGTCGCTGGGAGCCAAATCTGGCGAATACGGTGGATGTGGGAGCAATTCGAAGTTCAATTCATGTAGTTTTGCCATTGTTTTGATTGACCTGTGACACGGTGCGTTGTCTTGATGAAACGAAATTTTTTTCTTTGCCATATGCGGTCGTTTCTTTCCAATTTCGGCCTTCAAACGCTCCAATAACGCGATATAATATTCACTGTTGATGTAATTTCCTTTCTCAAGATAGTCGATGAATATTACGCCACCATATCTCAAAATACCGAGGCCATAACCTTTCCAGCCGATTGTTGTGCTTTCGGGCGCTTTGGACGAGGTTCACCAGTTGCTGTCCACTCAGATGACGATCGTTTTGATTACGGAGTGAAATGATGGATCCATGTTTCATCCATTGTCACATATCCACGCAAAAATTCCGGTTTGTTACGTTTAAACATGGCCAAACGCTGCTCAGAATCATCAACACGTTCTTGTTTTTGGTCAACAGTGAGCAAACGCGGCACCCACTTTGAACAGAGCTTTCTCACAGACAAATGCTCATGCAATATAAAGCCAACACGTTCTTTTGATATCTTTACGATGTCAGCTAACTCACGCAACTTCACTTTTCGATCATTCAAAACGATTTTGTGGATTTTTTTGATGTTTTCTGGTGTTACCGCCTCATTCGGACGTCCACTGCGTTCTGCATCATCGGTGTCTCTACGACCACGTTTGAAGTCAGCAAACCAACGTTTTATTGTTGTTTCTGATGGAGTGGAGTGCCCATAACACATTTCAAGCCATTGCTTCGCTTGAACGGTATTTTTTCCCATCAAGAAGCAGTGTAAAATTAAAACACGAAATTGTTTTTGATCCATTGTTTTGAAAATAACAAAAGTGGCGTGACTCTTAGCACAATAACTCACAAACTAATGAATAGAATATCATGAAATTTTAACAGCTGTCTTTTGAAGGTTAGTACTAACTGAGACTGCAATAAAACTAGCGTCATTAATGTGTTAGGCCCGGGACTTTTCAGCCCATGTGTTAAAACCTTTGTCTGGAGATAAGAAGGTTTACGTATCCATATATTAGGACTAAATATAATAAACTTTCAGTGATAGTTAGCACATTCAGGTCATTCTAACATTAACAAACCATATCCACTATTAGTAGAATGATATATAAGTACTAAAATCCAGTGTTGCCTTGGCTATAAATTTTTAATAGTGGAATTTATCTTCTCCACAAACCTTTGACATTTTATCAACTCTATCCTCATTATTATGTATGGATATATCTTCTTGGAATCCACTGAATTCTCAACGTAGCTCGGTAGCATTTCTTAAGAAACTCATGCCTCGTCTCATTCCGAGTAAATATATTTTCCTTTCTTCTTCAATTCGTTCGGTTGTGTGTATAGGACACGCAGTCTAATTTATACTGCTTAAAAAAGAACAACACCTTTTGTACCGTTCGTAGCGCCTTTTTCTGTTTCAAAGCTATCCTACCTCGTACTTTTATATCTCCTGAGGCCCAAAGAGCGAAATTACCCAAGAGAGAATGATTATCAAGTTAAAATATCGCAAACCGTCTCAAAGTAAGAAAACAGATTCTTTTTGTCGACGAACATTGTCAATTACAAATGCAGCTCTACATACACGTGACGAATAAATTATTGATGGTTTTGCTAGTATTTCACGTCATATTATTGTCAAATATTACATAGAAATAGTTTATGAATCCGATGCTATCGAATTATTTATTCCATAGTCTCTAATAGACCAAAATATTATAGTAATTGATATTAATATAATACGGCGATAAAGACCTTTTGATATAGATTAGACTTTCATGAAAACTTGCTGATACTATATTCTATTAAACTATATCCCTAACAAGAGCGGAAATTTTACATTTTAATTAAAACAGTTGTTTGAGAAAATACCTAAAATTTCATTTAATTCTAAAGTAGACCTGTGGGAATTGTGCATGAAACAAGACATCTAATAAATATCCTTCTAGGCTTTGCTAATACAGCATCTAACCTCCTCCTTTAAGGCTGGAATGATGGACATAAACTTTGATTTCAAAACAATAGTGGTCTTGTTTCATGTGATATGTGGCATCGTTCCTCTTGAAGCTGTAAGTCTTTGAGATTCGCGCTATTCATTTAAAGCATAGCAAAACATGATCGACATCCTCCGACACAATTCAGCATTGGCCCTTTATATAACCCGTCGGCAGCGTCTTCGAAGAAAAATGGTTCAATGATGTCCAGAGATCTAAAAATTTCTGCAATAATTCCCAAGGATGTGATCCACAGATATGCTCCAGGCGACTTTTGGGCCATTAATAAAGATATTGTTGGCTGGGAAAGAAAACTTCTTCGTTAATTTGGAGGTACCACCTTCACGTTTATTGCAAGAAAGACTTCATAGTAACTTGTATTCTCTCTATTAGAACATGTTCATTTCTGAAAGCAGCATACACAGCAATGACGTTAGCGTAAATTACCAAATAAGTATCTGAGTGCTTAGGGGTATGAATAAAAAAAAAGAAAAGTTCAGGGCCTAAAGATAAGTCCTATGGTACTCCTTTTCAAATCACACACCTGGATGAGGGAGATGCTTTTGAGCTAATGGTAAAAGATCTTGCACGAAAATGTGAGAATACTCTACGAAATATACAATCTACAAACCCCAAGTGAATCATCTTGTACAAAATTCTATATTGACTCAAATATAGGTGTTATATCTAAGAAGACCTCACTGCTAATTTTCTTTCATCCAGAGGCAATTTGGACGTAAAAATCTATCAAATGACCAATTCGAACGTCGAACCTTTCAAGCGGTACTAGGACATGGTAGGTTTTCAGTTAAGCAAATTTGTGAACAAAATTGTCGCACTTTGAGTGAAAAGAATCTTTAAAAAATACGGAAAAATTGCATCCACAGAAAATAACAGTCTGGTGTGGTTTCTGGACTGGTGGAGTGATCGGGTCATATTTCTTTAAAAATGAAGGTAGCACTATAGTTACCTTCTCTGGAGCTCAAACTTTTTGTTTGACGAAATCGAAAGTACGAATGCCCGGAAGATGTGATTTTAGCAGATGTTTTGGTGACTGCGGATCTCTCACACTATATCTGTCACTTGCAACGTCATTACGCTATTTTCATCTGAGTTACAGGCACGTAAATATGGTTGGTACAACTCTTTCTCCCACCAAGTGCAAGTTGCGTAGTATAATACGATTCCTTTAAGCAGAGGGGAATAGTGCAGCTGAAATTCATCGAAGAATGAGTCGCGTATACGGCGGATTATGTTGTGTATAAATGGTGTGGGAAGTTTAAAGAAGGCCGATGCGATGTTCACGATGAAGGGGGATAAGAACGCAGGCCTATCACTTCAGCAGACATTGTTCAAAGAGTTGACAAAATGGTTCGAGAAAAACGAAGGTTTAGCATCAGTGAGTTGAGTGTGGAATTTCCTGTGTACACAATTGTAAGCAACGCCATGGACCATCTCAACTGACTGGCGGCAACATTCTATGCATGGGCGAAGACTCGTCCATACATGGTGATTATATAGAAAGCAACTATGCTTGTAGACAACTTTTGTTAATAAATTCCTTTTGTTATTTACACCTGTTTTGTTTTTATAAACAATCGGAAGTTGAAAAAAAAAGCATCCCTCGTAGATGATGCAATTCACTCCCTTTGAATCCTTTCCTTTGGAGTTATATAAAGTAAAAAAAGTCCAGAAACAATTGTTAATCCTAAGAAAACTATTATTGATGGTAGTCCTGAAACTGAACCGCAATTAACATTACTAAATCGCAAACATTGTACAAGCATTTGAAATACAAATATTGTTAGGTAATAATATCTGTTTTATTATAAATCTAAAGAGTAACCTCAAATTTGAAACACCTTACATTACAGAAAAATTCAAAACCAGAATGATTGTTGTGATAGAGTACTGTAAAGAGAAATCTCTCTAGAAACCAATTCCATAGAAGGATATGAGAGTTCTATTTTAAAAAAGCAAAATTATATCTCTTTTTTTAATACGAAAAATGCATAAGTAGGCTATGAAATGGAGATTATTTCGTTTGAAATTTCGAATTTAATTTCTTCTCGTCTTTAATACTTCAACAAATGTAAGTCAGACGACAAAAAACTAGTGACTCTGTATAATAAACGCAGAACCAATACTAATACATTTTCCAGTTTGTGCTTTTCCACTCCTATAGTTGTGGAAGACCGCACATTTTCTCCCCGTCTAAGGTTGCACAAGCTTAAACTACCTTAAGCTCACCCTGACTATACTAGAACAGATATTGATAATTCACTAGCACGCCACGACCGCGAACTGGTGTGAATATAAAATATCTAGCAAAATAGAGCATACCGATAGCGAGTAAAAGAACCACCTCGAACGGTGTAATTTACAGATAAACGGCGTTGTAATGCTATTATCGTCGTCGGATTATTTAGGAAATTGAGAACGCTCCTGTGTATTGAATAAATTAATAACCTACAGATAACTATTGAATAGAAGTGCAAAATACATGATTATACATTCAATTCTGACAAATGTACACAACGTGCTATGGTTTTAGACGAGAATAAAGGCATACTATACTATGTATAACATTGTTTAAATTGCACATGTTACATCGAATAATTGGGCCCATATATTTGAACTTCGCCATGTTACTTCGTCGATGTCAAAGCACTACTTTATAATTAGTATCGTTGGTACTCCCCGTCAATATTGAACGTAATCATATTATGCAGCATCAGAATATGTACTAATAACCGTGTATGAGTTGGGTATTAGAAAAGTGACCAACTACAAAGTACCAATTACCAATATTCATCTGTTGTTAACTCGATAAAGCCAGACAGATAGGTTTAGGCTAATTATGTATTTGCATAGGTGCATAATATACAAACGCATGTTTCAGTTGCTGTTGGGAGTAAGTGCATATTTGCACTGTTACGAGGGTTGTTTTTTAAGTTTTACATATAGAGCTGTAATAATACAGTTTACACTTTGTTTGCAAAAGCAATGATTCACCAATAAAACCTATTTCACCATCTATATGACATATAATCCACTGTTGCCTTGCCATATCATTTTTTAACACTCCTTCTTTCTCTAAACTTTACTAGCATTTGGCCATAGTACAATTTTTATGGACATAACTCTCATCAGCATGCGCTATTGCCCTTCCACTTTCTTCGAGATAATCATAATGGTTCATGTACTATAAGTACTATGCTCTCCCTGTCATTGCATTCTGCCGTCCCACTAAACATTTTCTTCACATTTCTTATACTCATAATCCATCAACAAGAGCCTTACTTAGTATCTCTCTACCGCTCCTAAATTCAATCATAGCTTCAAGTGTGTATTAAATTAGAAAACTCCGACACTGTGGCACTGGCAAACTGAAACCCTTCATTATCTTCCTAACCATAACTCTTCACTAAAAAACTGAACGAAGGTTTCAACAGCTAAGCTATCATCCACTGAACAACTCACTATTACTGCTGAAGATGATAGCTTAGCTGTCCAGAATGTACGTCCAGTTTTTTAGTGAAGAATTTCATGTGTGGATGAAAAACGCTTAACGTAGGTACAGTGTCGGTACAGTATATTCGAGGACGACTTGAAATGTTTCCGGAATCGGCGAGAGATGGCGCATGAAAGTTGAAGTGGATTTATTGGTCGTCAAGGGCAACCTTTTTTATGGCAACTGTCAAAATTTCAAACGTCTACTGTCAATAGTTGTTGTTTAAGAGTGTGCTTTGTGTAGCAAACCAGGCGGTTTCGTAAAAATGGATAATTTTCGTGCAGTGATAAAACACTTCTGGATGGCTAGGGAAACGGTCACGGAAATTCGAAATATCTTGCTAGAGGTTCATGGCGGATGTACTCCATTATTTTTGACCATTAGCTTCTGGGTGAGCGAGTTCAAACGTGGCCGCACAAGCATAAGTGACGAATCACATAGTGGACGCCCAAGAATCGCTACCAACGATGAAATGGTCGGTCAGATTCACGATGTCGTGTTAGCCAATCGCCGATTGAAGCTGAAAGAGATAGCAGAGACAACAGGCACCTCAAAAAAACGCGTTGGCTATATTCTGCACGAAATTTTGACATGAAAAAGCTTTCGGCGCAATAGGTACCGCGTTAGCTCACACCAGAGCAAAAACGAAATCGCGTGAGCGTTTCGGAAGAGTATCTGGTCGGGATCCAACGCAATCCAAGGGATTTCTTCATGCGTTTCGTAACCGTGGATGAGACTTGGATCCACCACAACATACCGGAGACCAAGGAACAGTCGAAGCAGTGACCTTTTCCGGGCGAATCGGCTCCGAAGGAAGCAAAGACCGTTCCATCGGCCTGAAAAGCCATTGCGACTATTTTTTGAGATTCTAAAGGTGTGATCCTCATAGACTATCTGCAGAAGGGAAGGACGATCACGGGGTAATACTACAGCGATGTATTGGCTCGATTCGATGCAGTATTGAAGGAGAAACGGCCACGTTTGGAGCATAAGAAGTGCCTTTCCACCACGACAATGCACCGGCGTGTCCAAATTGGATCAATTGCGCTACGAATCAGTATCTCATCCTCCACATTCACCAGACATAGCCCCCAGCGACTATTTCCTATTCCCAAACCTGAACAAACCACTGGGAGGAAGAAGATTTATCTCGAATGAGGAGGTCATCGCCGTTAGAGATTTTATAGACCTCGAAACATCCTTAATCATTTCCCATTTAAGGTCGCCCTCGTATTGTACTTATTTTGTTTTCAAGTACACAGCTAAAATGTAATGCATATAAATGTTAAGCATATAAAGAAGTTAACAAATAAATTACTTAGTAGATCATCCAATGTTACCTACGAAGCCACTTTTCACTGGCAATCCAATTATTCTATACGTTGAAGGTTGTGTTTAGATAGATAGTATATTTTTAATATGTCATACCGTTCTATCAAATATACTAGTCATAGAAGCGACGTTTTTACGACCTACTATGCAGAGAAAATGTAATGGCTTCTTTGGTATCCTTTCTGGTAGAACTCAATAGTAGTCTCCAGAATAGTTAGAACATCATCTTTCAGTTGGGAGTTCTGTTTAGCCATTAATTAAAAATTAATAAAATTGAGGTTACGAAATTTGTTACCTTAAATCCCTGAGCACAAAATTAAATAGTTAAAAAAACGGTTTCAATAAATATCTAAAGATGTATTACGGTGATGCAGTATTTGAGGCATACTTAAATTCGACACAAATATCTTAAGCATGTATATATAACTTACATACCTTTTTCCAAATTGTAAAACATTACATATATATTAATATATATATATATATATTACCATTGTCGGTAATTTCATATTTTTAAGAAAAATTATTTCTCATCTTTACATTAAATAAACAAAAACTAGTAACCGATGCAGTTCCCATTTCTCCTTTTATGAAATATATTTCGAATTATACAGAGCCGAACGTCACAACTACATATATGGTATATGCAATCGTAACAGCAAGATTAACGTATAGCCATCTTATAAATACGTGCATAATACTTTATGAGGGTCACTACTTAATTTCTCACATGAGATTCTGGGCAAACATCAACCTTGAGCTTTGTGAAAAACAAAGTAAAAAACAACAAGAAACTAATAAAATCGTCTGGGATATGAGGCCCATTGAGTGTCATCTGTAACATGGTCTGCATTATGCGAGCATATAGCGCTATAAAAGGTCTATTACCAAGGTAAATGATTCGTCCAATCTACCAAAATAATAAAGGTCTCTAATAAATAAATGTCCCATCCCTTTCGCGTACAATACTAGCCCTAGTTTACACATTAACATACGCAACACACGTGAAATAAAATACACAGTAAGCTAACCAGGTTCTAACGACAAATGATGTTATTAAAAATAATGGTATTCCTAAAAATAATATCTCACGCATCTGATTTTACTTTAAAATGGACGCACGACGTCTCGTACGGAAGACTTAAGTTAAGCAAGGTTTAAATCCTCTGTTCGCAACAGCGTATTTGTGCTAAGACCGGGTAATAATTTTATGTTATGGCGTTATAGCAGTGACAGCGTTATCTTTACTGCCTTAATCTGATTGCAGAACAAGTAACCAGCTTTAGTGGACCGGGGTCTCGGAGCGAGTTTCTATCCTAACCATTGTGCACGGTTGTCCGTTAACACTAATAGTGCGCCCTGTAATACGTATTATTCGAAAGCTGGATCTAGACTGAAAAGTTTTAATACGGATTGTACGTCTTGCGTATTCTACAACTTTAGCCGAAATGTTGAATTAGTTATATTTAATCCAATACATGATTTCTACTCCAGACTAATTAAGCTGCCAAGTTGCTCGAGGTATCATACCCTCCGCATTGTGATCAATAAGTAATAGATTATACGTAATAGATAATATTTCTCGCGTTCATTAAATTGTATTGGCCCGTGTTTATATCCAAAATCGACAAATAACCTTATTAATTTTATATTTACTATCTCTTAACTTTTTATTTTAGCTGGAACCATTATAATATGGGGTTAACGTACACTACCGCGCATAATAGTATGGACACTTCCTATTCCTTCACTTCAAAACTGTCCTCGAAGATCAATATAGTTTTCAAAACGGTGCTCCAGTTTGCTGTTGTGAATGTTCCGAGATTCTTCATTTCCCGAATAGAAATGGGAACGTAACTGCAGAATCATACTGTAGAGTTTTGTTGTTGCTTTGGAATGCAATTTGACGAAAACAAAAATCTGCGTCGCCATAATGCCAAAGACAGCGACAGACTCAACGGACTCAAAGACAGCGACAGACTCAACGGATTCAAAGACAGTGACACAAGCGAGTACAGTTTCCCAACCCTCCGTCGAGCAACTCATGGACTGCTAAACCAGAGAAGGCGCGCACCGAAGATGCATTGTTGCAATTCTTTTTCAGTTCTTTTTATGATTTTTCTAATTAAAAAGTTATCTTAATCAACACGCAAAGTTATTTTCTCTCTATATTAACACAAACACAACAAATAGTTTACTTTAAACAAACGCAAAAAAAACTTTTTATCTTGCAAATTTGGACGAAGTTTTGACTGCAGAAACTTTATTGGATACTTTGATGAAAGCGTTGCCAACCTTTGGAAAATCACTTGGTCGTCAAATCGCTCTCGCATTTTGTTGAATTTGCAAGCTACTTGATCATCTACCCCAAAATATTCCGCAAATGATAATGCTTTCATTAATAATTCCCAAATTTAGACTTCTACAAAATTTGTCTAATCTGTAGTAAACTTTAAAAGGAATTCTAAAAAAGTCAGTATTAACCAGAATTACTCTTTATTTTAGCTGAAACCATTATAAAGGGATTAACGTACACTACCGCGCATAATAGTATGGACGCTTTCTATTCCATGCAAAATTTGACGTTTACTTCAAAATTCACCTCGAAGATCTTTTCAAACTTTCAACTTTCAACTGTCTGTTGTTAATGTTCTGGAATTCTCCATTTCAAGAATAGAAATGAAAACGTGACTGCTGAATCATACGTTAAAGTTTTGTTGTTGCTTTGAGACGCAATTTGACGAAAACAAAAACCTGCAACGGCATAATACCGGGCAACATTCGGCCCACTTGACGCAGGCGAAAATTGCAGGATTAGGGTTGCAATTTCTTGAATATACGCCTTACAGTCCCGACTATCATCTGTTTGGTTCACTCGAAAAGCATCTTGGCGGCAAACATTTCAAGGGTGATAACGATGCTCAACAAGAGGTACAGAGGTTGTTCAGACGGCTACCCAAACAGTTTTATGCAACAGGTATTAGGGCATTGATAAAGCTATAAGTGTATTAATGTAGATGGAGATTTTGTTGAGAAATAAAACTTATTTTTGGGTAACTATTTCTCCAATTATTTTTATAATAGCTTCTGTGACCTACTTACTAGCTTTCCTTCGTATTTATAACATAAAATTCTCGAGAAATAAAGACGGGACAAAATTTCACAAAATAAATCCATCAACTCAGAGCCCTTTAACGTTTTGAAAAGCAAAGTAAGACTTTCTGTAGAATCGGAACAACATCGACGTTCTCATTCTAATATGTTCTTGTCATTTTTGAAATATTGTTTTGTTTATTATGTATGTAACACTTTCTCTGCTTTCAACGTACATTATGTTCCAAAAATTGAATAGCGTTGGCACCTTGTAATTACGCGTGCACATGAAATTTCGACACATTATATATTAACCTCTTCCTCCATCTTCTTTACCATGTATTTCGCATTGCCATATTAAAGATAAATGACTCCCCATACACAAACCTTCCATAATACATGTGTAAATTTTCTGTTGGAGTATCTAAGTAAACAGGTTGATAAATTATTTCGCCGACGAAGTTACTAACTTTTTCGCATATCTTTAGAAGTAGAGTACTTTATCCAATCAAATCGTTGGTTTGTATTGGAAAATGTTATACATAAAACAGATATTTCTCCCTTTTGTTTTGCAAATAATTTTTTCTATTGATTGTAGCGGAATATTAGTGCACGTTCTATGTGTTTTAACACGTATATCGAAAACATAAAAACTTACCTCCTTCATAGTTATTGGGGAATTCAGCAAACTAAATTAGAGAGTGTCATGAAATGTTTGCTGCGTAAAATATGTTTCGACATTTGTCTCGGTGAAATTGGTTCGTTGGTGGGAAAAAATGCCAGAAGTGTTGAAACTGTTGTTTATCGAACAAATTAAGAGACAAGGCAGATGTAATAAACGTCGATAAATTTTTCCATGCCGTCTTTTTTATTTACGCACGTGTTTCCTGCAAGCGCTTTTATACCAGCACATCACATTTTACAACCATCGAACCTTAAATCAGGATATTCTGTTATAAACTTGTTTATTTAGGCAGCCAGTGGGCGCTTCTTCCCCTTACATGTGTTCGACGTGCTTAATTAACTTTTATTCCTCGTAATACGACGTACGACTTCTATCGTTGTCAATGAGAGACTGCAAGACGATCAAGTCAGGCGGGGAGCAGGCCTGGGTGGGGATCTGGCGCGCGGAAGATTTGGCTAAATTTACATATTATTAGTCTTCATGAAATATATACAGATAAACTGTTAAATGTTGTATAAAAACTCAGCAAAAATGTTAATAATATTTATTTCTTACGTACAGATACACGTACATGAATAAAAATATATTAAATAAATGTGAAAATTAAAACGTTCAATTTAAATTTTGCTTTCATCTATGTGACCTCCTCTTGATTTAATAATTGCACCACACAATCGAGGAATTCTCGCAATAAGTTTTGCCAGAGTTTCTTATGTTATTGACGTCCAACTCGATTGCAATTTGTTCCACACGTCAGTAGCTGATGTCGAAGCCGATTTCCGTACTTCCCGATCTAGTTCTTCCCATAGTAACTCGATTGGATTCAAGTCGGGGCTCTGAGGAGGCCGTTCCATAATCTTGAGAGTTCCTTCCTGTTCTAAATGGCGTAAATAGTCTTTACATAATTTAGAGGAATGTTTTGGGTCATTATCTTGCTGGAATATAAAATTTGGATCCAAAAGTCGAATTCCGGAAGGTATTGCGTGGTAGCCTTCTTTTTTTAATATACCGTCAATTTTCACAATGTCCCCTACACTAGTGCCAGCAAAACAGCCCCAAATGATGATAGAACCTCCACCATGCTTCACGGTAGCAGCAATACACTCTTCTCTGGCACTTTCACCCACAGATCTTCTTACGAATATGCGTCTTCGGGTTCCGAACAGCTCAAATTTGGACTCATCCGTCCATAGGACGTTGTTCCACTCTTCTATGGTCCAGTGTTGGTGTTCACGAGCCAATTTAAATCGCTTTTGCTTGTTTTGTTTGCGTAGTTATGGCATTTTCATCGCAATACGTCCATGGAGCCCGGCTTTCTGTAGGCGACGTTTGACTGTAGAAACACTGACTAGTTTTTGGCGACCAACATTTAATTCTGCGGTGATTTCCGGGACTGTTTTGCGTCTATTTAACTTGCTCATAACCACTATTCTGCGATCATCTGCAGATGTTGTCGCTTTTGGCCTTCCACTCCGTCTTTTATTAAGAAAATTTCCAGTTTCCCGATATTTTTTTACGTTATAGTTAACCGGAGCGTGGTGTATTTTAACTTTTTTGGCAATTTATCGATTACTTATGCCACTTTTATGGTAAGCTATTATAAGCGCACGTGTTTCCGTACTAATTTCTCTTCGCGGAGGCATTTTAAAAAATTGTCACACGATATTTCGCTCACGACGTGAATAGAGTAAATACCACACTGCAACTGACCATAAGTTACAGATTTCACTATAATCTTGTAGGAAGGTAATTTAAACATTATTACCTACAATCTAACAGATGACCAAATTTACCCAGTAAATTCAGAGGGATTGTTATTGTAATTGCACCGCAATAAACAGTTTATGGTAATCCGACCAAGTGCAGGTAAATGATAGTAAACCTTATGCGATATAATGGGTGTTTATCTTACTGAACTACATTTTAAATACGTATTTCATTTTATTATAATGTTTCTTTGGTAAACATAATACTATATGAATAATCCATGAAAACAGGGGTGCCTAAACACTTATGAGCGGTAGTGTACATTGCAGGGAAATGGGGACAGGCTGATTCAACGAACACGGTCAATTTTCGTATCGGTAATGCGTGTGGGCGAGTCCGGACCTGGCGCGTCGAAAATTTGGCCAACCCTACTGATTAGTATTTAAATTAAAGTTCTCATGCCTATTATCTGTTGTAAAAAGCTCGTTTGCTGTCGCTGCTACATATTATAATACACGGAACACAGTCTTTTGCTTTTAAGAAACATCTCTTGATGATGTAATTAAAACTTTAAACACTTTGACTACGCCAGTCTCTTCTTAATTACCGGTGTTACTTCTGTTTTTTTTTTCATCTTGATAATAATTGTAAGTGATGGGTATAGTTCTTGCGTTGGCTCGTTCACTCTATAACATCTTTATTTTTTGGTGTGGTCGAATCCTTATTAATCCTTGTTAATCATCCTATCTGGCCCTTGGGGTGTAAAAGCACTGTGTCTCCGTTAGATTCCCTGTTCAGTTGTTTTAAATATAACTTTCTTTTTCTTAATATATAATTATACTATATTATTCTAAGTTATTTCCTTATTTAATCGAATATTTGAACATAAGTGTAAATGGTGTCTTCATTGGGCAAGTAAATAATAATAACTATTACAACTGATTCAATAGAACAATACTAAAAATAAATATTTAAATACATTAACACAACACACATTTTCTCATAATTAATTGCTGCCTTTGCATGCATTTTAATCATTTTATTATTTCTCGTATGCATACAGTCACGTTGCTTTAGACATCAGTGTAAGTATTACTCGTACGTTAGGCTGCAATCTTATGTAACTTCTTTCATTGAGTAACTTGATTGCATTCTTACACAGTCTACGATAAAAGAAATGGGTTAACGAAACACCTTAAGTAACCTTGTTTGCTTGCAAGAATTTCTAGTAAACTTAAGATGCATAATAATTGTTGACCTTAAAGAAACGACTCGGTTTCCTAATATGTCAATTGTTAGTCGAGTTTCCTTTTCTGTTTGTAAATGTGGTTTTAAAATGTCTTCAAAACTTTTACGGAATATTTAGTGGATTAGATGATCTAATAATGTTGTGATGCTTAAATTATAGTAAGCTATAGTAATTCTTTTGAATTAAAAATTTCTTATTTCGTTAACAGAACAACATAAACTAATCAAGAACATATCGTCCTCTATTGTCTACGAATAAGCGATGTAGCAGTTTTTCGATTTCGATTTTCGGAGTCAACATTTGAACTTGGCCATGTAGTCATTTGAAATCATATTGTCTGTAAAATATTCTTTCCTTTCGGTCGAGGTGTTAATTACATTAGCTATTTTGCACAGTTTTGGTCCTTCGTCACTCTTTACAATGGGATGGACTTCAGCATAATTTCTGGAGAAGTTACTGTAAATGAAGGCTTCGGACCTTTAGCACCACCGGTGCTCATAGGACTCTTTTTGAAAGAAGCGAGAAATTTACATTAAATGTTATGAGAAAGAGTAGATTCATCGTATTTCCATAACTTTTTCAACGCATCTAAGATTGCCTAGAACACAATACCTATATAATACTACTAAATACAGCTACTCATGGCATTGGTGAGATCATTTATGGGAAGGGTAATGTGAGGGGACGGAAGACGCTAACACAGGGATACGTCTCATTATTCAATACCGTGTTTTTTCTTATCAATTCCGGAAACATTTCAGGTTGCCCTCGTATATACTAATCATACAAAACAGAAAAAGCTCCCCAAGATATCGCAAAGTTGGCAAGGAAGTACAGACATATAAAAAAACAACTAAGTACTAACTACCACCAGCTTATCATTACCGAGTCACCTCACAACTAAAGATCTACCAACTTCGCAGTAAAAAATATCTTTTCCCGCGGAAATTACCGATGTACACAGCATCCACGAACCCGTATTGAATTTATAACGCTGTAAATTGGCCGTAATTCAATATATTAATGTGCGAACTCCCTACCGCGTGTTAGTTGCTAGCTTAAATTAATTACATTTTTCTGGGAAGAGAGCTGTGAGCGCTAATAAATTTCAAAAATTGAAATAAATTGGATATTCGACGTCTGTGAATTTATTACTCTTTTAGTTAAATTCATGCCTTCAAATCGATTCAATATTTAACGTTTTATATTTTCAGGCGTGCACTAACACCAGGGAATCTGTCCAGGTCAACCACTGTCTGCTCAATTTGCAAGAACGTTCGACAAGCCGAGAAAGCGTACACCAGTCCTACATCCAAGTTAGTGACTTTTATGATTGAATGCTTTCACTTCTAGTCGCCGTAGGAAAATAATTAAGTACAACTTAAGGGAGGAATGATGAGTCAGTAGGAATTTTTCTTTCATTTAATTTCATTAAATGTCAATACTACTTAATTATATTGATTACACTAGCTAACAGGCATTTCGGTACCTTTTTTTTGTAATTAAGCAATTTTGGGATGCCTAATCCAAAAATATCGTCAGATTTGTTCTATCAGATCAAGTTTTCGAAATTCACTCTTTCTCCCCTGTTTAGAAAAAATCGCGAAAAGTAGATATAATGTTGTGTTATCTACGTAACCAAATGATGATTGCAAGGACTGTGTGGATGTACAATTCACAGGTATAGCAGTAAACTCCACTCACGTAAATTTAAAAATTAAAACGGGAGCACGTGGGCTCTCATTGTCAACCGTGTTACCGTGTTACCGACTCAGTCGATAACACGGTTGACAATGAGAGCCCACGTGCTCTCGAAACGCTGCGTTCCGCATAAATTTGTGTGAGTGGAGTTTACTGCTATACCTGTGAATATCTACGTAACCTTTTAAATATTACTATTTGATATCTGTTAACTGAAACACAAAAGAATGGGAAGGAGATATTTATTTAACGGAAGAATATGCATATACAAGTTAAAAATATCCTTTTATAAAATCTTATCTATCTTAATCACGCAAGGAAATCACCTTGCGTGAGATTTACCGGAGCAGTCCCTCTGAAGATACCCCATCTTCCTTGTTACCTCTGCTCCATAGTGCTCCATAGCCTTCGTGAATTCTTTCTCCCTGTCTCTCACTAACATCACCTAAGTTCTCTGGAAAACGTTCTAAGTGGCTGTGAAGGTAGTGAATCTTGATGCTCAGGTTACATCCGAGCGTGTGAAAGTTAGAAAGCATTCGTTCGACTAATTCGACGTAATTTGCTGGTTTATGATTTCCAAGAACATTTTAACCACGTCAACAAAAGAGCGTCAGGCATTAGACTCACGCTCTTTGATTGATTTCGTGAACTGCAGGTTATTTAAAAGTTGCCATATCTGAGGCGCAACAAAAACTAATAAATCCCAGCTTAATATGCAGTGGTGGAAAGATGACTTTGTTGCTGTTAACAAACGGTTCGTTAAAAACGTTGTATTTTTCTTTAATCTAAAACATTTCTTAAAGGCCACTTTCTGGTAATCTAGTGCTGGGCCGAAAGGCATAAGAAACAAGGATATTTCGTGTAACCACTTTGTTTCTCGAGACGAAAGTTTACCATACCTGATATTTTTCAGGACGAATGATATTGTCTCGTATACCTCTTTCGTAGTGGTGGAATATCCACCATCTATATATAGATTTATGTTGAACACATTTTAAACTTCGAGATGAACTGTCTATAAAAAGACGCTTCAGTTGGCGTGTATTCACTTAGCTTCATTTTCTTCAAGAGACCTCTTATATCATTACAAAACACTAAGCTGTTTTCTTTTGAGAAATACGGCAGCAGATCTTTCTCTCTAATAAAATGTAATATTACTACTTAGACACAGTAAGTTCTTTCCTTTGATCTGGAAGCTAGCAACTGGGAAAACAAAAACAACAAAGTCATTACGCTCTTAGAAGCAATTTATTCCAACAGAGGACTGCAGCATGATGGAAATTGTAATAGGCAACTAAGTACACCTTTAGAATGCTTCAAAATTTAACCTCCAGAAATCATGGTTCATACTCAGTAATATAGAACTTCTATTGTTTTCAACTGTTCCCTCGAAATCTGTAAGAAGATCAAAGGGGAACTTATACCAATCAAATGTCTTTGACAAAAAAAAACATTCCCAATGCAAGACATAGATAAAAGACAATTTCGATTTCCACAATCCTACGGGTAAAAAGAAATCACTGAAGGCTTATGAAAAAAACTGCAACAAAAAAAGGATAAAAGTGAATTGTGAAACATGACAACAAAAAACTAGAGTTTGTTAGGATACACACAAAGCAAAACACAAGCGTTCTATATTTTTTTAGGGAAAAGATTCTCGTTTTAAAAAGAACTCTAAATAAAGCATTTGATATTTTTTGCCAAGATAAGAGCACTAATGTATAATTAAATAAAGAAACTAATTGCTCTTTCGCGTACTTAGCCATGGTAATAATGGTAATCATAAGTCTAATTATACTCTTTAAGTAACTACATATATTTCCATACAAGGACTTCATAACTATAGCAAACCATTAATGTATCGTTCAATTGTGTTTCCTTCTACTTGTACGTTACTATTAAGGCGAATGGGCTGTAACCTCCAGACATCAGTTATAAAAAAATACATCACGTGTATTGATAATATTGTAGTACAAATAAAGTTAATAAATCTATTTCTTACTGTGGCGTTATTCATTCAAGAATGCAAAGCAATTTAAATTAAAACGATTATAATTATTTATTATATAATATAATTATATTTTATATTACTATACGCAAGATATAGGATTTTAAAAATTTCGCTACAAATCAATCAATATACTAGTAACATCAGCGCCCTCAAATGGCTGTACGAAGTATGGATTTTTGTCGGACGATATACATATATAGGGAAAGGCTCCTACATCTTACTTTATGTGGTACTTCTCTAAAAGATGTCGCTAGTAGTCGAATATAAAATATATTCCCTATTTGAATAATACAATTGTATATTTCTCATTAAATAATAATTATAGATTATGTGTATGTATTGCAATTCTCATTTATATAATAATAGATAATTAACATTTCGAATTTTAATTTAATTTTTAAATGAAATTAAGATACTACAGTAAATAGGTTATACGTGTAATTTATACTACCGCCCAAAAGTTTGCAAGCAGCAATGGATTTTACAATAACTCAGTTAAATAAAAATAAATTAATTCAAACATATTAATATTTATGCATTATTTAGCTTATAAAGTTTATCTTCCTACATATGACCTTTGACTTTGGTAACCGCTATATAAATTTTAGGCATTCTTCGAAGCAATTTTTCGAGTTAGTCCGCGTCAATCTGTTGCCATGCGTTCTGTAAATATTCCCAAACGTGTTGGGTGTTCTGAGGTTGAGCTCATCCCATAAAAGCTCTACGGGGAGATACATTTTGAATTTGGGGAGACCAACTCATTTTAAGTAACTAATTTTAGTTCAGTTGTTGCCGGTTTCGTTTTTGAAAAGTTTTTACACATTCGAGCCGCATGTTTGGGATCATTGTCTTGCTAGAACACAAACGGCTCACCAACAAGACGGCTACCTGGTCGTCGATGAACAAACGATGTTCCCTTAGTCTAAAGAAAGTGTATCAACACATTTATTACATAAAGGTTGGCTGAATGCGTATTGACGTTTTTAAAGGGTGACTACCGACATACAAACGAAACCACTCAAGTCAAAAAATACATCTTTATTGCACATATAAGCCAGTTTAAAAACAAAAATTATTTTTTGAGAGTAACATCTGTTAAATGGCTATTACACTTTTCAAAACATTCACGAACTCGTCATTAAAAACTCGCTGTAACGCATTGCAGCATTTTCTGGTTTATTGCCATAATTTCTCGAGTAATGTTGGCTTTTAAAACTTATCGCGTTCGAGGAATATTTTGGAAAACCCTAGCCTTCAAATAAGCCCATTGAAAAAAATCAGGGCTGATCAAATCCGATGACCTTGGTGGCCGACTAAAAACACCATGTCGGGGTATAAGTCGTCCAGAAAACACATTTCTTAGAACAGCTATACAAATTCACCCAATATGGGTTGTTGCCTCATTTTACTAGAACCATAGCTCGTCATTACCACTAATCGTTGCAATCCAGAAGGTAGAAGGTATCGTTGAGAAGTTATAATCTCTCTACTGTCATCTTCTTCGAGAAAGTTCTGGCCTAGTATTTAGAATGCAGTCACACCACACCATGCGTTAACTTTTTCGGAATGTAGGGGTTGTCTGTAAACTTGTTGAGGTTGTTGGGCAGACCAGTACAGAATATTATTCCTGTTTACAGATCCAGATACGTGGAAATGCGCCCCCTCATACATTATTAAATAACGCGAAAGCTACTTTGATTCAAAGATCACATTTCCATGGCTACTAAACTGTATTACATATGGATTCATTTAGGCCATTAATTATACCCTCCCCTTTATTCATATTCGAACACTAGCGCCACCCTTTATCTATGAATTGAAACATTTTTAATTGTATTTTGCAGTTGATTTTGATTTTTCTCGAGTCGACATAAAAGAAATATTTATTTCAATAGAGAAGTTTCACTCAAATTAGTCAGTGATAACTAGAGACCGGATTATATACAAAGTGCATATATTTGATTTTATTTATTTATTATATTTTACGTCTATTTGTAGATGTCTTACACTGATTAAAGTTAATTAACGCTAATTAACTTTAATCAGTCCAATACATAAATAAATAAAATAAAATATATGCACTTAATGCATATAATCCGGTCTCTAGTGGTAATAAAATGTTTTATATAGAAATATTTTTTGGAAAGATATCGGATGTTCTATGGATAATTTAGGATTTTCAGCAAAATGGTTGTGTTAAGATAATACAGTTATAAGAAAAACTTCTTGCAACTATAGGACTATTACGAACTATTTTTAAAACTGTTAAAATTTAATCCAATACCAGAAATATGGAATGTTCATCTGTTTCATAATGAAATCCTTTATACGCATCCAGGTAATAGTAGGAATGATTTCAAAAGGGAACTGCCTATCTCGTAGTAAATTGTGTTTGCGGATATTCATTTATTACACTTGCCAATTCTAAAGTATCCGTATCAAGCTCATACACATCAACAGCAAATCTGGTAGATGTTGTTTTCCTGACACGTTTCGTTACTTGAACCATATTAAACATTGTAAACATAATTTCTCTCAACGCAAAGATTTATTTTCGATTAGAAATTTTGAAATATGAACGTCTAGTCAAATCTATCAACCACTAGTCAATGTAATTATGAAAATAAATATGTGCACTTCCACACGTAAATTCAAATAAACTCCACCAGAGTTTATAAGTACGTCTATATATATATATATATATATATATATATATATATATATATATATATATACAGCTGCGAGCAAATGTTATAGGCAGGGTATCTTTTTTAGCGTTACGATAAGACGAGACAAAACTAAAAAGAACACATAATATAGTGTATAAGGTTCGTTTATTAAATAAAACAGTATTTAATGCTGCCTCCTCTAGCCTTTATTACAGCTTTAATTCTTTTAGGCATATTAGCTACCAGTTTGTAACATGTTTCTGGAGAAATAGACGCCAATTCCATAAATACTGTTTGCTTTAGGGCTTCTTTAGAGGCATGGTTGTATTTAAGAACCCTGTCCTTCAATATATGCCATAGATTTTCAATAGGCGAGAGGTCAGGCAATTGTGGGGGCCAGTCCAAAATCTTCATTTGGTTATCAGTAAACCATTTTATTACAGGTCGAGCCTTGTGGCAAGGGGCATTGCCTTACTGAAAGTAATACTCCTCTGAGTCCATATTATAAAATCTGACAATTGATGGTTCGAGAACCTCTTCCAACATCCCGACGTAGCGGCCCTCGCACACATGGACTTTCCCTACACCTCGTGCAGACGTACACCCCCAAATCATAATGCTTCCACCGCCGTGTTTAACAGTAGGTAAAATGCACTCTGGGGAAAATGCTTCGCCGGACCTCCTCCGAACATAACTTGCTCCGGAAACGCTGTGCACCTGTTTATTCTGTATAAACGAAGGACGTTAACTTTTTGAATATTTCCATTTTGGTGAGAAAAGTAGGGGCGCTGAGTTCAATTATTTTTTAATTTTTAGTATATTAGATTCATCGGACCAAAGCACTTTGGCCCTGTCATCTACAGTTCAATGTCGGTACTTCTTCGCCCACGTACAGCGTTGCTTGCGATGTACATAGCTCGGTCGGCAAAGGCTTTTGTCGCGGTTTCCGGGCACGTAAATTCGCCGCAGTTAACCTTCTTCTTACCGTATGCACGGAGATTGATGCGTCTCGTTGCGTGGTTTCCCAAAATTTCGCGGTAGCCTTCTTTTCTTAATATACCGTCAATTTTCACAATGTCCCCTACACTGGTGCCAGTAAAACAACCCGAAATGATGATAGAACCTCTGCCATGCTTCACGGTAGCAGCAATACACTCTTCTTTGGCACTTTCACTCACAGATCTTCTTACGAGTATGCGTCTTCGGGTTCCGAACAGCTCAAACTTGGACTCATCCGTCCATAGGACGTTGTTCCACTCTTCTATGGTCCAGTGTTGGTGTTCACGAGCCCATTTAAGTCGCTTTTGCTTGTTTTGTTTGCGTAGTAATGGCTTTTTCATCGCAATACGTCCATGGAGCCCGGCTTTCTGTAGGCTACGTTTGACTGTAGAAACACTGACTAGTTTTCGGCGACCAACATTTAATTCTGCGGTGATTTCCGGGGCTATTTTGCATCTATTTAACTTGCTGATAACCACTATTCTGCGATCATCTACAGATGTTGTCGCTTTTTGCCTTCCACTCCGTCTTTTATTAAGAAAACTGTCAGTTTCCCGATATTTTGTTACGTTATAGTCAACCGTAGCGTGGTATACTTTCATTTTTTTGGCAATTTGTCGATTACTTATGCCACTTTAATGGTAAGCTAATTTAAGCGCACGTGTTTCCGTACTAATTCCTCTTCGCGGAGACATTTTAAAAAATTGTCACACGATATTTCGCTCACGACGTGAATGGAGTAAATACCACACCGCAACTGACCATAGGTTACAGATTTCACTATAATCTTCTAGGAAGGTAATTTGAACATTATTACCTATAATCTAACAGATGACTAAATTTACCCAGTAAATTCAGAGGGATTGTTATTGTAATTGCACCGCAATAAACAGTGTACGGTAATCCGACCAAGTGCAAGTAAATGATAGTAAATCTTATGCGAGATAGTGGGTGTTTATCTTACTGAACTACATTTTAAATACGTATTTAATTCTATTATAATGTCTCTTTTGGTAAACATAATACTGTATGAATAATCCATGAAAACAGGGGTGCCTAAACACTTTTGAGCGGTAGTGCACGTAGTATACACAATTTCTTGCAAATGGAAATGAGTATTACAATGGCAATCAAGCACAGCTAGCTTAAATTTAGCTAACACATGAGTAAACAAATCAATCTTATATGACATCTGTCATATATCCACGAGCTGTATATAGTTTTATATATAATAATTAAAAGTCAAGTGAAGAGTTTCAATTCGTCGATGAGCGAGTTAACTCTTCAATCAGTGCATTAAGTATATTTTGTAACTTGACATTGGTCCTTCGATCCGCATGGGAAAGAAGGATACAATTCCTTCAAACCAGGAGGAGTTCAAACACAGACGTCCAAAGTCATAACTGAAAATTGTAACAACTACAATCAATATTCTCTATGTATTAGAGCCCCTATAGCTGCTGATAATGCAAATATTCATATAACTGTATGATGCTAACTATTAGTTCGCTATCAAAGAGTTCATCCTATACACATGCCAATCTGCAAATCGTCCTATTTATATACATGGAATAACTGCTGGTTTGTTTGAGCCGTCAGATTAATTTTGGTGAAACGTTGAAAGCGTATATTAATGATAACTTTATCAATACCAGCCAAAAATACATCAGTTATTCAATCTGCAAACAACGCCTACTGTCCGCACCAGTCACTTACTAATTGCCCGCTGCGTTCACAAACGCTCAGTGGTTGGCGGTATACAAATGACTCCGTCCGAAGCAAACTGTGCAAAAGTTCGGCCCGCTTATTCATTCGTCTGTACAATTTCGATGATGGAACGAAGCTCTGATTCGTGCGAAATTGAAGGAAATAAAGAAATCGGGAGAATGGTCGATGAAAGAACTCTCTCGATTTCCCTAGCCATAATAGGTAGAACTCTATTTGTCTCCAAATAAGGAAACAAAAGAAGATTATGTTTACATTCATTTTTATTTCAAAATATGAGGCCTGTAGATGCAATACTTTTTAAACGTAAGTTTAGTAGATTTTGAGTTGTGCACGACATGTTACTCTAAAATAAATATTCAATCTAATAAAATAACCATGTAGGTTCAATCTTGGGTTTTACTGTTGAAAATTTGTCTTAAAATAATCGCCTAGTTGCAAAACTCGGTATTTGCTCATTGCCATCAGACGCAAAGTCCGATTTTTGCGTATGCTATATATTGTGAGCCTTCAATTTTCTCTTTATTTGGAGTTTGGCGTATCTTAAAACATTAGAAAAGTTTAGAATAAGAAGACACGGCATTGTTGTCTCTTCATTATTATGAAATATTTAAACTCACTCGTAATTTTTATTTCTTTTAATTTTCTTTTTCAAGTTAACTGGATTTTAATCCGATCTTACATGCTCTATATAAACGTGAAAACGTGCAAAAAATAGTGCGTATCATTGTTATCTATTCTCTCGCACTTGTGATAAGCTATATTTTGAACCGAAAATGGAGTTAAACGTTATGGTCGCACAATAAATTAAATTCGTAACCGTAGAATTTCTTAACACCGAATAGCATAGCTGTAGATTTTTTATGAAGTTGCAGATATTTCTTTTCAACTTCCGATAAGGTCTTAGATGCGTACGCAATTGGTTTCTCTTCTCGCGATTCATATATATGTGACAAAATAGCACCTAATCGGTAATGAGAAGTGTCGACGCTTAAATTTAGTTAAATATTCGGATCGTGACGTACCAAGCATTCAGTTAATGTCAAGTTATCACGAATTTCCCTAGTTCATATAATAGATGCAAAATATCCCGAATATTAAGTATCAGTCGAATTGAGAGATCAAAAAGAAATTAAAAAGGGGATGTAGAAGAAAGAAAAGAGTAAGATAAGAAAAGAGACAAGAGAAAAAAGGGGGGAGGAGAAGGAAAAAAAAGAAAAAGAAAAAGATGGGATCTCATTCTTCTCTTCTCCTTTTTACCCATCAGGCCGCAGGTAGCTTTTAGAATTATTTCAGTACCAACTCCGTATCTACTAGAGGAAAATCTACACATTGAATGACTATGCTTTAGACCAAGTATGGGCAACCTTTGACATGTTGTGGACCAATCGTTAGTGTGTAAATACAGCTGTGGCCATATGTATTCGCCACTCTCGTTTTGAACGTGTTACACGAATATTATTGTATTTCTAAGAAGCAGGATCGATGACGGACTTAACTAGGTACCTGGTAATGAGGGTTTAATGGTTTATTGTAGGCCATTCTGAATAAATTAGAAAATAGAGATAAAATTGTAATTTCTGAATAATTCTTCAGTCTTTCTTAAAAGTTGTAAGAGTAAGGTTGAGCTAGTTACAGTGAAGATATTGTGTCTGTGATTTTGTCTGTGTAATACGATAGTATACAGTAAAAAGTAATGCCGAAAACACGCGAATTGACGGAGGTAGAGCAAGGACAAATTGTGGTGTTAGAAAAGCAAGGGTTGTCGGTGTCTGCTATTGCCCGACAAGTGAAATGTGCGCGATCGACAGTTAGAATGACGATAAAACGATACAAAGAGAGTAGATCTTTGACAAACAAACCGAAAACTGGTCGAAAAAGGAAGACAACTAGCAGAGATGAGCGAATCTTAGAGCGGATGTCCTTGCGAGACCGGAAAAAAAGGGTCTAAACAGCTTTCCAGTGAGCTTTTCCGGCTACATAATGTTGCTATTTCTCTTCGCACGGTTAGAAGACGCCTTTGTGAATTAAATTTAGGTGGATACAAAGCTCGACATAAACCACGGTTGTCTCCGCAACAAAAGAAAAAGAGACGGCTGTGGGCTAAAAGTCACCGCGACTAGACTATTGACAATTGGGCCAATGTTATTTGAACGGATGAGTCAAATATTGAGGTAAGTAATACATAATTATTGTATTTGCGGTATTCTGTATTCAATTCCTGGTATCTACGGTGTTTTTATTCTTTTTAATGGGTTCCAAAATGTGACAGTATTTATGTTTTTGTTGGTAGCATTGTGGTAAACCTGGTCCTCAATACGTGCGACGCAGGCGAGGAGAGGCCTTCCATCCAGACTGCATCATCCCGACTGGGGGTGGTAGCAGAATGGTTTGGGGTTCCATGAGTGCAACAGTCGTCGGAGAACTGTTCGTCTGCAAGGGCCGAATGAACAGTCGAACGTACATCGACATGTTGGAAGAAGTTCTGGAACCGGGTGCGTTAAAATTATTCGATAATGATGAGCCAGAGAATTACTTCCAACAAGATAATGCACCGTGCCATAAATCTCGCGAAGTAAAGCGCTGGTTCGAGGAAAATAACGTGCGGGTCCTGGAATGGCCGGCACAATCCCCGGACTTATCGCCAATTGAGCATTTATGGTACATTTTAAAGCGAAATGTAGCTAAATACTCATCTACCACAAAGCAATGCTTAAAAACAAAAACATTCGAAGAGTGGAATAAAATCACCCCCGAACAGTGCTACAACTTAGTGAGCAGTATGCCCCGACGAATTCGTGCGGTGATAAAAGCCCAGGGAGGAACTACCAAATATTAAGCAATATCTATATATATCTGTATACACTCACAATGAAACATTTTCATCGATCAATTTTCTTTTCTTTCTTATATATTCGTCGGAATAAAAAACAAAAAAGGGTGGCGAATACATATGACCACAGCTGTATGTTCGCGGGCCTCATTTAAAAGTAATGCATATTAAAGTAGTGTTCATAATTTTTAGCGATAGATATCAGACATGAAATAATACGACAATGTCATTATAATAAAATGAAAAAAATAGGTACAGCATTATAATTAAATCGTGCTTTTTCATAGAAAATTCCTATGAAACATTTAGGTAAGCCGACCATAGAAGGTGTACCTCCAACTAATTTTGACCATGACGAGCCGAAACTTGTGAATACCTTTTGAACTTCATTAAAAATGTCCTTTCCTGTAGTGGCTTCTTTTAGCGGCTGTAAAGCAAGCAATTCCTCAGTCACAGTGAACCCTTTATCAACATCCCAGTACTTGATCTTCCTCATTTGGAGTGAGTACGAGTCAGTAGTGTAATAGTTTTTTTTTAATAGGGTTTTTTCAAAATGTCTCGCGGGCCGGATCAAATCTTACAGCGGACCGGATCCGGCCCGCGAGCCGGTTGTTGCCCACATACGGTTTGGAGTCTTTAGACAATCCCACTCTCTAATTTTGCCCATTCCTCCTACAGATATCATTTTATGATTCATTAGTGTAAAACAGCTGTTCCACTTTCCAAGAAATTCATCTATAGAATTTATTTTTTTTTTCTCATATTTTGATTTTAATCGTACATAAAACACATGCATCAATAAACATGCCGGAATTACCATCCCATAAAAATTAAACAAAACGCGAAATCGCGAATCGCAAAATCCTTGGCTAGCATCGATTGTAACAATTTCGTTAAAAATATTTTATTAACGGTAGCGTGTTCGGTAAGTTTTATTTTCTTCAGATATTTATTTGACGAACGAACGCGTTATTTTAAATCCAGATCGTTCCGTTTTACGACGAACACGACTTTTTTTCGATATTCATCGAACGCTTTCGAGCGTTTTTTTTTTTCATTTTAAGCGATGCAACGACGAATAAATAAGCAAATGGACATTAATTACCGCTCTAAACTGTACGTACAATAAACCAATCTGAAAAATAATCAGACTCTCTTCTATGGTAGCGCGAATTTAATCACGCGTGATAAATTGGTGTGGCGCGGAGTGGACCCTGTATTCATTGGACGTTGCCGATTTGAGAATTGATGGCATCGGTTATTGCGAACATAATTTTTAGTACACATCCGCTGGAATATTGGCGTACTGTGCGTCATGGGTATGCTCGGTAATACAGTTATGGCAAAGTGGAAATTTCAGCGTGAAATAATAAATTTCAACCGGCACAAAAATAATTCGGCGTTATTGAATTACTTCATATACGACTTTGAGGAAATGTATGTATATAATTCGATTCATTTCGCATGCAACTTGCGCCGAGGATGATTTTTACCAAGCAATTTTAGAGATATAAATGAGCGAATAGCGTAAACCGAGAGAGAGACGCAGTAGGCAATATTATACAGAATAGCGGTGGTGTATATAATGTGATAGTAAATATTCAATATTGTCGATAACCCTAATTCTTCATCGTAATTCGCCAATTCCACACAACTTTGCAATGGTGGTCACAAATTCGCTAGTTTTCGTTCTGTAGGTGATGTAGACGCAAACAGGTTTGCTAAGACATATTCTAATCCTAACACTAAATCTTCATTCTGCAAAACGTCTCCAATCTATCTTGTTGTGAAATGCATCGAGCACTCAACTACGAATGAAATACATATTATAGTGCTGTTGAACAATTACTTTAATTCAAAATATGTTCTTCTAGATTCAATACAGCATATGGCATGGATGACTAAAGCATTCATCGATTTTTTGAATCTTTACAAAGCAAGAGATTCACATAATGATTTTCTTAAGTTTGCGTCTAATTATTACTTGTTACCATATAAAATTTTCAGATTACAGTAGCCGAGCCTTAGTACGTGAGATACATATTTCTTGAATCCGAGTTTCGTATCTAAATAGAGTTTATCATTAGCTTTGATCCGAATACGAGACGTAACAACATTACGAGCTATAACGCGACCAAAGCGCAAGACTGAAGTTTTCCTTGTTTATTTTGAAGACAATGTTTTAGCGATTTGTCAGCAAGCATTTGAAGATCATTATCTTCTGGTTAAAAGAATAATAAAGTTGCATACCATCGGCATAATGATGATATTCACAGTATCTTAAGCATTTTGCAATATTAGATGTGTAGATAATGTACAGTATAGGACCAAGAATACTGACCTGAGGGACATCAGATGCAATTAATAGTATCTAAAGCCTTTGAGTAGTCTAATAAGATCAAGGTAGTAACTTGGTTGTCATCAAATACTACACTAGGGTGGCAGAATAAAATAGACACCAAGTAAAACCGTATAAATATGTAAACAGCTAAATTCTAAGAACGAATTAAGAACTTTCTCTTGTCATTAGGGTAGGGGTAGATGTATCGGAAGGAATTCATCATAGTTTAGTATCGCTACAATATGCCTTGCTTACAAGGTTCGAATGATATTAGCGACTTCACCCGGAGTCGCATCGTTGGCCAGAGTGAACGCGGCGCTTCGCAATGTGAAATAAGTAAATTTTTTAATATTCCGTTGTCCACAGTTAACCGTGCGATTACGCAATTTAAACGCAAAAAAACAACAGTTCGGCTCCACTGTTGTAGGCCAGGTCGTGCCAGACCTTCTGAAAGAAGTAAAAGGGTGCTTGTGCGCGAAGTGTTAAGAGAACCGCGAAAAAGTACAGCCGAGTTTGCGGCAACTTCACAGAAAAGTCAGCGCACCGTTCTGCGATACCTCCACAGTGTGGGGATGTATAAAAGGGTGGCAAAGAAAAAACCTCTCCTTACGGCGTTTCAAAAACGGCGCCGAATGACTTGGGCAATCGAAATGCGAACGAAACCCGAAGAGTTTTGGCGGTCTGTTATTTTCTCAGACGAAAGCAGATACTGCTAATTCAGTGATAGTGGTCGTACGTGGGTATGGAGACGTTCGTCACAGCAACTGGACGACAAATTTTTGCATCAGACGGTGAAATACGGCGGTGTGAACATCATGATGTGGGGCGCGATATGGTATCGTAGAAGATCGCAATTAGTAATCTGCGACGGAAATATAAATGCGGCAAAATATATCCAAATATTAACTTAAAAGGACTACTACCGATATTCGACAACGCCATTTTATCTAAAGAAGACGCCACTTTTATGGAGGATGGAGGACCCTGCCACAAAGCAAGAACAACAACCACATGGAAAGAGGAACAGGGGATTCGGATTTTACCATAGCCAGGCCAATCACCAGACATGAATCCGATAGAGAATGTTTGGCACATAATCCAGGCAAATATGGCGAAACGATCCCGAAAACCCA
Organism: Trypoxylus dichotomus; assembly: GCA_023509865.1. Lineage (NCBI taxonomy): Eukaryota > Metazoa > Arthropoda > Insecta > Coleoptera > Scarabaeidae > Trypoxylus > Trypoxylus dichotomus. The sequence continues at coordinate 44,798,180 of CM042081.1, forward strand.
GCAATAAGGAAGAACTCGTGGCAGCTGTTACAGAAGAGTGGTTAAATGTTCCAGAAGACACAATTAATCATTTAATAGATTCTATGCCACGACGACTCGCAGCACTTCACGCAAGTAAAGGTGGATCGACAAAATATTAGTCTAATTTAAACATTTTAAAATATTTTGTATATATAACGATAATAGAATCTTTTTTTTAATTAGTAGGTGTCTATTTTATTCTGTCACCCTACTGTACATAGCAAATCATTCACAATGTGTGCCAGTGGTCGTAGCTATAGCTCGCGCGGTATCGTAACTGATGGCCAGGTAAAATATCATGAGTATCAATAAAATGTCGAATTTGCAAACTAATTGCTTTCTCTAGCAGTTTTGACAAGGGAAGGATAAAAATTAGCCGTACATCAGAAAAATCTGCAGGTGTCTTACATTTCGTGATAGGAGTAATAATGCTCCTTTTCCAGCAATCAGGAGAAACACACTCGAATAAACACGTGCTAATTATATGTGTAATTGTCGGCAGCAAGATGCCATCAATACCAGCTGATTGAGATTTAATACAATTAAGTAAAGAATTAATATCATTAACTGATAATAATATGAAGTTGAACGTAGTATCAGTACGTAAATTCCTATTGTAGTAATTAATTCATGATCGGTGTCCGAATGAATGTCACGCACAAAACTAATGAAATGATTGTTAATTTCATTCACGCCCCACAAATAAGCAGGTATTTTGGAGTTTTTGGTGTTATTCAATGATTTTAGATTCCATAGAGGTTTAGCATCTTGCATTTTAAAAACATGACCTAAGTAAGTGCGTTTTTCACGACGAAAGGCAGAAGTTGTAAAATTGCGTAGTTGCTTTTAATAGTTGAAAGATGCGTTAGTTTTAACTCTCTTTGCCCTTGCTAGAGTGTTGTTTCTTGGTGACATCATTAATTTGATAATCATCAGTTAACCATGGTATACGTTTTTTTTAAACAATTGTTTTGATCGAAGCATAGATATTAAACGGATTAATAACAAATTCATTAAAAACGCAAAGTTTATCATTAATATTAGGCAAACCATAAATGAAATACCATGGAAATGTAGTTAAGTCTTTAGCAAAAGCCACTGGGCCAAAGTGCGAGAAATCTCTGAAAGTACAGGTGCGAGAAATAGGGGGTGACATACCAAACCCTAATCGAACGCAAACAAGAAAATGATCAGATATATTTAAGTCATGTAACACCTCGCAGCTGCTAAAGGAGGTATCAGATAGTAGTAAAATAAGATCGATCAGCGCAGAATTTTCCGTCTTACGAGTAGGACTGTTGACAATCTACTTGATACCAACAGAATCAAATGTTAGTAAATAAAGAACATAATCATCCACTAGACTGCAAAAGAATAATATTAAAATCCCCCAACACAACTAACTCGTGTCCACCACCAGATGAGAAATTCATCATTAAAATGTACATATATATTTTTTCCGTGAGTAGTTTCAATGTAATACCGTCAACAGGGGTGACTAAGGGCCTACAGGGGTCACTCAGTGTCATGGAATGTCGTGGTAAATGTTATCCAGGTTCAATGCTAACTAAGTTCTGGGAGTGGCCTGAGCTTCTCGATGTTCTTTGATACAAAGAGCAACAAATTAAAAAGAAAATTGTATCACCGACTGGAATCAGCAGCCACAAGTTTTAGGTGGACTACTAATTCTCTTATCTTCCATTTTTTTAATTCAATTTTTTAAAAAGCTTCTAAACAGGTGTGTACAGTGAAGTTTAATACAGTTGTAAATATGTAGTTCCTTTAAAGTTAGTGTCCTCTTAACTTGAGTTTGACTCAATGTTTAGAACAGATCTTAAAGAAAAGATGTTCCCACTAACGCACGATTTTGTTTGTTTCTTATTTGTTTAGGATTGTATTGATAACCTTTTGCAGTTTTGTTATTAAGAATTTTAATTGCATTTTACAAGTTTATGGTGACTGGTTTCACAAATAGAACTATTTATCTTAGTTTCCAACATAATAAATCTGTTCATTTGAATTCTGTAGGGTGACAAGTAACCATAAAACATTTCTAATATCTTTCCAAAGGGGAACCAGTTGTGGCACTTAGTCGCCCCGACAAACGGGCTGAGTTGTTGCCACCGAAAATAATTGCTCCCCTCCTTCTGTTATAACTAAAACTTCTTTAAGATTTATAACTTGATAGCAAAGATATAGGTCTATGTTATATTCAAACATTCAACCCAATTCAACTGGTATAAAAGGAGTCACGGATAAGAACTTCAAAATATGGGGTATTTTGTCACCCCGGTTAACGGTACGTTTTTAATTTCAGACAGTGTATATACATACGTATACCTATAGATCAAGTATTGTATTATAATTTTGCGTCGTATATAATCTATTTTACGTGGTTAAAGTAGATAGATACGTCGTACATGCGAATATAGGTAACATCGTCTATAAAAGTCCTGCGCTATCCCGATAGCCAGTAGCACATTTTCAGCGATATAAAAACAACCGATGAAGTGTATTCGCGCGTGGCCGCCAGGTCGTTATACACCAATGAATCGGAGAGGGCTAGCGCACATCGCTGCACACAACCGACGGCGTTAAAGGGTCGCCCTCCTTAACATCGTTGCTGTTGCTGCTGCTGGTGCTGCTGTCGTCGTCCTTCCATCGTCTAAATTTGATGCGACGGTGGGAAAATTTACCTGCTTGCCTGGCCGCTCTCGTTCGTCGAGGCTCCCAACCCGCCGCTTTTCAGTTAGCATCGCGACGCTGCCAAGCGGCGTCCATCCTTACTTACTCCTAAACGACTTGGATACAATATCCAGTATATAGCTCTCATACGACGCTACGAATCAACTTGAGTGCAGTGACGTGCGCCGTCCTTTGCTCCGTATATCACCGTCTTTATTTTTGCTTCGTCGTGTTCTATCAAGTTTGAGGTGAAACGGTGTAAAAAACAAGCTGCTGGTACTGGAAAAGTAGACGACAAAATGATCGATTGGGTATCTATCGTGAGACATTCCAGACGCCGATTTTCGAATTACATGTACGGTGTGCCTAGTAAAGTGAGAAAACGTCGTCGGCAAAAACTCAACCTTCAGATCCCCAATCTAGGTGCCACTGATAATGGATCTTCGCAAACCTCGAACTGTTCATGCTGCTGGGCAGAAGATATGCAGGTATCCATGCAAAGAACCCACAATTTTTTTAAAGCTTGGTGTAAATCTTATGTATACTTATAAATCCCTTTTTAATACACGATTATTAACTTAATTATACTAACACTGGTCTAAAGATTTGACCAGTAGGTTATATTCGTCCAAGTTTTAGAACAAATCGATTTCTTTGGAAACTCAAAACCACCTGTTGAATGAGAAACTTTTAAGAGGGATATTATTGAACGATATAAGAAATCATTTGCCTTTTAACTTGTATATCAGAAAATATGCATTAACGAATTTAATATTCAATAAACTTTTTATGAATTTACTCATATGCTTTAAGTAAATAACACCATAATATGGTTTCTAACTTTGACTCATCGCTGAATAGGATCTTTAATGAAAAGACATTGTTGAAAGAAAAAATTTTGCATTTACCATTTAACCCGATATACACTTAAATTGCGAGCAGAATGTCGTGGTTTAGCATATGAAACGCTTCTGAATAATGAAGCAATACAAGTAGGGTTGCTCTACTGTTACAACTTGCCCTAGAGATATTATAAAGAGTAGTAATGTTGTCTCACGGCTATAATGTTTCCGGAAGCCAGACTGCAATGGAAGTAAAAAAATTGATTGCAGGTAGCTAAATGTTTGTTTAACTGGGCATGAACAATTTTCTCAAGCACCTACCTGCTAAATACAGATACTGATGGTGGTATTGGGATTATTCACGGAAAGAAAATGTGAAGAGAAAGAAATCTCTATATTTTAATGGATTTAAATCTCGAACTTTTTACTCCACCTCTGGAGTACCTCAGGGATCGAACCTTGGCCCCTCTCCTCTTTAATATATATATATATATATATATATATGTATATATATATCAACGATCTTTTAAAGTCTTTAACTGTCCTTTATTAGCCTATGCTGATAATAATAAAATCTACCACGCCGTTTACTCCTGCAATGATGTTGACCTTCTGCAGCGTAATTTGGACATGATTTATACCTGGTATCTGCATTATAATTTAAAATTAAATGTAGATAAGTGTTTCTTCATGTCTTTTACAAAAAAGGTGTGTAGAATCGATTCTCTCTATTGCACTAACAATGTTAATATTCCTCGTCAATCTTCTAATAAAGATTTAGGTGTGATATATGATGAAAAGTTTACCTTCTCTAACCATGTCCCAGATGCGACAACCGCTTCTAAATTATCAGACTTTGTTTTTCGCACTTGCAAGGATTTTACTAGCCTTGATGCAATAAAGACCCTTTTCTTTGCTTACGTGGTTTCCAAGCTCGAATATGCATCCGTGGCTTGGTATCCTTTCTACAACATCCAAATCAATCTTCTTGAGCGGATTCAGCGCAAATTTTTAAAATATCTATCGTATAAAAACGATATATTATGCGAGGTATACCCTACGACGAGCTTATTCAGAGCATTGACTTTGTAACGCTTGTTGAAAGAAGAAACCGTGTTAGTCCTGGTTTGTTGTCTGGAGTTGCTCACATTGTGCCACCCCTGGAATCGAGGTCGCATTACCTGCTACGGAACCCTACAGTTAGGACGAACGTGCTGTGGCTAGCGCCGTTGGTACACTCGACAAGACGCTTTAATAATTACAACTAAGATTTGCCTTAATTTGTTTTCATTTTTTTGATTCTGATGTTTCGTATTATTGGTATTTGTTAGTTAATTATTTCTTGCTAGTATTTCATTTTTCTTTCCGGTATTTACTTAATGTATCGATATACACAGATATTTTTTTTCTTGGTTGGTTTTTAATTCATTAATTACATGTATTAGCTTTCATTTAATATTGTGTCCATTTTTGTATGTTCATCTGTTGGGCAGTTAATAAATTATTATGTAGGTGTTTTATTGTTATGAGCAAAACCTGCTCAAGCTATGACATTACCGCCACCAAAATTGAGCCAATAATATTTGAATCCATCAAGTTAAATTTCTTCTCGTTAGAAAACATGACGTTGGTCCACTTATGATATCATCTCATATGATCTTGCGTAAATTTCAGTTTTTCCTGTTTATGCGTCTCTTTTAAACCTATTTTAGCCACCGAATCATCTACTACATCTACTACCGGATAAAATCACTCTATTTGTTACTGATAAATTTGAATTACATTTTCGTTGTTGCGCAATTTCTACTGTAGCAATCGGCCAACTTTATAAAATTGTTGATGAGATAACGTGATCGTCCTATTTTCTTTGCTATGGCTCGGTTTGAAAAGTCTACCTTTTTATAACAATTTGTTTTTGTTTTTTTCTCCCCGAACTGATATGTATACTCCGATAACATATATTTAACAATAAATAAGCTATTAAAGCATTTTTTAAATAAATTTTCACAGAGCTATATAGTTTAGTTGCACGCTGAATCATATTTTGGAGGAGAATAAGAACAACGCCAATAATAGCTACAATAAACAGTACGTTACAGTAAGCACTCATTCATTTGCTTACCAGACTGCACACGTGAAACCTTTCCTTTTATACTTTCGTTTAAAAAAATAAAAGCGAAATTGCACCGCCTTGTAAATATGTTTGTAATTAGAACAGACATTAGTGCACAAACGCGTAAACCGTTCTTAATTTAATCCTCGTAAAACATACACACTTACATCCGAACAATTCTGGAACACGAAAATAACAATCAAAAACAGAAATGTCTTATACGCCATGAAAGTGAGCTTTAAATAGACCATTTCGTTGCAAACGTAGGCCTATACTACCGTTTCGTACATGTGTTTTGAATTGAGGACGCTCGCAAATGTGCACTAATGAGTTTACTCGGAAGCATTAAAGATTCTGAAAGCGAAAGCGGAATTCTATTTATTTATTCTAGAATCAAAGATGGTTATTGTACGGATTCGTTCAAACTACCGCTCGTATAAATCACAAACTGACGAAATGGATATGAGTAAATAGAAACGGGACAATTCACGCGGCAGAGCGCCGTATTTTGCAGCGTTATTGAGGGATCGCATAAACTTAACTGCGTCTTCGTAAAACGGTCCAATTAATGTCGAAAGCTATATTATTATATTAGTCGAAATTAAAACGTTATTCATTTCAAATGTCAGTTTCGTGAGTTGTAAACGTCAAACATATCATGTAGACGATGGAGATTTAAAATTTTAAAACTCGTAAAATTCCTGAGCTTCATGTTTTTTCTAATGCGAAACGAACTTTTATAAAAAATAAATACTGTACATAAAGTGTAAATTTAGAAAAATAAGAGAATGTAGACGAAAACCGCATATCCTTTTGAAGCAAATTTAATAAAATCAACAACTTAAATTGTTACAATTTACAGTAGACGCTCGATTATGTGAATAATGAATAACGTAATATATATAATATTAAAACATAAAAAATAAATTTTACATTATTTTGAAGAATAATGTCCTATTTCTGTTTGCGTAAATTTACACTTCGTATTTTCTAATGCCATTCCCCGTAGTTTATGAAGCACCAAAATATCGGACTATAATATGCCTTTTTCTTCAGTCCAATCTAATCTATTTTTTATTTCAATCGGATATATCGTCATTTTATAAACTAACATCGGGAATTATGCAAACAATATCGGGATTTATAATAATAATAATTTGAGAACATCCGATGGTGCACTGTCAATAACTTCAGCATCAGATAGTGTTGTGATACTGTTTTCTAATGATGGTTAGCGTCTTCAACGTCATAATCATCACTGGAGTAAAACAAATTTTTCCAACACTTTCTAATTATTTTTGCTGGTTAAGCACGTTCCATGTCATATCTAAATTTAAAATTGCTTCACGTAAAGTTACTTGCTTTAAGGATTCAAAAATGTTTTTAGGATTATTTGATAACGAAGACGAAAGTAGAAATTTTCAATAATACAATTTAGTAATTTTTATTACATTTTGATCCATCGGTTGGATAAGTGGAGTTATGTTGGGCGGCATGAACATAAGTAAAATTGAGCCATCGTTGCTTCTTAATTGTTACTCTGGAGGATGACTAACATAGATGACGCTAGTTTTATTGCAGTCACCTTTCTTTCAGTTAGTACTAACCTTCAAAAGACAGCTGTTAAAATTTCATGATATTCTATTCATTAGTTTGTGAGTTATTGAGCTAAGAGTCACGCTACTTTTGTTATTTTCAAAACAATGGATCAAAAACAATTTCGTGTTTTAATTTTATACTGCCTCGTGATGGGAAAAAATACCGTTCAAGCGAAGCAATGGCTTGAAAAGTGTTATGAGGCTCCGCTCCATCAGAAACAACAATAAAACGTTGGTTTGCTGACTTCATACGTGGTCGTAGAGACACCGATGATGCAGAACACAGTGGACGTCCAAATGAGGCGGTAACACCAAAAAACATCAAAAAAATCCACAAAATCGTTTTGAATGATCGAAAAATGAAGTTGGGTGAGTTAGGTGACATCGTAAAGATATCAAAAGAACGTATTGGCTTTATATTGCAAGAGCATTTGACTATGAGAAAGCTCTGTTCAAAGTGGGTGCCGCGTTTGCTCACTGTTGACCAAAAACAAGAACGTGTTGATGATTTTGAGCAGTGTTTGGCCATGTTTAAACGTAACAAACCGGAATTTCTGCGTCGATATGTGACAATGGATAAATCATGGATCCATCACTTCACTCCGGAATCAAAACGATCGTCATCTGAGTGGACAGCAACTGGTGAACCTCGTCCAAAGCGCCCGAAAGCACAATAATCGGCTGGAAAGGTTATGGCCTCGGTATTTTGGGATGTGCGTGGTGTAATATTCATCGACTATCTTGAGAAAGGATATACCATTAACAGTGAATATTATATAGCGTTATTGGAGCGTTTGAAGGCCGAAATTGCAAAGAAACGACCGCACTAATGCTAGAGGTACACACAAAATAAGGCCACTAATAATAGGAAAGGCAAAAAGTCCACGTTCATCTAGAAATTAGTTGCGTCGATTATAATAGTTCAAAGTCCGCTTGGATGACCAAAGGCATATTTCTGGAATGGCTCCAGAAGCACTAACACATGGGCTGAAAAGTCCCGAGCCTAACAGAGAAAACACGTTTTTTTTGGTTCAAAGTTAGCTTTATTCGTCAACGTAATCTCCATCAAGAGCAACGCAATCATTCCAGCGCCGCTCTAATATTTCAATACCACTTTTGTAGAACGATTTATCTTTTGCCTCAAAATAGGCCTCAGTTTCAGCGATAACCTCTTCATTCGTGCGAAATTTCTTACCGGCGAGCATTTTTTTGAGGTCTGCGAACAGCCAGTAGTCGCTGGGAGCCAAATCTGGCGAATACGGTGGATGTGGGAGCAATTCGAAGTTCAATTCATGTAGTTTTGCCATTGTTTTGATTAACTTGGGATACGGTGCGTTGTCTTGATGAAACAACAATTTTTTCTTTGCCATATGCGGTCGTTTCTTTGCAATTTCGGCCTTTAAACGCTCCAATAGCGCTATATAATATTCACTGTTGATGGTATTTCCTTTCTCAAGATAGTCGATGAATATTACACCACGCACATCCCAAAATACCGAGGCCATAACATTTCCAGCCGATTGTTGTGCTTTCGGGCGCTTTGGACGAGGTTCACCAGTTGCTGTCCACTCAGATGACGATCGTTTTGATTCCGGAGTGAAGTGATGGATCCATGTTTCATCCATTGTCACATATCGACGCAAAAATTCCGGTCTGTTACGTTGAAACATGGCCAAACACTGCTCAGAATCATCAACACGTTCTTGTTTTAGGTCAGCAGTGAGCAAACGCGGCACCCACTTTGAACAGAGCTTTCTCATAGTCAAATGCCCACGCAATATAAAGCCAATACGTTCTTTTGATATCTTTACGATGTCAGCTAACTCACGCAACTTCACTTTTCGATCATTCAAAACGATTTTGTGGAATTTTTTTGATGTTTTCTGGTATTACCGCCTCATTTGAACGTCCACTGCGTTCTGCGTCATCGGTGTCTCTATGACCACGTTTGAAGTCAGCAAACCAACGTTTTATTGTTGTTTCTGATGGAGCGGAGCCCCATAACACTTTTCAAGCCATTGCTTCGCTTGAACGGTATTTTTTCCCATCAAGAAGCAGTGTAAAATTAAAACACGAAATTGTTTTTGATCCATTGTTTTGAAAATAACAAAAGTAGCGTGACTCTTAGCACAATAACTCACAAACTAATGAATAGAATATCATGAAATTTTAACAGCCGTCTTTTGAAGGTTAGTACTAACTGAGAAAAAGGTGACTGCAATAAAACTAGCGTCATCTATGTGTTAGGCCCTGGGATTTTCAGCCCATGTGTTACATGAGCGAGCGTTTACTGTATGTATTGGATAGGTTAAATTTTCCCATATTTAAAGAAATTTCCTTTTGCACAGGACTTAGTGAATTCGTTAAATAAATATTTGACTGTACACGATTTATCCTGTACCCATACTAATGATTAACTTTAAAAATGCGTAATCTATCCTTTGACGTAACTAAACGGAATCTTCCTTTGACATTGGTCTCCCCTACATAACTGAAATATTTAATAAAACTTTACCGTAGGGCGTTCATCTGACGTTTCTCGCTTTTCCTTGTATTTGCAGAAATCGCGTTACGTCGACGACGACATGCCGCCACCCCCTTCGCCGCCGCGAATCCGGGACTCCGCCACGAACTTGGATAGCATCTCGAAGCACGGCTCCTTGGAAAGAGCAGCGCGACGGAAAAGTTCGGCGGATAGAGATCACATAGCGAGAGACATTTACAAAACGTCTACGGTGAGTAGTTCTTCCGCTTCTCCGTTACGAAATTACGTTTACCGGCGACAGGACATGTCGACGAAACGAAAAGTAACTAGAAAAACGCCACCCGCTGACATACACACTTGAGAAATACGACGTTGCTACCGACCTTGTGACAGATCTGTGTCGGAAGATGAATGTACTGGTGCCTTTTTATACGGAATTACTTAAATATCTTTGCGTTAGTTCATTTTGTTGGAATAAAGTTGGGACAGTATCTGATAACCACCACACCGTGTTGGTAGGGTTGGGGAATTTCAAAGTCCGGACGTAACAAATTGCGTACATCTAAAAATTAGCTACAAGTTGGGAAATTTTCAGTTATGTGTTTTATAGTCTGAGTAGATTAATAAAACCAACTCGTGGCAGGTTTATATCATTGTTTTTAGATCACGTTTTGCTCGATAAACCAAACTGACAATAACGACAGTCGAATTTAACTGCAGAGGAAACTGTGGCAAAAGTGATCAATGCAGCCAACGGTATAATATTTAATCAGTAATTGCTATATAAAAATTTTAGTGTGGCTAACTTACAATGGGCTTATCTGTATATTGATCAGAAGTCTGATGTTATCTGTAGTTGGCCGTTGATAGTTAGCTGCTAAATTTTCTTTTCTCCTTGATACATATAACACATGGGCTGAAAAGTCCCGGGCCTAACAAAGAAAACACGTTCTTTTTGGTTCAAAATTAGCTTTATTAATCAACGTAATCTCCATCAAGAGCAACGCAATCATTCCAGCGCCGCTCTAACATTTCAATACCACTTTTGTAGAACGATTTATCTTTTGCCTCAAAATAAGTCTCAGTTTCAGCGATAATCTCTTCATTCGTGCGAAATTTCTTACAGGCGAGCATTTTTTGAGGTCTGCGAACAGCCAGTAGTCACTGGGAGCCAAATCTGGCGAATACGGTGGATGTGGGAGCAATTCGAAGTTCAATTCATGTAGTTTTGCCATTGTTTTGATTAACTTGGGATACGGTGCGTTGTCTTGATGAAACAACAATTTTTTCTTTGCCATATGCGGTCGTTTCTTTGCAATTTCGGCCTTTAAACGCTCCAATAGCGCTATATAATATTCACTGTTGATGGTATTTCCTTTCTCAAGATAGTCGATGAATATTACACCACGCACATCCCAAAATACCGAGGCCATAACATTTCCAGCCGATTGTTGTGCTTTCGGGCGCTTTGGACGAGGTTCACCAGTTACTGTCCACTCAGATGACGATCGTTTTGATTCCGGAGTGAAGTGATGGATCCATGTTTCATCCATTGTCACATATCGACGCAAAAATTCCGGTCTGTTACGTTGAAACATGGCCAAACACTGCTCAGAATCATCAACACGTTCTTGTTTTAGGTCAGCAGTGAGCAAACGCGGCACCCACTTTGAACAGAGCTTTCTCATAGTCAAATGCCCACGCAATATAAAGCCAATACGTTCTTTTGATATCTTTACGATGTCAGCTAACTCACGCAACTTCACTTTTCGATCATTCAAAACGATTTTGTGGAATTTTTTTGATGTTTTCTGGTGTTACCGCCTCATTTGAACGTCCACTGCGTTCTGCGTCATCGGTGTCTCTATGACCACGTTTGAAGTCAGCAAACCAACGTTTTATTGTTGTTTCTGATGGAGCGGAGCCCCATAACACTTTTCAAGCCATTGCTTCGCTTGAACGGTATTTTTTCCCATCAAGAAGCAGTGTAAAATTAAAACACGAAATTGTTTTTGGTCCATTGTTTTGAAAATAACAGGAGTAGCGTGACTCTTAGCACAATAACTCACAAACTAATGAATAGAATATCATGAAATTTTAACAGCTGTCCTTTGAAGGTTAGTACTAACTGAGGGAAAGGTGACTGCAATAAAACTGGCGTCATCTATGTGTTAGGCCGGGGACTTTTCAGCCCATGTGTTATACTTAAACGCTAATACGATGCCCATTTTTAATTTTTTGTGTCTGTAATTGATATTCTATTTTCGAAAAAGAATATATCAAACAATCTGTTTTAAGCATGACAATTTCTAAGAATATTGCATCGGAAAAGATATTTAAAATCCTACATCCGACACCGAAAGGTATAAATTTCGGTGTCGGACTACTATCCTCTTATTTTTGTCTTCCACAGCTCTCTGTTCTGAGCTACTTGTTTGACTTTAACCCATCCCATACTTCTATTTCCTAATGTTCTGTACATTACAATACATTAGATAACATGCTGAAACACTTGTCTTAGAAGTTTCCACGCTTATTTCAGTCAAATGAATTACTGCGCGTGGAATAAATATTTTTTAATAATTAAAACGACTGTTCCTCATCGAGTGATATGATATTTGCAAATTTAAAGCAAACCTTGTGATAACTTAATGGATCTTTCGACACGCCTTCACAAATTTGTCTTGACAGTGTGAAAAAATCTGCATACTTGTCAATAACACTTTCAAATTTTCATATTGCACTATCATTTCTTTCACATCATCCACAATTTGAACAGCATCTACAAAGTACATGGAATCATCTTGTAATTTTTTAACTCCCTCCGGTAGTCCATAGTATTTCCTGCGAATACCTTCTAAATCACTTTTTACCGGACTATCCTAAAATATTTTTCAGTTTTTCTTGTTACCTCTGGCGCGTCTCGGACCGAATTGTAAAACTACCTTCTTTACATCATCAAAAAGTTCGCAATAGTAAAACGCAGCCTTTAGCCATGTTCTCCAACGTATAGTGGTTCCCAAGGCTTTGGCGGTTCAGGCACTTTGGGAAACAGTTCGTGAAATCTTTTCGTACATTTTAGGAACTTTAGAAATACTGGCTTCGTATGAGCTAGTAAAGCATTTACTCGTGGATAACATTTAGGGACCAATTGCGCCAAAAGGTATAAAGCATGGATTCTACATATTACTTGAGTAGATTACCACTCTCTTCTTTAAGAGATCGGCCTAAGAGAAGCATGTTAGCAGCACCGTCGCTCACAAACATTAAAAGTTGGATTCTTGAAACTTCAAATTTGTTCAATACCCGGAACACCAAGAATTTCATCGCTAGTACATTTTGCAATCCTTTTGGAAGCAAGCAAGATAGGGGTTGACGGTTCAAATTTTTCCATTGTACGCGCTTTAATTCTTCTTTCAGTATAGTCATGAACAGATGGCATAACGTTTCTTAACGATGTCCTACTTGGTAATATATAATCTCAATACTTGCTCTAGAAGAAAACAAATGCTTGTTGGTCTAGTAGTGTGGACGGTACATTACATAGAATAAAACAAACGCCTACGTGAAATATTAATTGTTCGCTGTATACAAAACTATATACTTTTTAGGTGGCACACTTCCACTTGCTGGTACACGTCAAATGGTTGTCGCATTTTACACATCTAATTCTATCGTTTTCGTATTTTAAATCCGGCATACACGATATTATGTTTTCTAGTTTATTCTAAATACGCCGTTTCCGAAGCGTACCTAAATGCGATATTTTCTAAGTATGTGTATACTGGTAAACACTCACAACGGCCAGTCGTATAATACTGAAGAAGCTGGGTACTCGATCCTCCGTGCCGCGCGCTTCACCCCTCCACGTTATTGTCCGCACGGCACTGAAACTTGGCTATCTTTGCCGAGGACTAATTATCATTGTATTTGTTTTCATCATGTTTATCTCCATGTTTATCTCCATGTTTAACTCCATGTTTATTCTCTTTAGTTCTTCTTGGTATATCTTCAGGATTTGCAATCCCATATCATCTGTAAACATTAGTTCCTGTGAATTAATTGCATTCATTTTCCAGTTTCCTACTTTCATATTTTTTTCCTCTTTGTTTAGTTTTTCTTTTTAATATAAATTTTTATGTTTCGAATTTAGTTGATTCTGCGTTGGAGATTCCGATTATTAAATGTTTATTTTGCAGAAAAAACTATTTTCCGCATTCATTATATCAGGATTGAAGTCAAAGTGGAAACCTTAAAACAATCTGAGACCTTATGCCACCCCAAAACAGCAATTAATAACTTTTAAAACAATACTATCTGTTTATCATAGCAAAACGTTTCTTGCAATTTCACTTCGGTAAACTTCGAATTCGATAATTGCATTTGGTGTCTTTCGAACTTCGAAGCGCTCAAAGTTTCCTCGACGATGCTTTAAAATTTAATTTCAACTTTTGCGTGTAGTTAGGAATCGCGCCTATTCGATATCCCGTGTGCAATTTGCTAGTCGCTGCCATTAGCTTCCACAAATCAAATTTGCGCTGCATAAAAGCTCAACTGCTATTCACCAAAATAGCAACGGATAAATGCAACGCCGGTAAATTGAGTTATCTAGTTATTAATTTGTTACTTGTTACAAAAGCACGATACCGTTCGTTAAGAAGTCTACAAAAACTAACTGTTCATGCTTCCTTTAACAAGTAATTTTCCATTTGATTTACAGATGTAATGAACTTACAAATGCCTTAATTGAAAATGCTACAGAGATGATTGTGTTTATCTTATAAAGCTTTTTATTGCATAACAACTTAGATATCTTTTTTTGAACGAATGGCGATAGCTGTGTGTTCTTTTCCAAGATGTCTAAATACATCTCTTTTAACATTTTTCTAATTATTTTCATCAAATCACCAATTCTTATGCCAGCAAAACAACCACAGATCATCACATATCCGCTACCGTGACGTTAACCAGGTAGACCATCCAGCACACTAGTTTCAGCTAGCGTTCAGTTCAGGCTCTCCTTTGCAATAGCAATCTCTTTTCTTCATAGACAGGTTTTGATAATGGTTTTTCTTACTGGTATGCATACGTCCTCTCAAGAATGCAGCCCGTTTTTTTGCTGATGTTAAAAGACCTTATGATATCTGGCGGTGTAAGTCGTTGGTCCCGTTTAGTTATTGCTATTACACATCTAGATTAGGGTGACAGAATAAAATAGACACCTACTTATTAAAAAAAAGATTCTATTCGCGTTATATATACAAAATATTTTAAAATTTTTAAATTAAACTAATATTTTGTCTATCCACCTTTACTTCCGTGAAGTGCTGCGAGTCGTCGTGGCATAGAATCTATTAAATGATTAATGGTGTCTTCTGGAATATTTAACCACTCTTCTGTACAGCTGCCACGAGTTCCTCCTTATTGCTGGGTTTTCGGGGTCGTTTCGCCATATTTGTCTGGATTATGTGCCAAACATTCTCTATCGGATTCATGTCTGGTGATTGGCCTGGCCATGGTAAAATCCGAATCCCCCGTTCCTCTTTCCATGTGGTTGTTGTGCTTGCTTTGTGGCGGGGTGCTCCATCCTCCATAAAAGTGGCGTCTTCTTTAGATAAAATGGCGTTGTCGAATATCGGTAGTAATCCTTCTGTTAATATTTGGATATATTTTGCCGCATTTATATTTCCGTCGCAGATTACTAATTGCGATCTTCCACCATACCATATCGCGTCCCACACCATGATGTTCACACCGCCGTATTTCACCGTCTAATGCAAAGATTTGTCGTCCAGTTGCCGTGACGAACGTCTCACGACCACGACGACCACCATCACTGAATTGGCGGTATCTGCTTTCGTCTGAAAAAATTACACCGCCAAAACTCTTCGGGCTTCGTTCGCATTTCGCCGTAAGGAGAGGTTTTTTCTTTGCCACCCTTTTATACATCCCCACACTGTGGAGGTATCGCAGAACGGTGCGCTGACTTTTCTGTGAAGTTGCCGCAAGCTCAGCTGTACTTTTTCGCGGTTCTCTTAACACTTCTCGCACAAGCACCCTTTTACTTCTTTCAGAAGGTCCGGCACGACCTGGTCTCGGCTCCACTGTTGATTTTTCCTTGCGTTTAAATTGTGTAATCACATGGTTAACTGCGGACAACGGAATATTTAAAAATTTACTTATTTCACGTTGCGAAGCGCCGCGTTCACTCTGGCCAACGATGCGACCCCGGGTGAAGTCACTAATATCACTCGAATCTTCTAAGCGAGGCATAGTTGTAACGATACAAAACTATAACGAATTCCTTCCGATACATCTACCCCTACCCTAATGACAAGAGAAAGTTCTTAATTCGTTCTTAGAATTTAGCTGTTCACATATTTATACCGCTTTACCTGGTGTCTATTTTATTCTGTCATCCTAGTGTATTCTCTTAGCCCAATCTAACTAGTAATGGCTGTGTCTGAGACTTTCCTCTTGGAGAACACAAATTACAAAACGTTATTTCGAAGTTAGTTGCTTGTGCTTTTGTATGTGATATTTCTTTGTAACGACTAATCAAATTTTGAAACACTTAAAGCTTATCCACCAATTTAGAGAAGAAATTATACATACACAGGCAATTTACAAAACCTGCAGATAAAGCTGTTTTATCCTCTAACGCCATGCAATAATTGCGTCAATAACACTGACTTGCTAGGACGTTTAACTATCGTGTTTAGTATAACTGACACTCTCGCGATAAATACCCCCATTACTGCAGTGAAAGAAATATTGATAGATGAAGTGTTTAGATAATTAGGTAAAATATAGTTTAACGCTTTCTCCATACTTCTATTTGTGTTTTGGAGAAATTCAGCCTTGCCTTCTCTGTAACTCTGCAACGGTAACGTATCTGTCACATTGCTTAATCTACTATCTAATTTCTATTTTTTTCGTTTTGTATTTGGATACCCAAGATTTCAATATATTTGTCAAATTATCTAATCACTACCACCACATAGTTATACATACGCCAACAATGACGTAAAAAACATGAAATGATCTTAATATTGGGCCTAGAACTCAATGACGTAAAAAACATGAAATGATCTTAATATTGGACCTAGAATTACGTGTATTTTTGTTTTTGGATTCTGCCTTAATGCATATTATTCATAAAGACGATGAAATCAAATTCACATAAACGCGTATTCCAAAATCTACGTTTCAATACGTCGCGAGTATCTACTATTCAACATAACCTTGTAATTTTCCACGTTAAATGTATACAGTGGTATATGATTACCCCATTTACATATGTAGTACATGAGAACATATATAACAGGTACACGTGTATATGCACATAACTACAATATGCAATTATTACAATACCGACCAGCTGCACGAGTTATGGGCACACAAATTTCATCTTAGCAATTCCTATATTATAACCAAGTACTAGCTGCTACTAACTGCTATATATATAACGCATAGATTTTAATATCTTACTCATCTTTTAAATCACAATAATATATTGGTTTGTATCCTTATAAGGTTGATGAACTACACAAATAGTTTCTTTTCTGTATGTATTAATAAATAATTATAAAGAATTATTTGAAAGGTTAGAGGCAATGCTATAGTGTGCAAGAGACTTACTTAACTCATGGTTTTAAAATTCGTATAGTACTTATTTATTAAATTACTGTTCAATTTCTTCAAAAAAAAAAAAAAACAACCCCATATCTATAGCACAACCAGAATTTTCAAAATTCAACTGGTACGTAATTTTACGAATATTTTGTACAAATAAAATTTTGCACCACTGCCTGTAATGAGTAACTGATATAATAAGTATTCTTTGTGATCGTGAAGGGGACATGCTAGCACACGGAACTTTGTAATTCCTTTTTTAAATATAAGATTACCTCAAAGCCTCTTTAGGAAGTCTAACAGGTAGTATAGGAAGATTAACAACCGATAAATTGTATATGCGGTTGTAAATAAGAATCCCGATTTTACACAAAACCAAGAATGTGCGAATGTGATGCGAATGACCTTTTGCAAACAAACCGACATGTTTTCACCTCGCCCTAGGAGTACGTCCGCATCAGAATTGAGAGGCATGCTAATAGCACAATACTACAGCGAATTTTTGCGTCACTCTATATCCATCAACAGCACAATCAAACTAAAATAATAACTACATGCATTATTTTTAATATTGATAGTACCCCTTAATAAGTACGCCACTGCGAAGGCGCTCGTTTCTGCAGCCTTCTTACTTATATATAGCCGTACATCTGTTTTAGATGTGCACAGAATAGTGCCGGTGTTCGCTCTATTTTCCAAGAAAAGTATAGAATTTTAATTAAAGCTTGTCCCAATTGCAGCGTGTTGGGATTGTGGAGGTTACAATAGACTTAATTTATTTCAGTTCTGTTACTGCTTTTTATGTATACTACAGCATATGTTTAACTTATAACTTATAGGTAGCAGAATTTCTTAACTTTACGATGAAACGCAATACTGGATATCTTTATTGCGAATGCCTGAATTTCATAAATTTATCATATATCATTAAGTATTTAACGTTATAATGGTCATAGTAGTGCACTTAGATATATTTATGAATAATCTATTAACTTTACACCAATTAGAAATACAATCTCCGAAACAATAGACGATCTGCAATGGAATCAATATTTAGAAATAGTTTAATGTCATCAGCATACATTAGGGTTTCGCATTCAACAGGACTAGTAATGTCTTTATAAAAAGCGGGAGTATTAGAGGTCCTAGATTGCATCCCTGCGGTATACCAGAGATAGCGATGTGCTTGGATGACGCATAGTTCCTGTGGCATACTTGGAATGGTCTATTGACCAGGTATAATAAGAGTGAGGGCAATGGTCTTAAAAATCCGAAACAATTCAGTTTTTTTGTGGAAGAATATAGTGATCGAACGCTTTCTGAAAATCCAAGTAAATAGTGTCAACTCGTCGTCTACTATCTATTACCCCACGCACATATTACGCAAAACAAGCTAGATTCACTTGAACATAAGCTGTTATATAACAATTGAAAATTAGCTTGTTTAAAATTAATTAGTAATCTAAAGTACGATTCGTACTAAATGGATAATTCGGAGCTCATTTAGTAAGGGAGTAAGGTCCTTAGATAGGTCACAAGAAAAATTAGAAGATATTAAGTCAAACAGTCGTTGATTAACATTGAAAATTATACTCAGTTATTGCAAGTTACTAAAATCCTTAAAACTGTTGAGCATAGCAGAGCACGTATCGTTATACTCAAACAAAAGATGGAACAACAGTACTAAGTATATCAAAGAAACCTTGAAAGTTAGTGGCGTGCACTTTCGGTGGGATATGTACCACAACAATAATCGCGTTACCTCTAGAGTCAAATAACTTCACTCCAACGAGGTCAATGGCGGAACTAACATACGACACAGATGGAAAGTCCAAGAGCTAGCATAGCTTATTAAATTGCTTGCCTGAAGATCACGGTCTTTGCGAAATACAGAAACTTCATCATTCAACCAGTCATTCGCGCATACAGTATTATAAAAATCGTTAGTTTTAGAACGAAATCCACGAACTGTTTGATACTTAACGTATAACATTGCAACTGGGTGAAGGATCTAGTTTAAAGGAAGTATCATTGGGGTGCCATTCTGAGATTCTGAGATTGTTTTCGCTCTTCGCTAATCCAAACATACATTTGCCTTTTTAGAGGTAACTGGCAATAAATAATAAATTAGTTTTATTCCGAGCTTTTGAAACATACACGACAATGTGTAATTTATTGCTTCAACTAATCCCATTCGCGATGTCCACGTCAATACTTCTTTATCTCCCCACCTGTCTGTCTTGATACTACGATTTTATTCTCAATTATCTTTTATAGCCATCCCCCAAACTTATATTCCAATCAAATGGCTCAATCCGGTTCGAGGACGTGTCAACAATTACATACTTTACGACTTAACCTCTACAGGAAAATAATTTTATCGAACCTGTTATTGGTGGAAACCCAAAACATTAATTCGTATTTCGATGCAGTAGTTAGGTAATTTAAACAATGAAATGTTAATTTAAGCTTTAAAAACACCGAAGTAAAACAAATATCGTATACTGTGTGTGGTAATTTACGTAAGCGTAACTTTTCAATTTCCCAGATCTACGTTAACATCTAAATAAACGGTAAATTCCTATAACAAGGTAGCAGACTCAATCGAATTTAACATCAGAAATATTTACGGAATATCAACTATAAAAATAATATAATCTCCCATTTTATTATAAATATTCCAATTTGAATTTAGTACAGATTGCGAGATAAGCCAGAATTTTAATTAACGGTGAAAAGAGTAGGTGTAGCTGTTTATTAACGTTAAAAAAAACGAATAAACAAGTCTTTTTCTCCTGATCAACAGAGTGATGATCAATCAGCTGTTCGAAAGAAACAATTAAATTATTAACGAGAAAGTTATACATTGTACGACTTATAAACATACAGAAACAAGTTGTGTGTGTTTAATTCGATGGTCGACAGTCGTTATGAACTCGCGGAATTAGAACCTCGCCGTTTTCTGGCAGGCGGCGTTTGGTTTTCATAAATCGCGTGCTCTATCGTAAAAGAAAAGGTTTCTGTTACGCCAGAAAAAGTGGAAAAAAGCTAAATATTTAGAGGGATTTCGATCGCTTTCGAAGAACATAATTTCATCGAAGGTAAACATATATCGTACTAATGCCGAGATTAAAAAGATTATGGCGAAAATAAACACCTTCTTTATTACTGTTTAGACGTGGATCGTGCGAAAAATAGCGATCGAGGAATCTTTATATCGAATTTATAGAGGCGAATAAAAAGGAAACATTGCATTGAAGATTATTACTTTCTACATCGGTTACTAAATATTCATCGTTCGCAGTTCGACGTTAATGGTCGATTAGGGGATTTTGGCGAAGCCAATTTGTGTGAAATAAGTAGTCAAGAATATTCTCTTATGGCCACTTAAAGATTTGTGTTGACATTCAGGTCATCTAAGATATTAGAAATAAGTACCGATACCATATTTACCAGATTCACAGAATTTGGTGATGGATTCGTAATACGCACTTTGCTACTCTGTATAATTTCAAGGACTAGATGCATTTACAGGCTGTTTCACATCTATGTTCCCGTATATTTACCAGGAAACTCTAGTGAAGATATTGTTACAATAAAGTGCAATTAATTGCAAAATTAAAATTTCAATGAAATTGACAGTTTTAAAATTGAATACGCCACTGCTTTCGTAAGTTTCCAGTAGCGACTAGTGTTGAAGGTATTCCTTTAGATAAAATATGAACAATGTACCTCACAATTCACGTATACTTGCTCAATACTCAGACATACGATTGCGTCGGAATAGGAAAAATGGAAACAGATGGGCAATTAAATGGCCAAGAAGTTGGCTATGTTTGTAATCTTCAGATCTGTTTTTATAGAAGCACTTAAAGCAAGTTATTTATGCTTAGAGACCGGATTATATGCAAAGAAAAACTGGAATATATGCATCGATTTTTGAGAAAATATGCATACACTTGTGACATATATGCAAAAAAATTGCGAAAATATACAAAATTTTTACATAAAATAAATAAGAGCAAAAATTTAAACATTAACTACAGCTGTGGCCATATGTATTCGCCATCATTTTTTATTTTTTATTCCGACGAATATATAAGAAATAAAAGAAAATTGATCGATGAAAATGTTTCATTGTGAGTGTATACAGATATTGCTTAATATTTGGTAGCTCCTCCCTGGGCTTTTATCACCGCACGAATTCGTCGGGGCATACTGCTCACTAAGTTGTAGCACTGTTCGGGGGTGATTTTATTCCACTCTTCGAATATGTTTGTTTTTAAGCATTGCTTTGTGGTAGATGAGTATTTAGCTACATTTCGCTTTAAAATGTACCATAAATGCTCAATTAGGCGATAAATCCGGGGATTGTGGCGGCCATTCCAGGATCCGCACGTTATTTTCCTCGAACCACCGCAATACTTCGCGAGATTTATGGCACGGTGCATTATCTTGTTGGAAGTAATACTCTGGCTCATCATTATCGAATAATTTTAACGCACACGGTTCCAGAACTTCTTCCAACATGTCGATGTACGTCCGACTGTTCATTCGGCCCTCGCAGACGAACAGTTCTCCGACGCCTGTTGCACTCATGGAACCCCAAACCATTATGCTACCACCCCCAAACTTGACAGTCGGGATGATACAGTCTGGATGGAAGGCTTCTCCTCTCCTCGCCTGCGTCGCACGTATTGAGGCCCAGGTTTACCACAAAGCTACCAACAAAAACATGAATACTGTTACATTTTGGAACCCATTAAAACGAATAAAAACACTGTAGATACCAGGAATTGAATACAGAATACCGCAAATACAATAATTATGTATTACTTACCTCAATATTTGACTCATCCGTCCACATAACATTGGCCCAATTGTCAATGGCCCAGTCGCGGTGACTTTTAGCCCACAGCAGTCTCTTTTTCTTTTGTTGCGGAGACAACCGTGGTTTATGTCGAGCTTTGTATCCACCTGAATTTAATTCACAAAGGCGTCTTCTAACAGTGCGAGGAGAAATAGCAACATTATGTAGCCGGAAAGCTGTTTAGACCCTTTTTTCCGGTCTCGCAAAGACATTCGCTCTAAGACTCGCTCATCTCTGCTAGCTGTCTAATGCGTTACACAGATCCGTATTATATTCTTCTTTCATTGATATATAGATTGCTGCACAGATGCGGATCGCTTTAGTTTTTCACATTTTCCAATATGTGATGGGGTTTTAGCGTGTTTATCAATTAGGCATTCTTACAAGGCACCTATAACAGCAATTGCCATTTTATATCAAAATTTAAAGAATTTAAAAACAATAATAAAGCTTTTAGTAAAATAAACTTACCGGTTTACTGCAGGCTCGAGAAGATATTTTGTCGCCATTCTTTACCAGTTCAGGATACAGCTTAATCCATAAAGGAATCTTGTTCGCTATACTCATTGTATGTACGCACAGTATTTAAAAACGTAACACAATTACATGCTGTTTCACTCAAAGATATTCAATAAATGAAAATAAATAAAAATAGTTTATTTGGGAATTAATAATAATAAAATGTATTTACCACGTCCCTTCTGCTAGGCGAAATTAAACACGTGCAGTTCTTGAACTATAAGAGAAACCAATGTAGAAGATTTATCGTTCTGAGAATTGTCCATTGTCGATCTATATTAGGAATTACTAGGAATTTTTATTAATAGAAAGGATAAGAAAAAGCCTGAATATGCAATATATGCAACTTTTGTAAAAATGTGCATAGAAACGCCTATATATGCAATGTATGCAATCACGAATTAGCGCTAATTAACTTCAATTAGTGTAATACACCTACATATAGACTATAATTAAAGATATGCAAAAAATAAAATTTATGCACTTTGCATATAATCCGATCTCTATTTACGCTGAATTGTACTCAATCTTACGCTCGCAGAGTTTTAAATACGTGCATTATTTTCAAAGGAAAGAAATGAAATCGACGTTGAAGATAACAAATATAATAAAACTAATATCTAACTTAACAGAAATAAATACAACAATATGGAAAGAATATTACAATAAAATAATGTCCCGTCTATATTGTTTAGATATAGAAGCTTCTTCTTTTATTTGCCAATCGAGTTTACCTTTTAGAACTCAGTGGAACTCAGATCGTAGCTTTAAAAGGACCACATCGTAATGATTAACACAATTTTCCTTTGGTGTACTGCTACACACCAGTGACACGCAACTAAAAGAAATCCGCAATCGTACCTACCTGTGGGATGACTTAACAGAAGCCTTGCAGTCATGAAAACTGACTTTCTTTAAACATACAGACAATCCAATTACATAGGTAGCTGTATTGCTTAGCAAGTTTGGCAGGAAAAATTTCCTTTTTGAAGCACAAGACAATGCAATATGAGTCAATTGAAGGAGAAAACATCCATAGCCGCTAATCAAAGACGGTCGTTTGGTTGTAAATGTTAGATTGAAAAACCAGAGGGCGCCACCCGTTTTTTGGATTGATGACTTTGGCGTGAGACCCGTGGCACTGTTCAGTACAAATTTTGCTAACCTTTATGTGGGACATTTTTTTACTAATTTATCTGTGCTGAATCCAAAAATCAATTCAAGTTTTTAAGTACCACGTCAAAATTCTACTTCTTAACTCTATGCCATACCTTTGATTGATTATTTTATTGATTCTTCTCGGCTAAGTTAAGACCTGATAAGATAGAAACAAAGTATAAAATTTTAATAATTTATTTTTTTATTTAAATACAATATTGGTCACGGGTATGGTATAAGTATTTATTTTAATAATCATTAAAAATGGAAAAAAGTACTTGTAACGACACAAACAACAATGAGAAAATAAACTTTCGATTGCTATAGTTTCTATTGTGTATTTTGGTTTGGCTGTCCCTTTGAATACTCCAACAGTAGTGGCCCACCATATGAGGATCTCATCTTCCATGGTACCGAGTTTCCATAGTTTTTAAGTCTTGATAAACTCTCTCGTCTTGTTCATCGCTTACAGCACCTAAATTTTCGGGAAACTTATCAGGATAACTAAGAAGTTCTAACTTGAGGTCCATCAAATACCCTAGCTTTGATTATTTCGTAACTTAGTCGTGAAAACTTTTGACATATATAGAGCTTTAATGTATTGCTTCATAAGAGGTGGTGAAGAGGTGGAACTATTACTTTTTGTCTGTCAACTAATGTTTCACTTACAATATTATTTGGTCCTGCATCTAAGGGTGTTCTGGGAGGCGAATATGTGTAGGTTTCTAGCTTGACTATCCCAGAGGCCCGTGATACGGACGTGATAGGAAAAAAAATAGGTTTCTTATTGGGCATTAGCGTACTTATATTACGTAAAAACAAGTATCAGATCTTAGACAGAAAAAAGTTCATTTGTTAGCCAGTGTTATTAATACAATTTTTGTTTACTTGCACTCCAGTGGCACAGAGCAAAAAGAAATACGCAGTCGTATCTACTTGCGGAGTTATTTGTGCCGCACTTTTTCATGCGTAGATAGCTTACCGAAATTGTTTCTTTCTATCCGAGCAGTTCGAACTTGGAATCGCTTATTCGAAGCACTTTTTTCCTAAAAGTCCATTAATTTTCAATAACCTATCCATAGCCTTATACGCAATACAACGCCAACCTGAATTAAACCAACCCCGTGCTTAATTATTGGTACAACACCTCTTCATGCTTAGATCTCCTTATGAAAATTGTTCATTTCTATCCGAGCAGTTCGAGCTTGGGCTCGATTCTCTGCAGCACTTTTTCCGTTCCTCCACCGTCCGCTCTCGCTGTGTCCTATGACCTCCTTGAACGTACTCTCCCAGCACATGGTAAAGCACTCACAAAGGCTACCGTGATGATTGCAGTAGATACACCGCTGAATCGTTGGAATATGAAAGTTTCACAGACGATATCAATAGCTTAAACAACACCCATCATCAACAATATGACGTCAGGTGTCAGAAATCCCTCACAGATTCCTGAATATGAAAATCCCGGCCTGAGTTTAGTATCGCTTGTTTATATGGTGATTTTCTAACCGCAAAATGACGATTGCGTTAGCACAATTTGTCGTCGACTTTCTGAATAAAATTTGACTACTTTAACATGTTGCTCAATAGTGAATTATTTCATATTTAATTTTCAAATGTTAATTGTGGAAAGGTATTGGAGTTTTAAATGTTTAGTGGCTTTTGAGCTTACTTGGACTCGGTAACATTGTTAGGAGTGGTTGGTAGACTTCTTATAAACAATTATCGCGCTGACACCACTGCTAAATAAGCTAAAAGGATAATTCTAGATACGATGCGTTTGAATAGCCGTGTATAAATGGTATACTAACTAACCACTACGTTCCAATGATATTTACTTTCCTTATGGCACATTAAACATTTTGGCTTATCCTTTCTACTTGTTACTAGTCATATTTTTTCTAGTAAGATTACCAAATAAGCTTTACCGTTATCTCTAACATTGTCACTGTAATGAACCCTCTATTTTGCCTCAAGTAGGAAAATGGGTGCACAATGCCAAGCATATGCAGCTATTGATTAAAATTCCTATTTTAATGATCGAGTACTTAACCTAAAACGTAATAACGCTTACATTACAACCACAGGTACCCCGTGCGACGTCGAGATAGGTCAGTGGTTATAGATTATTATTGTGGCCGCGTCAAAAGTGACATCTGCCGCTGGAATCGGTAACGATACCGGCACCGCCACCACTACGGTTGACGGCAGCTTTCGCTACTACCTCGGGCAGTACACGCGGGGCGGGTAATAGTACGGCATTGCGATCATCTGGTTTTTGAAAACTGTCAGAACGTTTTCAATGTAAAAAAAAA
Source organism: Trypoxylus dichotomus (assembly GCA_023509865.1). Taxonomy (NCBI): domain Eukaryota; kingdom Metazoa; phylum Arthropoda; class Insecta; order Coleoptera; family Scarabaeidae; genus Trypoxylus; species Trypoxylus dichotomus. The sequence continues at coordinate 44,824,421 of CM042081.1, forward strand.
CAGTGGTGTGCCTTGCTGTTAGTGACAGGTTGAATTTCGAAAGCGACGCGGGCACGAAATTCCAACGTACCCCGATCAGTCCGAAAAACAGAAATACGTTTCGTAAATTTCGGTTGTAAGTTTCTTTATCGATTCACAGAATTTATGTCGTTTCGCTGTGCCGACAGGAAATATACAAAGCACTTTTACCATGCCCTATTCTTATTTATTTGTTATTGCAAGAAAGGCGGAAACATAAAGCCGAAATAGCTTGTTTTCGAGGTAAATAAACAGAACGAATACACTCATAAATATAGCAAAAGCATTGTTTAATACTGCGGTTGTTACCTTAACAAGGAGCTTTCGATTTGTTGTCGTTTAAGAATGATTTAAGACGTCGAATGACGTAAGCAAACAGTTATACGGTGACCTTCACGATTTCAACGTAAACAGAGATATTTACATGAATGATCGTAAATCTAGCAATCTACTAAGCTCGAGAGTAATTAATGTATTTTACAATTAGCATTGAAAGCAACTTTTAGAGCGAATCTTTGATGGTATAAAATTTTAATGATGCTCATAAATGTTTAAGGCAAATGTTTCATTCATTTTTAATGAATTTCCCGTCTAAAATTATACTTTGAAATTACCACGTTAAACTAAATTTTAAAACAATTCTGAAGTAGAGTGTTTAAAAGTGTAGTATGAACTTGCACTAGCAAGGAAACACCGGCAACGTGCATATTTAGACTTCCATGAAATTTTACAAACTGAAAGGGTGGGTTGGTAGAGCCCGATTGAGATTGGAAGAAACCAGTCTGCGCGAGTCACGTGACATGAGAATGTAAAGATCATTCTAAAAATATTGCTTATAGAGAGACACAATTGTAATGTCAAATATATATGTTATTATATATATTTATGTTCATATCTACTCTATAATTGTAATGTGTATCATCCTGGAAGTTATTGTACATTTAACTTGTCATAACCTAAAAATCCAAAAAATATTGGAATGGGGCTTCCAAAGATTATTTTATTTTGTATTGACTAAATATTTTGGATGTAGAAAATGTAGATTGTATTTCATCCCAAGCCCCTTTACTAACAGTCTTTACAGAAATAAAGTAAGAACGCCTACAATAACAAAAATATGAGAATATTAATCGCGCAAAAAATTTTATATTCTGTGTAAAAAAATCATTTTTACTTTATACGGAAGAAATAATGAAAATACTAAATAATTTTTCTATTTACGTTTAATAGTAAGAAATAAGTATGAAAACAATAATATTTGGAATTTGTTAATATTACAATGTAATGTTAAAATGCAGAAAATTATCAGCTTCACATTCAGGCCAAGTATGTATCTTTTCTGTTATATAGAATAACATGCATGTTATTATCAAACATGTTGAATTATAACGATGTTTATAACAACTTTGTAATTTTTTAATAGTTTGTATCCTTGTAAAAGGTGTTATGTTATCATCCTTGTTAACAGGAACAAAGTTTTGTGAGGATTTCTATATGATCCATAAAAAATGACTGTATACATATTTTAGTTGATAGAAAAGAAAAGATACAATACGATCTTCATATAATATTGGAGTGTTCGACTAGATTCGACTAAAATTTGTGAGCAATTATTTTCTTGTTATTAAACGCAGTTCCGATTATGTCTTATAACTAGACGTGTGTCTACGTAGAAATTTATTTAGTGATATTGCAAATTCGACAACAATTATATCCTTGCCTCATTGCAACAAAAATACCCCTACTTCGACGGGAACACAGGCAAAAACTGCTACAGTGGACAGAAACACAGAAATTGGACAATGGATGATTAGAAAAGGGTGCTATGGACTGATGAGTCAATGTTTGAGGTCTTGGGACAATCAGGGGCGTTTCCGTAAGAAGAGCGAAAGGCCAAAGAATGTTGCGCGATTGTGTAGTGCCAACTGTCAAGTAAGGAAGAAGTTCTGTGCTTATTTAAGGTTCCTTTTCCTTCGCTGGTACAGGAGAGCGAATCGAAGGTATTTTGTGAAAAGAGGGTTATTTAGAAATACAACAAGAAAATGCGATATCATCGGGACAACATTCACAACAAACACTCAGCAATAATATGTAAAAATTTCTTAAATGAAGAACAAGATATTGGCGCTTTACAAATAATGACAAGACCGCTGCTAAGCCCCATCGAACTGTTACGAATAGGCCACCTGTGGAACATATATGTCAAAATGCATATGCAACGGATGATTTTGATTATTATATATGATGAGGGAACAGGTAGAAACGGCTAGAGTGGGCAGAAACATATCGAAATTGAACGGTGGATGATTGGAAAAGGGTGCTATGGACTGATGAGTCAAAGTTTGTAAGAAGAGCAAAAGACGAAAGAGCATTGCATTGTCTAATCGGCGAAAATTTTGTATTCATGCAAGACAACGACCCCCAACACTCGACAGTGGTATGCAAAAATTTCTTAAATAAATAACAAGATAATGGCACTTTATAAATAATGACGTGGCTAACGCAAAGCCCCGATCTAACCCCATCGAGCTGTTATGGGATGAATTGGACAGGATCGTCCGAAAAATATGCCATACCTCCGTAGGTCACCTGTGGAACATAAAATATGTCAAAATGCGTATGCAACGGATGATTTTGATTATTAGATTGCAGTAAAATTATTCATCATTTCGAAATACTTAATATTGTAAAATTAGAGAAGGATTTAGCAATGGTCATTACACTTTTCGCATGGTTTCAAATCTTTAGAAAGGAATACCGTCTAGATTAATCCTCTTGTGCCAAGTTTTGTTTTAGAATCGTATTCTGTAAGATTGGAGACAGCATTCGGCGAGCCTTGAACCAAATCCAAGCTGAGCGAAATTTCGATGAAATTTCAAACTTTCAACTTTTTTGGAAAAAAGTCATTTAAAAAGTGACAGACAGCACTAGAAACCGCCGCCGAAATGAATCGCTTTTTTAATTTATTTGCGCATCCGAACTAATATGGACGGTAACATACATATATGTACTTCCAACAAACCTCTGCTCAAATTCTCCAATTCCATTTAAAATAAATAAATTTACTAATCCATTCACTTTTGAGAATAAACAAATCAGTGAATTATTCGAACGTCCTAATCGATTAGTAGTAAAAGGCTAATCAGCTGATAACTTTCCTACGCCATATTTTACTCCTAACAAGTATGTTATCTTCAACAGCAACGTAGTCCGAATCACTGTAGTTTGCAGAAATAAGAATCCTGAATACGGCCAAAGGGACTCAGTTGGCTTCTCTTTAACCTGCAAATGTCTACTATCACTACTTTCGAACTGTCAAAAACTTCCAATTTCAAAATAATATTTTTCTTTTAAAGAACTTCTAAGGGTTACTCCTCTGGGAGACTTTCGAAAATTTCAAATTTCCAGGTTGAAATTTCAGAATCTTAAACTTCAAATTTCAAGAATTTAAACTTTCCAACTTAAACTTTCGAGTTTCATATTGCCTAAATGCATATGTACAGAAAACACATTACAACCCGTTTTTGATTCTCGAAAGTAACGGATTGTAAGTCTATAGTAATAAATGAAAGAAAAAATGAAAAAGTGAGTTCACAACATTGAATTCGAACTGATAATAACCACTATGGTACCAAATTTAAATATCTGCAAATAGTAAATAAAGAGTAAAAAAAAGTAAATATAAAATTATGTGTAAATATAATTGGACGTCTAATAATTACTATATTATAACTAGCCGAGATCTTTCAACTTTTCCGGAGTACGGACACAATACAGTTCAACCGACGCGAGAAATATTATCTACTGTGCATTCATTCTTCTCGCCTACATAAATGAACGAATGGTACTCGGTTTATGGCAGTAATTAACAGGTACAATCCACCAGCGTGTGCTTTGAAAATCTATAGATGCTACGCAAAGTTCTTCACTTTTTAATGGTCACAAAATATTACAACGAAATGACCTTAACCACGCTCTTAACTTTTGTGTCTTTTAGATCCGTTCCTTGTCGTTTTAAACGCTATATATCGGATATATGGATTTAGGATGTTTGATACGGGCCAAGAAATTCCAATAATAAATGTATGCTGTCGAAAGTAGTCCGTTTTACTGCTTTGTTTTGATGCTTGGCTCTAGTTTTATGTGCTTTGCTCAGATTTCAGTAGTTTATGTGCGTAGAATCCGTCGAAAAAGGAAGTGGCGTGTTTCCAATGGTTAGTCCGACTGGTAGTTGGTGCCAATTTTTTTCTTTGTTTCACTTAAATGTCATGAAATATGTACGGGAACGAATATACCGCGGTATCACATGATACACTTGTATCTATACAACAAAAATGCTTTATGAATTTATATAAATGCAGGTGAGATATGACAATGTAATCATTGCAATTGAATTCTTTCGCGTTGCGACATCTAGACCTTTGCCAGGATCAATAGAGATGTCACACAAGTTGCAAAAGATTGTGCTTCTTAAAAGTATAAGTGCAAATAGAAAATATAAGTGATTGGTTTCAAGATTAAACAGTAACAGACGGAACGTCAGCTTTTGAATTTGAAATAAGTGATAATTAAACATGCAATTAAGGTAGTAACACATGGGCTGAAAAGTCCCGGGCGTAACAAAGAAAACACGGTTTTTTTGGTTTAAAATTAGCTTTATTCATCAACGTAATCTCCATCAAGAGCAACGCAATCATTCCAGCGCCTCAAAATAGGCCTGAGTTTCAGCGATAACCTCTTCATTCGTTCGAAATTTCTTAACGGCGAGCATTTTTTTGAGGTCTGTGAACAGCCAGTAGTCGCTGGGAGCCAAATCTGGCGAATACGGTGGACGTGGGAGCAATTCGAAGTTTAATTCATGTAGTTTTGCCATTGTTTTGATTGACTTGTGACACGGTGCGTTGTCTTGATGAAACACATTTTTTTTCATTGCCATATGCGGTGGTTTCTTTGCAATTTCGGCCTTCAAACGCTCCAACAACGCTATATAATATTCACTGCTGATGGTATTTCCTTTCTCAAGATAGTCGATGAATATTACACCACGCACATCCCAAAATACCGAGGCCATAACCTTTCCAGCCGATTGTTGTGCTTTCAGGCGCTTTGGACGAAGTTCACCAGTTGTTGTCCACTCGGATGACGATCGTTTTGATTCCGGAGTGAAGTGATGGATCCATGTTTCATCCATTGTCACATATCGACGCAAAAATTCCGGTTTGTTACGTTTAAACATGGCCAAACACTGCTCAGAATCATCAACACGTTCTTGTTTTTGGTCAACAGTGAGCAAACGCGGCACCTACTTTGAACAGGGCTTTCTCATAGTCAAATGCTCGTGCAATATAAAGCCAATACGTTCTTTTGATATCTTTACGATGTCAGCTAACTCACGCAACTTCACTTTTCGATCATTCAAGACGATATTGTGGATTTTTTTTATGTTATCTGGTGTTACTGCCTCATTTGGACGTCCACTGCGTTCTGCATCGTCGGTGTCTCTACGACCACGTTTGAAGTCAGCAAACCAACATTTTATTGTTGTTTCTGATGGAGCGGAGTCCCCATAACACTTTTCAAGCCATTGATTCGCTTGAACGGTATTTTTTCCCATCACGAAGCAGTGTAAAATTAAAACACGAAATTGTTTTTGATCCATTGTTTTGAAAATAACAAAAGTAGCGTGACTCTTAGCACAATAACTCACAAACTAATGAATAGAATATCATGAAATTTTAACAGCTGTCTTTTGAAGGTTAGTACTAACTGGGAGAAAGGTGACTGCAATAAAACTAGCGTCATCTATGTATTAGGCCCGGGACTTTTCAGCCTATGTTTTAAAACAGACGAGTCTGGAAATAATTAAGCTCGAAAATTCAGATAAATTTTATCTTAAGAAAAACCAATCTGGCATTCATACTGCCAGATGAATTCATATTATTTTTAGAAGCAGAATCAACTTGTATCTTTATAAACGGAAAAAAAAAACCTGAAAGTAAGGAGAAACAACATAAGGTACCTCACCTCTGCATACGTCTTAACGAAGTCTAAATACGATAAGGCTGGATTACTAATCTAGCATTCATACCATCATATGATCCTTCCTTATTTTAAGAAACAAAATGAACTTGTATGCCTACAAACGCGAAAACTTGAAAATAATGAGAAACAACATGAGGTACCTCGCCTCTACTTACGTCTTAACGAAATCTGAATAAGATAAGGCTAGATTACCAATCTAAAATTCACACCACCATATCATCCAGTCTTATTCTTAGAAACAGAATCAACTTGTATGTCGATGAACAGAAAGATTTGAAAATAATGAGAAACAACATAAGGTACCTCACCTCTGCATACGCCATAACGAAATCTAAATGCTATAGAGATAGATTACCAATCTAGCATTTATATCACCGCATGATCTAGCTTTATTTTTAGAAACAGAATCAACTTGTACATCCATAAAGAGAAAGATTTGAAAATAATGGGAAGCAGCATAAGGTACCTCACGTCTGTCTAAACACGATAAGGCTGGATTACTAATCTAGCATTCATACCATCATATCGTCCAGCCTTATTTTTAGAAACAGAATAAACTTGTATATCTAGAAAAAAACTTGAAAATAATAAGAATCAAGATAAGATACCTCACCTCTCCATACGTCTTAACGAAGTCTAAATACAATAATGCTATGTTACCGATCTAGCAGTCATACCGCCACATGATCCAACCTTATTTTTACAAACAGAATCACCTTGTATGTCCAGAAAAAGATAAGAAACGGAAAGACTTAAAAATAATAACAGCTGAATTCTTCCGGGAGAATATTCTTCATGAACGCTGCGTGAAATTAAATCACAATTTTGCGTACTCTTGTCATCCGCAATACAAATTAAAAACTAAAAATTTTATATGTTTACGGCTACAATTCCAACTTCATACGATGAATCTATTATTTAAGCAGCAATTCCAGTTTAGGCGACATAGAAATAATATAGAGTATGCCGATTATATTTGTTTCCACCCTATTCAAAATGTCCATGCTGTATGTAAGATTCTATTAGTCGTCTGATTAAAATGCCAACAAATTGTTTGCGTAACCTCTATTGTAAAATACTTTTTAAAGATTCCCTCTATTACATGTTTTATTTATAAATGCGCAGTAATCCTGCTAAAGATAACAGCTTAACTGGCGAAATAGTGAAGTGTTTCAGTGTACTAGTACCACAGTGTTCGAATTTTGTGATTTAAAAGTATCTGTTACAATGTTCTTAATGTATACCTTAACAGTCCTAATAGTACTGCTAATACGACTTCAAATATAGTATACAAATAGGTATTGTTGGTCTTAATGCACTTGAGCATCGAATTGTTATCAATTTTGTTTTAAAAGTTAAACTTTATAAACAAATCTATAAACTCCTTAAGGTTTTAAACACTGAAGCAGCTAACAAACTGAAATTATTCAAATGGTAACGTTTACTAATTACATAATGAAATTAGTTTATATCTCAATCTTAACTTACGAATAGATTAGAATATGTTTACGTGGAATTAAACTCTAATATGAAATTAGTTCTAGTTTCGTAATTTATAAGATTACGTAAACTACGCAATGAGATTCATATTATTCGATAAATAAGCGTCATTTTCCTAGACTATACTATGTGTAGGATTTAGCGAGTTCTATCGTAATGATGTATTAAACAAACACGCTAACAACACCGCTATTTAGCACTGCAACTACGGGAAATTCTTGTATATTTATGTATTTCGAAATTTATTGGGTTTATCGGGTTTATTGTTGATTGAAGAATTTACCGAGTTCAAAGTAAAATATTAGATTTTAAAAGAAATACTGAAGCTGTCTAGAAATTTATTTATAGTTTTGATCAAAGAGGTTTCGAGGTGACTAAGTGTCTATAGAGGTCATTCGGTGTCATGGAATATCGTAGTAAATGTTATCCATATTTAATGTTGACTAACTTTGATGTCAGCAGGAAAGCCAATGTATCCTTTACGAGAAAGAAATAAAAATTCTGGAAGTGGCCTAGGCCTCCAGATGGTCTTTGGTACAAATATGATGGAAATTTGGTACATATTTCTTAATATATTGTTTTTTCTTATATTAAGCAAAATAACAAAGTAATTATTTGTTTTATTCTGTTATTTTTTATTAATTTTTCTCTGCATTTTACTTTCAAGTTTTAGTTATTATACAACGTACGAGCTTTATAATTACGTTTTGAAAAACAACTTAATTAACGGTTTTTTTTGGAATCAATATTGAATAGAATTACTAGAATAAGTACCCATAAATTATGTTTCCGTCTTTTCTTGCTACTACCATTTAGTAACCGACAATCATCTTCAATCAAAACGAACAATTTGAAATAGTTGGTGGTAATCGATTTATAGTTTGAAAATGCGCCACGAACACGCGACTAACTAGTGCCATCTGCTTCAAACACCGCTAACTACAACTGGATTGCGTGTATAGCGGTACCGATAGATGGCGCGCAGATGGCGAATGACGAAAGTGATTTAAAAAGCTCGGGATTTGATAATTATGCCCCCGCGGAATGTCAACGGGATGTGCTCGTTGTGTCCGCGGAAAAAAGGGCCGCCGAAAAAGCTAGTACGCTTCGATTCGTTCGTCGATACGTTCTCGATATCGGACACTAATTCGTCGTCGCATTACAGGAAGGTGAGTTTTTGTTAAAATAGAGAAAGCATATAGCAAAAATAAATCTTGATATTTTATATAAATATGAAAATATAGTTTAGTATTAAAAAAAAATAGTTTACTGTCAGTTGGAATAATCGAAATAAGAATTTATTTCTCTGTATCTAATTGGATAATATTTTCTAAATTGATTTATCAGGCTTTCTTAAGTCAATTTAGTAAAATTAAAGAAATTAGTTTCTAAAGTACTTTTCCTATATTCCTAAAAAGTAGATTAACTGCTTCAATTTGCTTTTCAAAGTTAATGTATATCTATGTGTAAAACAATAGCAGTGTCACATATTTTTTTCTGAAAAAGTCACTCCGTTCTTGTTTTAAATTAGTAATATTTGTGGAAATCATGTTTATTTCGATATTTACAACATTGATATCAGAATGAAGTCTACATTGATATAAACACGGTGTTGCAGTAACTTTATAAATACAAATCCGCTTCATAAATATAATAAACAATATGATTTATTCAATATTTAGTTGTATAACCTCTATGAGGTATAATAACTCCACAACTTCTCGTTGACTACGTTCAATAAGAATGTTCCGCTACGCAAATTCCACCGTATGCCAAAGCTCTTGAATATTCGATGGTTTTGATTTGAAAACAACTTGCTTAACATCGACCCAAAGGTTTTCAATAGGATTCTGATCAGGAGATTAAGCTAGCTAATCCATGACCATTCTCTATCGGATTCATGTCTGGTGATTGGCCTGGCCATGGTAAAATCCGAATCCCCCGTTCCTCTTTCCATGTGGTTGTTGCTCTTGCTTTGTGGCAGGGTGCTCCATCCTACATAAAAGTGGCGTCTTCTTTAGATAAAATGGCGTTGTCGAATATCGGTAGTAGTCCTTCTGTTAATATTTGGATATATTTTGCCGCATTTATATTTCCGTCGCAGATTACTAATTACGATCTGCCACCATACCATATCGAGCCCTACACCATGATGTTCACACCGCCGTATTTCACCGTCTAATGCAAAAATTTGTCGTCCAGTTGCTGTAACGAACGTCTACATACCCACGTACGACCACTATGACTAAATTGGCAGTATCTGCTTTCGTCTGAAAAAATGACAGACCGCCAAAGCTCTTCGGGCTTCGTTCGCATTTCGATTGCCCAAGCCATTCGGCGCCGTTTTTGAAACGCCGTAAGGAGAGGTTTTTTCTTTGCCACCCTTTTATACATCCCCACACTGTGGAGGTATGGCAGAACGGTTGCTCTGACTTTTCTGTGAGGTTGCCGGAAGCTCAGCTGTACTTTTTCGCGGTTCTCTTAACACTTCGCGCACAAGCACACTTTTACTTCTTTTAGAAGGTCAGGCACGACCTGGTCTCGGCTCCACTGTTGTTTCTTCCTTGCGTTTAAATTGTGTAATCACACGGTTAACTGTGGACAACGGAATATTTAAAAATTTACTTATTTCACTTTGCGAAGTGCCGCGTTCACTCTGGCCAACGATGCGACCCCGGGTGAAGTCGCTAATATCACTCGAACCTTGTAAGCGAGGCATAGTTGTAACGATACAAAACTATGACGAATTCCTTCCGATACATCTACCCCTACCCTAATGACAAGAGAAAGTTCTTAATTCGTTCTTAGAATTTAGCTGTTCACATATTTATACTGCTTTACTTGGTGTCTATTTTATTTACCCTAGTGTATAGATATAAGAAATTGTATACAAAATACGCAAACCATTGAAGGAAAGAAGTTTTCAGAATCCTTGTCGTATTTCACTGAACTGATTCTTTGGTGTGAAATTTAATTATTTAATAGGGAACTGTTAATGAAATTAATAAGTTAGAACGAATGTATGCCTCTGACTTTTATATATAGCGATTGTCTTCATTTTATCGATGAAACAATGATGTAATTACAAACTTTAGTGATTTAATTTATAAGATTGCTAGCCTTCTACAAGCAGCAGTTGATTAAGATGTGTTTTGAAAAAACGAAAATAAACACGCACCATCTACAACGAAAGCACAGTAAAATTCCCAAAAAATGTATTTTATTCAAGAAAAGTCGTAAAAGCCTATATACATAGTACATACTTGATGTAGACATCGTTTCTCCGTTCTATTATCAGTTTGGCGTAAAGTGATCGCGATAGAGCTTAAATACTGGTTAGGGCGCTGCTTGAAGATTGAAAAACACTAAACGTAAATAAGCGATAAGCCCGATACCAAGATTTATCGCACCTAGTATTTATATATACGCAGATATACCGACGGGAAACAGAGCGAATGTTTTTTTAAGTCGTCCTAAGGCAATTTACTTTTACGACTCGCGGATCAGACAGCATTTTACATATTTTTATGTAAGGTTTTACGGCGGAGATCGACCCGCGATCCTGCAATATTGACGAGGAAACGTGGAGGACGAGGGAAGGAGGATGCGTAAATCCTGTTTTAAAAGGGGCATTCGCAGATTACAAGCTATCGATTCGGGAAAACCTACGTCGCCTTTAAACTAGCATCCTATATTTTTTCTCGTAAAGGAGACGAGCTTAACATTTATATTGGGAGAAACTGCGATATTCGGAATATTCTAAACGAAAATCGTCTCATTTTTGCAGATGTAAAAATAACAACGGATATTGAATTTATAACTAATCTCAAAAATCGGGTTTGAATTTGGGAAATAAAGGTGGAGTATGAAAAAGGAAGAAAAACATTTATGCCATGTAAGACGGATTTTATGGATATGGAACCGGAAAATATTGTTAAGGGTATGTAATATCTACAAGAAAATAGCGAATAGACAAGGAAAACCCATTCGTATCAATCTGAAAATAGATATATGTATAATAAAAAAGATGTTCTCCGTATCATTTGCTTCTCTGGAAGCACCAGATTGTTATGACGAGTCGAACCTACAAAATGTTATTTGAATATTTTTTTGGAGTGGATATGTAGGGCAAGTCCCGGACAGATGGTCATATTTTCTTTAAGGTATAACAAAAGTAATACAACATAAAATGATCAATTTTAAGAAAATATATAAAACATAAAAAAATATGAAAGTAGGAAATTGGAAAATGAATGCAATTAACGTACAGGAACTAATGTTTGCAGATGATATGGTACTGATAGCACACTCGGAAGAGACATTATAGCAAAACTTGAAGATATACCAAGAAGAACTAACAAAGATAAACATGGAGATAAACACGAGGAAAACAAACACAATGATAATAGCAGCAGAAGAAAGAAAACATAGCATCAAAATCGGGGAAAAAGCATTGGAACAAGTTAAAAGTTACAACTACTTAGGAACAATCATTGAAGACAATGGGAGAATAGAGAAAGAGGTAAATGAGAGGATAGGGAAATTCGTTTCTGGATAAAAAAAGAAATACCAAAAAAAATAAAGACAGAGGTGTATAAAAGAGTGGTCAGACCAACATTAACATATGGTAGTGAGTCATGGATAACCACGAATAGAATCAAAAGCAGAGTTACGGCCATGGAAATGAGATTCCTAAGAAGAATAGAAGGAGTAACTAGAAGAGACAGAATCAGAAACACGACAATCACAAATAGTCTGGGTATCAAACCAGTAGAAGTGGTCATAGAAGAGAGACAACTGGGATGGCTTGGACATCTACACAGAATGGAAGAAGATCGAGTCACAAAGAGGATATTTGAAGCCAAAACAGAGGGCAAAAAAAGAATAGGTAGACTCCGAAACACCTGGAAGGAGCAGGTGTATAGAACATTGGAAAAGAGAAGTATGGGATGGATTGAAGCCAAACAACTGGCTCAGAACAGGAACCTGTGGAAGATAAAAATAAGAAATAAATAGTGCGACCACTGGCTGTTCGCAGACCTCAAAAAAATGCTCGCCGGTAAGAAATTTCGCACGAATGAAGAGGTTGAAAGGCTGAAAGTGAGGCCTATTTTGAGGCAAAAGATAAATCGTTCTCCAAAAGTGGTATAGAAATGTTAGAGCGGCGCTGGAATGATTGCGTTGCTCTTGATGGAGATTACGTTGATGAATAAAGCTAATTTTGAACCAAAAAAACCGTGTTTTCTTTGTTAGACCCGGGACTTTTCAGCCCATGTGTCAGACGTTACCGTAGAAATAGGCTTGGGGCCTTTTTCTGCGAGTACCTCGCCTGGTCTACTGTTTAATTAAATACCATTTTCATCAATATTAAAAATGTTTGCCAGTTTACCAAGTAGAAGGTTGTCTTCCATCGTTGTTACCAACAAAGTAAAATAGTATTTTACTTCTTTTCGGTTTATTGCTTTTGCTCTTGCTATGGAGCCACCTTCCGATTTACGAATACTAATCTCATGATATTGGTTTAAAAACAAGCTAAGCCAGTTGTAGCCAACTTATTCCTTTCGTTGTTAAATTTGTGTTTGATTTTTAACTATTGAGCGAAATGATAGACAATAGTCCCCTAAATCGTCTCTGATTAGTGGAAAACCTCGTCTTTGCATGGTCAAAATATGCCGTAATAGATGATTTTCACATCCTTTCTAGAGATGTAGCTAAGGCTCATATTTCTCTTCTCCCTTCCTGTTTTAATTCGACGTTCCAAGACTTTACGTGGTATTTTAAATTCAGTAGAAGCTCGGCGAACAGAGCAACTTCCATTAACAACATTTGTGATTGCCTCCGATAAAGTTTATTCTTCACTCACCACACGTTTCTCCAGCTTTTCTTCTATATTGATTTGGAATTTGTGAATAAAATAATATGTGTAGTTATGTGCTGATCAAATTACAAATCTAACATGGCCATAACTCCCAAAATAAAATTGGTCGTCTCTTCCAATTGGCTGGGAGAGATTCTTTAATTGTTTTAACAGTCACTATCATTTTTTAGATTAAATACTCGCTGTTATTACTAGTTGCGTAAAGGCAATTACCATCGGCAAGATTTTTGTAAGAAGAAATGTAATCTATGTGTTTCTCCATAGACTTATCAATTAATTGTTTCATGCTGTGAACAAAATATAATACGTCGCTTTTCTATATGGATTTTATTTTATTTCGTACGACGGTTGCTATTTATATATCCGGAATTGGTAACATTGGTGTTCCCAGGCACCATCTGAGCTCCCACACATCGACCCAAACGACTCAATATTTAACCGGTCAAAACATCGAATTGATGGATAATCCGGCATACAGTCCTGATTTGGCACCCCAGATCGGTCTAAGGAAAGCATGTTAGCGGCACTGTCTCTCACTAACATTAAAAGTTGAGCTGTTGAAATTTGAAATTTGATACCCTCAACACTACCCTTAAAACCTCATCGCTAATATATTTTCCAACTCGTTTGGAAGCAAGTAAGATAGACGATGACAATTCACACTCTTCCATTGTGCGTACCATTACATTCACCAAAGAATGTTTCCGCCGATGGGTTCTTCCGTTCGCGCATAGCCACAATTTTTTAACTTTCAATTGTGCTTTAAATCATCTTCCAACATAGTCACGAACAGATGGCATAAGGTTTTTTTAACGATGTTCCACTTGGTAATGTATAATCTGCATATTTGCTCCAGAAGGAGACAAATGCTTGTTGGTCTAGTCTACTTGTAAAACAATGTGTTATACTTTTTAGGTGACGTTCGCACTTCCACCTCCTGGTACACGTCAAACAGTTGTCGCGCTTTACATATTTAATTTTATCGCCTTCGTATCCTAAATCCGGCATATTCGGTATTACGTTTTCTAGTTTAAATACGCCGTTTCCGAAACGTACTTAAATGCGACATTTTCTAGGTATGTACCAGTCGAATAATATTGAACAAGTGTACTGTGATTCTCCGTGTCGCGCACTTCGATCCTCCAAGTTGTTCTCCGCACGGCACTGAAACTTGCCCCTCTTTGCCGAGACTAATCATTAGCAACTATAGCTTGTATTACACAGTGTTACAGCACTGAAATTAGATTCGTTCAATATTTGTTGGTACCTCTTTTTGTTTGATAATTAAAATTAGCAAATCCAAGGAGAATATAATTGCCAGTGTCCCTTTCCTGCTGGAAAGCGTCGAAAGGCACGTTTCCAGTTCCGAAAAAGGGTTGGTAGCAATAAAATCTTTAACTGTAAAGTCTAATGAAGCGACATTTCCATCCAAAAAGGTTTCGTTAACAACAAATAACAGCGTCGAGAACAACTTTCCAGAATACTAATTAAATCGTGAGTAAATTGAACGCCGTCGTCATCGGCATAATTACGCTAATTTTCTTACGGCGAGTATAGGCGGCCTCGTTTTATGAATTTCGAAATAAATCAAGTTTCTTCGAATTTACCCCCGTTAATTAACGGCTTGCTCCGACGTAGCGCCGAACCGAGCGTAATTCGGAAAAGTAGGTATTTGTTACATTTCGGCCGGGGGGGTTGACAAGGGTTATCTTGTGAGAATGTTGGGAAAATTTAGTGCTCGCCCTCTAGTTATGAAAGCGAAATCGATAAGTCAGTATACCGGATATCTACGTTACTGACTTGCTCTAAACTGCACATTACATTCCATTTAGTTAACTACCTGATGCTCGGATAATAGCCAATGAAAAGCTCGTAATTTTCGCTAATTAAACCCGGGTGACAATAAATTTATTCCACGAAATACATTTACTAAACGTTAGGTTTTCAAGCCGTTGATACTCAAAACGCTTAAAAAATTTTAATGATGAATATCATCAATATATCGTTGATAATAAATTAGCTACAACCGAACTGGTTTTATTAATTTTTTTCGTTAACGCAGATGCAGCTATGCGAAATTAAAATACTAAAATCTTATCTACATAGGAGAGATATGTATGATAATATGGGAACAAGGAAAAACGAAAAAAAAGGGGGGGAAATTCGCACAAATCGATAAAGATCCCGTTTTTTTTGCATTCTTCATCATGTGGCTAATAGGTGACTTGATCAAGGTGTTGGTATTAGCTCTAGGTATTTGAAATACGTTAAAGAAGCGAATATGACGAGTAGACACTGTAAAGTTTATTTGCACTAGAAAAGCTGGCGAAGATCTTGCAAAGAAACTTCATACTGTTATGCTCACAGCGATCAGCAAGAATCAAAGAGACATGCTCATATACGATGCCTCTTTCAGGATACACGTTGTCCATTCGAAAGGAAACCTCGTTTGAATACGTTCGATTATGAGATCTTGGTATAAATAGTAGGAACACCAAACAATGAAGGCGTATTCAAGCTTAGAACAGATATAAGCATAATATAAACGCTTCATTATATCTAAATCTGAAAAATGCTTACAGGTACGCTTGATACAACCCAGAGTATTGAAAGCAGATGAACACATCGACGAAATGCGTTCAGTGAATAACAGTTTGTTACCGAACAAGACACCAAAGTTTTAATGTTGGGCGGCATGGTGGTATCATTAATCTGGCAATTGTGAGTGTTATTAAGGGAAATCATAGCACTTACTGATGTTTAAAGGCAGCAGGCAGGTCTTGTAAATATTTTATATTAACACAATTAAATATTTTTACATCATCTGCGTATGCTGAAATATGACAAGTAAGCGAAGATAGGAAACCATTTATATACAAATTCGAGAGAAGCGATCCAAGATTTGAACCTTGACCTGATGTTGGAGAAAATGACACAGAGGAAGAAGAATTATAATAAATATAACACTCTCTACGACAAAAGTAAGACTCCATCAACGATAATAAATCCGTATCGAAAGCATGGCGTGATTAATGCAGTCGAACGTTTTAGAAAAATCTACGTAGATAACGTCCACCTGCTTTCGATTATCAAGTGCTTCACTAAGGTATTAGCTAATGCGTGCTACTGATCGTGGATCTACCTGTAACAAAACCGTGCTGATGCTCAAATATGAAAGGAATTATATAGATGTATATATCTTTGTTAAGCTAATGTTCAAACACTTTAGCGAAATTTGACAGCATATTTATTGGGTTATGATCGATGGAATGTTAGATCGGTCTAGAAAAAAACAGATGCACTGTCACGTGCATAGAAGCTCGGTAGTCCATCATCTCATAGAACGCATGAGCACAGAAATTAATATAAATTAGAGAAATATTGAAAGGTGCACGTTGAACACACTCGCGAAGACACTGGAAAAGGCATCCAGGCTGATTAAAATCTTTGCCACCGTGTTGCATACTTCCCAGAATTCTGGATGAAGTTTTCTTGTTGTTAATGAAGCGCCAGATTATTTTCTTTTTTCAACGCTTAAGCGGAAACTGAAAGGTTTCCATTACGGAAATATAAACAACATCGGAAAAGTCATGACAAAGATTCTAAACAACCTAACGGAACAAGACTTCCAGAATCGTTACCAGCAATGGAAGACTCGCTGGAGACGCTGTGTGGAATTCAAAGAAGCATATTTTGAAGAGGACATTATTAAATTGTAGATGCAGTGAATTAAACACTTTAAAACTAACCAATCTCATTAATTCTCAAAGATACCTCGTATGTGAAATATCCAGATATTAAATCCTTAGTACAAGCGGTACACTTAAAGAGTCAATATTGGGTCCTCTGTTAATTCTAATGTTCGTTAATGTTATTCTTGAGTATTTTTCGTCAGTTGACTATCTTATACTGATGGTTCGAAAATTTTCAAAATTATTGCGCAATACTAAGCAAGATCTGGTGTTGCTTTCTAAATGGATCAAATTGAACGATCCATCGCCTAACAACTCTAAATATAAACATAACCCTTTACCACGAGGATGATTTAACAGGAAATCATACCACCGTTCAACGTTGAAGTATTTTTTCCAGATTCTCAAAATAAGTGAGAATAGCAATGGCAAACCTAATTCCTTCTTCTTATTATTCCTTTCTACACGTTGTAGGTAAGGTATTAGCTTTTTTTTCCTATGCCTTTTCGGATGTAGATATCCAGCTTTTTGATGATTTCTTTTTCTGACCGGGTTATTTGGCACTTTTTTGCCAGTCCAGTTTCGCCCATTCTCCTTACATGCTTGTTTCAATATTTCCATCGTTCTCTTACCTGTTTTCGCACGTCTTGTATTTTGCTTTGTTTTGCTTCGCTTCGCTTTGGATTCTGTCAAGTAGTGTTTTTCCACGAATGCTTCTTATTATTTTCATTTCGACTGTTCGCATCATGTACTGTATCTTAGATGTATTTGGTATATTTCAGCAAGGGTACGTCATTACGAGCCTTGTTGCTGATTTGTATACTCCCGCCTTGCCTTCCAGTTTAAGGTATTTGTTCCTCTATACAATCTCTTAAGCAGAGATTCTGGATGCTTTCATTGTTTGCTCCTTGACTCCAGTATCTAGATTTCCAGAACTTGTTATATCAGCTCCGAAATACTTAAAGTGATTTACTTATTCGATTATCCTTTGGGCAACCTCCAGTTTCCATCTTACCAGTTCTTTGGATCTTTCTAGACGTTTGGTTTTGTCAGTGTTAATAATCATTTTCAAATGTTTTGCTAATTGAGGGAAGGAGTGAAGTAATCTTTGCATGTTGTCTTCAGGGTCAGCAGTTAGTACATACCGCATCGTTTGCGTAGGAATTTTATTCCATGCTTTGGAAAGAATGTATGCCGTTCGGGAAACTCGAAATTTGTTCAAAATTTTTTGGTATATTATTCATATTTTAGTTTGATAGTTGTTGTGATTTAGTTTTAGTAAATGTGAGCTTGACATTTTGAGATTTCCTCTAAAAGTTATTTTCATTTGTGTGACCGATTTGCGTCGTTGCACACATAGTTTGACATGGACACCGCGACAAATTACTAGACTTGTAAGTGCACAGCGGGCTAATAAGGTTTGGGTACTTCTGCTTTACACTGTTGATCTGGAATAATTAGATTAGAAGGATGCAGTGCAGCAATAGATAAATGGGTAAAGTTTAGAAGCTTTTTGTCTAAAGCTATTGTATTAGATTTTAAAAGCTTAGGTTTTTCCAAAATGTTCGCGTTCTGTATTAACGTGTTAAATTTTGGTGAGGTTCTAACTTTTGTAAAGTATAAATTAAGCAATTACTTATTATTAGAGATACCCGTAAATGGTTTAGATATTTATAAAGAGCTTGGCATTCTACATTCTCCTTTATTTTATTCAAAAGCGGAGATATATTTTCCTGTAACATATTACCACGGTATTGAGGTAAAGTTCAATTTATTATCCAGCTTATTAAAACGCCAGTTTATATACAGCTGTAACGGATAATTAATGACTCACCCATGCAACCACAGCAGGGCCGAAACAGACGACGGCGTTGTACGTAGGTACGTTAAGCTTCCTAAGGGAATGAACCGTACGAAATGGTTGGGTTTTTAAATTAAACGGGATTAAAGGGAGAAACGTCGGCATTCTTTTTATTTCCATTCGCTCGGCGAAAAACGCCGTAAGGACCAGACAGACTTTTATATCATGAAATTGTTCTTTAATGAAAGGTATTAGAATAGCGTTTTTCAGGCGAAAGAAAAACCAGTAAACGCGGTTACCTTTGTAAATAGGTGTATAGACGGTTCTGTACGAATATGTGTACTTGGCTCTGCGAATGTATGTCGTCGTATAAACGGAAAAATATGTGTTTTACGGTACAATAACGAGACAAACGACGTCGTTATGATTGAAACGTTCAGACGTTCTATCCATTTGTCAAGACTGCAAATCAATAGTTATGGAATATTTGATGCTAGGATTAAACTTTTATCTCCGTCTATTTCGATAGATATCGAATGTAATATTGTAGCTTTTAAGTGACGAAACCGTTTTGTAAATTCTATGGTAGCTGGGACATATGAAAGCAGATATCGTATTAACTGAAAATTCGACGTGTATAACCCAGTTATGTGCGTACTGGTATTGTATAGTTTACGACCAGGATTTTCTTTCATGTGTGATTTTTACGATAAGTTATTCGTCGTGGACGGAAAACAATCGTTTGTTTACGACCTATATTCAAACGCATTTATTATTTTTTATTATTTCTATTATAGGTCTCTTTTATATATTGTAACAAAAATGATACCGCAACCATTGTAAATAGTTTGACGAAAATCGTAAAATATATTTACATTGTAATAATTAAAGCTGCAAAAATAAGTGCTTTTGCAGTAACGTACGGCTCGCTTGACATATTTGCCTGTGTTGTTGATGTAGAATGACGCAAAAATTCGCTGTAGTATTCTGTCATTAGCATGCGTTCCAGTGTTGGCTTACAAGGGAACACCGGCGGGTGTCCCCCTCCGATTTCGATGAAATTTAACAAACCGAAAGAGCACCTTGAAATAAGAGACACGTATTTTTTTTATCGGCGTATCCGCACGATTTTGGGGTACAGCCCCCTCCAAAGGTTGGACGATTTTTCAATATTTTGCAAATATTTCCTAAATTATAACAGATATGAAAATTAATTCTTAACATAATTTGCAGCATATTGCATGGCCCTAAGGATGGCGTCGTCCGTATTCGCAAAAAGTTAATAACGGGGGACGGGGTACCCCGTACCCCCATTTTTTTACATTTTTTCTTTTTCTTATTCATCAGAAGAAGGCCCATTTTACATACAATACGATGATGTATAACAAGTTTAGAAAATTAATAATTGTAAAAATAGAAAAACAATAATAAAGCTTCAAAATTAATTAACTTGTCTATTGATATAAATCAAATAAACTATAACAGAAATAAGTTTTTATCCTTAACATAATTTCCGGCAAAATACACAGTCTCAAGGTAGATATCTTCACAAAAAGCTAATAACAGGGGCGGGGTACCCCATACCCCCGCATTTTTTTAATAATAAGTTTATTCATTATTCATCAAAAAAAAGATCGCTTTTACATAAAAAAATAAATCCCCGAATGCATAGCAATCAACCACGAACGTTTAAGTGGTGACGTCTGCATTTAGGAAATAGGTATATAAGACGAGTATTCCAAATGAGAACATTAGAAGTCGTTTTTCGTGCCGTACGTCAGTACCTATAGTTTGGCACAATGGCGGTCGTAAATATATCAAATGTGTTGAACATGTTGCAACGTTTCAAGTTACTAACATCTCAACAATTCCTTTGACACCGCAAGAAAGTGAGTTGCGTGATGCCCTGAAAAATATAATTGTATCTACTCAACAAGACGCCATGTTCTCCTTTCAAGATCTAACGGCATTAGAGTCTAAAGAATTAGCAGAACCACACGGAGCGCAATTTGTGGTAGAAACAGCAGAAGACGATGAAGACAATTACGAAGATATTGCATATGTTCCTGAAGAAGGGGGTAGCGTTATAGACCTTGATTGCAAAACTAGAGCTGTCGACTACTGGAAAAGTGGTAAATCCAAGTCACGTACTTTGGCAGGTGTCAAAAATTAAAAAAAATGAAATCGCTACGACAGTTGCACGGATGGGAAGAATGTGTTAATAGAGGCGGCACCCACACGGATAAATTACGGTTTATTACTGAATACGCCGTTGCCGGATACACACACATAAACTCGCTATCAAACCTAACCTAACTTCTATTACTTTATTTAACACATGGGCTGAAAAGTCCCGGGCCTAACACATAGATGACGCTAGTTTTATTGCAGTGACCTTTCTTTCAGTTAGTACTAACCTTTAAAAGACAGCTGTTAAAATTTCATGATATTCTATTCATTAGTTTGTGAGTTATTGTGCTAAGAGTCACGCTAGCAATGGCTTGAAAAGTGTTATGGGGACTCCGCTCCATCAGAAACAACAATAAAACGTTGGTTTGCCGACTTGAAACGTGGTCGTAGAGACACCGATGATGCAGAACGCAGTGGACGTCCAAATGAGGCGGTAACACCAGAAAACATCAAAGAAATCCACAAAATCGTTTTGAATGATCGAAAAGTGAAGTTGCGTGAGTTAACTGACATCGTATAGATATCAAAAGAACGTATTGGCTTTATATTGCATGAGCATTTGACTATGAGAAAGCTCTGTTCAAAGTGGGTGCCGCGTTTGCTCACTGTTGACCAAAAACAAGATCGTGTTGATGATTCTGAGCAGTGTTTGGCCATGTTTAAACGTAACAAACCGGAATTTTTGCGTCGATATGTGACAATGGATGAAACGTGGATCCATCACTTCACTCCGGAATCAAAACGATCGTCATCTGAGTGGACAGCGACTGGTGAACCTCGTCCAAAACACACGAAAGCACAACAATCGGCTGGAAAGGTTATGGCCTCGGTATTTTGGGATGTGCGTGGTGTAATATTCATCGACTATCTTGAGAAAGGAAATACCATCAACAGTGAATATTATATAGCGTTATTGGAGCGTTTGAAGGCCGAAATTGCGCATATGGCAAAGAAAAAAATGTTGTTTCAACGCACCGTGTCACAAGTCAATCAAAACAATGGCAAAACTACATGAATTGAACTTCGAATTGCTCCCACATCCACCGTATTCGCCAGATTTGGCTCCCAGCGACTACTGGCTGTTCGCAGACCTCAAAAAAATGCCCGCCGGTAAGAAATTTCGCACGAATGAAGAGGTTATCGCTGAAACTGAGGCCTATTTTGAGGCAAAAGATAAATCGTTCTACAAAAGTGGTATTGAAATGTTAGAGCGGCGCTGGAATGATTGCGTTGCTCTTGATGGAGATTACGTTGATGAATAAAGCTAATTTTGAACCAAAAAAACCGTGTTTTCTTTGTTAGGCCTGGGACTTTTCAGCCCATGTGTTAAAACGTAATGTTTCGATAATTTGACTAATTTCATGTTTCCTAAGGCTCAAATAGAAAAATAAGGTTATTCTTTTCCATCTTTGAGGTAATGGTCTTTCTCGCTCCCTTCAAACTTAAGCGCTTTTCACCGTCTCTTTGGTCATGGCCTATTTCCTTGTGTAGAATGGTTTATAAATATTAATTGAATCAAGAGTTGTTGTGAAACTTTAGCATAGAACCCCAAACCTTCTCACTCCACCTATTTCGGATGAAATAAATTGCCTACGAATCTAATTTCTGGCTCCTTCTTATATCCAGATGCCTTATGCACTTATTTAGGTATGCAATGGCAAAAGTAATTCTCTATAAATGCTGTGTATGCTAGTGGTTAATTCTTACGATAATAAGGAAGCCTTCTGTTTATTCACCATTACCGCTGGCTTTGATTTTCTTCAACACTCGCATTGTTAGCGAAAAGTAAAAGCGCAAAAGGAACTAGAAGTAAGTATGCCATAGTTAAGAGAGTGAGGAAACGAATCGTCATGAAATGTCCATTCTCATTTCTTCCGGAAATTGCGGGCAGTCTCCTGAAAACGTTTATTTTCACCAGCTCTCTTTATCACGAGTTCTGCCTGTAAGAGCACATTCGTGCCAGATGTACTTGGCGTTGCCGAAAACGTATTTCGCAAAAATAACCGGAGATTTTCTCTCAAAAGAAAATTACTGTAATTTCTAGGATTCTTTAAAAGTTATTACTTTAAAGATACTTTAACTTGCGTTGGAGTTGACGTCGTGGTGTCAAATTTAGTCGGGCAATATGCAGTTTTAAGAAAATTGATTAATTTCTGTATGGATCCCATTCAGTTGTAAACATTTTATAGCCTCATTACCATTTCTAGCATACGCACGATCTTATTACACCTTGTATGTTCCCTTCATTGGCATCAAATACGGCGAAAATATCATTTACGTGCCTCGGCCAAATTCTCGGAAAATATTTGGTTTCCTTTTTCAAGTTCGTTTCAAATTTGCTCATGAAAGGGTTCGCAAAGAAAAGAGATAACACATGAGCTGAAAGTCCCGGACCTAACACATGGATAACGCTAGTTTTATTGCAGTCACCTTTCCCTCAGTTAGTACTAACCTTCAAAAGACAGCTGTTAAAATTTCATGATATTCTATTCGTTAGTTTGTGAGTTATTGTGCTAAGAGTCACGCTACTTTTGTTATTTTCAAAACAATGGATCAAAAACAATTTCGTGTTTTAATTTTATACTGCTTCTTGATGGGAAAAGTACCGTTCAAGCGAAGCAATGGCTTGAAAAGTGTTATGGGGACTCCGCTCCATCAGAAACAACAATAAAAGGTTGGTTTACTTACTTCAAACGTGGTCGTAGAGACACCGATGATGCAGAACGCAGTGGACGTCCAAATGAGGCGGTAACACCAGAAAACATCAAAAAAATCCACAAAATCGTTTTGAATAATCGAAAAGTGAAGTTGCGTGTGTTAGCTGACATCGTAAAGATATCAAAAGAACGTATTCGCTTTATATTGCATGAGCATTTGACTATGAGAAAGCTCTGTTCAAAGTGGGTGCCGCGTTTGCTCACTGTTGACCAAAAACAAGAACGTGTTGATGATTCTGAGCAGTGTTTGGCCATGTTTAAACGTAACAAACCGGAATTTTCGCGTCGATATGTGACAATGGATGAAACATGGATCCATCACTTCACTCCGGAATCAAAACGATCGTCATCTGAGTGGACAGCAACTGGTGAACTTCGTCCAAAGCGCCCGAAAGCACAACAATCGGCTGGAAAGGTTATGGCCTCGGTATTTTGGGATGTGCGTGGTGTAATATTCATCGACTATCTTGAGAAAGGCAATACCATCAACAGTGAATATTATATAGCGTTATTGGAGCGCTTGAAGGCCGAAATTGCAAAGAAACGACCGCATATGGCAAAGAAAAAAAATTTGTTTCATCAAGACAACGCACCGTGTCACAAGTCAATCAAAACACTGGCAAAACTACATGAATTGAACTTCGAATTGCTCCCACATCCACCGTATTCGCCAGATTTGGCTCCCAGCGACTGCTGGCTGTTCGCAAACCTCAAAAAATGCTCGCCGGTAAGAAATTTCGCACGAATGAAGAGATTATCACTGAAACTGGGGCCTATTTTGAGGCAAAAGATAAATCGTTCTACAAAAGTGGTATTGAAATGTTAGAGCGGCGCTGGAATGATTGCGTTGCTCTTGATGGAGATTACGTTGATGAATAAAGCGAATTTTGAACCAAAAATACCGTGTTTTCTTTGTTAGGCCCGGGACTTTTCAACCCATGTGTTACTTCGAGAATAAACTACACTAACACACACGTTTCGGATCAACCACCCCAACTCGTGAAATTTATATCGCAAAATTATGAAGGCGGCAAACGTATTTTCGTTAATGACTTCATTAATTTAACACAAATTCTCCGTTGTTCCCTGAAATCCAACGGGACTTCATCCGAGCCAAGTCGGTAATCCCGGAAAGACCTTCCGTGAAAAGGCGATTCTGAAGTGTTCCGCAACTTTCTTCGTCCCGTTCATTAACCTTTAATTAAATTCTCATAGCCCTATTTGAAGTATGGTTTTGATAATTAAATTATGCGGATACACAATAATTTTACGATAAATAATGATACGAGGATTAGCGGAATGCAGTTGATCACCTATAGAGAACAGATGTACTTTAACTTTTATTTACAAATCCTGCACCAACAAATAGAAGATCGAAGGAAACGTTGGTAATATAAATAGTCCGTCAAATCGTGAATTTTTTGAAGATATATCAAGCGTTTATAAAGATCAGTACAGTGAAATTCCCCTTTGCGGACGCCCCTCTTACACGGACACCTCCCTTAAAAGGACAGTTTCACATGGTCCCGACCGGCTCTCATATAATTTCCATAGTATTAACTCTTTCTTCGACGGACATTCTCTTGAACGGACGCGGATACGAGAAAATGTTCTCTTAACCGGACAAAAAATAAAATAAAAAGAAACGCCTTATCTTATTTTTATATCGAGAGTATTGCTATTGCATTTCTCAATCGCGCCGCGCGCCAATTTTGCTGCGACTTCCCCGAGTAAGACGTTCGCTTAAATAATATAAAAATATTATTTTTACCCCCTAATTGTACATCAGCTTGTCAACCAGGGGATTATAAAGAATTTTAAAACTTATTACCGTAGTCTAATACTCAAACATCTGCTAGTGAACATTGAAACTGCTGGTACAGCTTTAGAGTTAATAAAGAAAATTACACCACTGGATGCAGTTTATTTGGCAAAAAC
The DNA here is from genome assembly GCA_023509865.1 of Trypoxylus dichotomus. NCBI lineage: Eukaryota > Metazoa > Arthropoda > Insecta > Coleoptera > Scarabaeidae > Trypoxylus > Trypoxylus dichotomus. The sequence goes on from CM042081.1 coordinate 44,850,197, forward strand.
CGCTTGGGACCAAGTAACCAAAGAGACAGTTCAAAATTGCTTCCGCAAAGCAGGATTTAATCATGTAAATATGCAAAGTGAAGACTAGTTAACTGAGGCTGATACATCTGACCTAGGAGATGATTTGCCTCTTAGTGTACTTTCAGATATCCTCAAAAATAAGAATTTATCGAAATTTACGGATCATGAAAACCTTAATGATTTTTTGGACGTAGATGAAGATTTGCATGTTGAAGATCCAGATTCAGAACAAGAAATTGCAAATTCAGTTGAAATACAAGAACATTCGGAAGATTCTGATGTCGATGAGGTGCCAACAGAAGCTATCCCAAATTATAGTAAAGTTATTACTCTGACCAAGCAGCTCAAAAGTTTTATCGAAAATCACTGAGATGCAGAGTCTTTGGAGCTTCTTTCTAAATTAGAAATACGATTTCAAGACGCCATTTTAAAGAAAAAGAGAAGACAAACAACAATATATGAATTTTTGCGTCCTTAAAGTGACTATTCATTTCATTGTTTTGTATTACATACTACATCTATGTATCTATGTACATATATTATACTTTGTATGTATATATTTAAAGGAAATAAGCTTTTTTTTCTTAAGTTTAAAGTTTCATATTTATTTTAAAAACATTTATATACATATACGATTTAAATATCCCAGTTTCTTTAATATATTCATTTTTCGTTAAAACACGATTTTTGTTGTATCTACTACATATTTCTTTTATGCGGACACCCCTTCTGAACGGACATCTTCAGTTGGTCCCGTTGGTGTCCGTTCAAGAGAGATTTCACTGTACTTCATTTAAAAAAGTGAACTGTCGAAATTTCGATAGCTTTTAAAGAAATATACAAAGCACGATATTATCGATAAATTTACCAACTTACCGCAAACTTACTGGAACTGCGTATGGGTTGGCGTTGTTGGAACTATCAACAATGGTTTAGTATTTGGTTTCTACTTATTGTTTGTACATTTCATTACACTGACAAATACGGTGAGTTGATTGATGTTGATGGCTCCAATTTGCTTCTTAATGGGACTAATTGTAAGTTTATATTGGCGATCCTTGAAAATTATTGTTGTTTATATTTGCTGTTAGAGTAATGTCGAGAACAAAAAGAATTATGAAAGCAGTTTGACAATAATCTGCATTTAAAGTATCTTACTCATACATTACACATGAAGATGCACATTGTTTAATCACTTAATAAACTGATAGGATATCGTTGCAATTAGGTAGTTTAAAAATATACTATTGAAAGAAAGTTATTTTCAATTACCATTACGATTTATTTAAACCAATTTGAAGCAGATATCAGATACACAAGCTTCAAAAAAATATTACTGCCATTATCCCAAAAGAACATGATTATGCAACTACAATTACAAGAGGGATTGGCCGGCCTTGAGTTATTTATACGCCTGTGATGCGTATTAAGATATTCATGCTCAGCATTTACCATAGATTGAGGATAACCACATAAAATCTCAATCCTGAGAAAGAGAACCCGAGACTCCGGGATTCGTGACCTCTATCGGAAAATTATCTTAATACTTTTAAAGCTTTTTTTCAATTTATTGAGAAAAATTGGAGAAATAATGGTTTTCTTCTAATTACTGGCGTATTTTAAAATGTTTTTCGGAAAAAGTTAGTCCCGGTAGGATTTGAACCCACCCTCTACCTTGCCATGGGAGCATCTGCACTGCTATACTACAGTGTTATGAGTTCTAAACCTAGATATATTATAATATTTCAACAAGACAATATTATTTAAAGCTAAGCCATAATAAAACCTTGGCTTAAACAATATTGTACGTCTTACATGGCCAGAGCAAAGACCAGATCTCAATCTCAAAAAATCTATGGGATGAGGTCAATAGAAGAGTGAGACAGAAACGCTCTCAAAATAAAGCAGAATTATTTACGTTAAGATATTTAGTAATTGAGTATTGTATTAAAGTGCTATCTAATTTTAGATAGGGAGTCCAACCTTGCATTCTCCCTAACAATACCATTAAGTTAAAGGAAACTACAATTACGACAAATGAGTTTAATGAAAGATAAGTCTAGTAAATATAATAAAAAGAAATGGGCATGTTCCTGAGGAGAACAGGGGCCCCAAAAGAAACCCATTACACATAATAAGGCTGGATTATGCTGATACCTAATGACAGTTAAGGAAATATGTTTTAACGCTCCTACTGCAGCTTGTAACTTTTAATTAATATTTAATAATTCACCACTTTCCCTCGTAGGCTTCATATCGTTTTATTTCTAACATAAAGTATTTATATCTCTGTAGCGAATTGTATGTATTTTCAAACGTAGTCAAATTCACAGTCAACTGGTATGTTTAGAGTCGACCAATCTGTTCGGAGCTTTTTCGTAATCATCGTCGACATATATTGTATCTGATACGCTCTTTAGAGCCGCTACGAGAGATGGGTTCGATGCATCTCATTCGGACTCCCGTGGGAAATTACTGTTGTACCTGGAACGCAGTCAGGCGAGAATTAAACCGTTCTTCATTACGAGAGGCTGTCTCGTCCAACTGTCGCAATCGTTTCCAGCGAGCTCTCTGATGCACTTGACGTGGATATTGGAGCGCGGTAAAAGTTTAACTTTTCACTTATTTTCTTCGGGCACAGGAATAATAGGAGCTTAAAGAGTTTTGTTTACGGTATAGTAAGTAGTAAGTGGAAAATGCAATTCGGTAGTATGGTAGTTCTTAACTGTAGAAACAGTAATATTATTTATAATACGAGAATATGCCGTATTGCTACGTACACTATTAGACATTAATGGACCAACAAACGTTGTAAGTCTTTATAATTTATAATGGATTTTAGTAAATTATTACACTGAGTATTATGATCAATATTTATGAAATTCTGGATAATGTGAACCTTTATAAACATTAAAGAAAACAATAACTGTTGACATTAGACATCTAAAATTTTGACAGTTGCTGTAGAAAAGGTTGCCTTTGCCGACCAATGAATCCAGTTCAACATTCGTGCCTCTTGCCGATTCCGGAAAAAATTTCTGCTCACCCGCGTATTCTGTATAAATTGAACTTTTATAGGCATCCCAAGAGCTCTAACGGAAACAAAAGAAGATTAAAATATTTTCTTTAAAGCGTAAGCATTAACAAATTGTTACCCAACTCTAGTCGCATGCAGAATAAGTTCGTTAGAAATAGAGAAAACGTCTATTTTGAACTACATAGAAACAATAGAAAACCGGCAATTTGAGGTGACCTAAAATATTTCTGTTTGTGGGAACGAAAATTAAAGCGTTAGCAATGTCATTCATTTTAAAAGAATGCAGAAGTAAACGTTCGTAGCAAATAAACATCCTTTGTAAGCGGAAGATTTCAACGAGTCTCGGTTTCGCAATAAATCGTCCGTTACTATTAATGTGAAATTATTTTCGTTCCTTTGTGATTTTACGCTTAGAAAACACAATAAACAACATCTGTTGCTTTTATTTTGATGTCTGTATCTGCATATATAAGTGATGCACTGGATATCGCTGAAAATAGACTGAGAATTTCGAAGAAAATACATTCATCTTGTAGCAGCATTAGTGTGACTACTACAAACGAATGTTATGCTTGCTCATGGATATAAATGAGTTTATATTTATATATACATCTGTAGATTTATTCAGGAGGCAATTAGGACCTGCTAAACCACAGTTTAATTGAATAGCATTTACTGCTGCAAAATAGTGAGATACAAACTGTCCCGAACTTGCAGGTCACTATTAAGAGCTTGTTTATTACTCGACTATAAGTCTGAATTTACTCTGTTCTGGTAAATAAGATTTCGTGTCTATGATTTTAACTTACGTCATTTAAAACTTGGAAAAGTTTCTAAAATAAATTGCATATTATGGTGGCAACTTTTTGGATATATTTCTTATTTTGGGAAAATATTGGAGCATCACCAAGTCTACTTTCATAAAAGGTGCTTTTCCCTAGGGTATTAAGGAGATCGTTTAGAGTGATATTTACTTTAAAAAAGTTTAAAAGAATAAAAGTTTATGAAATATATTTCGAAATTATCAAGTAGATTTTCGCACATACATCTACGTCTTACAACTGCGGGTTATTTAAACAAATTTTGGACAAAGGTCGGATGCAATTGAGATGGTGAAGATCACGTGATTCAGTAAAGTCTTGGAAAATTTGAATCCACACCAACAAATTAAAAAACAGCGTACTGAAAACTGAAATTAATGATAATACATTGCAAAAGTTCTGTGGCTTGTTCAGGTCTTCTTGAAACCAGTCTTCCCCATTTGTTAAGGAATATTAGAAAATTTGTCGAATTCTTAAGTACCTATATCTTATTAGTTAGTTTAGAGTTTACAATGTATCTCACTTTTAACAAGAACTATAAACAGTAAACAAAATAATTAAATTATTCAGTAGTTGGTTTTTTTGTATAATATTTAGTAAGAATTTGTACGACATATCCAATACTTTAGGACGACTTTACGGTTGGCAATGGGAGTCCCCGAGTTCTAGAAACGCTGCGTACCGAATAATTATTAATTTTGTATGTGTACTTTAATTCTTATAGCGTTCCCGTGTTTGGTAGTAATATTTCAGAGATTTGGGAATTTAGAGTAGGAACGAAGATTGTAACACATGGGCTGAAAAGTCCCGGGCCTAACAAAGAAAACACGGTTTTTTTGGTTCAAAATTAGCTTTATTCATCAACGTAATCTCCATCAAGAGCAACGCAATCATTCCAGCGCCGCTCTAACATTTCAATACCACTTTTGTAGAACGATTTATCTTTTGCCTCAAAATAGGCCTCAGTTTCAGCGATAACCTCTTCATTCCTGCGAAATTTCTTACCGGCGAGCATTTTTTTGAGGTCTGCGAACAGCCAGTAGTCGCTGGGACCCATATCTGGCGAATGCAGTGTATGTGGGAGCACTTCGAAGTTCAATTCATGTAGGCCATTGTTTTGATTGACTTGTAACAGTGTGCGTTGTCTTGATGAAACAAATTTTTTTTCTTTGCCATATGCGGTCGTTTCTTTGCAATTTCGGCCTTCAAACGCTCCAATAACGCTATATAATATTCACTGTTGATGGTATTTCCTCTCTCAAGATAGTCGATGAATATTACACCACGCACATCCCAAAGTACCGAGGCCATAATCTTTCCAGCCGATTGTTGTGCTTTCGGGAGCTTTGGACGAGGTTCACCAGTTGCTGTCCACTCAGATGACTATCGTTTTTATTCCGGAGTGAAGTGATGGATCCATGTTTCATCCATTGTCACATATCGACGCAAAAATTCCGGTTTGTTACGTTTAAACATGGCCAAACACTGCTCAGAATCATCCACACGTTCTTGTTTCTCATCAACAGTGAGCAAACGCGGCACCCACTTTGAACAGAGCTTTCTCATAGTCAAATGCTCATGCAATATAAAGCCAATACGTTCTTTTGATATCTTTATGATGTCAGCTAATTCACGCAACTTCACTTTTCGATCATTCAAAACGATTTTGTGGATTTTTTTGATGTTTTCTGGTGTTACCGCCTCATTTGGACGTCCACTGCGTTCTGCATAATCGGTGTCTCTACGACCACGTTTGAAGTCAGCAAACCAACGTTTTATTGTTGTTTCTGATGAAGCGAAGTCCCCATAACACTTTTCAAGCCATTGCTTCGCTTGAACGGTATTTTTTCCCATCAAGAAGCAGTGTAAAATTAAAACACGAAATTTTTTTTGGCCCATTGTTTTGAAAATAACAAAAGTAGCGTGACTCTTAGCACAATAACTCACAAGCTAATGAATAGAAGAAAGGTGACTGCAATGACGATCTATGTGTTAGGCCCGGGACTTTTCAGCCCATGTGTTATATTATTTGAGCAAGGTTTGTTAAGGGCATGGCATATTTCAGGGATTATTTTTTGGCTCCAACTTTTGATCAATTTTCCGAATAAAATAAGCTGTTTCCTGTAACGTAGTATTGTTCGTTGACCTTCATTCTCTAAATCCTTATTGATGTTTTCCTTGTCTGTTCTCAGTGTAATTCATTGTTGTCTGCTTAATGTTAACATCCTGTAGGTTGTGTTGAACTCCTCTATACTACATTGGCCAGGAAATTATTGTTTAAATATTGAATACAGGAGGCTAGTCCTTTATTCCTTTGGCGTTCTTTCGCCTTCTTAAATTCTTTGGCTGCGTTGATAATACCTTTTGAAGCATTTGTTCCACTTTTATGGTTTATAAGCTTTAATAGTTGTCGTTACTCTTTACTTGTATGTGCACTCTTCAAATCCTTTCTTCTTTTTTTTTCTCTTTATGGTTTTCTCATGTCTTCTTTTATCCTGTGTACTTTTACTACCCTTTGCTAGCTTCTTGTTTTTCACAGTGTTGCATTTACATCCTTCATCCAATTTATCCCCCTACAATTTATTGGTTCTATGTGCATTATGTTCTTTTATGCTTTTCCAATATTCTTTCATATTAGTTCCCGTATTTAATTTCATTTTTTTTTATAATTATTGTATAAATTTTGTCCTTCGTTTCTGAAACTTTCAATTTCTGCACATCGTACATAATTTTTTTGTGTATTCGTAATATCGTTTACGGTAGGCCGTTGATTGAAGTATTACCTACTTCGTAAACGATGATGGACTGAAAGAAGACGTTACTCATTGATTCAGTAACCCGGCAATTCATGTTCAGGTATCGAACTAAAAGCAGCTACAGAAACACATAGAAAATGCTACGGTAAAGTGTCTGAGTCTAAACAAAAGGAACCACGTGGAGAAGTAGCTTATAAACAAATGTCTAACAAATATATTATCTTTCTTTCTGAATGATCCTCGTATTTTCCAAATAATGAGAAGGATAACACTTCCAAAGTTAAAATGAGTATAATTTCCCACGCCTTCTTTATTGTATTACCTTTTGTTAAACGGAGTAAAGAGTTGTTGAGCTCTGAGAAAAGTAGCAAACGACTCAGGCATAAATCGCTCAGTTTCAGTGAAAGTGGAAGTGCAACCAAAATAAAATTGATGCAGGTTTTCCTGCAATCTGACTCGAATGAAAGAAACAACAAGGAAGGATGATGATGAGTTTGTTTTCAGCGCTCCCTCGTGGTTAAATTTTAAGTTTGATCAATTTAAATTTTTTTAACATTCTATTGAGCAACTATACACTTTTTGCTTTAACAGTTATACGCCATCTCTTGATGTATTTTCCCATTAGTACCAAATAACTGAACAAATAATTATTGTAGGTTTTACTTGAATATGAAATAATATTGCATATCATTGTCAGCATTTAACATACCGTAATATACAAGCACATAATTAACAATATCAAACAGTTTAAATAATTTAATTTCCTAGTTCACTTCAACATACTGAATCTTGGTGGTTCAGCAATATTCGTAATCTATTTGTGACACAGCTGGGCCATATTGTGTTTGTTGCGGCTTTCGTAATAATGCAGTTACATATAGCTGTAATAAAGTGTTTGACGTCCCCGCTTTGAAATGAAGTACCGGATATACGAACTACAAAGCAAATTTAATATTCTACCGTATCTAGTTCGTTGTTTTATCCTAATCACAATTGAGTGAAGTCTATACATAGATCTAGAAGGTTTTGGATTAATGAACTCTTGGATAAATTAAATATTTAGCATTTATGGACTATAGTAGATGAAGCTACAAAAATAAATGATCAATCTTTATTTAATTGAAATATCAAATTCTAAATGGAGTAGATTTTTAAACAATTCAAAGACCCGTCCAAAATATTAAATTTTCAATAATCAAGAAGCATACAGATCTTTGACTGTGCCAGAATATAAATGTGATTCCTTAGCAAAATTTTGATGTAAAATCAACATTTTTGGTTGGATGTATTTGTTTAATTTTGACATTTTGCTGAATGAGATCACAAACATACAGAATATAATCAACAGTAACTTTTAGCTCTTTTAATAAAAACTTACTCCACATTTGCCTTTATCTGATTTGTATTGCATATAGAACCACACCTGCTTTTGCTTGAAATTTTCAGGTACGAAGTAGTGTAGAGTATACATATAATTAAGTAGTAAAACTGCCTTTTGCTAAATACGGCTACAAGAACCTCTATATCTAATTGCACTATTGCAAGGATTTTAGTTTCTAGCACTGAGTGGTGTAGCAATTAATTCAAATCTGGAGACACACGACATTAAAACAATTTGTATTAGTCCTTGTTAATTTCAGAAGTAGTTATGGACTCATTTAGAACTGAATGGGAGTAAAAGCTTGATCTGGATATAATAAGAATATCAGGGTTGTCTTTTAAGTTTTTTAAGTATTCTTTACGAACATTAATGCATGTTTGCATGCGCTCAAACCTGGAAGAAGTTATTCCACTCCTTCGTTGGTACGGTTAAAATTGCATTTTTGAGGTCATCCACTGTTCCTTCTGACGACTGGAGCTTTTGACCACGCAGTCTGTTTTTGATTTTCGGAAAGGTATAGAAATCGTCGGGACATAGGTCCGGACTGTATGGAGAATGGTCCAACAATTCGACGTTTTGTTGCGTTAAAAGTTCAGTTGTCTTGCGTGCTGTGTGCGAATTTGCATTGTCTGGAAGATGATTCGTTATTCTTCGGAGTTGGTTTTTCGAAGCTCAGCGCTGATTTGCGGCAAATAAATCGGCGGTACCAATTCTTTGATCTTCTAGAGGAATTATTGCTACATGACCTAGTTTTGAGACAAATTTTGAGACCATCTTTTTTGATGTACTTCGAGAACGGATGACTTTTGTTGGCTTTTCTTCACCTTGCAACTCTTAGAGAGACGACTGGCATTTATTTTCTGGCCCGTATGGATAAATCTAAGATTCATCACTACTAACGATGTTGTACATAGTTTTAGAGCTTCCGGCGTTGAAGCGGTCTAGCGTCTCTTGACACTAATCCATCCCAGCTGCTTTCTGTTCTTCAATCAACAAATAGCGTACCCAACGTGAATCGAATTTTCTAACACATTATTCTTTTTGCAACATTTTTTGAATTGGGTTCCTCAGTGGTACCACGTTCTCACAATATGTCACATATCGATCTCCGTTGATGATCTTGCGCGCAGCATCGACGTTTTCCTGGGTGACCGCCGTCTTTGGTACGCCTTTTCTTGGATCGTTGCTAAGTCTAATCCATCCACATTTGAAGTCTCGATACCAACGAGATATTCTTGACCGATGTGGTGCTGTGGTGGGGAAAACAGAGAGCAACTTGGTGAGGCATTATTTGTCGTCGAAAATTATTGCGCGAAATTGGCTTAATTCCAGTTTTCTACTAGTTTGTCAACTTTGACGGTTCGTTGTAGCTACAGCACTATACATATCTGACTGAAGCTTTGGATTTAGGTTAACTGAAGATTAATTATCTCACTAAAGAGGTTGATCTTTAGTAGTGACTTTTGATTGGTGGTGCCTTCTGTGTCCCAATATTCAAAACTTGAAAGCCATCTATCGTATAAGGTTGTAATCTTGCTTAGATATTGCTGATGCTGACTAAATTTATTCCTTATATTTACTGCGTTCATTCGAAATAGAGTGCAGAAACTATCCTTTATCTTTCGTACTCTTGAATATCTAGGCAGATCACTCTAAGAAAAATTATAATAACTTCTATTGCACTAAAATCTGTTAAAGAACAAATAGCACCCAAGAAACACCATACCAAGGGCTAAAACACACTTTCCATCAATAATCCATACTGCAATTACAATGTAACATATACAATACTTCCTTCGATTTACATACATACATATTCTACGCAGTTTAAATATAACGTCATTTCGTATACACGATTCCACGATTTCCATAGTTTATCGGAAACTGGAGAACTTGCTCCAAAAATAAAAACTTTATAGCTTCTGACTGAATACGAATTGAATTTAATTGATTTGGAGAATACCATTCCTTTGATAATATTACGTATTTGATGTAGTGTACCTTTTATTTTATTTTCGCAACGGAATCTGTAATAGAATTTTATGGACGGATGTTGAATCAGCGTAAATTACATTTCGAAATCAAAACAAAAGGAATTACATGATAGAAACGGTATATTATTCCATCGTAATAACATTTTGCTTTCTCTGAGATAGAAATTTTAATACCGATACTGCACTCTGTGTAATTAAAATTTTTGTTTATTTTTCCAGTGGATTTGCGTACTTTGATGGAAATGCAAACTTTAGAATCTTAACTTTCGAGTAACGTATTGTATCGTTAACTGGATCAAGCTAACTTTATCCGCTATCTACTTAAGGCAATTGGGAGTTTAAAACACATAGACGGGATAGTAGCAATAGCTTCAAATGGGATTGATTGACACTATGAATTAAGTATTCAACTTGCTGACTGATTTCTTCTCCAAGCTAAAAATATATACATACTAGTTTAATATGTACGAGTGAATTTGCTATACGAGGGGAGGTCCAAACAATATAATAAAATAAAACAATAAATCTATTTTTCCTTTTCAATATAATCACCCTTAAGCACAATACATTTATTAGATCTATGAATTAATTTTTCTAAATCACTTTATCTTTCGCCTCAAAATGGACCAAAATTGCCTCCTTTAACTCATTGTCGTTGGAAAACTTTCTTCCACGTAAGTCTTTTTTTAAATTGGGGAACAAATAAAAATCATTAGGTGCCAGGTTTGGACTGTAGGGTGGATGGACTATTGATGGAAAGCTATGCTTGTGCAGAGCAGCCATTGCAACTTTGCTCTTGTGAACCGGCGCATTGTCTTGCAAGAGCAACACACCCTTGGTTAATTTTCCTCGAAGTTTTTCCTTGATGGCCTCCTTCAATTTTTCTAATATTGCTGCGTAATATTCTCCGGTTATGCTCCTACCTTTTTCTTTGTAATCAATCAATAATATCCCCTCACAATCCCAAAAAACAGTAGCCATCAACTTTCCAGCCGATTTTGACACTTTGAATTTCTTTCCCCTTTTTATGCCATTGTATGGACTCCTGTTTGGACTCAGGCTCAAAGTGATGAACCCATGTTTCATCTCCGGTAACAATCCGCTCCAAAATCAGTGCAGGTTTGTCTCCGCACAGCTCCAAAAATTCTTTGGACGCACAGACGCGCTGCTGTTTCTGCAGCGGCGTGAGCATTCTCGATACCCATCTTGCACTGACTTTTGACACGATACGCAAAATGGTGGTATCTGATACTCCAACTAATGCAGATAATTGTTTTTTCTTCGAACGGGTATCGTGCAGCAGAAATTTTTTGCACTTTTTCGACGATGTCTGATGTGGTGGCCTCAGCTGGCCGTCTTGAGCGGGGGTCGTCTTCAGTCGACTCCCGGTCATGTTTAAAAAGACCATGCCACTTATAAATCATTGATTTACTAGGGCACTGTTCCCCATATACGGTTTCCATTTCATTCAATATGGTTTGAGCGTTCTTTCCTTGCTTTGTAAGGAACTTTATCGCAGCGCGCTGTTCTATTTCCTCCATAGTTTCAGTTTTCTTCCGGATTGACCTGTTTAATAGGCAACTATTCGTAAACGGCTGACGCTATAGCGCTGCAACTTAACACATGGTCTGAAAAGTACCGGGCTTAACAAAGAAAATATGTTTTTTTTGGTTCAAAATTAGCTTTATTCATCAACGTAATCTCCATCAAGGACAACGCAATCATTCCAGCGCCGCTCTAACATTTCAATACCACTTTTGTAGAACGATTTATCTTTTACCTCAAAATAGGCCTCAGTTTCAGCGATAACCTCTTGATTCGTGCGAAATTTCTTACCGGCGAGCATTTTTTGAGCTCTGCAAACAGCCAGTAGTCGCTGGGAGCCAAATCTAGCGAATACGGTGGATGTGGGAGCAATTCATGTAGTTTTGCCATTTTTGATTTACTTGTGACACGGTGCGTTGTCTTGATGAAACGAATTTTTTTCTTAGCCGTTTCTTTGCAATTTTGGCCTTTAAACGCTCCATTAACGCTATATAATATTCACTATTGATGGTATTTCCTTTCTCAACTTCACTTTTCGATCATTCAAAACGATTTTGTGGATTTTTTTCATGTTTTCTGGTGTTACTGCCTCATTTGGACTTCCACTGCGTCCTGCATGATCGGTGTCTCTACGACCACGTTTGAAGTCAGCAAACCAACGTTTTATTGTTGTTTCTGATGGAGCGGAGTCCCCATTACACTTTTTAAGCCATTGCTTCGCTTGAACGGTATTTTTTCCCATCAAGAAGCAGTGTAAAATTAAAACACGAAATTGTTTTTGATCCATTGTTTTGAAAATAGCAAAAGTAGCGTGACTCTTAGCACAATAACTCACAAAATAATGAATAGAATACCATGAAATTTTAACAGCTCTCTTTTGAAGGTTAGTACTAATTGAAAGAAAGGTGACTGCAATAAAACTAGCGTCATCTATGTGTTAGGCCCGAGACTTTTCAGCCCATGTGTTAACTTATATACTAATGATGAGTCGCCAATCAGACTAACACCTTGCGAGCGCCTCTTCCCCACTCCATCCCCTCCATTCCACGAACTTCTGGAGCTTCCCTCGTAACATAGGTATTTTCCCGGAAAACTGAAATTTACGATTTTAGAACAATCTAGGAGGCAAGTGACGATTCCCTGAAAGCGATGGTAGCTGCAGAAGATAGAGGGTAGCCTATAGTACTAGTATATAAAAAGTTATTTGAAGCATTGTTAGTATTCCTCATAGTTTCGCTAAAATTGATGTGAATTGTTAAAAGTGGTATTACGTTTAAGAGACATTATATCAGTCTACAAACCCAAATATCCAAAATAATGTTGCTAAATACAGCTTCGTCGTTTTTCGGTATTTGGTCTTTTTCTCTTAAATTGTTTTATTTTTGTGAGTTCTTCGAAGTACTGTTTCCATCTTTCCATTATCTCTTTTTCTTGAGTTAGTGTATTTCCTTTATCATCTTCTACATTTTTCAACCTTGGTGTCTTCCTCTGTCTCAATTGCTTAATTGTTCCGTAGAATAATATTTGGTTTTCTCTATAATTATGTCCCAGTTTTAGTTAAATAATTTAACTAAGAATTTTGCTTGGCCCTCTTGAGCTTCTCTCCTTGCCATTTTGTACATGTTATAATCCTCTTTTCTGCTATTGTTTTCTGTTCTATTTATTTTTGTTTTCTATAACTTTGAGTTGTATTTCTGCTGTCCCCTATCTGCTTGTTTCTGTGTATGTAGTTGCTATTTTTGCTATTCCACAGCTTTCTTGCGCAGCCTTTAGCATGTTGATTTTGAATTTTTTCCATTTTTCCTCTATCTCTATTTCGTTTTTGATCTCTTGTTCAAACAGTTCATTAGTCTGGTATTGGTATTTCTCTCAAATTTCTTCATCTTTTAGTTTATAGCATTTTATTTTTCCTTTGACTTCTTTTTTCCTTTTTTCTTCGTCTTGTTTGCACTTTTGGTAATCTCCATCGATAACAGGTATTCGTCGCTTCCTATTTCGGCATTTGTTTGAAGTTTAACATCTTTCTCCAGTTGAAGGTCTGGTACTTCTCAGATATATATAAGATTTTCAATGGTCTAATATAAATTTCTTTTAATTATTCAAATAAAAATTACTACACAAGAAAACGTTCTTTGCTTTCCGAATAGCCCTCGTACTTTAATGAAATAGAAATGCTTTAAAGTGAATGAAGTCCATAATTCTAATCTAATAAACTTTCCAATTCGTAAATCAGCCACTCGAATTTGTTTGAGTGGTCATCCAGTTCTCCAGATTTGTAGCTATTAAATTATTTTGTTCGGGCATTTCATACTTAATAAAATTCTCTACATATCGTAAAAAAAAAACAAATAAATAAATATTACTTTACTCTTATTGTATCTCTACTAAAAGATATTAAAACCATAAGTTTGAATCTTTTTCATTTACTACAATATGTCCGTAACGATATAACACGTAGAAAATTCCCCTCTCTCTTCCTCCAGTACTGTCGCAATCTAAACTTTCCTATACGAAGTTCGCTACGTAGTTAGTTTTAGCGCGCTTCGACAAGTTTAATCCGACGAAACAATAAGAGACGCAGGGGTGGAATGAAAAAAGCCGCCCCCGTTTGACACGGCGAAACATAGCAGGGCGCAATTTCTACGTCCAAATATGACAGGTGAGATTCCGGAGAGAGATGTCGCTTGCGCGCCGCCAAGGGAAAGCTCCACGGCCGTGCGGTGTATATCGGCTCCAGCAACCCCTTTTCAGTTATACACGCACCATCGTGCGAATTGGTCGGGAGAGAAAGGTTTCAGTCGAACGAGCCGGTGTAGCAGCAGCGCACCCCCCGTCGCGTGTGATGAAATCGCTCGAGGACCGATGTGAACATCTGCGTTCGCTTTCTGTTTGATGTCCTTTTCTTTAGTTTCCTTTTAACTTGTTCTCTCGACGCAGTACGTAGACGCAAAAAATAATTACTTTTAAAAAGAAACGACACGTGCGATTGCGAAATTTTAAAGTGCGATTCGGGTAAATAACTGTGTAGACGCCGGGACAAAATCGAGATATTTACAAGTATGATATGTTAATGCTTTACGATGTAAACAACAGATAGTATTTATTTCAATTATTTAGATTGTTATCATCAAAAAGTTTATACGAATAAATAAATAAAATCACTAAAAACTAAGAAGTAATGCAATTTGTAGAGTGCAAGTATTGAAGCGTTAAATGTACGAATACGTATTCACAATACTTTGCGGTGGTTGACAGGATGTTGGCGTCATATTGTCTAAGAATCGTCGTTGCAGTAGATATAAATAGAATTAGCTGTTTGCGTAATTAGGTTATCGAAACGTAAAATTCCAGCAACTTTCTTCAATTCTTCTTTTTTAAGTAAATATTGATGATTAAAAAATTACTGAATTAATAAGATGCAAATTAAGAAATCAACCCTTATTAATGTTTCTGTCCGTAGGAAATAAACAATTCTTAACTAATTTGATACACCATTATCGTCTCATTTTTACATTATAGTAAATGTTAAATAATTCTATGGTATCGTTTTTTTTTTGTTTTAAAGCGGTACAATATTTGCCATATCTTGTACATTAATATGGTAAAATTTCAGAAGTAAAATATGTCAAGATGCCAAGGTATAACGTTTCAGAAGAATTCATTTATTATCTGTATGAAATTATTATCCTATAACGTACCTTAATTTGTTTTCATTCAACTATTATTACTGTATATTCGGAGTATTTCTATTGATTGTTACATTGCTAATTAAACATAATAATAATAACGATAATACTGTACCTTTATACCATAAAACCAAGGTATGAAATACACCACCGCTAAGTTGATAAATAACGTGAAATAACTGTGTACAGTACAAGCAATACCATGTATATATAAATGAAATCAGAATTCTAAAAATTGACTGAGTTTCTGCAGAAATGGTATTTATCCTATAAAGTATACGTAAATTACATTATCAGTAAGTTTAGTTTATTACTAGATGCCGTTACGTGCAACTCGATATTGTTATTTCTTTGTGCGAGTAAATAATTTGATTCATCAGACAATAGTCTCTTTATATTCGGAATTTGTGAGAATTATTATACAGCTGCGAGCAAATGTTATAGGTAGGGTAACTTTTTTAGCGTTACGAGAATCTCAAAACTAAGAAAACACGTAATTCAGTTTATAAGGTTCTTTTGTTAAATAAATCAGTATTTAATGCTGCCTCCTCTAGCCCTTATTACAGCTTTAATTCTTTTAGGTATAGTAGCTACCAGTTTGTAACATGTTTCTGGGGAAATAAACGCCAATTCCATAAACACTGTTTGCTTTAGGGCCTCTTTAGAGGCATGGTTGTATTTACGAACCCTGTCCTTCAATATATGCCATAGATTTTCAATAGGCGAGAGGTCAGGCGATTGTGGGGGTCAATCCAAAATCTTCACTTGGTTATCAGTAAACTATTTCATTAGAGGTCGAGCCTTGTGGCAAGGAGCATTGTCTTGCTGAAAGTAATACTCCTCTGAGTCCATATCATAAAATCTGACAATTGATGGTTCGAGAACCTCTTCCAACATCCCGATGTAGCGTGCCCTATTCATGCGACCCTCGCACACATGGATTTCCCCTACACCTTGTGCAGACATACACCCCCCAAATCATAATGCTTCCACCGCCGTGTTTAACAGTAGGTAAAATACACTCTGGGGAAAATGCTTCGCCGGACCTCCTCCGAACAGAACTTGCTCCGGAAACGCTGTGCACCTGCACAGAATAAACGAAGGACGTTAACTTTTTGAATATTTCTATTTTGGTGAGAAAAGTAGGGGAGTTGAGTTCAATTATGTATATTGCAAGGATTATGAAATATTTTTAAGCACTTACGTCTATATTAGATTCATCGGACCAAAGTACTTTGGCCCAGTCATCTACAGTCCAATGTCGGTACTTCTTTGCTCACGAAAAGCGTTGCTTGCGATGTAGTTCGGTGAGCAAAGGCTTGTGTCGCGGTTTCCGGGCACGTAAATTCGCCGCAGTTAACCTTCTTCTTACCGTATGCACGGAGATTGGTGCGTTTCGTTGAGCGCGGAGCTCTGCAGAAATCGCTATTGCGGATTTGTCCCTATCCCGAAGCACGATACGCTCTATGAATCGTTCTTCTCGCACAGTCTTTATACGTTTTCTACCGCTCTTGGGTGGATTATGATACTCTCCAGTCCTTTGGTAGCGGCTAATTGTGTTTTACACTGCACAACGCCAACATTTTATTGTCTTAGCAATTATTATTTGTGACAATCCTTGTTTGTGCAATAAAATTATCTGGCTTCGTAAAGCCTCAGATATTTGGGCTTTTTTGGCATATTGTGTATACACAAACTTACAAAAGAAGGTCCGTACTCTAAATTAACTTTTGAAACCGACAAACGACGTTTCCTTCTCTACGCACAATATATTACTCAACCTAAAAATTTTAATTTCTGTCTTATATAGCTTCGTAATTTGTATTTTCTAGGAATTTCTACTTTAGATAACGACCCGATATAGGTTCGCAGTACCCTTGTTCTAAGAAGCGCTACCTGCTGCGCGATACACATGTTTGATTAGGGTGCCTATAACATTTGCTCGCAGCTGTATTAGTTGTAGTAAATAGTACCTATACTACTTAATAAGGATTAATATTAATTAAATGTACATGCTAACCTTACAAGAGAAAATTGGAATGGCTTTTATTTGTGGAGAATCTGGCAGGAATCTTGATAATGCTGTCAACCTTTATGCTCAACGTTTTTCCGTATTGTCAGAGCCCAAGGAAGTATTCAACTTATAGAGATAATGCAATTGCTGGATTCTGGATTGTCCCATGTTTGGAGAATTCTAAAGCACCATAAATCACGTAACTTTGCACCAAGATCTTCATGGTGTTGATTTCGAAAATCCTTTGACATTTCATCAGTGGACATGGGAACAAATACAAATGATTCGTAATTTATTTCGTTGGATACTGTTTTCTGACGATGCAACTTTTACAAACCAGGGAGCTGTTAATCGACGTAACATGCATTATTGTGAGTGTTAAAAACCCACACTGGTTGCTTCAAGTTGAGCATCAATTTCATCCTTGGTCAATCAACGTGTGGTACGGAAAAATTGGCGACAAACTCATCGGCCTCCACACCTTTGAAGGCAATTTAAGCGGTAAAATGTACCAAGCCCTCCTGGACAATGAACTGCCGCAATTACTCGAAGACGTAAGTTTAGAAGTGCGGCAGAACATGACGGTTGTCCGGCGCATTATTCCGTAGCAGGACGCGAAGTAGTTGAACGTAATTTCCTCCGTCGCTGTAGTGGTAGAGCCGGTTCGATAAATTGATCTGCCGCATCACCAGATTTGACTTCGCCAGGTTTCTTTTGTGGGTATACCCGAAAGATAAAGTGTACCAAGAAGTACCAATAACTCGTGAGAAAATGATTGAACGAATCCGGAATGCGTGTGCCCATACTGCTAAAAATGTACTTCTCAGATGTGTACGATTATTTGAAACGCAGATTGGGGAATGTATTGCCGTTGAAGGTCACCATTGCGAACATGTACTTGAGCAGTGAGAGGCAAGGAGACTCACGTTAATCAAGCACCCCGAAAAGAAAATTTTTTTGTATAATGCATGTTTTTGGAGATATTATAAATTCCAGGTTAAATGAATCACTCGGTATATTGTGAATACATGTCAAGCTTACTTCTAGAGGTTATGCATATTTATTAGTCTTTCTAATAATAAAATAAGTAATACATTATTGACAATTTCTTTTTAAACACTTTCACATTGGTAATAGCAATACTCTTTCAAAGTTACAACCACTACAAAATGGTGATCATTTACAAAACGTACTTCTGCAGAACTAACCATCATCAAAATTCATTAAATTCACTTTTTTCTTACACTCCAACATTAAACATTGTTTCCCCTTTTTGTCAAAAATATTTTACAAATTCGTATGATGAAACTGCTTTGCCTTTGATCACAATAGAGTGACATTATGGTTATTATACCACCTATATTGAGATAGTATTTCATGGATTTGCTTTTCATATTCTAAAGTGCATCGCTCATATACTATAAACTCGTATGTCACCGCCTAAAGCCAACAGTAAATAAATCATTCTGAGGATAATTAAAATCTCCTAGAATGGCCTGCATGATAAGGGAGCCAATTTTGATCGAACGATATGCTGTTTAATTATCTCGGCTTGCATTAGATACTCTACGTGATGCATACATTCAATAAATTCAGTTTGTTCTATTTAGTTTTGTGTTAAAGATTGAAACAATAACTAAACTATAATAACTTTAGAAAAAATATTATCTGTTGACTTATATCGACATCTATGCGTATGTATATTGAATATGAAGCTCAAAAATTATTAAATTGTAACCGTTTTGTGAGAATACACACTTCGTTAAACTTTTAATCAAGTACAAGGTGTGAATGTGATAAGACACTTTATCGGTGATGTATGTAGTGAATGATTAAGACAAGAAATTATCTTGTTAATATGACGCAATGGGATTCAATAATATAAAGCTGAAGCGGCTTCGAAAATTCAGATTTTTTGGACGCGCTAAGGTGTATCTCATGGTCAGATGGCCGATACTGGTATGGTAAATTGATTTTCATTTTGCTATTAATTGTGTATTAACTAATTCACTTTATCAACTGCAAATCAATAAATTAAACGTTTTGCGCAATTTCTGGTTTGCCATTGTTATCACCCTAATTCGTATATAACCTTTAACGGTCCCGTGGTCCAGTGGTAAGAGGGCCAGCTGTTGAATTTGGCAATACATGTATTGCCACGTCACATTCGTCACAACATTCATCAAATACTGTGGCGGGGTACTTTTTCGGACGTACCCCTCTCAACTAGTAGTACATAGTTAAACAAGAGAATACAGTTAGAGAGAGAGCTAGGATACTGACACACAATTGCTCTGAAGAATAGCATGCGTATCTCTCGCTTATTAACTTACTTAATTAACTTATAGAAATATTATTATATATTACACATAAATATTACACGTCGAAAGTGATGTTAGTTCCCAGAAGAACTTGGTTTGAATCAAACTTCAAACCACGCATTACCACAAACCACACAAATTCAAACCACAACTGCCAACTGCAATAGATGTATGCTATTACATCGAAATGTGAGTTATGTGTGAAGTTATATCTCATTAATCATAACGTTATTTACCTTGTATTGTTGTTCACATGTAGCTATTAATATTATTAGACTTGCTTGAACTATAATGCCGTAAGTTATAATATTATTTACTTTGTATTATTCGGTTATTAGTTATTAATATTATTTACTCTAATGGTAGGGTAGAAGATATGGGTACCTTCCTGTCTATAAATTAGACATTTAGAATTTTATGTAACAGTATTGTAGTTATAAGACCAGGAAATAAAACACTATTTCCAATCAACGGTTAGCTTGACGTTCCATAAAAGTAGGACGTTTCCGGTTCTTCCGGGAACCAACGGCGAACATGGCATGAAACCAGAGAGAACAACAAAATGTATATGTGTATATATGTGATAGCGTTGTTCCGGAGTTCTCTCCGCATTTTGGTGTTTTTGCCCTGAAGTGGACCGGTGCTCCGTTTCGATAGAGTCTCATTTACCATTTACAGGAGCTTTATCTGACTGCGCGTGACTCGTCGTGTCTATCGTTGGCTAGCTGAGCGCGGCATCTGTTGTGGGTTGGTTGTTTCAGTCGGGTATCGCATATATTGTCGGGCAGTCGTGTTGGGTGCATCTCTCCGTCTGCATTTGGAAAGCGGCATTAAGGGAAAGACACATCAACACAATATATGCGACACCTGAACGAAACACTCTCCCCACCCACAAGAGATACCCCACCTGACATGCACCTCGACTCAAATACAGGTGAAACGACGAATCTCAAAGTTCGCCAATGAGTAACTAACGCCTGAAGATGGTAGATGAGACTCTATCGAAACGTAGCACTGCTCCTTAGCAGGACAGATACATATATAAATTCACAGTTCCCGCTAGAATTTACACCTACGGCTATCTCGTAAAAGTAAAATTTTGACCGTTACACGATTTGTGGCATGTATATCTCGTTCCCTCATGACACGTACAGCATCAGCATTAGTAGCAACAACTGACGTCCATGGATGACGTTCACATCCCTAAGTGTGGTGTATCCACGCTGAAATTCGGAAAACCAATTGTAAACATTTCTTCTGGCTTGTGCCTCACTCTCAAAACCCAAACGAAATCGACCGATGCATTGTTTGAGTATTAACCACATTGGAAACCATCATAAAAAATACTAGTTTCAACATATTTATGCGAAAGTTCCAGTTTTGCATGAAACTACTTTCACTTTAGAGATTTTATGAATACAAGAGTTGAAAAGCGCGGGCACCATTTAAATGATTAGACTCCAGAAATATTTCCAGCAGTTAGATGTTGTTGGTTAAAGAAGTATCGACATTTCACGTGAATCTTAAAGAAATCTCCGTTATCCCAAAAACGAAAGAGTGTTGACGCAATTTGGAGCTGATCATCTGAAAGCCGGTTGTGTGTGTCACTGGAAATCGAACTTGTATCTTGCACCTACATCTTTTATATATGAAGATAAATACATGTTTCAAAGTAATATTGTTTGCTGTATTTATTCTTGGATAATTTTTGCATAATTGTTTCTCATAGGAGAATTTCCCTCCCAGCCAAGGATTGGAGATGTTTTAAACCAGTGTTTTATAAATTAAAAGCCGCTCTAACTTTGAAGAGTGTTTTCACACACTTTCGACGTTTTCTGGAGGATTTGGGCATACTCCGGTTTTTGATAAAGTGTTGAACACTTTAAAATTGTCATGTTGAAAGCTTTTTTTTACTAGAAAGGGAAAGATCGCTTGTACATGCATAATTTTGGTAGCACATTGAGAACTGATAAATTGAACGATGTTTTTACTCCATACCTAACTAAAAAGTATCGGACACGCAATATTTTGCACTCATCAACGAAGAGAAGAGATAAATCGACTTTAAAGCATCGTCGCACTAACAAAATAATTCGGTTATCCGTTTCCGAGTTTGCATCCGCCGCGCGCGCCTCGAACGCGTCAAAGATATGTTCGAAATTATTCGCCTAATATGGCGATATTAATAAATCATTCGCAGTCGGCTAATAAGTGAAGCGCTCGAAAGCAATTTTAACGCGCCGACGACAGCAGCGCCCTCGGTCGGTTCGTCGGGCGAATTACTTATACATCCTCAGAATATGGAACGTCGTGTCGTTTAACGCGAGTCGCGCCTGGACGTTGATTGCATGCGCTCCCCCTATGGATTAAGTATGCGAATGATACACTAACGGTTATAGATGCCGCATTTACTTTTCGAGTGTGTATTTGCATAATTCGACGTTGAAAGTTTTAGAGAAGATCACGGCAGAGATTAAAACAGGGTGCATAAACTTTTTACGACAATCATCTGCTTAAATAATATTGCCTTTCCTTTCTTTTTTATGCTATCGTCGAGAGGGACGTCATTCTATTGCCTTTCTAAGGGTTTAAATCAATAAATAACTAGTGATAGAACCCAGAAAGAACATTAGGTACGAAGTATGTCTCAGAATTAATGATTATGATTAGTTTTAAAATGTTTAATTGAATGCATCTACAATTTAATATTGTCTCCTTCAAAGTATGCTTCTTTGGAATGCACCCCACGTCTCCAGCGAGTTTCCCATTACTTGTAGCAATTCTGTAAGTCTTGCTCCATTACGCTATTTAGAATCTGCGTCGTGACTCTTTGGATGCTGTTTATTGTTCCGTTAGAGTCTTTCAATGTCCGCTTAAGCCTTGGAAAAAGAAAATAATCTCATAGGGCCATATCTCTTTTTCTCTGCCAACAACTGTCTAACCGATAATGAGCTTATCATATTTCTTGAGTCTCCAGTCCACAAACAATTCGTACCGCAACGCCACAGAGTGAATCAAACCTCTTATTGCGAAATCCTTTAATAATAAACAACATCCAAAGGGTCACGACGTAGAATCTAGACAGCCTAACGGAACAACACTTCCAAGATTGTTATCAGAAATGGAAAACTCGCTGGAGATGCAGTATGCATTCCAAAGGAACATACTTAGAAAGGGACAGTATTAAATTGTAGTTACAATCAATTAAACACTTTAAAACTGTTTATTAATTCTGAAACGTACCTCGTGCATCGAAGGTGTATGTGAGTTGTATTCTGTATACGAAGATATTGACAAGCAACTTTCTTTACATTCTCCTGGATTACTCGTTAAAAGTTCTAAGGGTGCAATTTTCCTTGCACGACTAAATTCCAACCGCTGTATTGCTTTGCGTTGTTCTTTCTATTTAGCACGGAAAGTTTCCTTGTATAGATCTAGGATCATGGAAAACTTTAAGGATAGAATATAGCTTTTATAATATATGCATAATTTGTACCTCATATTTCGAGTACCCTAAATTATAACTTTTATGTTCTAATTATAACTTTCTTGTTGATATACCTTTTTTATGTTAATTAAATTTAAACTTATGATTATACTGAATTATTAGATGGATCTAATACTAAATTCAATTTTGAATTCCAGTGCCAGAGCACATCGCTATATCAATTAGATTACCACATTGATTTATCGAATTTATATTAAAAACCATACGGATTAGAGAGAGTACTCGAGAAAGTGTTATTTCCAATCGGTGTTAAAATTCAAATTTGGATCAATTCACAACCTCATGAAGTCGCGCTTATTAACGCACAGACCAAATTTTTGGTGAATATTGGACAGAGGAACAGATGGATTCGTCGCAACTACACGAGGACATCGTATGCTTCAACTTTCAACTCACGGGAAGGAGTTTTTTGTCTCCTGGTGGGTTTCGTTCCAATGGACGATTTGATGTCGGTAGAGGAAGCATTTCGGATTGAAATACAAGCGTATACTGACCATTCTATTGTGAGATATTAAATATAATATAAAGTCCTATGGGACCTGACGTGCTCAAAAAAATCTAAATCTGCTAGAAAGGGGAAGATCTTGATGCTTGTTAGAGAGATTGAAACCGTATTCCATAGATACATCACAAATGTACATTCTGATCATTTTGAAAGCTACTTCTAGTTGCTCTGTTGATGTATGGATGGATGGAAAGTCCATTTTAGATGCTTGCTAAGGATATGATGATATAGAAGTACTCTCTTAAGATTTACAAAAGCTAGACTAAGAAATATGATTATGATATCTAAAACTATTACCTAAAACAAGACCGAGTCTGATTTCTTTTAATTACTGGCAGTTTAAGACTGTTAATTTGGACATATAACACATTGGAAACATTTCTACACACTTTATTATGGCCAAAGAGAACTACTTTTCGTTTTGTTGGATTTAAGCCAACGCTGTGTCGAGATGAATTCCTAAATAAATAAGCGAAGTCGCCATTAATTTGCATATCAGCAATTGGCAAGTCGCTAAGTAGAAAACAGCATGCCATATGTATATGCATGAGAAGCACAGTATTTTAAAATCGTGAGGAGATTAGATGTGTATACGGTAAATAAAATGGAACCAAGGATAGAGCACTGAGGTACACCTTCACTAATGTGACGAATGACAGACATTATTAATTTCAGCTGATTAACGGAGATTATTGAAATAATTACTCAATAGGGAAGAAATTGCTCTATCAAACGCAATGGAAAAGTTGTCAGTACCAAACGCTTTATTATAGTCAGCCAATAACAACTCTTAATAAGTCAACCCTCTGCTTGCATACGAGGTATATCTCAGAATTAATCAGAATTATTAATTTCAAAGTTCAACTGAATGTATCTCGGCTTTAGTGTTGTCTTCTTCAAACTATGTTCCTTTGGAAACGCACACAGCGTCCTCAGCGAGTTTTTCATTTCTGGTAACAATTCTGGAAGCCTTGTTTTGTTAGGCCGTTTAGAACCTGCGTCGTGATTCTTTGGATGTTGTTTATTGTTCTATAATGGGAACTTTTGATTTCCGCTTAAGCGTTGGAAAAAGAAAGTAATAACATGGAGCGAGTGTAGGAGTACTGGAATGTCTTCCTCTGACGAAAGTTCTCTAACCAACAATGAGCTATGACTAAGGGCATAATCGTGATGCACCAGCTGGCAGCATAAGGTCTCACATGCAACACTCTTTTCCGCAAACGTGCAAAGATCTCGTCATAAAAGATCTTTCATGTCTGAAACCACTCCGTTTATCTGAGTCTTTTACTTGCTCCTCTATTGTCGATTTTACTATTCATATAGAAGAGGTAACACTAATTCCCCTATAGTTTCCGCATTTCATTTTGCTGCATTTCTTGCTTATAGAACTTATACATACGATTCACAGGTATAGCAGTAAACTCCACTCACACAAATTAATTAATTATGCGGAACGCAGCGTTTCGAGAGCACGTCGGCTCTCATTGTCAAATATACAATATAATGACAATATAAACTATATTGGACAAACAAAAAGGATTATCGAAACGAGGTTCAAAGAACATATTAGACACTATCGTTTCGACAAACCTGAACTATCAAGCGTAGCAGAGCATATGGTAAAATCCGGACATAAGATTGATTTAAAAAATCTGATGACGATTGCAAGGACTGTGTGGAGGACGCTGCGTTCCGCATAATTAATTAATTTGTGTGAGTGGAGTTTACTGCTATACCTGTGAATTAAAAAATCTGACACTACTTACAAACGTGAACTCGTATAGAGAATTAGACGCGTACGAAACAGTATATATGAAAAAGAACGGAAACTTATTTAACAGAGAACCACCCCCAATTGCACACTCGAGTTTGATGGATTTATTACCATAGGCCCTGTTAAAGATACGGTTCGCTTTCGGTCCATCCTTTCCCGAAAAAAGGCATTAGACCACCGAGTAGATTGTAAATAGTCATATGTTTTAGAAATTTTAGAGCCTGCATAGAAAATAATTTGTGTGTGTGATACAGTTTTTACTTTCAGTCGGTAACACGGTTGACAATGAGAGCCCACGTGCTCTCGAAACGCTGCGTTCCGCATAATTAATAAATTTGTGTGAGTGGAGTTTACTGCTATACCTGTGAATTGTACATCCACACAGTCCTTGCAATCGTCATTTATAAATACGATTTTCTATTCTTCCGGGATTTCACTAACTTGTAAACAGGACGTAAACAACCTGACAATTGCGTCTAATGTTACGACTGGAGAATTCTGTTCCATGGAGATACCTTCTGAGCCCGCCGCTTTGTTATTTCTCGTAGTTTTCGTTGCCTCTTCAAACTTGTTAATTTTTTTAATTTAAGGATTTCATCAACAATTAGTTAAATCCCATACCAGGATTCATAAAAGCTTTCCTTGTCACATTGAAGCTACATTTCGCCCACATTTTTACTTTTGCCTCACTTAAAAATTTATTCGTATAATCCAATTGTCATAAGAAACTCCCGTTTTTATTTCGTTTCATTTACTTTTTTTAGCTGAAACGTTGCAATGCGAATGAGCAATCGGACGGCTCCGCTGTCGTTCTACCCACGATAAATTCGTCTAAATAACACCAGCTGCATTGGCATAAAAAGGAGTTTAAAAACCTAGAGAAGCGTGAAAAATACTTCAGCAAAATTGCAGGCGAAATTTGAAATTGTATATAACCTCGGGTGACCAATTCGCACAACATATAGCGTGGCATGTTTTCTTGTTTTGGTCGGATATATTGTGCATGGCACTCTAATTAAATTGTGTTATTCTGTTTGCAGTACTCGAGTTATTGTTTGTTAGCGAAAGTTTAATTAATTTGTATATTTAATAAAGCTGGTAGGTCTCTCTATAAACTGTTGAACGCTGAGTCCTTCAAACATAAAACAACCGCGACGCTATGATTAGTTTTAGTTATCCCCTCCCAAAAACTAAATTTAATTCCGTTTATTAACTTAATTTATATGAATATTTATACAGCAAAAATTCCAATCAGTGCAACATGCATTGTATAATGAGCGACATAAATCGCTAGGTATTAACTTGCGTCCAAAAGAAGGAGAAGGTATAACACATGGGCTGAAAAGTCCCGGGCCTAACAAAGAAAACACGTTTTTTTTTTGTTCAAAATTAGCTTTATTCATCAACGTAATCTCCATCAAGAGCAACGCAGTCATTCCAGCGACGCTCTAACATTTCAATACCACTTTTGTAGAACGATTTATTTTTTGCCTCAAAATAGGCCTCAGTTTCAGCGGTAACCTCTTCATTCGTGCGAAATTTCTTACCGGCGAGCATTTTTTTGAGGTCTGCGAACAGCCAGTAGTCGCTGGGAGCCAAATCTGGCGAATACGGTGGATGTGGGAGCAATTCGAACTTCAATTCATGTAGTTTTGCGATTGTTTTGATTGACTTGTGACACGGAGCGTTGTCTTCATGAAACAACATTTTTTTCTTTACCATATGCGGTCGTTTCTTTGCAATTTCGGCCTTTAAACGCTCCAATAACGCTATATAATATTCACTGTTGATGGTATTTCCTTTCTCAAGATAGTCGATGATTATTACACCACGCACATCCCAAAATACCGAGGCCATAACCTTTCCAGCCGATTGTTGTGCTTTCGGGCGCTTTGGACGAGGTTCACCAGTTGCTGTCCACTCAGATGACGATCGTTTTGATTCCGGAGTGAAGTGATGGATCCATGTTTCATCCATTGTCACATATCGACGCAAAAATTCCGGTTTGTTACGTTTAAACATGACCAAACACTGCTCAGAATCATCAACACGTTCTTGTTTTTGGTCAACAATGAGCAAACGCGGCACCCACTTTGAACAGAGCTTTCTCATAGTCAAATGATCATGCAATATAAAGCCAATACGTTCTTTTGATATCTTTACGATGTCAGCTAACTCACGCAACTTCACTTTTCGATCATTCAAAACGATTTTGTGGATTTTTTCGATGTTTTCTGGTGTTACCGCCTCATTTGGACGTCCACTGCGTTCTGCATAATCGGTGTCTCTACGACCACGTTTGAAGTCAGCAAACCAACGTTTTATTGTTGTTTCTGATGGAGCGGAGTCCCCATAACACTTTTCAAGCCATTGCTTCGCTTGAACGGTATTTTTCCCATCACGAGGCAGTGTAAAATTAAAACACGAAATTGTTTTTGATCCATTATTTTGAAAATAACAAAAGTAACGTGACTCTTAGCACAATAACTCACAAACTAATGAATAGAATATCATGAAATTTTAACAGCTGTCTTTTGAAGGTTAGTACTAACTGAGAGAAAGGTGACTGCAATAAAACTAGCGTCATCTATGTGTTAGGCCCTCGACTTTTCAGCCCATGTGTTAGAGGTTCCTGAGTTTATGAAAGAGTATGCCATAAATGACAATCAGCTTCTTGTATATGCAATGGACGGAGGTAATTTATTAGCGGGAAGTTCTTGCTTCTTATTCGATTGAATTTGTAGTTCACTGTTTTGCCAATTATATACAATTCATGTGGATATAAGTTGTACAGAAGAAAGAACAAACATCATTTCTGCCGAATGTTGCTACCAGATAAGAAAGAGACGACGTATAAACGTTTCTTCTTCTTCTTAAAAATTAAAATCAAGATTTTTTACGAAAAAAAATGTATTTTTGATTTTGAAGTCGCCACAACCAATGCTTTATAAGAAACTTTTCCGACTACAGTTATTAAAGGATATAACTTTAATAAAGTTGTATAAGGAAAACGAAGAAATGAGAAACCACATATAGAAGAGTGCTACATTAGCTCATCTGCCAGAAGAGAAAATTACATATGATTAGCTCCGTGTAATGGAAAATTCTCCTACCGATGAAGCCATTGTTAACTTTAACGACTTGTCTCATAATATTATCGATAAAATCGAAACAGTTTCTTTTAAATAAGTCAACAAAATTAGGAAAGTACCTTTCAGGTATCAAATTATTAGTTTCGAAGAGTTCCGCCTAACACACTAGAATGAGAAGTAATTTCATTAGAAAGAAGCAGCTAATTAAAATTAACGCTGTATTGTGTTTAATTTAGAAAATGGTTACTAAATTCCGGAAACGGCGACTTGCACGCCATCTAAATTAAAGCCATCTTACTCATAAATCAAACTGGCGTCTCGAAGCCCATTTTTTTCGTGGACCGATGCGCAAAAAACAGTTTATCATCCGACCGTCGTAAAGCCTGCATTGTATATCCGCAGAAACAAGCATCTGCGCTCCGTGTGAAAAACATAATAAATAATTTATCACATTCACCGTCGACAAGAAAACAATATCGTGTGTACTTAATAATGAGGGTAAATTATTGTACTTTCATCTTTTATTCCTTTTGACAGCTCCGTATTTTCGACGCTTTCGACCGACGGAGGCGTTAAAGTAAATAGATTCCGAGTAGACCTACGCATTTATCAACATCTTCTAAATAATGCTTCAACATTTACGCAATCTATATGCTGAATAGTCCGAAAATCATACGCATTTGATAGTCTTTGCCAAACTGATTACTACTTGTCATTAAAGCGTTATCATATTAATTGCCATCAATGCAAAATATTTCAAGAGATAGCTACTTGCCTTTTCCCATAGTTTAAATGTGATGATGGCCAATCCATCGCATTAACCTCAATTTCTTGCTTAGTACATATAAATTTATGTGCAACAATAACCGAAACGAACAGACGCGTTACTCCTAAGAAAGCAGCCCCTTTTCACCAACTTTAAACCGTCTAAAAACCAGCGTAACATTTATAACTTGTAGTTATTACTTTTTTCCTAAGTAATTGTTAATGAAATATTTCATATCGCTGGCTCTACCTCCTCAAGACAAAATGTCCATACAATTTGAAATGCAGAATTTCAAATTGTTATTTAAACTCTGGATGTGTTTCATCACAAGTAAGAATTTGCAGAAAAGAACAAAGAAAACACGGTATTGGTGTGGTTTTTTATTTTTCGATGTAGTTTCCTCGAAGATCAATACTCTTTCTCAAACGGTGGTCCAGTCTCTTCAAGCCTTCGGAAAAGTAGTTTCGAGGTATGTAGAATAGCCATCTTGGCGGCGATCACCTCCCCATTTGAGGCAAATCTCTTTCCTCCCAGTGATTTTTGCAGGTTTGGGAATAGGAAAGAGTCGTTGAGGGCTAGGCAAACGCGATACCCATCGCGTAAAAAGCTTTTTCATACCCAAAATTTCGTGTAGGATATGGCCAATGCGTTCTTCTGAAATGCCTGTTGTCCCTGCTATCTCCTTCAGCTTCAATCCACGATCAGCTAACACGACATCATGAATTTTGTCCACCATTTCATCGTTGCTAGCGGTTTTTGAACGTCCACTGCGTGTTTCGTCACTTGTGCTTGGGCGGCCACGTTTAAACTCGCCCACCGAGAAGCTGATGGTCGAAAATGATGGAGTACATGGCAACATGTGAACCTCTAGCAAAATATTTCAAATTTCCGTAGCCGCCTTCCCAGCTATCCAGAAGTGTTTTAGCGATGCGCAAAATTCGATTTTATCCATTTTTGCGAAACCGTCTGAAGACGTCTGAAATTTCGACAGTTGTCATAAAAATGGTTGCCCTTGCCGAATCTACTTCAAACTTCGTGCGCCATCTCTTGCCGATTCCGGAAACATTTCAGGTCGCCCTCGTATATAATTGTTACGTATGCTGCACACATATGAATGTATATCAAAACGAGAGCATCCAAAACTACGGCGACAGAAACCTGATATAGAGTTGCGAGTAGACAATTTAGATGTTAGTGTAGATTAAATACCGTTTTACGCCATCGTCATAAAACCCACTGTTTTATTTCGCAGCAAGTTTACGTTTCTCCGACAAAAGGGGTTGATAACGCGGGTCGCCAACCTTTGTCTTCTATCGCTGTGACTATGCGCCTTCAACGACAATGGAAGGGTCTAATCAAGTGTTACCAAATAAAGGGTTAGAAGTTACGAGATGCTGTTGTTCTAATTTGATGAGAACGCTTTACGAACTAACTCGAGGAGAAAATAGAAAATTCAACAAGTTAACCTTACACATACTGCTTGTTTCGTAATGCCGTAATATAATTTATTAGATTGAAGCAAGTCGAACTGTAATTTATTGAATAAGATTAGGCTGCGGTTTCGAACATGTGCGAAATTTAGTGCTCTATGAAAACAAATGTGGTTCGCTAACTTTACAATGTTTAAAATTAGAGGTCAAAGTTTCGTTCGGTTCAGTGTAGACGATATCCTAAAAGGAAACAGAATGTATATACAGCTGTGGCCATATGTATTCGCCACCCTTTTTTGTTTCTTATTCCGAAGAATATATAAGAAATAAAAGAAAATTGATCGATGAAAATGTTTCATTGTGTGTATACATATATATACAGATATTCCTTAATATTTGGTAGCTCCGCCCTGGGCTTTTATCACCGCACGAATTCGTCGGGGCATACTGCTCGCTAAGTTGTAGCACTGTTCGGGGGTGATTTTATTCCACTCTTCGAATGTTTTTGTTTTTAAGCATTGCTTTGTGGTAGATGAGTATTTAGCTACATTTCTCTTTAAAATGTACCATAAATGCTCAATTGGCGATAAGTCCGGGGATTGTGCCGGCCATTCCAGGACCCGCACGTTATTTTCCTCGAGCCAGCGCATTACTTCGCGAAATTTATGGCACGGTGCATTATCTTGTTGGAAGTAATACTCTGGCTCATTATTATCGAATAATTTTAACGCACACGGTTCCAGAACTTCTTCCAACATGTCGATATACGTCCGACTGTTCATTCGGCCCTCGCAGACGAACAGTTCTCCGACGCCCGTTGCACTCATGGAACCCCAAACCATTATGCTACCACCCCCAAATTTGACAGTCGGGATGATACAGTCTGGATGGAAGGCCTCTCCTCGCCTGTGTCGCACGTATTGAGGCCCAGGTCTACCACAAAGCTACCAACAAAAACATGAATACTGTTACATTTTGGAACCCATTAAAAAGAATAAAAACACTGTAGATACCAGGAATTGAATACAGAATACCGCAAATACAATAATTATGTATTACTTACCTCAATATTTGACTCATCCGTCGACATAACATTGGCCCAATTGTCAATGGTCCAGTCGAGGTGACTTTTAGCCCACAGCAGTCTCTTTTTCTTTTGTTGCGGAGACAACCGTGGTTTATGTCGAGCTTTGTATCCACCTAAATTTAATTCACAAAGGCGCCTTCTAACCGTGCGCGGAGAAATAGCAACATTATGTAGCCGGAAAAGCTCACTGGAAAGCTGTTTAGATCCTTTTTCCCGGTCTCACAAAGACATCCGCTCTAAGACTCGCTCATCTCTGCTAATTGTCTTCGTTTTTCGACCAGTTTTCGGTTTGTTTGTCAAAGATCCACTCTCTTTGTATCGTTTTATCGTCATTCTAACTGTCGATCGCGCACATTTCACTGGTCGGGCAATAGCAGACACCGACAACCCTTGCTTTTCTAACACCACAATTTGTCCTCGCTCTACCCCCGTCAATTCGCGTGTTTGCGGCATTACTTTTTACTGTATACTATCGTATTACACAGACAAAATCACAGACACAATATCTTCACTCTAACTAGCTCAACCTTACTCTTACAACTTTTAAGAAAGACTGAAGAAATATTCGGAAATTACAATTTTACGTCTATTTTCTAATTTACTCAGAATGGCCTACAATAAACCATTACCAGGTACCTAGTTAAGTTCGTCATCGACCCTGCTTCTTACAAATACAATAATATTCGTGTAACACGTTCAAAACGAGAGTGGCGAATACATATGGCCACAGCTATATAATGATTCGTTAATATTTACAAATCGTTTATGTTATGTTATCCAAAGGTTTATCTGGAAGAAGTAAACGCTGAATTTACATTTTATTATTCGTTCTTCGAAGAAACATTTTTATTTTCTCAGAGCATAGCAAAAACTTGTATGCCTAGTTCAGTGCGGTTCCGTAATTTAAATACGAATCGTAGCGTTGCTAGAATTCCATGTATGTCGGTCATTACACATGTACGTTTACATAGAGTTCAAGTTAAGACGTGTTTCTATTTATATGCATTAGCACAGTTTCTAAACTGCAGTGTTTTCCGTATCATTCAATTTTTTAGTAATTTTGAACGTTTTTCAAAAACATTAGCGGTATTATATGAAACCACTCACAGTTTAGCCTACGAATTGGTACACGATCGTTTGGATTTTCGAAAAGTTTGCTCACTTGACTCAGGCGAGAATTGCAACATCCGGCTTACAGTCCCAACCTAGCCCCAGGCGAGTATCATCTCTTTGGTCCACTTAAAAAAGCATCTTGGCGGCAAACATTTCGAGGGTGATAACGATATTCAACAAAAGGTACGCACGTTGTCCAGACGGCAATCCAAACACTTCTATGCAGCAGTCATTGATAAAGCAATGGGATAAGTATATTAATGTAGATGGAGACTTTGTTGAAGAATAATATTTGTTTTTGGCTAACTATTTCTCTAATTATTTTTATAACAACTTTTTGCGACCTACTTACTGACTTTCCCTCGTACAATTTTGCGATTCTCTTGTGGTATACCAAAGATATTAGTAACCATCCTAATTCCGGCGTGAATAAGCTGTATGTGATGTACAAATTTAAAACATTCTGAGAAAAAATGCTTTAGATCTACTAATACATCTCTACATGTACAAGAAAGTGAATCAAGCACTTCGAATTTATGGAGATTTGCTAGAAAGTGAAGCAACTGATTTTTAGTGATTGGGGGTTTATACATGGTCATACCTCCTTTATCCGTTGCCATCCGTTTGGGTGTAAAGAATGTTTTCCAAATACTTGGTAATTAAAATACGTCTTCTTCATTAACGTTATTCAGGTTCTCCTATATTTCTTAGTATCTAGCTTCTCTGTACCACCTTCTCCAGTAATTTGGTTCCTTTCTTAATTCACTTCCGAAGAAGATCATGACAAGATGATCGAAAAGTTAAGTATTATAAACTTTCTACATGGCAAGAAACCCGAGGCACAAAGAATACTTTAGCCTCTATGGATAGAGAATGTTTACGCTTACGAAGACATTGGAAGATTTACGACTAAAGAAACCAGGAATACTGAGCCAACTGGCATTTTTAGCAGATACAAAGATCAGAAGATAACACCATCTCCTCTGAAAAAAACAAGTACCATATCGAGACACCCAGCTCTTGAACGAATAAATAACGCCTTACTCATGGAAACGATACGGAACACTGGAACTACGGTTGGGAAAAATTTATATGAAGTACTCATACACTTGAACAATATATTTAACAACAACAGAAATACAAATTCACTCAGCTTCACTAAAAAAGTTATTATACATATTTGATTGGCGTTAATAACATACATACACCTTTTTTTTTTTAGTTCCAGAACGAGCGAATCTCTGCAATTTATTCAATATAACTAATTCTTCTTCTTCCTTTCTACGCGTGGTAGGTTTGCCTGTTTTCTTCCTATGCCTCTTCGGATTTGGATGTCCAGCATTCCTTCCAGCGTTTTCATGGCCTATTCTGATTTCTTTTTCCGACAGGATTATTTAGTTTGCCACTTTTTACCAGTCTATCACCGCTCATTCCGCTTACGTGCTTGTTTCAGCATTTTCTTCGTTTTCTTATCCATTTTCCCACGTCTTGTTGACATAGCAAGTTTCTGATTCTGTCAAGTAGTGTTTTTCCACGAATACTTCTTATTACTTTCATTTCGACTGTTCGCATGGTTTGCTATGTCTTGGAGGTCTCGGGTATTGTTTCAGCAGAGGTTTGTAAACTCCCACTTTCCATTTTAGGGTTTTTGTTCCTCCATACGATTTCTCTTAAGCAGCCTGAGATTTGAGGTGCTTTCATTGTTTGTTCTCAAACTTCGCCATGAAGATTTCCAGGGCTTGTTACATCAGCTCTCAAGTATTTAAACTGATTCACTTGTTCGATCATCCTTTGATCAACCTTCAGTTTATATCTTACTGGTTCTTTGGATGTTACTAGACATTTGGTTTTATCAGTGTTAATGATCATATTTAATTGTTTTGATGATTGATTAATACTCGATAGCTTAGATAGATGATAGAAACGAATTATATATATATAATTATGCTCACTTTCTTCCTTTTACCTTTTAAATAAATCCTAAGATCTCAAAATTTAAAATTAGAAATAAATAATTCAGCAATGAACATAAACAGCGTCCCAATAAATGTATTTTTTTTCGCTAAAAATCTTTCATATCAAAGAGAAACTCGTTTATACCCAGAAATTAATTTCAATTTTCTTTGCTTCAATAGTTTCATGTACTTTATACGAATACGCGATCTTAAATCGCCGACAGAAACTTTTCAGCAGTCGTTTTGAAGTTACTAATTAATTAAAAATGCGAAAAAGTTCGCTCCTTGCTGTTAGATATCTGACAAGTTAGAGAACAATACCATTATTCATTTCTCGTACAACGCTCGTAAAACTTTTCATTAATTTCTTTAGTATCTGCGCTAATAAAATTCTGTTTTAAAACCGGAATCTTTCCTGGCCATCTCAAACTCAGACTTATAAACTCAGTTTATGAGGGAGGTGACAAACAGAACATAAGAAACTATAAAGGTATTTGAGAAAGCGCTTTTAAAAGGTATGATATCATTCTCAATGTCATATGAGATCTCATATAACTAACGAAATGCATACATTGGAGGATGGTCAACAATCCGTTCTATATATATGCATCACCGTTGAAAAGATTACACTGGCCAAGATACATTTTGATGCCTCGGATTTTTTAAGTGTAATTAAGCAGTTTTGGGGTGCCTAATCCAAAAAATGCCATCAGATTTGTTCTATCAGATCTAGTTTTCGAAATTCACACTTTCTCCCCTGTTTAGAAAAATTCGCCAAAATTAGATATAATGTTTTGTTACGTACGTAACCTTTTAAGTATTACTATTTGATAACTGTTAACTGAAACACAAAAAGGTGTGTAGGAGGTATTTACTTAACAGAAGAATATGCATATACAACTTCAGTTAAATATTTACATTTGTAAGATTTCTTTGGGTGGGGCTTACCGAAACAGTCCCGCTGAAGATTCCAGCAGTAGTCAGCCATCATATGGCTATTCCATCTTCGTTGGTACCTTTCCTGCATAATGCTGATGTCTTTGGGCAGTATTTCCCCTTGTTCCTTAATAACATTATCTAAGTCTTCTGGAAAACGATCTAAGTGGCAGTGAAGATAATGAATCTTGATGCTCATGTTATATCATACAGAGAATAGGGAAACTGTATAACCTATGAGTCAAGGTGTAACACATGAATTACTTAGTCTGTATTTAACGAACAGAATGCGGTGTACACAATTAACTTGCAAGAGCTAATAGCCACGGCACGACTACTGGGGAAAATATTTTAAAGGAGTTGAAAATGACATTAATAAAAAGAACCTTCGCTAGAAAAACTTAAAATCTATTACAACTGATAGAAGGAGTGGTTGCACTTTTGTCAAAAGCTGTAGAAAATGATGGTGATTCAAAACCATTTGTCACATAATATAATTCATCAACAGTCCTTAGGCGGAAAATGTTTGGATATGTCTAAAGTTCTAAAACCAGTCATATCAGTTATTAATTTCATCAGATCAACTGAGCTGAATCACCGACAATTCCGCGAGTAGGGTGATGTTCTGTGGAAATTCAATAGATACAAGAATCCTCCGATTACAAAAATTGTGTATGTGCTTCACCTCAAAGCGTCTGAAACTTGTAGTACGGTATTAAACAATTCGGAATACTAAGCTTGTCCGTTCTGTTTATGTTTGAGTGCACATTTTTCACAAACAAGAAACATTATACCGACTATTTGAAGCCGTATGAAACTAATCGCGAATGTTATAGTAAAGACTGCCTTCGTAGAACTTTACGTATCCCGTAACTCTTATGATGATGCAAAAAGAAAACGTAGTGCCTTGTAACTTTTGAAATCTACAATCACATAGTGGAATATTAGAAATTACCAACATTACTGGGACTTAGGCCTCAATTACTAAACAATTTTTATTGTAACTCGCTTAAGAAGATTAAGGTCATCCCATCTGCAAAATGGCAATTGCTTTTTAGGACTTTCGGAGAACATGATTAATTTATTATACGAACCCGTGTAGTGCAGTAACAGTAAAACATTTTGCAAGGGGATCACTATGGAAATTTAATTGAGAAGTTGTAGTGTACTTTGTGTCCCAACCTTAGGAAAAAAACATAAAACAGTTATTGCGAATCATTTAGAGATACTGAACAATGTGTTTGAAAGGAATTAATGTTACTGAACGACTTAATACTTATTATTCACGAGGAAGAATAACTGGATTGTAAAATAAAAATTCGCGGCGATTCCCTCTTTATTCTTAGCAATTCTTTACGCACATAAATCGCAATAGTTTTCTGCCATATCCTGTCAGCAAGAGTTTTCCCCGGTATAAACGCAGCTCGTATAATTTAACCCACCCGCGTAAAATACGTTCGATCATGTATACAGCTACTTGCGGGGTGAAAGGTCTTAATTATGGCAGGAATGGCAGCGCCGTTGCCGTCACCTTCGATAATTAATTACGGCAAGTTCGGGAGAATTCGGTTCCGGGAAAGCGTATCTCCAACGCCGCAATGTATCACCGGCTTCGGTTGGAAATTTTAGCCGGATGGGGGGGATTAGGAGCGTGGATCTGAATGCGAAATTGGATCGGCATCAAAACGGAAACTATTAACGCTCGACGGATACTGATGGCTATCCACAAATGCTGATTACGTTCCATATGCTCGACGCCATCGGCCATCGTAAAAGGCGAATCGGTGAAATTGTGTTGGGGTAGAAAAGTTGAAAAAATGAACTGATGGTACGCATAGAAATAAATTGAGCTTGTTCGTTTTCGTGCGCATTCCAAACGGCCTTCGATATTTCGTCTTCATGTACGTTTTATACCGAAACGGTTTCCATTTTATATCGCATCTCGTGCAAAATGAAAGAAAAAAAACAAGTAACCATCAAGTTTATGTGTACAGAGAAAATTAACTAATCAATCTCTAGCATAATCTAACTTTTGTTTAAGTCGACAGTCTATCTCCTAGAAACACAAAATAAACATAATTATACGATTTTTTCCGATTTTACAAATCATTCTTTTTAACACCAAGATAAGAAAATGCTGTTAATACTCTCGTGGTATTAGTGAAATCAATTCACGAGAAAGACATGTGAGACATAAAGCGCTAACACACGGACATGTTTCTACCTCCCCGGCGTCATCAGCGTGGTTTCGAGCAGTTTTATGCTAACACATGTAATTCTCTCGCTGCTTCTATCGCCATACTTAACTCTACGATACAAATGAATATGCCTGGCGCTAACTAGTGTCAAAAGAAAGAAACATTTGTCCGCAAAGTCAGATAGCGAAAAGAAGCGGGTACAATTTCTCACCCTTCTCTCGAGTAACACTTAAGGATTGCTAGTCCCGAGAGGGATTGTGGGTGTAATGGACACTAGGTCAGTCAGCTGTTGAGTTAAGGGTACGTATAAGAAATGCGGGTTATATTTAAAATAGAATATAAAAATAAGAGGACGTTTCGCGTAATAATATGTGAGGAAACTAGACAGGGAAGAAAGTCCTCAAATTAAACAAATTTCTTTTTTTTATAATATCTCGGGATCACAGCCCATTCATCTCGAAGAAAACAGAAAATACATTGTATTAAAACTCAGTATGTTCATTGAAGTGAAGGCAACCACTGTGATATAAGCAGGAACATACCAATAAATTTTGCATAATATTTACAAACAGAAGTAGTACAAGAGCAACCTGAAGTGTTTCCGAACTCATTCACTTTATAGATCCCAAGGAAGTGAAGAAAATGTTTAAGACTTAAGGTTCCTGTGTGTTTGCGACCACACATCCTTCAGAAGGTCCTGATATCGTAATGAAAGAAATAAGGTTACCTTAGAAACTTTTGAAGTGTATGTGTGTATGTGCGTTTAATAATAATTTACGTTACAAAAATATTCTCTGTAAGAATAATATTCTGCAGCACTGTGCATTATAACAAAATGGAGCTTAATTTTTGACATTATACTTATGTTTTATACACTGTGTATATTTATAAACACATTATTATTGTCTATTAGATGATAATGTATCAAAAGTAGGAGGTATTGTTTGGGATATTCTGAACATTTTCTTCACGTCATCTTTTATTACAAAGAAAAATAACTATCAATAGAATCTTCTGAATACCATTATCATTTTCATTAACAATATCGATTAAACGAACTTTATGCCAGTTCGTAAAACTCCTTCACAAATTCAGCGAAGAATGTTGTAGGTAGTCTATATACTCTGTATTGTTATTTCTTGACATCTAGGCTAAGAGTCCAAACAGAAACGGGGTACCAAAAGGTAACGTACATACGAATATACGAAACCGTCGGACCTTTGCGTATTTGAAATGGTAAACGTCAAACCAGCTTAAATAAAATCTTATTCTTACGAAAGTGTTTTAAATAAAATAAAACAATAAATCTATTTTTCCTTTTCAATATAATCACCCTTAAGCACAATACATTTATTAGATCTATGAATTAATTTTTCTAAACCATCATAAAAATATTTTTCATCTTTCGTCTCAAAATGGGCCAAAATTTCCACCTTTACCTCATTGTCGTTGGAAAACTTTCTTCCACGTAAGTCTTTTTTTAAATTGGGGAACAAATAAAAATCACTAGGTGCCAGGTCTGGACTGTAGCCTGGATGGACTATTGATTGAAAGACATGCTTGTGCAAAGCAGCCATTGCAACTTTGCTCTTGTGAACCGGCGCATTGTCTTGCAAGAGCAACACACCCTTGGTCAATTTTCCTCGACGTTTTTCCTTGATGGCCTCCTTTAATTTTTCTAATATCGCTGCGTAATATTCTCCGGTTATGCTCCTATCTTTTTCTTTGTAATCAATCAATAATATCCCCTCACAATCCCAAAAAACAGTAGCCATCAACTTTCCAGCCGATTCTGACACATTGAATTTCTTTGGCGGTGGTGTCCCCTTTTTATGTCATTGCATGGAGTCCTGTTTGGACTCAGGTTCAAAGTGATGAACACATGTT
This sequence comes from Trypoxylus dichotomus, assembly GCA_023509865.1. Taxonomy (NCBI): domain Eukaryota; kingdom Metazoa; phylum Arthropoda; class Insecta; order Coleoptera; family Scarabaeidae; genus Trypoxylus; species Trypoxylus dichotomus. The sequence goes on from CM042081.1 coordinate 44,890,024, forward strand.
TCATCTCCGGTAACAATCCGCTCCAAAATCTGTGCAGGTTTGTCTCCACACAGCTCCAAAAATTGTTTGGACGCACAGACGCGCTGCTGTTTCTGCAGCGGCGTGAGCATTCTCGGTACCCATCTTGCACTGACTTTTGTCATACCCAGGTGGTCATGTAGGATACGCAAAATGGTGGTATCTGATACTCCAATTAATGCAGATAATTGTTTTTTCTTCAAACGGGCATCTTGCAGTAGACATTTTTGCACTTTTTCGACCTCAACTGGCCGTCCTGAGCGGGGGTCGTCTTCAATCGACTCCCGACCATGTTTAAAAACACCATGCCACTTATAAATCATTGATTTACTAGGGCATTGTTCCCCATAAACGGTTTTTCATTCATTATGGTTTGAGCGTTCTTTCCTTTGTAAGGAACTTTATCGCAGCACGGTGTTCAATTTCCTCCATAGTTTCAGTTTTCTTTCGGATTGACTTGTTTGGCAGGCAACTATTCGTAAACGACTGACGCTATAGTGCTGCAACTTAACTTATATACTAATGATGAGTCGCCAAACAGAATGACACCTAGCGAGCGCCCCTGTCCCCACTCCATCCTCTCCATTCCACAAACTTCTGCACCTCCCCTCGTGCATGTATACTTTTCGAACAAGGACAGTAAGAGTTTGTTTCTTTTTCAGGGAACGGACAGTTGGCAAGGGCACGATAGCGATCAGGTGAGTAGTACAATTCAATTTTTAGTTTATAAATATTTCCGAGTCGTAAATAAAGGGAGCTTCAATTTAAAATTTCTTGTTAAATTTATGATAGAGTATAAAAATTATTTGAAATGTTAGTATGTATTCTCCTAGTAAGATTTTCAGTAGCATGGAATAACTTCGGTTTAATATCACGAATACCATAGCCAATAACCTTCTCCTTAAGATCATTTGTTTCCAGATTGCTCAAACAACCAGAGACATTAAATTGCATCATTTCACTGAGAAATTGTATCCTCTTCGAGAAATTATTCGATTGTCAAATCTTCGGCGTAAAACATCTGCGGATATATGAGATGTGACACTGCTCTGGTGAAATCACGTGTTCCCAATATTCGTAGCTTCCAACTGAAATATAACTAATCCTAGATTTTTAAACGATAATCCAAAAAGATGGGAATTTATAGACATATTCACATATTCATGTTTGCTAAAACGCTCATTGCAAGGAATTTGAATTAGTTTTATTCGTTGGATACCGTTTAACTTAATTTCGTAAAAGCGCTTATCAACCTTAAATTTAAATACTTTCTAGTACGCGAGCTCAGACGGTGAACCCGTACTAACTCAATAAACAATCGTAGATTCGCCAGGGGATAATCGGGATTTGCAATATCCTCTCTTTTATAAATCGAACTGAACTTTTCCACGTTTATCCCATTGCCATACAGCAAGCATTCATTCGGTCCACAGATAGTTTCGAAAGTAATTTTCAGAAATGCACTTCAATCGTTGCATTTGGTAGATCGATACATAAACGCGGCATATGCTGAATGCCAGCAGACGAATAATATATCGGTTTTGAAGTAACAAAGCGTACTGAGAGCATATCTAGCTTATCAGAGTTTGAAGTTGGTGCATCGGCCACGTAGAATTTTGGACAGAACCGTCTCTATACGGGAACTGAGAAATTATTATTGCGCTAGAGACTAGAAATGCTTTCAAAACTGTCTTTCCAAATGTTAATTTCGATATACCCCGTTTGTAGGGTGATTTTATAAAATGGTTTTTTGGAAGCTACTTATAAAGGCTCTTCTGATTTGCGGTTGTTGTTACAAAGTTATATTTTTTGTACTAGAGTACTTCTTCAGCTGTTTGGCGGATGACAAGTAGGCACATCGTAGTTAATATACGATAAATGAATAGGAGTACACTTGAAGAACGCCTATTTATTAAAATAAAGAATCATTAAACTTGGAGAAAGTTATGCAGAAAAGTTGCAGGAAAATTCTCCACAGAATATGGATAGGAAAATTGTACATCGCATGTGGATGTTTGAAGAATTGTTAGGAAGTTTGGCATGGAAGCAAAACACACCATGTAGTGGTAGTTTAGAAGAAAATATTGCAGCTCCGAGCGCTAGTCTTATTGAAATCATCATTGTTTTCAACGATTAACAATTTTAAAAACCATCTTATTCAGAATTTTACACAAAGATCTTCATTTCAATATACAAGATATACATGATACAAAATACATACATACATACATACATACGGACAAGATACAAGCTATACATAAAAGCCATGATGCCTGAGGTAACATCGCCAATTCAAAAATGGGGCCATGCTAGAAAAGTGAATGTTATTTTTTTAGCCAATACATCTTAAGTGATGAAACACATCTTCAGTTGGGCTGATTTGTAAATAAACAATCCTTCATCTTGTCCACGCCATGGAGCAAGATACGGTACCTGCACTTTTCTCTAAATAGTTTATACGAGAACGACCTGAAATATTTCCGGAATCGGCAAGAGATGGCGCAGGAAGGTTAAAGTGGATTCGTTTGTCGCCAAGGGCAAACCTTTTTATAGCAACTGCCAAAATTTTGTGTCGCAAGTCATATAGTCAAAATCAAGTCAGTGATAAAATACTTTTGGATGGCTGAGAAAACGGTCGTGGAAATTCGAAATATTTTGCTAGAGATTCATAGTGGATGCATTCCACCATTTTCGACCATCAGCTTCTGAGTAAGCGAGTTCAAACGTCGCCGCACAAACACAAGTGACAAACCGAGCAATGGACGCCCAAAAACCGCTACCAACGATGAAATGGTCAACAAGATTCATGATGTCATGGCAATTCATCGCCGATTCAAGCTGAAAGGGATAGCAGAGACAACAGGCATCTCAGAAGAACGCGTTGGCCATATCCTATACGAAATTTTGGGTATGAAAAAGCTTTCGGCGCGCTGGGTACCGCGTTTTTTCACATCGGAGCAAAACCGAAATCGGAGGAATGTCTGGCCACGATCCAATGCAATCCAAGGGATGTCTTCATGCGGTTCATAACCGCTGCTGAGACTTGGATCCACCACTACACAGCGGAGACCAAGGAACAGTCGACGCAATGGACTTTTCCGGGCGAATCGGCGACGGAAACGACGAGACTACATCGAAAAATAAAAATAAGAAACCACACCAATATAGTGTTTTTCTTGTCAATTCCGGAAACATTTCAGGTCGCCCTCGTATCAATTTATAAATAAGAAAATGTTGGTTTTTAACAATTCTACAATGTAGAGAAGTATTCAATAAACAGTTTTAAGGTGAGACAAATGATGTCAATATTAATCTAGTTCTCTTTAAATTAGCTTCAACGTTAAATACCTACCATAGAACCAAACCATAACTTTAGGTACTGGTTTTACAAAATCCTCAGAATTATTACTTCGTTTAGCGTCATTTTGCGTAGTGGCATCGACATCATACAAAAACGCTTATTGAACTTTGAATTAAATAACATTTCAAACTTATGATCGAAGTGTCGATAAAAGCAACTTTTTCTATTCATTTACATCAAGGTTAAGTGAAACTTAGAAATTACATAACTGACATCGGAAAGATGTCCTCCCATTCGGCGTTCACACTCTAACAGCTTGTTATGAGAACCCTGGAATGCGCGGTGTAGCAAATTTTGGGGAATGGCAGTGATTTCTTGTTGAATGTTCTCCTTCAGTTCATGGATTGTTGCAGGTCGTGTACGGTACACCTTGCCTTTAAGATACCCCCACAGGAAGAAGTCGCACACACTAAGATCAGGGGATCTCGAGGGGCATTCAATGTCACTGTTACGTGAAGTAATGCGTCTTCCAAACAATTGACGAACTGTTGCTATCGAATATTGAGCAGTGTGTGACGTGGATTCGTCCTGCTGAAACCACATGTTTTTCATGTTAAGATTAAGCTCGTACAGTCTCGGTGTAAAAAATGTTTGAAGCATCTCAACATATCGAGCGGATGTTACTGTCGCTGCACTACCATCCTAACGTGCAAAAAATAAGCGACGATAACACCATGACATGATACAGCACACCATATTGTGACTTTGTCGCTATGTAGTGGTCGCTGGTGTAACTCACAAGGATTGTCCTGGGCCCAATAACGAAAATTCTGTTTGTTTACGAATCCGTTCAGGTGGAAATGGGCTTCGTCTGATATCCATATGTTACCAACGAAATTCGCGTCCTCGTTAATTTTAGCCAATATCTGCCTACTAAACTCCATACGTGACGCTGGGTCTCGTTCATGTAATTGTTGCACAATCCGCAACTTATAGCGATGGAAATGTAATTTCTGCAGTATTCTTTGTAAGCTTCGTCGCTTAATCCCTAGCGTAGATGCAAGCTGTCGAACGGAGCGGCGAGGACTTCTCTCGTTTGCAGCTCTAACAGCCTCAATGTTCTCTGGGGTACGTACCGTTCGAATGCCACCTGGAGCTTTCTTTTTCAAGACAGATCCTGTTTCTTCAAAATTACGCACCCACGTTGTAATCGCATGCGCAGATGGGACACGTCCATGACGTCCAAGCTGGTAATGCTGTCGAAATATTCTCTGCGCGGTAGTCGCACTATCACCATTTTTATAAAACGCTCTCACAGCTACTGCACGTTCCGCACCAGTCCAACGATCCATGATTACTAAATGGCAATGCGTTCACAACAATTGTGCGACGTTACGAACAACTGCCGGCTCTACAGTGCTGACAACTGTAACGTTCAAAATTTCTCGTTCCCCTGCGCCACCCTGTACTAGATACTTTCAATTAATAACGTAAATTATCCCAAGAAGCAACCAGTGAATATTATAGCAACCGATGCAGTCGAAATTTAATGCTTGCTTACTTTACATCTCATAATGAAATAAGATTCATACTTTGTATTACAAACTTAGCATTGCGTTATAATTATTAATTAAGCCTTTATCTCAGAAATGATAGAAACATAACATCGTTTGGGTGTTAATATTTAAATCAAAAATTTTTATTTTTTGGAAATTGCATTAATATACAAGGCAATATTAGCAGGTTTCCCGCAACTTCTTTTTATTTTGCAGATGGCACCACAGCTTTTATGTTGATGAGAATCTAATTTATTTCATTTTATTATAGTCCACTTAAATTACAATAAGGAGAATTAAATTGATATTTCGCATACTTCGTGAATCTAGAAAACCTCGTATAAAAACTTACCGCACATAGAGTCTTAGCGATTTTCTTAAAATACAACTGCCTCTTCCCCCTTAGGCCATTTCGGGTTATCGCTTCTATACATGCCCCCGAAACTACCGCTAATTATACATATGTTCCAGCAAAATCGATATTCCGCCTAATAACAACTAACAACTGTTAATTCTAGCTGGCTGCTTCAATATGATAGGGACGATACGCAGTTTACTCCCTTCAAACTTTCAATGCATTTTGAACCCTAAACGAGAATTAAATTGGGTCGAGCAAATGAAGATGAACCTTCTTTGCATACCAATGTGCCTGTCGGCTTGCTACTGTAGGGAGCGAATTGGCAAATCATTAATCGAATTAAATTGGAACTTCGCACGACAGTTAACGAACGTCGTTATTTGACTTTAACGTTTTACTGAGACCAAATCAGATTATCGAAAACATTAACATCGGCTTAAGAAAGTTTGGCCTCTGCATTTCAATGTGAATAATTGAGAAAAGAATCGAGCGATGGATATTTGAGTGTTTCAGTTTTCTTTGCTAGTTTTATATGTGAGATTTAGGTATTTTAGAAATTGATTATTTACTATTAAATGGTAAGAACATGCTGAAGAAATGAACAACACAAATTTGTAAAAGGAATTTACTGCGACTGGATAAAATAACAGTTGTAAAAGTTGTTTAGGTTTGGTATTTGGTCGCATGATTCTTTGGTTTTGGGACCTCTATTTAGAACTCAATTTATCAGGCGCTGTTTGCAATGAGATGGTATACCAACTTTCTTCATCTACTGTCCATAATCCATTCTTATGCTTAAACCTACGATGGTATAATGAGTCTTTAAAAATTATATTGTAGTAGGGGTGCTTTTTCAATGTACTTTGTGTCTTGTTTGGTATTACTTCTAAAACACTCTGTATAGCTGGACTGGGGTGGCTACAAAATTGACGTTTTCTTTGGTTTCAATTGAAATATAGAGCTGGTTTGCAGTAATATTTATTAATAGATACTTGACATCGTGAAAAGAATGTTTAATAACGGAGAAGAAACAGAAAATAACCAAATTTTATTTCAAAGTGTTTTTTCATCAATATGCCCACCTGGTGATTGAGTCATGGCGGCACTTATACTTGGCATTCTTCTAATTCTAAAGATTCTAGATAATCGCATGTAATTTCAGTCCATGTTATCACATTACATAGTTCAAAAATAATTTTTTATATTTGAAGAAAAAACACTTAATATTCAAAAGTATAGATTGCACACATGGTTAAAAACCTGTTGCTTAAAATATGGATAACAGACAGAAAATAAACCAGTCGTAGTACATCAAGGCCAACTACATCACGTAATATTCGTATACAACAGCAGAAAGTACTTATTTTCTTACAAACTAAATCTACATGACTATTTCAGTTGGGACAGTCATCCATAGCAAGATAGAAAACACGTGCTGAATGTTGTACATCATAGTTATGGTTATTGAGAGATAGAAGGTCAGGATGGTTTTACTGTGGTTAAGAATTAAGCTATTAGGAGATAACCATTGCTCAAATAGCGCAAAGTGTCTGGAACCATTATTAATGACTACCTCAAATGCAGCTCCCACAACTACCAAAGAAGTGTCATCAGCGTAGTTCATGAAATATTGAGTTGTTGAGTGATCTCTGGAGCAGTGAGAAAGTTTTCTCGTTTCGAAGGTGGTACAATAAACTCATCCTCAGATCGATTGATGCAAATAAATGCACCAAAATTACAATTGTGGTACATCAAAAGCCGTATATAACATTTACATAGGTGATAAATCTTGGATCTATTCGTATGAGCCCGAAAGTAAACAGTAATCGACTGTATGGGTCTTCCAAGATGAGCCAAACACGACAAAAGTTCGCACCAGAAGCATCTCGAAGCAAACGGTCGCCTGTTTTTTTGTGATAAACGGGCACGTGGCTACAGTGCCACTAGAGTATAGTAGAACAGCCAATTTTGAACGGAACTCAGCCATTTGTTTACCAGTAGTAGTATTAGAAAAAAATATGAACACACAACCAGCCATTTTTCACCATAACAACGCGAGCTCTCACACATCGACCCAAACAATTCAATATTTAATCAGTCAAAACATCGAATTGATGGGTCATTTGCCATACGGTCCTGATTTCTTATAATTTCCATGCGTGAAGAATGGAGAAAGTGCTATAAAATTGGCTCAAACTTATGCAAAAGTATATCGATCATCGCTGACAATATTTTGAAAAACAATAAAACCATTTTCAATAACAAATATTTATTTTTATTTATTATTCCGGATACCTAAATAAGAACCCTCGTATACTAGGATACTATTTGTGTAAACTTCGCTATAAATCTATCAAAATACAATTGAAATGTGTAATACAGGATGCTAAGGTATTATTATTTCTTTGTATTTCTATAGTTTTTATAATCGTTCCCCTATATGTGGAGGGCAGTGTCTATACAATTTTGAGTATATACATAGTAGAACCCGGTTACAGCGACAGTCACGGGACTGCGAATTTTTTGACGCTAGTTTTTACAAGTTCTTCTAATGAAAGAAATCTGTCATTTTCCGTTGCACAGTTTTCGCACGCCAAAACTGTTTTTTTATATCCATTTCTAATTCTCTCACTTTATCAATAATTTGAGGTGACGTTTCTTGCTGTCTATAATAAGTTTTTAAAAGTGTTATGGCACTTAGGGCGGTATGTGTTCTGCTTCGTCGCATGAATCTTCTTCCTATTCGATTTCATTATCGTTTTCGTTATCCCGCTTTTTTATGTCCTCCACGATATCAGAATCTGAACGCATTCCCGACGTAATAAGGCAACTGTCCACGGATGCAAAGTCGTCGAAACAAAACTGATTTTCGTCACTCTGGTTTTGCTGCCACTTTTTAATAAGTTCACATAACGGAGCGTCATCTTCATTTAGGTTGTCACAAACTGGATTATTCCTTAATCTTGAATGACTAAAGCAGTTTGCTATAGTCTCAGAGGTTATACTACCCCAAGCCTTCTCTAAAAAGTCCAACGCGTCGGGAAGTAAAACTGCACATGGTGCGTTCTTGTCCATACCCGTAATAATTTTCTGCAGAAGAAATTTTCTTTAAAAACATTTTAAGCTTCTTATTACGCCTTGGTCCATTGGTTGAAGGATGCTAGTGCAATTTGGGGGCAGAAACACCGAATTAATATTTAACTAATTTAATTAATAATTTAATCTAATGATGAATGTGCTGGGCAGTTATCGACTAAAAGCAAGATTTTTTTACCTTTAACCACAAGTTCTTTATCCCATTTTCGAATTTCATTTTCAAAGATATCTGAAGTCATCCATGCTCTTTTGTTTGCGTAGTAATTTGTTAGCAGTGTTTTTCTGTTTTTGAAGCAGCGTGGCTTTTTTGACTTTCCTATGACAAGAATTCTACGTTTCTCCGTACCGGTCATATTAGCACACACAAATGCAGTTAACCGTTCTTTCGCTAGTATACCGCCTACACACTTTTCGCCTATAAACATCAGAGTCTTATTTGGAAGAAGTTTATAAAAAATTTCCGTTTAGTCGCCATTGTAAATTTCATTGTCTTCATAATCTTGTCTTAATTTAGGCCACATTTCGTTTAGCCACGTCTCTGCTTCTGTCATATTAACACTTTTCGCTTCACCGCTCACTTTTCCGAACGTTATTGAATGTCTCCGTTTGAAATGTTCCAGCCACCCATTGCTGCACTTAAAATTTGTGTCTCCAAATAAACTTCCAAATTCTTCGGCCTTTTGCATAAGCAGTGGTCCATTAACGGGTAAATTTGAGAACTGTACCTCTTTAAAATGAATTTCCATCCACAAAAAGAAATTCCTTGCACATCTCAACATACTTTACATTCCTACTAAGTTTCATCCAATTCTGAATTTTACACATGTAGAAGTTTCCTTGTCAATATCGAACGGATAGTTTACAAGATAGGCGACTTGACTAACACGGTTGTGTAGAGGGTTACATAAGCTTAGATCAAATAGGAAGAATTTCTTGAATACGATTTCCACCTCGTCTACGAGAAATCCTAAAAGAGACCTTTAATGTTCTATATCACGGCTTTTCAATCACGAAAATTCCATATTATTAAAGAGGCGGTTTTTCCATACCATCGCTCATCAACAGTTAATGAATTCAGCAGCGCGATCGAGACCAGGACCAAATCGGATGCAGCCATTACTCCGGACAATCGACGCTATCGTATTCGGCGTAAGGTCACGCAATTTAATATTTAAATGATCCGTTTATAAACGCTGCAACACGGTTCGTTTATGTTTACCGAGCATTAATGTTTCCTTCTTTAATTACGATGAAAAATTTGAATGCAAGCTGGGATTTCAGTCGTAACAGAGGCGCGCTGAATAAAAGCACTTTTCCCATTCATTATTAAAAACGTCATGCCCGTCGAATGCGAATGCGAACGCCAACGGAATATTCAAGTTTGCGAGCGCATACATTTTGTGCATAATTGAGGTTAGGTATACGTATCGTATGGTAATTGCATAAGCCTGTTTCAGTAGATATCTTCTCCTGAGGCTTTAAATGAAATCATATCCTATATCGTGTTAGCTATAGAGGGTGAGTTGAAGTATTTTTATGTAAAGAGAAGAATTTATGCATTTTTTACAAGGTTTCTTTTGATACTATTTCATAAAAGGGGATAAATTGGATCGGTGGGGTGGAGAGAATCAACAGTGATTTTATTATTTGAGAAAATTCCTGCCTTAATATATGCTGTAGACTTCTGGACTCGTTTTATTTTAAAGACAGTTGCATAGAGCCTTTTCTGGGCTATGTAATAAAATCGCATTCATAGGTATGTTTTCCTGAAAGGAATGGATGGGATAGAAATAATTCGTCGACTTGCCATCGTGTTAATAATTATCTTGCTGACTATTTGTGAGATATGGAGACATTTGCACAAAGACGGGAAAAAACCGATGTCCGATAATTTTCGCCAGGTAAAAACCTATATCACAGTTTAATCATAAAATAGCCTAGGATCAAATAATACTGTTTTAAAACTACAACTTTCCTTAATGCTCCTTTATGTACTAGTAATTTGGAAAAAAACTTCAAGGAAGATTCCAGCAAGTCTCGTCATAAATTTTGGTGATACCAATTTAAGCAATGACCTAGAGAGAAGTAACATTATTACAAGAAGAGAATAACAGGTTATCGGTGTGATGCCAATAATATTGGCCGCAACAGACACGATGGGAAAATATTGCCTAAAAATGTATATTCTACTTGGGTTGAAAGCGGCTCGGAATATAACAAGTGTAATGCCACGATTACTGGTTAGTTTGACAATGTGACTTTCAAGAACCATTGTGGTTCTAACATCTGCGAAAACTAGATGGTAATAAAGTTCTAATTAGAGACAATTTATCGTCCTACCTCTCTAAAGACGTTATATCTTTTTGCACAGTGCATAATTTTTTCCATCTAACCCAATTGCTTGGTGTATAATTTTGTGGGATTGGAAAAAAAGGTCCAGAAATGAAGAAGCCTTAAACTAAAAGTATCTTCCTTGTTTCCTAACAACATTGATCAAGGAAACTAAATTCAAAACAGAAGAAATATTAATGTTGGCTAGAATAGTTCTAATTAATAGAGATAAAGTATACTCCACGATGTCAAAAGTTGGCGAGAGTAGGTACTGGGAAACTGAGAGCGTTCATAACAATTTAGAAGCATAATTTTGCGACCTGCTTAAGCAAATGCGCTATGGTTACAGTGACACTTTAAAAAGGAAAAATCTGGAAGGAAAATGTTGACGTTAGTGAAAGTGTTCAGTATGAAGATGTTCCGTGTGTAAAGGCAGCGCAATCACGAAGTCTTCTAATTCACCAATTGAATCCAAGGAACCTAATATAAAAAATATATTTCTAACAACAATATTCTTATATAAAACAAAAAAGATTTTTAAAAATATTAGCGTAGTGTCAGAAATTTAAATAAAAGTCACTGATATTGACCTCCCAGTGTGTTTTTCTACAGAAATAAGAAGAGCTGGCCCAAGTTACATTTTATATTTTATAGGATATGTTAGAAATGTTTCAATTATGTTGTTGGAAAAATGGGGTCTCTTACGAAATTATTTAAATTTTTCTGTTAACTTTTTTATCTTTTTACTTTCACTATTTTTTTGCCACAACAGTTTCTTTAAATTTAAGTCAATAGGTGGTCAATAGGTACACTGGTTTAAAAAATACATTTTTAAAATAATAAATATTAATCCTATTCATTACAGCAATAATTCGAATACAGTCTTACTTATAATTGTATGCCCGATTCTATAGATTTTTTCGTGGAGGCCACTCCGTACAATATTATAGTGATGGGTGGTAGTACCCTTAATTTAAGCTTTTAGTACATTAAACTTTACAAATAATCAAAGGTGCTTTACTTAAGATGAATCAAAATATTAGCATTTAAAAGGAATATCTAAGAATAAAATAAAACTGTAGTGCATTAAGGGGCACAGTTTTGTATAACAGGTGGTGGTGTTATCTTAGCCTTTAAGTCCACCTTACCTTACAATCAGCTAGATTTTACACATGTTAAGGACGCGACTTCACTTGTTGATATTGTCGGAGCTGTATTTACTTTTTGCCATCATAAGTTTGCTGTTTATGTGGTTTATGTGCCACCAGATATTTCGCTTCTCAATTTTGAGAATTTTCTGAGTAGTGTAGACACAATAAATATAAGTTCCACAAAAACTATCATTCTCGGCGACTTTAACATTACCCACTACAACAGACCTGACATAAATGATGGTAAAAGTAGAATAATTAATGAATTCTTACATTTTATTGATTTGTCACAACTTAATTCAGTAACAAATGCTAGGGGTAGAATATTAGTTTTAATTGTTACCAATGTTCACACTGTTGCTATTGATAGAGAGATGTTTCCTCTGGTGGCCGAGAACAACAATCATCCTGCTGCTCTAGCGCTGTGTCTATCAATTCCATCTTCACGATATAGCTATATGTGTGGTAATAAAGACAAAAGAGTGTATAATTTTAAGCGAGCAGACTTCATTAATTTGTAAGATTCTTTATTAACTACAGATTGGAATTTTATTTACAATTATACTAGTATAGATGACGCTTGTTCTGCATTTTAAGCTGAAATCTATAAAAATTTAGATATGTTTGTCCCCGTAAAAACCAGTGCGCATACTAATTATCCACAGTGGTTCACGCGTGATCACATTAATAACATCAAACTCAAAAATCATTATCGATTGATGTAATAAAGAACAGGATCCTTAAGCGATTTAAATGCTTTCAAAGATATGAGAAGGATGCTGAAAACAGATTCTAGGCTGTTATATAAGAATTTTATTCAGAGCGCTGAATTCTCCATTTCAACCGATCCTAGACATTTTTGGCAGTTTGGGCGATCTCGGAGGGGTGGGGAGGTATTCCTAAAACTATGAAGGACGACTATGGCAATATGTATAACGATCCACCTTCCATAGTGAGCGTCTTGCGGGACTTTTTCCAATCGGTGTACCTTCCTTCATTAGCTCCGACGCCTGTTGCTCCAATTGCTCTGTGCGCTAGTATGGTTGACCTAGGTTCTGTAACTGCGATGGATGTGGTGTATGCTATGAAATCCTTAAAGGATAATTGCACGGCGGATAGTGATGACATTCCGGCCTTTTGTGTTAGGGATTATGCAAATATATTTGCTTCTCCTCTTTGCTACTTGTTCAGTCTTGCTCTCAAAACATCCACCTTCCCGTCTGTGTGGAAGATTGCCAAATTGGTGCCTGTTTTTAAAAATGGTGAGAAGTGTGTTATTTCCAACTATCGTCCCATAACGTTATTAAATAATTTTGCTAAAGTTTTTGAGAAATGTTTGTACAAGTATATTTATGCTCAAGTTAGACCCTGGATTTCAAATGACCAACACGGTTTCGTTGCTCAACGATCTACGGTAACTAATCTTATTACAATTACACAATACCTATCTGATAGTATTGATGTTGGGAGACAGGTAGATGTTGTGTATTCTGACCTAACAAAAGCTTTTAATCGAATCGACCACACCGTGCTTATTAATAAATTGGACAATATTGGATTTTCGTCTTCTCTTCTGTCTTTATTCCAGTCGTATCTTCTTGATAGAAAGCAATTTGTGACATACATGGGATTTGAGTCTGATTACTTCACGCCGAGCTCTGGAGTTCCGCAGGGAAGTAATTTGGGTCCACTTCTGTTCCTCATATATATAAATGATTTGTGCTATCAACTGAACTGTCCAAAGTTGTTATACGCAGATGATTTGAAGTTGTATTCTACAATTAATAATTCTCAGGATTGCAATTATTTGCAAAGCCAACTCGATATATTCCACACGTGGTGTGTCAACAACAAACTAACAGTTAACGTAAACAAATGCAAAATTGTCACCTACACTCGTAAGACGATTCCAATTATATATACCTATCACTTGGCTGGATCTTCTTTATCTAGAGAGACCTCTATGAGAGACTTGGGCGTCGTCTTTGATTCAAGACTAACCTTTATGGAGCATATATCCAGTATTTGTACATCAGCGTTGAGTATGTTAGGATTCATTATACGTGTTACACGACCATTTGCTTCTATAACAGCCATTCTTCCTCTTTATTTCGCTTTTGTTCGGTCTCGACTGGAGTATGCGTCCTTGGTCTGGTCACCTATGTACATCTATCAGATACATCTTCTAGAGCAGATTCAGAGAAGGTGTTTGTACTTAAAAAAAATTAATACTTACCCGATACAAGGATTTAGCCACAGTGCTCTGCTAGAGGCATTTAATATTGATTCATTAGAACTACGTCGAAAACAGGCTGAGTGTAAATTCCTATTTACTTTGCTTCATAATGGTCTTGATCTCCCTGAGTTGTTGAGTAAAATCAACTTCATTGTACCACGTTCATATATTATTAATATAACAGAACCCTGTCAGTTGTATGTTTTCGTTTTGTGATTAGAAAAGTTTAGAAAGCATCAGTGCTTGTTTTATTTAATACATAACAGAAATCATTAAATTTGCAATTTAAATACCGCTATTTCTAATGACGAACATCTCATATCCTGCTGCATATGAGCACCTTGCTTGACCCCTAATTAAAAGAAAATTACATGACACGTTCCTTGTAGTATGTATCACATGCAATAGCCTCAAGATTGCATGAAGTGCATCGCGTTTAACAACAATTTAATGAAACTAAATCCGAATCTGTATCTTCAACATAATTTATATAATTTAAATTTCTTATTTCTAAACACGTCATTAGTATCGCAGCAATACACATACAACACACAATATTATTTACCTTCTATAATTCTAGCTCTTCCGAAAATATCTCAGAAGCGGAACGAGCCATATTCTTTACGCAATAAAGACTTTCCTATTTTTCGTCGCTCTTTGACAATATTTATGCCATTATTTGAATTTCTGTAAACATATTAAAACTATCCTAACGATCACAAGAAACAGACTGCTTTGATCTTAATTGAATACGTACCTTCTTAATTTTGAGTTATTCCGTGAATGTTTATATGTAGAAATGCTGTATATGATTGGATGTTTAAGTTTAGAATATACGCTGCCAGTTAACTACGCAAAATGGTAACTACTAAAATAAGAAGGACGGTGATTATATTAGGAAGGAAAATATCTTTTTGTTTTTCTCCTTTACAATAAAATCCATAACGAAATAATTTAAATTAGAATTGATATCTACACTACCATTCATAAGTATGAACGAGCTTAATATATTGTGTTACATTTTAGGAAAAAGCATAATAGTCTTCTTAGAAAGGCATTTGCAATATAATATTGATAGTATATTTTCATCACAATAAAGCTTATTTACAAAAACGAATTCAAAATCGAAACCAATGTATTCCTACACTAATGGAATTTGGGAGGGTAGTCTATCATCCACTTACCTTATAATAGACCGCATATTGAGTATGAAACTAGTATATTGCCGAGATACTGGAGACATATGTGATGGCGTTGGGAAGATCCTACTTCATATTGTTAGTTTATTGAATCGAAGACATATTATACAAAAAAAAATCAAATGCAGAAACTACTCGACAATTAAAAGCGAAGTGGAAGACCCAGATGAACAACGAAACGAGACGACCAATACACTCGAGGGATTTCCCCTAGGAAGTCGCTGCCTTACCGCATCGCAGAGTTCAATTTACAACATCGCCAGCCAGTAAAAATCAGTAGAACGCAGACTAATAAAAACCGGTCTGAGGGGTCGTATAGTAGTAAAAAAAAAACAACGGTTAAGTTCTATACACAAACGGAAAAGACTACATTGGGCAAAACCTCATGTAAAAGGAGGAAACGTATTGGTATGGGGTCGGTTTGTAGACGGAAGTATTGGAAAATTAGTTAAAATAGACGAAAGATTGATGAAAGATGTGAATTTATTTATCAGCAAGATAACGACCCCAAACACACCGCGGAAGTGGTTAAAGCTTATTTTCAAGAAAATCTTGTGAAGAAGTCCTATCCCTAATAGAGTAGCCACCAGAAAGCCCTAATTGCAACCCTATTGAGCTCTTGTGGAATCATTTGAAAAAAATCTCCAACTAGCAAAGCAACATTCTGGAATGCTATGCAGACAGTGTGGAATGGTATAGACCAGGTATGGGCAATCTTTGACATGTTGTGGGCCAAACTTTAGTGTGCAAAGTAGTGTTCATAATTTTAAGCGATATATATCAGACACGAAATAATACGACAATGTTATTATCTATTAACTAAATCGTGAAATTTGAAATTAAAATTGCTCCGCCAGTCACTTGAGTTCTTCAGCATATTGAGAATAAGCAGTAGTTTAACACGCAGAGGGCGTGGTGAAATGGGAACTGTTACAAGACAGCATCTGTGCCTCCCGCAAGCGGTGTTTGTTCTGAAACGGTTTCAAAGGGCTGTAGAAATCATTTACTAACTGTCATTGTTTTTTAAGTTTGAAATTTAAATCATTCATATGGCCTGTAAGGTCGACTAGAAATGCTAAGTCGCATATCCATTTTGTGTCACTCAATTCCGATAGTGGTTTATCTTTTACTTGCATAAAATCTGCTATCTTATTTCTAAGCTTGTAAAACCGTTTCAGTATTTTCCTTTTGCTTAACCATCTGACTTCACAATAATATGTTACGTCCTCATATTCGGCTGATATTTCATCCAAAAACGCCTTGAACTGACGATGGTTAAGCCCTCGGGGTCGAATAAAATTGATGGTTTCTACTACCACATTCATAATATTCTGGAGTCGAATGGATGGAGTAGGAGTAAGTGGAGTGATTAGTTCTAAAATTGCCGCATATTTGTCAGGCAATTATTAAAGCAAAAGGCGAGGAAATATTGTAACAGTATGTATTTTATTAGAATGTGCTATTCTGCCAATAAAACGTCTCAAGTTAATACTTAATACTCAAACTTGTGAACGGTAGTGTATGCTATAAGTACTGTAATATGTTCCAACGATGTTCAACTTTGCATTTAGGATGTCTTGCATACATCTATGTAGTAGCTTAACTGATACATGGCCACTGAACAAAACTTGAAAGAGAAATAAACATTTGGCCGAGAACAAATAACTTGCAGCCGAGTGTACCTATTTATCATACGTACTACGAAATTTAAGATTAAGAACTGCCTACTTCAAATGTAATTGGTGTCGGAATTTATGTATAAGCGCTATTACATGCATTACTTCTATTACTAATGGCGACATGCCAAGTGACCACTAATTATTTTGGCGTTTAATATTGCTAGATTCTACGTTTATTTCGTTTGGTATACGCTATTTGAATGATATGACGAATCTCAAAATCGACGAAAATGTTTAACTGAATGAAATGTGTTTATTTGCAACAAACAAGTAAAATAAGATTCAATCACAACAAGATTTGTGTGATATAGTAAAAACCATTTTAAATTACAATAAAATTTTAACAAGTTCCTGTCAACTATGCATCCGAACGAATAGTCTGTCAAATTGACAACTAATGTAACTCAAAATAGTACAAGTTACGATAAAGTTTTTATTAGTATATATAAGTATACTTAGCAAACCCTGAAACTATTTTAATGTATCGGACGTATGTGGCTTGTGAGAACATACATACATTTTCCTAAATTCACGAAATTCCCAATTCATAATAAGTTCTTAATGCAAGAATATTCCTATTTGAATTAAATATACGTTTAACGACATAATATATCATCATTCATAGTGAGCATAGATAGTTATCTTAAAATTAAAGATAACACGATTATTAGTCATTCATTGTGAAAATCGAAAAAGGTAAAAAAGTATAAAAAAATAAGTTGCAAAAGGAAAATAAAATAAACACAAAAGTACACAAAAATAATAAAACTATATTTTATCTATTGTATCGTGGTGGCATTGAATTTGTTTGAAAACTATTAATTCATGTATAATATAAACATATTTTTTTATATTTCTCTTGCTAAACTCTATTTTTTAATTCGATGGAGTAAAATGGAAAGACGCGTTTACATAATGGAATTTTTCAAAGGTACTTTTTGGCGGCAGTTTTAAACCTAGCTACGATTTACATTGAGAATATATCAACCGATTACATCTCAGGAGAATCTTTTTATTATTATAACGCCAATTTAAAATTTAAAATTAAATACGAACGTACTCCGCTGTTGCCAAATTGATATAACAATATGGCAAATATCGCAGGTGAAATTTTTGCCGAAAGCTGACCAACAGCTAACCGATATAGTTGTGATGATGTCTATAAATAGTTCTGAATAAACTTATGTTTGTGCAAAACATTTTTCATTATATATTTTAACAAAATTTGACAGGGATTGTATTAATTATAGCACATTCTTCTAGTTTTTGTTTCGTGTTAACACGTATTTGTAAACGTATTTGAATCATTTACTATTCAACTCATATGTTAAATAGGTGATACTACACTTATGAGCGGCACTGTAGAATTAATCATTCCAGCGAGGAATTTAAATGTCTTTCGGTCGCAGTCGTACACCTTCGGCAAACAATTCGAAATGTTTGTCGTGACGTAGTGGAAGTCCTCCGCCATGCAAGCGAAGCCCGAACCGTAACCAAGCCACAAGTGGTCGAAAACGGACAATATTGTCGTCGAAAATGTTACTGTTTTACCGTATATGAGACAAAAACGTTTACGTGAGTGTAAATATCGTCCGAGCAGTGCGCGAAATGTACTCACAATCCGCGAAAACACTGTGTTAAAATTTATAGGTGTGTGAAGTGCTTGTTTGTGAATATTTTACGTTACCTGTTGCATTCGCCGGTATTTCGGATCTAAAGCTATAGTGAAATCGAAGTGTTGGTATCCTTTGTAAGTACTAGCGCTGGTAAAATCATATTCCAGTGGAATTAACGTTAGAAAACATAGCGTAAAGCAACATAACCTATAAATCTGTTTATCTCCACCTAGTTCCAGTTGCATACCTTCATACAGGTACATTTAGCATTCCATTACTAAAACCCATTGCGCCTGGTGAAAGTGCACAATAGAATTATATTTATTCGATTCTTTTAAGTGCCTACTGTATTAAAAATATCTAATATGAACTATATGCATGATGCCTTAGCCATATATACATACATACAAGCCCTTGCACTTGTTGCACCAAATGGTTACAAGCTTTATCCTCGAAATAAACCCATTATTTACGTTTACTGCCTTTCCAACATTCCTTTGCACTGAATCAGAGTGAAGCACTTTTTCTACTCGTTCGTGTTCCAATCTCGTATCTAGGATGCATCATTCAAATCTCTACGTGTAACTGTAACATCGAGGTCGTTAAACCTTGCCTTGAAGCTGGAATTGTTTTTCACGTTGCCAATTAAGTGTATCAGATACACGTTAAACACCTCATTGACGGACTTCTGGAAGTAAATAATGTGGGTGTTCAAATATTTACGCTCAAGAATTGAAAGTAGGATTTATTTAGAAATAGGCGTACGTTTTCTTGTTGCTGTTTGAGTTTCTATTTTTGGTGAATTAGAATTGTCGTAAATAAAACAGCGTAAGTGAAAATTATATTTGTGGTCGTTAAAGGAAACCTAGTCTTAGATATTTGAATTCAAGGATTTGTTGGATAATATAGAAATGGTACTTTGGGTATATATATTTTTTTGAAGAAACTGTATAAATAGGTTGAAAATAACTATGATTAGTTCAATTTCCGTTCAGATTGGAGCTCTTTCTGCAAACTGTTTTTATTAGCTATTTGATGATTTTAATTTTCTTACTTTTCAAGAACATTTTACTAAAACTACAAAGAAATCTATAAAAGTTAAAATTTAATAATGATAAATTAATAACAATAAGTTTTTAAATTAATATAGAGAATAACAAGTTGGTGTTTCGAATTCAGCCGATTCTGCGTTGGAGGTTCTGACTCTATTGTTGTTATTTTTATACAATGCCTTAATAATCTCTGTATTTCTTTTCCTTATCCTATTAGTTTTTCTCCTAGTTGCCTGATTACAAATGGTAAGTCTTGGCTGCTTCTTCTTTTTCTAAATCTATATTTTGAATCTTCTAATGTTCTTTCCAGCTTCTCTCGGCGTCTCTTTTCTAATATTCTTTTCAATACTTTTCCTATGATCTTTTTTAGCGTAATTCCTCTGTAATTTGAGCGTTCTTTTGTATCTCCTTTTTTTGTATATGGGCGTAATTATTCCCATATTCCATTTATTTGGTATTTCTTTTCTGATGATGTTGTTTAAGAGGTTAAGTACTTCTTTGTTACCTCTGTCTCCCATATATTTTATCACTTCAGATGATTCCATATTCCCCGGCCGCCTTTCCTAGTTTAATTTGCTTCTTCAGTTAGTATATTTCCTTTATTATCTTTTATATTTTTTCAATCTTGGTGTCTTCCTCTGTCTCAATTGTTTAATTGTTCCCTTTGAATAATTTTTGGTTTTCTTTCCAGTTATCTCTCAGTTTTAGTCCAAACTCTATCCAAGAATTTTGTGTGGCCCTCTTGATACTTTTTTCTTGGCTTCTTTGCTTGCCATTTTGTATATCTTGTAATCCTCCTCGTTTCTGTTATGTATGTCTCTGCTTCATTTATTTATCTTATCTTTAACTTTGAATTGCATTTCTACTTTCCACCATCTGCTTCTTTTTCTGTATGTACTTGCTATTTTTGTTATTCCACAGCTTCCTTGTGCTGCCTTCAGTATGTTGTTGTTGAATCTATTTCATTTGTCTTCTATCATTAGATATGTTCCTCTAATTTCTTCAGCTTTTCCTTTATCGCATTTTATTTTTTCTTCATTCGTTTTTTTCGAGTTTCCAGAATTTATTAAAAAATAATCAATGACTGATTTTTCTTTCCTACTAGGCGATTCTCTTGTGTGTTTCAGGGTGGGTCTTACGTGTCTTTATGCCTAAATTTTGTATTCGTTATAATCATACCGATTTATAATCATCCACATATCTATTATTCTTCTCCTACTACCATTTATGGCCTCTTCAGCTTCCATATAACTCTCCATATGTCCCATTACTATAATGTTTCTTTCGGAGAATTCGTCTTTGTCTTCCTTTTTTGCGTTGTCATTTGGGGCATATGCCACACTTATGCTCCATATTTCGTTTCCTTCCAGTTTTTTTATCAATTCTTAATAGTCTTACATTTATGTACTTTTCTTTTTGCATGTTGTTCATTGCGCCAGGTTTGGTAATTATTCCTACTCTAATGTCCGACGCCGCAAAGTATAAAGGACGTAGGATTTAAAAAAAATTTAAAGCAATAAGTACCATGTAAATACATAAATCGATTTTTGCAGGTCCAGTAATACTAGATTATGGGAATTAAAGAATAAAATTTCTTTTCTGATGATATTTTTAAAGGCAATGACTTTCCTTTGAAACCATTGAAAGTTTAACCTTGTTTTTGTAGCCATATTTTTCAAAATAAACTCTGGAGTTGATATTGCCTGACAATTCTGATTTTGCAGACTCGGAATTTGTCATTTTTATCCACCATTTCTTCCAAATACTCTGCTGGTTGATACTAGCTTTTCTCTATATATACAAATTATCAATTTTCACATAAATAAATTGTTAAATTCCGCCAGCTTTGAGAATAGTTTTTTTTTAGATATGAGTAATATGCATCTTTTTAAATATTATGCGTAAATCCCGCATTAAAATATTTATCGATAATCAAATTACCAACTAAAACTAACATTTACAAAACTTACAACATAAACAAACTGTTTCTATTAGTTGACCTTCAATTTCCTTACAAAATACGTCGTATAAAATTTCATATTTTCCATGTATGGCTAAGGTAACTAAACATGATATACCTGCATGCATAGAAAAAAAAACAACTATTGTGTTCATGAACCATATTTTAATTGTTTCGTATCAATTACGTCATTGTTTTCCCAGGGAAGTGCTTCCATAGGATACGACCGTTTCAACCTTAAGCAGTAATCTGTGCTAGTTTTTTTCAAAGACTCTCCAGTGTTGCGTGATGTGTGTGCGTTGGTGAGATCGCCATAGTTCTGGGATTGGGAGTGACTTTCCATCGTTCGACGAAAGTATAGTACCAGCTCCGCCATGACGTCACGAAGGAAGAAGAAGCAACAGGACGGTTTTATTAAAAAGGTTTCGTCGCTTTTCAATTTAGATACTGTGAGTGTCCTTATATGTTGCAAGTAGGGGTTCGCCTCGTGTGGAATTCGTTTGAGTAACGCTTCAGCAGCATATACGAGCCACTAATAGAGATATAGGTGTCGCTGGTATACACTGCCGCTCAGAGAAGTTCGGTCGGTTAGTAAAAAATATGAAAAGGTTATAGAAATAAACGAAACTAAAAAGAAAATACAATTTTATTGTATGTACACGTAAAAAGACAAATAAAAAGTTATTCTATATCTAATATGACATACTGAACGTTATATTTTTTCTTTCATCGAGAAAAACTCCTCACCGCTCGAACTATTCTAGGCATTCTTTCGATAAGTTTTGTTGAAACGGATTGTGGAATATTAATCCATTTATGTTGCAGAATATGTCATAAATGTTCTTGTGAAGTTGGGAATATTTTTCGGATCCTCTTGTCCAATTCACCCCACATATACACAATAGGGTTCAAATCTTGGCTTTGTGGGCGCCATGTTATCACCTTCAGCATGTGTTGTTTGTTCTTCTTGTTCCTTTAGATAGTGTGTTTTCGGTTGTTGTTATGCATGAATGTAAAGTCACGGTTATACGCAATCCTGATGGCACTACATAATTCTGGAGTATTGCAAAATAATTCCTCATCACACCCTGCATTCTGCATAAATCTCTCCTTCCAGTAAAGGAGAAACATCCCCACACTGATACAGAACTACGCCCTTGCTTCAATGTTGGCACAATGTGATCCGGGAGCATTTTTTCTGTTTTAGATCTTCGTACAAAACTCGTCGATTCTGCCCGAAAACCTTAAATTTTGACTCGTCATTCCAAAGCACTTATTTTTAATTATCTAACGACCAATCTAGATGAGAACGGGCTCACTGTAACCGTTTTTTCTGTTGCCCCGACGTAATAAGGATTTTCGAATGGCAATGCGTCCATGAATGCTTGTTGAAGTCGATGTTTTACTGTACTGATTTCGGCTGCTATTTGTGGCTCTGTTAATTTTCCATTGCGTTTGCTTAATAATACAATTCTTAAATCTTCAGCTTTCGTTGTTTTCCTAGATGCTCTAAGGCAAACACGATTTTCTATTGTTCCACTTGTCCGATATCGCTTTATGATCTCATTTACTGATGAACTTCTCATATTTATTCTCTCAGCAATTTCTCGTCCCGAATGCACTTCTTGAAACAGCGTAATAATGCGTGAATGTTTTTCTACACTGGTAAGCTTGCCGCGTGCCATTTTGAACTAAATTTTCTTAAAACTTTCGCGCAAAAACGGCAGATGCACACCAACACATGTTTAACAGTAAATTGAAGCAAATTTATATCTTTACGCCTGTGATAAGTAAACAAGAGGGATACTGCGGTATATTTCCTAAACGGATTGTTGGTTAATAATCCCCAAACGACCCATTTTAAAAGATTATCGGTACTTCCGAGAAATTCTTGGAATACTAATAAAAGAGACTTTACTATGATTGTCGCAATATTTCTATTTATCATAATAATTTATGGTTTTAATCCATTAGAAAAGAGTGTATGCTAATTTTATGTATTAGTAATTGTATGCAGTGTGATATAATAGATTTTTGATATGACCGAACTTCACTGAGCGGTAGTGTACACTCAGTAAGAAATAGCTAGCTTCAAGGCCGCCATCTCCAATCGCACTTGCCCAATATTTTTAATATATCGGAGTTTACAAAATATACAATTATTTAGTATTAGTAATTTTTTAGCTCTGGCACTTAACATATTTTGCACTTCAGTAATTGATTTGAGAAATTCATTTATTCATGTAACCACTAAGAACTAACATTTTAAACACTCAAATAATAGATGCATTTTCGACTATTCCAAATTATGCCATTATAAGAGGCCGGATAATTACCTAAATTGCGTTAGAGTTATCCATAATTTATTTGCGTGTTGCAGTTCGGGTAAATTACTTTAGGTACCTGAACTTTCTCTAACGTAGTCCATTTACGAAATTCAGTCATTAACGGTTAGGTGGTGCAGTTCGTGCGTGCCAATCAAACCAAATTAACGCAGTAGTATTCTTCCCAGAATTTTGTTCTTTGGTGTAATATTTAATGCTCCTGATTATAATATTGCTAAGACTAAGAGTTTATCACTTATTCAGTGTAAACTTGTGACAATTTAATTGGCGTTTGTAGTATGTTCCTTGTACGCGGTGGTAGATTTAGAACTTATAATTGCCTGCTAATTGTGAACTTTATTTTGTCAATTGCTCAAATTAAATTATCATATAATGAGTAATAGATTTATTTTCATATACACACTATCTTTCAAAAGTATTTGATTTAGAAGAAAAGATTAGCTAATTACATATGTAATTACATATGTAGCAGTAGGATTGCACATTATATCTAAACTTGTGATTCGTCTATGTGGCCTATTTTGTTTGTGATAGCGACAGCACACAATTTTGGCATTCTTGCAATTAATTTTGACAAGGTATCCGGTGTTATCCCATGCTTTTTACAGCTTCTTCCACAAATCAACCTCTGATGTTGGTACTGCTTTCCATAGCTCCCGATCAAGTTGCTTTCACGATAACTATGGGGTTTAGATCGCGGCTTTGGGGAGGCCATTCCTTCGATGGATCAGTCTGCTTCCAAGTATTGCAAATAATCTTTGCACAGTTTAGATGCATGATTTGGGTAATTATCTTGTTGGAATACAAAATTCGAACCCAAAAGCTTTAATCCTGAAGGAAAACCATTGTTCTCTAAAATGTTGCGATGTTATTCTTTCTTTCATATTCTCTAGATCTTTACAATATTACCCATGACCGTGACACCAAAACAACCTCAGATCATCATAGAACTACCGCCATGTTTAACCATAGGAACAATACATTGTTCTGTCGCACGCTTACCTGTTGGTCTCCGAACAAAAACACGTCTTCTTGAACCGAAAATCTCAGACTTTGACTCATCGGCCCACAAGACTTTACTCCACTCTTTAACTGTCCAGTGCCGGTATTTACGAGCCTAGTTTCAGTCTATTTTATATGCGGAATAACGGGTTTCTTCATCCCAATCCGTTCGTACAAGCGATGTTTGACTTATTGACTTTCGACGACCTGCATTCAGCAAGAACTTCCGGGGTTGTTTTCCGTCGATCTCTAGTTATCACTATTGCACGATTTTCAGCAGAAGTTGTCGCTCTGGGAGTCCCACTTGGTGTGATTTATTCAGGAAATTGTCACTTTCTCAGTATTTCTGTAAATAGTTTTATAAAATATGGATGCCTAAATACTTTTGAACGGTAGTGTATATCTATTATTCGTTTTTATACTTCCACCAAATTGGCACATGGTGTGTGTTGGGCAGAGTTGACATTTTAATTTTATTGATTTGTTTTTTAAGTGTTTGAGGAACTTTATTCAGTATCACAATTAGTGATAACTTTAAAGTCATTACGTCATTGTTTTATCTCTTTTAATATCGTATTATTATGATATTCGTCCAATTTTTAGTCATGTACAGACATTTCGCCGAATATCTTTCCAATGTTCTACATTCGTTATATTTATGGCACCTCTTTCCAGGAATTTTTAACTAAATTGCTTGATATCCTAATACCTAGAAATCACTCACAGCTATATAGTCGAGTAGCTAATGCTTTAGAAGGTATTTCAATAGAATCCGTCGAGATAGTTGGGATTAGCGGTTGCTAATTTAGGAAATATTTAATTGAAAAATGGACATTTCTGGGAAAGTTGTCTGTAGTAAATTTGCTTGTGCTTTGTTGTTTTAAATATATTCAAACGCTGTTGTAGGCATTGCTGAATTATATTTGGAAATAAGTCACACGTATTTAATAGATTATTTAAACGTACTTCTACAAAATATTTGTGAAAGTAATTTACACCAATTCTGTTACTTAATCAATCGGCTCCTTCTTGAATTAAAAATTTAACGTAGTGCATCATAGTATATATTCACTAATGTTATATGAAATTTCGATGTATAAGGAAGAATAAGTTTAATATGTGTAGTTGTATACATGTACGTGACAATGCTTAATGACAACTAGAGACCGGATTATATGCAAAATGCAAATCGTTTATTTTATTTATTCATTATATTTTACCTCTATATGTAGATGTAATACACTAATTAAAGTTAATTAGCGTTAATTAACTTTAATCAGTGTAAGACACCTACATATAGACGTAAAATATAATAAATAAATAAAATAAACGATTTGCACTTTGCATGTAATCCGGTAATGGGGTAATAAAAACGCATTATATAAAAAACAAAAATAAACTAGACAGATAATATTTGCGAGAAATTTATTAAAGAAATAAACTATACTCATTAACATTTTATTGATAAAATAGTACATTCTAATAAACTACATACTGTTATAATGGTCCTTCAAAGTAACTCCCTTGCAGCATCCTCAGAACTAATCGTTCCAAATACGGTTCGTCTATAGCATTCCGCAGTTCCAACAGAGCAATCCAGAATGCGGCTTTGCCAGTCGGAGATTTTTTACGGACCTCACGATCCAAGGGATCTTACAAGAGCTCAATGGGGTTGTAATCAGGGTTCTATGGCGGTCACTCCATTAAAAATAGGACTCATTCAGAAGATTTGCTTGGAAAATAAGTTTTAGGCACTTTTGAGGTGTGTTTGGGATCGTTATCTTGCTAATGGATTAACCCCTCCTCAATTAATTCACATCGAATTGGTAGCACTCCGTTTTCTAGGAGTATCAAATATACATCTTTTGTTATTCCTTCATTTATTTTAACTAATTTTCCAATCCTTCCGCCTCCAAAGGAACCCTATATCGTAGTGTTTTCTCCTCCATGTTTCATTGTTTTCAGACTCGTCATTCCCATAACACAAGTTTCCGACCATTTACATTTCGGTTTCGTCCGATTTAGTCTTTTCCGTTTGTGTATGGAACTTAACTGTGGTTTTCTAACTGCTATACGACCCTTCAGACCGGCTTTCATTAGTCTCCGTTCTACTATCGACACTCTTATTGACTGGTGGTGTTGCAAATTGGAGCTCTCGTTCCGTCCCTGAAGGCTAGCGATCTCTTCTCTTCTTTTAATTGTCCTTTGCACCAACATCAGAAATATTTAATTGTCGGGCAATTTCTCTATTGGAAACATTAGCTTCGTGCAAATCACTCGTTTCAATATCCAAACGCTTATTCTGGCACGTGTTTCAATATTCAACTAACTTTTTTGACATATTTTTCGATCGAGTAAACCAACAACATGAAATAGGACCTTTCTAATGCAATCACACACGTATCCAGTATCTCGGCAATATACTCAATGTACAGTTCATCATAAGGCAGATGGATGTATTTCTCCCAAATTCTATTTCATAACGCATTCATCCACAATTTTCTACTATTTTGCTTTGGTACCGTCATAAAATTTAATACAGAAACAGATTGTTTTCGTGTTTGAATGGATTTTGTAAATAAGTCTTATTGTTATGAATGTGTACTATCAACATGAGATTGTAAATGCTAAGAAGACTAGTATGAATTTCTCTAAATATTTTTGACATAACTGTAAGTATAATATCATATATTAGATGCGATCGGACTCGTCACTCTCTAGTTCTCTATTTGCAGCTTACTTCTCCCAGTTGACTGTCCTTCTTTCTCCTCCAGATCTTGTAATGTTACTTCGATTTCCACACCCGTCTTCTCTCATTTTTTCTTACTTTTTGGTTCCTTCGAAGCCAACTTCTTTCATTACTCCGCTGTTAGTCATTTTGTAGGTGTTTGCGAGCCGTTGTAGCCCTTATTTTCTTATAGAATAGAAGCGATGTTCTCAATTGAGACTATGGCAAATCCCCTTTTAATTGATGGACTGCATAGTCTTGAGGATCCATTTTGTTTACTTTTTTTACTTGATTGGTAAACATATAATACATAAAATATATAACTAATTAATTCAAACTGTGAATCTGTCAACATCTCCAGAAAAAAGTTAATTTCTCCCAGTCGGTACACTTTGAGACCTACGGTACGTAATATTATTAAACTTGCCTTTAAATTCCAATGGAATCGAGTGTGCTTTTACGAGGGGAGGTCCAGAAGTTCGTCGAATGGAGGGGATGGAGTGGTGTCATTCTGATTGGCGACTCATCATTAGTATATACATAAGTTAAGTTGCAGCCCTATAGCGTCAGTCGTTTACGAATAGTTGCCTGCTAAACAAGTCAATCCGGAAGAAAACTGAAACTATGGAGGAAATTGAACACCGTGCTGTGATAAAGTTCCTTACAAAGCAAGGAAAGAACGCTCAAACCATATTGAATGAAATGGAAGCCGTTTATGGGGAACAATGCCCTAGTAAATCAATGATTTATAAGTGGCATGGTCGGGAGTCGATTGAAGACGACCCCCGCTCAGGACGGCCAGTTGAGGCCACCACATCAGACATCGTCGAAAAAGTGCAAAAATTTCTACTGCAAGATGCCCGTTTGAAGAAGAAACAATTATCTGCATTAGTTGGAGTATCAGATACCACCATTTTACTTATCCTACATGACCACCTGGGTATGACAAAAGTCAGTGTAAAAAGCCGAAACAGCAGCGCGTCTGTGCGTCCAAACAATTTTTGGAGCTGTGTGGAGACAAACCTGTACAGAGGAGC
Organism: Trypoxylus dichotomus; assembly: GCA_023509865.1. NCBI lineage: Eukaryota > Metazoa > Arthropoda > Insecta > Coleoptera > Scarabaeidae > Trypoxylus > Trypoxylus dichotomus. Next base: position 44,918,689 of record CM042081.1, read on the forward strand.
GGATTGTTACCGGAGATGAAGCATGGGTTCATCACTTTGAGCCTGAGTCCAAACAGGAGTGCATACAATGGCATAAAAAGGGGACACCACCGCCAAAGAAATTCAAAGTGTCAGAATCGGCTGGAAAGTTGATGGCTAAAGGGGATTGTGAGGGGATATTATTGATTGATGACAAAGAAAAAGGTAGGGGCATAACCGGAGAATATTACGCAGCGATATTAGAAAAATTAAAGGAGGCCATCAAGGAAAAACGTCGAGGAAAATTGACCAAGAGTGTGTTGCTCTTGCAAGACAATGCGCCGGTTCACAAGAGAAAAGTTGCAATGGCTGCTCTGCACAAGTATGGTTTTCAATCAATAGCCCATCCACCCTACAGTCCAGACCTGGCACCTAGTGATTTTTATTTGTTCCCCAATTTAGAAAAAGAGACTTACGTGGAAGAAAGTTTTCCGACGACAACGAGGTAAAGGAGGCAATTTTGGCCCATTTTGAGGCGAAAGATAAAAATTATTTTATGATGATTTAGAAAAATTAATTCATAGATGTAATAAATGTATTGCGCTTAAGGGTGATTATATTGAAAAGGAAAAATGGATTTATTGTTTTATTTTATTTAAAACCCTTTCGTTCCACGAACTTCTGAACCTCCCCTCGTAGCAAATACCGTTTGCTAAAATTTCAATATGGTAGGAATACAGATTGCTCTAACACGCGACTTTTGTGAATGATCGTATTTTTAAGGTGTTTATAATTGAGAAGGTAATAAAAAACACTTCGTATAGTGTCTTATATTTGTATTTGATAAAAATTTTATCTCGTTATCTAGGCGCGTGTCCCTGTTTGAATTGGCGCAGGAAGATATAAGGAGACCTTTAAAAATAATTTCGATAACACCTACCTTGTGAATTTGACATCTTTCTTTATAACACGCACTTGAGTGAATTGAGAGATAATCTCCTCGAGTGGCTTTTCCCATTGCTGTTTTACTCTTTTTTTTTTTTGTAGTACCTGTAGTTCAGCTTAGACAGTATCTTCATAACGTAATTGATTGAACGATAAACCGCTTTTGAAATTTGTGTCAAATTTCGGTAAACATAAATTGATGAGGCCTTTATTAAAGCGACGCCTCTTCCATACTCGATAGTACACCATTCACTTGTACAGTTAATCGATGATGTTAACTTTGTAAGCGCTTAGCGTAATGCCAATAGATCGGGTTGAATACGCGTACAGCCAAATCCTATATCCGTTATCTTGTAAACTGTACACAAACAGATGTTACAAGCAATTGGGAGATTGCTTATATACGTAGGCGGCGGCATAGCCGTTAGTATTTCGATAAATTTAATACTCGAGTCCATTGGAAAACGCCTCTAATTTTATATTAAAATCTTTTTCCGCCAACAATCGGCACAATCAAACTATTTTATCCTATAGTTACCAGTTCATTGTGGGTCATAGTATAACGAATGTACACCTGTTTCTAATATACAGTGAGTGCATTTTCTATTCTATTGATCTAGCTCAAGCTAACTTTAAAGCAAGTATGGACAACCTTTGACATGTTGCGGGCCAAACTTTAGTGTGCAAATACGTTCGCGGGCCGCGTTTAAAAGTGAAATAATACGACAATGTTATTATAATGCAATTTATTAAAATAAAAAAATTAAATGAAAAAAATAGGTACAACATTATAAAATAGTGTAATATTTTTTTTAATTGGGTTTTTTCAAAAGGTCTCGCGGGCCGGATCCGGCCCGAGGGCCAGTTGTTGCTCACATATGTATGCTTTAAAGTCATAAGTACATTGATTTAAAGTAAAAAGTGTTTAATTTCATTTACATGAAGCTGGTTTATGTTCGCTTAGATATTTCCAATTGTTTTTAGTTTTCTTTTGTTACATATATTGAATATTGTTTGATTTTACCAAAATGAATACTGTGATAACATATAAGCATGAATGTGCCAGAGTTCTAGAGTAATAAGAGACAATACTTTATGTCTCTTTCTTCTTCGTCAGCATTTACTTGCCGACTCTGCAGACTCTACAGAATATCTACAGACATTGTAACTTCTAGGGATTAAAAGCGATTTAACACATTCAGTCTCGTGGTGCATTTGGTAGCACATTGCTCCAGTAAAGCAGAGGTCGTGGGTTCAAATCCTACCGTGACTGATATTTTTTCAGGAATTTAAAAACATTGATTAAATGTAAGGAAATCGTAATTTTAGCATTACTAGCACCAACGGTAGTTTCATATTAATATTAATTTAATTGATAGATACTTGCTTTTAATAATTATTATCCTTGCTGAGACATTACGTTATCTCCAGACATTGTGACGTCTAAGTATTAAAAGCGATTTGAAGTCATTCTCATGGTGCAGTTGGTAGCATATTGTGACGGCAACGCAGAGGTCGTGGGTTCAAATCCTACCGTGACTGATATTTTTCAGGAATTTAAAAACGTTAATTAACTGCAAGGAAACCGTAATTTTATCACTACTAATCCCAACGGTAGTTCCATATTAATACTAGTATTAAAATATTAATTTAAAAAGCTGAATTGTTACGCTTAATATACACTACTGCTCAAAAGTGTTTAGGCACCTCTGTTTTCATGAATTATTCATATAGTATTATGTTTACCAAAAAAGGCATTATAATAAAATGAAATACGTATTTAAAATGTAGTTCAGTAAGATAAACACCCATTATATCGCATAAGGTTTACAATCATTTACCTACACTTGGTCGGATTACCATAAACTGTTTATTGCGGTGCAATTACAATAACAATCCCTCTGAATTTACTGGGTAAATTTAGTAATCTGTTAGATTGTAGGTAATAATGTTTAAATTACCTTCCTAGAAGATTATAGTGAAATCTGTAAGCTATGGTCAGTTGCTTTGTGGTATTTACTCTATTCACGTCGTGAGCGAAATATCGTGTGACAATTTTTTAAAATGCCTCCGCGAAGAGAAATTAGTGCGGAAACACGTGCGCTTATAATAGCTTACCATAAAAGTGGCATAAGTAATCGACAAATTGCCAAAAAAATGAAAATACACCACGCTACGGTTGACTATAACGTAAAAAAATATCGGGAAACTGGCAGTTTTCTTAATAAAAGACGGAGTAGAAGGCCAAAAGCGACAACATCTGCAGATGATCGCAGAATAGTGGTTACCAGCAAGTTAAATAGACGCAAAACAGCCCCGGAAATCACCGCAGAATTAAATGTTGGTCGCCAAAAACTAGTCAGTGTTTCTACAGTGAAACGTCGCCTACAGAAAGCCGGGCTCCATGCACGTATTGCGATGAAAAAGCCATTACTACGCAAACAAAACAAGCAAAAGCGACTTACATGGGCTCGTGAACACCAACACTGGACCATAGAAGAGTGGAGCAACGTCCTATGGACGGATGAGTCCAAATTTGAGCTGTTCGGAACCCGAAGACGCATATTCGTAAGAAGATCTGTGGGTGAACGTGCCAGAGAAGAGTGTATTGCTGCTAACGTGAAGCATGGTGGAGGTTCTATCATCATTTGGGGCTGTTTTGTTGGCACTAGTGCAGGGAACATTGTGAAAATTGACGGTATATTAAAAAAAGAAGGCTACCGCGAAATTTTAAAGAACCACGCAATACCTTCCGGAATTCGACTTTTGGGTCAAAATTTTATTTTCCAGCAAGATAATGACCTAAAACATTCCTCTACATTATGTAAAGACTATTTACGCCATTTAGAAGAGGAAGAAACTCTCAAAATTATGGACTGGTCTCCCCAGAGCCCCGACTTGAATCCAATCGAGTTACTATGGGAAGAACTAGATCGGGAAGTACGGAAATCGCCTCCGACATCAGCTACTGACGTGTGGAACAAATTGCAATCGAGTTGGACCTCAATAACACAAGAAACTCTGGCAAAACTTATTGCGAGAATGCCTCGATTGTGTGCTGCAATTATTAAATCAAGAGGAGATCACATAGATGAAAGCAAAATTTAAATTAAACGTTTTAATTTTCACATTTATTTAATATATTTTTATTCATGTACGTGTATCTGTACATAAAAAATAAATATTATTAACATTTTTACTGAGTTTTTATACATCTTTGCTGTCAGTGAGAGTGACTACACACTTTTGAGCGGTAGTGTACGTTTAATTTTTCTTGCGCATATTTAAAGAATACCGGCTAAATCTGATTCAAACAATTTTTTCAGCCCTCTTCTATAAGTAATCCGAAATGAGGTTTTTTTTTACAACAGGTCCTTTAGTATCCAACATCGCCTTTGCGATTTTTTAATTACAATCGTGTAAGCTTGAGATTCTACATACTCTGATATATCTGTTGCAGGTACTTGTTACCTATAAACTTCATGCTTAAACAGATCGTTTTATAATTCTATACATTTACTGGAACACTCCTTGATAAAATGAAAACTTTCTTTCGATATAAACAAGAGTTTTATATTGCTACTTTACACCTTCATGCAAATGTAATAATAGTAATCCACTCCAAAGTATCCAAGCCAAGAGATTTCATTATTTCATTTAAACTAAAATTTTCAACCTACCCAGTTCCTGTTCGGATAAAAGGATTTCCTGGTTCGTAGTTTTCAGAATAGTCGCGACCACAATTTATAACCACGGTGTTGATTACAGTTTTCGCCCATCCATCAGGAAATTCAAATTATACCTTAATTCTATTTTAGGAACAAACATTTTACTTACGGGCAACTGAAACCAGTTTTACTCCATCGTCACGCGCTACAGTCGCGCTCTACCACAAATTATCTTCGGTGATTGATGCCGTTCTTAAATACAGACAAATGTAATACATGGCTTTTTTTTAATAAGTAATGGGGGATTTCTGTGCGTATGCTGCAGTCTCTAGAGAACGAACATTTTAGAATTAATGGATATCGTATTTGACGCAAGTGTGATTAATCATATTCAAAGGAAAGTAATAATAGGTAGGCACTTATTACGATACTTGTAATGAATTTCAGCTTAATTCTCTGAAATTAAAATCTAGATTGAAATATAATGAATAGCTATAAGGGGTACATTATCGTTGATTGAGAGTGTAGGTTGTAGCATCTATTAGTCAGGGAGTATCGTTATAGAAGGAATCTAGTCTTTAGAAGAAAATGTAGATATAACGAGTGTGAAGTTAGCAACGGTTTTGGGATGTGGCAATCTCGCATGAAGTTGTACATCACAATTACGATATCCAAAAACCCAACAATGATTAATTCGTTGACCAACGACTACGCAAGTTTATTATCGGATCATCAAAGAGGTGCAAAAGAAAATTAAAAAATACAAAACGATTTTTTCTGATTTTATTGCACTTTCAGGGCTTTATATTGCCAAATGACGTAAGTAGATTGTCGGGCTGTCAAAGGGATGCAGAAATTTAAAAGATGTACGAAATATTTTTTTAACAGATGGATAAAGTGACGCCCATGACTTCAAAATGCCTCAAGTTATAGTAGATGGGAAGCCTTACATCAACCATCGACGTAAATTCATTATTGGTCCATTTAAGGGGTGCAACAAGGTAAAACAAATACAAAATATGTTTTCTCCATTTTGTAAAGCGATATCTCTGGTTTCAAACTGACTAAAGTTATTGTATTTTAAACGCTTTCGGTGCCGGACCGTGTAAAAGATGCAAAATATTAAATAAATACAAAATATTTAAAGTTGCCAAGCGACGTTATAGTGGTTATAGTGCTATAACCTTCCTACAACTTGAGCATTTTGAAGCTATCGGATCGCTTTATTTGAGTTCGATAAAAAAATATTTTGAATTTCTTTTATTTTTATACACCCCTTCGAAGTATTAACGTTTTACAATACCAAAGAACGAAAGTTCATTGTCAAACAGTTAAAGGGTTGTAAAAAATAAAATAAATGCTATATGAACAATGAACTTTCGTTCTTTGGGAATTGAAAAACGTTCAATGTACATCTTGCATCAGTTCTTAATTAGTGGAAAATTTTTCCCCGCGAAAGATTTCTTTTAATTTGTGGAACAGCCTGTAATATGGCGAGTGTTCTACTAATTCAAAGCCTGCTTGATGTATAGCAGCCATAGCAATACCAGATGTATTATGCCTGGAAGTTTAACTTTCCTCGTCGTTTCTGTTTAATAGCGCCTCGCGATTTAGAAATCAATTGTGTGTAGTAGGCACCTATAATGCTCTGTCCCTTTTGCAAATATTCAGTCAGGATGATTCCTTGAGCATCAATTAATTTGTATTTTTAAATTTTTTTTGCACCCCTTTGACGATGCGACAATGAACTTGTGTCGTTGTCGATTAACGTTATACACTAGGGTGACAGAATAAAATAGACACCAGGTAAAGCGGTATAAATATGTAAACAGCTAAATTCTAAGAACGAATTAAAAACTTTCTCTTGTCATTAGGGTAGGGGTAGATGTATCGGAAGGAATTCGTCATAGTTTAGTATCATTACAACTATGCCTCGCTTACAAGGTTCGAGTGATATTAGCGACTTCACCCGGGGTCGCATCCGTGGCCAGAGTGAACGCGGCGCTTCGCAACGTGAAATAAGTAAATTTTTGAATATTCTGTTGTCCCCTCAGTTAACCGTGTGATTACACAATTTAAACGCAAGGAAAAAACAACAGTGGAGCCGAGACCAGGTCGTGCCGGACCTTCTGAAAGAAGTAAAAGCGTGCTTGTGCGCGAAGTGTTAAGAGAACCGCGAAAAAGTACAGCTGAGCTTGCGGCAACTTCACAGAAAAGTCAGCGCACCGTTCTGCGATACCTCCACAGTGTGGGGATGTATAAAAGGGTGGCAAAGAAAAAAAACCTCTCCTTACGGCGTTTCAAAAACGGCGCCGAATGGCTTGGGCAATCGAAATGCGAACGAAGCCCGAGGAGTTTTGGCGGTCTGTCATTTTTTCAGACGAAAGCAGATATTCACAATTCAGCAATAGTCGTCGTACGTGGGTATGGAGACGTTCGTCACAGCAACAGGGCGACAAATTTTTGCATCAGACGGTGAAATACGGCGGTGTGAACATCATGGTGTGGGGCTCGATATGGTATGGTGGAAGATCGCAATTAGTAATCTGCGACGGAAATATAAATGCGCCAAAATATGTCCAAATATTAACAGAAGGGCTTCTACCGATATTCAACAACGCCATTTTATCAAAAGAAGACGAGACTTTTATGGAGGATGGAGCACCCTGCCACAAAGCAAGAACAACATCCACATGGAAAGAGAAACAGGGGATTCGGATTTTACCATGGCCAGGCCAATCATCAGACATGAATCCGATAGAGAATGTTTGGCACATAATCCAGACAAACATGGCGAAACGACCCCGAAAACCCAACAATAAGGAAGAACTCGTGGCAGCTGTTACAGAAGAGCGGTTAAATATTCCAGAAGACACCATTAATCATTTAATAGATTCTATGCCACGACGACTCGCAGCACTTCACGCAAGTAAAGGTGGATCGACAAAATATTAGTCTAATTTAAAAATTTTAAAATATTTTGTATATATAACGAGGATAGTATCTTTTTTTTAATTAGTAGGTGACTATATTATTCTGTCACCCTAGTGTAGTAGGCACTATAGGCAAGACAATAATTATTAACGCTATGGTTATCGTAATTTCATTTCTCAAACTTTTCTATATCTGATATAATGCGAAGTTGCCACATCGCAAAACCGCTGCTAACGTTACCCTCATCAATAGAGTTCGGTTAAAGAGAAACTTAATTTGGAAAAAGAGCTACACTAGTTTCATAGTAACAGAAATCAGTAAGATTTAGAGTCACTGGAACTGAATCAGTGGGTTAAATAATAAGGTCGTATGCTGGAGTTCTTGTTAAATGAGTAAGTTTCTTGAATTATGATGTCGTTCACCCTGTAATAGACCAGTGCCAGGTGTTATTTGAATCTGTTTATGTAACTATTAACGTACCTGTACGTAACTAATTTAATTTCCATCTATAGGCATTTTATGTATTATTTAAACCGAGCGAATACGTAAAATCAGCAATATAGGTAAATAATAAAGCTTAGAAAATAAATATTAGAGTACCAAAGGCAGCAACTAATAATCTTAAGATTCCACAAACCGATAAACATAGAACACAATAATGATAACGTTAGATTGTATGCATTCATTGATTGATATATTTTTTGATAACATTGTTACCATTGTATGTCTTATGAAGACGTGACGAATCGACAAAAATACGCAAAATAACGGTATGTAATCTCCGCTGATTATAGTATTTTAATTTGACATAGGACGGTCTAAGTATACGTGTAACCTCAGCCGGTCAGTATAAATGTAAACTCAGTCGATTTACAGATTATATAATTACAGTAAACGCGCGCTCATGTAAATACCCGGTAGTGGAAACGTCCCGGTCTTGTAAACAGAAAATTGTTACTATACGATCAAATAAAACGCCCGAAACATTTTGATAATGTAAACAGTTTAGGGTACCGGTTATTTCCCGATTTACATGCGTAATTAAATCGATCAAAAGAATGTTTACGTAAACGTTTTCAGCTCCGGCACCGGTTGTTCCCCGATTTATGTATGGGATTCCTGTAAGCGTTGGCTCTCTTGCCTCTCGTGAAATAAAGTAGTGTGCTGCTAAAATTACGCCAGAGCAGACACGGCATCCACGTTCAATAAACGAACATTTTTAAAATTACGTGAAAATGAAATTAGTATTACATGTCGGAGAAAGGAAGCAGTGATATCAGTTTTATGTTTCAAGATTCCACCAACAAAGATATTACTGCTGGTGTTTTCGTAATAAAAATAAATGAGATTAATAAATCTTAGACGGAACTCCTATGTTAGCGCTCTAATTAAAGAAGACTTGTTAAAATTCTTCGTTACTTTGGCATTTTACTTTTATAAAAAGACCAGCATAACTCCGAAATATATAGTTCCTTCTATCGTCTAAGTTCCACCTATACATGCGTCTTATGGAGATTCCTTAGCACTTAATAAATCAGACGGTAGCATTTTTTTACACATTTACTTAAAATGAATAGCCTAATGGGTTCTGAACACTGTCACATTGTATAGATTAAGGTGTATTCCTTCTATACTTGCGTTCTTATATTATTTATAGTTCTAAAACAAAGTAAAATGTATATACTTTAAGCTCGCAATAGACCATGAAGGAACTTTTAGAGAGTTGCGATTAAATGTAGGTAAATTCCTAAAGTAGACAACTATTTCTCAACTTTGATGCATCCAAATCTCTCATCATTTATTAATAAAGATCCGAGAAGCTGGCTTCCGGACTTTTCCGCCTTTAGCTCGAACCTTTTCTCGAAATAATCTCGCATATTTTTCCGCCACGCCGCACCGAGAAGCATTAAAAGAGGAACGTGCGCCCGCTTCGCAAGCAGGAAGCACATTAATTATGGACAACGCTACGGAAAGTTATCAAAGATGTATGGAGTGCCACTGAAGTTCGTATCTTTATTTCCTCAAGCAACCGTCTAGCCGCCTTGCTATTGCAGTTTAATTGCGGCGACTAGAATATGCCCGTGTCATTGATAAATATGCCAGACATATTTCCTCCCGCCAATATGCACGTTTCCTTTTTTCCTTATTGTATCTTCGTTGATTTTTCACTAGAGATGTATAATAAGAAACTTTGCAAAAGTCGGTATTGCTTCGTTGTAATCAGATTAACAGTGGTTTTCTTCTACTAGTGTTGTTTGGTTTTTCTTATTTTGATTGAATTGGTTTTGTGGCACAGAGTGAATGATAACGGGCGTTAATTTTTTGATATTATTAGATCAGAGGTACCCAAACGTATTCGCATAATAGTGCACACTTTTCAGAAAACTGAAATTACACCTCGCTCTCTTTTCTAAGCGAAAACCAGTTGCTTACGAGTATGGCATCATCTAGGTCTTATATTTAAAAATGAAAATATAAAACTATACGTCGAACAGAAGCAAACCATTGAAATGAGACTATATCGTTACATACAAGTCTTCTTACCTCTCAGATAGGTTACAGTTTGTACAAATTTCAATAGTAAAAAATAACTGGAAAGAATCTTTCAAGTCACGTTTGCTCGAATTACAATCGGTGTCCCACAAGGTGCTGTTTTGGCTCCACTTTTATTCTCACTGTTATTAACGATATTGTTACAGTTTGTGAAACAAGAGAAAAGGTGTCGCTACCTGCTTATGGTAAGATAGCGGACGTGATTAATGTGACCTTGGGATAAGGCGTGCTTAGGCCTAATACGCTTTACTCATTTAATAGCAGTTTCACTTTGTCAGCCGAAGAAAACAGAGTCAGTGTAGTTATGAGCTCTGTGTATTTAAAACGGTACGAAGCTGTGTTTCTTTGCATTCACCCTAAAGGACCTAAAATGTCGATAGCGGCCGCATCAAGATACATAAACTATTCTTTGAAAATAATCCTATATATAAGTATAACATAAGAAATTTAAATGTACATCTACCAAATCACATGCTAACCCTAACATCAAAAAGTTTTATACGCGTGGGTATAAATATTTATAATAATCTACGTGCTACTTTACGGGAACTATCTATTTATTAATTTGAAACCTGCTTTAAGGAAAACTTAATAAATTCTACATTGGATGTGTTTTTTTTGTAATTTACTTTTGTAATCATATCTTTGTTTGATAGATATAGGTAGTGTTTGTATTTTCTCTTTTGTACTTGTCTTATACCTTTTTTTTTTGGTCAACAGGATGAATAAATTATTATTGGATAATATTGCATTTACTTACTATGATTGTAAAATAGAAAATTAAATAATAACTATTTATGCAAATATAAGACGTGGATTTTATAATTAAATAAATGCCGTAGAATGGATATCAAACTAGCTATCAAATATTCAAAGACCATTTTGGTAATTCCAAGTGTGTATGCTGTTGTTAAAGAACTTTATAGAATACCTAAAGTGATGCTGCTAAACATATCTACTTATAGTACCAATATCAATATTTTAGGTATTCTATAAAGTTGTTTAGCAACAGAGCCTTGTATCGTTTTTTATGCATTTTTTCGATGTGAACTTTTTACAATTTTAAATCACTGCTTTGCCAAGATCGTGAAGTCTTCTTCAAGTAATTCACATCCAAATTTGATTCGTCTATAGTATTGTACACTTCCTAATGTTCCAATTCTTCCACCTCCAAAGCAACCCCATGCCATGATGTTTGCTCCTCCATGGTTCAGTGTTTTTCAAATACACTTGTTTAAGATTTTTTGTTGTGAGGCTTACTTCCGAATAATTCGATTTGATCCATCCTTCCATAACATATTTTTCCAATTATTTACACTCCAGCGTGCGTGAGCTTTTGCCCAATTTAGTCTTTTCCGTTTGTGTGTAGAGTTTAATCGTGGTTTTTTTGCTGCAACGTGACCCCTTAGACCGGCCTTTCTTGGGCTTTCCATTTCGCTTTCTACTATGAAGTCGACCAGTATCTTTCTTTCTTTTAGTTGTCCTTATATTCTTAAAATGTAGTAACACGATATATTAGGCGCGATCAAACTTATGAACGGCAGTGTAATTCCCTTTCTACCAACTGCATTTCAAAATTCAAGTAAGCCAAGCAGAAACAATACGCGTTAGAATCTGTATATTCTCGGAGCAACGGATAATGCATAGCCAGTGGTGTTCTGTTGAATTATATTAGAAATTGTACTGCCGCACTGTTCTTTAGCGATTCTAGTATCCTTGCTCGCAAAACTCGAAACGAACTAATTAAATTAGCGAGAACAAACGAGTGACGCCACCGATGGCTTTCCGAAACGGGGTACCGTGGAAAACCGTGTCGAGAGTTCCTCTTTTGAGGCGCGTAAGGTCATCCTTTGATCTGACATTTTGCTATCTCATCTAAATGGCGGGCGCTCAGTTGTTATTCTAGCTTTCAGTGCGTATTTCGGGAAATGAGATGCAAATTGACAAAGGACAAGAAGATTTCGCTTACATACACCTTCCAGCGGACACGTGGAATTCGAAAATAATGGGTAGTTATTTCCCTTTTAAGCGTACGCAGGGTATGATTTGCGTGGTTAAGCGGTTTTTTGTGAAATTTACTGCGGAGGTCTAATTTGTCTTTAATACGGATTTCTAATTATACGGTTTCCATGTGTTTGCATATCCTGTAGGTTTAAAAGCACTTTTTTGCACCTCTTGGAGCAGTAAAATTGCTACATATTGTTTTTGGTCGGAAAGCTTTTATCATTATACATACCTTTTATTTGTTTTTGGTCTTCAGCTAATTGAACAAGAATGGTAATATAAACGGTGTCCTAATAAGAACGGCAAATTTTAATTCTAAATAAAACATTTTTCGTTTGAAGATATACCGAAATGTTTATTGGTGTATGGAACACCTCCTTCTCCTTCTTCCTCCAATAGTTCCTATCCGTTTCGGATGTTGGCTATCTTAATTTTATTCTTATGAAACAACATATCTGATATTTGATGATTTACTTTCTTTGATGAAATTTTCTGTTACTATTCGTCATAAATGTCGCTAGAATTCACTGAGATAGCGTCTAGTCTTTCCTGTTTAAACTTGAATAATCCTAGGCTTGTTGACATAAACTTTTGACTTCAAAGAACCCCAAAGTAACGACATTAAGTAGACCAATTTTGTTTGCCCAAATAGGAGATTACACGATCAAGGAATGTCTTATGCAATAATGCCATTATTTCTCATTATGCGTGGCAAATTTCACTGCTATGTTGGAGCCAGATGCTTTCCGGATCCATACAATAGATTTGAGGCACAAAAAACCGGATTATTATACTAGGATATGGTTCACCATTAACAGTTGTGCGTTCCCAACAACGTTCTCAAAGAAGAATGGTCTAATAGGGGCCCAAAATCTACACCACACAATGTTACGTTTGTAATCCATTTTCTTTTCATGAAACGTATGGGTTTTCGTTACTCCAAAATTTGATTGTACAAGTTGTGTAGTTTGTTTAAAAAAATATCGGGAAACTGGCAGTTTTCTTAATAAAAGACGGAGTGGAGGGCCAAAAGCGACAACATCTGCAGATGATCGCGAATAGTGGTTACCAGCAAGTTAAATAGACGGCAAACAGCCCCGGAAATCACCGCGGAATTAAATGTTGGTGGCCAAAAGCTAGTCAGTGTTTCTACAATCAAACGTCGCCTACAGAAAGCCGGGCTCCATGGACGTATTGCGATGAAAAAGCCATTACTACGCAAACAAAACAAACAAAAGCGACTTAAATGGGCTCGTGAACACCAACACTGGACCATAGAAGAGTAGAACAACGTCCTATGGACGAATGAGTCCAAGTTTGAGCTGTTTGGAACCCGAACGCATATTCGTAAGAACTGTGGGTGAACTTACCAGAGAAGAGTGTATTGCTGCTACCGTGAAGCATGGTGGAGGTTCTGTCATCCTTTGGGGCTGTTTTGCTGGCACTAGTGTAGGGGACATTGTGAAAATTGATGGTATATTAAAAAAAGAAGGCTACCGCGAAATTTTGGAGAACCACGCAATACCTTCCGGAATTCGACTTTTGGGTCAAAATTTTATCTTCCAGCAAGATAATGACCCAAAACATTCCTCTAAATTATGTAAAGACTATCTACGCCATTTAGAATAGGAAGAAACTCTCAAAATTATGGAATGGCCTCCCCAATTAGATGAATCCAATCGAGTTACTATGGGAAGAACTAGATCGGGGAGTACGGAAATCGGCTCCGACATCAGCTACTGACGTGTGGAACAAATTGCAATCGAGTTGGATTTCAATAACACAAGAAACTCTGGCAAAACTTATTGCGAGAATGACTCGATTGTGTGCTGCAATTATTAAATCAAGAGGAGGTCACATAGATGAAAGCAAAATTTAAATTAAACGTTTTAATTTTCACATTTATTTAATATATTTTTATTCATGTACGTGTATCTGTACATAAGAAATAACTTCAAACTTTGTCTCATCGGGCCATAGCACCCTTTTCCAATCATCAACTATTTTTTCGGAAATTTGACGTATTGAATAACCTTCTTGATGAAATACAATAATTACAGAGCACTTTTCTAATTTTGTCGGTTTTCCTCCCGGCATTTTAGTAACTTTAATCAGGTTCACACAAGAAGTTGCGCTCTTAATACTAACGCACCCACAAGCAGGTTTATTTAGAAACTAAAGAATTTATCCAGGCCCAATATACTTTCGGATGGCCTGTTCCTACTGTTTGTACTAACTATATTTACACAATTATTATTCTTTCCGTGACTATACTCATGATTGTACAAAAATTTTAGACAACAACTGTACTTGTACCGAACTACTCGTAACTAACACAATACACAGTCCAACAAAACTTGTATTACGTATTTATTTATTGCAAACACAACGCCTACACTAAAGGGTATTTATTGGTGGAATTAGAACCAAAGGTGAATTTCTCACCTGCAATATTGTAGCAAAAGTAATCTTATTTGTGGTAGTCACTATATTGGGTCATAAAATATAATAGGTTTTTAATCATTCTCTAATCGATCTTGTTGGAAGTTTGCCTGTACAATTAATAAAGAATAAATGTCATAAAGGACCTAATATAGAGGTTATTTATATATAACAGCAATTATATTATGTTTTAGTAGAGTTTACAACATTTTACTGGGTGTCCGAACTAATATGGACGGTAGTGTATATAAACTCTCTGTGAATAGAAAGAGAAGGTAACATTCCACAGGAGCCACACTGAATGTTAAGATGCCAAGAGACCATATAATGAAATAAAGACAAGGTAGATTATTATATTCATATTCAAAAGAAATACTTTAAACATTAATTATGTTAAAGTACGTATAATATCTAATAAGAACTTGATTTTGCAAAGGTGGATGCTAAAGAATATAATACTTATAGATACAAAGACCTATTTCAAATAGTTTTGAAAAAAATTGATTTTGTTAAGAAATAAACGAATAAATATTTTTAACGCTATGTACAACACCGAAATCTCACGATCAACACAGTGCAGAGGCCAGTTACTAACTGATGAATATCACGGTCAATATTGTTCGGACTGACAGTATATGCAAGAACGAATCTCTCTTTCTCGTTTCGGACTCACTTTCCTTTCTAAGTTCGAAAATCGTTTATGAGCCAGTGTCTTCACAAGACGATTTACTAATACTCGTTGATAGGAGGGTATGGCGCTAATTAGATGGATACCTGCCGGGCTCTATTCTAAATGCTGAAACAATTAGTTGTTAACGATTATTTTATTGCTTTGAGCTTAATTAAATTATAAGTGTTGAAATTGTTACGTAATTTTAACTCGAACTCAAATTTTCAACGTGAATTTTGAAGAATTATTTTAGTTTTTATTATAGATCAAATTTCATGCAAGTAACGTGACTATAATTACATAATCCGTGGTTTTAAAATTGTTATAGACGTTTCATGACTGCGGTTGTGTTACGTTTTTCACAGACACAAACCCGCAAAAACATCTTTAAAGCTACAAGTAATATTTCCAACTTATTCCTCTACGTTCTTGCGTCACCATGGCACATACAAAAATCTCGTAAAAATGTTTTATTTCCAGCCGCCGCTTTCAAACACGAATTTAACTCATGTTTTACGCGTTTCTTTTTCAAATAAACCTCATTATGTTTATACAACTTTTATCTTCGCGCCTATTTCGGTACGTCATTGTGGCATCGAAAGGGCCATTAGAAATGAATTTATTTCGGGAGATATCACCATAAAAACGGAACGTGAATTCGCCTTCTGTGAACGTCTACATTTTGGCCTACTGCACGCGCGCCGTTAAAGTACAATCGTTTTTCTTTTTCGCATCCGTACGGCCGAAAGTTTTCAATTTAATAAAACTCCCGTTTACAATTTTTGATACAAACCCGTACCGTAATCGGCGCGTAAGTTATCGTTATTTCCTCTCGGGTTCCATGGAAGAAGTTTCGGTCATTTACGCCGATCTCGGAATCTGCGATCCCTCGCGCATATACTGCGGACGTGCTCGAACCTGTCTTGAAAACCGAACCGTTTATTTCTATCGCGGATCTGTTACCCGTATAAGTTTACGTATAACGTTTTAGGGTTGAAATAGGTGCGACAGGTTCATATGAATAATGAAGTTAATACGAAAAGTCATTGGTAGGAAAACGTATGTTGCGCCCGAAAGGTTACGAACACGTAGTTCCTTTGCGTGGTGATTGATATTATAGCGTATACGTTTGGAGAAGTAAGTTTTTATTTATTTATATACAGTGGCGGCCATATAAATAGCACAGGTAAACTGATATGAATGAATTGATAAATTTGTAAATGTTGGCAAGTGATTTATTTAGGTTAGCTTAATAAAAATGTAGTAGATGGGATGCAGTTTATAATAAACGCATAATATTTTATAAACTTCAAGATAAACAAATTAAAAAAATAATTGTACTTGTGTATTGAAATAGCACACTTAATAACACACATTTAATAACATTGTTGGAAACCACTTAACACATGGGCTGAAAAGTCCCGGGCCTAACACATAGACGACGCTAGTTTTATTGCAGTCACCTTTCTCTCAGTTAGTACTAACCTTCAAAAGACAGCTGTTAAAATTTCATGATATTCTATTCATTAGTTTGTGAGTTATTGTGCTAAGAGTCACGTTACTTTTGTTATTTTCAAAACAATGGATCAAAAACAATTTCGTGTTTTAATTTTACACTGCTTCTTGATGGGAAAAAATACCGTTCAAACGAAGCAATGGCTTGAAAAGTGTTATGGGGATTCCGCTCCATCAGAAACAACAATAAAA
This sequence comes from Trypoxylus dichotomus, assembly GCA_023509865.1. NCBI lineage: Eukaryota > Metazoa > Arthropoda > Insecta > Coleoptera > Scarabaeidae > Trypoxylus > Trypoxylus dichotomus. The sequence goes on from CM042081.1 coordinate 44,935,570, forward strand.
CGTTGGTTTGCTAACTTCAAACGTGGTCGTAGAGACACCGATGTGGACGTCCAAATGAGGCGGTAACACCAGAAAACATCAAATATATCCACAAAATCGTTTTGAATGATCGAAAAGTGAAGTTGCGTGAGTTAGCTGACATCGTAAAGATATCATAAGAGGGTATTGGCTTTATATTGCATGAGCATTTGACTATGAGAAAGCTCTGTTCAAGGTGGGTGCCGCGTTTGCTCACTGTTGACCTAAAACAAGAACGTGTTGATGATTCTGAGCAGTGTTTGGCCATGTTTAAACGTAACAAACCGGAATTTTTGCGTCGATATGTGACAATGGATGAAACATGGATCCATCACTTCACTCCGGAATCAAAACGATCGTCATCTGAGTGGACAGCAACTGGTGAACCTCGTCCAAAGCGCCCGAAAGCACAACAATCGGCTGGAAAGGTTATGGCCTCGGTATTTTGGGATGTGCGTGGTGTAATATTCATCGACTATCTTGAGAAAGGAAATACCATCAACAGTGAATATTATATAGCGTTATTGGAGCGTTTGAAGGCCGAAATGGTAAAGAAACGACCGCATATGGCAAAGAAAAAAATTTTGTTTCATCAAGACAACGCACCGTGTCACAAGTCAATCAAAGCAATGGCAAAACTACATAAATTGAACTTCGAATTGCTCCCACATCCACCGTATTCGCCAGATTTGCCTCCCAGCGACTACTGGCTGTTGGCAGACCACAAGAAAATGCTCGCCGGTAAGAAATATCGCACGAATGAAGAGGTTGAAAGGCTGAAACGGAGGCCTATTTTGAGGCAAAAGATAAATCGTTCTACAAAAGTGGCATTGAAATGTTAGAACGGCGCTGGAATGATTGCGTTGCTCTTGATGGAGATTACGTCGATGAATAAAGCTAATTTTGAACCAAAAAAACCGTGTTTTCTTTGTTAGGCCCGGGACTTTTCAGCCCATGTGTTACAAGCCAACCCTGCTGGACATTTTCTCGGCACACTTTCAACTAATTTTTTACATCTCTCCACAGGAATGTTATGCCTGGCTTGTTCAATGGTATTCCATAATACGTCTAATGACGCTAGAAATTTAGATTTTATAACAGCCTCAACATCCCCCCGTCGATTTCCTATGGGGTTTAAATCAGGGCTTTGTGCAGGCCATTCTAACACTCGAATCTGTTTCTTCTGCAGCCACTGTTTCACGCTCCTCGCCGTATGCTTAGGATCATTGTCCTGTGTTAAACTCCAGGTTACTGGAAGAAATTCATCAGAATACGGTTCCATCACGTTTTCTAAAATGTTGCGATATACATACTTGCCCATACCATAACAAACAATTCCTCCGCCGTGTTCCAATGCTTCACCTAGGGTTGAATGTAACATACTCATTTTCATATCTCATCATGACATGATCCAATTCCGGAAGTAGTTCACTTATTTCCGACTCAGACCGTGGAAGCCGTACGTAGTCTTAATAACACGTTAATTTAAAAAATGGTAAGTGCACCACTTGTTTGGTACAAAATAACTCGAACCGTAACTCTGTAATAAGATTCCGCTACAGAATAGACAACTGTGCTACTTATATGCCTGCTAGAAAAGTGAAATTAATTTTGTTTTCTGTTGTGTTCTGGAATACGTAACTAGGAGAAGTACACGCAACCTTCTCGGGGACTCTCCCGCCGGCTTAATAAAAATTTTAACGGGAACAGCCTGAGCGGTTAATTCAGATGAAATTTGATATTAAGGGTTTGGCCTACTCTAAGTTCGAATTTATCTCCCACAAAGCTCTTATGGGATGTAGTTGATCGAAAGGCCAAGCAGAATACGAAACACGTACGGAAATATTTATGCAGCGGTCATCAAAGCTAAATAATGAATAAATATCATTATGCTTGAATTAATTTACTTTAATTTGACAACAGTCACTTATGTTGTATAAATTCATTAATAATCACAATAAAATTTTATTGCATATGTTCGTTTTTGTAAATTCCGTGCTAGTTCCAAACTTTTGGACGGCAGTGTACTTGTTCGAGCTAAGGTATCAATATACTACTTTGTATGTTCTATATGACATACAGAGTGGAACATTTTGTGCACAAAGTCAAACAAGAAGGAATTGACGCGATACCATAGAATTTCATTGGTAAATATTATTGGTCGTTAAGTTCAGTATACAAAAACTTAATAGTGGGTCTAAATCTGATTGTAGTTTGACTAAATTTTACCTACATCTTGCGATTAATACATTATTTCAGTGAGTACGTATATTATAATCCAAAACCACTTGTCAATAGTCCTAGAAGCAAAAAACAGATAAGAAAATAAATTTGCGAACCATGTATTAACATGGTCAGTTTAGTCGGTCACCACCAATGTAAGAAATTGCTTATTTGGCTTTCGCAAATTCTGTATTTATAATTCACAGCAAAAAGGTAAATATTGACTGCATGGATTGCTTAATCACACTTTTCTCTAGGTAGTTTTTTTTTAGAATGTTTAATTTACCTTAGCTGCATTTACATAGTCCCAAAAGTCATTTTCAAAATAAAAATGCATAAATGCCATATTTTTTTAATACAGTCGTTAGGAATTTATTTCTTAAAAATTATATGTTCTGTTATTATGCTCTCACTCTTCTAAGCGCGAAGCAAAATTTTAAAGAACTGCTCCGCGATAGCCGCCATTTCTCTTTTTAATTTATTCAGAGGGTGCGGAGTGTTGCTGTATATCTTTGATGAGCTAAACCCACCGCGTCTGAGATGTCTGTCCATCTTCTCAGAACCAAATGTTCCAAATAAAACCATTAAAATCTTGAAAGGCTGGCGTCAAAAAATTATTAATCACCTTCACATATTACCCGGAATTTACGGTTACTGTACAACCTCTGCCATCTGCAAAAAACTACGGGCCGATAATTCCTTGCTGCAACGTTGGAGCCCAAACAGTAACTTTTGGCGAGTGGAGCGGCCTTATATGCTTCTGTTTTGGATTTGAACTCCAATAACGGCAGTTCTGCCTGTTTACATGGCCATTAAGTTTAATATGCTCCTCATTTGAACAAGTTTTGTAAAATCGCGCACATAGCACACACGCTTCGCCGACGCCGACTAGCGATTTGCATACCCTCCACTTCCCACTCAATAGAAACAAATCGAAAATGGCTTTTGGATCACCCAGTATACATTCCACGTATTTGATTTCATTATGCTTTCATGGCTGCATCTTTGATCATCAGAGACCATTATAGCAGTTGTACCATGTATGTTCCTTTAATTGATGTAATTCTAATTCAATACTCAAAAATTCTTGTTTGTACACGACTTATAAGTACCCGTACTACAAAGCCGATCATCATATCTATTTTTAACTCTAAATTGCCGTATGATAAATCTTATGTTATCTGATAAATGATACAAAATTACTATAAAGTATTGCTATGTTCAGATACCGAGCTTCGTGCCGAGATGAATCAGTTAATTCTGGTACCTTTGGCGTTTTGAAGTATTCTCCTAATTCAGGTGCCTATCTATATTTTAATTGGCGCCGTATTTCCCTTTTCTTATCTTTTTAATGAACAAACACTGTATAGGCAATCTCAAATAATATTGCAAGCATGGGAATCTCTAAATTAGGTGAAATATTCTTTAGGATTAGTAGGTTTTAGTTGTTTTCGAATTTAGTCCATCTGGATTATTTTCTAAAAAGAGAGGATAAAGAGAATTTATGTTTTTGGGTTGAAATAATGTTGTAGTTACGTAAGTCTGGCATAAGCCTTCTTCTGGGCTGCTGCATAATGCAACTATGCTTTCCTGGTAAGCCTCAAGAACTCTGTGCAGCTCTTATGGGTAGGAGATAAAAAATACAAAATGTATCCCACTGAATATTAATAGTAAACAATTTTTTAGTGGAAAATTATTTTTCTTTTTGTAACTACGTTCTCTAGTTCCTAATTATATGACTGTCACTGTACTTTGTACTCACTTCAAGGAGTATTTATTTAAATCGACATACGGTTTTCATTGCCAAGTGTTTGTAAATTCTGAAATAATTTAAATTCGTAACTTCCTGCGTGTCTGGTTACTTCTTCCTTATACGATGATTTATTTCGAAATACGTATTTTTTATTGTTAATATGTATGTATTCGTATCATTACAAATTGCAAATATTTATTTAGCTAGTAATATAGCGTTAATATAAACATACATACTACGATGTCATTTACTACAGTCCAGATTAGGTAATCTTATCAGTGTGGAATGCACGATATCGCAATTACACTCTTATAATTGTCATATGAGAATTTATCACTTGCTTATGTTTATCGTTCGCTATGACACACGCGAATGATGTGTAATCTTCGACACAGATATGACAACGTTTATCTTTCATTTGCATATATGCATGCAATTAGAAGTAAGTAAATGGGTCAATGATGTATATGTGTACTTATTAATAAGTTGGATATTTGAAGAATCATGATCATGACTATAGTTCAACTGCATGGCAAATCTTACATTATAATATACACTATCGCTCATAATAGTATGGACATTTCCTATTTCATGCAAAATTTGACGCTTGCTGCGAAACTTTAAACAAAACAATTATAAGAAAAATCTTTAATTCATCTATGACTTGTACATGTGTACACAAAGGAGCAAGTAGTAATGGACATTAGAAAACATAAAGTAAGTTACACTTTCTACAGTGGCATACGCATCTTGACATGTTTTAGATGACTTCAATTTTTCGCAAAAAAACATAGGGTGTACCCCTTTGAAATTTCTTCGCAATTTCGCTCATCGGATTTAGTTCAAGGCTCACTGAATGCTATCTCCAATCATACAGAATACTATTCTAAAACCAAAATTGGCACAAGAAAACTGATCTAGACGGTATTCATTTCTTAAGATTTGAGAACATGTGAAAAGTGTAATAACTAAAGCCTCAAATATATAGTATATATATATATATATATATATTGCTTTTATTTGATTTATAAATAAAAGCATTATATATTACCTTTTGGTAGAGTTTACATTTTACTGGGTGTCCGAACTAATATGGACGGTAGTGTACATAAGTGGAAAGCATTATTTGCATTGCCGTTTTGATGTTTTTGATAAACGTTTTCATTCTCTTTTTTTTAATCCTATGTCCTTTATACCTTGCGATGTCGGACTATTTATTTTCTTATTTTTATCTTCCACAGGTTCCTGTCCTGAGCCAGTTGTCTGGCTTCAATCCATCCCATACTTCTCTTTTCCAATGTTCTATACACCTGCTCCTTCCAGGTGTTTCGGGGTCTACCTATTCTGTTTTTGCCCTCCGTTTTAGCTTCAAATATCCTCTTTGTGATTCGATCTTCTTCCATTCTGTGTAGATGTCCAAGCCATCCCAGTTGTCTCTCTTCTATGACCACTTCTACTGGTTTGATACCCAGGCTATTTGTGATTGTCGTGTTTCTGATTCTGTCTCTTCTAGTTACTCCTTCTATTCTTCTTAGGAATCTCATTTCCATGGCCGTAACTCTGCTTTTGATTCTATTCGTGGTTATCCATGACTCACTACCATATGTTAATGTTGGTCTGACCACTCTTTTAGATACCTCTGTCTTTATTTTTTTTGGTATTTCTTTTTTATCCAGAAATGAATTTCTCAATATGTTATATATTTTTGCGGATTTCCCTATCCTCTCATTTACCTCTTTCTCTATTCTCCCATTGTCTTCAATGATTGTTCCTAAGTAGTTGTAACTTTTAACTTGTTCCAATGCTTTTTTCCCGATTTTGATGCTATGTTTTCTTTCCTCTGCTGCTATTATCATTGTGTTTGTTTTCCTCGTGTTTATCTTTGTTAGTTCTTCTTGGTATATCTTCAAATTTTGCTGTGATGTCTCTTCTGAGTGTGCTATCAGTACCATATCATCTGCAAACATTAGTTCCTGTACGTTAATTGCATTCATTTTCCAGTTTCCTACTTTCATATTTTTTCCGTTTTGTTTAGCTTTTTTAACAGCGTCGTCTATTAACATAGAGAATAACAATGGGCTCAATACGCATCCCTGTTTTAATCCAATTTGCGATTCGAATTCAGCTGATTCTGCATTGGAAGTTCTCACCTTATTCTTATTGCTTTTATACAATGCCTTAATCATCTCTATCATTCCTTTCTCTAAACCTCTCCTTTCCAGGCTCTGCCATACATCTTCTCTTCTTACCCTATCAAAAGCTTTTTTAAGATCTATAAAACATATATGTATTTCCTTTCCTTTCCCTATTAGTTTTTCTCCTAATTGTCTGATTACAAATATTAAGTCCTGGGTGCTTCTTCCTTTTCTAAATCCATGTTGAGTATCTTCTAGTGTTGTTTCCAGTTTCTCTCGGAGTCTTTTTTCTAGTATTCTTGTCAATACTTTTCCTGGGATGCTAGTTAATGGTATTCCTCTATAGTTTGAGCATTTCTTTTGGTAGAGTTTACATTTTACTAGGTGTCCGAACTAATATGGACGGTAGTGTACATAAGTGGAAACCATTATTTGCATTGCTGTTTTGATGTTTTTGATAAACGTTTTCATTCTAAAGACATTTTTCCTGTATTAAAACTGCAATATCACTAAATAAATTTGTACGTAGACACACGTGTTATTATATAACATAACCACAACCACATTTAATAACAAGAAAATAATTGCTGACAAATTTGAGTTGAATATAATCAAACACTCCGACATTATACGAAGAGCGTATTGTATCTTTTCTTTTCCATCAACTACAATATGTATATATATGTGTGTATATATGTATATATAAAGCTATTCTTTACGGATTATATAGAAATGCCCATAAAACTTTGTACCCGCCATTCTAACAAGGATGATAACATTAACAGTTTTTACAAGGGTACAAACTATTAAAAAATTACAAAGTTGTTATGAATATCGTTATAATTCAACGTGTTTAATTTCACGATTTTGAAAAGTAATATTCCATTTTCGTTATTTATCAATTTAGTTCTTTAATTAGTAAATTGGGTAAATATTTTGTTACAATTTAAAGTGTCCATTCTATTATGAGCGGTAGTGCATGTGCATGTAAGTGAAACGGTTGTTTGTATTCAGTAATGAATAGACAAGATTTGTTTATACCAGTGAGAAACGAATTTACTTTTCTGAATTCTGTTAAAATACGCACGTTATGTGATTTGAGACAATTATGAAAAGCAAAAGGGATGCATTCTAGAAAAAAATATGTCAATTAAAAATGATGGTATTGTAATTTCACCTTCCAAATTTCCTTTGTTACATATCTCTTTGTAATAAATAATGGGCAATCATAAATCGTTTTTGTGGAAATGGTTATTTGTACATAATAAAAAACTAACTGCAAAAATCCACTGATAGAATTTTTGTTCAACAGCGTGGTAGCAATTTTTGGTATATATACACGACAAACAAGAGAATTCTTAAAACAACTGCCTTCATCCACAAGTAATAGTAAAAGAAAATATTAAAAAGTCATCTTCCATAAAATACCTCTTTAATTCGTCATCCAACCAAAACATTTAGGAAAGATTAAAAATCTAACATTGTCGTGAATACAAAGAAGAAAGGATTCTTTTCCATTATGTCCGCCGAAGCGGTTCAACTATGTCTAGAGGTTCGGTAACAGCAAAGAACGTATAAAAAATTCATTCGAATAAGTAACACGAATGCAAGGGTAGCCCCGGGAGACCGTAAATTTAATATTCCTTAAAGCACTCTGGGAAGCATCGAGTTTCTATTCGACAAGTACCGTACTCCATCAAAGCCCCAAACATCGAAGGTAGTAACCATGTTGTAGTATATACGGGTAATGTTAACCTTGGATTTGATAAGCTAGTTACAAAGGGTAGATTTTTATGTAAAGTAAAATTGAAAATTATAATGGATAATAGTAAGGGTTTTACTATTGCATTGTCAACAAAGTAATTGGCGATTTTAAACATAGATACGAGTAGTGTTTCTTTTATATTTTCTTTTATTTTAATATTACAATTGGCTTTTGCTAGCTGTGCATCTTAACTTCCTTAATTTTTTTATGAAATTTGCTTGTGTGGGTACAATTTTAACATGGAGAACAAAGTTGTTCATTTTCATCATATTTTGCTTTATTATTTCTGAAAAGAAAAGAACGCAACATACGCTTCTAAAAAGTTAAAGAGAGCGGTAATGAAGCTCTAAAAGAATGTCAGTGCCGGAATTGGTTTAATAAATTTCGTTCTGGTTATTTTTCACTCAAAGATTAACCATGAACTGGTAGGCGAAACGAAGTTAATGATGATCAAATCAAAGCCATAATTGATTTGAATTGTCATATCTCTGTCCAAAGGTTAAATGAAACTTTTTTAAAACAAAAACTGGAGTCTGTAAGAAACTATAAAGTGTTTCGAATAGCAGCTAGATACGTTTGAACATTTTCAGTCAAGCTGTTATTTAACTATCAATATTGCCTGCAATTTATCACCGCAACACTGGCAGCTCAAGTTAAAAATTTTATTAACCCAACACACGTTGATGGGCACCAAAAGAAAGTGCTTTATCTCTGTTCGATATTGGCGCCGAAACTTTAAGAACCGAGACTTGTATTCGTTAACGTTTACGTTAAGGACATGACGCTCGTTTTAATATCGTCTATATTGCCGGGCATTACCAGGTCGATGTTACTTCGTTTTCTTTACTTTACCGCTTATAGTCGTCTGTGGATGAAGCTCGAATATGGTCCTCTTTATATCCTTCATAAAGAGACATTTTTATTAAAGTTGGTGTTGGCGTAAGGAACTGATATGAGATGGTACGTAATGTATGTAAGTTCTTTGTCCTTTTCTTAATTGCAAACATACAGTTAGGTCTACGTACGTAATAAAAGTAGCTACTTTTCGATTGAAAGAAACTCTTTATATTTTCGACAACGTGCAGCACCAGTTCTCACAGTATACTCGCTTCTACGATATTATTTTTTCTGTTAGGAATACGAGGGGAGGTCCAGAAGTTCGTGGAATGGAGGGGATGGAGTGGGGATAGGGGCGCTCGCTAGGTGTCATTCTGATTGGCGACTCATCATTAGTATATAAGTTAAATTGCGGCCCGATAGCGTCAGTCGTTTACGAATAGTTGCCTGCTAAGCAAGTCAATCCGGAAGAAAACTGAAACTATGGAGGAAATTGAACACTGTGCTGTGATAATGTTCCTTACAAAGCAAGGAAAGAACGCTCAAACCATACTGAATGAAATGGAAACCGTTTATGGTGAACAGTGCCCTAGTAAATCAATGATTTATAAGTGGCATGGTCGGGAGTCGATTGAAGACGACCCCCGCTCAGGACGGCCAGTTGAGGCCACCACATCAGACATCGTCGAAAAAGTGCAAAAATTTCTACTGCAAGATGCCCGTTTGAAGAAAAAACAATTATCTGCAATAGTTGGAGTATCAGATACCACCATTTTGCGTATCCTATATGACCGCCTGGGTATGACAAAAGTCAGTGCAAGATGGGTACCGAGAATGCTCACGCCGCTGCAGAAACAGCAGCGCGTCTGTGCGTCCAAACAATTTTTCGAGCTGTGGATACAAACCTGCACAGATTTTGGAGCGGATTGTTACCGGAGATGACACATGGGTTCATCACTTTGAGCCTGAGTCCAAACAGGAGTCCATGCAATGACATAAAAAAGGGGACACCACCGCCAAAGAAATTCAAAGTGTCAGAATCGGCTGGAAAGTTGATGGCTACTGTTTTTTGGGATTGTGAGGGGATATTATTGATTGATTACAAAGAAAAAGGTAGGAGCATAACCGGTGAATATTACTTAGCGATATTAGAAAAATTAAAGGGGGCCATCAAGGAAAAACGTCGAGGAAAATTGACCAAGGGTGTGTTGCTCTTGCAAGACAATGCGTCGGTTCACAAGAGCAAAGTTGCCATGGCTGCTCTGCACAAGCATGGCTTTCAATCAATAGTCCATTCACCCTACAGTCCAGACTGGCACCTAGTGATTTTTATTTGTTCCCCAATTTAAAAAAAGACTTACGTGGAAGAAAGTTTTCTGACGACAATGAGGCAAAGGAGGCAATTTTGGCACATTTTGAGGCGAAAGATAAAAAATATTTTTATGATGGTGTAGAAAAATTAATTCATAGATCTAATAAATGTATTGTGCTTAAGGGTGATTATATTGAAAAGGAAAGATAGATTTATTGTTTTATTTTATTTAAAACCCTTTCATTCCACGAACTTCTGGACCTCCCCTCGTATAACATAAAATTCACTATAAACTCAAGTATAAATTTTATTGCCTTTCCATACAAATATCGAAAATTGCCCTGCGCTTACAGCATACCTGCTTATCCGTTCATTTATCGTATTCTTGAGTATTATAGGATTACGATTTCTAGGTATTCTTTTCTATTTATTTGTTGGTATAGTATTTGTCAGATTCAGGTAAATGGCAAATATAATTACAGTTAAAAGTATAGCTATAAGTATAAGCTGCTTTTTTTCCGAAAAAAAAAAATTCAAATTTACCCAACAATTGCTTGCGTATAGTTGTTCAAATTTAATGCATAAATTACAGGTAAAATCTCGAGAAAATTGAGTGAATTATTTGGAATCCTGCGCGATTGGGTTTTCGTATGCCGAACGAACAGGTCTAAGCATTTATAGGCGCACATTTTTCAAACAAAATATTACGTCATGCGAGAAGAAAAGGGGGAAATATCTTCTTACAATATATCCGGCTCTACCTTTGGTTTTTTTTTCGATTACGGAATCAATGCGCCATAAATAATGGAGGGCCGCAGCGTTGTGTACCGGACCGAGCGATAGACGGATTATATGTTGCTCCTATATCCCACCCTGTTACCGGAGGACGTTCGTTGGTAGAAGAGAGATCCGTCAGTGAAAATTGAATGCACGGCGAAAAGAATTACGGGCGCTGAGATGCGGTGATGTATCGCATTGGAGAACTCGAGCATATAAATCCTTCCTTTATTTCGCTACGGCCATGCTACGGCCGGAATAAATGGTACGACGTTGCGGATGTTTTTCTAAACATCTTTCTAATGGACTGTGATAATTAACAACCACTTTGGTGCCTGAGCAGGGAAGATAAAGAGTGCAAAAACAAGTGCGCTTTTTGAAGTAGCTAGCGCTTAGATGTTTTTGCTTGTGTTCTCGTTTACGTTGGTAAGGTTGACTAGCTAGAATTAACTTCGCAATCCAGGTTTTCTCCGCAGTATGTATCCACGTATTAACGACGTATTCGGAATAGTTGTTCACGTGTTTAGACCCCAGTATTTACTTGGGGATGGTAGTCCAGAATTTTTGCAAGTAATTCCCTTTGTAGGATGTTATTAGAGGGAAATGTTACAAAGAAACATGCTCAAAGTTTTTGTATTAAGATGAATATGCGTTTCGAAACTACTGGTTTTAACCATAATTCGGCATAATTTAACCAACATTGAAGTTTTGAACAAATACAATAATTACTATTTATTAATAAGCATAAAGAAACAAATACATCAGGAAAATAGTTGACCTATACTGGAATCAATCTGTTTCCGCTAGGAGTCGAGAACGACATAACAGAAGAGACAAATATACTACGAGGTATAAAGCAGGGATGCATTCCCTTTCCATTACTGTTTAATATATACTCAGAGCACATATTCAGGGAAGCTTTAGAATACACAGAATCTGGAATTCTTCTGAATGGAGAAGGACTAAATAATGTCCACTATGTATACCATGCAGTTATTTTCGCTGACAGCTTGGAAGGATTACAACAACTTATGTATAGAATAACATATCACAGCCAATTGTATGGTCTAGACATAAATGCCAAGAAGACAAAATTAATGGTCACTAGCAAAGAAAATAATTGACAGCTCTTATATTACAATAAATCAAAAACGGATAGAACGAGTGAGCAGTTTTGCCTATCTCGGAACAACTGTAAATCAGAATCGAAAAAGCCGGATTTACTTATAATAACATGAAAAGTCTGTTCATAAACCATGTCGTAACATTAAACACCAAGATAAAACTCCTACGCTGCTATGTGTTCTCCATTTTATTCTACGGGGTAGAAACATGGACGCTTACAGAAGCCACAACAAGGAAATTGGAAGCATTTGGGATGTGGTTATATGGCAGAATACTAAAAATACCGTGGACGAAACACATAACAAAAATGAGAATGATCGGAAAAGAAAAAGGAGTGGTTAATACCGTTAAAATTCGAAAACTGCGGCATTTAAGACACATAATAAGAAATGAGAACAGATTTCATCTATTGCAGAATAATTGGTACCAGACGAAGTTCTTGATTGAAAAATCTCAGAACCTGGTTCAGTATGATCTTTTAGAATACTTTCTAAAAATTGCACATGGGAGCATTTAAAAAAGAATTTAAAAAATCTTACACTACTTAAGAACGTAAACTCGTATAGAGAATTAGACGCGTACGAAACAATATGTATGAAAAAGAAGGGAAACTTATTGAACAGAGAACCACCCCCAATTGCACACTCGAGTTTGATGGATTTATTACCATAGGCCCTGTTAAAGATACGGTTCGCTTTCGGTCCATCCTTCCCCGAAAATAGGCATTAGACCACCGACTAGATTGTAAATAGACATATGTTTTAGAAATTTTAGAGCCTGCCTAGAAAATAATTTGCATGTGTGATACAGTTTCTACTTTCAGTCGATAACACGGTTGACAATGAGAGCCCACGTGCTCTGGAAACGCTGCGTTCCGCATAATTAATAAATTTGTGTGAGTGGAGTTTACTGCTATACCTGTGAATAACTGACCAGCTTTAAGGCTAAAAGACATCCATAAAACTAGATTATTTTGAATGAATTAAATTAAGTTTTAGTTCTAATAAGTAACAAACCGATCCTCCAATTTGCTTGGGGAATAGGTTGTTCACAATATCGTGTAAATTGAAATCGTTACGTTGTGTATGAAATACCAAATCAAAATACCTACTGTTTATTCAATACCTTCTCTAGGTGTATAAAAATGTTTCTTCTTCAGATTTAATGTCAGTATTACCAAACGAGCCATACTAAATATGAATATAGAAACCACAAGTTCTTATTTTTGGCAAACGAAAGATTTGTGTGAATAAGTAATAAAGTTTTTCATCGACAATATCCACATTCCTATAACAGAATAAGTTCGCAATTTGTGACTTTCCCTGGATAATTCCTTTCCGTATAAAGATCAAAACTCACAAGGAAACGTAGCCAACTTGAAGATTTAGAAGTTAATGAAACTTGGGTAGTATGTAGACCGTATAGGACCGTGTAAGATACTGGTTTGCATTTATGCTAGAAAACGTTTTTGGAGGATGAAAGCACTGGCTAGTATCAGTCATCACACACGGCACAATTAGTCGCGTGATACAGATTCTATAATTAAAAAAAAAGTAATTGACTACCTGAAATGAGATTAGCAATATAAGTACATACAGAGGTGTATAACGCGTATTCAAATTTGCAGCATCGATCTAGATACCAAGATAAAAATGCATAGGCACGTTTCGATGCCCAAGTGGATATAATCGCAAAGAAAACAAGTATACATCGTTTTGTATGATGGGCATTATTTGTTTTACTTTTTATGCGCTTTAAACAGAAATTGTATAAAATTTTAATGCGCTGTCTTTAAAGTTGCTAAACGGCTGCATGTGTAGATGATTTTTATGAATACCTAATAAGAAATAATTAACCAAAAGCCCCCTCCCACCCTCTCCGCCGCTCCTCCAGATGAGCTTTTCACCGAACTATAAACATACTGCCTGCATACCACCCAAGTTTCATTAAATTCCGAACTTGTACCTTCTGGTAGCCTACATGTACTACCGTCCATAAGCTTAGAAGCAAGGCGAAATTACTTTAAAATAATACAACTGGTAGGCATATCGTGAAATCGCTTATCCCTATTATAAATTATTGTATACAAATACGTATATAATTGTTTCACATAATCTGTAGAGCTCAAACATTTAGATACAAATTTCACCCGAATACATTTTATTACCGTTTTCCCAGAATACGACTATTGTTTGAGGGGGATGCATCGGTTGCAAAAAACCGTTTTTAAAACGCGCGCATAAAGAGAAAATTAATATGGACACGAAAACCTGCATAGAGCTCTTATGGAATGACTACCGCATACAAATTCTAATTGAAATTGCTTTTGTAAAGTAAATTGAGTTCGTAAGCATAATAATATGACTAGTTATAATTTCTAGTAGGTACACAAATGTTTTTCTATTGAAAATATGTCGTTTACTTTTTAATTAAACTTTAATGTAGATTTTCCAAGACGGCCTTAAACTTATGAGCGGTAGTGTATGTATATATTTAGTACCATTTTCTCTTGTAATAATTTATACAGCAACGTAACATATTCGTGCATATCCACGTTATAATATTCCATTCGATTAAAATTTCATCCAAGAATTTAATTATAACATTCTTCGTAATTAAGCTAGTGTGGGAATTCCTTACATTTAGCTACAGGCAACGGTTGAATAATTACCGTTCTCGCTAACGTTAAGAAAACCTATAAAATGAACGCTGCGTAGTTATCCGAAATGCATGCAAAAAGGGATCACATTATGCAAAATATAAATACCGCAGTAGTATAACGTCGAGTAATATACCGAAGTACTTCGTGAAAATATCTAAGCTTCGTTGTGGCTTCAATGGTACTGTAAAACAACCAGATAAGGCAGGTGTTATTCAATACGGTAGACAGCATAAAATATGCTCCTCCTGCTATTTTCCTGCGGCACAATAGATACCTATATATCTCAGCGTATTCTGATGTAAGGTGTATTATTTTATTTATTTTAAGATACGTATATACAATGCCTTTGAAACAGGTTGAAGTGTTCCTGTTTTGAAACGTTTCACCACATACAAAGAGATTTAAGTTGATTGCATTGAGAATACCCCAGGCGGTTTAAATTATATACTTGCAACATTTTATCATATAGGATTAACTTCAATATAAATTGTCCCGTTTTATAAATCCTGGTTATAAACTAATTTGATTACCACTTTTTTTTTCGAATTTAGAGTATTAATCGATTTTGATTTACTTTACTTCTACAGACAATATCGAATATGCAGTTTATGAAAGTGTCCATTGTCTTCAGTTGGAGATTTGTTGCTATTCTTGTTCACTATAAAAGAAAAGAAGCAACAGAGGGAATTTGGTGTCACATACTTGAAAGAATATGTATGAACCATATATTATAATGTACACATACGAGGGTAAACTGAAAAATTCGGTAACTAAAGCAGAGCAAATAGCAATATTTCAATGAAACGTATTTTATTTTTCAGTATAATCTCTAGAGATCAGTATACTTATTTAGTCGATGCTCAAGTTTCTTTATACTCTTACAGTACTCGTTTTCCTCGAATTCCTCAAAATAGTGCTCCATGGCAGCAGTCAGCTCTTCATACCGCCGAAATGTTTCTTACGCTTGGAGAAAAGATGATAGTACGACGGTGCTAAATCCGGCGAATAAGCCCAAGCGTTTCGAATTTTAATTTGGCCAATTTTGCTTTGACAATTCCGCATGGTCTTGATAGAAAACAACTTTTCGCTTTCTTTCGACGATAGCTGCCTTCAATCGATCCAAAAGGTTAGAATGGTGTTGTCTAGTAATTGCTTGTTCCTTTTGCAAAGTAATCGATAAGCAAGATTAGCTTCGTGTATCAGAAAACGGAAGCCATCACCTTTTCTACCGTTAGAATGACTTTGGCCTTCTTTGCAGTCGGTTCACCACACTTTAGAATATGGAAAAATTTAGTGAGATCATTTTGCTATGAAGTGCTACTTATAGATCGCGATATCATTTTACACCAAAGAAACAATATATATACATACACTACTGCTCAAAAGTGTTTAGGCACCCCTGTTTTCATGGATTAAGGCTACCGCGAAATTTTGGACAACCACGCAATACCTTCCGGAATTCGACTTTTGGGTTAAAATTTTATCTTCCAGCAAGATAATGCCCCAAAACATTCCTCTAAATTATGTAAAGACTATTTACGCTATTTAGAAGAGGAAGGAACTCTGAAAATTATGGAATGGCCTCCTCAGAGCCCCGATTTGAATCGAATCGAGTTACTATGGGAAGAACTAGATCGGGAACTACGGAAATCGGTTCCGACATCAGCTACTGACGTGTGGAACAAACTGCAATCGAGTTGGACCTCAATAACACAAGAAACTCTGGCAAAACTTATTGCGAGAATGCCTCGATTGTGTGCTGTAATTATTAAATCAAGAGGAGGTCACATAGATGAAAGTAAAATTTAAATTAAACGTTTTAATTTTCAAATTTATTTAATATGTTTTTATTCATGTACGTGTATCTGTACATAAAAAATAAATATTAACATTTTTGCTGTGTTTTTATACATATCTGCTATCAGTGCCTAAACACTTTTGAGCGGTAGTGTATAACCATTCTCCATAGCCTCTGTATTCGTGGAGTAATAAACAATTCTGAAATTATGGAAAAAGAGGGATTGGGGGGTTGTTTTCGTAAACACATGCTTGGTATCGGGAAAACAGTTACACCATCGTTTAGGGCATATAAAACAGATAAAATCTTGTCTTAGCTTTTTTTCGATACCGTTATTAAGTGAAACAGCGAATGGTAGTCTGAGGTTACTGTGGCCTAACGGGCGACTGGGTCGCTAAGATAGTTCCTGTTGGTCTTACACTAGATCGGTCTATATATCCACCAAGTTTCATTTAAGTTCGTTAGACAGATTTGCCTACCTTCCCTTGTAAGTGTAACCTCTAAAGCTGATTATAAGTTGCAACCATATTACATTATTATTAAACATGCTACAATGAACCTTTGCTTCCCATATGAATTAAATATTGGATTTGTTGGTTTTACATGACGCGGTAACAAGACGATCGTGTCTAAATTTCTTCCGCTTTTTAATGCAAATTTATTCTTCTCGAAGACGAAAACAATTTCCTTTGCAAAATCATCTTTTTCCTTACCGGCTGAATAATAATGCAGTTAGAACTTTAGTCTTGAGAAATAAAATTTGCAAATTGGCAGCCGCACTGCTTTATGTGTTCTCATTAAATTACGTTGTCAAATCTTTCACGATTAATTCGATTGTCGAATGTAAACTGTTCGCGTTCTACTTACCACGTATCGTTTCCGAAATGTATATTGACGATGAATGTCTGGCTAACTTTGACTTTAACTAATTTTTTTCTTTTTGCATGTCGTTAACTTGTCCGCCGATTTATGTCTTTAAATGACGTTTTTGTTTGACTCCGGAAAGATTATTAAAATTTTAATTTCTAATAAAAATTCAATCACCTCGATTTACATGCAAACGAAATCCAGAAGCGTTCGGATTGTTTATGCGCTTGAATTCTGCGGCAAACAGCGAATTTCTCAGAAATGATTTCATTACGTTTATAGGTAAATATTTTTCTATGAAATGATTTTGAACCTGGATTCTCTGTTAACTGTTTTAAGTTTGTTGATGTTCAGGGTAAACTTGTTTTCAGTTAGCAGGGTATTTACTGTATAGAAAAGGAGAATCATGTGCAACGTGTTTATGGGGTTATTTTTAAAAATTAAAATACACGTAAATTAATATTAATATTAAACCACCGTTGATATTAGTAATGATAAAATTACAATTTCCTTGCAATTACCTAAAGTAATTGAATTCCTAAAAAATATCTCGGCAGGATATTAATGTTCAATATTAGTTTAATTGTTAAGGACTTTCCTTTAATAATAATATAGTGTCAGTGAGATATTACGATATATCTACAGACACTGTGACATCTAAGTATTAAAAGCGATTTGAATTCGCAAGTGGTCTCGTGGTGTAATGGTAGCACAATGTGCCGGTACGGCAGAGGTCGTGGATTCAAATCCTGCCGAGACTAATATCTTTTTTCAGGAATTTAATTACGTTGGTTATTTCCAAGGAAATTGTCATTTTATCATTAAAATACATGTAGTTTAGTATTAAGACAATAAAATTTTATTATACATGCGGCAGTTAAAATCTCTAGAAAGACAAAAGAAATCTTGTGACAAGAAGAATCTGTTGAGAATTATTGGAAGTAAAAATTATTCCTCATATGTATACCACTATGTTGAATGGTCAAAATAATCACAAGAACCGAAAAAAACATTTCGCTGTGTTATTATTTGCCAGATGATGCTGTCTTAATTTGCGGATGTGATCACATAAACCATATATTGCGCGACCACCGGCCCGCGGTCCAGATTCGGCCCGCGAGGGATTTTGAAAAACCCAATTAGAGAAAAATATTACACTACTTACATACTCACTCCAAATGAGTAAGATCGAGTGATATGGGGTTTAATCGCGGCCCGCGAACGTATTTCTACACTAAAGTTTGGCCCGCAACATGTCAAAGATTGCTCATACTCGTATAAACTAACACCTTTTTCTCATATTTCCTATCATTTTTTGGGTTTGTTGACTGAAGGAGGACGAAATTCTTCGAATCTGGAAAGACAATTGCTTCATAGTGTCTAAAACTTTTTTCTTTAAATCTGGTCTTCACGTTCTCGATTGGGTTTGCAGCGACTGTGATTCCCATTCTAGTAAATTGATGTGATTCTTTGCTTTCCGTTCTGGAATCTACAAAGCAACATTTTGTATAAATTCCCACCTTTTTGTGAATATAAGTGCAGATTCGAAACCCGGAATATTGAACCAACCCCAAACATGAATTTCCTTGGGATATTTAACGGGCCTTTGTAGCACTACAGATCCGGTTGATGTCCATGCTTTCTTTTCTAAACACTCGGACTCAAAGTGAGGCTTCATCTACGGGAATCCCGTTGCTCCAATCTCTGATGACATTTTTGTATGCCTATACTTATTGTTGATTAATGTAATATTCTGACAACGTAAATTTTAGTTTCGAGCTTTGCCATTTTAACTGAAAATCTAACTATCGTCTAGTTGTCGTCGTGGAAATTTGAATCTATTTTCTAGCCAATCGTGGCTATACTTGACGCTGTGTTAAGTTATGATTTTCAGTAAATAACTGTTCAATGACCTTATCTTCCCTTTGGCAGTTTGTGGAATCTCCAGTTCTGCTAAATCATTTGCTTTTGCATTCTCGTACGATTTCTTAATAATTGCATTTATTTAATAGCAGCCTTTGGATGTGCACGGCTAAACACCGCTGCGAAATAGATGAGGTATGAAGCAGTCATACTGGGAAACATTTTCACGTATTGCGATTTCAAGCGATACTTATAAACTCTTTATAATGCATAGAAGAGATTGCCTGCTCATTACATATCCTCGTTTGCTTTTATTATACATTTTTCGAAATATTTAAAAGCTGACACGCTCTTATGCTACAAACCGTATCTCCCGTAATATTTTTCAAAGAGGTTTATAAACATATTGTACATGGAGCTCATTAAATTCAACAAAAGCAGCGTTGCACCTTCATTATATTATTATTTCGAAAACAGCTATTTCTTCTTCGTTTGCTTTTAAACTCTAGGAGTCTGTAATTTCGTCTGCTTTACTAACTTTTTCGTATTACTCCTTTTCAGCAACTGAATTTAATTTCCTTGAAACAAATTTGTTTTGTTAAATAATAGAGAAATACCGAGAGAAAGCTCAGTACTACATTGAATGTGGTCTGCCTTTTATGCAGATGTTGGTTGTTTCCTAACAAAATATACGGTTTTGATAAATATTTTTGTATTTATATTTAATACGGCTTAGTTTATAACAGAGATTATTGAAAAATTTACATATTGTGGAAAATTATTAGTTAAGCTATGTGCATAATAAATCGCCAATAACAGTTTCATGTGATATTTGCAGATTAAGTGCGTATAAATCGATTTAAAAGAATAACTTGCTGCTTATTTAATCGTCCAAAATTGTTTTAGAATGTATCACAATATTTTGTTGAATTGTAGCTATAGAATAGCTAGAGTTGTTGCTTGATAGTTGCATGATAGTTCTGGCAAGCAACAGCCCTTTTCAGGGCTACCCTGAAGGCGACAGTAGACGGACTGCCGAAACCACGGAGTATACAAGTTTAACGAACGATGGAAATTGCCCAAATCAGCATCACGCCAAGAGTGTAGCTATAGAAATAAAACAAGTTTAGGAGTAAGATTCATTTGAAAAGTGCATTGGAACAAGATGGTTTGCTTTTCATAATAAAATAGTAGTATAGTGTCTTGAGAACTACAGCGATAGTATTAAAAAATGTGGAGGCATAGAAGAAGATAAAAATAAAGAAACGGAAAACCTACAAAATTAACAGATGCTGACAGAGAATTTCTTTAATTATTAAGCCTTTACGAGACTTCCTACAAACTCCCAGCTGATCGAATGGTATCATCTTCGTACGTAAAAAGATGCCTAATAAACGAACGGCTTAGAGATCGTGATCGAAAACCGTTGTTTCGACAACATAATAAACAAAAGCAATTAGATTGTTCCAAGCTAAACACAAATTGAATTCGAGTAATATACAAGGATGATTGCAAATTAGAGCTATTCGGCCCATAACGGCTACTTTGTATTCGCAAAATAGAAAATAAGCGACGCGATCATCGGTGTGTTCAAGTCACAATTTAAGCGACCGATTGTTCTGGTTTTATGTGGATTTCACTACTCTATTTGGTGTTGGTACCTTAATTAATAACGTGGGAAGGCTAATAGATGGACGTTGTTGCGTATTCGGAAAGGCTACGGTGAACCGTCATGACGTCGTTTAGCTAACACAAAGATCTGGTGCAATCAATGCTTCCAAAACTTTACGGCCTAGGTTATAACATGAGCATAAAGTTTTATTTCACAAAGACCTAATATCTAGATTCATGGAAACTCAGTTCTGAGGAAGATAGGATCCTCATATGGTGACCGACTACTGTTAGTGTTGAAAATCACTGCCGAATCGAAATATACATGAGAAAATGCAGCAAAACCTGATTTTTCAAAGACCATAGTATGTCATAGAATTAAATTTTGATGTGATAAGTAAAAATTTATATGATTTTCGGATTCAGCACACCCAAAACAAATGAAAACCAAGTCTCATATAAAAGTCAGCGAAAATTTGCATTTTCAGTTATTTAAGTGAAAAGACAGAAAAAGGTGACAATTGCCCGCCTTCTGTGGGACCGTTAGGACAAGAAAAGTGGTATTTTAAAATATGACATTCTACTTTGGTATATTTTGAAAAAATTAAACAGCATATTGAGGAGATTGGGAATCTAATTACGAAACAGTTTATAGAATTGCTTAATTCATGTGTAATCAAATGTTTTTACCCAGTGTACTTATAATTTAAAATTACACATCAGATATCTTATTAGTGTAATGTATTAAAAATGCACATTCTACTATACAAAAAATTCCTCTTGAAGGAATTGCTAAAATTTAGGCGTTTATTTATTGCAATTATACAAGATCAACCTTTTCAGACTTAGTTTAGCTTTAAAAGTTGTAATGTTTGCATTTACGTAACCAACATACAGCTGTGGCCATATGTATTCGCCACTCTCGTTTTGAACGTGTTACACGAATATTATTGTATTTCTAAGAAGTAGGGTCGATAACGGACTTAACTAGGTACCTGGTAATGAGGGTTTAATGGTTTATTGTAGGCCATTCTGAATAAATTAGGAAATAGACATAAAATTGTAATTTCTGAATATTTCTTCAGTCTTTCTTAAAAGTTGTAAGAGTAAGGTTGAGCTAGTTAGAGTGAAGATATTGTGTCTGTGATTTTGTCTGTGTAATATGATAGTATACAGTAAAAAGTAATGTCGAAAACACGCGAATTGACGGAGGTAGAGCGAGGACAAATTGTGGTGTTAGAAAAGCAAGGGTTGTCGGTGTCTGCTATCGCCCGACAAGTGAAATGTGCGCGATCTACAGTTAGAATGACGATAAAACGATATAAAGAGAGTGGATCTTTGACAAACAAACCGAAAACTGGTCGAAAAAGGAAGACAACTAGCAGAGATGAGCGAGTCTTAGAACGGATGTCTTTGCGAGACCGGAAAAGGATGGCGAATACATATGGCCACAGCTGTACTTTGCTCTATTTTCAAAATAAGTTGGATTAGCACGTTTCATATTTGATCAAGACTTGTCCAAGTTCCTATTTCCTCTTCTTTCGTGATTAAAGTCATTTTTAGAACAACAAAATTAGAAATTATACGGAGGTTTATCTTCTTCGTTTTACAAAGAGGGCAGTTAACACAAATAAGCTGCAAAGTAATTTAAAATTTTCATGTTTTAGTATACTAATGTATCCATACCATCACCTTCTAAAACACTACATTTTATTCAATATGCGCCCAGCCTTACATGTTGATAATTTGCATGTAAATAACGTATTAGTGCTGACGGTCTGGCCGATTCAGTTTCGCCTTCGATCTGGACGGATAATTGAGGGCGGTGAAGAGGGGAGGGGATAGTGAATTGTTCAATTATCGGGTAATTGTTGGTCGTATATTAAATCGCTGTGAAATTTGCGTCGTCATTACGCGAGATCGGCCAGCATTTAGCCAAGCTAATTCATTCTGATTAAATTTTAATTATAGTCGTTGTTATTCTTTAACGCTAAGTGAATTTACGAAAATTAAAAATTCGCTACAGGCTTTAAATACTGCTAAGTCTAAGAAGTATCAAACTCCAATATAATTTCCACGTTTCACAGATGGTGATTCGCAAACATTCGAATTTATCCCCGATCCTCATCTAACGCATGCATACCTATGTACATATCTAATGTCAATTGTCTTTCGCCTTGCTGAATTCCTTACGGGAGGTTTTACGTGAAGCTGGAGGCGTATCTTCTCCTTTAGAATTTCCGTACGTGTTCTCGATAAAAGGACGGAATATCAACAGATTTAAACGCAAACGAATGGAATCTACTACGTGAAAATACGCGCGAGTGTTCCGAATCGAGGTGTGTGTCTGATCGTAATCGCGCAAAAAGGAAGAACACATCGCACGGCTTACGGACGCGCAAATCCGATTTGCTTTGACACTTGCGGCGGAATACATTTCCCCCTTCAGATAAAAGTTGGCGCGCTGAACGTAAAACAGTGTCAGATTCCGGTGAAATGACATATACACTGCCGTTTATGAAATCGATTACGTCTATTAAATGTTTAGTTCACAGAGGTACAAGAAAAATGTCAGATATATAACAATAATTATAAATACCTTCATTGTATGCTGAAACAGGAAGACAAGACATAAATAGAGGTAGCATGGATTAACACGTGGGCTGAAAAGTCCCGGGCCTAACACATAAATGACGATAGTTTTATTGCAGTCACCTTTCTCTCAGTTAGTACTAACCTTCAAAAGACAGCTGTTAAAATTTCATGATATTCTATTCATTAGTTTGTGAGTTATTGTGCTGAGAGTCACGCTACTTTTATTATTTTCAAAACAATGGATCGTAAACAATTTCGTGTTTTAATTTTACACTGCTTCTTGATGGGAAAAAATACCGTTCAAGCGAAGCAATGGCTTGAAAAGTGTTATGGGGACTCCGCTCCATCAGAAACAACAATAAAACGTTGGTTTGCTGACTTCAAACGTGGTCGTAGAGACACCGATGATGCAGAACGCAATGGACGTCCAAATGAGACGGTAACACCAGAAAACATCAAGAAAATCCACAAAATCGTTTTGAATGATCAAATAGTGAAGTTGCGTGAGTTAGCTGACATCGTAAAGATATTAAAAGAACGTATTGGCTTTATATTGCATGAGCATTTGACTATGGGAAAGCTCTGTTCAAAGTGGGTGCCGCGTTTGCTTACTGTTGACCAAAAACAAGAACGTGTTGATGATTCTGAGCAGTGTTTGGCCATGTTTAAACGTAACAGACCGGAATTTTTGCGTCGATATGTGACAATGGATGAAACATGGATACATCACTTCACTCCGGAATCAAAACGATCGTCATCTGAGTGGACAGCAACTGGTGAACCTCGTTCAAAGCGCCCGAAAGCACAACAATCGGCTGGAAAGGTTATGGCCTCGGTATTTTGGGATGTGCGTGGTATAATATTCATCGACTTTGTTGCAACTTTTCGATCATTCAAAACGATTTTGTGGATTTTTTTGATGTTTTCTGGTGTTACATTCGGACGTCCACTGCGTTCTGCATCATCGGTGTCTCTACGACCACGTTTGAAGTCAGCAAACCAACGTTTTATTGTTGTTTCTGATGGAGCGGAGTCCCCATAACACTTTTCAAGCCATTGCTTCGCTTGAACGCTATTCTTTCCCATGAAGAAGCAGTGTAAAATTAAAACACAAAATTGTTTTTGATCCATTGTTTTGAAAATAACAAAAGTAGCGTGACTCTTAGCGCAATAACTCACAAACTAATGAATAGAATATCATGAAATTTTAACAGCTGCCTTTTGAAGGTTAGTACTAACTGAGAGAAAGGTGACTGCAATAAAACTAGCGTCATCTATGTGTTAGGCCCGGTACTTTTCAGCCCATGTGTTAAGTACTGTAATATAGAAACGACAAACTACCGCAAATGAAAGAAAAGTATACACGTTCTGATAAAAGCGAATTAAGTGGGGTAGATATCATAAAATTTAGAGCATTCTTGGGTCCTCTGTATTACAGTTGTTTTTAAATCGAATAACGAAGATCTTCAGTCTTTTTTTGTAAGAGATGGCATATTCTTCAATGTGCAATGTCACTAAAAAGAATGTTGACTGTCCTAGTTTGCTTGCGCTTTGATAACAAGGAAAATCGATACTAAAGAATAGAGGCTTGATAAATTCACAAACTTCCTCGACATTTGCGTTTTCACATAGCGAGGATTCTAGGAAAAGCAATAATTTGTTAGCCCATTCAAGAAAACTTAAACAAGAGGATAATATGTACGCTTTGACCATGAAAAGATGATAAAAGAACTAAAAAATCTTGTCAGCTTTGTTCAGCCCATGTGTTATATATATATATTTATTCTAAGATCCGCGTTCCAGAAAAGTAGATGCGTTCTAGAAAAATAAGCGCATTTTAGAAAAATAAGAACTGCGTATAAAAACAAATAGTACATTTCTTACAAATTCCGATTTCCCATTCTAAATATATTTCAATTTCCTACTGCGGTACAAATGGGACCAACTTTCTAAGCCAGCCACATTAAGCAACTTGACATCGATTCATTTTAATGTAACCTTTGGTCCCTGTAAAATTGAAAATAATAGTCTAACTGTACATCTAAATAGCGATTTATTGTTTCAGGCACATTCCCCACTTTTGGGACCCGGAGATAATAAACCCGTAAGTATCTATTCTTATATATTGTATTTACATATATATATATATATATATATACTACTTACAATTTAAATTGCTTAAGTAGAACGAAATTATTACATCTCCCAATTAGATAAATATATAAAGGTTTGAATCGCTTGGACTTTAATTTCATTTGTTATACTCAATACTACTTGTGGAAGAAAATAGATTTTCTGTTTCATTGTGTTTGCAACTTTAGGAATCTAATCTAATTTCTTCGTTGCGATCCGCCTGTTTTGCATTTTAGACTGAATATAAACCGCAGAGTTGCTTGTACCTTGTTAAACAAGTATACTTTGAAAGTTTAAAACAACCGCGAAATATTACGAAAGCTTCAAAGTTTGTATATAAATTGGAGGTAGCATTAAGATTATGACGTATCCTTTGGGTAAGGTATAAAATGTGCAAGTTGAAATTGAATTTATATCGGCAAAGTTTGTCCGAATTTCTTTTGCACCGGGTGACGTTTTCTGCAATGTAATGAAATCGTAAAACGTATCGGTTGTTTCAAATTTAGCAGCTAAAAAATATTTTAAATCAAGAAGACCTTAAAGTTCTAGTAAGTCTTTTAAATGCTATTATTCATAATACTCATAGAAATATAAAAAAACTATTTTTTGTAGAACTTGAAGTATCGGATATACACTACCGCTCAAAAGTGTTTAGGCACTCTCACTCACAGCAAAAATGTTAATAATATTTATTTTTTATGTGCAGATACACGTACATGAATAAAAATATATTAAATAAATGTGAAAATTAAAACGTTTAATTTAAATTTTGCTTTCATCTATGTGACCTCCTCTTGATTTAATAATTCCAGCACACTATCGAGGCATTCTCGCAATAAGTTTTGCCAGAGTTTCTTGTGTTGTTGAGGTCCAACTCGATTGCAATGTGTTCCACACGTCAGTAGCTGATGTCGGAGCCGATTTCCGTACTTTCCGATCTAGTTCTTCCCATAATAACTCGATTGGATTCAAGTCGGGGCTCTGGGGAGGCCACTCCATAATTTTGAAAGTTCCTTCCTCTTCTAAATGGCGCAAATAGTCTTTACATTATTTAAAGGACTGTTTTGGGGCATTATATTGCTGGAAGATAAAAGTTTGACCCAAAAGTCGAATTCCGGAAGGTTTAATATACCGTCAATTTTCACAATATCACCTACACTAGTGCCAGCAAAACAGCTCCAAATGATGACAGAACCTCCACCATGCTTCACGGTAGCAGCAATACACTCTTCTCTGGCACGTTCACCCACAGATCTTCTTACGAATATGCGTCTTCGGATTCCGAACAGCTCAAATTTGGACGCATCCGTCCATAGGACGTTGTTCTACTCTTCTATGGTCCAGTGTTAATGTTCACGAGCCCATTTAAGTCGCTTGTGCTCGTTTTGTTTGCGTAGTAATGGCTTTTTCATCGCAATACGTCCATGGAGCCCGGCTTTCTGTAGGCGACGTTTGACTGTAGAAACAGTGACTAGTTTTTGGCGACCAACATTTAATTCTGAGTGATTTCCGGGGCTGTTTTGCGTCTATTTAACTTGCTGGTAACCACTATTCTTCGATCATCTGCAGATGTTGTCGCTTTTGGCCTTCCACTCCGTCTTTTATTAAGAAAGTTGCCAGTTTCCCGATATTTTTTTACGTTATAGTCAACCGTAGCGTGGTGTATTTTCATCTTTTTGGCAATTTGTCGATTACTTATGCCACTTTTATGGTAAGCTATTATAAGTGCACGAGTTTCCGTACAAATTTCTCTTGGCGGAGGCATTCTAAAAAATTGTCACACGATATTTCGCTCACGACGTGAATAGAGTAAATACCACACCGCAACTGACCGTAGGTTACAGATTTCTCTATAATCTTCTAGGAAGGTAATTTAAACATTATTACCTACAATCTAACGGATGACTAAATTTACCCAGTAAATTCAGAGGGATTGTTATTGTAATTGCACCGCAATAAACAGTTTATGGTAATCCGACCAAGTGCAGGTAAATGATAGTAAACCTTATGCGATATAATGGGTGTTTATCTTACTGAACTACATTTTAAATACGTCTTTCATTTTATTATATTTTGTTTTGGTAAACATAATACTATATGAATAATCCATGAAAACAGGGGTGCCTAAATACTTTTGAGCGGTAGTGTATCTGCAAATCTTGTCCTTACATAGCTTCTATAAACATTGATTGGGCCCTGCAAGCAAAAGTTATAAAAATAAAGCCGTACAACACTCAGTGTTTAAAGGTGTTATTCTATCTGTAGAGCACGGGATATATTGGGTAAAAGAAACGGTCGTACCAGCGCAAAGAGAGAAAGCATATCGAAAACGTGATTTTAACAGGCCCAGCGCTTGGGAAATAAAATTCTTAAAACCACGAACGCCTTCAGCATTAAAATTATAGCGTGGAGCGCCGTGTTGAGAGCAGGAAGTCGAGAAGTCGATTCTATTTGTTGGAATTTTAAGAATCTCATAATGGTACTTACACAACAAACCGGTATTACTAAACTTACGATTAAAGTTGTACAAAATTTATATGCATGTTTTTTTTTTCTTTCTAATACCGGTTCAAAGATGTTCTTTTATGTGCTTCGATGTCTGAACAGGTTAAATATATCATATATCCACTTATAGCCAAGCGTCTGGGACTTTCACTGGTCCATAGAAAAGGAGCAGTAATTTGTCTGCCTAACACATCACCGAGTGAAATTATTCGACCCGCCAGTGCTACGTTAATTTTAGTAATTAAAATAATTTAGGTGTTGTTTATCAGATAATGGTATCGCCAATGGTGACACAGCGTTTAAGTAATTGGCGAAATGAGACTCTGTCCCGGTTTGATCATCCTAATGTGCGTATTAACAAACTTTTTCTGTAGGGTACGCCACTAGGTCAAATAAAAAAGAAAACTATTACCTTATTTATTTTATAGTAATTTTCACCTGAGATGTTGCCTACGAAATGCATTCATTGACTTTAGTGGTAAATAAATGAAGAAGAGGTAGTTATTCGTGGAATATCGGTAAAAAAAATTGCGTCCTATAAAAACGTTTCAGAAAAAGTAGCTTCAACGAGTTCTAACAAAGAAACTATTCGCATATACGAGGGCAATCCCAAAAAAAAGGTCTTGTATATTTTTAGATGTACAAAAACAGTTTATTTTCTATAATTGCTATATCACTTTAACAACTGAAGAATGCTTTATTTTTCAACATAATCGCCATTTCAGTCGATGCATTTTTGTAGACGCTGTGGCAGTTTTACAATGCCCACGTCATACCAGCTTTCCGCCATGCCCTTTAGGAAGCGTTGAACCTCATTTTTTACCTCATCATCGGAGCAGAACCGTCATCCAGACAAATGTTCCTTCAACTTAGGGAAACTTAGGGAACTCAGGTGGAAATCGCTGGGTGCCAAGTCCGGACTGTAGGGTGGGAGTGTGATGACGTTCCAACCACAATTTTGTAAGACGGTTTTACGGGCGACGTGAGGACGGGCGTTGTCGTAGAGAATGCTTACACCCTTGCTCAACATCCCTCTTCTCCGGTTGTGAATTGCCCTTCTGAGTTTCTTCAGTGTTTCACAGTACTTGTCAGCGTTGACTGTTGTCCCATCAGGCAGAAAGTCGACCAACAGTACCCCCTTCCTGTCCCATAACATAGTTGCCATGAATTTACCGGCAGATTGTGTTTGCTTGAATTTTCGTGGCTTGGGCGAAGAGGGATGCCGCCACTCGCGTAACTGTTGTTTTATCTCAGGTGTAAAGTGGAATGCCCAGGTTTCGTCACCCGTGACAATCGAGTCCAAGAAGTTGTCCTTTTCGTCTCCATAGCGGCGAAGAAATTCGCGGGCAGAATCAACCCGTTGCCGTTTGTGGTCTTCTGTCAGCATACGCGGCACCCGTCTTGCACAACCTTCCGATATTGCAACTTTTCCGTTAAAATCCTGCGGATGGGGCTTCTGGAAACCTCAGGAACCAAAATGCAGAGAGCATCCAGAGTGATCCTCCGATCTTTACGGATGAGCTCCTCAACTTTCGCAATTGTCTCGTCGGCAGTTGACGGCCTCCCGTTCCTTTCTTCGTCATGAATTTCAGTACGACCGGCTGTAAACTCTCTACACCACTTGCGAACGTTTTTGACATCCATGCACGACTGTCCATGCACTTCCGTCAAGAGGCGGTGAATTTCAACCGGTTTAACCCCTTTTGCGTTCAAAAATCAAATAACTGCGCGCACTTCGCACTTGGCGGTAACGTTTATCGCGAGCTGCATTTCGAATGGCTACCAAGCCAAGACTGAGCATCCGAGCGAAGCGCCTGCGTGCTTATGTGGTAGCAGAGAAGGCACTAGTCAGAACAGTGTTGTCAACAACCGTATTAAAACTTTCTCTACGTCCCCAAAAAGTAGGAGACCTTTTTTTGGGATTGCCCTCGTATTTACATACACTACCGACCATAAGTATTTACCCACTTTTAAAATAAACAAGTCAAAAACTAATTATAAAATAAACCTTAAACGAATTGTTTTAAGATATCTTGACTAATAACTTTACAAATGTGTGTCATTAGTAGCGGCGAAAATTTGTGACGCAGAGACCTTCTCTTGTGATTCCGACTTTAAAACTTTAAAACCATCATATTTTATAGTTTATTCCAAAAAGAGAGAAACAAAATACTTAACAGACCCCCATCCCAAATTACAACTTGTCAATTTGCGACATCAATTTTTGTGTGGTAAACTTAAATTTGGAGACCTGTCTGAAATATCAAATCTGTACCAAGTAAAATTGTATATGGATACGTCAGAGATAATTCTACAATTAAAACAAAAGAATGGTAAATGTAGTAGTTACAACACATGAAAGTAAATACATTTGTCTAGAAAACGCATATTTAATTTATTTGTTGAAAAAATTCAAATAGTACATGTCATTGCATAGATACCAGTGTACATATGGTAACAGATAATAAGCAATGGAGTTGAAAATAGCTTAATTTAATCTGATGTTTGTGAGGATATCGAGTCATCACAGTCGCTATCGTCTTCTACAGAAATTATAAATGGTTCTGTAACTTCATCGATAATTCCATCAAGATCCTTCATACTCGTTTTTTTTTTCTGCTAACATTATTTATGCAGTAACTATATTGAGGGAGTTATATAAATATTGCTTAAATTGGTTTAATTTGGAAGTTCTATTGTGTGTAGCAACTTCATTTTTTGTTTGTGCCCATACAAGTTAGATTGGATGAAGCTCACAGTGGTACGGAGGTAAACCTAGAATAGTTGTGTTCTTTGACTTTGCAATTTCATCACTTACATATGAATTCTCTTTACTTCTGACCATGTTTACCAAATTCAACTGCTCTAACCATATCCTCTTCATGCTCTATCCCCTTATTTTGTAACCAATTTTGTATGTTCGCTTCTCTGCATATTGTTGTTCGTCTTTTTTCAACCTTCCGGCTGTGATATGATGCATTATCAATCACTACGACAGCATTCCCTTGTAAATAGTGTAATATTTTACTAAACCACTGCTCGAAAAATATGGAATTCATTTCCTTGTGGTAATTAGATGTTTTCTTCCCCTCAAACAACAACAAACCATTTTCGATGATACCGTCTATACCACCAATGTGTAATATTATAATCCGTCGTCCCCTATAGGATGGATTTTGTAATCCTGTGATAAGTCCTTCCACAAAGGCCTGTCTACGACTTAAAACATTCATACCTTCTACATTGTATGGCTCTTATTCAACCAGGTTTCATCTAAATGAAAAATTGGTCTATTCTAAGATCTATATAATGTTATATCTTTTTCTATATATCACCTCTCTCCGTAAGAACATTGTTTCTGCCACATTGCAACATATTGCAGCATTATATTTAAATATAGAGATATAATACAAATATTCTTACTTATTTTTCAGTTGCTTCATTAAGCGATATAATGTTGAGCGACTCATATTTACAATTCACTACTATTGTTTATTTGAGTCAGGACTTCTAATGTTGGTAGTTCATTTTGACAAAACATATCGAGAACTATTAGACGAACAGCAGTCTTGACAGCTTCATCAAAAGATTCCAGTAAAGATGGTCTACCAATTATCTTTCTTGGCTCTGAAGTCTTCCCTGTCTTTTTTTTTATTATTCGCTGTTAATCCGATATACTATCGGTTTTGAAATCCCTACAGTCACAATATCTGTAAAGTGTTGATATGTTGTATATATTGCACTCAATAAAGTTACTTAGTACTTGGGAAATCTTCTTTATCATGTCGCCTTTTCTTGTGTTGGATGTAGCCGTTACATTTTTTTTTGTAAACATTTAAAATCGTCTGCTTTTCAGCATTACTCAAGTGATTTGCTTTCTCTCGTTTCTTTGGAGGAGAATACATACACACATGCACTTTTAGCAGTACTGGTGCTAGGTTCTGCATCCATAGCTAAAAGCAACTGCTACAGAATTATAATTTTAGGACCACTAGAGTCCTCTGCATTTGCATATTACTTACATACTCTATTAATTTTCAAACCAAAGCTCTAAGAAGATTTACAGCAAAAAGGGAATGTTGTACGGTGTGATTTCGCCTTGCTTTCAACCAATATATACCAAATAAATTTGGGTCTGTTCAGAAATTTGTCTCTCTCTCTTTTTGGAATATTGTATGGGTGTAGGAATTGACTCAGATATTTATTTACATGGTCAACGAATAATAGACTTATCAGACCTAACTCCTATGGAAACAAATTTCTGGGCTTTAGTTATAATTGTTAAAACCTGTGGTACATGGATATTTTCTTTTATTTGTTTATACAAGTACTACATAAATCGTATTTCTCTTAAATCACTACGTATATAGAATCAGGTTATACGATTAATTTCTACGTGTTCTGTTACGAACTCTAAATCATGTTTCGTTTTTACATTCATATTTTTATATTTATGTATCTTTCAGTTCAATATTTGTTTGACTTGGTGGTTGTTTATCTCTCTGGTATTTACCTCCAGCGGTTATATCCGGCTCGAAGTACCAAATGTTACGCGTCGAGTTGGTTTATTTTGGGCTGACTGGCGGTAAACTGCTTGGTATCTATGTTAGATGCATTTTGAAGCTGTTTGTATTCATTGCTAAAACCTTCCTTTCGTGCTATAATTATCAAGACTTTCATAGCCTGGTATAATTCGATTGATAACCCGTTTCAATATTAGTAAATATATTGTCGATACTGTTCTTGGCATTATTTTTGAATCGTAGTCAGTAAGCAATAACTATCTTTAATTTATTTAAACTTGAATATCTTGCTTTGTTTCTGTGTGCCTCTGTGTGTTACTTCCAGCAGTTATATTCGGGTCGGAGTTTCAAATGTTACGCGTCCAATTGGTTCGTAATATGTTTCATGTTTAAAACATTCTGGCTATACACAGATCAGTAATACTTAGTTCTTGTTGATAAAATATGTCGGAGTTTTATCTTTCATTCATTAAACTTTTTTATGTGATAGTAGTTTTATGCCAGAAGATGCACACAGAGTACCTCTACTACTCCGCGCGCTATAGCGGTCAAGTTTATGCATTCACGCTCAGTTTACTACACGTGGTCGAAGCAGTTTTGTTGGCGCGTTCGAAGAGACGGTAGTTTCGGTTGACCTGCTCGCGAATACGCGTTTCTCGGTGTGCGCGTCCTTTCCGATCGTTTTCGTCCGTTTCTCCGGTTAAAACCGTCGCGAAATTCTACGCCTAAAGGAACATGATCGTAGACATCAACGTGATAATCTCTTAAACGTGCTACTTCGAAGGATTTTTTACTTAGACACCTTTAAATGTTTTATAAGTTTTTCTATCTCGGCTACTCTAACAGAAACTAGCCAGAACCGGAAGTTTCCTAAGCGGCGATTTAAGCCTTAAATGCTAGCGGTGGACGACAGCCTAACGATGGGTTGCGACGTAAAGAAGGGCAACAGCTTTCGCTCGGTGGAAGGCAGAAACAGGGTGAGAGGTGTTTGTAATGTTGTAAGACCTAGACGGTACGTAAGCTTCCCTGCGGTAAATTGTGGAGTTAGGATGGCGGCGCGTGAGGCTTTCGTATCTATTTAAGACGCCTTGCGTCATGAGAGTTTCCGCGCAACGCTTCTGTGGTGCTCGACGGTAGCGCTTCTATTTTTAGACGAGCGCTTTATATTCACCGACGTTAGTCGTCACCCATGCGCTTCTTTCATAAGTAAGGTTCGGGATTCTGGAAGATGTAATAGCTTAAGAAAAGTCTGCTGTCGCAACGTGCCAGTTCGCGCTCTTTTTCGAGATTAATTCAGTTTTAGATCCATGAATGACACGAATTAAATTAAGAATAAGCAAACTATCATGAACTCAATTATTTACATCATATACACTAGCGTCCATAAGTTTGATCGCACTATTTAAAATAAAAGCATCGGCAGACGGATTAATTACATCGGGTGTGCCGCAGGATTCCAATTTGGGCCCTGTTTCTTTTATTCATCAACGGTATCATGTTGTGGATTGCGAGATTCTAATGTTCGCTGATAACATTAAAATTTTCTCTTATAGAACCCCACGCAATGATTGTCCGAAACTACAGGAAAACTTCACACACATCCAGTAGTATCTCCTCAATATACTAGATGCTTACTGAATGTACAGTTTATTATAAGGCAGGTGGATGATTCCGGTACCCACTATTAACGCGTTACTGCATTTTCATCATAAAATTTAATACAGGAATACATTATTTTCGTGTTTGAATGGATTTTGTAAATAAGTCTTATTCAATATATACTATCAACATATTAGATTGTAAATACCATTCTAAGAAGGCTGGTATAAATTTCCCTAAATATTTTTAAAATAGTGCTAAGTGTAACACAATATATTAGGTGTGATCAAACTTATGAACGGTAGTGTATGAGAAGTCATTATAATTACTTTGGTCATTCGGAGCAATAGAAACGAACTTGCTTTCATTAATTTGTAAACGAATGGAAAAGCTTCAAGCTACAGTGACATTGCTAAACAAATGGATCAATGGGAACTATTTCAAACACTTTATTTAGCTTATGCAGGTAGTGTATATCCTTTTCGCGGCCTGAGCACTTTTCATGCCTCCATGTGTAGACTCTATTAATGCTGTAATATTTTTCCTGGTACTGATGTCATTGCGTTCCTCAAAAAGAATTTTCGTGAATCTTATTCGGGTCTGCGATACTCACGTCACCCTTAAATTCAATAAATCCTGAAGTAAAAAATAAGGAGAGAGGGAATAACTGTATATAAAAATACAATAAACTATTTACGAAACAAAGCAGTTGTAAATTGTTGCGTCCTTAATGAATTCAAAATTTATCATTTTTTTTAACAATTGAAATACGTTAAAGAATAAAAAGAACGGATACAATAATTAATTTAGATATTGAAAGTTTTTGTCCAAAATGTATTGTGTTACTAATGCCAGGGTCGGTCCTAGATATTGTCAACATCGTGCACTGTACGTAGACGGTCAAATTAGGGCATTTTCGCTTTTGATTTAATAGGCAGATGAGGTACCTGATTAAACCTCTGCACTTGGCCTTAAGTTGGCCTTAACTAGTCCTATAACTTGTCTAATTTGTTTAAAAGAATAATAATAATATGAATATTTACTGCTTGTTAGTAGTAGAAGCTAATTGTGGAAAATGTTTGAATGTTTCTTTTTATTTTTTGGATTCCCAGACAATACTGTATTTGTGTATATGTTTGATAGTTTATTTATAGAAATGCGGTTCTACAAAATTTATCGCAATTCAAGCTATTCTAACGTATATTACAAAAGTTTCAGTACCATTTTCGTCATGTAACATGTCTGTTGCTTCTTAATTCTTTGGGGTCAAGATATATTTTGAATTTAAACATCAGTTACGTCTGCCATTCTAACAACAGAAGATTCTTGTTATTGTCTAGTTAATTTTCGCGTACCCCTCAATAAATACCAATCTCCTAGACCTATATACATATATGTTTCTCAAATAAGTATGATATTGCATATGAAATGAGGTATTATTGATAATAAAGAAAGAAAATGAAACCGACACACTCAGTACATCACTAATCAAATGAATTTTGATTAATTTGGCACAAAAGCATTTACCAAAAGATAAAATTCCTCACGAGATCCGATATATTTTCTCTGACAGATGCTCTTCCAAATGATTGCAATTTCAAAGGAATTACTCTGGTTAAGCGGAAACGTTGGCAAAAAGAACGTATAAGACGCCATCTCATAAGAAGTATTGATTAAATAAAGAATGCCACCGCAATCGCAACAATACGTCCTTCGCTTTAAACTACGAGGTTCCAATAATTTTCTGTACATAACTTTCAAAGAGATGCATTGCACCCGATTAAAATATATATAGTGTGGAATTGATGCTATCACTAATGCTGTTGAAAGTATTGGCAAAAACAAATCTCTATCAGTTGCAAAAGGTATTCGTGCAACTATATCCCGGTTTAAACTCCAATTAAACATAGGCAATAGATAAAACATATTGGCATGGTCACTTGGTTGCCTCTCCAAAATTCTATTTAAGACCTTAGAGATTTCCTGCAAGATGCAGATCGGCCGCAAATCCGTTATCGCGGTAGATTTATTACTTCTCAGATTTGGAACTTCATAGGCCTCAGTTTAAACTCGTAGGCATACACTATTAAGGATATAGAAATTGTAAACACGCGTCAGAAATGGAACAATAAAAGAACAAAGCTGCAGCATATAAGAATTTTTGCTTTATAATACTCTATTACCTTGCACACCAATTTCCTAATATTTACCTTTTTTTTCGGAATAAAACTGTAACGTGTTAGCGTCTTCAGCATTAGAAACATCTATTGTACCTTTCCTCGTAACTTTTCACTTTGAAGGCTTTCCTTAAAATAAAGACGTTAACATTGTTTTGGACTTCGAAACAGAACAAATGGTAGAATTAAACGGAACTTCTTTGGCAAGATTATCAAACTGTTTAAATGTACTTACAGCAAATTTCATTAAAAGTTCCGTTTATTGTTTGCTATAACATAAAAACAGTCAATTACCCGGTTTTTAGATTGTTTTCATTTACGTCAAATGCTAGGTTTATTTACTTTTCCTTTTACTGTAACTGCTGCAATAATGAATCTATTTTCGTAGTTTGTTACGGCTTGGTAAGCATAACAGTGATGTACGTGTAGTAGACTTCCGTTGTATTGCATCGAATTCTTAAAACACAATCGAAATTCAATAATCCATTATCGGTTTATGTAACGGTTTCTGGATACAAATCTGAGAATCCTGAATGCTTTTTATCTGATCATTTGTTCTCT
Organism: Trypoxylus dichotomus; assembly: GCA_023509865.1. Lineage (NCBI taxonomy): Eukaryota > Metazoa > Arthropoda > Insecta > Coleoptera > Scarabaeidae > Trypoxylus > Trypoxylus dichotomus. The sequence goes on from CM042081.1 coordinate 44,972,409, forward strand.
GTACCAAGAACCAATTGATAATTAGAAGATGGGAATAGTTGAAGTTAGGTTTGGAATGAGATTGCTGTACGTAAAAGTATGGACGTTTGGAGGCGAATATTAAATTTAACAAAACTATTCAAATTTATATTATTTACTCTATGAATATGGAAGCGTATTGGGTGTATAACATTACTATATTAATACAGTAAAACTCGCTTATAACGTACTTGTCGGGACCATACAAAACAACACGTAAAAAGAAGAAGTATGCTATAAAAGAGTATAACTAGAGATTGTGTATGTACTATCAAAATGTATTTTTATTTCTGAAATGAGGGTAGGTAATAAGCAAATACATATAAAAATTTAATTAGTAAAAAAGTCGGTAACAGCTTGTCGTTTTGATTTTTTAAAATTATGTTGGTAGTACGTTTTTCAGTTTCTAAATATCGTGTAACTGTCCTTATTCCGGTAAGCCCGTCCTCACAACTGGGTTGTACAATTTCAGTTGCCCCTTCTCCTTCGCTTACTTCATTATCATGGCCCATTGACCATTGACTTAAAGGCAAATTATCGTCATCGATGTTATCATTATATTTGACAAGCCATTGAAACGACGGTGAATCGTCGTCTCCATCAAAATCAATTTTCCATGCGTGCTGAAAGCAATTTCTTATGGTTTCTTGCGGAATTTCTTGTCACGCTTTGGCTAACATTTCCATCGCGACTAGCAAATTTACTTCATTAGGAGTTCCAGTATCCAAATTCGTAATTTGCTTCATTACTAACAGGCGTCGATATTAGGGTTTTAAGGTATGAATAGTTCCTTAATCCATTGGCTGCATCATGGAGGAGGAATTCGGTGGTAGAAACTCCAGACGAATATTTTTAAGATCATTTATACGGGGACGAGCTGGACAGTTGTCGACCAATAATAATTTTTTCTTTTCTATTTTGTTCGGTCTTTATCCCAAATTCTTATTTCGTCTTCAAAAATTTTAGACGTCATCCATACCCGACGATTAGCAGCATAAGTACAAGGTAGCTTTTTAATGTGTTTGAAACATCGTGGGGTGTTGAATTTTCCGATTATAAAAAGTTTACGTTTCTCGTTTCCTGCCATTTTAGCACACAGCTACACAGTTAATCTCTGCTTCGATTGTTTGCCCCCAAAATGCAATTTTTGCCCTTAAATTTTAGTGTACGTTTAGGTGTAAGTTACACTTTACAAATCTTTTTTTGAACCAAATTTTTGTACATAATAAATATCGTACGTAATATCAGAACAAAAATACATTATTTCAAATAAGGCTTTGCCGATACCAAGGGAAGTGTACGTTGTATCCGAAACTACGTTATAAACAAAAATTAGTTGTTTCTTGTTTTCATCAAAGAAACCATTGTTTGCAATTGTTATCCCTTGTATTGCTTTGAGCATTCTTATTACCAATTTTTGTAACTCTTCAGATGAAATATTATTCCACTTACATTCCAATATGCCTCATAGTTTTTCCTTTGACGAAAAACCAGTTCTTCTGACTCTTCGATCCATATTTGTCCTACAACGTTTCTATAGGATTCAGATTAAAACTTTATTGTTTCAATTTCAGTTGTTATCACTACTTTTAAAATATTATTTACCACTTATTCTGCCAGATAGTTCTTACACCACAACGATTGTATTTAGAATCGGTCTTATGCATAAATTCAGAATTGTTTCCATTGTATCAAATTCCAGATTTATTGTGTTTTAATATTGCTCTATAATTTTCTGTTTTCATAGTTATTTGAACGATATCTCTTGTTCCACTATGGACACCCTATATAAATCACTAAAGCATCGTCTTAATAGCATTACATAGATTTAACTCCCTCCTTTTCGAAATTCGACACGATTATAAAAATAGAACCACAGTGGTGACTAAGAATCGCAGTATTCATAACTTTATATTCCCAATATTTATGTACGTAAGACGCAATGTTACTTATAGCATAATTTGATAGTAGTCAGTAAGTAAATTTATCTCACGTATATGCATGCGTTAGGGACATCATTCATAGTAGTTTCTTGGAAAGAATATTATTAATTACCGTAAAATATTACAACTACATCCTGTGGGCTGTGCTTTAGGGTAATTTTAACTAAGCAAAATATACAAAGGCGATGTTGATAGATTTACTTTAGGTACCAGTTTATTACGGTTACAGTTAGGTATACACCTTGGAGTTATTAAAATATTCTTAGAATAGCATGGGTTCCTTACGAGCAAGCACCCAGCAAAGATGTCGCTCAATTTTTAAGAAAGCGCAGTTAGTCAAAGGAAGTCTGAATTGGAATTTCCAGCAATTAGCGTTATTGTCAAGGTGAAATAATTAAATTGTTAAAACTATGTGAGTATTTCAGTGAATAAGAGGAAGCAATTTAATGAAACATTTTTATCCAAGATCATATATCATGGTCTTTAGTTTTTCCCAGTTTTTCATGCATCTAAGCTTTCGGTACATTTTTTATTTATTATTCTATAATATCACATAGTTCTTTAAAGAGATTCTAATCATCGTATACAATTTAAGGATTATCCATCCACTTTAAAATTATCTCCTATGAAAATAAATTGCTTGCTTATCAGATTTTGGATTATTGAAAAGGAGAATGCACCTACATACTGAAATCAATACGGATAAGTGGTGGAAAATGAAGTGATAAAAACGACAAATGCGTATAAATATCTTGGACTTACGTTAACTTTCGATGGTAGAGATGAAATAGATATGCAGAATAAACTAATTAGGCAACTGCACCCTGAGGTGTGGAATACTTGTCAGGCACAAAACTCGACATGGTCACTGAACAATAAAGCAAGTTTTTGGCGCACTCAACTTCTATGTGTCAAATTAATATGCTGCGTACTTTTCGCTGGCGCCATCTCTTACTTAAGCTGGAAAAACACATGCATACACCTGGTAGAATCGCTGCACGAAGTCGATGTTCTACTTATCTGGTGAGGAAATTCAGATATTGTGAGATTTAGTCCGCTTTTTTTACTTCATCCTTCACTTTACAGAGCCAAAAAAAAGTTCTTGACTCTAACAAATATGCATTGAGACAAAGAAGTTATTTGTTGAAAAAGCGGCAAAGATATATTTGTTTGATTCAAAGATATAATTTCTTTGACATAATTTATTTGGTTCAAATATATAATCTTTAGAAACAAACAACCTCCTTTCTTTCATTTTAAAATACATTTGGTTGACTTAAAATACGTAATATGCTTGACTCAACGATATGTTTCTTTGCTTTAAAGAATATCGCCAATTTGATGCAAATCTATAGTTTGTTTGAATTTAAGAAATATGTATTTGACACAAAACTGTATATGCATTGGTTTAACAAAATATGGCTTCGATTCGTTTTAAATCTACTATCTTAGTATTACTGTTCCACTGGTGTTTGCTAGGATGGACACTTTCTTTCTTTTGTAAATAATTATTCCTACCACATTAATTGCTTATTCTCATATGCTGAATTTTTGGTGTTGCCCTTATTTTTTTTATTGATTGGAGATGTAAGGTAGGACTCATTTTTTAAATTTCCACAAAATCAAAAATTTCTTAATCTTAATTCATTACAGAATAGCAATCAGAAACAACAGTATACAGTAACAGTATTAATCAACCCATAAGTGATGAAGAAGCCAACCTTCTCAAAAGTAATTTTATTACTTATACTTTTCCTTTTCTTTTAATCGTACGTCCTTTGTATCTTGCGGTTTCGAACTACCATTCTCTTATTTTTGTCTTCCATAGCTTTATGTTCTGAGGCAGTTGTTTGGCTTGAATCCATCCCATTGTTCCTTTTTCTAATGTTCTATACATACATTTGTCCTTTCCAAGTGTTTCAGGGTCAACCTATTCTATTTTTGCCCTCTGTTTTGGCTTCAAAAATCCTCTTTGTTATTCGATCTTCTTCGATTTTGTGTATATGTCCGAGCCATCCCAGTTGTCGTCTCTCCTCTCTCATTATTTCTATTGGATTGACATTTAGACCATTAGTGATTGCAGTGTTTCTGCTTTTTTTGTTTCCTTGTTACTCCTTCTATTCTTCTTAGGAATCTCATTTCCCTGGCCGTAGCTTTGCTTTTAATTCTATTCGTGCATGACTCGGTGCCATATGTTAGTGTTGGTCTGACCACTCTTTTATACACCTTCCATTTGTTTTGGTATTTCTTTTTAAACTAGAAATGTTAATTCATTCTCTCATTTATTTCTTTCTCTATTCTCCCGTCGTCTTCAATGGTTGTTTTTAAGTAGTTGTACAGATATTTTACCTTACAAAATTTAACTCAAAATAAAAAGTCTCTACAATTCAGTTTCGACTACTACGCCACTGCTAAATTAAACCATTTCGGTTGGAACTATTCTCTCTTGATAGCGCGAATACGCAATTTAATATGCAGGGTACCAATGATTTACAACTTCGCAGACCTTCCACAAGGGTAAGGTACTAAATGAATTCTAACAGTGTTAATGCTACACACATGAGGATGACGTTGAATTTGCTGAAATTTTTACTACCGACATCCAGCCATGCAGGGAATGAGAATACACTGTTTTGTCAACTGAAAATTAACTTAAATAATTTATTAACGTATTAGAACAAAGGCATAAAGGGAAAACGAAATCATAACAATATTTACCTGCCATATGGATCAAAATTAATTTAAAATGTATATAAATTATAGCACAAGCAATGATTCTAATGTTGCAACCTACATTCGAATACCAAAAGTTTTTATTTTTATACGATTCCGAAAATTACAGTTGCTTGTAGGGTGTGGCAGTAATCAGGTTGTTGAACTGGACACTGACAGTTACTCCATTCAGATAATTTCCGCAAATAAAGTCGCAAATAATTCAAGAGTGATATTTTTACAATCATCCTTTGCTTCTTTTGCGCAACTATCCTTAGCATTTCCTCCACATAATTAGCAATTATTAAAAATAACTTGTAATTCATTAATAGCGTATACAATTTAATATCGCGTTTTTGAAGGATACAACTTATATGAATCTGGTTTATTATTGGTATTCATTTCATTATACCTTCTTCTAAATATAAGCATTTCATTGCTTTAACATGAAGAAGTAACCCATACAATTTAAAAATCATTATCATCTACCCAAGTATAGTATTTAGTGCAACTGTAGTATACCGGTTTGAGGCAGTGAATTCACACGCTTTCAGGAACGTAAATCGGTAACGCATGTATAAGTTATATGGGTACATACTACCAGAGAATCTTGGCCTCATTACGGAATTTATTTCTATTACACGTGCAAGTGTAATTCGTGTAGAAATTCGGATGCTTTCCTTTCACTATAGCGTGACCGGCGGTTTAGAGTTCTAGAGGTTAAAGGACGCTTGTGTGCAGTGCTTTAATAATATTGCTGCGTTGGATACACGTATCTAGGTTGACGTGCATGTTTCGTAAGTTATGTACGTAAAAGTATGAGAATTGTGATGCTGGATATTAAAAGATGTATACTTAAATTTATAATAAATAGGTTATAAATCGTGTATAGTTACAGGTTTAACTTTTTTTACTATTTACCGGTAATTTATTTATATAGTTAGTCTTAATTTTCTTTTAAACATTCTTCAATTCTCTTAAAGAACTCTTGACTCCTAACTTAGGTCCTTACATATGTTTAGTCGATATTAATTAATACCTTCGGAAAGAGGAAGCGAAGGAACACGTTTTTGACGAATGGGGTCAGCACCTTTACGAAAACAGGTTCAAAGTCAATGGAAGTTTTAAATGTTGCTGTATGTCTGGTGTGTGTAAAGATGTAAATATGAGGGCTTACCAAAAATTTATAATAGAGCCGTAGCAAATTTTAAAACTCTATCACCAAATTTAATTTCATTTAACGTTTTAGTGTATAGTAATAAATAATAAAATCAATAGGAAGCTTTCGTTAGTTTTTATAATAATAATTATAATTTTTCTTGTAATTACCAATGACCACTGGACCATGTGAATTCAAATCGATTTTAATACCTAGAGGACGTAGATTCAAATCCTACCGCGAACAATATTTTTTTAGAAAATTTAAAACGTTGGCAACTACAAGGAAAACTATAATTATCACCATAAAACCCAACGAAAGCCTCACATTGATTTAATTAACATGAATTTGGCATTAAGAATACGTGCTGAGATATTTAGAACATATGTATCTACCGGACATTTTGCGACATTTAGGTGTTACAAGTGATTTGTGTTTACGTAGTACCGCGGTCTAGTGGTATGACGTTCTCCCTGTAAAGGAGAGTGTGTACCATTCGTCAAGTCTTTATTCGTATGAATCAAATCGGTACTTCTACTTCAAGTTAGGTACCATAAACATAATTTATTAAAATACTGTACCAGTTCTCATAGTATACACAAAGTTACAGGTTAAAATTTTGCCAATAGAACGTGAATAACCAAACATACACTTTTGTACAGTATTTAACGTATTGGAAACGTACCAAGTTAAATGCTCTATGTTACAATGAGTCAACAATTTGCATGCGCTATAAGAATAACTTTTAAATATTTGCCTGATTAAATAAATCAAATTGAAATCTTAATATCTATATATGTGTGTGTATTTCAAATATTACTTGATACAGACTCGGTACAATGTTAAAATATCATATTTTCATGACTTTTATAAATAAACTAAAATTATGTTTCATACACTAAAACTCGATAGTTTGTTTTTTACTTTTATTTTTTTCCAATAAAAACTATAATTACACAACAACACCCTGTGATGTGGAATGACAATATTTCGAAGAAAACAAAAATCCGGATGTTCCACTCTTTTGTTGAAAGCTGTGTTATGTATGAAAGTGAAGTGTAGCTATTGAATAAGAAAACCGAAAGCATTATTAGATCATAAAACAAACAAAAGAATAAGAAAAATAATGTAAGTTGACACATCATTAATAATTAAATAGAACGGATATAACTATTATGGTATGGCCACATGAGGAGAATGAACCAGGACAGACTACCACAAAAGGTTTGGAAGCCTGGTAAGACCAAGAAGGAGTTGAGAAAAAGGAATTAAAAAAGTTATGGGAAAGAGAAGACTGATGGTAGATGGTTTTAGGGATCGAACCTCTTGGAGATTGGGATGCGATAGATGGCATAATTAGCTGTTTATAAACCGTCATAATAATAATAAAACTCGATACATTATGTGGTAGTAAAAATATGTTAAATAACTGTGAAAATTAAAACGTTTAATTTAAATTTTTCTTTCATCTATGTGACCTCCTCTTGATTTAATAATTGCAGCACACAATCGAGGCATTCTCGCAACAAATTTTTGCCAGAGTTTCTTGTGTTATTGAGGTCCAACTCGATTGCAATTTGTTCCACGCGTCAGTAGCTGATGTCGGAGCCGATTTCCGTACTTCCCGATCTAGTTCTTACCATAGTAACTCGACTGGATTCAAGTCGGGGCTCTGGTGAGGCCATTCCATAGTTTTGAGAGTTTCTTCCTCTTCTAAATGGCGTAAATAGCCTTTACATAATTTAAAGGAATGTTTTGGGTCATTATCTTGCTGGAAGATAAAATTTTGACCCAAAAGTCGAATTCCGGAAGGTATTGCGTGGTTCTCCAAAATTTCGCGGTAGCCTTCTTTTTTTACTGTACCGTCAATTTTCACAATGTTCCCTACACTAGTGCCAGCAAAACAGCCCGAAATGATGATGGAACCTCCACCATGCTTCACGGTAGCAGCAATACACTCTTCTCTGGCACGTTCATCCACAGATCTTCTTACGAATATGCGGCTTCGGGTTCCGAACAGCTCAAATTTGGACTCATCCATCCATAGGACGTTGTTCCACTCTTCTATGGTCCAGTATTGGTGTTCACGAGCCCATTTAAGTCGCTTTTGCTTGTTTTGTTTGCGTAGTAATGGCTTTCTCATCGCAATACGTCCATGGAGCCGCTTTCTGTAAGCGACGTTTGACTGTAGAAACACTGACTAGTTTTTGGCGACCAACATGTAATTCTGCGGTAATTTTCGGGGCTGTTTTGCGTTTATTTAACTTGCTTGTAACCACTATTCGACAATCATCTGCAGATGTTGTCGCTTTTGGCCTTCCACTCCGTCTTTTATTAAGAATACTGCCAGTTTCCCGATATTTTTTACGTTATAGTCAACCGTAGCGTTGTGTATTTTCATTTTTTTGGCAATTTGTCGATTACTTATGCCACTTTTATGGTAAGCTATTATAAGCGCACGTGTTTCCGTACTAATTTCTCTTCGCGGAGGCATTTTAAAAAAATTGTCAGACGATATTTCGCTCACGACGTGAATAGAATAAATACCACACTGCAACTGACCATAGGTTACAGATTTCTCTATAATCTTCTAGGAAGGTAATTTAAACATTATTACCTACAATCTAACAGATGACTAAATTTACCCAGTAAATTCAGAGGGATTGTTATTGTAATTGCACCGCAATAAACAGTTTATGGTAATCCGACCAAGTTCAGGTAAATGCTAGTAAACCTTATGCGATATAATGGGTGTTTATCTTACTGAACTACATTTTAAATACGTATTTCATTTTATTATAATGTTTTTTTGGTAAACATAATACCATATGAATAATCCATGAAAACAGGGGTGCCTAAACACTTTTGAGCAGTAGTGTACCTCTACCTTTCACACCAGTTCTTAATTAGATCATTTAATCATATTCTAACGTCATGTCCATGTGCCTTTATTATTTCGTCAATTATGTACTTCTTCTCAGACTTATTTCTCTACACCAAATCCAGCAATTCATATTTCATTAAGCCGATTGAAAAATTTATATCGTTCTCGTTTAATCAATCCATAATTGCTTGTTTTCTCGATAACGTGGTGGGCACTTTATTTAATACGATGCTGTGGTACAGAGCATGATCCACTATAATAAGAGATTGTTGTGGCATATTAGGAAGAAGCTGTGTCTATACGCAGTGTATTAAATTTATTGATATTTTCTACATTAAACCTGGGTTACATGTTGTACTGATTTGAGTTACTGTTGAACTCTGTGGAGTTACTGTTAAACTTGTGTATTGAATTGAGTTCTAACGTGTGCTGTCTTACATAGTGTACTGTGGCTATTTATAAGCAACTTCGGTTTTGCATTAATGGGCAACCCTAAGCGACCTGATTGTTCTTGTAAACGAAATGTCTAGACATTTGGTAATAGTGTCATAGTTTTAATTAAGAAGCACAGCAATAATACCCGAGATGTAAAGTAAGAGAATAATTAACATAATGGTAATGAGGGTAATCGTAATTTAATAACTTAGTAGATTAGGGTAATTGCCTGGACTTTCTCACAACATTTTCTACTTAAACTGAGCTATACTAATTACTGAGTATATATATATATATATATATATATATATATATAGTTTTAGTTATAATAGTAAACGATATACTATATTTTTGTATAAAATGAATGAAAGGCAGAAATTAATGTAAAGTACAAATAAATGAATTGTAATATTAGGGCTGCATGCACTGTAGTAAACGTTTTCAAAGCTCTTATCTACGCTTTACTCGACCGTATTCTATCTCACTTCAACTATTTCATTGATCCCGAATGAACTATGGACGTAGTAGGTAGTAGCGACTTATGTTATATACTTCTATCTCGCTTGCGTATACGTATGATTCTAACTTTTAGATATAGCGCTTACCTTCATTTTATCGATGAAACAATGATAAAACTTTCATGGTTTCATGTGTAGAAATATTGTTTTCGACCAGACTTCCATGAGCTGTAGTGTAAATGAAGACAACAATATAATTATTACAAAAAGCGTATAATTCAAGCCACTATTACGGCATTGTTCGCATTCCCATACCCGTGTAATTGTTATAATTTGTATATCCTAGTGCGCCATGTTGGCACCAATGCATATTCAATTAATTCTATTCGTTTCAGGTTAACGGCGAGGATGAGTGGGAGGATGAAGAGATCATCCTCGAGAGGGGCACGGCAGGTCTCGGTTTCAGCATCGCAGGCGGTACGGATAATCCGCATATCGGCGACGATACCGCCATCTACATCACGAAATTGATACCGGGCGGTGCGGCTTCCGCCGACGGCCGGCTGCGCATTAACGACTGCATTCTTCGGGTCAACGAAGTGCCGGTCATCAACGTACCGCATGCGGCGGCCGTTGATGCGCTCAAGAAAGCCGGCAATACAGTTAGACTGGTAAGTTTACGGATTATGAAACAAAGTACCTGCCAGCGGTAACGGTTTTATTGCTATGTAAACGTGCGGTATACAATTCACGAATGTCCCATTGTTTACCGAAGATGTGTTGCGCTAAGATAATAATTTTCAGCGAGCGCACACGCAAATACGGTTCATGCGGTGTTTTATCGCGAAAGATCAACACAAAATTTAATGCGGTATTTGAATTATTAAGATGATACTAAATAAACAGAAACCTCTTATGTAGAACATCTGTGCTTAATTGTACGCGCAGCTATCGAATCAATAAGATAACGTTAATTTATAGCCTCAAACAAGAGTGCTAAAGTCTTTCTTCTTCGTGAAATGTTTGGTTGATGGTTACCATTCTAGTTTTCGCCTAACTTTAGTGGTCGTACACTATCGTCCATATTAGTTCGAACACGCAAATAACTTCTTAACACATGGGCTGAAAAGTGCCGGGCCTAACAAAGAAAACACGGCTTTTTTTGGTTCAAAATTAGCTTTAGAGCAACGCAATCATTCCAGCGCCGCTCTAACATTTCAATACCACTTTTGTGGAACGATTTATCTTTTGCCTTAAAATAGGCCTCAGTTTCAGCGATAACCTCTTTGTTGTGCTTTCGGGCGCTTTGGACGAGGTTCACCAGTTGCTGTCCACTCAGATGACGATCGTTTGGATTCCGGAGTGAAGTGATGGATCCATGTTTCATCCATTGTCACATAAACATGGCCAAACACTGCTCAGAATCATCAACACGTTCTTGTTTTTGGTCAACAGTGAGCAAACGCGGCACCCACTTTGAACAGAGCTTTCTCATAGTCAAATGCTCATGCAATATAAAGCCAATACGTTCGTTTGATATCTTTACGATGTCAGCTAACTCACGCAACTTCACTTTTCGATCATTCAAAACGATTTTGTGGATTTTTTTTATGTTTTCTGGTGTTACCGCCTCATTTGGACGTCCACTGCGTTCCGCATCATCGGTGTCTCTACGACCACGTTTGAAGTAAGCAAACCAACGTTTTATTGTTGTTTCTGATGGAGCGGAGTCCCCATAACACTTTTCAAGCCATGGCTTCGCTTGAACGGTATTTTTTCCCATCAAGAAGCAGTGTAAAATTAAAACACGAAATTGTTTTCGATCCATTGTTTTGAAAATAACAAAAGTAGCGTGACTCTTAGCACAATAACTCACAAACTAATGAATAGAATATCATGAAATTTTAACAGCTGTCTTTTGAAGGTTAGTACCAACTGAGAGAAAGGTGTCTGCAATGAAACTAGCGTCATCTATATGTTAGGCCCGGGACTTTTCAGCCCATGTGTTAAACTTCCTTTTGCGCCAAGAAGAGCTTTCACAATCCAAGTCATCCGCTCCATTGGTTTTTCGAGGACTCTATTTGGCATTTCAATGCATTCCTCTTAACTGTTACTACTTATGTGGTCTGCAAAGGTAGGGCACACTTTTTGGAGCCTCCTGTCCTATTCATCTTATAACAGCTCGATGAGGTTTAGATCGGGGCTTTGTGGTGGCCATGTCGTTATTTGTAAAGTGCCATTATCTTCATTTAAGACATTTTTATATATCACCGTTGAGTGTTTGGGGTCGTTGTCCGGCTTGAATACAAAATTTTTCCAATCAGACGTCGCCCCGATGGTATTACATTTTCTTGCAGTATTTCTAAGTAACCCGCCCTTTTTTCCAAAGTACCTTCAATACGCTTCAAGTCTCCTTAATGGTGCAGGAAAAACAACCCCAAACAAGCACAGAACCTCTTCCTTGCTTGATAGTTGGAACTACACGATCATGCAACATTCTTTGGCCTTTCGTTCTTCTTACAAAAACACCCCTTGATTGTCCGAATACCTCAAACTTTGACCAGCCAGTCTGTAGCACCCTTTTTCAACCAGCTATTAGATATTATAGTATATTGTATTCGTGCTCAATAATCTCCATAGCTGATACGATACTGTTAACAAAAACTGTCATCTTTGTCGAGAAGAGATTCTGAAAATAGTGCTTTGTGACAAAGATCTGATAAATTGTGAATCATAATTTCATTAATTACTTTCTTTAATGATACTCTAATACATATAAATCATTACAGTTATACTAGACGAGGGTGGTACCCCTTTGAAATTTCGTCGAAATTTTGTTAATCTCGGATTTGGTTCAATGCCTACCAAATGCTATCACCAATCATGCAGAATACGATTCTAAAACCAAAATTGGCACAGCTCGATGGAGTTAGATCGGGGCTTTGCGGTAGCCACGTCATTATTTGTGCCATTATCTTGTTCTTTATTTAAGAAATATTTGCATACCACTGCTGAGTGTTTGGGGTCTTGCATGAATACAAAATTTTCGCCGATTAGACATTGCAATATTCTTTGGTGTTTTGCTCTTCTTACAAATTTTGACTCATCAGTCAATAGCACCCTTTTCCAATCATCCACCGTCCAATTTCTATATGTTTCTGCCCACTCTAGCTGTTTCTACCTGTTTCCTCATTGAAGTAGTGGTTTTCTTTTTGTTACAATGCGATCGTCAAGATTTGCAGCTTTTAATCTTCTTTTCACTGTAGTAACAGAAACTTTTCTTGCATGGTCGAGATTTATTTCGGCGGCGATTTCTGATGCTGTCAGTTTCCTACTTCGCTTGCTCAGCAGTTTTATGGGGTCATCGTCTGCGTAAGTTGTTTTTCTCTTATGGCCTGAACGTGCCAGATCCCTAAAACTGCGACATTTTACTCTACCGAACTAATATGGACGGTAGTGCACATTTCCTTGACGATGATTATAATTTCTGACTTCTCAAAACAGAAGTCTCATCTAGTTTGCTTTATAAAACTTAATGGTTGAGTGCTGGGGTGAAGAGCTTATACAGACAAAAATATGGACGTAATTTCTGGTGTCAAAGTACATCGAATTACCTTTAAAGAGAATTAATACTATGAATAAAAGTAGTGAAATTGTAATTTTTTATACAGTAGAATCTAGTTGATCAGAATAAAAAAAAACCTACGTTGTTTTGTTTACTTATCATAGTGAAGGCAGAAATTTACATTTCAAAGAAACCAAAAGTTATCAACAGCCGATTTCTTTTTGATCAATGGTTAACATTCGCGATACTCAGCTTTTTCATATCTAATTCTTCACTCAGTATGTTATGCAGTATATGATATGATAAGCCAGTATCTTCCACAATGTCCCTAATGCGTATTCGTCGGTTTGGCAAAACGAGATCGTGTACCTTTTTAATGTTTTTGTCTGTTGTTACCGTGGGAGGACCACCGGGATTTTGGTTTTCACAGGGTGTTCTTCTGAATTTAAAATCTCGACACCATGGTTTGACTATACCATACGAAACTGTAGATTCACCAATAGTTCCCATAATGTCCTTATGCCCTCTTTCTGGAGGTATTTTATGACGCCTCTTTGTTCTACAGGATCCATTTTTATGAAGTATCACGACACACATACAGTTCAAGAATTACTTACAGTAGAACACTTTGGGAAACTTGATATTATACAGATATGATCCACAAATGTTACTTAACTAAATGTCAAAAACATCAATGAAACATCCAATTAAGAGTAGGTGAGGGGTGGAGCATGAGGATCTGCCCTTGTACTATGTTAATTCACTTGGACGTACACCCTCCGAAGTCAGTGCGAATATTAACAGAAGCCTGTCTCGTTTTGGCTCTAATTTAATGACCGATAATTTTTTAATAAAATTCCACACGTTCGCTGAATTCTTCAAGTCAATTACAACGTTCTTCTCCATTTCCTTATTCTTAATTGGTACCCCAAGGAATTAATATATACGATTCTATCTTAAGCGAAGTACTTCTGCGTACATTGATTTGAAATTTTTTAATTCGTTTTTGAGAAAAAATTAATAAATTTACTCTTACTTGTAACAGTTTAATTTTATTATAGACATAGGAATTAATACGTTCAACCGAAGCTTCTGCATTCCTCTCTTTGCTCGTACATTTTATTTGTACTAACGATATTTCTTGGGAATTAATTCCTGCGGTTGCTTTTCTAAATTGCATTTGGTACTCGCATTGCCTCGTTTAATACATGCAAACGGCCCTGCGCTAAATTAATAACACGACCAGTGGTCGCCTCTAATCCTGTCTTCTATCCAGCTCTTACATTTAAATTAAGTATAACGTATTGAAAGTTAACATTGCACAATTAGCGTTCCCAGCAAGCGACTCCTGCGCGAAAATGTATGCTCAACATTTGCTGCGTGTACTCGTTACTATGATAGCCGGTTGTATGCAACTGGATCCTCTTCGAACCCTTTTAAGTACGCAAATAACCAAGGTGTGGCCACACTGAGACACCGTGGAAGCTGTATACGTACATATTTATATGTTAAACTTTGGGACCGCACAGAGCGTAGACGGAAGGAAAGGATGTGATATTCCTTACCATTCCGAAGTTTGATCGCACTATATACGAGGGTTGTCCGTAAAATAAGGCTCCCGATTATTTTTCCCAATAAGATACATGTTTATTGGCATTGAATAATATATTTTTGAACAGCTTAGACTTTTTCCTATTTTTCGTTGAGATCGATGCATTTTTGTATACGACCATCTTCTTTATGCCTGACTTGTAGAACTCATCCGGCGCGTCACGAAGTTAGCTTAAAACTTCTTCTTTCAACTGCTCTACGGTTTTGATTCTGAAATGCGCCCCAGCCAAGTGTTTCTCCTATTCAGAGAAGAGATGGTAGTGACTTGGGGCTATGTTTGGGATGTAGAGCGGGTGCGTGACTGTATATAATTTTATGACGGGATCTGTTGTTACACGGGCAGTGTGCGGACGAACGTTGTCCAGATGGAGTGAGCATGTCTCTCCTCTTGTTCTGAATCGCACGACAAAGGTTTTTCAACGTCTCATAGTAGCAGTTCGCATTGGTTATTCGCGCAACAATAACCCCTTCGTCTCCCAAAATACGCTTGCCATCATTTTGCCGGCGGACTGTTTGTTTAAACTTCCGCGGCTCGATTGTTGTTTCATTTCCGGTATCGCGTAGTGGAGCCAGGTCTCGTCTGCCATGACAATAGAGTCCAAGACTTCCTCGGCATCGAACGGCCTGAAGAAATTCGCTGTCCGCTTTAACACGTTGCCGTTTGTCGTCTTTCGTTACCCTTCTCGGGACCCACTTTGCATAAACCTTGGCATGCCCTAAATGTTCTGTCAAAATGTTGTCAATGCAGGTCCTAGTGACATCAGGGATCATTTCGCAGAACTTCCGAACCGTCATCATTCGAAATTTCCGTATTGCTAATTCCACTTTCGCAAGCGTTTCATTCAAAACTGATTGCCATCCAGAAGGCTGTTCGTCATGAAGATCTGCACGTCCGAATTCTCTCATTTGCGCACGTGTTGTACGCTCATATACTTTTGTCCATAGACTTCACAGAAGGAGAACCAAGCTTCACGACAGTGTCGCCGGTCTCATGTAACAGGGTTCTTCGCGACTGCAGAATTGGCGGTATGAGAGTGTTTATTGCAGTTGAACAGTAGTCATTTGAAAATTTCCCTAAATAACTGTGTACAATGTACAGTTTTCTAATTCCCTAATTAAAATGTTTATCCAAAAAAAAAATGCGTTGCAATTAATAATTACATGTTTGTTTCTATAAATTTTCGTGTGGTGATCTTTCACCGCATGTACAATGTACTGCGTGTCCTGTATTTACGAGGGGAGGTCCAGAAGTTTGTGGAATGAAGGGGTTTTAAATAAAATAAAACAATAAATCTATCGAACTTCTGGACCTCACCTCGTAATATGACTGTTTTCAATGATTGTTCCTAAGTAGTTGTAACTTTTGACTTGTTCCAATGCTTTTTCCCCGATTTTGATGCTATATTTTCTTTCTTCTGCTGCTATTATCATTGTGTTTGTTTTCCTCGTGTTTATCTCCATGTTTATCTTTGTTAGTTCTTCTTGGTATATCTTCAAGTTTGGTTGTAATATCTCTTCTGAGTGTGCTATCAGTACCATATCATCTGCAAACATTAGTTCCTGTACGTTAATTGCATTCATTTCCCAGTTTCCTACTTTCATATTTTTTCCTTTTTGTTTAGCTTTTTTAACAGCGTCGTCTATTAATATAGAGAATAACAATGGGCTCAATACGCATCCCTGTTTTAATCCAATTTGCGATTCGAATTCAGCTGATTCTGCATTGGAAGTTCTCACCTTATTCTTATTGCTTTTATACAATGCCTTAATCATCTCTATTATTCCTTTCTCTAAACCTCTCCTTTCCAAGCTCTGCCATACATCTTCTCTTCTTACCCTATCAAAAGCTTTTTTAAGATCTATAAAACATATAGGTATTTCCTTTCCCTATTAGTTTTTCTCCTAATTGTCTGATTAGAAATATTAAGTCCTGGGTGCTTCTTCCTTTTCTAAATCCATGTTGAGTATCTTCTAGTGTTGTTTCCAGTTTCTCTCGGAGTCTTTTTCCTAGTATTCTTGTCAATACTTTTCCTGGGATGCTAGTTAATGTTATTCCTCTATAGTTTGAGCATTCCTTAGAGTCTCCCTTTTTGTATATGGGCATAATTATTCCCATATTCCATTCCTTAGGTATTTCTTTTTTTATTACAATGTTGTTTAAGAGGTCAAGTAGTTCTTCGTTACCTTTGTCTCCCATATATTTTATCATTTCAGCTGTGATCCCATCCTCCCCGGCCGCCTTTCCTAGTTTTAGTTTGCTAACTGCTTCTCTGACTTCTTCGTCGCTTATTGGTGTGATACGTTCATCGTCGTTTTTTGTTTTATGCTCTTTTTCTCTTATGTATCCGTCCTGTTTTATTTTTGTGAGTTCTTCAAAGTATTGTTTCCATCTTTCCATTATCTTTTTTTCCTCAGTTAGTATATTTCCTTTGTCATCCTTTATATGTTTCAATATCGACATAAGTTTAATTAATTATTGAAACTTATTTTGTCTACGGTTTTTTTTACTATTGTCAATAAATTCTATTCTAATAAAAGACATGTAACAAAACGCTTTTATTGAATCTAGCTTATTATCCGCGGCAATAATAATCGTTAAAAGGCATTCTAAATGTTACCAACTCATATATATAACTGTGCTTTTATACAACGAACGTAACGTTTTGTCTAACCGCAGCTTTATTCAAATGTCACCGTCCGGACACTTCTGAACACGCTAACCATTCCAACCTCGTTTGACACTTCTTGCATGCTGGATTTTGCATTCGTAAATCACTATGTGAACTTTGCATTCCGCATAGCTTTGGCGCATTTCCACACGACTCGTCGAGTACGCTTATTATTCCTCCGAACGCTATCATAGTTAGGCTAGCGGAGTCTCGTCATTTCGTTATCGCCGCCGTCGGCATGCCCGCTTTTTATCTGCCGGAAATTTCGAAGAGGATTCTCGCGTCTGACGAAGACTACGCTTACGGATTTGCCGCGAAAGGTGTCATCATCGTCGTCCTCGCACAGGTCTATTCGTGCCAGTTCGACGCTCTCTCTAATTGTCTTTTCGTTCTGTTTGCAGTGGGTGAGAAGGAGGCGACAGCCGGGACACCTGCGGGTCGTCGATATCGAGCTGGTTAAGGGAAACAAGGGTCTCGGATTCAGTATAGCCGGCGGAATCGGCAACCAGCATATACCCGGCGATAATGGTATTTACGTTACGAAAGTTATGGAGGGAGGTGCTGCCCAAGTAGACGGACGATTGGCGGTCGGAGATAAACTAGTCGGAGTCCGCGATGCTGTGGTAAGTAATAGCTTTTTTTTGGGGGGGGAATACGGTATGGAACCATTATCGTCTAAGACGTTTCTTCTGTGACAGTCGCGATGTAAAAAATTAAGAATAGAAAAAGTTCGCATTGGAAGAACTAAAGAATGTGTTGGTAATGCGCTACTAATCGATTTAAAAATCGTATTTGTTCTGTTAAATCATTCAGAATTTAAATAGCGATTACCTATTGTACCCTTAACCTTCTTACATAGCATATCAAATTCGTCTACTATTTCGACTAATTCCCAGAGCGACATCCCATGCGTTTCTAGTTTACGAATGGAACTTGAAAGAAAGCTATAATTTGACATAATATACAAAAAGGTTTTGTAGCAATTCTGTTGATGTTACTATCTTTTTACAGTTTTCTAAAGCACTGCAGTCAGCAGTGATTTCAACAATTACATTTCTTATTCCTTCAAAATTATCGTCGTAAAAAATTACAGCGTCTAACCATGTACCCCATCTCGTAATAATCGGTTCAGGAGGCAACTTAACACCGGGAAGTCGCTCCTTATAAAATTGGATAGAAATGCCTAAATATGCAATATATGCAATTACCAATTACCGCTAATCAACTTCAATTAGTGTAATACGTCTACATATAGACTATAATTAAAGATATGCAAAAAATAAAGTATCGCGTATGGAGCGTTTGAAACAAATTCAGGTAGAGTCCGTTTATTATTTCGATCCTGTGCAAGATTGTTGACGTTAAATGATATTCACCTTCCAACAAACATCGGGGTAAAAACATGGACTAATAGACTGCAGATTCTTGGTTAGTAATAGAAATAACATGGAATAGAAGAATAAGTATTTCAAACTGAAATTGAAAACGTTACAGATTTCGAAAAACATGCATAACAATTTTGTAAACAAGTCTATTCTAACAGAAATGAACACGTATTACACATCAATTCTCAATCCGTTATAACACATGGGCCGAAAAGTCCCGGGCCTAACACATAGATGACGCTAGTTTTATTGCAGTCACCTTTCTCTCAGTTAGTACTAATCTTCAAAAGACAGCTGTTAAAATTTCATGATATTCTATTCATTAGTTTGTGAGTTATTGTGCTAAGAGTCACGCTAGTTTTGTTATTTTCAAAACAATGGATCAAAAACAATTTCGTCTTTTAATTTTACACTGCTTCTTGATGGGAAAAAAATACCGTTCAAGCGAAGCAATGGCTTGAAAAGTGTTATGGGGACCCCGCTCCATCAGAAACAACAATAAAACGTTGGTTTGCTGACTTCAAACGTGGTCGTAGAGACACCGATGATCATCGTAAAGATATCAAAAGAACGTATTGGCTTTATATTGCATGAGCATTTGACTATGAGAAAGCTCTGTTGAAAGTGGGTGCCGCGTTTGCTCACTGTTGACCAAAAACAAGACGTGTTGATGATTCTGAGCAGTGTTTGGCCATGTTTAAACGTAATAAACCGGAATTTTTGCGTCGATATGTGACAATAGATGAAACATGAATCCGTCACTTCACTCCGGAATCAGAACGATCGTCATCTGAGTGGACAGCAACTGGTGAACCTCGTCCAAAGCGTCCGAAAGCACAACAATCGGCTAGAAAGGTTATGGCCTCGGTATTTTGGGATGTGCGTGGTGTAATATTCATCGACTATCTTGAGAAAGGAATACCATCAATAGCGAATATTATATAGCGTTATTATAGCGTTTGAAGGCCGAAATTGCAAAGAAACGACCGCATATGGCAAAGAAAAAAAATTTGTTTCATCAAGACAACGCACCGTGTCACAAGTCAATCAAAACACTGGCAAAATTACATGAATTGAACTTCGAATTGCTCCCACATCCACCGTATTCGCCACTTTTATTCGTTGTATTTTCGTAGGTAATATTATTATTTAGCCACGCAGTAATGTTTCCTTTGGACCGTCTTAAATTTGGGTATATGTATATAGTGAAATCCTATGATATGGTGCATTGTCCATTAAAATTATTGATGGTTCTTCTAAATTAGGTATTAGGTGAATTTCAACACACTTTGTAAATAAATCGCTATTTATATCACCATGGTAGTCACCTATATTTGATTTTGAGGCAAATATGAAGTTTGCATATCGTACAAAACCACTTCTGGTACCTGCATGCAACACAATAAATCGGTCACCCTCATAGCCTTCGGGTTTTCTGACACTTTTTACATTGTCGTCTTACCATGACTTTCTTTCACTTCCCTTTGAAAATATCCAGGTTTCGTCTGGGTATACGATGTCCCTTTTTAAAGGTGATGTCAACATTTTATCGTACTTCCTGAGGAAGAGAAATCGCAAGGCTGATATAGCGTTCCTCTTCATAACAACTCTGTCGTTATCACCTCCTTTTAAACTTAAATCCGAAAAGATGGAGTAATCGTTACAGTGAGGAAATCCTAATATGTAAAATATTTCTATGTTCAAGCACCTTTGTTACACTTTTACTGTTACACGTTTTTCTATAAAAATATATTATAAGTTAGAATTGAAATTTAATTGGCAATTAGTAGTTTTGATGCCGACGTTTTGATCTGAACTGCATGAAACTTGTTCTGAGCTGGTGCAGCGTTCAGTATTTCACCAGTAGTTTCACCAATGGTAGTCCTACCAGCAATTTCTAGTACAAAACAGAGAATGTTCTTGTGCCTCGTGTGCACTTTAAGATGCTGGACAAATTGGGTACTCAAATACTGAACAATTTACAGGTATAGCAGTAAACTCCACTCACACAAATTAATTAATTATGCGGAACGCAGCGTTTCGAGAGCACGTGGGCTCTCATTGTCAACCGTGTTACCGAGTAAAAGTAAAAACTGTATCACACATGCAAATTATTTTCTACGCAGGCTCTAAAATTTCTAAAACATATGACTATTTACAATCTACTCGGTGGTCTAATGCCTTTTACGGGAAAGGATGGACCGAAAGCGAACCGTATCTTTAACAGGGTTTATAGAGAAACCTACCAGCTTTATTAAATATACAAATTAATTAAACTTTCGCTAACAAACAATAACTCGTGTACTGCAAACAGAATAACACAATTTAATTAGAGTGCCATGCGCAATATATCCGACCAAAACAAGAAAACATACCACGCTATATGTTGTGCGAATTGGTCACCCGAGGTTATATACAATTTCAAATTTCGCCTGCAATTTTGCTGAAGTATTTTTCACGCTTCTCTTGGTTTTTAAACTCCTTTTTATGCCAATGCAGCTGGTGTTATTTAGACGAATTTATCGTGGGTAGAACGACAGCGGAGCCGTCCGACTGCTCATTCGCATTGCAACGTTTCCGCTAAAAAAAGTAAATGAAACGAAATAAAAACGGGAGTTTCTTATGACAATTGGATTATACGAATAAATTTTTAAGTGAGGCAAAAGTAAAAATGTGGGCGAAATGTAGCTTCAATGTGACAAGGAAAGCTTTTATGAATCCTGGTATGGGATTTAACTAATTGTTTATGAAATCCTAAAATTAAAAAAATTAACAAGTTTGAAGAGGCAACGAAAACTACGAAAAATAACAAAGCGGCGGGTATCTCCATGGAACAGAATTCTCCAGTCGTAACATTAGACGCAATTGTCAGGTTGTTTACGTCCTGTTTACAAGTTAGTGAAATCCCGGAAGAATAGAAAATCGTATTTATAAATGACGATTACAAGGACTGTGTGGATGTACAGTTCACAGGTATAGCAGTAAACTCCACTCACACAAATTAATTAATTATGCGGAACGCAGCGTTTCGAGAGCACGTGGACTCTCATTGTCAACCGTGTTTCCGACTGAAAGTAAAAACTGTATCACACATGCAAATTATTTTCTACGCAGGCTCTAAAAATTTCTAAAACATATGACTATTTACAATCTACTCGGTGGTCTAATGCCTTTTACGGGAAAGGATGGACCGAAAGCGAACCGTATCTTTAACAGGGTCTATGGTAATAAATCCATCAAACTCGAGTCTGCAATTGGGGGTGGTTCTCTGTTCAATAAGTTTCGGTTCTTTTTCATACATATCGTTTCGTACGCGTCTAATTCTCTATACGAGTTCACGTTTTTAAGTAGTGTCAGATTTTTTAAATCAATCTTATGTCCGGATTTTACCATATGCTCTGCTACGCTTGATAGTTCAGGTTTGTCGCCACGATAGTGTCTAATATGTTCTTTGAACCTCGTTTCGATACTCCTTTTTGTTTGTCCAATATAAACTTTCTCACAATCATTGCATGCGAGTTTGATGGATTTATTACCATACGCCCTGTTAAAGATACGTTTCGCTTTCGGTCCATCCTCATTCAGACCACCGAGTAGATTGTAAATAGTCATATGTTTTAGAAATTTTAGAGCCTGCTAGAAAATAATTTGCATGTGTGATACAGTTTTTACTTTCAGTCGGTAACACGGTTCACAATGAGAGTGCTCTCGAAACGCTGCGTTGCGCATAATTAATTAATTTGTGTGAGTGGAGTTTACTGCTATACCTGTGAATTGTACATCCACACAATACTTGCAATCGTCATTTAAATACTGAACAAACTTTAGAGAGAATTGAACCGAAGCGTATCTGAACTAGCGGTAAATGTTCTTTCCTCCCTTATGTCTGTAACGTGTTCTTGTGTATATTCATCTCCCTTAATTATTAGTATCACGTTGATTATCATCATATGTCCTAATTATACAATGAGTGCTTGATAACCCTTATTTATGGCATGTTGTCTGAAATACATATTTACTTATATATACGTTATTATATATATATATATATATATGTATATATATATGTATATATATATATAATGTAATATATATATATTCATCAATGTGATCCTCAGGCACAGCATGTTGCTTTTACGTTAAAATTACTACTGAAGATATATATTCCGCTAAAAGCTTTAAAACATTTCGCAAGCACCGTACTTCGTAAACGTTCTTTAGCGCACAATATAA
The DNA here is from genome assembly GCA_023509865.1 of Trypoxylus dichotomus. NCBI lineage: Eukaryota > Metazoa > Arthropoda > Insecta > Coleoptera > Scarabaeidae > Trypoxylus > Trypoxylus dichotomus. The sequence continues at coordinate 44,995,481 of CM042081.1, forward strand.
ACGTCTTCGGTACTTTACCTTTCATAATCACGAACAAAGCTTATTATCCTCGCGCGTATTTTAGAGTCCCTATTATGTTTAAAATAGCTTCTCCTTCTGGAATCTTCTGACACGAACATTCTGCCCGTGTATTTCGAATTAAGATAACATTAATTACTTTTCAACTCATCATCCCATTAACCTCCTTTAGTTAGTTAACGGTGAAAGATCTGTGCATGTAGCAGACGGACGTTTCTTCAATGTAGCTTTCTTGACCGGTGTGAGATGTAGTTCTCAGGAGAAGATTACTTTTTTTTTCTTTTAAGGTTGGCTTTAGTTTGCTATAACCACGTTTAGGATGCCTGTTCTTATTTCGGTGAAGGGTATTTGCTCCCATTTCGTCGCAAAAGTTATGTACAACTTTATAAGTAATTTCAAAGTTATAATTACATGATGCGGTTTTAACCGAGATGAAGTTGACTTGTCTCGGTACTGCGTATACAAGGTCTGTTCATGTAATAACCGAATATTTTAAATTACGCGCGACGAAGATACTTAGTCATATGCGATTGGTAACATTGTATTTGTTGGCAACTCAGTCAACTCTAGTCCCGATGTTATTCTTATTAAAATACAAGGTGTTTCAATGTTCAGAGTAATTATTGCAATGTGCTATTTTCGAAATAAAAAATTACATAAAACTAAGAAAACTTTCACGGAAAGAGTTTAACTTCTAAAGCAAGCTTGCAGAGATGATGTATGCAAATAATTTCCACGATTCGAAAGTAATTGTAAATCAATTAACGATGACCTCGATCAAGTAGGCCTTTTAACCTATCAGACGCCCACGTTCTCAAAATCAAACATCTGGTTCGTTCGAATTGCCACTTGGCTGTTAGAGAACTTGGAGCATGTCATGAAGTTTTGGCCGAATAACTGAACAGTAAACTAAATCTGGGTTTACAGCTACGACACTGAGATAAATACTCAATAGTCACAACAGTGGATGGACCAAGAACGGTTATGTGAACAAATTCCCAACAATTTTCTTACCATTGCAATCTGTATAATTCATGATTAAATATAAATTCGATTTTCCTTCTAGTCCTTTTTTGGTTATGCCGTATATCTGGAATAAAAATAATATTAGGTTGGTAATTCATTCATTGTATAGAAAGTTGTCTGACGTCCCAAACACATCTGTATTTAAGGCTTATCGAAAAACACCGAGACATATCCAGTGTTAACTAAATTGCCGACCCCCTATTATTGGGTATTGTAAACTTGGATTGTTGTATAGGACGGCAGATGATGAAGTTCATATTACGTTGTTCAATATAGATTAATTTTAATACAGTATAGACCTGGACAAAAGAACATAGTTCATAACCAATTAGGAGCCTAAAAATATGCCATCACCCCAATATGCCAACTAAGGATTTCCTAATTTAGACGACATGAAGCTTAAGACGAAACTTTTGTAGGACCACCAATTAATTTGTTACAAGATAGAGGGTTAGATAAGGCTTCAAATGATCTGAACTATGCCGTTAAGTTATCATGTATACTTCATTAAAAGTATCTCTTATCTGGAATTGAAACAATTTATTCTAAGCAATTACTGAATTCTATCCATTGTATTGTAGAATGGTATGCAATGTCGTTCACATCGTTAATTATATATCCCACCAATGCAGTTGTATGTACTACACTGCTTAGTACGTCACTAAAATTTCGTTTGCATAAAGATGTAGCTGTAAGTATAGCCGCGACTATATACTATAGTCCACCTCGAAAAATTCCAAGTAAAGCCGTTGTTCTTGGGTGGTCGTAAACCGTATGACTGTACTGAATTTGTAGATAGCAGTTCTAGCAATTGGCGTTATATAAGAAAATGTAGACACTGGAATAAATATAATAATTTTTAAGTCGTGATGCAGTAATGATCGTTGTTATTATTTTCTTTTTTACTTATACATTCCTTATATCGCAATTTGAAGGTTTTGCATTAAACAAATATGAAATGTTCGAAGTGTGCAGTGCAAAAGTGGTAGAAATAAACTGAGTAGAATGTTGGAGCGAATTGCATTGTAAGATAGGAAAAACCTCTAAACAACTTTGTAGGGGTACGGCACCAGAAAAATGAAACTGCGCCTTGCTTGTGCACAAAAATACAATAATTGAAGAGAAGACAACTGGGCAAGAGTGATAGGGTCTGATAAATCCAATATACAAATAAGAAACTAAGCTACCTAAACATTCATTTACTCGGCACGAAAACAATATTTTTGCGATTTTGATCATAAAATGAAAAACATAACACGTGTGCTGAAAAGTCCCAGGCCTAATACATAGATGACGCTAGTTTTATTGCAGTCACCTTCCTCTCAGTTAGTACTAACCTTCAAAAGACAGCTGTTAAAATTTCATGATATTCTATTCATTAGTTTGTGAGTTACTGTGCTAAGAGTCACGCTACTTTTATTATTTTCAAAACAATGGATCAAAAATAATTTCGTGTTTTAATTTTACACTGCTTCTTGATGGGAAAAATACCGTTCAAGCGAAGCAATGGCTTGAAAAGTGTCATGGGGACTCCGCTCCATCAGAAACAACAATAAAACGTTGGTTTGCTGACTTCAAACGTGGTCGTAGAGACCGATGATCATCGTAAAGATATCAAAAGAACGTATTGGCTTTATATTGCATGAGCATTTGACTATGAGAAAGCTCTGTTCAAAGTGGGTGCCACGTTTGCTCACTGTTGACCAAAGATAAGAACGTGTTGATGATTCTGAGCAGTGTTTGGCCATGTTTAAACGTAACAAACCGGCATTTTTGCGTCGATATGTGACAATGGATGAAACATGGATCCATCACTTCACTCCGGAATCAAAAAAAGACAAAAGATAAATCGTTCTACAAAAGTGGTATTGAAATGTTAGAGCGGCACTGGAATGATTGCGTTGCTCTTGATGGAGATTACGTTGATGAATAAAGCTAAGTTTGAACCGAAAAAACCGTGTTTTCTGCCCGGGACTTTTCATCCCATGTGTTATATAACAATTTAAGTTTTTGTTTTGTTTATGAATAGTTATTCAGTATACCTGGCTATTAGTACGTCAGTAGGAGTCGGGGGGAAGAGTATCCTCCGCGCTAACAGTACTGTGAAATTTGGTGGAGACAGTACACCGATATGGGGGTGCATAACAGCACAGAATTCGAGATCCGTATTGATGTGAGGGGTGGATGAACAACATGCAGTATATTGAGATGTTAGAAGAAGAACTTTTATGAATAGGAGTCAGGTCAATATTACTTTCAACAAGATAATGCCCCATGTCATAAGTCGCAGCAAGTTATGAGATGGTTTGAAGATAACAGTCATCATTAGAATGACCTCACTAATCGCCCAAATTTGTGGCACATTTTAAAAGAAAATGCCCGTAAGCAGAAAATATCATCACACACGGAGCTTAAAAAAATAATTTTATACCTGATATACAAAATACCCAAACCTGCTGTCTAATGATGATGTAAATCATTTTAATAGGGACGTACTTAATTGTAGTTTAAGTGGAATTATATTCTGATTCTCACCATCGAAAATGGTATCCAACTGCCCTTTCATATCCAGATTTTCCCTTCACGAAGTAAAATATAAAGGTATGTTTGCTAAAATATAAATACATAGAAAATTGATTCCCTTTTGTATTAGTTTACTATCAACTATCGACACCTATTTGTTCGCAAATCTACTTAGAAACATTCACTATTAAATTTAAATTAAGTAAAGTTTAAAGCACACCATATATTCCATATAAATTATTACTTGACACTTTATAATTATACGACAGCAATTTCACCAACTATTACTGACATACACAACCAACACTAAACTAAAGTATAAGTTTGTAATTTCATCGATGTGCCAAAGTTCTCTCATCTACTCCCCCATAAACCTTGTTCGTTGTAAACTTCGCATTTCAACTATCTCATTTAAGTATTTAGTACTTGTTCGGGAGTTGTTACATAGTTTCTAGCAAGCGACGATATTGGAATTTTTAGCGGACCCATAAAGCGCTCACGCAAAGATAAACTACGCTACGTTTATATTCTCGGAATACATGATACTACAATTGGTACGCAACAACTATTATCCAACCTAGTAATAATACCGTGTGGCAAGGTATTTAATTGCACGGCAGTCAGAATTAATTAAGTGACGACTAGACACGTTTCTACAACGAACTGAAGTAACTTATGGAACTGCTTTAGAAATATGGTACTGTAATATCTCTGAGATAGCTTTTGTAATAGAAAGCAATTAATTTTCGGTTTCGCTACCCATTATAGTTAAAATTTTGACAAGTACATGTACATATATAATTACTTCCAAAGTTAGCGATGTATAAAGATTTTGTAGTGCATCTCTCTGGCATATATGCGGCCATAAAGTGTACTACTGCATTTATTGTAAGAGGAATTACGTCTACGTTACCTATTACAAGTTCAAGACCACCTCAGAAATCTGTATCAAGGTTTAATTAAAAATAATACAGGACTCTTTCGACACTATTAATGAGAGTTTACTACTTTATATTATAAAAATACATACGTAAGTACTATGCACACACAGTTAAGTCGTGGTTTCTTCAAAGGAACGTGTTTTCGGTGGATGTTTTCGGAAAAATAGTATACGGTGAAATCTCCCTTGAACGGACACCAACGGGACCAGCTGAAGATGTCCGTTCAGGAGGGGTGTCCGCATAAAAGAAATATGTTGTAGATACAACAAAAATCGTGTTTTAACGAAAAATGAATATATTAAAGAAACTGGGACATTTAAATCGTATATGTTTTTAAAATAAATAAGAAACTTTAAACTTAAGAAAAAAAAGTTTATTTCCTTTAGATATATACGTACAAAGTATAATATGTATGTACATAGATACATAGACGTAGTATGTAATACAAAACAATGAAATGAATAGTCACTTTAAGTACGCAAAAATTCATATATTGTTGTTTGTCTTCTCTTTCTCTTTAAAATGGCGTCTTGAAATCGTATTTCTAATTTAGAAAAAAGCTCCAAAGACTCTGTATCTCCGTGATTTTCGACAAAATTTTTGAGCTGTTTGGTTAGGGTAATAGCTTTACCATAATTTGGGGTAGCTTCTGTTAGCACTGCAACCTCATCGACATCAGAATCTTCCGAAAGTTCTTGTATTTCAACTGGATTTACAATTTCTTGTTCTGAATCTGGATCTTCAACATACAAATCTTCATCTACGTTCAAAAAATCATTAAGGTTTTCATTATCCGTCAATTTCAATAAATTCTTATTTTTGAGGATATCTGAAAGTACACTAAGAGGCAAATCATCTTCTAGGTCAGATGTATCAGCCTCAGTTAACTGGTCTTCACTTTGCATATTTACATGATTAAATCCTGCTTTGCGGAAGCAATTTTGAACTGTCTCTTTGGTTACTTGGTCCCAAGCGGTTTTTGCCAAATAAACTGCATCCAGTGGTGTAATTTTCTTTATTAACTCAAAAGCTGTACCAGCAGTTTCAATGTTCACTAGCAGATGTTTGAGTATTAGACTTCGGCAATAAGTTTTAAAATTCCTTATAATCCCCTGGTCAAGTGGTTGACAAGCTGATGTACAATTAGGGGGTAAAAATAATATTTTTATATTATTTAAGCGAACGTCTTACTCGGGGAAGTCCCAGCGAAACTGGCGCGCGGCGCGATTGAGAAGTGCAATAGCAATACTCTCGATATAAAAATAAGATAAGGCGTTTCATTTTATTTTATTTTTTGTCCGGTTAAGAGAACATTTTCTCGTGTCCGTGTCCGTTCAAGAGAATGTTCGTCCAAGAAAGAGTTACAATGGAAATTATATATATAGAGAGCCGGTCGGGACCATGAGAAACTGTCCGTGTAGAGGGGTGTCCGCAAAGGGGAATTTCACTGTACTAGGGCGCGAATTGTACTAGAAATGTTACCTCGTTTTTGATTATGATATGAGCTTTACAATCAGAAACATTAAACTGTTTACCGACTTCCCGCAGCGAACCTCGAATTAAATAACTTCTTTAATTTATCCTTTGTTACTTTAGAAGCTGCACTTTTACCACAAGAACAAATAAATTTGTACGTAAGTTTTTTTCTACAACGTATTTATTTATTGTTATTTTGGTCGAAAATACAATACATACGAGGGTAATCTAAAAAATTCAGTAACTAAAACATGGCAAATAGCAATATTTTGATTTCTGTTTACTTTCCGGTGTGTAATGGTGGATCCACGTTTCATCCAAAGTCACAAATTGACGCAAAAAATCTCGTTTCGAAATTGTTATAGAACACTCCACGCGATTGAGTTTTTACGGTGGTGTGAGCAAACGCAGCACCCATCTTGCACACCGCTAAGACATGTCTAATTTAACATTTAGAATGTACGCCACCCGTTCTCTGGAAGTGCATGTAACCTTACCAATATCTTTCAATCTTGACCGATTCAATTTCAAAACATTTTGCACACCTTCTACAGAAGTGGTTGGTTTTGGGCGTCCAGAACGGGGATCGTCATTTACCCTCGTATACGACCTTTTTAAATTCATTCGCCCATTTGCAAACAGTTTTAAAAGAAGGAGCAAGCAGGTGTTTGGTCACTGCGCGAATTTCAATATTGTCTATTTTTAAAAAGCACCAAAGGTGTTGGTTATTGTATTCTTCCTTTGTTCGTGATATTTTGTATTGATACACTTATTGTTTGGATGGTTTATATGTTTCTTCTAGAGTTTATTTCCTTCTTTTGCTTGTTTTATTATTTTGTTATTTATCTACGGGTACTCTTCTGTTCTTTTTATTTTTATTAGTTTTTGTGTCTTTCTAGAATTCCTTGTAGCTTTGTCTAAAGTGTCTTGAAGTTTTTAGTGGATTGCTTCTCCATATTTTGAATTTCTTATGTTGTCTTTTAGTGCTTTTCTCAACTATTTGTTATTTCTATAAAATAATTAAGAGCCATGCCTTTCAGCTAATGATAGTGAATCAGCGGCACTTCTGTTTGCTCTAAAATGTGTTGGAAACTAAAAAGAAAGTACACGTTGATAAACTTTATATTTGTTTCATCTGAATTAAATCTATTTTTTTTTAAATTTTTGTACCGGATTTTTATTTTCCATTTTTAATACATATACATAATATTTCTTCTCTATCTAGTCTACTATAGCAGTTTATACCAATGTTAGGTCAAGATTCACATCTCCATAACACCTGTAAATAATTTATTCTCCCAATGCATTTCATTTCGATTTTCTCTTTTCAGAGAGGCGAAACAAATCTCGAAAACGTCACCCACGAAGATGCCGTAGCAACCTTGAAGACAACCCAGGACCGCGTAGTTCTTATAGTGGCCAAACCAGACAGTGCCTTCAACGCCCCCATATCGGAACCGTCGTACTCGCCGCAGCTCTGTAAGTCAAATAATGTCCCGTGAAAGTATGCTCGTAGCAATTTACCCGATTGATTGACGCGCCGTAATTCAACCGCTGTCCGATAGATGGCATACCAGCATCGTTTTACAACTTCGCGGAACTTCCATTTAGTAGTACGGTAGAGAATTTATAATATTTATATATTTCGGATATTTAATTATAGAATTCTCGGGCTTGCATTTAGTATGAGTTATAAAACGTGAAACGTTTATTTCTGTAATGCAAAGATTCTTGTTGTACTTATCTGTCTCGTCGATATGATAACTATTTTATTGAATTTTAATAATGAGAAAAATGAAAAATTAATTTTAATTTTAAAATAGTAAAAGGTTTGAAATAATTCTACTAAAGTTACATATCTGTCCCTACTGTATTTCTAATGCAATATTGGGCATCCGCGACAATTAGTTTTTGTTTTTACTCTGGATTATGGCGACCTATAAGACAAGAGACAGGAGGTCTGCAAAATTAGAGTTTAACAAACATTCCCTGAACTTTAAAACCAACCTTTCGTATGTATTTTAATGATCACCATTCATATAAGCAAAAAAGAGGAAGTCGGCTTATTTTGGATTTCATTCTTAACCAACTTGGTGTGGAAACGTGTGTGACTAGTGATCATTCACGTTAAATGCGTGATTGATGGACATATGGACTATTGTTTGATATGTACCGTTATGTCGAAATAGCTACATGGCGTTGTGTGTCTGTAGGTGCCTCAACGCTAAAAAAATAAATATCCCTAGACGATTTAATGTCTTATTCTAATAATTATATTTTGTAATAATAAATGTGTAGGTAGTTATTATTTCAGATTAAAATTTGTTTAAATTCCATTATGCTTAAATGAAACGTATTCTAAAAGTATTGGTATTGAAACGTCATGCCAGCGTTACTTATGACGTGCATTCATTCCTGAAAAAATTAAACCATATTTACCACATGGGCTGAAAAGTCCCGGGCCTAACACATAGATGACGCTAGTTTTATTGCAATCACCTTTCTCTCAGTTAGTACTAACCTTCAAAAGGCAGCTGTTAAAATTTTATGATATTCTATTCATTAGTTTGTGAGTTATTGTGCTAAGAGTCACGCTACTTTTGTTATTTTCAAAACAATGGATCAAAAACAATTTCGTGTTTTAATTTTACACTGCTTCTTGATGGGAAAAAATACCGTTCAAGCGAAGCAATGGCTTGAAAAGTGTTACGGGGACTCCGCTCCATCAGAAACAACAATAAAATGTTGGTTTGCTGACTTCAAACGTGGCCGTAGATACACCGATGATGCAGAACGCAGTGGACGACCGAATGAGGCGGTAACACCAGAAAACATCAAGAAAATCCACAAAATCGTTTTGAATGATTGAAAAGTGAAGTCGCGTGAGTTAGTTGACATCGTAAAGATATCAAAAGAGCGTATTGGCTTTATATTGCATGAGCATTTGACTATGAGAAAGCTCTGTTCAAAGTGGGTGCCGCGTTTGCTCACTGTTGACCAAAAACAAGAACGTGTTGATGATTCTGAGCAGTGTTTGGCCATGTTTAAACGTAACAAACCGGAATTTTTGCGTCGACATGTGACAATGGATGAAACATGGATCCACGGAATAAAAACGATCGTCATCTGAGAGGACAGCAACTGGTGAACCTCGTCCAAAGCGCCCGAAAGCACAACAATCGGCTGGAAAGGTTATGGCCTCGGTATTTTGGGATGTGCGTGGTGTAATATTCATCGACTATCGTGAGAAAGAGAATACCATCAACAGTGAATATTATATAGCGTTATTGGAGCGTTTGAAGGCCGAAATGGCAAAGAAAAAAAATGTTGTTTCATCAAGACAACGCGCCGTGTCACAAGTCAATAAAAACAATGGCAAAACTACATGAATTGAACTTCGAATTGCTCCCACATCCACGGTATTCGCCAGATTTGGATCCCAGCGACTACTGGCTGTTCGCAGACCTCAAAAAAATCCTCGCCGGTAAGAAATTTCGCACGAATGAAGAGGTTATCGCTGAAACTGAGGCCTATTTTGAGGCAAAAGATAAATCGTTCTACAAAAGTAGTATTGAAATGTTAGAGCGGCGCTGGAATGATTGCGTTGCTCTTGATGGAGATTACGTTGATGAATAAAGCTAATTTTGAACCAAAAAAAAAACGTGTTTTCTTTGTTAGACCCGGGACTTTTCAGCCCATGTGTTAATAATACGTGTTTCTCAGATGCTATCGTAACTTCATTCGTTTAAAACTCTAATCGATTTAGACTAACAAACAACGGTTGTTTTAAATCTATGCAAAAAATGCACGTAGATATTCGTTTCCAATTTTTTTTAAAAACAAAAAAAGATAAGCGTAGAACTTGATAAGGGTTTTTTTAATTTTAACTGTCAAGGTTGTTGAAATTTATACATTATCAAGAAATATCGGTTAGCGTTATTTGTTATCTTATTTCTATTATCCCTGCATTTTATAAAGGTAATTCTGTAAAAATTTACGTTAACTCAGTGCCATTTTGCAGTGCAATCGACAGACAATTCGAAATACTTAAAACAAATATTTACCCTTGCACTTTTTCATTACTAATCTGCATTAAGTCTACTGCGGAAGATTGGTTGTGAGATTTTGTGTTTTTGTAAAGATTTATCAAGTGTAAAAGGAAATATTGTTAGTACCTTAACTAATTCCAATTTATATTCGTAAAAATATATGTATAGGAAGTTTTGTATATGGTAAAGTGGGATAATTGTCAAAATGGGGTCAATGTCGAAAATTTCCATGAAAACAGTTTTCCATATCAATGCATTATTAAAATTTACAATTTTCTTTTCGTAACTACATATTAAAGGTGACAGAATGACAGTTATAGATGCCTTTTGTATTCTTAAAAGTATTCAGAATGTTTAGAGCCAGGCTATTTAGAAATATGGTTTGAGGTGTAAAAACTGTGTAGGTCATTTTGCGAATGTTAAAAATGTTATACACAGGGTAAATGCGATTTACCCCCTCTTCTACATACACCACCATTCATAAGTTTGATCGCACTACATAATAAAATTAACTTGACCAATAATGTTTGCAAGAAATTTATAAAAAAAAACAAACCATTAGCTTAAAATGTTTTATTGACAAAATAGTACATTCTAATAAAATACATCCTCAGAAATAATGGCTCCAAACACGAGTCGACTATAATAGGGTTGTAATCAAAGTTCTGTGGTGGTCACTCCATTAAGGAGTGGACTCTTTCAGAAAAGTTGTACTGAAAATAAGCTTTAACCACCTTTAGTGTGTCTGGGGTAAATGAACCCCTCCCCTATTAATTCATCACCAGTTGGTACCGCATCGCTTTCTAGTGTTCTCAAACACACATCTTCTCTCATTCTTTCATCTATTTGAACAAATTTTCCAGTCCTTCCGCCTCCAAGACGGTAACGAACAAATATGCCACATTTACTCCCGAATAATTTGAATTTCAATTCGTCCGTCTATAACACATTTTTCCAATCATTTACACACCAGATCTGGTGAGATTTTGCCCAATTTAGTCTTTTCCGTTTGTGCATAGGACTTAACCGTGGCTTTTTTAGTACTACACGATTACTCAGCCGGCTTTTATTGGCTGACAGTGTTGTAAATTGAACTCTGCCGCAATTTTCCATGCAATAAGGGGGCGGTTTCTTCGGGAATCGTCTTACGCACACAGCTCTGAGAAATATTTAATTGTGGAGGAATTTCTTTATTTGAAACATTTTTTTTTTGTGTAAAACGCACATTCTGGCACGCATTTCAATGTCCAATTCCCTTCTTGTTTGGCATATCTTCGATCAAATAAACGGACAATATGAAATAGCGTCTTCCTAGCGCAATAACTCACGTTTCCAATGTCTTGGCAATGTACTGGATGCATACTGAATGTACAGTTTGTTATGAGGCAGGTGAATGATTCTGTACACCTCCCAAATTCTATTTCATAACGCATTTATCACAAATTTTCTACTATTAACGCATTATTGCTTTATTGCCATCATAAAATATAATGTACGAATACATTGTTTTCGTGTTTGTATAGATTTTGTAAATAAGTCTTACTGTTTCACTTATAAGTACACTATATATTAGGTGCGACCAAACTTATGAACAATAGTGTATATCTTACTTACTATTGGTTGTAGGCTTTCGTATGAGAAACAAATCCGTTAAACATTAAATAATTTTCTGTTATAGAAATTTTCTAGAAATTAAAGTGTAGTAGGATTAACATTTTTATTATCTCCAATTAGGTTGTTTATCTTTATCTTCCTATAGAATTTATGTAATATATATCCTGTTTCACATTTATATACATTTGTATATTTAGCAAGTATTTATAGCAATATTCAACTGTCTTATACATAGATTACTTTTGAAAGCAGCATATGTATCAGAAACCGGCAGGTTTTTATAAAATGATATTTATAAACGAACAATCAAAGCATAGCCGCGGTATTTTACACCAACGTCAGCATCGTAAAAGCGCTTGTTTATTTCTTCCATTTATAGCAGTTGCAATCCACTTAATTCCGGCGCAGCAGCATACAGTCAGATACAATCACTAATGACCCTATTCTTTACCTTTCTCCATCCTTCTGTCGCGTCTCTCTCGCACACCACTTGTCCGATGTAAAGGTGTAATTCCTTTCGTTTTGCATATTGCCGGATATTGGCGGATGCTGATATACCGGCGCGAATTCGAAAGTAAAAACGCGGATTAATTGAGGAAACGTTTAGGCGATTTTTCACTCGCTGTTACGTAAACTACTTGCGCTAAACGTTTTTGCCTTTGTAATACCTGTTTCGTCTAGTTTTCATAACGTACGCGTACGATTTTTTTTATCGCTTACCGGTCTAAATTATTTTGTCCCACATTCGATAAGTCGGTGTATGAATAGTTTATTTTTTTCTGCATACTTAGAGTTAGTTGAATAGTCACGCGATTAGGTTTAACGGATTAAGTGATTTCATAATAGTCCTTATCAATTAAATAATATCAATAAAGTGGTGCCGTTAGACGCAGATTATTTCAATAACCTAGCTTAGCTGGTATTGAGTAGCTGTTTATTTGAAAGAGTTTCACATATCAGCATATAACCGAGCAATTTATGTGATACGGGCAAGTACCGTTGTGAAGTTAGCAACAAAATTGATGGAAAATCGACCGTAACAAACTTGTATACCTTTCTTCAGTATTCTTCTGACCACGGCCAAGTCGACGTCTTACACATAGATATATCCAAAGCCTTTGATCGCGTAGCTCATGGTATTCTTTTGAGAAAACTCTAAGGCTTTAACTTTAGCGACTCTCTTGTTAGCTTGCTTTAATCCTACTTCTATTAGTGACAATTTTTTGTATCCTATAAAGGCTACACGTCAAAACTATGCCCCGTTCCACAGGGCTCTCATCTCGGTCCCTTATTATTCCAAATATTTATCAATGACCTAAAACACATTGATTTCAAAGCTTTGGCGTTTGCCGATAATATTAAATTGTATCGTCGTCTGTGGTTTCTCTAAAAGATTGCTTTATACTGCAGACGAATTTGATATCTATTTCTAACTGGTACTCTTCAAATAGATTGGATTTAAAATGCATCTAAGTGCAGAGTCGTATCGTTCACAAGGAAAAAACAACCAATTATTTTCAATTACGCATTGGACTCGGGCGCAATCACATGAGTTGGAGGCATGCATGATTTGGGGGTATACTTCGATTGTGGTTTAACTTCTAATGACCATATTCGAAATGTTACATCGTTTGCTGGCAGAATGCTAGGTTTTGTTCCTCGTAATACTAGGTTCTTTCAAGTTATATCCCCCATAAAATCACTTTTTTGTTAGTTTAGTGTGCCCAAAACTGGAGGACGCATTCCTCGTGTGGAATCCGTACTATGTTACGTATGAAATATGATAGAAAGAGTTGAAAGACCATTTTTAAAGTACCTTTGGTGTAAGAAATACAATACTTACCCCTATAGCGGATTTTTCTATGAAACCCTGCTTATTGAATTTTCTGTGATATCGATCAAAGTACGACGGGAGAAAGTTGGTCTAACGTTTCTTTTTAAATTATTAAATAATCAAATAGACGCCAGTGAACTACTTGGTAAACTTAGTTTTTATGTGTCGCGATAGGCGTGATGTTTTTAATTGTTTCTTTGCGCAAATACTTGATTCGGATGTCTGATGAAGCAGGATATCTTATTCCAATATTGTGTTTAACCTAGTAAATGCGTTCCTGTATCCATATATTTCTTGTCTGTGGTTTCTAAGACGTATGTTTAGTAAACTTTCAGGAACGTTCCTAGTACTGACAACGATGGCCACCATTTACCTGATATAACTTTTAAAAAACTATATTTTATGTTGTTTCTAAAATATATTCAGTTTTTTTCTAGTTGAATTTTTTCATTTTTTTATACCTCTTTAAAATATGAGAGATCTTTGTGCCCCACACCGTATACTACTAAAAGGCTAGTAATGAATACAAATTTGCTTTTGCTAAGCTATGAATGTCCAATAGAATATTCCAGAGTAATATAATCTTAACCTATTGGCGTGGTAGTGTTTTTTTTTTAATCCTATGTCCTTTATACCTTGCGGTGTCGGACTATTTATTTCTTATTTTTATCTTCCACAGGTTCCTGTTCTGAGCCAGTTGTTTGGCTTCAATCCATCCCATACTTCTCTTTTCCAATGTTCTATACACCTGCTCCTTCCAGGTGTTTCGGGGTCTACCTATTCTGTTTTTGCCCTCTGCTTTGGCTTCAAATATCCTCTTTGTGATTCGATCTTCTTCCATTCTGTGTAGATGTCCAACCCATCCCAGTTGTCTCTCTTCTATGACCACTTCTACTGGCTTGATACCCAGGCTATTTGTGATTGTCGTGTTTCTGATTCTGTCTCTTCTAGTTACCCCTTCTATTCTTCTTAGGAATCTCATTTCCATGGCCGTAACTCTGCTTTTGATTCTATTCGTGGTTATCCATGACTCACTACCATATGTTAATGTTGGTCTGCACTCTTTTATACACCTCTGTCTTTATTTTTTTTTTGTATTTCTTTTTTATCCAGAAACGAATTTCTCAATATGTTATCCTCTCATTTACCCCTTTCTCTATTCTCCCATTGTCTTCAATGATTGTTCCTAAGTAGTTGTAACTTTTAACTTGTTCCAATGCTTTTCCCCCGATTTTGATGCTATGTTTTCTTTCTTCTGCTGCTATTATCATTGTGTTTGTTTTCCTTGTGTTTATCTCCATGTTTATCTTTGTTAGTTCTTCTTGGTATATCTTCAAGTTTTGCTGTAATGTCTCTTCCGAGTGTGCTATCAATACCATATCATCTGCAAACATTAGTTCCTGTACGTTAATTGCATTCATTTTCCAGTTTTCTACTTTCATATTTTTTCCTTTTTGTTTAGCTTTTTTAACAGCGTCGTCTATTAATATAGAGAATAACAATGGGCTCAATACGCATCCCTGTTTTAATCGAATTTGCGATTCGAATTCAGCTGATTCTGCATTAGAAGTTCTCACCTTATTCTTATTGCTTTTATATAATGCCTTAATCATCTCTATCATTCCTTTCTCTAAACCTCTCCTTTCCAGGCTCTGCCATACATCTTCTCTTCTTACCCTATCAAAAGCTCTTTTAAGATCTATAAAAGATATATGTATTTCCTTTCCTTTCCCTAGTGGTAGTGTTATAAATGCGTTTGACAAAATTTTATCTGATGTCCAGTTTTTCATGAGCAGTAGTGTATGTATGTATATATAAAATCACCGAACGCGAAATTCATCGCACTCCAAAGCGTAGTAACAGTTGCTATTTCTTTCTTTGCAATCATGCAGCTTTTTTTTCGCAAGCAATTTGTTTCGTTCAGAAAGGGAAGCACGGCAACTCGTAACGGTATATTACCCAATTAATTTCCAGTCTACAGTTACGAAGCTATTTGGTTGCGATGTGGGTCGCGCGTCGGATTCGCCGGAAAATTAAAAAAGGAAATTCGGCCCGTTTGTAACCCTAAATAAAGTCTATTGCACGTAGACGTACATAGGTTCGTCGCACTCGACTCAATTTTTACAAGTCGTTTCGCCAGTTTTTACAAAGATGAAGAGATAACGCGGAACTTTATAGGTGCTGGGTACGTGAGATGTTGGAGACGCAAATAAAGTGTACCCTTTATCTTTGGTAATGTAAGAGTTTACTTTGGATTGTGTTTGCTAGGAATTTTAAACTCACCCTTTCTAGAGCGTATTTACTGTTTAGGTGTTTTTTTTTCTTTTCCCTTCAATACGGTCTGCTAACGAGCTCGAGAATTTAGTTTGTGTAACACAAAGAGGAACGTATGGTGCTTTTTCCAGCTAGCTTTATTTAATGTCTCTTCCGTGAACTTGATTCCAAAGCCATTGAATTGTTGTTCGTGTGTTAAAATAAACATGCTAATTAGACTACACAGTTACTGAAATTGTAGCTTCGTTCACGTTGTATTATGCAATGATTGGTGATTAAATAATTGAATAGAAATTAAATAAACAAAATTAAATAATTGAATAGAAAATTTGATTCTAGAAACTTTCTTCAAAATAAATAAATGCATAATACTGATTCTCTTATATTATTACTGTTACGTTCTCCTGGTTTGAAGAACAACGCCGCTGTAGCCTGCTCGTAATTTCCTAAATTACTTGACCAATACTTACTTGTAGAGTATGTTCGCTTATTTACTAGAGGAAAGGTTGTACAGTGAAACTCAATGCGCATGCGCAAAAAAAAAATATATTTAAAAATGAAATGGTTACACGGTTTCCACTCTTGCTTATGTACATGTACGATGTACGTAAGATATATAGATTTGCAATAATTGCAGTTATTCGAGCTCTCTTATACATGTAATGTACATTAGCATTTGTATATGTATTTTCATTGGTAGCAACATAAAGTAATGCCTCAGCATGTACGTTGCAAAGCTATGTCTTAATTCTGTTTAAAAGGTTAAACTCTTACATGCTTCCGCTGAAGCTTTGTTAGAGGCATGTACTAATGCCTCTATCTGCTTGCATGCACCACTACCTTTTTATAGGGAGCCAACCCTATTTATTTCTTAAATTTATAAGCGCACCTCGGTGCTATGCTTATTTATATGTCCCTTTCCGGGAGCCTAATATACTTTCCTTGTTTTAAATTTGCCTAAGGGACTTGGCCCTGTATTATTGGCATGTATTTGTACTTGACCAAATACGTTTGTTATATTCACATTTATAGGGAATCCACCCTATGTCTTAGAGCTTGAACGCCTGGTCGAGGGCGACAGTAGCGATAATAGCCGATCTCAATACAAAAGTAATGTCACAGCTACCCAGGCGTTCTCGTTTGAAATATTACGCTGTGTGCAATCTTTAGCTCTCTACTCTACTGCGCCCCAAAGAAGGGAAAACTCCAGTAACCAGCAAATGTGCGAACTGCGCACCGACAAGTAAAACGGAGCGATGATGCCGACATTACATAAGAAAACTGGTCCGTGACACTCGTCCGCTACGACGAGCAACTAAATGAAAAATTTCTAAGTCCCGATACGACAAGGACCGAACAAACGTACAAAAGACAACGGGCGCGGCGGCCGCAACGACCGTCAGCAAGAAGCGGAGTGATCGTACTTGTAGAGGAGGTCTATACATGCGCGCCGACAATCTCACCAAAATAATTTCTGACATAAACTTAACTGAAGACTAAAAATATGTATAGACGACAATGGACACAGTAGCCTCGACGTACGATGATAGAAAATCGAGAATTTATACTTATTAAAAAAATCTATACGTGTGGTCCGACGACGTTACCAAATGACTCCCGCCAGAAATAAATGTATAGACAACGTCCTCGACGATTCCCGCCAAAACTAGAAAATCTTAGAAATCTCTAATAATCTTATGACGACGTTACTGTACACGTTACGACGAGGCACGAAAGGTGACCGAGAGTGCACGATCGCTAATACTTCGACTGTCGCGCGGGAGGCGACTGCCTATGCTTGTGTACCTTAAATTTCAAGAAAACTCCCATTACATATCCGACGACGTTGTAGTGAATGATTTCTAATTAGGCAGTTTTAGCTAGCGTAATGCAAATGGCTGGCTTGCATACATATACAATGCGTAATGTACATACATATTAAAATAAAATTGGATATAAGAGAGCAAAATAAATAAATATAAAAATGAAAATAAAATAATATTCTAAATGAAAATAATAATGCAAAGAAGATAAAATACATAATAGTAAAAAATTTAGAAAATACAAAAAACAATGTTAAGTCCTTAACAATTACTTAATATTTTGTATCATATTTATGTAAGCCAATTGATTACGATGTACATATGCGCATATATTATGGAATTATTTCGTTGCTTTGGGCAATTTCTTCTTCTTTACTTCAGGTTTTTAGGCACTTTACGCCTGTTACGATATCCATCTTTTATTGGTCTGCCTACACTTCTTCCTAAACATCTACATATAATATCTCGCTCTGGCTGGCACCCTCGTCACTTGCATCCGTTCTACGTGCTCCTTCCATTTATCTTTGTTTTCCTTTATTTTATCATTTATGTCGAAGATGTTTAGTTCTGTTCTTATATCCACATTTCTTATTCTCTAAGATCTTTCATTTCTTATGTCTGTATCCTGTTTTCTTGTGTTTTCGTTGTTTTACTACCGTAGAAGAGGGTTAGCAGTGCAAATTTTACTGTTTTGTCAATCCATCTCTTGTCCTTTTTCTTTGCGTTTGTCGACACCTGTATATCCGACTTGTTTCTGAAACTAATTTGGGTACTGTAAGTATTTGAAAATTTTTACGAAAGCTGGTTACTGGCCACCTGCTCAATCTTCCAACTATTGGTGTCAGGTTTTGCTGTTGGAATTGTCTCTCTTAGCCGAAATGATTCGGTTTTAAGGCACCGAAGACTCGCTTTTTGTCCACTTCCGTTAGCAACACCCATTGCATGTCGTGCATTACCCATAGATTGCGCTGCTCATGCCTTCGTGGATATGGAAGTCGGGCTTGCTAGAAGAGTTGATCATGTTCAGGAGGCATTTCCCAGGATTTTTATAAAGCGTGCTTCTTCAGCATCGCACACCCTCCCGGGATCTCATTTCCAGCTTTGATGCCCACTTATTTCTTAAATCTGTGAATTACTTTCAGAGATATCGCAATAAACTCCACCCGACACAAATTAACAATTACCCACAGTTGGTAACACGGTTAACAATGAGAGTCGACGTGCTCTTGTAACGCTACGTTCCGAGAAAATTATTAATTTGTGTAGGGGTGGAGTTTAGTGCGATATCAATGAATTATATAATCACAAACTTCTTGCAGTCGTTGTGTAAATTATTTTCTCTCACACTATCATACAGTGAAGTTAACGTATTTAATACGTTCGAAAATTAAAATAAACATACTTCTAATGTGGTATAATCTGTCTTGAATGTAATTTTACATTTTAATACGAGTTGATGTTATATGTAAGAAAAGAAACATAATTCCTAGGACGAGTCCTAAGACTCCTATTAATTGGAATGTGTTCTAAGCGCGAAGTAGAATGAAACGGAGATATTCCTTACAAAACTATAACGACAATTACTGAAATAAAATTAAAGAAAATATTTTTGTACCTCGTAATAATATGACGTTAAAACGAAAGAGCAAATGCTCGAGATGGTTGTGAAATTATAAAAATAGCAACGTAAAACAGTTTGCTATCATTCAAAGTTACTCACTAAATTGTAAGAGAATGGGACAAAACACGAGACGTGTGAAAAAAAGCTCGTTATCTAGGCAAGTTGGGTTAAATACAATTTTTGAATATTTCTGATTTTTTGTTTATATATCCCATCTTCTAATATGATTATGATTATGCATTAAGAACCATGTCTTGATTCAAGGCCTTGATTTAACTTCTACAGTAGTTTGTAGAGGGCATCATAGACTATAGGCAATATAAAAACGGTTCAATAGGTTATCTATTATATATGCAGATATATAGAAAAGTTAAATAAAGCTAATAGCTCATACATTATGCTCGATGCTTTTAGAATACCCAAAAAAAGAACGGCGGCTGTTATTAAATCAAAAGGAAAATATCAATCTGCACGCACATATATTTATTTAATAATTATTAATAGCGTTGGCTAAATCTTCAGCGAAAATTGACCGAGAAGCAAGCTGTTTCCGTTTCCCTGCAGCGTATGCACCTATGGTACGTCGTATTACGCGTTACAATGTGTTTGTAGTAGATGCAAGGAATAGAAACGTTTGCCGGTCTCAGTTTGTCGAACCTCCCCCATGGAAAGTCAATGTTAGGCAAACAAAAGTGGGTAACTCTAATAGCAATACATAATTTCCCATTGAATATTTGCAGTTGAGTATATTGGATGTATTAACAAGCTTTAATTGCAGCTAACTACTTTCCTATTTAACCCTACATCTAGTGGTTGGGTCCAATGGACCCAAAACGATTTTCAAGCGTGTTTTTTTTTAACTCTGGTAGAACTAATGTACTTGTATTCACAAATTTTTCAAATGGATATAGCTTCATAATTTTTACAAAAAGGTTTTTAGAGAAATAGTTTTTGCCAATTTCCTGGCTGACTGACGATTAACCATCTAGCCACAAATGATCACGTGCAATAACGTAAATAAAAAGCAAACGCTAGATACTAGTTTCTATTTATTCTGCCTGCCAGTGCTTTCCATCTAATCCGCCTGATGATCGATTAAAGCTACCCCATGGATGATAGGCTAATATACAATGACCCGATAAATCTCGTATCTACTCGAAAACAATTTCCTTTGTTTCTAACAACGCCCTCAACTAGCTCTATTTAAAACGGTTCGAACGTACGAAATTACTTTGTCGGAATGAATATATTACAGTTTAATGGCACTCCGGATGGAATTCAATTTCGAAAGGTCATTTAGCAAACGTCTCGTTTCGTACTCATATTTTAGACAAAAGTTTCGAACCGACGAAAACCTAGTTAATGAAACGTATAAGATAAAGTCCAAACAATCGAAGAGCGAATTCGTGCCTGATATCTTTCAGTGGGGAGAAATTAAAACCAGCGGTGCGGAAGCATTTCGATTATGTTCGCAGGCGGATCTATCGATGGGCGCTGATTAAAATCGTCGATCGGTAATTGTCAAAAGTTCGTAGACGTTATTCAATGGTGTATGTGCAGTTAGAGTCGCATTTATTTAAGGATGCAAATGGATAGGAAATGGACGACGAGTTACTATCGAGTGCCATTTTAAAACAGTGGTTAAAACATATACACTACCGCTCAAAAGTGTTTAGGCACTCTCACTGACAGCAAAAATGTTAATAATATTTATTTTTTATGTACAGATACACGTATATGAATAAAAATATATTAAATGAATATGAAAATTAAAACGTTTAATTTAAATTTTGCTTTCATCTATGTGACCTCCTCTTGATTTAATAATTGCAGCACACAATCGAGGCATTCTCGCAATAAGTTTTGCCAGAGTTTCTTGTGTTATTGAGGTCCAACTCGATTGCAATTTGTTCCACACGTCAGTAGCTGATGTCGGAGCCGCTTTCCGTACTTCCTGATCTAGTTCTTCCCATAGTAACTCGATTGGATTCAAGTCGGGGCTCTGGGGAGGCCATTCCATAATTTTGAGAGTCCCTTCCTCTTCTAAATGACGTAAATAGTCTTTATATAATTTAGAGGAATGTTTTGGGTCATTATCTTGCTCGAAGATAAAATTTTGACCCAAAAGTCGAATTCCGGGAGGTATTGCGTGGTTCTCCAAAATTTCGCGATAGCCTTCTTTTTTTACTATACCATCAATTTTCACAATGTCCCCTACACTAGTGCCAGCAAAACCGCCCCAAATGATGATAGAACCTCCACCATGCTTCACGGTAGCAGCAATACACTCTTCTCTGGCACGTTTACCCACAGATCTTCTTACGAATATGCGTCTTCGGGTTCCTAACAGCTCAAATTTGGACTCATCCGTCCATAGGACGTTGTTCCACTCTTCTATGGTCCAGTATTGGTGTTCACGAGCCCATTTAACTCGCTTTTGCTTGTTTTGTTTGCGTAGTAATGGCTTTTTCATCGTAATACGTCCATGGAGCCCGGCTTTTTGTAAGCGACGTTTGACTGTAGAAACACTGACTAATTTTTGGCGACCAACATTTAATTCTGCGGTAATTTCCGGGGCTGTTTTACGTCTATTTAACTTGCTGGTAACCACTATTCTGCGATCATCTGCAGATGTTGTCGCTTTTGGCCTTCCACTCTGTCTTTTATTAAGAAAACTGCCAGTTTCCCGATATTTTTTTACGTTATAGTCAACCGTAGCGTGGTGTATTTTCATTTTTTTGGCAATTTGTCGATTACTTATGCCACTTTTATGGTAGGCTATTATAAAAGCGCACGTGTTTCCGTACTAATTTCTCTTCGCGGAGGCATTTTAAAAAATTGTCACACGATATTTCGCTCACGACGTGAATAGAGTAAACCAGTACCACACTGCAACTGACCATAGGTTACAGATTTCACTATAATCTTCTAGGAAGGTAATTTAAACATTATTACCTACAATCTAACAGATGACTAAATTTACCCAGTAAATTCAGAGGGATTGTTATTGTAATTGCACCGCAATAAACAGTTTATGGTAATCCGACCAAGTGCAGGTAAATGATAGTAAACCTTATGCGATATAATGGGTGGGTGTTTATCTTACTGAACTACATTTTAAATACGTATTTCAGTTTATTATAATGTTTTTTGGTAAACATAATACTATATGAATAATCCATGAAAACGGGGGTGCCTAAACACTTTTGAGCGCTAGTGTATGTCAAATCTTCAGCCATCAATACATCAAGATAGTTAAAGTAGCGATTTAAAATCTAGTGACTTATATAAATGGCAATTTAAATAGAGATTTGTTTATATGGTCCCCGTCGTGGTTGTAGGTTCAAATCCTACCAGAAACCGTCAAATTTTTTATTTCGCAACTTAATTAAATTGATATCTGTCATTGGTAATACCATGAAAATTAGATTGTTATATAAAAACCAACGGCAGTTACTTTAAAAATATATTATGCCTTCAACTAAGTTTTTATTTAGAGCGGCCTACGATTTTCATTTGAATTTAGGAACACTGTGGAATTAATATTTTTCGAAAGTCAAACTTTGCCAACTGTTATAGTAAAGTCAATGTATTGAGAATTTGTAAATAAGATTACCTCCCTAACTAAATTATAATCGGTCAGATGACAGTTGCCAAAGTTTTACTTTCGAAAAACATGTGTTCCGCAGTGTTCCCAAATTTAACTAAAAATTATAGGCTATTCTAAATGAAAATTTAATTGAGGGCATGGTAATTTAACTGATAATGCAATTGATGTTAATATTAAATATGGTGTCCGCCGAGGTATATCTGCAAATCAGTACATCGAGGTAGTTAAAGTAGTAATTTAAAATTTAATGATTTAAATAGTGATCTGTTGATACAGTTTCCGTGGCGTGAATTGAAAACACGCTAGTCTTATGCACAAGAGTTGTAGGTTCAAAGCTTACAGGAAACTCTAAAATATTTAATATCATAAAGTAAAGCAAGTAAGAAATTAAACTATCTTATACAGTAGCGGCCATAATAGCACATGTAAAATATTTTTTTTGAATTACAGCTGTGGCCATATGTATTCGCCACCCTTTTTTGTTTTTTATTCCGACGAATATATAAGAAATAAAAGAAAATTGATCGATGAAAATGTTTCATTGTGAGTGTATACAGATATATACAGATATTGCTTAATATTTGGTAGCTCCTCCCTGGGCTTTTATCACCGCATGAATTCGTCGGGGCATACTGCTCACTAAGTTGTAGCACTGTTCGGGGGTGATTTTATTCCACTCTTCGAATGTTTTTGTTTTTAAGCATTGCTTTGTGGTAGATGAGTATTTAGCTACATTTCGCTTTAAAATGTACCATAAATGCTCAATTGGCGATAAGTCCGGGGATTGTGCCGGCCATTCCAGGACCCGCACGTTATTTTCCTCGAACCAGCGCATTACTCTGCGGGATTTATGGCACGGTGCATTATCTTGTTGGAAGTAACACTCTGGCTCATCATTATCGAATAATTTTAACGCACACGGTTCCAGAACTTCTTCCAACATGTCGATGTACGTCCGACTGTTCATTCGGCCCTTGCAGACGAACAGTTCTCCGACGCCTGTTGCACTCACGGAACCCCAAACCATTATGCTACCACCCCCAAACTTGACAGTCGGGATGATACAGTCTGGATGGAAGGCCTTTCCTCGCCTGCGTCGCACGTATTGAGGCCCAGGTTTACCACAAAGCTGCCAATAAAAACATGAATACTGTTACATTTTGGAACCCATTAAAAGAATAAAAACAGTGTAGATACCAGGAATTGAATACAGAATACCGCAAATACAATAATTATGTATTACTTACCTCGATATTTGACTCATCCGTCCACATAACATTGGCACAATTGTCAATGGTCCTGCCGCGGTGACTTTTAGCCCACAGCAGTCTCTTTTTCTTTTGTTGCGGAGACAACCGTGGTTTATGTCGAGCTTTGTATCCACCTAAATTTAATTCACAAAGGCGTTTTCTAACCGTGCGAGGAGAAATAGCAACATTATGTATCCGGAAAAGCTCACTGGAAAGCTGTCTAGACCCTTTTTCCGGTCTCGCAAAGACATCCGCTCTAAGACTCGTTCATCTCTACTAGTTGTCTTCCTTTTTCGACCAGTTTTCGGTTTGTTTGTCAAAGATCCACTCTCTTTGTATCGTTTTATCGTCATTCTAACTGTCGATCGCGCACATTTCACTTGTCGGGCAATAACAGACACCGACAACCCTTGCTTTTCTAACACCACAATTTGTCCTCGCTTTACCTTCCGTCAATTTGCGTGTTTTCGGCATTACTTTTTACTGTATACTATCATATTACACAGACAAAATCTCAGACACATTATCTTCACTTTAACTAGCTCAACCTTACTCTTACAACTTTTAAGAAAGACTGAAGAAATATTCAGAAATTACAATTTTACGTCTATTTTCTAATTTACTCAGAATGAATACCTAGTTAAGTCCGTCATCGACTCTGCTTCTTAGAAATACAATAATATTCGTGTAACACGTTCAAAACGAGAGTGGCGAATACATATGGCCACAGCTCTACATGTTTGTTCTCACTTAAAATATTAAGTTTATATATAGTCGGGTTGTGCAGTGTTCTTTAGTGTCACGGCTGCTTGAATGGCTGGGGCATTATCATAAAAGTGTCCTTTCATTGTAGTTTTTGCTATATCTAGTTTTTACATACTATTAATATTTGCAAGGACAAGCATTAATAGTATGGTACACTTTAATTCTTACCTCTAGGCTATCGATTTATCTTCCACTTTACACTTTTCGCTAAATTACTGTTACTAAATATTTTTATGAACGATATTAATATCCGATTTAATGTCTTGCCTGCGTCTCTCATTTCGCAACATCAAAGGAGCACTTGTCTTATTTACCATAATAATCTCCGTAATATAAATTTCTTTGACGCGAAGTTCAAGATTTTACCGTGAATATTAAATACCGTATACGAGATGAATTTTCTTCGGGACACGTGAGTATCTGATAGCCGTCTGGCGCGTTCCTTTGCTGTACCGCGTTCTCTTCCTTGCCTCGTTCTTTTTAATTCCACCTAACTTTTTATATTAAACGCGCTGGCAGCGCCACGTTCCCTTTCTCTCATGTCTTTCTCCGGAAAGCGGCTGTCAAAATTAAGGTACCTAAATATCTACGTTACCTAAGCAATCGCACAGTGGCGGCGGTAAAGAGGTTCTCTGCGGTTCAGTTGCATAGAATTTCTCATTGTATTTACTAATATAATGTCTTCTCTTACTCTTATTAGTAAGACAAATAGATTCAGATGTATAGTTTCATAAGGGATCGAATTATTTGGGGCAGAGAGTGAATTTTTGCTTAAATAAAAACTTGTGAAGATTTAGATGTAAATGTGAAAAAGCCTGTACTACTGGGTGTCACAAAGGTCTTCTTTAATTTGTTTTGGTCACTGCGCGAACACAAATCGTTAAATGAGGAGTGGAGTTATACCAACTGCTAACGCAATCCTTGCGAAAACTTCTCAGGTGAGGCGCATTTTCACCTCAATGGCCATGTAAAGCAGAAGCATAAGACGCCACCTTACAGGGTAGTACAATAACTGTAAATTCCGAGCTATATATGGAGATGAATAACAACTTTTTTACACTAGCCTTGCAAGATTTTAATGGTTCTAATCGAAACACTTGGTTCCAACAAGATGGATCAACATCTCGAACGTCTAACGTGTTCTTACCAGTTGCTCGCGATATTTTGCATGGAAAATTAAAGCGGTGACATAAACTAGACGATATGTAGCTCCGAGTTGACGCTAATTTTTTTCCTTTGGGACTACCTTAAACCATAAATCAAAGGTATATCAACACTCCTCACTCTCTGAAGAAGAAATATTCGTCTCTCGCAGAGAACACCGAGCAGTTCTTGAATATATGGCCTCACGTTTAGAAGAGTGCCAGCAAAATAACGGAACATATTTAGAATACATGCTTTTTAAGAAATAAATTCCCAAAGCCTACATTTTTAATAAAGAATAAGAATGTTTCATTAAATCTGTTATACTATATTCCGTTTATTTGGAAAAGAACTTTTGGGACACCTTGTATAAGGGTAAATTTTATTAGCAACACCAGCCGATTACTCCCTGTATCCGAATTATATTTTATTCATAACTTTCCTTTGGCTACAGTTCAAAATCGTAGTTGATGTGCTATACTTTAGTGCCAAATTTTCTAGTTCTTCATCGTCAACTTTTGTTAGTGAATGTTATCCTGCATCTTGAATGATTAATGGTTGAAAGTTAAACTTTTAAACCGATAAATTTGACACTTTGTCATCCACTATTCAATAGAGAAATTAAACAAGGAATATTATTCGGTCTTAATCTCAACGATAGCAGGGACTCCGAAGTAGACCAAAGTCTTTCAGCCTAGTAGCGGGTCACTTCGAATGCTTAAAGGCTGCCCTGCCGTAAAACGTTGATGGTGCAATATGCGAGGCTGTTATAAAGGATTCGTCAGTGAAGCGGGAAAATTTAAAAAACTGGTAATTCCTTTATTTTATTTGAGAGTGAACTTTTATGACATTTTGTCTGTTATTTATGCTACTTAGGGTCGGTTCTTAGTCAATGTGAAGCTGTGGAAAACTTGCTTTGAATGTAGCTTCACTGACAGACTCTGTACTTGAAAGTTTAGTAATTTACATGAAAAAAAATAGTAGTAAGTTTTTTAATGTTTGAACGTAAACCTTTTGCGCCGTCACTGTCTATTACACGAGAACCTACCGCGACATAAAAAAAATTATTAGCGGCCAACGACCAGGAGGCAGGCCATTCATTTAAATTTTTTTTTACAGCGACGAAGGGCTCCCATGCGTATCCCGATTCACACCATTCCTCGTCGCTGGCGCTGGCGCCCTCTACGCCAAGGGCCGTCAGTCAAGAGGACATTTCCCGGTGAGTTTACTTTTAACCTTGCTTTTATTACAGTTTTCTCGTTTAATTATGTTCGGTGCCGTAATTAACCTAATTTTATTCGACGCATTATGAAGCTAATTCGTTTTGAGTATCAATTCTTCACGATATAAATCTGCTGGTTTATGAAGCGGACTGTAATTAACTGCGTACTGCGTTGTGTTTTGAATACCAATTAAATGTTAGCTGTGTATACGGTAATAGGCTTTTATAGCTTGAATACTTTCGAATTGTCCCTACTTTTGTTAATGGTTAAAGTTATAGGGAAGAAGAATCGTCATATCTTTGATAATTAATGTATTTACGAAGGTTATCTTTTAAGTATTGCATGTAGAGCTGGAATAAGCACTAAATAACGTTTAAAGACTTTATTGTTTTCCGGAGTATTCTCCACGAAGACTAATGCACTTTTGCATACTCTGGAACTAACTCCGGAAGCAGTTATTTCCATCGATTGGTGGTACAGTCAAAATTGCGTTTGTGAAAGCATCAAGTGCTGCTTTTGACGACTGGAACCTTTGATCACGCAGTCCACTATTGATTTTACGGACGATTATCTAAGAATTCAACGTTTTTTTGCGTTAAACATTCAATTGTCTTGCCTGCTGTATGCGGACTTGCGTTGTCTTGATGAAGGACGATTCGTCGTTCGATGTTGGACTTTTAAAGCTCAGCGATGACTTGTGGCAAGCAAGTGGTTGCATACCAATCGGCAGTAACAATTCTTTGGTCCTATCGAAGAACTATTATTATGAGACCTGCTTTCGACACAAATGTCGCGACCATCTTGTTGGAGGCACTTTGAGAACGAATGATTTTTTTAGCTTTTTTACTTTACACTGGAACACCCTGACTCGTATATGTAAATCCGAGATTCATCAGCACTGACGATATTGTACACGTTTTTACAGCTTCCAGTGTTGAAATAATCCAAAGTCTTTTGTCACCAATTCACTCCAGTTCCATTTTGTTCTTTGGACAACAGATATCCAACGGGAACCTAATGTTTTTACACGTAATTCTTCATGCAAGCAGTTTTTGAATTGAGGCCTTTGAAATCCCCAATGATGCCTTGATCTTACGATAAGTCTCTTTGTTATTAATCTTACGCACAGTATCGACGTTTCCGTGAGTGACTGCCGTTTTTGGTACACCAGCTCCTTAGACTGTCGCTAAGAATTCAAGAAATCAAGAAATTGTTGACTCATGTGGTGTCCATTGCTGAAAATAGAAACCAACTCGGCTTGGCACCCTTGCTGAGATAATTATTTTCAAAAATTATAAAAGATTATTGCACGAAAATGTTCTCGGTTTAATTCATTTTTTCAACTAACTTGTCAACTTTAACAGTTCGTTGTAACTACAATACTATACCTACTGCTCTGAAACTTTAGATTTAGGTTGTCTAAATCCAAATTGACATTTGATTAGTAGCGCTCTCTATGCCCCAGTTTGCGAAGCTTAAAAGACATTCCTCTTACATACATGCCTATGTACTCCTTGATTCCGTATTTAATAGATAGTGCCTTCTTTTTTAATAAATTTAAAATTATGTTCTGATCTTGTTAATGCTGATTTGTAATTTCCTGAGTAATGTATTGGTGCTAACTTGGTTCGTGACAAGTTTTATACATACTTATCAAAAGCTTTGGATACCTCTGTATCCAAAAGAATCTACCACCTTCAGATCTCTTTATTTAGTATGGTCATGGTCATCAACATCATGGTTTCAAATCAGAACTATCGGCGAAAATGCCTACTACTGAAAATTTCCATTTTTTTACAATCAGTTCAGCAGAGTTTGACTCATATGTAAAAGCAATATCTCTGCAGACTACTCTGATTACCTTATGAAAGTGCAAAATTCCATTAAAACCCATCGGAGAGAAATTTCTCTGGAATGGCACCGTACGTATACCTCAAATTTTGTTTCATGATGTCAAGGTTTTCGTTCATATACATAAACAGTAATAACCTTTTATTCATATGAAGCCATCCACACCAATTGTGTTTCTTTTATCTTATTACTTCTTACTGAAAATGAAGTAGTCACTATCATGTCCAAATTTCCTCAAAATAATAATGCTGATGATGATCTAATACTCAGTTTTGTTATACATAGTGTTCGTTATGCGTTTTCGATGGAAGCTAGCAAGAATTAGTCCTATCCCTATCTATCTATACACTGATTTTAATCTTATTAAATTTTGGCAAGGTTTTTGAAAATGCTGAAAGTAGATTATATTCGTATAAATAGGCTAGCGTCTATTGAGGGCGTACAAATTCTCGTATTTAGAGTGTATAAAAAAACTAAATAAAATTGAATACCTCTAATCGTCAAGAATGCTTAAAATAAAGTATAAAAAGTTTTACGTCAGAAATCTTATACCCATTGAAACGCTTAAACTATATAATCCATTTTCAAAGTTGAACCTGCAAGCGAATCGTACAAGCGGAAAGAGATTCCTCTTCCGTATTTGAGAATTAGAGAAGGAACTGCTTAAGCGGAAATAGATTGCTACGAAAACTACAAAGGACGTGCGTTGTCCCTCGAGCAGACCGATTTTACCATAAAGACTGAATCATATAACCAATTTCCTTCCAAATTTCGTGCACGGCTAATTCAGCCGAACCTTGATTTGAAAACTTTCCCTTTATAAAGTTCGCTTGATCGCAAAATACGTTATAGAAGTTTTTAACCGAAAATATTTTACATGGTGTAATGCGAATGGGTGAATTTGGAATGTGTTCGTTTCTATTACAATTTAAACGTATCGTTTTAAATCTTTATTTTAAAAATAGGGATATAGACCAAAAACTTGTGCAGTGCGTGAAAAATAAAACAATCTATGCGAGACAAAAGTATATACTTTTGAAATTTGAATCTCAAACAAGTTAGTTTCATACAAAAGATTGCCTCTATAAATAGATGTTCTATTATATTAATGTAATACTTAAAACATCGCCTTTTATATATTTCGATATTTATTTACGAGAACACCAGTTTGTTTTTCTTCTAAATTTTAACCATAGTTTACCTAAAATACAATATCCTTAAAACTGAATACTCCCAAGGAAACACCGCCAACGCCATTCAGGTTTGGATGAAACTTGAGACTTGTAGACTAATACAGTATTTTCGCTTAACAGCAACTCCTTCTTGTGTCTTTAATGCTCGATCTGAAAAGTGCAACAAATTATTATTTGCTAATAGAATGAAACTCCCCTAACTCGAACCACCTAAATCCCCAAATAAAATTCGAGTTAGAGAAAATTTGAGTTACAGAAAATTCACAATTTACTTTTCATTATATGTATATGTTTATAAGGCATAATATGTAATAACAATATTATATAAAATAAATAAAAAAATGATTTAAAAACAAACTGAAAAGACAAACTACATGCATTAGGATATATATATGTACTATATGTATATGTATGAAATTAAACAAAAATTGTCCTATATACATAGGTATTAAATATGTACTTGTACATGGGAACATAAAACAATTGCATAATTAAATTGTTTTTTTATAGAAATCCGTTATCAACTGTTGCCGAACATTGGCCGCTCGGATGTGTTCATACGATTTTTGAATTGTATTAATGAACATATATGTCTTATCGGATGTTTGTTCATGAGACATAAAATAATTCTTTAGTGTCTCGAATGCTTGTAAAACTTTGTGTGATGGTTGCTCCACAATTTCTTCATCGCTTTCTTCGGAGGTTTCTTCATCTGTAATGCTTGATACACTCCGTAGAATGTCTTCGTCTGTCGGATAGTCAGTAGTTAAGAGGTTACTATCAATTTCAAGATAAGTGTAAAGAGATACATTCTCGACATTTAGCAATTGAACATAGTTTTCAAAATCTTGCCTTACTTCAACAGGAAATTCTTTATCTTCTGAATTTTGCAGTCGTTCTTTTAGTTGAGCAAGAGGAATTTCGTCTTCGTCGAAGACGAGTCGTTACCAAAACCAGCCTTTTTAAAACAGTTTTGAATGATTTTTTGTTTAACATCCACATGCCATGTCATGGCAACCTCTCTCACACAGTCGAGAAGTAATATGCTAGGAGAACCGTTATTCTCTAATGCATATAAAGTTTTTTTAAGGATTCTTCCTTTGTAATGATCCTTGAAACTTTTAATGATGCCTTGATTTAAAGGTTGCTGTTTGGAAGTTCCGTTTGGTGGCAAATATTGCAATTTGATGACGTTAAGCTTCTGTTGTATTGCAGGATGAGCAGGGCAGTTGTCTATAAACATTATTATTTTTCGATTCTCGTGTGAAAATTGCTTGTCCAATTTAACCAACCATTTTTCAAAAATTTCAGAGGTCATCCATGCCTTTACGTTGTTCTCGTAATCTACAGGAAGCCATTTTACCCCTTTAAAACATCGTGGCTTTGCACTTCTGCCAATTATGAGAGGTTTTAGTTTTTCAGTGCCACTCATATTCGTTGCTAGAAGGCATGTGACCCGATCTTGTTTCATCCATTGTCACATATCGACGCAAAAATTCCGGTTTGTTACGTTTAAACATGGCCAAACACTGCTCAGAATCATCAACACGTTCTTGTTTTTGGTCAACAGTGAGCAAACGCGGCACCCATCTTGAACACAGCTTTCTCATAGTCAAATGCTCATGCTATATAAAACCAATACGTTCTTTTGATATCTTTACGATGTCAGCTAACTCACGCAACTTCATTTTTCGATAATTCAAAACGATTTTGTGGATTTTTTTGATGTTTTCTGGTGTTACCGCCTCATTTGGACGTCCAATGCGTTCTGCATCATCGGTGTCTCTACGACCACGTTTGAAGTCAGCAAACCAACGTTTTATTGTTGTTTCTGATGGAGCGAAGTCCCCATAGCACTTTTCAAGCCAATGCTTCGCTTGAACGGTATTTTTCCATCAAGAAGCAGTGTAAAATTAAAACACGAAATTGTTTTTGACCCATTGTTTTGAAAATAACAAAAGTAGCGTGACTCTTAGCACAATAACTCACAAACTAATGAATAGAATATCATGAAATTTTAACAGCTGTCTTTTGAAGGTTAGTACTAACTGAGAGACAGGTGACTGCAAAAAAACTAGCGCCATCTATGTGTTAGGCCCGGGACTTTTCAGCCCATGTGTTATATTGGTTTTGATTCATGGTGCCTCGGCAAAAATACAGTGGCACTTTTCAGATAAGTATTGTAAACCCTATTCATGAATTTTATACTTGTATTTGTAAATTATCGTGTTGGAAACACACAAAAGCTTAAATTTATAGGGTGGCCCTAATAAAATAGACAGGGACTGTAACTCGGCAACCTTCCT
The DNA here is from genome assembly GCA_023509865.1 of Trypoxylus dichotomus. Taxonomy (NCBI): domain Eukaryota; kingdom Metazoa; phylum Arthropoda; class Insecta; order Coleoptera; family Scarabaeidae; genus Trypoxylus; species Trypoxylus dichotomus. Next base: position 45,028,021 of record CM042081.1, read on the forward strand.
GATTCTAAAAAAAATAGTTACGTGCGAATTCATATAAAGTAATACATGAAGGCTATACTACATTCAAAGCCTGGATGACATAGCCTACAGTTTCTCATTCATAACTTTTATTCCATACACCAAAACCTTTCTAAATACACCTGAGTTGTACCGACGACGAAAAAAACGAATACACTACGAATAAAACGAAGCAGCAGAAATACGCTGAGATACGTAGAGTATGCGTGTATATACTACTCGAGCCTTCTTCGAACAGATTGGAAATCTCACACGGTTAGAATACTAATGCGACACTTATACATAACCTCGAATTGTTGGCGTGTTTTGGTCTCTAGCAGTAGCTGACAGCGTTGATGGGCCAATTAACCGTTCGATTCGGCGTGTTTTCCCGCTTCCGATCGTTTTCGCGTCGAACTCTCGTTGCGAAAATTTGATCCCGTTTCGGAGGGAGAGTCCTTGCGCGCGAAAATTTTGTCACGTCGTCTCCTATACTATTTTTTCTCCGTATACCATCTTCGAGGCAAGCGAAGCTTATCATTGAATAAATACATCGCTTATGAGCTTCCTATTCACGACGAACTTTATATGTTATGCGTATGTATACTGTTTGACATAGAACGTGATGGTGCGGTGCTTCGTTGAATTCGACTCTCTTTTTCTCCATCGAGGGATTGTTTGATTGAAGTTTCGGCCGGTATTTGCTAAAGTGAGTACTTTTTTTCGTTGTTTCCAAACGTAAACGTACTGAAAATTTTACGAAGCGCTTTTTTGCGCCGGTAAAAGGATTCCAATTTTATTCTAACTTTCTACCGCAGTGTATATAATCTCACCTCAAGGTTTTGTTTGGATGAAGTTGATGTAAATTCATTTGTGCGATTGCTGTATAATGTTAGGAAAAATTGTTTGTGTTTACTCGTATCTTCGGGGCATTATTTTAGTTGTTACAAAAAAAATTACCGCCAGAAACAGGTGTAAATATATACAATTAGTCACATTGAAAATTGACCACCGTTAATTTGTTGTAAAATCTAGCTTAATTAATTTCATATATATGTGTAATATATCATTCTATAAAATAGCCTATACGTTATGTTAAGATTCTTTATATTTACAATTTCATTTCACAAATTACTGAAGTTGGTCATTGTCTATGTTTAAATTGCGCGCTTGATAGACGGCGTGGAGTTCAGTACCTGACCTGCAGAACAGCCATAATGTACTAGTAATTAAAAGAATTACAAGACACACAGTCGAAGTAACACATGATTGTGAGTTGTAAAATATTATTTGTTAAATAAAAGTAAAACACGTTTCATAAAAATACAGAAACATAAACATTATTATTCTTATAAAAAGGATCATCCACTGGAAATAAGTACAATATTGATGGTCACAGTAATCATCCACTTTAGAACAGCACAGAAATTTACAAATAAAACATTTAGTACTTCTTATAATTATCTTAATAACAATATTTAAAATTTAGTAGGCCATCCAGTACTATTTTTGACGGCGCTTATTCTGCCGTTCACAGAAAGCACCAATTTATTCGTTACTTCGGGTGATATCTTTTACTATTCTTCATCAATTGCATGCTTGAGTTGTTTATTTGGAATGGTAAGCTTCTTCAGTCTAAATTTTAGTTATTGCCGTAGGTACTTTATTATGTTTAATTCCGGCGATTGCGGTGAAGTTTGAATAACTTTCGGACCGTTGTAAAGTAGCCATTGTCTTATAAGACCTTGTCTTTAGAATCATTATCCTGATAAAAAAATAAATATGTCCAAAATACCTAATTTTTCTGCACTTTTAGATTTTTCTTTATTATATCTACATATCGTCATTCGTCCATGGTACCTTCGATACAATGAATACTGGTCGACATGCAACCCCGCAACGTTAGCTATCCTCCTCCATGTTTTATGGTTGATATCAAATTCTTTGATTCTAGTTGTTCATTCGATTTACCCCAAAGATTTACTCGCCCATTCGATTCAAACAAATTTATGCTTGAATTGGACCGTGTCATGATGAAATATATAAAAAATAAATAAGAAGAAAAGGAGATAAAATGGAAAAGAAAAAATGATAGAGGGTGGGGGGACGTGAAATAGAAAAAAGGTGAAAAGAAATAGAGACAGAAGGGGGATGGGGAGGGGGAGAGGGGGAGCTACGAGAGAAAAAAAATAACAGAAAAGGAAAAAGAAAGAGACCAAAAGACCAAAGAGATCCTTTTTCTTTTGGTCTCTTTCTTTTTCCTTTTTTCTTCTTTTTTTTCTCTCGTAGCTCCCCCTCTTCCCCCTCCCCCTTCTGTCTCTATTTTTTTTCTCTCGTTCTGCGTTTGAAAATTCTCTTGTTATCAATCTTAAGTATCCAGAAAAAGTATTTGCACACTAGCTCACTTTTAATTTTTTCAGTTGCTGTAGTTTTAATAGAAAACGCTTATGTTGTAGTACACAAAAATGACAGTACATTCAATGCAGAAAACGTATATACAAACTAAAATCATGAATTCGTATAAATAACAATGTAAAATAAATTACTGTACAAATATATACAAAATTAACAACGAAAAAGTGTTTGTCCACTTCTATTTTTTAAAGCTAAAAATTATATAAATTATATTTTGATATTTTATGAGTTGTGTTATCGTCTATGACGGTTTATAGGGTCGTGGTATAGAATTAATTAGACTTTCCATTATATTAGGGTTGATTTTAATCTATTCTTCCGTTAAAGCTGTTATTAAGTTGTTCCTTATTTTCTATTTCGCGCAAGTAAACTTGCTGATTCAGTCTATCTCACAAATTCTCAATGAGATTCAAGCCCAGTTCTGCATCATCTGTGTCTCTACGACCACGTTTGAAGTAAGCAAACCGACGTTTTATTGTTGTTTCTGATGGAGCGAAGTCCCCATAACATTTTTCAAGCCATTGCTTCGCTTGAACGATATTTTTTCCCATTAAGAAGCAGTGTAAAATTAAAACACGAAATTGTTTTTGATCCATCGTTTTGAAAATGAAAAAAGTAGCGTGACTCTTAGCACAATAACTCACAAACTAATGAATAGAATATCATGAAATTTTAACAGCTGTCTTTTGAAGGTTAGTACTAACTGAGAGAAAGGTGACTGCAATAAAACTAGCGTCATCTATGTGTTAGGCCCGGGACTTTTCAGCCCATGTGTTACTTAACGAAACAAAGAAATTTCTTTAATGAATGTAGGGTCTTATACTTTTGTCGCAAACTGTATGTAGGCATTCATATGCGGTTATATGTTTTAGTATTACACCATTACATTAGTTACCTCTATGTCATTTAAATTTGAAATATAAATTTACTAAATCACTTATTACAGTTCTCGAATTACGACAGCTGCAAAAGACAAAATGTTTGGAATCGACTATTCAACTTTGTAAAAAATCAAGCTATCATGTTCGTAAATACGTAAATGATAATAATATAATCAACAATTACCCGATGTAAACGATTAAAAGAATCTGATTAAAAAATGTTTAGTTGCTAATACTAAAATATTTTATTCTACACCTTAAAGAAAGGTGAACCTCTTGAAGTACGGAAAAAACCTACTCAATAGATATTATAACTAATTGGCACAGAGTTATGTTTAATATCAAAACCCCAATAAATATTTACGCATCATATACATTAGAAATTTCCACGTTAATATTAAAAAATAGCAGCGTAACGTTAAATATTTTGATAATTTCTAATAATAACTCAATTATGTAATACGTTCCTTGCGCTACAATATGTTTATGCATGTAACAGCCACGGCTTGGCAGCAATCAATATATGAAAACCACTTACTAACGCGATCTCTCACCGGTACCGCTTTATTTTAAGGAGAAACATAATAGCTAAAACAAAGAAATTGAATAATGTACAAAGCTCCGCCTTCCAGAACCTATAATTCCCTTCTGTGAAGGTACATAAGGAAGCTTTATGCATTGTACTATAGAAAATTCTAACAAAGCCTCTACAATATCCGGTTGTATCTGGTTAAGAAATCGATTCTAATTTCCTCGTTTACCCTCCGCGGCGTTTTAACTTTTCTTGTAAATGGATTGAGCGCGAATGTACCAAGTAGAAACTTTTAATCGAGTGCGACTCGTAACAATAAGTGGGAATGGAAACGGAAAAATTCTTGTGGCGAAATGTAATTTACATATTGGTATATGCACGTCGTATATACACAGTAATGTTAGTGTGTTACAAACGTTTCTCATAATGCAAATATTAGCCGAAGAATATGTAAAAAAGTAATAGCTGTTGCTGCGGTGATAAATGCAATAAAATGCAAACATTTCTCGAGATGATTCCCATTTCCGTGATTTTCTAACGTAAAGTTGCTGAAGCTATGCAATATAAGAACTTTTAACACAAAATACTTTTATTCATTTCTCTAGTGATAATTTCATTTCCTTCGTGTTACCAACGGTAAATTTTAATTTAATTAGTTTGTGAAATTAAAAATTTTACGGTTACTTTAAGATTCGAACCTACAGTTCCTGTCCGTTAGACTAAATTGATTTTGCCATGATTCTCTTTGTGATGTTAAACGCTATAAATATCACACAATCTTTTCTGCCATTTATATTACCCGAACACGGCATGTTAAGCACACAAATCTAGAAAGTAATAAAACTAGCATAAGAAGACTTCTACGAGGGGAGGTTCAGAAGTTCGTGGAATGGAGGGGATGGAGTGGGGATAGGGGCGCTCGCTAGGTGTCATTCTGATTGGCGATTCATCATGAGTGTATGAGTTAAGTTGCAGCCCTATAGCGTCAGTCGTTTTTCGAATAGTTCCCTGCTAAACAAGTCAATCCGGAAGAAAACTGAAACTATGGAGGAAATTGAACACCGTGCTGTGGTAAAGTTTCTTACAAAGTAAGGAAAGAACGCTCAAACCATATTGAATGAATGGAAACCGTGCTCTAGTAAATCAATGATTTATAAGTGTCATGGTCTTTTTAAACATGGTCGGGAGTCGATTGAAGACGACCCCCGCTCAGGACGGCCAGTTGAGGCCACCACATCAGACATCGTCGAAAAAGTGCAAAAATTTCTACTGCAAGATGCCGGTTCGAAGAAAAAATAATTATCTGCATTAGTTGGAGTATCAGATACCACCATTTTGCGTATCCTACATGACCACCTGGATATGACAAAAGTCAGTGCAAGATGGGTACCGAGAATACTAACGCCGCTGCAGAAACAGCAGCGCGTCTGTGCGTCCAAACAATCTTTGGAGCTGTGTGGAGACAAACCTGCACAGATTTTGGAGCGGATTGTTACCGGAGATGAAACATGGGTTCATCACTTTGAGCCTGAGTCCAAATAGGAGTCCATGCAATGGCATAAAAAGGGGACACCACCGCCAAAGAAATTCAAAGTGTCAGAATCGGCTGGCAAGTTGATGGCTACTGTTTTTTGGGATTGTGAGGGGATATCATTGATTGCTTACAAAGAAGAAAGTTGGAGCATAACCGGAGAATATTACGCAGCGGTATTAGGGAAATTAAAGGAGGCTATCAAGGAAAAACGTCGAGGAAAATTGACCAAGGGTGTGTTGCTCTTGCAAGACAATGCGCCGGTTCACAAGAGCAAAGTTGCAATGGCTGCTCTGCACAAGCATGGCTTTCAATCAATAGTCCATCCACCCTACAGTCCGACCTGGCACCTAGTGATTTTTATTTGTTCCCCAATTTGAAAAAAGACTTACGTGGAAAAAGTTTTCCGACGACAGTGAGGTAAAGGAAGCAATTTTGGCCCATTTTGAGGCGAAAGATAAAAAATACTTTATGATGGTTAATAATTAATTAATTCATAGATCTAATAAATGTATTGTGCTTAAGGGTGAGTATATTGAAAAAGAAAAATGGATTTATTGTTTTATTTTATTTAAAACCCTTTCATTCCACGAACTACTGGACCTCCCCTCGTATGTGCGTGTGCGCATATAATCCCACACATGAGGGCTTGAGCTTTAATAGTGGCAACTTTTTATTTATGAATAATACAAAAACGATACATGCGTAAAATTACTACAGTTCTTCAGTATAAAGGATGCTGGTGCCTTTATATCAAGAACTAATTGCCAGCGATGTGGAAATGGTAGTATACGTTTAGCAGTTCCTATTCTGTTGATGATTCTGATGGAGCGATCTATTGCTTGCATAATCTTTGGAACAGGTCACTGTGGAATATCACGAACTGGTTCCTTCATCTTTGGAATTAAGCCAAGCTCACATGGGCTTAAATTCGGCGAATATAGAGGATGTAAAGGCACTTTTCAGCCCCAACGATTATACAGATTAAGTACAGGATGTGCCGTGATACCCTTAATCCATCTCGTCACTGTTCGGTATGGTAATGCTGTTTCCCGATACGCTTCAGTAAGACCTTCGTATTGCCTTGCTATACGATCGCGAGCACTTTCAATTTTCAGCCAATTTCATTGCTGCTCTTTTCTGAATATTACATAAACGCAGAACACAACAGTTTAGATCGGTAACCCTAATAGAGGTGGACGATATTTCACTGTCGGTGATTTTTTCACCGTGATTTGAAGATCAGTGATCACGTCCGTGAAGTAACATATCAGAAACGACCATTGATTCAATGGTTGGAGATTCATGCCGGAATAACTAAATACGTTATTGAATGAATAACCATGTTGGTTAACAAATGTCCTTCACCGTAAAGTATAGGTAAATTTAGAAACATATTATATACTACCCATTGTATCTACTATTGTATATATATATTTTAGATGACTTCGATTTTTTGTAAAAGACATAAGGGATACTCCTTTGAAATTTTCGTGAGTCATAACAGTAATCACAGTCACTATTCACGACGTGAATTAAAAATCACGGTATCCCTCAACACTAAACTCTAAGAGACTATCTTTTTCTCGCAGTATCGCATGCGCTTTGATTGTAAGATAAGTCAGGCATGGACTAATACGTATTAACAGTGAGAATAATTATGAAATTAATTATTCGATTCTCTTTCATGGCAGTGTTGCCATTATTAAAGTTCCAAATCTCGTATAAATAAGGATTGCCCCTAGAGCTTTAGAGTAACGCAGTTGCTCGCCTGGCGCCTGCAAGACACCTTGCAGCACAGAGTGTCACTCTATAAACGAATTAAATTCACGTAGATGAAGGGACAATTATACAGACACATTAATAGAAAAGATATTTATATTAGAAGCCAGCACTTAAAAGTTTAAGTATATTTCTTTATTAGAATAGTAGTCCTATCATTTAAAAACGGGTATTCGGATTTTATTCTAGGTTTGGAGGTATTCAGACTACACAGAACTGTGTAATCCTCCCGGTTCCTGCAAAATCCTTAAATTCCTCCGCGTTAAGAACCGGAGATGAGGTTTTAATTTTTAATGTAATATTTAAGAACGAAACGCATTCCGTTCATAAATAAAAAATTTAAATGATTAGCAAATCAATTATAAATCACGCATCCTTTTTCGCGGGGAATAATGTTTAAAAATTGTTTTTTGCTTACTTATCATATAACATCAAGCGGGCCTGGAACTTACCGGTGAACACCACTACCTTATTTATTATTTCATTGCTTATTATTAGCATGAAACCTCGGTTATCTACAAGAGGAATGGCGCCTAAAAATCAATATAGTTTTATTTCTGTATACGAATATTTGCTATTGCGTTTGTACTAAGCTATGTTCTAAATATTTATACCATAGTACGTTTCTTCCTGACGCTTTGCGCATAAACATTCTGCTTCTGTGTAGTTACTATAAAAGATAAGAGTGTCAAACGTAGAATAGAGCGACTTTAAAATTGCCGATATTGATGTCTCGAATGCTAGAATTATATGCCGTTCTAGTTGAAACGTCCGTCTCTCTTTACGGTAAAGAATATCCCCATGGGGGCCCATAGATTTCAAATAGCTTGCGCACACGTACTTTCCTTGTGTACTACCATGTTCATATGTATCACACATTCCCCGGAAAACCCAACGTTTACGTTACTATCTTTTGAATTTTAAAGGAAACAAGTATGGTATATAATACGCAAGTGTGAATTTATTAAGAGAATGGTAACATATTAAAGAAAAGAAAGAAAGCCAACGGGACCAATCTCATAGTATCTAAAATAATTTAATTAAACAATGATTACCGGTTTCGTGCATATTTACACATCATTAGGCCAAGACACTCCAGTAAAGGATTGGAGTGTCTTGCCCTGATGATGTGCAAATGTGCGCGAAACTGGTAGCCATTGTTTAATTAAATTATTTGAGATGTTATGAGATTGGTCCTGCCGCCTTTCTTTTTTTTCTTATGTTTTGATATGAACTCACACCCAGTCAACAACGTTTCTTCCGAAGTATTAAAGGAAAAATTAACAAGCAAGGTTTTAAAACAACATACAATAGTAACTAAAAAGTTGAATTTGATTAGGAGCCTATTGAAGTAACTTTTTACATAATTTCTCGGCGTTTACTTTTAATGATGTATTGATTGCAAAACAATTTTTTATTTATTTAATATCGATGTTACTCTCAACCTTACTTCGATAGCACACATTACCACAATGTTGGCTAATTGTTACGAATGCAGTAAATAAGACTCAGTTGGAATACGATCTGAATGTTAAACATTTTCTTTTCACAGAACAAAAAATGCTCGATAGAAAATTCAATTTCGCACCATCTGTTTAGTAGTGGAGTATTTGTGAAAAGTAAAAAATTTAAACTATTTAAGCTACTCGTAATATTACGTCAAATAAAAATATGCCTAATTAAATACTTCACTCTCTTCTTGCTTGGTATTAACAAAAATATCATCACCCAGCACTGCATGGTTTCGATACCATTCTTGAAAAAAGTTGGAGATTCTATGGTTACGCATGAATGTTCATTTAATCACATTTGCTGCGAAAATATTTGACGTCAGCTGAAATTTGATGTAGATTTCAAAGTCGGTATTAAGAAATAACGGTTTTCATTCAAAATACCCCAATATCCAATTAATTTCCTACCAATTTCAAATCCCACCATCACATGGTCAAACTCGTCGATCGAATCTCCAAATTTTTCATTTCTAAATACGATGTAATCTTACTTGTTTTAAGTATACCTTGCTCATGCTAAAATGTTCAGAGAATGTTGGAGTTAACTCCAAATGGCGCGATTTAGGTACGATTTTAGGTCGCAAAACTTTTACTTTCTAGCGAAGGTACATACATCCATCTATACTTTCAACCCCTTCATCGAGCTGATCAAACCCTGTATTACATCATAATTGTCAAACTAGCATTTAGATTTGTATCGTGTTTTATTCGCCAGACCGAAATATTCGAACACTGACCTTTGTATCGCACTAAAGTAATTTAAAAATTTCGATTGTAAAACAAACGAAAGCATGTCCCGACTATTTACTCTTAAACCCCTAAAGCGTTTTATTACTATTTTTTGAGCGCAAAGTTGGAGGCAATTTGGACGATTTTCAAAGGTTCCATTAGCGAAATTCCAGTAATTACTCCCTATTTGCATTCCGATCGACTAAACTCCGTTACGGGAAAGGATCCCGCGTGTGTGTGTCGATTTTTAATAGCGTTGTCCGATAGTGGAACGCGGTTTCGGTTTATATAGCCCGGGATACCTGAACACACGGAGGTCCGGATGTCTGGAATTTACAAAGCTACGGTAATCGACTCCTGTAAATCACTATGGCCGGGTAATTTAACACCGTTTCATTTCCCTGATATATCGGGGCGTTTCGGTTACGAAATGCCGAAGCCCTAATTAATCTCCCAAAGGAATTTCTGGATGCTGTCCCCTGCTGAATAGTCGATCGTCGACTAACGATAAGGTAACTAAATTTCATCGGTAACCCGGTAGTATCCCTAGCGAATATAAATTTGGAATACAATGCAAATAGGAAGAGTACAACGTAACCATAAACATTTAAATTAGGGATGATTAATGCAAAGAGAAATTAAAAATTGCAATATTTATTAGGTTAAATAGAGAATGGACGAAATCAAATTACCTTTGGTGTAAAATATATCAATTATTAACCATTTAATGAATGCTGAGTACATTTTTTTAGCATTTACACTTTTTATTGCTTAAACTGGTGCTAGCTTGTACAAACAGTGACTCACAGAAGTATTCATACCCCTTTCCCCCCATTCCCCTTTTTCTTTGAAGTATTAGACAATATTTTTCGTGTGTTTCCTTGTAATAAACGGCATCTTTTGCACAAAAAAAAATGAAAAAGAAACAATTAATTTTGTTTACAGAAATTTAAACTCAAGTAAATATATATTACTAAAAAGTACTGATACCGTACATTTTGCATAGTTAATGCTTCGTGGGTTCTCCTTTCAACTTTATGACAGCAGGAATATGAGAGCTAACATGGCTTGCACCAACTTCTAAATTACATTGGTCTAACATGGCTTGCACCAACTTCTGAATTACATTGGTCTAACATGGCTTGCACCAACTTCTAAATTACATTGGTATTAAGGTTTTCCTAAAAATCCCGTACTTTGGTCTTGAGAGATTCTTTATTTGTTATATCAAAATTTTTAGTTGTCGTTTAATTTCAGCACACAAAAACTCAATAGAGATCGTATCTGGATTCTGATGTGATGTTACTAAATAATAAGAGGCAGTAAAATGATCCATTCCTTAACAATATGTGCTGTATGCTTTGGATTATTAACCTGTTGGAAGTAGAAGTCGTCTTGAAGATCCAATTTCTTCGCATTTTGATGCAAATTTTCTTTTAAAATGTTTCGATATTTATATTTTAGATAGATTACCCACCACATTATCCGCCTACCAAAGTATTTTCCTCGCGCGAAGTTAAGATTCTTGATCGGCCACTTCGTGGTTTGTTAGCGATGGGTTTTTTAAATTTTATATTTTTAATAATAGATTGCAGACTCGTTTTTGATCGGTTAATCAACTTACTTATTTCCAAGAAAGATTTGCTTCCCGTACTACGCCATTTAAACTAATATGATCTTCGGATTAATCACACGCAGATTAGTAAAAAAAGAAGTCTCATATAAAAGCCAGCAAAAATTATGTAGGGCAGTGTTATTACTAGAGACCGGATTACATGCAAAGTGTATATATTTTATCTTATTTATTTATTATATTTTACGTCTATATATATGTAGATGTATTACACTGATTAAAGTTAATTAGCATTAATAATAATAATAATAATAATAATAATAATAATAATAATCCTTTATTGCCCAACAGCCCAAGGGCCAATTACAGGACAAATTACAATACAATTCTTATTTAAAATAAAATAAAATAATTCAAATCGTGTTGCCTACAATAATAACATGCTGAAAATGTATATAATAATGAAACAAAAAAAAAAAAAAAGAAAGACTCACAAAAATGGCTCTAGATCCCGTTTGTTTGCGTTCCCCACCATGTGACTGAGAGGTGCCTTAAGCAAAATGTTGGTATTAGCTCTAGGTACTTGAAATGTATGAAAGTAGCGAGTATGATGAGTAGGTACGGTAAAGTTTATTTGCGCTAGAAGGGCTGGCGAGTCGACAGTATTTTTCAGGATCCTGCAAAGAAACTCCACACTGTCACGCTCGCGGCGGTCAGCAAGAGATAGAAAACCATGCTCAACAAGTAAGCTACAATACTCGATACCTCTTGCAGGATACACGTTGTCCATTCGAAAGGAGAGATATTTTAGAAATTTCTTTTGAACGCGTTCGATCATAAGCTCTTGGTGTAAATAACGGGGATACCAAACAATGGAGGCGTATTCAAGCTTAGAACGAACGTAGGCATAATATAAACGTTTCATTACACCTAAGTCTGAGAAATGCCTGCAAGAACGCATGACAAAACCGAGAGTTTTGGAAGCAGATGAACACATGGACGAAATATGTTCCGTAAATGACAGTCTATTATCAAACAAAACACCAAGATCCAAAGTTTTGATATTGCGTGGTATGGCTGCATCATTAATTTGGTAGTTATAGTATAAAGTAGTGTGAGTGTTATTGTACGAAACCACAGTACATTTGTTGATGTTCAGAGGGAGATAATTGGCCTTGCTCCAAGTATTAATGCGAAGAAGATTGTCTTGTAAATGTTTACAATCGAAAATGCTACCAACAGTATTAAATATCTTTACGTCATCTGCGTATGCTAAGACGTGACACGTAAACAGAGATAGTAAATCATTTATATAAAAATTGAAGAGAAGTGGTCCAAGATTTGAACCTTGAGGAACACCTGATGTTGGAGAAAACGGCGTAGAGGAATAACCATTGTAGCAGACATAACACTTCCTTCCAGTAAGGGTAAGACTCAATCAACGTCAGGAAACCCACACCAAAACCAAATTTGTCCATTTTTTGTAGTAGCATCTCGTGGTTAATGCAGTCGAAAGCTTTTGAAAAATTAACTAACCTTAATCAGTGCAGTATATCTATAAATAGACGTAACATATAATAAATAAATAAAATCAAGTGTTGATGTAACGAAAGCCTACAACTTTTGCGTTTCATCAGGTTTAGATACATTAAATAGATCTGAATTTATGAGTAGAACTATATCACATATTAAAAATGAAGGCAGTGTAATACTCACAAAGTATAATTTGTATTTTAAAACCTGGGTTTATTAATTTCTCACTATTCATTAATAAATATGTTACCTCTTGGATGTTTGTGAAGTTTACTCAGATCAACTGCTAATTTCTGAAGTTCTGCTTTGGAACTTGAATGCCTTGCATTTCCTTGCCTTGGATTTCATAAATCAGACTTCGAACAAGCTCGTAAGTGTTCGGATTTACTAAGTATTGTCATTGAAAGCGTACTCCTACTTTTTTTTCGAATGATATGAAGCTGTTTTTATGTAAAATTTTGGAACATATAGTTATTACAATTTTTTTTTAATTTTTATAAACTTCGGTACATCTTGTTATAGTTCGGCGAAAAGATATGTTAATTTTATATATAAACAGCTTTGTCTGTATCAAACAGCCGCTCACTATCTTTATGCCAACACACTGAAAAGCTCTAACACCACCGTCATTGGTACATTATAATGAAATTTAAAAATACTTTGATCTCCTTCTCTAATTTATTATTAGTGTCCATATAAATCAATTAATAACCTCAGTGGTTAACTGTACAAATCCGTACATATACATACCCACATAATGTTTGATTAATATTTTATTCGATGTCAATACGTGCGATTAGCAGGTTACGGGAGCTGCTGTCAAAACGTTGATAAAAACATAGCAATCAGCGCTACTCAATCGGATTAATTGGCGGCTGCCACTATACGGATGCGTGTAAAAACCGCGATGATCACGTCGGGCCCGCTAGGAGCAAAACCATCATCAATCCATCCGCGTTTAGCGTCCGTAAGTAGGACGATGCATTGCCGTTGTCTGCCGTCGTATATTGGAAATAGCTTTACCGCATTTAGAGTGAGACTTAATTGACACTTTCCCATTTACATGTCTGGTGAAGACGGAATTAAGCCGCGGCACTTTATGTACTATTCGGTAAATAAGAAGTGGTGCGGAATTTTGTATAGAACAAAATTATTATTGATCAAATCAGTTCATTAATTATATTAGTGTTTGTTGTAGTCCTTTAACAATAGTTTTTCATAGTTTACTACAATACATTGTTCAATTTATTTGATGTGAAAGTAGTACCATATTTTTTTTTTATACGTGGTGTGGTTTAAGTGTTTAAGTCTAAATTATCTTTGCAATTTACTAGAAAAATCATCTAAGAGTCCTATAGATGTTGCTTGTAATATTTCGAAAGGGAATTACAAAGTGCTGATTGTTGCATATTTTTTTTATTATTACCATTAACTAAAATTTAACAGCAACGTAAGTGGTAGTGCAAGTGTGTTTCCCGACAACTTCTTCATTGTTATCAAGTTGTCTGAAATGAGTTTTTTCGGTGTCAGCAGGAATTTCCTAAGATTAATTCATATCGTCCAAACAGACTTAATTGTGTTTACTTTAATGGATTTAAATCTCGAACTTTTTACTCCACCTTTGGAGTATCTCAAGGATCTAACCTTGGACGTATGTAGGTTGGACCTGGGTGTTTCCTTTTTATTCATCAGGTTCATCCCTTAAGAACTTTGTGTGGTCCAGATCCTTATTTTGGTATTATTGGTAAAACATGATTCCTTCACTACACTTTTACACAATGCTGTCGTGTAGTTTGGATGGAATGTGAGGTTTTCTCCTAATAACTTTGTCTCTGAGGGATACTATGATGACAATGATGCATCCTATTTTAGAATAAGCTACATTAGGGTGACGGAATAAAATGGCCACCTACTAATTAAAAAAAAAGATTCTATTCTCGTTATATATACAAAATATTTTTAAATTTTTAAATTAGACTAATATTTTGCCGATCCACCTTTACTTGCGTGAAGTGCTGCGAGTCGTCGTGGCATAGAATCTATTAAATGATTAATTGTGTCTTCTGGAATATTTAACTACTCTTCTGTAACAGCTGCCACGAGTTCTTCCTTATTGCTGGGTTTTCGTGCCAAACATTCTCCATCGGATTCATGTCTGGTGAGCCTGGCCATGGTAAAATCCGAATCCTCTGTTCGTCTTTCCATGTGGTTGTCGTTCTTGCTTTGTGGCAGGGTGCTCCATCCTCCATAAAAGTGGCGTCTTCTTGAGATAAAATGGCGTTGTCGAATATGGGTAGTAGTCCTTCTGTTAATATTTGGTTATATTTTGCCGCATTTATATTTCCGTCGCAAATTACTAATTGCGATCTTCCACCATACCATATCGCGCCCCACACCATGATGTTCACACCGCCGTATTTCACCGTCTGATGCAAAAATTTGACGTCCAGTTGCTATGACGAACGTCTCCATACCCACGTACGACGACTATCACTGAATTGGCGGTATCTGCTTTCGTCTGAAAAAATGACAGACCGCCAAAACTCTTCGGGCTTCGTTCGCATTTCAACTGCCCAAGCCATTCGGCGCCGTTTTTGAAACGCCGTAAGGAGAGGTTTTTTCTTTGCCACCCTTTTATACATCTCCACACTGTGGAGGTATCGCAGAACGGTGCGCTGACTTTTCTGTGAAGTTGCCGCACGCTCAGCTGTACTTTTTCGCGGTTCTCTTAACACTTCGCGCACAAGCACCCTTTTACTTCTTTCAGAAGGTCCGGCACGATCTGGTCTCGGCTCCACTATTGTTTTTTCCTTGCGCTTAAATTGTGTAATCACACGGTTAACTGTGGGGACAACGAAATATTTAAAAATTTACTTATTTCACGTTGCGAAGCGCCGCGTTCACTCTGGCCAACGATGCGACCCCGGGTGAAGTCGTTAATATCACTCGAACCTTGTAAGCGATGCATAGTTGTAACGATACTAAACTATGACGAATTCCTTCCGATACATCTACCCCTACCCTAATGACAAGAGAAAGTTCTTAATTCGTTCTTAGAATTTAGCTGTTTACATATTTATACCGCTTTACCTGGTGTCTATTTTATTCTGCCACCCTAGAGTATTTTGTTTTGGGCTGTTTTAATGAGTCATCGTGATTGATATACAGATATTATTAGAAAGTCACCACTTTATGAGTTGATATATCCTTTTGTCCGACACAGACCTTCGTTATTAATGTAGATGTTTCTAGATAAAGTAAGATACATTTCCGTCATCGTGGACGCTTATAAAACAGCTATATAGAGTAATATATAACCATGCATGATGTGTGGCTCTCGCTTGATGTGTACGTAACAAAAAATATCATACGCAATGAGCTACAGGTGAAAGAACGTCCTGATTTAGATTACAAGAGACGTAATTAAGTAGAAATGGTGTATTTCTACCTTCGACATATTGCATTTAAGTTTTCGCAATAAAACTGTACGTAGTAGGACATCCTCGTCGTCACGACGACATGATTCAATTGCCTTAATTGCACCTCGGGTTAAGGATGTCAATTAGTGGTGAAATGCATTGCTTGTCACTGTGGTAATCGGAAATAAATTATTGGTTTCCGTATCTAAATGGGGCATATTTACAGTTGAGTAAATTCGCTAAAAGAAGTGAAATCAAAAACATTTCAGCGACTTACTAATATGAACTTATAAAAACATTTTTGCTAAACATTTATTTGGTCTGGGGTAGATTCACCCATCCCATTCTGAAAATAAATATGATACAAAGTGCTCGTATATATTATCAGAAGAAAAGTACTTTACATCTTACATTCGCGTGTTATTTCCTTCCGTAATCTATTATTAATGCGCTCGTTAAAATTTCTTACACGCCATGACTGCTGTAGTATTATGGAGGTAATTCGTATACTCTAATTTGCAAGACAAACGGATGATAATTAAGTTGGCGCTAATGTATATTTTTGGATTTACTAAAAGAATTGCGCTGCGTTGAATTTAATCTAGCAAACATTTTAACGTGTTTTCTGTCGTTATTAAAGTATAGGGCACATTAAAAGCAGCTATCTAGATCCTTTTAAGTTCTTAATGTCTCACTCCACAACCAAGTGAACTAAATTTTGTAAGAAAGTCTTCTATCTCCGTTGCATTTAAGTTGCAAATATGCTGGTGATTAGACATGTACACTACCGCTCAAGTGTTTAGACACCCCTGTTTTCATGGATTGTTCATATAGTATTATGTTTATCATAAAAACATTATAATAAAATGAAATACGTATTTAAAATGTAGTTCAGTAAGATAAACACACATTATATCGCATAAGGTTTACTATCATTTACCTGCACTTGGTCGGATTACCATAAACTGTTTATTGCGGTGCAATTATAATAACAATCCCTCTGAATTTACTGGGTAAATTTAGTCGTCTGTTAGATTGTAGATAATAATGTTTAAATTACCTTCCTAGAAGATTATTGTGAAATCTGTAACCTATGGTCAGTTGCAGTGTGGTATTTACTCTATTCACGTCGTGAGCGAAATATCGGGTGACAATTATTTAAAATGCCTCCGCGAAGAGAAATTAGTACGGAAACACGTGCGCTTATAATAGCTTACTATAAAAGTGGCATAAGTAATCGACAAATTGCCAAAAAAATTAAAATACACCCGACTACGGTTGACTATAACGTAAAAAAATATAGGCAGTTTTCTTGATAAAAGACGGAATGGAACAAAATAGTGGTTACCAGCAAGTTATATAGACGCAAAACAGCCCCGGAAATCACTACAGAATTAAATGTTGGTCGCCAAAAACTAGTCAGTGTTTCTACAGTCAAACGTCGTCTACAGAAAGCCGGGCTCCATGGACGTATTGTGATGAAAAAACCATTACTATGCAAACAAAACAAGCAAAAGCGACTTAAATGGGCTCGTGAGCACCAACACTGGACCATAGAAGAGTGGAACAACGTCCTATGGACGGATGAGTCCAAATTTGAGCTGTTCGGAACCCGAAGACGCATATTCGTAAGAAGATCTGTGAGTGAACGTGCCAGAGAAGAGTGTATTGCTGCTACCGTGAAGCATGGTGGAGGTTCTATCATCATTTGGGGCTGTTTTGCTGGCACTAGTGTAGGGGACATTGTGAAAATTGACGGTATATTAGAAAAAGAAGGCTACCGCGAAATTTTGGAGAACAACGCAATACCTTCCGGAATTCGATTTTTGGGTCAAAATTTTATCTTCCGGCAAGATAATGACCCAAAACATTCCTCTAAATTATGTAAAGACTATATACGTCATTTAGAAGAAGAAGGAACTCTCAAAATTGTGGAATGGCCTCCCCAGAGCTCCGACTTCAATCCAATCGAGTTACTATGGGAAGAACTAGATCGGGAAGTACGGAAATCGGCTCCGACATCAGCTACTGACATGTGAAACAAATTGCAATCGAGTTGGACCTCAGTAATACAAGAAACTCTGGCAAAACTTATTGCGAGAATGCCTCGATTGTGTGCTGCAATTATTAAATCAAGAGGAGGTCACATAGATGAAAGCAAAATTTAAATTAAACGTTTTAAATTTCACATTTATTTAATATATTTTTACTCATGTACGTGTATCTGTACATAAAAAATTTTTGCTGAGTTTTTATACATCTTTGCTGTCAGTGAGAGTGCCTAAACACTTTTGAGCGGTAGTGTATATATTATAATGATATTCCGTCTTTATGATAGAGTACATTAATATTTATTCCAATTTTTTCATTACGTTCTCTTTGAATTTTTGCTTGACTCGCATTTGTTTACGTTTTGTTATTGTTGGACGCAAGGTAAGGTTAAGTATCTCTCTAATTACATTTCGAATACTAATACGTTAAATTTTTGCATTTTTATTCTCGTGCAATACAGATTACACTTATCTACATTTATTTACCATTTATGAGTACTTAAGGTGCAATTTAAAAGAAATCATAATAGTTAAAAAAAATCTCTTCAATTATGTGCACAGTTGAGACGTAAACTCCACTATCGTGTTGTCATATATATATTTCTTTTTTATTAAACTTCCTCAGAATTATTCCTAAAAGGAGACGCATGCTATACTCACACCCACATTTCATTAACAACTTTATTATCTAAATTTTCGTGTACATTCTAAGAATGACAGCATTGTTTATAATTTTTTAATACATAAGCGTGTTTGCTGTGTAGTCTAACATCCAGGAAAACAAACAGCACCTCAGCAACAACAGGTGCAATTGAATAACAACATCGTCCCTTCATAGATTGAACCGGGAAGCATTATTCCACATTTTGAACATCTATTTTCCAAATTGCTGAAATTCAACCGAAGATCCAAGGATAACTGAAAAGCTTTGCGTGTGTGTGCATAGTTTTACATTCAAAAACTTAATGAGAACTCATCAAAATTCACAGTATTTATTTACTTCTAATCAATTAAAGAAATATTTAGTCTAGGATTGCGATAGGAAGTTATTTAATATAATATATATATTATATATATATTTGAAACCTTTAAAGTGAAGAACTAACCCAGTAGAATAATCAACTGAGATTGTCAACCACAAAATATTAGCAAATAGTTTCGTTCTTCACAACCAAAATTTGCTTTAAATCATCGTACTTTTGCCCGTAACACTTCCACGAATAATGTGGAATTTACATTTACATCATTCTTTTCCTAATGAGACTCGTATCTAGTCGTTTACGTTACAAAATACCGTTATACATAGAACACGTTACTTCTTAGGGTAATAATTAGCTCGAAAACCCAATTTCACAATAGTCACCTTTTTCAAGCTACAATTTACTTAATTATTGACGCATTTCATTTCAAGGTCTTTAAATCTAGCGTTACACATACCTCGTTCCATCTTACTGCCTTAAAATTATTGTTTATTTGTTACAATTAGTTAACGGTCTAGCGCTCATTATAATCACATCGCTGAGCATTATTTGCACGCCACAACAAGCAACATTATATAAGCTAATTTAATGAAAACATTTTTCCGCATTAGTAATTTTATTGTGCGTACCATATATAATGGCTACGCTTCTTAATGTAAAATAATGATATAAGGTCTTTTCAAAAAGTAAGTTCCCAAAGCAGATGACAGACAACCCAGAATGTTTTGAAAAGAAAAACAATTTCTTTAAATGTGAGTAGCCGTTCTTAATATGACTTGAGAACTTTGCAAATTTGAGCCCGAAATCTGAACGTAACACCCAATACTAAACCAACGCTTTTAGCGCTGGTTTCTATAGAGAATTGTGTATTATTAATTGTAATATGAAAATCTTTGTAAATATTGCCATAAACTCGCCTAGAACCAAAAAAACTGCTTTAGATTAACTAGGATCGAGTGAAAAATGAAAAATGTTGCACGAATCGACGTATAATCGATTTAAATCATGCTTTATTATATTTTGCTACCTTCCCACTCAGAGAGTGAAAAGGCATAATACAGCTGTGAATCAATGGAATAAACATAAAAATAGAATAGGGCCGATCGTCGATCCTAGCGGCACCCCCGCAACATCCCACTCCTGCTATCCACCGCAACCAATTGCTTACAATAATGCAAACAATTACTTGTTTAGAAGATGGCAGATTCATAAAAGTCAATGTAATTTAGAATTGGTAAGAGCATCCCATGATTGACTGTGTCAAATACTTCGCTGTAGTCCAGTAAGACTAGGCTTGTAATAAGACCTTTTTCCGTTGTTTCAATTGCCATCCGATACCTTTAATAAGTCAGCTTCGGAAGTATATTGTAATCGAAAACACCACTGTATTGGCAATAATTTATTAGAATATATACCATATGATTGATAAAATTTACCCTCTATCAAGTCATGAAATTTTCCTCTTTTAAACTTAAGTTGGTGGAATAACTTTAAAAACATGTAAATTGACTTATTCTGTGGCGTTAGTGACAACGCTTAAGTGTAGGTGGTTCATGAGTGGTTTAGTTTATGTTACATCGTTGACATGCGTCTGGCAGATTAGGATTTGACGTTTCAACATCTAGTTACAAGTCGTAGGTTGTACATATGTATATTCAACCTCTTACATGTTAGCTAAAATTTGATGCAGGTCGAACTGTACCAACTTTTCTGTCCTGATTCACAAGGCCACGTTATACGTACGTTTAATACTTACCCTAGTTCGTTTCCGGTTAGATTTTTTTTTAAGGAGGCAGCCGCGTGATACGTATTTCTCTTGAAAATAATCAGTGCGCACAAAGTAAAAAAGGAGCGTTTCGCACAAAGGAGAAAACCTTTTCCTTTTGCTACGCCTTGTTTCAAATTAGGCGACGTCGAAAAACTTAGCCCGACAAAAAACCAACAATAATTATCTTGGTTAGAGAAAACGCACACTCGCTTTTTGCGCGCTGGCGAATCAGATTTGCAAAAGGATCTGCTCAGACATAAAAGCGGACTGCATGGCGCACGAAATACGTGAGAATTCTCGTTACAAAAGCGCCTCTCTAATTTTAAACTTTTAAAGTTTCTTTGAATTATGTGCAGCGCGGTTCTGTAACGCGCGAAAGGAAGTCTTTTGTAGTATATTTCGCGCGCTAAATTGGCGGGCACTGAAATAAAAGGGACAAGGATCCTATTACGATGGTGGAGGTTCTGCACTAGTCACGTACGTTGGTTTATGAGCCCTTTCGTCGAACCAAAACTACTCAATACAGTATTCTCTAGAATCCTATCAGCCCTGTGCGGTTTACTGGCACTTCTATAGTGCGTCAGACTGTCATACGCCCCTTCAAATTAAACATGTTGGAACATGCTTATACTGTCGTGCGATATTATGTTAAATAAATGCCTTTATTAATTTTGTTTAGTTCTATTAAAGTTACCAAGAGAAGATAGTGTTTATTATTTTTAATAAATTTGTTTAAATACAAGCAAGTAAATTGTAAAATATTTTAAAATGGTTTCTAAACCGATACGAAAACGTAAAATGCTCAGTATTAGTGAAAATTTAAAAATTATGGACATTATTGAAAGAGAACAAAAATCTGTTGCGTCAGTAGCCAAGATCTATGATAAAAACGAATCTTCGATACGTGACGTTTTGACAAAGAAAGAAAATATTTGAGCTAGTTTTTCCACTGCGCCCCAGACTGCAAAAATTATAGCTACAATACGTGACATAGTGTTAAAGTAGAAAAAACCTTAAATTAATATTTTCATTGATGGTAAGATGTTACAACTAAAAATATTAATTCTTCTTTATGAAGATATGCAATCGGAAGATGAAATAGAAGTAGAAAGAAAGTCTTTCAGAGCAAGTAGGAGACTGCTGCACAGATTTAAAACTCGGTCAAAAAAAGAATTGTCGGGGAAATCTGCCTCGGCTGCCAAAAGAATTTAAACAAAAAAGATTATCATCCTAAGCAAGTTTTTAATTGTGAAGAGACCGGTCCTGTGTGGAAAAACATGCCCCAGCGGACTTACATTCATAAGACTGCGAATAGAGAACTGGATTTTAAAGCAATTAAAGACAGACTGACGTTGGTACTTTGTACAAGTGCAGCTGATCATATGATTAAACCTGGACTTATTTACTGAGCACAGAATCCTGATGCTCTTAATAAGAAAAATTGTATACCTGTTTGGTGTCAATCAAACTGTTTTGGTTACGGAAGTGATTGACATTTTGAGAAGAAAAGATTACTATTCAAAGTGCTGTTAATAATAGATAACGCTCCTGGACATCCTGAGTTACTAGTCACAGAAGATGAAAATATCCAAGTGATTTTCTTACCACCCAATAAAACCCCATTGTTTCAGTCGCCTAATCAAGGTATCATTAGAATGTTTAAAGCCATATATACTGGAAAGGTTTTCGAAATGCTTTATACAATGGTTGAAGATTCCTCTGTTATTGGAATGTTGGAAATCATTTACTACAATTGCTAATCCAATTGTATTTATCAAAGGAGCAATGGGTGGATTGAAACCAGGAACGACAATAACATGTTGGAAGAATTTATGGAATGATATCGTTCATAATCCTAAAGACGACCGGAATATTTATCTACAGTTCGCAACGTTAATTAATTTAGCGCAGAATGATTACAAATTAGATCATATGTTCACTAACGAGGAATTGTTATCGTTAAATTTTCCTCGGAAGAAAGTAAGAATGAATGAGCCCAAACATTAAAAGAACAGATAACAGATTATGGCCCAATAATAGAACGCAGCATGACAATTACTCAGGTTGTAGCAGAAGTCTCAAAACCCTTGCAAGATCCGGTTGTTTAAATAAAAAAAAAGAAAAACGACACCTTCTAATAAGAATGTTTTCTTAAAAAGTTGACAAAACTCTTTGATAATTTTCAGCTGCCTACATAGTTTTCTTCGTATCCAAGTAAAGAATTAACTATGACAGACTTCGACGATGATTTAAGTATATAAGCTCCACATGACGAAATGTTTCGCTCTTAGTTGATCTCGATTAATAAATATTGAGGTATTAAGTTATTATTATCAAATTTATTCTCATTTATAGTAAATTTTCTTGTTTAGCATGTATACTATTATTGTTTGAGTTAAAAGTTGTTTATGTAACAGCGTAAGAATAATTACTTCATCTATCCACCCTTAAAACATTACAGAAACAAGTCAAATACTAATTATAAAATAAACCATTATTCTGTACTTATACAAAGTACTGTAACAGTTATAAAAACTATGTGTCAATTTATTAACAAGGATAATCATAAATTGCCAGCGTTACCAGTGTTAGCGGCTCTATTTTCTTTATCTTTGTCTTGTAGTTGCGCCCAAAGTACTGTTGTTGAATTCGAAGCATATTTTCGAACCTGTAGGTCGAGTTACATCCACAAATGCTCGATCGGATTGAGATCTGGACTTTGCGACGGTCACACTTCCTAACAATAATTTCCTCTCTGTGTTCTACTTTTCCAAATGCTCACGTCGTATCTTTGCAGTGGGCTTTAGGCCATTATCATGTTGAAACACAAAGATTAATCGTGTTCCAAATGAGATAGTATTCCGCTCCAAAATCTCCCTTTAACCCACTTTTCTAAGGATGCCATCTTTTCTGACCAAATCCCCCATAGTACTACCAAAACAATCCCAAATTCCCTCCATGTTTTATTGTTGGTTTCAAGGCTTGTTCCCTTTTCGATTTACGGACAAATGTTTTTCTGTTTGAACCGAAGGGTATGATATTTGGATTCGTTGGTCCAGAACAGTTTCTTCCAATCTTCCAACGTCCAGTCTTTGTGGTCTCTCACCCATGCTACCGTTTAACTTTGCTTTGTGTAATAGCGGTTACCGCATAGCAAGTCTTCCATACATGTAAGCTTAGCGCAACCGCCGCAAGGGGTCTCATCATGTACGCGCAGAACATTACAGAGTTTAATAATAGAAACATTTTGATAAGTATAAAAAATAATTTCTAATTATACAAGTGGATAAATACTTACGACCGATAGTGTATATATGAAAAATGCTTAATCTTTTAACGTTAATGCGAATCATTGAAGCCAACGAGAAAAGGAATTTACTATCGGATTTCCAAGGAGATTGCTCATCGATCCTCTTTAAATTAAACATCTGCGAAAGCAATTTGTAATGCAATTTCAAGCATATGGTGGAATAATCTTGACATCCACACCGCGCAAATTTGTTTTTCGTCCAGCTAATGATAGGGCGCAGCAAAGAAAAAAGAAAGAATCGTACGGGCAGACGCGGACACTATTTCAACGCGTATTTATTTCGAGATCCTTTCGATTTACCCAGATGAACTAGTTTCAGCGGCGGTCTACTTATCGGATGAGAAATGGGCAAAGACATAAGGAAAAAATGCGGAGCGCGCGTCTTCCACTCACGGAAATCTTCGAATACTGTACGCAAGCACACATATCTAACATTTCTCACGCTATAAATCAAACTAGAGGCGCACATAAACACACTTATACCGGTTTCGTCTTTTTGCGGAAAAACGTAGAATGAAGCGTATAGCGGGATGTTCCTTCTCTAGCGAAACGGATGCTGCGCCGAGTGTTGGCGGTGTTTTCGTGCAGCCACTGTGTTGAGTAAAGTTGCTTATGCAGACAGCTGTGGGCATATGTAAATAGCGTTCATAATGAAACAACGAATGCTCCAATAATAAATGCCGTAACATTATATTACGTTCAAAACGATAGCCTTGGCTAGATGAATTTAAAGACAAAAATATTTTCAAGTTTCAAATGTAATAATCGCGTCATATGTCATATGCACACTGGTGGTTGCCAGAAATCTTGTAACCTCTCTCTCACTCATAATATTTCTAAAATACTAAACATGTGTTGATAAAGTGTAAATCAAGTATCTTTTAGATCCTTACAATCATATTTTGTTGTTTTTTAACAGAACTTCGAGATTTGCAAAATACATAATTAAAATAAATGGAGGAAACACGTTTTATTTTATCCAGATAAATAAATAGTTTTTACATTTCTATTGTCTTGCAGTTATGAAAATGGATATGCACAAATCATTTTTAACATTTCAAGATTATTCAGGATCACACGAGTAATATTTGAACTCGCTAACATTAAAATTCCAGAATAAACTAACCTTCAAAAGACAGCTGTTAAATTTTCATGATATTCTATTCATTAGTTTGTGAGTTATTGTGCTAAGAATCACGCTACTTTTGTTATTTTCAAAACAATGGATCAAAAACAATTTCGTGTTTTAATTTTACACTGCTTCTTGATGGGAAAAAATACCGTTCAAGCGAAGCAATGGCTTGAAAAGTATTATGGGGACTCCGCTCCATCAAAAACAACAATAAAACGTCGGTTTGCTGACTTCAAACGTGGTCGTAGAGACACCGATGATGCAGAACGCAGTGAACGTCCAAATGAGGCGGTAACACCAGAAAACATCAAAAAAATCCACAAAATCGTTTGGAATGATCGAAAAGTGAAGTTGCGCGAGTTAGCTGACATCGTAAAGATATCAAAAGAACGTATTGGCTTTATATTGCATGAGCATTTGACTATGAGAAAGCTCTGTTCAAAGTGGGTGCCGCGTTTGCTCACTGTTGACCGAAAACAAGAACGTGTTGATGATTCTGAGTAGTTTTCGGCCATGTTTAAACGTAACAAACCGGAATTTTTGCGTCGATATGTGGCAATGGATGAAACAAGGATCCATCACTTCACTCCGGAATCAAAACGATCGTCATCTGAGTGGACAGCAACTGGTGAACTTCGTCCAAAGCGCCCGAAAGCACAACAATCGGCTGGAAAGATTATGGCCTCGGTATTTTGGGATGTGCGTGGTGTAATATTCATCGACTATCTTGAGAAAGGAAATACCATCAACAGTGAATATTATATAGCGTTATTGGAGCGTTTGAAGGCCGAAATTGCAAAGAAACGACCGCATATGACAAAGAAAAAAATTTGTTTCATCACGACAACGCACCGTGTCACAAGTCAATCAAAACAATGGCAAAACTACATGAATTGAACTTCGAATTGCTCCCACATCCTCCGGATTCGCCACATTTGGCTCCCAGCGACTGGCTGTTCGCAGACCTCAAAAAAATGCTTGCCGGTAAGAAATTTCGCAGGAATGAAGAGGTTATCGCTGAAACTGAGACCTATTTTGAGGCAAAAGATAAATCGTTCTACAAAAGTGGTATTGGATTGTTACAGCGGCGCTGGAATGATTGCGTTGCTCTTGATGGAGATTACGTTGATGAATAAAGCTAATTTTGAACCAAAAAAATTGTTTTCTTTGTTAGGCCCGGGACTTTTCGGCCCATGTGTTATATTTAAAAATTGTAAAATCGATATAATTTTATTTAATGTATAATCGTAATCCATGCATCCCTCAACAGTTTATTTAGAGAAACTTAAGCCAATTGACAATAAAAACTAACTCCAGTGCTTCGTCAGTAGCACTACATCGGATGTTCTCAATTTAAGAATACATAATGAACGTAAACCTAACTAACTAAAGACTATTCTATTTAACATAAGATAATATGTCGCCTGGCCCGCACCCTGCTTATTTAATAACGACATAGTAACAACATATATATATTTATATCCGCGTTTGTTGACTGTTCAGGATAGGAGGTTGTTGACGTTTCGCTGACAACGCACAGCTACCTTCTTTTTGAACGTGTTATGTAGGACGTATATTTGGATGCTTGTGCTGTTGCAATATGGTTTTCCACGTTGCTGGCAAATACAGTGCATCATCTCATGCTTGTTCAGGTTGTGTCGTCTTTCGATTTATATCGCTTCCCTGACAGTTCCTGGTTTTTGGTGTTCTAGCCTAACAATTGTTCTTGTTTCCTCGAAATTTATCCAGTGTCCGGTATACAGCGAGTGCTGTGCTGGGACGGAGTTTGGATTTTTATCTAGGACGGCTTATTTGTGCCCTTCTCGTCGAAAGCTGATTCTTCGTTATGTTTGTCCGATGTATACCAAGTTGCAATCCATGTTGAGTATCTTCTAGTGTTGTTTCCAGTTTCTCTCGGAGTCTTTTTTCTAGTATTCTTGTCAATACTTTTCCTGGGATGCTACTTAATGTTATTCCCCTATAGTTTGAGCATTCCTTAGAGTCTCCCTTTTTGTATATGGGCATAATTATTCCCATATTCCATTCCTTAGGTATTTCTTTTTTTATTATAATGTTGTTTAAGAGATCAAGTAGTTCTTCATTACCTTTGTCTCCCATATATTTTATCATTTCAGCTGTGATTCCATCCTCCCCGGCCGCCTTTCCTAATTTTAGTTTGCTGCTTCTCTGACTTCTTCGTCGCTTATTGGTGTGATACGTTCATCATCGTTTTTTGTTTTATGGTCCTTTTCTCTTATGTATCTGTCTTGTTTTATTTTTGCGAGTTCTTCAAAGTACTGTTTCCATCTTTCCATTATCTCTTTTTCCTCAGTTAGTATATTTCCTTTGTCATCCTTTATATTTTTCAATATCGGCGTCTTCTTCTGTCTCAATTGTTTTATTCTTCCGTAGAATAATTTTTGGTTTTCTCTATAGTTATCTCTCAGTTTCATTCCGAACTCTCTCCAAGAATTTTCTTTGGCCTTCTTGATCCACTCTCTAGAATGCCAGTTCTCGACTGTCGGAAATAATAAAGCAAAATATGAAGAGAATGAATGCTTTTGTTTTAATATACACTTACTTTCGTTTTTAAGAAAGCTGAAGTTCGCAGGTAATAAATATCAAAGCTATATTAATTGTAGCGTTGACATTAGCCTTTCAAAAGAAACATTATTCCTTTCTTCATTTAAAATCATATGTGCACCCTTTGACTAGGCTCTTTAAACAGAAAAGAAACCCAATAAGTTTTTCAGAAACTTATTCTTTTGAGCACATAAATTCTGATAGCGATTATCGCGTATTTATGTTGTGTTAGCCAATGAAATGACTTTATTTAAGTTATAGTAGTATGTAAAATTATTTACTGTTGTTCTTCAAGCAAATTGTCTTTAAACTTTTAATTTCTTTTGTATCGAGCATCACGAATTTAACTGTGTCGTTTATTATCGATTAAAGATGCACGTCTATAATATCCACTAAACAATATCGGACGCGAAGGACACGTTTCGTCTGCAAAGGAAGCTTTCTTTTCGAAACCTAATAGACACTCAATTAAAAATAATGACCAAGTCACGATCCAAGTGAGTGGATGAAAATGATTCGAGACAATAGCTCGACATACATTTCCATGTAAAGTAATTCCGTTTGTTCGTGCTCAATAATACTTAAATATGAAAGAATGTGGGTACCCCGCAGCTGAGTTCTTGTAACAAAAAACGATAGCGTTAAAAAGTGAGTTATTGTAGCGTTTCTTTCTCGAGTGTTGATTCGGTATAACCAATTCGAAATACGTTCAGAAATTAATACCAAATGATAATGGGTTGGAGTCTCGCATAATATTTATTTAATTGCATCTCTTAATGACCCCGCTATTATCTAATAAAATGCAAAAGGAAGACTAAACATGAAGGATTTGTTTTTCTGTATCTTTAGGAATGAACTTTTATGGTCGACTCGATTACAGTTGGCAATAAAATTATCCACTATTAACTCGCCGTTGTAATTTAATTGGATAAGTTAATTAAACAAGCTTCACTTACAGAATAGAAAGATCACGTTCAGTAATTGTTATCATAATGCCTTCATTGTTACTGCCTTCATTACCACACAGTGTATGATTGCGGTCGCATAACTTCAAAGATATATTACATAATTGGTTGAAAATCGGATAAGATTAAATTAAATTGTGACGCATGTGTTAATACAATATGCGAGTGTAGTTTACGTGTTTATACATCAAATTACTAAATTCGAAATCAGGAGCAATTCTAGTCAGTACTATTTGACGTAGCAGTGGTAGTACGTATATTTGTATATATTCTCCTAACCAGAGCTGGATTGTCTTCCCGCGAGACAGATTCGTATTGAGTACGCAGCGCCCCTACCAATGCGATGTAATAAAAGCTAAGAATTATAAGCCGTTACCGAGCAAATCTTTATATAAATCGAATTTTTAATTATTTAATACGACAGACGCCAGGAAGGAAGAGAAAAGGCATTGAGTGACGCAGTGCGAAAATTTGCTGATAAATTTCCCGATTTATATTACAATGCTGCTAAGATATACTGTAAAGTTTGCGATAAACCGTTGATGTGTTGGAAGAAACACGGCTGTAAAATTCATATAAAGAGCATACAACACCAAAGTAGGAAAATTTAAAACCCAATTTATTGATTTACTGTGCGTGATTTGATGTTTTCATCAATTCGATAAGCAACCGCTCCTTGATTTCTGAAATAAATATAATCCCAACTGGAAGTTACTATCTTGGCGTAACGATATCGAAAATGCGATCAAAGTTGTAACAAAAGATAAACAGTAGTGGTTATGTATCGACAATTCGAATATTATAACGGTGTTGTAGATGCTGTTAAAGTGACATTCCCCACTGTATTAGCTAGGGAAAGATTATAAAAGCGCACCGGCGGAACAATTATGAAAGTAATGCTGTAGTGCAGGTGTTTCTTTTAAGGAAGACTGCGAGGCTCTGATATGCAACGTGTAACGTTCATGGTTTACGCCTTGAAGCGCAAGGTGTTTGACAATGTTATCCAGAGCTGAACGAATTAATTTCAAATACCAAAAAAAGTATTTTGGGAGATCTCCCAAACGAATTCTAGAATTCCACAGACAATGATATCCCTTATGAATTTGTCCAATACAAATCTTCATACTCCCAAAACCTTATCCAAATGCAGGACACCCAAAAAGTCAATGCCTGAATTGAAACAATAGGTGATAGATTTATTAGCAGGGCATCCACATCATCTAATAAGATCTATGCAATGTTTATGCACTGACATAAAAATTATGGTAGATATACGCGAAAGATTAACCAGGGAAATACCAACGAACAAAGGAGTTAGACAAGACTGCTGTGTTTCGCCAATATTATTTAACATATATATTGGTGCTATTATAAAGGAGTGGAAAAAGAAATGCCCTAAAGGAAAATGTTTAGACCAGAACACCACCCTAAGTTCTAGCTAATATGCTAATGACTTAGTACTCCTAAGAGAAACAGGGGATGATCTACAGAGGTGGATATATACAGTGCAAAAAATCTGACAAAACTATGAAATGAAAATATCGGCAAATAAAACCAAAACTATGGCTTTCCTGGGAGCAATCGGGAAAACACTAGAACAATGAAACAAGAAAGGACACACAAATAAAGTTTTACAAGACGACAGTAATACCAACCCTCTTATACAATCGTGAAACATGAACAACAACAAAAAAATAAGAAAGCCGGATACAGACGCAAGAGATGAAGTTTTTGGGAAGAGTGGAATGTTGCAGACGATCTGGTAGAATAAGAAATGTAGATATAAGAACAGAACTAAACATCTAAGTGGAGTAAAATACGGCAAACTACCTAAAATCTGAAGTGAAAAAGAAGAAGAAGAGTTATTAGCTCTTTTTTCTATTGATGTCAACCTTACAGCAGCAAAATATCTACATTTGAGATACTGAATGTTCATGAGGCTTGGTACTACGTGTATGGAACTCCGCTCCATTCTGCTAATAGCGTCAAGAGCTTTTTGAATAATACATTTCAAATATACTGGGCTGGCATGTCTCGCCCCATACCATGGCTCCTAAAATCAAATGACCTATCTGCAAACGATTACCTTCTTTGGGTTTGCCTGAAAGGTAAAGTTTTTAATAATCCGCGAGTACGTAATTTGGACTACTGCAGATTATGTTAAACCGAGAATTTATTAGGAATCGTCATGCTTATTGCGTTGAAAGACATGGAGGATGCTTTGAAAACTGTACAAGTTTTAATTTAAAATTTGAATTTTACCCGCTCATACACGGAAGTTGGTAAGGTAGAATACGAATTGTACATAAGAGTGGATAGCACGTAATAGTAGTTACCAGTAAGTGACAGTATGTTTACATCTTAAGAAGTAAACTTTGGAACATAAAAAAAAAACCGAAACACTTACTGTGAATCAGACTTCATCTTGGTTATATTGTTTTGTTTCTTAATCGTTAAAATAAATTTCTTCTTCAAAAGTTGAAATTGTGCACTTGCTTTATTAAAAATATAACGGAATTCGTCATAGCTTTGTTTTAATTTGTGATGCCAATATCAATATTATTTGTGTACCAGATTCTGTTATACATTCACCATACATTAAAAATATTTCACTTATACTGGAGTTCAATGTTTCGGAACAAAGAAAGTAAATTACGTTAGATCTTTTGAACTAAAAGCCATTTGATTTGCTTTATAATACTTTTGTTACAAATGTACTGGCACTGATAATGCTCAATTTTTCCAGAAGCCTATAGATTGACGCTTATTAAATCGTAAACGTATAATTGGTTGCCTAACTATCGTGCTGATGTGTTGGAAACTTTCTTTCTAAATACATAGGAAACATGTATACATGTACAATAATTTAAACTGCGGTAAACATTAACTTCAATATTTAAATTTACGAAGGCTTCAACACAATACATTCTATTTTCGCTTGAATGCCAACCATCCTATGCACTGCATTTATTTCTGTTGCATTAAAAGGAAGTAGACCTTTCTAGTTTCAAGGTTTTAATTCGCCCATCCTGCGAAAGCATCTCCCAGCTAAAATAAGGAGCGGTTTCTTTACATAACAGCGTAAAACATGCATCAAATTATATAGAAATAAATTCTCTTGCGCTAGGAAAGCAAAATAACTTGCTTCATGTAATTGTCTATGCAGTGTGCTTGTTGGGACGATGATAAACTTGTCGTTTATTACTGCATATTTTAATAAAAATAAGACGTAGACTGACTCATTGTTAACGCCTACTAGAAGTGCAGTTTGTATGGAGTAAGTATTGATATAAATTTAACTTGTTATGTGTCCACTCGGCGAAATTTCTGTAGTTACATATAAACTTTTGAAGAGAATATCTGATTTCTTTTTTTTAATATCTTCGGTAAATTATACATCGAAGTTAATGCTAAGCTACAAAGAAATACAAACGCAAGAAAATATAATAAATTTAGTAGTGTGTTAGATCCTCTATTCAGAGTAACTTCAAACATCTGGATCTTTATACTGTCTATCAATTTGGTCAACGTTTAAATATAAATAGCATTCCAACACCTCGTTATCGCAGATTTTAGTACTTTGACGCTATCGTATTGTTTATTATTGGCATACACCTCTATTGCCAAAATTCACCAAGGATTTTGGAAGTTTCAAACTTCTTCAGTTTCGAGGAATGTTCTTTTTTTTTTTGAAGCATCACTATTAAATATGTTCGCTCTTCAAAACTGGTTTCACTTCCAAAATATCGAATTTCTTTAGGGTAGAAATTGGAAAGCTACTGGATTGTTGGGAGATGATCTTAAATAATGGAGAAAAATATGTTCTATAAAGATGAAAATTATATTAAAACGAGGACGGTTTAATCCGAGTAAGATATCCGTTGTAGTGGACATAGCATCAATGATTGCTAAGATATGATAGGATTAGAGAAATAGCCGCAGAACAGAAACCAATGGCTGATAGCTTCGATGAGAATATCACATGATCAATTATATTAAAGGCTTTGCTAAAATCGATTTGAACGACCATTGATAAAGCTATGCTGATCAAGAGAAAGAAATGGTTTAACACAATTAAATAATCTACCGTAAAGAATCTGTTCAAGAACCTTACCACAATTAGATAAAATCTCCTTTCTCGAAGACTGGTGTAATTTTACATACTTTCCAATAAAAAGGAAAAGTTGTCGTACGAACTGCCAGGTTGAATATAACTGAGAGAGGATCACAAAGTACTGGAGCACAATCATGAATAAGAAAGCTTGGCAAACCGTCATGCCCACATAATGTTGTTGTTTTAAGTTTGTTTAATAGAACATCATTAGGAGTGAAGTAACCAAAGTTGAATGAACAGCTGTTGAAATCGGTACATGGATAATTAAAATTGGTGGAGATGTTGCATGTGAAAACACCTGAAAAAATATTAGCGAAAAATTGTACAATATCGACAGGTCTGTCAAGAAAAATATCACCAACCCCCGAGCAACCAGGAATTCTTGAAATAGAGCGATTAGAGTTTACGAATCGCCAGAATTTCTTCAGAAGCTTTGAATCATTGACGATACCGTTCTCGATGTTTTTATGACAGTCAATATACGCCTTCCTAATCTGTACTTTAGTTAGGACCCTCAAACGAGAGAATTCCCTTTAGTATGAAGTTGATATTTCATGTTTCCATATTACGTAATAATAATGCTTCAATTTTAGATTTTTTTCTAATGAAGCCATCAAACCATGGAGGGTAAGACCGCCGACAGCTTCTGTACATTAACCGAAAATCGTGAAAGTATCTAAACAATTGATCGTAAAACGCAGAAATAGCTTTATCAACACTAGAGAAATTGTTAGTTTGCAGTACGCAGTTGTACAATGACTGGAAATTAACTTTAGTAAAGTTATATTTTAAGTTTTTGTTAGAAGGAAAACTCACAAATTTAGATCGAGGGTGACCTGAAATGTTTCCGAAATCGACAAGGAAAACACGGTGTGGGTGTGGTTTTTTATTTTTATTTTCCGATGTAGTCGTCTCGAAGACCTTTTCAAACAGTCTCTTCAAACCGTCGAAAAAGTAGAATGTTTCGAGGTCTGCAAAATAACCATCTGTAGCTGCGATTACCTCCTCATTTGAGGTAAATCTTTTTCTTTCCTGTGATTTCTTAATATTTGGAAATAAAAAAAAATCGCTGGGGGCTAGGTCCGGTGAGTATGGAGGATGAGAGACTAATTCGTAATGCAACTCATTCAATTTGAACACGACGATGCAGGACGAATGAGCTGGTGCATTGTTGTAGTGGAAAAGTACTTTCTTCCGCTGCAAACGAGTCCGTTTCTCCTTCAATACTGCGTCGAATCGAGTCAATCTTCCCTTCTGCAGATAGTCGATGAGGATCACACTTTGGGAATCCCAAAGAATGGGCGCCATGACTCTTCCGGCCGATGGAACGGCCTTTGCTTTCTTCGGTGCCGATTCGCCAGGAAAAGTCCACTGCTTCGACTGTTCCTTGGTCTCCGGTCTGTAGTGGTGGATCCAAGTCTCATCTACGGTTACGAAACGCACGAAAAAATCCCTTGGATTGCGTTCGATCCTGGCCAGACACTCCTCCGAAACTGTGCCAATTTGGTTTTTGCTCCGCTGTGAGCAAACGCGGTACTCATCGCGCAGAAAGCTTTCTCATATCCAAAATTTCGTATAGGCTATGGCCAACGCGTTCTTCTGAGATGCCCGTTGCCTCTGTTATCTCTTTCAGCTTCAATCGGCTAACACGACATCATGAATCTTGTCGACCATTTCATCGTTGGTAGCTGTTTTTGGGCGTCCACTGCGTAGTTCGCCACTTGCGCTTGTGTGGCTACGTTTGAACTCGCTCATTCAGAAGCTGACGGTTGAAAATGATGGCGTACATCTGCCGTGGACCTCTAGCAAAATATTTCGAATTTCCGGGGACGTTTTCCCAACCATCCAGAAGTGTTTTAGCATTGCACGAAATTCGGTTTTATACTATTAACAGTAGACAGTTCCAAAAAGGGTTGACCTCGCCGACCAATGAATCCAATTCAACCTTCGTGCGCCATCTCTTGCCGATTCTAAAAACATTTCAGGTCGCCCTCGTCTTTGAAAGGAATACGAAAGATTGAAGCTGAATTCTAGATGATGTTAATACGGGAACTGTAAAATTATTCGGGGCTATAGAAATTTCGCTGAGTGTATAAACGTTTTCTGTTGGTTGGTATATAAAATTATGATACATGCAGTTAAAAAAAAGGTAAGATATCGCGTTAGTAAATGTTAAATATTTAAATTTTATTATCTGAAATGAAATGCGCGATTGATACGGTTATACAAAACAAGTAAAGTAAGGTTGGTCTGCCGGTGTACGAGGGCCGTTCGTGACGGAGGGTGCTTAGTCACAGCAACAAAAAAAGAGCCGTTAAACCGTGCCCCCGGCATTCCTTTTTCCCCCATATCGCACGCTAGTAGTAGTAAAAACGGCAGACAGTAGCCGTCTGCCAGCTTTACCGTAATAACATCGCAACCGGGAGAAAGAGTAAGCGACAAGCCAACCCTACTTTACACCTATATAGAGCCATTGCACCGGCTGAAATTGCAGAGAGAGCATTAAGTTTTGTTTCGGATTAGCCGAATGGCGACTGCACGAACTTGGACTACTTAATAAGGTCGCCCAATGAGAAAGCACGCTATCAAGCAGCAGCAGCACCACCACACCACACCAGTAGTATCGTAGTAGCATACACTAGTTGTGTTATTTGTTGTTATTGCATATACATTCGATCGCACAAGTCTACGAGCGTCGCCTCGCGGTATTTCCTCATCGTTCAACAGTACGTTAGTGATTCAGAAATTCGGTTCGGTACAGTGCGCTACTACAGCCTTCTACATCGTTTCGAGGCAGTGTAATATTTCATTTTAAATGTCGTGAGGGTGTAAACGTGCGCGTACTTCAAAGAAGCAGTCCTTAAGTATACTTTGCGTATATCATAAGTGTACTTACAAATCTCAATAACTCTGTGGGAAGTGCAAGTGTTGTCTTTATTTTTTCCGCCTCCTCAACCTTTCGCTTTAATCTTTTACGTGCTTGAAGCGATTTGCTAGTGAATGCGCCTGTATGCAGGTAATATAACGCTATATAATCGTACCTAGTTCGGAGTTGACACTTTTATCGATTTGGGTCTACAATGAGTCACGCAAAGTCTTGTCTTCGCGTGTACGTTGTTTGCTAAACGAAAATAGAACAGTTACTCAAAAACTACTTATTCATTTGCTTACATAAAACTAGTAGATAAGGATTGGTCTTTACATTTTAAGGGTAATGATCTCAGTGTGTGTTTATACTTACTATTTGTACGAGAAGGCAGCTACCATATTAAATAAATAGCGCTAGTAATATGAAGTCCTAAATGGGAGCAATAATTCAAAATGTTGATTGTAATTGTGTGTACTAGTCACTTAAAATTAGCATTACTGAATAGATTAACTCAAAGTATAAATAAATAGAAAATCTTTCGAATCGAATTTTTATAATACCACAATTTACTTTTATAAACTAATAAATTTCATCAATACATTACTGTGTCGTTGTTCATTTCCTGTAGAAATTATGCAATCAATATACAATAAATAATTTAGAGTATTATGGAACAAAAAGTGATGGTAGATTTGAAAAAGAAGTATGCTCTCGGACTTGAAAAAACGATACCTGTTGGAAATCCATATTAAACATGTGTGAAGAAATTAAATACAATTTTATAAATATTTCCAATATATTTTACACAACGTAATATATGGACATGTCTCGCTATTAGCTTCATCATATATTATGTTGTGTTAAATATATTGGAAAAAAGTTTAACTAATACACTTGCAAGTCAAGGCCAAAAGGCGTCTTATATGACAACCACACATTTCATTAATTTGTAATTGTTAATGTGGGCACACATACTGTCACAGCTATCTGTTTATTATTGCCGATCTTGTTATTCTTAAATCGCTCGAATTTGGAGAATTTTAAGGGCATTTTGTTTTGATATATAGTTCGATGATTACCATAAGAATACATTTTTGGATCTGACAAGTATATTCTTAGAGAATTGAAACTGCCGAAAAGTACATGTTTTAAATGAGTTATTTTTTATATATTCGATCCAAATATGTAGGTGTCGTTACAGTTAGTCACAGTGAAAATGTTACATAAAAATACGGATATATAAAAAAATTCGTATAATATACAAAATAATATACAAAAGAAGCATTCATTGGAAATAAGTACAATATTGATTAAACACAATTCACTTCAAAACAGCACACAAACAAACAAATAAAACATTTGCTATTTTTTCTTAATTATCCTAATAACAATATTTAATGTATAGTAGGCCATACATTGCTACTAACGATGCCATTTCTATTCTGTTCGTAGTAACCACCAATTTATTAGTTACTTCGGGTGATATTTTTGACCATTCTTCTTTCAATTGCATGGTTGAGTTGTTTATTTGAAATGGTATGCTTTTTCAATCTAAATTTTAATTCTTGCCGTAGGTGTTTTATTACGTTCAAGTGCGGCGATTACGTTTAAGTACGGCGATAAATTATTTGGATAGTTGTAAAGTAGCCAACCTGTTACAATATTCCATTTATTAATACGTAGGCTTCCACGGCAAGTGTCAGTAATAAACGCACTGTTTCCGGAATTTGGCCGTGTCATGAGAAGATTTAAGAGAAAATTGAATTAGAGTAAGAGGGAAAACAAAGTATCTTTTTCTTTTTTGTTGTTTTTCTGTCTCCCTTCTCTTACGTTTTTTTTTTCGCCTTATTTTTTGTCACTCTTTTCTTTCCTTTTTATTTCTTTCTTTTTCCTCGTACTCGTATTTCATTTTCTTTTAAAGCTTATCATGACACGGTCCAATTCCGGAAACAGTTCTTTTATCCGACTTATGCTTAGAATCATTATCCTGATAAGAAATAAACGTGTAATTTTTCTACACTATGTTTAACATTTCTCTTTATGTCTAAATATTGCCGTTTTTTCATGGTACCTTCTACAAAATCCATCTTTTTAATATACACTGAACTGTAGTACGGCTTTTGCCTACAATTTTAGCGATTTTTCTGCAATTTCACTATCAAACGTCAAAAATCATAGTTAGTTTGTCTTCTTTTCGATTCCATTATAATATCTAACACATGGGCTGAAAAGTCCCGGGCCTAACAAAGAAAACACGTTTTTTTGTGGTTCAAAATTAGCTTTATTCATCAACGTAATCACCATCAAGAGCGACGCAATCATTCCAGCGCCGCTCTAACATTTCAATACCACTTTTGTAGAACGATTTATCTTTTGTCTCAAAGTTTCAGCGATAACCTCTTCATTCGTGCGAAATTTCTTACCGGCGAGGATTTTTTTGAGGTCTGCGAACAGCCAGTAGTCGCTGGGAGCCAAATCTGGCGAATACGGTGGATGTGGGAGCAATTCGAAGTTCAATCCATGTAGTTTTACCATTGTTTTGATTGACTTGTGACACGGTGCGTTGTCTTGATGAAACAAAATCTTTTTCTTTGCCATATGCGGTCGTTTCTTTGCAATTTCGGCCTTCAAACGCTCCAATAACGCTATATAATATTCACTGTTGATGGTATTTCCTTTCTCAAGATAGTCGATGAATATTACACCACGCACATCCCAAAATAACGAGGCCATAACCTTTCCAGCCGATTGTTGTGCTTTCGGGCGCTTTGGACGAGGTTCACCAGTTGCTGTCCACTCAAATGACGATCGTTTTGATTCCGGAGTGAAGTGATGGATCCATGTTTAATCCATTGTCACATATCGACGCAAAAATTTCGGTTTGTTTTGTTTAAACATGGCCAAACACTGCTCAGAATCATCAACACGTTCTTGTTTTTGGTCAACAGTGAGCAAACGCGGCACCCACTTTGAACAGAGCTTTCTCATAGTCAAATGCTCATGCAATATAAAGCCAATACGTTCTTTTGATATCTTTACGATGTCAGCTAACTCACGCAACTTCACTTTTCGATCATTCAAAACGATTTTGTGGATTTTTTTGATGTTTTGTGGTGTTACCGCCTCATTTGGACGTCCACTGGGTTCTGCATCATCGGTGTCTCTACGTTTGAAGTCAGCAAGCCAACGTTTTATTGTTGTTTCTGATGGAGCGGAGTCCCCATAACACTTTTCAAGCCATTGATTCGCTTGAACGGTATTTTTTCCCATCAAGAAGCAGTGTAAAATTAAAACACGAAATTGTTTTTGGTCCATTGTTTTGAAAATAACAAAAGTAGCGTGACTCTTAGCACAATAACTCACAAACTAATGAATAGAATATCATGAAATTTTAACAGCTGTCTTTTGAAGGTTAGTACTAACAGAGAAAGGTTACTGCAATAAAACTAGCTATGTGTTAGGCCCGGGACTTTTCAGCCCATGTGTTACATACATGTGTAGTAACTGACGTGAGACACCGGATTCTTTCTCGGGAACCAAGGTGTTTTTGCAACTGGACAACTTTGATTGTGAATGGTTATGCATCCCTTGAATACGTGTTTTTTTGTTAACTTAGCATGAACTTATGTATTTGTGTAGCGTGTGTAATGCGCTAAAAAATTGGAAAACATAGTTTGTCACCATTGGTTCTTTAATGAAGACTAGCGGAAAATGTGCGTCTGCTACTAGGTGGATGATTTTTATTTAGATTAGCTGTATATTTTTGCACTTATCCTTAACAAATTGATAAGGTTTTCATTCCAGTGCCATTCATATTTCTTCTATTCTCTTCTGATATTTTCAAGCCGCTACAAATTTTCGTACATCATAAACTTTACGCCTAATTTGGGCAATATGGTGTAAGTAAAGTTCTTTAATATATCTTGGTGTGTATCAATATTATCGTCGTAGTATACTTACTTGACGGCGACAATACAAAATTGTAGATAGTATATTCGCGATAATTGACATGAACGTCTGGAAAGATTTATCGGACAGTTTTTTTGCAGACCGACTTATGAATTGAATCACGTTATAATAACGCCAGTTTCCTACAAACTAACATATAGCTTAATCACATGAAGTTAAGTCGGAAACCAGTTGAATTTTCACTTTCTAATGAACCGTATGATGTAATTTTTTTAATTGTTTACGAAAGAGCAGACACAGACTGATATTCTTATAATATGCTAAACTATTGTACAGAAAGCGAAAGTATAGTTTATTATAAAAAATATGTCGTTAGTATAATATATACAGGCTGCTTCAAATCAAGTGCATACCATTGCTATTTCTGTTATTATTGTTTCTAGAAGATAGGTTAAATTAGCTGAGTAATAGTGTTTTTAACCCTGATTAAATATGCAGTATACGAAAAAGCAATTCCACGACGCATTTCTGAGAAGCTTTAAAATTTATATTTTTTTCAAAATATACAGGATTATTTTAAAAAATTTGGAAGATATATTAAGTTATGATAGCTGAAAAGCTTCAATACACTATTGTCACGAAGGACTAGTGAATATTATGCTGAGCACTTTTCTTTAATACAGCAGCCAGTTCGACGTTACTTTGAACAACGTTACAAACAGTTTAGACAGCATGATTGCTTATTTAAAAATAAAAGAACAAAGAAAAATATCTGTGTCAATGAAGAAGTAGAAACTACAGTGTACTACTGCGTATTTTCCATTAGAAATGCTACTTAGAAAGTGACTTTAAGTTATTATCTCTTTTAAGTATCGAACCTCACAAACATCCAACCAAACTCGTATACCTACACCCAGATTCCATGCACTGCAGTAACACAGCTATCGATGTTATCAAAACTACAAGATAATATTGTCTACCTTTCAAACGGCATACTAAGAATTCAATAACATGCTTAGCTACGAATATTTCGGCTATGAATAATGAAGAAATTTTTATTTTAAATATCTTATATCATGGACAACCTGTATATTTCCCATATTCTAAGTTACGAATAGCAGTTATACGCACTGGTGCTGTATGGTTTAGCTGTTATCTCCAACAGATCTAGTCGTGTCCCGTGGAATTTCCTAAATCTATAATTAGTTACAAGTTCTTTTCCGGAAAGATTTAATAAAACTTGTTTGGAAAGTTATTTCGTTAGAAGTTTATACCTGTCACTTAATCACATTCTCGGAAGATTCTTGACTTATCAAAAATTAGAATAAGAAATGAACAAATTATTTATATATAATCGTGCACAAATTCCCAGAAATATTTTAACTTGGACGGATATATTTTAGTCGACCTTGAAATGGTTATCTTTTCAAGGAATGGAATCTTGTCTGGCCATTTTAATTTATAATTTAAAAGTCGTATAACTAATAAAGATCTAAAATTTAATCTGAATAACAGTTTCATTTACAGACAAACTAGCAGCATGATGTAAATTATGCCGATATTGTTAACCTTCTACTAGTGACGTATAAATTATGTGGCTCAACTGGTGACGTGGTGCCTCCTGGACCGCAAAGTTTTCTAAAATTTTGAACATGAAAATCCGTGAACGATACTGTGTTACACATATATACTACGAATACTATATATTGCAACAACTGGTGTGGTATAATTTTAATACTTTGCAAAGAATGCGATTGCACGCAATATCTTTGTTCTTATTTTTTTTACTTACTTATTCTAATAAATTAAAATTGGACACATAAAATAGTAGACAGTAGATAATGTAACATCAAATAAAAAACTACAGTGCTTAAGAAGTTCATAACTGAAAAATTGTTCTAGGCAAATTTTATAATCACTTATGGGCCTATTACAAAGCTGACAAGATTTCTTAGTTCTTTTATCATCTTTTCATGGTCAAAGCGTACATATTATCCTCTTGTTTAAGTTTTCTTGAATGGGCTAACAAATTATTGGTTTTCCTAGAATCCTCGCTATGTAAAAACGCAAATGTCGAGGAAGTTTGTGAATTTATCAATCCTCTATTCTTTAGTATCGATTTTCCTTGTTATCAAAGCGCAAGCAAGCTAGGACAGTGAACATTCTTTTTAGTGACATTGCACATTGAAGAATATGCCATCTCTTACAAAAAAAAAGACTGAAGATCTTCGTTATTCGATTTAAAAACAGAACTGTAATACAGAGGACCAAAGAATGCTCTAATGCACTTTTATCAGAACGTGTATACTTTTCTTTCATATGCGGTAGTTTGTCGTTCCCATATTACAGTACTTAACACATGGGCTGAAAAGTCCCGGGCCTAACACATAGATGACGCTAGTTTTATTGCAGTCACCTTTCTCTCAGTTAGTACTAACCTTCAAAAGACAGCTGTTAAAATTTCATGATATTCTATTCATTAGTTTGAGTTATTGTGCTAAGAGTCACGCTACTTTTGTTATTTTCAAAACAATGGACCAGAAAGAATTTCGTGTTTTAATTTTACACCGCTTCTTGATGGGGAAAAATACCGTTCAAGCGAAGCAATGGTTTGAAAAGTGTTATGGGGACTCCGCTCCATCAGAAACTACAATAAAACGTTGGTTTGCTGACTTCAAACGTGGTCGTAGAGACACCGATGATGCAGAACGCAGTGGACGTCCAAATGAGGCGGTAACACCAGAAAGTAACATCAAAGAAATCCACAACATCGTTTTGAATGATCGAAAAGTGAAGTTGCGTGAGTTAGCTGACATCGTAAAGATATCAAAAGAACGTATTGGCTTTATATTGCATGAGCATTTGACTATGAGAAAGCTCTGTTCGACGTGGGTGCCGCGTTTGCTCACTGTTGACCAAAAACAAAAACGTGTTGATGATTCTGAGCAGTGTTTGGCCATGTTTAAACGTAACAAACCGAAATTTTTGCGTCGATATGTGACAATGGATAAAACATAGATCCATCACTTCATTCCGGAATCAAAACGATCGTCATCTGAGTGGACAGCAACTGGTGAACCTCGTCCAAAGCGCCCGAAAGCACAACAATCGGCTAGAAAGGTTATGGCCTCGGTATTTTGGGATGTGCGTGGTGTAATATTCATCGACTATCTTGAGAAAGGAAATACCATCAACAGTGAATATTATATAGCGTTATTGGAGCGTTTGAAGGCCGAAATTGCAAAGAAACGACCGCATATGGCAAAGAAAAAAAATTGTTTCATCAAGACAACGCACCGTGTCACAAGTCAATCAAAATAATGGCAAAACTACATGAATTGAACTTCGAATTACTCCCACATCCACCGTATTCACCAGATTTGGCTCCCAGCGACTACTGGCTGTTCGCAGACCTCAAAAAAATGCTCGCCAGTAAGAAATTTCGCACGAATGAAGAGGCTATCGCTGAAACTGAGGCCTATTTTGAGGCAAAAGATAAATCGTTCTACAAAAGTGGTATTGAAATGTTAGAGCGGCGCTGGAATGATTGCGTTGCTCTTGATGGAGATTACGTTGATGAATAAAGCTAATTTTGAACCAAAAAAACCGTGTTTTCTTTGTTAGGTCCGGGACTTTTCAGCCCATGTGTTATTGTAATATATTGTCAGATAACAGGCATTTCCGTATTTGTATTGGTGCGCCAGAGTTTCCAATACTTTTTATCTTCTCTAAGACCAGGTAAATGCTGCACAATGTTGTGCCTTTGTGTTCTCGATCTTCGTATTAATGGATTACCGGCTACATCCGCTTAAATCGATTTTTACCATAATACTTTTCCACTGTGATGCTTCATTATTTTCTGCGTTTTCGGACACACATTCATTAACGTCATCTATATCACTAACTTCAGTTTTTACGACTTGTGTTATTTCATTAGTGTCTCCTCGATGTTAGAATCACCAAATTGTACACTTTTCGAAGAACTAGCCGTACTCCCACAGTTATGGTGACATGGTGCCAAAATGACCCCTCCCGAATTTTAATTTATAGTTGATTGAAAACTCCGCCTTAATTTGTTGTGAAAATATAGGTGCCGATAAAAGTACTGCTAACTGAAAGGTAGATGGTATGACAGCAGCTTAACAGCAAAATTATTAAAATACCGTTAGTTTAAAATCACGCGGGGTGCAGGCGGCATCAGCTTACCAGTAGAAGTTAAAGTATGAAGTTCTCGAAAGACTAAACACAAAGGGCTACCTGAAACGTATGCGGAATCGGCAAGAGATGGTGCACGGAGGTTGAAGTGGAATCATTGGTCGGCAAGGGCAACCATTTTGTGGCAACTGTCAAAATTTCAGAGGACTACTGTCAATAGTAGCTAGAGGTTCATGGCGGATGTACTTCATCATTTTCGACCATCAGCTTCTGGGTGGGCGAGTTTAAACGTAGCCGCACAAGTGGCGAACCACGCAGTAGACACCCATAAACCGGTACAACGATGGAATGATCGACAAGCTTCATGATGTCGTGTTAACCGATCGCCGATTGAAGCTGAAAGAGATGCAAGAGGCAACATGCATCTTCGAAAAACACCTTGGCCATATCCTACACGAAATTTTAGCTATGGAAAAGCTTTCGGCGCGATAGGTACCGGAGGAATGTCTGGCCAGGATCCAACGCAATCCAACGGATTTCTTCATGCGTTTCGTAGCCGTGGATATGACTTGAATCCACCACTACATACCGAAGAGCAAGGAACAGTTGAAGCAGTGGACTTTTACTGGCGAATTAGCTCCGAAGAAAAGAAAGACCGTTCCATCGGCCGGAAAGGTCATGGCAACCAC
This sequence comes from Trypoxylus dichotomus, assembly GCA_023509865.1. NCBI lineage: Eukaryota > Metazoa > Arthropoda > Insecta > Coleoptera > Scarabaeidae > Trypoxylus > Trypoxylus dichotomus. The sequence continues at coordinate 45,072,449 of CM042081.1, forward strand.
TTTTTGTGATTCCCAAGATGTGATCCTCATCGACTATAAAACCACACCAGTACCGTATTTTTCTTGTCGATTCCGGAAACATTTCAGGTCGCCCTCGTACAAATGCAACTTTCAGTTCATTAACGTGAATTACGTTTTAAAACGATGTATTTTTGACGGCTCGGCGAAACTAGGAAATGTAACATTTAACACAATTTGTTCAATATTGATAATATCAGGGCAATGGTTGTGAGAATCTGACATTTCATTTGGCTATTGTTCACTATACTTCATAATTGTTTTAACGAGTATTGAAGTGAAAATGGACGCAATCCCACACATATTACCTACTTAAACTCCATCTTATGACACGAAATTATCTCTTAATGTGTTTTTTTCCTGCAATATAGCAGTTTCTATAATTTATATTTATTTATATGTATGTATATTCCATTTACGTGTACATAATTCCGTTGTAATAAAGACTAGTGTACATTCACTGTTTATTTTCATATAAATTTTATCGGACGTAAACGGATGATATGTAGGTACAGTTCGCTTATTTATATCAAGGAATATGAAAGCTAATAATCAAAATACATCGTCGTTTTCAATGATTGCAGAAATATGGCATTTAAGGACTGTTACACATACCTTTAACCTTAAACGTATTACAAAAATTACGCTTATAATGTCTGTTACTATTGACATACTTTCGAAAACAATAAAACCGTTCATAACTTTCTTATGCCTCTCAATTGCAACGTTAATGTTTTTTGATAAAGCTGTGTGAACTGTAAATGAATCAAAACCGGAGTTTTAGTAACGTTTACGTAATAATAAGCAGCAACAGCGAAAAAAATATGTGTACAAACTTACGTATTAAGTATTATTCGATTTATGATATAAGTAAATTTGTGATAGGCTTTGGAATCGGACTAAACGCTCGCAAGGAACAAAATGCAAATTGTAAAAATTATAAACCATGGATGCCTAATCTGGTGCAGTTTAAAAAATCACATAGGGTCCCTTTGAAAACATAGATAAAACTTTGTCCTTATAGACGAGGCAGCACATGTAGCATTCGGTAGATGTGCGAAGATATCTTTTATTTTTAGACGTTCATTTTCGGTACAAAAATAAGTTCTGTCCGCGTTACTTTTCACTAATAAAGGCAACAAAAGGACTTTTAAATTGATTAATTTGGAAACCTGTGGAAGTATTCTTCCAGCACGGAATCGGTTAACAATTAATTTTAGCTTATAAGATGTAACGTCAAATTTCGATTTTCGGAGGACCTAAATTAATCTAATTTAAATCTGTAGAATCATATTTTTATAGCGTGCGCTGTTATTAAGTTATGTCGTGATTTACTAAAATTTGATTTCTTATTCGAAAAGTTATAACGTAAAATTCACGACAGTTAAATGAATCATTCTTTAGAAGTTCAAAACACTCTTGATATATAGTTTCTCGGGCTTTCACGGGCGTTTGCCATTGTCGCAATAGTTGTGGGATTCCGCTGTGACACTTTCTGCCTCTGCGATTCGCATACCCAAAAGGTACTAGGTATAATTCAAGCAGACATGTACATATGTGTGTCGAACCTGAGAGAGTTTCGAACTACTGCAATATTTTACGGTATGAAGATCAAGGATAATTCTTGCAATTTGCTATTACTGCAGATTTATTTTGCTAGTTCAATATCTTTCTGTTCCGGTTCTGCTCCTTGTGTCGAAGGCTCTCCATCACACCAAATTTTTTAATTACCTTCCTAAAGACTTTATTTAGTTTTTGTTTGTGATTACTTTTCTCTTATAAATTCCTGGTACAAATAAATAATGCTTGTTACTTGTACCAAGTTCGTGAGAAAAGATCTTTTCTGGATGCAATTTACAAGCAACATGTTTACATAAAAATATTCGACTGTTGAATTTGTCACAGCTATCTTATTAAAATTTAATGGTATTTCCAATAGCGAACTGACTAATTATGTAGCTCCGGGGCGACTTTTCTTTATATTGTATATCATTGATATTGTAAGATATGTAAAACATTGTCATTTGCAGACGGTGCTGTACAATATAATTAGGAGAATAATTTGAATGACATGGTGGATAAAGTAAATAGGGATCTGGTTCCAAATTTACGTTTAGTTGAATGACAACAGTACGGAGGTGAACTTTAATTAGCATAAATATATCATTATTGTCATTGGTGACACAATACGTAAGGTACAAGATGAAAATGTAAATGTCATTCTAAATAAGCAAAAAAAATTGAAAAGGTTAGAGTTGTTATTAATACTTTATTGTAATGATTAAAAAAAATTTGAACTTTAATGAATATTTTAAAAAAGGATAGTAAAGAAAGTTTACTTTCTACAAAGAATCAGTAATGATTTAATAATATAAAGTGTTCGATTTGAAAAACTAAAGTTAGAATGGGTTGAAATTGATGGAATTTGAGCTGTTATATTCCCAACAATACCAGCTACACTAAAGTGACAGAATAAAATAGACACCAGGTAAAGCGGTATAAATATGTAAACAGCTAAATTCTAAGAACGAATTAAGAACTTTCTCTTGTCATTAGGGTAGGGGTAGATGTATCGGAAGGAATTCGTCATAGTTTAGTATCGTTACAACTATGCCTCGCTTACAAGGTTCGAGTGATATTAGCGACTTCACCCGGGGTCGCATCGTTGGCCAGAGTGAATGCGGCGCTTCGCAACGTGAAATAAGTAAATTTTTAAGTATTCCGTTCTCCACAGTTAACCGTGTGATTACATAATTTGAACGCTAGGGAAAAACAACAGTGGAGCCGAGACCAGATCGTGCCGGACCTTCTGAAGGAAGTAAAAGGGTGCTTGTGCGCGAAGTGTTAAGAGAACCGCGAAAAAGTACAGCTGAGCTTGCGGCAACTTCACAGAAAAGTCAGCGCACCGTTCTGCGATACCTCCACAGTGTGGGGATGTATAAAAGGGTAGCAAAGAAAAAACCTCTCCTTACGGCGTTTCAAACACGGCGCCGAATGGCTTGGGCAATCGAGATGCGAACGAAGCCCGAAGAGTTTTGGCGGTCTGTCATTTTTTCAGACGAAAGCAGATACTGCCAATTCAGTGGTAGTGGTCGTACGTGGGTATGGAGACGTTCGTCACGGCAACTGGACGACAAATTTTTGCGTCAGACGGTGAAATACGGCGGTGTGAATATCATGGGGTGGGGCGCGATATGGTATGGTGGAAGATCGCAATTAGTAATCTGCGACGGAAATATAAATGCGGCAAAATATATCCAAATATTAACAGAAGGACTACTACCGATATTCGACAACGCCATTTTATCTATAGAAGACGCCACGTTTATGGAGGATGGAGCACCCTGCCACAAAGCAACAACAACAACCAGATGGAAAGAGGAACGGGGGATTCGGATTTTACCATGGCCAGGCCAATCACCAGACATGAATCCGATAGAGAATGTTTGGCACATAATCCAGACAAATATGGCGAAACGACCCCGAAAACCCAGCAATAAGGAAGAACTCGTGGCAGCTGTTACAGAAGAGTGGTTAAATATTCCAGAAGACACCATTAATCATTTAATAGATTCTATGCCACGACGACTCGCAGCACTTCACGCAAGTAAAGGTGGATCGACAAAATATTAGTCTAATTTAAAATATTTTGTATATATAACGAGAATAGAATCTTTTTTTTAATTAGTAGGTGTCTATTTTATTCTGTCACCCTAGTGACTGACATCGATTTTTATTTGAAAAAAAGGGATTTATTTAACTGTTGCTAATTCCAAGTTATATTTCAAAAGTAAGTTTACAAGAAATCTAGGTTTAATTCATTTTTGGATAGCTTGTGGCAACATTGGGTAATATAAAAAAGTAAAAATACTCTACTGATTGAATAATCCCGAATACAGGTATCCTAAAACTATGTATACAGGGTGCACCCTTCAAAAAGAAAAACGATCTGAAATCTTTACTTTGTTTCAAAACTTTTTTTTATATTTCTAACGGTACCAAAAATATTGATCCTTGCCAAGCAATTAACACGGTTTTAATTACTTATATTAGAATTGCCTCCATAATTAGATAATAAAAGATGTTAGTAACTGCATAAAATACGCATATGCATAAGCAATCCTAGATTGAAAGTACTCTTAAAACGGTACTTTTAAGATCTCAGTAATTTATCACGCAGATTTATAGTAGAAACTAGTATCTTATTAGATTCCGTTGAACATTAGTAATGTCTCACGAGCCCTATCTCGATGTTTACTTCCCACAGATACTAGAAAGTATGTAGTATGTAAAAAATACAGAAGCTACTTTCGAAACGTTAAAATTTTATGGTTTCCCATCCACTCGTGCATTTCCTATTGCTAAGCTTCTCTCTTGGATGTCACGCGACTACATTCGCGGATTAAGGGAAGAAATTTAAGATTATATTTTCAATGTAACTCAAGTCAGTTTCTTGTACTTATTCCAGTTCAATCTAAAGGTATACCGTTACTGCTTCTAAGAATCGTTGTAAAATATCAAAATAATTAGCGTTGACCGCTATTAATTCATAGAGCTTTCAATTATCCACATCTGCACGTACACTTTCCTCTCGGGCTCGAACAAAAGTAAAACCGACATTTCAACGGCCAACTAATCGCGTAATCGTGTTTAAAATGTACATAGTGTAACTATAATCGTAATCACTTAGCGTGAAAATTATTCAACACGCTCCAAGCGATCGTATTGTTTGTTTTTCTTTTAGATTAGGATTCTAACGTGCAGAGTAGTAACCAATGCAGTTTTCTATGTGTGTAAACATGTTTGTATATGTAGGTTTAATACAAGTTATAAGAACATATAACATGCTGGAGAGGTTATGTAATTTCTTAGGAGAATAAATTGCTTGAGGATGAGTTATACATTTTTATAAGAAATACATTATTCAGCACTTGATTATCTCCAGTTCGTTGCTATTCTTGCTTTAAAAGGAGTACGTCTTTTTGTTCATCTTAAGAAATTAAAAGATATGCCGCGCTTTAAGATCAATTGCAGATTTTCTGTGTTGCTGTTAATTATTGTAATTCGTTAGGTGTAGCGTTTCAAATTGCTAAATCGCTGTGGTATTGCGTTTACTGTAAATTTATCGATTATTCCGTACGTTTTAAGTATAAGCGAAAGATATTCGCTTTCGTATTGGATCGCCAAGCACAGCTCCATAAGGCTTCAATTCCATTATTACATACAGACTTACCTTAGATAACATTGTCAGTCTGGGGATCTTGGTTATTATAAGAGATGGAGGTGAAGTTATTTTTGCATAAAAGGACGTGTGTTCTTCAATTTATAAAACTGTATACAGGCTGTCCATGAAATAAAGTAAAAAAGTATAAAAAATAGAAAGGTCTAATTCTAGTAGACTTAAATCCAAACTGTTTTGCGAAAATTTCGTTGCAGACGCGAGAAAAAAGTGTGAAAGGTATTTAAAATAAAAACTTCTTATATTATTTACATGCGAAATATTCCTACGTAAGCATGTTATTGAATTGAACTCTTAGCATGCCGTTTGGAAGATAAACAATGTTATCTTTTAGTTTTTACAACATCGTGCTATTGCAATTATGTATACACATTGTGCATCCATAGGCGCACATATTAATTTTTGTTTCAAAGACACCCTGTATACTTCAAGAGTTATATTAGAAAACAGTAATATTATTACTAATTTCACCTTCTTTAGGGCACTTCGCCTTACAAATTTTGAATATCTTTCCTGCTTCTTCACTTATTTCCCTTTTTTGAATTTTAATACTTTCATAACGGTTGCAAGAACTGCGTGGTTGTACAATTCAGAGGCATCGCAGTAAATTCGATCCCATACAAATTAATAATTCGAAACCGACAGTCGGTGACTCGGTTGACAATGAGAATCCACATGCCCTTGAAACGCAAATTGTTAATTTGTGTGGGGTGGAGTAAAAACACATATTTAATCACATCAGTTAGATACGATATAAAAGTTATATTGATTAATGTAAAGAAGTTGTAGATAGTTTCGTATATTGAATAACGATTCAATTCTTACGCTAGTTTAAGCGAACCTATATTTTTTTATAATAAGCGGAATCCCCATACTAAAGATATTATCTGAGACAAGCTGTAGATAGTATGAAATAATACTTCACAACATTTTTAATTTGAGAAGAAACTTTGAAGGTTTGTGTTTACCATCAAGAGTTGACGAGAAAATTATCGCAATAAATCAATAGTGGATTTGTTTATAACTACCCGCTATGATTTGAAACAGACAGTACAACATACATGATGCTATTCGTAAATTCATTATTTTCAATTGCTTTACCAAAAATTGATTAACATTCTTTGAGTGAATACTATGGATCTTTACGATTTATAATTTTCCTGCAGAGGCTATTCATATATCCTAAAGAAACTCCTATCACAGTCGAAGATATGTAACATTTTGTTTTTTGAAAAAGCATTAATGTATTTTCCAAATATTATTATTAAGTCTCTTCTAATTACTTATATTTTGATATTTAATAGAACCAACCTCCCAAGCATTTAAGATTTCCTCTGGAAAGTATTCCTAATTATAAGGCCCTAATTATTTGTATGCCACTAATTTATCAAACCAAAGAGAAGGTATAGTTTGTATATTTTCCATAATTCAATATATTTTTACACATAGGGATAAATACAAAAAAATACTGAGCCGGAATATTTAAAACATTAGAAAGTAACCTTCACCACAAATAGATCAGTTAGATACGATATAAAGGTTATATTGATTAGTGTAAAGAAGTTAGTTAGTAGAAATATTTTTCAGGTTTTGTCGTGTATTAACTGTTTTACTTGACGTTTCACTGATCATGCTGTCAGCTTCTTCATTGCTTCCAAAAGTCATTCGAATTGGTAAATTGGTAAACTGTTTTGATTGATTACTAACCATGACCGTGGGTAACTACCCATTATGACCGATTAACCGCAGTAACCGATTATCCGAATGTGTCGTCGTCTTGTGTCTATAGCCGGTTAATATACACTACCGCTCAAAAATGTTTAGGCACCCCCGTTTTCATGGATTATTCATATAGTATTATGTTTACCAAAAAAAAACACTATAATATAATGAAATACGTATTTAAAATGTAGTTCAATAAGATAAACACACATTATATCGCATAAGGTTTACTATCATTTACCTGCACTTGGTCGAATTACCATAAACTGTTTATTACGGTGCAATTACAATAACAATCCCTCTGAATTTACTGGGTAAATTTAGTCATCTGTTAGATTGTAGGTAATAATGTTTAAATTACCTTCCTAGAAGATTATAGTGAAATCTGTAACCTATGGTCAGTTGCAGTGTGGTACTGGTTACTCTATTCACGTCGTGAGCGAAATATCGTGTGACAATTTTTTAAAATGCCTCCGCGAAGAGAAATTAGTACGGAAACACGTGCGCTTATAATAGCTTACCATAAAAGTGGCATAAGTAATCGACAAATTGCCAAAAAAATGAAAATACACCACGCTACGGTTGACTATAACGTAAAAAATATCGGGAAACTGGCAGTTTTCTTAATAAAAGACGGAGTGAAAGGCCAAAAGCGACAACATCTGCAGATGATCGCAGAATAGTGGTTACCAGCAAGTTAAATAGACGCAAAACAGCCCCGGAAATCACCGCAGAATTAAATGTTGGTCGCCAAAAATTAGTCAGTGTTTCTACAGTCTAACGTCGCCTACAGAAAGCCAGGCTCTGTGGACGTATTGCGATGAAAAAGCCATTACTACGCAAACAAAACAAGCAAAAGCGACTTAAATGGGACCGTGAACACCAACACTGGATCATAGAAGAGTGGAACAACGTCCTATGGACGGATGAGTCCAAATTTGAGTTGTTCGGAACCCGAAGACGCATATTCCATTCGTAAGAAGATCAGTGGATGAACGTGCCAGAGAAGAGTGTATTGCTGCTACCGTGAAGCATGGTGGAGGCTCTATCATCATTTGCTGCTGTTCTGCTGGCACTAGTGTAGGGGACATTGTGAAAATTGACGGTATATTAAAAAAGAAGGCTACCGCGAAATTTTGGAGAACCACGCAATACCTTCCGGAATTCGAGTTTTAGATCAAAATTTTATCTTCCGGCAAGATAATGACCAAAAACATTCCTCTAAATTATGTAAAGACTATTTACGCCATTTAGAAAAGGAAGGAACTCTCAAAATTATGGAATGGCCTCCCCAGAGCCCCGACTTGAATCCAATCGAGCTACTGTGGGAAGAACTAGATCGGGAAGTACGGAAATCGGCCCCGACATCAGCTACTGACGTGAGAAACAAATTGCAATCGGGTTGGATCTCAATAACACAAGAAACTCTGGCAAAACTTATTGCGAGAATGCCTCGATTATGTGCTGCAATTATTAAATCAAGAGGAGGTCACATAGATGAAAGCAAAATTTAAATTAAACGTTTTAATTTTCACATTTATTTAATATATTTTTATTCATGTACGTGTATCTGTACATAAAAAGATAAATATTATTAACATTTTTGCTGAGTTTTTATGCATTTTTGCTGTCAGTGAGAGTGCCTAAACACTTTTGAGCGGTAGTGTATATATTCATACAAAGAACTAAGAAACTGCACATAAAGGTGCTTGTAATTACAGCACACTATACTGTGAGCAAATTAATATTTGTACGAATCTTTGTTCCTAATATCTACAGTCTCTATCCCCTACTCTTGTTTGTAGCAAAGTAGATATAAGAAATTTTAAACACTGCATATATTTTAACTCCACAAGAGTTTATCTCTATTTACTATTAAGAAAATATGCATTTATTGTTTTTCATTGCCAATTAATACTCTTAACATCTTTCATAATTTAATCTATATCGCAGCTGAAGGTGAATTCTGCTGCTGTAAATAATGGAACATATGGATGGATGTTATTAATTAAATTGTATATAGGCATCTTGATGTATCTAGTAGGTTCTAAGAAGGATGTGAAAGTACATAAATAATTTATTAATTACACATATTGGAGTTGGAAAATAATGTTAAAAAATGTACAGAATACATCCTCTTTTGTACGTCTAGGAAATAAAACATTCAATTGTTTTTTCTGTTTTTACCAGTTTAATCTCATCATTGGCGTCCTATATAGTTGAAAATTTATAAATTTGCTAACACGAACTTTTACGCATGCCACATTTCCTAGTAATTTTAATTATATGCACGTTTTAGTATCACATCGTATATTACCCATTCTATTTTAAGAACGTTTCCCGAAATTCCGTTTTTATTATATCGGTGATAAAATCATTATACTACGTGAAGTTTCTTGCGGAATGAATGTTTAAATTTTATTTATTGCATCATCAACATACAGCTGTGGCCATATGTATTCGCCACCCTTTTTTGTTTTCTATTCTGACGAATGTATAAGAAATAAAAGAAAATTGATCGATGAAAATGTTTCATTGTGAGTGTATACAGATATTGCTTAATATTTCGTAGCTCCTCCCTGGGCTTTCATCACCGCACGAATTCGTCGGGGCATACTACTCACTAAGTTGTTGCACTGTTCGGGGGTGATTTTATTCCACTCTTCGAATGTTTTTGCTTTTAAGCATTGCTTTGTAGTAGATGAGTATTTAGCTACATTTCGCTTTAAAATGTACTATAAATGCTCAATTGGCGATAAATCCGGAAATTGTGCCGGCCATTTCAGGACCCGCACGTTATTTTCCTCGAACCAGCGCATTACTTCGCGAGATTTATGGCACGGTGCATTATCTTGTTGGAAGTAATACTCTGGTTCATCATTATCGAATAATTTTAACGCACACGGTTCCAGAACTTCTTCCAACATGTCGATGTACGTCCGACTGTTCGTTCGGCCCTCGCAGACGAGCAGTTCTCCGACGCCTGTTGCACTCATGGAACCCCAAACCATTATGCTACCACCCCCAAACTTGACAGTCGGGATGATAAAGTCTGGATGGAAGGCCTCTCCTCGCCTGCGTCGCACGTATTGGGGCCCAGGTTTACCACAAAGTTACCAACAAAAACATGAATACTGTTACATTTTGGAACCCATTAAAAAGAATAAAAACATTGTAGATACCAGGAATTGAATACAGAATACCGCAAATACAATAATTATGTATTACTTACCTCAATATTTGACTTATCCGTCCACATAACATTGGCCCAATTGTTAATGGTCCAGTCGCGGTGACTTTTAGCCCACAGCAGTCTCTTTTTCTTTTGTTGCGGAAACAACCGTGGTTTATGTCGAGCTTTGTATCCACCTAAATTTAATTCACAAAGGCGTCTTCTAACCGTGCGAGGAGAAATGGCCACATTATGTAGCCGTAAAAGCTCACTGGAAAGCTGTTTAGACCCTTTTTTCCGGTCTCGCAAAGACATCCGCTCTAAGACTCGCTCATCTCTGCCAGTTGTCTTCCTTTCTCGACCGGCTTTCGGTTTGTTTGTCAAAGATCCACTCTCTTTGTATCGTTTTATCGTCATTCTAAGTGTCGATCGCGCACATTTCATTTGTCGGGCAATAGCAGACACCGACAACCCTTGCTTTTCTAACACCACAATTTGTCCTCGCTCTACCTCCGTCAATTCGCGTGTTTTCGGCATTACTTTTTACTGTATACTATCGTATTACACAGACAAGATCACAGACACAATATCTTTACTCTAACTAGCTCAACCTTACTCTTACAACTTTTAAGAAAGACTGAAGAAATATTCAGAAATTACAATTTTACGTCTATTTTCTAATTTACTCAGAATGGCCTACAATAAACCATTAAACCCTCATTACCAGATACCTAGTTAAGTCCGTCTTCGACCCTGCTTCTTAGAAATACAATAATATTCGTGTAACACGTTCAAAACGAGAGTGGCGAATACATATGGCCACAGCTGTATATGTATAGAAAAATCTGTTGTTTTAAAATAACATTGAATGATAAAATTCAAAATATGTACGGAAGGAATTTAATTAAATTCGAACAATTTATTTTTTTTGTTTGATTTTAATCAATTACATTTCGTACATATTTCAACAACTTTCACCGCCTAGAATAAAATGAAATTAATAAAATTGAGAACACTTCAATAAATATAATTAACAGTAACAGAGAAAGGGCATTTAATTTATTCGAAACTTTTATATTTCATTCAGTTCTCGTATGTGTTGTATATTTGGCAGTGATTGTGTGACTGCTCTAAATGGTCAAATGCAAAATTCACAAATAAAATTTTAAAATAGAAGCAGCGTCGAGTGCCTGTTATTTAATTCGAATTCAAATATATTTTAAACTACCTTGTTGTTACTCTTAAAACATCAACCTGTGATTACTGTTTATCATTATACACAATTCAGGGTATTTAGACCCTCATTTAATCTATGGCGTAACCAAATTAAGTATTTTTTTATGAGATTTTGTAATTCTAGAATTAGTTTTGGTGAAAAATGTATTTCTGTTTTCTAGTTCGAATCGGGATACTATATTTTCGAAAACATAAATCATAGCACCATAAAATGATTAACTTAAGGTCTTAAAAAAGATCCTATCTACCTCGGTACTTGCTTGGACAAAGTTAAAATTAACTGATCGCGTTGTTAATAGAGCAGTTGTTATAATTGATAGTGGACAAGGGGAACTTAGCACGTCACACAACATTTTAAATTCAAATATGCAAAACTGTCTACACTACTGGCCATGTTGTATGTTTACCCATCCTTAAAATATGACAAAAACAAGTGAAAAACAATTATAAAACAACGTACTTTGCAGTTTACTAACAACTTTTTTATATAATTTTCTATCTTGGCCAAATGAAGTCCGTTACATTTGCTTGTTTCGAAAAGAGAACGTTTTGACTCATTTTCCTTCATAAAGTTTGTACCAGCGATGCCTATCAGCTGCAAACGTTTATTTCTCACTACATTTTCTTGCTCATCTACGTGTAATGAACTCTCAACTTGTGATTTTACATTTCCATTCTAAAATAGTTGTAAATCGAGTAATTCAAAGTAATATCGCTTTAATCGCAAATCGTAATGCTTACAGTTTATGAATTCTGTAATTTTTCATCCATAGATGTATTAATCAGTTTTTCTTTCTGCTAAGATTTCACCAAGGTTACATAAGGTATTTAATAAGAATTAACCCATTTCAATAAATGAATTTAACGTAATACGCGTATGAAAATTTCAAGTTATCGGGGTCGAAAATTCACATGTTAAAAAGATATACACTATCGACCATAAGTGTTTTCCCACCCTTAAAGTGTTACAAAAACAAGTCAAGAACTAATTATAAAATAAACCTTTATTCTGTACTTATGCCAAGAACTGTAGCAGTTATAAAAACAATGTTCCTATCAATTTGCTAACGAGGATAATCATAAATCAGCCTTGTCAGTGTTAGCGACTCTGTTTTCCTCCGCGTATCGTGCAGTTGCGCCCAAAGTACTGTTCTCCAATTTGGAGCAGATTTTCGAACCTGTCTGTCGAGTTTCTTCCACAAAATCTCGACAGGATTGAGATCTGGACATTGTAGCGGCCACTTCTCGATAAAGAAATCTCGATGTTTCACTCACACGATTCAAATGCGGACTGAGGAAATTTCTTACGAACTTTGGTTGGCGCATTGCAAGAAACGGTAATATTCTTGGAATCCCCGACCGCTCGAACGTTGCAGGCTAGGCAAATTGCAAGAAATCTTAATTCAACGAACGGTAATATTCTTGGAATCCCCGAACGGTCGGTTGCAAGCTAGGCAAATACCGGGAATTGAGCCATAAATGATCATATAAATACATACCTCAAGTGGTAAATTTTTGTCGTTATATCAGAGGTTATTGACGCTAAAACCGGGTTTTTCCCTGTACGTTTGAATAGTAAAGTACGGGACCGCTTAAAATTTGACGCTAAAAAAGGAGTGTCGTTACAGCCGAAGTTGTAATAACCGGGTTCTACTGTATTTGTATATAAAAGCTGTCTAATCGATAAATAGTAAACAGATCAATAAATTTTGTTAAACATTGTTTATAATTTGGAATTCTTATTTTCCATCACTTTTTCTAAATTTTTCTTTAGAGTTACTAATGTTAATGTTGATTGTCCCTCTTTGTTTTCTATTGTTAACCTAAATATTTTACGTATCAAGGTGATAACACTTGTTTTTCTTTTTCTTTAAAACATTTAAAATACGATGTATAAATAGATTTTGGTTTAATTAAATATCATTTGGAGTAAAAATTTAATCTTATCGTTTTATATCTGAGTAGTAGAAAAAATTCTGCCGCCAAATTAGCATTGAGTATCCTTCTGCAAGCTTGAGAAAGAAGATCGTAATAAAATTAACATTTACCTCGATATTTTCGAAGAGATTAGAAATCCACAGTATAATCTCGCGATATACATTTTCGTATATATGCATAGCTGAAACGTTTGCATAATTAATTAGCGAGGTATCATCGAGCCATTAGCTGTTTACGCACCCGGTAACATCGCCCGATTAGACGACGATACGTGAGAAACGAGGTCGTCACAAATAAAGGTGACCAACATACTCACGGTCGGTCGAAGAAATTAAGTGGTTAAAGGCCGACGATTGACTAAATCCGTACGGCGGTCTTCTTACGTGCCATTCTGGCCTGTTTGAAATTGAAATTGGCGAGGGTCGCTTGCTAATGAGTATTAATAAAACGCCGGAGTGCGAAGTAGCGAAACCCGAACCCTGGTATTATCAAGGAAGACCATTATCAATTATGTTAAACGTAAATACGCCAAGGTTGTATAGCTTTCTTTTTAAAATATGCAACGTTGCTTAAAGTTATGCTAATTGATAAATGGCGTTGCTAGAATATAAAATAGAATGAGTAGAAACATAAAGTTAAATAAGTTATTAAATTATTGCGGACGCATCATTAGAGAAAATGAAAAAGTACTTTAATATATAATCTCTTACAAAGACGTAAACTTAATTAATGTAAGCACATTAATTATATACATTTTAATTTACTCAATTAACACATGGGCTGAAAAGTCCCGAGCCTAACAAAGAAAACACGGTTTTTTTGGTTCAAAATTAGCTTTATTCATCAACGTAATCTCCATCAAGAGCAACGCAATCATTCCAGCGCCGCTCTAACATTTCAAAACCACTTTTGTAGAACGATTTATCTTTTGCCTCAAAATAGGCCTCAGTTTCAGCGATAACCTCTTCATTCGTGCGAAATTTCTTACGGGCAAGCATTTTTTTGAGGTCGGCGAACAGCCAGTAGTCGCTGGGAGCCAAATCTGACGAATACGGTGGATGTGGGAGCAATTCGGAGTTCAATTCATGAAGTATTGCCATTGTTTTGATTGACTTGTGACACGGTGCGCTGTCTTGACGGAACAAAATTTTTTTCTTTGCCATATGCGGTCGTTTCTTTGCAATTTCGGCCTTTAAACGCTCCAATAACGCTATATAATATTCATTGTTCATGGTATTTCCTTTCTCAAGATAGTCGATGAATATTACACCACTCACATCCCAAAATAGCGAGGCCATAACCTTTCCAGCCGATTGTTGTGCTTTCGGGCGCTTTGGACGAGGTTCACCAGTTGCTGTCCACTCAGATGACGATCGTTTTAGTGAAGTGATGGATCCATGTTTCATCCATTGTCACATATCGACGCAAAAATTCCGGTTTGTTACGTTTAAACATGGCCAAACACTGCTCAGAATCATCAACACGTTCTTGTTTTTGGTCAACAGTGAGCAAACGCTGCACCCACTTTGAACAGAACTTTCTCATAGTCAAATGCTCATGCAATATAAAGCCAACACGTTCTTTTGATATCTTTACGATGTCAGCTAACTCACGCAACTTCACTTTTCGATTATTCGAAACGATGTTGTGGTTTTTTTTTATGTTTTCTGGTGTTACCGCCTCATCTGGACGTCCACTGCGTTCTGCATCATCGGTGTCTCTACGACCACGTTTGAAGTCAGCAAACCAACGTTTTATTGTAGTTTCTGATGGAGCGGAGTCCCCATAACACTTTTCAAGCCATTGCTTCGCTTGAACGGTATTTTTTTCCCATCAAGAAGCAGTGTAAAATTAAAACACGAAATTGTGTTTGATCCATTGTTTTGAAAATAACAAAAGTAGCGTGATTCTTAGCACAATAACTCACAAACTAATGCATAGAATATCATGAAATTTGAACAGCTGTCTTTTGAAAGTTAGTATTAACTGAGAGAAAGGTGACTGCGACTAGCGTCATTTATGTGTTAGGCCCGGGACTTTTCAGCCCATGTGTTATGTATATAATCTCAGGAACTTATTATTTTTTTAGCAATGTTTATATCCAATTGCAATTATGGTGAAAATTTTCTTCTCGTCTAGATATGAGATGGCACTAAAAGTTCCCGAAATTATCGTCAGAGCAGTCGGGAAACGACCAATCGCAGTGTCTCTCCTACAGAAGCCAGTCTTGTTTTGTTAATATGCAATTCAGTTTCAATCTTCTCTATCGTATCAAACCTTCCTCCTTTGAACATAATTTTCATCTTTGGAAAACTATGGCCATGTTGTTGCTCGCCAAAAATTGCTGTATGATAAAAGTGGTATGTAGTCTCGGGTTATTACAGTGGAGAACCCAGTTGTTCCCGCGCCACTTCTCTGAACATCTTTTTTCTCATCTTTCCTCGGCTGCCTCTAGATATCACGACAGAATTTTCTTCAGTAGCAAACAACGTTTGCAATTACGACGTACGACGCACTGACTTGTTGTTGTTCTCGTTAAAACAATTCATTAATAGGAATTCTGCTTAACCCAAAATTTATCATACCATAAGTACTTCTTGCAAGCAATATCTTGCATTAAAAATAAAAGGTTGCTTTTGGAAATTAATAAATTAAATGTTTCCGGAATATTTAATCGTAAGTACAAATCAAATAAATCACTCAAGAAAGCACCATCAGCCAACTCAAGTCCAATGTGCATTTTCTTTCCTTTTGACGAAAAAGAAAGGATATATTTTTTCGAAAGATTTATATTAATTGGAGAAAATAACAGGTAACTTAAAAGAATGATACTACATTAAAATCTCCCTACAGACAAGATATTCATTTGATATTAAATTTAATATTTGTGAGCAAAAAGTTTACGTGAGATAGCAAAAGTTTCGAATTAGAAAACAGTGGCTTTAAAATTGTAATAGGATAATAATAAACTGGATGCAAAAGTAATTATAGCACATTACTTATTCAGAATATTGGTGTACATGGTGTGTAATACTCCAAGCTAGCCAAGGTCATATACATATTGTGACTTGAAGCGGAAAATTTTGTTAATTAAGTGGAATTATACGACACATATATACTTCAAATATACGACATTTGTTATTGTTTGACGTAAACTTTTTAATTACAAAAGTTTCCTAAATTTTGGAGTACATTAAGGCGAAACTTCAACCTAATTAACATTAAAATTTACACTAAAACTTTTGCGTATTGACGAAAACTATAAAAATACACTTTGCTCCTTCTTTGGAAATGATATAGTTAAACAGCATTGTTGGTTCTCATGTTAATTTCTTTTAATGCGAATTATAAAAGTACAAATATCGCAATTTTCGCTTAAGTTATGTTCCCATTCATCATTTCATAGGTTTTTCTTCTGAGAAACTCGGGAGTATGCTTTAGAAATATGTGATAGGCTTCTTGTTCAAAAAGTTACCTAGAATCCTAGTAATAATCGTAACACACCGTGTAGATATTAGAGAAATATGCATGTACACTACCGTTCATAAGTTTGATTGCACTGTACAGGCTATTAGCTAAGAAATAATTATTTACGTATCCGTTTCATGGGAGGTTAATTAAATTGGATGCAAAAATATCTATAAATCGAAGAACAAATAATAAGGAACGCTTGTGATCTTATACGAATTACTTAAGCTTCCACGCAATTTCGAAACGTAACTTGTAAAAACTAACAGATATTCATGTAAGAATATTAATCGACGCTAGCACAATTTTTATTCAATAGATTATAACAAAAGATTTGCCATATATCTGCTAGTCATCAATCATTTTATACAGGCATTTATTCTATCCACATCATCCTTTTGTTGCTGTTTGAACATCTGTTTACAGAGTTTACTGACTTCAGTTTCAAATTTTTATTGGTGTATATAATTCCAGTCAAATTACGTATTGAAGTGATATATTGTATTATGTGTGTTTATTTGTTACATAGAGCAAACTATAGAGCTAATAATAGGGTACGGGTTGTATAATTGGAGCTCAACTTTCCCAATCATTCGTCTTAGATTCTTTGTTTTATTTCGCATGTTTGGCAGGGAATTTGGAAATTTCTTTCAGTAGGAATGATTATTCCTAGGAGTCACCTTGTTAGAAATTACGTAAAAATGCATATTTTATTTTAGAAAATGGTTCCGATAAATATTCTTTTGTATGGTACGTATTTCTTCAGCTTTGATATTGTTACGTATAATATAATTGACTACTTTTTCGTAATATACAGCTGTGGCCATATGTATTCGCCACCCTTTTTTGTTTTTTATTCCGACGAATATATAAGAAATAAAAGAAAATTGATCGATGAAAATGTTTCATTGTGAGTGTATACAGATATTGCTTAATATTTGGTAGCTCCTTCCTGGGCTTTTATCACCGCACGAATTCGTCGGGGCATACTGCTCACTAAGTTGTAGCACTGTTCGGGGGTGATTTTATTCCACTCTTCGAATGTTTTTGTTTTTAAGCATTGCTTTGTGGTAGATGAGTATTTAGCTACATTTCGCTTTAAAATGTACCATAAATGCTCAATTGGCGATAAGTCCGGGGATTGTGCCGGCCATTCCAGGATCCGCACGTTATTTTCTTCGAACCAGCGCATTACTTCGCGAGATTTATGGCACGGTGCATTATCTTGTTGGAAGTAATACTCTGGCTCATCATTATCGAATAATTTTAACGCACACGGTTCCAGAACTTCTTCCAACATGTCGATGTACGTCCGACTGTTCATTCGGCCCTCGCAGACGAACAGTTCTCCGACGCCTGTTGCACTCATGGAACTCCAAACCATTATACCCATACCACCCCCAAACTTGACAGTCGGGATGATACAGTCTGGA
Organism: Trypoxylus dichotomus; assembly: GCA_023509865.1. Taxonomy (NCBI): domain Eukaryota; kingdom Metazoa; phylum Arthropoda; class Insecta; order Coleoptera; family Scarabaeidae; genus Trypoxylus; species Trypoxylus dichotomus. The sequence continues at coordinate 45,090,675 of CM042081.1, forward strand.
TGGAAGGCCTTTCCTCGCATGCGTCGCACGTATTGAGGCCCAGGTTTACCACAAAGCTACCAACAAAAACATGAATACTGTTACATTTTGGAACCCATTAAAAAGAATAAAAACATCGTAGATACCAGGAATTGAATACAGAATACCGCTAATACAATAGTTATGTATTACTTACCTCAATATTTGACTCATCCGTCCACATAACATTGGCCCAATTGTCAATGGTCCAGTCGCGGTGACTTTTAGCCCACAGCAGTCTCTTTTTCTTTTGTTGCGGAGACAACCGTGGTTTATGTCGAGCTTTGTATCCACCTAAATTTAATTCACAAAGACGTCTTCTAACCGTGCGAGGAGAAATAGCAACATTATGTAGCCGGAAAAGCTCACTGGAAAGCTGTTTAGACCCTTTTTTCCGGTCTCGCAAAGACATCCGCTCTAAGACTCGCTCATCTCTGCTAGTTGTCTTCCTTTTTCGACCAGTTTTCGGTTTGTTTGTCAAAGATCCACTCTCTTTGTATCGTTTTATCGTCATTCTAACTGTGGATCGCGCACATTTCACTTGTCCGGCAATAGCAGATACCGACAACCCTTGCTTTTCTAACACCACAACTTGTCCTCGCTCTACCTCCGTCAATTTCGCGTGTTTTCGGCATTACTTTTTACTGTATACTATCGTATTACACAGATAAAATCATAGACACAATATCTTCACTCTAACCAGCTCAACCTTACTATTACAACTTTTAAGGAAGACTGAAGAAGTATTCAGAAATTACAATTTTACGTCTATTTTCTAATTTACTCAGAATGGCATACAATAAACCATTAAACCCTCATTAACAGGTACCTAGTTAAGTCCGTCATCGACCCTGCTTCTTAGAAATACGATAATATTCGTGTAACACGTTCAAAACGAGAGTGGCGAATACATATGGCCACAGCTGTATTTTATTGTTCGAAATTTCATAATGAAGCATTTTCAAGTAGGGCCAATACGATTCTGATAAAGCAAAAATGATTCTGAATATAATCATACTTATACGATTATATTATTATTCTAAACAACACATTGTTTAAATAATTTCATGAATAAGTCCACATAAAGTAATCCAAAGGAATTAAATTGCGAGTTTTTGAAGGCCAAGTAACAATTTATTAACTGCAATGGCATGAATCGTCACTTAGTTAGAACCACAATCAACTTCATCTAATTTTCGCTGTAAAAAATCTATTCCAACAATGGAAATTGTAACCCCACTTCCAGCCTCGTTTTGGCACAGAAATATATCGTCCGATAATTTCACTTGAAGGGCCTTTTTACTATAATTAGAACGTCTTTTGAGGTGCCCTAGGCTCATTCAAATTTACAAGGCTTTGTTAATTAGTACCTTTAATTCCAAAAAACTTTTCTTCCTGAAAAGACGCTAAATTGTCGTTTTTTAAAGGTATAATTCTTGGGATCAACGAAGGCTAGATGCATTCGATATTTCTTTAACGCTGTCTCTTACAATACTATATATTTTTTTGCATTGTGCGTATCTTGATGGAGATTGGGGAAAATCAAATTCAAAAGAGGAAAACGATGAGATCCATTGATTACACTGTCCAACACAATTCTTGCTGACTTCTATATGAGACTTGTTTTTGACTAATTTAGATGTGATGAATTCGAAAATCATATTAGTTTTTGCGTTTGAAGAAATCACTAACGCGTCTAAGTTGTTACTTAATAACTGATAGGATAAACAAAGAATAAAATTGTAATAATTCATTTATTTATTTGAATACAATATTAGTCACAAGTATACTATAGATATTTATTTTAATAGTCATTAAAAAATCACAAGGGTACTTGTAAAAACATAATGGTCTCTATATATTAGTAACTTTATAACCTTTTCAATGTGGTCGTATGTTTCCTTTAATGTAACGGAATATCCAATGGGAATTGAACCAGGAACATTCTGGTTGTGTAATAGGACTTGAAGTTTCTGTTGGAGCTGTCAATAAACAAACGCCACTCACTTGGGTAATATTTTACAACGCCCTTTTTTTAGCAAACCTGGTACATTGTTGCAATAAACAAACTAACATTCTTGTTTCAAATATTTCACAAGATCACTTTCTCTATGGCAGGGAGAAGTCATTTTCATCGGCAGATCTTTGTCAGCATAACAAAAATATTTTTTCGCTAGTGTTATTTAAGATAATGCAATAAGATGCAAAATTGTTTCATGATACGATAAATTTTAATTCAGTACCTCATCATCTGAACCTTTACTGAATCTCTTAGGACCGGTTTATTCACATTCTGGTAAAGTCGCAGTTAGTGCAATCTAGATCGGATATTATAACCTCATTTTACTTCGTGCGTTTGATTTCATATAGAAATATTCTGAATGAATATGGAACTTCGTGAAGATTTTGGAGATGTTTTTTGATCGCAGAAGAAGTTGAAGCAATTGAAAACATCGATAATCGCTGTTAATTTAGTTTTGTTCTTGACTTACTAAATTTTATTTTATTAATTAATGTTTAATTAATCATTTTATTCTCAGCCCAAAATGAAATTCGCATTAGAAGTATATATAAAACAAATAAGCATTAAAACAAAATTATAATTTGTTGTACTCCTTTTTGAAGATTTTTATTTTTAGTTCATGTTCTTTCTCCAAATATTCCAACTGTCGCCTCTTAATTTTAATTGCTAAATCTTTGGCTTGAGTTTCTTTTACAACAATTACAAATTGCTGTTTTAAAAGATCTGATAGATGCATCAGCAAGCGTCACAAATTCAATATTAATTTATCTTCTATCTAATCTATCTTTCACTTTGATCCATTGCTATACTAACCGTCTAAAAACATTAGACAGTCCTGATTTGTTACCTCTCAGATAAAATTTGGTGAATATACCAAAATGAGATATCTGCTACCTGATAAATTTGTCTTGCTGGCGGTTATCTGCCACTTTATCAGAATGTGAATAAACAGACCCTTAATGGAGTGGTAAGTAGAGAAAGTATCGAGAATTGTCACATTGTTTGGTATTTGCATCTAAATTAGTTGATTATAGAAACAATTGAAAAATTCCAAGCAATTAAGAAACCTTCAAATATCTGATAAACTCTTAAAAAATATTACAACTTAACCTTAATTTTTCTTAAAATTTTTCGCTCAGTGCCATCTGATAGCGCGTGATGTATTTATTAGCATCATTAAGCCATGCTAATAACTTGACATGAGGGCTGAAACTGATGATGCCACCAACGTTTGATTCAGCATCCCTCTCTCAGCTAACATTTCGCAAAATGCAGCCAAATGCATTCGTAAACGTGTATGAAGGGTTTGCTCGTATTCCTCGGGAAAGAGACCTGTATACTATTCAATTAAGAAAATAATAAGTGATCCAACAATTGCATGAATAATACTTTTTTTGTTTGGTCGTATACCTATCATATTTAGTACAATAGACCTTTCCACCATTTAACATAAGATAGTAGAACGAATTTAAAAAAAATATATTAATGGAATATTTTAGAATAAGACTTAATGATTTTACGACACCTCTATTAATATTTGTAGTCATTTCGCAGAAATTCCTAAGCCTTGCGACGATACTGTGTATACATAGAAGAAAAAAGTGTTAGTTTTATATCAAACATGCCTTCTAGGTTATTAATATTCGTTGTAAATTGATGACTTGTAACATTCTTCATCGAAAATTCCCCCCCATTTACTTTATCTTGATGCGGTGAATCAATCACAAACTTGTTCCCCTCCCATAAATAATTCAAACCATGTCCACCAAAACTGTCACCGCTGTTGTTAATACACGCAAATATTTTCGATTCTTCGATCGATTTCGACCTTAAGTGACTCACGTAAATGAGCAATAAGTTTAATAAACATTGACATGTGATACGATTAAATCGCAAACAGAAATTGTCCCGCTGACGTTTCTCTTTCCCTAGTTGGCCTATTACATCTGAGGATCGACAAATTTGTTTCTATCGCTGTAACGGACTGCAATTATTTGTCTGTCACAAATATCGTGAGCGATTATCATTTCAATTGTTTCTATGGTAACAAGTACTGCTTTAGAATTGAACCAATGATAGATAAATAAGTAATGCTGTTTTTTTTAGCTGACTGAGTGCGTTATATAACAATTAATGTTTTATTTATTACCTATATTTGTCGTTAATTAAGATATCCGTGCTGTGAATGTCGAATGAAAAAGAGAGGATCGGAAAAAAATTAATTTAAATTTTTCAGCCCGTCCATGCTGCACACATACATGGGATCGACAATGTCGAAATTGCCCATGAATTTTCACATTCCCAAACCTGTTCCTCCTTTAGAAATATGTGAATGTCATTCTTGAGATGTAGTATTCATTTCGGCAGAAAAAAGCGACTAACGGCAAGGTTGACACGGGTTTTTTTTATCGTTATTAGACGAGGTTAAAAAACTTATAGGGTCAGGCGGCAGCCATTTTACTATTTCAACTATCTATCCTTCCATTTATTTAATAGCCGTCAGGTGTATAGTTAATGCAAGACACAATTTACGTAAGCGTCTAAGTTGAGTTATTCGTTTAAAATGTAATACAGTCGAACTTTCATAAGTCAACGAGGTAGTTGCCAGCGAAGAAGCTCGAAAAATTAAGACTTCCAGTTGAACAAATATTTGGAAACATAAAATTTAATTAAACTCTAAAATTGACATGCTCGTTATTACGATTTACCACAGCTTAAACTACGAGGGTAGTCTTTTAAATTTTCCCTATAGAATTGGAATAAAATAATAAATAGACTTTGTTGTTTATTAAAGTATTCTTCACGGAAATTAATGCACTTTCGCATGCGCTCGAATCAACTCCGGAAAAAGTTATTCCACTTGTTTGTTGGTACAGTCAAAATTGTATTGAAGGCATCGACGACTGGAACCTTTGAAAACGAAGTTCGTACATTTTCAGAAAGGTAAAGAAATCGTTGGGACCTAGCTCTGGACTGTACGTTAGGATTCAACTGTCTTGCGTACTGTATGCAAACTTGCATTGTCTTGGAGGAGGAGGATGTGTCGTTTGGGGTTCGTTTTTCAAAGCTCAGCAATGACTTACGGCAAGCAAATCATTGTATACCAATCGGCACTAACAGTTCTTTGGTCTTGTAGAAGAATTGTTGCTACATGACTTACTTGACATTTCGAGAACGGATGACCTTTGTCAGCTTATCTTCACCTGGGAGTACCCAAACAGACTGGCATTTATTATCTGGCTCGTGTTAATAAAGTTAAGATTCATCACTACTGACGATGTTGTACATGTTTTTAGAATTTCCGGCGTTGAAGTAGTCTAGAATTTTTTCGGCACCAATTCATCCTAGCTGCTTTCTGTTCTTCGACCAACAGATGCAGCATCCAACGGGAAACTATTTTTTACACACAATTCTTGATACAAAATTGTTTGAATTGACGTCATTGAAATCTCCAATGATGCCTCAATCTCGCGATATGTTACATGTCGATTTTTATTGATGATTTTCCGCACAGCATCGACGTTTTCCTAAGTGACTGCGATTTTTTGGTCCATTTGCTTTTAGATCGTCGCTAACACTAATCCATCCACGTTTAAATTCTCTAGACGTTTATTGTTTCTGAGATTCATTGACAACAAACCGAACCAGTTTGAACATTCAGCATTTTTACTTTAGAAAATCCAAACAATTTCATTCACCCTAAATGTTCAATTTGTGGTGACGTAGGTATCATACGACGTTCTTGATGCAACAAATTTTACTGGTTCCAATACTTTTTTGAAGAATTTCATTTTCGCTAGCTGCATTACTACTATTTTGGTACAAACATGTATTATACAAATAGATATATACCTTTTATATCTTTCCTATGAGTATATCCATTTGTTTTCAATAAAATTCTTTTATTATGTGTAATATATATATATATATATATATATATATATATATAACATGACGAACATCAGTATTCATATAAGAGTTAACTGAAGTTAGAGTTTAATTTTTATTACTGACATTTTATTAGTGACGCCCTCTATATCTAAATGTGAAAACTTAGAAGACATCCCTCGTAGTTTATAAATACAATAACAATGTAACATTTCTTTAAAAAATTGTTTCAAAAATGAACATAGACGGGAAAGTATTTCAAACAGCGTGCGTATTTTTCTACGTCTTCAACAATTTTTGTAAAGTATTTATGCTAAAAGACGCATTTGTTGCCTCAACGGCATTTGTCTCTGTTTCATCAACTATGCCATCCTCAATCTCACTTGAGTTAGAGGTTGGGACATATATGATCCCTTTAATTGTTGGACATCCACACCGCGAAAAATCTTCTTCCACTTCTATAAAAAGGTTTTAAATTAGTCGATTCTGTCATTGTAATTTTATTTATCATATAGCTTTCAGCTTATCTTTATTTGAAGCAATTTTTGCATCCGAATTGATCATACCAACAAAGCGACTTGACGAGAATCATCATCCAATGAGTTTGGATCATGATTAAACACCTTTAATTGTTCGCGAATGCTTAACTTCGAAAGACAACTACTTGCTTTCTCCCAGTTTTCCTTGTTTTCTATCAAAATTGAAAACTTTCCATTTAGGGAATATAAATCGTACTCACTTCTTATCGATACTGTTGGATAGACGAAAATATTATGTATTCTTGTTTGCCGCAGTAATTGATTGCATAAAATACACAACAAAAATTGATTTTAGCGAAATTTGAACTCGAGCATATAACTGTGACTATAAAGGTGATTAGGTTGTCTTGTTTTACTGAAAGACTTTAATAATCTTGACACATATTCTTCTATTACGATAATCGTTGTTTCTTTCTCAGGATATGTTATCTGAACAAAAGGATGTATGTACAAGGATATATAATTATACCATTATCTGTTCTATATGTTAATATTAAAGTATAAACTAGATTATTGATCTTGTATTGAATATAATTTTCCTTTAAAACCGAGCAAAGGTCATGTAAATTTTTAGATCAAGGTCTAGCTTCTTAGACGTAAATTTGCCAGGTCAACTCTTTTGTTGCCAGCAGGCGCCGTGTTCCTTATTTCAGGATATCAAAGGCTACGAAGTACCACTCTGAACAACTACCAAAGGATGAAGTAAAAATCGGTGTGTTAAATTGTGTAACACCAGGCAAATTGTAACTAAGAAGAAGGTGCATTATAGACACCATATTTAAATGAACATATTACCTGAAATATAATTTCAAATTAAATAATGCTTAATTACAATATTCAAGGTACTGTTATTGCAATTATAATGGCTAATTCAGATAATGTAGTAAACATGGAAGCTAGTGGTCAAAATGACAAAATAAACAAAAGCCGTTTATAAAGGGTTAAAATACACTAGGGTGACAGAATAAAATAGACACCTACTAATTAAAAAAAAGATTCTATTCTCGTCATATATACAAAATATTTTAAAATTAATATTTTGTCGATCCACCTTTACTTGCGTGAAGTGCTGCGAGTCGCCGTGGCATAGAATCTATTAAATGATTAATGGTGTCGTCTGGAATATTTAACCACTCTTCTGTAACAGCTGCCACGAGTTCTTCCTTATTGCTAGGTTTTCGGGGTCGTTTCGCCATATTTGTCTGAATTATGTGCCAAACATTCTCTATCGGATTCATGTCTGGTGATTGGCCTGGCCATGGTAAAATCCGAATCCCCTGTTCCTCTTTCCATGTGGTTGTTCTTCTTGCTTTGTGGTAGGGTGCTCCATCCTCCATAAAAGTGGCGTCCTCTTTAGATAAAATGGCGTTGTCGAATATCGGTAGTAGTCCTTCTGTTAATATTTGGATATATTTTGCCGCATTTATATTTCCGTCGCAGATTACTAATTGCGATCTTCCACCATACCATATCGCGCCCCACACCATGATGTTCACACCGCCGTATTTTACCATCTGATGCAAAAAATTGTCGTCCAGATGCTGTGACGAACGTCTCCATACCCACGTACAACCACTATCACTGAATTGGCAGTAGTTGATCGTCCTCTAATAAATCCGCATAGATGGTTTAATACAGTTGTAAAGAAGCTGCTCGAAAACGTTGATTATAAATATTAGCTCAGTTAACTTTTTTCAAGAACTAGCGTAATTTTACCAATTTGTTGAATAACTGAAAGAATAAATCAAATACATTACGTGAATATATTAAATACTACCATGCTGTAGATAGGATGTTGTTCCAACTGGATAACGATCCTAATAACACATCTACGACAGCAAAAGCATGATTGGCCGAAGGTAGTGTTAACGTTATGATATGGCCGACGCAGTTTCCTGATTTAAACCCGATAGAACAAATATGGGGTGTTGTAAAAACCCTTCAAATAAAAGAGTTTTATGGCAACGTGTTAAAAATGTTTGGTATTCGATTCCTATCGAAATATATCAAAGTATAGTGGAATTTATGTCCCATCGTTGTGTCGCAGTGCTACAACTTTTCGATAAATTATTCATAATTGAGTTATTATATATTATTTTCACAGTTTACTTTTCATATATATTTGATTTTTAAGTTTATATGTGTTTGCATGTTTTATTTGAGCATTACATGACATATACTACAGTGAAACACAAATACACTTCAAAAATCTGCTTTTATTTGAAATATATATCAAATTTTCATACATCTATACTTTTGCACAGCATTTTATATGTTGGTAATCCCGAATATGCACTCAATAATACCCCACATAATATTTGAGCTAAACTGCGCTACAGATTTCATCAGGTTTATAAGAATATTTTGATCAAACCATCGCATATTTTACAGAATAAAACCGAATTACGTCAATCATTTAATAGAACCAATTGATGCTAAATGAAATAACTGTAGACGCGCGATCGCGACAAATAACAATAACATTCCATGCTTATGCAATCGCCACCATCTCGGAGAAAACGCCGTACCGCATTTAGAATGATAACGCAATTAGTCCGATCATATTTATGGCGGATCCGTTTTGCTTTATTTAAAATCAACGTTCGGCTGGCATTTAAACGTTCTCTTCGAGAATCTCCAATGTTTATAATCGAATTATATCATTACGGTTCAATTTGCCTGTCACAGAGAGAATATTAATTTCCTACTTTAAGATGTTTGGAATAATTACGAAATTACGGTGATTATGGAATATTTCAATATTAAGCGAGACATGCGGCGCATTATCAGACGCTAATCTGCAGTTATTTGATCGTAAATTACCATCACGATGGGAATTTACTAGGAAACCGTGGTGTGTACGTATAACCTTGCCATGCCTCCGATTTTGTTATGCATTGGCATATACAGGGTTACCTAAAAGGAATGTGCATCTATATTTCGCTTTTCGAAAATAATTTGTTTTCTTTTTTAGGAAAATACTCGTTGTACATATATAGATGCATTATAATACGTTTATGTGCAGACACTTGACCATAGTTAGCAGTCGCATGTCAAGATTTTATTAGAAAGATGTAGCATATGCATTTGAATAGCCTTGCTATATTTCTATTTTTGTTAGGTATTGGAATATACAGATATACGAGGAGAGGTCCAGGAGTTCGTTTTAAATAAAATAAAACAATAAATCTATTTTTTCTTTTCAATATAATCACTCTTAAGCACAATACATTTAGATACATTTAGATCTATGAATTAATTTTTCTACACCATCATAAACATATTTTTTATCTTTCGCCTCAAAATGGGCCAAAGTTGCCTCCTTTACCTCATTTTCGTCGGAAAACTTTCTTCCACGTAGTCTTTTTTTAAATTGGGGAACAAATAGAAATCACTAGGTGCCAGGTCTGAACTGTAGGGTGGATGGACTATTGATTGAAACCCATGCTTGTGCAGAGCAGCCATTACAACTTTGCTCTTGTGAACCGGCGCATTGTCTTGTAAGAGTAACACACCCTTGGTCAATTTTCCTCGACGTTTTTCCTTGATGGCCTCCTTCTAATATCGCTGCGTAATATTCTCCGGTTATGCTCCTACCTTATTCTTTGTAATCAATTAATAATATCCCCTCACAATCCCAAAAAACAGTAGCCATAAACTTTCCAGCCGATTCTGTCACTTTGAATTTCTTTGGCGGTGGTGTCCCCTTTTTATGCCATTGCATGGACTCCTGTTTGGACTCAGGCTCAAAGTGATGAACCCATAACATATAAGTACAAGAGGAATTTCTATAGTTCCACCGAGTTAGATAGACATTACACTAAGCAAACACCAAGTTGTTTAGAAGAAGTTGTTTAACAGTTTATTGCTAAATACATATAACAAAATATAGCTATCTACGGGTCTCTAAATATTTAATTGGTGTATTATTATCTTCCATCCATTTGAAAGGGTTTTGCTACGCCGTCCTTATGGAACAAAGAATCTTCTTATATCAAATGTTATTCTAAAATAAAACTAAGTTTGCCTCTCCTCTATTTTTGAATAACATGTCGCCCTAGGCTATAATCGATGCAGGAAACTTTTGAAGCAGTCATGATAGAACATCTCACGTGTTTTAACGAATAACTCAAGTTATACTGTCTCCGAGACACACTCCAAACTGGAAGCATTACGTTAATTCAAATGCATAAGATATCTTCTGAGAGTTACTAACAATGGTCCAGGTGTTATTTTCCCAAAACCATCTACAATTGAAAACTTACACTGTGGCATAATGAAATTGGGTTGGTATAAAAAAAATATTTCGTTCAAGAAATTTCAAATTTTTCCTAAGGATTTTAAAAACGATATCGTTTTCTGTATTGGCGTATCATTGGGCACCTGAAAAAGTAACTGTGATCTCATTAGGTATACTAACTGAAATGGGTATGGATTCGAATAGTCCCATTTACTATTTATATTTAAATTGAGGTCACAGTTTCCTGAAAAGAATGTGTTATTGTATCTACCAAGAATTTGATATTTTGTGTATTTGTATCCTTTAGAAGACTAACATGCAATAGCCATTTTTCAAGAAAGCAAAGATCTACTTTCAAGACATCCAATTTTTCCTGATCTAACTCTTGTTTGCCATTAACTGATGAAATAGTTCGTGTTTGCGCAGGATTAACTAAACAGTAGAAGTCCAGAAGAAGCTCCATGTAATTCGGAAGACTCGTACAATTACGAAGCACTTACAACCCGAATTCAACGAATCAAATGGGGATTTCTTTACTCATAGTATTCTGCAGTTTAAAATCAAAGACCTGTATTGGGAATCAAACGTTCTCATGGCTTGACTCAGAAAACCACTGTTTGTTATTAATATTTTAAATCATCTTACAATCAATATCGCAAAATCGTTAATAGTAATATACAATATGATTTATAAACGTCAATATATGAGGTCAATAAAAGAGAGTCTATTTTAAGGACCCCTATAGCGTAAAATTTGAGCTATTTTCGGACACGAAGCACTAACATCCGCAATTCTGTCTGGACATTGTCGATAAATCCAATACGATTTTCTATTTTTAAAGCGCCTATTGTAAACGGTGAAAATGCTAATTTCCAGACTGCACGCGCGGTTGTACATGAATACCTCGTTTGTATATGTATGTATACATTTCAACATCCAGTAATGTTCAAATCTGTTGTCTGGAGCAACAAGAATAGTCTATATTCACTAAACATATTTATTAGTAGTGTTAAACCAATCAATTGCAAAATATAAATTTGAAAATATATTGAAATAGAAAATAATTGTACATATATCTGAACTTAAGCCATATCATACTCGTAACCCACTTAGCTTTTAAAAATTATTTTGACAGTGTCATCGATAAATGTCATTTGATTTAAAGGTACGATAAGACAACAAACTCAGTTGGTATTCAAGATTCTATTAATAAAAACAGGCGAAATTAAAGCAAATGTTGTAATTATTGTCCATTATTCTTAATTCTTAAGTTTATACGCCTTCTCATGTTGTTAAAGGCATTTTGCAGCATTAGTGCACATTCTTGGATAACTATTTACTGCAGATCTTGCAAATTAGCAACACTAATTTTAAAATATTCCATTCTTTAGATGAGGAAACATAAAAAAGTGCATAATTGTCAAACAAAGTGATCGTGGTGGAAATTCAACTTCCTTATGTAAGCTTATAATCCGAGCAATATTTTCTTGTGTTCAAGAGTGTTGGCACTTTAATTGACGATAATCAATGTCACTGCCAAAATAATTTTCAAAACCGTTAAGTTATAATACCTGGCTTAAGTTCAGACATACAGCTGTGGCCATATATATTCGCCACCCTTTTTTGTTTTTTATTCCGACGAATATATAAGAAATAAAAGAAAATTGATCGATGAAAATGTTTCATTGTGAGTGTATACAGATATATACAGATATTGCTTAATATTTGGTAGCTCCTCCCTGGGCTTTTATCACCGCACGAATTCGTCGGGTCATACTGCTCACTAAGTTGTAGCACTGTTCGGGGGTGATTTTATTCCACTCTTCGAATGTTTTTGTTTTTAAGCATTGCTTTGTGGTAGATGAGTATTTAGCTACATTTCGCTTTAAAATGTACCATAAATGCTCAATTGGCGATAAGTCCGGGGATTGTGCCGGCCATCCCAGGACCCGCACGTTATTTTCCTCGAACCAGCGCATTACTTCGCGAGATTTATGGCACGGTGCATTATCTTGTTGGAAGTAATACTCTGGCTCATCATTATCGAATAATTTTAACGCACACGGTTCCAGAACTTCTTCCAACATGTGGATGTACGTTCGACTGTTCGTTCGGCCCTCGCAGACGAACAGTTCTCCGACGCCTGTTGCACTCATGGAACCCCAAACCATTATGCTACCACCCCAAACTTGACAGTCGGGATGATAAAGTCTGGATCGAAGGCCTCTCCTCGCCTGCGTCGCACGTATTAAGGCGCAGGTTTACCACAAAGCTACCAACAAAGACATGAATACTGTTACATTTTGGAACCCATTAAAAAGAATAAAAACACTGTAGATACCAGGAATTGAATACAGAATACCGCAAATACAATAATTATGTATTACTTACCTCGATATTTGACTCAACCGTCCACATAACATTGGCCCAATTGTCAATGGTCCAGTCGCGGTGACTTTTAGCCCACAGCAGTCTCTTTTTCTTTTGTTGCGGAGACAACCGTGGTTTATGTCGAGCTTTGTATCCACCTAAATTTAATTCACAAAGGCGTCTTCTAACCGTGCGAGGAGAAATAGCGACATTATGTAGCCGGAAAAGCTCACTGGAAAGCTGTTTAGACCCTTTTTTCCGGTCTCGCAAAGACATCCGCTCTAAGACTCGCTCATCTCTGCTAGTTGTCTTCCTTTTGCGACCAGTTTTCGGTTAGTTTGTCAAAGATCCACTCTCTTTGTATCGTTTTATCGTCATTCTAACTGTGGATCGCGCACATTTCACTTGTCGGGCAATAGCAGACACCGACAACCCTTGCTTTTCTAACACCACAATTTGTCCTCGTTCTACCTCCGTCAATTCGCGTGTTTTCGGCATTACTATTTACTGCATACTATCGTATTACACAGACAAAATCACAGACACAATATCTCCACTCTAACTAGCTCAACCTTACTCTTACAACTTTTAAGAAAGACTGAAGAAATATTCAGAAATTACAATTTTACGTCTATTTTCTAATTTACTCAGAATGGCATACAATAAACCATTAAACTCTCATTACCAGGTTAAGTCCGTCATCGACCCTGGTTCTTAGAAATACAAAAATATTCGTGTAACACGTTCAAAACGAGAGTGGCGAATACATATGGCCACAGCTGTATATATTTATATTTGAATGCCATCTTCGACCTAGAAACTTTATATCACGGAATATACAAGCATGTATATATATTAACTTTCGTTTATAAATTTGTAATTCTTTTTATACCTGCAGCCATTAATACATGAAGGTTATTGTATTAATTAAAAATGTTAGTATTTAAATAGGGATTTTTTCTTCTTACGAACAAGAGCTGTAAATTCAAATACTACCGGAAACCGTAAATTTTTAATTTCAAAATCTAATTAAATTAAAATTTAGCATTAGTAATACTAAGGAAACTAAGCAGTTATTTTAAAATTAATGTAATTGATAATAAAATCGCGTTAGTATTAAACATTGTGTCTGCCTAGATATTAAAGGTAAAACTGGAGACTTTAATACATCAACGTAATTAAAGTAGCCATTTAAAATTTAAGTATGTAAAGAGCGATTTCTTCATAGGGTCTTCATGATGTAAACGGGAAACGCTCCCGTCTAGTGAACAGAAGCCGTAGGTTCAGATCCTATCGGAAACCGTAGCGAATTTTAATTTCGCAAACTAATTAAATTAAAATTTAACATTGATAATATCGAGGCAATTAAATTATTATATATACGTATACGTATTTATATGTGTATTTTTACAATAGAAAAAGTAAATAAATAAATAAATTTCACGACTATAAGAGCATTTAATTACAAAAATACACACATATTAGGTGATAATTGGATATCGATAGGGACTGTAAATTTAACCGGTATAGAGTGCAACTCGTCGTAGGCACTTGTTCCAGAGCTAATGCAAATATTACCTAAACCTAACCTTTCAATGAGACAATCGTTAATTTTTGTTTTAATAATATTTTCTTGGACAAAAATTTTAGGGCCTCACAAAAATGATAATGAATGCAAATAGGCTTCCCCAGTTAACGTTGGATGTATGCACGCCCAGTGCGTGATTAGGTCTAGTCATGGGCGAATCGAGTGAAATATCATTCGGTAAGACCGAACGAATACCCCTCGCTAGCCGAATGCAAAAATCGTTCTCGAAACCGAGTTTTACCGAATGATACGTAAAACTATTCGTTACGGAGGCATAATCCGAATATGAAAGAACTCGAAACGTTATAACTCCAGTAATTCTAACGACGGGGGCTGCTGTGTGTCAGAAACTCTGGAAACAGTGGACCTATCAAATATGTCATTCGCGGGCATTTTCACCGTCGGATTTGTCAAAATAATTCCATATGGATGAACGTATTTTTTGTGAATCCATTTTTTAAATATATACATGTACTATTTATGAACCAAATTTCGTTGGTTTTTAAAATAATGCTATTGATTGTTTTGAAAAAGTATTACAAATAACTCAGTGCTGCACATACAGTAAATAAAATTTAAAACTT
Source organism: Trypoxylus dichotomus (assembly GCA_023509865.1). Lineage (NCBI taxonomy): Eukaryota > Metazoa > Arthropoda > Insecta > Coleoptera > Scarabaeidae > Trypoxylus > Trypoxylus dichotomus. The sequence goes on from CM042081.1 coordinate 45,105,925, forward strand.
AGGTATGAAGCCGAACTCAAAGACTGCCAGGTAGGCACAAATATTTCTAAATAACAATAAATGGATGCTTAGCATTCAGTATGTGTGATATATTTTCTTGGATGCAATTACCTCTAATTGTTTGTAAATAAATTTATAAACTACTAGAAGTGGAGTCTTTGGCAATCTGCCGCAACGTTTATTTGTTCTTTCGTTGTTAACAGTGCGCTGGGCAAGCATTTATGCAAATATACTTATCAAACTTCACGTGGATTTATCCCCGTTATACGTGTTTTATTAATATTACATACTCATAATTCCCCATATATAGATGTACACGTTCGTACAAACGGCCTATATACATACACATTAAGTTTTTGTTTAATAATATCCTATGTAGAATTTGAGATCTCATTGATATTAGTACAACATAACAAAGTTAAAAGACGACCTGTATAAGTCGTAGACTGCAATCTTTAAACACGCACATCAACCCGCACTACGATGTCAGAAACAATCGCTTATTTTAAACGAACGGCTCTCGCTTAACCTGATTGGCTGAAAAAGGTTCCGATTCATTCTTATTTCGAATTCTAACTTCTTGACGAATACTTTTATGCAAATGATTTTGTATGTGAAACTCTTCGATTTCGAAAACAATTTTGGCATTCGGTTAGAGAGCAAGTATTCGTTTATTCTTACCGAATAATATTTTGATTCGATTCGCCCACCACTAATTAGGTCTGCAAGATTCCCGACAACGGACTTGGGTATCACTGTAAACAAATTGGTCCGATCGATTCTCTTATAATTCGAATTATTCCGTGTTGTCATTACAAACCGTTCGTTTTCCCATTTCCGATTGAAGTAGCTCCACTTCTGCAAAATCCCGTGGAAAATGTACGAAATTCGCACGGTTTCAGTAATCGCTGTAAAATTGTCTGCTAAACGCCGACGAGGACGACAGCGAATCTCCATACCAGAGCGAACAATACGAATTAAATCTTTATGAAAACGGAATATTTGCAATGTTGAAGCATCATGTAAGCGTAACATTCGTAGTGTTCGTATTTTCTCTCTGCAGCACTCCAAAGTTGCGATTCAGCTGCGTGAAGCTCGTGTTTTCAATTACAATAGGCAAGTTCATACAATCCTTTCCACTGCACTTCTACGATTCTGATTAAACTTTAAAACGTACGTTTTACGCTATTGTGTAAGAAGTACCGCTGCGTTTATTGGAAAGAAAGATGCAACGTTAATGTTTTATTTCACTTGAAATACAAATAAATTCTTTGATATCGTGTACTTTAATATATCGTGATATTGTTGCCTTCTCTCCGATATTATATATATTATATTATATATTATTATTTATTTATTATTTATATTATTATTATATATTATATATTGATGAATTTATTGATGAATTTATTGAAACTAAAAATTAAAGAATTAAATATGTCGATTCGATTTCAAACTTGAAGCAAATGAATACGTAGTTTTTGAGTATTTGTTGCGGTAATGTATTTATAATTGAAAATTATGTATAAAAGTATCAAGGTCATGAAGAGAAATTCAAAGAAAATTATGGAAACTTTTCTAAGTTTTTCAGTTATTAATTTTAGGATTTCCGTAAACCATTAGCAGTAAATCTGATTTAATTAAAAACTTCATTCATCAACTAGATCGAAGGTATGTTTCCTTTATAAGATTCATCATTTAATTTGCCTAAGAGTTTATTTTCTCAAGAATTTTTTAGGAGACTGTCAGGTCTGGTGAGCAAAACTAATATGGACAGTTATAAAGGGATAACCGCAATAGATTTGGAAAAGTAGTAGTAGTCCTACCTTAGTAACCAGCTGAATCTAATCTAGTTTAAAAAATATGTTTTTTCTTGCTTAAGTCATTATATGTTACTTGTGAGATAACGTTCCGAAGTAGGTCTCGTAGTTTCAAATAAATTTCACAAATTTATAGCCTACATATGTATATATTGTGTTGTTCAACTTCACTTTTCATTGTGAGCGAAATATCACACAACCGATCTTTTCAAATTTCAACGATCTTGAGATTTTTTCCGTTAAAAAGTTATATGTAAAGTACATCACGCAGTTTGCTTTTTAAAACTGTATTCAATTCATTTTTCGACAGATTAATATAATCGTCCTTCGCCTCTGTAAACCATCAGATCGTTAAAGTTATCCTGGAATGATTTCATATATACTTTTAGTCTATCTACTATTTTTCAATTTTATCTCTTACTTACTCTTTGTACGTAAACAATAAAAAGAAAACCGCAAAATCAATCGTTTCTATTATAATTTGACGTTATATCAGCCTTAAAAAAGGAAGGATAGCTGAGTTTGTACAATAGGATATAAACTTAAGAAACTTTTTTTTTCGGTTCAATGCAGGAGTGGGGAATATATTATTGTTGATTTTCATTATTTTTAAACAAATTGAAAAGTTCTAAATCATCGACATTTTAGCTGGCATGAATCAAATTATTAAACTTCCTTTTGCCAGTAGTACAGAGTGATTTCTAATGACTGACGATAACCTGGATTTTCCGCCTTCTTAAATTTTTTTTTAATCGTATGTCCATTATACTTTGCGGTGTCGGACTATTTATTTTCTTATTTTTATCTTCCACAGGTTCCTTTTCTGAGCCAGTTGTTTGGCTTTAATCCATCCCATACTTCTCTTTTCCAATGTTCTATACACCTGCTCCCTTCCAGGTGTTTCGGGGTCTACCTATTCTCTTTTTGCCCTCTGTTTTGGCTTCAAATGTGGTTCGATCTTCTTCCATTATGTGTAGATGTCCAAGCCATCCCAGTTGTCTCTCTTCTATGACCACTTCTACTGGTTTGATACCCAGACTATTAGTGATTGTCGTGTTTCTAATTCTGTCTCTTTTAGTTACTCCTTCTATTCTTCTTAGGAATCTCATTTCCATGGCCGTAACTCTACTTTTGATTCTATTCGTGGTTATCCATGACTCACTACCATATGTTAATGTTGGTCTGACCACTCTTTTATACACCTCTGTCTTTACTTTTTTTTGGTATTTCTTCTTTATTCAGAAACGAATTTCTCAATATGTTATATATTTTTGCGGATTTCCCTATCCTCTCATTTACCTCTTTCTCTATTCTCCCATTGTCTTCAATGATTGTTCCTAAGTAGTTGTAACTTTTAACTTGTTCCAATGCTTTTTCCCCGATTTTGATGCTATGTTTTCTTTCTTCTGCTGTTATTATCATTGTGTTTGTTTTCCTCGTGCTTATCTCCATGTTTATCTTTGTTAGTTCTTCTTGGTATATCTTCCAAGTTTTGCTGTAATGTCTCTTCCGAGTGTGCTATCAGTACCATATCATCTGCAAACATTAGTTCCTGTACGTTAATTGCATTCATTTTCCAGTTTCCTACTTTCATATTTTTTCCTTTTTGTTTAGTTTTGTTAACAGCGTCGTCTATTAATATAGAGAATAACAATGGGCTCAATATGCATCCCTGTTTTAATCCAATTTGCGATTCGAATTCAGCTGATTCTGCATTGGAAGTTCTCACCTTATTCTTATTGCTTTTATACAATGCTTTAATCATCTCTATCATTCCTTTCTCTAAACCTCTCCTTTCCAAGCTCTACCATACATCTTCTCTTCTTACCCTATCAAAAGCTTTTTTAAGATCTATAAAACATATATGTATTTCCTTTCCTTTCCCTATTAGTTTTTCTCCTAATTGTCTGATTAGAAATATTAAGTCCTGGGTGCTTCTTCCTTTTCTAAATCCATGTTGAGTATCTTCTAGTGTTGTTTCCAGTTTCTCTCGGAGTCTTTTTTCTAGTATTCTTGTCAATATTTTTCCTGGGATGCTAGTTAATGTTATTCCTCTATAGTTTGAACATTCCTTAGAGTGTCCCTTTTTGTATATTGGCATAACTATTCCCATATTCCATTCCTTAGGTATTTCTTTTTTTATTATGTTGTTTAAGGGGTCAAGTAGTTCTTCGTTACCTTTGTCTCCCATATATTTTATCATTTCAGCTGTGATTCCATCCTCCCCGGCTGCCTTTCCTAGATTTAATTTGCTAACTGCTTCTCTGACTTCTTCGTCGCTTATTGGTGTGATGCGTTCATCGTCGTTTTTTGTTTTATTCTATTTTTATAATATTTATCCGTCTTGTTTTATTTTAGTTAGTTCTTAAAAATACAGTTTACAACGTTCCATTATCACTTTTTCCTCAGTCAGTATATTTCCTTGGTCATCCTTTATATTTTTCAATATCGGCGCCTTCTTCTGTCTGTCTCAATTGTTTTATTGTTCCGTAGAATAACTTTTGGTTTTCTCTTAAATTTTTATTTATTTTATTTATTTTTATCAGGTTGATTATTTGGTTCTGAACTCCTGCCCAATAGTGTCGCAATATACATAGATTGATGCATAATAAAGTATTTATAATAGAACTTCAAAAAATCTCTGTATAAGCTTATAAAAGTGTACTTAAAGAATGATATTGGCTAATAAACAAAATGAATATAAATAACGAATAATAAATAATGTGCCGCTTAGGACATTGACAGATAATATCAATGGCAACACCCTGTACATGTGAAATGCTCAAAAATCCACAGGGGAAATTTAAAACATTTTCAGTCTTTGAAAGTCACTCTCCATAATGTTTTGTACAAATTTTTGAACTGTAGCTACAATTACCCCTTTGTACTGTAGAAATTTCTCTAATTTTTTGTGGAATAGTACATATAGTTCGATCAACACTGATTACATTTCTATGTAGATTGTAGCCATTCTTTGTGGAAAGGTAAAAAAGTACGATGTCCTCCAAGAGACTAGACACAGTTCTTATCGTTAAACAAAATTAATGTCCTTGATTATCACAATTTCAAATACAGTGCTCTGCATAAATAAGTAATCATTACACATTTTTAAACGATTCGCTTTAGCATTAATTGCGAAGGTAATGAATCACTTAGTTATTTAATGCGTGTTTAATCACGTCAATTATGTATTAAGTTATTTAATGTTTTTAGATTACCGCGTTGTCCCTCCTCGACGTACCCTTTATGAAATCATTTATAAATTTAATAAATCCTGGCGGAATTCTGTCCCACTCTTCATGCAGGCCATCGAATAGATTGTTTACGTTTGCTGGCGATCTTCGGTAGTTCCATCACAAATTGAGCTTAAGGTAGCCAAACCAACGTTCTGCAAGTAGCTTATTATTTCGGAAATTCTCACCAATAAGACACTGTCCTGTAGGTGCCGCTTGTTCTTGTAGGTTCTACAAGTATACCTTTTATGCAACCCCAACACTTACACGGAGCTTCTATCGTGTTCTGCTCTTGTTTGTACGCACAAGAGATTACACCCCTTACCGAAACATCTTCCCAACGTATTGTCTCGTCTTATTGCCAAAGATTTTGAACTTCCATTCGTTGGTCCATAGTACCTGGCTCCAGTGTTCATTTGTCGAGTGTATGAGTGATTTTTGACATAAAGCTTATTTTAAGCCTAACTTCTGGAAACCTGAACCCTAACGCCTTGCTTGCTGTGGCTGGATGAACTCGCAACGTGTGTTGCAAGTTTTGTTCTAATTGGGATAATACCTGTATTCAATGTTTTAAGGAAATGATCTGCACATATTGTGCTTCCCTTTCTTTAATTTTTTTTGATGTCATTGGCTTTTGCTCTATTTGTGTAAATAAATAACCGTTTGTCTATCTTCTATAGATACTTTTGGCATCTCACTACTATGAACTTATATTTAACTTCTACAACATTTCCTTTATTTTATTCTAGAAAAGATTCTCACTAAGTTAAGGAACTTCATAGTCGTTCTGTTAATGTATCAACAAGGGTTGGACCTTAATAAGTTACAAGTTCTACTTTCAATTTAACGAATTGTTTTCGAATACCATGCGCAGTAAGATTAGCAAAGTACATAGATAACAGGATACATATGATAAAATTATATTAGAGAATAACAGAGCATATCAAAGAATAATACACACTTATTTATGGGCAATACTATATGTGGACTTAAACGATACTAACAACTATCTCTAAGAGGTTGTTAATATTTATATCTTTATTACTTTTGCTTGAGCAAACACTTAACTTATGATAAACTCGAAAGCATTTACAGCAAATTCCAAAATGTACGGCATACTACTACTAACACCATGAAATTAACAAATATTGTTAATTACTAGTAAATTATAATTTTAAAAGGCAGTGGAAGGACTATTACCTTCGATCTAGAAAAGAGTAAAAATTGTTTAGTTTTGGTGCAAAACAACTAGAAGGCACCTTGAGACCATTACCAGAAACTTTCGTAAAGCACAAATGTACAATACAAATCTGGTCCGCGTAAAAACCTCAAATTTCGCAATTTAATGATATTTTTTCTGTTATTCTAGCTCCTTTTTTGCAAAAACTTAGTAAAGCTTCCATTCTATCTCAAATTACAAGCGTAACATTCTGAATCCTTTAAAACAGAATACATGCCCGAGATATATTTTTACGCTCGAAAACCTATGGAATCCGAAATATTTGACGGAATTTTGCGTGTCATAATTTGAACCGGAGGCGCTCCTTCCGAGGCGACAATCTAACAGAAATTCCCAATTAGAGGATTGTTTTCGTCTACTTTCCTCTCTCGACGCTTTTCTAGTTTTCGACGGCTTCCAGCGAATTGAAGAGGATGACGAAAAATAAACAACATTCCTTTCCCCTGAGGACCACCTTCGCAACCCTTAGCCGAAGGTTCCGGAACAAAGACAAGCTCAAAAGGTAAATGCATCCCCTCTAAGATAAAAAAAAAATACATCCGGTTTTTTGTCGAGCAAAGAAATCCCATAGTAATAAGACGAGGTGAAACTAGCTAAAAAAACAACAGGCACGGTTTGTTTAATATTTTTGCAAGAATTTTGATTATTCCAGTTTCATTTCCGTACCTTAATTAGAGGGATTTTTCTTCTGTAAACGCTTATTATATTACCTAGATTAAATTTGGTACGAATGCGATATTTTAATAAATAATCGTCCCAGTAATGTCGTTTGCGCTCCATTATTTAGATGGTTTTGAAGATAAAAATTATTGCGATTTTTTTTTTTGCAAAAATGGCATCGTTGCAAATTTTTAGAGGAATGAAGAGGTACTAAGAATGTATGTACACTACTGTCAATATTAGTTCGGACACTCGAATAAATTAAAAAAGAACGACAAAACAATCAAACTCGTTTTTCCAAAACTTAAAATTTTTATTGCGTTTTCTTAATAGCGATAAAAATTAAAGTCCGAATTAATATGGACAGTAGTGTACGTTTTAACTTACTTGTCGATGTCCAATACGAAAATGGTTTCTGAATAAGAAGAAAACTACGTTACTTCTTCAAAATGATTATCTACTAGATATAACCACGACTGCGAGTTCAGTGTTAATCTATTCCAAGGCCAAGTTTGTTATTAATAGAATTATAAGTAGAACTACTATTACCTCTAACATAATCATAGAGCTTATTAAACATAATAACTAAATAATTATGCTGGTCGCAATTACAATTTCATTCTCCATTTTTAGACGTAACAAGCAGCACGTGGTAGCAGAGTTCTGTTACACCTGCGTGCAATGATTAATAGTACCAATCGGCCCATATGTTTAGCGTTTCATGCTTTATATCATTGAAATTTGTGAACGCTCTGTTTTTCAATTAAAATCCTGTTTGCGCAATGTGAGAATTTTACTATACTCGTTCCAATTTTGTGGTTGAACGATCAAGCGCCCTCTGCAACTCGAGCGGCTTTCGTTATTTATCAATTCATGCGGATACTGCAAATTCGCTTCGGTTTTTTTTGTTGTCAGCCGCCAGTATAGTAAGGAAAACACTTTTAACAGGTGTATATATTCATATTTTTGTATTTCATGTGTATATATATATATATATATATATATATATATACAGTCAGCACTCGATCACCGATCGCATATATTTACGCCGTCCGGATCCAGAAGAAGATGAGCGACATCTCGTCGAAACGGTCCCTTTCGGACCAACAACACACGTGGCCAGAAACCCAGGGATATTATTGCACATCCCTGTCCCAAGAATAAATGTCCCAGAAGCTTTACAAAACCTATGAAACTCATACTCCAGGAAGTTCTGGAGTATCCATCTCATAGCTCGCGTACTACTTTCTTGTGTTGGGATATTAATACAACTTCTGAAAGGATAGCAATTCAATTTGAACATTTGAGTTTTTCGAATCGTTTGACTAACATTTCAGGAGATGTTAGCAGCAGGAAAGATCGTATTCAGCGATGAGTCGAAACTAGAAGCCATGACCGAAAGAGCTCCTTCTGAACGATACGGTGAAACCCTCTCCTTCACTTATGGTATTTTCCTGTTTATCAGTTGAAGGTCCTGCACCACTGTATTTTTGCCAAGATACCATGAATCAACATCAATATAAGCGTGTATTGGAGGATGTCTTGATTCCGTATATCAATAATTTAGAACCGAATGAAGGTCCTTACACATTCATGTACGAAAAGGCACCTTGCCACATGGCGAAATTCATCCAAACTTTTTTGGAAACGCATGGTTTGCCAGTGTTAGCTTGGCCGGGAAATTCTCTCCACTTGAATGCAGTTGAGAACGTGTGGGGTGCACCACAATTAGACAGTATGCCAGAAAGAATAAGAGCAATTATACAGGCCAAAAGAGGCATTAGAAAATATTAGTTATATAACACATGGGCTGAAAAGTCCCAGGCCTAACAAAGAAAACACGTTTTTTTTGGTTCAAAATTAGCTTTATCCATCAACGTAATCTCCATCAAGAGCAACGCAATCATTCCAGCGCCGCTCTAACATTTCAATACCACTTTTGTAGAACGATTTATCTTTTGCCTCAAAATAGTCCTCAGTTTCAGCGATAACCTCTTCATTCGTGCGAAATTTCTTACCGGCGAGCATTTTTTTAAGGTCTGCGAACAGCCAATAGTCGCTGGGAGCCAAATCTGGCGACTACGGTGGATGTGGGAGCAATTCGAAGTTCAATTCATGTAGTTTTGCCATTGTTTTGATTGACTTGTGACACGGTGCGTTGTCTTGATGAAACATTTTTTTTCTTTACCATATGCGGTCGTTTCTTTGCAATTTCGGCCTTCAAACGCTCCAATAACGCTATATAATATTCACTGTTGATGGTATTTCCTTTCTCAAGATAGTCGATGAATATTACACCACGCATATCCCAAAATACCGAGGCCATAACCTTTCCAGCCGATTGTTGTGCTTTCGGGCGCTTTGGACGAGATTCACCAGTTGCTGTCCACTCAGATGACGATCGTTTTGATTCCGGAGTGAAGTGATGGATCCATGTTTCATCCATTGTCACATATCGATGCAAAAATTTCGGTTTATTACGTTTAAACATGGCCAAACACTGCTCAAAATCATCAACACGTTCTTGTTTTTGGTCAACAGTGAGTAAACGCGGCACCCACTTTGAACGGAGCTTTCTCATAGTTAAATGCTCATGCAATATAAAGCCAATACGTTCTTTTGATATCTTTACGATGTCAGCTAAGTCACGCAACTTCACTTTTCGATCATTCAAAACGATTTTGTGGTTTTTTTTTATGTTTTCTGGTGTTACCGCCTCATTTGGACGTCCACTGCGTTCTGCATCATCGGTGTCTCTACGACCACGTTTGAAGTCAGCAAACCAACGTTTTATTGTTGTTTCTGATGGAGCGGAGTCCGCGTAACACTTTTCAAGCCATTGCTTCGCTTGTACGGTATTTTTTCCCATCAAGAAGCAGTGTAAAATTAAAACACGAAATTGTTTTTGATCCATTGTTTTGAAAATAACAAAAGTAGCGTGACTCTTAGCACAATAACTCACAAACTAATGAATAGAATATCATGAAATTTTAACAGCTGTCTTTTGAACGTTGGTACTAACTGAGAGAAAGGTGACTGTAATAAGACTAGCGTCATCTATGTGTTAGGCCCGGGACTTTTCAGCCCATTTGTTAGTTGGGACGATGTCTATAAACAGTTCTGAATAAACTTATGCTTGTAGAATACATTTTTAATTATGTATTTGAACAAAATCGCTATTTTACCAAGTGGCCCTAATAAATTGGAGAGGGACCGTACAGAAATTTCGACACAAAAAGGATTAAATTTGTAGTTGGTAAAGTAATAATAGAAACGTCTGATTTAGTTGAAAAAATTGATGTAAATGGAGATTTCTTTTAAATTCTACTAATAAAAATCGCAGTCTTTGAGGTTACCAAATAATCCAAGTATAGTATCATTATATGCTATCAAAATGTTCTGATAATAAATACAGAAAGAATTCGAGTGAGTACGAGGAAGAAGAAATTTCGTATGGCAGGTGTAACTTAACTACAATCTTCCGCAGGATTTTTAAATGGAAAATAAAACATTCATACGAACAAATTCAGACCTTATTTGATTTCAATGGATTTAAATAATCTCATTGAAAGGCATATAGGGACATTTAATTCAGATAAGACATCTATGCTTGCTCCATATGGAACTGCATTTTCGATTTTCCTTATACGTAATATTTTATTTCGAAGAATGCTTTAAATTTTGTGGATAATACTTAAGATTACAAAGTAGTTGTATGTAAATATGGATAATATATTACTTTTTCTTGAAACCGTTGATTTTTAATTTTAGCGCTAACCTTAATTACAAACACAAATTTAACGTAAAACTTTCAAAAGTTCATATTTCACATTATTTATTATGCATTATTATTTATTTATGCCTAAAATTTTACCGTAAAACAACATTCGGCGAGTTAAATTCGTATAGCAACACACGTAAAATTTGGTATAAATTTTAAAATTATACACGCGTCCTTCAAGGTTTTTAATTTTTAAATAAAGCTACCGCAGTAAATAATTATGTAATACACCAAGATGTTTGAAATTCTTTACGCTTCGAATCACGTTATATTAAAGTATAACGCGATGATGTCAGGCTTTATAAAACTAATGATTTAATAGCTGTTTTAGGTTACAAGATTTTATCGGCATAATATGTAGATGGTCTCCTTAATTAAATTAAAAAAAATTAAATGTTTATTAATGCACTACACTACCGCTCAAAAGTGTTTAGGCACTCTCACTGACAGCAAAAATGTATAAAAACTCAGCAAAAATGTTAATAATATTTATTTTTATGTACAGATACACGTACATGAATAAAAATATATTAAATAAATGTGAAAATTAAAATGTTTAATTTAAATTTTGCTTTCATCTATGTGACCTCCTCTTGATTTAATAATTGCAACACACAATCGAGGTATTCTCGCAATAAGTTTTGCCAGAATTTCTTGTGTTATTGAGGTCCAACTCGCAATTTGTTCCACACGTCAGTAGCTGATGTCGGAGCCGATTTCCGTACTTCCCGGCCTAGTTCTTCCCATAGTAACTCGATTGGATTCAAGTCGGGGCTCTGAGGAGGCCATTCCATAATTTTGAGAGTTCCTTCCTCTTCTAAATGGCGTAAATAGTCTTTACATAATTTAGAGGAATGTTTTGGGTCATTATCTTGCTGGAAGATAAAATTTTGATCCAAAAGTCGCATTCCGGGAGGTATTAATTACGTGGTTCTCCAAAATTTCGCGGCAGCCTTTTTTTTTTTAATATACCGTCAATTTTCACAATGTGCCCTACACTAGTGCCAGCAGAACAGCCCCAAATGATGATAGAACCTCCACCATGCTTCACGGTAACAGCAATACACTCTTCTCTGGCACGTTCACCCACAGATCTTCTTACGAATATGCGTCTTCGGGTTCCGAACAGCTCAAATTTGGACTCATCCGTTCATAGGACGTTGTTCCACTCTTCTATGGTCCAGTGTTGGTGTTCACGAGCCCATTTAAGTCGCTTTTGCTTGTTTTGTTTGCGTAGTAATGGCTTTTTCATCGCAATACGTCCATGGAGCCCGGCTTTCTGTAGGCGACGTTTGACTGTAGAAACACTGACTAGTTTTTGGCGACCAAATTCTGCGGTGATTTCCGGGGCTGTTTTGCGTCTATTTAACTTGCTGGTAACCACTATTCTACGATCATCTGCAGATGTTGTCGTTTTTAACCTTCCACTCCGTCTTTTATTAAGAAAACTGCCAGTTTCCCGATATTATTCTACGTTATAGTCAACCGTAGCGTGGTGTATTTTCATTTTTTTGCTAATTTGTCGATTACTTATGCCACTCTTATGTAACCTATTATAAGCGCACGTGTTTCCGTACTAATTTCTCTTCGCGGAGACATTTTAAGAAATTGTCACACGATATTTCGCTCACGACGTGAATAGAGTAAATACCACACTGCAACTGACCATAGGTTACAGATTTTACTATAATCTTCTGGGAAGGTAATTTAAACATTATTCCCTACAATCTAACATATGACTAAATTTACCCAGTAAATTCAGAGGGATTTTTAGTGTAATTGCACCGTAATAAACAATTTATGGTAATCCGACCAAGTGCAGGTAAATGATAGTAAACCTTATGCGATATAATGTGTGTTTATCTTACTGAACCACATTTTAAATACGTATTTCATTTTATTATAATGTTTATTTGGTAAACATAATACTATATGAATAATCCATGAAAACAGGGGTGCCTAAACACTTTTGAGCGGTAGTGTATGTTTGAAATACAGAAATAGTTCGTTAGACTTATGAGATTTTTGTTTCGATGTAGTATTAATTAGTTATTTCAACTATTTCTAGGGTTTGGATTTTGAAAATCTTCATTTGTCTATTATATTATTCAAATGTAATAAAAGCCATTTTAGCAGATATATATGTGAATTTAATTAATTTAATGTATTTAACCATATAACCTTACACATGTAGGTACATACTAACTTGTTTGTGTAATGAAACAAATCTGTAATTTTCCGTTGCATAGTTTTCGCACGCCAAAACTGTTTTTCCATATCAATTTCTAATTCTCTCACTTTATCAATAATTGGAGGTGACGTTTCTCGCTGTCTATAATAAGTTTTTAAAAGTGTTATGGCACTTACAGCTTCTTCGTTTGTCGGTACGTGTTCTGCTTTGTCGCATGAATCTTCTTCCTCTTCGATTTCATTATCGTTTTCGTTATCCCGCCGTTTATGTCCTCCACGATATCAGAATCTGAACGCATTCCCGACGTAATAAGGCAACTGTCCACGGATGCAAAGTCGTCGAAACAAAACTGGTTTTCGTCACTCTGATTTCGCTGCCACTTTTTAATAAGTTCACATAACGGAACGTCATCTTCATTTAAGTTGTCACAAACTGGATTATTCATTAACCTTGAATGACTAAAGCAGTTTCCTATAGTCTTAGAGGTTATACTACGCCAAGCCTTCTCTAAAAAGTCCAACTCGTCGGGAAGTGAAACTGCACATGGTGCGTTCTTGTCCATACCCGTAATAATTTTCTGCGGAAGAAATTTTCTGTTAAAACATTTTAAGCTTCTTATTACGCCTTCTTTATCCCATTTTCGAATTTCATTTTCAAAGATTTCTGAAGTCATCCATGCTCTTTTGTTTGCGCAGTAATTTGTTGGGAGTGTTTTTATCTTTTTGAAGCAGCGTGGCTTTTTTGACTTTCCTATGACAAGAATTTTACGTTTCTCCGTACCGATCATATTAGCACACACAATGCAGTTACCCGTTCTTTGGCTAGTTTACCGCCTACACATTTTCGCCTTTAAACCTCAGAGTCTTATCTGGAAGAAGTTTATAAAAAATTCCCGTTTCGTCGCCATTGTAAATTTCATTGTCTTCATAATCTTGTCTTAATTTAGGCCACACTTCATTCAGCCTCGTCTCTGCTTCTGTCATATTAACACTTTTCGTTTCACCGCTCACTTTTCCGAACGTCATTCAATGTCTCCGTTTGAAACGCTCCAGCCACCCATTGCTGCACTTAAAATTTGTGTCTCCAAATAAACTTCCTAATTCTTCGGCGTTTTGCATAAGCAGTGGTCCATTAACGGGTAAATTTGCACTTCTACTTTGCTTAGAACACGTAATAAGCGCTTCGTCGATTTCAACCTTTCGCACGATCGAATTTTTTGTGACTTTTTTTCCCTTTCACAAAGGTATTCATGATTTTATTCTTATTTCTCACAATTGTACAAATCGTAGAATTAACCAACCCAAATTTTCGATAAAGAAATCTCGATGTTTCACTCGCACGATTCAGAAGAAATTTTTTACAAACTTTGCCTGGCGCATTGCAAGAAACGGTAATATTCTTGGAATCCCCGACCGCTCGAACGTTTGCAGGCTAGGCAAATTACAAGAAATCTTAATTCAATGAACGGTAATATTCTTTGAATCCCCGAACGGTCGGCTGCAGGCTAGGCAAATACCGGGAATTGAGCCATAAATGATAATATATAATATACCTCAAGTGGTAAATATTTGTCGTTATATCAGGGGTTAATGACGCTAAAACCGCGATTTTCCCTGTACGTTTGAATAGTAAAGTACGGGACCGCTTAAAATTTGACGCTAAAAAAGGAATGTCGTTACAGCCGAAGTTGTTATAACCGGGTTCTACTGTATAAGGAAAAAGCAATTAAATTGGATTAGAGAATTAATGGAGATAGGACACTTAAAAAGGAAGAGAAGGGGAAGACCTAGGAGGAAATGGAGCGACCATATAGAAAATATGGGTAGATGAAAGGGAAAAAACTTAGAAGAAATGAAAGCAAGGGTAAGAAATAGAAGAGAGTGAAAAAATGGATACAAGAAGAATCGAAATTCTCATCCGATACCTGAAAAGGTATAAGGATGTGACAAGAGGATATACATTTCCTGATAAGAGCTGAGATCAACATAATTTGAGAGATGCTCCTACAACAACACAAGTATCTTATTCAGTTAGCCTTAATTAAACTTGCCCCTTTCTTTACAGCATTCTGCTTTGACCATTGCTTCTATTGTATGAAAAGAGTTTTCCAACATGTTAATATGGATGTATGTATGCGTTTTTGTATTACCGTGGTTGTATTATTCATATTTTAGATGGAATCCATTATTACAGATAAATATATATAAATAGACAAGCAACTAAATAAGGGTAATTAAGAGGAGTTCAAAGTATCTTATTTCCTTTTACTCTTGAAACGTATGCGGTTAACTGGAGCACCATCGCCGTAAACAACCTCTTACCCCATCCTTCCTTTCGAAGATTTATGAAAGTTTTAATGCGGCAATAATTATTTCCAATCCCCGATCCATCATCACATCTCGTCGAATCCTCTTCACCCATCGCCGAATGGATATTGATTATGCCACCTGTGGTATCGTTGCGGCGCAGGCGCAAATCTCGAAATTCGCGATTCCTTATATTCGCAGAAGTTTTCGTCGGATTCCCCTTGCGGTAGGTCCGTGCGCGTCATGTTCCTACTTGGAACGAACGGTCGACGTTCCTCCAGATTTCCATCGACATCGCGCCCCAGCAAAGTGCGAAAATCCGACTCGAACGCATCCGTATGAACGCTGAGGATGTAGCCATCGAGCTCCGGCATCCTGCGATCGTACGTTTCGGCGAACGATGCCATTAGGACGTAAACAAAACGGTGGAGGGTAAGTCTAACGTATAGATATGAATCCCTCGTATATACGTTTGTTGTTCCGTTTACTTGCTTATCAAATTACCTATCTCTTCTTTCGCACCGTGAAGGAAACAGAACTGTATAAATGGTCCGTAAATTTACTGGTGAATGGTCGTTTTAACACCGGTTGGAGCGGTAGCGTTGATTATTTTACCCCGTTTGGGGCTTTGCTTTAGTCGCTAGTCGACAGCTCGTTGCTGAAAATAGATCAGCCGGGTTTCACCCTCATCGTGTATAGCAACATATGGCTTATTTATTTATCACGTTGGCTTTGTTATTGTAACTAGAATATTATCTAGACTATGAGAAGATGAGACTAAATAATCATTTGGAGGAAATATGAGTTTTTTTTAGAAAGTACACCATGTTATATGCATTTCAAATAAATCCAAAAGATTTGCTACTGCAGTGCTGCGCTGTTATTATTAGAATTAACTTGAGCAAGACATCCTACGTTATACACTAGGGTGACAGGATAAAATAGACACCTACTAATTAAAAAAAAGATACTATACTCGTTATATATAAAAAATATTTTAAAATTTTTAAATTAGACTAATATTTTGTCGATCCACCGTTACTTGCTATTAAATGATTAATGGTGTCTTCTGGAATATTTAACCACTCTTCTGTAACAGCTACCACGAGTTCTTCCTTATTGCTGGGTTTTCGGGGTCGTTTCGCCATATTTGGCTGAATTATGTGCCAAACATTCTTTATCGGATTTATGTCTGGTGATGGTAAAATCTGAATCCCTTGTTCCTCTTTCCATGCGGTTGTTGTCCTTGCTTTGTGCCACGGTGCTCCATCCTCCATAAAAGTGGCGTCTTCTTTAGATAAAATGGCGTTGTCGAATATCGGTAGTAGTCCTTCTGTTAATATTTGGATATATTTTACCGCATTTATATTTCCGTCGCAGATTACTAATTGCGATCTTCCACCATATCATATCGCGCCCCACACCGTGATGTTCACACCGCCGTATTTCACCGTCTGATGCAAAAATTTGTCGTCCAGTTACTGTGACGAACGTCTCCATACTCAAGTACGACCACTATCACTGAATTGGCAGTATCTGCTTTCGTCTGAAAAAAATGACAGACCCCCAAAACTCTTCGGGCTTCGTTCGCATTTCGATTGCCCAAGCCATTCGGCGCCGTTTTTGAAACGCCGTAAGGAGAGGTTTATCTTTGCCACCCTTTTATACATCCTCACACTGTGAAGGTATCGCAGAACGGTGCGCTGACTTTTCTGTGAACTTGCCGCAAGCTCAGCTGTACTTTTTCGCGGTTCTCTTAACACTTCGCGTAGAAGCACCCTTTCACTTTTTTCAGAAGGTCCGGCACGACCTGGTCTCGGCTCCACTGTTGTTTCTTCCTTGCGTTTAAATTGTGTAATCACACGGTTAACTGTGGACAGTGGAATATTTAAAAATTTACTTATTTCACGTTGCGAAACGCCGCGTTCACTCTGGCCTACGATGCGACCCCCGGTGAAATCGCTAATATCACTCGAACCTTGTAAGCGAGGCATATTTGTAACGATACTAAACTATGACGAATTCCTTCCGATACATCTACTCCTACCCTAATGACAAGAGAAAGTTCTTAATTCGTCCTTAGAATTTAGCTGTTTACATATTTATACCGCTTTACCTGGTGTCTATTTTATTCTGTCACCCTAGTGTAGATCCATTTGCTTTTTCATCAATAACTAAGTGACTTCAACTTTTCGAATGAATTCGGATATTGATGAATTCAACTTATTATTGTTATTATGGTTTGTAGACAGCTAATTTTACCATCTACCGCACCCTAACCTCTAAGAGACTCTATTCCTAAAACCACATTCGCCCAGTCCTCTCTTCTGTATAGCTTCCTTAATTCCTTTTCCCCAACTTCTTCCAGACCTTTTGTGATAATCTATCCTGGTCCATTCTCCCCTCATGTGGCCATACCACAATAATAGTTTCTGTTCTATTTCATGTATTAATGCGGAAACCACTCTGTTCATCTAAGTCTCACTTGTTTCCGTTATTCTAGATTTTACTATTCGTCCATACGGTCTGCACATAGAAGATGTAACACTAATTCCTCTTTCTCGCATTTCACTTTGCTGCCTTTCTTGGGTATAGAATTTACGTATGCGATTTTCCATTCTTCTTGGACATCACTACCCTATAGATAGGATGTAAACAACCTAGGAACTGCTTCTAATGTTGCGATTGGGGAATTTTGAATAAGTTCAATGGACAAACCTCTTGGACCCACCACATTTTTTCATAGTTTTCATTGCCTCGATAACTTCCTTCACCGTTACTTCTCGTCTCATTTGTGTAATCTTCTTCCCTAAAGTTATTTATGTCTTCTGTTAATAAAGATTCATAGTACTTCTTCCAGCTATCCATTCGTATTGGATTTATAGATTTCCCTTTCCTTGTACTTTTCTTCGGTGTTCTCAAGGTTGTCTGCGCTTATCTAGATTTTGATTCTGCTATAAGTTTGTCCACCTCATCACAATTCTTTTCCCAACAATTATTCCTGACTTTCCTTTTTCTCCATAATTGTATCTCATATAGATTTTTCTGGCCTTCGAATCTTGAGTTGCCAGACACGTCTGATATGCTATTTTCTTTTTATTTACCAAATACTTTAGAGTACCATTCCACCAAGCATCGCTTGTTCTCCTGATTTTCTTGCTTCTTTGCCCAAACAAAATGAATCTAACTTCTGGATATTAAATACCTTGCACCTATACTTATTTTCTTTTTTGAGCAAATCCTAATAATCTTAAATTTAGCGAAATGCAATTTTATCTTTATCCAGAATTTATATTACCCTCAGTGATGTGGATGCAATAATTTATTAATTTTTTTGGAATCATTGAACCCTTCTACAAATTTTTACACGTCAAGTATTTTTGTGTACAACTTCTTTTGATATTGTTGACTGCTACCATAAAAGTGAAACCATCAGAGAGAGAAATCTAGACTGCGTTTGAAGATAGACCGTCTGATGGTTAAGTGGGAACGTGAGGAAACGTGCCATCTTTAATTTGGTATTGGAAGGTTTTCAGACTTAATTGCTAAAGTTAAGTTGTGCTGTATCATTATCATTACAAAAACGTTCTGCCTGGTGTTCATGTGAGTTGCTCCGACCCCCACCATTACTTATAGGGAATTATTGAACCTGCATATTTTAGGTTATCTTCGAAATCTGAATTGTTCGATTTTTCAGCAACATTGTGCACGTTCCTATGCAGCAAGTCTTAAATTTCTTATCGCCATCTGTTGCTATGAGCTCCCAAGTCTCACGGTTATCCATGCGGCTTCAGAAATCAGTTGTATCTGTCGGCATCTCCCCTTTAGTTACTAAGGAATGTAGAGATAATATATAAAAAATATTTACTTGCTGACAGGGATTTTTTTCAACAGTAGAAAATCGCCGTTGTGATCCCTATTTTCAAGTGTGTGAAAATAGAAACCTTGCAGGGAATTGCCGATTTTTAACTTTGCGTTTTTTTAGTAAGGTATTTAAATCGCATCGTGTTAAAACAATTCTTATAAACGAACAACATGATTTCTGCAAAGGTAGATTTACTGAATCAAGCTTAGCGTGTTATTCTGGATTTTTACTGGATTGTTTCGATCGACAACAACAGGCTTTTACTGTTTCTACAGATTTTAGCAATGTATTTGACGGAGTCGATCAGATTTTGCCCTTAAATAAATTAGTCAGTGATGGAGTTGGTGGATCCCTTTTTATTGGTTATATTTGTATGTAACAATACATTTCCCTGTACGGTTTTTAACACGATTATTTTTAAGAAACTTCTGGGGTACCGCAGGGTTATTTTCTTGGTCCACTTTTATTTAATATTTATATTAATGATGTTATACTGTATTTCCATCGTTGTAAAATCGTCTTTTATGCAAACGACCTGTCTCTCCAGTGTAAACTATTTTAAAATTCAATCTTATTTTAACCGATTTTCAAAATTTTGTGGAATTTATAAAATACTTTGTAATCCAAATAAGTACTTTGTAATTACGTTCACTAGAAATTAAAATATTAATGAAATTAACAGTCACAGTTTAAGGAGGGCAGAAGTTAAAGACTTCAGGATTTGGCTTTTTTGCACACCTTCAGAACTTTAAGTTTTATAACAAAGCAATCAAAACATTTCACTAACAATAAGTGTTTCTTAAAACTTTATTTTGTACTCATTTTAGTAGAATTAACTATGCTTATGTCTTATGGAGCCCAAGATACATTATCTATAAACATCGAATAGAGTCGGTATAAAGCAAATTCTTGAGTAACAACGATTATATAATTCTTCGACAAAGATTTAATTGCCCGTCACTGAAGGCGTATACATCATTACACGATGTGATCGTCTCAGTTAAATATAAACGAGAAAATGTCTCTCAAAATTCTCCTGTTAGTGTGTGATGCTAACGATCAACACCCTTATACTGATATTGATTTTGATTTGTTCAATGCGTCTATAAATCTAATTTTGATCTAGATTTAATTTTTCATTTTTCTTTTCTTTTGTAATACGTTTTTGACTGGCAAATCTATGTTTTCTCATTTTTCTACTCATTTAGAATATTTTGCATTCATTAATGCACAAAAACTAATACATTATTAATCAAAAGCAAATCTCTATGCAATGCGGTGCATTTCATTAATTATATTTCCAAACTCGTTCTTTATCGCCACGCGTATGAAGCATCGGTGTTTTCCATTTAAAATCATAACTGAAAGTGTGGTAAAAATAGCATGTTTACTGCAATGGAAAAACTCTGATTGTCATAAATAACGTTACGCCTACGTTTTGATAACAAACCAGTGTAAATACTATAATCTATTTCCGTCTGATTCATCTCTTCTGATCAAACACTTACACCTTATTTTTCATTTCCCTACTTATTTATAAATCTTTTCAATAAATGCCATTGTATTAAGCCGCGATAAGAAATAAAAAACTTTAAATATTTATTTTATATATATATATATAATGGTATCATTAACTATATTTCCAAATAACAAAATTACGTCAGTGGTACCTTTTTTTTCCTAAGTCGATTAGCAGATTTTTTTGAAAAGTCACAGGATGGTCTAATTTTTAGGTATACAGCGCGCATATCGCTCTTGCTTTATTTTAATTTGAAATGTATCTTTGCCCAGAAGAATTGATTTACAACCCCCTAAAAAGTTTAGTCAAAAATGACGTAAAATAAATAAAAATTCTTAACTAAAGAATATATAATGCAGGGTGGCGCAGGGGAACGGGAAATTTTGAAATAACGTCATTTCCACGAATAAATTCATAAAACTAGTAATTTATTAACGAAAGTGCATGTATGCGGCATGGTCATTTATATTTTTACAATCAAAATGTCCAAAAGTGTCATCTTTACTTTTTAAAGATGACATCGGAAAGGTGTCCTCCGATTCGGCGTTCACACTCTAACAGCCTGTTATGAAAACTCTGGGATGCGCGGTGTAGCAAATCTTGGGAAATGGCACCGATTTCTTGTTGAATGTTCTCCTTCAGTTCATGGATTGTTACAGGTCATGTACGGTACACTTTGCCTTTAAGATACCCCCACAGGAAGAAGTCGCACACACTAAGATTAGGGGATCTCGCAGGCCATTCAATGTCACCGTTACGTGAAATAATGCGTCTTCCAAACAATTGACGCACTGCTGCCATCGAATGTCCATCCTGCTGAAACCACATGTTTTCCATGTTACGATTAAGCTCGTACAGTCCCGGTGTAAAGAATGTTTGAAGCATTTCAACATATCGAGCGGATGTTACTGTCGCTGCACTACCATCCTCACGTGCAAAAAAATAAGGGCCGATAACACCATGACATGATACAGCACACCATATTGTGACCTTGTCGCTATGTAGTGGTCGCTGGTGTAACTCACAAAGATTGTCCTGGGCTCAATAACGGAAATTTTGTTTGTTTACGAATCCGTTCAGGTGGAAATGGGGTTCGTCTGATATCCATATGTTACCAACGAAATTCGCGTCCTCGTTAATTTTAGGGTTCGTTCATGTAATTGTTGCACAATCTGCAACTTATAGGGATGGAAATGTAATTCGTGCAGTATTCTTTGTAAGCTTCGTCGCTTAATCCCTAGCGTCCCTGTCGAACGGAGCGGCGAGGACTTCTCCCGATTGCAGCTCTAACAGCCTCAATGTTCTCTGGGGTACGTACCGTTCGAATGCCACGTGGAGGTTTCTTTTTCAAGACAGATCCTGTTTCTTCAAAATTACGCACCCACGCTGTAATCGCATGCGCAGATGGGACACGTCCATGACGTCCAAGCTGGTAATGCTGTCGAAATATTCTCTGCGCGGCAGTCGCATTATCACCATTTTTATAAAACGCTCTCACAGCTACTGCACGTTCCGCACCAGTCCAACGATCCATGATTACTAAATGGCAATGCGTTCACAACAATTGTGCGACGTTACGAACAACTGCCGGCTCTACAGTGCTGACAACTGTAACGTTCAAAATTGAATACTACTCTTTGTATGTTACAACCAAATGTATGAATATTTCGATGATTTGTGTTCTATAGTTTATTACTGATACTGTAATATAATTTAGCGTAACATTTTATTCCTCTCTGTGGTACTGTATATTTTTAACATAAAATTATCTTGTACTAAACAGCATGAATTTGTATCTAATTACTTGGCTGATAATAAAACTTTATTATAGACCATTATATATTAAATAAAAATAATTTGCTCTCACTGCTACTTATATAATGAGAATTAACGAGGTAGTAAACTGTACACGTCATTCATCTTTATGAGAAAAAAGCATGTCATTTGTTAGAAATTATAATACCAAAACAGATGAGATTCTATTGTAAAGAATACGTAACTTATTATATTGTATACACACATCTTTTCTTCGGTAGGTTCTCTTATACTTATGAGCGATAGTGTATACTTAACTTCTTCCTAAACCAAGAGATTTTGTGAATAATAGTTTAGTCCTTGTCTTTCTTAATCGCTGCGGTGGCTTAATTAACAATAATAAAATTTATTGTGCCTATATTTTATTGAGCTTAAATTAAGCATCGGAGGAATGTTTAGTTGAATCTGAAAATTTTATTGTTGACATAAACAGTTCTTTAACGACTGACCTTTTTCAAATTTCATTAATAACCGGCAACAATAATCGTCAAAGAAAAGAATTTAATTATAGGACAATAAGAGCCCACGCAGTTGTAAATTTCTTTTATAATTTATGTTTACTGGCATACCTACCTTTTAAGAGATGTCAGTTCTATTTCGAATATCGATTTTTTTAATTTGTTGGCTTATCATTTTTATTATTTAATATGGCGGTTTGTAAACAGCTAATTTTCATGTATTAATGATGTGTCAACTTGCATTTATTTCTGTTATTCTTTCATTTCTTTAATGATCTAATAATGTCTTTACAGCAGCGTCTCCGGTACATCATTTTCCATCTTCTTATTCAGCGCCCACACTTGACTTTCATAGGTAACACAGCTTTCAGGAAAAAACTGAAACATCCGGGTATTCGTTTTCTTCGAAATATTGTCATACCACGCTACAGGGTGTAGTTGTTTAATTGCAATTTTTCCTTCTATTATTTTATTCTGTGTGTCTATTTCATGTCTACAATCGGAAGTCAACGTAATTCCTAGATGTTTATGCGCATTTTTCGTTTTTATCACTTTATTTCCCACCGCTTCTGCTTTATCCATATTGGTATCCAAACCCCATCGAGTTTTGTGAACATGTAGACGGTGTCATCTCCGTCCTTGACTAACAACCTGATCGTCAGCTTATCGTAATAAAATAAATTGTTCAAAGTAAAGTTTCTCCAATCAAATGGTAACAATTGGTTTTCTAAAACTAAGTATGGAAACAAGTAACAAAGGTGGTATGTGTGGTTAAGGAAAATTTGATAACAAGCAACACAATTCCAAAAAAAAATATGCCACCGAGATGAAAATCGTCATTTTTCAATAAATTCAATTTGCTGAAGAGTTAGATGTTGAATTGGCTACAGTTTCTTTGTAATATATGTAAATGCTATAAATACATGTTAAGACTATCTTTATCTGCTTCGGATTTGCGCTTTCTTTTGGTCGAAGGTGGGAGTACCTCTTGTGTATGTTAGTCAATCAGCACTGAGGTGGATCATTTGCCCCTTGTACCATTGCTCCATCAGCAATGCCCTGATAAAAGGGTTCGCAGTGTTCATCATTAACTTGGTCGTTGTTATCAGGAAATGTACATTCATTTCTTCATTTAGAAGGTGATTCATGTAGTACAAATTGATTGCTCAGCTGCTTCCATAGATAAAGAAAACTTTATAGCGCTACTGCAAACTCAAAAGCACTACCTTCAATCATATCTTCTCCACTAGCCATATTAAATTCTCGCAAATCTCCTTCACAATAGGCAACATGGATGTAAACTGGTTGCTGTTTTTCAGCAAAACCGTCTTGATACTCAAGTTCGCGAAATATCTCATTCCATAAAGCAATCATCGTTTTTGTATTACAGTGCAGATGTACTGATCTTCTAACAAAGAATTCTCATTTCTGCACGTATTTAGCGGCATCTGCTATATTCACTTTTGGAACATTTGGGTGTATACCCAAAACCACAGCTTCGAAGCAAAAGGAATATGCAACAGTCACATTAGAAAACATTTGTACTTATTTGCAATTTCAAAGAATACGAGCAAATTCTTTATACGCATAAAAGAAAATACTATTGCCTTCTCATTTACTTCCACTGTACCGTTTTTTTTTTTTTAATTTTTCCCTCCCATTGTAGGTTGTATATAAACTTATGAAACATTTGTGAAATTGAATAGTTCTTGGAGTGGGTAAACGCTCGTTCAGACAATGACATTAATTCTTTTAAACATAAATATACTCAAAAATAGAGCACTGTCGTGACAGTCCGTGCCTTGACAACAATGTCACCAAATGAACTAGTCTCAATATCGATATAACTAATCTAATATACCGTTTCCAATTCCAAATCCTAGTTGTAAAAGAAATTATGGAAGTTAAAAGGTGATGTTTTGTTCAATATTGTATAATAAAAAAGAGCCATAATTTTTCATTTTACATAACAGCAATAATGAACACCATCCGATGCAACTTATTACATAAATTTTACTTCCATTACATATTTCGGTAGTTGAATCCTAAAC
Source organism: Trypoxylus dichotomus (assembly GCA_023509865.1). Classification (NCBI taxonomy): domain Eukaryota; kingdom Metazoa; phylum Arthropoda; class Insecta; order Coleoptera; family Scarabaeidae; genus Trypoxylus; species Trypoxylus dichotomus. Next base: position 45,130,864 of record CM042081.1, read on the forward strand.
TCTCACAACGTGAAATTCCGTCTTATCGATTGGTACCTTTAAAAACTGAATAGTAAAATCTAACAGCAACATCGTCCCTAAACAAGTAGTACATACCATGCAAGGTATTATTGATTTTGCTTACGTAAATCTTTAGGGTGAATGAATTCTGCAGATTTACATAAAGTTATCCTCATTTTTCGTCGGTTTATGTAATTGGATCATTTCAACGGTAGCCTGCAATCAATATGCTTCACATGCAAATGTAAAAAAATGTAAATAGCTACTAGAATAATAGCGGATACCGCTTCCTATTACTTTCATGTATTTGCATTTTTCTAACATTACTTACATTCCACTGGTCTTAGATAAGGACGTACACAATTTATAATTTTTTCCATTAACGAATTCTTTGGATTACAGTGCTTTGTAGTGGTATCTTTTCTTATATATTAAACTAATTTTGTTATATTTTTTGATGCAAATAAATAAATTTCGAAGCTAATACTTTTTACTCATACTTTCATACACATACAAAACTTATAGAATAAAAATCTCCACCAAAATGTTCCAATGTTGTCACATCTTCTTTTCTCTATATAAACGTAGAGCCTTTGCAATTTCTGTATTGTAATAAGGAGCGTTATCAATCGCAAATTTTCGCGTAAATTGAAGAGCGGAAGAGGTAGTTGACAATGTAAGAGAAATTACAAATGATACACTATGAACTTCCACAGCGAGTGACTTCATCAATTGACACCTACCATACAATTTTGAGAAAGAGCTTACATTTATTTACATATCGCATGACCTGTTATCAGGAAATGAAAAAATCGACTCACCTAGAAGAACAACGTTTAGTGGGTGGTTTTTAAATAATTTTGATAGTGACCGTCTTAACAAAATCTTTTTTTCTCTGGCGAATGAGTTTTATTTGAATGTAAAATGTTAACTCGCACAATATGAGGATGTGGACTACTGAAACACCACTTGATTTTTATGTTGAAACCTCACTTGACCCGCAAAAGATTGATGTATGGTATGCCATTAGCCGAATGAGAATTATCGGCCCTTTATCGAACAGCTAATGAAGAAGAAATAACACAGAGTTACTTTCAATAAGACTTAGCTAAAGCACACACAATAGGTGAAGCAATGAATATGCTACGGCAATTTTTTCAAAATCGGTTGATAGGTTTCAACACTCAGCATGTATTTCCACCAAGATTTTGTGATATTACGCCTTGTAATTTCTTTTTATAGCCTTTCTTAAAGAACTCAATCTATTGGTTACGGAGGCCCGATAATGTAGACCTTCTAATCAGAATTGCTGAAAGAATTAGCGAAATTGACCATATGATCCTACAAGATGGTTTTTCCTTTCACCAAGGTAGAGTCTGTTTTCAACAGTATTTATAAAATCTTGTTTGCTGCAAACAAACATATTTCATTCAGTTAAAGATTTTCGTTTTATGATTTTAATATTTGTCATGTCGTTCAAATAGCTTATATCAAACAAAATTTTAAATTAGGAATTTCAATAAGAGGCTAAGATATAACTACAATTTCAAAACAAAATACACCACGCTACGGTTGACTACAACGTAAAAAGATATCGGAAAACTGGCAGTTTTCTTAATAAAAGACGGAGTGGAAGGCCAAAAGTGACAACATCTGCAGATGATCGCAGAATAGTGGTTACCAGCAAGTTAAATAGACGCAAAACAGACCCGGAAATCACCACAGAATTAAATGTTGGTCGCCAAAAGCTAGTCAGTGTTTCTACAGTCAAACGTCGCCCACAGAAAGCCGGGCTCCATGGACGTATTGCGATGAAAAAGCCATTACTACGCAAACCAAACAAGCTAAAGAGACTTAAATGGGCTCGTTAACACCAACACTGGATCATAGAAGGGTGGAACAACGTCCTATGGACGGATGAGTCCGAATTTGAGCTGTTCGGAACCCGAAGACGCATATTCGTAAGAAGATCTGTGGGTGAAAGTGCCAGAGAAGAGTGTATTGTTGGTACCGTGAAGCATGGTGGAAGTTCTATCATCATTTGGGGCTGATTTGCTGGCACTAGTGTAGGGGGCATTATGAAAATTGACGGTATATTAAAAAAAGAAGGCTACCGCGAAATTTTGGATAACCACGCAATACCTTCCGGAATTCGACTTTCGAATCAAAATTTTATCTTCCACCAAGATAATGACCCAAAACAGTCCTCTAAATTATGTAAAGACTATTTACGCCATTTAGAAGAGAAAGGAACTCTGAAAATTATGGAATGGCCTCCTCAGAGCCCCGACTTGAATCCAATCGAGTTCCTATGGGAGGAACTAGATCGGGAAGTACGGAAATCGGCTCCGACATCAGCTACTGACGTGTGGAACAAATTGCAATCGAGTTGGACCTCAATAACATAAGAAACTCTGGCTTATTGCGAGAATGCCTTGATTGTGTGCTGCAATTATTAAATCAAGAGGAGGTCACAGATGAAAGAAAAATTTAAATTAAACGATTTAATTTTCACATTTATTTAATATATTTTTATTCATGTACGTGTATCTGTACATAAAAAATAAATATTATTAACATTTTTGCTGAGTTTTTATACATTTTCGCTGTCAGTGAGAGTGCCTAAACACTTTTGAGCGGTAGTGTATGTATATTATCAACATTAGATTGTAAATGCAATCCTAAGAAGATTGGTATGAATTTACCTAAATATTTTTCAAATAGTTTTAAGTATAACACAATGGATACATGCGATCAAACATATGAATGATAGTGTATTTAATATTTGGGAGGTGATTCTCTTTCCAAATGCCTAATTAATCATACGCCTTCGATGTCTGTAACATTTCCTAACCCTCGTTTAACACGTGCCAGGCGATTTTCGTTTGTTATTATAAGAAGACATCATATCAAAATCAAAAATATTTCCCTAGCGAATGGTTCAAATCATAAAGATGCAGAAACAGTTGACATTTGCGTTTATTTTAATTCATACTTAAATGCTTTTAATTATTGACTTCGTAAACATCGCAACTTTTTAGATTGACGTCTTGTTTTACTTTAATAAGCACAATTATAAATATGTTCATGTTGTACGGAATCCAAGTTAATTATAGAGAATCGATTTGATTACGATGTAGTGAAGCTAATGACGTGCTGGGTATAACGTTCAAAATACAAGCAAACATGTCTCTTTAATGCCTGAATAGCGTAAAATGAATTCACAGAAAACTGTACATTTGCATAATGGTGTTAGACTTAAACAGCCTCTTAAGTATATTACCTAGTTTTTTTTTTTTTTCATAATTAAAAAACGCTACTTAATACTTGGAAAACGTGTATTCACAGCTAACATTTCTTTGATCTGGTTTCTACTTCCCTTAATTAGGCAATTAACCTAATTAAAACATTTCGCACACCCACCGGGGAAAACCTATACGATTTTAATTATCCTATCATAACGCAGCGGGTCCTCTATAATTTATTCGTGATGAGAAACTAGCGGAGAATGTTCGCGCATGGTCGAGACGTAATTCGTACGACTCCCTGCGAGCATGGTGATCATCAAGACACTTTGATCTCTGATAATAACAGTTAGGAGCGACGCTTAATCAAAGACGATATTTAATCGAGCATTTTTCTAATCAACGCTTTTTCCTCTTTTTCTTTTTCCCGGTACCACCGTAGAGAAGTGCGAACCGTATCGCTGCAGAAAGGCAGTTCGGGTTTGGGTTTCAATATCGTCGGCGGAGAAGACGGCGAAGGTATCTTCATCTCGTTCATACTCGCCGGCGGACCGGCCGATCAAAGCGGCGAACTTCGCAGAGGCGACCAAATACTCAGCGTCAATGGGATCAATCTTAGGAACGCCACACACGACGAGGCAGCTCAAACACTCAAGGTTTGTATCTTTGTTTTCATCTAGCGCCGATTGAAATGCAAGAATGCGGCGGGGACAACGAGATTACGTTTGTAAACAGGGGGTTTAACAATGAGTCTTTTGTTCTTGAAGATGTTATGTGTAACCGTAATAATTTCTTTTTACTACACTTAATATCATCAGCGTATAATGCTAGCCGCTCGCCATATTTTATCTTGTACACGAGTATTCAGTGAAGTTCAAAGACTCAATAAATATTCTTGATATAGAGTTTCAAGTAGAATAGTCTAAATATAAATAGTATTATACTTCGTTCACGTTAAGAATGCAGTAGATAGCGCTGCGATCGCCGGCTGCATTAGAGAGGTGAAATTTAACTGTCAAGTGACAACATCGTAAAAGTCAAAGTTTGGTTATCAAAATGTTATGTAGTAAATAACAGAGTTTCTCATATTTTATGTGCAGTACATTATGGTTATATTACTTAACAAAATATTACCGCAGTAATAAAGTAAAATATAAATATATCCTTTAGTTGTTTGATAAACTTATTTAATTATGTTAGAAAGTAAATGAGATTGTATTTGGGGCTAATCGGAGAGATCATAAATACCATATGACAAGCTTTAAAATAACAATATTGGTATGGATAAACTTGAATGGAAAATTTGAAAGATCCCGTCCAATTTATTAGGGCCATCAAAATGGACAGGGACTGTAACGTTGTTAGGAATCGTTATACACATAGTGTTTTGCCAAATCATTCTTCGTGAAGTAAATCTCTCCATTAATTTTAAAGGAGAAAGTTTCAATGGTATGGTTAAAGATAAGCAATTTAATAACACATGGGCTGAAAGGTCCCCGGGCCTAACAAAGAAAAGACGTTTTTTTTGGTTCAAAATTAGCTTTATTCATCAACGTAATCTCCATCAAGAGCAATGCAATCATCCAGCGCCGCTCTAACATTTCAATACCACTTTTGTAGAACGATTTATCTTTTGCCTCAGAATAGGCCTTAGTTTCAGCGATAACCTCTTCATTCGTGCGAAATTTCTTACCGGCGAGCATTTTTTTGAGGTCTGCGAACAGCCAGTAGTCGCTGGGAGCCAAATCTAGCGAATACGGTGGATGTGGGAGCAATTCGGAGTTCAATTCATGTAGTTTTGCCATTGTTTTGATTGACTCGTGATACGGTACGTTGTCTTGACGAAACAAATTTTTTTTCTTTGCCATATGCGGTCGTTTCTTTGCAATTTCGGCCTTCAAACGCTCCAATAACGCTATATAATATTCACTCTTGATGGTATTTCCTTTCTCAAGATAGTCGATGAATATTACACCAGGCACATCCCAAAATACCGAGAACCATAACCTTTCAAGCCGATTGTTGTGCTTTCGGGCGCTTTGAACGAGGTTCACCAGTTGCTGTCCACTCAGATGACGATCGTTTTGATTCCGGAGTGAAGTGATGGATCCATGTTTCATCCATTGTCACATATCGACGCAAAAATTCCGGTTTGTTACGTTTAAACATGGCCAAACACTGCTCAGAATCATCAACACGTTCTTGTTTTTGGTCAACAGTGAGCACACGCGGTACCCACTTTGAACAGGGCTTTCTCATAGTCAACTGCTCATGCAATATAAAGCCAATACGTTCTTTTGATATCTTTACGATGTCAGCTAACTCACGCAACTTCACTTTTCGATCATTCAAAACGATTTTGTGGATATATTTGATGTTTTCTGGTGTTACCGCCTCATTTGGTCGTCCACTGCGTTCTGCATCATCGATGTCTGTACGACCACGTTTCAAGTCAGCAAACCAACGTTTTATTGTTGTTTCTGATGGAGCGGAGTCCCCATAAGACTTTTCAAGCCATTGCTTCGCTTGAACGGTATTTTTTCCCATCTAGAAGCAGTGTAAAATTAAAACACGAAATTGTTTTTGATCCATTGTTTTCAAAAACTAACAAAAGTAGCGTGACTCTTAGCACACAATAATTCACAAACTAATGAATGGAATATCATGAAATTTTAACAGCTGTCTTTTGAAGGTTAGTACTAACTGAGAGAAAAGTGACTGCAATAAAACTAGCGTCATCTATGTATTAGGCCCGGGACTTTTCAGCCCATGTGTTATGTACAACGTTGCTTATTATGAGCAATACATAATGGGTACAACGAGGTTGTATCCAAGTATATCAAATGGCTTCAAAGTACATGCCAATACACAACAAGATCCTGAAGTCTTGTATAGAATCTGGTTATTGTCTGTGATGAAATTAGATGACCAAAAACATTAATAAACTGATTTATATTATATTTATGCCTAATAATTTTCTACGTGTAGGCAATTCGTTTCTTAAAAAGAATGAATGGACATGTCTCCTAATTATAAGTTTTTGAGCTTCGTCTGAGTGATCATATTTTGTTTCACGAAGGCATTTCTTAGAGCACGAGCTGGGAATTCTTATTGTATTAATCTGTTTGACAATATCCATCCCACACCAGTCTTTTACTTAACCCGAGCTGTGTTGCAGTCAACTTAACAGACGCTGACTTGCAATTCTCCCGCTTCAGTTGCAGATGTAAGTCTTAAGCCCATTAGCTTCTGCCTACTGCCGATATACCAAATACCGCTTCCTCGGCTATACCGAACCGAAGCTGTAATCTCGAGTAGTACAATAGAAATTATTTTGTTTGTGTAATTGATTATACAGTACCTTGAGTTATTAAATGTTGAGATAAAATAGCTCTGAAAGAAAATATTTTTGTCACAACTTGTTTATAAACTGACAGAAATTTCCTATGAAGAAACTGCATCCATTTCTTTTGTGTGAATATGCCTCGCCCATTAACCAATGGCAAGCCCGTATTTTAAGGCCTATCTACTCGAAGTCTGTATTCTTAACGTGAATGGAGTATAAAACAATTGGTTCCTTTAGAAATACACTACCGCTCAGAATAGTATGGGCACTTCCTATTTCGTGCAAAATTTGTCGCTTGCTTCACAATTTTAAACAAAATTATTTCGCATAAGGAAATAACAATATCGAGCTGCACGTAACGGTATCTAATGATAAACTAAATTCACTGTTAATGTAATTTATGTATACTTTATGGGGTAAATACAATCTCTCCAGGAACTCCGTCAATTTTTAGAATTCGAGTTTCATTTAAAGTGCCTAATTATTTCAAGATTCTGAAGGGTAATACGCCAGTTTCATTATTTATCAAGTTAGTTCTTTAATTATTAAATTTTGTACATGCCTATAGAATTATTACATGAATAAATGTTTTATTAAAATTTAAATTGCCCATTATAAACGACGATGCATGTAACCCGTTATTAATAGACGAGAGAGCTAAACTAATGATATCCATAGGCACACTCCAAATTAGCCGAATATTTCCAAAGTTGCCCGTTGAAATTCTTGCTTTGTTGTTAAGGTTGCACGCCACCAACTTCAGCAAAACATGATGCTGTTATATTTATTTGTTTATTGACGATTTTTATTTGGGTGCTATCCCAAATATTTAAAATGGGCGAAGAAGTAAAACAACGATTTTACAAATATTTCCAATATATTTAACACAGCTTAATATGACATGGTTCGCTATCACTGTAGTAGCTTTATCAAATGTTCTCTGACTACTACACAACACGTTATTTATACTCAAATCCGAGACTCCTTTCTTAGAATCATTAAGGATAATGTGTACATATTACATAATGGTCTCCTGTAATTACAATCAGTGTCGGCGAATAATTATGACCGGTAGTGTATACGATGTCTGCAACATCACAGGAACAGTATTTTTAATATTCTCTCTATTATAGGGGGAGACATTAACTAAAACCGCTACTGTACATACTTAATTAAAGCAGTCAATCCTTCAGAAGGATTCTTTCACCTATAAAGAGTTTTGTTCGAATACACGATAGCAAATTGAAATATTTTATCATTTCTCTTTTGCGGTACGAGGCATTTGCATTTCAGTCTCTTATAGCTGCATGTACTTATGCACATTTTCCTCAAATTGGCATAAATTATAATTAAATTTCTTCCCATGTCAGGTAAATACGAGTGTATGTATAGATACGGGTCGGAATACTTTCACGTAGAATATGAACGGCTTGCGACTTGTAAGACTTCGCTACTTTTACGCTACGTTCGACTAATTTGGCTCGACATACAGGTGGAATGTTTACGCTAGCTTTTACTTCAAACAATCGCGCTTCAGCTTTTAAAATGTCTACGAACGTGAATAAACTAATAAGCGGTATTATTGCTAAAAGCTAAAGGCTGTCGCGAGGGTTTTAATTTAATTTCGCCGTAATTATTGGAACATAAAACTCGGAGAAATGGAACATCGGTGCTATAACGTAACAATATCATGCTTCCTCCTATTACCAATGGATATACTTCGTTAAAAAAATTATATAGAAATAGGAGTCATTTGTGTATGCCTCTACAATGCGTTAACACGTGGTCTTCCCAAGTATACTTCATATTGCTCACTTCCGTACGACTCATTGTTTTACGTTATTTTTATTCATAAGCTGCGTTCTAAAATGAATTTCCTTCATATATGTATGTAGGTACAGTATTGACGGGAGTAATTCGCACGTATTCGAAGACACGGAACGTTTCTGTTTCAGTTACTGTAAATACATCAAGTCACATTCGATAGGAAAGATATTCCTTCGGCGTTTGTCTATATGTTCACTGCTAGAAATTGTTTAGTTATGTGTTCCTTCTTCTTCACTATTGGTTGTTGAAACGTGAAGTTGTGTAGTGTGGTTTGCTTAAAAATTGGATTTGGTCGATATTTGGATTTCAATAATGAGCTTAGTAAGTTAATAAGTTATAAGTACATATACACTAGGGTGACAGAATAAAATAGACACCTACTAATTAAAAAAAAGATTCTATTCTCGTTATATATACAAAATATTTTAAAATTTTTAAATTAGACTAATATTTTGTCGATCCACCTTTACTTGCGTGAAGTGCTGCGAGTCGTCGTGGCATAGAATCTATTAAATGATTAATGGGTGTCTTCTGGAATATTTAACCACTCTTCTGTAACAGCTACCACGAGTTCTTCCTTATTGCTGGGTTTTCGGGGTCGTTTCGCCATATTTGTCTGGATTATGTGCGAAACATTCTCTATCGGATTCATGTCTGGTGATTGGCGTGGCCATGGTAAAATCCGAATCCCCTGTTCCTCGTTCCGTGTGGTTGTTGTTCTTGCTTTGTGGCAGGGTGCTCCATCCTCCATAAAAGTGTCGTCTTCTTTAGATAAAATGGCGTTGTCGAATATCGGTAGTAGTCCTTCTGTTAATATTTGGATATATTTTGCCGCATTTATATTTCCGTCGCAGATTACTAATTGCGATCTTCCACCATACCATATCGCGCCCCACACCATGATGTTCACACCGCCGTATTTCACCGTCTGATGCAAAAATTTGTCGTCCAGTTGCTGTGACGAACGTCTCCATACCCACGTACGACCACTATCACTGAATTGGCAGTATCTGCTTTCGTCTGAAAAAATGACAGACCGCCAAAACTCTTCGGGCTTCGTTCGCATTTCGATTGCCCAAGCCAATCGGCGCCGTTTTTGAAACGCCGTAAGGAGAGGTTTTTTCTTTGCCATCCTTTTATACATCCCCACACTGTGGAGGTATCGCAGAACGGTGCGCTGACTTTTCTGTGAAGTTGCCGCAAGCTCAGCTGTACTTTTTCGCGGTTCTCTTAACACTTCGCGCACAAGCACACTTTTACTTCTTTCAGAAGGTCCGGCACGACCTGGTCTCGGCTCCACTGTTGTTTTTTTCTTGCCTTTAAATTGTGTAATCACACGGTTAACTGTGGACAACGGAATATTTAAAAATGTACTTATTTCACGTTGCGAAGCGCCGCGTTCACTCTGGCCAACGATACGGTCCCGGGTGAAGTCGCTAATATCACTCGAACCTTGTAAGCGAGGCATATGTAGTTGTAACGATACTGAACTATGACGAATTCCTTGCGATACATCTACCCCTACCCTAATGACAAGAGAAAGTTCTTAATTCGTTCTTAGAATTTAGCTGTTTACATATTTATACCGCTTTACCTGGTGTCTATTTTATTGTGTCACCCTAGTGTATAACGAAGAAATAATCTGTTTTTGCAATACTTATACGGAGCACCCATTTCTTTTATATTTGTCCCTTAATATTATCCGGTAACTTGATTGTGTATATTTGTCCTAGCTCTGTAGTAGAGTTTGCAAACTTAACAGTATTGTGACTCTATCAACGTGATATTATTATATCATGTTCATGTGGTTTGTTTTTCCGTATCTGAAACGACAGACCACGATATTTTCACAATAAATAATCTTGAGAGTAATTCCCTGTTTTGAAGTGTAAATTTAACTGTTTCTTAACGTTCTATAATTAGAATCTGCAATTCTTGCCGGACTAAGATACACACATTCAGGATATCCTTATTATACCATATGGTGCATGTGCGTACCTTATATTATATAATATTAAGGTAGTAATATTTACATAAAAAATGATGCATCGTAAATGACAATATTTGCTATACATTTCCGATTTTATTTCTTCGTAATAATGCTCGACTTCAAGCGAAGTGATTATAAATACGCGGACAAAATTATTATAACCAATTAATATGAATACCATTACTAACATTATAAAGTGAGGAAAAACTGTTATTTGAAAATGGAACCCTCAAAAAATATAGTGAAAACTCGAAGGTCTTGGCGTTTTCTTTTAATTAATAAACATTTAACAACTGCTATGTTATCGTAAGTGGTTGTATTAAAATTTACTAAGGGCGAAATATTTCCTGGTATTGATTCAAATTCGATTTAATTTGATTTTTCTGCATTTTATTTAACTTATTTTGAATATCTTTTTCCAGAAAACTACCAGTCCAGTATCCATAGTAGTACAATTTAGGCCAGAGGAATATAATAGATTTGAAGCCAAAATCCATGACCTGAAACAGCAATTGGCTCAACAAGTAAACACTGGCACCCTAATGAAGACGACACAGAAGAAATCCCTATACGTAAGGTACGCATTACGTCTACAACATTCTTGACAGTTGCCCTCATATTTCCCAAACTTTTCCAGAGCCTTATTCGATTACGATCCCATGAAAGACGACGGTCTTCCCAGCCGAGGATTAGCCTTTCATTACGGCGATATTTTACACGTGACAAACGCCAGCGACGATGAGTGGTGGCAGGCCAGGAGAGTGCTTAATACCGGCGATGAACAGGGTATGGGCATTGTGCCTTCGAAAAGACGCTGGGAGAGGAAACAGAGGGCGCGAGATAGATCTGTTAAGTTTCAAGGACACGCTCCTACAATATTGGAAAAGGTTAGTGTTCGGTTTATTGTCGATCTCTGTATTTACCCTTTTTGCATCATAAAATTGAATGTTATGAAACTAAAGTTAATATAATATGGTTTTAACACCTAGTATACTAATGTAAGTAATATTAGGTTGGTAACAATGTAATTGCCGATTTCAAATGTAGATGGGGGTAGTGTTTCTTTTTGAATGACTTCCAATTATGTTGTTTTAGTATTTGTCAGCTGTGGACTTTAGTTTTCTTAAAAACCAAACTAAGTATATTTTTTGCGAGATTTGTGTGTATGTGTTGAATTCTCATTCATGTTCGAGAAATTTGGTTTATTATTTCCCAAAAGAGAAGAACGCGATACAAGCTGCTAAAAAGTGCTAAGTGATCTGTGTGGTGATGAAGCTCTACCAGGTATGCAAGTATAGAATGCGGATTTTTTCTTCTAAATAAAAGAAAAAAAACGTTAAATTCGGAAGCATGATAAAAAGCTCTGTATCCAAAGTATGCCCCATCCCTTGTTACACATGTTTCCCATCTTTGGGGCAATATGTGAATAACATGCCAGTAAAAATCTTCCCTTTTGCTGCGAACCATTCATCGAGCCATTTTTTTTCACGTCTTCGTACGAACCAATGCGCTGCTCAGCAAGTTCGTGACCCATCGATACAAACAAGTGGTAGAGTTGTTCTTGTGCTTGCGAATCATTTTTATTTACTCTATATTTTCTATTAGAAAGTTGGTCCTTAAATCCCACTAGTGTATGTTCCCTAATACCGATATTGTGAAGTTTATATAATAGTACAGTCTGTAAAACAAGAGAAAAGCGCTCGCTACCTGCTTATGGTAAGATAGCTGACGTGATTAATGTGACCTTGGGATAAGGCGTACTTAGGCCTAATAAGCATTACTCATTTAATAGCAGTTTCACTTTGTCAGCCGAAGAAAGCAGAGTAGTTAGTTATGAGCGCTGTGTATTTAAAACGGTACAAAGCTGTGTTGCTTTGCATTCACCCCAAAGGACCTAAAATGTCGATAGCGGCCGCATCAAGATATATTCGAAAGTCGGAGGGGTTTGTAAAAATGTGGGTGGACCGATATAAAGCGAACAAAACAGTAGATGATCTCCCTGGTCGCGGTAAAAAACGAAAAACCAAAACAAAGCAGGACAAAGCGATAATTAATTTTTTTAAAAGACACCCGGAATACACGTTGCGACAGGGGCAGTATCAGTTACAATTTACAAATTAAAATAAGCATAATGAAGATTAGAAATCCCCTACGTGAAGACAGCATAGCGTACCGTAGTACGATAATGAAACCGCTGCTATCGGACCGACATCGAGAAGCGCGCCGCGTTTGGGCGAATAACAATAGTCATCGAGATTGGTCTGATGTTGTTTTCACAGACGAGGCTTCTTTTTATGCATGGCCATAGACAAAAAGAGCTTGGTCGACGCAACACCACCGAATTGTACAACGCACAGTAAAGCACCCAGTTAAGGTCCATGTGTGGGGATGCTTTAATGTGCGCGGCTTTGAATCATTGCGCAGAGAGAACCTGAATGCAGAAAGAATGGTGAAACGGTACGAAAAGGGTCTCATTCCATCTGTGAGGAAGTGGTTTGGACAGAATAATAATCAGTGGATTCTGCAAGAGGACAATGATCCAAAGCATCGAAGTAGACGTTGTACGGTGTGGAAGTTGGAAAATCATATTTCGACGTTGGAATGGCCCTCCCAGAGCCCGGATGCAAATCCAATTAAAAATGTGTTGGCAATAATGAAGCACAACCTTCAACGTAATTGTAATTCTCTTGGGCCGAAATTGAGTAACGTCATAGATTGATGTTATGTTATGTTTGCTTCTTGTTGTGTATATTTTTTAATTACAGTTATGTGAAAGCTTATCAACTTCTTGGGTGAAGGTATTGTAAAAGTTATTCACTATAATAGTTGCCTAAAAAATTGTATCATACTAATTATACAAAATATTTTAAAATTTTTAAATGAGACTAATGTTTTGTCGATCCACCTTTACTTGCGTGAAGTGCTGCGAGTCGTCGTGGCATGGTATCTATTGAATGATTAATGGTGTCTTCTGGAATATTTAACCACTCTTCTGTAACAGCTGCCACGACTTCTTCCTTATTGCTGGATTTTCGGGGTCGTTTCGCCATATTTGTCTGGATTATGTGCGAAACATTCTCTATCGGATTCATGTCTGGTGATTGGCCTGGCCATGGTAAAATCCGAATCCCCTGTTTCTCTTTCCGTGTGGTTGTTGTTCTTGCTTTGTGGCAGGGTGTTCCATCCTCCATAAAAGTGGCGTCTTCTTTAGATAAAATGGCGTTGTCGAATATCGGTAGTACTCCTTCTGTTAGTATTTGGATATATTTTACCGCATTTATGTTTCCGTCGCAGATTACTAATTGCGATATTCCACCATACCATATCGCGCCCCACACCATGATGTTCACACCGCCGTATTTCACCGTCCGATGCAAAAATTTGTCGTCCAGTTGCTGTGACGAACGTCTCCATACCCACGTACGACCACTATCACTGACTTGGTAGTATCTGCTATCGTCTGAAAAAATGACAGACCGCCAAAACTCTTCGGGCTTCGTTCGCATTTCGATTGCCCAAGCCATTCGGCGCCGTTTTTGAAACGCTGTTAGTAGAGGTTTTTACTTTGCCACCCTTTTATACATCCCCACACTGTAGAGATATCGCAGAACGGTGCGCTGAATTTTTGTGTGAAGTTGCCGCAAGCTCAGCTGTGCTTTTTCGCGGTTCTCTTAACACTTCGCGCACAAGCACACTTTTACTTCTTTCAGAAGGTCCGGCACGACCTGGTCTCGGCTCCACTGTTGTTTTTTCCTTGCGTTTAAATTGTGTAATCACACGGTTAACTGTGGACAACGGAATATTTAAAAATTTACTTATTTCACGTTGCGAAGCGTCGCGTTCACTCTGGCCAACGATGCGGCCCCGGGTGAAGTCGCTAATATCACTCGAACCTTCCCATAAAAATCCGTTTTGCACAAATCAATTACTTTAGTCACATCATTCCTTCTCATTGTACATCTATTTCTTAATTCTGTTTTAACCACTATATTACCCCTATATTTTTTCCACGCTCAAAAATATTTGTCTCTGATGATGAAAGAATGAATAGTGTATAATAACATTGAACGGAAACGGTGATGGTCTAAAGAAAATAAACCAGCTCAAACGACATTTAAAGCTGAAATTCACCAAATACAGGTTACGCTGTCCGTTTGGTGGGATTACAAAGGTATTGCGTATTTTGAGCTGCTTCTTAGAAAGCAAATGATTAATTTAGTTGTACATTACAGTACACTCTAGTTGAAGAAAAACTGTAAAGGTGCTCTTCAACCATGACAACGCTAGGTCACACACATCATTGGTCACTCGGCAAAAATTATTGACCATTTGTTCAGAACCTTACAAAATTCCTTGAATGATAAAAGGCCTAGTTTAGGATTTTGCTAAGAAAAACCATAAGTTCTATGAGCGAGGTATGATCATGTTGACGAAAAGACGGCAGAAAGCCATTGGTCAAAATGGAAAATATATTATTGAATGAAGTCTAATGATTATATAAAAAAAATCATGTTTCATTTGTATACGAAAATCGGCAATTACTTTGTTACCAACCCGATATATAAAATCACCAACTAAATCCATGGGATGAAAACAAAATTTATTCATATATTCTACAAATTTGAAAATTATGCAGAAACAAAACGATCCCGAACATGAGTCCCATACTAATCGACTGCCTTTGGTACTTGCAGCAATCAACGTTAGATAGAAAAAAGAAAAACTTTTCGTTTAGTAGAAAATTCCCCTTCATGAAAAGCAAAGATGACAAGTCCGAAGACGGATCTGATCAAGAACGTGAGTATTACAGAATTATATTGCGATTTTGCGTGGTGTTGATTAAAGATTATGTTAACGATTATTTTCTAAATTGTTTTCTTTTTTTTTTATTTATTTATTTTTTATTTAATTCCACGCGTTTCTTGCGTTTTGATTTCGTTCGTTTATAGTTCGTTTGTTTATTTTTAACCTCTAGACCCCCAATGTACCACTCCTAACTCTGCCATAGATTCAGAATCGAATCCATCATGTAAGTAATTTTTAACTAATTTTTACTAATACGGAAACTTTTAGTGGGCTTTGAATCAGGTGCGTATTTGTTGTATATCGTCTGAAAAAAAGTATCCGAACTAGAAGAGGATATATTAAAAATCCGCATTTAATTTAAGACGCCCCGATATTGAAAAGTATTTCTATATTTCGTGATATTAACCTCGATTTGTTTTTCGTTGTGTTTGTAGAATAATTTTAGGATCGTATTCCTAATTGCAACTTTATTATGCAATGTTTAAAATTGTTTCGTTTTTAATAGTTTGTAGCGATTTGTAAATAAGCGTACATACTGCTTCCTTCACCTTTTTCATTTTTCCATTCAGCACATAAATTTTCATTTGTTTTACTGTTTTATGTAACTGTGTATATTTTATTTCAATTCTTCCTGCGAATTGTAATCATTTTTCGTATTAAACAACTAACCTTTATTAAATACATGGGATATACTCGATATGCTGTTGTGGTTTGGAATATTTGTTTACTCTTTTATCTGTAATACACTATCGAAATATTACACATGGTACATAATAGTTTTGTATATGAATTACGTAAACTTTATACCATTAAGTAAGGGTCAAGAAGATATCAAAAAAAAAGCAAGGAAAATTATTGCTAGAATTTATCGAATATCACAGTGAATAAGTTTATATGCGTTCAAATGTTGCGTATGCTGTAGCCGTAAAAACCTTCAAATTACTTCAGCAGGGACAAAAAAAAAATAGCTTATATATTGACAACGTAGGCACCAAGTCAAAAAAGTTTCTATACATCGAATATCTTGCCAGTTTTCTGCTTATCATTTGTAAACATAAAAATTTCTTGCCGGCAATATTACAAGTGCAATGAGTACGTAGGCTTCCACGGCCAGAGTCACTAATAAACGAACTACTTCCGGAATTGGACCGTGTCATGGTGAGATATATAGAAATGACGAAAGAGGAGAAAGAAATAAAAAAAGAATTGAAAAGGAGAACAGTGAAAAAGGGGGGTGGGGTGAAGAAGAAAAAAAGGTAAAAAGAGTAAGAAAAGGAAAGAGAGAAATGGGAAAAAGAAAAAAGAGAAAGGTGACGTTTCGCCTCCGTAGTAGGAGGCTTCTTCAGGAGTATGACGTAGTTTGGAAAAGGGTAAGGTTTTGAGAATAAGAGGAGAAAGAAATAAAAAAGGAAGCAAGAGAGACTTTCGTTCTTTTGTGTCTCTTCTCACCTTTGCTTTCTCTTTCCCCCAGTTTTTCATTGTTCTCATTTTTATCTTTCTTTTTTTATTTCTTTCTCTTATTCTTGTTTCATTTCTATATATCTCATCATGACGCGGTCCAATTCCGGAAGTAATTCGTTTATTACAAGTACAATGTTCTATTCTTAAAAAAAGAACATAAAACTTTGTTCGTAACCAATTTTGGAAAATAAAACTGTATCATATCTTTAGTAGCTCCAAATAATATACAGTATTGTGCATATATCTATATGGTAACGACTATAAAATTGAAATCGAGAGTTAGTTCGCAAAAATATTTATTAGCAGATATTTGACATCGTGAAAAGGATGTTTA
The DNA here is from genome assembly GCA_023509865.1 of Trypoxylus dichotomus. Classification (NCBI taxonomy): domain Eukaryota; kingdom Metazoa; phylum Arthropoda; class Insecta; order Coleoptera; family Scarabaeidae; genus Trypoxylus; species Trypoxylus dichotomus. The sequence continues at coordinate 45,147,873 of CM042081.1, forward strand.
ACAATGAAAAAGAAACAGATCTTGAGATAGAGATACGACGGCGCATAATCTTGGCATTCTTCTAATCATTGATTTTAGATAATCGCCTGTAATTACAGTGCATGCTACATGGAGCTTCTACCAAAGACCTCATACCTATTCTTCGAGTTCTTGGGTTCAATTCTTCCCGCACTAGTTCTATGAGCGATATGTGTGTATTGGAGTGATTTTCCTGCTTTCTCGAGTGATATGAATAAATTCTATATAAACGAGATGAATGCTTGGGATCGTTATCTTCTTAGAAGATAAAGTTTGGCACGATGTTTTGTTGTAAGATTCTCTAATAACCTTCCTTATGCAGGATCCCAGCAGTTATCAATTCACCTACAGCTGTACCACCAAAATAACTCAAACCCATCACACTACTTCCACAATGTTTCACAGTGGGAACCCCACAAATACACCTACAGTCTGGTGTCTTACAAGTGATAGAGGTTTTCAATCAAAGGTTTGGAATTTGGATTCATCTGTCTATAATATTTTATACCATTTTCTAACTTGGGTCCGTCAAGCTGAGCATCCCCAAGGTGAACCTGTCTTTCCCTGCAGACTGTAGGATACTTTATACCATTGCTCAAGGATCCAATCCTTGTGTTGAATGGTCCATTACAGTCCCTTTTTCTTATTCTGTTATTTCACCGATGGCTTTTTCACGGCTATTCTTTCTCTTAACCCTACTGCGAAAAGTCTCCGCGAAATATTGAGTAGATGACAAACTGATCTTCAGTGGGTGTCGTTGCTCTCTTCCGAGCTAACCGGATATTAAAGGATTGGGAAGAGTACGGTAGTGTTCAGGTGTCTTGAGCATCCCCATAGTTTCTCAGTAACACAACAAATTTCGGCAACAAAAGTTAAAATGTTCGTAAATGCATTCGTTGCAACAAACGGTCTTATCTCTGTATAATTATCCGTTTCCTATCACCATTTGACTTGCTGTTATTAGCTTTCTTTTCTCCTCTGTACATTTTCAATATTAACTACCTGACTACAGCCCTAAGACGCCAATAAAATAGTTTGCACCCTTTCATCTTCACTCACCCGCATTTTCGCGCATTTTATTTTTTAATATTAATTTAATCGGGGCTGGTAGCTCAATGCCTTGCACGCTCGGCTGTTGGTCTCAGGGTCTTGGGTTCGAACCCTGGGGCTGTTTCTCAGGCTTGAGATTTTCTATGGTTTTCGTCGCTCCATGTCGAATGCTGAAAACGAATCTCTTAAAATACAGGCGTAACAATAACTTATAACCGGATGATGTCACCTGTAATTGGTTGCTAGGGGATGCGTAAGCATGGATTAAAATGACAAGGTAAACCTTGTAAATGTGAAAGAATCCACTAAAGAAGCATTCGTTTACGAATTCATCTAAGAGAATTTGTAGATACTGAGTTTTTCCGGAGTGCCTACGTACAGCACTGCATACATGCCATGAGCGCACCTTCGACGTATCGATTGGAATAATTGTGAGTAAGAGGAGAATGGAATAAGATTTCTATAAGTTAACAAAGTCGAGAGATACGCACGCTATTCTCCAGAACGATTGTGTGTCAGTATGCTGGACTCTGTCTAACAGTATTCTCCACCCTATTTAACTACCTGTACAAAATCATATCCTTACATCAATCGTATCAATTTGAATCGATTCAATGACGTTCTCATTCCGTATTACTGCGAGACGAGGGAGTATATCGCTAGACATGCGTTATTTGTTTCAAGTGAAGCCAGCGTTCGATCATTTGATTCATTTTCCAATCGCCCAGAATGCAATCGAGAGCTCGCAACTTTTCACCCGGTATATTGTGTGAAAAAGGACTGGTGTTAGAGTAAGAGAAACAATATAAAATGCCTGTAAGTGGTACGCAATCACTGCATTGCTTCAGCTATCAAGACAAGTTACTGAATGCTGGTCATAAAATAAAAAAATATATATGTTCATTTTAGATACGCCCAAGGACAACACCCAAAAATCTAAAATGATATGTACATATATATATATATATATATATATATATATATATATATATATATATATATTTCCTTAAAAATTCCTTAAAAGAAAAATATAAATATACACACCCTTTTCTTTTTTAAATTTAAAAATTGAATGTTAAATCCCGTTGTTTTCAATATATTAATAATTTGCAGAGTTTAATATAATATTCGAAATGGGTATTCGAGTAACTACATAATTAGAGGTTACTACATAAGATTACTACATAAGGTTACTACTAAGCTTATTGCCGGTGTTATAATCGGCATTTTCCAAAATACGTGAATAAAAAATTGAAGTCGATGTATGGAGATTTTTTTGAGTTAGTGTGTTTGAAATTATTATGTGCCGAATTTATATTATTACGTCAGCGAATCTCAATATTTCCAAATAATTGCGAAAAATATCAGGTGGTGATCCGACTGCAAACAAGAAACCTTCCATGAACTGATCTGGTAAAACATAAAGGTGTTGGGTTCGAGTCCCTCCGAGACCGATATTTTTTTGGAATTTAATTACGTTGGATAATTGCAAAGACATTTTATCAGATCTTGTAAAGATTTTGCGTTGTAAAAGGTAAAAGTTAGAAAAAGAACTTACGAAAATTAGTGCTATAACAAAAAAATGATTGTCTTAAAAACATTTTCCTAAATAAAAGAATTATTTAATAAACTTTATTTACTAGATACTACAGATTTCTCAGGGTGGTTTAAAGTTGTAAGTGGAGATTTTTTATAATTATTTGGAAATATTGTGTGTATTTAAATTTAGAAACATCATATGTTTTAAACGGCTAAATCACGCAATACCAAGAATGAAAACTATTTACTTATACGTGAACATTCACCAACAATCTGTAATCTCCCAATCTTCACAGGAAATATAATGATTTACATGCGCTACTGCGCATTAGAAAACCTTGGGCGCAATGCTTTTAAGATTCCTAAAATCCCGCCCTTGAATTGGATATATCTCACGATTTGTTTTTCTTACAGCGTTCATGCTGTGTTATACACAAGAGGATGCGAACGCAGAAGGTACAGTATTAAATTTTATGTTGTCTTACGAAACAAAATACAAATTATCAGACGCGGTGTATTTTGGTTTACTATATAAATTTTTCTTTTCGCTTCTTTCTGTGTTCCATAGTACAGGTGAAATATTATATCGTGTAGAACTACCGTACATGGAAGAGATCACATTAATTTATCTGGAGAATAATGATAATTATGACGACTATAGTAAGTGTTAGTGTTGTGATTGCATGGCGATTGCCATTATATTACTTTATGTTTTTTTTTTATTATCATAACTCTCTCCCTGCTCTTCATATAAATTTGATTTGTTGTTTTCTTTTAATTTGTGAATATTTATAACGTCATTCATCGGCTTTTCATCGTCATTCATATTTTAACTAATCTAACTAATTAATCATGGTGTAGAAACATCACTAGATTAATGACACCTTACTGTTCTGTCACTAAAATCATATATTTAAAGAGTTTTGGCAAATATTGTACATAGTTTTAACCTAAAAACTTAATAGAATAAAAGAAATAAACCGTTTTGAAAAACAATCATAATCACATTTCTAAATTACTGCGGTGTAACATTCAACATTCGTTATAACTACATACATATGTAACACATGGGCTGAAAAGTCCCGGGCCTAACACATAGATGACGCTAGTTTTATTGCAGTCACCTTGCTCTCAGTTAGTACTAACCTTCAAAAGACAGCTGTTAAAATTTCATGATATTCTATTCATTAGTTTGTTATTGTGCTAAGAGTCACGCTACTTTTCTTATTTTCAAAACAATGGATCAAAAACAATTTCGTGTTTTAATTTTACACTGCTTCTTGATGGGAAAATACCGTTCAAGCGAAGCAATGGCTTGAAAAGTGTTATGGGGACTCCGCTCCATCAGAAACAACAATAAAATGTTGGTTTGCTGACTTCAAACGTGGTCGTAGAGACACCGATGATGCAGAACGCAGTGGACGTTCAAATGAGGCGGTAACACCAGAAAACATCAAAATAATCCACAAAATCGTTTTGAATGATCGAGAAGTGAAGTTGCGTGAGTTAGCTGACATCGTAAAGATATCAAAAGAACGAATTGGCTTTATATTGCATGAGCATTTGACTATGAGAAAGCTCTGTTCAAAGTGGGTGCCGCGTTTGCTCACTGTTGACCAGGAACAAGAACGTGTTGATGATTCTCAGCAGTGTTTGGCCATGTTTAAACGTAACAAACCGGATTTTTTTCGTCGATATGTGACAATGGATGAAACATGGATCCATCACTTGACTCCGAAATCAAAACGATCGTCATCTGAGTGGACAGCAACTGGTGAACCTCGTCCAAAGCGCCCGAAAGCACAACAATCGGCTGGAAACGTTATGGCCTCGGTATTTTGGGATGTGCGTGGTGTAATATTCATCGACTATCTTGAGAAAAGAAATACCATCAACAGTGAATATTATATAGCGTTATTGGAGCGTTTCAAGGCCGAAATTGCAAAGAAACGACCGCATATGGCAAAGAAAAAAATTTTGTTTCGTCAAGACAACGCACCGTGTCACAAGTCAATCAAAACAATGGCAAAACTACATGAATTGAACTTCGAATTGCTCCCACATCCACCGTATTCGCGAGATTTGGCTCCCAGCGACTACTGGCTGTTCGCAGACCTCAAGAAAATGCTCGCCGGTAAGAAATTTCGCACGAATGAAGAGGTTATCGCTGAAACTGAGGCCTATTTTGAGGCAAAAGATAAATCGTTCTACAAAAGTGGTATTGAAATGTTAGAACGGCGCTGGAATGATTGCGTTGCTCTTGATGGAGATTACGTTGATGAATAAAGCTAATTTTGAACCAAAAAGACCGTGTTTTCTTTGTTAGACCCGGGACTTTTCAGCCCATGTGTTATATCTAACCAAAACTAGAAGACGCAACGGAACTAAACTTTAAGGGTTAGTTTATTTGCGCCTTCTCTATCCAATTAGAATAGTTCGTTAACAGCTTTGTTCAAGCAATAACTAGACACGATTCGTTCAATTGATACAGCTGATTTACAGTAGCAATTGTTGTGTTAGACGTTTATAGTAGCCAGTTTTTTGCCGGGTATCCAATTACAATTTCGTTATAGTACATACATATACATGATCATGTTCTTGACGAGTTTGTTGGTATGGCTTGGTAATAATTAGGATTCTTTCTGTATATTTACTAACGTCTAACAGTAATTATTGACAACGTTCTATATGGTATTTTTATACGAAGGTTTTGATTACAGACATCATGCGCTAGATGTCCAGTATAATTTTTATTACTCAAAATTGTTCAAGCAAATGTATGTACAGATGAAATCACGAAAGTTTGCAGTTACATTATTGTTGAGATAGGAGTATATAATATAAGTCGTAGCTACTTAAGCATACATCATAAACAGCTATAACCACAAAGTTTCGTTGTTTTCAGTTATGTATCCTGTCAGCAAATCTGATCGAATTGTTTGTAATCCGAAATGACACCTGACATGCGCAATCTCTACCGACTATTAATATACGAACTGTATTCAAACTATCACGAAAGTTGTTTCTTCAACAAACCTAATAACTTAATAAATGCAATTTCCAAAGGAATTATCTTATACAGTGTATTCAAATACTCCGCAGAATGTTCCTTAATGTTTTAGTTAGTAGTTAAATAACTTAATACTCATAGAGAAAAACTACCAAATTGTAATGATAAAATTGCAATTTCCTTGCAATTATCCAACGTAATTAAATTACTGAAAAAAATATCAGTCTCGGAGGGACTCGAACCCACAATATTTACGTTTCCGGCGTATTGTGCTACCATTACACCACCGGACCACTGAATTCAAGTCCCTTTCAATCCCCATAGATGTCACGATGTTCGTAATTATATCATAATATCTCACAGACTACTTGACGACTTGAACTCAGTGGTCCCGTGGTGTAATTGTAACACAGTACGCCTGAAACGTAAAGATTATGGGTTCGAGTCCCTCCGAGACTAATATTCTTTTAAGTAATTTGGATAATTGCAAGGAAATTGTAATTTTATCATTACTAATGCCGGTAGTTTAGTATTAATATTGGTATTAGTTTACCGAATTGTAAATTCACATAGCATAGAAAAATCTAATTTTTCTAAAAAGAAAATTGAAACCTAAACGAGTTATGTGGTTGCCCCTTAAATTAAAACCACTAAAATTTTTTTTTTTTTAACTGTTATTCCTTTAGACATACTCTCCACTAACTTCGGTAAATAGTAATTTATTTTTTCACAGCTTTCCCATAGAATTCTGCTGTACTGGTGCATTTGCCCAGGAATACCACGGTTTCTAAGACACAACTAATCTGAGTTTATATCACCTCATAGAAAATCTAAATCAGTATCGTTTACACCAGTGAGTAGCTCTATTGTTATATGGAAACGTTTCCAATTTCATAGTATTCCGTTACTAACTTCTGTGCACGTTGAATAGATGTTTTTCTCCGTTATTATATTACACTATATTACATGTTGTCTTTGTGGTATCAATATTTTGTTCGAAATCAGTTCAACTAGATTAAACTAACATTGGTGCGTGGGAGTTTTACAACTTTATGTCAATTTTCGTCAGCTATTTTGTCAGTTATGTACACCTTCCCTCGAAGATATTCTCGTTTGAGATGTAGAGGTTCTCGTTTTAGCATGTTGTCATCAAAGGGAATATGATTATTTCCTAGATTCTACTTTAGCTCATTTTCGGTTGCATTTGTATTGTATATCTTTTCTATTAATCTAAAAGGATAACTGATAGCGTTCAGCGCCTCAACTTGATTCTGAAAACCTCGGAATTAATATTTTTTCAAACCACTCCGTTTCTGCACTACTTTCTTTCGGAGATTAAAGAAAACGATGCTATAAATCGACTTTTTTTCCTAGCATTTAATGCAGTGAATCTACAAACATCAAGAAGCCGCAAAGCTCCCTTTTCGTTAAATCAACGCCGCCTAATAATCTACACGGTCACTCTCGTCGCCGACAAAAAGGTTTTTACTTTCATGGAAAGTTGAAATTGAACAAGTTTCTACTGAGTTATTTGCAAGCGTGGCTTCCACGTTGTTCATATCTAATTATTCACAGAAAATATGAACAATGCATCGAAATCTTCTCAGTGTTTTCTATCTCAGATGTTTTAGTTTGACACGAATTCAAATTAATATCGCTACGACAAAACTTGTTAATTGGATATTTCGTATTGTTCACATCCTTACTACTTGGAGTGTTGCTTACGATTTCTAAATGTTATACGTCTAATTATAGAACGCCTTTTTATCATAGAAAAATTGCTGTGTCCATGCAGTTTCGCAAATTAATAACGTTAAAGCATAGTACTTTGGATACGTTGGTACAGCTTGGATTTTATTTATTAATGATTTATTTATGTATACTGCCGAGATTCTTTAAAAAAGAGCGAGGTATTGAGGTGTTAGTATTTAACAATAAATACAGGTATTGATCGAACAACGGGTTCATATGTGTACAGATGTAAATTCACGTTTTCCACTTGTCACCTATCGATCGATTTCTATTTGCGTTGAAAGGGATTACACGGTACTTTTTATGCGCATGCATTATACAATTTAACGTTGACAAAACAAAGGCTAGACATTCTGGAGCCGCGACGCTAAATTACCGTAGACTGATAAGTTGGCCTTATTACCTAAAGAAACGTAACTGTATAGTACAGATATAACTTTCGTACTGTTCTATTATTTTTTGTTTGAAGCTGATTTTTGTAAAATGCTGCGATTACAACGATAAATTGATACACACAGAAATAACGGGATCGGGATAACATTATTCTGAATCCAATCTCCTTTTTTGGTTATAATTTAATTAAATTAGATTTCTATTTTGCCGCAATATATGGTGCAACTTCCTTTTGTTTATAAAGAAAATCGGACCACCTAGATTATACTTTTTAAAACTCAAGCAAAAACCTGTTTTGCATTAATAAATATAATGTCGTTTTATCTATATTTAGGTTTCATGTTTAATAATTTTTTTTTAATTATCTAATTTTTGAATTATCTTTGGTATTGCTTCTTTAGTTATACACTAGGGTGACAGAATAAAATAGACACCAGGTAAAGCGGTATAAATATGTAAACAGCTAAATTCTAAGAACGAATTAAGAACTTTCTCTTGTCATTAGGGTAGTGTAGATGTATCGGAAGGAATTCCTCATAGTTTAGTATCGTTACAACTATGCCTCGCTTACAAGGTTCGAGTGATATTAGCGACTTCACTCAGGGTCGCATCGTCAGCCAGAGTGAATGCGGCGTTTCGCAACGTGAAATAAGTAAATTTTTAAATATTCCGTTGTCCACAGTTAACGGTGTGATTACACAATTTAAACGCAAGGAAAAAACAACAGTGGAGCCGAGACCAGGTCGTGCCGGACCTTCTGAAAGAAGTAAAAGGGTGCTTGTGCGCGAAATGTTAAGAGAACCGCGAAAAAGTACAGCTGAGCTTGCGGCAACTTCACAGAAAAGTCAGCTCACCGTTCTGTGATACTTCCACAGTGTGGGGATGTATAAAAGAGTGGCAAAGAAAAAACCTCTCCTTACGGCGTTTCAAAAACGGCGCCGAATGGCTTAGGCAATCGAAATCCGAACGAAGCCCGAAGAGTTTTGGCGGTCTGTCATTTTTTCAGACGAAAGCAGATACCGCCAAGTCAGTGATAGGGTCGTACGTGGGTATGGAGACGTTCGTCACAGCAACTGGACGACACATTTTTGCATCAGACGGCGAAATACGGCGGTGTGAACATCACGGTGTGGGGCGCGATATGGTATGGTGGAAGATCGCAATTAGTAATCTGCGACGGAAATATAAATGCGGCAAAATATATCCAAATATTAATAGAAGGACTACTACGGATATTCGACAACGCCATTTTATTTAAAGAAAACCCCACTTTTATGGAGGATGGAGCACCCTGCCACAAACCAAGAACAACAACCGCATGGAACGAGGAACAGGGGATTCGGATTTTACCATGGCCAGGCCAATCACCAGACATGAATCCGATAGAGAATGTTTGGCACATAATCCAGACAAATATGGCGAAACGACCCCGAAAACCCAGCAATAAGGAAGAACTCGTGGCAGCTGTTACAGAAGAGTGGTTAAATATTCCAGAAGACACCATTTATCATTTAATAGATTCTATGCCACGACGACTCGCAGCACTTCACGCAAGTAAAGGTGGATCGACAAAATATTAGTCTAATTTAAAAATTTTAAAATATTTTGTATATATAACGAGAATAGAATCTTTTTTTTAATTAGTAGGTGTCTATTTTATTCTGTCACCCTAGTGTAAGTACGAATATAATCTAAAGCTGTCCAGAAATAAAACAATTCCTTTAGGCAGCGTACTAATTTGAATGCATGAGTCGTTTTGCTCGTCTGACATTTAAAGTACAAACACACACAAGTTGAGTCCGCCAAAAACTAGCGTCTTTGCTTTATCCTTCAGTGATGACGTCAAGTTTTGTGCCTGAAAAAGAACATTTGCGGTGCGCATTACTTTTCTTATTTAATCCAAAGAAAAAGGCCGTTGAAAGTCATCGTTTGCCGATAGAAACATATGGTGAACACGCTCCATCGATTAGGATATCTCAGACATAGTTTCGACAATTTAAAAATGATGATTTCAATCTGAAAAATAGTCAGCGCTTTGGTAGAGCACAAAAATGCGAAGACGAACAATTGCAGGAGTTATTGGGTGATGACCCAACTCAAACCCAACGGCAATTAACACAAGAATTACATTGTGTCACAAGAAACAATCAGGAAGATCAATAAACTCGGTAAACGGATCCCACACGATTTGAATGAACGTCAAATAGAAAATCCGGACCTTCAACACCAATACCATATCGCCAAGAAGGCCCTGCTCTACTATCATCAACAAATGATTAATTTAAGCCACGCATTAATCGAAAGTCGACTGGAATACGCCAGAAGACATGGCAAAGTGATTTTGTAACGCGATAATGCGCCGTTTCACACAGCAAAGACACCTTAAAGTCGCTTAGATGGAATATCTTTCCGTAGCCACCGTATTTCCCAAACCTGGCGCCTTCTTACTATCACCTCTTCGCACCAATGGCGTACGCGCTGGCAGAGTAGTACTTCAGCAATTTCAAGGAAGTTAAAGGATGGCTGGACGAATGGAAATATCACAGTAAAATCGTAACCTCTGATATCGTCTATTTACTTTGCGAATCTAACAGTTGTCTTGTAGGAATAGTTTTTGAATGTGGAAGAGTTTATGTGATTTTTTCCCAAAACCAGTTTTAAGTTCTAGACAATCTCGTGGTGTGTCTTTGTCCTGATGATTAAGTTTTGGTGTTTTAGAATTTTCCTTTTGTAGGTGGATCTTAAAACCTACCCAAGTTTCATCTCCTGCTACTTTGCTCATTACCAAGGAAGTTCGCGCTAAATAACTAGCTACACTCCCACTATTTGCATTTGTAGTTAGTGGTTACATTTCATGTAAATGCGGCGAAAACATAAACTATTCGTGATTAAGTATTGAGAAAGCTGTTTCTGTAATATAAAGCTAATATATGTATTTGTAAATAACATATCGATTAGCAAAACAACTTGGTAGTCGTTTCCTTCGTGATTCAAACTAACTTCTACAGATTCTCCGTTTCAACTATTGACATAACCTATAACGAACAACTGTCCATTGTATCAGCTACAAACACCGATTAGAAATTCAGTTCTAAATGAACAACGATTTTCTTGACAGCTCCTCAGTCTACTTTCTACGTCTTCATGCAAACTAAACGGTTATAAAAAGCTTTGACCAAATGGAAACTAGTGAAAATTTTCATACATCTTCGAGAAAAGCTTCCAACGTCTTCCAACTTCTCATGCCTATCAATATCGAATATTTCTCAAATACTCGTTTCGGCCAATGATATTTCCTTGGTAACAATGGAGATCTTCATCATCGAGCTGTAGATACTAATTTTTCCACGTTTTAGATATTTTACGCAGATGCTTGCTCTCATATCTTCACGTCAAGTCTTATATGCAGAAGGATGGACGATCCACATCTTGAGGCTTCGCTATTTGCTCGTGAAACATATACCCTTGAACTAGAATGCATAAATATAATTGAGTATAGAGTATAGAGTATAGAATCGTACAGGAGCGTGTGCCGAAAAGTTGATATCGTGACAAATTAAATCAGAACCCTTTTTAAAAGAATAGAGCAACGATTTTTATTTGATGTGTTAATTAGCGACTTTCTGCGTAATACAAAGTGGGATACCTAGAATTTGCGAAGGGTGTCGCAGGGGAACGGAAATTTTGAACGTTACAGTTGTCAGCACTGTAGAGCCGGCAGTTGTTCGTAACGTCGCACAATTGTTGTGAACGCATTGCCATTTAGTAATCATGGAACGTTGGACTGGTGCGGAACGTGCAGTAGCTGTGAGAGCGTTTTATAAAAATGGTGATAGTGCGACTGCTGCGCAGAGAATATTTCGACAGCATTACCAGCTTGGACGTCATGGACGTGTCCCATCTGCGCATGCGATTACAACGTGGGTGCGTAATTTTGAAGAAACAGGATCTGTCTTGAAAAGAATGCTCCAGGTGGCATTCGAACGGTACGTACCCCAGAGAACATTGAGGCTGTTAGAGCTGCAAACGAGAGAAGTCCTCGCCGCTCCGTTCGACAGCATGCATCTACGCTAGGGATTAAGCAACGAAGCTTACAAAGAATACTGCACGAATTACATTTCCATCCCTATAAGTTGCAGATTGTGCAACAATTACGTGAACGAGACCCAGCGTCACGTATGGAGTATAGTAGGCAGATATTGGCTAAAATTAACGAGGACGCGAATTTCGTTGGTAACATATGGATATCAGACGAAGCCCATTTCCACCTGAACGGCTTCGTAAACAAACAGAATTTTCGTTATTGGGCCCAGGACAATCTTTGTGAGTTACACCAGCGACCACTACATAGCGACAAAGTCACAATATGGTGTGCTGTATCATGTCATGGTGTTATCGTCGTTTATTTTTTTGCACGTGAGGATGGTAGTGCAGCGACAGTAACATCCGCTCGATATGTTGAAATGCTTCAAACATTCTTTACACCGGGACTGTACGAGCTTAATCTTAACATGGAAAACATGTGGTTTCAGCAGTACGGAGCCACATCACACACTGCTCGACATTCGATGGCAGCAGTTCGTCAATTGTTTGGAAGACGCATTATTTCACGTAACGGTGACATTGAATGACCTGCGAGATCCCCCGATCTTAGTGTGTGCGACTTCTTCCTGTGGGGGTATCTTAAAGGCAAGGTGTACCGTACACAACCTGCAACAATCCATGAACTGAAGGAGAACATTCAACAAGAAATCACTGCCATTCCCCAAGATTTGCTACACCGCGCATTCCAGAGTTTTCATAACAGGCTGTTAGAGTGTGAACGCCGAATGGGAGGACATCTTTCCGATGTCATCTTAAAAACTAAAGAGACACTTTTGGACATTTTGATTGTAAAAATATAAATGACATGCTGCATACACGCACTTTCGTTAATAAATTACTAGTTTTATGAATTTATTCGTGGAAATGACGTTATTTCAAAATTTCCCGTTCCCCTGCACCACCCTGTATATCTTGAGTACATTTTCTTTGAATCAATGCTTGCACTAGTAATTGTGTCTTAATTTTTGTATTAAAATATTAACAAGTTTTGCTTAGCTTTAAGTGCTTCTGCTGCAGACAAAGGATCAGCCTTGTATCCGACCAATTTCGGAATAGACCCGAAATACACCAAGGATACCCTAAAACTCAAACTATACGTACTTAAAGCACTGATACCAGTTACATAGGGGTGTATCGCCTCTTTTGACCAAGTGCCATTCGAAATGGGACACGAGTAAATTAATATTTTGTTTAATACCACGAAATAATTATGAAGTGCTTTAACATATGGCTTCCAAATGTGAGGCCAGCCCAATATAAAAATAATTTACCCCAAATTCAATTCCTGATGTTCCACATTCTAATATTTTCCGCTAGAATCACTACCTACATAATCAGCGATGTACACTACAAATTACAGTTTATAATGAAGCTAATTTAATCATAATAAATTACAGAACAGTAAGGTCCTTTAAAAGTAAAACAATACTAACTTTGAGTGTATCCAAAACTCATCCATTCATCATGCATTTTACATTCGAAGCATTATCAATGCACATACACTTTATATTTCATATTGCTTGCGCTATAGAATCACCGCATCTTATGTTTTAAACAACCTTCTCACGTTTTTTGATTGTGGATTTTTAGCATTTATTTTTTAGTTCTATAATTTTCTTTTGTGAACCGTGTTATAGCTTTCTCGTAAGTTACAACTTCGCAACGTTCCAGGGATTTGACATGTTTGAAATGAGAACTGTAAATCGACAATTACGAGTTTGAATTTCAGATTTTTCCCACACCTTTCATCCTCAATGAAAAACTAAAATTGCACGGCATGATTTTAAAATTTTGTGGTGTATTCCTATCTTGATATTTATTTTTATTAAAAGAAGGTGAATGGTTTGAACGACAATGTTCAATAGTGTTTGTGTGGTCAGCATATTGTGATCTACAGATTTTGCGTATTTTTCTTCCAATGCCAAAAATTGAGTTTAAATATAAATTATTATACGTCAATAGGTGTAAGTACATTTTTTTTTTCGTTAAAGAAGGATCGCTATAGTGTTGCCATAAAAAAAGGTATTAAATCTAATTAAATCTAAGGAACACAGTGAAGTTTCCTTTGTGACAATATTGGTTGTTTGTCTGAATTGTGAATTGTGAATTGTGACTATGAAAAGAGATAATAAGACGTTCTAGAAAAAACGTTTGATAAAAAAATTTGAGCTTCCATTTGCTTTAATTCCATCAATTCCAATATAGATAGTTTATTCTCCATTTCTATGTATCAGTATTTTATACAAATCCTATAGAACTCTGACTAGCTCTCTATCAAACTACGATTCATACATATACAAGGAATTTCTCAGAACTCGTAATATATGCACTTACATTGTCCCATAATGCGACATAGCTAATACATAGTTATGACAGTTATGATATGGTTCATGGTTATGTTGCCAAATTATGGACAATTTCATTTAATTCAAGGTAGTAACACATGGGCTGAAAACTCCCGAGCCTAACAAAGAGAACACGTTTTTTTTGGTTCGAAATTAGTTTTATTCATCAACGTAATCTCCATCAAGAGCAACGCAATCATTCCAGCGTCGCTCTAACATTTCAATACCACTTTTGTAGAACGATTTATCTTTTGCCTCAAAATAGGCCTCAGTTTCAGCGATAACCTCTTTATTCGTGCGAAATTTCTTACCGGCGAGCATTTTTTTGAGGTCTGCGAACAGCCAGTAGTCGCTGGGAGCCAAATCTGGCGAATACGGTGGATGTGGGAGCAATTCGAAGTTCAATTCATGTAATTTTGCCAATGTTTTGATTGACTTGTGACACGGTGCGTTGTCTTGATGAAACAACATTTTTTTCTTTGCCATATGCGGTCGTTTCTTTGCAATTTCGGCCTTCAAACGCTCCAATAACGCTATATAATATTCACTGTTGATGGTATTTCCTTTCTCAAGATAGTCGATGAATATTACACCACGCACATCCCAAAATACCGAGGCCATAACCTTTCCAGCGGATTGTTGTGCTTTCGGGCTCTTTGGACGAGGTTCACCAGTTGCTGTCCACTCAGATGACGATCGTTTTGATTCCGGAGTGAAGTGATGGATCCATGTTTCATCATGGCCAAACACTGCTGAGAATCATCAACACGTTCTTGTTTTTGGTCAACAGTGAGCAAACGCGGCACCCACGTTGAACAGAGCTTTCTCATAGTCAAATGCTCATGCAATATAAAGCCAATACGTTCTTTTGATATCATTACGATGTCAGCTAACTCACGCAACTTCACATTTCGATCATTCAAAACGATTTTGTGGATTTTTTCGATGTTTTCTGGTGTTACCGCCTCATTTGGACGTCCACTGCGTTCTGCGTCATCGGTGTCTCTACGACCACGTTTGAAGTCAGCAAACCAACGTTTTATTGTTGTTTCTGATGGAGCGGAGTCCCCATAACACTTTTCAAGCCATTGCTTCGCTTGAACGGTATTTTTTCCGATCAGAAAGCAGTGTAAAATTAAAACACGAAATTGTTTTTGATCCATTATTTTGAAAATAACAAAAGTAGCGTGACTCTTAGCACAATAACTCACAAACTAATGAATAGAATATCATGAAATTTTAACAGTTGTCTTTTGAAGGTTAGTACTAACTGAGAGAAAGGTGACTGCAATAAAACTAGCGTCATCTATGTGTTAGGCCCGGGACTTTTCGGCCCATGTGTTATTTCAAATATTCCTCCATTGACTTCGAAACAATAGCTTAAACGATAATAAAAATTAGTAATAACAAAATTTAGTGTATCGGCTGTAATTGTTCCAGAAAGTTCCTGAGCTGATTTAGGTTTTCAATTTCGTCATTGTAAACATGCGTCTTTAAATAGCTCCAATATAAAAGTCAATTGGGGCCAAATCAGGTGACCGCGGAGGCCAATCTATTTCTCCACCAAGTCCTGTCAACGTTGAAGAAACGTTATATTCAAATATTAACGCACAGCTGTAGTATAATGGGCAGGGGCACTATTGTGTTGATACCACCATTGGTGAGGAAAGTTTAAAGCATTTAAACCTGGGAGTATTTCTGTTTGTAGTAACCGTAAAAATGGGCCTATTTGATAGCTAATGATTCCTATCCACACATTTACTTTTTAAGGGTATTGTGTTCTAGTTTCATTAAGAAAATATAAATTTCTTCTGCTCAAATTCGAGTATTTTGTCGATTTATTTCACTGGTAACGGAAATTGTTACTTCATCCGCAAATACAATTTATTTAAAAAAATCATGGTTATTATTAATAATTTCAAAGAGATGCTCATAGGAAAAATTCCTCTTTTCATTGTCACCGTATCTAAGTTCTTGATGATTTTCAAATTTGTAGCAGTGATAGCTTTTCAAGATTCTAAATACACTAGATTTACTTTTTCCTAATTGTCTTACCAATTACCTGGTAGAAAGTCGATTGTTAATTTCGAAGTTTACAATTAATGGGTTTCTACGTGCATCAGTTCTTGCAGTTTTCGATGACTCGATTCTACACACCCTTCACTTTTAAAGTTCGGCCTTTCTAGGTAGGTATTGTGAAACATGTCAGTCGTTGCTTGCACACTTAATCCCGAAAGATACCATTTCACTAGCTGAGTTTTCTCTACCTTTGTATGCACGCTTTAAGGTTAATATTTAGCTAACATGTTATATATCAAAATACTGTTACTGTCAAATTATATTGACGTGTTACATTTAATGTGGAACAAAATAAGCATGTACAGCCTAGTTTCTGTGGAAGTGAAAAACTTATACAGGTTTGTATATTGCGTCTTAAGTGAAATTCGCGGTATATGTACGTGAGCAATCCCAAAAAAAGGTCTCCTATATTTTTAGATATACAAAGAACCGTTTATTTTCTATAATTGCTACATCACTTTAAAGATTGAAGAATGCTTTATTTTTCAACATAATCGCCATTTCGTTCGATGCGATTTTGTAGACGCTGTGGCAGTTTTACAATGCCCATGTCATACCAGCTTGCCGCCATGCCCTTTAGGAAGCGTTGAACCTCATCTTTCACCTCATCATCGGAGCAGAACCGCCATCCAGACAAATGTTCCTTCAACTTAGGGAACAGGTGGAAATCACTGGGTGCCAACTCCGGACTGTAGGGTGGGTGTGTGATGACGTTCCAACCAACATTTTGCAGAAGACCGACGGTTTGACGGGCGACGTGAGGACGGGCGTTGTCGTGGAGAATGCTTACACCCTTGCTCAACATCCCCCTTCTCCGGTTCTGAATTGCCCTTCTGAGTTTCTTCAGTGTTACACAGTACCTATCAGCGTTGACTGTTGTCCCAGCAGGCAGAAAGTCGACCAACAGTACCCCCTTCCTGTCCCAAAACACAGTTGCCATGATTTTACCGGCAGATTGTGTTTGCTTGAATTTTCGTGGCTTGGGCGAAGAGGGATGCCGCCACTCGCGTAACTGTTGTTTTGTCTCAGGTGTAAAGTGGAATGCCCAGGTTTCGTCACCCGTGACAATCGAGTCCAAGAAGTTGTCCTTTTCGTCTCCATAGCCGCGAAGAAATTCGTGGGAAGAATCAACCCGTTGCCGTTTGTCGTCTTCTGTCAGCATACGCGGCACCCATCTTGCACACACCTTCCGATATTGCAACTTTTCCGTTAAAATCCGGAGTATAGTGCTTCTGCAAACCTCAGGAACCAAAATGCAGAGAGCATCCAGAGTGATCCTCCGATCTTTACGCATGAGTTCCTCAACTTTCGCGATTGTCTCCTCGGCATTTGGCGGCCTCCCGTTCCTTTCTTCGTCATGAATTTCAGTACGACCGGCTGTAAACTCTCTACACCACTTGCGAACGTTTTTGACATCCATGCGCGACTGTCCATACACTTCCGTCAATAGGCGGTGAATTTCAACCGGTTTAACCCCTTTTGCTTTCAAAAATCGAATAACTGCGCGCACTTCGGACTTGGCGGTAACGTTTATCGGGAGCTCCATTTCGAATGGCTGCCTGAGCATCCGAGCGAAGCGCCTGCGTGCTTATGTGGTAGCGGAGAAGGCACCACTCACAACCGTGTTGCCAACAACCGTATTAAAACTTTCTCTACGTCCCCAAAAAATAGGAGACCTTTTTTTTGGGATTGCCCTCGTATGTGCCTTAGAGAGGACTATTTTAAGTACAAATAAGCAATTTTAATATGTACTGCACACTACAATTTTTGACTTCTACTAAATTTCAATTAAAAGTAAATAAAAATATTCTTCGATTTAAAAAAAAAGTGAAATTTTATGCTTGGGTATGTCCATATTTCAACTAAATTATTGGAGCATCCTGTATTAAAATTTCTGATATTGATTTATAATTGAGTTATGACGTTAATAGAATCTCAAGACTGATTCACATGAATAGTACAAAATAAAACATTAACGTTCAAATTAATACTACGCTTAACAAAGTTTTCAAAAAAAGATTGATTTTTTCATAATTGGCATGCCTTTGGTGCATGATACGGGGTATCATTAAAGCATGTATTTGGTTAATCGATAGTATACAGGCTGTTACGTTTGAAATGAGAAAATTCATATCCATTTCATTACTTTTAGAAACAAGTGAGCGACGTTTTACAATTTCTCTAAATTATGAATAGAAAATATTCTGCACGTTAGATTTCCTATTACTTCTGGGCGTAATTTTGCTTGCAAAGGCATATCTTTTTGCGAAATATCTAAAATTGTGAGAAGGCATCCATCGTCGATCAAAAAAGTCGTAGATAAGTTCGAAAATTTTAAGTTAGTTGAAAATTTCAAACGGAACGGCCAAAACGGCTAAACAAAAGAGATGCGAGGGAAAGATTTTCCGCAGTAAACGAAAATTCTAGCGCAGAGGAATTTACTACGGAATCCGGAATATACGTAAGTGCCAGCTCAATTAGACGAGTTTTGAATGAATGCAGATTTCATAGTCGACTTCCGAAAAAGAAGCCGAAAGTAAAAAAAACCAAGCGACTAAACTACGTTCAGAAATTAAAAATAAGGGTATTTCCTTGTGGAAGGCTGTTCTTTTTCCCGACGAAAGCAAAATGAGGAATTTCATATCCAACATCTTTAACATACAACAATTAGGCACGGTGGTGGCTCCAGTATGGTGTGGAGGTGTTTTACAACATCACGTGTTGAAAAACTTGATTCTATTGAAGCCAAAATGAATGCATAAGAATATGTAAAAGTTTTGCAGAAGAATGTCGCATCCACCGTCTTTAAATTATGCTCGCTGAATCATTGGATCTTCCAGCAATACAATGGCCCCAACGGCTGTTGTTGTGGAGGGTGATCCAATACTTTTTGGATTGAGATCTGGAGATTCCAGATTTCAATCCAATTGAGAATATATGGGATTACTTGGTCCGACAAATACGTGAATAAATAGCTAGCAAGTGATCGTTAAAAGTAACTCATTTAGAAGAGGTGAGGGAAATCCCTCCAAATTTTGCAACTAAGCAGTTTGAATCTATGCCACGTTGGCTTGAATGTGTAAGAAATACAACGCGGAGTTTAACTGTCCTTCACGTCTATAAACAAATGTATGAAATATTTTGACGTAGTATTTTTTTGCATTTATTTTATTGTCCATGAATAGACCTTTCACTTTTTGTAATAGAAATCGATGTTTAGAATATTTTCTGTTTAGAACCTTGGGAAGAGGATCGTTGACGCTCATAGTATGTATCTAATAGACAGTCGTCGTGAATAAATAGTTTTCTTATAATTTACTCTAAATCCAATATAAATTATGATGGAGTATGTTTTAGAATTAGAATCCACTTTTACAATTTTCATAATTGTCTTGCAAATGAGCATAAAAGTTACGAAATAGGAGATATAGAATGTCATAGCATATAATGCATCACATATTTCCTTAATAAATCTCCTATGCCCGTAAAGCTGTCTCCCAAATTGTGATCGTGCAATTATTTTTTTTGATTTCACACCCATCCGTATTTGCATTTTTTCTATGTGATCCAAGTATAAATACACATGAATATTATTAAACTCAATACCTAAAAACAATCACGCTCAAGTATTGCAGTTCTCATTACTTCATCCACCTGAGACGACATGCCAGTTTTATGTAGTTACGTCATTATCAACTTTTTTTGCGTATTATTCGCATTGCGAATGTGCATACAGCCAGATCATAACAATTTTAGAGGTTCTGCATTAACAATAGACTAGTCGTACTTTGAGTTTATATAAAGTAAGTAGGTGTTGTGATTGTGTTTCTATTTCTTTTTAATATACAAGTATATTGTTTTAATTTATTTTTACTACGTTATGAAGTTTTCGAACGTTACTTTGCCTATTAGCGAAATTTTCGATTTGTTTACGTTGGATTATACCTGTGTTGTCGAATATGTTTACAACTGCTTCTTTTCTAGGGTGAGATTTGTATATACGTGTTGATTTTACGGGACGGGTCGCCAATGCGCGACACGCTCTCTGAATGTGTCTCCTTGTTCGAACACACGCAATGTTTCACTTAAAAATGCAATTACGATTTAAATGGTCACGAACATCTAATATATATATCAAGAGCGTAATATTAAAATATTATATCAAATTATATAAATATTTTGATCCAGTGATGTTGAAACTAATACCTAAAATCTAGAAAATCTCTTGCTACATGAATCTGCTTGAAAACTGAGTTGAGAAAAAAAAAGGTATGAAAACATAACACAGTTTCTTTATCGCAGTAATTTGGCTATAAACCTATGAACTTTTCACTAAAGGCAATAGTGCAATGGATTATTTTGCAGTAGTTATTGTAAGGAGAAAAATGTAGTATCTACATACAAATAGGCACATAGGAAACTGAATAACATGGGCAACATTTTAAAATAAAATTGTTCAGTTGCAGAACTTCTGTTAAAATATATAATGAAAAACGTATTGTACAAGCATAAGTTTATTCAGAACTGTTTATAGACCGTCACAACTATACCACTAATATTTTGTAATGCCTCATTTGGCTCTTATAATTGCCCTTATTCTTTTTGGCACACTGTCTATGCAATCGTTAATGGTAGGTCTAATTTTAGCGTCATTTTGCCACGCATCCTCAATATTTCTTAGTGGTTCTCCTCGAATACACGCGTGATTTTAGAACACTCCGCACGTTCTCAATTGCATTCAAGTCGGTAGAGTTTCCCGGCCAAGGTAACACTGAAAGGGGGTTCCCAAAAGCGTTGGCTGGATTTGGCCATGTGACATGGTGCCTTATCGTACGTGATTGTATAAGGGCCTTCATTCGGATCTAAATCATTGATATATTCCATCAAGACATCCTCCAATACGCGCTTATATTGATGGTGATTCATGGTGCCTTGACAAAAATATAGTGGTCCAAGACCTTCGACTGATATACAGGACCTTACCATAACTGACGGAAGGTGTCTTCCTCAGATGGACGTCGTCTAACAAATTGAGCTCTTTCGGATATAGCTTCTAGTTTTGACTCATCCCTGAATACGATCTTTAACGAGAAGACATTGCACAAACAAAAAAATTTTGCTTGATCTCATATTCATTTGTTTTGTCTTACCTTTCGTCAATCTTCAATTGTGTAACGTTGATGACGTTTCGCCCATTCATAACGTGCTCGCTTCATCATCGGTGTTAATCATTGCACTTCAACCCGGCTTCGTTCAATCGTCTACGTATTGCATGCGTGGATATTTGCACGCCTTGTTCAGACATCTTCCTCCGATTTAAGTATTATTCACTAAAATGTTCTCTTATTTCTAAATGAAAGGGTTTTAGAGTGGTTAACTTAATTCAGTAAAGTGGCAATCTTTGATAATATCTTCCACTTTACGCGTTTTTTAAGCCTTGCAACTGTCAACAACCGAACCTTTTGTCTGCAGGAATGTGCTCTTCTGAAAGAAGTTTTAAGTTCTGAATAATGTTGCCATGCTCCTCTGCGTCTCTCATAGATTCTCCTGGCACGAATCCAGTGATCAATACAACTTTATTATCCCAAGAGTGGTTGCCATATTTTTTCTCTGATAATTGAGTTTCGGAGCTTTTAGATGGAAAAGAGCCTTTATGCATACATGGAGCCCAAATATGTATCTTATCCCCTATTACAATCTTCACGAAAATTTCGATATCAAATTACGAAGCTGCCAAATTCTTCTGCAAAACTTGTTTCTTCTCCAGCTTCTATTGGGATGTAAGCAACCTGCAAATCCTACGTAAAAACCTTTTTCTAGTCTCCAAGTCAACGTGCAAAATTTTCCAAGCACTCATTTCAATTAAAGATTGTTTTCTTCGGCAATAACGGAGGCCTTCGGTCATTTTTCAACTTTTTGGACATTTTTCGGAACCTTATTTTTTTAGTATGCTCAGCAACTTAAATGCCTTAAAATTAATACTGAACTGCAAAGACAGGTAAATGAAAGAGAAAAACACATTGAAGAAATTGGTTACATTTTTTACAATATAGTGATAATTTAGAACGAAATTTCTATAGATCCGGATAAATAAACAAGATACGAGGGGAGGTCCAGAAGTTCGTGGAATGGAGGCGATGGAATGGGGTTAGGGGCGCTCGCTAGGTTTCATTCTGATTGGCGACTCATCATTAGTATATAAGTTAAGTTGCACCCCTACAGCGTCAGTCGTTTACTAATAGTTGCCTGCTAAACAAGTCAATCCGGAAGAAAACTGAAACTATGGAGGAAATTGAACACCGTGCTTACAAAGAAAGGAAAGAACTCTCAAACCATATTGAATGAAATGGAAACCGTTTATGGGGAACAGTGCCCTAGTAAATCAATGATTTATAAGTGGCATGGTCTTTTTAAACATGGTCGGCAGTCGATTGAAGACGACCCCCGCTCAGGACGGCCAGTTGAGGCCACCACATCAGACATCGTCGAAAAAGTGCAAAAGTTTCTACATGACCACCTGGGTATGACAAAAGTCAGTGCAAGATGGGTACCGAGAATGCTCACGCCGCTGCAGAAACAGCAGCGCGTCTGTACGTCCAAACAATTTTTGGAACTGTGTGGAGACGAACCTGCACAGATTTTGGAGCGGATTGTTACCGGAGATGAAACATGAGTTCATCACTTTGAGCCTGAGTACAAACAGGAGTCCATGCAATGGCATAAAAAGGGCACACCACCGCCAAAGAAATTCAAAGTGTCAGAATCGGCTGGAAAGTTGATGGCTACTGTTTTTTGAGATTGTAAGGGGATATTATTGATTGATTACAAAGAAAAAGGTAGGAGCATAACCGGAGGATATTACGCAGCGATATTAGAAAAATTAAAGGGGGCCATCAAGGAAAAACGTCGAGCAAAATTGACCAAGGGTGTGTTGCTCTTGCAAGATAATGCGCCGGTTCACAAGAGCAAAGTTGTAATGGCTGCTCTGCACAAACATGGCTTTCAATCAATAGTCCATCCACCCTACAATCCAGACCTGGCACCTAGTGATTTTTATTTGTTCCCCAATTTAAAAAAAGACTTACGTGGAAGAAAATTTTCCGACGACAATAAGGTAAAGGAGGAAATTTTGGCCCATTCTGTGGCGAAAGATAAAAAATATTTTTATGATAATTTAGAAAAATTAATTCACAGATCTAATAAATGTATTGTGCTTAAGGGTCATTATATTGAAAAGGAAAAATAGATTTATTGTTTTATTTTATTTAAAACCCTTTCATTGCACGAACTTCTGGACCTCCCCTCGTATATATATAGCTGCATCTTTACCTTACAAAATGACTTCAAAACTTGGTTTGTGAATACTGTCTGCCAACTTGGTCTATGTTCAAATAGGAACTTCATTTCAGCACCTCTATCGCATGTTTCAGTTCATTAACGCTATTGTATTGTTTATTATTGGTATATATACCTATATTGCCAATATTCTCTAGAGATTTTCGATGGGATTCAGGTCAGATGAATGTGCTGATCGTTGTATTGACTTTCTGTTTAAGAAATTAATTCTTTGTTTATTTAGATGTGTAGACAGCAGTATTGTCTTGATGTAACTGTTTCAATAAGTTCTGTAAAAAATTTAGAATTCATTCAAGTTTAACGAAAAGCATAAATGCTTCTTCTCTACTTCTAGTCGAAATTTCTGTATATTGTAAATTATTTTAATCTATAATTTTTATGTGAATAATACGTTTTAAATACCGCATGTGTGTTTTAAAATATGTTCGTGTCCAATTTTGTTTTTCGATAGGTAATTGCATAGTTAAGTAAAATTAGAGTGTATTTGTGTTGTTATTATCATTATTGTTTGTTTTTAATTATCCGAGGCTATCGTAGTTGAAACGAAAAGTACAGTTTTTAGTTTGGAATTGGCTTAAATTAGGAAACTTATTGTAGCGATACTATTAACGTTTTCGTTTTGTACAATTTCTTGCGTTTGTTCCAGTCTATATATTGATAAAAGAAAGATAAGAAAGTATAGCGTAAAGAATACTAACGAATCCGACGACAATCGGATTTGGCTAAATATATTGTCATCCTTTCAGGTAATGAAGAGAACGTTCTATCCTACGAACCGGTCCAACAGATGCAGATAAATTATACGAGGCCTGTAATAGTGTTAGGTCCGCTGAAGGATCGTATTAACGACGACCTGATCTCGGAGTTTCCAGAGAAATTCGGAAGCTGCGTCCCACGTAAGTCAATTTCCATTGTTGTACGCATTTCAATGAGAGAAACAATTATAACTAACTAATCTTGGATCTCCTACATGTAAATTAATATGTAATGCGTTCGAAATTACTTATATTGCTACTGTTGCTATAGAAACTGTTAGAGAATTTGTGGTAAAATTTCTGCCAAACAAAAAGAGACATTTGCATGTTGCGATACAATTTGAAACTGGTTCAAATAAGACATTTTTATCGCAATAAACTAGATGGACAATATAAATGATTTACCAGTTGCCTCCTTGTTCAATCCATTCCCGACTTTCTTGGTTTAACATTTTGCATAGCTTTGCATAACAATAGAATACAGCGTAATACATGAACTATTTCAGCTTCAAACGCAGTAATATCCACTTTTATTTCCTAATTTTCACCATTGATTCGAAGTAATGAATCTCCTTTCACTCATGAGAAACCCAAGTACCAAGTTTTTTAATGAATCTCAATTGTTCACATTTAACCGTTCTCTTGAACAGGAATATGACGATCCAATTCAATTATTCCTTTGATTTGATAATCATCAACTTAGTTTGGTAGACCAAAGATCGTGGTTCATCTTTGAGTGAAAAATCAGAAAATTTATCAAACCAATTCCAGCACTGTCTTTCTTTCAGAGGTCCTCACCATTCTTATTGCTTAACTTTTTAGCAGCTTGTACTTCGTTCTTTCCTTTTCGGAAATAATAAAGCAAATCAAATCATTCACAAGGAACACTACTCCTATCTACATCTAAAATCGGCAATTAATTTGTTGCTAACCCAATATATGTGGTGGCACTCTATCAGTCGAATGTTAACAAAGAATCCATGTCTTTCAACTTCCATCACACTTAAGTTAATTTGATTTATCTAAGCCTACTAATATTATTATTAGCCAACGCTAGTTTGAACTTCATTTCAACTTATATCTCATAATTTTATTGTTTGCAATTAAATGTCCTTTTTGAACGCATGTAAAAATTTATTGGGTGATTTATTAAAGAATGAAATGAAATATTTAACGCGGCCTTTTGCTATTACCATTTTAATCGAGAGAGAAAAATTCCATCGAGTTAGTAATAATGTACAGATAGCTTTGGATACGATGTACATACGTAGCTGCAACATTCCAAGGTCTAATGTGCATCATACTTGCGAAACTACAGAATCACTGTTTGTAATTTCGTTTCCTGCGTGTAATTTCACGCTTATTAGATATTGAGCGGATGTATTCATCTTTAACTAACTACTAGTGAAGTATGTTTAAATATGACAAGTAAATAATTTAGATTTATTCATCTTCCTGTTACTATTTGACAGTTTATATCTGTGTTCGATGTTTTATACTGCAGTACTCAAAAAGGAAATGCACAATCTAAACTTGCATCTAACAAATCAAAACCCGCAAAGTGACAGTTGCAATAGTGATGGTATTGTATTATTTCTGTAGAGGAGTTGTTTCGGGTTACTAAAAAGCCTGCCTCAATCCAATTTTTCTATGTACACTACCAGCCATAAGTGTTTACACACTCTAAAACAAATCAAAAGCTGATTATAAAATAAACCTTTAATCTGCATTTACACTAAGAATCGTAACAGTTATATATATATATATATATATATAACATATATATATAACAGTTTTGCCAGTGTTAGAAGTTCTATTTTGCTTCACATATCTTGTAGTTGCTAAAAGTACCTAGATTGAGGTAAGTTCTTTTACTTCACAGGTATAGCAGTAAACTTCACTCCACACAGATTAATTAATTATTGGGTACGCAGCGTTTCGAGAGCACGTGGACTCCCATTATCAACCGTGTTACCGACTTGACAATGGGAGTCCACGTGCTCTCGAAACGCTGCGTACCCAATAATTAATTCATCTGTGTGGAGTGGAGTTTACTGCTATAATACCTGTGAAGTAAAAGAACCTACCTCAATCTAGGTATTTAAAGACCTTATTAACTTTAGTTACAGTTTCCTTTTACAATCTTAATAACTCCCATCGGCTTGTAATACGCCACACAGTTGGTATCACATTAAAAAAGAAAAATTCGACTGCTGCTAGAAGTGAAAATTGCAGGCTACTCATGGGCTCTTCACCTTCATTTTATACTTCTTTAACAAACGCAGTTTTAAATTGGAATTAAATATTCTATTCGATTTTTAGATACAACAAGACCTAAACGAGAATACGAGGTAGACGGGAGAGATTATCATTTCGTGTCGTCAAGAGAGCAAATGGAGAAAGATATTCAAAATCATCTCTTCATCGAAGCAGGACAATATAATGACAACTTATACGGTACCTCAGTAGCCTCAGTAAGAGAAGTTGCGGACAAGGTATTTCATTACGCATAAAAAATGAGAATGCATAAGATAATCTACGTTTTCTTTTCGACCTGTAGGGAAAACATTGCATCCTAGACGTAAGCGGAAACGCAATAAAAAGATTACAGGTGGCTCAACTGTTTCCAATAGCCGTTTTCATCAAACCAAAATCGGTAGAGTCGATAATGTAAGTCGACTTGAAAATTGCATGCAATCGAAATTCGACTTGAGAATTGCATGCAATCGAAATTCGACTTGAAAATTGCATACAATCGAAATTCGACTTGAAAATTGCATGCAATCGAAATTCGACTTGAAAATTGCATGCAATCGAAATTCGACTTGAAAATTACAAATGAATTATTTCTTTCTAGGGAAATGAATAAGCGAATGACTGAGGAACAAGCAAAGAAAACTTACGAAAGAGCTTTGAAAATGGAGCAGGAATTTGGAGAATATTTTACAGGTAATTGTATATTTTGCGTCTTCAATTCAATATTAACTTTTGCACCTGAACTCTTAAGCTACACGTAAATAGCATTTCAATTTTTTACATGAATCGTAGCGTATCTTACGTGGAAAAGTATTCACTGCACATTATTATTCTTCTTTTGAAGGTGGACAAGTACTTCTACTAAGTTTTTCTTAAAGGCCGTGTATTTGTAGATGATCCGATTTCTTCTTCGTATTCTGTTGGTTCTTCTCCTAGATCAATTAGAAAGTTCCTTTTCTATTTCGCTGCGATACAAGCAGTAGGTTTGGACGACTTCCATAACATGTATACGTTCGTAACGCTGAAGTCTAGCATGTTGTAAAAACTAGAAGGGGCTATCTTTGTCTCATCCTCTTTTTACACTATTTGGTCGTGTCATCCAGTTGTTCTATTGTAGTTTTAGAGAATTGTCAGAATCTTTCCTTTAATATTCGTTCAAATTAAGGTAATTTCAAGAAAAGATTCACCCTTGCTTGAATTGCCCCGGACTATTATCTACTTAAAATAAGGATACACTATGAATTAAACCCACAATCACCTAACTCTGCGAATTATGGAATCCTACTGCAACGAGTTACAGCGAATTTTCAATCATAACTTCGTGATTGTTTAGAACAGCGTGATTAACAGATTTCAAAAATAATTCTTGTTGTTAAACTGCATTACGCATATGTGTAAATAATATTTTATTTGTATGTCCGTAATTATGCTCTAAAAACGTCAATACACATTACACTACCCTTTATATATCTTTGGTAAGCTACATATCGCATTTTTATCTATCAAATAAATTCTATGAAATAAAATAAGCGCCTCGTATTACGAGGGTTGCTATTTATGTATCCGGAATTGGCAACAATGGTGTTGCTAGGTGCCATCTAACATATACACTAGGCTGACAGAATAAAATAGACACCTACTAATTAAAAAAGATTCTATTCTCGTTATATATACAAAATATTTTAAAATTTTTAAATTAGACTAATATTTTGTCGATCCACCTTTCCTTGTGTGAAGTGCTGCGAGTCGTCGTTGCATAGAATCTATTAAATGATTAATGGTGTCTTCTGGAATATTTAACCACTCTTCTGTAACAGCTGCCACGAGTTCTTCCTTATTGTTGGGTTTTCGGGGTCGTTTCGTCATATTTGTCTGGATTATGTGCCAAACATTCTCTATCGGATTCATGTCTGGTGATTGACCTGGCCATGGTAAAATCCGAATCCCCTGTTCCTCTTTCCATGTGGTTGTTGTTCTTGCTTTGTGGCAGGGTGCTCCATCCTCCATAAAAGTGGCGTCTTCTTTAGATAAAATGGCGTTGTCGAATATCGGTAGTTGTCCTTCTATTAATATTTGGATATATTTTGCCGCATTTATATTTCCGTCGCAGATTACTAATTGCGATCTTCCACCATACCACATCGTGCCCCCACACCATGATGTTCACACCGCCGTATTTCACTGTCTGATGCAAAAATTTGTCGTCCAGTTGCTGTGACGAACGTCTCCATACCCACGTACGACCACTATCACTGAATTGGCAGTATCTGCTTTCGTCTGAAAAAATGACAGACCGCCAAAACTCTTCGGGCTTCGTTCGCATTTCGATTGCCCAAGCCATTCGGCGCCGTTTTTGAAACGCCGTAAGGAGAGGTTTTTTCTTTGCCACCCTTTTATACATCCCCACACTGTGGAGGTATCGCAGAACGGTGCGCTGACTTTTCTGTGAAGTTGCCGCAAGCTCAGCTGTACTTTTTCGCGGTTCTCTTAACACTTCGCGCACAAGCACCCTTTTACTTCTTTTAGAAGGTCCGGCACGTCCTGGTCTCGGCTCCACTGTTGTTTTCTCCTTAAATTTTAAATTGTGTAATTACACGGTTAACTGTGGACAACGGAATATTTAAAAATTTACTTATTTCACGTTGCGAAGCGCCGTGTTCACTCAGGCCAACGATGCGTCCCCGGGTGAAGTCGCTAATATCACCCGAACCTTGCAAGCGAGGCATAGTTGTAACGATACTAAACTATGACGAATTCCTTCCGATACATCTACCCATACCCTAATGACAAGAGAAAGTTCTTAATTCGTTCTTAGAATTTAGCTGTTTACATATTTATACCGCTTTACATGGTGTCTATTTTATTCTGTCACCCTTTGAGTGTACAATGCCACTAGAGAATCGTAGAACGGTCACTTCTAAATTGAACACAACCATTTGTTTGCCAGAAGTCTTTGAAAAAAATAAAAAACAACCAACGACGTAAAATAACCATGATAACGCGAGCTTTCACACATAGACATAAACAATTCGATATTTAACCAGTCAAAACATCGGATTGATGGGTCATCTGCCATGCTGATTTGACATCCAATGATTTCTTTTTATTTCTGTTCGTGAAGAATAAACTACGTCGTTAACGATTTTTGACGCCAGAAGAAGAGCTTGATGCGTTCAAAATGCATGTTTTAGAGATACTTAAATCGGAATGGAAAAAGTGCTATGAAGATTGGTTCAAACGTATGCAAACGTTCGTCAATTATTCTGGAGAATATTTTTAATGACAAATACTTATTTATATTTATTACTCCGGATACATAAATGGCAACCCTCGTACACAATAAAAGTGTGTTTGCGCACTCATGACTATGAATTACAATGCTTTAATGTTGAAACATTTACACTTTTCTTCTTTAAAAGGTGATCTTGTTTTGCCTCGCCAAGGCCGAATATCTAAGCTAATAATATATAATAATATGAAGCCAACCTATCAATGTAAATGAAACATCATTAAATAACAATGTTAAAGTAGTATTCTTTCCTTTTAGCTGTCGTTCAAGGTGATACACCAGAAGATATCTACAGTCAAGTGAAGGACGTCATCGCCCAGCAATCAGGCCCATCAATCTGGGTGCCGACCAAGGAAAAACTGTGACGCTTGGCCCCACCAGTGTGGACCCTTCCGCCACGCAACCGCCTGCACTAAAATCGCCGCGCAACCCCAAGTTCTTTCGTGTCCCCTGTTTTGGAGGTTGCGACACATAGGAACGTGCAGTGCCTAACAAAAAAAAAAAAAAATTGCGTGCTTGCAACCAGCTCATTTAATAAATTAAATGTTCGACAGCCCAAACTACATAACTACTGTTCTACTCTCTATCTCCTATCTTTCTCTCGATTAGCCCCCTACATTCTCGAGTAATCTCGTATAGTAAATCCAGTTATTATACACTACTATAATAGAATGACTGGACGGCTTGTATAGATGTGGATATACTTCGAGTTTCCTCCTGGGAAAAAGAAATAATGGAAAATTATATCTAAATGAATCAAATGGTGTACTGCTCACTGTCGCACTTGTGTTTTTAACAGAAAAAAAATAATATTAAAAAGAATATTAAATTTGAAATATATATATATATATACTGAAAATATATATAGAGCCAAAACCATTTTATGAAACATTTATAATAGCCAATTGTTAATTAAATTTTAGGTAGTTTTATTCATGTGTTTTGTAGTGTATGTATATTTGAATTGTCTAAGAGATTTTTCCCCTGCCAATAAATATAATTATTATTATTATTACTCGAGTAAAATGTACATACACAATTGATGATGATCTATGTGTAGTAAATCAGACATCTGTTATTGTTATTTGAAAAAGAGTTGTGACCTAACTTATTTGAGTTAATAAAGAAGTTTTACTAATCGACTGTTTTTATTTAATCATATTAACAACTAGTAACATATTGGCAGTAGGCAGAGGCTAATGGCTTACGATTTACATCTGCAAACTGAAGCAAGAAAATTGCTTGTCAAGGTCTGTTAAATTGACTGCAACACGACTTGGTTTAAATGAAAGAACAGTATGAGAGTAATGCTAAAGAGATTAATACAAGAGGAATTCCCTGCTCGCCCCATAAGAAACACCTTCGTGAAACAATATCACTTAGACGAAGCTCAAAAATCTATAATAAGGGGATATGTCCACTCATTCATTTTAAGAAATAAATTGCCTACAAGTACAAAATTATTAAATGCAAATATAATACATTTTGACCTTCGATTTAAACCAACTTATTAATCTTTTGGAGAAACACACATTATGGAAAATTTAAAAAAAAAATAGGATTCAAGTAGTTAAAAAGGAATCGAAACTGTGTGCTAATGGAACAAGGCATTTTGCTATGGAGACGTCGGTATTTAACTAGCATTAGAAAATTAAATAAATTGAAATTATTTGGTCACCTTTTTCACTCTACCCTTTGATTTATAAATCAAATTCATATGTTTATTTCATTTGTTATTTTATAAATAAAATGCTAACAGTAAAGACATCTTTTTTATTAAATTTATTGCAGATATGAAGAGAATTATATTAATTTGTAATATGTGCATTTAAGAGATTTTTATAATTAATGAATATATTTGATATTTTATTGTATTTTTTTATTTTATTATATTGTCATTAATATGCATGCAATTATTTAGTGACTCTACTGTCGTTGACAAGATACACTGGTTTTACTGCACTCGGGGTACAGTCGACAAATATACTTGCACTGCTGTTTTCTTTTTCACCAAACAACTCATCTAACTTCACCATTGACAATAACCAAACTCTATGCAAGATTTAAGGATCTTGTATGTTGGCATATATTTTGAAGTCATTCGATGGACTTGGATACAGTCCCTTTGAACCCATAATCAGCAACAATCTTCCTCGTTTGGCTTTATCTCATACAAATTGAATTGCTTAGTTTCAATCATATCATTGAAACTTTCTCTTTTGAAATTGATGGAGATTACCAACGGAGAGATTTACTTCATGATAAATGACTTGGTATAACACTATGTATACAACCATTCATGTCGAAGTTATATTTTCGATTCAAGTTTATCCTTCGTAATATTGTTATTTTAAAGCTTATCATATAACACGTTCCTTTCGATTAACCCTAAATGCAATCTCATTTACTTTTTAACATAATTATAATAAATTCCAACTATTTCGGTAAATTAAACAACCGAAGGATACATTTATATTGCAATTGATGTTACATTTACTATATTGTTGCGGTATTATTTTACCAGGTCATATAACCATAATGCTTTGCACATGAAATATGAAAAACTTTACTATTTATTATACAAGATTTTAATAACCAAACTTTCATGTTTACCATGTTGTCATTTGACAGTTCCATTAAATGTTACCAGCGTAATACAGCCGTCGATGGTAGCGCTACTTACTGCATTCTTAACGTGAATGAAGTATAGGTTAGACATGTTCGTTGCACTCTATTGTTTAAACAAGATTTAATTGAATTCAACATAGCACCACATACATAACATTTATTCGATTTGTCACATAATATTCCATGATCGACAGTTTCAAATGTCATACTAACATCCCATAAGCCTTTTTCCATTTTTTAGTGCCGTCAGAACCTTTTGCAGACTATCAAAGATGACGTTTACACAAAATATACTTGATGGTAAAAGCCCGCATTATGTAGGACATAATTGACTATGTATAAAAAGATTACGAATGAATCATTTATAAATTTACTTTTTTACTTTTTTCTTTAACATGGATAACGAGAAAGTTAGATGGTAATTATTAATATAATTTGTGCTGCGTTTCTGAGGTATTGGTACAATCTCATCATCATGTAGCATGTTATGGAAATGTTAGAATGTGTTAATAACCACATTTGTTACGTTTGTAAGCTTTAACAGCAGTGCCGATGGGATAGAATATCCCATTGCTGCCCATGAAAATATTTTACCTAACCTAATAGCAGTGTCTCACTCTGATCTCTATGTGTGGCAGCACTACCTATCACTAATCTTTGTAATAATCTGTATTAACCTTGCTGTTAGCTGTATTATAATGCTCTTCAAATTGATTTATTGACAACTATACTCCATTCACGTTAATAATGCAGACTTGGAATAAATGGGCCTTAAAATACGGGCATATTCACACAGGAGAAATTGATGTAATTTCTTCATATGAAATTTCTGTCAGTTGTCAAATTTGTTTATAATTTTCGTGTCATTGTTTCCTGCAGTTTTTCATTGTACTTTTTAGCTATAAACAAGTTGTGGCAAAAATAATTCTTTTCAGAGTTCTTTTATCTCATCATTTCATAATTCAAGGTACTATACAATCGATTACATAAACAAAATAATTTCTACTTTACTATTACAATTACAGCTTTGGTTGGGTATGGCTGAAGAAGCAGCAGCAGTAGATGCAGTTGCAGGACCATCGAAGAACCCTCAAGCAAGCATATTGGCAGTAGACAGAAGCTAAATTGAAGATATGGTTGAAGAATTTATTATAAGTACAGATGCAGATTCTGATTTTGCCTAATAAATTAATAAAGTGTGCATACACTTAGAATACTCATTTATATCGTCATGCATTCCATACACTTAGTTAAGGTATTTTATACAATGTAGTAATTTTAAAAGAACATGAATACAAATTTATTGTATCGAACATGTTATCGAAGAAGGGAGTATGATGTATTAATTGGATAATATTGTTGAAAATATATTCGAAGAATTTATGATAACAACAAATACATGATCTTCGTCACCATTATCAGAATCTGATTCAGATATCGTTAATATCATTTGCATAATAAATTGAAATTATTTATTCACCTTTTTCACTCTACCCTTTAATTTATGAATCAAATTCATATGTTTATTTCATTTGTTATTGTATAAATAAAATGCTAGCAGTAAAGACATCTTTTTTATTAAATTTATTCCAAGTATGGAGTGCTGTCTTCTTTTTCACCAAGCAGCTCATCTAATTTCATCACTGACAATAACCAAATTCTATGTAAGATTTAAGGATATTGTGTGTTACCATGTACTCTGAAGCCACTCGATGGACTTGGATACAGTCCCGTTGAGCCCATTATGTATTGTTCATAATCAGCAACATTCTTCCTTGTTTGGCTTTTGCTTGTATATATTGAATTGCTTACTTTCAACCATACCATTGAAATTTATGGAGATTACCAATGGAGAGATTTACTTCACGACAAATGACTTGGTATAACACTGTATATATAACCATTCGTGTCAAAGTTATATTTTCGATTCAAGTTTATCCATGGCAATATTATTTTAAAACTTGTCGTGGCATTTATGTTCTCTTCAATTAATCCCAAATGCAATCACATTTATTTTCTAACATAATCAAATAAGCTCCAACTATTTTGGTAAATGAAACAACAAAAGGATACAACAATTGAGGTTAGTTTTACTTTATTATTACTGTATTATTTTCCCAGGTTATATAACCATAATGTATTGCATATTAAATATGAAAAACTTTGCTATTTATTATACAAGATTTTGATAACCAAACTTTGATGATTAAGATGTTGTCATTTGACAGTTTCATCGGTTAAATTTCACCAGTGTATGCACATGTGGAGTAACGGAAGGGTTATATTATAACACTGCATAAAAAAAAACTACAGAATAGGGTGAACAACGGTTTTATTTTCAATAAGATTCACAGTTTTATAAAATTAAAATGTTCAACAACTCACTTTGCATAAGTATTGTACATACAATGTTATTTAAAATATATTAACATTATTGGATTGTTTCACGTATGTCGTTCTCTTTCATATTTTGTTTTTTTTTATTAATATAACAATATTCATCGTATTTCTTTTTTTTAAAGCCTACGTTAATTTCATGATATTATCTTCATCATATTCTTACTTATTTAATAAATATTGCTCGATAACAATGCGCAAACGTAACGTTACATTTGTCTATAATAATGATATATAATTATTGATTAGGTAGCGTTAAAAAATAATATGTATCTAATATATATTATATATGTACGTAAAAAAGAAACAACGGATATAAGAACAATATAATAACTAATGGATCATCGTCATCTTACTATAAGTAAGGCAAAAAATCTACGGTATAACAAGTTATATTTCACCTAAAGGGACAACAGTATTATAATAGGTTTTTTTTTACGAGGTCCGCGTATTATGTAAGTACAAGCAAAAATCTCTCGTAGTAATAATAGTGCGGAATAATAACAAAACTTTATAGTACGTATATTTTTTTCGGTTTCGTTATTATTGGGCATGCTTGCGTATATCGAAGCGTTTTCTTTTAAAAGGATTCTCTTCAGAAATTAATAACATATTCATCGTCAACAAAGAGGATACGAACACGTTAATTAACAATCCATCTACAGTATATGGATATATATGTATATATCGATATTATAAATCTATTCATTTATTTTAATAATCGCATACGAAAATCCCCGTTTTAGATCACACGACGAGGTATAACAAAATTGGAATGTTACTTATACAGAGTGATTAGAAAATAACGCGTAAAATTCGTAATTTCTTTAGTTGTAATTATATTGAAAATTGCAGAAATCTGTAACTTAGGGTTTTAAAAAGTACTTATTTTTGGCATCATAAGCACATTCATATCTGGTATCGCTGCGACGATATGACATCTTCGATGAGTATTTCAAAGGACACCTGTAGATTATGTTGCATTTTTAGATAATTTAAAGAAAGTATAAACTATTTAAGGGTATTGTTTATTCAAATACAAATGTACTAGAATCATGTGTGCCTTTTCATATCGAAATCTGCTGCCACATCCCAAGCTCACCATGATAGCATTAAGGTTGATATTTTGGATTCGTCAGTTATTTACTCAATTTTAAGTGCCAATGACATTTGAATGATTTTTTTCCAAATCGCCTCGTTTAAAAAAGAGAAAGAATTTAAGTTCTTATGATGGTAGGCTGCAGCGATAAAATTACAACTGAGAATGAGGTCTGTGCATTGATTAACAGAGTACACCTCGAAAGACATCCAATCAGATAGTCTGCTGTTAGTACAATTATTAAAAAATACACCGAGATGGAACGCGTAAGAGATTTACCTAGGGCTGGACGTTCAAAGGTAGCGTATGAGCAAAAGTTTAATATGCTGTTGGAACTGAAAAAAAATGCACATATTTCCACTAGGACATTGGCTTTATACAATAACGTAAGTCAAAGCGCAGTGGTGCAATTTTTTAAAAAGGAGAAAATACATCTCCTCATAAGATGCACCTAGTTCACGGCTTCAGTTTTGTGAAGACGCAATGATCCACATAAACAAAGATCAATACATTACGAAGCTACATTTCATATAGATGGAACTGCAAATCGAGACAATTACCGCTATTGGTCGAGACACAACCCTCATTGGAACCCACTCATTCACAACATCTAGAAAAGACCAATGTTTGAACAGGGATAACTTACCAAAGTATCATTGGTCCATATTTCCTTAAGGCCCTGAGTGCGACACGCTATTTAGAATTTCTACGTGATGAGGAACTAAGCTTTAGTTGCTTTGTTCCCTAATAAGAATGATAACCACGTGCCCTATCAAGATATTTGATTTAACGAGATGGGGCACCAACTCATTATAGAATTGCGATAAGAACATTTTGAAATGACGTGGCCTCCTAGATCCCCGAATCTAATCCCACTGGACTTCTTCGTATGGGATCATTTGAAGAACAAAGTCTATGTGAATAGACCGAATAACATTTAAGATTTAAAAGCTAGAATTTACCACGAGATTAGATTGATACCCCCTGAAGCAATTGATCGATTGATTCAAAGTTTTTATACTTACTTAGGTTGTAGCCACTTAGTTGATGGGGAGCAATTTAAACACTTGATTCATCGAAATTAATTAATTACTTTTTAAGTATATATCTTCTGTTACTCACTATTAACTTTGTATTAACCTCTTACTGCATAGAGTACCATAAATGGCATATAATATTTTTCGGTAGTTTTTATTACTACCATCTAGAAAATTCTTCATAAAATGTTACAGAAATCTACTTTAGACAATATTGTAGGTATTCATTAATGCCAAAGTTGTAGAACATTTCTTTCAAATATAATTTCCCAGGTTATACGCAGATGGCCGATTAAAACTAGTTGTAATGTTTATTGGCTTAATACGCTCAGGGATTTTTGGTGAAAAGTATAAGTTAAAGTTCTGTGGCTAGCCAAAGTAACAGAGAAAGGAACTGGCACCATAAAACAGGAGGTACATTGTTTCATCTATAAATAGTTGAAATTACATATGCGCCATACCTGGTTCAACATGCAGTATATAAAGCAATTTTGGGTTTATATCAGATTAGACCCCAGAATGTATTATGGAAGACACGGAAATGCAGAACCAGTTGATATACCAGATGGAAATGTCAGCTAATGACGAAAATGTAAATCTAGAGAACATTTTTTGCTGAAGATTCTGGGATTGTAACTGAGCTTTATGTAGAAGAAAATATTGTAATAACAGAAATTGATTGCGAAAACGATGTTCCACTAATTGATATCGTGAAACCTACTGCCCTCCATATTGCAGAATCCAGAGTGAATGAACAATGAGAGAAAGTTTCTGGGATGCGAGGATCCACCAGGTGATATATAAAATTCAGAAAATTCTTCTCAATTTTTCAATTTCGTTTTTACCGACGAATGACACCGTCCTTCCATCAAATTTGTACTCCACGCAGTCACGATTCGGAAAACCGCTTGCACTTTCTGTAACAGAACTGTAACAATTCATTGGTATATGCTTGTATATGTCCGTTATACATTTATCAGCATCCCGCTATTACTGGAATGCAATAATAGGACATCCATTAGTTAGTAACGTAGCGCCTTGTAATCGCTGGGAGGAAATAAAACGTTACATCCATTTCGACGATAATACTACCTTTATACCTCACGTCGAAGTGGACCACGACAGACTATATAAAATACGCCTTCTTCTGACAGTATTACGTAGTCATTTGCTTGCTGTTAGTGCCGACCGAAGAGTTTCTCGTGGTGGATGAGTAGGCAAGATCCACACTCAAGCAATACAATCTAAAACAGCCCCACAATGGAGATACAAAGCTCACGTTTTGAGCGGTGCTTCAGGGTTCTCATATGATTATAAAATATTTACAGACAGTCAGAGTAATACTGTAGTAATACTGATGCATCTGATTTAGGAGTTAGCAGTAATGTTGCCTTGAGAAAGGCAAAATTATAAAATATTTTAACAGCTGATTTACATCTCCGACTATGCAAATATATTTAACAAAAGAAGGTATTTTACCATTGGGAAACGGTAAGGATAAGTAGGGTTGCAAATGTCAATATGTAAGAAGAAATGACGAGGTCCGGTTGTAAGAAGGCAGCCGATATTGATGGAGTAAAGATTTCGTTGGTGTCATGGTTTGATAATAAGGTAGTAGTAAGTTTTAAAGCCAACATTTATGGGTAGCCAGGTAGTCAGTCTGTAAGCGTGTATAACAATTACATACATAGGTGTAATAGATTTCCTTGACTCCATGCGCGGTTATTACGACATTGAAATTCGATCCTTTGAATATTCACATGTTGGATCTCTGTTGTGTAAACGCACGGATCTTGTGGAACAGGCAACAAAAAAGTTACGTGAATTTAGCATTGGTTGACTTCAAATTGATGATAGCCGCAACATTATGCAAAAGGAATACTCTCACACTACGCCCTGGTGGTCGTCGTTCTAAATCTCTTGAAAACGTATTTTAGGAAAAGAAAAAAAAAGAGCGCCTACTAGTGAAATACCGTTAGACGACGGTACGGTATTGAACATTTACGTGTTTGGCACGAAACCCGACAACGCTGCAAATATCGTGACTACAACGGGCAATGATACATATGTTGCTGAAAATGTGAATTGTTTTTATGCCTTAACAAAGATCG
This sequence comes from Trypoxylus dichotomus, assembly GCA_023509865.1. Lineage (NCBI taxonomy): Eukaryota > Metazoa > Arthropoda > Insecta > Coleoptera > Scarabaeidae > Trypoxylus > Trypoxylus dichotomus. The sequence goes on from CM042081.1 coordinate 45,187,091, forward strand.
AAATTGTTTTTTGAAATGTCACACTGAATAATTTTTTTTTACATAGATAAAATTATTTAAAAAAAGATTGTACTGTTGTACAAGCTGAAAATTGCATCATAGAATTTTTTTAAACATTTTCTCTTTAAATAAAATCGAAAAAGACATGAAATATTCTTTTTTATAAAAATTCATGCAGTAAAGTTCACACGTATAGCAGTAAACTCCACTTACACAAATTGTGTGAGTGGAGTTTACTGCTATACCTGTGAATTGTACATCCACACAGTCCTTGCAATCGTTAATTCGTGCACTAAGGGGTTAAATATTTCTATTCATTTTAACTTCGACCATTTTTTCGCAAAAATTATCTGGTTACACTTTATTATTACATATCTGTGCACATAAGAACCGGTTGTATCTAAAAATGCAATATTATCTACAGGTGTCTTAAAAAAAACATCAATGACGTCATATCGTTGCGATGAAAAAGAGATATGATTGTCCTTAAGATGGCAAGTATTTTTTTTTAAATCCTAAGTTAAAGGTTTCTGCTATTTTTAATATAATTACAATTAAATAAATTACAAATTTTATGCGAAACTTTATAATCACTCTGTATATTACGGGTCCAAGACCTAATTAATAGATAATACACACCCTGCTAACAACATCGGGTTTTTATCAACAATAAAAGGGTATCGCAAAATTGGTGCAGAACGTTTTCATATTACCTTATTTACTATATTATATATGCTATATGTAAGGTATCTTCTTATTTTGCTCTTAATTATTATCTTATCTCTACCAAGTTGTTGAGGGAACACTGTGTCGGATTCAGAGAGTGATGATGGATCGTCCTATCGCGTAAAATTTCTTAAACGATGACATACATTTCTTTTTATTGGCACAGCACTGTTTAAAACTCTATACAAATGAACAATATATTGCATGATATCACGTTTGTTCGCATAATGGTAGTAATATATAAAGATCCGCACTTTACTTTGTACACACAGTTCGCACGAATAAATTGAATGAAGTCGAGCTTATGTGGGAGCGCTTGGCTGGAAATACCGCAGGCCATTTGTCTGTAACAGCAAAATATAATTGATTAAAAGCACCGATGCGACGACGAATAATTCTATTACGAAGTTGATGGAAGCGCATGCATGAGTGCAGTACTTGTGCTAGATGCGGCCATCGTAAACACTGGTAATAAACAGGCAGCGTTTTTCGGATGACGATTGACATGATGCCTGGGTGAGTGTAATGGGATACGCAAATAAAGCAATAAAGCAAATGCTACGTTGTGAAGCTACACTACTATATGAAAAGAGCACTTAACATTTGGAATTATTATCAGAATACGTTAATTGTACAGTTCCCTTTAATTAAAAAGCTAAAGAAATATGTATTCGGGTTTAATTAAAAAGAGAATAGATTTTTAATAAGAAAACACGTACAGATTGTGACTAGAAATCTAAGTGTTTACTTAGAAAAAGATGTATAAAAAGGGCAAACGAGAGTCTGTAATCAAAAGACAATTGTGTTCCTGTTCATGCATTTTATGCAACTTATCAGTAAGGTTCGCAAAGCCGGTACCAAACCACTACGCACATACAGCTGTGGCCATATGTATTCGGCACTCTCGTTTTGAACGTGTTACACGAATATTATTGTATTTCTAAGAAGCAGGGTCGATGACGGACTTAACTAGGTACCTGGTAATGAGGGTTTAATGGTTTATTGTAGGCCATTCTGGGTAAATTATAAAATAGACGTAAAATTGTAATTTCTGAATATTCCTTCAGTCTTTCTTAAAAGTTGAAAGAGTAAGGTTGAACTAGTTAGAGTCAAGATATTGTGTCCGTGATTTTGTCTGTGTAATACGATAGTATACAGTAAAAAGTAATGCCGAAAACACGCGAATTGACGGAGGTAGAGCGAGGACAAATTGTGGTGTTAGAAAAGCAAGGGTTGTCGGTGTCTGCTATTGCCCGACAGGAGAAATGTGCGCGATCGACAGTTAGAATGACGATAAAACGATACAAAGAGAGTGGATCTTTGACAAACAAACCGAAAACTGGTCGAAAAAGGAAGACAACTAGCAGAGATGAGCGAGTCTTAGAGCGGGTGTCTTTGCGAGACCGGAAAAAAGGGTCTAAACAGCTTTTCAGTGAGCTTTTACGGCTACATAATGTTGCTATTTCTCCTCGCACGGTTAGAAGACGCCTTTGTGAATTAAATTTAGGTGGATACAAAGCTCGACATAAACCACGGTTGTCTCCGCAGCAAAAGAAAAAGAGACTGCTGTGGGCTAAAAGTCACCGCGACTGCACCATTGACATGTGGACGGATGAGTCAAATATTGAGGTAAGTAATACATAATTATTGTATTTGCGGTATTCTGTATTCAATTCCTGGTATCTACGGTGTTTTTATTCTTTTTAATGGGTTCCAAAATGTAACAGTATTCATGTTTTTGTTGGTAGCTTTGTGGTAAACCTGGGCCTCAATACGTGCGACGCAGGCGAGGAGAGGAGAGGCCTTCCATCCAGACTGTCAAGTTTGGGGGTGGTAGCATAATGGTTTGGGGTTCCATGAGTACAACAGGCGTCGGAGAACTGTTCGTCTGCGAGGGCCGAATGAACAGTCGGACGTACATCGATATGTTGGAAGAAGTTCTGGAACCGTGTGCGTTAAAATTATTCGATAATGATGAGCCAGAGTATTACTTCCAACAAGATAATGCACCGTGCCATAAATCTCGCGAAGTAATGCGCTGGTTCGAGGAAAATAACGTGCGGGTCCTGGAATGGCCGGCACAATCCCCGGACTTATCGCCAATTGAGCATTTATGATACATTTTAAAGCGAAATGTAGCTAAATACTCATCTACCGCAAAGCAATGCTTAAAAACAAAAACATTCGAAGAGTGAAATAAAATCACCCCCGAACAGTGCTACAACTTAGTGAGCAGTATGCCCCGACGAATTCGTGCGGTGATAGAAGCCCAGGGAGGAGCTACCATATATTAAGCAATATCTTATACACTCACAACATTTTCATCGATCAATTTTCTTTTATTTCTTATATATTCGTCGGAATAAAAAACAAAAAAGGGTGACGAATACATATGGCCACAGCTGTATATATAGAAATACAGGGGCTTTCAATAAGAGCGCAAAATTTGAATTGCCCGCCATATTATCATGTGACAGATCAAACGTTAACAGATAGGAATTAGTAAACAAGGAGTTTTACACGATAGAACAATGCGTCCCAATTGGTGAAAGTTTGATCGCCACCATTCGTAAAGTGCGTCCAATATTCGGTGAAAAAAATAATCGAAAAAGTACTGGTTCGTAAAGGTCCTTCAGAACAAAACAGAGTGTGGTCGAAAGTCCAGAAACGTCGATTCACCGTCGCGCACAATAATTAGACATTACAACAGCTACTGTTCGGCCTATTGTAACTAAAAATTTCCATCTCCACGCCTGCAAAGTCCAATTGACTCAACAACTTCTGCCAACACACCATACACAGCGAAGAGACTTCACCAATTGGATTCTTAAGCAAACGGAAGTGAATGCCGATTTTGGAGACAAAATCATTTTCGGTGATGAGGCCCATTTTCACCTCGATGGCCTCGTTAATCGGCGAAACTGCCGTATTTGAAGCTCAGAAAATCCACGAATGTATCCAAAACGTGTCACTGTTTGGTGTGAATTGTGATTTCGAGGAATAATTGCACCTTATTTCTTTGAGGATAAGCAAGGTAATGCAGTAGCAGTGAATGATAAGGCCTTAAGTTTCCTGTGCCTTAAGTGGAACATATTGCTCTGCTGACAAGTGGTTTCAGCAGGACGGTGATACACGTCATACAGTCCGTGAAACATTGACTGTCTTGCTCCTGGTCGTGCCATTTCCTGGTTTGGTCCTTTGGACTTCTGGCTGTGGGATTATTTGAAGTTACAGGTCCACACCAACAAGCCCGCGGCCACCGAAGCATTAAAGGCCGAAATGAGACCTTCTATCACTGAAATACCGCCACATGTATACAATAGTGTTATTGTAAATTTTGTGAAAAGACTAAGGCCATTGGATGGACACCTTGCTAGGTAGCAATTATAGATACAAAGCAAATTTTGCAAGAATGATGATAACCATCCTATAGAAATTAATTGATATAAAAAAAACTTTTCATATGGTAATGGAAACATCTCTCCCAGAAAAGTTCTATCACTAACCTACCATGTAGAGAGCTTAAGATATCCAGCATTAAAAAACCATTGATTTTTCCCAGATAAATCCTAATTATCTTAAAATTAATATGAATTGAAAAGCATCCCAAAATCCTGTGATAACAAAAAATATAAAAGAAAACACCCATAATTAAAACTTTTAATTCACGCGGCGAAACACGCTGTATAATACTGACAGAAACGAAACAAAGACCACGCAACAATTTCAACACAACCACCGTACAAAAAGTTAAAAAGTCAAACAGGAAAAGCGTTAACAATACATTAGCGCACAAACCATTAATGAAGATCATGCAGCGTAAAGTGAAACAATAAAGGTCGACTTACCGACATATCGTATTCCGTAATGTACGCTGGGATTTCGAGCTGATCCGGCGACATTACCGAGTACAGATATTCGACCCCTTGTAGGTTGTGCACTTTCTGTTTGATAGCCGGCGCCATGAAAGTCGTAAACCACCACGTCATCATCTAGAACAAATACAGATAACATTATTTCCAGTAAATAGAGTTAAAATCTTACGGGAAATAAATTCCTTACCTTGGTCCAAAAGGTGGGGTGTATGATGTAGAAGGCCTTCAGGTTTTTCTTGTATTTGTAGGGCAGTACGTTGTAGACTTCTCTGAGCCAAGAGAAGGATGGATAATTGCTGCTGGTTGTGAGTGTATGGAAGTATGCGATTACGTAATCACCTTTGACTATTGGATCTAATAGGGATATTAAATATAGTAACGCCTGAAAAAGAAAATGAGAGTTTTAAGATTTTAGCACTACAAAATTTTCTTTATATAAGGTTTCGCAAAACTCCGTTTCAAAATAAAAAGAATATAATAACGTAATGACTTGTTGGAGAAGTTTTATTTTATATCTCGTAACTGAAAATATTAAATTACACATTACAAATCTATTGTTTGTGCCGCCTCTAATAACAGCCGCGTGATTTGTTTTGTATAATTACGATTCTTGATGACTGGTCTCGTAAAAGAGAAACAAGTTATAAACAAAAGATATATATAAATATAGTCCTATGTTCATGTTCTAATTGACAGGCTAATTTTATGGTGGAATATAATGAATTTATAAGATTATACATGTTAAGGATTTAACATTGTTTTTGTGTGTTATCCATTTTTTTACTACACTATGTATTTTATATTTTATCTTCTTTGCAACCGTATGGGTTAGCATTATTAGCTTATTTTCATTTCGAATATTACTTTATTTTCATTTTTATCATTTATTTATTTTGCTCTCCTAGAATATATCCAATTTTATTTTAATATGTATGTACATTAAGCATTGTATATGTATGCAAGCCGGCCATTCACAATACTCTAGCTAAAACTGCCTAATTTAAAAATCATTCAGTGCAACGTCGTCGAATAAATAATGGGAGTTTTCTTAAAATTTAATATACACAAGCACAGGCAGTCGTCTCCCGCGCGACGGTCGAGGTATTAGCGATCGTGCACTCTCGGTCACCTTTCGTACCTCGTCGTAACGTGTACAGTAACGTCGTCGTATGATTATTGGAGGTTTCTAATATTTTATAGTTTTGGCGGGAATCGTCGAGGACGTTGTCGTCTATACATTTATTTCTGGCGGGAGTCATTCTGGTAAGGTTGTCGAATCGCATGTATAGATTTCTTTAATAACTACAAATTCTCGATTTTCTATCATCGTCCGTCGAGGCTACTGTGTCCGTTGTCGTCTATACATATTTTTAGTCTTCGGTTAAGTTTGTGTCGGGAATCATTTGTCGGCTCGCATGTATAGGCATCTTCTACAAGTACGATCACTCCGCTTCTTGTTGACGGTCGTTGCGGCCCCGGCGCCCGTTGTCTTTTGAACGTTTGTTCGGGCCTTTGTCGTATCGGGACTTAGAAATTTTTTCATTTAGTTGTTCGTCGTAGCGGACGAATTTCACGGACCATTTTTCTTATGTAATGTCGGCATCATCGCTCCGTTTTCCTTGTCGGTGCGCATTTCACACATTTGCTGGCTATTGGCTTTTTCCCTTCTTTGGGGCGCAGTAGCAGAGAGCTAAAGATTGCACATAGCGTATTATTTCAAACGAGAACGCCTGGGTAGCTGTCACATTACTTTTGTTTTGAGATCGGCTATTTTCGCTACTGTCGCCCTCGACCAGGCGTTCAAGCTCTAAGAGATAGGGTGGGTTCCCCTATAAATGTGAAAATAACGAACGTATTTGGTTCAAGTACAAATACATGCCAATGATACAGGGCCAAGTCCCCTAGGCAAATTTAAAACAAGGAAAATATATTAGGCTCCCGGAAAGGGACATATAAATAAGCATAGCACCGAGGTGCTCTTATAAATTTAAAAAATAAATAGGGTTGGCTCCCCTATAAAAAGGTAGTGGTGCATGCAAACAGGTAGAGGCATTAGTAGATGGCTCTAACAAAGCTTCCGCGGAAGCATATAAGAAACGTACATATACACATGCTAATGTACATTACATGTATAAGAGAGCTCGAATAACTGCAATTATTGCAAATATATACATCTTCCGTACATCATAACTGTACATAGGCAGGAGTGGAAGCCGTGTACACATTTTATTTTTAAATATATTTTTTGCGCATGCGCATTGAGTTTCACTGTACAACCTTTCCTTTAGTAAATAAGCGAACATACTCTACAAGTAAGTATTGGTCAAGTAATTTAGGAATTTACGAGCAGGCTACAGCGGCGCTGTTCTTCAAACCAGGAGAACGTAACAATACAAGGGTCACGCTATATATTTTGGGATGTCAAAACTAGAGGAGTTAGAACTGGCTGCACTGCATTTCTGTTGAGTCACTGCTGTCAGAGCAAATGTGGTACATTTCTCATCGAAACATGGACTTATGAAGAGAACATGTGCGCGCAATGATCTACAACGATTTCAACGTCAGTTTAAGTGAACAACAAAGTCTTGAACGATTGCAACTCGCATTTGGTGATCAAAGTCCTTCACGCGCAATTGTGTTTCGCTGATACAGCGAATTCAAAAGAGGCTGGTAGGCCCTGTCCTTCAGTTACCGCTGGAAACATCTAGAGTGAGATGTATGACCGGCGAAGATCCAAGATGCACCTATCAAGCGATTGAGGCAACTCTTGGTGTTGGATCCGCAATAGTAAATTTAATTTTACATGACCATTTTCGGATAAAAAAATTGTTACTCGTTGGGTGCATGCTAAACGCTTTGCAAGGCGGAGCGAGTAAAAATCGCTCGGGAAACGTTAGAAACATTAAATAAGACTGGACGTCGTATTCTATCTGAAATAGTAACAGATAATGAAGCTTACATTCGATTTTACAATATTCCTACTCGGCAGAAGAACCGTGTGTGGATCCACGAAGATGCACCAACACCAACAATGGCCAAAAAGCAAAGGGGTATCAGTAAAGTTATCTACGCAGTATTCTTTCGTAGCACAGGATCGGTAAACACCCCAAAATGTTTCCTACAGTTCTTGAGTCAGTTAATATTCGCGGGTTAATGCTGCATCACGTCAATGCATAGTCACACAGTGCACAGCAGACAGTTGAATTTTTACGTGAAAAAAATGTAAAAGTATTTAAACATCCACGCTATTCATCTGATTTAGTCTTGTGTGATTTTTGGTTGTTCTGTAACCCGAAGAAACATTTACGTGACCGACGTTTCGCGACGGAGGATGAGATAGATGCAATTCACCAATTTTTCGAGAGCATTCCAAAAGATGACTGGTTTCCATCTTTTACGTTGTAGAAGCTTCGGTTACAAAAGGGCATTGATGCAGGAGGTGATCATTTCGAATCTAGATAAAATCATTTTCGTAAGAAGACTTGCAGTTTTTTGTATCTCAAAATATATAGTACGACCCTCGTATAAACTAATAAAACAATCCCAAGATTTCCGCCGATTACTGGAAGATGCAATACAATTAATCGTAGGAAAACATATCGTTTTTGTTCAATATGACGTACGAAACTAACTTTCTTGAATTAAGAAAAACCTAAATAACATGACAGAAGCAACAAAGTCGAATGAAACGGTTTCTTTTCCCAGACCAATTAACCAACGTGCAATTTTCTTAATCATGCATCCGAGCTTAATCATTTAATTGCGTTGCATAATTCTCAATATGATTGAAATGTTAACTCCGAAGGTTTCCCGCATATTATTGCGGCGTAGGCGATTTTCCGTCAAATGTAAACAAAAATGTCAACGATGCTATGGAAGTTGAAAAGAAAATGACAATCATTGTTGCGCTTGTTTTATACAAACGAACGTATTTGTGAGCGCGTTGTCCTTGGCATTGCTCCATGGTAATTAAATACGATAAAATTATCAGCACCAAAACTGGTATAACGATACAAAAAAGAATGGATTTTATTTTCTAAATATATCGTACTACCGATAACAAATACAAATATGAAATTAATAATTAAACTAGATATATAGAAGCGACTCTTACAGTCGTTAAATTAGGTAGGGTTAATTATGGTAATTTTTGCATATAAAGCACGCGGAAAACAGTTTTTTCGCGTACAATATGATTACGTGAAAGACAGGGTCACGTCATTTCTTTGATTTTACATCTTATTAACAGTAGAAAATATATAAGAGCGCTTTAAAGACATTATCAATTCTCTTACTAACAGGGAATATTTCCAAAATAATAACTACCTCATCATAACTGTCCAGCAAACGGATGTATAGTAGATAGGTAAAGATTTGCTAGTAACTCGGGCATTAATAAATGCTAACTGCGTTTTGGTTCTAATTAATTTGAATCATGTTTGAGTAACCTTCACAAGGCAAGAACATGATTGCATGCAGCATATCAATTAAAAACACATTACGTTTCCTTATAAGAAATAAATGAATAGTGAATGTCTTCGATCTAAATTTCTAGATCAACTAGAATAACAGCTAAATACATACACTACCGGTCATAAGTATTTACCCACCTGCATAATTGGAGATTATTCAATGAAATCATTTTTGATTCCTATCAAAATATTTGTATTATTAAATCTGTAAGTACGAGATAGATTACAATTTATCTGTAATGTGCTATGAACTTATAATGAGCCGACTGGTATTAAGATATCGAAAATGACCCCTCTTTTTGCGGATCGGGCACGTTCAGGAAGGCGATACGAAAACATCGGTAAAAGTAACCGAGAAACTACTGAAGTTAAACCGTAAAACAGTGAATTATAATGCAAAATGTATCAAAGGAGTGGCAGTGTCTCCAATAACCAGCGACCCGGACGGTCAAAAATAAAACACCAGCAGAAGATCGACCAATTAATCGGCCGATCTTTGAGTAAACAAAATAGACAAAAATAGCGCCACAAATTACTGCCGAAATGAATATTTCGCGCCCAAACCAGTTAGCAACCACGCTAAAAAGGCGTCTGCGCCAAGCTGGTTTGCACGCAAGCGTTGCTATGCGGAAACCGTTATTACACTAAGCAAACAAACCTAAACGGTAAACCTAAATGGACGAGTGAATTCAAAGACTGGACGTTGGAAGAATGGAAGAAAGCGCTCTAGGCCTACGAATCTACTACATCACTTTTGGTTCAAATAGAAGTACATTTGTTCGTAGATCGAAAGGGGAATGAGCACTTGAATCCTGTATTACACCAACAATAAAACATGGAGGAGGATCAGTCATGATTTGAGGTTGTTTTGGCGGTACTTCTGTGGGTGATTTAAACAAAATAGATGGTGTACTTAGAAAAGAAGGTTATAAGCAGATTTTGGAGAGGAATGCTATCTCATTTGGAACACTATTGATCGGTGAAAACTCTGTGTTCCAGTATGATAACGATACAAAACTGCATACTGCAAAGATATGTTAAGACAGAAAATTGTTATTATAAAGTAAGTCCAGATGTCAATCCGATCGAGTTTTTGTTGGAGGAACTCATTCGATAGGTTTGAAAATCTGCTCTAGATTCGACAACAGTGCTTTGTTAGCAATTTGATAAGCACATTGTTCTTATAACGATTACAGTTCTTTGCGTAAGTAGAGAATAAAGCTTTATTTTATAATTAGTTTTTGACTTATTTACCTAATATTTTAAAGGTGGGTAAACAATTATTGCCGGTAGTGTATGTATGTGAATCATTAAATAGTAAACAGCATGGATAAATCCCGGATTTGGTGGTACTTTCTTGCAGGGATTAACCCATTAAAAAAATCACTTTTTTGATGACTCGTTATTTTATAATTTTGACGGTTATCGCAACATTGGCCCCATGAAATTTACCAATTTTCTTCTATATGTATATATATATATATATATATATATATATAGAAGGAAATTGGTGTATATATATATATATATATATATATATATATATATATAGAAGGAAATTGGTGTATATATATATATATACATATAGAAGAAAATTGGTAAAATTCATGGGGCCAATGTTGCGATAACCGTCAAAATTATAAAATAACGAGTCATCAAAAAAGCGATTTTTTTAATGAGTTAATCCCTGTAATATATATATATATATATAACACATGGGCTGAAAAGTCCCGGGCCTAACAAAGAAAACACGGTTTTTTTGGTTCAAAATTAGGTTTTTTCATCAACGTAATCTCCATCAAGAGCAACGCAATCATTCCAGCGTCGCTCTAACATTTCAATACCACTTTTGTAGAACGATTTATCTTTTGCCTCAAAATAGGCCTCAGTTTCAGCGATAACCTCTTCATTCGTGCGAAATTTCTTACCGGCGAGCATTTTTTTGAGGTCTGCGAACAGCCAGTAGTCGCTGGGAGCCAAATCTGGCGAATACGGTGGATGTGGGAGCAATTCGAAGTTCAATTCATGTAGTTTTGGCATTGTTTTGATTGACTTGTGACACGGTGCGTTGTCTTGATGAAACAAAATTTTTTTCGTTGCCATATGCAGTCGTTTCTTTGGAATTTCGGCCTTCAAACGTTCCAATAACGCTATATAATATTCACTGTTGATGCTATTTCCTTTCTCAAGATAGTCGATGAATATTACACCACGCACATCCCAAAATACCGAGGCCATAACCTTTCCAACCGATTGTTGTGCTTTCGGGCGCTTTGGACGAGGTTCACCAGTTGCTGTCCACTCAGATGACGATCGTTTTGATTCCGGAGTGAAGTGATGGATCCATGTTTCATCCATTGTCACATATCGACGCAAAAATTTTGGTTTGTTACGTTTAAACATGGCCAAACACTGCTCAGAATCATCAACACGTTCTTGTTTTTGGTCAACAGTGAGCAAACGCGGCACCTACTTTGAACAGAGCTTTCTCATAATCAAATGCTCATGCAGTATAAAGCCAATACGTTCTTTTGATATCTTTACGATGTCAGCTAATTCACGCAACTTCACTTTTCGATCATTCAAAACGATTTTGTGCATTTTTTTGATGTTTTCTGGTGTTACCGTCTCATTTGGACGTCGACTGCGTTCTGCATCATCGGTGTCTCTACGACCACGTTTGAAGTCAGCAAACCAAAGTTTTATTGTTGTTTCTGATGGAGCGGAGTCCCCATAACACGTTTCAAGCAATTGCTTCGCTTGAACGGTATTTTTTACCATCAAGAAGCAGTGTAAAATTAAAACACGAAATTGTTTTTGATCCATTGTTTTGAAAATAACAAACGTAGCGTGACTCTTAGCACAATAACACACAAACTAATGAATAGATTATCATGAAATTTTAACAGCTGTATTTTGAAGGTTAGTACTAACTGAGAGAAAGGTGACTGCAATAAAACTAGCATCATCTATGTGTTAGGCCCGGGATTTTTCAGCCCATGTGTTATATATCGTCGTAATTTATTCAATAAAATACTGCAATAAAACTAGCATCATCTATGTGTTAGGCCCGGGATTTTTCAGCCCATGTGTTATATATCGTCGTAATTTATTGAATAAAATACAGAACGTTGCAATTATAAATATCTCGATGTCGTCATATCTATGTTAAATATAATAAAAAAAGTAATGGAAATATTAAATATAAGGATCATAAAACCCTAATCGACTGGTTTTTGCATTTATTTCGTATATTATTTTACACAAAAAAATTTCACTCAAAATATAACAGGACTTCAATTAGTCCAATAATAATTATGTGAAATTTAATTTCATTCTGTTAATTTGAAATATGGCAGGAATTAATTTAGGAATTAATTACGACATAAACAAGCACTTTAAGACAAAATACTGGATATCTTATTGGACTACTTTACCTTGTCCAAATTGATTCTATTGAACGGAAACCATTTACCGATGAAAACAACAACGGGCCTCCCTAGACGATCAACCCCGCTTTGGTAGAGGCATCCTATTCCGGAGACCTCTGTCAGGTCTTCTGCCTTTGCTCTTCTTAAAAGCCTCTCATATCTGAAACAAACAAGCTTTGGGATTACAAATTCCAAAGGAATTTTCGCTGCTACATCATGACTTTATCATAAATAGAACGTTTAATTTTAGTTACAAAATGCAACAACTAATGGAAATATACCTATATTGAGAAATTGTTGATAATATCGAATAGGTGTGTTAAAATTTATACAAAAGAATGGATAGAAAATTATATCGCTGGCCAAAAATACATATAATTGTTATCCATTGTGTTCCATCAGTTATACTGCTTGGATGTTATGTATATGTTTAAAATGTACAACATATTTTTATCATATTTAATAATTAATAGAATTTTTAACAAATAACGAAAATGTTTTTTTTTATATTTGAATGGATCAAGCTTTATTTAATTAAAGACAAAATAATTGTTTTGGTAATTACACAATATTAGTAATTGCTTTAATGCTATGTATAGCATCATCTAGCCTTCGCTTTCTAGTTACAGAGTTAAATGAGTAACAATGTTTTGAAATAGAGAAGTTTTGGGATATTTTATTTATACCATATTTCTTTAGTGTAAGTTATTGGAGGGAATGTTAAATATATTAAGTATGCTATGCAGATAAAATACAGTATTTATGTTAAGAAAATAGACTAATGTAATAAATTATGTTTTCTACGTGGAATTATGAGAATTCCAAGCTGATTATTTTAACAGTTAGTCGATATGCAGCTAATATTTCTAAGAAAAATGCGCTCATTTCTAATGGAAATGCTGCCTACCAAGCCCGAGTAACAGAAACAAGGTACACGCTCACTTATTTGATGTACACTAACCGTTCATAAACTTGCGCTTGAATGCGTTATGGGAGGGGCACTAGATCATCCACCCGCCTTATAATATGCTGTATATTCAGTATGCATCTAGTATATTGCAGAGACAAAGAACACACGATTAAGTTCTGTACACAAAAGGAAAAGACTAAATTGGGCAAAATCTCACGCTAACTAGAGTGTTGATGATTGGAAAAATATATTATGGACGGACGAATCGAAATTCGGATTATTCAGAAGTAAACGTTGCTCTTTTGTTCATCGCCACCCTGGAGAAAGAATGTTAGACTGCTTTAGAAGGGGAAGGATTGCTAAATTAGTTAAAATAGACGAAAGGATGACAAAGGATGTGTATTTCAAAATCTTAGAAAACGATGCGACACCAACTGAATGTGAATTTATCTGTAGTGGGGGATGAGGGGTCAGTTACTAAGACGATAACCCCAAACACACGACGAAGATGGTTAAAGCTTATTTTCAAAACAAGTCTTTTAGAGGCGTCCCCAATCCATCAATGAAGTGGTTACTAGAGTCTTGATTGCAACTCCACCGAACTCTTGTGGGATCACTTGGATCGTGAGGTCCAGAAAAAGGATGGAATGCTATATACGAAATGGATCGATTAGTTAGCAATTAGCGTAAAAAAGCCAATGCACAGACAGTTGGCTGTCGAACAACGTAGTGTACAGGGTAAAATCTTGATAAAAGATAAAGATGGTGGCCACGAGTGATTTCTGAAGCTGAAAACAGGTTTACAGTACAGACTTCGAAACGAGATCGCTGCTTAACGACAACGAACAAATGTTTCTGCGACCACCGTTAAGAGGCGATTATTGGTAGCGGATTTTAGGGGGTGCATCGGCCCCGAAAAAACCGTTTTTAAAACGCGTGCATAAAGAGAAGCGATTAACATGGAGAAAAGAGCATACAAACAGGTCATTGGATGATTGGAACGTAGTTTTATGGACCGACGAGTCCAAAGTTCAGTTATTTGGAACACAACGGAGAGTTTTTGTTCATCGACAACCAAGGGGAAGAGCAGGCCTCAGCTAGTCAAACACGGGGGTGATAGTGTTATGGTTTGAGGTGATTTAGTGAAAATTAGTGGTACAACTGGGGTTTTGCAAAATGATGTCATTCCGTGTAGAAGCCGTTTTGTTAGTGAGCTGTTTGTGTTCCAGCAAAAATTACCCCAAACATAGGGATTGAATCTGTAAAAGCTTCTTAGATAGGAAAGCAATAAATGAACTAAAATTAATGGCATCGCCTCCTTAAAGTCAGAAATTATCCCTCATGGAGCTCATGTGTCACTTATGATGTATAAATTCATTAATAACAATAAAATTTTATTGTATCTCTGACGTTTTCTAAAATCCATTGCTGCTTCCAAACTTTTGGAAGGTAGTATATGTATGAACGGCGATGAAGGTGTTTAAAAGCCTTCGTACTATCGTCTTGCTATGTAAATTTTTGATGTAAAGGGCGGCGGACATGTGAACTTTTTCCTTGTACACCGAGCAGCGAATTTAAAACTCTCAGAATAATCCCAACTACTTTCCATCCGACAAATTGCAAGTAGCATGCACGTGTCAATATCTCACCATCGCGGCGGCTGCCGTCGCCGTTAGTAACTTTTCAGTGTTAGCGCATTCTCCCATTTCGCCCAGATGTTCAGGAACTTGTTCGTACGTGAGAGGCGAAACACGTGTGTGTGTGCGTGTACGAAAGCACGATTCAATTAGGCCATTTATATATAACTATTGTACGCGAAAAATCGATACTACGACGGCATTATAACTAGTTTCAAATAGAACAAAAGCAAAGTTGACATGACAAACAAACAATGCGTTCGGCGATATAAACTTGCAAACGTTTACGTTTGTTCGTGTATGTGGGGTTCGGTTCGATTCCTGACCGATGTTCCGTATAGGCGCAGAAGCGATCTGATAAAAGTGATATAGCACGCGACTTCTTTGATTCAGTCCGTTTGCCTGTGTTCCGAGTTATCGGGGAAACGAATCTCCATTTCGAACGTTTATAATGGACAATCGAGATATACCAACAGTTTCTATCAGCATTCAACACAATGTTTATTCAAAACGCACCGCAGGCGTAAGATGATTCATATTAAATTCACCCTTCACGGGGCTACCTCCACCCGTAAATCCCATTGATGGGAGTGATGGAAAGCAAAAGATACGAGATCTTATGTCTTGTGATGAATTAATATTTTAGTCGAGTAGAATTTAGATTCATGTTCAACGTTGATTTTTGGAAAATGAAAAGAATATCGCTGGAATATTGCGTTAGATTCAATATCTCTTAATTTTCCCGCATTCATTTGCATCAGTTGACGGCGTTAATATGTTACGATCCAGTTGCAGTAGCGGTCAAAAGTATTTGGGCAGTGCATTTTCCTTCAGTAAATTTATATAACATGAAGGTTTTCATTCGAAACTTCGACCCAATAGGTTTTTGTAACCACCGAGTCGATTGCCACTCTTCTGATTTATGTACAGTCCCTGTCCATTTAACTGGGCCACGTTATAAATTTAAGCTTTATGTTTTATGTGCTTTAAGCATAAAATTCATGAATAGGGTTTACAATACCTATCTAAATACGTTTCCTAAATATCTTCCTAAGAAATTGAGAAAGAGCCACTTAATGACCTCTTGCCTATTACTATCCCCTTCATGAATCATCCTGTACTGTATAGAAGATGGGTAGAAACAAAAGGAGGCATTACAAACTATTAGTTATATAGTTATGACGATGTCAGCAAACAATTCTGAACAAACTCATGCATGTACAAGTGGCCCAAATAAATTGGACAGGCTCTGTACTTATTAACATTCCCTCGTAAAAATACTATTACACCTTAGTAAAATATCTATAATATTGATCTTTTAACACTTTGTTCTTTCCCGATGGATGATCTTAAACCTATCAGCGATACTATGTGTATATATGAAGGACTGTATATAATGTGCATGTGTGTAACCATGACAACATCTATATGAAATTGATCTCGTGCATTTCCCTAAAGATATCTACATTTCCCATAACTAAAATCAAACTGTAGACAACTTGCATTATATCGAGGGTATTTTCTTCTTCAAAAACGATACATTGTTTATGCGGTGATTCACTGAAAGAAATTAACATTAGAAAGAGAAATGAGTTGAAGAAAGCCTTTCATATAGTTATAGAATTTATTTAGTATTTATATATGATCGATCTTACAACTGCGTATTTTTACACCTTGACATTGTTACAAACATAAGCAGCGCCTTAGATGGTTTAAGAATTGAAAGAAAGCAAATCAATATGCTATCTATTGAATATATATGTATATATACATATATACAGCTGTGGCCATATGTATTCGCCACTCTCGTTTTGAACGTGTTACACGAATATTATTGTATTTCTAAGAAGCAGGGTCGATGACGAACTTAACGAGGTACCTGGTAATGAGGGTTTAATGGTTTATTGTAGGCCATTCTGAGTAAATTAGAAAATAGACGTAAAATGGTAATTTCTGAATATTTCTTCAGTCTTTCTTAAAACTTGTAAGAGTAAGGTTGAGCTAGTTAGAGTGAAGATATTGTGTCTGTGATTTTGTCTGTGTAATACGATAGTATACAGTAAAAAGTAATGCCGAAAACACGCGAATTGACGGAGGTAGAGCGAGAACAAATTGTGGTGTTAGAAAAGCAAGGGTTGTCGGTGTCTGCTATTGCCCGACAGGTGAAATGTGCGCGATCGACAGTTAGAATGACGATAAAACGATACAAAGAGAGTGGATCTTTGACAAACAAACCGAAAGCCGGTCGAGAAAGGAAGACAACTGGCAGAGATGAGCGAGTCTTAGAGCGGATGTCTTTGCGAGACCGGAAAAAAGGGTCTAAACAGCTTTCCAGTGAGCTTTTCCGGCTACATAATGTTGCTATTTCTCCTCGCACGGTTAGAAGACGCCTTTGTGAATTAAATTTAGGTGGATACAAAGCTCGACATAAACCACGGTTGTCTCCGCAACAAAAGAAAAAGAGACTGCTGTGGGCTAAAAGTCACCGCGACTGGACCATTGACAATTGGGCCAATGTTATGTGGACGGATGAGTCAAATATCGAGGTAAGTAATACATAATTATTGTGTTTGCGGTATTCTGTATTCAATTCCTGGTATCTACAGTGTTTTTATTCTTTTTAATGGGTTCCAAAATGTAACAGTATTCATGTTTTTGTTGGTAGCTTTGTGGTAAACCTGGGCCTCAATACGTGCGACGCAGGCGAGGAGAGGCCTTCCATCCAGACTGTATCATCCCGACTGTCAAATTTGGGGGTGGTAGCATAATGGTTTGGGGTTCCATGAGTGCAACAGGCGTCGGAGAACTGTTCGTCTGCGAGGGCCGAATGAACAGTCGGACGTACATCGACATGTTGGAAGAAGTTCTGGAACCGTGTGCGTTAAAATTATTCGATAATGATGAGCCAGAGTATTACTTCCAACAAGATAATGCACCGTGCCATAAATCTCGCGAAGTAATGCGCTGGTTCGAGGAAAATAACGTGCGGGTCCTGGAATGGCCGGCACAATCCTCGGACTTATCGCCAATTGAGCATTTATGGTACATTTTAAAGCGAAATGTAACTAAATACTCATCTACCACAAAGCAATGCTTAAAAACAAAAACATTCGAAGAGTGGACTAAAATCACCCCCGAACCGTGCTACAACTTAGTGAGCAGTATGCCCCGACGAATTCGTGCGGTGATAAAAGCCCAGGGAGGAGCTACCAAATATTAAGCAATGTCTGTATATATCTGTATACACTCACAATGAAACATTTTCATCGATCAATTTTCTTTTATTTCTTATATACTCGTCGGAATAAAAAACAAAAGAGGGTGGCGAATACATATGGTATAGCTACAATGATTCACAACGTCCAAGGAATACATTTATAGCTACAATGATTCACAACGTTCAGGGAACACATTAGAGTAATATTAATATCAAGACAATATTACCCCGAAGGGCGGTTTCCCTGTTTGTTTTAGTATTCAAATTAATGAGGTAATCAATATCACAGCTGATCGATTTGTTGTAGTTCTTCCTGATTAATTACTTAAAAGCTTTTGCGAGTATATTCTTACCCATTGAATCACAAGTTATAAATACCGCGCCGTTAATTTATCTATATAATGTTGGATACCGCGAAATAGCGCGGTCATTTACAGTCGGTCATATTATGACAGTCGCCGTTAGCAACCGAAATTATGTATTAATGTTGTGGCCTGTCCTAAGTGCTGTAGTACGCAAAATAGACCGTTTGTGGATTGAATTCCGCATTCATGGTTTCATTGTGAATTAATTTTGCATACGCACATTAGTAAAGAAACGTTAGTTCTAATGTTATTGTTATTATACACGAAATCGAGGTAGAAAGTCGTGTCGTAATAACTTTTTTGGGGTTGTTGCGAATGTCGTTAATTTAAATCAGCATCTTCTCGCTAACTGGTTTTTGATGATAATAAAAGCATTATCACGGATCAGTAAATCACAGCCGTTGCACCCCTAGCATCCATCTGTACACATATACTACCGTCCATAAGTTTAAAAATATTCCTTTAACATAATACAACGGATAGGCATATCGTGAAATCACTAATCTCTATTATACGTGGGGAGGTCCAGAAGTTCGTGAAATGGAGGGGATGGAGTGGGGATAGGGGCGCTCGCTAGGTGTCATTTTGACTGGCGACTCATTATTAGCACATAAGTTAAGTTGCAGCCCTATAGCGTCAGTCGTTTACGAATGGTTTCCTGCTAAACAAGTCAATCCGGAAGAAAACTGAAACTATGGAGGAAATTGAACACCGTGCTGTGATAAAGTTCCTTACAAAGCAAGGAAAGAACGCTCAAACCATATTGAATGAAATGGAAACCGTTTATGGGGAACAGTGCCCTAGTAAATCAATGATTTATAAGTGGCATGGTCTTTTTAAACATGGTCGATTGAAGACGACCCCGCTCAGGACGGCCGGTTGAGGCCACCACATCAGACATCGTCGAAAAAGTGCAAAAATATCTACTGCAAAATACCCGTTTGAAGAAAAAACAATTATCTACATTAGTTGGAGTATCAGATACCACCATTTTGCGTATAACAGCAGCGCGTCTGTGCGTCCAAACAATTTTTGCAGCTGTGTGGAGACGAACCTGCACAGATTTTGGAGGGGATTGTTAACGGAGATGAAACATGGGTTCATCACTTTGAGCCTGAGTCCAAATAGGAGCCATACAATGGCATAAAAAGGGGACACCACCGCCAAAGAAATTCAAAGTGTCAGAATCGGCTGGAAAGTTGATGGCTACTGTTTTTTGGGATTGTAAGAGGATATTATTGATTGATTACACAGAAAAAGGTAGGAGCATAACCGGAGAATATTACACGGCGATATTAGAAAAATTGAAGGAGGCCATCAAGGAAAAACTTTGAGGAAAATTGACCACACCCGGTGTTGCTCTTGCAAGGCAATGCGCCGGTTCACAAGAGCAAAGTTGCAATGGCTGCTCTGCACAAGCATAGCTTTCAATCAATAGTCCATCCACCCTACAGTCCAGACCTGGCACCTAGTGATTTTTATTTGTTCCCAAATTTAAAAAAAGACTTACGTGGAAGAAAGTTTTCTGACGACAATGAGGTAATGGAGGCAATTTTGGCCCATTTTGAGACGAAAGATAAAAAGTATTTCTATGATGGTTTAGAAAAATTAATTCATAGATCTAATAACTGTATTGTGCTTAAGGGTGATTATATTGAAAAGGAAAAATAGATTTGTTTTATTTTATTTAAAACCCTTCATTCCACGAACTTCTGCACTTCTCCTCGTATATATACAGTCCCGGACACAGTAATACGGACAGTGAAAAGTAAATAAACTGCGGAGCCTTTTCTCATATTTAATCGCACAAATACAATTAATATAAGTTAGATTCGTATTATTCGTGTTTACTTGTAATAATAGTATGAATCTCTGGAGAAAACAAATGTTTCTATTTCTAAACACACGGGATTCCCTTGATAATCAGTGGAGCCAACTTCAAAGTATATAAATGCACCACATACCCTTCCCGTTTATTATATAATTACTCCTGTTTTTCAAATATTCGTAATAAAGTTAATAAAAGATTAGCATTCTTGTTATTGTTCCTATTACTGTGTTCATGACTGTATATATATATATATATATATATATATATATATATATATATATATATATATATATATATATGAGCCGTTTGTATTCCAGCAAGACTATGACCCCAAACACATGGCTGGAATGTGTAAAAACCTTTTATAGGAGGAAGCAACAAGAAATGAACTAAAATTAATAGTTTGGCCTCCTCAGAGTCCGGATTTATCCCTTATAGAATTCTTATAGGAAGAGCTGGATCGAAGAGCTGGACAACGACAACTGCAGAACACTTAATACCTATGTGCAACAGTTATCAAAGTCAAGGGAGGTCATTTCGACGAAAATAAACTTAGGAGCTAAATAATGCATAAATATTATAATGTTTGAATCAATTTACTTTTATTTGAGGACAGTCACTTACATTCATTAATAATCACAATAAAATTTTATTGTATTTATGACTTTTTGTGAAATCCGTTACTGTTTTTGAACTTTTAGGCAGTAGTGTACATTTGTATGCGTACATATATACGAGGAATAAAATGGAAGATGCTCAAGAAGTGCGGCAGAATATGAAAGAAATTATTAAGTATGAACCCATCTGGGAAAGTTTATGAGTATTTACTGTAATTTATATTTAAACTAAAATTGTCCAAAACTGGATAGACACGCATAACTACATTGAGAATTGCGACATTTTCGATACCACAAACAATTAAAAGAAGATTATATTAATATTTACTCGTCAAGTTCAGAAGGGGTCGCAAATTGTATTACAAAATGAAGATATATTCTTTAAAATAAATTTAAACTGACGACTATAATGTTTTCATAGCTGTATACTATAGGTGAGTATACACGGTGTCAATGAAATAAAATAAAAAAGTATGAAAAATTGAAAAATCTAATTTTATTAGACTTAAATCTAAAATATTCTCAAAAAATTCCTTCCCAGACCCGAGAAAAATAGTCATAAAGAAACTAAAAATGTCTTTATTGTATAAGGCCAAATATTTGCGCGTAAGCATATTATTGAACTTTTAACATGTTAACCTGTAGTTTTTATAACATCGCCAGCTGTGTTATTGCAGTGTATGCAGTCTGCGTGCATGTATACGAGTTTTATTGGCTTGGATGTATTACGTATACACATTCTGCATACATAGGCGGCACATATTACAAGTTCCTGTTTTTTTTTTTTAATCCTGACTCAATTTTTTTTTTGGATTTGCATTCTATATAGTTACACTTCTTCATTTTCCGTACTTTTATATTTTATTTCAAAGACACTCTGTATAGGAATATTAAAGGGGAAAAAAGTAAATAAAATATACACATTTACATTTTAAAAGTTGGCATAACATGAATTGAAATTATTTGTGAAGTATGTCCGTTGAACGAGCCCCTACAACATAATACCGTTGAGCGAATCACATTTAATTCAATCCATATGTCCCGTACTTTCATATATTCCGTGTCGCTTACATATCCGTTCTATTCGATTTTATATATCGGTAGTGAAGCATCGGAGTCATACCCAACTTCGACATGTTCTTAACTATAATAGCCTTCATGCAGGGCAATGTACTTTCGTATATTTGTCATGAAGTAAATTAAAATGTTTTTGCGATACCTGGTTCGTATATTTATCTATTTTAACGCGCAAATTCCTCTTAATAATCCTACGGCTTTCAAAATTAAAATAATATCCTTATACCTATTACGGATTAGCACTATCTACAGCTGCTTAGCTGTAACATTAACAATAAACAGTAAACGTAAATATAACCTAAACACTTCGCAGGTAAAGTTACTTTTAGCATTTAATCTAATAATAAAACGGAATTGTGTAGGAGAATTACAAACAAACGGATTATCTAAGTACTGAATTAGACTAAAATTAGATTATAAAAATTTTCAGTCTTCTTACTGAATGACGTACCTTAAACGCAAGCGTGTATAAATATTTAAACAGATGCGTATTCTTGGCATGTTTCAGTTATATATAGCTTTTAACCGTAAATATTTTGATCTTTCCTTTTCTTACCGAGTTTGTAAAATGTATTCACATTAAACGATTTAATTTATACAAAATGTCAGGAAGATCTCTCATGTATGGATCATGAACGTTTTACTCGGAATTAAAATTTCTTGATAATTAGTCTTAAAAAGGACGTTTAATACATTAGCAGTATCGATTGGATTAAATTCGCCGAAGGTTATGCTAGTTTTCGCACTTCCAACTTGAAGACCTGCCTTTTATTACGCGTTAGAAAGTCATCAGTTATGTTTGACAATAACGTAATTAGCAGTTCCATTACCTATCGTAATAGATGGTTGTTCTAGGCATTTATTTTCATTTCTAGATATACAAGTAAATATTTTTTCAATATCAGATAAAATAATACAGTTATAGGGTTTGAAAATTAACAAAATTTTGCAATGTGCAAGTAGAATCGCATTTAAATTCTGGAAGAGAAAACGTTGCTCATTCGATGTGAGTTCATATCAAAATATAGGAAAAAAGGAAAGAAAACGGGTCCAATCTCACAGAATCTCAAATAATTTAAACAATGAATGGCTACCAGTTTTGTGCGCATTTGCACATCATCAGGCCAAGACTGGAATAGCAAGTGAAACTGGCAAAGAAAAATTAAAATAGAACCTTAAAAACCGCACGCTTACCACTCAAAAATTGAAACACGCAAAGAAGAACATCAAAAGTATTACGGCGGCAAAACAAACTTTTTAAATGCACAAATTAAAATGGGATCTATGCGATGGTTTTCGAAAAATATTGAAGGCAAACTTACTATCACTAATAGTGACAGTAATATCTAAAAAAAATAATACTCTTTTCAGTATTTTGTACCTCCAATGTAAACTTTATAATACTACGTATGTTGCTGATATAATCCAAGAAGTTATATAATTTGTCCAAATTACCAGACCAAACTACTAAAATGTAGTCGACAAAACGTTTTGTTTATTGTTCGGCAGGTTCAAAGTGGTGGATAAAAATATTGGCTAACAGAGGGGATAAAGAAGATGGCCATAGCTAGCCCTAAAAGTATGTTATGTATCACGTTATTGAAGTTAAAAAAGCTGTGTTCGAAAACCACGCTATGCAGGTATAACTATTCATGGTTCCTCTAACTATCCGACCGGGACATAAATTGTCACCTTTTCACAGCTATCTTCATAGATTTATCAATATCCCACTTTCAGTTAATAATTTTAATACTGAACTGCATACTGTAAAACAGATTGCTGCAGTGAGCAATTATGACCCGTCTATGATAGATAGATTGCTAACTAATTAAAATACAAAACAGGATCATCG
This sequence comes from Trypoxylus dichotomus, assembly GCA_023509865.1. Classification (NCBI taxonomy): domain Eukaryota; kingdom Metazoa; phylum Arthropoda; class Insecta; order Coleoptera; family Scarabaeidae; genus Trypoxylus; species Trypoxylus dichotomus. Next base: position 45,211,101 of record CM042081.1, read on the forward strand.
AAGGAAAAAGTTTAAATTACTGATGATTCCTCGTGTATTACATCTTCTAGCACGATCGTACAGAAGGAGATATAGATCGATCCCATATCTGGACCCCATTCCTTATAAAGATAATGTACTTAAATACTACGTTTAATTGAGTTTTAAAGCTCTCCATCCTTTAAAGTACTTTCTACTACATAATAAAGATCAATGGGATAAAATCCAGAGAAGCGGTGAGTATGCCTAGTTATGGGGATTGTGATGCGAAATACGTAAGACATGGGCTGTAAAGTCCCGGGCCTAACAAAGAAAACACGGTTTTTTTGGTTCAAAATTACCTTTATTCATCAACGTAATCTCCATCAAGAGCAACGCAATCATACCAGCGCCGCTCTAACATTTCAATACCACTTTTGTAGAACGATTTATCTTTTGCCTCAAAATAGGCCTCAGTTTCAGCGATAACCTCTTCATTCGTGCGAAATTTCTTACCGGCGAGCATTTTTTTGAGGTCTGCGAACAGCCAGTAATCGCTGGGAGCCAAATCTGGCGAATACGGTGGATGTAGGAGCAATTCGAAGTTCAATTCATGTAGTTTTGCCATTGTTTTGATTGACTTGTGACACGGTGCGTTGTCTTGATGAAACAACATTTTTTCGTTGCCATATGCCGTCGTTTCTTTGGAATTTCGGCCTTCAAACGCTCCAATAACGCTATATAATATTCACTGTTGATGGTATTTCCTTTCTCAAGATAATCGATGAATATTACACCACGCACATCCCAAAATACCGAGGCCATAACCTTTCCAGCCGATTGTTGTGCTTTCGGGCGCTTTGGACGAGGTTCACGAGTTGCTGTCCACTCAGATGACGATCGTTTTGATTCCGGAGTGAAGTGATGGATCCATGTTTCATCCATTGTCACATATCGACGCAAAAATTCCGGTTTGTTACGTTTAAACATGGCCAAACACTGCTCAGAATCATCAACACGTTCTTGTTTTTGGTCAACAGTGAGCAAACGCGGCACCCACTTTGAACAGAGCTTTCTCATAGTCAAATGCTCATGCAATATAAAGCCAATACGTTCTTTTGATATCTTTACGATGTCAGCTAACTCACGCAACTTCACTTTTCGATCATTCAAAACGATTTTGTGGATTTCTTTGATGTTTTCTGGTGTTACCGCCTCATTTGGACGTCGACTGCGTTCTGCATCATCGGTGTCTCTACGACCACGTTTGAAGTAAGCAAACCGACGTTTTATTGTTGTTCCTGATGGAGCGGAGTCCCCATGACGCTTTTCAAGCCATTGCTTCGCTTGAACGGTATTTTTTCCCATCAAGAAGCAGTGTAAAATTAAAACACGAAATTGTTTTTGATCCATTGTTTTGAAAATAACAAAAGTAGCGTGACTCTTAGCACAATAACTCCCAAACTAATGAATAGAATATCATGAAATTTTAACAGCTGTCTTTTGAAGGTTAGTACTAACTGAGAGAAAGGTAACTGCCATAAAACTAGCGTCATTTATGTGTTAGGCCCGGGACTTTTCAGCCCATGTGTTTAATTATAATTGTATTTTAACAACGTATAATAGGTTGGAAAATTTTCCATTGTAATACTTATATTTGTCCTAATTCCGTGTACTCTTTAAATATCTATTATTCCATTGGATAGTCATCACTTCACACGTGAATCTAAAAAATTCAAACTAGTACACAGAGATCTCTTACAAAAACATTCGAAAGTGTAACGCTTCGTAGTCGTATACACGATATGCACGTTCGCAGAAAAACAAATTGAAACGTCCCTCTCATAGCTAGGATTAAAACTAGCGCAGATTTTAGGTTGATATAATCGAAACATATTTCGTTCGTTTGGTAACACTTAAAATAGAACTCCGCTCATCGGATGACGTTCATTAGACGTATGCATACCTACTATAGCTTATCCGTATTGCTAAAAATATAAACGTCAATTTCAAAATGCGTCTCCATTGAAGTCGAACTATTTCGAGGAAACTATTTGCGCATTCACTGAAGCGGAAGACTGACTAGGGGGACGCGTATTTCTATCTTTCAAGCAATGAAATTACTAGAGCTGTTAATTGCTTTATCGGAATTCTTTATTGTTGGAGTTTGTTATATATTATGTTGTACGGAAATGTAACATTTCATGCTTTAGGTGAAAGTAAAGAACTGTATTTTGTGTAACTTAAATTAATATTCATAACAATATCCTATTTTGTTACAACCACGTCAATGTAAGTCGAATATACACTACACGTCATAAGTTTGACCGCACTTAATAGATAGTGGTTCACTCAGAATTATTTTTAAAAATATTTAGGGAGATTCATGTTTACAATCTAATGTTGATAGTATACATTCATAATAATAAAACCTATTTACAAAATCTATTTAAACACGAAAACAATGTATTCCTATACTAAATTTTATGATGACAATAATGCGTTAATAGTAGGAAATTGATGATGACTGCGATACGAAATAGAATTTGTGAGGGGTACTGAATCATCCACTTCCCTTATAATAAACTGTACATCTAGTATGCATTCAGCATATTTCCCAAGTATTGGATACGTACACTACCGCTCAAAAGTGTTTAGGCACTCTCACTGACAGCAAAAATGTTAATATTTATTTTTTATGTACAGATACACGTACATGAATAAAAATATATTAAATAAATGTGAAAATTAAAACGTTTAATTTAAATTTTGCTTTCATCTATGTGACCTCTTCTTGATTTAATAATTGCAGCACACAATCGAGGCATTCTCGCAATAAGTTTTGCCAGAGTTTCTTGTGTTATTGAGGTCCAACTCGATTGCATTTTGTTCTACACGTCAGTAGCTGATGTCGGAGCCGATTTCCGTACTTCCCGATCTAGTTCTTCCCATAGTAACTCGATTGGATTCAAGTCGGGGCTCTGGGGAGGCCACTCCATAATTTTGAGAGTTCCTTCCTCTTCTAAATGGCGTAAATAGTCTTTACATACTTTAGAGGAATGTTTTGGGTCACTATCTTGCTGGAAGATAAAATTTTGACCCAGAAGTCGAATTCCGGAAGGTACAGCGTGGTTCTCCAAAATTTCGCGGTAGCCTTCTTTTCTTAATATACCGTCAATTTTCACAATGTCCCCTACACTAGTGCCAGCGAAACAGCCCCAAATGATGATAGAATCTCCACCATGCTTCACGGTAGCAGCAATACACTCTTCTCTGGCACGTTCACCCACACATCTTCTTACGAATATGCGTCTTCGGGTTCCAAACAGCTCTAATTTAGACTCATCCGTCCATAGGACGTTGTTCCTCTCTTCTATGGTCCAGTGTTGGTGTTCACGAGCCCATTTAAGTCGATTTTGCTTGTTTTGTTTGCGTAGTAATGGCTTTTTCATCGTAATACCTCCATGGAACCCGGCTTTCTGTAGGCGACGTTTGACTGTAGAAACACTGACTAGTTTTTGGCGACCAACATTTAATTCTGCGGTGATTTCCGGAGCTGTTTTGCGTTTGTTTAACTTGCTTGTAACCACTATTCTGCGATCATCTGCAGATGTTGTCGCTTTTGGCCTTCCACTCCGTCTTTTATTACGAAAACTGCCAGTTTCCCGATATTTTTTTACGTTATAGTCAACCGCAGCGTGGTGTATTTTCATTTTTTTGGCAATTTGTCGATTACTTATGCCACTTTAGCTATTATAAGCGCATCTGTTTCCGTACTAATTTTTCTTCGCGGAGGCATTTTAAAAAATTGTCGCACGATATTTCGCTCACGACGTGAATAGAGTAAATACCACATTGCAACTGACCATAGGTTACAGATTTCACTATAATCTTCTAGGAAGGTAATTTGAACAGTATTACCTACAATCTAACGGATGACTAAATTTACCCAGTAAATTCAGAGGGATTGTTATTGTAATTGCACCGCAATAAACAGTTTATGGTAATCCGACCAAGTGCAGGTAAATGATAGTAAACCTTATGCGATATAATGGGTGTTTATCTTACTGAACTCCATTTTAAATACGTATTTCATTTTATTATAATGTTTTTTTGATAAACATAATACTATATGAATAATCCATGAAAACAGGGGTGCCTAAACACTTTTGAGCGGTAGTGTATGTGGCTGCGTTTATTTCACATTGTTAGTTTATTTGACCGAAGATATGTGAAAAAAAGAAGGGAATTGGATATTGAGATAGAGAAATTGCCCGACAATTAAATATTTCTGATAGTTGTGTGAGGACAATTAAAAGAAAGGAAAAGACCAATAGGTTTCAGAGCAGAAAGCGAAGTAGGAAGCTCAGATCAACCCTAAGAAATCGCTGTCTTTCTGCAAATTACGGCAGAATTCAATTTACAACGCTGTCAGTCGGTAAGTGTGAGGGATAGCGGTAAGAAAATCACAGTTAAGTTCTATACACCAACGGAAAAGACTAAATTAGGCAAAAACTCACGCAAACTGGAGTGTAAATGATTGGAAAAATGTGTTGTAAATAGACGAACCGAAATTCGAATTATTCGGAAGTAAACTTTGCGAACGATATTAGATTGTGAATTTCAAAAACAATGAAACGTGGAAGAGAAAACATTATAGTATGGGATTGTGCTTTGGATGATTGGAAAATTACTTAAAATAGATGAAAGAATGACAAAAGATACGTATTTCAGAATCCTAGGAAAACACACCGCAAAGATGGTTACAGCTCATTTTCAAAGCAAATGTTCTGAAGGATACTATCCTTAATGGAATGGCTGCCACAGAGCCCTAATTGCAACCCCATTAAGCTTTTGTGGGATCACTTCGATCGTGAATGTTCTACAAAAAGTGTGAAATGCTATAGACGAATCGTATTTGGAGCTATTAGTTCCAAAGATGCCGCGTATTTCTCAGGCAATTATTAAAGCAAAATAGGGTTGTTGCCATGAAATATTATAGCAGTATATATTTTATTAGAATGTACTATTTTGTCAACAAAAAATTTTAAGTTAATGAATAAAATTTATTAAAATGGTGTTATACAATAAATTTACGAATGGTTGTTCTATGCTTGCCTACAAATTATAGCCACTTATATTCCACGATATTTACATCACCTCGGTTATTTAGTTTTAAAATATCAAGCTAGCATAACCTCAAGTTATCTAGTATAGCAGAACACGTCGTGAAATATTCGTAATTCATAAATGAGAACACAAATTTACTTAACAAAGAACCGTCTCTTATTATACAACCGTATTTGATCAGATTTATTATGGTAACACAGTGACTCACAGTGAAAATGATGCAGTGATATATAGTTTGGTAAGAAGCTGAAAATCTTAGGAAAAGCAATTATTTGGGAAAGGTAAATTAAATATATTGCTATGCTACTATTCTTGAAATACATTACAAAAGTAAACCAAAACTAATTCGAACAGGTTTTACGAATTCTAACCACATAACATTACAGCGGTTACATATTCAACATCACAGTGAAAATGATGTCTGCATTACAGGATAAAAATAAAGATTTCGAATTCTGGGAAACTGTTTTATTCTCCTATGAAAGTAGATTTAATCTTTTCGGCTCAGAAGGGAAGGATAATGTGTGGAGGAAAAAGAATAAAGCATTAAAACCGCAAAATTTAAAGCCATCAAACATGGAGGTGGGCATGTAATAGTCTAGGGCTGTGTTCCTGCTGCTGGTGTTGGAAATTTTCATTATATTGAGGGTGTTATCGATACGTTTATGTACTTAAACATCCTTAAACAGAATTTAGGGTATACTACCAGAAAATTTGACACAGAAGATGATTTTAGACTTTACCAGGACAACGACAAGAAACATTCTTCGCACGTAGTCCGGGAATAGTTGTTATACAACTGTTGCAGTATGGTAAAAGCTCCAATTCAGTCACCTGACATAAATATTATGGAGAATTTGTGGCTTATTCTTGAAGCAAAATCGCGTAGTCATCGAATATCCAATAGGAATGATCTAAAAAAATGCTTTGTTACAAGAATGGAACAGTATTTCACCAGATTATACCCATAAATTAGTAGAATCCGTTCCAAATAGATTATAATGAATTATAAAATCTAAAGGAAATCCAACTTAATATTGTCTCTTAACATTCAAAAATAATTAATTCATTATTATTTTGGCCGCATCATTTTCACTATGATGTCGAATAAGTAACTCACTGTAATATTATCTGAATAGAATTCGTAATACCTGTTCGAATTAGTAGATATAGTAGATATAATATATTTAATTTACTTTCCACAAGTGATTATTTTACCCAACATTTCAGCTTACCAAATTATATACTACTGCATCATTTTCACTGTGAATCACTGTATGTACCTGGTACAAGACGCGGTATTACTTTTTCTTTCTCCTTTTCTAGCAGATAATAAATAAATGAATGCAATTGTGATTTTCGCATTACATTCAGCAATTCAGCGCTGTCGCAACATTGCGTCCCGAATAAATACGTAATTAATTAACGTATCATGGAGTGTACACCGATATGCTTGTATCTAATGTACGACCCCATACTCCTTACAATCAGCTATTTACGAGAATTTTTAAAAACTGCTCATGTTCTTCTCTTCAATGTTAAGAAAACTCCAAATCGTAAACTTGTTATTTAGAAAATGTTAAAACGTGTCCACCGCATCAGTTACTACAGTAGATATAGTAATACTTCCAGTATTATACTGCGAGGTGTCAACTCACGTTCGCAAGTTTATTACATTTATATTGACTTTGGGTAAATATCATTTTTCCTTGACTATAGCAATCCGTCTGTTTTGATCTCATAAACTATCGCTAAGCACTCGAAATACCGCATATTACTGTAAAAGAGGTTCAAAAGTCCTAAATAAGGGATGCTAGATAAATACATGTCACAAATTGGTATACGCGATACAATGTGTACCGTTAAACAAAACAGATAAGGATTGCAAATATGCAAGTCTAAAAGTATACGTATGCGGCTTAATAATGTTTATAATTTATCGCAGAAAACTACGTGAAAGCACGTGATTAACGATACAGTCTAATTTCAACACACATCGGCAAGACAAAGCTTTGATTGTGATCAAAATTCAATCAAATCTGATGATCGAAATAGCGTTCGTAATCATCAACATGTGGCTAACACAAGTTACTTATATTAAAACAATATAGCAAGTGAGTAGAAACACGTCAAATGAGTTAATCTATGAGGAATTGGTACCGTTAACGGCCATTAACATTACAAATAATTATGCAACACAGAATTGGTACATGTGCGAAAAAAAAACGACAGCAATTCACCAATTTTCTAAACATGTACATAACATTTAACGTGCTCAGCGTACTTCATAGCAAATTACGCTTATTGGCAATTATTTACAAATGAAAATAAAATTAGGCAAGAGGTTGCATTAAGAGATAGAGACTACATACAAATTACCTGAAATACAACTTTATTTTGTCACGCATATATAGTATTGGCCATTATTATAGCAAGTTCTACAGATGAAATCACGAAAGTTTGTATTATTGTTTCATCGACAAAGTGAAGACAGGAATGATATTTCAGCATTACGATTTTCCTTCCTAAGGACGTACAATGAGATTTTGATATCATCTTGAAAAAGATACACCGTATACCCCAGCTTTGTACGAAATATAGGTGATTACCATGCTGATGTTAGTAGCGATTTACTTACAAAGTCGGTTGAAACTTAACTAATTCCTAATTTAGAAGAATCATTAATAATTTTAATGGACAATGCACCGCATCATAGTGTCTTACTTGAGAAGTCGTTAAATGTAAGTTGGTCCAAAAGAAACATTATTGCTGGCTATATAGTAATAACATTTCCTAAGAAAATAAAAAGAATAAGAGTGAACTTTTAGAAATAACAAAGAGACACAACAAAGAGAAGATTTAAGTTATTGACGATTTACTTCGGGGATACAGGCATGAAGTTTTAAGAATTCCTCCGTATCACTGCGATTTCAATCCTATTGAACTGAAGTGGGTATTATAATAAACATATTAGTCGAGGTGGTTATAGCGATAGGCTTAGGTATGTGGTGAGAAAGTTTGGACAGCTATACACGAGACATTTGGTAAAATTGCATAAACCATACAGACAAAATAATTAAAGAGTGGTACGAACGTGAAGTAAACGTAGAAGACTTTGCTCTGAGAGTTAATTGTCAGACGACGAGAGTGAAGACACAGATTACGTATATTTATCTATCTGATTATTTCTTTTGATATTGACATATTTTAATTAAATTTACTTCATGTTGTTTTGCATATGCACTACCGCTCAAAAGTGTTTAGGCACCCCTGTTTTCATGGATTATTCATATAGTATTATGTTTACCAAAAAAACATTATAATAAAATGAAATACGTATTTAAAATGTAGTTCAGTAAGATAAACACCCACCCATTATATCACATAAGGTTTACTATCATTTACCTGCACTTGGTCGGATTACCATAAACTGCTTATTGCGGTGCAATTACAATAACAATCCCTCTGAATTTACTGAGTAAATTTAGTCATCTGTTAGATTGTAGGTAATGATGTTTAAATTACCTTCCTAGAAGATTATAGTGAAATCTGTAACCTATGGTCAGTTGCAGTGTGGTATTTACTCCATTCACGTCGTGAGAGAAATATCGTGACAATTTCTTAAAATGCCTCCGCGAAGAGAAATTAGTACGGAAACACGTGCGCTTATAATACCTTACCATAAAAGTGACATGAGTAATCGACAAATTGCCAAAAAAATGAAAATACACCACGCTACGGTTGACTATAACGTAAAAAAATATCGGGAAACTGGCAGTTTTCTTAATAAAAGACGGAGTGGAAGGCCAAAAGCGACAACATCTGCAGATGATCGCAGAATAGTGGTTACCAGCAAGTTAAATAGACGCAAAACAGCCCCGGAAATCACCGCAGAATTAAATGTTGGTCGCCAAAAACTAGTCAGTGTTTCTACAGTCAGACGTCGCCTACAGAAAGCCGGGCTCAATGGACGTATTACGATGAAAAAGCCATTACTACGCAAACAAAACAAGCAAAAGTTACTTAAATGGGCTCGTGAACACCAACACTGGACCATAGAAGAGTGGAATAACGTCCTATGGACGGATGAGTCCAAATTTGAGCTGTTCGGAACCCGAAGACGCATATTCGTAAGAAGATCTGAGGGTGAACGTGCCAGAGAAGAATGTATTGCTGCTACCGTGAAGCATGGTGGAGGTTCTATCATCATTTGGGGCTGTTTTTGCTGGCACTAGTGTAGGGGACATTATGAAAATTGACGGTATATTAAAAAAAAGAAGGCTACCGCGAACTTTTGGAGAACCACACAATACCTTCCGGAATTCGACTTCTGGGTCAAAATTTTATCTTCCAGCAAGATAATGACCCAAAACGTTCCTCCAAATTATGTAAAGACTATTTACGCCATTTAGAAGAGGAAGGAACTCTCAAAATTATGGAGTGGCCTCCCCCAGAGCCCCGACTTGAATCCAATCGAGTTACTATGGGAAGAACTAGATCGGAAAGTACGGAAATCGGCTCCGACATCAGCTACTGACGTGTGGAACAAATTGCAAACGAGTTTGACCTCAATAACACAAGAAACTCTGGCAAAACTTATTGCGAGAATGCCTCGATTGTGTGCTGCAATTATTAAATCAAGAGGAGGTCACATAGATGAAAGCAAAATTTAAATTAAACGTTTTAATTTTCACATTTATTTAATATATTTTTATTCATGTACGTGTATCTTCTGTACATAAAAAATAAATATTATTAACATTTTTGCTGAGTTTTTATACATTTTTGCTGTCAGTGAGAGTGCCTAAACACTTTTGAGCGGTAGTGTAATATTGTATAGAAATATGTTATATAAATAAAATAAAAATACATTTCATTTAATGAATCATTGGTAACGAACTTTAGAGTAAACAATTTTATGTTTCTTGTTTGAATATTTTATACATTTTGATTTAAAAATAAGTTTTTTCATATGAGATTTATATTATTAGAATGACAAATAATTTTGTTAAGAAAACATTTAATAATTAGTTTAGCCTATTCAGCTCCTTTCCGTAAATACAAATGTATTAACACACTATTATGACAGCTATTTCGATAGAAGAACTCACTATTTATAATGCTGTTGGTTGCAATCATACATGATTTGTTTTTTAAATGCATCGTTGACCGAAATGTTATATAACCAAGAATATGTATTAAGATCATATTTTTTGTTAGTTTTAGTACAATTCATTGCCAAGATGGTTGGTATACCTGAATTTGTTTCAGACTTCTGCATACGTCATAACCAACTATGTCATAACCAAAGTGTTTCGTGGCTTTCAATTGTATAGACAACATATAGCTCTCTTTATTTGATTATAATATAAAATTCAATGATTAAATATTCTACTTGTTTTATATCTGCTATACAGATTTCTCTCTTTACTGCAAGTCAACGAGTCATTTTGGTGCTGGACAAAATTATAGCAACTGCAAACGTATTCATGTCTCAATGTGTTTAGTTAGTGTAAGCATTCAAAGCAGACGGTTGTAAGTGTAGTAGTTCACCTTAGTCTATAACACCCCTACAATTTATAATATTGGCCCGTGGAAAAACTATTGCAAGTAAAGTTAGAAAACAAATAGTAAAGCTGTACAGCCAAGGCAAAATACACATCATAATTTCAAAAAGTTTTTCTCTAAATAAGAGGATAATTTCACGGATTATTAAAGTCGACAAGGAAAAAGGAGATGCAGATGCAATTTGATATCCTGGAAGGCCAAAAAAACCTAGCGATAATTTCAACAAACAAATTGTTAAAGTTGCTTGTGAGAACCCTTTCCTTTCTTCACCCCGAATTTCGGCTTTAAAGCAATAAGAAGAGACCACTTAATGCCGAATTCACGAGTCGTTGTTCTGCAAAAAAAAAAAAACCGCCACTATTCCAGATGAATATCAAAGCCCGGTTAGACTTTGCAAAATCGCATATTACATGGACTATTAATGGCTGACAAAGAGTAATTTCTGGTTATGAATTCTAAATTTAATTTGTGCAAAATCGTGTGAGGTGGCATCATGAGTGGAACACCTTCATCGAAAGGAAATTAATTTATTACAGTGAACCCCATCAAAAATCTGTAGGGAATATTGACAAGGGAGGTGTATGAGGTGTTGGAATGATATTCCTATTTCAACATTGACCAACAGTATGAAGATCCGGGTGTTTGAAGTTATTTTGAATAGAGGATCTAACACTCACTACTAGAGACCGGATACATGCAAAGTGCAAAAATTTAATTTAATTTATTCATTATATTTTACGTCTATATGTAGGTAGATGTATTACAACTGATTAAAGTTAATTAGCGTTAATTAATGAGTGTAAGGCATTAACAAATGGACGTAAAATATAATAAATAAATTAAATTAAATTTTTGCACTACTAAGCTTAGAAAGAATCACAATTTTTTTACGTACTGCAATACTTATGCATTTAGTCTTTTTTAATAATTTTGTGTTAAAGAACCTATAGAAATTTCGCTGTTTCGGGTTACCATTATTGTAAATATTCTCTGTACAAAATATAATAATTTTTTTTAATATTAAAATGAAGAATGGATTATACTTTATTGAATGCAGTTTTAAAAAACAAACAGCGTGATACGTAACTTCTTTAAGGGGGAAAATCTAAACATCGTTGAAATTTGAAATCGTCGGTTGGGTGATATTTCTACCAGAATTGAATAACACTTATATTATAAACTACAAATTTGTGAAATTTATTTGAAACTGAACTAGTATTACTTTTTCAAATCTATTAGGGCTCTTATTCTATAACTGTCCATATTACTTAGGTTTTTTTTTTCACCAGAAAATAAACCCTTGGCCAGATTGAATGGTGAACCATCCATATAAGGAAAATATACTTTCGATCTAGTACGGTATAAGGAAATTTTGAATTAAATCAGATTTACTGTTAATGGCTATGAAATGGGATCATAAGTGGAACGCCATTTTTTCTGACAAGGCTAAATTTAACTTGCACGGGCCCGATGGTTTCAAATATTATTGGCACGACTTGCCGAAGAACACTGAATTCGCGATGAGTCGAAATTTTGGTGGCTGTAGTGTACTGGTTTGGGCGACTTTTACCCATAACAATGAAACCCCTACATGTCTTATTTCCACGCGAATGAATTCTAATTCTTATATTTCATTTCTGGAAATGGTTCCGATAAACTTAGGTGAACAATTGCCAACGCAAGGCTGGATATTTCAGCAAGACAATGGAGCTATTCAAAATTTCAGACAAACAAAGGAGTGGTTTCATCAACTTATTACAATGGTCTCTGCTCGCTGTCCCAATCTGAACCCGATCGAAAATCTATGGGGAATATTGACAAAAAGAGGTATAAGGGCTACTAATAAACAATATGATTGCGTCAAAAAAATAAAATCTGCGATAACGAGGTGTTGGAATGAGATTTGTATTTCAACATTGACCAAAGTGATAGACAGTATGAAGACCCGGATGTTTGAAGTTATTTCGAATAAGACTACTGTTAAGGACTTAACATTGTTTTTTGTATTTTCTAAATTTTTTTTACTATTATGTATTTTATCTTCTTTGCATTATTATTTTCATTTAGAATATTATTTTATTTTCATTTTTTATATTTATTTATTTTCATTCTTATATTTATTTATTTTGCTCTCTTATATCCAATTTTATTTTAATATGTATGTACATTACGCATTGTATATGTATGCAAGTCAGCCATTCGCATTACGCTAGCTAAAACTGCCTAATTAGAAATCATTCACTGCAACGTCGTCGGATATGTAATGGGAGTTTTCTTGAAATTTAAGGTACACAAGCATAGGCAGTCGTCTCCCGCGCGACAGTCGAGGTATTAGCGATCGTGCACTCTCGGTCACCTTTCGTGCCTCGTCGTAACGTGTACAGTAACGTCGTCGTAAGATTATTAGAGATTTCTAAGATTTTCTAGTTTTGGCGGGAATCGTCGAGGACGTTGTCTATACATTTATTTCTGGCGGGAGTCATTTGGTAACGTCGTCGGATCGTATGTATAGATTTTTTTAATAAGTATAAATTCTCGATTTTCTATCATCGTACGTCGAGGCTACTGTGTCCATTGTCGTCTATACATATTTTTAGTCTTCAGTTAAGTTTGTGTCGGAAATTATTTTGGTGAGATTGTCGGCGCGCATGTATAGACCTCCTCTACAAGTACGATCACTCCGCTTCTTGCTAACGGTCGTTGTGGCCGCAGCGCCCGTTGTCTTTTGTACGTTTGTTCGGTCCTTGTCGTATCGGGACTTAGAAATTTTTCATTTAGTTGCTCGTCGTTGCGGACGAGTGTCACGGACCAGTTTTCTTATGTAATGTCGGCATCATCGCTCTGTTTTACTTGTCGGTGCGCAGTTCGCACATTTGCTGGTTACTGGATTTTTCCCTTCTTTGGGGCGCAGTAGTAGAGAGCTAAAGATTGCACATAGCGTAATATTTCAAACGAGAACGCCTGGGTAGCTGTGACATTACTTTTGTATTGAGATCGGCTATTATCGCTACTGTCGCCCTCGACCAGGCGTTCAAGCTCTAAGAGATAGGGTGGGTTCCCCTATAAATGTGAAAATAACAAAGGTCAAGTACAAATACATGCCAATAATACAGGGCCAAGTCCCCTAGGCAAATTTAAAACAAGGAAAGTATATTAGGCTCCCGGAAAGGGACATATAATTAAGCATAGCACCGAGGTGCGCTTATAAATTTAAGAAATAAATAGGGTTGGCTCTCCTATAAAAAGGTAGTGGTGCATGCAAACAGATAGAGGCATTAGTGCATGCCTCTAACAAAGCTTCAGCGGAAGCATATAAGAGTTTAACCTTTTAAACAGAATTAAGACATAGCTTTGCAACGTACATGCTGAGGCATTACTTTATGTTGCTACCAATGAAAATACATATACAAATGCTAATGTACATTACATGTATAAGAGAGCTCCAATAACTGCAATTATTGCAAATATATGTATCTTACGTACATCGTACATGTACATAGGCAAGATTGGAAACCGTGTAACCATTTTATTTTTAAATATATTTTTTTGCGCATGCGCATTGAGTTTCACTGTACAACCTTTCATATAGTAAATAAGCGAACATACTCTACAAGTAAGTATTGGTCAAGTAATTTAGGAATTTACGAGCAGGCTACAGCGGCGTTGTTCTTCAAACCAGGAGAACGTAACAACTACTAAGTTTAGAAAGAACTATAATTTTTTTATGTATTTATTTTATTTATTAATTTTTATTGTAAATATTCTCTGTATAAAATGTAATATTTTTTTAATGTTATTTTCTTTTGCGTTGATGTTTTTTTGTAGTTCAGTGTCAACTTCGAAACACACTTTGCCGGAGATAAGAAAACCAAATATTCTATTCAAAAATTTATATGGAGGTATATAAATTTCGCTGGGTGTAGTTCTTTTACAGATTCGATAATTTAAATCAAACGTACATTATTTTCAGATAAAAATGTGGAGTCTATCACTATATTGCAGACTTTTTGTCTAGCTAATTCAGCTCATAAAGGTTATTATGTAACAGTTAAAATATAATTTATTCTTAGAGATGTTTGAACGATACCAACCAATTTACACAAAATAATTATGTTGGAACGGTATTGGAATCGCGAAAAAATTTTACCAATAACGATTGTGTTAAGAAACTTTTTTCAATGTACAAAGGCTTTCAATCGAAATAAGAAAGTGATTATTTGAAAACGTATAGTCAAAGGACATCATCTACTGTATACTTTCGTTTACTTACATATGTATATACATACATAGGAGTTACCATAACTATCCAAGAAGTTTTGCGTTCAAATATTGGATTGTAATAACTCCTAATTAAAAATTAATTACTTCTAAATTACGCCTGAGAAAAATGTTATTTATCTGCGCTAACCATTTCAACCGTAAAATTCAAACCAACGAAACAACACGATGCTTCTATTTACAGCAAAACGATTTCCTTTACCGTCGTAAATATTTTTCTTCCGCGGATATTTGTTTCAAACCAAACATTTAAAAAGGAAAATTTAAAGAAAAATTACTCATTGACACGCATCACTTACGCAATTATCTTTCGTACGGTGTAAATACGAAAAGCATGATGATTAATGTAAGCAGTAAGTTTAAGCCATATATGAGAAGTAGCTAAAATAAATACCTGTCCTCATCAATCTCCTCCGAAAATCCGAGAATTTTGTATAAATTGAAGATCGGATATTCGTCGCCTTCTAAGGAAGACATGATTCGCCTTCTAAAGCTCTAAATCTCGCGTTCGGCTTAACTGCGCCGCTTCAATGAAAATAGGACCTTCGTAGGTTTTGCGAGGGATCAGAGTACGTTCGACGATTTTGACGACGTCAGCTGAACTTGACACCGTCGACGGTCGATCTGGCTGTACATACACACAAAGTTCGTAAGCGCTACTGAACGTAGCGGCAACAGTAGTTTGCCGAGAACCCCGCCACTTATATTCAACAGGCTTTTCTAATGCGCGACATTCGACTTTTCGCAAACCAAATCGTATTACTCTCTCTATATATTGATATACAGTGCTGCTCGCGGAAAATTAGATGCAAGGATTAGTTTTAAAGAAGGGTAAAAGTAATTTGAAGATGAAAGTACATACTATTCGATAAACAAAGTATTAAAACTAGTAAAAACATGTAAATATAATATTACGATAAAACAGATATTAAATTTTCTTGTCAGGACCTAACACTGGCCATTCCGCACCCTAGCAATTCTTTTACAATTGTTTGTAGAATGTCTCATAGATGTCGTCTGAAAGTTTGAACACATATAAGGTTTATTCATTACACTTGCCAACAAATAAATATTTGTTTTCTGCTGACTCTGATCTGACATTTGTTTTTAACTAATATAGATAAGCTAATGCGAAATATGTAACCCATCTCCCCTATCACGTCACGTTTTTTTTCAACGGCATTTCCTGTTTGCTGAAATTAGGTCTTTTAAAGCTCTAGATTTGCAAGGGGACTGTTGCAAATACACAAATTTCCATGACTAAGAAGGAAAGGTTCCAGGGTATCAAAATCAGGAATCTTAATAAAACTTGAAAATAAAAACTTTTTTGTTTCTGCTGAAATTCACATTCGAGGGGATGAAACACCCCCTCGAAAATTCACAGATTTTCAGTTTTCTTCATTTAATTCTTGAACAGAAATAGATAGAACAAAAATTTAAATGCAAATGTTGTAACTTATCGAAAGGTCTTTCAGGACAAGTGCATGTGGTATATACAGGATGTTGCATTTAAGCGCCACCCTCTTATGCTAGAGCTGATATATATAGTAATATGGAAAAGAAATCATCGCAAGTTGTTAATCTTTAATATCCTTTATTGATTTTAAAGAAGTTTTAATTATATAGGGTGTTCCAAAGGTGTAGTTGTTACTAACACCAAAATCATCTGTATATTGCATAAATATGTCTTCTATTAAGAAAAACCACAATTAATTAGTAAAATCTATATATTTGTTTTTCTATACCTAAAAAACAATTTTGTTGTATATTATATATAGAATCGAACAAATACCGCCAATGTCAAAATATGTATATCCTTAAAATTGGTATTAAAAGACAATAACACCTTGGAGTTTTCAAATAGTAGGATGTGTAAATATTTCGTTCTAAAGAAATGTGATATTTATGAATATTTATGATAACAAACAACCACAGACGTTAACGTGTCAATTTTTGTCGGGTTTTAATTATATCCAGTTAGATTAACAACAGCTGCATCCGGTTCCACATTATTTGGCGATTGCAGTTATGAACTTCAATAAAATTCAATTAATTAATTTAATTTAATTAATGCGAAGCAAATTGAACTACCTGAACTGTATGAAATTGGATGATATAGAGTAAATATTTCCCATTTCTGATGTACACTAGGGTGACAGAATAAAATAGACACCAGGTAAAGCGGTATAAATATGTAAACAGCTAAATTCTAAGAACGAATTAAGAACTTTCTCTTGCCATTAAGGTAGGGGTAGATGTATCGGAAGGAATTCGTCATAGTTTAGTATCGTTACAACTATGCCTCGCTTACAAGGTTCGAGTGATATTGGCGACTTCACCCGGGCTGTCGCATCGTTGGCCAGAGTGAAATAAGTAAATTTTCAAATATTCCGTTGTCCACAGTTAACCGTGTGACTACACAATTTAAACGCAAGGAAAAAACAACAGTGGAGCCGAGACCAGGTCGTGCCGGACCTTCTGAAAGAAGTAAAAGGGTGCTTGTGCGCGAAGTGTTAAGGGAACCGCGAAAAAGCACAGCTGAGCTTGCGGCAACTTCACAGAAAAGTCAACGCACCGTTCTGCGATACCTCCACAGTGTGGGTATGTATAAAAGGGTGGCAAAGAAAAAACCTCTCCTTACGGCGTTTCAAAAACGGCGCCGAATGGCTTGGGCAATCGAAATGCGAACGAAGCCCGAAGAGTTTCGGCGGTCTGTCATTTTTTCAGACCAAAGCAGATACTGCCAATTCAGTGATAGTGGTCGTACGTGGGTATGGAGACGTTCGTCACAGCAACGGGACGACAAATTTTTGCATCAGACGGTGAAATACGGCGGTGTGAACATCATGGTGTGGGGCACGATATGGTATGGTGGAAGATCGCAATTAGTAATCTGCGACGGAAATATAAATGCGGCAAAATATATCCAAATATTAACAGAAGGACTACTACCGATATTCGACAATGCCATTTTATCTAAAGAAGACGCCACTTTTATGGAGGATGGAGCACCCTGCCGCAAAGTAAGAACAACAACCACATGGAAAGAGGAACAGGGGATTCGGATTTTACCATGGCCAGGCCAATCACCGGACATGAATCCGATAGAGAATGTTTGGCACATAATCCAGTCAAATATGGCGAAACGACCCCGAAAACCCAGCAATAAGGAAGAACTCGTGACAGCTGTTACAGAAGAGTAGTTACATATTCCAGAAGACACCATTAATCATTTAATAGATTCTATGCCACGACGACTCGCAGCACTTCACGCAAGTAAAGGTGGATCGACAAAATATTAGTCTAATTTAAACATTTTAAAATATTTTGTATATATAATGAGAATAGAATCTTTTTTTAATTAGTAGGTGTCTATTTTATTCTGTCACCCTAGTGTATTTATATGTAGTACGTGCGTAGCATAAGATATAAGTTCTTATGTTAATGTCATATTTGGAACACCCTGTATAATTGAAAATGCTTTAAAATCAATAAAGGACGTTTAAGATGGACAGCTCAGTAGAAGATCAGCTCCGGCACAAGAGGGTGGCGCTTAAATTCAACACTCTGTATATACCATCTTCACGTGTCCTGAAAGACCTTTCGATAAGGTACAATATTTGCATTTAAACCTTAGTTCTATTTCCATTCAAGAATTAAATCAATTTGAATTTTCTTACATGCTGGGAAAATTTCCACAAAATAGTTCTTAACCCTAAAGAATCAGTAACCATCAGAAAATATCGGCAAAAATTTGAAAGTATTCAAGTTGAAACTGATTCACAAAGTGTTGATATCAATTACATAACAGTACGGAATTACAACATTCTTTATTAAAATTAACTGGATGAATTGTGAAGTGTGTTATATATTTTAAATGACGAGGAAATATTTGTGTACAAGCAAAGTGTGGTAAACAAAAATTCAAGTTTTTCTATGTTTACAGATCCGTTAACTCAGATCAAAGACCATATTATACCAGTAGATATTGAACGGTCGTTCCCATCATACAAGAACATGTTCACACCACCACGGAGATTCGTCTAGCCAATTCAGATTGTTAATGGTTGTCGCGTGGATTAGTGATATACAACCACAACTGTTATTTACATAGCGCTTTAACTATCAGCAATGTAAAAATATAATTTATTCTTGGGGATAGTTTGAGCGATATCAATTAATTTAGACAAAAGGATTATGTTCGAACAGTACTGAAATCGCGGTAAAGAATGTAAGTCTCATGAAGATAGAAATTTTGAAATGATTCTGATACACTTGCTGCAGCATAAGAAGGTGATGCTTAAATTTAACACTCTGTATATACCATATTCACATGTCCTAAAAGATCTTTCGAGAAGGTACAATATTTGTATTTAAATTTTTGTTCTATCTATTTCCGTTCAAGGATTAAATGAGGAAAACTGAAAATCTGCGAATTTTCAAAGTGAATTTTTGCACAAACAAAAAATTTTTTTTTCAAGTCTTAACATACTCTACTTACCTACCAATTTTCATTAAAATCTGAATTTGACACCGTTTCCTTGTAAGTCACGAAAAAATTAAAGCTGGGGCATTTGATGGACTTCAAACAAGAACTCTAATGATAGATCCAAATTTCATCAACTCTATGAATGAAACAGAGAAAGAAGCCTGGACTTCATTCACTATGGTCGCGAAAAATTTTCTTGGAAACAAAGAAAGCCACTAATTAACAAAGATATTTTGAAATCAATGCTTCAAAAATTTCACCACCCAGGTTGTAACATGAGCATAAAGCATCATTTCCTTCATAGTCAGCTTGATGGGTTTCCCGAAAATTTGGTAGCTATAAGCGATGAACAAGGCGAGAGATTTCAAGATTTAAAAACCATGGAGAGTCGGTGCCAATGGAAATGGGATTTCCAAATGATGGCTGACTACTGTCGGAGTGTTCAAAGAGACTGCCAAACCAAAATACGCAGCAGAAAGTGCAGCAAACGAAAATTTATTCCCTCTTGTAATTTCTTTAGTGATTATTAAAATTAAAAACATGCCTTTCCGTATCATCAGCAACTTACAGATATTCTGCATGGCCAAACAGTTAACATCAGTGCTTGATAATGATAGTCGGACTAATATATTGTCTTTATGCAAACGACAAAACAATGACGTGTGTCGAAAGATACATTATATACAAACTGTATATGTACATACATATAACGGTTTGTTTATATTCTTTTGGATGCTTTCGGTAAATTTTGTTAAGTGTTCCATTCGTTTGTACGGTAGTGTAACGCTTTCAAGAAATTTGCGCGAAATCGGCAATTTTTCGTATGACTGAGTAGCGAAAGGCGAAAAAGGAAAGCTAACATATTTATTAAACGATAGTAATCTGCGAGATAATTTGCCGCAATGCGAAGATAAAACGAAATTTATCGCTTTACAAACACACGAACTAGCGCTCATACGTGCATCTAGAATATAAAATACTGGTAAGAACTGCTTACGCTTAACCTAAAGTATGTGCGTTGTATTAGATACCCATCTATCCGTATTTATGATCTCTTATATTTACAGAAATCGTATTCGGGATGAAAGCTAAGGCTGACAAATTTTCTAATATACGGTCTGCAATACAAAAACATACATACACTAGGGTGACAGAATAAAATAGACACCAGGTAAAGCGGTATAAATATGTAAACAGCTAAATTCTAAGAACAAATTAATAACTTTCTCTTGTCATTAGGGTAGGGGTAGATGTATCGGAAGGAATTCGTCATAGTTTAGTATCGTTACAACTATGCCTCGCTTACAAAGTTCGAGTGATATTGGCGACTTCACCCGGGGTCGCATCGTTGGCCAGAGTGGACGCGGCGCTTCGCAACGTGAAATAAGTAAATTTTTAAATATTCCTTTGTCCACAGTTAACCGTGTGATTACACAATTTAAACGCAAGGAAAAAACAACAGTGGAGCCGAGACCAGGTCGTGCCGGACCTTCTGAAAGAAGCAAAAGAGTGCTTGTGCGCGAAGTGTTAAGAGAACCGCGAAAAAGTGCAGCTGAGCTTGCGGCAACTTCACAGAAAAGTCAGCGCACCGTTCTGCGATACCTCCACAGTGTGGGGATGTATAAAAGGGTGGCAAAGAAAAAAACCTCTCCTTACGGCGTTTCAAAAACGGCGCCGAATGGCTTAGGCAATCGAAATGCGAACGAAGCCCGAAGAGTTTTGGAGGTCTGTCATTTTTTCAGACGTAAGCAGATACTGCCAATTCAGTGATAGTGGTCGTACGTGTGGGTAGCAACTGGACGACAAATTTTTGGATCAGACGGTGAAATACGGCGGTGTGAACATCATGGTGTGGGGCGCGATATGGTACGGTGGAAGATCGCAATTAGTAATCTGCGACAGAAATATAAATGCGGCAAAATATATCCAAATATTAACAGAAGGACTACTACCGATATTCAACAACGCCATTTTATTTAATGAAGACGCCACTTTTATGAAGGATGGAGCACCCTGCCACAAAGCAAGAACAACAACCACACGGAAAGAGGAACAGGGGATTCGGATTTTACCATGGCCAGGCCAATCACCAGACATGAATCCGATAGAGAATGTTTGGCACATAATCCAGACAAATATGGCGAAACGACCCCGAAAACCCAGCAATAAGGAAGAACTCGTCGCAGCTGTTACAGAAGAGTGGTTAAATTTTCCAAAAGACACCATTAATCATTTAATAGATTCTATGCTACGACGACTCGCAGCACTTCACGCAAGTAAAGGTGGATCGACAAAATATTAGTCTAATTTAAAAATTTTAAAATATTTTGTATATATAACAAGAATAAAATCTTTTTTTTAATTAGCAGGTGTCTATTTTATTCTGTCACCCTAGTGTACATCCTGCAAATATTCTTGCAGATTATAATGAGTTTGACCGTTCTAATTTCATTCAGAAGGACCAAAAAGTGGAAGTAGTATAAATTGGGCAAAATACATACGGAAGTTACACCTATAAAAATATTTGTGACGATATAATAACGCAGTAACACGGATAAGGTACTTCACAATTAAATAAATCAGCCGTAAATACGAGGACGACCTAAAATGTTTCCAGAATCGACAAGAAAAACACACCAAGTCCCACGGTTACGAAACGTATAAAGAAATCCTGTGGATTGCGTTGGATCCTGTCCAGATATTCCTCCGAAAAGATCATCCGATTTAGTTTTTACTCCGGTGTGAGCAAACACGGTACCTATCGCACCGGAAGCATTTTCATATCAAAAATTTCGTGTAGGATATGGCCAACCCGTTCTTCTCTGCTATCTCTTTCAGCTTCAATCGGCGATCGGCTAACACGACATCATGTATCTTGCCGACCATTCCATCGTTGGTAGCAATTTTTGGGCATCCACTGCTTGATTCGTCACTCGCGCTTGTGCGGCCACGTTTGACTGGCTCAGCCAGATGCTGATGGTCGAGAATGATGGAGTATATCCATCATGAACTTCTAGCAAAGTATTTCAAATTTCCATGGCCGTTTTTCCAGCCATCCAGAAGTGCACGAAATTCGATTTTATCCATTTTTGCGAAACCGCCTGACTTGCTACACAAAACACACTCTTAAAGCAGAACTATTGACAGTCGATGTCTGAAATTTTGACAGTCGTCATATAAAAGGTTGTCTTTGTCGACCAATGAATCTAGTTCAATCTTCGTGCGCCATCTCTTGCCGATTCCGGAAACGTTTTTAGGTCGCCCTCGTAGAACCCTTCTCTTTCTGGAAACCGCATCAACTCGTTAAGAGTAAACATGTGATAATATCGATAGAAGTTGAAATAATGCATTCTTCTCCAATGGATCTTCATTTTCTGCAAGGTCGATGACTCACCAACAAGTCGGCTTTCACATGGAATAATATGATTTTGCAAAATATCAAAACACCCTTCCTCCCGCATTATACCACTAATTTTCACCAAATCACCCGTAGTTATGAAAATTTGTAGCTAAATGTTTGGACGGATTAGGCGTAACAATTTTATATTTGCATATACAATAATTTATAACACAGATTAACGGTTTCACGATATGCGTATCAGTTGTATTATTTTAAAGGAATTTCACCTTGCTTCCAAACTTATGGACGATAGTGTATATACTTTATTTAGATGTCCTCCGCATTCAACAAATAATGTGTACCACCTACTTCTTCAGTACATTACTTTCTGTAGATAGACCCGTCAGTGACGTAGAGATAAAAAGATCATAAATCGTACATAAATGTAGGACAAACAGCTTCGTACGTCTGCTTAACTTACCTTTATTCATCGCATGACTATAATGTTATTTACGGTCCTACCGGAGGTAAGGAAGAAAATCATTTGCTCCTTTTGCCGAAAGATATTGCGAAAGCTATGTTTATGACTGTATACTATAAAACTTATAACATAGCTTAATTAGAAATTCGAGTATTGCAAACGGTGGTGGAGGTATTGCAATAAGTAATTATAAATGTGTAAAGCAAATGTGATAGTGCGAACGACAGTATACAAACTTGGTTTATGTACAAGTTCGCGAAATGAAGCGACACGAATAATGTTATTATTAGAACCTTGACCTCTAGCCTTGACAATTCATTGCGCTATGATTTATTTCTAAATTTATTGTCACCCAAAACTAATCAAACTATATTTAAAACAAATTGCGAAAGTTGCCTGACTTCTACAAGACCATTTCTAAATATGTACCAAACTATTCTCGACCAATAATAGTATACCCAACACAACAACAGATCTTTGCCTTTAATGCCAGACGAATATTTTATTCGCAAGCCTAATTAGTATTTTTTAATGAAAATATATATTCAATATATATGACACGAAATAAATTGCATTCATGATTCTAATTATATTTTAATTAACACCTTATATAACACATGGGCTGAAAAGTCCTGGGCCTAACACATAAATGACGCTAGTTTTATTGCAGTCACCTTTCTCTCAGTTAGTACTAACCTTCAAAAGACAGCTGTTAAAATTTCATGATATTCTATTCATTAGTTTGTGAGTTATTGTGCTAAGAGTCACGCTACTTTTGTTATTTTCAAAACAATGGATCAAAAACAATTTCGTGTTTTAATTTTACACTGCTTCTTGATGGGAAAAAATACCGTTCAAGCGAAGCAGTGGCTTGAAAAGTGTTATGGGGACTCCGCTCCATCAGAAACAACAATAAAACGTTGGTTTGCTGACTTCAAACGTGGTCGTAGAGACACCGATGATGCAGAACGCAGTGGACGTCCAAATCAGGCGGTAACACCAGAAAACATCCAAAAAATCCACAAAATAGTTTTGAATGATCGAAAAGTGAAGTTGCGTGAGTTAGCTGACATCGTAAAGATATCAAAAGAACGTATTGGCTTTATATTGCATGTGCATTTGACTATGAGAAAGCTCTGTTTAAAGTGGGTGCCGCGTTTGCTCACTGTTGGCCAAAAACAAGAACGTGTTGATGATTCTGAGCAGTGTTTGGCCATGTTTAAACGTAACAAACCGGAATTTTTACGTCGATATGTGACAATGGATGAAACATGGATCCATCACTTCACTCCAAAATCAAAACGATCGTCATCTGAGTGGACAGCAATTGGTGAACCTCGTCTAAAGCGCCCGAAAGCACAACAATCGGCTGGAAAGGTTATGGCCTCGGTATTTTGGGATGTGCGTGGTATAATATTCATCGACTATCTTGAGAAAGGAAATACCATCAACAATGAATATTATATAGCGTTATTGGAGCGTTTGAAGGCCGAAATTGCAAAGAAACGACCGCATATGGCAAAGAAAAAAAATTGTTTCATCAAGACAACGCACCGTGTCACAAGTCAATCAAAACAATGGCAAAACTACATGAATTGAACTTCGAATTGCTCCCATATCCACCGTATTCGCCAGATTTGGCTGCCGGCGACTATTGGCTGTTCGCAGACCTCAAAAAAATGCTCGCCGGTAAGAAATTTCGCACGAATGAAGAGGTTATCGCTGAAACTGAGGCCTATTTTGAGGCAGATGATAAATCGTTCTGCAAAAGTGGTATTGAAATATTAGAGCGGCGCTGGAATGATTGCGTTGCTCTTGATGGAGATTACGTTGATGAATAAAGGTAATTTTGAAACAAAAAAACCGTGTTTTCTTTGTTAGGCCCATGTGTTATATAAAGTAACTTTCTTATTCTTTACAATATATTTATCTAACTGCATATTGTTAAATGCAACAGTAATATATAACTAGAGCTTCCTTAAATAAGGTGCGTTTTTAACTTAATATTCAAACAAGTAACATGCAAACGGCTATTTAATAAAACATTGATTGAATTCGAGCAATAGCAACAAATTACTAAGTTTTTCTTGGTAATGTTTCTCCAGAAAATAATTATAGAACTACTGATTGCTTAACTCAATATATTACTTCAAAGTATAAGTAAACGCCAACAGATTGAAAATCATAGCAGAAGAACTAATAGAAGAGGAACAAATGGGCTTTATCAAAGGCAGATCAACCACAGATGGAATATTCATTCTACAACAAATTATATAAAAGCACAGGGAATATAACAGAGAAACACACATAGGGTTTTTAGACTTCGAGAAGGTTTTCGATCATATAAACAGATGTAAATTATAGGATACTATGAAAGAACAGGGATATCGACATCATTTAATAAGAGCTATACAGGGTTTATACACAGACACCAGAATTATGGTGGATATGGGCGGAAAATTAACTAGGGAAATACCAACAAATGATTAACATTATATAATATACATATTGATGCTATTATAATGCCTTAAAGGAATACATAGGTGAGAGAATAAACGAAAACAAAAAAGTGTCTACATCTGAAGTGAAGAAGAAGTATAAGTAAGCAGTGTTAATATCGTTCCTGTTTTCGGTATTTCTATTAACAGAAAAAATCATGTAAATTTGCTTTCTTTTCACGAGGGTCGATAAACGTCATAAAAAATGTAAAAAATTCGTGGAAGAAATCTTAAGTCTGCGCATTTTAAATTTTTTTTTGAGTTGTAACTAAGAGTTGTCAAATAAGAGAAAAGTTCTTAAATGATGTCGCTCTGTAATCATGAATTGAAATGGAATTCTAAAGTTTGGAGTACTTTAGAAGAGAATTTATTAACTTCTTCCAGTTCAAATTTAACTACAATCCCCAGTAGAGTCCTTTAAACCTAAGGTAATACCTTAGTATTACTTTAGGACCCTTAACCGTAGTCTAAAAGGTGAAGAACTTGCGTCTAATTTGTATAAATAATATGCTACATGTCCTGTTAATGTCCTTGCCAATAATTTGAGGTCCATTTTACCAAAACGTAGCATTGTCGTTGCTGTACTTGGTAAGGCTGAAATTAACACCTTTTTACAGGAATATCTTCCCAGTACATGCCGTTCATTTCTCAGTTTATTTTAGGTGGCTCTTTTGTAGAACAAGCACACTAGTTACTTCTTTGGTCAGGTTATAAACCTTCTCATTTCATTCGATTGCTTGGTGGCTTGGTACCTACCATAATACGACGTGATTTCGAGGTTCTAATTGCTTTAATTTAACTCATATTGAAATGTATAAGCGTCTTGAGCTTGGTTATACGTAAATAGACAATTCGTGACTCTCTATGTTTTTTTTCCAAACAATTTTCTAAATTAATCGAAATTAAAGATTTTCATAACTCGAATTTACAGACTCCTCCATATCCGAGAGGTGCGTTAATCAACTACGACACAGATTCTTAACAACTCCGCTTGTTCGGAAAGCAAGAATCCATAGGTTCGAATCCTACCGGAGTCGTACAAATTTTTAATCCATATTACTTTATAAACTGGAATAAATAAACCGCAGTCAACGGAAGCTAATGTATACTAATTAAATTAACCGTAATGGTTTAATTACTACGTCTCGAAGTGCCTTATTGGGGATCTTTTTAACGTATAGGTGCAAGACGAAGATTTCTGACAAATTTAAAGTATAGAAGAAACAAAAGATACGTAGACTTAGCATTTGATTGCTAGTTAACTTCTCTATTCTCTGTTTTTTTAATTCAGATGAGTGTTTTTAAACTGAAGCGCCAAAAAGTAGGCTGGCTATTGGTCAGTTTTCGGCAAAACTTACGTTAGTGATATTCGATATATTGCCAGCCGCAATACTGTTGTAACTGATTGACGTTTAAATCGTGTATCTTTCTGAATGCGTTTGCATTTAATTTTCCTCCCTAAATTTGCGTTGTAATAATAATTACGTAACTACAACTTATATAAAATTCTAGCTAGTTTTAAAACTGCTGCCAAAAAGTAGGTTTAAAAAATTCCATTATGTAAACATTTTTCTCCTCCGAATTAAAAAAAGAGATTGTAGCAAAAGAAAATGTGTCGATTGAGTAAATTGCAAAAATAGGACAAACTTGAATCTGGCAAAAGAAAAAGCCCCATTTCCGAAATTGCTTGTTACACTAGTTGAGTAGAGATACATTCTCAATTTGTTTACATATTTCGTTATTGTAAGTAAAATAAGATATCCCTAGCATGCAATAAATTGTAAGTAATCGGAAATCCTGCACTAAAACTGTTACAAACTGATATTAACATGTCATAATCTTCTTTGACTACCTTATTAAATGTTTACCAGGTGTATATAATTCAAGGTAATTGTGTGGTAGTAAACAAATTATATATGATCGAAAAATTGTAATGAAATTAAAATTTTGCATTCAACTACAAAAACCGTGTGAAATTTGAAAAAATAAAATAGGAATTATAATGTTATAGGGTAATGTCAGGGAAATGGGCGTATTGGTTGTATTCTTTGCGTGAAAACACATCTTATTTTGGAATGTTTTTTTTTTACTATCGATAATAAATATCTCGACCTATCTAATTTTGATATTTGGATTTACAGTTATTTTTAAGGGTCATACTGGGTATATAACACCAAATAAAATGCTCTGTTACGTTTAAAGAATGACAATCTTTTTGCGAAAATGGTATATAAAGTATATAACAAAGTTGATTACGTTAACTTACTATAGTTATATATAAACCTTATATAAAAGGCTTGTCAATAAAGTATTGTTTAATATTTGTTGCCTTAGAAAATAATGTAGAAGTTAAAATGGAAGGTGCCGAATTGGGGTAATGAGTGTAAATTAACTTGCGTCTTATATTTCATTTCAGATCGACATGTAATGAAAATATGTTACGAAAACCAATTCGAAATATCCCAGAGACGTTTTAATTGCTGCTATGGAAGCAGCAAGGACCGGAACAACTACGTATGCTGCTTCAAGATAATTTAATATACCACTCACTATTCGAAATAAAACGAAAGACCTCTCGTGTTGGAGGTGAGAGAAGTACTTTTCTTCCCAGTAACATAGAAAAAGATTTGGCAGATAACGTAGAGTTGTTATCTTCAGTTCATAATCCACTTACACACGAAGAAATTTTAAACATTGTTCAAGAGTACTGGAAAGAAAAGAAAATCACAAATCCATTTTCAAAGAAGGCCAACGTCTTACCCGAAGAAGAGCAAAAATTTTAACACTAAAATATATGGAGCCCAAAGCTCACAATAATTTTGTGTGGCCCAGTAAAGATGATATATTTAACACACCAGTATCGGATATTTTAAGAACGGTCAGTACTCCTGTCAGTGTTAGTAAGAGATACCCGGGTTTATAAGGGCTACCAAAAAGTGCAAAAATTGTGGGCTCTATGGCAAAAATAGTTTTAAGATTATGGAAGTTTTAAAACACTAGAAAAAAGTTGGTCCAAATAGGTTGTCATTTTATGTTAACCTTTGTAGTTGTGTAATGAATAAGATTAGTCAGGGTTCTTGTATTTTGTAAGGGAAGTGTCTGCATTTTTAAAATCGCAGGAGTTGCCTACTTTTAAGAATAAATGTTTATTTTCAACTGTTCATAATAGCAAATAAATTTTTGTTTGTTTATTGTATACCCCTCATTTGTCCCCATAAAAGTAAATTGCCGGGGCTGCGGTTCACACCGATACCTTCCAAATACCCCATCATGTAGGGAAATTGCCTATGAAATATACAGTAGAACACGGTTATAACAACTTCGGCTATAACGACACTCCTTTCTTAGCGTCAAATTTTAAGCGGTCCCGTAATTTACTATTCAAACGTACAGGGAAAAACCCGGTTTTAGCGTCAATAACCCCTGATATAACGACAAATATTTACCACTTGAGGTATGTATTTATATTATCATTTATGGCTCAATTCCCGGTATTTACCTAGCCTGCAACCCACCGTTCGGGGATTCCAAGAATATTACCGTTTCTTGCAATGCGCCAGGCAAAGGTCGTCAGAAATTTCCTCAGTCGGCATTTGAATCGTGCGAGTGAAACACCGAGATTTCTTTATCGAGAATGTCAGGTTTAAAGCGAAAAAGTTTTAGCGTGAACGACAAAGCCGCGATAATCAAAGCAGTCGATAGTGGAAGGAAGAAAACGGACGTGTGTCGCGAATTTGGGTTAGTTAATTCTACGATTTGTACAATTGTGAAAAATGAGAATAAGATCATGAATACCTTTGTGAAAGGGAGGGAAAAGTCAAAAAAAATTCGATCGTGCGAAAAGGTTGAAATCGACGAAGCGCTTATTACGTGGTTTCAGCAATGTAGAAGTGCAAATTTACCCGTTAATGGACCACTGCTTATGCAAAAGGCCGAAGAATTTGGAAGTTTATTTGGAGACACAAATTTTAAGTGCAGCAATGGGTGGCTGGAGCGTTTCAAACGGAGATATTCAATAACGTTCGGAGAAGTGAGCGGTGAAGCGAAAAGTATTAATATGACAGAAGCAGAGACGTGGCTAAATGAAGTGCGGCCTAAATTAAGACAAGATTATGAAGACAAGAAATTTACAATGGCGACGAAACGGGAATTTTTTATAAACTTCTTCCAGATAAGACTGTGAGGTTTAAAGGCGAAAAATGTGTAGGCGGTAAATTAGCCAAAGAACGGTTAACTGGATTTGTGTGTGCTAATATGACCGGTACGGAGAAACGTAAAATTCTTGTCATAAGAAAGTCAAAAAAGCCACGCTGCTTCAAAAACATAAAAACACTCCCAACAAATTACAGCGCAAACAAAAGAGCATGGATGACTTCAGAAATCTTAGAAAATGAAATTCGAAAATGGGATAAAGAACTCGCGGTTAAAGGTAAAAAAAACCTTGCTTTTAGTCGATAACTGCCCAGCACCTCCATCATTAGCCCACTTAAAAAATATTAATTTGGTGTTTCTGTCCCCAAATTACACTAGCATCCTTCAACCAATGGACCAAGGCGTAATAAGAAGCTTAAAATGTTTTTACAGAAAATTTCTTCTGCAGAAAATTATTGGGTATGGACAAGAACGCACCATGTGCAGTTTCACTTCTCGACACGTTAGACTTTTCAGAGAAGGCTTGGCGCAGTATAACCTCTGAGACTATAGCAAACTGCTTTAGTCATTCAAGATTAAATGAAAATGACGTTCCGTTATATAAACTTATTAAAAAGTGACAGCAAAATCAGAGTGACGAAAACCAGTTTTGTTTCGACGACTTTGCATCCGTGGACAGTTGCCTTATTACGTCGGGAATGCGTTCAGATTCTCATATCGTGGAGGACATAAAACAGCGCGATAACGAAAACGATAATGAAATCGAAGAGGAAGAAGATTCATGCGACGAAGCAGAACACGTACCGACAAACGAAGAAGCTCTAAGTGCCATAACACTTTTAAAAACTTATTATAGACAGCGAGAAACATCACCTCAAATTATTCATAAAGTGGGAGAATTAGAAATGGATATAGAGAAACAGTTTTGGCGTGCAAAAACTGTGCAACAGAAAATTACAGATTTCTTTTCATTAGACAAACAAGTATGTACCTACATGTGGAAGGTTATATGGTGAAGTTCATTAAATTAATTAAATTCACATATGTATCTGTTTGCCACCCGTAATATTGTTTCCCAGCAATTCTTGTATGTAAACATGGAACTGGTAAAAACTCCGCCTATAGCGTCACCTTGTTATAGCGTCAAATTACAATTTATTTTTTAAATATATCAAAATATTACCTTTGCCCATCCAATTCCCCCACCTTTCCTATTTATCATATTACAGCAGCAGTAGCTTAAATTCTTACGAGTATGTAAAGAATGGAAACTTACCGTTCTTGGTGTTGTATCTCCTTAACCATAATATCGGCGAGTGGATCATTATAAGGCCTTTCTCCCAGCAATCTTTGCTGATCAAGATCTCCCTGCATTTGACTGAAGGCATGTTCACCGACATTAACTGACGTTTCCAATTGGCAGGATAGGTCTATCGATTCTTCGTCGGCTGAAACAGAACGTCACACATAACACATACAATCTCAAGTTATTTCGTGATATCGCGTCGTAACAAACACTGCATAAACGTCACGATTTTACTCTATAATGTAATAAATAACGTTACACGTGTTAGTTTTAAAAATTCGTATATAAAAATGTCACTATCAGAGAAAGTTGTGTTAAAAGTAGAGCTTACATGACGATAATTCGAAGCATTCATTGATCATTTCTTAGTTGACTGTTGGATTGAAATGATAATCTAGAAATTAATCGTTTTAGACTTATCATGAAGACAATTAAAACGTGTTTGTAACTTATCTCTTTGTATAAATGAAGCGTAAACCAAGTAAATATGGAACATACCGCAACATGCAAGTAACTATGTAATAAATGAATAAAGTTAATAAGTGCTAAAAACAGATTAGCTGCGATGTAGGCAACCAGTTTATCTGTGTAGTAAAATGCATGTCGCTATTAAGAAGATAAGAAACAATTGTCATGATTATGACTATCTAAATAATATAAGGAGCAAGAAACGAAAAGAGAAACTCATATTTGAAATTTATTAAGCATATGTGATAAAAGAAATTATATTTTTGGAAAAAAAATAGACGATAGTAACTTAATACTCGGTACTGCCACCCCTGGTTCTATGATCGCTCACATTCGATTTGGCATGGATTCAATTAACCTCAGTATATAAACTTAGTCTAAATTCTCTTACTCGCCACGAAGGGCATCTTCTAATCCCTGTAGCTCTACTTGGGGCAATATGTTGGATCCGTACCATTCTGTGAAGATAGTCCCACACATTCTGGACCAACCGCAAGCAAATTTAGAACTTGAATGCCAACACCATCAAGGTATTCCCGGGCGATTATTGCTACATGAGGTCGTACGTTGTCGTGCATTAACAAGAATTCGTTGCGTATTACTGGTGTGAATGGTACTACATATGGGTAGTCATTGTATCTCTGTTTGTTGATACTCGCCAAACTATGATAGAGTCACCACCAAAATTAAATGTAGAGCTAATGTTGCACTAGGAATAGCGCTCACCGTCTCATCTGTACACTGGTATACGTCTATTTGAGGTGTAAAGACTAAATCTAGACTTATCTGTTAAGAATATGTTGCTTCGGTCATTCATTTCCCAATTGACATCTTCCCTAGCAAACCTTAAGAGGACCACTTGGTGATTTCTAGTCGGACGACGAGTTGTAACGGCTATCCTGGCTCTTATTCCATTCTAAATCAACATATTACGAAGGGTTTTGGTATTCGAGTATTTTTGAGTCTAGCCAAGTCAATATGCAATTCCTTTGCAATTATATGACTCTTAAAAACCGATCATCTTGGGGAGTAGTACAGCTTGAACGACCTGGTACCCATCTTCGTATGTAACCTCCTTTTTCTCTATATCTGGCTACTGCCGTAGAAATACTTGACTGATTAATAGTCATCGAATTAGCCACGTACACTACCGCTCAAAAGTGTTTAGGCACCCCTGTTTTCATGGATTATTCATATAGTATTATGTTTACCAAAAAAACATTATAATAAAATGAAATACGTATTTAAAATATAGTCTCATTATATCGCATAAGGTTTACTATCATTTACCTGCACTTGGTCGGATTACCATAAACTGTTTATTGCGGTGCAATTACAATAACAATCGCTCTGAATTTACTGGTTAAATTTAGTCATCTGTTAGATTGCAGGTAATAATATTTAAATTATTCCTAGAAGATTATAGTGAAATCTGTAACCTATGGTCAGTTGCAGTGTGGTATTTACTCTATTCACGTCGTAAGCGAAATACCGTGTGACAATTTTTTAAAATGCCTCCGCGAAGAGAAATTAGTACGGAAACACGTGCGCTTATAATAGCTTACCATAAAAGTGGCATAAGTAATCAACAAATTGCCAAAAAAATGAAAATACACCACGCTACGGTTGACTATAACGTAAAAAATATCGGGGAACTGGCAGTTTTCTTAATAAAATACGGAGTGGAAGGCCAAAAGCGACAACATCTGCAGATGATCGCATAATAGTGGTTACCAGCAAGTTAAATAGACGCAAAACAGCCCCGAAAATCACCGCAGAATTAAATGCTGATCGCCAAAAACTAGTCAGTGTTTCTAGTCAAATGTCGCCTATAGAAAGCCGGGCTCCATGGACGTATTGCGATGAAAAAGCCATTACTACGTAAACAAAATAAGCAAAAGCGACTTAAATGGGCTCGTGAACACCAACACTGGACCATAGACGAGTGGAACAACGTCCTATGGACGGATGAGTCCAAATTTGAGCGATTCGGAACCCGAAGACGCATATTCGTAAGAAGATCTGTGGGTGAACGTGCCAGAGAAGAGTGTATTGCTGCTACCGTGAAGCATGGTGGAAATCTAAGACTTTTCAAACTAACTTAGTGCTAATTCTAGAAAAATTTAAATTTCATCTCACCTAAATCTAAGACTTTTCAAACTAACTTAGTGCTAATTCTAGAAAAATCTAAATTTCATCTCACCTAAATCTAAGACTTTTCAAACTAACTTAGTGCTAATTCTAAGTTCTATCATCATTTGGGGCTGTTTTGCTGCACTAGTGTAGGGGACATTGTGAAAATTGACGGTATATTAAAAAAAGAAGGCTACCACGCAATACCTTCCGGAATTCAACTTTTGGATCGAAATTTTATCTTCCAGCAAGATAATGACCCAAAACATTCCTCTAAATTATGTAAAGACTATTTACACCATTTAGAAGAGGAAGGAACTCTCAAAATTATGGAATTGCCTCCCCAGAGCACCGACTTGAATCCAATCGAGTTACTATGGGAAGAACTAGATAGGAAGTACGGAAATCGGCTCCGGCATCAGCTACTGACGTGTGGAACAAATTGCAATCGAGTTGGACCTCAATAACACAAGAAACTCTGGCAAAACTTATTGCGAGAATGCCTCGATTGTGTGCTGCAATTATTAAATCAAGAGGAGGTCACATAGATGAAAGCAAAATTTAAATTAAACGTTTTAATTTTCACATTTATTTAATATATTTTTATTCATGTACGTGTATCTGTACATAAAAAATAAATATTATTAACATTTTTGCTGTCAGTGAGAGTGCCTAAACACTTTTGAGCGGTAGTGTATGTTTGATATCACCCATCTGCGACTAACGCAACTATTCGAGGCACTTATTATGGAGTGAAATTACTGATTTTGCATCTAATAACGTTAGTAAACACTTTCAATGAACAACTAAATAAACCGTGTGTATATGGACTTTTTTAACATGTTTTTGCAATAACAAAAAATAACTTACTCAAAAGCTAGTTTGTATGATTTTCTTTGTATACTTATAGTCGGACGTATAACGTATATCTCAGTCAATAAACGCCGTTTCGTAGTCTATGCTATAGTTTTTTGGCGGCGTGAATAAATCTTCAATTATAAATTCTAAGCTGATATGAAAGAGTATGGATTGCGAACAATTAAAAGATATATCGCGCTAAGAGACAGATGCTCCAGCAATGTATGTGTAACTATCATGAAATTTTAAATGTCGAGAGCAGTAGCAATATGGTAGGCAACCAATTATACACCAGCTGGTACAATTTGTTATATAACATGCCACAATGGATATTGAACTTTTTTTTAGACGATTATTACGGAGATACAAACGAAAGCATGCTTGTCAAAAAGAAAACAACATAATTGTTGCACATACAATGCGGTTTAACTTTTTTTTTTGAAAATAACTTTTATTAAATGACCACCACACTTTTCTAAACATTCATGTCTGAAAACTCGCTGTAATTCGTTGCGGCATTTCTTGGTTTAGCGCTCAAACTACTTTAGTAATGTTGGGTTTTAAAGCTTGTCGCATTTGAGAAGTATTTTGAAAAACCCTAGCCTTTAAATAACCACATAGAAAAAATCTGCGCTGGTGCAATCCGGTGACCTTGGCGGCATGTTGGGATATAAATCGTTCAGGAAATATATTTCTTAGAAGCAACTATACAAATTAGCGTAGTGTGGCTTGTTGCTCCCCATCTTGCTGGAACCATAGGTCCTTGGGTTGTATCCCTAATAAGGGCCGTTTTCTGTACACATATTACTCTGCGTATATATGTATAAATATATATTGTACCGTATGTTTTCACGGGTAAAGGATGTCTTGTTATCCTCTCGGGTTTTATCCCGCATTCGGCGTTGGTTCTGTCATCATGTACGTCTTGACGTTTCGATGTAATCGCATACATCTTCTTCTTGAGCCGAAATCACGTAGAAACATAATCTAAGCAAAGTCAACGACAGGAATGTTTCTACAATCCTATGTTCCCCCACTATATCGAATAACCATGATGTAGTAGAGCAACAAAGTACTGCTTACGGGGAATGACTGATACACTGATTGTAGGGGAATACTGCAACGAGAAAGAATAACAGGAGAAGCACATGCGTATTATAACCGTTGACTTTGCTAAGATTGTGTGGAACTTGTGGAAAATTGTCTATACATTAGTAATAGTTAGGCAACCAACTATACACGTGAGATTTGGCACCTAGCAAAACTTAGTATTGTCTAGTGACAAATTTCTTGTAATTACCAACGTTCATTTCTTTTCCTAAAAAATGTTGGTCTCGATAAGATTTCAACCTACGTCCTCCCATTTTCCAGAGGAGCGTCTTCGCCTCTAGGTCAGAGAGACCCGTCTAGAGGTGAAAATGTAAATGAAACTTTACCAAAATCAAATAGCAATAATAGATAATAACTAAACCATTTGGCCGAAAGTAATTACTGCAGGTATCATACCCCTCATCCCCGTTATACAATGGTCGCATTCATAAAAAGGAGAAATTAAGGAAGTGAGATATTCCTTAGATGTTTCGATTTTACGGGTTGTGTAAACAATATTATATTTGCATACAATAATTTAAAATAGGGATTAACGATTTCACTATGTGCCTTACTAAAACTTATAGACGGTATTGTACATAAGTTGTAGTTCTGATAAGCCGCAATGATTACAGATACTAGTGCCTAAGCCTGCTCAAGTAATAATAAATATTTTGCTTAGGCGGTTGTAACACTAACTACTAAGTAATGTTACAGTTAGGAGCGAAAGTATGTTTTAATAATAGTAATAATACTACTTTGCCCAATAAAAACATATCTAATTACAGGGCAAAAACAAAGAAAAAACTAGTTTGTTGAGATACAGCTGTGGCCATATGTATTCGCCACTCTCGTTTTGAACGTGTTACACGAATATTATTGTATTTCTAAGAAGCAGGGTCGATGACCGACTTAACAAGGTACCTGGTAATGAGGGTTTAATAGTTTATTGTAGGCCATTCTGAGTAAATTAGAAAATAGACGTAAAATTGTAATTTTTGAATATTTCTTCAGTCTTTCTTAAAAGTTGTAAGAGTAAGGTTGAGCTAGTTAGAGTGAAGATATTGTGTCTGTGATTTTGTCTGCGTAATACGATAGTATACAGTAAAAAGTAATGCCGAAAACATGCGAATTGACGGAGGTAGAGCGAGGACAAATTGTGGTGTTAGAAAAGCAAGGGTTGTCGGTGTCTGCTATTGCCCGACAAGTGAAATGTGCGCGATCGACAGTTAGAATGACGATAAAACGATACAAAGAGAGTGGATCTTTGACAAACAAACCGAAAACTGGTCGAAAAAGGAAGACAACTAGCAGAGATGAGCGAGTCTTAGAGCGGATGTCTTTGCGAGACCGGAAAAAAAGGTCTAAACAGCTTTCCAGTGAGCTTTTCCGGCTACATAATGTTGTTATTTCTCCTCGCACCGTTAGAAGACGCCTTTGTGAATTAAATTTAGGTGGATACAAAGCTCGACATAAACCATGGTTGTCTCCGCAACAAAAGAAAGAGAGACTGCTGTGGGCTAAAAGTCACCGCGACTGGACCATTGACAATTGGGCCAATGTTATGTGGACGGATGAGTCAAATATTGAGGTAAGTAATACATAATTATTGTATTTGCGGTATTCTGTATTCAATTCCTGGTATCTACAGTGTTTTTATTTTTTTGAATGGGTTCCAAAATGTAACAGTATTCATGTTTTTGTTGGTAGCTTTGTGGTAAACCTGGGCCTCAATACGTGCGACGCAGGCGAGGAGAGGCCTTCCATCCAGACTGTATCATCCCGACTGTCAAGTTTGGGGGTGGTAGCATAATGGTTTGGGGTTCCATGAGTGCAACAGGCCTCGGAGAACTGTTCGTCTGCGAGTGCCGAATGAACAGTCGGACGTACATCGACATGTTGGAAGAAGTTCTGGAACCGTGTGCGTTAAAATTATTCGATAATGATGAGCCAGAGCATTACTTCCAACAAGACAATGCACCGTGCCATAAATCTCGCGAAGTAATGCGCTGGTTCGAGGAAAATAACGTGCGGGTCTTGGAATGGCCGGCACAATCCCCGGACTTATCGCCAATTGAGCATTTATGGTACATTTTAAAGCGAAATGTAGCTAAATACTCATCTACCACAAAGTAATGCTTAAAAACAAAAACATTCGAAGAGTGGAATAAAATCACCCCTAAACAGTGCTACAACTTAGTGAGCAGTATGCCCCGACGAATTCGTGCGGTGATAAAAGCCCAGGGAGGAGCTACCAAATGTTAAGGAATATCTGTATATATCTGTATACACTCACAATGAAACATTTTCATCGATCAATTTTCTTTTATTTCTTATATATTCGTCGGAATAAAAAACAAAAAAGAGTGGCGAATACATATGGCCACAGCTGTACTTACGCTCAAAAAAAATCAAAAGTAAACCATGACTACATATAAAACTTGTAGAGGTAACTTAATGACTATATTCTCTGCAAATAAGCTAGGAAGAGAATTAAAATTACTATCAGGGTTCATCTCGGTTAAAAGTATAGTGTTAAACCCTATACATATTTGATGTATCGTAGATGTTAAAAGAGTGTAAGTTTTTGCCTGCGGGCAATAACACGTGTTGCAGAAGCTCCTTGCATATTGGCGAACTGTAAACTGAACCCGATTTAAGAGTTGAGATGTATCGATATTAGAATGAAATAAATTGTCGAGAAACTTAATATCAACTTGATTTCGCCAAGTATGTAATGACATGGGGCCAAATTTCTGCAACAATACCGCATGACTGTATCCTTGAGGAGGATACAAACCAAATTGTCTGAAATACTATTTATATTACTATACTATTTATTTTAAAAATATTCTTTTAACAGTTTCCAACATATTAATACGCGTTAGATAAATGGATGACCATATTAGTGACCCGTTTTCCAGCTTAGAGCGTACAAACGCAAAATAGAGCGTAATTCCAAAGAGTTGAATCACCGGCTATTTCTTATAATGGATCCTAAGCTCTTCGGAGAGGATTTGACGGTATTTAAATCTATATGATCTAGAAAAGATAATTAGTATCGAATGTGATACCTAAGTTCTTAACAGTCGTCCAACGATTTCTAGGAATGCTGTTAAAACAATAATCTGTTAGAATTGGATTTGTTTTGCGAGTGTATGTGAGTATGTTGAACGTGGAGACATTCATGTCTAATTTGTTTGAAGAACGCCACAAGGGGGGAGCAGTGATTTGTTGCAGAAATGCGCAGTCTTGATTTCTTTGAATTCTATAATATATTTTTTAAGAACTCTGCCAGAGGAAAGTTTCTAAGTTAGAAGCTAAATGAGTTTGCTAGCGCTATTAAATAGGGATGTAAATTATAGCTAGTTACCCCATTAAAGGCTCAGCTCAAGTAACGATAGCACACTATTTTCAGCAATAAAGATGTAATTTACACTGCTTAACTAGTAAGTAACTAAAAGGTACTTCTTTACTCGTAGCTGTCCCATAAGATAGATGAAGTCACCACCAACAATGCTTCTAAAATCTTACATACTAATATTCTTGTGACATTTATACATGTTTGTAGTACGCTTACGTATCCAGAATTTAACGCGAAAGAACAAATACATACGATGTAGGGCATGTTGTGGATTGTCGATGATACGTATTTGTCTATCAGGCAACATTGGTTCACCATGTGGTCCTCCTATATCGCAAGGGAGCTGCCAACGAGCAGCCTCTTCTTCGGCTTTTGATCGCGGAAAGTACAACGGTAAAAGCACTTCGTAGATACCAACTTCGGCACTGTCAACAATGAATATGACGGTATCGAGCGAGCTGCCGAAGGATTCCAAGAACCGCCGTACCGTACCTGAAAAAGAAATTCTTTAATTAGCTTTATTGCGGTAACGAGAGAAGGAATGGGAAAATACCCAGGATACACCGGACATGGACAAACGAATGCAATAACCGCGGTGTTTCGTAAATGCGACAACCATTCAACTAAACGGACGCGTCTCGGGGGGGTGTGGTTAATAGGATTGGCTTAACAAGTTCGTCAATAATTGTGTTTTTAAATGGTTTCCCGTTTATGTAATTGTTACGTTTTAAAGTGGGCGAATATTCCAGCGCTTGTTACGCGAATACCAAGAATACAAGACGGTTGATGCAATACGTTTTCAATTTAATTACAATTTATCGAAGTAATTTTTTACGTTTATGTACTTTTATTTGTGATAAGAAAATGCAATAAACCCATGGTTAATTCGTTTGCATACAGTATAAAGTAAATCAAAAGGTAACAAATATCAGCCGTGATTAATAAAGTTGGGAGGTATTCCCGCAGGCCAGGTTCACATTGAGTACGCAACCCTTTCACAAATCTTCTTCTACCTTCATTTTTGGTCGTAATCTGTTTCTCTTCTCGCATTATTTATGGTGTCTTCCGCGGTCTCTTTTACCCATTGGTCTTCGGTCTCTTGCTATCCTGATGAATCTGGATTCCTTCGCTCTTTGTAGATGATCATTTTACTATCTCCTTCTTTCTCTAGCGAATCTAATTACATCTCCAATTCCAGATTACGCTCTTATATCCTTGTTTCTTCTTCTTATTCTATATCTCCTTGTTTTTCCAGCCATTATTCTTGAGGCACTCATTTCGGCTGTTCTCGCCATCTGTTTGATCCTACTTCTATCAGCTCGTGTTTCAGCTGCGTATGATATTGGTCTTAGCATGGTTTTACCAGTTTAATGTATACGTTTTTTTTCTGATTTAATTAACAGATGGCGCCAGCGAAAAGTACGCAGCCTATTAATTTGAAACATAGCTCATTTTGTTCGTCTGACATTTAAACTGCAACGACACACAAGTTGAGTCCGCCAAAAACTAGCGCCTTTGCTTTATCCTTCAGTGACCATGTCGAGTTTAGTGTCTGAAAAAGAACATTTGCGGGACGCATTACTGTTCTTATTTAATCTAAACAAAAAGGCTGTTGAAAGGCATCGTTTGCTGGTAGAAACGTATGGTGAACACGTTCCATCGATCAGGACATGTGAGACATGGTCTCGACACTTTAAACGTAGTAATTTCAATGTGAAAGACAGTGAAGCGCTTTGGTAGACCACAAAATGCGAAGACCAGCAATTGCATGAGTTATTGGATGATGACCCAAATCAAACTCAACGGTAATTAGCAGAAACATTACATGTGTCACTAAAAAGAATCAGCAGACGTTTAATAGCAATGGGGAAAATGAATAAACTCGGTAAATGGGTCCCACGCGATTTAAATGAACGTCAAATAGAAAATCGCAAAGTGACCTGTGAAGTGCTGCTTCAACACGGGTGACGAAAATTAGATTTATTTTGAAAACCCGAAGCGAAAAAAATCAACATCAATGCCAAATCGCTTCAGCAAGAAGACAATGCTCTGTGTCTGGTGGGACCGGAGCAGTATTATGTATTACGAATTCTTGCAGCCCGCGAAACTGTCAATACACAAGCTATGGCCAACAAATGATTAATTTAAACCACGCATTGATCGGAAGACGATCAGAATGGGCCAGAAAATATGACAAAGTTAAATTGGTTACACGACAATGCACCGTCTCACACAGCAAAACCAGTGAAAGACACGTTGCTCCCCAGACCTGGCGCCATCTGACTATCACCTCTTCGCCTGAATGGACCACGCATTCGCAGAGCAGCACTTCAGACATTTCGACAAAGTTGGAGAATGGCCCGATGAATGGCTTGCCGCAAAAAGCAAACAGTTTTTCTGGCCCGGCGTCCATAAATTACCTGAAAGATGGGTGAAATTTGTAGAAGCCGATGGTCAATATTGTTTCCCTTGAAAATTACGCGAGTCTGTTGTGAGATATTTATTTCTCCAGGTGA
The DNA here is from genome assembly GCA_023509865.1 of Trypoxylus dichotomus. Taxonomy (NCBI): domain Eukaryota; kingdom Metazoa; phylum Arthropoda; class Insecta; order Coleoptera; family Scarabaeidae; genus Trypoxylus; species Trypoxylus dichotomus. The sequence goes on from CM042081.1 coordinate 45,252,729, forward strand.
CACCTTTTCAGTATCCACATACTAGTGCTGCCTTCATAATTTATTGCTTGACTTCTTTATACCTATTCCGCCCGCTTGACACTTCAACCCCCAGATATACGAAGGACATAATTTCTTGAATAATTTTGTTGTTCATTTCAAGTTTGCACCGTATAGGTTCTTTTGATTCACTATCGTTTTCGTCTTTTCAGTGAATACCAGTATATTACATCTATCGGCCGTTTTTGTAAATATAGAAGTCTTTGTCTGCATAACATAATACAGTCAAATTGTCTTCATTGTCAAGGCTTGGCGTAGTATAATCTCTGGGACTATAGCAAACTGCTTTAGTCATTCAAGATTAAGGAATAATCCAGTTTGTAACAACTTAAATGAAGATGACGTTCCGTTACGAGAACTTATTAAAAAATGGCAGCAAGATCAGAGTGACGAAAACCAGTTTTGTTTCGACGACTTTGCATCCGTGGACAGTTGCCTTATTACGTCGGGAATGCGTTCAGATTCAGATATCGTGGAGAACATAAAACAGCGCGATAACGAAAACGATAATGAAATCGAAGACGAAGAAGATTCATGCGATGAAGCAGAACACGTACCGACAAACGAAGAAGCCCTAAGTGCCATAACACTTTTAAAAACTTATTATAGACAGCGAGAAACATCACCTCAAATTATTCATAAAATGAGAGAATTAGAAATGGATATAGAAAAATAGTTTTGGCGTACGAAAACTGTGCAACGAAAAATTACAGATTTCTTTCGTTAGACAAACAAGTTAGTATATACCTACATGTGTAAGGTTATATGGTTAAGTACATTAAATTAATTAAATTCACATATGTATCTGTTTACCACCCGTAATTCTTGTATGTAAACGTGGAACTTGTAAAAACTCCGCCTATAGCGTCAAAAAATTCGCAGTCCCGTGACTATCATTATAACCGGGTTCTACTGTATATGCAATAAGTCGTAAATGAATAAATATTTTTCTTATAATTATTTTGTTTAAAGTTTTAAATCAAGCGTCAAATTTCGCATGAAATAGGAAGTGTTTATACTATTATGAGCGATGGTGTATACGCGATTATTATAGAAAAAGAAAACTACAAAATTGAAATTTAAAATAGCGAAATACGCGCATGCAGTGAATCGGCATAATTAAATTAACATTGTAAGAAAGAACTTATGCTAATGAATCGAAAAATGTTAGTTGTTTCAGGAATTCGTACTAACAGTGATAATAGCGTTAAATAGAATTATCAATATGCTTACGTATCTTGCAATAACTAGTTGCAGAGCAAAGTATTTAAAGAATCAACTAGAGAGCTATTCTATAAAACCTCACACTAAGAAGGTGGTGGCAAAATATATAACTACATTAGATAGATAGAACTATCAAGGTTAATAAAGCAATAGAACGTATACTAATGTCATTGTATTATGATGGTATTATTATGGACACGTGTTTATAATATCTAAGTAACATCTTATGAGTTTATTACACCATGAATGCAAACAAATGTAAACGAACATATGTATATAATACGTCATATGCTTTTATATTACTTATATACTTCACAACATTGTATATTTTAATACAGGAAATTTACGCAATTCAACGAATAATGCTACATTATTTTAAACACAACACACAGAGGAATAACGTTTTTTTTACACATTAAAGCAAAATACGAGAACGGAAAGGTACACAGTTTGACGTAAAAATAAACAAAATTATCTATTTACATCGCAAATACAAAATAAACGCGAAAAATTCTAACTCTACGTTATAAATTTTGAACGCTAAAATACTCACGCAATGCTATGTGTGCTCCTTCGTCGGGTGGATAGTTCCGTTTCACTGAGTTTATACAACAAAGGCCTATGGAATGTACTCCTAGTTCTCGCGTTTTTTGCAGTACGTTTCTACGAACAAAGAAGAGAGGAAAAAAATGTAGTCAACGCAAAAAAGCACGCAACGAGTTAAAAATCGATGACACCTGATAATAGAAACCTGTTGAGTCTCGTATAAGCAACTAATATTTGGATACTCTCGATTGTAACCTTTTTATCATTAATTGACGGCGATAAATAAATAAAGAGGGCGTGTTTTAAGATTTCGATGATTTGGTTATAATCACAACACACGTAATAGTACTTTATTTTTTTTATCAAAATTAACATGAAAGTATCATAACATCAATTGTAATAATTCTTCTTTTCATTTAAACGCGAAAGCAATTATCAATTACCAAAAAGGTTTAACAATACATAAAAAAATTGAAAAAGTTCGAAAACCTAGTCTAAGTTATATTTTATATGACTTTGCCAAATAGGACGCTCCCTCCTCGGAACGCTATAAAGTTCTGGTTGTTCTTTAGATGTAACAGTCACCATCGCTTAGAATGAAAAGGCTATCAGCATACCGTTATATCATACAATTAGTAAGAACAAAAGTATCGGAACCTTTGATGCTTTGGGGACCGTTTCCAGGGACTTTGGACAATATCAACCATTTTCAAAAACGCTGTGGTTAAAGATGGTTGAAATAATTCTACCAAATGAGAAGTTAAGGATGTGCCGACATTTTATCTTAAGATGTATATTAAACAACAAAATAAATTCAAAATGAGATACAACTTTCCAAACAAAAAAAATGTCGGTTCTTACTTCTTTGCTGTTATCAAGATCAGGTATAATTTACCATATCTATATATATAGGTATGTCTGTATATACATATACACTAGGGTGACAGAATAAAATAGACACCTACTAATTAAAAAAAAGATACTATTCTCGTTATATATACAAAATATTTTTAAATTAGACTAATATTTTGTCGATCCACCTTTACTTGCGTGAAGTGCTGCGAGTCGTCGTGGCATAGAATGTATCAAATGATTAATGGTGCCTTCTGGAATATTTAACCACTCTTCTGTAACAGCTGCCACGAGTTCTTCCTTATTGCTGGGTTTTCGGGGTCGTTTCGCCATATTTGTCTGGATTATGTGCGAAACATTCTCTATCGGATTCATGTCTGGTGATTGGCCTGGCCATGGCAAAATCCGAATCCCCTGTACCTCCTTCCATATGGTTGTTGTTCTTGCTTTGCGGTAGGGTGCTCCATCCTCCATAAAAGTTGCGTCTTTTTTAGATAAAATGCCGTTGTCGAATATCAGTAGTAGTCCTTCTGTTAATATTTGGATATATTTTGCCGCATTTATATTTCCGTCGCAGATTACTAATTGCGATCTTCCACTATACCATATCGCGCCCCACACCATGATGTTCACACCGCCGTATTTCACCGTCTGATGCAAAAATTTGTCGTCTAGTTGCTGTGACGAACGTCTCCATACCCACGTACGATCACTATCACTGAATTGGCAGTATCTGCTTTCGTCTGAAAAAATGACAGACCGCCAAAACTCTTCGGGCTTCGTTCGCTTTTCGATTGCCCAAGCCATTCGGCGCCGTTTTTGAAACGCCGTAAGGAGAGGTTTTTTCTTTGCCACCCTTTTATACATCCCCACACTGTGGAGGTATCGCAGAACGGTGCGCTGACTTTTCTGTGAAGTTGCCGCAAGCTCAGCTGTACTTTTTCGCTGTTCTCTTAACACTTCGCGCACAAGCACCCTTTTACTTCTTCCAGAAGGTCCGGCACGACCTGGTCTCGGCTCCACTGTTGTTTTTTCCTTGCGTTTAAATTGTGTAAAATCACACGGTTAACTGTGGGGACAACGGAATATTTAAAAATTTACTTATTTGACGTTGTGAAGCACCGCGGTCACTCTGGCCAACGATACGACCCCGGGTGAAGTCGCTAATATCACTCGAACCTTGTAGCATTTTTTCAGACGAAAACAGATACTGCCAATGCAGTGATAGTGGTCGTACGTGGGTATGGAGACGTTCGTCACAGCAACTGGACGACAAATTTTTGCATCAGACGGTAAAATACGGCGGTGTGAACATCATGGTGTGGGGCGCGATATGGTCTGGTGGAAGATCGCAATTAGTAATCTGCGACGGAAATATAAATGCGGCAAAATATATCAAAATATTAACAGAAGGACTACTACCGATATACGACAACGCCATTTTATCTAAAGAAGACGTCACTTTTATGGAGGTTGGAGCACCCTGCCGCAAAGCAAGAACAACAACCACATGGAAAGAGGAACAGGGGATTCGGATTTTACCATGGCCAGGCCAATCACCGGACATGAATCCGATAGAGAATGTTTGGCACATAATCCAGACAAATATGGCGAAACGACCCCGAAAACCCAGCAATAAGGAAGAACTCGTGGTAGCTGTGAAATATTCCATATTGTATATATAACGAGAATAGAATTTTTTTTTAATTAGTAGGTGTCCATTTTATTCTGTCACTCTAGTGTATGTATTCGTTGTGATGAAAAGAGAACTTGGAAAGAACATTATACAGTCGGTAACACGGTTGACAATGAGAGCCCACGTGCTCTAGAAACGCTGCGTTCCGCATAATTAATAAATTTGTGTGAGTGGAGTTTACTGCTATACCTGTGAATTATACTGTTTGTTACAAAATTGGTATTATTTTTGGAAACTTGTAATGTCTTATTTATTCATGTAGCGAAATGCACAAATTTTTATATTTTACACAATACAATGTAACCGAGGGGAAGTTAAACAGATCGATAAATAATACAATGAATTATTCCTAACGTTTAAATAATTAAACATGCAGAAACAACCCGCATTCATTATCCCAATTCTTTAGCTCACGCAAGCAAACCAAAGGAATAGTATTCAAATCTGGAATAAATATCCTCCATAGCAGTTACGTTTTTTTCTTTTGTAAACGATCGGGTTTTAGATACAACCACAATCTAAACAATGCTGACTATAAATATTCATCGACAGAAGCTTTCGTAAACAACTTTTAATAAATAATTCCCTCCTGTCGATACACATACTCGTGCTTACTTGCTTCGATGTAATTATTTTACCCCCGTAAATTACAAATAAATGAAGCTAATTCTGCAAACACAAAATATTTTCATAATGTATATCAATAACAATTCGCGCCGTATATTTTCATACATCGTTATAGCATGATGAATTATACGTTGTATATTAATCTATAGATCATTAGGAGAGATAACAGCTTCGAGTTTGTTTAGGCAGACTTGCACACTGGAGGTAAGTCAGTGTATAATTAGGCATTCTTACTGGATAGGATGAATGCTGTTAAATATTTTTTTATTGATTAGTAGATTTTGTCGTAGACTTCATAATAGTTATTTCAGATAATTTATTGGTAATTGTTCTTATAATAATAATAATAATAACAATGTGGGAGTATGTCCACACAGGATAAAGACATTACTAAATTATTTATAAATAATACAAACAGAAGTGGCCCCAATTGTGATTCTTGTGGTACACCTGATGAAGAAATCAGCTCAAAATGTTTATAACCATTGTACGACTGATGTTTCTGGAAATTGTGCTCTAATTAAATTACGCAGTACTTATAAGCAATGCTATTGGTGATAGACACATTTTATCAACTGCTGTAGCTGTCTAGTGTAATACGAGGGCGACCTGAAATGTTTCCGGAATCGACAAGAAAAAAAACGGTATTGGTGTTTTTTTTATTTTTATTTTTCGATCTAGTCTCCTCGAAGATTAATACATTTTTTTAAACGGTGCTCCAGTCTCTTCAAGCCGTCGGAAAAGTAGGATGTTTCGAGGTCTACAAAATAGCCATCTGTAGCGGCGATGACGTCCTCATTTGAGGCAAATCACTTTCCTCCCAGCGATCTCTGTTCTCTTCAAAGCCGATGTGTCCGGAAAAGTCTACTGCTTCGACTGTTCCTTAGTCTCCTATATGTAGTGGTGGATCCAAGTCTCATCCACGGTTATGAAACGCATGAAGAAATCCCTTGGGTTGCGTTGGATCCTAGACAGGCACTCCTCCGAAATGGTCACCCAATTTCGTTTTTGCTCCGGTGTGAGCGAATGCGGTACCTATCGCGCCGAAAGCTTTTTCACACCCGAAATTTCCTGTTGACTCTGCTATTTCTTTCGGCTTCAATCGGCGATCGGCTAACACGACATCATGAATCTTGTCGTTGGTAGTGGTCTTTGCGCATCCATTGCGTGGTTCGTCACTTGTGCTTGTGCGGCCACGTTTGAACTCGCTCACCCAGAAGCTGATGGTCGAAAATGATGGAGTACATCCGCCATGAATCTCTAGCAAAATATTTCGAATTTCCGCGGCCGTTTTGCCTGCCCTCCAGAAGTATTTGATCGCTGCACGAAATTGGATTTTATCCATTTTTTGCGAAATCACCCGACTTGCTATACAAAACACTCTTAAACAACCACTATTGACAGTAGAAATTTTGACAGTTGCCATAAATAAGGTTGCCCTTGGCGACCAATGAACCTACTTCAACTTTCATGCGCCATCTCTTGCCGATTCCCGAAACATCTCAGGTCCCCCTCGTACTGCATTTTAGGATTGCAAAGGGGCTATTTTTATGCATTATCTGCAGCAGGAACTTGTCAGAAAACGGTCTAGAAAGTTACATAAACGTCCGTTACTGCAACAGGATAATCCAAGGCCCCACATAATTCCTTCCATTGTTTACTTGTTTTTACATACTTATACAGATATCTCGTACCAAAAGATCGATACTTATTAATAGCAATTAGGAATACACATCATGTATACAACCAAAACCGCTAGCAAATCGATATTAATAATTACGTTCGACGATGTATCTACATTATTCAAGAGCGTATAACCTGATTTGCAAATTTAATAGCATTTCCTCTCCCGTAAATACATAAAACGTTACTTACCGATAGCAACTATGTAGAGTATTTTCGGCGGCACTTTGACATTTGATATTGTATTTGGGACCGACGGTGTGTATTATGTATCGTGCTGGCAGTGCGTATCCCTGCGTTACTCGAACCTCTCCAGTTCCACACTCTAAAATATAAATCTGGATCAGAACAAGGTTCGCAGGATCGAAAGAGGTCAATCGCTAAACCTAAAATTTACATAATACGGAGACGTAGCCGGTGCACAAAATGAAAAAAAAATGCATTTCGAAATTTCTAGAGTTTATACAGAGTAACCTTAATTCTTACTTACACGTATGTACAGGCAGGGACATAATTATTAGGCACCCCCAGTTTTTTCAATTATCTTTAAGATAAACAATGAACAAATAAAACAAATATTATAAAAGCAAATATTTATTACTAAAAACTAGGAATTCAATATTTGGTTGGCCCCCCCGCGGGCTTTTATGACAGCTTCAATACTTTTGGGTAAACTGCCCACTAACATATGGCAGGTTGAAGTTGGAATGTCCTCCCATACTCTTTTAAAGTATTACTTTTAATTCTTGTTTCTTTTCGCTTCAATAATAGCCCACAAATGCTCGATCGGATTTAGATCCGGGCTTTGGAGTTGTCATTCCAAGATGTCAATGTTCGCTTCCCGGAACCCCGCTAAACTTGCAGCCGCAGTGTGGCATGGTGCATTATCTTGTTGAAACAAAACTTCGTCAATATTCATTCGGAATAATTTTTCAAATGAGGGCAGTAAAACTTCATCTAACATGCTGGCGTAGGTCCTCGAGTTCATTCTTCACCATGTTTGATGGTAGGCACCACACAATCGGAATGGTATTCTTCACCAAGCCTCCGACGCACTAGCACGGCGCCAGGTGTATCAAAAATCCATCAAAAACCTATCCAGTTAATTCTTTCAACTCTCGATTTTTTTTTTAACACAGCCACGGTTTCTTCGTGCTTTTCTCAATGATAGACCGACTTCTCTAAGACGTCTACTTACTGTTTTAGGTGATAAATTAACGTTGAGTTGTCGATTTAATGCGCCAGCCAAATCTGTTGGTGTTTGACGTTGATTTTGTAGAGAGTGTCGTTGTAACTGCCAGTCTTCCCTTTCTGTCGTTTTACGTTTTAGACCTCTTCCCGGTCTTGATTTAGTATACCCTGTTTCTTAGTACGGCGTTTTAGACTTGTTTGTACGGCGCACGGTGAACATCTTTTTTACTAATCATCACTTGGGATAATCCCACGGCATGTAGTGTAATAATTTTCGCACGTTGAAACTCAGAAAGTTCTTTAGATTTCGGCGTTTTCAGTTACATATACATAAACTAATCACCAATAAATATTTTTATTTGCCAATAACAAACGCACATATAAAACAAAAATACTGATGTTCACCGGTCACTTTACCGAACTATACTAGGTGTAAAATACAATTAGTTCCGCAAATACAGCAATAAATGGATTAATAACGGTATTTCTCCCATCAACCCTTCTATTTATACTACGGGTATTTCTAAGTAGCGGCAGGCAAAGACTATTTGTCTGTAAATACCGCTATATTAAAACATCTGAAGGGTGCCCCATATTCATGTCCCTGGGTGTATGTGTTAAGCATTTAATGAAAGCGAAATATACATACAATCCCAAATAACACTTTCAGTATGAGCATGTTGCTCATTATAAGTAAGTCTACACTCACCGGCAGCGATCATATATTTCGAAAGCGGTTGGACATACCCGAAGTCGGGATTAATACGCGTATGGTTAGTATGTGCATGAATGTCGGATTAGACTCATTATGTTCGAGTGTTAATAGATTTCTTAACAGGATTCCAATATTAGAATACACTGGTACTATTATTAAATGTATTGTTTGCAATATCAATATTTTTCCGTTATTTTTGTGTATAAAAGACATGTTAATACCAAGCAACCGTTGTTAGATGCGTAACGTGATATACCACATTATAAATTTCTATACGACCTTATGTATGTATATGTTAAGTGTGTGTAGTATTCCACAAAATATTGTAGACAAGGAAGAATTTCGAAAGTTTGGGAGAAATACGTTCCGAAATGAAAATTACCAATAAGAGGTCAATTAGAGTATAATTTTCATCGGGTGAAAAACACGATTACGGATGAAATAAAGGCAGAGTTAAAAGATAAAAAAATACGGCTGACGGTAGATGAAATAACAGATTCAAGAAAGAATTGTATTTCTGATGTGTTAGTGCGTACTTTTAAAAACGGTAAGGCATCCTTGCCTCTTCTTTTACGTAGTAGAATATTATAGAAGACAAAGGCCGCAAAAATACTAGAAACTATAGAAAATACCTCTTGAAAGTTCAATATATGGGCAACCTATCGGCTTGTAATGCTGGTAAGTTCGAACATGGTTAAAGCTGGAAAGTTACTAAAGCAACCTCATCCTCACTTGCATCATGTAACTTGTTTGTTCCATGCATGTTACCTTGTAGCTGAATTTATTAAATAAAAATATTAGACTTCCAGAACGCAGTTTAACGTAAGATTAAACAGGTTTGTCCGGGCTTTCCTCGGCTACAACAGGTATTGACGAGGTGGGGAACGTGGCTTAAATCTATTTTACATCATGAGAAATTTTTACAAAGTATTAAACCTTGTATCTTCAATTTAAATCCGCAAGAAGCCCAAGCAATTTCAATAAGCCAACGGTTAGTTTCAGATACTGAAATCCATACTCAAATAGAGCAAATTTCCGAAAATTAATAAATTCTTTCAGATACTATTTCCAAATTAGACAACACCAAGCTGTCATTACATGAAACGTCAAATATGGTAGATTACCTCAAAGCCTCGATAGGAAATTTAACATATGGTATAGGAAGATTAACAACCAATAGATTGTGTGCGGTTATAAATAAGAATCCCGATTGGGCTAACATTCTTCACAGTGCGAATTCAAATTCCAAGTTTGTAGTAATAAGGACACGCAAAACGAAAACGTTGCCACAAGTCGTCGCGCAATCTCTAAATCGCAGGAGGTTCGGTGATGATATAGGGATATTTGGTTAGAATTGAAGAACTATTAAAACATTAAAGAAGTATAGCAATTTTAAGGAGGAATATGATTCAATTTGGTTTCTCGTTTGTCAGAGGGTCAATTTATTTTTCAATACGATAACGACCCCAAGCACTTTTCATAACTCCCGAAAATTTCTTGTAACGGAAATTAAAAATACGGTTTGGCCGCCACGGTCATTGGATTTTAATTCCATTGAGAAATTATGTTATAAACTAGATAGAAAAATATGTCAACAGACTCGAAATTTGGTAAAGCATTTATGAGCGGATAAAAATTAACGCAGACACCAAGTGAAAAGCATTAGTTTAGTGATGCGCAAAAGGAATTCATCGGCAAATCCATTTCACTCATGAAAAGATGTTCACTGTAGAACAAAAACTTATTCAGCAAAATGATAGAGTGTATCCCCGCAGTTCCAACGAAGCTACAAAAAAAAGGGGAAAGGAGGAAGAGGTCATCATCTTGTTATGGCGATGGTTTAGTGGGAAGTTGCATATGACAGTAACACTCAACTGCATTTCTGCTAGCAAGAAGTCAAAACACGTACTACCTAACTTATATTTCGGAAAAAGTAGTAAAATCACTGAATGACTCATTCGCAGAAAAGCACTGGCTCTTCCAGCAAGATTCCGGACGAGCCTACAAGGAAAGTCCCATTGGCCCGCAGGTAGTCCAGATCTCAATCCTTCGGACTACCGCCTGTGGAATGCTTTAAAGGAAAAGGTCTCCAAACCTCATCGGAATAACGAGGCTCTAAATTTGGTAAAACCAGCGGCTTCAATACCTCTATAAGTAGGTAATAACTACCAATAATTTTATTTCTGTTTGTTTTATTTTTCTTCAATTTACATACGTTTGCTCAAGAGACAGAACTTATGGTAGGACCATGTAGGTGTTACAACACATCTTAAAATTCTCGGAAAGAGATTAATTTTAAGAATTGTTCTTAGTTCAACTATACAAGGACCATTAAAATTAGCTTTTAAAAAATGTCGATTACTCACATGATTTTGAAACTATATGTAATAATTAATATGACTCTTAAATATTGAAGAAGCAGACGCATGCTGCCGCTGAATAATCTCTCTTTTAATCTGCCACTAAACAACGTAACTTTTTGGAATCGCTTTGGCTTTGTTATAGATTAGACAAAAAAGTATGTCAACGAAGTCGAAGTTTAGTGAAGCATTTATGGAAGGGTATGTTCTGAGTGGATTAAAATTAACGCGGAAACTTTGAAGAAACTAAAAATGTGTTTTCATTTTAATTCATAACAGATTTCCAAGGTGACCTTAAATTTATGGGCCATAGTGTAGAGGATTCATCTGAATAGTTAGACGTTGATAATAAATCGATTTGTTTCTGCTGAAACAATGTACCAATTAAAAAAAATATTTAGAAAAAGTAATACATAAGAGTAAAATTTTAATCTCTGAGATATATATAATATTGAAGAAACTGCAGATTATTAATTGACCATAAACCCTTAACGAAGAACAATATAATCACTTGTTTTCAAGATCTGAACTGCGAGTTTTCTTATTAGGTTCGTCTTAATTATAGATTGCGATCTATCACTGCTCTGTGAGGACTGGTGCACAGTGGAGTGGAAAACACGCGATTTAATTTTGGAAAACAAACGAGTCGTTATAATAATGGCCACGGAAGCCTACAGTGCTGGTTAATGAACTTAGTAACCTACTTTATTATTTGAAGAAGTTTTATGTAGACCCTCTCGTATTCCACAACAAAATAGATTGAGGCGTTTATTGAAAGCTAGTGACATACACTACCATCCATGAGTACTTGGCCAACTAGGTATTTTTCTTCATTTCTTTTTTTAAGTGGCAATCTATTACATGTAATATGTAAAATTTATGCTTTAAACCTTGTGGTGCAATTAAACCCTAAATGTTATCTACGAGCAAATGCTTTAATAACTAATACGAAGGCACTATTTGTAAAGTCCCCAAAACGTACAAAAGGATTTCACGAACTGTGTCCCAAAGTGTCTGAACCATCACAGCCGATTACTGTGCATTGGAGAAGAGGGTCAAACGCTGCGTTTTACTACTGCAAATATTTTGAAGATATAAAGAAGGTAGTTTTACAATTTTCCAATCCAAATTGGAGCCACGCCAAAGCTATCAAGAAAAGCCAGAAAATGTTTTAAGATATTAGATATCAGAAAGTATTCGTAAGAACTACTGTGGACTAGAGGAGGGAATTGAAAAATTACCAAATTTCGTTTGTAGATGATGTTCACTCACACCTACACTACCGCTCAAAAGTGTTTAGGCACCCCTGTTTTCATGGATTATTCATATAGTATTATGCTTACCAAAAAAACATTATAATAAAATGAAATACGTATTTAAAATGTAGTTCAGTAAGATAAACACCCATTATATCGCATAAGGTTTACTATCATTTACCTGCACTTGGTCGGATTACCATAAACTGTTTATTGCGGTGCAATTACAATAACAATCCCTCTGAATTTACTGGGTAAATTTAGTCATCTCTTAGATTGTAGGTAATAATGTTTAAATTACCTTCTTAGAAAATTATTATGATAGTGAAATCTGTAACCTATGGTCAGTTGCAGTGTGGTATTTACTCTATTCACATCGTGAGCGAAATATCGTGTGATTTTTTAAAATGCCTCCGCGAAGAGAAATTAAAATTAGTACGGAAGCACGTGCGCTTATAATAGCTTACCATAAAAGTGGCATAAGTAATCGACAAATTGCCAAAAACATGAAAATACACCACGCTACGGTTGACTATAACGTAAAAAAATATCGGGAAACTGGCAGTTTTCTTAATAAAAGACGGAGTGGAAGGCCAAAAGCGACAACATATGCAGATGATCGCAGAATAGTGGTTACCAACAAGTTAAATAGACGCAAAACAGCCCCGGAAATCACCGCAGAATTAAATGTTGGCCACCAAAAACTAGTCAGTGTTTCTACAGTCAAACGTCGCCTATAGAAAGCCGGCCTCCATGGACGTATTGCGATGAAAAAGCCATTACAAGCAAAAGCTATTTAAATGGGCTCGGGAACACCAACACTGGACCATAGAAGAGTGGACGGATGAGTCCAAATTTGAGCTGTTCGGAACCCATTTAGAAGAGGAAGGAACCCTCAAAATTATGGAATGGCCTCCCCAGAGCCCCCACTTGAATCCAATCGAGTTACTATGGGAAGAACTAGATCGGGAAGTACGGAAATCGGCTCCGACATCGGCTACTGACTGTGTGGAACTAATTGCAATCGAGTTGGACCTCAATAACACAAGAAACTCTGGCAAAACTTATTGCGAGAATGCCTCGATTGTGTGCTGCAATTATTAAATCAAGAGGAGGTCACATAGATGAAAGCAAAATTTAAATTAAACGTTTTAATTTCCACATAAAAAATATATTATTAACATTTTTGCTGAGTTTTTATACATTTTTGCTGTCACTGAGAGTGCCTAAATACTTTTGAGCGGTAGTGTATGTATAGCGGAAGACAAAAAAAATGAAAGTGTTATTGACAAGGATTGAGATTTTTTCACACTAAATAATTTGCTATTTAATAATTCTAATATTTTATAGACGCCATCCAGTTTGTGATTTTGTGGAATCTTTTTAAAACAGTAAGTGTTTCAGCACATTATATAATATTTTTATGATTATTTTATGAAGGTCACGATCATAAATGATGTGAGTACGTAAACATTACTAAACACACGCCTTGATGGGGCTGCTCGGCCCACGTTGTTTTCCGCACTGCACTGTAGCTTGCCCCATTTTGCCGAAACTAATAATAACCATTGAAAACCAAACTTAAAGGATATATGACAAATATTTCGAAAGTAAGTCGGCAAAGGCAGATATTGACACACAATTTCCTATGAACCAATCAAGCGAGTACCCTGACTGATTTTTTTCTATCTTTTCTGCATTATTATTTCGTTAACTTTCTATATATTATCTGTGTAATACTGGTCTATGATAATGCGTTTAAATGCTAAATAATCAATGATCATTAACATTCTTCTCCGATGACACATGCCTATTGCATACTAAAGTTTTACTATAAATTTTGCTATAATTCTTTCATCGTGTGCAGATCAAATATCAGCTCAACAGTAAAGTGATTTCCATAGAAACTTCATGTCGATTTTACTTAATTATGAATAAAACTAGATCATGTATTAAATTTAATAAATCTTAAACGAAATAAAGTAAAAACTTGAAACCTTGAGTGGAGAGATGCCACTAACGACAAGTCACTGGAAGAAACCTTATCATATTAGTAACAATAATTAGTAACTTCTCATCGTGTACTTCCAATATTGTCTAAATAATAAAGAAGTTTTTAGTTAAAAACGTACTCCGCATGTAGACAGAAGTAAAACTGCTAAATTTAACAGCATTGCGCGATACTATGTATCTCACGAATTCAGAGGCATGTATGTTTGTATGTCGGCGGGTATGCTTTGCTGTCTTTGTTCCTCTAAACGACGGGCGGATAATTTTGGAAGAATCTACCCGCCAAGAATGGAAACCGACACTTCGTAGTAACAGTAGATGGAAATTCTTTGTTCCTTTTAAAGCGAAATATTCCGCTTTTTTCTCTTTTCTGAAAGAACGTTATGCAACGCGAAACGTGCATGTTTTAGGTTCGGATCGCGGTGAAAGGCAAAATATAAGATGAGGCTACTTCATGCGTTATGTGATCGTGTCACAAAAATAAATTAAAACGTTAACCTATTAACGTCCGTAATCTGCAGAAGGACTCAAATACGTAAGACATTTGTAAACCTCTTTAATTCTTTGCGTAAATTTTTGAATATACCCCGGAACTATTTAATTACATTAATGTATATAAAGGTGATAAATATGACGAACAATTATTCTCTTGTATTCTCTTTTTTTAATGATAGACGATGAAATATTCATATTTTTTGATTAACTGATTTACATTTTTTCGAAGTAGTTTTTGTTTTGTCTTTGTATAGTAAATTGTTTCTTCAATAGACGTCATGATGAGGGCTTTGGAATAGATAGGCCTTAAAATACGGGCTTGCCATTGGCTAATGGGCGAGGCATGTTCACACTGGAGAAATTCATGCAATTTCTTTATATGAAATTTCTGTCAGTTGTCAAGTTTACTTACGATTTTGTTGCCGTTGTTTCCTGCAGTTTTTCATGGTATTTTATCTTTATAAACAAGTTGTGGCAAAAATAATTCTTTTCAGAGCTCTTTTATCTCATAATTTAATAATTCAAGGTACCACACAATTAATTATACAAAGAAAGTAATTTTTACTCTACCATTACAAAATTACAGCTTTGATTTCGTATGCCTGCGGAAGTAGTAGTACATCTAGTTGCAGGACGATCGAAAAACTCTCAAGGGAAACATAATGGCAGTAGGCAGAGGCTAATGGCTTACGATTTACATCTGCAAACTGAAGCAAGAAAATTGCAAGACAAGGTCTGTTAAATTGACTGCAACACGACTAGGTTTAAGTGAAAGAACGGTATCAGAGTAATGCTAAAGAGATTAATACAAGAGGAATTCCCTGCTCGCTCTCTAAGAAACGCCTTCGTGAAACAATATCACTTAGACGACGCTCAAAAATCTATAACAAAGGGATATGTCCACACATTGGAAGAAAGCAATTATACTCGATCTCCTTAATAATAGGAAGAGTTACAAGTTTATACAAGAAACCCTCTCTTGTTCTATGAAAATAATTGTAAACTATATGGACTAGAGAAAAGTGAAAGAAAATCGTGGTAGAAAAAAGACAAAAACATAAACATTGTAACTTGTACAGGAACTGTTCATAAGTTTTAACTGCAATTTAAAATGGTTTAAGCCTTTCTATAAGCTACTTTACTATTAGGCCAAAATTGATTCAAGCAAAGTTACATGCAAGAAGGCTTAGAATAGTAACATTATTAAATAAATACTGAGTAGATTGTCGTTTGCTCATGAATACGTACAATGGGACGAATAAAAGCGGGGTAAGTACTGTGATCAGATTAAACTAAAGCAGTTTTACTTATTTATTATATATTCTTTTTATTATTATCGACAGCATTTCGACACCTATACATTAAAAATGGTAAAATTTGGAGGCTTAAGCGTAGTGTTGTGGTGGTGTTTTTCATGGTATGGCGTAGGTCCTTTACATAAGATAGAAGGAATAATGAATGCTGATGTATACGTAAACATGTTACAAATTGTGCTTCTACCATATGCAAGGAAAGAAATGCCACTAGGATCCGAAACATTCTCACTCGTAAAGCGAAAACGGTTTCGAGATAATAACGTTCGCCTTTTGGGTTAGCCGTTAGAATCGTCGGACTTGAACCCAATTGAAAATTTATGGGTGGAGTTGAAAAAAGTTGTATCTGCTGCCAAGCTGCAAAATATTGACGATCTGTGGAAATATGCCAAGTTGAATGGCAAAAAATTTCAGTAGAGACACATAAACTGGTAAATTCGCTGCCCCACACGTGTCAAGAATGTGAAGATCGTGAAAAATCAAGCAACCAAGTATATATTAAGTTTTTCAGTCCAATTACCTAAGTAAAAATGAATTTGGATAGGATTTTGGAATGACTACTATTTACAATTTTATTTTCTCTTTCGTATTAAGATAATTATTTATTTATTATTCTAGTTATAATAATAATAATAATAATAATAATATTTAATGCCCAACAGGTACAAATATCCAATTACAAGGCAATGTTAAATAATGTACACATGCAAATATAAGTAACATAAAATTAAAGTATGTCAAATTAGAAAACTTAGTAACTAATTGCTTTAATTTAAATAAAAAAAAGTAGTTTACCAGTGGTTAGGAAAAAGAGAGAACGGAAAAAGTATTCAACTAAGTGTAACGCACCCGCGGTCTACATACCGTCAAAAGGGACGGGGTAAAGTGCAGGTATGTATATTCAACTCGGCAAACTCCATAGAGTTGAAATTGCTACACAATCTGTGTATTGGGGACCTGATGGCGATGTTTGTTCTAGGTGCGAAACAGTAAAATGTATTTGTTTGCCTAGATCCTGAACGTGGTACAATGAAGTTGATTTTACTCAACAACTCAGGGACATCAAGACCATTATGAAGTAAAATAAGTAGGAATTTACACTCAGCATGTTTTCGACGTAGTTCTAATGAATCAATATTAAATGCCTCTAGCAGAGCACTGTGGCTAAATCCTTGTATCGGGTAAGTATTAAATTTTTTAAAGTACAAGAACTTCAAACACCTTCTCTGAATCTGCTCTAGAAGATGTATCTGATAGATGTACATAGGTGACCAGACCAAGGACGCATACTCCAGTCGAGACCGAACAAAAGCGAAATAAAGAGGAAGAATGGCTGTTATAAAAGCAAATGGTCGTGTAACACGTATAATGAATCCTAACATACTCAACGCTGATGTACAAATACTGGATATGTGCTCCATAAAGGTCAGTCTTGAGTCAAAGACGACGCCCAAGTCTCTCATAGAGGTCTCTCTAGGTAAAGAAGATCCAGCCAAGTGGTAGGTATATATAATTGGAGTCGTCTTACGAGTGTAGGTGACAATTTCGCATTTGTTTGCATTAACTGTTAGTTTGTTGTTGACACACCACGTGTGGAATATATTAATAATATATATATTAATTGTTGAGTACAACTTCAAGTCATAGTTATGTAACATGTACGAATAAAAGTTCAATAAATTGAATTTCTTTTATTTAACCACTGCTATTTTCGTGCACATTCGCGGAAAGATATTAATATTTAAGGAAATGCTCTCAGTTCAACTGTATAAGGACGATTAAGATTAACTTCTAACAAAATTTCGATTATTCATATGATCTTGGAAACTGTATGCAATAATTAATATCGTTCTTAAATATTAAACAAATAAGTGGACGCAGCCAGCGCTGACACTGAATAATCCCTTTCTCAACCTGCCACTAAGCAACGTAACTTTTTGAAGTTACGGCCAGCAAAGGACCCAGATCCGATTGAAAATAGGCACTTTATGTCCGTAGGAAAGTTTGCATTTTATATAAAGTACTATGGTTCAATTAATGCATCTAAGGAAAGTAAACAATGCCATTTGCAGGTTAATAAATCAATGAAAGGTTACCTACTATTTACTTATTCATTTAGATGATAAATACCTCTAATATCCAAATTGATTTCTTCCTTTAACTCCGAACCGGCTCGTTCGTATATCCTATCGCTTATTGGATTGCTGTCCGTCATAGATTCGTTAGTTGAATTGACTATGGCGTCCACTTGTAACGAAGAAATATCACCAGACCTGTAATTGTGATTGGATCATCATTTCTATTGCCGGCAATCTATTCTAGCATGTAGTGTTTGCAAAACAAGTTCGAATTAATAAAATAGTAACCTTCATCATTATTTGAGTTACATGTGAGAATATTCTTTCTTAGATTCTAGTGAACTTCCCATAAATATACAGTGTGTAAAATATGCATGTATCATTTAATCGTGCCAATAGGATTCTATCGATACCTGATGATATTATATGGACTTTTATCTACAACACACAGAAACGTCTCTTTAATACAATGCGCCATTTAATGTGTTAATAAATGTTGACCGTGATACTGAAATAGGAACTGCAGGAATAATGGACCTCGGAATATGAAAATATCAGTAACGTCATTACTGTAAAAAAATTGTACTTTTCATCATGTGACGAAGTAAGTGCAATAAATAACGGAGTATACGAAGTTCACACTAAAATAAAGCAAATCTTTTAATAATGCACAGTTGTTACTTATTGGTTGCACTACTGTACAAAAGGAAGAGTCATCTAGATAAATTTTATACAAAGAAAATGTGTTACCCTAATGGAAGTAACTAGGTTGTCCGATAAATGTTTACAACTAATACAATATTTATATCAGTAAAGAGTATAGTGAAGATCTTAAGAACTTTTAGTTTTTTAATATTTTGTGTGGCTACCCTTATTTTTGGTAGTGTCTCTTACACGAGCCTGGAGACTATAATGCAGTGTTTTGATATAAACACACACACACTTTCGGGTGGCCTGCTCCCACCCCAGAGAGTATTGTAAATTTATTACCTGCAATAATGTCCCGAAAATAACTCTATTTGTCGCGATGAGGATTATTCTGAAAATTACTATATTGGGTCATAAAATATAGTATGTTTTTAATCATTCAATAAACGATATTCTTGGAAATTTGCCTCTGCAGTTAATAAAAAACAAACTTCATAAAGTTTACAACATTTTGCTAGGTGTCCGAACTAATATGGACGATAGTGTATATATATATATATATATATATATATATATATATATATTCACAGGTATAGCAGTAAACTCCACTCACACAAATTAATCAATTATGCGGAACGCAGCGTTTCGGGAGCACGTGGGCTCCCATTGTCAACCGTGTTACCGACTACACTAGGGTGACATAATAAAATAGACACCTACTAATTAAAAAAAAGATTCTATTCTCGTTATGTATACAAAATATTTTAAAATTTTTAAATTAGACTAATATTTTGTTGATCCACCTTTACTTGCGTGAAGTGCTGCGAATCGTCGTGGCATAGAATCTATTAAATGATTAATGGTGTCTTCTGGAATATTTAACCACTCTTCTGTAACAGCTGCCACGAGTTCTTCCTTATTGCTGGCTTTTCGCGGTCGGTTCGCCATATTTGTCTGGATTATGTGCAAAACATTCTCTATCGGATTCATGTCTGATGATTGGCGTGGCCATGGTAAAATCCGAATCCCCTGTTCCTCTTCACATGCGGTTATTGTTCTTGCTTTGTGGCTGGGTGCTCCATCCTCCATAAAAGTGGCGTCTTCTTTAGATAAAATGCCGTTGTCGAATATCGGTAGTAGTTCTTCTGTTAATATTTGGATATATTTTGCCGCATTTATATTTCCGTCGCAGATTACTAATTGCGATCTTCCACCATACCATATCGCGCCCCACACCATGATCTTCACACCGCCGTATTTTACTGTCTGATGCTAAAATTTGTCGTCCAGTTGCTGTGACGAACGTCTCCATACCCACGCACGACCACTATCACTGAATTGAAAGTATCTGCTTTCGTCTGAAAAAAATGACAGACCGCCAAAACTTTTCAGGCTTTGTTCGCATTTCGATTGCCCAAGCCATTCGGCGCCGTTTTTGAAACGCCGCAAGGAGAGGTTTTTTCTTTGCCACCCTTTCATACATCCTCACACTGTGGAGGTATCGCAGAACGGTGCGCTGACTTTTCTGTGAAGTTGCCGCAAGCTCAGCTGTACTTTTTCGCAGTTCTCTTAACACTTCGCGCGCAAGCACCCTTTTACTTCTTTCAGATGGTCCGGCACGACCTGATTTCGGCTCCACTGTTGTTTTTTCCTTGCGTTTAAATTGTGTAATCACACGGTTAACTGTGGACAACGGAATATTTAAAAATGTACTTATTTCACGTTGCGAAGCGCCGCGTTCGCTCTGGCCAACGATACGACCCCGGGTGAAGTCGCTAATATCACTCGAACCTTGTAAGCGAGGCATAGTTGTAACGATACTAAACTATGACGAATTCCTTCCGATACATCAACCCCTACCCTAATGACAAGAGAAAGTTCTTAATTCGTTCTTAGAATTTAGCTGTTTACATATTTATACCGCTTTACTTTGTGTCTATTTTATTCTGTCACCCTAGTGTATATATATATATAACTGAATAAACAGCGTGATATACTTGTCCAGTAATTGTTGGGTTCATACCATCCCATTTAATACACTGAAACTTTTTCGTTATTTCTATTTGCTAATGTAATAAATTATTTATTGCATGAAAATACGTATTACTACATTAAATATGTATAACCATAAAATGATAGTTATTCATACTTCAGTTGCATAACAAGATAAATATGAAAATCATTGTTAGTGGTCGGGAATTCTACTGTATATAATTGTGTATAAACGTGTCACCTGTATATGTCTATATATACACTAGGTATTATTCAAACATTCGATATTCTAACTTTGCTGCGGAAATATGTTTGAAATAAAACGTAGCCGCTATTGTCGTTTGATTCCGATGAGTGCCTTAAATGACACCTCCACTTTGTGGGCCTACACTTGTTGAATATTTCATCAGTAAGGAAATGGACACTAAGTATTTACGTCGGTGATATCATATAACCTGTACCAACACCTACAATATCCAATATTGTACTTCTTCAATGTCGAATGCCGAAATATTCGATATTTTATTCGAAAAGTAGCGTTCTTTATGAAAAGACATAAAAGGCTGAAGAATGAAACGTGGGAATTGAATTTGCATATAAACGAATAAACAAGTAAAAGATGAAAAGAATCTTTTGACATGTTTACTAAGACGTACTTCTTAGCTTTAATTTGAAACGCATTACAAAAATAATTTCTATATATGGACTGCATCATTCTGAGGCGGGAAGTACCCGTTCCCAGATCTGAATCAAGTCCTAATATATTTCGATTTCATATTTTCCTTGATACACAATCAAGCTAAATAAGTCTTAATTGATAAATTAAGGATATTCGTCCAAAAATGTATAACAACAATAATCATGGAAAGGCACAACTTCTGACATATAATCCGCGGTCAGATAGATTTCGCATCAAAAATGTAGTAAAGTAATGAACTAATTTTTGAGTTACTTTCAACAGGATGTTGCCTGAACTCATCCAGTGGATGAAACAATAAATATGACAGGACAGGCGTTTGGTAATTGTTTAATTAGTTTGAGCAGCATATGATTTCCTTAATTAATCAAGTAACAGTGCAGGATTATATACACTACCGCTCAAAAGAGTTTAGGCACTCTCACTGACAGCAAAAATGTTAATAATATTTATTTCTTATGTACAGATACACGTACATGAATAAAGATATATTAAATAAATGTGAAAATTAAAACGTTTAATTTAAATTTTGCTTTCATCTATGTGACCTCCTCTTGATTTAATAATTGCAGCACACAATCGAGGCATTCTCGCAATAAGTTTTGCCAGAGTTTCTTGTGTTATTGAGGTCCAACTCGATTGCAATTAGTTCCACACAGTCAGTAGCCGATGTCGGAGCCGATTTCCGTACTTCCCGATCTAGTTCTCCCAATTGTAACTCGATTCGATTCAAGTCGGGGCTCTGGGGAGACCATTCCATAATTTTGAGAGTTTCTTCCTCTTCTAAATGGCGTAAATAGTCTTTACATAATTTAGAGCAATATTTTGTGTCATTATCTTGCTGGAAAATAAAATTTTGACCCAAAAGTCGAATTCCGGAAGGTATTGCGTGGTTCTCCAAAATTTCGCGGCAGCCTTCTTTTTAATATACCGTCAATTTTCATAATGTCCCCTACACTAGTGCCAGCAAATCAGCCCCAAATGATGATAGAACCTCCACCATGCTTCACGGTAGCAGCAATAGACTCTTCTCTGGCACGTTCACCCACAGATCTTCTTACGAATATGGGTCTTCGGGTTCCGAACAGCTCAAATTTGGACTCATCCGTCCATAGGACGTTGTTCCACTCTTCTATGATCCAGTGTTGGTGTTCACGAGCCCATTTAAGTCGCTTTTGCTTGTTTTGTTTGCGTAGTAATGGCTTTTTCATCGTAATACCTCCATGGAGCCCGGCTTTCTGTAGGCGACGTTTGACTGTAGAAACACTGACTAGTTTTTGGCGACCAACATTTAATTCTGCGGTGATTTCCGGGGCTGTTTTGCGTCTATTTAACTTGCCGGTAACCACTATTCTGCGATCATCTGCAGATGTTGTCGATTTTGGCCTTCCACTCCGTCTTTTATTAAGAAAACTGCCAGTTTCCCAATATTTCTTTACATTATAGTCAACCGTAGCGTGGTGTATTTTCATTTTTTTGGCAATTTGTCGATTACTTATGTCACTTTTATGGTAAGCTATTATAAGCGCACGTGTTTCCGTACTAATTTCTCTTCGCGGAGGCATTTTAAAAAATTGTCACACGATATTTCGCTCACGATGTGAATAGAATAAATACCACTGACCACTATAATCCTCTAGGAAGGTAAGTTAAACATTATTACCTACAATCTAACAGATGACTAAATTTACCCAGTAAACTCAGAGGGATTGTTATTGTAATTGCACCGCAATAGACAGTTTATGGTAATCCGACCAAGTGCAGGTAAATGATAGTAAACCTTATGCGATATAATGGGTGTTTATCTTACTGAACTACATTTTAAATACGTATTTCATTTTATTATAATGTCTTTTTGGTAAACATAATACTATATGAATAATCCATGAAAACAGGGGTCAAAAGTGTTTAGTTTTGAGCGGTAGTGTAGGTGTTTGTTTTATTCCATGTAGTGTACCATTCACTTTAAGAGACAGACAGGCAATGGTCTCCTTCCGGAGTAAGTATTCGGATTATACATTACGAAGTAGAACATTGTGAAGCAATTTTATGCCATCTGTTGATAACTATGTTGAGAGAAGGGAGCAGAATTGAAAGATAACAAATTGTGGTTATCTTACTTGCTTCCAAAAGAGTTGAAAAATGTACTAGCGATGAAATTTTAAAGCTGGTGTTGAGAGCATTGAACAAATTTCAAGTTCCAACAACCCAACTTTTAGTACTTGCAGGTGACGATGCCGCTAACATGCTTTCTTTAGGCCGATCTGTTAAAGAAGAGAGTGACAATCTGTTACATGTAACATGTAAAAAGACTTCACGAACTCTGTCCCAGAGTGCCTGAACCACCACAGCCGATTGCTACGCGTGAGAACATGGTTAAAGGTTACGTTTTACTACTACGGACATTTTTATGATGCAAAGAGGGTAGTTTTACAATTCGATCCGAGACACGCCAAAGCTATCAATATATCATTCTATCGCGCTCTTGTGTCAGAAATAACATTTGATGATTGAAAGATGGTCATGATTATTATAATAAAATCATTAAAATATGTGATTTTCCAAAGTGTAATTATTAGGAATATCCTCTTACTTCCGATAATCCTAGCTTTACAAGGTAATTAAAAAAGAAATGTAGTAGCTCGAAGTTACTTACGTAACAAAGAACGAAGTAATCTGGTTAGAACTTTTGTAAATCAGAGATCACTCCAGAAATTTGCACCGAAATCTTGACTGCCGTGTCTGGCAATAACAATAACATTCTTCTTGAGGATGTTGATTGTTATACACCACAGCCCAGAACCTAATTTTGTTAAATAATATGGTGAGTGCAAGAGCTTACAGAGCTTAAATTCTACGCATATTAGCTACTTCCTAGTAAAAGTTATAAATTCTGCAATAAGAATTGAAATGTGGCAATGTATCATATTGCACCTTCTTAGTTCAAATATTTAATGAATACCTGCAGGGATATAACTGCTTCAAATTACAATAAGTTGCCTAACATTCAAGCTCGTAATCAATTCCAAACTATTGACTTTATCATAGCATTCTATCTGTTTATTATTGGCCTAAATAGAAATGCTCTTATTATAAATTATTATGAAAACTACATAAACTAAATTTATCGAAAGCACTATTCCAAAGTTGGAGGATCCAGTATAAAGGGTTTGCATAAATGTCTTTCAAAGCAACTCATATCGTATTTTATGATCTAGCAGATTAAGGTTCGAGATTGATGGAGGCCATCCATCCACACTAATAAAGTCAGGAATATTTTGTTCTAGCCATTTCTGAGTAGATGTTGCTTTATGGTTTGGTGCTGAATCCTGGCGGAAGTTTCAATGCTGATTTTGAAGTAGAGTTATATTCAGCAGTTTCCAAAAACTTTCTTGGCACACTTCAGTGAAGGTTTTAGTGCCTTTTTCACAAAAGACTAACCCCAAAACATCACCATAGCAGATTCCTTACCATATCATTATATTAGCTGAGTGGTAGCCCCTTAAAGCTCTTGCAATGGGTTCTTTTGTTTCTTCTGAATTCAAAGCATAAACTCAGTTACCCTGTTTATTGAAGTTCTCGTCAGTATCTTCTATACCTTCTCCATAAAATAACTTCAACAATTCTAACAATTCAATGTAGAAAATGGTGGAATGTAGCAATGAAAACAACTTATCATTCGATAGGTCACACAATCCCTATTTTAGTTTGAATGTGCCGACTTGGGATCCACTAAAAATAAAATGCACATCAAGGTAGGTCGAGTTTTAACGTTAAGCCGTCTCTCCCAATAAACAAAAGTATACATGTAGGTAAATCGCACCAAGAACACTATGAGGAATTCAATCCTATTTATAGCCGCCACCCACTGTCCTGAATTATGCAGAACATTGATTCATATGTACGAGTTGCTATGCAGTTATCGGTTCCGACGTAGGATTAAATCGCTCGGCATGAATTTCTTTAGAAATCCTAACATACACCTGGGACGCATCGGTAGCGTGGTCTATATTCCGTCCAGGATACGTTCAGGGAAACCAACCAACGGAAAACGGAATAAAGGAAACGTGATGCAAGTACTCTATAAACACAAGTTCTTCCAGCAAAGACGTCCCATTAATAATTCAGCCGTCATTGACTGCAATAATCGGTGTGTTTACTATCCGCACCAGGTTAAAAGACTCGTCCTTGCTGTAGACGTATACGTAACAGCCGGCAATTATTGTGAATGCACTGCGCCGGTTATAAATACAGTGTCTTTTCAGGCTTCGTCGATCGATTAGCATTCAACAAATATGTACATACGTACGTCTAAGTTGATTGGTAACGAGAATGTGTGTCAGTGCAACTATTAAATATTGTCGTTTCGTTGTGAGTTTAGTAACAGAAAGACCTACAGCGAATTGACAGTGGAACTCTTTAACCAACAAACACAACATAATAGTGCGATTACTAATTCAAATATGAAGTTATTAAGGAGAAAATTACATTTTTATTCCTAAATAAGATGTGTGAGTTTATTGAATTTCACTTAAATAATGCATATGATTGAAATACTGTTGTTACATTCTCCTGGTTTGAAGAACAACGCCGCTGTAGCCTGCTCGTAATTTCCTAAATTACTTGACCAATACTTACTTGTAGAGTATGTTCGCTTATTTACTAGAGGAAAGGTTGTACATTGAAACTCAATGCGCATGCGCAAAAAAATATATTTAAAAATGAAATGGTTACACGGTTTCCACTCTTGCCTATGTACATGTACGATGTACGTAAGATATATAGATTTGCAATAATTGCAGTTATTCGAGCTCTCTTATACATGTAATGTACATTAGCATTTGTATATGTATTTTCATTGGTAGCAACATAAAGTAATGCCTCAGCATGTACGTTGCAACGCTATGTCTTAATTCTGTTTAAAAGGTTAAACTCTTATATGCTTCCGCTGAAGCTTTGTCAGAGGCATGTACTAATGCCTCTATCTGTTTGCATGCACCACTACCTTTTTATAGGGGAGCCAACCCTATTTATTTCTTAAATTTATAAGCGCACCTCGGTGCTATGCTTATTATATGTCCCTTTCCGGGAGCCTAATATACTTTCCTTGGTTTTAAATTTGCCTAAGGGACTTGGCCCTGTATTATTGGCATGTATTTGTACTTGACCAAATACGTTTGTTATATTCACATTTATAGGGGAACCCACCCTATCTCTTAGAGCTTGAACGCCTGGTCGAGGGCGACAGTAGCGATAATAGCCGATCTCAATACAAAAGTAATGTCACAGCTACCCAGGCGTTCTCGTTTGAAATATTACGCTATGTGCAATCTTTAGCTCTATACTACTGCGCCCCAAAGAAGGGAAAAATCCAGTAACCAGCAAATGTGCGAACTGTGCACCGACAAGTAAAACGGAGCGATGATGCCGACATTACATAAGAAAACTGGTCCGTGACACTCGTCCGCTACGACGAGCAACTAAATGAAAAATTTCTAAGTCCCTATACGACAAGGACCTAACAAACGTACAAAGACAACGGGCGCTGCGGTCGCAACGACCGTCAGCAAGAAGCGGAGTGATCGTACTTGTAGAGGAGGTCTATATATGCGCGCCGACAATCTCACCAAAATAATTTCCGACACAAACTTAACTGAAGACTAAAAATATGTATAGACGACAATGGACACAGTAGCCTCGACGTACGATGATAGAAAATCGAGAATTTATACTTATTAAAAAAATCTATAAGTGTGGTCCGACGACGTTACCAAATGACTCCCGCCAGAAATAAATGTATAGACAACGTCCTCGACGATTCCCGCCAAAACTAGAAATCTTAGAAATCTCTAATAATCTTACGACGACGTTACTGTACACCTTACGACGAGGCACGAAAGGTGACCGAGAGTGCACGATCGCTAATACCTCAACCGTCGCGCGGGAGACGACTGCCTATGCTTGTGTACCTTAAATTTTAAGAAAACTCCCATTACATATCCGACGACGTTGCAGTGAATGATTTCTAATTAGGCAGTTTTAGCTAGCGTAATGCGAATGGCTGACTTGCATACATATACAGTGCGTAGTGTACATACATATTAAAATAAAATTGGATATAAGAGAGCAAAATAAATAAATATAAGAATGAAAATAAATAAATATAAAAATGAAAATAAAATAATATTCTAAATGAAAATAATAATGCAAAGAAGATAAAATACATAATAGTAAAAAAAAAATTTAGAAAATACAAAAAACAATGTTAAGTCCTTAACAACTGTTTAAAAAACAACAGTTTTCTTTCTACATTGTAAACAGCATTTTCCGGATCGAAGAAAACGGGAAATCCCTTTCAATAAATCTTGTTATTTCGAAAAATAATGTATTAATTTTACCATTAAATAATGAATGTAACCATAGCGAGTTGTTTTATTTACTGACTTTTTATTTTTGATTTAAAAACATGTACCCTACCTTTCATAAGTTTGACACGATATAAAATAACAAAATAAACTAGACACATAGAAACTTATTAAAGTAACAAACTTTACTTAAAATGTTTTATTGATAGAATAGTACATTCTAATAAAATATATACATACCGTCCCTTTTGCTTTAATAATTGCCTGAAAGACACACGGCATCTTTTGAACTCATCACTGCAAATACGATACGTCTATAACTTTTCACATTTCCTGCAGAGTTTTCCAGAATAATGCAATGGGAAGTCTATGGCGGCCACTCCATTAAGGAGGACTCCTTTAGAAGATTTGTCTTGAAAATAAGCTTTAACCGCCTTTGCAGTGTCTTTGGTGTCATCACCTTGCCGGTAAATGAACACGACCCAATTAATTGCCACCGCATTGTTTTCTTGAATTCTCTAATACACATCTTTTGTCATCTTTTCATCTATTTTAAGTAATCCTCTAATCCTTCCGCCTCTAAAGCAATCCTATACAATGATTTTTCTTTCTCCAGGGCAGCGACAAACAAGCTGGCTTCGGAATAATTCGAATTTTGATTTATCCGTTCGTAACACAACTTTCCAATCGTTTATACTCTAGTTTACGTCAGCTTTCGCTCAATTTAGTCTTTTCCGTTTGTGTACAGAATTAAACTGTGAGTTTCTTACTGCTGTACGGCTTTTATTAGACTCCGTTCTAATGTAAACACACACAAAATTGAACTCTACCATACGTTTTGGTGCGCTAAGGCGGCGGATATGTTGATCGTCTCGTTTCCTCGTTAATCTGGGACTTTCACTTCACCTGAAGCCTAACGGTCTCTTACTTTCTTTTAATTCTCCTACGCACACAATATTCAGAAATATTCAATTATCGACGCTCTATTTGAAACATTTGTTTCGTGTAAAACGCATATTCTGGTGCGCGTCTCAGTATCCAATTCCTTTCTTTTTGGCATGTCTTCGATAAACTAAATTAACAATATAAAAGGGTGTCTTCCTAACACAATCACACGTGTCTCGAGTATTTCGGCAATATACTGGACGCATAGTAAATATACACTTTATTATTAGGCAGGTGGATGATTCGGTAGCACTCCCAAATTCTATTTCATAACGTATTCATCCCCAATTTACTACTATTAGCGCATTATTGCTTTATTGTCGCGATAAAATTTAATACAGGAGTACATTGTTTTCATGTTTGTGAACATATCTAAAGTAAGAGAGAAGATAAATGGTAAAGTACACGGTGGTACAAACAAACAGAAGACACCCCAACCAGAAGTAATATGAGCCTATAAACTAAGAAATCCGTATACTGCGGAAGAATATAGGAAAAAAGTTACCGGGAGGAATAGAAAATATATATACAACGCAGAAGATCGAAGCTATAGAGAGATATGGAACATATTACTAACAGCAGCAAAACAAACATACCGAGTAATGAGGAAAGGAACAAGGAAACAGACAAGGTGGTGAATAGAGGAAATAAGAATGGATTTTGTAAATAAGTCTAATTCTTATGAATACATAATATCAACATTGGATCAAAGTTAGATTAAATTCCATGTTAAGGAGTAGTATGAATTTTCCTAAATACTTTTAAAATAGTTCTAAGTGTAACTCAAGATATTAGGTACAATCAAACTTATGAACGGTAGTGCATATTGTGTTTGTGCTCAAGAATCTCCATAGCTGATACGATACTGTTAACAAAAAAACTATGTTACCTTTGGAGGGGGGGGAGGGATTCTGGAAATAGTTCCTTGTGACAAAGATTCAATTTCAATTTCAATTGTAAAAATACAAATCTAGCGATTTTTAAAGATAACCTGAAGTGAATTAGCGTATAGGAAATAAAATATCCTTTACTTTCAAAAATATCACAAATAGGAGTTGATACTCTAAAAAAAATAACTTTCACTTAAATACGATTCATTTCATCCAAGAACGTCTTTTCAATTCTTCAAAATAAATACAGGATGTCCATGAAATAAAATTAAAAAATGGAAAAATTTAATCTTAGAGTTTGCAGAAATTCCTTTGCAGACGCAACCAAAAATGATTAAGTTAATTAAAATCATTTTTTTATTCACATCCGAAATATTCTTACGTAAGCATGAACTCTTACCCTGCAGTTTGAAGGGTAGACGGGTAGACAGTGTTATCTTGTAGTATTTATAACATTGACCGCTATTGGCGCCACATATTACAATATCCTAGTGTTTCTTAATTCTAATTTTTTAGATTAATATTCTATATAATTACATCTTTTCGTTTTCCATACTTTTCTATTTTATTTCAAAACCACCCTGTATATAGATTTCTCCTACAAGCAGTTAAAGCTTAGATAGCAAGTAAACCCTAAAATTACAAAATTTTGAATATCGTAACTTCGAATACAAGCGCACGAAGAAGAAGTTTAGCAATAGATTCGAAAGTTAGGGACGTATACTTCCTAATACTAGTTCTTGTATAATAATTTATACGCTGATAGCAAGATACTCACCATAATATAACTTTGTGGTTGAGTTCCGGATCGTATCGGAAGGGTGGCGAACTGTGCGCAGGTATTTCCCCGATGGCACTGTAGTCCGTTGGTCGGTGGCTCGGCGTTGTCTCGCTCCACCTGCAGAGGGACATTGGCGAAACGATATCCGGAGCAACCCCAAGGGGTTCCTGATTCATTATGATCCTCATTAAGGGTTGCTGTAACGAAAAACAATTTCCTTAATTCGATTCGAACGAAAATCTCCATGCATACGTTTTGCAAGATGCCACAAATGATTTAGAATCATTAAACAGATATAACATTAATATTTATTTAGGGACTTTTGTATATAAATTTTAAGATGTTTAAGTATTGTCAGGCTATTTTTCGCCTTTTTATTAAAAAAAAACAACTTACGCTTGCTTTAACCACATCGGTTTTATTATGAAAACAAAGATCACTCGACCAGTTAAGTGTTAAATCAAATAAACTCGTTAAACCCCAAATGTAACGCTAAAGAAACAAAGTAGATGAGTTAACTTAAGCTTAAAAGAAAATACGTATTATAACATGTACACTACCCTCCAAAAGTTTGTAAACACCAGCGGATTTTACAAAAAAGTCACAGATACAGTAAAGTTTTATTCTGATTGTTAATAAATTCATACAACATAAGTAACTGTCCTCAAATAAAAGTATATTAATTCATTATTACTTAAACTTCATAATATCGGTATTAGAGGACATACACTTGCGTGGTTATTGAGCTCGTAAGTTTATTTTCGTCGATATGCCTTCCTTTGGCTTTGATAACCGTTGCACAAATTTTAGGCATTCTTCGAAGCAATTTTTCGAGACAATCCGCGTCAATTTATTGCCATGCGTTCTGTAAATATTCACATACGTGTTGAGTCTTCTGAGGTTGTCGCTGTCCAGCCCTTACACCAAGCTCATCCTATTAAAGCTCTATGGGGGATATATCTAGCTCTTTTCCCTGGTCGTCGACGAACAAAAACTCTCCGTTGCATACCAAATAACTGAAATTTGGACTCGTCGGTCAATAAGACTGCGTTCCAATCATCCAGTGAGCAGTTTGCAAGCTTTGTTACCAATATTAATCGTTTCATTATGCACGTGTTTCAGAAACGGTTTTTTTTGTGGCCGATGCATCCCCTTAAACCCGCTGCCAATAATCGCCTCTTGACGATGGTAACAGAAACATTTGTTGGTAGTTGTGTATTAACAAACAAACCGAAAACTGGTCGAAAAAGGAAGACAACTAGCAGAGATGAGCGAGTCTTAGAGCGGATGTCTTTGCGAGACCGGAAAAAAGGGTCTAAACAGCTTTCCAGTGAGCTTTTCCGGCTACATAATGTTGCTATTTCTCCTCGTACGGTTAGAAGAAGCCTTTGTGAATTAAATTTAGGTGGATACAAAGCTCGACATAAACCACGGTTGTCTCCGCAACGAAAGAAAAAGAGACTGCTGTGGGCTAAAAGTCATCGCGACTGGACCATTGACAATTGGGCCAATGTTATGTGGACGGATGAGTCAAATATTGAGGTAAGTAATACATAATTATTGTATTTGCGGTATTCTGTATTCAATTCCTGGTATCTACAGTGTTTTTATTCTTTTTAATGGGTTCCAAAATGTAACAGTATTCATGTTTTTGTTGGTAGCTTTGTGGTAAACCTGCGCCTCCATACGTGCGACGCAGGCGAGGAGAGGCCTTCCATCCAGACTGTCAAGTTTGGGGGTGGTAGCATAATGGTTTGGGGTTCCATGAGTGCAACAGGCGTCGGAGAACTGTTCGTCTGCGAGGGCAGAATGAACAGTCGGACGTACATCAACATGTTGGAAGAAGTTCTGGAACCGTGTGCGTTAAAATTATTCGATAATGATGAGCCAGAGCATTACTTCCAACAAGATAATGCACCGTGCCATAAATCTCGCGAAGTAATGTGCTGGTTCGAGGAAAATAACGTGCGGGTCCTGGAATGGCCGGCACAATCCCCGGACTTATCGCCAATTGAGCATTTATGGTAAATTTTAAAGCGAAATGTAGCTAAATACTCATCTACCACAAAGCAATGCTTAAAAACAAAAACATTCGAAGAGTGGAATAAAATCATCCCCGAACAGTGCTACCACTTAGTGAACAGTATGCCCCGACGAATTCGTGCGGTGATAAAAGCCCAGGGAGGAGCTACCAAATATTAAGCAATATCTGTATATATCTGTATACACTCACAATGAAACATTTTCATCGATTTTCTTTTATTTCTTATATATTCGTCGGAATAAAAAACAAAAAAGGGTGGTGAATACATATGGCCACAGCTGTATCCTTCATCGTGAAGAGTAGAAACAGAAGAACAAGAGTAAAACAACGTAGTAATACGTTGTTCTACAGTGAACAGTCTGCGTTTTGGCATGTTTACGCTCAGTATTTAAATGCTTGGACTTTACGGATTATATGTAGCAATTTTATATTTGCATACAATAATTTATAATAGGGTTTAACGATTTCACGATATGCCTATCAGTTGTATTACTTTAAAGGAATTTCACCTTGCTTCCAAACTTATCAACGGTAGTGTACCTATACGTAGTTTTCAGATAGATTCCGGTATTTGTAACAAAAAAAAACGTGTTAAGACGCCTGTGAACTAGAGCGTTCCAAATCTCCTTCGACTAGGGAAAACTCGTGTTTAATATTGCACGAAGAAAAGACTACTACGCATACTAAAAGTTGCATTGACATTAACAAGCTGCCCTTTGTTTTTGACATTTAAATATCAGCCGACATAGTTACTCGTCGCCACTCACATTCACGCTGTGTATGCGAGTTTTCCGTTAATAAGGCGTCAGAAAATGAAGTCTATGCAGGTGTTTATGTAGCAGCAAAATAATTATACACTTCAGGACGATACGAGGTACCTTCGGAATAAATCCGTTATATTCCGTTAAGCGCTTTATTTTTTTTACGTACTTTGAATAAACAATTCATTTGCATTAGGGATGACCCAGTAAAACTGTACCCTCGAGTCTTACAAACTTGCGAAATATTCAGTTTCTTGAACTGCCTTCTTGGTCGTAAATTTTTTAACCCCGTAGGAGTTTTGGCAGGCATGGAATGAATAAAGGACAGATGGAACTAAATCGGGGGAATAAGGGTGCAAGCAGAGAGATTTTACAAAAATTGGAGCTCGCGTTTGACAAGGGAAAAGGAAACGAAGGGAATTGTAGAGAAAAACTATCCTAATCCCTATTATACAGATTTTTCTAAAGCAATAAGCCCTGTGACTATTGTTAATCTATTTGCTCCTTCACAAAACACCAGATTTTAATGAGATACCGTATACAGTCCCTGTCCATTTTATTAGGGCCACCTAATAAATTTAAGCCTCTGTGTGTTTCCAGTGCGATAATTTACAAGTACAAGTATAAAAATCATGAATAGGGTTTACAATTAGATATCGCCAGAATATGCATTTTACACGAAACAAATGTTCTAAATATGGAAACTGCTCGACAATTAAATAAAAAGAAGATAAATTATGGCCATGAGTTATTACTACTCCTGCATCTATGGTGAATTCCCAGCATTCGCAATAGAGTGAGGAAACTCACAGAAACTCTCAACCCTGAGAAAGAGTCCTCCGGTGGTTCGAATCCAAAACCTTGAGACTGATAGCCAAGTATGCTAGATATTGAAGCACAAGCCCTCCGAATTAATTTTAAAATGTTAGCAAAAACGGTAACTTGATCTGAACAATTCTACTTATTGTCTAATTATTTATTATTTTAAATGTTATATTATATATCTTCTTATATCTTGCATAACGATTTTACCATATATCAATATTTAGGTGTCCTACGTTAGGTACAGATGTAATTTTTTTAAATTTTCTTACCTTTTTACCGAACAGATATCCTGCCACGTTATGCATAATTAATTCACGAAACACAACTAACCATTGCTCATAAGTGTCCACCTACAAGCTACAGATTTTTATCTACATACCTGTAGGTGAGGTGTTTCCCCCAATTTACGACGTTTACGTACGAATCGAATTTAAGATTATCGATTATTTATTTTACTGATATGACGAAATATAAAAATGATACAGTTAAAAATCGTCTGCTTATCACGCAATAGAACTTAACGGAATTAAAAATTAAAATAATAAGGACAGAATGATTACTTTATGTAAGCGTTTTTCAAACTGGAAGTAGAACCAAAACATGAAAATAGAAATACATATACACTCAGCGAAGTTTCTATAGATCCATATAATTTTGTACTTTCCCCTATAAACATTTAACAACGATACGAGTTGGCAATTGCCTATAATTACATTTCTGATCGTAAAGAAATGGCAGAGACATTATTTTGTCAATATCACAAGATATGTAGCGAAAGTACGTGTCGTAAAAACGTACAAACATGAGCGAAATTTGTACAATTCCACAGAGTTAGACAGATATCCTACGAAATCAGGCATTAGCTCAGCAACAGAAAGAGAAAAATCTAATGCAACTAAATTCATGCAAAGGGTTATAGGTCTCATTAACAAGCTCAAAAAAAAATGTAAACAATTATAAAACGTTATTATAAAGTGATTTCCCAACACAAGCTGTAGATAAATGACGTTATGTTATTACTAAGATAATACTATTGTTTGTATGCGTCTATTTATTTAGTATTTACACGATGACTGTGTTAAAAGACAAATTATTTCATTTTTGGCGATTGCCACTCCTAGAAACATTGACTGAATTACATTTAATTTGCCATTTTATATTATTTTGTATCTTTCTAGTAATATTTAATCTATGTTTAAATTAAAATAAGATTTTATGTATTTAATATATAGTAAGCGTATAAATTGCATCTTAGCAAATTGTTTTCAAAACTTTTCTTTATATTCTCTCTCAATTTCTGAGTTCTTACAAATTTCATATTCATACTACAAATCATCATTGCTGCTCGTGTTTAAGGATAGCCAATATTCAACGTGCATAATATCATATTGTTTACAATCCCAAATCATTTTATCGGTACAGCTGATACTCAATTTTGTATGACGACCTTGGTATTGTTTGTTCCAGAGATACGTTCTGAGCAGATGCTGGTTGTATTTAAAAATGACGTTTGCTGTCTGTGTTAAACTTTCACAGAAAAGTTGTCAATATAAGCAGTAAAACCTCATGTGCAAACGCAATTACACAAATCCTTCTCTGTTGCTAAAGAGGTTTGATGAAACACCAAAGGGAAATTTTACTAAATACTACATCTAGATACGCAAAAGTGCTCACATAGTCGTATGGTAATTATACAAGGAGCTAACTGGAGTGTTAATAGCCAGCACTAATAAATGTACATTTACATTAAAATGCTGATGCAAAAATGTGTCGTCCAGTTGCTATGACGAACGTCTCCATACCCACGTACGATCACTATCACTGAATTGGCAGTATCTCCTTTCGTCTGAAAAAATGACAGACCGCCAAAACTCTTCGGGCTTCGTTCGCATTTCGATTGCCCAAGCCATTCGGCGCCGCTTTTGAAACGCCGTTAGGAGAAGTTTTTCTTTGCCACCCTTTTATACATCCCCACACTGTGGACGTATCGCAGAACGGTGCGCTGACTTTTCTGTGAAGTTGCCGCAAGCTCAGCTGTACTTTTTCGCGGTTCTCTTAACACTTCGCGCACAAGCACCCTTTTACTTCTTTCAGAAGGTCCGGCACGACCTGGTCTCGGCTCCACTGTTGTTTTTTCCTTGTGTTTAAATTGTGTAATCACACGGTTAACTGTGGGGACAACGGAATATTTAAAAATTTACTTATTTCACGTTGCGAATAATTAAAATTTAGCTGTTTACATACTTATACCGCTTTATCTCGTGTCTGTCATCCTAGTGTATTAAGTACGTATTACAGCACAACATCCCGTATAGCGTAGATGCGGAAAATGTCGCAATTATTACTGAGCGAAGGAATTCGAACTAACAAAGGGATATTGCATTTCAGCGATAAGGCATCACAATCACGAATGCACAAATGAGCAATTATACAGATATTCAGATATACCCCGCTCCTACCCGTAGTAGCTTACCTCGAGTACAAAGCGAAGATTTATGTAACCGTAGTGTCATACGGACTAGTCGACGTAAAGTCGTTGACTTTGTGATTAGCACAGCAGAGAAGACGCCGTAGGATCTAACGCAATTAGCTCAGAATAGACTGAACGTTATTGAGATGAGAATTAAGTTAAGCTTCATGGTAAATACATTACGCATATTCGAAGCATGCGAAATTTGTAAACATAGAAGTACGTCCGTAACACTGCATAAATACGGTAATTATGCGCACACATGTGTACGTTAGAAAATTGCACGTTATTTATCTGGTATATTAACGTTGAATAAATATTGTCGTTATACATCGAGAGTTACCTTCGAGACAGAAGAAACTTCGCTTGTCTAATCTGAATTTCCGATTTTATATAACGTGTAATGCGAAATTCGCACACATACGTTGCTTTGAGGCGTTCCTGTTTAAAATAATGAATAATTACGATGGTTTAGTTTAATCTGTGGTAATAGTATCTACTTAATGTATTTATTATTACGACAGCCTTGGTCTGATATTGCATGTATATGAAGATAAGATCATGAGTGCGTAATAATTGATAGGAAACTAAAATAATATATTCACTAGCCAACAAATATTATTTTTTCTGTGTCCCCTACACTAGTACCAGCAAAACAGCCTCAAATGATGATAGGACCTCCACCATGCTTCACGGTAGCAGCAATACACTCTTCTCTGGCACGTTCACCCACAGATCTTCTTACGAATATACGCCGGATTCCGAACAGCTCAAATTTGGACTCATCCATCCACAGGACATTGTTCTACTCTTCTATGGTCCAGTGTTGGTGTTCACGAGCTCATTTAAGTCGCTTTTGCTTGTTTTGTTTGCGTAGTAATGGCATTTTCATCGCAATACGTCTATGGAACCCGGCTTTCTGTAGGCGACGTTTGACTGTAGAAACACTGACTAGTTTTTGGCGACCAACATTTAATTCTGCGGTGATTTCCGGGGCTGTTTTGCGTCTATTTAACTTGCTGGTAACCACTATTCTGCGATCATCTGCAGATGTCGTCGCTTTTGGCCTTCCACTTCGTCTTTTATTAAGAAAACTGCCAGTTTCCCGATATTTTTTTACGTTATAGTCAACCGTAGCGTGGTGTATTTTCATTTTTTTGGCAGTTTGTCCATTACTTATGTCACTTTTATGGTAAGCTATTATAAGCGCACGTGTTTCCGTACTAATTTCTCTTCGCGGAGGCATTTTAAAAAATTGTCACACGATATTTCGCCCACCATCTGAGCAGAGTAAATACCACACTGCAACTGACCATAGGTTACAGATTTCACTATAATCTTCTAGGAAGGTAATTTAAACATTATTACCTACAATCTAACAGATGACTAAATTTACCCAGTAAATTCAGAGGGATTGTTATTGTAATTGCACCGCAATAAACAGTTTATGGTAATCCGACCAATTGCAGGTAAATGATAGTAAACCTTATGCGATATAATGGGTGTTTATCTTACTGAGCTACATTTTAAATACGTATTTCGTTTTATTATAATGTTTTTTTGGTAAACATAATACTATATGAATAATCCATGAAAACAGGGGTGCCTAAACACTTTTGAGCGGTAGTGTACGTATCATTATTTGTCAACACGCAACAACGCAATATATATGCATTTTATAGCAGGAAAGCACATAAAATACCATCTGGTAATGTACTTGTACTTTGCATTCTGCGCATTATAGTATACGTAAAAGAGTACGTGTATTGATGCGACAAAAACACCGTGAGTTAGTAATCAAACCATCAATTATCGGTTTTCTCTATCTAGAGTTTACAGTGAGTAATACGCAAGAGCACGATACGTAATATTTTAACGTTTTAAAACTGAAATACGAACACAAATCGTTTTCTATAATTTCCTAACGAGGTCGGATAAAAGTTATTTTAAGGGCAATCATGGGGAAATGAATTGACCCAATTGAAATATTGTTTTGTTTAATAATCCATTTTATTATATATATATTATATAAGATTGGAAGCGTAAACTTTTATATACGATTCCCTAGTAAGTATACAAGTGAATTATATAACTTTCTTTGTTTGCACGAGGACAAGGTTCTAATGTCGTCACTTTTTATTCTTTTTAAACGAAATAATGCAGGGTTATTTAACGTACCTTCCATGAACGAGTACAAATTAACCCTGCAGAAACAAATACCCACCCATTGGTGGCAATGGTATATTTCGAAAGCGGTTGAATATACCCGAAGTCGGGATTCATACGCGTATGGCTAGTATGTGTATGAATACCGGATTAATTAAAATATTAATAAATTTCTTAAGCGATTACCGACGTTAGAATACACTGGCACTATTATTAAATGTATTATTTGCAATACCAAAATTTTATCTTATAGTATTTTTGTGTGTAAAAGATATATTTATAACAAACAACACCGGTTAAAATGCACAACGTGATCTTCTGTATTATAAATTTCTATGTGGCTCCCTTTATAAGTGAAGTTTCTACATTCCACAAAATATTGTAGAAAATAAAGAATTTCGAAAATGTTTGGGAGAAATACGTTCCGGAATGAAGATTTCCAGCAAGAGATCAATTACAGTATAATCAAATAAAGGCAATCAAACCTACGCCAATAATTGAAAATGCCTCTATCACCCTGCAGTTCGACAGATTAATTATCTATATCTTTGTAATGTTTTTGAAAAATTACAGTAATGCAGTGTCAGTACAATCCCGTAGAAGAATCTTTTCTGACTCTCTTTCCTTCTTTCACTCTTTTCACCTTTCTTTCTTTTTCACGCCTCCCCCCTCCTTTTTTCATTCTTCTTCTTTTCATCTCTTTTTATTTCTTTCTCCTCTTACTCTTATTTTATTTCTATAGAACTCATCATGACACGGTCCAATTCTGACGCAGGTCGTGGAAGCCTACGTATTCATTTTTATAGGTTTTATAAAAGTACTAGGGTAATCCGGCACGCCAGTAGAGCTCATAAGAGTGATTTGACTTGACCATTCGAGATCACTCATATCTCTAAATGCGGAAACTAGAGGGGAATTTTTAATCTTCTAAAATCTGTTGATTAAATCAGACATGACGTTGTTATATGAAGACATGAGTATTTGTTTTAGGTTTAACTTCTTAACTTTTAGGATAAATTCTTTAGCTAGAAATTCTCGTCGGTAGTAATTAACACACGGGCTGAAAAGTCCCGGGCCTAACACGTAGATGACTCTAGTTTTATTGCAGTCACCTTTTTCTCAGTTAGTACTAACCTTCAAAAGACAGCTGTTAAAATTTCATGATATTCTATTCATTAGTTTGTGAGTTATTGTTGCTAAGAGTCACGCTACTTTTGTTATTTTCAAAACAATGGATCAAAAACAATTTCGTGTTTTAATTTTACACTGCTTCTTGATGGGAAAAAAATACCGTTCAAGCGAAGTAATGGCTTGAAAAGTGTTATGGAGACTCCGCTCCATCAGAAACAACAATAAAACGTTGGTTTGCTGACTTCAAACGTGGTCGTAGAGACATCAATGATGCAGAACGCAGTGGACGTCCAAATGAGGCGGTAACACCAGAAAACATAAAAAAATCCACAAAATCATTTTGAATGATCGAAAAGTGAAGTTGCGTGAGTTAGCTGACATCGTAAAGATATAAAAAGAACGTATTGGCTTTATATTGCGTGAGCATTTGACTATGAAAAAGCTCGGTTCAAAGTGGGTGCCGCGTTTGCTCACTGTTGACCAAAAACAAGGACGTGTTGATGATTCTGAACAGTGTTTGGCCATGTTTAAACGTAACAAACCGGAATTTTTGCGTCGATATATGACAATGGATGAAACACGGATCCATCACTTCACTCCGGAATCAAAGCGATCGTCATCTGAGTGGACAGCAACTGGTGAACCTCGTCCAAAGCGCCCGAAAGCACAACAATCGGCTGGAAAGGTTATGGCCTCGGTATTTTGGGATGTGCGTGGTGTAATATTCATCGACTATCTTGAGAAAGGAAATACCATCAACAGTGAATATTATATAGCGTTATTGGAGCGTTTGAAGGCCGAAATTGCAAAGAAACGACCGCATATGACAAAGAAAAAAAAATTGTTTCATCAAGACAACGCACCGTGTCACAAGTCAATCAAAACAATGGTAAAACTACATGAATTGAACTTCGAATTGCTCCCACATCCACCGTATTCGCCAGATTGGGCTCCCAGTGATTACTGGCTGTTCGCAGACCTCAAAAAAATGCTCGCCGGTAAGAAATTTCGCACGAATGAAGAGGTTATCGCTGAAACTGAGGCCTATTTTGAGGCAACAGATAAATCGTTCTACAAAAGTGGTATTGAAATGTTAGAGCGGCGCTGGGATGATTGCGTTGCTCTCGATGGAGATTACGTTGATGAATAAAGCTAATTTTGAACCAAAAAAACCGTGTTTTCTTTGTTAGGCCCGGGACTTTCCAGCCCATGTGTTAGATCCATTATTCTTCATATTGATAGTAAACGAGCCGCACGCATCTCCGAAAGCACCCCTTTCTGCAGCCTTATTTCGAAATTAGATGATTTAAATTCATTTTTATTCTTTTATTATCTGCATTTAGCATAATTTTTTTACTATGTAATGTAAAAATACGAAGGATATGTGTTATCAATACTTTAATAGCTTACGTTTTGGACTTAAAAGACTACAAAGAGTTAAGTAACAATCTTCCAATATTCGACCTTAAAAGAGAAACTAATAATTTACAATTTAAACTTTCATTAAAAAGTAAACTTTTCTGAAGTTCAAAGAAAGAATTTTCCTAACAATGAGTAGGATGACACTGACATATTTCTATCGGTTCAGGAACGCAGATACCGGCACGATTTAAACATTTCCGCGTAAAAGTGTCACAATTAACAATTTTGAATACTTTCCCGTAGATTACCACTTCCTTCCCAACGTTAAAGTCCACTATATCATAAAATCTTTCACCAGAAGACGTTGCTAATGGAATTCTATGTTTCTTGATTAATATTCCTTGCGGAATTCCACTGTTCTTAACTTTTGATTCTACTACTTCCACGGTTCCGTCGCACAAGAAGAAATGTATCTTGACGTTACGTTGTAGCGACTGCGGACCTGAAATTCCCAAAATTGCATCGAAGCAGAGCATCTCCTTATCAAAAACAAGCCACGCTGGCAACTGCATCGTTTCGTTTGGCAAACATGAGCATTTCAAGTTATCGGCGCAGGTTCGAAGTGAATACGGTCGATTTCCATCGACCAACATATTTATGCCATTTTTACTTTCAAAACTACTGACTCTAGGGAATCTGGTACATCCGATGTTCGGATCGCAGGTGAGTCCGGGAAGAAATGGTAATCGTCCATATCTTCCGCTCATAGCGAAATTCAATTTTACATAAGAATTTAGTCAATCAACTAAAAAT
This sequence comes from Trypoxylus dichotomus, assembly GCA_023509865.1. Taxonomy (NCBI): domain Eukaryota; kingdom Metazoa; phylum Arthropoda; class Insecta; order Coleoptera; family Scarabaeidae; genus Trypoxylus; species Trypoxylus dichotomus. Next base: position 45,294,704 of record CM042081.1, read on the forward strand.
GACAGATGTGTCAAAACCTACACATTAAGTAATAGAAGTTAACGAGTCATAGGTAGGATTGAGAAACAATACCTAATCAAGGATTTAACGTGTCTTAATTCTACGTCTGCTGGCCGGGTCTAGTAGACCCAAAATGATTTTCAAGAGTAATGTGCTAGTATTCACAAACTTTTCAAATAGGAACTGTATAAAAAAAAACCTGTAACTGAATCTGCCAATCAGATACATTCGATGCTAGTTGATACAAAATCAAATAGGAACATTCGTGTTTATACGGATTTCAAACTAGCGAACGTGTAGCCCTTTGAATTTCGACATCTTCTTAAAGAACACGCTGCAGAAATGCTATGCAAACATTACGACCTTTTGCGGTTTCTAGGCGCCTAAAATGTGCTCTGTCCTCTACCTTAGCACGAAGTACATTTAGGGTTTGTTACAATTACACAACCGTTCATAAGGCCCAGACTAACTACGAAATAAGACGACCAATACATCCGAGTGATTTCCCTAAGTAATCGCCGCTTTCCCGCACCAAATTACGACAGAGTTCAATTTATAACGCCGTCGCATAGTAAATCTGTCGATAGTAGAATGCAAACCAAGTTCCATACACAAACGGAAAAGACTAAATTGGGCAAAGGCACACGCAAACTGGACTATAATTGGAAAAATGAAGGAGAACGAATGCATGCTTTCATTCCGAGGAGGAAACATCATGGTATGGGGTTACTTTGCAGGTAGAAGGATTGAAAAATTACAATAACAGATAATAACACTCTGTTGCCCAACAAATAAAGTATAACAACTTTAAACACCTCCCTTGCATCTGTTCCAGAAGATGTATCTCATAAGTGTATATAGGTGACATGGTCAAGGCTGCATATTCCAAACGAGACCGAACAAAAGCAAAATAAACACGAATAATGGCCTTTATCGAAGAAGAAGACGAAACCCAGCATGCTCAGCAAAGGTCCGTTTTGAATCAAAAATGACACCCAAGTCCCTCACGGAGGAGGCAAAAGGCAAAAGTGATCCAGCTTAGTGATAATTACATATAATTGGAATTGTCTTACGAAAGTGATAACTTTGTACTTATTCGCATAAGTCGTCAGCTTATTGTTGATACACCATAAGTGGAATATATTAAGCTGGTCCTGCAAATGATTGCAACCCTGAGAATTGTTGATAGCGATGTATAATTTTAAATCATCTGCGTATAGTAACTTATGACAGCTCAATTTTTCATATTATATCAAGAACAAAAGTGGACCCAAATTACTCCTCTGAGGAACTCGACGTCGCCGTGAAGAACAGATGAAAGAATGACAACAGATGTATATTTGACAATCCACTAAAACGATGCGGTACCCACTAGATGTAAATTAAGTGGGGAGGAAAACCCTGATTACAACCCCACAGAGCCTTGTGGGATCATTTGCATCATGAATATTGTCTGGCAAAGTACCATTTTGCAATTATCTGCAAGAACTGTGGAATGCTATAGACGAATTGTATTTGGCGTGAAGAAGCTGCGTATGTATCAAGCAATTATAAGAGCAATTAGGATTAGTTTGAGGAAACATTATGTAGCGTGTACTTTATTAGAATGTTAATAAGTAAAGTTTGTTTCTTTAATAAATTTCTCGTAAACATTCTCTGTTTAGCTTATTACGTTATTTTATGTAGTGCGATAAAACTTATGAATGGTAGTGTATACATTTCTTGTAAAAACTAAAAGCAGACTAACGATTACTTCGACAAAGTTCCATTAATTAATCATTACCGTTGATACACAAAGTAAATAGGAACAGGTAAATGTAACTAGCTCATTATAGATACAATAGAAATGATATTTTCCGTTTCTCTGGTGAACCAAAACGGTTGCTACTATATACACCACCGTTCAAAAGTGTTTAGGCACCCCTGTTTTCATGGATTATTCATATAGTATTATATTTACCAAAAAAAAACATTATAATAAAATGAAATACGTATTTAAAATGTACTTCAGTAAGATAAACACCCATTATATCGCATAAGGTTTACTATCATTTACCTGCACTTGGTCGGATTACCATAAACTGTTTATTGCGGTGCAATTACAATAACAATCCCTCTGAATTTACTGGATAAATTTAGTCATCTGTTAGATTGTAGGTAATACTGTTCAAATTACCTTCCTAGAAGATTATAGTGAAATCTGTAACCTATGGTCACGTGCAGTGTGGTATTTACTCTATTCACGTCGTGAGCGAAATATCGTACGACAATTTTATAAAATGCCTCCGCGAAGAGAAATTAGTACGGAAACAGGTGCGCTTATAATAGCTTACCATAAAAGTGGCACAAGTAATCGACAAATTGCCAAAAAAATGAAAATACACCACGCTACGGTTGACTATAACGTAAAAAAATATCGGGAAACTGGCAGTTTCCTTAATAAAAGACGGAGTGGAAGGCCAAAAGCGACAACATCTGCAGATGATCGCAGAATAGTGGTTACCAAGCAAGTTAAATAGACACAAACCAGCCCCGGAAATCACCGCAGAATAAAATGTTGATCGCCAAAAACTAGTCAGTGTTCCTACAGTCAAACGTCGCCTACAGAAAGCCGGGCTCCATGGACGTATTGCGATGAAAAAGCCATTACTACGCAAACAAAACAAGCAAAAGCGACTTAAATGGGCTCGTGAACACTAATACTGGACCATAGAAGAGTGGAACAACGTCCTATGGACGGATGAGTCCAAATTTGAGCTGTTCGGAATCCGAAGGCGCATATTCGTAAGAAGATCTGTGGGTGAACGTGCCAGAGAAGAGTGTATTGCTGCTACCGTGAAGCATGGTGGAGGTTCTATCATCATTTGGAGCTGTTTTTGCTGGCACTAGTGTAGGGGACATTGTAAAAATTGACGGTATATTAAAAAAAGAAGGCTACCGCGAAATTTTGGAGAATCACGCAATACCTTCTGGAATTCGACTTTTGGGTCAAAATTTTATCTTCCAGCAAGATAATGACCCAAAACATTCCTCTAAATTATGTAAAGACTATTTACGCCATTTAGAGGAGGAAGGAACACTCCAAATTATGGAATGGCCTACCCAGAGCCCCGACTTGAATCCAATCGAGTTACTATGGGCAGAACTAGATCGGGAAGTACGGAAATCGGCTCCGACATCAGCTACTGACGTGTGGAACAAATTGCAATCGAGTTGGACCTCAATAACACAAGAAACTCTGGCAAATTGCGGGAATGCCTCGATTGTGTGCTGCAATTATTAAATCAAGAGGAGGTCACATACATGAAAGCAAAATTTAAATTAAACGTTTAAATTTTCACATTTATTTAATATAATTTTATTCATGTACGTGTATCTGTGCATAAAAAACTAAATACTATTAACATTTTTGCTGAGTTTTCATACATTTTTGCTGTCAGTGAGAGTGCCTAAAAACTTTTGGGCGGTAGTGTATATCTTTTTACTAACGTTTGATTGTTACAGGCAAGTTATGTTACTTTTTGTGATGGATATACAGTGAAATCTGTCTACCGCAGAAGCTCACGAGACCAAGATTGTCTTGCATTATAGTCAGCTTACCATCATTAGCAAGGCTTGCTGTCTGGAGAGAAAAATGATAAATATTTTATAAGATTTGGTTATAGGTAGTGCTAAGTATTGTGTCTCTCAATCTATAATAAAATAATCCAGTTGCCAATTTTAGTATATTTTCGTTTATATGAACATATAACAGGACTAAACATGAAAACTAGTGCATTCCCGAAAATAATTCTTGAATACACTTTTCCATCTCACTTTGCTAAATAAAATATTCTTTTCGAAACGATATGATAGCGTTATATTATAAACAGCTAATGCAACGATCATATTTATTCACGTCGCAGCAAGAAGTGCACGAGCTTTTTAAGAATGCAACCTACATAGGTAACTGTGCAAGTACTACTCGTGATGGAAATGCATCAGAAATCGATACGGGCTAATACATTACCCAAGTATGTGGAAAAAATCTCCCGTGACCTGTTATAACGGCTACAAAAGACTTTTACCTGATACGGCGAATAAAACCGATCAACACAGTTATCAAGTAAAAATTTCAATACGCGTTTTTCTCAGTTCGGTTGAAGCGCTAATTGTAAATTATAGCTACGTTTGCTTTAGATGTTGCTTGCGTAATTTTGACGCATTTCGAACGGAGATAATCATATTTCATCGTTAAAAATATTACAGGAACAACGTAAATGATTAAAATGATTATTTAGTAGAAAGAGTATAAAATATTAATAACCATTCCTGTATCCGTAGAATATATGAATCTTAATTAAATTCGACTATGTTACGTGTTTTAAAAGTGCTTGGTAACCACAAATTGCATCGTTTTAATCCGTCTGAAGTTTAAGTGGGTAATTCGTAAGACAACAATGAAAATAAAATATTGACTTAAACCTTTCCATGAACAAATTTGAAACGAACCTGAAAAAAGAAAACAAATATTTCCCGAGACTTTGGCTTAGGTAGGTAGATGATATTTTCGCGGTGTTTGATACCAACAAAGGAAACATACAAGATTTCTAGCAGAACTGAGCACAAAATTTACCACGATCAAGTTTACTATTGAGGAAGAAGTGAACAATCGCCTTCCGTTTCTAGATACTCTAGTCATACGCAATAAGAATAAATTAGAAATAGACATCTACAGAAAAGAAACTAATTCCAACAGATTCATCACGGTTGATTCGCACCACTGCGAACAACAAAAAATGTCCGCGATTAGTTTTCTGGTCAATAGACTCGTCAGATTTCCGCTAAACAAGAGCAGCTACGACAAAGAATTAAAGTATATCAAATATGTAGCGAGGTACAATGGTTTCTCTTCTATGGATGTCGACCGTATTTTAAGGAAGGTCCAATACAAACAACACATCAGAAATTCCACGACCTTGACATCAACAAACACCGGTAATAAGAAATTTATAACTCTTCCTTTTCATCCAACAATAAAAGAGTTAAGTAAAATTTTCCGACAACTAAATATGAACGTGTCTTTTGTGTCAAAAAACATTAGACCACCGAGTAGATTGTAAATAGTTATATGTTTTGGAAATTTTCCTAAATAGTCCTTGCAATCGTCATCTGTCCTTTATTGAATATAAATTCATACATTTCTCTCATACCTTTTACCAACTTTTGGGCACATTGTTGACGCATGTTGACTTAGGGACAATTGCTTCACGCGTAGCACGTAGGACGTTTTCTTTTCAGTTTGGTCTTTGTATAGACCCATGTTCTCGATTGAGTTGGCATCCGGCGACTGTGATGACCATTCTAGCGCATTGTTGCCATATTCAGCTTTTCAAAGCGTACACGGGCGACTTTGGTATTCAGGACCGTTATTATTTTCTTATAGTATCCAATCCGTTGTAGAATTACAAAAGCAACGTCTTGCACACTTCGATAAACATTTTCTATAAATTTCCACCATCTTTGATGTATTTAGGTTGCCGGTAAACAAGTACAACCATCCAAAATTTCGAATATTGAAGCAATTCCGAACGTGCATCTTTTGGAAATGCTTGAAGGTCCTTTGCAAATCTACGAAACCTCAATCGTTTCTTTCTAGGAACCCAGACCCAAATTCTTTTTGATTTACAGACATGGTTACCAATTAAATGCTATATATAGCACAAGTTTTTCTCGATTGTAATAACGAAGTACGCAGCTACCTTAATTAGCGACCTTTTAGATAGTGCAATAAGATAAGTTAAACATGTTTGAATTTATTTAATTCCAGAGAATGGTTGTTCGTTTGATACCACACGCATGATGTTCACACCGCCGTATTTCACAGTCTGATGCAAAAATTTGTCGTCCAGTTGCTGTGACGAACGTCTCCATACCCACTGAATTGGTAGTATCTGCTTTCGTTACTTTTTCGCGGTTCTCTTAACACTTCGCGCACAAGCACCCTTTTACTTCTTTCAGAAGGTCCGGCACGATCTGGTTCGGCTCCACTGTTGTTTTTTCTTGCGTTTAAATTGTGTAATCACACCGTTAACTGTGGGGACAACGGAATATTTAAAAATTTACTTATTTCACGTTGCGAAGCGCCGCGTTCACTCTGGCCAACGATGCGACAAATGACAAGGGAAAGTTCTTAATTCGTTCTTAGAATTTAGCTGTTTACATATTTATACCGCTTTACCTGGTGTCTATTTTATTCTGTCACCCTAGTGTATCTTCAACTTAACGTGGCTTATGAATTTTGCGATTATAGTGCGAAAATAGACTTTTTTATTTGCAAGAATTTAGAAGATTCCTAATACAATTTTGAATTCTAAATGGTCTTAGTATATATTTTTGCATTGATTGTGTACTTAATTATTAATATTTATTCATCATCGCAAAAAATAGTTGCCATCGGCCTTTTCTCTGATGGGTGAGTTCTAGCTCTTTTGAGTGAAGGAGACCCCATCCATCACTTGACCTTTTGTTTAAGCAAGTGGATCCCAATGATAACAATCTAGTTTTGCCTCCATTCTTTGAAATAGAATTGTTCTTAACTTGAAATACAATCAATTCTTGCAAATAAGCAATCTGGGAAATCTACAAGACTTATGTCTAGATCACCATATAAAACTTTTCAATGCGTGATGTGCAACCACAAATTCTTTCATCTCTAGAATATCTTCTGAAGTTTATATTCGAAGTGATCTACGAGAAAATTTAACTTTACAAAAGCTTTTGCAAGCATGACCACCATTCGCCCATGGGTAATTTGGGATTGTTGCTTTTTTACGGCAAAATCCTTATCTCACTATGAAACTTCAACTTTAATTTGTCAATTTAATCTTTTGTCTCATTTTACAACACATGAAATGAAAAGAAAGTGATGACATTGGCCAGCAAATTAAAATTTCTTTTTTTGCTAACTAAAAGGTACTAAAAGATAGGCCCCATATAGAATTCAGCAAATATTGTGTCGGGCAGTGTAATTAAAGGCAATAGATGCGTAGTACAGTTGGGGGATAAAGAGATGATACAATTATATAAAACGGCATTATGGGAGCTACCATTGTATGTTTCTTAAGATTGAGAATGCCAAGAAAAAAAGATGAAGAAGGGAAATATCACGATAGACGCTCAGAGAATGGAAGCAGATGGCATGTATTAATTCCTTTAACGCTGTATATTCTCTAATTAGATCGATTCAAATCTTCCGCCTGAGTTCTTTCTAAAAAAAAAAAGAAAAACTCTCAACCACGAAAACATTTCAAGCTGGGTACATTACTAAGATGTATACATACACTTAAACTAATATATTCCAAGGAAAATCACCGGGTAACTTCAGAGGCTATTTTTATCTAAAACGTAACAAACATTTTTTTTGTCATCAAACCGAATTTTCTTTAATGACATCGCTTAAATCAAAATTCCATTGTCGAACGACAGTAATAAAGTTCGAAGAAAAATCGATGTTCGAGTTATAAAGCGGCGCTATTGGAAGAACCCCTTTTTTACGACCTCCCAGGAAATAAAATAATTTTATTTTGGTATTTATATAAATATCCACATATTAGATCGATATGTCCATCATTCACCTTGGTACCAGTTGCAATCCAAATCGGGATACTCCGCCGTCTGAACTAATTTTGGTTGCGTAGTTATTTGGAGAAAATACCGCATTACGTAATGGGTTTATTATTTACGGTAGCGATTTATAAAGGAGAATTTAGGAGGAATTAATACAAACGATCGTGCGTCGTGACAAATGTATTTATATACGTTTTAGGGCGGAATATTTCGCTTTGAAAAATGAGTAATCATTAAAGTAGACGTGGATATAAACTGTAACAAATTATTATTATCCTTTGCTAGATAATAGCTAAACAATATAGAGTAATCACGTGGAATAGAATGTAAGGAAATTAGCTATAAAGTTGATAAAACATCACCCTTTGTTTGATGATTCGAGGTCTCTTTGTACTATATGATTGTAGTTCGTGTTAGTTGGAAAAATAAGGCTGGAGAACCGAGTGCTTTCGCAGTAGCGTATGGCTCGGTTATCATCAGTTATGCAAAAAATCACTAGTGCATCATTAGTAATGCTGACTCAGACCGCAGAATAACAGCAGAGACAAATTTGTCGGCTTCTTTGACGTTTGTGTGGTTTTATTTGTTGACCTTCAAAATTAAGTGAAATTAGTTAGCCACTATTTTGAAATTAATGAAAATGGTAGGAAATTCAAGCGACAAAATTGTAATATTTTTGTCTGTTGATTTGTAAGCAACACGTTTGAAAAAAGGGTTTGTAAAGTAAATAACACGACTGTGCTTTTATTTTAGTAACAACAATAACATTTAGAGAAAATTAGATGTATACGCTTGATTATAAATTATAGAAGTTGATTATAGAGGTGTAAATATATATAGCAGACATTGTGCTTCAAAGCTCTGTTTCAATTTATAGTCTGCACTTTGGATCACTTACGATAACGATTGTCCTACAGAAATTCCTAAGAATAGAAGGAGTAACAAGGACAGAAACACGACAATCACTAATAGTCTGGGTATCAAGCTAATAGAGACTATTGAGATGGCTTGGATGCACAGAATCGAAGAAGATTTTCCAAGTCAAAAGAGACGGCAAAAACATAATAGGTCATCCCCGAAACATCTAGAAAGGCCAAATGTATAGAACATTAAAAAAAAGAAATATAAGATGGATTGAAGCCAAACAACTGGTTCAAAACAGCTTTAAACATGTTCGAACTCCCATCTGTAACCGACATTGCAAATTGGCTTGCCGATATTTTAAACTTCCTAAACGTACTTTGTATGGTTTCTAGCATCCTTTCCGAGTTTGTCTTCTGTAATATTCTGACAACGTAAAAAGAGAAACAAGGATGCTTCATCGCTTTTTAGAATGGACGCATTTAAAATACAATTCTTTCTTGCACCCATTGTTTCATCTATCATCAGCCCTATTCTTTGATCTTTTAACTCCGGCTTTGCTTGACCTATAATCGTGTTTTTCAGTAGATGAAAGTTATACTGTAATTGACTTCTTGTTGGCATTCTGCATTCCACCAAGGCTTTTAAAATTTGTCATTTGTCTGCAATATTTTGTGGAGTATAGCGCATACTTAATGTATTAATAAAGTCATATAGAAATTTGTAATATGGTACATTGCGCATTTAGCTGGTGTTGTTTGCTATTAGCATGTCTTTTGCGTACAAAAATGCTGTATGGATGAAATGTTGATATTGCAAGCAATACATATCGAAAATCGGCTAAGAAATCTGTTACTCGTCGAACGCAGTCGATTTGACATCATCAATCTAATTGTTAAGGACTTAACATTGTTTTTTATATTTTATATTTTTTTTACTACTATGTATTTTATCTTCTTTGCAATATTATTTTCATCTAGAATATTATTTTATTTTCATTTTTATATTTATTTATTTTGCTCTCTTATATCCAATTTTATTTTAATATGTATGTACACTACGCATTGTATATGTATGCAAGCCAGCCATTCGCATTACGCTAGCTAAAACTGCCTAATTAGAAATCATTCACTGCAACGTCGTCGGATATGTAATGGGAGTTTTCTTGAAATATAAGGTACACAAGCATAGGCAGTCGTCTCCCACGCGACAGTCGAGGTATTAGCGATCGTGCACTCTCGGTCACCTTTCGTGCCTCGTCGTAACGTGTACAGTAACGTCGTCGTAAGTTTATTAGAGATTTCTAAGTTTTTCTAGTTTTGGCGGGAATCGTCGAGGACGTTGTCTATACATTTATTTCTGGCGGAGTCATTTGGTAACGTCGTCGGACCACATGTATAGATTTTTAATAAGTATAAATTCTCGATTTCTATCATCGTACGTCGAGGCTACTGTGTCCATTGTCGTCTATACATATTTTTAGTCTTCAGTTAAGTTTGTGTCGGAAATTATTTTGGTGAGATTGTCGGCGCGCATGCATAGACCTCCTCTACAAGTACGATCACTCCGCTTCTTGCTGACGGTCGTTGCGGCCGCAGCGCCCGTTATCTTTGTACGTTTGTTCGGTCCTTGTCGTATCAGGACTTAGAAATTTTTCATTTAGTTGCTCGTCGTAGGCGGACGAGTGTCACGGAGCCAGTTTTCTTATGTAATGTCGGCATCATCGCTCCGTTTTACTTGTCGGTGCGCAGTTCGCACATTTGCTGGTTACTGGATTTTTCCCTTCTTTGGGGCGCAGTAGTATAGAGCTAAAGATTGCACATAGCGTAATATTTCAAACGAGAACGCCTGGGTAGCTGTGACATTACTTTTGTATTGAGATCGGCTATTATCGCTACTGTCGCCCTCGACCAGGCGTTCAAGCTCTAAGAGATAAAGATGGGTTCCCTATAAATGTGAATATAACAAACGTATTTGGTCAAGTACAAATACATGCCAATAATACAGGGCCAAGTCCCTTAGGCAAATTTAAAACAAGGAAAGTATATTAGGCTCGGAAAGGGACATATAAATAAGCATAGCACCGAGGTGCGCTTATAAATTTAAGAAATAAATAGGGTTGGCTCCTATAAAAGGTAGTGGTGCATGCAAACAGATAGAGGCATTAGTACATGCCTCTGACAAAGCTTCAGCGGAAGCATATAAGAGTTTAACCTTTTAAACAGAATTAAGATATAGCGTTGCAACGTACATGCTGAGGCATTACTTTATGTTGCTACCAATGAAAATACATATACAAATGCTAATGTACATTACATGTATAAGAGAGCTCGAATAACTGCAATTATTGCAAATCTATATATCTTACGTACATCGTACATGTACATAGGCAAGAGTGGAAACCGTGTAACCATTTCATTTTTAAATATATTTTTTTTGCGCATGCGCATTGAGTTTCACTGTACAACCTCTCCTCTAGTAAATAAGCGAACATACTCTACAAGTAAGTATTGGTCAAGGAATTTAGGAAATTACGAGCAGGCTACAGCGGCGTTGTTCTTCAAACCAGGAGAACGTAACACTAATCCGGCATTCAAATACACAACAACTTTTGAGATATATCATAGTTTTGTTTCGAAGGAGCGCACAGTGACCAATTTGAACAAACACTTTCTGGCAGTCCAGATAAATAGTGTCTACCTAACACTTATTATCCAAAGCTTCAGACACAGATTGTAGGTTTGTGATTATAGATCTTTGGCGCATAAATCTATGATGATACTAACCTGTGAAGCTGAGAATAGACATGTATAAAAAGAATGTCCTCAAATACTTTGGGAAAGTTGCATAGTAAAGAGGTTATACCTTTGGGCTACATAGCAGCAAGGTATTCTAAAGTATAACACTTAAAACACGCGAAAACTGCGGTAACAATTCCAAACATAAGCTTTGTCCAGTAGTAATTTTAGTAAAAATTTTGTTCTTTAACCAATGGTGATTATATAATATCTTCCAACGAAAAAATCGATTTCAATTTCGCAAGAAAATGAAAAAAAATAGGACGAAGTCGCGGGACAATCGGAACGGGGATAACGTTAAAACCGTTTTACGTCACTGGAGGCGGCGTGACGTCATCTACTGGCGACGACCTAGTTTCGTATAGAAGGGATGCAACGTTCCAAGGCCATTCACACCAAAAACGGTGAATGGTTTAGTAGGCGGCGCAGCGCCTTGTTTCGCCACCTATGGACTTGTCGAGTTTACGTAACGCTCTAACTGCTTCGGAACCGACTTAAACCTCATAAATATTTAGGCAGTCCTTTTCCTACGAGGCGCATAACACGGAAAGGGAACGGTCGAAAATGCCATTACTGTTGCTGCGAATTTAACGCACGACGCTATTGATTGAGACATCTTCCGCGGCAGCGGCAGATCTGTATCAGAAGCGCTGAACTAAAAATAGACTGACGCGTTATGTTCTCCGACGAGGAATACGTTCATGGATTGGTAAAGACCGTCATAGAAGCTGTTCAAAACTTAATTTCATATAATGTTTCTAATGAAAACAAACGAGTTGAACTTATTATCATATTTTATTTCCAAATAAAAATGAATAAACGCTTTAAGGCTTGAACTAATACGTAAAGCTGTTGGGCTCGAGTCCCTGCGAGACTCATATTTTTTCAGTAATTTTATTACGTTAGGGTAATTGCAAGGAAATTGTAATTTTATCGCTTTAAGGTTTCCATCTTATGGCAATTAGCCAACTATCCAATCACTAATCTAAACATACACTACCACTCAAAAGTGGTTAGGCACCCCTGTTTTCATGGATTATTCATATAGTATTATGTTTACCAAAGAAACATTATAATAAAATGAAATACGTATTTAAAATGTAGTTCAGTAAGATAAACACCCATTATATCGCATAAGGTTTACTATCATTTATCTGCACTTGGTCGGATTACCATAAATTATTTATTGCGGTGCAATTACAATAACAATCCCTCTGAATTTACTGGGTAAATTTAGTCATCTGTTAGATTGTAGGTAATAATGTTTAAATTACCTTTCTAGAAGATTATAGTGAAATCTGTAACCTATGGTTAGTTGCAGTGTGGTATTTACTCTATTCACGTCATGAGCGAAATATCCTGACAATTTTTTAAAATGCCTCCGCGAAGAGAAATTAGTACGGAAACACGTGCGCTTATAATAGCTTACCATAAAATTAGCATAAGTAATCGGCAAATTGCCAAAAAAATGAAAATATACCACGCTATAACGTAAAACGATATCGGGAAACTGGCAGTTTTCTTAATAAAAGACGGAGTGGAAGGCCAAAAGCGACAACATCTGCAGATGATCGTAGAACAGTGGTTACCGGCAAGTTAAATAGACGCAAAACAGCCCCGGAAATCACCGCAGAATTAAATGTTGGTCGCCAAAAACTAGTCAGTGTTTCTACAGTCAAAAGTCACCTATAGAAAGCCGGGCTCAATGGACATATTGCGATGAAAAAGCCATTACTACGCAAACAAAACAAGCAAAAGCGACTTAAATGGGCGAGTGAACACCAACACTGAACCATAGAAGCGTGGAACAACGTCCTATGGACGGATGAGTCCAAATTTGAGCTGTTCGGAATCCGAAGACGCATATTCGTAAGAAGTAAACTAGAAGAAAAGTAATGCCGAAAACACGCGAATTGACGGAGGTAGAGCGAGGACAAATTGTGGTGTTAGAAGAGCAAGGGTTGTCGGTGTCTGCTATTGCCCGACAAGTGAAATGTGCGCGATCGACAGTTAGAATGACGATAAAACGATACAAAGAAAGTGGATCTTTGACAAACAAACCGAAAACTGGTCGAAAAAGGAAGACAACTAGCAGAGATGAGCGAGTCTTAGAGCGGATGTCTTTGCGAGGCCGGAAAAAAGGGTCTAAACAGCTTTCCAGTGAGCTTTTCCGGCTACATAATGTTGCTATTTCTCCTCGCACGGTTAGAAGACGCCTTTGTGAATTAAATTTAGGTGCATACAAAGCCCGACATAAACCACGGTTGTCTCCGCAACAAAAGAAAAAGAGACTGCTGTGGGCTAAAAGTCACCGCGACTGGACCATTGACAATTGGGCCAATGTTATGTGGACGGATGAGTCAAATATTGAGGTAAGTAATACATAATTATTGTATTTGCGGTATTCTGTATTCACTTCCTGGTATCTACAGTGTTTTTATTCTTTTTAATGGGTTCCAAAATGTAACAGTATTCATGTTTTTGTTGGTAGCTTTGTGGTAAACCTGGGCCTCAATACGTGCGACGCAGGCGAGGAGAGGAGAGGCCTTCCATCCAGACTGTATCATCCCGACTGTCAAGTTTGGGGGTGGTAGCATAATGGTTTGGGGTTCCATGAGTGCAACAGGCGTCGGAGAACTGTTCGTCTGCGAGGTCCGAATGAACAGCCGGACGTACATCGACATGTTGGAAGAAGTTCTGGAACCGTGTGCGTTAAAATTATTCGATAATGATGAGCCAGAGTATTACTTCCAACAAGATAATGCACCGTGCCATAAATCTCGCGAAGTAATGCGCTGGTTCGAGGAAAATAACGTGCGGGGCCAGGAATGGCCGGCACAATCCCCGGACTTATCGCCAATTGAGCATTTATGGTACATTTTAAAGCGAAATGTAGCTAAATACTCATCTACCACAAAGCAATGCTTAAAAACAAACACATTCGAAGAGTGGAATAAAATCACCCCCGAACAGTGCTAGAACTTAGTGAGCAGTATGCCCCGACGAATTCGTGCGGTGATAAAAGCCCAGGGAGGAGCTACCAAATATTAAGCAATATCTGCATACACCACTCACAATGAAACATTTTCATCGATCAATTTTCTTTTATTTCTTATATATTCGTCGGAATAAAAAACATAAAAGGGTGGCGAATACATATGGCCACAGCTGTATTAGAACCAGTAAATATTAAAGAGATACTTGAACCATTTTCAAAATTAAAACTTTAGTCTGGATTAACTTGAAAGAAATACATAAGGAATAAAAATGGCAATTGCAAATGTATTGCAATTTACTCTCTGTGCTTTAATAAGTGTTTATTATTAACTACAAAATGATAGTGAATGTAAACTAAAAATTTCACCAACAAATGGTAAGTAACAACGAAAGAAGCAAAGGATGAAGTGACAAAAACGGTTAAAACCTTACTTTTATAGAGCAACTTTTGATGTCTTTAAAGCAAGTTACCTTTCCGCATGTAAGACAAATGGAGAATAATAGGCTACTAAAACAATGTGTAAAGCAAAAAAAAAGTTAAAAGTATAAAAGTAGGTCTACGAAAAATTGTGAAGAAGTAAATTGCATGATATTTAGATTCCAATAGTAAACACAAAAGAATAAAAGGAGTTTAGAATAAAACCCAAACGAGGTGGAAAGAATATTTAATAAAATTTAAAAACGTCAATAAAGCGAACTACAATTTAGTTTTTGACTTTAGCAAAGGAAATATTTTATTCCCTAGCACCCGTTTTCCACTGTAAACCATTCAGTGGGAACATTTCGACAGCACCTACATAAAGTTTCATTCTTTGAGCGAAATGTTCATCTTTCCGAATCCTCCACAATATTACATGGATACACATATCTCCAGCGTTACACTGCGCAAAACAGAACACCACTTTATGGTGGCTATAAGGTTCATATCTTCATATCTACGTGTTGGAAAAAGCTTTGCTCTTTGTATGGTTACCATATCAGGACATGTATATCAAGGATATATGCAGATACATATATAGAATGAATATATAAAACACAGAGGGCTTGGAAACGAAAAGGGGATTTTTATATAACACAGGTAATGCATGTAAATTACTATACCGCAAAACTATATCCCATTTGTAATCAAGGTACGTGCGTTCATCAATTTTCCGTGAACTAAAAGCGACAAAAGCAATACGGTAATGATTAAATCAATGCATATGAAGAATAAAATATAGGGAAATGTTTTGAAAGATAAATTGTATTGTTAGGCGTTCATAGTTGTGCATGTTGGAATACATAGACACATAAAAATACGTATATGCATATGTCTAAATGGAGTCATTACGTGCTACTAAATTATTCGATTGTCCTTCAATCGTAACGACCAACAATTTAAAACTATGGACCTCCAAGGATGCCATTTGTATGCATTTTAATGATCAGTAGTTAATAGAACATTATTGGTGAATATGGTATTAGGAAATGTGTGCTAGGAAACATTAACGATCGTGCTAGTATGTTACATTACGGGTCGATAAACTGAAAAGGTGATAAGCAAACACTTAAACATGGAGCATTAATTGACGCTTTACGTAGCCTTAATCCATATGTCGACAGACTATTTTTAGAGGAATGTAAGAATGTAATTGCTAGCGCTCGACTACCATTAAACAAGAAGGATGGTAGGCGATAAAATTTGTATTGGACGTCACAATATGGTTAATAAATATTGTGACTCACTGGTAACTATACGAAATACTTTTAAACAAGTAAAATGTATAAAAAGCACATCTAAAAGAAAGCCTAAAAGATAACACCAAAATAAAATAATGTATTAGTGAAATTAATTCACGAGAAAGACGTGTGAGACATAAAACACGCTAACACACGGACATGTTTCTGCCTCCTCGGCGTCATCAGTATGGTTTCGAGCAGTTTTATGCTAACACGTGTAATTCTCTTGCTGCTTCTATAGCAATACCGTACCTCTACGATACAAACGAATATTCCTGGCGCTAACTAGTGCCGCTGTGCCTGATTTTACGGACAGGAATATTCATTTGTATCGTAGAGGTACGAGGGGAGGTCCAGAAGTTCGTGGAATGGAGTGGGGATAGGGGCGCTCGCTAGGTGTCATTATAATTGGCGACTCATCATTAGTACGAGGGCAATTCCAAAAAAATGTCTCCTATTTTTTGGGGACGTAGAGAAAGTTTTAATACGGTTGTTGGCAGCACTGTTTTGAGTGGTGCCTTTTCCGTTGCCACATAAGCACGCAGGCGCTTCGCTCGGATGCTCAGTCTTGGCTTGGTAGCCATTCGAAATGGAGCTCCCGATAAACGTTACCGCCAAGTGCGAAGTGCGCGCAGTTATTCGATTTTTGAACGCAAAAGGGGTTAAGCCGGTTGAAATTCGCCGCCTATTGACGGAAGTGTATGGACAGTCGTGCATGGATGTCAAAAACGTTCGCAAGTAGTGTAGAGAGTTTACAGCCGGTCGTACTGAAATTCATGACGAAGAAAGGAGCGGGAGGCCGACGAGACAATCGCGAAAGTTGAGGAACTTATACGTAAAGATCGGAGGATCGCTCTGGATGCTCTCTGCATTTTGGTTCCTGAGGTTTCCAGAAGCACCATCCACAGGATTTTAACGGAAAAGTTGCAATATCGGAAGGTGTGTGCAAGATGGGTGCTGCGTATGCTGACAGAAGAACACAAACGGCAACGGGTTGATTCTTCCCGCGAATTTCTTCGCCGCTATGGAGACGAAAAGGACAATTTCTTGGACTCGATTGTCACGGGTGACGAAACCTGGGCAAAACAACATCTGAGACAAAACAACAGTCACGCGAGTGGCGGCATCTCTCTTCGCCCAAGCCGCGAAAATTCAAGCAAACACAATCTGCCGGTAAAGTCATGGCAACTGTGTTTTGAGACAAGAAGGAGGTACTGTTGGTCGACTTTCTGCCTGCTGGGACAACAGTCAACGCTGACAGGTACTGTGAAACACTGAAGAAACTCAGAAGGGCAATTCACAACCGGAGAAGAGGGATGTTGAGCAAGGGTGTAAGCATTCTCCACGACAATGCCCGTCAAACCGTCGATCTCCTGCAAAATTTCGGTTGGAACGTCATCACACACCCACCCTACAGTCCGGACTTGGCACCCAGCGATTTCCGCCTGTTCCCTAAGTTGAAGGAATATTTGTCTGGACGGCGGTTCTGCTCCGTTGATGAGGTGAAAAATGAGGTTCAACGCTTCCTGAAGGGCATGGCGGCATGCTGGTATGACATGGGCATTGTAAAACTGCCACAGCGTCTACAAAAATGCATCCACCGAAATGGCGATTATGTTGAAAAATAAAGCATTCTTCAATCTTTAAAGTGATGTAGCAATTATAGAAAATAAACGGTTCTTTGTATATCTAAAAATATAGGAGACCTTTTTTTGGGATTGCCCTCGTATATAAGTTGCAGCCTTATAGCGTCAGTCGTTTACGAATAGTTGCCTGCTAAACAAGTCAATCCGCAAGAAAACTATTTTCATTTATTCCTAACCTCTTTATCCAAGAATTTTTATTCGTTCTTTTTTGTTTTTTCTTGAAACACCCTCGCTGAAAATGATTCCTACCTCCAAAAAAGTGCATGTTTTGTTGAATGCCGGACAATTTCCCTGTTGATCTTGTTTTCCACATCTTTTACATTCCTCTTCATTTGTCTTATTTTTCGCGTCACTCCTTTTATAGTTTCTTTGAATACTACCAACCTTACAATACTAAAAGCAATAAATTAGGATGCAAGGAAAAGGATAAAGTTTGAACATTAAAAAATGTAGCACCTAAGCACTGTAGCAAATTCTACAAGAAACACAACTTGAAGCGCAAAAATTAGGAGGCTAATCGGGGGTAGTAGAAATCAAACTGTGATCCTAGTTTTTTTTCTTAAACTTAAAAATGGTGATATACTAGTCTTATTAGTTTTTGTAAATTAAAACTAACAGGTAACATTGCCTTTTTGAACTATTTTATGTTTCCATTGCTAGTTAAGGCAACAAATTTTAATCATTTAGCAAAGCGTGTAACGTTTCATGTTATCATCTATTTGATTTATGATACGCAACTGTGATACGAATTTAAAAACTTGGAGTTGCATCCATACAAAAGTAAAAATCTATGAAGCAAGTAGTTTACAATAATCTCTAGCTGAATGCCAAGTAATGTGATCGCTATTAAGAAAACCATTACTTCCTAGAGAAACTGAAATAGAACCTTTTAACTTGCAACGTTAATGAAATTATACTGAAGAAGATAGGGTAAATGTTTCTTTCAGAGAAATGCGAAGCTTGTCACAATGAGCGGCGAAATTCTCGTCAGAATACGTCTAAAAGGTAAAGTTACATTGACTCGATGCGAGTTCATATTAATATGTAAGAAAATGAAAGAGTAACTATCCTCAAAATTTATTTAAATTATGGCTACCGGCTTCATGCAGGTCAGGGCTTACGAAATAATTGTTTTACTTGCAGTAGGAAACCTAAATCACTCAGTATAATCACGCTTAGGTATATTGCGGTAACCTATTTAGTAAAAAATATCGAACAGCGACAGCCCTAACGCTCAAAAAACAAGTGCATGCCAGCAAAGGCGAGCATGTCAATCGACTATCACCCGTTTAGAAACGTAGTGCTGGAAACTACATATATGATTAATTACATGTCAATACTCTTTGACCGTTTCATCAACCGTACGATGAAATATTGCCAGAGTTAAGCGTTATTGCCTATTACGAACTGTTGGCAGTTACATTTTAAACTTACAAAATGTGAATAGGTATATATCTAATTGTTATACCAATTTTTAAAATTGTATTGTTTCGTGTAGTTTTATGTATGGTACACTACCGTCGATATTAGTTCGGACATCCAGTAAAATGTTGTAAACTCTACTGAAAGATAATGTAATCGCTTTTTTTATCGTATTTCCTTTATACCTTGCGCTGTCGGACTATTTATTTCTTATTTTTATCTTCCACAGGTTCCTGTTCTGAGCCAGTTGTTTAGCTTCACTCCATCCCATACTTCTCTTTTCCAATGATCTATACACCTGCTCCTTCCAGGTGTTTCGGGGTCTACCTATTCTGTTTTTGCCCTCTGTTTTGGCTTCAAATATCCTCTTTGTGATTCGATCTTCTTCCATTCTGTGTAGATGTCCAAGCCATCCCAGTTGTCTCTCTTCTATGACCACCTCTACTGGTTTGATACCCAGACTATTAGTGTTGTGTTTCTGAGTCTGTCTCTTCTAGTTACTCCTTCTATTCTTCTTAGGAATCTCATTTCCATGGCCGTAACTCTGCTTTTGATTCTATCCTTGGTTATCCATGACTCACTACCATACGTTAATGTTGGTCTGACCACTCTTTTATACACCTCTGTCTTTATTTCTTTTAGTATTTCTTTTTTATCCAGAAACGAATTTCTCAATATGTTCCCTATCCTCTCATTTACCTCTTTCTCTATTCTCCCATTGTCTACAATGATAGTTCCTAAGTAGTTGTAACTTTTAACTTGTTGCAATGCTTTTTCCCCGATTTTGATGCTATGTCTTCTTTCTTCTGCTGCTATTACCATTGTGTTTGTTTTCTTCGTGTTTATTTCCATGTTTATCTTTGGTATATCTTCAAGTTTTGCTGTAATGTCTCTTCCGAATGTGCTATCAATACCATACCATCTGCAAACATTAGTTCCTGTACGTCAATTGCATTCATTTTTCAGTTTCCTACTTTCATATTTTTTCCTTTTTGTTTAGCTTTTTTAACAGCATCGTCTATTAATATAGAGAATAACAATGGGCTCAATACGCATCCCTGTTTTAATCCAATTTGCGATTCGAATTCAGCTGATTCTGCATTGGAAGTTCTCACCTTATTCTTATTGCTTTTATACAATGCCTTAATCATCTCTATCATTCCTTTCTCTAAACCTCTCCTTTCCAAGCTCTGCCATACATTTTCTCTTCTTACCCTATCAAAAGCTTAAGATCTATAAAACATATATGTATTTCCTTTCCTTTCCCTATTAGTTTTTCTCGTAATTGTCTGATTACAAATATTAAGGCCTGGGTGCTTCTTCCTTTTCTAAATCCATGTTGAGTATCTTCTAGTGTTGTTTCCAGTTTCTCTCGGAGTCTTTTCTCTAGTATTCTTGTCAATACTTTTCCTGGGATGCTAGTTAATGTTATTCCTCTATAATTTGAGCATTCCTTAGAGTCTCCCTTTTTGTATGTGGGCATAATTATTCCCATATTCCATTCCTTAGGTATTTCTTTTTTTATTATAATGTTGTTTAAGAGGTCAAGTAGTTCTTCGTTACCTTTGTCTCCCATATATTTTATCATGTCAGCTGTGATTCCATCCTCCCCGGCCGCCTTTCCTAGTTTTAGTTTGCTAACTGCTTCTCTGACTTCTTCGTCGCTTATTGGTATGATACATTTATCGTCGTTTTTTGTTTTATGCTCTTTTTCTCTTATGTATCCGTCTTGTTTTATTTTTGTGAGTTCTTCAAAGTAATGTTTCCATCTGTACAGTATCTCTTTTTCCTCAGTTAGTATATTTCCTTTGTCGTCCTTTATATTTTTCAATATCGGCGCCTTCTTCTGTCTCAATTGTTTTATTGTTCCGTAGAATAATTTTTGATTTTCTCTATAGTTATCTCTCAGTTTTATTCCGAACTCTCTCCTAGAATTTTCTTTGGCCTTCTTCATACTCTCTTTAGCTTCTTTTCTTGCCATTTTGTACATATTGTAATCCTCCTCTTTCCTGGTATGCATATATCTGATCCATTTATTTTTCTTATCTTTCACTTTGAGTTGTATTTCTGCTGTCCACCATCTGCTTCTTTTTGTGTACGTATTTGCTATTTTTGTTATTCCACAGCTTTCTTGTGCCGCCTTCAGTATGATGTTTTTGAATCTTATCCATTTGTCCTCTATCCCTATTTCGTTTTTAGTCTCTTCTTCAAATAGTTGATTTGACTTGTATTGGTACTTCTCTCGAATTTCTTCCTCTTTCAATTTGTAGCTTTTTATTTTTTCCTTAATTACTTTTTTCCTTTTGTTTTGTTTCGTCCTTTTTGAATTTTTGCTAATCTTCATCTGTAGCAGGTAGTGGTCGCTACCTATTTCCGCATTTGTTTGGACTTTGACATCTATTACCTTCCTCCAGTTTTCAGCACTTATTAAGAAATAATCAATGATTGATTTTTCTTTCCTGCTAGGCACTTCTCTTGTGTATTTGTGAATGTCTTTATGTCTGAATTTTGAATTTGTTATAATCATGTCGTTTTCAATGCACATATCTATTATTCTTCTCCCGCTGTCATTTATGGTCTCTTCACCTTCCCTTCCCATATGTCTCTCCACTCCATCATTGTCTGTTCCTACTCGTCCATTCATGTCTCCCATTACTAATAATCGCTTTTATATATAAACAACCAGTAGAACCAAGCTTCTAAGAATATCGATTAGAGAATTATTAAACACCTATTATATTTGATGACCCAATATGGTAATTTTCAGAATAATCCTCATCACCAAAAATAGGATTATTTTTGAGACAATATTGGAGGTAATTGATTATTAATTATTATAAAAATATAATACTCTAGGAGCAGGCAATCCGAAAATATATGTGCGTTGATCAATGCTTTAGTTTCTAAATAAATGTGCTTGTTAGTTTCTAACTAAACCTGCTTATGCGTGCGTTAGTATTAAGAGCGTATCTTTTTGTGCGAACCTCATCAAAGTTATTAAAATGCCGAGAGGAAAACCGACAAATAATCGCTATTAATAAAATGCAAAAATGATTTTGAATATTTTCCCTTTTTTTTTTAATTTATTTGCGTATCCGAACTAATATGAACGGTAATGTAGGTAAGCTAATGCCAAATATGAAACCCGTTTTTCCCTATCATGTCGCGTTTTCTTTCAGAATTCTTTGTTTGCCGAAGTTGGATCTTCTAAAGTAATATCTTAGAGGTATGGATTTGCAAGGGGACTGTTTCACGTACATATGTCAAAACTTTCCCTGACTAAGTTACGAAAAACTTAAATCTGCAGCTATTTGATGCACCTCAAATTAGAACTTTAATGACAGATCCAAATTTCATCAAAAGCCTAGACGTCATTCACTAGATTGTAATATGAGCATAAAGCTTCATTTCCTTCATAGTAATCTTGATAGTTTTCCCGAAAATTTGGGTGCTGTAAGCAATGAACAAGGCGAGAGATTTCACCAAGATCTAAGAACCACGGATACTCGGTACCAAGGAAGACGGCCTCGTATGATGAACGATTACTGTAGGAGTGTTCAAAGGAGCTGACCAAATCAAAATACACAGCAGAAAGTGTAGCAAACGAAAATTTATTCCCTGATTGTTGTTTGCATTTTTACAAGTACTCTTGTAATTTTTAAATGATTATTAAAATAAATATCTAGAAAGTCTGTGATTTTTCCTGCTGAACAAAAAAGATTCCAAATCAAATTCACAAACTGTATTCTTTTTCTCATTTAACCTATTTTCTATCTCTTATAATTTCCAAGATTCCCATACTAAAAACTCGAAAAGAAAATGAGTACACATTTATACATATGTGTAGATATACGGTTATCAGTTGTAGTAGTTTTGTAAGAACCTTTATTCATCTCTTATCAATAACGTACATGACTAGTTATATTAATCACATACAAATGTTCATGAACTCATAACACACAGAACTTCTTATCTCCTACGGTAGTATAAATAACTTCCATGAATACATTACTAGTATATGCTCGTATTGTGCCTTTAGTCTGATTAAGCGATTTTTATTTCGGTACCTTTCCTTAAAGATTCATAAATCACATCCGTAGCAGATTATAAGACACAGCGCGTCATTCTTGAACTTTACTAACAACTTTACAACGCTGTAATTATGTAGTTCATTCACATCTTGCCGTTTATCGCGATATTTTCAAAATACGTTCGTTTTAAAATAATGAAGTGCCACGTTATCTTCAGAAAAGGCAGACGATTAAAAGCCAACATAACTTGAGACGAGAAGTTCCATGTTTTTGTATGTAGTTTTTGCGTAATCGAGTTGTTTTTTTTTGATGTTAAATACGTTACTTATCTTTTACGCACTGTTGGTTTTACGTATTTGTTTAAAAATAACAATCTTGATTTATTCTTTATTTAATATTTATTTCTGTGTGAAACTAAGTCGGAGGTCTATGTTTAAAATGTTATGATTTGTAACAGTTCACATTTAACGGATTATTTTTATAGTCTGGTTTTATTTTTATAACGTTACTATAGTACCTATTTATATTTCAATCTTACAATGTTACTCTGTTTATTCGATCTTTAAGAAAATCTGTGTTAACTGAATTTCATACGAGGGGAAGAAAAAAAACAATTATCTGCATTAGGTGGAGTATCAGATACCACCATTTTGCGTATCCTACATGACCACCTGGGTATGACAAAAGTCAGTGCAAGATGGGTACCGAGAATACTCACGCCGCTGCAGAAACAGTCTGTGCGTCCAAACAATCTTTGGAGCTCTGTGGAGACAAACCTGCACAGATTTTGGAGCGAATTGTTACCGGAGATGAAACATAGGTTCATCACGTTGCGCCTGAGTCCAAACAGGAGTCCACGCAATGGCATAAAAAACATACACCACCGCCAAAGAAATTCAAAGTGTCAGAATCCGCTGGAAAGTTGATGGCTACTGTTTTTTCGGATTGTGAGGGGGTATCATTGATTGATTTCAAAGAAAAAGGTAGGAGCATAAGCGGAGAATATTACGCAGCGATATCAGAAAAATTAAAGGAGGCCATCAAGGAAAAACGTCGAGGAAAATTCACCAAGTGTGTGTTCCTCTTGCAAGACAATACGACGTGAATAGAGTAAATACCACACTGCAACTGACCATAGGTTACAGATTTAACTATAATCTTCTAGGAAGGTAATTTAAACATTATTACCTACAATCTAACAGATGACTAAATTTACCCAGTAAATTCAGAGGGATTGTTATTGTAATTGCACCGCAATAAACAGTTTATGGTAATCCGACCAAGTGCAGGTAAATGATAGTAAACCTTATGCGATATAATGGGTGTTTATCTTACTGAACTACATTTTAAATACGTATTTCATTTTATTATAATGTTTTTTTAGTAAACATAATACTATATGAATAATCCATGAAAACAGGGGTGCCTAAACACTTTTGGGCGGTAGTGTATATCCATCTTCGAAGTACTGTTTCCACCTTTCCGTTACCCCCTTTTCTTCGGTTAGTATATTTCCTTCATTATCTTTTATATTTTTCAATCTTCGTGTCTTCCTCTCTCTCAATTGTTTTATTGTTCTGTAGAATAATTTTTGATTTTCTCTATCATTGTCTTGTCAATTCCATTCTTGCCGACAATTTAACGTTATTCGCTGTTTTAAAGCAATGCATAAATTCTTCACTACTCACTGTTTGCAATATGAAAACTAAATGCAAACTAAATTTTTCGATTCATTGCGTACGCTCAGAATATTACAGAGGAATTATAATCCATCACGTACTTGCAGTTTAATAATACTAATATCTTGATAGGTATAAAAAATAGTTAACAGTAAACACTTATGGCCAGTAGTGTATTTAACCTACTTCTAGACATTGTACGTAGTGCTTTGGATGTATCCTTGGTTCTCTCCTACAATATATGAAGGTTATTACTAACGATAATTCACGTATGTATAAAGAATATATCATACAAATTATATTTCTGTGTATGTAATAATGAAACTAAAGAAGCGAATCGATACGTTATTCAATACAATAAACGAACCAAGCACGGGTACAGCTCGAATTTCATATAAATGTTAATGAAAATTACCGTATGGATATTGACGTGTGTTGTCTTGTTTACGTTCATACATTTAACAATAAGAGGTTGTGAGGGTATCAGACAACGCATTGATATTCATAGAAAAAGTTATGTAAACACATTTGTACAATTTGATGTCTATTTATTTTATCAACTATAAAAAATTAGATCACTACGACAAAATCTGAAGATAACCCGGAACACAAAACGAGGTTATCGATAGCAAAATTTCCGTAGCACAGCGTACAGCCTTGAACAAGAAAACGGGACAGATTTATAAAATTTATGAAAACCGCTTATATTTAGGAAAATATACCGAAACGTTATTGTACGGATTGCTTTGAAATAGTACATATATTTAAAAAAGAAAAAAAAACAAGCGCATATGATTTAGAACCAAAACCAGATAAAATAGTCCATGGTCCATAAAAATATCAGCTTCATCAGTTTGAAGATGCTAGAATAGACCAAAATTGAACGTCTTTAAACATATTATTAGAATGGGCAAAATCACCGACGTTGAAAAATAACTGAATAACAAATTTGCGAGCTGATATTTTGAGGTCTGAATTCAATAGAGCTTTTATTTTCTTACGTAAAAAAAGAACAAGAAAATGTTACAGATATTCCTAGAGAAGTCGAAAGAAAAGATGCGTGGAAACATATTCCTCCAATGTAACTGCCATGCCTAAGCACATTTAGTTAGTCATTGAGGCTCGAGAAGATTACAGGAGATATTATTACACACTGCTGTCCAGAAATTTTATCGCACCCAATATATTATGTTACACTTGAACCATTTTAAAAATATTTGGGGAAATTCATGCTAATCTACTTAGAATGACATTTACAATATATTGTTGATAGTAAATACTTATAACAAAAAGGCTTATTTACAAAATCGAAAGCAATGAATTCCTGTATTAAATTTTATGATGGCAATAAAGCAATAATGCGTCAATAGTAGGAAATTTGGGATATGAAATAGAATTTAGGAGGAGTATTGAGTCATTCACCTGACGGGCGTGAAGTTAGCAACGGTTTTGCGGTGCAGCAATCTCGTCCAAGTTGTATAGCACACGTATAGTTAAGGTTACAAAAAGATTATCCGGCATCCACAAGGTAAAAAATAATTATCCCTAATGCGTCCGTTGCCTATTACAACGTGAACCGACGACGACGCTAGTTCATTGTCGGGTCGTCGAAGGGGTGAAAGAAAATAAAATAAATACAAAATCTTTTTCTCCATCTTATAAAGCAATGTCAATGATTTCTAAATAGCCAGAATTGTAGTAGACGGGATGCTTTACATCACCATATGACAAAAGTTGTTTGTCGGGTCGCCGAAGGGGGGCAAAAAAGTAGTAGTAAATTACAAAACTGGTGGAAGCATTAAGTTATAAACCATTTTTAGACGAAAAAACCACACTCCCAAAACTGATGATTTAAAAAAGTTAATGGAATACATCAGATAACACATGGGCGGAAAAGTCCCGGGCCTAACAAAGAAAACACAGTTTTCTCTGCTTCAAAATTAGCTTTACTCATCAACGTAATCTCCATCAAGAGCAACGCAGTCATTCCAGCGCCGCTCTAACATTTCAATACAACTTTTGTAGAACGACTTATCTTTTGCCTCAAAATAGGCCTCAGTTTCAGCGATAATCTCTCCATTCGTGCGAAATTTCTTACCGGCGAGAATTTTTTTGGGGTCTGCGAACAGCCAGTAGTCGCTGGGAGCCAAATCTGGCGAATACGGTGGATGTGGGAGCAATTCGAAGTTCAATTCATGTAGTTTTGCCATTGTTTTGATTGACTTGTGACACGGTGCGTTGTCTTGATGAAACAACATTTTTTTCTTTGCCATATGCGATCGTTTCTTTGCAATTTCGGCCTTCAAACGCTCCAATAACGCTATATAATATTCACCGTTGATGGTATTTCCTTTCTCAAGATAATCGATGAATATTACACCACGCACATGCCAAAATACCGAGGCCATAACCTTTCCAGCCGATTGTTGTGCTTTCGGGCGCTTTGAACCAGGTTCACCAGTTGCTGTCCACTCAGATGACGATCGTTTTGATTCCGGAGTGAAACGATAGATCCATGTTTCATCCATTGTGGCATATCGACTCAAAAATTCCGATTTGTTACGTTTAAACATGGCCAAACACTGCTCAGAATCATCAACACGTTCTTGTTTTTGGTCAACAGAGAGCAAACGCGGCACCCACTTTGAACAGAGCTTTCTCATAGTCAAATGCTCATGCAGTATAAAGCCAATACGTTCTTTTGATATCTTTACGATGTCAGCTAACAACACTTTTAACTTCACTTTTCGATCATTCAAAACGATTTTGTCGATTTTTGATGTTTTCTGGTGTTACCACCTCATTTGGACGTCCATTGCGTTCTGCATCATCGGTGTCTCTACGACCACGTTTGAAGTCAGCAAACCAACGTTTTATTGTTGTTTCTGATGAAGCGGAGTCCCCATAACACTTTTCAAGCCATTGCTTCGCTTGAACGGTATTTTTTCCCATCAAGAAGCAGTGTAAAATTAAAACACGAAATTATTTTTGATCCATTGTTTTGAAGATAACAAAAGTAGCGTGACTCTTAGCACAATATCTCACAAACTAATGAATAGAATGTCATGAAATTTTAACAGCTGTATTTTGAAGGTTAGTACTAACTGAGAGAAAGGTAACTGCAATAAAACTAACGTCATCTATGTGTTAGGCCCGGGACTTTTCAGCCCATGTGTTAAATTGACCGACAACCTCCTAAAGGAGATAAAGGAGTTCTCATTGAAACTTCGAGATACAATTACAATGCAGACCAGCATCAGACACGGGACAATACCCGAAGAATGTAAAACAAATTACAATCGCGAAGGTATAAGTGCAAATCAGAAACGTTAGCTCGCAGGACCAACAACATACGCGATCAAACCTGGGAATATTATTTCACATACGGCGACCGCGAAAACATCCATCTCAATATACGCCTATATTAGTTCTGCCAGAAAGGGAAACAAGGTAAACTAAATAACATATTTTTGATATAATGTACGGAGGATATAGGAATATGGAGATATAGGAATGTATGGAAATGAAAACCGAGCTTGTCCAAACTTTTATATACAAAGCTAGTCCATTTTTTCTTTTACAGCTGAGGAATCGATACTTTTCAAAAACCGGAAATAGAAGACTACCTCAGAAAAACATCGCAATCAATCTCGTAGAATTTTTTCCTTATGTATTTGCATATTTTTAGGAACTTCTAAATTAAAATTAAGGTTTCTCTTTTGTTCTAGATTAGATTCCCATTTGTAGTTAGGTTGCGGAATAAATGACTAAAACTTTTTTGTTTGGTTTGTAATTATAAAAAAAAATCATAGTATGTTACTATTAAATTAATATACATATTAATACTAATATTAATATGAATATTAATACTAAACCACCGCTAGCATTAGTAATGATAAAATTACAATTTCCCTGTAATTACCCAACGTAATTAAATTACTGGAAAAATATCGGTCTCAGAGGGATTCGTAAAGATGTTGGTTCGAGTCCCTCCGAGACTGATATTTTTTCAGTAATTTAAGGAAATTGTAATTTTATCACAGTATGCTACTGTAATATGTTACTTAGAAAACACTCTATTCTATAGCTTTTTCGTGCAACTTCTACCGTAATCCATAGGAAGCACAAGGTACCATTGTTGCTAATAATCATAACATCCTGACCAAGAAAGTTTGCAGCAAAGCTTTCGAGTATTGATGGTAGATTACATAAATTTGCTTTATAAGAGCTTGAAATGACATTCTAGTACTGACCTCAGATTCCTTAAAACTCAAGATTATCATAAATCAGTGAAATTTCTATAATTCCATATAATTTTGTACATAGACGTGTACAATAAATTTTATCCAGTAGCAAACGTTCTCAGTGGTTAGAAAAGGTTTCAAAACCACCCTTAAAAGAGAGACATAAACAGGCAAGAGTGAAATCTACGCAGGATTATATAAGATGGTATCATGAGTGGAACAACGTCAATTTTCTGATGAGAAGAAATTTAACTTGGACGGGCCTGATGATTTCAAATGTTATTGACACGATTTGCGCAAGAAATTTTGGTGGCGATGATGTAATGATTTGGGTTCCCAGGTATAGCAGTAGACTCCACTCACACAAATTAATTAATTATGCGGAACGCAGCGTTTCGGGAGCACGTGGGCTCCCATTGTCAACCGTGTTACCGCAGTCGGTAACACGATTGACAATGGAAGCCCACGTGCTCTCGAAACGCTGCGTTCCGCATAATTAATTAATTTGTGTGAGTGGAGTTTACTGCTATACCTGTGAATTGTACATCCACACAGTCCTTGCAATCGTCATTTAATGATTTGGGTGGTTTTTACCCATAACAATAAAACCCCTATATACTTTATTTCTGCCCAAATGAATTTTAATTCTCCTATACAACTACTGGAAATGGTTCTGATAGGCTTTGGGGAATAGTCCGATGCAAGACTGGATGTTTCAGCAAGACAATGCAGCTATCCATAATACCAGTGGTCCCATTAAAAGGAAATTAATTCATTACAGTGCCTGCTTGATGATCTTTCTATTTCAACATTGGCCAAATTGATAGACAGAATGAGCACCCGGATGTTTGAAGTTAGAAAGAATTATTTTTTTATTTTTATTTGTTAATTTTGTGTTAATATTTCCTCACAACTATAAGGACGATATAGTTTTGAGAATGCAGTAATTTACTATTTTATTCAATATAACAGAAGAACTAAAACTAGACAACCATACATCAGCAGTTTCCACCCTAGAAAAATACTGAACTACGTGTGTGTCTCAACATAAATATTAGTTTTGCGAAACTTTCCAAACTAAACTTTTATTCT
The DNA here is from genome assembly GCA_023509865.1 of Trypoxylus dichotomus. Lineage (NCBI taxonomy): Eukaryota > Metazoa > Arthropoda > Insecta > Coleoptera > Scarabaeidae > Trypoxylus > Trypoxylus dichotomus. The sequence goes on from CM042081.1 coordinate 45,324,801, forward strand.
CCAGCGAAATACACATGTGTGTCTCAGAAGGGTCGTAAAATACGAGAGACTAGATTATGTTTTAAAACACATCACGCATCCCAGGAAGAGATACGTTATTTTGTTACGGAAAATTGCTAACCACATTATCATACACAAACAAATTAAATACTATCAATTGTTTGTGTTTCTTCCTTGTTTAAAACGTAGCGTCGGTCGGAGGATAATATAACAAGAAGTCAATTGAGAAATATTACCGGGAATTAAGCGTATTATTTAGAGGACGATGTAGTTACTTACAACGCTCGTTAGTGTCGTACATTAGCTATTAAATCTATTATCGTCGCTATTAATTGCGGTCGCTTTTTTTATACCGTTTTCGTCAAACGGTTTTGAGAAATTGATCACTAATTAGCCTCAAGGTGCGCTTAACAGTCGAAGTACGCGTGGAATCAAATCGCTTCAATATTAGGTTAAGAAAACGGTACTTTGAATGCGACAAGGGCAAGGTCAATAAATTTTAGACTTCCTCTCCTTTCATTGGATTTTGTTCCGTGTGTGTTTTTAAAATAACATGAGAAATTGCGATTCTAAATCGTGGCACCTGTAAAGACCGAACGCTGAAATTTATTACCCACCTGACTTTCAGTGATATTTTCTTGTTTACGGGTAACTTTCAGGACACTTCATTACCACATTACACTAAACTGTTACCGTGTTACTCACTCTAATCCACACCTACGATGCTTGTCAAACAGTCACTGTCCAGATGTATGTGCGCATGTATACACAAAACTTTCACAATGCGCACAATACTGCATGAATTTGGATTGTTGACGGTATGATCTATTGGTTGATATCCCTGATACGAAGCTAAATTACAGTAGGCTACGTAGAGCTAGACTTCGCTTGATTCAGCACCTGTTTAATAGATGTCGCGCGCCGCTTAAAGGAGAATGGAAATGGAAATTTTGAAATATAAAGTAAATAAATGTAAATTCTGAAATTTAATAAATTATTATAGCTGCATTAAATTCCTCTAGTTATTTTCTTAATTTAAAAGATTTGTGCAGTGTCACAATTCAATTCTGTATATGTTATATTGGTAACCCAAAAGCAAAAAAAAATGTAAACAAGTAACAAAAAATAGTACCTGAAAGCACTCGGACATCAAGTGATGTACGCTACTATCCATGTTAGTTCGGAAACCCAGTAAAATGTTCTAAATTCTACTAAAAGATAATATAGTTGCTTTTATATATAAATAACATTTATATTAGGTACCTTATCAAGTTTATTGTTTACTAATTGTACAGGGAAATTTACAAGACTATCGATTAGTGAATGATTAAAAACCTATTATATTTTATGACCCAAAATAGTATTTCTCAAAATAATCCTTGTAGTGAATATAGCTCCAAACTTATATAGACTACGAGAGGACGCCAATATTCATAAACAGGGGTTTTTGTCGTTAAAAAGTTTGCAATACCAGAATAGTATACTTAGCTACAGTTAGTTATGAGGTAGTAAGTAAGAAACAAGAAATGTCTTAAGTCAATACGTTTATTGTTTATTTAAACCTAAGTGTCGTTCAGGACATAACTGTGTCGACGAGAATCGTACAATAACCGAAAAGTTAAGTAAAATTCACGTATGAATAAGAAAATGGCTGAATCGATATACGACACGTTTCCTCAGAAGGGATAGCATGGGAGAGTTTAAGGAAAAGGAGGAACTTTTGAAACGTATATGATGATATATATATATGAAAAGTCGATGTATTTCTGCTTATTAATGAGCGCAAGCACGTTTCAAATTTTAACTAATCTTACAATGCGGATAGATGCCACAACCCTCAATTTCAAGGAAATCGAGCAGTATTTAACAGAGTATTTTGCACCTAAGAAAATACTAATAGTGGAAAGATTTAACTTTAATAAAAATTGTTGTTTGTGGGTTAAAAAGTGAAAGAATTCTGTAGCAGTTACTAGGTGAAACAGAACATTTTACATTTAATAAAGCATTGAGTATAGCATATTGTACCGAATTAGCTGTAGAAGAAGCTCAAATGATGCAACCATCGACTAGTAAGGAAACTGTCCACTCGATAAGGGAGAAAGGAGCATATCCAGAAGCTAGAAGACCAAGAAAATATAAATGCAAGTGTTGCGGTAATGAACACAGTGGGACATCTCGGTACCGTAAGTATTCTTGTAAATTATCTAAGAAAGTCGGTTATTTAAAAAAGGTATGTCTAAAATTTTCAAATAAAGAAGATGAAAAAATAAATTGTATACGTAATAAGGATAAAGAATTCGATTTTAGTGAAAAGGATATACACTACCGCTCAAAAGTGTTTAGGCGCCCCTGTTTTCATGGATTATTCATATAGTATTATGTTTACCAAAGAAACATTATAATAAAATGAAATACGTATTCAAAATGTAGTTCAGTAAGATAAACACCCATTATATCGCATAAGGTACAATATCATTTACCTGCACTTGGTCGGATTACCATAAACTGTTTATTGCGGTGCAATTACAATAACAATCCCTCTGAATTTACTGGGTAAATTTAGTCATCTGTTAGATTGTAGGTAATAATGTTTAAATTACCTTCCTAGAAGATTATAGTGAAATCTGTAACCTATGGTCAGTTGCAGTGTGGTATTTACTCTATTCACGTCGTGAGCGAAATATCGTGTGACAATTTTTTAAAATGCCTCCGCGAAGAGAAATTAGTACGGAAACACGTGCGCTTATAATAGCTTACCATAAAAGTGGCATAAGTAATCGAGAAATTGCCAAAAAAAAAAGAAAATACACCACGCTACGGTTGACTATAACGTAAAAAAATATCGGGAAACTAGCAGTTTTCTTAATAAAAGACGGAGTGGAAGCCCAAAAGCGACAACATCTGCAGATGATCGCAGAATAGTGGTTACTAGCAAATTAAATAGACGCAAAACAGCCCCGGAAATTACCGCAGAATTAAATGGTGGTCGCCAAAAACTACTCAGTGTTTCTACAGTCAAACGTCACCTACAGAAAGCCGTATCCATGGACGTATTGCGATGAAAAAGCCATTACTACGCAAACAAAACAAGCAAAAGCGACTTAAATGGGCTCGTGAACACCAACACTGGACCATAGAACAGTGGAACAGCGGACGGATGAGTCCAAATTTGAGCTGTTCGCAACCCGAAGACGCATATTCCTAAGAAGATCTGTGAGTGAACGTGCCAGAGAAGAGTGTATTGCTGCTACCGTGAAGCATGGTGGTGGTTCTATCATTTGGGGCCGTTTTGCTGGCACTAATGTAGGGGACATTGTGATAATTGATGGTATATTAAGAAAATAAAGCTACCGCGAAATTTTAGAGAACCACGCAATACCTGCCGGAATTCGACTTTTGGATCAAAATTTTATCTTCCAGCAAGATAATGACCCAAAACATTCCTCTAAATTATGTAAAGACTATTTACGCCATTTAGAAGAGGAAGGAACTCTCATAATTATGGAATGGCCTCCCCAGAGCCCCGACTTGAATCCAATTGAGTTACTATGGGAAGAACTAGATCGGGAAGTACGGAAATCGGCTCCGACATCAGCTACTGACGTGTGGAACAAATTGCAATCGAGTTGGATCTCAATAACACAAGAAACTCTGGCAAAACTTATTGCGAGAATGCCTCGATTGTGTGCTGCAATTATTAAATCAGGAGCCTCGTCACATAGATGAAAGCAAAATTTAAATTAAACGTTTTAATTTTCACATTTATTTAATATATTTTGATTCATGTACGTGTATCACAAAAAATAAATATTATTAACATTTTTGCTGAGTTTTTATAAATTTTTGCTGTCAGTGAGAGTGCCTAAACACTTTTGAGCGGTAGTGTACGTCATAATCTTTCTATTTATAATGTAGATCTAGCTATATACACTACAACCTTCATTGCCACAAATAGGATTATTTTTGGGACAACATTGTAGGTAATAAATTTAAACGTAATAGTCTTTGGGGTGGGAGCAGGCCATCCCAATGATAAAGACTTTAGTTTCTAAATAAACCTGCTTGTGGGTGCGTTAGTGTTAAGAGCGTATCTTTTTGCGTGATCCCGATTAAAGTGACTGAAATGTCGACAGCAAAACCGACAAGTCTATAAAAGTGCTTTGTAATTGTTGTTCATCAAGAAGGTTAATTGGTGCGTCAAATTTCCAAAAAAAAAAAATACGTATTAATAAATAAACTATTAGTGACGCACGGGCAGTTTAAAAGATCAGGTACATTCAGGTCGTAAGATAATAACAACTCAGGGCGACGATGAGCGTATAAAATTGCTGGGCAAGCGAAATAGGGGACTGACAGCACCAGAAATCGCCGCCGAAATGAATCGCGATCGGGTAAGAAAAATTTCTGTTACTACAATGAAAAGAAGATTAAAGGCTGCAAATCTTCACGGCCGCATTGCAACAAGAGAAGAAAACCCTACTTCGATGGGGAAACAGGCAAAAACCGCTACAGTGGGCAGAAACACAGAAATTGCAAAAAAGGTGCTATGGACTGATGAATGAAAGTTTGAGATGTGCGAACAATTAAGGCGCGTTTTTCTAAGAAGAACGAAAGACCAATGTTGGAGGATTGTGTAGCACCAAATTCTGCGCTTGTTTGGGGTTGTCTTTCCTACGAAGGTATTTTGCGAAAAGAGGGTTGTTCATGTCATATCATGTCATTGAAACATGATTGCTCTGGCAAGCAACAGCCCTTCTCAGGGCGCCCCTGAAGACAGCAGTAGATAGACTGCCGAAACGTCGGACTATACAAGTTCAACGAACGATCGAAATAACCCAAACAACAACCCTAGTTACTATGAGAATCCATAGTCAGCAATATCACATCAAGAATTGTTTTCGTTCCCCAGCATTTTTTTATTAATTGTAAAACGTTTAGCTTTACCTTTGCAGGGGCTAATTTGAGGTGTTCCGCATTTATATTATCTTTTTGTGGTGCTTCCTCCAGTTCTCTTAATTTTATCTGGTCCACACTTGTATCCTCCAGCTCTTCTTCTTTCTTACCACAGCTGTTTTCCAGTCTTTCCATCTTCTCTTCTTCTGTCCAAAGTTTTAGATAGTATTCTAGCCATTCATCTTTATTTATAATGTTAATGTTCGCGTAATCTTTTTCATTTCTATTCATTTTATAAGTGAACTTCTGCCTCTCATGTATATCGTTTTTAACATTCGAAGTAAATGAGTGCCTCCTATCCAGGTTATTTTTTATGTATAGTGTTTTCACTGTTATTTATTATTCACTACATTCAATATTAAACTTCATTCCATCAAATTAAATTCTTTAAAACGCAAATACCAGTAATGTGACAAAAACACGCAAATCCTTCGAAACTAGGTTTCTTCTTTCGCTTTAACATTTTCAAAAGGCAGTGCGTTTAATGGTAACCGCTTCTTAATCACTTATGACCTATAGAGAATTAAGAAATTCCTCATCTCCATCTGTAAAAGACGTTTCTGTACAGTTGCATTAGATCGGTCTAGCATTTTGAGTTCTAAATACCGTTACGCGCATACACGTATACTTAGATGTTAGACTCCAAGTTCAGATATATGTATGTACGTATGCATGTGTGTATTTCGACTTGACATTTACATGAACTCGAACGTTGTGTTAAGTAAAGTACATTACATATTCTCCTACTAGCGTGCAGATTCGCAATTAATAGTTACTACTTTCCCAAATTTGCAGAGAACCGCTGCACACGTATGTATGTACGTATGTTCTCGTGCAACCGTATTAGACTCGAAAAATGCGCAAGTGTACGTGCGTAGATTCGTGTGTTAGTACGTGTGATAGCGTTCGCGTCTCATATGCACGATCTCCGATATAAGTGAGAGGACCATTTTCAGGGCCGTTTTCTAAGCGAGGTGAACCGCCTACCTGCCTGCAAAGCCACCAGCACTCTAGATTGTAGGTGCGTTTGCGATGACATTTGAATTTACTGACATCATCATCCCTCGGCTTGTCAACAAATTTATAGCGATAGTATACCGTTGCATATCTATTCTACCTTCGAAAATAATTGTTTTTAAAAGGTTAGAAGAGAGTTGTTAGAAGTACGTGTCGCTCATTTCGTATGTCGAATTCGCAATTACGAATGTGGAGTGGCGGAGCAGCAGGAGTTTGATAAGTGATATTTAGTCGCGCATTTCTCGCAAGTCAATTACCAATATTAAAAGTTAATGTCAATAGAATTGAGTACGGGTTGCGATTCCTTAGCGTATTTAATGATTTTAACATACGCCGATACATCAACAATATTAAAGGCGACAGCAAAGTAAAAAGCTTTTAAAAGGTCCACTCCAGACTAGGTCAATCATCATAAAGCACATTTAACGTTTCTCTTTCGAGCAGAGATTTAATAGTTTTTCGTTAAAATGTACATCTGAAGTCGAGATAATCTAACGATGATCTACGATTAAAATTGATGTTGACTATACCTAAATTCGTCGTCGTCATTGGTTGTAGTCATTAATTTGAACCAATGAACTTGTCAAATTAAGCTCAGCGCTGGGGAGCAAGTACGAGGGCGACCTGAAATGTTTCCGTAATCGCACGACAGACATCTACTGTCAATAGTTGTTGTTTACGAATGTGTTTTGTGTAACAAGTCAGGGGGTTTCGCAAAAATGGATAAAATCCAACTTCGTGTAGTGATAGAACAGTTCTGGATGGATGGGAAAACGGCCACGGAAATTCGAAATATTTTGCTAGGGGTCTATAACGGATCATTTTCGATCACCAGCTTCTTGGTGAACGAGTTCAAACGTGGCCGCACAAGCACAAGTGACGAACCACGCAATGGACGCCCAAAGACCGCTAGCAACGGTGAAATAGTAGACACGATCCATCATGTCGTGTTGGCCGATCGCCGATGGAAGCTGAAGGAGGAGCAGAGACAATACGCATCTCAGAAGAACGCGTTGGCCATATCCAACACGAAATCTTGGGTATGAAAAAGCTTTCGTCGCGATGGGTACGGCATGTGCTCGCACCGGAGCAAAAACGAAATCGGGTGACCGTTTCGAAGGAGTGTCTGGCCAGGATCTAACGCGATCCAAGGGATTTCTTCGTGCATTTCGTAACCGTCGATGAGACTTGGATTCACCACTACATACCGGAGACCAAGGAACAGTCGAAGCAGTGGACTTTTCCGGGCGAATCTGCTTCGAAGAAAGTAACGTGGCGACGATTTTTTGGGATTCCCAAAGTGAGATCCTCATCGACTATCTGCAGAAAGGAACGACGATTACGGCGCAATGTTACAGCGATTTATTGACCCGATTCGATGCAGTATTGAAGGAGAGACAGCCTCGTGCTTTTCCACCACGACAATGCACCGGCTCATTCATCCCCCATCGTCGTATCAAAATGGAACGAGTCGTAACTCGTTCCATTGCCATTCGTAACGCATACGAATTAATCTCTCATCCATATTCACCGGTCTTAGCCCTCAGCAACTTTTTCCTATTCCCAAACCTGAAAACTTCATTGGGAGGAAAGAGATTTGCCTCAGGAGGCCATCGCTGCTACAGATGGCTATTTTGCAGAACTCGAAACATCCTACTTTTCCGACGGCTCGAGGAGACTAGAGCACCGTTCGGAAAAGTGTATTGATCTTTGAGGAAACATAAAAAAATAAAAATATAAAACCAATACCGTGTTTTTCTTGTTGACTCAACAAAAACATTTCCGGTCGCCCTCGTATATACACAGATCGCTTTTAAAAGGCTCAATTTATGTCTAAAATTTTCGCTATTACTTCAAAGATGAAAGGTATGCTATATGTATACTCGTAAACGTGATAGAACAATTTATATTCGAAAGACATGTTTACCTGGAAGCATGCAGTATATTTGAAATTCTCGTAAACATGAATGGTACGACTAACAGCCTTATTTACATTTTTTTTTTAAATCATCATAAGTATTTGCTATGAAGCCTACTGACTAGACAAACAAATGTGGTATACGTTGGATAGCTCAACTCCTCAGTAAAGTAACAACGGGTGTTTCAAATATCATCGTTAAATTGACTTATTGAAAATGTTCTCTCTTAAATAAATTAATTGTATCATAATTTGAAGAGATATGGCTCCCTAGGAAAGTACAGTCTGTCTTTGAACTTCAAAAGCTACCAAGGAAGTATTTTACTACGTATTCATAACATCGTATTTCCGAATTATTTGGTTACAAGGTAATGATGAACCGATAAATGTTAAAAGTAGCAAGGAGTAGACAGTATGAGGATAAGATTGCATCACACTATTTTCTAAACCACACTACGCTAAGGAATGCTCATTTTTTTGTCTCAAATCAACAGGTTAAATATTTCCCACAGAATTTATTAATGCACTTAATTGTTTTATACACCACAACACCTAAAAGAAAAAAAAACAACTTTTCAACGAAAATGACAAACACTAGGATACTGTACAGCGTTTCGTACTACGCATTTCTTTTTAGACATTCAATTTTTTGCTCTAGGACAATTAATATCCAATGCCGAACAATTAATATAACGGATTAAGAAATTGTTATTCGTCCGTATCTAATATGCATCGCGTTCCTATCCAGTTGTTCATATTTATAGCAAGGCCACGATAGGAATGAAACGTATATTCGTTCGTCGACGGAAAATTGTTTAAATTGAACAATTACACGCTATAAAATCGAATAAAGATGCTTAGAACGCGAAACATAGCATCCTATGATTGGCAATGAGGTACGTACGATGACAAACCTTTCAGTTCGATGGATATGGGAATGCCGTGAGACAGAAGAAGCGCTTACGCATGTAAAAGTCATGGCTATCTAGATATATTTGTATTTTTTTTTATATCTGAGTAAATACCACTTGTTAGAATCGCTTTTTTTTCCTCCTTATAGAAAGGAATTTTATCATTATTGATCGTAATACGCCTTAATAGTTTTATAGGTATGCACGTTTTAAATAAAGAAATAAATGCTTACCATCTTAAAATCAAAACAGAAAATTCGTCTCTGAAAAGAGACACTTATTAAAATTTAGTTCGAAGCAAATTACAACGTATTTACTTTTTTTAAATGTATTAGATAATGTTTATTTCGTGGAGGCCTTTTCCAGTGTCTTTGCGAGTGTGTATAAACCTAGTGTTCAAAATGTATCTTTCAACTCTTTTCTCAATTATAATAATTTTTGTGTTCATGCCTTCTCTGAATTAGATGTGGAGAACAGTATCAAGAGACTTAAATCTAATATGACAACTGGAGATGATGGAATACCGAGCTTCTTTGTACGTGATTGTGCTCCTGTTCTGTCCTATCCACTGTCAACTATATTCCACCTAGCGATAAGCACGTCAACTTTTCCAAAGGTTTGGAAAATTAGCAGAATTACCCCCGTATTTAAGAAAGGAAACCGATCTAACATTGCTGATTATAGGCTTATAAGTATACTGTCCAATTTCGCTAAGGTATTTGAACATTTGCTTTACAAAGAAATATCTACCTGCATAACTCCTTTCATATCTGAGCATCAGCACGGTTTTGTTGCAGGTAGGTAGACGATCACTAATTTAGCATGCATTGGCCAATATCTTAGTGAAGCGCTTGATAAGCGAAAGCAGGTGGATGTTATTTATGTAGATTTTTCTAAAGCTTTCGACTGCATTAACCACGAGATGCTATTACAAAAAATGGATAAATTTGGTTTTGGAGTGGGTTTCCTGACGTTGATTGAGTCTTACCTTACTGGAAGGGAGTGTTATGTCTACTACAACGGTTATTCCTCTACGCCGTTTTCTCCAACATCGGGTGTTCCTCAAGATTCAAATCTTGGACCACTTCTCTTCAATTTTTATATAAATGATTTACTATCTCTCTTTACGTGTCACGTCTTAGCATACGCAGATGACGTAAAGATATTTAATACAGTTGGTAGCATTTTCGATTGTAAACATTTACAAGACAATCTTCTTCGCATTAATACTTGGAGCAAGGTCAATTATCTCCCTCTGAACATCAACAAGTGTACTGTGGTTTCCTACAATAACACTCACACTACTTTACACTATAACTACCAGATTAATGATGCAGCCATACCACGCAATATCAAAACTTTGGATCTTGGTGTTTTGTTTGATAATAGACTGTCATTTACGGAACATATTTCGTCCATGTGTTCATCTGCTTCCAAAACTCTCGGTTTTGTCATGCCTTCTTGCAGGCATTTCTCAGACTTAGGTGTAATGAAACGTTTATATTATGCCTACGTTCGTTCGAAGCTTGAATACGCCTCCATTGTTTGGTATCCCTGTTATTTACACCAAGAGCTTATGATCGAACGCGTTCAAAAGAAATTTCTAAAGTATCTCTCCTTTCGAATGGACAACGTGTATCCTGCAAGAGGTATCGAGTATTATAGCTTACTTGTTGAGCATGGTTTTCTATCCCTTGCTGACTGCCGCGAGCGTAACAGTGTGGAGTTTCTTTGCAGGATCCTGAAAAATACTATCGACTCGCCAGCCCTTCTAGCGCAAATAAACTTTACCGTACCTACTCATCATACTCGCTACTATAATATATTTCAAGTACCTAGAGCTAATAGCAACATTTTGCTTAAGGCACCTCTCAGTCACATGGTGAGGAACGCAAACAAACGGGATCTGGAGCCATTTTTGTGAGTCTTTCTTTTTTTTCTTGTTTTATTATATACATTTTCAGCATGTTATTATTGTAGGCAACACGATTTTAATTATTTTATTTTAAGTAAGAATTGTATTGTAATTTGTCCTGTAATTGGCCCTTGGGCTGTTGGGCAATAAAGAATTATTATTATTATTATTTTAATATAATAGATAATTACGTTTAGCAATATACGCTACAAGCCATAACTATTCATCCACCCTTAAAATACTACAAAAACAAACCAAAAATCATAGTAATATCTTTATTGTTCAATAGAAAAACTCCAATAACAGGACAGCCAAGAAAATTAATATATACAGTACTCAGGTTATAATACTGAAAAAAAAACATACAAAAAAAGAAAAAGTAATAAATTTAAATGTAGCATCGGTTTACGGAAATCATCAAAATATCAATTAATACAATATAAATGAAATACGCACGTTTGAAACTACTAACAAAGTAAATAAACGAATACAAGTGTAATATTACATATAAAATATGTGAGGTTAAGTAAACTATAACGACTGAGTAGATCCACTGTTACTGAAAGGATCAGGATACCGAGCGTTCGCATTTTTGTCATATGATTTATCGGGGCTTTAACTAGCTCTCGGAACATGGAAAGTAACACATGTTCTTGTGCCATACTGTGGCACTGCCAAATCAATATGAGCAAGTAACTTAGGGGCATCGATGTGATTATTTATCAGTGTAATCAAGAACTTGCCACCCGCTGCAGATCTGCGATCACTTAGAAATCGTACGTGGAATCGATCAAGCAAGTTACTGTAATCCACACCACTTTCTGGGTAAATACCGTCTATCTTAAACGATAAAAACCTTTTTGCACTCTTTCTAGGGTGACTTGCTAATAATGGTAGTACGAATATCAAACCACAAATGCGTACTCTAGTTTAGTACGAAGATATGCATAGTAACACATGGGCTGAAAAGTCCCGGGCCTAACAAAGAAAACACGTTTTTTTTGGTTCAAAATTAGCTTTATTCATCAACGTAATCTCTACCAAGAGCAACGCAATCATTCCAGCGCCGCCCTAACATTTCAATACCACTTTTGTAGAAGGATTTATCTTTTGCCTCAAAATAGGCCTCAGTTTCAGCGATAACCTTTTCGTTCGTGCGAAATTTCTTACCGGCGTGCATTTTTTTGAGGTCTGCGAACAGCCAGTAGTCGCTGGGAGCCAAATCTGACGAATACGGTGGATGTGGGAGCAACTCGAAGTTCAATTCATGTAGTCTTGCCATTGTTTTGATTGACTTGCGACACGGTGCGTTGTCTTGATGAAACAAATTTTTTTTCTTTGCCATATGCGGTCGTTTCTTTGCAATTTCGGCCTTCAAACGCTCCAATAACGCTATATAATATTCACTGTTGATGGTATTTCCTTTCTCAAGATAGTCGATGAATATTACACCACGCACATCTCAAAACACCGAGGCCATAACCTTTCCAGTCGATTGTTGTGCTTTCGGACGCTTTGGACGAGGTTCACCAGTTGCTGTGCACTCAGATGACGATCGTTTTGATTTCGGAGTGAAGTGATGGATCCATGTTTCATCCATTGTCAGATATCGACGCAAAAATTCCGGTTTGCTACGTTTAAACATGGCCAAACACTGCTCAGAATCATCAGCACGTTCTTGTTTTTGGTCAACAGTGAGCAAACGCGGCACCCACTTTGAACAGAGCTTTCTCATAGTCAAATGCCCATGCAATGTAAAGCCAATACGTTCTTTTGATATCTTTACGATGTCAGCTAACTCACGCAACTTCACTTTTCGATCATTCAAAACGATTTCGTGGATTTTTTTGATGTTTTCTGGTGTTACCGCCTCATTCGGACGTCCACTGCGTTCTGCATCATCGGTATCTCTACGACCACGTTTGAAGTCGGCAAACCAACGTTTTATTGTTGCTTCTGATGGAGCGGAGTCCCCATAACACTTTTCAAGCCATTGCTTCGCTTGAACGGTATTTTTTCCCATCAAGAAGCAGTGTAAAATTAAAACACGAAATTGTTTTTGATCCATTGTATTGAAAATAAGAAAGGTAGCGTGACTCTTAGCACAATAACCCACAAACTAATGAATAGAATATCATGAAATTTTAACAGCTGTCTTTTGAAGGTTAGTACTAACTGAGAGAAAGGTGACTGCAATAAAATTAGCGTCATCTATGTGTTAGGCCCGGGACTTTTCAGCCCATGTGTTACCACACTGTATTCTCCCAAATAGTAATTAGAGTTGTTGATTTTGTAAAATTGTAGAATATTTGTGGACAATTCACAGGCAGAAAGTTAAATTTAGTAATTCAGTAACTTATTTCAACAGTCAGATTCCACATTATACAACATGATTGGAATAAAATCATCGAGATACACGATCTGCTTCAAGGTATTTGAAATATTTGGTGTTAATGATCACATCAACGGCATTCCATCTATACTTTCATTTATTCTTCGTACTTCGCGTCGTTGATTTAAAATCCTTGTCTGGTTTTTTAACGGCAGAAATTGTAGGTTAATTTCTAGCAATTACTCACGACGGGAGCTTTTCGCAACTAGAGCGTTTTTATAGTTTTCTATACGAAGAATTGGCTGTATGATGTTCTGGAACAACCTTCGTTCTCGCTGCAATAAATTCTGTCCCTCCGTCGGCTTTAATTAAGAGGCTAGATGTAAATGTTACTGCAATTCGAACATGCATTTGATCTAAAATACGACCTATCTAATTGTTATCGCGTTGAAAATCTAAACAATCATACGGTTTATCATGTGATGAAAATCGATCGTAGGTTGGCCTAGATGCAACAAGTGATTAATTACAATTACATCCCGGGAGCTTGAGCATTATGCGGATAGTTAACTATGTACACTAGCGTCCATATTATTTTTAACACGCAAATAAATTAAAAAAAGAAACGAGAAAATATCCACTCATTTTTCCAAAACTCTTTAAACATTCCGTTCATGAAAGAAACTCCCTTTTGCGCGAAGAACAGCATTCACAATCCGAGGCATCCGCTCCACTAGTTTTCCAAGTACTTTATTTGGCATATTAGTCCATTGCTCACGTAAAGTGTTCCACAGGTGGCCTACGGAGGTAGGGCGTACTCCAATTAATCCCATAACAGCTCGATTGGGTTTAGATCGGGGCTTTGCGGCGGCCATGTTATTATTTCTAAAGTGCCATTACCTTGTTCTTCATTTAAGAAATTTGTCCATATCATTGCTGAATATTTGGGGTGGTGGTCCTGCATGAAGACAAAATTTTCGCCGATTAGACGTTGCCCTGATGGTATTGCATTTTCTTGTGGTATTTCTAAATAACCTTGCTTTCGCAAAATACTGTCGATTCGCTTCAAGTCTGCTGTACCGGCATAGGAAAAACAACCCCAAACAAGTACAGAACTTCTTCCTTGCTTGATATTCTTCGAAGTTTGTCTGTCCAATTAATAAAGGGAACGAAAGGGCGGACGAACTGGCTAAAGAAGCGGCAGCAGACGCGGTCGACGGTACACTTCTGGCGTACGCGTTCGCGTCCGAAAAAACGGTCAAGAGCGCGATCGCGAAAGAAAGCCAACGAGAGTGACAAACGAGGTGGGAAAATGCGGCCAACGGACGTTGGACTAAGCGTTTTATAGGGGACGCGAATGAATTCGGTAAATTAGGACTAGCCTTGTCGTATCAGGCGACCCAACTGGTCACAGGGCACGGTAACTTCGGAGCTTACCTTCATCGTATTGGGCGTAGGGATAGCGCGGACTGCGAATGCGGAGGGGAAGACACGGCCGGACACGTACGAGGATTGGCGGTCGCGAACCGAAACGGAAACGATAAACGCGGGCCTACGCTGGCCACGAAACGAAGGAGAAATAAACGACGACGAAACGGCAGAATGGTGGACATTCTTTTGCAGCGCGGTCGAAAAACTCGATGGGTTGCGGCACGATAATTAGCAGTCAATTTAAGTAGGTTAAGAACGCGAAGAATGGCGTAGAGGGACGCGGGGTCGAGTAGTTCTCTAGTGGGGGGTAGAACGCACATAAGGTCTCAACTCGAGAGGGATTCGCCTACCGAGGCGGTCGGCTGCCATCCCACTACTCGGCCTAAACCGAGAGGGACCAGCCATCGCGGCGCACCGTGCGGCGCCGTGGCACACGCTATCCAGGCCCGCGCGCCGGAGCGGCAGACCCTGCCGTGGCTGCCGTAAGATTGCCCCCACAAACAGTACAAGCGTGACCGTTCCGCCTCTGGTTAGCCCCAAATAGTGCTGCCGGGGATGGGACGAGAGACACCGCGCGGGTTACGGCTACTTCGCGCTGGGCCTTGCTTTGATGGCATCGGGTTCCACGTTGCAAGACGTGTGACTTTGTCGACTGAAGGGCGGGGGACAGTTCGTCGTGGTTCTGCGCGGACATCTTCCGGGATAGAGCTAGAGGTTCTGCGCATCGTCTGGTTCTCCGATCTCAGGGCGCGTAATTTTCTCTCTTTCTTTTCAGCGTACTCCTTCGGCAGCGGAGGGAAAAGAATAGGACAAGCTCCAACAGGAGCATCTGGCTGAGTATTAATATTTAGTAGGAGAGAGTATGAATGATGACAAGGATATGCATCCGCACACATGTCTAATGAATGAGAGAGAATGAATCAGATTCAGTAGGCATAATTATGTTGAGCGTTATGACTAGCGGTCTCCCATTATTTCAGGAAGCTCGAGACGGCAACTGGCGGCGGGACGACCGTTATGCAGGATCCCGGAGGGGAGAGAGGATCACCTGGACGACCACTCATGGACCCTAGGACCTTCTTAAACCAAAGGGACAACCAGCGAGACGAACCAGCCTTGAAGAAGTAGCAGTCATAAGGAAAGAAGCGTATTTCTGTGTTCTGTGATAATGTATTTAAATAACTTATAATAATTTAAGTAACTAATCGCTTATCGATCTGCTTCTTCAGGGCCAGGAAATAATATGTAAATATTTAAGTTAAGTAGGACGCGGGCTAGGCCCGCATTATTTTATTCCACTAGGTTAAGTTAGCTAGGTTTGCGTTCATATTGAACAGTTAAGTTGAGGACATCCGGTGTAGTGCCTCTGGCGGAGCACCGCAGCTAGGACACTTATTGTCAATCAGTTAAGTTTATTATTAAATAAAGTGTCCAATTAATATACAATAAACTTGATAAAGGACCTGATATAAATTTTATTAATATTATCTTTTAGTCAAGTTTACAACATTTTACTGGGTGTCCGAACTAACATGGACGGTAGTGTATATACAATACATAGTAGCATTGCCATAATTTACGCGACCAATTACCAGTTGGCGCGAACTGGCTTAAAAATAAATTTTATTGGTCGATGGTGATTTTATGCCGATAAGTTATGAGATTATGCGCGTTTCTCGGTGAAGATGTTAATTCACCGCGTTCGACGTATTGCGCAAAACCAGATAAGTACGGTACATCTCGATTAAATGCATTAGTCTAAGGATGATGCTGAATAATGCGAATGATGCAAAATCGGACGCTTTTGTGCAAAGTAACATATAGGATGCTTCAACTGTGTGACGAAATGTGATTATTCACATAAAGTTAGAGACAGCAAAAGAAACTTTATATAAATTTAATGTGGAATAGCGCAATTCAAACAAAAATTATAAAATATACAAGATGTGTCGCAGACAAATGTCACGTTAAAGTTATATTTTTTAATGGAAAACCCTATGTTCTATTTCTTACATATAAAATATGTGCCCTTTGTTTTATAGTTAGTGTTAAATTAGCCGTTTTTTCTTCAGTATATCAAATCACACTACATAAAATATCCAATTGCACAGTGGCGTAGCAAAAATTCGTATTGCTCTGGGTGGTTTTTTACTTTGCCATTTTCTGATGTTTGGTAAATTATTTAAATAAGAAGATGTTATTATTGCTATTATTTTTATTATTATTATTATTATTATTATTATTATTATTATTACTCACATTAATGCTTCGCCATTAGCCATTTACTAATATTAACCCCCAGAATAGACTGACTAAAAGCAAAGGTATACAAAGATAGGTCATCGGAATAAAAGGAATACACAGATTAAATACAGAGGAACTCAATTAAAACGTAATCTGCACATGTTGCAGAAGTTTATCTATACGATCTAAAATAAATATCTGCTTTTCCCTGGACTATTAAAAAGTTTACATTAAATGGAAACTGTAGATTCATCGTGATGAGGTCTTGTAACACATGGGCTGAAAAGTCCCGGGCCTAACAAAGAAAACACGTTTTTTTTGGTTCAAAATTAGCTTTATTCATCAACGTAATCTCCATCAAGAGCAACACAATCATTCCAGCGCCGCTCTAACATTTCAATACTACTTTTGTAGAACGATTTATCTTTTACCTCAAAATAGGCCTCAGTTTCAGCGATAACCTCTTCATTCGTGCGAAATTTCTTACCGGCGAACAGCCAGTAGTAGTCGCTGGGAGCCAAATCTGGCGAATGCGGTGGATGCGGGAGCAATTCGAAGTTCAATTCATGTAGTTTTGCCATTGTTTTGATGGACTTGTGACACGGTGCGTTGTCTTGATGAAACAACATTTTTTTCTTTGCCATATGCGGTCGTTTCTTTGCAATTTCGGCCTTCAAACGCTCCAATAACGCTATATAATATTCACTGTTGATGGTATTTCCTTTCTCAAGATATTCGATGAATATTAAACCACGCACAACCCAAAATACCAAGGCCATAACCTTTCCAGCCGATTGTTGTGCTTTCGGGCGCTTTGAACGAGGTTCACCGGTTGCTGTCCACTCAGATGACGATCGTTTTGGTTCCGGAGTGAAGTGATGGATCCATGTTTCATCCATTGTCACATATCGACGCAAAAATTCCGGTTTGTTACGTTTAAACATGGCCAAACACTGCTTAGAATCATGAACACGTTCTTGTTTTTGGTCAACAGTGAGCAAACGCGGCACCGACTTTAAACAGAGCCTTCTCATAGTCAAATGCACATGCAATATAAAGCCAATACGTTCTTTTGATACCTTTACGATGTCAGCTAACTCACGCAACTTCACTTTTCGATCATTCAAAACGATTTTGTGGATTTTTTTATATGTTTCCTGGTGTTACCGCCTCATTTGGACGTCCACTGCGTTCTGCATCATCGGTGTCTCTACGACCACGTTTGAAGTCAGCAAACCAACGTTTTATTGTTGTTTCTGATGGAGCGGAGTCCCCATAACACTTTTCAAGCCATTGCTTCGCTTGAACGGTATTTTTTCCCATCAAGAAGCAGTGTAAAATCAAAACACGAAATTGTTTTTGATCCATTGTTTTGAAAATAACAAAAGCACAATAACTCACAAACTAATGAATAGAATATCATGAAATTTTAACAGCTTTCTTTTGAAGGTTAGTACTAACTGAGAAAAAGGTGACTGCAATAAAACTAGCGTCATCTATGTGTTAGGCCCGAGACTTTTCAGCCCATGTGTTATTAAACTATCAACTTAATTCTTGTATTTACTGCATCCCAGATCTTGCAAATGTCATCACTTCGCATCTTGGTAGAGGTGGACGGGAAGTCCACGGAAATCTTTAATAAAAGGCGAAAAATTTATTCGCTCTAAAGAGAGGCCAGAGTAGTTACAGCAACCTACATTGTTATTGAAGTAGAAAACTAAATTGCGAATAGTGAAGAAATGCAAGAATTTAAAATGTTACCTTACAACGATATCGTTAAAGTTAATTTCTTCTGTTAATTTCTGTTTTATAGACAATAAAACTAGATTTTTAATCACATAGAATGTTCACCTCATACAATTTTTTATAATTTTTAATTTTGATAAGCTTTATTCACACTCACTGCATTCCCAAGGAAAATTCTATCTATCTATCCTTGGCGCATAATCATATTGAATACCAATAAATACATTTTCGAATCTCAAACACACACAATGCAGCATTTAAATAGCTATTAAGGATACCTTGAAAAGATCGAAGAAAGGTAAAGAATCGATACAATAAAAAGCAGCTTCATGGATTACGTTAAAACAGTAACATTCTCTATTACAAATACTGCATTGACTTATTAGGAAGTACGCTTCAGGACGGATTCGCATTGTTAAACTGAATAAGTTAGAGGAATTAGTCATTTTCTATCGCTGTATCCATTTTACAGAAACATTTGGATTCCTCTTCAAGGTTGTACTTAATCCGAAACGTATATATAAAACAATTTTTGATATAGTGTCTCTACTTAAAATAAATTTTCATTGCTATTGTATGGTACAGTTATGCTTATGAAATAATAAAAAAATCACATTATATAACAAAAAAGGTTTCGCCCAACGTGGGGCTCGAACCCACGACCCTGAGATTAAGAGTCTCATGCTCTACCGACTGAGCTAGCCGGGCTTATGCCTCCACTTCAAATTAGAAAATAATTAAGGTTCTTACTAGTATTTTTAGCAAGTATATATGTATATGAGTTTTGTATATATAATTGTTATTCTAAAATTTAACGTTTATTAACACATACGTGTACTTTACGTAATATCCAGAGAGTGCACTAATTAGTAAGTTCTATATTTATGTTGCATCTATATTTGCCATCTAGATTTCCTAAAGTTTTCTAGAGCACTAGCTATTATTATTTTCAATTCTTATAAATAGAATTATTTTGTTTTTGGTTTACATTTCATATAATTTTACATCGATACAATTTATAAAACTCTATGTTTGAAGCTTACAAAAATATCGGAACAATGCCAATTCAGTTTCTTTCGAATCGTTTATTTGAAATTATTTTGCTTCACACGATCGCTGTAACGTAATTTTTAGATGTAAGAAATTACGGAAACGGTACGGTAATCATATTTTGCGGGATGGAAAAGACGTATTTAGAATTCTCGGTACATTCAAGCAACTTTTAAAATCCAACCGAGGTATCTGCTTTATGTGTTTGTAATTGATTAATGGAAGGTCGATATAAAAACATCGACTTATTATTAGATACTAAAGGCACGTATTTTATTAGTTTTGCTAGGTAAAGAAAAGACAAACAACTTGTGGGTGCTGGGTACATAACTAAAGATATATTTCCAACATCTACTCTTTGTACGTTACCTTAAAAGATCTCTGAACAAAATGTTTTTTTTTCTAATAAGAAACAAATTATAATCACAAAATAAATTTTAGTAAAATAAAAACAATACTTAGACTTGGCATACTACATTAAATTTTAACAGCACTTTTGAAAAGATTACTTTGTCGGCAGATGGAATTCCGACAGACTAATTTATTAAATGAAACAGTGTACAATAGTAAGAATAAATGAAACCTTATGGAATGTAATAAAAATCATTGATGGAAGTTCCGTTTCCAAATGGTTATTATTTTTTCCACCATAATATTTATCTGATGATAATAGTTGATATACCTCAAATTGGTGTACTTTTTCCCACACGTATATTAGCAATTCAAGCTTAGCTGTACTTCTTTTCGCGGCAATGCTTTTTTTCTAATTCTGTCTATAAAACACAACGACAACAAAATTTGAAATTACTGTAGGAGAAATTTTGGTAATTCTAGAAGAACATGATGTTGAACTTACAGTGTTAAATTTAAATCGGAAGAAATACAGTTGTGGCCACATGTATTCGCCACCCTTTTTTGTTTTTTATTCCGACGAATATATAAGAAATAAAAGAAAATTGATCGATGAAAATGTTTCATTGTGAGTGGTGTATACAGATATATACAGATATTGCTTAATATTTGGTAGCTCCTCCCTGAGCTTTTATCACCGCACGAATTCGTCGGGGCATACTGCTCACTAAGTTGTAGCACTGTTCGGGGGTGATTTTATTCCACTCTTCGAATGTTTTTGTTTTTAAGCATTGCTTTGTGGTAGATGAGTATTTAGGTACATTTCGCTTTAAAATGTACCATAAATGCTCAATTGGCGATAAGTCCGGGGATTGTGCCGGCCATTCCAGGACCCGCACGTTATTTTCCTCGAACCAGCGCATTACTTCGCGAGATTTATGGCACGGTGCATTATCTTGTTGGAAGTAATACTCCGGCTCATCATTATCGAATAATTTCGGCCCTCGCAGACGAACAGTTCTCCGACGCCTGTTGCACTCATGGAACCCCAAACCATTATGTTACCACCCCCAAACTAGACAGTCAGGATGATACAGTCTGGATGGAAGGCCTCTCCTCGCCTGCGTCGCCTGTATTGAGGCCCGGGTTTACCACAAAGCTACCAACAAAAACATGAATACTGTTACATTTTGGAACCCATTAAAAAGAATAAAAACACTGTAGATACCAGGAATTGAATACAGAATACCGCAAATACAATAATTATGTATTACTTACCTCAATATTTGACTCATCCGTCCACATAACATTGGCCCAATTGTCAATGGTCCAGTCGCGGTGACTTTTAGCCCACAGCAGTCTCTTTTTCTTTCGTTGCGGAGACAACCGTGGTTTATGTCGAGCTTTGTATCCACCTAAATTTAATTCACAAAGGCGTCTTCTAACCGTGCGAGGAGAAATAGCAACATTATGTAGTAGGAAAAGCTCACTGGAAAGCTGTTTAGACCCTTTTTCCGGTCTCGCAAAGACATCCGCTCTAAGACTCGCTCATCTCTGCTAGTTGTCTTCCTTTTTCGACCAGTTTTCGGTTTGTTTGTCAAAGATCCATTCTCTTTGTATCGTTTTATCGTCATTCTAACTGTCGATCGCGCACATTTCACTTGTCAGGCAATAGCAGACACCGACAACCCTTGCTTTTCTAACACCACAATTTGTCCTCGCTCTACCTCCGTCAATTCGCGTGTTTTCGGCATTACTTTTTTCTGTATACTATCGTATTACACAGACAAAATCACAGACACAATATCTTCACTCTAACTAGCTCAACCTTACTCTTACAACTTTTAAGAAAGACTGAAGAAATATTCAGAAATTACAATTTTACGTCTATTGGCCTACAATAAATCATTAAACCCTCATTACCAGGTACCTAGTTAAGTCCGTCATCGACCGTGCTTCTTAGAAATACAATAATATTCGTGTAACACGTTCAAAACGAGAGTGGCGAATACATATGGCCACAGCTGTATGTCACTCTTTGTAAATGACTGAATACCATTAACGAATTTATTAAGGATAGTGACTCACGGGCCAATATTACTTTCAAAACGAAAATAAATTCGATATCAATCATTGGGATGGAGGTATAAATAGTAGGTTTTTCAAAAATACTACTGCAACTTACGATGGCTTTCAGGTAGCAAAATCTTATCCTATACATTCGAACTAAGTCAAGCAATTCACGGTTTTCTGCAAGAGGAAGATCATGAGATCTCTAGGTACTTTGTCAAACCCAGCCTTTTGCTGAAACTAGTGTACTTGTGCGATATCTTCTACAAGTTGAATGTTTCGAATCCATCTCTGCAAGGCAATAACATGCACACTTTGAAACTTTTGGAAAAATCGCGATGTCTGGGAAAAAGCTGCAATTGAGGATAAGAAAACTAAATGAGAGTGGCGCTCAACATTATTTCTCTAAATTTCACTTACACGTGGCCTAAAATAAAGTCGTTATATTACAAGACTTGCTGGAACACCTCTCAAAACTCATTGATTTGCAAAGTACTTTGAGGAGGATAGTGAAATTTATATAAATCTATGATCCTTTCAGTGCACCAGCACCACTAAAATATTCACTTCGCAGGAACTGAACTCTGTTGCCGAAAACAAAATTTTGTAGTAGAAATGTTTGTCGTGTATTCACTGTTTTACTTGACGTTTCGGTAATCATGCTGTCAGCTTCTTCAGAAGGTTTCTAAAGACTGGTGTATATGGATGACACCTTTGTCATGTGGGCGCACTGACCAAGGACTTTAGACGAATTTCTGCAACACATCAATAGACAAGATGCTAACATTAACTTCACCACGGAGATCGAAGAGGACGGTAACTTACCATTCCTAGATGTCCTAGTGGAGCGCACCGGCAGCAACAAACTGGGCCACGGTATGTACCGGAAGAAGACTCACACAGACCGATACCTGCATGCAACATCCCACCACCATCCTCAACAGAAGAGATCCCTCATCAACACATTCTTAACAAGAACGGAGAAAATCAGTGACGAACATCGCAGGAATAGAGAAATACACCACGTCAAAAACGCCTTGCAGAAGAACGGCTACAGCACAAAAGATATAAGGAAGCCACGGAAACAGAAAAAGGACGAAGACCAACAACAAGCAGCAGGTTACGCATATCTTCCATACAAAGCCGGAGTCACCGACAGGCTAAAAAAGACCCTAGGAGAAAAGGACATTACCACACGATACACACATCGACCAGTTACTCCTTCCCAACAAGAACGTGATACCGAAACTACACTAGGGTGACAGAATAAAATAGACACCAGGTAAAGCAGTAAAAATATGTAAACAGCTAAATTCTAAGAACGAATTAGGAACTTTCTCTTGCTATTAGGGTAGGGATAGATGTATCGGAAGGAATTCGTCATAGTTTAGTATCGTTACAACTATGCAGCGCTTACAAGTTTCGAGTGATATTAGCGACTTTACCCGGGGTCGCATCGTTGGCCAGAGTGAACGCGGCGCTTCGCAACATGAAATAAGTAAATTTTTAAATATTCCGTTGTCCACAGTTAACCGTGTGATTACACAATTTAAACGCAAGGAAAAAACAACAGTGGAGCCGAGACCAGGTCGTGCCGGACCTTCTGAAAGAAGTAAAAGGGTACTTGTGCGCGAAGTGTTAAGAGAACCGCGATAAAATATTGCGGCAACTTCACAGAAAAGTCAGCGCACCGTTCTGCGATACCTCCACAGTGTGGGGATGTATAAAAGGGTGGCAAAGAAAAAACCTCTCCTTACGGCGTTTCAAAAACGGCACCGAATGGCTTGGGCAATCGAAATGCGAACGAAGCCCGAAGAGTTTTGGGGGTCTGACAATTTTTCAGACGAAAGTAGATACTGCCAATTCAGTGATAGTGGTCGTGCGTGGGTATGGAGACGTTCGTCACAGCAACTGGACGACAAATTTTTGCATCAGACGGTGAAATACGGCGGCGTGAACATCATGGTGTGGGGCGCGATATGGTATGGTGGAAGATCGCAATTAGTAATCTGCGACGGAAATATAAATGCGGCAAAATATATCCAAATATTAACAGAAGGACTACTACCGATATTCGACAACGCCTTTTTATCTAAAGAAGACGCCACTTTTATGGAGGATGGAGCACCCTGCCACAAAGCAAGAACAACAACCGCATGGAACGAGGAACAGGGGATTCGGATTTTACCATGGCCAGGCCAATTACCAGGCATGAATCCGATAGAGAATGTTTGGCACATAATCCAGATAAATATGGCGAAGCGACCCCGAAAACCCAGCAATAAGGAAGAACTCGTTGCAGCTGTTACAGAAGAGTAGTTAAATACTCCAGAAGACACCATTAATCATTTAATAGAATCTATGCCACGACGACTCGCAGCACTTCACGCAAGTAAAGGTGGATCGACAAAATATTAGTCTAATTTAAAAATTTTAAAATATTTTGTATATATAACGAGAATAGAATCTTTTTTTTAATTAGTAGGTGTCTATTTTATTCTGTCACCCTAGCGTAGTTTTATATTTTAGTCTGATAGTTCTTGTAATTTTAGCTTAAGAGCTGGTTCCATTTCTGCGCCTGGTTTATGTCATCGTATACATATTTGAACAAGAGTACCGGGACAAAAAAAAGCTGTAAGTGCACCGCGGACTGATAAAGTTTGGGAACCTCTGGAAAAGTCCTTTAAGATTTCAAACCCGATTTGAAATTCTTAAGGGGAGTTTTGGGAACCGCACGATGGTAGGAGTTTAAGATATGAATCCTATACTCAAATTAATCCCCCGTAACATTAAAAAAAGTTTTAAACATTCCTTATCCAAAATTTTTGAAGGCGTCGGGGGCAATTTTCATATATATTTAATGTTTAGATCGCTCACAATCTAGAACATATTCTTCATTGTTGTATCAAGACCCCACTGGAGACCCCACCACTGTGCGTACAGAAAGAAGTTGCTCGATTTATGGACCGTACATTACGGAAGCAATTATACCTTATCAATATATTATATACTAAGGACACCAGGAACTAGTTACGGTCTTTAATACAGATTCTATTCCGGTTTAGGATTAACGTTTAAATCCGTATATTTACTATAAAGCTCCATGAAACATTCTCCAAATACTTCAAGTCAAACGCGGCCTTTTAACATGTTCATTTTAGTAGCGATCTTTAAACTAATACAAAATGAAGATTGATACATTAGAACACTATGCGAAGTTGTAAAATTCTTCGCCGCATTCTTGATCTGTAATAAATGCTAATTCAACAGTCAGTGTATAGCTTTTAAAGTACATCCGAGAATGTTCACCTGCAATTACTCAAACAACAAACAACAATAGCCTTTTTACAGAACCGAATCGCACGGATAAATATTCTATTATTCGCAAAATGTCATTGAAGTTACGCGCGTACATACCTTCCCATGAATAACAGTAAACAATTATGCACATGCATTCACTGCGACTACAAAAAAAAGGTTCAACACTTCACCTTTATCGGGAGCTTTCCTTTCGTGTCTGTTAATAAATTGTAGCGATGTAAGATATACGTTTACGTAAGTGATTTAGATTTAATTAATTAATTAATTGGGCAATTAAAGCAATTAATTAATGCTATTGCTGCGAGTATTTCGAGTGAGCGTTTTGTGATCTGGCGCCCCGAAATGGGATATGCGTACGCAAGGACATGCTTCGACTTACTGCGAATAATTTAATTCGGATCAATACGAGGGTTGTCTTTTAAGTTTTGCACATAGAGCTGGAGTAAAACAGTAGATAGCTTTTGAAGACTTTATTGTTTTTCGACGGAGATTAATGTGCTTTTGTACACGCTCGAACCAGTTTTGTAAGTAGTTATTCCACTCGTTTGTTGGTATAGTCAAAATTGCGTTTTTGAAGGTATCAATTGTTTCTTCTGATTGGAACCTTTGACAACGTAATTCCTTCTTGATTTTCGGAAAGATAAGTAAATCGTGGACTTGTGTCTGGATTGTACGGAGAATGGTCTAACAATCACGTTACCGAGACTATTAGTGAGGTTTACTTACTGTGGAAGGTATTAATATTCACCAAATTTGGAGCACCGCATTTTTTAAACACGAACCATCACTGATGTGTTCATTGACGGGCGTTGTTTGTTTTCCTTGGCTAGTGGGTAATGACGCTGTCTCGTAAATATTCAATTAATAGTTATAATAGGAAATCACTTTCAGAGTAGCTAATTACTTTTGTATTCCAAAGAAATCTTATGAACAAATTCGTTTTTTTTCTTCAATAAAAAGAGAATCAATTTGCTTGCTGTATATGCAAAAATAACAACCGAAAAACGTAATTACATTCTATATATTGTGCGAATGTTTCCTTTCGTGTCAAACAAACGTAAACTCCGCACAGTATCTTTTCCATCATACAAAAGTGGTATGTGGTGCGTGAATATTACTTCGTGCTTAGTAAAGGTTATTGTACTCACTTGTCAACAAAGCAAGGACGTTTCACGTCAGGAATTAGGGTTGACGAAATACACAGATCTATAGAGCCACGCTATTTTTACCGCGATAACTTTTATCTGTGCATTTAAACCGATTTCGCTTAATTCGGTCTGATATGTAAATATTTAAGACGGCTTTGACCGAATTTCGTAGCCTATTTCAGACGCTATCATAAATATTTGCAGAAATTTGCATTTATTGTCCGCAAATGCAGCTAATCTGGTTTTATATTTAACCAGATTAAACCGCTTAAGGAACTACGTTAATATCATGGATTAATACACGGTAAACATGCGAATCTTTTGTTATCTTATATTACTAATAGAACGCGAGCAGTGCGTTATGTGGACATGTAAGGTTAATCTATTTTTAATCGAACTCATGAACTTGAAGTATTAAATAATCGCCGATTAAGCCGTTTTAAGTTTAAGGCTATCAGATAGCTTATTTAAAATTTGTCAAGTTTCAATTTTATAATTGATTACATTTTAATCTAAATAGTTTGTGAAATTAAAAATTCACGGATCCGGTAGGATTTGAACCTACAGCTCCTTTCCATTAGATAATCGCTTGGAGATAGCTGCCATATTCATTTAAACGGATACATAAACAAGCAGACAACACGGTTCCTTAGATTCGAACGCCCCGGACGTAATCATCGAGCAACCCCTTCATAGTGACCGTGTTACCATTTGGAGTGCTGTATCCGCACAATGCATATTGGGCCCGTATTTCATTAAAGCAGACGATGGAACGCCATTAACCGTGAATCAGGAGCGCTGCAG
Source organism: Trypoxylus dichotomus (assembly GCA_023509865.1). Taxonomy (NCBI): domain Eukaryota; kingdom Metazoa; phylum Arthropoda; class Insecta; order Coleoptera; family Scarabaeidae; genus Trypoxylus; species Trypoxylus dichotomus. Next base: position 45,352,012 of record CM042081.1, read on the forward strand.
AAAACAGGTTATCACACTATTTCTGTGTGATCTTCAGCGATTTTGCCGTGCCGGGAACCTACCATGTAATCAACAATGGTTTCAGCAGGACGGGGGCTATCTGTCACACGGCTAGGGAGTCTCTTCGAATGCTGCGCAATCATTTTGGGGATCACCTTATTTCCCGTGGCACTGATTTCCCATACCCATCGCACTCACCAGACCTTACATCACCTGATGCGTACATATGGGGTATGCTGAAGGAGGCTGTTTTCTGTACCGATCCACCGTCTGACATACACTACCGCTCAAAAGTGTTTAGCCACCCCTGTTTTCATGGATAATTCATATAGTATTATGTTTACAAAAAAAAAAAAACATTATAATAAAATGAACTACGTATTTAAAATGTAGTTCAGTAAGATAAACACCCATTATATCGCATAAGGTTTACTATCATTTACCTGCACTTGGTCGGATTACTATAAACTGTTTATTGCGGTGCAATAAATATTACAATAACAATCCCTCTGAATTTACTGGGTAAATTTAGTCATCTGTTAGATTGTAGGTAATAATGTTTAAATTACCTTCCTAGAAGATTATAGTGAAATCTGTAACCTATAGTCAGTTGTAGTGTGGTATTTACTCTATTCACGTCGTGAGCGAAATATCGAGTGACAATTTTTTAAAATGCCTCCGAGAAGAGAAATTGGTACGGAAACACGTGCGCTTATAATAGCTTACCATAAAAGTGGCATAAGTAATCGACAAATTGCCAAAAAAAAATGAAAATACACCACGATACGGTTGACTATAACGTAAAAAAATATCGGGAAATTGGCAGTTTTCTTAATAAAAGACGGTGGAAGGCCAAAAGCGACAACATCTGCAGATGATCACAGAATAGTGGTTACCAGTAAGTTAAATAGACGCAAAACAGCCCCGGAAATCACTGCAGAATTAAATGTTGGTCGCCAAAGGCTAGTCAGTGTTTCTACAGTCAAACGTCGCCTATAGAAAGCCGGGCTCCATGGACGTATTGCGATGAAAAAGCCATTACTACGTAAACAAAACAAGCAAAAACCACTTAAATGGGCTCGTGAACACCAACACTGGATCATAGAAGAGCGGAACAACGTGCTATGGACGGATGAGTCCAAATTTGAGCTGTTCGGAATCCGAAGACGCATATTCGTAAGAAGATCTGTGGGTGAACGTGCCAGAGAAAAGTGTATTGCTGCTACCGTAAAGCATGGTGGAGGTTCTATCATCATTTGGGGCTGTTTTGTTGGCACTAGTGTAGGGGATATTGTGAAAATTGACGGTATATTAAAAAAAGAAGGCTACCGCGAAATTTTGGAGAACCACGCAATACCTTCCGGAATTCGACTTTGGGTCAAAATTTTATCTTCCAGCAAGATAATGACCCAAAACATTCCTCTAAATTATGTAAAGACTATTTACCCCATTTAGAAAAGGATGGAACTATCAAAATTGTGGAATGACCTCCCCAGAGCCCCGACTTGAATCCAATCGAGTTACTATGGGAAGAACTAGTTCGGGAAGTACGGAAATCGGCTCCGACATCAGCTACTGACGTGTGGAACAAATTGCAATCGAGTTGGACCTCAATAACGCAAGAAACTCTGGCAAAATTTATTGCGAGAATGCCTCGATTATGTGCTGCAATTATTAAATCAAGAGCCTCGTCACAGAGATGAAAGCAAAATTTAAATTAAATGTTTAAATTTTCACATTTATTTAATATATTTTTATTCATGTACGTGTATCTGTACATAAAAAATAAATATTATTAACATTTTTGCTGAGTTTTTATACATTTTTGCTGTCAGTGGGAGTGCCTAAACACTTTTGAGCGGTAGTGTATGTTCGTGCCATGCAACAATCTGCGTTCACAGACATGTTTCTGAACCTTCGTAAACGCTACGAATACTACTTGAAACAGAACGTGCATCTTGAACATGTTTTATCGGGATGTCGTCGTGAATAATGTTTGCAATGCTATATAGGGTTAAAGTATCGCTGTATAATGTAAAGTAAATAAATAATAAATAATATACGTTTCATAATTTCAGTACTGTTTATTTTACCGCATCCTGTATATATTCTTACGTACATATGAAACGGTTACCTTATATTTAAACCGGTAGAACAAGAAAACGAAAACGAATAGGAAACGTAAGAGCGCGACTGTTATAAAAGAGTGATATGTGAGAGAAAATGCAGAAACAGCGCTTAGACACTTTCATGGTAATAAATAGAACAAACAAAATGTTACTGACCTATCCAAGGACCATTACATTCGAATAGCTCACGCAATCAAGGACATTACTGACATATTTACGGAGCTAGATTGCCTGCCTACACGTTTTCTCGCGCTCTACGCTAAATCCGGGTACTTTTTCGTGCGATTTCTAATGGAACACGTTTGATTATCGAAACTAATTGTTTTTTACTTGCGATTTTTGTCCCGTTGCTATTTCGACACTGAATGGCAAATACGTAAATTGCGAGATAATCAAATGATTAAATTATTAACACAGTCACATTGAATTTAATAGTTTTTGTTACGTTAAATATTTGGAACACGTAAAGTAAAACGTATGAATGGCTTTTGAAAGCGAAAGTAATATCCATATTCGTCTAAAATAATTCCACTATAATAGTGTCGATTGGAATGTAAATCCTACCGTTAAAAGGCTTCAGGATTATATTTAACTTGCACAGTTGTACCGGCGCAGCAGATTTATTGGCAGTGTATTTTGTCTTCGAATTAAATGATTCTTTTATACGTTCATGGAGTTGCATGAAAAACTATTAAAGAACGCTGCAGGTACTAATAATTTATTGCATATAGCTAAAATGGACAATCTTTATTATATTTAACATTTAAATTTACGAGTACTGTAATCGCTAGGAAACCACAGATAGCTTTTAGGAATTATAAATAGACTTTTTCCTAAAATCGTTCTTCTTCGATATAGTTTTATTTCAGGGTCAAGCCTTTCATTGAATCATACTATAGAAAATTATTATTAGACTGTCTATAGGACAACTATAAAAGTTATTGAGATAAAATAACGTAAACATTTTATGAATTTTTAATGATTCTGGTAGTTTTGATGAAGCTTAACAATGAAATGTATTTCAACGAAGGTGATTTCCAGGGATACGATTTCTAGAGCCATCTAGTGACAGCGAATTTAAGTGACGATGGCAAGGACTGTGTGGATGTACAATTCACAGGTATAGCAGTAAACTCCACTCACACAAATTTATTAATTATGCGGAACGCAGCGTTTCGAGAGCACGTGGGCTCTCATTGTCAACCGTGTTACCGACTGAAAGTAAAAACTGTATCACACATGCAAATTATTTTCTACGCAGGCTCTAAAATTTCTAAAACATATGACTATTTACAATCTACTCGGTGGTCTAATGTTTTTTGACACAAAAGACACGCTCATATTTAGTTGTCCGAAAATTTTACTTAACCCTTTTACTGTTGGGTGAAAAGGAAGAGTTATAAATTTCTTATTACCGGTGTTTGTTGATGTCAAGGTCGTGGAATTTCTGATGTGTTGTTTGTATTGGACCTTCCTTAAAATACGGTCGACATCCATAGAAGACAAACCACTGTACCCCTCTACATCTTTGATATACTTTAATTCTTTGTCGTACATGCTCTTGTTTAGCGGAAATCTGACGAGTCTATTGACCAGAAAACTAAACGCGGACATTTTTTGTTGTTCGCAGTGGTGCGAATCAAACGTGATGAATCTGTTGGAATTAGTTTCCTTTGTGTAGATGTCTATTTCTAGTTTATTGTCATTGCGTATGGCTAGAGTATCTAGAAACGGAAGGCGATTGTTCACTTCTTCTTCAATAGTAAACTTGATCGTGGTAAATTTTGAGTTCAGTTCTGCTAGAAAATCTTGTATGTTTCCTTTGTTGGTATCAAACACCGCGAAAATATCATCATAGACGTGTCTTTTGTGTCAAAAAACAACTTAAAGAATCTCTTAGAGAATCCCAAAGATAAACCGGAGATGATAAAAAGGTCTGGAATATACCAAATCGCATGCAATGATTGTGAGAAAGTTTATATTGGACAAACAAAAAGGAGTATCGAAACGAGGTTCAAAGAACATATTAGACACTATCGTTTCGACAAACCTGAACTATCAAGCGTAGCAGAGCATATGGTAAAATCCGGACATAAGATTGATTTAAAAAATCTGACACTACTTAAAAGCGTGAACTCGTATAGAGAATTAGACGCGTACGAAACGATATGTATGAAAAAGAACGGAAACTTATTGAACAGAGAACCACCCCCAATTGCACACTCGAGTTTGATGGATTTATTACCATAGGCCCTGTTAAAGATACGGTTCGCTTTCGGTCCATCCTTTCCCGAAAAAGGCATTAGACCACCGAGTAGATTGTAAATAGTCATATGTTTTAGAAATTTTAGAACCTGCGTAGAAAATAATTTGCATGTGTGATACAGTTTTTACTTTCAGTCGGTAACATGGTTGACAATGAGAGTCCACGTGCTCTCGAAACGCTGCGTTCCGCATAATTAATTAATTTGTGTGAGTGGAGTTTACTGCTATACCTGTGAATTGTACAACCACACGGTCCTTGCAATCGTTAATTGATTAAAAGTTGGGTTCTTGAATCTTTAAATTTGTTCAATGCGCTCAACACCACTCATTTCACGATTTCATCGTTAATACATTTCGCAAGTCTTTTGGAAGCAAGTAAGATTGGCGATGACGGTTCAAACTCTTCCATTGCAGGTACCATCACATTCACCACAGAATCTTGGTCCAGCAAAGTGAACGGTACATTACATAGAATAAAATAAACACCTACATCAAATATCAATTTGTCGCTGTATCCTTTGTCACACAAATGTTACTGACCCCTAAATTAGAATTGTTTATATAGGAAAAATTGCAGTTTGAAGAGATTGTATAATATAATGGACTATAGTGCAATGTAGTGTGGTGTGATGCAATATTGTCTAACACAATGTAATATAAAGTAATAATGTACAATGTTGTATAGTGTTTTCTATGTTTTTGAAATTTTGATTTCCGATTATGTTTTGTTTTTGGCACTTCGATAACGTGAAATATTTCATAAGGAAATTAAAAGATGTTCTAAGTAAAATTATAAAATTTTAAAGAATTATTTCCACCGTTAGCCCGCTGTGAAGTATTTTTCTTTTCATTTATTTAAAGTATCACATCATATATCAAGCCTTAGATTACGTTACATGTTTAGAAACCAAAGGAAAATAGTCCATAGATGAAGTATAAATCGTTACTTTATTCTGCGAGATAGTATAAATTTTTAATCTTTTTTTGTGATTATTATTTTTGGTGTCTGCGAAAACGCGCAAACCATAGACAAAAAATGGATGCCTTTTCCAGTGTCTTTGCGAGTGTGTATAAACCTAGTGTTCAAAATGTATCTTTCAACTCTTTTCTCAATTATAATAATTTTTGTGTTCATGCCTTCTCTGAATTAGATGTGGAGAACAGTATAGAGAGACTTAAATCTAATATGACAACTGGAGATGATGGAATACCGAGCTTATTTGTACGTGATTGTGCTCCTGTTCTGTCCTATCCACTGTCAACTATATTCCACCTAGCGATAAGCACGTCAACTTTTCCAAAGGTTTGGAAAATTAGCAGAATTACCCCCGTATTTAACAAAGGAAACCGATCTAACATTGCTGATTATAGGCCTATAAGTATACTGCCCAATTTCGCTAAGGTATTTGAACATTTGCTTTACAAAGAAATATCTACCTGCATAACTCCTTTCATATCTGAGCATCAGCACGGTTTTGTTGCAGGTAGGTCGACGATCACTAATTTAGCATGCATTGGCCAATATCTTAGTGAAGCGCTTGATAAGCGAAAGCAGGTGGATGTTATTTACGTAGATTTTTCTAAAGCGTTCGACTGCATTAACCACGAGATGCTACTACAAAAAATGGATAAATTTGGTTTTGGTGTGGGTTTCCTGACGTTGATTAAGTCTTACCTTACTGGAAGGGAGTGTTATGTCTACTACAACGGTTATTCCTCTACGCCGTTTTCTCCAACATCGGGTGTTCCTCAAGGTTCAAATCTTGGACCACTTCTCTTCAATTTTTATATAAATGATTTACTATCTCTCTTTACGTGTCACGTCTTAGCATACGCAGATGACGTAAAGATATTTAATACTGTTGGTAGCATTTTCGATTGTAAACATTTACAAGACAATCTTCTTCGCATTAATACTTGGAGCAAGGTCAATTATTTCCCTCTGAACATCAACAAGTGTACTGTGGTTTCCTACAATAACACTCACACTACTTTACACTATAACTACCAGATTAATGATGCAGCCATACAACGCAATATCAAAACTTTGGATCTTGGTGTTTTGTTTGATAATAGACTGTCATTTACGGAACATATTTCGTCCATGTGTTCATCTGCTTCCAAAACTCTCGGTTTTGTCATGCGTTCTTGCAGGCATTTCTCAGACTTAGGTGTAATGAAACGTTTATATTATGCCTACGTTCGTTCTAAGCTTGAATACGCCTCCATTGTTTGGTATCCCCGTTATTTACACCAAGAGCTTATGATCGAACTCGTTCAAAAGAAATTTCTAAAATATCTCTCCTTTCGAATGGACAATGTGTATCCTGCAAGAGGTATCGAGTATTATAGCTTACTTGTTGAGCATGGTTTTCTATCTCTTGCTGACCGCCGCGAGCGTAACAGTGTGGAGTTTCTTTGCAGGATCCTGAAAAATACTATCGACTCGCCAGCCCTTCTAGCGCAAATAAACTTTACCGTACCTACTCATCATACTCGCTACTATAATATATTTCAAGTACCTAGAGCTAATACCAACATTTTGCTTAAGGCACCTCTCAGTCACATGGTGAGGAACGCAAACAAACGGGATCTGGAGCCATTTTTGCGAGTCTTTCTTTTTTTTGTTTCATTATTATATACATTTTCAGCATGTTATTATTGTAGGCAACACGATTTTAATTATTTTATTTTAAATAAGAATTGTATTGTAATTTGTCCTGTAATTGGCCCTTGGGCTGTTGGGCAATAAAGGATTATTATTATCATTATTAAAACCACCACTGGAATACAGCGATAACGTGACTTGACGTAAAGTCTATATCTTCAGCGAAAATTTACCTGCTTGTTATTTCTGAGGCAGACGTACATATGCGAATTCAAATTCTCCGGTGGAAGAAGATATCGATTCGTCTTTCTCCCGCACCCTCGTTATTTTTACCTTTTCCAAATCACAGCGACCATCCGCAACATGAGGTTATTTATATACACAGAAATTTTCAAGGCTATCCGCACCGACCTTGAACTTTCTCCGTGGCACACCTTGTGTCGCACGGGCGAAACTTATCTCTTTATTTATTGCTACCGTTCGTCTCGTTTACCGCTAAATTTCCCCCGTATAAACTCCGGACGTGTTTACTGCATCATAATAAAGTCCAACTTTTTTTGTCTGACTAATTTCGATTATTGTAGCGTATATCTTATCGACCCGGATCTTAACATGAATTATTAATTCTATATCCAGTACGCGCAAGGTAAACGAGGAGTTTTATGACACTGTTTAAGACATTATAGTTTGTTCAATCCGACATGTTTACTCGATTCCTGATCTACAGTCGTTAATTAACTCGACACAAGGGGAATTGCAAAGACAGTAATACACAGATAAAAAAGGGGTGATGCATTCGTACATCTTTCAATTAACCCTACCTGGATATTAAAACTTTTTAGCTATTAAATTTTAGTACAATGTATTCACAACAGAGCTTACGCTGAAAAAAATTATCATATCTATTAATACCTATTGTAACGGATCCGTGGTTCAGTGGTAAGAGGTCCAGCGCTTGAATTTGGCAATTCAGGTGTCGTGCGTTCGAAATTAGCTTTCGACGACTACAGTGGCGGTACTTTTCGGTCTGACTCGGTATGTTTTCCGAGTCACCATTCGCCGTTGGGAAAATAATTAACAACGCTTCACGCTTTACGACGAGGGGGTGCAGTAACAAGGCCATGGAACACTTTACACGCACTTTCCTACTCCTTAAGACTCCTGAGGTTATGACAAGCTAAAAAGAAACCATCGATATATAAAAGAAAAGACTCCTTTGAGATTTCAGCATTGCCTAAGTGCATTTGGACTCCTTAGCTGCTAACAATACGCAATGCGTTTGATGATGTTTCCCATGCTACACTTTGTAGTGGGGTTTCTAAATTATCTTGCAATTCTATTCTCTTTCTCTGATCGTTTAATTGTTTTCTTATTCCATTGGAGACACATTTAAGTTATTTGTTACTGGATGGAAAAACATTGCTACTGCCCCATCTAATTTTGATTATCTTTTTTTTTGGTACCTTTCTTTAATTAATTGATAACAATTGCAATGCATATTAGTTTTCTTTTAAAAGACATAACGTTATATAGAATTCCTATGGTTTATAAGGTTGGCATCTACTTCCCTGAATTGCAGTAAAATTTGCGGTGCACTAAGAGGAATGAAGAATTTATTCCAAAAGTCCTTGCAGTGTTAAGAAATAAAACATTAGTTGAGTCAAATCAAAGTTAAACGGATGATAGTGCAATTTCTAAAGCAAGCACTTTTCTATTGTTGTTCGTCTAAGGTTGATTCAACAAAAAAAGAGTGTTGGAGATCTTTGAAGAATTTTAACCTATTGACTTAATGATATAACACATGGGCTGAAAGTCCCGGGCCTAACAAAGAAAACACTTTTTTTTTGGTTCAAAATTAGCTTTATTCATTAACGCAATCTCCATCAAGAGCAACGCAATCATTCCAGCGCCGCTCTCACATTTCAATACCACTTTTGTAGAACGATTTATTTTTTGCATCAAAATAGGCCTCAGTTTCAGCGATAACCTCTTCATTCGTGCGAAATTTCTTACCGGCGACCATTTTTTTGAGGTCTGCAAACAGCCAGTAGTCGCTGGGAGCCAAATCTGGCGAATACGGTGGATATGGGAGCAATTCGAAGTTAAATTCATGTAGTTTTGTCATTGTTTTGATTGACTTGTGACACGGTGCGTTGTCTTGATGAAACAATTTTTTTCTTTGCCATATGCGGTCGTTTCTTTGCAATTTCGGCCTTCAAACGCTCCAATAACGCTATATAATATTCACTGTTGATGGTATTTCCTTTCTCAAGATAGTCGATGAATATTACACCACGCACATCCCAAAATACCGAGGCCATAACCTTTCCAGCCGATTGTTGTGCTTTCGGGCGCTTTGGACGAGGTTTACCAGTTGCTGTCCACTCAGATGACGATCGTTTTGATTCCGAAATGAAGTGATGGATCCATGTTTCATCCATTGTCACATATCGACGCAAAAATATTCCGGTTTGTTACGTTTAAACATGGCCAAACGCTGCTCAGAATCATCAACACGTTCTTGTTTTTGGTCAACAGTGACCAAACGCGGCACCCACTTTGAACAGAGCTTTCTCATAGTCAAATGCTCATGCAATATAAAGCCAATACGTTCTTTTGATATCTTTACGATGTCAGCTAACTTACGCAACTTCACTTTTCGATCATTCAAAACGATTTTGTGGATTTTTTTGATGTTTTCTGGTGTTACCGCCTCATTTGGACGTCCACTGCTGTCTGCATCATCGGTGTCTCTACGACCACGTTTGAAGTCAGCAAACCAACGTTTTATTGTTGTTTCTGTTGGAGCGGAGTCCCCATAACACTTTTCAAGCCATTGCTTCGCTTGAACGGTATTTTTCCCATCAAGATGCAGTAAAATTAAAACACGAAATTGTTTTTGATCCATTGTTTTGAAGATAACAAAAGTAGTGTGACTCTTAGCACAATAACTCACAAACTAATAAATAGAATATCATGAAATTTTAGCAGCTGTCTTTTGAAGGTTAGTACTAACTGAGAGATAGGTGACTGTAATAAAACTAGCGTCATCTATGTGTTAGGCCCGCGACTTTTCAGCCCATGTGTTACATGGGTAAATCTCCTCTCCCTATGCGCTACCCCTGATCCCGTTACAGTAAAACTACACTGGCTCTACACTAATGGATATGATCCATCGGAACCGTAACATTACAACAGCCTCCTGCAAATATTTCCGATCACTGCAAACCAGCTCTTTACAGCTTGCACTACTTTATAATTACTGGAAAATTTTGCCCCACGTAAGATTTCTTTTAATTTGGAGAATAGCCTCTCACCACTAGAGGCCAGATCCGGCGAAAATGGCGGGTGCTCCACTAATTGAAAGCCGGCTTGGTGTGTAGCAGCCACGGCAATACCAGATGTATGGTTGGGAACATTATCCTGATGGAGCAGCACACCGTGCCTTAACTTTCTCCGGCGTCTCGCAATTTTGAAATCAATTGTGCGTAGTAGGCCCTTGTAATGCTCTATCCCTTTTACAAATAGTCAATCAGGATGATTGCTTGAGCATCCCAAAACACAGATAGCAAAATCTTCCCAGCAGGCGGACTTTAAATTTCCGTTGAGGAGGAGAACCATGATGCACTCTCCGCTTTGCTCTTTGGTCTTGGAATCATAATGGCGCATCCATGACTCATCCATGGTCACATACAGACTAAGAAAGTTGTCTTTGTTTGCTTGGTACCTTTCCAAAAGACGCTTACAAATCAACGGCCGATTTCTTTCTTGATCAATGCGGCACCCATCTTGCACTCATCTTTTTCATATCTAATTCTTTAGTCAGTATCTTATGCACCACATGATACGATAAGCCAGTATCTTTCGCAATGTCCTTGATGGGTACTCGTTGGTTTTGCAGTACGATATTGTGTAATTCCAATTAAGCTACTACAGCCAAGTACTGCGATTCACGGGTGTTGTAGTAAGCTGCAGATCACACAAATTAATTATTTATTCGCGATGCAGTGTTCCTAGAACGTGTGGACTCTGATTGTCAACCGAGTTAACAACGGAGTTTGAAACGTCTACAAAATATGGAAATAAAATAAATTCTTTCTATTAAATTGTAACATGTGTATGCTTTAAGAAAGATATTTTCTTAGCATGCATTTCTAGCTTTTACAATTTCACCCTAACATTGACCTTGTTTGTGGAAACGATTCGAAACTCAGCTATTAATCATATGTGACTTTATAGCTTAACCATATTGGCCCGAATATTTATTATTATTCAGTCAACTAAAATAGTTCAAAATTTTTTTGTACATTAAACAAACATTGACAGCGCATTCCTTGCATTTAAAAATAAATAAAGTTAACATTACAGTTCGATAATTAAGGCAATAATTTTTTTCTCTCAGTGTAAACATGAATGGTTCATATACACTGCCGTCCATAAGTTTGTAACCGAGGTCAAATTTCTTTAGGATAATACAACTAATAGGCTAATCCCTATTGTAAATTATTGTAGACAAATATAAAATTGTTACACAAAATCCACAAACTCCAAACATTTAGGTACAAATTTCATCCGAATACATTTTATTGTCCTTTTCCAAGAATACGACCATTGGTTTGACGGGAATGGGTTAGGATATCTGCAGTAATTACTTTCAACTGTCGCAATATTAGATTTCCTTTTAAAATAATTAAATGGACGTCTCAAAACGCAGGAGTATTGTCGCGGTGTTATGGGATAATTCTAATATACTTCAGTTAAATTAAATGCATTCCTATTTCGCTAAACAACTTTTTCCACTAACATGACAGCATAAAACTCCCATTAGCTTTCGCTTTCAAAATTTTACGACTTTTTCAGGTGGATTACAGTGGAATCTAATAGCTCCTTTCTGCAGAATGAAGATTCTCTTCGCTTTACTCGCTATTCCCCAGAAGATACATCTATTTTAACGCAGGTAAGTGCGCAAGGTTGTAAGATATGTCGCTTTTGCTGCCGCATACGTTTGTCTCCCAGTCATAGGGAAGCAGAAATAAATGCAATACAGATTTTATCGTAGCTAAAAATGTCTACAAGGCTTGCATTAGATACCATCATGATTACGGATGAATTTTTATGCATCATCTATTAAGAAATAACTTAATCGCATAGAGAGAGAGACGGAATTTAAAATGTAGTTCAGAAAGATAAACACCCATTATATCGTGATAACCAAGTCTTTAACAGTCGTACAAATATTTATAGGGATGTTCTTAAAACTATAATCCATTATAATCGGGTTGGTTTTACGAGTGTATGAGGATGTTACACTTGGACACATTCATGTCTAATTTGTTCGAAGAACACCACAGGGAGAGAGCAGTGATTTGTTGTTGCAGAAACGTGCAGTCTTCATTTCGTTGAATTCGATAATTTCAGATCATCTGCAAATAACGCCTTTTCACATCTCAAGATATCACAAAGATCATTAATGTACAATAGGAAGAGCAAAGGGCCTAGATTGCTTCCCCGAGGAACTCCTGAGATAGGTATAAAGAAACCTGACTGATAGCCATTACGACACACATACTGTTTTCTATTTAACAGGTACGTCTGGAACAGTGATGTTAGACGTGGGGCAAACCCAACGGCTGCAAGTTTATCCGGTAAAAACCCACGATCAATACGATCAAAAGGTTTAGAGAAGTCCGTATACACGAGATCGACTTGTTCGTTAGTGTTTAAACATTCCGAAAGATACAGTATGGATAAGTTGGTAATCGTTGTTCGGATCTTCACAAAACCATGCTGATATTCTGATAGGGATGGTCGGATTTGTGGGTATACAAGTAATGCTTTAGCAAAGTTATTAATGATCGCTATTGGGCGATAATTTTCAGTAGAATTAACACTTCCTTTTTTTATGAATATTGTAGTTGTTTAACGCTATAGATTAAATAATTTTAATACGCATGTACCCAGGAACAAGGAAGAGGCGTTCGCAGATATGTAAGTGTTCTTTTTTTGTGTTAGGTGAATCTTAAGAAGGTAATATAAATACATGTCTACAATCCTACATGCCGATGTTATAATAATTACATCTGCGTATACTTTCACTAGCCAATGCTGACCGCAAGGATCCGCTGTGTGTTCCTTTTGTTCTTCCGCAGTCTTTCGATAGTCGAGTTGAATAAATAAGTACATGACGTTAAAACACGTATGGTAAGATTCGTAATGCCATCATCGCTTTCATCGATTTAATAGATGGTTTTCGCGAAAAGGAACTTGCATATCTTTGTCGATTGAGAGAGTCAACGAGGTGTATTGAGGATTTCATGGCTAGACTAATCGTACGATCATACATATGTACGTATGTCTAATGCGATACGTGTAAAATCTAAAATAAATACCATTGAAAAATCTATGTTCGTGTTGCTCATAATACGCAGAGAATTATAAGCTTTCCAGGTGTGTCGGGAAAATTGTGTATACTCAGGTCAATTGCACATTTTTCTTATTATGTAAGAACTTTGAGATAAATACGCTATAATTATTTACTGCAAGAATCCACCTGTATTTATAGGCCATGTTGTATATTTACGAACCGCCATTAGTAAATTCAACAGTAGTTTTTGACTTCCCGTAGTGCTACATACACATTTATATCTAAGAACATTAATAGAACATAGACTGGAATCAGCTTAAACATTAGGTAATTTTTTTTTTCAACTCCAGTATAAAACTTTTAAAATTCCATACATATTTTGAGAAAGAAAGTGTGGTTAAGTTGTTAAAGGATTTCGTAAATGTATGTTGGTCGCGTTAAGAAGTATTTACAGTCAAAACTTTTAAGGTTTTCTTCTGTTTTACAAATTTTAATTATTCAGATTGCTTAAACTAAACTTGATGTTCGTTTTAACTTTTAGAATATTGTTTAGAGCCAAGAAAAAGAACTTCTGCACTCAATGTTACTATTTTCCATACGTGCATACATCTTTCTAAGGGCTCAATGATAGCATATGATAGCATAACTAAGAAAAGATATATTTTGCTTCTTTATCTTTCAGATGTTCAAATTTTCCAATATTCAGAAAAACAAGTTCTAAGCAAAACTGTAGTAATCAATATTTTAAATATCTACTTCGATTAAATAAAAGGTGAAGACTTACGTTAGGATAGTTAGCAGATATTCCAGGTAATCAGTAATAAAGACTGGTATTGGTTAATGTGAGATCCATAAATATTTCTGTAAACTAATGCTAATGCTTTCAAATAACAAACTGTAGTGAAATTCCCCTTCGCGGACACCCCTCTTACACGGACACCTCCCTTAAGCGGACAGTTTCTCGTGGTCCCGACCGGCTCTCATATAATTTCCATTGTATTAACTCTTTCTTGGACGGACATTCTCTTGAACGGACGCGGACACGAGAAAATGTTCTCTTAACCGGACAAAAAATAAAATAAAAAAACGCCTTGTCTTATTGTTATATCGAGAGTATTGTTATTGCATTTCTCAATCGCGCCGCGCGCCAATTTCGCTGGGACTTCCCCGAGTAAACTGGAGATTTACCGGATTTAATCTTTCGATACAAACGCAGCCTATGTCGTGCATTTCTGCCTGGCGTGAATTAGGGACTTCCCCAAGTTGGTCGGGGATTTACCGTTTTTATTCTTTGGGTGTACACTTTCGATTGAATTTGCTTTCAATATTAGTCTGATGTCTATGCGGACAAGACACATTCATTATAGAAATGGCTCCAAATAGAAAAATTCTCACGCTTAAACACAAAATTGAGATTGTTGAAGTGTATAATATCAACAACATCAAGAGATGATGGATGTCTGTTGTAAGTAAACATCGTACTCTTAGTGCAACCCAGCTTCGAAGAATTTGCTGCTACCGTTGGTAGGCGGCTAGTGTCAATACAACTCTTAACTTCGGGAAGCGCAAAAAGAATTCGTCTGCGTAGCTCTGGCTTATATACCCTAAACCTTTGCTTTACACCCTGATGCAAAGCATAAAAAAGTTTGTGGAATATGGGGTTATGAGCGTCTAAATTGAGGCGGGTATTATAGTCTAGATTTTGAGTTCTGATTTGGCGCACGCAATAACTTAAAACTCTTTCGGGGAAGACCTAGCTAAGAAAGTATGGATTCAATGGTATGGGCTGAGGTAATAATGAATTCACTGCAGAGTTTAATAGCGGATCTGTTCGGTAAAAATTGGAATAAAGCAGCTTAGCAGACTTATTCCCAATTTCAATCTGAAACAGTCGATTATCAATAAAACGCAAATTTTCAATAGACTATTTAATCCGGATGCTTGTAAGCGTCATTACTATCAATCAAACTTTAGGCTATATTACGTTTCTTACTAATAAGAGTCCTTTTTTCTATAATGCCTGGAATAGATATATTATATGTGAAATTTCAAACTAGGGAAATTGATTCCCTTATTGGCAATAAATCTATGTTATGCTTTGAAACTCAAGTTATCTCCAATCAGAAGTAATATCACGAACACTCAGGGTACCAGTGACAGTCGGCTCAATGCTTTTGAAAATTCACGCTCTGCCAGTGCTACCTTGCTCGGGAAATTATCCCGACATGAATGCAATTGAGAACGAATAGAGTGTTCTAAAATAACGCGCGTATTTGAGAAGAAAGACTACAAAAGAGCAATTCGTAACAAATATTGAGGATGTGTGGCAAAATGAGGCTACAATTAGAGATAGCATTACCGCTGGCATATACAGCATACTAAAAAGAATAAAAGCAATTACAAAAACCAAAGGAGGCATTACAAAGTAGTTGTATGGCTGTGCCGAGGTCTGCAAACAATTCGGAATAAACTTATGCTTTCACAATACGTTTTTCATTACATATTTTAACAATATCAACAAAGAAATATCTACCTGCATAACTCCTATCTGAGCATCAGCACGGTTTTGTTGCAGGTAGGTCGACGATCACTAATTTAGCATGCATTGGCCAATATCTTAGTGAAGCGCTTGATAAGCGAAAGCAGGTGGATGTTATTTACGTAGATTTTTCTAAAGCGTTCGACTGCATTAACCACGAGATGCTACTACAAAAAATGGACAAATTTGGTTTTGGTGTGGGTTTCCTGACGTTGATTGAGTCTTACCTTACTGGAAGGAAGTGTTATGTCTGCTACAATGGTTATTCCTCTACGCCGTTTTCTCCAACATCAGGTGTTCCTCAAGGTTCAAATCTTGGACCACTTCTCTTCAATTTTTATATAAATGATTTACTATCTCTGTTTACGTGTCACGTCTTAGCATACGCAGATGACGTAAATATATTTAATACTGTTGGTAGCATTTTCGATTGTAAACATTTACAAGACAATCTTCTTCGCATTAATACTTGGAGCAAGGTCAATTATCTCCCTCTGAACATCAACAAGTGTACTGTGGTTTCCTACAATAACACTCACACTACTTTATACTATAACTACCAAATTAATGATGCAGCCATACTACGCAATATCAAAACTTTGGATCTTGGTCTTTTGTTTGATGATAGACTGTCATTTACGGAACATATTTCGTCCATGTGTTCATCTGCTTCCAAAACTCTCGGTTTTGTCATGCGTTCTTGCAGGCATTTCTCAGACTTAGGTGTAATGAAACGTTTATATTATGCCTACGTTCGTTCTAAGCTTGAATACGCCTCTATTGTTTGGTATCCCCGTTATTTACACCAAGAGCTTATGATCGAACGCGTTCAAAAGAAATTTCTAAAATATCTCTCCTTTCGAATGGACAACGTGTATCCTGCAAGAGGTATCGAGTATTATAGCTTACTTGTTGAGCATGGTTTTCTATCTCTTGCTGACCGCCGTGAGCGTAACAGTGTGGAGTTTCTTTGCAGGATCCTGAAAAATACTGTCGACTCGCCAGCCCTTCTAGCGCAAATAAACTTTACCGTACCTACTCATCATACTCGCTACTATAATACATTTCAAGTACCTAGAGCTAATACCAACATTTTGCTTAAGGCACCTCTCAGTCACATGGTGAGGAACGCAAACAAACGGGATCTGGAGCCATTTTTGTGAGTCTTTCTTTTCTTTTGTTTCATTATTATATACATTTTCAGTTATTATTGTAGGCAACACGATTTTAGTTATTTTATTTTAAACAAGAATTGTATTGTAATTTGTCCTGTAATTGGCCCTTGGGCTGTTGGGCAATAAAGGATTATTATTATTATTATTATTAAAATCGCTATTTTAGCAGGTGGGCCTAATAAATTGGACAGGGACTGTAATCACCCACAGTAAATGGTATTAGTATTCGCAAAATTTGCAACCCCCACATTTTCTAAGCACAAGCCACCACTGCTGATTAAGATCGTATTTTCGAATAGAAACAATTTTAAGAAATAGTCGCTTCCTTTATTACATCTTCCACAAGAAAAAAAACCTCGACTTTTAATTTTCAAAGTAAGTCATTAGCAATATCACCTCTAGATAATTCTTAAGCATTTAAATGCTACTAAGCTTTTAGCTCTTGGTGCTTGTTCCAAAGGTTCTTTTTAGGCCAATAAAAGCAGCTACGGTGTCATTCTGTTTTTAGCTTTCAATCGCATGCAATATTAACATGGCATATAAAATCTTCTAGTCGATTCTTGCTACTTACCTATGCAAATGCATGCGACCAGTCGAGATAATACTATCCCAAATAGAAGAAAGAAAAACTGACATTGGATCGAAGACTTCGCTTTCGTTATAAAAGCAAACAAACACTTCTGTATAAACAGTAAGTGATAATGATAGCGTACACATGCATATATCTAGATACGCATTCTGTGCATGTAGGAGACAAACGAGTACATTCACCAATTGCATAATCATCACATATCGGCCACCTGTCCTTTCAATACACGCACGCCGTTCAACTTTCGCCTATCGCGTAAAATTATTCGAAAAAGTATTGCGTTCAAGGTTATTTTCTACGTGAGGAAAAAGAATAGATAATCACCATTTTCTTCTTAACTGAAGCAGAGAGAACCCTTCGGTTAAAAGAAGATAAACGCTATCGCAGCATGAGGGAAAGGTACTGAATGATCTCACGATTTTTCATGTTCGAATGGTAGATTTTATGACACCGCGCCGTATCGATTACTGTCATTAGATCATTGGGCGTAGATAAAGGTAGTTAATTTTCAAAAGAATTGTGTAAGTGGCCACAATGTGCGAAATTTAATCATTGAGGTGGCTTACGCTTTCGTATGTATAGGCTTTGCAGTTCAAAAGAGAAGGAAAAATCAGCCGCAAGACAATAAGTAAGGAAACTACAGAAGGAGTAGTATTACGGTGTTAATTTACCTTATACAATAAATCGAATGCTGTGATTGAAATGTGTGGTTCAACCTGTAGCATGTGGTAAACTAGTAAGACGGATATTGCAATAATAAAGACCCACGCAGCACGAACGTAACAATCAATCACTCTAACAAAAGAATATGGGATATATCCGGAACGTTATTCGACTTATTCACACCTGAGGTGTATTTGATATATATGGAAATACAATACTGCTTGGCAGGACTAGCTTCTGTTGTTTGGACTTCTTTTATATGGATTATTGAGTTGGCTAAATATTTTACAAATGCCATTCTGGTAGAAATCATATTTTAGTACAAGAGTCACCTGGCAGTTGGAAGATTGTTTCCTTACTAAGCAGTTAGAAGTTGTTAACAGAAAATGTGAAACTCCAAATCCACGCGGATATTCGAATTATTTTAGGCAGCACAACGGAGACAAGGTTATAATTTAAATAATAATCTAATTTGAAAACAAATAATTACATTCTTTAAGTAAAGTGTCAAAATAATAATTCTGCGTCCACCAGTGTAGAGGAAATTTGCGTCATAGCAGGCTGTTATTATAATATAACCCTTCAGGCGGAATTAATTTAGAAGTCTCCAGCGAAAATTTACTAATTACATGCATGGAAATTATTCGGCGGCAGAGAAAAATGACGGTCCGACACAAGGCGTCGATTTGACTACGTTCCAGTATGACGACGACCGTTGTGTAGTTTACTTTAGTACAGTGGAGGCGGTATTCTCAGAAGCAATACCGGGGAATAAAATTGGTTATTTCTTTAGGAGGAACTCCGAATCACTTACCCTAAGTATAAATATAAATATATTTGGTTCTATTGTTTTCTTTTTGTATTTAGGTGGAGTAAAGATTCTTTCGATATTTTTTTTTTTGATTGGTAGATTTTGGATTTATGAAACTGTCAAAGATAGGAGTAAAATAGTTGCCATTATTGATGCAATAGTTAACCGGGATAAATGGGTATGCCCTAATATTCAGTTAGGAAGGAAACCTCTTCCTCATTCTGAAGAAATACCTATTCCAACGTTCAGTAATTTACGTATGCTTCCGGAGGACGACTCAGATACATCGTCTGACGAGGTGCAGTTCCAAAAAGGTGAAGGTGATAGTGATTTCGAAGGGCCATTAGGGAGTCCCTAACGCTTCAGCCAACAAGAGGTTAATGATATTGTTGGAGATCTGAACCTCTCAAAGGAGTCGAATTGCTTCCTTCCAGATTAAAGAAAAAGGTGTGTCCAGCTAGTAATATTACATTTTATCGTACTAGAGAGGAAAATCTGCTGCCGTATTTCTCTAAAGAAAACAACTTAGTGTATTGTAAGGATATAAGAGGTCTCTTGAAAAAAAAAATGGAGTTAAATGAATACACACCAAGTGAATGACGTCTTTTTATTGACAGTTCATCTTGAAGTTTAAAATGTGTGCTTTTACACAATGGTAATAAACATAGTTCTATACCTATTGGATATTCCACCACTACGAAAAAGGAAAACGAAGCAATATCATTGGTGTTGTAAAGTATTAAGTATGAAGAGTGGGTGATATGTCTCGATCTAAATATACTAAACTTTCTCCACGGGCAACAAAGTGGTTGCACAAAATATCCTTGTTTCTTATACTTTTGGGATAGCAAAGCTAAGGTCCAGCGCAGAATTACCAGAAATTGGCCTTTAAGAGATGTTTTAGTTCACGGAGAACACAACGTTCTTAACGAACCGTTGGTCGACAGAAACAAAATCATCTTTCCACCACTGCATATCAAGCTTGGACTTATGAAGCAATTTGTTAAGGCTTTGCCTCGAAATGAACTGTGTTTTGAGTATTTGAAACAAAATTTTCCAAGAGTTAGCACAGAAAAACTGAAGGCTGGAATTTTTTATGCTCCTCAGATAAGGCAACTTTTAAATAACCCGCAGTTCACGAAATTAATGAACGAACGTGAGTCTAACGCCTGGTGCTCTTTTGTTGAAGTTGTTAAAAATTTTCTTGGAAATCATAAAGCAGGAAATTACGTCGAATTATGGATGCTTTCTAACCTTCACGTGCTCAGATGTAACATGAGCATCAAGATTCATTATCTTCACATATATCTAACTGTCATATGTAACTGGAAAATTTAAAAATTCTGCTCGAAATTCATATATACATGATTGCAAAGAGTACAAGCATATTCCATTTTTTAGTTTTATACTATTTCTATAATTCCGCTGCTCACTACAAACAGGATATTTTGAAATAATAATTTCATGGCTTGCTAGAAGGTAAATTTATATAATTATATAGTATATATAGTCTTTCTTCGACTCGCGATGTTTGAGCAGATGGTCCCTCCTGGTCTAATAATGTCGAGGGCTCCAACTGTCGTTCGTCCAAGTATGTATTGCCGTCATTCTTTCACACGCTGTTCTGTGCAATTATATATTTTATTTTCCTTTGTACGTCTCATATTTTTTATTTGATTTGTCATTTATTTAAATACCAACATGAAATTCATATTACAATATTTCTGTAGATTCCACAACTTTACTATGGTAGTAACAATTATCGTCATGCCCCCAATAATTACAGCACTGTTAAAATTGGTCGTTTGAATTTAACTCTCGATAATAAAGAGATTAAAGACTTGTAACGAAATTGCGTACATCCGATTTATAGCAGTATACATTTACATAAATTCGAATTAATTAAATACTGAATCGCAGCATTAATCCTTCAGAAATATTCTGTATACATGCACTTGCGTTTGTATGGATATTAAAAATGTCAAACAATTGTGCATGCGTAAGTTGCGTATATAAACTTTAATTAATTTATGTTAAAAGGATCGGTTTCAAGGTTCCAAATGTAAATGTTTGTCGTACGTATGGATACACATGCACACATATGTTGGGAAAACGCCCTGTTCATGAAAATCCGCTTTATCCGTTTGTTTTTTTACATCTCGATAATGGAAAAATTCTTATTAACCACGCCTAGGTAATTATATCTGCAACTCTGAGACATTTCTTTCGTTGTTCTTTCGGCCCAAGCTCATTATTAAATGCAAATATACATTCACATACAGAACCCGTTGAAATAAAAAAAGCATAACGTGATTTATAATGACACGATTTAATTAGTCGTGTTTAAAAGTAGACTGAGAAAAAGTAGTTGTATAAAATATAGTCATGCAGAAGGTATGTATATATGTTTATACACATTTAAGTGGTGTGATTTAACATTTTTGTTATTTCAAAAATAATAATAATAATACGAGGGTGAAGTGAAAAGTTCGGTATTTAACTATGAGATGGCGCTGTGTGAAAGCAATTTTTGACTTTATTGTAGGGCTGGTTGTTTCGATGACATACGTGTTAAACTTTATGTCGACTTGTCAAGTAATTCGTGTGATCAAATATCTGGGGAAACTTTCGCCCAAAGAAATTCATGCTGATATGGTAAATGTGTTAGGCGAGGATGCTCCTTCGTTTAAAACTGTGTATAAGTGGGTGAATGAATTTAAAAAAGGTCGTACAAGCGTAAATGACGATCCCCGTTCTGGACGCCCAAAAACAGACACTTTTGAAATTCGTGGAAGCTGATCGCCGATCAACATTGAAACATATTGCTAAGGTTACGGGCATCTCTAGAGACCGGGTGACGTACATTTTAAATATTAAAATACACGTGTCTAAGCGGTGTGCGAGATGGGTGCCGTGCTTGCTCGCACCACCGTAAAAACTCTAACGCGTGGAACGTTCTACAACCATTTTAGAAAGGTTTCGCCAAAATCCAAATGCGACGAAACGTGGATTCACCACTACACACCGGAAAATAAACACCAAAGAAGACCAAAATCATTCTATCGGCAGGAAAGGCGAGGGCTTGCGTTTTCTGGAATGCGAAGCGAATTTTGATTATCAGTTACCTTCCAAAGGGACAAACGCAAAAGGCAAAACCTGATGCCAGACCTGGCCCCATCCGACTATCACCTATTCGCATCAATGGAGCACGCGTTCGCAGAGCAGCACTTCAGCAATTTCGAGGAGGTTGGAAAATAACACGACGAATGCTTTGCGGTAAAAGGCACCCATGAAGGATGGGTGAAATATGTAGAAGCTGTTGGCGAATATTTTGAATACAAAAAAAAATAATTTCTCGACGAAAATTATGTGTTTCCTTTTAGCAGAAAATCGGTGTTTATATAACTTTCGGCATGTTCAACACGTTGGCAAAGGGGTCATTGATTTGTAGAAAAACATGTTTCCTGTTGGCTTCTTACCAATTTTAGGTTCTTACGCAATATTCTATCTGCACTCCTTCTATGAAAAATAAAATAAGACAGTTTCATAAAGTAAGGTAGCAATGTTTAAAATAAATCAAAATGTTACAATTTCCTTATAAAAATTGATCATTTTTTTATTGTTTCAAAAAATCATGATCTTTATCAATTCTACAATGTTGAAAGCCAAAGCTCTATAGCTGTCGTAATAATTACCATTGTCATTAAATGCTTGTCCCCGATCCATGTAGTAAATTGTTCAGCAGTAAATAATGATAGGAACAAAGCCTTAATTAAGTTGATTGATGATCTCCAAGCGACGCTAAACAGTAGTTAATACAATATTATAGGGTCGATATTAGAAAGTAAAGAGCTTATTAATCGATTTATGTAATCCGCAAGTTCCTCATATGCCGACGTAGTACGTGAAGCGTATTCATCGAGTAGCCTTCTAACGCTCTACGTTTCGCATTGCATAGGATAAGGGTCAGAGGTTGTACAGCGACGTTTAGAAAGTAGCGAATGCCGTTGACGGACATTGTCACGCTGACCTGTCTTATGACATGCACACGTACGTACGCATTTATCGCACCTCTATCCGCAACTATTTTAATTAAGCGCGTGATCGCGATACTTAATTCACTTCGCTTGCAATATCGACGCTGTGTTTTAGATGACGATTTCTGTTAGAGAATTGCGTGCGTGGTAATTGTTCCATTTACTTTCTTAAGTGGGATAGTTGATGGCATTGCAAATGAAATTCGTTTCTGATTTAATAATAGATCTAATTGCGGTTGCGTAACGTCCTCGAAAGGTAAGATAATCGCAGAATACTGTCCTCTATTTTTTTTTTTTCGTTTTTGGAATCCAGTTGATGCGGTTATATATCGTTATCGGTTTACCATCGCTACCATCAATTTAGATCAATTGATAGAACTCACGCCCGCTAATGTAAATGTTTGCTCTTATTATTATTGAGGCTCTGACTATTCTTATAATATCCTCCAACACCATTCCTCTTAATTAATGTTAGCTGGAATGGGGTCACAAATTAATTCATATTTTTTTTATTTATAACCGTCCATGGTAACTAAAATCTGGCATATTGAAGCACTATTTCTCTGCGTACACTACCGGCAAAAAGTGCTCACCTACGCTAAAAATATTACTAAAACAAGCCAAAAACTAATTATAAAATAAATCTTTATTCTGAACTGCAATGTGCTTACTAACTTGCTAAAGGCAAGGCTACACAATCTTGGCACTCTCTCTAGCAGCTTTGCCAGTGTTAGTGATTCTATTTTCCCCCACATATCCTACAGTTGCGCCCAAAGTACCGTTGTCGAAGTTTCGAGTAGATTTTCTAACCTGTTAGTCAAGTTCCTCCTACAAAAGCTGGATGGGATTGAGATCTGTATTTTGGGGTGGCCACTTTATGACAACAATTTTCTTTCTGCACTCTAGTCGTTCTAAATACACACAGAATACAGCTGCGAGCAAATGTTAAAGGCAGGGTAACTTTTTTAGCGTTACGATAAGACGAGAATTTCAAAACTAAAAAAAAACACACAATTCAGTTTATCATGTTATTTTATTAAATAAATCAGTATTTAATATTGCCTCCTCTAGCCTTTATTACAGCTTTAATTCTTTTAGGCATAGTAGCTACCAGTTTGTAACATGTTTGTGGGGAAATAGACGCCCATTCCATAAACAGTGTTTGCTTTAGGGCTTCCTTAGAGGCATTGTTGTGTTTACGAACCCTGTCCTTCAATATCTGCCATAGATTTTCAATAGATGAGGGGTCAGGCGATTGTAGGGGCCAGTCCAAAATCTTCACTTGGTTATCAGTAAACTATGTCATTACAGATCGAGTCTTGTGGCAAGGGGCATTGTCTTGCTGAAAGTAATACTCCTCTGAGTCCATATCATAAAATCTGACAATTGATGGTTCGAGAACCTGTTCCAACATCCCGATGCATCATGCAGCCCTCGCACATATGAACTTCCCCTACACCTTGTGCAGACATACACCCCCATATCATAATGCTTCCACCGCCTTGTTTAACAGTAAATAAAATACACTCTGGGGAAAATACTTCGCTGGACCTCCTCCGAACATAACTTGCTCCGGAAACGCTGTGCACCTGCACAGAATAAACGAAGGACGTTAACTTTTTGAATCTTTCTATTTTGGTGAGAAAAGTTGGGGCGCTGAGTTCAATTATGTGTATTACAAGGATTATGAAATATTTTTAAGCACTTACGTCTATATTAGATTCATCGGACCAAAGTACTTTGGCCCAGTCATCTACAGTCCAATGTCGGTACTTCTCTGCCCACGCAAAGCGTTGCTTGCGGTGTAACTCGGTCAGCAAAGGCTTGTGTCGCGGTTTCCGTGCACGTAAATTCGCCGCAGTTAACCTTCTTCTTACCGTATGCACGGAGATTGGTGCGTCTCGTTCAGCGCGGAGCTCTGCAGAAATCGCTATCGCGGATTCGTGCCTATTCCGGAGCGCGATACGCTCTATCAATCGTTCTTCTCGCGCAGTCGTTACACGTTTTCTACCGCTCTTGGGTAGATTATTATACTCTCCAGTCGTTTGGTAGCGACAAATTATGTTTTGCACCGCACAACGCGAACATTTTATTGTCTTAGCAATTTTTATTTGTGACAATCTTTGTTTGTGCAATAAAATTATCTGGCCTCGTAAAGCCTCAAATATTTGGGTCTTTTTTGGCATATTGTGTATACACAAATTTACAAAAGAAGGTCCGCACTCTAAATGAACTTTTGAAACCGACGAACGACGTTTCTTTCTCTACGCACAATATATTACTCAACCTAAAAATTTTAATTTCTGTCCTATATACCTTCGTAATTTATATTTTCTAGGAATTTCTACTTTAGATAACGACCAGGTATAGGTTCGCAGTACCCTTGTTCTAAGAAGCGCTACCTGCTGCGCGAAACACATGTTTGATTAGGGGCCTATAACATTTGCTCGCAGCTGTATCTTTGCAGTATATTTTTGATCATTATCCTGCTGGAACACGAAGTTTTTATCGAATAATCGCGTTCCAGATGAGATGGCACTCCACTCCAAAAAATTTTGACGAAATCGTCGACAGGGGTACTGCCAAAACAATCTCAAATCATGACTGATCCTCCTTCAAGTTTTATTATTGGTGTAATACAGGATTCAAGTTCTCGGTCTCCTTTCGATCTACGGACAAATGTTCTTCGGTTTGAGCCTAGGGTGAGATATTTATTGCATTCGGGGAAGCTACATTGCAACGCCACAAGAAAGAGCCGCACATATCTGGACAGGTATCGACTAACACAAAGAGCGAATAGATTCAAATTTGAATCAGCTAAGTTGTTTAATGTTTTTTTTTAAGTTTTTGCGCTAGTAACAATCTGGGCGCTTTACCAATGACTATAGGAAGTAAATTGATAAAAGTAGATGTAACGGTGAGAAATTGTGTAAGTTAATAAAAGATCTAGAAATAGTAGGATCTCAATCACCAATAGCATTTGTAAATCAAATTCCTATTTGAAAGGTAATTACTAAAGGATTATTGCAATGCCATAACCCACACTAGTGAAATAATGACCTACACGTTGGGTGCCCAATGGGTGTGGAATAATGGTCTAAAGTACCTAGTGAACAAAACATAGAACCAGTAGTCTTATAATTGATATTTTATTCGTTGATGAAAATTGCATGGCTCATATAAGAGAACATATCATAGGTTGCAAATGGAAATGTCTTTCGACAACACCAATATACAAGACAAAGATTTCGTAACCTAAAGTTAATTTAATGTTATAAGTTTGTGGGGTTATGTGATCATATAAAGGTAAAACAATTCCGTGATTTTGTATCCTCTAGTAGTTCCAACGAAGATAGGTTGCATCACTATGGGATCCAAAAATAAACCTTACGACATAAGCATATAACATTTCATATTTACACTTGCCCATGCTAACCGTTTACTATTGTTGCTTTATGTAAAAAAACGGCTTGCGTACAAACTATATTCCTCTGCGTACTTCTAATAGCGCAATGGCCAAGAGGAATATTTAATAGCCCACATTGGCGGTTGTTATTCAAAATTTTTGACGGCCGATACGATCGCAGGTTATGAAACTACGTGTAGATAGGTGTCTATAAATAGATTTCCCATATCAGCTGACTAGATGCATGCATGTATCGTTTGTACGTTCAAGAATAAACGTCAGGCCAGAGCATTCGTGAACGAAACGAAAAAAATGAATCAAAAGAAGGGAATAAAAAGATAGACATCGTTCGCTCGCTTGCTGATTTATGTTAGAAGCAGATAACCTCTACTTTACTGTGATATACGATTCTGCTGGGATGCGCTTGTTTACTGGAGTTACTGTAATATGTAGAATAACACCGTGCAAGAATACGGATAACGAATGCAGAATTAGATTGATAACGTAGTCTCGACAAAGAGAGGCAAGTTTCAGTGCCGCACGGAGAACAACGCGGAGGGGTGAAGCGAGCGGCACGGAGAATCGAGTACCTGTATCAAAGCGCGCCTGTTCAGCATCATTCGACTGGTCGTTGCGAGTTCTCGTCGGTACACACATACTTAGAAAATAGGTACGATGAAATTTTAAAAGTGGTGTTGAGGGTATTGAACAAAAAAAAGTTTCAATAATGTTTGTGAGTGACGGTGCCGCTAGCATGCTTTCCTTAGGCTGATCTCTTAAAGAACAAAGTAAATACTTTAACAGCTCATACGAAGGCAGTACTTCTGAAATCCCCAAAACGTACAAAAGGATTTCACGAACTTTGTCCCCAAGTGCCTAAACTACCACAACCGATTATTACGCGTTGGGGATCATGGCTAAAGGCTGCGTTTTACTATTGCGATCATTTTGACGAGGACTATTGATGGAGGTAACTGGTTTTGGGGTCAAAATGCGCGTAGTAATCGGTTGTGGTAGTCCAGGTACTTGGGGACAAAGTTCCTGAATTCTTTTTGTACGTTTTGGGGACTTCAGAAATACTGTCTTCGTATGAGCCGTTCGTTTCGCTCTTTATTCGATACATTTAATGATAAAAATATTTTAATAGGGACAAAAAAAAAATACGGTCTTTGAAAAATCTCGAATTATGCAGATGGGTAAACATTCATAACTTGCAGCGCAGATAAAAAAAACTTTACAGAAAAAGTTTTAAGTTTTTCGCTTTTACGTTTCGGTAAGCTAAATTAATGCATTAAAATAACAATCACATTGCTATAATTTTTAGCGCAATAATAAATGAAAATTGCAGACTTCATAATCGGTAACAGCATTATAATTTCTAAGTATCGATTTAGGCGATGTTACCGTTGTAGAATCTAAATATAAAACTCGATAATTCACAAATGAAGAGTTCGTCATATAGATATATACATAGATGAGCAATAACTAAAATGAAGTGAGAAATAAACGTTTTTAGCCGATACCCATCGTTACTACAAAATTTATGAAGGAAAATAAGTCAAGACGTCACGTTTTCTTTTCCAAAAAATTCCGCGAATGTAACGGACTTCAGTTGGCCATGGGAGAAGATAGAAAATTACATAAAAAAGTTGTTAGTAAACTGCAAACTACGTTAGGAATACTCAATTGTTAACCTTTAACGTAGGTAGGGGAAATGCATTATTCATTATGAAATTAATGTGATCATTCCTATTCCCTCTCATTTTATTCTAACACAAAACGGTCATTCGATATTCGTGGAATCATCCCAGTCAATGACTTTAGTACCCAATTCCATTATACTTCTTTTGTGCCTGTGAGTTTTTTTTTGTATTTCTTCTATTTATTCCCTGGTGATTTTTACATAGAACCGTCTACAAATTACGTATAAATTTATTTTTTATGTAATTTATAGACTTGATTGCGTAGGTAGAATTTTAGAGATCCTCCTTTAATCCCCTTAGGATAACAAGTAGCTCTCTAAGTTCTTTAAGTGCGATGGGAGAGTATGCCATTCGTAGCACTTCGAAGAGTCTCCACCTATGTACATATTTAATACTGTAAAGTCTTCGTATATTTCTAATTTTCTACTGATAATGTATGGCACTTTTAATTATTCCGTGTTGTGTTGCAAATACTTTAAAAGAGAAGAACTCAAGCGGCTTTCCAGGCCGAAAAGCTCATAACGGAAGTCTATCTGAGAAAATCTGTTTTTCCACTTTTTTTTCTCACATGCATTTTCATGAAAAGTTTTTGATTATTAACTGTTTTTAAATAGTATCTACTGCTGCAACAAATGCGTTTTTTACACGACGATAACAAACGCAAAACAGTTTAAATAAAAATTACAATATCAAGTAAACAACATATAACACATGGGCTGAAAAGTCCCGGGCCTAACACATAGATGACGCTAGTTTTATTGCAGTCACCTTTCTCTCAGTTAGTACTAACCTTCAAAAGACAGCTGTTAAAATTTCATGATATTCTATTCATTAGTTTGTGAGTTATTGTGCTAAAAGTCACGCTACTTTTGTTATTTTCAAAACAATGGATCAAAAACAATTTCGTGTTTTAATTTTACACTGCTTCTTGATGGGAAAAAAATACCGTTCAAGCGAAGCAATGGCTTGAAAAGTGTTATGGGGACTCCGCTCCATCAGAAACAACAATAAAACGTTGGTTTGCTGACTTCAAACGTGGTCGTAGAGACACTGATAATTCAGAACGCAATGGACGTCCAAATGAGGCGGTAACACCAGAAAACATCAAAAAAATCCACAAAATCGTTTTGAATGATCGAAAAGTGAAGCTGACATCGTAAAGATATCAAAAGAACGTATTGGCTTTATATTGCATGAGCATTTGACTATGAGAAAGCTCTGTTCAAAGTGGGTGCCGCGTTTGCTCATTGTTGACCAAAAACAAGAACGTGTTGAAGATTCTGAGCAGTGTTTGGCCATGTTTAAACGTAACAAACCGGAATTTTTGCGTCGATATGTGACAATGTATGAAATATGGATCCATCACTTCACACCGGAATCAAAACGATCGTCATCTGAGTGGGCAGCAACTGGTGAACCTCGTCCAAAGCGCCCGAAAGCACAACAATCGGCTGGAAAGGTTATGGCCTCGGTATTTTGGGATGTGCGTGGTGTAATATTCATCGACTATCTTGAGAAAGGAAATACCATCAATAGTGAATATTATATAGCGTTATTGGAGCGTTTGAAGGCCGAAATTGCAAAGAAACGACCGCATATGGCAAAGAAAAGAAATTTTGTTTCATCAAGACAACGCACCGTGTCACAAGTCAATCAAAATAATGACAAAACTTCAAATTGCTCCCACATCCAACGTATTCGCCAGATTTGGCTCCTAGCGACTACTGGCTGTTCGCAGACCTCAAAAAAATGCTCGCCGTTAAGAAATTTCGCACGAATGAAGAGGTTATCGCTGAAACTGAGGCCTATTTTGAGGCAAAAGATAAATCGTTCTACAAAAGTGGTATTGAAATGTTAGAGCGGCGCTGGAATGATTGCGTTGCTCTTGATGGAGATTACGTTGATGAATAAAGCTAATTTTGAACCAAAAAGACCGTGTTTTCTTTGTTAGGCCCGAGACTTTTCAGCCCATGTGTTATTTAATATTCCACAGCACAAATATTAAATATATTTCAAGATTTTAATCTTGGGACAGGCTCTCATGAAAACGAAGTAAAGAAGAAAAGACGCTCTTACCTTTCAATAGCATATTATCCTGTTACAACTAAGTAAAGAAATCGTGGTTACTTATAGTTAATATTAAAAAGTAGGTTGTATTAAATATCAAATTCAATAACTCTATTCACTAGAATTATGTACGAGGGTGACCTGAAATGTTTCCGAAATCGACAAGACAAACACAGTATTGGTGTGGTTTGTTCTTTTTATTCTCAAACGGTGCTCCAAATGGCTGCAAAGTAGCCACCTATAGAGGCGATGACCTCCTCATTTGAGGCAAATCTTTTTCTTCCCAGTGATTTTTTCAGGTTTGGGAAAAGTCGGGGCTAGGTCCAATAAGTATGGAGGATGAGAGGCTAATTCGCAGCGCAATTCAATTTGAATTGGGGGGTGGGATGAATGAGCCGGTGCACTGTCGTGCTGGAAAAGCACTTTTATCCGCTGCAAACGAGGCCGTTTCTCCTTCAATACTGCATCGAATCGGGTCAATAAATCGCTATAGTATTGCCCCGTGATCCGTCCTTCCCTTCTGCAGATAGTCGATAAAGATCACACCTTGGGAATCCCAAAAAATGGTCGCCATGAGTTTTCCGGTCGAATTATTAAAATTTTATACTTTGTTGTTATCTTGTGAGTTATTAGTAACAATTTAATCACATTAATTATTCTTCAAAAAGCATAATATGGCATAGAGCTAAATTTTGACGTGAAACGCAAAAACTACTACGATTTTCGGTTTCAGTACACCCAAATTAGTAAAAAGCAAGTCTAATACAGAAGTCAGCACCAATTATGTTGGGCAGTGCTAATATGAGAACATCTGCGGTAAAGGGCCTTAGTATTCTGTTTAACAGCCATTTGCTAAACACCTCAATACAATAGATTTGTAACTCAATATTGCCATAACTTCTAAACTCCTGCTACAATGAAAACATTATAGTATTCATTTGTTAGGTCGTTTGGAATATGCATCTATATTATGGTATTTATACTATACTTGCTAGCATTAGGTAATTGTCCGAATTCAGGAAAAGTTTTTAAAATAATTGTATTTAAATCTTCCGGACGAGGTATTGCTTATACAGCTTTGTTATCTTTACGTAACTTCTAAGCTTTATCTGATCCAAGGAATCAATATAGTGCAAATGTCTTGTTGAATTTATTACATAACAAGGTTGACAGCCTTAATTTGCCGACATATGTACATGGACTTTCACATAACTGTTTGTAACACACATTATGACGTAATTCTTAGAGCTTCGAAAGCACGAACTAACGTTTTATTTAATCATCTGCGCCACATACAACCAGAAAGTATTTGCTCGGGGATTTTTCTTTTTTGCAGTTATTTTATATGTTGTAATGAATTTATATTTGTGGAAAGAAAGCATTTTATTTATTCTAAAAATATTATAAGTTAATTGTTTCTTTCTATTTTGTTTATTTGTAAAATGTACTTCAGGAGAGGAATTTTTTTCAACTGGATGGACGTAATTGTTTGACATAATTATAAAAATATAGTGTTGTAAGTTGAACTAAACAAAATAAATTGTTATCTCTCTTTTATGTTTACGTAATATGGCTGTGTATAAGTTCTTAATCTTCTATTGTCCACGTTCGCAAGAGTACCCCGCCGTGTCCCAGTTTCCTCTCCACAGCGCCCCGGGGCACATACTTAGGGAACCCCTGGGGTGAGCAATTTTAGCTTGCGATCGGGTTTCAAGTGCACGGCGCCTGAGTTGCTAATTCAGATGCAACTTTATTTATTACAATTTAATACTGTTCCCTTCAAAGTATGCTCTTTTGGAGTGAACGCAGCGTCTCCAACGAGTTTTCCATTCTTGGTAATAATTTTGGAAACCTGGATGTTGTTTATAGTTCCGCTTAAGCGTTGGGAAAATAAAATAATTACATGGAGCCGTGTCTGGACTGCAGGGCGGATGTGGGAGTACTGGAATGCCTTTCTCTGCCAAAAAATCTCTAACCAACAAATGCAGAATCAAGTTCACGCTTGTCATCTTGTTTGATTCTATTATTATTATTTAATTATTGTCCTTAGAGTTGCGCTATTAGACACTTAATAATAACTTAATTAATTTAATAATAATAATAATAATAATAATAATAATAATAATAATAATAATAATAATAATAATAATAATAATAATAATAATAATAATAATAATAATAATAATAATAATAATAATAATAATAATAATAATAATAATAATAATAATAATAATAATAATAATAATAATAATAATAATAATAATAATAATAATAATAATAATAATAATAATAATAATAATAATAATAATAATAATAATAATAATAATAATAATAATAATAATAATAATAATAATAATAATAATAATAATAATAATAATAATAATAATAATAATAATAATAATAATAATAATAATAATAATAATAATAATAATAATAATAATAATAATAATAATAATAATAATAATAATAATAATAATAATAATAATAATAATAATAATAATAATAATAATAATAATAATAATAATAATAATAATAATAATAATAATAATAATAATAATAATAATAATAATAATAATAATAATAATAATAATAATAATAATAATAATAATAATAATAATAATAATAATAATAATAATAATAATAATAATAATAATTTATTAAATGCCCAATAGATAAATATCCCAAAATGGACACAATATTAAATAAAATTAAATACATGTAATGCATTAAAAACAAACCAAGAAAAAAAAATACCGGCAAAAAAATGAAATACTAATAAGAAATAATTAAATTATAAATAAAAAAAATGAAAATATGACAAACTAAGGCAAATCTAAATTGAAGTTGTCAAAGTTCCTTGCCGAGTGTACCAACGGCGCTCGTCAGAGCACATTCGTCCTAGCTGTAGGGATTCGACCAACTCCAGACAGTAAACCAGGAGAGTCAATTCTTCCGGTGAGAATGTTCTGCATAAATGAAGCACTGATGCGGTTTCTTCTTTCCACAAGCGTTACAAAGTCATGCCTCTGAAGTAGCTTATCGTAGGGTATACCTCGCATAGGATACTGCCCATCGTTCTTGTATGATAGATATTTCAAAAATTTTCGCTGAATCCGCTCAAGATGATTTGGATGTTGTAGAAAGGATACCATATATAACATATTGAGAAATTCGTTTCTGGATAAAAAAGAAATACCAAAAGAAAAAATAAAGACGGAGGTGTATAAAAGAGTGGTCAGACCAACATTAGCATATGGTAGTGAGTCATGGATAACCACGAATAGAATCAAAAGCAGAGTTACGGCCATGAAAATGAGATTCCTAAGAAGAATAGAAGGAGTAACTAGAAGAGACAGAATGAGAAACACGACAATCACTAATAGTTTGGGTATCAAACCAGTAGAAGTGGTCATAGAAGAGAGACAACTGGGATGGCTTGGACATCTACACAGAATGGAAGAAGATCGAATCACAAAGAGGATATTTGAAGTCAAAACAAAGGGCAAAAACAAAATAGGTAGACTCCGAAACACCTGGAAGGAGCAGGTGTATAAAACATTGGAAAAGAGAAGTATGGGATGGATTGAAGCCAAACAATTGGCTCAGAATAGGAACCTGTGGAAGATAAAAATAAGAAATAAATAGTCCGACACTGCAAGGTATAAAGGACATAGGATTAAAAACAAAAAGAAAAAAAAAGCAAGGATACCAAGCCACGGATGCATATTCGAGTTTGGAAACCACGTAAGCAAAGAAAAGAGTCTTTATTGCATCAAGGCTAGTAAAATTCTTAGACGTGCGAAAAGTAAATCCTAATAATTTAGAAGCGGCTATCGCGACGTCTAAGACATGGTTAGAGAAGGTAAACTTTTCATCACATATCACACCTAAATCTTTAACAGAAGATTGACGAGCAACATTAATATTGTTAATACAATACAGAGAATCGATTCTACGCACCCTTTTTGTAAATGACATGAAGAAACACTTATCTACGTTTAATTTTAATTTATTATGCAGCCACCAGGTATGAATCAAGTCTAAATTACGCTGCAGAAGGTCAACATCATTGAAGAAGTTAACGGCGTGGTAGATTTTAATATCATCAGCATAGGCTAATAAAGAGCAGTTAATGGACTTTAAAAGATCGTCGATATATATGTTAAAGAAGAGCGGGCCGAGGTTCGATCCTTGAGGCACTCCAGAGGTGGAGTAAAAAGTTCGAGATTTAAATCAATTAAAATAAACGTAATTAAGTCTGTTTAGAAGATATGATCGAATTAATCCTAGGAAATTCCTGCTGACACCGAAAGAACTCAGTTTCTCCAACAACTTGTGATGATCAATCAGGTCAAAAGCACGGGAAAAATCAGTATAAATAACATCCAGTTGACTACCCCCTTCCACGGCTTCAGCAATAATTTGAGAAATCAAATAATTGCTGAATTGATTCTAGTGGAATTGTGCACAAATTTGTACTACAAGGCCACAAAGTGAATCAAACCTTTTACCGCGAGGTCCTTAAATGTTTGCGGAAAAGAGTTTTGCGTGTCCGAGCTGACAGTGCCACCTCGTGGATCTTGCGTGACGATAACGTCCGCAGTTACAGCCCTAGAGAATTTTTGACAGGGAAAAATATTCCAGTACTCCCACACCAACACTGCAGTCCAAACATTACTCCATCTAATTATTTTCTTTTTCCAACGCATAAGTGGAACAATAAACAATATCTAAAGAGCCACGACGCAGGTTCTAAACAGTCTAATGGAACAAGAGCTTCGGAATTGTTATCAGGAATGGAATACTCGCTGGAGACGCTGCGGGTATACCAAAAGAGGACAATATTACATTGCAAAATTCTGCATATAGATTAATATCTCCTGCAATGTCCTTGAGTTTTGATGACTAACTAAATACGTTAAGACATCGCAGCTTTGTTACAGGAACGTGTTTCCATACCTCTTCTCTTTGTACTCTAGCATTCCATTGAGTTTCCGAAGAATATTTGTGAGATTTCCTTTGATGTCTTATGAAACACAACGCAAGCTCTATTGGATTCAGGTCTCAAAATGTCAGTCCACAAATATGTTTTTCAGTTATTTTTCAGCGTTGGTAATTAATGGACAAAATTACCAACGCTGAAAAATAACTGAAAAACAAATTCGTGGACTGACATTTTGAGACCTGAATCCAATAATGGTTCTCGATCATTTACATTTGCATTTTACTTTAATATTCATGAGAACGTATATGTACTATTTTAGAATAATTCCTACAAAACATTTCGTCATATTTTCCCAAATATAAGCGGTTCTCATAAATTTACGAAAATCTCTGGAAGTCCCGTTTTCTTGTTCGAGGTTGTACGCATTTGAAAATATACGGTTGTCTTATTTATTGGATTCCAGTTAGATGTACAGAAAACAAGAAATAAGGAGAAAAGCATATTTTTGGAATACCTTTTGACATATTCGTAAAAATATTTCTTTTTTTATGCGTAAGAATCGGAACTCTTGTTTTAACAAAAACTTTGTCCTTACACACATACAGATTAAATAAAAATAAGAACACTCAAACTACCTTGGTTGAATCATAAATTTTCCGGGTATCCTGCAATTCCATATAGAATTAGATGAAGTTGTGACGGCCTTAGTTACATAACGGAAATAGAGTGACTCAACAAAACCAACAACACTTTTTTATTGCGGTAAATCATTTACGGAATACATAATGGATATTTGATCTAGCGTATTTACATACAACAGGTTTTAAAAGGAACAAATATTTTTGCTTCTGTTTGTTTATATTATCTCTACCTTATGTAAGTCTTGTTTTGATGAATTATAAATTACCTCTCACATTTCTAAGAACGAAAAGGAGTTGTTTTTAAAAGCTACTGCAAATTGGAATACACTTCGTATATAACTGCATGCTAATTTGTTCTTTTGCGAAAATTGAAACCTACTGTCGGAGAAATATGCATGCATGTATGACTATGTATTTATTTTAAGCAGCCGGACAAGCTAACTGAGTGGCAAACACCTACACTGCTTAATTACCTCAATAAATCATCATATGAACGTGAATTCCACTTTAGGTGCTGCAGTTCCTGTTGTTCCAAAGAGAAATAACAGAAGGATAAGAAGTCTTAAATAATTCTTGGATTTTTACGTAATAGATTTTGTATGTAGATTTTTTTGTTATGTGTTTCATATATTTTAGTAAAGATCCAATAAAGTTCCTATACACATATAAGCAAATAGTAAGCTAATATTAATATCAATATTAATGCTAAACCACCATCGGCATTAGTAATAATACAATTACAATTTCCTTGCAACTACCCAGCGTAATTAAATTACTGAAAAAATATCAGTCTCGAAGGGACTCGAACCCAACATCTTTACGACATCTAGGGGGATTTAAAGCGACATGAACTCAATGGTCTTGTGGTGCAATGATTAGCACAGTACGCCGGAGACGTAAAGATGTTGGGTTCGAGTCCCTCCGACACTGATATTTTTCCAGTAATTTAATTACGTTGGATAATTGCAAAGAAATTGTAATTTTATCAAGCAAATGGTAGTTTCTTATGGAGAAAATGTTTGTAGTTGAAGCCTATTACGCAGACTATAAATAGATACTACATAGCGTTTAAGACGAGATCTGTTATACTTTACTTTTCTATACTTTAAAATTCCAGTTGTCATACGAGTGAAATTTTTAAAACAGTCCTATCATATCGTAACCTTGCTTGAGGCCCAAAAGTAGAAGATAAATGGAAAATTGTTATAAACGTAGAGTACACAAGTATTGCAGTAAACTCAAGAGCACGTGGACCCTCATTGTCAACCGTGTTACCGACTGAATTATAAAAATCTTTCGCACTTGCAATGTTTCCTACGCAGGTTTTAAAAGTTCTTGAAATATAAAAATGTTTACGATCTATAGGGTGGCCCCGGATATCTTATACCTTTTCGGGAAACTAAAGAACGAAAACGAACCGTGTCTGTAACAGAGCATTATAGTAATAAATCAAAGAGACTTGAGTGTGTAACTGGGGGTAGTTCTCCTTTCAATATAAATATCGTTTCGTACGCATCTAATTCTCTATACGAATTTACATTCTTAAGTATGTTAGGGCTTTTAATTCAATATTATATCTGGATCCTATCATATGCTCTGCTACGCTACATAGTTCTGGTTTATCGAAACGATAGTGACTAATATGTTTTTTATACCTCATATCGATACTCCTTTTTGTTTGTCCAATGTAAACTGTATCACAATCAGTGTGTAATTGGTAAGTTCCAGACCTTTTCATCATAACCGGTTTATCTTCGGGATTGTCTAAGACGTTCTTTTTAAAGACATTTCGTCCATCAAAGCAGCTAAAACAGACACTAGAGGCAATGACACAAAATGAGTTAGAACGTGCGTTTGAATCATTGTTGAATTGCTGTAAGAAATGTATTAAAGACAAAATTACGATCTTCTTGTAATTAACCGAAGTTTTTAAATCCCTGAAAAAATATCAGTCACAGTAGGATTTGAACCCACGACCTCTGCGTTACCGGCGCATTATGCTACAATTACACAACGAGACTGAATGTGAGTTCAAATCGCTTTTAACATCTAGATACCACTCGGTTTCGTAGTGTAATGGTAGCACAATGCGTCGATGACGCAGAGGTCATGAGTTCAAATCCTACCGTGACTGATTTTTTTTCCGGAATTTGAAAACGTTGGTTAATTGCAAGGAAATTGTAATTGCGTCATTACTAATACCAACAGTGGTTTAATATTATCAATTTAAGTGTATTGAAACTGGAGCGGAATATTTTGAATGAAAGAAATTGAAAAATATTCAGATTTCTTGCTTCAATGATTTTCCCACGTCCAATCTCGAAATTTATTTGTTACACTGTGTAAGTAAGCATCCATAAGAACAGCGATTAAAGCATATGATAAAAAATAATACATGGCATAACACAACAGAAAGTTGTTTACTTTAATTTTTGAACACTCTCATTACGTTATCTACGCTATGCTATAGTCGGGTACATTTGTGTAGTAATTAGTCGGTTTAATTACGGTAGAGTGGACTAAGCAATACTTCATGCAAAGAATTAAAGGTATTTTGCATTTATTTAGAATAATACTGGTCAACATTTGGGTGGATATTTTGATGCCTCGCATTTTTAAAGTATAACTAAGCAATTTTGTCAGATTTGTCCTATCAGATCTAGTTTTCGAAATTCACTCGTTCTGCCCTATGTTGGAAAAATTCGCCAAAATTAGATATAATGTTTTGTTATGTACGTAACTTTCTAAATATTACTATTTGATAACTGTTAATTGAAACACAAAAAAAGATGGGCAGGGGGTATTTATTTAACAGAAAAATATGCTTATACAACGTTGAATCATCAGTTAAAAATTTCATTTTATCAAATTTCCTTGCGTGAGGTTTACCATAACAATCTCGCTGAAAATTCCAGCAGTAATCGGGCATCATGTGGAAATCGCATCTTCCTTGGTACGTTTCCTCCATAATTCTGATGCCTTTGCAAATTTCTCAATAGATGACTGTGTTTCTTTCTTTTGGCACTAGTTAGCGCCAGGAATATTCACTTGTGGTGTAGGGTTAGATATAACAATAGAAGCAGAGAGGGAATTACACGTGTCGAGCATAAAACCGCTCGAAACCACGCTGATGACGCCGGGTAGGCAGAAACATGTCCGAGTGTTAGCGTTTTATGTCTCTTCACATGTCTTTCTCATGAATGATTTCAGCAACACCACAAGAAAAGCTGTATTTACATCGATTTTGTCGTTAGTGTTATTTTCTAGGCATTGCTATAGATGTTTTAGTTAATTATTTTTATTTTGCTATTTATCTGTATGTGTAATAAATTTCACCGTGGTGTATCTCAAAAACTAGAACTGCTAGAAAGAAATGCCCGTTATTTTTGGAACCAACACATGAGAAAATGCCCTGAATCAGTACGTATTTTACGGGCACCACGACAAAAAATTAGTTTGTTGGGCGGTGTAATTAATAACCGGCAGATGGCGCCTGCATTTAAATACATGCATATTTATTATTATTATTGGGGATTATAACCGTAATAAAAGTAAAATACAAAGACAGCGCGATCCTTTTAGTGTCAAATATGTAACTTTATTATCGCAAAACCCAATATTTTTATTGGCACATTTTATTATGCAAAATCTGTCTTGATTTAGTTCTAGTAGTCAACGAATCGCATCAATATTCGCCACTAAACGCGCGGAATCCATCAATTTCGTATTAATTTTCTGAATATTACGCAATAGAAATCCATTTACGTCGCAGAACCTAACGTAATTTCATTTTCAAATACAGCGATCGATCTGCTCGTAAACGAAGAATGAACCATCTTTCCAAATACGGCGGTCTCCGAAGAAGCTCCATCTAGCGATACCGTATTAACTCGAGCACGCGGAGCAAATGATCTGCGGTAACTAGGATCTTATTGAGACGCAAGTGACAGCGCAAAAAGGGCGCGTTACAGCCTTGGCCCCAATAAAGCGGAGCGTCTACTTGTTGAATCGATTCCATTTATATTCAATATAACAAAACAATCCTCTTCGAATGCTTCTTAGATCGAATTCCATCGGTGAGGCAATATAATTCTTGTGCAATCGCAGCGGCGTTTTACCTCTAGTTTATTGCGATCTAGAATGAAGACATTAGTAGCTCTCTCCGTATGGCAATTAAAATTTTTCTGTTATTAGAAATATCGGTTTCTTAAATTAGGTGAAGCATTTGCGCTAAATTTTTATATGTATGTTAAAGGATATTGAGCAGTTTTATTTAGGATTCACACATATACGCTGGATTTTCAGTTTTTCCTAGATCTTCACTTAATGAGACAATTAGGATACATGGTGAGACATATCCTTGGTCGCCTTTCGGAGTTCAGAACTAATTGTACTTTATTTGAGAATTGTACCTCTTCGAATAATTATACAATTAATTTTTGTAATGGAGTAAGATACTTTATAGGATATAAAAATCATCATAAGGAAACCGCTGATGAAGTAAATGATGTGAATTTAAAAAGTGCCATCTGTTGGTTTGGTATCAAAGCTTTTCTAGAGCGTGCTGTCAAAACCGGCGTTGTTTATGGCGGGAGAACTAAGATTACTTTTTTTTGGTGGGATTGCTGAATCTGCAGAAGCGGGTGCTCCTTGTTTTTTTCGGCAAGGTGACAAATTCTGATCTAAGCTAATCATGCGGAATTTTTCCGGATGTGTCTATTCTATTCAACACGGATGTCATCAATTTTTCAATCAAGTTTTACAAACTAACCTAAACTATATAAAAGATATTATCCAAAAAGAATCATCGCAGGTGATGGAGCATTTAGTACCAAAATCCTAAGCATTAGTGGGAGTTTTGAGCTTTTGAGTATCTGTTACATATAGAAATATCTATTAAGAACGGTTAATCTGTGTTAAATCTTCACGTTGCTTTATTATAGTCGGTACTTTGTCTAATGTGGGAAGGTTAGCTAGAAACTGCGATGTATTTGTCTTACAGGATACCCTCTGCATTTCTGAATCCGAATTGCGTACATGCTATTTGTTCTTTACATGTTCTGTAACTTCTGCTATGACTTTGAGGAAAACTTTTAGAAGGTGACTCATCAAGCTTGTTGTTCTATATTCTACACATTTCTAACTCTTTTTTTTTACTTGACTCCATGGAAGTTTTTAATATAATAATTTCGCAGAAAGATACTTTATCAGTTGGAGCACATGAATTGCTAACGAAACTAATGAAGAGTTGTGCAGATGTACTCTGCATCGCAATTGCAAATCTGATTAATCTTTAGGGTATATATCCCGATCATTTAAAAACAGCTACTATCATACTGATATACACTACCGCTCAATAGTGTTTAGGCACCCCTGTTTTCATGGATTATTCATATAGTACTATGTTTATCAAAAAACATTATAATAAAATGAAATACGTATTTAAAATGTAGTTCAGTAAGATAAACACCCATTATATCGCATAAGGTTTACATCATTTACCTGCACTTGGTCGGATTACCATAAACTGTTTATTGCGGTGCAATTACAATAACAATCCCTTTGAATTTACTGGGTAAATTTAGTCATCTGTTAGATTGTAGGTAATAATGTTTAAATTACCTTCCTAGAAGATTATAGTGAAATCTGTAACCTATGGTCAGTTGCAGTGTGGTATTTACTCTATTCACGTCGTGAGCGAAATATCGTGTGACAATTTTTTAAAATGCCTCCGCGAAGAGAAATTAGTACGGAAACACGTGCGTTTATAATAGCTTACCATAAAAGTGGCATAAGTAATCGACAATTTGCCAAAAAAATGAAAATACACCACGCTACGATTGACTAACGTAAAAAAATATCGGGAAACTGGCAGTTTTGTTAATAAAAGACGGAGTGGAAGGCCAAAAGCGACAACATCTGCAGATGATCGCAGAATAGTGGTTACCAGCAAGTTAAATTGACGCAAAACAGCCCCGGAAATCACCGCAGAATTAAATGTTGGTCGC
Organism: Trypoxylus dichotomus; assembly: GCA_023509865.1. Lineage (NCBI taxonomy): Eukaryota > Metazoa > Arthropoda > Insecta > Coleoptera > Scarabaeidae > Trypoxylus > Trypoxylus dichotomus. The sequence continues at coordinate 45,393,962 of CM042081.1, forward strand.
CAAAAACTAATCAGTGTTTCTACAGTCAAACGTCGCCTACAGAAAGCCGGGCTCCATGGACGTATTGCGATGAAAAAGCCATTACTACGCAAACAAAACAAGCAAAAGCGACTTAAATGGGCTCGTGAACACCAACACTGGACTATAGAAGAGTGGAACAACGTCCTATGGACGGATGAGTCCAAATTTGAGCTGTTCGGAACCCGAAGACGCATATTCGTAAGAAGATGTGTGGGTGAACGTGCCAGACAAGAGTGTATTGCTGCTACCGTGAAGCATGGTGGAGGTTCTATCATCATTTGGGGCTGTTTTGCTGGCGCTAATGTAGGGGACAAAGAAAGAAAAAAGAGGGCTAGAGAAATTTTGGAGAACCACGCAATACCTTCCGGAATTCGACTTTTGGGTCAAAATTTTATCTTACAGCAAGATAGTGACCCAAAACATTCCTCTAAATTATGTAAAGACTATTTACGCCATTTAGAAGAGGAAGGAACACTCAAAATTATGGAATGGCCTCCCCAGAGCCCCGACTTGAATCCAATCGAGTTACTATAGGAAGAACTAGATCGGGAAGTACGGAAATCGTCACCGACATCAGCTACTGACGTGTGGAACAAATTGCAATCGAGTTGGACCTCAATAACACAAGAAACTCTGGCAAAACTTATTGCGAGAATGCCTCGATTGTGCGCTGCAATTATTAAATCAAGAGGAGGTCACATAGATGAAAGCAAAATTTAAATTAAACGTTTGAATTTTCACATTTATTTAATATATTTTTATTCATGTACGTGTATCTGTACATAAAAAATAAATACTATTAACATTTTTGCTGAGTTTTTCTACATTTTTGCTGTCAGTGAGAGCGCCTAAACACTTTTGAGCGGTAGTGTATATGATGTAATAAACATTGACAATTATAAACCCACTGCATTAATATCTATTATACGGAAGGTTGTTGAAAAAAACCATTTTATCAAAATTAATATCGTTCACCGCGTCTTACATTCTAACCTTATTTCAGAATGCGCATACGCAAGGAAGAACAACTTTTTCTTTTTTTCTTCATTTCAGGTTTTAGACACTTTGGCAGTTACGATACCCATATAATTTATTTGGTCTGCCTACTCTTTTTCCTAAATATCTATAAAATCTTGCTTTGGCTAGCAACCTCGTCGTTTTCCTTTATTCTCTCATTTTCTCGGAGATTTTTAGTTCTACTCTTATACCTCCATTTCTTATTCTATCAGATCTTCTGCAACCATTATACATCCGCTTGAAAGAAAATGCGCCTATACAAGTACTGTTAGTGTTAAGCCATCCCATATCTGTCGACTTATGGAAAACCCTATCATACTTTGGCTACTGGCAGTCTCAAGCAAGACCACTCAACACATTGTATTTGATTACTTACATCTTGCGTTATGAAGGGACCATCTGAGTCTGAGGATATACGTGTTTTAAATTAATGTATGCACGTTATACATAATTTTCTTATTTATGTGTTGTACCGGAATGTATTATCTAAAAATATTCCTATTTAATAGGAATAAGTGCACCGAAAATCTGCAACCGAACGCCTTGCCAGAATCTCCTTATTTCATTTTCACTACCGAAGACTACTGCAGCGAACTTGTCAGGATTTATTAATAGTGAATGCTCTTGAGCAAGTTGCTAATAATTGGTTTTTTAAGAGTTATTACCATGAAAAGAATAATACATTTGCGTATCAGGCGTTTATATATGCACGCTACATTTCTCTATACAAGGGTGCATACATACTGTATATAATGTGAACAGAAATGGTCTCAATATGGATCCCTGCGGAACGTCCCGATCAATTATTTTCCCGGTAGAATAATTTTTATTGAGACGCACACACCGTACCTGGTCCGTTGAATATCTTGACATCAGTGAAAGAACAGATTCAGTATAATCAAAAACATTCCATGACGGATAATATCAAAAACCTTACTGAAATCTAAGAACGTTAGGCGTATTTGTAACGCGATTTATTTAGCTTCTCATACTACCACGAATTAGCTTGTATGTATGACATGTAGCAAGGTCTACCGATGATTTATGCACCCCTTTTTAATGATTTAAGGGGAGAACTTGATTCTTTGGCGGTTTCGGCTTATTCATATTCTGCTTTCGCACGCCGCTATAACGTTTCGCTTCGCCGCGAAATTTCAAAGTTATGGTAACTATTCCCGCCTTTTCGTCAAACTTGAAAGGCTAATTTCAGATATTGGGCCACTTTATAAACTCATCTAACACAAGCTTTATACATACTTTACACGCCTCCTCTTCCAATTAGTTTAATATTGTTGTAGCACACTGTCGAAAGCTGCTTGTTATCTGGTAACTCTATTGGTTGTAATTTCGTAATTAATTGGCTTCACATCTTTTGATGTATAGATAAAATACTAACAATGCGTATTTGCGAACAAATTCGTGTTCCATTTAGCGTATTATACGGATATTTCTGTCAAATTAAGACCGCTGCTATCTTGGTTCACATTACTGTATGCGCGGTGAAGTAAAAAAATACGAAATACTTCGTCAAAAACATAAAACGACGATTTAATCTTCATATTGATTATTTGTTTTATTCAGTTTTGTGAAAGGGTATTTACAGATTCACGCCGAAATGGTGTTGTTGCATAATTGAGATTAAAATATTAACATGCTTCAGTAAGGTATGGATGTTACTTCCTTCTTTCAAACTATATATTTGCATAAGCTTACTGCTAACTGTCGTATTCGCTCTAAAATAATATTGTCATCATTTACAACACCTTTGCATTCACATTCATGTTTCTAAAAGTGGCAACTTCCTTATGTTATGTAAAGCTTTTCATTTGATACAAATAGGAGAAGTAAATTTGTTCCACCTTCAATAACACATGGGCTGAAAAGTCCCGGGCCTAACACATAAATGACGCTAGTTTTATTGCAGTCACCTTTCTCTCAGTTAGTACTAACCTTCAAAAGACAGCTGTTAAAATTTCATGATATCCTATTCATTAGTTTGTGAGTTATTGTGCTAAGAGTCACGCTACTTTTTTTATTTTCAAAACAATGGATCAAAAACAATTTCGTGTTTTAATTTTACACTGCTTCTTGATGGGAAAAAATACCGTACAAGCGAGGCAATAGCTTGAAAAGTATTATGGGGACTCCGCTCCATCACAAACAACAATAAAACGTTGGTTTGCTGACTTCAAACGTGGTCGTAGAGACACCGATGATGCAGAACGCAGTGGACGTCCAAATGAGGCGGTAACACCAGAAAACATCAAAAACATCCACAAAATCGTTTTGAATGATCGAAAAGTGAAGTTGCGTGAGTTAGCTGACATCGTAAAGATATCAAAAGAACGTATTGGCTTTATGTTGCATGAGCATTTGACTATGAGAAAGCTCTGTTCAAAGTGGGTGCCGCGTTTGTTCACTGTTGACCAAAAACAAGAACGTGTTGATGATTCTGAGCAGTGTTTGGCCATGTTTAAACGTAACAAACCGGAATATTTGCGTCGATATGTGACAATGGATGAAACATGGATCCATCACTTCACCCCGGAATCAAAACGATCGTCATCTGAGTGGACAGCAACTGGTGAACCTCGTCGAAAGCGCCCGAAAGCACAACAGTCGGCTCGAAAGGTTATGGCTTCGGTATTTTGGGATGTGCGTCGACTATCTTGAGAAAGGAAATACCATCAACAGTGAATATTATATAGCGTTATTGGAGGGTTTGAAGGCCGAAATTGCAAAGAAACGACCGCATATGGCAAAGAAAAAAATGTTGTTTCATCAAGACAACGCACCGTGTCACAAGTCAATCAAAATAATGCCAAAACTACATGAACTGAACTTCGAATTGCTCCCACATCCACCGTATTCGCCAGATTTGGCTCCCAGCGACTACTGTCTGTTCGCAGACCGCAAAAAAATGCTCGCCGGTAAGAAATTTCGCACGAATGAAGAGGTTATCTCTGAAACTGAGGCCTATTTTAGGGCAAAAGATAAATCGTTCTACAAAAGTGGTATTGAAATGTTAGAGCGGCGCTGAAATGATTGCGTTGCTCTTGATGGAGATTACGTTGATGAATAAAGCTAAGTTTGAACCAGAAAAAAACGTGTTTTCTTTGTTAGGCCCGGGACTTTTCAGCCCGCATGTTATTTAAGCAGCGGTTGCTTAGGCGAATTCAAAATGGGTAAAATCAGAATTCATAGATTGTGCGTGTACGGGTAGGTTTCGTTATTATTAAAGAACGTACCCCTGACTTGTTTAACATGTCAGTCTCTTTCTCTCATCTTTATGATTATAAAGAAAATTTCTACGCATTCAACGAACCTGGTGCAAAATTCAAGGCACCAATAATAACATGAACTATGCCCTTGCCTAGTATATCCATAGTTTAATCTGCGCTAATCCAAAAATAGTTCTCTTCTAAATGAGCCCGAATTTTATTTTTGACTTTGGCATATATTTTCGGAAGATCATTTTTACGCAAAACCGATTCTTCAGAAATATGTTTACCTGTGTATTTTGCAAGAAGTTGTCTGTAGATTGGATTATCAAGCTTTTTCAATGAAATATTCGCAACCACGTGAGTTTCGCAAAGATTTAGCGATCTTGATTCTTTTACGCCCTTCAAAGTAACTGAATATGTGGTATATTGCAATAAATTTCCATGTCATTAACAATTGTGAAGCAGTCATGATCCTAATCCAAGAAGTCATGGTTTCTTGGTGAAAACGTTTGTTAGGGGCCACAATAATTACGAGAAAATTGTAATTGCTATATTCAATAAATAAGGTGAGAACTTCCAATGCAGAATCAGCTGAATTTGAATCGCAAATTGGATTAAAACAGAGATGCGTATTGAGCCCATTGTTATTCTCTATATTAATAGACGACGCTGTTAAAAAAGCTAAACAAAAAGGAAAAAATATGAAAGTAGGCAACTGGAAAATGAATGCAATCAACATACAGGAACTAATGTTTGCAAATGGTATGGTACTGATAGCACACTCGGAAGAGACATTACAGCAAAACGTGAAGATATACCAAGAAGAACTAACAAAGATAAACATGGAGATAAACACGAGGAAAACAAACACAATGATAATAGCAGCAGAAGAAAGAAAACATAGCATCAAAATCGGGGAAAAAGCATTGGAACAAGTTAAAAGTTACCACTACTTAGGAACAATCATTGAAGACAGTGGGAGAATAGAGAAAGAGGTAAATGAGAGGATAGGGAAATCCGCAAAAATATATAACATATTGAGAAATTCGTTTCTGGATGAAAAAGAAATACAAAAAAAAAATAAAGACAGAGGTGTATAAAAGAGTGGTCAGACCAACATTAACATATGGTAGTAAGTCATGGATAACCACGAATAGAATCAAAACCAGAGTTACGGCCATGGAAATGAGATTCCTAAGAAGAATAGAAGGAGTAACTGGAAGAGACAGAATGAGAAACACGGCAATCACTAATAGTCTGGGTATCAAACGAGTAGAAGTGGTCATAGAAGAGAGACAACTGGGATGGCTTGGACATCTACACATAATGGAAGAAGATCGAATCACAAAGAGGATATTTGAAGCCAAAACAGAGGGCAAAAACAGAATAGGTAGACCCTGAAACACCTGGAAGGAGCAGGTGTATAGAACATTGGAAAAGAGAAGTGCGGGATGGATTGAAGCCAAACAACTGGCTCAGAACAGGAACCTGTGGAAGATAAAAATAAGAAAATAAATAGTACGACACCGCAAAGTATAAAGGACATAGGATTACAAAAATATATTCAATAAATAAAAATGCAAATAAAAACTGATATATGGGAGACAAAGATTACAAAGAACTACTGGACCTCTTGTATAATCCTAGAGGAGAGACAACTGGGTTGGACATATACACTGAATGGAAGAAGATCGAATTACAAAGAAGATTAGATTACAGAATAGGTAGATCTCGAAACACCTAGAAAGGACACATATATAGACCACTAGAAAAAAAGAAGTATGGGATGGCTTGAAGCCTAAAAACTGGTTCAGAACAGAAAACTGTGGAAGACAAAAATAAGAGAATAGTAGTCCGACATCGCAAGGCATGAAGGACGTGGGATTAACAACAATGCAGATAGTCTTTTTAATATACAAGGAAGAAGTGTAGCGACATTTACTGGAAAGAAAATAAATAGTTCATACAACTAAAACTCTACAATAGAAACGACAATCTTAAGAATAATCGCGACTGTACTTGTTCTGTACAATTCTGTTCGTCTCAGTGACGTCGATCAGCTTCATATTTACAACTAAACTCTAGTTGTAAGCGTATTACCGGTAGCTCATGTTTAATCAACATACAGTTTTCATACAGTAATACCATTCCCTATATATCCATACAGGAAACGATTTCTTCTTCATTTCCTTCATTTCGTTGTTCTCTAACTTAATATCATATGGATACCTATCGAGTTACGTAAATTACGATTGCACAAAGACGGAATATCAATTCGCAGTTTGTTATAAATAATACTAACGTTGTGAAACCCATCCCAGTGCATGATAAAAGCTTTCTTGTATACTCCTATACAACTTAATACTAGCCGCGTTACGCAACGATCTCGACTACATCGTACGTCCGTATTACATACATACATTGCCACAAATCGATACGGTATAGAACGACGTCTCTATAACATCATCTTGCTTTACTACGAGGGCAACATAAAATGTTTTCGGAATCGGCAAGAGGTAACCTTTTTTATGGCAACTATCAAACTTTCAGACATCTACTGTCAATAATTATGGCTTAAGGGTGTGTTTTGTGCGGCAAGTCAGGCGGTTTCGTAAAAAAAATGGATAAAATCGATTTTCGTGCAGTGATAAAACACTTCTGGATGGCTGGGAAAACGGCCACGGAAATTCGAAATATTTTGGTAGAGGTTCATGGGGATGTACTCCGTCATTTTCGACCGTCAGCTTCTGGGTAAGCGAGTTCAAACGTTGCCGTACAAGCACAAGTGACGAAGTGGACTCCTAAAAACCGTTACCGACGATGGAATGGCCGACAAGATTCGTGATGTCGTTCTAGCCGATCGCCGATTGAAGCTAAAAGTGATAGCAGAGACAACAGGCATCTCAGAAGAACGCGTTGACCATGTCGTACACGAAATTTTGTGTATGAAAAAGCTTTCGGCGCGATGAGTGCCGCGAAATCGGGTCACCGTTTCGTAGGAATGTCTGGCTAGGATCCGATAAGACTTGGATCCTCACTACATACCGGAGACCAAGGAACATCCGAAGCAGTGGACTTTTCCGCGCGAATCTGCTCCGACGAAAGCAAAGACCGTTCCATCGGCCAGAAAGGTCATGGTGACCATTTTTTGGGATTCCTAAGGTGTGATCCTCATCGACTATCTGCAGAAGAGAAGGGGCAATACTACAGCGATTTATTAACCTGATTCGATGCAGCGTTGAAAAAAAATATTAGAGAGGGTGATTTTCCACCACAACAATGTACCAGCTCATTCATCCAACATCGTCGTGTCCACATTGAATGAGTTACGCTACGAATTGGTCTCTCATACCCCATGTTCACCAGACCTAGCTTCCAGCGACTTTTTCCTATTCCTAAACCTGAAAAAATCACTGGGAAGAAAGAGATTTGCCTCAAATGAGGAGGTCATCGGCGCTACAGATGGCTGTTTTGCAGACCTCGAAACATCATATTTTTTCCGACGACTTGAAGAGACTCGAAACATTTCAGGTCGCCCTCGTATCAGCGTACCGTGTTTCTTTTTACATCTACTGCAGCAGCAAATAAATAACATCGCAGTCGCTAATTTAAGACGTGAAAGTACGGCACGAAGACGCAATATTATGTAGCGTTTCTGTTACAAGCAACGCCATAAGAATAAGATCCAAGCGTGTGTACGATTCAGTTATTTAGGACGAAACAAGGCCGTCCTCACCTCGGTGTAAGTAAAAGTGTCGGCCGATAATGTAGGTCATAATTACTGGCCTGCAATGGGTCCGGTTCCAGGCTAGACAGTCTCGACATCAAAGTATTGACTTCCTATTGAAATTGAGACAATACGCGGAGTCGGTGTCATGTAACGCGTCTGTAGTCAAGAGGCGATTAACATTTATCGCTGGAAATGGAATGTATATAGCGTTGCGGCTAAGTGAAGTCGAATATTAACTGGCGATTCGGTTCCAAGTCGATTGAAATTTGATAGATATATGTACATGTGAGAGGCGCATGTACTTGTGCATGTGTTAACATTTCAACACTTGGATAATGGGATACATTGTTTTGCTATTAAAACGCAATTTGTCGCGCTGGGGAATACTTGTGAAGACTTTCCCATTTTTACGGTTTTCTAGATCCTGTTTTGATATTACACAAAACCATTATACATTCGACAAAAAAAGTATCGCATAATTAATTTTTGTAGCATGAAAGTTATTGTATGACTAAAAGAACTTCTAAATATATTCTAATATACTCCAAGAAACAATTGTTACGATTATTTAAATAATATAGGGACCAAACGAAAACAGAAATACATATTTGAAATTTTTAATAGGTAGATATGCTAAAAGAAATACAGTAGAGCTTGTTTCTACGAGACTCATACATACACTACCGCTCAAAAGTGTTTAGGTACCCCTGTTTTCATGGATTATTCATATAGTATTATGTTTACCAAAAAAACATTATAATAAAATGAAATACGTATTTAAAATGTAGTTCAGTAAGATAAACATCCTTTATATCGCATAATGTTTACTATCATTTACCTGCACTTGGTCGGATTACCATAAACTGTTTATTGCGGTGCAATTACAATAACAATCCCTCTGAATTTACTGGGTAAATTTAGTCATCTGTTAGATTGCAGGTAATAATGTTTAAATTACCTTCCTAGAAGATTATAGTGAAATCTGTAACCTATGGTCAGTTGCAGTGTGGTATTTACTCTATTCACGTCGTGAGCGAAATATCGTGTGACAATTTTTTAAAATGCCTCCGCGAAGAGAAATTAGCACGGAAACACGTGCGCTTATAATAGCCTACCATAAAAGTGGCATAAGTAAGCGACAAATTGCCGAAAAAATTAAAATACACCACGCTACGGTTGACTATAACATAAAAAAATATCGGGAAACTGGCAGTTTTCTTAATAAAAGGACGCATACTCCAGTCGAGACCGAACAAAAGCGAAACAAAGAAGAAGAATGGCTGTTATAGAAGCAAATGGTCGTGTAATACGTATAATGAATCCTAACATACTCAACGCTGATGTACAAATACTGGATATGTGCTCCATAAAGGTCAGTCTTGAGTCAAAGACGACGCCCAAGTCTCTCATAGAGGTCTCTCTAGGTAAAGAAGATCCAACCAAGTGATAGGTATATATAATTGGAGTCGTCTTACGAGTGTAGGTGACAATTTCGCATTTGTTTACATTAACTGTTAGTTTGTTGTTGACACACCACGTATGGAATATATCGAGTTGGCTTTGCAAATAATTGCAATCCTGAGAATTATTAATTGTTGAATACAACTTCAAGTCATCTACGTATAACAACTTTGGACAGTTCAGTTGATGGCACAAATCATTTATATATATGAGGAACAGAAGTGGACCCAAGTTACTCCCCTGAGGAACTCCAGAGCTCGGCGCGAAGTAATCAGACTCAAATCGCATGTATGTCACAAATTGCTTTCTATCAAGAAGATACGATTGGAATAAAGACATAAGAGAAGACGAAAATCCAATATTGTCCAATTTATTAATAAGCACGGTGTGGTCGATTCGATCAAAAGCTTTTGTTAGGTCGATATACACAACATCTACCTGTCCACCAGCATCAATACTATCAGATAGGTATTGTGTAATTGTAACAAGCTTAGTTACCGTAGATCTTTGAGCAACGAGACCGTGTTGGTCATTTGAAATCCAGGGTCTAACTTGAGCATAAATATACTTGTACAAACATTTCTCAAAAACTTTAGCAAAATTATTTAATAACGATATGGGACGATAGTTGGAAATAGCGCACGAAGCAATTGGAGCAACAGGCGTCGGAGCAAATGAAGGAAGGTACACCAATTGGAAAAACTCCCGCAAGGCGCTCACTATGGAAGATGGATCGTTATACGTATTGCCGTAGTCGTCCTTCATAGTTCTAGGAATACCTCCCCCATCCCTCTGAGATCGCACAAACTGCCAAAAATGTCTAGGATAGAGAAATGAAACAACAAATCCTGTTTTAATGTTTATTATAAATGTCTGACTATATTTAATTTCACATTTTTTTCCCTGTGTTAGAGACCAGCTCTCTATTTAAGAATTTTATAGCGTAAAATATTCTCAATCTAACGTATAACGAGACCAAATAATCCATAAGAAAATTGTATGAAGCCAACGGACCAAAGAATTATTCATACCTTAAAATACTCCCATCGATGCCTGTTAGTAATGAATCACAATACTAATTTGAATACCGTTTATCTTGCAACTACTAACATGAAATCATTGATATTTCCTAATACTTATCTTCGTAAATTAACCCTTATATTGAAGCTACTACAAAACTCTAGGAGCTTTTCTTACTTACAAGAGTCAATTTTTTATTTGCAATAAAAATATAGGTACTTCCATAAATTAAGGAACGCATATGTCAAAGAGAAACAATTATTGGTTTTTCGAAACAGCTTTCTTTAAATTAAAATTTACATGAATAAAATTATTACCGCAAAGGTACGCCAAAATTACAAGATCTATGTCAAACTAATTTATCGAATTGCGATGAGAATAAATACGGTAAAATTTTCCACTAGACTAATTCTAGAGGCTCGTAACTCCCGCTGATTACGCTTAACCTAGTTTCGTGCCGATTTGCTACATCAATGGGCATTAAAGCAAACAATTCTTATTCGTCCTCACCTCAAACGACGGCCTATTCTGTCTTAGTTTATTGATTCCTGACTTCGTACGTATATACACCACCGCTCAAAATAGAATGGACACTTTAAATTTTAAATGACGATTGCAAGGACTGTGTTGATGTACAATTCACACAGCCGTGTTACCGACCCGTCGGTAACACGGTTGACAATGAGAGCCAACGTGCTCTCGAAACGCTGCGTTCCGCATAATTAATTAATTTGTGTGAGTGGAGTTTACTGCTATACCTGTGAACCTTAAATTAATGAAATATTTTAAAAATAAGTACTTTTATTCATATAATAATCCCATAAGCCTATACACAATTTACTAATTAAAGAACTAAATTGATAAATAACGAGAGTGGAATATTACTTTTCAAAATCGTAAAATAATTAGGTACAGTGCAAACAATACCTGATATAGATATTTTGAGTAATATACGGGTAGAAATTATGCCACTATATAAATGAAATCTAAATTCTAAGAATTCCTGCAGAGGTGGGATTTACCCCATAAAGTAACACACGGGCTGAAAAGTTCAGGACCTAACTAACGTAATCTCCATCAAGAGCAACGCAATCATTCCAGCACCGCTCTAACATATCAATACCACTTTTGTAGAACGATATATCTTTTGCCTCAAAATAGGCTTCAGTTTCAGCGATAACCTCTTCATTCGTGCGAAATTTCTTACCGGCGAGCATTTTTTTGAGGTCTGCGAACAGCCAGTAGTCGCTGGGAGCCAAATCTGGCGAATACGGTGGATGTGGGAGCAATTCGAAGTTCAATTCATGTAGTTTTGCCATTGTTTTGATTGACTTGTGACACGGTGCGTTGTCTTGATGAAACAATTTTTTTTTTGCCATATGCGGTCGTTTCTTTGCAATTTCGGCCTTCAAACGCTCCAATAACGCTATATAATATTCACTGTTGATGGTATTTCCTTTCTCAAGATAGTCGATGAATATTACACCACGCACATCCCAAAATACCGAGGCCATAACCTTTCCAGCCGATTGTTGTGCTTTCGGGCGCTTTGGACGAGGTTTACCAGTTGCTGTCCACTCAGATGACGATCGTTTTGATTCCGGAGTGAAGTGATGGATCCATGTTTCATCCATTGTCACATATCGACGCAAAAATTCCGGTTTGTTACATTTAAACATGGCCAAACACTGCTCAGAATCATCAACACGTTCTTGTTTTTGGTCAACAGTGAGCAAACGCGGCACCCACTTTGAACAGAGCTTTCTCATAGTCAAATGCTCATACAATATAAAGCCAATACGATCTTTTGATATCTGTACGATGTCAGCTAACTGACGCAACTTCACTTTTCGATCATTCAAAACGATTTTGTGGATTTTTGATGTTTTCTGGTGTTACCGCCTCATTTGGACGTCCACTGCGTTCTGCATCATCGGTGTCTCTACGACCACGTTTGAAGTCAGCAAACCAACGTTTTATTATTGTTTCCGATGGAGCGGAGTACCCATAACACTTTTCAAGCCATTGCTTCGCTTGAACGGTATTTTTTCCCATCAAGAAGCAGTGTAAAATTAAAACACGAAATTGTTTTTGATCCATTGTTTTGAAAATAACAAAAGTAGCGTGACTCTTAGCACAATAACTCACAAACTAATGAATAGAATATCATGAAATTTTAACAGCTGTCTTTTGAAGGTTAGTACTAACTGAGAGTAAGGTGACTACAATAAAACTAGCGTCATCAATGTGTTAGGCCCGAGACTTTTCAGCCCATAACTACATTAACTGTGAGTTTAGTTTATCATTTGTTATTAGATACCGTTACGTGCAGCTAGATATGCAAATACAGAGAACTTTAGTTGTACTAAAATTACAATTCTGTAGCTGTTGCTTCCAATTACGGATACAGAACCTAGCACCAGTACTGTTAGAAGTACAAGCGTGTATTCTCCTCCAAAGAAACGAGAGAAAGCAAATCACTTGAGTAACATTGAAAAGCAGACAATTTTGAATGTTTACAAAAAAATTGAACCGCATACACTCAACACAGTAAAAGGTGACATTATAAATCAGATTTCCCAAGTGCTAGTTAACTTTATTGAGTGCAACATATCAACACCTTATAAGATATTGTGATTGTAAGGATTTCAAAATCGACAGGGTTATCAGCCGGTATAAAAAAAAACAGAGCCAAAAAAGATAGTTGGTAGATCATCTGTACAGGCATTTTATGATGAGGTTGTCAAAACTGCTGTTTGCCTAACAGTTCATGATATGTTTCGTCAAAATGAACTGCCAGCATTAAATAAAGTCTTGGCTCAAATAAACAATAGCAGTGAACTGCCAAATACGAGTCGCTTAACATTGTATCGCTTAATGAAGCAACTGACATTTAAGTAAGAATATTTTTAGTATATTTATATAATTAAATATAATTCTGATATATATTGCAGATACATTAAACGTAGAACAGTGTTCTTACTGAGACAGGTGATATCATAAGATGGAGACGACAATATCTAAAAGATATATAATTTTATAGATCTCAGAGTAGACCTATTTTCTATTTAGATGAGAGATGCAGGAGGTATGGAGTTAAGCAAAATTTGCATAATGCCATCGATAAAGTAACTGCAACAACTTGGCGGAAGTGCATAAATCACGTTATCAAAGAAGAAGCAAGTATGAAAAGTCTTGTTGGAATTATCGATGAAGTTAAGGAACCTGATGACTCCATTTCCTCAGAAACATGAGGCTACAATTCACAGGTATAGCAGTAAACTCCACTCACACAAATTAATTAATTATGCGGAACGCAGCGTTTCGAGAGCACGTGGGCTCTCATTGTCAACCGTGTTACCGACTGAAAGTAAAAACTGTATCACACATGCAAATTATTTTCTACGCAGGCTCTAAAATTTCTAAAACATATGACTATTTACAATCTACTCGGTGGTCTAATGCCTTTTACGGGAAAGGATGGACCGAAAGCGAACCGTATCTTTAACAGGGCCTATGGTAATAAATCCATCAAACTTGAGGGTGGTTCTCTGTTCAATAAGTTTCCGTTCTTTTTCATATATACCGCTTCGTACGCGTCTAATTCTCTATACGAGTTCACGTTTTTAAGTAGTGTCAGATTTTTTAAATCAATCTTATGTCCGGATTTTACCATATGCTCTGCTACGCTTGATAGTTCTGGTTTGTCGAAACGATAGTGTCTAATATGTTTCGATACTCCTTTTTGTTTGTCCAATATAAACTTTCTCACAATCATTGCATGCGATTTGGTATATTCCGGACCTTTTTATCATCTCCGGTTTATCTTTGGGATTCCCTAAGAGATTCTTTAAGTTGTTTTTTGACACAAAAAACACGTTCATATTTAGTTGTCGGAAAATTTTACTTAAGCCTTTTACTGTTGGGTGAAAAGGGAGAGTTATAAATTTCTTATTACCGGTGTTTGTTGATGTCAAGGTCGTGGAATTTCTGATGTGTTGTTTGTATTGGATCTTCCTTAAAATAAGGTCGACATCCATAGAAGAGAAACCATTGTACCTCGCTACATCTTTGATATACTTTAATTCTTTGTCATTTGACATTTTTTGTTCAAAGAACATATTAGACACAATCGCTTCGACAAACCTGAACTATTAAGCGTAGCAGAGCATATGGTAAAATCCGGACATAAGATTGATTTAAAAAATCTGACACTACTTAAAAACGTGAACTCGTATAGAGAATTAGACGCGTACGAAACGGTATATATGAAAAAGAACGGATACTTATTGAACAGAGAACCACCCCGATTGCACACTCGAGTTTGATGGATTTATTACCATAGGCCCTGCTAAAGATACGGTTCGCTTTCGGTCCAGCCTTTCCCGTAAAAGGCATTAGACCACCGAGTAGATTGTAAATAGTCATATGTTTTAGAAATTTTAGAGTCTGCGTAGAAAATAATTTGCATGTGTGATACAGTTTTTACTTTCAGTCGGTAACACGGTTGACAATGAGAGCCCACGTGCTCTCGAAACGCTGCGTTCCGCATAATTAATTAATTTGTGTGAGTGGAGTTTACTGCTATACCTGTGAATTGTACATCCACACAGTCCTTGCAATCGTCATGACACTACATTTAAAAAATCTTCGACTAGTTTATAAAATTAAATGTTGTTATTAACTTGGTCAGTTCTAATTTTAAATGATTGTCATGCATCGTTATAGTTGTAAAATTCAAGCTACTTCCAACTCCGTGGTTATTATGTATTGCCATATATAGACTGTTATCTATATAACGTCATTCACTACTTCAACTGTTTCCAACAAATAAATAAAATATATGTTTTCTAGAAAAATTTATTTACTTTCATCTGACTACTGCATTTACCATTCCGTTGTTTTAAGTGTAGAAGTATCTCTGAAGGATCTATGTACAATTTTCTTTAGTACAGACTTTATATTACAGATAGATCTTCAAATTTTGATTTCAACAACTTTGTAGGTTGTAATTTGAGCTGGGGGTCTGTTCAGAATTTTCGCTTTCTCTTTTGGAGAAGAAGTTACAGAATGGCCTGCTGGTCCCCCCGATCTGAAACCTATTGGAAATCTTTGAAGTTATTTTAAATCGAAGGTCCAACACTCGCTACTAAGTTTAAAAAAACTAATTTTGTATATTTATTTTATTTATTAACTTTGTATAAATAGACCTACAAAAATTTCGCTGTCTTAAATTACCGTCATTGCAAATATTCTTTGTATACAACGTAATAAATTTTTTAATGTTATTTTCTCCAGTATTTGTATTTCTTTCTAGTTCAGTATTAACTACGATAATTAATTTAATAATTTGCCGAAGAGATTAAACAAGATTATATGAAGCTATAGAAATTGCGTTGATTGCAGCAGAAAACCTACCCTATTTTTATTACTATTATTATAATTATTAAAAATAAAAGAATTAGGTACTTACCGTATTTTCAATATCTTATTTTTTTAGAAATACTTTAAAATTGTATATATTACGTAGAATTCACCTTATAGAAGAAGCTATGAATTTAACCGTGAATTATGCAAGTCACAAAACAGATACGCACCTTATGCAATATGCAAATATTTAACATTATAGATTCCAGTGCGTAAATAATATATTCTCGACTGCTCAAACGACATCGCATACTTAATCGGCGATGGTGTAGATAAGGTCAAGGAGCAGGTATATAAGGTTAAGGCGTGCATATGTAGGGAGATTAATATACGAAATGAAACTACGAAAGTCACTTAAAAATGTTTAGAGGTTTTTCAAACTTTATTTTCATTTTTTATTTGCATTTTTCAACATTTTTCTTCATAATATTTCATATAGTAGGCCCGTGGAACAATAAAAATATACAAATAGGCCCGTATTAACATATACATATATCTTCATTGAAAATAGACATTTTATTTTTTTTTATTTTTTTACTTTATTATCTACTTAAATTGTAAGAATAAGTGATCTCTATAATAATCGAAAAAAAAAAGTTTTATTACAGAATCATGTTGTTTTCTTTATTTATTTATTTTTTTGTTTGTTTTATGCATTTACTTATACAAGGTAATCTAATAGTAGTAGTAATAATAATAGTAATAATATTTTTTTTTTATTTCAGTCAGTCACCCTCGTAGTATTTTTTTTTTATAAGTACTTTATAGGCATGCTCAGCGAAAATGGGAGCACAGCAATTTTTTTTTAAATCGCATGAATATTGAATTTGTTTTGGTTAGAAAGTTAAAACTTGTCATGGTAAAAAAAAAGAAATACGATTGATTAGAAAAAGAGTAACTTCTTTTAAAATATTTTATGTGACAGGCAAAAATTGCTGTGCTTTGTATCATGTTGTTTTGTAACTAACCCTACCTATTTTATAAACATACCGTATCTAAATGATACGTTTATATTATGCACATTTCTCTTAACGTATAATATTTCTTACAATCGTTTTTATCCATGTTTTTTTTCACTTAATCAATTGTTATCATCGTTAATCATCGTTCTGTTACAATAACAATATAGTAATAATAATAGTAATCTGAAAATATTTTTTTTTTTTGATTTTCGCTTAAGAAAAATGTATATTATTATACTTATAGCCTATTGATAAAACATACATTAATACTTATTGCAATGCGGTTCACTCTTTTTTTTTTTCATTTCACAATTCGATCGATAGCCGCATTATTTATGTCTGTCTGAAATCCAAATCGCCCAGAAAGAAACGGAAGTGAATAAGAAAATAAATCTCATCGAGTATAATAAAAATAAGAAGTCGCGATTTGGATGTAATAAAAAAAAAATGAAGTAAAATGATAAAATAAAAGCACTTCTGTTACATGTAATAGAAAAGAAAAGAGACGATACAAAGTATATGATTAATAACAACGATATATGCAATATTATTTATCTAGTAAGCTAGAGACTCTGTACGCATTAGAGGAGCTTTTCATTTTTTTTTCTTTTGTACTAAAATTGAGCGAACAATAACTCAGCGCCGCGTTTATATATGTGGTAAATATACGGTGTGATCAATTTCATTCGTATATGTAACAATGGACTTCAGACAACATCGTTGACAGAAACTCGAAGCATACACACGGTTTTTTTTTATTTTCTTTACGTTGTCTTAGTTACGTTAAACAAACATCAGGATATTTAGGTTTTTCTTTTTATTTTAAAAAAGAGTCAATTGTTTTGGTGTCTCTTCCTAATCGTTCTCTTCCTTCGTTTTTCGTCTTCATCATATTCTCTACTCTTTTAGGATACACTAGATTTATTTTTGCTTTAACATATTCTCGGATCGCACAGAACTACGTACAACATACAACCCTCTAAGAAGATCTTCACAGCCACATTCCAATGATGCATCAATTTTATCTGTCAGCCTCATTTGTTTTGTTTTTTGTTTGAAAATGTTTCGTTAAATCGTTGCGACAGGTTCAGGTTCACATAAAGATTTGTTAAACGTTTCTGATTTTTAAGATATTTTGCAGTGATTTTCGTAAGTTTGACAGCTGTCAAGTTTTATAAATAGCTAAGACGTGATAATATAAAAAGTGGTACGAAATTTATTTTATATTGATTTTCTTTTTATATTGGCACTTGAGTTAATTTAAAAGATAAGGTAAAGGCATACATTTCCTGTAACTGTCGATAATTTTACTTCCTTTTTTTTAAGGTAAAGATAAAATGCAGTAAATATATTTTATACGTTTTTTTTTTAATGAAATTATATTCAAAGTCAAAATAAATGTTACTAAAAGATATTTATTAAAATATGTATGTATGTCTTAAGATATTTAGCGTAAAAAGTTATATATCCAAAATATTTTTATTACATTACAAGTACATTCTGTCTGGTATATTTTCTGCACAGTGAATATTTTTGCAAACCGAAAGGTTTTAATTTAATTAGAGAGCTTAAAGTTAAGAGCATAGCTTATTTATTTACATATATTAAGATGCACTTCACACAGTATATACAATTTCCCTGCAACTTTTTTTTGATTACAAAATGTGCATTTTAATCACGATACCATAGCACGTTCAGGAGTTTCTGCATGTAAGACAAATTTTCTTTAATTACTTCCTTACCTATAGAATAGAATTGGTTCCTTGGGAATGTTTTAGAAAGTATAATAAAATAATCGTTAGAAGTTCAAAGAACTGTTTGATTAGTCAATGCTAGCAGATATTTCCAAGATCAAATCTCTGAATGTTTATAATTATGATCAACATAAGCATCGATTTTCCTCAGATAACGATTCGGTGAATATTTCATACTAATATTTCGTTTTTCGAAAGCATTTGATACATGAAATATTTATCGCTGATACTAAGCAAACTTGATAACTGATGCAGTACGGTCAGAGAATTGTTCTTGTCTATATTGGTACTTACAGTCATATCAATTAGAAACTTACATTCAAAAAAGTACCAGTTACCTAAATACCACGGTTATTTAATTTGAACTTTATCGAATGTTTGCTTCAAATCCAATACACTGTGCTTATTTCTATAGAAAATCCATACAGCAATCTTTAAGCAATTAATATCTTGACAGCTGTTAAATCTTACTAATTACATAGGATCAAATCACCTGTTTTTGCAACAATTATAAACCGGAATGATTTTATTACCTTTAGTTATTGGTTTCTATCCCATCTTGTGTCGATGAGAAGCGTACTTGTTTTTCAAAAAACGGTCCCTACGTTAAATACCGTTCAGAAAGTCCCCATTCACATTCAGTGGTGGTCAGTGGATTTTTTTTTTTAGTTTTATTTTTGATTGTTTTTAATAATCGCAGTTGGGTTCTTGCATCATGTCATCCCCTCCGCGAGAGACAAAATCTGCGCGCACAACACAAGCGCATCTACAGGTACATAGATGCGATATTGACACGTTTAGACACGCACATCACGAACACGTCATCCATGCCGAATTGCAGGAACAATGGTAGCAGCAGGCGGGTGTGGATATGACCGGGTACAAGTAACCGTTGTGGTAAACGACCGGGGGTGGTTGCTGCGTCATCATTCGCTGTTGATCTTGGCACAATACCTGCCACGCAAGATTCTCGATGAGACTGAGGGTTTGACGTCTTTCGTGGCCCATCAGGCAGACGGTGGATTCTTCGACAACGTCGTGCAAAAGCATCAGATATCGATGCTTGAGAGCTTCCTCTTCGGGCCCGACGAAATGGTTCCACAAGTAATTCTCGAGCTTGGCGCGTTGCTGTCCAATATCGGAAAAGTCTATAAAGAATCGTGAGCACATGTATCTCTGTAAGGTTTTAATGTAATCGGGATCGGCGGGTATGTAGTTTTTAACGAGAAGGTTACAGTATTTCAACAATCCACCGCCTCGAATTTCTTCGGGATGCCGCGTCGAAATCAATTTCTTCTGAAGGTGGTACAGGGCTTCTTGGAAATCACCGTAGACGGATTCACCTACGACGGTGGGATAAAAGTTTTCGCTGATCGGCAATTCGCTGCAATCGTAGAAGAGTAACAGAGAGTCCAGGACGATCTGGAAAGAATCGACGGAGAATTCGAACTGACGACGCATCGTATCGACGAATTTCAACTCGACGTTCTTATGGCCTCTGGAATTACCCAACGATATCAGCGACCATCTATCGCCGTCGTTGTTCACCTTCACCATCTTACTGACGTACGCCTCCTTTAAGCTGCACGTCGATATTCGTTTCCTGCTGACGCCGTCCGGAAGTAGGTCGAAGAGAGAGCTGAGAACGGCGGACTTGACTCGATCGTAGTTCCTAGCGCTGGAAAGTTCAACGCCGAATATCAAGTCCAGGTCGTTGTACGGCTGTGATTCCGTGGCGAGGACGTGGGATGCGGCGCCGCCATTTAATCGAATGTCTCTGACTCGCATGCCGGCGCCGCCGGACGCCGTATCCGCTTCCAATTTACCCCTGACCACCGTCACTAGATCCCGTAGCCGTACTTCCAGCGTCGGAAAATTGCCTCTACCGTGTATGCTCACCGTTTCGTCCATTACATCGTTTAGGCGCCGTACTTGCTCATAACTGAGCACGGCTAGTCTTTGCTGAGATTCTACGTTCTTGTTCTTACTGTTGCTGCTGCTGTTGTTGTTACTTATCTTGTCCATGTTCGACTGCTGCTGATCCTCAACGATGTCCACAGAGGAGCACTGAAACAAGACAGAATACATTATAAAATTTTATAAAACCATCGAAAATAGAGGAAATACAGAATTTATTATCTCTTTAAATAATAATAATATACACTACCGTCCATAAGTTTGAAACAAAGGTGAAATTTCTTTAAAATAATGCAACTGATAGGCATATCGTGAAATCATTAATCCCTATTATAAATTATTGTATGCAAATATACCATAAAATTCCACCCGAATACATTTTGTTGTTTGAGATGGGGAGAATATCTGTAGTAATTACTTTGGATCAAACTCGGTTTAGTACTTACTTTGGGAATCATTTAGTGCATGTGGTAAAGGTATTATCTTAGAGACAGAGGAGAACGAAAGCCAAATCGACAAGACTAATTTTGGTGCCGGTATACCTGAAGAAACTGAAATACACAGGATTTCCAAATGGTGTTGCTGACGAATTAAAAATCGAGACGATAATAAAGCGTTCTCAGTATGTTAGAAAGAATACCTTGAAAAACTAAAACATCCAGTTTCTGTAATTATTTGACCGGTAATTGCAGCATAAGGTCAAAGACCACTACATTTTGTAAATGGAGCTACTGTTCAGAAACAATACAAAAACGCTTTAAGAGATCTTTTACTATCATACACCCAAATGTTGGAAGAAACTAACAGCAACACGTGTTACGACTCCAATCCATTAAAAAATACCTAAAGTTAAAAAATTTGTAGTAGCCGAGCTAGCCCGGAAATTCTCCGTACCTAAATCCAATGGTAAGCGTATGAAATGTTGAAAAAATCATTGAGGAAATATACCAGTGAAGAAGAGGTAATGGCAAATATTAAAGAAATGCATTATTAAATTAAAGGGGAGTCCATACTACATACTATGCATATTTATTTTAATAATTGTTAATAATAAATTAGTAGAGAAAAATTGCTTTCTCCTTGTCTTATACACGAAATTGCAATAATTTTTTAGTGGTTCCACATATTTTAACCATAATAAAACAATTTATTCCCATTCCATTTAAAGCCGTATAATTTAATATAGATGTCGATTAATAGACCAACGAAAAAGCTTTAAGCGGTAACAAGTTATTCATTCCACCGACGGTATCTCATATCTTATCACTTTCCTGTGCGGAATTAATTTTTTTGAAATCAGTGCGTAATTGTAACAATTTGGTAAAGTACTGGGCGTAAAAATGCCAAAACGCAGCCAGCTAACTGTAGAACAACGCAGTAATATTTATACTCGTCGCGACGAAAATCATGCTGTTCTGTATGGAAGCCGTTTTGTTGGTTAGCCGTTTGCGCTCCAACAAGACAATGACCCCAAACATACATAAAGAGATGCCCTAAAACTAATGGCTTGGCCTCCTCAAAGTCGGGATTTATCTCTTCTCTATCTTGCTTTCATGAATGCCTAAAATTTGTGCAACGGTTATCAAAGCCAAAGGAAGTCATATCGGCGGAAATAAACTTAGGAAAGTTTGGATAAATTTACTTTTATTTGGAGATGATGTGTGTGATTTTTTGTAAAATCCATTGCTGCTTCCAAACTTTTGGACGATAGTGTACGTTTCCAATAGTAACAACCACACAGCAACTCAAAACTTGTTGTGAAGTAAATTAGGTCTTCACAAAGCATAATTCAATAGGAAACAAGTTGTATGGAGACATTCCCAACCCCCGTCGCAAATTTTGCAAGTAGAAACCTATTTTATAAAAATATTTATTAGATGTGTTCAGTAATATGTTATAGCCCATAGTGCCCTAAAGGAATAAGTCAAAAAATGGACTACTCAAATAAAAAAAAAAGACTATACCACGCGCATTTCATCGGACCCCGTGGTCGTTAAACTTAGTTATCTTTCATTCAGGGTGCTGCTGAGGTTTTGCTTATTTGCAATCATCCAACGTAAGTACTAAAAGAGGACAGATATGACGTTATTTCAACGTAACTGCTCCCTATTTTTAAGTTCTTTTCCATCTAAAAGCCTATTTTCCAAAATACAGAACGCGTTTCAATGATTTACGCAATACTAACATTCTAAACAAATAAATACCATGGTTGCGAAATTAGGAAGTAAATGAAATTTATTCACAAGATGAAGATGCTAATTTCTTTGCGGATGCCCTTCCTAAGAACGAATCAACAATTTCCCTGTGTAAGTGACATAAATCCATGATTAGGAATTGCCGTTTGGCGTATGATATAAGGAATGTCTTAAATTTTGCATACTAACACTTAACATCCATCTTTAGTTAACTAAATGCAAGGTGTAGCATTGTATCGACAACGAACTCGTTGACAAGTTAGTTGAGAATTGGAATTAAACGCGCATTTTCAAGGACAATTATTTGAACAATCATGCTTCGCCAAGTTGGTTTTTATTTTCCGCAATGCAGCACCACATCAGTCAATAATTTCTCGATGGAATAGAGAATGCAAATGTGGACGGATTGGTCTTGGGGACGATCGAAGAACAGATGCACCAAAAAACGACAGTCACTCAGCAAAACAAGAACGAAAATCGGCATGTTAGATATCGCAAGATTGAGGCATCATTGGGTATTTCAAAATCCTTAATTCAGAAAAATTTGCATGAAGAATTGCGTATAAAAAATAGTTTCCCGTTGTATATCGCATCTACATACTGACCGATGAACAGAAGGCAATTAGAGTGAATTGCTGTCAAAAAGCTCTAGACTCCTTCAACGCCGTTTTATATTTTATACTTCTAATAACATTAATCCTCCAAAAACATCGTTACCTGTTTTTCTTTAGTATAGACATTTAATTCTTCGTTAGCTTAGGATGTCGTTAATTTAAAATCCATCATAAGCAAGAAGGCGCTGTATTCTATATATTTTAAACGATTTTATCACGTTCTAAAAACATGTTTTACACTTATATGTTTTTAGAATAGTATTTACATACACGTGAAATTAATATTATAATTGACATTTTTTCCATTTCCATTGTCTACGTAACTAATTTTGAAAACGTTTTTTAGTATGGTTCTGATACTTTTAGGCGGTGATTTTACATTAGTGATAGACTTAGGCAAACTTGCGTACTCTGCATTGTATGCAAGAAAGTGGTTTCATGAACAATATAACTTTATCAATTATCTTAAAAGGGGTACAACGTCTAAAAGTTACCAAAATTATACTTCAGGTACTAGTAACAAGAAAATAATATGTTCCTTAAATGAATTATTATCCACTTGATACATTGATTTGCAATTATCTAAAGCATTTGCCGGATATCTTTTTCGTTTAAAGTGAAACTCAATGGATATATGTATCTTCACCAACAACAAAAAATGGATTACCATAATAAGCTGCATTTTATAAATCTCTTACGAAACTCCTAACACAGATTAATTCCAGTAATTGCTATCCCCCCGATCACTAATATATCGTAAATTAAGAGTCGTTAGCACTACCGTCACAGTTTTAACTGAACTTATACTAAAAACGTATTTCAAGCGAAGAGAAGGTGAACGCAATGGTTCTACGCGGAGTTACGATGGCAATCTGGCTCAATTATAGCCGTTGTCCGCATGCATTAAAAATCTGATGAAGATAAGATACGCATACATGACTTAATCAAAAATATTTTTCGCGGAACTCGAGGCAGCGCAATAACTGAACGTATTTGCTTTTGTATTTAAATTGTAAAATTAGAGCTTGGAGTGTGTTTAAAAATAACTATATTCTGGTAATTAACAGTGTTAACTATGTTGAAATATTACCGTTAAATATGTTTACTTTTCACGTAATAAAAACAAAATATTTTAACTATAGATTGTCCTTTGTTGGATATGCATATATGCAATCATTCACTATTGCGAAATATCGTACCAGAACACAATTATAATAACGGAATGTGGAAGATAACGTTAGCAAGGTATTTTTATTATCTGTGGGGGCCTCATCGCATTCTTCGCGAATATCTTTCTATTCTCATATCTATCTTATTAGCGAATTTCATACGATTCGATGGAGCAAAATTAAACGCCTACATGCAGCATTAACTGATTAAATATTCTAAATAAAGGTGTAATAATACTTAACACTGTTACTACTACAAGTAATTACGTAAGTTTGTGCAATATTCCGTAAACATCAGAGATAAGTGAAGTCTCATTGATCATTTAGTGCGAGCAACGGTGGTTATGCATGCGCCTGGCACGTTATTACGGACGTAATCTGCTGGTAGGATAATCCGTCTGTGACGCCAATTCGGATGTTTTGGAGGTATTTTGTACATCGCCATCGCAAACGGTGGAATTATATTTACGTGGAAAACTAAAAGTAATGTCGGGTGTTTAACACGTATGCGCTGTATATCAATACTTAACAACTGATTAAGCAAGCTTATACATGTTTAAGCATCCTTAAAATGTGTTGTGTCCTTGTTGCACATGCGTTAAGTCTACGGTATCAGTAGTAAGTAGGAAGAAGTTTTGATTTACAATTAAGCAACACCGTTAGTATATAAAAGAACAAAACGTATACCAAGCAATGTTTAGACAACAATCGAGCAATATGTTTCCGTTTGGTTCAATTCTTTGAAGATGATGAGTGTCCCGGTGGGCCAATGCAAGTGGTAACGTCACGAAAGCTTAATTTATTGAATAATTCGTATTCGTCTGGAAGTGAAAAAGGTATCACCAATGACTAAGATTTCTGAAGCAACGGTCGACTAAATTCTATATGACCGTTAGAGAATGAATGTGGAAAATGGGTACCGTGACATCTTCGTGTTTCTCAATGTCAACAACGTCGTGTTAAATGTCCGATAGCTTGTTTCTAACCATGTGTGGAGACGATTCAAAATAGATTTCGGAATCCATTGCTACAGGATGTTAAACGATGGTTCCGGATTATAATAATACTAATCCATGCCTTCGCACAACAGAAAGCCTCAACCATGAGAAACAGTTCCGTGATTCCAACCTGTACCTAGAGATTGATAACTACGAGGGGAGGTCCAGAAGTTCGTGGAATGGAGAGGTTGGGGTGGGGATAGGGGCGCTCGCTAGGTGTCATTCTGATTGGCGACTCATTAGTATATAAGTTAAGTTGCAACCCTATAGCGCCACTCGTTTACGTTGCCTGCTAAACAAGTCAATCCGGAAGAAAACTGAAACTATGGAGGATTTTGAACACCGTGGTGTGATAAAGTTCCTTACAAAGCAATAAAAGAACGCTCAAACCATATTGAATGAAATGGAAACCATTTATGGGGAACAGTGCCCTAGTAAATCAGTGATTTATAAGTGGCATGGTCTTTTTAAACATGGTCGGGAGTCGATTGAAGACGACCCCCGCTCAGGACGGCCAGTTGAGGCCACCACATCAGACATCGTCGAAAAAGTGCAAACATTTCTACTGCAAGATGCCCGTTTGAAGAAAAAACAATTATCTGCATTAGTTGGAGTATCAGATACCACCATTTTGCGTATCCTACATGACCACCTGGGTATGACAAAAGTCAGTGCAAGATTGGTACCGAGAATGCTCACGCCGCTGCAGAAACAGCAGCGCGTCTGTGCGTCCAAACAATTTTTGGAGCTGTGTGGAGACAAACCTGCACAGATCTTGAAGCGGATTGTTACCGGAGATGAAACATGTGTTCATCACTTTGAGCCTGAGTCCAAACAGGAGTCCATGCAATGGCATAAAACGGGGACACCACCGCCAAAGAAATTCAAAGTGTCAGAATCGGCTGGAAAGTTGATGGCTACTGTTTTTTGGGATTGTGAGGGGATATTATTGATTGATTACAAAGAAAAAGGTAGGAGCATAACCGGAGAATATTACGCAGCGATATTAGAAAAATTAAAGGAGGCCATCAAGGAAACACGTCGAGGAAAATTGACCAAGGGTGTGTTGCTCTTGCAAGACAATGCGCCGGTTCACAAGAGCTAAGTTGCAATGGCTGCTCAGCACAAGCATGACTTTCAATCAATAGTCCATCGACCCTACAGTCCAGACCTGGCACCTAGTGATTTTTATTTGTTCCTCAATTTAAAAAAAGATTTACGTGGAAGAAAGTTTTCCGACGGCGATGAGGTAAAGTAGGCAATGTTGGCCCATTTTGAGGCGAAAGATAAAACCCTTTCATTCCACGAAGTTCTGGACCTCCCCTCGTAAGCCCAAAAGGCACTGAACTTCTATCAAATGTAATTGGTAATGTAAAAGCATTTAATTGCTTGACTCTAAAGTAATACAACTTCGAACATCAGATATTATCCTTAAATAGTTTCTCAGACTTTCACAGCTGTTTGTCATTGTCGTTACGGTTGTCGGGTTCCGCCGTATCATCAAGTTTTCTGTCGCTGACGTTTCGCAAACAATTGCGGTTCGAATTTTCAAAGGTATAGCACCCGAATTTTTACCTAACCATTCATGCAAAATATGAATATTAAAAACACCATCATGAGTAATACAGTAAACTTATTTTTTCAAGAAGATTTGGATTTACGTTCACTTCGTGCAACAGTCATCTGGAAAACTGGATGTGTGGACTGAGATCTTTCTCTCACCGTAGATGATAAACCTTTTCTAGACAATAGAGACGAAATAATTGTTCTTTAAGAGTTTCTCAAGGGCACGCATGGTTAACGCCTAAAGTTGCACCTATTCTTCTAGTACTAACATAAGGATTAGCTTGCCAAACAGTCCCTTCGACGTTTTACGTACAGATTCTGTAACTCTCTGATTTTGGCGGGTTAGACAATCTTGTTTCTCTATCTCCAAACCTACGGTAGATTCCTTGGAGAGATAAAACCTGTCTCAAAAGATTTGCTGATAAAGTCGTTTAGTTTCATACGAAGTTTGATGAGCTTCGCCGTAATATAAATCTATATCGTCGTGGTCTGCTGAAGTAAACGAAACTATTGCGAAGCTAAACTGCATCTACTCAGTAACAAGTAACTAAACTGTCAATGTTTGCCAAATGTGTTTTATGATTTAGATGCGATTTTGTTCATTTTAACAACGCACTTGATAAAAGAGGGCCTGAATCAAATTTCAAAATTCCACATCTCCAAAACAGGGAGAGCACGGAGCATAAATGTGTTGGAACATTTTTTTGTTTACATATCTACTACCTTTCAACAAAATGTGTAGATTTTCTTCTTAATACCCCCTTACACACGAAAGTATACTGGGTGAAAAGCTGCAAGCTGTGGTTTGGATTCTGAGACCGCAGCAGATTTTTAGCATTTGTTAACATTCGGCGACTCGTCATAGCTCAGCCGAGATGAAATGAGGGTGATATTCGTTTTCTCGCTAAAGCTAACTCTTACATCGCTATTGACGATATAAATAACAGATTAATAACCAATTGTCTAAGCGAGCTATTGTAAACACGATTTACGTAGTTTGTAAAACTAAAATTAAATCCAACGTTAGATTTATATTAGTGAAGACGAAAATAATAAGGCAATACTCATAAATAATAAACGCAATAAACTGCTATGCGTAGCATTGCTTTGTTCTTATTCATACTTATTTCTAGGTACGTATATCGAAGCATCAGACAATGTAACTGATAACGGATTTCAGTGTCAGAATCCATCATAGGCTCATGAAAAATAAAATAATATCGAACGTTCTAACCTGAATCAAATTCTTATCACATAAAAGTACATATATGCACGTAAATAACATTCTGAAACTTAACAAATTCCTATTAGAATAAGTAAAGAATTAGTAAATATAATAATTGAAACTTAAAAGCAATAATTGCAAACACATGTAAAACTATAAACAAAACAACGAACTTTTAAAGAAAATTAACTATTTATTAAATGTTCGAATAAGTATCAAACAATTCCTGCCACCTACGTAACCTCAATTTGCCACACGGTTGAATTGACTGAGAGCAACTGCTTCAGTTGCGACCTTTGTCTCATCCCCGGGGATTTTCACAAAAAAAAAAGAAAGTACTAAAGTCGCCGTCGGGGAACGAAGGTAAAAACAAATTCTTCATCCGATTCTCCGTCCCTCAGAGAGTTTACGAAACAAATCGCACAGATACAAAGTAAGGCAAGCTCTACACACAAAAGATTGCGCCCCCTATAATACCGATACGCCACGGTAGCGCGCAGAAGGAAAAAAAAAAGAAACGCATCCCATTCTTTATTTCTAACCGCTCATCGCCCACCTGTTTTACGACAGACTGATTTCGGGAGCCGAGCATTAAAAGGAGCGAGAAAGCTCCGTCCTTACGCGGACACCCGGACTCTCCGGTTCCGGCAGGATTTATATCCCAACGACGTACCGTCCGAGTTCGGCGGTGCTGAGGCGAGCCGGATGGCGCCTTCGCAAAGCCGATGACGTCACGGGTTAAAACGTGGGAGTAGTGAATGATCGCGTGGGCGGTGGGGACGCCTACGTACGACGACTAACGGGATGAGGGGCGACGGGGAGAGGAAAGGGGACCGACGTTAACGCTCTCGCCATTCGAAAAAGGGGCAACCGTATACGGCGGCGCTTGTATTGATTCAAACCGGAACATAGAACGAACTGCATCGCATATTTTGCACACTGGCATCCAAAAATTTTCATCGTAGTCGCCGTAATCGATTAAATACTTAACCATGGGTATATGGTGGGCATCACATAAATCTTGTCGGTCGGATATATTAGTTTTATATCTTGGAATTTCTGAAGTATTTCTGTAAATATCCAGATTGCTGGTTTGGGAAGGCAGATTTATTTAAAACTAAAAAAAAACAGGTTTCCGTATTGCATTCCAAGCAAAAGGTACTCATTTATTTATTTGTGGGACGCACGCAAGGTGATATTACAACTAGAAGTAACAAGTAGGTATTGGTGTTATTAATATGAAACTTTTGTTGGTGTTCATGATGGTAGAATTATGATTTTGTTGCAAATTACCAACGTTTTCTCTGAAATCCAGAAATCAGTTAAATTAGCAACGTTTTTTTGTTTCAGAATTTAAGAAAAACGTTGGTAATTTGCAAAAAATGTCATATTATCGTTTTATCATCACGAGCCCTAGCCATAGTTTCACATTAATTTCATAAATAAGAACTCACATTTGGTACTGTGGACTAGTTGGTTATGAGGAAAGACTTTTATGCAAACTGCATATTTTTGTCTTTTTGGTATATTTCTTCCATATTTTGTATTTACCCATTTTCCACCCTAAGAATACGTTTCATTATGAGTGTATATTTCATAATTATCATCAGCGCTGAAACCTTTACCTGGTAATGAGGGTTTAATGGTTTATGTAGGCCATTCTGAGTAAATTAGAAAATAGACGTAAAATTGTAATTTCTGAATATTTCTTCAGTCTTTCTTAAAAGTTGTAAGAGTAAGGTTGAGCTAGTTAGAGTAAAGATATTGTGTCTGTGATTTTGTTTGTGTAATACGATAGTATACAGTAAAAAGTAATGCCAAAAACACGCGAATTGACGGAGGTAGAGCGATGACAAATTGTGGTGTTAGAAAAGCAAGGGTTGTCGATGTCTGCTATTGGCCGACAAGTGAAATCTGAGCGATCGACAGTTAGAATGACGATAAAACGATACAAAGAGAGTGGATCTTTGACAAACAAACCGAAAACTGGTCGAAAAAGGAAGACAACTAGCAGAGATGAGCGAGTCTTAGAGCGGATTTCTTTGTGAGACCGGAAAAAGGGTCTAAACAGCTTTCCAGTGAGTTTTTCCGGCTACATAATGTTGCTATTTCTCCTCGCACGGTTAGAAGACGCCTTTGTGAATTAAATTTAGGTGGATACAAAGCTCGACATAAACCACGGTTCTCTCCGCAACAAAAGAAACAGAGACTGCTGTGGGCTAAAAGTCACCGCGACTGGACCATTGAGAATTGGGCCAATGTTATGTGGAGGGATGAGTCAAATATTGAGGTAAGTAATACATAATTATTGTATTTGCGGTATTCTGTATTCAATTCCTGGTATCTACAGTATTTTTATTCTTTTTAATGGGTTCCAAAATGTAACAGTATTCATGTTTTTGTTGGTAGCTTTGTGGTAAACCTGGGCCTCAATACGTGCGACGCAGGCGAGGAGAGGCCCTCCATCCAGACTGTATCATCCCGACTGTCAAGTTTGGGAGTGGTAGCATAATGGTTTGGGGTTCCATGAGTGCAACAGGCGTCGGAGAACTGTTCGTCTGCGAGGGCCGAATGAACAGTCGGACGTACATCGACATGTTGGAAGAAGTTCTGGAACCGTGTGCGTTAAAATTATTCGATAATGATGAGCCAGAGTATTACTTCCAACAAGATAATGCACCGTGCCATAAATCTCGCGAAGTAATGCGCTGGTTCGAGGAAAATAACGTGCGGGTCCTGGAATGGCCGGCACAATCCCCGGACTTATCGCCAATTGAGCATTTATGGTACATTTTAAAGCGAAATGTAGCTAAATACTCATCTACGAGAAAGCAATGCTTAAAAACAAAAACATTCGAAGAGTGGAATAAAATCACCGCCGAACAGTGCTACAACTTAGTGAGCAGTATGCCCCGACGAATTCGTGCGGTGATAAAAGCCCAGGGAGGAGGTACCAAATATTTAGCAATATCTGTATATATCTGTATACACTCACAATGAAACATTTTCATCGATCAATTATTTTATATTATTTTATTTCTTATATATTCGCCGGAATAAAAAACAAAAAAGGGTGGCGAATACATATGGCCACAGCTGTATGTCTTGTGACAAGTTGTACGTTTATCTATAAATAATAGATATAATAAAAGGACTGTTAACGCCTTCACATAGCGAGTAGTTGTAGTGTTTAGAATTTTGGCCGGTATTGTATATATACGCCACCAGCGAGTTTGTACGCCGCGATGTTCCGAGAGCGCCCCGCTAAAAACAAACGAACACCCACACACCGTACGGCAGGTCCCATTAGGTACAACCGCCCGCCCGGCCGGAATTACTTCCAGAATGTTCGAGAATCGAGCCCGCGCGTCGCGGTAATTTTCGGAACTAATCACATACGTACACGCTTAACATATATTACGGCATTGTATTCTTAAAAGTGAATTCCGAAGCTTCCTACGATCTTCCTCTAATTACGCCGCGCGTTAGGAAAAAGGATTATATACGTATTACGCAAGGCGAATAATTAAGCAAAGACGAAAGAATTGACAAGCGTGGATATTAAAAATTTCAATTCGAATCTATATGAATTATGATATTTATTATAATGGTGGCCATGTACTCATATATTTCGTAACAGATTTATTACGTTTGATTGTGAATTATTGAAAAGCGCGATAGAAATACATGAGTAATTGTAACTGATAAATGATAAACAAAATGTAATTACTTGCCGTTTTATTAATAAACACAAGACACTTGTTATTTCGTTCTTTTAAAACACACCCCGCTCAGCACGCTGTTCGAACAAGCTACTAGTCCCGCAGTACGTGCGTGTTGGCTTATATCAAACGCTGATGGTCCCGAATATTCGTTTAGAAACTTTCCGTTGAATCGAGAAAATTATTTTATAATTTAATGATTAGACTTAATCCAATAGTGAATGTAACATGTGGCGGCGTATGTAATTGTAACAGGTATACAATAGGAGTTTTCTCGTGTATGTTTTAACGTCGAATATTGAAACTAATTCAGAGATGTTACTAAAATAGATTTGTGGTGAAGGAAGTATTCATTTCGATTTGAAAATTTATAATATTTAGTTGGAAATGTGCTTATACTGGTACATTATTTAATTGTAAGTAGTCATTTAATAA
Source organism: Trypoxylus dichotomus (assembly GCA_023509865.1). Lineage (NCBI taxonomy): Eukaryota > Metazoa > Arthropoda > Insecta > Coleoptera > Scarabaeidae > Trypoxylus > Trypoxylus dichotomus. The sequence goes on from CM042081.1 coordinate 45,426,419, forward strand.
TCTTATTATAGATTTGTATCTTGGGTGTTTCAAATTGTCACAATTACCTGCAAAGAAAATTTAGATGCTTTTATTTTGTTATATAATTATGAAATATACAGGAGACTAGAATAATATTATACTGTTTAGTTTTCAATATACGTACTTTAAATGTTCGTGTCATTGACTCTTTACATCGACATTTTTTGAAGTAATTTACGTAGGTCGCTATTTATATATACTGACATATACATCGTAAAGTTTGACATAATTCGATTGTATATGTACTAAGAACATTTTCGTGCGATAACTTACTACAACGTTCGATATGGATTATATAAACAACTCACTTCAACTTTTGGCAATGAAGCACTCTATATCACTGGTTTAGTAAATTCAATCGTAGCCGTTTTTACTCAGAGGCGAATCTAAAGAAAGTCGTCCAAAATCTATTGTTATCCTAGAAAACATCGATGCTGTGTGCGAAGTGATAAAGCAAGATCGTCATGTCACGTTGTGAAGTGAAATTGTCCGCGTTGAATTCCGCATAATTTGACAGTCGCTCAAAAAAAAAAGACATATCGATTGGCGCAAAAGGAATGCTCGAAGATACGATCGTGGTGCTTCGAAAGCCGTGTGGAAGATTTTCATAGGTGACGATTCTTGGATGTATGTATGCGTATGAGCTCGAAAGCAAACAGCAAGCATCTCGAAGCGAATGGTTGCCTATTCTTTTGGGATAAACGGGCATGTGGCTGCAGTACCAGTAGAGAATCGTAAAACGTTCAATTTTTAATGGTACTCCAGAAGTCTTTGAAGAAATAAGAAAAAACAACCGGGGACGTAGAATCATTCTCCAGCATGACAACGCGAGCTCGCATACATCGACCCAAACAACCCAATATTTAACCGGTCAAAACATGGAATTGATGGGTCATCCACCATACAGTCCTGATTTAGCACGGAATTACTTTTTTTATTTCCGACGGTGAAGAATAAACTATGTGGTTAACAATTATCGACGCCAGAAGAAGTGGCTGATGCCTTCAAAATGCATGTTTTGGAGATACCTCAATCGCAATGGAAAAAGTGCTATGAAAGTTGGTTCGAAGGTATGCAAACGTGCACCGACCATTGCGGAGAACTATTTTCAATGACGAATATTTACTTTTATTAATTATTCGGGATATATAAATAGCAACCCTCGTATAATACGAAAGATATGGGAGCTATCCTGATTTGTGTATCTCTTACGAATTTCCGTTGAATGAGTTCCAGTTTAATTCATATTATTAATCACCGAAGGCTTGTATCAATAGAGTATTTTTATAAACTGATTCACAATGTTATCAAAGAACCATCGTTCTATATACAATCCTACCTTACCCCACTACAGCTATAACCACGATGTAGTAGGGCAATAACGAAGTATTTACGAGAAGGAATAACGGGAGACGCGCATGCGTATTATAACCGTTGACTTTGCTCAGATTACATCTGTATATGTCAACAAAATTGGGTATTGAGTTTTTACTAAGTTAATTGCTAGAACCATAGAAACGTCACTTTCAAACTCTTTCATTTTAGTCTTAAGATTCTTCACCATTTGCGAAAGATTGTTGATGCTAATTAGATCGATTCGAATGCCCAAAGGATAAATCGAAGCTTTAATAGTTTTAAGGTGTATCAATATATTTGTAGTTTAAGTGAAAAGCCACTAATAAACTACAGCAATCACAGACATACAGATATATATGTTCTTACAAAAGTGTGCAAGTGTACAGACAATGTCTTTAGATCATGAATATGTTTTAAAGACCAAATTATTGTTTGCAGATGTATTTACTACTTAATTTTAAATCATTTATTTTAACATTTCTTGTACATAAGATATAAAGGATGTTGCAATTCAGTGGGAAATTTACCAGCATTATTTGACAGATAACGTGTAGAAACATTTCGGTCAATGAGAATGAAAAAAGTATACGATTGAATTAAGCGTGTTTACTGCTAAAGATGATTTTGAATTTGGTGAATGTCATGGAGAAATTGCAAGAAAGTTCCGTACAAAATACGGAAAAAGAAAATCATCCATGGCATGTGAACATTCGAAAAATTGTCACAAAATTTAAGGAGGCTGGTAATGAAGAAAACAATTGGAGTAGTTAAATGAATACGTAGGCTTCCACGGCCGGAGTTAGTAATAAACGAACAATTCCGGAAACAATTCGTTTAATCGGAGTAGTCGTTTATAAGAAAATATTGCATCTGTAGACGTTATTGTTCTTGAGAATCTAAAAATAATTCGTTATCATTTTCAGTTATTAAACATTCCAAAAGCCAATTTATTCAAAATTTTACACAAAGATCTTCATCCTAAGGTGCGGATTAGGTCAGGTTTCTTTCAACAAAATAACCTTTAGCGTCAACATACATTTAATTTAATATCTAGGGCGAAGAAAACCCCCAAGTAATATTAAGAAAATATGTTGTACCCAGAAAAAATAACTGTATCGCCTAGAGGATTGATCTAACGTTATTTCTTTGAAACTGAAGACGGCAATGCTATTACTGCTACTGGAACTCCATATCGAAACATGGTTACAAGCTTTCTGTTTGGCTAATTTCAGCAGGACGATTCCATATCTTCACAAAGCCCAAGCGTAACATACATTTTAATGCTAACTTATTAGTAAGCGAATTTCTCGAGCATGTTGGCCAGCTAAATCATGAGGTTTAACGCCTGTGGAATTTTTACTTTGGCGTTGTTTAAAGACTCAATTATACCAAAGTGTTAAAGAACATTTTGGTAATATTATGGTAAAAATATTGTTAGTTCTCAACTAATTTGCGTGTTCTATTATAAATTGAAATATCTCTTGCTATTGCATGAACGATCTTTCACATAGGAATGCCTAGAAGCAAAGAGGTATAATTATCGAGCTGATATCTTCTTCGCTAGAAGACTTTACGAGATAATACGTGAAACAATCTTTAGAGGTTATATTGATTCTCCATAAAGCAATCGATCTACTACGAAATTGCTTTGATTTGACTAACACAAGCTTACAGTACAGGTCGTAGAAAATTATAAAAAACCTTCCGTATTACAATTATCACAAAATAATGTTAATGTTACTTATGTCACTACAGATGCATACACGTTCAAAAGCTACATACCGGCTTGAGAATATGCACACGTATACGTATATACGTACATACATACATCATTATAACGCGGGCTTTAATATTGGTTACGAATCGATGTCAACCAAGTTCAAGGAAAAAATTGATGAGAAATGAAACAAGATTGTTACAGTCGCGTAATTAATGCTTATATAACCTATAAAAACATTATCAAATGAAATAAAAACCTCTCTACGTTTCTAAAAGATATTCTTACAAGGTCGCTTACTTAACTAGAATGGAGCAAATTTATTGCACATCCAATGTAAGGATGCCTAATGAGATAAATAATTAGAATCGGTGGCAATAACAAATTATTGATTCAGTTCATATACCACAACCTTCATGCATATTCCGTATTTTAAAATTACAATGGAAGCATGATGTGGTCATGAATATAACTGGTTATATTCATATGTATGTAAATCCGGATATAATGCAACTGTATATTGTTGGTATATACAGGTCAACGCCAAGGTGTAACTAAAACCCGGATTAGCGATTTGGAACGATGTCATTCACAGTGATGTAATTTGATAATTAACCAAATAATATTGGCTGTAGATCACGTGACATTCTGAACTTATGGATGTGACATGGGCCTGTTTCAAAATAGCCAACGCATTGGAATTAACAGTATTTAAGGAAAAGTATGGAGACGATGTTAAAATAAAAGTTTTTCTCGTAGAGAATTACCTCTACCAGCTAATATTGCTCGTAAAATTCTAGGAATTAATTTCGTAACCACTTTGTGACAAATATGTCTCTAGTCTGCTTGTAGAATGTCCCGTAGATTTTTTATTCACCCGCTGAGTTCATTCTATAAGAGCCTCACTGGTTCAGTTTAGAATTTTGACAAGGTCATGCTATTATTCCTCTGTTGCGTTTATAGATATTGTCTACATCAGCGGTTCCCAATCTTTTTTCATCCGCGACATTGCTAGAAATATATTACTCGTTTTGAATGGTAATAATGGTTATAATACAGTTAGTTACAATAAAAATAAATTGACTATCGCTGGTCTATATAACGCTGGAGTGTGCTTCACATTGTCGTCCATAATTATAAAATTTTTTCCTAATAATTTTATTTTTATGGGGAGGATGTTTCTCCGGAATGTCTCGGTACTGTCCTTTTCTTTAATTCCATTAATATGTAGATTCACCCTAGTGATTAACTATTTGGTACAACAAAGTCGTGCCTCATGTTTTCATGCTTAAACATCCTCATGAAAATTTTCCGCTTTTGTCTGAGAATTTCAGTGAATTCATCTGTCCTACTTCTTCCATTTTTCCATTGGGAATGTTTAGCTTTATTACCCTGCCGCGGAAGAAGTTTTCCTACTACCCCCCAATTGTCTAATGTTACTTCTCCCAGTCGAAGTTTTACACTATTCGCTAAAATTTGATTCGCATCCTTGCGATTGAATTCGGTGTCTATTTCTGGTGTCACTAACCTTGGATTACCTTTGTTAATGAATTTAAATCCTAAAATATCTGTTTCAGATGTACTTCTTGATGGTCTTGGCACATTGGGGTATTATAAGTCCTCTTATTTGGTGAGAGTGGTGGATAGGTCTATTGGGTCCAACTGTACCACTAATTTGTCGAGTAGAATAATGCTATACATGTAGACTAGTGATTCGGGATTTCATACCTCAACTTTTATCAGTTTTAGGAGGAGCATTTTTTTTTCTAACAATTTCACGCACTATACAATAAATTTATATGATCGGGTGTTACCATCTCGTAGTAACTAGAATTGGCGCAACAAATCGTGTTTATCTTAACCGAAGAAAATGTAAATACTTTATGCCACTGTGAGAAATAATGAATGTGTGTGGACTTGCTCTTGTTAGGCCATAAATATTTTACAGCATATTGCAAGGTAATATATATGTAATTCTTAATTTACATAACAGTGTGATGTATATTTTAGAAAGCAGACATAATATTATTAAAGGCTTAAGTACTTACCAACTAAATTCATATTAATACTGACATTAAACCGATTAAGAGGTCGTGGGTTCAAATCCTACCGGGACTAATATTCTTTCAGGAATTTAAAAACATTGATTAATTCCGAGGAAATTATAACTCCGTCAGAAAAAGTCTACGCATCAAGTTGCTTAGAAAGCAATACCCAACATAACACTGCTGAGATATACATAGCTACTCTTGATGGTATTGGTGGGATCATTCACGAGAAAAACAATGTGACAACCAATCTCCCAATATTCCTGCTTAAGTAACACAAACCGAATGTTATCCGATTCCGCATACTTTCAATTAGTTTCGCAATCTCGTGTAACTTCCTATAAACTACCGCGTAAACGAAAAACATGTGTTCTGTTTGTCTTCCAAATTTACCCACGCCTTAGATCGCATGTTGAAAAAAACAACTGTGATTGATTAAAAGAAAATAAAAATTAAATTTGTTCGGTTAGGATTCTATTTATATTTCATTACATTTCTTTACCCCAGTTTTATATCTTGCTTACCTAATATTGCCAATTTCATTAGTGATTATATCTTGTACATACACAGTGCAACAATCAAATAAGGGAGCTTTAATTTAAATGATAGAACATTTAGGCACTGAAGTTCGAGGAAATGGGATGATAGTTTATATTTATAAAGTTACATGTCACTCTAGTAACTGTAGCTGAGAGAGCTATGTCGTGAAATCACAATGGAACAAAGAGGCAATATGAAATGTTCTGTTAAAATAGGAAGAAAGATGCTGGGACGTACGAATTGTTGAAAAAGGTGTATGGTGATGAGTGCATATCCCGCATAAGAGTTTATAAGTGGTTGACGCCATTTAAAAACGTAGGTCGTGAAGATTTAAATGAACGTCCACAAGCTGAAAATCGCGTTGAATAGTCGCAAAAAATTCGAGAAATCATTGGCATCGATGGGAATTTCAGTTTGAAAATGTTGACTGAAGAATAAAATACCAATAGAGACACTATACGAAAAATATTGACGACCAATTTGGGTAGAAGAAAGGTGTGTGAACGTTTTGTTCCACATCAGTTCAATGAAGACCCAGAAAATGCTCGTGTCATTGTCGAGACATCATTCAAACTGTTGAAAATTACGCAGATTTCCTTGATTCTATTATAACAGGTTACAAGACATGGTGTTTTAAGTATGACTCCGAAACTAAATGCCAATTTGCACAATGCAAGTCCAAAGGCGACAAAAAGACCACAAACATTGCGATTTCAGAGGTCAAGGATCAAATACTGCTTACTTTTTATGATTCAAAAGGAATTGTCCACAAGAAATTCCAGAGACTGCTAATGAATAGTAGAGAATTGTGCGAGTTAGGTCCAAATATCCAGCTGTTTGTATTGCAGGATAATGCACCACTTCACAAAACTTTTGAAATTCTTGAGTTTTTGACTAAAAAACAAATTTGTCTCGTCGCCCATCCGAAGCTGAAAACTGCAATCAAAGGACACTTTTATGTCAACGTTTCAAAAATTCAGACGGCAGTGACATAGGTGCTGAAAAAGAGCAGCCTACAACTCGACTTTACTCACCCGTGGGACACGCTGTATTAAATCTATAGAAACATATTTTGAGTATTTCAATCTGTATCTAAAAAATTTCGTTATTTAATTGTCGGACTGCGCGATCTAGTCGCCAAAGTAATCAAGTTCAAGATCAAGGATATTAATTTGACAAACTTAAAAAAAAATACAATTGCGAACAAAAAAAAAAACGAAAATAATTTGTTTGCATTTATTTTAAAACTATGCAATTCATGACATTTCAGGGAACATTTACGTCAACATTAATTCGTTTTGTGTTAGTAACGACTGGAAATACACTATTCAAATTCACGCACGGATTATTAGAATACAATGACACCGTGTACAGAGGGTAGGTAAATAAACGATTCCCTATTACATATTCTGCTCATTATATACAGTTAATATGCAAATTTGATGCCTGCTTCCAGATATCCCTTTACCTTTAATGTTAGAACAATCCACTGGAAGAGTCAAGTGTTGAATATTGATGCGGTGTTGTAGATCGGATTGCTGAGAAAGCAACGAAAATAGAAATTACGCAGCTTTGACTTGTTTCAAAACGTGTCTTTTTATACATTACGAAAATAATACGACACCTTTCTCTTAGAAAATAAAAGAGAAAAGGTATCAAATGTATTCGCTAAATAATACATTTCGATTTTATGATACTAAGAGTTCTGCGAGATAAAATAATTTTTATAAATCGGACGATGACAATATAATTTAAATATCTAGAAATAAACTGAACAACACAGAATAGTGATAAGTATCATTCAAGTGTGAATAGCAAAGGGCGAAATTTCTCGAAATCCTGCCCACTCAAATTCTCATCCGGTAATTTACATCCTTTAAGATGATCGATAATGAGCTTAATAGCGTTTGAAAATAAAATCGCATATAAAAAACGGGAAAGATATTATCGATTGGGAGGCCCCGTTAGATATCGATCATCCGATTTGCTATATTTATTTTTAAGTAAATACATATTTATATCTCGCTTAAGTGTATGTAGATAAGTGTTTTGCAGATATTTATACGTGTTTTGGAATGGTCTTAGTTTGTAAATTAATTACGATTAGAGAAAAGTAAAATTTAATGTTAAATTAGTGTTTATTAATGAATATTAATTGGATGCCTAGAAGATACCTTATCTGGCATCGTCTACGTCATTTATGTTTATATAAAAATAGCAAAATGCTTATCGTCGTTCAGAAAAAAAATAATAACTTAATCGCTTGATTTTTATCGCGGCGAAATGAATTCTGCATATGCGAAATGAGACGCTTATTTCCATTTCACGACATGTGGAATGTATATTGGTTGGTAACCATGCAGCCAAATTAGATAACTTGCAATAAAAATAATTCGATAACCATACAGGGTATTGTTATCGGAAACAAGTTTATGTCATTGTATTTGATGCCTTAGAAACATGAATTATCTATTATTTTGTTTATTTTACTTGTTTTCTACTAGTTTGAACTACGGTTATACGTTAGTAAAGAACCTATTAAAATGATTTCCCCATATTTCTCCTGAAGAAGCGACGGAGGCGAAACGTCGAGATTCCACTTTTGTCTTTTGTTCTCTTTCTTTTTCTCTTTTCTCCAGTTCCCCACGCTTTTTTCCTGTCTCTCTTTCCTTCTCTTACTCCTATCACTTTTCTTCCTATTTTACACCGCCCCCTTTTTTCATTCTTCTTCTTCTTTTTCTTTCTCCTCTTACTCTGATTTCATTTCTACATATATCTCATCATGACACGGTCCAATTCCGGAAGTAGCTCGTTTATATTCTATTAAAATAATTTTAAAATGCTTACAATTTAAAAGTTGCCATTTACGAAAAAGTTCCTCTAATTTACTGCGCAAAATACAAATTTGTTAACAAACTGGACAATAGCAGCATATTGACAGCCTCAGAACCTGCCTTTGTACAGATTTCTTCACGTTACATATACGAAAAGGAGATATTGGAAGTTCAAATATCACTGATTGTCGAAGAAATGTAGCTTGACTACCATAGCCCACATGAGCATATCTAAGATTGGATTAAACTATACATGGTGGTCCTTAAATAGTTGACCCAAACAAAGTGAAAATTTAATCACATGGGCTTCACGTTATGTAGAATCGACTGACAAAAGATGTTACGGTGTAGCTCGTCATCTTCACCCCCTAATGAGGAAGGAAATGTCTGTACGATTTTAGGAAAAGGTCCAACTACAATTTATTTTTGGAATTTCAATTATACCGTTGGTAATATGTAGTATCAATAACAATAGTAATAATAATGATAAAATTATAAATATTGATAAAACCTTTAGAACGATTCTTTCTCTAAAAATTCTAATTCATTTAAGTCTATTTGTTCCTCGTCAACGGATAAAGTTTGTTGTTCATCTCTGTTAATTAGCACTAATTGCAACATATCGTCGTCTAACTCTTCCGATGTGGTTTACAACAGATCGGTCAGATTGGTCATGTTCACGAATGTCAAAATCCTTAATTTATATACTGGTGCATAGTTAAATGTAAATTTACAGTCTTGATTGTTTAAATTCGTGGCTTTACTAGTGAAGCCGCAACCTAGATGTACCTTCTATATCACAAAGTTATATTTACATGGTTGAGGGTGTAATTATACATAATTTTCCATGTGAATGCTGAATCTATGACGCTTTCAAGTAAACATACACCCAGGGACATGAATATGAGACACCCTTTAGATGTTTTAATATAGCGGTATTAAAAGACAAATAGTCTTTGCCGCTACTTAGAAATACCCGTAGTATAAATAGAAGGGTTGGTGGGAGAAATATCGTTGTTAATCCATTTATTGCTGTATTTGCGGAACTAATTGTATTTTACACTTAGTATAGTTCGGTAAAGTGACCGGTGAACATCAGAATTTTTATTTTAAATTATATGTGCGTTTGTTATTGGCAAATAAAAATATTTATTCGTGATTAGTTTATGTGTATGTAACTGAAAATGCCGAAATCTAAAGAACTCTTTGAGTTTCAACGCGGGCAAGTTATTACACTACAAGCCGAGGGGTTATCCCAACTGATGATTAGTAAAAGAGTAAAATGTTCACAGTGCGCCGTATAAACAACTCCAAAGCGTTACCAAGAAACAGGGGATACTAAATCAAGACCGGGAAGAGGTCCAAAACGTACAACGGCAGTAAGGGAGGACCGGTTTACAATGACACTCTCTACAAAATCGACGTCAAACGGCGACAGATTTGACTGGCGCGTTAAACCGACAACTCAATTTATCACCTAAAACAGTAAGTAAACGTCTTAGAGAAATCAGTCTATCATCGAGAGAAGCTAGAAAGAAAACGTGGCTGTCACACAGACAAATCGTGGACAGAGAAGGACTGGGCGAATGTGATTTGGACAGATGAGTGTAATATAGAGGTAAATATAATTAATCGTTTTATATTCAGTATAAGGTAACTATTTTATAGAAATTTAAATGAATTGTGTTGAAAAAAAAAATCGAGAGTTGAAAGAATTAACTGGATAGGTTTATCACAGATTTTTGGTACACCTGGTGCCGTGCTAGTGCGTCGGAGGCCTGGTGAAGAATACCATGCCGATTGTGTGGCGCTTACCATCAAACATGGTGGCGGTAGTGTCATGATATAGGGGTGTATGACGTCGACAGGGATTGGAGAGACGTTCGTGTGCACTGGTAGAATGAATTCGAGGACCTACGCCAGCATGTTAGATGAAGTTTTACTGCCCTCAATTGAGAAATTATTCGGAATGAATACTGACGAAGTTTTGTTTCAACAAGATAATGCACCATGCCACACTGCGGTTGCAAGTTTAGCGTGGTTCCGGGAAGCGAACATTGACATCTCGGAATGGTCACCCCAAAGCCCGGATCTAAATCCGATCGGGCATTTGTGGGCTAGTATTAGGCGAAAAGTATGCGAACACAAACGCAAATCCAAACAAGACTTAAAAGCAATATTCCATCTTCAACCTGCCATATGTTAGTCGCCAGTTTATCTAAAAGGATTGAAGCAAAATATTTTGTTCAGATGTGTAGAATTAAATATAGAAGTTTTAAACAATAGAAGAACGACAATTTTAATAATTAGATCCCCATCCTAATATATCCCCACCTATTTATACATATGCACGAAACGCGAGCTGAGGAATAAACTGGCAACCTGCTAAGTGCAGATCCCCAGGAAAATACAAAGTGTAACCAGCACGATTACGGTAATTTGATCAATTAATTGAGCTAGAATTTTGTCTAAATACTGGACGTAAACTAAGAGAATGGCGAACAAGAGAAGAGAGAAGTGAATATTCATCACCTCTCCACTACTACTAAAGTAGGGTACGAGATAAGCATGTTTGTAAACAACAAGCGTCGTCAAGTTGTCTTGCATATTTGATCATTTCTCCATCACAATGCAACCAGGGAATTCTTCAGTATCTTAACAACAGTTATAATATCTTTTCCATTTAAATAGAGTACGGCATTATCATGGCTTGTACAATCTTAAAACCTAATGTGGAAGCTTAAACACAAACCTGAACTTTAATACCTGGGATAAAGTACCAAATGGAATATTTTATTCATTTTATTAAGCAAACATTACCTTACTCAACCGCTCCTCTATGCGTTTAATAACATTTATAAAACCCTATGATACCCTATCATCCGGAATGATTATCGTAATAACGACAATAATTACGCTGATTCCGCATTTATGAGATAAAAGCGAGGTACTGGATGGCGATTGGTTAAAATCGAAGAGCATGAATTATATTTCAGATAAGAATCGCAGGTTGAATTATTAACGCGTGAAAGCGCCAAGTGTTGCCGAGTTATTCATGTACAAGGTAGGACGTTACCTGATCAATTATACAATACGATGTCAAGATATCTATGCCGAAGAAAATAATAACCGAGATAAACACACCTTGTGATTATTTTATGGGGTAAGAAGTATCTCTATCTACATACCTGCCGGAATTGACGTAATTAAGTAGGATCTAATTCATAGAATTGGAATGTAATTGATTAACCATTCGTAGAAGTGAAAAAAAAAACAAGAGTTGTTATCTTATCGAACAAAAGATATACGCAGTTCATGTATTTATTAGTATAGCTACAGTTATAAATAGGGTTGACCAAATCTTCGGCGTGCCAGGTCCGGACCAATCTGTTTCTATTTCCCTGCTATGTATGTACAGCCTTGGGCATTTTTCTGGGGCACCCATTTTCATTGTACGTTGCCGCACCGGGATTTCCCGTATTCCACAAGAACTTTTATTTACTGATGCACATTCTATGACGTTGAAATGCGGAATTCGGATTTATAATCCCCTGTTTACATAAATATCGGTCTATTGTTTATTTCAAGAATTTAATCAGCATTGATACGTTGGCGATTGAAGGGGTTTCTAGAGCGTTATTTTTATTATTTAAGTGTGCTGTGTGTTGCGCTCTACTTGCGCATAGATTGTATGAAGATGCCTAAAAGACGGGAGTTGACTGTTGCAGAACGTGGTGAAACGATGTTGTTACATTCGCAGGGTGTGTCGCAAAAAATTGCACCAGCAATAAAGCATCCACGGCACGCGCTACAATTAACCATTAAACGATTTCGGAAAACTGGATCGTATGAAAATCGACGAAAAAATGGGAGAAAACGCAAAATCACTGCGAGAGAGGATCGCTATTTGGAGCGTTTAGCTTTACGGAATCGCTTTCAAACACCCAAACAGCTGGCGGCTGACCTATCGGTCGAACAAGACGTTTCTGTATGTGACAGAACTGTTCGAAGAAGGTTGGCAGAGGTGAATTTGAAGTGCCGGAAAGCGCGTCGCAAGCCATACCTGAGCCAGCAACAAATGAAAAATCGTTTGCTGTGGGCAAGAAAGTATAAAGATTGGACTGTCGAGGATTGGTCGAAGGACATATGGTCTGACGAATCAAACATAGGGTTAAGCAATCCTATTTTGTTACTATGTTACGCAAAATTTGCAAAAAATGTATAGACATATCACCCCAACTATCAAACATGGTGGTGGCAGCGTCAAGATTTGGGGATGCATGTCCGCAAATGGCGAAGGAGAAGTGTTTGTGTGTGATGGTAGGATGAACAGCGAACGGTATATTTCGATGCTAGAAGAGGTATTAGAAGCATCAAGACAGGGATGACGCGCCCTGTCACAAATCCAGATTCTCGATGGAGTGATTTCGTGAGAACGGAATCCGTTTACTTGAATGGCCGACGCAGTCACCAGATCTATCGCCTATAGAAAATTTGTGGCGCATCCTGAACTAAAGCATTCCATGTCCAATGCTGTACGTATGGTACATCGTATTACACGTTATAATGTATTCATACTTCATTATACAGAAGAATGTTGAAACAGTTTATTGCAAAATACAGGGTGGATTTTTTTCCCCAATTTGTAAGACCTCTACTAGGAATATTTGAGCAAACAACATAAAATAAATTCAATGAATAAATGACAAAATGTCTCGCTGAAGAAGTCATTCATATTAAAATAATTGTTATGCATCCAACTTTATAAAATTGATTCTCGAGAAAAAGCTACATGTTTGACTACATTACTCTATCAGCGGCCCTCTTTGTGCGTCTTAGTTAGGCACCAATATCGGCCCATTGGTGTGAAGTGTATCCTTGTCTTTTCCTTTTCCTTTGTACTTTTTTCTTTTTCACCTGTTTTGTGTTTAGTATCGGTATTTGGGTAACGTAAATTATGACCTCTTGTGCTATTTGCAACAATGGACTTACGCCAGAAAAAGAGATTACATGTGATATGTGTCGCAGTTACATTCACACTACTTGTAGTGGTCTATCCCGAACTGAGCTTCAGTGTTTGAAAATTAAGGATCGAAAACTATCATTTCATTGTCCCACCTGTTCTGATCTTAAGCTGCAGCTCGTCAAACTACATGAATTAACATCCACAGTAGGTGCTTTGGAGAGCGAGTTGAGAATTCTTAAAGAGAGTATGACTTCCAGGGATGTTAAAATAGATCCCATTAAAGTACCTGATGTCGAGTGTATCATCCAGGAGGTTTCTGATAGACAGCGCAGAAAAAATAACATTATCTTGTATAATGTATCTGAGAATGTTCTGAACAACAGGAACGATCAAGATGCGGCTGACATGGAATTGGTTGGTGAACTGCTTCAAATGCTGGATGTTTCTGTTGACAATCTCAGAACAATTAGATTGGGAAAATTTGATTCTTCCCGGACGGACATGAAGCGACCAATCAAGGTATGTTTACCGGATGGTGATATTGCATCTAAGGCCTTCCAGCGTAGACAGAAACTAAGAACATCTGATAAGTTTAAAAATGTGTTTTTGGTCAAAGACAAAACACCTATGCAGCTAAAATTATATCGTGAGGCTAGACAAGAGTTGCTAACTAGAAAAGCTGCTGGCGAAACAGATGTTTATATTAAGTACATAAACGATGTTCCAAAAGTGGTCAAAGCTGGAAGACCGGAAAACTAGATCTGCTCAACACGCCCAGTAATATACCTATTTGCTTGTACTATCAGAATGTTCGCTCTCTTCGATCTAAACTTTCTTCATTATATCCACTAAGTGCTACTATTGACGTGGACATTGTGTTATTTACGGAGACATGGTTGGATGACAGTATTAACGACGAGGAAATATTGGGTTCCGAGTTTGTTATCTTCAGAACTGATAGAAGATTTAACATTGTTGGAAGATCAACTGGGGGTGGTTGCCTAACTGCTTTCAAGAACAATATCTATGTTACCTTACTGGATGTGTCTTCGTTGATTGATTTGGTCCCTTTGGCTGATGTCGTCTTATGCAAGTTCGAGATGGCATCGCACACAATTTACATCGCCAACATCTATTTACCACCTGATATGGGATGTGATGACTATGAAACTTTTTTGGACGCTCTCAGTTTTAAGTTGATTAATAAAAATGTTATTGTTTTTGGCGATTTCAACTGCCCGGAGTATAAAAAAACCGATGCACTAGTAAACAATAATCGTAAAGTGACATCTTTAAGCAATTTTGTTAATATTTTAAATCTAAAAGAATTCAATACTATTCAAAATATGTATGGCAATATTCTGGATCTCGTGTTTTGTAATATGTCATGTGAGCTACATGTCCGTCTTAGTTCTGAACCTTTGGTTAGCGTTGATGCTTTTCACCCACCACTCGAAATTGAGATTACTTTTGACACATGTGTCGAGTGGATAAATTTTCCGGGTAACAATAATGTTAGCTACAACTTTAGCAAAGCGAATTTCCTCTCTTTATATAGCGATATGCTTGCAGTCGACTGGAGTTTCTTGGATGAATACAGTGATGTGGATGTCGCTGTTGAGGCATTTTATAATACATTATACTCCGTTATAGATCGTTCAGTTGAGAAAACTAAACGTCCTACCTCCACGTTTCCTCCATGGTTTAGTGCTAAAATAAAACGTCTTAAATTAAAAGAATTTTACTTCAAGAAGTGGAAAAGAACAAAAGTGATATACTATTTTAATGAATTCAAACGATTGAGATCTCTCACAAAGAATGAAATTAGAGACGCATACAAGGCTTACTTGGCAGATGCTGAAATTAATATCAACAGAGATCCTAAGTTGTTCTGGCGCTTCATTAACAACAAGAAAACTTCTTCCAGAATTCCGGGAAGTATGCAGTATGACGGCAGAGAATTTACCCAGCCAAACGAAATCGTGGATGCCTTTTCCAGTGTCTTTGCGAGTGTGTATAAACCTAGTGTTCAAAATGTATCTTTCAACTCTTTTCTCAATTATAATAATTTTTGTGTCCATGCCTTCTCTGAATTGGATGTGGAGAACAGTATCAAGAGACTTAAATCTAATATGACAACTGGAGATGATGGAATACCGAGCTTCTTTGTACGTGATTGTGCTCCTGTTCTGTCCTATCCACTGTCAACTATATTCCACCTAGCGATAAGCACGTCAACTTTTCCAAAGGTTTGGAAAATTAGCAGAATTACCCCGTATTTAAGAAAGGAAACCGATCTAACATTGCTGATTATAGGCCTATAAGTATACTGCCCAATTTCGCTAAGGTATTTGAACATTTGCTTTACAAAGAAATATCTGCCTGCATAACTCCTTTCATATCTGAGCATCAGCACGGTTTTGTTGCAGGTAGGTCGACGATCACTAATTTAGCATGCATTGGCCAATATCTTGGTGAAGCGCTTGATAAGCGAAAGCAGGTGGATGTTATTTACATAGATTTTTCTAAAGCTTTCGACTGCATTAACCACGAGATGCTACTACAAAAAATGGACAAATTTGGTTTTGGTGTGGGTTTCCTGACGTTGATTGAGTCTTACCTTACTGGAAGGAAGTGTTATGTCTGCTACAATGGTTATTCCTCTACGCCGTTTTCTCCAACATCAGGTGTTCCTCAAGGTTCAAATCTTGGACCACTTCTCTTCAATTTTTATATAAATGATTTACTATCTCTGTTTACGTGTCACGTCTTAGCATACGCAGATGACGTAAAGATATTTAATACTGTTGGTAGCATTTTCGATTGTAAACATTTACAAGACAATCTTCTTCGCATTAATACTTGGAGCAAGGTCAATTACCTCCCTCTGAACATCAACAAGTGTACTGTGGTTTCCTACAATAACACTCACACTACTTTATACTATAACTACCAAATTAATGATGCAGCCATACCACGCAATATCAAAACTTTGGATCTTGGTGTTTTGTTTGATAATAGACTGTCATTTACGGAGCATATTTCGTCCATGTGTTCATCTGCTTCCAAAACTCTCGGTTTTGTCATGCGTTCTTGCAGGCATTTCTCAGACTTAGGTGTAATGAAACGTTTATATTATGCCTACGTTCGTTCTAAGCTTGAATACGCCTCCATTGTTTGGTATCCCCGTTATTTACACCAAGAGCTTATGATCGAACGCGTTCAAAAGAAATTTCTAAAATATCTCTCCTTTCGAATGGACAACGTGTATCCTGCAAGAGGTATCGAGTATTATGGCTTACTTGTTGAGTATGGTTTTCTATCTCTTGCTGACCGCCGCGAGCATAACAGTGTGGAGTTTCTTTGCAGGATCCTGAAAAATACTGTCGACTCGCCAGCCCTTCTGGCGCAAATAAACTTTACCGTACCTACTCATCATACTCGCTACTTTAATACATTTCAAGTACCTAGAGCTAATACCAACATTTTGCTTAAGGCACCTCTCAGTCACATGGTGAGGAACGCAAACAAACGGGATCTAGAGCCATTTTTGTGAGTCTTTCTTTTTTTTTTTTGTTTCATTATTATTGTATTATTATTGTAGGCAACACGATTTGAATTATTTTATTTTATTTTATATAAGAATTGTATTGTAATTTGTCCTGTAATTGGCCCCTGGGCTGTTGGTCAATAAAGGATTATTATTATTATTATTATTATTATTATTATTATTATTATTATTATTATTATTATTACTCTTACTTAGAGGAAAGAGATCTAACACAGTAAAGGATATTGAAGCTTAACCGAAAACCACAAATCTGCTAATTAAACACAGAAATCTTGCTTCTTTTTTTGTGAAAAAAAGTCGTCGTTTAGGTGAACATTTTAAATATTACAGTCTAATACAGGGGCCTTCAAATTACAGCCCGTCAGTATCATCAATCCAGCCCGTGACATCTAATGACCAATGTCATGAATCCGGCGCTCGACAGCTAATGGCTCACTTGTTATTGGTGCTGTGATAAGTTGGATAAAAAAATACTGAATGATAATAACTCAGTTTTATTTACTTGCTAGGCAAAGCTTAATAATAAGTATAATACGCAATTTAATTTAAGCATAATAAACTAATAAATAATTAAGATGAATCCCACTAACATTACAAACTAGTTAACATCCAGCGGTTTCACCCTCGGTAGTTAAGTTGGGATAAACAGTATATCGATGTTTGGAATGTATATATGAAAATCCCTAAGGAGCATAAAAGCTAAATTAGCACGAATGAAACCACTGGATGTTCACTTGTAGAAAAGGTTAGATGAGATTTACGTAATTGAGATTTTCCACTGATAATAGTTTGTAGTTATGGACCGATTTTACTTGTACCAATTGTTAAAAGAGATTTAAGATGCTCATGGGTTAACATAGATCTGTAAACATTCTTTGCGTACTTAATTTTGGAGAGAGTTTTCTCACGCAGGTAAGTAGTACCAAAAACAACAGTTCACGAGCAAATTTATGCAGATTATCAAATTATACCAATGGAAACCTCTTATAAATTTCTAACAAAGGTGAATTTTAATTAATTTGTTCTTAATTATATCGCTGCACTGTAAATAAATAATTTCCATTTGAAGTTTCGGGGCTAGGGTTTCAATGTCGGAATATTTATTTCATCCGCGACGACATCAAAGTCTAAGAAAGGACTATCAAAAAGTATCTTCAAAGCACTCAAAGCTTCGACTGCAAACGACGAGAAACTCAGTCTCGGTAGTGGCTGAATATTTCACATGTTTTTAAATGTGTGAAGCATTCTTTACGTAACTATGATTGAAACAGTATTATTTGATGGCATATAAATATATAATATAATCATAAATCGTTCATATGTTTTGTCAAATAGACATAGAATGCTAACTTCCACTGCCATTCGCCATTTTGTAGTTCGCTGAGAGGGCGATGCTTTTCATTCAAAAAAATTTTGATCTCCGCTCGAAGTTCAAAATACCGCTTACTATGATATAACTCATTTTCTCTCACCTCTCTAATAAACTCGTGGAATTGTCCGTGATTCAGTGCAGTGAATTGTTAACGAAAAAAATGACTTTTTTTTAGAACTTCAGATGTATTAAAACGGTTTTGGTCCTTGGAACTTACAGGTGTAATCAGTAAATAAAGCTGGAAAGTTTAGAGACACCTGGTTTAATGTATAATTTTTTTGTTACAGATTATAACAAAAAGAAAACGTAAATTATCAGATGCAGACGAAAATATCAAATTTCGTCGAAACCAGTAAACGCTAGGTAATTAAAATCGACAGATGTTCATAATTTGCGATTAGGCGATAAAAGATCGAACATCACGAGGGAATATACTATCTCAAATACACATCATTAAAACATCTCGTTGAATGACGAAGGCAACGTAATATCGTATATACATACTACGACGCTACCGTTCCTGTTTCAGCGATGCGTTCGGATAGAAATTAGCGATTGAAGTGGTCGCCCAGCCAAGTCTGTTGCGTAATTAGTTTCCGCAATAAATTTACGTAGCTGGGGAGGTATTGTTCAACGTCACGTTCGATATGTGGAGTAGTAGGCTATTGGACGAAGCCATATTAGCACTTAAAATCCCTAAGCAATTTTTTTTCTGGTTTTACAAGGTTGAATGGAAATTACGTAGGTTGCGTGCAGGTACTACCACAGGTTGTCATTTATTTCATTATTCTGATTCGATTGTATTGTAAAGAAATTACGTTTTTAACAGAAGTTGTAAAATTGCAATCTTAATTTAATTTATTTCAAGGATTAACACAAAAGAATAAGCTCATAAGGCAGGCAAAGAATATTAGAAGTTACTGTAATGTATGAATACAAGGCTTAATATTATAATGAACAATAAGTTATCAAGCAAAACTACCAATTACAATTCTGTGGGTTCGTTTCGTTGGTTTATTATAAAAAAAGTGTGAGTATAATAAATAAAGTATACAATCGTATTTGCTTCTGTATCAATTTGGATAGTAACGATTCAGGACGCAAGTAATAACACATGGGCTGAAAAGTCCCGGGCCTAACACATAGATGACGCTAGTTTTATTGCAGTCACCTTTCTCTAAGTTAGTACTAACCTTCAAAAGACAGCTGTTAAATTTTCATGATATTCTATTCATTAGTTTGTGAGTTATTGAGCTAAGAGACACGCTGCTTTTGTTATTTTCAAAACAATGGATCAAAAACAATTTCGTGTTTTAATTTTACACTGCTTCTTGATGGGAAAAGATACCGTTCAAGCGAAGCAATGGCTTGAAAAGTGTTATGGCGACTCCGCTCCATCAGAAACAACAATAAAACGTTGGTTTGCTGACTTCAAACGTGGTCGTAGAGACACCGATGGTGCAGAACGCAGTCGACGTCCAAATGAGGCGGTAACCCCAGAAAACAAAAAAATCCACAAAATCGTTTTGAATGATCGAAAAGTAAAGTTGCGTGAGTTAGGTGACATCGTAAAGATATCAAAAGAACGTATTGGCTTTATATTGCATGAGCATTTGACTATGAGAAAGCTCTGTTCAAAGTGGGTGCCGCGTTTGCTCGCTGTTGACCAAAAACAAGAACGTGTTGATGATTTTGAGCAGTGTTTAAACGTAACAAACCGGAATTTTTGCGTCGATATGTGACAATGGATGAAACATGGATCCTTCACTTCACTCCGGAATCAAAACGATCGTCATCTGAGTGGACAACAACTGGTGAACCTCGTCCAAAGCGCCCGAAAGCACAACAATCGGCTGGAAAGGTTATGGCCTCGGTATTTTGGGATGTGCGTGGTGTAATATTCATCGACTATCTTGAGAAAGGAAATACCATCAACAGTGAATATTATATAGCGTTATTGGAGCGTTTGAAAGCCGAAATTGCAAAGAAACGACCGCATATGGCAAAGAAAAAATTTTTGTTTCATCAAGACAACGCACCGTGTCACAAGTCAATCAAAACAATGGCAAAACTACATGAATTGAACTTCGAAGTGCTCCCACATCCACCGTATTCGCCAGATTTGGCTCTCAGCGACTACTGGCTGTTCGCAGACCCCAAAAAAATGCTCGCCGGTAAGAAATTTCGCACGAATGAAGAGGTTATCGCTGAAACAGAGGCCTATTTTGAGGCAGAAGATAAATCGTTCTACAAAAGTGGTATTGAAATGTTAGAGCGGCGCTGGAATGATTGCGTTGCTCTTGATGGAGATTACTTTGATGAATAAAGCTAATTTTGAACCAGAAAAACCGTGTTTTCTTTGTTAGGCCCGGGACTTTTCAGCCCATGTGTTAGCTAGTGGAAGATCCAGCGTAAGTCTTAAAAGAATTTTAGCATTCTACACAAGAGGTGTTGACGTTTGCAATGTCTCATTTACTTATTACAACTTCACACACTTATTTATCGCAGAGTTTCGAACGAACATAGACTCCCATTGTTAACCGAACAATCGGCTGTAGTCACTCGGTTTAGATAAATGTAATAATAACTTGTTTTTGTAAGCATCATCATGCAGTCAAAATTATCTTATAAAAGTAGTATTCGGATTATGCGTTACCAAATCGGACATCGTTAAGAAACTTTATGCCATCTGTTCGTGACTACGTTGAAACAAGAATTAAAGTAACACTGAAATATAAAAAAAAAATGTGGTTATGTGTGGACGAAACAACTGATCGGCAAAAAACATTCTGTGGTAAATATGGTGGTACGTACAATGGAAGAGTTTGAACCATCATTCCCGATCTTACTTGCTTCCACACACAGTTGCAAAATGTACTAGCGGTGAAATTTTAAAACTAGTGTTGAGGGCATCGAACAAATTTCAAGTATTAACGACCCAACTTTTAGTGTTTATGAGCGATGGTGCCGCTAACAGAGTGGCAATCTGTTGCGTGTAACATGTGAAATCCATGCTTTAAATGTTATCCCCAAGTAAATGCTTTAATAGCTCATACGAAGGCAGTATTTCTAAAGTCCCCAAAACGTACAAAAGGATTTCACGAACTGTCTCTGTATACTATTCCTTAAATCGCGTAAACCCACAGCAAGAGATCTATATACAGAGTGGTTGGCTATTCATTGTATACTAACTATTTTCTTTGAGAATATCATTTTTAAAAATGCAAAGTGTATGTGATACAATTATTTGTCCTTTTTCTAATTCTGCAAAATCAAATTAAATCGATAGAATGACAACCGACAACACAGCTTCTGAGTAAGCAAGGTGCAAAAGTAAAATTGGGAAGACAAATACGTTAGACAAAATCATCGAAAGAATGATGAATCTGACAAGTAACAACCCTTCTCAGGGGTATCCTGAAGACGACAGTAGACTCACTGTCGAAACGTCGGACTATATAATTTCAACAAGCTATGGAAGTAGCCCAAACAACAACTCTATCAATAAAGAACATAAAGAAGGAATATTACAAACGCTGGGTTTCTCATAAGTACAGTGTGGATAGGCCACTACCTTTTGCTCTTGGTTTTACTACAGACATCTTTGTACCAAGTGAACGTGGTAAACATTTTATCTTGCTAAATACATTCGGGCAATAGAAACGGTTTTATTGTGAAGACAAACGCTTCATAACATAGCCAAAAGTTAGAACAAATTCCAATGTCTACATGGGAAAAACGAGATATCTGATTATGATTAACTGTGGAGCAAATTACAACAGAAGAAAGCAATATGGATTCGATTGAGATTGCACTATAATTTGGCCATACAATTCTAGTTCTATCGAAATGGTATAGACACAAAAGAAATGTATTAGGGTGAGCAATACCAATTCAATATAATCTACCTTTGGCTTTTTATAAATAAATACGTGAACTGTTATATATTTTAAACCTGGTGCAACGTATTCTCTCTTCATAAACATACCTGTACCTTCTTTATGTAACTCTGGATCAGTCAAATATTTTCATCTTAGTTACATTAAAACTAAGCCATATTTTTCAATTTTATTGTAATATTTGCAGAATGTTTTTTTTATCAAGTTAATGGCATAAGTAAATGATAAAATATTGGAGTAAATAAACATTACCTTCACACAAAGCCTCAAGCTGTCTCTTACAATACCAAAACCACATTACAAATTCTTGTAGATATTTTGCCACTTAAAATGTGCCTAATTTTCTGTGAAACTGAAATTCCGACGTTAAAAAATACGCTATAATAAGAGCAAGTATTATATAATATTGCTAATAAGCTGAACTTCGTTGTCCTATTACAATTTAACTTAAAGAAAACGATTGGTAAACATTATTGCATGCAGAAATTATACTAAACCATTAGGAAAATAATAGATAAACAAAAATAGAACCGCAAAAGAATCAAACATGAACTTTGATTAGCAATCTGACATGCGCAAACAGCTTATATATTTAGATTTGCAATGACCTTCTACGATATGAAAACATACATTCACATACACAGCAAAAAAACACGGGAAATAATAATATAACCTGATAAATGATAGTAGCTTTGAACTTGACATGCATGAGTTTTTTTTTAATCGGAAAATCTCAAATCCAACAAAACTGAAATAAGCCTAGTCACTACAAATTGCGCAACATTTAAGTACCGCTGTTTTACATTTTTTTAGACGGATATTAATAGTATGTCTTTTCCTGAACAGATAAAATTTATCGTCTTTCAACTTGATGTTATCGTATCCAAACATTTACTAGGAAATATTGTTTATGTAAACAAAAATTGCGCTATCAATGCAAGCATATATGAAATATATTGCCATTGAAATGCTAATTAAAATATCGGGTCTTGTACCATATTTTTTTTCACTAGCACTACAGCTCAACAAAACAAGCTTAAACACTTTTGGATTACAATAAATGCAAAAACTGATATATGTTATTTATTGACATTACTGCACTCGAGATTTCAACTACCAGATCTGTGAATTTAATAATCAGTGCTTCGAATTTTAAAAGAGTTCTTGCATACCACCATCATAGGACAGCATTAATCGTACCTATTGGGAGTTTGTAAAGTAATAAAGAAACCAAACAGAAAAAAGTTGAATCACGGTCCAATGTCCCTAAGTGTTTGGTAAAAACCCGAGAACATTTGTCAGGTGCTTAAAAGACGAGGAAATGTTTCTTGAGTGCATTACACCAACAGCAGAGAAAGGTGGTGGTTCCATCGTTGTATGGGATTGTTTTTCATTAAGTGGAACAAGGGACCTTGTGAAAATTGATGGAATAAGGAGGAAAGAGAATTATTGCGACAGAATAGAAGAAAATGCTCCATCATCCGGATTGCGAGTGATATGAACATTTTTGAGTTGATACACGATAACGATCCCAAGCACACGTGGTTATTATGTAAAAACTACCTCATTAACAAAGATAATGAAGGAATATTAAAAATAATTACTTAAGTTTTGAAGCAAGCAAATTTTGCATGAAATAGAAAGTGTCCATACTATTATGTGCGGTAGCTCCTGATCTGTGAATTTAATAACCAGTACTTGGGATTTTAATAGAGTTCTTGCTCACTACCATCATAGGACAGTATTAAACGTATTTATTGGGAGTTTGTAAGGTAATAAGAAAAACAAAGAGAAAAGAAATTGAATCATGGTCCAATGTCCCTAGATGTACATATGAGTTATATCTCAATCGAGTCGAGCTGCAGCACTGGTTTCGAAATTTCTACACAGGCACCGTAGTTTCCAGCACTTATCTTCAGCAACTGTTGTTTTGTACATGTACATATGTAGATGAGCTGTACAGATGAACGGTTTTAAAATCACCATTGCTTGTGGGCCATAAAATTCGAGACTATAAGTTCCTCTCTCAATTAGAAACGTACGCGACCTTCAAGGCCAGTAAGAACCGAAGAATACCCTTACTTATTAGTGCAGGAACTGAAATTGGAAGATTCTAGTATATGACACATTTTCTTGCTAAAACCACGTTGATCCTTTTTGTAATCTTTAACAACTAAGACTGCAGAAACGGGTGTTTTCAGAGAGGCGTGTAGTTCGGTTACTATCAATATTAAAAATAATGAATGTGACTACTTTTAATATTGATAGTAATCCAGCCGCATTTAAACGCTAGTAAACCTAATTATATAGGTATTGGACCTAGGAAAATTCGAAGTCCAGATACCAAAGTTATCTAAATTCCTCGAAGGTTACAGCATGCACATGCATTTCAACTCAGGAAGCTATTATCTTGAACTTCTTTGACAATACACGAGGATATGTAAATTCCAACAGATTTATAGCAATCTTGGGCAATAAAGATTTATTGTTATTGTATTATTATTATACCGTACATACCGGTAATTATTTGCGAGGGTAAACGAAAGATTCGGTAACTAAACCGCAGCAAATAACAATATTTCAAGGTCAATACAGTTAGTACCATAGTATCTAGTAATCGTTGGTTCCTTTGGAAGGTAATCGATCGCAAGATTTCCTTCGCATCCCAGAAAACGGAAGCCATCACCTTTCCTGCCGATGAAATGGCTTTGACCTTCTTTGGAGCTGGTTCAGAATGTTTAGCCCACTGTTTTAATTGCTGTTTACTTTTCGGTATGTGGTGGTGGATCCACATTTCATCGCACTAATTGGCGCAATAAATCTGTTCTGAGTTTTTGTGGTGGTGTGAGCATACACATTTGAAAAGTACATTACCCATTCTCTAGAGATGCCTGTAGCCTTTGCAATATCTTTCAATGTTGATCGGCGATCAGCTTCCACAAATTTCAAAACTTTTTGGACACTTTCTGCAGAAGTGGTTGTTTTTGGGTGCCAACAAGAATTTTTCAACTTACCCACGTATTTAAAGATTTTAGGACCTACGTTCTTTGTTTAGTCATTTCAAATTCTCTTAAACAAAGCCAATAATCACGATATACTAAGAAACTACTAAGCAATTTTAATAATTTGACGATTTGGCAATATTGCTCAAAATGATTCCAGAACTTTACAGTCAATCTAACCTCGTAAGAAATGATTTCTCAATATCAATACTACTCTAGGGGCGCTATAGGCGGTATAGACATTCCATTATATTCTAATTAACGTACAAAAATTTGCGTATGTTCACTTCGTATCTGACTACCTCATTAAATAATCAGGGTCGACACTATTTGTGGAAGGTTTACACAATGCGAAGTGTGATTTTAGCGATAGAATAGACGAAGGCAAGGTGTCTTCTTCCCCGCATTTCATTAGTGGTGTTAACCCCTTATTCGTCTTTATCGTAATCCGAAGCACATACCGCTAGTTCTTAATTTTACAAGTATAATTACGAACGTGACGAAGAATTCAATATTATATAAATTCGTGGTGGGGGAAGAGATTGCGGGTTCATCCTAGTTCAACCACTTCTACGACTTGCAACTTATTGTTTGAATTGCACGTATGCATGACATTCGCTTTGGAGCGTGCGCTGAAGAAATATTCAATTTACTTTAAAAATAGAAAAATCCACATACGTTTTAGAGGGTGATAATTCATCAATTTATCAATTTTTTTAAATTTGACCTTGGCTTAATTTAATAAAAGATTTTATTTCGAATACAAAAATAAAACTGGTATCGCGTAAATTTATTATATTTAATACAGCAGAATGACAGCTAAACCTTTGCCTAAGCTAAAACGTAAATAATGCGATAAAGATTTAAGCACACAAATCATGTTGATGTAGATATAAAAAGATGGTCATACTCTATCAACCAATTTATATTAGATATCAAATCAAATAAACAAAATCTTAAATATGCCGCGTTCCTGCGTCAAAGATTACAATTAATTTGCAATTATTGACACTGAGCAACAAAAAAAAATCAAGGTCGCTGGAGATAGCAATTTATTACGTTAAAGATAGTAACTAGTGTTTAAATACATCTTATCGCTAGTCTTTGCAGTCAAATATGACAGCCTAAATTATAGCCAATATAAATATCAGTTGAAATTAAACAATTGCAAAAACGTTGTTATTCGAATAGGTTAATTCGCATTTGACGTTAAAGAATAATTTGGTATCAAGTAGCTAACATCGTGTGCGATATCTTAAGTCGTCAAATAGTACAGGAAATCACAAAACTTGAGAACATTGAGCTTACTATCAACAAAGTTTTAGTTTCGTTTGATGTAAGTTCGCTGTTTTCTAGCGTCCTGGTCGATGGAACTTTGGAATATGAATAGCAACGAGATTGCTTGTTTAATTTCTTGAATATACCTTTCATGAAACAGCACTTTTTCCAAATTAATAATACTTTTAACCAACAAATTGAATCCTATCCGCTTTCATTTGATATATTTTGATATATTTCATTTGGTAAATTTGAAACTGGCCCTAAGAATACTCTGGCTTATTTTCCATGGCTTTCGATTAGATACCTTGACGCAACTTTGACACGAGCAAATGCTCAATAACCGGATTTTTAGAACAGCTAAAATTTCCACCTATACAATTTACCCATGAAACGGAAGTCGATAACAGGATTCCCATCATAGATAGTTTGGTTATAAAAAGTAGGAATAATCTAGAAATAGACATACATATATAGAAGATCTACTAATAACTGCAGATTTATCTAAGGAGATTCTAATCAATCTCATCGAAACATAAACTTTCGGCAATTAACTTATTTAAACCAATATCCATATTAATACTAATATTAACATGAATATCAATACTACCGTTGCTATTAGAAATGATAAAATTACAATTTTCTAATTAATTTCCGAAGAAATATCGGTCTCGGAGGGGAATTGAACCCAACATCTTTATGTCTCCGGTATAACGTGCTTTCCTTTGCACCACCAGAGCATTGAGTTGAAGTCGCCTTAAATCCCCCTAGATAATCTTGTGGTGAAAAGAAAAACACGTTATGCCGTAGACATAAAGATGTTGGGTAATTGCAAGAAAATTGTAATTTTATGAATTAACTTATGGGTTCATCGTTTGTTTCATTTCCTTTTAACTAAAGACAGGTACCTAAATAAACTCAATGAAATCATCAAAATTGAAAATTTTAACAGATTCTCCGTAGATGTAGTCTGTAATATTATATGGGAAAGATAATAATATAATAAGAATTAGAAATATAATTTAATAAAAAATAATTAATAAAGGTCTTCGCAAAATCTTGCTAAAGTTGATCGCAAAATCGTTTTTTCGCCAAGCAATAACCTCAGAACCTTTTTAAGAAATTTTAAAGACCAAGTAGATAACATGGCGAAATCAGGAATTTACCAAATATAATGTTAAAATTGTGATCAAGTATACATTGAGTTGACAAAAAGATCTATCACAATTAGATACAAAGAATATTTGCTCCATCCTAAACATAGAAGTTTTGACAAATCTAGTGTGGCTCAACATAGGCTAGAAAGAAATCATAATTTTGACAATACAAAGCTAACTTGAAAAATAAACAATAATGTTTATTTATAACTTGTTATGAAGGCATGGGAATTTACAAAAACAAACATATTTTTTATGAATACTGGCCTTCTAAATTCGAGCCTTTACTTTTTATCAAACCATGCACGATTATAATATATCCAGCGTAACTTTGATAGGGTATAAATAATGTAATTTTACCTTAGTTTGTTAATTCAATATTACTGCTGAAGATAACAGTTTTGTGGTCGAGACGTATGTCTAGTTTTTAGTAAGGTGTTGTGGTTAGGGGTTTAGGAAAGAAAAAAAAAACGAATTATAGAGAAATAAATTAATTAAGCGACAACACTATTGAAATCTCTTAATTTTTAGATCCGAATGACCTCAGTTGTAGACTTGCGAAATTTGGTATGTTTCTAAAAATGCTTCATAAAATATTCTTGCACAAAAAGACTGTATACGTATAAGATACAAAGAAGCACGGATTATCATTACAACTTTTACCTAATCTGATAAAATTCAAATTTTTAAAAACCCTATTGAATTTTCCTGTATACATCGTCCACTAACTATAATGAATCTAACGTCTTAACCACTCTTGTGCAACAGTCTAGGGTGCTTTGAGAGAACGACCCGTACAAAATATGGTTGCGACACCGTCAGTCACTAGGATTAGCTGAATTTTCAAGGAGTACTCGTGCTGCTTGATATCTACGTTTGAGGATTGTACAAGCCAATCCAGAAGACCTTATTGCAGACAAATATTTTCTCAATACTCCAAATTCTTTGTGATGGCATACATTCCCATGCCATGTTTACGAAGATTAAAAGGATGTCATCTTAGAAAGCCAAACGACAAGTTATGAAGATATTATAAGTAGTTCATAATCGCAATGTTTGGCTTTTGAATACAATTTCTCATTTACTTTTTCTTGTTGTTTGTGTTGTGATCATAGTACGTTAATTTTGAAGCATTAATTTTGCAGTATTTACCTTTGCGTTTGCTTTATTCGACAACAAAACCATTTTGCAGTTTCCAACTAAGCAATGCTCTGTAATATTGTCGAAATTTTTTTAGTTCTGGAACATTATGTTGAAGAAACAAAAATTGAAATGTGGAATAAAAGAAAACGGGAGCAATCCAGTTCTTCTTGTTTACATGCCCCCATTCACCTTTTTGGCAATTTAATTCGTGGTGTATGTTCTTACACAATTTTAAATTTGTGTTCCGATACTATAGCTCTTTTTTTGGGAGTATCTTAGCCTGATCATATGCAAATTTGCGAGAAACCAATAGCCATTATTTAAAAGAAATTATCTATTCAAAACGATAAAGTAAAATGTATGCTAAAATAATATGCGTTCAAGTAAATCATTATCTCAAAGTAGCCTTTGTAATTATAATTATATCTTAGCTTGTTACTGAAATTCTTATTTGAATGAAATGATAGATGTACCAAAATCTTAAAACGAAAACTTTTAGCTGAATAAAATATGTTTATTTGCAACAAAGAAGTAAGATTTTATAAAGAAGAAATCATGAAAGTGTCCTCCACCTTGGTAGAGACATTTCTCATATCTAAAGCCCATTTTAAATCAATTTTAAACTAGAACACAATTTTAACAAGGTCAACTATGCATCTGAACGAATACCCTGTCAAATTGACAAATAATGCAACTGAAAATACTACGAGTTATGACAAAAATTTTTAATGGAATAGATTACTTGAGGTAAAATCATTTATAAATATGTAATTCGTAGGTAGAGAATGCAAGAGATTTATGCCTCCTTAGGTATGTAAGTTGAAATAGCCTTTATTATCTTTATATTTTTATTAAAAAAGTAAATATTTACAGACGAAGTCGAAGTGTTGGTTACAAAATCCTGGCCAATAAACACAGCAATAACAACATGATCCGACACCTTTTGAATCTCCTGGATTTAACTAACGTTGTTAAACAAAATTTGGTTAAACTTTCTTAAATATTGACGTACTTTATGACATTTAAAATGGAAACAACCGTGGGTAGTCCTTAATCAAAGAGGATTTCCAATAGAGTTATTTAAAGTATTGCATTTGTATGTTGTTGCAGACCTCTGCCGTCGTTTTCTTTTAAAGAATTTAGGTTTCTACGCAGAAACTGCGTTGCAATTTGCATTAGCCTGCCGACGTTTTCTTCTCAGTTGCATGAAGTTTCTTTTGGGCTGTTGCATGTCGTATCGCTGCTCTGACAGCAGATTGAAAGATTTCGTTGTGCATTCAAATGGAATCAAATCTACAACGACTAAAACTGTAATTCTAGCGCGCAGAGCGAAGAAAATTACCGCCCATGTTAATTTTCAAGAGAAAATTGCTATCGAAAAGGAAAAATTCTTAATGGGATTTTCATTCAAGTTCAAGAGAAAGGTTGAATGGACGAAATAAGAATAACATGTTTATTGTCTCATTTTTTACAAGGTACTGTTAGTGTTGTTTGTACACTAGGGTGACAGAATAAAATAGACACCTACTAATTAAAAAAAGATTCTATTCTCGTTATATATACAAAATATTTTAAAATTTTTAAATTAGACTAATATTTTGTCGATCCACCTTTACTTGCGTGAAGTGCTGCGAGTCGTCGTGGCATAGAATCTATTAAATGATTAATGGTGTCTTCTGGAATATTTAACCACTCTTCTGCAACAGCTGCCACGAGTTCTTCCTTATTGCTGGGTTTTCGGGGTCGTTTCGCCATATTTGTCTGGATTATGTGCCAAACATTCTCTATCGGATTCATGACCGGTGATTGGCCTGGCCATGGTAAAATCCGAATCCCCTGTTCCTCTTTCTATGTGGTTGTTGTTCTTGCTTTGTGGCAGGGTGCTCCATCCTCCATAAAAGTGGCGTCTTCTTTAGATGAAATGGCATTGTCGAATATCGGTAGTAGTCCTTCTGTTAATATTTGGATATATTTTGCCGCATTTATATTTCCGTCGCAGATTACTAATTGCGATCTTCCACCATACCATATGGCGCCCCACACCATGATGTTCACACCGCCGTATTTCACCGTCTGATGCAAAAATTTGTCGTCCAGTTGCTGTGACGAACGTCTCCATATCCACGTACGACCACTATCACTGAATTGGCAGTATCTGCTTTCGTCTGAAAAAATGACAGACCGCCAAAACTCTTCGGGCTTCGTTCGCATTTCGATTGCCCAAGCCGTTCGGCGCCGTTTTTGAAACGCCGTAAGGAGAGGTTTTTTCTTTGCCACCCTTTTATACATCCCCACACTGTGGAGGTATCGCAGAACGGTGCGCTGACTTTTCTGTGAAGTTGCCGCAAGCTCAGCTGCACTTTTTCGGAGTTCTCTTAACACTTCGCGCACAAGCACCCTTTTACTTCTTCCAGGAGGTCCGGCACGACCTGGTCTCGGCTCCACTGTTGTTTTTTCCTTGCATTTAAATTGTGTAATCACACGGTTAACTGTGGGGACAACGGAATATTTAAAAATTTACTTATTTCACGTTGCGAAGCGCCGCGTTCCCTCTGGCCAACGATGCGACCCCGGGTGAAGTCACTAATATCACTCGAACCTTGTAAGCGAGGCATAATTGTAAAGATACTAAACTATGACGAATTCCTTCCGATACATCTACGCCTACCCTAATGACAAGAGAAAGTTCTTAATTCGTTCTTAGAATTTAGCTGTTTACATATTTAAACCGCTTTACGTGGTGTCTATTTTATTCTGTCGGCCTAGTGTATTTAGTGATTTGTAACAGTCCTTGGCTGATATCATTCACATAATCGAGCGTCTACTATATTTCTTTTTCTAAATATCATCCCATGCATTAAACTGAAGAATATCGAGCCAATTTGTAAGTACTAATCCAATTTGTAAGTACTAGAAACGAATCTATTCCGAAGTTCAATATTTACTCTATTTAAGCGTTATTAGCCGTCCTAATGGCTTCTGTAACGTTACCGCTAACGAGAAAAAGCGAAGTTAACTAGAGCGCAAAGCGGTTAGCTATTTTAATCGGTTAAAAATGAACGATCAATATGTGTCGAAAAAAAAAATTATACGCCTCCATTACACTGGATAATGTCGAAATATCGTAAGCAAATTTATTTTTTTTTGTATTCCTTTGTGTTCCTATCATTACGTTGTTATTTCTCACATTGGGTAATTGATCCGCTACTTGCCGTAATATGCCCAAGCGGTAACCTTAAAATGGGATTCCTTCGCGCTAAAATTTGCGTAACGATTTGCTTTCTATGCGATTTCCAACGAAATTCTTATTCTATTTCGAAATTGTTCGCGTTTTCCAACGGCACGAGACTACAAGAGGTGTAGAAATAGCTAATTAACGCGCCGAAAGAAATGGCTTGATATCGCGAGTTGAATAAAGCGGATTAATTGGTTAAAAGTCCATAAAGTATTGAATTTACACAGGAGTTTTACATGAATGCAAAATGGTCTATTTGGGAATAAGACAATCTGTTTCTATATTTCAAAAGTTTCTGGTTCAGTCATGCCTCGCAGAAGACAGCTTAGTGTTGAGACACGATTAGCAATATTAACGCCGCATCAAGAAGGATATTCTGTACGGAATATTTCCGGGCGACTTAATGTAAGAGAGTCTGCGACAAATTTAACTGTTCGCCACTGAGAACAAACTGGTACACTTGCTGGCAAAAATCGTCCACGACGTCCTTGAGCAACTTTCAAGGACGATAATGAATGCATAAAATTGCTTAGTAACACATGGGCTGAAAAGTCCCGGGCCTAACAAAGAAAACACGGTTTTTTTGGTTAAAAAATAGCTTTATTCATCAACGTAATCTCCATCAAGAGCAACGCAATCATTCCAGCGCCGCTCTAACATTTCAATACCACTTTTGTAGAACGATTCATCTTTTGCCTCAAAATAGGCCTCAGTTTCAGCGATAACCTCTTCATTCGTGCGAAATTTCTTAGCGGCGAGCATTTCTTCGAGGTCTGCGAACAGCCAGTAGTCGCTGGGAGCCAAATCTGGCGAATACGGTGGATGTGGGAGCAATTCGAAGTGCAATTCTGTAGTTTTGCCATTGTTTTGATTGACTTGTGACACGGTGCGTTGTCTTGATGAAACAACATTTTTTTCTTTGCCATATGCGGTCATTTCTTTGCAATTTCGGCCATCAAACGCTCCAATAATGCTATATAATATTCACTGTTGATGGAATTTCCTTCCTCAAGATAGTCGATGAATATTACACCACGCACATCCCAAAATACCGAGGCCATAACCTTTCCGGCCGATTGTTGTGCTTCCGGGCGCTTTGGACGAGGTTCACCAGTTGCTGTCCACTCAGATGACGATCGTTTTGATTCCGGAGTGAAGTGATGGATCCATGTTTCATCCATTGTCACATATCGACGCAAAAATTCCGATTTGTTACGTTTAAACATGGCCAAACACTGCTCAGAATCATCAACACGTTCTTGTTTTTGGTCAACAGTGAGCAAACGCGGCACCCACTTTGAACAGAGCTTTCTCATAGTCAAATGCTCATGCAATATAAAGCCAATACGTTCTTTTGATATCTTTACGATGTCATCTAACTCACGCAACTTCACTTTTCGATCATTCAAAACGATTTTGTGAATTTTTTTGATGTTTTCAGGTGTTGCCGCCTCATTTGGACGTCCACTGCGTTCTGCATCATCGGTGTCTCTACGACCACGTTTGAAGTCAGCAAACCAACGTTTTATTGTTGTTTCTGATGGAGCGGAGTCCCCATAACACTTTTCAAGCCATTGCTTCGCTTGAACGGTATCTTTTCCCATCAAGAAGCAGTGTAAAATTAAAACACGAAATTGTTTTTGATCCATTGTTTTGAAAATAACAAAAGTAGCCTGACTCTTAGCACAGTAACTCACAAACTAATGAATAGAATATCATGAAATTTTAACGGCTGTCTTTTGAAGGTTAGTACTAACTGAGAGAAAGGTGACTGCAATAAGACTAGCGTCATCTATGTGTTAGGCCCGGGACTTTTCAGCCCATGTGTTAAGTTGCCATTCGTACAGTGGGTTTACACTCACAAAGACTGGACAATAGAACAATGGAGGAAGATACTATGGACTGATGAGTCCACATACGAAGTATTTGGTCAAAGCCGCAGAACATTCGACAGGCGCTCAAAAGACGAGAAAATGCTTCCTGAATGCATTACACCAACAATAATGAACTAGCGTCGTCGTCGGTTCACATTGTAATAGGCACCGGAGGCACAAGGGATAATTATTTTTTACCTCTTTTTGTAACCTTTACTGTGCGTGTACTATACAACTTGGACGAGATTGCCGCACCGCAAGACCGTTGCTGGAAAAACCGTTGCTAACTTCACGCCCGTGTGTCCTGCACTATTATGAGCGGTAGGGTACGCAAGAAATGATACAGAGGATATTTAATTAACTAATCCGGTAGTTTGCATGTTTATCGCATGTCCCATGAAAAATTCCATTCACAAAACTCAAAAACAAGATTTGCTACAGCTTAATACGCAGACTATTTATTATTGCACTGTTTACTTGCTTACTCCATTGTATTAAATGTTATTAAAGAACAACATTGTAAGTTTCCCGACA
The DNA here is from genome assembly GCA_023509865.1 of Trypoxylus dichotomus. Taxonomy (NCBI): domain Eukaryota; kingdom Metazoa; phylum Arthropoda; class Insecta; order Coleoptera; family Scarabaeidae; genus Trypoxylus; species Trypoxylus dichotomus. The sequence continues at coordinate 45,460,966 of CM042081.1, forward strand.
GCATATCATTAAAAAACGTTCTCAGCAAACATATTATTCCGATTCGCGTGCAGAAAACCGCGTAGCGCAATAAGCGTATGGCATTAACGTATTTCGAAAACAATACTTTACACTAGTTTCCGTTCAATATTCCTTATCGCCAAAAGAACGAGTTTATCGACAGCTGTCCACGCTTTACACCTAATTAAATATCGAACGCTAATCGTTCCGAGAAAGCCTATTTTTCGCTTCGGAAACAATATACTGCATAATAATGAAACGTCGTTAATGAAGTGATTTACTAGCCGTACAATTGATAGCAGTTACTTCACGCACGGCTTCTAGCCACAGGACGTCCTTGAAAACTGTAATGACTCACTTTATTCACTGGAATAATTCAAACTTGATTCGAGTATATTTTACAAACCATGTTGCAAAGTTTTGAAATTTTGTCTAAATTTTCGATATTAAAATCATTAAGCTAATAACCGACCGTACCGGATTAAAAGTAATCCAACATATGGTGGAAATGGAGTCTTATAGTTTTGACGGCTGAATTTGGCAGTGGATACTTCTAAAATTTATAGAAAAAGTTGTATATGAGATGTTGTTTTCATAAGGTATATAAAAGTTTTTGTATACAAATATAAAACATTCTTTATATCTTGGCGTATTCTATTGCTTATTCTTGCGTCTTGCGTCAAAAATATAATCATCAACTAAAGTCCATGCGAAGCTTAAATAACCAATTGAAACCATTGAAAACAAAAATGTGAAACTATTCATTTTACTGGTAAGTACAGGTACAAAACGCACGATTTATGTCTAACCATTGATAACAATATAATTGGAAGATTACATTTGTTCAGTTGTAAATTAAAATATGTAAAATCACACTTAAACTGAAAATTTACATTTTTTATTTTTTCCAAAGTGAAATTGCATTTGCTTTATATTCTTATGTTATACAGATTTTATTTTCAATGCACATCTCGCTTTCTGCTTGTTTCTTCCTTTATAATTACAATTGCTTTGGTAAACATGATCAAAAGTTAATTTATTGTTAAATAAATACACTACAAACCATAAGTTTGGAAGCAAGGTAAAATTTCTTTAAAATAATACAACTGATAGGCATATCGTGAAATCGTTAATCCCTATTTAGGTACAAATTGGAGTAGTATACCAGCAGTAATTACAAGTCCTTTCGGTCAAACGGTTTAATACTACTTCGGCAATCGTTTAGCGCATGTGGTTGTGGTATCAATCTCTGGTGTCTTATCGCTTTCTTGTGCGGAATTAGTTATTTTTTTTAAATCAGTGCGCAATTGTAATAATTTGGTAAAGTACTTAGCATAAAAATGGCAAAACGCAGACAATTGACTGTAATATTTACACTCTTCGCAGCGAAAGATATATACCGAGAGAGACATTGTTCTACGGTTACGGATTTCACCAAAAGGTGCGAATTACACATTGGCACGGAGAAGAGAGACAGGACAAAATCTTGATAGAAGACAAAGTAGGTGGCTACGAGTGACGTCTCGAGCTGAAGATAGACTTATAGTGACTTCGAAACCACTCTAACGGCACCGGATATCGCAAAGCGCGTTAATACACAACGAGGAACAAATGTTTCTGTTACCAACGTCAAGAGATCATTATTGGCAACAGATTGAAGGGGAAGTATCAGCCGAGAAGTACCGTTTTTAAAACGCGTGCATAAAAAGAAACGATTAACAATAGGCAAGCGAGCATGCAAACTAGTCACTGGATAATTGGAACGCAGTCTTATAGAGCGACGAGTCTAAATTTCAGTTATTTGGTACGCGACAGAGAGCTTTTGTTCCTCGACAACTAGGGGAAAGAGCTACCTAGTGAAGTCCATCAAACACAGTGGTGATAGTGTTATGGTTTGGGGTTGTTTTGCTGGAACGACTACGGGTGATTTAATAGAAGTTAATGGTACAATGCGCAAAGAAGCAAAAATTCATTACTAATCACAATAAAAATTTATTGTATCTCTAACGGTTTGTAAAATCCATGGCTGCTTCCGAACTTTTAGACGGCAGTGTACGCAGTTATTCCCGGTCGAATTGGCTTCGTAAAACTTAAATGATCGAGGGATAGTAACACATATCAAAAAGAACAAATTTCAAAGTCGTATATACATACGTCACCTTCTTTGTCTAAAAAAAATATTGAATATTATCGGTTTTAATCCAGCATTTAGCCTTTAATCGGGCTATGCTATAATAACTTCACAGTCATCTATAGAGATCAACATAAATTCGCAATTATCAAATGTAATAAAGTACGCCAATTTTAAAAAAATGTTTTGCTATGCGTGATCTTATAATCAAGGTTTAAGCTCGACTTTATTATAAACCTACAAAAATCAGGGGATCAGACGCTTTATTGTTCGATATAGGTAATCTAACGCATCTGTCTGAAGGTTACTGAAAGATTTAAAAATGTTAACTTTCCCCAAAATGAGCCTACTAAGAAACTACAGTACCGGACAAAATAATAGCAATATGTAACTATGAATATTGTAAACGAAAGTTTTATAATAATTTTTGAAAGAAACAGTAGCGTCATCTACACATGAGGTCATCAATTTAGTAAAACTTCATAAAAACGTTAATACGACAATTTTTTTTAAACTATTGGGGCAGTCCCTCGTTTTATGCTTACAGTATGTATTGTATCTGAACAGAATAATAAGAATTTTCAATTGGGTTTAAGTGCAATTCTTTTTGCACTATATACACTACCGTCCATATTAGTTCGGACACCCAGTAAAATGTTACAAACTCTATTAAAAGATAACATAATTTATATATAAATAACATTTATATTAGGTACCTTATGAAGTTTATTGTTTACTAATTGTACAGGGAAATTTACAAGGATATCGATTAGTGAATGATTAAAAACCTATTACATTTTATGACCCAATATAGTAATTCTCATCGCCACAAATAGGATTATTTTTAGGACAACAAGTAATAAATTTACAATACTTTTTGGGGTGAGAGCAGGCCACCTAAAAGTGTATTGTGTATTGATAAATGCTTTAGTTTAGATAAATCTGCTTGTATGTGCGTTAGTGGAAAGGGTGGTTGTAAATGCGCGCAGCTTCTGTGCCCTTGTAATTACGTCCTTCAAGAGGTGTAGGAGGTGAGACAGCGTGTTAAATACAAATATTAAAATGAATGCATTAGTTTGACTAATTGTTGATTATGATCATATTAAAAGAAATTAAACGATAAGAACATGGATAAATCTACAAATATCTAATCTCTAAGCTGTCTAGGTAACCTAATCTAAACACATCAGTTAATTATAGGAAATACTTTATTGCCACGTCAAGTTTTTAAATATCTCCGATATCTTAATGTTGTATAATGAATTAAGACCTAAGTTATAATGCACCCGAAGAGAAACGTAACCTTTTCATTAATTAATTGATTTTAGGTTCTATTAAATCTGCAAATTTAAAACTCGCAATAAATTACAGATTCGGTGAAAGTGAAAGGTCGTAAGGATTAAAATCATTGCACAACTTGGCTTGGTAATATTCCAACAATACCGGCTCATTACATAGGTCTAACGTATCTAATGTATTCGCTACTGAAGCTGGGTCTCGGCACCGAAACCAATATTTGGGCTATCCGAAACAAGACGTCCTTCTCCGTTTAAAGCGCAATTTAATAAACAAACAGTTGATTTCACAATTCGTCCAATTAACGGGCCATCGTCGGGCCGTAAACAGATGTCTGTATGGTGATTATTTGCTTTTCTATTTCCAAAACAACTAGTAATTACTTTCGATTTCTACGACCCGCCGTTAGGTTTACCTTGACGTGAAGTCGTCTCCCACTAACGAAGATGTTTTTCTTTCACTCCGCGCGTGATATAATCGGAATCGATTCGAATTTACATTTTAACGTTGCTAATTCGCTCCTATAAAAACAAACGAATAACGGTTGCTGGAATTTATTAGAATACCAAAATATCTGCTGAAGGGATTGCCTAATAGAAGATATAACTTCTTATTATCCGGATATTTCGCGTTTGCAATGACAGAGATCTCTGTAAATTTACAGTCGTTTTACACGATCAATACTGTAATATTTAGTGATTTTCCTTAACCATTTATATCGACATTTCTCCAATCCAATATGCTCTATAATGCTGTAGTAACAATTTATAATAATGTAATTTCTTGGCTCCCTCTTAAATGTCAGAAGGATACTACGATCTTAGATTTTAGAAATCCATACATTCAATTAGTATCAGCTTCATATTTGAAAGTGTATTACTGTTAGTGTGCATTTTCAGTGTTTGTAAATTTACAAAAATTTGGTGTAAAATTCAAATAGGATTCCTGTTAGCGTTGGTCCTCTTGCTTCTCGTGAAATAAAGTAGTATGCAGCTAAAATCATGCCAGAACAGACATGGCATCCACGTCTAATAAAAGAACATTTTTAAAATCATGTGACAAAGTGAATTTCATCGATCAAGATTAAAAAAGGTGCGGGACTGACTCAATTGGCAAAAAAATATGGTATCTAAAGCCACAATCTGTAAAATTAAGCGATTGAAGTCACAAATTCTACAACGTATGTCAGATACAAACGGAGGCTGGGGAAATCGCAGAACTTTAAAAAATGCCCAAGCACCTAGAATGGAAAATCGTCTGTATAAATGACTTTTAAAACAAAGGGATAATCATGTTCCAATTAGCGGTGAATTAGTTAAAGAGAGAGCAAAATTATTGAATGAAAACTTAAAAGAGACCGAAAATTTTGTAGCCAGCGATGGCTGGCTAAAAAGATACAAAAAGAGGTATGGAATTCGACTGCTGTCGATATCTGATGAAAAATTATCGGCACCATCACAACTAGTGCAACAGTTTAAGGAAAAATTAATGAACAAAATGAAAGAGCTACATTTTAAATGACGAGCAAATATAACACATGGGCTGAAAAGTCCCAGGCCGAACACATAGATGACGCTAGTTTTATTGCAGTCACCTTTCTCTCAATTAGTACTAACCTTCAAAAGACTGCTGTTAAAATTTCATGATATTCTATTCATTGGTTTGTGAGTTATTGTGCTAAGAGTCACGCTACTTTTGTTATTTTCAAAACAATGGATCAAAAACAATTTCGTGTTTTAATTTTGCACTGCTTCTTGATAGGAAAAAAAACCGTTCAAGCAAAGGAATGGCTTGAGAAGTGTTACGGGGACTCCGCTCCATCAGAAACAACAATAAAACGTTGGTTTGCTGACTTCAAACGTGGTCGTAGAGACACCGATGATGCAGAACGCAGTGGACGTCCAAATGAGGCGGTACCATCAGAAAACATCAAAAAAATCCACAAAATCGTTTTGAATGATCGAAAAGTGAAGTTGCGTGAGTTAGCTGACATCGTAAAGATATAAAAAGAACGTATTAGCTTTATATTGCATGAGTATTTGACTATGAGAAAGCTCTGTTCAAAGTGGGTGCCGCGTTTGCTCACTGTTGACCAAAAACAAGAACGTGTTGATGATTCTGAGCAGTGTTTGGCCATGTTTAAACGTAACAAACCGGAATTTTTGCGTCGATATGTGACAATGGATGAAACATGGATCCATCACTTCACTCCGGAATCAAAACGATCGTCATCTGAGTGGACAGCAACAGGTGAACCTCGTCCAAAGCGCCCGAAAGCACAACAATCGGCTGAAAAAGTTATGGCCTTGGTATTTTGGGATGTGCGTGGTGTAATATTCATCGACTATCTTGAGAAAGGAAATACCATCAACAGCGAATATTATATAGCGTTATTGGAGCGTTTGAAGGCCAAAATTGCAAAGAAACGACCGCATATCGCAAAGAAAAAAAAATTGTTTCATCAAGACAGCGCACCGTGCCACAAGTCAATCAAAACAATGGCAAAACTACATGAATTGAACTTCGAATTGCTCCCACATCCACCGTATTCGCCAGATTTGGCTCCCAGCGACTACTGGCTGTTCGCAGACCTCAAAAGAATGCTCGCCGGTAAGAAATTTCGCACGGATGAAGAGGTTATCGCTGAAACTGAGGCCTATTTTGAGGCAAAAGATAAATCGTTCTACAAAAGTGGTATTGAAATGTTAGAGCGGCGCTGGAATGATTGCGTTGCTCTTGATGGAGATTACGTTGATGAATAAAGCTAATTTTGAACCAAAAAAAAGTGTTTTGTTTGTTAGGCCTGGGACTTTTCAGCTCATATGTTACAGTGCAGATGAAACCAGACTTTATTGGAAATTATTACTTACGAAAACCTATGTTGCATCACATGAAAAATCTGCTCCGCGTAGAAACCGACATATTATATTCCGATATTTTAGTGCTCCGTAAACTGCGGGCAATGGCATTAGAAAATACCAAGCGTAAATTTACGCAAACAAAAATATTTTTTACTTTTTAATATTATATGTGCTATGTTATTCATTTTTCATAATTTATTTTTTAATAAACATTCATATTTTCTTTTACGCAATTTCTTTATAAATAAAATAAGTAAAATAAGACTTGCTAATATAAACTTTCAGTAATGTGAACGGTGTTTGGGTGATATCGTTCACATAATCGAGCGTCTATTGTACTACGTAATTTACATATTTATTTGTTTATTGTTGCTGAGATACCTGTTGTTTACACATACTACTTTGCCTTTACGTCATCTAACTTAGTGGAATTTCAACTAAGTTAGCGCAACTTAGGAGTTAAAAACATAGTTCTATCACTGCAACTTCGTAAAACAACCCAGCGGTATTATTGCTCAAGAATAATAATTACGTACATTTTCAAACATTCCTATTTTTCAATTAGACACATCGAATGATAAATTTAATTGAAAAAAAATCAAGTCGGCGTAATTAACCAAATTGGACTCGAAGTTAAAACGTTTCACGGAAAAATAGAATATTTAAAGAATATGGATCTATATACCTATTGAAAATTCTACGTTCCAATATTTAATTTCCACATTTTTCCATTGGTCGGCGTGGACGGTAGATTTACCGATTAGGCATGTTAAAGCAGGATCCGACATTATTATTGCTACGTCGTATGCGCTATTAAAATTGTAATATATGTCATTCATATTCATTCACCGCGAAAATATTGACATTCTGAACGCGATGGAACGGTGACCTTGTTTGGGTACGTTTAGACGAAACCGGTTCGGTGTTAAATCTTGCGTAACACAATACAATAACGAACGGATATGTATGTATTTAATATACATGTATATGACATGACAGGCAATATTAAATCCAGAAAAGTCTGTGTTACATTTTTTTTGCGCTTTGGCGTTTCGGTAAAGGTCGGAATGCGAATATGGCACATCCGTTGGTCGTTTTAATTAAATATGATTGAAGAACTGACACGACGTACATACTTACGTAATTTTATTGATTGTTTTCATACCAATGGATAATATTAAATTTGATAAGTGTGGTCTTTTTTGGGAAAGAAATTATAATCTAATCATATATTGTTTTTTTTTTTTTCATTATTTTTACATCAATTAAGCGAATTAAAATCAGATTAAATTAGGAGAACACACCAAAATTGAATAGCCAAGGTTTTTCGTATATATGAGAGCGAATCAAATATGAACCCGACTTTTCTTTTTAACGCCCTCTAAGTGAATTGAGTGGAGTGATATTTTGATATGTGTAATGTAAGTAGCATAATGTCTGAGCAAGAGGTGCCGAAGTCTAAGCAGGCAAGCATGGTGTGGCGAAAACCTCGAGAAGCAACACCATGGAAAGCCAAATCCCATCCTTCTGCTGGAAAAAATACTTGCAACGGTTTTTTGGGATTATAGAGACATACTGATTGATTTCCCTCACGAACGTCGTGCAGTTAATGCTACGTACTACTGCCAGTTGTTTGATCAAGTGAAACTGGCCCATCGAAGAAAAGGCGACACATGCCTTTTCGAAGTGCGATCCTGCCCCGTGACAATGCTCGGCCACACACAGCTGCATCGTCCCAAAATAAGTTGGGCAAAATTCATTGGGAAACATTGGAGCATCCACCCTACAGTCCCGATTTTCGGTCACTGAAAGAAGAACTGGAAGGTTACCACTTTGACGGTGACGAAGGTGCGGAAATGTTGGAGCGCAATTGGTTACAGATGCGACCACATTCATTCTTTGATGACGGAATTTAAAAAACTTGCGATACGGTGTGAAAATGGATGAGTAAAAGGGGAGATTGTATAGCAGAATAAGGTGCAATTCATTTTTTTTTTTACTATACCCATAAATGTTTTAAAACAAAGTCCAGCTCATATTTGATTCGCCCTCAAAATGCCAATATGAATAGTTATACTAGAGTAATCAATTAAATAAGTTCTAATATCTTTTATCAAAATGGTTATAATGTTAAACTAAAACTGGAACTGTACGAATCAGTATTAAGGAATAAAAAAAAAATTGGTAAAGGGTTGGAATGTATAAGAAACTGGATAGAAAACAAACTAGGAAAGATAAAATCTTACTCGAATGGTAGAAATAAATACCGCACGTAATATTTTCAATGCAGATAACCGAATATAATAATAATAACGTCTTACAGTATAGAATTCGAGAAACTTAAAATCCAAATAAAATCTTTGTAATGTTACAACTATAATTCCAAGTGATTGATATAAAATAGAAGAGCTATCACGTAGCATAAAAAAAATATGGCGTTCATTACTTACGTCTTATGCTGAAAATTTGGTAACAAGCGTGGAAAAGCGTTGTCAAGCTATTCTGGATAGTAATGAAGATTGGACAGATTTTTAATTTAGCGCGTATTAACTATGAAGATAATTTTAAAAATATAAATATCTTTGTAGCAATAAACGAACTACTTTCGGAATTGGACCATGTCATGATAAGATATATAGAAATAAATAAGAGTAGTAAGAGGATAAATTAAAAATGGGGGAGAGAGGATGAAAAGAGTAAGAGAAGAAAAGAGAGACAGAAAAAAGAAAGAGAAGAAAAGAGAAAGGTGGGATCTCGACGTTTCGCCTCCGTCGCAGGAGGCTTCTTCAGGAGAAACAGGGAAACCAAAGTGGCACGGTAACTCGACGTGTTAACCACGCTAGAGGCGAAAACCTTCTATTTTATATTTTTTAAATTTGTTTGAATTTGGGCCCTGCGTTTCTCGTTATACAGACTGTATACACGACGCTATAAAAGATTATACTCAGCATTTTTGCAATTAAGTACAAATAATACAAGCTCTAACTAACAGCTAAGAGTTTTGAATTTATTGTTGGTATATTTTAATAAAAATGATTAAAAGTGCCTTCAATAGTATTGGTGTAATACTTGGACAAAAGCTAAAAATACACTGTTTCTATATTGTTCTATACTGTCGATGAAAATATAGCACCAGTTCTATCTAACCAAACAAGAAATAATTCACAGGATTTATCAAACGCTGTATGAGATAGCCAAGGCGACCTTATTCCGATTTTCACTCAATTTCCAGTGGCTGATTTGCAAAAATTGCGAGCTCAATCATCTAGTACATCCAACAGAAAATTTACATTAACATGTGGCATGGTAATGGTACATAATAGTAAACACGTTTTATATTTTTCTTTGTCCTTTCTTTTACATAATACTCCTATATATTCTCGATAATATATTCACAATAGTAACAAAACCTCCTAACAATGCAATTCACTAAATTACACTCAAACATAAATCCTCCATAAGGTACGTGGAGGAAATCATGTGTATATGTAGGCACGTTGTTTCGCTTCGAGAGTTAATAAAGCGTAGAAGAGAAACAGACGTCGTATAAAACCCATGGCGGTAATTGTGAGAATCATAATCAGGCATAGAATTACATAGTAAAAAAACCAGGTGCACATTAAAACTCGTCGGGCTCACAGTCAGACCACCGGAAAGAAAACAACATCGTTTCATCAGATGTTCTTTTCTAGATTACCTCACAACATGTAATTATAATAATGGAATCTATGTCTCAAGAAAGATTGGATCTATTTTCACTTCCAGTATTGTGGAACATATTAGATCTTGCGCCATTCGTACGCATGTAGTAATAAAATTGTTCTGTGTAAATTACCGAATAAGGAAATCGAATTTCATGTTCGATATTGTAATGCAATTAATATAAATAAAATTACGCGAATATTGGAGAATACGTTAAATGAATATAAGCAATTAAAACAATTTGTGTTTCGCAATTCGTAAATGCAATAAAAAATTACGTTCATGTGCAATTGAAAATACGTAAACGTTTTTTTTTAATAGTTCCACCAGGTTGTTTCGAGATTTATGTGCGAACGCGCTAATTAACAATTATTAAACCATTTCGTGTACTCACTATTGAATTTTTATAATCTCTCCATTGGAAGGCAGATATATGTAGTTTTTTGGTAGTGCAATAAAGGTATAAAATATAAAACCATCTACAATAGCTAATATGTTTCAAAGTGCACAATTTCGACTTGAACATATTTTATCCCCATAAAAATATTTGTATTATTAAACTCTAAGTACAAGATAGATAATTTCCCTGTAATGTTCTGCATGTACACTACCGCTCAAAAGTGTTTAGGCACCCCTGTTTTCATGGATTATTCATATAGTATTATGTTTACCAAAAAAACATTATAATGAAATGAAATACGTATTTAAAATGTAGTTCAGTAAGACAAACACCCATTATATCGCATAAGGTTTACTATCATTTACCTGCACTTGGTCGGATTACCATAAACTGTTTATTGCTGTGCAATTACAATAACAATCCTTCTGAATTTACTGGGTAAATTTAGTCATCTGTTAGATTGTAGGTAATAATGTTTAAATTACCATCCTAGAAGATTATAGTGAAATCTGTAACCTATGGTCAGTTGCAGTGTGGTATTTACTCTATTCACGTCGTGAGCGAAATATCGTGTGACAATTTTTTAAAATGCCTCCGCGAAGAGAAATTAGTACGGAAACACGTGCGCTTATAACAGCTTACCATAAAAGTGGCATGAGTAATCGACAAATGGCCAAAAAAAAATGAAAATACACCACGCTACGGTTGACTATAACGTAAAAAAATATCGGGAAACTGGCAGTTTTCTTAATAAAAGACGGAGTGGAAGCCCAAAAGCGACAACATCTGCAGATGATTGCGCAATACTGGTTACCAACAAGTTAAATAGACGCAAAACTGCCCCGGAAATCACCGCAGAATTAAATGTTGGTCGCCAAAAATTAGTCAGTGTTTCTACAGTCAAACGTCGCCTACAGAAAGCCGGGCTCCATGGACGTATTGCGATGAAAAAGCCATTACTACGCAAACAAAACAAGCAAAAGCGACTTAAATGGGCTCGTGAACACCAACACTGGGCCATAGAAGAGTGGAACAACGTATTATGGACGGATGAATCCAAATTTAGCTGTTCGGAACCCGAAGACGCATATTCGTAAGAAGATCTGTGGGTGAACGTGCCAGAGAAGAGTGTATTGCTGCTACCGTGAAGCATGGTGGAGGTTCTATCATCATGTGTGGCTGTTTTGCTGGCACTAGTGTAGGGGACATTGTGAAAATTGACGGTATATTAAAAAAAGAAGGGTACCGCGAAAATTTGGAGAACCACGCAATACCTTCCGGAATTCGACTTTTGGGTCAGAATTTTATCTTCCAGCAAGATAATGATCCAAAGCATTCCTCTAAATTATGTAAAGACTATTTACGCCATTTAGAAGAGGAAGGAATACTCAAAATTATGGAATGGCCTCCAGAGAACCCCGACTTGAATCCAGTCGAGTTACTATGGGAAGAGCTAGATCGGGAAGTATGGAAATCGGCTCCGACATCAGCTACTGACGTGTGGAACAAATTGCAATCGAGTTGAACTTCAATTACACAAGAAACTCTGGTAAAACTTATTGCGAGAATGCCTCGATTGTGTGCTGCAACTATTAAATCAAGAGGGGGTCACATAGATGAAAGCAAAATTTAAATTTTAAACGTTTTAATTTTCACATTTATTTAATATATCTTTATTCATGTACGTGTATCTTCTGTACATAAAAAATAAATATTATTAACATTTTTGCTGAGTTTTTATACATTTTTGCTGTCAGTGAGAGTGCCTAAACACTTTTGAGCGGTAGTGTATATAATAATCGTACCTACATGATGGAATGATATTAAAACACCTGCAAGACAAATAATCAGAGGTTCAATTTGAGAAAAAGTACATGCATTTTACGAAATGGAGACCAGTCACCAGTCTTTATTACAATTTAAGAATGTGGAGGCTTACATCTCCATATACAGTGACTCACAGCGAAAATGGTGCAGTGGTATATAATTTGGTAAGATGCTGAAATTGTTAGTAAAAGTAAATTTAATATATTATATCTACTATTCTTGAAATACATACATTACAAAAATAAAACAAAACCAATTCGAACAGGTATTACGAATTCTAACCAGATAACATTACGGCAGTTACATATTCAAATAATTATTTTATCTGACATTTTCAGCTTCTTACCAAATTATATATCATCATTTTCACTGTGAGTTACTGTATATTTCAAAGCCAACTGGTACTGGTTTCAAGGTTAAAACTTTAGTGAAGCGTAAACGAATGCCATCTATATCCCAAATTCGGACATTTTGTGCTTTGATAATGATTTGCTTAAATATAACACATGCATACTAAATCAAATATCGCGTGTATTAGATTACTTCTGCGTTGAATTAAAATATTTTCACTGTAGGATTTGCTTATTTGCAACAAACACGAAGACTTCTACGAAATTTCCTTAAACAAGGCATTAGATGTTAAATACGTACATTGGTTTCCTGTTATAATGTACTGTCAACACCAAAGTTTCCTTTTGCCGCAATGTAAGCGGACTCGAACTTGTAAAACACACTCAAATTATTTAATTTATAAACATGCTGTGTACCCTCGTTAACATTCGCCAGATATACAAGAAGGAACTTCCTTATGTTGTTCTGATAAACATCACCATTAACATGCAAGATAAATATTTGACAGATTTTCCAATGTGCTGACGCGCTCTTCATAAATAGAAAATTGCGAATTTTGTCGAAATCGCAAAACCGCATTTGCATGCTCGCTACGTATTTAATCCACGATGTGTAATAGCAAATCCGATGCTTTAAATAAGAGATTCCTATGCTGAAAATATCGCCTTCTTAATAGAACTTCGTGCATTGAACTTCAAGAGATTGGGGAATAATATTTTACGGCGTAGATTTTCTTTTAACTTCCGGGATATCTCGGTGGTGCAAGAATGAACTGTGGTTTTGATCGAACCGCGGTCCAATCAAGCGATGAAAGAAACTTAATTGGAGCATCGAAAAATAATCCGCACGGTGAAAAATACGGTTTCTGCTCGGAACATTTAAATACGAGGCAATATGTACGCTACCGTCCATAAATTTGGAAACAGGGTGAAATTGCGTTAAAACAATACAACTGATAGGCATATCGTTAATCGATCATCCCTATTACTCAAATTAATGGTTTAACCTCCTCAAAGTCCGAACTTTTCCGCCAGTATGGGACGAGTTTGATCGAGGAACTAGACAGCGGAAACCTAACACCTATCGGAATATTTACAGAACGCGTGGCAACAAATTGACGCTGACTGTCTCGAAGAATTGCCTCGACGAAAATAAACTTATGAGTTAAATAATGCATAAATATTATTATGCTTCACTTAATTTACTTTTATTTGACAACAGTCACTTAATGTTGTACATATTCACTAATGTTCATAATAAAATTTTACTGTACCTGTGACTTTTTGTAAAATCCATTGCTGTTTTCAAACTTTTGGATGGTAGTGTATATACTTTTTTTAATATACGTCGAAATTTGACTTTTTAAAAAGACAATGCGCTCTATAAATAAGTTAGAAAGTACTGTATCACCGAAAACAGTGTGAATAAATAATAAACTAAATGGAAAATTAGATACGAAGCAAGAAAGATTATCATTCAAACTAATATAGCTTATAATAGCGATATAAAAAAAAACACAGATACACTAATTAATTATAATTTAAGTATAAAAGCCTTAAAATCATTGTGTTCTAGAAAAATCATATTCTTTTATAAGATAACGATTCATAAACATAATTAGTTTTCTTTACTCACGTAAAACAATTTTACTGACATTAACCTAATTCTCAATTGGTTATAACATGGATAGATATACATTACACGGTGACATTAATGTTTCAGATAACTTTTTTACTTCTGATATTCAATATGAGCACATGTAAAATGTCTCTGTTAATTGCAGTAAGGCGATATGATTTTCTCGCATGAATAATGAATATTTGACGTGAGAAGGTTAATAGATTCACATGAATTTATTAGAATTTCTACTGTGTATCATGGATATGCATTTGACGTCACAATAATAGCAGACTAGATACTTTTTAAATAGACTTCCGAACAAATAAAACCCACTGTTAAGGACTTAACATTGTTTTTTGTGTTTTGTAAGTTTTTTACTATTATGTATTTGATCTTCTTTGCATTATTATTTTCATTTAGAATATTATTTTATTTTCATTTTTATATTTATTTATTTTCATTCTTATATTTATTTATTTTGCTCTCTTATATCCAATTTTATTTTAATATGTATGTACATTACGCATTGTATATGTATGCAAGTCAGCCATTCGCATTACGCTAGCTAAAACTGCCTAATTAGAAATCATTCACTGCAACGTCGTCGGATATGTAATGGGAGTTTTCTTGAAATTTAAGGTACACAAGCATAGGCAGTCGTCTCCCGCGCGACAGTCGAGGTATTAGCGATCGTGCACTCTCGGTCACCTTTCGTGCCTCGTCGTAACGTGTACAGTAACGTCGTCGTAAGATTATTAGAGATTTCTAAGTTTTTCTAGTTTTGGCGGGAATCGTCGAGGACGTTGTCTATACATTTATTTCTGGCGGGAGTCATTTGGTAACGTCGTCGGACCACACGTATAGATTTTTTTAATAAGTATAAATTCTCGATTTTCTATCATCGTACGTCGAGGCTACTGTGTCCATTGTCGTCTATACATATTTTTAGTCTTCAGTTAAGTTTGTGTCGGAAATTATTTTGGTGAGATTGTCGGCGCGCATGTCCAGACCTCCTCTACAAGTACGATCACTCCGCTTCTTGCTGAAGGTCGTTGCGGCCGCAGCGCCCGTTGTCTTTTGTACGTTTGTTCGGTCCTTGTCGTATCGGGACTTAGAAATTTTTCATTTAGTTGCTCGTCGTAGCGGACGAGTGTCCCGGACCAGTTTTCTTATGTAATGTCGGCATCATCGCTCCGTTTTACTTGTCGATGCGCAGTTCGCACATTTGCTGGTTACTGGATTTTTCCCTTCTTTGGGGCGCAGTAGTAAAGAGCTAAAGATTGCACATAGCGTAATATTTCAAACGAGAACGCCTGGGTAGCTGTGACATTACTTTTGTATTGGGACCGGCTATTATCGCTACTGTCGCCCTCGACCAGGCGTTCAAGCTCTAAGAGATAGGGTGGGTTCCCCTATAAATGTGAATATAACAAACGTATTTGGTCAAGTACAAATACATGCCAATAATACAGGGCCAAGTCCCTTAGGCAAATTTAAAACAAGGAAAGTATATTAGGCTCCCGGAAAGGGACATATAAATAAGCATAGCACCGAGGTGCGCTTATAAATTTAAGAAATAAATAGGGTTGGCTCCCTATAAAAGGTAGTGGTGCATGCAAACAGATAGAGGCATTAGTACATGCCTCTGACAAAGCTTCAGCGGAAGCATATAAGAGTTTAACCTTTTAAACAGAATTAAGACATAGCGTTGCAACGTACATGCTGAGGCATTACTTTATGTTGCTACCAATGAAAATACATATACAAATGCTAATGTACATTACATGTATAAGAGAGCTCGAATAACTGCAATTATTGCAAATCTATATATCTTACGTACATCGTACATGTACATAGGCAAGAGTGGAAACCGTGTAACCATTTCATTTTTAAATATATTTTTTTGCGCATGCGCATTGAGTTTCACTGTACAACCTCTCCTCTAGTAAATAAGCGAACATACTCTACAAGTAAGTATTGGTCAAGTAATTTATGAAATTACGAGCAGGCTACAGCGGCGTTGTTCTTCAAACCAGGAGAACGTAACACCCACTCGGTACAATGGGATTGTATAAATAAGCATCACCTTGCGTATTTTTCACTGAATTACAACGGGAAAATTACGCCGCACTGCGAAAGAAATCATCGTAAAAAATGAAGCCCTCCATAAGAAGGAATTGGAAAATAACTACAGAAAAGCGTAAGAATTTAAGTCCGTGTTATAAAAGCTTTCAGAAGTACTTCCTGACGATAAAAAGTTCTCTAACCTTAAACCGTGATTTGAGGCAGTTGGAGAATCATTCACGTATTTATTTAAGAGTGAAACTCGGTCTACTTGCGCTTTTCGAAATTCTGACGCGGTTCATTTGCGTTTAAAGCTTCTGGATTACTTTTGGGTTTCGATGTTTAACTCTAAAAGTTGTCTTTATTTAAATGAAGCGTAGAAGTATCAAATCAATGGTGAATAAGGTTCTTTATAATAACAGAAACTCTTCTTGAAAACAGAACATTGGTTGTAAGTATGAATTATGAATACGATGTCAAGGATAAAGAACAAAAATAAAAGATTTCGAAAGAGAATTTCTATACATACGTTACACTACTCTCCATAGAAGATTGGCCAACGAAGAAAGTTCTATAATACTTTAATGTAATAAGCTTTATTGCATTCAACAATGATAATCGATCCTAAATACATCTGCAACTGAAATAATGAAAGAATCTTGTATAATAATAATAATTTATTGGCAAGTAAATAGTGAACACAGAAACAAAAGAGAGAGACAAAAATACAAGCATTTTTGCCAATTGGAACACCATCAGTAAACCAAAAAGGTTTCCTGTTCTTAACGATGACCCAAGAACAAAGATAAAATGAGAATATAATTCGTTACACAGCCACATTATCTAATATATTACAATACTACAAATCCCTATCTGCCAGAGAGCTGCTCATTCATTAAACTATTATAAATAGCACGCCTAAAGGAATAAAATGGTAACTCTTTGATATCCAGTTGCATAATCGTGCAGAAGCGTAGCGTAGCGAATGCTGATACTATGCACATCCGTACGATGCCTCATTTTATTTAATAGGTAAGGCGGAACACCAGAATTCAAAATTTTATAAATGAGACACGAGACGTGTAATTGTCTCCTCGTAGCATACTTAGCCACTCGGCATCCCCAAGTTTATGGGAAATCCTTTGACGTTGTCTAATTCCATATATTAATCTGAGGCATGCGTTCTGTACCACCTGAATTCTGCGAGTCAATTTGGTCCAGACAATTTCCATAAACAACATCGCAGAAATTAAAATGTGGTAACACCAAGGTATCACAGCAGCTTTTTAATAGAAACGTCAAGGCAATGCCGGTGGGGATAAATTAGTTTCAAATTGCAGTAGGCGCGTCTAATGCAAGTACTGATATGGTGCTTAAACTTAAGATCATATCTACAAAGAAGCCTAAATTTTTCACATTACTTTAAAATTTCAGAGGAGTGTTGTTAATTGCGAGTTTGATGTTAGAAAGCATACTCGACCTTACCTTAGAACCGCCGAACACTGTAAAGCATGATTTAGTTTCATTCAAAGATAGGCAATGTTTTTTTTCAATAATATACAGATTGTTGAGGTCGCAGTTGATATCATCAGCAACACTGTGAGCCTCATCAGTGGAGAAGGATTTGTACAATTGGGAATCATCAGCATAGAAGTGGAGATTACATGTGAAATTATGGAAAAAGAACATATGTGCCGTGTAAATACAGAACAGCAATGGACCCAATATGGATCCCTGCGGAACTCCCGAGTGTAGAGTCGCCCAATCAGACGCCCTTCCGCCAGCAACCACCGCCTGTTTTCTGCCAAGTAAGTAAGCCCTAAAGAAGTGAAGAGCAACTTCGCCAAGACCAATGTAGTGAAGAATTGCTAGCAGAAGACTATGATCAACTCTGTCAAAAGCCTTGGAAAAATCCAACAGTACCAACACTGTCAAATCACCAATGTCGCTCGCTGACAAGATGTCATCGACAATGCAAGTGGGAGCAGACATACAACTGAAACCAGATTGGAACGTAGGTAGCAGATGAAATTTTGACAAATGACTACGCAGTTTCCTGTCAACAATCTTTTCCGAGACCTTCGACAGAACGGTCGATATGCTAATTGGGCGAAGATCAAGACTGTTAGCAGAGCCTTCCCCCAATCAGTAGGCAAGACACCCACCTGGAGACAATAATTAAGAATGTGGGTTAAAATTGGTAATATTGTAGGACAACACAGTAAAAGCATTCTCAAGGAGATGACATCCGCTCCAACTGAGTTCGAAGATATGGCGGAAATAATAGAAGCAATCTCTGCTTCACTGGTGTCAAGGAAGAAGAAGGTGCCAACTCCCGGTTTCACATTAGAATTATAAAAATTAAACACAGTTGGATCAGGCAACGAACTGGAACTCGATGCCGAGGTGAAATGATCATTTAAATCATTTACATTTAGTAAGTGAAGTGGAACGGTAGAGGTGCTTTTTTTATAAATATTCAGGTCACGCAAATCATTCCAAAGTGTTATCCGGTCCGAACCTTTGAACTTGAGCCGGAAATAAGCCTTCTTCGCGCGCTTGATTACATTTGTAGTAAAATTTCTAAGGGATTTATATTCCTTCCAATGATTAACTAACTTACTTGACTTAAATTTTTTAAATGATTTATCCCCAAGCGGCATTAATAACCTAACATTATCAGTGATCCAAGGTGGCGATCTACGTGTCCCTATAGTAGTACTAGTAAGAGGAGCATGAATATGAAATAACAAAACAATGAAATCATTTAAGATTTGCACCTTTTCGTCTATAGAGTCGATGTCAAGGATAGTGCACCAAGGCGTAAGTTCCAGATGTTCGCGAAATAAATCATTATCAAAATTGCGAAACGCACGGACCGTGCGTCTGACCACCACGGAAAGTATACTGTGTGGAAGATTAATAACGCAACCAATATAAATAGTATAGATTCCACTTTTACCACAATTGATATCCAAGTCTTTAGCTATTTCACTATTTAATAAAAGAACGTGGAACTGGTATATTGCAGCATGTTGATAAATTGCTCACCATTCTAAAAGTTAAAACAACACTTTAGCGTTAAATTTTCCAACACATTAACACTCGAAACTTGAGGTTTATAGGTTTGCCCAAACACTTTTAAATTATAAGAACACTATTGGATATTCAAGGCAAATAAGAATTCTCAAAATGGGTAAGTTTTACTAGTTAATTAAATAACGTGCCGCGTATAACTACTGCAATTAAGAATGCACTTTATTCGTCATAATCAGCCAGACGTCGTAAAATGTTATTATTATTTCAAACGTAGACAATTTCATAAAGTCTCATTGCGAAAAAATTGCAAACATTCCCTATTCAGGTTGGTGAAATTTTAGTTACTTGTTATTATTGCCTCATGACCTACCTTAATTGACATCTATGATCGCCGTATAGCTTTTAAAATAAACTTCTAACAGATATAAAAATAAATCTAAATCGGGATGTTAAATATAAAGAGTTAAAGCTTTATCACCCAGGTCAGAGTATCTTCTTAAAAAAAACGGTTTAACTAACTATAAAATAATTGCTATCAACAAGTGTTATATAATAACAAAAAGAATGAAATACAATTTTTATTTTCAGCTTGAGAATCGCCTTATTTAGATTTATCTTTTCTTTATAAGAAGAGAATAAGTTCTTATCCAGTTGCTACAGAACTGTTTTACGACAGTATTTGGTTACACAATAATCTTTCAGACACGTTAAACCTTAAATCGTGACCAAACTGTATAAAACGAACAAATAATGTTCACAGCTATTCCACAGAAACGGAGAGTCTTGAAAAATTATCTGGCAACTTTATTTTGAGCATTATAATAGGTGTTATAAAACATCGGTAAGGTCAACAGCGTTAGTATAATATATATTTTTGGATTCAAGGCAGAATATTTCTGCAGGATATAACATTTGTATGAATTGCTTCTCGCTGTTGTAAAGTTTAGTTAGTGCCGATGAAATAATCTTCACCTATATATAAATATTACAAAATCTTCCATGTTTGACATGCGTATGACATATTGATTTATATGTCTTCGTATTTATATGAGCTACACAATTTTATTGGATTCGTACATAATATAACCTTGTAAATAAATCGCATATTCTTTACTTAAAAGAAGTATTTCCTGGGCAAGAAGATTCTACATAACAATAACAAATACACTACCGGTCATAATTGTTTAACCCCCTACAGAATTAGAGATCATTTAAAGTAACTATTATTAGATTATAATTACTCTGTAATGCTCTGTGTATGCGTAATACGTCGACTGGCATTGAGATATCGAAAATGACTCCTTTTGTGGATTAAACACGTTCAGGTAAATGGATTAGATGGAAGTTCTTTGGAAATGTTTATCATGGCCGTTGTTGCATTCAGATTTCGCATTGCAAACAGTGAATAGTGAAGGATTTGTGCAAAGTGCTTTAAAACGGCAAGTAAAGTTCTTGTAATGTCGACAAGAAAAGAATTATCTACGGACACGCGTGCTCAAATAGTGGGATATTACAACATCCATAATGATTTGGGGCTGTTTTAGCGTGTGGGCGTTTTGGTCTAAATTGTTGATATCTTTGGAGAAGAAGGTTACAGGGAGATTTTGGAGAGGAATTTCGTCTCATCTGGAACACAATTAATCGGTGAAAACTAGGTGTTCCAGCACGATAATGATCCTAAAGACACTGCAAAGATATGTCGTGAATATTTGGAACAACTGGAGTACAGAGATAAAATTGTTGTTATGAGGAGGCAGCATCAAAGTCCAGATCGCAATTCGATCATGCTTTTGCGGGAGGAACTGAAACGACAGGTTCAAGAATCTGCTCCCAATTCGACAACAGTACTTTGGGCGCAACTACAGAATATGTGGAGGAAAATGGAGCCGCTAACAAAACTGCTAAAGAGAACGCCAATATTGCGTGCGGCAGTAATAAAAGCGAAAGGTTGGACACACTGGCGAATCACAAATTTAAGTTAATTCACAATTATCTTTATTAGCAAATCTAGTTTTTAGAGCTATAACAGTTCTTTGTATAGGTACAGAATAAAGGTTTATTTGATAATTAACTTGATTTGTAATATTTCAAGGGCGTGTAAACACTTATGGCCAATACCGTATATAAGAAGAGATTTTTAAGTTTCTTAATCTGTGAATGTTACCAAGTGTTCCTTACAGTATATATTATATATCGGAAAAAAATTATGACATTTGTACAAAATTTACGTGAAGTCACAGAGGAATAACTGAAATATCATAACATTAATTTAATTTAGCCTTCTTAATATATATTTGGTTTAATATGTGGAATCGCAATCTACCAATATTAGAGGAATTAGCAATTGGAAATGTAATTATTTAATCCGCTAGAAGTGGAATCGATTTAATAACGGTGTTTAATTAATGACACAGATAATTACACGAGGTTTGGCTCACACCTAAATAATTAAATGCGTATTTCAATTTATCATCTACCTTGTGGAAAATACTACAATAGAATAAATTCAGTCACCAATAGAATAAATTCAGATACCAAATACGGCACAATTGTTAAAGTATATTAAATGAACCCCCATTCAATGAGAAATACTACAGAAACTGTACAGAAAGAGAACAAAGCACCACTAACTCTAGTGCACTACCCTACTAGTTGTTTTGTGTGTTCTGTTTTCCACGTAAAGCCAATGTCTCAAGCACTATCTGAAGATCCATTTTCGCTGAAGGAAAAGGATTTAAACACGATTAATCATTACGCTTATAGAAGAGGATAGGATACACTGTCGTTCATAAGTTTGATTGCACCTAATATATTGTGTTACACTTACAACAATTTTATAAATATTTTATTAAAAATATTTAGGGAAATTCGTGCTAGACTTAGAATGACATTTACAATCAAATGGTTGATCCATTCAAACACGAAAATAATGTATTCATGTATTAAATATTATGATAGCAATAAAGCAATAATACGTTGCAAAGAGATATGCTACGAGGATGACCAGAAATGTGTCTGGAATCGGCAAGAGATGGCGTATGAAGGTTGAAGTGGATTCACTTGTTCGCAAGGGCAACCTTTTTTACGGGAACTGTCAAAATTTCAGACAGCTCATACATCCCGCATTGTCGTGTCCAAATTGAATGAGTTGCGCTAAGAATTAGTCTCTCATCATTCATATTCACCGAATCCAGCCCCCGGGGACTTTTTCCTATTCCCAAACCTGAAAAAATTACTGGGAGGAAAAAGATTTGTCTCAAATGAGGAGATCATCGCCGCTACAAATGGCTATTTTGCAGACTTCTAAACACCCTACTTTTCCGACGGCTTCAAGACGAGCACCGTTTGAAAAAATGTATTGATCTTCGAAAAATAATAATAATAATAATAATAATAATAATAATAATAATAATAATAATAATAATAATAATAATAATAATAATAATAATAATAATCCTTTATTGCCCAACAGCCCAGGGGCCAATTACAGGACAAATTACAATACAATTCTTATATAAAATAAAATAAAAATAAAAAACCACACCCAATACCGTGTTTTTCTTGTCGACTCCGGAAACATTTCAGGTCGCCCTTGTATAAAGTCCGTTCGCACCTTAAAAGTCAGTATGGCTCTCATGGGAAATGCGAACACGGTTGTCACATTGTGTCAAAATTATATTCTTAGGATGTTTTAAACTCTACACTTGGCTATATGAAGAAACTACAAAGTGAACATAACCAATATTTCTCATATATATTTATACGGTTAAATGTTCCTAACATTTTTGATTAGAAAGCCACCAAGCCAGTATTTGACAGTTGACTTTTATATGCTCGGGTGTCATATTGCGTTATGTACGTCTTTATTTTATTCCTGCCTCCATAGTTAAACAATTTTACCTGTATTTATTTACAATATCTTATCCTATCTAATTTTATTGCCAATATGTAAACGAAAATCTACGTAGGAATTTTATTTCTAAGTATTATCACACTGCTAAAAGGATTGCATAAGTAAAAGAAGTCACATGGGTTTCGTTTCTAAGTAAATGGTCTTTTTGCTTTTATTATTTTACATGGTGCGAGTAAACTTATGGACGATAGTATACTAAAAGCGTACATTCCATATACAAAAAAGTATACCACATTTTTTATTATTCGTTTTAAGAAGATAATTATGGTTAAAATATTTTCCATTTCAATCCCAAAATTAATTTGAGAGTTGATCAGAAGTTACAAGCCATCAACTACGCTATTTCAAAAATAAAAAGAAAAAACAATCGAATGATACGATAAAAAGAAACAAGGAAACATTTCCCGGGCAATACTAAAAAGAAGCACAATGCTTCAAACGGGGGTGTAGGGTACACAATAAAGGAAAACACATTTCCTTATAAATTGAACTCCATACATATACATATATCCCCAAATTGCAAATTCTTCTGTTTTCTACCGGATAAAAAGAAAACGTTGTTCGCCTTCTCAAAAACGCATATCCTTAAAGAGATACGACAAGATATTCCATTGTAGTACGTCAATTTAAAAGATAACTTATTCGACAAAGTATTCATTCTTCTCGAGATACATATATACACGCCTCGACTTCGCGCACTAGCGCAACCGTAGGAATTTTGAACTAGGGCCAACGAGCATTGACACTTGCCGGTTATTTTCGTCGAACCGGTACGAAAATAAGAACAAAAATGGTTCGGAGGCGAACGAGCATGATTGTCTCGGTGCCCGTTTTCTAAGATCGATTTGGTCGCGGGTCTGTGCCATACACTTTCGCCATGTAGGCGCCGGCATTTAATCTTACAAGTTCACAGCCTTAAAAGGCCGTGCGGATGGGAGTCGGACCGGAGTTTGCGTTGTTATTATGGTTTCGTCTGTGAGTCACACGCCTGTACAGACTGTGCGAAAATACGATTTATCAACACGTAATAGCCGAATAGCGATACACACACGCACCGTGTATATACGCATGCCGTAAACGAAGGTGGAGTTATGTAAAATGTGTTGTAAATTTAGTGAATTACGCGTGGAATGTAATAAAACCCGGCAAGTTCCTAAATTATTATTTAATGGCGAGTAAGTTACGTATTTGGTAATAATCCGCACAAGAAACTTTAACGATATACAGTCAGTCCCACTCGTATTCGTACACTGATAGTTAATAGATGGAAATTTAAAAAAACACGTAATGTTACAGTAATATTTATTAATAATGCGATGTGCATTAGGTATCCTATGTACTAGATACAATCCTTTATTTCATAGTTTTCCAATAATATTAATAAAGAATAGCAAAATGTACAAATTCAAATTTTTATTAGTCGATAGTAATTAAATAGGGAAATTATCGATCGTATGCGCATTGGAACGAAATATTTATAATAAAATGCATCAGTATTAATCCAGTCATCCGCGACAGGGGGCAGGAAGGATACGGAAACATCAATCGAAATTGGAAAATTAATTATTTCTCATTACGCGAAAAGGTAAAAGTTTAAATGGAATTGGTGAACTTCAGTACATAATAACAAAGATTTAAAACTGACAATAGAACTCGTAACAAACCAAGAAAACCTGAACAGAAATATCCAAAAGTTTCCGCTCCTAAAATAGCAGCGCAAATAGGAAATGAAACGGGACAGATAGTTGCTTCCTAAATAAGTCGACGAGTAATAAGAACCCATAGATACAAAGGATGTCTAGCCCGAGTACAACCCTTTATTAGTGAAGTTTATAGATGCAAACGATTTAATTTCGCCTAAGAGTACCTAAAGGCATCCCAGATGAAACCAAAATTAATATATGTCAGTCAGATGGCAGGCAAATGGTATGACGGAAACCCGAAACTAGCGTGGAGAAGAAACACCTACAAGCATCTGTAAAATGCTTTTCTACGACCGAGGTTGGGAATCTCCATTTTATTGATGGAATTATGGACAATGTATGTACATTGATATCTTAAAAAGAAATTTGAATGAAACTGCGACATATTTCGGCATATTGGATAGTTTTATTTCTTTATCAAGATAGCAAAGCATAAGACCGAGCTAACTAGGACCTGGTTTTTCTACAACTGCCTTACGGTCATGGATATACTCCCACAATCTACGGAGGTTAATCTAATTGGGAATTTGTGGACAGACTTAAAGAATCGGATTCGCAAACAGAACATAGCTAACATAGCCGACCTTAAAAATAAAATAGAGAATAGAATCGCATTCCATCGGATCCGAAATTAGTAAAATCAATACCCGATAGACTAAATGAGGTTATTAGAAACAAAGGCAATCGCATGAAATATTAAAATTTATCTTACATTAGCACTAATGTGGGTTCATAATATTGCACGAATAGAAACGCGACTTGAATTTTTTACGTATTTTTGAACTTGTTTTATTTTAATTAAGAGGCTATAAGATAGATGTTGTATATTAAATCTAAGAATGCTACGATATCATTTTATTTTGTTTCTAATAAGAATTAATATATATTTTTTAAAAATTAAGGTATTTAGTTACATTTTCTTATAGGAACTAGTGGTGTACGAATACGAGTGGGACTGACTGTATGTGTAACATACATATGTAGAGTTGCGTTAACAAAACTTTATACCCAAGCTAATAAGGTGATGTTGAAGCAAGCCAGGGACGTTACTTCTATTCTATCCAGTTTCAGCGAAAATGCTAGTATAAAATTTCATGTAAATCTTCCCGCAACAAGCAAAGACGTCATTATATTCATGGGCATGAAGTTAGCAACGATTATGAAACTCATAGGGTTTATAATTACTATACCTAATTCTTATGGCATCTATTACAAGGTTAATCGACGACGATACAAAAGCTGAGGTGTGAAAAGAAAAAGAAATGGAAATACAAAACAAACTTTTCTGAACTTAGAAAGTACTGTCGATTATTTTAAAATGCATCAAGTTGTAGTATGTAAAATTCTTTATACTATAATATCTTGATAAATCGAAGCTACAATAAACCGAATTCTTCTGTAATTCGAATAGCTTTTTAAAATATATTCCGTCAAAAAAGTACAATCGCATAGGCTACCAGAAGGCGTTTATAGACTATAGCCAGATATTTATTTATACTTAAAAATATGTTTATCATCTGTGCTCCCACTATAAGTATGTAAAGCAAATCATACAACTAGCGTTTTACGTTCTTTTTTGTTATTACAAAAAGATTTTAGAAAAATGCATATACACATAGTTTATTTAGTCGTTTCTTCAAAGTGTTTCTTAATCAACTATTAAAGTACACTGTTACAGTACCTTACTAACGTTATTAGAAGCAAAGCCAACAATTTAACACCAGAACAAGTGACTGGAATAGTTGCTTTAATGGGCGATCTCAAGCATTTGACGAATATTATTCAGTCAAGTGTTTCTAGGGCAATAGCCAGATATAGCGAAAGTTGCATTCGAAGATCGATGCCAGGTCATCCATGCCGTAGTACTCCCCAAAATGGCCGGTATTTAAGACTACAAGCATTACATCGGAGGCATTTAACTCCAAGGCAAATACAGATCGACTTGGCTAGAGTCATAAACAATGGAATAAGTACCTAAACCGCTCGTAATAGATTGAGTCGGAGTAGAATAAGAGCCAGAGTAGCCGTTACAGCTCCTCGCCTTACTAGGAATTACCAAGTGGCCTGCTTGGGGTTTGTTAGGGAACATGTCAATTGGGAATTTGTTCACAGACGTGTCAAAATTTAGTCCCTATACCTCAGATAGACCAGTGTACAGAAGAGATGGTGCAACATCAGGTCTACGCCTAATTTTGCTGGTGGCTCTATCATGGTTTGGGGAGGCATCTCTTTAGCAGACCCTACAGAATAAGTATCAGTAAATAGAGGTATAATAACTGCCCATAGGTGTATAACAAGTGCTGAAGAATCCACTATTTCTGATATAAGAAATAAGGCTAGAATTAGAAGCTAAGAAGTGCATTTGTTGTTGTGGCTCTGATTAACGGTTAATTACTTTAACATCTCTGCAGTTTCGCTAACCAGCACCATACTACCCCACGTAACAAAAAAAAAATACTTAAACGTGCAAAATATTCAGAAATGGAAACTAGATTATATTCCTGGTTTAGAACTCGACATGTTCCAGTTACGTATGAAATGTTGGCTGTTAAGGCAAGAATATTGTATCAAGAAATTCACAAAAAAAAGAAGATAATTTTGTTGCAAGTAGAGGTTAGTTGGCTAATTGAAAAGCCAGATTTGGTTTCCGTAACCTAAAAACCTGTTGCGAAAAATTATCCGGCTATCAAAGTACAGAAATTCCAAACCGTTTCATTGTTTCTTGTTAACAACGAACACCTACCTGTTCTACCACAGAACATTACACATTAACGCATGACGTTTTAATGTTTGTTTTCTCTAAATGGATGGGAAAAAAAAGGAATATAAAAATCAAATTCAATCACTGAAAATATCTACTTGAAACCTGAAAGGTTTCCTTCTACCTGGTTTCTGCTCTATTTTAGAATCGATTTAATATCTTCGATTTCCTCTAGGGTCTATTATTATGCTCCTTTTATGTGGCATGTTTACGACGACGATAGAATTAACCTTATATGAACTAGTTTAATAAACTCTATTACTGTGAAATGCCACATCTGAATAGGGTAGGTATCCTTTCTGTCGGGACATCGGAACACAGACCGAGCGAAGATAGATGTTATGGATGGCAGCAAATATAGGCTAGCTGCACAGCTGTCACATGTTCATTTACATTCACGAATACATCCTACTCTGACCAAGATATCGCATGCACAATTGCAAGCGAGTAAATAGTGGTTACTAGAACGTATATATACCGTGAAGAAAGGTATAAGTAAGTTATAACCGTAATTCAGTTATAGTAAAGACAATAGTAAATGTAATATAGTAGATATGTAGAATAGTATATAAAAAAACAGGACTTTAATCTTTCTAAATTTGTTTCCATTTTCTAATAAGTACATCAATTTTATCTGTTAAGAAAGCAGTCGCTTTATAAATGGGTCGTTTTTGGTTATCAAATCTTTCTGCCGTATAACAAGTTTACTAACGTTATTACCGAAGCGCTCTCTCTGTATTTACGTGCGTATTTATACGCAGTAATATCAAAAGTATTTTCAATATAAATATTAAAATGTGAAATTTTAATATAGAGAGAAAGCAAAGGCAATATACCATTAAAAGTAAAAAAGGGAACGCTTATACTCTAACGTTTATAAAGCTATGCGGAAATTCCTTAACACAAAGAGGATATTAAACGACGCAAGTTAATTATTCACAAAGTAGAATGTAATCGTGCCCTCTTACGGAGTATTCGGAAATAATTCCCAACGTCGAATGAAACAGAATCGTCAGAAGGACAACGTTGTACAATTGACAATATAATGATGATGTAAAATATTGCGAGAATTTTTGAAAAATAACCTAATTGGAACAGCAGTTAGGTTAACCTTCGTACTGATATTGATGCAATTAAAGCGGATGCGATTTCGTCATTAGCGGTTGGTGAATGCCGTTGTTCGCGTCAATTAAATATGTGACGGAACTAGAAGTAGGAAAATAAATTTTACAACATTGCGTTATGGATTGGAAAGATCCAATTCTTGAAAGGTATTTTATAATAAAAGATCAATCTCCAATCAATTGCAATATTACATAGACACAAAAAATAATATTTAAGAATATACACCACCGTTCAAAAATTTAATCACGCTTAATACATATATTGTGTTATATTTAGAACTACTTTAAAAATATTTAGGGAAATTATTAAAGCAAAGAAGGAAGAGAGAAACATTATAACAGCATGTATTTTATTAGAATGTACTATTTGTCAATAAAACATTTTAAGTTAAAAAATTCTCGCATACATTATCTGTCTAGTTTACTTTGTTATTACATAGTGCGATCAAAAAAAACCCTACTTCGACAAGGAAACAGGCAAAAAACGGACATAGAAAGACATAGAAATTGGACAGTGGGATGATTGTAAAAGGGTGCTATGAACTGACGAGTCAAAGTTTGAGGTGTTTGGACAATCAATGCGCTTTTTTTATAAGAAGAACGAAAGACCAAAAAATGTTGCAGGATTGTGTGGTTCCAACTGTCAAGCAAGGAAGAAATTCTGAGATTGTTTGGGGTTGTTTTTCCTAAGCCGGTACAGG
Organism: Trypoxylus dichotomus; assembly: GCA_023509865.1. Classification (NCBI taxonomy): domain Eukaryota; kingdom Metazoa; phylum Arthropoda; class Insecta; order Coleoptera; family Scarabaeidae; genus Trypoxylus; species Trypoxylus dichotomus. The sequence goes on from CM042081.1 coordinate 45,490,459, forward strand.
AGACTTGAGGCGAATCGAAGGTGTCTTGAGAAAGGAAGGTTATCTAGAAATACTACAAAAAAATGCAATACCATCGGGGCAATGTCTAATAGGAGAAAATTTTGTATTCGTGCAGGACAACGGCCCCAAATAGGCAGCAGTTATATACAAACATTTTTTAAGAACAAGATCATGCACTTTACAAATGAGATGGGCGCCACCAAAAAATATAGAACAACTTCGATTGAGGAAGACTCTTTTTTAATATTCGTCTAGATACAAGGTGTATAAATAAAGCAATGAGATTGTTTAGTATTATTTAATTTAATTGGGATTACAATTGTCTCCTTCAAAATAGTTAGCGTGGGAAGCCACACAGCGCTCAATCCAATCTGTCGACGCATTATAGCAATACTACAATCCTAATAGTGCAATTGCCTTCACCTTATCGGTTATGACTTTTTCACTGTCCTGCATTGTCCCAAAATGAAGTGAAGGGAAAAGGATACAGCGACTGAAGTCTAGTTAATAAGAGGGCGATGAAGCCCGAGGAACGTTTTCATCTACCAGGTGTTCAATCTCAAACAAGAAAGATCCTTTTTCGAAGTATTTCAAGAACTTTTAATTAAAAATACTGGACTACACTTTGGTCTTAAAGCACAAACTGCTTATGAATGATTCCTTGGAAATTAACAAAATCAGTATAGATTACATCTTGACACCAAAATGTAATGTCTCTTAAGAGCCAAGAGTTCTTTTCACTTTTTGAGACCGTTTGAGAGCTTTTGAATGCTAGAGACACCACTTTGAAAGGAACCAGATATTGCTTATTTAATTAATCTAGTGAAGCAAAACTTTGGAAGGCGCGAATTTTGAATATTTCGAGTTTCTTTAATTTCAGAATTTTACTAGGTTCGGATTAGTTTGATCAGAAATCGAAATATTCATTTACATTTTGACTCTTTTCTCTAAAAATAAAAATTGTACATGTTTTTTTCACAATTGTGCACTTTTCAAAAACCCCCATTGAACTGAACAGATATAAGAAAAATATTTAACGTTAATAGCGTTAGAAAAGCTAAATATTCTGCAGGTGGGGCGTGCTTCTACGAAAAAAGAAATACTTCGAAACGTACTCCGTGATGTTGCTAACTGTTTTTGTAACGGAACTTTTTGTAGTTGAATGTGTAACATCCCGCATGTTCATGAAAACATGTTTTAATAAATATTTCAAATTATAATTCTGTTTAAAGATGTTTGAATATATAGTTACCTGTTTTTACATAAGTCATTGTGATAAATGAACTTGTCTCATTTGCCATAACTGAATTATTCACCGAACTCCAAATAATATATAATAATGTGCAATAAATTAAATAAATGTTGTTTTATTATTTCACGTTGAACTTTTGATAACATATGCATACAACTTCGTATATATATATATATATTTTCTTAGATTCAAAAGTTTACACAGCGGCGATATTAAAATGAATTCTAATTTTAATATTGTTTCTTATATGTATGTCTGAGTCATTTCTAAAATGGTAAACAGCTTACTGAGAAACAAAACACGTATTTCATAATTATAATTGGTTTGTTATGAATATATGTATTCCTGGTATTTAAGTAGAAGTTTGTGGTTGCAAGCAGTAACAAATCGAAACAAAAATAATGAATGTGGTTTTTCATCAATTGATTTAAGGCAATTAAACAATTATGTAGTTACATTAGATTGAACAGTAAAATAATAAATTTCAATTCTTAATAAAAGAAATATTAAATACGAAGGTGGAGGATATGACTAGAACGATGTTTTTTTTTCCTTGGCATATATAGTAATGATTAGAGACTGAATTATATGCAAAGTGCGTATATTTTATTTTATTTATTATATTTTACGTCTATATGTAGATGTATTACACTGATTAAAGTTAATTAGAGTTAATTACCTTTAATTAGTGTAAGACATGTAGAAGTGGACCTAAAATATAATAAATAAATAAAATAAAATAAAATATACGCACTTTGCATATAATTCGGTCTCTTTCAAAAAATTCGAGAAAGAAAATATACTTACAACTGCTTAAATAATTAATTAAATTATTTATTGTGTGTGCTTGTGTATTTAAACGAATACTAATACAGTCATCTCTTGCCTGTAATAGCTCTATGTAGGTTAGTGGTCATTATAATATATATTTCAATAGAAGTCATACGCATTAGAAATGTAGTGTTCGTATAGTTTTAATAACACGTAAATTCGCAACGCAATATGGAATTACACTCTGAAATACTTTAACAATGATAGCAATGATATACGTAACTCAGGTTTAGTAAATGAAACTGCCCAATATCCTTTCGTGAATTATTTTTACGAAAAAAGAAAGAGATATAACGTATAGATGACTAGATCTTGTAATCTGGTAAAGATGTATTTGTGATTTCTGACAATGATTGTAGTTGAACACAACGATTGCAAGGACTGTGTGATTGTATAATTCACAGATATCGCGGTGAACTCCACCCCCACACAAATTAATAATTTATTCTGAACGTAGCGTTTCAAAAGCATATGGACTCTCGTTGCCAATCGTGTTCCAAATTGTGAATTGCAGCTGAATCTACATAAAATATTTTAACGACAGTTTTATACAGGATGCATCAGATATAATCCGAAAAAATATACATACGTGAAAACAATTGTATTTGGCTGGAACAAGGAATCAAACTTAGGTAAAGCCCGTTATAGCCCTGACTAATTCCAAGTACAATAACCAGTGCAAGAATTAGCAAAAGAAATTACTGTCCACCACGTATTAGAATCTGTATGTGACGTCATCAAAAACTTCCAAAACAATTGGATTCTGCTGCAATCAATGCATTGTATAAATGGTAGAATTTTGAATTGCCCTACTTCATTGAAATAAAACTAACCCTCACATAATGTTTGGGCAGGTACTTTCGGCGGCACCTTATTGGAACCATACGAACTTCCCGTACGGCTTCAGGAAATGTCGTACTTAAGTTCTTTGCAGACACAATTACTGGAATATTTGAAGAACATAATGCGGCTCTTCGAGCTTGAACGTGGATTATGCATGATAGAGAGCATCGCCATACTTGTATCTTCCTGTGTATAACTTTTTACATGTTGCATATCTTAGATGAATTAGACGTGGAGAAGGTGTAGCACAGGCTGCTCGCAGAGCAGACACAAATTCCTTGGATACCTTCTTCTAGAACCACATGAGTATCTTAATGATAAACTGAAGCTGAAACAGTTACTTAAAATTATCTCGAGCGATATATTCTTAGAGCAGCAGCCCATGTTCGAAAGTAGGTAGGGAATTCACAATATGTACGTGAAAAATTTGAATATCGAATTGGTTCTTCACAGAACCATCAAATGCATTATAAAGAGAAACTAAAATTATTCTACTACTAGTAACTTTATCTAATAAAACATATTTCCCTAAATGCACTTCTGCTAATTTCTATTGAGTATACATAAACACTTTGCAAAATTTTCTCCCAGAATATTCATTCATTCAATGCCAATGTATGACATTGATTCATTTTTTACTTTACGTTATGAATCAGCATCTTTTGCTCAACTGCCGGGATATGCAAGAATCAGTTGCTTTTATCTAACAAAAAGTCTGTATATCCTTCAATTTAATAGACGATCAAGGTCCGTAACAAGTAATTTCTTCGTTTTAATATAAGAAGGTAATAGAAGATTACATTTTTTCTTTATGTTTCCTATTTCATTCCATACCTATTATTATATATCGAATTAATGTGGATTATATCTGAAACATCCTGTATAAGTAAACATCTCATATAGGATGTGATGTAAAATTGCAATTTGCAGAAATTATCATTTAGTTATATCAATTACAGGAGCTTAAAAACGTGAAAATATTCCTAACACTTTCCACTAGATCCTAAACAAAAGTATATTAAACTGTTGTTGCGTATTCAGTATACATATTGTAATAGATGCTTCCTTCATGGAAATTTTTAGTATTGGTCAAACCTCACGCACATAATTTATCAGCACGTGAACATTACCATACACACACATTTATGTTATAAACAAGTTCAAGCTACTAGAAGCAATCTACTGGAAGAGTTCAATTACTTCAATTTCTAAATAGAGAGAATTCTCACGTTGTTATTTACGACCTTCGATAACCAACTCGTATCAATTTGTATAACGCAACGTACGTTACTTGTGCATTAACTTCTTAATATTTCTGCGGTTATGCACATATCGAAACCGTCGTCCTGATTGATGGTTTTAATTATCATTCGGATTTCTTTGTTTTGACCGTATTTGTTAAGAATTACAAAGAAATGGTGTCAAAGCAATCGGTTTGTACGCAATTACTAACTCTGTTTAAAAATTTCAATATTTCGACATTTATTTGTGCCTTCGTCAGGTGAAATGATACAATACATTGTACATCAGCCAATTAACGAATAATTATAATAAGTATTTCTAATTATTATTTCGCGAGGCAAAGAATTCAACAGTAATAATAATAATAGTGAATGTATTTCTAACAGGTACATTACCCAGTTACAGGAAACACTAAAATTAATATGCATGATAGCAAAATACAAAAAGAAAAAAAAACGAATATATATATGTATATAAAATAATTGCTGTTACATGTATTTAACGTCTCAAAAATACTAAATATTACTATTACCCTATGGAATAGTATATATAAAAAAAATTCCCACGAAAGAAAATAGGGGTATCTGTATAGGACGGTTAGCGTTTCTAGACATATGGGTTAGTGGTGCTTTTAATAGTACGTTAGTTCGTGCCGTGGGGATAAAAAAAAGTGTCAACAGACCTATGATTGTAATAGGGTATGCTAAAGTCCACTTGAGATAGTAAAGACGGTGAATCAATACGCTGGTGTATCAATTTAATAAGAAATTTCGCGCTAGCTGCGTCTCTGCGACGCGACAGCGACTCGAAATCATGCCTATAGGGTAAATTGATATAATCAGTACCACGAAGAGGATAAATGCCATCAGATTTATACGAAAGATATTTAAGAAATCTCTTCTGAACTCGTTCAATTGATAATTGGTGGTAGTGGTAAATAACATGGGTACCAAACAATAGAAGCATATTCAAGTTTCGAGCGGACAAGCGAGTAGTAGACAGACTTTGAGGCGCAGGTGTTATAAAAATTCTTGCAGGATCTGAACAAGAATCCGAGCGACCTAGATGCAGCAGAAGTCCTTGCGTCTATATGTAGGGAGAATGAAAGTTGGGAATCAAATAAGACTCTAAGATCCCTAAAAACGTCAACTCTTGGGATGAAAGCGCTAGAGATGTTATAGTGAAATATTTGCGGGTTGGATGACCGAGTAAAGGTAAGTACTGTACATTTATTAATGTTTAGCTGAATTTTGTTTATATAACACCAATCATTAATGACACCAACGTTTCTCTGTAACCTTAAAGAATCAGAGGAAGAGCTAATTGTGCTAAAATGCTTTAAGATCGTCAGCGTATGCAAGAGCATTACAATCCAATGATAGTAGAAGATCATTGATATAGATATTGAAGAGGAGTGGTCCAAAATTGGAACCCTGAGGTACGCCGCAAGAAACAATGAATGTGTTTGACACAAAGCCATTGTAATGGACATAGCATGATCGGTTGTGAAGGTAGGATTGAATTAGAGAGATAACGCTAGGAGAAAAACCAAAGGCAGATAGTTTATCTATTAGGATGTAATGCTCAATTTTATCGAATGCTTTGGTAAAATCCGTGTAGATAACATCTACTTGTCGACTAAATTGGTAACAGTTGACCGTCCACTAACAAAGCCATGCTGATTAATAGAGAGGTATGGCTTAACACAGTTGTTCAACCTAGTATACAGAAGTTGCTCGAAAACTTTAGTACGATTAGGGAGAATACTAATTGGTCTGTAGTTAAGAATATCAACCTTATCGCCCTTCTTGTAAACTGAGAATGTGGAATGGGAATGTGTCATACAAAATAGATAAAAAATTAAAATGAAATACAAAATCATATCATCATGGTTATAAATTGAATTTGTACTGCCTTTTATTAGAATATTTGTTTGTTTCCAAGTTGCAATGCGTACTGGGGGTCCTTATTTATACAGTAAAAAATAAAATTTGTGGTATATAGCGCAAGATTCATTAGTATAGTTCAGTTGAGGAAGAATGGAAACTGTACAATTTCAAGTCAATGAGATGAAGTTTGAAAATCGACATTTTTATTCCGCTCCCCAAAAATATCAAACTTAAGTAAACAAAGGCATATTATTCAAAACGATAAGGCATATGTAACTGCGTTTCGATTTCGGTGCGTGTGCAGCAATATAATATCGCAATATAATACAGGCACACGGAGGAACAGCGACATAATTACAGTTTTTAATTAACCTATTAATTTATCCTTACACGGTAAGAATTGTTTTGCTAATTATACTACTATTTAACAAAGTATTTATAATAATTATTAAGAATACTCTTTAGTAAGATTTACAAAGCGGTTCTTTATTGTGCCTTAGAAAAATTGTGTATTACTTTTAGTCAAGTTGTAATTGAGGTTGTTCATATAACATATTCGTGCAAAAGGCACTCATTATGAAAAAAGATCGATACATGTCACATAATCAATGTTTCTTAGCAAACAAAAGCAAGTACAGTAGAACGCGGTTATAACGACAGACACGGGACTGCGAATTTTTTGACGCTATAACAAGGTGACGCTATAGGCGGAGTTTTTACAAGTCCCAATTGGTGGGAAACAATATTACGGGTGGTAAACAGATACATACGTGAATTTAATGTACTTAACCATACAACCTTACACATGTAGGTACATACTAACTTGTTTCTCTAATAAAAGAATCTGTAATTTTCCGTTGCACAGTTTTCGCACGCCAAAACTGTTTTTCTATATCCATTTCTAATTCTCTCACTTTATCAATAATTTGAGGTGACGTTTCTCGCTGTCTATAATAAGTTTTTAAAAGTGTTATGGCACTTAGGGCTTCTTCGTTTGTCGGTACGTGTTCTGCTTCGTCGCATGAATCTTCTTCCTCTTCGGTTTCATTATCGTTTTCGTTATCCCGCTGTTTTATGTCCTCCACGATATCAGAATCTGAACGCATTCCCGACGTAATAAGGCAACTGTCCACGGATGCAAAGTCGTCGAAGCAAAACTGGTTTTCGTCACTCTGATTTTGCTGCCACTTTTTAATAAGTTCACATAACGGAACGTCATCTTCATTTAAGTTGCCGCAAACTGGATTATTCCTTAATCTTGAATGACCAAAGCAGTTTGCTATAGTCTCAGAGTTTATACTACCCCAAGCCTTCTCTGAAAAGTCCAACGTGTCGAGAAGTGAAACTGCAAATGGTGCGTTCTTGTCCATACCCGTAATAATTTTCTGCAGAAGAAATTTTCTGTAAAAACATTTTAAGCTTCTTATTACGCCTTGGTCCATTGGTTGAAGGATGCTAGTGCAATTTGGGGGCAGAAACAGCAAATTAATATTTTTTGAGTGGGCTAATGATGGATGTGCTGGGCAGTTATCGACTAAAAGCAAGATTTTTTTACCTTTAACCGCAAGTTCTTTATCCCATTTTCGAATTTCATTTTCAAAGATTCCTGAAGTCATCTATGCTCTTTTGTTTGCGCAGTAATTTGTTGGGAGTGTTTTTATGTTTTTGAAGCAGCGTGGCTTTTTCGACTTTCCTATGACGAGAATTTTACGTTTCTCTGTACCGGTCATATTATACACACAAATGCAGTTAACAGTTCTTTGGCTAGTTTACCGCCTACACATTTTCGCCTTTAAACCTCAGTCTTATCTGGAAGAAGTTTAAAAAAAATTCCCGTTTCGTCGCCATTGTAAATTTCATTGTCTTCATAATCTCATCTTAATTTAGGCCACACTTCATTTACCCACGTCTCTACTTCTGTCATATTAACACTTTTCGCTTCACCGCTCACTTTTCCGAACGTTATTGAATATCTCCGTTTGAAACGCTCCAGCCACCCATTGCTACACTTAAAACTTGTGTCTCCAAATAAACTTCCAAATTCTTCGGCCTTTTGCATAAACAATGGTCCATTAACGGGTAAATTTGCACTTCTACATTGCTTAAACCACGTAATAAGCGCTTCGTCGATTTCAACCTTTTCGCACGATGTAATTATTGTTTTTATTGTTATTATTATTATATTTAAATTAATCATTGGTTTAAAGATTATATAGTGACCCTGCTTTGATTGGTTTATTTATAAGGCAAAAAACTCGATTTTCAACTCACCAAAATCAAACACCAATCGATATTCAAATAACTGTTTTATGATATACGAAGAAAAAAAATCAGACGGTAGTAATTGAACAGCGCCCTCTACATGCGGATATAGCTATCGGAAAAGCGACGCTCATCGTCGTAGCGTCTAGGCGCCATTGTCATACGCGAACCACCTCAAAGCGGCAGTCAACAATTAACTAATCCTCGAAAACCAGATCACGTCTCCGGCAACAGTATACAATACCGCGCTTAAAGCGACACGTCTGACAGTCTGATGAAGTTTTTCGTATCGATTTACACATATTTTATGCGGGCGCGTTCGATATTGCCCGATTTATATTACGGCGCTTGTATAAAGCGAGCATTTATATGATCGGATCGAAATAGATGCGAATAAAAGTTGAAAGAAAATTTAAGTATTATGGAAATTAAACGCAATTTATTCGGTTAGATATAATCTACAATATAAAATATAGGTTATTTGACCAACAAAGGCTGTATAATGCATATGGCTCTCGTGTATGGGGAGCGTGTAAGCAGAAATCAATAGTCGGGAGATGCAGTTGACTGATTTTAGTCAAGCACCTCTTACATATGTATGCATAATGGTCTCAAGGATTGTGGGCATTGCGGGGCTAGCATAAATCCCATTACGGTGTATCTGCACACTCCGCACGAATTAGTTATTCATTGGCAATACATGACTCCATTACAACTTGTGTGTTTACCATGCAAATATACTGACGAAAATATTTTTAACTTCCGTAAGATCGAAATGATAAACTTCAAAAACATTTGTAAAATTAATGGTTACGCTTCCATTACAATAGCAACATAACTACATCGTTATTGTTTTATACAAAGCAATGGTCTCATTTTCAATTAAGTATTTTATTCAGGAACAAATGTATTTTTGATTTTTAAATGTTTTGATTCATAACTTTATATTACTTCATCATGTCCCAGCATTATGTTCCGAACTTGGCGCAGTTGATTGGAATATTTTGTTGGAGCATGACTACATATCTAAAATCACATCAACAATTCGATACTATCCGCCTTGGTCGCGGCAAAAGTTAAACAACTTTTAAGTATGAAAGAGTTTTTCTTTAGAAAATGAAAAATTTTGCAGTGAGTCATGGATAATCACGAATAGAATTAAAAGCAGAGTTACGGCGATGGAAATGATATTCCTAAGAAGCTAGTCTAGTCTAAAATCTAAATATCAAGCCAATAGAAACAATCATAGAGGAGAGACAACTGAGATGGCTTGGACATTTTCAGAGAATAGATGAAGATTGAATGGCAAAGAGGACTTTTGAAGCCAAAACAGAATAGGTAGACCCTGAAAGAACAAATGTATAGAACATTAGAAGAAAGCAGTATGGGATAGATCACAGCCAAACAACTGGCTCAGATCAGAAAACTGTAGAAGAGAAAAATAAGAGAATGGTAGTCCAACACCAAAAGTTACAAAGCACGTACGATTAAAAAAAAAATTAGAACATACAAGACTGAATTATTAGCTGCCAATTACTTAAATTAGAGGCGAATACCTTCATTATCAAGAGCAGATAGAAGCGAATATCAAAGTTAATCCTAAGGCGTTTTGGTTATTTGTTGGCAGTCGTAGGAAATCTTCAAGAATTTCTGGACACATGTTCTGCAACGATGAACAACTCGCTCAACCTCAAGACATAGTTAATAGTTTTGCGCATGATTTTTCTAACGCATTTGGCGTTACTATATTGACCTTGGAAACTATAAATACCAGCCATTTCTCTTTTGGTATTTCCTTTGATACTGTGGATGGAGTGCTGAAGGGTGATTTAAAACTCAAGAATGATATGACAACGGGTGATGATAACATACCTAGTTTTCTTGTTCGTGAGTGTGTCTATGTCTTTCACTGTCTATATTACACAATTTAATTATGAAAAATTCCACGTTTAAGACAACTTGAAAAATTAGTAAAAGACCTATAAACATTTTAGCGAACTTTGCAAAAGTATTTCGACATATTTTATATAACAATATTGACTTTAATGTTAAGCCATTTTTGTGAATACACTGTAACCAAATATCACCCAATATATGTGGTCTATACTGACTTTGCTAAGGCTTCTGATAGCACTAATCACAATTTACTTTGTGTTAAACTAGAAAGTGTTGGCTTTTGTCCTTCAATTGTGAAGTTGATTTCTTCTTATCTTTTTGGAAGGAATGGTAATGTATTTTATAATGGGTATTCGTCGGCTCGCTTCAGAATATCACCTGGGCTTCCGCAGGGTTATAATCTCGGACCATTACTGTTTAATATCTTTTGTTTTAAAGAATTTAGGTTTCCGGGTACAAACCGCATCGCTTCTTCTAGGTAGCTGCATGTCGTACCGCTGCGAAACGCCATCAGACTTATAAAATTACGCTGCGGTTTCAACCGTGAAATTCTTCAAAAGAAAACAAATACCGCAGAAGCCTACAGCTGCAAAACCTTTAGTTTTAGTATTTAGAGCCGCCGGTTAGTTTAGATTAAAAGCAAAGAGCAATAGCAACCGCGATGCATATCTAACGGGCTTGCATATCATCTATTCCGCTATAATATCGTCGCTGGTGTTAGTTTAAAAAGCTGCTATAAATCTCATGCATTATTTTTTACGCTGTACACACAATTGACGTAACCGTTCAATCTGTTAGAAATATAATGAAAATAAATAACTAGCAATAAAGATCGAAAGCGAGACTAATACGGTGGCCATGGCCTATTTATGTAAGACGATCGATAGTGGCCGCCGTTTGTACTAGACGCTATGTCTGCATTAAGTAAAAAACGATGATGTGATATTACTCGCCACATGCATTTATAGCGCCTTTACTGCGACTACGTCTGTATAAAAAATAACACGGTAACATTTTTAAATGGTGCCTCTGTAGTGAGCAGTGTCACCCGGAAGAATAGGCGCCATTGACGTTAAGAACCAGCAACAGAGCAAGAACAGAAGAAATGTTGTTAAAAGGAAGCGTGTGGAAGATAAACCTAATGGAGAAGAAAGTGAAATGAAGTAACAACAGTAGAAAAAGAGGTAAAGAAATGTGGTTAAAAAGAAACTTGTTGAAGATGAACTAAATGGAAAAGAAGATCCCTTTGTCTTTGACGATGATGAGGAGGACTGTGTTTGTCTTTATTGTAATGGCTTGTTTAGTTGGTCAAAATCGAAAGAATGGTGAGTACGAAAAGTGAAGAAGTTTACTTGTGAGCTATGCCAGGAGTAGCAACTTTCTTCAAACGATGTATTTTAAGACTTTTGGCAATTTAGAGTGTATGGTCCTTCTTGGGCAAGATGCTTTTAGGTCAAGGAATAAGTTTTGGTTATTTATAATAAAATTTTTAATGAAAATGGTGGTTTTACTCCAAAATATCTGAGAAAACAGAGTTGACTATCAGTATCGGCCAACTATTTTAATTTAACTGTCTATTTCTTTAAATAATCTGGAAAACAAACTAAATATGTCATCGTACCCTGCTGTCCCCTACATGAAGCATTCTCTAGCAATAAGAGGATCCTAAAACACAAAAAAAAATGAATACCTTCGGCCAACAGCAAAATTTTTAGAATGCCCTAGTAATGCAGTACACTAAGACGTGGAAATTGCAACACTAAATGGAGGGGTGTGAATTTTTTGACCAAATTTGGCAGACACAAAACTATTCAAAGGTAATAATTGATTAGTTTCACACTCTTTCACAACATTGACTCCAGTAAATGGTCGATGTGTTCTTAGGGTATGGTATTCCAAACAATCTGCATCTTATGCCGAAAAGCTTCTAGGGTTTTCTGATTCACTAAGTTCCTCAGTCTTCTTCCCGTAATATCCCACATACATTCGATTGAAGAAAAGTCAGGGGATGGTAGATATTAACATTGTACTCTTCAAACTGGTTTGGACAAATTATAGCTACGGTCTTCGATATGCCGCAGATTAGGAGGAATATGGGGTTGCACCACCTCATCAACGCAATGCCGACTGTTTATGGTGCCTCAGATTAACACCAATTGAGACCTACTCCCATTTCCTATTGCATTCCATATCATAACCCTCACGACTCAATGGTCACGCTTTTCAATAGCAAATTGAATATCGCGATGTTCTCCACACGTCTTCGTCTGACACTCAAGTGGTCATTATGCGTTCCTATTCAAAATTGAGATTCATCACTCCACATTCCAATGTGTTCACAACCAATATCGCTTCAGACGTTGCTGTCGGTGTTGAGTGTGTAAGTGGTAACACAAGATGTGGTCAATAAATGATCGAAGGATCACAAGTTGAGGCCTGGTACTGTAGAATCACATTGGCTTAGTGCTATTAGGTGAAGATTGCGGTCCTGAACTTCATTAGTTCTTTTTCGGCCCCCGGTTTCTCTTCCGCGACTGGTTCTCCCCAGTCCATGATTGATGACAGCGCATGGTGACGAATTGGTTCCGGCTAAGCAGATTTTGCAATTACCTTCGACCTTCGCCCTAGCCAACAATTCGATCTCTGTCGGTGGCAATTTCCACGTTGTCGCGCTCTAGACATAAACCTTCGCTCAAAACACGTTAAACAAAAGTATGGCAAGAGAAATTGGTGAAAATGGATCCATCGTAGCAAAATTGTAATCAATTATTGCCTTTGAATAGTTATAGGCTACTAAATTTGGTCGAAAAATTCGCGTTCTTTCTTGGCGTTTAAACCTCCATGTCATGCTGTATATATTTGTACTTTAGATCTCTTAGCGACGAACATGAAGGAGGTGTTTACCAAGAGGTTCCTATCATGGAAATGCGCTAACGAGAAATATTGAGATCTATACGTTAACTCACGAATGCTGCGCTCTTAGTAACAGAATACCCAAGACTTGAAAAGCTGATTATAGCAGAAGGTCTAAAAAAAGCCGCATGAACATCCAGCGCTATGTTCAGATGTTAGAAGAAGTGTTAGAGTCGTGCGTCATAAAATTATTTAAGTACCGGAATCTATAAAGCTATAAACCTTAACAGTCAGTACGTTTGGTTTAGTGAAATTGGAGTCGGTAGCATAGTCTCCTGACTTGTCTCCCATTAAACATGTGTGGTAGATTTTGAAAATTAAAGTGGCAAAACATATTTGCAAAAATAAAACCATCCTGAAACGAAAAATATTTGAAAAACGGGAGAAAGTATCTGTAGATTAATGTTATCGTCTTATAGTAAGTATGTCAAAGAGACCCCGTGGTGTTATAAAAGCAGGTGGAGGAAGCACCAAATAGTAAGAATGCTAATAGCTTGTAAATAAATGATTGTTATATACATTTCTGTTCTTGTAGTTTTATTCTATTGCTTTCGATTTAGTTCCAATCTATAAAAGTGAAGGGTGCCTAATACAATTGACCAAGGCTGTATAACTCTTACCATCATTGAGAAAGTGTTATTACCTTAATAATGACCCCGTGTAACTGTATCTTCATGTTCTCAAAAATTGAGATCCCAATTGCTAAACAGCTAGTGAAAGTACAGTGAATATACATATATTACATTTCGAAAATTATGCAATTCTCTATAATAGCTTATATTTCCTAAACAATTAATATTATTTACATTCATCGCGTTTCATCTTAACGTCCGAATTGAGTAATACGACTACGATAGCGATTACAAAACCGTATACAATACAACGGTACTAATAATACTAACAACCTCTTAAAATAATGCAAATAAATACGTATGCAAACCGAAAACAAGATATTAACTGTACAGTTCGAATAATTTTAATTTATTGCCGACTCGCGAAGCAAAATCCTAACAACCGAACGGAACGCTTGAAATTTATAAATATTTTCGTAACGATAATTAAAAAGAGAATGGAGATTTTTAATTACGAAAGTCAGCGGTGCATGGTATGCTAATTTAACCATATGTTCTGTCGATCATCGCCGTACAGCGAGCGTCCAGACTGCGAACAATGTCGACGAACTATTAAGCATATTCCTCAGCGTACTTCTAATAGCGCAATGACCAAGAGGAATATTTAATAGCCCACATTGACGGTTGTTATTCGAAATTTTTGACGGCCGATACGATCGCAGGTTATGAAACTACGTGTAGATAGGTGTCTATAAATAGATTTGCCGTATCGGCTGATTAGATGCATACACGTATCGTTCGTACGCTCAAGAATAAACGTCAGACCAGGGGAAACAAAAAAAAAATGAATCGAATGAAGGGAATAAAAAGACAGACATCGTTTGCTTGCTTGCTGATTTATGTCAGAAGCGGATAACCTCTCTACTTTACTGTGACATGCGATTCTGCTGGGATGCACTTGTTTGCTAGCGTTATTGTAATACAATAACAGAGTGTAAGAATACGCACAACGAATGCAGAATTAGGTCGATAAGCATTTATATCTCCCCAGTTGGACGTTTCAATTAGTAAATAAATTCTTTAGTTGGAGAAAATGATTATTTTAGTAAAGTGAAAATCAATTTTATCTAATCATAGCTTTGCAATTAATTTTAGCAAACTGGAGTTTAATGGAAGTTGTTAGTCCTACTTAAGAATGAAGTACTACTAGGAGTAGTCTTGGATATGCTACTGTATATAAAAGAATTACAAGAAATATATACAGTGGACGCCATACAAGTAAGAACGATATACGAGAGCTGGTCCTTTTGACCCATTCATCTTCATGTTGTATTGTTACCTGCTATGTATGAGCTAACGCCACAAACTTACAAGACTGAACCTGCTAAAGCGTGCCCACTGTAGACGACCGAGGTTGAGAGAGTCACATATCACTATTGAAATGAGTCGACTTCAATTCAAATTCATCAACATTTGGTGAATACATTAAGGGAATCTGCAGTATCATATGATGTAATTAAAAGGAGATGTCGTGACTTTGAGCGTGGTAGACAGTCGACTACAAACGACCATGCAGGTGAAGCAACAACAACTGTCACTACCTAAGAAACTGTTAAAAAGGTCCATCTTCTCGTGCTGTAAGATCATGGTATGAGTATTAGGCAACTGGTTGAAGATACTGGTCTCTCATACCATGTGGTATGCAATATGATTACTGTCATATTAAACGTGAAAATGTCTGCAAGGTGGCGAATGAAAATAAATGAACACAAACATAGTTACGACAAAGAAAATTTTCTTGTAGGATTGGACGAGTCCTGGATCCATCATTACAATTGAGAGACCAAAATTCAGCGTAAAACGTGGACACATCGGGCTTCACCACCGCCGAGAAAATTCTAGACGCAACCTTCAGCAGGAAAGGTCATACTATTCATATTTTGGGATGCTAAAAACGTAATTTTAGTAGATTTCCTGCAGAAAGGAGTCACAATTACAGGTGCTTATTGTGCCAACTTAATTCCGAAACTACGTGACTTGATATAAGAAAGACGTCGGGGGAGGTTGCGTAAAGATGTTGTCTTGCATTAAGATAACGCCGCCGCCAATTACAAGTCCGCAATAGCAGCAATAGCTCAAGCAGGCATCGATTTAGTTGAACATCGGCTATATTCGCCAGATTTGGCCCCGATTGTTTCCAAAACTTGAAGAACACTTGCATGGTAAACGATTTCCATCAAATATGCGGTAAATCAGTGGTTTGTAGAGGTTAAACCCTGGTGTTTTTAATAGGTTTGTTACATTTGCTTGTGAATTATTGCGGAATCATATACTAATTTATTAAAATAAGAAGGCTAGTCCAAAACTGTAACCGTATTGGCAGCAAGTCAATCCTTCACTGACCGGGCAGCGGATCTAGTCTCTACATTATTAACGTATATACTTGTGTTGGTTCATAATTTCTGTAATATGGCGAACTAGACTAACTCAGTGCCAGAAAAAACATTCTCAAATCATACCATTAAAAATATTTCAATCTATTGAGAATATTACGTTCAAATTGATTTACAATTTTCTCAACGTTAATAAAATGAAAAGTGTGATGCCTTCCAGTGTACTGAAACCCAATAACGGTGGATATTAACAACAATAATTACATTGTAGTTTACAAAAAATGTTACTATCACTATTTTTAAACCACCAGAGAAAATTGTCAACATTTTGTGCGGATAAGTTCCTATCGTGGGTCTTACGGAATATAAGATTAAAGAAACCGCTTTTTATAAAACGGTATGCAAAAACTGAAGTACAAACAAGAATGATCAACAATATCAGACTGAAAACCTTCAAAAAATCTAGTACCTACAGAACGATAAAGACTGTTGAGGCTTTTCGCATTCATTTATCTATAAGTAAGAAAATACGCATAATAACAATACAATTTGTGGGATGAAATGAATTCCAGAAATAGGAAAGATGGCTGCCTTGAAGGATTGGTAACCTTTCTAACGCAGAAATAAATTAAATAATAAAATAAAGGAAAGAATTCTGACATTTTGGGAGTAATTAGCAAAAAACTTGACTGAAATTCTGACTCATCCACTCCACGGAATTACATTACAGCTACCAAGAGCAAGTTGACAAACAACGTAACACACAACACAATGAAAATAACCTTTAGCAGGACGTTACATTTTGTACAAAGATACCACTATTAATCGAAGTTGAATCGACCACAACGATTGCAAAGACTGTATGGTTGTAGAATTCACACTACGCAAATTAATAATTTATTCGGAACGCAACGTTTCAAAAGTACATGGACTCTCATTGTCAACCGAGTTGCTGATAGTCGATAACTCGATTGACAATGAGAGTCTGCGCGCTTCTGAAACGAAGCGTTCCCAATAAATTATTAATTTGTGTAGTATGGAAGTTTATTCCTATACCTATGAACTGTATACACTAAAGGATTTTGCGTATCACTACTATTATTTAAGCAACCACCAGTTATCGCGATGTCACCTTGATGGCATTAAAACAGGACATCTTGGCATTACTGGGTGTATTCACCCAAAACAATGAAGATCCTCTTTTCTTTTAATTATATAGCGGCTGAAATGCCTTGTTCGCAAATATTGTTACGTCATGTGTAAAGGTCAAACGAAACATTGGAAAAGTTTAACATTTACAAAATTTTTTATCATATGTATATTACACAATATCATCCTATCATTTACAATTATGTTTAACTAATCTTGTAAGTTACAAGTTTTTAAAAGAATTACGTTTAGCATAACAAACGATTTAAATCATTTAAAACGAAAACATTTTAATAAATATATAATAAAACACACCAAGTATATACAAAAACATAATTTTATTTAGATTATATTGTCATAACACTGCGTACAGTGCACGTAGTGGAAATCTTATAAGAAACAATATTGAGGTTATAAATACGAATGATGTTGACAGTGTGTACTAAGTATGTCTACAGTAGAACGAAGACTAAGCCGGCCTGAGGAGTCGTATATCAGTAAGAAAAGCAAAATCAAGTTCAATACACAAACGGAAAAGACTAAATTAAGCAAAAGCTTACGCAAACTGTGGAGTGACTGGAAAAATGTATTATGAACACACGAATCGAAATTCGAATTCTTCGGAGGTAAACGTCGCATTTTTGTTTGTCGCTTCCCTGGAGAAAGAATGTTAGAAGAGCGTATTTCAAAAACCTCATGGCATGGAGTTGCTTTGGAGGCGGAAGGATTGGAAAATTAGTTGAAATAGATGAAAAAATTACAAAAGATGTATATTTGAGAATCCTAGAAAACGATGTTAACGAATTAATTGCGGAGGGGTTCATTCAACAACAAAACAACGACCTCAAACACACCGCAAAGGTTGTTAAAACTTATTTTCAAGACAAATCCCTTTGCGGAGTCGTATCCTTCATGGAGTGCCCGTTGCAGAGCCCTGATTGCAACCCCATCGAGCTTTTGTGGGATCACTTGGATCGTGAGGTTAGGAAGAAATCTCCAATTGGCAAAGGAGCATTCTGAAATATTCTGTAGAAACTATGGAATGCTATAGATGAATAGTATTTGCAGCGATTCTAAAGATTCCGCGTATCTGTCAGGAAATTATTATTAAAGGCAAAAGGGTATTACTTTGAAGAAATATTATAACTAGAATGTATTGTTACGTGAATAAAACATTTTAAATTAATGAGTAAAGTTTGTTTCTTTCTCTCTGCTTTATTTTATTTTATATAGTACAGCAATAAACTTATTAAACGGTAGTGTACATTGTAGCTAATTAAAATTACTTAAAAGGAACGAATATTCTATTCACTGGGTTCATGTAGAAGTTAAGAAATTTTGAGTAGTGTACCTAAGCGTATTAATTAAATCGAAAAGCAAAAAACGCCGCATTTAAAACATGCACATTATTCTACTAACTCAGATCGATTGTGTTCGTAAAGTTTGAAATTAGAGGAGCAAAAACGTATCTTTTTATTGAACGATCCTCTGCGGTTACCCTACAATCTTGTACAACTGCAGATGGTGTAATGATTTAAATTCCTGCTGTCAACGTTACGAAAATGAAAGGCTATAAATTCTGTACATGAACGCGTTATAAATTTGATTCTTATTAAATGCAACGTCCGCAGCCTACTTTAAAAACGTCTGCTATAACATTGTGCGTATTTAACAGTCGAGATTGGATAAAGTTGTCGGTTAGATCTGCTTAAATTCTCGCTTGTTCAGCAATCAATATTATAATTGTCGACTTTGTTTTGAAAGTTCAAAAGACTGAAACATGTAAGAGGCGATTACGACGTGTACATAATATGCCTGGATTAGTTTAAATTAAATTAGAGACTTCCATGCTTTACCACAGGCAAATTGATGAGTTATTAGTATGATATCAACTTAAACATAAATTGATAGCGACACCCGTAAATATATTCACTGCCTGCAAAATACGTCGAAGCAATCTAAATATTACTATTTGGTCAGCAGTAATTTTAAATCAATTTTCGTGATTGTTGTTATAAAAAATTGATGAGAGAAAGAACAAAAACATCTTGCTTCACAAGAATAAATGGTAAATATAATAATTGATACATCTGTTAGCGAACATTTGTTTACTTAATTGACACTGCAGATATAAAGCAATAAAGCTCGACCAGTGTATTGTCGTTTATTTCTAATTTACACTCCTTAAGGCTATATCAATACGGGAATACGATTCAATTTACAACGAACGCTATCGTACACTTTTAATTCTTACGAATTCGCAGTATTATATCGGTTGTGATTGGTCTCGTTGTAAGTAGCATATTTTAACTTGACAGCGCGCCAATATCTGCCAGTCATGTTACATAAATCACGCACAATTCATTCCCGATGTATTATTCTATTGTGTTTCAATTTATCTTCAACGTACGTATTCAATGGGCGCTATTGAAGAAGTCATAAATATATCGCGAAAATTTCAACCATGTTATAATATCGTGAATCATTCATTCACACCTTTCGAAGCGCATACCGGTTATCTTTCCGGGAGAATGGGATTTGTATTGTAGATAACCGGCTTAAATATTTCAATTTTGTAAGTTTGTTTAGCGTTGAACTGTTTGATGCACTATCAACAAATTGGCAACAAATTGATTTGCAGATTCTACACAATTTGATGGAGTCAATGTCTAAATGGTGCGCGGCCGTCATTAAAAATAAGGATTGTGCCACAAAACATTAATGCTTACGTAAATAAATTTAGAATATTATTTTCTTTATAAAAGAAATTAAGTTGTCTAACTTATGTCACTTGAAAATTGCTCATTTTTTACTACATTGTCAAATTAATGTTATTTAAATTAAGGTATCTAATGTCTAACGTTTCTTTTTTCTTTATAAGACCATAAATTATCAACAATTAAATCATAAGCGTGGTATACGCTTTCCTTATTTTACTGGAAGAATTCACACGACCTAATTTATAAACCGATTCATACTTTAGCTATTCGCAAATAAAAATAACTATGGCTAATTACATGATTTGAAAAAAGGATAGGCAACCCGATATCTGTTCTTACTAATTGATTAAGGTTCTCATATTTATTAGTTACCAGGTGAATAATCTGTATTGAAAGGGACATTTTATGCTTTTCTTTTAAATTAGCAAACTCTGATGCTTGTTTATCAAATTTTCTTGTGGATTTACGAGAGGAGGTCCAGAAGTTCGTGCTGTGATAAAGTTTCTTACAAAGCAAGAAAAGAACGCTCAAACCATATTGAATGAAATGGAAAGCGTTTATGGGGAACAGAGCCCTATTAAATCAATGATATATAAGATACATGGTCTAATTAAACATGATCGACAGTCGATTGAAGACGAGCCCTGCTCAGAACGGCCAGTTGAGGCCACGACATCTGAGATCGTGGAAAAAGTGCAATAGATTCTACTGCATGATGCCCGTTTGTAGAAATAAACAATTATCTGCATTAGTTGGAGTATCAGATACCACCATTTTGCGTATCCTACATGTCCACCTGGGTATGACAAAAGTCAGTGCAAGATGGGTACCGAGAATGCTCACGCCGCTCCAGAAACTGAAGCTGTGTGAAGACAAACCTGTACAGATTTTGGAGCGGATTGTTACCGGAGATGAAACATGGGTTCATCACTTTGAGCCTGAGCCCAAACAGGAGTTCCTGCAATGGCATAAAACGGGGACACCTCCGTCAAGGAAATTCAAAGTGTCAGAATCGGCTGGAAAGTTGATGGCTACTGTTTTTTGGGATTGTGAGGGGATATTATTGATTGATTACAAAGAAAAAGGTAGAAGCACAACCGGAGAATATTACGCAGCGATATTAGAAAAATTAAAGGAGGCCATCAAGGAAAAACGTCGAGGAAAATTGACCAAAGATGTGTTGCTCTTGCAAGACAATGCGCCGGTTCACAAGAGCAAAGTTGCAATGGCTGCTCTGCACAAGCATGGCTTTCAATCAATAGTCCATCCATCCTACAGTCCAGACCTGGCACCTAGTGATTTTTATTTGTTCCCCAATTTAAAAAAAGACTTACGTGGAAGAAAGTTTTCCGACGACAATCAGGTAAAGGAGGCAATTTTGGCCCATTTTGAGGTGAAAGATAAAAAATATTTTTATGATGGTTTAGAAAAATTAATTCATAGATGTAATAAATGTATTGTGCTTAAGGGTGATTATATTGAAAAGGAAAAATAGATTTATTGTTTTATTTTATTTAAAACCCTTTCATTCCACGAACCTCCCCTCATATATAACAAATGCCACACCTACCTAAATCCTGTTTGTTATTCAACTTTCCTTTAAAGTTGTTGCTGATCCGAGGAAGGCTTAAAAGATGTCCGATGTTCAGAAATGGAAAATGTTGAATACATTCAACGTTCAGACATTCGACCAGTAACTTTATTTACAT
The DNA here is from genome assembly GCA_023509865.1 of Trypoxylus dichotomus. Lineage (NCBI taxonomy): Eukaryota > Metazoa > Arthropoda > Insecta > Coleoptera > Scarabaeidae > Trypoxylus > Trypoxylus dichotomus. The sequence goes on from CM042081.1 coordinate 45,512,130, forward strand.
ATTTTGTTATCGAAATTTGATATAGGTGTTAAATCAGGTACGAGTCATTTCCCCACCGCTTCACATTCTATATGTGGCTTTGGGTGGATTTCTCTGAATAATAGATTTCCCTAACACGTTTCTGCTGTATATAGTAGTTAGTATTACTATTACTATATCCTCCATCCATATTCACTTATACACGGCAAACGAAGCGTTGTTAATCTAACACAACTTTTAGTTTCCATAGGTCTACCGCTATATCGTGTAACATTTATATTCAATCTCTTGTTGAATCTGGCAACAGTGTAGATACACTACCGGCCATAAGTATTTACCCACCCTCCAAATATTACAAAAACAAGTCAAACACAAAAGATAAAACAAAGAACTGTAACCGCTGTTATATATATTCCGTAGAGTTGCTTAACTTCTGCTTAAAATAATGAAATAATAGGAATGTTATACATAAAACAGAAATGTGTCCCTTTTGTTTTACAAAATAATTTGCCTATTGATTTTAACGGAATATGAATGCATGTCGTCTGTGTTTTAGCACATATGCTGAGTCCGGACAAACCTCACATATACGTATTTCATTTTTTTTGTTATGCTTCTTGGTAAACATAATAATATATCAATAACACATGAGAAAAGGAATGTCTAAACACTTTTGAGCACACCTAATGTTACGGAAGGAACTTCTTTTTTTAATAATTGGCAGCATGGTATTATAAAATCAAGATATACATACATCAATTATAACGTTAGTATTTTCTCTTCCTCTCAATATTTATTTTAATTTCCATACTTTTAATACATGTGCAGAGTGCTATAGCAGTTTATATTATATCTTTCATCGACGGAAGGAAAACAAGCTATACCTGAAGAATAGCGAATGATGTAGGTTGAAATTTCGCATCAGCGATCATGTAATCCAGCGTACAAATCTGAATCCTCCCACATGGAATTGCCCGTACTATATACATCATCACGCATTGGATTTCGTAAACATCAACATAAAAGGAGAATCAGCACTATAGACTACCATAGGGGTCCATGAAATTAATTGAGAGTATTTCTCATTGTGTCCGATATGGAATCCAATAACTGACTCAAATACGAACATATGGTCACTTCTTGAAAGCGTACCGGTAAGGTAATCGATAGGACCGTTCGTAGGAGGTCGAGATTGGAACCTACAATTGCAAACCTACAATCCAGCTCGTTAATAATTTTCCTAGAAGTTCTACCATAACCGATATACATACATCTATGCAATAGCTATGAGTACATTTTGTTATTTGAATTTCAACACGAGCGCGCACACGAAAAAGGAACTATAACTATAATCCGCGGTCTCTGAAATCCCAAATTATACATGTTCCAAATCGTTTTAATAAGCGCAGGCTCCGAAATTATTTTGCATAGTTATTGTTGAGGCCGCATAATCTATTTTCTGATACTGAACGCTACACGTCTGAGTCATCCGGATAATTAACTTGATTCAATGCTTGTTCGATACGTCATTCGTAATAAATAATAAGTCCACACATGTAATACGCTATACATTAAACATTATACACGCTGCTTTGCAGACTATCGTTTTACAAGCGTAAATTGAATCGTATGTAACGTAGAATAAAATTAATATTACACATCGGATTTTTATTTGGAATGTGAACTATTTAAACGCAAGGCAAGAAGCAGATGTATATTTTTGCATTCAATACGAATGTCCGCATCTAGTTGCTGAATAAGGTCAAAACTTTTTGACGTGCAGATACACAAAGCTTAAAATTTAGGAGTCAGGATCACAATCTACCACGTACAACAATTAACTGTAAGACAATTATCGGTGTTACTACGATAACTAGCAATTTATGTGCGTAAATATTGACGGATAATTAATAACAAAGAATTTTGAAATTTAAAGGCTTGAAACCATGTGAAAAGTCTAATTGCTATTGCTATATGCTTCTCTAACTTTAGAATATTAAGTATTTCGCCCTGATGAATAATTTTCCTACAGTCTACTCATCAAAATCTTCAGTGGCATCCGCATCTTGCCATATTTTAGATACTTTAGATGACTTTAACACCAATAATTTAATTCTGACATATACACTAGGGTGACAGAATAAAATAGACACCTACTAATTAAAAAAAAGATTCTATTCTCGTTACATATACAAAATATTTTAAAATTTTTAAATTAAATGATTAATGGCGTCTTCTGGAATATTTAACCACTTTTCTGTAACAGCTGCCACGAGTTCTTCCTTATTGCTGGGTGGTTCGGGGTCGTTTCGCCAAATCTGTTTGGATTATGCGCCAAACATTCTCTATCGGATTCATGTCTGGTGATTGGCCTGGCCATGGTAAAATCCGAATCCTCTGTTCCTCTTTCCATGTGGTTGTTGTTCTTGCTTTGTGGCAGGGTGCTCCATCCTCCATAAAAGTGGCGTCTTCTTTAGATAAAATGGCGTTATCGAATATCGGTAGTAGTCCTTCTGTTAATATTTGGATATATTTTGCCGCATTTATATTTCCGTCGCAGATTACTAATTGCGATCTTCCACCATACCATATCGCGCCCCACACCATGATGTTCACATCGCCGTATTTCACCGTCTGATGCAAAAATTTGTCGTCCAGTTGCTGTGACGAACGTCTCCATACCCACGTACGACCACCATCACTGAATTGGCAGTATTTTTTCGTCTGAAAAAATGACAGACCGCCAAAACTCTTCGGGCTTCGTTCGCATTTCGATTGCCCAAGCCATTCGGCGGCGTTTTTGAAACGCCGTAAGGAGAGGTTTTTTCTTTACCATCCTTTTCTACATCCCCACATTGTGGAGGTATCGCAGAACGGTGCGCTGACTTTTCTGTGAAGTTGCCGCAAGCTCAGCTGTACTTTTTCGCGGTTCTCTTAACACTTCGCGCACACGCACCCTTTTACTTCTTTCAGAAGGTCTGGCACGACCTGGTCTCGGCTCTACTGTTGTTCTTTCCTTGCGTTTAAATTGTGTAATCGCACGGTTAACTATGGGGACAACGGAATATTTAAAAATTTACTTATTTCACGTTGCGAAGCGCCGCATTCACTCTGGCCAACGATGCGACCCCGGGTGAAGTCGCTAATATCACTCGAACCTTGTAAGCGAGGCATAGTTGTAAAGATACTAAACTATGACGAATTCCTTCCGATACATCTACCCCTACCCTAATGACAAGAGAAAATTCTTAATTCGTTGTTAGAATTTAGCTGTTTACATATTTATACCGCTTTACCTGGTGTCTATTTTATTCTGTCACCCTAGTGTACTTCGAATGCGAACTATGAAGGAAACCTATACGTGTAACATTTGTTCAATTCTAACACAAACGGGCAAGCTCTTTCATTGAAAGTACATCCCACTAATTTGGTGTAATGTAGATCCTGTAAAGTATATCGTCAATCTAAAATTAAAGTATTGCTTATATGACTTAACTGATTTAATATAGTATTTCTATGACTTCCAATTTATACATATACAATAACCGCGACCATAACAGTTGCTTAGCTGCTATGTCTTCTACGCTATCTTTATCGCAATATACGATACACAAATTCAGGTTTTCGTGGTAAACCTATACCGCACCGGAACTCTTATATCGATTACGTAAGTTTATATTCGGTTAGTTAAATCGATAAAGGTCGTTGGTAGTAACGTACGAATGTTTACTAGATTCTTTTAGACAGCAAGAAATAAATAAAATAATTAAGCATAACAAGACAAAGTATAAACTACAGCTGCGAAAGCAACCAGAAAATAAATGTTCGTGTATTGGGAAAGTATCGGATGTATAGAGACGGAAAGGGAGGCTGCTACGAGGATCTAGTTTCAAGGATGAATGAAGACAAGAAAGAGGATAAGTAGCTTCGAACGAACACCTGGTATTTATAAAGGGATCCATTCAAAGGTCTTCAAGGCCTCTGAGAAGTAAACGCATCCTTACGTAGCTTTACAGATTTGCACCTTTTTCTATGTTTCGGTAGTTGATGCAGCTGATTTACTTGTATAGTAAGCCGCCATAGGTATTGGAAACGGTTGGGTGTAAATATGAAAATGTCCGTTATAAAATAAGGTTAAATAATCTTATATTTTTGTCTTCGGCATTTTGTCTATATAGGAACTAAGAAAACCTAACTTCTACATATATACCCTTTGCATAAATTGATATGTATACACCAGTAAAAATCTGTAAGATAACCACTGCAAACTAGATTTTAAGTATATTAATTGTAGTACTATTATTTGCAATGTAAAACTAGAAATATATTAAGTTAGGTGAGTTCAAGTAAATTGTTTTCTTACAGGAAAAAAAAACGAAAAAATATGTATAGAAAACCTCACAAAAATCTACATATAGATTAAAACTATGTATGTATGAAACCTAGTCTTTCTCAAATAAGGATTTTATGAATCACCTATTGCAATACGAAATCTGAAATATATACAAAAAAGCACGCCCAATTTTTATAATTTCAACGTTTTTGTAGGACAAACATTGCCAGATAAGTTATGCATAAATAAAGCTACCAAGTTTTGCTTCTAAAAAGATGTGATAATTGTTGTAGAATGCCGTCAACGTTACAGCACCATCTGCACAGCCTACTGCACGCGATAATAATTTAAGAAAATCCTAGACAAAGATTGTAAAGATCTTATTGCTTCTTATTTATTTGAATTATAAAACAAAAGAGATATTTAAGATATACATACGGGGTGCTTTTGAAATAAAATAGAAATGTACGAAAAATGAAAAGGTGTCATTATATAAAACATAAATCCAAAAAGTTTTAAGTAAGTTATGATTCGAACGTCACAATTAAAAGAATCTTAGCATCCATTTAAATAAACCCGCATGCACTGCAATAACACCGCTGTCAATAGTGTCTTCATTTCAAATGGCAAAAGTTCAATAACATGCTTAAGTATATACGAATATTTTGGATGTGAATAATAAAGACACTATTATTTTAAATATCTTTGTCATTTTTTTTCGCTTCTGCGAAGGAATTTTTGCAAAGTACTTTGGATTTAAGTCGAATATAATTAGATCTTTCCATTTTTCATACTTTTTTATTTTATTTCATAGACACCCTGTATATACGTTACCAGTAAAGTCGGCAATTTAAGAATTTATTCTAAATTATCGTTACCACATTACAATTTATTTATTTTTAAGAAGAAACTAAAAAAGAAAAACTTGTAACTGTGGAGTTTTGGAATGGAATGGCTTGTATATGAAACCAAAAAACTGTTATCGGAAATGCATACCATTACTAGCACGTGCATTTTCTTTTTTTTTTTTAGGATAGATAATGCTCCATTACCGTTTCGAATTGGATCGACCTTTCACTATCTTATCTAACGCTGCAACGTGTTCTAAAAAAAAAACAGGATATTTTAAAGAAACATTTAGAAATTTTGTACGTCATCTAACTTTTTTAGCAGAAATAATGCAGCGACCGTTACTGATAAGGGAAACTCGTTACTACGCATGGAATGACGTTATGTTCAATACACACATTCAGGTGACGCGTTATACATACGCCTACGTATATACGTAACCACACAATAAAATCATTTATCAGAACTTTTCGAATCTTTCCAAATAAGAATCTTTATGTTTTGGAAGACGCAATTCATTTACCTCAAATTTTAATAATAATAATACACATCTAATTCCCAATTATAGGATATGCACAATACATAAAAGCAATATGAGAGGAAATTATTTAGACACAATTTCCTAAATACAGCTAAAAAAGGACTAAGGTGAATCGAGAAGCAACCCTAGATCTCCAACCGACCCTCAATACTGTATCCTTAATAGTGAATTGAAAAGATACCAACTGTTTGCATTTGGTAAATGTTAGAGACAAGTATTTAGAAACATTTAAGAATAACCAATTTGCTATGCACCAGTCAGGGACGCTGCAGATATCTGTTTGAAGCAGTACGCAATACTACTACGGGAGTGTCAATGGTAGAGAACAGCTCGACGTCGTGGATTTTAGTTTTCACCCTTTCAAGATTCAGACTATTTGGGGTTTCACTTGCTTTTATGGTACAAACTGTAGTTCTGTTACAGTAAACTTTACACGTTTTTTCTTAGTGTTTACTGTTTTAGAGTACATTAGGCATAAAATATCTCAGTACAATATTATTTTACCTTTAATATACAGTGAAAGTCCCCTTCACAGGCACCTCTCTTACACGGACACCTCCCTTAAACGGACAGTTTCTCATGGTAGGGCAGCTAAACCCAAAGCTTTTAAAAACATTAATACAAATAACCTGTCTGTAACTTGGAAGTACAATAAGAAAGCTTGGATGGCAGGACAAATTATGACAGAGTGGTTGCAAGACCTAGATTGGAAAATCGCTAAAGAAAAAAGAAAGATTTTGTTATTTTTAGACTACGCGGGATCTCATCTGAAAGACGTTCGCTTAAATAATATAAAAACGTTATTTTTACCCCCTAATTGTAGATCAGCTTGTCAACCACTTGACCAGAAGATTATAAAAAATTTTAAAACTTATTACCGAAGTCTAATACTCAAACATCTGCTAGTAAACATTGAAACTGTTGGTACAGCTTGAGTTAATAAATAAAATTGCACCACTGGATGCAGTTTATTTGGCAAAAACCGCTTGGGACCAAGTAACCAAAGAGACAGTTCAAAATTGCTTCCGCAAAGCAGGATTTAGTCATGTAAATATGCAAAGTGAAGACGAGTTAACTGAGGCTGATACATCTGACCTAGAAGATGATTTGTCTCTTAGTGTACTTTCAGATATCCTCAAAAATAAGAATTTATTGAAATTGACGGATAATGAAAACCTTAATGATTTTTTGAACGTAGATGAAGATTTGTATGTTGAAGGTCCAGATTCAGAACAAGAAATTGCAAATCCAGTTGAAATACAAGAACTTTCGGAAGATTCTGATGTCGTTGAGGTTCCAGTGCCAACAGAAGCTATCCCAAATTATGGTAAAGCTATTACCCTGATCAAGCAACTCAAAAGTTTTGTCGAAAATCACGGAGATACAGAGTCTTTGGAGCTTCTTTCTAACTTAGAAATACGATTTCAAGACGCCATTTTAAAGAAAAAGAGAAGACAAACAACAATATATGAATTTTTGCGTCCTTAAAGTGACTATTCATTTCATTGTTTTGTATTATACACTACATCTATGTATCTATGTACATACATATATTATACTTTGTACGTATATATCTAAAGGAAATAAACTTTTTTTTCTTAAGTTTAAAGTTTCTTATTTATTTTGAAAACATTTATCTACATATACGATTTAAATGTCCCAGTTTCTTTAATATATTCATTTTTCGTTAAAACACGATTTTTGTTGTATCTACTACATATTTCTTTTATGCGGGCACCCCTCCTGAACGGACATCTTCAGTTGGTACCGTTGGTGCCCATTCAAGGGAGATTTCACTGTATCCTAAAACAAATTTGTGTTCAAACGTTTCAGACACAAATACAATTACACGAGAACAAAAAATAAATTCAAGCATGTTTTGCAGATAAATAGACATTTATCATATTACTATTGTATTGCACCCAAAAGAATACAAACAAATCATTTTTAAAACAATGGTTGCTTATTTGTGGTTATTCGATTTCGCATACTTGACAATTTTATTTTATACACATAGGTCACCGTCTTTTCCCTACAGAGGAGTAACTTTAAACTGCCTATAACTCACACACTCACCGAAATTTCTATAGTTCCATATAAATTTTCGAACAGAATATTTGGCTTTCTTAAGATTTTCGACAAATTACGCATTGAAGTTAATACTGAACTACAAATGCAGGAGAAAATAACATTAAAAAAATGTATTATATTTTATACAGAGAATATTTGCAATAATGGTAACTTAACACAGCCAAATAATCTTTGAAGATATTTAGACTATTACAGTGCAAGCTAACGTCTGATTTCGTAGGATGTCTGATTAACTCCGTGGAATTATAGAAATTTTGCTCGTATTTATAAGTTTATATGGCAGGTACTTCTCCTACATATCTAACAGTTGTGATATTGACAAAATAATGTCTCTGTTGTCTCTTTACGTTGCTAAATGTTTACAGAGAAACTATAGAAATTTGGCTGAGTATATTTTATAAATGAGAAGGTTATAAAGTATTTGATATCAGAGTTAGATATCAATGTATGTATAACCAAGTAGTAATACAACGTAATAAAGATACCCCGAATAGGTAAGGATTTATTATCGATACTTTAAGTCGTGTAGGTTCATCCACTCATTAAGATTCCAACACTCGTACTCTGCTCGTTGTAGAGATTCTTCAACTTTTCTTTCCCAATGTACAGCAAGGATGTTATGCTAAAAATATACAATGCAAGCGACGATGCAACCCGACATAATGCATGCTTCCGTAGCTCGCACAAGAGGATAAATAAATAAAAAATCATCTATCAAAGGCTACTCGGTAAGAATACCATATGAAACGTTAATACGCAAAGGCAGCTCCACGATAAAATTTTAATGTGCGAAACCTTTCAGTTGTTAATAATTAAAATACAGACATCGGGTGAATAAAGTACCAACTTTCCTATTTTTTCCCCATTAATTATTCGATAATTCCCGGCACGTTAATCGATTTGAATAAATAAACGTCAGTCAAGTGATACGGCAAAAAAAACGAACATCCCTAACACGAAGCGATGGTCGTCAAAATGCAAATCCTCTCTTCAGTTTTCACTGCTGCATCCTCCGCGCTACGGAACTGAATCTTTTGTTTACTTTTTGTGCTGCATTCCTTTTTTTTCCGAATCTAGGAGTTTGCTCACGTCCAGCGTAAATAGAATTCGAAAGTACTAGTGCACGTTAAGTGACACCTCAAGGCCGATTTACTCCTAATGTCGCAGTTCGTTTGTATGGGCGCGTCCACTGTTCGGAGTGGAACGGAACGGAATTATTCCAGAGAACACCTTCATGCTGCGTTGTCCTCGGTGTCGACGGTAGTGAATCGCGTGCTTCTCGTAAAAATTTGACGCAGTTCGTACGACGAAAACATACGATTTAGTGTTCTCGCATGGCTAATCGATAAAAGCGCATTTCCTTCCTCCTACCGTCGGTTTACTTTAATCTTTTCATTAACAGGTTAGCCGTGAACCCCCATATTTATCTATCGCTTTACTCTAATTGCTTCGAGCGTGTTAATGAACAGCAAACACAGTAAATAATATGTAGTAGGAGATCGATCTAACATGTGTAGTAGTAAAAATCAAATAGAAGACTGTGTTGATTTTTGCTGAAGGCTTAAGAAAGAACTAAAAGTCAGTGAAATTAAATTAAACATCTACTCTATTACTACACTGAAAACCACTATGCTTAAGCAGCTACGACTTATGTTATGTACTTGCAGTTGTAACAGATGGAGAGGTAAAGTATACGTGCATCTAGGTACTTCCCCTACTCATATAAAAACTATGTACTGAGTTGCATCATTTTCACTTTGATGTTGATGTTTAGAATTCATAATACCTGTTCGAATTAGATCTGTTTTATTTTTGTAATGTAAGGTGCCGTGTGGTAATAAGGCCCACCAGATAATAAGGCCCAGACGATTTTATTTAACTAAATTAATTTTAAACCCCATGCAGTGCGATCTGTAGTTGAAGAATTGTATTCGTTATAATGTCAGCAGCGCAGAATCGCCTTGCAAAAGTAGGAAAGTTTATTCTGAGAATAGTCATTTTTAAGCAGTGTGTATTTGTGTAATCCGTTACAATGCTAAGTGATTTAGATACGCAGCGTCATCTCTATTATATCCTGATTTATTTGCATATTGGATATTAGTCACATTTTTTTAACAAAAACTCTGAAATTGAACTAACACGGCAGATAATAAAGCCCGGCCCTTAATATCTGCACAGACAATTTCTTTCGAGGTTGCGGGTAAGAGAAACATGGGAATACGAGGGACTTGGGTAGAAAATATGTTGAAGGTAAATCTCAACGATATATTGAAGAGAGGTGTAATATACCAAAAACAACTTTGCGAAACCATTTGAAGACTAACAGTTCAGATCGAGAAATGGGTAGAAAACCAATACTGTATAAGGTTCAGCGTTTTTCTTTTTGAAAAAGCATCCCAAAATAGCTAAATGCAATAAAGAGGCAAAAGGACAATAGCCATATTGTCAGTCATCACTTTACGAAACTGGAGGAATTACCAAAGCGCACCGGCTTGAAGAATAATGCTTCAGATAAGTACAACCTGTTGCCAAACAGTTTTGGCATCTAAAGGAGCAAACGGAGTACACTTAGTATCCAAGGAACATGCTGAAAATGCTACCATTGGACTAACGCTATAGGAAATGCGATTCCACCTGTAATTCTTTTTAAAGGTAAAAGAATGGTCTACCTAATGGTTCAAAAGTCTTTACGACCCCCAAAGGCAGTATGATTGAATTGAAACTTTAAATAGCTTGGTCATTTCGTAGAAAATATGTCCGCACCACCCGTTATTTTAATTTTTGATGGAGCATAGCCGAAAGAGCTGAAGAAAATGGGATTGATTTATACTGTCTCCCTTCTAACACCACCCATGAGTTGTAGCCCATGAATAAAGGAATCTTTCAAGGCGTATGAAGCATACTGGGATGATGAATTAGTATTGAAACAATTATCCTGCTCGTGATATAATTAGAGAAATATTTTCTAATGTATTTTTGCCAACATGGGAACAAATAATGACGATATTAAATATCACCAGTGGATTCAGGGCTACGGGCATTTGTCCCTTCGTAAAGATATTGTGCCAGTTGAAGCTATTGCGCGTAGCTTGTCGACTCACGGACTTGAAGCTTCCAGCGAAGAAGTTGACTCAGATTATGGTACGGAGGACTACCTCCCCTTAGATACCAAGCCAGACGTTTCGATGTAATCGCATACATCTTCTTCTTGCAGTCGACCTCAAGAAGATGTATGCGATTACATTGAAACGTCAGGACGTCGTACACTACCGCTCAAAAGTGTTTAGGCACTCTCACTGACAGCAAAAATGTATAAAAACTCAGCAAAAACGTCAATAATATTTTTTTTATGTACAGATACCCGTACGTGAATAAAAATATATTAAATAAATGTGAAAAGTCGAATTCCGGAAGGTATTGCGTGGTTCTCCAAAATTTCGCGATAGCCTTCTTTTTTTAATACCGTCAATTTTCACAATGTCCCCTACACTAGTGCCAGCAAAACAGCCCCAAATGATGATAGAACCTCCAACATTCTTCACGGTAGCAGCAATACACTCTTCTCTGGCACGTTCACCTACAGATCTTCTTACGAATATGCGTCTTCGGGTTCCGAACAGCTCAAATTTGGACTCATCCGTCCATAGGACGTTGTTCCACTCTTCTATGGTCCAGTGTTGTGGTTCACGAGCCCATTTAAGTAGCTTTTGCTTGCTTTGTTTGCGTAGTAATGGCGTTTTCATCGCAATACGTCCACGGAGCCTGGCTTTCTGTAGACGACGTTTGACTGTAGAAATACTGACTAGTTTTTGGCGACCAACATTTAATTCTGCGGTGATTTCCGGGGCTGTTTGGCGTCTATTTAACTTGCAGCGATCATCTGCAGATGTTATCGCTTTTGGCCTTCCGCTTCGTCTTTTATTAAGAAAACTGCCAGTTTCCCGATATTTTTTTACGTTATAGTCAACCGTAGCGTGGTGTATTTTCATTCTTTTGGCAATTTATCGATTACTTATGCCACTTTTATGGTAAGCTATTATAATCGCACGTGTTTCTGCACTAATTTCTCTTCGCGGAGGCATTTTAAAATATTGTCACACGATATTTCGCTCACGACGTGAATAGAGTATATACCACACTGCAACTGACCATAGGTTACAGATTTCACTATAATCTGCTAGGAAATTAATTTAAACATTATTACCTACAATCTAACAGATGACTAAATTTACCCAGTAAATTCAGAGGAATTGTTAGTGTAATTGCACCGCAATAAACAGTTTATGGTAATCCGACCAAGTGCAGGTAAATGATAGTAAACCTTATGCGATATAATGGGTGTTTATCTTACTGAACTACATTTTAAATACGTATTTCATTTTATTATAATGTTTTTTTGGTAAACATAATACTATATGAATAATCCATGAAAACAGGGGTGGTTTATCTAGGTGCCTCTTTCTTTTGTACAGTAGTGTACGTATGTAGAAGCAGTTTGCAAATAAGTATATTGTTATTGTCACGGAGGATGTTACTATAATAACGTGACTTACTTTTCATAATTTAAAAAAGAAACGACAACTTGCTGTTTACACTGTATCTGAATATTTTTTGTAAGTATTCTCGTCTAAATCTATCGTGATACGCAGTACGGATGCGAAATCCCCATCACTCTATACAATTTAAAGGTCGTGTAACAATTCATCAACAGAACGCATTGAATGTGTAGAGACCTTTAGAAAATGGTTATACCGCATTATATTCATAGGCAAACGACCTTGTCCTTTATTTCCTGCGGAAATTTCATAGTTGACACCTGCGTACGAAATAATATAGCTACAAACAAGAGGATGTATAATAGAATAAAGTAAGCAATATATCAGATTCTAGCGCCAAGATAAGTGTATTACGACTAACAAATATAATCAACAACCTCTTCTACGAAGCAATTATATAACACGAACTCGTTTATAAAAAAATATATTTTTTTGGTTTGAAACTACAAATAACAAAAGTGCTACGTGTGGAAGCGCACAGGTAACTAATTTCTAGTTGTACGTCATTAAAATTCCCAGTAATATTTATGTATCTATGGACATGCCTCCATCCAACAATTGAAGTTCAAACTAATTAAGTGGATACAAGGTCATCTGACGAGGCTAAGTTCAAATGATATCTTACTACATGTTACTTCTAATATCAAGAGAACTATTCAATAATGCGATGAACTCGTAAAGCATACCCATACATCGACGGAAATTGAATTTAAACATACACTGACACTCATACTAGTTCGGACACTCAGTAAAATGTTGTAAGCCGTACTAAAGGATAATATAATAGTTTTCATATATAAATAACATTTATATTAGGTGCTTTATGAAATTTATTGTGTGAAACCCCTACTGCGACGGGTAAACAGCCAAAAACTGCTACAGTGGGCAAAAATACATAGGAATTGAACAGTGGCTGATTGGAAAAGGGTACTATGGTCTGAGGAGTCAAAGTTTGAGGTGTTCGGACAAGCAAAGCGCGTTTTTGTAAGAAGAGCGAAAGGTCAAAAAAAGTTGCATGATTGTGTAGTGCCAACTGTTAAACAAGGAAGGAATTCTGCGCTTGTTTGGGGTTGTTTTTCCTACACCATTAAGGAGACTTGAAGGTACTTTGCGAAAAGAAAGTTATCTATAAATACTGCAAGAAAATGCAATACCATCTGGAAATTTTGTATTCATGCAGGACAACGAACCCAAACACTCAGAAACAATAGGTAAAAATTTCTTAAATGAAGAACAAGATAATGGCACTTAACAAATAATAACATGGCCGCCACAAAGCCCCGATCTAAGCCCCATCGAGCTGTTATGTGATGAATTGGACAGGAGGATCCGAGGAGTATGCTCTACCTCCGCCGTCCACCTGTAGGACATTTTACAAGAGAAATGGACTAATATGCCAAATAGAGTCCTTGAAAAACTAGTGGAGCGGATGCCTCGGATTGTGAAAGCTATTCTTGGCGCAAAAGGGAGTTTCTTTGATGAATGGAATGTTTAAGAAGTTTTTCTTAACTTTTATATGCAATAAAAAGTTTTAGAAAAATGTATTTGCGTGTCCGAACTAATATGGACGGTAGTGTAGACAATTTGATATTGCGATGGCTACCTTTGTCCAGTTTACCATTCTTGTTTCGACTTTTATTTCCTTTTGCTACCGCAGCAAGTGCCCTTGCGGCTAAAAAGTTGCTAGAGAACAAGAACTTTGCTTTAACATTCGCAGAAAGTTTTTAGAGTCTTGATAAATTAAACATTCCTAAAACAGAGAAAATAAATACGTAAAAGTAACATAATACAAACAATCCTTCACAGATTCCCAGAATATTTTTAACGACCCTGGTGGTATAATTGTTATTGATTCGTTTTTTTTTTTTTGTAAACGCTTTTAACGATCTTTTTCGAGTGTATATAATGCGTCACGTAATATAACCTTTCATTCTTTGCTATAATCTATTCACTGGGGTGTTATACAGAAATATGCACGTGATAACGACAGATAAAAATTTACAGTTATTTGTTAGGTACAAGATAAAAGGGATATGTATAATTGTTACCGTTTGCAACATGCATTGTGTATAAATCACTTACATACTACTCAGTAGGAGGTATGAGGAATGGAAAAAATACAAAATATTTTTTATTTAAAATACTTATCTTGAATATTTACCTTAAACATTTGTATCTGATAAGGCCGAAAAGCATCTTAAAAAAATAGCGTTTTTTAAAAGATTTTGCGAAGATTAAAAGTACTTAAGATAAGAATATGATCACGTTCCATGTTTCGGATGTTTGAAGGAATAAAAAATCGTTATAAGGCAAGAAAAAGGTAAGGTTGCTAAAACGTGTAATCTTCAAAGCAAACGCTACCATTTCGTATACATAAACATAAATATAAATTAGTGCAAAGTATTCTTATATGCAAAAATAAGTTTTTCTAATAGATGGCGTAAGGGTCCTTATATATGTAATATGAATCTGGTACTACATGCTTTTGATGCCTCGCCATAACCATCAAAACGTATTATAAGACATTGGATTAAAGTGTAAGCAACATAGTTTTTTATTCGATTTAAAATGCCTAGTTTTGTGCCAAATAATGGTCGTTTGAGGAGTTTTGTTATATTTTTATAATTTAAAGCAAAGCGCTGCTAAAAGTCATAGTTTACTTGTAGAAGATTTCTGTGAACATGCTTTTGCTGATAGTATGTAATAGAAGATAGTTCAGGGAATTTAAAGAACATTTATTGGGCGATGAAGACGCAGAATGTGAAGGTAAACCGAGCACATTTGAAAAATTGCAAGCATTATTCGATGAAAACAGCATACAAATGCAATAGGAATTGGCAGAAGCTTTGAATGTTCATCAACCCTTTATTAGCAAACAAAAGAATTTGGAAATCAGACGCCACATGAACTAACAGAAAGACAACTGGAATGTTGAAAAGTCACTCGTGAAATATTTCTCCAAAGATTACAAAGAAAGGGTTTTCTATATAGACTGATGAATGGAAATGAAAAGAGGATTTACTATGCGAATCTTAAATATAAAAAAGCTTGCGTACAGTCTGGTAATGCTGGTCCATCACAGCCAAAGCGAAATATTCACTCTGATAAGGTTATGCTCTGTATTTGATAGAATATGAAAGGCGTTGTATATTATGAGCTAGGGCAACCTTTTAAACTGTCACTAGCGAAGTCTAGCGACGAAAACTAATACGTTTGAAGAAAGCTGTTCAAGAAAATCGACTAAAATGGGGGAATAACCAAAAGACGGAGCCAATATTTATCAATAAATTGGTCCAATGCAGTCTTCCTAAATAAAGCGGATGCAGAACTACAACATATGTGGTTGAAGCAAAAAGTATTTAAAGTATTAAACAAAATTAAGCTAGTGATTTTTTTTAGAAATTTATTAAGAATCACTTTAGCAAAATATTGAACAACAATTGGTATTGGATTATAAATAAAACCTAGTTAACTACAAAATGTTGTGTTATGTTTATTGGAATAGAAAACATTGGAAAACAATAATAGCAATAGCTATTTTACTCTCGTATTTTCTAGTAGATGAATAGAAAAATAAAACAATTCACTCTATTTTAGAAACACATCGATGTTTCTACGATATTATTCGACGAAGGTGAATTGATTTAAGTTACAGCGATAAAGCATTAATTTAGCAGCGTGCAAAACGTTGAATGAAGCTGACGTAATAGACATCTCGCCGATATCTAATTGTACAATGATTGTTACTCAACTGTTTCAAATTCTAAATAGAGTGGAAATATAACGTCAATCGATCTTTCCAGTGCCTCCCAAACAATTTTTAGTTAAGAAATAATTTAAATGTTAATTATTTTAAATATTTCGAATATTCCAAATAAATTATGAAAAAAAAATTGTTTGGAATCATCTATAATGAAAGCTATTAGAACCGAGATAAGTAATTTACTTTTGACCTTATTGAAATGTACAAATATATTGTTTGTAATTATCAGTATTGTGCACGTTAATATCTATTTCTGAACGCGTTCTTAGTACCTGAATACGTACAGTACCGTTCATATTAGTTCGGACACCCAGTAAAATGTACACTCTACTAAAAGATAATACAAGGTGGCACAGGGGAATGGGAAATTTTGAAATAACGTCATTTCCACGAATAAATTCATAAAACTAGTAATTTATTGACGAAAGTGCATGTATGCATTTATGTTTTCACAATCAAAATGTCCAAAAGTGTCTCTTTACTTTTTAAAGATGACATCGGAAAGATGTCTTCCCATTCGGCGTTCACGCTCTAACAGCCTGTTATGAAAACTCTGGAATGCGCGGTGTAGCAAATCTTGGGGAATGGCAGTGATTTCTTGTTGAATGTTCTCCTTCAATTCATGGATTGTTGCAGGTCGTGTACGGTACACCTTGCCTTGAAGATACCCCCACAGGAAGAAGTCGCACACACTAAGATCAGGGGATCTCGCAGGCCATTCAATGTCATCGTTACGTGAAATAATGCGTCTTCCAAACAATTGACGAACTGCTGCCGTCGAATGTCGAGCAGTGTGTGACGTGGCTCCGTGCTGCTGAAACCACATGTTTTCCATGTTAAGATTAAGCTCGTACAGTCTCGGTGTAAAGAATGTGCATTTCAACATATCGAGCGGATGTAACGTGCAAAAAAATAAGGGCCGATAACACCATGACATGATACAGCACACCATATTGTGACCTTGTCGCTATGTAGTGGTCGCTGGTGTAATTTACAAGGATTTTACTGGGCCCAATAACGAAAATTCTGTTTGTTTACGAAACCGTTCAGGTGGAAATGGGCTTCGTCTGATATCCATATGTTACCAACGAAATTCGCGTCCTCGTTAATTTTAGCCAATATCTGCCTACTAAATTCCATACGTGACGCTGGGTCTCATTCACGTAATTGTTGCACAATCTGCAACTTATAGGGATGGAAATGTAATTCGTGCAGTATTCTTTGTAAGCTTCGTCGCTTAATCCCTAGCGTAGATGCAGGCTGTCGAATGGAGCGGCGAGGACTTCTCTCGATTGCAGCTCTAATAGGTTCAATGTTCTCTGGGGTACGTACCGTTCGAATGACACCTGGAGCTTTCTTTTTCAAAACAGATTCCGTTTCTTCAAAATTACGCACCCACGCTGTAATCGCATGCGCAGATGGGACACGTCCATGACGTCCAAGCTGGTAACGCTGTCGAAATATTCTCTGCGCGGCAGTCGCACTATCATCATTTTTATAAAACGCTGTCACAGCTACTGCACGTTCCGCATCAGTCCAACGATCCATGATTACTAAATGGCAATGCGTCCACAACAATTGCGCAACGTTACGAACAACTGCCGGCTCTACAGTGCTGTCAACTGTAACGTTCAAAATTTCCCGTTTCCCTGCGCCATCCTGTATAATTGCTGCTTTTACATATAAATAACATCTATATTAGGTCCTTTATGAAGTTATACAGGTATACATTATTGTATACATTATTGTATACAAATATAAAATTGTTATACATAATCCGTAAAGTCCATATAATTAGGTGTAAATTTCTTTTGAATTAACTTACATTTATTTGACAGCATTCATTAATAATCACAAAAAAAATTTACTGTATCTGTGACTTTTTATAAAATCCGTTACTACTTCCAAACTTTTGGACGTTAGTGTACATAATGTAATTCATAACACCCGCTTAGGAAAACAACGAGAAAATTGTATTAATGCTGTAACACTCCTATATTTAAACAGCATAATTAACCAATGCCATTATTTATGGTTTACTCGTGCCAAGAAGATTAATAAACGTTATCCAGCTATATAATTGTTTGCGCGACAAATAGTGGAATTATTTCCTATTTTTAAAATTCCATACAATCTTTACGATTCCAGATTTACGCACGCTCAACCTCAATCACACGCGGCTCTATAAATGAACCGCGTACGAGGCATGTTTAAAAAGTCAGTTCCGTTTCCGATTTTCGCCATAGGTGCGTCGTAGCTCAAAGTAGGCGTGCGAATCACCTAGTCTCTCTGACGATAACTGTTTCGTCTTTTGAATGCGAGGAATGTGGAACTTATTGAAATTCACCGTCAAATTTACTAAGTTTATGCAGAAAATGCTACTAGTCACTCGATGGTGAGGAGATAGATGGGACGGTTTAATGAAGGAGGTGAAAATGTTCACAACACTAAAGAAAACCCGATTTACCGTTTCACAACCGCCGCTAAATTTTCCTCGAACTTTAGCTTCGCTATTTTACGCAGTTATGTCTGAAAAACTAGATCTTTTAAAACCTTATGCTCATTAAATGCTCAAAACTCTTGCAGACACACAAACCGTCGATTACGGTACCTTATTAAACCGTATAGTCGTTGAGGATGAGTTTTAGGTCTCCAAATAAAAGCTCTAAGTCAAAACGACGAAGAGCTTTACTTAATGTATTTAATAGCGCGAGGGGAGACAACGTTAATTTCTATTAAGAAACGCTTAAAGAACTACAAATTATCAAGTAAGTGACGAGGCTCCCACATTTACACATACTGTGAACGTGATAAACAACTCATACAGGACTTTGATCAGGAAGAATTTGATCACTCTCCTTATAGCCTGCACCTTGCAATTAGTGATTTTTTACACCTTACATATTTCCTTTCTGGTCAACAGTCCGATGATGATGATAACGAAGTAAAAGGTGTTGCAAATGCTTGAGGTCGCAACCGGTATTATTCTATAAAAACGGAATACAGAAAGTGAAGCCACGCTCTGGAAAGCTCTTGAACAATGATGGTAGCTAGACAAAGAAATACTTAAGGCATGTAAAAATTAATCAAAATATATTCCGGGTTTCCTATGTCCACTTGGAATTTACTTTTTGAGCATACCTCGTATTAAGGGAATTTCGAATTGATAACTTTATTTAAATGCCGGAAATACTAGTTCCAAATGTTTAGACGTGATATTTATTTATTTTATCTTGCCCAACAATATAATTCATAACATATCTAAAGTACATCCTACAGTTATTCTTCACGTTTTAGTATCGCTTTAGTGCTTCTGGGAGGTACAATAACAAATTCACAAGTATCGTGGGGTAAACTCCAAACCACACAAATTAATAATTTATTAATTATACCACGCGTATAATAGCTGGTCCATTAAAATCAACCCCAGGACCACGGCTACGCGTTACAAGCAACGTAGCTCCTTCGAAGTTAAGACGCCAGGAAGCCGCAGTCAAAGAATGGAAGAGGGACTTCCCGATCGACGATGTATTTAATAGTATTCCAAACGCGCGTTTAAAATCTCCGAAACCAATATGGGCTAACCCATACCCGAAACAACCAGACATCTTGGAGGAATGGAGGGAAATCTGGAATCATCGATTGGAGGGGATTATGCTTCATTTGATCCTACAAAACCTTTTAATGGCTCTAACCTACTCCGAAAAGAGTGGTCGAAGTTAAACCGTATTTAACAGAACCCACTAAATGCAAACGTATACTCTGCGAATGGGGGTTGACTGAGTTCCCAAGATGTGATTATGGCGCACCTGACCAAATGCTCAGTGAAATAATACGAGAGTATCCGAAAAGGAAATATAATGGGTCCATACAAGGTATTCATGAAGCTATACCCCTGTGGTCTTGGAGTGGCTGGCTGGACATGGACTATGATGATCAGTGCTCAAACCACACCGATAATTCAAATGTTTATATACCAAGGAAATGTAGATAAATCTGTTGCAACATCATACGATAAAGAAATAAATTAGCCGACTATTGTTGGAGTGTCCAAAGGTACTGCCAAACCAAAATACACAGTAGAAAGTGCAGCAAATGAAAATTTATTCCCTAAATGTTGTTTGTGTTTTTACAAGTGTGTTTGAAATTTTTTAATAATTATTGACATTGCATTTAAATAAAGAAATGATTTATTAAAATTTTATACTTTGCTTAGATCTTATCAATTCTTAAATAACCACTTAGCCGCATTAGAGATTCTTCAGAGAACATAGTATAGCATAGAGTTAAACTTTGACGTAATACACAAAACTAATTTTCGGATTCCGCACACCCAAATTAGTAAAAAAAGACGAATCTTATCTAGAAGTCAGCAAAAATTGTGTTTGGCAATGTTGTACAACCATACAGTCCTAACAAGTTTTAAGAATTACGACATATCTCGCTAAGTATTGATAATTCAATAAGAATACGCCGCCCGGTTAGTCTTAAGACTCCGATATGAATGCAGATCTTACGCAACAACAATATACAATCATAAAAATCCATTGTATTCCAAAGGCCATTGTTTTTTTCCTAATCGATTCAGTGAAATTGGATAGTTTGCATGATAAATAAGAATACCAGACGTAACAAACAATACAAATGCGCTACGTGCGATACGAATATCCATAAAACAATTAAACATGTTAGAACAGCTACGGTAAAATCCAGAATATATTTTTTCTGACGACATATGTGTACGAGCATACATATGTATGTGTATACGATACCCTTTTTGGGACACACGTGCTTGCTAGTTTTCCTACAATATATTTACAGAAAAAAAAAGTATAATATCTTGGTAAACAAACACATAAGCATTATTTCATTCAGCGTTTAAAGAAGAAACCCACTGTTATAGTAAATGTTTCTTGGAAGCTAATCTATGGTTATTATTTATATCTTGTAACAGTAAATAGTCTCTAATTATATAATGAAAACAATAAGAAATACGAGATTGTATAATAAATATTTCGACAACTTACTTTTTTGTAATAGTCAAATATTTGTATATGAAATTAATTAACCTAAGCCCCAGATTTAAACTGAGCTCTCAGTCTCACTCTTACATATTCTTTTTCCTATTCTTGCATTCTGTTGCCAATAAGCACTGTACTTTAGGTTATATTTTAAGCATGTAGCCTAAAAACTCGATCTTTTTTACGTTATTTTTTTGCCTCTTATATTCGACCTCGCGAAATACCAATGGTAACATAGCCAAGGGGTATTTAGAATGAAGGTAAACATTTTTGTTTACTCTCCGGTAAAAAAATTCTACGAGAAACTTCTTTTCCTCTGGATACCTGTTGCATATTTTAAGCAATTTCCTTGATATAAAACGGAATATTTTATCTTTATGCGTAACTTTGATATTTGGTTTCTGTAATGTATCATGTAATTCCTATATTTATTAACACAAAAATAATTTCTTTCTTTCAGAGGATAACCACAATACTGCATATTAAAAAAATGTAACGTTTTGCTTAAAATAAGAAGATGAATTAAAAAATATGTAAGTTCCCAATAAAAACGTGACTTTAATATTCGGTTTTTGATGAAGAATAGTATTTTAGACAGTTTTATATTGTCTTGTGGTATGTAACAGTCAGTACTTGCAGTGTATTACTTAAATTAAGATATTGAGGGTTAAGTTATATAGTTTATTGAAGCTGGAGGATAATGCCAGGCAAAGAAGATTAAGATACGATTATAAAGAAATTGCTGAAATATGCTGAATATAAGTAAAAGTGTATACGACGTTGTAAAAATAAGGGAAGAATTAAATCCAAGAAATACAAAGGACAACCATACAAGTCATGTAAAGCTTTGTGCCTGAAAAAGAACATTTGCACGCATAACTTTTCCTATTTAATCAAAAGAAAAAGGCTGTTGAAAGTCATCGTTTGCTGGTAGAAACATATGGTGAATACGCTTCCTCGATTAGAACATGTGAGATATGATTTCGACAATTTAAAAGTGGTGATTTAAATGTGAAAGGCAGTGAGCGCTTTGGTAGACCACAAAAATGCGAGGACGAGCAATTGCAGGAGTTATTGGGTGATGAGCCAATTAAAACTCAACAGTAATTATCGGAAGCATTACATGTATCACAAGAAACAATCAGCAGATGTTTACAAGAAATGAGAAAGACCAATAAACTCGGTAAATGGGTCCCACGCTATTTAAATAAACGTCAAGTAGATAATCGTAGTCACCTGTGAAATGCTGCAAGGCCAAATCGCTTCGGCAAGAAGACCATGGTGCTTCAACACCAAGGCCAAATCGCTTCGGCTTCTGGTGGAACCAGAGCCGTATTATGTATTATGAACTCTTGAAGCCCATTGAAACTGTAAGTACAACAACACGCTATCGCCAAGAAGTGATTAAACCACGTATTAATAGAAAGACGACCGGAATGGGCCAGAAGACATGGCAAAATGATCTTGTTACACGATAATGCGCCGTCTCACACAGCAAAACCAGTGAAAGGCACCTTGAAATCGCTTGCATGGAACATCCTTCTGCACCCGTTATATTCCCCGAACCTAGCGCCATCTAGCCTCTTCGCATAAATGGGGTACATACAGGCTCGCAGAGCAGCACTCCAGCAATTTCGAGGAAGTTGGAAAATGGCTCGACGAATGGTTTAGTCCAAAAAGCAAACAGTTTTTTTGGCATGATATCCATAAATTACCTGAAAGATGGGTGAACTCTGTGGAAACCGGTGGCCAACATTTTGAATTTCCCTTGAAAATTAGGTGTTTCTTCTTACCACAAAAAAAAACGGAAAAAACTTATGCATACACCTGGTATTAATGAGCGCAACAGAAACAAAAGGTTAGAATTCGAAGAAGGACCCACGTTGGTGGGGTGATGTTATTTTTACGGATGGAAGTGAGTTCAATGTTTTTGGATCCGCTGGAGGATGAATGGTATGGAAGAGAAAAAAAATGAAGAGCTGAATTACAAGAATTTAAAACCTATAGTGAAACACGGCGGCGCCCATGTAATGGTATGGGGGTGCATATCGGTTGCTAGGCTTAAGGTTTTGGTCTTTATAGAAGGTAGCCTCAATAAAGCAAAGTATTTCCATAACTTAAGGCAATATTTACGAGAAAGCGCAGAGAAATTATGAGTATTACCCACGTTAAAATTTTACGAAGACAATGATCCAAAACATACAGCATGTATTGTCCGTCAATGGTTACTATATAATTATCCACGGGTTATAGAAACTCCACTCCAGTCGCCAGATTTAAACCTTATCAAGAATTTATGGGAACAATTAGATCACCAAGTATTAGTTGAATTAAAGTACTCTGAGAGAAATAGAACCAAATTAATTCAGATTATACTAAAAAAAAAATTATATCTGATAGTCCGACACCGCAAGGTAGAAAGAACATAGGATTAAAAAAAAAAAAAAGGTCAAACCGTTTTAGAACAAGTGATGAAACAAAGAGTAGAGTAACCTCCTTGCTTCGTCATAATTTTTGTTTAGTGTAGTATAAAAGGGATACATACTTGTGCATGTTGTAGAAACCGAATATTGAAGTAACGCCAATGTCATATCATCATTCATTTATTAAACAAAATTATTATTATCATTTGAAAGAGAAATATGGAATTTTTGATAAAATAAAGTAATGAAGTGATGTATTACAGAAACTGAATATTAAAGTGACTCATTGTATATACATACATATATGGATGGAATTTAACAATAGACATGTATATGTAATCACAGGTTTTGTTAAGGACTTAACATTGTTTTTGTGTTTTATCCACTCTTTTTACTACTTTATGTATTTCATATTATTTTATCTTCTTTGATTTTTATTATTTATTTATTTTGCTCTCTTAGAATATATCCAATTTTATTTTAATATGTATGTACATTAAGCATTGTATATGTATGCAAACCGGCCATTCACAATACTCTAGCTAAACGTGCCTAATTTAAAAGTCATTAAGTGCAACGTCGTCGAACAAGTAATGGGAGTTTTCTTAAAATTTAATATACACAAGCACAGGCAGTCGTCTTCCGCGCGACGGTCGAGGTATTAGCGATCGTGCACTCTCGGTCACCTTTCGTACCTCATCGTAACGTATACAGTAACGTCGTCGGATGATTATTGGAAGTTCCTAATAGTTTCTAGTTTTAGCGGGAATCGTCGAGGACGTTGTCGTCTATACATTTATTTCTGGCGGGAGTCATTCTGGTAAGGTTGTCGGATCGCATGTATAGATTTCTTTAATAAGTACAAATTCTCGATTTTCTATCATTGTTCATCGAGGCTACTGTGTCCGTTGTCGTCTATACATATTTTTAGTCTTCTCTTAAGTTTGTGTCGGAAATCATTTTGGTATGATTGTCGGCGCTCATGTATAGACTTCTTCTACAAGTACGATCACTCCGCTTCTTGTTGACGGTCGTTGCGGCCGCAGCCCGTTGTCTTTTGTACGTTTGTTCGATCTTTTGTCGTATCGGGAAATTTTTTCATTTAGTTGCTCGTCGTAGCGGACGAGTTTCACGGACCATTTTTCTTATGTAATGTCGGCATCATCGCTCCGTTTTACTTGTCGGTGCGCATTTCGCACATTTGCTGGCTACTGGCTTTTTCCCTTCTTTGGGGCGCAGTAGCAGAGAGCTAAAGATTGCACATAGCGTATTATTTCAAACGAGAACGCCTGGGTAGCTGTCACATTACTTTCGTTTTGAGATCGGCTATTATCGCTACTGTCGCCCTCGACCAGGCGTTCAAGCTCTAAGAGATAGGGTGAGTTCCCCTATAAATGTGAAAATAACGAATGTATTTGGTTCAAGTACAAATACATGCCAATGATACAGGGCCAAGTGCCTTAGGCAAATTTAAAACAAGGAAAATATATTAGGCTCCCGGAAAGGGACATATAAATAAGCATAGCACCGAGGTGCGCTTATAAATTTAAGAAATAAATAGGGTTGGCTCCCCTATAAAAAGGTAGTGGTGCATGCAAACAGATAGAGGCATTAGTACATGCCTCTAACAAAGCATATAAGAAACATACATATACACATGCTAATGTACATTACATGTATAAGAGAGCTCGAATAACTGCAATTATTGCAAATATATATATCTTACGTACATCGTAACTATACATAGGCAAGAATGGAAACCGTGTACACATTTTATTTTTTTAATATATTTTTGCGCATGCGCATTGAGTTTCACTGTACAACCTTTCATCTAGTAAATAAGCGAACATACTCTACAAGTAAGTATTGGTCAAGTAATTCAGGAATTTACGAGCAGGCTACAGAGGCGCTGTTCTTCAAACCAGGAGAACGTAACAGGTTTAAATTGCTTATTACAACAATATTATATCAATATGTGGTTTCTTCTGATCTAAAAGTAATGTACAGTTTTTAAAAATATATACACCCAGAAAAAGTTAAACCGTCACATCATAACGACGCCAAAACGTAGTGAATAAAAACATGTTTTTCCCTTTAAAAATATCCAAAGAAGAAAAACTAGTATTCTTTTAGTATAAGTCGGTCTTATTGATGAATAGAACAACATCCTAAATGACATAGCAGTATTTCATGAAGCATTTGCAGCAGTTTACGATACACATAAATAAATAGTTATACTTTCCTACAAATAATCCGACGCAAATAAATTAAGTCGTAACATCTCGGTGAACATCTAGAAGGTGTGTAGCTGTCATTCAACTTTTATTTATAGCTCTGTACTATTTCACTTAGTTATCCGTGCCAAATCTTTCTATTTTCATCTTTTTTACATATACCGGACAAGGTTAAAGTAAGTAACACCCTATTCACATAAAATACATCTTTAAACTTTATCATAAGATGTGAATTCCAATTTACCAAGAAAACATGATCCTAAAGTGATATCTTTCGAGTTGAATCTGACAAATCGGTTCTTAAATCAGGCCCAACAAAGAAAATGCAAAGCAAATAGTCTAAGTATTACTTAGATGCAAAACGCAACTGAATTACAAACAATGAACTGTACATCTGCATCATTAAAATTCATGACATTGCTTTATCCGGTTCATTTTTGCTAGTGAAACGATTTAGTTGGCGTGATAACGGATTATGAGATTTTGACATGCAAATATTAGTCAAGGAGATATACAGAAATTTTCCATAATTACCTCGGAACTGTTGCCAATATTGTTATTTTTGAAGCTACGAGGTTAAGATTAAGGAAATATTTAAAACTTGCTCCAAATTTGTTTCATTCTGTGTTCCATAATGCAAATTATTCTCATACGTTTCTTTTTTTTAAATTCGGAAGGTTGCTTTAGGAAGAAATTAATCCAGGGTTCCAAGCTACGGTCTTAAACGAAGTAAAATTCTATTAAATCGCAAAAAATATTCTTAATCAGCCCAAGGCTGCCGAGAGCGTCTTATTACCAGAATGTGGAAAGAATCTAAATGAAATAATTTTGTACCGATCTTTTAGGCTTGTTATCTAAGACAAAGACACTAAATTTATCAGTGTTACACAAAATGCACTAATTCTGAAGTATCAATTTGGGTGAAGGAGCAAATGTGACACAATGAGGCAGGTGCACAGAACTTTGGGTGTATATTAGTGACCAGGACAACAAACAACATTATCCCGTTGTAACACATGGGCTGAAAAGTCCCGGGCCTAACACATAGACGACGCTAGTTTTATTGCAATCACCTTTCTCTCAGTTAGTACTAACCCTCAAAAGACAGCTGTTAAAATTTCATGATATTCTATTCATTAGTTTGTGAGTTATTGTGCTAAGCGTCACGCTACTTTTGTTATTTTCAAAACAATGGATCAAAAACAATTTCGTGTTTTAATTTTACACTGCTTCTTGATGGGAAAAAAAACCGTTCAAGCGAAGCAATGGCTTGAAAAGTGTTATGGGGACTCCGCTCCATCAGAAACAACAATAAAACGTTGGTTTGCTGACTTCAAACGTGGTCGTAGAGACACCGATGATGCAGAACGCAGTGGACGCCCAAATGAGGCGGTAACACCAGAAAACATCAAAAAAATCCACAAAATCGTTTTGAATGATCGAAAAGTGCAGTTGCGTGAGTTAGTGGGTTAGCTGACATCGTAAAGATATCAAAAGAACGTATTGGCTTTATATTGCATGAGCATTTGACTATGAGAAAGCTCTATTCAAAGCGGGTGCCGCGTTTGCTCACTGTTGACCAAAACCAAGAACGTGTTGATGATTCTGAGCAGTGTTTGGCCATGTTTAAACGTAACAAACCGGAATTTTTGCGTCGATATGTGACATTGGATGAAACATGGATCCATCACTTCACTCCGGAATCAAAACGAACGTCATCTGAGTGGACAGCAACTGGTGAACCTCATCCAAAGCGCCCGAAAGCACAACAATCAGCTGGAAAGGTTATGGCCTCGGTATTTTGGGATGTGCGTGGTGTAATATTCATCGACTATCTTGAGAAAGGAAATACCATCAACAGTGAATATTATATAGCGTTATTGGAGCGTTTGAAGGCCGAAATTGCAAAGAAACGACCGCATATGGCAAAGAAAAAAATTTTGTTTCATCAAGACAACGCACCGTGTCACAAGTCAATCAAAACAATGGCAAAACTACATGAATTGAACTTCGAGTTGCTCCCACATCCACCGTATTCGCGAGATTTGGCTACCAGCCACTACTAGCTGTTCGCAGACCTCAAAAAAATGCTCGCCGGTAAGATATTTCGCACGAATGAAGAGGTTATCGCTGAAACTGAGACCTATTTTGAGGCAAAAGATAAATCGTTCTACAAAAATGGTATTGAAATGTTAGAGCGGCGCTGGAATGATTGCGTTGCTCTTGATGGAGATTACGTTGGTGGATAAAGCTAATTTTGAACCAAAAAAACCGTGTTTACTTTGTTAGGCCCGGGACTTTTCAGCCCATGTGTTATTGACGAATAGATAAAAAATATCCAAATTACAAAGCTAATATAATCAATTCCCACGTGTAAAACTAGTTATTTTTAAATAAAAACAAAACTAACAAAAAAAGAACATAACTAATTTGCAACAGAATATAACTATCCATAGTCATACCCTTATTGTTTTAATTTAACTTAAAAAAGAAAAAAATATTCACCAGTGGTTAAAATACATTCCACCTTTAACAGCTATAATCATGACATCGTTTGCGTGCCGACATGTACTTAAAAATCGATTAGCAACGACGGTGATTTTTTGCTCTTATCTCTACTTACAATGTAAACGTATGTACCTATGCCTTCACTTGAAACTATGTTTAAGCGGCAAACAGCTTTTAACAAAGGGTAATGCAATTAGGCTGTAGGTAGGTACAGGATTTATCCGTTGAACCAATTGATGGTGGATAGATCGCAAATTTTCTTTGGTATTAACATTTTACAGTATTAGATGTATAGATAGGGTACAACATAGGACCAAGAATATTACCCAGAGGGGCACACATTAGGAAATATAATAATAAATAATTTTTCTCCCTCAAATCTGCGTTGTTATAATAAAAAAGTTCTTCTGAGAAGTAGTCGGCTGACGTTCTCCGTGTGCAACATTCTCACAGCGTTTTATATGGAGGAAGTAGCCACTACTTCTGGAATTTAAATATCCCCGCTGAGAAGCCGAAAACGTCTGACCTTAGGATATCTATCTTTGATAGAGAAGCAAAACATATCGATTATATTCAGATAGGTTCACGATAGGTTGGTGTTAGATTATATTACCATCATTATACAGCTGTGGCCGTATGTATTCGCCACTCTAGTTTTGAACGTGTTACACGAATATTATTGTATCTCTAAGAAGCAGGGTCGATGACGGACTTAACCAGGTACCTGGTAATGAGGGTTTAATGGTTTATTGTAGGCCATTCTGAGTAAATTAGAAAATAGACGTAAAATTGTAATTTCTCAATATTTCTTCAGTCTTTCTTAAAAGTTGTAAGAGTAAGGTTGAGGTAGTTAGAGTGAAGATATTGTGTCTGTGATTTTGTCTGTGTAATATGATAGTATATAGCAAAAAGTAATGCCGAAAACACGCGAATTGACGGAGGTAGAGCGAGGACAAATTGTGGTGTTAGAAAAGCAAGGGTTGTCGGTGTCTGCTATTGCCCGACAAGTGAAATGTGCGCGATCGACAGTTAGAATGACGATAAAACGATACAAAGAGAGTGGATCTTTGACAAACAAACCGATAAAGCTGGTCGAAAAAGGAAGACAACTAGCAGAGATGAGCGAGTCTTAGAGCGGATGTCTTTGCGAGACCGGAAAAAAGGGTCTAAACAGCTTTCCAGTGAGCTTTTCCGGCTACATAATGTTGCTATTTCTCCTCGCACGGTTAGAAGACGCCTTTGTGAATTAAATTTGGGTGGATACAAAGCTCGACATAAACCGCGGTTGTCTCCGCAACAAAAGAAAAAGAGACTGCTGTGGGCTAAAAGTCACCGCGACTGCACCATTGATAATTGGACCAATGTTATGTGGACGGATGAGTCAAATATTGAGGTAAGTAATGCATAATTATTGTATTTGCGATATTCTGTATTCAATTCCTGGTATCTACAGTGTTTTTATTCTTTTTAATGGGTTCCAAAATGTAACAGTATTTATGTTTTTGTTGGTAGCTTTGTGGTAAACCTGGGCCTCAATACGTGCGACGCAGGCGAGGAGAGACCTTCCATCCAGACTGTATCATCCCGACTGTCAAGTTTGGCGGGTGGTAGCATAATGGTGCATGAGTGCAACAGGCGTCGGAGAACTGTTCGTCTGCGAGGGCCGAATGAACAGTCGGACGTACATCGACATGTTGGAAGAAGTTCTGGAACCGTGTGCGTTAAAATTATTCGATAATGATGAGCCAGAGTATTACTTCCAACAAGATAATGCACTGTGCCATAAATCTCGCGAAGTAATGCGCAGGTTCGAGGAAAATAACGTGCGGGTCCTGGAATGGCCGGTACAATCCCCGGACTTATCGCTAATTGAGCATTTATGGTACATTTTAAAGCGAAATGTAGCTAAATATTCATCTACCACAAAGCAATGTTTAAAAACAAAAACATTCGAAGAGTGGAATAAAATCACCCCCGAACAGTGCTACAACTTAGTGAGCAGTATGCCCCGACGAATTCGTGCGGTGACAAAAGCCCAGGGAGGAGCTACCAAATATTAAGCAATATCTGTATATATCTGTATACACTCACAATGAAACATTTTCATCGATCAATTTTCTTTTATTTCTTATATATTCGTCGGAATAAAAAACAAAAAAAGGGTGGCGAATACATATGGCCACAGCTGTACATATAATATTTTCAGGAGTGGTACAGTCTACTATCTATCGTACATTAAAAGAATACAAAGAGAAAGGACAACCAAAGCAAACTTCCGAAAGACATTCTTTAATTGCTGATTAGGATGAAATTGTCGGGAATTCTATAGGGCAATTAGTTCATAGTTTTTTTATAAAAATGATCTTCCTACACTTGATAGAGTGCTGAATCAAGTTAAACAGCATAATGATTTCCCACAGATGAGGTGGCCAGAAGTTTCAACAAGACTGTGTTGACGTTACCACGTTATCACTGCGAACTCAATCGAGTTAGTATGGGCTCAAATAAAAAAAATTAAGTGGTAACTAAGAATATCTAATTACTATGAGAATTTAGAAATTCGGTATGGGGCCGAATTAAACAGGTCTTTCAGACAATACGAAAAGACCATGATCAAACTTGCCAAGCAATCAACCACCTTACATTCCTGTATAAAACAAGAAAACTTAAGATCGTCCTGAAAGCCTTCAAAATCAGACTCCCCGTTTCAACCAAACGAGTCAAAAGAATTGCTAACAGAGCTAGCGAAGCATTGGTCAGTGAAAGGATTGACTACCTAAAAACTACGCCAAAATTCGAATAACGCAGGAATGCGAGGAGATCGAGCAGAAGAACGGAGAAATTTATAATGAAGAGGATTATACGAACATCTGTGCTGCAGTACAAAAGAGCCACAGCAGAATAAATGGACATCTGAAAGATAAACAGCGAAAAAAGCTGGAATCAGTAATACGTCAAAAGAAAAGCAACACAGTTATCAATACTACATAGCAAATCACCTACTATGTGAAACTGTTGGCCAGTTAAGACATCATAAGTATGAAGAAAACGTCAAATTTGCAAACTAACTCTTTTCTCTATCAGCTTACGGAATACATTTTGTGTAGCGCATTATTATTAACGCGATATCAAAAAAAAACAATATCGAGCGACAAATACGAAACGGACGAAGCGAAATTGTATGTAATGTAAATACACAAAACTAATACGGCAGGAATCCGAAATGTGGTAGATAATTCCTAGAACGCAAATAATTTTCTTTTTCTCTAGAAAAATTCAAATCGCTGCTATTAATAGTTTCAATAGGTTCTGATTAATTCATCCGAACAGCGTCTTATGGGCGTGGACCCAAGGTCTCGCTGAAAATCCTCATTTCCTATAAATAAACCGCGTCGACCTACTCTCGGTTTTTACTGTACGGCTTTCGCGCACGCATACGAAAAAACGCGCTCCAAATTAACGCACATCGTGATGACGCGATCCGTTCTATCCGAGCGGTTAGCAACAGCCCATTGAACTTTCGGGCGGCGGCGTCGGCCGCACCGACGGGATAAACTTTCGCGTTGCGTTGGGAATGGAGACGCAGCACGAAAATAGCTCGCGAGATGCTTAAGACGAGACGCAGCGCCCGCCGACACAAGTGCAACCGACGCTCGTCGACACGGAGAGCATAGGCGAAACGATACGCGGCTGTTTTATTATGGCGAATCGCCAGCGAAAACGTGATGAGTGATTGTTCACGCGATCGCTCGCTGGTGATCCATTTTTAATTCGCGCAACAGACCGGCTGCAGACGCAGTTTAAGCATGCCGTCGATAGAATTCGATCGGTGTCTGGCGTTGGCTAGTCGCGATAGGCGATGGCGGAGCACGTTGTATATACAGGAAAAATATTATATTAATTCTTTTACGGGATTGAGGTATAATTGCTCGCGCGCATTGCGAGCATTTTGGGACTTCTCTGGACAGGTCTATACCTAGTGAAAAGCTGCAAGCTGTGGATTGCATCCTGGACGATTGAAACTGGAAAGGACTCCAGCTGTGGGCGTACATAAGCACAAGGCCGCAGCACAGATTTGTTAATATATTCGGCGACACGTCATAGCTCAGCCGAAATAAAATAAGCGTGGTATCCGTTTTCCCGCTAAAGCTCAGTATTATATCGCTATTGATGATAAGAACGAAACACTATTAGCTTACGAAGTTTAATACTAGATTCAACGCTACACTTGTATTTGCGAAGAAGAAAGTAATAAGACAATACTCATTTGATAACTAAAAAACTACATCTTTAAGCATACAAATAACCTCTTACGTGCAGAATTTGATTTCGTATTATTCTTTTTGACAACTGCGGTAGTTAAGAAGTATTTGAGTTTAGTTATTAATTAAAAAATTTATTAGTTCTGTTGTCTAGAGTTTGTTTTTTTTTGACTTACTACTGGTGTGAATTCGATTAGTTGAATTGTTGAATAGTCACATTTCCTTTTAAGAACTCGTCGATATCCTAAAACTAAGCATGGTTTTAATTGGCGTTAATTGTTACTTGAGGTGTTACCTAACATTTCAGGCATGTACTAATACCAGTGGAAGTCATAAAGTTAAACCATTGGTTGTGCGAAAAATCCTAGGGTTTTCAAAAAAATATTCTCTTCCTGTATAGTGCACAGGAACTGCTCCAAAAATTAGTTTGGATGACGAAGTCAATTTTTAAGGATGGGTTTCATAATCCTTTTGTTCCCTAAATAAGTTTATAATGTAAACTTAATTTATCAAGCATAAATCTTCCAAAGTTATTGATAAGGCATTGTTTGTTCTATTGGAAGGTTACACGTTTCCATAAACCACGCGGACACCGAAAGAAAGCACTTCTTATTTTGGGTAATGCTCCATCTAATCCCCCAATGGAAGTATTACAGAGTACAATAATGTACCTCCCGCTAAATGTGACACTCCTTATCCAGCCAATAGATCAGAATGTGATCAGACTTACAAAGTTATATTACAGAAGCAGCCTTCTTCACAATACCATTACAAATGGATCCAATTTAGAAACATAAAAAAATTCACAAAAATGCTGAGGAAAAATTTTAAATTTCAGTAATCAAGGAGTCGAGGATGATTTGTCACTTAGTATTAATGCAGCAAAAATGGAAAGGTGGTCAGGCAGAAGCTCTGGCTGAAACACATATTTTAAGCAAAATTACTGCCACATATGTAATATTTACGTATTTACATAACTTGCATGGAATGAAATAAACGCACAATTGGACAACTTTGACGAAAAAACAGAAGAAGGTGAAACTAAAGATGAAGGAACTGAGGAAAAATCACAAAATAAAATTACTCAAGGCAGTGCAATAAATGCAATGAACACATAGATTCAATGGGCACAAGAATATGAACTTAATTTGAAATAGATTCAAACGTTAAAAGAAATTAGAGAAACAACTGTAACGCAAAAAGTTGAAAAACACAAAAATTACACAATATTTTTAGAACGTATTTTTTTTTCAAATTGAAAAAAAAATAGCAATTATGAATAGGTAAATAATTATTGATTAGTCACTCCTCTTAATGTGACCGATTGTTAGTGAAAACAGTCTGCGTTTTATTTTGTTCACACTATCGAGTGTTTACTGTACTTCTACAATTCTATAAAGTTCTGTAATTCCCCGAGATTTAATGGTAATAAGGGACACGCACAAATTTTACTACCAAATAGACGTAATAGCATGAAATACATACTGTTGCAGATAAATTTAGTTTTACAATAGAATTTACCATAATAAATCATGGTTAAGAAAAGTTATATTAAAAGTGCTAGCTTAAATAGGCGTATTAGATATTAGAAAATGTATGCCTGGTTTTATTAATCAATTAGCTGTGTTGTTACTGTTAAACAGAGGCGTTAGTTTATCGCCAGATAAAAAAGGGACCTTAGAGGATGTGGCTTTAAGGACGTCAGTGAGTCGCAAGCAGCTGTTATAGAACATTTTAACGGAAAAAACTTTAGATTATTTTTACAAGGGTATCGAATTAATCGTTGTAATAAATGTATAGAAATTAGAGGAGATTACATTGAAAAATAAAATTTCTTATATTGTTCCAAGTTTCTTTTTTCCATATCAGGCCGAGTATTTATGGCGCCTACCTCGTATATACTATTTTGGAATTGAAAGATGAATAGCGCATTAAAACTAAAATCTCCTAGATGCCCACATAATATTGAAATTTGGCAAAAAGTAAACTAAAATATTTATTACTAAAGTTTCGTGGGTTAAATTTACGTAAAGACGGGAAATATGCTTAAAAAATACCACATTTGTTAACAAGCAGACTAATTTGAATTACGGATGCCAGCACTAATTCAGGTGTAAAATAGCTAATTCTTAGTTAACGATAATAATATTGAAAGACTGTATTTCGTCAAGTTTAAACCGAAATATGGAAAATCGCAAACTGAAAATTCCCTTTTTTTTCATTTTTTACAACTTCACAACAGCCTTCTATTAAGTAGCGTCACAGTAACACTATTTTATTCTAATACTAGAAAGATTTTATTCCAGTGCAAGAGCAATCTTTTAGAATTATAATCCGACTTTTATGCTAAAAATTGGTATTACTAAAAAAATGTTATGGAAGCACCTAAGTGAAAAATGTTGTGCACGAAAATTACTGCCGATGTATGTAAAAACATATTCCTAGAGATTGAGCTATAACCTCGGGGAAACTCCAAGTTAATTCCGTTTACTTCTCTTTCTCTAAATTGATTACCCGCCATAATAAACCTTTGATTCTAACTCCTACACCTTTCAGATATCGTACCATCATTGTAGTAGATCCCTGTCTATTTACATTTGATTTCATTTACCTTGGTCTTGCCCTTTTGACACATAAAGTACTCTTCATTTAGATTTTAACGCAATACCTCTATTTAGTGCGAAGTAACCTAATTTCTATGCTTATATTCTAGCAGGTCAGTGTATATATGTAGAAACGTGAACAGCTTATTAACACCGTTGCGTATTCGACGCGACGTATTTTTACCCGATTTTGTAGCATTCGCACGCACATTCTCGCTGGATGAATCACGCAACGAGCTTATAACATGATCGTCTACGGACGTCGTCCATATGTATGATTTTCAATTCGCCCGTGTATTTAAAATTCAGTTCGGGCGACTCTGACTTTCGATTTTTAAAATAATGGGTATATAGGATAGGATCATCGTCATGACATCACCCTATTTCATGTACATTGCGAAATTGCTGTGATCAGTAGTTCAAAGGCGTAAAATTATTATGGTATACGCACGCTATATGGAACATAGGGCCAATACAGATTGGCATGCAGGCGCCGTGCCGCCTATATAAGTATACAATGCTTGAATAGATATTGTTGCAGAATTTTTGTTAAAATCTCGTTATCTTTTCTTCACGGAATGTTAAAGAAAGCAAAACTTGACAACACTTAACAGTTAAGAGAGTTGGTTTGGGACTTGCGTAGAATCAAAATCCGCAACCAGATAGCAAAGTCCTGTTATAGAATTTAAATACCTACCAGCCAGTATACTACCACTACAATATCGCGTCGATTCAATTTTCAACCAATAATACATAACAAGTCAATTTATTTATATTGAGGTTACATCAAAATATACATAATAAGAAGGAAATTATTCAGATTACTACAAATCATTACATGCTATAATACCAACATGAAAGGAAACAATTCAGACAAAGTCTGGTTTTAGAATGTCTCTATGCATAGTGAATTAAAGAAAAAAATAGTACATATGTTCCCGGAGCAGGTTAAACTAGCATTAGTACAAGCTAGAACAGAATATTGGATACTGTATAGAAGCTGCAGCAATAAAAAATAGGATTCAAACTATAACAAACATTACAATATGAAGCATTAGTTAGAGCTTAACAGTTGTCTGTATTTAGTCTTGAATGACATCACAATAATGCAGGAGTAAGCAAAGGCAGCAGAATTCATAATGTGGCCAACTTTTTGTGTGTATCAGTCCTACAAGTAACCCTTTCAGAAAGATGCGGGGGAACCAGACTGGTCAATACCTTGAAATAAAGGCATGACGCATGCAGTTCTCTGCGGTTCGCCATACTAAGTCATCCAGTCCACTACAAAGTATAATAAATCCTTTCCCTTCTTCCAATCCCATACACAAACCGCAAACACAACTTCTGCAGCATTTTCGCGCGATTAGAACATATGTCAAATAAGGACCATAAATAGAGCAAGAATGATTAGATAACGATAACACTAGGGAATTGCATAAGAATATCTTCATTTTCTGATAAAAAAATGGCTTGTTATTATATAAAGCCCTCGACTTAGAGTAAGAAGATCTTAGTAACTGTTTAATATGGTAAGCTTAAGTTGGGATCAATAATCAACCACAATATTTTGGTCGTATCAACTACTGGCAAAGCTAGACCTCTGATAGTAATTTTGAGGTCATCAAAGGTTTGCTGGTGCACAGCGTTTCCGGAGCAAGTTACGTTCGGAGGAGGTCCGGCGAAGCATTTTTCCCAGAGTGTATTTTACCTACTATTAAACAAGGCGGTGGAAGCATTATGATTTGCTGGTGTATGTCTGCACAAGGTGTAGGGGAAGTCCATGTGTGTGAGGGCCGCATGAATGGGGCACGCTACATCGGGATGTTGGAACAGGTTCTCGAACAATGCAAGACAATGCCTCTTGCCACAAGGTTCGAGCTGTAATGGAATGGTTTACTGATAACCAAGTGAAGATTTTGGACTGGCCCCACAATTGCCTGATCCCTCACCTATGGAAAATCTATGGCAAATATTGAAGAACAGGGTTCGTAAACACAACCGTGCCTCTAAAGAAGCCCTAAAGCAAACAGTGTTTATGGAATGGACGTCTATTTCTCCAGAAACATGTTAGAAACTGGTAGCCACTATGCCTAAAAGAATTAAAGCTGTAATAAAGGCTAGAGGAGGCAGCATTAAATACTGATTTATTTAATAAAAGAACCGTATAAACTGAATTATGTTTTTTTTTAGTTTTGAGATTCTCGTGTTATCGTAACGCTGCAGCTGTATTTATGTTTATATATATATATGTGTGTTTTGGTATGGATTTATGTAAATGTAAATATTAACCAAGTACCATTAAATAATATTAACGACTCAAACGTGGTTTTATTTCGAAATTAAAAAAGAAACACAGGTAGCCAAATACTTATGGACGGCAGTATACGTAGCATGCACTAAATTTCCTCCATAATCCTCCTAATAGGAATTCCGAGAGCGTATAGTCCATGAAACGAAAGTGGTTTATTTGTATTTCCCCGATGGTCACTGGACATTATGAAAACGGAAGCACGTATATATGTAAACAAGATATGTAGATCGTAAAACGGATGAATTTCACTACTGGCCGAGCGTGTATATGTATCGAGTGTTAAAGTGCATCGATTTCAGGTTGTAAAACTTTATTAGCTACGTCTCCATCATTTCCGTAACATCAGCGATACATTATTGTACATAAAAGGGCGACATTATTTAGACACTGTAACGTTCCTTTTCACTGCGATTTTAAAAGGTTTTAGCTAAATACAACGAGCTGAAAATATCGATTCGTTGAGATAAATTTCCCTAACTAGTCTCTCATGCTTTACTAATGATTTGATTGATTTTAATCACCCAGGAACGTAAACAATTTCGAAATGTATACGCGAATAGGCTTCCCTGTGTCAGGTTCATATAGTTGTAATAAAATTAGGAAATTTAATAAAACAAACTTGAGGTAATTCTCCAAAATCTAACGCAAAAGTTCCTTTTCGCTTTTAAATGAAATATGCAAATTGATAAAATTAAATTCAATTATACATACAATCCACACAATGAACTTAATTTCGATTTTCCCTTTTAGTATGTAATTATTCCCTCTACGATGAATCGCGAGGGATTCAAAAAAGGTTGTGCGCTAAATTCTTAATAAAGAATATTCGTGATGTATGTTATCATAAAAATGTGTCAAGAATAAGGAATGAATTGAGAATTTTGACAAAAGAATTCCTTTCACGAAGGTTATCCTCCTTATTTAAAAATACAGTAGACGCTCGATAATGTGAACATCGAGTAATGAAAATTCGGAATAACGTGAACAACATTGAACGCCGTATAGTGTGAACACAATACAGCTTGATGCCTAAACACTTCCCTCAGTATCTATATGACCGTTAAATCGCTGCTTACTACGTCATGTCGTATCAAATAAAGTCAAAGTGCTTAACACCCCCTAAAAAAAAGCGGGTATAATTGCAGAGTTAAAAATGGTGCAAGTGTAACAAATTTATCAAAAAATGCGAAATCCACGATTTGTAAAATAGAAACTGGAAAAGAATAATAGTACGTGCAGTGGCTTATACTTATACAGGACCACGGACGAAGAACCTTAAAGGGATCTAAACATCCTGAAATGAAGGAAAAAATGTACAAATGATTTTTGAATCAAGGAAATAAAAACATTATGGTCAGTGGTGATATGATCAAAGAAAATGCAAAACCATCGCATTCGTAGATGATGAAGAATTTACTGCAACTGATAGTTGGTTACAAAGATTTTAAAAAAGATACGGGATTCGCCTTATTTAAAAGTTGATCGTAAAAAATTATCATCGCAGCCAGAAGTAATTGATCCATTTAAAACCCAGTTCAAAAATGAAATAGAGTAATTGGAAATTATAAAGTGTTGATGAATCAGCTCTGTATTGAAAGCTCCTAGCAGCGAAAACCTTTGATTCATCTGAAGGGAAGACTGCTCTAAGTAAAAAAACATAAGAAACATAACGACTAACATATTTGGCATGTACTAATGCTAACGCATAAAGTTAATCCCATTGGTTATTGGTAAGGCAAAAAATCCTAGAGTTGAGAGAAATGTTTGTGTTCCTGTGGACTATGACTGCTCCAAACTAACTTGAATGACTTCAATTTTTAAGAATGGGTTCCGTAATACTTGTGCAAGTTTTGTAAGTTTATAAAGTAAATTTGGTTTATCAAATATGAGTTTCCCAAATTATTGATAAGTATTTGTTTGCTCTATTGGAAGGTCACACGTTCCCAGAAATCAAGTGGACACCCAATAGAAGAATTACAGAGCAAAGATGGGCAAATTACAACACTTTACCTCCCATCAAGTGTGGCACCCTTTATTACAATAGTAGCTGTCTTGGCAATATCACTGCAAACGAATCCAATTTAGAAACATTAAAAAAATTGACAATAAAAGATGCTGTTACAAATTTGATATATGAATGGAACCGATTAGGTCCAACAATAAGTGCCAAATGCTATGGAAAAATTCCAGAGTTCAGAGGTGATTTGCCACTTAATGTATTGCAGCAAAGGAAAGATGATCAGGCAGAAGCTCTAGCTGAAGCACATTACTATCCGATGTTTGTGCTTAATGTTGATGTATTTACACAACTTTAACTACTATAGGTATATATATATATTTATTTTTAGATTGGACTGCATGGAATGAAATTCACACACAATTAGACAATTTTGACGACGAAACAAAAGAAGATGAAACTAAAAGCGAGGAAACTGAAGAAAAATCACAAAACCAATCCAAGACAGTGTAATAAATCCATCAATTCAATGGGCAAAAGAATATGGGCTTAATTTGAAATATATTCAAATATTAAAGGGAATAAAAGAAACAGGGGTAACTCAAAAAGTTGGAAAACACAAAAAACAAACAAAAGTTACACAGTATTTTTAGAAAAATATACAATTATAAAGTTTTTAAAACGTTTTACATGATACCAATATATTACGAAGAAACAACTGTGTTAGTGATAAAACCTTCACTTCTTTTGTCTTCAATTTCTATTGTTCTCGTAAATAATTTTTACAGAAGACTTCACAACCTTTAATTTTCAGCCCCTTAAGGAACGAATTCTATTACATCATTTTATATTGTCTAATTAAATAATTGTGCCGTATTAATTATACCTCGAGATTAAGAACATCCAACAATAATAGATCAATTCCGAAAACGCCTTGCGGCTATGTTTGGTTTGTCCTTTATTAACATTCTAGTCGTGCGAAGAAGGTCTTTCAACCTTATTCACCATTCTCAAGCAAAATATTCTCCTTTGAATATTAAAATACCCGTTATCTCTTCCATAAAATACAGCAAGACGCAACTTGAAAAGAGCCTGCCGTTAAAAGGAAAACCTATCACACTCTTCTTTCATTCAAAGGCGTCCTTTTTCGAATGATAAAATAATAGACCGTTTAAATACATGAAGTTCCCGGTAAGTATTTGTATTGAGCTTGAGTCTTTCGAATAGTATTTCGATATAAAGAACTTCTAGCATTATCACGTTTAAGCTAGTTTTCTTTCTATCGATTATTTTCAACTTTTATATGCTTCAGAAATTAGGTAGTTACAGGAAATTATTTAAATGTAGACTAAGGATTATCGTTTCAAAGAATACCATCTCTTTAACCTTATTATATCCAGCAGTACAGACAAAAATACTATAGAAATGCACTAAATTAATATCAATTTATGATTTTCTTATTAATGTTTGTTTTGGTCGTATTAGTTTGAATAAAACTGCAATTAGCATACACATCAAAGTATGCTATTCCAAAAACAATAGAAGATAAAGAAGATTACAGTAGCAAAAGAAACCTAGTAAAGAAATCTGTAAAGGAAGAGAAAAATAACAGAAGCGTATAAAGTGGACCACAGAAAATTTTGGACAAGAATAAAAAGATTAAGAGAAATAAAAGATAAGATATATCGACGTCATACAGGAACATAAGACATACTAGGAATATGAAAATGGAATATATTGGATAATGGAAAAAAATGAAGAGGAAGCAATTAAATTGGTACAGGCATTTCGTGAGGATGAAGACAGAATTAGAAGAAAAATAATGGAGATAGGACATCTAAAAAAGAAAAGAAGCAGAGGAAGACTTAGGAGGAAATTAATGGATCAAATAAGGAAAATAGAGGAAAGGGAAGAAACATAGAAGAAATGAAAGCAATGGCAAGAAATAGAAGGGAGTGAAGAGACCGGAATCCTCCTCCCAGACCTGAAAACGCATAAGAATATGAGAAAGAGAAGAAGAAGGGATTTACATACAAAGGAACTGTTAATATTGCTACTATTATCTGCTTTATTATCAGTACATCCAGACCAGTATAATCCACAGGGTTCAGCGTCTATTGTAACCGCAATATTTCTTTCTGAAACTAAAGAAATGGCAGCGCTTAACCTTTTACTAATAGTTCAGTAACCTTCCTATACAAATTCGACATCCTATGCGTACTAGTCGCGTTGCCGTAGCCACTAGTAGCATTTACATCAGACAAACGTAATTTATGTAAGCGCAAGAAGAATAAAGAACATGCAGACAATCGAATAAAAAAAAATTTAACCGCGAAACCGATTTAAGATAATCCATTGGATTTACCGCATTTAAACCACTCGTATTATTAACATCATAATGAGCAGATAATGGCATACAACAATAGAAGCACCGCAGATAAAATACGGAGTCGATTTTGAATACGCGTCGAAAATTTCGCATGACGAAAATAATCAAGGCAACATCGGATATGATGGATATCTAATTAGGATATACACTGAATTTCGGAAGATGGATCTTTCCGTTAGCGAGCATTGTTTTATTATCTGCAAAAGTTTGTATTGCGCCCCATTTTATTATAATAAAAACCATATGTTTCTGTGTTTTATACATCGAAAAACAAAAAATAAATATTGATTCTTTACAAATGAAAACTGAATAGTTTTTATTCACTTGTCTTACAATTCTATATTCTACTTTCTATATTTCTCTTTAACCTACTTCAAATAGCTCTCAAAACGTTCATCTAAAGTTTAATTTATCTCGCAAGTGATAATAATGCCTAATTAGAGCCTTCTTATCGATCGAAAATACCAGTTTACTTACTAGTTGAAACCAAAACTAAATAAATTACCTCGGAAATAAATATTACTTTCGATCAAATTCCATTGTCCTATACAAGTGTTCGATGAACTCACTCCAAATCGTAGATAATTGAGGTATTTTTAACTACAATTCCGTTGTGTCTCTTAATCTTCTTAAACTCAATATTCGTAACTTGAGAAATGCATTAAACATGGAAGAATTTAAATAAATTTTATTTATTTTCTACCAAAATTAGTAATAAAGAACTCCCAAAAATACTCCTAACACCTACCCAAAGTATATGTCAAGATGCAAGATGGAAATTTGCAATAATGGTTATTTGTGCTAAAAGAACCTAGTAAGATAGCTAATGAAACAAGCAAACTAAAGAACTAATCAAAAACTAGCTTCAAAGTATCAAGTTAGATTTATGTTATGGTAGTAGTCGTAGTAGTGCAAAAAATTGTAGACCTCCTGCTTCCCCAAAGAACGTAATCCAATGTCGTATTTTGTAGACAATAAACAACCGTATCATATTAAAATCATGGAGACAACACTACCCAATTCTTACAACAAGGGCCTTGATGTTTTTCAAGGCAGCATCGTCGAGCATATGCTGTATATTGTGTGTTTATCACAAACTTTCAATTCGAGAGCAATCCATTGCCTGTTATATACAGTGGTGGACAAAAAAAAAGGTGTGAAGTAATTTTTAGTACATTATATATTATATATTGCATATTATTTAACACAGACGACATCACTTGGTGTATTCGATCAATACGTCCAACGTACTTTATTATGTTATAAAGAAAGTAAGGGAAATATAGTGAATGTTTCAAGTTGTCCACCACAGTCACCCGATTTAAACCCTATAGAAAACCTTGGGGAGTATGTAAAAATTAAAAAAATAAAACAGAATGTGGAAAGCTCTGAAGAAATGCTGATTGGTATTCCAGCAGAAAAATTTGAGCATTTAATAGACTTGTTAAGGACTTAACATTGTTTTTTATATTTTATATTTTTTTTACTACTATGTATTTTATCTTCTTTGCATTATTATTTTCATTTAGAATATTACTTTAGTTTCATTCTTATATTTGTTTATTTTGCTCTCTTATATCCAATTTTATTTTAATATGTATGTACATTACGCATTGTATATGTATGCAAGTCAGCCATTCGCATTACGCTAGCTAAAACTGCCTAATTAGAAATCATTCACTGCAACGTCGTCGGATATGTAATGGGAGTTTTCTTGAAATTTAAGGTACACAAGCATAGGCAGTCGTCTCCCGCGCGACAGTCGATGTATTAGCGATCGTGCACTCTCGGTCACCTTTCGTGCCTCGTCGTAACGTGTACAGTAACGTCGTCGTAAGATTATTAGAGATTTCTAAGTTTTTCTAGTTTTGGCGGGAATCGTCGAGAACGTTGTCTATACATTTATTTCTGGCGGGAGTCATTTGGTAACGTCGTCGGACCGCATGTATAGATTTTTTTAATAAGTATAAATTCTCGATTTTCTATCATCGTACGTCGAGGCTACTGTGTCCATTGTCGTCTATACATATTTTTAGTCTTCAGTTAAGTTTGTGTCGGAAATTATTTTGGTGAGATTGTCGGCGCGCATGTATAGACCACCTCTACAAGTACGATCACTCCGCTTCTTGCTGACGGTCGTTGCGGCCGCAGCGCCCGTTGTCTTTTGTACGTTTGTTCGGTCCTTGTCGTATCGGGACTTAGACATTTTTCATTTAGTTGCTCGTCGTAGCGGACGAGTGTCACGGACCAGTTTTCTTATGTAATGTCGGCATCATCGCTCCGTTTTACTTGTCGGTGCGCAGTTCGCACATTTGCTGGTTACTGGATTTTTCCCTTCTTTGGGGAGCAGTAGTATAGAGCTAAAGATTGCACATAGCGTAATATTTCAAACGAGAACGCCTGGGTAGCTGTGACATTACTTTTGTATTGAGATCGGCTATTATCGCTACTGTCGCCCTCGACCAGGCGTTCAAGCTCTAAGAGATAGGGTGGGTTCCCTATAAATGTGAAAATAACAAACGTATTTGGTCAAGTACAAATACATGCCAATAATACAGGGCCAAGTCCCTTAGGCAAATTTAAAACAAGGAAAGTATATTAGGCTCCCGGAAAGGGACATATAAATAAGCATAGCACCGAGGTGCGCTTATAAATTTAAGAAATAAATAGGGTTGGCTCCCCTATAAAAAGGTAGTGGTGCATGCAAACAGATAGAGGCATTAGTACATGCCTCTGACAAAGCT
This sequence comes from Trypoxylus dichotomus, assembly GCA_023509865.1. Lineage (NCBI taxonomy): Eukaryota > Metazoa > Arthropoda > Insecta > Coleoptera > Scarabaeidae > Trypoxylus > Trypoxylus dichotomus. Next base: position 45,556,694 of record CM042081.1, read on the forward strand.
TCAGCGGAAGCATATAAGAGTTTAACCTTTTAAACAGAATTAAGACATAGCGTTGCAACGTACATGCTGAGGCATTACTTTATGTTGCTACCAATGAAAATACATATACAAATGCTAATGTACATTACATGTATAAGAGAGCTCGAATAACTGCAATTATTGCAAATCTATATATCTTACGTACATCGTACATGTACATAGGCAAGAGTGGAAACCGTGTAACCATTTCATTTTTAAATATATTTTTTTGCGCATGCGCATTGAGTTTCACTGTACAACCTCTCCTCTAGTAAATAAGCGAACATACTCTACAAGTAAGTATTGGTCAAGTAATTTAGGAAGTTACGAGCAGGCTACAGCGGCGTTGTTCTTCAAACCAGGAGAACGTAACAAGACTCAATGGCTAGAAGATGCGTAGCAGCCCTCAAGAATAGTGGCCATGCCACAAAATATTGAAAAATAAGCATGTAGTTTTGTATGACTATAGTAGTATTCCATTTTGTTTATAAAGGAATATTTGCCCTATTAGTACGTCCAAGATAAAAATGTATTAATTTTGTTTTTTGACAAAATATTAAAATGTGTAGTTTTCATATAATGAATTATCTTATGTCATAAAACACAAATATTTAATAAATTATCCAATATATAAACAAATTTTTAGATTATCTTCGGTGCATCTATTTTTTATTCACCACTATACATGGACGATACTACGGCACTAGTTAAAGATTACAATATACCCCAGAAATATTGTAATGATTCAAAGATTGGGCAAACAGATGACAAACCAGCATTAACGAAGCAGGTCATGTTGCCTTTACAAAGTGGCATTCTACAAATTCTAATGAATCAACTTCAAATTTTCAAAATCCGATCTGAGTAGATTCGTCTGGAAAATCCATACATAGAAAAGAAAGGATGTAACTAAAAATTTTGAATAATCATTAATAAACGAAGTATTCGTTCGTAAGAGAACCACATGCTAAATGTTAGTACTCAATTGTAGGACCAATACCTCAAACAAGTAGTCTTATCTTGAGAAGATTTCTTGCAAAGAACGTCAATATATGCGTTTTGGCTTATCTCAAGTAAAATCCTTTGGGCGTCATCGTAAGTTGTCACAGTGAAAGAAAGAAGTTGTACAGATTGGGAACAAATTTTCACTAAATCTATATTATTATACACAACCAGAAGGTCAGAAGGTTTCGCCTCTAGCGTGGTTTACTCGTCGACTTATCATGCCACTTTGGCTTCCCTCTTTTCTCCTGAAGAAGCCTAGTACGAGGGAGGCGAAACGTCGAGATCTCATCTTTTTCTTTTTTTCTGTCTACCTTCTCTCTTTCTTTCTCTTACTCTTTATTTCACCTTTTCTTTTTCACCCCCTTTTTTAATTTTTATTTCTTTTTCCTCTTATTTAAAGTGTTTAAGTAAATGTACCTACAATTTAATATTGTCTACTTCAAAGTATGGTCCCTTGAAATCCACACAGCGTCTTTGGATGTTGTTTATAGTTCCAATACCCCAATACCCGCACTACAGTCCAGACATGCCTCCATGTGATTATTTTTTTTTTCCAACGGTTAGGCGGAAATTAAAAAATTCCCATTACGGAACAATAAACAAGATCCAAAGAGTCACAACGCAGGTTATAAACAGCCTAACGGACCAAGACTTCCAGAATTGTTACCAGGAATGGAAAACATGCTAGAGACGCTGTGTGCCTTCCAAATGAGCATACTTTGAAAGGGACAATATTAAATTGTAGATAACACTTTAAAGCTAAGAATTCTTATTAATTCTGGGAGATATCTCATACTTAAATATAAATTCAAGAATTCAACGTATTCACTGAAATACTACCTCTTTCACTTGAAAAATAATTATTTTCTATTCGCCGATAATCCAGGCAAAAATAAACATTTTACAACATAATACCGCCGATTTATTGCTTTCTTTAAAAGAATGATAGTGTTTATTAAGTAGTAAAAAATGATAACGCTGAATTGTAATGACAATAACTTATCAATACGTACACGACCGTACATGCATACACATTATTATTAAGTATAATAACATGTAGATATACAGCGAAATAACGTGTGCGATAAGTGATAAGCTGACACCGCTGTTACCAAGCCGCCAACGGTAAGCAATAAGAACTAAAACAAAGGCATCTCTGCCCGCATATCTTGCTGTGGTAGCGTAGATCAGGAATATTTTACGATTACGATACACCATTAATAACGTATATACGATAGATTAATTAATAATTATTGCTCTTATTGCAATAACATTTGTGTGGTGTGTTATCACGCGATTAAAAAAATATGTGCGAATCGCAAACGTAGATGCCGTTATATTAATAGCCATTATGGACGTTTCCAATGAGAAATAACACGTTGCATTTAGTTTAGCAGAAGAAAGGAAAGCAATATCTCGTACACATCGCAAAATTGCATTAACCACTGTTTTTGAGAAAGTCAAATTTGCTTCAACAATTTCTTTTTGAAATAAAAAAGAAAGATGGCCGAAACTTTGATATAATTCTCGTTCGCAATTCTCATGTAGAATTTATACCAACCTGTTGTGATGCTTAATGACTAAATCCTAATTAACACATGGGCTGAAAAATCCCGGGCCTAACACATAGATGACGCTAGTTTTATTGCAGTCACCCTTCTCTCAATTAGTCAAAAGACAGCTGTTAAAATTTCATGATATTCTATTCATTAGTTTGTGAGTTATTGTGCTAAGAGTCACGCTACTTTTGTTATTTTCAAAACAATGGATCAAAAACAATTTCGTGTTTTAATTTTACACTGCTTCTTGATGGGAAAAAATAACGTTCAAGCGATGCAATGGCTTGAAAAGTGTTATCGGGACTCCGCTACATCAGAAGCAACAATAAAACGTTGGTTTGCTGACTTCAAACGTGGTCGTAGAGACACCGATGATGCAGAACGCAGTGGACGTCCAAATGAGGCGGTAACACCAGAAAACATCAAAAAAATCCACAAAATCGTTTTGAATGATGTGTGTGAAGTGAAGTTGCGTGAGTTAGCTGACATCGTAAAGATATCAAAAGAACGTATTGTCTTTATATTGCATGAGCATTTAACTATGAGAAAGCTCTGTTCAAAGTGAGTGCCGCGTTTGCTCACTGTTCACCAAAAACAAGAACGTGTTGATGATTCTGAGCAGTGTTTGACCATGTTTAAACCTAACACACCGGAATTTTTGCATCGATATGTGACAATGGATGAAACATGGATGAAACATGGATCCATCACTTCACCCCGGAATAAAAACGATCGTCATCTGAGTGGACAGCAACTGGTGAATCTCGTCCAAAGCGCCCGAAAGAACAACAATCGGCTGGAAAGGTTATGGCCTCGGTATTTTGGGATGTGCGTTGTGTAATATTCATCGACTATCTTGAAAAAGGAAATACCATCAACAGTGAATATTATATAGCGTTATTGGAGCGTTTGAAGGCCGAAATTGCAAAGAAACGACCGCATATGGCAAAGAAAAAAATTTTGTTTCGTCAAGACAACGCACCGTGTCACAAGTCAATCGAAACAATGGCAAAACTACATGAATTGAACTTCGAATTGCTCCCACATCCACCGTATTTGCCAGATTTGGCTCCCAGCGACTACTGGCTGTTCGCAGACCTCAAAAAAATGCTCGCCGGTAAGAAATTTCGCACTAATGGAGAGGTTATCGCTGAAACTGAGGCCTATTTTGAGGCAAAAGATAAATCGTTCTACAAAAGTGGTATTGAAATGTTAGAGCGGCAAGGACAACCTTATTTATGGCAACTGTCACAATTTCAGACGTCTACTGTCAATAGCTAATGTTTAAGAGTGCGCTTTGTGTACCAAGTCAGGCGGTTTCGTAAAAATGGATAAAATCGAATTTCGTGCTGTGATAAAACACTTCTGCATGGCTGGGAAAACGGCCACGGAAATTCCAAATACTCCATCAATTTCGGCCATCAGAATGTCGAAATCTTCAGAATGTAATGACTATTGCTAAATCCTTCTCTAATTTCAAAATAATAAGTATTTCGCCACGATGAATAATTTTCCTACAATCTAATCATCAAAATCTTCAGTGGCATACGCATTTTGACATATTTATATAGAAATTGGAGTAGAACATTTTTAGCTTAAATGAAAAAATTGGACTATGAACAATAAGAAATACAACAAATCCTTTTAATTTGCCACATTTTCAATTTTTTAACACCGTTTTGCCTACCACAAAATATCATCTTGAATTTGATTGGGAAGGTACGACAGTTTTATCCAAATGCTAGAATAAACACAGCTGTACCTTTAGAACTAAAGGTAAGTAGATAATTTATTTATCTGGTATATCATAATAAAGATATTATTTACCAAGTTAATATTGGTAGCAATTATAATTTAGAAGAAATAGAATAAAGCAGGGGTGTGCATAACAAACTGAAAAATAGAAATATATTTTCAAACAATTTTTTTTCCAATAGATTCAAGGAACGACACAATTTTTCAGCATGCATTGGTGCTATTTATTGTAACCATATTGCATCTACGGCACCACCTACAAATGATGCAGTACGCCCAGGCATTGCATTCTTTATAACAGAAAGGAATTGGCTTGAATTGCTGACAAATTCGAGTCGAATATGGTCAATCACTCCGATATTATACGAAGAGCGTATTATACATTTTCTTTTCTCTCAATTAAAATATGTATAAAGCTATTCTTTACGGATGATATAGAAATGCTCACAAAACTTTGTTCCTGTGACTCTAACAAGGATGATAACAGTTTTCGCAAGGATACAAACTATTAAAATATCACAAACAACATCGTTATAATTCAACACGTTTGAAATTAACATCCATGTTATTCTTTATAACAGAAAAGATATGTACTTGGCCTGATTGTCACTAAAACTTCATCTGTGGTGTATGAGTGAAATGTGGGAATTTTAAAGGAATTTTTATGCATGTAAATATTTATTAGTTATTAGTAATTTCCAGGTAAAACTAATGCATGCACGTTCGAGAAAATATTTAAATATACTATAAAAACGAAGGTAATAAAATATCAGTTCAAGTATTTGAGCTATTCGGATTCCATTGGACGCAATTCTAGCCGTTGCTATGTAATATCCAGCGTACCTACCGGTACTACCAGCTCATCATTTCAGTTACTACGTCAATGTGGAAGGATGCCAAAAATTTGTTAAGCATAGTTACATACATAGATGACGGTATGTTCCAATGCCAGAAAACTTTTTTAATGATTATAGGCTTCGATACAACGCACACTAATGTATTTACATTGCGCGTACCTTATGGTAAATAAAATGTCATCCGATATATTCCATTTAGAATACAGAATGCCGTTATTAAAGATGCAAAAAGGAACAATGTTTTCTTTCAATGTTAATTTACTACTCCGAAGAATCTATTTTTGAAATATGGGCTAGTGGCACGATTTAAACTTGAAAGAGTATGTCTACAAATTCCGTCCTATTCAGGCAGAAGGCATTGGTTCAAAAAGTGACTTTGATGTCATTTCAAACAGTGGTATATATTGTGAATCCACATAGATTTACAAGTAGATGTTGAACGTGTTCTGAAATCAATTCTAGAAAGATTTAAATCGTATCATTTACTAAATGATTGAGTATTTAATTTATTGGAAAATCACAAACACCTCGATGTTTTAAGTCTTGCGAAGTGTTACCAGTTAACTACACCGCAAATAAGAGAGCATGGAAAACATCAGAAATTTCAGAAAAGGGAAATAAGAAGCTAGGATCGTGATCTACAAAAACAAAAGAGAAATATAGTGTTAAATATCGACAATTGTCCATCCCATCCAGTGATAGAAAACCTGCGTGCTATAATGATAATTTTCTTTCATCACCTGTCTCGAACAACGTTATAAATTATTTTATGAAGAATGATTTCTTGCTTGGATCAAGATACGGATTTTAACTTGGAAATGAAACCGTGTTTCACAAAAAAAAACTATTGCTAATTGTTATAAGCGTAAGAAGCATACTGAGATGATGAATTACTAAAGTATTGGGATAAATATCCCGCTGGTGATTGAAATAGAGAAAGATTTTCTATGTTTTTGCCAACAGGGGAAAAAACAATGACGATTTCAAATATCACCAGTGGATCCAGAGCTACGCGGATTTGTTCTTTCGATAAAGATATTCTGCTAGTTGAAGCCTTTATGCTTAGCTTGCCGACTCACCGAGTTGAAGGTCTGAACGAAGAAGTTCACTCAGATTACGATTCAAGTGACTACCTCCCGTTAGAAACATTATGTGAAAAGCTAAATACGACAGAAAATAGTTTTTCTAATGTCCAATGACCAACACCAGATTTAATTAAGAGCAAAAGCATCTTCAGACGTAAAGCTTTGAGTTATAAATCTATTGAAGCTAAACGAAATGTTTTCAGAGCGGGCCAATTGCCAGAGTTCTGTGATAATTCTTCACAGCAATGTTCATCAATCCGCCAAAAAAAAAAGCCCAAATCTACCACATCCAAACCTTACAAAATCGAGGAGGAATGGTAGTGTGCAGCCTGCTACACAGAGTATGTGGCAGACATGCGAAGATGCTCCGAGTGTGAATATTTGTATTGTAATTGTATACCATACAATCAGCAAGAGATTATGTACTTTTATTTTAAATAAGTTTTAGTTATGTTTTTTTTTTGTTTTAAGTCATATGTGTGCTGTAAGATTTGATCCGGCCCGCGAGACATTTTGAAAAATCCCATGTTGTACCTATTTTTTTTTCATTTTATTTTCTTACTTTAATAAATTGCATTATAATAACATTCTTGTATTGTTTCAAGTCTGATATCTATCGCTAAAAATTATGAACACTGCTTTAAAATGCACTAGTTTTAGGTTATACTGTTATATGGCCCTTATTGCCAGCTGTAGCAAGTAATAAGGTCCAAAGTAAAAGTTTTAGTTTATTGTTTCTTTTAAAAGATATAAGATTTATTGTTAGTTTGAGATAAATATTTTATTTTATAATGCAAAACATGTATAGTTATTATTTAGCACCATTAAATGCTGCCAAGATCGCTCCGACTTTTTGTAAAAAAAAATATCAATCATAAGATGGGTCTTATTACAACTTGTTACATTATATGTACTTCATATTAAGAAATTGTATGGTATTTATACATATTATTTTAAATAAATATACTACTCACATGTATATATTATGTTAAATAAAAATATAGCCTTGGTCAAAAGTGTTCGGATATAAAGGACAATTCGCGGGTGTCAGCATCATCGTTATAAGCGGACCCGACTGTAGAACTTTTCAAGTGAATAATTTAATGTATTTCTTACGACAATCTTAACAATATCGCATTTGTTTTGAAATCTTGTATTACGCATGATGATCACAGCAACTAACACAATCGGAATGCGCCATCCTACAGCGATTTACGTGTACATAATTCCCTAAGAAAAACATCTAGTTTACAAGAGAGCTACAATGCACATATTGAATTTCGTTCAAATTTATAGCAAGCACATCCACATTTCCCTCAACGGAAGATTAATATTTCAGTCACTGCTGCCGAGACAAGAAGCAAAATTCAACTGGGAACACGACTTCTTCGATTTTTTGCTCGACCACCTCATGTGCGAAGACATAAATCACCGTACCTTAAATATAAACATGTCAACAATTCCAGTTAATGCGGTTATTATGCGCTACGCTCGGTCATGTCTCAAGATAAACTTCGAGATTTACATATCACTCTGTAGATTCCTACGGATAAGCTAACTAAAAAAAAAACGGTTCATCATGAAAAACATGCAGCGTATACTTCGCGTGAAAATAAACAAAAGAAATGTCCATCAACAGCGCAAGCAACGATTTCCCACGCAAAGCTAATTGTACATACGTCACAATGATCAGGGTAAAAATGAAATTTTTAGGTTTCCCTTTCCTTGAACTTGTAACTCGATTCAATAGTGGAACTTAGATGGAATGAGGAAGGTTGTTATAAATCAGCGAGCTTATCGCTATTACTGAATATATAGATTAAATAGGAAAATACAGCTTATCGATCATAGATACCTCGTATTGATATGAGTGTAATTTCAACGTTTAAAGAAAAATTTAAAAAATAATAAATGATATTGCGAAATATCGCCTTTCTAAAATTCCAACTACTTTAGTGTACTTGAGCTTTATCAATACGGTGTCTATAAATAAAATAGCTATGTTAGTATAAAATCCCAGGAAAGAGAAAAAAAAACAATGTTCCGATTATTAGCATAAATGTTAAAGAGTTTAGAAGTGAGAGTAGACTACCTTGAAATGACCACAGCATAAATATATATACATTTACATTTTAAATCGATATCATAAAGTTAGTTATAAAATAACCCATTAGATTATTGCAAACAAAAAGATTTCCAGAATACCAGGTAAATAACAACAAATAAATTGTCTCTATTTGCAAAATAACTACAAACGTGCGAAGTGCCGAACTCCACTCAATCAGACCCCCCAAAATAACACAGAACAAAAGCCTGCAAAAAAAAAAATAGGGAAATCGTATAATAATAAGGAAACTACCAAATACGTGGGTTCATTCTCGTGACAACAAAAAAGAAAATTAAAGTGTGTGTCACTGCAAAGAAAGCCGACAAACTCTAACGAGTTGTAAGTTGTAACAGCATTATAACTAAAGGATCTTTTGAACAGACATGTAGACTGTTGAGGTATCGTTAGTTGATAACGATGCCTAGTATTCAAAAGATGAATACAGTCACGTGGAATTAGAAAACCTTTAATAGGCACAGGAGGGCTACAGAATCAAATCCTGTACAAAACCAAGTAAATGCAGCTTACGTCGGTTTTCCGTATTTAGCCACTTCAACTTCCTAATGCTTTCAGGCACATGATCATATCTACCAAGGTTACAAACCAACCTGCAACCAGAAGCTTTCGTATTCAGCGTTTATCACGAAACCGCAAACGTGGTCCATAAATAAAATCGCAATAGTTAAATATTGATAAAGCTAATGACTCACGAAATCGTAACTTTAGGCTAGAAATCAAAATGTGTCTGTTGTGTTGTTGTTTTAAGAAGACATATAACATTGAATATCAACGTATAATTATCTATTTATAATGAGAGATGCTTAAGAAATTCGTCAACTTGATTCAAGAAAATCTTGCAGAAAATTTGAAAATAGGGATTCTTAGTATAAGTAAATCGCCGTTATACCACAAAACAATATTTTCTTAAAGATACTAAATACTTTTTGAATTGAAACTGCAAAAATTTTGTTTTTTTTTTAATATAAGTAAATCGTCTTTGTTATAGAAGAAAATATGCTCTCGAAAAAGGTAATAAATATTTTCTTATTGCTAGAATATTTATAATAACTAGAGAGTTGTTTGGCTATTTCCTCCATCGCTTGTTAAACTTATATAGTCCAACGTTTCGGCAGTCTTCAGAGTACACAACATATTATATGTTTTGCATTATTTCAACACCAGTCCAATTAGTTTAGTTTAGTGCCAAAGAAGGCATTAAATCTATAGTGGAAGCAACTGGTTACATTTACGTTAAAAAAAATTGCTATCGTTATAAAAGTAATATTGTCAAACGTCTATCCAGAAATTAATTAATAAATTAAATGATTTTTCTTAATTGCAATGTCATTGAACATTTTCTTAAATTAAGACCAAATGATTTACTTCGAAGAAAGAATTATTTGATTTTCTAACACCAAGGAAACATTTATTTGATACAAATATAATTTCAAGAATATCATTTTCTGATATTAAATATATTCTTAGTCTTGAAGAAAAACTATTTACTAGAATAGAGACAGATTTTTGCGAGATAATCTAATTTCTTAATGCAAGGAAACACTTCTCTGAGTATATCCATTACTTGTCGCCAATCACCAATACGAAACGAGAAAATCGACTGAGTGTCTTCTGCATAGGATTGAATACTACCGGTTTTCACAGCGTTTTGTATAAATTATGAAAAGGAGCGGTCCTAGAATTGAACCTTGAGGTACACCTGAAAAACATTCAAAGTTCACGACTTATAACATATTGTCTGCGTTCTTCCTGATAAGAATGAGCGCAGAAACAATTGTGATTCCTCAGAAAACCCATAATAGTTGCACTTAGCAATAAGCAATTAATCACAGACCGTGTCAAAAAGTTTAAGTATCTTATATATTTGTTAATTTTTGAGGCAAATGTATTTAACTTAAAAGCGCAAAGAAACAAAGTCTTATAACCTTGAAACTGTAATAAATTGGTCTTTTAATGTTTAAACATATCCATGCCGTTGGAATGTCTAGCGTCTTTCTTACACTCGGTTGCATAAATTCTCACACACGATGAAATGGCGTCAATAAAACCTACCAGCTATTTATATATTGTAAAGAGAAATTGCCCCGCGTTTACTTTTGTTTAAAAACGTTTCATGAATGAAATTCGGGCCACTACCGTCTGCTTACGTCTGGTAACCTAAATAACAAGTAAAAGTATGGTTCCTTCTTTGTACACTCATCACTAGGTCACTGTACTCTCTACTGAAAATATAAGTGTATTATCCTGTACCGGATTCGAATTAACAAGTAGAAAATGTGAGCAGTATTAATTACATTGGTGCCGGAGTAGGTTAACGTAGGCATAAATTAATTCGTACAAAATGTCTAACTCTACTCAAATTCATCTTTTGAAAATGTTTTCATTACTTGTAATTATGGAATTCGGTGGAAACTATATTACCTAGATTCACGTTCTAAACTATAACCTTTATTGCCTTATAAAACTTCGTCGTCAGTTTGATTAAGCTTCTGAGCTTCGCAATAAAATGCATAACGTTTTAATGTTTAACTTTGGGCACTTAAAAACGTAACTGAAACTATAAAAAAAAGCAGCTCTGAAAAGAAGATACAGATATTATTTTGGCGGTGCAGGGACGTGATAAACATGAACAGTGGAGTGCATGCACGTCTTGTTGACTGTCAGAAGGCATTTGATAGAGTAAATCACCAAAATCTTGTAGAGACTCTCAAAACGTGGGCCTAGATAGGAAAGACATCAGAATAATAGTTGACCTATACCGGAATCAATGCTTTCGTCAGAGTCGGGGATCACACAACAGAAGAGACAAATACGTGCAAGGTTGTATTCTCTCTCCATTACAGTTTAATATATACAAAGAGTACCAATTCAAGGAAGCTTTAGAACACGCAGAATCTGGAATTCTTCTGAATGGAGAAAGATCGAACAACATCCGTTATGTAAACGCTGACAATAACTTATGGATAGAATAACATATCACAGCCAATTGTATGGTCTGGGCATAAACACCAAAAAAGACAAAATTAATGGTCATTAGTAAAGAAAAAATTGGCAACTGTCATCCCACAATAAATCAAAAACGGATAGAACGAGTGAGCATCTTTACCTATCTCGAAACTTTGTAAATAAACAATGGGACAACTCACAAGAAATACGTAGCAGAATCAAGAAGGCCAGGTCTAGTTATAATAAAATGAAAAATCTGTACATAAGCCATGAGATAACATTAAATACCAAGATAAGACTCCTGCGCTGTTATATGTTCTCCGTTTTATTGTGTGGGGTAGAAGCATGGATGCTTACTGAAGCCACAACAAGGAAATTTGAAGCATTTCAGATGTGAATATATCGCAGGATACTAAAAATATCGTGGATGGAACAGATAACAAACATCGAAGTTATAAGAAGGATCGGAAAAGGAAAAGAAGTGGTTAATACCGTGCAGATTCTGAAATACTTAGGGCAAATAATGAGGAATGAGAACAGAAGAATTCCTTGTTTGAAAAATCTCAGAACCTGGCTTAGTATGAATACGACTGAATTATTCCGAAATGCAGCAAAATTAAAATAGAATGGATGGTAGTTAATATCCAATATGGATAGTTTCTATTAGAAGAAGAAAAAGAAGATCAAAATTTAAGTCTCATCAGCTAAATTAACAATTCAAGGCTACATTTTCGCTAAGGATTATTATTTTGTATTAATGCGTCAGCAATTATGTATAGAAATGAATTTCAATTACAGTGGAAAAATTCCCCTAGTTTTAATATGGTAAAATGGTAATTACGAAGCTCAAAACAGTGACATGTGATCTAAGCTTCCACGATATACCATTTTGATACACACTAGTAGTTCAATTCCAATTCACTTTCGACAGTCTGGCAAATGCCACAATAAAAATTATATTGCCAAAAGGATATTCCGCAAATTAATTTATTATAGTCAAACATCGTAACAAAGATTTAGCTAAATGTAAAACTGTATTCATCGATGTACAAATAGGTAACTGTAGTTCATAAAAATGTATTAATTAATTTCGAAGTTTATACGATAAAAACTCTAATCGTTCTAATTGCAATTAAATCGTCAAAGTGCTCGTAAAACATGTTAAGCTAATTAAATAAATACAAAACATTAAAAAACCTCTTAGAAATAATTATTTAGATAAGAGAGGCTGTAAAGTCTTATTTAACAGATGTCAACTGTAAATAACAGCTGGATAATCGATATATAATTGGGATAAAAAAATATAGAGAGCAAATTTCAATTTAAGGCAGTGAACGGATGCACTTTGACCTTTCAGCTTCCACTCTATAAACCTTCAGATCGTTAAAATATTTATTGAAAGGAATATCATATTATACAAATAATCAAAAATACTCAATATTTAAACGAATGATACAATTATTTATTCTACTTCGAGCAGATGTTGCTAGGCTAAAAATTTACAAAAAAAAAAGTCGGCAAAATCTCCGGAATATTCCAGATATTTATAGTAGATAGGAGATTATTCATATCAGCTTTTTAGTACAATGCTGCGTCCCGGTATTTTCGCATGTAATATATATGTAGATTACGATCGACGTTGAAAAGTAATCGGTTAAATTTGTTTTCTGTGTACTTTTCCTTGATAATACATCATCCGATACATAAATCGAATTTATCAATTAGTATTTATATTCTGATGGGATTTACGTGGATTTGGTGATGATTCGATTTACATAGGATAAAGTTTCAGTTTGCCCGCAAAGATGTGGTAAAGAGAAAAAGAAAATAAGAAATAGAAAGACAAACCTGCGATATAGGCAGCGTATAATCATTATCGTCCGTATCGATTTCAAAATCTGAAATCAAAACACCGTCTCCATCGAAAACATCGATCTGATCTGAGCCACCACTAAGTTCAGATATGACACTGCTACCACAACTATTGCCCGAATCCTCCATGTTCACGTAAACATCCTTGTATTCCGTGCCCATAATACTTTTATGCTCACTGAACTTTCCCAAGAGTTGACCAAGAAAAAAAGAAGTCGCTGTACTACGTCGCTCTACGTGTATATGTACGAGGACGCCAAAAAGGTGAAGCAAAAAAAGAGTCACTCGATCTTGATGGTGTCTTCTTTTATTCGATTTCCAGAAAAATTTTGCTGTTCGGATGCACAATCAAAAGACGAGAAAAATTATAGCACGATTCGATTATAATATTTAAAAAGTTTATCTTGCGAGATTTTTTCTTATCGGTATAATATTAATGGTTCACGAATTACTAAGGAGCTTTTTTCTCTCTCAAATGTGTATGTAGTATATTAAAGGACTTGTATTAGAGAATGTATTGAGAAACGGACAATAGCCCAACTGTACACACCACTGACACACGCCGCACTGGGTAGAGTCAACAGTTGTGTCGGAGAATGAGAAATGTAGTGTACGGCGCAGACGCTGTATGTATTTCGCCCTACTGAGAGAACCAGAATGCTAGCCTAACGTATCGCGGACCATTCTTTGGAAATTAATTGCGGAATTTCGGATTAACGCGAGAGTTGCGAACATCTTTCTATATTACGTGCACTTTCGTAATTATTGCAATAGATATATTCTTTTTGAACAGGTACTTTTTTTTTGACAGTAAATGTTCGATCTGCATACGAATCGCGATAAACCTTATCAATCCTTCTAGCACGTTCGATTTCACACCTAAAAAAGTAATGGAATGAAATACAAACGCATTTTAATTCAAACAGTTTCGTGTGGATATACTTTAACGAGTTATCTTCAAATTAGTTGGTAGGTTTTATCCTTATATGCGTATACGTATTATTATAGACCGGATTATATGCAAAGTGGATATATTTTATTTTTTGCATATCTTTAGTTGTAGTCTATATCTAGACGTATTACACTAATTGAAGTTAATTAGCGCTAATTAGTGATTGCATATATTCCATATTTAGGCATTTCTATGCGTATTTTTACAAAAGTTGAATATATTGCATATTTAGGCTTTTTCTTATCCTTTCTATTAGCAAAAATTTCTAGTAATTTCCAATGTAGATTGACAACGGACAATTCTCAGAACGATAAATCTTTTACACTGGTTTCTCTTACATTTTTTTCCAAGAACTGCGCGTGTTTAATTTCGCCTAGTAGAAGAGATGTGGTAAATACGTTTTATTATTATTAATTCCCAAATAAACTATTCATTCGTTAAATATCTTTGAGCGAAACAGCATGTAATTGTGTTACGTTTTTAAATACTGTGCCTACATACAATGAGTATAGCGAACAAAATTTCTTTACGGATTAAGCCGTATCCTGAACTGGTAAAGGATGGCGACAAAATATTCTGTCGAACCTGCAGTAAACTGGGAAGATTAATGTTACTAAAAGCTTTGCAATTGTCTTTAAATTCTTTAACTTTTGATATAAAATAACAATTGTTGTTGTAGGTGTCTTGTGAGAGAAAATACCTGATTAATCAACACGCTAAAGCTCCATCACATATTGGAAAATGTGCAAAACTAAAGCGATCCGCATGTGTGCAACAATCTATATATCAATGTGTAGCATCAACTTCACGAAACTCAGAACAAGAAGAATATAATACGGATCCGTGTAACGCATTAATTTCGTCTAACATACCATTAGCAAGATTAAACAATGTTAATTTGAAATCATTTCATTATGTCATCATTATGTCACATCTTGTTACCAGCAAACAATGGCAGAACGTCAACAATTGGTAGGGAATAATTTTATTTATATCATGGTAGATGAAAGTACGGATAAGTGTGGCCGTTATATTGCCCATTTGTTAATAGGAATACTTCATAAAGATATTGTAGGTAAATCACATTTAATTTATTGTAAAGAAGTGTATCAAATTTCTTTTTACCTGGAAGTATTTCTTGTGAAAAGCTAATGTTGTCCGACGCTGCACCATACATGATAAAAGCCGCGCAAAATTTAAAAATTTATTATAGTAACATTATTCATAGCACTTGTTTAGCTCATGAGTTCAATGGTGTAGTCGAAGACATTAGGAGTCAATTTCCTTTGATTAATGATTTAATTAGCAATGTCAAAAGAGTATCTTTAAAAGCACCTTTACGAATCCAATTTTTTAAGGAGGAACTTTCCGGTGTTAAGTTGCCTCCTGAACCGATTATTACGAGATGGGGTACAGGGTTAGACGCTGCAATTTTTTACGCCGATAATTTTGAAGGAATAAAAAATGTAATTCGTGAAATCACTGGTGACTGAATTGCTTAGAAAACTGTAGAAAGTTAGTAACATCAACAGAATTGCTATAAAACCTTTTGTATATTAAGTCAAATTATGGCTTTGTTTCAAGTTCCATTCGTAAACTAAAAAAGCAAGGGATGTCGCTCTCGGAATCACTCAAAATAGTAAACGAATTTGATATGCAATGTAAGAAGGTTAAGGCTACAAGAGGTAATTCTATATATGCTAGATTTAAAAAGATTTAAAAAGTAACAGTTATAGTAGACACTCATGCAAAAATTATTACAAGGCAAGAAACTTACATAGTGTTTTCTTTAAATTTATATCTAAACATTCATTGCTGCCATGATTTTCAGATTACGGTAACCAAGTCATAATAAATGAGATATATGTTTTTTAAAACGGACTTTGATATCTAAATAGTCCTAAATTACCCTCACAATCTGATACAGAAAAAATTTCGTGATTAATTTTGATTTGAATATACGGTATAGCAGCATTACCAGTTCTACAACGCCCAAAAGGCAAGGCAGAAGCTTTCTTTGTGGTAATAAGAAGACAATGTTTTAAGGATGTATCAACAAGGATTTGAAGATCGTTATTTATACTGGTAACGGCGCCGAATGCTTTGTCGCCATTAAATGAATAATAAATTTGCGTATCGACAGCGTAAAAATGATATTTGAAATGTTTGAAGTATTTTAGAGTATTACATGTATAGATACTATATAGTATAGGACCAAGAATACTACCCTGAAGAATGCCAGATACTACCAGATTTCTATTCAACAATAATGAAGCGAAGACTGATACGGAACTAAAACTGATACGCTTCAGAATAGCGAGTAAAAGAAAATAATTAATGGTATCAAAGACTTTTGAATAATCCAATAAAATTAAGACAGCAACTTGGCTGTTACTAATACTACGTAGCAAATCATCAACTATGTGAGCCAATGCAGACCCGCAGCTATAGCCTGAGCGATATCCTGAATGCTGACGAGGCAAAATATAATGAATATCGAGAAAATGTTGAATTTGCAAACTAGCTGCTTTCTCTAGTAGCTTAGATAATACGGGAATGATAGAAATTGGCCGTAAATCAGAGAAATCTGCCGATGGTTCAGATTTTAGAATAGGTGTAACAATGTTCCTTTTCCAGCAATCAGGAAAAACATTCTCCAACAAGTAGATATTAATTAGATGTGTAATTTCCGGCAGCAAGTGTGGGTAGAGTAGTAGTAAGAGTAGTAAGTTAACATTTTAATAGAAATGCCATCAATACTGGTAGATTGTATATTTAATAGAATTAAGTAAAACGCTAATATCATTAATTTATAATAACCTAAAATTGAAGGTAGTATCAGTACATGCATTGCTATTGTAATAATTTACAAAATCAGTGTCAGCGAAGACGTTGCGCATAAAGCCAAAGAAATTATTAATAATTACATTAACGTCCGTCAAATGAGCTGGTTATTTGGAGTTTTTCAATGTTATTGAACATGTTTCGCAAATGTGGTAGTATATTTTGAGTCATGGTCTTGTATTAGGACCCATCGAAGCGGTATATTTTCTTCAGCCCAGGGTAACATGGTAGATTGTGAGGTGTTTACGTAAACTTCATTCATCTTCGTTTCTATGCGATATATGGAACCAGTGCCATAGTAAGAGAAACATGCCCAGACTATAATTTTTGCGCCCCCATGCTTTACTGCTTTCAAAGTGTAGCTCGGATCATATACTGTATTCTCCGATCTTCTTATAAATTGTTAACGTCCTCCAGGGGCAAAATAAGACGATTTTGGACTCGTTTGAACGCAGAATGTTGTGCCATTTAATAAGTGGCCAGGTAAGATGTTCCTCCAATCTTCTTTCACATATTGTGCTTGTAATAACGGTGTCTTGCGTGGGCTACTACCAATCAAATGCGCTTCAATAGGCCGTCGATGTATTGCAGAAGTGTTTACTTCCAACTATAAGTCCTGTTTTATCTTGAAAGATGTAATAAAAGGATCGGACTTCACCGTTCTTTTTAAAAACTTTTTAATCAAACTTATTTTCTACTTTTAACACTTCGCTGCTGTTATATCAAAAGTGAACAGACACATTGAAGGATCGCAAATTTAAGTTAATTTATGATTATATTTGTTGGCAAATTGACAAGCACATTGTTTTTGTTGTAACTGTTACAATTCTCTGTATAAAGTACTTAGTCTTTGACCTTGTTTTTGTAGTATTTTAAGGGTGTGTAAACACTTATGGCCGATAGTGTATATACATATATACACTACCGCTCAAAAGTGTTTAGACACTCTCACTGACAGCAAAAATGTATAAAAACTCAGCAAAAATGTTAATAATATTTATTTTTTACGTACAGATACACGTACATGAATAAAAATATATTAAATAAATGTGAAAATTAAAACGTTTAATTTAAATTTTGCTTTCATCTATGTGACCTCTTGATTTAATAATTGCAGCGCACAATCGAGGCATTCTCGCAACAAGTTTTGCCAGAGTATCTTGTGTTATTGAGGTCCAACTCGATTGTAATTTGTTCCACACATCAGTAGCTAATGTCGGAGCCGATTTCCGTACTTCCCGATCTAGTTCTTACCATAGTAACTCGATTGGATTAAAGTCGGGGCTCTGGGGAGGCCATTCCATAATTTTGAGAGTTCCTTCCTCTTCTAAATGGCGTAAATAGTCTTTACGTAATTTAGAGGAATGTTTTGGGTCATTATCTTGCTGGAAGCTAAAATTTTGACCCAGAAATCGAATTCCGGAAGGTATTGCGTGGTTCTCCAAAATTTCGCGGTAGCCTCCTTTTCTTAATATACCGTCAATTTTCACAATGTCCCCTACACTAGTGCCAGCAAAACAGCCCCAAATGATGATAGAATCTCCACCATGCTTCACGGTAGCAGCAATACACTCTTTTCTAGCACGTTCACCCACAGATCTTCTTACGAATATGCGTCTTCGGGTTCCGAACAACTCAAATTAGGACTCATCCGTCCGTAGGACGTTGTTCCACTCTTCTATGGTCCAGTGTTGGTGTTCACGAGCCCATTTAAGTAGCTTTCGCTTGTTGTGTTTGCGTAGTAATGGCTTTTTCATCGCAATACGTCCATGGAGCCCGGCTTTCTGTAGGCGACGTTTGACTGTAGAAACACTGACTAGTTTTTGGCGACCAACATTTAATTCTGCGGTGATTTCCAGGGCTGTTTTGCGTCTATTTAACTTGCTGGTAACCACTATTCTGCGATCATCTGCAGATGTTGTCGCTTTTGGCCTTCCACTCCGTCTTTTATTAAAAAAAACTGCCAGTTTCCCGATATTTTTTTACGTTATAGTCAACCGTAGCGTGGTGTATTTTCATTTTTTTCGCAATTTGTCGATTACTTATGCCACTTTTATGGTAAGCTATTATAAGCGCACGTGTTTCCATACCAATTTCTCTTCGCGGAGGCATTTTAAAAAATTGTCACACGATATTTCGCTCACAACGTGAATAGAGTAAATACCACACTGCAACTGACCATAGGTTACAGATTTCACTATAATTTTCTAGGAAGGTAATTTAAACATTATTACCTACAATCTAACTAATTTTCCCTCTAAATTTACCCAGTAAATTCAGAGGGATTGTTATTGCAATTGCACCGCAATAAACAGTTTATGGTAATCCGACTAACTGCAGGTAAATGATAATAAACCTTATGCGATATAATGGGTGTTTATCTTACTGAAGTACATTTTAAATACCTATTTCATTTTATTATAATGTTTTTTTGGTAAACATAATACCATATGAATAATCCATGAAAACAAGGGTGCCTAAACACTTTTGAGCGGTAGTGTATATACATATATAGGCTTATTAAAATTATAGCTAAAGAAAAGGAAAACAACATTTCTCTGTATGTTTTTAGAAGATTATAAACGAAAGCTCCAGTTTCTATTCCGAAGAACTTTGTACTGCAATATTTGTTAAAAGTAACAACAACATACAAATTTTCCATTGTAAACAAATATTACACATCTACACATACACTTAAGCAATACCATACACGTATACAATGTATGTGATAAATATATGGAATATAACAAATATTACATAAGATTGATAGAATCATATATTTAGGCAAAAACACCAGATAAGTATGAACGATATAATATCTCAATAAAAGCAACAAAACACTCACGTATGTATATGTGTGTGTGAAATAAGTGATATCACTTCCTTCACAAACTCCACAACACGACTACCAAACGCTTACTGAATACCTACTCCACTTTAGTAAGGGTTTCAAATATATACGTACACATTTCATCCAGGTGATGCCTCCCTTTTTTCGTGAAAAGACCTATTCTAGAATGAATGTATTGATGCGAGATAGGTACGGTTACGTTGCTCACGGTGTTCTAGTACCGTCTAAGCGTAAAACGCTAGAACTTTCCACAAAACGTCTACGCGATACCGAGAGCCGACTCTCTCAAAGAAATTATATACATATATTTTGCGGCTGAGGCGCAATTGATAAATGCAATTATAGGAATAATTGTGTAGAATGTAGAATTATAACATATTGTACGTGGATGTTGTTTCGCAAATTTAATTTCTCAAAGAATGACTACGTGTTATTCGAGATATACGAGTAATGAATACATTGTGACATGACTGTTTAGACGCTTTATTAGTTGTAACGTTATTATAATTAAATGTAATGGGCTCTGCTTGTTTCGATTAGAGGTAATTCTGTTATCTTTTACGTGATTTTATACCGAGCTTTTATAGACGAAAAGATTGGCAAAGCTTTAGTAGAAGTTTCACGCAAACCTTTTATTAAAACATTGTCTAATGGTACCTATATTGTAATTTCAACTGTTTGGTGAATAGGCTTTCCGAAAAGAAAACAGAAAATTACGTTTCCACCTAATCACATTCACATGCAGAATGGAAATTCACTAAGGAAAATTCAACGTTACCTGATAATCGATTAAGTCCTTTCCCTGTAACAATGTAAGTATTGTCTTCGATTCTTTTAGGGTGGACTGTTCAAAGACTTAGTGCGTGACCTTCATTACCAAACGGGAAATTAACAACTAATCCTTTAAAGCCAGTTCTGGCAAACCATTATTCTTCTTTGAGTTCTACTGCCTAGTCGTCCGCTCCTTATAACTCTGTGACCATAGTATTCCACACCAATGGACTAGTTTCGATTTACATGATTAGCAATTTTAATGGACAGCAACCAGGCTTCTTTAGGCTAATAATTTAGCTCTGTTAGACCAAGCCCCATCCTTAAAGTCCAAGCTGTGAGAGCGCAGTGAGGATCCTCCTACGGATCTGACAATTATCTCGTAAAAGCGAAGCTATTTCTTTCATTTAAAAATCAAACCAATCAAACGAGTCAAGTACCCAAATGGCCCACATACAATCTAGACAGTATCTGCGATGATTCGACGGTATTTTGGTATAAAATGAGGTTTAATTTCATCAAAAAGTGCATTCACGAGGCTATAAACGAAATATTTGGACAAACAGGCAAGAACATCAGGAAAACAAATTATGTTTGGTGGAATCACACTATAAAGTTTTGATAAATGAGAAGAAAACAGCATACCAGAAGATCTGGATGATAGAAAAATTTATAGGAGTTACACTTATGAAGTAAAAAAAGAAAACAAGAAAACCAAAAAAGGAAGTATGATGAGGTGGACAGACTTCTAGAAGGATCAAAATCTAGGCTGGGAAGGAATTTTTAATCTAGGGTTAGATTGGGCTGAAGAAAAAGACATATTATATTCCGATATTTTAGTGCTCCGTAAACTACGGACAATGGCATTAGAAAATACCAAGCGTAAATTTACGCAAATAAAAATAGGACATTATTTTTCAAAATAATGTAAAATTTATGTTTTACTTTTTAGTATTGTATGTATTATGTTATAATAATAATAGTAATTTATTTCCAGCAGGTAATTAATATGCATGATAGCAAAATACAAAAAGAAAAAACGAATATATATGTATATAAAATATTATAATAAATAAATAAATAATTGCTAAGTTACATGTATTTAATGTCTCAAAAATACTAAATATTACTATCACCCTACGGTATAAGAGTATATAAAAAAAATCCTCACGATAGAAAAAAGGGTCACTGTATAAGACGTTGGCGTTTTTAGACATACATATGTGTTAGTGGTGGTTTTAATAGTATGTTGGTTCGTACCGTGGGCATAAAAAAAGTGTCAACAGATCTATGATAATAATGGGGTATGGTAAAGTCCACCTGGGATAGTAAAGACGGGGAATCAATATGCTAGTTTATCAATTTAATAAGAAATTTCGCGCTAGCTACGTCTCTACGACGTGACAGCGACTCGAAATCATGCCTACAGAGTAAATTGACATAATCAGTACCGCGAGGAGGATAAATGCCATCAGATTTATACGAAAGATATTTAAGAAATCTCTTCTGGACTCATTCAATTGATAATTGGTGGTAGTGATAACATGGATACCAAACAATAGAAGCATATTCAAATTTCGAGCGGACAAGCGAGTAATTCTTGCGGGATCTGAACGAGAATCCGAGCGACCTAGATGCAGCAGAAGTCATTGCGTCTACATGTGGGGAGAATGACAGTTGGAAATCAAATAAGACTCCAAGATCCCTAAAAACGTCAACTCTGATGGATGAAAGCGCTAGAGATGTTATAGTGAAATAATTGCGGATTGGATGACCGAGTAAAGGTAAGTACTGCATATTTATTAATGTTTAGCTGAATTTTGTTTATATAACACCAATCATTAATGACACCAACGTTTCTCTGTAACCTTAAAGAATCAGAGGAAGGCTAATTGTGCTATAAACTTTAAGATCGTCAGCGTATGCAAGAGTATTACAATCCAATGATAGTAGATCATTGATATAGATATTGAAGAGGAGAGGTCCCAAATTGGATCCCTAAGGTACGCCGCTAAAAGCAATGAATGTGTGTGACACAAACCCATTGTAATGGACATTGCATGATCGGTTGTGAAGGTAGGATTGAATTAGGGTGATAACGCTAGGAGAAAACCAATGGCAGATAGTTTATCTATTAGGATGTAATGGTCAATTGTGTCGAATGCTTTGGTAAAATCCGTGTAGAGAACATCTACTTGTGGACGATTGTAAAGTGCTTCGCTAACATACTGAGTGAGTTCAACTAAATTGGTAACAGTTGACCGTCCACCAACAAAGCCATGCCGATTAATAGAGAGGTATGACTTAACACAGTTGTACAATCTAGTATACAGAAGTTGCCCAAAAACCTTAGCATAATTAGGGAGAATACGAATTGGTCTGTAGTTAAGTAGTAGTTTAGTAAGTTAAGAAAGTAAGTTAAGAATATCAACCTTATCGCCCTTCTTGTAAACTGGTGTTGTCCTACTAACATTCCAGTAAGATGGAAAGGTAGAAGTGCGAATAGCCAAGTTGAAAGTAAAACAAAGAGGATCGCACAACACCGGGGCACAATCATGCATGAGACAGCTCGGAATATCATCATGTCCAGAAACAGAAATTGTTTTGAATCTGTTCAAAGCATGCATTGTTTATAATTTATTTTTTAAAAAACACATATTTTCTTTTATGCAACCTCTTTATAAATCAAATGCTCGCTAGTATAAACTTTCGTTCACATAATCGAGCGTCTATTATAGTTTTGACATTATTCGCTGATATTTTCATTCCATAATACATATTCCTTTAGGCAATTTCTTTTCCTATTCCTTTATAATGCCATCAATATATATATATATATATATATATATATATATATATATATATATATATATATATATCTTAATATATATATATATCTTAATATATATATATATATCTTAAATGTTGGTATTTTCCCAGTTAATCTTCCGCTTATATCCACCATAATCCTAGTGTCTTTGCATAAACCCTGCATAGCTCTTATTAAATGGTATGGATATCCCAATTCTTTCATTATATCCCATAATTTACATCTGTTTAGATACTTTAGATTATCGAAAGCCTTTTCGAAGTCTATAAACCCTACGTGTATTTCTCTGTTATATTCCTTGTGCTTTCTTATAATTTGTTATAGATTGACTATTCCGTCTGTGGTTGATCTGCCTTTTCTAAAGTCCGTGAGATTTATTATTATTAATGTAGTAGAAAATAGAGAAGGTCACGGTATGATATGAGGGCAAGGGATAACGACACAATACAGTAAAAATATCGCTCGTCGATTTTAAGTATCGTTCAGGGGAGTTAATCGATGTTATAGCGAAACTGCCAAGAGATAAACAGAGACTGAAGATAAATATACGGTAAAGATAAATATTCATTTAGCGTTACGCTTTTTATTTACAGTTTATTATCCTCATTATTTATTCTTGTATTAAATTAGTTTAATTTGTAAATAAATCATATTTATTTAACCAGTTTATTTGTTTGAGTTGAGGTACGGTTAAAATATGACATTGGGTATTGCTATAAATTATAAAATAGCATTTTTGTCCAAAAGTTTCGTACTGAATAAGATACACTGTGCAAAATTTATAAATTTATGCAGGATTATAATCAACAGTTTCACACATAAATGTTTCTTTTTCCACGAAATAGAAATAGAAATAGAATTGGACAGTACAGTATTAATTCGTAGTTGTAGTAAACCAAACCGAATTGTAATCTTAAGCTGTTATTATTTCATTGAACACCGTAATATACGACTGCAACAAATTACTTATGGAATTCGAGGCTATTAAATACTGTTTAGTTCTTTATTACAAAGTAATTTGTTACATTTACATATACAGCTAATAAATTATAATATGTAAATGGAGCTTCTAATAAATCTTTACTTAATAGTGAATAACGTATTGTATAAGTGATAATCACTTAACACTTCATTACGAACCCTTTCACTTATTTAGTATAGTAGAAGTCAATTTGTCGGTGAAAGGGTTAAATGATTATTTCTATACAAATAATACTTGTCTAGTACGCCTTTCGAATCATGTGGTAAATAATAATCTTAGTTTTCTTGCATTTTCATTTACATTAAAAAAAGGCAACCTGATGTGGCTACTTCCGCCTGTTAAAGTGTTCGCAAGGACATACTTCATTAATTTAAATGTGTATATACAAGTATGTATGTACCTTAAGAATCCAAATTATTGCAGTTATGCATTAGTAAAATAATTAACGACATTATTTAATTTCACTTAAATTATCATTGGTATGTCTTAATAATGGCATCCTGCAAACCTACGTTCTGCATTTAAAAAAAGAAGGAAAAAAATGTATAACATTAGAAAGCGATTCTTCTTTCGCGTAATATGTATCTTTGAATTGAGTTAGCGACAAACGATGTATAACCAATAAGTAATAGAACATCTGTAATATTTACTTTTTTTTTTGCTTCTGAACTTCTTAATTAAATCTAAAATGCTTACAAACCTTAGGAAGCTATTGAAATCAACTCAATCTCAGAGGGCTGCACTTATGATAAACCTAAACGTTTGACTTTGGATGTATTTGAGTTAATTCATGATACCCTCTATTTCATAAATACACCAACTTCTAACTTCTAACTAACTTCTAACTTCTACCTTCTACCTTCTACCTTCTACCTTCTACCTTCTACCTTCTACCTTCTACCTTCTACCTTCTACCTTCTACCTTCTACCTTCTACCTTCTAACTTCTACCTTCTAACTTCTAACTTCTAACTTCTACCTTCTAACTTCTAACTTCTAACTTCTAACTTCTAACTTCTAACTTCTAACTTCTAACTTCTAACTTCTAACTTCTAACTTCTAACTTCTAACTTCTAACTTCTAAGTTCTAAGTTCTAAGTTCTAAGTTCTAAGTTCTAAGTTCTAAGTTCTAAGTTCTAAGTTCTAAGTTCTAAGTTCTAAGTTCTAAGTTCTAAGTTCTAAGTTCTAAGTTCTAAGTTCTAAGTTCTAAGTTCTAAGTTCTAAGTTCTAAGTTCTAAGTTCTAAGTTCTAAGTTCTAAGTTCTAAGTTCTAAGTTCTAAGTTCTAAGTTCTAAGTTCTAAGTTCTAAGTTCTAAGTTCTAAGTTCTAAGTTCTAAGTTCTAAGTTCTAAGTTCTAAGTTCTAAGTTCTAAGTTCTAAGTTCTAAGTTCTAAGTTCTAAGTTCTAAGTTCTAAGTTCTAAGTTCTAAGTTCTAAGTTCTAAGTTCTAAGTTCTAACTTCTACCTTCTACCTTCTACCTTCTACCTTCTACCTTCTACCTTCTACCTTCTACCTTCTACCTTCTACCTTCTACCTTCTACCTTCTAACTTCTAACTTCTAACTTCTAACTTCTAACTTCTAACTTCTAACTTCTAACTTCTAACTTCTAACTTCTAACTTCTAACTTCTAACTTCTAACTTCTAACTTCTAACTTCTAACTTCTAACTTCTAACTTCTAACTTCTAACTTCTAACTTCTAACTTCTAACTTATAACTTCTATCTTATAACTTTTAACTTTGCCACGTCTTCCACCTTCCTTTTTCCATTTCAAGGCATTAGCAGTGATTTTTGGGCGAACATCGTATAATACGTTGCACAAACCTATAACTTTTTCCTTCGTTAACTAATTTGTTTATTAATTCACACAGCTCCAGTATACGATGTTTCTTTCGGTCTATTACTTTATCTAAAAACGTTAGATTGTGCATATATTGAATGTTAGAACCATTTTCGTTAACGCTAAACTAGATTAACATGGGCACACCTTAAGGGCTTATCTACTACTGACTGTATTTCACAGCCCCGCCATTTTTTTTTGAATAGGGATTATCTGAGTTGTTAACATAAAACTTGGAATTTCCTTGAAATCATTCATAAAAGTTCTACCATATGCGTGTTATAACATCTATGTAATGGGTCTATTTAATGTATAGATGCAGTGTAATAAGTATACTTCAATTTTAAAACATCCATTCTATACATTTTAAAATACAGCACTGCTATTTTATTGAACACAATTGTATGTATATGTTCATTCAGTAAGCTTGACGTCGCTTCTGTCGTACAATAAAAGCATTTATTGCAGCAGAATAAAAAAAGACTGTTGTTGTTAAAGTGGAGACAAGGTTATTAAATTATGTATTAAAGATTAATATTTGTACCACTTAACGAAGTGCGATTCGCATAAGGATTGCGAAATTACAAAAGATCTGTTAATAGCTGCAACTCGTGAAATCCATTAGAATTTAGCACATGCTAGCAGACAATATCAATTAAAATTAATAATGTATTAAAGGCTCAATTAGCCAGAAGTTCACGAGATTTAGTTGTTATTTTTACAAAGAGAAAGGACAGAAAAGTATACATTATCTCACATATATGGCAAGCAAACCAGTAATCACATTTCTATTTCGTCATACCTAATTATCAGATAAGAAACCATTCACGGCGCAGTCATTTCTCACCGATCGAAAAGCTGTTCGAATTGCGTAAAAAATGTAATAAAACTCCGCGCTTTTGATAACAGTTGCTGCGGTCGCAGGGAGAAATACCTACGTACGTGTGTACTATCGCAGATGTAGTGAATACGTTAAGTAGCAGTAGTACGATCGTACAGTGCATGCAGAAACTTAAAAACCTAGATTTTTCACGACAATTATTGCAAATATTCAATGACGCAATTCATTACGACTTTTACGCTTCGTACGGCTACCGATTTTGTGTTCTGTCTTTGGTGGAACGATACATATATGTATTTCCACCTTAAAGTTATAGATAAATTATTACTATTTATTTCTAATGTACACATTAATATTTCGTGGAAATTGTAACACTATTTTTTTCCCTGATAAGCTGTTATTGAATACTTAATGGTTGTAATGGTATAAGTCTATTTATCAAGCCGTTGTACTTGGAAAATCAATATTCGCAGATGTACATACACTATCGCTCATAAGAATAAGGCCATGTATTTGAAAAATAGCAAAACGCCAAAAAAATTAATATCTTGACGGTGCTGGTTATACGAGGCTTGTGCAAAAGTAAGTACCGTTTAGAAAAAAATTGTTTAAATTAAATTTTATATCTACACGAAAGAGCATTTCTTAAATTATTTCTCTATATAGCTGCCATAATTTTTCAGATATTTGTCATAGCGGAAAACCATTTTTTTTTACTCCCTCTTCATAAAAAGATGCCACCAGTGAAAGCAGCCAATGCAGAATACTGTTTCTTTCTCTGAGATTTTTGGAAACTTATCACCAAGCTTCTTATTCTGAACCGTCTGTTTTCATGAATTTTCTCATTAGCCTTTACAGCCAAACTCCGTGCTTCGTCATTGACATTGCTTCGTCCATAATTGAATTGCTTATCCCACTTTCTCACCATTCCATCTGTCATTACATGTTCACCATAAATCTCTATGAGTTAACGATACATGTTGGGCTGGCTTAATATTCCTTGCGTTCAAAAACCATATTATAGAACGCACTTCACAGTCTGCAAGATCAAAAATTGTCTTAAACATTTTGAACGATCACTAACAAATATAAACACAACACAACCAGATAACCTAGGCAGAGAAAACAGAGTTGTACTATGCTGGGTACCAGGACATACCGGAATCAGCGACAACAAGGAAGCTAACCTATTAACAAAAAAGACCGCAACAATCTCGTTTGTGGGACCGGAGCTGTTTTGTCGAATAGGGATGAGCATCTAGAAAGAAGAACTCAAAGACAGGGAAGAGAATTTCTCCGGAGAATTTTCCTGGTCTGAGACATTCCAAGGTATTCCTTGGAAACTTCAATAAGCAAAGCGCAAAGACCATGCTAGAACTAAGTAAAAACAGACTATGTGCCCTCACACGTTTTCTTACAGGGCATTGTCATCTTGGAGAATATATGACAAGCATAGGTCTGAAACGGACTAGCGACTACGGGTTTTGTGGCACATAGGCTGAAAGTTCGGAACACCTAACATCTAGCTACACTGTTACCATAGAGATCCATGCCAACCATCTTGGCAAAGACGTCATAGGCGAGAGAGAAATACCTTCGCTGAAACCATCACAGTTACTGCACTTTATTAAAGCTCTTAGACTGGATGGAGAGCTATAAGTACGGGCAAACTCTAGCAACTTACAACTCGTACAAGGGGGTACAATCGATTAATAGGTCGTAGTGCAACATCATCCTCAATTGATCTAATTATAATAATAATAATAAATGACATTATTGTGTACAATCCTGGTAAAGTAAAATAAGAATACGATACAGTATAAGGTAAATAATATGTACAATCTCAGGACGAGATTGTACATATTACGTAGAAGCTATGTTGCTGCTCTAACTAATCCTGTATCAATGGGAGAATCTATCTTGTACGAAAATGCCTAAAATTAATTTATTCCGTGTATGCCTAGTGTCCATTAAAAAATAGAAAAACAATATACGTATACTATATACCCACCTGGTTTGTACAATTATCAACTACGAACAAAAGACTACAGCTGTATACTACATATTTCTATATATGGAGAAGCTAAGGGCAATATGTTAAATTTATTATCTAGAGAGAAGCATAGACCGTAATTTGAATTTGACTTGTTTAATAATAATAATAATAATAATTTATTGGCAAGTAAATAGTGAACACAGAAACAAAAGAGAGAGAAAAAAAATACAAGCATTTTTGCCAATTGGATCACCATCAGTAAACCAAAAAGGTTTCCTGTTGTTAACGGTGACCGAAGAACAAAGATAAAATGAGAACATAATTCGTTACACAGCCAAATTATCTAATATACTACAATACTACAAATCCCTATCTGCCAGAGAGCTGCTCATTCATTAAAATATTATAAATAGCACGCCCAAAGGTATAAAACGGTAACTCTTTGATATCCAAGGGAAGCGAGTTGTATAATCGTGTAGAAGCGTAGCTAACGCTTTTCTCAAACTGCCGGGTATGGTGCTTAGGTATATCGATAAGATCCTTCCTGCAAATGCTGATACTATGCACATCCGTACGATGCCCCATTTTATTTCATAGGTAAGGCGGAACACCAGAATTCAAAATTTTATAAACGAGACACGAGAAGTATAATTGTCTCCGTCGTACCATACTTAGCCACCCAGCATCCCTAAGTTTATGGGAAATTCTTTGACGCTATCTAATTCCATATATTAATCTGATGCATGAGCTCTGTACCACCTGAATTCTGCGAGAGTTAATTTGGTGTAGAGAATTTCCATAAACAACATCGCAGAAATTAAAATGTGATAACACCAAGGTATCACATAGCAGCTTTTTAATAGAAACGTCAAGGCAATACCGGTGGGGATAAATTAGCTTCAAATTGCAGTAGGCGCGTCTAATGCAAGTACTGACTGACTGTGATGTTTAAACTTAAGATCATTATCTACAAAGAGGCCTAAATTTTTCACATTAATTTGAAGTTTCAGAGGAGTGTTATTAATCGCGAGTTTGATGTTAGGAAGTATACTCCACCTTACCTTAGAACCGCCGAACACTGTAAAGCATGATTTAGTTTCTTTCAAAAATAGGCAATGTTTTTTTGCAATAATATACAGATTGTTGTGGTCGCAGTTGATATCATCAACAATACTGTGAGCCTCATCAGTGGAGAAGGATCTGTACAATTGTGAATCATCAGCATAGAAGTGGAGATTACATGTGAAATTATGGAAGAAGAACATATGTGCCGTGTAAATAGAGAACAGCAATGGACCTAATATGGATCCCTGCGGAACTCCCGAGTGTATAGTCGCCCAATCAGACACCTTCCGGCAGCAACCACCGCCTGCTTTCTACCAAGTAAGTAAGCCCTAAAGAAGTGAAGAGCAATTTCGCCAAGACCAATGTAGTGAAGGGTTACTAGCAGAAGACTATGATCAATTCTGTCAAAAGCCTTGGAAAAATACAACAGTACCAACACCGTCAAATCACCAATGTCGCTCGCTGACAAGATGTCATCGACAATGCGAGTGAGAGCAGACATACAACTGAATCCTGGACGGAAACCAGATTGGAACGTAGGTAACAGATGAAATTTTGACAAATAATACTGGCGCATTTTTTTAACGGGAGCGACAGCCGATTGTATTTAGCACATATATACAAAGGACCATGATTTCTTATTGATTCATGATGGAGGTAGAACGAAACGGTGCTTAGTTTCCAAACAAGCCTCGTGACAAGGTTCCTAAGATTATAGAGGACTATAAATGCACTACTGGGTGACAAACTTCTTTTTGAAGAGAAAGTTGTAAATTCTAGAAGTTTGAAACATTTTTTAAAAGCTTTGGTTGGTTCATTTTAGTGCGTTGCTATAAAGCTGTTATGTTACGTTACGTATCAACATATTTTAGATGTATGTATGCCTTACATACCACATTGACACCATAGACACATGTGTAATAAAAGATAACCACAACTACATTTAATAACAAGAAAATAATTGCTGACTAATTTCAGTCAAATATAGTCTAACACCCCTATATTATTCGAAGAGCGTATTGCACCTTTTCTTTTCTATCAACTAGAATATGTATAAAGTTATTCTTTAAGGATCACAAACCTTTGTTCCTGTTATTCTAAGAAGGATGATAACACAACAGTTTCTAAAAGGATACAAACTATTAAAAAATCACAACATTGTTTTGAACATTGTTATAATTCAACATATCTGAAGATAACATGCTTGTTATTCTATATAACAGAACAGATACATACTTGGCCTGATTATATGCCTCCTTCGAAGCCATGACTAAAAAACATATTTTAATTCTCGTAAGAAACAAATACTTTATCCTACTTTTCAACAGTGATAAAATCCTAAGTATAGTAATTAATTTGTTATGATTTTAACCTTGATAAAGTCTCGGCTAAATATCGCAAAAACTGCGACGATCAGCCGATTCAACATCTTAGCGGGCAATAGCTCAATATGTCAAGCGTAGAGCGAGTATTATAAAAAAAAAATGTCAATAAATACGAACTCTTGACATCACTGATATTTTTAACACACTAGACTAAGCGCGTTATTTATCGAGGCGGACCAATTTTTGTCGCCTATCAGACGTTTTTGTTTTATTCGAAATTAAATCAGCTGGTCTCATAATTTTTAATCCGGCATGATTTATTATCTAAATCGTAGGAGTTAAAATATATAAAATATGTGAAGTTTTTACAAAACGATATAGAAGCAAATAAATGCGTTTTCTGTTTGCATTATGTATATCTGTAGTGCATAACGTGTTTGTAGCACAATAGTATTCGCGAAAATTAGAAGCTGGCATTCGATCCTGATAAAAACCTAATACGTGCTGAATATAGGGTGACAGAATAAAATAGACACCAGGTAAAGCGGTGTAAATATGTAAACAGCTAAATTCTAAGAACGAATTACGAACTTTCTTTTGTCATTAGGGTAGGGGGAGATGTTTCGGAAGGAATTCGTCATAGTTTAGTATCGTTACAACTATGCCTCGCTTACAAGGTTCGAGTGATATTAGCGACTTCACCCGGGGTCGCATCGTTGGCCAGAGTGAACGCGGCGCTTCGCAACGTGAAATAAGTAAATTTTTAAATATTCCGTTGTCCACAGTTAACCGTATGATTACACAATTTAAACGCAAGGAAAAAACAACAGTGGAGCCGAGACCAGATCGTGCCGGACCTTCTGAAAGAAGTAAAACGGTGCTTGTGCGCGAAGTGTTAAGAGAATCGCGAAAAAGTACAGCTGAGCTTGCGGCAACTTCACAGAAAAATCAGCGCACCGTGCTGCGATACCTCCACAGTGTGGGGATGTATAAAAGGGTGGCAAAGAAAAAGCCTCTCCTTACGGCGTTTCAAAAACGGCGCCGAATGGCTTGGGCAATCGAAATGCGAACGAAGCCCGAAGAATTTAGGCGGTCTGCCATTTTTTCAGACGAAAGCAGATACTGCCAATTCAGTGATAGTGGTCTACGTGGGTATGGAGACGTTCGTCACAGCAACTGGACGACAAATTTTTGCATCAGACGGTGAAATACGGTGATGTGAACTTCATGGTGTGGGGCGCGATATGGTATGGCGAAAGATCGCAATTAGTAATCTGCGACGGAAATATAAATGCGGCAAAATATATCCAAATATTAACAGAAGGACTACTAGTGATATTCGACAACGCCATTTTATCTAAAGAAGACGCCACTTTTATGGAGGATGGAGGATGGAGCACCCTGCCACAAAGCAAGAACAACAACCACATGGAAAGAGGAACAGGGGATTCGAATTTTACCATGGCCAGGCCAATCACTAGACATGAATCCGATAGAGAATGTTTGGCACATAATCCAGACAAATATGGCGAAACGACCCCGAACTACCCAGCAATAAGGAAGAACTCGTGGCAGCTGTTACAGAAGAGTGGTTAAATAGTCCAGAAGACACCATTAATCATTTAATAGATTCTATGCCACGACGACTCGCAGCACTTCACGCAAGTAAAGGTGGATCGACAAAATATTAGTCTAATTTTAAAATATTTTGTATATATAACGAGAATAGATTCTTTTTTTTAATTAGTAGGTGTCTATGTTATGAATCTTTTTAAAGAGTTTTAGAAGTATTAATATCATTGTGTCGTAATAAACAAACATTAAAAATAATGTTCATAATAGTGAACAACTGCAGTTTTATTTAATTGCCAAAATGAGAAATGTATACGTTGCTTTCTTTTCCTTTTTAAGTGAATAACTAACTAATGCCAAGCTTTTTTTTCATGGCGGAGCTAGTATATATTTTTCATGTTTAATAGAGAAACAGAATAGTGCGCTTGATCTTACCTTTACCAATGTATACAATATTTGGAAAAGATCAAAATGACCTCGTAACTCTATGCAATACAATATACAATGTATTATCCAAAAGTTTCTGAAATTCAAATCATGCTTATGAATGGACGCGGTTGGGATGAAATGCAGCTACGTGAGCATACGCACATCCTTTTGCTAATCTAGCATTAGAAACGGAAACTTTCTTTATTAGTTTGGCTATGTTGGGATTTTGTAATGGCAGATTTGGCGGAAGACGCTTATTTCAGCTTCTTAAAAGAAGAATTCGGGGACGACGTTTCTTATGTTAAACAAAATTCTCAAAAACGACCGAACATCGGTTGATTTTCAACATGTCGTTGCTGTTCGGAATACAATGGTGAATGAGAATGTTAAAATTTACGATACTTCTGCACATATTTCCTTAGATAGGCTGGTGTCCAAGCACATTTAATTGATTGTACGTAACTAGCTTGTGAATGGTCAAAGCAGCTGGATATATTTTCTTTACTGGCATTCCTCGCAGTGCATTGCAGTATGTCAGTAGTTGAACTCAATGCATACAGCTGGTTTATGGTAGCAAGTCTCTTGTCTTGTGGATTATTGATTTGTTTAAAGCTAATTTTATATATATTTAGACTATTATCGAGTTCGTGATGGATTTCTATGTGTTATTAAGTTATAATTAAGGTTCCATCAGATGTCTTAATTGCGATCGTTACTCTCTAGATGTTCAGTATAATTTTTATTACTAAGTTACTCAAACAAACAAATATTTATTCTGTTAGCAAACTTCCACGCCGTTGCTTGTCTTCTTCCACACAGTTAGGAAGTGAAAAGGTCAAGTATGTTCCATTTGATTTCATAATATTCTAACTTAGCAGCTAGTCTGGCAAGGCTTAATTCATTTTATTTACAACTACTAATATACCCATTGGCACTGATCGTGGCTTTCGATATCCGCGTTGCTTCTTAGGTATAAGTCCTTTCTTTTCCAGACATGCTATGAGCCCATTCGCAATTGCTCGCTAAAAAATTGTTAAAACATCTAAGAGAATTCTAATATGGCGATACTTTTTTTTGGTCTAGATCCCCTTTTTTGAAGATACGTATTACCTTAGCGAGCCTTAATTGTTGTGGGAGAACATCCTCTTTCACACAGATGTTAAAAACATATGCTAAAACATCGTTAACTTTAGTGTAAATTTGTTTAAGCTGAGAGGTGGACGTGTTACGAGGGCGACCTGAAATGTTTCCGGAATCGATGAGAAAAATATGGTAATGGTGTGGTTCTTTATTTTTATTTTTCGATGTAGTCTCCTCGAAGATCAAAACACACTTTGAAACGGTGCTCCATTCTCTTCAAGCCGTTGGAAAAGTAGGATGTTTCGAGGTCTGTAAAATAGCCATCTGTAGCGACTATGACCTCCTCATCTGAGGCAAATCTCTTTCCTCCCAGTGATTTCTTCTGGTTTGGGAATAGGGAAAATATGGAGGATGAGAAACTAATTCGTAGCGCAACTCATTTAATTTGGACACGACGATACGGGGTGAATGAGTCGGTGTATTGTCGTGGTGGAAAAGCACTTTCTTCTTGCTGCATCGAATCGGGTCAATAAATCGTTGTAGTATTGCCCCGTGATCGTCGTTCCCTTCTGCAGACAGTCGATTCCCGAGGTGTGATCTTGGGAATCCCTTTCCGGCCGATGGAACGGTATTTGCTTTCTTCGGAGCTGATTCGCCCGGAAAAGTCCACTGCTTCGACTGTTCCTTGGTTTCCGGTATGTAGTGGTGGATCCAAGTTTCATCCGCGGTTACGATTGCGTTGGATTCTAGCCAGACACTCCTCCGAAACTGTCACCCGATTTCGTTTTTTCTCCGGTGTAAGTAAACGCGCTACTCATCGCGCCGAAAGCTCTTTCACGCTCAAAATTTCGTATAGGACATGACCAACGCGTTCTTCTGGATGCCTGTTGTTTCCGCTATCTGTTTCAGTTCCAATCGGCGATCGGCTACCACGACATCATGAATCTCGTCGACCATTTCATAATTGGTGGCGGTTTTTGGGCGTCCACTGCCGAATTCGTCACTTGTGTTTGTGCGGCCACCTTTGAACTCGCTCAGTTAGAAGCTGATGGTGGAGAATGATAGAGTACATCCGCCATGAACCTCTAGCAAAATATTTCGAATTTAAGTGGCCATCCAGAAGTGTTTTATCACTGCACCAAATTCGATTTTATCCATTCTTCCGAAAGCGT
Organism: Trypoxylus dichotomus; assembly: GCA_023509865.1. Classification (NCBI taxonomy): domain Eukaryota; kingdom Metazoa; phylum Arthropoda; class Insecta; order Coleoptera; family Scarabaeidae; genus Trypoxylus; species Trypoxylus dichotomus. Next base: position 45,592,463 of record CM042081.1, read on the forward strand.
CTGACTTGCTACATAAAACACGCACTTAAACAACAACTATTTATAATAGACGTCTGAAGTTTCGACAGTTGCAGTAAAAAGGGTTGCCCTTGGCCGACCAATGAATCCAGTTCAACCTTCGTGCCGATTCCGAAAACATTTCAGGTCTGCTCTCGTACGTTTCATCCTGGATAATGTCAAAAATATAATATTTCGATTGTATACGCAATTCTATCTCCATAAATCTGGCTCTTAGGCGCGGCGAAGAGGTGGGACGCCGAAAGCTGTTACCAGAAACGGATTTAATTTCACAACTCAACAATTCTTAAGCTAATTTATTTCTAATTTTGCGACCAGCCAGGCTAACAGGAAAATACGGTAACCGAACCGATCCGGAGCCAGATGACGCACATGACGGATCGTGCGAGACGTAGGAAGCTCGTTTCATTCTGCTCTCCCTTATCTGAGTTGAACAGCTCCCGATTCACTACCGGCCATTGATAAATTTCTGTGCGAAGCGTATACCCGATGACGTCATTGCTCTACGGTATTGATCCCTTGGCGCCCAAACATATTTCCCATTTAAACGAATGATAGTAAGGCAGGCTTCACTACATCGCACGTTTTATGCTCGTCACAGACCGCTATTGAGGGCTTAACGTTCTCAGTTTATCGATTTCGAACGGAAGAATTAATTAAGGGCGCAATATCGTTTGGGAAATTAATTCATCGTAGATCTTTTGTAATCTCCTACCGTGCAGAAATTACATGATGCATGTCGTAGGGAGATGATAGATAACTCTAGCCAAAATAAGCACGCGAAAAATACGTTTCTGTCATATAATAATAATAATAATTTACTACCCAACAGCATACAGCTTATTACAGGATAATCGTATAATGACATAACTACTATGAAACAAGAGTGATTGTGTAATACCAAAAAAGAAGTAAATGAAAATGCAAAAATGTCTTAAGCAACAGAAAACTGTTCTAACAAAAGTTGCCTCAAAGCATTGATAGAAATGTTAAACAAATCAAATCTAGATGCATACACGTTAACACTGTTACATATTGACATAAGTGGTGACTGAGAATGGTGGCGCGTGTTAGCCACGGGAAGATAAAAAGTTAAACTATACCTACTGTTGAATCTCGGTATATAAAAATTCAAAAGGGACAGCAAATCCGGAACTTGTAAATCACCGTTTACAATTCTATGTGCAAAAATTATTTGGGATGCAACACGACGATTCGCCAAAGAAATAAATGCAAATTCTTTTATAAAATTAATCTATATGTTAGATAGTCATGTGTGGTGTTCCACTCAACTAAATTGATATATTCATGATATCCCGTATTCCACACAATAGAACCATATTCTAATCTCGCTCGAACAATTGCATTATATGCAGCAACAAAGGCATCACTACTCAAATGTTTAGTATTGCGAAACAGAAAGCTTAACGTTTTAAGAGACTGTTGACATATACTTACAATATGCTTGTTAAATGATGTTAGCTTAGTATCAAGAAATATACCAAGATCTCTGTACTCCTCACAACGCGTTAAAAGTTCACCGCCAACATTATACGCATACCCCACTGGATGCTCTCTGCATTTTGGTTCCTGAAGTTTCCAGAAGCACCATCCACAGGATTTTAACGGAAAAGTTGCAATATCGGAAGGTGTGTGCAAGATGGGTGCCGCGTATGCTGACAGAAGACCACAAACGGCAACGGGTTGATTCTTCCCGCGAATTTCTTCGCCTCTATGGAGACGAAAAGGATAAGTTCTTGGACTCGATTCACGGGTGACGAAACCTGGGCATTCCACTTTACACCTGAGAAAAAACAACAGTCACGCGAGTGGCGGCATCCCTCTTCGCCCAAGCCACGAAAATTCAAGCAAACACAATCTGCCAGTAAAGTCATGGCAACTATGTTTTGGGACAGGAAGGGGGTACTGTTGGTCGACTTTCTGCTTGCTGGGACAACAGTCACCGCTGACAGGTACTGTGAAACACTGAAGAAACTTAGAAGGGCAATTCAGAACCGGAGAAGAGGGATATTGAGCAAGGGTGTAAGCATTCTCCACGACAACGCCCGTCCTCACGTCGCCCGTCAAACCGTCGATCTCCTGCAAAATTTTGGTTGGAACGTCATCACACACCCACCCTACAGTCCGGACTTGGCACCCGGCGATTTCCTCCTGTTCCCTAAGTTGAAAGAACATTTGTCTGGACGGCGGTTCTGCTCCGATGATGAGGTGAAAGATGAGGTTCAACGCTTCCTGAAGGGCATGGCGGCAAGCTGGTATGACATGGGCATTGTAAAACTGCCACAGCGTCTACAAAAATGCATCGACCGAAATGGCGATTATGTTGAAAAATAAAGCATTCTTCAATCTTTAAAGTGATGTAGCAATTATATAAAATAAACGGTTCTTTGTATATCTAAAAATATAGGAGATCTTTTTTTTGGGATTGCACTCGTATAAACAACTCTCAATAAACTTATGCTTGTACAATACGTTTTTCGTTATATATTTTAAAAATACCGCTAGCAAGTGGCCCTAGTAAACTGGATAGGGACTGTAGGTACAATCGTATGTACATACAAGAAAAATCAAATTTCGAGGTGAAAAATGAGAACCGATAGTATTGTAGCGAAACTTGGGTAAATACGAGTATTCAGCATAGGTATTTACATTACTCCCCAAACGCCATTTCGAATACGATGCGGAAATAGCTGTTAAGAGCAACGGAAGAAAGATAGTCTCAAACACGGGAAATAGACAACGTGGGAACATCTTTAAATTGAATTTGAGGAAAGTTGAAAGTATAGGTACACAAAAATGTGTAAAGAAAAACGTCACTGTAAGGGTATAGCATTATTTATTCTTATATAAAATACTTATATCACATATTTTTTTTAGAATTAAATAGTAAAGGAGCTAAGTACAACATTTACTTAAATTATATCCAATAATACAATTCATCACACGTAGTTTTAGTGAAAAGTAGGTAATTATCAATTAGTATTGGGAAATGCAAAAATTGTCAGGGTATCGGCATATTGTTACCTCAGCATGTCGCAATAGCACACATTGTGTTTAAATTTCGGTCGGCATTGTTGCTAGCTTTGTTACGATGGAAACAGAGAAAACAGTTGAATATTGAGTTAGTAAGATCACAACACGCCACAATAAAGTATCAAGCGAATTGTAGATTAGAAATGGCAAATTTTATGCATATGACAATTAAAAAGCACTAACAGCACTTATAGATTATAAAAATGCTCCCAATCAATCTCGTATTCCACAAACGGCAATGGTTTTCGTACACTAGGGTGACAGAATAAAATAGACACCATCGGTATAAACATGTAAACAGCTAAATTCTAAGAACGAATTAAGAACTTTCTCTTGTCATTAGGGTAGGGGTAGATGTATCGGAAGGAATTCGTCATAGTTTAGTATCGTTACAACTATGCCTCGCTTACAAGGTTCGAGTGATATTAGCGACTTCAACCGGGGTCGTATCGTTGGCTAGAGTGAACGCGGCGCTTCGCAAGGTGAAATAAGTAAATTTTTAAATATTCCGTTGTCCACAGTTAATCGTGTGATTACACAATTTAAACGCAAAGAAAAAGCAACAGTGGAGCCGAGATCAGGTCGTGCCGGACCTTCTGAAAGAAGTTAAATGGTGCTTGTGCGTGAAGTGTTAAGAGAACCGCGAAAAAGTACAGCTGAGCTTGCGGCAACTTCACAGTAAAGTCAGCGCACCGTTCTGCGATACCTCCACAGTGTGGTGATGTATAAAAGGGTAGCAAAGAAAAAACCTCTCCTTACGGCGTTACAAAAACGGCGCCGAATGGCTTGGGCAATCGAAATGCGAACGAAGCCCGAAGAGTTTTGGCGGTCTCTCATTTTTTCAGACGAAAGCAGATACTGCCAAGTCAGTGATAGTGGTAGTACGTGTATTTGGAGACGTTCGTCATAGCAACTGGACGACAAATTTTTGCATTAGACGGTGAAATACGGCGGTGTGAACATCATGGTGTGGGGCGTGATATGGTATGGCGGAAGATCGCAATTAGTAATCTGCGACGGAAATATAAATGCGGCAAAATATATCCAAATATTAACAGAAGGACTACTACCGATATTCGACAACGCCATTTTATCTAAAGTAGACGCCACTTTTATGGAGGATGGAGCTCCCTCCCACAAAGCAAGAACAACAACCACATAGAGAGAGGAACAGGGGATTCGGATTTTACCATGGCCAGGCCAATCACGAGACATGAATCCGATAGAGAATGTTTGGCACATAATCCAGACAAATATGACGAAACGACCCCGAAAACCCAGCAATAAGGAAGAACTCGTGGCAGCTGTTACAGAAGAGTGGTTAAATATTCCAGAAGACACCATTAATCATTTAATAGATTGTATGCCACGACGACTCGCAGCACTTCACGCAACTAAAGGTGGATCGACAAAATATTAGTCTAATTTAAAAAATTTAAAATATTTTGTATATATAACGAGAATAGAATCTTTTTTTTAATTAGTAGGTGTCTATTTTATCCTGTTACCCTAGTGTATATTTGCAGTAAAGGCCGCCATAGTAACCAAAGACCTTCTATTTGTTCTATTTAAGTAAATTGTTCTTTAGCTATTCTAGAATTTAGTAAAAAATAACGTCCTTTTCTCTTCGTAACTAATCTACAAAATTGCAAAACCATTTCTTAACAATTTTCAACTTTATAACCTGTTAGTAAAAGGATGAAACCGAACAGGTGATAAAAATGAAGACACCAAAATTCTGTGTTTAAAGGAAGCGTCTTATCACGAACCAGAGATTAAAATTGATATAATTTGCATGCGGTAATGTGTACACCGCAAGGTAAGCAGATATTTTGACTGCAACAACAATTGCAGATTACTTCAATACCATTTGTTTTCAACAGTGCAATGTAACATCCGTAGTAAAAGATAAAACTTACTTCTATTTTGTATATGAAAGAGCATAAGATGTATTTTGAATTATATACAGTAATAAACCCTTTTATGAAATACGATATCTTAGTAGACACATTTGTATTGAGTCAAATGTTCTTTAACAGTTTCACTTTAGGGAGAAAACTGTTATCAAAGGTATCAAGGCATGTACATTACTCCTAATAAGTTTCGGAAAATCATGGTACAATCCTGCAGGTAACTTGTGAGTCTTTCTACATCAAAAACACAATCAAACTAGAATAGTATGTAATTACATTGATTACATCGCCCAACAAAATAAAATTTTTATTGTGGTGCCTGTAAAATACGAACTACAGAATATACTATTTCTGATGTACTGGTTCCAAAAATAACTAACTGTTCTAGTTTTTAATATACAATACGGATAAGTAGCAAAAACGAAATAATTAACTAAATATTTAGGAGACCTGAATTGTCCGTTTTTTATCTGAAACTAGAATTATAATACAATTATAACACATGGGCTGAAAAGTCCCGGGCCTAACAAAGAAAACACGGTTTTTTGGTTCAAAATTAGCTTTATTCATCAACGTGATCTCCATCAAGAGCAACGCAATCATTCCAGCGCCGCTCTAACATTTCAATACCACTTTTGTAGAACGATTTATCTTTTGCCTCAAAATAGGCCTCAGTTTCAGCGATAACCTCTTCATTCGTGCGCAATTTCTTACCGGCGAGCATTTTTTTGAGGTCTGCGAACAGCCAGTAGTAGCTGGGAGCCAAATCTGGCGAATACGGTAGACGTGGGAGCAATTCGAAGTTCAATTCATGTAGTTTTGCCATTGTTTTGATTGACTTGTGACACGGTGCGTTGTCTTGATGGTACAATTTTTTTTTCTTTGCCATATGCGGTCGTTTCTTTGCAATTTCGGCCTTCAAACGCTCCAATAACGCTATATAATATTCACTGTTGATGGTATTTCCTTTCTCAAGATAGTCGATGAATATTACACCACGCAAATCCCAAAATACCGAGGCCATAACCTTTCCAGCCGATTGTTGCTTTCGGGCGATTTGGACGAGGTTCATCAGTTGCTGTCCACTCAGATGAAGATCGTTTTGATTCCGGAGTGAAGTGATGGATCCATGTTTCATCCATTGTCACATATCGACGCGAAAATTCCGGTTTGTTACGTTTAAACATGGCCAAACACTGCTCAGAATCATCAACGCGTTCTTGTTTTTGGTCAACAGTGAGTAAACGCGGCACCCACTTTGAACAGAGCTTTCTCATAGTCAAATGCTCATGCAATATAAAGCCAATACGTTCTTTTGATATCTTTACGATATCAGCTAACTCACATACTTCACTTTTCGATCATTCAAAACGATTTTGTGGACGTTTTTGATGTTTTCTGGTGTTACCGCCTCATTTGGACGTCCACTGCGTTCTGTATCATCGGTGTCTCTACGGCCACGTTCGAAGTCAACAAACCAACGTCTTATTGTTGTTTCTGATGGAGCGGAGTCCCCATAACACTTTTCAAGCCATTGCTTCGCTTGAACGATATTGTTTTCTCATCAAGAAGCAGTGTAAAATTAAAACACGAAATTGTTTTTGATCCATTGTTTTGAAGATAACAAAAGTAGCGTGATTCTTAGCACAATAACTCACAAACTAATGAATAGAATATCACGAAATTTTAACAGCTGTTTTTTGAAGGTTAGTACTAACTGAGAGAAAGGTGACTGCAATGAAACTAGCGTCATCTATGTGTTAGGCCCGGGACTTTTCAGCCCATGTGTTAATTCTCAGTATTCCCCATTACTGAAAAAATCTAGCTGTCTGACCCAACCCAACCCTAATCTCCACTACTTTATTTACTTCTAACATAGGATTCGCCGTATCTCTGCCTGCATTCCACAGTTCAGTTTAGTATTGTGCTTTCGTGTGATGACTGTCAGTGTGTACTAAATATGTACTTTAAATTGTTGCATGAATATTAAAAATTCGAATGACAACAATGGCTTCCACAAGCAGACGGAATTGTGCGAACCTCCTAGATGTTTTTTGTTACATTTGTGGTGGATGCATTTTAAGGAAAACCCATATCTCTCTTTTTAAAAAATGGCATATTTGCCGTACTTTGGCGCCCAATTAGGATAAATCTTGGCACCATATTTTGTGTGCAAAACGTGCGTACAATATTTGCCACAGTATAGGGCAGCCTGAACACCATCATGACCACTGCTATTTTTGTTATGTCAGCATCAAAGGCTTTAATCGTAATAATCGGCATAAATGTGTATACCCTAACATGAAGTTAGCAAGGAGACCTCTTCCTCATTCCGAAGAAATACCTATTCCAACTTTCAGTAACTTGCGTATGCCCCGGAAGATGCCTCGGATACATCGTCTGACGAGGTTCAGTTCCAGGGAAGTGAAGGTGATAGTGATTGTGAAGGACCATCAACGAGTCCCTAACGCTTTAGCCAACAAGAGCTTAATGACCTTGTTAGAGATATGAACTTCTCAAAGCAGTCGTCTGGATTACTTGCTTCCCGATTATAGGAAAAGAACTTCGAGTGTCCAGGTAGATTGTTTTCCAGAAAACTTAGGTGATGTTAGCCAGCAACAGGCTATTCCTATGTCCTACCCATTTTTTGTGCTTCAGTTAACAGTTATCAAATAGTAATACTTAATAAGTTACGTACGTAACAAAACATTATATCTAATTTTGGCAAATTTTTCCTAAATAAGGCAGAAAGAGTGAATTTACAAAATTACTTAATTACACTTAAAAAATCCGAGGCACCAAAACGTGTATTGGCCAGTGTTATTTTTAACATCGATTATAACCAAGCCGTACGCTACTGCGAAAGCTCTCGTTTCTGCAGCTTTATGTTTCGTGATGTCGTAAGCAATACCATCACAGATTCAATATTTGATGAATTCTCTTTAACGACCGAGCATATACGTATCCTGCCGGATGAACTGGAACATGTAGAAAAAAATTGTAAACAATATTATTTAGTTTGTACAAGCAATTTATATCCTTGTGGTTACGTTTAGTCAATTATAAAATTGCTGTTACATAAGTTCTATTCTGACTCAAATCAATTTGCTTTATAGATATAAGTACACGCAATTATTGAGCAGCAATGATAAAAAAAAACTCATAGCAATTACAATATTCTACACTGTTGTTGATGACAGAAGCACAAGGCAATTTCTCGGTTTGATTTGGCTACAGTGTTGTGCGCAGCGTATTAGTTTATGTAATATTATGTTCTTTGAATCTTATTAACTACTTTACGCACTGAAAATCGTGAATTTATTGATGGCTAAAATACGATAATTTATAAGACTTTATGTTTTCAAATTAGCGTATAAACCTGTTAACGATATTATCGGACGACTCACCACATGCTCGCTTGAAGAAATTTTTAGCCTTACCACCGTCTGGAGATTTTTATAGCGATCAGAACTACCTACTTATTACAAGTTTTCAACGAGGTTATGTACCATATTATTAAATTATTAAACTGTTAATATGATATCTGACTGTTTACGTGAGCTTACATCTTTATTCATGAGTAAGTTTTGGTAGTGAAAATATTGTCTCTTTTATCATTGCTTTCTTAATGAATAAGAACAAAAGAATTACAAATAGGTTACAATATATCGGGTAACCAGTTCGTGCGGTTTTTGTACTCGGCAGAATGCTATGAATATTTTAATTAAGTTGTTGATCGATGGCACATCTTTGTTGTCTGTCACCTACTTTAATACGAATCCTTTTGCTGTCGGATACAAACAAATTTGGTGACAATTGTTTAATTGCCAATTTGAATAGTTAAAAATGGCGAAAACTATAGGGGAATTAGTGTTACATCTTCTGCGTCTATGGATGCATAGTCAAATCCAGAATGCAGGAGCAAGTAAAAGACTCAGAAAAACAGAGTGGTTTCAGACCTGAAAGATCTTGTATTGATAATATTTTCTGTCTAAAATAACTAACTAAAAAAGGTAAGAACTACTATGGACTAGCGGAGGGAATTGAAAAATTCCAAAATGATCCGATATCGTTTGTGGACTCTATTGAAATTGTGTCACACATATGTATGGCGGAAGGCGAAACAAATGAAATTGTAATACAAACATTTGAAAGTATTATTGAGAAGGATTCAGATTTTCTCATACAAAAATAAATTCGTGAAGGTGCGTCGAAAGATCCATTAGATTATCACAAGGATTACCTTAAATTTGCAAATATAACATCACTTGATGTGGAACGGTTGTTTTCATCCTTAACACATGGGCTGAAAAGTCCCGGGCCTAACACATAGATGACGCTAGTTTTATTGCAGTCACCTTTCTCTCAGTTCGTACTAACCTTCAAAAGACAGCTGTTAAAATTTCATGATATTCTATTCATTAGTTTGTGAGTTATTGTGCTAGGAGTCACGTTACTTTTGTTATTTTCAAAATAATGGATCAAAAACAATTTCGTGTTTTAATTTTACACTGCTTCTTGATGGGAAAAATACCGTTCAAGCGAAACAATGGCTTGAAAAGTGTTATGGGGACTCCGCTCCATCAGAAGCAACAATAAAACGTTGGTTTGCTGGCTTCAAACGTGGTCGTAGAGACACTGATGATGCAGAACGCAGTGGACGTCCAAATGAGGCGGTGACACCAGAAAACATCAAAAACATCCACAAAATCGTTTTGAATGATCGAAAAGTGAAGTTGCGTGACTTAGCTGACATCGTAAAGATATCAAAAGAACGTATTGGCTTTATATTGCATGAGCATTTGACAATGAGAAAGTTCTGTTCAAAGTGGGTGCCGCGTTTGCTCACTGTTGACCAAAAACAAGAACGTGTTGATGATTCTGAGCAGTGTTTGGCCATGTTTAAACGTAACAAACCGGAATTTTTGCGTCGATATGTGACAATGGATGAAACATGGATCCATCACTTCACTCCGGAATCAAAACGATCGTCATCTGAGTGGACAGCAACTGGTAAACCTCGTCCAAAGCGCCCGAAAGCACAACAATCGGCTGGAAAGGTTATGGCCTCGGTATTTTGGGATGTGCGTGGTGTAATATTCATCGACTATCTTGAGAAAGGAAATACCATCAACAGTGAATATTATATAGCGTTATTGAAGCGTTTGAAGGCCGAAATTGCAAAGAAACGACCGCATATGGCAAAGAAAAAAAATTGTTTCATCAAGACAACGCACCGTGTCACAAGTCAATCAAAACAATGGCAAAGCTACATGAATTGAACTTCGAATTGCTCCCACATCCACCGTATTCGCCAGATTTGGCTCCCAGCGACTACTGGCTGTTCGCAGACCTCAAAAAAATGCTCGCCGGTAAGAAATTTCGCACGAATGAAGAGCTTATCCCTGAAACTGAGGCCTATTTTGAGGCAAAAGATAAATCGTTCTACAAAAGTGGTATTGAAATGTTAAAGCGGCGCTGGAATGATTGCGTAGCTCTTGATGGAGATTACGTTGATGAATAAAGCTAATTTTGAACCAAAGAAACCGTGTTTTCTTTGTTAGGCCCGGGACTTTTCAGCCGATGTGTTAAAAAGAATTTATTCCACAAGTCCGAAAACATATTTAATGATTCTAACGTTTAATAGGTGCCACCCAGCTTGTGATTTCAGGGGAACTTCTTAAAACAGTAAGTGTTCCAGTTTCAGTTTATGTGTAAACATTCCTTCGTCCGTATCGCCTATGCTCGCTGATGAAGGCCACGATCATAAATGATGCGAGTACGAAAACGTTATCGAACACTCCGCACTGCACTGTATCTTACCCCACTTTGCCGAGACTACAGGTAACCCACTACCTTTTAATACCGGTGGTATTATAATATTTTTATTTAATTCACCTTGACCTAGATTCCCAAAATTATTTCGATCGAGCCATCCTATGACCATGATATGTACAGGTTCGTTATTAATGAAGTTTTTGCTCTCCGTATTTTAATATTAAGTAAATAATGTAACTGCTTAGTACTATCAATTACTGCCTATAAGTGGAGTAATTACCGTTTATAATTCATTCCACTAACAACGCTAGATTTCGATATTAAATATTTATCTTGCGTAAAAAAATCTAAACAGTTAAGGCATAACGGAAAACTAACTATATATCTGCGTTTATGTATTACCTATGGCTTTGGCTCGTACAAGGCTATTGCTCCAATACAAGTAACGCATGTATACGAATGTAAGTAAATAATAACATATTAGAAAAAATATATCTAAACTGGATCAGAGAATGTAATTCACGTTCGATGTTTTTACAGGCCTTGTACCAGTAAATGGCATGTACGCCATATCATATTATAATGAAATATTGTCTTACTGAAGCAAGTATGCGCCTACTGTAGTCTTAAAATGCCGTGATGTAATATTTAGATGAATGAAAAATTTGACGTACTTAGATATATACATACGTGTCAAAAATTTTTGTTAAATACAATTAAGGACCAACAAAAGTCCATATACAGTGGAACTCCCCCAAATCGAACTTCCCTAACTCGAAAATTTCTCTAACTCGAATATTCTTTTATCCCGTGCGTTATCTATTAAATTTATATGCATATGACTGTCCTTAACTCGAATTTATCCCCAACTCGAAAAAAATTTAACCAAATTTAAGACGTAGAATCTCTGTAACTCGAAATTTTCACTAAAGGTAAGTGATACGCCATCTGTTAGCGGATATAATGTAATATCTATCGAAGGAATTCGGGGAAGTACCAATGACAACGGGTTTTATCATTCTTATTCATCTGCGTGTTGCGCTATATATTCAGTCGTATACGTTAGTGTTTGTCATCAACATGCCCCAGCAACGAAAACTTAAAAGTTTAACAGTGCGACAGAAATTAGAAATATTAAAAAAAAGTGGACAATGGAATAAAAAAGAAGGTAATAGCTGGCATACCAGCGAGTACATTGTCAACTATAATTAAAAACAAGGAACATATTCGAAGTTTCGCGAGTAAACTTACAAACCCTGCCAATTTCAAGCGAAACCGAGTTTCAAAGAAAAATGTAAACAGTGCGGTGTTTAAATGGTTTGTGTCTACTAGAGAAAAAAACATTTCGGTGTCGGGGCCACTTCTACAGGAGAAAGCACTGGAATACAGTCAATATTTAGGACCAACAGATTTTAATGCCAGCACCGGCTGGCTTCGTAAATTTAAAAAAAGGTAAAATTTACGTTATTGTATTAGACATACGTATACACATATGAAATTTATATTTTATTTTTTAAATTTAGACATGAGATATCGCATAAGAATATCTGTGGTGAAAGTGCCACAATGGATGATCGTCAGGTTAGTGATTGGATTGTATTGCCGGGGATTTTGGGGCGGTATAGCGAAGAGGATACTTTCAATGCTGACGAGACAGGGTTATTTTTCAAATGTCTACCTAAGAAAACTTTAGCCATTAGAGACGACAAATGCTATGGTGGAAAACTTAGTAAAGATCAGGTCACATGCCTTCTAGCAACGAATATGAGTGGCACTGAAAAACTAAAACCTCTCATAATTGGCAGAAGTGCAAAGCCACGATGTTTTAAAGGGCTTCCTGTAGATTACGAGAACAACGTAAAGGCATGGATGACCTCTGAAATTTTTGAAAAATGGTTGGTTAAATTGGACAAGCAATTTTCACACGAGAATCGAAAAATAATAATGTTTATAGACATCTGCCCTGCTCATCCTGCAATACAACAGAAGCTGAAGGCCATCAAATTGCAATATTTGCCACCAAACGGAACTTCCAAACTGCAACCTTTAGATCAAGGCATCATTAAAAGTTTGAAGGATCATTACAAAGGAAGAATCCTTAAAAAAAACTTTATATGCATTAGAGAATAACGGTTCTCCTAGCATATCACTTCTCGACTGTGTGAGAGAGGTTGCGATGACATGGCATGTGGATCTTAAACAAAAAAACATTCAAAACTGTTTTAAAAAGGCTGGTTTTGGTAACGAAGACGAGGACGAAGACGAAATTCCTCTTGCTCAACTAAAAGAACGACTGCAAAATTCAGAAGATAAAGAATTTCCTGTTGAAGTAAGGCAAGATTTTGAAAACTATGTTGAGTTGCTAAATGTCGAGAATGTATCTCTTGACACTTATCTTGAAATTGATAGTAACCTCTTAACTACTGACTATCCGACATTCTAAGGAGTGTATCAAGCATTACAGATGAAGAAACCTCCGAAGAAAGCGATGAAGAAATTGTGGAGCAACCATCACACAAACAAGTTTTAGAAGCATTCGATACACTAAAGAATTATTTTATGTCTCATGAACAAATATCCGATAAGACATATATGTTCATTAATAAAATTCAAAAATCGTATGAACACATCCGAGCGGCCAATGTTCGGCAACAGTTGATAACAGATTTCTTTAAAAAAACAATTTAATTATGCAATTGTTTTATGTTCCCATGTACAAGTACATATTTAATGCCTATGTATATAGGACAATTTTTGTTTAATTTCATACATATACATATAGTACATATATATATCCTAATGCATGTAGTTTGTATTTTCAGTTTTAAATCATTTTTTATTTATTTTATATAATATTGTTATTACATATTATGCTTTATAAATACATACATATAATGAAAAGTAAATTGTGAATTTTCTGTAACTCAAATTTTCTCTAACTCGAATTTTATTTGGGAATTTAGGTGGTTCGAGTTAGGGGAGTTCCACTGTATTAGTAAATCGTGGCATGTCTATAATTTGAAAGGTGTTGCAAATAGAATCATATCGGTGTTAAACTAGCTCCTGTCGCAATGCGCTAGTAATACTCAACTTCAATAAACCTTTCATTTGGTTTCACTATTGCAGTAATTACAATGTGTCTCACATACTGTACTTAACGTAGTCAACGATGGCGGACTGCTACATGGCGGTATGTATATAGACGACTAATAATTTAATAATATGTTAGGTGTCGCGTATTTCTGATTAATACAAACTAGATGACTGAGTTTACGATTTCTTGCAATGCGATTTTAAATAGTTAAATCACAAGTTAATGTTGTTGCAATCTTTACAAATTATTATTGACATTTAAAATCCAATTATCTTTTGGGGTATTACACTACGCATGAAAACAGTGCAGAACTTAGATGTAACAGAGAACTCCGTCGATTCACCACCATCAATCTAATCCGGCATTCATACACATACTAATCATACGCATATGAATACCGATCGCTTTCGAAATATATCAACGCCACCGATGAGTGAGCTCTCGTTGCTTCAGGCTTAAGCATTATATAAGAAAATGATAAATCATATATACCGAAGTAGTGAAGAATAAACAGAAATCGTGGATTTTAATATCTAGCTTGCGGATGCGTTGTATTTATGAAAACTTTTAAAGATCGTGAGCGGACTATTGAAGCCAGATTGATGATGTTAACTTGTTCTTTTTAATATCGTTTAATTATTCTATTTTATTACTTAATGCAAATAATTATGTTCCGTAGTCCGGTTAATGCGAACAAGACATCGATACAAGTTGTGTTGTATATTTCCTACCATTTATAAGAGTAGCAAAAAATATGTTCATTAGGTAAACCCAGAGCCATAATGTATACGATAAAAAATGAAAGGTAGATGCATAACATTACGTACATGTGCAAGTGAAGAACACGTATTAGCCCGGAAAGTTGTAAACAATTGTTTGAGGAGGAAAGTCACTGAGCAACTTCTATCTGAAAAACCGCCCAAATTATTTCATTTAGAATTAACTTCTAATTCAAAAGGAACCTTCGACATTTTCTTTGAACATTCTAAATTACGCAAAGAAAGATTAATATATCAGACGAAAATTTATTCAAGTGGAAATTAATGAAAATAATGAAAAATAAAACACCATCACTTTATACTGTGTGTACGATAAATTTCTCAGGTATAGAACTTGTATTTATCAAATAAATGGTAACACAATATGTGAGGAGTTGTTGTCTTCAGTAATACACTCCGGAAAAAAGTATCGCATAAATCGTTTTTGAAGCACAAGAATGATTTTATGGTTTAAATTCTCTACATGGAGGGCACCTTCCAATCCCTGCAGCTCTACTGGGGCAACATATTGGGTTCGTACCATTCTGTGAAGATAAGATTCGTATCTGGACTCACCCCAAGCCAATCTAAAATTGGAATAGTAACCTCATCAAGATATTCGCGGACGATTATCATTAGATGGGGTCGTGCGTTATCGTGTATTAGCAAGAATTCGTTGCCCATTACTGGTGCATATGGAACCACATAATCTTGTAAAATGTCTGTTATATAGATGTGGGCAGTTATTTTACCTCTGTTTACTGATACTAACTCTATACTGTATCTACTAAAGAGATGCCTTCCCAAACCGTGATAGAGCCACCATCAAAATTAGGCTTAAATCTGATGTTTCGTCTGTACACTGGTATACGTCTATCTATAGTGTAAAGACTAAATCTTGACTCATTTCTAAAGAGTATATTGACCCAGTCATTCATTTCCCAATTGACATGTTCTTTAGCAAACCTTAGGCAAGCCACTTGGTGATTCCTAGTAAAACGAGGAGCTGTAATGACTACTCTGCCGCTTATTCCACTCTGACTCAACCTATTACGAACGGTTTTGGTACTTATTCGAGCCCTCTTGCGGAGTAGTACAGCTTGAACGATCTAGCACCAGTCTTCGTATGTAACCTCATATTTTCCCACATCTGACTACTGCCCTAGAAACACCTTAGTGATTAATATTCAACAAATCAGCCGCGTATGTTTGAGATTGCCCATCTTCGATTAAAGCAACTACTCCAGCCACTAGTTCCAGAGGTAAATTACTTATTTTGCTTTTAATAATGTTAGTGAAGTGCTTTTAACAGCGCATTTTAAATTTTCTCCGTATAGGAACACTTTCAATAAACAACTAGATAAACTATCTGTATATGCACTCTTATAAAATGTCTCTATAATAAAAGAAGAAGTTGTTGAAGAGCTAGTTATATGACTTTCTTCGTATAAATATTAAAGAAGCCACATACACAAGAAGCAATGAGTATTATTCAAAAAGCTAAAGGATATAGTAACACAATCCGATACTGCTATTAACACCTAATTACAATGCAAGTCATATAATGTTGGGTGCTATGTATTAGTCTGTAATACAAAGATACATCCATGACGTACTAAATACATATTAGTGTAGTTCAGGTAGGGTCTTAGGAACTAGAAAACGATAATTTGTCGTGGTGCAGCACGGACAAGGTAAGCAAAACATCCTTTCTTAATCCCTGGTGCAATTCGAGTACGCCGGAAATAAGAGTACGCGTAGGGTGACAATTTAAACATTTATAGCTCTTTTTGCTTCAAAATTATAGAAGGTATCACAAATTTAAATCCAGTTGAGTTATGTTGTACTTATATTCGTCGGAAGCTTTGATGAAAATACAGCTGCGAGCAAATGTTATAGGCAGGGTAACTTTTTTAGCGTTACGATAAGATGAGAATCTCAAAACTAAGAAAAAAAAACACACAATTCAGTTTATCATGTTATTTTATTAAATAAATCAGTATTTAATACTGCCTCCTCTAGCCTTTATTACAGCTTTAATTCTTTTAGGCACAGTAGCTACCAGTTTGTAACATGTTTCTGGGGAAATAGACGCCCATTCCATAAACACTGTTTGGTTTAGGGCTTCTTTAGAGGCATGGTTATATTTACGAACCCTGTCCTTCAATATATGCCATAGATTTTCAATAGGCGAGAGGTCAGGGGATTGTGGGAGCCAGTCCAAAATCTTCGCTTGGTTATCAGTAAACCATTTCATTACAGGGCGAACCTTGTGCCAAGGGGCATTGTCTTGCTGAAAGTAATACTCCTCTGAGTCCATATCATAAAATCTGGCAATTGATGGTTCGAGAACCTCTTCCAACATCCCGATGTATCGTGCCCCATTCATGCAGCCCTCGCACACATGGACTTCCCCTACACCTTGTGCAGACATACACTCCCAAATCATAATGCTTCCACCGCCGTGTTTAACAGTAGGTAAAATACACTCTGGAGAAAATGCTTCGCCGGCCCTCCTCCGAATATAGCTTGCTCCGGAAACGCTCTATTTTGGTGAGAAAAGTAGCGACGCTGAGTTCAATTGTGTGTATTGCAAGGATTATGGAATATTTTTAAGCACTTACGTCTACATTAGATTCATCGTCATCTACAGTCCAATATCGGTACTTCTTTGCCCACGTAAAGCGTTGCTTGCGGTGTAGCTCGGTCAGGAAAGGCTTGTGTCGTAGTTTCCGGGCACGTAAATTCGCCGCAGTTAACCTTCTTCTTACCGTATGCACGGAGATTGGTGCGTCTCGTTGAGTGCGGAGCTCTCCAGAAATCGCTATCGCGGATTTGCGCCTATTCCGGAACGCGATACGCTCTATCAATCGTTCTTCTCGCACAGTCGTTACACGTTTTCTACCGTTCTTGGGTAGATTATGATACTCTCCAGTCCTTTGGTAGCGGCTAATTATGTGTTGCACTGCACAACGCGAACATTTTATTGTCTTAGCAATTTTTATTTGTGACAATCCTTGTTTGTGCAACAAAATTATCTGGTCTCGTAAAGCCTCAGATATTTGGGGCTTTTTTGGCATATTGTGTATACACAAATTTACAAAAGAAGGTCCGCACTCTAAATGAACTTTTGAAACCGACAAACGACGTTTCTTTCTCTACGCACAATATATTACTCAACCTAAAAACTTTAATTTCTGTCTTATATAGCTTCGTAATTTATATTTTCTAGGAATTTCTACTTTAGATAACGACCAGGTATAGGTTCGCAGTACTCTTGTTCTAAGAAGCGCTACCTGCTGCGCGAAACACATGTTTGATTAGGGTGCCTATAACATTTGCTCGCAGCTGTATATATCCTGTATTTCTATGTAGGCTTAAACTTATAATATTAATAACATACGTATCTATGTTCGATACTATAATCGATACTTTTACGTGTTAAACGTCAGCTTTACCTTGGGAATTTATCTTCCTTCCCATTTAAAAACTTAAATCCATTATTATTACACGTATACGAGATAGATTAACAATGCTAATGCTAATTTTGATTAACTAATCCATATTAACTAAATCTACTTAATCGTCGACTAAAGCCCTGACAGATGAATATTATGTCTGAAGCCTAAACTAATAGTATTCATGCAACGTTAGGTTTTGTGCTGATGAATTTTTAATACATATTCCCCTAGAACTTATTTTGTCACGTTTAGTGTGACAAAAATCGTTATTGTGGTGTTCAATTCACTGTATTATGCAGTTATCTATGTCATGGTTGGAGTGTTGACTTGTTTATAGCAAATCACTACTAAGATGCATATTTAAAAAAGGTACTCATCGCCCACTACTTTGAGCTGCCACTGAATAATTTTGTCTCTCTCTTTTTAATGAGTTACGATGCTTTCTTTACGGCTTCTTCTCTTTTCTCTTTTCCTAAGACTTAGTCTCGTTTCTTCAATTCGTCATAATGCTGTTCAGCCTCTTAGGAAGCAGATGTCTAGCTCTCCTCGGCTCCGCTAGAATTCGGCATTTCATCTTTTGCCCACTTCGTCCATCGATTTTCTATCATTCTGTCGACGTGGTCTTTTCAGAAATCGTCGTCTCGCCCTCGTAAATCGTACTATGCCTTGAATTTCGAGACCTTCTCTTATCACTTTGTATCTGTTCGAGCTTCCATCGTTTCGTATATGCGAATTTTACTCTCAGTGGACACATATATATTCATTGCTCCATATGGGGTCCCTTAAATAGCCAGAGATTCTTGGGGCTTGATTAATTTGGGTTCTAACTTCCTGCTGCAACTTTGTGAAGCTTGCCATCTCAACTCCTAAGTGCGTCTATTGCATGCACTGACGAATGAGTTTGCGTTTACGGTCAATTTAGATCTAATGGGCTCTTTTCCTATGATCTTCTCCATAGATATCTGCATATTAAGTCTTACTGTCTTTGTTTGAAATCGATATATCAGCTGTTGTAGGTCGTCCACGTTATCTGCCATGCAGCTTGCATCGTCAGTATAGCATAATATCTTAATAGATTCTTGCCCCAACCTCTACCCTCTAGCAACTTCTTTCACACTATTAATTATTTTATCCAAAACGAGGTTGAACAAAAGTAGGCTTATACTATCGCCCTAATGAATTTCTGTTGGTATTGGTACTTCTTCGGTAAATCTCTGTGGTGGTTGATCTTTGCACCTGCAGTGCTCTGGGATGGATTGAGTACCTCCATGGGCACTATTGCTGCCCTTAAGCCCGGATAAAGGAGGATGGTTTGTGGACAAGGTTAGTAGTCCACACACTTCAAAAGAAAATTAATGCTCAAAGTACTACTAACAGAGCTGAAGATACGTTTACAAGCAATCACTGTTAGCAGCAGCATTTCCACCTGTATTGGGTACTGAATTATCCTATTATCAATAAATTATGAAAAAGAAGAACTAAATTAACTTCTAATCTGATACAATAAATAAACACAAATTCCAATAGAACATGTACTTACAACAATTGACTGAATGCATTGAGAAAGGTGGTTGACGTTATTAAAAAACCATCGTATAATGTAAATTTTCACGTTTTCATAAAAATCATTTACTTAGATCTAGTTAACTGATAAGTTAGGCGCCTTATATAGCTTGCTTATAGAGATGCATGTCTCTTTAATGTTTTGGCAGTGTCGTGCACACTAAAGATATAAAAGTAAAAATATATATGGAGTAGTTATAGGTTAAAATGAGGGTGTGCCAATTAATAACGTACAAAAATTACCCTATTAATACCAATCAATCTTTAAACCTTTAGAGTTACGGAAAACTTGAGAGACGAAACAACCTTGGATAATGTAAACTCGCAAGCCGAATTTTTTTAGTAGGAACGGGTAATACAACTTGTCGCTTTTATGTTTGTATATTACCTAACCATAGACAGAACCCGTTAAGTGTGTTAACAGTTAATTGAATGATTTACATCGAAAAAAAATGGTCTCTTGACGAAATGGAACGCCCACGCCTACCATTTAGTGTCTGGAATTTCCAGTTCTCCGACTCGAGAGATGGTAACGCTATTAAATTGAACGCCGTATCTCTCTCCGGTACTATGTATTAGATATAAAATGTTATTGCGAATTTGTCGAGTTACAAGTTCTTTTTTGCGGTACAGAAATATTTATTTTTATATTCAAGGATTATTACTTCTCTAACAATCAGACACTTTTTTTCTAGGCATAGTTAATCAGAATATACGCGAACGTAAATATTCAAGAATTAGATGTGTTATTTCAAAGGAGTAATTTTAAGTTAAAAGGCAAGATAGAGAAGTACATCAGGGAGGATTATTTTTATTTATCAAAAAAAAGAAAAAAAATAACAGAATGGGAACGAGGTTTGTAAAATATCAACCACATCTGCCCTTAACATAATTAAAAGTGTTAAAGATGCTGTCCAATCCATAAGAACACTCATGGCAGGATCTATGAAGTATGGTAAGTAGAGATTACGAGGGCCATCCGGAAAGAAAAGAACTTTTGTTTCTATAGAAGTTATATTAGATATAATTAAAAGAAACTGTATTCTACATAAAATTAGATACCCTACTTCTCTACATAGTCGCAGTTCAAATTTAGGCTCTTGCTGTACCATTTTATCAGCTTTTCTACGCCTTCTGTATACTCAGTTGCTGCCAAGTTCTTGACCTTCTGGTTAACGGCTTCTTTAAGTTCATCATTACTTCCGTAGCGCTATCCACTCAAGAAGTCTTTCAATTTGGGGAATAAGTGAGAATGACCTGGGACTAAGTCCGGACTGTATGGTGGATGTTGAAAAATTTGCCCTGTGTTATTCCTGTTGTATGCGGACGTGCATTATCGTGAAGAAGGATGACTCCATTGCTTGTGAAAACAAAACGTTCTTTAATTTCCGAGTGGCCGTCGTATATATACATTAAATAAAGTTATGCTTAGCGACCAATGACTGTTGAAAATAAAAAAATGAAAGAATTGCAATAAATAAAGACATGCAATAGGATTCTTTTTTTTTGTAAATAATTCTACAACAATAGTGGGATCAACTACCATTTATGACTATACGTTTTCTTTGATTTGAATGAAAATATGTATATGTAGAGTTGGTTTGTACTAGTATTTATTGGTAGATATTTGGCATCCCGAAAAGAATATTTAGCAACGAAAAAGAAACAGAATATATTACAACATTTTAATTCTAATCTAATTTCTCGTCACTATGCCCACCTTATTGGTATTCTTCTAATTGGGGAATCCAGATAAACGGATGCAATTTCAGTCAATGCTACCTGGAGCGCTGCTAACGCTGCTTCGAATTCTTTCGCCCAATTCATTCGTATTAACGTTCCTTTTTCCTCGAATCACATCAAATAAGTTCTACATATGCGAGATGAATGTTTGGGATCGTTATCTTCTTGGAAGATAAAGCTTCGGTCACATAATCTTTCCCCACTTAGCATAGCGCTATCTTGTAACATTTTCGGATAACACTTCTTACGTAGAATCCCATCTATCTTTATCAAATCGTCTATTTTGTTTCGAAGATACTATAATAAAAGTGATATATCGAAGAAAAATGCGTATTCGTTATAAAGGACAATCTTATTACCGATAGACAGAAAACTTATTAAAAGCTTTCAATGTCAATTGCAATAAACCATTCACGAAACTAGAACGTAAAGACATTTTAATTGGTTGTGATCCTGTAACATTTGAGGGAATTATGCGATCTATAACTTATAGTCTTTATTTCTAGCCTCTTCTCATAGTTGAACTATTGGTAAAATAAAATAATGTATATGGCTTCCCCATATATGAGTATTTTATGTACGGAAGCTGGCATATAATTTCAGTTGTATTTCTCGGCATATAATTCTGCTATATGTTGTAGGCATACTCGGATTTATTAGAAGCCAATGTTTTCTGTATAATAGTAAATTTCTGAATTCATTTTTCATCAACACCTGTGGTAGCTGCTGTGCACTGCTTGTTACACTGGCCAACACACATTTTGATGCGCCTAACCCAAAAATTCTTTTCCCCTTTTCCTCGCTGACGTCAGTGGCTGTAAAAATAATGAATCTTGATGTTCATGTTACATTTGCGTGTGTGAAAGTTAGACAGCATCTGTTCTACTAATAAATAACAGTGATACACCGTCGTCCTTAAAACGATGTTTCGTAAGGTATTTTTTTTTTATTAGAAAACATAAAAACCACAAGGAGCTATATCCGGGCTATACGGTGAATATTCCAATTCCATTTTCCATTTTCCACAATGTTTTGCACAAATACTGTCCCTTAATTTATACAATAAAGACGCATAATATGTTCCATTCACAGTTGTATTCCGCTCTTTCATGCTTGAACCTGTATAAGCCTGTCAGGTCGAGAATTTATGGCCCCTACCTCATATGTGGAGTTCAGTTTACATTAGAATGCGATTATGATAAGATCATTTCTCTGGAGTCTACAGGAAGTTATTTTTCTGAATATGGTACGGAATAGCTAAGGCTGTCTTGAATTATGTCTTCAGCGTAAGGGTGGGCATACAGATCATATCATTCGCTTTTATAATACATTTTAACAACAAGAAAACTTCTTCCAGAATTCCGGGAAGTATGCAGTATGACGGCAGAGAATTTACCCAGCCAAACGAAATCGTGGATGCCTTTTCCAGTGTTTTTGCGAGTGTGTATAAACCTACTGTTCAACATGCATCTTTCAACTCTTTTCTCAATTATAATAATTTTTGTGTTCATGCCATCTCTGAATTAGATGTGGAGAACAGTATCAAGAGACTTAAATCTAATATGACAACTGGAGATGATGGAATACCGAGCTTCTTTGTACGTGATTGTGCTGCTGTTCTGTCCTATCCACTGTCAACTATATTTCACATAGCGCTAAGCACGTCAACTTTTCCAAGGGTTTGGAAAATTAGCAGAATTACCCCTGTGTTTAAGAAAGGAAACCGATCTAACATTGGTGCTTATAGGCCTATAAGTATACTGCCCAATTTCGCTAAGGTATTTGAACATTTGCTTTACAAAGAAATATCCACCTGCATAACTCCTTTCATATCTGAGCATCAGCACGGTTTTGTTGCAGGTAAGTCGACGATCACTAATTTAGCATGCATTGGCCAATATCTTAGTGAAGCGCTTGATAAGCGAAAGCAGGTGGATATTATTTACGTAGATTTTTATAAAGCGTTCGACTGCATTAACCACGAGATGCTACTACAAAAAATGGATAAATTTGGTTTTGGAGTGGGTTTCCTGACGTTGATTGAGTCTTACCTTACTGGAAGGGAGTGTTACGTCTGCTACAACGGTTATTCCTCTACGTCGTTTTCTCCAACATCAGGTGTTCCTCAAGGTTCAAATCTTGGACCGCTTCTCTTCAATTTTTATATAAATGATTTACTATCTCTGTTTACGTGTCACGTCTTAGCATACGCAGATGACGTAAAGATATTTAATACTGTTGGTAGCATTTTCGATTGTAAACATTTACAAGACAATCTTCTTCGTATTAATACTTGGAGCAAGGTCAATTATCTCCCTCTGAACATCAACAAGTGTACTGTGGTATCCTACAATAACACTCATACTACTTTACACTATAACTACCAGATTACTGATGCAGCCATACCACGCAATATCAAAACTTTGGATCTTGGTGTTTTGTTTGATAATAGACTGTCATTTACGGAACATATTTCGTCCATGTGTTCATCTGCTTCCAAAACTCTCGGTTTTGTCATGCGTTCTTGCAGGCATTTCTCAGACTTAGGTGTAATGAAACGTTTATATTATGCTTACGTTCGTTCGAAGCTTGAATACGCCTACATTGTTTGGTATCCCCGTTATTTACACCAAGAGCTTATGATCGAACGCGTTCAAAAGAAATTTCTAAAGTATCTCTCCTTTCGAATGGACAACGTGTATCATGCAAGAGGTATCGAGTATTATAGCTTACTTGTTGAGCATGGTTTTCTATCTCTTGCTGACCGCCGCGAGCGTAACAGTGTGGAGTTTCTTTGCAGGATCCTGAAAAATACTATCGACTCGCCAGCCCTTCTAACGCAAATAAACTTTACCGTACCTACTCATGATACTCGCTACTATAATATATTTCAAGTACCTAGAGCTAATACCAACATTTTGCTTAAGGCACCTCTCAGTCACATGGTGAGGAACGCAAATAAACGGGATCTGGAGCTATTTTTGTGAGTCTCTGTTTCATTATTATATACATTTTCAGCATATTATTATTGTAGGCAAAACGATTTTAATTATTTTATTTTAAATAAGAATTGTATTGTAATTTGTCCTGTAATTGGCCCTTGGGCTGTTGGGCAATAAAGGATTATTATTATTATTTTAATTTTCCCATTTATCTGAAATTTGCAGTTAATAAACCTTTCCTTATTTTGGTACTACTAGAATATATTTACGGTCATACTGTATGTACTTCATTACTTATTATTATACATTATAACATAATCGCAATAATATTACATTGAAAATGTCACATTAATTATGTGTGCATGTTTTTAAGACAGAATCAATACTTTTTCAATAGGAACTTGATCAAATTATATAACAGGTTTAATAGCTAAGATACCTACATTAATTATAATTACGCTTGTATAGCGTGTCGAAACAATGTTTGCCAGTTAGTCGGCGTTTTAGAGTATTAAAGTTAGAAAGCACTTTTTGCACGTTATCTGCGATCGTAGACGCGCAAGCATTCGCGTTACCATTTCTATTACCAGACGATTGCAAGGTTAGCGCAATTGTGCGCCTATGTATGTCCACATTGCACTCAGTACACTACTAATAACATGTCGGCGATAAATGTTCCCGTGTCATAATTAAAAAACGTGATTTATGTAACAAATAGATCCTTGTAAGTACGCACACAACAAACATTTCCATGTGCATATATATATACAGTGCAATTTGCTTATGCGGAGAAATGCGCGCTAAATAACTCAATAATGGTGTTTTATGGACAGCGCTAACAATGTCTCATTGCCGAAAAGTATAATGTCTAAGCAGAAATATGCGAAGACATAAAACTTGGCTTCAATAAAATTTCTCAATAAACGAGTAGAAATTGTTACTTCGACACTACAGAGCGTTAAAATACAATACATATATGTTGTAATGTGGTTGGTAATTACATTATCCTATTTGTCGTAATAATTATTGCTGTCAGTATAAGCATATACTTCGCTTAAGGAATATTCAACCTAGTGAAGGATGCGAATTTGTATCGATATTTTTTCGATATTGGGACAGCCTAATACTTGTCATTTGTATGTACAATATTAAAAATAACGAATATAATTACTTATTATTTTAGTTTGATTGTATTGTTTATGCAGGCTTACACAATTAAACTAATACAGTAAGTAATTACAGTTGTACGAGGGGAGGTCCAGAAGTTCGTGGAATGAAAGGGTTTTAAATAAAATAAAACAATAAATCTATTTTTTCTTTTCAATATAATCACCCTTAAGCACAATACATTTATTAGATCTATGAATTAATTTTTCTAAACCATCATTTTTTATCTTTCGCCTGAAAATGGGTCAAAATTGCCTTCATTGTCGTCGGAAAACTTTCTTCCACGTAAGTCTTTCTTTAAATTGGGGAACAAATAAAAATCACTAGGTGCCAGGTCTGGACTGTAGGATGGATGCACTATTGATGGAAAGCCATGCTTGTGCAGAGCAGCCATTGCAACTTTGCTCTTGTGAACCGGCGCATTGTCTTGCAAGAGCAACACACCCTTGGTCAATTTTCCTCGACGTTTTTCCTTGATGGCCCCAACGTGGAACGATTTATCTTTTGCCTCAAAATAGGCCTCAGTTTCAGCGATAACCTCTTCATTCGTGCGAAATTTCTTACCGGCGAGCATTTTTTTGAGGTCTGCGAACAGCCACTAGTCGCTGGGAGCCAAATCTGGTGAATACGGTGGATGTGGGAGCCATTCGAAGTTCAATTCATATAGTTTTGCCATTGTTTTGATTGAGTTGTGACACGGTGCGTTGTCTTGATGAAACAACATTTTTTTCTTTGCCATATGCGGTCGTTTCTTTGCAATTTCGGCCTTCAAATGCTTCAATAACGCTATATAATATTCACTGTTGATGGTATTTCCTTTCTCAAGATAGTCGATGAATATTACACCACGCACATCCCAAAATACCGAGGCCATAACCTTTCCAGCCGATTGTTGTGCTTTCGGAAGCTTTGGACGAGGTTCACCAGTTGCTGTCCACTCAGATGACGATCGTTTTGATTCCGGAGTGAAGTGATGGATCCATGTTTCATCCGTTGTCACATATCGACGCAAAAATTCCGGTTTGTTACGTTAAACATGGCCAAACACTGCTCAGAATCATCAATACGTTCTTGTTTTTGGTCAACAGTGAGCAAACGCGGCACCCACTTTGAACAGAGCTTTCTCATAGTCAAATGCTCATGCAATATAAAGCCAATACGTTCTTTTGATACTCTTTACGATGTCAGCTAACTCACGCAACTTCACTTTTCGATCATTCAAAACGATTTTGTGGATGTTTTTGATGTTTTCTGGTGATACCGCCTCATTTGAACGTCCACTGCGTTCTGCATCATCGGTGTCTCTACGACCACGTTTGAAGTCAGCAAACCAACGTTTTATTGTTGTCTCTGATGGAGCGGAGTCCCCATAACACTTTTCAAGCCATTGCTCCGCTTGAACGGTATTTTTTCCAATCAAGAAGCATGTAAAATTAAAACACGAAATTGTTTTTGATCCATTGTTTTGAAAACAACAAAAGTAGCGCGACTCTTAGCACAATAACTCACAAACTAATGAATAGAATATCATGAAATTTTAACAGCTGTCTTTTGAAGGTTAGTACTAACTGAGAGAAAGGTGACTGCAATAAAACTAGCGTCATCTATGTGTTAGGCCCGGGACTTTTCAGCCCATGTGTTAGTTACAGTTGAACGTCGGCGTACATAACGATGTTGATAAAGAGATATAAACACTTTAATATTGTCGAATGATATTGATATTGGCGAAACTTAAAAACATTGGCGACAAGATAGTATTGGCTGACACAGATGATGGTATTTACATTACAGTATCTTCTCTCAAAAGTAAATAAATACGAAATTGTAAATCAATATTAAATCGCGACCGATGTAGAAAAAAGAACTACTAGTTTTCTTTTGTTATGGACAAACCGCAAGCGCCAATTATCTTCTAATAAGCCAACGTTAAATATTCGCAAACGTTAATCGTATGCAGGCGACCTATACTTCGATCAAGCGGTTGCTATTGCTGCTATTATACATTCGCCGTATCAAAATATTCGCGCAAAGGAGACAAGTAGTTCCCGTGAAGGCCGACCGCTGGCTTTTTTCTTGTATTTATTTTCGCCGCTTATGACGACCACTTCTCCTTTAGCCGTGTTTTTCCCTCCCTCTCGCGTCCGCGCTTTTCGGTATCGTTCCCGTCTTTGTCTACCTATCACCGGTTTGAGTGCCTCCGTCGTATTTTTTCTGCTCTTTCTGCTTCTTATAGGAGCAAGAGGGCGCGCGCGCGCGCGCACCGACTACGTAACGGGTTTCACTTTCGCGTACCGCAAAGAGCAGTAAATAATAAAGTAATAGCGTGAACCAACGACCGAACGTAAAACCGAGCCGCGCAGTTACCTGAAAGATGTGTCCTTCGCACTCACCTATAGGAGTGCAGTGGCACCGATCGGATGATCTTAGAAACGGAGCATCGGAATTGAAGAATTTTATAATTGCTAGATGCGCAAATGGTCGCAACTAACATCGTTCTCTTGTACAATGAGCTATTGTCGTATGAGGGATATTACTCTTAAATATTTTAGAATATAAAAATATTAAGAATGTATGCGGTTATTATAATAATAATATTTTATTAGCCAACAGATACACATATCCAATTACAAGGGAAAGTTAGTTGCTTTAATTTAGCTTAAAATAAAAATAATTTACCAGTGGTTGAGAAAAAAGAAGAACGGAAAAAAGAATTCGGCTATGTGTAATGCACCATGTCAAAAGCGACGGTGAACTGCAGATAACAGATAGGCTGAAAAGTCCCGGGCCTAACAAAGAAAACACGTTTTTTTTTTGTTCAAAATTAGCTTTATTCATCAACGTAATCTCCATCAAGAGCAACGCAATCATTCCAGCACCGCTGTAACATTTCAATACCACTTTTGTAGAACGATTTATCTTTTGCCTCAAAATAGGCCTCAGTTTCAGCGATAACCTCTTCATTCGTGCGAAATTTCTTACCGGCGAGCATTTTTTTGAGGTCTGCGAACAGCCAGTAGTCGCTGGGAGCCAAATCTGGCGAATACGGTGGATGTGGGAGCAATTCGAAGTTCAATTCATATAGTTTTGCCATTGTTTTGATTGATTTGTGACACGGTGGGTTGTCTTGATGAAACAACATTTTATTCTTTGCCATATGCGGTCGTTTCTTTGCAATTTCGGCCTTCAAACGCTCCAATAATGCTATATAATATTCACTGTTGATGGTATTTCCTTTTTCAAGATAGTCGATGAATATTACACCACGCAGATTCCAAAATACCGAGGCCATAACCTTTCCAGCCGATTGTTGTGCTTTCGGACGCTTTGGACGAGATTCACCAGTTGCTGTCCACTCAGATGACGATCGTTTTGATTCCGGAGTGAAGTGATGGATCCATGTTTCATCCATTCTCACATATCGACGCAAAAATTCCGGTTTGTTACGTTTAAAGATGGCCAAACACTGCTCAGAATCATCAACACGTTCTTGTTTTTAGCCAACAGCGAGCAAACGCGGCGCCCACTTTGAACAGAGCTTTCTCATAGTCAAATGCTCATGCAATATAAAGCCAATACGTTCTTTTGATATCTTTACGATGTCAGCTAACTCACGCAACTTTACTTTTCGATCATTCAGAACGATTTTGTGGATTTTTTTGGTGTTTTCTGGTGTTACCGCCTCATTTGGACGTCCACTGCGTTCTGCATCATCGGTGTTTCTACGACCACGTTTGAAGTCAGCAAACCAACGTTTTATTGTTGTTTCTGATGGAGCGGAGTCCCCATAACACTTTTCAAGCCATTGCTTCGCTTGAACGGTATTTTTTCCCATCAAGAAGCAGTGTAAAATTAAAAGACGAAATTGTTTTTGATCCATTGTTTTGAAAATAACAAAAGTAGCGTGACTCTTAGCACAATAACTCACAAACTAGTGAATAGAATATCATGAAATTTTAACAGCTGTCTTTTGAAGGTTAGTACTAACTGAGAGAAGGGTGACTGCAATAAAACTAGCCTCATCTATGTGTTAGGCCCGGGACTTTTCAGCCCATGTGATAACTAATGGAATATTAAAAAGTGTAACATAACATTAATTTTGATATAAAAGGTGTGATACAATACTATTGTTTTTTAGTATATTATGAATTGTTTGCACTTCATCTATCCTTATTTCCCCAGTTTGTTAAAATTAATGTAGATCCCATGACGATATCATATCAACACCTGGATTTTTGTCGTCAGATATTTACAACTACCATATATTCAATATAGAAAATGACTTAATTTATGCAGATACAGTATAAATGTTATTTATCTCTTATCTAGAAATATTTTCGAAACGAAATGTTTACAACGTTATCCAAATAAATGCAATAAATAGAAATTGCTAACAATCATCGCAATCTGTATATTAAATTAAGATATTTCTCTCAAAGTAATTGATATATTTATAAATACAATACTCGTACATTCAAGCCAATAATAATGGCGTGATAATTTATTATCCACTAAATGCTGTTTATTAATCAAGAACAAAAACAGACACTACTTATTTTTAACTGCAGATGTTTCTACAACGCCTACTCTTATCAGATTAAAGAAAACAGCTTAATTGTTCATACTTCACGAACGTATTCATGTTTAAAGCTAAGTAGCGCCGTTTAAATATATACCTCCTGGAATTACACTTGTTAATACCCAGTTCGCGATTATATCGCTATCTACTAATGCAGATTTTTTGTTTCGCCTTTTATCTGATGATAAAAATTCGCTACGAAAACCAACCTCCTTGAGAATGAGAGGACTTTATGACATTTGCTTTACTATATACTGGTTCTCTTTATTGATCATATATTATGCTGTGCCAGTTTTCGTTTTCTTTAAGGTCAAGTTCGAATTCAGTTTTAATATTTTAGGACTACACCGCGGCGTAACATTCATGCATAAAGGTCATTGCTAAAGAGGTGGGAACCTTTTTTTTTTAATTAAATGTAGACACGTTAATATTTATTTTAAGTTCGCGCAGATTTACGCTGAGCGAGAAGTTCATTATACATTTAACAACAATAAAAATCCAATTGGATACAACATTAGAAGGTACACAAGATGGATTTAGTAAAGGTAGAAACACCGAAGACTTGATATTTATAATCAGACAATTAGGACAAAAACCATCAGGAAAAAGAAAGAAAATGCATGTATTTTTTATACATAGAGGAGGGTTGAGAGAGGAATGATAAAGATGCTTAAGGTATTATCTGAAAATTAGAAGAATAAAGCCAAAACATCCAATGCAGAATCGGCTGAATTTGAAACACATATTGGATTAAAGCAAGAATCCGTATTAAGTCCATTGTTGTTCTCTATACTAATAGACGACGCTACCAGAAAAACTAAATATGAAACTATACTTCATTCACGTTAAGAATGCAGTAAGTAGCGCTGCGATCGGCGGCTGTATTACACTGGTGAAATTTAACCGATGGAACGTCAAATGACAACATAGTAAACATCAAAGTTTTGTTATTAAAATCTTGTATAATAAATAATAAAGTTTTTCATATTTTATGTGCAATACATTATGGTTATATGACCTGGTAAAATAATAGCGCAATAGTAAAGTAAAAGTAACATCAATTCCAATATCCAATATGTATCCTTTGGTTGTTCCATTTACCGAAATAGTTGGGGCTTATTTAATTATGTTATAAAGTAAATGAGATTGTATTTGGGGTTAATTGAAGAGAACATAAATGTCATATGACAAGCATTAAAATAACAATATTGCCAGGGATAAACTTGAATTGAAAATATAACTTCGACTTGAATGGTCATATACATAGTGTTACACCAAGTCATTTGTCATGAAGTAAATCTCTCCGTTGGTAATCTCCATCAAACTAAGCAATTCAGTATGTACAACATAAAGCCAAACAAGGAAGAATGGTGCTGATTATGAACAATACATAATAGGTTTAACGGGACCGTATTCAAGTCCATTGAATGGCTTCAAACTGTATGCCAACACACAAGATCCTTAAATCTTGCGTATAATTTGTTTGTTGTCAATGGTGAAGTTAGATGAGCTGTTCAGTGAAAAAGAAAACAACCGTGCATGCGTATTAATATGGATGTACTGCTGCTTCCTCGAGCATACCAAATCAGAGCTGTAATTTTGTAATGGTAGAGTAAAAGTTATTTTTGTTTGTATAATTAGTTGTACAGTACCTTGACTTATTAAATGATGAGATAAAAGAGCTTCGAAAAGAATTGTTTTTGCTATAACTTGTTTATGAAGATAAAATACCATTAAAAACTACAGGAAACAACGGCAACAAAGTCGTAAGTAAATTTGACAACTTACAGAAATTGCATGAATTTCTCCAGTGTGAACTTGCCTCGCTCATTAGCCAATGGCAAGCCTGTATTTTAAGGCCTATCTATTCCAAGTCTGCAATCTTAACGTGAATGGAGTATAGGTAACTGGAATGAACTGGAAATGAATGCGATTAATGTTTGCAGGTGATATGGTATTGATAGCGGATTCAGAAGAGAGATTGCAGCAAAATGTAAAGATCCACCAAGAAGAACTAAAAAAGATAAACATGGAGATAAACACAATGATAATAGAGATAGAACAAAAAATATAACATCAGAATCCAAGGAACAAGTTAAAGGATACAACTAGTTCGGAACAATCATGCAGATAACGGGAGAATAGAGAAAGAAATTAATGAGAGAATAGGGCAATCCCGAGAAAATGTATAATACAATAAGAAAAACATTTTTATATAAAAAAGAAATACCACAACAAATAAAGGCAGAAGTGTATAAAAGAGTGGTCAGGCCAACATTAATATATGGCAGCGAGTTATAGACAATCACGGATAGAATCAAAAGTAAAATCACAGTCATGGAAATGAGATTCTTATGAAGAATACAAGGAGTAACTAGGAGATACAACTCGACAATTACAAGTCTAAATATCAAGCCATTAGAGAAGAGAGAACTGGGATGGATTAAACATATATACGGAATGGAAGAAGATTGAATAACAAAGAAGATTTTCAAAGTCAAAACAGAGGTAAACCTTGAAATACCTGAAAAGCACAAATGTATAGAACGTTAGTAAAAAGAAGTATAGGATGAATTGAAGCCAAACAACTGAGTTAGATCAGGCAAGGTATAAGGACGTAAGATTAAGAACAAATACAGTTGTTCCTTCCTCTTCATTTATGTTAAAGTGATTTAAACGTATGCTAACCACAAAAAATCTCAGCTTTAAAGCTTTAATTCTCACTTACATCTTCCATTAGCTTCTCGTATTGGTAGTAACATCTATAAAAATTTATGTAGCTATTTGGAAGTTACACAATATCTAGGATGATTTAATCTTTTTTAACTAGCTACCTAATGAGTTCAAAAGAAATACTACAAGTCCTCATGTAATTTAGGCACGTCCAAAATTTCTCAGTAACATAAAAATTATGACAAGAGAAATCAAACAATTTTATTACGATTCATTGCTGCGACGATGTTAATATTGGCATGATGACGTTGCAAGTGACAGATATTATAGTAGGGGAGATGCGCAGTCACCTTCTAGGCATTTCCGTCTCACATAGCTCACATGATTGACTACAGGCACGAATGGAGGTTGAAAAAAACAGCCCTCGTAGATATGAATATGAAATGAATTTGTTCAAATTAACATCTACTAATATCCCGCAACAAAAACTTCTGGGCATTTCCGTCTTACATAGCTCACATGATTGACTACACGCACGAATGGAGGTTGAAAAAAACAGCCCTCGTAGATATGAATATGAAATGAATTTGTTCAAATTAACATCTACTAATATCCTGCAAGAAAAACTTCTGGGCATTTCCGTCTTACATAGCTCACATGATTGACTACAGGCATGAATGGAGGTTGAAAAAAACAGCCCTCGTAGATATGAATATGAAATGAATTTGTTCAAATTAACATCCACTAATATCCTGCAAGAAAAACTTCTGGGCATTTCCGTCTTACATAGCTCA
Source organism: Trypoxylus dichotomus (assembly GCA_023509865.1). NCBI lineage: Eukaryota > Metazoa > Arthropoda > Insecta > Coleoptera > Scarabaeidae > Trypoxylus > Trypoxylus dichotomus. Next base: position 45,625,997 of record CM042081.1, read on the forward strand.
CATGATTGACTACAGGCATGAATGGAGGTTGAAAAAACAGCCCTCGTAGATATGAATATGAAATGAAGTTGTTCAAATTAACATCTACTAATATCCTGCAAGAAAAACTTCTGGGCATTTCCGTCTTACATAGCTCACATGATTGACTACAGGCACGAATGGAGGTTGAAAAAAACAGCCCTCGTAGATATGAATATGAAATGAATTTGTTCAAATTAACATCTACTAATATCCTGCAAGAAAAACTTCTGGGCATTTCCGTCTTACATAGCTCACATGATTGACTACAGGCACGAATGGAGGTTGAAAAAACAGCCCTCGTAGATATGAATATGAAATGAATTTGATCAAATTAACATCTACTAATATCCTGCAAGAAAAACTTCTGGGCATTTCCGTCTTACATAGCTCACATGATTGACTACAGGCACGAATGGAGGTTGAAAAAACAGCCCTCGTAGATATGAATATGAAATGAATTTGTTCAAATTAACATCTACTAATATCCTGCAAGAAAAACTTCTGGGCATTTCCGTCTTACATAGCTCACATGATTGACTACAGGCACGAATGGAGGTTGAAAAAAACAGCCCTCGTAGATATGAATATGAAATGAATTTGTTCAAATTAACATCTACTAATATCCCGCAACAAAAACTTCTGGGCATTTCCGTCTTACATAGCTCACGTGATTGACTACACGCACGAATGGAGGTTGAAAAAAACAGCCCTCGTAGATATGAATATGAAATGAATTTGTTCAAATTAACATCTACTAATATCCTGCAAGAAAAACTTCTGGGCATTTCCGTCTTACATAGCTCACATGATTGACTACAGGCATGAATGGAGGTTGAAAAAAACAGCCCTCGTAGATATGAATATGAAATGAATTTGTTCAAATTAACATCTACTAATATCCCGCAAGAAAAACTTCTGGGCATTTCCGTCTTACATAGCTCACATGATTGACTACAGGCACGAATGGAGGTTGAAAAAACAGCCCTCGTAGATATGAATATGAAATGAATTTGTTCAAATTAACATCTACTAATATCCCGCAAGAAAAACTTCTGGGCATTTCCGTCTTACATAGCTCACATGATTGACTACAGGCACGAATGGAGGTTGAAAAAAACAGCCCTCGTAGATATGAATATGAAATGAATTTGTTCAAATTAACATCTACTAATATCCCGCAAGAAAAACTTCTGGGCATTTCCGTCTTACATAGCTCACATGATTGACTACAGGCATGAATGGAGGTTGAAAAAAACAGCCCTCGTCGATATGAATATGAAATGAATTTGTTCAAATTAACATCTACTAATATCCTGCAAGAAAAACTTCTGGGCATTTCCGTCTTACATAGCTCACATGATTGACTACAGGCACGAATGGAGGCTGAAAAAAACAGCCCTCGTAGATATGAATATGAAATGAATTTGTTCAAATTAACATCTACTAATATCCTGCAAGAAAAACTTCTGGGCATTTCCGTCTTACATAGCTCACATGATTGACTACAGGCATGAATGGAGGTTGAAAAAAACAGCCCTCGTAGATATGAATATGAAATGAATTTGTTCAAATTAACATCTACTAATATCCTGCAAGAAAAACTTCTGGGCATTTCCGTCTTACATAGCTCACATGATTGACTACAGGCACGAATGGAGGTTGAAAAAAACAGCCCTCGTAGATATGAATATGAAATGAATTTGTTCAAATTAACATCTACTAATATCCTGCAAGAAAAACTTCTGGGCATTTCCGTCTTACATAGCTCACATGATTGACTACAGGCATGAATGGAGGTTGAAAAAAACAGCCCTCGTAGATATGAATATGAAATGAATTTGTTCAAATTAACATCTACTAATATCCTGCAAGAAAAACTACTTAGCAAATTGGGCTTGACTGAACTTTTCGAAGTGATATAATTTAAATAATACATAAAATACCACAGAAACCTTGACCAGGACTAGTGTCTGCTGAAAACCGGATCCTTTATTATTATTATTAAGCGAGATGAATGCAACCATTATGCGTTGAATCAAATTATACAAGAGAAGAGAGATTATCGATCTAAGAAGGTGAGTGTTTTATCAGTCTGAATTAATATGTTTTCTACCTAAGGAAACAGTTATAATGAAATCTGCTTGTTTTCAAGTGGTGTCAGGTGGAATTATACCACAAAAATTGTAGCGCAATAATTCTAAAATTACTAGAGCGATCTTAGTAATAACAATTTTTTTCTATACTATTCTGTACGATTTCCGTAAACCATGCCTCACGGTCTTCACGACAAAAATATAAAACATCTATTGAAGTTAGGTACTAATGTTGATGATTAAAGTTTAGTATTGGAAGGTCGACAGATACTGATAAATAAGCCTGCAGAAAGGCGTGCATATTCATTGGCACCGATGATATATTTCAAAAGTGGTCGGACATACCCGAAATCGGGATTCACGTGCATGTGGTTAGTATATGTATGAATACGGGATTAGATTGATGATGGCGAATCGACGGCTTTCTTTGGCATGTTCGGCGAGTGTTAATTTCTTATTCGATTTCTGACATTAGAATACACTAGCACTATTATTAAATCTTTTTGGCTGGAATATCAATACTTTACCGTACAGTATTTTTGTATGTGTTAAGCTACGGGGGTACGGGGCCAGTTCAAAGTCACATGTGTCCATGAACTTCATTTATGTCCTCCAGGTCCGGTCTCCACGGAGGGCGACATTCGCGACATCCACGGTGCTTCTGGCTTAATTCGCGGTTTAATGACATCCACTGAAATGTGGAGAGATTTTGTTTCAGAGGTGAGGGGTCGAGCTTTTCCACCATGTCCGCGTGAAGCTTTATCGGCGGCGATGATATCCAGCTCTATCAGTGGTTCAGCAATAGGTTTAAATAATTTTCGCAATAGATTATCAATCTCCACCTGGCCTAGCTTTAACTTTCAATTTCAAGTCGCGGTGTTTTGTCACTTTCTCCGTCATTACAGACTACCTGGTGCCTATTATATTTGATCGTCTACCGGATATAGCGGAACGGCTACCCGATATAACGGAACGGCTGTCTGTTATATTCGAACAGGTATTGGAACATGTGCGAACAGGTCAAACAGATATTTAAAACGGCTATCTGTTACACTCGAACAGATATTGGAACAGGTCAAATAGGGACTAAAGCGGCTATCTTGAACGCCTGTCTATACACTAAAGAATCTCAATTGGTATTGGGCAATTTATAAACTAGACGACATTTTCAACCACGACTCATCCATGGTCACATATCGACTGAGAAAGTTCTCTTTGTTTGTTTGGTAGTATTTCAAAACACGATAAATCGACTGTAAAACACTGCAAAATTCTTGCTTAAGATTCATTTACGACATTCGTAAGTTTGAAAGAATATCCAACACTCTGAGATGGGCGGGTTGGTTGTGTATGTCACTTTGAACTGAGCTTTACTACTTTTTATAACAAGTTAATTTACTATAAAAAAAACCTAGCTATCTTTGCCGTAAGATTCTCTTTAGAATTGAAGTTCACAATATTAATTTAAGATTTAGAGGTCTACTTACCCCTCCAGTTCACACCCTAGAGATGTTTAAAAGATCTTACATGATTGTCAAGTATATTAACGTAATCCCAATGGAGCGTCGCGTCTTAACCGCGCTACTACCTTTACCCATAGTTAGCATTTTCTTTTTGCTTTTTTTAGCTACTTTGCTTTTCATTTCCACTTAATTGTAGTTTTAATTTGTGTTAGCTCAGCCGTATAGCAATATTTTTATTATATATGTATATATTATGTGGGCCATCTTCGTGTTTGGGGGAAGAGCAGCCATTTATTTGTAAGTCGCTGATTCCTATTTATGTTTACCTTGCATTGTTTATCTATATTTGTTCTATATTTTGTGCTAATAAACCACATTATTATTATTATTATTATAAATCAATACCCGAATTCTTTTTTGATCAATGATTAACATTTGGTGCACACATTTTATACTCATCTGTTTCATATCTAATTCTTTAGTCAGTATGTTCTGTACCACATGATATTATAAGCCAGTATCTTCCACAATGTCGCTGATGCGTATTTGTCGGTCTTGCAATACGATATCATGTACCTTTTTAATGTTTTTGCCTGTTGTTATCGTTATGGGGGCACCACCGAAATGTTGCTTTTCACAGGATGTTCTTCCGCATTTAAAATCGCGACACCAGCGTTTGACTATATCATAAGAAACTGCAGTCTCACCAATAGCCGCCATAATGTCTGTATTAATTTGAGTTGGCGTCATGTCTTTCTTCCAGAGATATTTTATTACGGCTCTTTAGTCTACAGGATCCATTTTTATAAACAATCACGATACACAATTCAAGAACTAGCCACAGGACAACCACACTTTAGAAATGTCAGTTAACTAACTGTCAAAAACATAAATCAAACAACTAATTAGAAGTAGGTGAGGAATGGAGCATGAAGATGCGAGCCCGTATAATTTCTACCAAAAAAATTTTTTTAGTAAATCTCCAAAACTGTAACCGAGTCGTACGCCACTGCGAAAGCACTCGCATCTGCAGCTTTACTAATAAATTACAAATACATTGCTTTCACCGACTATTTTCCTTTTTATTGCTCCATTCACCAGTTTATGACAATGGCTTTCTCTCATCTCAAAACATTTAGATGGTTATAGAAACACCACTACTACCTATCTAATCTAACGTGTATCCGCAATGACAGGTATAGACCGTACAATGCGATATCTCATGTTCTTTACCGATAAACGGATATTTTAAACAGGTTCTTCATTATATTCCCTTGTTGCGCAAGCTCTTCGTTCGGCTCTAAAGTAAAATACAGCGCGCCGTTGCAACAGTTTTAAGATCAACCGGGCTTACGTAACAGTGACTTCATTCTAATACATTTACATCACTGCAGCATTACCGAGCTGCAATGCTACAAATGTTATTGTCAAAAAGCGAAACTTGAAAACCTCTTTGTAGTATATAGCTGTTGTCGAAGGTTACGAAAGAATTTGAAAGTTTCCTAATTTGTAACGAATGAACGAGTTGTGCAAGTCCTTTGAATTTTTATGCATTCGGCTGTTATAATAAGTACATTTCAACCTACATACTTTTTTTTTTAAATGTTGTGTAAATTCCGATTAAAAACTTCGCACCGCTGACTGCCGGCCGCTTGCACGCCATTCGCACGGGCATAGGTAGAGCATTTGGGGAAAGATGGAGGGGGCGAATTAAGGAAAAGCACATCGGCATTCGTGAATATTTTTGTAAATAAGATCAAGGCTACCGCAAACAAGTAGTAGCTACTGCGTTCGAAGTTTTATTATTGGTGGGTTGATAATGTTCTTGTGAAATTTAAGATTGCTGAAAACAAGAAATGGTACAACCGTGTACGGAATAATAACAGTTGCTTAGAAGAAAACGAAAACCCGACGATAGTTTTATGTGTTCAATACGTATGTAATTAATGCACGATCTCATCGTTTTGTTTTCTATTCTCTAAATCTAACTCACTAGATGGGTACCGTTGCATGGGGTACAACGTGCACTACAAAGATTAGCAAACTCCGAAATGACGTATGGTGTAGTAGTTTATATACATAGTGTTAATGAGGCCAAGTATGTATCCCCAAAATGTGCTGTTATAAAGTTGTTATGTTAAGATGTACATCTTATCTTGCGTGCCAACATATTTTAGAAGTATGTATCCCTTACATGCCATGTTGATTTAACGGACTTACGATAATTTTCCTACAATGTGATCATCGAAATCGTCAGTTGCATACACATTTTGACATGTCTTAGATTACTTCGATTTTACGCAACAAACATGAGGGGTGCCCCTTTGAAGTTTCGTCGAAATTTCGCTCGTCTTAGATTTGGTTCAAGACTCACCGAATGCGATCTCTAATCATACAGCATACGATTCAAAATGAGCACAAGAGCACTAATTTAGACGGTATTCGGCTCTAAGGATTTGAAAACATGTGGAAAGTGGTATAACTAGAGACCGTTTTATATGCAAAGTGCATATATTTTATTTTATTTATTTATTATATTTTACGTCTATATGTAGATGTATTACACTTTTGATAGGGATCTCGTTAGTGGTAATTCTTTGATTGGATCTTTTACAGCACACGATATCTTAAAAGCATCTAAGAAGTTAAAATCTAATTTTACTGCTGGTCATGACGGCCTCCCCGCATTGTTTGCACGTGGTTGTTGTGTGGTACTATGTGAACCTCTAGCTAGAATATTTAACTTGGCCGTAAGTTCTTCTACATTTCCTGACGCTTGGAAGATTAGCAGAATTACACCCGTGTTTAAGAAAGGTCATCATTGAGACTTTCAAAATTATAGACCAATAAATATTTTATCCAACTTTGCAAAAATTATTGAATATCTTCTGTCTCACAGAATTTACGTTAGTGTCGAGCCTTACTTATCTTCGCGACAGCATGGTTTCATTCCAGGTCTACTGCAACCAACCTTGGTGAGTTAGCACAGCATATTGCCGAATCCATGGAACGACGTCAACAAGTAGATGTATTATACATCGATTTTAGTAAAGCATTTGACACTATCAATCATTCCCTTATGGTATCTAAGCTGAGTAGTTTTGGTTTTCCACCAACTGTAACACAATTGATCCGCTCGTATTTAACTGATCGTTCATGCTATGTTCACTACAATGGATATACATCCTTGACATTTTCTGCTTCCTCTGGTGTGTGCCAGGGATCCAATTTGGGTCCCCTTCTGTTTAATATTTATTTGGATGATCTCCTACAGGGGCTGGACTGCAATGTACTGGCTTACGCGGACGATCTTAAGATCTACAATACCATAACCTCCCCGGCAGATTGTCTGTTTCTCCAGAACAATCTGGATACTATTGTTAGATGGTCTACACAGAATGGAATTCATTTGAATCTGGATAAGTGTGCTGTTGTAAGCTACTCTAGATGTCATAGACTCTACAATTTTCATTATGCTGTGAGTCAGGCTATTGTTCCTAGGCACTCGTCTGTGATGGACCTGGGCGTGCAGTTTGATGCAAATTTGTCGTTTGCAGACCACATATTATCCATACGAAATTCTGCGATGAAATCCTTAGGATTTCTCATACGATTCTGCAGATCATTCAATAATCCTGCCTCGCTAAAAGCATTATACCATTTGCTTGTCCGTACTGGGTTGGAGTATGCCTCCATAATTTGGTATCCTCACTATCTCCATCTGCAAGTACTACTTGAAAGAGTGCAAAAACGATTTTTGAAATACCTGTCCTTGAAAATTGATGGCACTTACCCTGGACGCGATGTTGGTTATGCTGGTCTGCTGACGAGACACGGCTTTGTATCGTTATCGGATCGAAGGAAGGAATTTAGCAGCCAATTTCTACTTAAACTGATTAATCACGCTATTGACGCTCCATCCCTTCTCTCCAAAAGTACCTCAGTACGATACCAGGTCCTTCACTAATTTTAAGGTCCCGTCATGCAAAACTAATGTTCTGCTTAAAGCACCCATTACGTATATGATTAGAAATGAAAATGAATTACTTGACGATCGTTTTTGTTGAAGTGTCTACGTGGATTTATATTGTCGTCCTATTTTGTTCTTGCATTCTGCTGTCACCGAGCTATTTTTATGTTTATGATCTAGTTGTATCATTTTCGATGAATTTTAATTTATTACTGCGCTGTATATTATTACTACATATATGTGTATGCTAGGTTACATTATTCTCGCATTGTCCTGTAAATGGAATTATTTTCTGTTGGGCAATAAAGATATTATTGTTATTATTATTAAAGTTAATTAGCGTTAATTACTTTTGGAATATTAAGTATTTCGCCATGATGGATAATTTTCCTACAATCTAATCATGAAAATCTTCAATTGCATATACATTTTGACATACTTTAGATGACTTCGTTTTGACATTGAAATCTCATCGAAATTCCGCCCATCTTGGATTTGGTTCAAGACTGTCTAAATATTATCTCCAATCATACAGATTCTAGAACCATAATTGGCACAAGGGGACTAGTCTAGGCGGTATTCGCCTCTAAAGATTTGAAAACGTGTGAAAAGCGTGATGACTATTGCTAAATCCTTCTCTAATTATAGAGTATTAAGTATTTCGCCATGATGGATAATTTTCAATCAACAAACTGAATATTACCCCTTAAGTTTTATCTGGAGTTCACGAACACATACATATGTATACGCACTCTTGTCCAGGTTGTTTGTAAAACGGCAGTGGTATAGAGTCAATGAGCTGTAAAGTGGCAATAACAGGCTATATTCATACACATATCTTCAATTTTGTATCCATTTACGTGGTTATAAGGGTATCGATTAACAAGAATACAATAATCTTTAATTCCATGCACAAACAACAAATAATAATTAATAAAGATTGCAATTTATGCAGTCGATGTTTGTAACTTGCTATGGTTCTAACGAGAAATTATTTACAATTTAAATTACTTGCACAATGTTTATTAAAATAAAAATCCGTGCGAAGCGGTTATTTATATCGTTGAATTATACAGTTAATGCAATGCATTTAATTCTAAGCTTATCCTGCGAATTATCTGAGACCTCTAATGAAGTGTTTTGATATAAGATAAGGTTCTTGATCGAGATAAGAAATTAATGGGAATAATTAAATTGTTTAATGCAGCTATTAAAATTGGTTTATTTTTACGTTAAAATAATGCATAGCCCCTTAATTTTAATAAAAAAACTATTTAAATTTCATTATTATTAGATTCAGATGTCAGTACATGATAATAAATACAGGACTATCAAGAAAATTAGCTTTGATAAATTCTAAATGACTATTTAAAAACACCACTACAATACCTGAAGGCAAATAAAACTCATGAACTATTGCATACAAGAAATACCCAAATAAACTAACTACATGTCATATTTTAGTAGATGTTGTTTATTTCTTTAATCTGCAAAGATTTCTTGTCTAGATTTTTTTAACTTAAACGCGATGAATGGTTTTTATGAAAAGGAAGAATTTAAATTTTCGTAATGGTATAAAAAATGCATAAAATTAATCTTGCCATTCGTGCACAACCGCAGGAAAGTGTCGAAATAAATTTAAACCAAGTAAAACTAGGTGTAGACTCTTGCGATGGACGGGTGAAAACTGATATTTGAAATGGTGAATAAAGTTCACGAGATTATTAAACAAGCATGACAGAGTAGAGATTCGATCTCCCTTTGATCTATAAATGATTGTAAAGAAAGAAATAAAATGAAACTGTTTTCTGCGGCGATTTGGGATGAAGCTTGAATTCATCATTGAATTCCCGAGTTTAAACAAAAGTTGTAAATATAGACAAATATATATACAACATATATATACATATACGAGGGGAGGTCCAGAAGTTCGTGGAATGGAGGGGATGGAGTGGGTATAGGGACGCTCGCTAGGTGTCATTCTGATTGCCGACTCATCATTAGTATATAAGTTAAGTAGCAGCCCTATAGCGTCAGTCGTTTACGAATAGTTGCCTGCTAAACAAGTCAATCCGGAAGAAAACTGAAACTATGGAGGAAATTGAACACCGTGCTGTGATAAAGTTCCTTACAGAGCAAGTAAAGAACGCTCAAACCATATTGAATGAAATGGAAACCGTTTATGGGAACAGTGTCCTAGTAAATCAATAATTTATAAGTGGCATGGTGTTTTTAAATATGGTCGGGAGTCGATTGAAGACGACCCCCGCTCAGGACGACCAGTTGAGGCCACCTCATCAGACATCATCGAGAAAGTGCAAAAATTTCTACTGCAAGATGTCCGTTTGAAGAAAAAACAATGATCTGCATTAGTTGGAGTATCACATACCACCATTTTGCATATCCTTCATAAGCATCTAGGTATGACAAAAGTCAGTGCAAGATGGGTACCGAGAATGCTCACGCCGCTGCAGAAACAGCAGCGCGTCTGTGCGTCCAAACAATTTTTGGAGCTGTGTGGAGACAAACCTGCACAGATGTTGAAGCGGATTGTTACCGGAGATGAAACATGGGTTCATCACTTTGAGCCTGAGTCCAAATAGGAGTCCATGCAATGGCATAAAAAGGGGACACCACCGCCAAAGAAATTCAAAGTGTCAGAATCGGCTGGAAAGTTGATGGCTACTGTTTTTTGGGATTGTGAGGGGATATTATTGATTGATTACAAACAAGAAGGTAGGAGCATAACTGGAGAATATTACGCAGCGATATTAGAATAATTAAAGGACGCCATCAAGGAAAAACGTAGAGGAAAATTGACCAAGGGTGTGTTACTCTTGCAAGACAATGCGCCGGTTCACAAGAGCAAAGTTGCAATGGCTGCTCTGCACGAGCATGGCTTTCAATCAATAGTCCATCCACCCTACAGTACAGACCTGGCACCTAGTGATTTTTATTTGTTCCCCAATTTAAAAAAAGACTTACGTGGAAGAAAGTTTTCCGACGACAATGAGGTAAACGAGGCAATTTTGGCCCATTTTGAGGCGAAAGATAAAAAATATTTTTATGATGGTTTAGAAAAATTAATTCATAGATCTAATAAATGTATTGCGCTTAAGGATGATTATATTGAAAAGAAAAAATAGATTTATTGTTTTATTTAAAACCCTTTCATTCTACGAACTTCTGGACCTCCCCTCGTAGAATATCAAACTTCAATGCAATATTATATTGTTGTAGAACTGTACTTGACATCCATATCTTAAATAAATAGCTTCTAATCTAAAGAAGGCGTGACATATTTTTAATAAGCAACTTTACATAAAAGTTACATAACATTTATAACAAAATAGGTGATCTTGAAAAAGAACAAAAGGTTATTATACTGTTACATATCGTAGGAGAAACATTGGCAAGATGCATATATCATAATCGCGTACCATAGTATCAACCCACAAACTGGTAACCATCGTGACAACGATGTAATCGACTGGAACCGCGTTAGCATTTATTTCTTTTTCCTATATCAAACAACACCGTTTTTTATATGTGTTTTGATGTTTGTTTCACTTTTTACGAGATAGCCTTCGCATTTTTATCTGTTTTCAAAGTTTCAAATTACATAAACGTCGACATCCAAATTAACTTGTTTTGGCCTAGTCTATCAAAACTTGTACAAGTCGACTAATTATATGCATCCCGTTTCGGCCGCCGCATAACAATTATTAATAGCTGCGTTTTGAATTGGTTCGCAGATTTTTGCCGATCGATTTTAACTGTATTTCATGTGACCTATATGAAGGTCACAAACTAATTATACATATTTTATAAACAGTTACGCAATTTCTAAATTTTTACAAAATATCCTGTTGCGTTTACAGTTGGTTTTTTTTGGTAGTTTTTTGCACGGATTGAAGGTTTTCTATAGCGAAGACGGTAAACAAAATTGTATTGAAGGAAGTAAACGGACCATGATTTTATTGAGTGCAGTATTCTATTAAAGTTTAAGTTTATAAGTTCGCTTATACTGGATGCCCCAAAAGTCTCTTCCGATTTCTTTTGTTCGCTGTGCAGGCACAATTTTGAGTGGGGGGTGGAGGGTATGCCAATCGCTTGCTCCGTGCTTGGGAACTTAGTCGCTGTGGAGTATAAACATGGAGAATTACCACCATTCGTAAATTGTTAAATTCGTAATTCATCTGCTGAAGAGAATTCACCAAATAGAACCTTTTGCGGACAAAATCATTTCCAGTGATGGGGGCCATTTTGCACCTCGATGGCTTCGTTAATCGGCAAAACTGCCGCATTTGGAACTCAGAGAATCTACGAATGATTCACCAGAATGCAATGCATCGAAAACGAGTCACTGTCTGGTGTGCATTGCGATCTGGAGGAATCTTGAACCATATTTCTTTGAAGATGGGGAAGATAATGCAGTAACGGTGAATGTTGAATCATGTAAAGTGGTCTTTTTGTACCTCAACTTTAAAGCATTGCTTTTGATGACGTGGTTTCAGTAAAACGGTACCATTTGTTATACAGCCCGTGAAACATTGACTGTCTTGCACGAGTTTGCTCCTGGTCGCGTCGTTACCCGGTTTGAAAATTGGCCGTCACTTTCTTGCGATTTAACACTTTTGGACTTCTGGGTGTGTTATTATCTGAAGTCACAGGTTCATGTCAACAAGCCTGTGATTGCCCAAGCGCTAAAGGCCTAAATTAGGCGCTTTATCAATTAAACAACGCGTCATGTATACAATAGTGCAAATTTTGTCGAAATGGTTATGGAGGTCATTTACAAGACATTTTGTTTCATACATAATGCCCGAATGTATACATTATAAGCCGATAAATATTCCAATGCTTTGCTACAGAAAACCATATTATACAGCTATATTGAACCTTAAAATTTTGCGCTCTTATTGAAACACCCTTTAGATTGATGACCTTGTAGCTTCATTGATCAGTATCTATTTTTGTAATAAAAATGTTAATCGACCACCAGTATTCTAAAAACACTTGAGACAAAATCTTTGAAACGCTTTCTAAATATACAAAGCATTTTAACGAATGCCTGGGTCATTACCAATGGCACTGGTCTGCAATATTTTCGATAATAAAGTACGAAATTCTTTAAAAAACGGTATTTCGGAGTGTTACGCAAAACACTCCGAAATACCGTTTTTGTTGCTGAACTTTAAAATCGATATAGAGAAAGATTATGGCAGGTTTAGAAGTCAGCACATACATACTTTTAAATTTAAAGCATATAAATAGCTAGGCGAGTTTAAGGAGCTCACTATAAACAGTAGTAAATACTTAAAATTAGATTTCATAAGTTGTTTTGATGTGTATATAGATTAGCTTTTTATTACGGATTAGCCTCACCTTAACTTTTAGCAATTTGCTTTAATAAACAAATAAAATGATGAATGATAGGCTTTCGGTATACATAGCCTAAGTTTCTTTTAATAATATATGATTATAAGCCAGCAAAATTAACGCATAATTCCAGAGAAGGTAAATACAAAAATAACCTGGATAAATTTAATGCTATCGCATTTTTCTACTTGTTCAAAAGAACACGTAAAGATCCTTTGTGTATATCAGATTTGCGCGAGGTATGATTTAAAAAGGTACGTCAATATATCTGAAACAGAACCGAGACGAACATAATGTTTTATAATCGATTCTTTTAGAGATCTCTCAAAACTCAGCGGACGGAAAAGGATATTGTATATATATATATATATATATATATATATATGCTTTCAAAAAAGTTATTTACAGTATAGATTAAATTAACGTTTATTTGCTTAAGTAACATAAATTAGTCAGATCCCTACCCTCGACGTCAGTTACCTAAAAGCCGATTAATTATTAATGTTATAACTCCCTTAAGCACAGCATCTTTGCCCTTAGTTAAGATATACTACGCTGGTAGATGATAACGTCGTGTTATTGTTGATTTTACTATTAATTTATGAAGTTCCTAATAAGTTTACCATGTGATACGCCAGAAGAGTTTCTCAAAAGTTCTTTTAATCCTACTGCGTCTATCTAATTCTTTTTCTTTAGCTGTTTGCTTTTAGCTGGAGATTCGAAAACAACCGCCTAAAAGATTAGTTCGGTTTTCGTCAGCGATCCAACTTGGGTAAGCGTAATTTGTTTTGTTGAACACAAAATAAAGTCAAGCATATTCTCCTTATTACGTATTTACCGAGTTGTAAAAAACAAAATGGAACGTGATCATCTTCAAGAACTATACTGGCTAAGAAATAAAGTTTTTTTTTTTGCTGACCAAGATTTCACACTTATTTTCAACTAATATAGGTACGCTAATGCGAAATATGAAATCCATTTTTTCCTTTTCCATGTCATGTTTTTGTTTTCTACGGTATTTTTTGTTTGCCAAAATTGGGTCTTACGAAGCAACATGTTAAAGCCCTAGATTTGCAAGGGGATTGTTTCAAGTACATATATCAGCTGTAGTATTTGATGGACCTCAAATTAGAACTGCGAAAGAAGCCTGGACTTCATTCACGAACAATTTTTGTTGGAAACAAAAAACCTCCAATTACAAAGATATATCCATCAATATTTCAAAAATTTCACCACCTAGGTTGTAACATGAGCATAAAGCTTTATTCCTTCATAGTCATCTTGATAGGACAGAAAATTTAGGTTCTGAAAGCGATGAACTAGGCGAGAGATTTCATCAACCTTTAAAAACCATGGAAACTTGGTACCAAGGAATATGGTATGGTATATGGTGGCCAACTGCTGTTGGTAGTTGGTGCTCAAAAGAACTGCCAAACCAAAGTACACTGCAGAAAGTGCAGCAAACGAAAATTTATTTCCTGATTTCTGCTTGTGTTTTTACAAGTACTCTTGTAATTTTTTAATGATTATTAAAATAAATACAGTAGATGCTCGATTATGTGAATGATATCAGCCAAGCACTGTTCACATTACTGAAAGTTTACATCAGCGAGCTTTATTTTATTTATAAAGAAATTGCATAAAAGAAAATATGTGTGTTTATTAAAAAATAAATTATGAACAATGAATAACATAATACATATAATATTAAAAAATAAATTTTATATTATTTTGAAAAGTAATGTCATATTTTTGTTTGCGTAAATTTACGCTTGGTATTTTCTAATGCCATTGCTCGTAATTTACGGAGCACTAACATATCGGTATATAATATGTCTTTTTTATTCAGCCCAGCGCTTGATTAAAAATTCCTACAGCTTGCGCATCACCCACTGTATTTTTTATTTCTATCGAAGGGCGTCATCTTCGTCTCCATGTGCATCATCCATCTCTTTACCGACATTCCCTAAACTCACATCGGTAATTGTGCAAACAGTATCTGGATTTATTGCTTTTAATAATTTGAGAACGTCCAATGATGCACTGTCAATAACTTCACCATCAGGTAGTAACTGTTTTCTAATGATGGTTAGCGGTACATTACCTTCATCGTCATAATCATCACTGGAGTAAATCAAATTTTTCCAACACTTTCTGATTGTTTGCTAGTTAAGGGTATTTCACGACATGTATAATATAATAATAATAATTTTTATATTACGTTCTTATTTCGCGCTATTACCTTAAATGTATTTGACACCAGCAATGAGATTCATAAAAAGCCACTTTACTTTTATCTCAATCTACATAACAATATAAATCGCACCCTTTTCTAAATTTAACCATCAAATTACATGCAGATTATCTGGGCTTTAGATCGTACACATACAGCGTGCTTTGTAGTCAAACTAGTCGTCCTATATTTAATGTTGACAAACAATTCACATATGTGAAGATTTCATTACATCGATAAATGCATTTTTTTTTGTGTAGTTGCACAGTGATGTAGACGCCCTGAAGCAGAGAAAATCTGCTGGCGACTGTACATTTTGTCTTATATACTGTTTACGATATTCCAAGACATCATAACCGATTGCTTCATAGGTGCAGATCGTCCCTTAATTTGTACTTAAACCTAATTTTGAAGACTTTACTATCTGAACAACGTAATTCCTAAAGCAAGACGGTAACAGCGTTCTTTCAAAGTGTTATGTCCGGTAATTTTTTCCGGTTTGGTTTAGTGCAGCCAGATCAAGAGCACCGACGGCGTGCATAATGATACCAAAGGACAGAGAGACATACGCTTGCATATAGGAATAGCGGGAACTTTCACTCTTAAAGAATGAAGGAGATAGCAAACGCGATTATGTGAGCGTACAGACATGTGTGCACGATTGCGGCTGTCAAACTAAACCGGAGTCTAGCCGGAGCTCGACTCGTACAGCCTTGACATTTTACGGACCGAGAGTCTAATATTAGCGACAATCTCTTGCTGTACGTACGGCATATGCAGCACCATACCGCGTTCGCATGCTTAGCGTATACATGTACATACACTACCGCTCAAAAGTGTTTAGGCACCCCTGTTTTCATAGATTATTCATATAGTGTTTACCAAAAAAACATTATAATAAAATGAAATACGTATTTAAAATGTAGTTCAGTAAGATAAACACCCATTATATCGCATAAGGTTTACTATCATTTACCTGCACTTGGTCGGATTACCATAAACTGTTTATTGCGGTGCAATTACAATAACAATCCCTCTGAATTTACTGGGTAAATTTAGTCATCTGTTAGATTGTAGGTAATAATGTTTAAATTACCTTCCTAGAAGATTATACTGAAATCTGTAACCTATGGTCAGCTGCGGTGCGGTATTTACTCTATTTACGTCGTGAGCGAAATATCGTGTAACAATTTTTCAAAATGCCTCCGCGAAGAGAAATTAGTGCGGAAACACGTGCGCTTATAATAGTTTACCATAAAAGTGGCATAAGTAATCGACAAATTGCCAAAAAAATGAAAATACACCACGCTACGGTTGACTATAACGTAAAAAAATATCGGGAAACTAGCAGTTTTCTTAATAAAAGACGGAGTGGAAGGCCCAAAGCTTCAATATCTGCAGAATAGTGGTTACTAGCAAGTTAAATAGACGCAAAACAGCCCCGGAAATCACTGCAGAATTAAATGCTGCTCGCCAAAAACTAGTCAGTGTTTCTACAGTCAAACGTCGCCTACAGAAAGCCGGGCTCCATGGACGTATTGCGATCAAAAAGCCATTACTACGCAAACAAAACAAGCAAAAGCGACTTAAATGGACTCGTGAACACCAACACTGGACCATAGAAGAGTGGAACAACGTCCTATGAACGGATGAGTCCAAATTTGAGCTGTTCGGAACCCGAAGACGCATATTCGTAAGAAGATCTGTGGGTGAACGTGCCAGAGAAGAGTGTATTGCTGCTACCATGAAGCATGGTGGAGGTTCTATCATCATTTGGGGCTGTTTTGCTGGCACTAGTGTAGGGGACATTGTGATAATTGACGGTATATTAAAAAAAGAAGGCTACCGCGAAATTTTGGAGAACCACGCAATACCTTCCGGAATTCGACTTTTGGGTCAAAATTTTATCTTCCAGCAAGATAATGACCCAAAACATGGCTTCCCCAGAGCCCCGACTTGTATCGAAGTTACTATGGGAAGAACTAGATCGGGAAGTACGGAAATCGGCTCCGACATCGGCTACTGACGTGTGGAACAAATTGCAGTCGAGTTGAACCTCAATAACACAAGAAACTCTGGCAAAACTTATTGCGAGAATGCCTCGATTGTGTGCTGCAACTATTAAATCAAGAGGGGGTCACATAGATGAAAGCAAAATTTAAATTTTAAACGTTTTAATTTTCACATTTATTTAATATATTTTTATTCATGTACGTGTATCTTCTGTACATAAAAAATAAATATTATTAACATTTTTGCTGCCAGTGAGGGTGTCTAAACACTTTTGAGCGGTAGTGTATATGTATGCAGTAAGTAGGTATACAGATACATGCGCGCAGCGCAATTATTACCACAAGTATTGCATAAATATGTACGGTGAGAGAAAGACTTCAAATTCTGTAAAATGTGTAACACTATACGGACAAAAGGTTTTTTTCCGCATAGCTAAACTATCTGAGGAGGTATTACTCTATCATCGATGTGATGGACGACGATTACAACATAATGCAGTAGTTACTAATGTTTGGGTTTAATGAAGGTTCATATAGAACATGCCATTAATGCGGTTCTGGATGATGTTCTCGACGTTCCTTCTCGAATTGTTTTTTGATATAGGTATTGTTCTATAGTCGTCATTCAGTGTTAAACAGCCAGATTGTTTAGTGTGGCAATCGGTACTTATTTTCAGAAAAAAAAATGTTGTAAACAATCCTATATCACATGAAAAATCTGCTCCGGGTAGAACGGCGGTAAAACAACGAATAACTTTTCTAGAGTGCACTAATGCTAGTGGTACGTACAAAATAAGGCCACTAATGTACAAGCCTATTTACATCACGTTATATTTTAAACTCAATAAGATTGCTACAGAGACGCACAAAATGTTAGGGAAAGCTCTCTGCGATTACACTTTGTTTTATGAACAAACGTAGGATTACCACTTGATGACGAAGAATATTACGAACTTCCATCGACCGGCATCACATCAGAACGTATCATTGTTAATCGGAATGCAGTGAATGATCTTGATCGTAGGCAATTTATCTAAGGGACATGTAAAATTATTGTATGTCGTATCACAACGGATGTTATAAAAAAAAGGGATAATAGTAATATATTTATTACTATTATTATAGCGTTGTTATTGAAATATAATTACAATAGAGGCTATAGAGAAACCAAAATAAAGACGAAAGAAATTCTGATAATATGGATCACTAAATCAAATTCTTACCAACTAGACAAAATATATGAAATTAACATGTTAAACGCAGTAAATAAAAATATATATGTAGAAAAAACTTGTAACTTATAAAACTAACAAATGCAGGTAATTGTAGCATTTCACAACCTTATAAGAAAAGAAGCGTTTAGACAATTCTATCGTAAAAGGCGATATATATATATATATATATATATATATATATATATATATATGTATATATAAATATATACAGCTTCGAATTTTAAGTGGTCCCGTACTATTCGTAATATTCAAATGTACAGGGAAAAACCCGGTTTTAGCGTCAATAATCCCGGATATAACGACAAATATTTACCACCTGAGGTGTGTATTTATATTATCATTTTTGGCTCAATTCCCGGTATTTCCCTAGCCTGCAACGTTCGACTGTTCGGACAGTCAGCATTTGAATCGAGTTAGTGAAACATCGAGATTTCTTTATCGAAAATGTCAGGTTTAAAGCGGAGAAGTTTAAGCGTGAACGACAAAGTCGCGATAATCGAAGCAGTCGAAAGTGGAAGGAAGAAAGCGGACGTGTGTCGCGAATTTGGGTTAGTTAATTCTACGATTTGTACAATTGTGAAAAATAAGATTAGAATCGTGAATACCTTTATGAAAGGGAAAGAAAAATCAAAAAAAAATTTGATCGTGCGAAAAGGTTGAAATCGACGAAGCGCCTATTACGTGGTTTAAGCAATGTAGAAGTGCAAATTTACCCGTTAATGGACCACTGCTTATGCAAAAGGCCGAGGAATTTGGAAGTTTATTTGGAGACACAAATTTTAAGTGCAGCAATGGGTGGCTGGAGCGTTTCAAACGGAGACATTCAATAACGTTCGGAAAAGTGAGCGGTGAAGCGAAAAGTGTAATATGACAGAATAATTTGCCATTAATATGGCAGAAGCTATGAAGAAGAGACGTGGCTAAATGAAGTGTGGCCTAAATTAAGACAAGATTATGAAGGCAATGAAATTTACAATGGCGACGAAACGGGAATTTTTTATAAACTTCTTCCAGATAAGACTGAGGTTTAAAGGCGAAAAATGTGTAGGCGGTAAACTAGCCAAAGAACTGTTAACTGCATTTGTGTGTGCTAATACGACCGGTACGCAGAAACGTAAAATTCTTGTCATAGGAAAGTCAAAAAGGCCACGCTGCTTCAAAAACATAAAAACACTCCCAACAAATTACAGCGCAAACAAAAGAGCATGGATGACTTCAGAAATCTTTGAAAATGAAATTCGAAAATGGGACAAAGAACTTGTGGTTAAAGGTAAAAAAAATCTTGCTTTTAGTCGAAAACTGCCCAGCACATCCATCATTAGCCCACTTAAAAAATATTAATTTGGTGTTTCTGTCCCCAAACTGCACTGGCATCCTTCAACCAACGGACCAAGGCGTAATAAGAAGCTTAAAATGTTTTACAGAAAATTTATTCTGCAGAAAGTTATCACGGGTACGGACAAGAACGCACCATGTGCAGTTTCACTTCTCGACGCGTTGGACTTTTTAGAGAAGGCTTGGCGTAGTATAACCTCTGAGACTATAGCAAACTGCTTTAGTCATTCAAGATTAAGGAATAATCCAGTTTGTGACAACTTAAATGAAGATGACGTTCCGTTATGTGAACTTATTAAAAAGTGGCAGCAAAATCAGAGTGACGAAAACCAGTTTTGTTTCGACGACTTTGCATCCGTGGACGGTTGCCTTATTACGTCGGGAATGCGTTCAGATTCTAATATCGTGGAGGACATAAAACAGCGTGATAACGAAAACGATAATGAAATCGAAGAGGAAGAAGATTCATGCGCCGAAGCAGAACACGTACCGACAAACGAAGAAGCCCTAAGTGCCATAACACTTTTAAAAACTTAGTATAGACAGCGAGAAACGTCACCTCAAATTATTGATAAAGTGAGAGGATTAGAAATGAATATAGAAAAACTGTTTTGGCGTGCGAAAACTGTGCAACGGAAAATTACAGATTCCTTTCATTAGACAAGCAAGTTAGTATGTACCTACATGTGTATGGTTATATGGTTAAGTACATTAAATTAATTAAATTCACATATGTATCTGTTTACCACCCGTAATATTGTTTCCCACCAATTCTTGTATGTAAACATGGAACTTGTAAAAACTCCGCTTATAGCGTCACCTTCTTACAGCGTAGTCCCGTGACTGTCGTTATAACCGGGTTCTACTGTATATATATATATTAATGTTGTAGCGTGTTTTCGCGGGTAAAGAATGCCTTGTTATCCTCTTGGGTTTTGTCCTGCGTTCGGCGTTGGTTCTTAGAAGAGGACGTACATGGTTCTTCTGTATATATATATTCGCGGAGTTGGAAAAGTTATGGTCCACATGAAGAGAAAAATTTTTGAAGGTTCTAGAATTTTCCACCTTACCAATAACTAATGACTTGACTTTATGAGTTCCTCTAGCATTAGTACATACCAAAAATGTTAGTCGTTGTTTCTACCTGGAGCAATCTTTCTTGAGATGAAACTAAGGATTTCTCTGGTAGAAGCTTCCAATACAGAGGTGATTCATCAGCATTATATAGCTAATTAGGTGTAATTTCTAATTGCTCTATTTTATTTGTTTAAGTGGACTTTAAATGGATCATTTAGTTCTGGCTGGTGATAACTTTTCACCAGCAGTTTTTAAATATCGAATTCGAATCTTTTAAATCTTCACAAATAACCATCACTAGTAATACATTCTCCAGCTTCGTAGATAATGGCTGTCTAGATTAATTAATTGGGTACGAAGTAAAAAAATAAAACGAAATGCCAACATTGAAATGTGCAAAGGTTATAAATTACTAAGCGTAAATTATATAAATTGTATTATTAATCAAAACTGAAACTCAAATATATGTGCGAAAACTAACCAGCAGCAACAGATCGTTTAGTATACGCCACCAAGCGTCATTATATAATTCAAGAGTTGACATTAAGTTAGTGTCAACAAAAAAAAAGCATTGCTAAGTAAGGAATTTACATAAGATCTCTGTATGTATATAACAGTGAATATTAAAGGTCTGCGTTGAGCAATAAATTCTTTTATAGACATTAACTTTACTAGCAAAAACGAAATACCGTAAGGTTCAAGGATTCAAAGCGGAATTTAGAATTTTAATGACCTATCAATTCTACAACTTATTAGCAAGACGATCACGTTCTATGCGTTTATTTTTGAAAATTTAGTTGTACGATGTTGTAAACTATTGTGGAAAGTTACCATATAGCAAACAAATAAATATTCTCATGAAATGTATAAAGTACTTACTTACGTTTGCAAAGGAAAGTGATTTACTTAAAATTCGGTGTATGGGCTGAATACGGCCCCGAGATCTCTGTTATGTTCTCCT
Source organism: Trypoxylus dichotomus (assembly GCA_023509865.1). Lineage (NCBI taxonomy): Eukaryota > Metazoa > Arthropoda > Insecta > Coleoptera > Scarabaeidae > Trypoxylus > Trypoxylus dichotomus. The sequence continues at coordinate 45,647,779 of CM042081.1, forward strand.
GGTTTGAAGAACAGCGCCGCTGTAGCCTGCTCGTAAATTCCTGAATTACTTGACCAATACTTACTTATAGAGTATGTTCGCTTATTTACTAAAGGAAAGGTTGTACAGTGAAACTCAATGCGCATGCGCAAAAAGATATATTTAAAAACAAAATGGTTACACGGTTTCCACTCTTGCCTATGTACATGTACGATGTACGTAAGATATATATATTTGCAATAATTGCAGTTATTCGAGCTCTCTTATACATGTAATGTACATTAGCATGTGTATATGTATTTTCATTGGTAGCAACATAAAGTAATGCCTCAGCATGTACGTTGCAAAGCCATGTCTTAATTCTGTTTAAAAGGTTAAACTCTTATGTGCTTCCGCTGAAGCTTTGTTAGAGGCATGTACTAATGCCTCTATCTGTTTGCATGCACCACTACCTTTTTATAGGGGAGCCAACCCTATTTATTTCTTAAATTTATAAGCGCACCTCGGTGCTATGCTTATTTATATATCCCTTTCCGGGAGCCTAATATACTTTCCTTGTCTTAAATTTGCCTAAGGGACTTGGCCCTGTATTATTGGCATGTATTTGTACTTGAACCAAATACGTTCGTTATATTCACATTTATAGGGGAACCCACCCTATCTCTTAGAGCTTGAACGCCTGGTCGAGGGCGACAGTAGCGATAATAGCCGATCTCAAAACAAAAGTAATGTCACAGCTACCCAGGCGTTCTCGTTTGAAATATTACGCTATGTGCAATCTTTAGCTCTCTACTACTGCGCCCCAAAGAAGGGAAAAAGCCAGTAACCAGCAAATGTGCGAACTGCGCACCGACAAGTAAAACGGAGCGATGATGCCGACATTACATAAGAAAACTGGTCCGTGACACTCGTCCGCTACGACGAGCAACTAAATGAAAAAATTTCTAAGTCCCGATACGACAAGGACCGAACAAACGCATAAAAGACAACGGGCGCTGCGGCCGCAACGAGCGTCAGCAAGAAGCGGAGTGATCGTACTTGTAGAAGATGTCTATACATGCGCGCCGACAATCTCACCAAAATAATTTCCGACACAAACTTAACCGAAGACTAAAAATATGTATAGACGACAACGGACACAGTAGCCTCGACGTACGATGATAGAAAATCGAGAATTTATACTTATTAAAAAAATCTATACATGTGATTCGACGACGTTACCAAATGACTCCCGCCAGAAATAAATGTATAGACAACGTCCTCGATGATTCCCGCCAAAACTAGAAAATCTTAGAAATCTCTAATAATCATACGACGACGTTACTGTACACGTTACGACCAGGTACGAAAGGTGGCAGAGAGTACACGATAGCTAATACCTCGACCGTCGCGCGGGAGACGACTGCCTATGCTTGTGTACCTTAAATTTTAAGAAAACTCCCATTACTTATTCGTCGACGTTGCAGTGAATGATTTCTTATTAGGCAGTTTTAGCTAGCGTAATGCGAATGGCTGACTTGCATACATATACAATGCGTAATGTACATACATATTAAAATAAAATTGGATATAAGAGTGCAAAATAAATAAATATAAAAATGAAAATAAAGTAATATTCTAAATGAAAATAATAATGCGAAGAAGATAAAATACATAGTAGTAAAAAATTTATAAAATACAAAAAACAATGTTAAGTCCTTAACAATCTCAGTCATCTTTTTCTGGACGGGGCGGCTTGTACTTATGGAGGACCAAGACAAAGAACAATTTTAAAGAGATCTAAACATCCTGAGGTGTAGAAAAAATGCATAAATGGTTCTTGAATCAAAGAGATAAATGTATTGTGATCAGTGGCAATACGATCAAAGGAAAGGCAAAAGCATTAAATTCGAAAACTGGAGAAAATTTTGTTGAAGACTAGGAATTCGATATTTGAAAATTGCTGGTTGAAAATTATCACCGCAATGCAGTAAAAAAAAATAAAATAGAGCAACTGGAAATTACATGAATCAGCTCAGTATCAATAGCTTAGCTTTCTCTGCCTGCTACTGGTAGAAAACATGGGAAACAACGATTAACATTTTGGCAAGTACCAGTACGAGGGCGACCGAAGAAGGCAAAGACTGTTGCATCGGCCGGAAAGGCCCTGGCTACCATTTTTTGGGATTCGCAAGGCGTGATCCTCATCGACTATCTGCAGAAGGGAAGGACGATCGCGGGGTAGTACTATAGTGATTTATTGACCCGATTCGATACAGTATTGAAGGAGAAACGCCTCGTTTGCAGCGGAAAAGAGTGATCATTCATCCCGCATCGTCGTCTCCAAATTGAATGAGTTGCGTTACGAATTAGCCTCTGATCCTCCATATTCACCGGTCCTAGCCCCCAGAAACTTTTTCCTATTCCCAAACCTGAAAAAATCACTGGGAGGAAAGAGATTTGCCTCAAATGAGGAGGTCATCGCCGCTACAGATGACTATTTTCCGACGACTTGAAGAGATTGGAACACCGTTTAAAAAAGTGCGTTGATTTTTTTTTGCCGATTCACATTTCAGGTCGTTCTCGTATTAAGGGTCTACTGTGATTTTACACAAGTAATTGTAACTTTCCATCAGTTGTCCAATCACCTGAAAACTGATAGAAGATAATGGCGATTACATTAGAATTATATTTAAAAAGCTTAAGCACTTTAGTAAGGTAAGTAGTATGATTAGATTAATTCATGCAGACATCTTATTTCTAACACGGTGTAAAAAGAGCAATGTTTTTCCTAAATTCATGAAGGTTAACACTTCTAGTAACTGTAAACAACCATCGAAAGTTATTACAGCGGCCAAAAAACATTGGCTAGTAAATGAAATAAGACACCAGTACGCCAAACGTAGTAAATTAGAAATAGAATTATACACATTGCACCTGAAATTAACTAAGAATTTAGACGAAAACAATTTTCAAAAATGGTGTGATTTCCAAAGACGTAACATCGAACGCGTTAACATGAAATTTAAATTAAAAATGGTAACTGTTGATAAAAAATTTAGGCGACTCTGTCCAAAAAAGTCAAGCAAGGAGAATGTGAATGTCATGGAGAGAACACCACTCCTGTACAACCAATCTTCTGAGACCTTTAATAAAGACGAAATGAACCTCCTAAATAAAGGATTAAGATATAGTATTCGCGGACCGAAATCGCCCGTTGAGGATTCAATCGCCTCAATAGAAACAAACATTAGAAACTTAGATGTAGCTACATAAGACTTCGTTAGAAACGCGTGTAAAATTCAAATTTCGAGGAATTTAGAAAATGATAAAAATTGCGGCCAAGATAGGAGGAATTTAGGAATTATTAAAAGTCTGAGAAATAAAAATTGTTTTTATCTTAAAGCAGATAAAGGAAATAAAATAGTTATTCTGGACAAACCGGATTATTATAATCACGTCAACACTATGTTAGCGTCGGGACCGTACAGAGAATTAAAGAAAACCCCCCTACCGTCAATGATTAGAATCACTAAAGATACTATTAAGGACTGTCCCAACTTAATCAATAATAACCTGAAATTCAAAATAACAAGTTCAAACCCTACCATTCCAAAAATGTATTGTCTTCCAAAAATTCACAAACCAGGTAATTCCATGAGACCTATAGTATCCGGCATTGACTCTCCAACATACAAATTGTCCAAATGGTTAGTGAATGAATATAAGAACTTGCCCCGTAAAGTAGATAACCTACGTGTAGAAAACTCCGTAGATTTTGTAAATAAAATTGAAAATATTGAATTAAAAGATGGGGAAGTCCTTGTATCGTTCGACGTTTGTTCACTTTCCCAAGCGTACCAATTCCAGAAACGCTGGAGTATTTGGTTGAATTTTTGAAATTAAATAACGCAGATGATGTGAAAACCGCGGAATATAAAAGGTTAACTAAATTATGCATGTCACAAAATTGTTTTCGAGTAGGCGGAAAATGGTTCGAAGAGGTGGAAGGCACGGCGATGGGTAATCCTCTATCGCCTTTTATTGCGAACCTTTTCATGAGCAAATTTGAAACAAACCTGAAAAAGAAACCAAATATTTCCCGAGAATCTGGCTTAGGTACGTAGATGATATTTTCGCTGTGTTTGATACCAACAAAGGAAACATGCAAGATTTTCTAGCAGAACTGAACTCAAAATTTACCACGATCAAGTTTACTATTGAAGAAGAAGTGAACAATCGCCTTCCGTTTCTAGATACTCTAGTCATACGCGATAATAATAAATTAGAAATAGACATCTACAGAAAAGAAACTAATTCCAACAGATTCATCACGTTTGATTCGCACCATTGCGAACAACAAAAAATGTCCGCGATTAGTTTTCTGGTCAATAGACTCGTCAGATTTCCGCTAAACAAGAGCAGGTATGACAAAGAATTAATGTATATCAAAGATGTAGCGAGGTACAATGGTTTCTCTTCTATGGATGTCGACCGTATTTTAAGGAAGGTCAATACAAACAACACATCAGAAATTCCACGACTTTGACATCAACAAACACCGGTAATAAGAAATTTATAACTCTTCCTTTTCACCCAACAGTAAAAGGATTAAGTAAAATTTTCCGACAACTAAACATGAATGTGTCTTTTGTGTCAAAAGACAACTTAAAGAATCTCTTAGGGAATCCCAAAGACAAACCGGAGATGATAAAAAAGTCTGGAATATACCAAATCGCATGCAATGATTGTGAGAAAGTTTATATTGGACAAACAAAAAGGAGTATCGAAACGAGGTTCAAAGAACATATTAGACACTATCGTTTCGACAAACCTGAACTATCAAGCGTAGCAGAGCATATGGTAAAATCCGGACATAAGATTGATTTAAAAAATCTGACACTACTTAAAAACGTGAACTCGTATAGAGAATTAGACGCGTACGAAACGGTATATATGAAAAAGAACGGAAACTTATTGAACAGAGAACCACCCCCAATTGCACACTCGAGTTTGATGGATTTATTACCATAGACCCTGTTAAAGATACGGTTCGCTTTCGGTCCATCCTTCCCCGTAAAAGGCATGAGGCCACCTAGTAGATTGTAAATAGTCATATGGTTAGAAATGTTAGAGCCTGCGTAGAAAATAATTTGCATGTGTGATATAGTTTTTACTTTCAGTCGATAACACGGTTGACAATGGGAGCCCACGTGCTCTCGAAACGCTACGTTCCGCATAATTAATTAATTTGTGTGAGTGGAGTTTACTGCTATACCTGTGAATTAAGCACTTTCTAAACTAAAAACTATAAGAAAAGGAATTATATAATCACAATCTAATTTTATTACTCCGAATATGTATTAAAACGTTCATTAATGTATTATGCTGATAAATGGTATCAATACAAAAATGTGATTCACGTTGATGGTGACTGCTACTAGCATGAAGCATTAAAAACGTAATCGAGAAAATAAAAAATTAGAAATACTCGTCGCCCGAGATGCCAAAATATTTCGTAACCCATCGAAATTTAATGAAGTGGTGGTTTATTTGTTCGCAGAGAAGAACTAAGGGGTCATCTCGTGATTGTGATTTGCAATTTTCGCTATGGGTAATATTCAAAGTGCGTAATAAAAGTTCAAGCTTCTTATATGTTCCAATATACACGCAATCTTACAATATCTACCGATTTGACCTTGTATCACATAAAATGAATGAACCAGAATATTCGACAAGGTCACATTAATAAATTGGATTCTTTTTCGTTGCAAATATCTGCCTTTTTGTTTTCGCCACGCTAATCTTCGAAAGGAATTTTTTAATCTAACGTTTTGTATTTCCTTTTTTCGTCTACGTTCAAAGAAAGAAAGTCGTGCATTTCGTAACCCTACCATTCGCATTTCTTTTGTGAATATAAGATTTATACATTAAGCAGCTACTATTAAATAATTTTCTGGTACTTTCACTAGCATTTCTCCCCCGTCATTTTTAGTAGAAAAGAAATATTTTTATATGACTTTTGTCATACAAATACATCAACAATTATTATTGATATATCTCATACTTGCATTGTTTATCAGTTGAATTAATTAACAATTTTAATACGCTTACTGGCGACTCTTTTAAGATATGGAGATAATCACGAATTCAATGGAAAATTACCAAGAGTGTCGGTGTCAACAAGTTCGCCGCAGAGGTATGTACTATATGTAAACAAGAAACCATATGAAACAGGTTCCATGTCCAAAAAAAGAAAACCAAAGATGCAGTAGAATCACGCCGAGGTCATAGCCGTTTTGCGATATTTAATTGAACCTTCTTAAGTAATCTTTACGAGAAACATCGTGTGCAAGCAAAAAAAACATTATTGCGGAATATAGTATAGAAAGGTTGTGTCTGATTTTTTGTAGGTCTGTGTGATTTTTGCACGAATCTCAAGCTCAGATATTAGACTTAAATGTTGCATCTAGATAACTTTCTAATTAAAGACTGAATGTATTAGAAAATAATTATATGATACTAGTTAGTAAGAAATAATAATACTATGAATTCATGCCTTAGTATGTTCGATCATCAAATTTTTAACAAAAGACGCCTAATCACGCAACACAGCCTTTAGACGGCGTTTATGGTGATTCATTTCCTTCGTATTCCACTGTAAAAAAGCGTTTCCGTTTGAGGCAAGAATCCCTAGAAGATGCTGAAAGGTCGGCTCGACCATTCGAAGTGATAACGCTTCAACAAACTTCATTTATTGGAGATTTAGTGCTAGAAGATCGCCTTTTGAAAGTGAAGGGATTAGCAGTGATAACAAACATATCCCAAACAAGTATTCGCCGAATTCTCCACGACCATTTGGGTATGAATAAAATTGGTGCAAGATGGATACCGCGACTTATTCCTGTTCTCCAACGTGAACGTTGAATCGAATATGCGTGGTTATTTTTAAACATGCGTGGAGACGGCCCAAAACCGATTTTAGAGTCCATTGTCATAGGGGATGAAACAATGGTTCTGTTTTAGGATTCTCTATCAAAAAACGGAGTCCATGGAATGGCCGTGACCTGATGAACCTCGCTCAGGACGGCCAGTTGAGGCCACCACATCAGACATCGTCGAAAAAGTGCAAAAATTTCTACTGCAAGATGCCCGTTTGAAGAAAAAACAATTATCTGCATTAGTTGGAGTATCAGGTACCACCATTCTGCGTATCCTACATGACCACCTGGGTATGACAAAAGTCAGTGCAAGATGGGTACCGAGAATGCTCACGTCACTGCAGAAACAGCAGCGCGTCTGTGCGTCCAAACAATTTTTGGAGCTGTGTGGAGACAAACCTGCACAGATTTTGGAGCGGATTGTTACCTGAGATGAAACATGGGTTCATCACTTTGAGCCTGAGTCCAAACAGGAGTCCATGCAATGGCATAAAAAGGGGACACCCCCACCAAAGAAATTCAAAGTGTCAGAATCGGCTGGAAAGTTGATGGCTACTGTTTTTTGTGATTGTGGAGGGATATTATTGATTGATTATAAAGAAAAAGGTAGGAGCATAACAGGAGAATATTACGCAGCGATATTAGAAAAATTAAAGGAGGCCATCAGGGGAAAATTGACCAAGGGTATGTTGCTCTTGCAAGACAATGCGCCGGTTAACAGGAGCAAAATTGCAATGGCTGCTCTGCACAAGCATGGCTTTCAATCAATAGTCCATCCACCCTACAGTCCAGACCTGTGACCTAGTGATTTTTATTTGTTCCCCAATTTAAAGAAAAACTTACGTGTAAGAAAGTTTTCCGACGACAATGAGGTAAAGGAGGCAATTTTGGCCCATTTTGAGGCGAAAGATAAAAAATATTTTTATGATAGTTTAGAAAAATTAATTTATAGATCTAATAAATGTATTGTGCTTAAGGGTGATTATATTGAAAAGGAAAAATAGATTTATTGTTTTATTTTATTTAAAACCCCTTCATTCCACGAACTTCTGGATCTCCCCTTGTATATATTGTTCGATTGTGGCGCCTACCTCGTATTAGATAAATTATTTAGTATTTCTACATAATGTTGTAGTTCCAGTGGGTTAAATTTTTTGTAATAGTGAGAAGAAAGTGTTCTTATTTAACTACAGTTTGGTTTCCTTTAATCAAAAAAATTGGTAAACACATTCTTATTGACGTAAACAATTAGATAGCTGTTTGTATGTAACCAGTGTATAAAAACAAACCTTAAGAACGTATTTAGACTCAAACAACATCAAGCAGTCATGTTTTGTTTGCCTGCGTTAAATACTCGTACAAATATCTCATTAAAACACATGCGGCTGACAAGACCTAAACCATATTATTTCAGTAAATATATATAACATGGGTTCAAATAAATTTTACCTCAAAGTAACCTTTGAAATTACAATTATTTCTTGTTACTGAAACACACTACGAATTTTGTTTGGTGTAAGCCAGGTGTAAGTCGTTTGAATCACATGACTGACAAGTATTCCGTCATATTGACAATTAATTAGTATAACTTACGAAAAAAGTTTTTATTGAAATGGGCTACTAGAAGTCGAATTTATTTGAACGTTTTTTACCTCAAACATGTATAAGTTCTATAGAAATAAGTATAATTCCAAAAGAGGTAATTCACCGCATTTGTTTAAGAATTAAAAGGAACTTCGAAGATAATTAGTTATAATTAAACTGATTAATGTAAATCAAAATAGATAACCGGATACCCGTCAGATACCATAATCGGTTCCATCGTCTCCTCCAATACAAACTCAACCGTGAAAGGTATTGTTTAGAGCAAATGACCCCAAACATGCGTTCAACGAATATTTTGCCGGTGACGTACGTGTTGAATGAAATTTTGCTACTTAGCCTTCGCATAGACGGATGTGGCGTACTTGTCTTCGAAATGTTTACTAGAGAAAAATAGAACCATTCAAGATTACCTCAAATTTGCAATTAACCTTGATATTCCTGTCGTATATGGTTATCAATTTATTAGAGGCAAATAGAAAACTGTTGGATTGCGCTTGACGTTAATAACGAAACTAACCGGCAGCGAAATTATGCAAAGCCTATGGAATTCAACGTACATAAATGCCCAACTGGTTATATGTGCGTATTACGTCATTTAATTACACCCTATTGAAAACGAAATGAGTGGAACGAGTCATACGAATGGGAATAATACAATACAGAGTCTATTAAAGAAAATCATGGTGTCAGTATCAGATATTCAATTGAATCGAACGCATTATTCAGAGGAGGTAAGGGAAAATACCTGCGTGGCGACAGGAATAGAAGGGAAACAAAAGGAAATAAAACAATAAATAATGACAAGTGACTGTATTGTCGGAATAACTTGACTTTGTACACGAAATTGGGGCATTAATATGGACAATTATTCATCGGCCAATATTGATGTTGTACAGTCGTTTACTTGATTGTAAGTAGACGATATCAATCTCATAATTCTCACAATGAAAAGGTAGGTATCAGCAACGTTATCGTGAATTACATTAATTTTCCCAGTAGAATTTATAGTCCTGTTAGATTTATTTCTACTCGTAAAATATAAATAGAGGATGCTCCAATTTCAGGTAATTTTTGAAGTCTGAACATAAATAGAACATAAACTGTATAAAATACAAGAATTCTTTATTTCAAAATGCTGGTAAATTTCCGTTTTAGTGATGAAAAATTATGTCTTATAAGTGATCTTCTGCTAATGTATGACAGACCTATATTCTTCCATCAAATTTTCAATAACATCCTGGCTTAAATGAGGCTCAGTTTCACGATGGTATCCCTGCTTCGATAATGTTCTTCATGAGATCACGGATTGTTTCTGGATTGCCAACGTAAACGACAAAATCCACAAGGGTTATATTACATGATCTAACCGTTCAATTGATGTTCTCTTTTTGAGAAATAGAATTACTAAATTCTTGGTGTAAAACCTCTATTGTTTCTACAATTACAGAAGGTGTGGCACTGATTTTACTAGTCTCAGCAGGACAGACACTAGTAAAGTCTGTAAAGTTTCATGTTTCGATATACACTACCGCTCAAAAGTGTTTAGGCACCCCTGTTTTCATGGATTATTTATATAGTATTATGTTTAGCAAAAAAACATTATAATAAAATGAAATACGTATTTAAAATGTAGTTCAGTAAGATAAACACCCATTATATCGCATAAGGTTTACTATCTTTTACCTGCACTTGGTCGGATTACCATAAACTGTTTATTGCGGTGCAATTACAATAACAATCCCTCTGAATTTACTGGGTAAATTTGGTCATCTGTTAGATTGTAGGTAATAATGTTTAAATTACCTTCCTAGAAGATTGTAGTGGAATCTGTAACCTATGGTCAGTTGCAGTTCGGTATTTACACTATTCACCATGTGAGCGAAATATCGTGTGACAATTTGTTAAATTGCCTCCGCGAAGAGAAATTAGTACGGAAACACGTGCGCTTATAATAGCTTACCATAAAAGTGGCATAAGTAATCGACAAATTGGCAAAAAAATGAAAATACACCTCGCTACGGTTGACTATAACGTAAAAAAATATCGGGAAACTGGCAGTTTTCTTAATAAAAGACGAAGTGGAACGCCAAAAACGACAACATCTGTAGATGATCGCAGAATAGTGGTTACCAGAAAGTTAAATAGACGCAAAACAGCGCCGGAAATCACCGCAGAATTAAATGTTGGTCGCTCCATGGAAAAAGCCATTACTACGCAAACAAAACAAGCGAAAGCGACTTAAATGGGCTCGTGAACACCAACACTGGACCATAGAAGTTCTATGGACGGATGAGTCCAAATTTGAGCTGTTCGGAACCCGAAGACGCATATTCGTAAGAAGATCTGTGGGTGAACGTGCCAGAGAAGAGTGTATTGCTGCTACCGTGAAGCATGGTGGAGGTTCTATCATCATTTGGGGCTGTTTTGCTGGCACTAGTGTAGGGGACATTGTGAAAATTGACGGTATATTAAAAAAAGAAGGTTCCCGCGTAATTTTGGAGAACCACGCAATACCTTCCGGAATTCGACTTTTGGGTCAAAATTTTATCTTCCAGCAAGATAATGACCCAATACATTCCTCTAAATTATGTAAACACTATTTACGTCATTTAGAAGAGGAAGGAACTCTCAAAATTATGGAATGGCCTCCCCAGAGCCCCGACTTGAATCCAATCGAGTTACTATGGGAAGAACTAGATCGGGAAGTACGGAAATATGCCCCGACATCAGCTACTAACTGTGTGGAACAAATTGCAATCGAGTTGGACCTCAATAACACAAGAAACTCTGGCAACACTTATTGCGAGAATGTCTCGATTGTGTGCTGCAATTATTAAATCAAGAGGAGGTCACATAGATGAAAGCAAAATTTAAATTAAACGTTTTAATTTTGACACTTATTTAATATATTTTTATTCATGTACGTGTATCTGTACATAAGAAATAAATATTATTAACATTTTTGCTGAGTTTTTATACATTTTTGCTGTCAGTGAGAGTGCCTAAACACTTTTGAGCGGTAGTGTAGATCTCGAGTAACAGTAACAGCAATGCCATCTTCATTTTTCAAAGGAAGCCACTCCTCCAATCCAGACACCACATCAGACACTTACTTTTCGTGAATACAATGGTTTTCTCGTTTTCCTTTTTGTGGTTGTATCATCCATCTTTTGTTGTATGACCCAATTGCCAACATATAAATAATATTATTTCTGTTGATTATAAACAGTTGCATTCCGCATTTTAATTTAGTTAAGTTACTATTAATCTAGTGTGGGCATCTTTATCTCATATCAGCTATCTTCGACTATATGATAGAGCGAAAGGGTGGTCAAGGCGTTGCCCACCCTTTACCAAACCCAATTGCTAATTATTTAAATTTTGATAATCGTATCAATCGAAGAGTGTACTGCGGAAAAGCAGCACGTTGTTGTGGATTTTTTTTCTGGACAAAAGGACTTCCTGCAAAAGATATCTATAAGGAAACGTCTCATGTTTGCTATGAATTGTATTTGTAGAGTAAAAACAGTGTATAACTGGTGGAAGAGATGATTCGAACTGACAGGTGGGTAACAATAGACGTCATAGCAACTGTAATACGGTGTTGTCATGGTTTAGCCTACGAACTGATACACGATAGTTTGAATTTTCGAAAAATTTGCTGTCGGTGGGTACCTAGACAACTGACCGAGGAACACAGAAAGATTCGAATGAGCTTGTCTTTGCAACACCTCTCTTGGTACGAAGAGGAAGGGGGACGACGTGCTTAACAGGAGTGTTACTGGTAACCTGAAGCAAAGAGTCCTTCAATGCAATGGAAATATCCTTCTTCACGCTCAACAAAGAAATTCAAGGTTGCGCCTCCAGCTGGTAGGGTTACGCTTACCGTGTTCTGGGATTCTCCAGGAGTGCTCCTATCCCATTTCCCGAATAAAGTTTTATTGATGCTTCGAGAGGAATATTGCTGCATCACGAAAGTGCCAGGCCGCATTCAGCCCACTTAACCCAGGCGAGAATTGCAGAATTAGGGTGGGAACTTCTTGTACATCCTTTTTACAGTTCCATAGCCCGACTAACATCTGCTAGTTCCACATAAAAACCACCTTGCCGGCAAACATTTGGAAGGTGTTAACGATGTTCAACGTGGTTGAGCATTGGTAAAGCGATGGGGTAGGTGTGTTAATTTAACACATGGGCTGAAAAGTCCTGGGCCTAACACATAGATGACGTTAGTTTTATTGCAGTCACCTTTCTCTCAGTTAATACTAACCTTTAAAAGACAGCTGTTAAAATTTCATGATATTCTATTCATTAGTTTGTGAGTTATTGTTAAGAGTCACGCTACTTTTGTTATTTTCAAAACAATGGATCAAAAACAATTTCGTGTTTTAATTTTACACTGCTTCTTGATGGGAAAAAATACCGTTCAAGCGAAGCAATGGCTTGAAAAGTGTTATGGGGACTCCGCTCCATCAGAAACAACAATAAAACGTTGGTTTGCTGACTTCAAACGTAGTCGTAGAAACACCGATGATGCAGAACGCAGTGGACGTCCAAGTGAGGCGGTAACACCAGAAAACATCAAAAAAATCCACAAAATCGTTTTGAATGATCTAGAAGTGAAGTTGCGTGAGTTAGCTGACATCGTAAAGATATCAAAAGAACGTATTGGCTTTATATTGCATGAGCATTTGACTATGAGAAAGCTCTGTTCAAAGTGGGTGCCGCGTTTGCTCACTGTTGATCAAAAACAAGAACATGTTGATGATCCTCAGCAGTGTTTTTAAATGCAACAAACCGGAATATTTTTGCGTCGATATGTGACAATGGATGAAACATGGATCCATCACTTCACTCCGGAATCAAAACGATCGTCATCCGAGTGGACAGCAACTGGTGAACGTCGTCCAAAGCGCCCGAAAGCACAACAATCGGCTGGAAAGGTTATGGTCTCGGTATTTTGGGATGTGCGTGGTGCAATATTCATCGACTATCTTGAGAAAGGAAATACCATCAACAGTGAATATTATATAGCGTTATTGGAGCGTTTGAAGGCCGAAATTGCAAAGAAACGACCGCATATGGCAAAGAAAAAAGATTTGTTTCATCAAGACAACGCACCGTGTCACAAGTCAATCAAAACAATGGCAAAACTACATGAATTGAACTTCGAATTGCTCCCACATTCACCGTATTCGCCAGATTTGGCTCCCAGTGACTACTGGCTGTTCGCAGACCCCAAAAAGATGCTCGCCGGTAAGAAATTTCGCACGAATGAAGAGGTTATCGCTGAAACTGAAGCCTATTTTGAGGCAAAAGACAAATCCTTCTACAAAAGTGGTATTGAAATGTTAGAACGGCGCTGGAATGATTGCGTTGCTCTTGATGGAGATTACGTTGATGAATGAAGCTAATTTTGAACCAAAAAAACCGTATTTTCTTTGTTAGGCCCGGGACTTTTCAATCCATGTGTTATACAAAAAGCTGTAACAGTTATAAGAACAATATGCTTATTAATTTGAGAGCAAACATAATGATAATTTAACTTAAATTTCGCTTTTCCGAGTATTATCGGCTCTATTTTTTCTCCACGTATCCAATAGTTGCGGGCAAAGTATTGTTGTCGAATTTGGAGCAGATTTTCGAAGCTATTGGTCGAACTCTTCCCACAAAAGCTCGATCGGATTGAGCTTTCGAGTTTGGGGTTTTCACCAGATGTGATGGCATTCCTCTCTAAAATCTGCCTACAAACTTCTTTTTATAAAGATACCATCCCTTTTGATCAAATTGCCTACAGAGGTACCGCTAAAACAACACCGAATCGTGATTGATCCTCTTCCATGTTGTTGATGCACTACAGGACTTAAGCGTTCTTTACCTTTCGATCTACGAACAAATGTTCTTCTGTTTGAATCAAAGGTGAGATATTTAGATTCGTCGGTCCAATCCTCGAAGGTCCAGACTTGTGTTCTCTCGTCAACGTTAACCGTTTGGCTTTGTTTGCTTTGTGTTCTACGACCACCTATTCAGGAGTTCCACCGGGATTCATATTGGATCCATTGTTTTTCTCTATTTACAAACCACATATGTTATTTTACCATAATTTCACATGCAATTTCCATCTCTAAGCTGATGATACACAGTTGTACAGATCCTTCTGCGTTGATGAGGTTCACCGTATAGTTGATAATATTAACCGCGACCTTAATAATCTGTATACTATTGCAAGAAAACATTGCCCATTTTTAAATGAAACCAAATCATATTTACAGTGGTCTGTAGTTCTAAAGTGAGGCCAAACATACTTCCTAACATCAGACTTGCAATTAATAACACACCCTTGAAATTTCAAAGTAATCTGAACAATTTAGGTCTCTGTAAATCCCGGACTGCGTGGTTAAAGTTTCCAGACGTCAGAAGGAGCGGCCAATGCCTTTAAAAACGCAATTTCGACTATTTCATACTACATTAAACAGAAATTATGACAGAACTAGTGTTTAGTAGGGTAACCTATTTGCTTTACCACTTGTTCTAAAACAGTTTGGCATATTAGATATATTTCTTTAGTATAATCTGAACTAATTTGGTTCCATTTCTCTTGTAATCTTGCTCCGAGTACTCTAATTCAATACTTGTACAATGTATTGGCGATCCAATTGTTCCCATAAATTTATAATCCAATAACTTCTCCAATTGTCCGTCTTCGCATTTTTGTGGTCTACCAAAACATTCACTTTGAAATCACTACTTTTAAATTATCGAAACCATGTCTGGACGCGATGGAGCGTGTTCACCGTATCTTCTACCATCAAACGATGACTTTCAAAAACCTTTTTCATTTGATTAAATGAGAAACGTAATGCGTGCCGCAAATTTTCTTCTTCAGGCACAAAACTCGACATGATCACTGATAACGTTAAAGCAAAGACGCTAGTTTTTGGCGAACTCAACTGCGTGTTTGTAGTTTAAATGTCGAGTGTCTCTTAGTTAAACCAGAAAAAACTTACGCATACACCTGGTAATCCTCGTGGAAAACTCATCGAAAAACAATAAAGTCTTTAAAAGATGTCTACCGTTTTATTCCAGCTCTACATGCAAAACTTAAAAGACAACCCTTGTAAATGTACAATTTTAAATTAAATTTTGAAACCGATCATGTGATCGTATGCTCCGTTTTATTGACCGAAGCTGTAGTGTGAAACCTTATATTTACATCTTCTTCAATATATGTATTACAGCCAGAAGTCTAACGCGTAACTTAAAAACAAATATATCGATTCCTTTTTTATATCTTTGACGAGGAAGTACAGTCACGATTTCGTAACATCACATACAAAATGCAGATACGCCGTAATAAGAACGCGCATTACCTCGATAAATTTTGAAACGAGATCGTTCCGCGCTTAATTAGATTTAAGCGCAGATAGCCCTAGCTAAAAGTCAATTCGAATGGGAAAGAAAAAAAAAAGAAACGCTAATTTCAATACAATCCGTTTTGATTGAAAAACGACCGACTCCGCGAAAGTGAAATGAGGAAGCGACGCATATCTTCTACGAACGCTTTGTATTAGCGATCGTCGTATCGCTTCGCTGATCAGGTGCTCTTTTCAATTAAAGATCATCGAGTATATGCGCGTCGAACCTTCGGGAAAATTTTGTAACCGTCTGTCGACGTCTAATGCGTTAAATCGAGATAATTTACCGATCGAAATGAAAGAAAAAAGCGGTCGAAATTATTCATGTACGTTTGAAAGCGACAAGCGCTGGCGTTTATTTTATTTTTTTTAAGGC
The DNA here is from genome assembly GCA_023509865.1 of Trypoxylus dichotomus. NCBI lineage: Eukaryota > Metazoa > Arthropoda > Insecta > Coleoptera > Scarabaeidae > Trypoxylus > Trypoxylus dichotomus. The sequence goes on from CM042081.1 coordinate 45,664,074, forward strand.
CTGTCCTTTCTCTGATTTGTTACGGCTATTCTTCGACGGTGCGATCGACGGAAATCATTATAGAATCGTATAAGTGATGTAAACAAGTTTTTACGAATTTAAAGGTAACCAGGTATTTGAAAGTATTACTTTCGGGATATCTTTTTTGTATATATCGAAATGCCTACGTGAAACTCTTATCTCTAGATTCAAGAGAAGGAAGTAATAATTACACCTGTAAATTAAAAAACGAAAGAGAACAACTTAAACACTCTGTTGCTATGCATAAATAAATGATTTGTTTATGTGGTCCGTAGTGTACCGAGATACTTGTGCCTATTATGACTGCGATGTTGACACATTTCATTTTGTGATTTTAGTAATTTTATATAAATATATTCAATATTAAATGGTTATTTTCATAACTAATGATACGAAAAGCGTTTTATAGTAAAACCAAATCGTTTATTGCAGCTACAGCTTCGAAGTTCAAATAACAATGGGATAACGACGGACCTTTGCTGTCTTTAAATGTAATGGGAGGGGTACCCTCCATTTTTCTGTAATCAGTAAACAATATAGGGATCTACTGCTAATTTGAGAACGTCCTAAGTTTGCACTGTCAATAACCTCAGCAAATTTTTCCAGCACTTTCTGATTGTTTGCTGGTTAAAGGCATTTCGCGCCATATCTAAATTTAAAATTGCTTCACGTTACTTGCTTTAAGGATTCAGAAATGTTTTTAGGATTTTTTGATAACGCAGACGAAATTGGAAATTTTCGATAATACAATTTAGTAATTTTTATTACATGTTGATCCATCGGTCCGAAATTGGGCCATCGTTGCTTCTTAATTGTTCCTCCCGAGGATGACTTGGTGCGTTGTCCAGGATTAACACCGCCTTTATTAAAAAATTTTGCTTTTTTAAGAAATCTTTCACCTACAAATTGAATATGTATCATTAAATTACATTACTTATTATTACAATTTTATTGCCATACTTGAGGGACAAAGTGCTTCTGGAACCATTCCAGATTGTGTGTACCACAAGCGTTAGTGTACGCTAGAAAAGTTATGCGTTGTCCTTCCGCCTTTCTACCCGGAGCAGATCTTTCATGTGATGCAACTTAGGTTTTCGTAGGTAATAATTTCCAATAAAGACTGGTTTCATCTGCATTGTATAGTTGCTCCTTATTTAAATGTGGCTCTTTGATTTTGTTCATTAACATTTCCTTAAACGGTTGCACTAGTTATGATGGTGCCGATAATTTTTCCCCAGATATCGACAGCAGTCGAATTCCATATCTTCTTCTAAATCTTTTTAGCCAGCCATCACTGGCTACAAAATTTTCGGTCTCTTTTAGGTTTTCAGTCAATAATTTTGCTCTCTCTTTAATTAATTCACCGCTAATTGGAAGATGATTATCCTTTTGTTTTAAAAACCATTTATACATACGATTTTCCATTCTAGGTGCTTGGTCATTTTTTTAAAGTTCTGCGATATATCTCACACACGTTGTAAAATTTGCGACTTGAATTGCTTAATTTCACAGATTGTGGCTTTAGATGCTCCATATCTTTTTTGCAAATTGAGTCACCTCCGCACTTTTTTTATTCTCGTCGATGATTTTCACTTTGTCACTTAATTTTGAAACGGTTCTTCTATTGGACGTGGATGCCATGTCTGTTCTGGCGTGAGTCTAGCTGCACACTACGTTATTCCACGAGAGGCGAGAGAGCCAAACAATTGTATTTCCTTGCTTAAGAAATTCGTTAACTGAATTCAAGGAAATCTTGCAGAAAAGTTGAAAATAGGGACGCTTAGTGTAAGTAAATCGCCGTTATAACACAATACAATATTTCCTTAAAGATAGTAAATACTTTCCTTGTGTATTAAGAATGTAAAAATGTTGTTTTCTTAATATAAGTAAGTCATCTTTGTTATAGAAGAAAATATGCTCTTGAAGGTAATAAATATTTTCTTATTGCTAGAATATTAATAATAATTAGACAGAATTGTGTTCTTATTTCCTCCATCCTTTGTTATTAATCCTTATGTAAAAGCTTCGGCAGTCTTCAGGGTAGACCTGAGAAGAGAATTCTTCAATTTGAATTTATTGATTTGAAAACATTAATAAATAACACCTATTGCAATTACGCTTCTTTGGGGTGTGTGGTAATTTGAATACTGTTTTTCTTGGATTACCTACCTATAGCATTATTAGACAAAAATCTTACCCCATTAACAAAAGGTTACATTTACGTCAAATAAAAATTTGTTTTGTTTCACTTTTATTTTTGGAGCTATTCTCATAAAAGTAATATTACCAAATGTCTATCCAAAAATTAATTTATACATTCAATGACTTTTCTTCATTGCAATGTCATTCAACACCTTAACTTAAAACTAAATTATTTACTTCGAAGAAACATTTTTCTGTCTTGCATTTATTTGATTTTCTAACCCCAAAAAAATATTTATTTGACGCAAGTATAATTTTAAGCATATTACAAACGGTGCTTCATCTCATACAACACGCACGACAAAATCATAGTTTGCGAGAAACAACATTACTGTGTTGTCTTGGCTTGCAAATACTCCCGATCTTAATGCGGTTGAATATTTATAGCATGAAGGTCTCTTCAATATCATCCACAAAGGGCAGTTACCGAATTGCACCGCGAAATTTAACATACATATATGGGACAAAATCATTCCTTAATTATATAGGAAATTAATCCTTAGTATGCTTGCCAGAATTCGTGCTGTCATTAAGATAAAAGAGAACGACACAAGTTATTAAATTTACCGTCGTTTCAATATTTAGTTGTCAGTAAATTCTGTATTTTCAACATCTGATTCTTCAATTATTAGTTTTAGTGTCTTTTTTCACTATACTGACAATGTTAATAATTTGTTAAAGACATATTTATTTTAAAATAATTGTCAGTTTCAATATATAAAATATTTTGTCTGAACGCTTCTTGAGTTTTGTGAAAATGTCACATCCGTCCCAATATGCCAACCAAGGTGACTAAGTGCCTATAGAGGTCACTTCGTGTCATGGAATATGGTGGTAAAGAAGCTAGTGTATCCTGTATGAGAAATAAAGGAACATTCTGGGAGGGGCCTGAGCTTCCGGAGCTTCAAGGAGCAACAAAGTTTAAGACAGTTGTACATACGTAGTTTCTTTAAAGTTAGTTTCCTCTTAACTTGAGTTTGCCTCAATGTTTAGGGTAGATTTTTTTAAAGGAAAGGTGTTTCCACCAACTCAGGATTTTGTTTCTTTCTAATTTTTTTAGGATTGGAATGGTAACCTTTTGCAGTTTTGTTATTAGAAACGTTAGTTATGTTGACGTTTTACAAGTTTATACTGACTGGTTTCAAATATAAAACATAGATCCCCTTTATATCTTTTTTTTGTTTTTACCAATTTTTTAAACAGTTTCCAAAATAATAAATTTGTCCATTTAGATTCTGTAGAGTAACTAGTAACCATAAAACGTTTCTAATATCTTTTCAAAAAGATATCATGTGTGCCACTTAGTCACCCCGCCACAAAAAATAATTCCTCCCTCCTTCTGTTTTAACTAAAACTTCTTGAAGATTTATGAATTGATAGGGACGATCTATATTGTATTGAAAATTCAGCCCAATTCAACTGATATCAACGGAGATATGGCATAAAGATTTCAAAATATGGCACTTTGTCACCCCGGTTAACGGTAATTGTTAGGACTCGTATAACCATTCTTTGTAACTATTTATTTATACAAGACTAAAAGTCAAATGCAATAGTACATATTTTTCTTATGTAGATACAATATCCGATTAGAAGGTGTGATTGAGTTTTGTTGTTTTGTAAAAGGTTTGATGGCATTTTGAGCCGCTTACAAGTCTTACGGTTGTACATATAATCCCCACCTGTATAACATAATTTATTCCGAACTCATGAGAGGGAAAGAGCAAAAAAGAATTATCATCTTCGAGTTTGGGATTTTGAAATATCATTTTATTTCGGATTCGCGTTATTGTTGTATTATTAATGCTTCTACTTCTTGGTAACCGGCTCTACTAGCGTAATATACGTTTCGAATACGCGATTTATCCGGTAATTTACTACCTGACCGATGCGTTTTAGAAAATGTATCGTTTGATATATGCGGTTTCTCCGGCATATACCGAAGAAATTTACGTATTTCGCGATTTACATAATAATAATAAGTACGGCAGGCGTTCGTCCGTGTGTACGTGTGCTTAGCGTGCCCCTTGCGCGGCGCGCTGACTTTCAACTAATGTAAACAGTAAAGGTCGAACGCGCGCAGCTGGAAAATGAAACGCGCGATTAGCAAATAGCGAACTGATCGTTTTGAAATGTGCAACGAACCATCGTATAAGAGCCGCGTTCGGATCGCATGTTAAGCTCGGGGAACGCGAGTAACGTAATCGGCCCGGTCGGTGCGACGCCCTTCAAGCGGCCTAGCAAGTGAAAGGCGCGCGAAGTCGGACTGAAAAAAATCCGAATAATTGTCGAGTTTTTGATTTCGAACGCAAGGTCGCAACCTGCGTCGGCGGCTCTCCGCCGCCGACCATTGCAAACGTTCTACGGTTTCACGTCGGAAGTTTGAAAATTGTGGAAAAAAAGCGCGATAAAAAAGATATATATACGAGGGAAAGTCAATAAGTAGATCATAAAAAGCTATTATAAAAATAACTAGGGAAATAGTCAGCCAAAAACATAGTTTTATTTTTCAACAAAGTCTTCATCATGGGCTGAAAAGTCCCGGGCCTAACAAAGAAAACACGTTTTTTTTTGGTTCAAAATTAGCTTTATTCATCAACGTAATCTCCATCAAGAGCAACGCAATCATTCCAGCGCCGCTCTAACATTTCAATACCACTTTTGTAGAACGATTTATCTTTTGCCTCAAAATAGGCCTCAGTTTCAGCGATAACCTCTTCATTCGTGCGAAATTTCTTACCGGCGAGTATTTTTTTGAGGTCTGCGAACAGCCAGTAGTCGCTGGGAGGCAAATCTGGTGAATACGGTGGATGTGCAATTCGAAGCTCCATTCATGTAGTTTTGCCATAGTTTTGATTGACTTGTGACACGGTGCGTTGTCTTGATGAAACAACATTTTTTTTCTTTGCCATATGCGGTCATTTTTGCAATTTCGGCCATCAAACGCTCCAATAACGCTATATAATATTCACTGTTGATGGTATTTCCTTTCTCAAGATAGCCGATGAATATTACACCACGCACATCCCAAAATACCGAGGCCATAACCTTTCCAGTCGATTGTTGATTCCGGAGTGAAGTGATGGATCCATGTTTCATCCATTGTCACATATCGACGCAAAAATTCCGGTTTGTTACGTTTAAACATGGCCAAACACTGCTCAGAATCAACAACACGTTCTTGTTTTTTGTCAACAGTGAGCAAACGCGGCACCCACTTTGAACAGAGCTGTCTCATAGTCAAATGCTCATGCAATATAAAGCCAATACGTTCTTTTGATATCTTTACGAAGTCAGCTAACTCACGCAACTTCACTTTTAGATCATTCAAAACGATTTTGTGGATTTTTTTGATGTTTTCTGGTGTTACCGCCTCATTTGGACGTCCACTGCGTTCAGCATCATCGGTGTCTCTACGACCACGTTTGAAGTCAGCAAACCAACGTTTTATTGTTGTTTCTGATGGAACGGAGTCCCCATAACACTTTTCAAGCCATTGCTTCGCTTGAACGGTATTTTTCCCATCAAGAAGCAGTGTAAAATTAAAACACGAAATTGTTTTTGATCCATTGTTTTGAAAATAACAAAAGTAGCGTGACTCTCAGCACAATAACTCACAAACTAATGAATAGAATATCATGAAATTTTAACAGTTGTCGTTTGAAGGTTAGTACTAACTGAGAGAAAGGTGAGGCCCGGGACCTTTCAGCCCATGTGTTAAGTACAGAATAAAGGTTTATTTTATAATTACCTGACCTGTTTTTGTAATATTGGTGGGTAAACACTTATACTCGGTGTTCTACTTATATATCTAGGAAATTTGTGCTCTTTTCTTTTTTAATCTTAGCAGTGAACCTCAGTGGTTCATGTAAATTTCAATTCCATTGACTGTCAATTCTTTTTCCTCATAATATTTTCAATAAAGGCTTCATTTTATTATTTAATTTATTACTTTATTATCATATTTTTATTCGCAAACTGCCACTAATTGATTTTATTAATGGAATCCAAAAAAGTATATGTTAGTTTTTTCTTTCATATTTAAATTTTACTAGCGCTGTCACGAAATACATCTGTATATCTACTGAAAGGTGATCGCTCTCAACTAAATAGCATTGTTAACAAGTTGATATTGTTATTTTTTTGCATTAATTCCCACTGTTTCCGATAAACAATGAGCGTAACGATACAATTTTACACCGATATTGTAAATAAAACTCGCTTTTAGCAACTTTTATCCGCAAAGGTCAAAACACTCGGCTCGTTCGATTAACCTTCTAAACGCTGTCTCGTCGTTTCGGTTCGCGAACGAAAACAAAATCTAACAAAAATCAAGTACAATAATAAAAGAGAAACTTTACGATATTTTAATTATTATCTGCACAGAAGCTATCGCGGGCAAGATATACTAAAATGCGAGGCGTACATAATTAAAAATGCATTCCGAAACGACATGGCTATGCCGCAATCCATGCATGTACCCGCCAGCAGAAAGAGAATGGTGGATATTAATAGCATCGGAGGATAGGATAAAAATACCAATCCATAATTTAAGAATAACTTGATCTCGTCTATGCACGTTTGTTGTCTAGAATGTATTATTATATTGATGGGTGAATGGGTACTTAAAATATATTGCGAGGTGTCATAACGTCTTTTACGGTCTGTATAATTAGATAAACTGAAGATAGTTACACAACATACATCGGCGAAAGGGAAGGTGAAAAATGATGAAGCAATATCGGTATTCATAAAAATGATATTTAAAAAGGTCGCTGATATAACAATAGGAATATCAGTTGATAAGGGTATCTATATTTAATATTAATGTAAAGTATTCGCTACAGAAAGGCGTACAAGCTGCAATTCCGCAGATGCCAATAAAAGAAAAGATATGTTAAGCACACTTCGACTATTCTCATTTTTTGCCTACGTCATTGATTTTTATCCGTATGAAACAAAATCGAGACATCTGGGTCAAATTAAATACCGTATAAACAGTTGACAATTCAGCAATTTGAAAATAAATTTAATGTTTTTTAATTATCTTTTGATTTATTAATGTTTTACAACAACTACAGCACGCGGCAATTATAACATTATATAGCGATACTTTAACATTTTTTTTTTGCGGAGGTGAAATGCATTGACGCATACTAGTATATCCATCTATACTAGTTATGCTGGACTCCCTCTGAAGGAGGACTATCAGCTAAAACACCCCCTCTTCTTCTAGACACCAGTCCGGAACCGTTTATCACATTACTTGGGGCTGGGTCTATGCATTTGGCTGTAGAAAGGCCACACTCCATTGTGGTTTGGAATTATAACAATTCTCTTTCCATGTTGCAATTCAAGTCTCTCTTGTTTTTGCGCAGTACATATTGCACATACCATGAAACTAATAATAATAACAATAATAATAATAATAATAATAAGCATATCCATCAATACTCGGACCCCCTTCAATAGAGGACTACTACAGCCTCTTACGATACATCTCCTTGCTCAGCGCGTCCGCCCACACCTCGGAGCCGTACAGTAAGACCGACTGAACTGTCGACATCAATAACCTCCGCTTCTTTGGCCGAGGACCACAAACATTAGCCATCAACCTACTCAAGTTCGCAACCATCTTCGCCGCCTTATCGGCAGTACGTAAAATCTGGTGACGAAAGGTCATTTTGGTATCAATCATCACTCCAAGGTATCTAACTGTTGGGCTGGTGGTAACTTCCACATCCCCCACGCGTAGGGGTACGATTGTGTCTATCTGCTTCTTAGATAGAATGACGACCTCAGTTTTGTTAAGTGCTAGACTCAAACCATGCATTTCCATCCAATGAGTTACCCTCCTCATGGTTTGGTTAAGTTTGAGCTGTGCTAGTTGTACATCCCGCTCAGTCATGAGCAGTGCGATGTCGTCCGCATACCCAACAAGTGACTTCCTCGGGCATTTCCTGCCTCAAGAGTCCGTCATATAGGATATTCCAGAAATCCGGTCCTAAAATGCTTCGTATCGTATATGATGGAACGATTCCCCAGGTAGTCGTCAATCATCCGCAAAAGGTACGGCGGCACCCGAAAGGAGTGCTCCAAAGCATTCAATATGTCCACCCATCTTGCCGAATTGAATGCATTTCGGACGTCTAAGGTAACAAGAAGAACGATTCGACGCGAGTAGTGGTTGTGGTCCTCTGCTCTGGTTACCGCATCACAAACTTCCCGCAGAGCGTCGGCAGTTGATCTTCCCCGGCGGAATCCGTACTGTCGGGACGACAAACCCCCAGCATCCTCCAGAACCTTACCCGCCGTGTCCAGCATGCATAGAGGGCGGTACGTAGATGGGTCATCCGGATCTCCCTGCTTTTTAGTGATTAGCACCAATCTGGCAACCTTCCAACGTGTGGGAAAAACTCCCACGGCCAGGCACTCGTTGTACATATCCAGCAACAGATGTGGGCTATGCTGGTATACCAATTTCAGGATCTCGTTTGTAATGTTGTCCGGTCCTGGTGCTCTTCTTTGAGCAAGAGACCCCGTTACCCTTCTCAGTTCCTCCTCATTAAATGATAGGAAATCTCCTGGCATCCTTAAATCTTAATAATAATAATAATAATGGTACAATGAGACTAACCCCAGACAGTAAACCAGGAGAGTCAATTCTTCCGGTGAGAATGTTTTCCATAAATGAGGTACTAATGCGGTTTCTTTTTTCCACAAGCGTTACAAAGTCATGCCTCTGAAGTAGCTCATCGTAGGGTATACCTCGCATAGGATATTGCCCATCGTTACTATATCATTGATATTTGAAAAATTTGCGCTGAATCCGCTCAAGAAGATTGATTTAGATGTTGTAGAAAGGATACCAAGCCACGGATGCATATTCGAGCTTGGAAACCACGTAAGCAAAGAAAAGAGTCTTTATTGCATCAAGGCTAGTAAAATCCTTACAAGTGCGAAAAATAAATCCTAATAATTTAAAAGCGGCTGTCGCGACGTCTAAGACATGGTTAGAGAAGGTAAGCTTTTCATCATATATCACACCTAAATCTTTAATAGAAGATCGACGAGCAATATTAATATTTTTAATACAATACAGAGAATCGATTCTACACACCCTTTTCGTAAAAGACACGAAGAAACACTTATCCACATTTAATTTTAAGTTATTATGCAGACACCAGGTACGAATCAAGTCTAAATTACGCTGCAGAAGGTCAACATCATTGAAGGAGCTAACGGCGTAGTAGATTTTAATATCATCAGCATAGGCTAATAAAGGGCAGCTAATGAATTTTAAAAGATCATCGAGATATACATACAATAAAGAGGAGCGGGCCGAGGTCCGATCCTTGAGGAACTCCAGAGGTGGAGTAAAAAGTTCGAAATTTAAATCTATTAAAATAAACGTAATTAAGTCTGTTTAGAAGATATGATCTAATTAATGTAAGGAAATTCCTGCTGACACCGAAAAAACTCAGCTTCTCCAACAACTTATGAAGCGCGGGAAAAATCAGTATAAATAATATCCACTTGACCACCTCCATCCACGGTTTCAGCAATTATTTGAGAAATCTGAGTGAAGTTAGTTACAGTGGATCTATTTGCCAAAAAACCATGTTGTGATTCAGAGAGATATGATTTAATACCATAAGAAAGACGTTTATAAGTTAACACTTCAGAAACCTTCGCAAAAGAAGAAATTATAGCCACAGGTCAATAGTTGCCAATATTGGAACTATCACACTTTTGATAGATGCTTAAGATGCCCTCCGTTCAGTTTCAAAGAGTATTCGTAACGTTCGCGAAGGTGCACAATAATGTCTGTGAGCACAGGTTGTTGCATGCCACGTAAAAAAAACCTTGGATTTTAATCCGCAATTCCGTAATGTCAGACGGTGGATTAGTACGGAAAACAGCCACCTTCAGCATTCCCCATATGTACGCATCAGGTGCTGTTAGGTCTGGTGAGTGCAATGGGTATAGTAAATCAGTGCCACACGAAATAAGGCGATCCCCAAAATGATTGCGCAGCATTCGAAGAGACTCCTTAGCCGCATGACAGGTTGCTGACACGACAAAATCGCTGAAGATCATGCAAAAATGGTGTGATAACCTGTTGCCTGTAGCGCTCCTGATTCACAGTTAACGGCGTTCCATGGTCTGCTTCAATGAAATATGGGCCCAATATGCGATGTGCGGATACAGCACACCAAATGGTAACATGAGTACTATGAAGGGGTTGCTCGACGATTATGTCGGCGCGTTCGAATCCAAGATACCCTGTTGTCTGTTTGTTAATGTAATGACAAAATCAACACACGTGCGCTGTATTCTGCTCGTACAGGCTCATCAGCTGCAGTCAGACGCTGTCCGGTCTGTATTTTTTATGTAAACCTACCAATATTCAATTCACTGATATTCAATTTTAATGATGATCTTCGGAGACTTCTTTTCGATAATTGCAGCACCTGATTCAAAACACGCCCGTGTTCCGTATTGGTTATGGTTGTGACCGGGCGACCCGCGTGACCTTTACGTTGGCAAAGCACACAACCGACGAAACTTGCCAACAACTACTAACATTGAGACATTGAGTGTTTAATAAGTAGAGACCGGATTATATGCAAAGTGCATATAATCCGGTCTCTATAGCTTAGGCCTAAATGCGTCGGCAACTTCTTTTAAGTTTGGACTGTTTTCGCGCCCTTTTTCGTATAACCGAAAATAGTGGTCAACGATGAAAACTTTTTCTGCAACAGTGAAAACCATCCTGATGCAAGTAACATTAAAAAAACGTTCACATACGTTGTAACCACGCTCGGAAACCACTCGGTACGTTTCAGGACATGACACATGCGCATTTCAGTATTGTTTATTTCGCCACATGCCCATGTAGAATACTTACTGAGTAAGGAATAACTAAAATTGGAGAACATTTACAAGAGCTCGATTGAGAGAATATATTCCAAGGACAAGACGCAAACAAGTATACATACCAATTTCGGTTTTAGATAACTTTTACAAACTTTACGTACGTTTGCAGCACCTGCTTAAAATAAATAAAGATGACGTTTTAAGCTTTTTAACGTAAGTCCAAGTAAAAGATTGAGTAATTTTATTCCAAGCTTTTGGAATATGACGAGTATAACGTTGCTTTTGATATTTAACGGTGACGTAAATAAATAATTTCAGAACACGAGACATTCCAGCTGTCCTATCAGAACGTACGCGGGTTACGTTCAAAGCTTGATACTGTTTACTCGACATCTTCATGTATCAATGCTGACGTAATACTTCTCACTGAGACATGGTTATCCTCAGACTTAAATTCCTCTGAAGTTTTCGATTTGTCTTTTGATGTCTGGCGCAAGGATATGGATTTTGAAGCTGTGGGTCGCTCAATTGGAGGCGGTGTTTTGGCTGCTTTTCGTACAAATTTGAATGCTGTTCCTGTTACTAATTTGCAATCATTAAATGTAGTTTCATTAATTGATACCGTTATATGTAAGATTAGTATAGGCCAAGCTCTAGTATACTTTGTTTATGTTTATGTACCTCCCGATGATTTTGAATTGTTTTTAGACACTCTAGGTCTTGATTTAATGGATAAACACTTGGTTATAACTGGTGACTTCAACTGCCCTGATTTCGTCACAAGCAATAGCTCTGATCGTAAATATGTATCTTTGTTGTCTTTTATGAATTTATTGAGCTTGCAACAGTATAATAACGTTGTAAATCATAATGGAAAACTATTGGACTTGTTGCTGACTAACTTAAGCTGTGATGCCCATGTAGTACACGATTCGGATCCATTGGTGGATGAGGATGTTCATCATCCCGCTCTCAATATTACATTTAGGCTATGTTGCGAATCTGTCACTAAACAGTTTCCATCAAACACAAACTAGAAATTTAATTTTCGCAAGGCACACTTTCCTACCTTAGAAATGCCAATGAACTACTTTATGATCCGGTTTTTTGAAGTGTCTACATGGATTTAAATTGTCGTCCTATTTTGTTCTTGCATTCTGGTGTCACCGAGCTATTATTATGTTTATGATTCAGTTGTATCATTTTCGATTAATTATAATTTATTACTGCGCTGTATATTATTAATATATATGCTAGGTTACATTATTCTCGCATTGTCCTGTAAATGGAATTATTTTCTGTTGGGCAATAAAAGATATTATTATTATTATTAATACTTTTCGAATGCAAGCTTTACTCAAAAATTATAATTTATGTAAATGAAAAATTGAAGCGATTTTATTAAAGATATAATCACACCTTAACATCCAAAAATACTTTCTTTTACGCGAATAATCGTATAGTGTATATTTAATGCACCGCAAAAAATGCGGGAAGTTTTCCAAATTCATATTCACGATAGAAAAGAGAGTTATAAATGTGTTTTATAAAACGAATTACGTAACAATGGCAAAAACAGGTATTCCGATGCTTTTTCTTCGGACGAAGTGAACGCATAAAGAAACAACTAAACACGAATTACTACGTATATAGATGTTATGATGAAATAAATATTTTTACCATGCAAGCTGTCAAAAATGAAAATTAACTTTCTCATAAGAATGGACGACGTATTCTTTTTACTTCTTTTGTTATAGATACATTGCGAGCCGTTGGGTATACAGCAACGTAGACAAATGGATTCAGGAAGAGAGAGGTATTAGGAACGTTGGTTATTTATTTGCGACCGATGGTTCGATGAACCGTTCAACTTCTGCGGACGATCTCCGCGAGCTTTTTAGCATAACGTTCAAAAGATCGATAATTTCGCCCGCTGACTTGTTCAAATTGCGCGTTAATAAAAGTTAATAGAGAGCTGCATTGTTCGCATTCAATAAGAACGAATGGTTTATTTGTAGCGCTCTTATCGACCAAAAAAGAAAAAACCATATTCGTAAAAGTATTAATGAGACACATGACGCAACCAACATGTCCTTTATTTAGCTAAGAATATCCGAAGTACTACAGAGTGTAATAAGATGAAGAACGAACTTTTATAAATGTTTAACAAACAGGAAAAATGAATAACCTGATGGTTATTTAAAATATTTGTTATCCTCTTTGCAGTTACTTAGTAAAGTGTCACGTCTTAGCATACGCAGATGACGTAAAGATATTTAATACTGTTGGTAGCATTTTCGATTGTAAACATTTACAAGACAATCTTCTTCGCATTAATACTTGGAGCAAGGTCAATTATCTCCCTCTGAACATCAACAAGTGTACTACAATAACACTCACACTACTTTATACTATAACTACCAAATTAATGATGCAGCCATACCACGCAATATCAAAACTTTGGATCTTGGTGTTTTGTTTGATAATAGACTATCATTTACGGAACATATTTCGTCCATGTGTTCATCTGCTTCCAAAACTCTCGGTTTTGTCATGCGTTCTTGCAGGCATTTCTCAGACTTAGGTGTAATGAAACGTTTATATTATGCCTACGTTCGTTCTAAGCTTGAATACGCTTCCATTGTTTGGTATCCCCGTTATTTACAAAGAGCTTATGATCGAACGGGTTCAAAAGAAATTTCTAAAATATCTCTCCTTTCGAATGGACAACGTGTATCCTGCAAGAGGTATCGAGTATTATAGCTTACTTGTTGAGCATGGTTTTCTATCTCTTGCTGACCGCCGCGAGCGTAACAGTGTGGAGTTTCTTTGCAGGATCCTGAGAAATACTGTCGACTCGCCAGCCCTTCTGGCGCAAATAAACTTTACCGTACCTACTCATCATACTCGCTACTTTAATACATTTCAAGTACCTAGAGCTAATACCAACATTTTGCTTAAGGCACCGCTCAGTCACATGGTGAGGAACGCAAACAAACGGGATCTAGAGCTATTTTTGTGAGTCTTTCTTTTTTTTGTTTCATTATTATTGTATTATTATTGTAGGCAACACGATTTGAATTATTTTATTTTATTTTATATAAGAATTGTATTGTAATTTGTCCTGTACTTGGCCGCGGGGCTGTTGGTCAATAAAGGATTATTATTATTATTATTATTATTATTATTATTATTATTATTATTATTATTATTATTATTATTATTATTATTATTATTATTATTATTATTATTATTATTATTATTATTATTATTATTATTATTATTATTATTATTATTATTATTATTATTATTATTATTATTATTATTATTATTATTATTATTATTATTATTATTATTATTATTATTATTATTATTATTATTATTATTATTATTATTATTATGTATTATTATTATTATTATTATTATTATTATTATTATTATTATTATTATTATTATTATTATTATTATTATTATTATTATTATTATTATTATTATTATTATTATGTATTATTATTATTATTATTATTATTATTATTATTATTATTATTATTATTATTATTATTATTATTATTATTATTATTATTATTATTATTATTATTATTATTATTATTATTATTATTATTATTATTATTATTATTATTATTATTATTATTATTATTATTATTATTATTATTATTATTATTATTATTATTATTATTATTATTATTATTATTATTATTATTATTATTATTATTATTATTATTATTATTATTATTATTATTATTATTATTATTATTATTATTATTATTATTATTATTATTATTATTATTATTATTATTATTATTATTATTATTATTATTATTATTATTATTATTATTATTATTATTATTATTATTATTATTATTATTATTATTATTATTATTATTATTATTATTATTATTATTATTATTATTATTATTATTATTATTATTATTATTATTATTATTATTATTATTATTATTATTATTATTATTATTATTATTATTATTATTATTATTATTATTATTATTATTATTATTATTATTATTATTATTATTATTATTATTATTATTATTATTATTATTATTATTATTATTATTATTATTATTATTATTATTATTATTATTATTATTATTATTATTATTATTATTATTATTATTATTATTATTATTATTATTATTATTATTATTATTATTATTATTATTATTATTATTATTATTATTATTATTATTATTTATTATTATTATTATTATTATTATTATTATTATTATTATTATTATTATTATTATTATTATTATTATTATTATTATTATTATTATTATTATTATTATTATTATTATTATTATTATTATTATTATTATTATTATTATTATTATTATTATTATTATTATTATTATTATTATTATTATTATTATTATTATTATTATTATTATTATTATTATTGTTTATTATTATTATTATTATTATTATTATTATTATTATTATTATTATTATTATTATTATTATTATTATTATTATTATTATTATTATTATTATTATTATTATTATTATTATTATTATTATTATTATTATTATTTAATTAATGAACACTATGCTCTTGAGTTGCTTAAAACTGCTCGCATTAAGGTAGGATGGGTGAATAGCAGAATACGAAAGAGACTTGAAGTTACCCGGTGCTATAGATGCTTTGGCTTTGGACACCGGCAGGCAACCTGCTCTGAACCAGATAGAAGAAAGGAGGGGCTTTGCATGGGATGTGGAGAAAAGGGCCATCTTAAGAAGAACTGCACCAACAAAGCTAGATGCTTTTTGTGCAGTGCTGAAATGCACGCGACCATGTTGCTGGGTCAGGCAAATGCGGAGTTTTCAGACAGGCGCTTGAGAAAGCAAGAGCAGAGTACATCAGTGCTCTAGAAAGAAACATCAAGTTAATGAATAGAGTTCTTCGAGGAGCAGAACAGCAGATGAGATCAGAGTAATTCAGATCAATATGAACGAAGTAGGCTAGCTGACGAACTTTTATATCAGCTGGCGTTTGAATCAACACGGATATTGTGTTTATCAGCGAGCAGTACAGGAACCGAGATCAGCCCACTTGGTTCTCGGATCGCTGAGCACCTCGGCTATATGGATATCCAGTTCAAGAAACATTCGAGTAGAGGCACGGTTCCGAGAGGCTTTGTCTGGGTCAGATGCGAGGCGATGACTTTCTTTAGTTGCTACCTCACCCCCAATGAGAGTATTCAACAGTTCCGCACAAAGATAGATGCTTTGGAGGATGCTATCTTCAATACTCCAAGGAGAGGTAATTGTTGGGGAGACTTTAATGCTAAGGCGATAGAGTGGGGTATGCCGCATCCGGACTCCCGAGGAAGGTATATTTCTAGAAATGGCGGCCAGGACTGGGCTTATTGTTCTTAATGAGAGGGAAGTGACTACCTTCCGTCGACCTGGTTACTCAGAGACTATACCGGACGTCTCTTTTGCATCCGAGGCATTAGTACCTAGGATCGTGGACTGGAAAGTATCTGAAAGTTATACAGGAAGCGATCACCAGGCTATTACCTTCACCGTGTATGGTCGCTCTGAGGCCCGCTGCCGGTTCCCACCGAATTCTGGTGGCTGGAACTTTGGGAAACTTGACACGGAACGATTCTGTAGGGCCCCTGCCTCCTGTATGTCGACTTATAGCAGGATCAGAGGTAGATGCGAGGGAGCGAGTGGAGAGACTTGTTGAGTCGACACTGTCAGGCATTGCATCTGCCTGCGATGCCTCTATGCCTAGAAAAGCTCCCCGACATTGTAAACGGGCAGCTTACTGGTGGACAGCTGAGATAGCTGAGCTGCGCAAGCGTTGCCTCCGATTAAGGCGAATCGCGCAAGGGCTGGGAACCGAGAGGCTAATATAAGATCTGCTGAGCACCGAGAAGCCAAGAAATCCTGCGACGGGCAATTAATGAGTCGCGCGCCACTGGAAAGACATGGTGTCGGACGTGGACTCTGAGCCTGAGGCTAGGATACAAGCTCGTCACCCGTCGACTTGGGGCGATGAAACCGCCGGCTATTCTGGAGCTAACCAGGATGCAGCGAATTGTGCGAGCGCTTTTCCCTCTCATCCTGCGAGGATGGACAGAGGTTTGAGGATGCCAGGAGATTTCCTACCATTTAATGAGGAGGAACTCAGAACGGTAATGGGGTCCCTTGCTCAAAGGAGAGCACCAGGACCGGACAACATTACAAACGAGATCCTGAAATTGGTATACCAGCATAGCCCACATCTGTTGCTGGATATGTACAACAGTGCCTGGCCGCGGGAGTTTTCCCACACGTTGGAAGGTTGCCAGATTGGTGCTAATCACTAAAAAGCAGGGAGATCCGGATGACCCATCTACGTACCGCCCTCTATGCATGCTGGACACGGCGGGTAAGGTTCTGGAGAGGCTTATACGAACAAGATTGCAGGCAGTGATGGAGGATGCTGGCGGTTTTGTCGCCCCGACAGTACGGATTCCGCCGGGGAAGATCAACTGCCGACGCTCTACGGGAAGTTTGTGATGCGGTAACCAGAGCAGAAGACCACAACCACTACTCGCGTCGAATCGTTCTTCTTGTTACCTTAGACGTCCGAAATGCATTCAATTCTGGCTAAGATGGGTGGATATATTGAATGCTTTGGAGCACTCCTTTCGGGTGCCGCCGTACCTTTGCGGATGATTGACGACTACCTGCGGGAATCGTTCCATCATATGATACGATACGAAGCAGAGGTCGATGCAATGATAAGGTGACGTCTGGGGTTGCCCAAGGATCTATTTTAGGACCGGATTTCTGGAACATCCTATATGACGGACTCTTGAGGCAGGAAATGCCCGAGAAGTGACTCTTGTTGGGTATGCGGACGACATCGCACTGCTCATTACTGAGCGGGATGTAGAACTAGCACAGCTCAAACTTAACCAAACCATGAGGAGGGTAACTCATTGGATGGAAATGCATGGTTTGAGTCTAGCACTTAACAAAACTGTGGTCGTCATTCTATCTAAGAAGCAGATAGACACAATCGTACCCCTTCGCGTGGGGATGTGGGAAATTTTCACCAGCCCAACAGTTAGATACCTTGGAGTGATGATTGACACCAAAATGACCTTTCGTCACCAGATTTTACGTACTGCCGATAAGGCGGCGAAGATGGTTGCGAACTTGAAGTAGGTTGATGGCTAATGTTGGTGGTCCTCGGCCAAAGAAGCGGAGGTTATTGATGTCGACAGTTCAGTCGGTCTTACTGTACGGCTCCGAGGTGTGGGCGGACGCTGAGCAAGGAGATGTATCGTAAGAGACTGGCCCAGGTGCAGAGAAGGGCTGCACTGAGAGTTGCCTCGGCGTACCGCACTGTGTCGGAACCGGCGGTCCTAGTGGTAGCGGGAGTCATCCCAGTGTCGCTCCTTACTCAGGAAAGGCGCATACATATGAGGAGACGTGCAGGTGAAGAACGAGTCGCCAACGAAAGAGACGCCACATTAGAAGCATGGCAACGACTTTGGGAGACGGACGGAAGAGGGCGCTGGACTGCGAGACTGATCCCGCGCCTCCGCCCTTGGATCTCTAGAACCCATGGGGAGGTGGATTATTACCTGACTCAGTTTTGACCGGTCATGCTATTTCAAATCGTATCTGCACCGAATGGGTAAGACCGAGACTGGAACATGTTTGTATTGTCCAAATGAGGTAGATGATGCGCACCATACCTTCTTCTTATGTGAGATGGGCGGAACCAAGACGGTTACTCGAAATGGAGATCGGCGAATTTACGATCGACACAATTATAACGAAGATATCAGCCAATGAAAATTGCTGGACAAGTTTAACGCGATACGTTCAATATGTCCTGCGCACGAAGAAAGGCGATTTGGACCGCAACATGGAAGAGAATTGCTCTAATTCGAAAGTCCAGTGGAGCGTGGCCTTTATGCAACAAGCTAGACACAGCCCGAACTAAAGTGATTAACGGGTGGTGGCTGGTAGTCCTCTATTGAAGGGAGTCCGAGTATTGATGCTTATTATTATTATTATTGTTATTATTATTATTGTTATTATTGTTATTATTGTTATTGTTGTTATTGTTATTGTTATTGTTATTATTATTACTATTATTAGTTTCGCGGTACGTGCAATATCTACCGCGCAAAAAGAAGGGAATTGCAGCATAGACAGAGAATTGTTATAATTCCAAACCACGACGGAGTGTGGCCTTTCTACAGCCAAACGCATAGACCCAGCCCGAAGTAATGTGATAAACGGTTCCGGACTGGTGTCTAGAAGAAGAGGGTGTTTTAGTTGGTAGTCCTCCTTCAGAGGGATTCCAAAATAACTAGTATATATGTATATACTAGTATGCTTCAATGCATTTCACCTCCGCAAAAAAAAAAAAAAAAAAAAAATTATTATTATTATTATTATTATTATTATTATTATCATTATTATTATTATTATTATTATTATTATTATTATTATTATTATTATTATTATTATTATTATTATTATTATTATTATTATTATTATTATTATTATTATTATTATTATTATTATTATTATTATTATTATTATTATTATTATTATTATTATTATTATTATTATTATTATTATTATTATTATTATTATTATTATTATTATTATTATTATTATTATTATTATTATTATTATTATTATTATTATTATTATTATTAATTATTATTATTATTATTATTATTATTATTATTATTATTATTATTATTATTATTATTATTATTATTATTATTATTATTATTATTATTATTATTATTATTATTATTATTCTTGGAGTGATGATTGACACCAAAATGACCTTTCGTCACCAGATTTTACGTACTGCCGATAAGGCGGCGAAGATGGTTGCGAACTTGAGTAGGTTGATGGCTAATGTTGGTGGTCCTCGGCCAAAGAAGCGGAGGTTATTGATGTCGACAGTTCAGTCGGTCTTACTGTACGGCTCCGAGGTGTGGGCGGACGCGCTGAGCAAGGAGATGTATCGTAAGAGACTGACCCAGGAGTGCAGAGAAGGGCTGCGCACAGGGAGAGTTGCCTCGGCGTACCGCACTGTGTCGGAACCGGCGGTCCTAGTGGTAGCGGGAGTCATCCCAGTGTCGCTCCTTGCTCAGGAAAGGAAGCGCATATATATGAGGAGACGTGCAGGTGAAGAACGAGTCGCCAACGAAAGAGACGCCACATTAGAAGCATGGCAACGACTTTGGGAGACGGACGGAAGGGGCGCTGGACTGCGGAGACTGATCCCGCGCCTCCGCCCTTGGATCTCTAGAACCCATGGGGAGGTGGACTATTACCTGACTCAGTTTTTGACCGGTCATGGCTATTTCAAATCGTATCCGCACCGAATGGGTAAGACTGAGACTGGAGCATGTTTGTATTCTCCAAATGAGGGTAGATGATGCGCACCATACCTTCTTCTTATGTGAGAGATGGCGGAACCAAGACGGTTACTCGAAATGGAGATCGGCGAATTTACGATCGACACAATTATAACGAAGATATCAGCCAATGAAAATTGCTGGACAAGTTTAACGCGATACGTTCAATATGTCCTGCGCACGAAGAAAGGCGATTTGGACCGCAACATAGAAAGAGAATTGCTCTAATTCGAAAGTCTAGTGTAGCGTGATTAACGGGTGGTGGCTGGTAGTCCTCTATTGAAGGGAGTCCGAGTATTGATGCTTATTATTATTTTTATTGTGATTATTATTATTATAATTGTTATTGTTATTATTGTTATTGTTGTTATTGTTGTTATTGTTGTTATTGTTATTGTTATTATTATTACTGTTACTATTATTAGTTTCGCGGTACGTGCAATATGTACCGCGCAAAAACAAGGGAATTGCAGCATAGACAGAGAATTGTTATAATTCCAAACTACGACGGAGTGTGGCCTTTCTACAGCCAAATGCATAGACCAGCCCGAAGTAATGTGATAAACGGTTCCGGACTGGTGTCTAGAAGAAGAGGGGTGTTTGGTTGGTAGTCCTCCTTCCAGAGGGAGTCCAACATAACTAGTATAGATGGATATACTAGTATGCGTCAATGCATTTCACCTCCGCAAAAAAAAAAAAAAAAAATTATTATTATTATTATTAAATGAAGATGTTCCCAAAAATCAACTGGATAGAGATGGAAATATCCTACTTGATGATGATAATGATGCTACAGTTTGAGCAATTGATGGTATTTATGAGTAAAAAAGAGGAAAAAGGGGACAAGTATATATATGTATATAAAGACGAATATTTGAGACTACTCATCCGAAATTTATAAATAAACAAAATCAAGCACTCCACAACTATTTTGTCTTTCGAGCCGGACTACGGAAAGAAAACGAAAACAAGAACGGCATTTGAAGAAACTTATTATGAAATAGTTGGAAAGGCCAGACAGGCATTGGAAGAAGGTTTTATGAATATACAAGGTGGTTCAGTATCAGCGGTTCCAATAACAAGTACTCATCTAAGGTCACCTATCAAGTTTTGATGGAAATTATTCAGATTGGTTGGAACTTTTAAGGATTCGTTCATGTCAGCAATACATAATTCATCACTAACCAATACTGAGAAATTTAGATATTTGAGGGTATCTTTGCAAAATGAAGCATTACGGTCATTGGGTGCTTTCAAAACTACAGATGAAAATTATTTAATTGCATGGAATTCACTCAAAAATAGCTATGAAAATTTTTGATTTACCAGTTATTATCAGCAAAACTTACTCTAGTTTAATGCAAATGATTGATAATTTTCAACTACATGTGAATGCTCTGAAGGCATTAGATGAACCAGTAGACACGCGGGATACGATTTTAATATTTACATTTACTTTGTGCGAAATTAGATGCAAAAACCAGACGCGACTGGGAGTCTGATGCAGGAGAGAATTATCAGTCAGAAAAGAAACCAAAATTGCAGGATTTCATCAGATTTTGTCGAGCAGATGTCAAATTTTAGAAATGCCTGATAAGGCTGCTGCAATAAAATCTGATAAAGACACCTCAAAGGAAACAGCTATCACTAGCTACAGTAACACAAGTGTGATCATTATGCGAAACAAGGAAACAAAGGCAAGAATAACGGAATTGCGACTGTGTCAAAATTACTTGAGACAAGGCCATTACGTTAAGAACTGCAAGTCGCATTCTTTTTGTAACACATGTTCGAAGAGACATAATATTATACAACATGTTGATCATATTCCTCTTGAAGAAAAAGAAGAGAAAGGAAATGAGGATAAAATACACACAGGCATTCTTACAAATCCCATGTTGAGGCAAAATTATTTTTTGTTCTTTTGTCAACCGCAATAGTTGAAATTATTGAAGATCATGGACATAGGCAAAATGCAAGAGCTTTATTGGATTCAGGGTCACAATCCACTTTCATTACCAGGGAAATGATAGACGAGCTTAAACTACGATGGAAAAGGATAAACATACCAGTACGTGGCATAAACGATGCGCTAACCAACATCTCAAAGCAAGTAAAGGTTTGCATTCAGTCAAAATGTGAAACTTTCGGAGTTTCACATTTTCCGAACATCGATTAACAGAAAACCGCTCGAAACCACGCTGATGACGCTGGGTAGGCAGAACGCTGTCCGTGTGTTAGGGTCTTTTGTCTCTTCACATTGTCCTTCTCGTATATGATTTCAGCAATACCCTGAGAAAAGCTGTATTTACAGCGTTTCTATCTTTGGTGTTATTTTCTAGGCATTCTTTTAGAAGAATTCATGGGTTGATCTTTTTCTGCAAAAACTATTGAATTGTTAAATAACTTTGAAAGCAAAAATAAAATATTTGAAGTACTTAAATTGTGTTTGAGCCTAAGACAAAAATAAAAACTCCGAAACAAATCGCTCAATTTCAAAAAACTAAACACCAAAAAGTCGCAAAGTTCCAAAACACCATTACAATGAGGTATTACTAGGTACTGTATTAAAGAGTGTAGTAAAACACACACCGAAATGTTTTATAATCCAATGTAATTACCATGTAAATTTAATGCTTGTAGTCAATCACTTTAGACCCTCGATATTACACATTTTTTAAAAAATTAGAAAAAATAATCCTAAGAGAATTACACCAAATTCAAGCAGAAAAAATTCATCCATTTATACCTATTTATCCTCTTTGCTGTGTCTTCAAGCTTTTGCTAAAAACTAACGAGTCGAAAGCTGTTTACGATTTCAAAATGGCGCAACAAGGTTATTTACTACCGCTACGTTTGAAGTTAAAGTTTTACAATGAATCCGGTTACTTGATTTCGGTTTCGAAAGGTTTTTGTTAGAATCTGCTAATTAATTGTTGTGAACTCGGCGCCAACTTTATAATAAACTTCATCAACTTGACCTTAGTAACTTCGAAGGGTATTAATGCGGGAATTTCAGTCTCTAGGAAATATCTCGTGGAACTAAGCGGCATTTGCTATTTATACCTAGCGTACCACATCCTTCTAAAACTTTGAAATTCTGTTAAGGCGAAAGGAAAGCGATTTCCTCCTTACGTCTAATGTTTCTTTGCGTTTAATAATAATAATAATTGCTGCGTTTTCATATACGTAAAAAAAACATGAAATACGTCTATCGGCATGGGTATATACACTATCGTCCATATTAGTTCGGACACGCAAATAAATTTTTAAAATCTACTCGGTGGTCTAATGTTTTTTAACACAAAAGACATGTCATAAATTCTAAATATGAACGTGTCTTTTGTGTCAAAAAAAAACAACTTAAAGAATCGCTTACGGAATCCCAAAGATAAACCGGAGATGATAAAAAGGTCTGGAATATTTCAAATCGCATGCAATGATTGTGAGAAAGTTTATATTGGACAAACTAAAAGGAGTATCGAAACGAGGTTCAAAGAACATATTAGACACTATCGTTTCGACAAACCAGAACTATCAAGCGTAGCAGAGCATATGGTAAAATCCGGACATAAGATTGATTTAAAAAATCTGACACTACTTAAAAACGTGAACTCGTATAGAGAATTAAACAGAAAAAGAACGGAAACTTATTGAACAGAGAACCACCCCCAAATGCACACTCGAGTTTGATGGATTTATTACCACAGGCCCCGTTAAAGATACGGTTCGCTTTCGGTCCATCCTTTCCCGAAAAAAGCATTAGACCACCGAGTAGATTGTAAATAGTCATATGTTTTGGAAATTTTAGAGCCTGCGTAGAAAATAACTTGCATGTGTGATACAGTTTTTACTTTCAGTCAGTAACACGGTTGACAATGAGAGCCCACGTGCTCTCGAAACGCTGCGTTCCGCATAATTAATAAATTTGTGTGAGTGGAGTTTACTGCTATATCTGTGAATTGTACATCCACGCAGTCCTTGCAATCGTCATTAAACAAAAACTTCTTCAACTTTTGCGAGAAGAACAACTTTCATAATCTGAGGCAACCGCTCCACTAGTTTTTCAAGGACTCTATTTGACGTATTAGTCCATTCCTCTTGTAAAGTGTTCCACGGGTGGTCTA
The DNA here is from genome assembly GCA_023509865.1 of Trypoxylus dichotomus. Classification (NCBI taxonomy): domain Eukaryota; kingdom Metazoa; phylum Arthropoda; class Insecta; order Coleoptera; family Scarabaeidae; genus Trypoxylus; species Trypoxylus dichotomus. The sequence continues at coordinate 45,688,741 of CM042081.1, forward strand.
TGGAAGTAGGGCGTACACTTCGAACCATTCTGTCCAATTAATCCCATAACAGCTCGGTGGAGTTTAGACCGGGGCTTTGCGAGGGCTATGTCATTATTTGTGAAGTGCCATTATCTTGTTCTTCATTTAATATTAATATTGCATATGACTGCTGGGTATTTTGGGCCGTTGTTCTGCATGAACACAAAGTTTTGGCCGGTTAGATGTTGCCCCGCTGGTATTGCATTTTCTTGCAGTATTTCTAAATAACCCTCTCGTTTCGCTTCAAGTCTCTTGTACCGGCGTAGAAAAAACAACCCCATACTGTTGGCACTACACAATCCTGCAACATTCTTTGGCTTTTCGCTATTCTTACAAAAATATGCCTTGATCGTCCAAACACTTCTCTAAACTTGACGATTTACAACATTTTACTAGGTGCCTGAACTAATATGGAAGGCAGTATACAATACAACTAGAAATTACATGGTACAATCACACAATTTGTTTAATATACTCATTTTTTTTATATGTTTAGTATAAGAACGTTCATATTCGGTAAAATCTTCATCTTTACTTTTGCATTATAACATTTTTACTTGTAATCCATTTATTGAAGTAAACTCTCGTGGTTTGTATTCTCAACTCCCCTCGAGGATGTACTATAAATTCCGCTGAAGCATTTGTGGTTACGGTTATGGTTGAAGATCATTATCCCTTCAATTCAGCCTCAAAAGAATTACATTTAATCGCTAACCACATTTGTATAAAGCTGTTACATAGAGAATCTACCATTCAAATTGAGAGCAATATACCCTTATCATCTGTACGGAAACTTGTTTAATCTGTACAAAAGTATACAAAAGAAGACTTGAAGAATCCATTTTAATTTATATATACAATGAAAATATTTTATAGAATACCGTGCTGAAAGCATTTTACATCCATGTCGAATTAAACCTCGATACTTTGCGAAAGCACTATGACACCGATACGCTAATTCATAACTAACACTCTAAATACGGTTTCAATGAAGTACATGGTCAAAGCATAATGTTCCTTCTAAAAATCGACAGAAGATGAATAGCGCGTTAATAAGTATTCTCAATACCAGAGCCTGTAATTACTCCCATTTATTATCATTATTGGATTAACTTTTCTAATGCACAAAAACGCTATTCATGCGATGAAAGTGCGACGTCCAAGGACGTTAAAAATGGCGCTGAGTGAATGCAAGGTACATATTAAGTGTTAGAGTAAGAGATGACCTCAAATGAAATTGTTGTACATTATCCGACCGGCTAGGAATATCGAACGTTCTTAGCCAGTTTCGGGTAAATATCACGTAGTGAATAAGATATGTGTAATCTATTTAGATGATTTAATAGTTTAACTAACAAATTGCAGAATGTGTTTTAGAGCTTAAGCCAATATCACGACTTTCTGGTTTCAATAAATGAGGCTCTTAAATCAATTCAAATGTTAATTGATTTAATGCAGAACATCTACATACATATGTACATACAGCTGCGAGCAAATGTTATAGGCACCCTAATCAAACATGTTTTTAGAACAACGGTACTGCAATCCTATACCTGGTCGTTATTTAAAGTAGAAATTCCTAGAAAATATAAATTACGAAGCTATATAAGACAGAAATTAAAATTTTTAGGTTGAGTAATATATTGTGCGTAGAGAAAGAAACATCGTTTGTCGGTTTCAAAAGTTCATTTAGAGTGCGGACCTTCTTTTGTAAATTTGTGTATACACAATATGCCAAAAGAGCCCCAAATATCTGAGGCTCTACGAGGCCAGATAATTTTATTGCACAAACAAGGATTGTCAGAAATAAAAATTGCTAAGCCAATAAAATGTTCGCGTCGTGCAGTGCAAAACACAATTAGCCGCTACCAAAGGACTGGGGAGTATCATAATCTACCCAAGAGCGGTAGAAAACGTGTAACGACTGTGCGAGAAGAACGATTGATAGAGCGTATCGCGTTCCGGGATAGGCACAAATCCGCGATTGCGATTTCTGCAGAGCTCCGTACTCAACGAGACGCACCAATCTCCGTGCATACGGTAAGATGAAGGTTAACTGCGGCGAATTTACGTGCCCGGAATCCGCGACACAGGCCTTTCCTGACCGAGCTACATCGCAAGCAACGCTTTACGTGGGCAAAGAAGTACCGACATTGGACTGTAGATGACTGGGCCAAAGTACTTTGGTCCGATGAATCTAATATAGACGTAAGTGCTTAAAAATATTCCATAATCCTTGCAATATACATAATTGAACTCAGCGTCGCTACTTTTCTCACCAAAATAGAAATATTCAAAAAGTTAACGTCCTTCGTTTATTCTGTGCAGGTGCACAGTGTTTCCGGAGCAAGAGTGTATTTTACCTACTGTTAAACACGGCGGTGGAAGCATTATGATTTGGGGGTGTATGTCTGCACAAGGTGTCGGGGAAGTCCATATGTGCGAGGGCCGCATAAATGGAGCACGCTACATCGGAATGTTGGAAGAGCTTCTCGAACCTTCAATTGTCAGATTTTATGATATGGACTCAGAGGAGTATTACTTTCAGCAAGACAATACCCCTTGCCACAAGGCTCGACCTGTAATGAAATGATTTACTGATAACCAAGTGAAGATTTTCCCACAATCGCCTGACCTCTGGCCTATTAAAAATCTATAGCATATATTGAAGGACAGGGTTCGTAAGTGCAACCATGCCTCTAAAGAAGCCCTAAAGCAAACAGTGTTTATGGAATGGGCGTCTATTTCTCCAGAAATATGTTACAAACTGGCAGCCACTATGCCTAAAAGAATTAAAGCTGTAATAAAGGCTAGAGGAGGCAGCATTAAATACTGATTTATTTAATAAAAGAACCTTATAAACTAAATTATGTGTTTGTTTTTTTAGCTTTGAGCTTCTCGTCTTATCGTAACGCTAAAAAAGTTACCCTGCCTAAAACATTTGCTCGCAGCTGTGTACAGGGTGTCTTTGAAACAAAATAGAAAACCAGGGAAAAAGAAAAGTTGTAATTATATAGAACATAAATCCCAAAATATTGAATCAATTACAACACAAAGGTCAGAATTAAAAGAAAAACCCTAGTGAATTATAATATATACCACCTATGGATGCAGAATGTGTACACACAATACATCCAGCCGACCAAACTCGCATACGTAGACTGCATACGCTGCAATAACAGAGCTGTCGATGTTACAAAAACTACAAGATAACAGTGTCTACCTTTCAAACGGCATGCCAAAGTCTTCGCAAAATATCTAGGACTTAACTGTAACAAAATTAAATCTTACCATTTTTTTCATACTTTTTACATTATTTCATGGACAGCCCTGTATAGAGAAACTGCGGTATCGGAATGACTAAAATAGGTACTCTGCTTGCGTATGTTTTCTTTTTATAATAAATAATAAAATTTAAGCTTTAAAAGTTGCTTAACGTGGTGATTGTACCAGGGTGGAAAATTTCTTCGTGGTATATGCGTATACGAAGGGACCGACCAATGAAAAACTGAATATTGAAGTTAGAAATATCGCTGAGAAACATTCAATTCGTTGTAAGTGTATTATTGCAAACAGCGATGACGTTTGCATTTCAAATCAGCTACAGGTGCTGTGTGAATCATCAAGTGCTGGATGACAAACGTTCCCAGCTACTAGAGGATTCAAGTCTCTGAAGACTATAAGTAAGGAGTCAATATTTGTTGGTACAATGTCCAACAACCTCCCGTTAACATCCGCAATAATATTAAGTCGTCGTAGTTTTAAGGTACTCATAAAGTTAACAGAATATTTGCGATCACTACCGTTTGAATTGATAAAATTCACGCAGTTAAAACTCACCACAAATAAAACGTCGTTTATCAATTAACTTTAGACGCAACGCATCAAAGAAAAGTTCATAATCATCACAAGTTAGATCAGGTCGAATATAAATACTTATCAAATGTAAATTACAACGGTCTGCGTTATATTTACTTGTTGCTTATATAAAGTATTTGTTACTATCACCATAATCTAATCAATGATTTATACTGCAAAGTCTGGAGTACCGCAAGGTTCAAATCTGGGACCACTTCTCTTTAATTTATTCATTAACGGTTTGTTGGATCATGTTGAATGTTGAAAGGCTCTTTTTTGCTGAAGACCTAAAGATATTTGTTGAGATAGCCACAGTGATTACGCTTACTTCCAAAGACAGAGTGATCAGATCTCGTTATGGTATGATAGAAATACGTTTGAATTAAGTGTGACTTAATGTTATGTAACGACCTACACTAAGAAAAGGAAACCATTGAAAAATAAGTATTTGCTTAACGGAAAGATAGTCCAGCCTTGGCAAGATATCCTTATTTAGATGAAACAGCAAAAATATCTGACCCTGCAGTATTTTACGTTTTGTTTTACCTATTTATATGCGTAAAATACCAACGCTGGAATACTTGTGGCAATTCCTGAAGAAGTTGTCGTAAACAGATATACCTTGATTGATGAAATCTTAATAAAGAATAAGATCCAAGTGCGCCATTCTGTACGGTTCCGATTTACGCATTCTAATCGTTGAACGGATCACTTATCAACGCACACACTCCCACACAGGTGACACGGTTCTTCTTTTAGCCGCCCATCAGCGTACGAACGCCAACATCCTGCCGGTTAGTCGGTTTACTGACCTTCGCGTTCCAGCGTCTTCCGGTTCGAAGCGTTTTTCGCACGTCGCGAGGTTTCCCCCAGTCATGGTTCACGTAATATCCGTCAATGCGACGACGCGAACTCCGGAATATATGATCTGATTTATTGGATGCAATAAATACGTTCGCATCCACGTCAAATTAACATAATTTCACATTATGTGCCGTGTTTTCTTATTTGGAACAAGGGTAGAGGTCTAATTGCATTAAATGCACGAGGGTCGTTTTTCAAAATTGTGTAAGAGAAAGTTTTATCTTCTATCAGAATACATATGTTTCGAAATATATATATACAGTGAAATCTCCCTTGAACGGACACCAACGGGACCAACTGAAGATGTCCGTTCAGGAGGGGTGTCCGCATAAAACAAATATGTAGCAGATACAACAAAAATTGTGTTTTAACGAAAAATGAATATGTATATTAAAAAAACTGGGACATTTAAATCGTATATGTATATAAATGTTTTTAAATAAATAAGAAACTTTAAACTTAAGAAAAAAAAAGTGTATTTCCTTTAGATATACACATACAAAGTGTAATATATGTATGTTCATAGATACATAGATGTAGTATGTAATACAAAACAATGAAATGAATAGTCACTTTAAGGACGCAAAAATTCATATATTGTTGTTTGTCTTCTCTTTTTCTTTAAAATGGCGTCTTGAAATCGTATTTCCAATTTAGAAAGACGCTCCAAAGACTCTGTATCTCCGTGATTTTCGACAAAACTTTTGAGCTGCTTGGTCGGGGTAATAGCTTTACCATAATTTGGGATAGCTTCTGTTGGCATTGGAACCTCATCGACATCAGATTCTTCCGAAAGTTTTTGTATTTCAACTGGGTTTGCAATTTCTTGTTCTGAATCAGGATCTTCAACATACAAATCTTCATCTACGTTCAAAAAATCATGAAGGTTTTCATTATCCGTCAATTTCAATAAATTCTTATTTTTGAGGATATCTGAAAGTACACTATGAGGCAAATCATCTTCTAGGTCAGATGTATCAGCCTCAGTTAACTGGTCTTCACTTTGCATATTCACATAATTAAATCCTGCTTTGCGGAAGCAATTTTGAACTGTCTCATTGGTTACTTGGTCCCAAGCGGTTTTTGCCAAATAAACTGCGTGCAGTGGTGTAATTTTCTTTATTAACTCAAAAGCTGTACGTGTAACTGTGTAGTATTAGATTTCGGTAATAAGTTTTAAAATTCTTTATAATACCCTGGTCAAGTGGTTGACAAGCTGATGTCCAATTAGGGGGTAAAAATAATATTTTTACATTATTTAAACGAACGTCTTTCGGATGAGATCCCGCATTGTCTAAAAATAACAAAATGTTTTTTTTTTCTTTAGCCATTTTCCAATCTAGGTCTTGCAATCACTCTGTCATAATTTGTCCTGTCATCCAAGCTTTCTTATTGTATTTCCAAGTTACAGGCAGGTTATCTATATTAATGTTTTTAAAAGCTCTAGGTTTAGCTGCCCTACCAATGACTAGGAGTTTTTCTTTTTCACCCGCCATATTTGCACAATGCAAAATTGTAAACCTCTCTTTGGGAAATTTACCCCCAACACATTTTTCCTTCTTTAATGTGAGCGTTTTGTCGGGTAGAGCCCTAAAATACAGGCCTGTCTCATCTGCATTATAGATGTCTCTCGGAGAATATCCCTTAATCAGAGAAGGACATTTTTTTGAAAACGATGAAACATCTTCAGCATTAACCAAAGCTCCTTCTCCCGAAATCGCTTTGAAACTTATATTGTGGCGGATTCTAAATTTATTGAGCCAACCATAAGCACTGAATGTAGAGTGTCCCAAAGAAGCGGCTATTTCTCTTGCTTTGCATCGTATTAGCGGACCTAAAAAAAAAAGCTTTTTGCGTTTTTGTCACGACAAACCTATTGGTAATCTCACTTTTTTTATCTATTTTAGAATTTAATATGAAAAGAAAATCAACGCATTAATACAAGAAAACCTTATCTAAAAAAATCATATGCATACCTGTTAAAGGAATCCCCTTATGTCGAGCTGCTGTAAACCAGTCATAACACAATTTGTCAATTTTAGTACCATCACCCGTCAAAAAGCTTCTTTTTTTCATTCAAATTGCTGTTCGACATCCATTTGTTTAGAAGTATTTCTTTATGTTTAATTATATCTGCAGCTTGTGTTTTTCCACACTTACACTTAATTTCTCTTTATTGTAAACTTCAACAATCTCAATTTTTTGTTTAAGCGTGAGAATTTTTCTACAATTCTACAATGAATGTATCGCCCACTGTGTCTCTTCCGTATAGACATCAGACTAATATTGAAAGCAGATTCAATCGAAAGCGTACACCCAAAGAATAAGAACGGTAAATCTCCGACCAGCTTGGGGAAGTCCCTAATTCACGCCAGGCAGAAATGCACGACATAGGCTGCGTTTGTACCGAAAGATTAAAGTCGGTAAATCTCCGGTTTACTCGCGAAAGTCCCAGCGAAATTGGCGCGCGGCGCGATTGCGAAATGCAATAGCAATACTCTCGATATAAAAATAAGATAAGGCGTTTCCTTTTATTTTACTTTTTGTCCGGTTAAGAGAACATTTTCTCGTGTCCGCGTCCGTTCAAGAGAATGTCCGCCCAAAAAAGAGCTAATACAATGGAAATTATATGAGAGCCGGTCGGGACCACGAGAAACTGTCCGTTTAAGGGAGGTGTTCGTGTAAGAGGGGTGTCCACGAAGGTGAATTTCACTGTATATATATACAGTATATATATATATATAACTTTGCAATTCATTCTAAACTAAAATTAAAGTCGAAATCGTTTACTGTTTCACCTTCCAAAATTTTCTTAACTTTCTTCAATTTGAAATACCCCGCATTTTTATGTATCACTTTTTTAAATTTATCGTGTATAGAATTACCTATTGCACCCTTAACCTTCTTACATAGCATATCAAATTCGTCTACTATTTCGACTGATTCCGAGAGCGACATCCCTTGCGTTTCTACTTTACGAATGGAACTTGAAACAAAGCTATAATTTGTCTTAATATACAAAGGTTTTGTAGCAATTCTGTTGATGTTACTACCTGTTTACAGTTTTCTAGAGCAATGCACTCGGCATTAGATCATAATTACCATTCTAAAAGGAGTAGTATGAATTTCCCTAAATATTTTAGAAATAGCTCTAAGTATAACACAATATATTAGGCGTCATCAAACTTATGAACGGTAGTGTATATTTGCGTGCGACTTAATTAGTCTTCGTACAACTTATATTAAGAAAAATATTGAGCAATGAAGTAGTAAGACGTTACGTTGTATATTATTTTGCAAAAATTGCCGACCAGACCCGTTTAGAATTGCAACCTGTCTCATAAAAAACTATGATATATACGAGTATATTTTTTCTAATCCATCATCTTGCACGTATGCATCCTATTATATAACGCACCGGCAAACAAATAGATAGTCGCAATATGAATCGAAAGAAAAAAGAACTAATTAAAAACGTCTGTTAAAACTTGTTCGAATATTACATAGAAATCCAAGGTTATACTTTCAGATCACAACATTCTAAACGGTGACATGTTGCGTAATCGCTGGAACCCTCACGGGCATTATTTTAACAGGCCAACACACCAAGTCAATACTACGCTATCGATTCGTTTGGTTGTAAGTTACGAAATATTCGTGTGTTGTTGACGTTATGCGCTTTTCGATTTTATTTCAATGTTTTGCAAAGTGAGTTTCAATACCTTGCCGTGTTTTTATTTTTGTTTTATATAACCAAGACTCACTCAGGATTTCTTACGTAATTATGTTTATTTGTTTAATAAGAAGAGTTCTATAATATACTACTATCTGAAGGCGCCACTATACGAGGTAGGCGCCATAAATTCACGGCTTGATATAGAAAGAGGAACAGATCAACGGTTACCAACTTATCCATATTGAGCAGTATCTTTCGTATTCTTTCAGTACTCTCTAAAGCTTTTCTGTTGCTGGATAAACCTGTAACCATTGGGTTTGCACCACGTCTAACATCACTGTTCCAGACGTACCTGTTAAATAGAAAACAATATGCATGTTGTAATGGCTATCAATCAGACTTCCTTATACCTACACTACCGCTCAAAAGTGTTTAGGCACTCCCACTGACAGCAAAAATGTATAAAAACTCAGCAAAAATGTTAATAATATTTATTTTTATGTAAAGATACACGTACATGAATAAAAATATATTAAATAAATGTGAAAATTAAAACGTTTAATTTAAATTTTGCTTTCATCTATGTGACCTCCTCTTGATTTAATAATTGCAGCACACAATCGAGGCATCCTCGCAATAAGTTTTGACAGAGTTTCTTGTGTTATTGAGGTCCAACTCGATTGCAATTTGTTCCACACGTCAGTAGTTAATGTCGGAGCCGATTTCCGTACTTCCCGATCTAGTTCTTCCCCTTAGTAACTCGATTGGGTTCAAGTCGGCGCTCTGGGGAGGCCATTCCGTAATTTTGAGAGCTCCTTCCTCTTCGAAATGGCGTAAATAGTCTTTACATCATTTAGAGGAATGTTTTGGGTAATTATCTTGCTGGAAGATAAAATTTTGACACAAAAGTCGAATTCCGGAAGATATTGCGTGGTTCTCCAAAATTTCGCGGTAGCCTTCTTTGTTTAAAATACCGTCAATTTTCACAATGTTCGCTACACTAGTGCCAGCAAAACAGCCCCAAATGATGATATAACCTCCACCATGCTTCAAGGTAGCAGCAATACACTCTTTTCTGGCACGTTCACCCACAGATCTTCTTACGAATATGCGTCTTCGGGTTCTGAACAGCTCAAATTTGGACTCATCCATCCATAGGACGTTGTTCCACTCTTCTATGGTCCAGTGTTGGTGTTCACGAGTCCATTTAAGTCGCTTTCGCTTGTTTTGTTTACGTAGTAATGGCTTTTTCATCGCAATACGTCCATGGAGGCCGGCTTTCTGTAGGCGACGTTTAACTGTAGAAACACTGACTAGTTTTTAACAACATAATTAATTCTGCGGTAATTTCCGGGGCTGTTTTGCGTCTATTTAACTTGCTGGTAAGCACTATTCTACGATCATCTGCAGATGTTGTCGCTTTTGGCCTTCCACTCCGTCTTTTATTAAGAAAACTGCCAGTTTCTCTATATTTTTTTTACGTTATAGTCAACCGTAGCGTGGTGTATTTTAATTTTTTGGCAATTTCTCGATTACTTATGCCACTTTTATGGTAAGCTATTATAAGCGCACGTATTTCCGTACTAATTTCTCTTAGCAGAGGCATTTTAAAAAATTGTCACACGATATTTCGCATAAGACGTGAATAGAGTAAATACCACACTGTAACTGACCATAGGTTACAGATTTCACTATAATCTTCTAGGAAGGTAATTTAAACATTATTACCTACAATCTAACAGATGACTAAATTTACCCAGTAAATTCAGAGTGATTGTTATTGTAATTGCACCGCAGTAAACAGTTTATGGTAATCCGACCAAGTGCAGGTAAATGATAGTAAACCTTATACGATATAATGGGTGTTTATCTTACTGAACTACATTTTAAATACGTATTTCATTTTATTATAATGTTTTTTTTTGTAAACATAATACTATATGAATAATCCATAAAAATAAGGGTGCCTAAACACTATTGAGCGGTAGTGTATCTCAGGAGTTCCTCAGGGAAGCAATCTAGGTCCTTTGCTCTTCCCATTATATATTAATTATCTTTGTGATATCGTAAAAGGTCAAAAGGAGTTATTTGCAGAATTAAAACAAATGAAGACTGCACCCTTTTATAACAACAAATTACTGCACACCCCTTGTGGTGTTCTTCAAACAAATTAGACATGAAGGTGTCCAAGTGGAATATCCTCGCGTACACCCGTAAAACTAACCCGATTATAACGGATTATCGTTTTAACAACATCCCTATAAATCGTTGCACTACTGTTAAGGATTTGGCTATCACATTCGATGCTAAATTATCTTTTCTAGATCATATTTTAAATATCGTCAAATCCTCTCTGAATGTCTTAGGATTCATTATAAGAAATAGACGCTCACTCAACTCTTTGGAACCAGTAATTATGCTCTAGTTTGTGTTTGTACGCCCCAGACAGGTAAGCGGGTCACCGACATGGTCACCCATTCGTTAGAAACTGTTCAAGGAACATTTTTAAAACACTTCCATTTCAGACAATCTGGTTTGTATATTTCAGATTTTATTCTAATGAGTGTTTACATTATACTTTATGTTCGTACACTTTCATTGTTTGATATCCTCACTATTTATACCAAAATCTTCTGATCGAGCGTATTCTAAAGAGATTTCTAAACCACCTTTCTTTTCATTTTGATAGGCTACTTTCGAAGCATAATTTTCTTTACATTAATTATTCTTAAGTCTTTAGTTTCTTAGTGAAGTATTTTTTCACAAAGTATGTACGAATTTTTGCTATTATTTTATCCCGTAATTAATATTTGCATAAACAAATTTGTTAAGGACTTAACATTGTTTTTTGTATTTTCTAAATTTTTTTTACTATTATGTATTTTATCTTCTTTGCATTATTATTTTCATTTAGAATATTATTTTATTTTCATTTTTATATTTATTTATTTTCATTCTTATATTTATTTATTTTGCTCTCTTATATCCAATTTTATTTTAATATGTATGTACATTACGCATTGTATATGTATGCAAGTCAGCCATTCGCATTACGCTAGCTAAAACTGCCTAATTAGAAATCATTCACTGCAACGTCGTCGGATATGTAATGGGAGTTTTCTTGAAATTTAAGGTACACAAGCATAGGCAGTCGTCTCCCGCGCGACAGTTGAGGTATTAGCGATCGTGCACTCGGTCACCTTTCCTGCCTCGTCGTAACGTGTACAGTAACGTCGTCGTAAGATTATTAGAGATTTCTAAGTTTTTCTAGTTTTGGCGGGAATCGTCGAGGACGTTGTCTATACATTTATTTCTGGCGGAGTCATTTGGTAACGTCGTCGGACCACACGTATAGATTTTTTAATAAGTATAAATTCTCGATTTTCTATCATCGTACGTCGAGGCTACTGTGTCCATTGTCGTCTATACATATTTTTAGTCTTCAGTTAAGTTTGTGTCGGAAATTATTTTGGTGAGATTGTCGGCGCGCATGTATAGACCTCCTCTACAAGTACGATCACTCCGCTTCTTGCTGACGGTCGTTGCGGCCGCAGCGCCCGTTGTCTTTTGTACGTTTGTTCGGTCCTTGTCGTATCGGGACTTAGAAATTTTTCATTTAGTTGCTCGTCGTAGCGGACGAGTGTCACGGACCAGTTTTCTTATGTAATGTCGGCATCATCGCTCCGTTTTACTTGTCGGTGCGCAGTTCGCACATTTGCTGGTTACTGGCTTTTTCCTTCTTTGGGGCGCAGTAGTATAGAGCTAAAGATTGCACATAGCGTAATATTTCAAACGAGAACGCCTGGGTAGCTGTGACATTACTTTTGTATTGAGATCGGCTATTATCGCTACTGTCGCCCTCGACCAGGCGTTCAAGCTCTAAGAGATAGGGTGGGTTCCCCTATAAATGTGAAAATAATAAACGTATTTGGTCAAGTACAAATACGTGCCAATAATACAGGGCCAAGTCCCTTAGGCAAATTTAAAACAAGGAAAGTATATTAGGCTCCCGGAAAGGGACATATAAATAAGCATAGCACCGAGGTGCGCTTATAAATTTAAGAAATAAATAGGGTTGGCTCCCTATAAAAGGTAGTGGTGCATGCAAACAGATAGAGGCATTAGTACATGCCTCTGACAAAGCTTCAGCGGAAGCATATAAGAGTTTAACCTTTTAAACAGAATTAAGACATAGCGTTGCAACGTACATGCTGAGGCATTACTTTATGTTGCTACCAATGAAAATACATATACAAATGCTAATGTACATTACATGTATAAGAGAGCTCGAATAACTGCAATTATTGCAAATCTATATATCTTACGTACATCGTACATGTACATAGGCAAGAGTGGAAACCGTGTAACCATTTCATTTTTAAATATATTTTTTTGCGCATGCGCATTGAGTTTCACTGTACAACCTCTCCTCTAGTAAATAAGCGAACATACTCTACAAGTAAGTATTGGTCAAGTAATTTAGGAAATTACGAGCAGGCTACAGCGGCGTTGTTCTTCAAACCAGGAGAACGTAACAAAATTTCTGGTTTCCCCAATGTAACCAAAAATTGCACAATATACATTATCTACGAAACGTCGCATTCCAACAAAAATTCTTATTGTTCCTTTTGTTCTTATAAAAATACTGTACTATTAAAAGCTGTTTTACAATTATTCGAAGATTGCAAATAACGATATCAAGCTGCATCAGGTATACAAAGATAAATTGTTCACGATTAACAACTACTAGGTGAATTGCATCTAAACACAAAGATGTTCATAATTTGATTCATTACTGGGGCAATTACATAATTGACTGAATAGAATTAAGGCTAAATCGTGAAGTAAAGCACGGAATCGTGTTTGGTTTGCCTCGTCTTTTCTTACTTAATCATGTTGTCGGTACAATCGAGCATCCGTTAGGTTCATTGGATGCAGTTCGTTCGGTGAAAGCCGTCTGCAGCGGGTTTATGCGTTGTATTTGTGACATAGACAGCTTGCCTTGTGAAATATAATATAATAAATTTTACCTCAAAGTAGCCTTTGAAATTGTAATTATCTCTTAGCTTGTTACCAGAATTCTTATTCGAATTTTGTATGTACGTAAAAGACAAGTGTAAAATGTCATTGGTAATACTATATTTCACATATTTAATAATAATAATAATATTAATAATATTTAATGCCCAACAGATACAAATATCCAATTACAAGGCAATGTTAAATAATGTACACATGCAAATATAAATAACATAAAATTAAAGTATGTCAAATTAGAAAACTTAGTAACTAGTTGCTTTAATTTAAATTAAGAAAAAAATTAGTTTACCAGTGGTTAGAAAAAAAGAGAGAACGGAAAAAGTATTCAACTAAGTGTAACGCACCCGCGGTCTACATACCGTCAAAAGGGACGGTAAAGTGCAGGTATGTATATCCAACTCGGCAAACTCCATAGAGTTGAAATTGCTACACAATCTGTGTATTGGGGACCTGATGGCGATGTTTGTTCTAGGTGCGAAACAGTAAAATGTATTTGTTTGCCTAGATCCTGAACGTGGTACAATGAAGTTGATTTTACTCAACAACTCAGGGACATCAAGACCATTATGAAGTAAAGTAAATAGAAATTTACACTCAGCCTGTTTTCGACGTAGTTCTAATGAATCAATATTAAATGCCTCTAGCAGAGCACTGTGGCTAAATCCTTGTATCGGGTAAGTATTAAATTTTTTAAAGTACAAGAACTTCAAACATCTTCTCTGAATCTGCTCTAGAAGATGTATCTGATAGATGTACATAGGTGACCAGACCAAGGACGCATACTCCAGTCGAGACCGAACAAAAGCGAAATAAAGAGGAAGAATGGCTGTTATAGAAGCAAATGGTCGTGTAACACGTATAATGAATCCTAACATACTCAACGCTGATGTACAAATACTGGATATGTGCTCCATAAAGGTCAGTCTTGAGTCAAAGACGACGCCCAAGTCTCCCATAGAGGTCTCTCTAGGTAAAGAAGATCCAGCCAAGTGGTAGGTATATATAATTGGAGTCGTCTTACGAGTGTAGGTGACAATTTTGCATTTGTTTACATTAACTGTTAGTCTGTTGTTGACACACCACGTGTGGAATATATCGCGTTGGCTTTGCAAATGATTGCAATCCTGAGAATTATTAATTGTTGAGTACAACTTCAAGTCATCTGCGTATAACAACTTTGGACAGTTCAGTTGATAGCACAAATCATTTATATATATGAGGAACAGAAGTGGACCCAAGTTACTCCTGAGGAACTCCAGAGCTCGGCGCGAAGTAATCAGACTCAAATCCCATGTATGTCACAAATTGCTTTCTATCAAGAAGATACGATTGGAATAAAGACAAAAGAGAAGACGAAAATCCAATATTGTCCAATTTATTAATAAGCACGGTGTGGTCGATTCGATCAAAAGCTTTTGTTAGGTCAGTATACACAACATCTACCTGTCCACCGGCATCAATACTATCAGATAGGTATTGTGTAATTGTAACAAGATTAGTTACCGTAGATCGTTGAGCAACGAAACCGTGTTGGTCATTTGAAATCCAGGGTCTAACTTGAGCATAAATATACTTGTACAAACATTTCTCAAAAACTTTAGCAAAATTATTTAATAACGATATGGGACGATAGTTGGAAATAACACACTTCTCACCATTTTTAAAAACAGGCACCAATTTGGCAATCTTTCACACAGACGGGAAGGTGGATGTTTTGAGAGCGAGATTGAACAAGTAGCAAAGAGGAGAAGCAAATATATTTGCACAATCCCTAACAAAAAAGGCCGGAATGTCATCACTACCCGCCGTGCAATTATTCTTTAAGGATTTCATAGCACACACCACATCCATCTCAATTACAGAACCTAGGTCAACCATAGTAGCGCACGAAGCAATTGGAGCAACAGGCGTTGGAGCAAATGAAGGAAGGTACACCGATTGGAAAAACTCCCGCAAGGCGCTCACTATGGAAGGTGGGTCGTTATACGTATTGCCGTAGTCGTCCTTCATAGTTCTAGGAATACCTCCGCCATCCCTCCGAGATCGCACAAACTGCCAAAAATGTCTAGGATCGGTTGAAATGGAGAATTCAGCGCTCTGAATAAAATTCTTATATAACCGCCTAGAATCTGTTTTCAGCATCCTTCTCATATCTTTGAAAGCATTTAAATCGCTTAAGCATCCTGTTCTTTTATACATCAATCGATAATGATTTTTGAGTTTGATGTTATTAATGTGATCACGCGTGAACCACTGTGGATAATTTGTATGCGCACTGGTTTTTACGGGGACAAACATATCTAAATTTTTATAGATTTCAGCATAAAATGCAGAACAAGCGTCATCTATACTGGTATAATTGTAAATAAAATTCCAATCTGTAGTTAATAGAGAATCATACAAGTTAATAAAGTCTGCTCGCTTAAAATTATACACTCTTTTGTCTTTATTACCACACATATTGCTATATCGTGACGATGGAATTGATAGGCACAGCGCTAGAGCAGGATGATCGTTGTCCTCGGCAACCAGAGGAAACATCTCTCTATCAATAGCAACAGTGTGAACATTGGTAACAACTAAATCTAATATTCTACCTCTAGCATTTGTTACTGAATTAAGTTGTGACAAATCAATAAAATGTAAGAATTCATTCATTATTCTACTTTTACCATCATTTATGTCAGGTCTGTTGTAGTGGGTAATGTTAAAGTCGCCGAGAATGATAGTTTTTGTAGAACTTATATTTATTGTGTCTAAACTACTCAGAAAATTCTCAAAATCGAGAAGCGAAATATCTGGTGGCACATAAACCACATAAACAGCAAACTTATGATGGCATAAACTAAATACAGCTCCGACAATATCAACAAGTGAAGTCGTGTCCTTAACGTGTGTACCTGATTGTAAGGTAAGGTGGACTTAAAGGCTAAAATAACACCACCACCACGACTTCTATTAATTAATTCAAATTTACGGTCTTCCCTAAGCACATAATACGTAGGTGGAAAGAGTTCGCAATTAGATACATCTGACGACAGCCAGCTCTCAGTAACACACACAACATCAAAGTCGAAAGTACATACGTTACCGTAAAACACATCACACTTGGTCCGTAACCCTCGCACATTTTGATAATAAATGACAAGATCTCTGTTGGGCTCCACTAGTTTAACTGCACAATAGTCGGTATACCTTGTTTGTATTTAATTCTTAGATTCTTCTCCCCGTTAGCCACACGAGTATCTAACTCAGCCTTAATCTTTTTGAAATAGTCTATTTGGCGGCGGGTTTTATCAAGCGATATATTTATATGTTTGTACTGCTCATTTTCACGCAACCGTTTAGCATGCTTTAAGACAGTGTGAGCCTCTCTAGAGCTAGAGAGCCTCACTTTGATCGGGCGCCGCCTGTCAGGAACAAAACGACCAATACGGTGCACCTCAATGTGGTCGGTGTTCATGCCAGATGGAAGCGCTTTTAGTACCGCCTGAACTGTCTCCAACTCCCGGGACCTCCTGGTGTTCGCATCGTGCGTGTCAGACTCAGGTACACCAAACATAATGATATTCTGCTTGCGATTGTTTCTGTCACCCAATTCAGCCAAAAGTTCCTCAAACGCTTTATCGTCAATTCCAGCACTCTTCTCTCTAGCCGCCAAGTCGTTTCTCAAGCTCAGTATAGCTGCCTTGAGATCATTAATGTCGCTGCTCAAGATGTTACAATGTGTACAGATGTTGTAATTAAATGCGGTATTAGTAAAAAATAATAGAAATGTTACTAATTTCACCACAATTTAATAAAATATTTATAGTAACTGAGTTATGGTTATTATTATTAACGTTCTTTCTGTAAGATTTGCAAAGCGGTTTCTTGTTAAATCTTTAAAATTGCATTTTAGTTGTTCACATAACAAGTTCGAGTAAGAAACAGTGATTATCGTGAAAGATCGATGCGTGTTACATGGCTGTGTATTGTTTAATAAACAAAGGCAAATATATGTATTATTTGCATTATTATTATTGGCTTATGTTAATTCCTATTAGTTTACAACATTTGTTATGTCCTAGTTGTGATTTGTATACACACCTGTATCTGACAATACACTGTTACCAATATGTTTTATTCAAATAGCAACTAACTGTAGTTCAATGAAAACATCCTCTTCTCAGCGTTCTAGATAATATAACCTAACGGAACCACAAAATTACGTAAAAATAATTGTGAATTTATAATACCTAATAACAATTAGTGCTAAATTATTCGTATCTTTTTGTTAGTTTACTATTTTCACTTACAATACGTCGGTCGGTGCAGAGAGAAACAAACATGAAATTACCGTCGTGGACCTCAAATGGATGGTACAATTTACGAGGGCGACCCCGTGATCGCCCTGCTCTTCTGTAGATAGTCACCTTGGGAATCCTGGTCGATGGGACGGTCTTTGTTTTCTTCGGAGCCGATTCGCCCTGGAAAGTCCACTGCTTCGACTGTTCCTTGGTCTCCAGTATGTAGTGGTGAATCCAAGTCTCGTCCGCGGTTACGAAATGCATGAAGAAATCCCTTGGATTGCGTTGGATCCTGGCCAGACACTCCTCCGAAAAGGTTACCCGATTTCGTTTTTGGTCCGGTGTGAGCCAACGCGGTACCCATCGCGCCGAAAGCTTTTTCATACCCAAAATTTCATGCAGAATATGGCCAACGCGTTCTTCTGAGATCCCTGTTGTTTCTGCTATCTGTTTCATCTTGAATCGGTAATCGGCTAACACGACATCATGAATCTCGTCGACCATTTCATCGTTGGTACCGATGTTTGGGCGTCTATTGCGTGGTTCGTCACTTGTCCTTGTGCGGGCACGTTTGATCTCACTCACGCAGAAGCTGACTGTCGACAATGATGGAGTACGTCCGCCATGAACCTCTAGCAAAATATTTCGAATTTCCGTGGCCGTTTTCTTAACCACTTAGAAGTGTTTATCACTGCACCAAATTAGATTTTATCCGCCTGACTTGCTACACTTAATATACTCTCAAACAATAACTATTCACAGTAAACGTCTGAAATCTTGACAGTTGCCAAAAAAGAGGTTGCTCTTGCCGACCAATGAACCTACTCCAACCTTCTTGTGCCATCTCTTGCCGATTCCGGAAACATTTCAGGTCGCCCTTGTAGTATTGCTAATGAGGTGATATAAAAAATGTCTATACTGTCTTCCTAATCACTCCTTGTGAGCCTACACCACTAATAAATTAATACGTAGATAAAATTTAAAAGCGTTTTCATTGTAGAACCCATAATTTAATACTATTAAATCCCGCGAATAGGTGAATTCTCTTTTTGTAAAACTAAAACACGTTTTAGGTATCCAAGAGAATACTTAGAAGTATAAACGTGACTTCAAATATCCATTAAGACACGACAACATAACGTGCCCATTCCAACGAAATAATAAAATTTTATCGAATTAGACGCGTATTCCTTCGAATTGAATTTTATATCTGACCAATATATATGTAAATTGAGCTCTTCACCTTCGCTATTATAGACATGGGTATAGTATAAAATCTAGGATTCAACACAAAGAGACGGCATAGTATGAAACGTTTGAAATATGAGGAAGTTTTGATCGGCACATCAAAAACATGAAAACTACTGTAGATGTTTGTAATATATTCACTCATTTGTTTTGGCTGGAATTCCCAGTTGGGATTGATGCTCTTTGCGTGTTTACGGAAGAACATAGTCCACTATACGCAATTTCACGTCATTGCGTCAAAGTTTGATATTCAAGTTTTAAATTAAGGACAATCGTAGTATGTAAGGCGCAAAACATAGATAAGGATTGCTGTCTACGACGGCATGAAATTTTATTTAAAGATCTATGCAGGGCATTGAAACTACGATAGCGGGTATAAAGTCTACATATACAACTTGATTTTAAAAAATAAATGTTTAACCAAGTGATATTCCATCCTGGCATTACTCAGTAATATAAATATAATGAGTGTCAGTGCAACATTGTATAAGATTCTAATATAAATTAAAACCATATCTGATGACTTTCGGTGTCTATCAATAGCTGCAATCGTATTGGTCAATGTAAGGCATTAAATTTGCTTTTTTTTTCCAAAATGCACACGTCAGTAAACATTACCCACTTTTTTTCAATGGGTGATATTGCTCCATTTTTACTAGTCAAGTACGTTTAAAGTCAATGGTGATGATATCATTTCCTCGAAACGTTTCCATCATAAGTATAAATCTTTCATGAATCTAAATGCTTACATAATCATCCTGTTTACCAAGCTTTCTTTATCATACGAGGGCGGATCTTTATGCCCCACCCCTCACCTACTTCTAATTGGTTGTTTGATTGACGTTTTTGACATTCGGTCAACTGACATTTCTAGATCATATCTGAATAATATCAATTTAGTATCCCAAGGTGTTATTGTGTTGTGACTAATTATTGAATTGTGCGTAGTGATTGTTTATAAAAGTGGATCCTGTAGAACCTGTGTACCTCCAGAAAAGTGATGCCAACTCAAATTCAGAAAGACATTATGGCAACTATTGGTGAGTCAGTAGTGACGTCGAGATTTTAAATGCGGAAGAACGTCCTGCGAACACCAACATGCCGGCGGTCCTCCCATAACGGTAACAATAGATAAAAACATTAAAAAAGTACACGATATTGCAAGACCGACATTGTGGAAGATACTGGCTTATCATACCGTGTGATGCACAACAGAATACTGAAGAATTAGATCTGAAAAAGATGTGTGCAAGACGGATTTGGATGTCGATATGTGACCATGGATGAATCATGGCTCAAGTAGAGAGTGAGAATATCATGGTATCCCTCCCCCATACAAATTTAGGGTCATGCCGTCTACTGGAAGGTTTTAGCAATCTGTGTTCTGGGATGCTCAGTGAATCTTCCTGACTGACTATTTACAAAAGGGACAGAGCATTGCAGGGGCCTGTTCGATCAGGATAATGCTCAGCATCTTTTTCGACAATAGGCAATGGCAAGATATTTTTGCCCAATCTGTCAAACTAAACTACTACGTGTATGAGCGATGTCATAATTTTTACATACTGGGACATAGAGGGCATCACTAATCAAATGTCAGCAATAAAAGTTAATCTCCATCTATGGTTTCTAAATCCAAAGTTTCAGCGCAATACCTGTATTGTTGTAGCTACCACGAACTGTCAAAGAAAAGACAAAGATTTCCTCTCAGAAAAAGTATAAAATTAATTTTTATATTTCAAAAAATATTTATGTTGTTTTAATATATTAAATGACGATTGTAAGGACAGTCCTTGCAATCGTCATTTGATTATGGCCCTCCAGCCCAAGGAATTAAACCGATTTAGTAAGGTAAGTAGTATGATTAGATTAATTCATGCAGACATCTTATTTCTAACACGGTGTAAAAAGAACCAACAAACACCGGTAATAAGAAATTTATAACTCTTCCTTTTCACCCAACAGTAAAAGGGTTAAGTAAAATTTTCCGACAACTAAACATGAACGTGTCTTTTGTGTCAAAAAACAACTTAAAGAATCTCTTAGGGAATCCCAACGATAAACCGGAGATGATAAAAAAGTCTGGAATATACTAAATCGCATGCAATGATTGGGAGAAAGTTTATATTGGACAAAGAAAAAGGAGTATCGAAACGAGGTTCAAAGAACATATTAGACACTATCGTTTCGACAAACCTGAACTATCAAGCGTAGCAGAGCATATGGTAAAATCCGGACATAAGATTGATTTAAAAATCTGACACTACTTAAAAACGTGAACTCGTATAGAGAATTAGACGCGTACGAAACGGTATATATGAAAAAGAACGGAAACTTATTGAACAGAGAACCACCCCCAATTGCACACTCGAGTTTGATGGATTTATTACCATAGGCCCTGTTAAAGATACGGTTCGCTTTCGGTCCATCCTTTCCCGTAAAAGGCATGAGACCACCTAGTAGATTGTAAATAGTCATATGGTTTAGTAATTTTAGAGCCTGCGTAGAAAATAATTTGCATGTGTGCTACAGTTTTTACTTTCAGTCGGTAACACGGTTGACAATGGGAGCCCACGTGCTCTCGAAACGTTGCGTTCCGCATAATTAATTATATCATTCCTATTCATTGCCAACCTACTAACATTGTTCTTTGGTTGTCAAAATTGTATTTCGATTACCATAAAACAAATACCCATACCAGTATTTTATTTTGTGATTTAGTGATCAGTAGTTTTTCCTACAATCATTTGAACGTAATTTTCGTTAATGACAACATAATGAAGATTTCATATCTAGTATATGTTATTTATGACGCCAAGATGAATATATTAATCAATGGCTTACAATAAACTGTGTGTTGTTTTTATATTCATATGAAAAAAAAACATTTCCATGTATTTATTAAGTATGACTATTTACGTGAAAAAATCATTAATGACACTGAAGAAAAGTTACATAAGGTGAATGTGTTCCTTTCCATAGAATGATTTATAAGTGGTTTACTGTTTTCAAAAGTGGTCATAGATCAAAGATAATACCAAATTTCTAAGGTGTTTATTTACAATAACTTTTCTTGCAATAACTAATAAAGTCCATGTCATTGTAAACATCTTGGGTTAGTTACTTTTTTCACATTACTAATAATCAGCTCTAGCGCAAGAGAGTGGCGCTTAAACGCAACACCCTGTATATACCACATTCACGTGTCCTGAAAGACCTTTCGATAATGTAAGATATTTGCATTTAAAGTTTTGTACTTTCTATTTCCATTCAAGAATTAAATGAAGATAATTGAAAATCTGTGAATTTCAGCACAAATAAAAAAAAATATGTTCAAGTTTCAACATTCTCTACTTACCTCCCAAGTTTCACTAAGATCTGAATTTGAAAGTTTACATTAGCGAGCCTTATTTGATTTATAAAGGAATTGTATAAGAGAAAATATGTATGTTTATTAAAAAATAAAATATGAACAATGAATAACATAATACGTATAATAAATTTTATATTATTTTGAAAAGTAATGCCCTATTTTTGTTTGCGTAAATTTACGCTTGGTCTTTTCTAATGCTATTTCCTGTAGTTTACGGTACCCTAAACTGTTTACATTATCGAATTATACGTGGTGCAAGCTTGTTTATATTACCGGGCGTTCCATTTGATCCTATAGAAGCAATTTTCTGTTTACACGACGTTTCCACTACCGGGTATATACATTGTATTCAAATAATACTGCAGGCACTTAAATGCTCGCCCACGTAAGTCTACTTTACTCTTCACCTTAGGTATTTTACAAACATTGAACAAGAACAAAAGCAAATTCTATTTCTTTGGAAAGTATTACATATATTATTACTACACGTTCGTAACGGTATTACATTTAATGACTGAAAATGAAGAAATAACGCTTACTTAAAAAATTAGGAAAGGTGTGGCCAAGGCTACAAAGCTATAAGCTATGCTCAAATCGTCCAGACTACGTTACACAAGCGGAGCATTCTCCGGATTGATGAGTGGTATAATTTTACATCTAATTAAGCGAAACATAAAGAATGACACTTTAATTTGAATTCGGGTGTCCGTAAGCGGCATACGAATTGTGCAATCACGCCAGGAACGACAATTTCAACGAAACAAAGTCGCTTACAATCGTGTCACACCGTTCTATAATGATTTATTGTTTATTCTTACACGTTTATTAAAACTATAGCGATTCTCAATTCTCGGCGTTTGTAAATAAATCACAATCTGTTGCTTTATTCATAAATGAGATACTACTACGATCTATGATTTGAATATTTTATACGGTAATGACGGGCGCTGTAATAAATGGACCTGGAAGGCAATCTATTCGCTGCGTTAAGTTACGGTGTTATATTTTTATTTCGGTCGCATCTTAATTATAACAAGACTGAAAGTTTAATTAAGCTCATAATCCTACTTTGTATACATAAGAAATTTAATTAAATCCGTGGTTACAATTAATTTTATTTAATTAGTTGAAATTTTCTTGCACAATAATCATATTAATAATACATTATGGCCATGTTATGAAATAATAAACAGCAATAATTACATAATACCGATCAACTTACATACATTTACTAGGTTATTAGGTAATTGTTGGGTAATTTCCTTACTGGTTCGAATCGAGATTGCTATTACTTGCTATAGCATTAGGGAAGATTTTTAAGTGTAGCATGCGTGTATTGTACATTTATTATTATGCACAGAATATAAAATTAAACTTAAGTCAATCATACACTACCGTTCCTAAGTTTGAATGTAGCCAGAAGAAGCTTCCCGCAACTGAGAGTAAAACATCTGCAGACTCGTGCAATTACAACGCAATTTCAACCCGGAAACCTAAATTCTTTAAAAGAAAACAAATACCGCAACAGTCTACAATAACATATAGCTGATATATTACTATGTAGATATGCTTCGAATTTTCTACTACTAATCCTTCGTACAGTAAATATAGTCTTACTGTTTGCTTGTGGGTAAACATTTTGTTGCAGCAGTTGCTCGAATTGAAGCTCAAATTGTTTGCTTCGCACCGGTCCGTTAGTAAGAGCAGATCCCCTTGCAGGAGTAGAATCTCTTCAGTGCTAAATCATTTATAAAGATATTAAATAACGGATGGCCAAATTTCGAATCTTGTGCAATACCTGGAGTCGACAAAAAGTCGGAACGATATGCATCATAAAATACGTCATTCGATCTTCCATCCAAATAGGAGTACATAAGATTTAACAGGATAGGTGTGAATCCAAAGCGACTTAGTGTTTGAAGTAATGTATTATGCTGAATGGAATTAAAAGCTTTGGAAAAATCTATATACGAGGGGAGGTCCAGAAGTTCGTGAAATGGAGGGAATGGAAATGGGGATAGGGGTGCTCGCTAGATGTCATTCTGATTGGCGAGTCATCATTAGTACATAAGTTAAGTTGCAGCCCTATAGCGTCAGTCGTTTACGAATAGTTGCCTGCTAAACAAGTCAATCCGGAAGGAAACTGAAACTATGGAGGAAATTGAACAAAATGGGCCAAAATTGCCTCCTTTACCTCATTGTCGTCGAAAAACTTTCTTCCACGTAAGTCTTTTTTTAAATTGGGGAACAAATAAAAATCACTAGGTGCCAGATCTGGACTGTAGGGTGGATGGACTATTGATTGAAAGCCGTGCTTGTGCAGAGCAGCCATTGCAACTTTGCTCTTGTGAACCGGCGCATTGTCTTGCAAGAACAACACACCCTTGGTCCATTTTCCTCGACGTTTTTCCTTGATGGCCTCCTTTAATTTTTCTAATATCGCTGCGTAATATTCTCCGGTTACGCTCCTACCTTTTTCTTTGTAATCAATCAATAATATACCCTCACAATCCCAAAAACAGTAGCCATCAACTTTCCAGCCGATTCTGACACTTTGTCCTCTTTTATGCCATTGCATGGACTCCTGTTTGGACTCAGGCTCAAAGTGATGAACCCATATTTCATCTCCGGTAACAGTCCGCCCCAAAATGTGTGCAGGTTTGTCTCCACACAACTCCAAAAATTGTTTGCGCTGCTGTTTCTGCAGCGGCGTGAGCATTCTCGGTGCCCATCTGACTTTTGTCATACTTAGGTGGTCATCTAGGATACGCAAAATGGTGGTATCTGATACTCCAACTAATGCAGATAATTGTTTTTTCTTCAAACGGGCATCTTGCGGTAGACATTTTTGCACTTTTTCGACTATGTCTGATGTGGTGGCCTCAACTGGCCGTCCAGAGCGGGGGTCGTCTTCAATCGACTTGCGACCATGTTTAAAAAGACCATGCCACTTATAAATCATTGATTTACTAGGGCGCTGTTCCCCATAAACGGTTTCCATTTCATTCAATATGGTTTGAGCGTTCTTTCCTTGCTTTGTAAGGAACTTTATCACAGCACGGTGTTCAATTTCCTCCATAGTTTCAGTTTTCTTCCGGATTGGCTTGTTTAGCAGGCAACAATTCGTAAACGACTGACGCTATAGGGCTACAACTTAACTAATATACTAATGATGAGTCGCCGATCAGAATTACATATAGCGAGCGCCCCTATAGCCACTCCATCCCCTCCATTCCATGAACTTCTGGACCTCCCCTCGTAGAATAGAATCATTAGTATGTCAGAATCTTTGAAAATATTTAGAATTTTTATACGTTATATAAAGTTCGTTAGGATAATCAATCGCTACACCAGTTCTCAGAAAGAAGAAGTAATGAGATACTAAAAGCGTCAATTATATTTTTAGGTGAGTACTTCAGTATTTACTGAATCTCATAATGTCCAATATAAAGCGATTAAATCTCTTAGCATTCCTTAAAAAGTCGTCAAATAAGTGGTTTACATTAAATAATCTTACATAACTCCCGGCAATTATTAAATCAAAACGTAACAGTGTGCGCGCCGACATCGGAAAATAATTGCGAAGAATTTCATGCTGCGTAATGCTATTGAGACGACTATCCTCTCACATAAGACCAATCGAAAAGCGATGCCTTTCTAGGAACAGAAATAATGTTCGAGAAAATATCACCTCCATAATAGATTCTCCGGTATACGGTTGACTTTTAATGATAATAAGGCATTAATTGATTTCCAAAGCGTCGTATACAGAACGAGCATGAAGTTTTTCACCTAATAAAGGCTATTATCGTGATGTTTCTAGCGAAAGAAATCATTGTAAGTGCGTTCCGTGTGGAGCAGTAATTTCCTTCTAACGTCTATTTCTACATTAAAATATCTTAATACAATAAAGCGCCGTAGCAACAATAAAACTTTCTCTCGAACGTTCAAATATCCCATATCTTAATGTGCAATAACAGATAATAACACACCTGTAAGTACATAGTAGTAGGATTAAAAAAATATTGTATTTCCTTTGTTCAATTGACATTCCCTCGGCCTAAATTCAGATAAAATTATCCAGATAAAGGATTATGTACGCATGCACCTTATATGGAAGTATAATTTCATGAAATGAGTACTCATTCAAAAATGGATTTACTAGGAAGTGTAGCTAATTTTAAAATACATAGGTAGTTGATCCATTTTATGCAACCAACAAGGAAAGGTGTTCAACTCGAAAATTCAGAATTGAATGAAACTTGGGGGGTGAAGTTGCAATTTTCTATTCCTCCCTAATTATGTTATTTACGTAGATTTTTCTAAAGCTTTCGACTGCATTAATCACGAGATGCTACTACAAAAAATGGATAAATTTGGTTTTGGTGTGGGTTTCCTGACGTTGATTGAGTCTTACCTTACTGGAAGGGAGTGTTATGTCTGCTACAATGGTTATTCCTCTACGCCGTTTTCTCCAACATCAGGTGTTCCTCAAGGTTCAAATCTCGGACCACTTCTCTTCAATTTTTATATGAATGATTTACTATCTCTGTTTACGTGTCACGTCTTAGCATACGCAGATGACGTAAAGATATTTAATACTGTTGGTAGCATTTTCGATTGTAAACATTTGCAAGACAATCTTCTTCGCATTAATACTTGGAGCAAGGTCAATTATCTCCCTCTGAACATCAACAAGTGTACTGTGGTTTCCTACAATAACACTCACACTACTTTACACTATAACTACCAGATTAATGATGCAGCCATACCACGCAATATCAAAACTTTGGATCTTGGTGTTTTGTTTGATAATAGACTGTCATTTACGGAACATATTTCGTCCATGTGTTCATCTGCTTCCAAAACTCTCGGTTTTGTCATGCGTTCTTGCAGGCATTTCTCAGACTTAGGTGTAATGAAACGTTTATATTATGCCTACGTTCGTTCTAAGCTTGAATACGCCTCCATTGTTTGGTATCCTCGTTATTTACACCAAGAGCTTATGATCGAACGCGTTCAAAAGAAATTTCTAAAGTATCTCTCCTTTCGAATGGACAACGTGTATCCTGCAAGAGGTATCGAGTATTATAGCTTACTTGTTGAGCATGGTTTTCTATCTCTTGCTGACCGAATGTAAACGTAACAGTGTGGAGTTTCTTTACAGGATCCTGAAAAATACTATCGACTCGCCAGCCCTTCTAGCGCAAATAAACTTTACCGTACCTACTCATCATACTCGCTACTATAATATATTTCAAGTACCTAGAGCTAATACCAACATTTTGCTTAAGGCACGTCTCAGTCACATGGTGAGGAACGCAAACAAACGGGATCTGGAGCCATTTTTGTGAGTCTTTCTTTTTTCTTTTGTTTCATTATTATATACATTTTCAGCATGTTATTATTGTAGGCAACACGATTTTAATTATTTTATTTTAAATAAGAATTGTATTGTAATTTGTCCTGTAATTGGCCCTTGGGCTGTTGGGCAATAAAGGATTATTATTATTATTATTATTATTATTATTATTATTATTATTATTATTATTATTATTATACCTAATTTATAATTTTACGTGTCCTACAGTAGTTACCATTCAGCAGACGAATTAATTATATCGGGTGTGCCACGGGGTTCCAATTTAGGCCCTTTGTGTTTCTTTTATTCATCAACGATATCACTCATCCTGTGGATTGCGAAATGTTTGCTGGTAATAATAATAATCTTCATTAGCCCAACGATAATTTTCACTTACCGGACCACATACAATACCATTTCAAATCGAAACCCATATACAGTACATTTCATAAAAATTAACATAAACAAATATTCTATGGGTGTATTCTATTGAAATTGATGACCATATGGAACATAGGCGATTTGGCCAAGATGTTTGTATTGTACCTACACGTCACGAGAAAATCGAGCGATCCTGTGTAACGTTGAGTTCCGAGTACCACGGAACTCAACGTAAGCTAATAACGATGGTGAATCTATTTCATTAAATCACAGGTTAAACAAAAATCTTGCACTGTTTTTATTGCGACGATCTTCTAATGAATTAAAATTATGTTGCTTTAGTAACGTTGCATAGTCTGCACCACGATCAGGGTAAGCACCTCTGGCCTTATAGCTAGGGTATTTGAGAAATCGCTTTTGTACACGTTCAATTGAAATCACCCGATACGTGTAGTAAGGATACCAATTTACGTCGAACAAGAATATAGTACAGAGTCCTTACCACTGATATATCATGAGAGGCGTGACAAGTTCTTATTAGAAAGCCCAAAGATTTCGATGCAGAGAGACATACATATAGCAAATATACGATCAGAAAAGCTTAGTTTTGTATCAAAAGGTACTCCCAAATCCCTCACTTTTTCTGTTCTTGTAATGAATGTAGAATCAAGAGTGTAATTAAAAATAATTGGATTAGAGAGATCACTAAACATTTGCGAATATTTAGAGATTTGCCATTCAAAGTACACCAATCATTAATCGGGGTAAGGTAAGTCTGCAACTTAACGCAATCAACTAGAGAATCGATAACATCCTAGATTTTAAGATCATCCGCATATGCTAAAGCCTCACATTGTAATTTATCGAGCAAATCGTTCAGAAAAGTATTAAATAAGAGTGGTCCGAGGTTAGAACCCTGCGGAACTCCAGCTAGATTCTGAAGCGAGTGGACAAATAACTATTATAGAGAACGTAACCACTCGTTCCAAAGAGGTAAGATGAAATTAATTTTACCAACGAAAGGCAGAAACCAATACCTTCCAATTTAGCACAAAGTAAGTTATGATTAATGGGATCAAAAGCAAAGTCAGTATAGACAACATCGACCTGTCCTCGCTGGTCCAACGTTCCAGATATATACTATGCTAAGTTGGTTACAGTGGATCTACCTGACATAAATCCGTTTTGATGGATTGACAAAAATGGTTTAACATTAAAATAAATATTATTATATAGAATATGTTCAAATACTTTTGTAAAATTAGCTAAAATGTTTATAGGTCTGCAATTCATAATGTTAGCCCGGTCACCTCCCTTAAATAGCTGATTGTCTCTTATACAACCTCATACAATGATTGTTTGAAATTGTAGAAAAGCCTGGAATTGGTGTCTGGTTAGTGCATCTCAAACAGATTCAATTTAAATATATTGAAGTATAAAGTATTTACCTTCAATGGGAAAAAGTCACACTAGCGTACTAACTTGTTGCACTAGAATTAAAGACATTGTGGTAATAATTCATGCTCGACTTGATTTCAATGCCCATGTTACAGAAATTGTTTCTTCTGCTACAAAGACAATGGGTGACGATTGCAAGGACTGTGTGGATGTACAATTCACAGGTATAGCAGTAAACTCCACTCACACAAATTTATTAATTATGCGGAACTCAGCGTTTCGAGAGCACGTGTTACCGACTGGTCGGTAACACGGTTGACAATGAGAGCCCACGTGCTCTCGAAACGCTGCGTTCCGCATAATTAATAAATTTGTGTGAGTGGAGTTTACTGCTATACCTCTGAAACACAATGGGTTTTTTATTGCGCAACACCAGGACGTTTACTAACTCATTAAAAGCGTTATGTCTTTTCTCTTGTGCGTTCTAAACTTGAGTATGCCGTAATTGCATGGTGTCCGTATTATAATGTTTACATATAAAAGCCATTGCAAATATTCAAAGGCGTTTTCTTAAATGGTTATGGTTTAAACAAAATAACATCTACCCTCGCACAGGTTTTGCATAAAACATTATCGGACTCCTTTTCAGTAACACATTTAGAAGCTAGACGCAGTAATGCCTATCTCTCATTTTTATACAAATTGTTCAATAACAAACCTGATCCTTCCTTCTTTTTAAGCAAGCTAACTTTTTTGGTTCCATAACCTTCTGCCAGATGTCATCCAACATTCTATGCGCTGTCGAGATACACTAACTTGATCTTCAGGTCGCCTGTGACGCGAATGTGTGACATCTATAATCGCATATGCCCTAATTGCGACATATTTAATACTTTTTTTGGATGTTAACATCGGCAGCCTTGATGAACGGAATGTTTTGTTTATTTTTCGTTAGAATTACCATTCTTTAACGTCTTTACTTTAAGTTTATTCGCAGTTAATAAAATGTAGTAAAAAGTAAAATGAGTTTTTTTTTAAATTTATTTACGTGTCCGAACCAATATGGACGGTAGTGTACATAAGTATATAAGTTATTCAGAGAAGAGAAGAAAGGTATCTGTATAACTCGGAAAGCATACTACATCAACAGTCGTTCTTCTTCCTTATTGAAAAAAAAAAGTATCGAACGATACGTTTTTATCTCGTGTTGACACTGAAGATGATGTATTACCTACAGAGATTTCGCCGAGGCTGACGTCGCGAACATCCTTTTGCGGAAATATTATTTTCCTTTTGACATTTATCTCGGCGGCGAGAAAGAAAGAGGTTTTACGCAAACAATAATAGCGCACAGATCGTCTAAACGTATTCGTTCCAGTTGCGTTGCATTCTCTGCCGTAACCGTGCTGTAACATAAATCACAACGTGTAATAACTGTAATTTATATCTGTATATGTTACTAAGCGAATACGGTTACACGTACTTCTTTTTTTTTTTCGACGATTATACGTATATTTATTGCATATGCAAGTGTAGAAATACCTTTTTCTTATTATATTGGTCGCGGTGTTTTCGATAGGTGAGTGTAAACGAACAGTTGATAGCCTTGACAAGGACGTTGGTGAGGGCGTTCGTGCACACCGATCCCCACCTTTCGACTCGGCTTTTTTTATATGGCACGCTTGACTTCGATTTCTAATGGAGGTTTTAGTGTTATGCTCTACCTCTAACTGTTTCTAACAATGGCATTATCTAATAAATTTATATTGACACCTACTTAAGCACAAACCTTCACGTAGTTTGATAGGTATATGTATTTTTTCTTGGGGAATTTAGAATAACAATGTGGAACCAAATACAGTCCCTGTCCATTTTATAAGGGCCACCTTATAAATTTAAGCTTTTGTGTGTTTCCAACACGATAATTTATAAATGCAAGTACAAAATTCATGAATAGGGTTTACAGTACCTATCAAAATGTGTTCCCTAAACATCTTTCTAAGAAATTGAGAAAGTGCCAACTTAAGGACCTCTTGCCTATTATTATCCCCCTCATGAGTCGTTCTGTACTGTATACAAGGTGGATAGAAACAAGGTTAAAAGACACAGTAATTGTGTTTATGTAACAACGTTACAAGTTATTGCTTGTATGAGCTTTATATTTCTTCGTTATGGATAAATAAAGGACATGTAAATGAGAAAAAACTACATATTAAGGCACTATTGGGTGTAGGAGTGTAACATGGGCTGAAAAGTCCCGGGCCTAACACATAGATGACGCTAGTTTTATTGCAGTCACCTTTCTCTCAGTTAGTACTAACCTTCAAAAGACAGCTGTTAAAATTTCATGATATTCTATTCATTAGTTTGTGAGTTATTGTGCTAAGAGTCACGCTACTTTTGTTATTTTCAAAACAATGGATCAAAAACAATTTCGTGTTTTAATTTTACACTGCTTCTTAATGGGAAAAAAACCGCTCGAGCGAAGCAATGGCTTGAAAAGTGTTATGGGGACTCCGGTTCTTCAGAAACAACAATAAAACGTCGGTTTGCTGACTTCAAACGTGGTCGTAGAGACACCGATGATGCAGAACGCAGTGGACGTCCAAATGAGGCGGTAACACCAGAAAACATCAAAAAAATCCACAAAATCGTTCTGAATGATCGAAAAGTGAAGTTGCGTGAGTTAGCTGACATCGTAAAGGTATCAAAAGAACGTATTGGCTTTATATTGCATGAGCATTTGACTATGAGAAAGCTCTGCTCAAGGTGGGTGCCGCGTTTGCTCACTGTTGACCAAAAACGAGAACGTGTTGATGATTCTGAGCAGTGTTTGGCCATGTTTAAACGTAACAAACCGGAATTTTCGCGTCGATATGTGACAATGGATGAAACATGGATCCATCACTTCACTCCGGAATCAAAACGATCGTCATCTGAGTGGACAGCAACTGGTGAACCTCGTCCAAAGCGTCCGAAAGCTCAACAATCGGCTGGAAAGCTTATGGTCTCGGTATTTTGGGATGTGCGTGGTGTAATATTCATCGACTATCTTGAGAAAGGAAATACCATCAACAGTGAATATTATATAGCGTTATTGGAGCGTTTGAAGACCGGTGAGGGAAAAATATCCACTACAACTACCGGAACAGCAATTTGAGGCAAGAAAGGGATAAATCGAGATGACCGACGTATCCTGCAACTAGCAACTGAAAGCCGAGGTTTATCCGCCAAAGAAATAGGAAATGCAATATCTCAATAAGGAGTGTAAATACGTTTCTTATTATATATTTTAACAAAATCGCTATTTTAGTAGGTGGCGCTAATAAATTGGACAGGGACTGTAAATGTAAATTCAAACTAAATTTTATGGAGCAAGCAGTAAAAAGTTGCCTCGCTAACATTAATCTATTAAGTATTCAGCTAAACAAGATTGATATAGAAGTAGGTGTAAAATTTTCGCATAACGTAGAAAAAAATCTAGCAGGCATTGGTAGTAGTATTTTTATAGATTTTCGCTTCAAGGTTATGTAGGATAGACAAAAAATTCGTTCCTTAAGATCCGTTATGAATGTACAAAATACATTGGTCGCCATAAGATTCGCAGCAAATTTTGTAACTTCTTGTGAAGATTTTACATTCAACACTAGCCAGCACCTCCAAAGAATTAGCCATTTAAACTATGAAGATATAAAATCGCCTATCCGCAAGCTACTAGGGTGAGACTTATAATCAATAGAGACCAGATTATATACAAAGTACAAAAATTTAATTCAATTTATTTATTATATTTTACTTCTATTTGTAGATGTCTTACACTGATTAAAGTTAATTAACGCTAATTAACTCTCTAAATTAATCAATTTGAAAGCAATCTGAAACAGCATCTGACACGAAGTATTTTTTATTCCATACAAACTATATCTTTTCTTTTTTCATCATAAAAATGCACCCATTTAGAAATCAAGAACCATTCACTGAGTTTAATTTCTAAATGTTGTTTATTTTACTTCCGTAGACGATTTCACAATAAGGACCTTCCAACGTATTTGTTTGAGTGTCAAAAATACTTCTGTCTTTTCTAAGTCTCGTTATAATAGGTGACCATGGATTCTCGTCAATCCTCGTATTGTATTAAGTACGAGGTAGAAACGTTATTGGTTATTGGCACTCCCAAAATTCGGGAATCCCCTGTTGCACTTTCACTTTCATACTTAATATGTTCTTATCTGTTTGACCTTACTTTCTAAGGAAGCTCAAAGCGATGTAAAAAAGAAAAGACATATTTTTTTCTATAGACAGTCGAAAGTTAATTTGAAATATGTTTGCACATTTGTTACTGAAAGGAAATCGTGAAATTTTTTATGGATTTTAACTTAATTAGTTTTCTGCTTTTATTAATTATGCAGCACAATATTTACTGCACTGTTTTTGTACATATAAAACTGACAATAAATAATGTTGATTGCATCAGAGATTCTTACCAAATGGAAGTGATATGGATTGATTTAGTAACTCTGTGGGAAATATCTTTATAACCATACAGCGTAAATTTGTAATAAATAAGTGTTGAAAGCCATAAAATTTCCGCTTTCACTCACATATTAAAATTACAGCTGAATATTGTATTTAACGTAATTTCTTGTTAATATATCTGAGTATTGAGACTAATATAGAGTCTCGGAAAGGAGAGGCAGCTTTCAGCGCCGTGCTGAGAATATCATGGAGGGGTAAAGCGCGCGGCACGGAGAATCGAGTACCCGTATCAAAGCACGCTTGTTTAGTATTATTCGACTGGTCGTTGTGTGAAAATGTGGTATTTAGGTACGTTTCGGAAACGGCGTCTTTAGAATAAACTAGAAAACGTAATAGCGAGTATCCCGGATTTACAATACGAATGCGATAAAATTAAATATGTAAAGCCGGAACAGTAAAGTGTGAACGCAACCTAAAATGTATAAAATACTGTTTTGCAAACGATACAGCGAACAATTATTATTTGAAATAGGTGTTTGTTTTATTCTATGTAATATACCGTTCGCTTTACTAGGCCAACAAGCATTTACCACCTTCTGGAGCAAGTATTCGGATTATACACTACTAAGTCGGACATCCTTAAGAAACTTTATGCCATCTGTTCGTGGCTTGGTTGAAAGAGGAATTAAAGCAGAATTGAAAGATAAAAGATTGTGGTTATGTGTGGACGAAACAACCCATCGGGAAGAGTTTGAGGGACATACACCCAACCTTACTTGCTTCCAAAAGACTTGCAAAATATACTGTTTCCATCCGAGACACGCCAAAGCCAGAAGAATATAGTCAGGTAAATTGTGATTTAGAAAGTATTCGCAAGAACTACTACGGACTAGCGGAGGGAATTAATAAAATTACAAAATGATTCGATGTCGTTTGTGGATTCCAAATTGTGGATGATGTTCACGCCTATGTACATCGGAAGACGTAAAAAATAAAAGTGTAATACGAAAATTAGTGTGTTATTACAAGGATTCAGATTTAACTTGTCACAAGGAGCACTTTAAATTTGCAAATATAACATCAGTCGATGTGCAACGGTCCTTTTCGTCATTAAAAAATATTTATTTCGCACGCTGCAGTCATTTGACTGAAACAAATGTGCAAAATTATTATTAATGATTCTAATTTTCAATAGATACCACCCAGTTTGTGTTTTCATGGAAACTTCTTGAAACAGCAAGGGTTCCAGCACGCTATATAATGTATTTTTTGTCACTATTTCTTGTGTAAACATTCCTGCGTCCGCATCGCCTATACTCACTCATCAAGGTCACGTTCATAAATGATGCGAATACGTAAACGTTACTGAACACTCCCCTTGATACGGCAGCTTGGCCTCTCTACGTTGTTCTCCGCACTGCGCTGTAACTTACCCCATTTTACCGAGACTAGTAATAACAGACCCCGTTAGTTGTGAAATTCCGTCCGGTGATTAAATTTGATATCCAAGAGAATATAACGTGGTTCCGGTACCAGGTTATCATCGCCATTTTTCTATTTTTGTTATATCTATTCATGATTTAAATAAATTATCTACTTTTCAATAAAATGTATTCAATTCAAGATAAATATATATGAAGAAAGTTTTATTATTTTTCTCTTCATAGTAACTTTATTGAAAAAAGAATAAACTATAAGTACTGGTGACGATTGCAAGGACTGTGTGGATGTACAATTCACAGGTATAGCAGTAAACTCCACTCACACAAATTAATTAATTATGCGGAACGCAGCGTTTCGAGAGCACGTGGGCTCCCATTGTCAACCGTGTTACCGACTGAAAGTAAAAACTGTATCACACATGCAAATTATTTTCTACGCAGGCTCTAAAATTTCTAAACCATATGACTATTTACAATCTACTAGGTGGCCTCATGCCTTTTCCGGGAAAGGATGGACCGAAAGCGAACCGTATCTTTAACAGGGCCTATGGTAATAAATCCATCAAACTCGAGTGTGCAATTGGGGGTGGTTCTCTGTTCAATAAGTTTCCGTTCTTTTTCATATATACCGTTTCGTACGCGTCTAATTCTCTATACGAGTTCACGTTTTTAAGTAGTGTCAGATTTTTTAAATCAATCTTATGTCCGGATTTTACCATATGCTCTGCTACGCTTGATAGTTCAGGTTTGTCGAAACGATAGTGTCTAATATGTTCTTTGAACCTCGTTTCGATACTCCTTTTTGTTTGTCCAATATAAACTTTCTCACAATCATTGCATGCGATATATTGGACTATATATGAAAAAGAACGGAAATTTATTGAACAGAGAACCACTCCCAATTGCACACTCGAGTTTGATGGATTTATTACCATAGGCCCTGTTAATGATACAGTTCGCTTTCGGTCCATCCTTTCCCGGAAAAGGCATGAGGCCACCTAGTAGATTGTAAATAGTCATATGGTTTAAAAATTTTAGAGCCTGCGTAGAAAATAATTTGCATGTGTGATACAGTTTCTTCTTTCAGTCGGTAATACGGTTGACAATGGGAGCCCACGTGCTCTCGAAACGCTGCGTTCCGCATAATTAATTAATTTGTGTGAGTGGAGTTTACTGCTATACCTGTGAATTATAAGTACTGGTGTATAATTGGTTGTCTGATATGCTTTATAGTTGCACAAAGGAAGCATGTGAGAACTTGAAACCTAAATTCCTTAATTTATTTTTTAATCTTTATTAGTCATGTGTCCAAAAGGTCAAATATACACATTGTCAGAAACTAATAATACGTAATAATAATAACAAATAGCAAGTAATTTAAATCTAGCTAATCCACATATCTAATTTGATTACGGCAACGTGGAAAAACGTTACTTTATAAAAATTTGCTACAAGAGGCCTTTACCGTATTTTACATGTGCTGGCTTCCTATAATGATGCAATGCCATTGCAATATAACATTGAATTAAAACAACCACGTTCATTCTTCGTGGTATCAAAGAAGTTAAAATTAGCATAACGTATCCATACGATAACATATCTTCTCCATACCGAAAATCCACGTCTCAAGGAATGCACTTGTATTATTTTGATAACTTCGAATACTCTAAATATAAAGGCATATCATCTTCTTTTAATAACGTTTCGTATTTGGTAATACAACTTTTATTGTATTTGAGTAAGTCGTTTCACGTGCTACTTTGATCCTAATAAATCAAATAACTTTTCCTGTTACTGACGTTACTTACAGTACAATAACTACTCCAGAAAATATTTGGGTGTGCGAATATTTTATTGACAAAATATACATTGCTTTTCATTACGAGGGTGACCTGAAATGTTTCCGGAATCGACAAGAAAAACACGGTATTGGTGTGGCTTTTTATTTTTTCGATGTGGTCTCGTCGAAGATCAATTTTTCAAACAATGCTTGAGTCTCTTCAAGTCATCGGAAAAGTAGGATGTTCAGAGGTCTGCAAAACATTTGAGACGAATCTCTTTCCTCCCAGCGATTTTTTCAGCTTTAGGAATAGCTTCTCCAACAAGTTATGATGATCAATCAGGTCAAAAGCACGGGAAAAATCAGTATAAATAACATCCAGTTGACCACTCCCATCCACGGTTTCAGCTATTGTTTGAGAAATCTATGCCAAGTTAGTTACAGTAGATCTATTTACCAAGAAGCCATGCTGAGATTCAGAGAGATATAATTTAATACCATAAGAAACACGTTTATAAATTAAGACTTCAAAAACCTTCGCAAAAGAAGAAATTGTAGCCAGAGGTCTTTAATTGCCAATATTGAAACTATCTTTACTTTTCATATATCAAGAAACATACACGTGTGTAGAACTAGATTAAACATTATCCATAGAGGAGTGGCAAAGGTAGTAGCGCAATGCTTCACATGAAAGCAAGGAATGTTATTGTCACCAGCTGTAAATTGGTTCCTTTAAAGTTTTGATGTATTGTATTACTTCCTCTATCGAAACAGGCTGCAAATACAATGGTGGTAAGCTGGAATCAATATCTGGAAGATGAGATTCCAAAGACTCAGGGGAGAACCAATAATGGACAACCAAGTTAACATTTTGGTGACTCGTAAGAAATAACCAAATGGTTGGGGATAAATCAAAGTATAAGTTGTAATAATTTGCTTCATGGTAACTATACCGAATGTTATTATTGGAAGGAAAATGAAATACAGTTTGGTATTAGGTAAAGTAATATCTTAGAGCGGCGTGATGATTATTTTCAACTAACAGAGGGAGAATATCTTGTAAAACTACTACTCCAGAATCAAATTTAGACAAAACTAAATCTAAAGTTTATATGAGTAATACTCGTGATACGCATTAATAACGATAATAAGGTTATAAAATAAATGTTTTTGCGGGCATTAAACTGGTGCACCTAAAACGAAAAAAATGTCACGGCCACAATAATTAACGCTTACAAATAAAGGTCATCTAAAAAAGAATTATTAAATTAAATTACTTAACATGCATAATACCGATAACGAGATATCTTTATAGCTCACGGATGGATCCTAAAACGGACGTAAATAAAATGCAATGCGAATTCGTAGCGCCCGGGTAACGAAAGGTCAACAAACGATAGAATTCAATTCTGTTATCGCGCGATTTAGGCGTATTTATCTACGTATGTAAATGCACGACGGATTAATCGCGGCTTTCGAACTAATTGCACGTTAAAAAGAACAAATACCCCTTTGGTGCGAAAAAAGAAGGTTTATTATCGTCGACAAACGTGAAACAAACAAGATAGTCACTATCGTCGAACCGACTATAAAAATAGCGACGTACAAACGTTCGTAATTAATATTTATACCAAATAAATAAATATTCATGTCGCTCTTATACGTACTCGTATGCAAATAGGTTCAAATACGTGACGGTATCGCTATCCATGCAAATAAAAAGTACCTCGATATACTACAATTGCCACAAATAGCAATACGTTATCGTTAGCGAAAGTTGCAGTGGGAATTAAACAGGCATTGACGACTTTAACGCTGATACTTGTTGACACAATCTTTTTCTAAAAAAACGTATACTACCGCCCAAGGGAGAATGTTATACAATGATTTAATTTAATAAGCTTTATTGCATTCAACGATGATAATCTTAATAAATATCTATCTTAAATCTATATACAACTCAAATAACGACATTATTACGAAGAAAAGAATTATTTAAGCACTTTATGGCCCGGAACAATCATCAGCTTGCTCTAATCTACTTATTAGATAAATTGTATCGATGGGACCAAGCAGGTAAAGATTTCATTGTATCCCATCTATTTCTTTGGGCTCGAACGTTTATTGCGATTATCAAACTCACAACAGTTGTTAAGGACTTAACATTGTTTTTTGTGTTTTGTAAGTTTTTTACTATTATGTATTTTATCTTCTTTGCATTATTATTTTCATTTAGAATATTATTTTATTTTCATTTTTATATTTATTTATTTTCATTCTTATATTTATTTATTTTGCTCTCTTATATCCAATTTTATTTTAATATGTATGTACATTACGCATTGTATATGTATGCAAGTCAGCCATTCGCATTATGCTAGCTAAAACTGCCTAATTAGAAATCATTCACTGCAACGTCGTCGGATATGTAATGGGAGTTTTCTTGAAATTTAAGGTACACAAGCATAGGCAGTCGTCTCCCGCGCGACAGTCGAGGTATTAGCGATCGTGCACTCTCGGTCACCTTTCGTGCCTCGTCGTAACGTGTACAGTAACGTCGTCGTAAGTTTATTAGAGATTTCTAAGTTTTTCTAGTTTTGGCGGGAATCGTCGAGGACGTTGTCTATACATTTATTTCTGGCGGGAGTCATTTGGTACGTCGTCGGACCACACGTATAGATTTTTTTAATAAGTATAAATTCTCGATTTTCTATCATCGTACGTCGAGGCTACTGTGTCCATTGTCGTCTATACAGATTTTTAGTCTTCAGTTAAGTTTGTGTCGCAAATTATTTTGGTGAGATTGTCGGCGCGCATGTATAGACCTCCTCTACAAGTACGATCACTCCGCTTCTTGCTGACGGTCGTTGCGGCCGCAGCGCCCGTTGTCTTTTGTACGTTTGTTCGGTCCTTGTCGTATCGGGACTTAGAAATTTTTCATTTAGTTGCTCGTCGTAGCGGACGAGTGTCCCGGACCAGTTTTCTTATGTAATGTCGGCATCATCGCTCCGTTTTACTTGTCGGTGCACAGTTCGCACATTTGCTGGTTACTGGATTTTTCCCTTCTTTGGGGCGCAGTAGTAAAGAGCTAAAGATTGCACATAGCGTAATATTTCAAACGAGAACGCCTGGGTAGCTGTGACATTACTTTTGTATTGAGATCGGCTATTATCGCTACTGTCGCCCTCGACCAGGCGTTCAAGCTCTAAGAGATAGGGTGGGTTCCCCTATAAATGTGAATATAACAAACGTATTTGGTCAAGTACAAATACATGCCAATAATACAGGGCCAAGTCCCTTAGGCAAATTTAAAACAAGGAAAGTATATTAGGCTCCCGGAAAGGGACATATAAATGAGCATAGCACCGAGGTGCGCTTATAAATTTAAGAAATAAATAGGGTTGGCTCCTATAAAAAGGTAGTGGTGCATGCAAACAGATAGAGGCATTAGTACATGCCTCTGACAAAGCTTCAGCGGAAGCATATAAGAGTTTAACCTTTTAAACAGAATTAAGACATAGCGTTGCAACGTACATGCTGAGGCATTACTTTATGTTGCTACCAATGAAAATACATATACAAATGCTAATGTACATTACATGTATAAGAGAGCTCGAATAACTGCAATTATTGCAAATCTATATATCTTACGTACATCGTACATGTACATAGGCAAGAGTGGAAACCGTGTAACCATTTCATTTTTAAATATATTTTTTTGCGCATGCGCATTGAGTTTCGCTGTACAACCTTTCCTTTAGTAAATAAGCCAACATACTCTATAAGTAAGTATTGGTCAAGTAATTTAGGAAATTACGAGCAGGCTACAGCGGCGTTGTTCTTCAAACCAGGAGAACGTAACAACAGTTCAGTTTCAATATTATTGCTTTCGCTAGTAGAGTAAGCGAATAACACTATCCGAAATGCCTCGAAGTAAATCAGTAGGTGTCGCTAAACGCATAAAAAAGCTTTTGTCAGCAGGCAAATAATCGAAAGTAAAATACGTCATTCTCCGATATCAAGGCATAGGCTACTACAACCATAAAGTACGAGAAATCGTGGGAAGTTACCTGCAGGACGAAACTTCCCAAACTCCGGTGTCCGTCCTTGTTCGACTCCAAAGTATTGCTGTCAACAGAAGTTAAATAGCGAGGTGTGATTTTGGAGTCCAAATTGACGTCCAAACCACACCTGAAACATGCTACAAACAAAGCCACAAAGGCCTTTTGCACCTGCAGAGGAATGTTTGGTCGAACGTGGGGCCTAAAACCAGCAATGGTTCACTGGCTGGATATGAGAGTTATAGTACGAACTATAACTTATTCATCGCTAGTCTGGTGGCACAAAGCCAATCAAGGCTACGCGGTCAAGATCTTTGGCAAAGTCCAAAGAATTGCTTGCTTGGGCATTACGGGGGCCATGGCCTGGACGGCCTACAGAGTCAAATGTAGCGGGTGCAAGGTATTCTCTGGCAAGTTCGGAGACCACACCAGCATCTTCAACTACATCGAATATACAGCACCGAGGACCGACAAAATTCTGCCCGTGTATAGCTTTGCTGGGGGATGCAATATAATAATTCCCAACGGCGAAACAATAAAGGCACGTGCAAGTCGAGACGGGGAATTTCCCGTTGGTTTGCGGACGCCTCGCCTTTCATGCAAGATAACGATCCGAAACACACAACCAGATTTCAACCCTAATTGAATTACTGTATAATGAAAAGTTCGAAATATCGGTCCTACTTCCAACAAACAGCAACAAGAATGGAACAACATCTCAGACGAACACCTCAAAGAATTCAAAGTGAAAAGAAATCGAAAGTGTGCAAAAGGTGGATTGTTTGAGAAAAATAATGTTTTAGAATTTTGTTAACAATGAATAGGAAAAATATAAAACTTTTCGTTAAATTTTTATTGCTGTTATTTTTAAGAATAATTTATTTCTTTAGTATTAAATGCCTTTTATTTTTTTGATTTTTTAAATTTTTGTTATTTGGTCAAACTTATATGGTCGTGTAAATGTTTAGTATTCAAATTTGACAGAGAAAACACTGACACGCTATTACTCATTAAAAGAATTACCACTACATGACTCAATGTCCTTTTGCCAAAGTGACAACAATTTTTGTATGCCACTTTTGTACAACTCTTCATGGGTTTTGAATCAAAAAATTGATGAAGTGCATTTGTTGCATCAACTCGAGGTTTCAACTGTCTACGCCTCATACAGCTAGAGACAAAAGAAGGTAACCATCACTTGCAGAAGTGTCAGTAGAATATGGAGGATGTGCTTACATTTCCCAACAATGTTCAGACATTTTTTCCAGGATTAATCTTGCGATATGCGTTCTGGTGTTATCCTGTAAAAATATATTTTTCGATTTACCAAAGAAGGCTGTTTTTAGATAGGTGTTGCTTGTACTTGCTCAAGCACTTCCCAATACAAGTCCCCTTTCCAAAAATTCATAATGGACTATTCTGGTTTGCCGTCTTTGCTCATTCTGTTGCAAAAACTGCTTCACAAGGAAGTTTGGACATGTATCAACGTAATTGAAAAGAGTTTCTGCGACAATACATCACAGTTGGTGAAACATGGTTTCGTTACTACATTATGACCACTGTTTACTCAGGTATTGTTTTTATTATGTGCTTGAAAGAGAGAAGAAGAATCGCAGGTAAGTATTATGTTGCATTGTTGGTCAGATTTTACGAAGAAATTGATTAAGAACGCCTTCATTTGATGGAGGGAAAAGTACCTTTACACTATCACAAACTACCCCCGAAAATTGTCGATTAGCACCACGAATTAGTGTCACAGAGAGAAAATGACTGGCTGGCAACGAATTCTCGTTAAATAGAGAAACACAGAACTATTTTTCAGTCGTGGAGGTATCTTCACTTTTGGGGAGCTTAAAACAGTTTGCATATCGTTGGACGCCTTTACACAATGGAATTTTTCAGAGTTATTAATTTTAAAACTAGCTAAGATTTTATGTAAGTTGTAGCTACGTAATTATTATTATAACGCAAATCTAGGGAGAAACATTAAATACAAACGCACTCAGAAATATACACGATCCAAAGGTCAATCAGTTGTTGTAATAATATGGCGGCCGACAATACACTCGGGTGACAGAATAAAATAGACACCAGGTAAAGCGGTATAAATATGTAAACAGCTAAATTCTAAGAACGAATTAAGAACTTTCTCTTGTCATTAGGGTAAGGGTAGATGTATCGGAAGGAATTCGTCATAGTTTAGTATCGTTACAACTATGCCTCGATTACAAGGTTCGAGTGATATTAGCGACTTCATCCGGGGTGTCGCATCGTTGGCAGTCGGGATGATACAGTCTGGATGGAAGGCCTCTCTTCGCCTGCGTCGCACGTATTGAGGTCCAGGTTTACCACAAAACTACCAACAAAAACATGAATACTGTAAAAAGAATAAAAACACTGTAGATACCAGGAATTGAATACAGAATACCGGAAACACAATAATTATGTATTACTTACCTCAATGTTTGATTCATCCGTCCACATAACATTGGCCCAATTGTCAATGGTCCAGTCGCGGTGACTTTTAGCCCACAGCAGTCTCTTTTTCTTTTGTTGCGGAGACAACCGTGGTTTATGTCGAGCTTTGTATCCACCTAAATTTAATTCACAAAGGCGTCTTCTAACCGTGCGAGGAGAAATAGCAACATTATGTAGCCGGAAAAGCTCACTGGAAGGCTGTTTAGACCCTATTTTCCGGTCTCGCAAAGACATCCGCTCAAAGACTCGCTCATCTCTGCTAGTTGTCTTCCTTTTTCGACCAGTTTTCGGTTTGTTTGTCAATGATCCACTCTCTTTGTATCGTTTTATCGTGATTCTAACTGTCGATCGCGCACATTTCACTTGTCGGGCAATAGCAGACACCGACAACCCTTGCTTTTCTAACACCACAATTTGTCCTCGCTCTACCTCCGTCAATTCGCGTGTTTTCGGCATTACTTTTTACTGTATACTATCGTATTACACAGACACAATATCTTCACTTTAACTAGCTCAACCTTACTCTTACAACTTTTAAGAAAGATTGAAGAAATATTCAGAAATTACATTTTTACGTCTATTTTCTAATTTACTCAGAATGGCCTACAATAAACCATTAAACCCTCATTACCAGGTACCTAGTTAAGTCCGCCATCGACCCTGCTTCTTAGAAATACAATAATATTCGTCTAAAACGTTCAAAACGAGAGTGGCGAATACATATGGCCACAGCTGTAATAATTTAACGCGATCCTTTACATCCAACGATTTTCCACTTGCACCACTGTTTAATTGCTTCAAAATTCCCTGATCTTCACTAAGCGTTAGCGTCGTATGCGCTTGTTTACTCGCCATAATGCACGAGTTAAACTATTCCGGTGATTCCCCGACGTATGTAGCTATGGTAAGTACAAACTAACGAATATACGACACCGACTGTGACCGATTGTATCCTTGCGATTCGGATTACCGAACCCCTAAGCAATTTGGATTACAAGATACGCAATGTTAAAGGGCAATATTTCAATTTTGTTCGGATTTGAAGGGAATTCGGATTTCTGAGCGTTAGAATTAGCGATTAAATA
Source organism: Trypoxylus dichotomus (assembly GCA_023509865.1). Taxonomy (NCBI): domain Eukaryota; kingdom Metazoa; phylum Arthropoda; class Insecta; order Coleoptera; family Scarabaeidae; genus Trypoxylus; species Trypoxylus dichotomus. Next base: position 45,733,573 of record CM042081.1, read on the forward strand.
AATAATTTAAATTTCCCGCTAGTCTCAGCTACGCGGTACCCAGCGCCATCTGAGAATGGCAGTGTGAGATAGATAAAACATCTAGCTATCTTACGGATAACAAGCAATATTTTTTTATGCTTACCCACGGAATCTATTACTTACACTCAACTTGACCAGTAATCCTTTACTTCATTGCTACTGCAAAATTTAACACTCTTGATGTTTTTAAGCATTTGTTAAGGACTTAACATTCTTAATGTGTTTTTGTAGAACAATTTTAAGTTTCATATACAAGTACAGGCAGCCGACTCCCGCGTGACGGTCGAGATGTTAGCGATCGTTCACTCTCGGTCGCCTTCCGTACCTCATCGTAACGTTTACAGTAACGTCGTCGGACGAATATTGGAAGCTTTTAATAGTTTCAAGTTTTGGCGGGAATCGTCGAAGCTACGGTGTCAAGGTTGCCGTCTATACATATATTTAGTCTTCTGTTGAGTTTTGGGGGGAATAATTTTTGTAAAGTCGTCGCAGCGCATGTATAGTTTTCTTTAATAAGTACGGTTTCTCGGTTTTCTATTATCGTTCGTCGAGGCTACGGTGTCCGTTGTCGTCTATACATATTTTTAGTCTTCTGCTGAGATTCTGTCGGGAATCATTTTGGTAAGGTCGTCGGCGCGCTTGTATAAGTACAAATACGGTGCGCTTATAAAATTAACAAGTAAATAGGGTAATTGTGCATGAATACATATAGAGGCATTAGTACATGCCTTTAACAAAGCTTCTACGGAACCATATAAGAATTTAAACATAGCTTGGCAACGTACACGCTGTGGCGGTATCTTATATTGCTAAACCAAAGGAAAACATACATATACACATCCTAATGTACATTAGATGTATAAGAGAGCTCGAATAACTGCAATTATTGCAAATATTATACATCTTACGTACATCGTAACTGTACATAGGCTAGAGTGGAAACCGTGTACATATTTTATTTTTTAAATATTTGTTTTGCACATGCGCATTGATTTTCACTATACAACCTTCAACCTAGTAAATAAGCGAACATACTCTACAAGTAAGTATTGGTCAAGTAATTCAGGAATTTGCGAGCAGGCTACAGCGGCGCTGTTCTTCAAACCGGGAGAACGTAACGGCATTTATTTGTCATTACTGATACTAAATTTACCGCAGTTCCATTATATTATAGATGGAAATTTATTAAATTGTAAACTCATTCGTACTTACACAATTCTTACGGAATAATTACAAAACCATCAATTTCTTCGGATACGTGCATCTTTCTTAAATAAGTGTTTTCTTGCGTATTTCAAATAGGTTAGAAATTGTTATCTTTACGTAAGTTCACGGTCGCAAAACAAGTCGAAGCTGTTCTGCATATTATCAACAGCGTCGATTTCAAAATTAGTACACGCACATGGAAAACGTATCGTGCATATACATTCTTCGTGAAGAAACGCCGTACGCACCTGACGATGCTTACGCCACCGCGTCAAGGTCGCCGTAGTTTCTACACGCACGGTGGAGGATTACAAAAGAAAATCTGAACTTCAAACATCAAATTTATTCACTTACTCACGCGCAAGATAGTTACAGAGATGTTAAGAATTTTACGATGAGCCACCTGTTCCTCTTAATCGAAACGACGTCGATAAATTGAGTTTTCTAATCGTAACCCGTCATCCCGCTAATAGTCGAGGAGGTCATGCACAGCTTGCAAGCAGCGCCATTTATCCGGTAAATAGAACGGTTCGAATATGTACGGGAACGGTGTGTCGTAACCCGTGACTCTGGCCACCGGAGCCTCCAAGTGCGTGAAGCATTCCTCCTGTAAAGGACAGTTGCAGTTAAAATACTTACTTACTAATTCAGATTCAGCAAAGTACGTGAAGTTGCACGTGAGAAGCAAATAGAGTTTTATGCATTTTGTTAGATAATTTTATCATAAATTTATTCTATTTTATCAAACATATTTGCACGTACAAGCTTAATATTGCATTATTTAACCTGTAAAGTTCAAATTAACATCATCAAAGACGTTATATGTATTACCATTAATAAATTTAAAACCGTCTTGAAAAAAAAATTACCCTATCATAAAGTTTCTAAGACGAAGATGGCACTGAAGTAGAGAATATATATCTGAACTCAAGCCAGAATAGAAAGTAAGACAGAGCGAAGCTGTACCCGCTTCTTTTCGCTCTGTCGTCTGCCTTTTGCGGACAAGTGGATCATTCTTTTGGCACTAGTTAGCGCCAAGAATATTCTCTTGAATTGTATAGTTAGATATGGCAATAGAAGGAGAAAAAGAATTGCAATGTGTCTAGCAAAAAAACGCCCGAAACCACACCGATGAGTCCGTGTGTTAGCGTTTTTTGTCTCTTCACATTGCCTTTCTCGTGAATGAGATTTCACCAATTCCATGAGAAAAGCTGTATTTGCAGCGTTCTTATCTTAGAAGTTTTAAAGTAGAGCTGTTTGAAAAATAATGTGTTGATGAAGAATTTACAGCTTTGATTATTTATTTCATTTTTAAATGCATCAACCGCTTCTTTGGCCGCTGTAAAATGTAAACTCCGTAATTTATTCTTTGCAGGCGGAAGTCAGAAGAAATCATTAGGTGCTAAACTCCATTCACGTTAAGAATGCAGATTTGGAATAGATAAAATACGGGTTTTCCATTGGCTAATGAGCTAGACATATTCACACAGGAGAAATTAGTGTAATTTCTTCACATGAAATTTTTGTCAAATTTGTTTACAATTTTCGTATCATTGTTTCTTGCAGTTTTTCATTATACTTTTTACCTATAAACAAGTTGTGGCAAAAATAATTCTTTTCAGAGTTCTTTTTATCTCATCATTTCATAATTCAAGGTACTACACAATCGATTATATAAACAAAATAATTTCTACTTTACTATTACGATTACAGCTTTGGTTTGGTATGGCTAAAGAAGCAGTAGTAGATGCAGTTGCAGGACCATCGAAGAACCCTCAAGCAAGCATATTGGCAGTAGACAGAAGCTAAATTGGTGATGTGGTTGAAGAATTTATTATAACTACAGATACAGATTCAGCGACAGATACATCAGATTCCGATTTTGCCTAATAAATTAATAAAGAGTACTTAGAATGCTCTGATTGCTCATTTATATCTTCATGCATTCCATGCATTTAGTTAAGGTATTTTATACAATGTAGTAATTTTAAAAGAACATGAATATAAATTTATTGTATCAAACATGTTATCGAAGAAGAGAGTATGATGTATTAATTGGATAATATTGTTGAAAATATATTCGAAGAATTTATGATAACAGCAAATACATGATCTTCGTCGGACCACCATTATCAGAATCTGATTCAAATATCGTTAACCCTACCCTTTGATTTACAAATCAAATTCATGTTTATTTCATTTGTTATTGCATAAATAAAATGCTAGCAGTAAAGAAATCTCTTTCATTAAATTTATTCCAGATATGAAGTGAAGAAAACTATATAAATTTGTAATATAAAGAGATATAAAGATATTGTTATAATTCATTAGTATATTGCTTTTTTATTGTCCTCATTGATATGTATGCAATTATTTATTGACTGTACTATCATTGAAAATGTACATTGGTTTTACTGCAGCCGGGGTACAGTAGATAAGTATACTTGGAGTGCTGTCTTCTTTTTCACCGAGCAGCTCATCTAATTTCATCATTGACAATAACAAAATTCTACACAAGATTTAAGGATATTGTGTGCTACCATGTACTCTGAAGCCAGTCGATGGACTTGGATGCAGTCCCGTTGAGTCCATTATGTATTGTTCATAATCAGCAACATTCTTCCTTGTTTGGCTTTTCCTTGTACATATATTATTGCTTACTTTCAACCATACCATTGAAATTGATGGAGATTACCAACGGAGAGATTTACTTCATGACAAATGACTTGGTATAACACTGTGTATATAACCATTCGTGTCAAAGTTATATTTTCGATGCAATTTTATCCATGGCAATATTGTTATTTTAAAACTTGTCATGTGGCATTTATATTCTCTTCAATTAATCCCAAACGCAATCACATTTGATTTCTAACATATTTAAATAATCTCCAACTATTTTGGTAAATGAAACAACAAAAGGAAACATTTATGTAGCAATTGAGGTTACTTTTACTTTATTATTACAGTATTATTTTCCCATGTTATATATATATATATATGAAAAACTTTGCTATTTATTATACAAGATTTCGATAACCAAACTTTGATGTTTACGATGTTGTCATTTGACAGTTTCATCGGTTAAATTTCACCAGTGTAATACCGCCGCCGATCGTAACGCTACCTACTGCATTCTTAACGTGAATGAAGTATAGGTATGGATGACCCATTGCCTCAATAATTTATCGTTCGCAGTATGGGCCCCAGCGATATCTTGATATAAAAGGAGAAGTTGATGGAAACTAACTGTAGCGTACCATTCAGCATTAATAACACGATGTTCCTTCACTGTTACAGTGGAAACATGCCCAGTAATTTCAAGAAATTTGACAAATATCTTTCTCTTCCGGCTTTCTATTTCGAACAACTTCTGTTGGGGTCAATTCCAAATATTCAAACTGCTGACTATTGCTTTCTTTCAGCATCACAGCAGCATAGTCAGAGTATATAGAGTACCATCGAGTGTTTGTGTAAAATGGTATCAATTACTTTCGCAATAATCTTGGCAGTAACATACGTGTCCTTTTAAATAACGCTTCGTAGAAGATCAATATTTTTTCGATAACTGGTTTACGAATACAAATGTCATCATTTCAGAAAAGTTCACCACATTGTACCACCTGCTTTGTGGTACTTAAGAGACCAAATAATGGAACGATTTTCCCATTATGTTCTTTATGGCTTAACCGACACTTGATATTGATACTTCTCTACTAAAACTATGTACTTTAAAAATTTTCAAGCATATTTGACGTTTTTCTTATTTTGTTATACTCTTCCTTAATACGGATGAGCGAAATATTGTAATCTACTTAATTGCTACGAGCATACAAGGTAATTATAAACAAATTTATATAGAATATTCGAATTAATATATACGAAACGTTAAAAGATCTTTTAAATTCTAACCACAATTTTCTCAATACTGTATCTTGTAGTACATCAATAAATACATCACGTTTTTTCTGAAAATCCCTTCTCCATCCTGCGCGAAAAGAACAGAAATTAGTAAATACGTACAAACGACAAAAGAATCCTTTCATTAGAGGTTAGGAAGCGTATAGGATATGAGAAAGCTAATCTGGTGCAATTGGGAGAAGCGTGGGCGCGTGAAAAATCGGAATGCTGTGAAAGTAAAACGGATAGAAAAAGCAGGACACGTAGAGGATTAGCGACGTAAATAATCTTCCAGTAACGTTCGCACCCGGAAAAGAGCGTCTGCCTTTCACGATAGCGTGATATCCCTTTTACCGCTTGGTCATATATTAATCCCGAAGTTGTATAAAAGAGATCGGTTTTTTTTTTCACTCGTTTCTGAGAAATGTTCATCCCACGTTATTTTTTATTTAATTTTCCAGCAGGATAACTCAAAACCTCTTCTAGAGGAAGTAATGGATGTTTTTTTAGATCAGATTACAAATAAACAATAAATAATAGGTTATACGTCATAATACGTAAAATATTCAGAAAAACTCAAGAAAATGCACCGATTTAGCAGCGTAGCTACCAATTGGGATTGTATTTATAACAGAATATACTAAACGGTTGCTTATGGAATAGATGATGTCTCAATTCACAGGCGATTATAATGAACGAATCATCTACGAATTAATGATTATACACCACCGCTCAGAATAGAATAGACACTTTAAATTTTAACAAAATATTTTAAAAAGAAGTACTTTTATTCATGTAATCATTCCATAAGCATGTACACAAAATTTACTAGTGAAAGAACTAACAGTACAAACAATACCAGGTACACATACTTTAAATAATATACGGGTAGAAATTTGATAATACTATAAATGAAATACGACCAGCAACATTTTCGCTACATCAAGAAGGATATTTTGTACGGAATATTTCCGGGCGACTTCATGTAAAACTTACTCTGTTTTCTAATGTTTATTATTTTTTTCTTTTGTGTATACATGTGCAATAAGTCGTAGATGCATAAATATTTTTCTTATAATTGTTTTGTTTAAAGTTTTGAAGCAAGCGTCAAATTTTGCATGAAATAGGAAGCATCCATACTATTATGGGCGTTAGTGTACGTCTACCTTATATGACCCGCTTGGTAATAACTTGGTCCGTTTTATTATATTACGTTGGTAGGGGCGCTGCGTACTCAATGTGAACCTGGCCCAAGGGAAGGCATTCCAACTCTAGTTGCGCATGTACACTACCGCTCAAAAGTGTTTAGGCACCCCTGTTTTCATGGATTATTCATATAGTATTATGTTTACCAAAGAAAACATTATAATAAAATGAAATACGTATTTAAAATCTAGTTCAGTAAGATAAACACCCATTACATCGCATAAGGTTTACTATCATTTACCTGAACTTGGTCAAATTACCATAAACTGTTTATTGCGGTGCAATTACAATAACAATCCCTCTGAATTTACTGGGTAAATTTAGTCATCTGCTAAATCGTAGGTAATAATGTTTAAATCACCTTCCTAGAAGATTATAGTGAAATCTGTAACCTATGGTCAGTTGCAGTGTGGTATTTACTCTCCTCACGTCGGGAGCGAAATATCGTGTAACAATTTTTTAAATTTGCCTCCGCGAAGAGAAATTAGTACGGAAACACGTGCGCTTATAATAGCTTACCATAAAACTGGCATAAGTAATCGACAAATTGCCAAAACAAATGAAAATACACCACGCTACGGTTGACTATAACGTAAAAAAATATCGGGAAACTGGCAGTTTTCTTAATAACGGACGGAGTGGAAGGCCAAAAGCGACAACATCTGCAGATGATCGCAGAATAGTGGTTACCAGCAAGTCAAATAGATGCAAAACAGCCCCGAAAATCACCGCAGAATTAAATGTTGGTCGCCAAAAACTAGTCAGTGTTTCTACAGTCAAACGTCGCCTACAGAAAGCCGGGCTCCATGGACGTATTGCTATGAAAAAGCCATTACTACGCAAACAAAACAAGCAAAAGCGTCTTAAATGGGCTCGTGAACACCAACACTGGACCATAGAAGAGTGGAACAACGTTCTATGGACGGATGAGTCCAAATTTGAGCTGTTCGGAACATGAAGACGCATATTCGTAAGAAGATCTGTGGGTGAACGTATTGCTGCTACCGTGAAGCATGGTGGAGGTTCTATTATCATTTAGGGCTGTTTTTCTGGCACTAGTGTAGGGGACATTGTGAAAATTGACGGTATATTAAAAAAAAAAGGCTACCGCGAAATTTCGGAGAACCACGCAATACCTTCCAGAATTCGACTTTTGGGTCAAAATTTCATCTTCCAGCAAGATAATGACCTAAAACATTCCTCCAAATTATGTAAAGACTACGCCATTTAGAAGAGGAAGGAACTCTCAAAATTATGGAATGGCTTCGCCAGAGCCCCGACTTGAATCCAATCGAGTTACTATGGAAACAACTAGATCGGGAAGTACGGAAATCGGCTCCGACATTAGCTACTGACGTGTGGAACAAATTGCAATCGAGTTGGACCTCAATAACACAAGAAACTCTGGCAAAACTTATTGCGAGAATGCCTCGATTGTGTGCTGCAATTATTAAATCCAGAGGAGGTCACATAGATGGAAGCAAAATTTAAATTAAACGTTTTAATTTTCACATTTATTTAATATATTTTTATTCATGTACGTGTATCTGTACATAAAAAATAAATATTATTAACATTTTTGCTGAGTTTTTATACATTTTTGCTGTCAGTAAGAGTGCCTAAACACTTTTGAGCGGTAGTGTATATAAAACAAATGAATTTTTAGTGAAATTACCTTCTTCTTTGAATGAAATGAGTTTCCCTTTGCTTTCTTTAAAATAAATACAGATTATTACTGGCTAAAAAGCTCATATATCATATTTTATAAACAAATGAAACTAATTCTTTAATTCAAATAAATCTTAGTATAGCAAGCAAAAATATTTATTAAAAGAAATTATATCTTTCGTGCTATATACGCCTTTCTTAAAACAAAGAAAAATTTTCATCAGTGTCTTTTAAATTATAAATTACAACTGATTAAAACGTTCCAGAGATCCTATTATATACCAGAAGTTGTCACGCTTACTGTGTGTGGCTTCAATCATTAACGGATCTTCAATCTGTATTGATCATGCAATTTTATCACTTGGATATCTTTATTGCATTATTATAATGCTGTAATAATTATTGAATGCGAAACGTAGAGAAAATATTGGAAATTACAGCAAGAACGAGGTATACATATATACATGCAGACATATGTATGTATAGTGTTAGTAGTATTCTGAATTAAACATACTTTAAGGGCATTTAACAGCTACATCTAGGATCGTGTTTCGCCTTTTATCCCAGATTAGTGTAGCTTCGTACGTAAAATAAGTGAGAAGAGTAAATCCTTCGAGGATTACGAAGAGCTTTACCTGAATAGAGGCTGCCAATTCAGCGCCAAACCCACACGTCAAAGGAGCTTCGTGTGCAATCAGGACTCGTTTGGTTTTTTTCACGGACTGAAACAAATAAATTCAAATAATTGTTGGATTCCGACTAACTTAACCTAAAACCGCTACTTTATCATTATTAATTGAATGTTTCTTACCGAATTTTTGCGGGTTCTTACTTATAGTGTTATTTACGTTATTACTTAACGTGTTACAGTTAAATTATCTGCCAAATTGCCAATATATTCAATATAAATTAAACAAGTTATTGATGTTTAAAATTTACTATTACTTAGATTTAATTCTTGAACACCTTGTATACGTCAGAAAATTTTTAACAAGTGCAACATAAAAGTTAATTAAGCAGTAGACTTTACACAGGTATAGCAGTAAACTCCACTCACACACATTAATTAATTATGCGGAACGCAGCGTTTCGAGAGCATGTGGGCTCTCATTGTCAACCGTGTTACCGACTCACGTAACACTCACTCGGTAACATGGTTGACAATGAGAGCCCACGTGCTCTCAGCTGCTGCGTTCCGCATAATTAATAAATTTGTGTGAGTGGAGTTTACTGCTATACCTGTGAATTATACATCCACACAGTCCTTGCAATCGTCAGTAGACTTTAGCGTATATTTGGCCTAAAGGATTTACATATTACAATTGGTAGCTATTAAATTTCATAAAGTACACAATATTTCAAAAACTACAAGGTTTAAGCGGGGCAAGGAAACTCACCGTACTTCGATCATAGAAGCCGAAAATAAAACAATATGTAGGGTATTTCATTTCGATATGTTTTGTATTTAAATAATCTCGAAATGTATCTTTGAAAGGCACCTATCTACTCCAAAAATAATACCTTACTAAAGTGCAAGGGTTTCTTAAAAATTTCATGTGGATTCTCACTAGAGCAGATGGGTATTGTTTGTTTATTTATATATCCTGCTAAGTGACGCCATGCTTCATCCGAGAAGAAGTATTTATCAAGAACACCATCATTATTCAAGTACCTAAAAATCACTGACAATAATTAAGCCGGGTTGCGTGATGAATGAGTAAAAGCTCTTGAGCGCAATGAAACTTGTAGGGAAATTTTTGTAGGTCCTTTTTAAGGATTGTCTGATGCATGTCCCACATCACAGTTGCGCTTGTTGTGAAAGCTTGGGATTAAACTTCTTAGGTGATTGAGACATTCGTTCCTCAACATCTATTATATTTTCAGCTGTCTGGTTTGATGGTCTAGCGTCTTTCGGTTTTGTAGGATATAGGACAAAAATACAGGTGCAACAGATTGTTCGGATAACGAAACTTTACATATTTACATCATATTTACTCTGTACTTTAACAAACAATAACAATGATAATGGTAATAATGTTTATACAAAAGGCTTTTCTACATTGGTACATTGGTACGCGGTATGGGGAGGATGGAATCTACAGAATTGGAATAAAACATAAATGACCTGGTATTAGAGTATCAACAGTACTATGATGCCATCGCTGAAGAGGGGGGTGAATTTGAGGAGGAGGAAGAAGGCAAGAATGAAGGCGATAACTGAAACACGAAGGCTGATTAGTAACTTATTTTGAAAGTTGAGGAAATTTCATACCGATAGTCGGTAACACGGTTGACAATGAGAGTTCACGTCCTCTCGAAACGCGTTCCGCCTAATTAATAAATTTCTGTGGGTGCAGTTTACTGCTATACCTGTGAATTGTACAACCACACAGTCCTTGCAATCGTTAACTGATGTGTGGATGAAAAACACTTAATATTTGGCTCGTTTTCTTAATTTTATTTCGATTTAATAAAGAAACAGACTAATTCATGCCTTCACATCCCTCAACAACTTTCGACAATTACACGGCCTGCACCTGTGGCGCGTCTTAAGATATCCGCTCCTAGCATTCACCACTGAGTGAGAAAAAAACACAAAAAACTTCAACCCTGCGAAACAACAAACCCGGAGTTCGAACCCCTCGATCCCAATACTGATAACCAAGTGTACAAGACACTAAGCCTCTAAATGAACTTAATTATGAGTTAATTGTAAAACAACGTGGATAATAGCTTTCACTTCTATAACGCAATTAATCATCGATTAAGAGTCGAAAATCCAGGCGATTATTTACAATTTCGACCGAGGACGCCGCATGCAAATAAACTACGCCTATATGCCAGCTCACCGTAATCGTTTGGGATCTCCTTAGAGCGCGTTGACTGTTTGCATATCAAACACATTCAAGAGTAATTTCGCAGCAGCAGGCGTTGCGCAATTATATCCTTTACAAAGCTACCAGTCAACTGTAAGCCGGTATTTATGATGTTTTGTCGTCGACGGTTTCGAAAAAAAAGCGAAAAACTTGACACGCTACCGTTTGACCTTTTTTTCGGTAATTGCAACAGATAAGTACGATTCGTAAATAATTCTTGGCCAATCAATCGAGCGTTTCTAATTCGAACGTTTGCCAAGCTACTTTAGAATAATGAAAATCGTACAATATCGTGAGTTTTGTGTAATGTTTTTGTTAATAGGGGACTTCAAAGTAAATTTTATTAGAAATATTTAATGTTTTACGATGTTATGAATGATTGTATTTCGAAATTTATTGATTATTGAAGTAGTTTTATATCTTATATATTGCAACATTTAATTCATAGTGCTTTTATTATATTGTGACGGCACGGCAATTATCCAGGTCAATGTAGCCAACAACAGTAGGCCCTTACCAGTCTCCTAGAAACGCTGTTATTGGGGTGACTTTTGTAAAATAAGGAAAAAGTCAATATTGTAATTTTTTAATAAATGTAACTTCATGTTCTTATTATAAAGAATTATTAGTGAAGACCATCCCTGACAAAGACACCTCCCATGCCAGTACTGCTTGCATGTGTATCCACTATAAAAATTCCAGCATCCAACGGATATGAAAAAATAAGAGCTTTGCAAGCGTCTCCTTTAACGTCTGGAATGCATTCAGACACTCCTCATTCCACTAAGAATTGTTGATGTTTTCAATTTGGTTCGACAATGTTTACAAATCCAGGTACAAATTTCCGGTAGTACGTACACAATCCAAGAAACCTTCCTACTTCATGTACGTCCTTCTCGAAAGGAAAATGCGATTACCTCATGACCTGCAACGCGATCTACGATCTCAAGGACAAGAATCACATGAAAATTTTATCAAGGAACTGCAGAAGCTGTATGGTAAAACGCAGACGTTAGTCTGCAAACAAATTCGTATGACAAGTGATCACATGAAGACGCGATATGGCAGTAAAACAAATTCATCAGAAATTCAAGTCGGTGACAAGGTTGGGTTAATAACCACTACGAAAGACGGGAAGATCCCCGAAGCTTTAGCGGAATTGCACTGTACCGTACACTGTTAACAAGAGAATCAACGATTTAGTTTATCGATTAGAAGTGAACATAAGAACTACGACGAAAATAGTTAGCTTAGGTAAATTGGTGCCTTTCTACTCAGAGGATTCTGCTGGGGACGACCAAAATTGAACAGGAGGCAGTGTGACGTTACGGGAATCATGCAAGTCAATGGAGACAACGACAGTAGGCGTTCTGGGACGTCTCCTGGGGATGCTGTCATTGGGGTGACTTCTTTGAAATAAATAAAAAGTCAGTATGACAATTTTATTCTCTAATTTCTCTTAAACGTTTCTTAAATTTTTCTACATTTCCTTCTCCTAGTTTCTGGAATTCCAAAGAATTCCTCTATAAAATTTTTACAATTTTCTTCTATGGCAACATTTATTCCTTGTAAGGATTAATTATTTTAATTACACTTCGTTCATTATTCTCTCAAACTCTTAGTATCCCACTTCTGACACCAAATTGTCACAGATGGTTCTCACTAATAATTGTTTACAACAAGAAACTTGAACATCAACCTGCATTTATTAAAATATTTACAATACTGACTCTTTATTTATTTTACAAAAGTCAAGTAGTAACATGATTGACAATGTGAGTCCACTCCCTCCTGAAACGCTGCGTTCTGAATAATTATTAATTTGTGTGGAGTGGAGTTTACCGCTATATCTGGGAATTATACAACCACACAGTCCTTGCAATCGTTGGAACCTATTTGGAACTATTTTTTTGTTATGAATTATGGCAAATAATTACTTATTTACAATATTCGAGGTTCACGAGGTAACACTTCTGGATGGCCGGAAAAACGGTCATGCATATTCGAAATATTTTGCTTTAGACTTTCACGGTGGAAGTACTCCATCATTTTCGACCATCAGCTTCTTTGTGAGCTGACATAGTAGACAAGATTCATGATATCGTGTTAGCCTATCGCCGATTGAAGCTGAAAGAGATAGCAGAGACAACAGGCGTCTCAAAAGAACGTGTTAGCTATATTGTGCACGAAATTTTGGGTATGAAAAAGCTTTCGGCGCGATGGATATTGCGTTTGGTCACATCGGAGCAAAAACGAAATCGGGTGACCGTTTCGGAGGAGGGTCTGGCTAGGATCCAACGCAATCCAAGAGATTTCTTCATGCGTTTCGTAACCGTGGACTTGGATCCACCACCACATACCGGAGACCAAGGAACAGTCAAAGTAGTAGACTTTTCTGGGTGACTCGGATCCGAAGAAAGCAAGGACCGTTCCTTTGGTCAGAAATGTCATGGCGATCTCTTTTTGGGATTCCCAAGGTGTGATCCTCATCGACTATCTGCAGAAGGGAAGGACGATCACGGGGCAAAACTACAGCGATTTATTAACCCGATTCTATGCAAGATTGAAGGTGAAACGGCCTCGTTTGTAGCGGAAAAAAGTGCTCTTCCACCACGACAATGCACCGGCTCATTCATCGCGCATCATCGTGTCCAAGTTGCGCTACAAATTAGTCTCTCATCCTCCATATTCACTGGACCCAGCCCCCAGCGACTTTTTCCTATTCCCAAACCTGAACCATTTGAAAATTTGTATTGACCTTCGAGGAGACTACATCGAAAAATAAAAATAAAAAACCGCACCAATACCATGTTTTTCTTGTCTGTTCCGGAAACATTTTAGGTCGCCCTCGTATATGTTTTTATATCAGCAACAACAACAGCAAACAAGTATTAGAAAAAAACCAGTCCTAGAATGATGAATAACGAACAACAGGTTTTGAATCAATACGATTAATGATAACCGAAACATTGACTGTGTTGAAGAGAGATGACATCACAATAGACCTTCGCTTAAAAACATGTACGCGTTTTTACAATCTTTTTAATGATCTTTCTTCTGTTTCAACAATTTGTCAATACTAATTGAATGCGTTTTGTGTTTTGTATTTTAGCAACTGCACTTCAGCGAATTTCATTAACATTTTTCGATTAACAAAAGACGAGTATGTTTAAACGCTTCATCAAGTTGTCTATGGAGTAATTCACTTACCTCCTTTTTCCAGAAGGAATCATATCGGGTTCTAGATGCGCTGCCTATAAATCCAATTTAAAGCTGGCGTTATACGTATCTAGGAGTTTATAAATTCCGACAATATTTTCTTTTCAGTACATATCTAAATTCTTACAAGTGTAACGTATTAAAATGAAAGATACGTTGCAATTACTTTGTTTTTTCACTGTAATTAATTCGAAAGGTTGTCAAATGCTATTAATGCGTTAACGAGTTGAAAACAAATGACGGTCTAGACGTAGTAAACGTCTAATGTGACGTGAATGAACATAATGCACTTTGACTAGTTATCGCTCGAATGCTTCGACCGCATTAAGTCTATTCTCTGTGATGCACAATACTAAAAAAAAGTATGGACAGAATAAATTATGTAAGGAAAACTCTTCAATATCGCAATTTAGTTTTCCTTATGGACTGAATAAACTTTGGAATAGTGTAGAGTAGGATAAGTGGTGCCAACCTTAATAAATAACAAAGCAAATCCAATACCGAAGAAAAATTATTAGAATTGAAAGTGGCATTAAACCAAATACGTTTCTCAAGAATATTAACGGATATATAAAAATAATAGCAAATTTAAAAACAATTTGATATCACAGGCCTTTCATTTGCAGTATTTTAATTTTATCCTCTTCCTCTTCTTATGTTGTCGCAAAGTTTCGGTCTGGATTCGAGGCTTTTCATCGGGATTTTTCCGCAGATAGTGTTTATTTCTATGAAGGATTGGGCGTAGGCCAGTCGCCTGAACCCCTAACCTAGAGGACCAGAGACATTTCTGTAGGGGTTTCCCACCCTTAGCCAAAGGACTCCAGTTTTGGGGCACTGAGAACTCGCCCGCACCCAACACTGTTTCAGTAATGGATTTGCTGAATATTATTTGATTCAGTTGACTTTTCGTAGTACTCATACCTATCGACCTCAGTACACTCCCCTACCGTCGTTACCAGTCATTTCGCCTCCTCCTTCTCCAATCGAGTTATGGAGGAGTTCATTCCAGCCATTCTCTAACTGACCTATTTGGGACTACTTTTCTTTTTTATGAATTACGGAAAATAATTAGTTCTTTACAAACGATATCCGAGGTTCTCTGTAGCACACTTCCAAGTCATACTGGAACTTATTATGAAATGAAATAAAGGAAGTAAGAACTTATTGTATTGACTAATTAAATACTGAACTGTTTAAAACATCTTTCGTAACCTTGTTTACCCAGTGGCGTATTTAACTCGGATTTATTTTGCAGTCATTTCTAGATAAGCATATATGTATTAGTGTTGTACAAAAAGTAAATATACCCGCTTGAAACTAAAGGAAACTATACCATCGGATTCACAGTAAAATTCCAACTCTTCAAATATAAAGAGACACTGAAGTTAAAAAACCGAACAAAATCTCGTGGAAAAGATACCAATTTATAAAATAACGTTAAATTACGATATGATATACGAGCATAATGTCTATACTGCAAATAATTTATAGTTCAAGCCACTTAATTACACTATCCTTATGTACGTACTACCAGCAGAACTAAAACCATAAGAGTAAAAACGTTGTATACATATGCATGTCGTTCTATCGACTCCGGCATACATAATTGCAACGCGACGTAGAAAAATTTCAGTGGTATCCATTTACCTCGCATACGGTGTCCCTATCCCATGGCAGGATCGAAACGAGGTCGATTACTTCACATGATACGTTAAATTTTTCTTTGGCCAACTGTGCCACTTCGAGTAATACATGTACTTGAGTCCCCCATCCAATTAACGTGACTGCGTTCCCTGAAAAGCGAGAGAACTTGACTGTATTACCGCTGGATTTTTCTTATCAAACGCATACACACATGGGTAATAAAGCAACAGGTGTTCCGACATTCCGCTTGCAAAGTAGCCCCCGTTCGTACCGTTCGGAGTTGTGAATTAAGCAACAAATAGGGTTTAATTAATCGAGAAAAAAATGTACAAGAAGTTTCTTTACAATTTACTATCGATTTATATTCTCGTTATCGTAGGAAATTGTTTCAGTTACATTCAATGGAAAAAATGTGTATTTTGCACTAAATTACTTAACTATTTTAGAACCTTTACTATCCCAGGTGGAGTTTAGCATACCCCATTACAGTCATAGATCTGTTGACACTTTTTTTATCCCCACGGCACGAACCAACGCACTATTAAAAAAAAAGCACCACTAACACATGTTTAAAAACGCCAACGTCTTATACAGTGACCCTTTTTTTCTTTCGTGAGGATTTTTTTTTTTATTTTTATATACTCTTATACCATAGGATAATAGTAATATTTAGTATTTTTGAGACATTAAATACATGTAACTTAGCAATTATTTTATATACCTATATATTAGTTTTTTTTCTTTTCATTTCTTTTATTCCATTATAATTTTCTTTTCCATGTTATTCTTTTATTTGCTATAAGTCATTAGAAGTATTAACAATGTAACTTTTAGTTTTCTTTGCTACATATATCTATGTATATATATATATATACATATACAAATATATATATACAAATATATATATATATTTGTATACTATACTTGTTTTATATTTTGTCCTGTCATTGGATTTTCCTAATCTGTTGGGCAATAAAGTTTATTATTATTATTATTATTAACCTCTGATAACTGAGTAACTCGTCATTTTTTAAATGTATCGGCCGTATACACTATCGGTCATAAGTGTTTAACTACCTGCATACTTGAAGGTCATTTAAAGAAACAATTTTTGTCCCCATCAAAATATTTGTATTATTAAACTGTAAGTACGAGATTATAATTCCCCTATAAAGTTCTGTGGGTATGTCTTGAGCTGACTAGCATTAAGACATCGTAAATGACCCTTTTGCAGATCAGATACGTTCAGGTAGATGAATTAGATAAAGTCTAGTTTTTCGGAAATGTTTATCACGAAAATATGCAAATAGACGATATTGGGCATTTTAATATAATGAAAAATTTAGTTTGCATTCAGCTTTCGTATGGACGTCAGTAAGTATTATGGCGACATCGAAAAAGTTTCCAAACAAAACAAAGACACGTGCTACGGTTTCCTTTTGTTTGCTGTGCTTTTTTACGACCGTAAGTAGCATTATGTTGTTCGTTAAGTAAAATTATGAAATTCATTTCAATTATTATTGAAATCTTTACTTATTTGTTTAACGTTAAGACATATCTAGGATGGATAGCAGTAAATATACGTATATATAAGAAGATCAACTGTTAATTACATTAATAAAATGAAGCTTCAGTTGAACTTGCATCGTGCAGGTGTGGCTGTACATAAGACTTTATGTTACCAGCTGATGATATATATATATATATATATATATATATATATATATATGAGTACAAAAGGGTTTGTTAACGTAAATCTAAATGGTGTAGTAATATAACACATGGGCTGAAATGTCCCGGGCCTAACACATAGATGACGCTAGTTTTATTGCAGTCACCTTTCTCTCAGTTAGTACTAACCTGCAAAAGACAGCTGTTAAAATTTCATGATATTCTACTCATTAGTTTGTGAGTTATTGTGCTAAGAGTGACGCTACTTTTGTTATTTTCAAAACAATGGATCAAAAACAATTTCGTGTTTTAATTTTACACTGCCTCTTGATGGGAAAAAAATACCGTTCAAGCGAAGCAATGGCTTGAAAAGTGTTATGGGGACTCCGCTCCATCAGAAACAACAATAAAACGTTGGTTTGCTGACTTCAAATGTGGTCGTAGAGACACCGATGATGCAGAACGCATTAGACGTCCAAATGAGGCGCTAACACCAAAAAACATCAAAAAAATCCACAAAATCGTTTTGAATGATCGAAAAGTGAAGTTGCGTGAGTTAGTTGACATCGTAAAGATATCAAAAGAACGTATTGGCTTTATATTGCATGAGCATTTGACTATGAGAAAGCTCTGTTCAAAGTGGGTGCCGCGTTTGCTCACTGTTGACCAAAAACAAGAACGTGTTGATGATTCTGAGCAGTGTTTGGCCATGTTTAAACGTAACAAACCGGAATTTTTGCGTCGATATGTGTCAATGGATGAAACATGGATCCATCACTTCACTCTGGAATCAAAACGATCGTTATCTGAGTGGACAGCAACTGGTGAACCTCGTCCAAAGCGCCCGAAAGCACAACAATCGGCTGGAAAGGTTATCGCCTCGGTATTTTGGGATGTGCGTGGTGTAATATTCATCGACTATCTTGAGAAAGTAAATACCATCAACAGTGAATATTATATAGCGTTATTGGAGCGTTTGAAGGCCCAAATTGCAAAGAAACGACCGCATATGGCAAAGAAAAAAGTGTTGCTTCATCAAGACAACGCACCGTGTCACACGTCAATCAAAACAATGGCAAAACTACATGAATTGAACTTCGAATTGCTCCCACATCCACCGTATTCGCCAGATTTGGCTCCCAGCGACTACTGGCTGTTCGCAGACCTGAAAAAAATGCTCGCCGGTAAGAAATTTCGCACGAATGAAGAGGTTATCGCTGAAACTGAGGCCTATTTTGAGGCAAAAGATAAATCGTTCTACAAAAGTGGTATTGAAATGTTAGAGCGGCGCTGGAATGATTACGTTGCTCTTGATGGAGATTACGTTGATGAATAAAGCTAATTTTGAACCAAAAAAACCGTGTTTTCTTTGTTAGGCCCAGAACTTTTCAGCCTATGTGTTACATTAGCCACCTGTACTCTATTTCATCAGATAAAGAAAGTGTTGAAGATTGTGGTGTTTTAGAAAATATGATGCTTGGTGACCTAATATTACTTGGTAAAGGATATCAATTAAAGACTTACCTTCTTTTTTTAGATGCATCACTAGACAGCTATGGCACAATAATATTTCAAATTTAGGAAGCACTAATCAATATGCAGTTTCCCTTAATTTCAGGGGTTAAAGATTTATTTAGTTCGGAGTTGAATTTTATACTACATCACTTTAAAATATTGTTCTAAATATAGATATCAATAAAGGAATAATCTTTAAACAGTTTATTTTATTACTTAAAACATGTCATCAAGCTATAATTATAAGAAAAGTATAGTTACGTTTATAAAAAAATAATTTATATGTACACATTCATGTTATGAACATACAAATGTGGAGAATTACTCCGAATATCAAAAAAAAGGTGAAAAGGTTGACAAGAAAAAAAGAATCTCACATACATGTATAAAAATAATGTCTTTAATTAAGAATACTTTATCAGCTAATAGAAGGTCACCGAGCACCATATTTTTCAATACACCACAATCTTCAACACTTTCTTTATCTGATGTTAAAGTAGAGTGTCAGTGGTTAATATATTATACCATTTAGAGTTATGTTAGTATAGTACGATAACTTGTAAATGTACTAAATATGCTTAATAGGAAACGTTTTATTCTTACTAGAGGTTAGTATATGTTTCATCAACTGGTAATACAAAATCTCATGTATGTACAGCTAAATCTCCACGATGCAAATTGAACTAAAACTTCATTTCATTAATGTAATGTAATAACATTAATGTAATACCTTTCGGTATATTTACTGCAATCCATCCTAGATATATTTTAAAATTAAGCAAATGAGTAGATTCTAATGATAATTGTAATGAATTTCATACACATCTAAGTGTTTTAAATACATCATGGTAAGCGTGAGATATCATTCACATGTGCAGTTTACCCTATGCACTGCCCTTGGTGCTATCGCCCTCTCGGGACTAGCAATCCATATATTGCTCGAGAGAAGGATGGGAAGCCGTACCCGCTTCTTCTCGCTGCGTCTGATTTTGCAGACAAGTGTTTCGTTCTTTTGGCACTAGTTAGCTCCAAGAATAATCGTTTGAATTGTAGGGTTAGATATGATGATAGTAGCAGCCGGGTAGGCAGAAACATTTCCGTGTGTTAGCGTTTTATGCCTCTTCACATTGTCTTTCTCGTGAATGATTTTACCTCACCAATACTATGAGGAAAACTGTATTTAACAGCGTCTTTATCTTTGATGGATTTCATAATTTTGCTTAACGAACAACATAATTCTGCTTACGGTTGCAAAAGACCACACCAAACAAGAGGTACTGACAGGATTAGGTTAGCTTTACCACGTGTCTTGGTTTTGTTTGGACACTTTTCAGTGTAGCCACAATACTTACTGACTTCACACTTTTCTCGTCTATTGCAAGCAGGGAATAGTGAATTAGTGCAAAGTGTTGTAAAATAAAGAATAACGTTAAAGTAATGTTGGCAAGAAAAATATTATCTACTGAAACGCGTGCTGAGAGAGTAGCATACCATAACCTCGGTAAAAGTAACCGAGAAAAGCGTAAAACCGTGGATTATAATGTTAGAAAGGATAAAAAAAATAGTGACCCGAACGGCCACAAATAAACACCAGCAACAGAT
Source organism: Trypoxylus dichotomus (assembly GCA_023509865.1). Lineage (NCBI taxonomy): Eukaryota > Metazoa > Arthropoda > Insecta > Coleoptera > Scarabaeidae > Trypoxylus > Trypoxylus dichotomus. The sequence continues at coordinate 45,754,101 of CM042081.1, forward strand.
CGCACAATTGTAATCACGAGACCAAGAAATTGCTGCCAAAACTACCCAGCGTCACCATGGTAAAAAGACGTTTACGCAAAGCTGCTTTGTATGGAAGAATTGCTATGCGGAAACCATCATTACACAAAGCCAAACGATTAGAATTCGCGAAGAAACACAAAGATTGGACGTTGGAAGATCGGAGGAACTCTGGACCCACAAATCTAGCTATCTCACCTTTGGTTCAAACAGAAGAACAACTCCGTAGATCGAAAGGAGAACGAACCCTTGAAACCTGTATTACACCAACAATAAAACATGGAGAGGGATCAATCACGATTTGGGATTGTCCTGGCGGTACCTCTGTGGGCTATTTAACCAAAATAAATGATATCCTTAGAAAAGAAGTTTTGAAGGAGATTTTGGAGAAAAATGCTATCTCATCTGGAACACGATTAATCGTTTCAAATTTCGTGTTCTAGCTCGATGATGATCTAAAATACACTGCAAGGATATGCCGTGAGTTTTTTGAATAACTGGAGCACAGAGAGAAAATTGTTGTTATGAAGTCCAGATCTCAATCCGATCGAGTTTTTGTGGATGTAACTCGACCGACAGGTTCGAAAATCAGCTCCAAATTCGACAACAGTACTGCTAGAGAAAATGCAATAATAAAAGCAAATTTATGTTAATCTACGATTATCTTATAACTGGTAGAGTTCTTTGTATAAGTACAGATATAAAATAAAGAATAAAGGTTTATTTTGTAAGTTTTTGACTTGTTTTTATAATATTTTAAGGGTGAGTAAGCACTGATGGCTGGTAATGTACAGGATGGCGCAGGGGAACGGGAAATTTTAAACGTTACTATTGTCAGCACTGTAGAGCCGACAGTTGTTCGTAACGTTGCACAATTGTTGTGAACGCATTGCCATTTAGTAATCATGGATCGTTGGACTGGTGCGGTTTTATAAAAATGGTGATAGTGCGACTGCCGCGCAGAGAATATTTCGGCAACATTACCAGCTTGGACGTCATGGACGTGTCCCATCTGCGCATGCGTTTACAACGTGGGTGCGTAATTTTGAAGAAACAGGATCTGTCTTGAAAAAGAAAGCTCCAGGTGGCATTCGAGCGGTACGTACCCCAGAGAACATTGATGCTGTGAGACCTGCAATCGGGAGAAGTCCTCGCCGCTCCGTTCGCCAGCATGCATCTACAACGAAGCTTACAAAGAATACTGCACGAATTACATTTCCATCCCTATAAGTTGCAGATTGTGTAACAATTACATGAACGAGACCCAGCGTCACGTATGGAGTTTAGTAGGCAGATATTGGCTAAAATTAACGAGGACGCGAATTTCGTTGGTAACATATGGATATCAGACGAAGCCCATTTCCACCTCAACAGTTTCGTAAACAAACAGAATTTTCGTTATTGGGCCCAGGACAATCCTTGTGAGTTACACCAGCGACCACTACATAGCGACAAGGTCACAATATGGTGTGCTATATCATGTCATGGTGTTATCGGCCCTTATTTTTTTGCACGTGAGGATGATAGTGCAGCGACAGTAACATCCGCTCGATATGTTGAAATGCTTCAAACATTCTTTACACCGAGACTGTACGAGCTTAATCTTAACATGGAAAACATGTGGCTTCAGCAGGACGGAGCCACGTCACACACTGCTCGACATTCGATGGCAGCAGTTCGTCAATTGTTTGGAAGACGCATTATTTCACGTAACGGTGACATTGAATAGCCTGTGAGATCCCCTGATCTTAGTGTGTGCGACTTCTTCCTGGTTGGGTATCTTAAAGGCAAGGTGTACCGTACACGACCTGCAATAATCCATGAACTGAAAGAGAACATTCAACAAGAAATCACTGCCACTCCCCAAGTTTTGCTACACCGCGCATTCCAGAGTTTTCATAACAGGCTGTTAGAGTGTGAACGCCGAATGGGAGGACATCTTTCCGATGTCATCTTTAAAAAGTAAAGAGACACTTTTGGACATTTTGATTGTAAAAACATAAATGCACTTTCGTTAATACATTATTAGTTTTATGAATTTATTCGTGGAAATGACGTAATTTCAAAATTTTCCGTTCCCCTGCGCCACCCTGTACATACAGAAACCTTTTTAGGCAGATAAATTCTACCATATATGTTATTATTATCACAGGACGTGTTATAAAAGTTACAATTTCAATACTCCTAAGTACACAGCCTGCTTACGAGTAATTTTATTTGTAACTACCCCATATTTACTTATGTATATAAGCAGCTAAACATCGGTAAGAACAGCAGTAAACCCTTCCTATACTTAATCCTGTTAGCGAAGATACTCGAACAACCAACCTTTAATTTTAATTTATTCGAAACCGAAGCTGGACCCGTCTAAGCCCAATTAGTTAAACCTGTTAACCGCCAATCAAATTAAAACGACGTAGGACTCTGACACAGCTGTAACCACCGTTTCGTGGCGTGAATCCCCAATCTGAACTTCTACGTATCAGAAACTGTACGTAAACGACTAACGGGAAAATTTGAGAGCTGTATCATGCGTATAAGGATATAAAGTGATATTGAGCGATCATGTCTAATTTCTTCTTCTTAATATCCTCTTTATAATTTCCTATAATCATCAACGTGTTCAAGTATTAATGAAACAAAGAGGTAATCACGTTTTAATATTATTGCCAAAAGAATCGTCGTTAAATTTTAAAGAATTTCCAGGATACATTACGGAGAAAATAAATTTGAATATAATTTGAGATAGGTGGTGCCATCTCTCACTTAAGTATTAAACTTGTCGTACGCGTCTAAGGAAAGGAAAGTTATTACAGCGATAAATATAGAAATTTACAATCAAGATAAATTCTGGTATTTGTTAGTCGTTCACTTGTTAGATGGCGCGGTACATAACTAGTTTCTCTATTGATCTATAGATATTGTGGTTATTAATATTGAATGGTTTACGTAGTAATTGCTATCCCGAACGCTAGATGCTATAAGCGTCCAGCTTGTAATCTGTGTGTACGACAATAGATAGCTATGTCCACCACTTTAAATAATACTTCACCACAATATATGTTAACTGTGTAACTACACATTTATAGAAGGAATATTAATATCCGAATTATTAGGTAATATTTAAGTGTACAATTAAAAAATAATACCAAATACCCTAAACAATTTTCGCGAATAAATAATAGTTTTAATTAAAAGTCATTATGGACAGAATTTATTCTTTTTTTTTTAGTTTCAATTATGAGTTTACCTACTTTTAAAATGCTGTGTCCCGAAGAAATTATTAATTTGTGTGGGGTGGAATTTACTGCGATAACTTTAAAGAAGTTTAATGTGACGTGTATGTACATGATTGGCATTTTTGGATTTTTTTTTAAGGTTTGCATCATTATCAATTTAAAGATGAATACTTCTTTTGTCTATGAATGAATAACTTTATAAAATTGTTTTAAAACTGTTAAGTAAGGAATGGTGGTGATTGAATACGATGATATTATTTGTTGTAATTTGGCAACTCTGCTCAGAACTTTAGTATGTAGTATTCTTAAAGATAAAGTATTATATAGGGTGGTGCAGGGGAACGGGAAATTTTGAAATAACGTCATTTCCACGAATAAATTCATAAAAGTAGTAATTTATTAACAAAAGTGCATGTATGCAGCATGCCATTTATGTTTTTACAATTAAAATGTCCAAAAGTGTCTCTTTACTTTTTAAAGATGTCCTCCCATTCGGCGTTCACACTCTAACAGCCTGTTATGAAAACTGTGGAATGCACGGTGTAGCAAATCTTGGGGAATGGCAGTGATTTCTTGTTGAATGTTCTCCTTCAGTTCATGGATTGTTGCAGGTCGTGTACGGTACACCTTGCCTTTAAGATACCCCCACAGGAAGAAGTCGCACATACTAAGATCAGGGGATCTCGCACGCCATTCAATGTCACCGTTACGTGAAATAATGCGTCTTCCAAACAATTGTCCAATGTCGAGCAGTGTGTGACGTGGCTCCGTCCTGCTGAAACCTCATGTTTTCCATGTTAAGATTAAGCTCGTACAGTGTCGGTGTAAAGAATGTTTGAAGCATTTCAACATATCGAGCGGATGTTACTGTCGCTGCACTACCATCCTCACGTGGAAAAAAAATAAACGCCGATAACACCATGACATGATATAGCACACCATATTGTGACCTTGTCGCTATGTAGTGGTCGCTGGTGTAACTCACAAGGATTGTCCTGGGCCCAATAACGAAAATTCTGTTTGTTTACGAAACCGTTCAGGTGGAAATGGGCTTCGTCTGATATCCAAATGTTACCAACGAAATTCGCGTCCTCGTTGATTTTAGCCAATATCTGCCTACTAAACTCCCTACGTGACGCCGGGTCTCGTTCATGTAATTGATGCACAATCTGCAACTTATAGGGATGGAAATGTAATTCGTGCAGTATTCCTTGTAAGCTTCGTCGCTTAATCCCTAGCGTAGATGCATGCTGTCGAACGGAGCGGCGGGGACTTCTCTCGATTGCAGCTCTGACAGCCTCAATGTTCTCTGGAGTACGTACCGTTCGAATGCCACCTGGAGCTTACTTTTTCAAGACAGATCCTGTTTCTTCAAAATTACGCACCCACGTTGTAATCGCATGCGCAGATGGGACACGTCCATGACGTCCAAGCTGGTAATGCTGTCGAAATATTCTCTGCGCGGCAGTCACACTATCACCATTTTTATAAAACGCTCTCACAGCCACTGCACGTTCCGCACCAGTACAACGATGATTACTAAATGGCAATGCGTCCACAACAACGAACAACTGCCGGCTTTACAGTGCTGACAACTGTAACGTTCAAAATTTCGCGTTCCCCTGCGCCACCCTGTATATATATATACACTAGGGTGACAGAATAAAATAGACACCAGGTAAAGCGGTATAAATATGTAAACAGCTAAATTCTAAGAAGGAATTAAGAACTTTCTCTTGTCATTAGGGTAGGGATAGATGTATCGGAAGGAATTCGTCATAGTTTAGTATCGTTACAACTATGCCTCGCTTACAAGGCTCGAGTGATATTAGCGACTTCACCCGGGGTCGCATCGTTGGCCAGAGTGAACGCGGCGCTTCGCAACGTGAAATAAGTAAATTTTTAAATATTCCGTTGTCACAGTTAACCGTGTGATTACACAATTTAAACGAAAGGAAAAAACAACAGTGGAGCCGAGACCAGATCCTGCCGGACCTTCTGAAAGAAGTAAAAGGGTGCTTGTGCGCGAAGTGTTACGAGAACCGCGAAAAAGTACAGCTGAGCTTGCGGCAACTTCACAGAAAAGTAAGGTCACCGTTATGCGATACCTCCACAGTGTGGGGATGTATAAAAGGGTGGCAAAGAAAAAACCTCTCCTTACGACGTTTCAAAAACAGCGCTGAATGCCTTGGGCAATCGAAATGCGAACGAAGCCCGAAGAGTTTTGGCGGTCTGTCATTTTTTCAGTCGGAAGCAGATACTGCCAATTCAGTGATAGTGGTCGTACGTGAGTAAGGAGACGTTCGTCACAGCAACTGGACGACAAATTTTTGCATCAGACGGTGAAACACGGCGGTGTGAACATCATGGTGTGGGGCGCGATGTGGTATGGTGGAAGATCGCAATTAGTAATCTGCGACGGAAATATAAATACGGCAAAATATATCCAAATATTAACAGAAGGACTACTACCGATATTCGACAACGCCATTTTATCTAAAGTAAGACGCCACTTTTATGGAGGATGGAGCACCCTGCTACAAAGCAAGAACAACAACGACATGGAAAGAGGAACAGGGGATTCGGATTTTACCATGGCCAGACCAATCACCAGACATGAATCCGATAGAGAATGTTTGGCACATAATCCAGACAAATATGGCGAAACGACCCCGAAAACCCAGCAATTCCTTATTGCATAGAACTCGTGGCAGCTGTTACAGAAGAGTGGTTAAATATTCCAGAAGACACCATTAATCATTTAATAGATTCTATGCCACGACGACTCGCAGCACTTCACGCAAGTAAAGGTGGATCGACAAAATATTAGTCTAATTTAAAAATTTTAAAATATTTTGTATATATAACGAGAATAGAATCTTCTTTTAATTAATAGGTGTCTATTTTATTCTGTCACCCTAGTGTACACATCCGACAAGATTTCTTTTTGAAATCTCCTATTTGTCAACAGTTTTCTCATGTTTTAAGAAAATATCGCGAATTTAGGGGTACTACAGAACAATAAATATAAGTATTTATGCAGCAAAAGTCTAATTTTAAGCTAAATGAAATTGTTGGCATTATATGTAGCAAGTTTGAAAGTGCTTAATAAGCTAGTTTTCCCAAAAGGGACAAACATATTCAGTAAGAGAACTGTGTTAAAATAATAATAATTTAACAAGTGTAGATGCGTCCTGTGTCCATGTTTCATATTGTTCAGAGAAATAACGAGGTAATGAGAGTGTGTAGGCAGAAATTTTGCAAAGCCCAGTTCACAGCTTCAGTGTCGATTGCGTTACACGTTTTTATACACACGATCGCTAAGAGATGTTAAAAAAATATATAATATACAGGAAAATGAAGAAACGGTATCTTAAATTTTATTGAAATAACGACTACCGGAATCGTGCAAGTTTGCAGATATTCAATCCAAGACATTCCAAAAAAGGTCTATAAAGCTAAAATAGATGCGTGCAATACCATAACCAGCATCACGGCAGCAAGATTACATTTCAAACCGACACGTTAACATTGCAAGGACGAAACAGAACAATAAAACAATTAAAATGTCAATTGGGACAAATCAATCAAAATTATTGCACTTTAATAGTTCTTATCAACTTGTCTCTTCCTATATTTTGACTATTTCGATTTTTCTAAGATTGCGTACGTGTCAATTTGATAGAGAGTTCAAGTCAGATAACCTAGTAGTAATCAAAATAGCATTGTACCCATTTCTATCGTGCTTAATCTATTTTCTATTTCCCTATTTTCAAAGTGTGTAAGAAAAATCTGCAAATCAATATTCGTTTTCGCTTTGATGCATATTTATTTCGCACGAAAGCAGCGTTAAGAACCAAAATTAATCTGTTATAAACCAATCCTTTTTTACGATAAAATACTAACACTATTTTAATGGTTTATCGTTCCTCTAGAGAAACCTACCCTACTTGACTTGAAAATGAGAGTGACTTCCATCTATTAACATTACGATATCGTCAGTTCTGCATCTTTTACATTTTATAAACACATCGGAAGTAAAATCTTCAATTACTTTCCTACTTTTACGATTTTGACCCGGAGAGAAAGTTAAATTTTGTAACGCCAATGATAACGAACTCACTGGTAAATTCTTTCAAACTATAATTCCTATGCCTTAGTGGTACCTGCTAATGCAAGGTTAATTGAATGTAGTACCTTTCGTCTTTGAACTTTTGGTAATACGAGGGCGACCTAAACCTGTTTACGAAAGCGGCAAGAGACGGCGGACGAAGGTTGAATTGGATTCATTGGTTGGCAACGGTAACCTTTTCTATAAAAACTATCAAAATATCAGACGTCTACTACGACTATCTGGAGAAGGAAAGGACGATCAGGAGGCAATACTACGGCGATTTATTGACCGGATTCGATGCAGTATTGAAGGAGAAACGGCCTCGTTTGCAGCGCAAAAAGTGCTTTTCCGCCACGACAATGCACCGGCTCATTCATCCTGCATCGTCATGTCCAAATTCCATATTCACCGAACCTAGCCCCCAACGCCTTTTCCTATTCCCAAACCTGAAAAAATCACTGGGAAGAAAGAGATTTGCCTCAAATGAAAACGTCAACGCCGCTACAGATGGCTATTAACACATGGGCTGAAAAGTACCGGGCCTAACAAAGAAAACACGGTTTTTTTGGTTCAAAATTAGCTTTATTCATCCACGTAATCTCCATCAAGACCAACGCAATCATTCCAGCGCCGCTCTAACATTTCAATACCACTTTTGTAGAACGATTTATCTTTTGCCTCAAAATAGGCCTCAGTTTCAGCGATAACCTCTTCATTCGTGCGAAATTTCTTACCGGCGAGCATTTTTTTGAGGTCTGCGAACAGCCAATAGTCACTGTGAGCCAAATCTGGCGAATACGGTGGATGTGGGAGCAATTCGAAGTTCAATTCATGTAGTTTTGCCATTGTTTTGATTGACTTGTGACAAGGTGCGTTGTCTTGATGAAACAAAATTTTTTTCTTTGCCATATGCAGTCGTTTCTTTGCAATTTCGGCCTTCAAACGCTCCAATAACGCTATATAATATTCACTGTTGATGGTATTTCCTTTCTCAAGATAGTCGATGAGTATTACACCACGCACATCCCAAAATACCGAGGCCATAACCTTTCCAGCCGATTCTTGTGCTTTCGGGCGCTTTGGACGAGGTTTACCAGTTGCTGCCCACTCAGATGACGATCGTTTTGATTCCGGAGTGAAGTGATGGATCCATGTTTCATCCATTGTCACATATCGACGCAAAAGTTCCGGTTTGTTACGTTTAAACATGGCCAAACACTGCTCAGAATCATCAACACGTTCTTGTTTTTGGTCAACAGTGAGCAAACGCGGCACCCACTTTGAACAGAGCTTTTCATAGTCAAATGCTCATGCAATATAAAGCCAATACGTTCTTTTGATATCTTTACGATGTCAACTAACTCACGCACCTTCACTTTTCGATCATTTAAAACGATTTTGTGGATTTTTTTGATGTTTTCTGGTGTTACCGCCTCATTTGGACGTCCACTACGTTCTGCATCATCGGTGTCTCTACAACCACGTTTGAAGGAAGCAAACCAACGTTTTATTGATGTTTCTGATGGAGCGGAGTCCCCATAACACTTTTCAAGCCATTGCTTCGCTTGAACGGTATTTTTTCCCATCAAGAAGCAGTGTAAAATTAAAACACGAAATTGTTTTTGATCCATTGTTTTGAAAATAACAAAAGTAGCGTGACTCTTAGCACAATAACTCACAAATGAATAGAATATCATGAAATTTTAACGGCTGTCTTTTGAAGGTTAGTACTAACTGAGAGAAAGGTGACTGCAATAAAACTAGCGTCATCTATGTGTTAGGCCCGGGACTTTTCAGCCCATGTGTTATATATATAGAGACTAGAGCACCGTTTGGAAAAGTGCTTTGATCTATGAGGAAACTACATCGAAAAATAAAAATAAAGAACCACACTAATACCGTGTTTTTCTTGTCGATTCCAGAAACATTTTAGGTCGCCCTCGTACAGCGGAAAATGTTGAATGAACGAATGACGGATACGTCATCACCAGTTATAATTATTTACCTGTTTGAACGATATCCGCCTTGTCTAGTGCCATAGTATAATCTTCAACAGGAACTTCTTCTTCAGCCGCTCTGTACATAATCTTTGGTTCAAAAAATATACAAGGATCAGGCTCCCTAATACAAGCTAATAGAAGTCCTTTAGCCTTCCGCGGTCCTCGAGGAAGTATTACCTTAAATAAATTAAACATATTACACACGTCTCCAAGTAATATGATACGCAAGTATGTTTTACCCTTAACCCTGGCGTGTGGGCGAAATAAGCTTCTGGGCTTTGAGAATGATACAGTCCGCCATGTCCCACAGCGCTACAAGGCGCTCGAATAGTTAATTTCCCGCAATCGAACTGATCTCCGCTTCGATATCTATACTTAGCTGCTTCGTTAATAATCTGAAAGTGAGATATGAGTCTGGACGATTGGTTTTTGAAAAGATTCGATTAGGTACCTGGTCAAATGCGGGGAATATGTAGTCTGCAAATTGAATTTCAGCGATGGCTGTCGATCCAGCTACAGCCGCGCCTATTCCGAACCCAACGATGCCTTGTTCCGTCAATGGGGTATTAAAAACTCTATCAGTACCGTATTTGGCTTGTAAACCCATCGAACAGCGAAATACGCCTCCAAAACCGACGTCTTCGCCGAAAAGAATTGCGGTTGAATCCGTTTTCAGCGCGATATCCAGCGCGTTATTAATTGCTTGGAACATGTTCATTTTCACCACTTCCCCTAAAATAAAAACAACTTGGTAACTATGAATTACTAATCACAAAATAATTAAATTGTTTGATTGAAATTGTAACGTATTTGTAAGAAGTTACTTAGCATTTAGTACTTCGTACTTCATACTGCGACGCAAAAATACGGGGTGATACCCAAAAGTTTCCGAAATTTGAATCACAGATTTGAATATACGTGGATATAGAAATGTTCTTTATTATCGAATAGTTGATCATTGTTGTTTTTTGCAATTTTACAATAGCTGATTTGATGAAGCAGTGTATTTGTTCACAGGTATAGCAGTAAACTTCTCTCACACAAATTCATTAATTATGCGGAACGCAGCGTTTCGAGAGCACGTGGGCTCTCATTGTCAACCGTGTTAACGACAGAACAGAGAACAACCCCCAATTGCACACTCGAGTTTGATGGATTTATTATCATAGGCCCTGTTAAAGATACGGTTCGCTTTCGGTCCATCCTTTCATGAAAAAGGCATTAGACCACCGAGTAGATTGTAAATAGTCATATGTTTTAGAAATTTTAGAGCCTGCGTAGAAAATAATTTGCATGTGTGATACAGTTTTTACTTTCAGTCGGTAACACGGTTGACAATGAGAGCCCACGTGCTCTCGAAACGCTGCGTTCCGCATAATTAATTAATTTGTGTGAGTGGAGTTTACTGCTATATCTGTGAATTGTACACCCACACAGTCCTTGCAATCGTCATCAGTGTATTTGTATCAAATTCTCTCTTAGATTCTGTAAAATTACAGTTGAAACATACAAAATGTTAAAGGAGATAACGGTTTGTATCAAACACAAGTTTTTAACTGGTTTTCGTGTCTCAAAGTAGCGAAACATCAGTTGATGACAATGAACGCTGTATCATTGTTATTTGGAATGCAATTGTGAATGATCATAGGCAGATCATCTAAAACATCTGTAACGTTGTGGGAATATCGTGTGGCACATGGCAGCGGATTTTATTGGAAGATTTTAAGATGAGGAAGATAACAGTAAGACGGAACCATCGCATGGAAATCTACAGGAAACTGAGAGAATATCTTCGAAGAATTGGACCAGATTTTCTTTACAAAAACAACATCAATTCCTTATTACTCTGTCTTTTCGATATTGATCGTAGTATTTACAAAGAGTTTATACCTCCAGCTCAGACGATTAACGCAGAATTCCATAGTGATACCTCAGATGATCCATCTTGCGATTCTAGCTGGACAAAATTGAAGAAAATTATTTTCAAGAATTCTATTGCATATGCATTTAATGTAACCAACAATAATGAGGTTTTAATGACATACTGTACTCAGTGTTGTTATTGGTGTAATAAAGGTAATATGACGGTCCAAAAGCAGGTAAATTCTTCGAATGTTCAAACTGTTTTTATCCGTACGTTTTCGAAAGCTGTAGTGTGTACATCAAGTATGGGCAATCTTTGACACGTTGTGGGCCAAACTTTAGTATGCAAATACGTCCGCGGGCTGCGTTTAAAAGTAGTGCACTTTAACGTAGTGTTCATAATTTTTAGCGATAGATATCAGACATGAAATAATACGACAATGTTATTATAATGCAATTTATTAAAATAAGAAAATGAAATGGAAAAAATAGGTAGAACATTATAATTAAATCGTGAATTTTTTTAGTTGGGTTTTTCAAAATGTCTCGCGGACCAGTTGTTGCCCATATATGTATATATTATTTATTGCTTGTGTTTTTTTACATCATGGAACAACTTAGTGAAGATGTATAGTTTCAAATTACTAAATTCAATCAGAAGTTTTTGTGCAATGACGGTATAAAAGTCAAACACAACGTGGTTTATGTAATACAAAACAACGAAGTTTAAGTAATACATGTCACCTAATTCCAACCTATTTCTTTTTAATACGTAGAATAACTATTAAGCAACCCGCATACAAAAAAATCAGCTGCTATTTCTTGCAACTGCTACGTGTCACGTTATTTAGATAGTGCAAGAAGATTCTTTGAAGACCCTCGTCTTTTCTCTAGCATTACGGGTACTGATGCAGAAGTTATACTACGATTTGCGACAATTCTAAAAACAATTTCGTCTGGATACAAAATTGATACTGAAGCGTTTCACAAGTATGCCATAGAGACAGCAAATTACGTATCGAATTATACTCATGATATTATATACCACCTACAGTACACCAGATATTAATTCATGGTGCATGGACACATGTCTGAAGGGGTCCAAGAAGCTGGACACAAAGAGGTAAAAGATACGGAGAAACACATACCAGGAAATCTCCATCACATACTACTAATAAGTAACTACAGAAAAGCTGTTGATCGAAAAACTGAAATACTGCGCCAACATGTAAGAAAGATACTAAAGTGCTCTACAATAGACGCAGACAAATATTTGGAAGAAAAAAGCTCTCCAGATTTGGATGAATAATAGTTATTTATTTCATTCCACATGGTACTGCATTTCCACATATATATTTTGTAATTATTATTAACTGTAAACGTTATACACGTGTAGGTACATATGTATTATGATGTGTATGACATATTTATGTTATGGTGTTCGTTAATACAATCTGAAAACAATGGAACTCGTATTTTATGGATAAAATTATTTTTTAAAATTCCTAGTACATGTGCATTAATTTGTAACATAAGTAAAGACCGCTACCTTCAAGTATAAAAGATGTATGTTAGATAGTAAGTTTGTACTATAAGCAATTACTATGCTTATGTGAACTATGTTTATTCTAAAGCTAATATACACATAATAGGACATAAAAATACTGTTTACATAAATATGACGATACAAATGGTGACCATAGATGACGAAATAGTTTTGTAAAGGTGTTTTTTATAGAGGTATAAAACTTTAAGTCGGCAACACTTTTTTAACTGCCGGCCATTTTGTCGGCTGTCAAGTGATTTATGTTTAGTTAGGTTTGGCATTTCAACATGAATATTCTGACGCCTGAACAACGCTTCCAAATTGTGCAAATTTATTTTGAAAATCATGGTTCTGTTCGAAATACGTATCGCGCACTACGTCCATTTTGCACTCAACATAATCGTTCATCAGAGCAATTAATTCGATTAAGTACGGAACGTTTTCGCACCACGTTTACTCTAAATGATAATACGCATCTACAGAGACGTCGTAGAGTGCGTACAGAAGAAGTCATTGCTGCTGTAGAGCGTAGCGTAGAGGAATACCCGAATTAGTCTATCCGCCATCGTGGACAGGAATTGGATGTGTCCATCCACTTTATGGAAGATTTTGTGGAAAAATCTTGGTTTGCGTGCTTACAAAATCCAACTCGTGCAAGAATTGAAACCACACGAAGACTCGATGAGTGGGCCAAAAACAAGATTGCCGTTGATCCCTATTTTTATAAGTGAATTTTGTTTAGCTATAGATGCTCACTTTTGTTTGAATGTATTCGTCAATAAACAAAACTGTCGTATTTGTAGTAATGGTAATCCTCAAGTGTATGTTGAGACACCGTTACATCCAGAAAAAGTGACTGGTTGGTATGCTTTATGGGCTGGTGGAATCATTGATCCGTACTTCTTTAAAAACGATGCTGGTCAGAACGTTATAGTCAATGGTGACGGCTATAGAGCCATGATTACTAACTTTTTCGTTAATCAATTGAACAACCATGATGTGCAGGAGCTGTGGTTTCAACAAGACGGCGCAACATCTCACACAGCTCGTGTAACAATTGATTTATTGAAGGAAACGTTTGGTAACCGCATAGTTTCATGTTTCGGACCCGTGAATTGGTTGGAAAAAGTCATCGAAAATTGGACTTCCGGATTAGACTACGTCCGAGCCAGCCGTGGTGGTCATATGCCAGAAGTCATATTTAAAAGAAGATTATCTTTCGAATAAAGTAAATTTCATGTCAATTTAAAAAAATCATCTTTGTTTTATTCCATTTCAAAGTTCTATACTATAACTATAACTAGGTTCGCAAAATGGGCCACTGTGCGCCCTAAAACAACTGAAGGGATACTGATAGGAGAAGGAGATATTGGGAGAAGTTGCTCAGAAATTGCTGGTTTCTTCATTAAAATAATGCTTCGATTATATAGCAGTTTTCGGCAAGAAAACAAAATGATCGTTGATAAATTTGAATGATAATTTTTGCTCTCTCAGTATATGCAAAACCATTATAAACGTTGCGTATATATAGTTTAAAACTAAGCATTCTAATTTGGATCGTTTGAACTAAAATGTTTTCAATTTCATACTAATAAAACGTCTAATTTATCAACATATTACTTTCAAATTAGTGTAAAGTGACGTGCGACAATAATAAATTTTTAGAAAACTTAGAATATTTCACAGCAATTATTTTAAATTCACAGGTATAGCAGTAAACTCCACTCACACAAATAAATTAATTATGCGGAACGCAGCGTTTCGGGAGCACGTGGGCTCCCATTGTCAACCGTGTTACCGACTAAAAGTAAAAACTGTATCACACATGCAAATTATTTTCTACGCAGGCTCTAAAATTTCTAACCATATGACTATTTACAATCTAGTAGGTGGCCTCATGCCTTTTACGGGGAAGGATGGACCGAAAGCGAACCGTATCATTTAACAGGGTCTATGGTAATAAATCCATCAAACTCGAGTGTGCAATTGGGGTGGTTCTTTGTTCAATAAGTTTCCGTTCTTTTCATATATACCGTTTCGTACGCGTCTAATTCTCTATACGAGTTCACGTTTTTAAGTAGTGTCAGATTTTTAAATCAATCTTATGTCCGGATTTTACCATATGCTCTGCTACGCTTGATAGTTCAGGTTTGTCGAAACGATAGTGTCTAATATGTTCTTTGAACCTCGTTTCGATACTCCTTTTTGTTTGTCCAATATAAACTTTCTCACAATCATTGCATGCGATTTGGTATATTCCGGACTTTTTATCATCTCCGGTTTGTCTTTGGGATTCCCTAAGAGATTCTTTAAGTTCTTTTTGACACAAAAGACACGTTCATGTTTAGTTGTCGGAAAATTTTACTTAACCCTTTTACTGTTGGGTGAAAAGGAAGAGTTATAAATTTCTTGTTACCGGTGTTTGTTGATGTCAAAGTCGTGGAATTTCTGATGTGTTGTTTGTATTGGACCTTCCTTAAAATACGGTCGACATCCATAGAAGAGAAACCATTGTACCTCGCTGCATCTTTGATATATTTTAATTCTTTGTCATACCTGCTCTTGTTTAGCGGAAATCTGACGAGTCTATTGACCAGAAAACTAATCGCGGACATTTTTTGTTGTTCGCAATGGTGCGAATCAAACGTGATGAATCTGTTGGAATTAGTTTCTTTTCTGTAGATGTCTATTTCTAATTTATTATTATTGCGTATGACTAGAGTATCTAGAAACGGAAGGCGATTGTTCACTTCTTCTTCAATGGTAAACTTGATCGTGGTAAATTTTGAGTTCAGTTCTGCTAGAAAATCTTGTATGTTTCCTTTGTTGGTGTCAAACACAGCGAAAATATCATCTACGTACCTAAGCCAAATTCTCGGGAAAACGCTGCGTTCCGCATAATTAATTTATTTGTGTGAGTGGAGTTTACTGCTATACCTGTGAATTGTACATCCACACAATCCTTGCAATCGTCATTTAATTATTTTAAACTATAAGATAATTTTTTTTTAAATAAAAATAGGCTAGTACTTCTCTGTTCTATTTACGGCCTTGAAATTATCTTTGTGTGTATAGCATGTTCTATTTATAACGCGACGAGTTTTACAATACCTGTATACATTCCTGAGATCTTAGGAAAAGTAAATTAAATTTAAAATACCAGCGCTTTACAGTTTGAAACGTTGGCAAATCATCAAGTTGATTAAACTTCACGATACACAACTTAAGTACGTACTTGAGGCCAGTTACTCAGAACAGTTTGCTAGCGTAGATACGATAAAATTCATTTACCTCCAACAGAATGCGGCTTAGTGTCCGGGAAGTAGGTGAAATGCACTCTTCTTCTTGAAACGGCACCGTATAACACCTCGACATTTTGATTTGGTCCGTTGAAGATTCGTTTAAAACACTGTACACATGTTCTATTCAAAGCCATGGCCACAGGATACGTATAACACGTCTGTTAAGGCACCGACGATAGTAAAAGTTGTAAGCGACCTAAATGACTGCGTACAGTCGAGGCGTACGTCGACCTTTGCCACATCAGAAAATACGCAAATACTTTCGCAAATCTAATTTCATTATTCCGTTTGAGTGTTTAAATATCTTATTTCTTTCCGCACGGAATTGAAGGCATATACCAAGGTGTAATAAATTACTCGGTGTTTATCATATGTTTTTATTTTAGCTCGGTTTTAATTATAAAAAGATTAAATATAACCTTAAACTTGTAACTCTAACTAGAGTTAGGATATTTTCCCGCGTACCAGGATCGTATTAAGGCGAATGGATGACATCAAGAGATTTTGCTAATTCAACAGTTTAATTTCAAATTAAAAGAAATGTACGACAACCCTTGAAGGCACATACACAATATTTATATATACAAGGGCAACCTGAAATGTTTTCGCTATCTTTTTTATGGAAACTGTCAATACTTCCGATGTCTATTGTCAATAGTTGTTGTTTAAGAGTTTGTTTTGCTTATAGCAAGTCAGGAGGTTTCGCAAAAATGGATAGAATCAAATTTCGTGCAGTGATAAAACACTTCTGTATGTCTGGGAAAACAACCATGGAAAATCGAAATATTTTGTTAAAGGTTCATGGATGTACTCCGTCATTTTCGACCATCAGCGAGTTCAAACGTGGCCGTACACGCACAAGTGACAAACCACGCAGTGGACGCCCAAAGACAGCTACCAACGATGAAATGGCCGACAAGATTTGTTAAGGACTTAACATTGTTTTTTATATTTTATATATTTTTTTTTACTACTATGTATTTTATCTTCTTTGCATTATTATTTTCATTTAGAATATTACTTTATTTTCATTTTTATATTTATTTATTTTCATTCTTATATTTATTTATTTTGCTCTCTTATATCCAATTTTATTTTAATATGTATGTACATTACGCATTGTATATGTATGCAAGTCAGCCATTCGCATTACGCTAGCTAAAACTGCCTAATTAGAAATCATTCACTGCAACGTCGTCGGATATGTAGTGGGAGTTTTCTTAAAATTTAAGGTACACAAGCATAGGCAGTCGTCTCCCGCGCGACGGTCGAGGTATTAGCGATCGTGCACTCTCGGTTACCTTTCGTGCCTCGTCCTAACGTGTACAGTAACGTCGTCGTAAGATTATTAAAGATTTCTAAGATTTTCGAGTTTTGGCGGGAATCGTCGAGGACGTTGTCTATACATTTATTTCTGGCGGGAGTCATTTGGTAACGTCGTCGGACCACACGTATAGATTTTTTTAATAAGTATAAATTCTCGATTTTCTATCATCGTACGTCGAGGCTACTGTGTCCATTGTCGTCTATACATATTTTTAGTCTTCGGTTAAGTTTGTGTCGGAAATTATTTTGGTGAGATTGTCGGCGCGCATGTATAGACCTCCTCTACAAGTACGATCACTCCGCTTCTTGCTGACGGTCGTTGCGGCCGCAGCGCCCGTTGTCTTTTGTACGTTTGTTCGGTCCTTGTCGTATCGGGACTTAGAAATTTTTCATTTAGTTGCTCGTCGTAGCGGACGAGTGTCACGGGCCAGTTTTCTTATGTAATGTCGGCATCATCGCTCCGTTTTACTTGTCGGTGCGCAGTTCGCACATTTGCTGGTTACTGGATTTTTCCCTTCTTTGGGGCGCAGTAGTATAGAGCTAAAGATTGCACATAGCGTAATATTTCAAACGAGAACGCCTGGGTAGCTGTGACATTACTTTTGTATTGAGATCGGCTATTATCGCTACTGTCGCCCTCGACCAGGCGTTCAAGCTCTAAGAGATAGGGTGGGTTCCCTATAAATGTGAATATAACAAACGTATTTGGTCAAGTACAAATACATGCCAATAATACAGGGCCAAGTCCCTTAGGCAAATTTAAAACAAGGAAAGTATATTAGGCTCCCGGAAAGGGACATATAAATAAGCATAGCACCGAGGTGCGCTTATAAATTTAAGAAATAAATAGGGTTGGCTCTCTATAAAAGGTAATGGTGCATGCAAACAGATAGAGGCATTAGTACATGCCTCTGACAAAGCTTCAGCGGAAGCATATAAGAGTTTAACCTTTTAAACAGAATTAAGACATAGTGTTGCAACGTACATGCTGAGGCATTACTTTATGTTGCTACCAATGAAAATACATATACAAATGCTAATGTACATTACATGTATAAGAGAGCTCGAATAACTGCAATTATTGCAAATCTATATATCTTACGTACATCGTACATGTACATAGGCAAGAGTGGAAACCGTGTACACATTTCATTTTTAAATATATTTTTTGCGCATGCGCATTGAGTTTCACTGTACAACCTCTCCTCTAGTAAATAAGCGAACATACTCTACAAGTAAGTATTGGTCAAGTAATTTAGGAAATTACGAGCAGGCTACAGCGGCGTTGTTCTTCAAACCAGGAGAACGTAACAAGATTCGTGATATCGTGTTAGCCGAGCGTCGATTAAAGAAGATACGAAAGAGTACACACACTCAGTCCATTATTCAGGGACTAAGTCGACTCTGACAATTCATAATAACCTTCCAGGTTGAAAATGGCGGCGACAGGAAAGAAAATCGGCGGGTTTATTATAAACAATATTAATTTCCTATGCAATTAAAAGTAATTATAAATTCCCAACAAATTAATTCTTAGTCCGTAAGCAATTAATAGATAAACAACTTTAATCCCTTAACAACTTTCACCTCTTACGCAAGTGATTTCAAATTCAAACCAATAGAAATTAATATTTAGTCTCGGTAAATAGGGGAAAGTTTCAATACTGTGCGGAGACGACGTGGATTACAAAATGATTCGATGTCGTATGTGAATTCTGTTCAAAGGAGGGTCCCGATGATTCTACATTGGAAGATTCTGCGTCAAGAGGCTTGGATGGGATGCTGTCAGAAACAGAGCCGGAGCGTAATTTCTTCTTCAAGGATCCTCGGAGTACTGGTTTAACTCCGGAGGAGATAGATGGCATAGAAGCTGTTAATTCGGCTTGATTACCAACAGAAACTATGTCTTTTGGAGAAGACAACGAAAAATTCTCAATGTTGGTGTCGTGTAAATTAGGTGTAGAAGGTGAACCCTTTCTAGTGAGATATTAAGGCTATCAGTGGTTTCCTTCTCGCTGAGTTGCTCGCTAAACTGTCTGTAGCATCGACCTCTTAAGGTCTTATTTTTAGCTCTTTCTTCATACGTTAAGTCCTCAGCAATTTGGTTCCTTTAACTTTTCTTCTGCTGCTAAGAACCTCATTTATATTCAGATAAGAGATGAAACAAATTATTACTGGTTTAATGGAGGAGTTGTTACAGATACTGTAAATGTTATCGATATCTCCCAAGCAGAGATCTAAACACAAACGTCCCTTAAGCGTATTCATAGTTATCGATACCATGTTATCCGTTGTTATCTCAATACCAAATGAAATAATATTATTTTTCTAGCAAAATTTTTCAACATATTCGCATCCGTCTTTTAAATTTACGATAATCTGTTTCGTTTGAAGTTTTTACTGCGTAAATAACTACTTTAAATCGACAATTTCTATCTGCAGAGTATGGGTTTGATTTTTAATTGTTTCTGTAATTCTCTTTAACAATATAATTTCCCATTGCATCATTTATGCTTACATTCTCATACATTGCCACGTGAAGCACAAACCAAGGCCCACAAAAAGAAGTAAATCGGTGCTTCTTATTATACAATATTTAGACGTATAGGAATAGTACTATTTAAGTAGGTAAACAAATATTCCAGATATCTTCAAAACAACTGCGGATACAAAAAGATAGATGAAAAATTCCAATAACAGCAATCTACAGATCAATGTGTAGCATCAACTTCAGGAAACTCAGAACAAGAAGAATATAATACGGATCTGTGTAACGCATTAATTTTGTCTAATATACTATTAGCAAGATTCAACAATGTTAATTTGAAATCATTTCTGCAAAAATATTGCAAACATACTATACCCGACGAAAGTACCTTAAGAAAAAATTATGTCACATCTTGTTACCAGCAAACAATGTCAGAACTTCAACAATTAGTAGGGAATAATTTTATTTATATCATGGTAGATGAATGTACGGATAACTGTGGCTGTTATTTTGCCCATTTCTTAATAAGAATTCTTCATGAAGATATTGTAGGTAAATCATATTTAATTTATTGTAAAGAACTTCGAGAAATAAATAATGTGACAATTGCCCAATTCGTTCAAGAAGGTATATCTTGTGAAAAGGTTTTACTAATGTTGTCCAACGCTGCACCATACATGATAAAAGCCGCGCAAAATTTAAAAATGTTTTATAGTAACATTATTCATGCCACTTGTTTAGCCCATGGGTTCAATCGTGTGGCCGAAGACATTAGGAATCAATTTCCTTTGATTCATGATTTAATTAGCAATGTCAAAAAAAGTATTTTTAAAAGCACCTTTTAGGAGCGATTTTCCGGTGTTAAGTTGCCTCCTGAACCGATTATTATGAGATGGGGTACATGGCTAGACGTTGCAATTTTTTACGCCGATAATTTTGAAGGAATAGAAAATGTAATTCTTGAAATCACTGCTGACTGCATTGCTCTAGAAAACTGTAAAAAGATAGAACAGAATTGCTACAAAACCTTTTGTATATTAAGTCAAATTATAGTTTTGTTTCAAGTTGCATTCGTAAACTAGAAACGCAAGGGATGTCGCTCTCGGAATCAGTCGAAATAGTAGACGAATTTGACATGCTATGTAAGAAAGTTAAGGGTACAATAGGTAATTCTATATACGATAAATTTAAAAAAGTGATAAATAGAAATTAGGGTATTTGAAATAGAAGAAAGTTAAGAAAATTTTGGAAGGTGAAACAGTAAACAATTTCGACTTTAATTTTATTTTAGAAGTTAAAAAATGCACCAATTACATCTGTAGATGTTGAAAGAAGCTTTTCTATTTCGAAACATATGTATTCTGATAGAAGACAAAACTTTCTTTTACACAAAACATTTAATTATAAATTGGTTTTGGAATATGTTGTAAAAAAATTTTGTGCAATAAAGTTAATGTTTAAATTTCTGCTTTTATTTACTTTATGTAAAAATTTTGCATATTGTCGCAATTTTTTGCATATATGCCCCAGGTTTATGCATATTTTCTCAAAAATATATATGCGCATATATTCCAGTTTTTCTTTGCATATAATCCAGTCTCTACTTATTAGAATGGATAGGGCTTCTAGTTATTTTAAATAGACACTTTAGAAAACCGATAAATTATAGCCTCTCACCAAAAGTAAAAAAAAAATTATGCATTGAAATTAATTATAGGCGCCAAATTAGGTATAGTGTAGTATAAAAAGTTCACGTGTAAATCGCTGCATCATAGAGAAAGTATTGCGTAAACACAAGTACAGATCCTCTATAAACAAGGAAAAGTGCTTCACTACATGAAGAGAAAGGTGGCGGTGCGAGCATTACACATCCCAGTCGATTTCGCGGATGAAATTTTTCTTTACGCGTTTAACTCCGTACCCATAGCGCATTTTATACTCAGTATTACCCCACACGATGACTTCGTACGACGCACTATTTCCAGCTCTAGTGCCGTTATTTTTCGCCGTCTTGCTATATTTCCAGTACGCGTTTTCCTATTTCAAAAATCTAAAAATACCTACGCTCCCGCCGACTTTTCCCTGCGGAAATATATCGAGCATCGTCCTTCGCAAACAGAGCATAAGTGATAAAGCTGTAGAGGTGTACAACGTCCTAAAAGCTCAAGGTCATCGATTTGGCGGTATCTACTTTTTCACGCATCCAGTGCTTTTACCGGTCGACACGGAATTGATAAGAAACATCCTGGTGAAGGATTTCGATCATTTCGACGACCGTGGAATACATTACGACGAAGAAAATGATCCGGTTAGTGCGCATTTGTTTTCGCTGCACGGGGAAAAATGGAAAAAATTGCGGGCGAAACTTAGTCCGGCTTTCACGGCGGGAAAAGTGAAGTACATGTTTGAGACGGTGGCAAAATGTGGAGACGTAATGATCGAAGTGTTGCACGAAATGATACAACTAGATAACGCAGTGGAAATAAAAGATATATTGTCGAGATTTACAACGGATATAATTGGTTCATGCGCTTTCGGAATTGAATGCAACAGTCTTCGAAATTCGAATGCCGAATTTAGAGTGATGGGTAATAGAGCTTTCACACACACCGTGACCGATTTCTTCCGGAATGCTTTAATCAGGGCATCGCCCGAATTAGCTAAACTACTCCGTCTCAGTGTGTTCCCATCTGCAGTCGGTAAATTTTTTAAAAATGTAGTCGAGGATACAATCAAATTTAGAGAACAACATGAGGTTACCAGAGAAGATTTCTTACAACTACTCATAAAAATGATGGAAGGTGAAAAGTTGGACGGAGAAGAAAAGATGAACTTTGAACAGTCACCGCTAACAATGAACGAAGCTGCAGCACAAGCGTTTATTTTCTTTTTGGCTGGTTTCGAAACAACTTCTACTTTATTAGGGTTCGCGATGTTCGAATTGGCTATTCACCAAGACATGCAAGAGAAAGCCAGGAAAGATGTTATGAAGGCATTAGAAAAATTCGACGGGAAAGTAACACACGACGCAATTGTAGATTTACCGTATGTGGAAATGATTATCTTAGGTAAGATAAACACTTACTCTACACTAAATCACATAACAACTTTCTTTGTAATGCTTGTGTAATAATTAGGAAGTGGAAAGTGCTTGTACAAATAAATATTACACCGTTTAATTTGCACTTCTCTGTAAATAATAAATTGATTCCTAATGTCTTCGGCTATACGATTGAACCCATGAGGTAAACAAGTGGTATGAATAATGTTACTATAAAAATCTTTTAAATATTGCGCGGCTTTTATAATGTGTGGTGCGGCCTCGGACAACATTAGTAAACTTTTTCCACAAGGTATACTTCCAGGTAAAAAGTAATTTGATAAACCTTCTTGAACGAATTGGGCAATTGTCACATTATTTATTTTTTGAAGTTCTTTCATATAAATTAAATATGATTTACCTACAATATTTTCATGAAATATTGCTATTAACAAATGGGCAATATAACGGCCACACTAATCCGTACTTTCATCTACCATGATATAAATAAAATTATTAAGTTCTGACATTGTTTGCTGGTAACAAGATGTGACATAATTTTTTCGTAAGGTACTTTCGTCAGGTATATTATGTTTGCAATATTTTTGCAGAAATGATTTCAAATTAACATTATTTAATCCTGTTAATGGTGTCTTAGACGAAATTAATGCGTTAAACAGATCTTTTTTTTATTATATTCTTCTTGTTCTGAGTTTCGTGAAGTTGATGCTACAAATTGATATACAGATTACTGCGCACATACGGATCACTTTAGTTTTTCACATTTTCCAATATATGGTGGAGTTTTAGCGTGTTGATCAATCTGTGTATTTTCTCCCACAAGACACCTGCAACAACAATTGTTATTTTATATCAAAAGTTAAAGAATTTAAAAACAATTGTAAAGCCTTTAGTAAAATTAAACTTACCAGTTTACTGCAGGGTCGACAAAACATTTTGTCACCCTCCTCTACCAGTTCCGGATACGGCTTAATCCATAAAGAAATTTTGTTCGCTATACTCATTGTATGTACGCACAGTATTTAAAAACGTAACACAATTACATGCTGTTTCGCTCAAAGATATTCAATGAATGAATAGTTTATTTGGGAATTAATAATAATAAAACATATTTACCACATCCCTTCTACTAGGCGAAATTAAACACGCGTAGTTCTTGGAGAAAAGTATAACGGAAACCAATGTAAAAGATTTATCGTCTGAGAATTGTCCGTTGTCGATCTACATGAGGAATTACGAGGAATTTTTAACACATGGGCTGAAAAGTCGTTTTCAGCGCTCGTCATGGAGTGAGGAAAATAACAAAAAACTTCAACGCAGAGAAAGAGTTCCGAGATTCGAACCCAGGACCGCGAGACTGATAGCCAAGCTTACAAGACACCGAGCTTATGAGTGTTTCAACCAAGAAAAATGTAGATAGTTTAATATTATAAATTTGATTTTGTTAATAAACACTTTATGCTATATTCTAGAGTGATATAACATTTTCAGTTTCATATTGTTATAAAAGTGAGTTTTACAAAATTTTATCAAGTGTACGAGTTTCCAAGATCGAAAGTAACACATGGGCTGAAAAATCCCAGGTCTAACAAAGAAAACACGGTTTTTTTGGTTCAAAATTAGCTTTATTCATCAACGTAATCTCCATCAAGAGCAACGCAATCATTCCAGCGCCGCTCTAACATTTCAATACCACATTTGTAGAACGATTTATCTTTTGCCTCAAAATAGGCCTCAGTTTCAGCGATAACCTCTTCATTCGTGCGAAATTTCTTACCGGCGAGCATCTTTTTTGAGGTCTGCGAACAGCCAATAGTCGCTGGGAGCGAAATCTGGCGAATACGGTGGATGTGGGAGCAATTCGAACTTCAATTCATGTAGTTTTGCCATTGTTTTGATTGACTTGTGACACGGTGCGTTGTCTTGATGAAACAACATTTTTTTCTTTGCCATATGCATTTCTTTGCAATTTCGGCCTTCAAATGCTCCAATAACGCTATATAATATTCACTGTTGATGGTATTTCCTTTCTCAAGATAGTCGATGAATATTACACCACGCACATTCCAAAATACCGAGCCATAACCTTTCCAGCCGATTGTTGTGTTTTCGGGCGCTTTGGACGAGGTTCACCAGTTGCTGTCCACTCAGATGACGATCGTTTTGATTCCGGAATGAAGTGATGGATCCATGTTTGACCCATTGTCACATATAGACGCAAAAATTCCGGTTTGTTACGTTTAAACATGGACAAACACTGCTCAGAATCATCAACACGTTCTTGTTTTTGGTCAACAGTGAGCAAACGCGGCACCCACTTTGAACAGAGCTTTCTCATAATCAAATGCTCATGCAATATAAAGCGAATACGTTCTTTTGATATCTTTACGATGTCAGCTAATTCACGCAACTTCACTTTTCGATCATTCAAAACAATTTTGTGGATTTTTTTTATGTTTTCTGGTGTTATCGCCTCATTTGGACGTCCACTGCGTTCTGCATCATCGGTGTCCCTACGACCACGTTTGAAGTCAGCAAACCAACGTTTTATTGTTGTTTCTGATGGAGCGGAGTCCCCATAACACTTTTCAAGGCATTGCTTCGCTCGAACGGTATTTTTTCCATCAAGAAGCAGTGTAAAATTTAAACACGAAATTGTTTTTGATCCATTGTTTTAAAAATAACAAAAGTAGCGTGACTCTTAGCACAATAACTCACAATCTAATCAATAGAATATCATGAAATTTTAACAGCTGTCTTTTGGAGGTTAGTACTAACTGAGGGAAAGGTGACTGCAATAAAACCCATGTGTTACTAATAGAAAGGATAAGAAAAAGCCTAAATATGCATATATATGCAACTTTTGTAAAGATATGCATAGAAATGCCTAAATATGCAATATATGCGATCACTAATTAGCGCTAATTAACTTCAATTAGTGTAATACGTCCACATATAGACTATAATTAAACATATGGAAAAAATAAAATGTACGGACTTTGCATGTAATCCGGTCTCTAATTATCACTGTTAATCCCTTCACTTTCAAACGGTCGTCTTTTAGCATTAAATCTTCAATACTTGAAATTTATTGAGGCGTTATCACTTCAATTGCCCGGTCCGACCGTTCAGTATCTTCCAGGATTCTTGCCCCAAACGGAAACATTTTGCCCACTGTTTTACAATGAAATACGAAGGAGATGAATCACTGTAAACCCCGTCTAAACGTAGTTTAACGTGATTAAGCGTATGCCCATCTTTTGTTAAAAATTTGATAACCGCGTAGTACTCAATTTCCATTACTTCAGACATCTTCATGCGCTAGTCACGTTGGTTGGGTGGCTACTAAAAACTACTACTCTTCGAACCGTCATATTTAGAGCGTAGACCTTGAATATGTGCATGCATGCCGTGGCGGAGTTTGAACACGCTTGAACCTGTATAAGCCGGTCAAGCCGAGAATTTATGGCACCTACCTCGTATTTAATGCGTACAACAATACGTCTATTATTTTTTCAGAATCCTTAAGGAAATATCCTCCCGCACCTGCGTATTTAAGGCGCTGTACGAGGACTTACAAAATTCCTGATACAGATGTAACAATACCACGGGGATTAACTGTACTTATTCCAACCATGGCTGTCCAACGGGATCCAGATTTTTATGCAAATCCGGACGTATTCGATCCTGAACGTTTTAATGAAGAGAATAAGGCGTTCTTAAAAGAAAATACTTACCTACCATTCGGGACTGGGCCAAGGAAATGTATTGGTAATCAAATAAATTTTTACTAATGTATTTATTCCGATGTTATACCGTTTTCTAAAATTCACAAGGTTTTGGTTATTACGATTTCTGAATTTAAGTTTCTGTTTATTAAAACTAGAACACTCTACATACCAGGGTAAGCTGAAAAAATCTCCCTCAAGATCAATAGATTCGTTTAGTCGATGCTCAAGTTTCTTTATGACGTCACACTACTCATTTTCCTCGATCTCCTCAAAATAGCGGTCCACTGCAGCTATCAGCTACTCATCCGAAACAAATCTCATACCGCCCAGGTGTTTTTTAAGCTTCGGGAACAGAAGGAGCTAAATGCGGTGAATAAGGAGGACGATCAAGGGCTTCGAACTTTAGTTTGGCCAATTTTGTGAACTGAAGCATTGTCTTGATGGAAAAGGACTATTTCTTTGCTTTCTTCCGGGTCTCCTTTCGACGATAGCTACCTTCAATCGATTCAAAAGTTTAGAATAATATCGTCCAGTAATCGCTTGTCCCCTTGGAAGGTAATTGATTCCCTTCGCATTCCAGAAAACGAAAGCTATCACCTTTCCTGCCGATAGAATGACTTTGGCCTTCTTTAGAGGCGGTTCACCGCGTTTAGTGCACTGTTTTAATTGCTGGTTACTTTCCAGTGTGTAGTGGTGGATCCACGTTTCATCGCAAGTCACATATTTGTGCGAAAAATCTATTGGATTTTGCCGAAACCGCTCCAAAATGGCTGTAGAACATTCCACGCGTTTGAGTTCTTGCGGTGGTGCGAGCAAACACGGTACCAATCTTGAAGACCGCTTACACATAAACATCTAAAATGTACGTCATCCGTTCTCTGGAAGTGCCTTTAGCCTTAGAAATATCTCTCACCTATTTGCAAACAGTCTTAAACAGTCTTCCTTAAAAGAAGGAGTTTTATCGCCTAACAAATTTACCATATCAGCATGAATTTCTTTGGACTAAAAATACTTTTTCCCACAGGTGTTTAATCACTGCGCAAATTTTAATCTTGTTCGTTTTTAAAGAGCGCCAAAAGTTGAACAAGTACACTAGGGTGACAGAATAAAATAGACACCAGGTAAAGCGGTATAAATATGTAAACAGCTAAATTCTAAGAACGAATTAAGAACTTTCTCTTGTCATTAGGGTAGGGGTAGATGTATCGGAAGGAATTCGTCATAGTTTAGTATCGTTACAACTATGCCTCGCTTACAAGGTTCAAGTGATATTAGCGACTTCACCCGGGGTCGCATCGTTGGCCAGAGTGAACGCGGCGCTTCGCAACGTGAAATAAGTAAATTTTTAAATATTCCGTTGTCCACAGTTAACCGTGTGATTACACAATTTACACGCAAGGAAAAACAACAGTGGAGCCGAGACCAGGTCCTGCCGGACCTTCTGAAAGAAGTAAAAGGGTGCTTGTGCGCGAAGTGTTAAGAGAACCGCGAAAAAGTACAGCTGAGCTTGCGGCAACTTCACAGAAAAGTCAACGCACCGTTCTGCGATACCTCCACAGTGTGGGGATGTATAAAAGGGTGGCAAAAGAAACCTCTCCTAACGGCGTTTCAAAAACGCCGCCGAATGGCTTGGGCAATCGAAATTCGAACGAAGACTGAAGAGTTTTGGCGGTCTGTCATTTTTTCAGACGAAAGCAGATACTGCCAATTCAGTGATGGTGGTTGTACGTGGGTATGGAGACGTTCGTCACAGCAACTGGACGACAAATTTTTGGATCAGACGGTGAAATACGGCGGTGTGAACATCATGGTGTGGGGCGCGATATGGTATGGTGGAAGATCGCAATTAGTAATCTGCGACGGAAATATAAATGCGGCAAAATATATCCAAATATTAACAGAAGGACTACTACCGATATTCGACAACGCCATTTTATCTGAAAAGACGCCACTTTTATGGAGGATGGAGCACCCTGCCACAAAGCAAGAACAACAACCACATGGAAAGAGGAACAGGGGATTCGGATTTGACCATGGCCATGCCAATCACCAGACATGAATCTGATAGAGAATGTTTGGCACATAATCCAGACAAATATGGCGAAACGACCCCGAAAACCCAGCAATGAGGAAGGACTCGTGGCAGCTGTTACAGAAGAGTGGTTAAATATTCCAGAAGATACCATTAATCATTTAATAGAATCTATGCCACGACGACTCGCAGCACTTCACGCAAGTAAAGGTGGATCGACAAAATATTAGTCTAATTTAAAAATTTTAAAATATTTTGTATATATAACGAGAATAGTATCTTTTTTTTAATTAGTGGGTGTCTATTTTATTCTGTCACCCTAATGTATACATAACAAACTACATGACAGATCGACATGAAATTTAACACGTATGTTATCGAAACATTACGCTATACAATAACGTCAAAGATTGCTTTCACAGAACACCATCTCATAGTTAGTTACCGAATTTTTCAGCTTACCCTCGTAATGATGTTTAAAGCGAACTGAATCTTTGAAAATTTTTAGAAAAGAATAGTTGGTAAACGTTAGACTTCGGGCATGCTATACCTTTGAGGGCGTTTTTAAAAATACCTATTTAAAGAATCCATCATGTACGTATAATCTATTAATCGATTGTGAGATGAAATTAAAAATATTTTCAGTAAATACATTCCATTCCACAATATCGTTCGCCAAACATTCAAATGTCCTAACAGGCGATAATCCTGTATACACAGACGTACATTAGACTTATGTAGATCAACAACTTGCTCTGAGATATCACTATAAACTATATTTTAAACTAATAATGAATGGATTGAAAAAAGTTTACTAGAGTAAAAAAGTATTTCATTTGCCATTAACTGGTAGGGAAGCAAAATATAACCAGTAACACTTTTGTAGGAATGCGGTTCGCCATGGTACAATCAAAGTTGGCTTTGGCTCTGCTTCTGAAGAATTTTACTTTCACTTTAAATCCTAAGACACCACTCCCGATGCAGTTGGACACTAGGGGTATAGTTTTGGCACCTAAAGGTGGTATTTGGATTAAACTAGAGAAAATTACGTAATTTTATGTAATTTAAGAAGATTCTGCCTTTTTGGGATAATGTGAAGTTATAGGAAAGACTTTGATAGTACGAATGTAGTTCTAGAAAAGTTATTAGAAATTATAGGATCTATTACAAAATGTGCGAATAAAACAGAGGATATATGGAGGCCATTATGTGTGTCAGATGTATTTTGCACAGTACGTCCTCCCTGAGGGCAATACTAGTCTACATACATATTAAGTTAGCATTATGCAACAAATGTTGTTTGCTCTAGAGGATTTTTGGGAAATTTTTGAAAAAAAAATATGGCTATTGCAAGATCTTTCAGATTTGTTATAGCGTATTAAAATTGAATAAATTAAATGTACCAATAAAAGAGAAAAATAAAATCTATTTATAAATTTCTAATACAAACACACAAAAATAATC
Organism: Trypoxylus dichotomus; assembly: GCA_023509865.1. NCBI lineage: Eukaryota > Metazoa > Arthropoda > Insecta > Coleoptera > Scarabaeidae > Trypoxylus > Trypoxylus dichotomus. The sequence continues at coordinate 45,784,285 of CM042081.1, forward strand.
TCTTTTTAGTTAAAGTAATCTAAAGGATGGTATAAAGCAAAAACTTCCGATGCAAGTGATGTCGTAATCTATCATATACAGCTGTGGCCATATGTATTCGCCACCCTCTTTTGTTTTTTATTCCGACGAATATATAAGAAATAAAAGAAAATTGATCGATGAAAATGTTTCATTGTGAGTGTATACAGATATTGCTTAATATTTCGTAGCTCCTCCCTGGGCTTTTATCACCGCACGAATTCGTCGGGGCATACTGCTCACTAAGTTGTAGCACTGTTCGGGGGTGATTTTATTCCACTCTTCGAATGTTTTTGTTTTTAAGCATTGCTTTGTGGTAGATGAGTATTAGCTACATTTCGCTTTAAAATGTACCATAAATGCTCAATTGGCGATAAGTCCGGGGATTGTGCCGGCCATTCCAGAACCCGCACGTTATTTTGGTCGAACCATTACTTCGCGAGATTTATGGCACGGTGCATTATCTTGTTGGAAGTAATACTCTGGCTCATCATTATCGAATAATTATAACGCACACGGTTCCAGAACTTCTTCCAACATGTCCATGTACGTCCGACTGTTCATTCGGCCCTCGCAGACGAACAGTTCTCCGACGCCTGTTGCACTCATGGAACCACAAACCATTATGCTACCACCCCCAAACTTGACAGTCGGGATGATACAGTCTGGATGGAAGGCCTCTCCTCTCCTCGCCTGCGTCGCACGTATTGAGGCCCAGGTTTACCACAAAGCTACCAACAAAAACATGAATACTGTTACATTTTGGAACCCATTAAAAAGAATAAAAACACTGTAGATACCAGGAATTGAATACAGAATACCCCAAATACAATAATTATGTATTACTTACCTCAATATTTGACTTATCCGTCCACATAACATTGGGCCAATTGTGAATGGTTCAGTCGCGGTGACTTTTAGCCCACAGCAGTCTCTTTTTCTTTTGTTGCGGAAACAACCGTGGTTTATGTCGAGCTTTGTATCCACCTAAATTTAATTCACAAAAGCGTCTTCTAACCGTGCGAGGAGAAATAGCAACATTATGTAGCCGGAAAAGCTCAATGGAAAGCTGTTTAGACCCTTTTTTCCGGTCTCGCAAAGACATCCGCTCTAAGACTCGCTCATCTCTGCTAGTTGTCTTCCTTTTTCGACCAGTTTTCGGTTTGTTTGTCAAAGATCCACTCTCTTTGTATCGTTTTATCGTCATTCTAACTGTCGATCGCGCACATTTCACTTGTCGGGCAATAGCAGACACCGACAACCCTTGCTTTTCTAACACCACAATTAGTCCTCGCTCTACATCCGTCAATTCGCGTATTTTCGGCATTACTTTTTACTGTATACTATCGTATTACACAGACAAAATCACAGACACAATATCTTCACTCTAACTAGTTCAACCTTACTCTTACAACTTTTAAGAAAGACTGAAGAAATATTCAGAAATTACAATTTTACGTCTATTTTCTAATTTACTCAGAATGGCCTACAATAAACCATTAAAACCTCATTACCAGGTACCTAGTTAAGTCCGTCATCGACCCTGCTTCTTAGAAATACAATAATATTCGTGTAACACGTTGAAAACGAGAGTGGCGAATACATATGGCCACAGCTGTAAGTTTGCCTAAAGACATAAAACTGTTTGCGGTGAAATATATTCCATGTAATTGATATTTTTTCGTAATTCTTTTGAGGCATTTAACCTGCTGATTTGGAAGTCAAACGTTGTTTATTAGAAATTAAATAATTGAAATTTGGAAAAAATTAGTTAGTAAACTGTTATGATTGCTCATTTTTTCAAATACGAAAGAGCATAAATTATTTTGAGAAAAGTATGACAGGGAATTTGAAAATGTATGTTGTACCTTATTTAATTTTTTGATATAATTCTACGTCATAATGACATTAATATTTGTACATAACTCCGAAACGTATATTTTGAGCAGTAATGAAATAAAAGGGATTTACATGTTTGAATAACATTTTAATTCAAGAAAACTACAATAACTGTTATTAAATGCAGAAGTTTACGCACTTTATCATGCTATCAAAAGCATTTTCTAACATTTGTGGCGTTATGTATATATTCTTAAATTATCTTCTTTACAGTTTTTGCAAATTAAGTACAAGGGTCAAACCTGGCGAGCTCGGAGGAAACTCAACTTGCCTATACAAACTTGTTAGCCGATCATCGAAAACATCGTGGAGAAAGGATACAATTTCTCGTGTTGAAAATAACCATTTTGAATATCATCGTCGTGAAGTTGTTGAACAAATTCAACCAAAATATTGTTTCTGTACCTCTCCGCATTAATGGTGAAATTGAAAAAAAAAATGGCCCAGTCAATCTTCTACGAGAGACTCCGCCAATTTTCTAAGCATGCAATGGAGATTCAAGAAAAAAAATGCGGCTTATCACTGCTCCACATTTGCATACTTCGAGGATCCACATACTCCTAAAGATGTTAACTTTAGTAGATCATTATTTATTAAATTATTGACGAACTATTGGTAGTACACAAGACGTCTAGGGCGGTCTGTTGGCAAAACGGCCTGATATGATTGCATCTTATATGGATCCAAGTTCTTCTTTACAACGGTGCGGCATGTTCCATAACAAACATTAATTTCTTGGCCTAGTGTTAAAGGTTTTGTGTAATCCTGTTCCATACGATTACAAACATTACTAATCAACTCCTATACGAATAGTTGGCCTACCAACACCTTTCTTATGAGTTACCGATCCACTTTCGCGAAATACACCAACAATATATTCAAGGTACACCCGTTCTAGAATAGGCTTCAATCATGTAAGTTTTATGCGCTGTGGTGAAAGCCATAATTGAGGAATTCCAGAAAGAAAATATATTACAAATATTAATGACTATGTGACACTTAACCTGTCAGAATTATATCAAAAGAAATGAAATAAGCTACGACATATATTTGCAAATATTGTGGTTACTTTGGTCACCATAATTTTTGCTTTCTCGGTACAACTAAACACTACTTCCTTTCCTGAAAATGAACATACAGGTCCTCCAAAATCTGTCTTTGTTATATTGATTGCACGACATGATTAAGTTTGTCGGTTTATTATAGTCCGGAAAACAAGTAGGTGGCTAAGGCAGCAGCAGTTGTAGCAACAATACCAACGATAAAATCGCTGTAAATACAGCTTTTCTCATGGTATTGGTGAAATCATTCACGAGAAAGGCATGTGAAGAGACCTAAAACGTTAACACACGGACATATTTTTGCCTACCCGGCTTACCATAATTTAAATACGTCATGGTAAGCCTGAGAAATCATTCACATGTGCAGTTCCCCTTACACTGCCCTTGGTGCGCTGCCCTCTCGTGGTAGCAATCCATGTATTGCTCGAAAGAAGAGTAGGAAACTGTACCCGCTTCTTATCGCTGTCTGACTTTGCAGACAAGTGTTTCTTTCTTTTGGCACTAGTTAGCGCCAGGGATATTCACTTGTCTTGTAGGGTTAGATATGGCGATACAAGCAGAGAGTACATGTATTGAGCATGAAGTCGCTCGAAACCACGCTGATGACGCCGGGTAGGCAAAAACATCATGTCCGTGTGTTTAGCGTTTTATGTCTTCCACATGTCTTTCTCGTAATGATTTCACCAATACCATGAGAGAAGCTGTATTTTACTTTCGTCGTTGGTATTACTTTCTAGGCATTCTTTTAGATGTGTAGCAATAATGAATGTATAAATGTTGGTACTTCTCCGGTTGGTTCTTATTTCCAGAGTTTATTTCGAACTCTACCCAATAATGTAAATCCTTTTTGTGTATTTAGTTTCAATAAAAGATTGATAGTATGTTTATTAAGGCTTTTGACTTCCAATATTTGGTAAGTATATTAGTATCAGATTCTGTTAGACGAAAGTAACTAGATTCCCTAAAATACAAGAGACATAATATAATGAGTATTTTGGGGTTTCAAATTTTACTTATTATTCAAAACATATTTGATTTTCTTGCCCATTATTTACACAAATAATTCCTTGCACAAGTAAAAAGTAGTTACAGCATACCACCAAAACACTGTAATACGCATTCTTAAATAAAAACTAAAAAGCAAGCTTACTAAACATTTTGAGCTAAACATTCGAAAACAGTTTGAGCAATCGTTTACATTCTATGCAAATGTTGTTACAATTTCTCGTATTAGTTGTGATTAGATGTGAAATAGTGATTTACATTTTGTTTTACGTATAATATGCAGTGATAAATGTATAAATACGCAAAAGTACGAATTTGTAAATTAATGAAATTATGTTCCATGGTGAAACCTAGACCTCCAACAACTCCCATAGCACGTCTCTGTAAGGAGAACATTTTGTCTGTTGCAGCTTTGTAAACTTATACAAGGATATAAGTACTACGCGATTGTATAATCCAAAAAGACTTAAATTAAATACATGGCCAAACACACGGACTCAACATTACACCAAAGAAACATTTTGCTACTTCCCCTATATTACTAGAATTTATAAGAGCGAAATTCCCAGTTTGTACTTTTCATTAGCTTAGAGAGAATGTATTATCCAAAGTGAACTATGCATTTATAGTTTTAGGTCTAAAGATCATAAGTCATTAATAAATTACACATTACGGCAGCAAACAGAAATCCCATTAACATAAATTAAAAATAAAAGAGGACCCAGCACCGAACCTTGGGGCTTACAGAAACTGGGTGGCAATTAAATACAATATTTTCTATTGATTATCCATTAATATTGACTATTACGTTAGTTGAAACAAAATCATATTTCGACACGAAGTAGGAAAACCATAGTACGACAATTTATCTCTAGACATATATAATCATCCACTGTAGTAGTGGTGGTGTAAGTAGGGTTGTCTAACGACAAGGCTAGCTAAGTATGGGAAGAGGTTAATGCCACTTGGAAACGACTGATATACACTACCGCTCAAAAGTGTTTAGGCACTCTTACTGACAGCAAATATGTATAAAAATTCAGCAAAAATGTTAATAATATTTATTTTTTATGTACAGATACACGTACATGAATTAAAATATATTAAATAAATGTGGAAATTAAAACGTTTAATTTAAATTTTGCTTTCATCTATGTGACCTCCTCTTGATTTAATAATTGCAGCACACTATGGAGGCATTCTCGCAATAAGTTTTGCCAGAGTTTCTTGTGTTATTGAGGTCCAACTCGATTGCAATTTGTTCCACACACGTCAGTAGCCGATTTCCGTACTTCCCGATCTAGTTCTTCCCATAGTAACTCGATTGGATTCAAGTCACGGCTCCGGGGAGGCCATTCCATAATTTTTAGAGTTCCTTCCTCTTCTAAATGGCGTAAATAGTCTTTACACAATTTAGAGGAATATTTTGGGTCATTATCTTCCTGGAAGATAAAATTTTGACCCAAAAGTCGAATTCCGGAAGGTATTACGTGGTTCTCCAAAATGTCGCGGTAGCCTTCTTTTTTAGTATACCATCAATTTTCACAATGTCCCCTACACTAGTGCCAGCAAAACAGCCCCAAATGATGATAGAACCTCCACCATGCTTCACGGTAGCAGCAATACACTCTTCTCTGGCAAGTTCACCCACAGATCTTCTTACGAATATGCGTCTTCCGGTTCCGAACAGCTCAAATTTGGACTCAGCCGTCCATAGGACGTTGTTCCACTCTTCTATGGTCCAGTGTTGGTGTTCACGAGCCCATTTAAGTCGCTTTTGCTTGTTTTGTTTGCGTAGAAATGGCTTTTTCATCGCAATACGTCCATGGAGCCCGGCTTTCTGTAGGCGACGTTTGACTGTAGAAACACTGACTAGCTTTTGGCGACCAATATTTAATTCTGCGGCGATTTCCGGGGCTGCTTTGCGACTATTTAACTTGCTGGTAACCAATATTCTGCGATCACCTGCAAATGTTGTCGCTTTTGGCCTTCCACTCCGTCTTTTATTAAGAAAACTGCCAGTTTCCCGATGTTTTCTACGTTATAGTCAACCGTAGCGTGGTGTATTTTAATTTTTTGGCAATTTGTCGATTACTTATGCCACTTTTATGGTAAGCTATTATAAGCGCACGTGTTTCCATACTAATTTCTCTTCGCGGAGGCATTTTAAAAAATCTAACAGATGACTAAATTTAGCCAGTAAATTCAGAGGGATTGTTATTGTAATTGCACCGCAATAAACAGTTTATGGTAATCCGACCAAGTGCAGGTAAATGATAGTAAACCTTATGCGATATAATGGGTGGGTGTTTATCTTACTGAACTACATTTTAAATACGTATTTCATTTTATTATAATGTTTTTTTGGTAAACATAATACTATATGAATAATCCATGAAAACCAGGGTGCCTAAACACTTTTGAGCGGTAGTGTATATCATCAAAATTCGATTCTAGAAGGACTTCCAACGTTAGGAGTCGACGGATAACCAGGCAGCAAGAAAACATTAATATAAGAAAATATTATTTTCTTAGTCAATAAGAAAAAATTAGATGAATTAGGAATTTGTTTTTGCTTGGAAGTTTGTAGAGAAAACAATATCCTATTTATAATAATACTTTAGCTTAAATTTATATTAATATAAAACCATCGGTGGTATTAGTATGATAGTATGATAACATTACGATTTCCTTGCAATTAAACAACGTTTTTAAATTCCTGAAAAAATATCAATCACGGTAGGATTTGAACCCACGACGTCTGCATTACCGGCGTAATGTGTTACCATTATATATGATATGTATGTACTTGCGATTTGAACTCATACCCAATCTCGTGGTGTAATGGTAGCACAATATTGTATCCTCTTTATCAAATCTTTTCAAAAATTTTAAATCAAAAACGTCCACGTCACAACGATTGCACTGGACTGTGCGGTCGTATAGTTCACAGGTATCGCATTAAACTCCATATCACACAAATTAATAATTTATTCGGAACGCAGTGGTTCAAAAGCATTGTCAAACGAGTTTAATTGAGATTTGTATGCTGTTTACTGCGATACAATTTTGACCACTGATTCATTTCAATACGCAATAGTAAATTTGACTGCCTACAACTTAATTTCAGTACAGAAGTATCTACAGAAAGTGGAGGTGTTTGAAATTATCAAATTTCCTGTATTGTAAAGGCGAGTTTGCTTAAGATGTTTAAATAAGATGATTTTCACTAGAGATTTCGCAAAATAGTTTTTGGACAATATCAGGTCCATTTTGGTTGCAAAGGTGAAAATATTATACTAGCACTGGAGTACAATGAAATAATTATTTTGTTTGCGAAGATTTCACTTTGAATAAACCAAAATTTTGCGTAGTGTGTGTATTTTATGTAACCTACAGAAGCAAACAATGTCTATTTTTGCATAATACAAATCGATAGTCAATATTAACGATTAAAAATGTTAAAATATTTGCTTAGTCATCTTTTACGTGTTTAAATTGTTAAATCTTATCACTTTCTTTTAAATATATATATTTATATTCCCTTATTTACATTTTATAACAAATATCTTTTAATGTCGAATCTATTTATTATTAATAATAATAATAGTAATTTATTTCCAACAGGTACACTACTCAGTTACAGGAAACACTAAAATTAATATGCATGATAGCAAAATACAAAAAGTAAAAAAAACGAATATATATATATATATGTATATAAAATAATTGCTAAGTTACATGTATTTAATGTCTCAAAAATACTAAATATTACTATTACCCTATGGTATAAGAGTATATAAAAATAAAAAAAATCCTCACGAAAGAAAAAAAGTGTCACTGTATAAGACGTTGGCGTTTCTCTAGACATATGAGTTAGTGGTGCTTTTAATAGTACGTTGGTTCGTACCGTGGGAATAAAAAAAGTGTCAACAGATCTATGATTGTAATGGGGTATGCTAAAGTCCACTTGAGATAGTAAAGACGAGGAATCAATATGCTGGTGTATCAATTTAATAAGAAATTTCGCGCTAGCTGCGTCTCTGCGACGCGACAGCGACTCGAAATCATGCCTATAGAGTAAATTGATATAAACAGTACCACGAGGAGGATAAATGCCATCAGATTTATACGAAAGATATTTAAGAAATCTCTTCTGAACTCGTTCAATTGATAACTGGTGGTGGTGATAACATGGGTACCAAACCATAGAAGCACATTCAAGTTTCGAGCGGACAAGCGAGTAGTAGACAGACTTCAAGGCGTAGGTGTTATAAAAATTCTTGCAGAATCTGAACAAGAATCCGAGCGACCTAGATGCAGCAGAAGTCATTGCGTCTATATGTAGGGAGATTGAAAGTTGGGAATCAAATAAGACTCTAAGATCCCTAAAAACGTCAACTCGTGGGATGAAAGCGCTAGAGATGCTATAGTGAAATATTTGCGGGTTGGATGACCGAGTAAAGGTAAGTACTGCACATTTATTAATGTTTAGCTGAATTTTGTTTATATAATACCAATCATTAATGACACCAACGTTTCTCTGTAACCTTAAAGAATCAGAGGAAGAGCCAATTGTGCTATAAACTTTAAGATCGTCAGCGTATGCAAGAGCATTACAATCCAATGATAGTTGAAGATCACTGATATAGATATTGAAGAGGAGTGGTCCCAAATTTGTTTGAGGTACACCGCTAGAAGCAATGAATGTGTGTGACACAAACCCATTGTAATGGACATAGCATGATCGGTTGTGAAGGTAGGATTGAATGAGAGAGATAACGCTAGGAGAAAAACCAACGGCAGATAGTTTATCTATTAGGATGCAATGGTCAATTTTGTCGAATGCTTTGGTACAATCCGTGTAGATAACATCTACTTGTCGACGATTGTCAAGTGCTTCGCTGACATACTGAGTAAGTTCAACTAAATTGGTAACAGTTGACCGTCCACTAACCCATGCTGATTAATAGACCTCTCTATGGTTTAACACAGTTGTACAACCTAGTATACGGAAGTTGCTCAAAAACTTTAGCACAATTAGAGAGAATACTAATTGGTCTGTAGTTAAGAATATCAACCTTATCGTCCTTCTTGTAAACTGGTGTTATCCTACTAACCTTCCAGTAAGATGGAAAGGTAGAAGTGCGAATAGCCAAGTTGAAAATAAAGCAAAGAGGATCGCATAACACCGGAACACAATCATGCATGAGAAAGCTCGGAATATCATCATGTCCAGAAACAGAAGTTGTTTTGAGTCTGTTCAAAGCACGCAAAACATCCCGCGCCGAAAAGTACCCGATATTGAAAGAACAGCTGTTGACTTCCGACTTGGATATGGTAGTTTTATTGGAGAAGTTAGTGGTATATCCATTTGAAAATACACTGGCAAAGGCCTGCAGAATAACAGAAGGCTGGTCAAGAACAGTATTGTTATACTTCATAGACCCGGGAATTCTGGAGGAGTTTCGTTTGGTATTCATAAATTTCCAAAACAGTTCTGGATCACCAACAATATCGTTTTCAATCCTTTTGTGGTATTCTTTATAGGCTATTTTGACTTGCGTTTTGATTAAGTACCTTAACCGTGAAAATTCTCTTCTATAGGTAGGCGACCCAGTTCTTTTCCACTTAGCGTAATAGTAATTCTTCGTTTTTAGATTCCTCTTGATATCCACATTAAACCATGGAGGAAAATTGCTTTGAGAACTGCTACAACTTGGAACAAAAAGACTTAAGGTGCCATACAGCTGATCATAAAACGCAGCAACAGCATCATCAACATTAAACATGGAACAGAAAGATGTAATATTGTGACAATGGAAATTTAAAAATTGAAATATATCCTTAAAATGTTCGTAAGCAAAAGAAGGGGTGTTCGTTTATTTGCGGGCAGAAACAGTTTCCTATTCTTCTAACAGTTATATATACTAAATTTTCTAGATAACCACAGAAAGTTAGCTTTATTAAGGTTATATAATTGTTGACTCAAAAAAAAATGAATAGTTACAATACTTACAAATTTGTAAAAAAATGTGAAATGGAGTACCATCATAAGTCTTTACATTTTCAAAAAAAAACTGTTTACACCAAATTTTCATTATCCAAATAATTTCTCTAATCGCAGATGAAAAAGTCTTTGAGTTTATGCGTCACAAACCTTACTGTAGCAAAAGTGTTGGACCTGTCGCAAGATCACTCCGTCCCATCAATTGAGATGCTGAATGTTGATAAACCTTGATAGCAAATGGATAAGGCCGAGTCCCATTGTGCCAGCCCTGTCAAACATGGTTTAAAAAATCAGTAGTTTCTCTATGGTTACCTGAAAAAAAAGCTTATGTTGACGTACAAATAACACATGGGCTAAAAAGTCCCGGGCCTAACACATAGATGACGCTAGTTTTATTGCAGTCACGTTTCTCTCAGTTAGTACTAACCTTCAAAAGACAGCTGTTAGAATTTCATGATATTCTATTCATTAGTTTGTGAGTTATTGTGCTAAGAGTCACGCTACTTTTCTTATTTTGAAAACAATGGATCAAAAACAATTTCGTGTTTTAATTTTACACTGCTTCTTGATGGGAGAAAATATCGTTCAAGCGAAGCAATGGCTTGAAAAGTGTTATGGGGACTCCGCTCCATCAGAAACAACAATAAAACGTTGGTTTGCTGACTTCAAACGTAGTCGTAGAGACACCGATGATGCAAAGCGCAGTGGACGTCCAAATGAGGCGGTAACACTAGAAAACATCAAAAAAATCCACAAAATCGTTTTGAATGATCGCAAAGTGAAGTTGCGTGAGTTAGCTGATATCGTAAAGATATCAAAAGAACGTATTGGCTTTATATTGCATGAGCATTTGACTATGAAAAAGCTCTGTTCAAAGTGGGTGCCGCGTTTCCTCACTGTTGACCAAAAACAAGAAAGTCTTGATGATTCTGAGCAGTGTTTGGCCATGTTTAAACGTAACAAACCGGAATTTTGCGTCGATATGTGACAATGGATGAAACATGGATCCATCACTTCACTCCGGAATCAAAACGCTCGTCATCTGAGTGGACAGCAACTGGTGAACCTCGTCCAAAGCGCCCGAAAGCACAACAATCGGCTGGAAAGGTTATGGCCTCGGTATTTTGGGATGTGCGTGGTGTAATATTCATCGACTATCTTGAGAAAGGAAATACCATCAACAGTGAATATTATATAGCGTTATTGGAGCGGTTGAAGGCCGAAATTGCAAAGAAACGACCGCATATTGGCAAAGAAAAAAAATGTTGTTTCATCAAGACAACGCACCGTGTCACAAATCAATCAAAACAATGGCAAAACTACATGAATTGAACTTCGAATTGCTCCCACATCCACCGTAGTCGCCAGATTTGGCTCCCAGCGACTACTGGTTGTTCGCAGACCTCAAACAAAATGCTCGCCGGTAAGAAATATCGCACGAATGAAGAGGTTGTCGCTGAAACTGAGGCCTATTTTGAGGCAAAAGATAAATCGTTCTACAAAAGTGGTATTGAAATGTTAGAGCGGCACTGGAATGATTGCGTTGCTCTTGATGGAGATTACGTTGATGAATAAAGCTAATTTTGAACCAAAAAAAAACGTGTTTTCTTTGTTAGGCCCTGCACTTTTCAGGCCATGTGTTATACTAATATCAATAGATTAATTCACATTTTTGTTATTATATAAATTAAATAAAAGTTAATATAATGTAGAGATTTTATTTCTGACCTTTTTTCTTATAAATAGATGTAAAATTAATAAATATAAGTAATTATTCTTATATTAGTTGCTTGATACTGATGGTGTACTACATGGAACCATAGTTTTAAGTTTAGTAATCTGAGAAAAGAAACCATATTTAACATGTATTTAACATACGATATTAACTTACTTCATCTGTTAAAGTCTTCTCCTTAACAGCAGCACGATGTAACAGTACCTTTACTTTATCTAACAATTCAGTCTTCTGAGAAAGCTGATTCTTCACCTCATCCAATTCCGAAGCAACATTCTGCTTTATCTGCAAACTCTTTATTTTATTATTAGCTACAGCTAATTCATCTTCCATTCGAGCAACTTTCTGAATGCTATCACCATATTGCTCCTTTAACCTATAGAAGTCTCTACGTAAAGTCTCATCAGATACCTAAAGAATCAGATTACATTGTACGACATCGCATATCCCCTATTTCATACTTCCTACTTTTTCCGTAATCATTTTACTTCCACCTTGCAATCGTTTATTTTCCGCTTGTAGTTTCTCGACAATCCGTTTCAATACAAACACGGTTCGTTCGAGTTCCGCTGTCTTCTTCGATTCGTTGCCAGCGTGATCACCGGAATTGGTGACTTCGTGTTTGGTAGACGACTCGTTCTTCAGTACTTCGATGTAACTATAACGGACAAATAAATGAAGAGATGCATACGTTAAGCTGCGGTAAAAAGGTTACTTCTCCAAGTGTTGAATTTGTTCGCGCAAATGTGGCAATTCCTTGGAAGATTTTTCCAAATCCAATCTGAATTCTAAATTTTCCGCTTCTAGGCGCAAATTAGATTTTTGAAGGTTAGCGTTTAGAGCTTGAATACGCTCTAATTCGCCTCGAAGCTCTCCGGTTCCCTGAAGTTGTTTAGCACAAATGAAAAGAGTGAATGATGTTATAGGAAGGCAGAGAAAAGGATTTATTCTTAGAAATAGAAAAGAAACAAGAAGGTACATTGAGGAGGACATCCGGTTTGTTTGTGAACCTCATTATATGTGACATGGATTACTTTTTGCTTTGAGTAATTTACAAGTAATCCAAAGCTAATGATAACGGAAATTATTACAATGTTCAAGTAATTTAATCCGAATAAACAGTTAAAGCTAAAGAATACCAACAAGCGAAGGACCGTTGTTATATCCCTGAATTAAATATGAAAGCAAAAGTTAAAAATGGACATTTGTTATAAATTGACCGTATACTTCTAGTTAACTAATTTTGTACTTCTACTGACACCTCTGCTCATAATAGAATGGACACTTTAAATTTTAACAAAATATTGTAAAAAAAAAGTACTTTGTTCATGTAATAATCCTATAAGCATGTACACAATTTACTAGTTAAAGAACTAAGTTGATAAATAAAGAAACTGGAATAATATAAGGATGGAAATTTTATGACGCTATAAACGAAACCAGAATTATAAGAATTGACTGAATACCTAGAAAGATGGTATTAACGCCATAAAGTATGTATAAATTACATTAACAGTGAGTTTAGTTTATCATTAGATACCGTTACGTGCAGCTCAATATTGTTATTTCTTTGTGCGAGTAAATAATTTAATTCCTATCTAAAAATGCCTCGCGGGAAACCGCTTAGTGTTGAAAAATGATCAGCAATATTAAAGCTGCATCAAGAAGGATACTTTGGACGGAATATTTCCGGCCGACTTAATGTAAAAAATCCACTGTAAACTTAACTGTTCGCAGCTTCGAACAAACTGGTACACTTGCTAGCAAAAATTATCCAGAACGTCCTCGATCAACATTCAGGGGCGATGATGAACCCATAAAACTGCTTAGTGAGAGAAATAGGCAATTAACAGCTCCTGTAATTAGGGCTAGAGACAGGACGATATCCGTTGGCGCAGTGAAACGTCGTTTTAAAGAAGCAAACCTCCACGGCTGTATTGTTACACGAAAACCGTCGCTACGACTTTGGAAAAAAAAACAAAAACATCTTCAGTGGGCTAAGATTCACAAGAACTGGACGATAGAATAATGAGAAAAAGTACCAAATATAAAATGTTTGGCCAAACCGCAGAACATTTGTCAAAGAAAAGACGAGAAAATGCTTCCTGAGTGCATTACACCTAGAATAAAGAAAAGTGGTGGTTCAATTCTTTTATGGGGTTGTTTTTCATAAAGTGGAACAGGGGACCTTGTGAAAATTGATGGAATAATGCGGAAGGAGAAGCACACACCGTTATTACGCAAAAACTACCTCGCTGACGCGGAAAATGAAGGAATATTAAAAGTAATGACTTGGCCTTCCCAAAGTCCGAATCTCAATTCGATAGAGCTTCCGTGGGACGAACTGGACAGACGAATTAGAAGAGAATGTCCAACGTCCGCAACTCACCTCTTGACGGTATTCCAGAGGGAATGAAACTATGGGAAGAAAGCATAATTTACTTTATGTTTTCTAATGTTTATTATTACTTTGTTTTTATGTAGCCGTAAATGAATAAATATTTTGTAGTGTCCATACTATTATGAGCGGTAGTGTAGTTCAACTAAAATATTCATTTTTCTTGAATGAACTTGTATATTTTCGTATAAAATATAAACTTATTGATTTAAACTAAAATTGCCTGAATGAATAGAAACAGTTCAAAGCAATAATTTTTGTGTGTTAGCATTTTGATTTTTCCCTATGTATGAGACAATATATGCTTCTAAATAATTCACTACCACACCTTTTATAGATAAAACTAAGATGATTAATCACCTAGTTTTTATAAATTTTTACAATAAACAAGCGAAATAAAATCATTTAAACATAAACAATTAACAGGCGGTTGCAAAACGCACAGATTGCGAAATGCGGAAAATCTAGTCGAGGCTTTCGATGTATCAGCCAGTTAGATACTTGCATAAGATAATCCTACGAAAGTACTAAACGGTGAAATGTAACTTGATATAAACGTTATAACAAATTAGATATTTATCTCACACTTTAAGCGAAAGTGTTATTGACTTTATGGCATACTTTTGTTTGTAACGTTTAATTTTGCGGCGGCATCTTAAATCGAAAAGAAAGCAAAAATACGTTTGAAACATCTATACAATAGACGCAAGTAAAAAGGAGAGATCAAGTGATGTACATATGTGAGAAATCGAAAAACGTAAGAGGAGGTTTCGTTGCGAAAACACACCCGAATTATTTACTAGCCGATCTACTAAGGCGTGTTCACGAAATTATCTCTATATTTAAATTCAATACCACTTGAGTAGTTTCACATATACATACATATGCCACTTAATTTTTGCAAGTGGACAATGTAGAATTCGTAGTTATCGATCCTGAAGGTTTAGTGGTGTAATGTATACCCAACTTGCAATATTAAAGTACTCAATTGGTAATGTCGATGTAAGCGAATCGTAACATGTATGCATTGCAATTATTTAATATGCAAGCAAACGTGTATTTGGTTATATCTAGATAAAATAACTAGACTAATTCGGAAAACTTTCAATTAATACTTATTGTTATGGCAATCTAGGACACTATACATGAATTAACGCAATTCCATAAGGTAAAGTATGTGGATGTGGATATTCTCATTGGCAACGCTGTTGAAGACAATAAACAATCAACAGCATGTAATTAAAATGCTACTAATGGTATTGGTAATTACGTTAAGTGCTTTGAGCTTTCTATCGTTGATGATACTATTGTGTTTGCAACGAAAGGCTTTCGTAAAATCTGTAATTCTTATGTATTATTACACAATAAAATAACTTTGATTTGGAAGTCAATTTCTTTAGGGTTTTAAAGAATATGAAGAGAGCGACTCAAATATGATATCAACTATTATATATATATTAGGATATATATATCCTCTATTAAACCCGGTTTTAAAACAATAGGACTAATTTTTGATGTATTCCCCTCCATAGTCAACACATTTTTGTTATTTTCTTGCAAGCCTTCATGCATATTTTTGTTTCCATGCTCCAATGGAAAAAAATGTAGAGAAATATATTTTTTAGGCATATTACTTTGGGCAAGCATAAATATTTAAACTAACATCCATATTAATACTAATATTAATATGAATATAAATACTAAACCATCGTTGGCATTAGTAATGATAAAATTACAATTTTCTTGCAATTTCCAACGTATTAAATTTCCAAAAAAATATCGGTGTCGGAGGGGACTTGAACCCATAGAGATGTTGGGTTCAAGTCCCCTCCGAGACCGATATTTTTTCGGAAATTTAATACGTTGGAAATTGCAAGAAAATTGTAATCTTATCAAGCATAAATATATTGTCTTGTATTTAAAAACAAAATGGAGCAATCTCCAACAACGTTCGAGGTTTTTAGACTACTAATATATTTATACAAATAAACATCTATCCTAATCGAAGTACCCCTAACTAAGATTTATAATTTCTATACTCTTTGTTTGAGTTGAGTGTAGGTTTTGGAAATATTAAAAGAAAACGAATGCCTTGCTTTGATTAGCGAATGCTACGTTAATCATTAAAAAGTATTATTTACCAAAAGTAAGTGTCCCACAAAAGATAACTTTCGTCACAAAAAAAATGTGGTTTTGCATTAAAAAAAAAATGCCAAGTCAAGTATAAAATTATTCATAGAAGATGCCTTGATCAGAAATTCATGAGAAAAACGACAGAAATAGATCTTTACATTAGATGGTGGCATTGATGCGACTTATAAATGTTATTATACAGGATCTAAAGAGGTCGATGGCTAAACTAATATATTTGAAAGTTTTCTAGGTTAGGTTGTTATTTCAACTCGAAGATGTTCTATTAATGCACTAACTTACAAAAAGCAATATGTTTCATTTAGGAAACTTTATAAATGACAAACACTCGGATGGTCAACATGCTAACATAGGACAGATGGTATCCGTTATATTGGTAAAATCAAAAAGCATCTCAAAATTCTGTACACAGTGTTCAAAACAATTAAGGGATATTATACATAACTAATAATAAGTAGTATTAGTTTTATGCAAATAACATCTTCAAATATTTCTCCAAACTAGTGTCAATGTTTTTAAACGAAATATTGTATGTTTTAAAATGTATATCTTAAAGCTATCAGCACTGGAGGGTATTATTATTGTCATTCTTACTATTCCTATTCTTATTCTTGTTCTTCTTCTTATTATTATTATTAAGATTTTTAATCCTTCTTCGTTCAGAAGGTGTAGGTGACTAGGATAATGAGAGAGTGTAAGCCACGTAGACCTAATAGGCTACCCTTTCTGCTGCCTGAATGGTTAAACTGCAGAATCTGTTGTACTGCCGGCACTAGAATGTATACAATTAGATTTCAACACACCTAGTCATCTCATTGTTTACCGCTGTGGTTGGTAGCGGAGATTTGCAATGTTGTTGTCTGTTCATCAGAGATGAAAATATACTATGACCTGTCAGAGATAGAGGTTCTGAGGGTTCTAAGTCAATCGGGAAGTACCGTACATTTACTTAAAAATGAAACCCACCTGATCTCCGACGTGGCAACGGTTAAATATTCCTAACACTTCTGACCACCAAGCCAATATTTGAAAGTTGACTTTTAGACGCTAGAGTCGTATTGTATTATATACGTCTTGATTTTATTTCTGTCCTGATAGTTAAACAGTTTCTTTAAAAGCTACCAACTTCACTAATATAATTGTCTTCCTATTTCTTACGTGTAATTTATTTACAATATCCTAACCTATCCAATTTCATTTGTCAATATATAAATGAAAGTCTATGTAATTTTATTTTTGAGTATTACCACACTGCTAAATGGGCTGCACAAATAACAGAAGTCACATGGGTTTCGTTTCTAAGTAAATGCACTGTAGACGAAATCAACAGAGTGTTACTGAAGACCCATCAGTGAGGCGTAACGTAATTTCTGGATTCTAGAATCGCTTTTCGAGAACTGGCTATGTTTCCCGAAGACAAAGATTGGGCAACATCAAAAACACTAAGAGAGGAATGATACCTATTACAGCTGGTACACAAAAATCGCACTCCTAATGTAGTACAGGATTAAACTGAGTTTGCTACTACCACTGGAAGGCTAGTATCGACGCAAACAATAAGAAATCCTTATTGTATACCTTATTCCATAGCATAAAAGGGCGGGATATGGAATGAGCATATCAATGACAGGTCCTGATTTATATTGCAGCCAGATAATAGACGTATTCTGATTGGGTGTGAACCCAACATACCTAGTAACCCACAATTTGTCCATGAATAGGTGGGGATAAATACTACGTACTGACTTTTATTAAACCTTTATAAAACTCGATGGCCAGAGATATCTGGATGAGATTCTGCGGCCAATTATTCTTTCGTATGTACAAGCAGTGGAATAACCTTTCATTTGTATCTACACTAATATTCCTCCACATCGAGTAAAAATCATGAACAACTAGTTTCATGGAGTTGGTATAGACAAATTGAACAGCCAATTACCCAATTGGTAATCCATTAGATTCACTAGAACACGCTTTGAATACTTTTACAAAACCATTGCTGCACTTCATATACCGTCAACAAAGCTTCAAGATTTACAAACTACTGTTAGAAAGGAACGCTTTAACCCAGTCTATACCAAGATGTTAAACATTTTTAGTTCTTCGGGGTTATCATATGCTTTATTAATCTGATTTTTTGTAAGAATGATCCCAATAAACTTTCTCTAAAATTAAAGATTGCTATATTTTTTCCATACTAAAAATACACAAAATGTGTTCAGGTATTTTTTTATAAATATTCATACCTTATCATCCTGTATACCGAATGTAAAGCTTTATATCATAAAAAATAGTTTGGTTCTATCCCACTATGATTCCAATAGGAATTAATAACTATGTGTGAAATGGAAGAAGCTGTAAAAACTAACTCTCGTTTTAAAGTCAAAGGAAATTTAAACGATGATGTGTTCGGTTTTCTCTTTTAGAATCAATTATTTTATATTACAATTAATTATAGGTATTAATGTTTCGCAAAACCTACCTCATAAAACTGTGTTAATTAAACCATCATTATGTCAAACTGACTATAGATAAGAAAGTAATTTTACCACAAATAAAACAAGCCTAAAGCCAAAATAAATGAAAAGAATGTTATAGTTCAAACTTTCAAAATATTCATAAAATTGATGACAATGCTATTTTTCACATATAAGATCTAATGTGTAGAAAATAATAAAATTAAAGAACTAGCCACTTTCTTTTACTATGTAGGCGTGAAATTGCCTGCATATATTTACACCGATAATCCCAAAATACTACATAAACACGCTTGAAAATAAGAAAAAATTCCGTAACCACACATATGAATAGATGAAAAATGATGTATACGCTTTCAATTTGACTGCAGGCTACTCATAACTCACAGAACTTGTAAGAATTAACGTACGCACATTTTTCTTCAACAGGTATACTTTTCTCTTTTTACATGGAGGAGAAATTTTCTAATTTGTTCGCAAAATGATTTGTTGCTTCCGTATGTCTAGTGCGTGTTTAAATATGCGTAAGAATGTTGTCACAAAAACCGAAATTTGACAGCTTGATTACCAGTTTCCCATTATATGGCCAAGTATACTGCTGTCGTTATACTATTTTACATATAAATTAGTTTTTGTTAACTGTAGGATGTAATCTAAGGGTTCCTCTGTAGTAGATTGGCGTGTGGAAATTAGCGTCTTAGGTTGAATGTTCCTATTGTTATAAATGTGACCGAGATATATAGTACTGTGACTGACCTAAATTCGAAAATTACGTCTATTCCCGGTATATATTATTATGATACATTGAGAAGGGGTATTGACTGTAAACGGATAGAACAAAGGGAAACGTATTGCAGACAAAATTGAACTAAGAAGAGCCAATTTACAGTACTTCACGCTTCCGAATTTAATTTAATTCTTCATTATAGAGGAATACTTGTAAGAGTACTAAAAGTTGTCTACTTTAACGTTAAAAATATATGTACAGTGCCTGTCCAATTATTAGAGTCACTAAAATAACGATTTTGTTAAAATATACAAGGAGTTGTTTATAGACATTGTCACAGCTATGTAACTAATATTTTGCAATACCTCCTTTGGCTTTTATAATTGCTCTTATCCTTTTTGGCATACTGTCTATGCAAGCGTTAATGGTACGTGCAATTGTAGCGTCATTTTGCCACACATCCTCAATATTTCTTACTAAATGCTATTTTGTAATGTTTCTTCTCGAAGAACACTCGACACGTTCTCAATTGTCGGGAAAATTTTACGGCCAAGGTAACACTGGGAGAGTGTGTGTTTCCAACAAATTTTGGAAGAATTTAACCGTGTGGCATGGTGCCTTATCGTGCATGAATGTGTAAGGGCCTTCTAAATAATTGATATATGGCATTCAAGACATCCTCCAATACACGAACATATTGTAATAGTCGTATTTTATAGAACAATCTGCTCCCCAGAAAAAATTGTATTTGAATTTAAAGCAACTTTTACATCAATGTTTTTGATAAAATTATCCGGACAACGCTTTTTCTCCTTCGTACTCAAATAGAATAGATTGAACACTCAAAAAATACGAGCAAATCAATAAAGTTATTCTATTAACATTCTCTTATCAACTCAACCTTAATTTCTACGGTAACGAAGTGATAAAAAACGAATTTATTCCTAACATAGAACGTATAGAAATTACCACATTCATTATTCGGCTCAAACTATCTTTATATTTCTATGATATTACAAAATGTTACACAGCATAATCAGTCTAAAGAATGTATGTACGCTGTGTCAATTACGTAAGTAATAGACTCGGGTTCTTTTTAATGTCTGAAAGCCTGCTTCGTTTATTATTGCACGAATGTGTAAGATTGCTTACATCTACAATTCTAACTATGTAATACATTGTATATATGTTATGCAATGAAAGTGAATAAAACCGAGTTTTGATCGTGAAAAACACATATTAGAACTAACGCCTAAAATGGAAGGAGGGTAATAAGCTACTGAAACAATTTTGAGTAAATGGTATGTTTTAAAATTATACTCCAACGCTTGTTTAATAATGTTATTATTTCGAAAAAAAAAATTAATCTAGTTACAGGAGAATTCAATAAAATATTTCAACAACAGTACCGCAATGTAAGGTGCTGTAAAATTGTTTGTACGATATTCATTTGTTTCGTTCGACTTGTTTATAGTTAATTATCATGCTAATACTTGCTACACTTGCGTTAAAATCATGTTAAAAATAATCTGGACAACCGAGGAAAGTGTTTTTTTTTCACTCATATGGAAATGAAAGGGTTGACGAGCCACGTTTGAAAAGTTTCTGAAAAATATCGACAACAGTGTAATAAAAATTCACTCAGACCGGTACTTGTCCAGATTTGCGCGAAGAAGGCTACGGCGAACTACGTATGAACTGCATATCAGTGAAGCATCTACACGTCAAATGTTCAAATCTATTGGTGACTATTCAAACTACATTCAAATTGGACAATGTCCTAACGCTTTGGAGAGAAAAGTTTATCGTGGACGTGCATCGAGTTTAGTGTATAAAGATATTGATCTCCGAAGAAATGTATGGTTTTTAGACGAAAGTCATGTTCACTATAGAATAGATAAATAACCCGATTCCTTGGATTTCAACGTGCAATTATTATTTAATGTTTTGAATCTGCGCATGGTATTGTTAGATCTTATTTTGTTGAAGACGACGACCAATATGCAATTATTGTCAAACAGAAGGTTGCAAGCAAAACATTACGCTTTTTTTGAGGAATTTATAAGAATTTATTGCAGCGTATGAAATTTATAGGTGAAGGTGCAATGGTTACAAAACAGAGTAGCATAACAAGCCATACGGCTAGATGCACCTGAATCTTACTTCAGAAATGCATATTTAGTAAACCGAATAATTCCTCGTGCAAGAGACTTCGAGTAATCATCGTACTCTCCTGTCTGATGCTATCCGATGCACACATTTAGGGTATGATGAAAAAGTCAGTATTTTGCTCAGGAGCAAGCAGTACTACAATATCTTCAGCAACTTTTTAATAATACATTTCATTAACTACAGAAACGTTATGAAGTTTCTGAATATGTAAATTTCCCAAAGATATCGAAATTTCGGGATTTTCCAAAAGTTATAACATTTTTCAAATCTCAAAATTTTAAAATCTTTGGAAAATTTCTGATACTATTCATTTTGATATAAAGCATACTTTAACAATTGTCATTTACTTAACACACAAATTAGGGGGGAAACCATAAATTCGCTTAAGAATCAAACAGACATGTTTCAAACTGATTTTCACTTATCAGTACAGTTGACCAAATTTTCGGCGCGACCGAGATCATTGAAGCAATCTGTCTTCGTTTCTCTGCTGTGTATGCACGTTATGGAACATCATATACATGTTATACGAGGGTCACCCTATATATTTTGAGATACAAGAAAACTACAAGTTTTCCACAACATATAAACTTGAAACCATGAAGTCATCTTCTGGAATACTCTCAAAAAATTGATGAATTATTTTATCTCTCCCTTCCTCCCATCATGAAAGCTCTATTCTTTCGTGCCTAGGGATGCACCATAGTATGACGTGATAATTGCCTCAAGTTTTGTATACAGATGCGTACCATAAATCTCTACCTGAAAGAGTTATGCTCGGGTACTATGCTTTTATATTGGTTGCACACTCCTTACGGTAATTTATGGTCATCTTGTACAGTTGATTAAAATTATATTGTACCGAAATTACATCTCAAACAACATACGTTTGACAGTCAATGTTAGGTTCTCTGACGATTTTCATTTTCACCTAAGTTCCCCTAGCTTCAGCCCTTTTAAATTTTTAAATATAAGGGCACTCGTCATGCCCTACTTCATGAAGCAATGTTACATATCATACATGTATGATGTAAGCCCCTGAATTTGTTACAGCTGCTGTTAGACTATCTTTTGAGTAGCTTTTGGCCACTAGACTAATGATGAAAGCTCTAATTATTGCCATATGCCAAGAAATTCGGTAGAAGTAACGTATAAATGTTTCCTTGGGCTAAAGAACAACCGGAAACCACACATGGCCAAATCGGGCGAATAGGGTGGATGTTTCATGATTTTTAGATTATTTTCACTTAAAAATTCAACAAGATTTAGCCAACCCTACTTATCAGTGTAGAGTACTCTAGAACTAAGATAGAAGGCAATTTGGAAAAGTGCAATGTATACAGTTACCTTAATTAAAAATTCCCAGATTCATCTAAATTATTGGGTTTGATATTTTTGATAGCAATGTTAAAATAGTTACTTCACATTGGTCAACATGTTAACAATTATCTACTATGTGTTGTGGGTATTTAATTTAAAACTTACAGCAGCAATGTTGTTTTAACCTGAGCCGCAGGTTCTTGAGAAAAAAACGAAGCAACATTTCTTTTGACTTAAAGCAAAATAACACTGAACAAAGTACTTGCTAAGCAATATGAATTTTCGACAGCGACAGTCCATTCCTTTAAAACAGTATTGGTGCATAACTATATATTTCTAATTGGCTACAAATATTATTGGGAAAAGGCAAGTTATTGTATATTCCACCTATTTAATTTTTAAATAAACATGGTTGTAAGAGAACGTGTCTTATCCTTGAACTGTTAACCTAAATAGTATTTTACATTAACGTTTTGGAAGCTCATCTTATTAGGCAGTGTTAATATGACAGGTGAAAAAAGTATTTGTAATCAATTAGAAACATTAATGTGCTGTTACGTTATACATTTTCTACACAAGTAAATACATACTGTTTACTAGTTATACAAACGGAACTATACTGTATATACGCTGCTCACGTAAGTTTTGGATATTTAGATTGTGTTTGAAATGAAGGTCAAATTCACCCGAATTCACCGAAGTCCAAATCAAGAGTTTGAGGACCGTTATTATTAACATACTATTTCCTCGTAATTTTTCTAAATATTGTCTGTCACTTAGTTTGGATCGTTACCGTGCATAAATTTGAAATTTTCTTCCAACACTGTTGCTTCAGTATTGCTCTCTTGACGAATGACGATTGCAAGGACTGTGTGGATGTACAATTCACAGGTATCGCAGTAAACTCCACTCACACAAATTTATTAATTATGCGGAACGCAGCGTTTCGAGAGCATGTGAGCTCTCATTGTCAACCGTATTACCGACTGCTATACCTGTGAATGTGTATTGCTCTCTTGCTTCTAATTTTAATTTCAACTCCAAACCCGAATGTAAATCATCCGTATGCTCAACAGTTGGCACAGCCTAATCGGGCATTGTCTTTTCATGCTTAGATTTCCCCACGAAAATTCTTAATTTTTGTCCGAAAACCTCAAGCTTGGACTCTATCATTCAAAACAATTTCATTAATTTCCGATGCGTTTGTGTCTATTTTCAACGTTTTGCGGTATTACTTCACTGAAGAATGGTATTACTGGTGGTGGATTTCGTACTTTTTTTTGAATAATCTAGCCCTGCATCAAAACTGGAATTGCCGAAATAAATTATTATAATAATAATCCATGATTTCGCATCCCCCAACTTTCGTCAATTACCAGGCCGTTAGTTATTATTATGCCTGCGTCTGTAGTATATCTTAACATATTCGTTTACAGCGCTCGTCATGGAGTGAGGAAAATAACAAAAAACTTCAACGCAGAGAAGGAGCTCCGAGATTCGAACCCAGGACCGCGAGACTGATAGCCAAGCTTACAAGACACCGAGCTTATGTTTAGTGTAATAATATTATAAATTCGATTTTGTTAATAAACACTTTATGCTATATTCTAGAGTGATATAACATTTTCAGTTTCATATTGTTATAAAAGTGGGTTTTACAAAATTTTATCAAGTGCCCGAGTTTCCAAGATCGAAAGTAACACATAGGCTGAAAAGTCCCGGGTCTAACAAAGAAAATACGGTTTTTTTGGTTCAAAATTAGCTTTATTCATCAACGTATTCTCCATCAAGAGCAACGCAATCATTCCAGCGCCGCTCTAACATTTCAATACCACCTTTGTAGAACGATTTATCTTTTACCTCAAAATAGGCCTCAGTTTCAGCGATAACCTCTTCATTCGTACGAAATTTCTTACCGGCGAGAATTTTTTTGAGGTCTGCGAACAGCCAGTAGTCGCTGGGAGCCAAATCTGGCGAATACGGTGGATGTGGGAACAATTCGAAGTTCAATTCATGTAGTTTTGCCATTGTTTTGATTGACTTGTGACACGGTGCGTTGTCTTGATGAAACAAAATTTTTTTCTTTGCCATATGTGGTCGTTTCTTTACAATTTCGGCCTTCAAACGCTCCAATAACGCTATATAATATTCACTGTTGATGGTATTTCCTTTCTCAAGATAGTTGATGAATATTATACCACGCACATCCCAAAATACCGAGGCCATAACCTTTCCAGCCGATTGTTGTGCTTTCGGGCGCTTTGGACGAGGTTCACCAGTTGCTGTCCACTCAGATGACGATCGTTTTGATTCCGGAGTGAAGTGATGGATCCATGTTTCATCCATTGTCACATGTCGACGCAAAAATTCCGGTTTGTTACGTTTAAACATGGCCAAGCACTGCTCAGAATCATCAACACGTTCTTGTTTTTGGTCAACAGTGAGCAAACTAGGCGCCCACTTTGAACAGAGCTTTCTCATAGTCAAATGCTCATGCAATATAAAGTCAATACGTTCTTTTGATATCTTTACGATGTCAGCTAACTCACGCAACTTCACTTTTCGATCATTCGAAACGATTTTGTGGATTCTTTTGATGTTTTCTGGTGTTACCGCCTCATTTGGACGTCCACTGCGTTCTGCATCATCGGTGTCTCTACGACCACGTTTGAAGTCAGCAAACCAACGTTTTATTGTTGTTTCTGATGGAGCGGAGTCCCCATAACACTTTTCAAGCCATTGCTTCGCTCGAACGGTATTTTTTCCCATCAAGAAACAGTGTAAAATTAAAACACGAAATTGTTTTTGATCCATTGTTTTGAAAATAACAAAAGTAGCGTGACTCTTAGCGCAATAATTCGCAATCTAATGAATAGAATATCATGAAATTTTAACAGCTGTCTTTTGAAGGTTAGTACTAACTGAGAGAAAGGTGACTGCAATAAAACTAGCGTCATCTATGTGTTAGACCCGGGACTTTACAGCCCATGTGTTATATGAACATACAAAATCAGAAGAATTTTAAGGAATAAATTGACAAATATTAAGCGGCAGGGAATATCTACAACATATATTTGTCGAAGCAAATTATAAATTATGAATAGCCTAATACAATAATTTTACTTCTCTCATTGTTTAGCAACTCTCTATAGTAATAAAGACGGAACCGATATAAGTAATACAGAATTCACATGTACATGCACGCATAGCTTTATATTTGAGTAGGCAGCGCTAGGAAGCTTTCTATCGGCCTTACGCTTTCTGCTATGGGTACTTAACAATTTAGCAGATATTTGCCAAAAATTCGCGGTGCATAGAAATTTGTGAGTTGGATCATATACCACACGTACATCTTTCTTTGCTTAACCTACTTACGAACTTCACTTTTTCCTTGTACCATCTGGTTTCGCAATTGATTTTATGAGTGATACAATTACAAAGTGAAACTGTTAAACTGAAATTACAGTTTAAAGAGAAAAGAAGATGCATTACGTATAAGTAATCTGCCGGCACGAATTCTCAAAACCCCATTAGTCGATAAATCTCTCATTTATTAAATACATATGTGGCCTATATGTAAAACGTCTCTCCTCATTTCTATCAACTATATTTTCTTTTTATTTAGCTATAGGGGCAAAGGCGGTAATTACTTGTTTGGTCTTGGATTCTCACAAGCTTTTTTTGTGAAATAGTTTAAATAATATTCAAATCTACACTGCCAACGAGCAAAAAGTTGTTTCTTCGAAACCTTATATAGTAGATCCTCGATAATGTGGATATCGAATAATGGAAATTCGAGATAACGTGAACAACCATTTTCATAACACTGAAGGCCGTATATCGTGAACAGACTCGCATTCGCTAACGTCAACACATGTAGTTACGGTTCGTATATTTTAATGCTGTTGTACTTCTCCGGGTTATATAATATGCATTGTTTACGCAATGCAGCTTAAAGCCTTAACACTTTTTCAGTATCTACACTACCGCTCAAAAGTGTTTAGGCACCCCTGTTTTCATGGATTATTCATATAATATTATGTTTGCCAAAAAAACATTATAATAAAATGAAATACGTATTTAAAATGTAGTTCAGTAAGATAAACACCCATTATATCGCATAAGGTTTACTATCATTTACCTGCACTTGGTCGGATTACCATAAACTGTTTATTGCGGTGCAATTACAATAACAATTCCTCTGAATTTACTGGGTAAATTTAGTCATCTGTTAGATTGTAGGTAATAATGTTTAAATTACCTTCCTAGAAGATTATAGTGAAATCTGTAACTAATGGTCAGTTGCAATGTGGTATTTACTCTATTCACGTCCTGAGCGAAATATCATGTGACAATTTTTTAAAATGCCTCCGCGAAGAGAAATTAGTACGGAAACAGGTGCGCTTATAATAGCTTACCATAAAAATGGCATAAGTAATCGACAAATTGCCAAAAGTATGAAAATACACCACGCTACGGTTGACTATAACGTAAAAAAATATCGGGAAACTGGCAGTTTTCTTAATAAAAGACGGAGTGGAAGGCCAAAAGCGACAACATCTGCAGATGATCGCAGAATAGTGGTTACCAGCCCCGGAAATCACCGCAGAATTAAATGTTGGTCGCCAAACACTAGTCAGTGTTTCTACAGTCAAACGTCGCCTACAGAAAGCCGGGCTCCATGGACGTATTGCGATGAAAAAGCCATTACTACGCAAACAAAACAAGCAAAAGCGACTTAAATGGGCTCGTGAACACCAATACTGGACCATAGAAGAGTGGAACAACGTCCTATGGACGGATGAGTCCAAATTTGAGCTGTTCGGAACCCGAAGACGCATATTCGTAAGAAGATCTGTGGGTGAACGTGCCAGAGAAGAGTGTATTGCTGCTACCGTGAAGCATGGTGGAGGTTCTATCATCATCTGGGGCTGTTTTGTTGGCACTAGTGTAGCGGACATTGTGAAAATTGACGGTATATTAAAAAAAGAAGGCTACCACGCAATACCTTCCGGAATTCGACTTTTGGCTCAAAACTTTATCTTCCAGGAAGATAATGACCCAAAACATTCCTCACATATGTAAAGACTATTTACGCCGTTTAGAAGAGGAAGGAACTCCCAAAATTATGGAATGGCCTCCTCAGGGCCCTGACTTGAATCAATCGAGTTACTATGGGAAGTACTAGATCGGGAAGTACGGAAATCGGCTCCGACATCAGCTACTGACGTGTGAAACAAATTGCAATCGAGTTGGACCTCAAGACACAAGAAAATTTATTGCGAGAATGCCTCGATTATGTGCTGCAATTATTAAATCAAGAGGAGGTCACATAGATGAAAGCAAAATTTAAATTAAACGTTTTAATTTTCACATTTATTTAATATATTTTTATTCATGTACGTATATCTGTACATAAGAAATAAATATTATTAACATTTTTGCTGAGTTTTTATACATTTTTGCTGTCAGTGAGTGTGCGTAAACACTTTTGAGCGGTAGTGTATATGACTAGAGAAGCGTTTGATCGCGTCTTATTACGTCATGTAGTCGCAAATAAATCTGTAGTACTTAACACTCTGTGAAAAAGATGGTATAATTAGAATTAGAAAAGCCAGTGTAACGAATTTATCAAAAAAATATGGCGTTGCTGAATTCACGATTTGCACAATAAAAACTAAAGAATTAATATGACGTCCGGTGACTTATACTTACGCAGGACTAGGTCAAAGAACTTTAAAAAAATATAAACATCCTGAAATGGAGAAAAAATGCACAAATGGTTCCTGGAATCAAAGAAATGACAATATTATCGTCAGTTGTGATATGATCAAAGAAAAGGTAAAAGCATTGAATTCGGAGATGAAAGAAAATTCTGTTGAAGAATTTGCTGCTAGTGATGGTTGGTTGCAAAGATTTCAAAACAGATTCGGAATTCTAAATTTAAAAATTGCTGTAGTTGAAAAATTATCATCGGGGCCAGAACTAATTGATACATTTAAAATCCAGTAAAACATAAAATAGAGCAATTGGGAATGGGACCTAATCAATTATATAATGCTGATGAATCAGTTCTGTATTGGAAGCTATTTAAAGAAAAAACCTTTGTCTCACCTCGAGAGAAGAATGTTCCAGGTAGGAAACATGAGAAACAACGACTAACATTTTTGGCATGTACTAATGCCAGTGGAATTCATAAAGTCAAATCATTGGTTATTCGTGAAGTAGATCTTTCAAAAATGTTTCTCTCTGTGGACTATGACTACTCCAAATCAGCTTGGAAACGGAAGAATTGGTTCCATAATTCTTTAGTTCCCCAGGTAAGTTTCTGAAGTAAATTTAATTTATCAAACATGAATCTCCTAAAATTATTCACAAGTCGCCGTTCTAGATTTCAGTAATCAAAAAGACGAGGATGATTTGTCACTTAGTGCCTTGCAGCAAAAATAGAAAGATGGTCAGATAGAAGCTCTAGCTGAAACGCGTGATATTTTAGACACATTATTGCCACATATATGTGCTTGATGTTTACGTATTTACACAACTTTTACGCATATCTATAGTAATATAGGTATGCGTATAAACCTATTTCTAGATTGGACTGGATAAGAGATGGAATGAAATGAACACACAATTAGACAATAATGGCGAAGAAACAGAAGATGAAACTAAAGATGAATGTTAAGCAATGAAAATAAACATACTTGACCTTAACTTTCAACAAGCGCGATTAATTCCGTATTTTATTCATTACGGCATACAATAAGCTTTTTATAGGATAGCATGCTTAAATAGAAGATAACAAAATCACCTGGAAGATGCTTATAACACATTCATTACATAAGACATGAATTTTATAGATCCACTAGCTTAAAAAGCGGTATCGTTCTTCTTCACGTGCGATAGAGGGAACTGTATCGTCTGTATAGATAATGCCTGGGGTAAAATTAAAACAGAATACTTTCTTGTCTTTTACACAGTAATTGTTTGTAATGCACAGTCACACTTTAACCCCTCTATCTATCAAAATCATAAATGATTTATTATTAAACACAACTCTCTAACATGGTGGGTCAAGTGAAATGCCAGGATGAGACCGAAATTAAGTGAAACGGCTCTCGCCCATATCTTAGGATCATTTTGCGCCCGCAATGGTAGTACATTATGACACATTACCTCACGAAGCGGTCGGAAAATTTCTCCCGCATTTTAAGACATCATTTTGCGTTCAGTTCTCAATCAGACAATGGCTTCAAACGACGCGCTCTTTCCAATTCTGCTGTGTTTAGTTTTCGCATTATTATTGTATTACAGATACGCGCATTCGTACTTTAAAAGACGCGGCGTTCCCACAGTTCCACCTACCTTCCCTTTCGGTAACGTAGCAAGTATTATTTTTCGTACGCAAAGCATAAACGCTAAGATAATCGATATTTATAACGCCCTCAAGCCTAAAGGACATTCTTTCGGCGGGATATATTTCTTTACGGTGCCGGTATTTCTTCCGATCAGTGTAGAGTTAATTAGAAACATCTTGGTGAAGGATTTCCACCATTTCGACGACCGTGGAATACACTTCGATGAAGAAAATGATCCGGTTAGTGCGCATTTATTTTCATTATACGGCGAAAAGTGGAAAAAGCTCCGGGCGAAACTTAGTCCGGCTTTTACAGCGGGAAAAATTAAATATATGTTCGAATCTATACGTAAATGTGGCGACGTGATGATTGATGTCTTAGAAGAGATGGTCCAAAAGGATGATACCATCGAGATTAAAGATATACTAGCCAGATTCACCACTGATGTCATCGGATCTTGCGCTTTCGGAATAGAATGCAACAGCCTCAAGAACTCTCAAGCTGAATTTAGAGTCATGGGAAATCGAGCTTTCGTGCATACCCGAGGTGATTTTATACGTAACGCTGTAATCTGCGCCTCGCCTGCTTTGGCGAAGAAATTAGGGTTGAGCGTGTTTCCCAGTGAAGTTTCAAGATTCTTCAAGAGCGCTGTTCAAGACACGATCGCATTCCGTGAAAAATACGACGTAACTAGGAACGATTTCCTGCAATTGCTTATAAAAATGTTACAAGGTGAATCGTTAGAGGAAAATCGCGAAATTCTAATTGAAGAAAAATCATCAGTATTAACGCTGAATGAAGCGACAGCTCAAGCTTTTATATTTTTCTTAGCCGGATTCGAAACCACATCCACGTCTATGGGATTTACGATATTAGAATTATCCATTAATCAAGATATACAGCAAAAGGCGAGAACGGAAGTTATGCAAGCGTTGGAAAAATTTGACGGTAATGTGACGCATGATGCAATAGCAGATTTGCCGTATATGGAAAAAGTATTGTTAGGTAAGTTTATCGTAACAATGGGTATAATTATAGTAATAGCGTTAAGAGGATGCTGGGCCAGCGTTCTAATGATAATAACCCTAACCTATTTTTTACTCTTGATAATTGTAGGCGAAGAAAAGAAATGAAAGATGTTCCGTAGTTAGTTTTAATCTACTAAAAATTATTTTTTGTGAATTTTGAAATATTTCCGAAATTTCATGCAATGTTCAGACTTTTAAGTGATTACCAAGGTTGTAAAATCGAGTGCTTCTACAGTAGTAATGAATGTAATTACTTACTATTTTAGTTTGATTGTGTCGTTTCGGTGCTGATTCATTCCTACGGCCAAGTGAAAATATGTTGGTATATTTAGAAAAGCAGCGTACTCTCGGTTTCCAATTAAACTCTTGTCTATATGCACTATAGTTTGAAAATCGGGATTCTTATTTATAACCGCATATAATTTATCGTTTGTTAATATTCCTATACTATCTATTAGATTTCCTAAAGACGCTTTGAGGTAATCTAGTATACATGGTGCTTTGAATAGTATGTAAACGAATTGAATAATTTTCGGAAATTTGCTCTATTTGAGTATGGATTTCAGTATCTGAAACCAACCGCTGACTTACTCAAATTGCTTGGGCTTCCTGCGGAAATTTAAGATATAAGGTTTTATAATGTGTAAAAATTTCTCATAATACAGAACAGCTTTAAGCCACGTTCCTGATCTGGTCAATACTGGCCAAGATGGTTGAGGAATATCCGGATAAGCTTATTTAAATTCACGAGTGTGTTTTTGGAAATTTAATAAAAACTTTTTGTTAGAAACTATAAATTGATTTACTTTTGGATAATTGTTTCTAATAAATTCAACAAGATGATATTCATGAAACAAACAGGTTTTTTTTTTAAATTAATTATTGGCCTTGGGATTGCGCCATTAGCCACTTACACCACTTAAACCAGAAAAACCGAAAAATACGAAGGAAACCAAACAACCCGAATGGGCACAAGGCTAACACAGGACACGCTTCACACCCGGGGCCGATCGGGTGACTAACACGAACACACAGGTAGGCCAATGGAAAAGAAGGAAAATTCACAAAGGATACATTACATAAGAAAACAAGCTAAATAATAAAACGCAGGTTACACATGTGTTTGAATATCTTGTAATTGACATCCTCACTCTCCAAGGCCACTAGATAATTTATATTAATTGGCAGCTGAATTTTGCTGTTAAGCAAGTCGTTAACGAATAAGTTGATTTTCCCGGTGTGACTACTACATCCCAACATAATATGATTAATATCTCCATATTCAGATTCGCAAAAAGTGCACGTGCTACTGTCCGACACATGAATTTTGTGAAGATGTGCAGGGAATCTCCCATGATTGAACAGCAACCTTAGGATCTGTGACAGCATGTTCCTTTTAACGGTGTTTCTATTATACCACCGCTTACTTTTAATTTCTGGGAAAATCATGTAGTAGTTGATGCGATTATTCTTATACACATTAGTGTAATGTCTCTGCCAATCTTTATAAGATCTATTTTTAATTTCATCCAGTAGATCCGAATGTGGTAGTAAGAAGTTTTCTACCGAGTCAATATTGTAAGTCGCTTTTGCCAGTCTATCTACCTCCTCATTAAATCTAATATGAGCATGTCCTTTTATCCAAATATACGTTACCATTTTGCCACGTTGTCTCAGGCTATAGTCTAACAATAGCATCCCTCCTATCAGTGAAGATGAAGAGAAATTAAAGTTTTGAAAACTTTTAAGCGCACTTTGGAAATCGCTGAAGATAGCACAGTTGTCCCTATCGATTCCTAGTATAGTTTCCATAGCTTTTCTTATAGCTGTTGCCTCTGCCGTAAATACACTGGCTTCTTTCGGTAACGTAAATCTTTCGCTATATTGCAT
This sequence comes from Trypoxylus dichotomus, assembly GCA_023509865.1. Taxonomy (NCBI): domain Eukaryota; kingdom Metazoa; phylum Arthropoda; class Insecta; order Coleoptera; family Scarabaeidae; genus Trypoxylus; species Trypoxylus dichotomus. Next base: position 45,817,534 of record CM042081.1, read on the forward strand.
TTCCGGAATAATAAACGCACAACCAACTCCTACCTTACTTTTTGCTCCGTCTGTGTATATGTGAGTATCTTGGGAAAATTGTTGCACAATTTCATAGTGCTTTAACTTACTCATATGTAAGTCATCTGGAAATTTTAGAAAAAATATTGCAGGCTTATGTACTATAGCTTTCCAGGGTAAAGTATGTATAAAAAGATCTTGGGCTTTACAGATTTTATTATCAAAAGGGGCAGTATCCATGAAAGATGCTGTAAGAGGCGATGAGTTTTTTTTGCACCAATACTTGTGAACCAGGTTATGTACACTTAATTTACAACATTTAGCAATGATCTTCGACTTATTTGCTCTACATTTTAGCAGAAATTTATCACATAAAAGTTTACGACGAAAAGCGAGCGGCATTTCATTAATCTCGACGTACATAGCATCTATCGGTGTGGAAGTAAAACAACGGGCTCCCAAAAAATTATTATACTCATTTGAATTGTTCCTCTCCACGGAAATCTTTAGTAAAAGGCGAAAGATGTATTCGCATTGAAGAGAAACCTTAGAAAGCAAACAGGTTACATGAAACAATTGACGATGAGATTGTTTTAGTAACTTTCCAACTTAAACCATGTTCGAACCCACATCTGTAACCAACATTACAGGTTTAACTTCCCAAAGGTATCTTTTTGCTTCTACGAGGGCGACTTATGATGTTTCCGGAATCGGCAAGAGATGGCGCACGAAGGCTGAAGTGGATTCATTGGTCGGCAAGAGCAGCCTTTTTTATGGCAAAATTGTTAAAATTTCAGACGTCTACTGTTAATAGTTGTTGTCTAAGAGGGTGTTTTGTGTAGTAAGCCAGGTATTTTCACAAAAATGGATAAAATCGAATTATTAATTATTATTATATATTAATTATCCTCCACATTCACCGGATCTAACCCCCAACGACTTTTTTCTATTCTAAAACCTGAAAAAAATCACTGGCAGGAAAGAGATTTGTCTCAAAAAAGGAGGTTATCATCGCTACAGATGACTATTTTCCAAACCTCGAAACATCCTACTTTACCGACGGCTTGAAGGGACTAGAGCTCCGTTTGAAAAAGTGTATTAAACTTCGAAAAGATTTCATAGAAAAATAAAAAACCACACCAATACCGTGTTGTTCTTGTCGATTCCTAAAACATTTCAGGTCGCCCTCGTATTGAACTTCCCAAAGTTATTTTCGATTATCTTTACCGCGTGTCTTCTGTAATATTCTACTACGTGAATGAAGAGGCAACGATGCTTTACCACTTTTTAAAGTGCCCACTATCACATTTCAAATACAATTCGTTCTTGCATCATATTTTTTGATCTTTTAACTTGCCTTTATTTAATCCGTAATTGTGTTTTTCAGCCGATGAAAATACATGGTGATTGACCTCTTGTTGGCAATCTCCATTCCGGAACGTATTTCTCCCAAAACTTTCGAAATTCTTTGTTGTCCACAATATTTTGTGGAATATTGCACATTTAACATATACATAAAATCATATAGAAATTTATAATATGGTACAATACTGCGCATTTAATCGATGTTGTTTGATACTAACATTCACTGTTGTTTGCAAAAAAGTCATATTTTTGTATGATTTTTAAGCATATTTCGCAAAATTATGGAAAGGGAAAAATTGAAATCCACGGGTAATTTTACGGATTCTATATTCTTTGCTAGTGTTTCTACTAAAATTTTTGGGCCAACTTACTCAAACTAGCTAACAAGGAAAGCTCCCCAGGTGTTAACTTCAGAATTGGACGCAACTTTGTAGGTGTAAAATAGATATGTTCAGACATGCAAGGAAAATCTTTTCAAAAATTAGGTCGGAAAAAATTGAAAATTGATCAATTTTGCCGAAAAGGCTTTCATTCCTTCAAAGTAACTTTCTGTCTTATATACACACTCTATATCAATACAATGTTTCTGGAGACCTTTCCTTGTAAGTCATCCTGTAGTCTCTGTAACTGTGTATAGATGACGCTAGTTTTATTGCAGTCACCTTTCTCTCAGTTAGTACTAACCTTCAAAAGACAGCTGTTAAAATTTAATGATAATCAATTCATTAGTTTGTGAATTAATATGCTAAGAGTCACGCTACTTTTGTTATTTTCAAAACAATGGATCAAAAACAATTTCGTGTTTTAATTTTACACTGCTTCCTGATGGGAAAAAATACCGTTCAAGCGAAGCAATGGCTTGAAAAGTGTTATGGGGACTCCGCTCCATCAGAAACAACAATAAAACGTTGGTTTGCTGACTTCAAACGTGGTCGTAGAGACACCGATGATGCAGAACGCAGTGGACGTCCAAATGAGGCGGTAACACCAGAAAACATCAAAAAAATCCACAAAATCGTTTTGAATGATCGAAAAGTGAAGTTGCGTGAGTTATCTGATATCCTAAAGATATCAAAAGAACGTATTGGCTTTATATTGCATGAGCATTTGACTATGAGAAAGCTCTGTTCAAAGTGAGCAAACGCGGCGCTCACTCTTGACCAAAAACAAGAACGTGTTGATAATTCTGACCAGTGTTTGGCCATGTTTAAACGTAACAAACCGGAATTTTTGCGTCGATATATGACAATGGATCCATCACTTCACTCCGGAATCAAAACGATCGTTATCTGAGTGGACAGCAACTGGTGAACCTCGTGCAAAGTGTCCGAAAGCACAATAATCGGCTGGAAAGGTTATGGCCGCGGTATTTTGGGATGTGCGTGGTATAATATTCATCGACTATCTTGAGAAAAGAAATACCATCAACAGTGAATATTATATAGCGTTATTGGAGCGTTTAAAGGCCGAAATTGCAAAGAAACGACCGCATATGGCAAAGAAAAAAAATTTGTTTCATCGAGACAACGCACCGTGTCACAAGTCAATCAAAACAATGGCAAAACTACATGAATTGAACTTCGAATTGCTCCAACATCCACCGTATTCGCCAGAGAAATTTCGCACGAATGAAGAGGTTATCGCTAAAATTGAGGCCTATTTTGAGGCAAAAGATAAATCGTTCTACAAAAGTGGTATTGAAATGTTAGAGCGGAGCTGGAATGATTGCGTTGCTCTTGATGGAGATTACGTTGATGAATAAAGCTAATTTTGAACCAAAAAAAACGTGTTTTCTTTGTTAGGCCCGGAACTTTTCAGCCCATGTGTTACCTCCAATAGATCTTGAAATATATACATAGTTCTGAATGAATAAAAGACCTAAGCGTTAGTTACCTTAAAATATCGGTAGACTCTTCATAGTTAGTTATATCTCAGTATGATATATTTAGGGACATATACTGTTGTCCATAAGTTTGCAAGCAAAGTAAAATTCATGGAAAATAATACAACTGATAGATATATTGTAAAATTGTTAATCCCTATTATAAATTATTGTATGCAAATATAAAATTTTTACACATGTAAGTAAAGCCCAAACATTTTTTTTGAAGTCAGTGCGCAATTGTAACAATTTGGTAATGTACGTAATGAGCGTAAAAATGCCAAAAGGCACACAGTTAAGTGTAGAACAACGTAGTAATATTTGTATTCTTCGCGGCGAGGGATATACAGGGAGAGAGAAATTCCTCTACGGATCTAGAGATTACACATTGGCCCGGAGAACAGAGGCAGGACAAAATCTTGATAGAAGACGATTTGGGCAACCACAGGTGACTTCTGGAGCTGAAGATAGACAGTCACTTGTGTTGTATAAATTCATTAATAATCGCAATAAAAATTTACCGTATCTGTGACTTTTTGGTAAAATTCGTAGATCCTTCCAAACTTTTGGACGGTAGTGTATACTTTGAAAACTACTGAAGATAATGGTTACAATTTATATTTGTGTTACCTTTTACATTTAAAATCAGATTCAAAAAGTACAAACCAAACAATGAGCGTAAAAGTGTGGGTATTGATTGTAATAGTACTACACTTTAGAAAAAGTTTCATATTAGCACTACAAGTAAATTTAATTCCGCTCATATTTGACCCACTTAAACGTAAACACAATTGAATCCAATATCTTATATAATTAAGTGAACGTATTCCCATACATAAAAAAAGATTTACGCTACAAACCAAAAAAAAAAAAATTCAATCTATTAATTTACGCCGAATTTAGCGAATCAAATTTGGTGGTACTTTCTTCGATAATTAATCTAGACGGAATCATAAATGTGTTACAGTTTCGGCAGTGACCGTATCCAATGCAATTATACGCACATTTTTTGCCGAAGCTTTCACCGGATCAATTAATTATTTCGATCGTTTCAGAATCGCTACGGAAGTATCCACCAGCACCAGCTTACTTAAGAAAGTGTACTAAAGACTACCGTATACCCGGTACCGACGTAATCATCCCGAAAAATATGACCGTCTTAATACCTACGATGGCAGTACAAAGGGACCCGGAGTACTACCCTAACCCAGACGTTTTCGATCCTGAGAGGTTTAGCGAAGAGAATAAAGCTATGTCGAAGGAAAATGCGTATTTACCGTTTGGTGCTGGACCGAGAAAGTGCATTGGTAATTTATTTTTTAAATTCTATTCTAACAGCGGAACATGATTGTTATTTCGGGGATTTTGCAGGTATGCGTTTTGCGATGGTACAGTCAAAACTAGCCTTATCATTGCTTTTAAAGAATTTCTCGTTTACCTTAAGTGAAAGAACTCCGTTACCGGTAGAAATGGAAGCTAGAGGAATCGTTTTAGCTCCGAAAAGTGGAGTTTGGATAGAACTGAAGAAGATCTAATTTACTAGAGCACTTACCTTAGCAGCTAGTTCCAAAATTGCGATCTTCCTCTCTTGTCCTTGTAATTTATCCTGAAGCATGGCGGCTCCTAACCCTCCAGAATGGTGCTGTTGCATTTCCAACTTCACATTCATAGCTTCCAACTCGGCTTGCAGCTTCGCGTTTTCTATCTCCAGCATCTCTAGTTTCATAGCATTAACGTTAGCGCTACCGCCACGCAATGCCTTGTTCTTGGTCTCTAAAACATGTTTCTCTTTCTCTAGCCGTTCTATGAGAATACGATAGCCTGAACATGTTTGTTGAACTTTTTCTAGTTCTTCCGTTTTTTCCTTCAACTTAATCTTAAGCTTTTCTGCGGTTTGTTGCCAATACTTTTGCTTGTTCCATTTCTCGAAATCTTCGTTTACTTTAATTCTATGTTGTTCGTTAATAACTAGCTGTTCTTTGAGATTTTGTCGCAGATCTTCAACTTCTTTTTCAAGACTGTTGACTTTCTTTTGCAATTGTTCCTTTGCGGTGTCGCTTCGATCGCTTCTAGCGGCAGATGCTGGCCTAAATTAGACATTCGGTTGCAACGTTTAAACATTATACAGAGTCAAAAACTTTCGAAGATCCCAGAGATCAATACACAGCCTTCAAACTGGAGTCAGCTTTATTATTAATTCTGTTATTATTGAAATTACAGAGTTGGTTGAGTTGAAAAGGCAATTGCATTTACGCTGCTGTTAACCATGGTGATAGAAAAACAGTTCCACATCGAAATTGATTGGATATTTACAAATAAATACATTCATTCAATGGAATATGCTTTGAAAAAAAAAATAAATTCTAAATGCATTAAGAACTATAATAATTTAGATGTATTACTGCACAATAAAATCAGACAACTGTCTTGGCTGGATAGTCCGACGGCAGTGTGTCTACTGTTGTCTTCAGAGTAGCTCTGAGAAAGGCTGTTACTTGCCAGATTCACCATTCGTTCAATGTCTTTGCCTATTCTTTTGTATTACTGAGACTATCTCGTGTGGAGGATCGAACTTGATTTGTTTTCCACGAATTTCTTACTACAATTGACTTGACGACTAAGCTAAAGGTTTAATAGTCAAATAAGTGGAGTAAGTAGTACGCATACTGCTGAAACGTTGGGTTATGCAAGTTCCACAATCAATGGAAATGACCCAAACTGCAACTCTAATCATAATCTATCGTCAACAATATCACGTAATTTTTTTTTAAGTTGAGCATAGGAAACATTCATAAAACTGGCTGTCTACTGTTGTCTTCAAGGTAACCGTGAGAAGAACTGTTATTCATCATTCGTTCAATGATTTTGTCTGACGTGTTTGTCTTCCCTATTTTTTATTAATACAAAATTCGAGAAAAATAAATTGGATTCCATCCCCACACGAGACAGTTTCACTAATAAAAAGTAGGACAGATAAATACAACAGACAAAATAATTGAACGAATGGTGAATTTGGCAAGTAACAGCTTTTTCAGGGCTACCCTGAAGACGGCAGTGATTCCGCAAACGATGTAAGTACCCCAAAGAATAACTATCAGCTCTCCAGCTTATGGAAAAATTGCCCAAAATAATAAAAAAAAACAAAGAAATTACTAAGTTAAGTATTACTGTACATTAAAACAAAGCAAGTAACCTCTGGCAAGATTTGGCCAAAATAATATAGAAAAAGTATTAAAGTATTCAAATACATCTCTTTGTTCCATACATTTTTAAACACGTTTGCGCGCAATGTTTATAACAAGTATAATAGCTTCTTGAAGTTCATCTACAGACATTGCGACATCTAGGTATTAAATAAACTTAAAAAATAATTTAAAAAACGTAATCGAGAGGACGTGGGTTCAAATCCTACCGAACATGATATTTTTTCAGAAATTTAAAAAATCAAAAATCATAATTTTATTATATTCATATGGATTTTTATTTGCCATATGTTTCCACATTTAGAAGTCAACGAAACTATAAGCATTCAGATGTTTTACGACACAATAAAATGACACAAGACGGTAAAATTTGACTAAAACAATAAAATTAAAAGAAAACTTATACCAAGTGCTTAAATACATCTCCTTGTTCCATATATTTCTAAATACGTTTCTACACATTGTTTATAACATGTACAGTAGCTTATTGAAAGGGTATATGATCTTGTGATGCTATTACTTTATTAATTTAACCAATTTTGTTATTCCATAATAATAAAGTTAGCTTCAATTTGAACGCGGTGTATAATCAAATTTATTTTTTTAATTTAAAAAGAAAAATATTTTACTGCAGAGTTAAATGGTGTTTTCAGATAACCCACATAGCCAATACTTTTCCTTCTCGAAGTTATAGTTCTAGAATTTTTGTGGGGATAATACAATTTTCCTTTTTGTGAAAGTCTCAATTATTTTTTTTTCTTAGATAAAGCAGTATAAAGATACCCAATTTTTAGTTCCTTGGCACTTAATAATACCTTGAGGGACTATACCTATTCGATGACATATTTATCTACAGGTTCACAGCAGGGAATGCTCAATGGCTCTAAAGTGTAGTTAGTAAATGTTGAAAGTGTTCTGGAATAAATTCTAGAAAGATTTTAATTGTGTCTTTTACTAAATGATAGAATATTTAGTTTAAGTTTAGTAATTACTAAATCAAACACTTTTTCATTCGCCGATATCTTCGAGACAAAGTTGACAGTGTGCTGGTCATCTGAGTAATTACTCAGTCAACTTTGTTCTGAAGACGCCAGTGGCAGTGTTTGGAAAAACGTCGGCATACACTTATTCAAGACCACGGCCTACTTGCTTGGAAATACGTAATAAAAATACGAAATCAGACTCCGGCCGTGAAAGCCTACTATTATTTATTAATGTTTAGGAATTCCTTCCAAAAGCAAATAACACCAAATATGTGACATGAACATGTCTTATTTCAAGAAAGTTTACCTTTTTATCAACTGACTTTTGAGCGTCCGAATTTCATCCCTTGCACTTTTTTCTCTATTCAAAAGTTGTTCGTGGCGTTTCCTCAACGTCTCTAGTTCTTTCGTGACTTGCTCGACCTCACCTTCCAGTTCCTGTAACTTGGGCGATTCTACATTTTCCTGCTTCTTCCTCGTTTCTAACTGCTAGACGAAAAAAAATTTATAAAGACACTTTCACTGAATTTTTCGGGGGTTACCCGTGCTTGTCTTAATTGCACCATTAACTCGTGAATTCGATCATCCCTTTCTTTGAGTATCTTCTGCACACTGTTGACCTTGTCGTTGGTGTTATCGGTATGTTTAACTAGCATACTCTTTAAACTGAGAACTTCCTGCCGCCATTTTTCACACTCATCTCTGTACGCACAAACTTCACTTCTATGTACTGTTTCTAGTCTTGGAGAAATTTGTGGAATTTTATTGTATTTTTTTTATGCTATTTTTTTTTATCTACTTGAACTTGTACCTTATTATTTAATATTGTAATAATAGCTTAATTTTAAAATAAAATATTCGTAAAGAATTTAAAATTAACTTACTCCTGCCTTAACTTTTCCATACTTTGCAACCTATCATTAGACAATCCTCTCCAACGAACACATTCCTCTCTACTACTTTGCAATTGTGTTTCTAATCTGGCGATTACTGTATGCAATTCTGATGTATGATCCTCCAATGTGTGAACCTGTTTTATATACTGCTCAATAGCAACTTTGCTCGGAACAACTTCACTCTGACTTTCCTTCAATCTAGAATAAATAAGTTTGTTAGATTTAACCGGGAATTGTGGCCAGATTGGGTAGCTCAACTCTTTGTAAGCCTGTTGATGGGTAACCAGAGCGTTCTGCAGTCTTTTCAACTCCTCTTGCATTCTAGCTGCTGCCAAACTATGTTCATCTCGATCTTGTTTTAGGAGAGATTGGAACTTTAATATAAATGCTTCTTTTTCAGCTAACGTAGATTGGAGTGTTGCTATCGTAGCCTTTAAGTAAAGTACATTTGGATTAGTGCTATCCTTCAGATTCAATAAACCATAGAAATAAATGTGCACAGATATGACATAGAACACATAGGAACTCAACAAAGTGGTCAAAATTATTAATATGTGCAATTTATTCGTTAAGTATTGGATTTTTTATTGCCAAGAAGAGCATTCGAATTCCTATTTAAATCTAAAACATATTTCATTTAAGGATTAACCTCAAATCCACCTCCAACGTTATTTCATTCTATACACAATGCGTTAGGGAAAATTATGGAAAAGTACGTAATCTGGTGCTGACAAATACGTTTTCTTTTGTTTTATTTCAATAGCTCTTACAGCTTCAGACAGAAATGACTGATGTCAGAGGTTACGAACCCTATTTCCCTTACTAATTTTATTGCAATGTTCGCACCATTTACTGGAGGTGATGATGATATTTAAATTTCAATATAATGCTTCTAAAAATGTAGACACTTCAGTTAATATGTGTAGTAAACTTGAGGATGAAATATACTGATGAAAAAACTGATAGTGACTACAATAGGTAAAGGCCCAATGGTTCATTTTCTGCTATGTACCTGTGTTATGCCAAAGATACGTAATCAAAATTGAAAGCAGTATATGATAAAATCCATTTGCTACAATAGAAAGTTCTTCTATCTGAATTTTGGAGATGAGACAGTGCCCTCACATACAGGGTGTGCCAAAAGTCCTTTTCAAAATAAATAAAATATATAATAAAATAATGACCAGTAACCAACTGGAAAGGATACATGTTGGATGTTACTCCATTTTTTGCAAATCTTGCAAGGCTGGCGTAAAAAGTTGTTAATCATCATGGGTTTATTGAACTCCAATAATGGCAGTTCTGCTATCTCATCTGAGGAGTTTCTGTAAAACTCGCGTACATGCCGTTTAATTCCAATCAAAGAAAGACTTTTAAGACGCCCAATATATCTTAAATAGCAGAAATATAGAGTAAACTGCAGTAAATAGGAGAATTGTCAGATAAAATTGTAATGACCAAAGTTCTCATGTAAGAGGCAATTATTGAACCTCAAGGAACTATTTATTTATTATTGGCCTTGGAGTTGTGCCATTAGCCACTTACACAAATTCACAACCCGAATAGACACAGACGTCCTGTACTATGTGTAATGGAAAAGACTGACTATTATTTTGACACCACACTTTGCTTAGGATTTCTTAAATAGCTACTTATAAATTTAATAGAATTAGTGCAAAATACAAGACTGCTTTGATATCCTTTACTGTAGTTTAAAAACGTTAATACTGTGACGTGACCTCAGCATAAAATTTTCTAGTTTTAAAAATAGGTTTTAGTACCTTGCAAAATATTATAATATAAGAATTTTTCGCATTTTAGAAATGGAGTTGTAAATTTCCAACTTACCTTAAGTGCTACGCATTCCTCGTTACATGTTACATCGACGTCAGACGTAATTTTCGCTTCTTGATTATTTAATTCCTTCTTATTTTGCAATTCTAAAATATGTTTCTCGTAGAACATAATTTGACTCTGCTTATCACCCAATTGTTTCTTAAACATGCTGATATTCATTTCCAGTTCTGTCTGTTTCGATTTAAATTGCTCAATAGTTTCGTCCTTTGCATTTACCTCCTTCTGAGCAGTTACAAGTTCCAAATGCAACTTCTTTAGGACGTCATCATCTTTATTCGAATCTGATTTGGGAGATGCGTCGAAGATAGTTTGGGTCTCCTCAGATTTAAATATCTTAAGTTTACATTCCACTTCGTCCTTCTCGATTTTCTGATCGGTGCCATTTTCGTGAAGTTTGACGGATTGAATATCCGGCGAGATGCAAAAATCATTTTTCTGATACGCCTGCAATAACTCTTCTTCGAGCCTGGACATTAACTGGTCCTGCTCGTTAATTCTTCCAAGAGCTTGTTGGAGTTGTGCTTCGATAAATTCTGAATGGCGGCGATGTTTTAGCTCTTGTAATTGCAGCTGATATTTTTCGTTATACCATTTTGTTATTTTATCGTCGTTTCTGGTGATGTCTTTTAATTCTTCCGACAACCTTAGTTGCTCACGCAATTGCTCTTTAATAATTTCACTTTCATGACGGCATTCGTCAGCTTTTTGCAGAGTAAGGAATGAATCGCGCTTATCTTTGTAGACTTTAATTAAATTATCGACGAATTTTTCTTCGCTGGTCATAGGGACAAAACCGAAATATTGTTGACGTTGTTGTCTTATAATACGGTGTAATAAGCTATAAAATTAATTAAAATTAATTAGAATATATTATATTTGTTGTACGAAGGCTGTTTTCAACCACAGATGCGCAGAAGGTGACTGCGCATCTCTCCCACTCGAATACTTGCAACGTTATTACGCCAACTGACTCTCTACCAAGTGCGAGTTACCTAGCGTAATTCGATTCCTAGCAGAAGAATGAGCCGCGTATACGGCGAAAACTTTATGCGTCAACCTTGTAGGAAATTTAAAGAAGACCGAGCCGATGTTCACGGTAAAGGAGGACAAGGACGCAAGTCTATCGCATCATTGTTCAACGAGTCGACAAAGTAGTTCGAGAAAAACGGAGATTTACCATCAGAGGTGAGTGTGGAATTTGCTGAAGTTCGAAGATCAGAGCACAGAGGAACTTCAAAACAACGTCACGGACCATTTCAACTCACCAACGGTGACATTCTATACAGAGGGAATTGGAAGATATATGAACAAATACACCAAACTTCAAAGTGTTTATGTACAAAAGTAAAACAAACAAATGTTTGTACATAGCTTTTGGTATTGCATTCATTTTGTTATTTACCCTTGTCTTGTTTTTAGGAGCTATCGGAGGTTGAAAAGAAAACAGCCCTCGTATTTAAAGATTTTCTTATAATTGCTCTTAGAAGTAGATAGCGTCTCTCTAATTAAAATTTATGTATTGTGGATACCCTTAATTTTATCTTTCAAAAATCCAGTGACTAAATCAATGATCACAGTTTTATTAGGGAAAATGTTTTTGGAATTCCGGCAAACTCGTGGAACAAACTGCGATTCAAGTTTCATCTACAGTTATTTATAACTTCCCTAAGTTATGGACTGTACTCGAAATAAGTTTTGGAAAGTACTGAATATTAAGCACTAATGGTTATAACTATATTTCGATAAATTACAATAAACAACGTCTAATATATGTCGTAACTCCTTGACGTAGTGATGGACCGATCCAATGAAAATACGTATTCGATCAAATTAAACCAATTAATTGCTTATATTACATGAGCTAGCACCTCCAGTATTCGATTATTATAACTTCAGCGATGATATTATCGTATCCTATGGATAGCAGCTTTAGGGCAATCGAAGCAGTGCGAATGTAAAGGGGTTGATTTTAAATAACGTTTCTCAATTTTAGAAACACATCCTAAAACCAATTATAGCTTCCCATTTAGTCTAAGAGCTTTAATAAACAGAAGTAGCCATTATAATTTCAGAGAAGGCATTTTCCCCTAGCCTATGACGATTTTGCCGCATGCTAGCTGTGTTTAGTAGCATTACTATGTTGGATATAAAAATTACAACAATTTCAAATGTATTAACATGTTCTTCCACCAATCTATCGAGTCGTACGTCTTGACAGATAAGAATATTGAGTGGATTCGAAGGTAAGTTGAATAGTAAATATGGGGCTTATTTTAAAAGTTAATTAAAAATTAGCTAAGTGTTTCAAAAACTTTTATTTTAGCGTCGTGACGTTAGAATTAAACCAAAATGTGCATAACTTTATTTCATCATCAAAAAACTCGTCTAGAAAGTTACGTACTTCAAACGCTTCTTTTTTTTTATTACAGAATATAGGCAGAAATATATATGCACAGAAAAACGTAAATTTATTTGCTTCTTAACTATTTTTACTTGACTAATTCGTTCCCATTCTGCAGTACTTAATTCAGGCTGCAATAGAAGTTGCCTACCTTAACGTATAAACTAATGGGAATAATGCCATGTAATATGTTAGGACCGTTGTTGATTTTGATCATTAGCCGATAAAAAAACAGTTGATAGAAAAATAAATCTAGCTTTATTTCTATTAATAAAAAAGAAAATAAAACAAACTTCCGGGAGATGTAGATATTATAACCAAACATATGTAACAACTACTTTTAATCAAAAAAAGAAAAACATTAAATGAATCAAACCCTAAATTTTTCGAGATTCTATGGAATATAGGTGAATGAGTCTAACAAAAGAAATTAGAAACAAAGCAATTATTTTTAATCTAATTACAAATATTTTTTTCAATCTCGTTAATACGTTACTTTTTCTTATATGTACTTACAACATTTATAGTTCTGCATTTTTGAAAATATACATACATTGCAGCTGAATATGAAACTTTCTGGATGCAATCAATAATCCTACTACATCTATAATATTGAAACAAACTAAAAGTTACTTGTGTTATGGCACTCTGCAATAGATGGCGCTACGTCTTATTCGTTTGAATCCCAATGCTGTAGTAGTTATATAATTATGTCAAACATTATACTCGACCTTCTTTGTCTAGGGGAGCGATATGTGTCAGTGAACGTCTAGTGAGACCATACTTGCCAACACCCATAATTAAATACCGCACCCAAATTTATTTGAGTGCAATTTTTGGAAGTGCCTTCCTTACTTTATAGGAAGGCCACAAAATTTTTAATTTTCCACGTTTATTTTTGAAAGTTCAAGCATATTTTACGTATTCTTAATTACAAAAAGCACATTTCTTTTTCTAAATCAATCAATAGAATACTTTTATGGATAGGGGTACGACTTCAAAAATATTTTAACATATTAGACAAAAGAGCCTATTTGCATTAGTGGTAGTCTGTTATTGAAAAAATACACTTAAATAACTAGTATAAGTTATTCATATGCACGATTAATAAATTTTAAGTAGTTTGCTATAAAATTTGAAACTGCTATTAAGTATTTTCTTTAATTTTCCAGTATTGGCAATTCTACCAATTTTTTCTAATTAATATAATGTAAAATAAATATTATAAAGTCGATTTTTTGTGACTATTTAGAAAATATTGTAATCAGTGAGTACTATTTTAACATGCTTCAACATAATGTGTAATTCTGCTGTACGGTAATGCCTCCGCTCTCATTACCATTTAGAAAAAGCGCAAGTTCACTGTAGTCCTGAATTTGAGTCGTCCAATTTTCATTTACCCGATCTATTCAAAGAGCCTTTTTACAATACCAAGTTCGAAGACAATGAAGTGGCCAAGAAAATCGGAACACAAGTAACTCTGTCAGCAAGGTTAAGAATTAAAGAGCTCCTAAAACGGTATGACAAGTGCCTAAATATTAATGATGAATACTCTAAGATGTAAATTTTATCGCCATTGAATAAAATGTTTTTTGTCCGCAGTAATGTCTTGTTAATTGTTGAACGTCTTTCATATTTCTATTGGTTGTTTTGGTACGCATATCTAAATCTTGCAAGTCTTTGATAAAATGTTCCATCGCATTATTTTTATGTTTAAAATTGAATTTTGAGCGGAAAATTCTGTTAAAGAAATTGCTATCCGAAAAATGATATATTAATCGGAAAAACATGCGAAAAAATTTAAGTAACATCTTAAATCGATTAAATGATGTATCAAAAGTCATTTTGGATATATAGCTGCCATTCCTAGGAGTGCAACTAATGGTAGAATGCTAAAATAAAATTAGAACAGATAACATTACTTTTGGTATTTTGTAGAGACAGAAGATAAAACCAAATCCTTTCTGTAACAGTTTGCTTTCAAGTTGACACAGTTTTTTCATTTAGTTAATGCTGTTGAACAATATACGAGGGAAAGTCAGTAAGTTGGTCACAAAAAGCTATTATAAAAAGAGAATTCCAGAACACGGTAAGCATAACCTTACCAACTGAGGGCACAACCTTGAATTCCTTTGTTGATGGTGAAGAAGGATGTTTCCTTTGCATTGAAGCATGCTTTGTTTCGGGTTGGTAGTAGTGTATCCATGATTCATCACCACAATCCTGACAAGTTCATTCGAATCCTTCTACGTTCCTCGGTCTTATCTAGGTACCCACCGCGAGCAAATTTTTCAACAATTCAAACCATGGGAACACCCGCTTGTTAGTTCGAATCCTCTCTTCCACCTCTAGTGTTGCATCTGTCGCTATCTGAACGTCAATAACTTCCGAGCGCTCTTGAGAGAATTTCTCGACCCAGTTATACACGGCTTTACATGACAAACACTTTTCACCAAGGAAGACAGGAGACATTTCCCTATGGATATATTTTCCAGGAAGTTCTTTTGCCCAGAAGAAAACGCAAACAGCAGGCTACTCTTCCACAGTACACCCTTCGAGCACGGTCACCATTTTAACACCACCTACATGCGCGTACGGAAACTGTCACTTGGATAACATAAAGCTGGATTGTGCTGACATCCACTGGCAGATAGAGAAATAACTCACTGGTATTTTCAGTTTTCCCACAGCACTTGTGACTTATTTAATGACTTTCCCTCGTAATAGATACAAAAACTATTGGCACACGTCGCACCATACAAACGAATTAATTTGTTCGGGACATATGTTTTCGAAATTCATGGGTCTCAAATGATCCGAACAAAACCATTCTAACATGCAGCGTTGTATCCCCACTCTAATGTTACAAATTCTCTCACGCCCAGTTATTCGATTGACACTAGAAATCCATGTACTTCTGATTCATACTTATTCGGAATAAATTAATCAATTTCTATGGTGCGGAGTGTACCGATATCTTTCGTGTCTTTTCGTTGGTTCTTTTACAATTTAAGTGAACACGTTAAAATCGCACAATTTAAGTTGTAAGTATCTCGAATATCAACATCTACATTAAAACAAACTTACTCGTTCTTTTCCATGAGTATGTTCACGTGTTCATTTATTCTTACATACTCTTCCTCGGCATTACTTTTAAATAAATTATATTCTTCCTCAAGCTTCTTACATTCCGTAGAAATATTCTCTATTCTCTTCTGAGCTTCGGCTTCTTGTAATCGCGCATGTATAACATCAGATGATAATCTCGAAATTACAGCTTTATCATCGGTAGAAGCTTGAAGGTCAAGAATTTGATGCTTCAAACTTAAGAATTCGTATTCTTGCGAGGATGTCCAAAGCTTTTGCGTATCCACGAGTTTCTCAACCACCTCCAATTTACCTTGAAGTTGTTCCACTTCTCTTGTTAGATTCGCGTTTTCTTCGAGTACTTTTTCACATTTTTCTTTCGTCGATGAATAGTCGTTTAGATCAATTTCGTTTATGGCCTTATTTTGGAAATCCTTGAGGCATTCTTGAAGCGAAAGGTTCCGATACATTAAGTCTTTATTGTATTTCTCAAATTCTTTATAACGTTCTTCGGATTTCTTCAGTTGTTCTTTTACTAATTCGTATAAGTTGGTCATGTGATTCGCTCTTTGTCGTTCGCTGATTTCGTTTATTTCAATTTGTGATAATTTTTTGCTTAAATGTTCGACAGCTTTATCAACTTCGTACGTGACTACATCGCACGTGTTTAACTTCAGAATAACATCCTTTAACTTGTTCTGTAGTTCTTCCTTTTCACTCTTTAATAAATCTACAGAGGTTTGTATTTGTGTTATCTCGTTGTTATTCTGGGAACATATTTCAGTCAGATTTTTTAATAACGATCTATGTTTTAAAGTTAAATTATCAAAATCATTTAGTAACTTTTTATGTTCCACCAAATTAACCGCCTTGAGCGTTTCACTTTTCAAGATACTTAATTGTTTTGAGAAGGAATTCTTCTCCAGTTTTAGATCATTAACTTTTTTCTTTACAGCAATTTCAGCATCTAGTAGGTCCTGTTTTGCTGTCTTTAATTCGGATGTTAATTTCTTATTTTCATTTTCTAAATGCAACAATTGCCGATTAAGTGTAACAATAGTCCCAGACATCTCCGATACTTGCTTCAATTTTGCTTGTTCATCCTTAGACTTGTTTACGTATATCGATATATCTTTCAGTTTATTTTCTAAAATTTCGACTTTCTCTGTAACTTCGTCGGTTGTCTTCGAAAAATTTTCTTTATCCTTACACCACTCTAATTTCTCTTCCGAATACTGTTTATATAACAAAGTCATTTGTTGCTGAATTGTATTTAAATTGCATTGATATCTTTCTAAATGACTTGATAAGAGATTATTTTTCTGCGTAATATTTTCATTTTCCTGGAACGTACATTGTAATTATTCGCCTTGAAAAGAATACTTTACCGACATACTTTCATGACTTGCATTAAGTGTTTGTTGAGATTTGTAACCACATCGAAATTTAACGATGAATTTATTAAAGAACTGGTTAAATCACTTGTGGATGGGACTTGGTAAGTTAATTCCTTACTAGCGCTACCCTTGGAAGTTTCTAGCTCCATTCTGGAACAATTTATACTCAATTACGTATCCCAACAGATTACAATAGTAGCTATAGGAGTTCTGACGCAAAATTCCATACATTTTCTTCTGGAGGTCCCAATTTACATTTCACCCTCACTACTCCTACTTGGGAATGTCACGTGACCCCGTGACGTCACAAAGTTTACCGGGTGCCAGGTATGGAACGGTATCTCAGACCTTTACGGTCATTTGTCATAGTCGTAACGGTTGTAAGGTTCCGCCGTGTCACTAAGTACTGAAGTACCTTAGAAAATGCGAACTGCAGTTGTTCGCGAAACGTCAAGGACAAAAAACCTAGTGACACGGCAGAACCCGACAACCGTTTCGACTATGAGATATGGAACAGGTATGGAATGTGTAATTAACAGGTATGGAACGGGCACCTACCTGTTAATATCTGTTCCATACCTAGTGCCCGATGTACCTTGTCACGCCACGGGGTCAAGTGACATTCCCAAGTAGGAGTGGTGGGGATAAAATGTGAATTCGGACTTCCATAAGAAAATACATGGGATTTTGCGCCAGAGCCCTCATAAATATTCCACTTACAATGGAAATGAGTCTTGACATGATATCGTTAATGATGGATGATAATTAGAGTTGTTATTTGGGCTATTTCCATTTTTTTTTATCCAGGAAAGTCAGAATTTGAGATGCGGTTATATCGCAGGATACTAAAAATCCCGTGATTGAAACATCGAAGTTATGAGAAGTACAGGAAAAGAAAAGGAGGTGATTAATACCGTGAAAATTCGGGAATTACAAGTCTTAGGATACATAATGAGAAATGGGAACAGATTTCATCTATTGGTAGAAGACGAATTTCTTGGTTGAAAGATATATGAACCTGGTTCGACATGAATACGACAACAAAGTTAAAATAGCACGCATGGTAGCCAACATCTGAAACGGATAGGAACTATTAGAAGAGGAAGAATTTCAGTTACTTCTTCAAGAATACATAGTTGGACTTGGGAAAATCGAATTAAAAGAGAAAAAACGTACAAAAACGCTTGATAATAATTTTGGTAGACAGATACAAAAGATATCAATTACATCCTTACAAGTCGATATATGGTTGCCAAATTTCACAAAAGTTAACTGTCTGATGTAATTTCTGAGCTAGTGGTGATTGGGCGGTATTTCTTTGGAAATACAATAGATGTTTTCCTCCAATGATTTGATAACCGAATAATTTCTCGAATAGGAAACAAGTGGCAAGCTAGACCAGAGATAACACATGGGCTGAAAAGTCCCGGGCCTAACACATAGATGACGCTAGTTTTATTGCAGTCACCTTTCTCTCAGTTAGTACTAACCTTCAAAAGACAGCTGTTAAAATTCCATGATATTCTATTCACTAGTTTGTGAGTTATTGTGCTAAGAGTCACGCTACTTTTGTTATTTTCAAAACAATGGATCAAAAACAATTTCGTGTTTTAATTCTACACTGCTTCTTGATGGGAAAAAATACCGTTCAAGCGAAGCAATGGCTTGAAAAGTGTTATGGGGACTCCGCTCCATCAGAAAAACAATAAAACGTTGGTTTGCTGACTTCAAACGTGGTCGTAGAGACAAGGATTATGCAGAAAGCAGTGGACGTCCAAATGAGGCGGTAACACCAGAAAACATCAAAGAAATCCACAAAATCGTTTTGAATGATCGAAAAGTGAAGTTGCGTGAGTTAGCTGACATCGTAAAGATATCAAAAGAACGTATTGGCTTTATATTGCATGAGCATTTGACTATGAGAAAGTTCTGTTCAAAGTGGGTGCCGCGTTTGCTCACTGTTGACCAAAAACAAGAACGTGTTGTTGATTCTGAGCAGTGTTTGGCCATGTTTAAACGTAACAAACCGGAATTTTTGGGTCGATATGTGACAATGGATGAAACATGGATCCATCACTTCACTCCGGAATCAAAACGATCGTCATCTGAGCGGACAGCAACCGGTGAACCTCGTCCAAAGCGCCCGAAAGCACAACAATCGGCTGGAAAGATTATGGCCTCGGTATTTTGGAGTGTGCGTGGTGTAATATTCATCGACTATCTTGAGAAACGAAATACCATCAACAGTGAATATTATATAGCGTTATTGGAGCGTTTGAAGGCCGAAATTGCAAAGAAACGACCGCATATGCAAAGAAAAAAACGCACCGTGTCGCAAGTCAATCAAAACAATGGCAAAACTACATGAATTGAACTTCGAATTGCTCCCACATCCACCGTATTCGCCAGATTTGGCTCCCAGCGACTACCGGCTGTTCGCAGACCTCAAAAAAATGCTCGCCGGTAAGAAATTTCGCACGAACGAAGAGGTTATCGCTGAAACTGAGGCCTATTTTGAGGCAAAAGATAAATCGTTCTACAAAAGTGGTATTGAAATGTTAGAGCGGCGCTGGAATATTTGCGTTGCTCTTGATGGAGATTACGTTGATGAATAAAGCGAATTTTGAACCAAAAAAACTGTGTTTTCTTTGTTAGGCCCGGGACTTCTCAGCCCATGTGTTACTAACACCAGCATGCATGGTAGCCAACATCCGAAACGGATAGGATCTATTGGAAAAAAATTTATCGATCTTGGGGTGATTTCGCACACAAAGGCCTTCATGCATTTTCCAGAAGCTGGGAAATCTTTGAAGTTCAACGAGAACTTTGCCAAAATTTGTACTCCCATTTACCTTGAATTTTTTAGTTGTTCCCTCAATTCAAGATTAGTGCCTTGCAACGCGTGTAATTCCGCTTGCAATCTCATAGCGGGATGATACCAGCCTGAAATATGTTTAACATCTAAGGCTCTTAAAAGTTGTTCAAGTGTCTCAGATCTGATTTCTCGCATGCCGTTATCTACAAAAAAAAAAAACGTCTACACAGTAATCAAGTGGATCAATAATAAACGCTAGTACCTGTCCGGGTTTGCAAACTATTTAGGATTTCATGTAATCCCTTTCGTAACGCTTCATTTTCCTCGACAACGGCTTTATGGGCTGCTTCGTTTATGAGATTCACGTCGCTCGATGGGGTTTGCTGTTTTTCTTGCGTTGTTTCACTGTTACTAATTTTTTCTGGGTCTTCAGTTTTCCCAAATGTTTGAATCTCTAAACGTAACGACAAATTCTCTTCCTCCAATTTAGTCACCTTTTTACGAAGCTCGTGAAGAATTTTCTTTTGTTTCTTCTCCTTGATTAAAGTATCAGTTACGCAGACTGTATCTTCATCCGTTAATCCAAGTTTTGATCTAAAATTTTCAAATGTGTTTCCCTCTTTCGCGTTTATTGGAAAGAAGGAAACACATAATTTACCTCATTTCCGCGTTTTCCCTTTCGATCTGTAACATAGCTTCTTGGAATTCATTGTTTGTTTTCACCAAATCCAGTATCTGCTTCTCTTTGTAGCGCTTCTGCGTCTTAACTGCTTGCAATTTACTTACTACTTCCGATAACTCTAAATGGCCATCATCTTTTAATTTATCTAGAAATGCTTTCAACTAAAACGAATTCGATTACGTCAAATTGTGGATAAAGGCGCAAGACATAAAAAAATACGTACATCTTTATCCTTCTTCGCCAATAAATTCTCTAAAAAAATTACTTGATCTTGTTGTTCCTGAGCGCGGATGTTACACTGCTTCAGTTGACCTTTTAATTCTTTAAGCAATTCTTTTGATTCGTTCATTTGAGTCAGATACGTATTCCGATCGTCACTTAATCTGTTTAGCACGCTTGTCGTTTCCTGCATTTCTCTCGTGGCTTTTTCTAGTTGCCTTTGAAGTTGATGGATGCTAGTTTCTCTGTCGGAGATGATCTTATTTAAAGTAGCTATCTGGCCTTTAGGTTCAAAGTTGTCGTTACTTATAGATGAAGCTGTTGATTGGGTTTTGTCCTGCGTTAGCGTTTTTAATCTTTTAATTTCGTCGTTTTTCTCGTCTAATATTTTCTGAAAAAGTAAAACAGCACTGATTTGTAAAAAAACAAGAATTTTCTAGTGTAATAAACAGTATTTTGTAGACTGCATCCATAAGTAGTCACCTTTTAATAAGCTATACCTTTACTGCCGTATAAACATCATTATGAAGAGATATTTTGCATTTATCTCAAGCCTCTATGATCGAGTCATTATAAAAAGGTCAAAAACGAATCTCAACTGTTCAATATCTGCAGCAACTTTAAATATATTAGATGAATGCTTAACAATTTCAAGGCGTAAAATAATACGTTGACATTTGAGTCGGTATAGTTGTAGACTTATAATTATTTCTTCATAGATTGATGTAAAGGTACTAGTAATTTCTAATTACATTAACTTCTAAGAATGGTAGAGAATCATATAACCGAAACCTTTTCTTAATATTTTGTTTCCAAAAACAAGTTCTTTAAGTTAAATGACGATTGCAAGGACTGTGTGGATATACAATTCAAAGGTATAGCAGTAAACTCCACTCACACAAATTAATTAATTATGCGGAACGCAGCGTTTCGAGAGCACGTAGGCTCTCATTGTCAACCGTGTTACCGACTGGAGCTATTTCTTGACGCACGCGCTTTTAGGTCATAAGTGCTTCAGAAAGTATCTGCATCAACGAAGATGCCCATACCGCCACGACGTTTCATATATCCTTTAAGTATGCGATAGTTAGAAGGACCACCTAACGCCTAAGGGAAAGATTTTACTGCAGAAAATATTATGCAGGTCCTGGTAGAAAACGAAAAAAGATGGATGTACGCCTGTGGTAACAAGATATACCGTAGAGAGTAAAGCGAATTTCATAAGGGCCTTCTGAACGTAAGATGTATGGACAACACCTATGTTGGCGGGAGGGGAGGGGAGGGAAGGTTGAGTCGAATCCGACAAACACCAACTAAATGAGTATCTTGCTTAAGATTCTTCTCTTCTCTTTTAAGAAACAGTCACATTTACATGTAATTTCTTTGTAGATAATAATTCCAATAAAGTGCAATACAATAGTCACGTCTTATTACTACAAGTAATACAGCACAGAGATAATTGAAATTTAAAATATATAACTTACTTTCCATTCATCGACTCTGCTATCAATTTCTAAAGCAAATTCCGTTAACTGCTTCTTGTAATTCCTTTTGTCCTCGGTTAATTCACGAATTTCAGCTTTCAAAGATTCCTTTTCATGCTCCAAACCATTAATAGTTTCTAAGAAATAAAAACTATTATAATATTTTTACGAGAAATATTTAAAATATAAATTACCAATATACTCATCCATTTTAACTTTATTTGCGACCAATTCCATCGAAAATTTGTTGATTTCAGTAGTTGCTTCCGCTAGTTTATCCCTAGTGTTTGCTAAATTTTCCTTAAGTATAACATTTTCATTTTCGATTACCTAGAAAGGGTTATTAACCGTAATAAAACTAAGAAGGTAATCGAATCTACCTCAATTTCATTTAGAAGCTTTGAAATGTGTCTATTTTTATTTTGTATTGCATCTATCAACTCCTTATTTTGTTCCTTGACAGTTTCGGATAAATCTGAACGTGAATCATCTTGTTGCAATGATTGCAGCTCGTTTTGCAAATGAACACGTTCACTTTCGAAAGCTTTAATACGATCGTTTAACTAGAATGTAATAATGAAGTTAATAACGGAAGATGTGTGAAAGTGAAAAGTACCTTATCAATTTCCCTTTTTTGTTTTTCATTGTTTTTCATTTGCACCTTAAGTTTAGACTTAACCTCCCTATGCTTTTCTTCTAGTTCTACAACAAACGGTTATTCCAAGTTATGAGAGTATGAAAAAGATTGTTAATTTACCATCCATCTCGTACACACTCGATTTCTTAGATTTTATGCTTTTCGTATCATACTCTGATTCCTGCCTTTTTATTTCTTCTTCTCCTTGTCGAGTTGCTATTTCATCTAACTCAGCGATTAAAGCCTCTACCTATTAAGTTAATTAATATTAGACAAGAACATGTAGTTATTCTTAGTGTTACCTGTTCTGATTTGTACCTCATTATCTGTTGACTTATTTTTAATAACGATATACATTTCTCTACATCTAAATCTTCGGTGTCTAAGTCATGCCAACCGATTGTGTTTAATAACTCATCTTTGTGTTCATCCGTGAGTTTTGCGGGTTCTAACTTAGAAATATACTTCCAATCCATTTTGTCTATTTTCTAAATTGAAAGCCCTGTACAATAAGTAGAGCAAGCATTACTTTTAAAACTGACAAAGTTGTTTTGTAAAATGGTTGCTAAGCAACGAAATAGTATTCTGTACGGAATAACCTTATATACAGAGTTCTCCAAAAATAGATGTCCAATATTTTAATTTCAATGCATTCGATTTAAATTCTTCATTTAAGGTAATAAGAAATTTTTTTATTACTAAAACTAAAAATATTTGTAATTTCTTTCTCCCAGTTGAGAATTTCCTTTTCATTTAAGTTATGTTATGCGAGGGGGACCTGAAATGTTTCCGCCATTGATCGGCAGGGCAACTGTCAAAATTTCAGACGTCAACTGTCAGTAGTTGTTGTCTAAGAGCGTATTTCGTGTAGCAAGGCGGTTTCGCGAAAATGGATAACATTGAATTTCGTGCAATGATAAAACACTTCTGTACGACTGGGAAAACGGCCACGGAAATTCCAAATATTTTGCTAGAGGTTCATTCAGATATGAATAGTTTTATATACACGGTTCTCCAAAAATAAATGTCATAATGTATTCACTTCTTCATTTAAGAAATAAATAAGAAAATTAGCATAAAACCACTTTTTTATTACCAAAACTAAAAATATTTACAACTTATGTTTTAAATCAGCTCTTTTATTCTCTTCTTTCTCCCAGTCTGGAATTTCCTTTTCGGTCAAATTATGTGATGTACCATGTCTTCCAATTCCAGATACGAATCGTTTCGCGCCAGTTACTGATTCTTTAGCAATCACAGGAGTTCCATTATCTTGTTCATATTGCAGCAGTTCTGAGTATTTTGCCGAGTACGCTGCGTTATATGCGGACCTTCTGTCGGCGTTTAAGCATTCTTGTGGAAATTTGACCAAGGAATTAGCTAATTGAATAGCTTGACCAAGAGCTGTAATAAAGTACAGTGTAGAGTCTGTGTCACCCAGGTTTCAAGGTACTTGGTCTTATTGAATGTAGTTCTCTTTCATGAGCTTATATGGATTCATGTGTCAATGGTTATTTTACTCGCTTTATATTTGTTAAAGCCGAAGCTTCTGTCCATGCTATGCAAGTACTCTTAACGCAAATATGCTAGAGGTAATCAACTAATAAATTTGCGGTATATATGAACAAGAAGTAATTTACATTTACAAAGGAACAAGGTTGTTCATATGTATGTTTTTTTAATTTGACCAACCAGAAGTAAGATCCATCAAACTGAGTTGATCAAAAAAATTTGATCAAACTACGTAACATCGTCAACGTGATTTGAGCAGTTTAGCTTGCCAAACTCATTGCTGGTGTAACGGGGGTTTTAGGTAAGTACAAACCAATAAGGCAAACCGAGGCAATCCAATATGTTGCCATTTAGCTATCAAATTATTTTTAAAATGGCGTCTATAGGACACAAATAAAATAACGTAGGGCTATTTGGAAGTTATGCTTGATATATGCAATTGAAAAGATCATATGTGACGAATTCTTATTTTAATAAATTATTAACTGAATGCAGCAACGTTTCATAGGCGATTTATGTCCTATAAACGCCATTTTAAAAATGATTTGACAGCAAAATGACAGCGTATTGGATTGCTTTCTTTGAAGGATGTCATTTTTAGATTATGTTTGACAATTTGACATCATCAAGGAAATTGAAATTGCTGCTTACTGTACTTAGAGCATAAAGACTGGTTTTAACGTTGGAAATTACCAGAAAAATTACAATGTATTATTTAAAAGCCAACGGAAGTTTCATATTAATTTAGTCTAAACATGTTTTTCACATTTACCTGTTCCACAAGCTACTATTCTATTAGCAAGACCCCATTCAAAAGCTTCTTTCGCAGTAACACCTCTACCCGTTAAAATCATATCGAGAGCTCTGGATAATCCAATTAATGCTTGCAATCGAACAGTTCCACCATCGATCAAAGGTACTCCTATATAACAAGAAAAAGTAGTGCTTTTCTAGATACTTAAGGCTATTTAACTATACCAAATCTCCTGCAGTACGCTCCCATCATTGCATTATCTTCAACAACTCGCATATCACATAACAATGCCAATTCCAAACCACCAGCAACTGCATACCCACTCACAGCAGCTATCATCGGTTTCTTAATAAATCGTAGAGTTGGACCCTCAAAAATAATTTGCAAATCGCTTAATCAAGATTAATACCCAAAATTGTAAAAATTACCATATTTCCTTCTTTGGATGAAATAGCAAAGTCATCAGCCTGTGATAGTTCTTTTAAATCATACCCAGCGCAAAAATTACCTCCGACACCATACAAAACAGCCACATATGAAGTATCATCATTCTCAAATTCTTCAATTGCTTCTGTTAATAAACTCGCAGTTGTAGCATCCACGCAATTTCGTTTTTCCGGGCGATTTATACCAATAGTTCTAATATTTCCATCTTTTTTTACTATTACAGCTAGAATATTTGAAATCGTTAGATTCAGCTACTGGGAATGCAGTAAGAATATACTTTTAGCTGCGTTTACGCAATAATTTTTTATGTTTTTTAAATTTTGCAGGGAGAATATTTTGTTTACTAACATTTTACTTACAACGCATTTTTATCTCTGCTTTCTTAGGAAGGTTATGTTTATGCTTATGAGTGAACAGGTTGTAATCTAAAATCGACTATTAGCAACTCTATGATAATCAATTCTATTATATTGCTAATTGAATTCATATCAATAGGTTGAGAAATTCCATATCTTTAATAGCGTTACGTAAATTATTTATATGGACCTATATCAGCTAAAATCTCGGTTTATCTCGATTCAACAAGATATCCAATCTAATTCTTGTAATAATTGAGAAAAGGGTACATAATTATCAAGCATTAAGTTATTTCCTTGATTAAATTATACTTTTTTTTATATTTGTGGTAAAATTTAAAATAGTTTGAATTAAATATTTAAGGTCAAAAAATGTCATAATCATAACATGAACTACATGTGTAAATTAGTTATGCTTTTATAATATAGATGACTCTTGTTTTAAATTATTTTTGTATAGGAATTATTAGTTCTATTTTTTATCTTCTTAAATCTTATTGTGTGTCTCTCTTTAAAGTATACTATATTGAAATTTAATCTGAGGGAACGATTAAAAAGACGTATTTTCCGGACATTATTTAAAAAAAATAGTCTGATTTTCTGCCTGTAGACATTAATCTAGTAATATACCTTTCACAAAAAATATCCAAAACTATCAAATTTCCAATTATTATTTACGTATGTTACATACAAAGCTAAAAAACGTTTATTTATCAATTTGGATTTTTCTAGTGATTTTTAGCTTACAAATTCTATATATAAATATAACTTTCTACAAGATGCATATATAAATGATCGAAAGGCGTTTGAATTTTCTGCTTTCTATTTTCTTGCTTTAAGTTGGTGCTAATGGTAAATAATACGTATCATAGGCGTAACATAAAAGTTTGAGAAAGGAACCAATTTTAGTAATATATATATACAATTGAAAGATATTTACAACGACTTTCGTTGCTTATCGATCACAAATATGCGGCTGTAAAAAAGTTGCAATAAGAAACACCTTATTAGTAATAAATAAATAAAATAGTAAAAAAAGTAGATGAACAGGAAAATACAGAAAATCACAACAACAATAGGATAGACGCTACCAAAGGACGCTACTGATTATTATCCCTATGATTATTATACAAGCGCCAATTTTTCGACACAAATAAGAGAGCGAGAAATTCAATCATTGAACAATGTACTAAATGACTAAAATAATAAAGGATATATGCAGTAGAAGACTTTCAAGTTCGAAAATTGTTTGGCTACTACGTTATACATGTTCACAATATATAAATGAAACATAGATTTCTTTTTAATTTCTTTTCCCTAATTAATTTAAATCTCGCCCATAAGCCTTTAAACTAAAATTATATTTTTAAAATAATGAGCGGCACCATTTATTAAGCGAGTAATAAACAATTACCAATTCATATTTTACAAATATACAGAAATCTGAAACTCAATAGCCTTATACTACTATTAAAAAATTCTTATTTTTGTTTTATGTGTACAAGAGCATCCCTATGTTTATTTACGTATTTCTATCAAAATTATTAAATTAAATGATTTTTCTTCTGTCATTTCTTACACATATTTCGACACCGAATTTTAACAAATTTAATGCTCAAATATATATAAAAATCACACAGCAGAAGCTCTACGAATACATTTCTCTTTCAATTTTTGTATAAATTTATATCCTATAGTAATTTATTTCTATAAATGACATAAACAATTAAGAAAAAAAATCACAATTTTAATTTTCAAATAAAGTAAGTGGTGACATCTATTAGATACAGGCATAAAATTTGAATTGTGATTTCTTTCTGTGTAAGTAAGAATATGTAACTTTGTATAAAATATTGTTTTACAATTTTTCAATTCTCGATATGAAATGTCTAGATAATTTAATAATAATTTAAATTGATATCAGGAAGTTAGCTTCATTGTACAGTTCTTTTATGTAATTCTCAAATTTTTTGTATTCATAAAGTACCGGTTGGTAACAAAGGAATCGATAGTGATTAAATGACCAGCACACGTGTTTAACAAAAATAGCAAATACCTTAAAGTTCAAAATGTTACATATTCTTACTTGATATCCCTATTTTCTTAAAACGAAAAATATGAAAGTAAAAGTAATTAGTAGAAATCCGGACGAGTATCTTAGAGATACGAAGAAAGACATTCATAAAGGTAAGTACATATTTCTTGTGTATTAATTTCCCTCTATATTTAACTGTTAATTGCTAGTTCCCAGAAATTTTGATCCTGATCTTCATCCGTTTGACGCTGCCAGAGAATACGTTAGAGCATTAAACGCCGTTAAATTGGAGAGATTATTTGCAAAACCTTTTGTAACTAGCCTTGATGGTCATCGTGATGCCGTTTATTGCATTGGCAAACATCCGCTACAGTTGTCAGTATTATTAAGTGCTTCGTATGATGGTGAAGTGAGAGTATGGGATTTAGCACAAAGAAAATGTTTGAGAGATTTTATGGCACATGAAGGTGTAGTTAGAGGCATTACTTATATCCCAGATGGGACACAATTTATTACATTAGGCGATGACAAAACTATAAAAACATGGAAAACACAAATGCCGCAGTTTGGTGAAGAAGAAGAGCCCATCAATACAATCATAACTAAAACTGTTTTGGGGGGAATAAGTCATAGTTATAAAGGTAGCACATTTGCAACATGCGGCGAAATATGTCAGTTGTGGGAAAGGTCAAGAAATGAACCAATTCGTACTTATCAGTGGGGTGTCGACAGTTTACATGCTGTGGCATTTAATCCGGTGGAGCGTAACATATTAGCGGCATGTGCTAGTGACAGGAGTATTATACTGTATGATACAAGAGATTCAGGTCCAATACGAAAGCTTGTAATGAAAATGAGGACAAATCGATTATGTTGGAATCCAATGGAGGCATTTGTGTTTACTTCTGCCAATGAAGATTACAAGTAAGCTGTAGTAAATTTTTTTCGTTATATTTGTTGCAAAAATATTTAATTATGTGCAAAATCATAGCAATATATCTCTGATACTTTTCAAACATTGGGAATAGACGTGGACTACCATTTTCAACCGTGTTACTGAC
Source organism: Trypoxylus dichotomus (assembly GCA_023509865.1). NCBI lineage: Eukaryota > Metazoa > Arthropoda > Insecta > Coleoptera > Scarabaeidae > Trypoxylus > Trypoxylus dichotomus. The sequence continues at coordinate 45,846,607 of CM042081.1, forward strand.
CGAATATAACGCATATGCAATATTTCTTATGCAGGCTCTAAAAATTCTTAAAATACATAATTTTTTACAACCTATTGAGTTGTCTTGGATATCTGGGACCAGCAAATACTGTATGTGCTATACATTTTTTACATTCAGTCAGTAACACGCTTAACAGTGGGAGTCCATATGCTCTTGAAATGCTGCGTTCCGAATAATTATTAATTTGTGTGGAGTGGAGTTTACTGCGATACCTGTGAATTATACGAGTCTTTGCAATCGCTGTGCAGAGAAATTCCTGTCTAAAAAGTTTGCGCATTTGGTATAACATAAATTTCGTATTACGCATTGTTATTTCCCCACCGGCACAGGTTTCCAGTTTCAACCTAGTTAATCCATAATTCTCGGATTTTGTTGAGCTGTATACTTTTCTTAACGTATACTCAAAGATTTCCGAAAGAGTTTGAGGTAGACGCTCTGTATATTAGGCCTTTTTAATCAATTTATAACTCTTCCAGCTATACGTTACAAGTCATTACCATTAATAGACTGTTATCTCCTCCTTAGAATCTGGCAACTTACAATATGATCAGATATGAGTGCTATTATACTTTCATTCTCTGTGTAAATTAGATTCGATACCAGAAGAAGGCATGTTCGAACCATTAATGAATCATAGCTATTACATTTAGCCATCATTTTAGTGTATTGTAGAAGATATTTTATTTTTACAGGTCAATGAATGTTTTTTTTGTTGATTTTACTCCAGAGCAACTCTTATCTTCATTTTGTCAAACCAAACATGCTACATCGCTTAGATTATGCCCAACCTTGATGTTATCTCATGAAAGTCAACCTACTTGTATTGCGTGTTTTATTTAGACGTAGCATTAATTTGGTGCAAATTCTCGAACATTAAGTCCTTACTTCATTACTACACTTGTAAAGGTACCTAGTAGAATGGCCAATGTTGGACCAACATTGAGCTTATATCCGAAATATATTCGTTCCATATTGTAGTGTGTAATTAATTAATATAAAAAGCGTATATACTATGTATAATGTTTCTTCAAAGTAACCCCGTTTTGCTTTAATAATTGCCTGACAAATACGCAGTATCTTTAGAATTAATTGCTCCAAATTCGTGTATAGCATTCCATACTTTCTGCAGAGCATTGCAGAATGTTGCTTTTCCGGATCTCACTATTCAAGTGATTCCACAAAAGCTCAAAGGGATTGCAATCAGTGCTCTCTGGTGGCCATTCCATTAAGTATAGGACTCTTTGAAGATTTGCGGTGTGTTTGGGGTCATTATCTTGCTAATAAATGAATCCCTCCACAATTAATTCACATACACTAGGTATCGCATTGTTTTCTAGGATTCTCCAATACACATCTTTTGTCATTTGTCCTACATTTCGTCGTGCAGTTGCAGAAACAATAAACGCTTTACGTCAACGATCTTTTTTTGGTAATGGAATAATTTCTCATAGGGAAAATTGACAATTTGATCGGTTAGATCATGTGATTTGTTAACGCTTGTGAATTTTTTTCCTTTGGGATTATTACTAAGTGGAAAGTAAGTGTTTAACAATCCGGAAACATTTAATGATCTTAAAGAGAATGTTATAGATGGTGTTCGTGAAATTAAACCGCAGTTACGCAAAGATGTTATTGCAAATTTTGGTAAGAGAACGGAGGCATGTGGCCATTATTTGCGTCTTATATTGTAAATTAAAAAAATAACGTCCAATTTAAACACAATTTAGAATAGCAGTCCATAATAAGCACGAACAAAAGCTTCCTTTATACTGGTTGTACACTACCGTCAATAATAGTTCGGACACGTAAATAAATTAAAAAAAATCGAGAAAATATTCACTCATTTTTCCAAAACTTAACATTTTTATTGTATTAATAGCGAAGTACAAAAGTAATTCTAGCGAAAAATAAACAAAAACTTCATAAAGTTCCCGTTCATCAAAGAAACTTATATTAGTCCATTCCTTCCGTAAAATCTTCCACAAGTGGCTTATGGAGGTAGGTCATTTTGGACGAATACCTTAAACATTGACCGATCAATCCATAGCACCCTTTTCCAGTCATCCACTGTCTAATTTCTGTTTCTGCCCACTGTGGCCGTTTTTGCATGTTTTCCCGTCGGAGTAGGGTTTTCTTTTGTTGCAATGCGGCCGTGGAGATTTGCAGCTTTTATCAGACATTTTTCTTGCACAGTTGCGATTCATTTCGGCAGCGATTTCTGGTGCTGAATAACCTTTTTGATGAAAAGCAACAATTACAGAGCGTTTTTCTAAACTTGTCGGGTTTCAGGTTCACACAAAAAGATACGCTCTTGACACTAACGTACGCACAAGCAGGTTTGTTTAGAAACTAAAGCATTTATCAGTACACAATACACTTTCGGGTGGCCTGCTTCTACCTCAAAGACTACTCTAAATTTATTACCTGCAATATTGTCTCAAAAATAATCCTATTTGTAGCGATGAGGATTATTCTGAAAATTACTATTTTGGATCATAAAATATAATAATAATACACTTAATAAACAATAAACTTCATAAAGGACCTACCTGTTATCTGCATATAAAAGCAATGATATCATCTTTTAATAAAGTTTATAACATTTTACTGGGTGTCTGAACTAATATGGACGGTAGTGTACATACCCATCTTATTTCTAGCTTATACACATTCGACACCAGACATCTCAAGCATCCAACAAACGTCCATATGGATCATGTCTCGGCAGTAACGGATGTTGATTACTCTCCCACAGGAAAGGAATTCGTTAGCGGCAGTTACGATAGAACGATTAGAATATTTGAATGCGATAAAGGGCACTCACGCGACGTCTACCATACCAAAAGAATGCAAAGGCTCACATCTGTTGTATGGACATTAGATAACAAATATATTTTAAGTGGTTCGGACGAAATGAACATAAGAGTATGGAAAGCTAGGGCATCGGAGAAACTAGGACCGGTAAATGTTTTATTTTTACGTTCTTTTCGATATTGCATTCTGAAATTCGCTTGAGATTATATTTTAGTATGATTTTGAAATATGTTACAGCTTAAACCGCGTGAAAGGGACGCTTTGAATTATAGCGAAGCATTGAAAGAAAAGTACGCCACCCATCCGCAGATTAGAAGAATTAAACGGCATAGGCATGTACCTAAACACGTCTACAATGCTCAGAAAGAACTTAGAACGATTAAGGAGAAAGTTAAAAGGAAAGAAAGTAATCGTAGGGCTCATTCTAAGAAAGGAACGGTACCTTATATACCAGAAAGGAGAAAACATGTATTATCTGAAATTCACTAATATTTTGTTATACACATCTACGTTAATAATAATAATAATATTTAAACGTATAATTTTGTTAATTACTTTAACAATACCCTGTTCAATGATGCATTAATTTTTTATTAACTGCTAGGTTGAGTAAGTTGACTTGGTGCAATAAAAATCTCTTCGTGGTTTTTATGCTTAGCTCTATTACTCTATTTTAGTTTCTACAAATTCTAGCGAATTCCGCCGGGGAGAAAGGAACTTAAAGAGATGAGAGAAAGGTTATTTTTCTTGAATAAGTTATGCGTATAGTATTGATGGTTACATATCAACTCATTCAATAAGAAATGGCCTCACTTGGTTCAGACGCTACGTCACATGTTTGCTGTCACGCTGCTGTGATGAGTGTGGAACAGGTATTAGCAGGTATGGTACAGGTATTAACACGTATGGTACAGGTATTGACAGGTATGGTACAGGTATTAACAGGTATGGTACAGGTATTAACAAGTATGGTACAGGTATGGCACAGGTATTAACAGGTATGGTACAGGTATTAACAGGTATGGTACAGGTATTAACAGGTATTAATAGTAATGATAAAATTACAATTTCTTGCAATTTTACCATTACTAGTGCCAACGGTGGTTCAGTATTAATATTGATATTAATATTAGTATTAATATTGATATTAGTATAGGTATTAAGAGGTATGGAACACTTAAGCTATTCTCCCACGCGCACACTCATCGCAGCAACGTGGCCCCACATCTGTGACGTAGCGTCCGAACCAAGTGAGACGATACCTATTGAGTTACGTAATATAATCTTTAGGCAATAAAAAGTTAAAGAATCATAATTATTATAAACAGTAAAATAGCCAGATGCTTTAAAGATTTAATCATAATTCTTTCACTAAACTTAATAATTCTTGAATTCGTAAAGGTGTTTTCCCAGATTATTATGTTAGAATCTCTAGAGTTACTCCGGTTCAGAAAAAGAACAGGATACTAACGATACATTAAATTATCATTATATTGTTAATTGCTGGTATTTTTTCAAGGATGAAGTTAGGTTTTACTGGTGCCATCTATCATTTTATAGATTATACTTATAGATGCCTGTAAAGGTGAGAGTACATAGGTTGTAACTTTTGTGATCTAAATATGCTGTTAAAAATTGATTATTAGTATCTGTGACAGAGGCACTTAAGTATGCGAATTATATTTCTAAAACGTAATTTGTTCATTTAAGTGTACCTCAAGGGTTTGCTTTTGGGTCTCTTATATTTTTTATATTTATCATCGACCTCTCATAAACTGTGTATAATAGAAACACAATATTATTCGCTGCTGGTATGATCTTATGGATATTAATCAAGATTGTATATCCATAATATCCCTATATTAATCCATAATATCCACAACGATTTTTATATGTATTCTTGTAAGTACAAGGTGTCGCAAAAGTCCTTTTCAACATAAAAAGAATATAATAAAATAATGACCAGGTTCAACGATTAAATGTTTATTTTATATTAAAATACAAGCTTTGAGAATTTATTGTTCCGTTATTTTGCTGGCACTTGCGAGGCAAAATATTGCGGAATTTCTTTAGCAACGCTCTCAGTAGAAACATAGGGTAATAACTTCTTTGCACGAGGAAATAATGTAATGAGATGCTGAATTTCGTAAACATGTGTTTATCTTTGTATTATATTACGCGAAAGTGCACAAAACTCTAGTAACAAACATCGTTGTCCAGTGTTATTTAATATTGAATAAAGGTAGACCTAAATTATTACGGCCCTTTCTTTTATAATGAGTTGCCCCCTCAATGTCAATGTAAGTAATCTTCTGATAGAATAATTTTTGACAGATTCTTCACTACAGATGTAATTTACGTTTAGTAAAAAAATGATAACAATATTTTGGGATTTAGCAGTGTATAAACAAATTAAGGGAATTTCAGGTAATCCCACAGTAATAATTGCTCCTTGTTAATCTTAGCCAAAAGTTTCGTCTATTTTGCTGTTTGATAAACAGTTACGTTTTGGCACTGCATAATAGCGATAATTTATTTTTCTATTCTTTTTTAATAGTAAAGAAGCAATGTTACAGCTGTACAATCCCTATACTATATTTTTTAATTCGGAGAAGTGTTTTTAATTTGCAGCGTTAAAAATTTAGTAAAACTTACACTAACGATATTTGATATACCGTCGGCCGCCGTATTGTTGCAACTGATTGATGTTTAAATTGTGTATTTTTATTCTGTAGTATTTTCTATGTTTCATTAATTATTTATTTTTGTAATGAATATGTAATTGGTTACGTATCTACAACTTATACAAAATCGTAGCTAGTTTTAAAACTGTCGCCAAAAATTAGCTTTGAAAAATTCCATCGTGTGAACGAGTCTTTTCGTGTTACTCCTCTGAATTAAAAAATAGAGTATATATAACACTGACGTCACAACCAAGCTTTCTTTCACATTTAATTGATTTGAATTTTATACATTCTTTGTGAAATTATACATAAACTTGAAAACCTTTTATGTCGATTTAGAATATTATTTAAGATCGTGCTTTTGGTTAATGATAATTTTTAAAAATTTCCATATACACTACGGTGGCAGAATAAAATAGATACCAGGTAAAGCGGTATAAATATGTAAACAGCTAAATTCTAAAAACGAATTAAGAACTTTCTTGTCATTAGGTAGGGGTAGATGTATCGGAAGGAATTCGTCATAGTTTAGTATCGCTACAACTATACCTCGCTTACAAGGTTCGAGTGATATTTGCGACTTCACCCGGGGTCGCATCGTTGGCCAGAGCGAACGCGGCGCTTCGCAACGTGAAATAAGTAAATTTTTAAATATTCCGTTGTCCACAGTTAACCGTGTGATTACACAATTTAAACGCAAGGAAAAAACAATAGTGGAGCCGAGACCAGGTCATTGCCGGACCTTCTGGAAGAAGTAAAAGGGTGCTTGTGCGCGAAGTGTTAGGAGAACCGCGAAAAAGTACAGCTGAGCTTGCGGCAACTTCACAGAAAAGTCAGCGCACCGTTCTGCGAGACCTCCACAGTGTGGGGATGTATAAAAGGGTGGCAAAGAAAAAACCTCTCCTTACGGCGTTTCATAAACGGCGCCGAATGGCTTGGGCAATCGAAATGCGAACGAAGCCCGAAGAGTTTTGGCGGTCCGTCATTTTTTCAGACGAAAGCAGATACTGCCAATTCAGTGATAGTGGTTGTACGTGTGTATGGAGACGTTCGTCACAGCAACTGGACGACACATTTTTGTATCGGACGGTGAAATACGGCGGTGTGAACATCATGGTGTGGGGCGCGATGTAGTATGGTGGAAGATCGCAATTAGTAATCTGCGACGGAAATATAAATGCGTCAAAATATATCCAAATATTAACAGAAGGACTACTATCGATATTCGACAACGCCACTTTTATGGAGGATGGAGCACCCTGCCACAAAGCAAGAACAACAACCATATGGAAAGAGTAACAGGGGATTTGGATTTTACCATGGCCAGGCCAATCACCAGACATGAATCCGATAGAGAATGTTTGGTACATAATCCAGACAAATATGGCGAAACGACCCTGAAAACCCAGCAATAAGGAAGAACTCGTGGCAGCTGGTACAGAAGAGTGGTTAAATATTCCAGAAGACACCATTAATCATTTAATAGATTCTATGCCACGACGACTCGCAGTACTTCACGCAAGTAAAGGTGGGTCGACAAAATATTAGTCTAATTTAAAAATTTTTAAATATTTTGTACAGCTATGGCCATATGTATTCGCCACCTTTTTTGTTTTTTATTCCGACGAATGTATTAGAAATAAAAGAAAATTGATCGATGAAAATGTTTCATTGTGAATGTATACAGATATATACAGATATTGCTTAATATTTGGTAGCTCCTCCCTGGGCATTTATCACCTCACGAATTCGTCGAGGGATACTGCTCACTAAGTTGTAGCACTGTTCGGGGGTGATTTTATTCCACTCTTCGAATGTTTTTGTTTTTAAGCATTGCTTTCTCGTAGATGAGTATTTAGCTACATTTCGCTTTAAAATGTACCGTAAATGCTCAATTGGCGATAAGTCCGGGGATTGCGCCGGCCATTCCAGAACCCGCACGTTATTTTGGTCGAACCAGCGCATTACTTCGCGAGATTTATGGCACGGTGCATTATCGAATAATTTTAATGCACACGGTTCCAGAACTTCTTCCAACATGTCGATGTACGTCCGACTGTTCATTCGGCCCTAGTAGACGAACAGTTATCCGACGCCTGTTGCACTCATGGAACCCCAAACAGTTATGCTACCACCCCCAAATTTGACAGTCGGGATGATACAGTCTGGATGGAAGGCCTCTCCTCGCCTGCGTCGCACGTATTGAGGCCCAGGTTTACCACAAAGCTACCAACAAAAACATGAATACTGTTACATTTTGGAACCCATTAAAAAGAATAAAAACAACGTAGATACCAGGAATTGAATACAGAATACCGCAAATACAATAATTATGTATAGCTTACCTCAATATTTGACTCATCCGTCCACATAACATTGGCCCAATTGTCAATGGTCCAGTCGCGGTGGCTTTTAGCCCACAGCAGTCTCTTTTTCTTTTGTTGCGGAGACAACCGTGGTTTATGTCGAGCTTTGTATCCACCTAAATTTAATTCACAAAGGCGTCTTCTAACCGTGCGAGGAGAAATAACAACATTATGTAGCCGGAAAAGCTCACTGGAAAGCTGTTTAGACTCTTTTTTCCGGTCTCGCAAAGACATCCGCTCTAAGACTCGCTCATCTCTGCTAGTTGTCTTCCTTTTTCGACCAGTTTTCGGTTTGTTTGTTAAAGATCCACTCTCTTTGTATCGTTTTATCGTCATTCTAACTGTCGATCGTGCACATTTCACTTGTCGTGAAATAGCAGACACCGACAACCCTTGCTTTTCTAACACCACAATTTGTCCTCGCTCTACTTCCGTCAATTCGCGTGTTTTCGGCATTACTTTTTACTGTATACTATCGTATTACACAGACAAAATAACAGACACAATATCTTGACTCTAACTAGCTCAACCTTACTCTTACAACTTTTAAGAAAGACTGAAGAAATATTCAGAAATTACAATTTTACCTCTATTTTCTAATTTACTCAGAATGGCCTAGAATAAACCATTAAACTCTCATTACCAGGTACCTAGTTAAGTCCGTCATCGACCCTGCTTCTTAGAAATACAATAATATTCGTGTAACACGTTCAAAACGAGAGTGGCGAATACATATGGCCACAGCTGTATATATAACGAGAATACAATCTTTTTTTTTAATTAGTAGGTGTCTATTTTATTCTGTCACCCTAGTGTATAGCCTATTCTGAAATAATAAACAGTTATCATTTTGCAAATTAAGTTTATTATGAGAAATAAATAATTATGTTTTACAAATTAATATTTGTACAAATATTGTATGTATATAAAGCAAACGGAAAATAATATGCAATATAAGGGATGGTGGATATTTCTTTCAGCTCTTCAGAAGTTACATTAATCGTTATACAATGGGATAAAAACACCAAAATTGAGAAACCATATTATACGTATCATGTAGAGTGCGCAATTTTTTTTCAAGCTTGCATGTCGTACATACCTACATATGTACACAAATACGCATATAAAAAAATACAGTGACTAGTATAAAATAGAAAATTTACACGTGTAAAAATGCATTTAAATGAAAACTTTAACGTCATTTCCACATTTTCTTTTTTTCCTCATATATCAACGTCAACAATTCTTAAGAAACAATTGCAACAACAACGTTTACAAACGTATTTTGTATATAAACATCGATTATCTTCTATATTTAGTCATCATTTATATTTCGCATAAAAATTTAATATCGATTCTTTATGTATATTAAAGACGATGTTAGTCAATACTATTGGGGAAATCTTGGTGACCCTAAGGGAAATTGAAATTTATAAAAATTCTCTTAAACGTATAACATCTATAATTACCAAAAGCTCTCTGTAAAATAATCTTGGTTAAATAAAAAAAAATACACACATAAAATTATCGGATAATTTTCAACTTATATATTGTAAGATAAAAATTTGAATTTTTGGATTACCAAGGAACCCTCGCATATTACAGGTCATGCTAATAGAGATATGAACATAAAATGAAGGTGAATGGACTGTTCTTCATTTTAGATTGCTAAACATCTAAGGTTTAGGGGTCAGATTAAGTGTAATATTGACATCCGATACGGAAGAATCTAATAGCTTCATATATAAATAATGCTTTTAAGTATTTTACTCTATTATGCATATTGTATCTATTATATGGTGTTTTTTATTATTATACACACATTTTTCGTATGTGTAACTTTAAAAAGATAATTATCAATGTATTAGAGGCGTGCTAGGCAACCAGTTATACATCATTCAAGGATTTACCTATGGCTTAATGAAAATAAAACATTGACAATTATTTCTAATTTTTTTATTCATATATGACATAATTTAAATAATGAGTAAGTGCAATGAAGATGAAAAGGTAGCAATAATAATGTGGTACTACCAGAATAATAGTTTAAGGATAGTTAGAGACATATTTTCAATTAATTATCTTGACAGGCCTACACCTTGTGCGAAAACAATTCTAAACATTTTTAATAAATTCAAAGAAGATAGTTGTGTTATAAATTCCCACACAAAAAAAAAATAAAACCAATCACGTTTTAATAGAAGACATGAAGTTAAAGTTAAAGTTTTAGATGTAGCCAGGTATTTTGGAGTATCGTACAGTCCGGAGTACAAAACGCTGAAAGAATTTAAATATAAGCCGTACAAGGTATTAAGCCATCAAGAGCTTTTCGAAATAGACGAAGTGCAGCGAACTGATTTTTTACGAAATAATGTTTAATATGTTAAATGAAAACGAAGAAATTTTAAATAAAATAATTTTGCTGATGAAGCTACCGAAAATGGCGAAGTCAATTCTCAGAACTTCCGGCTGGTATCATACATGTATCCATTGACAAATATAAAATTTCGTTTCCACTAATCCGTTAGATATTGGCCTGACCCGAACACTCTACCATCAAAAAGTCAATGTCTGGATTGGAATAATAAGCGATAGACTTATTGGCTTATATCTGAATCTGTTGTGAGACTACATCATTCCAACAATTGAGATACTAAATACTGATGAACCTTGGTTCCAAAAGAATGGGGTTATGTCACATTGTACAAATGCCGTCAGGAATTTTTTGGATGACGCATTTTAAAGATGGCGGATTGGCAGGCTTGGTCTCATATCATGACCCCCAAGATCAGCCGATTTATCTCCGAATAATTTCTTTCTTTGGAGTTATCTGAAAAGTAAAATTTATAACGTGCAAAATCGTAACTAGGATGAATTGAAAAACCATATACGTATATGTATGTGATGGAATAAACCCAGAATTTATTCGGAATATTTCGCATTGTTTTCAAGATTGTCTTGCTTATTGCATTGAAAGACAAGGAGAACACTTCATTTTTGTTATTCGTTAAAACAGAGTAATGTCTTTATCAGATTTGCATTAAAAGGAATATGTTGTACCATCTACCATCACCTTCTTTCTATTCGAGTTTCTATCTTTATATTACTCATGAATTCTCTTCTGTTAACAGTGTTTTGTAGCAGATTTCCCACTCCTTCCATGCTTATTAGTAGTATTTTCTTCTCTCCTGGGATTTCTTATTATTGTTGCATCATACAGAATACGGTCTTTATCAGATTTGCAGAATAGTTATTTATTTGCATTAAAAGGGATCTGTGGTAGCATCCAGTGTTATTCTTTACACTCAAGGCCCTTCATTCCTTTTTATCTTCATATTACTCAGGAATTCTTTCCTGTTAACAGTGTTTCCCACTCTTCCAAGCATATTAGTTACAAAGCTACTACTATTTTTTCCTTCTCTCCTTAGATTTCTTATTTGCCGTACCATATTTTACATTGTATTATCTACGTAAACGACAATTGTGCTTCTCTCAAGATATACCTGCGCGAAAATCGGTAGAAGGCCAACTGTACTTTTGATATTCAGTCCTCCATACGGGAAGACATCAAATATGACCACCATTGACGTATGGTACAATGATGAAGAAGAATCACCAAGACGATATCTGCTCAGAAAAATATTAGATACAGATGAAGCAAGTTATTTTAGCCATGGCAAAATGTCTATAAGAAAACAATGCCTAACATAATAAATGCTGTTAAAATACACAGAGAAAAACAATACTAAAACACACATGTTATGTTTCTGCCCATCGGATTTTTCCACTCAATACATTGCAATTTTCTCTTGACTATTATAACCGTATCCAAACTAACAGTTTAAATGAGCATTCTTGGCGCCATCTAGTGCCACAAGTATAACACATTCGTCTGCTGGTACAAATACAGCGAAACAAGCGGGTACAGTTTTCCAAACCCTTCTTCCGAGCAGCTCATGGACTGCTAAATCAGACAGGGCGTGTTATAAACACACTACTTCCGGAATTGGACCGTGTCATGATACCCTCCTTGGAAATACTTTTGGGGGATATAGCATAATTTAATCCTTTGGCAGGTACTACTTCCTCGTTATCGGATAGACGTCTAGAAGACAGGTTCACAACGATCTTAGGTTTTAGACATCAGCAGGGTTTAGGGGAGATCGTTTGGAATTTCCGTGGGTGATTTTCCGCCATCTTTTCAGACATGATTAGGGACTGAATATAGGAGATTTTGTCAAATAAGGACCAAACCACAGAAGAAATTACGGATGAAAGTTGTAAATGGAGTTGAAGAAGCGATCGGGAAATGATATCGACCTCTCGACGTGTATGTTGAATTCGTGCGCGAAGAAGAGCTAATCGAAAGATATTTTGGGAAGCTCAAGTAGATATATGGCGACGAATTTTAAGAAAATTTGGGATTATTTGCTTGTCTCCACAGCGACAGAGAAAATTCAGGGTACAAAGGAGTTTAGAAAATTTATGACGTAGTTTGGAAAAGGATATGGTTTTAAGAATAATATCCTATCCGTAGAGGTTGTTCAAATGAATGCGTAGGCTTCCACGGCTAGAGGCAATAATAAACGAACTACTTCCGGAATTGCACCGTTCATGACTGTGGCTGTGGAAGCCTACGTATTCATTTTAGAGATGGCGCACATTAACACTGCATAAGGTAACTGCATATATGAATGATTCTAAATACAGTGCTATCTTCTCTCCTTGTAAAGTTTTTCCAGTGAATGGTTTCACCAATAATATTTTTGTTTTATCGGTTCGATCTATATTCAGCATTATTATAGTAAGTATATAAAAAATGACATTCATAAAATGATTAAATCACAGAGCCTAGTTCAATTTATGTTGACTTCCGCTGTATTATAATACAAGGACTTTATATATAATATGTCAATATTACACTTTCTGTGTTAAACATTAATGTTTGTCAGTCATTCATCAAACACTTTGGTAAAATATTTTCACATTCTTTTATTTAGAAACGTTTAAGAAACATCAACATTTACAATATATACTTGCAATGAACAGCGTATAAATAGCAGATTAGGAGAGGTGGAACAGATAAGGTAGGCAGCATTTTTAAAAAGCCTAATGATTACTTTTTCGAATGGTATCGTCAGATTAATAACGACCGTAGCAAAAAAAAGGAAATCAATTAAAAACTAAGTAATATGTATACGGTTATTAAGCGGAGCATATTCGCAAGGTATCACAAGGTACACAAATTATGTGTCTTTTGAAACGTTAAGTACGTCGTACACAATTTTCACATTTTCTAGCGCAATGTGTCTGTAACTTTTCTATCGCGCACAACACAATGTTCATTTAGACTAGCGGTTCGTAGTTACACAACGTATTGGTAAAATTCTGTTTATTGCTCATACACCGTTACACGTTAAGATCGGCCATCATTTTTCGGAAGTCCGCTAGCGTGTTGTAGTCCGGATCCAGGTCGATGTCGGCGAAATCCCTCTTGGAATCCGACTTGACGAAGCTCGGGTTGTAGCGGCTTAAAGATAGTGGACACGGAAGAAGTTCAGGCATCACAGAATGGTGTGTTATTAATGATGTTAACGTTGTAAATTCTTTTGTAAAGCCCTAATAACAGAAGATAGTATTAGTGTTGTAATTTTCAGAAATAGTTTCATGTGGTTGACCTACATTATTTACACAGCGTTACAGTATTTATACAGTGATATACACTACCGCTCAAAAGTGTTTAGGCACCCCTGTTTTCATGGATTATTCATATAGTATTATGTTTACCAAAAAAACATTATAATAAAATGAAATACGTATTTAAAATGTAGTTCAGTAAGATAAACACCCATTATGTCGCATAAGGTTTACTATCATTTACCTGCACTTGGTCGGATTACCATAAACTGTTTATTGCGGTGCAATTACAATAACAATCCCTCTGAATTTACTGGGTAAATTTAGTCATCTGTTAGATTGTACGTAATAATGTTTAAATTACCTTCCTAGAAGATTATAGTGAAATCTGTAACCCATGGTCAGTTGCAGTGTGGTATTTACTCTATTCACGTCGTGAGCGAGATATCATGTGACGATTTTTTAAAATGCCTCCGCGAAGAGAAATTAGTACGGAAACACGTGCGCTTATAATAGCTTACCATAAAAGTAGCATAAGTAATCGACAAATTGCCAAAAAAATGAAAATACACCACGCTACGGTTGATTATAACGTAAAAAATATCGGGAAACTGGCAGTTGTTTTAATAAAAGACGGAGTGGAAGGCCAAAAGCGACAACATCTGCAGATGATCGCAGCATAGTGGTTACCAGCAAGTTAAATAGACGCAAAGCAGCACCGGAAATCACCGCAGAATTAAATGTTGGTCGCCAAAAACTAGTCAGTGTTTCTACAGTCAAACGTCGCCTACAGAAAGCCGGGCTCCATGGACGTATTGCGATGAAAAAGCCATTACTACGCAAACAAAACAAGCAAAAGCGACTTAAATGGGCTCGTGAACACCAACACTGGACCATAGAAGAGTGGAACAACGTCCTATGGACGGATGAGTCCAAATTTGAGCTGTTCGGAACCCGAAGACGCATATTCGTAAGAAGATCTGTGGGTGAACGTGCCAGAGAAGAGTGTATTGCTGCTACCGTGAAGCATGGTGGAGGTTCTATCATCATTTGGGGCTGTTTTGCTGGCACTAGTGTAGGAGACATTGTGAAAATTGATGGTATATTAAAAAAAGGAGGCTACCGCGAAATTTTGGAAAACCACGCAATACCTTCCGGAATTCGACTTTTGGGACAAAATTTTATCTTCCAGCAAGATAATGACCCAAAGCATTCCTCTAAATTATGTAAAGACTATTTACGCCATTTAGAAGAGGAAGGAACTTTCAAAATTATGGAATGGCCTCCCCAGAGCCCCGACTTGAATCCAATCGAGTTACTATGGGAAGAACTAGATCGGGAAGTACGGAAATCGGCTCCGACATCAGCTACTGACGTGTGGAACAAATTGCAATCGAGCTGGACCTCAATAACACAAGAAACTCTGGCAAAACTTATTGCGAGAATGCCTCGATTGTGTGCTGCAATTATTAAATCAAGAGGAGGTCACATAGATGAAAGCAAAATTTAAATTAAACGTTTTAATTTTCAAATTTATTTAATATATTTTTATTCATGTACGTGTATATGTACATAAAAAAATAAATATTATTAACATTTTTGCTGTCAGTGAGAGTGCCTAAACACTTTTGAGCGATAGTATATATATCGAATTCTGCGTTGCATAACATGCAGTTACACTATTGCTCATAATTTTAAGACTACCTATCGAAGAATAATGAAATGTCAAGAAATCAATATAATGGCATTGGTTTTAGTACGATGTGATGGTATTTATAATATTACAAATATTGTAAATGTACCACTAACTCATGTAAATGTTTTTTGTTTTAATGTAAATGTAGATCTTAATGTTAATGGTAACGTTCACTTGTTTAAGTTTATGTTAACAACCGCATGTCTGTGAACTGCATGTATACATCTGGTTGAACAAAATATATTCAATCAATTCTATAACATTTTTTCAGTTGCGTGGTTTTTAAGCAACAGTTTAGCTCAATTGTTTTTTAAATCGTTATTGCTTCAAGTTGCGCTGGCTTTATTGTATTGAACATTGAAAAACGTGCTGCGATAATTGCTCTTCATGATGAAGACGGTAATGAAAGTAACATTTCGATTGAATTAAAAATTTCAAGAACTACTGTTCATTCGGCAATGCGGAGTTTCTAGGACAAAGATGTTATTGAAATAGAAAATGTATATTTGAAATTACGCTAGGTACTTAACGGTTTTGAAAATTATTTTGACAGTGACATTGGCTGTCGTCAATTAATGTGTTAGAACAGCTAAACAACGAGTATGGGTGTACACCCAGAGAGTTTGGATTTTCTAGAGTTAGCTGTAATTCCTAATTTTTTATTTTATTGCCTTTCCAATCGTGTTGGTGTATTGTGGTTCTGTAAGCTAAAAACCACGTACTCGTAGATCAATTGTACGTTCGGAAGAAGCTATAAAAGATATTCGCCAACGGATAGAAAATGAATCTACAATACCTTTGAAACATCTTTCTCAAAAGAGATTTGATCACCTTGTGGAACATGCCAGAAAAAAATGCTTCCGTATAAGATGCAATTATATCAGGCTATTTTGTCGGTAGACTATTCTAAATCATTTGCTTACTGCTAGTGGTTTGCAAATAGTTTAATGCATGATGATGAGGTGCTAAATTTGACATTTTTCTCTGATGAAGCATGGTTTCATCCTTCGCGAAACATTAATTCCCAAAATATTCGTTTGCGGAGGAGTGAAAATCCCCACATTTTTGTTGAATCGTTTTTGCATGCTACGAAACAGCTGCACAAAGATGAATTACAATATGATTATTTCCAGCAAGATGGTGAAATGGTACATACAACACAAGAAAATATTGCTTTTACATACCGAAGTTGAATTTCCAGCACGATCACTTTGTTTGACAATTATTATTATATTATTAAAATCATTATAAATTACTGAAGAATGTGCAGCAATAAAATGCTGCAGTGTGTCTTTAACAGTCTAAGAAGACGTATAAATTTGGGAATTTAAAATAATGTACAACAATTTCAATACTTGCTTTCATTTCGCCCTCTTTTATTAATAAAATCTCGAATGCCAGCTGAGGTTCTTGTTTTATTGCATCTTTAAATTAAATGACATATCTATCGATATCATGATGACACTCAAAATAATTTTCAGAGGTTAAGGTTGTGTTACGTGTATGATAATATAGATCAAGTTCAGACATACATATATTTTCTAGTTCAATGTTATCTTCGTCCTAGAAACTCTATGATATCATGGTATCAGTATCCAAGGTAATGTTACAACGAAGTGCAGCGTGTTCAAAAGGATGTATCTCTAACGCACAAAGTTTCGTAAAAAAAGTAAAAGAAAAAGATTTAATTACAAAAACACTTCATAGATCCTTTTGAATATTTAAATATTTAAAAGCAACAATTGCCAATTATCGGCTCGAAATTGTTAGAAATACATTCTTCCCATTCCGAAATTTAATCATTACTCGCTGGTAAGAATTTCCATGAAAATGAAAAATAACAATGGCCGTGGGCGAATACTTTACAGGAGTTTGAGAACGTAGTTTTTGTCGCATATTGTAACTTATACAGCGTTTCTCATGGTATTAGTGAAATCAATTCACGAGAAAGACATGTGGGACATAAAACCCTAACACACGGACATGTTTCTACCTTCCCGGCGTCATCAGCTTGGTTTCGAGCAATTTTATGCTAACATATGTAATTCTCTCGCTGCTTCTATCACCATATGTATTTATAGCGTTTTCTTATCTTGGTGTTATTTTCTAGGCATTCTTTTAGATGTGTTTGGAATATTGGATATTAAACGCTGAAACGACACCCTAGTTTAATAGATAATATTAACACTAATTCTTTTAAACTTTTCCAATAAATGTTAAATACACTAAACACCATCGTATCTTGAAAACAATCTTCATCGGAAATATTGTACAGGAATCATCACCGTTAGTTAAGGTAAAAGTTGACTATCAATGGCCTCAAATGACATTGAAAAAGAAATTATACACTCCATTTGTGGTACTTGAAACATGGTCGCATTTCCTTTTTGGTTTATCAAAATCGAGTAAAAAAGACAAAATGATGGCTTGTTAGTTTTTTAATAATTACCAATCAAGTTATACGAATGCGAGATCAAATTATGTTTATTTTTTTTGAAGCCTCTTGCTTAGGCTTAGATTTTTATACATAAAACGAATTTTATGTATAAACATTTGCAGATTTACTACGTTCATATGCAAACCTGTTTGTAAATGTACAGACATGCGAACTATAAGTTATATCTAAGAAATAAAAGTTGTCTAAATCGTTAATAGTAAGTACCATAAACTGTAAGACCATAATTAAAGTATAATACATTAGTTTTAAGTGTACTTCGCCGAATGATAAATTACATTGCAAGAGTAATTTAACTCTTGGTGTTTATAGAGCAGCAACTGTAACGTATAATAGAAAATTAGTCGGTGAACTCTCTTTATTCTAGTTGAACTTGCGGCTGTAGTAGTTGACCCAGTCGTAAACTTCGTAACTTAATCAGTTTTGGTAACGAGCTTTTAAATTAATGTCAACTCTAGCAAACGCACATACCTTAATTTTGTAGCCTTTGTTTGTCCTAACGATCAGATAATGTGCGATGCCGGTTGGTTGGAAACTTCTGGGCACCCTCAGCGAAAGAGCGTAACATCCAGGCTTACTGGTACTTTCTCTAACCATAAAAGCTCCTACCGGTTCTTGAGCGAGTATTTCCAGCGCGATTTCCCTTGGGATGCCCGCTTGAAACCAAGGCGCCAGTCTGAGTTCACCTTCTTCCTTATTGTTTAAAGAATCGGTGCGTTCCGGTAGCGGCGGGGGCGTCGGCATAAATCCAAGAAGTGTACTTTCGGTTCCCGTTTGCGGACACGAACTCGAACTACTAGAACTAATTTGAGATATTCTTTTGGTTTTAAATTCGTGATCCGTCGACGCTGGCGAACTCTGAAGAAGCTTATTCGTTTCCACTTCTATATGTTTCGGTGTTAGATTCTCTACGGTCTCGTTCCTTAAAGTGTCTATATTGTTGGTTTTTCTAGAGTCGTCATTGGTTGATTCGTTAACATACCCACCTGATAACGGTCTATTCGTCGGGCTACCCGGTGTACTACTTATCGACCCATCGTTGACTAAAGGACAGCTATCTTCGTCTTGACTGTGGTGGTTGCCAGTTAATCCCATGGCTAATCGTTTTATCAGCGGAGGTTTTTCGGTCATCCGCTTATAGGAATTCATCTCAGTGGGGGAGTTACTTTCATCGCTACTAGGCGTACTTTGTTGGGATTGAGTTTTTTCATTCGGACACATTACGTTGTACTTATGGTTGGGCTTAAGACCGGGAATGGAACTTGGAGGTGGTAGTCTAAGCGTACCGTCGTTACTATTTAATTGCACGTCCATTTCGACTGTTTGGTTATTCAGTATTTGAGTTGGCTTGTCTTTTTTTAGGGCTGCTGATAATTCTTTTGTCTATGGAGAAAAATAATATAATTTTAAATATCCAGTTTGCTAGTAAATAAATATTGATTAAGGTTTGATTAAAATTACATATTCCATTATCAGTTTTGTTATCTTGGACCATGAGTATCGCTTAATTTACAAATTTTTAAATAAATTTTACTTCATAGAAACAAAAGAAGATATATGCGAAGAATGGTAAAATATGAAACAAATTATAAAAAAGAATAGTACCTAAAATCTCGGGTAAAAAGAAGAAACTCAGAAAGAAGAAAGGATAAAAAATATGGATAGATATAATGGGAGAAGCATTGAAAGAAAAACAAAAGACATACATGCAATATCTTAACAACCTTCCCGAAGTTAATCATGACATTCGAAGAGTCCTGGGAGAGATTTATAAGTAATATCGAAAATGACATACATGGAAGACAAAACCTGGCTAATAAAGTAATGAAATCATTAAACAATCAGGAAAATTATAAAATATAAATAAACAACTTAGACGTAGAAAACTGGGTAAAACATTATGAACAGCTCTGGTGTAAGGAAAATATTGCCGAAACAACAATAGAAGAAGTAGACGTAAAAGGTTTGGATGATATAGAACTGACCGAAGCCTTTAGGGCTACTAGAAAACAGAAAAGCGACCGGTATGTATGGCATGAACACAGAGCTTTGAAAATACGGAGGATTAAATAAAACTTTAAATAAATAATCAGACACGCGTAGTTACGACTTTAGCTTGGCTTATTCGATATTGCGTTGATAGTCGTAACAGCAGAAGGATATCAGTGGAGATACATAGTGATCTTGTAGGGTGTGAGTCTTACTAAAGCCTACGGGTTTAATGTGCTAAATTTGGATGAAAGAAGAACAACGGAAGATTACACTTAAGACTTCGGCATGTATTTAATAAATGTTGGAAAAATAGTGTTATCCATGATGGTTGATAACGAGCGAAAGTAGTCTTGTTGTTAAAAAAGGCATTACTGAGGAATCAGCCTATTAGACACCGCTTATAAAATTATAGCAGAGGAACTAATAGAAGGGGAATAAATAGGATATAGAAAAGGCAGGTCAACCACAAATGGAATATTCATTCTACAACAAATTATGGAAAATCACAGGGAATACAAGAGAGAAACACACATAGCGTTTATACACTTTGAGAAGGCTTTTGATAATGTAAACAAATGGAATACTATGAAAGAATATCCACATATCATTTAATAAGAGCTATATAGGGTTTACACATAGACATCAGAATTATGGTAGATATAGGCGGAAGATTAACTAGGGAAATATCAGCAAATAAAAGGGTTATGGAAACAGAAATGCTCTAAAGGAATACATTTAGACCAGAACACCACCCTAAACCCTATCTTATATCTTGACTATTTAGTACTCCTAACAGAAACAGAGGATAATCTACAGAAAGTGATATATACATTACAAAAGATTTGCCAAAAGTATGAAAAGAAAATATCGCCACATAAAACCAAAACCACGGTTTTCCTGGGTAAATATCAAATCAGGACAAAAATAGTCATAAACGGTACTGTACTGGAACAGGTGTAATACTAAGCTTTAGACTGTGATGTATCTTATGATCGAAACAAAAACATAGAAGAAAAACTGAAGAAATTCACACATATCTATGGGACAATAAGCAGAACGTTAAAAAACAAAACAAGAAAGTGTACGCAAATAAAATTTTATCAGACGGTAGCAATGCTAACCCTCTTATACGGTAGTGAAACAACAACGAAAAAAAAAAGAGCAGGATACAGGCACAAGAAATGAAATTTTTGGGAAGAAGTGTATACAGACCAAATAAAAGATGGGTATCGTAACACGCAGTGTCTAAAACCTGAAGTGAAGAAGAAGAACTCTCTGAATTAATACCAAATTATTTCCGACTAAGAATATTTATACATTATTCGTCAAATCCTTCATTTCAGATATATTTACAAGTTTGGTTTATGGTTGACATAGCTTACGTATATCTTTTGACGTAATAATAAAGTCATGAACATGAATTCATAAATAAATGCTGTCATTGAAATCAACTTTCGAATGCTTATCTAGATTATTATTCCAACGTCTAGGCGATTATATAATAATAGGCTTTCACGTTCGGGGTCTGAGTTTGTACTGGCCAGAGCGAGATTTTATAGATGTTTAGGAAGAAGAAGTGTTGACAGACCAATAAAAAATTGGTATCGTAAGCCACAAAGATTAGTAGCAAATAATCATGTTGATGCAAGTATCTGAAATGTAACGTTTTTAAAAGGGATGCGGTTCCAAAACAGTTTTATAGCGAAGATTCTGTAAATAGTTATTTACAGGGATTCAAAAGATTCTTGTAGTTAATGTAGCTCAAAGGGAAAAATTACGTGGTTTTATAAAAAATTCTTTTGGTGCGGGGAACAATTTTGTGTCACTTTCTTTATTTGCGGAAACAAGTTTTTTGCGGGTTTTACGTATCATAGCTATACTTAAGTGACAAAATGTCTAAATTGGGAAAGTACAAACAATTTAGTCAAATATAGCCCATCTATATATGTAAGTATGTAATATTGCGCGACTTTTAAAAAAAAATACGAGATTCTATATTAAATAACACATGGGCTGAAAAGTCCCGGGCTTAACAAAGAAAACACGGTTTTTTTTGGTTCAAAATTAGCTTTATTCATCAACGTAATCTCCATCAAGAACAACGCAATCATTCCAGCGCCGCTCTAACATTTCAATACCACTTTTGTAGAACGATTTATCTTTTGCCTCAAAATAGGCCTCAGTTTCAGCGATAACCTCTTCATTCGTGCGAAATTTCTTACCGGCGAGCATTTTTTTGAGGTCCGCGAACAGCCGGTAGTCGCTGGGCGAATACGGTGGATGTGGGAGCAATTCGAAGTTCAATTCATGTAGTTTTGCCATTGTTTTGATTGACTTGTGACACGGTGCGTTGTCTTGATGAAACAAAATTTTTTTCTTTGCCATATGTGGTCGTTTCTTTGCAATTTCGGCCTTCAAACGCTCCAATAACGTTATATAATATTCACTGTTGATGGTATTTCCTTTCTCAAGATAATCGATGAATATTACACCACGCACCTCCCAAAATACCGAGGCTATAACCTTTCCAGCCGATTGTTGTGCTTTCGGGCGCTTTGGACGAGGTTCATCAGTTGCTGTCCACTCAGATGACGATTGTTTTGATACCGGAGTGAAGTGATGGATCCATGTTTCGTCCATTGTCACATATCGACGCAAAAATTCCGGTTTGTTACGTTTAAACATGGCCAAACACTGCTCAGAATCATCAACACGTTCTTGTTTTTGGTCAACAGTGAGCAAACGCGGCACCCACTTTGAACAGAGCTTTCTCATAGTCAAATGCTCATGCAATATAAAGCCAATACGTTCTTTTGATATCTTTATGATGTCAGCTAACTCACGCAACTTCACTTTTCGATCATTCAAAACGATTTTGTGGATTTTTTTGATGTTTTCTGGTGTTACCGCCTCATTTGGACGTCCATTGCGTTCTGCATCATCGGTGTCTCTACGACCACGTTTGAAGTCAGCAAACCAACGTTTTATTGTTGTTTCTGATGGAGCGGAGTCCCCATAACACTTTTCAAGCCATTGCTTCGCTTGAACGGTATTTTTTCCCATCAAGAAGCAGTGTAAAATTAAAACACGAAATTGTTTTTGATCCATTGTTTTGAAAATAACAAAAGTAGCGTGACTCTTAGCATAATAACTCACAAACTAATGAATAGAATATCATGAAATTTTAACAGCTGTCTTTTGAAGGTTAGTACTAACTGAGAGAAAGGTGACTGCAATAAAACCAGCGTCAACTATGTGTTAGGCCCGGGACTTTTCAGCCGATGTGTTAAGTTGTGTATACTAGTAAGTCTACGACTGCAACTAAAGACTGTATTACATTAAACGCGAAAAGTTTCAACATTATTTGTTTATTTTAATTCCTTAATAAAATATCGGAGCCTGGGAAAATGTTACTATCAAATCTAAATACATACACAATCCGCAGATAACTTACCCAAAGTACTTTATCGGTTTGCGTTTGTTCCAGTTCCGACGAGATCACATCCTGAAAAGTCGGTTGTTTCTGAAGCTGAGCAGCGTAGGCCATACGAAACGCATTCCCGACGATCGAATTCAATTCTTCAGCCTGCAAGAAGAAGAGAAGGACAAATTATAGCCGCTCTATTGAAAGAAATCATGCGGGCGTGAACAAGCGACATTTACAGCGAAACTTTGCGAATATATTTTTTCCGGGAATAGTTTGCGGATGTGTATGTTTAGCCGTCTAAAATTTCTTTTCGCGTCCCATGCGTCAGCCCGACGTAATTTTTCACGAACGGCTTCCTAAGTTTCCCTTTCCGTATGCGGCCCATTAATCAACCGGGAAAACGAAGAGAAGTCACTCGTGTAAGCCGAGATTGGGATCGGTTAGAATGACAAATTGGTTCAGATTTTGAGCGGCGTTAAATGTCGACAACTTTTCGACATTGCGGAAGCTCGTAAAGACCGGCGTGATCGAAGTCTTTTTTTGGTCCGGAGAGTTTTGGAGATAGAAAACTTACGAATAAGTTATCTTTTTCTTTCAACTAAAAATGTAGGTTACAATCTCTGGTTAATTACAATTATGATACGAAAAGGCACGAAGTTCTTTTTGGTTATGGAGCTAAGAAAGAAAATATAGATGCATCTTTTTAATCAGAAAAGAAATGAATTTATAAAGGTTACTCCATCCTCTTATAATTCACTTTCATTAAATTCGTCCAACTATTGTTTTAACCTGATGGTCTGGATGGTTCCTATGTATACCTCGATAGTACGCGGGTAGGAAAATCAAATTATTACACTTAATAACTTAATTTAATTTAGTTGCACAATCCTTACAAATTTGCGGTTATCTAAGGAAAACCCGTGAACTGTAGGAGCAATGCTATCGAATTAAGGCCGTTTTAAATGTTTTAGAACTTAAAAATCTTACGCTGTTGAAGTTAAGTTATGTTCTGCTGAAGATACGTTGTGTCTGATTTATTTAGTACAGCGTACATTGTTCTTTAAGACAAATGTTGAAACTTACATCGTGCTGCAGACTTTTTGCCGGTCTTATCCACTTCGTACTATGCAACAACAGCTATGAATAAGGTAAGTGCTTTATTTTTTTTTTTAATCCTATGTCCTTTATACCTTGCGATGTCGGACTATTTATTTCTTATTTTTATCTTCCACAGGTTCCTGTTCTGAGCCAATTGTTTAGCTTCAATCCATCCCTTACTTCTTTTTTCCAATGTTCTATACACCTGCTCCTTCCAGGTGTTTCGGGCTCTACCTATTCTGTTTTTGCCCTCTGTTTTGGCTTCCATTCTGTGTAGATGTCCAAGCCATCCCAGTTGTCTCTCTACTATGACCACTTTTACTGGTTTGATACCCAGACTATTAGTGATTGTCGGGTTTCTAATTCTGTCTCTTCTAGTTACTCCTTCTATTCTTCTTAGGAATCTCATTTCCATGGCCGCAACTCTGCTTCTGATTCTATTCGTGGTTATCCATGACTCACTACCATATGTTAATGTTGGTCTGACCACTCTTTTATACACCTCTGTCTTTATTTTTTTTGGTATATCTTTTTTATCCAGAAACGAATTTCTCAATATGTTATATATTTTTGCGGATTTCCCTATCCTCTCGTTTACCTCTTTCTCTATTCTGCCATTGTCTTCAATGATTGTTCCTAAGTAGTTGTAACTTTTAACTTGTTCCAACGCTTTTTCCCCGATTTTGATGCTATGTTTTCTTTCTTCTGCTTCTATTATCATTGTGTTTGTTTTCCTCGTGTTTATCTCCATGTTTATCTTTGTTAGTTCTTCTTGGTATATCTTCAAGTTTTGCTGTAATGTCTTCTTTGAGTCTTCTATCAGCACCATATCATCTGTAAACATTAGCTCCTGTCCGTTAATTGCATTAATTTTACAGTTTCCTACTTTCATATTTTTTCCTTTTTGTTTAGCTTTTTAACAGCGTCGTCTATTACTATAGAGAATAACAATGGGCTCAATACGCATCCCTGTTTTAATCCAATTTGCGATTTGAATTCAGCTGATTCTGCATTGGAAGTTCTCACCTTATTCTTATTGCTTTTATACAATGCCTTAATCATCTCTATCATTCCTTTCTCTAGACCTCTCCTTTCCAAGCTCTGCCACACATCTTCTCTTCTTACCCTATCAAAAGCTTTTCTAAGATCTATAAAACATATATGTATTTCCTTTCCTTTCCCTATTAGTTTTTCTCCTAATTGTCTGATTACAAATATTAAGTGGGTGCTTCTTCCTTTTCTAAATCCATGTTGAGTATCTTCTAGTGTTGTTTCCAGTTTCTCTCAGAGTCTTTTTTCTAGTATTCTTGTCAATACTTTTCCTGGCATGCTAGTTAATGTTATTCCTCT
Organism: Trypoxylus dichotomus; assembly: GCA_023509865.1. Classification (NCBI taxonomy): domain Eukaryota; kingdom Metazoa; phylum Arthropoda; class Insecta; order Coleoptera; family Scarabaeidae; genus Trypoxylus; species Trypoxylus dichotomus. Next base: position 45,872,147 of record CM042081.1, read on the forward strand.
ATAGTTTGAGCATTCCTTAGAGTATCCCTTTTTGTATATGGGCATAATTATTCCCATATTTCATTCCTTAGGTATTTCTTTTTTTATTATAATGTTGTTTAAGAGGTCAAGTAGTTCTTCGTTACCTTTGTCTCCCATATATTTTATCATTTCAGCTGTGATTCCATCCTCCCCGGCCGCCTTTCCTAGTTTTGGTTTGCTAACTGCTTCTCTGACTTCTTCGTCGCTTATTGGTGTGATACGTTCATCGTCGTTTTTTGTTTTATGCTCTTCTTCTCTTATGTATTCGTCTTGTTTTATTTTTGTGAGTTCTTCAAAGTAGTGTTTCCATCTTTCCGTTATCTCTTTTTTCTTAGTTAGTATATTTCCTTTGTCATCCTTTATATTTTTCAATATCGGAGCTTTCTTCTGTCTCAATTGTTTTATTGTTCCGTAGAATAATTTTTGGTTTTCTCTATAGTTATCTCTCAGTTTTATTCCGAACTCTCTCCAAGAATTTTCTTTGGCCTTCTTGATACTCTCTTTAGCTTCTTTTCTTGCCATTTTGTACATATTGTAATCCTCCTCTTTCCTGGTATGCATATCTGATCCATTTATTTTTCTTATCTTTCACTTTGAGTTGTATTTCTGCTGCCCACCATCTGCTTCTTTTTGTGTACGTATTTGCTATTTTTGTTATTCCACAGCTTTCTTGTGCAGCCTTCAGTATGATGTTTTTGAATCTTATCCACTTGTCCTCTGTCCCTATTTCGTTTTTAGTCTCATGTTCAAATAGTTGATTTGACTTGTATTGGTACTTCTCTCGAATTTCTTTCTCTTTCAATTTGTAGCTTTTTATTTTTTCCTTAATTACCTTTTTCCTTTTGTCTTCTTTCGTCCTTTTTGAATTTTTGCTAATCTTCATCTGTAGCAGGTAGTGGTCGCTACCTATTTCCGCATTTGTTTGGACTTTATTATTTATATATTATTTACAGCATTTATTAAGAAATAATCAATGATTGATTTTTCTTTCCTGCTAGGCACTTCTTCCGAGGTATTTCAAAAAGTCACGGAAAATGTGTTAAAAAGGCCCCAACTAGATCAAGCCGAAAATGGTCGCAATTTGAAAGATGTAATGTTCCATATATAGAACAATAAATTTTTACATGTCTGTACTTTATTCACCTGTACAATTTTATTTCACTTTCAACTACAAAAAGAGTTATAACGCATTCAAGCCTGTAAAGGTACATTTGCGTCACCCTGTATAATAAAACTCCAACGCTTTCTTTTCGGGAGAAAAGCGGAACAATACCTATGCACGAACAGAGACGAAATTAATCACCTCTGCCGTCTGTGATTTACATCTAACATCCTCCTTGTATGCCTTTAGCGTGACATATTACAACTGCATAAATTTACATTAAAGGAAATTAATTATACGTCACATACAGAGATTTCTTCGAAGGAAAATACGACGAAAAAGAACGTCATTTCCTTCACAGGCTAGACAGCCTTAACATCCACAATCAATCAAAATGTAAGATGGAAATTGTTGCTAGTAACAATCAAAACTTGAAGTACGTGCATAGGTTACGTACGTGTGCGTACATATCGGAGTTTAAACGTATGCTGCAACTGACGTTATCATGAAAACAGAATGCAGTTGTGCAGAAACTGTTCGATCTATGTGCGTCGAGGCATATTTACATCGTTATAAACGTATTTGTATGCACGAGATGTCTAATGATTAATATTGTTATTAAGTATAAAAATCTATTTAACTTTGAATAATTCGTAATATTTCTTTTTGAGGTCTTATAACCGTTTATAATCGTGGAGGTAAGCTACTTCTCAAATTTTGAATGGTTTTCCTATTCTAAAAGGACATCAAGTTCGAATTCTTGCTAGTTCATTCGGACAGGTATATGAGATTGAAGCAACTTTTTCAAAGCATCCAAAAGATGTTCCAGTGCATTTGCGTCTCTCCATAATTTGAATATTGACTTCATTTGGGCAATTTAACACAGATCTTGTGATATGATAAATATAAATTGGCACAATAAGAGTATTTTCCAGGCACAATTCTGCATTCATAGATCGCAGACGAATAGGAACTAATTTTATTACTGCATCAAGGGAAATGCTTCCCCAGAAGGTTTTTGATCCACCACCAAATGGAGAGACGGTGTAATTACAAAATCTTTCTCCATGTCTTCGTCTTCCTCTATCATGGCCATCCAGAGATTTTGCGTTCACTGTGGTCTCATCTGCGAACTAAATTCTCTACAGATAATGCATGACGGAGCATGATCTCTAGCGAGCTTTTATCAACGTGGTTTGTAATCTTAGGTGAGCAAAGATGCAGTAGGAGGTTTCCAAATTTTATTTAAGTAAAAATTCTGGCTTTTTGGCAGTTTTTTAATAATAAGAATAATAAATAGCTTCATTTCAAGACCCAAAATTTAAAGTACGAAATAAGTCGAGCATGAAACAATACAGTAAATTCAGCTAAAGATAATAACAATAATCAAATTAACATAGGTTTTAATATAATGCGAAACACAACATAATGAATTATTGCACTAACCCGAGAAGGTGGTTGGGACATCCGTGCATGCCGTCATTAAGCGATGCTATCAACAAAAACTTCCTCCAGCGAGTAGTAACATCTCGGCAGTAGCTATGCATTAACTGTTTTGTTTTACTTTAACTGTTATAATTGTGCTGGGTATTGGTTCGAGGTATTATTTGATTTTTTTTCTTGTTTGTGAATGTAGTGACTTGATACTAATATGTAAAATGCAGAAAATGTTAGAATTTTTAAATTACGAACATAACTTCGACAAGAAGTTAACGAATTAATCCCAGTAATCGCTCTGATCGCATCTTTTTATCGTATTTAATTTAAAAACCAGCTGTCTACAGTGGTTGCCCCGCCTCATAGTCCCAGCAGAGGTTACATCCAATAGCTTGGCCGTCCTGGTTTCCGATGTGGAAGTATTATTGATTGAAAGTTCGACTTGTATCACCGCTTTTTATAGATACTTATATATATATACTATAGATAGTTTTGAGTTGACAACTCTACTTGCACATTTAGTGTATCTTAACACTTATCATCAAGTTGATTTATGTGTGATCCTTCTCCTGCAGTGGGTATGTTTCCTATCGATCTACTTGTAACTTATCGTGCAAAAAAAGAGAAACACTGAAGAAAGAGATTTCGAACAATACACTCACCAAACTGAAGAATGGACAGAGCAACATTTTTTTTTTAGCTAAATTACCTTGCAGTCCCAATTACAATACAAAACTGACTAAACTAGCTACTTGTCACAAACCACCCATAATTTCTTACAGTAAACATCAATATTTTCTTAGATACCAGGTGTACAAGTATGAAATGCGAATTTTCTCTTCTAAAAAAAAAAAAACAAGTTAAATTCGGAAGGGCAATAGAAAGTCCTTTATTCAAAGTATGCCTCATTACTTGTTATAGATGTTTCGGGCAATTTTTGAGTACCATGCCAGTAAAAATATTCCCCTTTTGCTGCGAACTATTCATCGAACCATTTTTTCACATCTTCGCACGAACCAAAGTGTTGCTCAGCAAGTTTGTGACCCATCGATGCAAACAAGTGGTAATCGGAAGAGCCAAATCTGGTGAGTAAGCCCCGCATGGGGTAGGGTTTGCTAGCTGAGTGCTTCCAATGTGCCGCGAGCATTGTCATGAAGAAAAACGACTTTGCGTTGCCTCTTTCGGTATTCTGTCAGCGAACGGTTCAAATCGCTCAATTGCTGTTAATAACATTTAGTATTAACCGTTTCGTCACGTTTTAACAGCTCATAATAGACCACGTCCCTCTGATTCCGCAAAACACAGAGTATTGTCTTTCTACCAAAGTTATTCGGTTTTGCAGTCAATGTGCATCGTGCGCCTGGGTTTACCCACGATTTTTTGTGCTTGGGATTTTCAAAATAAATCCACATTTCATCCCCTGTAATTATACGATGCAGATAGGATTTCTTTCTGTAGCAAACGAGCAAAAGGTTACATATATTTTGCACTTTTCCATTTGTCTGGTCTTCTGAATCTTCCCCATCCCCGATTGGGCACAACATTGTTGACTAACGTTCAATTGCTGGGCGAGTTGTCCTTGTGTTTGCGAATCATTTTCGTCCAACAATGTCTGCAATTCCACATCTTTCTTTGGCGGTTTTCCACGTTTCTTGTTTTGGTCCAAGAAAGCGAAGTACCTAGGGGTTGTACTAGACGAACAACATAACTGGCACATCAAGGAAATCAAAAAGAAGATACCGGAAGCCTCGAAGGTCCTGTACCCACTATTAAACGAAAAAAGTAAGCTATTACTGGATAACAAGATCAAGATCATTGAAACAATAGTAATACCGATCGCCACCTACGCTGGTGAACTTTGGTATCAGGCAACTGAAGCGCAAAAGAAGAAGATACAGGGAACACTTAACAAACTAACGGGGTTAGCATCAGGGGCACCGCGTTACATCGCAAATGCAACACCGTATCACGAACTTGACCCGGAAACGCTTGAGACCATAATATACAGAATAACACGAAACACCTTGCACAGAATGGAGACGCATGACAACACAACAGTCAGAAGAAGAATGCAACCAACACGCCGAATAAAGAAAAAAGTAGTTGCACAAATTCAACGAAGGGCTGAGGAAAAAGGCATTACGTTACATAAGACAAAAAGGAAGAAACTACTGTACCCACAAATAAAATAAAAATCATCAATCTACCAAACAAGATGAAGAGGAGGTCAGAGAGATACTCCATCTCTCTGACTCTCGTTCAAGATCAATAGACATAGCACATTTCTTGTCTGCAGTATCGAAGTCACCACTTTTGAAACGTCGAAACCAACGATGGAGCATGTCCAGCTTCTCGAAGTAATCGGTATGATTCAACGGCAGTTTTCCTCAAATGAAATAGTAAATTTCGGCATATTGTACACACCAACACAGCACTACATGCACACTTTTCCAATGTAACACTCGAGCGCATCTGACACTTGTTGACGACACAATAAAATGGCGCAGTATCAAATCTTTATAGCGCAAACTGCATTGGTGTTGCTCTGTTGCCTGAAATCCGCATTTAATGGTTGTACACCTGGTAATCAAAATAAGCTGGAGAATAAGGGTGATGCGTTAATTTTGAACAGAGAAAAATACGTGTAATTCCAAAATTAATGTCACTAATACAAAATGACAAAAAAAAAACGATTTGTTTTATTTGAGAAAAATGTTGCGGTAACCAATAAGCAGCTTTTCACAAGAAAGAGTCTTGTTCCCTCACATCGTTATATCAAGAAAAAATAATGATTCGATTGTAAAAAAAGTACTTCTCTATTGAAAGATAACTCCGCCGGTATTAATTCTCTAATTAGAACTCATAAAATCGAACGAGAAACTTCTGCAGCTCGAACGTTAAACGTAGTCATTACGCCTCCAATAAAAAAATATGTCCTCATAAAACGAGTGTAATTAGGTATCCATCGACTTCGAATAATTTCTCGCAAAACGGAAGTGATCCTTGAAAAGAGAACGCCAATTTTCCGTCATTAAATTTAGAGCGATGCCGAAGACAAACCTTGAAGTGTACTAGGTAGGAAAAAGTTTGCTCAACCACTTCATTAGCTAAATAAATTTCCATTTCCGTTTCCGCGCGGCCGGTCAAGTATTAAACGGAAAATATCATTAAATTTTTGGTAAATTCAAAGTTTAAATACGTTAAAGTGTTTTCCTTTTCCAGCGTTGTTTGTTTTTTTTTTCTTTTCTTTGACTTTCGCGTACTTTCGATTTTCGTCCGGATTATTCAATTTACGGAAATTTGAGGAATAAATAGTACATCAACGCGGATCTTAGAGGTCGCTTTATTAACATTTCTTTTTCGTATTTTCCGAAGTACTTGTTGCTTTGATTGCCTTGATTGAAAAATAATAATTTTTCAATAACCATGGTAACCAAAAATAACGAAAGGCATGCTTGCTAACTTAGGAAATTATATGGAATCCAAAATGTAAATATACAGGACGTCCCATTTAAAATATTAAAATTGATGGTGTTTAGATAATATGTTCTATCTTTTAATCTAGTATGTGGTTTATGCAGGTATTCTTGCCATTTTCGTATTGTGATTAAGATTGTAATGCCATTTAGATTAAGAAAAAACAAAATTCTTACATTAACACATGGGCTGAAAAGTCCCGGGCCTAACAAAGAAAACATGGTTTCTTTGGTTCAAAATTAGCTTTATTCATCAACGTAATCTCCATCAAGAGCAACGCTCTAACATTTCAATACCACTTTTGTAGAACGATTTACCTTTTGCCTCAAAATAGGCCTCAATTTCAGCGATAACCTCTTCATTCGTGCTAAATTTCTTACCGGCGAGCATTTTTTCGAGGTCTGCGAACAGCCAGTTGTCGCTGGGAGGCAAATCTGGCGAATACGGTGGATGTGGGAGCAATTCGCAGTTCAATTCATGTAGTTTTGCCATTGTTTTGATTGACTTGTGACACGGTGCGTTGTCTTGATGAAACAAAATTTTTTTCTTTGCCATATGCGGTCGTTTCTTTGCAATTTCGGTCTTCAAACGCTCCAATAGCGCTATATAATATTCACTGTTGATGGTATTTCCTTTCTCAAGATAGTCGATGAATATTACACCACGCACATCCCAAAATACCGAGGCCATAACCTTTCCAGCCGATTGTTGTGCTTTCGGGCGCTTTGGACGAGGTTCACCAGTTGCTTTCCACTCCATGTTTCATCCATTGTCACATATCGACGCAAAAATTCCGGTTTGTTACGTTTAAACATGGCCAAACACTGCTCAGAATCATCAACACGTTCTTGTTTTTGGTCAACAGTGAGCAAACGCGGCACCCACTCTGAACAGAGCTTTCTCATAGTGAAATGCTCATGTAATATAAAGCCAATACGTTCTTTTGATATCTTTACGATGTCAGCTAACTCACGCAACTTCACTTTTCGATCATTCAAAACGATTTTGTGGATTTTTTTATGTTTTCGGGTGTTACCGTCTCATTTGGACGTCCACTGCGTTCTACATCATCGGTGTCTCTACGACCACGTTTGAGGTCAGCAAACCAACGTTTTATTGTTGTTTCTGATGGAGCGGAATCCCCATAACACTTTTCAAGCCATTGCTTCGCTTGAACGGTATTTTTTTCCCATCAAGAAGCAGTGTAAAATTAAAACACGAAATTGTTTTTGATCCATTGTTTTGAAAATAACAAAAGTAGCGTGACTCTTAGCACAATAATCCACAAACTAATGAATAGAATATCATGAAATTTTAACAGCTGTCTTCTGAAGGTTAGTACTAACTGAGAGAAAGGTGACTGCAATAAAGCTAACGTCATCTATGTGTTAGGCCCGGGACTTTTCAGCCCATGTGTTGTTATTCATGTTAATTTTACTTTGGTACTAGTATTGTTAGTTACTATGTGAGAAATTTGTTAGATGTTGATCACTCTATAATTAATGGACTGATAAGAAGGTTTAGGAAAAGCAAATCGCAATGCAGCCAAGAAAGGACAACCGTCACAACTCGAATTGATGAGCACTCTCTGTAACAACAGGTGTTAAGAAACAGAAGGTTTACTAATAAAGAGCTCGCCCCAATACTGTCAGAAACGTCAGAATTTCTGCTTTAACGTTAAATTACCAAACTTTTCTAATTCATTCAAATTTGTGTGAAGTAAATATTCTTCATTGTAATACTATTTAATTACATTCACTTATATTATGAAAACGCTAAATTAAATAATGACTGCGATAACAAAAATATTTGTAGTTGCGGCATAACTTTGAATGGGAGTTTATTTTGGGGGGAGAGGGAGATTTTTCGTTAAAAATTACAATCACTACATTGAATATATTTCCTTTTAAAAAATTCGATTAGAATAGTTTATCCAGTATTTCATTAGTCGTGTTGTTGCCAACAAAGTCTATATCTGAAAACGTGACCGATAAGTTTTTTAAATGTTAATTGATTAACACATCTCCATTATTAAGAATCCTCACTAAATTTCTGGTATTTTGAGTAATTATAAAGTAAAAAAAGTAGCTCACAAATGATGATATAAAGGGTTTGAAGGAAGATATAAATTTTGTCGTAATGAAGCTGTCCTTTAAATAATTTAAAATATAAAAGTATTGTTTGCAATTATTTACATGAAAACGAAAATTATATTTCTAATTTTCATAACTACGGAATGGACTACTTAATTAAAAGATTAAAAGCATTATGTCATTAAGTATGTATGCTGAGTTACCGAACAAGCCAAACAAATAAAAATCGTGTACGTCTTGAAAACGACTGGAATTTGGTAAATGACATCGCTATAATCAGGACCTTAAGATTTTTTTCCAATCGAAGATTGTACTAAACCATTTCTAGAAGAAATAGGGCTGTTGAGGCTAACGGGGACCATGGTGTATGTGTGTGTGAGTTGACTATAGTTGCAAAATTTAGAAAATAAAAAATCAACATTCTCAGTAATACATTAAACAATGTTAATTTGAAATCATTTCTGCAAAAATATTGCAAACATAATATACCTGACGAAAGTACCCTACGAAAAATTTATGTCACATCTTATTACCCGCAAACAGTGGCAGAACTTCAACAACTGGTAGGGAATAATTTTATTTATATCATGGTAGATGAAAGTACGGATAAGTGTGGTCGTTATATTGCTCATTTGTTAATAGGAGTTCTTCATGAAGATATTGTAGGAAAATCATATTTAATTTATTGTAAAGAACTTCAAAAAGCAAATAATCTGACAATTGCCCAATTCGTTCAAGAAGGTTTATCAAATTTCTTTTTTACTTGCAAGTATACCTTGTTAAAAAATTTTACTAATGTTATCCGACGCTGCACCATACATTATAAAAGCCTAGCGTTCTTATAACAATACAAATTTCATCCCTTCTACGATTCCTTTTGCATTTCTACGTATTTTTTCACGTCAAGATGATAAAGTTATACGGATTTGTTTGCTTGTTTCAACTTGTACAAAACGTATCGTGAATAACGGAGAACTCCACTCAGTCTCCCCCATACAACAATTTCCATTTACATTCAGGCAACATTTATCTTGCATTCGAAGCTGGGACACCCTTCGCGGTATTTATTATACATTAGCACTCTCTTCGGATCGAGGTAGGTGGGACAGGTAGAGGAAGAAATATATATATGTTCATTGTATTGCCGTCAACACCGAACGCAACAATAATTCCATATGCGGACAATAATATATCACAATAATGCCGAGGAAGCTTCCAAATTTATCCCGTACACGTCTCGCGCGTAAGAATACACGCGCACAGGTGCGTACGTCTACGCCGGCTCGGATAGATACTTGAAGCGATAACAATGGAACATCGATGGGAGATGTCAAAATTGTATTCATTGTGTGGAATTTGCCTGTTTGCTGAAATAACGTGTTTGCGGGTGAGGTTCTTTTTGTTGGATGAAGTGGACGAATAGGAATGGTGAGATTATGATTCTATTGCTAATGGAACTACACTATTGCTCGTAATAGTATGGACACTTCCTATTTCATGCGAAATTTGACGCTTGCTTCAAAACTTTAAACAAAACAATTTTAAGAGAAATATTATATATATTCATCTACGACTTATTGCATATGTGTACACAAAATCTTTTCTATATAAAACACACTCTCAAATAGCAACTATTGACTCCGAAATTTTGACATTTGCCATAAAAAAGATTGCCTTTGTCGTCCGCCATCTCTTGCCGACTCCGTAAATATTTCAGGTCGCCTTCTTAATACCGCCTTATAAAAGGATTAACTGCATATACACATTCAAAACAAAATCTATCACAAATCCAACACTTTATGCAAGCAAGACCTTTCGCTGCCACGGTATAAGTACAAAATGTTACAAATTCTGGAGCTTTAAAAAAGGGAAAGCAACACTGGCATGAACCTATGCAAATAAGCTTAACTTATACGAATTTAACTCTTATGCTACTACTACTTTTTCCGTAGTACGTTAGACCCGCAACTTGTACTTATTCGACGCAATCCATACTAAATCTTCATAAATACTACATTTTTCTCCTTGTCGTATACACAAGTAGCAGATATATCTTCCGCTGTAATTTTTATTCACCGAAATGGGCATACAAATCGCTATAAGGTTACAAAGGAAACCTAAAACCGCGCCGTCATAAATCAAACTCTCATTTAATTACGTAACGTCGGAGACGGTCCCATATACGAAAACCGACCGACACTTTATGGCGAAATTTAAAAATTGAAATTCTTGACGTCCCGCGTGACTGTGCGGAGCGGCATCCACATGCAATTTTTCATTAATCCCTTCCGCGAGTTAAATGGTCCGAATGGTAATTCGCCGAACATCGCGGCGTTCTTCTGTCGACAATTTATGCGTCGCGATTTTTTTGCCATCATCCGGAGTGCCTGGCATTGGTTACACGGTAACGGGAACGGGAAGACGCGAAAGATGAGGGAAAAAAGCCTGGCGAAGGCAAGAATAGAAGGAGGAGACGATCGATGACTCCGAATTTTGAGGCCGTTGGGAAAACGTGGATGAGGATAAAGAAATTCTTCGGTTATGAATTATGATGGGCCTGGCCCTTGTTGTCGCGTTCTTGCCATCGCAGACGCACACGTCTTTCTTCAGAAACAGGAGAGATCTCGTGTGATGAACGCGGTTTTAACATTCTACGGTGATACTCCATTGCTTAACCGCTCTAACTATACAGTATTGTTTGACAATAATGATTTTATATACAGTGAAACCGCGATTATCCGTGGTGACGTGGGACCACGTGGATTGGATAACAAAAAACTCGGATAATCCATTTACATATTTGCGAACTAAGAATACATATATGCATTGTACGATCTTTATATACTTTGACCGATTTATTAACCTTTTGAACATATAACATTATGTATATTTATGTACATATGTACATTTACAAAGCAACTGTCTATCGGCATCTCTTTCATATTTGATCCGCCTTTTCTTGCAGCGATGTTTCTCCATCGGTTAAGAAGTTATTCGACATAGGGCAATGCTTTTTTACAGAGTAGCAAAACCTTCTTGGTGAGAAATACGCTGATTATTAGCCAGACACGCTTGTAGATCGTCATCCTCATCATCATCTATATTTCTGGTTCCCTGGAAAGCAGTTGTTAATTCTTCAATAATGGGTTCTTCTTTTGAGTCATCCGTTGTAACCAATTTTGCCGCATCTTGTGTTGTGACGTTTCCACAACCGTTTAACTTCTGCATTAATTCAAACAAATCTTGAACGTTACTCAAACAAAATGCACTAGAGACAGCAAGTAGTTTAAAGATGGAAAACTTCGCAGCATTTAATGGATGATTGGAAAGTTTCTGCCGGCGGCACAGTATCTTTTAAATCGATTTGTGGTCCTCAGAAGTTAATTTGGACGATATAGAGGACTGGAGAACCAAGTTTTCCGTTGATTTCAAGAAATTATTCTCTTCAAGATGTCTTTAATGCCGATGAAACGTGTCTTTATTGCCACGCTATGCCAAATAAGACATTTTTTCGTGTCTGTGGCAGAATCTTACACGCGCTCCCTGGGTAACGCTAAATGAACTGCAATAAGAACGAACGCTTCCTGGCAGACTTCCTGGCAAATACACTACAATGATAATGGCACAAACATAACAACCACTAATTTCTCCAACATCAGCAATATCTGAAGAGAAGTTCTTGATCACTTCCCAAAGTCGCAACACAGACCTATAATCACAACGCTCGGTACAACTGTCCCCATAACCAAATTTCTGCCCCTCCCCAGATAGAATTTCCGAAAAGCAAAATGGGGCAAAATAGAAGCCAAGTTTCCAGTCAGGAACGTGAAACAGGGGCTGTAACCCTGATCTTTTCTTTGTTTTTTTTCTGTTTTGATAACATGTACTTATTTTCTTTTTTGAATGCTGTAGCAACGAATATATACATATATATATATATATATATATATATATATATATGCATACATATACGAAAATATGCTTTTTCGGGTTTTTGGCCACGCGCGAGTTTTATCCTGACAAAGACTGTCAACTCGAAATTTCGACGAGATTGCACTCGTCATCTTCAGGAGATGGTCTGTCACTAGTTAAAGCTAGAAATCGCCTGGTGCTTAGCCGATATCTTTTTATATGCTGTGACAACGGTGTCGATGTTGTCTTTTTTTAATATTCAGCTGATTTTGTTTGTAGCCTCTTTTATATATGAGAAAAAACTCTAGATCTCCTCAGTTTCGGTCTTTGGTTTATTGTGGCTATTTTTGGCTCTATTTTATGAGAGTACTTGTTGGTGAAGAGTGCATTTCTGATGCTCGTGCTTGCGTTCCTCGTCCGTTAGTCGTTCGGATCGTAAAACTAGTGCTTTTACGACCGAATCCAGTTGTAGTGGATAATGGTGTGATTGTGCTCTCAAGTATCTGTTCGTGTGTGTAGGTTTCTGGTAAAGAGTGGGTCCCAGTGTTCAGTTTTCTTTCTTGATCAACGTCAATACGTCAAGAAAAGGTAGTTTGGCATGGTTTTCTATGTCCATTGCGAATTGAGGTTTCAAATGTGCGGGATTCAGGTGGTGTAGAAAGTTGTCAAGTTCTTCTCTACCACGTGTTCAAAACGTATTGTAGCCACCATTTAGGTTTGTTATTTTACACTATTTATAGCATTTTCCCCATCATGCAATGATTTTCTCTTATATACGACTCTACCAGAAATACATTAAAAAGAAAACTGTTAGTTTCCTTAGAGATTATTCTTAGATTTGTATAAAACCAATAGTCAGTTAATGTTAGAGTTCTAGAAGAATATTTTAACACCTTTTCAGGCACACCCTATAGTGCTGGATCAAATTAGTTCCAAAATTTCCATACTTAAGAAGCTCTCGAGCATCAGGACTGACATAACTTTTGCGAAAGATGAATAAGCACTAACCACATTAAGGGTGTAACTACTAATTGTATAATTTAGTTATGCAAACTTATATACTATACTCACTACAGGATTATAATGTCAAAATAAAAGTACATAATTTGAAAATAAAGGCGCATTGCAAAAGAGTATAAAATAGCAAACATAACTTTTTAGTATTCAAAATAGTAAGCATTTTGTATTTAAGTATTTGTTACTTGGCTATGGGTATGGGTAAGTATTTGGCTTTAATAATTAGTGGAATAAACAAAAAAAGAAAGATCAAAACATATACATAAGTTCACATGAAAACGCGAAGTGTTGGAGAAAGTTCTATATTCATTCTTCTCAAAATATTGCATGAAAATTGTTTAGCTCTTAATATTATTTGTAGTACTATACCTCTAATGCAAGTTCAATTGTCTTAGGCACTATAGGTCTAATTACATCTTCGATTAGTTTTCTGTTTTCTTACAAACGTTATCTTTATTGTGGTAGGCATTTCTTTTTTCTCGATCTCACTGAATATGAAAATATCTTGCCAGCATGAAACACGTTGGGGGAGATGTTATTTGCGATATTACACTTACAAATTTGCTCCGTCATTGTTGAGTTGTGTCTGGCCTAGTTCGTACTTCCATTATTAGTCTTGATATCGAACATAAACGAAACAGAAAATATTGTGCTTGCCTAACTAATAAACAACTAACTTAATTAAAAAACTTTTTCATGAAATTATGTAGGCGAAATATGTATATCGAATAAAAGCAGCTGCCTATAAATACATATGTATATTTAAACGAAAGAGAATAATGAATGTAATTACTTACTATTTTAGTTTGATTGTGTTGTTGATGTGACACAAAAATTCGCTGTAGCATTGCGTCATTAGCATGCTCTGCAGAGCTGACTCAGTCATACTCCTACGGCGAGGTGAAGATATGTTGATATATTTGGAAAAGGAGCGTGCTGCGTCTAATTATGCGGTGTTAGCGAATTTAAAAATGTTGTTCGCATCATATTTAGCTATATTTCGCTATAGTTTGAAAATCGGAATTTCTTATTTATAACCGTACACAATTTATCGGTTTTTAATCTTTCTATATCTATTAGATTTCCTAACGAGGCTTTGAGTCGATCTACAGGGTGGTGCAGGGGAACGGGACATTTTGAACGTTACAGTTGTCAGCACTGTAGAGCCGGCAGTTGTTCGTAATGTCGCACAATTGTGCTGAACGCATTGCCATTTAGTAATCATGGATCGTTGGATTGGTGCGGAACGTGCAGTAGCTGTGAGAGCGTTTTATAAAAATGGTGGTAGTGCGACTGCCGCGCAGAGAATATTTCGACAGCATTACCAGCTTGGACGTCACGGACGTGTCCCATCTGCGCATGCGATTACAACCTGGGTGCGTAATTTTGAAGAAACAGGATCTGTCTTGAAAAAGAAAGCTCCACGTGGCATTCGAACGGTACGTACCCCAGAGAACATTGAGGCTGTTAGAGCTGCAATCGAGAGAAGTCCTCGCCGCTCCGTTCGACAGCATACATCTACGCTAGGGATTAAGTGACGAAGCTTACAAAGAATACTGCACGAATTACATTTCCATCCCTATAAGTTGCAGATTGTGCAACAATTACATGAACGAGACCCAGCGTCACGTATGGAGTTTAGTAGGCAGATATTGGCTAAAATTAACAAGGACGCGAATTTAGTTGGTAACATATGGATATCAGACAAAGCCCATTTCCACCTGAACGGTTTCGTAAACAAACAGAATTTTCGTTATTGGGCCCAGGACAATTCTTGTGAGTTACAGCAGCGACCACTACATAGCAACAAGGTCACAATATGGTGTACTGTATCATGTCATGATGTTATCAGCCCTTATTTTTTTGCACGTGAGGATGGTAGTGCAGCGACAGTAACATCCGCTCGATATGTTGAAATGCTTCAAACATTCTTTACATCGAGACTGTACGAGCTTAATCTTAACATGGAAAACATGTGGTTTCAGCAGGACGGAGCCACGTCCCACACTGCTCGACATTCGATGGCAGCAGTTCGTCAATTGTTTGGAAGACGCATTATTTCACGTAACGATGACATTGAATGGCCTGCGAGATCCCCTGATCTTAGTGTGTGAGACTTCTTCCTGTGGGGGTATCTTAAAGGCAAGGTGTACCGTACACGACCTGCAACAATCCATGAATTGAAGGAGAACATTCAACAAGAAATCACTGCCATTCTCCAAGATTTACTACACCGCGCATTCCAGAGTTTTCATAACAGGCTGTTAGAGTATGAACGCCGAATGGGAGGACATCTTTCCGATGTCATCTTTAAAAAGTAAAGAGACACTTTTGGACATTTTGATTGTAAAAACATAAATGGCATGCTGCATACATGCACTTTCGTTAATAAATTACTAGTTTTATGAATTTATTCGTGGAAATGACGTTATTTCAAAATTTCCCGTTCCCCTGCGCCACCCTGTACTATATTTAGGGCTTCAAGTAATGAAACGTTGGTGTTCTCTACTTTGAAAATAGTATCCAAAAGAATTGAATAATTTTCGGAAATTTGCTCTATTTGAGTATGGATTTCGCCATTTGAAACCAGCCGCTGGCTTAATGAAATTGTTTAGGCTTCTTGCGGATTTAAATTTAAGTTAGAAGGTTTAATAATGTGTAAAAGTTTCTCATAATACAAAACAGCTTCAAGCCACGCTCCCTATCTCGTGTTTAAACTCGTGTGTGCGTTTTGGAGATTTAATAAAAACTTTTTGATAAACTCGTGTCTGCAGCCTTAGTGAATAAGCATAGTTTCTGCAATTATTCCCTATTAGAAGAATTGTTTGTAATCGCGTCTATAACAATTTAACCTTCAGTGAATAATCAATCACGTATTTTATTACGATTTCACAATCAGCATTACGTTTACAAAAGCAATACGTCGACCTTCAACGACCTAGTTATTTACTATCAATAATTTTACATAAATATAACATATAAAAGCGAGATCATATCTATATAATCGCAATCTTTCAAAGCTCTTATAAATTATTGCTTATTTGCAGTAGCATTTAATTTGTGAAATGAGTTGATTTCTCCTTGAATGTACAAGTAAGCGGATTTGAAAGCAATTGCAGATGTTTTTTTGTCTAGTTTTTTGCCACTATTGGCAGTGCTTAAATTTTAGTTACAAATGCCTGATACATATATATATATATATATATATATATATATATACAATGAAATTCCCCTTCGCAGACACCCCTTTTACACGGACACCTCCCTTAAACGGACAGTTTCTCATGGTCCCGACCGGCTCTCATATAATTTCCATTGTATTAACTCTTTCTTGGACGGACATTCTCTTGAACGGACGCTGACACGAGAAAATGTTCTCTTAACCGGACAAAAAATAAAATAAAAGGAAACGCCTTATCTTATTTTTATATCGAGAGTATTGTTATTGCATTTCTCAATCGCGCCGCGCGCCAATTTCGCTGGGATTTCCCCGAGTAAACCGGAGATTTACCGATTTTAATATTTCGGTACGAACGCGGCCTATGTCGTGCATTTCTGCCTCTTAGTGTACTTTCAGATATCCTCAAAAATAAGAATTTATCGAAATTGACGGATAATGAAAACCTTAATAATTTTTTGAACGTAGATGAAGATTTGTATGTTGAAGATCCAGATTCAGAACAAGAAATTGCAAATTCAGTTGAAATACAAGAACTTTCGGAAGATTCTGATGTCGATGAGGTTCCAGTGCCAACAGAAGCTATCCGAAATTATGGTAAAGTTATTACCCTGACCAAACAGCTCAAAAGTTTTGTCGAAAATGACAGAGATACAGAGTCTTTGGAACTTCTTTCTAAATTAGAAATACGATTTCAAGACGCCATTTTAAATAAAAAGAGAACACAAACAACAATATATGAAATTTTGCGTCCTTAAAGTGATTCATTTCATTGTTTTGTATTACATACTACATCTATGTATCTATGTACATATATTATACTTTGTGTATATCTAAAGGAAATAAACTATTTTTCTTAAGTTTAAAGTTTCTTATTTATTTTAAAAACATTTATATACATATACGATTTAAATGTCCCAGTTTCTTTAATATATTCATTTTTCGTTAAAACACGATTTTCGTTCTATCTACTGCATATTTCTTTTATACGGACTCCTCCTGAACGGACATCTTCAGTTGGTCCCGTTGGTGTCCGTTCAAGGGAGGTTTCACTGTAGTTCGTTTCACGATATAATGATCCAATTAAAGGGTTAAAACTAGTTAGTCAAGTGTAGTGTGTTTGGGAAGTACGAAATAAATTGACCTTATTTTATTTTGACGTGACCCATTTATAAATTCATCTTGGTTTAAATAAGTATAATGTGATTGTATAAATTAGTATTGAATTGTAATAAGCATTCACAGACATTAAATGATTTACAAGTATTTTATGCATATAACAGATATTCATAAACAGTAACAGCGTACGAAATGTGCACGGGAGTAACAATCAAAGTCACTTTCTTTGTGAAAGTGAGATAAGGGTGGCGTCTTGTAGTAAAACGTGAGTACTATTCATTTCATTGTTTTGTATTACATACTACATCTATGTACATACATATATTATACTTTGTACGTATATATCTTAAGTTTAAAGTTTCTTATTTATTTTAAAAACATTTATATACATATACGATTTAAATGTCCCAGTTTCTTTAATATATTCATTTTTCGTTAAAACACGATTTTTCTTGTATCTAGTACATATTTCTTTTATGCGGACATCCCTCCTGAACGGACATCTTCAGTTGGTTCCGTTAATGTCCGTTCAAGGGAGATTTCGTTGTATACATATACCGTTTGCTTGTTTATTGTAATAGAACAAGTTTATAAATGATGAAACTGGTAGCAAGCAGATGAATGCATGCATTCATAAAAGGTCATCACTGAGCTTTTTGCTTTTATTTCAAGAAATCGCTGGAATTAAGATTATAACACGAAGTATAGCATTATTATTATACCGACTTCGTGCAGGACTCATATTAAAGATATCTACTATATTTGCTGGCAAAATAGTAGCAGTCAAAGATCCTAACAAGATGAAAGCTTTAAGACACCTGAAAACGTTTTGTTGCTGTACATGCAGGCATATGTAACTTTTTTCTTGAAAATGTATGTTTGATATTTTCATCTAAATAGTGTACATCATCATCTACTAGTCATAAGAGTTATGATTCTATTTAGAAAAGATAGCCACGATCTACTAACACCTCCTATACCATTGTGGCTTTAACGTCATTAAATTGGTGTGGGTTGATGCAAAAAGTGATTGCAACTTCTTCAGTGGAAATGCTAACTAAATAGTAAACTAAACACAATGTTTATCTGTTGTATTAAAACTATATATTTTATCGCAATTTTCTAAACTTGTGGACACTAATCAATCGAAGCACTACCTTATCACAGTTAAAATTACTGATGACGTTTAACAATTCTACAAGGTCTCTGGAGTCACAGTTCCAGTTTAGATTAAAGATTCCAATTACTACTAAATATATTACATTTACAATGGATATTTAATAGAAGCTCAATAAAAATTCACAAAGTCCACTTCATTTTCTTTGAAGCTCGATCAATGCAGGCAAATATGTATATAAGTGTCATCGTTTAATTTTGTTCCAGGAATACAATATTCAAGATTCTGCTTAATGCTTGGTATATCAAAATTTTTTTGTGCCTAAGAACTAAACTCCACTTGTAATAATATAATAAAATGCTACTATGCTACGCGGCAATATAGTTTCATTCCTGGGAGATCTACTACAGCTAACCTTGCAGAGTTAGCCCAGTATAATTGTGCTGATGGACTCCAACAAGTGGATGTGTTATATACCGATTTTAGTACGGCATGTGAGGCTATCAATCACTAACCTATGATATCTAAGAAATTTTGGTTTTCCTGCAAGTGTAACACAATTGATCCACTGGAATTTAACTGATAGTTCATGCTATGTTCGCTACAATGGATATACATCTTCAATATTTACTGCTTCTTCTGGTGTATACCAAGGATCCAATTTGAGATCTCTTTTGTTCAATATTTATTTGAACGACCACCTGCAGGAGCTGGATTGCAGTGTACTTGTACATGCGGACTATCTTAAGATCTACAATATCATGCTACAGAACAGTTTGGATACTAGAATGGAGCTCCTTTGAATCTGGATAAATGTGCTGCCGTGAGCTACTTTAGATGTCGCAGGCTGTACAGTTATCAATATGCTGCGAATCAAACTATTATTCCTAGGCACTCATTTATGATGGACCTGGGCGAGCTGTTTGATACAAATACATCGTCTACAGAGCACATAGTGTCTGTGCAAAATTTTGCTATGAAACCCTTAGGATTTCTTATACGACTCTGTAGATTATTTAAGAACCTTACGTCACTAAATTCGTTATATCATTCTTTTGTCCGTATTAAATTAGAGTACGCCTTCGTACTCTGGTATACTCACTATCTTCATCTGCACATACTACTTGAAAGAGTGCAAAAACGATTTTTAAAATATATCTGCTTTAAATTCATGGCACTTCGATTAGACGCGATGTTGATTATACGAGACACGGCTTTGAATCACTATCGGATCGAAGGAAGAAATTTAGCAGCCATCTTCTATTTAAACTGATTGACCACACCATTAATTAATTTTGTGGTACCTTACTACGATACGAGACCTCATCATATAAAAGAAATGTTCTGCTTAAAGCACCCATTACGCATATGACTAGAAATGTAAATGGATTATTTGGGGATATTTTTTGTTGAAGTGCCTATATGGTTCTTGCTTCTTAGTGTCACCGAGCTATTATTTGATTCATGATTCAATTGTATCATTTTTCTAATTTTAATTTATTGCTCCACTGTATATACTACACTAGGGTGACAGAATAAAGTAGACACCAGGTAAAGCAGTATAAATATGTAAACAGCTAAATTCTAAGAACGAATTAAGAACTTTCTCTTGACATTAGGGTAGGAGTAGATGTATCGGAAGGAATTCGTCATAGTTTAGTATCGTTACAACTATGCCTCGCTTACAAGGTTCGAATGATATTAGCGACTTCACCCGGGCTCGCATCGTTGGCCAGAGTGAACGCGGCGCTTCGCAACGTGAAATAAGTAAATTTTAAATATTCCGTTATCCACAGTTAACCGTGTGATTACACAATTTAAACGCAAGGAAAAAACAACAGTGGAGCCGAGACCAGGTCGTGCCGGACCTTCTGAAAGAAGTAAAAGGGTGCTTGTGCGCGAAGTGTTAAGAGAACCGCGAAAAAGTACAGCTGAGCTTGCGGCAACTTCACAGAAAAGTCACCGCACCGTTCTGCGATACCTCTATAGTGTGGGAATGTATAAAAGGGTGGCAAAGAAAAAACCTCTCCTTACGGCGTTTCAAAAACGGCGCCGAATGGCTTGGGCAATCGAAATGCGAACGAAGCCCGAAGAGTTTTGGCGGTCTGTCATTTCTTCAGACGAAAGCAGATACTGCCAATTCAGCGCTAGTGGTCGTACGTGGGTATGGAGACGTTCGTCGCAGCAACAAGGACGACAAATTTTTGCATCAGACGGTGAAATACGGCGGTGTGAACATCATGGTGTGGGGCGCGATGTGGTATGGTGGAAGATCGCAATTAGTAATCTGCGACGGAAATATAAATGCGGCAAAATATATCCAAATATTAACAGAAGGACTACTACCGATATTCGACAACGCCATTTTATCTAAAGAAGACGCCACTTTTATGGAGGATGGAGCACCCTGCCACAAAGCAAGAACAACAACCACATGGAAAGAGGAACAGGGGATTCGGATTTTACCATGGCCAGGCCAATCACCAGACATGAATCCGATAGAGAATGTTTGGCACATAATCCAGACAAAAATGGCGAAACGACCCCAAAAACCTAGCAATAAGGAAGAACTCGTGGCAGCTGTTACAGAAGAGTGGTTAAATATTCCAGAAGACACCATTAATCATTTAATAGATTCTATGCCACACGACGACTCGCAGCACTTCACGCAAGTAAAGGTGTATCGACAAAATATTAGTCTAATTTAAAAATTTTAAAATATTTTGTATATATAACGAGAATAGAATCTTTATTTAATTAGTAGGTGTCTATTTTATTCTGTCATCTTAGTATATATTATGTAATATTACTGTCACATTGTTTTGATTACTAGAGTGTAATACATATATTATTTTCATCCAAACAAATCCATTTAGGTTAGTTGTGCTTGCCTCTGAAAACTTATTCAATATATTTTTTGATCAATGCTCAGACATTAATCGAAATAATTACATTTAAAAGCTTCGAATCGGATACAATTTTAGATGAAAGATACACACGTCCTAATGTAATTGGTACAACACGAAAGTTTCGATGAAGCGAACAACCAGCTTCGTTTTCCGTTCGGTTTGGGACTTTTACCTGGCCGGAGATGGATACTGGGAAAATAGATTTTCTTTTTATACTTTCTAATATAAATTGGTACATTCGGAGTTCGTGTGTATTCCGCTGGGACCGGGCCGACGGGGGATCTTCGGGAAACAAATGGATTGAATGCAATTTCGTGTTTTCGTCCCGATTCTGACTGATGCCCGCACGATGGATCCATTATCTCGCTACCCAGGCTTACCCTCTACCTTGACGTAATCACATGTCAATCAGACCGTTTATTAACCGAGTAAGTAGACGTGATGCGTCTACGATGCCGGATATACCGGTTCGTATGTTGTTTGAGCTTTTGTGTGATTTCACCAGATGTGCTGCTTGAATGATACCAAACGAAATTTTCTCTCTTTTTGTGTGTATGGTTCTTGGTAAAGTCAAGTAAAGCTACCCCTGATACTTATACGACAAGTGAAATTCAGTTTCTTTAAATTTATAAGTAGAAACGTCTACGTTTTCACATTGTCTGCAATAAGAAAAATGTATTGTATAATTCTGTATTATGCTGCCAGAGAACAGCGTCATCTGTATCAGCGATGACGCAGGATAAGATAGAGTTGTGAGTAATCATCCACATACAAATATAATAGTAATGGTGCAAGGTTAGAGCTTTGAGGTACGCCAGATAACATACCAGGTGTAAGCATAACTTTTTTCCGGTTCTTTGCTGAAAAGAAACACATAATCTTCAAGAAAATGTTTCAAGACAGTTAAAATGCGATGTAGAAAGTATCCGCAAGAACTGCTATGGACTAGTGGAGGGAAGTGAAACATTATAAAATAATTCGATGTCCCTCCACGTTCTTCTCCGCATTGCACAGTAATCTGCCCCCCTTTCCCGAGACTAGTAAACCCTGTAAAAACCAATGCCAACAGCGCCACCCTATATATTCGCAATTCGTTTATATGTCAGCAGTAACATCTTGTAAGTAAAAAGAATATAGAAAACAAAAAAGCTGTGCAATAGAATACGATTCATTGAAATAAATACGTTCACAAGTTATTGGCAACTTTTCAGTTAAAATTTCCGCACTGTATTAAACACAGGTTCTTTCTTCTTTGACCTTGATACGTTCTAAATTATAAAGTCGACGAATCTCCGTAGTGTACTCGAAGCAACACATCCGTAGATGAAATGTTACGATGATCGACAACTCGCATGGTTCTCAGTCGCTTTAATTTACGCAAATCCTCGCACAGTTTTAATTAAAATTGTCATTCGATGAAATCTGTTTTACACGTAAACTCCATCAACGGCTTTAGTAAACTGATCCAGTTAATTATGGTTACTCTGACCTCCGATAATTTCTCATTTATGGCGAGGATAAACACGGGGAAAAAAGAGAAACAGAAATAATGATATCAGAGGGATAAATGGAAAGGACAGTCATTACGGTGCACACTGATGAACTTGGAAATGAAACGGGCTAACGTCGAAGTAATATTACAGTCCGTCCGTATGACTGTAATGGCAATGTTGTAAAAAAAACTTTCAAATGGGGAATATTTAAATTTTATGTTGACTATGAATGTTATAGTTGTGCGTTTTATTTCGTCAAATTTGATTCCATTAAACTACGATAAAAGTGCGAAATCGTGAATATTTTCAACTAATTTCCTCTTTATATACAGAGGCTTTCAAAAATCATTAAATTTAACGGCAGATTAAATAAAATGGGGGATAATCATATGAAAATTTATACACCGTGTTTATTCATTATATTTAATCTAGAAATTAATGACATAGGTATATACACTATTGCTCATAAGTTTAAGAGCATTTTTAGAAATCTGTATTCACTATACACACACAGCTAAATGATGAGTGTGTAAAAAGTCTACGCCAATGTTAACTACTGTAGTCTGGCACAACTTCGGCACTTTTCTTACTACTTTAATTAAAGCTTGATCCACTCAGAATGAAAAAAGAAGAAGATAAATGTTTTATTTAACTTTATGTCTAATTCGTCTCATAGTTTCTCCGTAAGATCGAGGTTCAATGATTGTGGTGGCTAGGCTAAGTTTTTGACGAATACTCTTCATTTATTCTATTGTTATAGTAATCCATAGTAGTCCATTCCAATAAAAACTCTTGTCGTAACTTGTGCCATTTTCAGTTGCATTAGTTATCAATTTGACAGGGTATTTGTTCAGATGCATAGTTGGCAGGAATTTGTATTAACAGTTTCAATAAGAAGTTAAGACATAATTATAATATCAAAGGTTACTTTGAGGTAAAATTTATTTGAGCCCATGCTATAATAACACACGGGCTGAAAAGTCCCGGACCTAACAGACAAATGACGCTAGTTTTATTGCAGTCACCTTTCTCTCAGTTAGTACTAACCTTCAAAAGACAGCTGTTAAAATTTCATGATATTTTATTCATTAGTTTGTGAGTTATTGTGCTAAGAGTCACGCTACTTTTGTTATTTTCAAAACAATGGATCAAAAACAATTTCGTGTTTTAATTTTACACTGCTTCTTGATAGGAAAAAATACCGTCCAAGCGAAGCAATGGTTTGAAAAGTGTTATGGGGACTCCGCTCCATCAGAAATAACAATAAAACGTTGGTTTGCTGACTTTAAACGTGATCGTAGAGACACCGATGATGCAGAACGCAGTGGACGTCCAAATGAGGCAGTAACACCAGAAAACATCAAAAAAATCCACAAAATCGTTTTGAATGATCGAAAAGTGAAGTTGCGTGAGTTAGCTGACATCGTAAAGTTATGAAAAGAACGTATTGGCTTTATATTGCATGAACATTTCACTATGAGAAAGCTCTGTTCAGAGTGGGTGCCGCGTTTGCTCACTCTTGACCAAAAACAAGAAGGTGTTGATGATTCTGAGTAGTGTTTGGCCATGTTTAAACGTAACAAACCGGAATTTTTGCGTCGATATGTGACAATGGATGAAACATGAATCCATCACTTCACTAGGGAATCAAAACGATCATCATCTGAGTGGACAGCAACTGGTAAACCTCGTCCAAAGCGCCCGAAAGCACAACACTCGGCTTGAAAGGTTATGGCATCGGTATTTTGGGATGTGCGTAGTGTAATATTCATCGACTATCTTGAGAAAGGAAATACCATCAACAGTGAATATTATATAGCGTTATTGGAGCGTTTGAAGGCCGAAATTGCAAAGAAACGACCGCATATGGCAAAGAAAAAAATTGTTTCATCAAGACAACGCACCGTGTCACAAGTCAATCAAAACAATGGCAAAACTACATGAATTGAACTTCGAATTGCTCCCACATCCACCGTATTCGCCAGATTTGGCTCCCAGCGACTACTGGCTGTTTGCAAACCTCAAAAAATGCTCGCCGGTAAGAAATTTCGCACGAATGAAGAGGTTATCCGTGAAACTGAGGCCTATTCTGAGGAAAAAGATAAATCGTTCTACAAAAGTGGTAGTGAAATGTTAGAGCGTTTGTAGATATCCTAAATGTGATTCTTATGCTGCCACTATGCTAATATTTCATACATATATATATATACATAAAAGTTATACAACTCTCCTTGTCTAACATGGAATATATAGTTATTATTATTATTGTTACTAATACAGACTTCTTCCTAAGAGGGTTTTAGACTTATGAACGATAGTTTACACTATCATTTTTTAGCCTGGGGCATCGCGGTGATATTAAACGAGGGTTGCGAGAATAGCCTAACGCTATAATATTTTTGTAGTTTATAACACTCGTGATTCGATTTGTGGTTCCTCTAATGCACCATTTCTTAACCTGAGAGTTCCAATCTCCGAGGAGGTTGTGATGATATTAAACGGCGGTCGCGAAAAAGCTTTCAATCCTTTTGTGGTATTCTTTGTCGGCTATTTGGACTTGTATTTTGATTAAGGACCTTAATCGTGAAAACTCTCTTCAAATCAGGAGAATCGAGTGATATGAGGTTTGTCGCGGCCCGGGAACGTATTTGCACACTAAAGTTTGGCCCACAACATGTCAAAGGTTGCCCATACTTGGTCTGCACTATGCAAGTCCTATGCAAACTATAAGAAATATAGGAGACTATGCTTTTGTAGGAAAATGGACGAGGCAAACTGAAATTGCTATAGCTTTTGATGTGTAACCTGTGCTAAAAACGAATCCCATTTTTAAGGCACATTATAAATCCGAAAAATGTTTTTTTTTAGAAAGCCCGATTAGCTATTACTTCAGAAGACATCAATACAGTTCGAAATACTATAATATTTGATGTGAAACACATCGTATTCAGAAAGAAATTCAAATCAAATGGGTGTGAAGTCAAAATGTAAAAATGTTTTATGGATCACACATACCAAAAATATTGTAATGGGGAAATATTAAATCCGGATTAAGAAGACGCGGTAACCAATGTATGTAATCGTTACCCATTACTTTTAAATAAAATGTTCGTATCAAATTCAATCTATAAACATCATCAGTCAACAATAAAAAATATTGAGATTACACATTAGAAGCGAGAAATAGGTTAGCATGAGAGCTTAAAAGACCTTAAACACTTCTTTATAACATAAAGCTAGTACTTTATCACTAGCATGCTGCACTGTAAGGCGTATATAGACGTTGTATTTGTTGCGTCGACAAATTGAGTTTATACAACGTTTTATTTCTTCAAAAATAGCGGTTAGTCGAACAAAGGTGTTCCGAGCGTGTGTTTTTATTTTTCCAATGCGTACTGCGGAATTCTTAAAGGCTCGTTGCTCTGCCTATAAACAGGTTTTTATGAATGTCGATCTCCTCGGACGGCGGTGAGTGCAGTTTATGACGCCGAAGGCAACAACCAATCATTAGCTTCATAAAACTTATAAACTGCTTCCAGATATTGTCGGATACAGAAGTCGTCGGTTGTTAGGGGCGCCATATAAACTTAGGCGGTCAAATGCGCTGCGAAAACATGGCCGGAAAGGTCTTCCTCGCTTGTTTATTGGGCTCTGTTCTTTCGAAGCTTCATAATTTTTCCTCGCCTGGTCATTGGGGTTGGTATACTCTTGGGAGTTTTCCTATTGCTTTAACAGTATGTAATAGGGGAAAATCAGTATTTTCCTTAAAGCAAATAAAAGAAGAAGCACTTTTTTATGTACTTTTGTAGAATAAATCAGAAATTGAATTATAAAAGTCCCATCACGTTATAATTCAAAAATTTTTCTATTTTTTTATATGAAAGATACATTACCTGCCATAAGTATTTACCCACGTGCATAACTGGAGATTATTAAAAGAAACTATTTACAACAATTGTTATTGCACATAGCAAACATAGTTAAAGGGTTAGCTTCGGTGAGAGACCACAAAGACAGGGCAAATCTAAATATCTCTCACAATTTAAAGAATCTCTTAGGGAATCCCAAAGATAAACCGGAGATGATAAAAAGGTCTGGAATATATCAAATCGCATGCAATGATTGTGACAAAGTTTATATTGGACAAACAAAAAGGAGTATCGAAACGAGGTTCAAAGAACATATTAGACACTATCGTTTCGACAAACCAGATCTATCAAGCATAGCAGAGCATATGGTAAAATCCGGACATAAGATTGATTTGAAAAATCTGACACTACTTAAAAACGTAAAGTCGTATAGAGAATTAGACGCGTACGAAACGATATGTATGAAAAAGAACGGAAACTTACTGAACAGAGAACCACCCCCAATTCCACACTCGAGTTTGATTGATTTATTAACATAGGCCCTGTTAAAGATACGGTTCTCTTTCGGTCCATCCTGTCCCGAAAAAGGCATTAGACCACCGAGTAGATTGTAGATAGTCATATGTTTTTGTAATTTTAGAGCCTGCGTAGAAAATAATTTGCGTGTGTGATACAGCTTTTACTTTCAGTCCGTAACACGGTTGACAATGAGAACCCACGTGCTCTCGAAACGCTGCGTTCCGCATAATTAATAAATTTGTGTGAGTGGAGTTTACTGCTATACCTGTGAATTGTACATCCACACAGTCCTTGCAATCGTCACAGGTACCATTGCTTCATATTATCATGGGATCATAAATACATACTATAATTTTTGTTAATTTACCAGATACAAATCGATGGATTCCTGTCCCAAATACGTACGTAATAGCGTTAAAGTTTCCGCATCCTCGTGCATACAAAACATTATTCTTTATTGACTGAAACTATGCGAGACGCGATTAGCTCCAGGATATAAATCACTAACTGTAATCAGTAGTTTCCTTCTAATTTACTGCAGTGGACCTCGAATGCGAACGCTATAAACACGCACCGGGGCGCGTTTTGTTTTGCGCCCGTTTAGATTTTGATTCGGGGAAAAAAAAGGACAAATAGTTTAACTATAAATCGTCGAATGATGAATGTTTATTATAGCAGGAAGTCCGGAGAAGACTTGTTTTGCTGCTATAAATTGGAGATCGAAATTTATGCTTTCGATTGGATTAATATTTTTTTGGTATTAGTTGCTTGCAATTCGCAGCGACCAATATCCTACGACTTCGACTAGATTGGAATTGGACCGTAATTCTGGTAGAGTTGCTCGAGTGCAGTATTTCTCTATTTATTATTGATAAGAGATAATTTATATAAGTACAAAGATACAACATTAATGAGACGTAATTGAATTTTTAATTTGTATGTATATACGAACTTCAAGACGCTTCTCCTTAAGTATCTAAAATTTTACGGTTCTGATAAGTAGTGAAGATTTGTAATTTCAAGTTGTCTGAAATGAAAACACTATCTATTGGATATTATTTTGTGGCTGCATAGCGCCACCTACCGTTTCTCTAAAAAGTATTTCAAAGCGCCAAATCTAAATCCAGATTTCAAATCATGTATACACTACCGCTCAAAAGTGTTTAGACACCCCTGTTTTCATGGATTATTCATATAGTATTATGTTTACTAAAAAAACATTATAATAAAATGAAATACGTATTTAAAATGTAGTTCAGTAAGATAGACACCCATTATATCGCATAAGGTTTACTATCATTTACCTGCACTTGGTCGGATTACCATAAACTGTTTATTGCGGTGCAATTACAATAACAATCCGTCTGAATTTACTGGGTAAATTTAGTCATCCGTTAGATTGTAGGTAATAATGTTTAAATTAACTTCCTAGAAGATTATAGTGAAATCTGTAACCTATGGTCAGTTGCAGTGTAGTATTTACTCTATTCACGTCGTAAGCGAAATATCGTCTGACAATTTTTTAAAATGCCTTCGTGAAGAGAAATTAGTACGGAAACACGTGCGCTTATAATAGCTTACCATAAAAGTGGCATAAGTAATCGACAAATTGCCAAAAAAATGAAAATACACCACGCTACGGTTGACTATAACGTAAAAAATATCGGGAAACTGGCAGTTTTCTTAATAAAAGACGGAGTGGAAGGCCAAAAGCGACAATATCTGCAGATGATCGCAGAATAGTGGTTACCAGCAAGTTAAATAGACGCAAAACAGCCCCGGAAATCACCGCAGAATTAAATGTTGGTCGCCAAAAACTAGTCAGTGTTTCTACAGTCAAACGTCGCCTACAGAAAGCCGGGCTCAATGGACGTATTGCGATGAAAAAGCCATTACTACGCAAACAAAACAAGCAAAAGCGACTTAAATGGGCTCATGAACACCAACACTGGACCGTAGAAGAGTGGAACAACGTCGTATGGACGGATGACTCCAACTTTGAGCTGTTCGGAACCCGAAGACGCATATTCGTAAGAAGATCTGTGGGTGAACGTGCCAGAGAAGAGTGTATTGCTGCTACCGTGAAGCATGGTGGAAGTTCTATAATCATTTGGGGCTTTTGCTGGCACTAGTGTATGGGATATTGTGAAAATTGATGGTCTATTAAAAAAAGAAGGCTACCGCGAAATTTTGGAGAACCACGCGATACCTTCCGGAATTCGACTTTTTGGTCAAAATTTTACCTTCCTGCAAGATAATGACCCAAAATATTCCTCTAAATTATGTAAAGACTATTTACGCCATTTAGAAGAGGAAGGAACTCCCAAAATTATGGAATGGCCTCCCTAGAGCCCCGACTTGAATCCAATCGAGTTACTATGGGAAGAACTAGATCGGGAAGTACGGAAATCGGCTGCAACAGCAGCTATTGACGTGTGGAACAAATGCAATCGAGTTGGACCTCAATAACGCAAGAAACTCTGGTAAAACTTATTGCGAGAATGCCTCGATTGTGTGCTGCAATTATTAAATCAAGAGGAAGTCACATAGATGAAAGCAAAATTTAAATTAAACGTTTTAATTTTCACATTTATTTAATATATTTTTATTTATGTACGTGTATCTGTACATAAAAAATAAATATTATTAACATTTTTGCTGCGTTTTTATACATTTTTGCTGCTAAACACTTTTGAGCGGTAGTGTATATAATATATTCTGCAAGTTCTATTGCAACAAATATTCTTCTTGCTATCTGCTCCATATGTAGCGAATATAGCAAGAAGAATATCTGTTACACAATACAACATGTATGCCGAAATAAGTATGCCAAAATAGAACTGCTGTCACAATATTCTTGGAAAGCATTGTATTCCCATCATAACAAACCAGAATTGTAAAACAAATAACAACAAATTTTCGAAATTTATTGCATTTTAATGGTAATAAATAATAAAATGTAATAAAAACATTCACAATGTAAACAGTAATGCATTTCATTTGTAAAATCTTTCTATACTTCGCACTTATATACGAAAATTAGGTAGAAGTAAATTACGTACAAAAAGTGGAATAGAAACGTTCACGAAAAACGTAAAAACGTAAAACATTCAACAAACTTAAGCGTTAAAACTGCGACTAAATCACAAAAACGAAACGAATAATTGATAACCATGTGTAATAATAGAAACATACACAACAACATTTCTAACGGAATGGTAATATCTGGGTAATATTTAAGAACGCGCTTGCGTCTTTGTCTGTATAATTCGATTCTTGCGCTCTCTACCAAATATCTATGAACGAATGAAAAAAGAAAAAGAGGATCAAGGTTAGAAATATAAGATCACTCCCCATGGTGTTGCTCAAAACCTTGTAGCGAACTTTGGAATCGCTTTTTGGAAGTTGGGTTAACCAATGCTATCAGGAGACAATCGATATCTGTTGCAATTGGTACGCAGAGACCGTACTCTTAATGCAACCCAGATTCGAAGATGTCGAACGTAGCCGAGAAAATAAAACACAATTTTGCAAAGATTTCCAGTATATTTAACACAACGTCATATATGGCATGCTTCGCAGTAGTAACAGAACATCTGATAAAGCTACAGTGATACGTGAAACATGTCATACAATACGTTGTGTTAAATATACTGGAAATATTTGCAAAATTGTGTTTTACTTTCTTGTTTATGCTCAATATGGATTGCCAACAAGCATCGGCAGACTCAATCGAAATTCTGGAAGGTTAATATCAACGCAAGCAGTAAGAAATCGTTTGAATACCTATGGCTTATACGCTTGAAAACCCTTAGTTTGAATAAAAGAGTCCGTAAAATATAAATTAATGAGTATATCATTTGAGGTTATAATGAATGGGAGTGAGTATTATCAGTGACGAAGTCAGATTTATGCTGTAGACGAATATTAGACGTATTCTGATTTATGCTGTAGACGAATATTAGACGTATTCTGATTTGACTCCGGCCATGCAATAAAGTTCAATTTAACTCGAAAATGTTTTAGTAGGGGGATGGTGAGTGTAATGGGTATGTAGCGGCATAAGCATTGGAGGCTACAACGATTTCTAGTATATGGGCAATCTTTTCATGAATGATTAAGTTAAGTTTAAGTGGTAGTCTAATGGAACCGGTTTATGATACTTTTGGAAGACATGTTATTGCACGAAATATGTCACCGAGAACAGAATTATAAATTGGCAGGAAATTTTTCACGCTCTAATTCAGTCCATGCCGTCAAAATTACAAGCGATTTTAACTGTTCGTGGGAACCATACGGCTTACTAATATCTACTTTTTTGTAAAATTGCATATTTCCGCGTTTTACATTTTCCTAACACAAATACAACAAAGATAATAATGTCTTCAGATACTTGCTTAGAGTAGAGTTTATTAGATTTTCCGTTATATTAGGCTTGATCTTAGTCAATTCTTCCGTTAAAGTAGTTTTTAGTTGTTCCTTATTCTTTATTTCGTGCAAACAAACTTGTTGATCTAGTAACACATGGGCTGAAAAGTACCGGGCCTAACAAAGGTTCAAAATTAGCTTCAATCATCAACGTAATCTTCATCAAGAGCAACGCAATCATTCCAGCGCCGCGCTTACATTTCAATACCACTTTTGTAGAACGATTTATCTTTTGCCTCAAAATAGGCCTCAGTTTCAGCGATAACCTCTTCATTCGTGCGAAATTTCTTATCGGCGGGCATTTTTTTGAGGTTTGCGAACAGCCAGTAGTCGCAGGCAGCCAAATCTGGCGAATACGGTGGATGTGGGAGCAATTCGAAGTTCAATTCATGTAGTTTTGCCATTGTTTGGATTGACTTGTGACGGTGCGTTGTCTTGATGAAACAACATTTTTTTTCTTTGCCATATGCGGTCGTTTCTTTGCAATTTCGGCCTTCAAACGCTCCAATAACGCTATATAATATTCACTGTTGATGGTATTTTCTTTCTCAAGATAGTCGATGAATATTACACCATGCACATCCCAAAATACCGAGGCCATAACCTTTCCAGCCGATTGTTGTGCTTTCGGGCGCTTTGGACGAGATTCACCAGTTGCTGTCCACTCAGATGACGATCGTTTTGATTCCGGAGTGAAGTGATGGATCCATGTTTCATCCATCGTCACATATCGACGCAAAAATTCCGGTTTATTACGTTTAAACATGGCCAAACACTGCTCAGAATCATCAACACCTTCTTGTTTTTGGTCAACAGTGAGCAGACGCGGCACCCACCTTGAACAGGAGCTTTCTCATAGTCAAGTGCTCATGCAATATAAAGCCAATACGTTCTTTTGATATCTTTACGACGTCAGCTAACTCACGCAACTTCACTTTTCGATCATTCAAAACGATTTTGTAGATTTTTTTGATGTTTTCTGGTGTTACCGCCTCATTTGGACGTCCACTGCGTTCTGCATCATCGGTGTCTCTACGACCACGTTTGAAGTCAGCAACCCAACGTTTTATTGTTGTTTCTGATGGAGCGGAGTCCCTATAATACTTTTCAATCCATTGCTTCGCTTGAACGGTATTTTTTCCCATCAAGAAGTAGTGTAAAATTAAAACACGAAATTGTTTTTGATCCATTGTTTTGAAAATAACAAAAGTAGCGTGACTCTTAGCACAATAACTCACAAACTAATGAATAGAATATCATGAAATTTTAACAGCTGTCTTTTAAAGGTTAGTATTAACTGAGAGAAAGGTGACTGTAATAAAACTAGCGTCATCTATGTGTTAGGCCCGGGACTTTTCAGCCCATGTGTTATATTCCACTAATTCTCAATAGGGTTCAAGTCCGGTGATTGGGACATGTTTGCAGCATATAGTAGAGTAAGCATTCCCTCACAATCATGCTGAAAATTAAAGCGACCATCTACATAGATTTAACTTTTCTTTACTTTGCTTCGAATTTGTTCTATATGTTCAAATATCCATGTCTATCCATTACACCTTGAATAAGAGATAAATTCCCTACGCCATTTGCAGCAGAACATTCCCCACCACAATAACACTGCCACCGCCCCTTTCACTGTAGCTTGCAAATTATAGCTTTTAAAAGGTTCTCCTTGTTTTTTGAATATTCATTTCTTACCATCTGAGCCAGTAACTATAAATTTGCTTTCGCCAGAAAAAATAACAGGTTTCCAAAATTCTGCAGGTTGATAAATATAGCTTTTGGCAAATTCCAATCGTTTGCGTCGGTGGACTTTGATCACAAAGGGATGTCTTTAGGCAGTACGGGGGTTTACTACTCACGTTTTCTTGAAACATTTGTTCTATAGGGATGTACACAGTAACATTATAAAGGGCCACTGCTAATTTGGGCGCTCTATCAAAAGGATTGTTTTTAATTTCTTTGGTTATAAAATTTCCATCCCTTGCCGCTAACTTTCTTGGGTATAAACTATTGTTGATTTCATAATAAGAATGGTGCTCAATTGAAGTTTGAAGAAAACAAAAAAATATGTGAACGAATAAAAATAAAAAAAAATTCTTGGTGACAGTGTTTGGTTGGGTGCTGTTTTGATAAGATAGGAGAAGAATTTTGTAGAGAAGATAATATATTTTAATTAAATTTCCAGCGTCTGCTTTTATAAAATTAATAATGGTTTAACATAAAATCTTCACTTTTGAAAAGAAACAAAGCTTAAGGAAACATTCGCAAAGCACTATGAAAAAATCTTACAATTTCAAAGCTGTATCTAGACGATCTCTTATTATTTCGTCGAATAAGGTTTTACACAACGTTTCACGCTAAAGCAAATTGAAGAGCCCTTACGATTTCATCGAATTAACATCCAATTTTTTACAATTTTTAGCTACATTTTCTCGATTAAAAAGAAAACCTTCCTCCTTCTGCGACCATCGCAGACGAGACGGAAAATTCCTCTTTTTGCGAGCCGAGAATGACAATCCGCGTTCGCTGTCGCATCGTCATTGAAGATGCCAATTTACCGAACGTCTCCCGGTGAGTTCGTTCGTTCGAAGTTTACGATTCTTCACATTGTGAAGGGTCCTCGAGAGTACGCGACCTGTCCAATATAGTAATGCAACCGCTACGCTGATGGATAAAAAAAAATCAACAGAGACACGCGGAGTCTGTGTGGTCCATATATACATGTACAATGTGAGGCAATTGGAATGACCGGTCTAAGTTACAATCTAAACACTGTTCAGCTATTATACGTATTTTCCATTTTCATATGTACATATTCTTTACCGGCTTAATTATTTTGTTGAATTGTATTGAACATTTGAGTGTTTTAGAGGTAGTTTTTTTAAAATTTGGTGTGAATATTTTTCTTGGTTCCGGCACGACAGGAAATGCCTCCCACTTATTTTTGGGATACTCAGACAGTCGTCTTTAAGAGAACGACCTACACTCATTGCATCATCGCTCACAAACATCAACAGTTGGTCAGTTGACATTTTTTTTTAGCATATGTAGCAATACCTTCATAATTGCTTCGCTAGTGCACTTTCCTAATCTTTTGCTAGCTAATATGTTAATAATGGGAAATATTGCTTTAATACGATCTAGAACACTTACTATAATATTCTGTTTATCTTTCAGTGCAGCTTTTATCAAGTTTTCGATGTTATTACGCACAGTTGGCATATGGTAGCTTCCAGTTGGGATTCTACTTATTCCCAAAGTCATAAAACGCTTGCTTGTCGACTAGATCACGTGTCAAATCACAGGCGATTATCATTAACAGCAAATCAAACATATATTGCGTTGTAGGTCGTACACTATTTTTCTTATTTTGGTGTTGTATGTTACACTGTTTATATGATTTCCACTATCGGATTTCTCCCAGCACATCACTCTTAGCACCACTTTACCCAATGTTTTCGTTTTTTCCTTTCAATGCGTCCGTTATAGTTTAATAATTATACGTCCTCGTTATATAAAGATTTGCTGGGTACTGACTTATAATTCTACGCTTGATCTGTTTTATTATATTATATTGGTGTGGGCTATGCGTACTCAATACGAACCTGGTCCATGGGAAGACGTCCACACAAGTATTAACATGGTTATCTTAATAAATACAAATGCGATAGAAGGTAATAATTATATAATAATTATACGTCCTCGTTATATAAAGATTTGCTGGGTACTGACTTATAATTCTACGCTTGATCTGTTTTATTATATTATATTATATTGGTGTGGGCTACGCGTACTCAATACGAACCTGGTCCATGGGAAGACGTCCACACAAGTATTAACATGGTTATCTTAATAAATACAAATGCGATAGAAGGTAATAATTATATAATAATTTAAAACCAAGATACCTTTGGGCATTTTATTGTGGTAATTTGTCAAGTTAT
Source organism: Trypoxylus dichotomus (assembly GCA_023509865.1). Taxonomy (NCBI): domain Eukaryota; kingdom Metazoa; phylum Arthropoda; class Insecta; order Coleoptera; family Scarabaeidae; genus Trypoxylus; species Trypoxylus dichotomus. The sequence continues at coordinate 45,907,785 of CM042081.1, forward strand.
TGTTGACGAAATTTTTTAGTGTCCGTCGTTAATTGCCATGGCAGTAAACCTATAGAAATTGATATCACCACGATGCGTGGATGCAGTTACCGTCAAAGTTCTTTTAAAAGGATCCAATCTTTGTGGATCGCTGAAAGTCCATGGTGTGTCGTACAATTCAAAATTATGAGGAATTTTACCAAGCAAGGGATTTACCAAGAAGTGAATGTCCTAGGACAACAACCTATGAAGACACCAGTCTGAATGTTTTACTAAGAGTTCGGAAAAATTGGGCAGTTTGGTTGAACTTACGAGATCCCCCAAAGGATTCTTCGAAAACATAGTTACCATCCTTATAAAATCAAACTCCGCCAAACACTTTCTGAATGCGAGTTTTAGAAACGAATTGAATTACGAAATTAATTTGAAATTGTACCTTAATAGGACTTTACCCACTCCAAAATTAAGTAGTTTAGCCGTAATATTTTCCGTCGAATAATACGAATAACCCCGAATAGTATTATTATTAATTACCCAAAAGCATACAGCTTATTACAGGATAATCGTATCATGATAACCATTATAAAACTAGAAAATGTGTAGTACGAAAAGAGAACAACAGCAACGAAAATATAAAAATTCCTTAAACAACAAAAAATTGCTCAAATAAAGGTTGACTCGAAGCGTTGATAGTAATGTTAAACAAATCAAATCTAGATGCAAATATATTAACACTGCTACATATTTACATAATTAGTGACTGAGAATGGTGGCGCGTGTTGTCCATGGGAAGATAAAAAGTTAATCTATTGCTACTGTTAAGCCTCGGTATGTAAAAATTCAAAAGGCACAGCAGATCCTGAACTCGTAGATCACCATTTAAAATCTTACGTGCAAAAATTATTTGTAATGCAACACGACGATCCCCTAAAGAAATAAATGTAAATTCTTTTAAAAGGTTAGGATATAAATAGCCATGCTGCAAGAAAACGTGGTGTTTCCGGATATATAAGGTTTTAAAAAATTTACGCTGTAGCATCCCAACTAAATTCATATATTCATGATATGATACCAATACAGTATCTTTACATTTCTTAACCACCAACGTTGTCCGATAACTTTCGAAATTAACTAGATTTTGGAGGGTATCATTGAAAATTAACTGTTAAAGTTAATGCATATTGTTAAATTTATTTTAGAAGTTTGTATGGCATTAGCTCTTCAAATGTTGTAAATACATACGCAAATTGAACATCTTCTTTCATTGCTTAAACTATTGGTTATACAGGATGTCCATGAAATAAAATAAGAAATTATAAAAAATGGAGAGATCTAATTTTCTTGGACTTAAATCCAAAATATTTTGCGAAAATTCCATTAAAATTATTTGAAATAAAAATTCTTAAATATTCACAGTTGGCGTTGGCATGCTATTCAACTTTTAGCATTTCATTTGAAAGGTAGACGGTGTAGTGAATGCAGTTTGCGTCTATGTATGCGAATTTGGTTGGATGGATGTATTATTTATACAATTCACAGGTATAGCAGTAAACTCCACTCACACAAATTAATTAATTATGCGGAACGCAGCGTTTCGAGAGCACGTGGGCTCCCATTGTCAACCGTGTTACCGACTGTTCAATCGCTGCGTTCCGCATAATTAATTAATTTGTGTGAGTGGAGTTTACTGCTATACCTGTGAATTGTACATCCACACAGTCCTTGCAATCGTCATTTTATTATTTATACACATATGCATCCATAAGCGGCATATATTACAATTTCCTAGAGTTTTTTTTTTAATTCTGACGTTCCCGTCGTAATTGATTCAAAATGTTTTGGAGCTATGTTCTATGTAATTACACCTTTTCTTTTTCCGTATCTTGTTACTTTATTTCAAAGACACCCTGTATATTTGAATGTAGTAAATTTCATTCCAAAAATGCAGTTCGAAATGTTAATATCCCTAACTCACGTAAAATAACTAGAAAGCTTCTTTTTGTAACCAAACTTCTTTGTCTAACACGTCCATCACCTTATCTGACAGAGTCTTTCATTATTTAAATCTATTTCACAAAAAATCTCGATAGTAGTACCGGTTGCATAATATTCACATTGTAACTTACGCCGGTCACTTAAATTGTCCTACATAGTACAAGCATATATACATTCATTTATATACCTCCGGGTGAATCGGAGCGATCCGGAAAGGGTTGAAAGTCAAACACTCGAGGTGACTGTCACAATATATAACCCGATCCGGTCGTAAAACTGTATGGTAAAAGAGGAGGGAATGCCGTGAGTGGACAGCAGCTTCGCAAGCTAGTCGGCTGATGGCATTACTTCGGAGATACGGTGGAATGCCGATATTAAAATCATATGCGAATACCATGGAAATCGTTTTCAAGGTGGATTGGACGCGGAAAATTCCAACGATGTTATACGGAAAGTAAATCAATTCGAAAAAAATTCCTCTTTCAATTTCAAATCAAGAGACAAACTCAATAAACGCTGACGTCTATGCACGCAGATTACTTGTCAATTTATTATTGTTCTTTTTTCTTTTTTCCGATACAATACGAGGGCGACCTGAAATGTTTCCGGAATCGCACGAAGGTTGGGCAAGGGCAACCTTGTAACAAATTTCAGACGTCTACTGTCAATAGTTGTTTTAGAATGTGTTTTGTGTAACAAGTCAATCGAAAAAATGGATGAAATCGAATTTCGTGCAGAGATAAAATACTTCTGGGTGTCAGGGAAAACAGGGAAAAAGTTTTGCTAGAGGTTCATGGTGGATGTACTCCATCACTTTCGACCACCGGCTTCTGGCTTAGCGAGTTCAAACGTGACCGCACAAGCACAAGTGACAAATCACGCAGTGGACGCCAAAAAACCGCTACCTATGATGGAATGATCGACAAGATTCATGATGTCGCGTTGACCTATTACCAATTGGAACTGAAAGAGATCGTAGAGACATCTCAGAAGAATGCGTTGGCCATATCCTACACGAAATTTGGGCATGAAAAGCTTTCGGCGCGATGGGTACCGCGTTTGCTTACACCGGAGCAAAAACGAAATTGGATGACCGTTTCGGAGGAGTATCTGGCCAGGATCCAACGCAATCCAAGGGATTTCTTCAGGCGTTTCGTAACCGTGGATGAGACTTGGATCCAACACTACATACAACACCAACCGGAGACCAAGAAACAGTCGAAGCAGGCCTTTCCGGGCGAATCGGCTCCGAAGAAAGCAAAGACCATGGGCTGGAATGGTCATGGCGACCATGTTTTGGGATTCCCAAGGCGTGAACCTCATCGACCATCTGCAGAAGGGAAGGACGATTAGATGAAGTATCGAAGGAGAAACGGCCTCGTTTGCAGCGGAAGAAAGTGCTTTTCCACTACAACAATGCACCGGTTCATTCATCCCGTATCGTCCCATTGAGATTGAATGAGCTGCGATACGAATTAGTTTCTCGTCCTCCATATTCACCGGAGCGACTTTTCCCTATTCTCAAACCTGAAAAAATTACTGGGAGGAAAGAGATTTGTCTCAAATGAGGAGGTCATCGCCGCTACAGATGGCTGTTTTGTAGACCTCGAAACATCCTACTTTTCCGACGGCTTGAAGAGATTGGAGCAGCGCCTGAAAAAGTGTATTGATATTCGAGGAGACTACATCGAAAAATAAAACACAACACCAATACCGTGTTTTCATTGTCGATTCCAGAAACATTTCAGGTCGCCCTCGTAAAGGTAAAGGAGGCATAATATGCTACTTTTACGCGTTAGATAGTTATTTAGTACAAATGCTACCGCATGAAAATTAATTGCTACATATTGAACGAGAGAATATGTTCTAACCGTTAAAGAAATAGCGCAGTTAACTCAGAGATTAATTCTAGATCTTGCGATATCCTAACAAGCAATTGTGCTGTAAAAGGCTTTCAAGGTTTCCATGAATTTATTGTAAATTGTCTCCAATAAGCATGAACATTTATCTACGCTGTGACTTAAATAAAAATCTGCAACGACTTCATTGGATAGAGGAAAGTGGGACAGTACTCAATTATTGCAACGTTTTTCCTAGAATAAATTTCAAGCCAAGGCCTATTTAATTCATTAATAGATAGCTTCATAGAATTTGTTATTAATAGGTTTACAGCGATGGGCTTTCTAGGAAATGAATTTCGTTCTCTTAAATCTAATTTCTAATCGAAATAGGAAGTCGAATATACACTACCGTCCAAAAGTATTTGGGCTGCTACGTTTTTTTCTTAATTCTTCGTTATGAATTATCTATTACAAATAGAAAGAGGTGGATGCAAACAACCCTCATATGTATATAGATTATTAGTAAGTTTCATTAGTATACCCTCCAATAATGATTGCTTAGAAATAAAAATTCATTTTGATGCAATACAGTGAGATGCTATATTGCATTTTATGATCTGAGGTCTCTTTTAACCATGTCATTGTGTCTTATGATAGTTCGAAATTTGCGGTTGTTGGGAACACACAGAAGCGAATTGTTAGCTGCGAATTTCGATATTTCTTAGGTATCTGTACTATTATGGCGAAAACTGAAGTGTTGTCAGTACATCTACGTGTTTTAATTGTTAATTACCATAGAACTGGTAGAAGCAATCGACAAATTGAACGCGAAATGAACATTAGTAAGCAAACAGTGGACTACAACGTGAACAAATATTCAAGTGCTGGTAGTTTTTCTTCCAGAAATTTGATGAACTGTATTGCACGGAATTGTTGGAAATCTGTGCAGATTTGAGCTATAACAAAATGTGTGCCAGGTGGGTTCTGCGAATTTTGGTAGACAACATCAAACCAAACGAATTGCATTGACATTTCTCAGTCGCTACGATAAGGATGGTGATGAAGTTTTGAATCACGTTCTCACAGATTTGGATGGAAAAAGGCGAAACAAATTTAGAACACCAGAAAGTGGCTACTGTAAGGGTGTCCTGGTCATTGAGTATATTCTTAGAGGTAAGACCATAAATGCAACTAGCTGCTGTTAGACGTTTCAAGGACTTGGCCGCGTTATTCAAAACAAGCGGCGCGAAATGCTAACCAGTGAAGTCACAATTTTTCACGATACAGGATTTGCTTCAGGAGTTTCAATGGGAAACATGTCAATATCCGGACTCCATATTCATATATGTTTAATGTGTCTAATGTTATTGTAAACAAATTTACTATTGCTATCAAGTATTCGTATTTCATTATGTATAAATTTCAGAATTAGTAGAAATCTTGGCAATGTCCCTATATATTTAACTTCTTAGTATTTGTTAGCAAGTTATCTTCATTCTCATTTAGGGTATTATTTCTCCGGTTTCTAAATACGATTATGATATTATTGGTAATTATCTAGAATGTTCATTATTGCAAGGGCAGTCAGGTATTCCTGTAATTACCGATAAGACAAACCGAGGTTTATTTAAACCAAAGACAACACAATTTGAATCAGTATACCGTGTAGCTACAATAAAGCAAAACTTAGTTTTATAGATACAATACCAGAAGCAGACTATACCGTGTAGCTCCAACAAAGCACGAGTTTTATATACAATATTAGAAGTGAATGGAGTTTCAACTTGTACAGAGCAAGTTAACTTGTAATCATTTATTAAGACTATATAGTGAGGTTCAATTCGTCGTTGAGCGGATTAACTCGTACTTTGTAACTGACTGTACATATAGTGTACATATTGTATTTACTAGTTTTATTAACAACGTGTTACCAAGAAGAATACAACACCTTCAAACCAGGAGGAGTTCAAATACCGTTAATCAGTGATTCAACAACTTGGCGCCAACTGAATATGCTGAAGGCATAGAAAGTCTGATAAAATGGCACGACAAATGCCTGAATTTGAATGGTGACTACGTAGAAAAGCAGTTTGAGTATCTAACTTTATGTAAAATACAGTTTTATATATTATATTTGGCTCCGAGAGAAACTGAAAACAATGTTAAAAGATACACAATATGAAGGAAGAAGCACCAAAGATTAATATTAGTAATGACAAAAACTAACAGGAAAAGGAAAACAAATGCGTATACGTTTTGTAGATCTAAAAAAGCTTTTGATAGGGTAAAAAGAGAAGCTGTATGAGCCTGGAAAACAGAGGGCTAGAGAGAGGAATGATAGAGATGATTAAGGCATTGTGTAAAAATAACAAAAATAAAGCCAGAAGCTCCAACGTAGAATCAGCTGAATTCGAAATTCAAACTGGATTAAAGCAGGAAGACGTACTAAGTCCATTGATATTCTCTATACTAATAGATGGAGCTATTAAAAAAAGCTAAACAAAAAAGAAAAAAATATGAAAGTAACAAACTGGAAAATGAATGCAATTAATATACAGGAATTAATGTTTGCAGATGATATGGTATTGATAGCAGATTCAGAAAAGACGCTACAGCAAAATCTGAAGATATATCAAGAAGAACTAAAAAAAGATGGAGATAACCACGATGAAAACAAACACAATGATAATAGGGATACAAGACAAAATAACATAACATCAGAACCGTAGGAACAACTTTGGAACAAGTTAAAGGATACAACTTGGACATATACACAGAATAGAAGAAGATCGAAGAACAAAGAAGATTTTCGAATCAAGAACAGAAAATATGGGATGGACTGAAGCCATATAACTAGCTCAGAATAAGAAACTTTGGAACACGAAAATAAGAGAGTGGTAGTCAGACACCGCAAGGTATAAAGGACTAAAAAAAAAACGTTCTTTACTCTTCGAAAGGCCCTCATACACTAATTTGACTACAAAGCACCGATTTGATACGTATATAAAAATAAATGGCAATGATGGGTAAAGATGTAATGAGTATGCGACGGTTTTGTTATAAAAGAGTCTGAAAAGTGCTCGAAGCTCTGAATAGCTTGGAAAACTTCCAGAGCAATAACATGTAATTAACAGCGAAATGTCCTTTTACCTTTTACCTTAGTCCTTATAAAACGTAAGAGAAATTATACAAAATGTAGAGTTCGTTGCAATACACTTACGTTCCAGCTTAATTAGCCCGGGAAAACGTTAATTCTTAATTATCCGCATACCAATCTTTTTCTTGCTCGCAACTATTTTAATCGAAGATGATCGCTAACAAAAATCGATAGTTTTCTAGAGCTTATACGGTCTAGCTAATCTCGCTTTATCATTTACGAGGAAACGGATATCCTAACCGAACTTTTAATCACAGCAACGCTGTTAATGCAAAGTCATCTGGTGCCGGGATGAAAATTGGTCTCGAATGGAAACCGGGCGCATTTTTTTTTCTTCTTTTCGATTAGAATTTAAAACACGAGCGATGGCCCGATATAGAAGTAAGATCGTAAACGCTGGAAGGAGACGATGCGACGAATTGATCGGTGTAGCCGAATCCGGTTGAAGCTGAGAGAGGGGCATACCGGATAATATCCTGATATTCCTCTTTAATCATACCAGTTCTTAAGTTCGAAATTACTTCCTCTCCTCTACGCGGAGGGGACGAAGGACGGAGAAAGGAGGGCCCGACTAATCAAATTGCTCATTAAATGATAAGGTTTAATATCCTGAATTAAGCTGATGAGTGGAAAACTAAAAGAAGCTTATAAAGTCATTTCGGGGACAGTAGCTTATGAGAATCGATGTAATCAGTTCCAGACGTCAAGTAAATATTATAGTTCAGACGGGAATGTTCGCCCGCCGATCGCTTGCTTGCTGACGTTAATTTTGTAATGTACGGATGATGCGTTTTCCTTTTCTATATCAAAAGATAGAATGTTTAGTCGGTGAAGAGTGCAACTGTCTGCTTTGAGAGTACTACAAGAATATTTGCGCAATTTTATTTACATTTCGTTAGGAAGTATATACACTAGGGTGACAGAATAAAATAGACACCAGGTAAAGCGGTATAAATATGTAAACAGCTAAATTCTAAGAACGAATTAAGAACTTTCCCTTGTCATTAGGGTAGGGGTAGATGTATCCGAAGGAATTTGTCATAGTTTAGTATCGTTACAACTATGGCTCACTTACAAGGCTCGAGTGATATTAGCGACTTCACCCGGGATCGCATCGTTGGTCAGAGTGAACGCGGCGCTTCGCAACGTGAAATAAGTAAATTTTTAAATATTCCGTTGTCCCCACATTTAACCGTGTGATTACACAATTTAAGCGCAAGGAGAAAACAACAGTGGAGCCAAGACCAGGTCGTGCCGGACCTTCTGAAAGAAGTAAAAAGGTGCTTGTGCGCGAAGTGTTAAAAGAACCGCAAAAAAGTACAGTCGAGCTTGCGGCAACTTCACAGAAAAGTCAGCGCACCGTTCTGCGATACCTCCACAGTGTGGAGATGTATAAAAGGGTGGCAAAGAAAAAACCTCTCCGACGGCGTTTCAAAAACGGCGCCGAATGGCTTGGGCAATCGAAATGCGAACGAAGCCCGAAGAGTTTTGGCGGTCTGTCATTTTTTCAGACGAAAGCAGATACTGCCAATTCAGTGATAGTGGTCGTACGTGGGTATGGAGACGTTCGTCACAGCAACTGGACGACAAATTTTTGCATCAGACGGTGAAATACGGCGGTGTGAACATCATGGTGTGGGGCGCGATATGGTATGGTGGAAGATCGCAATTAGTAATCTGCGACGGAAATATAAATGCGGCAAAATATATCCAAATATTAACAGAAGGACTACTACCGATATTCGACAACGCCATTTTATCTAAAGAAGACGCCACTTTTATGGAGGATGGAGCACCCTGCCACAAAGCAAGAACAACAACTACATGGAAAGAGGAACAGGGGATTCGGATTTTACCATGGCTAGGCCAATCACCAGACATGAATCCGATAGAGAATGTTTGGCACATAATCCAGACAAATATGGCGAAACGACCCCGAAAACCCAGCAATAAGGAAGAATCCGTGGCAGCTGTTACAGAAGAGTGGTTAAATATTCCAGAAGACACCATTAATCATTTCAAAAGATTTTATGCCACGATGACTCGCAGCACTTCACGCAAGTAAAGGTGGATCGACAAAATATTAGTCTAATTTAAAAATTTTAAAATATTTTGTATGTATAACGAGAATAGATTCTTTTTTTTTAATTAGTAGGTGTCTACTTTATTCTGTCACCCTAGTGTATGTACGTCATTTAAAGCAATCATGTTAGGGCTTTTTATCACTTCCTTTCTTCAAAAGTTACATGACCTGTCTAAGAACAAAGATATTATATGAAGAACGTTTAAAAGACACTGCACTTTCTACTCAGGCACTTAATTTTTTCAAAGAAATAAAAAAATGGTTGAAGTAACTGCAAATTTGCCGAATCAACATACAGTAAACGCTGACTCATGTAAATACCCAGTAGTGGAAACGTCGCCGTCAAGTAAACAGAGAATTGTTACTATGGGATCAACTGGAACGCCCGGTAATGTAAACAAGTTTGCACCACATACAATTCGATAATGTAAACAGTTTTTGCGTAATTGAATTGATTAATCGACGTTTACGTAAACGCTTTCAACGCTGGCACCGGTTGTTCCCCGATTTATGTATGGGATTCCTGTAAGCGTTGGCGCTCTTGCCTCTCGTGAAATAAACTAGTGCGCAGGTAAAATCACGTCAGAACAGACATGGCATGTCCAATAAAAGAATATTTTTAAAATTCATCAATTGGCAAAAAAATATGGAGTATCAAAAACCACAATCTGTAAAATTAAGCGATTCAAGACACTAATTTTACAACGTGTGGCAGATACATACGGGGAGCCGGGAAATGGCAGAACTTTAAAAAATGCCCAAGCACCTAGAATGGAAAATCGTCTGTATACATGGTTTTTAAAACAACGAAATTGTATTATCGAAAATTTCTGCTTTCGTCTGCGTTAACAAAAAATCCCAAAAACATTTCTGAATCCTTAAAGCACTTTACGTGAAGCAATTTTAAATTTAGATACCGCGTGGAATGCCTTTAACCAGCAAACAATTAAAACGTGTTGGAAACATTTCCTTTACTCCAGTGATGATTATGACGATGAAGATAATGTACCGCTAACCATCATTAGAAGACAGTTACTATCTGATGCTGAAGTTATTGATCATCGGACGTTCTCAAATTATTAAAAGCAATAAATCCCGACATTGTTTGCACAATTACCGATGTTAGTTTATGGAATGACGATAAAGAGATAGATGATGCACATGAAGAGGAAGATGGGGTGAATGAAGATAACGACCCTTCGATTGAAATAAAAAATACAGTGAGTGACGCGCAAGCTGTAGGAATTTTTAATCAAGCGTTAGATTGGGCTAAAGAAAAAGATATTATATTCCGATATTTTAGTGCTCCGTAGACTACGGACATTAAAAAATACCAAGCGTAAATTTACGCAAACAAAAATAGGACATTATTTTACAAAATAATGTTAAATTTATGTTTTATTTTTTAATATTATATGTATTATGTTATTCATTGTTCATAATTTATTTTTTTAATAAACATACATATATTTTCTTTTATGCAAATTCTTTATAAATAAAATAAGACTCGCTAATGTAAACTTTCAGTAATGTGAACAATGCTTGGCTGATATCGTTCACATAATCGAGCGTCAGCTGTATTGTTATGGTGCGGTTTTACCTATAATCTTGAAATATTACGACTTTGACTACGAATTGTGGTTCGAGTCAGATAGTGAATGTTAAGGACTTAACATTGTTTTTTATATTTTATATTTTTTTTACTACTATGTATTCTATCTTCTTTGCATTATTATTTTCATTTAGAATATTATTTTATTTTCATTTTTATATTTATTTATTTTCATTCTTATATTTATTTATTTTGCTCTCTTATATCCAATTTTATTTTAATATGTATGTACATTACGCATTGTATATGTATGCAAGTCAGCCACTCGCATTACGCTAGCTAAAACTGCCTAATTAGAAATCATTCACTACAACGTCGTCGGATATGTAATGGGAGTTTTCTTGAAATTTAAGGTACACAAGCATAGGCAGTCGTCTCCCGCGCGACAGTCGAGGTATTAGCGATCGTGCACTCTCGGTCACCTTTCGAGCCTCGTCGTAACGTCTACAGTAACGTCGTCGTAAGATTATTAGAGATTTCTAAGATTTTCTAGTTTTGGCGGGAATCGTCGAGGACGTTGTCTATACATTTATTTCTGGCGGGAGTCATTTGGTAACGTCGTCGGACCACACGTATAGATTTTTTTAATAAGTATAAATTCTCGATTTTCTATCATCGTACGTCGAGGCTACTGTGTCCATTGTCGTCTATACATATTTTTAGTCTTCAGTTAAGTTTATGTCGGAAATTATTTTGGTGAGATTGTCGGCGCGCATGTATAGACCTCCTCTACAAGTACGATCACTCCGCTTCTTGCTGACGGTCGTTGCGGCCGCAGCGCCCGTTGTCTTTTGTACATTTGTTCGGTCCTTGTCGTATCGGGACGTAGAAATTTTTCATTTAGTTGCTCGTCGTAGCGGACGAGTGTCACGGACCAGTTTTCTTATGTAATGTCGGCATCATCGCTCCGTTTTACTTGTCGGTGCACAGTTCGCACATTTGCTGGTTACTGGATTTTTCCCTTCTTTGGGGCGCAGTAGTATAGAGCTAAAGATTGCACATATCGTAATATTTCAAACGAGAACGCCTGGGTAGCTGTGACATTACTTTTGTATTGAGATCGGCTATTATCGCTACTGTCGCCCTCGACCAGGCGTTCAAGCTCTAAGAGATAGGGTGGGTTCCCCTATAAATGTGAAAATAATAAACGTATTTGGTCAAGTACAAATACATGCCAATAATACAGGGCCAAGTCCCTTAGGCAAATTTAAAACAAGGAAAGTATATTAGGCTCCCGGAAAGGGACATATAAATAAGCATAGCACCGAGGTGCGCTTATAAATTTAAGAAATAAATAGGGTTGGCTCCCCTATAAAAAGGTAGTGGTGCATGCAAACAGATAGAGGCATTAGTACATGCCTCTAACAAAGCTTCAGCGGAAGCATATAAGAGTTTAACCTTTTAAACAGAATTAAGACATGGCTTTGCAACGTACATGCTGAGGCATTACTTTATGTTGCTACCAATGAAAATACATATACAAATGCTAATGTACATTACATGTATAAGAGAGCTCGAATAACTGCAATTATTGCAAATCTATATATCTTACGTACATCGTACATGTACATAGGCAAGAGTGGAAACCGTGTAACCATTTTGTTTTTAAATATATTTTTTTGCGCATGCGCATTGAGTTTCACTGTACAACCTCTCCTCTAGTAAATAAGCGAACATACTCTACAAGTAAGTATTGGTCAAGTAATTTAGGAAATTACGAGCAGGCTACAGCGGCGTTGTTCTTCAAACCAGGAGAACGTAACAGTGAAGATTTATTCTTAAATAATAATTCTTAACATACTAATCGAAGCGCTGCTATCAGGGATGTTCGGTTACTAAGGTACATTTGAGAATTACAGACAGACTACTTTATTTATAGAAATCAAATATACACTAAGTAAAAGCGCGAACGTTAGCTACTTTACAACGTAATCCACACCAATGTTAAGGCACTTATCTCAGCAAGGCACAAGCTTTCGTATACCCTCCTCGTAAAACGTGCTACCCAAATTTCTGAAATACTATCTTACTTCGTCTTTCATCTTCAAACCTTTTATCCGATAAATGAGCTTTCAACGTCCCAAACAAATGAAAATCAGACTAAACTACTATAACTTCCCAGTTGTGTTTCCGAAGCCAGAGCTTGAGGTGTGCGGTCTTGCATTACCATACGTTAACCTGGATCCTTTCGCTAACCTTTCTCTTCGTCTCTGTCGAATGGGTTGGTGTAGTTTTTCGAGAGCTTGACAATAAATATCGCTGTTGATGATCGTTTTCGGTGGTAAGAACTATGAGTAAAATGCCTTGCGTATACCGGAACGCAGTTGCCATCGTCTTTTTTGCAGACAACTTTGAATTTTTTCGGTGTCGATGAATTCACATGCTTTCACGTCATCGAGTCTCTTTTTGATTCTGGATTATGGTGGTGTACCCATGTTTCGTCTCCCGTAACTGTAGACTCTAGAAATCCGTTTTCCTGACAATGGCGCGTTAGAAGTTCTATTCTGTGTTGGTCGGTCAACAGTTTTGGTACCCATCTCACGGAAACTTTTCAATACCTTAATTCCAGATACGATTTCACGAACAGAGCTTTTAGAACTTCGCGTATTTTCAACAGGAATGGATTCAAAGTTTTATGTTGAACTTGGCGCGTTTGCAGAGGATGTAATACTTGAGAAAAGGAAAAGCCTCTAAGTGGTCAATGGTAACGTTCGATTCAGCATTATGCTAGTTGAAGGCAATGCTTTTAACATTGAGTTAACTGACATTTGTAGATCATATCTACATAATATCAAGTGTGTATCTCAAAGTGCTGTTGAGCTATAGCTAATTTTTAATAATAATAATAATAATAATAATAATCCTTTATTGCCCAACAGCCCAGGGGCCAATTACAGGACAAATTACAATACAATTCTTATATAAAATAAAATAATTCAAATCGTGTTGCCTACAATAATAAATGTATATAATAATGAAACAAAAAAAAAGAAAGACTCACAAAAATGGCTCTAGATCTCGTTTGTTTGCGTTCCTCACCATGTGACTGAGAGGTGCCTTAAGCAAAATGTTGGTATTAGCTCTAGGTACTTGAAATGTATTAAAGTAGCGAGTATGATGAGTAGGTACGGTAAAGTTTATTTGCGCCAGAAGGGCTGGCGAGTCGACAGTATTTTTCAGGATCCTGCAAAGAAACTCCACACTGTTACGCTCGCGGCGGTCAGCAAGAGATAGAAAACCATGCTCAACAAGTAAGCTATAATACTCGATACCTCTTGCAGGATACACGTTGTCCATTCGAAAGGAGAGATATTTTAGAAATTTCTTTTGAACCCGTTCGATCATAAGCTCTTGGTGTAAATAACGAGGATACCAAACAATGGAGGCGTATTCAAGCTTCGAACGAACGTAGGCATAATATAAACGTTTCATTACACCTAAGTCTGAGAAATGCCTGCAAGAACGCATGACAAAACCGAGAGTTTTGGAAGCAGATGAACGCATGGACGAAATATGTTCCGTAAATGACAGTCTATTATCAAACAAAACACCAAGATCCAAAGTTTTGATATTGCGTGGTATGGCTGCATCATTAATCTGGTAGTTATAGTGTAAAGTAGTGTGAGTGTTATTGTAGGAAACCACAGTACACTTGTTGATGTTCAGAGGGAGATAATTGACCTTGCTCCAAGTATTAATACGAAGAAGATTGTCTTGTAAATGTTTACAATCGAAAATGCTACCAACAGTATTAAATATCTCTAAGACGTGACACGTAAACAGAGATAGTAAATCATTTATATAAAAATTGAAGAGAAGTGGTCCAAGATTTGAACCTTGAGGAACACCTGATGTTGGAGAAAACGGCGTAGAGGAATAACCATTGTAGCAGACATAACACTTCCTTCCAGTAAGGTAAGACTCAATCAACGTCAGGAAACCTACACCAAAACCAAATTTGTCCATTTTTTGTAGTAGCATCTCGTGGTTAATGCAGTCGAAAGCTTTAGAAAAATCTATGTAAATAACATCCACCTGCTTTCGCTTATCAAGCGCTTCACCAAGATATTGGCCAATGCATGCTAAATTAGTGATCGTCGACCTACCTGCAACAAAACCGTGCTGATGCTCAGATATGAAAGGAGTTATGCAGGTAGATATTTCTTTGTAAAGCAAATGTTCAAATACCTTAGCGAAATTGGGCAGTATACTTATAGGCCTATAATCAGCAATGTTAGATCGGTTTCCTTTCTTAAATACGGGGGTAATTCTGCTAATTTTTCAAACCTTTGGAAAAGTTGACGTGCTTATCGCTAGGTGGAATATAGTTGACAGTGGATAGGACAGAACAGGAGCACAATCACGTACAAAGAAGCTCGGTATTCCATCATCTCCAGTTGTCATATTAGATTTAAGTCTCTTGATACTGTTCCCCACATCCAACTCAGAGAAGGCATGAACACAAAAATTATTATAATTGAGAAAAGAGTTGAAAGATACATTTTGAACACTAGGTTTATACACACTCGCAAAGACACTGGAAAAGGCATCCACGATTTCGTTTGGCTGGGTAAATTCTCTGCCGTCATACTGCATACTTCCCGGAATTCTGGAAGAAGTTTTCTTGTTGTTAATGAAGCGCCAGAACAACTTAGGATCTCTGTTGATATTAATTTCAGCATCTGCCAAGTAAGCCTTGTATGCGTCTCTAATTTCATTCTTTGTGAGAGATCTCAATCGTTTGAATTGTATGTCGTGATTGTTCATAAAAATGGATCCTGTAGAACAAAGACGCCAACCCAATTTCATAAAAACATTATGGAAACTATTGGTCAGTCTGCAGTTTCTTATTATAGAGTCAAACGCTGGTGTCGAGATTTTAAATATGGAAGAACACCCTGTGAAAACCAAAATGCGGGTGGCAACAACAGACAAGAATATTAAAAAGGTACACGATTTCGTACTGCAAAACCGACGACGTTGTGGAAGATACTGGCTTATAATATCATGTGATCCACAACATATTGACTAAGAAATTAGATTTGAAAAAGATGAGTGCAAGATGGGTGCCTCGAATGTTGATTTGTAACCGTCTTTTGGAAAAGTACCAAGCAAACAAAGAGAATTTTCTTAATCTGTACGTGACCATGGATGAGTCATGGCTGCACCACTATGATTCCGAGAGAAAGTGAAAACATCACGGTTCTCCTCCTCCACGCAAATTTAAGGTCGTACCGTCTGCTTAGCTCTTAGCTTATTTAATGACTTTGCCTCGTAATATATAGCGTACTTAAATAACGTAATGATGCTTGTGTCATTCGAAATTGTCCATCTCACGTGTAAAACTTGCAACACAGCGTTCCATTCTTTAATAATTATTTCATATTTGCCTTCTTCAATTCTCGGTAGCCAATTATGCTTGCGTGGTGCAATTTCAATGTAACTAAAACAATTTCCGATTTAAACTTGGCCGTAATGAAATTTACCAGGAACCGTTTGAGAACCACCGTTTTATTTATGCTTCTCAGTAATTATTAATTAAGCGAAAATAATTTTAAACCGATTGTTTCATAGCAACGAAGTGTTTCGAATTGTTCTTTTAATAATCGTAACCAAGTTTACCTTCGCATATAGTATAAAGCTATGTGAAAAATTTCGCAAAAATACCTATGCACGAATTACAGGAAAAAAAAACGCGTGATTTTTTCTATTTATTAACCACTTATGGGAATATGTCATCTGTATGATGTATTTTCCAGAAGCTAATTAAAATAAATGGCCGGATATTCTTACGACTAACTGTACATTAACCTCATGCATTAATGCATATCTATATACATACGTTTAAAGATCCACACATGTATTTTATAAGTGGCAGTGATTGTCGTTCTAATCTAGAAGGGGAAACGTTCTTGCTTTTGACGTCCCGAAACATTCTGATGTAGAACAACTGGTTTTGATGCTTGTGTATGTATGCGTCTTTGTCTTTTACGACAATACACGAATCAAAGACGCTCTCTGGTTATGGAGAAATAATTGAATACGGAGAGGCTTATTTACGTACAGACCAGGCTTCTTAGACATGTATTAAATCTCTTTAACTGACTGATGTAATTTGATATAACGGAATGTCACGTACAGTCTGATAGCAGCTGTTCTATGCCAGCTTAAAGCTAAAACTACATAAATCTATGAAAGGGGGAAAGGCTTAATAAATTACAATTGACGTTTCTTTTGTTGATATACATACATACATACAAAGCGTAAACCAGGAAGTAGAGAAAGTGGCGTTTGAGATTGACGGTGAATGAAACGATAAGGGGAAAAAACTACACTGAAATGCAGTAGCTGTATAAATACGATCACTATCATGCAATAATTACGTATGTACCCGAGGTATAATCTATATCTTGCATTAGCATTATTTTTTTTTTGTTTCAATGGTAATAGCGTGGTAGTATTGACTACCTAACTATAAGCCATCAGTAACTAAAGCTGTAGTAAATGAGTTTAACCAACAAACCGATATAAAGTAGCGCATATCGAATAATCAAATCTTGTATAGCATTCTTGGATATTTCTGGAATTTCATCGAACTGCATGCACATTTATAGACTTAGTAGTAAGCCATAATCTACATACGTTAACAAGCGGAAGCATTGCTTATTTTTGGTGCTATTGAAACAAATGCAGTTTTTGGTATACTATAATCGCTTGGAACTACACCAAAAGGTGTATCGAATTAATTGTGGAAGTTAGAAATAAGTGTATTTCGGCAAAGAAGGAAAAGTCTCAGTGCCGTGCGAAGAACGTGGAGGGAGAAGCGCGCGGCACGGAGAATCGAGTACCCATATCAAAGCATGCTTGTTCTGTATTATACGACTGGTTGTTGTGAGTGGTTGTTAGTATACGCATACTTAGAAGATATCGTATTTAGGTACGTTTCGGAAACGGCGTATATCGAAGCTAGAAAGCGCAATAGGAAATATGCTGGATTTAGAATACGAAGGCGCTAGAATCACACAACTATGTATTTGACGTGTACAAGCACGATTGATGTGGGTGTTTGTTTTATTCTATTTAGTGTACCGTTCACTTTACTAGACTAACAAGCATTTGTCGCCTTTTGGAGCAAGTATTATACATTACCAAGTCAAATATCGGTAAGAAATTTTATACCATCTGTCTCGTCCTCAACGAAATTAATTTATTTTAAATATCAGAAGTAGATCTAGATATATAGTGACAGACAGTCAGTCAGAATACATTCATTGAGGAAAATAATAAAAAGTGTTAAAACGACGCAATTGAATTATTTGTGCATTTCTCTGGTCCTTCGAAATATAATCATTAAAACAAACTTGTGTTGGAGCAACCGGTTCGATACAGTCCACACATCGTTGATTTAGCTCCGCACACACAAACATTTGGTCCTTCAAGCCGGATGCAAATTCTGAGAGTAGTTACAAAATTCCTTCAAAAACAAATCCCTCCGCTTAGTGTCGGATGTGTTCACATCGGTTAACATCGAGAAGAGATCAGTTAAAAATTTATCATCTTCAGACCATACTATTAAAGTGCCTTGTTGTTTTCAGAGAATGAAGTTGATTGTGACACGTTTCTGCTTGCATTGCAGCAGAAAGTTCGTCGTGTTATTTAATTCTGTCGGAATTAGTGAACCTATTCGTTTGTCGTCTGGATTACGGGGTATGCCCATTAATAAATTGCGAATACATCGACGGCAATAACTCATTACTGTGTTAACCGAGTGAATGAGGAATATCTCGAAGCTAAATCGGGGTGGATTGTATTAATGTTGCACATCACCTGGGTATGTTTTCAATATTGACTGATGATTGCTGCCAACTGCTATTTGTCTTATAATATCCAGGAGGGACCATGCCACCGCAAATTATTGTGAAGCAGTCGTGGTAGAACCCCTCTGGATAACAGATCCGCTTGGTTCTCATTTGTTGAAATATGATTCCAATCGTCTGCGAGTGTGGTATTTTGAATTTCGGAGACCCTATTTCCCACAAATGTTTTTAATTGGCGAGAAGATGTACGAATCCAGGTCAGCACCATTGTCGAATCGCTCCAGAATTCCGGCCTCGGTTTTGTTAAGGTTTTTAATGGAGCTACCATGGACTTGCAACATAGTAGCATAGATGATATTTGTCCTGTTGTATCGCAGGATCGAACGTAAATACATGCCCCATAGGCCTTCTCACTGACAGCGCAAAATTCATGTAGCTCTATTACGTGTTTGTGAGGTACTACATTTCTTAGCACTTCTATTAAATTTAAGATTGGCAGATTACCTTTGTAATGAGACAATTCGATGTGGAGATGTAACGGTAATGATTCGTCTCAGGATATCATCTCTTGCCATAACGTCTGGATAAATAGTTTAGCCTGAACAATTACTGGTCCTATTAAACCCAAGGGATCGAAAATTTTAGATATTTTGGTTCCTGACTATGTTAAAAGAAGAATTAAATCAGAATCGAAAGATAAAAAATTGTGGTTATGTGTGGACGAAGCAACAGATCGGCAAAAACGTTCTATGGTGAATGTGATGGTACGTACAATTAAAGAGTTTGAATCGTCATCCTCTATCTTACTTGCTTCCAAAAGAGTTGTGCTAGCGATGAATTTTTTTTTTTGCTGTTGAAGTCACTGAAAAAATTTCAAGTTTCAACAACCCAATTTTTAATGTTTGTGAGTGACTCTTAAACAAGAGAGTGGCAATCTGTGTAACATGTAAAATCCATGCTTTCCAGAGGACAATTTTGTGACGCAATTGTTATCCACGAGTAAATGCTTTAATAGTTCGTACAAAGGAAATATTTCTGAAGTCCGAAAAATGTATTTTTTATCATTATTTTATGTGTAAACATTCCTGCGTCCGCATGATGATGCGAGTACATAAACGTTACTGAACACTCGGCCCCTCCACATTGTTCCCCGCACTGCACTGCACTGTAACTTGCTCAATTTCGTCGAGACTATTATTACAAACAACTAACGAAAGTTTCATATTAATATTTACATATATGCGATCAACCAAACCATTATTTCTCTCAACCCCCAAAGACACGATCA
Source organism: Trypoxylus dichotomus (assembly GCA_023509865.1). Classification (NCBI taxonomy): domain Eukaryota; kingdom Metazoa; phylum Arthropoda; class Insecta; order Coleoptera; family Scarabaeidae; genus Trypoxylus; species Trypoxylus dichotomus. The sequence continues at coordinate 45,927,557 of CM042081.1, forward strand.
ATATTCAGGCAATCCTTCGCATGCACAGGTGACACACGCGTCGTACAGAACCCTACACCCACAGGGAATCATAAATTTTTGAAATTGGCATTATGACCTTTGCCATCCTATATATCTCGTAAAAAAAAACTTACAGAACAGAAGGTAGCATTGTAGAATATGCAAGTTTATATCCTTAAAGTTTACAAGCACTTTCCTGTGTGGAGTGAATATAAATCAAGCCAATATTTTTCCAGTCAATTCGTCTGCAAATAAATAAGAACCATAAAAGATTTATAATCGGGAAAATTCCAATTCCACCTCGGTCCCTTGCATAGACGACGAGGCTACATAGATAAAAGTTCCAGATCTCCGCGAAGATAAACTAAAAGGAAGAAAGAGAAAACGCGACGTAACGTAGAATATGGAAACGAAAAACTGTGTCGTCGACGTCGTAGAAGGCTGTGAAAAGTAAATGTCGCTGCGCCCGGCAAAATATGATATGCGTAACTACGTTTTTCTAGCTCTATACAATGTTGAGACATGTCTGGCAATGGAATCGTAAATCTTCCGATGCACGAAACGTACTCTTTAAGCATGTACGGTAAGGATGCAAGTTTGTTATGTCTTTTGTTAAAATTCATATGCTTCGGTACGAAGTTGCATGCGACGAGATTACGTAAATATGTTTACATTCACTTGGTCTTCTTGATATCCCAGAGACGGAATAAGAAATCCAAAAGTAACAGATTTCCACATTTGAAGAGACGTAGGTAATAGAAGTAGCTTTGATGGCACACAACGTATTCTTTCCTTGTCCTTATTGGAAGAGCTTGTTATGCACTTGGGAATCTATTGGATTTAGTTCTGGGAACAATATTTCATTCTTATCCGCGAAGCATCTTTTATATTATGGAAAATGTATGCAGCTAGTAGCTGTACGAGCTTTATCGATACTCGAATGTTGAACGAAGTAAAGAAAATTGCTTTTGCGAAATTGACATCGTCAACATTTAAAGTAACATAAGTTGTACATCATTTTGTTATAATTGCAGCACAAAATTGCATCATCGACAGGTTCTTCATTTTGTTCGACGTGTAAACTTCTGTAAACAACAAAATACCGACATCAGAAGAACGTTTAATGATGTAGTAAATGAGGCGTCCTTAAACTACTTCTTAACCACTAAAATTATCCGTTTAGAGACTAGTTAATATCGTAATCCTCACTACAAGGACGGCTTGAAATGTTTCCGGAATCGACAAGAAAACTCGGTATTGGTGTTGTTTTTTAACTTTTTCCTCTAAGATCAATACACTTTTCCAAACGGTGCTCCAGTCTCTTCAAGCCGTCGGAAAAGTAGAATGCCATCTGTAACGGCGATAACTTCCTCATTTGAGGCAAATCTTTTTCCTTTCAGTGATTTTTTCATGTTTGGGAAAAGGAAAAAGTCGCTGGGGGCTAGGTCCGGTGAGTATGGAGGATGTGAGACTGATTCGTAACGTAACTCATTCAATTTGGACACGACGATGTGGGATGAATCAGCCGGTGCATTATCGTGGTGCAAAAGCACTTTTCTCCGCTGCAAACGAGGCCGTTTCTCCTTCAATACAGCATCGACTCAGGTCAATAAATCGTTGCAGTATCGCACCGTGATCGTCCTTCTTCAGATATTCGATGAGGATTACACCTTGCGAATCCCAAAAAATAGCCGGTTGATGGAACAGTCTTTGCCTCGACAGTTCCTTGGTCTGCGAAACCGCCTGACTTGCTACACCAAGCACACTCTTAAACAACAACTATTGACAGTAGACGTTTGAAATTATAACAGTTGCTCTTGCCAATCAATGAATCCACATCAACCTTCGTCCGCCATCTCTTGTCGATCCAGGAAACATTTCAGGTTGCCCTCGTATCTCAAATCATTTGTAATCGAACAGACAATTCAAAGCAATATTATAAATATACACAAAAGCTTTCAAAGACTACGCGGCTCAAGACACTTTTCGTTGACTTCTGTATGAGATTTGTTTTAACTGATTTGGATGTGTTGAATCCGAAGATCGTATTAGTTTTCGCGTATCACGTCATACTCAATACCATACTATGCTTTTTAAAGAATCACTAATGCGGCTAAATTGTTACTTAAGAACTAATAAGGTGGGGCATGAGAGTCCGCCCTCGTATATAGGCAACATACATATACTTAAATAAATATATTTACGTGTACTGACCACTGAGCAGCATTGGATAGCCCATTTAATAAATAAAATCGATCACTTCCTCGTTTATGTGTCGTCTTGGCCTCTACCGGCACTGACGGTGTTTATTTTAGAACCGAAATAGTGCTTGTTTAAGTGCCACTAGACATCCTTATGTACCGCGCAGACAACAACGTAGTTTATCTCCCTTAAGTTTCCGGTGCGAGCACTCGAAAAATTACGTCTGGGTCGTTTTATTGACGTTTAAAAATCCGTCTTAGTTCTAGTTCTCTCTGACAGAAAAATCGACTTACGTCTGCGCTTAATTAAGTAGAAAGGAATCCCATCAGAATCGACTACGTATTGACAGCACACAGATATAGCCACGTACATCTTTAGCAGTTCCTTTATCTCATTCGCCAACTATATTTCATTGGGCATAGCTACATACATGTTTCATAGATAACGGTAAAAGTATCTAGCCACCTGTGGAATTAATGGGTCATCGCGAATTTGTCGAAAATGCGTCTTCTTACATATTATGCATAGTCTTACCGGTTTAGTTAGATTTGAATTCGTGTATTTTCTTTAATCTAAATATTTTTCTCTAGCAGAAATCTAGGAGTTTCTCTCCGTTTTGTAAAGCATTTTATGTTTTGTGTCTGATTTTATTCATTTAGATGAATTAACAATACTCAATAACACAAAATGTTTTTGCAATCTCCTTATTTAAAGGTAAAAACACATTGCGAGTTCTATACTAATATGAAAATATACAAGGCAGTACTATCCGCCTGTTGATTTGAGAAGAACAGATGTCTGCTATGTTACCTCAGATCTGACTCTCAAAAAAATTAGGGTGACTGCAAAAATAGACGTTGTCCTTCATCGGGAATTTCGAATTAAAGATGGCCGGGGATTGCATGGAAATCGCGAAATAGACCGCATCATTAGGCAACATAATAACGTGTTTCCTGTCTGTCACATCATTACTCGAAAAGAAACATAAAAAGTGTGATTTAAATATTCTTAAACCACATAAAACTATAACTATGCCGAATAGCGCAATGAGAAAACTGTGTTACCAGAAATGAAGTTTTTTAGATAACAATTTTCGTGAAAGATTTGAATTTGACGTTTCACAAATTGCAAAATGATGCAACCTGCGATGAAACAGACATGCGTGAGTTTCCAAAGAGTACGAATACTCAAGGAAAAATAAACGCCCTTAAATTAGGTGATTTCATTTACAACGCAAAGAAGATATAATTAAAAGTAATTCCCTTCATTTAAACATTGTAACTCTTAGTTTTGATGTTCAAAAGCATCTTCCTACTTCATTTCTGGACAGCACCATATATTTTTATAAACGCAAGTTATGGACGCTTAACTTGACGCTGTTTAAGACTATTCAAAGAAGAAATATACGAGGGCGAATCCTCATACACCACCCAAGTTTGTATCTCAAAGTGTTGTTGTGCTGTGGCTAATTTTTGAATTGTGTGTCGTGATTGTTCATAAAAATTGGATCCTGTAGAACAAAGTGCCGTAATAAAATACCCTCACAAAAGGGGCATGACGTTAACTCAAATGTATAAAGACATTTTGGTAACTGTTGGTGAGTCTGCAGTATCGTGTCTTATAGTCAATCGCTGGTGTCGCGATTTGAAATGCCGGTAGTCCTCCTATAACGGAACAACAGATAAAAAACATTAAAAAGATACACGATATCGTGCGATGCGAGACCAGCGACTACGCATGAGGGACATTGTGGAATATGCTGACTTATCATACCATGTGGCGCACAACATACTGACTAAAGAATTAGATATGAAAAAGATGGGTGCTCCGAAATTTAAATATTGATCAAAAAAGAAATCGGATATTGATTTGTAAGCGTCTTTTGGAAAGGTACGAAGCAAACAAAGATAACTTTCTTAGTCGGTATGCGACTATGGATCATGAATGCACCACTATGATCCCGAGACCAAAGTGTAAAGTAGAGAGTGGAAACATCAAGGTTCTCCTCCTTCGCCCAAATTTAAGGTCCTGCTGTATGCTGGAAAGGGTTTCCTATCTCTGGGATGCTCAAGGAATCATCCCGACTGACTATTTGCAAAAGGGACGGAGCACTACAGGGGCCTACTGCGTACAATTTATTTCTAAATTGCGAGACTGTATTAAAGAGAGATGCTGAGGAAGGATAATGCTCCCAGCCATACATCTAGTATTGCTATGACTGTTATACACCAAGCAGGCTTTAAATAAGTGAAGCACCCGCCATATTCGCCGGATCTGGCCCCTAATGATTACCGCCTGTTCCCCAAATTAAAAGAAATCTTAAGTAGGGTTCGCAGAGCTCGGACAAAAATTCTTCCTGGTGGCTGTTGAGATTTTGGAGCACCGATGAACCAAGTGCATTAGTGTAGAGGGATGTTACAAAATAAAAAATACAATGCCACTGTAAGGGAGTCAAGGGTATATCCTAGAGATCTACCCTCGTACATTTGCCGTCTATGGAATGAGACTGATCTGCAGTTACTAAAATGCGTGTAACTTTATAAGGTACCATTCGATTTGCTCGAACTTCAGTGCGTTTAAAACAGGAAATTTGTGTATTACTAATGCTGCTACAGTTTAATACATGGCTCTACATGTATTTTTAAACTTAAAATTTTTTGTCAATTTTTTTCCGATTTTATGCATCTTTTTTATAATAAATATGCATGTTGAATGCAGAGGACAAGACAGTAGCTACTGAAACGTCAGGCTCGTAATTTAGTTAAGATATTTATCGGCGCAGTGCAAACCATCAATGCCCTTTTAAAAAAACTCCCATTGCGAATAAGTATTAGAGAAATTTATGAAAGTTGGACTTCTGTGATTTGGACAAAGAAAATAGTTAAAAGCTAAGTACCATAAAAGAAGGGCTATCGCGCTTCGGTCACTTTAGTAGTAATATATCAATCAGCCTATGTGTAAGTAACATAACTAACGTACAATTTCAGCAGTCGCATTATAACCACGTTTTAATCATTAGTGTGTTAGTAATTTCGTAAGTAATTAAATAGTTCACATAACTCTGCATACCATATAAATTGCGGCTAATACGCTGCTTCGGTAATTGTTTATTCATTAGGTCTGTGATAAATTGCATGTGTTGGAGATAAAACTAGCTGGTACATCATATGATTTATAATTTGCCAGGGAATAATTGAATCGCGGTTTGGTAAATAGACGTGAATCACGAGCTATAGAGGATTCTCAACGAATCCGCTGAGAATAAAGTGTCTGTTTTCGTTTAACATGGCATCTATTCTAATTACAATCTAAAGTTCCTTTACTCTGTACGTTACGTTACGATATGTCACATGTAAATTGTTGTCAGCGCTATTTCCAATTTTACGACTGGTAAAAATAGGAGCACATCTGTATGTTATACAACCGTTCTAAAATTTACAAAAACCTTCACCTAACCTTGTTAAGGCCATACCCTCTTTTAATTTATCTTTCTTTGATACTTCAGCTGCCGCAAAAAACCCGCATTAATGATAGGGTACACAACCTTTGCGAAACGTATTAGTTCCCAGGTACCTGCACCTGTCGAATAATAATACGGGTCGTTGTGCTTTAAAAACTATAAACTGTGTTGTCATCTTGTGCTAAACTTTGTGGCTATATTTTACCAGATGTTATTGGATTCGTACACCTTGCTGTGTAAGTTCAGAAACATGAAGAGCTTTTAGTCGGCTTCAAGTCTATTAGACGGTTATCTTTTCTAATTATTCGTAAATAAAGTATGTTTAAGTGAGGCTTTGTCAACGTTATTTTCAGTTGCGTTAGTTGTCAATTTGACAGGGTATTACTTCAGATGTATAGTTGACAGCCGATAAATCAACAATCATTCGTTATTATTTGCAAGTGTTCCTCAAATTTGAATCACGCATGCGAGCAGACGCAGCTACAATCAAGCACTTCCTTGTGGAATTCTGTTCACTCTTTGTGAGCTAGTATGCCAAATGGTGTCATTGTGTATGGAAGCTTTCTTCGTTTTTTTTTGTGATTTTGCAATGGCCAATTTGATGAAATAGCACACCTGTATTAAGTTCAATTAAATAAGGTATTCAGGAATGACACTTTACATAAAACACGAACATAGGACCGGTTTAAATGTTACATGTATGTATATCAGTACAACATCACCAATATCAGTTGGTAACGACCACCAACCAGCATTATCATGGAATGTTCCTCTTTGGAAGGCAGTTGTAAATGCTCCTAGGCAGACCATCCTAGAGATCTGGAACACTGTGGGATTCCCAAGGGAACTACTCTGAAGGTAAAAAATATCAATGGAATTTCGGTAGTTTGCTACATTTCTAACTTTTGTTTACCACTACTGATAACCACAAAATCGTAAACTAAAGAGTTAAATGCAGTGCATTGCTAAAACTGCAGCTTCTTAAGCCTTATCTAGATTTTTTCGCTTAAAGTGTAGAAAATATAAAGCGAGATATATAAGGTTATACTAAAAGTTTTGTTTGGATAATTGCGTCATAGAAAAATGGCTTGCGGGGAAACAGAACTATAATATACGCTGCAGTAGAGTACAGTAGGAGTTTTGTGAGAGAAAAAAATCGAAACAAATACATTACTTTTATAACGTGAGATTGTTAAAACTATATGACACTGGATAGTGCGCGATACGTATTTCGAACAGAACCATGATTTTCAAAATAAATTTGCACAATTTGGAACGTGGAAGAAAGTTTTCCGACGACAATGAGGTAAAGGAGGCAACTTTGGCCCATTTTGAGGCGAAAGATAAAAAGTACTTTTATGATGGTTTAGAAAAATTAATTCATAGATCTAATAAATGTATTGTGCTTAAGGGTGATTACATTGAAAAGGAAAAATAGATTTATTGTTTTATTTTATTTAAAACCCTTTCATTTCACGAAATTCTGGACCTCTCCTCGTATGATGTATTATTTTGTTTGTTATTGGCTTCAGTGTAGCTAATCAGCGATCTCAAAACCTTTCACACTTACATCTTCTTCAAAACAGGTTATCATTTAGCAAGTAGTGTTATTCATTGGAGTGCCATGGATTTTTGGAATATCCTGTAGGAGAGGTTTGAGATAAAGATATGGAGGTTAAAGTAAGAGTAAAAAAGATTTGCTATTCTTTAGAAAATGTTATCACTTTTCCATTTCGATGGCATAAATGGATCCACGTTGCTTTCTATTTTATGATAAATCTCGTACACACAAAGGGTCTGTCATACGGGCTTATATTCCATCTAAAAGTATTCGAACTCGATGCATATTTAACGCGAAAGTCAGCAGCTGTATTTCGCCTTTACTCTCTTCATTTCGGTATTTCTTCCCTCTCACCGACTGTCGACGTATCGATTTCATCAATTTCAGCAATCAAATACTTTACACTTGGCTGAGATCTCCTGTTCGTATAGTTCCACCTGACTCGTTTTCCCATTGAAAACGCGTTCCAGATGTAACTCCCACAACCATTTATTTACCAAATAAAAGTGTCTCTTTCTCGTCGTCCGGTCCAGACATCGTATTCGAAGAAGAACGGTATGTTAATCTTTTTTTTCCTTCGAATGAAATGTGGGTCTGCGTCTTCTTAGAATCAGACAAACTTGTCGCTTAACGTGATATTGAAAAGGGCACAATTAGCTTATAAGATATTTTATGTGCAGAAATGTTTGTCGGATTCCTTGACCTTGCCTTTATTTTATCCAGTTTACTATCTCTTTTACTTTTGTTTGTAAATAGTTATATGTTTTTTTATGAGACAATAAGATATGTTTTTGAGCCAAAATATTACATTAATGTACACTACTGCGCAAAAGAAAGAGGCACCTAGATACATTTTATAGAAAGAATATATTAGTAACAATAGCAATGTAAGTAACTATATTGTCCGATAAATGTTCACAACTAATGTAGTATTTTTATCAGTAAATATCTTCATAACTTTTAGTTTCTTAATATTTTGTATGGCTACCAATATATTTGATAGTGTCTTTTACACGACTGAAGACTATCATTTCCAAATCTGGATATTGCCATCCCCTTTTATTTGACAGTAGCTTCTAAACATGATGATGCAAGAGCTTTGCCAGCACCTCGTAGAATATGCTGGTGCCTGTTCGATTTAAGTACATAATTGAAATTCTGTTTCTTAAGAATTTTTTGTACACTGTATCTAGAACACTCTATAATGTCTTGCGACTTCTGCCTGGCTGTAATCTTCTTGATACAAAATAACAACTTTATTTCTGTTAAATGACGATATTTTCAGCATTTTTTTAAATGTAACCACTTTATCCAAATATAACTTGCAACATCAGTTTTAACACTCGCTTCTACACTATTATTTTTTTGTTAGGAATATAACATAAAATTCGTTATAATTTATACGTAAAATTTTCAAACTTGGGAACCACAATGAACTATAAACACACAGAAACAGACCCAACCATAAATTTTATTGCCTCTCAATACAAATACCCAAAATTATTCTGCTTGCGATATACCTGCTTCTTTTTTCTGTTTATGTATTGGTGTTTGTATAGTATTTACCAGATTCACGTAAATATAATTACAATTAAAAATATATTAGAGAAGAAATACTTCCGGAAATCTGACCATTACTTTTAAAAATTACACCTATGTACCTCTTTCTTTTGCACAGTACTGTACATTAAGAAAAAGGTTATATCTTTTACATCAAAAGAAATTTTGGACAAACACCTAACATAATCCATATACTAATTAAATTTTAAAAAATTAAATTTTCTGTTTTAGTAACACGTCATAACTCCCTTAATTCATTATACCATATATTTGTGTTTGCACATATCCTTTAGTATTCTTGTAATATTAGTGCAATATTTTGCAAACTTTGAACGCTATAGTTGTAAGGGAATGGTACTAACTCATGTGAATGTTTGTCTTTAAGTTGCAAGTGTTAAGATAGGACAGGTTATCATGTCTTCGAGGAAACGGAACCTCAACTTCAAACGACACATTAACTTGGCTACTGATTGAAGTGGATATCGGAATGTATGTGATCACGTCATTTATTGCTTCTGGTGAAGAAAAAACACGATCCCAAATTATTCGTTTATGAACGACAGAGAGGAATGTGGTTTTCATTTACATTAATTAGTGAATTCTGTGTCATCCTGCGCTGCAGCGAATGTAACCTTTCTTTTAAAGTTATGTTTATGGCAAGAGAATAAATTTATGCCAACAATTATGTTTTTAATGTCTCCGGATTTAATCTCCTTATTATTTTTGTTTTAACAAGACGTGGAGATGTTACAATTTAAAGTAATATAAGGTTATACATATAAAATAAAATATTTTCAGTAATCGACGATATTTTAATGTCAAGGGTCACTGTGCTATATGTTCTAATTTTGTATAACTCTGAAACCGTGAAAGTTCTTGAGAAGGGTAACATCAAATTATGTCCTAAGGGAATAGCTTTAGTTGGGTAGTAGTTCTACAACTGAGTTAATAATTTATTGACAGATATCTAGTTCCTCTAACGTCAGTCATCAGCTTTACTTTCTTTTGAAGACCTTAAAACTAATTCTCTCAAGAGGTATGGTATTTCAAGAAGGTTGTCCTTTTGTTTAATAAGAATAATGTCTTTAATAACCAAGAGATCTAGATCCAGTAATAGTATAATTATTGTATGTATATACATGTAATTACATTGCATATACACAGTCTGACAATTAAATAACGGAGCTTTAATTTAGATTATAGAACAATTATAGCGCAATGCATTATGCAATAGCAGCATTAGAAACACACAAGTTTCCTCTTTTAAACACACTGACGTTCGAGCAAATCGGATGATAGCTTATGAAGTTACACGCATTTTAGTGACTGTAGATTAGGTGTTCATGTTGTGAAATAGCAATGGTACAATGAGCAAATATTAAATTTTGTTTTAAAATAGGAAACAAATTTGCTCAGACATACGAACTGTCGAAAAAAGTGTATGGTGATGAGTACATGTTTCTTACAAAAGTTTGTGAGTGGTTTACGCGATCTAAATGATAATGGAAGGCCTGGACGTCCACAAAGTGAAAATAGCCCTGAGTTGGTGCATAAAATGTCGATGGGAATTTCACGCTGAGAATGTCGACTGAAGAGTTAAACACCAATAGAGAAACTATTCGACAAATTTCGATTTGGGTAAAAAAAAGGTGTGTGCACGTCTTATTCCACATCAGTTGAATGAAGACCAAAAAATCGTTTGTGTAGCGCATTGTAGAGACGTCATTCAAACTGCCGCGAACAAGCTAGATTTTCTTAATTCTGTCAGAAATAGTGATGAGACGTGGTGCTTCAAGTGTGACCTTGACACCAAGCGTTAATCTGCACAAGTCTAAAGTCGAGTCAAAGCCACAGAAATTGCGCTTTCAGAAGTCAAGAATGGAGACAATGCTTATTACTTTTTATAATTCAAAAGGTATTGCACACAAAGAATTTGTTGCAGAAGGTAAGACTGTTAACGGAGAATACTGTATAGGAGTTTTACGTCATTTGTGGTCGAGAATTGTTAGAGGAAAACAGCTGTTTTTATTGCACGATATGCTTTGAATAATAATATACTGTCCGTGAGATATTACGAGATATTTACAGACGTCGTGGCATCTAGGTATTAAAAGCGATTTCAACTCACAAGTGGTGTAATTGTAGTACAATGCACCAGTAACGCAGAGGTCGTGGGTTTAAATCCTGTCGAGACTAATATTTTTTCAAGAATTTAATTACGTCGGTTAACTTTCGTTTGCCATTTTTTTCTTTAGGTACTACACATTTATTCTTGTCTTATAATGTATGCTGTTGGGTAATAAATTATTATTATTATTAATAGCAAGAAAATTGGAATTTTATCATTACTAACACATTAATTAATATTAATCTGATTGGTGAGAACTCGCCTTTAATAATACAGTTTCTGAGAGATATTACGATGTATCTACAGATACGTGACATCTAGGTATTAAAAGTGATTCGAATTCACAAGCGGTCTTGTGGTGTAATGGTAGCATAATGCGCCGGTAACGCAGAGGGTTCAAATCCTGCCGAGACAGATATTTTTTCTGGAATTTAATTATGTTGGTTAATTGCAAGAAAATTGTATTTCTACGAAATGTCATACTGGATGTCATAGAAAAAATAACTACTTCGAAATGGCATATAGATGGCACGACGATTTAAGGTGTATCCACAGTGGTTGGATGCAATTTGGTCGGGATAGGGAGTTATGGAAGCAAGCAAGGGAGGCCTACGTCCAATAATGGACTTTAGAGGCTTGTTTATGATTCATGAACAGTGTCCCTATGTCTTTTCAGAGGTAAGATACCAAATTGTAGTAGCATATCGTCTCTTTCGGGATAAACCGCATCATCTTGGAAAGAAAGAGATTTTAAAAGTTTTGCGCTGAATACGTTTCAAATCTAAAGAATCAGAAGTATGTAAAGGTTACCAAATCAAGGAAGGATATTCCACTCTACCTACTACGTATAAGTAAAGTTATGCCTTGGAAATATTTCGAAATTCTTATTTGCTAATAACATGGCAATAAATCAACGAAGATTCTACTACATGAATGGCACCACAATGTTATCCATACTTTTCTTAAATGTTTTTAGTTTGTTTTACATTTCATTTAAAATGTTCAATTACAAACACGCATATGTATGTATATGCATACGTAATTATGATGATTTTTAAATTCTTCAGTCTGAAATTGATTTTCTAATGATGGTATTTCAAAAGGCGATCGCGTAGAACATCGCCGTCGTAAAATATGCGTAAAGCTACTTTGCAATACCAGATTTTATCTCTTGCGGCGTTAAAATTCAATTGTTGACTTATTACCCGGCCAACCTCCATATTCCCTGGGTCGTCAACACCGTCCAGGTGGGTTTTTACCTTACGCCTGTCCGCTGGCAGACCGCATTCTCCACATTCCGACTGAGAAGCGAAGGTAACAGCTCCTCCGAATCTTTCTCGGGTCGCAGACGAAACTCTCACGTACAGGTACTCTCGCACACCAACACATGCACACCCACCACCACCGGCCATCGCGAAACATTCCATTCTATTCAACCATCAAGAATGCCTTTACCTCTTTCACGTCATTCTACGGCTTCTTAGCGTCCGTCTAATACAGGATGGTGCGATAAGTCGATTTCTTAAAATTTTTTTCAATTTGAAAATTCCCAGCGTGTCTCTAAATAATAATGTTTTCATATGAAATTCGCCTTTTTTATGGGTTTTATTTACAGATTAGCAACTGCTATATATGAAATATTTATTAGAGAAAAGTTTAGATATGAGAAAAATTCAATGGGCCTATTAGGCCATGGATAATGCAATCAATCGAGAAGGAATAGTGACTGTTTTTAGAAGGTACTACAACTCAGTTGTATAGTTTTATCTATAGAATTATAACTAGACTAATGGAGTGGCGATCTTAACAATGGTGTTGTTGTATAAAATGGATTCTTTCAACGTGTCCTGCATATTCTGAAGTCATTTTTGGTGCCTTTAGTTCCCTCTTTTTGGCGAAAGAAAAACTATCTTCAACTCTCAACATATGTTAGTTGCAAACAAAGCTATTTCTCAACATTATCCATACACAGTATTTACTTTTTCATTCAATTTATAGATTATCCCACAGATACTGTTTGGATTCCAATTTTTTGAACCCACATAGCTCTTATGGGATGAGTTGTTTGGGGTGCAAACAAGGGTTTTGCAGTAGCGATACCATTACGTTTCGCTCTTTTCTTTGCATCCCAATGATTTTCAGTAAATCATCCGTCCTCTCACGTACAAAACAACTCCAAACCCCCGTGTCCAACATGATCGCGCACTACTTCTTCATGCTTACATCTTCTCACGAAAAGTTAGTACTTCTTTGGCCGTCTAAGCATGACTAAACCAAACAGCCTTTTTTGGTTGTTTTAGAACCGTTATGTCTTACAAGGTTTTCGTAAACATTTCAAAGATTATTTTTCTCTTTAATGCAATTATTTGTAAATAATACAATAACACATGTTAAAGGTAGTTTTGTTGATACCATCTTTAGGATTAATTGGGTTTTTGTTTTTCTTTATATTCAACATTATCATAATAATTTCTTTTTGGCAATTGGTTTGGGTATCACCTCTACATTATTGAAATCGAAAGAATGACCTGAATTATGCTGGTGTCACGATAAAACAGTTGCATACATGTTTTTTGCTTTAATGCTATATTGGTGGATAAAATTCTACTTTATAAATGCAATTAGACTTGTACTATATACACTACCTTTTAATAAGTAAGTGAAGAAGTTAGAAGGTTAGAACCACTTCAAAAATATTTAGGGAAATTCATACTAGTCTTCTTATTTGGTATTTAGAACCTAATGTTGCTAGTATATATTCATGACAATAAGACTTATTTATAAAATCCATTCACAAATACTTAATGATGTTTATTTGGTGCTACTGAGTGATAATTTAGATACCTTTTTGAATGTGAATTTTAAAAAATTAATCCGCTTGAATGGGTTGCTTTTGTTTAGTTAGTAAGATTTCTAGAAAATCAATACTATTGTTTTGATTTTCATATGCAACTGTCAGTAATAATCGGGAGTGAGAAGACTTGAACGTCATTAATATGTCACTTCGTTCTACAAGTGGTATTGCAAGGATGTAAACGTCTACATAACGTCCGCCAAAACAACAGGTGCTGTTACGTGGTAATTGCACAAACAAGTGGATAACTTCAGAAATTCTAAAAGAAATGCTCACACGCGATGAAAGATATAAAGTAGCTGTTTATTAAATGACGATTGCAAGGACTGTGTGGATGTACAATTCACACGTATAGCAGTAAACTCCACTCACACAAATTAATTAATTATGCGGAACGCAGCGTTTCAATTTTCCGACAACTAAATATGAACGTGTCTTTTGTGTCAAAAAACAACTTACAGAATCTGTTAGGGAATCCCAAAGATAAACCGGAGATGATAAAAAGGTCTGGAATATACCAAATCGCATGCAATGATTGTGAGAAAGTTTATATTGGACAAACAAAAAGGAGTATCGAAATGAGGTTCAAAGAACATATTAGACACTATCGTTTCGACAAACCTGAACTATCAAGCGTAGCAGAGCATATGGTAAAATCCGGACATAAGATTGATTTAAAAAATCTGACACTACTTAAAAACGTGAACTCGTATAAAGAATTAGACGCGTACGAAACGATATGTATGAAAAAGAACGGAAACTTATTGAACAGACAACCACCCCCAATTGCACACTCGAGTTTGATTGATTTATTACCATAGGCCCTGTTAAAGATACGGTTCGCTTTCGGTCCATCCTTTCGCGAAAAAGGCACTAGACCACCGAGTAGATTGTAAATAGTCATATGTTTTAGAAATGTTAGAGCTTGCGTAGAAAATAATTTGCATGTGTGATACAGTTTTTACTTTCAGTCGGTAACATGGTTGACAATGAGAGCCCACGTGCTCTCGAAACGTTGCGTTCCGCATAATTAATTAATTTGTGTGAGTGGAGATTACTGCTATACCTGTGAATGGTACTTGTGCAAAGCAACTGCAATCAAACGTCTGCGGATCAAAAACGAGAAAAAAGTCAACGGTTCTCTTAGTTAAAACCGCCATCATAATCATATTATTTAAGATTAACTTATATCGTATTTATTAACAACGTCATAGACTGGGAAGAGTACAAGTTTCATAGAAACAGAGTCACTATGGTACGTAATAACAAAGAAAAATACTAGAGGTTATTACTAGATGCAAATAAACATAGACCTGTTGAATTTTTGGAATACTTGCCCAAAAAAAATTATTCCACCAATACATACGCAATTTTTGATAATACGGAGGTGGGAGATGATTTAGAAATTGCACAAAATTTCAAGAAATATTTTTTATAAAGCGTAGATGATATAATCCAAAATATGCCAAAGATAACAGTTACAAAACCTATATGCATAAATGAAAGAAACTATAATAAATTTTCAAAATTTCGCAGTATAACTTTGAATGGCAACAAAGCTATATTTAACACGTTGAAAAATACAGGAGACGTAACTGCTTATGTTGCTCAGATGTCTGCAAATAGAATTCTTGACATAGTAAATGCTTCACTTGATACAGGTACATTTCCGGAAAACTGGAAAACATCGTACGTTCTTCCAATTCCCAAGGCGACAGGGACCAAAGTATGTGAGGAATTTAGGCCTATTTTATACTGTATCAAGTTACGAAAAATGACCCACATATAGAATTTTGTGCAACAGTATTTTTTTTAATCTAAATAAGAATGACGTCCAGCAAATATAAAAAATTCAAAATAGAGCCATGAGAATAATTATTAGAGACATGTTAATTACACATAATTTAATGAATGTCCCTCAAGGAATTTTATTTAAGAGTCTACTGTTTATACATAAAATAAAAAATAATTCACTTCCAAGTTACCTTGGTGAAAAATTGAAACCGGTTCATGATACTCATGCTTGCAACACTAAAAACTACAAAGACTTTTATATTACTTCCTTTCATAGAATCCAGACTTCCGTAAAGATATTTGTAAGTGGTCTTAAGTAACTTTAAGACGTAATTGTACGTGTATATTATTGAGCACTATAAGGGACTATATATTGAATTAATTTATTCCAGTCTTATGGTATAGCTTGTTAGTTAAATAAACTATATATCTATATTTTAAAAAAATGGATTGCTCTTTCTGTTTTTTTTCGTAACTCAATTTAGTTAGGAAGAAAGTTTGCCGATAAGTTTTATCGCTGAAATTGAAGTATGTGGTATTAAGGCATACTTTGAATGCTTTGGTAAATTCATGTCTAAATTAGTATGACATTCACTCTTATTCCATCCTTCTTTGGTACATTAAATCGCTTACTTTGTTGGGATGTTACTACACTTCCGCTAATATTTCTCATCTTCTAATATTGATAAAAGCCCGAGAGTCTTTAACATGACATTCCCTTGTTCTTAACATTTTAAAGATACTATTATAAGATAATAAATAAGCAGGACAATCGCATAACTTAATATACAACTAACCTAATTCTAAGTTTTAAACTTAATTAAAGAATAAAAACGTAAAACATATCATGTAGCAATTCAGTTTGCCACACTGTATATCACCGAGACTCTGAGCTAATGGTAAATTTCTACTGAAGCGTGTGTGGCCTGCCACTTTCCGGATAGGTTGCGCTAGCCGTAGGTGCATTTTAGATCATGTCATATTCTAACGTAGGTGGGTAGTTCTCGTACTTCCGACAGGTAGGTAGTTTCTAAAGCTGCCCGTAAACATTCCTCACCGTTGCCATATCGAAGTATCATTACCGTAATTAAGTGTTAAATAAATATTTTATCGTTCGAATTCTAACTTAGATAGCTCTAAAATTTTCCTCCGTCCTACGATGAAGTATAAGAGGGGAAATACTTGAATAGTTTCGAACTTCGAGGAAGACAGGCAGGTATTTATTAATTCAGGACGAACGAAGCACATTCGCATGTTTCGCGTAATAATTTAATCCGGCGAGATGATCTAGATCTTGATTTAGTCTAGACAAGATGGATTAATTTCTTATGACTAATTTACACTTCGGGGAAGTTCGGTTTATCTATGATTCATTTTTATTTACATTCTAAACTAATTGGGGAAGATTACTGAAGTCTTTCCTGTTGTTACGTAATTTCTTTGGGGATATTTCAATTTTTACGTATGCACAGTTGTAGAATAAAGTAGCCGGACGATAAAGTTAGAGGAGGGACTTCCCCATTTGTTCCAAAACGACAGAGCGTAGCCGAATGGAAATTTAGATCGTTTCTTACTTATTTAACTGCTAGTTATTCATCTGTGTATACGACGTGTGGCGACGATAAACGCATGTCGTTTAAAAGAAGCAAACCTCCACGGCCGTATTGCTATACGGAAACCATTGCTGCGTCGTGGGAATAGACAAAAAATGTTTCGAATAGGCTAACACGCGCAAAGACAATAGAACA
The DNA here is from genome assembly GCA_023509865.1 of Trypoxylus dichotomus. Taxonomy (NCBI): domain Eukaryota; kingdom Metazoa; phylum Arthropoda; class Insecta; order Coleoptera; family Scarabaeidae; genus Trypoxylus; species Trypoxylus dichotomus. The sequence continues at coordinate 45,944,864 of CM042081.1, forward strand.
ATGTGGAAAAGCACTGTGGGTTGATGGGTCTAAATATATATGACGGTGATGTTTCCTGAGTGTATTACACCAACAATTAAGAAAGGTGGTGGTTCCATTCGTGTATGGGATCGTCTTTCACTAAGTGGAACAGGGAACCTTGTGAGAATTTATGGAATAATGAGGAAAACGAATTATCGCTGGCTCTATCATCCGGATTGCTAAATAATATGCAACAAATTTGTGTTGATGCACGATAACCATCCGAAGGACACGCCGTTATTATGCGAAAACTACCTTGCTGATGCAGAGAATGGAGGAATCTTAAAAATAATAACTTGGCCTCCTCAGAGTCCGTACCTTAATCCGATGAAGCTTCTCTGGGACGAACTAGTCAAACGAATTAGAAGATAATGTTCAACGTCCAAAACCCATCTTTGGACGGTATTCCAGAGGGAGTGGAGCAAAATTCCTCAAGATGCACTGAGGACATTGGTAGAAAGAATGCCACGAATTGTGCGAGCAATTATTAAATCGAGAGATGGATTTTTCAATGCGGAGAAATTTACTTTATGTGTTCTAATGTTCGTTATTATTTTCCTTTTGTGTACACATGTTCTGTTTAAAATTTTGAAGCAAGTGTCAAATTTTGCATGAAATAGGAAGTGTCCATACTATTACGAGCGATAGTGTATATGGAAATAAGCAATTACCAAGTAACAGTAAATACACCTTCTCCAGAAGTAATACTGCAGAGCTTATAAAACAAACCACACACCCTGACTGTACACTGTTCACATTGGGAGCTGAAATCCATGTATCCATTACATATTGAAAAATCTATTTCATTACCAGTAAAAAAGTTAACAATTCGGCGTACTATATGACATTCGGAATTCTTATTTAGAACTGCTTCATACTTTTCTTTCACATTACTAATATCTCCAGATAATTGACCGCCATTTGCCTGATATAATTTTCAAAACACATTAAAAAAACTATATTTTATGGTCTTTTCAAAAATATATTCCGTTTTCTTTCTAGCTAATTTTTTTAATTTTTATACTTCTTCAGAATGAGGGAAATCTTAATTCCCCACGCCGTAAATCAATATCTGTACTACGAGGGGAGGTCCAGAAGTTCGTGGAATGGAGTGGGGATAGGGACGCTCGCTAGATGTTATTCTGATTGGCGACTCATCATTAGCATATAAGTTAAGTTGCAGCCCTATAGCGTCGTTTACGAATAGTTGCCTGCTAAACAAGTCAATCCGGAAGAAAACTGAAACTATGGAGGAAATTGGACACCGTGCTGTAATAAAGTTCCTCACAAAACAAGTTTATGGGTAAACAGTGCTGTAGTAAATCAATGATTTACAACTGGTATGGTCTTTATAAATATGGCCGGGAGTCGATTGAAGACTACCCCCGCTCAGGACGGCCAGTTGAGGCCACCACATCAGACATCGTTGAAAAAGTGTAAAAATGTCTACTGCAAGATGCCCGTTGGAAGGAAAAACAATTATCTGCATTAATTGGAGTATCAGATACCACCATCTTGCGTATCCTACATGACCACCTGGGTATGACAAAAGTCAGTGCAAAATGGGTACCGAGAATGCTCACGCCGCTGCAGAAACAGCAGCGCGTCTGAGCGTCCACACAATTTTTGGAGCTGTGTGGAGACAAACCTGCACAGATTTTGGAGCGGATTGTTACCGGAGATGAAACATGGGTTCATCACTTTGAGCCTGAGTCCAAACAGGAGCCCATGCAATGGCATAAAAAGGGGATACCACCGTCAAAAAATTTCAAAGTGTCAGAATCGGCTGGAAAGTTGATGGCTACTGTTTTTTGGGATTGTGAGGGGATGTTATTGATTGATTACAAAGAGAAAGGTAGGAGCATAACCGGAGAATATTACGCAGCGATATTAGAAAAATTAAAGGAGGCCATCAAGGAAAAACGTCGAGGAAAATTGACCAAGGGTGTGTTGCTCTTACAAGACAATGCGCCGGTTCGCAAGAGCAAAGTTGCAATGGCTGCTCTGCACAAGCACGGCTTTCAATCAATAGTCCATCCACCCTACAGCCCAGACCTGGCATCTAGAGATTTTTATTTGTTCCCCAATTTAAAAGAAGATTTACGTGGAAGAAAGTTTTCGGACGACAATGAAGTAAAGCAGGCAATTTTGGCCCCTTTTGAGGCGAAAGATAAAAAATATTTTTATGATGGTTTAGAAAAATTAATTCATAGATGTAATAAATGTATTGTGCTTAAGGGTGATTATTTATATTGAAAAGGAAAATAGATTTATTGTTCTATTTTATTTAAAACCGTTTCATTCCACGAACTTCTGGACCTCCCCTCGTATTAGACGAACTACTCTTATATGGCAGTGGTATAAGGAATCCTACATGATTCCCTTGCTTCTTTGAAAATTTCTGCCAATAGTTTGCCCATATCTGTAACTATAAGCTTTTGTATCCATGTTAGTGAGGTAGAAGAATATTGCAGTTATTTTGTTTTAATTATAATAATTTTTGTAGTGATTTTCCTATTTTTTTTTTGGACGGGTGGTTTCAGTAAATTAGGAAGCAGACCCTCGACCTATACTTATTGGATAGTACAGGCAATAATTCCGAGGTTATGCTAGCTAATCCTTTGAAAATATCCGTTGCTCCTTTAGTTTCGAGACATGCTAATCTAGCTGTCGTATCTTCTTAGCAACGTCTTTTGTAAAAGTTGTTGAATGTCATGTCAATAGACCGTAATTGAGAAAGTAAGTTTGTATAAAGAAAAAATTGAATAACATTATCTAAAATTAGTTACTTAACAGATATCATGCACCTGTACGTCTTGACACTAATCAAATTTAATCTTCAAGGCACGTGCTCCATCAACCTCAGTTCTTTGTAATCAAATAATTAAGTTGAAAAACGAGCAGCTTTACATTTGAAATTATTTTCGAAACGGTAGAAGTTGCTTCTAATACTTTAACCTCATTCGAAATCCACAAGGGAAATATCCCGAAGAATATTTCTCGTTCACTAATTGCCTGTTTAGCTATTCCAAATCTAAAAGTATCCGACGCGGTTCGGAATAATTTATTCTCATGAGGCGAGAAATTCTTTTAATTAACGCAAACAGCTGCTATTAATGTTTCTACAATGCTAAATTCGTATCGAGGAAGGGGATCCGTAACGTTTAGAAGATGCCATTTACAGTAAGTGGTTGAAGTGGCGCCTTATTTATCACGTATCGACTCATCCGATAAATCAGACGGATTGCGTGACGCATCCACTAAGTCCTGAGAGTATATACGGTATATAAGCTGGGGATATTTTAGGATTATATATGTTTTGAGCTTAGATAAAAAACGAGCACACACGTCTTTAACGATGTTGTCTGAAAATATACCGCGACACATGTTTATTGTATGTATATATCGGTAATACAATCAGTTTTCTTTGGTTATGGATTATACAAGACGCTCTCATCAGCGTCTTGCAATGGAAAGAGTATGTATAGATAGTTTTATATACTAGAAAAACAAAATATCTTTGTATTGTTACCGCTACAGTACAACGAAGGAAGTTACAGGGTGGTTAGGATTTATGTACACAGTGAAATTCCTCTTCGCAGACACCCCTCTTACACGGACACCTCCCTTAAACGGACAGTTTCTCATGGTCCCGACCGGCTCTCATATAATTTCCATTGTATTAACTCTTTCTTGGACAGACATTCACTTGAACGGACGCGGACACGAGAAAATCTTCTCTTAACCGGGCAAAAAATTAAATAAAAAGAAACCCCTTATCTTATTTTTATATCGAGAGTATTGCTATTGCATTTCTCAATCGCGTCGCGCGCCAATTTCGCTGCGACTTGCCCAAGTAAACCGGAGATTTACCGACTTTAATCTTTCGGTACAAACCCAGCCTATGTCGTGCATTTCTGCCTGGCGTGCTGGATGCAGTTTATTTGGCAAAAACCGCTTGGGATCAAGTAACCAAAGAGACAGTTCAAAATTGCTTCCGCAAAGCAGGATTTAATCATGTAAATATGCAAAGTGAAGACCAGATAACTGTCGCTGATACATCTGACCTAGAAGATGATTTGCCTCTTAGTGTACTTTCAGATATCCTCAAAAATAAGAATTTATTGAAATCGACGGATAATGAAAACCTTAATGATTTTTTGAACGTAGATGAAGATTTGTATGTTGAAGATTCAGATTCAGAACAAGAAATTGCAAATCCAGTTGAAATACAAGAACTTTCGGAAGATTCTGATGTCGATGAGTTTTCAGTGCCAACAGAAGCTATCCCAAATTATGGTAAAGCTATTACCCTGACCAAGCAGTTCAAAAGTTTTGTCGAAAATCACGGAGATACAGAGTCTTTGGAGTTTCTTTCTAAACTAGAAATACGATTTCAAGACGTCATTTTAAAGAAAAAGAGAAGACACACAACAATATTTGAACTTTTGCGTCCTTAAAGTGACTACTCATTTCATTGTTTTGTATTACAAACGACACCTATGCATCTATGTACATATATTATACTGTGTATGTATATATCAAAGGAAATAAACTTCTTTTTCTTAAATTTAAAGTTTCTTATTTATTTTAAAAACATTTATATACATATACGATTTAAATGTCCCAGCTTCTTTAATATATTCATTTTTCGTTAAAACACGATTTTTGTTGTATCTATTGCATATTTCTTTTATACGGACTCCTCCTGAACGGACATCTTCAGTTGGTCCCGTTGGTGTCCGTTCAAGGGAGATTTCACTGTAGTTCGTTTCACGATATAATGATCCAATTAAAGGGTTAAAACTAGTAAACTTAAATAAGTATAATGTGATTGTATAAATTAGTATTGAATTGTAATAAGCATTCACAGACATTAAATGATTTACAAGTATTTTATGCATATAACAGATATTCATAAACAGTAACAGCATAAGAAGTGTGCGCAGAAGTAACAATCAAAGTTACTTTCTTTGTGAAAGTCAGATAAGGGTGCCGTCTTGTAGTAAAACGTGAGTACTGGAATAATCCGTTCGAACTGTTTCAAAAACGGTCGTAGCAAGTAGAAAGCAGGTATTAAAATATAGTAAACATTGGAAGAGTGATTAATAGAGTCCAGCCGTCTAATGACAAAATGATCAAAGTCCAAAACAAAGTCTATCGAATGCCGAACGCAATACCATATGTTGACAGCGGTTCACAGTTAACAAGGTCATATATTATTGGTGAGAACTGTAATTGTAAGCATTTGAAGTGTTACGATAAAGATGCTGTACAAAGACGCGAATTAATTATAAAACAATTTAATTTAATGCAGATGAAGAACGAACAGCTGAAACATCTACCCGAATTGATTAGTTGCTAGAAGAAGACAATCTAAAGAGTCTGCTACCTTGGATGAGTATAGTTACCAATGTTAAAGGTTAGAATATTTATGGGCGAAAAGATGAGAGAAGTTTGAATTTGTCACCAAGAGTTTATATCATTGCATTGTGCAACGAACAGAACTGTTCAAACACAAGAAAAAAATTAAGACAATTGCTTCTATCCAGTTGCAAACTTTAAGTAATTAGTATATATTAGCTAAATCAGAGATTATACTAGACAAATTGTTAATATCCCTTGCTAATTACAGCCCCATACATCCGAGTGATTTCCTTAAGAAATCGCCCTCTTACCGCACCGCAAATTACGGCTGAGTTCAATTTACAATGGCGTCAAGCTGGTAGGTGTGTCGGCAGTAGAACGGATCTGTGTATCTGTCAGACAATTATGAGAGCAAAAGGGGGTTACCTTGAAGAAACATAACAGTATGTATTTTATTAGGATATGCTATTTTGTCAATAAAACATTTTAAGTTAACGAGAAGTTTCTTTAATAACTGTGAACGCTGGTATGTTTTCCCGTCTACGCTAATATCCTAGCCTAAATCCATTTCACATTTAATTAGTAGCAATAAATGTGCAATGCTATATAAAATATTAAATGAATTAATATCTTTCTTTAATAAATATGGTAACATACTTTACCTGAATGAAACTTTGGTTAAACATTCTGCATTTAGTTTTACTTTGCTTAAATTTCTGCTTCAACATCTTGAGAATTTGTTTTCAATTTCATTGAATATTTTAAGGCCATTCAAAGCTGTGAAAGGTTTCAATCCAATATCCATAGTATTATATTTGACTTTTAACATTTAACACCATGTTAACTATTCAATACGTATGCACTAAATTAGTTGCGTATTGGTTGCTGAATTAGTGTCCAAAGTACGAAGTATGAAACGTAAATATTTAAAAGTACTTTGGGCCGGATGCAATCCCATCTAATACGCGTCTAGAAGAATTTTCTAAATTAAATCTTCAAGGAGACGGAACGGTAACTGTCGCTACGCATCTAGCGTTTACCGTTGCCGCCCTATTTGCCCTTCAACTCGACGCGAATCGGCGACGTAGGGTGTAATTTGTACGTTCAACTTACAACGGCGAGCTACACGATTTGCATGCAAAGTTATTACTTCTGAAATCATCGGCGTCTCGCTCCGTCACAGTTCCGCCAGGAGATATTCATTTAAGCAATCTTTCTTTTGCATTTTAATCCCTCATTAGGCTGCGTAGCTCGAATGGTGGTACGCGCACTTAAACCTCATTCTGATCTCGTGGGATCGAGATTTTTCTATTTATTTTTTTTTCTTCTCGTCGGTAGGTAAAGGCTCCGAGACAAAATGAACGGTCAACTTTCTAAGGAAATATCTAGACAATGCGGAGGAAGAATGTTGAATAATTTTAATGGTTGATTTCCTTCGGAGACGTATGTATTTGTAAAATTGATGATATCTTCTTGAATTTCAAATAATTATGTAACTAATGGACAATTAAAGACTTTACGGGTAGAATTAACTGTAAAATAGTAGCACAAGTCGGTTCATTTCCGACGATACTTGTTTAATAAACAATTTAGAGGATTAGAATGAGAGTACCTATATACACTACCGCTCAAAAGTGTTTAGGCACCCCTGTTTTCATGCATTATTCATATAGTATTATGTTTACCAAAAAAACAATATAATAAAATGAAATACGTATTTAAAATGCAATTCAGTAAGATAAACACCCATTATATCGCATAAGGTTTACTATCATTTACCTGCACTTGGTCGGATTACCATAAACTGTTTATTGCGGTGCAATTACAATAACAATCCCTCTGAATTTACTGGGTAAATTTAGTCATCTCTTAGATTGTAGGTAATAATGTTTAAATTACCTTCCTAGAAGATTATAGTGAAATCTGTAACCTATGGTCAGTTGCAGCGTGGTAGTTACTCTATTCACGTCGTAAGCGAAATATCGTCTGACAATTTTTTAAAATGCCTCCGTGAAGAGAAATTAGTACGGAACCACGTGCGCTTATAATAGCTTACCATAAAAGTGGCATAAGTAATCGACAAATTGCCAAAAAAATGAAAATACACCACGCTACGGTTGACTATAACGTAAAAGAATATCGGGAAACTGGCAGTTTTCTTAATAAAAGACGGAGTGGAAGGCCAAAAGCGACAACATCTGCAGATGATCGTAGAATAGTGGTTACAAGTAAGTTAAATAGACGCAAAACAGACCCGGAAATCACCGCAGAATTAAATGTTGGTCGCCAAAAACTAGTCAGTGTTTCTACAGTCAAACGTCGCCTACAGAAAGCCGGGCTCCATGGACGTATTGCGATGAAAAAGCCATTACTACGCAAACAAAACAAGCAAAAGCGACTTAAATGGGCTCGTGAACACCAACACTGGACCATAGAAGAGTGGAACAACGTCCACGTATGGACGGATGAGTCCAACTTTGAGCTGTACGGAACCCGAAGACGCATATTCGTAAGAAGATCTGTGGGTGAACGTGCCAGAGAAGAGTGTATTGCTGCTACCGTGAAGCAAGGTGGAGGTTCTATCATCACTTGGGGCTGTTTTGCTAGCACTAGTGTAGGGGACATTGTGAAAATTGACGGCGTATTAAAAAAAGAAGGCTACCGCGAAATTTTGGAGAACCACGCAATACCTTCCGGAATTCGACTTTTGGATCAAAATTTTATCTTCCGGCAAGATAATGACGCAAAACATTCCTCTAAATTATGTAAAGACTATTTACGCCATTTAGAAGAGGAAGGAACTTTCAAAATTATGGAATGGCCTCTCCAGAGCCCCGACTTGAATCCAATCGAGTTACTATGGGAAGAACTAGATCGGGAAGTACGGAAATCGGCTCCGACATGAGCTACTGATGTGTGGAACAAATTGCAATCGAGCTGGACCTCAATAACACAAGAAACTCTGGCAAAACTTATTGCGAGAATGCCTCGATAGTGTGCTGCAATTATTCAATCAAGAGGAGGTCACATAGATGAAAGCAAAATTTAAATTAAACGTTTTAATTTTCACATTTATTTAATATATTTTTATTCATGTACGTGTATCTGTACATAATAAATAAATATTATTAACATTTTTTCTGAGTTTTTATACATTTTTGCTGTAAGTGAGAGTGCCTAAACACTTTTGAGCGGTAGTGTAGGTGGATGATTAGGATCTATGATGAAACTTCAATATTCATTGCTGAAGCGGTAGAAATTAAACACGCTCTTAAGTATGTTACAAAGAAAGGTCTGGGAAGTTCTGTGATCACGAGTGATTCTAGAAGCGTACTTGAATCTCTACAAAATACAAACGATCCCGATTATATTGGACATGCTCAGTGAGCTTAATAGACTACGGAAGGCAGAAATTAATATCTATTAGGTTTGTTTTTTAGGTTAAACGTCACGCAGGAATTCAACCAAATAGTGTTGTAGACCATCTAGCAAAAGAATTCATGCATTCACCTCTATTTAGTATATAGCCTGTCATCGATTCATGAAGTAAAAATGGCGGAACCATTGGCAAGCGTCTTACACAAACACAGTGACATGATCAATCAAGAAGAGTGTTTGGAATCGCTATCTTGTTGCAGGAAGTTATTGCTAATTAGACAATGTTCAGAAGGTATAACATGTTGCTTCAATATTGTTCGATATTTCTCCGTTGTAAGCTTCAAATTTAATAGTGTCACCAACTTCTTACGATATAAGCCCTAACCTTCGATATTGCTACCCCCATGTTTGACAGCAGCTTCTAAACATGGTTCTGCCTGTTCGATCCAAGCAATTGAAATTTAGACTCGCCGGTTCATAATATTTGTATCTGCATCCATTATCTGTCCAATTTTGATGGCTTTTAGCATACTTGAAGCTCTTTAATTGTATTGCCTCGTTGCAAAAGAGGTTTCTTGGTAGGTACATACCCACGTAATCGCAATTTCTTCCGCCTTACAATCGAAGCATATATTGACGCGGCTGTTACTTTCAACAACTGTGCAACCGCTCAGGATATGTTGTTTCAATTGTCCACGCTTCAGTTTATCCAACACGTCGCCTATTTCGTTATTTTTTTTTAAGAATTTTTGTACACTGTACCGAGAACACTTATACGCCTTGCGATTTTTGCTTGGCTATAACCTTCTTGGTGTAAAACAACAACTTCATTTCCTTTTAATAACGATATTTTCTCCAAATGTAATCAATATATTACAACTTGCAGTACCAGCTGTCATGGCATTCTCTATTATTCTTTCTGTTAGGAATATAACATAAAATTCGTTATAATTTACACATAGTCTCTTCGTACTAGGGAACTGCAATGAGTGATAAATACAGACAAACAGACTCAACCATAAATATTATCTTCCCTCAATATAAATACCGAAAATTACTTTAATTAGATACTGGGGCATCTGTTTAGTTATTGCATTTTTGGAGGATTACGACTTCTAAGTATTCTTTTCTATTTATGTGATGATGACTGATGTGCCTCTCTTTTTGTACAGTAGTGTAGTTCTAACAATTACTTAGGTATTGGCAATATGGGCTATCTTTTGGTAAAAATGTTCAAGTAGTATTGGCATAACACTTTGTAGGTGGAAAAATAGTAAATGTAATGATCTATGGGTAATTTCCGAAGCTAAATTTCGATTATGCATAAACCGCGTTGATGTGGCGATATTTAAATGAATGGCACTCTAAGCAAAATTTATGTGAAATTAGAAAGAATTGATCTGGTAATGGAATTAACGCCGGAATTCGTAGATCAAGGGAAAGATATCCCTAACAAGCAAAGAAAGAATTGCAGTAAAGTAGGTCATTCGTTCTAATGGACGAGTTGCCTTCAGTATTGTTATTTCGCAGAAACCACTTAAACATTAGCTACTAGAATATTTACAAACACGGAGAACGTAAATCAAAATATCTAAATCCAGGTTATCATATTGCAATCACAATTAAATATTATACAGTTTAATACACAGCTATCCAACATCTAATTATTTACATTATATACAATATGTTTCATCGTAGTAGTTTGAATACATGCTGCCTGCTATAAATTTGCTTCTAACTATATGCGTACCAATACTTTTGCTGTGCATCGTTCGAAACAGTACACTAAAGTAAATTATATAATTCGAAGCTAATTATTGATGAAAATGAAATGGACGCATCCTAATCTATGAGGCCGACTGGTAGTTACATGGCAGATTGTGCAATGCAAATTTTAATTTCGTTGTTCAGTTGGAGCCATTCATTATCAATGCGTCCGTTTGAAGCCTCATTACGTAATCTCATTAAGCTGAATTATTTCACAGTCGTTCGCTGTTATTTGCTGGTATTACTATTCGGATAGTGTAACATGACATCGAAATCATGAGTCCGGTGATCCTGTTTAGATGGATTAAAATGGGACTTTTTACGATTTAGTGGGTACCAATTTTCGGTTGAAAAATTGTAATTGTGATATTGTTTTCGAATGAGTATAATAGTGAAATGTAGAAAACCAGTTCCTTCTATGTCTTTAAGTATGGATAGCAAAGTTGGGTGTGGGTGTTGGGAATATCCAGTCTTGCAACGATGTTTATTTATCAAACTCTATGAAGTGGACTTTAAAGAATTGTAGTTTTTGAAATCGCTAATGATGCCTTATTTTCGTGATGTATCATACGTCCATTGATGTTGGTGATATTACGCACAGCATCAACGTATTACTGAGTGTGTCGTTTTTGGTGTACACGTTTGAATTTTCGATAGCAATGAGAAATTGTTGACTGATGTGGCGCTTTATTGCCGAAAACCGAAACCAACTCAACAAGGCATTCTTGCTAAAACAATCATCTTTAAAAATTATAAAAAAAAAAAATTACGCGAAAATGAAACTTTGACTTTAGATTAAGTTGGAGGTTATGTTTTAGTATCGACATTTGATTAGTGGCGCTATCTATGTCCTAGTATGAAAAATTTACGGGACATCCCTCGTATGTTCGCACAAATCTTACATGCTCCTTCGAATTGTGGTGTCTGAGAACTTCGTACTTAACTGAGTACTTTATAATCCCAGTTATGGCAAATAATAATGCACTCAGTGAACTTTCTATATCTTCATATCATTTCATAGTTAAAAGTTGGGAATTATTGTATTTGTCATCGTGATGAAATAGCAGAGGTACGACTTTATTAATATCGTTACTAATAAATAGGGAAGGTAGGCATGCTGTTGTAAAAAGAAAAATAAGAATCTTCTCCTCACAATAGCGTTACGATACATAGCAGCTCAGAATGAAACTCTTAAAAATACCCAGAAAGCCTACAACAATACATTTTTATGAATTCGCATATATTCGAGTAGAAATAAAGCATACAGGTGTTTTACTGTTACGTATATAAGTCGTTAAAACCATAGCGGTTCTGCCACCAATTAACCTCAGCGTTGTTGTGCAAATTCTGCGAATAATCTAATTGTCCTAATAAAATGTGAGGCTTTTTCATCCCATATGATCTTGTACAGGTTGTAATCTTGCTTGTCAGTGATAAATACTACTTCTCATGGTATTGGTGACATTCCTCATGAAATAGACAATGTAAGGGGACAAAAAGCGCTAACACATGGACATATTTCTGCCTTCCCGGCGTCATCAGCGTGGTTTCGAGCGGTTTCCTGCTCAACACATCGCAATTTCCTTTCTGCTACTATCACCATATCTAACTGTACAACTCAAGTGAGTATTCCTTGGCCCTAACTAGTGCACAAGGAATAAAACACTTGTCTGCCATCAAACACAGCGAGAACAAGCGGGTACATCTCTGGTGTTATTCTCTAAGCATTTTGGGTGTGCTGTTTGTCAGTGTTTTTGAAAACTCTCTTATCCATCGAAAAGTTTAGTGTTGTATAAAGTATGCTGGAGATATCTGTCAGTTACTGGTAAATTAAAAATATCCCATTTCCTGCGGGGTTACATTACTAAAAGAGACTAATTATCACATTGGAGATCACTCTGTGTTTGATTTTTCCTTGTAGCACGATTTTTACCGTGGCAGTAACTCTGTTTTATAAAAATTCTTCTTTCTGACAGCTCAAGAAGAATTTGTGAAGGTGTCGTAAGAGGCGTGATGTTTTGGTGCGGCTTCCAATGTCAATCGTCTTGAAAAAGAGGTAACATAATCCCGAGATAAAAATAAAAATTGTTGATTAAGTGATAACATTGCACTATTTTGTTAAATATAACACATGGGCAGGAAAGTCCCGGGCCTAACACATAAATGACGCTAGTTTTATTGCAGTCGCCTTTCACTCAGTTAGTAATAACCTTCAAAAGAGCTGTTAAAATTTCATGATATTCTATTCATTAGTTTGTGAGTTATTGTGCTAAGAGTCACGCTACTTTTGTTACTTTCAAAACAATGGATCAAAAACAACTTCGTGTTTTAATTTTACACTGCTTCTTGATGGGAAAAAAATACCGTTCAAGCGAAGCAATGGCTTGAAAAGTGTTATGGGGACTCCGCTCCATCAGAAACAACAATAAAACGTTGGTTTGCTGACTTCAAACGTGGTCGGAGAGACACCGATGATGCAGAACACAGTGGACGTCCAAATGTGGCGGTAACACCAGAAAACATAAAAAAAATCCACAAAATCGTTTTGAACGATCGAAAAGTGAAGTTGCGTGAATTAGCTGACATCGTAAAGATATCAAAAGAACGTATTAGCTTTATATTGCATGAGCATTTGACTATGAGAATGCTCTGTTCAAAGTGGGTGCAGCGTTTGCTCACTGTTGACCAAAAACAAGAACGTGTTGATGGTGCTGAGCAGTATTTGGCCATGTTTAAACGTAACAAACTGGAATTTTTGCGTCGATATGTGACAATGGATGAAACATGGATCCATCACTTCACTCCGGAGTCAAAACGATCGTCATCTGAGTGGACAGCAACTGGTGAACCTCCTCCAAAGCGCCCGAAGGCACAACAATTGGCTGGAAAGGTTATGGCCTCGGTATTTTGGGATGTGCGTGGTGTAATATTCATCGACTATCTTGGGAAAGGAAATACCATCAACAGTGAATATTGTGTAGCGTTATTGGAGCGTTTGAAGGCCGAAATTGCAAAGAAACGACCGCATATGGCAAAGAAAAAATGTTGTTTCATCAAGACAACGCACCGTGTCACAAGTCAATCAAAACAATGGGAAAACTACATGAATTGAACTTCGAATTGCTCCCACATCCACCGTATTCGCCAGATTTGGCTCCCAGCAACTATTGGCTGTTCGCAGACCTCAAAAAAATGGTCGCCGGTAAGAAATTTTGCACGAATGATGACGTTATCGCTGAAACTGAGGCCTATTTTGAGGCAAAAGATAAATCGTTCTACAAAAGTGGTATTGAAATGTTAGAGCGGCGCTGGAATGATTGCGTTGCTCTTGATGGAGATTACGTTGATGAATAAAGCTAATTTTGAACCAAAAAACCGTGTTTTCTTTGTTAGGCCCGGGACTTTTCAGCCCATGTGTTATCTCAGTTTGAAAAGCTTGCCCCTTTATAAAAAAAAAACTTCAGTCTTTTCTTTTCGAGTTAACAATTTACGTTTCAGCATACTTAGAAGCTGGTATGTACATATATATTTATAAGTAAATATTTTATCATGTTTAGGATATTTCTCGTGCCAGAGGGCAATGTTTAATTTTATGCAGGGCCTACTTAACTTTATAGAATTATCAAAATTTCGCTCGTATTTATATGTACGTATGCGTATATGACCAATATTTTGCCTATTTATTAGTAACAATATTGATAAAGTCATGTCTCTACTATTTCATCACGTTGACAAATGCAATTCGAAGTAATTCTCAACTTTTAACGTCTGCAGAAATTTCACTGAATGTTATTGTTTGCCATAGCTGGGATTATTAGATATTAAATTCAATCATTTTTCAAAATCGTAGACAGCAAGTAAAAGTTTTAAAATACTAAGGTTCTATGCGGATATACGAGGGCTATCTTTTAAGTTTTATATACTGGGACGTTGTTGGGCGTCACTAATAAAATATTCGTACTAAAACTTAAATTCCAACTTTATTTAACCTAAATTCAAAGTTTCATTTTCGCAGAATAATTCTCAACAAGAATGCGTCGCTGAGTTGGTTTCTGTTTTCGCCAATAGAGCACCACATCAGTCAATAATTTCTCGCTGGCGTGGAGAATTCAAACTTGAACGGATTAGTCTTACAAACGATTCAAGAGCAAGTTCACCAAAAAACGGCAGTCACTCAGGCAAACGTAAAGATCATCCACGAATATCGACACGTGACATAACATGGGAATGAAGAATCATTGGAGATTTCAAAGACCTGAATTCAAAGAATTTCGCCTGAAGAATAGTGTATAAAAAATAGTTTCCAGTTCGATAGCGCATCTGTTAACCCAAGAACAGAAAGCAGCTGGGGTAAATTGGTGCCGAAAAACTTTAGACCGCTTCAACGCCAGAAACTCCAAAAATGTGTAGAATATCATCAGTGGCGATGAACCTTGGATTTACTCATACGACTTACAAAATAAATGCCAGTCATTTGTTTTGGTGTTCAAAGGCGAAGGAAAGTCATCCGTCCTCGAAGTGTCTCCAAAACAATGGTCGCGGCATTCGTCTCGACAGCAGATCACGTAGCAACAACTCCTCTACAAAATGAAGGAACTGTTACTGCCAATTGGTATACAACCATTTGCTTGCCGCAAGTCAACGCCGAGCTTCGAAAAACCAACCTCGAGCAAAATCACGCAAATTCGTACACAGCACGCAAAGCAACTGAATTTTTAACGCAACAAAGCATCGAATAGTTAGACCATTCCCCAACGCAACAGTCCGGACCTAATTTCCAATAATTTCCTTACTTTTCCGAGAATCAAGAACGGTCTGGGTGGTTGAAAGGTTCCAGTCGTCAAAAGGAGCAGTTGATGCCTTTAAAGACGCAAATGGCTCCAACAAATGAGTGGAATAACTGCTTCCAGAGTCGGTTCGAGCGCATGCAAAAATACATTCATCTTCATGTAGAATACTGTTTTATTCCAGCTCCATATGCAAAACTTAAAAGGCAACCTTCGTATTTATCCAAATTTATTTATAACGAATTTTTGTGACCTCCTTATATA
The DNA here is from genome assembly GCA_023509865.1 of Trypoxylus dichotomus. Classification (NCBI taxonomy): domain Eukaryota; kingdom Metazoa; phylum Arthropoda; class Insecta; order Coleoptera; family Scarabaeidae; genus Trypoxylus; species Trypoxylus dichotomus. The sequence goes on from CM042081.1 coordinate 45,960,448, forward strand.
GAACTACGACTGTTACATCCAAATAGTGTGGATTTCCATATGAATTTTGGTAAAAATTAGAAATATGAAATGGAATATAAATGACAAACTTTTGGTGGATTCGCCGGAATAAATCGCACATTGATTCGAATGTTATATTGCTTCAATTTTACTATGTATATCATGCATTAGAAGAAATAAACATCGAGAAAGAGGAAAATGACAGCGCTAGACTAAAGAATTGAAATATACGTATGTGTCAATATACATACAACATCTTTGTATTCTTGCAATTTTTCGGGGGGACGTATCTTACGAAACCCATTCAAGTTTTATATCACTCTCCAAGATGTGATAAAAAAATCCGCATGCACGGGTTGCGTCATCACTTGTTTCACGTCCTCCGCATACTAGATTTCTCAGATACCGGTTATGCCAGCCGCTATTTTTTAAAACGTTCACGTCAGCTTTCCAGATTCTCGATCTGCCGTTCGTTCTTCGGCTCGTCCTATATGAAAAGTTCAACGTATGTATGCGTCGGGTATCGTTTTTAATCTAAAAATAAATTTCGCTGACTAACAGAATATTTCAATTATTGAAAAAGTAATTCATCATATGCTTTGACTTCACGCAATATTGGCATAAGATTATTAATATGTTTTGGATTTCGTGTCTCGTTTTAAAGTTGGGTTTTTCGTTAATGGATACAACGCTATCTTTCTTTATTTGAAAAGCTATATGCGTAAACCATGTAACATATATACGTAGATTGATATAATATTTATATTTTAGTTCAAAGTAAGTTATTTCTAAAAGCATGGTGTCGACTAGTGAAGACTAAGAAAGATTTATACAAGTGCATATGTAGGTTAGACTTGTATGTTTTTGGTTTTATATTATACAAACATTCTAATTTTATGGCGTTGCTTACTAACCGAAGCATAAAGGAGACTGTTTCGAAAAGGTTAACAAAGAAATCGGTCATGCAATTATTAATTTATCTTAACAAATTTGTAATACATTAGCGTTATTCGGGAGTCTACACTTCTGTGTACATATACACGTCCAAGAGGTTTTCCTCCCTGGTACGGTAGTAACGTTAACCAACTTTTAAAGATTAAATTTTATTATTTTGAGAAATGGAAAAGAACAGGCTCCATAGCTTTCCGAGATCACTTCCCTCGAATTCGATCTTTGACTAAGGTCGAAATTCATTTTGCTTTCAAGGAATATCAAACAATGGTCCAAGAAACGATAAACACCAACCCTTAGTTTTTCTGGCAATATATTGAGTCCAGGCGTCATACCTCACACATTCCTGGTTATATCTAATTTAATAATATTACCCTAAATAAACGCCATAACATAGTCAACGCTATTGCGGAATATTTTTGCTAAGTTCAACAGCGGAACGCAGACTAATAGAAATCGATCTGAGGGGTCGTATAATAGAAAGAAAACAACGGTTAAGTTTTATACACAACCGGAAAAGACTAAATTGAAATTCGAATTAGGGGATGCATTATAACAGTATGTATTTAGTTTTTTAGAATGAAGTATTTTGTCAATAGAACATTTTAAGTTAATGAGTAAAGTTTGCTTCTTTGCGATCAAACTTATGAACGGCTTCATGTACTTTCTGGAATTCACCTACTTTTTTTGTTGTTAATGTTTTCGCACCACACATACGCTACCGCTCAAAAATGTTTAGGCACCCCTGTTTTTATGGATTATTCATATAGTATTATGTTTACCAAAAAAAAAGCATTATAATAAAATGAAATACGTATTTAAAATGTAGTTCAGTGAGATAAACACCCATTAAATCGCATAAGGTTTACCTGCACTTGGTCGGATTACCATAAACTGTTTATTGCGGTGCATTTACAATAACAATCCCTCTGAATTTACTGGGTAAATTTAATCATCTGTTAGATTGTAGGTAATAATGTTTAAATTATCTTCCTAGAAGATTCTAGTGAAATCTGTAACCTATGGTCAGTTGCAGTGTGGTATTTACTCTATTCACGTCGTAAGCGAAATATCGTGTGACAATTTTTTAAAATGTCTCCGCGAAGAGAAATTAGTACGGAAACACGTGCGCTTATAATAGCTTACCATAAAAGTGGCATAAGTAATCGACAAATTGCCAAAAAAATGAAAATACACCACGCTACGGTTGGCTATAACGTAAAAAAATATCGGGAAACTGGCAGTTTTCTTAATAAAAGACGGAGTGGGAGGCCAAAAGCGACAACACCTGCAGATGATCGCAAAATAGTGGTTACCAGCAAGTTAAATAGACGCAAAACAGCCCCGGAAATCACCGCAGAATTAAATGTTGGTCGCCAAAAATTAGTCAGTGTTTCTACAGTCAAACGTCGCCTACAGAAAGCCGGGCTCAATGGACGTATTGCGATGAAAAAGCCATTACTACGCGAACAAAACAAGCAAAAGCGACTTAAATATGCTCGTGAACACCAACACTGGACCATAGAAGAGTGGAATAACGTTCTATGGACGGATGAGTCCAAATTTGAGCTGTTCGGAACCCGAAGACGCATATTCGTAAGAAGATCTGTGGGTGAACGTGCCAGAGAAAAGTATATTGCTGCTACCGTGAAGCATGGTGGAGGTTCTATCATCATGTGAGGCCGTTTTGCTGGCACTAGTGCAGGGGACATTGTGAAAATTGACGGTATATTAAAAAAAGAAGGCTACCGCGAAATTTTGGAGAACCACGCAATACCTTCCGGAATTCGACTTTTGGGTGAAAATTTTATCTTCCGGCAAGATAGTGACCCAAAACATTCCTCTAAATTACGTAAAGACTATTTACGTCATTTAGAAGAGGAAGAAACTCTCAAAATTATGGAATGGTCTCCCCAGAGCCACGACTTGAATCCGATCGAGTTACTATGGGAAGAACTAGATCGGGAAGTACTGAAATCGGCTCCGACATCAGCTACTGACGTGTGGAACAAATTGCAATCGAGTTGGACCTCAATAACACAAGAAACTCTGGCAAAACTTATTGCGAGAATGCCTCGATTGTTTGATGCAATTATTAAATCAAGAGGAGGTCACATAGGTGAAAGCAAAATTTAAATTAAACGTTTTAATTTTCACATTTATTTAATATATTTTTATTCATGTACGTGTATCTGTACATAAAAAATAAATATTATTAACATTTTTGCTGAGTTTTTATACATTTTTGCTGTAAGTGAGAGTGCCTAAACACTTTTGAGCGGTAGTGTATGTACTCCCTTTTACCGGCGCTTTATATTGGAGCGAACCCGGTGTTTATATTCGGTATAAATTGTTAATTAGACGCTATACAATACAAATACTATGAATAAATTAGATTCGCCGCCTATATATTAGTCTCTTGCATAAGCTTTCGTCGCTCTTTCGACATCATGCTCAATAGCTGACCGGCGCATATTAAACAGTAATTTATCTCTCTAACCCTATTGTAATTCAATAGCGTTTTTAATTTAAACGGATATTTCTGAGATTCGTGTTCTTGCGATATTATCTATCGCTTCGCAGCGCAACTCTATACCCATTCAAATGTTGGAATTGCGGGGGGATCGCATAAGGCGAAAGATATTTTACAAATGCATGCCGTATCGACGTCGAACAAGCGCTATAAAATTCCATCGTGCTACTAACACGACGCAATACATCATTAATGTCTATTGAGATTTAAAAGTAGTTAAGCTCCTCTTCATACAGTACGCCTTTTCGGATTCCATTTATACTTATGTCAGCTGATGCTTGTCATCTAACGATTCTTTCTAAAACCGAAGTGATGTATGTATTTTTAAAAAAGAGATTTGCAATAGAAGGCAGCTGAAATGATATATCCATGTACGTATATGCATACGTATTGAGTATGGACTTATTGTTAGGAATCCGAATTTGTATCGCTTCTTGAATCTACTTTCCATCGTTTTCTGAAGAAGCACAATGGTATAATGAACTGGCAGGCTAGCTTTTCAAGCATCCTTGTCAGATCGGACAATGCAGAAATTGCTCTCTTATTCGAATTGAATGGACTCGGACCGGTATAAACCGGCGAGTGTTCATAATCGCATTTGTATACGTAGGTAAAAAAAGAGACTTGCCGATCTGCACGTGGAATTGTTAGGATAGTGGTGCTCGAAGTGAAGAGCAATCATAATAGTTTGTTTGGAGGTAACAAACGGGGTCTTTGGGTCGACGTCGACCATTTTTTATAATCGCTGGAGTGTGCGTTTAAGTCGTAAGTTTTCTATTAGGAATTCTGCGGTTCTTGAGAACAATTCGAACGGCTGGAAAGCGAATAATGGCTTTATATTGCGAGGTATATGCAAGATTTTAACGATGTATTCTGTTTGAAGGGTATTCTTAAGTGACTTTTTGAAATAAAGTAATTTAATACTATAAGTGCTGCCAGAGAACAAAAAGGATCTGTGCTGAAACGTTTCCTTGTAATGTAATCGATCAATCTCCGATTGAGAGAACTTTAAAATGAGTACGTGCTTTTAAAAAGAGTTCTAGTATTTTTCGAATTGCCTAATGTAGTAGCAAGAAAAGGCATACTTTTAGCAAAAGAATAGTTCAATTATTCTCCATGAGATTTTGGAATCAATTTTATTTCCCTTTATAGTAAATTAATTTGAAGAATTTAGCTTGTAGAGTCCAATCAGCGAGTATCTCGATGATCGTGGTCAAGTGAATGTAATACTATTCTAATTCATAAACTTGATAACTTTTCTCCATTTCTATTACAACTAACGGTTTCTTACTTAGAAATAGAATGGGTTATGTATATTATAACAGGTTTGCATCATTATAATATGAGATGTTATCTGGTGTACCTCGAGGCTGCAACCTTGGGCCATTACCGTTCTTATTATATATGAACGACTTACTCACAACTTTATCTTGTCCAGCATTGGCTATGCTTTGGCAGCGCGATTTGGATGTGGTGGCTGATTAGTGGGAGCGTAATCAACTGGAATTGAATCTTAATAAATGCTATAAGGTAACACAGCTGTAAGGTAGACTAAAAAATCACCACCTTTTGTATATTCATGTCCACTTCGCGACACATTGGACAGTCGACATTTTCTGCGATCTTGGAGTGCTTTTCGATCTGCAACTTTCATTTGTTCCCCATAATAATGAATTACGTAAATCGGTAACTAAAACACTGGGCTTTTTAATTAGAAGTTGAAAGGAGTTTACAAACGCTGCAACAATTAAATTGCCGTGTATGACATTCATTGTCTTGTGTGCTTTATGATCGCTGACATTGGACATTCGAAAGTTAAAATCGCTTAAAATTATTAGGATTAAGACAATTTTTCAAGGCTTTAACTGAAATCCTTAAAGATTATGTCTGAGTAAGGAAATACTTGCACAGACTGGGTGTCATTCAGAAGTATAATATTCCTACGGTATATAGAATCAGAGTCTCTCTGCTTGGCAGTGCTTTAATGATACCAGATGGATTAAGCAAAGCTTCTAGAGTTTTCTCGAAGGATAGATATACCTAAGGAAGTTTAATATTGCTTGGCCGGTTATATTAGATCCTATCGGTTCTCATATAAACTAATCTTAGACTTGTACACCATATTTTGAACAACCTAAAGGTTATTTTCTTTTTTTTTTGAATTTTGGAAAAACAAAAAATGCAATATTTCTCGTTTTGGTTGTTTTTTAAAGATGAAATTATGGGAATAAAGACAAGTAATGTTTTTTATTTTCACATCTTGCAACGTTTGACAATAAGTATGACATACGAATATGAACTAACATCCATATTAACACTAATATTTATATGAATATCACTACTAGACCACCGCAATTTCCAACGTAATTAAATTTCCGAAAAAGTATCGGTCTCGGAGGAGATTTGAACCCAACATCTCTATATCTCTTACAATGGCCTCGTTGTGCAAGGGTTTGCCACGCTATATCGGAGATATAGAGATGCTGGGTTCAAGTCGCCTACGAAACCGATATTTTTTCGAAAATTTAATTACGTTGGAAATTGCAAGAAAATTGTAATTTTATCATGAACTTTAGAATTTTATCTAAGCTCCAAAGAAAGAGAAAGTCATCAACCGGTCTTTACGAAAACTAGAATCTAACTCTATTCACAATCCCCCGTATCTTTTAACTTTTGCGCGCCGATTTTTTGCGCGTTTCCTTCCGGAAAGCCGTCGCGAATTCGCGCCGCCTAGGGAGCAAGCGAAGAAACGCTCGGCACAACGAGAACGAGATTTGGCCCTAGACGAAACAAAGCGAATCCGAGCTTAAAATTATGAAACTTCCTCATTTGCATAGCTTCCCCTCAGGGCTTACGGGGAATATAAGCGTTACTATAGCGTATACATATTTATCTGCGGAACGTTTTTAACGCTTTTTTGAGCTCTTTGTTGATGAATTACAAACGGGCAATTTGAACGGCGGCATTGGAAATGCAACGGGTGAAACGTATTATTCATGTTGTACGACGAACGTTAAGAAATTCTCGGTTTCCGTACGCGTGAAATTTGAATCGGCTTCGTCATCAATCTCTCGTGCTAGTCGTAACGATGATATTCGAAATTGATATTCGTTATTTTAACGCATGCTACATTTAAAACATTGGACCAGTGCGATGAAATAAATTATTCCCTTCATGGTGATAATTTTGCGAAAATTGAGAAAGTTCTTTCTATTATGAATAGGCATGGAACAAATGAATATGGAACTTTCCGTTCAGAATCTTAGTACTGTTTGAAACTAGAGGTATTAAAAGTGATTTGAACTTACATGGTCCCGTAGTCTAGTCGTACGACGTTTTCTCGGTAAGGGGGAGGGTGTAGGTTCGAATCCTACTGAGACTGACATTTTTTTCAGAAAAATTTTAAAAACGTTGGTAATTCTAAGGACATTGCAATTTATTACATATGGAACAAATATATATAGTTTTATTAACGTTGATCTTTTTTGTTTTGCTTCTTTAAATAAGTATTTACACAATAATGAAATTCACTCTGCGTTTTACAGCTTAATTATTAACCTAAATGTACATTTCGTATGCTAACCATATATCGTTGGTACATTATACAAGACTGTCCTTATGAAATGGAAGAGACATTTTATGTATGCCTCCGTAAATAGTATAAAGTGATTACAAAATAGCAAGAGAATAGACAAGCTAGGTGAAAATGTATTGACTTTATTAGTAAAGCTACTAACATAAGAAGGAACCGACGGTATTTAAAAAATATTAAAACGGAAGAAATTTAGGTGGCAATGAAGAGAGAGGTTTACAATTTTGCATTGTGCAAAGATGGCGGGTGAAAAAGAAAAACCTGCCTGTAACTTTGAAATACAATAAGAAAGCTTGGATGACAGGATAAATTATGACAGAGTGGTTGCAAGACCTAGATTGGAAAATGGCTAAGGAAAAAAGAAACATTTTGTTATTTTTAGACAATACGGGATCTCATTCGAAAGACGTTCGCTTAAATAATATAAAAATATAATTTTTACCCCCTGATTGTACATCAGCTTGTCAACCACTTGACCAGGGGACTATAAAGAATTTTAAAACTTATTACCGAAGTCTAATACTCAAACATCCGCTAGTAAACATTGAAACTGCTGGTACAGCTTTTGAGTTAATAAAGAAAATTATACCACTGGATGCAGTTTATTTGGCAAAAGCCGCTTGGGATCAAGTAATCAAAGAGACAGTTCAAAATTGCTTCCGCAAAGCAGGATTTAATCATGTAAATATGCAAAGTGAAGACCAGTTAACTGAGGCTGATACATCTGACCTGGAAGATGATTTGCCTCTTAGTGTACTTTCAGATATCCTCAAAAATAAGAATTTATTGCAATTGACGGATAATGAAACCCTTAATGACTTTTTGAACGTAGATGAAGATTTGTATGTTGAAGATCCAGATTCAGAACAAGAAATTGTAAATCCAGTTGAAATACAAGAACTTTCGGAAGATTCTGATGTCGATGAGGTTCCAGTGCCAACAGACGCTACCCCAAATTATGGTAAAGCTATTACGCTGACCAAGCAGCTCAAAAGTTTTGTCGAAAATCACGGAGATACAGAGTCTTTGGAGCTTCTTTCTAAATTAGAAATACGATTTCAAGACGCCGTTTTAAAGAAAAAGAGAAGACAAACTACAATATATGTTTTCATTGTTTTGTATTACATACTACATCTATGTATCTATGTACATATATTATACTTTGTATGTATATATCTAAAGGAAATAAACTTTTTTTCTTAAGTTTAAAGTATCTTATTTATTTTAAAAACATTTATATACATATACGATTTAAATGTCCCAGTTTCTTTAATATATTGATTTTTCGTTAAAACACGATTTTTGTTGTATCTACTACATATTTCTCTTATGCGGACACCCCTCCTGAACGGACATCTTCAGTTGGTCCCGTTGGTGTCCGTTCAAGGGAGATTTCACTGTACATAAATTGTTTAAATGAATGAAACGTTATACATTGAAAAATTCTGTTTTGACTAGAAAGAAACGAAAACTGAAAATCTGTGAATTTTTGAAGGAGTGTTACACCTCTTGAGAGTGAATTTCAGCACAAACACCCCAAGCTTCATTGAGATCCGAATTTGACTCTCGAGAATCTTTTTCTGTAATTTATCATAAGCTGTATGGTTGATAAATCTACAGTTGAACTGTACATTAATCAACATATGATGGAAGTAATGTCGAATTTTTTATATTTTATTAAAAGTAACGTAATTGAAGCGCTTAGATCAAACAGAATTTAAATAGAAACGCGATTATTTCCTATTTAGTTAACGTATACGTCTGACATGCTCTTAATAGAGGGCAGTCGCTTCCACAATGATTCTAGAAGCCAACAACAACGTTTAGACACGTCCAATATTGGGGGAAACGCGTTTATAATTAATTAGCCGGACGACGGAGATTATCCAGCGGTCCGTCCTGTTTTGTCTTCAATTCCCTTTTGAAAATAAACGTCCGTTCGAATACGAACGAATATTTCGAACGACCGGAATAGTTTTACCATTAAACTGTAAAGGCATTCGCCGATAACAAGAGCCGAGGAAAAAAAGATGCTCCGGTGTGCATTCCTAGGCCGAGTGGATGACCGGCAAATGGCGTCTACCCGGTGCAATGCATCGTGGAACATACGCGTACTCGTAGGTATAAGAGAAGAACTTGTAAAGTCGATGAATTCTAATCAATTCTGTTGTACCCGGTCCTTCGTCCGGCAATTGTTTTACTACACTTCTATAAGAGGACGGCCTTGGAACTTCGTTAATGGTGGAATCTGTTATTGGGTATAAAGTTATTTGGACTGGTTTGCGGTGGTCGTATAGTTTTGTTGCCTTTTTTCCGTTGGAGTTTCATGGCGAATTAAATTAGTCTTTATGGAATATTGCGACTTCTTTTAATTCACAGAATTCACTTAAAATTCAGAATTCGGTGGTGTCTTACATTCTATTTATTTATCGCAGTAATTGGTTTCATGGTAAAGTGTGATGTGCAGCGACAATTTCATATTTAAATTACATTAAACCATTTATTTATTTATATATCTTAAGGTCCACGTGGAAAATATATTTAAATTATAATGTTATGTATTTTGGTAGATTTTATTCAGGAATCTATGGACACTTGCGAATTAGAAATATGAAATAAAGTAGTGTGCAGCTAAAATCACGCCAGAACAGACATGGCATCCACGTCCAATAAAATTAAGTGACAATGTGAAAATCATCAACGAAATTAAAAAAAGGTGCGGGGGTGACACTATTGGCAAAAAATATGGCGTATCTAAAGTCACAATCTGTAAAATTAAGCGATTCAATTCACAGGTATAGCAGTAAACTCCACTCACACAAATTAATTAATTATGCGGAACGCAGCGTTTCGAGAGCACGTGGGCTCCCACCGACTGTCGGTAACACGGTTGACAATGGGAGCCCACGTGCTCTCGAAACGCTGCGTTCCGCATAATTAATTAATTTGTGTGAGTGGAGTTTACTGCTATACCTGTGAATTGTACATCCACACAGTCCTTGCAATCGTCATTTAAGCGATTCAAGTTAGAAATTTTACGTGTGTCAGATACACACGGAGGCCCAGAAAATCGCAGAACTTTAAAAAATGCCCAAGCACCTAGAATGGAAAATCGTCTGTATAAATGGTTCTTAAAGCAAAGGGAAAATCATGTTCCAATTAGCGATGGATTAATTAAAGAGAGAGCAAAAACATTGAATGAAAACCTAAAGAAAGACCGAAAATTTTGTATAATTCATATTCAATTTGAACGACTTGATATTTGTTGGTTTTATTTTTGACCATATGAATGTGAATATCGAAATATAGTGTAAAGACTATTGTAAAATTGCTCGCAATCTGTATTAGTATTTAGTAAAAATATATTAAAAACTTTTTGTTTGTAACTAATACTGAGCTAATAAAGCTTAAATCATCTATAATTTTTTTAAGAGAAATATCCTAAACGGTTATTTCTATATTAGTGGTAGAAGGTAAGTGAAGCATTTACTTAGAGCAATTATGCAAATTTAAATTAACCTATACAATATTTTGCCTCTACAAACGTCTTTGTAGAATCTAGAATCTAGAAAATATTTGCATTGGCTGCACAGCTCGGTCCAAGATGTCCGGTCGATGACATAGTTTTTGTTGCCAAAAGTTAGTTTGTCGTTTATTAATGTATTTCGAGAACGAAAGTAATTTATGAGATGTACAACGGTAGTGAGTTCATTTACATAATTAAACTTCAATTCTAATTTAATATATTTTTATAGAAAAACATGTAAGAGTAAAAGTGTTACAAGAACTGCTTGAACATACTAGCACTTCTCACTGTGACGTTTACTCGAATGGTTTATGTTATTGACGTGTTACTTCGGGCACATGGACATGCGATTTCAATCCTCTTAAGCTGATTTGGGTACATGCGAAAGAGTATTGGTCGAGTTGACTACAGCGATAGACAAGAAACTTTGCACGACTGTATACCAGACACCGGGCAAAATTGCATAAACCATACATACAGACAAAATAATTAAAGGGTGGTACGAACGTGAAGCAACAGTAGAAGACTTGTTCTGATCGTGGATCAGAAGATGAGAATGAAGACACAGATTAAATATATTTTTAATTGTCCTAACTGATTATTTCTTTCCATATTGACACATTTGGATTTAATTTACTTCCTGTTACGTTTTGCATATCGCATTGTATAGAAATATGTTTATTACATAAATAAAATAAAGAGATATTTAGTCTAATGAATAATTGGTAACACACATTAGGCTAGACACTTTTATGTATCTTGTTTAAATACATATTATCTACATTTCGATTTGAAAATAGGTGTTTTCATGTGAATGACAAAGAGTTTTGTTAAGAAAACATTTAATAATTAGTTTAGCCCATTCAGCTTCTTTCCGTAAGTACAAATGCGATATGAAAGCATTGTCAATAGCAGAACTCAATATTTATAATCTCTGTTGATTGTAATCACCCATGATTTGTTTTTTAAAGGGATCGTTGATTAAAATGTTATATAACTAAGAAAATGTATTAAAGATGATAATAACCTCATAAAATTTGACACTTATTGTTTACGTACAATTCATTGCACAAACATCGTTGATGTACCTGAATTTGTTCCAGAGGCTAGCTAACTACAAAGTTTCATGGTTTTATGTGTACATACTATAACTAACACATGGGCTGAAAAGTCCCGGGCCTAACACATAGATGACGCTAGTTTTATTGCAGTCACCTTTCTCTCAGTTAATACTAACCTTCAAAAGACAGCTGTTAAAATTTCATGATATTCTATTCATTAGTTTGTGAGTTATTGTGCTAAGACTCACGCTACCTACTTTTGTTATTTTCAAAACAATGGATCAAAAACAATTTCGTGTTTTAATTTTACACTGCTTCTTGATGGGAAAAAAATACCGTTCAAGCGAAGGCTTGAAAAGTGTTATGGGGACTCCACTCCATCAGAAACAACAATAAAACGTTAGTTTGCTGACTGCAAACGTGGTCGTAGTGACACCGATGATGCAGAACGCAGTGGACGTCCAAATGCGGCGGTAACACCAGAAAACATCAAAAAAATCCACAAAATCGTTTTGAATGATTGAAAAGTGACGTTGCGTGAGTTAGCTGACATCGTAAAGATATCAAAAGAACGTATTGGCTTTATATTGCGTGAGCATTTGACTATGAGAATGCTCTGTTCAAAGTGGGTGCCGCGTTTGCTCACTGTTGACCAAAAAGAAGAACGTGTTGATGATTCTGAGCAGTGTTTGGCCATGTTTAAACGAAACAAACCGGAATTTTTGCGTCGATATGTGGCAATGGGTGAAACATGGATCCATCACTTCACTCCGGAATCAAAACGATCGTCATCTGACTGGACAGCAACTGGTGAACCTCGTCCAAAGCGCCCGAAAGCACAACAATCGGCTGGAAAGGTTATGGCCTCGGTATTTTGGGATGTGCCTGGTGTAATACTCATCGACTATCTTGAGAAAGGAAATACCATCAACAGTGAATATTATATAGCGTTATTGGAGCGTTTGAAGGCCGAAATTGCAAAAGAAATGACCGCATATGGCAAAGAAAAAAATTCGTTTCATCAAGACAACGCACCGTGTCACAAGTCAATCAAAACAATGGCAAAACTACATGAATTGAACTTGGAATTGCTCCCACATCCACCGTATTCGCCAGATTTGGCTCCCAGCGACTACTGGCTATTCGCAGACCTCAAAAAAATGCTCGCCGGTAAGAAATTTCGCACGAATGAAGAGGTTATCGCTGAAACTGAGGCCTATTTTGAGGCAAAAGATAAATCGTTCTACAGAAGTGGTATTGAAATGTTAGAGCGGCGCTGGAATGATTGCGTTGCTCTTGATGGAGATTACGTTGATGAATAAAGCTAATTTTGAACCAAAAAAGACGTGTTTTCTTTGTTAGGCCCGGGACTTTTCAGCCCATGTGTTATGTTAGGGTGGCTCTTTTCAGCTTACTTAAATCGTATTTACTTTAACAAGTAGAGTAGTTTGACTCTCTATCTAATTCATTAAAATATTATCCTGTAGCAGCCTGAATCTGTTACGTGGAATCTTCTCACGCTAACTTTACGAGATCTTCAGACAATTACCGTTTACTTAAGCGATTGTAAGATAACGTCATTTCTTTAACCATTGTTCTACAACTTGATTAAAAGCGATTGTAATTCACGTTTATACAACCTCAAACGGTACTTTCCGATGGTTCTCATACCACCATAAGCAACTTCTTGTATATATGGTCTAGAAAATGGACGTGAGAATCTAATACAATCATCCAGATTCAATTAACGGCCGATCGTCGAGATCATGGCAGCAACGGAGGAAAGGAAACCAGCAATATGGTGAATAGAGAGGCATGAGTCACAATTCGACAATGAAGGTATTCAAGCGTTCGGTGCTCATTCAAAGCGCTCCGCAGGTTCGTGAAAGAGACTATTTGGGGTCGTTGACATTATCATCGGGCCACATGGTATCCGTACCTATCATCGTGAGGACCACATCGCCACATTCCACCGCGTTGTAGATAGAGAGGTAAAACGAACTTAGCGCAAGCACCACGACTTTGATATTTTCTTTGCTCGTACATGCGATATGCGAGAGCATTTCTATACACAGCGACATCTACGATCTCGATTCGATCGTGTGTGTCTATGTTATTAAACATACGGCCATCTTCGATTATTACTTTCGAAGTCGTGACCTGATATTGACCGCATGTTTTGGATTAAAATGGAATCTATCGGTTTACCTGCAATTTTTGTGTGTGTCCGCACTGATGACAGCAATAGGATAAATACTCTGGTAAGCTCGGCGAGAATTTCAAGGAGTCACACTGCGAACTGTACTCGTCTACAAGTTTTCTATAATGTACTTTCATATTAGGCCTTCCTGATGTTGTCGATGTTTTGGTAAGGCGTCCCATTCTGTCACCGAAACCTGCACTTCACATATTTAACACTCAAAACCACATCTTGATTAAACACCACTTCACTTCGATACGCATAAGTTGAATTAAAAAGGGAAAACGCAAAAAAGAACTAAACGTGTTTAAGTTTTATGGGATAACAACGCATACAATTAAACTTATTCGTGGTTACACTTAAGCGATTGGTGCGCCAACTGTTCTGGTCTCGCAGAGACTACCGTACTGTGGGTCAGGTTTCTCCTTCTACTTCCACTCTTCATCTCACGAAGAGGCAGCCGGCCTGCAGTGGCGCTGGAATGCCGTCGATGGTCACCAATGAGATCTTGCGTCGAAAAAAAAAAAAGATGCACGCCGTTTCGGACGCAATTTCGAATGCAAAAACGGGGTATCTTTGTTTCGAGAAATGTAACTCGCGTAATCGTTTCTGCAAAATAATCAGTCCGCGCTCCGCATTGCGGACGAATTCTTATTGTAAATGGAAAGTATGAGCGCCGCTATTGTTCGATTATCGCCGTGCTGGAGTAATGAAAGCAGGTGGTTGTTGCGTGATTTCGCACTTGCGACGTTATTTTTCACGAAGGTGTCGTTTTTAAATGTAGAAGGTAATTTAGATCTGTCAGATATCGCTGTCGTTTAGCTGCGGTATGATATATTTCGTCACTATCGGTGAAACGTTATAGAACTATTTAATTCTAATTTACATTTCTATGCATAAGTTTCCAACAAGAAGAAAAGGAATGGAAAATTAACGCGAGAAACCGGGATTAGTGGCAATGTGAGCAGTACTATATAAAATTGTATTTTTTTGGACAATTGTTGATATATTTATGAAATGTTATCAAAAAAAAACTTAAAATATTCAAAAACAAGTCAAAATCTAATTATAAAATACAATTTTATTCTCTACCTACGCACAAAGAACTGTAACACATAAAAACAATGTGCTTTCGTTTTCATTACTGACGCACACAATCATGGCATCCTTTCTAGTAGCTTTGCCAGTGTTAGCGACTCTATTTTCCTCCAGATATCCTGTAGTTGCACCTAAAGTACGGTTGTCGAATTTGGAGCGAAATTTTGAACCTGTCGGTGGAGTTCTTCCCACAAAAGCTGGATCGGATTGAGAGCTGGACTTTGGGACGGTCACTGAATAACAGTAATATTTGCTCTATGCCCCCGCACCTTCAAAGAGCGAGAATATACCTCCTAATGTTCCTTAAGTTAATGTATGGATCAACGAAAATCACTTCGAGAAATACGCTCCTATTGTTGAGGAGAGTTGCAATCCTAGTTTGCGAATTTCACTCCTTTGCAATCATCCACAGACATACCACCAAAGCCACCTCAAATCATGATCCTCTTCCATGTTTTATTGTTGGTGCCATAGAAGGTTCAAGTGCTTGCTTCCATTTCGATCAACGAACAAATGTGTTTCTGTTTGAAGCAGAGGTGGTTAAATTCGTCGGTACAATCTTCCAACGTACTGGACGTTCGAAGATTTTGAATTTGTATTCTTTTGCCCATGCTAACCGTTTCGTTTGCTTTGTGTAGGTTTTATGACGGCCGTGATGATACATTTTCGGAAAACTGCTCTTTATCTAATCCGTCTATATAAACGTGCCTGATCCGCAAAAAGGGTAATTTTCGATACCTTAATGCCAGCCGGCTCATTGCGTACGCACAGAATATTACAGGGGAATTATAATCTATCTCGTATTTGCAGTTTAGTAATATAAATATTTTGATAGGAATCGTCGGTATTGTATATATTTGCCTGTATTTATCGAACTCCATATGGAAATTTAGTGGACTTTGTGAACCACTGTGAACCTTTATTTGAATTTCTATAAAATATCCATTGTAAATGTGACGTTTGGTGATAGCTGGAAAATTTAATGTAAACTGGGGCAGTGACTACAGAGATCCTGTGGAATTATTGAACGTCTTTAGTAGGTTTAAGTGTGATAGGTTGGACCTTCGATCGATTAATGTCCACAACTTTAGAAAATTGCGATTTCAGGTTTCTTGAAGCTTCCATCTCACGAAGATCTTTGATTCCTACTATCTTACCATCAAATGCAAAATGCTCTGTACTATAAACGATAACATTTTCATAATTCCCTTTTAATGAAACACATTAACACAAATCTGCACAAGTATTTAAATTTAAGATTACATGTTTGCATGTTGATACATTTAAATCAATTTTAAATTTTATATATTTCATGATAATACTAATAACATGAATTGCCTTTAGTTTTTCATAAAAAGTTCTTATCTACTATAGCGAAAATCTGAACTGTCTTCATCACTAACTTCTAAAGTATCTAAAACAATTCCTCTAAAATATGTAAATGAAGTTTTTGGTTTAACAATATTTCTTTCAATTTCCATATCTATGTCAATCCTTTCTTCTCTTTGGTTTGAAACCAACAAAAAAGAGAAGACCAAATATGATGCTTTATTCCGTTGTTGAATTTTTTTAAAATAAATTTTAATTTTACATGTTGACATCAATATTAATAATTGTTGTAAATAATTGTTCATTTGTCTAGTTGTTTATACAATTTGTCTTTGTTATTTATGTTAAATGCATTCATTTATATAGGATGTCTATAAAATAAAACAAAACAGTATGAAAATGGAAGATTTTTGATTTAAATCTAATAAAATCGGATCTTTCTATTTTTCGTACATCTTTTATTTTATTTCAAAGACACCTTGTATTTATATTACCATGTTCAACACTTTATTGGCATGATTGATTGAAAAATCTACACTATTATTATTTTTCGAAGTGTACAATAACAGTTCCATTTATTACTGTAAAAGTGTGGCAGTGCTATAAAATTAAGCAACTTCTTTATAATACAGTTAAATTTATTGATATTTTTATATTCACCACTGAGAACTTTGAATCAGATTAATTAATGGGTTCAATATTATATTATTATCACTACAGAAAACTTCTTATATATTTTCTTTATATCGTGCATATACCCTTCTTTGTATACATGTAAACGTGTAGTATTTACTTGTTTCTAAAGCTTGATATAAATAAACCAGTTATTACGATTTCTTTATTTAATGGTTTCAGCAAAATTCTTTAGATCCTCTTGCAACCACTACTCTTGTTGTAAGTATGCAAATTTTTTCCAATTACTTCAGTTACTTAATCTAACATTTGGTGATAAAAGCATTGGGACATCAAAGGGAAGAAATATTGGTATACCACGTTACTACTTCATTTAAATTCATAGTGCTATCCCTTGCAAGTTAGTCAATTGCGTGAAAAAATATGTTTTATTGGAATTTGAAATTTAACAGATAAATAAGATGTTTAACGAAATATCCGAATGCGCATAAAGGTGTTAACTGTAATTTCTGTTGGTCGTAGCCCATGCGAACATGCATATACAATATGTAAGTGCACTGAAAATGTTAAATTTGTTTTCCCTTGCACTGTAGCACTACTTCAAATAATTAACGAGATAGTGACCAACAATCTTATTTATTGCTGCCGGAACAATTAATTCTGAGATTTTTAAATTTACGATTACCTTCCAAATGTACAGAAAAAGAAAGATTCTCAGAAGAAGAAGTGAAAAACATATTGATCAAGATTAAATACCTCACGCGTTAAAAAAGTAGCAGCAGATGGCTGAGCCAACATCAAGAATGTTAGAGACGTAGGGAAGGCATCACAGCTGTACTACGTCCGTAAAACTTGAAACGGATGGGCATTCTAAGTGCCACTATATTCGGTTTGTTAGGGATACATTAAACATCGAAACTAATACTTTAAATTATGTGTGCTGGAAACAACTCTTTATAAGTGGTACTGACCATTTTGAAGAGATAGGAAATTTTTATATCGCGTATTCATCATTAGGTATAAACAAGTGGAAACTAACATAGTCCGAGCAATTATAATCGAACCATTGGATTTGCTGTTATTATAACTGTAATGCCAAATGGGTAATGCCACTCGCTGATATTGAATGTTCATTCAAGCGGAGCTGTTTGCAATAACAAATAAAAGTGGAACGCGCAAATATTCATGTATTTACATAAAATTCTTCACGTTTCTACGTAGAGTATGACCATGACTACATTGCTACGAAAGTGAGCCATTCCTAGCATAAAGAATATAAAGAGGACATGCAGTTTTTAGGACCAACTGGAAGAAATAACGCACAAATTATTTGGTAATAGAGAAAGGGAATATGGTAAAGACGAAGGAGCATAATATATGCTGTTTACGTATTATTAAGTTTCATAATTATCAGAATTTATTTAATGAGACTAAATTCTACTTGCAAAGAAAACTTTCCAGGTGTCCAATCGAGAATTGGATGAACCTTGGAAGGGACGCAGAGTATATTCAAACACGGAAGGTTTTCTTTTTTTTTTTGAGATGAAACATAGAATTTGTCGATACTAAAAGCCGAATTTCGAGTTACAATCGTTCAAGATTTTGTTGTTCACTTAAATCGACCTTAAAATCGTAGAAAATTTTTGTCCATGTTTCGATGAGAAATCCTATATACCTCGTATACTTGCTCTATCTAGGGATGGTCGTATTTAGAAATGCAGTGTTGCTAGCTCTAATGTCTCCAGTTTCGTGGCATCTCGTATGTGGGAATATCTCTAGGTGTATTAATTGATAGCACTTCCTCTTTTTCTTCTTCACTTCAGGTTTTAGGCACTTTGTCTGTTACGATACCCATCTTTTACTTTACTTGCCTTACTTACACTTCTTCCCAAACATGTATAAAATCTCGTTTTGGCTGGCAACCTCGTGGCAAATCTTTTGTAACGTAACACATGGGCTGAAAAGTCCCGGGCCTAACAAAGAAAACACGGTTTTTTTGGTTCAAAATTAGCTTTATTCATCAACGTAATCTCCATCAAGAGCAACGCAATCATTCCAGCGCCGCTCTAACATTTCAATACCACTTTTGTAGAACGATTTATCTTTTGCCTCAAAATAGGCCTCAGTTTCAGCGATAACCTCTTCATTCGTGCGAAATTTCTTACCGGCGAGCATTTTTTTGAGGTCTGCGAACAGCCAGTAGTCGCTGGGAGCCAAATATGGCGAATACGGTGGATGTGGGAGCAATTCGAAGTTCAATTCATGTTGTTTCGCCATTGTTTTGATTGACTTGTGACACGGTGCGTTGTCTTGATGAAACAAAATTTCTGTCTTTGCCACATGCGGTCGTTTCTTTGCAATTTCGGCCTTCAAACTCTCCAATAACGCTACATAATATTCATTGTTGATGGTATTTCCTTTCCCAAGATGGTCGATGAATGTTACACCACGCACATCCCAAAATACCGAGGCCATAACCTTTCCAGCCGATTGTTGTGCTTTCGGGCGCTTTGGACGAGGTTCACCAGTTGCTATCCACTCAGATGACGATCGTTTTGATTCCGGAGTGAAGTGATGGATCCATGTTTAATCCATTGTCATATATCGACGCAAAAATTCCGGTTTGTTACGTTTAAACATGGCCAAACACTGCTCAGAATCATCAACGCGTTCTTGCTTTTGGTCAACAGTGAGTAAACGCGGCACCCACTTTGAACAGAGCTTTCTCATAGTCAAATGCTCATGCAATATAAAGCCAATACGTTCTTTTGATATCTTTACGATGTCAGCTAACTCACGCAACTTCACTTTTCGATCATTCAAAACGATTTTGTGGATTCTTTTGATGTTTTCTGGTGTTACCGCCTCATTTGGACGTCCACTGCGTTCTGCATCATCGGTGTCTCTACGACCACGTTTGAAGTCAGCAAACCAACGTTTTATTGTTGTTTCTGATGGAGCGGAGTCCCCATAACACTTTTCAAGCCATTGCTTCGCTTGAACGGTATTTTTTTCCCATCAAGAAGCAGTGTAAAATTAAAATACGAAATTGCTTTTGATCCATTGTTTTGAAAATAACAAAAGTAGCGTGACTCTTAGCACAATAACTCACAAACTAATGAATAGAATATCATGAAATTTTAACAGCTGTCTTTTGAAGGTTAGTACTAATTGAGAGAAAGGTGACTGCAATAAAACTAGCGTCATCTATGTGTTAGCCCATGTGTTATATATCCCTTTCTGTAGATCATCCTCTGCGTCTGTTAGAAGTACTAAATCGTCAGATAGAATTTAGGGTGGTGTTCAGGTCTAAACCTTTAGGGAATTTCTTTTTCCATTCTTTTATAATAAAATTTTAGATGTTCTCCAAAAAGAATAGGTTATCTGTCAGGATACTGTGGCTATCCTGCTTCTTATCAATAAGAATGTAGTCGTTTATGGGTGTGCGAAAATTAAATCTGGCGTTGCGAATCTTTTTACATCGTAACGCAATTAGTTACTACGATTCACCAAATTATCTTTCCATTTTACAACGTGTAAATTGTGCATCATCCATTGTAGGCGGGTAAACCATATATCGCAAGTTATTATAAACGTTCCACCAAACAATATATTCAAGTGCCTATAAAAATTTTACCGCTCCAGAAGCCATAAAACAAATATAATCTAGCTGCAGCGGAAACGATGCGTGAACCGTGGTCGGCCGAAAAAGACGTCGTAAAGCATAATTATGTTTTTTAATAATGACTTTAACGGCGGCAGATAAAACGCCGAGGGGACCGGAAGAAAGAGTTGCGAAGATCCGTCATAAAAGAGATTTTATATTCTCAGAAGGTAAGAGGATTATCCCCGGATGCTGTATGGACCTCCGTTTCTGTAAATATTGAATCAACAAGTTCGCAAGCTAACGAACACGCTAGAGAACTGCTGCTTAAATTATTTTAGTGAATTGTTTCTCCTTTATGTCATTTCCTATGAAATATGTAAACGTCAATAAACCTATACGTCCTTGGATCACACCAACAATTGTAGAATCTAGTGTTAGGCTGGGAGATCTGTATCCTTTGCAAAGGAGATATCCCGTTCTGAAAGAGTTTGATAAATCTAACACATGGGCTGAAAAGTCCCGGGCCTTACAAAGAAAACACGGTTTTTTTGGTTCAAAATTAGCTTTATTCATCAACGTAATCTCCATTAAGAGCAACGCGATCATTCCAGCGCCGCTCTAATATTTCAATACCACTTTTGTAGAACGATTTATCTTTTGCCTTAAAATAGGCCTCAGTTTCAGCGATAACCTCTTCATTCGTGCGAAATTTCTTCCCGGCGAGCATTTTTTTGAAGTCTGCGAACAGCCAGTAATCGCTGGGAGCCAAATCTGGCGAATACGGTGGATGTGGGAGCAATTCGAAGTTCAATTCATGTAGTTTTGCCATTGTTTTGATTGACTTGTGACACGGTGCGTTGTCTTGATGAAACAAAATTTCTTTCTTTGCCATATGCGGTCGTTTCTTTGCAATTTCGGCCTTCAAACGCTTCAATAACGTTATATAATATTCACTGTTGATGGTATTTCCTTTCTCAAGATAGTCGATGTATATTAAACCACGCATATCCCAAAATACCGAGGCCATAACCTTTCCAGCCGATTGTTGTGCTTTCAGGCGCTTTGGACGATGTTCACCAGTTGCTGTTCACTCAGATGACGATCGTTTTGATTCCGGAGTGAAGTGATGGATCCATGTTTCATCCATCGTCACATATCGACGCAAAAATTCCGGTTTGTTACGTTTAAACATGGCCAAACACTGCTCAGAATCATCAACACGTTCTTGTTTTTGGTCAACAGTAAGCAAACGCGGCACCCACTTTGAACAGAGCTTTCTCATAGTCAAATGCTCATGCAATATAAAGCCAATACGTTCTTTTGATATCTTTACGATGTCAGCTAACTCACGCAACTTCACTTTTCGAACATTCAAAACGATTTTATGGAGTTTTTTGATGTTCTCTGGTGCTACCGCCTCATTTGGACGTCGACTGCGTTCTGCATCATTGGTGTCTCTACGACCACGTTTGAAGTCAGCAAACCAACGTTTTATTGTTGTTTCTGATGGAGCGGAGTCCCCATAACACTTTTCAAGCCATTGCTTCGCTTGAACGGTATTTTTTCCCATCAAGAAGCAGTGTAAAATTAAAACACGAAATTGTTTTTGATCCATTGTTTTGAAAATGATAAAAGTAGCGTGACTCTTAGCACAATAACTCACAAACTAATGAATAGAATATCATGAAATTTTAACAGCTGTCTTTTGAAGATTAGTACTAACTGAGAGAAAGGTGACTGCAATAAAACTAGCGTCATCTATGTGTTAGGCCCGGGACTTTTCAGCCCATGTGTTAAATAGAAACAAACACTAACAATTAGTACAAATGTCATAGGAAAATTACTACAATTGTACTATAATGCTATCATCAAATAAAACTAAAAAGACTTGGGAATAATCAATAATCTTACAAACAAAACCAAAAATCGACGCAGTATTACCCAACTTCAGACAAAGAATGGTACACTTAATTCACCAAAGGATATAGTAAATTCATTTAATCATTGCTTCAACGTAGTGCTTCTTATCTTCCTTTTACACGTCAGTATACGCACACTATTCAAAAATCAATGTTCTTATTTCTATTTTCCGAGCATGAAGTACTACTCATGTTTACCAAATTAAACTCGAATAGTTTACCAGGACCGAATAACATATCATCACAAGATAGCAATATCTTTATAGATGAAACCTCTTACTTACTTGATCAACAATTCCATACCATCAGGAATTTTTCCAGCGGTATTTAAAAAATCGTTAATAATACCACTGCACAAAAAGGAAGATTTGAACGGTAGTTCAAATTACAGACCTATTTTATTCTGTCACCCTAGTGTACTTTCCTACACCTTTAAGCTTCTGAGAATATGACAGGGTAAAATAGTTTATAACACCGTTGGGCCGGTTATCACCAAAAAAAATTTTTTCGAATCTTTTGTTTGTGAAAATTAGGTCAATGCATTACAGAAAAATTATACAACTTTATTTCTATTTATTTTGATTATTTTTTTCGATGGTGTGATGGCCAACGTTCCAAGCAAATTTGTATTTGTTGTTTTTGTCGTTTTCTGACTAAAATGTATAATTCTTAGTCGTAAAGGTTGTCGGGATCCACCGTGTCACTTGGTCTTTTGTCTCTGATGTTTCGCGAACATAAGTAACTTCAAAAATGCGAACCATAACTGTTTGCGAAACGTCATGGACAAAAAACCAAGAGACACGGCGAAACACGACAACCGTTACGACTATGATGAACGGCCGTGAAAGTCTGAGATACTGTTTATGTCTAATTCTTGTATTTTACTTTTCTTCCCAGTCATTTAGGTTTTCGACTTATTTGATTAAAAATCTGTTCTGTCAAACCCATGCTTATATGTGTTTGAAACTTTAGTAAATATTTAAGAGTAGATATTGATAGTAGTGGGTATCGTTCCTTTCAGCTTGAGGACTGGAATCCAAGTCCTTGCTTTTTCTCTCTTTCCACAACTACATACGCAGGAATGTGTAAGTGTACAAATCGAAACCTTTTGCCAGAACATAAAAGCTAAATCCGCTTCCGATTTGGGTGCACCCATTATTTTAAATATGCACGAAAAAAAAAACTGGAGTGTGCATTAAAGGTCGTAATCCGATTCAAAAAAACCTCCACGCTAAGCGAAATTTCTCCTATTAGGAAAAAAAGTACCATTCTATGAACTGGAAAAGTGCTAAACCATTCAATACAATGCGTGTGGAATGAAAATATATTATTCAATGCGCTAAAAGCACCGAATGCGGGTTCTTTTTCGCGCCAGTATTTTTTTGCGGCCTCGCTTGATATCTGTTCCTGCGCGAAAATGCAAGCGAAACGTTGGTTCACAGTCGTAAAAATAAAAACGCGGTAGTCCCGCAAACTATCAAACGGAAAAGGCTGTTGCGGACTAGCAACGGGCAATGCGAACGTGCATTTACGTGTCGCAAAACTGGATAAAAGTTCACCGAGCGCACTCGGAAACTATTTAACGTATTCTTAGCATGCTCCAGTAACGCCTCTATTATCCAAAAGTCGGCGTTAAGCTGTTGAAAAACATATCGCTACTACCATCACGCACATGCCTTTTCCTCTCCTCTTCGGCGCACTCGCTTTTGAGTATAACTTTTTCCGTGAACGTTGTATTCCCGTTGTCCAGTAAAAGGCGTTTTACGTTTAACGTCGTACGTTTCAAGGTTCTAACTGGATGTCGTTGTCGTTTTTGTGAAATGAAATGGTCTGGTATTATATGAGCAAGTTGTAAGTGGTAATTGAATTTAAGTACCACTAATTCTGTTATGATGGTTTTGTTTGCCGTAGAAGTTGAGGTAGCGTTATTACGGTATTAGTACTGACATGTGCTTCTAGGTGTCTATACTCCATTCACGTTAAGAATGCAGACTAGGAATAGATAGGCCTTAAAATACGGGTTTGCCATTGGGTAACGAACGAGGCATATACACACAGGAGAAATTGATGTGATTTCTTCATATGAAATTTCTGTCAGTTGTCAAATTTGTTTACAATGTTCGTGTCATTGTACTTTTTACCTGTAAACAAGTTGTGGCAAAAATCATTCTTTTCGGAGTTCTTTTATCTCACCATTTCATAATTCAAGGTACTACACAATCGATTATATAAACTAAGTGATTTCTACTTTACTATTACGACTACGGCTTTGGTTTGGTATGGCAGAAGAAGCAGTAGTAGATGCAGTTGCAGGACCATCGAAGAACCCTCAAGCAAGCATATTGGCAGTAGACAGAAGCTAAATTGAAGATATTGTTACTTTCTCCTGGTTTGAAGAACAACGCCGCTGTAGCCTGCTCGTAATTTCCTAAATTACTTGACCAATACTTACTTGTAGAGTATGTTCGCTTATTTACTAGAGGAGAGGTTGCACAGTGAAACTCAATGCGCATGCACAAAAAAATATATTTAAAAATGAAATGGTTACACGGTTTCCACTCTTGCCTATGTACATGTACGATGTACGTAAGATATATAGATTTGCAATAATTGCAGTTATTCGAGCTCTCTTATACATGTAATGTACATTAGCATTTGTATATGTATTTTCATTGGTAGCAACATAAAGTAATGCCTCAGCATGTACGTTGCAAAGCTATGTCTTAATTCTGTTTAAAAGGTTAAACTCTTATATGCTTCCGCTGAAGCTTTGTTAGAGGCATGTACTAATGCCTCTATCTGTTTGCATGCACCACTACCTTTTATAGGAGCCAACCCTATTTATTTCTTAAATTTATAAGCGCACCTCGGTGCTATGCTTATTTATATGTCCCTTTCCGGGAGCCTAATATACTTTCCTTGTTTTAAATTTGCCTAAGGGACTTGGCCCTGTATTATTGGCATGTATTTGTACTTGACCAAATACGTTTGTTATATTCACATTTATAGGGGAACCCACCCTATCTTTTAGAGCTTGAACGCCTGGTCGAGGGCGACAGTAGCGATAATAGCCGATCTCAATACAAAAGTAATGTCACAGCTACCCAGGCGTTCTCGTTTGAAATATTACGCTATGTGCAATCTTTAGCTCTATACTACTGCGCCCCAAAGAAGGAAAAATCCAGTAACCAGCAAATGTGCGAACTGCGCACCGACAAGTAAAACGGAGCGATGATGCCGACATTACATAAGAAAACTGGCCCGTGACACTCGTCCGCTACGACGAGCAACTAAATGAAAAATTTCTAAGTCCCGATACGACAAGGACCGAACAAACGTACAAAAGACAACGGGCGCTGCGGCCGCAACGACCGTCAGCAAGAAGCGGAGTGATCGTACTTGTAGAGGAGGTCTATACATGCGCGCCGACAATCTCACCAAAATAATTTTCGACACAAACTTAACTGAAGACTAAAAATATGTATAGACGACAATGGACACAGTAGCCTCGACGTACGATGATAGAAAATCGAGAATTTATACTTATTAAAAAAATCTATACGTGTGGTCCGACGACGTTACCAAATGACTCCCGCCAGAAATAAATGTATAGACAACGTCCTCGACGATTCCCGTCAAAACTAGAAAAACTTAGAAATCTCTAATAATCTTACGACGACGTTACTGTACACGTTACGACGAGGCACGAAAGGTGACCGAGAGTGCACGATCGCTAATACCTCGACCGTCGCGCGGGAGACGACTGCCTATGCTTGTGCACCTTAAATTTCAAGAAAACTCCCATTACATATCCGACGACGTTGCAGTGAATGATTTCTAATTAGGCAGTTTTAGCTAGAGTAATGCGAATGGCTGACTTGCATACATATACAATGCGTAATGTACATACATATTAAAATAAAATTGGATATAAGAGAGCAAAATAAATAAATATAAGAATGAAAATAAATAAATATAAGAATGAAAATAAAATAATATTCTAAATGAAAATAATAATGCAAAGAAGATAAAATACATAATAGTAAAAAATTTAGAAAATACAAAAAAACAATGTTAAGTCCTTAACAGATATGGTTGAAGAATTTATTATAACTACAGATACAGATTCAGCGACAGATACATCAGACTCTGATTTTGCCTAATAAGTTAATAAAGTGTGTATACACTTAGAATACTCTGATTCATATCTTCATGCATTCCATACATTTAGTTAAGATATTTTATACAATGTAGTAATCTTAAAAGAACACGAATACAAATTTATTGTATCAAACATGTTATCGAAGAAGAGAGTATGATGTATTAACTGGATAATATTGTTGAAAATATATTCGAAGAATTTATGATAACAGCAAATACATGATCTTGGTCAGACCACCACTATCAGAATCTGATTCAAATATGTGTTAATATCATTTGCATAATAAATTGAAATTATCTATTCATATTTTTCACTCACCCTTTGATTTATGAATCAAATTCATATGTTTATTTCATTTGTTATTGTGTAATTAAAATACTAGCAGTAAAGAAATCTTTTTTATTAAATTTATTCCAGATATGAAGTGAAGAAAACTATATAAATTTGTAATATGTGCAGTTAAGAGATTGTTATAATTCATTAGTATATTTTCTTTTTTATTGTACTCATTGACATGTATGCAATTATTTATTGAGTGTACTATCATTGAAAATGTACATTGGTTTTACTGCAGCCGGGGTATAGTAGATAAAGAAAATACTAACGTAGTAGTAGTATATATATATATATATATATCTTGTTAATTACATTAAGCGTATTTATTGTTGGACACATATATTAAGGGAATAATTGGGAACTTCCAATTGTAATGAGATTTTCCAAATGCAAATTGTTTTTACTAGGAGTTACCATGAAAAAGGCAATTACACTATCAGTCTGTTAGCGAAAGTAAAGATAAACGGTTTAACATGGGTAGTCTCGGCAAAGTGGGGTAAGTTGCTGTGCGGTGCGGAGAATAACGCGGAGGAGCCTAGAATTTTTCAATTCTTATGCGAGCATAGTGAATACTATTTTGTTATAGTTGTAACGGTTGTCGGGTTGCGCCGTGTCACTAGGTTTTTCCCCCTGACATTTCGCGAACAAATGCTATGTCAAACGGCCGTGAAAGTTTGCGATACTGTTTTCTATTTTGTTTATACGAACAATTTATTTTAACTTTTGACGTAAGGATGTTAAATAACGCTCTTTTATACTATCACTCCATATTTCTTTGTATTAGATGGCGTTTAAAATAAGAGGTATAGCCATTGAAAAATCTCGATTAATTTGAAATTGAATTAGAAAAAAGACTCCGTGAGAAACTCGAAACAACACTAGAAGATATTCAACATGGATTTAGAAAAGGAAGAAGCACCGAGGACTTAATATGTGCCATCACACAATTAGGAGAAAAACTAATAGGGAAAGGAAAGGAAATACATATATGTTTTATAGATCTGAAAAAAGCTTTTGATAGGGTAAGAAGAGAAGATGTATGGCAGAGCTTGGAAAGGAGAGATTTAGAGAAAGGAATGATAGAGATGATTAAGGCATTGTATAAAAGCAATAAGAATAAGGTGAGAACTTCCAATGCAGAATCAGCTGAATTCGAATCGCAAATTGTTATTCTCTATATTAATAGACGACGCTGTTAAAAGAGCTAAACAAAAAGGAAAAAATATGAAAGTAGGAAACTGGAAAATGAATGCAATTAACGTACAGGAACTAATGTTGCAGATGATATGGTACTGATAGTACACTCGGAAGAGACATTACAGCAAAACTTGGAGATATACCAAGAAGAACTAACAAAGATAAACATGGAGATAAACACGAGGAAAACAAACACAATGATAATAGCAGCAGAAGAAAGAAAACATAGCATCAAAATCGGGGAAAAAGCATTGGAACAAGTTAAAAGTTACAACTACTTAGGAACAATCATTGAAGACAATGGGAGAATAGAGAAAGAGGTAAATGAGAGGATAGGGAAATCCGCAAAAATATATAACATATTGAGAAATTCGTTTCTGGATAAAAAAGAAATACCAAAAAGAAATAAAGACAGAGGTGTATAAAAGAGTGGTCAGACCAACATTAACATATGGTAGTGAGTCATGGATAACCACGAATAGAATCAAAAGCAGAGTTACGGCCATGGAAATGAGATTCCTAAGAAGAATAGAAGAGAGACAACTGGGATGGCTTGGACATCTACACAGAACGGAAGAAAATTCCCGATTTCATTCTCGACACCGTTACAGAATTCACGTCGACGTCGAGTTAGGCTACTGTCGACTAAGAGTTACGGAATCCCACTCCAGTAACGCTTACGTACTCGCACAACTTCCTAATGTACAACTTCCTGATGTAGTTATAAGAAAAGTTTAATCAAACGGCCAAAAAGAGTTGGCAATATTACGGGATTCAATTTGAATATAATCTACGAAGGTGGATCCTCATGCCCCGCCTCTCACTTACTTTTAGTTGATTGTTTGATTAATGTTTTTGACTTTTAGTTAATTGATATTTGTAGATAATATCTAGATAATATCAAGCTTGTATCTCAAAGTGTTGTTGTGCTGTGACTAATTCTTGAATTGTGTCTTGATTGTTCATAAAAATGGATCCTCTAGAATAATGAGCCGTAATAAAATATCTCCAGAATAAGAGCATGACGCCAACTCAAGTTCACAAAGACGTTATGGCAACTATTGATGTGTCTGAGTTTCTTATGCTATAGTCAAACGCTACTGTCGAGATTTTAAATGCGACCTGAAAGCAATTGACACGATTGTACACAAACACTTGATGGTATGTAAGAGCTTTATGTTTGTTGAATTCTCTATAAAGTGGCTCCAGTTTAAAAGGAAAACCGTGTGGCATGGTGCATATTTATACCGAACCGCGTTGGTAATGGATCGTTGCACATGATGTACATCGTAACAGATGACGAGACACACTACTATGATCCCGAAAGAAAGCAACAGTCGGCAGTTTGGATCTTTGAGCACGAATCGGCTCTAACACAAGTTGTTTGGAAAAAAAAACCGAAATAAAAAATCGTCATCACACGTTTTGGAATTATTGAGCATGTTTCCACCGTAGGAGCGTAGTACTGCTAATGATTAATAGTACACTAACAGTTTGTTTGTCCCCAGTTGTAATAATGTCCGTTGTTGCCCAACAGGGCAACGCGACGATAATATAACATAATGTAATATAGCATAATATAATATATACAGCGCAGTAATAAATTAAAATTAGGAGAGTGGTGCAATTGCATCATGAACAGAATAACAGCTCGGCCACACCAAAAAGCAAGAACAAAATGGGACGAACGGTGTAACACATACACATACGTCAACAAAAAGGATTCTCGATTACTCCATTGGCGTTCCTAGTCATCTGCGTAATGGGTGCTTTAAGCAAAGAATTTGTTTTATATGATAGGATCTCAAACGTAGGCAAGGACGTCGTAACGTGCTAAGGCACCAAAAAATTAATTCCGGAGAGAAAGCGTGGAGCATCGATGGTGCGGTTAATAAGTTTAAATAGAAAATGGCTGTTAAATTCCTTCCTTCGATCCGATAATGATACAAAGCAGTATCGCGTCTAAGATAATTGCCATCAATTTTGAAAGAGGTTTCAAGTAGTATGTACAAATATGTAGATGGATGTCGTAAGGTATACCAAATTAAGGAGGCGCACTCAAATTTAGTACGGACAAGCGAATAATATAAAGATTTTAGTGACGCAGCGTACAGAAATAACCTGCAGGATTGTAGTAGAAATCCTAAGGATTTCATAACAGAATTACGCACAGATACTATGCGGTCTGCAAACGACAAACTTGCATCAAACAGCACGCCCAGGTCCATTATAAATGAGTGTATCTGTGAAAACCAATATGTCGGAGGTCTTCCCATAACGGTATAACGGTAACAACAGATAAAGAACATTAAAAAGGTACACGATATCGTACTGCAAAACCGACGAATCAGGGACATTGTGGAAGATACTGGTTTATCATACGTGGTGCACATACTGACTGACGAATTAGATATGAAAAAGATGATTGCAAGATGGGAACCCCGAATGTTGACCATTGCTCAAAAAAGAAATGGGGTATTACTTTGTAAGCGTCTTTTGGGAAGGTACCAAGCAAACAAAGAGAATTTCCTTAGTCGGTGTGTGACCATGGATGAATCATGGGTGCATCACTATCATTCCGAGACCAATGAGCAAAGTAGAGAATAAAAACATGACGGTTCTCCTCCTCCATACAAATTTAAGATCGTGCCGTCTGCTGGAAAGGTTTTCGCTGTCTGTGTTCTGGGATGCCCAATGAATTATCCTGAGCGACTATTTGCAAATGATACAGAGCATTACAGGGGCCTACTACGCACAATTCATTTCTAAATTGCGAGACGCTATTAGTGGGAAACGCCGGGGAAAGTTAAGACACGGTGTGCTGTTTCATCAGGATAATACTCTCAGCCATACTTATTGCATTGTTATGGCTGCTATACAGCAAACATGCTTTGAATTAGTGGAGCACCCACTATATTCATAGTGATTATAGGCTGTCCCCTAAATTAAAAGAAATCTTACACGGGGCAAAATTTTCCGGTAACTATGAAATGATGCAAGCTGGAGAGAGGTGGAGGAGGATCTTGGAGCACCGATGGATCAAGTGGATTAGTTTAGAGAGAGACCATGTCGAAAAATAAAAAATATAATAGTAAAATATATAATAAAGGGGCCAGGGGTACAGCATACAGATACACTCTCGTATAGTGCTTGTACAACTTTGAATTAAAAGCCCGTCCAGCAAGTTTTCAAGCAATGCTATAGTCGATGCGTATCCTCAAGCTTAGGATTTTGATCTACGCATTTTCCATTCAACCAAGCGCGATTCGTTCGAAGCCATTCAGAAACGCAAACCCTACTAAAATACAATAAACAATTGGAAAATCCAACTGCGTCGAGGTTACGTTTTCGAACTTCATAAACCGCGACCAGGATAAGGATTCTAAAGAGGCGAGGGAGAAGATTCAAATTCAAATACTTCGCCGACATAAAATCCCGTTTGTGTAACCAAATAAGAATCCCCGCGTTCACGAGATTAGGATCCCCATCTTCTAAGAGATAAAACTTCGATGCCATTACGGTCGGTATGTTACCAACATTTATGCCGTATTCGTGGAACGTAAAACCATTACCCGTACGTACATATCAACAATATTAGGTTACTTTCGACGGAAAACCGGAGTTTTTTCTGCGAAAAGTAATACGCCTCCGGCGCGGAAAGCAACGCTGCCGTTAATGCGTTATTTTTTTGGTCGCTTTTAGAACGTGTAATTATAAAAGGATGTACGAGAGAGTGGAGAACAGTTTCAAATGGCATTGCTCTCGGGATATTGTGTGTTAGGTAAACTTAAGTGGAAATGCAACGTATGAATCTCGTTCCCTGTCATAATAATAGTTTAGTCTAAGGGATTCAAATATTTTCAGTGCTTAAGGGAGGTGGGAAATTGAAAAATGAAATACCGTTAACGAAGAAATTACCTTCTACCTAAATAGATCTTTTACTTAACTTAAAATTTTATTTCGGTTTTCATATATACATAAATACACACCGCGTGAAACGCTGCAAGCTGTTGGCTGCATTCTCCGCGATTGGAGGATAAATCGAACGCATGTCTAGCGATTCGTCCCCTTCACCTAGCAGTAATACGAAATGAAGAGTTCGTTGTATCGATACAAGTTGAAAAGATCGATGTAAGGAGAGGATTTTAGTAGTTAAACAAGGGTAGAGGGTGCCATTAGACAGAGCAGATACTGACACACAATCGTCTTGCAGAATAACAAGCGTATCTCTCGACTTTGTTAACTTATAGGAATCGTATTTCATCCTTCTCCTACTCACAATTACAGCCATCGACACGTTGAAAGTGCGCTCGTGGTGCATTCATAGATATACATATTTTCCATTTTCAGTTTTTACCTGCGTCATCATTATTCATTTGATGATCTTTCGCTAGTACTGTTGCTGAAAAAAGGAAGCAAGATATACGCTTATCCCACAGACAAAGATCTACTATTAGAGTGACAGCCAACGATAGTGGTATATACTACCGCTTGATTCGCGTTACGTGAAATGTTTATCTTCTAGCATTTGTTGTCGGTTTTGTATTTGTAGTTACGTTTCACTTTTTTTTACTTTCTCTCTGCATTTTACGAGTAATTGTTCGTTTCAGAACGCAGACTATGAATACAAAGCCTAGTAAGTTATTTTGAATATAGACAATGCATCGAACAGAAGTTAATGTTTTTACTATCGTTAGAGAGGATTTCCGGCAGAAGGTTGAATTTCAAAGCGGAGGGGGGCTTGTGCTTAATCTTCTGGCATATTTTGAGGAAAAAAAAGAAAGCGGGGACCCGCTGTTACCTTTGAATGCTGTTTATGAGGTAGATACCGGAGCACATTCACAATTTTATTAACAAAGGGTGTATTGTTGTAGACAAATTATTTGTGCTGTCAAGAAGAGGAAATTTCAAGTTCCTGTTCTGTTATCTCTTAGACCCAAGGTATTTCGTGCTAAACCCAAAAACAAATGATCTGCGAGAGACAACAAAAATTAAAATTGCTAAATTCTGTTTAGAGAGTACGTGTATCAACAAAGTAACAACAGTTATACAAGGTGGAGCAGGGGAACGGGAAATTTTGAACGTTACAGTTGTCAGCACTGTAGAGCCGGCAGTTGTTCGTAACGTCGCACAATTGTTGTGAACGCATTGCCATTTAGTAATCATGGATCAGTAGCTGTGAGAGCGTTTTATA
The DNA here is from genome assembly GCA_023509865.1 of Trypoxylus dichotomus. Classification (NCBI taxonomy): domain Eukaryota; kingdom Metazoa; phylum Arthropoda; class Insecta; order Coleoptera; family Scarabaeidae; genus Trypoxylus; species Trypoxylus dichotomus. Next base: position 45,993,786 of record CM042081.1, read on the forward strand.
AAAATGGTGGTAGTGCGACTGCCGCGCAGAGAATATTTCGACAGCATTACCAGCTTGGACGTCATGGACGTGTCCCGTCTGCGCATGCGATTACAACGTGGGTGCGTAATTTTGAAGAAACGAGCGGTACGTACCTCAGAGAATATTGAGGCTGTTAGAACTGCAATCGAGAGAAGTCCTCGCCACTCCGTTCGGCAGCATGCATCTACGCTAGGGATTAAGCGACGAAGCTCACAAAGAATACTGCACGAATTACATTTCCATCCCTATAATTTGCGGATTGTGCAACAATTACATGAACGAGACCCAGCGTCACGTATGGAGTTTAGTAGGCAGAAAAATTAACGAGGACGTGAATTTCGTTGGTAACATATGGATATCAGACGAAGCCCATTTTCACCTGAACGGTTTCGCAAACAAACAGAATTTTCATTATTCGTCCCAGGACAATCCTTGTGAGTTACACCAGAGACCACTACATAGCGACAAGGTTGCTGGTGTGCTGTATCATGTCATGGTGTTATCGGCCGTTATTCTTTTGCACGTGAGGATGGTAGTGCAGCGACAGTAACATCCGCTTGATATGTTGAAATGCTTCGAACATTCTTTACACCGAGACTGTACGAGCTTAATCTTAACATGGAAAACATGTGGTTTCAGCAGGATGGAGCCATGCCACACACTGCTCGACATTCGATGGCAGCAGTTCGTCAATTGTTTGGAAGACGCATTATTTCACGTAACGGTGACATTGAATGGCCTACGAGATATTGATCTTAGTGTGCGTGACTTCTTTCTGTGGGGGTATCTTAAAGGCAAGGTGTACCGTACACGACGTGCAACAATCCGTGAACTGCAGGAGAACGTTCAACAAGAAATCACTGCCATTCCCCAAGATTTGCTACACCGCGCATTCCAGAGTTTTCATAACAGGCTGTTAGAGTATGAACGCCGAATGGGAGGACATCTTTCCGATGTCATCTTTAAAAAGTAAAGAGACATTTTGATTATAAAAACATAAATGGCATGCTGCATATATGCACTTTCGTTAATAAATTACTGGTTTTATGAATTTATTCGTGGAAATGACGTTATTTCAAAATTTCCCGTTCCCCTGCGCCAACCTGTATAATTGGTTTATGATCTTGTTATGAGAAAATTGTTTTAGGGAAAGATGTTACTGTACAAACCCATAAGGATGAACTTAAAACCAAAGGCATTGTTGAACTATAAACAATCGTTGAGTATATTGTCGAAGGAAATTGGCTTCAAATATCGAAAAGAAGACAACAGGCGACTATTAATTCAGAAACATGATATCGCATTATTGTGAAGTATTTATCTCAAAAAATATATGGCTAAACTCATGTCGACTTCTGCGAAACTAGTGGTATGCTTGGATTTATTCTGAGGGTAATAAGATTAGATCTTGGCAAGATGATAACATTAAAAGAAAGTGTTTGTAAACCTGAGGGGTATGATGCAATTTAATCGGAATTTAATGAGAAATTGGTGAGAACGAGATAGAAACGTAGTGGACATGGATATAGAGCCCATAATAATTGCCAATCCCAACGAATCTACAAGTTCTGAAGAAGAAATGGATGATTGAAGTCTTCGATGACATCTTTTATATTATACATTCATAAATGAGTGTTTATTTCATGTTTACTTGTTTATTATGAATATTATTTCAAATTTGTTCTACTGATATCTTACAATATTAAATAATTAAACTGATGTATGTTGTTTTATTAATAAGAATAGTTGGTTATTAAATAGAACGTGCAGACAATGGTTAGATAACTTAATTGGAATATAAACATATGCACCAAGTGTCATTTATTAAAAATAGGAATTCGACCCGAATCTACTTTAATAAATTCTTAATTTATTTCAAGTTATACCTTAAATATTCAAATAAATACGTTTTTCATTAAGTAGTTACTGTAAAACATTAATAAATCAAAAGATAATTAATTTTGTTAACATAAAATTTGCGCTACAATACATTAAATTTATTTTCGAATTAAATGTTTTTATGCGGTATTTAATTTGACTCGGGAGTATCCATTTGTTTCATAAGGATAGCAATCGAATGACGTAGAAATGACCTGAAAATAGACGAAGTGGATGTAATGATGCTGACGTCACTGCAGCCAGAGTGTGTTGTGTTTACATTTGTTAGTGATCAAAATGCGTAAGACAATTTCTGAGCCCGCCGACTATGAAATTAAGAGAATTGGTTTGTCAAAATATAAACGTTCATATAAAACTTTACTATTATTTCACGCCTATCTCCTTCTTGCTATATAAGGGGCACCCTGATATAATAGACGTTTATAAGAGATCACTTGGAGTCCATTATAAGCGGATTATACTGTATATGTACATTCGGACTGTGAAAAGAATCAACAATCGAAGAATTCGAAAGTACTGGTTCGGTTAGTGATGTGAAACATAAGACACGAGCTCGCAAAGTCCTTCAGAACAAAACATTATGACAGTTGGCGAGTGTCGTCAAAATTCCAGACACGTCGATTTGCCATCGTGGATAAGAATTGGACATCACAACAGCCACTTTTCATTCTAACACCTCGACGTTTACAAACTCCGCAAAGACTCGACAACTTCTGCAAACACACCATACACGGCGAAGAGAATTCGCCAAATTGGATCCTTGAGCAAACAGGTGCGAATGCCGATTTTGCGAATGACATTATTTTCAGTGATGAGACCCATTTCCACCTCGGTGACTTCATTAATCGGCAAAACTTCCGCATTTGGGGCTCAGAAAATCCACGAATGATGATTCATCAGAAAAACAACGCATCCAAAACGTGTCACTGTCTGGCGTACATTGTGGTTTGGTGGAATAATTGAGTCGTATTTCTTTGGAGATTGCGCAGTTTTTTTTTACTTCAATTAGAAGATATGATACTCTCCTGTACGAGTTTTATCCTGGTCGTGTTATTTGCCGGAATTGGCCGCCGCGTTCTTGCGATTTAACACCTTAAGACTTCTGGCTGAGGCTGGGAAGTCACAGGTTTACACCAACAAACCAACGTACCCATGCTTTGAAGACCGAAATTAGACACTCTATCAATCAAATACCGTCACATTGTATATGTTAGAATAGTATTATTGCAAATTTTGTCAAAAGAATATCATGTACCAGCAAAGCCAGCAAAGCAGTTAGGCGCGTAATAAATGACGATACGACCATATCGAAGCCAGCGGTAGCGACAAGAATTAAGATTAAAGGAGCTCCGAACGGACAAGAGTATGAATACGAATACGTTCATTACTATTACGATGACGAGAATGACGAAAAAGAAGACAAAGACGGAAAATTAACAACTTCTCATGATAGTTCTGCTAGAAATGAAATCAACAGTAACAGAGGAAGATATTCCGAGAAAACTAAATCAGTTCCGGAAGTCAACGAAGTTGTTCCGAGTAGAACTGGAACTAGAGATCGACAAATATTATCCGAAGATACTATAGATAAAGAAAGAATACCAGTAAATACAAGATTTCCTCCAACAAGTCGCAATCTCAACACCACGCCTTTACCAGAAGAAGAACCTGTGGACATGGTAGAGGTACAACGACAGAGACATCTACGGAAGCGGAATCTTATTCGTCAGAAGAACCACAGGTTAGTCAAAACTATAGTTATAGATAACTAGTAACATGCATGAGAATGTAAACATATTTTAAACTTTTCCATTTACGCTACCAAACTTCGATGAAAAAACAAGCTCCTATAAGCACTTTAAACAAATTTACACAAGTACATATATGTAGTACACATTTAAACATTGAAACGTTCAAAATTTTTTATTATTCACAACCAGAGCAGGGAAATAATTCGTATTCTTCTAGTTGTATATTCTATGTTTGTTTTTTTCTGTCGAAGGTTATGTATAACCGTTCTGTCACCTACAGTTTTACTTTACTGGATCTGCAATAATACACATGTGCTTCTGATCCAACTCCCTTCTTACATCTCGAGGTTTACAGCATATTTCGATGTTATCCGTTGAGGACCTTCTGTTTGGGACAGGCTTCTAGAAGTAGAAAGAAGTCCAATATCAGAAGGCCCTTTTTGGAACTGGTCGATAGTACTGGTTTCAACATATCCGAGTAGTGACGAACCACCTGTTTGTGGACCTTCGTTTCCTACTAATTTAGCAGCAGATCCTGTTAGGTTTTTGGGCGCTGCGCCCAACGAACGCGAAGATTTGAAAGTAAGTTGTTTTCATGACCGTAAAAATTTTATGAGTGTAACACCGTTGCAGACATTTGCTTTAATATATTTACTAAGTTAATAATAAGATCGTAATAATTAAAATTTCCTAAAACTACTAGCTTGATAGAAAGAAATACCGTAATAAATAATAAAATATACCAATAAAATCTTATTGAAGAAGTTTGTTTAGAAACCAATAGAGTAAATATAGCTCTAGAAACTGTAAGAGGCAGTGTTTAATTGCCGTTATAATGTTTAAAAATATTACCTTATACAGTTCTTGAAATTAATCACTAATAATTTCTGAGAAATATCTTTCTGGATAGAAGTGCCAGCGGTCGTTTACAAGATATTTTGTTCCATACAAAATGCTGAAATATATAGGTTATAAATCACTAAATATTTGAATACTTTGCTGCAGAAAACCATGTTTTACTGAACCATAAAATTTCTTGTTTTAACACCCTTCATTTAAGCTCGTACTGATAATGTTTCTCCTTCAAACATGGTACGTAAATGCTCTCAGAGTTCCGAATATACATATAATTGAGCTAGCCAATATAATGCCGTTGCTACCTTGTTATCTAGTTAATTTCGATGATGGTGACGAAAGCTTGGAGGAAATAAGTAACATTACCTTTGGACGTAGATACAAATGTTGCTAAAAGTTACGTATTGTACAAAGTATCCGGATGCCGTTCAATCAGACTAATGCCGGACTTCATACCACTCGTGCGTCATTCGCCGAGTAAATGTAGTAAATACGGGTCGTAAGTGTGAGAGGGTCCGACCATGTTTTCATGCGGTAAATTTTACGAGAGTCCATTTCTGCAACGATAGTGATCTGTAGACGACGGGACGAACGTAATAACGGAATATCTTGTCCGGAAAAACGCACGGACTTTGGCGACTCCGGAGCTATTACCGGATAGCGCGACTAAAATTGAACATCCCGTCATAAAGTCGAAAGTTTAATTTTCTTGGCGCGCGCACTCGAATTTACTCTTCCGCTTGCTTTGGGTTCCCTTTATGTCGTTGTTTGCGATTTATTTTCGATTTATTTTTATTTGTTTGCGATTCTCGTCCGGACACAAAGTGCTTGTAATCTAGTAGCCAGGAGTTAAGGAAGCGTAATTGCCGAAATAAATATTTATGCGCCGATTTAATGGTCTAAACGAATTGTTGTTCAGTCTCACTATACAAGCGTATCATAGGTACAGACATACAACTTTTTGAAAGAAATTTTTGACATCTCGTTTATTTTTATACTAAGTTTAATTACAAAAAAATATTCGATCTTAATAAATTTAGCGTTACTGTTTAATTTGTTGCCGATAAAATTAAGTCTCAAAAGCACCAATAAAACAAGAAAAGTAGTGATCAGTCAGTTTTATCCAAAGAGGTAACGGTGACAATAAATTTTTAAATAGAATAAGAAGTTAAATACCTTTTAAGATATATCTACCACGAGAATAACGATGCAATTACTTTTTGGTCATCATATTAACGCGTTTTAAGATCGAGAAGATTTGAAAATGGCGTTAATACGAGGGCGATCTGAAATAGTTCCGGAATCGACAAGAAAAACACGGTATTGGTGTGGCTTTTTATTATTATTTTTCGATGTAGTCTCCTCGAAGATCAATACACTTTTCCAAACGGTGCTCCAGTCAAACCGTCGGCAAAGTAGGATGTTTCGAGGTCTCCAAAATAGCCATCTGTATGGTGAACTCCTCATTTGAGGTAAATCTATTTTCTCCCAGTGATTTTTTCAGGTTTGGGAATAGGAAAAAGTTGCTGGGGGCTAGATCCGGTGAATATGGAGGATGAGAGGCTAATTCGCAGTGTAACTCATTCAATTTGGACACGACGATGCGGGATGAATGAGTCGGTGTATTGTCGTGGTGGAAAAGCACTTTCTTCAGCTGCAAACGGGGTCGTTTCTCCTTCAATACTACATCGAATAACTCGCTGTAGTGTTGCCCCGTGATTGTCCTTCGCTTCTGCAGATAGTCGATGAGGATCACACCTTGGGAATTCCAAAAAATGATCGCCATGACCTTTCCGGACGATGGAACGATCTTTGTTTTCTTCGGAGATGATTCGCTTGGAAAAGTGCACTGCTGTTCCTTGGTCTCCAGTGTGGAGTGGCGGATCCAGGTCTTATCCACGGTTACGGGGCGCATGAAGAAATCCCTTGTATTGCGTTGGATCGTGACCGGACACTCTTCCAAAACTGTACCTTTCCTTATGTCACTCGTAGCCTTATTCCTTGCCATGGTCGTCTTTGTTACTCATCTCTTCAGCTCTTTGCACTTCGGTTAAAGTGGATTTTCTCCAATTCTATAAGTTTTCACAGCTTACCCCTCCCTTTCTTCTTTCTCTCCTACCTCTCCTACTTCTCCTAATTTATTTTGTATCTCTCGTTCTATTTGGGTTATCTCATTATAAATATTTTATCTATTAATTGCCTGGATTTATTTCTTATTTTGCATTAGATTAACACATGGGCTGAAAAGTCCCGGGCCTAACAAAGAAAACACGGTTTTTTGGTTCAAAATTAGCTTTATTCGTCAACGTAATCTTCATCAAGAACAACGCAATCATTCCAGCGCCGCTCTAACATTTCAATACCACTTTTGTAGAACGATTTATCTTTTGCCTCAAAATAGGCCTCAGTTTCAGCGATAACCTCTTCATTCGTGCGAAATTTCTTACCGGCGAGCGTTTTTTTGAGGTCTGTGAACAGCCAGTAGTCGCTGGGAACCAAATCTGGCGAATACTGTGGATGTGGAAGCAATTCGAAGTTCAATTCATGTAGTTTTGCCATTGTTTTGATTGACTTGTGACACAGTGCGTTGTCTTGCCATATGCGGTCGTTGCTTTGCAATTTCGGCCTTCAAACGCTCCAATAACGCTGTATAATATTCACTGTGGATGGTACTATCTTTCTCAAGATAGTCGATGAATATTACACCACGCACATCCCAAAATACCGAGGCCATAACCTTTCCAGCCGATTGTTGTGCTTTCGGGCGCTTTGGACGAGGTTCACCAGTTGCTGTCCACTCAGATGACGATCGTTTTGATTCCGGAGTGAAGTGATGGATCCATGTTTCATCCATTGTCACATATCGACGCAAAAAATCTGGTTTGTTACGTTTAAACATGACCAAATACTGCTTAGAATCATCAACACGTTCTTGTTTTTAGTCAACAGTGAGCAAACGCGGCACCCACTTTAAACAGAGCTTTCTCATAGTCAAATGCTCATGCAATATAAAGCCAATACGTTCTTTTGATATCTTTACGATGTCAGCTGACTCACGCAACTTCACTTTTCGACCATTCAAAACGATTTTGTGGATTATTTTGATGTTTTCTGGTGTTACCGCCTCATTTGGACACTGCGTTCTGCATCATCGGTGTCTCTATGACCGCGTTTGAAGCCAGCAAACCAACGTTTTATTGTTGTTTCTGACGGAGCGGAGTCCCCATAACACTTTTCAAACCATTGCTTCGCTTGAACGGTATTTTTTTCCCATCAAGAAGTAGTGTAAAATTAAAATACGAAATTGTTTTTGATCCATTGTTTTGAAAATAACAAAAGTAGCGTGACTCTTAACACAATAACTCACAAACTAATGAATAGAATATCATGAAATTTTAACAGCTGTCTTTTGAAGGTTAGTACTAACTGAGAAAAAGGTGACTGCAATAAAACTAGCGTCATCTATGTGTTAGGCCCGGGACTCTTCAGCCCATGTGTTATCTTTTTCTTCTGTAGTATTCTATCTTGTACACTGTCTCTCTTACGTTTTTCGCCTCTGTTACAATTACTTTAACGTCCAATTTGCTCTTTATAATTTCTTTTATTCCTATTTTGAAATTTGCTTCATCTTCCGACCTGATATTACAACGTACTTCTTTGTGATTTGTTTTTTCATCGTATTTATTTTTAATTCCATCAGTTTCATTTGTCTCTTTATTTCTTCGTTCTCATTTTTCAATATTTCATCTTTTTTAATCGGCTAAGTTCTTTTTGGTATAAGTCCTGATTACGCTTCATTTCCCTTAAATCTTTCATCAACTCCTTCATAATACCAATTAATTTGCGTTCCTCAGTGCTTCGTTTTCGTCTATAGGCGTTAAAAGCGATTTGAACTCACATTTACTCTCGTGGTGTAATGGTGGCACAATGCGCCGGTAACGTAGAGGTCGTGGGTTCAAATCCTACCGTAACTGATATTTTTTCAGGAATTTAAAAGTTGTTTTTAATTTTTTTCTTGCATTTACGTTTGTTAGTAGTTTAGCATTAACTTCGATGCATAATTTGCCGAAGATATTAATATTCTATAAAAAAGTTAATATGGAACCATAGAAATTTCGGTGTATACGCTTTACATTTAAAAATACGACAACAAGAAATTCTGTTCCAGGAATTGAAATTATATCCTGTTGATTTTCCAAACGGTTAACGTTTCTGCACAAACGTAGAGTGCATAACTCTGTACTTTGCAAATAATCGGAAATTAAAATATTGACACAACTCTCGAAGCGCTTTTTTTTAATTAAGCGTTTCCATATTTCCAATAACATCAAACACCAATATATTAACTCCCCATACAAAATTGCATATTTGCTTTGTATGTCTGTCGACCGGTATATACTTTTTCGGCTGCGGTATGTTTCCTGGCAAAAAAAAAACGCATTCGTTTATTCGATTCCTGGCCGTTTACGATATGATAATTAAAAGCCGCGTGTTTGCTCTGTCAATCATGATTAAAAAAATATAAATACGCTGCGTGGATGCACAATAAAATTGGAAACAATTTTAAATCCGATTTAGATAATAAAAAGGTCTGGTTATGTGTGGACGAGACTACAGACTCTAAACGAATGTAGGAACAGTGGAACTTTTTCAACCGTTATTTTCACTGTTACTAGTTAGTAAATGATGAGAAAAAAGTACGAGGGAAAATCAGTAGTTGGCTCATAAGGAGCTATTCTAAGGATAACTAGAGAAATAGTTAGCCAAAAACAAGTATTATTTTTCAACAACGTGTCTACCTAGATTGACACATAATCATAAAGAAATCAAAAGATGTTTTCTGGATTCTTGAAATTAATACGACAGGGAAAAATACAAGATACACAGAGTTATATCCAGAGCAAAGACGGCGATATTCTAACTGAAACTGGGGTAATAGTGGACAGGTGGAAGCAGAACTTTCAAAAATTGTTAAATGAGGAAGTAGAAGAAGAGGATATGAACGAACAGGAAGTTGCAGACGAGAGGAAACAAAAAGAAATCAGCATGGAAGAATTGGAAGAAGTAATAAATAAACTGAAAAATGGAAAGGCATCAGTAAGTGATGAAGTAAGAACAGAAATGAACAAAAATATGGGTAGGAGTAGGAGAAAAATGATGTTAGAAATATTTAGGAAGATATGGTAGGAAGAAGAGGTACCAGACGACAGGAGAAAGGCAATTCGCGTGGTGCCAAGATATAAGAACAAGGGTATTACCCTAGAGAGATTGCAATAGTTACAGAGCTTCCATGTTCATGTTCATGTTCAGCCATGAAAATACTAGAACAGATAATAGACAAAAGAATAAATTCATTATTAGAAGACAGATACAACACCTCTCAGAGCAGATGCATAAAGGGAAAAACTACGCAAGACCACGTTTTCTCCCTAAAGCACATAATACAAACAGCTTCGCAAGAAAAGGAGAAAATATTCCTGGGCTTTATAGACTCAGAGAGAAAGCTTTCGATAAAATTCCAAGAAAGAAGTTATGGAATATTACAATGATAAGAGAAGTGAGTGATGAAGTAATAAGGCTGATACAAACGATATAACACATGGGCTGAAAAGTCCCGGGCCTAACACATAGATGACGCTAGTTTTATTGCAGTCACCTTTCTCTCAGTTAGTACTATCCTTCAAAAGACAGCTGTTAAAATTTCATGATATTCTATTCATTAGTTTGTGAGTTATTGTGCTAAGAGTCACGCTACTTTTGTTATTTTCAAAACAATGGATCAAAAACAATTTCGTGTTTTAATTTTACACTGCTTCTTGATGGGAAAAAATAACGTTCAAGTGAAGCAATGGCTTGAAAAGTGTTATGGGGATTCCGCTCCATCAGAAACAACAATATAACGTTGGTTTGCTGACTTCAAACGTGGTCGTAGAGACACCGATGATGCAGAACGCAGTGGACGTCCAAATGAGACGGTAAAAAAAAATCGACAAAATCGTTTTGAATGATCGAAAAGTGAAGTTGCGTGAGTTAGCTGACATCGTAAAGATATCAAAAGAACGTATTGGCTTTATATTGCATGAGCATTTGACTATGAGAAAACTCTGTTCAAAGTGGGTGCCGCGTTTGCTCACTATTGACCAAAAACAAGAACGTGTTGATGATTCTGAGCAGTGTTTGGCCATGTTTAAACGTAACAAACCGGAACTTTTGCGTCGATATGTGACAATGGATGAAACATGGATCCATCACTTCACTCCGGAATCAAAACGATCGTCATCTGAGTGGACAGCAACTGGTGAACCTCGTCCAAAGCGTCCGAAAGCACAACAATCGGCTGGAAAGGTTATGGCCTCGGTATTTTGGGATGTGCGTGGTGTAATATTCATCGACTATCTTGAGAATGGAAATACCATCAACAGTGAATATTATATAGCGTTATTGCGGCGTTTGAAGGCCGAAATTGCAAAGAAACGACCGCATATGGCAAAGAAAAAAATGTTGTTTCATCAAGACAACGCACCGTGTCACAAGTCAATTAAAACAATGTTTTACAAAGAAAAAGGTAGGAGCATAACCGGAGAATATTACGCAATGATATTAGAAAAATTAAAGGAGGCCATCAAGGAAAAACGTCGAGGAAAATTGACCAAGGGTGTGTTGCTCTTGCAAGACAATGCGCCGGTTCACAAGAGTAAAGTTGCAATGGCCGTTCTGCACAAGCATGGCTTTCAATCAATAGTCCATCCACCCTACAATCCAGACCTGACACCTAGTGATTTTCATTTGTTCCTCAATTTAAAAAAAGACTTACATGGAAGAAAGTTTTCCGACGGCAATGAGGTAAAGGAGGCAATTTTGGCCCATTTTGAGGCGAAAAAATATTTTTGTGATGGTTGAGAAAAATTAATTCATAGATCTAATAAATGTATTGTGCTCAAGGGTGATGATATTGAAAAGGAAAAATAGATTTATTGTTTTATTTTATTTAGAATCCTTCCATTCCACGAACTTCTGGACCTCCCCTCGTAGAAGAATATGGAAAGTAAATATTGTGAAAAATAAGAGAAGAGTAAGACCAGGGCAGATTTGGGACAATGTCATAGTGAAAATTCTGGAAAAAAGGGGTAAAACATGGACTGAAACAGCGATGTTGGCAAAGGATAGGAAGCAGTGTAAGAAGTTTGTAAACCTCTAAAACAAACAGGACTCCCGGCACCATTTATTTACGAATTTTATTCATACCCAAATGGTCATGGAGAATTCAGATATGTTTGTTATCACTGCTAATTCCTTCACTTTCAAACGGCGATCTTCTAGCCATAAATATTCAATAATTAAAATTTGTTGAGGCGTTATCACTTCAATTGGGCAATCCGACCGTTGAGCATCCTCCAGGCATTCTTGCCCCAAACGGAAAGCTTTTGCCCACTTTTTTACACTGGAATACGGAGATGAATCACCATAAACGCCGTCTAAACGTTGTTTTATGTGATTAGGCGTGTGGCGCCTACCTCATATATATACACTATTGTACTAAGAAAAAGGCACATACCAATATTAAAGATACTTCTGGACGCCTGTCATAAATATTTTATTTCGTTGTGACGTCCTAATCATAGCGCTTAATAAAGCAAAGCGTAAACATTGAAACGTCGGCGGACGAAAGAAGAACAACGTATATTTCCCTCCCTAAGTTCGGCTACTTTATTATCTGAAAACTCTTCGAAATTCCGAAGCGTTCGTATAAAAAGTGAATTATCAGCGTCCCGAGTAAGAGCGCGAGATCGCCCTTCTTGTCGTATAGCGCGGCGACGCCCGCTAGAGAGTATAGCGGGATAGCGGCGACTGTTTCTCGCATGTAGGTCACAGGATAATACATTCCCCGTAAACCGAGGTAGACTAGACATTCTTTTTTATGACGTCAATTTCGTGAGATTAGGTCTGCCCGATTCACGTGATTTGACTCGAAACGCCTACACATCACGGTTCGTCCACTTTCCCATGCGAATCCCTACTAAATCACCTACCCGTCGCGCGCTCCCCCGCCGCCCGCCACGAACGTTGCCAGCCCTGCCTAGTTTCTATTAAAAAAAGTGCTCATAAGTGAAATATCGGCTTTCGATTACAGTCCTCCGAACCGACAGAGGCCGTATGAGAAAAAAGAGAAGGCGGGAAAGGGTTCGAAGGTTTATTTTTTTCCTTGAATCGGAACGGCCGGCGTCAAGGAAAAACAGTAAAATCTGTAAACTTACGGCGGAATTTTGTGTTGGTTAGTCGTTCTTTGCGAATTTTCGCTTGCCTTTTTCCTTTTCGAAACGATGTACTTCGAGAATTTTATATCTGTTTCTATTCTTTCCTTCTAATCGAGAAAATATGTAGTAGTAAACAATAGCTGAAGTGTTTCTCTCTCTCTGTCATTTTTAGATGTCAAAAAAGTTTAAGCATTACGTAAAAAGAAACACGTAATTTCCAAGGGGAACTAATTTTTACTCATTCAAAACATTGGCCATCGGTTTCTACACATATCATCCATCTTTTATGTAATTTATGGATACCATGCTAGAAAAAAGCTGCTTGCTTTTTGTGACAAAGCATTCCTCAAACCATTACCTAACTTCCTCGAAATATAAATAGAACAGTAGTGGCCCCAGGTTAGAGCCCTGAGGTACGCCGGATAACATACTAGGTGTATGCATCGGCTTTTTCCGTTTTTTTTTTTGCTAAAAGGAAAAACCTAATCTTGAAAGGAATTTATTTTTTTTAATCAAAATATTGGCTATCGGCTTCTACACATTTTATCCATCTAGTAATGTATGGATACCATGCCAGATAACTGGTTTGCCTTCTGCGGCAAACCATTCGTCGAAACATTTTCCAGCTTCCTCCAAATTGCCGAAGTGCTGCTCTGCGAGCGTGTGCCCCATTAATTCGAAGAGATACTAGTCAGATGGCGCCAGGTCTGGGGAGTCCGGGGGGTGCGGAAGAATGTCCCATCCAAGCCATTTCATGGCGTCTTTCACTGGTTTTGCTGTGTGAGACGGCGCTTTGTCGTGTAACAAAATCACTTTGCGATGTCTTTGTTAATCATTTGTTGGCGAAAGCGTTGCGTATTAGTAGTAAACAATAGCTGAAGTATTTCTCGGTGAAATATCTCTCTGTCATTTTTAGATGTCAAAAAAGTTTAAGCATTACGTATGGTTTCGATGAGACGAAATTACTTGGTTTACCAGGTGTATGGATAAGCTTTCTCAGATTTTTTGGTAAAAAGAAACACGAAATTTTCAAGGAGAACTAATTTTTACTCATTCAAAACATTGGCCATCGGTTTTTGCACATATCATCCATCTTTCATGTAATTTATGGATACCACGCCAGAAAAAACTGCTTGCTTTTTGTGGCAAACCATTACCTAACTTCCTCGAAATATAAATGGAACAGTAGTGGCCCCAGCTTAGAGCCTTGAGGTACGCCGGATAACATACCAGGTGTATGCATCGGCTTTTTCCGTTTTTTTTTTGCTAAAACGAAAAACCTAATCTTCAAAGGAACTTATTTTTCTTATTCAAAATATTGGCCATCGGCTTCTACACATTTTACCCATCTAGTAATGTATGGATACCATGCCAGATAACCGGTTTGCCTTCTGCGGCAAACCATTCGTCGAAACATTTTCCAGCTTCCTCCAAATTGCTGAAGTGCTGCTCTGCGAGCGCGTGCCCCATTAATGCGAAGAGATACTAGTCAGATGGCGCCAGGTCTGGGGCATCCGGGGGGTGCGGAAGAATGTCCCATCCAAGCGATTTCATGGCGTCTTTCACTGGTTTTGCTGTGTGAGTCGGCGCTTTCTCGTGTAACAAAATCACTTTGCGATGTCTTTGTTAATCATTTGTTAGCGAAAGCGTTGCGTATTGGTAGTAAACAATAGCTGAAGTATTTCTCGGTGAAATATCTCCCTCTGTCATTTTTAGATGTCAAAAAAGTTTAAGCATTACGTATGGTTTCGATGAGACGAAATTATTTGGTTTACCAGGTGTATGGATAAGCTTTCTCAGATTTTTTTGGTAAAAAGAAACACGTAATTTTCAAGGAGAACTAATTTTTACTCATTCAAAACATTGGCCATCGGTTTCTACACATATCATCCATCTTTTATGTAATTTATGGATACCATGCCAGAAAAAAACTGCTTCCTTTTTGTGGCAAACCAATACCTAACTTCCTCGAAATATAAATAGAACAGTAGTGGCCCCAGGTTAGAGCCCTGAGGTACGCCGGATAACATACTAGGTGTATGCATCGGCTTTTTCCGTTTTTTTTTTGCTAAAAGGAAAAACCTAATCTTGAAAGGAATTTATTTTTTTTAATCAAAATATTGGCTATCGGCTTCTACACATTTTATCCATTTAGTAATGTATGGATACCATGCCAGATAACTGGTTTGCTTTCTGCGGCAAACCATTCGTCGAAACATTTTCCAGCTTCCTCCAAATTGCTGAAGTGCTGCTCTGCGAGCGCGTGCCACATTAATGCGAAGAGATACTAGTCAGATGGCGCCAGGTCTGGGGAGTCCGAGGGATGCGGAAGAATGTCCCATCCAAGCGATTTCATGGCGTCTTTCACTGGTTTTGCTGTGTGAATCGGCGCTTTGTCGTGTAACAAAATCACTTTGCGATGTCTTTGTTAATCATTTGTTGGCGAAAGCGTTGCGTATTAGCGGTTGTGACGGACTTCAAGAGTTCATAGTACACAATACCATGCTCTGGTCCCACCAGACATAGAGGGTGGTCTTTTTGCGGAAGCGATTTGGCCTTGGTGTTGAAGAACCGCCTTCGCCAGGTGAAAGCCAGGATTTTTTCCGCTTCGGGTTTTTAAAATAAATCAATTTTTCGTCACCCAAAGCAGCATTTCACCAGTGACCTTGCGATTTTCTATATCTCATTTACCGAGTATATTGAACTTCGCCATTGCTTATAAACATCTGCTGATTGCTTTATGTGATACATGTAATGCTTCTGGTAATTGCCGCTGAGCTTGAGTTGGGTCATCATCCAGTGACACCTGCAATTGCTCGTTTTCGCATGTTCTGGCCTACCAAAGCGCTCACTGTCTTTCACATTGAAATCACCACTTTTAAATTGTCGAGACCATGTCTTACATGTTCTAATCGATGGAACGTGTTCACCATATGTTTCTACCAGCAAACGATGACTTTCGGCAGCCTTTCTCTTTTGATTAAATAAGAAAAGTAATGCGTACAGCAAATGTTCTTTTTCAAGCACAAAACTCGACACAATAACTGGACGATAAAGCAAAGACGCTAGTTTTTGGCCCGACTTAACTCGTGTGTGTGTGTGTGTAATTTAAATGTCAAACGAACAGGTATATGTAAAACTAATGCGCTGCGTACTTTTCATTGGCGCAATCTCTTAGTTAAATCGGAAAAAGAAACTTATGCATACACCTGGTATGTTCAGGAGTGGACAACTGAATGCTGAGAAAAAAGAAGAAAACTGAGGGTTAATTTTTAGTATTAACATTTGACTAGTGGCGCCATCTACGCTCCAGTCTGCAAAACTTAAAAGATGTCCCTCGTACGAATCACACACTCACTTCCAATTTGATTGATATTATCTGTCTTTATTAGATTCCCCCCTTTTATCTTAACTTGAAAAGGTTAACGCTAACTTCACGTAAATATTTGTACGGTATAATTCTGTATGCATCACCTCCATTGCACCTTGAAGTTGTAATGGAGTAACTGTAATTAAGCAATGTTCGCCTCCTATAGCAAAGATAAAGTAAATACATGTTCGTATTAAACAGATTACTTCGAAGTTCGCATACACACATTACGTAGATTACTATCGGCAACCGTACGATCACAATCGTTAAAATTAGCTAAGTAAACTTCACGGGTAACTGGAGCGCGAACCCCAACCGAAGTTAGCTTTGTTTGCGCACGCTTATATGTACTTCCCGTGGATATTAATTCGCAATGCGATCTTTTACGTCGAAAAGTCTATTCTGCACGAATAGATTTCTATGGTTGCCCCTTTTCCCCGCCGTTCGCCAAACTTTTCTCTCGCACATTATTAATTCAATTCCGGCGGCGAATTAGCTGGGGGAGAGTAAGTCCTCCGATGAAAAACGAGATATCGTTAATGGAAGAAACGGATAATTTGTCAGACGTTATTCAAACTTTAATAGAAATTTGGGCCATTGTTTTTGGAAAATGAGCAACAATGGCCCCCACTTCCTGCTACGAACTTTCGAGGGACAATAGTCGGAGAAAACGCCTCCGCGGATCCCGATGCAGGCGTTGCGCGGGAACAGCGCGAACTCTCGGGGAATAATATCCCAATTAGCGGATGCACGGAGGGGTTTCCCCCTAGAAGATTCCGTTTTGCAACGGCCGGGGGGCTAAAGTAAGGTTTTTGCTATGGAATTGTTGTCAGCGCGGGATCCTTAATGCATACTCCTGTCGTTTTATCCTCTTTTCGAAATACAATACCGATAAACGTGTATTTAGTCTTTATAATGAGGTAATTTTGTAGCAGAATGTGTCCCCCGTTTGAGTTTTAAGCTGATATGCATATACAGCGAACGAGACGTTACACAAAACAGGAACGTTTTACCTTTGTAAAGGGCTGCTAATATCCCTATAGTTAAGGGTAATAAAAGCGAATACTGGGTATGTTCTTACGTGAAAAGATTGATTAAGGTATTTATGCCATAAATGTTCACAGAACATTAGCTTAGATATAATAATAATAATAATAATAATAACAATAATAATAATAATAATAATAATAATAATAATTTATTACCCAACACCATACAGCTTATTACTATGAAACAACAGCGAAAAAAAAAAGTAAATGAAAATACAAAAATTTATTAAGCAACAGAAAACTGCTCTAACAAAAGTTGCCTCAAAGCATTGATAGAAATGTGAAACAAATCAAATCTAGATGCATATACATTAACACTGTTACATATTGACATAAGTGGTGACTGAGAATGGTTGCGCGTGTTAGCCACGGGAAGATAAAAAGTTAAACTATTTTTACTATTAAGTCTCGGTATATAAAAATTCAAAAGGGACAGCAAATCCGGAACTTGTAAATCACCGTTTACAATTCTATGTGTAAAAATTATTTCTGATACAACACGACGATCCGCCAAAGAAGTAAATGCAAATTCTTTTAGAAGATTAGTATATAGATAGCCATGTTCCAAACAAACGTGGTGTTCCACTCAACTAAATTGATATATTCATGAATCCGGGATGGATTCCACACAATACAACCATATTCCAATCTCGCTCGAACAAATGCATTATATGCAGCAACAAGGGCATCACTACTCAAATGTTTAGTATTACGAAACAGAAAGCTTAACGTTTTAAGAGACTGTTGACATATACTTACAATATGCTTGTTAAATGTTAGCTTAATATCAAAAAATATACCAAGATCTCTGTACTCCTCACAACGCGTTAAAGGTTCACCGCCAACATCGAACGCATACCCCACTGTATCAGTTCTACGGGCAAACGTCATCGCTTTGCACTTAGCAATATTTAGTGGTAAATGGTTCTCTAGACACCAAAGGTGAATAGATAGCAGGTCACCCTGCAAAATGTAACAATCTGCAGTGGAGTATATTCTGCGAAAAATTTTAAGGTCATCGGCGTATAGTAAGCATTTAGATCTAAGCCGGTCAGGAAGGTCATTAATGAGAATAATAAATAGGAGTAGTCCAAGAACAGAGCCCTGTGGCACACCTGAAGGAGACTGATATAAGCCGGACCGAAAACCACGGTATTCAACGTAATTGGTACACAACAACAATATCAGATACTCAGAAATACCCCACATATTCAGTTTACGTAATAGGGTTTGATGTTCAACCTTATCGAAAGCCTTAGCAAAATCTGTATAAATGACATCTGTCTGAAGACGTAGATCTAAAGCCTCAGACACATCATTAGAAAATGCGCACAGGTTGGACACTGTTGATCTGCCTTTAATAAAACCATGTTGCACCGGGGACAGTTTAGCAGCAACGTGCGAATATATATATTTATATAAGATAATTTCAAAAACTTTAGCAAAGTTACATAATATAGATATCGGGCGATAATTCCGAATGTTATTCCTCGACCCGGACTTAAAAACAGGTGTAACACGAGATACTTTCCAACTTGGAAAAACTCTCTATCTCAATACTAGATTATAAATGTGAAGGAGCGGCCCGCAAAGAACGAATCTACAGTTCCTAGCAACAAAATCTGGAACATTATCAGGACCAGATGTCATTTTTCCCTTCAATTGACACATTAAATTCTTTAAGAAAAAATGAATCGGAAGCGAAGGTATCGTTATCGGAATGGATAGTAGTGACGTTTGCCTCCGACATGGTCTCCGAGAAATACGAAGCAAAGGCGTCAGTAATGCGCTAATTGCTACACTGGTTGATACATATTTTGATGGTTGCGATTTTGTACATATTTCCAAGTAATTCTGCAATCAAAATGACTGCGGAGGACTCTGTGATAGTAAAATTCACAGTAAACTCCACAACATACACATTAATTATTTATTTGAAACGCAGAGCTTCAAGATTACGTATACTACCATCCAAAAGTTTGCAAGCAGCAATGGATTCTACGAAAGTACTAATCGGCGTATTCTTATTTTCCATTTCGTCCTTTCCATTTTCACAGCTTTCATGTCTTTGTTGCACTATATGATTGCTTTATTTCTTGGCGAATTTTGACTTCTCATATTCTCTCTGACTCGGTTACTAATGGTTTCGTTCAACTCTGAATATTCTGGAGAATTTCCTCCTGTGTTTCTCCTTATCTCGATAAATATTTGTATTTTTTCTGGAGGATGTACGCGGAATATAAGAGATTCCCCCACATATGTTGATTGTTACTATGGGCATGTATTCTTTTACTATTGCTTTATGTGCTATCCAAAGAATCAAAGACATAAATTTTAAAAGATTTTTGTAAAAAGTTAGATTAGAGAAATTAAGTTTATTTCATTTACAACATATTGCCATAATCTATAATTTTTACGACATGAAAAAATTGTCGGCTGTATCTATCTGATATAGTTTAGAAAATCATCACATCTATGGTATTTTTTTTTATCTCAGTTTATTTGTAATTTTTTTCTAAATGTTATTAATATTCCTCCATTGTACAACATAGTCAAGTTTAAATTTTGCTTGAAGACGTCAGTATTTCAAATCTATTTCCTTTACTATGTAGCTGTGCCTTATTAATTTGCGTATAAATGCGATTTTGTCTTGCTAATCTTTAAATTTAAATAAATTTTTCTATACTATTTCAGGAACACGTAAAATTATTTCAAGTAATACCAGCTTCAGTAATTTCAAATAAATTCAGCTTTATCTAACGACAATTATCGGTCCGCCTCGGCAGAATCTTACAAGGGTTTGCCTCCTAAACATACATATTATACATACGAAATTACTCCATTAAAATAACAACCTTAAACATCCTGCGGATATCCAGGATTTGTATCCATGTTAACTGGAACGAGTCCGACAAGAGACAATTCTATTGTGCCGCAAATGGACGAAGAGGAAGATTTGCCCGATGCTTAACTTTTCAGCTGAGCTATCACGAGTTTGCGGCTAACGATATAACCGGAATACAATGATAAGGGTGGTTCGGCTGCTGGCAATATTACATTTTCCACAATCACTACTACGACATACCCTCGTTATTGTCAAGTAGTTAAATCAATTGAAACAGGCAAAATCCCGACGCTAGATGTCTATTGAAAGAGGACGATTAAGGTTCATAATATCAGTTGTAAATAGATAAATTTAAATTCTGCTTCAAATAACTAAGGGATGTTTTATAAGAAGGATAATGAATTTACACACAGCATATTCGTTTGAAAATTTGGGTTTTTGTATCAACGAATTTTAATGTGATTTTTGCCGAGGGAGCGTAAACGTTTGACAGAAATTTTATTGCAATAAACCTTACGAAAAATAGAGCTTAATAAGATGTACGATTCCCCACATACAGCTTCTGAAGGATTCCCTGGGAATTATATTCCTTAAAGCGTTCTCTTGAGCACATTCCACACAACAACACGCCTTCGAAAAGGATCCTAGCTCCGTTGGAGTGCAATCTGATGAATTTCATGGCCAGCTGCTTTTCTTTATATCAATTTCAAGATAGGAGAGCCACGCTATATATTTTGGTGTAGTATCAGGTGATGAAACTTACACCACATCTCGCGATATTTCTACCCGGCAGGAGAACCATGTGTGGATCCACGAAAACGCGTCAACACCAACAATGGCTAAAAAGCAAAGGACTCTCAAGAAACTTATGTACGCAGTTCTCTTTCATAGTACACGATTAGTAAAAGCAATTAAGCCAGAAAATTGACGTCAGCAAATTGGTACACCACAAAATGTTTACCTGCATTTCGCATTTTGCAATGCGTCGTCAGACAGTGCATAGCAGACAGCTGAATTTTTACGCGACGATGATCAAGAAGTCATCGAACATCCACCCTATTCGCCTGATTTGGCTATGTGCGATTTCTGGTTGTTTTTTAACCTAAAGAAATATTTGCGTGGTCGATGTTTCACGATGGAGGGTGAGATAGATGAAATAATCAATTTTTTGAGAACATTCCAAAGGATTGGCTTCAAGGTTTGACGCTTTGGAAGCTCCGCTTACAAAAGTGCGTTGATGCAGGTGGTGACTATTTTGAATGGAAATAAAATCATTTTCGTAAAAAGACGTTGTAGTTCTCTTGTATCTCAAAATATATATGGTGTACTTCGTATTAGTTGTACTCGATATTCGCTCGATGGCGACGATGAGAATAAAAATGTATTGTCTTTCCACGATTTGAAAAAAATGTGCCGTCCTATGCTTTCTCAGCGTGTGGTAGCAGCTAACTTACTTTGAAGATGTGTTGCGTTAAAACTGCAATTTTTACGTGACAAGTGGGTCAGATCGCTTCTTGGTATTGCTGATGTTGATCGATCTCCCCTCTATCTTCATTTAACATTTTCAGTTCCCAAAAAGTGATTCAAATTCGTAAAAATTACATGTTTACTGCTTACTACAACGTCTTTAGCAATGCTTTGTTTTTTTCTCTATCTCTTACATGTCGTTGTATGTTTCTATTTCGGTTGACACTTTTAATTCTATGTCCTTTATACCTGTCGGACTATTTATTTCTTATTTTTATCTTCCACAGGTTCCTGTTCTGAGCCAGTTGTTTGGCTTCAATCCATCCCATACTTCTCTTTTCCAATGTTCTATACACCTGGTCCTTCTGTTTTTGCCCTCTGTTTTGGCTTCAAATATCCTCTTTGTGATTCGATCTTCTTCCATTCTGTGTAGATGTCCAAGCCATCCCAATTGTCTCTCTTCTATGATTATTTCTATTGGCTTGATATTTAGACTATTAGTGACTGTCGTGTTTCTGATTCTGTCTCCTCCAGTTACTCCTTCTATTCTTCTTAGGAATCTCATTTCCATGGCCGTAACTCTGCTTTTGATTCTATTCGTGGTTATCCATGACTCACTACCATATATTAATGTTGGTCTGACCACTCTTTTATACACCTCTGTCTTTATTTATTTTGGTATTTCTTTTTTATCCAGAAACGAATTTCCCAATATGTTATATATTTTTGCGGATTTCACTATCCTCTCATTTACCTCTTTCTCTATTCTCCCATTGTCTTCCATTTTAAACTTCTAATGCCATATTAATGAATTGACAAAAATAATTAGCTGGTACAATCCATGCAATAAGAAGAATGAAATGGGTGAGTCTTTATGTGCCTGTAGGGGTGATGTCCTTTTTTTAATACTGCTGTGAGCAGATACGTAGGCAATCCAACAGGTTTTTCTGAAACTGGAAGCTGTGTTACCGACTGTCGGTAACACGGTTGACAATGGGAGCCCACGTGCTCTCGAAACGCTGCGTTCCGCATAATTAATTAATTTGTGCGAGTGGAGTTTACTGCTATACCTGTGAATTGTACATCCACACAGTCCTTGCAATCGTCATTTATACAAAGCCTTAATCATCTCTATCATTCCTTTCTCTAAACCTCTCCTTTCCAGGCTCTGCCATAGATCTTCTCTTCTTACCCTATCAAAAGCTCTTTTAAGATCTATAAAACATATATGTATTTCCTTCCCGGTTCACACTTAAAATTGTAAATCTCTATTACCAATGACAGCAGGAATCTTTTAGATTCTAAGCGGAGAATGAGCTGTATCATGGTACCGTATTTTCACATTTATGACAATCACTGTTCTAGATTTTGTTCAAGAAAAATAACTGCTGTTATCATCTGCATATAATGCGATATCGTTTTCGATGAAGTTCTTGGTAAGTCGTTCACAAACAAGATGAACATTAGATGCCCGATTATAGATCCTTATAGAACGTTTCGAGTTAGCTTCATTTCTCCAAAGACGACTCCTTAATATTCAACAACTTGAGTGTGCTCTTGCAAATAAGATTTTATCCAATGGCAAGTCCATTCGCAAACACCGTACGTGAAGAACTTCTAAAGCAAAATAGTTTGTTCAAATATTTGATCTTGATCCTAGTTTATAGTCTAGAATCCCGATATTCTTCGTTTTATAGCAAAAATGCTATAGTACATACTCTTACACCGTTTTAGCTAAATCGTGTGAAGTTTCATTAAAATCGGGAATTAACAGTTGTTTCTCACGGAAGCATTTAGGTAGTTACTGTGCAAATAATTTCCGCACTGAGCATTGTAGATGTAAATGTTTATATTTAAAACAATATACGAGGGCGAATCAAATACGATACGGAATGGAGTGACATTTTGATGTGTTGGAGGGGGAGGAGAGTAAGCCGATTCGGTTCACCAGAGCAGAAGAGCTGTTAGTGGCGCGAGAGGGTATAACCTATCGAACTATTTAATTAATTATGTCCCATTTAAATACATGTAGTGATGTATCAAACGAGAAGTAATGTATGAATATGTTGAAGATTTATGTTCATTTTGGTGGTCTATGTTATTAATTACCAAGGTAACAAAATTAATACTCCCAGGAAGAGTTTATTAATCATTTTATGGTATGCACAGGTTTTATTAATGTTTCTATTGTGTTCCAGAAAGTGAAAATTTTAAGTTCCAAGGTATGCATTGACGAACGAACAATACAAAATACCAAGGAAAGTTAGTAAGTAGGTCACAAAAAGGCATTATAAAAATAATTAGAGAAATACTTAGTGAAAAACAAGTATAATTGTTATCACCCTCGAAATGTCATATGTTCAAGAAGTTCCCATCATAATTTTGCAATTCTTGCCTGTGCCAAGTGGTCAAGTAGAATGCGGTCTGGCATTATCGTGATGCAGCAATATTCCTCTTGTCAGTAGACCTGGACGTTTTTAACAACTAGGACAAACTACCACAAAAGTGTAGAAAGAAGCCTGCTAATAGAAGGTAAAAGGAAAGACTGAGAACGAGTTGGGGAGAAGGAATTAAAAGAGCTATGCAGAAGAAAGATGGTTTTAGGGATAGAGGCTCTTGAAGATTGGGATGCGATCGACGGCAACATTAGTTGTTTACAAACCACCATAACAGATAAATAAAATGATAAATCCAAATCACAAGATATTTCCAAATCCCTGATCTGCTCTCTTGTTGTTATAATATCGGAACATTTAGCGTACTATACCACTGAACATTTAGTTAATTTAGTTTAGTGTCAAGTTAGTCAGTAAGTTAGTGACGTCTACCTGCGAGTTAATTAAATTATACCTTTATAATTAATCAACTAACTGCATAGTTCGCTGAAAAAAAAAAAAAACGCTGTCAAGGATCCAGATCTACGACTGGTACAAAAAAATTTCCGATGGCCGAGTGTCAGTGGAAAACTAGAGCCACGTACTCCGCCAATTCTTGAAAGGGTTTCTTGGGATTCTAGAGGCATTGATATTTTCCACGAACGACGTACAGCTAATGCTGCGCACTACAGCCAACTGCTTATTGAAGTGAAACTGGCCTATCGACGAAAAAGGCCACGCGCGGCTGTATTGACTCAAAATAAGTCGCACAAAATTCATTGGGAAATACAGGAACATGCACCCTACAGTCCTGATCTGTCACCGTGTGACTACCACATGTTTGGGCCACTTGTTACCAATGTTCGTGCGCAATTGTTGACAGATGTGACCACAGTCATTCTTTGATGGCGGAATTAAAAACCTTCCGATACGGTGGGGAAAATACGCGAATAAAAGAGGAGATTATCTAGATAAATGAGATGTGTTCAATTTTTTTTACTGTACCAATGTCCAATCCATATTTGATTCACCCTCGTACTTCTTTAAAACGCGAAATTTTGATTTGCTCGTATAAGCTAAGCCTAAAGCCTATTTTTAACGAGTTCTTATTGTAGTTTATGTCATCTAGAATAATAACATCTAGGAAGTTATTTAAAGCTATTAAAATGATCTAACATATGTCACGATTTCATATTAATTCTTCGGTATTAACGTTCAACTTGTCGCTGCAGATTTCACTTCACAAAAGGTATTCGCATATCAAGCTATAGTGCTTCGCAATAAAGGGAAGATAGTGACATCAATCACACCGAAGCCATACGACACTAAACGAGCGTCTTCTTGTTTTGTGGTGCACAGAGACGTACATACGTATGTGGGTCAAAGGCTTCCCTCCCGTAAACTGCTAGAGATGTAGTAATGTACATTAGCGAGCAAAGGTATCTGAATCTGAACTAACAAATTGGTTTCTATCTTATATATGTTTTTGTATTTCATTTAAAGCATTCTGCAAAGCTTGTTAATGGCAATTAAATTACTGTGGCGTATAACATTAATATGCACACACAACGCTCTAGAAACTTATATATGGGGCAATGAACACGGAGAACACATATTCTGTTAAGATATTCATCGAATGTGTAAAACGGATTCGATAAATATTCCCTAACTTCTTTTTGAAAATTTCGATGATTTGAAATTTTAAAATCTGCTAGACCTAAATTCCATAATAGCTCGTTGGATACCCTATCCTATCTACCCGATGTAAAGAAACGGAGTAGTGGTACTTGTAGGTTTCCCTTGCCTCATATGGCACACTGCATAATACCTTCCAGTTTCAGAAAAACTTGTTGGATTGCCTACGTATGTGCTCACAGCCGTATTCAAAAAAGCACATCACCCCTACAGGCACATAAAGACTCGCCTATTTCATTCTTCTTATTGCATGGATTGTACCAGCTAATTATTTTTGTCAATTCATTAATATGGCATTAGAAGTTCAAAATGGAAGACAATGGGAGAATAGAGAAAGAGGTAAATGAGAGGATACGGAAGTCCGCAAAAATATATAATATATTGGGAAATTCGTTTCTGGATAAAAAAGAAATACAAAAAAAAATAAAGACAGAAGTGTCTAAAAGAGTGGTCAGACCAACATTAACATATGGTAGTGAGTCATGGATAACCACGAATAGAATCAAAAGCACAGTTACGGCCATGGAAATGAGATTCATAAGAAGAATAGAAGGAGTAACTAGAAGAGACAGAATCAGAAACACGACAATCACTAATAGTCTAAATATCAAGCCAATAGAAATAATCATAGAAGAGAGACAACTGGGATGGCTTGGACATCGACACAGAATGGAAGAAGATCGAATCACAAAGAGGAAATTTGAAGCCAAAACAGAGGGCAAAAACAGAATAGGTAGACCTCGAAACACCTGGAAGGAGCAGGTGTATAGAACATTGGAAAAGATAAGTATGGGATGGATTGAAGCCAAACAACTGGCTCAGAACAGGAACCTGTGGAAGATAAAAATAAGAAAATAAGTAGTCCGACATATATAAAGATATAAAGGACACAGGATTAAAAAAAAGTTTAAAATGTATGGCATCTGGGAACCCAGGAAATGCATTATTTTTCTTTCACGTTGCTGAGTATGCTTCGTCATGAGCTTTTCAGCAATTTCCTGTGTCCTTACCTTGGTTAAAGTAGCTGTAAATAGACGTAAATTGCTGCGGCTATCTCTTCCTAGAATGCGGGGACCTAATATAGAACCTTGAGGAACTCCTACTTCTATTTGACAGAAATTGACCTCTCCCTGTCAAATACGATCGTAGTAGTTTGTCTATTATTCCTCTTATTCCGTAGTAATATAACTTTCTCAGCAACGGCCCGTGGTGTATAGCCAACGGCCTCTGTTAATTCGCAACAGTTTAGCATGAGATATTTTTCATCATTGATTGTCGTTGTCACCTCTTCAACCAGATCTAAAATTGCTATAGTCTTTACCCTACTCTTTCTGTAAACCATATTGACTATAATTATAATTTTGCTCATCTTGGAAAAGTTATAATTATTTGCATTTCTTCCGTTTTATGTACTAACTCTGCTTTTGAAAGCTTAAGTTCCATGGGATATGTGGTTTCGTCTATAAATGCATTAAACTGATACCAAAATAATATACGTACTATTTCATATATGACCCATTCAACAACTTCTGCCGACAACCTATGGTGTTTTGGTTCTAAGTGCATCAAATTCGCTATACTTAGGTCTCTCGATTGCAGTAATTTTCCTGCATCTTACTTTGGGCCAGGCATTTCCATCATAGTGTTTTGCCAATGGAAGAAAACAATCTATTCAGTTCGTGCGCGTTTATGATACCAGAACGCTAAACTTTATTGAAATAGACTATAGTTATCTTCCAACAAGACGGGACGTTAAAAAAAATAAAATAAATGAAATTTTATAAGACGATAGTAGTGCTAACCCTCTTATACGGCAACAACGAAAAAACAAGAAAGCAGGATACATACACAGGAGATTAAATGTTTAAGAAGAGTGAAAGGTGGCAAAAGATCTGATAGAATAAGAAATGGAAATATAAGAACACAACTCTTCGACTTAAATGAGAGAATAAAAGACAACAAAAATAAGTGGAAGGACTACGTAGAACGGATCCAAGTGACAAGGTTCCCAGCTATAGCGAGATTTTATAGATGTTTAGGAAGAAGTATGGGCAGACCAAATAAAAGATGGGCAGGGTAACAGGCAATGTCCTCAAAAAGCTGAAGTGAAGAAGAAGACAGTAGGGGAAAGCAGATGTGGATATTTTTAAAGTGAATAAATAACGAAGTGGTGCAACAAATATTTAAGCACAGTCGCGAAGCAGGAAACCGAGTGTGTTGTTATGGTCTACGATATAGTATTACCAAATGTTTGAGTAAGATTTTTGGTTCAGAAATAGAAGTTATGATGGTAATCTCAGGGCAGTTATCAATAACGAAGAATGATTTAAAGCATTATTGAAATCGATGGATATCTGAAGATTAGGATATAGGCATTAATAAAGTCATAATCCTTTGTCGTTAATAGAATTTGGTTCAAACGATGATCAGATGTTTGGATACTTTTCCTCACCAATGCACATACGTGCAAGGTACCTATAATACATCATACGTAACGTTCGTCAAGACATGTATGCATTCATACGTCACTAACACGTATATACGAACATAAAGACGAAAAAGGCATAAAGGATAATGTCAGTTTCGCAGACTTCATCATTCAACGGCATTTCAGGCTGCGTCGGCGGGAGGAAGCTCAGCGCTCGCTCGATTTCACTAAAACCATATGAGACCGCAAACTCTACAACGAACACGACCCCATTGTAAAGTGTCACAATACCTTCTCCGTCTTGCTCTTCGCGTCGGCGAAGTTCTGTCATTTGAATATCTGCACATCGGAGCCCAATCACGTGGAAACTCCGCACGTTCGTTCCCTTCTGGAGGATGAGCGTCTCTTAGATTTTACCTCGTTTTCGCGAATTGCGAAAACAAGCGGAAAAAGTGTAGAGGGTGAATCTGATTTACGGCGCCATTTTTTTTACGGTGTAATATCGAACTGCGATTTCTGAACGCGCCAGGCGAAGTGTTACGTTCCGCGGGATGCATACTTTCAATCAATATCGGATATACGGTTAAAGTTGGTCGGGTATGCTTGCGTATTCGAGCGTGTAAATAAATTATGGAGATACAATTCCTGTAAGATGCGAACGTAAATATTCTGGTGCTTAAATTTTTCCGCTTGCATTGCCAAACGCGGGTATGAAGTCTAAATAAAAGTAAAGCCTAATGATAACAGCAGAACATCAAGAGATAAATTTGTAGATTTAATTTTATTACTTTCCAGAGAGAAAGCAGGACTCAATATATCTCATTATTGCAACGTTGTGGATGGTTGAAAACAAGATCTCCAAACTACAGACTAAACCGAAGGTACGTATTTGCTCGGTGTAAAGAGATGAAGTCATGGGAGATGATAGAGGCCACTAAGCTTATTAATTGTTAGTCAGTAGTTTGACCAAGAAATGTGTGGGTTTAATGCATTTAATACAGAACAGAAGAAATTGCTTAAAATCTTCTACTGAAAGAGCGTGGATATTGTGCCATCAACTAGAAACTTGATGCAGAACTAATTTATGCTACGAATCTAGTATGGAAAGCTGGACACATTTCAATAAAAACCGGTATGAGCACAAAGATAGTGGCATCCTTTTAGGTAGTGCTCTGTGAATTTCATGCCAGATTGATGACTAATTTTGTTTTAACAGCCTTCGAAAGTAACTAGCAAAACATGCTTGTAATAATGGATAACAGACGTGTCACCGGAATCATCACAGACATAACATTTGTGTTTGCGACAAAATGGAGAAAAAAAAAACTCGTGTGTTGATTAAACGTTATTTCTTACGTAAAAAAACTGTTAAGGAAATTGCGGTTGAGTGAAAAACTATTGTCACTATCCTTTAATACTGGTAAAACAGTTAAATACTTATATATATTAAAGCAAATAGCGTGTTGCCAATAGGGTGCTCCAGCCCCAGAAAACGTGCGATTTAGCAGCTAAGAATGTTATCGTTGTTCTTATGCTATATCATTCTATAAACTCGCCAAATTCCATTTAAATCGGTGAGGATACGCTTGCCTATGTTCATCTATGTTATCTTCAATTACGGTATCTTCTCGAGAAATTATTTATAAAGCCCATGCTATTGTACAAAACGACCCCCGCCATAAACATTTCAATCGAACGAATAACACAGTATTTTACGTCAACATTTAAATATAAAAAAAGTTATTCGCAAGAGATCAAATGCGAGTCGTGTTAGAATTTCGAATGGCTAACTTCAAACTAAATTCAAGAGAATGCTTTCGTCGATATGTTATTGCTCCCTAGAGATTTCTTAAATATCTTTCGTATAAATCTGATGGCAATTTACTCTGTAGGCATGATTTCGAGTTGCTGTCGCGTCGCAGAGACGCAGTTAGCGCTAAATTTCTTATTAAAGTGATACACCAGCATATTGATTCCTCGTCTTTACTATCCCAGGTGGACTTTAGCATACCCCATTACAATCATAGATCTGTTGATACTTTTTTATCCCTACGGCACGAACCAACATAGTATTAAAAGCACACCTAACACATATGTCTAAAAACGCCAACGTCTTATACAGTGACCCTTTTTTTCTTTCGTGAGAATTTTTTTTATATACTCTTATACCATAGGGTAATAGTAATATTTAGTATTTTTGAGACATTAAATACATGTTTATTTATTTATTATAATATTTTATATACATATATATTCGTTTTTTCTTTTTGTATTTTGCTATCATGCATATTAATTTTTGTGTTTCCTGTAACTGGGCAGTGTACCTATTGGAAATAAATTACTATTATTATTATAATTATATCATAATAGTTGTCTCCATTTCATGTATTACTGATGTGATAATTTGCATTATTTCTCTTATTCTTTCATTTTTTCGTGATCTAATAATGTAAATTAATTTTGTATATATATGTATGTATCTTAGTGTGTGCATTTATATGGTTTTATGTAGATATAAATATTAACTAAGTACCATTAAATAATAATATCCTCAACTCAAATGCGATTTTATTTCGAAATATAAAAGTGGATGGCCGAATAGTTATGGCCGGTAGTGTATTATTATAAATGATTACTTCTAACGTTCATTCATTTCTTAGCTTAACACGCACACTAAAATAAATGCAATATAAAGCTTTAACGTGCGACATCTAGAACAACATCCATTTAATTTACCTAATTGTCGCGTCTGCATAAAGTATAAAACAAATATTATTCCATTCGCCGTACATCTTATACGCTTCTCGATGTTTTACTAATTATTACAGTCGTTCTGCTTTCGCCTGAAACGGGGATTAGCGAACCATCCTTAGTCGAGTTGCGTTGCGTTGTTCTTGAATAAGTTATCTTGTTCTAATGGACTCGCGTACGGCATTTCATACGTTTCCGCGTGTATGCTCGGCAGATTAAAGTATAAATCTGTGTTTCTTTAGTAACGGCACGATCCGAGCCGCAGTTGTGTCTTGTTCTGCGGTGGAAATAAAATCCTCGCGATAACAAGCGTTTCCTTATACATCCCGGCACGGTGAGCGCCATGTGTAGGCATTCACAGGAAAATTTGTACGTAATCTGTTGCGTTCGGTATTCTAGTTGGAGACGTAGACGGGGGATAATATCAAAATCGAATATAAACAAACTCTAAAGCCGATGTAAATTTTATTCGCATACGATGTCTGTGTATATGCAGGGTTCGTTTAATATTTATAGGATCCGTAGATGAATACAAGCCCAAACTTTGCTTTTGGAGAATTATCATTTGAATAACAATATGAGGGTTTATCGCAATGGAAAGGCATAAAGTAATATACCTTATATACGTTGTTAGTTACTTTTGAATGGAGAACAAATAGAAGTCCAGTATTAAGAAAAAAAATAGATAATCACGATGAATACCTAACAGACCCGCATATCGTCCATCCTGTTATCACAAAATTTCAAAAACATCACTGAAATTTACTTAATTTTTATAATTTCTGTAATCCGGTATAACCTTTTTACCTGTTTAAAATTTTCCAAAAAATTGTTCTTGTGAATATACTGTTATTCCTTAATGAACTATGTACCGCGAGTTCTCAAATTTTAACGATGTGTTGATGACTGTATTCTTGTTATTTGAAAAAATTTTAAACAACATTCTTCAAAAATTGACTACATACCAGTTCAGTGAACAAAATGAAATCAGAGCAAGAGGAAAAAGAAATAGAAGGAAAAAAGGAAAAAAAAATAAAAAACGGAGGCGAAAAAAGAAAGTTTTCGTCTTTAGTGTGGTTTACACGTGGAGTTACCGTGCCACTTTGGTTTCCCTGTGTTTTACTGAGGAAGCCTCCTACGACGGAGGCGAAACGTCAAGATCCCACCTTTCTCTTTTTCTTTTCCTTCTCTGTCTTCCTTCTCTTACCCTCTATTTCACCTTATCTTTTTCCACCCCCCTTCATTTTTTCCATTTTTTCTTTCTTTTTCTTTTTATTTTTCTTTTCACTTTTGTATCTCATCATGACACGGATCGATTCCGGAAGTAGTTCGCTTACAAATGATTCTGGCCGTGGAAGTCTACGTACTCATTTCAAATGAAACGTTAAACAAAAGGAAGGACCGAAAAGGAAAATTCATCAAGAATCGGTCAAACTACAGATTAAAATTGTAAGAAACACCCTACATAATATACGGAAGATCAACAGCTATTGAAAAATCTTTGTCCTTCATCCAAAAGATCAGGACATTGTACTCTATTTAATAAAATGAATCTAAATACTGCTAATATTTCTAATCAATGGAAAGTGTAAATCCTCATACCAGTAATTCACAGTCCTTGCAATAGTTGTGTTCATACAAGTACACTGTACTTCTGTTGTTTAATTAATGTGGAGAATTCATCCGCTTAAGAATATACATGGTTACCAAATGTATATCTACCTTAAGTTTTAGATGACGTTTCGTATAGCGAAAGGTTGAAACCAGGATGGAACTTCTACGTTGGAGGTATGTTTTCTTAAGCTCTAATGTGCACTACCAAACATAATTTTAGACATTTCCTAGCATTACTATTCTACCAGCAAGTACACATCTAGCATTATGGTATCTTAAACTTACCTCGAAAGGTTTCAATGTAAGCTTGGCAGACCACAAGGTGCTGCATTTTTAATGTTTCGAAAATTAGTATGAAATTCCATTTGAATTATTATTGTCCAATTAATTCCCACGAACAGCTGGAAACACTGTCAATCATATCCCATTCCACACTGACAGCAATTTGTAATCCTAGATGCGTTCTTGGAGGTATACTTCGTACAATACCACGTATTTCCAATTCCACGTAGTTTCATCCATTGTCACATATCGACGCAAAAATTCCGGTTTGTTACGTTTAAACATGGCCAAACACTGCTCAGAATCATCAACACGTTTTGTCTTTGGTCAACAGTGAGCAAACGCGGCACCCACTTTGAACAGAACTTTCTCATTGTCAATTTCTTTCTTCTTTCTTTTGATATATTTACGATGTCAGCTAACTCACGCAACTTCACTTTTCGATCATTCAAAACGATTTTGTGGATTTTTTTATGTTTTCTGGTGTTACCGCCTCATTTGGACGTCCACTGCGTTCTGCATCATTGGTATCTCTACGACCACGTTTGAAGTCAGCAAACAAACGTTTTATTGTTGTTTCTGATGGAGCGGAGTCCCCATAACACTTTTCAAGCCATTGCTTCGCTTGAACGGTATTTTGTCCCATCAAAAAAAACACGAAATTGTTTTTGATCCATTGTTTAGAAAATAAGAAAAGTAGCGTGACTCTTAGCACAATAACTCACAAACTAATGAATAGAATATCATGAAATTTTAACAGCTGTCTTTTGAAGGTTAGTACTAACTGAGAGAAAGGTGACTGCAATAAAACTAGCGTCATCTATGTGTTAGGCCCGGGACTTTTCAGCCAATGTGTTACTTAGCAGAAATTCTTTTTTCGTTGTTCTTACCTCATTTATTTTTTAAAAACTAGTGAAATTTTTTCACTTACAATAAACCACTTTGGGTGTGGATGTAGACAGTTACAGTATGTTGTTATTTAATTATAAGTATATTATGATTTGATCAGCCTTCTTTTCATTGGTTAGTTTTGTATTTATTCCAAGATAACTAGTTTCACATGTGCACATTTATTTTATTATATTATATATGCCTTGTGATTGGATAATTACTTTATTTGTTGAGCAATAAAGTTATCACTATTATTATAATGATTACGTATCTTACATCAGTCTGCGTTATATGATAATTGTAGATTAAATATAATCTCCTGTTGTGTTGTGTAATTGGGTACTTTCCTGTTGGTCAATAAAATTGGTTATTATTATTATTTAATCAGGGTGTCATGTACTAAAGCCTTCCATTGTTCTGCTGCTGCTTCATATCTTTGGGAATAATAATATTTTTATATTTATAAAAATAGCCCTTTTGTTATCATTCAGGATTCTTATTCTAATTTATTTGGGAAAGAGTAAAAGGCATAAATATCCATATACAGACACATTGTCTATCCTCTTACACATACTAGCCGGTCTATAGAACGTAGAATCAAAACTATCTCCTCGTATTCGCCTGTATAGAAATTTTCGTTGTTCGTTTTTCCGGCTGCGAAGTGTTAGAGCGAGCCGGGATAGATTTAGCGCGTCCAAAGCGTTGACTGGCTGTAGCTTGTAGTAGTAGTAGTAATTTTAATAAACACTGCGTAGTAGATCCTCTCTAATGCGAGTAGTATATAAGCTACGGTAGTGGAGAACTTCAATGGCGGATTTAATTATCAGTATATTGTGTTCCTGACGCAAGAAGAAGTAATATAGAAAACGTTCGGTACGGAGCGAATTGAACGCCTCCAGCGGGAAGCGGCGAAGTATGAAGAGGAGAAAAGATATCGCGTATGTTTTGTTTTGCGCGAGGTGAATCGAAAGCCATGTTGGGGATAATTAAGTCGGGTATCTCTGACAACCGGCGAATATTCAATGCATTTGCATAATGGTTTTGTTTTTCTAAGGCTGTCGTAATTCGTACTGAGTATATTTATTTACTGGATGAAGTTTAGTGAATAAATCAACTATTTGTTATAAATAACAATGGCCAAGAAGATTTTTACCTATAATGAGCTATGTTATCAGGATAGATACAACTTACTAGTTTCATAGTTAACTAGAGTTAATTAGATATGCGAGTTGAGACCTTAGTTTCAGAGAGTTCACACTATTCTCCTTACTACTATTCCGGAGTGTGGTACTAACGCCTACAGTGACTCTAACTTAAGAAAGTCTACGACAGCAGTAACCTGAATATACAGCTACGAGCAAATGTTATAGGCAGTGTAACTTTTTTAGCGTTACGATAAGACTACAATCTCAAAACTAAAAAAAAACACATAATTCTTTTAATTCTTTTATTAAATAAATCAGCATTTAATGCTGTCTCCTCTAGCCTTTATTACAGCTTTAATTCTTTTAGGTATAGTAGCTACCAGTTTATAACATGTTTCTGGGGAAATAGACGTCCATTCCATAAACACTGTTTGCTTTAGGGCTTCTTCAGAGGCATGGTTGTATTTACGAACCCTGTCCTTCAATATATCCCATAGATTTTCAATAGGCGAGAGGTCAGGCGATTGTGAGGGCCAGTCCAAAATCTCCACTTCGTTATCAGTAAACCATTTCATTACAGGTCGAGCCTTGTGGCAAGGGACATTGTCTTGCTGAAAGTAATACTCCTCAGAGCCCATATCATAAAATCTGACAATTGATGGTTCGAGAACCTCTTCCAACATATCGATGTAGCGTGCCCCATTCATACGGCCCTCGCACACATGGACGTCCCCTACACCTTGTGCAGACACACACCCCGAAATCATAATGCTTCCACCGCCGTGTTTAACAGTAACTTTTGGCGCGATGGGTACCGCGTTTGCGGAGGAAAAACGAAATCGGGTGACCGTTTCGGAGGTGTGCCTGGCCAGGATCCAACGCTTAGACCCACCACTACATACCGAAGACCAAGAAACAGTCAGGACGTTTCCGGGCGAATGGGCTCCGAAGAAAGAGAAGACCGGCGACCACGGGGCAAATACTACAGCGATTTATTGGCCCGATTCGATGCGGTATTGAAGGAGAAACGGCCTCGTTTGTAGCGGAAAGTTCAGACAATATCTTTTAAATACGCCCAATTATTAAACATACTTATGCCTGCGGTGCTTGTATCTTGATTTTGTATCTCTACGCTAGCGGTATTTTTGTTGATATTGAGATTGGCAAAACAAAAGCAACGCAATACTTATGTATCTAAGAAATGTGAGAGTTTATAAGGCATGCGATGCTTATATAATCTATAATTTTTGCACATATAATTGTGATAATAACGAGAACAAATTCTACTCAACGGAACATATTTTCTTCTTTTTCTAGCATTCCCTCTATGCTGAGATCTTACGATTACTTCCTGTTTATAAATTATACCCCATACTGTTGATGTAACTTCATTTAAATTTAACCAGAAAGATATATTTACGACCTGCAAATTACTAGATTAGTTTTTTACCACACTGTACTAGCTTGAATTATGGGCGTACATAACAGTCATGCAAATCAAATTCGTTCAAAGTTACCATCTATTAACAACATCCTATGTGTTATTCACAGGTATAGCAGTAAACTCCACTCACACAAATTAATTAATTATGCGGAACGCAGCGTTTCGGGAGCACGTGGGCTCCCATTGTCAACCGTGTTACCGACTGAAAGTAAAAACTGTATCACACATGCAAATTATTTTCTACGCAGGCTCTAAAATTTCTAAAACATATGACTATTTACAATCTACTCGGTGGTCTAATACCTTTTTCGGGAAAGGATGGACCGAAAGCGAACCGTATCTTTAACAGGGCCTATGGTAATAAATCCATCAAACTCGAGTGTGCAATTGGGGGTGGTTCTCTGTTCAATAAGTTTCCGTTCTTTTTCATATATACCGTTTCGTACGCGTCTAATTCTCTATACGAGTTCACGTTTTTAAGTAGTGTCAGATTTTTTAAATCAATCTTATGTCCGGATTTTACCATATGCTCTGCTACGCTTGATAGTTCAGGTTTGTCGAAACGATAGTGTCTAATATGTTCTTTGAACCTCGTTTCGATACTCCTTTTGTTTGTCCAATATAAACTTTGTCACAATCATTCCATGCGATTTGGTATATTCCAGACTTTTTTATCATCTCCGGTTTATCTTTGGGATTCCCTAAGAGATTCTTTAAGTTGTTTTTTGACACAAAAGACACGTTCATGTTTAGTTGTCGGAAAATTTTACTTAACCCTTTTACTGTTGGGCGAAAAGGAAGAGTTATAAATTTCTTGTTACCGGTGTTTGTTGATGTCAAAGTCGTGGAATTTCTGATGTGTTGTTTGTATTGGACCTTCCTTAAAATACGGTCGACATCCATAGAAGAGAAACCATTGTACCTCGCTACATCTTTGATATATTTTAATTCTTTGTCATACCTGCTCTTGTTTAGCGGAAATCTGACGAGTCTATTGACTAGAAAACTAATCGCGGACATTTTTGTTGTTCGCAATGGTGCGAATCAAACGTGATGAATCTGTTGGAATTAGTTTCTTTTCTGTAGATGTCTATTTCTAATTTATTATTATTGCGTATGACTAGAGTATCTAGAAACGGAAGGCGATTGTTCACTTCTTCTTCAATGGTAAACTTGATCGTGGTAAATTTTGAGTTCAGTTCTGCTAGAAAATCTTGTATGTTTCCTTTGTTGGTGTCAAACACAGCGAAAATATCATCTGCGTACCTAAGCCAAATTCTCGGGAAATATTTGGTTTCTTTTTTCAGGTTTGTTTCAAATTTGCCCCTGAAAAGGTTCGCAATAAAAGGCGATAGAGGATTACCCATCGCCGTGCCTTCCACCTGTTCAAACCATTTTCCGCCTATTTGTAAACAATTTTGTGACATGCATAATTTAGTTAACCTTTTATATTCCGCGGTTTTCACATCATCTACGTTATTTAATTTCAAAAATTCAACCAAATACTCCATCGTTTCTGGAATTGGTACGCTTGGGAAAAAGTGAACAAACGTCGAATGTTACAATGACTTCCCCATCTTTTAATTCAATATTTTCAATTTTATTTAAAAAATCTACGTAGTTTTCTAC
Organism: Trypoxylus dichotomus; assembly: GCA_023509865.1. Taxonomy (NCBI): domain Eukaryota; kingdom Metazoa; phylum Arthropoda; class Insecta; order Coleoptera; family Scarabaeidae; genus Trypoxylus; species Trypoxylus dichotomus. Next base: position 46,031,552 of record CM042081.1, read on the forward strand.
ACTTAGGTTATCTACTTTATTGGGAAAGTTCTGATATTCATTCACTAGCCATTTGGACAATTTGTATGTTGGAGAATCAATGCCGGATACTATAGGTCTCATGGAATTGCCTGGTTTGTGGATTTTTGGAAGACAATACATTTTTGGAATGGTAGGGTTTGAACTTGTTATTTTGAATTTCAGATTATTATTGATTAAGTTGGGACAGTCCTTAATAGTATCTTTAGTGATTCTAATCATTGACGGTAGGGGGGTTTTCTTTAATTCTCTGTACGGTCCTGACGCTAACATAGTGTTGACGCGATTATAATAATCCGGTTTGTCCAGAATGACTATTTTATTTCCTTTATCTGCTTTAAGATAAAAACAATTTTTATTTCTCAGACTTTTAATAATTCCTAAATTCCTCCTATCTTGGCCGCAATTTTTATCATTTTCTAAATTCCTCGAAATTTGAATTTTACACGCGTTTCTAACGAAGTCTTTTGTAGCTACATCTAAGTTTCTAATGTTTGTTTCTATTGAGGCGATTGAATCCTCAACGGGCGATTTCGGTCCGCGAATACTATATCTTAATCCTTTATTTAGGAGGTTCATTTCGTCTTTATTAAAGGTCTCAGAAGATTGGTTGTACACGAGTGGTGTTCTCTCCATGACATTCACATTCTCCTTACTAGACTTTTTTGGACAGAGTCGCCTAAATTTTTTGTTAACAGTTACCATTTTTAATTTAAATTTCTTGTTAACGCGTTCGACGTTACGTCTTTGGAAATCACACCATTTTTGAAAATTGTTTTCGTCTAAATTTTTAGTTAATTTCAGGTGCAATGCATATAATTCTATTTCTAATTTACTACGTTTGGCGTACTGGTATCTTATTTCATTTTCATGTGTTCATTGTTCTTCAAACTCTTATGATAACAATTTCCACGAACATTAATTATACGCTAAAGCATAATTAATAAAGTTCTTAATTATTTAGTTGTTTAGCCATGTATGTATATTGCATGACGAGGTACGTATTCTTGAGAAATATATTTCATTAAGGCGCGCTGTCAATTTCGTCTTTCCTATCACGGAACGGATACGTTTAATAGTGACTTTATAAGCAAACGTTTCATTAATCGTTGAACGCCGCTTGGCAGCTAATTAAATATAATGGCGGAATTAATGCTGAAGCGTAAGGAAATTGGTAATGAAAATTGGTATTTTTAAAAGTGCAAAATTGATCGTATAAATTATTTCATATACCGTTAAATTACTTCTTATTAGGCACACCTCCTTTCACTTTTGTTTGCCTTGTCGAATATCCCGCTTTATAAACTTTCTATTGTATGCGAATATTCGTCTAGAAAAGTTTATTTTCTCAAATTAAGCTAACTTTAAAATTGTACTATGTGCTTTCACGCACACTTAAAATGGTTTATTGCAAGCCACTCTAAACTTAAAAAAAATGATTTAAACGAATGACACTGCTCTACAAATAAGAGCTACTTATAAACCGTTATAGAATTACGAGAATAAACATGCAGAAACGACTGCGCACTTATTGGCGACGATAATATACACTAGGGTGACAGTATAAAATAGATACCAGGTAAAGCGGTATAAATATGTAAACAGTTAAATTCTAAGAACGAATTAAGAACTTTCTCTTGTCATTAGTGTAGGGGTAGATGTATCGGAAGGAATTCGTCATAGTTTAGTATCGTTACAACTATGCCTCGCTTACAAGGTTCGAGTAATATTAGCGACTTCACCCGTGGTCGCATCGTTGGCCAGAGTGAACGCGGCGCTTCGCAACGTGAAATAAGTAAATTTTTAAATATTCCATTGTCCACAGTTAACCGTGTGATTACACAATTTAAACGCAAGGAAAAAACAACAGCGGAGCCGAGACCAGGTCGTGCCGGACCTTCTGAAAGAAGTAAAAGGGTGCTTGTGCGCGAAGTGCTAAGAGAACCGCGAAAAAGTACAGCTGAGCTTGCGGAAACTTCACAGAAAAGTCAGCGCACCGTTCCGCGATACCTCCACAGTGTGGGGATGCATAAAAGGGTGGCAAAGAAAAAACCTCTCCTTACGGCGTTTCAAAAACGGCGACGAATGGCTTGGGCAATCGAAATGCGAACGAAGCCCGAAGAGTTTTGACGGTCTGTCATTTTTTCAGACGAAAGCAGATACTGCCAATTCAGTCATAGTGGCCGTACGTGGGTATGGAGGCGTTCGTCACAGCAACTGGACGACAAATTTTTGCATCAGACGGTGAAATACGGCGGTGTGAATATCATGGTGTGGGGCGCGATATGGTATGGTGGAAGATCGCAATTAGTAGTTTGCGACGGAAATATAAATGCGGCAAAATATATCCAAATATTAACAGAAGGACTACTACCGATATTCGACAACGCCATTTTATCTAAAGAAGACGCCACTTTTATGCAGGATGGAGCACCCTGCCACAAAGCAAGAACAACAACCACATGGAAAGAGGAACAGGGGATTCGAATTTTACCATGGCCAGGCCAATCGCCAGACATGAATCCGATAGAGAATGTTTGGCACATAATCCAGACAAATATGGTGAAACGACCCCGAAAACCCAGCAATAAGGAAGAACTCGTGGCAGCCGTTACAGAAGAGTCGTTAAATATTCAAGAAGCCACCATTAATCATTTAATAGATTCTATGCCACGACGACTCGGAGCACTTCACGCAAGTAAAGGTGGATCGACAAAATATTAGTTTAATTTAAAAATTTTAAAATATTTTGTATATATAACGAGAATAAAATCTTTTTTTAATTAGTAGGTGTCTATTTTATTCTGTCACCCTAGTGTATTTCGAAAGTGGTCGGACATACTCAAAGTAGGGATTCAGACGCGTTCTTAACCGATTTCCGATATTAGCATATACTGGCACTACAGTATTTTGGTGTGCAAAAGATATGTTAAATGCGCAACGTGATGTACCATATTATAAATATCTGAATGACTTTATTTATATGTTAAGTGTGTGCATTATTCCACAAACTATTGAAGACAATGAAGAATTTCGAATGTTTTGGGGGAAATACTTTTCGGAATGGATTTTACCAGTAAAAGGTCAATTGCAATATAATTTTCATCGGGTGAAAAACACGGGGGAACGTGGCCTAAATTATTATTAAGCCTTGTATCTTAAATTTACATCCGCAAGAAGCACAAGCAATTTCACTAAGCCAGCAAATGGTTTCAGATACCAACATCCATACTAAAATAAGAGTAATTTGTCGAAAATTGTTTAGTTCTTTTAGATACTATTTCCGAATTAGAGAACATCAAGCTGTCATTAGATGAAGCGCCAAGTATACTAGATTACCTTAAAGCTTTGTTAGGATATGTAACAGATACTCTTGATTATGGATTTTCATAATAACTAGAGTTCTTTGGGTTATTTCCTTCGTTCGTTGAATTTGTATAGTCCGACGTTCCGGCAGTCTGTCTACTGCCGTCATCAGGGTAGCCCTGAGAAGCATGATTGCTCTGGCAAGCAACGGCCTTTCACAGGGCTACCTCGAGGACGGCAGGAGACAGATTGCCAAAACGTCGGACTATACAAATTCAACGAATGAAGGAAATAACCCAAACAACAATTCTAGTTATTATCTAACAAGTAGTATAGAAATATCAGCAACCGATAAATTGTGTGCTGTTATAAATGCGAATCCCAATTTTCAAACTATAGTGCGTATAGACAAGAGTTTAACTGAAAATCAAGAGTGCAAATAAGGTGCGAACAACCTTTTTAAATTCGCGAACACCACATCATTAGACGCAGAATATTCCTTTTCCAAATACACAACATCTTTGGACCTCAATGTAGGAGCATGACTGCATCAGCATGAAAAGCATGCTAATAACACAATACTATACTTGTTTCTATAGTCTTATTGGGTATTACAAAGAACCACTCATTAACCAGCCAAACAGGCACAAATTGTGCCAGTAGAAATTAAAAGTTTCACCAACACACTACATTCCGCATTTTTCTATTCTTTACGAGTTTCTAGACCCTTTTTAAGGTAAGTAAAGTAGTTAACATCCTTTTTCATGTAGTAAGTACTAACAGAATAAATCCAGAAATGCAGAACTATGAATAATTCCCTATGAGTTTATATTTCTAATTCTATATTGTGCATATTGAATGTTGTTTATCGTGTTCTAGTAGAACATCGTTACTAAAAAATGTAAGACCGAATGCTTTATTTTTTTAATTCAGTGAATTTTTAGAATTATTCCCATAAAATGCAAAACACTTTACGTAAAAGTTTGCACAGCCGGTATGTTGCCAGAGATGCTAAGACGCAAATTAAAATTCAAGTTTATGGAATCGCTTTTATGCTTGAACTAACATATTTTTATCCATACGTTCATGTATGAAGTGTACTTTGTAGAATATGTAAACTAACTAGAAAAGCGGATAACCGAGTGAGCTCGGGCGCATTACGGAAACTACTTAGGAAAAATCCAATTCTTTGGAACCTCTTCAATTTCATATAATAGTCCATCAGAAACTGAACGGCCCCGCGCGGAAGTGTATGAAAGCTGCGATTCGGACACGTTCTGGTCGTAAGTTTTCGCACATTTGAATAAAACTCGATCCTTTTTTTATTATTTACCGTGGATCCGCCGTTCTTTTTACGACAGGGCGCGAACGTGACTACACAGTTGAATTCTGGTCTTTTCGATATTGCGAATATTAATGTAGGTATGGAGAAACATGGATTTCTATTTCAGTTTCCCAGCCACTCGTCATCGGTGTAGATATGTGCAAGCACTTACCTTAGATTAGATTGGAGATTGCGTAGCAATCTAGTAGGCAACGAATACAGCTACAGGATGAGTTACCTTTACTATTATCAAGTTTAGAGATTTTTCTAAATCGATAAAATTGATGTGACCCAAACAATTCAGAAATTATTGCAAGAAAAAATATAATACATTAAAAGAAAAATTCGCTGGTTCACTACTTCATTTACTACTTTTACAATCACTATTCGGTGAGTTGTGTTTGAGTACTTCTTACATACTATGTATCTTACTATAAAGGAGCGTGCAAACAGAGACACACTTGAGTGACCTCTGGTGGTCGCCTTCTGTATTTCGACTTTAAAATTTAAGTATAAAATACGCTTTAACAGACTGAATACCGCTTTTAAAGATGTATTCATAAGATTCTCATTTATTCAGTTTTAAAGTGTTTAATTGAGTGTAACCACAATTTAATATTGTCTCCTTCAAAGTATGCTTGCTTGGAATGCATACAGCATCATGTGATATATCGTGAGATTGAGGCATCGTCGCGGATTTCAAAGACCTGAACCCAAAAAATTTTGCATGAAGAATGGTATGCAAAAAATTAGTTGACCGAAGAACACAAAGCAGCTAGGGCTAATCGGTGTCAAAAGACTCTAGACCGTTTTAATTCCGGAAATTCTAAAATCGCTCCAAGGTGAAGAAAAACCGACAGAAGTAATCCGTTCTCGAACTGTCTCCGAAAAGATAGTCGCCACGACCAATAGTTTGCCGCAAGTCATCACTGAGCTCCGACAAAGAAATTCCGACCGACTAATCATCCTCTAAGACAATGCAAGTTCGCACGCAGCACGCAAGACAATTGAAATCGCAACGATTTCTTTACCATTCCGAAAATCAAGAACGGATTGCCTGGTCAAAGATTCCAATCAACAGAAGGAGCACTCGATACCTTCAAAAACACGATTTTGACTGTACCAAGAAATACATGGAATAACTGCTTCTAAAGTTAGTCCGAGCTCATACAAAAGTACATTCATCTGCGTGGAGAATACTTCAATAAACAATAAAGTCTTTAAACGTTCTTTACTATTTTATTCCAGCTCTATATACAAAACTTAAAAGACGACCCTTGTAAGTAAGCCATCTAAATACTTTTCGTACATCTATCGAATACCTACTACGGTGAAGCAGAGTCCGAGTCATATATAAATCCCACTCGTCTATGATTATCATCTTCTATGTCCCCATCCATTACTTAAAGGAGAACCCTCGTAATTTTGTTCTACTCGTGATACGTTTCAGGGTTATGCTATCCCTTCTTCCAGGCAGCAATTGTAATAGAAACGTCATCAACATTTAGAGATTGTAGTTTTTACAAAAACTCCAATATAGTATTATTTAAAACTTATTTAAAAATGTTACATACAAGGGTAAGTTGAAAAATTCGGTAACTAAAACATAGAAAATAGCAATATAATCTCCCTCAAGATCAATCCATTTATTAAATCAACGCTCAAGTACCTTTATGTCTTCATGGTGCTTATTTTCCTCGAGTTCCTCAGAATAGTGGTCCATGGCAGTTATCTGCTCCTCATCCCAAGCGAATCTGATACCGCCGAGGTGTTTCTTAAGCTTAGGGAAGAGATGATAGTCCGACGGAGCTAAATCCGGCGAATAAGGGGGACGCTAAAGCGCTTCGACCTTTAATTTGGCCAATTTTGCTTCCATAATTCCGCTCTTGAGAAATGCCTTGATGATTTTTTGCTTTCTTCCGGGTTTTCTTTCGACGATAGCTGCCTTCAATCGATCTAAAAGTTTAGAATAGTATTGTCCAGTAATAGTTTGTCCCATTGAAAGGTAATCGATAAGCAAGAAACACTTCGCATAAGAGAAAACGGAAGCCATCACCTTTCCTGCCGATAGAATGATTTTGGCTTCCTTTGGAGCCGGTTAACCACGTTTAGCCCACTGTTTTGATTGCTGTTTACTTTCCTGGGTGCGGTGGTGGGTCCATGTTTCATCACAAGTTACAAATTGGCGTAAACAATCAGTTGGATTTTGTCGAAACCGCTCCAAAATGGATGTAGAACATTCCACGCCAGAGTTGGCCATCACGTTCATGCGATTTAACACTTTTGCACTTTTGGTTGTGGGATTATCTAAAGTCACAGGTTCATGCCAACAAGGTCGCAATCACTGAAGCATTGAAACCCGCAATTAGACGCTCTATCAATAAAATACGGTCACATGAATACAATAGTGTTATTGCAATTTTTTTTTCAAAGAAGTATGAGTGTATCAGCAAAGCCACGTCGATCATTTAGAAAGATATTTTGTTTCATACACTTTATGCAAATGTATGTATTATAAATCAACAAATATTTCAATACTTTACTACAGAAAAGCATATCTTATTGAACCTTAATATATTCCTGTCTTATTGAAACACCTATATATATATATATATATATATATATATGTATATATATATATATGTATATATATATATGTATATATATATATATATATATATATATATGTCTTAGTAGTTATTTTATATATATGTACACATAATTATTTTGCTTGTTTCCAGTAAGTGAGTAAATATGTAGTTGTAGGAAATAAATTTTTACCCTGTCCTTGACAAATCATTATTTGTAGGACATAAATCACTATTATTACACTCGTAGAATTATCAAACCTATATCGTGAGAATAAATATATATATATATATATATATATATATATATATTTTAAAATTCGAAAATAGATAAAAGATCTTCTTTAGCAATTAATATTTTGGTCTTATTCTAGTTAGTGTCTTATTTTTCTTCTTATGATTGTTTATTTCGACTCGTTTCAGTTTTCAGTTCAGTTTTGTAAATTACTTAAATCGAATCAAACGAGAGCATTATGTTTACGCTTAATTTGCATATCACGTTTGATCTGAAAACACCTCATCCCCCAATGTAAAGCCATGCAGAAAGATAAAGCTCCGTCTTTTAACAATACCGTCGGACCGCTCCCTTCACGAACAAAGAATATTTTCTGTATTTATGCGGGCATGATTTTCACCCGCACCTCCGACCAAAACTAAATTGCACTATCGGTCGTATTTCGCCTTGCGTCCAATGTGGACCGATAGGAGGACGACGTGCGAAAAGGAAGCGATGTTCCTTTAACGCCGCCGTGACGAGGCACGCATTGTCACTTTCATTTTTAACACACAAAAGAGTTCCACGTTCCTCGGGTCCATTGTGAACGCGGGAACCTTCAATCTTTACTACGGTTCGACAGAGGAACGTCATAATAAGGGTATTCTTTGCATCCCGGAGGTGATTTCCTTTGTTCCCTTTCATCTTTCCAAATTATAAGTAGAAAGCCGAGATAGGAGGAGATCCCATGTTTAAGATCTGCGCGGGTCGCCAACGTTTTAATGAAGGTAACGATTCAAAGTTCTGCTTTCAAGGAAAGAAAAAAAATGGAGAAGCGACCAGGAGTTTTCGAATGGGACTTAATTGTTAAAAAGATGATATCTGGTTGTAGTTTGTGACTTCATCTAGCTACTTATCGTCGTTACGGAAAGTCTTCCTTTTGTGACACGGATACCTTTTATTCTTATATTTCCCCGAATTTTATGAGGGAGGTTCCATACGGACTATGGTATTGCTATAAATGAGAATATGATTTTAGGGTATTTGCGGCCGTTACCAGGGTAAGCTGAAAAATTCGGTAACTAGCTATGAGATGGCGCTGCGTGAAAGCAATCATTGACGCTATTCTATAGCTTGAGGTTCGAATGACGTACGTGTTAAACTTCATATAGACCTATCAAGTAGTTTGTCGTGTACACTCTTTCACAGTAGAGAGCCTTTGGCGCTCTTTAAAAATGGACAATATTGAAACTTGCGCAGTGATTAAGTGCCTGTGGAAAAAGTATTTTTCGCCCAGAGAAATTCATGCTGATATGGTAAAAGTGTGAAAAGACGAGGATGCTCCTTTTCTTAAGACTGTTTGCAAATGGGTGAATAAATTTCTGGACGCCCAGAAACAACCACTTCTGCAGAAAGTGTGCAAAAATTTTTGAAATTTGTGAAAGTTAGCCGATCAATATTAAAAGATATTGCTAAGGTTATAAGCATCTCCAGAGAATGAGTTATATACATACTAAATGTGAAATGAGACATGTCTAATTCTAGCTAATTCTCAACTCATATCGTTGTTAAATGTTTACAGGAGAACTACAAAATTATATGAAACTATAGGGATTTGAGTGAGTATAGATTTAAAGATATCTTTTAAAGGATTAGATTCTTCAGGATCTTCGAATGAAATTCTGGTAGGAAATATTTTGCGTTTTATAATAAGGATTAGTTCCATCTAGCACTTTGTATAATGACTTGGTTTAAACACTTATACATGTCAATCTTTTAGAACCATGGCATAGCGCTAGTCCAAATTACTAATGCTATTAGGATGTAAAATCACAGGAGTATTCAGAAAAGGTACTCTGCAGTAAGTTTCAGTTTCAGGGATACTATGAAGACCAATATTATAATAAATTCGTGACTTGCAACTCCTTTCATGGTAAATAACATTTCTCAGGTTGATCTTGCATTGTAAATTACTTATTATCCAGAAAGGCATAAATAATGACTCGAAGCATCCTACAACTTCATTCCTACATTTCAAGCTAAGGATAATATTCCGTACTTAACACATGGGCTGAAAAGTCCCGGGCGTAACAAAGAAAACACTGTTTTTTTGGTTCAAAATTAGCTTTATTCATCAACGTAATCTCCATCAAGAGCAACGCAATCATTCCAGCGCCGCTCTAACATTTCAATACTACTTTTGTAGAACGATTTATCTTTTGCCTCAAAATAGGCCTCAGTTTCAGCGATAACCTCTTCATTCGTGCGAAATTTCTTACCGGCGAGCATTTTTTTGAGGTCTGCGAACAGCCAGTAGTCGCTGGGAGCCAAAGTTCAATTCATGTAGTTTTGCCATTGTTTTGATTGACTTGTGACACGGTGCGTTGTCTTGATGAAACAAAATTTTTTTCTTTGCCATATACGGTCGTTTCTTTGCAATTTCGGCCTTCAAACGCTCCAATAACGCTATATAATATTCACTGTTGATGGTATTTCCTTTCTCAAGACAGTCGATGAATATTACACCACGCGCATCCCAAAATACCGAGGCCATAACCTTTCCAGCCGATTGTTGTGCTTTCGGGCGCTTTGGACGAGGTTCACCAGTTGCTGTCCACTCAGATGACGATCGTTTTGATTCCGGAGTGAAGTGATGGATCCATGTTTCATCCATTGTCACATATCGACGCAAAAATTCCGGTTTGTTACGTTTAAACATGGCCAAACACTGCTCAGAATCATCGACACGTTATTGTTTTTGGTCAACAGTGAGCAAACGCGGCACCCACTTTGAACAGAGCTTTCTCATAGTCAAATGCTTATGCAATATAAAGCCAATACGTTCTTTTGATATCTTTACGACGTCAGCTAACTCACGCAACTTCACTTTTCGATCATTCAAAACGATTTTGCGGATGTTTTTGATGTTTTCTGGTGTTACCGCCTCATTTGGACGTACACTGCGTTCTGCATCATCGGCGTCTCTACGACCACGTTTGAAGTCAGCAAACCAACGTTTTATTGTTGTTTCTGATGGAGCGTAGTCCCCATAACACTTTCAATCCATTGCTTCGCTTGAACGGTATTTTTTTCCCATCAAGAAGCAGTGTAAAATTAAAACACGAAATTGTTTTTGATCCATTGTTTTGAAAATAACAAAAGTACCGTGACTCTTAGCACAATAACTCACAAACTAATGAATAGAATATCATGAAATTTGAACAGCTGTCTTTTGAAGGTTAGTACTAACTGAGAGAAAGGTGACTGCAATAAAACCAGCGTCATCTATGTGTTAGACCCGGGACTTTTCAGCCCATGTGTTAACAGTCTCCATTTAATCCGTGGTTTATTATTTCGTATATTTCGAACAACGTGTTCCTGTCTGTTGCGGTTTAATAATATGTTACGTATTATATCATTAAGCACGCAAATTCAAAAATCTTCCTTTTATTTCCGAACAAATTGACAAAACCACCGACTACGCATCAATTTCATTTCGAACAGTTAATTATCCGTCTAGTCAAATCCACAATCATTTCCGCTGGGCAAGAATTCGTATATACATACATATGACATGCACATGCATGTATATTTGTAGCAGTTTTACGTGAATTTCCAACGTTAAACTCCAGAAAATAAATCGCTCAACCGCACGACATGTGTTAACAAGTGATTATGTTAAACATTACAGTACATGATGGAACGTTGGCTGCATCGAATGCGACCACGCAATATTGAAATGTCGATGTCAGATGCATGTGATGCATGTCATGCATTTATTACCTGAAATGCGCATCGGCCGTTTACATATATTGGAGTGGTACATTGGGCGCTGTATCGTAACGCTTAACTATGCGACGGAAATGCAACAATATCTATTAGCTGACTGCGAATGATACGCTTGGCTGTAGTAATATTTAGCCGAGCAATATTTAACGTGCTTGGTGTTAGTGAAATAACTTTTATGAGGTGAATCGGAAATAATGAATATTATTACCAGAGACTAGATTAGCTGTCGTAAAATACTATATGAACCTGAAGTATAGTAATCACAAATACAAGAGATATTAACAATTTAAGCAGCACTTATAGCAAACGAGATTAAATCACCTACATTACTGTAATGGTTTACAGAATTTGGCGTTCTTCCTTTAACCGATTTGAATCAAAAAGAAAAATAAATCAGTATATAAAAAAGTAATATAGAGCCGATACACAAAGAAAAAATTATTGCAAGTTCGCTTCAGGTAATAGTAACTATACTGTAAATAATCTAGTTACAATCCGAGAATGTCATTATTGTTGCAAGCCCAATCGAAGTCTCGAAATTTAGAATGATGGTTTGTCACTGTTGGGCATATAAATCTTGTCGGATCCTATTCTTTATATGTAACGTAGACATCCAAACCTCCTGATCTGTAGACAAGAAGTGCCTATTAAGCAGGTAGAGCGTATTATAGATGTAACTTCGTTTGTATATCTCTGTTTTGTGTCTTGGAATGGATAACTCTTGGTTGTTCCTAACATTTACGCTGCGTTCTTGAATACTTCTAGGTCTTCTAGGTTTTAAAATATTGCGATAAAATAGTGTACTGTGCAGTATTCGACGGCTTTGCATATTTAATGTGTTAGTGGATGTTATCATATGACTTATCTCTCTCTATGATATAAGCATATTGTGGTGGAAAATCTCAGGCTCTTTAATTTTTTTTGAATGGGTTTTTTGATTTAAAATTTTGATCAATTTGTTTTTAAATTAAGTGATAATGTTTTCTAATTAATATAACCAAATGTAAATAGTATCTCAGACTTTCACGGCCGTTTGATATAGTTGTAACGGTTGTCGGGTTCCGCAGTGTCATATTTTCAAAGGTACCTTTGAAAATGCGAACCGCAATTGTTCGCGAAACATCAGGGACAAAAACCTAGTGACACGGGGGAACCCGACAACCGTTACAACTAAATCAAATGTAAAGTTGAAAAGATAAATATATTGACACATTAATAAATATATACAGATTTTTACAAAAAAAAATTTTTACAGAAGACCTAAGGCAATCCCTGTCTAGCTGATCTTCAAATATTTTAATTAATTTACGAAACAAAAATGAGATCGAAAGATACAAATAATGTCGAAGAACTAAAGAAGATTCGACGTCTTTAATCTTTGAAATCGTACTCACTCGCACGTGATTTCTCGCTTTGAAGACTGGTATTCGGCTTCCAAAGTATGTGTCCGGAACTTCTAGATTTTATTTGTAGTATCAGCTGACACACTTTATGAATGGATATAAACGCAGATCTTTGTAAAATTATAGAGTTATATGAGATAATAACTAATTATTCTCAGGAGAAACGATGCCAACATGTCTGACTTTTGACACGATGTTCTTTTGTCTTTATTTTTTATATCCATAGCAACACATTTGTTTGCCTATATGGTGGGTTACACAGTACACACATACTTGATATTGAGTGAGATTATAAGGGTAAATGCTACCAGTCGTGCTATCTTTCCGTCGTACGAGAAATTTTGAAGATTATGAGATATAACTTCGTAATAATACATACTTATACAATGTGATTGAAGTGTGTGAGTACAGTATATTAAACGTCTTTTTAAGAGTGACATTTTGAAATATTTATTTATATAAAAAATATGTTTACGAAAAGCGATATATATAATAAACGATAGTAAAGTTCGCGTCTCCTCTGGAAGTGTTGTTGAAGAAATTGTGGATAATAAGTTAATAGAGAATACCCAAACTGTAAAACATTAGAAAGAAACCTGTACAGATTGAATGTCTGTGCTTAAAATTCATAAAGAGGGAATACTAACAGTACTTTGCCTCCAACTTCTAACACCAACCCAAATAAAAAATAACGGCGTGCACCAAACAGTGACGAGAAAGTAAGGTAAACGAAGAAAAAATCATTGATAAATAATAGACAATATTTCATATCATTACAATTTATTAGACGGATATATGATTCTTGTATCATCTGAATTTGCCTCGTATCTGCTTTAGCAATGCAACTCGTGCGTACAGCGTCTCTTTCCCGATCAGATGTGAGGTATTGTAATGGTAACGTAAAGAATTATCGATTAACATTCCCAGGTCTTTGACATGCTTTACAGGTGACAGTTGCTGACTACACATCGTAACACGCTAGACAGCTTCAACATAATTACGCACTTCTCTCGACCCAAACAAAATTAACTGCGATTAAGCAGGATCAATTTCTAATTGACGGGTTTCCGTAAATTTACATATACTTTCCAGATCTTCATTAATTTTTGGTTGTGCGACTGCGCAAACCAAAGATAAATCAGCGTATAGTCTGGATATAAATGATAGTTACAATGGTTTAAAGCAAAAGGTAAACATTGTCACTATTATTTATATTGAGAGGATACGCAGATTTACCTTTCATTTGCGCAGTCGCAATTTCCCCAGGCACAACAAAAAATTAATGAATATCTGGAAAGTGTATGCAGGTAGGGCTATAAAATCTTGTGAAGGGCGAAATTAGAGACGTGCATAGATTTAATATGTTCTGGGAATTTGAAATACACTATTACGTATTAAAAGCATTCAGGGTTTCCACAAAAAGTCTTCGGTCATAATTCAGGAGATTTCACATCGCTACGGGGAATTTGAAGAGAATACGAAGGATTTGATCTTGGTTGGGTCGAAGCTCATTCAAACGGATATCCTAAATTATCCTAAATTAGCATCTAGTTATTACAGCACTGGGTTAGGTTAAGGGATAAATATAAAATGGGAAATCTAAAAGCTATTACGTACTACATGGCTGAATCCCTTGGACAAAATGGTGGAAAAAGATGAAAATACTCAGTTCAATTTGCTATCTGACCGAAGAAAGATTTTACATGAACCACCGAGCTAAGATATTCATTTCAAGGACTGTGTGGTTGTATAATCCACAGGCATGGCAGTAAACTCCACAAAAATTAATAATTATTCGGAATGCAACGTTTCAGGAGCGCGTGGACTCCCATTGTCAACCGTGTTAGCGAATGAATGTAAAAAATGTATCCCACACGCAATATTGCCTACGCTAGCGCTAAGAGTTTTTAAAATACATAACTTTTTACAATCTATTGGGTGCTCCCGGATATTTTGTATCTTTTCGGGAAAAGAAAGAACGAAAACCAATCGCATCTTTAACAGGGCATTATGGTAATAGGTAAATCAGACAGACTCGAGTCTGCATTTGCTAATACGTCCCTTGTATGGTTTGCGACAGAGAGTACATCATATTAAAAAGGTACTCAAGCGATATTGATACAGCCGATATCAATAGAACTTAATATGTGTGTAGACTTGAGCTATTGTGTTTAAAGCTACTTTAGTTGGGGTTTAGTTTTTAAATGGTTTTGTATTTATGGCGGTAAAAAAAGTACACTAAAACGAAAACCTATAAAACTGGAGAATTGGCAGCTTTAAAACATTAAGGTGATGCGGAAACACCTTCCAATAAGATGTTATTTAAGGGTGATAGATTATACTTTTATAATTTACTTTCATATAAATCGCTTCTGAAAGTCTATATTCGAAATTATTTGTATCTATTCTATGTCTGGTGTTTACGAAGTGCCAGCCAGAGGAGATTTCAAAGATTCTTAGTTTTCAATATATATTTTATGTTGTTTTGAGCGTGTATTTGTTCAGTTTTTGGTGTTCGATATCCGCAAGGAATTTAGTTCGCATTGAAGTCTGTAAGACGAGCGAGGTGCACATTTGCTAAAGAAAATTTCAGTTCAGCTTGAAGTAAGTTTCTTTTCTTTACGTTTATAACGGTGAATTGAAACTACGTAAATCAATTTATATTAAAATTACTGTGTTTAAAATACTAGAAATTATAATCTATTAATAACTTAACAAGTGCAGTGCTGCATTATTTAAATCCCTCAGGTAATAAAACCTAAACACCTTGAACTATGAGTTGTCACTGTAAATTACGCTCAGAACACAACACACGGAAACATTTGAGAACCTGATGATTTAGAATAATTCCTCTTCGCATGCTAGGAAGTCAAAGGAAAGGTTATTTTAACGATGGAATACATTGTACGAGCATTATACTATTATAAAGTAGAGCATATGTATAAATAAGTTCAGGTTTACGCGCTGTTTTACATAAACAATTTAATTTCGCGTGCGAAAAGGTTGTAAGTCACTGATAAGGTTCTAATTTAAGGGTTCCGACAATGTTTAGAGCTAATTTTTTCGCTAACACTCTTTCATATAAATTAGGTCGGCGGCTTTGTTTCACGTATTAAATGAACTGTTTCGGATAAAGAACAATGCAGACATTTAGTTCTATTTTCATTAATTAAAAGTTTTATGAATAGCGGACGTTGTTAGAAATTATGAACACGAAACGTTGTGTGCAAAAGCTTTTTCTGTTTTGAAATAATGCGGTGCATACAAAGCTCACACGTATTATGCGGGTGTGTTAAAATCGATATCGTAAATTTAATGTTATTTTATCATTTTATAACTGAGATAAAATGTAATATACAGTACCATTTTTTTTATTACTATTTCTTTTTTTGCTAGTGTAAGTTTCTAATTAATATCGACAAATATTCTAGTTATATTACAATCAATCGTGAATGAATTTGAGGCAGTGGACTCGGATATCACCTTGAGAAAAGGTGATTGACTCTTCTTCCAAAGATACTCAGTTAGCTATCGCATAATATATCGTTAAATTCAGTGAAAGATGTTTAAGGACAGGAAAATGTGCACTAAAAAACTTGCGAAATATGCATGCAATTTGCGCAATTTATTCTTGAATATCATTTACAACGCCAACATCATTTAATGATAATTTTCTATCTTCTAATCTTCTCAATTATCGCAAAATTGGATGTAATGACAGCTGATTTCCTATTGTCGAATTATTGAAAATTACATTACATTTTTCTATTGCAAGACTATTCGTTGAATCAAATTCAGTCACAATATTTTTGATGTCTCGGACACATTTAATCCGTGTTCCTCATCTTGTTAAGATAGGTTTTGGTAGCAATGGAACATCAGCAAGCATTTGGTTATATAATTGCATACGTAAGGGCGCTTTTAAAAATACTTTTTAGATACTAGTAATCTAACTAATCTAACTTTTTCAGCAGCCCTATTTAAAATATGGGTCAAACGAGTACAATGGATTAGCTGCTTTTAATATATGAAGCGGCGTCAGTTACCACTAATAGAATTTTTTTCAAAAGGTACTTCGTCGGGTAGAAAGAAATTAGCTAAGAACTCATTAACAAACCTGGCTATGGTAACATGATTTGTTTTGTCTATATTTTCTACAATAATTAAATATCCTTTAGATTGCTTTGAACCATATAAGATTTCATTAATCAAATTAGCAACCTGACGACCTTTTGCGTCGGTGGGTTCATCAACAGAGATAGGTTTTGGTTTTTTACTTCCTTTCTAATACCATCTGTAGCATCTTAATAAATTTCGTTGTCATATTTCTTAGGTAGAGTTGAGGCAGTGGGCACATAAATAGGTTTAACATCGACTTTAAAATGAGTTCTCAGTAATTCTGGATATATCGGATTGTCCAATTTATATACAGGAATATTACAACCCAGAAAAGATAACACAAATCTTTGAAAAATGCGTCTTGCGGCTTCTTCGAATTTTTGAGAAAATTTTCCCTCAAAAGTCGATCACATTTTTGCAAAGGTGAAGGAGTACTAATCAGTTTTTCAGATTTTATTACAGTTCTTATAAAAATGGCGAATACATGCAGAAATATGGACGTGCATATGCACTCATGGTAAAGTGTCCATATATGCATTATTTGCACTAAAAGAATGGTGAAAAACGTATTCTTAGGGTGGGAAACGGACAGGTACAAAATATGGAGGAAATACACCATATTACATAAAATCCAGTTTTTAGAGATGGCTATTATCACCTCAGAAGCATGAACATTCCAAGATATTTTATTGCACATTGTAACACATGGGCTGAAAAGTCTCGGGCCTAACACATAGATGACGCTAGTTTTATTGCAGTCACCTTTCTCTCAGTTAGTACTAACCTTCAAAAGACAGCTGTTAAAACTTCATGATAGTCTATTCATTAGTTTGTGAGTTATTGTGCTAAGAGTCACGCTACTTTTGTTATTTTCAAAACAATGGATCAAAAACAATTTCGTGTTTTAATTTTACACTGCTTCTTGATGGGAAAAAAATACCGTTCAAGCGAAATAATGACTTGAAAAGTATTATGGGGACTTCGCTCCATCAGAAACAACAATAAAACGTTGGTTTGCTGACTTCAAACGAGGTCGTAGAGACACCGATGATGCAGAACGCAGTGGGCGTCCACATGAGGCGGTAACACCAGAAAACATAAAAAAAATCCACAAAATCGTTTTGAATGATCGAAAAGTGAAGTTGCGTGAGCTAGCTCACATCGTAAAGATATCATAAGAACGTATTGGCTTTATATTGCATGAGCATTTGACTATGAGAAAGCTCTGTTCAAAGTGGGTGCCGCGTTTGCTCACTGTTGACCAAAAACAAGAACGTGTTGATGATTCTGAGCAGTGTTTGGCCATGTCTAAACGTAACAAACCGGAAATTTTTACGTCGATATGTGACAATGGATGAAACATGGATCCATCACTTCAATCCGGAATCAAAACGAACGTCATCTGAGTGGACAGCAACTTGTGAACCTCGTCCAAACCGTCCGAAAGCACAACAATCGGCTGGAAAGGTTATGGCCTCGGTATTTTGGGATGTGCGTGGTGTAATATTCATCGACTATCTTGAGAAAGGAAATACCATCAACAGTGAATATTATATAGCGTTATTGGAGCGTTTGAAGGCCGACATTGCAAAGAAACGACCGCATACGGCAAAGAAAAAAATGTTGTTTCATCAAGACAACGCACCGTGCCACAAGTCAATCAAAACAATGGCAAAACTACATGAATTGAACTTCGAATTGCTCCCACATCCACCGTATTCGCCAGATTTGGCTCCCAGCGATTACTGGCTGTTCGGAGACCTCAAAAAAATGCTCGCCGGTAAGAAATTTCGCACGAATGAAGAGGTTATCGCTGAAACTGAGGCCTATTTTGAGGCAAAAGATAAATCGTTCTACAGAAGTGGTATTGAAATGTTAGAGCGGCGCTGGAATGATTGCGTTGCTCTTGATGGAGATTACGATGATGAATAAAGCTAATTTTGAACAAAAAAACCGTGTTTTCTTTGTTACGCCCGGGACTTTTCAGCCCACGTGTTAATAGTATTAATAATTGCATACGCATGGTAAAAACGACATATCCCAGAGATATCTGTTAATCTACCGACGATAGTCTCCTAGCTCATACAAACACTGATACATTAAACGTAATTCAATCGTCAATGCAAATTGTACTACCATAATTATTTACACAACCGCCATCATAGCTTAATTTGTAGATTGGGGTTGTTTGGTTGAAATTTAATATCGGATGAGATCGCTGTTAATTAATAGACATGTAGACGCAAACGAAACCTATGTAACTAATACAGATAATAAAATGGCGGTATGCAAATATGATGTACGATTAGTTACATAAATAGATTAAATTTTATTTGATTAAAATATGGGGTGTAATTGTGGGTGATTTGTTACGTACATGTATTTATAGTAATAACAAATTTGAAAGATATGTTAAATAAAATTATTAAAATTGAAAACTGCGAGAAATATTACTAACTTTTTCGAGACAAGTAATATGAGCGGTTGCACATTAGTTTATTTAGAAGTAGGGCTTTTTCATGTTTAGATTACCTTGTTATTTTCATTTAGTCTATATGATTTGCACTTTCCTTGTCGTTTCTTTTGAAAATAATAAAATAAACCTAACTTCTGAGACATCAAAATAATATTACTTTGAAATATTATTCCAGACTACTGGAAACAATTCAAAACATCCTGAAACCAATTGATCTAAATGTTGCCCATAAATTACTCAGAAATCATAACAGATTTTTCACGAATACCAAACAAAAAATAAATTAGTTAAATAAAACACATAACAACTACCAAATCAACTGCAGCAAACTATAGCGGAACTTATACAGGACAAAATCAATACAACTTGAATAAAAGAACTTACACCCACAGACACTGCATTAAAACTAATAACATCAATGCGATAGCCTTATCCTAATACCAGTATAACTTTGGACATTCCTTCGATTTTGATAACGTGGAAGTAATTCATATTGGAAATTAAATACCATAAAATAATTAGTAAAGAAAGGAAAACAAATGCCTCATTAATCGCAGAGAAGACACTAACTCTCTTAGTGTCATCTACGATAGCATAATTAAAAAGAAGCTGAGCAGGTCGACGTTTCGATGAAGTCCTTTTCATCTTCTTCTGAAGCGAGAAATGACACACTTTTGTCACGTCTGAAGATGAAAGAAACTTTATCGAAACGTCGAGCTACTTAACATTTTTCTGAGACGCGGACTAACACCCGGAAGAATTATATTTCATATGTCATTTGCGAAAATCTTAAAGAGAATATACCGGGTGTATGAAATACGGATTTCAGACAACAGACCAACACCAATGCACTTTGTGTTATAAAAATTTGATATTGCGTCATTTTGTTAGGTCACCAACAAACGTACGAGTGATACATTGGAAGAGTGTATGCATAGTGTTGCGCTGTTGCGTCCAACATTACGAAATTTATACCGGACAAAGAGCATCCATTTTTCGTTTTCATTTGAAGAAAACTGCTGCTGAATCTTATCGATTACTTCGAGAAACTCACGGTGAACATACTCCATCGCAAGATATGCGTGAACGATGGTTTCGGCGTTTTAAAAGTGATGACTTCGATGCTGCAGACAGGGAATGTGCAAAACCTCCAGAAAAATACGAAGATGCGAAATTGCAAGTTTTGTTGGATGGAGATGATTCGCAAACACAAGAATAACTTGCCAAACGATTGGGCGTTAGTCTAGAAGTTGTTTCCGATCGACTACGTGAGATGGGAAATATTCAGAAGATCGATAGGTGAATACCATACGAGTTGGATGACAGGCAAATGGAAAAGGGCAAAAACACATGTGACATTTTGCTTGCTCGGTAAAAAAGGAAATCGTTTTTGCATCGTATAGTTGCAGAGGATGAAAAGTAAATTTATTTTAAAAATCTGAAGTGCAAACAATCGTGGATAGACCTAGCTGTACTATCCACATCGACGGCAAGATCGAATCGCTTTGGTAGAAAGACAAAAACAACGAGAAACCACACTTTCAGCGTACGTCCGCGAGATATACGTATACCTAATTTTTTTCTTAACGTTATGTACAACTGTCACATACTAAGAGGGTTGGGGTTGTATCCGGTACACCCTGTATATTGCCACTATTCAATTACGCTGTAGATACGCCAATACACATTACCTGTATTACATTCTGTAAAGTACTTAAGCACCCATTTCTCAAAATAAATTCACAAAATATGTTTGTTTCCAATAGTCGTAAAATTCGCAACCGCAGAAGTTTTTACAAGTTTATTTTATTCTGTGATTTCTATAGACGTTCTAACGTTTGTAAATGTATCTGAACACTAAAATCTAAGTTTCTTGAATTTAACAGTCATACGTTTTGGGAGTGAGTAAACGCTCCATTAAAAGATTAAAAACTATAACTCCAAATGAGCCTGATATCATGTAGAATTCTCACGTACCATAGGAAATAGCTTACGAA
Source organism: Trypoxylus dichotomus (assembly GCA_023509865.1). NCBI lineage: Eukaryota > Metazoa > Arthropoda > Insecta > Coleoptera > Scarabaeidae > Trypoxylus > Trypoxylus dichotomus. The sequence continues at coordinate 46,052,786 of CM042081.1, forward strand.
AAGGCGCGTCCATAATTTATTAATTAGAGTACATTGTGCTAGCCAGCCATGTGTTTCGATCCTAAAAATCTACACTTGCACTACGTGTGCTGAAATGAATTTCACGATTCCCTAGATTTATCCAACTTATTTGCAAGAGGAAGTGAGCAATAAGGACTTACAATCAGTAAAAGGAGCGTAAGCTGCGCTCGTAAAGCTAAACTTATAAAGGAAATGCACGGTTTGAAGCTGCAATTACGTATTTTATTATCTCGCGGACTTATGACGTTGCATACGAACGTAACGGTGGACGAAATGAAATTTTTTAACATTATTTTGTTGCATCCGTAGATGGTGAATACCTACGGCGCAATATTCGAAACATTATGGGTCTTTTTTATATCTAACTTCGTTGCTACCGGATGTCAACTATGAATATGATATATAATAGTATCGAGCAGTTACTAGAAGGCGATGTGTAGAGCTATCGTATCTGTGTCGTTGTATAAATATAAAAGATGCCCAAGATACGACTTGATTTAACGCTAAAATAAAATTGGAAGCATACTTTGTCGAATGTAACGTATGTGTACTGTTATATTTATTGTAACAGCGTATCTGAATTTGTAATCCGACTGCACATACGAGGGGAGATCCAGAAGTTCGTGGAATAAAATAAAACAATAAATCTATTTTTTCTTTTCAATATGTATTTTTAAAAATTGAAATTTTTTGGTGGAAGATTTAATGGGATACAATTTACTTTTATTCTTTAACAACAAAACTTGCAGATTCATTACTTTTATTTCAGTAAGCCTTCATTCAAAATATCTCGTTTCTCTGTGTTACTCTGTATCATTTTCGTTACAGGGTATATTGATGTTTACATTGAGATTGGACGATCCTGTATACAAATATTTATTGTTTCGCGAGGTATTCGCAAGTATAAATAATCGAATTAAGCTTTTAGTAAGAAGAACAAAATAAATTGGTTACAGTTTCAAATACACAGAATGCGAAGCGTATAATATGTTACTTTGATTATTATTTATTTATTATGTTTACACCGTATTAAATAAAAAAAAGCCTTTTCCATACACCAACATATTTACCGACAAAATGATACGAGCATATTATACGGCTAATCTAATATACATTCGTATGGACGGTGCATTATTAAAAAGAAACGAACGACAAAGTCAAAGGAAACATCAATATCTCAGAAGAACATTCAATATATTTATATTTCGTCCTTCCTTAAATGCAAAAGCAAAGATTATACGTCGGCGGCGGTCCCTTTAATACTTCCCTCTCTTCCACATGTAGGAATCTATATTAAAAAGAAGTAACGAAAGGAAGGAACGTTAAAACGTCTACGTTGGAGGTCAAAGAATGCCGGAGGATTGAATTACGTTGCTGGAATTCGGGTAGCATCTGTCTACCGCAGCATTCTCCCGCAACCCGAAAATGCATAGTAATTTCAGTATTTCCCGTGCTACGTGTAATTACGACTTTCTGATTTGCTCACCGGTTATTTTCGTTATATACTTTCGATCGCACTTATACAAAGATACATATGTATTTACATATGTACGCGAAACAGAGAAAAACGAATGCGTTAAATCAACAACCTGATGGATTTTAAATCGTTTGCAGTTGTAGGAACTAATTTTTGGGTACATTAAATGCTTGCAGTATCTTCATCGAAGACTAAGAATGCCAAATTAACGGAGCTTATCTTCAGAAAATAGTTTTTTATATGAGCAAATAGTGTGCTTATTAATGAAATCTTGAAAATTAGTTGCACTAAATTATAGAGCAGTTCTGTCTAATGTTACTCTGTTCTTTAATTTTACCTAAATGTACATTTTGCCAGTCATACGAAGATTTATTATGATCAATTACATGCACCATTTGCTTTCATTTCTTCACGGTTAATCGATGTTTTGTGATTAGAATCAGTGAAATCGAAGAATTATATGTAAATAGTATATCTCCTTTTTTACGATTTATTTTTGATATGTAATGTTGTAGTAAATACGAGGGGAAGTCCAGAAGTTCGTGGAATGAAAGGGTTTTAAATAAAATAAAACAATAAATCTATTTTTCCTTTTCAATATAATCACCCTTAAGCACAATACATTTATTAGATCTATGAATTAATTTTTCTAAACCATCATAAAAATATTTTTTTATCTTTCGCCTCAAAATGGGCCAAAATTGCCTCCTTTACCTCATTGTCGTCGGAAAACTTTCTTCCACGTAAGTCTTTTTTTAAATTGGGGAACAAATAAAAATCACTAGGTGCCAGGTCTGGACTGTAGGGTGGATGGACTATTGATTGAAAGCCATGCTTGTGCAGAGCAGCCATTGCAACTTTGCTCTTGTGAACCGGCGCATTGTCTTGCAAGAGCAACACACCCGTGGTCAATTTTTCTCGACGCTTTTCCTTGATGGCCTCCTCTAATTTTTCTAATATAGCTGCGTAATATTCTCCGGTTATGCTCCTACCTTTTTCTTTGTAATCAATTAATAATATCCCCTCACAATCCCAAAAAACAGTAGCCAACTTTCCAGCCGATTCTGACACTTTGAATTTCTTTGGCGGTGGCGTCCCCTTTTTATGCCATTGCATGGACTCCTGTTTGGACTCAGGCTCAAAGTGATGAACCCATGTTTCATCTCCGGTAACAATCCGCTCCAAATATCTGTGCAGGTTTGTCTCCACACAGTTCCAAAAATAGTTTGGACGCACAGTGAGTTGTTTCTGCAGCGGCGTGAGCATTCTCGGTACCCATCTTGCACTGACTTTTGTCATACCCAGGTGGTCATGTAGGATACGCAAAATGGTGGTAGCTGATACTACAACTAATGCAGATAATTGTTGTTTCTTTTTCGACGATGTCTGATGTGGTGGCCTCAACTGACAGTCCTGAGCGGGGGTCGTCTTCAATCGACTACCGACCATGTTTAAAAAGACCATGCCACTTATAAATCATTGATTTACTAGGGCAATGTTCCCCATAAACGGTTTCCATTTCATTCAATATGGTTTGAGCGTTCTTTCCTTGCTTTGTAAGGAACTTTATCACAGCACGGTGTTCAATTTCCTCCATAGTTTCAGTTTTCTTCCGGAGTGACTTGTTTAGCAGGCAACTATTCGTAAACGACTGACGCTATAGTGCTGCAACTTAACTTATATACTAATGATAAGTCGCCAATCAAAGTGACACCTAACGAGCGCCCCTATCCCCACTCCATCCCCTCCATTCCACGAACTTCTGGACCGCCCCTCGTAGTTTCAAAGAACATCAACAAAAGAAATAAACTTATTTAAAGTCGTTCGGAATGGTTTAAAAATTTGGAAATTGCATACCATATAAATTAATAGAAAGACAGATGGAATATCTACTGGTTACTATGGGAACCTTAAACGTGCTTTTTCGGATTTCTCTTTATGCTGGTTGAAGCGGTCAGCCTTTCAAGACGTACCATTCACATCTTATGAAAGTATCAAGAATTGACTTCACGAATGGATCGGTTCAGAAGAGATGGAATCCGTAAATGGTCTGAAGAAGAGGCGAAGGTTTTGGAGCATTTTTTGAATAGTCTACCACTTCTACATACTTAGTCGATTACAATTAATTCTTCGATGGTACTGTGTCTATACTTTAATAGCTTGGTATAATTGATATGTGCAGGGTGGAGTTTACTGCGATACCTGTGTATTACACAACTACACAGTCCTTGCAATCATTGTGAAGATTGTTGAAGTGTAGTTGCAAAATTTTCTGTTTACATGCGGATACTACTGGAAGCCTCATTTCTTTGAGAAATTAATCGGGTATTGAGATAATCTACGATACTTAATTCAAGCTAAACACGCAGTTAAACTGGAGGAATTTAACGCAAACTAAGTAACTTTGTCATCCTCCAGTGAATGCAATAACGAGGCTATTTAAATGTAATATAAGGTATTGCGTTTATATCTCACTATTTACGCCAAGATCTTGGTTTACGTGTGGAAGCGGATGTCGTTTTCTTTTATTTTTTCCTTTATCCCGCTAAACACTGTACGTATATAGGTTTAACAACTACCGTGCGCACCGAATCTGCGTCTTTGCGGTCTAAATGCACATGCAACAGCGAGTTAAAATTACCGTTTGTGTAGCATTATGAACTGTAATTTTAAGTTACTGTTACGTATGCATGGAGATGCAAAATCGTCGCACATCCGGCTCAACACCAGAATAACCGTTCCCCTACGTACTTGTCTCAGAGAGAGGAATTTTTATTTATCTCTCAATGGTTTCGACCCACAAAATATTCACGAACGGTCAAATATTTTTTCTCATTCATTTTTCATGAAAAAGTTATGCCGCGGGAAAGTCCAATTTGTCTAGACGAATAAATTCGGCGTAATGGGAATGTAAATGTAACATCGACTGATAAGCACAGAGCGTAAAAGAGAGACCATCACGAGGACGAATTTTTATCTCTGCTATTTTCTTTTTTTGGCACTTGCATATGGAAATTACAGTTATTACGATTTTATAGATGCGAAAGCTTAGGATAATCTTGATTGTCCTAATAAAACACGTTCTGTTTTATCCATTCCGTAAACTTCTGCCTTTTAAGAGGTTGGTTTCCATTTTAACCGGAATTGTATGTAAATTCTACATCTAGAGCACCGAGGCAAAACTGTTACCGTTCCTGTTGGAAATAATTACAAAAAATTCCGGCTCGCTTCCATTTTCAAAGTGTTTCCGCTCCGTTGCTTTTGACGTTGGCACTTTGTTAAAAAAAATGTTAATGAAATATCCTTTGACGCTTTTGGTGAAAAATAATCGGGTATAGGTGAAACGCCTACAAAGACGCGTGTGCGCTGATGCAAAAGTTCTGTTTATGATAATTAATACACCTCGACTTCTTTATAGCCAGAGCTATTCAGAGCTTTCAGCGTTGCTGCAGAAAATTTGCGTTGTTAGTGAAATTTTGCAGTGGCAAGACACGTTGCAATTAATAGTGAATGATATCTGTAAAATATTCTAGTGTTATTTTCAGGTTGAAAGGCGTTCAGTCAATTATTTTGTCATTTATTTTAGGTATTGGATTATAATTAAAATTTACTTTATTCGATCTACTTTTAATTAGTTGTTTGACGGGTCTCTCAATTTATTTTAGGAGTATCTGAACAAAAGCCAATATCAAAAACTTTTATAAATTTAATTTGTACATCTTTACCATGATGGTGCTTCTCCTTATTATTATGTTCTTCCAATACGGTAGTGGTAAGACAATGTATTTCGAAATAAATCGATAGAACGAAGAGGATCTGTAGAATGATCAGCCGGATCGCCTGATTTGGCGCGGCTAGACTTCTTTTATGGGATTATTTAGTGTCTATTCCCTCAATCTCAAAATTTGGAACTTCGTCGGATGATTACTGTCGTGGAATCCAAAGAATTTTTCTTGAAAATGTACGCAGCTCTCAGCAATGAGTATATTGGAACATTAATTATAAATTCTTCGGTCCTTAAATCAGTAACTTCTAAAGGGTGCTTTTTTATAGAGGTATAAAACTTTAAGTTGGCAATACTTTTTTAACTGGCGGCTATTTTGTCAGCTGTCTGGTTTGGTATTTCAACACGAATAGACTGACGTCTGAACAACGCTTCCAAATTGTGCAAATTTATTTTGAAAACCATGGTTCTGTTCGAAATACGTATCGCGCACTGCGTCCATTTTACGATCAACACAATCTAAAGTAAATCTTTTTTTAAATTGGGGAACAAATAAAAATCACTAGGTGCCAGGTCTGGACTGTAGGGTGGATGGACTATTGACTGAAAGCCATGCTTGTGCAGAGCAGCCATTGCAACTTTGCTCTTGTGGACCGGCGCATTGTCTTGCAAGAGCAACACACCCTTTGTCAATTTTTCTCGACGCTTTTCCTTGATGGCCTCCTTTAATTTTTCTAATATCGCTGCGTAATATTCTCTGGTTGTCCTCCTATCTCTTTCTTTTTAATCAATCAATAATATCCCCTCACAATCCTAAAAAACAGTAGCCACCAACTTTCCAGCCGATTCTGACACTTTGAATTTCTTTGGCGGTGGTGTCCCCTTTTTATGCCATTGCACGGACTCCTGTTTGGACTCAGGCTTAAAGTGATGAACCCATGTTTCATCTCCGGTAACAATCCGCCCCAAAATCTGTGCAGGTTTGTTTCCACACAGCTCCAAAAATTGTTTGGACGCACAGACGCGCTGCTGTTTCTGCAGCGGCGTGAGTATTCTCGGTACCCATCGTGCACTTACTTTTGTCATACCCAGGTGGTCACGTAGGATAGGCAAAATGGTGGTATCTGATACTCCAACTAATGCAGATAATTGTTTTTCCTTCAAACGAACATCTTGTAGTAGAAATTTTTGCACTTTTTCGACGATGTGATGGCCTCAACTGGCTGTCCTGAGCGGGGGTCGTCTTCAATCGACTCCCGACCATGTTTAAAAAGACCATGCCACTTATAAATCATTGATTTACTAGGGCACTGTTCCCCATAAACGGTTTCCATTTCATTCAATATGGTTTGAGCGTTCTTTCCTTGCTTTGTAAGGAACTTTATCACAGCACGGTGTTCAATTTCCTCCATAGTTTCAGTTTTCTTCCGGATTGACTTGTTTAGCAGGCAACTATTCGTAAACGACTGACGCTATAGGGCTGCAACTTAACTTATATACTAATGATGAGTCGCCAATCAGAATAACACATAGCGAGCGCCCCTATCCCCACTCCATCTCCTCCATTCCACGAACTTCTGGACCTCCCCTCGTACCTAAGTCCCAATCGTGGTCAATTGTAAAATCTATTAAGGTTTTGCTTTAGATTCTGTTAATTTTTCACTCTGTGGATTTAACAAATATGGAAAAGGACCTACTAGTATTTGATACCAGAAATATCTGATGTGTAAATAAAATCTAGTCTTGTATGAACCGCCTGTATACTCTTGGCAATACAAGACGCGAAAGCTCAACGCTGTTGATAAGTGATGTGATAAGTGTAACGATGATCTATCTAAATATAATTGCGTATTGTCAGCAAAGGTTATTAATTGCATCGTATTATTTCAATAACAAAAGAAGTGCTGAAAAATGATCTCACTGGAAGATACGAAGACGAGCAGTCTTACTGGCGACAATTATTACTGCGCTAAGAAGAAATATCATGCTACTGAATGTAAAAAGATAAATTTCAAAATGTTGATAACATCCGACGTTATGTTATAAATACATACCTCAATAACATAGTAAGCAAAACCTGATACCGCTTGCAGGAAATAGCGCGGTTTATCGTGCATCAGCGCCCACAATAAACAAATCGAAAAAATGCGACGGCGTATTACGCCGGTGCATCGGTTCATCCTCGCCGGGTTTTGAAGCGATTAATCACGGACCGTACCTAATGCTAATTAATTGAAAATTGTACGACCGAAAGATATGATTTATGGCGTCCCCTCTAATAATTTTATTTAATCTTAATAACAACGTTACCGTGTACGGCCATAAATTATTCTAATGTGCAATTAAACGGGGCACAAATCGACCGCGGGCTTTGAAAAACCTCCGGCCCATTTAGTACCCTGTTCACCGTGCAGGTGGCACGTGAATAATGCTCAGGAGAAAACTTAATTTAATTGGGTCACTTGAAAAAAGGGGATTAGCTCGAATTAAAAAAAAAAGACAGAGAGAATTAATAAGCTCTGAAAAATGTCATTTTGGGGAAATGTAGTCGATGTATTTGCCATGAAACTGTTGGAATCCTTAGGAATGGTATGCGAGAGGTGTAAAAGTTATAAACAAAAGGAATACAAATGTTGGATGTGACCAATTATTTTGCTCAAACTTTTTATTACGTATTCACCATGATGTACCATGTTCTGATTCTGTGTTTATAATAGCGTACATTAATTTTTATTGCAAATTTCTCATCGCATTCTCTTTGAGCGTTTGCTTTGTTCGCGTTTGTTTACGTTTTGTCTTTGTTGGAGGTAAAGTAATGTTAGGACTACCTCCGATTGCATTTTGGTTATTCAAAAATTGCATTTTTTTTCTCGTGTACAGTGGCGGTCATATAAATAGCAGAGGTAAACTCATATGCATGCATTGATGGGCTAATTCCATCGTTCGTTGAACTTGTACAGTCCGACGTTTCGGCAGTCTGTCCATGGTCATCTTCAGGGTAGCCCAAAGAAGGGTTATTGCTTGCCGGAGCAATCATGCTTCGATGATTTTTGTTTGACGTATTTGTCTTTCCTCGATTATTTTTTCTCGATTTATGAATTCCGCCTGACTTAATCACTAAGCTAATATGGGGAAAATGAAGTAGGTGGGATGCGTTTTATAATAAACACATAATATTTTATAAACATCGCGACAAACTAATTAAAAAATAAATGTATTATTTTTTAATAAATTAATTAATTAAATAAATGTATTATTTGGGAATAGAGATAGCATACTTAATAACAATAACGAAATACTGTATTATTTGTTTTTAATTCTTTTTTGCTTTAACATTTAATATTTTGTTGGAAACCCTTTACAAGCTAACACTGCTGTACATTTTCTGGGCAGATTTTCAACTAATTGTTGACATCTCTGCACAAGAATGCTGGCTTCTTCAATAGTACTCCATAATTCCTCTAATGCCGCTGGAGATTTAGGCTTTATAACAACCTCAACATCCCGCCATATTATTAAACCTTTGTGACAGTTAATTCGCCAAGGTCCTAGCACCGAAGAACACATCTTCAATTTGCACATTTCTAGGTGAATTGGACCATTTAGCGATGGGGTAAAGTTGCTTTTTGTAACATTTCGGACATTCTCCACGCGGCAGGCATTAACTAACATCGAGAGACACTTGAAGACATAACACACGATTTTACAAGTATGCTTGTCACGCCTAGAAGCCCTTGAAGGCTACTTCGTGAGATAAACTTCACTAGGTCATGATAGGATAAGATTTTGCTACAAAGGTATGGATACATAAGGATCCCAAAGCTAAATAAAAATTTTTTCACCTGTATTTTAAAAAATTAAATTTAACGTTTTAGCATGTCTTTTCAATTCAGGATTAATAGATACTGAAGATTGAATGGTGTTTCTACATTTAACGCCGCTAAAATATCGAAGACATCACAAGCTTGATAATGCTTCTTACCATCAAGAATGTTATGATCAAGATCATCTGCAGTGTTGCACGTGCTGCATTTATTATCCTTAATTACTTCTAATCTCTTTAAATGAACCAACTAACACCCATGACCAAACCTAAGTTGACTAATGGTACTAGTATCTAGAGGAAGTTGTTACATATCTGTTTCATTGTTGCCTCTAACATACATTTTGTTGCTGTTTGATTAAATACGGCAGCGTCTTCTAATATTTTTCTCAGCTAACTGGTTCAAACTAGATATTTGCTTCTTCATTATATTTCAATACAACATGAGCTTTTACTCACATAAAGTTTATGGAAAAGTTGGGACAACTTAGTTAAGGTGATTTATCGTCTAATCTGGTTGAAATGATGACTGTAGGGCTTGTAACATAGATCGAGAATCTGACAGAATTATAGCAGATTTCATCTTATAAAGAGAAATGCATTCTGAAGCACGTACAATGGCGCAGGTTTCGGTTGAAAATACAGTGGTGTAATTAGATGCATTGAGGTGTATTTTCCAACAAACTCCATCTTGTGTCTTCGACGCATCACAGTAAATATGTGTCGTGAAAAGATATCCAAAGGATTAACAACATTCGCAACGAGCTATTGTTAATGTCCGAAAATATTATAGAAAAATGAAACTAAGAATTCGGGGTGTCGCAACTGCCAAATCTGGTCGTGATATTGTTACTTGAATGTTGAGAAAAGGTGTGCAAAAGGCACGAATTGTCAAGATTACGTTATCGTATTGGAAGGGAAACACGAATTTAGCTCATATTTGTGAAAAATGGTGCTTCCATACGCATGGAGAGGATGTTGTGCCAAAATCAATCGTTTCATTTTCTCATTGTGTTGTAGAGAGCATTATTTTAATGCACTGCGATGCTAAAGTACGTAGTTCTCATGTTGTGCGATGAATGGATTGACCAGCGTGTAACTTGGGTCCTAATGCAGTTGAACATGTTCGGAACTAACTTTAGAGGCGTATTCATTGCTGCTAAATCATGCCACATACCAATCGAGAATTACAGTTGGCTATTATTCAGGCCAGTAGAAGATATATTAATGCTATTGAAATAAAGAATCATAGAGACTGCATTTTTGATACACATTTTCTTCTATTCGTATCGCTTCTTTATCAAAATGTTTCCCCGTCAATATCAGATAATGCAGAACTTAGGCGAAGAAGGAACCGCTTGAAAGACAAGTATCAAGTAAATGGCAAGTAGATGCATTGTATGTATTTAGTACACAAATGTAGTTGTAATAAATATCCTTAATGCCTGTAATGGCACTCAGTATTGAATAGGATTCTTGATATATTGATTACATGGCATAATATACCTTGTACGTATATCCGCGATGGGTTTACAGGTAATTATTTCGAATACTACGACTGACAATGCATGTAATACCCTAGTCTAGTTCGTAGCAAAGCCTATGTGAGTGGATTATGGTTGTCTAGCGTGCAATTGTATAGGAAAATATCGGTTATCACTGAAGTTCACGAGTTACTAATTACCTTGTTAACCAAAACCTACATTGCTTTACTACCAGCACGATAATTATGCGATATACAAATATAGATACCTGTAATTATTGTTCCTTTCGTCTATCTCCATGTGAAATATCGCAATTTTTTTGTAGTGTTATAAAAGCACTTATTTTCTTTCAGTTATATTCATTCACATCAAATTATGAAATTATTTTGTAGATTTTCCCCCAAGAACGCAAGTAATTTTCAAAACTCAAGATGAGAGAATATTTATAGTCGTTCTAATTTCTTGTTTCGAGATTATATATGGCTTTTATTTATCCGTATTCGGCGGTTGGCTGCAGTTAAAGTAATATATTGCTCTGTCACCAAGTGGTGACCCCTCACAGACCCCATAATTAGAATTAATAATTCCGTCCTGATAAGGACCATATTTCTTAGAGGAAAGTGCGATATCATCATTTTTATTATAGGGGCGGAATATCTAAATGACTTCTGTTGGACTATGCTGGTAGCAGCTTCGTTGGATGATTTCACGACAACAGTGGGGTTTAAGTTTAATTAAAAACTAATTAAAGTTATCAAATTGATATATTTAAGTTTCCATCCCTTCAAGAGAAGGAAGATGTGTCATTGATTATGGATTTTATCTCTATAATTAATTTCTAGCAATATACTTCAAAGTATGTGGCCTTTCATGATAGCTGTTGACTGACATAATTTTCTCAAAGTTCCATCATTCGGCATTTGTTAATCTTCCACTAATTACAAATTTTCGTCTTTTGATGTCTCAAAATTTTTCCGGAAAGGTCAATGAAACTAGTGATGAAATCTAATTAATAGCCTTGACGATGCGTAGTAATAGCAAATAGAATACCCAGATAAACGTTCAAGGGGCGGGATAAAGATGATTATACTACCCAACACAATTTTTGTATATTATATATTTTTGTATATGAGACTTGGTTTTACTAATTTGGGTGTGCTGAATCCGAAAATCGTGTTAGTTACGGCATATCACCTCAAAATTTAATTCTATACCATACTATGCTCTTTGAGGAATCACTAATGCGTCTATGTTATTACCTTAGAACTGAAAAGACATAAAATTTTAATAATTCATTTCTTTATTTTAATGATTAAGAACATTAGCGAAACAGGAACAAAAATACTACTAACAAACGGATGTGAATCATGACTACTTAATAATTGATAAAAAAGGCAAAATTCAAGCTGCAGAAATGAGATATCTCAAGAGAGTGAGGGGCATAACAAGAAGGGATGGAATAAGGAACTTACAAATACGAGAGGAACTAGAGATACCATCTGTAATGAACTTTATTGAATAGCGACAACTATATTGGTGTGGATATTTACAACGAGAGAGTACAGAATAAAAGAAAAAGAGGAAGATCACGAAAAGTGTGGGACCAGGTCATGGAACACAGCATCCACAAGAGAGGCAGAAACTGGGGAGAATTTGGAGCGGATTGTTACCGGAGATAAAACATAGGTTCACCACCTTGAGCCTGAGTCCAAACAGGAATGGCATAAAAAGGGGACACCACCGCCAAACAAATTCAAAGTGTCAGAATCGGCTGGAAAGTGAATGGCTACCGTTTTTTGGGATTGTGAGGGGATATTATTGATTGATTACAAATAAAAAGGTAGAAGCATAACCGGAGAATATTACGCAGCGATATTAGAAAAATTAAAGAAGGCCATCAAGGAAAAACGTCGAGGAAAATTGACCAAGGGTGTGTTGCTCTTGCAAGACAATGCGCCGGTTCACAAGAGCAAAGTTGCAATGGCTGCTCTGCACAAGCATGGCTTTCATTCAATAGTCCATCCACCCTACAGTCCAGACCTGACACCTAGTGATTTTTATTTGTTCCCCAATTTAAAAAAGACTTACGTGGAAGAAAGTTTTGCGACGACAATGAGGCAAAGGAAGCAATTTTGGCCCATTTTAAGGCGAAAGATACAAAATATTTTTATGTTGGTTTAGAAAACTTAATTCATAGATCTAATAAATGTAATGTGTTTAAGGATGATTATATTGAAAAGGAAAAATAGATTTATTGTTTTATTTTATTTAAAACCTTTTCATTCCACGAACTTCTGGACCTCCCCTCGTATATACAATATATGAAGAAAATGAAGTTTCATGCCCTTCTCAGGGCGCCCCTGAAAGCGGCAGTAGAGAGACTGCCGAAACGTCGGACTATACAAGTTCAACGAACCATGGAAATTGCCCAAACAACAACTCTAGTTCTTTATGCTCACGTTACAAGTTACGCACTGCACTGTAACTTGCCCCACTTTGCCAAGACTAATTATATAACTAAATTGTTTTCATTTATGGTGAGAGAGATAAATATATATACATCTATAACTCGTAGTATCACGTTAGGTAGCGCAAAGAGAAACAAAAACGTTACTCTTTAAAAATAGAGGTATTCGATTTTTTCTCCCCGCAATTCGTACTGTCGACAATTCATAATGAACTGCGCGGAGTAGCGGGCGCTGTTAAAGCAAAACAGCATCGCGTGTTTGGCACACAGCTACCGGCAGTTTTTTTTTCTAATAGGCGGTTATAAATAACCAACAGATGAAGTTCGTTTTAGGTAATAATTTGGACGTAGTAAATCACCTGCGCTCGAAGCGAGAAACCGGCTACCGCTTTTAATGCGTTCGACCGTTTAGTCCCTGTTCGCCGCTTGCAATCCCCAGTTTCGGATTAGATGAAAAAATGTGGAACAGAGCCCGTAATCCTAGATATTGCGGATCGATACCGATCGAAGTTGGAAACACAAGCTTTTGCGGTCGGTGAAAGGGAACGGGGTAGATTGCCAGAGACTAAATTAAAGATTGCACATACGTGATTCGTTTAAGTAGAGGGCGTGTAGTAATCTTTAGCTGTTAATGTTACGTTAGTAGGGTAGTGTGATTAAATAACTAAATATACACCACTGCCCGTGATAGAACGGATACCTCAGATTTTAATTAAATATTTTAAGAAGAAACACTTTTATTTATGTAATAATTCTATAGGCGTATACACAATTTACTAATTGAAGAACTGAGTTGATAAACAACGAAACAGGAGTATTACTTTTCAAAATTGTGATGTCATTAGGTACAGTAAAAACAATACCAGGTATAGATATTTTAAGAAATTTGATGACATAACGTGTACACGTTATTTTGGTCATTAAATATAATGTACAAGTGATATAAAACAACATATAATATCTAACATCTATTTTTTTACTTTTGTAATATAAATGCTTATACTATATATACTTTATAGAAAGAAGTTCATCCACGGAAAAATAACAAAATGTTAAAAAATAAATAATGTGGTAATATGACTGGCTGTGATTATTAAAATTGTAAAAACAGTAGGTGCATTACTAACCGGTATATATATATATATATATATATATATATATACCGTGAAATTCCCCTTCGCGGACACCCCTCTTACACGGACACCTCCCTTAAACGGACAGTTTCTCATGGTCTCGACCGGCTCTCATATAATTTCCATTGTATTAACTCTTTTTTGGACGGACATTCTCTTAAACGGACGCGGACACGAGAAAATGTTCTCTTAACTGGACAAAAAATAAAATAAAAGAAACGCCTTATCTTATTTTTATATCGAGAGTATTGCTATTGCATTTCTCAATCGCGCCGCGTGCCAATTTCGCTGGGACTTTCCCGAGTAAACCGGAGATTTACCGACTTTAATCTTTCGGTACAAACGCAGCCTATGTCGTACATTACTGCCTGGCGTGAATTAGGGACTTTCCCAAGTTGGTCGGGGATTTACCGTTCTTATTCTTTGGGTGTACGCTTTCGATTGAATCTGCTTTCAATATTAGTCTGATGTCTATGCGGAAAAGACACAGTGGGCCACACATTCATTATAGAAATGGCTCCAAATAGAAAAATTCTCACGCTTAAACAAAAAATTGAGATTGTTGAAGTTTACAATAAAGAGAAATTAAGTGTGAGGAACTTATCCAAGCGTTTTAAAATTGGAAAAACACAAGCTGCAGATATAAACATCCTTCTAAACAAATGGATGTCGAACAGCAATTTGAATGAAAAACAAGCTTTTTGACGGGTGATGTTACTAAAATTAACAAATTGTGTTATGACTGGTTTACAGCAGCTCGGCATAAGGGGATTCTTTTAACAGGTATGCATATGATTTTTTTAGATAAGGTTTTCTTGTATTAATGCGTTGATTTCCTTTTCATATTAAATTCTAAAATAGATAAAAAGGTGAGATTACCAATAGGTTTGTCGTGACAAAAACGCAAAAAACTTATATTTTTTTTAGGTCCGCTAATACGATGTAAAGCAAGAGAAATAGCCGCTTCTTTGGGACATTCTACATTCAGTGCTTCTTCTGGTTGGTTCAATAAATTTAGAATCCGCCACAATATAAGTTTTAAAGCGATTTCGGGAGAAGGAGCTTCGGTTAATGCTGAAGATGTTTCATTGTTTTTAAAAAAATGTCATTTGTTTAAGGAATATTCACCGAGAGACATCTATAATGCCGATGGGACAGGCCCGTATTTTAGGGCTCTATCCGACAAAGCGCTCACATTAAAGAAGGAAAAATGTGTTGGGGGTAAGTATTCCAAAGAGAGGTTTACAATTTTGCATTGTGCAAATATGGCGGGTGAAAAAGAAAAAGTCCTAGTCATTGGTAGGGCAGCTAAACCCAGAGCTTTTAAAAACATTAATATAAATAACCTACCTGTAACTTGGAAATACAATAAGAAAGCCTGGATGACAGGATAAATTATGACAGAGTGGTTGCAAGATCTTGATTGGAAAATGGCTAAAGAAAAAAGTAACATTTTGTTATTTTTAGACAGTGCGGGATCTCATCCGAAAGACTTTCGATTAAATAATATAAAAATATTATTTTTGCCCCCTAATTGTACATCAGCTTGTGAACCACTTGACCAGGGATTATAAAGGATTTTAAAACTTATTACCGAAGTTTAATACTCAAACACCTACTAGTAAACATTGAAACTGCCGGTACAGCTTTTGAGTTAATAAAGAAAATTATACCACTGGATGCAGTTTATTTGGCAAAAACCGCTTGGGACCAAGTAACCAAAGATATAGTTCAAAATAGCTTCCGCAAAGCAGGATTTAATCATGTAAATATGCAAAGTAAAGACCAGTTAACTGAGGCTGATATATCTGACCTAGAAGATGATTTGCCTCTTAGTGTATTTTCAGATATCCTCAAAAATAAGAATTTATTGAAATTGACGGATAATGAAAACCTTAATGATTTTTTGAACGTAGATGAAGATTTGTATGTTGAAGATCCAGATTCAGAACAAGAAATTGTAAATCCAGTTGAAATACAAGAACTTTCGGAAGATTCTGATGTCGACGAGGTTCCAGTGCCAACAGAAGCTATCCCAAATTATGGTAAAGCTATTACCCTGACCAAGTAGCTCAAAAGTTTTATCGAAAATCACGGAGATACAGAGTCTTTGGAACTTGTTTCTAAATTAGAAATACGATTTCAAGACGCCATTTTAAGTAAAAAGAGAAGACAAACAACAATATATGAATGTTTGCGTCCTTAAAGTGACTATTCATTTCATTGTTTTGTAAGTACATACTACATCTATGTATCTATATACATATATTATACTTTGTATGTATATATCTAAAGGAAATAATTTTTTTTTCTTAAGTTTAAAGTTTCTTATTTATTTTGAAAACATTTATATACATATAGGATTTAATTGTCTCAGTTTCTTTAATATATTATTTTTATGGGTAAAAATAAACGTTTGAACATAGAAAAACGCATTAGAAGCCATAAAAGTATTGTGTCATCATTTACGATAAAGAGGTATGTATATTGAAATTTACTTCTATTACAACTTTTCTTTGTTATTTGTGAAAATGCGGTAATCTTTAGAAGAAGTTTTAGAAACTTGTCACGTGTACACTGTACTACTATTAGCACTAGCAAAAGGAATATTTTTACGAAAATACTGACTCTGAAATAAGATAATGAGCATGGCATACAAATATAAAGAACAAAGCATCAGCAATATTGTGCAATATCATAGATGGTGTTAGGACAATACCGAACGATTAACTTGAAAACGAGCCGTCGAAGATTGAGGCAATAATATCGTTCGTAAAAATAAATAAGTACATAGAAATAAACATGGTAAAATATCCAATTGCATATGACAATTCATAAAACTGGCTCAATCCGTAATCTGCTCAAATATATTAGTATTTTCTCCAACATACAGACCTGTTCATAAGAGTTAAACCCTAAAATTTTCAAATTCCAATATTTCTTGAAACTGTACATTTTCGAAATTTATATAGACACATTTCCTGAAATCTTTGCCGATTGCAACGCCATCTTTAATTCTATATATTATGAACATAGTTTTAACTACAGACGGAGGTAATCTCATCCCTCCTAGAGACTTCTAAGTTACAGCAATAAATTGTTGAGAAATTATAGAACAATTTTCAAATCGAAATCACAATGGTAAATATCGTCCATCTACACCATTGAAATCTTACAACGCGACTTAAGGATCGACGCTCGCGTTACTCATAATTGAATTTTCTCCAGTATCATATTTCAAATCCTATCATAAGTCCATGACCCAATTTCAAATTTACGCACTAAGATGCTTATATACTAGAAATTGCCAATGTAAAAGGCGTAATACGACGCGCGTAATGGTAATGTTAAATCTCTCTACCTGCTCTGGAGTTTGAGTGATGAACGAATGACAGAACTGATGAGTGGAATGTCCCTTCGGCTCCCTCGCTAAGAAACTGAAGAACGAATACTCTGGATCACAGGTTGCGTAGGAGATCCGACGTAATGCGTGGGCCATATGTACTATCTGTAAGAGAAAACGGATTGATTAGGGAACTGATTAATTTTAACGGTGTCTCCTTTCTTTTCAACATCCGGCCAACTACACGTGTTGATGTAATAGATTGGTTACTTGCTAATTGATGCCTACGCGCAAAGAACGGTCGCTATGGAGGTGTAATAATCTTTATTCGTATTAGAGTTCAATAACATTTTGTGTTTGTAATCGTAGGCGACGTCTCTAATAGCCTTAGTTTATAATGTTGACCCTTGTTAAGACTTTTTTATATGTGGAATTTATTGTATTTTATATGTATTTATATGTATGATATGTATTTTATATCTCATTTATTGTATATATTTAAATTGCGCGCTTTATATCAGAATACACATATATGCACATTATTTTTCTAAAAACATGAGAGTGTATATAAAAAGACGCGTGTAAAAGAAAGCTCCTCTCAAAATACATTCAATGCTGTATCATTATACAGAGTAGTCAAGATAAAAGAGGCACGAAATCATATTGCACGTGATATCTGAATCGTGTGCTCGAGAGGGGTCACACGATGTCCAACGGCCATTTCGTGTTAACTGTCATATTGTGTTGTCCGTTGTTGATGGTGGTTATGAATACGATTCTCCATAATGCAATTCTCAATCGAACAAAGAGTGTTTACCCTTGAAAATTATTTGGAATGTAAATCGTTTGTAACATTAACATAAAGAGTTCACTATAAAGTATCCACAAACGGCTGTTCCTTCTGAAAGTGTTGTAGATTACACTAAATGAACTGGCAAAAGTTTTTGAAAACATGTTGAGATGCGCTGATTTGTTCATCGAAATTCACCTTCAACACCTTCTGTGAATTATTGAATGTTCATTATGTTTACAACTCTAGCAAGGACTGTGTGGTTGTATAATCCACAGCTTTGGCAGTAGACTCTATTCCACGCAGCGTTTCAGGAACACGTGACACCCATTGTCAACCACGTTACCGCAGTCGGTAACACGGTTGATAATGGGAGTAAAGTGAAATTTACTGCGATATCTGTGGGTTCATTATGTTGTTATTCATTCTGTATTTACTACTTTTAAATAAGAAATTATAAAGTTAATAATAAATAATCACAAAAGTTTGAGCAGATATTATAAAATAAAAACGTAGGGATGTATTCGAAGATGTTAATATATGTTCCAATAACGTAAAAAGCTCTATATAAATTCTATATATATTTCATGTAAAAAATTCGAACGTAAAGTATTTGTACTAATGTATTAATAATACAGGGCCTCTTTTACCTTAGTCATTCTCCACTATAGCCAGTAATGTATTCGGCTTTTAGTCTACTTTTGATTAATAAGAACAGACTGTGTTGAAATATATGTAACCCTTAAGAATGTACAGAGGCATCTGATGTAATCTTGTGTTAATCTGGTGATTTAGTGAGAGGTGCGATTTTTTACTATATCTACTTCCTAAAAAAAATAACAATACACAATACAATTCATTGACATAATTCGCAGTCGGTAACACGGTTGACAATGAGAGCCCACGTGCTCTCGAAACGCTGCGTTCCGCATGATTAATAAATTTGTGTGAGTGCAGTTTACTGCTATACCTGTGAATTGTACATCCACACAGTCCTTGCAATCGTCATTTCATTGAAATAATTATCATCCTCTCAATAACCTTATGCCAAGGCGACACCAATTTTTGTGTCCCGCTTTTGTAGAACTCTATGGTTTTGCAATTAACTCCAGGTGTGAACTGTTTATGCCTCATACAGTTGTCAAAAGACAAAAAAAAGGTAGTAATCACTTGGTGAAATGTCAGGAGAATATGAAGGGTGTGGTAACGTTTCCCAACCAAGTCCAGAAATTTTCTCGCGAGTCAATCTTGAGGTACACGATTTGGCGTCATCTTGTAAGAATTTAATTGAATAAAGAATTGTTTTTAAAGGAGTGCTGCTTGTACTCGCTGAAGCTGTTCACAATACAAGTTCGGAGTGATGGCTTGATCCCTTTCCAAAAACTCATAGTGGAGTATTCCGGTTGCTATCCACCAAACATGCAATAAAATCTTTTTTGGGTGCAAGGAAGCTTTGGGGGTGTGAGTTATCGAATTAGTAGGCGACAACCAATGATACGAACGCTTAGAATTTGAGCGCAATATACACTTTTCGTCGCAGGTTAACAATCGATCCAGAAAGAATTCATTATCGTTCCGTGAAATGTTTGCCGAACAAGCGGACTTAATTTATTATCATTTGACAATTCATATGGCACCCATTTGCTTAATTTCCACGTCTTTTCTAGCTGATGCAGGTGTAAACCATATGTGGGCAATAACCGGCCCGCTGTAAGATTTGATCCGACCCGCGAGACATTTTGAAGAACCCAATTAATAAAAATATTACATTACAAATGGATATGTGACCTAGCATTTCTGGTCGACCTTACAGGCCATTTGAATGATTTAAATTTTGTACTTCAAAAATAAGGACAGTTAGTAAATGATTTGTGCAGCCGTTTGAAAGCGTTTCAGAACAAAATCCGCTTGTGGGAGGCACAGATGCTGTCGGGTAACAGTTACCACTTCACCACGCTCTCTGTGTATGAAAATAATGCTTATGCTCAGTATGCTGAAGAACTCAAGTTACAGTCGGAACAATTTTCGAACAGATTTAGCGATTTTAAAAACACGGAAGACAAAAGTTTGGCCCATAACATGTCAAAGGTTGCCCATACTTGGTGTAAACGAATAGTGTTGTCATTCACTTTGAACCTTCCTGGAAGCTCTAGTCACGTTGTACTGGAATTTGTCTCCTGAACCGGTGTAAGATCCTCGTTGTTAATGATCTTATGTCTCATAGAGCGTACCTCATCGCTCAAGGTGAGATTTCCCGAAGTTAATTTCACCACTTCTACAGGATCATTAACGACATCATCTTTGAAAGTAGTACATAATTTTTACGCCGACATTTTGTACTCATATGTGTATGTATCCGATATATGAAGGCTAGATATTAGAGTAGGTGGCAGATAACGAATACGCGCTAGCGATTAATAAATTAAAAAACATTCATGGCAGTCTGCTGTGTACCAAATTATTTGATAACTGATATTTACAGTCGCAAGCTTCTTATTCTGTCATGTAATAGTCTTAACATGGCAATTTTTTTAAACGTCTTAATCTTCTAGATATTCACACACTAAATGAAGAATTGATTACAGTACCAGCCTTATGCGTGAAGAATCTCCAGACAAACTTGAGAGGTTCCTGTTTCCCAAACTACGCAGAGTATACAAAGTATAAAAAATGTGATTCCATTTCCATACTTATTTTTGTTTTATGTATAGTGCACATATACCGTAAAACGTGCTGTGATGGCATGCTCATAAATTCTTAATAATAAAGTAGAACACTTTACCGTCCGATATGAGATTGCTTGTTATCTAACCCAAATTAACATAACGGCTGTGAATGTATAATTCATTATTTATAGAGCGCCCAGCAATCTAACCAGACGTGAGAGAGAGGGTTTGGAAATAATAAACCTGAGAAAATAATTATGTTAAGTGCGCGCTTAAAAATGGACTTCCCTGTCTTTACGAATATCATTAGGTAAAACAATGAAACAACAAACAAATGGGACGAAGAAAAAAAAACGGAAGCCGCCATCTCATCGTATATTTAAAGACAGACTGCGTTTTACAAATAATAACGGGTAAAATAAAAGTATTTCGGTGTATGAAAGCGTAATTTAAAACGCGAAATATTAAAGCCGATGGGTGCTCTTTTGTAAATGAAGTCGCCATAAATATAGAAGGGTATAAATTTATCAGACAGTAAAATTTATGTATTCCCTTTTTATAGTAATTTACTTTCCACCCAAGGAGTCATATTTTAATTTACAAGTGCATAAAGATATTTACCACAGTGCTATATAGTATTGCGCCAAGTCAGTTGTGAATGTGGTGCTGGTAATGGTAATAAATTCGTATGCTTTAGTTTTTAATATTGATCATTCATAACTGTAACTTATGAGCAACGTATTTATTAACGGAAATAAATATTGGAGTGGATTAAATCACTGAATTCTATGGTGCTCATGGTTACATGCGAATAAAGGCAAGTGCATTTTATCGATTTAAGTGAGAAACTTGGTACGTTTATGGACTGATGTGGTATAAGAACAACGGTAATTTTCTTAGATGCTAAATCGCCCGTTTTCGGGTGCTGGTGTGACTTATTGGCAGCACTATCTCCCGCTATTTGCTTTAATAACTCCAAAACTATAAGATATATCAAAAAAAAGTTAAAATAAATATTTAACTGTTTTACTAGCACCAAAGGACAGCGATAACAGTTTCTCTCACAGAATTATTGAGCACTGGCAACAAGCCCTACCTCTCACATTTATTTCAATTTTGAAAATGTTTATTTGCTCAAAAATTTACAACATATTATGTACAATTTACTCCTATATAACACATGGGCTGAAAAGTCCCGGGCCTAACAAAGAAAACACGGTTCTTTTGGTTCAAAATTAGCTTTATTTTTCAACGTAATCTCCATCAAGAGCAACGCAATCATTCCAGCGCCGCTCTAACATTTCAATACTACTTTTGTAGAACGATTTATCTTTTGCCTCAAAATAGGCATCAGTTTCAGCGATAACCTCTTCATTCGTGCGAAATTTCTTAGAGGCGAGCATTTTTTTGAGGTCTGCGAACAGCCAGTAGTCGCTGGGAGCCAAATCTGGCGAATACGGTGGATGTGGGAGCAATTCGAAGTTCAATTCATGTAGTTTTGCCATTGTTTTGATTGACTTGTGACACGGTGCGTTGTCTTGATGAAACAACATTTTTTTCATTGCCATATGCGGTCGTTTCTTTGCAATTTCGGCTTTCAAACGCTCCAATAACGCTATATAATATTCACTGTTGATGGTATTTCCTTTCTCAAGATAGTCGATGAATATTACACCACGCACATCCCAAAATACCGAGGCCATAACCTTTCCAGCCGATTGTTGTGCTTTCGGGCGCTTTGGACGAGGTTCATCAGTTGCTTTCCACTCAGATGACGATCGTTTTGATTCCGGAGTGAAGTGATGGATCCATGTTTCATCCATTGTCACATATCGACGCAAAAATTCTGGTTTGTTACGTTTAAACATAGCCAAACACTGCTCAGAATCATCAACACGTTCTTGTTTTTGGTCAATAGTGAGCAAACGCGGCACCCACCTTGAACAGAGCTTTTTCATAGGCAAATGCTCATGCAATATAAAGCCAATACGTTCTTTTGATATCTTTACGATGTCAGCTAACTCACGCAACTTCACTTTTCGATCATTCAAAACGATTTTGTGGATTTTTTTGATGTTATCTGGTGTTACCGCCTCATTTGGACATCCACTGCGTTCTGCATCATCGGTGTTTCTACGACCACGTTTGAAGTCAGCAAACCAACATTTTATTGTTGTTTCTGATGGAGCGGAGTCCCCGTAACACTTTTCAAGCCATTGCTTCGCTTGAACGGTATTTTTTCCCATCAAGAAGCAGTGTAAAATTAAAACATGAAATTGTTTTTGACCCATTGTTTTGGAAATAACAAAAGTAGCGTAACTCTTAGCACAATAACTCACAAACTAATGAATAGAATATCATGAAATTTTAACAGCTGTCTTTTGAAGGTTAGTACTAACTGAGAGAAAGGTGACTGCAATAAAACTAGCATCATCAAAAAGTACGAGATATTATGTACAATTCACTCCTATATATACTAAAGATACCAAAAAATAATACAATTTGCAAAAGAAACATAACTAGGAAATTGTGTATATGTATCTACCTATTTGATGTGCAAAATCACTGAGGAGAAAGAGATTTGCCTCAAATGTGGAGGTCATCGCCGATACACATGACTATTTTTCAGACCTCGAAACATCTTACTTTTCCGACGGCTTGAAGAGGCTGCAGCACTATTTTGAAAAAGCGTATTGATCTTCGAAGAATAAGAATAAAAAACCACACCAATACCGTGTTTTCCTTGTCGATTCCGGAAAAATTTCAGGTCGCCCTCGTACGTGCAGCTAGATAATAGATATATTCTAATTTGGTCTGGTCTTGCTACACGCAGTAACCTACAGTTAGTGCGGAAAACATCTCAACCTCAAAGTAAGGACCGGAATCAGCCACAAAAAAATAGAAAATGGAATTTGTACTGGCCAGTGATAAGTGGATGAGATTCTGCAATCCATTGCTCCTCAGTGCACAACAGTAGTTCGTTTATATAAATCGTAATGTTCTTCACCGAACAGACATCGTAAGCAAATGGATTTATACTGCTGGTGTAAGAGAATGAAGTAACCAGCTAATTCCTCAGATGACAATTCAATAGAAGAAATTGCAAAATGCAGGGTTGTCGTTCGAAACAGTGCAAATAGTGGACGAAGTGAGTACACTACTGCACGATATAACAGACGACGAAAACAAGTGCGTTAGAGAAAAGTTCGAAAGTATTTTGAATAAGGATTCCAATTTTATAACATTATTTGTGGTGGTACATCACAGATCAGATCCGTTAACTTATCTCAAAGATTATTTTAACCATGCCCATGTTACATCGGCTTATGTTGAACGATATTTTTTAAGGTATAAAAACGTTTTTGCGTGCGAATCAACTTAATCAAGACCTGATGCTGCAAACTTTTCATGAGCCTTTCTAATTCGGTTTGACGAACTCATCAACTATAAAGAAGACAAGCTTTTGTGCTTTCTACAAACGTGCTAAAACACACAGGGCATGCATTAATATTCCATTAAAACCAATTGACAAATTAATTCGTAAAAGAAAAGGAACAAATTTCAGTTTTATATATGATCTTCCACAATTAAGCTTTTAACAAAGAGAAAAACAGATGAACATCTTTACATATAATAAAGGATCTAGGGAGTCTATATGGGTGAATATAGGGGCTTAAATTAATAAATTACTTAGTCACTATTCTCTCTTAGATTCTCAAATGTAGAAGAGTTCGTTGAATGAAAGTATAAACATATATAATACACCTTCGAGTCCTTTAAGAAACGGAAGTATAAGGCGTCAGTCACATAATAACAAGTTGACTTAGAAGGAATTTCAAACTGCTCTTTTAAGTGTACTAGCAGCTAACAGGATCGATCCCAAACTCAATTTTTTCCCATATTTGTGATAATCTCTTGTAAGTGACCTGTACAGTACTATCTGTACATTTATTTTTACTCTGTTTTATGCGGTTAGCTCAAAACAAATGAAATCTATACCTAATCCAGTTGAAAGTTCGTATATTGACAAATTTTAATTACATCACATCCCTTTCAATAACCTAAAACAAAAGTAGATTATGTTTCAATTAGAGCTATTAATAATCCTCGTTTAATAGGAACAGATGGCTATAATTATTGATAATTTCCTAACGAATAGAAGCAATTATCTTCCTCCAGCGCAAGCACTAAATATAAACATTACGTTAATTAGTTGAGTGTGGGCAGCTGCTTTGTTGTGTAAGCTTTCCTTCGTGAGGTATGTAACTTCGAAAATAAACCACTCTAAAACGGGATAAAAACTAAATTAGTTTTTTTTCTTTGGCTAGTGTTTGATGCTAATATCACTGCAGAGTGTTATTCTATTTTAATGAAGTAATAAATCCTTTCATTTACGTAATAATTGGCTGTGAAACTCCTGAAAAGAATTTGCAATTAAAATAATTGATGCCAAATGAAGTCTATTCATTAGTTTAGTTTTAGAATGTAATAACCTTAATGGTTAGAATTTCCTTTGTGTTGCTGAATTCAATGAATATTCTCATACGAGAAATTAGCAAACTGATGTAATGGGTATTGTTTTTTTTTTAAAGATAGTTAAAACTTAATAAACCTACTGTTTGAGTTACTGATTGTATTCCGGAAACAAATTAGGATTAAATTTTACTTTATTATTGTTTAGAAACATGTATTACTTTTTTCATTAGAGCCAGATATAATTATTTCTCCAAGGTTACTGTATAAAAGAAACAAATAGTTATTACTTGTCATCAACAGTTGCGCAGATTAGTAGCTGTACAACAGATGCAAAAACGTAGTTGTTACTTTATGAAATTACATTAAATGCAAAGCGTTGAGTTGAAAGCACATTATGTCTTCTGAAAAGCGAAGCCGTTAGCACTACAATACTCGCAAATTACTCAACCCAACTACAACAGCTGTATTTTAAAATAAAATTATAAACGACAAATTAGATAGCGGTATAAAATCTGCGGTCTATCTCTGCAACAAATGTATACAAGAACCAACTGCGAATTGTGTACGATACCACAACAATGTTTCGAATCACCTGAGTACTGAAGTGGTTAATTTATATTTTTGTATTCTTTTCATTTGCTGGTATGAAATACACCCTTTAACAGGCACGCAATTAGTTAAAAACTTTCATGACATTTCAATAACACTTCATTTAGTCGGAGGATTCGTAATCATGAGAATTTGGATGAATCTCTGGTATTAAACTCATTTGTACCACAGCAAATCGATTTGTATAATCCCTTATTAGCAGGCGTAATGTTTTTCACAATATAATGATACATTTGCTAGGATTCGTGAATATCTGTTATGTGCTTAACAGTTGTAAACAAACATTTGAGAATATTTGGAAATATCGGTAACCCAACTAAGACCGCATCCTTGTCTTGTATTTGGCAACAGAGAGTTCGTTACTCTATTAAATAATAGAGTAGTTATTCAAATAAGTAAAGCATAAATCCCTATTATCACAAGCGTCAAAAGTCTTGGGCTGACACTGGATAATTTGTTTCGATTTTGTGAACAGATCGAGCATTAGGACAGACGTTCATGACTCGGCTACAAGCTTTTTAGGTCCCCTTTCCTGTCTATCACAGACTTGCACTATTTGGAAGATATAGATCATTTCTTCATATGCAAGAGCATATACACTACCGCTCAAAAGTGTTTACGCACCCCTGTTTTCATGGATTATTCATATAGTATTATGTTTACAAAAAAAAAACATTATAATAAATTAAAATACGTATTCAAAATGTAGTTCAGTAAGATAAACACCCATTATATTGCATAAGGTTTACTATCATTTGCCTGCACTTGGTCGGATTACCATAAACTGTTTATTGCGGTGCAATTACAATAACAATCCCTCTGAATTTACTGGGTAAATTTAGTCATCTGTTAGATTGTAGGTAATAATGTTTAAATTACTTTCCTAGAAGATTATAGTGAAATCTGTAACCTATGGTCAGTTGCAGTGTGGTATTTACTCTATTCACGTCGTGAGCGAAATATCATGTGACAATTTTTTAAAATGCCGTCGCGAAGAGAAATTAGTACGGAAATACGTACGCTTATAATAGCTTACCATAAAAGTGGCATAAGTAATCGACAAATTGCCAAAAAAATAAAAATACACCACGCTACGGTTGACTATAACGTAAAAAAATATCGGGAAACTGGCAGTTTTCTTAATAAAAGACGGAGTGGAAGGCCAAAAGCGACAACATCTGCAGATGATCGCAGAATAGTGGTTACCAGCAAGTTAAATAGACGCAAAACAGCCCCGGAAATCACTTTTGGGTCACAATTTTATCTTCCAGCAAGATAATAACCCAAAACATTCCTCTAAATTATGTAAAGACTATTTACGCGATTTAGAAGAGGAAGGAACTCTCAAAATTATAGAATGGCCTCCCCAGAGCCCCGACTTGAATCCAATCGAGTTACTATGGAAAGAACTAGATCGCGAAGTACGGAAATCGGCTCCGACATCAGCTACTGACGTGTGGAACAAATTGCAATCGAGTTGGACCTCAATAACACAAGAAACTCTGGCAAAACTTATTGCGAGAATGCCTCGATGGTGTGCTGCAATTATTAAATCAAGAGAAGGTCACATAGATGAAAGCAAAATTTAAATTAAACGTTTTAATTTTCACATTTATTTAATATATTTTTATTCATGTACGTGTATCTGTACATAAAAAATTAATATTATTAACATTTTTGCTGAGTTTTGTACGTTTTTGCTGTCAGTGAGAGTGCCTAAACATTTTTGAGCGGTAGTGTATTTAATGTTTTCCTTTTTACCTAGGGTTAGCCAAAGCTACACACATAGTACTTATGTAACTGAATCTCGTTGTAAAATTGTGTTTTTGCGTTGTTTAGGTTATAATTACAATTAAAGTATAATGTTTTGCTTGACATACACACAATAAAACCATTTACTATTAAGAAGGTGAGTTGTTCTTGAAATGTTTGTAGAACTTATACATACTTCTATTTAAAACTGAAAGGAACATATTCATCCATAGAGAATGTAACGTGCAGCAATACATCTAAACGTAATTTGTTAGGCTTAGCACTGTATATACTTTCCATGTTTGTAAATAAATGAATAAAGAACATAAGGTAAAAGTATGCATATATCAAATTATACGATAACCTCAATAAGAAGTTAATCAAATATTGTCATTGCTAGTACGTATATGTAATTTCAGTCATATGTAGTAGTAATGTAAGAGTAAATATAAATAAATAAAATAGGCACATAATAACTACTAAAGCGTAAAGCTGTATAACCTGCAACCGCTACAATATTGTGAATGCAAGTATTACGGAAAAGGTCTCGTTAGATTGATTAGGCATTTTTATAACTCTCCCTAAATGATGGCTACCTTACCAAATAACAAAAGGGAGTTTCGAAGCGAAGTTTAAACAACAGTAGGCATTATAATTTCTATAAACCAGAAGTATCCAGTGTATCAGCGCACATAGTAGAATCCGGACACAATACTGAATCAAATAAATCTTAACCTACTTAAGAAAAAAAGACACACCAATACCTTTCTTGTCGATTCCGGATATATTTCAGGTCGCTCTCGTATTTCATTATTATATTCAGTTTTAATTTTACATTCAAATTGGATCAAATAGGTTGAATTATATATTTATAAAAATTGCATTGCAGGGTTGAATGTTTGTAGGACTTTACATTTCAATACAAAAGATATTTCAATCTGATATATAGCACCTGTGCCAATAAAGTATCTTTACAACTAGCCTGTTCAAATGCATTAATGCATATGTTATATGCCTCACTATTTATAAAACATGTAGTATATGCAAAAATCTCAGTCAATTAAACGGAATAATATAATTAGGAGGCGATGCAATAAGAAGGACGATATTATAAGCGAGATCCTATATTTAGATTTGAGAAGCTTTGTAATAGCGAAACCTAAAGCATACGTAATACCTTTTATATTAGTAATCGGACAATAGTAGAGATTCCTTTATCCAGCAGTCGCTACGTAGCGTCGTCGCGATGTAATATTGCCTACCGACCATGGAGTAGATAAGACGACAATGACGAGCGACTGTAGGAAAAAAAAGGACGTTATAATACGTCAAACAGATCCTTTCTGTCATCAGATATCGGGCTGATCGGGAGAACAATACCGTTTCAGGTTCATATAATGGCGCTGCCTAGTAGCTAGATTTCCATTTACTCTGTAATAATAGGTAACTTAGTGGTGTTTCAATGGATTGTGCGCGGATCTGTACCAAGCAGCAGATGCCGTTGTCCTTACATTACACTGATACACTGCTGAGGCACGAATTAATTTAAGTACCTAATTAATCCTTTGCATGTGTAAGGACTGATGTATTGCAACTCAGTCATGTTGTTACAAATTATTGAAACATCAAAGATCAAGTATCTCAGGATCGTAATGTACTGCAATCACTTGCACTTGAGCGAGATTATAGAAATTTTTCATTCGTACACTACCGTTCATAAGTTTCATCGCACTATATAGAATAACAAAATAAACTAGACAACAATGCATGTGATTGATTTATTACAAAATTTTTGTTCATTAACTTAAAATGTGTTATTGACAATGTAGTACAGTCTAGTAAAATACATAGTGTTATACGAGGGAGACCTGAAATGTTTCCGGAATAGACAAGAAAAACACGGAATGGGTGTGGTGTTTTATTTTTATTTTTCGATGTAATCTCGAAGATCATATACTTTTTCAAACCGTGCTCCAGTTTTTTCAAGCCGTATCCCATCTGTAGCGGCGATTACCTCCTTATTTGAGGCAAATCTCTTTCCTCCCACTGATTTTTTCAGGTTTGGGAATAGGAAAAAGTCATGGGGGGCGAAGTTCGGGGAATATGAAAGATGAGAGACTAATTGGTAGCGCAACTCATTCAATTTGGACACGAGAATGCGGGATGAATGATCCGGTGCATTGTCGTAGTGGAAGAGGCAAACCAGACCGTTTCTCCTTCAATACTGCCTAGAATTAGGTCAATAAATCGCTGCAGTATTGCCCAGTGATCCTTCTTTCCTTCTGCAGATAGTCGATCAGTATCACGTGGTCGCCATGATCTTTCGGGCCAACGGAACGATCTTTGCTTTCTTCGGAGCCGATTCGCCTGGAAAAGTCCACTGCTTCGACTGTTCTTTGGTCTCTGGTATGTGGTGGTGAATGATTCCACTTCAACATTCGTGCGCCTTCTCTTTCCGTTTCCGGAAACACTTCAGGTCGCTCTCGTGTATCCTGTCCACATTGGATTGTAAATCTCATTCTAAGGGTATTATAAATTTCATACAACACATTAGGCGCGACCAAATTTATGAACGGTAGTGTACATTTAAAGAATGTTGTAATCTATAAGAGAATAAAACCATCGGAAACTAATACATTTTGTAACTGCTAAAGATACCCAAACGTGTTTGAAATTCAGTTTCACTGTGGCCTTTTTGAAATAGGAAGTATCACATAGTGCAACTAATAATTCGATGATTAGCTATGGACAAAGTTAGTACAGCGTTTTTAGCTTTCTACTAACGGTTTGGGGAAGTGTAACAAACAAAAACGATTTTTCTGTGGCCATTTGTTATTCATGATGTGATGTAAATGCATCGGAATATACCTGAGATACAGTGTGGGAAATTGTGTTTTAACAAAGCGAAGACTTTTATTATCGGAGAAATTATTGATGCCAATGCGCAAGGACTCAAAAAGTATTTTATTGCAGCAATGACGAATATTATGCTAGTCTTTCAAACCGTATAAAGAAATCAATTCGAAAGATTAATACCCTCAAGTACTTGCAATACAATTTACTTAAAAAGAATTTCTAATTTTCGTTTTGAACTGTGGGGAACGAAATGGCATGCACAAGAGTCATCGTTTAATTTATGTGTTAAATAAATGACATGTATATGTATACGCTCAAACTATGAGGGAGACGAAACTCTGCTGATATTCTGTTTGCTTGTGCGTGCCATGGGCGTGGTACTTTTTTTACTAATGCATTATTTTCAGTCATAAATTTTGAGGAGTCTTGATTAATTTGACACTAACATCGCAACTATAGCACAGTCGCGTCAAAGATGCGTATCATCCGTAACCAGCCACGATGTATAGATGATTCGTTGATAATTTTTTCCATTACCGAAATAATCCAATAGATCATCGTACCAATAAAGATGACAGCGAGCCGAACTAATATGATAAATGTATTCTGTTAATGAAAAAACATTAGCCTCTAATGAAAAATGATAGAACACCTTGGGAGTAAACTCCCGGCAAACATTTTTATAACCGCTAGGGGAATTCGACAAAGTCAGGATCGTTCAACAATATTTATTAGGGGACGAATGTGTTTTCTGAGAAAACACGCAGATGTCCTAATTGAGTTATCATTGCCGTGGAATTTCGCTCGTAAATTTGTGTCTCTCCGCTTAAATTTCACTTTATTAGCTAATAAAAGCGGTACTAAATTGAAAAAGGAATGAAAGCGAATTGCACACGGTACGTAATAATTTATATACCTGTACGTTAAGAAGGCAAATATTGACGAAGATGTATCACAGTTTGTTTGATCGATATCGTCCCATGCGAGACATCTGTACAATAGATAATCCTTATTACGAAACTTGATACAGTTATTTTATGCCCGACATAATAATAATAATAAAAATCATAATATTTATTAGAAAATATTACTAGCAACAACAAAAGGAAAAAATCTAGTATATCGTAAATTGATTGTGGAGTTAATGTTGGTAGATAATGGCTAAAGCTGGAAAGTTACTAAAACAGTCCTATCCTTGCTTCGTGTAATCTGTTTCTATGCATGTCATCTGTTTTCCAAAAGTAGATCGCTTTAACACATGGGCTGAAAAGTCCCGGGCCTAACACATAGATGACGCTAGTTTTATTGCAGTCACCTTTCTCTCAGTTAGTACTAACCTTCAAAAGACAGCTGTTAAAATTTTATGATACTCTATTCATTAGTTTGTGAGTTATTGTGCTAAGAATCACGCTACTTTTGTTATTTTCAAAACAATGGATCAAAAACAATTTCGTGTTTTAATTTTACACTGCCTCTTGATGGGAAAAAATACCGTTTAAGCGAAGCAATGGCTTGAAAAGTGTTATGGGAACTCCGCTCCATGAGAAACAACAATAAAACGTTGGTTTGCTGACTTCAAACGTGGTCGTAGAGACACCGATGATGCAGAACGCAGTGGACGTCCAAATGAGGCGGTAACACCAGAAAACATCAAAAAAATCCACAAAATCGTTTTGAGTGATGGAAGAGTGAAGCTGCGTGAGTTAGCTGACATCGTAAAGATATCAAAAGAACGTATTGGCTTTATATTGCATGAGCATTTGACTATGAGAAAGATCTGTTCAAAGTGGGTGTCGCGTTTGCTCACTGTTGACCAAAAACAACAACGTGTTTAAATTTTGTTTCATCAAGACAACGCACCGTGTCACAAGTCAATCAAAACAATGGCAAAACTACATGAATTGAACTTCGAATTGCTCCCACATCCACCGTATTCGCCAGATTTGGCTCCCAGCGACTACTGGCTGTTCGCAGACCTCAAAAAAATGCTCGCCGGTAAGAAATTTCGCACGAATGAAGAGGTTATCGCTGAAACTGAGGCCTATTTTGAGGCAAAAGATACATCGTTCTACAAAAATGGTATTCAAATGTTAGAGCGGCGCTGGAATGATTGCGATGCTCTTGATGGAGATTACGTTGATGAATAAAGCTAATTTTGAACCAAAAAAACCGTATTTTCTTTGTTAGGCCCGGGACTTTTCAGCCCATGTGTTATATGTAGCTTCTACCAAAAAAGTTTTTATTCAATCTCCAAAACGCATTCGTAAATATTAACAGGTTTATCCTGGTATTCTTTAGCCACCATAGCCGGACAAGATGGGGGAATCTGGCTTAAAGCTGCTTTCGATTATGAGAAATTCTTGCATTTTATTAAACCTTCTATCTTAAACTTAAATATGCAAGAAGCTCAAGCAAATTCAGTAAGCCAGGGGCTGATTTCAGATACCGAAATTCATACTGAAATATACAAAGCTTTTGAAAACTATTCAATTCTTTTGGATACTATTGGATAGGTGAAAACCACAGGCTTTTGAGAATCATTAATAGTAATGTGAATATTTCCATCTATCACCCTAAAATGTAGTTCATCAAACACTACTATGGATAATTGGATTTAATATGGAATTCGGTTTTAATGAATGAGAACTTGCTACGTTTTACTGAGATGCCCACATATATTTGGGTATTTTCTAATTTATCAGTGGAAAATAAATAAGGGAATTGTGTACCATCTGCGTATAAATAAGACTTGTAGTATTTTAAATCATTACGAAGCCACTTGATGTATATATAGTAAAAAGAATTAGACCTGGAATAGATCCTTGAGGAACTCCACTGATACTCACATTGCCTTAGATATATAAGTACCAATTTGACACGTTGTCGATGGTCGTAAAAATAATTACAATAAAGTTTTACAGCTGCATGA
The DNA here is from genome assembly GCA_023509865.1 of Trypoxylus dichotomus. Classification (NCBI taxonomy): domain Eukaryota; kingdom Metazoa; phylum Arthropoda; class Insecta; order Coleoptera; family Scarabaeidae; genus Trypoxylus; species Trypoxylus dichotomus. The sequence continues at coordinate 46,086,336 of CM042081.1, forward strand.
TTCAATTCTATAAAATCGCTAGCAATATCCTATAATTCAGTATGTCAATGTCAGTATGTAATTTTTGTCTCTATATTTAACAATTTTATCAATTGTATTCAATGTAGTTACTGTACAACTATACTTTGTCCTGAAACCAGAGTGATAAATAGGTAGTATTCAAAAGAAGATTCCAAATATTATATATATATATATATATATATATATATATATATATATATATATATATATATATATATGTAATATATATTATTATAAAGTTTTTTAAAGATTTTAGATAAAATGGGCAAATTTTGTCGGATACACAGTCTTGATAAGCGCAATAACAAAGGGTTGCTTCCAGTTATTGGGAAAGGCACCACCATATTGACTACATAAGTTTAAAAATGCAGCAATAAGGGGATAAATCAGTTTTATCAGCACATGTTCTAGTAGAATTAATAGTAGTAAGAACCTCACTCTTAGAGACCGAGCGAAAATGAAAAGGTTCCTGGATAAGTACTAAGCTATTGTTTGTATAGTAAACTATCAACTAGAAGAAGCTACTTTGTTAATACAGTTAATAAAATATTCACTGATTTTGTTTGTCTTGAAGATTTGCCTGTAGTAATTTAGTACAACTAGTAGTCATTCCTTTTCATGCCTAATAGAGCACATTGTGTAATATCGCAATAATTTATAGTAATTCCAGTCATTAATGAAAGATGTTCGTTTAAATATACGCAAGGTTTTATTTTGCAAATTAATATTATTAGTAATGCCAGGCTTCCAAGCTCTAGATGACTGAACAGTTATTGCAGTGGCATGCATATTCGAAACATAAAGTAAGCTAGAAGCCAAAAAAAAAACTTTTATGTAAACATTTAACTTTATTTCTAAGATTGGAATAGAAGCAATGGAAATCAATACTTTCACGTTAGAACTTTTTACGTCACTTTATATGTAATGCAACATACGAACTTAGCCACTGTAACATAAAATTAACAATAAATGAGTTATCTGCTGCAATATCCATCACAGTTTATGTAGGAAATATACATACATATATATTTCAGATTAAAACTATGTAATAGTAATACCCCTACGTGTGATAAATTAGATTCCAGATAGTTAACCATAATCTCATTGGAACTAAGACACTGTTTCCTCATTTTCGTCACGGACAAACAATATTAGACAGCGCAATGTTGTTACTATGCGTGCCTTGATAATAATTTAGTACGCTGTTTGCACATGAATAGCAGTCGCGAACAATTGGTGACATCTAAATTTCACACTACATCGTTTAATGAACGGTCTATTCATTTCAGAATGCTACATTGTTTTGATAATCAAGTTCAACGTTTAGTTACAATGAGAAATCGCTTTATAAGCGGATGGACATTTTGTCAGGCTTGGAAATTTTGTATTGCATAGAATAATTGGATATACGTATCATATATTGATCATTAATCACATTCTTTTGGGTATGGTTCATCTTTGTAAAGAATAATGTAGAACCAGACCATTAACATCGACCTACTAGCCCCTTTCGTTGGCTATGTGAATGTACTTAAGCCCGGGATGTATTAAAATTTGGCCATCGAGAAGTTGTTTATTTTGTCTTGCATTATCTAAGCGACAATCTGTTCTCTGGAGCTTTGAAATTGGTGACGATGATGGAGAAATAATAATAATAATTTGCAAGTGCGAAAAATAAATCCTAATAATTTAGAAGCGACTGTCGCCACATCTGAGACATGGTTAGAGAAGGTAAACTTTTCATCATATATCGCACCTAAATCTTTAATAGATGATTGACGAGCAATATTAATATTGTTAATACAATACAGAGAATAGACTATATACACACCCTTTTTGTAAAAGATATGAAGAAACATTTATCTACATTTAATTTTAAATTATTATGCAGACACCAGGTACAAAATCATGCCCAAATTACACTGCAGAAGGTCAACATCATTGAAGGAGTTAACGGCGTGGTAGATTTTAATATCATTAGCATAGGCTAATAGAGGGCAGTTAATGGATTTCAAAAGATCGGTTCAAGGTTCGACCCTTGAAGTACTCCAGAGGTGGAGTAAAAAGTTCGAGATTTAAATCCATTAAAATAAATGTAATTAAGTCTGTTTAGAAGATATGATCGAATTAATCTTAGGAAATTTCTGCTGACACCGAAAAAACTCAGCTTCTATTTGCCAAGAAACCATGCTGAGATTCAGAGAGATATGATTTAATACCACAAGAAAGACGTCTATAATATAAGACTTCAAAAACCTTCGCAAAAGAAGAAATTATAGCCACAGGTCTGTAATTGCCAATATTGGAGCTATCAATGCTTGCCACAATGCTTCCCAAGAAACTATAAAAATAGTGACGATATAAAAAGAAAACAGAAACAAAATAGAAAACCAACAAATACTCAAGGTGAAATTTAGAAATTTTGCGTGAATTCTTAAAAAAGATGAGCCGAAATCTTTGTTGCGATTCACGGATATGGAATTGAATATGTCTAAAAATTCTATTCATGGTCAATTTATTGAGTATTTGCGTGTAAGAAAGACTTGAGCACGATTTGTCCCATACAAATTGACTGACGACTAAGAACTACATCGAATCCAGCGTTGTAAGATCTGATTATGTAGCCCAAGAAGTATAAAGACTTCAGGTATTCGATTGCAACTGGTGGCAAGACGTAGTGTTTCTAATATGATCCAGAAAACAATCTCCAGCGCGCTGAATGGACTCAACCGAATCGGAACCAAAGAAAAATCGTCCGGAGAAGTCAGTTATTTCTGGAGGAATTTGTTTCACCAGGACAAACTTTAACGCTTTTATCTGAGTGTTACGGAGCGTTGGCTATTCGTCGTATGTAGCTGCAATATCGTGAACCAATTTAAGTTGGTGATTATTATCTGATAATCCTCCATCCCAACGATCGACGGTCACTGATTTTCTTGATCAAGAGCGTCATTTTAACTAACAACCACTCACCATACTTGCATGATTTGGCTCCGTCTGAGTTCTATTTGTTTTCTAAGCTGTGTTTGCTGATGAAAGAAAAGCGTGTTGATATCATCATCGTATCCATTTAAAAGGTGTGGATCGTGATTTTGAAGGACATCCCTGAAGGTGAGCTCAGAAATTCATTCGACGAACTAATTGTGCAAAAAGCTGTATCAAACATTTTGAATAAAATATTGAAATTTTGCAAAAATATTTCGAATTAGTTCGGGATTTCCATGGGACAGACTAATTATGAAAATTGCAAAGAGCTGATAATATAAATACAGAGTTCTTAAAACATCCGGAAAGATTCCGCATGATCGGCTTGTATGAGAATTTTTGTCACTTTGCCGAAAAAACCAGGAGTTAAAAAATGTGAAGAATATAGTCCAATAAGTTTGATGAGTCACGTTCTAAAACTTTTCCTCAAAGTCATACATAGGAGAACTTACAGAACCTGTGAAGAACAAATGGCATCTACGCAATTCGGATTCAGAAATGCTGTGGGTACAAGGGAGGCCATATAACATATAGCATATAGGTATTATTTTAGCGATGCAGGGGCATGAACTGTGGAATGTATGCATGTCTTGTCGACTATCAGAAGCCATTTAATAGAGAAAAGCACTAAAGAATTGTAGAAATTATGAAAAACAATGGCAAAACTACATGAATTGAACTTCGAATTGCTCCCACATCCACCGTATTCGCCAGATTTGGCTCCCAGCGACTACTGACTGTTCGCAGACCTCAAAAAAATGCTTGCCGGTAAGAAATTTCGCACGAATGAAGAGATTATCGCTGAAACTGAGGCCTATTTTGAGGCAAAAGATAAATCGTCCTACAAAAGTGGTATTAAAACCGTGTTTTCTTTGTTAGGCCTGGGACTTTTCAGCCGATGTGTTATACTTCTACAAAAAAACATCCTTTATAACACCCTGTGTTTATGGTCTTTACATTTATTTCATTGCACCAAAGAAACCTTTCCTGGATAACAATCAATAAGTCAATAATCGTAAGAAATACGGAAGCAGAATTCCTTAAATAACTTCTTTGAAATAGGTCAGTAGCGCCCGGAGAGATAAAAAATTCTGTGCCAATACGGAAATTGTCTGGATTTCCGCATGTATTGGCATCGGGGATCGGGGATCGGGCATCGGGAAGGTGACTTCTCGAAGTTAACGTTTGACTCTCGATTTGTATCCGGTTGTCAAGCCAATGACCCTTGTCTTGGGTGTCACTTACTTAAATTGAAAAACGAACAAGTCGTACCATCACTCCGCCGATTCTAAACGATAAATAATGTTGAATAGCTTCGTGAGCGTTTCCATTGTTATTGGGACGCTAATATTTGAAGCATCGAGTTAATAATTTCCTTATTCTCCTCTTGCATTGACGTTGGCGGTTAGCGGTAAGAAATTAAAATCTTCGATGTGGAAACTAACAGGCTTTCGGGTCTGATATAGGCAACATATAATACACCGCATCGCTCGAGGTAGCATAAACGTGTTTTCGGTTTTACTACAGTTCGATTGCAGACAATGTTTGCTACCAGCAATACAATAGTTCGTTATTAAGGAAAAAAATAAGGAAATTCTGTGCAAACGAGAACCTAGCTTCATATCTGAAGTTTATAAACACAGCACGGTATCAAATACATTTATTTTTCTTAAAAGAAATACTTTCTTAGGGATGGGTTAGCTTTTAAATTGAAATATACTGGAAATAGCGAATATACGCCTACTTCTTTTTCCTATTGGCAATGTAATAACTTTTTGTGACCCCGTATGTAGCGTTGGGTTTAGTTATAGATTTAACATACTAGTTTTCAAATCATAAACAATATTCTTCAATTGAAGTGTTTAAATATACTGCAGTAGATGCTCAATCGTATAAACTAAATAAAAGGTAGCGTTTCCACCTAACGAGTTGTTCACATTAAAGGGAGTGACTGATTTTATCCTTAAAGAAATACGTGTTATTTCTTCAATAACTGTTTACTCATTTATAATTGTATACTTTTTAATTTGAAAAACCATCGGTAGCAGTAGATTCTTCAACAGAATTATCTTCTATCTCCGAATTCAATGCTTTTGCCTTTTGTTTGAAACGGTTGTCTGATGTCATATCTTGAATTGAAAACATATACACCCCTAAAATATATTAGACAGTAAATTACAAAAGCATCCAGAAACGTGAAAGCGTAAGAATACGATTCTTATTACAAAAAAATTAGTAACATTGGCTCCGTACTTTAGGAACATTTCCGAAAGCAAACACTTCAAAGCACACCGTATACATAAATTTATGTACTGACGTAACGTCTCAAACGCATTACCATTTTAACAACCCATCCGCTCCGGCGCTTACTTTAAATAAGCGAGGACAATCCATTTTCCACGTAAATGCATCTTATACGTCAACTACAACGACGATATCTCGACGCTGATTCGATTTAAATAGGACATGGATATAGATATTTCGCGGCAGCCAAGCGCAGTTTTCCCAACATCTCGGGAATCCAGCGCAACGCCTAGCTAAGGTCTCCTATCAATCATAGTTTGTGGAAAGAGGTGACAAGTGAATTTCACGCGTTATTGACGTTCGCCGCGCCCGTCCGGAAAAAAAAAAGAAAGAAGTGCGACGCGGAGAAGGAAGAGGAAGCTGCTGCCAGCAAGCGATTTTAATACGTTTACAGCGCATAAAAATGAATAATGGTCGGCCAGGACGACGTCAGATAAGAAAACAATCTATTACCGAGACGCGGCTCTTCCCATCCTCGTAAATACAATGTAAGTTATGATGACGATGACGTCGATCCTGCGTCGTGAGTAGGTAGCAAATGTCGATGAAGAATTTGTGTAATATTGATTTTAGTGGGCCATGTCGAAAATGGAGGAACAAATTGCAACGGTATCCTCGAATCAAAACTGGATTCGATCTCATGACGAAAGTCGCTTTTGCCTAACTGTTGAAGTCCTAATGCTCATTACAAATGTCAGTGTCTCCTTTGATACCTCGAAAACGAATGATTCGTATAAGTAGTCTCGGTAAAGTTCGGCAACTTACAGTGCAGTGCGGAAAACAACGTGGAGGGGCTGAGAGGCCTTATCAAGGCGACTGTTTAGTAATGTTTACGTACTCGCATCCAGTTTCCATGAAATTATAAACTGGCTGCCGGCTATTACACTTGTTTCAGTCAAATAAAGCGTGCGGAATAAAGATTCTTCCACATCGAGTGATGTTATACTTGCAAATTTAAAGTAGTCCCTACGACAATTTAATGGATTTTTCGACGCATATTCACAAATTTATCTTAGTATAAGAAAATCTGAATCTTTATCAATAATACTTTCAAATTTTCGTATTTCACTTTAATTTCTTTCGCTTTTCGCCGTACATAGGTGTGAGTGAACATCATTCACAACTTTAACAGACTCCACAAACAACATCGAATCATTTCGTAATTTTTAAATTCCCTCCGCTAGTCCACAGTAGTTCTTTCGAATACTTTCTGAATCATAGTTTACCTGATTATACCTTGAAACATTTTCTGGATTTTCTTGATAGCTTTGGCGTGTCCCGGATCGAATAAAACTACCCTCTTTACATTATCAAAATGTTCGCAGTAGTCAAACGCAGTCTTTCACCATGTTCCCCAACACGTATTAATCGGTTGTGGTGGTTCAGGCACTTGGAAGCACAGTTCGTGAAATCCTTTTGTCCGTTTCGGGGACTTTAGAAATACTGTCTTCGTATGAGCTATTAAAATATTTACTCGTGAATAACATATAGGGATCAATTGCGCTACAAGGTTTAAAGCATGGATTTTACATGTTATATGTAACAGATTGTCACTCTCGTCTTTAACAGATCGACCTAAGGAAAACATGTTTATGGCACCGTCGCCTACAAACATTGGTTTGTTGAAATTTGTTCAATGCCCTCAACACAACTTTTAAAATTCCATCGCTAGTACATTTTGCAACTCTTTTAGAGGCAAGTAAGATAGAGCATGAGGGTTCAAACTCTTCCAATATACGTACCATCACATTCACTGCAGAATATTTTTGTCGATCGGTTGTTTCGTCCACACATAACCACAATTTTTTATCTTTCAATGCTGCTTTAATTCTTCGTTCAACATAGTCACGAACCGAAGGCATAAAGTTTCTTAGCGATGTCCGACTTGGTAATGGATAATCCGAATACTTGCTCCAGAAGGAGACAGATGCTTGTTGGTCTAATAAAGTGAACGGTACATTACATAGAATAAAACAAACATTTTGCCACAGATTTAAGAACAGTGTTTTATACTTTTTAAGTGGAACTCACACTTCCACCTGCTGGTACACATCTACATCCGTCATGTACATGTTTACATCCGGAATACTCGCTATTACGTTTTCCAATTTATTCGAAATATACCGATTCAGAAACGTACCTAAATGCGATATTTTCAAAGTATGTGTGTACTGACACGCACTCACAACGACCAGTCGAATAATACTGAACAGGCGTGCTTTGATACGGGTACTCGATTCTCCGTGCTGCGAGCTTCACTCCTCGCACTGAAACTTGTCCCTCTTTACCGAGACTACTTATAGGTGTTGAATTTTAATGATATCTAATACTCGATAAAGGTAATGTGTTTTGTCTATTATAATGAGATTTTGGGAACTGTTCTTTTGAATAGTACGTCGAATTTGTTGCATTTTATTGGTACATACTTACAATTTAACTTCTTTTTACTACATCATTTGCAGTTTTCTTATAAAATTGATTGAAAAAACAGCAGTACCGAAATATTTTCCAAAATAATGCAATTCCATCAACGACAAGATTATTGGGAGAAAGCTTCATATTTATGCACGATAACCAACTGAAGGGTGCGGCAATGTTGTCTAGATAATATTTAAAACCGCAACAAAGGAATAATACGCTAGCAACAATAACATAATCCCTTCAGAGCTCCGATTTGAATTCCATTGAGTCTTATGGAACAAACTCGACAGGAGAATAAGAAACACGTTCAAATGCTATTCTTTATCGTGTTGTATGAAGCATTATTAACTGCCAAAGGTGGTTATTTCAACAAGGTGAAGGTATTACAATTCATTTTGTGTTTTCCCAAGTGAATAAATATTATATCGCGTTTTATTTCTTTTTTAAATTTTCTGACATCAAATTAATTTGCGGCAGTGTACGTATACACTACCATTTATAAGTTTGATCACATGTACTGTATTATGTTACACTTAGAACTGTTTGATGAATATTTAGAGAAATTCATACTAGTCTTTAGAATAGCATTTCTAATAGCAATAAGATTTATTTTCAAAATCCATTCAAACACGAAAACAATGTATGCCTCTATTAAATTTTATGATGGGAATAAAGCAATACTGCGTTAATCGTAGGAAATTGGGGATGAATGTACTATGAAATAGAATTTGGGATGGGTAGTGAATCATCCACCAACTGCCTACGTTAGGAAGAGCCTATTTCATATTGTTAGTGTATTTCATCGAAGATATGCCAAAAAGAAGTGAATTTGATATTGAATCGCGCGCTAGAATTAACATTTTACACGAAACAGTCGTTCCAAATAGGGAAGTTGGTTCATTTCTCTAAGAAATCGCCGCAAATCGCGACAGAATCCAATTTACAACGCCGACAACTAGTAAACGTGTCGATAAGTCGATCTAATGGGTTGTATGGCACTAAAGAAGCCACGGTTAAGTTCTTTACACAAATGGAAAAGGCTAAATTGAGCAAAAGCTCACGCAAATTGGAATGTAAATGAGTGGAAGAATGTGTTATGAATGGACGAATCGAAATTCGAATTATTCGGAAGTTCTAACGATTCCGCGTATTTATGTTAGAATATACTATTTTGAGTTAATGAGTAAAGTTTGTTTCTTTAATAAATTTCTCGCAAACAATATCCCTCTACATTATTTTGTTATTTCACTTAATGCAATCAAAATTGTGAATGGTACTGTACATCTATATCGAGTTAGTCATCTACAAATTTCTTTCAGTGCACTGAAAACTTATTATTTAAATTGAATACAGTATCACTTTAATATGTAAATAAATATACACGCTATCCTATTTCATCTATAACTTCATTATTTACAAGGACAATACTCCCTTCAGCTACTAGACGTTATTTATGATGGATTACCACCCGAATGGATGATTCAGCGATAGGGGGAATCTTAGGAGTTAAAGTGCTGGCAAACTTTCGCTTCCATTATCGTGAAACTAGGGCACCGCGTGCGATTGCGTTAAATTCCCGTAATAACATTATTTTTAATTTCTTTTCGGTGCGTTTCTAAAAGAATCTCTTAAGTTCAACCGAGCACTTAGTCGACGGCCGATAATAGATTATTTAGATTAAATTGATCAAGTCGTTATCGATATCGGCGTAAAACTATGCGAAAGTGCTATCTCCCGCGAATCCTTAATATTCACAGTCCATTGATCTCGGAGGACATTAGAACGGTGTTCCGAAGATCAGATTTGGAGCGATAAATTTTGCAAATCTTCCTTCCCCCTTAACCGAAAACGATTCCGTAATATAGCGTCAGATTCGGTCCAGTAATAATTCATTTGGTGTTCATGGCGTAGGGGAACGGTCTTGATGCTTTTAAGAAGTCGACCTCGCCCTAATAAAATCTGTCGTACTCTAGTGGATATTATAATGTAAATCGATCATTTTAAGTAAGTAACAAAATTAGATAATGAATTAAAAAAAAGTAATATTTTTTGATTTTTTTTTTATTAGTAGTGAACGTTTGTTGTTTGGAAAGACTAACTATTTAGCTATATTCTTATACGAGGGGAGGTCCAGAAGTTCGTTGAATGGAGGGAATGGCGTGGGGATAGGGGCGCTCGCTAGATGTCATTCTGATTGGCGACTCATCATTGGTATATAAGTTAAGTTGCAGCCCTATAGCGTCAGTCGTTTACGAATAGTTGCCTGCTAAACAAGTCAATCCGGAAGAAAACTGAAACTATGGAGGAAATTGAACACCGTGCTGTGATAAAGTTCCTTACAAAGCAAGGAAAGAACGCTCAAACCATATTGAAGGAACTGGAAACCGTTTATGGGGAACAGGCCTCTAGTAAATTAATGAATTATAAGTGGCATGGTCTCTTTAAACATGGTCGAGAGTCGATTGAAGACGACCCCCGCTCAGGACGGCCAGTTGAGGCCACCACATCAGGCACCGTCGAAAAAGTGCAAAAATTTGTACTGCAAGATGCTCGTTTGAAGAAAAAGCAATTATCTGCATTAGTTGGAGTATCAGATACCACCATTTTGCGTATCCTACATGATCACCTAGGTATGACAAAAGTCAGTGCAAGATGGGTACCGAGAATGCTCACGCCGCTGCAGAAACAGCAGCGCGTCTGTGCGTCCAAACAATTTTTGGAGCTGTGTGGAGACAAATCTACACAGATTTTGGAGCGGATTGTTACCGGAGATGAAACATGGGTTCATCACTTTGAGCCTGAGTCCAAACAGGAGTCCATGCAATGGCATAAAAAGGGGACACCACCGCCAAAGAAATTCAAAGCGTCAGAATCGGCTGGAAAGGTGATGGCGACTGTTTTTTGGGATTCTGAGGGGATATTATTGATTGATTACAAAGAAAAAGGTAGGAGCATAACCGGAGAATATTACGCAGCGATATTAGAAAAATTAAAGGAGGTCATCAAGGAAAAACGTCCAGGAAAATTGACCAAGGGTGAGTTGCTCATGCAAGACAATGCGCCGGTTCACAAGAGCAAAGTTGCAATGGCTGCTCTGCACAAGCATGGCTTTCAATCGATAATCCATCCATCCTACAGTCCAGACCTGGCACCTACTGATTTTTGTTTGTTCCCCAATTTAAAAAAAGACTTACGTGAAAGAAAGTTTTCCGACGACAATGAGGTTAAAAGAGGCAAATTTGGCCAATTTTGAGGCGAAAGATAAAAAATATTTTTATGATGGTTTAGAAAAATTAATTCATAGATCTAGTAGATGTATTGTGCTTAAGGGTGATTATATTGAAAAGGAAAAATAGATTTATTGTTTTATTTTATTTAAAACCCTTTCATTCCACGAACTTCTGGACCTCCCCTCGTATATATATATATCGTACGTTGGAATTTTATCGTGTTGTGATTACATTCATCGAAATTTCTGTAGTTCTATAGGAACTTTTAGGCAGAATATTTGGTTTTACAAAAGAAAACACAAATGCAAAGGAAAATAACAACAAACTCCTGTTTGTCTAGAATTACAGCTGCGTCGTCTTGCTGAAATATCCAATCGTGTGTTGGCAATTGTTCACTAGGGTTTATCGGAAGGATATACAGAAGTTGTATATAAGAATTAGAAATAATTCTCGTGGAAATAAGATTTATTATTATGGGTAAAAACCGCCAAAATCACTATATTGCCGCCACCAAAATTTCGGTTCATCGCAACTGCAGTGTTCTTGCGCAAATGGTTCCAATAATATTTGAAATCATCAGGCCGGTCCAAGCTAAATTTCTTCCCGTCAAAAAATATGACCTTGTTCCACTCATAATCCCATCTCACAAATTTCAGTCTCTTTTAAGGGGGAATTTGAAACCACCGAAAACGTTTTCTGTCTGATAAAATTTGTTGCATAATATCGATGAGTGTTGCCTTCGAGTTAGCTTTTAAATGGTTTTCCTTACCGCGATCTTTGCCGTAGGAATTGCCTTTATAAAATTGTTGATGAGATGATGGGATCGTCCTATTTTCTTAGCCATGGCTCGGTCTGAAAACCCTACCACTTTATAACAATACATTTTTGTTTTTTCCTCTTCGAATACCATTTTACTTCTTTATTACATTTAACAACACACAAACTTTTGAAAATATTTAGAGGCTATTTTACACTCAAAGGTTATGCCTGATTTCGTAAGATGTGTGTCTAACTCTTCGTTCATATTTGTGTGTTTACCATATATACACAGCAAGTACTTCCCCTACTTATTTAACAGTTGTGATATTGACAAAATGACGTCTTTCTTTACGTTCTGAAATGTAATTCTAGGTAATTCCTAATACATACTATACACACACATGGAAAATGCTTATAAGTTAACTACAAGATTATATGGAACTATAGAAATTTCGTTGAGTCTCTATTTTATATAATAAGCCAAAAATTCAATAGATTTTGAAATTTTAAATTCGGTTTAAAAAAAATATTTCTATACAAATATATTAGAATGTAAAATTAATTAATTCTATACCATTCAGTATTATTTTGCAGTATGTTAGCTAAAAATATATGAATGGGAAAGTTGTTATTAGATACCCCTACTTTAGCAGATTTTTATAATATACTGAAATAAAATACCTTTTTTGTATTGTGCCATATGTGTGTGTGTGTGGTACTTTTTACTATAGGTACTTGAAGTAGGAGTATTGTCCCTATCCACGTGTTAGCAATACAGTGTTCAGTTAACTGTTGTAGGGTAATGCCGAAATAAATAAGTATAAAATATTTGAATGTTTATATATAATTAACAAACATCATACTTTACTTACACCAATTAGAAACATTCTGCTTCTGAAAACTTTAAAATAATTATGCCAACATGTTTATTTTACAGGTAACTCTGAACAACTTTCATGATTAATGCATTCAACTAAAATATTAGTGTCAATACCTTGGCTGATTCTGATCGAAATCTGGAGCGTAAAGTCTCTGGTAATTGGCTATCATACGATGCATATCTATAATGCACATTTAAGCAGGAATCTGTCAGAATTTTGTAAAGGTGTTTACAATATTGATACGCTATGTAACCTATTCAAAATCTATCTAATTGCAGGTATAGATGGTGTGCATGTTTTAATAGACATACATGATTACGTAGAGAACTAAATAAATAATTACAACATTGTTATACTGCACTGAGATGTAACTTTTTATAAAACTAAAAAGTGAAATCATGACTTTACAAATGGTCTTTATGACTATTAAATTTATGATTCGTTTCATCTAATCCATTTTTTCCCACCCCTTTTTGTTTGTCATTTTTTAATATATTCAGCCATACTTTAATAACGTATTCCGTAACTATTGGTAGCTATCTATAGCCTTCACAAAAATGTTAGTTGAAACAACAGATGAAAAAGGTTTAACTTTGTTTTAATACTATTGGTGCTTCTTGGTATAGAAATTTAGCTGCAGTAGTAACCAGACGAAAATATTTGCATACATTTATCTTAATGCACTTTCGAGTAGTAAACAATGCAAAGAATTCTAGTGAGTCATTTTGGGAATTCCTTTATTAAACTTGAATTCATTGTGAGCTATCGTGGCCGATTATCGATACATTTTCTTTTCAAAAAACGACGTTAAGGATAGCAATGCTTCCGACATACATGAAAACTTAGAAGGTAGACCCAAGTTTCGCACTCGATTAACCTTCACCTCATCGAAATGCAAACGTTAACATTAGAGCGTCCCTTATAGTACTTACATACATACCGTACGGAAGATAAAAGGCTGAAAGATGGCTATTAAACTTCAATATTTTATCCGAACACAACTTCGCAGCGTTAAACGCTACCGGATTTGTTCGAAATTTTTACCCGGTTCAAAGTTATAAATTTTACGGTTTTTCGTTAGGAAGGTAGACAGTAAAATTTGGAAATTCTCGTGCAAACAGGTGTTCGGTGTAAGACAGCGGCGTTACGGTGAAACTTGGGAGTAGCCTAAAGCAAATTGATATCTATAAAAATGCGTCTTAAAATGAGGCTTACGGTCATGTTTTATGGCCTGGCAAAGTAGTTAAGTCTTTAGCGGCGGCGTCTGTAATGGTAAACTGTTTAACAATGTTTTAGAACAAACTCGGGTAAATCGGTTTATTGTATGGATTATTTTTAGTACATTTTAAGAAGGTAACACTGGAAGTATAATTAGTAGATGCTGCATACAGTGTTCACCTAATTCAGCTAATTATGTAAGTGTGTATGTTCATTTAAAAGCTTTGGAAACATGTTTTTAAAGTAATTATGCAAATCCTTTGACTTTTGGAAGAATTTGCTGTTATATTTCAAGCATATATCTGTTTCGTATATTACGTGTATATTTCCTAACAGGATCACACATTTCATCTACGTAAAGAACTCGGCAAAAGAAAGAAAGTGGTATCATAACGCAAATAAACGTGGAGGTGTTGCAATTTACTTAAAAATCAGACTATACTTTCAAGTTCGATTTGTGCGAAGTAATGCTGTAGAGTCAACATCAAGAACACAATCAAACTAAAATAGTAATTAATTACATTCATTATTTTTAACATTGATTTCTGCAGCCTTGATGTGAAGCGAATTTTTGTGCGACTAACGTTTTCGAAATACGAGGGATGGAATTAAACTGTTTATTACTTATTAAACTGTCAATTGTGAAGGAAAATTAGTAGTGATAGACGGTGACTACAACATTGAGCTCCTGTTCTTTCTTGAACAACAAATCAATCAACCTACACGAGTTTGCAAACACCTCCCTTCTCACAATAACAACAATACCATATTGCTAATGATCAATACGTACATAAGTAGAAATTGCTTCAAAATTTTCTAAATATTTTCATTAATTTATTAACCAAAGAAACACTACTATCTATCTATGAATGCGATTATCCTAGAACTGTAACATTTCATAACACATTCGCGCATATACTCATATGCCTTTTCCATTCGCAAAATATAGCAATTCATTAATCAATTTCTTTTTACTATGTTCATAAGAACTTCAAAGGAGTGTAAGGAGCGTCTGGAAAATACACGTTGTTTATTAATGCTTTGGAATTTACAAATATCGAAAGTAAATTTTACATAAGAATTTGGGACACGTTGAATTCTTTTAGTATCGCAAGGGGGATATGTGATATCGCTATAGTTAACGATGATAACCTAAAGAATTACATGGCCGGTGCTTAGAAGAAAACAAATATAAAGAATTTCTGGTCGTTTATTTGAACTAACAACAAAGTCAGTGGCCTGCCTTACACTATTCAAGGAATCTCTGGTGAAACATATTAAACATTAAAAATTCATTTGTTACAGATAATGACAATATATCTGGTTCTCACACTTCACATATAAATAAAGTCATAAAGACATTTATAATGTGATACATCACGTTGCGCATTTAACCGGTGTTGTTTGCTATTAACATATCTTTTACACACCAAAATACTGTAGGGTAAAATGTCGATATTGGAAACAATACACTTAATAATAGTACCAGTGTACTCTAATGCTGGAAATCAGTTAAGAAATGTTTTAACATTCGTCGAACGTGACAATTCGATTCGCCATCACTAATCTAATCCGGCATTCATTCGCCCGATAAACGAAGACGTGGGTTCAAATCCTACCGATACCGATTTCTTTTTCGGAAAATTTTAACGTTGGCAATTACAAAGATATTATAATTATAAAAACCGACGAAAGTTTCATACTAATTTACGAATTTTCCACTTACATAAATTTAAAAAGCAAGAACTTCCAAAAGAGCCTTGTCACCTAGCTTTTGGCAACTTGCTTTTCTTTAATTCTTCTATTTGACAGTTATTCGGTATGCATTGAATGTGTAACGTATGTATTAGGTATCCTTCTCTATTCCCTATGTACAATGTTACTTTTTCGCATTTGTTATACATGCATGTATATAGATGATAACGCTGATTTTTATTACGAAACAGCTCATAAACACACTTTACGGTTTGTATCTCAGTTTATAAGGGCCGCAAAAGTGAATATAAAATTATAATTTATGCGACGACCAAAAATATGTCGTAAAACTTCATTGTAACGGGTGTCTACGTGGTGACAATGTTGATGATCGAAATACGATAGGGAGATTGCATGCTAATATCTTAGAGTTATTGCAAGTTTTACATATCGTGAACTTGAGAATCTTGTACAGTAGTTGGAACTGAACCGCCATCGATTTTCCATCATTACTTTAGTTATTAGGTGTCGAAAATTATCATTATCCTGACGCAACAATATTCTTCTCGTCAGTAGGCCTAGGCGTTTCCGTCGAATTGCATCTCGAAGCAACAATAAAACCCTACAGTATGATTCAGTAGTCACATTCTCATTTCCATTCTGGAAATGGGTTAGGAATATTCCTTGAGAATCTCAGAACACGCTGAATTTCTTTGTTGATGGCCAAGAAGGACGCTTCTATTCCATTGAAGCACGTTCTGTTGCAGGTTGGGAGTGGACTTAACACCAGGAACAATCCTGTTAAGCATGTTTTTCTTTTCGTCTGTGTACCGAAAGAGGTGTTGTGACGAAACCATTCGAATCCCTCTGTGTTCTTTGGTCAGTTGTCTAGGTAGCTACCATGAGCAAACTTCTCGAAAATTTAAACGATCCTGCATCAATCCATAGGCTAAACCATGAGAAAACCCTATTAACACATGTGCTGAAAAGTCCCGGGCCTAACAAAGAAAACACGGTTTTTTTGGTTCAAAATTAGCTTTATTCGTCAACGTAATCTCCATCAAGAGCAACGCAATCATTCCAGCGCCGCTCTAACATTTCAATGCCACTTTTGTAGAACGATTTATCTTTTGCCTCAAAATAGGCCTCAGTTTCAGCCTTTCAACCTCTTCATTCGTGCGAAATTTCTTACCGGCGAGCATTTTTTTGAAGTCTGCGAACAGCCAGTAGTCACTGGGAGCCAAATCTGGCGAATACGGTGGATGTGGGAGCAATTCGAAGTTCAATTCATGTAGTTTTGCCATTGTTTTGATTGACTTATGACACGGTGCGTTGTCTTGACAAAACAAAATTTTTTTCTTTGCCATATGCGGTCGTTTCATTGCAATTTCGGCCTTCAAACGCTCTAATAACGCTATATAATATTCACTGTTGATGGTATTTCCTTTCTCAAGATAATCGATGAATATTACACCACGCACATCCCAAAATACCGAGGCCATAACCTTTCCAGCCGATTGTTGTGCTTTCGGGCGCTTTGGACGAGGTTCATCAGTTGCTGTCCACTCAGATGACGATTGTTTTGATACCGGAGTGAAGTGATGGATCCATGTTTCATCCATTGTCACATATCGACGCAAAAATTCCGGTTTGTTACGTCTAAACATGGCCAAACACTGCTCAGAATCATCAACACGTTCTTGTTTTTGGTCAACAGTGAGCAAACGCGGCACCCACTTTGAACAGAGCTTTCTCATAGTCAAATGCTCATGCAATATAAAACCAATACGTTCTTTTGATATCTTTACGATGTCAGCTAACTCACGCAACTTCACTTTTCGATCATTCAAAACGATTTTGTGGATTTTTTTGATGTTTTCTGGTGTTACCGCCTCATTTGGACGTCCACTGCGTTCTGCATCATCGGTGTTTCTACGACCACGTTTGAAGTCGGCGAACCAACGTTTTATTGTTGTTTCTGATGGAGCGGAGTCCCCGTAACACTTTTCAAGCCATTGCTTCGCTTGAACGGATTTTTTTCCCATCAAGAAGCAGTGTAAAACTAAAACACGAAATTGTTTTTGATCCATTGTTTTGAAAATAACAAAAGTAGCGTGACTCTTAGCAGAATAACTCACAAACTAATGAATAGAATATCATGAAATTTTAACAGCTGTCTTTTGAAGGTTAGTACTAACTGAGAGAAAGGTGACTGCAATAAAAATAGCGCCATCTATGTGTTAGGCCCGGGACTTTTCAGCCCATGTGTTTTTTCAGTTCCTACGCTCTCTATTGTTATCCGCCTGTTACTTCGAATCATCTCCTCCCCCGTCGAAGTGTTACATCTGTCGGAATCTGAATTGGATGGTCACTTCGCTCATCGTCAACAACTTTCGAACACCCTTGAGAGGATTTCTAGACCCAGTTATACACGGCTTTACGCGACAAACACCTTTTACTATCAACAGAAAACATTTTTCTTATAGATATCTTTTACAGAAAGTCCAAAGAAGAAAACGAACAACAGAACGCTGCTCTTCCACAGCACAGCTCTCGAGCACGTTCGCCATTTTAACACTGCTATTTTCAGCTATCCTACAGCAATTTGGGACTTATTTAGCGACTCCCCTTGGCAATCGAACTGAGAAATGTCTAAATGGTCATAAGATTAAGTCACGACGTTTAAATTTACGACGCCTCATTTACTTTGACATGTGAAAAGAAAGTGTAACGTTTTAAGGTGTGTACAAATTACAAGCGGTGCATCCATCTATTCGTATATTAAAACACGCGGCTCTACATAAATATTTTAAAATAAAAACACGGTGCCCATTACCGTTCGCCGTCCGTTCCGAGAATATTGGCTTCCTTATTTTAGGAATAACCGGCCCGGTTTAAAATTAAATTGCGACCTCGTAACACGTTTCGTTTTATTAAAGCGGGAATATTAAAACGTTTCATTTAATCACATTTTCTCCACCGACACTTAACGTTACGGTTTTCCGGTTTCGAGCGGTATAAAAAATATGAAGCGTCCTGACATAAATATGAATAAAGTGTGCGGTATATACGAACGAACGTTACGCCTGTTCTTGTTTAGGTTTTTACGTTCAACGTAGAAGAGCACTGATATTTAATTTTAATACACGTATGCATGCATATGTACGCAATCGGTTTTCGAAAGTTATGTTTGATGAAGGTAAAGGACGAGATTACTGTGGGAATATCCATTATGTCTATCTTAGCTTTTGACGAATGTAGAGATAATCTGTTAATCCTATTACTGTCCAGTAGCTTCACTGAGGTAAAGAATTAACAATTGTAGAACAAACATCTGCAATTAATTATAGCTTAACTATTTATATTTGTGCAAATATTGTTGAAAGAAATCAAACAGATTTTGTGCTCCTTCGATAGTTAGAATCATTTGGATTTTCTGTCTTCTTACGTACTCTTATTAAAAGATCGTATTTGACTAAACGAACACTTCCAGGTATGCGATAGGAATTTTACACCTGCCAGGCATTTGGCTACTTTCTGTATAGGACATGGTTTAAATGTCTTCCACCATATATCTGTTTATTAATGACATCTTTGATAGGGTTTACTGTGAAATTTTTATATGCGCATATGACACTCTAGTTTACTATTCACACCACTGATTCTTCTTTACCCCAGACTGATGTCGACCGAATTAAGGTATGGTCAAAAATAAACCAGCTATCGCTTAACATGTCGAGATGTACTACCGTAACTTTTACTACCCGTGCAAAACCTATTGTTTGTCATTACAATATTGACGCTGATCCAATTAGTTTGGTTGTAGATGCAATCTTCCTTCGTTACAGAGGTTTGAGCTAATATCAGTTATATACAGTTATACAACTAAGTTGTTTCGAAAATCCCGAAACTTCAAACGCCCGTATCTCTTAAACGGTTAGAGATATCGAAGCGTGCTAAAAAAATTCTTGTTCGGCGCGTAAAAATCTACCGGATAGGATGATAAAAACGGTAATTTTCGGACTTCGATATTTCACCGAAATTTCTCGACCGAATCTCCGTATCTCGGTTATGCGTTATCGCAGCGCGACCGTTCGGTGCTCATTTGAAAGATCTCGACGCGTACTTTCGAACGGCGCAAACCGGAATCCTCTATCTCTAACCGTTTAGCAGCTACGGCGCTTCAAAGTTTGGGAGTTAAGCATTTTTGGAAATTTTGAAACTTTAAACGCGATTTTCTCTTAAACGGTTGGAGATAGCGAGGCAAACTTTTTTTTATCGTAATCTACGCGAAAATACGCGTCTTTTTATATGTCACTCGACCCCATTCGGAGCTCCTTTAAGAAGTTGAGTTTTGCACCCGCTCAACTTTCAAACGTCCATATCTCCTAAACGGTTAGAGCTAGGGGGCTGAAATTTCTCAGGCGTAATACACCCATATATGGCCACGTTCCGGTAGGGTCAAAACCCCGAAATTCCGACCCTCGATTTTTCGGGTCGAAAAAATTTCATCGTTTTGGTCAGAAAAAAATGCGACGTTTCTGCTGCGCGTTAACGGGAAGAGTTAGACGTTCGCTTATCGGCGCGTCGTAGGATCCCTACGAGGGTTCTAAACAGGCGAAAGAAGGACGCCCTAGCTCAACGCGTTCCGACGCTACAGCGCTTTAAAGTTGGGATTTTTCTTCTCCCTTTTTCAACTTTGACGGGCCGTAGCTGCTAAACGGTTAGAGATAGGGCGTCCGGACCGGTCGCAATCGATTCCGCGGACATTTTTCTATCGGAAACCGTCAAACTCGTCCGTCCGAACGGCGTCGTTAACGCGCGACACGAGAAAACGTCGAAAGATGTCGTTTTCGGGGTCGATTTTTTCGCGTTTTTTCGAAGTCCCGAAACTTCAAACGCCCGTATCTCTTAAACGGTTAGAGATATCGAAGCGTGCTAAAAATTCTTGTTCGGCGCGTAAAAATCTACCGGATAGGATGATAAAAACGGTAATTTTCGGACTTCGATATTTCACCGAAATTTCTCGACCGAATCTCCGTATCTCGGTTATGCGTTATCGCAGCGCGACCGTTCGGTGCTCATTTGAAAGATCTCGACGCGTACTTTCGAACGGCGCAAACCGGAATCCTCTATCTCTAACCGTTTAGCAGCTACGGCGCTTCAAAGTTTGGGAGTTAAGCATTTTTGGAAATTTTGAAACTTTAAACGCGATTTTCTCTTAAACGGTTGGAGATAGCGAGGCAAACTTTTTTATCGTAATCTACGCGAAAATACGCGTCTTTTGATATGTCACTCGACCCCATTCGGAGCTCCTTTAAGAAGTTGAGTTTTGCACCCTCAACTTTCAAACGTCCATATCTCCTAAACGGTTAGAGCTAGGGGCTGAAATTTCTCAGGCGTAATACACCCATATATGGCCACGTTCCGGTAGGGTCAAAACCCCGAAATTCCGACCCTCGATTTTTCGGGTCGAAAAATTTCATCGTTTTGGTCAGAAAAATGCGACGTTTCTGCTGCGCGTTAACGGGAAGAGTTAGACGTTCGCTTATCGGCGCGTCGTAAGGATCCCTACGAGGGTTCTAAACAGGCGAAAGAAGGACGCCCTAGCTCAACGCGTTCCGACGCTACAGCGCTTTAAAGTTGGGATTTTTCTTCTCCTTTTCAACTTTGACGGGCCGTAGCTGCTAAACGGTTAGAGATAGGGCGTCCGGACCGGTCGCAATCGATTCCGCGGACATTTTTCTATCGGAAACCGTCTAAATCGTCCGTCCTAACGGCGTCTTTAACGCGCGACACGAGAAAACGTCTAAAGATGACGTTTTCGGGGTCGATTTTTTAGAGTTATTTCGAAGTCCTGAAACTTCAAACGCCCGTATCTCTTAAACGGTTAGAGATATCGAAGCGTGCTAAAAAATTCTTGTTCGGCGCGTAAAAATCTACCGGATAGGATGATAAAACGGTAATTTTCGGACTTCGATATTTCACCGAAATTTCTCGACCGAATCTCCGTATCTCGGTTATGCGTTATCGCAGCGCGACCGTTCGGTGCTCATTTGAAAGATCTCGACGCGTACTTTCGAACGGCGCAAACCGGAATCCTCTATCTCTAACCGTTTAGCAGCTACGGCGCTTCAAAGTTTGGGAGTTAAGCATTTTGGAAATTTTGAAACTTTAAACGCGATTTTCTCTTAAACGGTTGGAGATAGCGAGGCAAACTTTTTTATCGTAATCTACGCGAAAATACGCGTCTTTTGATATGTCACTCGACCCCATTCGGAGCTCCTTTAAGAAGTTGAGTTTTGCACCCCCTCAACTTTCAAACGTCCATATCTCCTAAACGGTTAGAGCTAGGGGGCTGAAATTTCTCAGGCGTAATACACCCATATATGGCCACGTTCCGGTAGGGTCGAAACCCCGAAATTCCGACCCTCGATTTTTCGGGTCGAAAAATTTCATCGTTTTGGTCAGAAAAAAATGCGACGTTTCTGCTGCGCGTTAACGGGAAGAGTTAGACGTTCGCTTATCGGCGCGTCGTAAGGATCCCTACGAGGGTTCTAAACAGGCGAAAGAAGGACGCCCTAGCTCAACGCGTTCCGACGCTACAGCGCTTTAAAGTTGGGATTTTTCTTCTCCCTTTTTCAACTTTGACGGGCCGTAGCTGCTAAACGGTTAGAGATAGGGCGTCCGGACCGGTCGCAATCGATTCCGCGGACATTTTCTATCGGAAACGGTCTAACTCGTCCGTCCGAACGGCGTCGTTAACGCGCGACACGAGAAAACGTCGAAAGATGTCGTTTTCGGGGTCGATTTTTCGCGTTTTTTCGAAGTCCCGAAACTTCAAACGCCCGTATCTCTTAAACGGTTAGAGATATCGAAGCGTGCTAAAAAATTCTTGTTCGGCGCGTAAAAATCTACCGGATAGGATGATAAAAACGGTAATTTTCGGACTTCGATATTTCACCGAAATTTCTCGACCGAATCTCCGTATCTCGGTTATGCGTTATCGCAGCGCGACCGTTCGGTGCTCATTTGAAAGATCTCGACGCGTACTTTCGAACGGCGCAAACCGGAATCCTCTATCTCTAACCGTTCAGCAGCTACGGCGCTTCAAAGTTTGGGAGTTAAGCATTTTTGGAAATTTTGAAACTTTAAACGCGATTTTCTCTTAAACGGTTGGAGATAGCGAGGCAAACTTTTTTATCGTAATCTACGCGAAAATACGCGTCTTTTGATATGTCACTCGACCCCATTCGGAGCTCCTTTAAGAAGTTGAGTTTTGCACCCTCAACTTTCAAACGTCCATATCTCCTAAACGGTTAGAGCTAGGGGCTGAAATTTCTCAGGCGTAATACACCCATATATGGCCACGTTCCGGTAGGGTCAAAACCCCGAAATTCCGACCCTCGATTTTTCGGGTCGAAAAAATTTCATCGTTTTGGTCAGAAAAATGCGACGTTTCTGCTGCGCGTTAACGGGAAGAGTTAGACGTTCGCTTATCGGCGCGTCGTAAGGATCCCTACGAGGGTTCTAAACAGGCGAAAGAAGGACGCCCTAGCTCAACGCGTTCCGACGCTACAGCGCTTTAAAGTTGGGATTTTTCTTCTCCTTTTCAACTTTGACGGGCCGTAGCTGCTAAACGGTTAGAGATAGGGCGTCCGGACCGGTCGCAATCGATTCCGCGGACATTTTTCTATCGGAAACGGTCTAACTCGTCCGTCCGAACGGCGTCGTTAACGCGCGACACGAGAAAACGTCGAAAGATGTCGTTTTCGGGGTCGATTTTTCGCGTTTCTTCGAAGTCCCGAAACTTCAAACGCCCGTATCTCTTAAACGGTTAGAGATATCGAAGCGTGCTAAAAATCTTGTTCGGCGCGTAAAAATCTACCGGATAGGATGATAAAACGGTAATTTTCGGACTTCGATATTTCACCGAAATTTCTCGACCGAATCTCCGTATCTCGGTTATGCGTTATCGCAGCGCGACCGTTCGGTGCTCATTTGAAAGATCTCGACGCGTACTTTCGAACGGCGCAAACCGGAATCCTCTATCTCTAACCGTTTAGCAGCTACGGCGCTTCAAAGTTTGGGAGTTAAGCATTTTTGGAAATTTTGAAACTTTAAACGCGATTTTCTCTTAAACGGTTGGAGATAGCGAGGCAAACTTTTTTTTATCGTAATCTACGCGAAAATACGCGTCTTTTGATATGTCACTCGACCCCATTCGGAGCTCCTTTAAGAAGTTGAGTTTTGCACCCCCTCAACTTTCAAACGTCCATATCTCCTAAACGGATAGAGCTAGGGGGCTGAAATTTCTCAGGCGTAATACACCCATATATGGCCACGTTCCGGTAGGGTCGAAACCCCGAAATTCCGACCCTCGATTTTTCGGGTCGAAAAAATTTCATCGTTTTGGTCAGAAAAATGCGACGTTTCTGCTGCGCGTTAACGGGAAGAGTTAGACGTTCGCTTATCGGCGCGTCGTAAGGATTCCTACGAGGGTTCTAAACAGGCGAAAGAAGGACGCCCTAGCTCAACGCGTTCCGACGCTACAGCGCTTTAAAGTTGGGATTTTTCTTCTCCCTTTTTCAACTTTGACGGGCCGTAGCTGCTAAACGGTTAGAGATAGGGCGTCCGGACCGGTCGCAATCGATTCCGCGGACATTTTTCTATCGGAAACCGTCTAACTCGTCCGTCCGAACGGCGTCGTTAACGCGCGACACTAGAAAACGTCGAAAGATGTCGTTTTCGGGGTCGATTTTTCGCGTTTTTTCGAAGTCCCGAAACTTCAAACGCCCGTATCTCTTAAACGGTTAGAGATATCGAAGCGTGCTAAAAAATTCTTGTTCGGCGCGTAAAAATCTACCGGATAGGATGATAAAACGGTAATTTTCGGACTTCGATATTTCACCGAAATTTCTCGACCGGATCTCCGTATCTCGGTTATGCGTTATCGCAGCGCGACCGTTCGGTGCTCATTTGAAAGATCTCGACGCGTACTTTCGAACGGCGCAAACCGGAATCCTCTATCTCTAACCGTTTAGCAGCTACGGCGCTTCAAAGTTTGGGAGTTAAGCATTTTTGGAAATTTTGAAACTTTAAACGCGATTTTCTCTTAAACGGTTGGAGATAGCGAGGCAAACTTTTTTATCGTAATCTACGCGAAAATACGCGTCTTTTGATATGTCACTCGACCCCATTCGGAGCTCCTTTAAGAAGTTGAGTTTTGCACCCCCTCAACTTTCAAACGTCCATATCTCCTAAACGGATAGAGCTAGGGGGCTGAAATTTCTCAGGCGTAATACACCCATATATGGCCACGTTCCGGTAGGGTCGAAACCCCGAAATTCCGACCCTCGATTTTTCGGGTCGAAAAAATTTCATCGTTTTGGTCAGAAAAAAATGCGACGTTTCTGCTGCGCGTTAACGGGAAGAGTTAGACGTTCGCTTATCGGCGCGTCGTAAGGATTCCTACGAGGGTTCTAAACAGGCGAAAGAAGGACGCCCTAGCTCAACGCGTTCCGACGCTACAGCGCTTTAAAGTTGGGATTTTTCTTCTCCCTTTTTCAACTTTGACGGGCCGTAGCTGCTAAACGGTTAGAGATAGGGCGTCCGGACCGGTCGCAATCGATTCCGCGGACATTTTTCTATCGGAAACCGTCCAACTCGTCCGTCCGAACGGCGTCGTTAACGCGCGACACGAGAAAACGTCGAAAGATGTCGTTTTCGGGGTCGATTTTTCGCGTTTTTTCGAAGTCCCGAAACTTCAAACGCCCGTATCTCTTAAACGGTTAGAGATATCGAAGCGTGCTAAAAAATTCTTGTTCGGCGCGTAAAAATCTACCGGATAGGATGATAAAAACGGTAATTTTCGGACTTCGATATTTCACCGAAATTTCTCGACCGAATCTCCGTATCTCGGTTATGCGTTATCGCAGCGCGACCGTTCGGTGCTCATTTGAAAGATCTCGACGCGTACTTTCGAACGGCGCAAACCGGAATCCTCTATCTCTAACCGTTTAGCAGCTACGGCGCTTCAAAGTTTGGGAGTTAAGCATTTTTGGAAATTTTGAAACTTTAAACGCGATTTTCTCTTAAACGGTTGGAGATAGCGAGGCAAACTTTTTTTTATCGTAATCTACGCGAAAATACGCGTCTTTTGATATGTCACTCGACCCCATTCGGAGCTCCTTTAAGAAGTTGAGTTTTGCACCCCCTCAACTTTCAAACGTCCATATCTCCTAAACGGATAGAGCTAGGGCGCTGAAATTTCTCAGGCGTAATACACCCATATATGGCCACGTTCCGGTAGGGTCGAAACCCCGAAATTCCGACCCTCGATTTTTCGGGTCGAAAAAATTTCATCGTTTTGGTCAGAAAAATGCGACGTTTCTGCTGCGCGTTAACGGGAAGAGTTAGACGTTCGCTTATCGGCGCGTCGTAAGGATTCCTACGAGGGTTCTAAACAGGCGAAAGAAGGACGCCCTAGCTCAACGCGTTCCGACGCTACAGCGCTTTAAAGTTGGGATTTTTCTTCTCCCTTTTTCAACTTTGACGGGCCGTAGCTGCTAAACGGTTAGAGATAGGGCGTCCGGACCGGTCGCAATCGATTCCGCGGACATTTTTCTATCGGAAACCGTCTAACTCGTCCGTCCGAACGGCGTCGTTAACGCGCGACACGAGAAAACGTCGAAAGATGTCGTTTTCGGGGTCGATTTTTTCGCGTTTTTTCGAAGTCCCGAAACTTCAAACGCCCGTATCTCTTAAACGGTTAGAGATATCGAAGCGTGCTAAAAAAATTCTTGTTCGGCGCGTAAAAATCTACCGGATAGGATGATAAAACGGTAATTTTCGGACTTCGATATTTCACCGAAATTTCTAGACCGGATCTCCGTATCTCGGTTATGCGTTATCGCAGCGCGACCGTTCGGTGCTCATTTGAAAGATCTCGACGCGTACTTTCGAACGGCGCAAACCGGAATCCTCTATCTCTAACCGTTTAGCAGCTACGGCGCTTCAAAGTTTGGGAGTTAAGGATTTTTTGAAATTTTGAAACTTTAAACGCGATTTTCTCTTAAACGGTTGGAGATAGCGAGGCAAACTTTTTTATCGTAATCTACGCGAAAATACGCGTCTTTTGATATGTCACTCGACCCCATTCGGAGCTCCTTTAAGAAGTTGAGTTTTGCACCCTCAACTTTCAAACGTCCATATCTCCTAAACGGTTAGGGCTAGGGGGCTGAAATTTCTCAGGCGTAATACACCCATATATGGCCACGTTCCGGTAGGGTCAAAACCCCGAAATTCCGAGCCTCGATTTTTCGGGTCGAAAAAATTTCATCGTTTTGGTCAGAAAAAAATGCGACGTTTCTGCTGCGCGTTAACGGGAAGAGTTAGACGTTCGCTTATCGGCGCGTCGTAAGGATCCCTACGAGGGTTCTAAACAGGCGAAAGAAGGACGCCCTAGCTCAACGCGTTCCGACGCTACAGCGCTTTAAAGTTGGGATTTTTCTTCTCCCTTTTTCAACTTTGACGGGCCGTAGCTGCTAAACGGTTAGAGATAGGGCGTCCGGACCGGTCGCAATTGATTCCGCGGACATTTTTCTATCGGAAACGGTCTAACTCGTCCGTCCGAACGGCGTCGTTAACGCGCGACACGAGAAAACGTCGAAAGATGTCGTTTTCGGGGTCGATTTTTCGCGTTTTTTCGAAGTCCTGAAACTTCAAACGCCCGTATCTCTTAAACGGTTAGAGATATCGAAGCGTGCTAAAAAATTCTTGTTCGGCGCGTAAAAATCTACCGGATAGGATGATAAAACGGTAATTTTCGGACTTCGATATTTCACCGAAATTTCTCGACCGAATCTCCGTATCTCGGTTATGCGTTATCGCAGCGCGACCGTTCGGTGCTCATTTGAAAGATCTCGACGCGTACTTTCGAACGGCGCAAACCGTAATCCTCTATCTCTAACCGTTTAGCAGCTACGGCGCTTCAAAGTTTGGGAGTTAAGCATTTTTGGAAATTTTGAAACTTTAAACGCGATTTTCTCTTAAACGGTTGGAGATAGCGAGGCAAACTTTTTTATCGTAATCTACGCGAAAATACGCGTCTTTTGATATGTCACTCGACCCCATTCGGAGCTCCTTTAAGAAGTTGAGTTTTGCACCCTCAACTTTCAAACGTCCATATCTCCTAAACGGATAGAGCTAGGGGCTGAAATTTCTCAGGCGTAATACACCCATATATGGCCACGTTCCGGTAGGGTCGAAACCCCGAAATTCCGACCCTCGATTTTTCGGGTCGAAAAATTTCATCGTTTTGGTCAGAAAAAAATGCGACGTTTCTGCTGCGCGTTAACGGGAAGAGTTAGACGTTCGCTTATCGGCGCGTCGTAAGGACTCCTACGAGGGTTCTAAACAGGCGAAAGAAGGACGCCCTAGCTCAACGCGTTCCGACGCTACAGCGCTTTAAAGTTGGGATTTTTCTTCTCCCTTTTCAACTTTGACGGGCCGTAGCTGCTAAACGGTTAGAGATAGGGCGTCCGGACCGGTCGCAATCGATTCCGCGGACATTTTTCTATCGGAAACCGTCTAACTCGTCCGTCCGAACGGCGTCGTTAACGCGCGACACGAGAAAACGTCGAAAGATGTCGTTTTCGGGGTCGATTTTTTCGCGTTTTTTCGAAGTCCCGAAACTTCAAACGCCCGTATCTCTTAAACGGTTAGAGATATCGAAGCGTGCTAAAAATTCTTGTTCGGCGCGTAAAAATCTACCGGATAGGATGATAAAAACGGTAATTTTCGGACTTCGATATTTCACCGAAATTTCTCGACCGGATCTCCGTATCTCGGTTATGCGTTATCGCAGCGCGACCGTTCGGTGCTCATTTGAAAGATCTCGACGCGTACTTTCGAACGGCGCAAACCGGAATCCTCTATCTCTAACCGTTTAGCAGCTACGGCGCTTCAAAGTTTGGGAGTTAAGCATTTTTGGAAATTTTGAAACTTTAAACGCGATTTTCTCTTAAACGGTTGGAGATAGCGAGACAAACTTTTTTTTATCGTAATCTACGCGAAAATACGCGTCTTTGGATATGTCACTCGACCCCATTCGGAGCTCCTTTAAGAAGTTGAGTTTTGCACCCTCAACTTTCAAACGTCCATATCTCCTAAACGGTTAGAGCTAGGGGCTGAAATTTCTCAGGCGTAATACACCCATATATGGCCACGTTCCGGTAGGGTCAAAACCCCGAAATTCCGACCCTCGATTTTTCGGGTCGAAAAAATTTCATCGTTTTGGTCAGAAAAATGCGACGTTTCTGCTGCGCGTTAACGGGAAGAGTTAGACGTTCGCTTATCGGCGCGTCGTAAGGATCCCTACGAGGGTTCTAAACAGGCGAAAGAAGGACGCCCTAGCTCAACGCGTTCCGACGCTACAGCGCTTTAAAGTTGGGATTTTTCTTCTCCTTTTCAACTTTGACGGGCCGTAGCTGCTAAACGGTTAGAGATAGGGCGTCCGGACCGGTCGCAATCGATTCCGCGGACATTTTTCTATCGGAAACCGTCTAACTCGTCCGTCCGAACGGCGTCGTTAACGCGCGACACGAGAAAACGTCGAAAGATGTCGTTTTCGGGGTCGATTTTTTCGCGTTTTTTCGAAGTCCCGAAACTTCAAACGCCCGTATCTCTTAAACGGTTAGAGATATCGAAGCGTGCTAAAAAAATTCTTGTTCGGCGCGTAAAAATCTACCGGATAGGATGATAAAAACGGTAATTTTCGGACTTCGATATTTCACCGAAATTTCTCGACCGGATCTCCGTATCTCGGTTATGCGTTATCGCAGCGCGACCGTTCGGTGCTCATTTGAAAGATCTCGACGCGTACTTTCGAACGGCGCAAACCGGAATCCTCTATCTCTAACCGTTTAGCAGCTACGGCGCTTCAAAGTTTGGGAGTTAAGCATTTTGGAAATTTTGAAACTTTAAACGCGATTTTCTCTTAAACGGTTGGAGATAGCGAGACAAACTTTTTTTTATCGTAATCTACGCGAAAATACGCGTCTTTTGATATGTCACTCGACCCCATTCGGAGCTCCTTTAAGAAGTTGAGTTTTGCACCCCCTCAACTTTCAAACGTCCATATCTCCTAAACGGTTAGAGCTAGGGGCTGAAATTTCTCAAGCGTAATACACCCATATATGGCCACGTTCCGGTAGGGCCAAAACCCCGAAATTCCGACCCTCGATTTTTCGGGTCGAAAAATTTCATCGTTTTGGTCAGAAAAAAATGCGACGTTTCTGCTGCGCGTTAACGGGAAGAGTTAGACGTTCGCTTATCGGCGCGTCGTAAGGATCCCTACGAGGGTTCTAAACAGGCGAAAGAAGGACGCCCTAGCTCAACGCGTTCCGACGCTACAGCGCTTTAAAGTTGGGATTTTTCTTCTCCTTTTTCAACTTTGACGGGCCGTAGCTGCTAAACGGTTAGAGATAGGGCGTCCGGACCGGTCGCAATCGATTCCGCGGACATTTTTCTATCGGAAACGGTCTAACTCGTCCGTCCGAACGGCGTCGTTAACGCGCGACACGAGAAAACGTCGAAAGATGTCGTTTTCGGGGTCGATTTTTCGCGTTTTTTCGAAGTCCCGAAACTTCAAACGCCCGTATCTCTTAAACGGTTAGAGATATCGAAGCGTGCTAAAAAAATTCTTGTTCGGCGCGTAAAAATCTACCGGATAGGATGATAAAACGGTAATTTTCGGACTTCGATATTTCACCGAAATTTCTCGACCGAATCTCCGTATCTCGGTTATGCGTTATCGCAGCGCGACCGTTCGGTGCTCATTTGAAAGATCTCGACGCGTACTTTCGAACGGTGCAAACCGGAATCCTCTATCTCTAACCGTTTAGCAGCTACGGCGCTTCAAAGTTTGGGAGTTAAGCATTTTTGGAAATTTTGAAACTTTAAACGCGATTTTCTCTTAAACGGTTGGAGATAGCGAGGCAAACTTTTTTTTATCGTAATCTACGCGAAAATACGCGTCTTTTTATATGTCACTCGACCCCATTCGGAGCTCCTTTAAGAAGTTGAGTTTTGCACCCGCTCAACTTTCAAACGTCCATATCTCCTAAACGGATAGAGCTAGGGGCTGAAATTTCTCAGGCGTAATACACCCATATATGGCCACGTTCCGGTAGGGTCGAAACCCCGAAATTCCGACCCTCGATTTTTCGGGTCGAAAAAATTTCATCGTTTTGGTCAGAAAAAAATGCGACGTTTCTGCTGCGCGTTAACGGGAAGAGTTAGACGTTCGCTTATCGGCGCGTCGTAAGGATCCCTACGAGGGTTCTAAACAGGCGAAAGAAGGACGCCCTAGCTCAACGCGTTCCGACGCTACAGCGCTTTAAAGTTGGGATTTTTCTCCTCCCTTTTTCAACTTTGACGGGCCGTAGCTGCTAAACGGTTAGAGATAGGGCGTCCGGACCGGTCGCAATCGATTCCGCGGACATTTTTCTATCGGAAACGGTCTAACTCGTCCGTCCGAACGGCGTCGTTAACGCGCGACACGAGAAAACGTCGAAAGATGTCGTTTTCGGGGTCGATTTTTTCGCGTTTTTTCGAAGTCCCGAAACTTCAAACGCCCGTATCTCTTAAACGGTTAGAGATATCGAAGCGTGCTAAAAAAATTCTTGTTCGGCCCGTAAAAATCTACCGGATAGGATGATAAAAACGGTAATTTTCGGACTTCGATATTTCACCGAAATTTCTCGACCGAATCTCCGTATCTCGGTTATGCGTTATCGCAGCGCGACCGTTCGGTGCTCATTTGAAAGATCTCGACGCGTACTTTCGAACGGTGCAAACCGGAATCCTCTATCTCTAACCGTTTAGCAGCTACGGCGCTTCAAAGTTTGGGAGTTAAGCATTTTTGGAAATTTTGAAACTTTAAACGCGATTTTCTCTTAAACGGTTGGAGATAGCGAGGCAAACTTTTTTTTATCGTAATCTACGCGAAAATACGCGTCTTCTGATATGTCACTCGACCCCATTCGGAGCTCCTTTAAGAAGTTGAGTTTTGCACCCCCTCAACTTTCAAACGTCCATATCTCCTAAACGGATAGAGCTAGGGGGCTGAAATTTCTCAGGCGTAATACACCCATATATGGCCACGTTCCGGTAGGGTCGAAACCCCGAAATTCCGACCCTCGATTTTTCGGGTCGAAAAATTTCATCGTTTTGGTCAGAAAATGCGACGTTTCTGCTGCGCGTTAACGGGAAGAGTTAGACGTTCGCTTATCGGCGCGTCGTAAGGATTCCTACGAGGGTTCTAAACAGGCGAAAGAAGGACGCCCTAGCTCAACGCGTTCCGACGCTACAGCGCTTTAAAGTTGGGATTTTTCTTCTCCTTTTTCAACTTTGACGGGCCGTAGCTGCTAAACGGTTAGAGATAGGGCGTCCGGACCGGTCGCAATCGATTCCGCGGACATTTTTCTATCGGAAACCGTCTAACTCGTCCGTCCGAACGGCGTCGTTAACGCGCGACACGAGAAAACGTCGAAAGATGTCGTTTTCGGGGTCGATTTTTCGCGTTTTTTCGAAGTCCCGAAACTTCAAACGCCCGTATCTCTTAAACGGTTAGAGATATCGAAGCGTGCTAAAAAATTCTTGTTCGGCGCGTAAAAATCTACCGGATAGGATGATAAAACGGTAATTTTCGGACTTCGATATTTCACCGAAATTTCTCGACCGGATCTCCGTATCTCGGTTATGCGTTATCGCAGCGCGACCGTTCGGTGCTCATTTGAAAGATCTCGACGCGTACTTTCGAACGGCGCAAACCGGAATCCTCTATCTCTAACCGTTTAGCAGCTACGGCGCTTCAAAGTTTGGGAGTTAAGCATTTTTGGAAATTTTGAAACTTTAAACGCGATTTTCTCTTAAACGGTTGGAGATAGCGAGACAAACTTTTTTTTATCGTAATCTACGCGAAAATACGCGTCTTTTGATATGTCACTCGACCCCATTCGGAGCTCCTTTAAGAAGTTGAGTTTTGCACCCCCTCAACTTTCAAACGTCCATATCTCCTAAACGGTTAGAGCTAGGGGGCTGAAATTTCTCAGGCGTAATACACCCATATATGGCCACGTTCCGGTAGGGTCAAAACCCCGAAATTCCGACCCTCGATTTTTCGGGTCGAAAAAATTTCATCGTTTTGGTCAGAAAAAAATGCGACGTTTCTGCTGCGCGTTAACGGGAAGAGTTAGACGTTCGCTTATCGGCGCGTCGTAAGGATCTCCTACGAGGGTTCTAAACAGGCGAAAGAAGGACGCCCTAGCTCAACGCGTTCCGACGCTACAGCGCTTTAAAGTTGGGATTTTTCTTCTCCCTTTTTCAACTTTGACGGGCCGTAGCTGCTAAACGGTTAGAGATAGGGCGTCCGGACCGGTCGCAATCGATTCCGCGGACATTTTTCTATCGGAAACGGTCTAACTCGTCCGTCCGAACGGCGTCGTTAACGCGCGACACGAGAAAACGTCGAAAGATGTCGTTTTCGGGGTCGATTTTTTCGCGTTTTTTCGAAGTCCTGAAACTTCAAACGCCCGTATCTCTTAAACGGTTAGAGATATCGAAGCGTGCTAAAAATTCTTGTTCGGCGCGTAAAAATCTACCGGATAGGATGATAAAAACGGTAATTTTCGGACTTCGATATTTTACCGAAATTTCTCGACCGAATCTCCGTATCTCGGTTATGAGTTATCGCAGCGCGACCGTTCGGTGCTCATTTGAAAGATCTCGACGCGTACTTTCGAACGGCGCAAACCGGAATCCTCTATCTCTAACCGTTTAGCAGCTACGGCGCTTCAAAGTTTGGGAGTTAAGCATTTTGGAAATTTTGAAACTTTAAACGCGATTTTCTCTTAAACGGTTGGAGATAGCGAGGCAAACTTTTTTTTATCGTAATCTACGCGAAAATACGCGTCTTTTGATATGTCACTCGACCCCATTCGGAGCTCCTTTAAGAAGTTGAGTTTTGCACCCCCTCAACTTTCAAACGTCCATATCTCCTAAACGGATAGAGCTAGGGGGCTGAAATTTCTCAGGCGTAATACACCCATATATGGCCACGTTCCGGTAGGGTCGAAACCCCGAAATTCCGACCCTCGATTTTTCGGGTCGAAAAAATTTCATCGTTTTGGTCAGAAAAAAATGCGACGTTTCTGCTGCGCGTTAACGGGAAGAGTTAGACGTTCGCTTATCGGCGCGTCGTAAGGATCCCTACGAGGGTTCTAAACAGGCGAAAGAAGGACGCCCTAGCTCAACGCGTTCCGACGCTACAGCGCTTTAAAGTTGGGATTTTTCTCCTCCCTTTTTCAACTTTGACGGGCCGTAGCTGCTAAACGGTTAGAGATAGGGCGTCCGGACCGGTCGCAATCGATTCCGCGGACATTTTTCTATCGGAAACGGTCTAACTCGTCCGTCCGAACGGCGTCGTTAACGCGCGACACGAGAAAACGTCGAAAGATGTCGTTTTCGGGGTCGATTTTTTCGCGTTTTTTCGAAGTCCCGAAACTTCAAACGCCCGTATCTCTTAATCGGTTAGAGATATCGAAGCGTGCTAAAAAATTCTTGTTCGGCGCGTAAAAATCTACCGGATAGGATGATAAAACGGTAATTTTCGGACTTCGATATTTCACCGAAATTTCTCGACCGAATCTCCGTATCTCGGTTATGCGTTATCGCAGCGCGACCGTTCGGTGCTCATTTGAAAGATCTCGACGCGTACTTTCGAACGGCGCAAACCGGAATCCTCTATCTCTAACCGTTTAGCAGCTACGGCGCTTCAAAATTTGGGAGTTAAGCATTTTGGAAATTTTGAAACTTTAAACGCGATTTTCTCTTAAACGGTTGGAGATAGCGAGGCAAACTTTTTTATCGTAATCTACGCGAAAATACGCGTCTTTTGATATGTCACTCGACCCCATTCGGAGCTCCTTTAAGAAGTTGAGTTTTGCACCCTCAACTTTCAAACGTCCATATCTCCTAAACGGTTAGAGCTAGGGGCTGAAATTTCTCAGGCGTAATACACCCATATATGGCCACGTTCCGGTAGGGTCAAAACCCCGAAATTCCGACCCTCGATTTTTCGGGTCGAAAAAATTTCATCGTTTTGGTCAGAAAAATGCGACGTTTCTGCTGCGCGTTAACGGGAAGAGTTAGACGTTCGCTTATCGGCGCGTCGTAAGGATTCCTACGAGGGTTCTAAACAGGCGAAAGAAGGCCCTAGCTCAACGCGTTCCGACGCTACAGCGTTTCAAAGTTGGGATTCTTTTTCTCTCTTTTTCAACTTTGACGGGCCGTAGCTGCTAAACGGTTAGAGATAGGGCGTCCAGAGCGGTCGCAATCGATTCCGCGGACATATTTCTATCGGAAACCGTCTAATTCGTCCGTCCGAACGGCGTCGTTAACGCGCGACACGAGAAAACGTCGAAAGATGTCGTTTTCGGGGTCGATTTTTTCGCGTTTTTTCGAAGTCCCGAAACTTCAAACGCCCGTATCTCTTAAACGGTTAGAGATATCGAAGCGTGCTAAAAAAATTCTTGTTCGGCGCGTAAAAATCTACCGGATAGGATGATAAAAACGGTAATTTTCGGACTTCGATATTTCACCGAAATTTCTCGACCGAATCTCCGTATCTCGGTTATGCGTTATCGCAGCGCGACCGTTCGGTGCTCATTTGAAAGATCTCGACGCGTACTTTCGAGCAGCGCAAACCGGAATCCTCTATCTCTAACCGTTTAGCAGCTACGGCGCTTCAAAGTTTGGGAGTTAAGCATTTTTGGAAATTTTGAAACTTTAAACGCGATTTTTTCTTAAACGGTTGGAGATAGCGAGGCAAACTTTTTTATCGTAATCTACGCGAAAATACGCGTCTTTTGATATGTCACTCGACCCCATTCGGAGCTCCTTTAAGAAGTTGAGTTTTGCACCCTCAACTTTCAAACGTCCATATCTCCTAAACGGTTAGAGCTAGGGGGCTGAAATTTCTCAGGCGTAATACACCCATATATGGCCACGTTCCGGTAGGGTCAAAACCCCGAAATTCCGACCCTCGATTTTTCGGGTCGAAAAAATTTCATCGTTTTGGTCAGAAAAAAATGCGACGTTTCTGCTGCGCGTTAACGGGAAGAGTTAGACGTTCGCTTATCGGCGCGTCGTAAGGATCCCTACGAGGGTTCTAAACAGGCGAAAGAAGGACGCCCTAGCTCAACGCGTTCCGACGCTACAGCGCTTTAAAGTTGGGATTTTTCTTCTCCTTTTCAACTTTGACGGGCCGTAGCTGCTAAACGGTTAGAGATAGGGCGTCCGGACCGGTCGCAATCGATTCCGCGGACATTTTTCTATCGGAAACGGTCTAACTCGTCCGTCCGAACGGCGTCGTTAACGCGCGACACGAGAAAACGTCGAAAGATGTCGTTTTCGGGGTCGATTTTTTCGCGTTTTTTCGAAGTCCCGAAACTTCAAACGCCCGTATCTCTTAAACGGTTAGAGATATCGAAGCGTGCTAAAAAATTCTTGTTCGGCGCGTAAAAATCTACCGGATAGGATGATAAAAACGGTAATTTTCGGACTTCGATATTTCACCGAAATTTCTCGACCGAATCTCCGTATCTCGGTTATGCGTTATCGCAGCGCGACCGTTCGGTGCTCATTTGAAAGATCTCGACGCGTACTTTCGAACGGCGCAAACCGGAATCCTCTATCTCTAACCGTTTAGCAGCTACGGCGCTTCAAAGTTTGGGAGTTAAGCATTTTTGGAAATTTTGAAACTTTAAACGCGATTTTCTCTTAAACGGTTGGAGATAGCGAGGCAAACTTTTTTATCGTAATCTACGCGAAAATACGCGTCTTTTGATATGTCACTCGACCCCATTCGGAGCTCCTTTAAGAAGTTGAGTTTTGCACCCTCAACTTTCAAACGTCCATATCTCCTAAACGGTTAGAGCTAGGGGCTGAAATTTCTCAGGCGTAATACACCCATATATGGCCACGTTCCGGTAGGGTCAAAACCCCGAAATTCCGACCCTCGATTTTTCGGGTCGAAAAAATTTCATCGTTTTGGTCAGAAAAATGCGACGTTTCTGCTGCGCGTTAACGGGAAGAGTTAGACGTTCGCTTATCGGCGCGTCGTAAGGATCCCTACGAGGGTTCTAAACAGGCGAAAGAAGGACGCCCTAGCTCAACGCGTTCCGACGCTACAGCGCTTTAAAGTTGGGATTTTTCTTCTCCCTTTTTCAACTTTGACGGGCCGTAGCTGCTAAACGGTTAGAGATAGGGCGTCCGGACCGGTCGCAATCGATTCCGCGGACATTTTTCTATCGGAAACCGTCTAACTCGTCCGTCCGAACGGCGTCGTTAACGCGCGACACGAGAAAACGTCGAAAGATGTCGTTTTCGGGGTCGATTTTTTCGCGTTTTTTCGAAGTCCCGAAACTTCAAACGCCCGTATCTCTTAAACGGTTAGAGATATCGAAGCGTGCTAAAAAATTCTTGTTCGGCGCGTAAAAATCTACCGGATAGGATGATAAAACGGTAATTTTCGGACTTCGATATTTCACCGAAATTTCTCGACCGAATCTCCGTATCTCGGTTATGCGTTATCGCAGCGCGACCGTTCGGTGCTCATTTGAAAGATCTCGACGCGTACTTTCGAACGGCGCAAACCGGAATCCTCTATCTCTAACCGTTTAGCAGCTACGGCGCTTCAAAGTTTGGGAGTTAAGCATTTTTGGAAATTTTGAAACTTTAAACGCGATTTTCTCTTAAACGGTTGGAGATAGCGAGGCAAACTTTTTTATCGTAATCTACGCGAAAATACGCGTCTTTTGATATGTCACTCGACCCCATTCGGAGCTCCTTTAAGAAGTTGAGTTTTGCACCCTCAACTTTCAAACGTCCATATCTCCTAAACGGTTAGAGCTAGGGGGCTGAAATTTCTCAGGCGTAATACACCCATATATGGCCACGTTCCGGTAGGGTCAAAACCCCGAAATTCCGACCCTCGATTTTTCGGGTCGAAAAAATTTCATCGTTTTGGTCAGAAAAAAATGCGACGTTTCTGCTGCGCGTTAACGGGAAGAGTTAGACGTTCGCTTATCGGCGCGTCGTAAGGATCCCTACGAGGGTTCTAAACAGGCGAAAGAAGGACGCCCTAGCTCAACGCGTTCCGACGCTACAGCGCTTTAAAGTTGGGATTTTTCTTCTCCCTTTTTCAACTTTGACGGGCCGTAGCTGCTAAACGGTTAGAGATAGGGCGTCCGGACCGGTCGCAATCGATTCCGCGGACATTTTTCTATCGGAAACGGTCTAACTCGTCCGTCCGAACGGCGTCGTTAACGCGCGACACGAGAAAACGTCGAAAGATGTCGTTTTCGGGGTCGATTTTTTCGCGTTTTTTCGAAGTCCCGAAACTTCAAACGCCCGTATCTCTTAAACGGTTAGAGATATCGAAGCGTGCTAAAAAAATTCTTGTTCGGCGCGTAAAAATCTACCGGATAGGATGATAAAAACGGTAATTTTCGGACTTCGATATTTCACCGAAATTTCTCGACCGAATCTCCGTATCTCGGTTATGCGTTATCGCAGCGCGACCGTTCGGTGCTCATTTGAAAGATCTCGACGCGTACTTTCGAACGGCGCAAACCGGAATCCTCTATCTCTAACCGTTTAGCAGCTACGGCGCTTCAAAGTTTGGGAGTTAAGCATTTTTGGAAATTTTGAAACTTTAAACGCGATTTTCTCTTAAACGGTTGGAGATAGCGAGGCAAACTTTTTTATCGTAATCTACGCGAAAATACGCGTCTTTTGATATGTCACTCGACCCCATTCGGAGCTCCTTTAAGAAGTTGAGTTTTGCACCCCTCAACTTTCAAACGTCCATATCTCCTAAACGGTTAGAGCTAGGGGCTGAAATTTCTCAGGCGTAATACACCCATATATGGCCACGTTCCGGTAGGGTCGAAACCCCGAAATTCCGACCCTCGATTTTTCGGGTCGAAAAAATTTCATCGTTTTGGTCAGAAAAAAATGCGACGTTTCTGCTGCGCGGTAACGGGACGAGTTAGACGTTCGCTTATCGGCGCGTCGTAAGGATCCCTACGAGGGTTCTAAACAGGCGAAAGAAGGACGCCCTAGCTCAACGCGTTCCGACGCTACAGCGCTTTAAAGTTGGGATTTTTCTTCTCCTTTTTCAACTTTGACGGGCCGTAGCTGCTAAACGGTTAGAGATAGGGCGTCCGGACCGGTCGCAATCGATTCCGCGGACATTTTTCTATCGGAAACCGTCTAACTCGTCCGTCCGAACGGCGTCGTTAACGCGCGACACGAGAAAACGTCGAAAGATGTCGTTTTCGGGGTCGATTTTTCGCGTTTTTTCGAAGTCCCGAAACTTCAAACGCCCGTATCTCTTAAACGGTTAGAGATATCGAAGCGTGCTAAAAAATTCTTGTTCGGCGCGTAAAAATCTACCGGATAGGATGATAAAAACGGTAATTTTCGGACTTCGATATTTCACCGAAATTTCTCGACCGAATCTCCGTATCTCGGTTATGCGTTATCGCAGCGCGACCGTTCGGTGCTCATTTGAAAGATCTCGACGCGTACTTTCGAACGGCGCAAACCGGAATCCTCTATCTCTAACCG
Source organism: Trypoxylus dichotomus (assembly GCA_023509865.1). Classification (NCBI taxonomy): domain Eukaryota; kingdom Metazoa; phylum Arthropoda; class Insecta; order Coleoptera; family Scarabaeidae; genus Trypoxylus; species Trypoxylus dichotomus. The sequence goes on from CM042081.1 coordinate 46,125,547, forward strand.
TTTAGCAGCTACGGCGCTTCAAAGTTTGGGAGTTAAGCATTTTTGGAAATTTTGAAACTTTAAACGCGATTTTCTCTTAAACGGTTGGAGATAGCGAGGCAAACTTTTTTATCGTAATCTACGCGAAAATACGCGTCTTTTGATATGTCACTCGACCCCATTCGGAGCTCCTTTAAGAAGTTGAGTTTTGCACCCCCTCAACTTTCAAACGTCCATATCTCCTAAACGGTTAGGGCTAGGGGGCTGAAATTTCTCAGGCGTAATACACCCATATATGGCCACGTTCCGGTAGGGTCGAAACCCCGAAATTCCGACCCTCGATTTTTCGGGTCGAAAAAATTTCATCGTTTTGGTCAGAAAAAAATGCGACGTTTCTGCTGCGCGTTAACGGGAAGAGTTAGACGTTCGCTTATCGGCGCGTCGTAAGGATCCCTACGAGGGTTCTAAACAGGCGAAAGAAGGACGCCCTAGCTCAACGCGTTCCGACGCTACAGCGCTTTAAAGTTGGGATTTTTCTTCTCCCCTTTTCAACTTTGACGGGCCGTAGCTGCTAAACGGTTAGAGATAGGGCGTCCGGACCGGTCGCAATCGATTCCGCGGACATTTTTCTATCGGAAACCGTCTAACTCGTCCGTCCGAACGGCGTCGTTAACGCGCGACACGAGAAAACGTCGAAAGATGTCGTTTTCGGGGTCGATTTTTCGCGTTTTTTCGAAGTCCCGAAACTTCAAACGCCCGTATCTCTTAAACGGTTAGAGATATCGAAGCGTGCTAAAAAATTCTTGTTCGGCGCGTAAAAATCTACCGGATAGGATGATAAAAACGGTAATTTTCGGACTTCGATATTTCACCGAAATTTCTCGACCGAATCTCCGTATCTCGGTTATGCGTTATCGCAGCGCGACCGTTCGGTGCTCATTTGAAAGATCTCGACGCGTACTTTCGAACGGCGCAAACCGGAATCCTCTATCTCTAACCGTTTAGCAGCTACGGCGCTTCAAAGTTTGGGAGTTAAGCATTTTTGGAAATTTTGAAACTTTAAACGCGATTTTCTCTTAAACGGTTGGAGATAGCGAGGCAAACTTTTTTATCGTAATCTACGCGAAAATACGCGTCTTTTGATATGTCACTCGACCCCATTCGGAGCTCCTTTAAGAAGTTGAGTTTTGCACCCCTCAACTTTCAAACGTCCATATCTCCTAAACGGTTAGAGCTAGGGGCTGAAATTTCTCAGGCGTAATACACCCATATATGGCCACGTTCCGGTAGGGTCAAAACCCCGAAATTCCGACCCTCGATTTTTCGGGTCGAAAAATTTCATCGTTTTGGTCAGAAAAAAATGCGACGTTTCTGCTGCGCGTTAACGGGAAGAGTTAGACGTTCGCTTATCGGCGCGTCGTAAGGATCCCTACGAGGGTTCTAAACAGGCGAAAGAAGGACGCCCTAGCTCAACGCGTTCCGACGCTACAGCGCTTTAAAGTTGGGATTTTTCTTCTCCTTTTTCAACTTTGACGGGCCGTAGCTGCTAAACGGTTAGAGATAGGGCGTCCGGACCGGTCGCAATCGATTCCGCGGACATTTTTCTATCGGAAACCGTCTAACTCGTCCGTCCGAACGGCGTCGTTAACGCGCGACACGAGAAAACGTCGAAAGATGTCGTTTTCGGGGTCGATTTTTTCGCGTTTTTTCGAAGTCCCGAAACTTCAAACGCCCGTATCTCTTAAACGGTTAGAGATATCGAAGCGTGCTAAAAAATTCTTGTTCGGCGCGTAAAAATCTACCGGATAGGATGATAAAAACGGTAATTTTCGGACTTCGATATTTCACCGAAATTTCTCGACCGAATCTCCGTATCTCGGTTATGCGTTATCGCAGCGCGACCGTTCGGTGCTCATTTGAAAGATCTCGACGCGTACTTTCGAACGGCGCAAACCGGAATCCTCTATCTCTAACCGTTTAGCAGCTACGGCGCTTCAAAGTTTGGGAGTTAAGCATTTTTGGAAATTTTGAAACTTTAAACGCGATTTTCTCTTAAACGGTTGGAGATAGCGAGGCAAACTTTTTTATCGTAATCTACGCGAAAATACGCGTCTTTTGATATGTCACTCGACCCCATTCGGAGCTCCTTTAAGAAGTTGAGTTTTGCACCCTCAACTTTCAAACGTCCATATCTCCTAAACGGTTAGAGCTAGGGGCTGAAATTTCTCAGGCGTAATACACCCATATATGGCCACGTTCCGGTAGGGTCAAAACCCCGAAATTCCGACCCTCGATTTTTCGGGTCGAAAAAATTTCATCGTTTTGGTCAGAAAAAAATGCGACGTTTCTGCTGCGCGTTAGCGGGAAGAGTTAGACGTTCGCTTATCGGCGCGTCGTAAGGATCCTACGAGGGTTCTAAACAGGCGAAAGAAGGACGCCCTAGCTCAACGCGTTCCGACGCTACAGCGCTTTAAAGTTGGGATTTTTCTTCTCCTTTTTCAACTTTGACGGGCCGTAGCTGCTAAACGGTTAGAGATAGGGCGTCCGGACCGGTCGCAATCGATTCCGCGGACATTTTTCTATCGGAAACCGTCTAACTCGTCCGTCCGAACGGCGTCGTTAACGCGCGACACGAGAAAACGTCGAAAGATGTCGTTTTCGGGGTCGATTTTTTCGCGTTTTTCGAAGTCCCGAAACTTCAAACGCCCGTATCTCTTAAACGGTTAGAGATATCGAAGCGTGCTAAAAATTCTTGTTCGGCGCGTAAAAATCTACCGGATAGGATGATAAAACGGTAATTTTCGGACTTCGATATTTCACCGAAATTTCTCGACCGAATCTCCGTATCTCGGTTATGCGTTATCGCAGCGCGACCGTTCGGTGCTCATTTGAAAGATCTCGACGCGTACTTTCGAACGGCGCAAACCGGAATCCTCTATCTCTAACCGTTTAGCAGCTACGGCGCTTCAAAGTTTGGGAGTTAAGCATTTTTGGAAATTTTGAAACTTTAAACGCGATTTTCTCTTAAACGGTTGGAGATAGCGAGGCAAACTTTTTTATCGTAATCTACGCGAAAATACGCGTCTTTTGATATGTCACTCGACCCCATTCGGAGCTCCTTTAAGAAGTTGAGTTTTGCACCCCTCAACTTTCAAACGTCCATATCTCCTAAACGGTTAGAGCTAGGGGCTGAAATTTCTCAGGCGTAATACACCCATATATGGCCACGTTCCGGTAGGGTCAAAACCCCGAAATTCCGACCCTCGATTTTTCGGGTCGAAAAAATTTCATCGTTTTGGTCAGAAAAATGCGACGTTTCTGCTGCGCGTTAACGGGAAGAGTTAGACGTTCGCTTATCGGCGCGTCGTAAGGATCCCTACGAGGGTTCTAAACAGGCGAAAGAAGGACGCCCTAGCTCAACGCGTTCCGACGCTACAGCGCTTTAAAGTTGGGATTTTTCTTCTCCTTTTCAACTTTGACGGGCCGTAGCTGCTAAACGGTTAGAGATAGGGCGTCCGGACCGGTCGCAATCGATTCCGCGGACATTTTTCTATCGGAAACCGTCTAACTCGTCCGTCCGAACGGCGTCGTTAACGCGCGACACGAGAAAACGTCGAAAGATGTCGTTTTCGGGGTCGATTTTTTCGCGTTTTTCGAAGTCCCGAAACTTCAAACGCCCGTATCTCTTAAACGGTTAGAGATATCGAAGCGTGCTAAAAATTCTTGTTCGGCGCGTAAAAATCTACCGGATAGGATGATAAAAACGGTAATTTTCGGACTTCGATATTTCACCGAAATTTCTCGACCGAATCTCCGTATCTCGGTTATGCGTTATCGCAGCGCGACCGTTCGGTGCTCATTTGAAAGATCTCGACGCGTACTTTCGAACGGCGCAAACCGGAATCCTCTATCTCTAACCGTTTAGCAGCTACGGCGCTTCAAAGTTTGGGAGTTAAGCATTTTTGGAAATTTTGAAACTTTAAACGCGATTTTCTCTTAAACGGTTGGAGATAGCGAGGCAAACTTTTTTATCGTAATCTACGCGAAAATACGCGTCTTTTGATATGTCACTCGACCCCATTCGGAGCTCCTTTAAGAAGTTGAGTTTTGCACCCCCTCAACTTTCAAACGTCCATATCTCCTAAACGGTTAGAGCTAGGGGGCTGAAATTTCTCAGGCGTAATACACCCATATATGGCCACGTTCCGGTAGGGTCAAAACCCCGAAATTCCGACCCTCGATTTTTCGGGTCGAAAAAATTTCATCGTTTTGGTCAGAAAAAAATGCGACGTTTCTGCTGCGCGTTAACGGGAAGAGTTAGACGTTCGCTTATCGGCGCGTCGTAAGGATCCCTACGAGGGTTCTAAACAGGCGAAAGAAGGACGCCCTAGCTCAACGCGTTCCGACGCTACAGCGCTTTAAAGTTGGGATTTTTCTTCTCCCTTTTTCAACTTTGACGGGCCGTAGCTGCTAAACGGTTAGAGATAGGGCGTCCGGACCGGTCGCAATCGATTCCGCGGACATTTTTCTATCGGAAACCGTCTAACTCGTCCGTCCGAACGGCGTCGTTAACGCGCGACACGAGAAAACGTCGAAAGATGTCGTTTTCGGGGTCGATTTTTGCGCGTTTTTTCGAAGTCCCGAAACTTCAAACGCCCGTATCTCTTAAACGGTTAGAGATATCGAAGCGTGCTAAAAAAATTCTTGTTCGGCGCGTAAAAATCTACCGGATAGGATGATAAAAACGGTAATTTTCGGACTTCGATATTTCACCGAAATTTCTCGACCGAATCTCCGTATCTCGGTTATGCGTTATCGCAGCGCGACCGTTCGGTGCTCATTTGAAAGATCTCGACGCGTACTTTCGAACGGCGCAAACCGGAATCCTCTATCTCTAACCGTTTAGCAGCTACGGCGCTTCAAAGTTTGGGAGTTAAGCATTTTTGGAAATTTTGAAACTTTAAACGCGATTTTCTCTTAAACGGTTGGAGATAGCGAGGCAAACTTTTTTTTATCGTAATCTACGCGAAAATACGCGTCTTTTGATATGTCACTCGACCCCATTCGGAGCTCCTTTAAGAAGTTGAGTTTTGCACCCCCTCAACTTTCAAACGTCCATATCTCCTAAACGGTTAGAGCTAGGGGGCTGAAATTTCTCAGGCGTAATACACCCATATATGGCCACGTTCCGGTAGGGTCAAAACCCCGAAATTCCGACCCTCGATTTTTCGGGTCGAAAAAATTTCATCGTTTTGGTCAGAAAAAAATGCGACGTTTCTGCTGCGCGTTAACGGGAAGAGTTAGACGTTCGCTTATCGGCGCGTCGTAAGGATCCCTACGAGGGTTCTAAACAGGCGAAAGAAGGACGCCCTAGCTCAACGCGTTCCGACGCTACAGCGCTTTAAAGTTGGGATTTTTCTTCTCCCTTTTTCAACTTTGACGGGCCGTAGCTGCTAAACGGTTAGAGATAGGGCGTCCGGACCGGTCGCAATCGATTCCGCGGACATTTTTCTATCGGAAACCGTCTAACTCGTCCGTCCGAACGGCGTCGTTAACGCGCGACACGAGAAAACGTCGAAAGATGTCGTTTTCGGGGTCGATTTTTTCGCGTTTTTTCGAAGTCCCGAAACTTCAAACGCCCGTATCTCTTAAACGGTTAGAGATATCGAAGCGTGCTAAAAAAATTCTTGTTCGGCGCGTAAAAATCTACCGGATAGGATGATAAAAACGGTAATTTTCGGACTTCGATATTTCACCGAAATTTCTCGACCGAATCTCCGTATCTCGGTTATGCGTTATCGCAGCGCGACCGTTCGGTGCTCATTTGAAAGATCTCGACGCGTACTTTCGAACGGCGCAAACCGGAATCCTCTATCTCTAACCGTTTAGCAGCTACGGCGCTTCAAAGTTTGGGAGTTAAGCATTTTTGGAAATTTTGAAACTTTAAACGCGATTTTCTCTTAAACGGCTGGAGATAGCGAGGCAAACTTTTTTATCGTAATCTACGCGAAAATACGCGTCTTTTGATATGTCACTCGACCCCATTCGGAGCTCCTTTAAGAAGTTGAGTTTTGCACCCCCTCAACTTTCAAACGTCCATATCTCCTAAACGGATAGAGCTAGGGGCTGAAATGTCTCAGGCGTAATACACCCATATATGGCCACGTTCCGGTAGGGTCAAAACCCCGAAATTCCGACCCTCGATTTTTCGGGTCGAAAAAATTTCATCGTTTTGGTCAGAAAAAAATGCGACGTTTCTGCTGCGCGTTAACGGGAAGAGTTAGACGTTCGCTTATCGGCGCGTCGTAAGGATCCCTACGAGGGTTCTAAACAGGCGAAAGAAGGACGCCCTAGCTCAACGCGTTCCGACGCTACAGCGCTTTAAAGTTGGGATTTTTCTTCTCCTTTTTCAACTTTGACGGGCCGTAGCTGCTAAACGGTTAGAGATAGGGCGTCCGGACCGGTCGCAATCGATTCCGCGGACATTTTTCTATCGGAAACCGTCTAACTCGTCCGTCCGAACGGCGTCGTTAACGCGCGACACGAGAAAACGTCGAAAGATGTCGTTTTCGGGGTCGATTTTTTCGCGTTTTTTCGAAGTCCCGAAACTTCAAACGCCCGTATCTCTTAAACGGTTAGAGATATCGAAGCGTGCTAAAAAATTCTTGTTCGGCGCGTAAAAATCTACCGGATAGGATGATAAAACGGTAATTTTCGGACTTCGATATTTCACCGAAATTTCTCGACCGAATCTCCGTATCTCGGTTATGCGTTATCGCAGCGCGACCGTTCGGTGCTCATTTGAAAGATCTCGACGCGTACTTTCGAACGGCGCAAACCGGAATCCTCTATCTCTAACCGTTTAGCAGCTACGGCGCTTCAAAGTTTGGGAGTTAAGCATTTTTGGAAATTTTGGAAACTTTAAACGCGATTTTCTCTTAAACGGTTGGAGATAGCGAGGCAAACTTTTTTATCGTAATCTACGCGAAAATACGCGTCTTTTGATATGTCACTCGACCCCATTCGGAGCTCCTTTAAGAAGTTGAGTTTTGCACCCCTCAACTTTCAAACGTCCATATCTCCTAAACGGTTAGAGCTAGGGGCTGAAATTTCTCAGGCGTAATACACCCATATATGGCCACGTTCCGGTAGGGTCAAAACCCCGAAATTCCGACCCTCGATTTTTCGGGTCGAAAAAATTTCATCGTTTTGGTCAGAAAAATGCGACGTTTCTGCTGCGCGTTAACGGGAAGAGTTAGACGTTCGCTTATCGGCGCGTCGTAAGGATCCCTACGAGGGTTCTAAACAGGCGAAAGAAGGACGCCCTAGCTCAACGCGTTCCGACGCTACAGCGCTTTAAAGTTGGGATTTTTCTTCTCCTTTTCAACTTTGACGGGCCGTAGCTGCTAAACGGTTAGAGATAGGGCGTCCGGACCGGTCGCAATCGATTCCGCGGACATTTTTCTATCGGAAACCGTCTAACTCGTCCGTCCGAACGGCGTCGTTAACGCGCGACACGAGAAAACGTCGAAAGATGTCGTTTTCGGGGTCGATTTTTTCGCGTTTTTTCGAAGTCCCGAAACTTCAAACGCCCGTATCTCTTAAACGGTTAGAGATATCGAAGCGTGCTAAAAAATTCTTGTTCGGCGCGTAAAAATCTACCGGATAGGATGATAAAACGGTAATTTTCGGACTTCGATATTTCACCGAAATTTCTCGACCGAATCTCCGTATCTCGGTTATGCGTTATCGCAGCGCGACCGTTCGGTGCTCATTTGAAAGATCTCGACGCGTACTTTCGAACGGCGCAAACCGGAATCCTCTATCTATAACCGTTTAGCAGCTACGGCGCTTCAAAGTTTGGGAGTTAAGCATTTTTTGGAAATTTTGAAACTTTAAACGCGATTTTCTCTTAAACGGTTGGAGATAGCGAGGCAAACTTTTTTATCGTAATCTACGCGAAAATACGCGTCTTTTGATATGTCACTCGACCCCATTCGGAGCTCCTTTAAGAAGTTGAGTTTTGCACCCTCAACTTTCAAACGTCCATATCTCCTAAACGGTTAGAGCTAGGGGGCTGAAATTTCTCAGGCGTAATACACCCATATATGGCCACGTTCCGGTAGGGTCAAAACCCCGAAATTCCGACCCTCGATTTTTCGGGTCGAAAAAATTTCATCGTTTTGGTCAGAAAAAAATGCGACGTTTCTGCTGCGCGTTAACGGGAAGAGTTAGACGTTCGCTTATCGGCGCGTCGTAAGGATCCCTACGAGGGTTCTAAACAGGCGAAAGAAGGACGCCCTAGCTCAACGCGTTCCGACGCTACAGCGCTTTAAAGTTGGGATTTTTCTTCTCCCTTTTTCAACTTTGACGGGCCGTAGCTGCTAAACGGTTAGAGATAGGGCGTCCGGACCGGTCGCAATCGATTCCGCGGACATTTTTCTATCGGAAACCGTCTAACTCGTCCGTCCGAACGGCGTCGTTAACGCGCGACACGAGAAAACGTCGAAAGATGTCGTTTTCGGGGTCGATTTTTTCGCGTTTTTTCGAAGTCCCGAAACTTCAAACGCCCGTATCTCGTAAACGGTTAGAGATATCGAAGCGTGCTAAAAATTCTTGTTCGGCGCGTAAAAATCTACCGGATAGGATGATAAAACGGTAATTTTCGGACTTCGATATTTCACCGAAATTTCTCGACCGAATCTCCGTATCTCGGTTATGCGTTATCGCAGCGCGACCGTTCAGTGCTAATTTGAAAGATCTCGACGCGTACTTTCGAACGGCGCAAACCGGAATCCTCTATCTCTAACCGTTTAGCAGCTACGGCGCTTCAAAGTTTGGGAGTTAAGCATTTTTGGAAATTTTGAAACTTTAAACGCGATTTTCTCTTAAACGGTTGGAGATAGCGAGGCAAACTTTTTTATCGTAATCTACGCGAAAATACGCGTCTTTTGATATGTCACTCGACCCCATTCGGAGCTCCTTTAAGAAGTTGAGTTTTGCACCCCTCAACTTTCAAACGTCCATATCTCCTAAACGGTTAGAGCTAGGGGCTGAAATTTCTCAGGCGTAATACACCCATATATGGCCACGTTCCGGTAGGGTCAAAACCCCGAAATTCCGACCCTCGATTTTTCGGGTCGAAAAAATTTCATCGTTTTGGTCAGAAAAATGCGACGTTTCTGCTGCGCGTTAACGGGAAGAGTTAGACGTTCGCTTATCGGCGCGTCGTAAGGATCCCTACGAGGGTTCTAAACAGACGAAAGAAGGACGCCCTAGCTCAACGCGTTCCGACGCTACAGCGCTTTAAAGTTGGGATTTTTCTTCTCCTTTTTCAACTTTGACGGGCCGTAGCTGCTAAACGGTTAGAGATAGGGCGTCCGGACCGGTCGCAATCGATTCCGCGGACATTTTTCTATCGGAAACCGTCAAACTCGTCCGTCCGAACGGCGTCGTTAACGCGCGACACGAGAAAACGTCGAAAGATGTCGTTTTCGGGGTCGATTTTTCGCGTTTTTTCGAAGTCCTGAAACTTCAAACGCCCGTATCTCTTAAACGGTTAGAGATATCGAAGCGTGCTAAAAAATTCTTGTTCGGCGCGTAAAAATCTACCGGATAGGATGATAAAACGGTAATTTTCGGACTTCGATATTTCACCGAAATTTCTCGACCGAATCTCCGTATCTCGGTTATGCGTTATCGCAGCGCGACCGTTCGGTGCTCATTTGAAAGATCTCGACGCGTACTTTCGAACGGCGCAAACCGGAATCCTCTATCTCTAACCGTTTAGCAGCTACGGCGCTTCAAAGTTTGGGAGTTAAGCATTTTTGGAAATTTTGAAACTTTAAACGCGATTTTCTCTTAAACGGCTGGAGATAGCGAGGCAAACTTTTTTTTATCGTAATCTACGCGAAAATACGCGTCTTTTGATATGTCACTCGACCCCATTCGGAGCTCCTTTAAGAAGTTGAGTTTTGCACCCCCTCAACTTTCAAACGTCCATATCTCCTAAACGGTTAGAGCTAGGGGGCTGAAATTTCTCAGGCGTAATACACCCATATATGGCCACGTTCCGGTAGGGTCAAAACCCCGAAATTCCGACCCTCGATTTTTCGGGTCGAAAAAATTTCATCGTTTTGGTCAGAAAAAAATGCGACGTTTCTGCTGCGCGTTAACGGGAAGAGTTAGACGTTCGCTTATCGGCGCGTCGTAAGGATCCCTACGAGGGTTCTAAACAGGCGAAAGAAGGACGCCCTAGCTCAACGCGTTCCGACGCTACAGCGCTTTAAAGTTGGGATTTTTCTTCTCCCTTTTTCAACTTTGACGGGCCGTAGCTGCTAAACGGTTAGAGATAGGGCGTCCGGACCGGTCGCAATCGATTCCGCGGACATTTTTCTATCGGAAACCGTCTAACTCGTCCGTCCGAACGGCGTCGTTAACGCGCGACACGAGAAAACGTCGAAAGATGTCGTTTTCGGGGTCGATTTTTCGCGTTTTTTCGAAGTCCTGAAACTTCAAACGCCCGTATCTCTTAAACGGTTAGAGATATCGAAGCGTGCTAAAAAATTCTTGTTCGGCGCGTAAAAATCTACCGGATAGGATGATAAAAACGGTAATTTTCGGACTTCGATATTTCACCGAAATTTCTCGACCGAATCTCCGTATCTCGGTTATGCGTTATCGCAGCGCGACCGTTCGGTGCTCATTTGAAAGATCTCGACGCGTACTTTCGAACGGCGCAAACCGGAATCCTCTATCTCTAACCGTTTAGCAGCTACGGCGCTTCAAAGTTTGGGAGTTAAGCATTTTTGGAAATTTTGAAACTTTAAACGCGATTTTCTCTTAAACGGCTGGAGATAGCGAGGCAAACTTTTTTATCGTAATCTACGCGAAAATACGCGTCTTTTGATATGTCACTCGACCCCATTCGGAGCTCCTTTAAGAAGTTGAGTTTTGCACCCTCAACTTTCAAACGTCCATATCTCCTAAACGGTTAGAGCTAGGGGCTGAAATTTCTCAGGCGTAATACACCCATATATGGCCACGTTCCGGTAGGGTCGAAACCCCGAAATTCCGACCCTCGATTTTTCGGGTCGAAAAAATTTCATCGTTTTGGTCAGAAAAAAATGCGACGTTTCTGCTGCGCGTTAACGGGAAGAGTTAGACGTTCGCTTATCGGCGCGTCGTAAGGATCCCTACGAGGGTTCTAAACAGGCGAAAGAAGGACGCCCTAGCTCAACGCGTTCCGACGCTACAGCGCTTTAAAGTTGGGATTTTTCTTCTCCTTTTCAACTTTGACGGGCCGTAGCTGCTAAACGGTTAGAGATAGGGCGTCCGGACCGGTCGCAATCGATTCCGCGGACATTTTTCTATCGGAAACCGTCTAACTCGTCCGTCCGAACGGCGTCGTTAACGCGCGACACGAGAAAACGTCGAAAGATGTCGTTTTCGGGGTCGATTTTTTCGCGTTTTTTCGAAGTCCCGAAACTTCAAACGCCCGTATCTCTTAAACGGTTAGAGATATCGAAGCGTGCTAAAAAAATTCTTGTTCGGCGCGTAAAAATCTACCGGATAGGATGATAAAAACGGTAATTTTCGGACTTCGATATTTCACCGAAATTTCTCGACCGAATCTCCGTATCTCGGTTATGCGTTATCGCAGCGCGACCGTTCGGTGCTCATTTGAAAGATCTCGACGCGTACTTTCGAACGGCGCAAACCGGAATCCTCTATCTCTAACCGTTTAGCAGCTACGGCGCTTCAAAGTTTGGGAGTTAAGCATTTTTGGAAATTTTGAAACTTTAAACGCGATTTTCTCTTAAACGGTTGGAGATAGCGAGGCAAACTTTTTTTTATCGTAATCTACGCGAAAATACGCGTCTTTTGATATGTCACTCGACCCCATTCGGAGCTCCTTTAAGAAGTTGAGTTTTGCACCCTCAACTTTCAAACGTCCATATCTCCTAAACGGTTAGAGCTAGGGGCTGAAATTCCTCAGGCGTAATACACCCATATATGGCCAGGTTCCGGTAGGGTCAAAACCCCGAAATTCCGACCCTCGATTTTTCGGGTCGAAAAAATTTCATCGTTTTGGTCAGAAAAAAATGCGACGTTTCTGCTGCGCGTTAACGGGAAGAGTTAGACGTTCGCTTATCGGCGCGTCGTAAGGATCCCTACGAGGGTTCTAAACAGGCGAAAGAAGGACGCCCTAGCTCAACGCGTTCCGACGCTACAGCGCTTTAAAGTTGGGATTTTTCTTCTCCTTTTCAACTTTGACGGGCCGTAGCTGCTAAACGGTTAGAGATAGGGCGTCCGGACCGGTCGCAATCGATTCCGCGGACATTTTTCTATCGGAAACCGTCTAACTCGTCCGTCCGAACGGCGTCGTTAACGCGCGACACGAGAAAACGTCGAAAGATGTCGTTTTCGGGGTCGATTTTTTCGCGTTTTTTCGAAGTCCCGAAACTTCAAACGCCCGTATCTCTTAAACGGTTAGAGATATCGAAGCGTGCTAAAAAAATTCTTGTTCGGCGCGTAAAAATCTACCGGATAGGATGATAAAAACGGTAATTTTCGAACTTCGATATTTCACCGAAATTTCTCGACCGAATCTCCGTATCTCGGTTATGCGTTATCGCAGCGCGACCGTTCGGTGCTCATTTGAAAGATCTCGACGCGTACTTTCGAACGGCGCAAACCGGAATCCTCTATCTCTAACCGTTTAGCAGCTACGGCGCTTCAAAGTTTGGGAGTTAAGCATTTTTGGAAATTTTGAAACTTTAAACGCGATTTTCTCTTAAACGGTTGGAGATAGCGAGGCAAACTTTTTTATCGTAATCTACGCGAAAATACGCGTCTTTTGATATGTCACTCGACCCCATTCGGAGCTCCTTTAAGAAGTTGAGTTTTGCACCCCCTCAACTTTCAAACGTCCATATCTCCTAAACGGTTAGAGCTAGGGGGCTGAAATTTCTCAGGCGTAATACACCCATATATGGCCAGGTTCCGGTAGGGTCAAAACCCCGAAATTCCGACCCTCGATTTTTCGGGTCGAAAAAATTTCATCGTTTTGGTCAGAAAAAAATGCGACGTTTCTGCTGCGCGTTAACGGGAAGAGTTAGACGTTCGCTTATCGGCGCGTCGTAAGGATCCCTACGAGGGTTCTAAACAGGCGAAAGAAGGACGCCCTAGCTCAACGCGTTCCGACGCTACAGCGCTTTAAAGTTGGGATTTTTCTTCTCCTTTTCAACTTTGACGGGCCGTAGCTGCTAAACGGTTAGAGATAGGGCGTCCGGACCGGTCGCAATCGATTCCGCGGACATTTTTCTATCGGAAACCGTCTAACTCGTCCGTCCGAACGGCGTCGTTAACGCGCGACACGAGAAAACGTCGAAAGATGTCGTTTTCGGGGTCGATTTTTCGCGTTTTTTCGAAGTCCCGAAACTTCAAACGCCCGTATCTCTTAAACGGTTAGAGATATCGAAGCGTGCTAAAAAATTCTTGTTCGGCGCGTAAAAATCTACCGGATAGGATGATAAAACGGTAATTTTCGGACTTCGATATTTCACCGAAATTTCTCGACCGAATCTCCGTATCTCGGTTATGCGTTATCGCAGCGCGACCGTTCGGTGCTCATTTGAAAGATCTCGACGCGTACTTTCGAACGGCGCAAACCGGAATCCTCTATCTCTAACCGTTTAGCAGCTACGGCGCTTCAAAGTTTGGGAGTTAAGCATTTTTGGAAATTTTGAAACTTTAAACGCGATTTTCTCTTAAACGGTTGGAGATAGCGAGGCAAACTTTTTTATCGTAATCTACGCGAAAATACGCGTCTTTTGATATGTCACTCGACCCCATTCGGAGCTCCTTTAAGAAGTTGAGTTTGCACCCCTCAACTTTCAAACGTCCATATCTCCTAAACGGTTAGAGCTAGGGGCTGAAATTTCTCAGGCGTAATACACCCATATATGGCCAGGTTCCGGTAGGGTCAAAACCCCGAAATTCCGACCCTCGATTTTTCGGGTCGAAAAAATTTCATCGTTTTGGTCAGAAAAAAATGCGACGTTTCTGCTGCGCGTTAACGGGAAGAGTTAGACGTTCGCTTATCGGCGCGTCGTAAGGATCCCTACGAGGGTTCTAAACAGGCGAAAGAAGGACGCCCTAGCTCAACGCGTTCCGACGCTACAGCGCTTTAAAGTTGGGATTTTTCTTCTCCCTTTTTCAACTTTGACGGGCCGTAGCTGCTAAACGGTTAGAGATAGGGCGTCCGGACCGGTCGCAATCGATTCCGCGGACATTTTTCTATCGGAAACCGTCTAACTCGTCCGTCAGAACGGCGTCGTTAACGCGCGACACGAGAAAACGTCGAAAGATGTCGTTTTCGGGGTCGATTTTTTCGCGTTTTTTCGAAGTGCCGAAACTTCAAACGCCCGTATCTCTTAAACGGTTAGAGATATCGAAGCGTGCTAAAAAAATTCTTGTTCGGCGCGTAAAAATCTACCGGATAGGATGATAAAAACGGTAATTTTCGAACTTCGATATTTCACCGAAATTTCTCGACCGAATCTCCGTATCTCGGTTATGCGTTATCGCAGCGCGACCGTTCAGTGCTAATTTGAAAGATCTCGACGCGTACTTTCGAACGGCGCAAACCGGAATCCTCTATCTCTAACCGTTTAGCAGCTACGGCGCTTCAAAGTTTGGGAGTTAAGCATTTTTGGAAATTTTGAAACTTTAAACGCGATTTTCTCTTAAACGGTTGGAGATAGCGAGGCAAACTTTTTTTTATCGTAATCTACGCGAAAATACGCGTCTTTTGATATGTCACTCGACCCCATTCGGAGCTCCTTTAAGAAGTTGAGTTTGCACCCCTCAACTTTCAAACGTCCATATCTCCTAAACGGTTAGAGCTAGGGGGCTGAAATTTCTCAGGCGTAATACACCCATATATGGCCACGTTCCGGTAGGGTCGAAACCCCGAAATTCCGACCCTCGATTTTTCGGGTCGAAAAAATTTCATCGTTTTGGTCAGAAAAAAATGCGACGTTTCTGCTGCGCGTTAACGGGAAGAGTTAGACGTTCGCTTATCGGCGCGTCGTAAGGATCCCTACGAGGGTTCTAAACAGGCGAAAGAAGGACGCCCTAGCTCAACGCGTTCCGACGCTACAGCGCTTTAAAGTTGGGATTTTTCTTCTCCCTTTTCAACTTTGACGGGCCGTAGCTGCTAAACGGTTAGAGATAGGGCGTCCGGACCGGTCGCAATCGATTCCGCGGACATTTTTCTATCGGAAACCGTCTAAACTCGTCCGTCCGAACGGCGTCGTTAACGCGCGACACGAGAAAACGTCGAAAGATGTCGTTTTCGGGGTCGATTTTTCGCGTTTTTTCGAAGTCCCGAAACTTCAAACGCCCGTATCTCTTAAACGGTTAGAGATATCGAAGCGTGCTAAAAAATTCTTGTTCGGCGCGTAAAAATCTACCGGATAGGATGATAAAAACGGTAATTTTCGGACTTCGATATTTCACCGAAATTTCTCGACCGAATCTCCGTATCTCGGTTATGCGTTATCGCAGCGCGACCGTTCGGTGCTCATTTGAAAGATCTCGACGCGTACTTTCGAACGGCGCAAACCGGAATCCTCTATCTCTAACCGTTTAGCAGCTACGGCGCTTCAAAGTTTGGGAGTTAAGCATTTTTGGAAATTTTGAAACTTTAAACGCGATTTTCTCTTAAACGGTTCGAGATAGCGAGGCAAACTTTTTTATCGTAATCTACGCGAAAATACGCGTCTTTTGATATGTCACTCGACCCCATTCGGAGCTCCTTTAAGAAGTTGAGTTTTGCACCCTCAACTTTCAAACGTCCATATCTCCTAAACGGTTAGAGCTAGGGGCTGAAATTTCTCAGGCGTAATACACCCATATATGGCCACGTTCCGGTAGGGTCAAAACCCCGAAATTCCGACCCTCGATTTTTCGGGTCGAAAAAATTTCATCGTTTTGGTCAGAAAAAAATGCGACGTTTCTGCTGCGCGTTAACGGGAAGAGTTAGACGTTCGCTTATCGGCGCGTCGTAAGGATCCCTACGAGGGTTCTAAACAGGCGAAAGAAGGACGCCCTAGCTCAACGCGTTCCGACGCTACAGTGCTTTAAAGTTGGGATTTTTCTTCTCCCTTTTTCAACTTTGACGGGCCGTAGCTGCTAAACGGTTAGAGATAGGGCGTCCGGACCGGTCGCAATCGATTCCGCGGACATTTTTCTATCGGAAACCGTCTAACTCGTCCGTCCGAACGGCGTCGTTAACGCGCGACACGAGAAAACGTCGAAAGATGTCGTTTTCGGGGTCGATTTTTTCGCGTTTTTT
The DNA here is from genome assembly GCA_023509865.1 of Trypoxylus dichotomus. NCBI lineage: Eukaryota > Metazoa > Arthropoda > Insecta > Coleoptera > Scarabaeidae > Trypoxylus > Trypoxylus dichotomus. The sequence continues at coordinate 46,141,889 of CM042081.1, forward strand.
CGAAGTCCCGAAACTTCAAACGCCCGTATCTCTTAAACGGTTAGAGATATCGAAGCGTGCTAAAAAAATTCTTGTTCGGCGCGTAAAAATCTACCGGATAGGATGATAAAAACGGTAATTTTCGGACTTCGATATTTCACCGAAATTTCTCGACCGAATCTCCGTATCTCGGTTATGCGTTATCGCAGCGCGACCGTTCGGTGCTCATTTGAAAGATCTCGACGCGTACTTTCGAACGGCGCAAACCGGAATCCTCTATCTCTAACCGTTTAGCAGCTACGGCGCTTCAAAGTTTGGGAGTTAAGCATTTTTGGAAATTTTGAAACTTTAAACGCGATTTTCTCTTAAACGGTTGGAGATAGCGAGGCAAACTTTTTTTTTATCGTAATCTACGCGAAAATACGCGTCTTTTGATATGTCACTCGACCCCATTCGGAGCTCCTTTAAGAAGTTGAGTTTTGCACCCCCTCAACTTTCAAACGTCCATATCTCCTAAACGGTTAGAGCTAGGGGGCTGAAATTTCTCAGGCGTAATACACCCATATATGGCCACGTTCCGGTAGGGTCAAAACCCCGAAATTCCGACCCTCGATTTTTCGGGTCGAAAAAATTTCATCGTTTTGGTCAGAAAAAAATGCGACGTTTCTGCTGCGCGTTAACGGGAAGAGTTAGACGTTCGCTTATCGGCGCGTCGTAAGGATCCCTACGAGGGTTCTAAACAGGCGAAAGAAGGACGCCCTAGCTCAACGCGTTCCGACGCTACAGCGCTTTAAAGTTGGGATTTTTCTTCTCCCTTTTTCAACTTTGACGGGCCGTAGCTGCTAAACGGTTAGAGATAGGGCGTCCGGACCGGTCGCAATCGATTCCGCGGACATTTTTCTATCGGAAACCGTCTAACTCGTCCGTCCGAACGGCGTCGTTAACGCGCGACACGAGAAAACGTCGAAAGATGTCGTTTTCGGGGTCGATTTTTCGCGTTTTTCGAAGTCCTGAAACTTCAAACGCCCGTATCTCTTAAACGGTTAGAGATATCGAAGCGTGCTAAAAAATTCTTGTTCGGCGCGTAAAAATCTACCGGATAGGATGATAAAACGGTAATTTTCGGACTTCGATATTTCACCGAAATTTCTCGACCGAATCTCCGTATCTCGGTTATGCGTTATCGCAGCGCGACCGTTCGGTGCTCATTTGAAAGATCTCGACGCGTACTTTCGAACGGCGCAAACCGGAATCCTCTATCTCTAACCGTTTAGCAGCTACGGCGCTTCAAAGTTTGGGAGTTAAGCATTTTTGGAAATTTTGAAACTTTAAACGCGATTTTCTCTTAAACGGCTGGAGATAGCGAGGCAAACTTTTTTATCGTAATCTACGCGAAAATACGCGTCTTTTGATATGTCACTCGACCCCATTCGGAGCTCCTTTAAGAAGTTGAGTTTTGCACCCTCAACTTTCAAACGTCCATATCTCCTAAACGGTTAGAGCTAGGGGCTGAAATTTCTCAGGCGTAATACACCCATATATGGCCACGTTCCGGTAGGGTCAAAACCCCGAAATTCCGACCCTCGATTTTTCGGGTCGAAAAAATTTCATCGTTTTGGTCAGAAAAATGCGACGTTTCTGCTGCGCGTTAACGGGAAGAGTTAGACGTTCGCTTATCGGCGCGTCGTAAGGATCCTACGAGGGTTCTAAACAGGCGAAAGAAGGACGCCCTAGCTCAACGCGTTCCGACGCTACAGCGCTTTAAAGTTGGGATTTTTCTTCTCCTTTTTCAACTTTGACGGGCCGTAGCTGCTAAACGGTTAGAGATAGGGCGTCCGGACCGGTCGCAATCGATTCCGCGGACATTTTTCTATCGGAAACCGTCTAACTCGTCCGTCAGAACGGCGTCGTTAACGCGAGACACGAGAAAACGTCGAAAGAGGTAGTATTCGGGGTCGATTTTTCGCGTTTTTCGAAGTGCCGAAACTTCAAACGCCCGTATCTCTTAAACGGTTAGAGATATCGAAGCGTGCTAAAAAAATTCTTGTTCGGCGCGTAAAAATCTACCGGATAGGATGATAAAAACGGTAATTTTCGAACTTCGATATTTCACCGAAATTTCTCGACCGAATCTCCGTATCTCGGTTATGCGTTATCGCAGCGCGACCGTTCGGTGCTCATTTGAAAGATCTCGACGCGTACTTTCGAACGGCGCAAACCGGAATCCTCTATCTCTAACCGTTTAGCAGCTACGGCGCTTCAAAGTTTGGGAGTTAAGCATTTTTGGAAATTTTGAAACTTTAAACGCGATTTTCTCTTAAACGGCTGGAGATAGCGAGGCAAACTTTTTTTTATCGTAATCTACGCGAAAATACGCGTCTTTTGATATGTCACTCGACCCCATTCGGAGCTCCTTTAAGAAGTTGAGTTTTGCACCCCCTCAACTTTCAAACGTCCATATCTCCTAAACGGTTAGAGCTAGGGGGCTGAAATTTCTCAGGCGTAATACACCCATATATGGCCACGTTCCGGTAGGGTCAAAACCCCGAAATTCCGACCCTCGATTTTTCGGGTCGAAAAAATTTCATCGTTTTGGTCAGAAAAAAATGCGACGTTTCTGCTGCGCGTTAACGGGAAGAGTTAGACGTTCGCTTATCGGCGCGTCGTAAGGATCCCTACGAGGGTTCTAAACAGGCGAAAGAAGGACGCCCTAGCTCAACGCGTTCCGACGCTACAGCGCTTTAAAGTTGGGATTTTTCTTCTCCCTTTTTCAACTTTGACGGGCCGTAGCTGCTAAACGGTTAGAGATAGGGCGTCCGGACCGGTCGCAATCGATTCCGCGGACATTTTTCTATCGGAAACCGTCTAACTCGTCCGTCCGAACGGCGTCGTTAACGCGCGACACGAGAAAACGTCGAAAGATGTCGTTTTCGGGGTCGATTTTTCGCGTTTTTTCGAAGTCCCGAAACTTCAAACGCCCGTATCTCTTAAACGGTTAGAGATATCGAAGCGTGCTAAAAAATTCTTGTTCGGCGCGTAAAAATCTACCGGATAGGATGATAAAACGGTAATTTTCGGACTTCGATATTTCACCGAAATTTCTCGACCGAATCTCCGTATCTCGGTTATGCGTTATCGCAGCGCGACCGTTCGGTGCTCATTTGAAAGATCTCGACGCGTACTTTCGAACGGCGCAAACCGGAATCCTCTATCTCTAACCGTTTAGCAGCTACGGCGCTTCAAAGTTTGGGAGTTAAGCATTTTTGGAAATTTTGAAACTTTAAACGCGATTTTCTCTTAAACGGTTGGAGATAGCGAGGCAAACTTTTTTATCGTAATCTACGCGAAAATACGCGTCTTTTGATATGTCACTCGACCCCATTCGGAGCTCCTTTAAGAAGTTGAGTTTTGCACCCTCAACTTTCAAACGTCCATATCTCCTAAACGGTTAGAGCTAGGGGCTGAAATTTCTCAGGCGTAATACACCCATATATGGCCACGTTCCGGTAGGGTCAAAACCCCGAAATTCCGACCCTCGATTTTTCGGGTCGAAAAAATTTCATCGTTTTGGTCAGAAAAAAATGCGACGTTTCTGCTGCGCGTTAACGGGAAGAGTTAGACGTTCGCTTATCGGCGCGTCGTAAGGATCCCTACGAGGGTTCTAAACAGGCGAAAGAAGGACGCCCTAGCTCAACGCGTTCCGACGCTACAGCGCTTTAAAGTTGGGATTTTTCTTCTCCCTTTTCAACTTTGACGGGCCGTAGCTGCTAAACGGTTAGAGATAGGGCGTCCGGACCGGTCGCAATCGATTCCGCGGACATTTTTCTATCGGAAACGGTCTAACTCGTCCGTCCGAACGGCGTCGTTAACGCGCGACACGAGAAAACGTCGAAAGATGTCGTTTTCGGGGTCGATTTTTCGCGTTTTTTCGAAGTCTCGAAACTTCAAACGCCCGTATCTCTTAAACGGTTAGAGATATCGAAGCGTGCTAAAAAATTCTTGTTCGGCGCGTAAAAATCTACCGGATAGGATGATAAAACGGTAATTTTCGAACTTCGATATTTCACCGAAATTTCTCGACCGAATCTCCGTATCTTGGTTATGCGTTATCGCAGCGCGACCGTTCGGTGCTCATTTGAAAGATCTCGACGCGTACTTTCGAACGGCGCAAACCGGAATCCTCTATCTCTAACCGTTTAGCAGCTACGGCGCTTCAAAGTTTGGGAGTTAAGCATTTTTGGAAATTTTGAAACTTTAAACGCGATTTTCTCTTAAACGGCTGGAGATAGCGAGGCAAACTTTTTTATCGTAATCTACGCGAAAATACGCGTCTTTTGATATGTCACTCGACCCCATTCGGAGCTCCTTTAAGAAGTTGAGTTTTGCACCCCTCAACTTTCAAACGTCCATATCTCCTAAACGGTTAGAGCTAGGGGCTGAAATTTCTCAGGCGTAATACACCCATATATGGCCACGTTCCGGTAGGGTCAAAACTCCGAAATTACGACACTCGATTTTTCGGGTCGAAAAAATTTCATCGTTTTGGTCAGAAAAAAATGCGACGATTCAGCTGCGCGTTACCGGGACGAGTTAGACGTTCGCTTATCGGCGCGTCGTAAGGATCCCTACGAGGGTTCTAAACAGGCGAAAGAAGGACGCCCTAGCTCAACGCGTTCCGACGCTACAGCGCTTTAAAGTTGGGATTTTTCTTCTCCTTTTCAACTTTGACGGGCCGTAGCTGCTAAACGGTTAGAGATAGGGCGTCCGGACCGGTCGCAATCGATTCCGCGGACATTTTTCTATCGGAAACCGTCAAACTCGTCCGTCCGAACGGCGTCGTTAACGCGCGACACGAGAAAACGTCGAAAGATGTCGTTTTCGGGGTCGATTTTTCGCGTTTTTTCGAAGTCCGTATAGTTCAAACGCCCGTATCTCTTAAACGGTTAGAGATATCGAAGCGTGCTAAAAAAATTCTTGTTCGGCGCGTAAAAATCTACCGGATAGGATGATAAAAACGGTAATTTTCGGACTTCGATATTTCACCGAAATTTCTCGACCGAATCTCCGTATCTCGGTTATGCGTTATCGCAGCGCGACCGTTCGGTGCTCATTTGAAAGATCTCGACGCGTACTTTCGAACGGCGCAAACCGGAATCCTCTATCTCTAACCGTTTAGCAGCTACGGCGCTTCAAAGTTTGGGAGTTAAGGATTTTTTGAAATTTTGAAACTTTAAACGCGATTTTCTAATAATCTTGTTCGGCGCGTCAAGATCTACCGGATAGGATGATAAAAGCGGCCATTTTCGGACTTCGACATTTCACCGAAATTTCTCGACCGAGTACTCGGTTATGCGTTATCGCAACGCGACCGCTCGGTGCTCATCTTAAAGATCTCGACGAGTACTTTCGAACTGCGGAAGATATATTGTCAATGATAAAACAAAGAATTAGGATTTAATCAAGGCCTTACAATGGAACTTCGCAGTTATTTCAACTGACTTGTGTCGAGTAAAAAGAACATGTTTGTGATTCCATATCTACCTCATCCTCAATAATGTAGTAGATCAGTGAATATAATTTGCATTGCATATTGGTAACATGACCGAATACAAAATATTACTCTCGAATTACATCTACGTGAAATCTGATAAAGGGAATGTTTGAAATTACAACACAATGAAACAATGACTACCTTTGATGCCGCAGTGACGTACAGATACTCGCGCACGATAAATAAATGATGAAAGTTTGGTTGTACCCATTCCGTGTTCAGTACGATGCGAACCATTTCAATCATAAAATTATTGGATGTACGTAAACGTGCATATCAAACGCGCACAGACGCGCGTTGCTTTTGTCCCTACCGGATTACAAGCAGAATAATATGAGTGAACACATTTGGACAGCGCGGAAAAATATCTGCCGAGCGTTCGAAATACAACGGATTGGCTATAGAGAGATAGATGGATGCAGACATACATAGATGAAATACCGCGCGTAGAAACGTTCTTTGCCATAATAAATCTTTGCGAATTATATGTCTATCCGATAAAAATCGTCAACGTCAAAGGCAAATTGTTGACGATATAACAGCGTTGACGCTTTAATCCTTACTAATTAACGACATATTCCATGCGCCTATGGCGACCTGCCGTCAGTGTCGTCCACCAGACCGTATGGCAAAGCCTTGAATGTATTGCTTTATGCTGGGAACTTTGTCCCATTCATGTACATGTACACTACCGTCCATATTAATTCGGATACGCACATAAATTTTGGAAAAACGAGAAATTATTCAAACTCACTTTTCCAAACTTAAAATTTTTATTGCATTTAGTAATAGCTATTAAGTATAAAAGTACAAAAAAGTAATTCTAACGAAAAATAAACAAAAACGTCTTAAATATTTCGTTCATCATGGAAACTCCCTTTTGCGCGAAGAACAGCTTTCATAATCTGAAGCATCCGCTCCACCAGTTTTTCAAGGACTCTATTTGCCATATTAGTCCATTCCTGTTGTAAAATGTTCCACAGGTGTCATACGGAGGTAGGGTATACTTTTCGGACCCTCCTCCAACTCAACCTATAACAGCTCGATGGGATTTAGATCGGGGCTTTGCGGCAGCAATGTTATTATTTCTAAGGTGCCATTATCTTGTTCTTCATTTAAGAAATTTTTACTTATCATTGCTGAGTGTTAGGGGTCGTTAGTCCTGCATGAATTGAAAATTTTTGCCGATTAGACGCATTATACCGACATAGAACAAATAACCCCCAAACAAGTGCAGAACCTCGTCCCTCCTTGACAATTGGCACTACACAATCCTACAACATTCTTTGGTCTTTTGCTCTTCTTACAAAAACGGGCTTTGATTGTCCGAACACCTCAAACTTTGGCTCATCAGTCCAAAGCATCCTTTTCTAATCATCCACTGTCCAATTTCTATGTGTTTCTCGTCCATTGATTTCTGGTAGTGTCAGTCTCTCATTTCGCTTGCTCAGCAATTTTATACGTTCATCGTCGGAGTGAGTTGTTATTCTCTTACGGCCTGAACGTGCCCGATCTCTTAAGCTGCCCGCGCCTTGACGTCTCCGAATGGTATCACTAACAGTTGATTTATTAACATGTATTTTTTCGGAAATTTGACGCACTGAATAACCTTCTTGAAGAAAAACAACAATTACAGAGCGCTTTTCTAAACTTGTCGGTTTTCCTATCGGAATTTTAATAACTTGAATTAGGTGCACACAAAAAGATATGCTCTTAACACTAACGCAAGCACAAGCAGGTTAATTTAGAAACTAAAGCATTTATCAATACGCAGTCCACTTTCGGGTGCCTGCTTCCACCCCAAAGAGTATTATAAATTTATTACCTAATAATATTATCAAAAAAATAATCCTATTTCTGGCCATAATGATGAAAATAACTATATTGCGTCATAAAATATAATAGGTTTTTAATCATTCTCTAATCGATATTTTTGGAAGTTTGCCTCTACAATTAATAACAATAAACTTCACAAAGGACCCAATATAAATTTTGTTTATATATAAAAGCAATTATATTATCTTTTGGTAGAGTTTACGACATTTTACTGAGTGCCCGAACTAACATGGGCGCTAGTGTACACATATCGAACTATACGCAACTACATATACACATATTATACATGTTTGAGGGTGTACCAGATATAATTTAATTTCCTTGTGGGCGTAATTGAATTTTGGCAAATAGTTTGGTAATAGAGCATGTTTGAGGTTCACGAATTTTGCACATTAAATGGAAGCGCCACTGAATGCTACGGTGTTTATTTCCTGAATATGTATATAAACCGAATGGGTTATTTACAAATGCAACTATAAACGGGGAAACTCTTGTATACTTCTGCTCCTAAAAATACTAATTACAACAACCGTCTATTAGAAGTTTTATTTCCTTCATGAATGAAATGGAAAGCGACTTAATAGGATCCTGTAATTTTGCCATCACTAACGAGGGTTGTCATTTAAGTTTTGCGTAAAGAATTAGAATGAAACAGTAGATAACTTTCAAAGACTCCATTGTTTTACGAAGTTGCGAACCGGGATGTAAGGCGGAGGGGAGTAAATCGGTTCGGTTTGCGAAAGCAGATGGGCTGTTAGTAGCATCATGTCTGAGCAAGAGGTGCACACGTCTGTCGGGCAACGTATTATTATTAAATCTTTGGTGCGGAATCCCAAATTTTGATTAACTGCGCAGTTCGCTGAAGAAACGCATTCAAGGACCCAAGTCTACGACTGGCACAAAAAATTTTCCGGTGGCCGAGAGTCAGTGGAAAACTTGAGCCATGCACGCCGACAGCAGACGAGCTCCAGTGAGGTGAATATTCGTGCGATATCTGAACTGGTTGGAGGTGACCGCTGCCTTACAATATGGGAAATTGCCGCACACGTCAAGATATCATATAGGAGTCCCTCATCAATCACTTCAGATGATTTGGGTTACCAAAAAGTGTCGGCAAAGTGAGTTCCTCGACTCTTGACGAAAAATCAGAAAGCATCTGGCACGATATCGAACAGAGGAGGATGATTTCTTACGACATATCGTCACCTGTGATGGGACGTAGGTGCACCACTACACTCCGGAGTCTAGGCAGGAGTGGCGACGACGAAGGTGCGGTAAAATGTTCGTCCGCAATTGGTTGCAGGCGCGACCGCATTCATTCTCTGATGATGGAATTAAGAAAAAACCTCGAATACGATGGGAAAAGAAAAGAGATTATATAGAAAAATAAGGTGCATTTAACTTTCTTTTACTGTACCAATAAAGTCCGGTTCATATTCGATTCGCCCTCGTTTGCACCTGTTTGTTGGTAGAGTCAAAATTGCGTTTTTGAAGGCATAGACTGCTCCTTCTGATGACTAGAACCTTTGATCACGTAGTCGGTTATTGATTTTAGGAAAGGTAAAGAAATTTTGGGACCTAAGTCTGAACTGTACGAAAAATGGTCTAACAATTCGACGATGTGCTACCTTGCGTTTCCTTGGTGGCCCATATGAATATATCCAAGATTCACACGTTTCTAGTTTCCGGTGTTGAAGCTGAAGTCTAGTTTTTTTAACACCAATCCACCCTAGTTGCTTTGTGTTCTTCGATCAACAGATGCAATATCCAACGGGAAACTTAATTTTTGTACACACAATTCTTCATCTAAATCTAAACTGAGGTCTTTAAAATTCTCAGTGATGTCTCAAACACTCGGTATGTCACATGTCAATCTTCGTTGATGATTTTGTGCGCAGCATCGACGTTTCCCTGAGTGACTGCCGTTTTTGGTCCCCAAAAGGGGATCCGAGATTCGAGCCTTGTGCTATTCAGGACAACGTATTTGGATGAAATGAGATTTCTATAACATGACTGGAATTCTCCACTGAAGGCTTCAAAAATCCATAGGATTCCAGCTTCTAAAGGATATCGCTGTGAATAGTTTTTGCGCTTATTTAAACACACCTTGTATATGTGAAATGATAATTTTATATTCCAGAACACTCTGTATAAATAAAAAGTATACGCAGGAAGGTAAACCAGGAGAATTTTAAGAATTCCTGCGCAAGTATCGGGCAGCCCTGACAGTATGTTTTATTCGGATACCTTTTTGGATTAATTCCAAATTTTCTTTTCGTACTAAGGTTAAAGTTTTTACTAACAACTATTGAGTGACAATGTTCGTACGTCATCAAAAATCTTTCGTCTATTTAATGCAAGCAACTTCACCGTAGCTTGTTGTACATTCATAAACCTGTCCGAAGCGAAAACATTGCACGCTTTTAATTTCCTTCGTTCATTTCTAATTTAGCAGGCAGTTTCCAGTGACTATCCAGCGGGATATTTGCTCTGCAAGCAAGAGACGGTGGAAAAAATCTTTAATTGCAAAAGTTGTGTGTTTGTCTTTCTATATCGAAGTTCTTTTCCTATTAGTGGTGGGGTGTTATCGATTACGGTGGCAAACAATGAGAAAAAAATACTATATTTGATATTTCGATGTCCTACGCTTCACCCGTGAATGTGGGTCGAGCATATATGAAATAGGATAACAAAATTCTTATCTTCGATAAATGTTTACGTACGAAAATCTTTACCTAAGAAAAATATTTATTTATGCTGAAGTTGGTATGTATTTTGCAAGATAAGTACTGAAATGCTAAAGGTGGCAAGGTAGAAGTTACTGGAATGTACCACGACATGAATAATAACAAATTTCTTGTTTGAATGCATTTTAGACCTATGAAAATAATAATAATGACTTCTAAAGTATGTTTCGTTCTTGCGTGCAGAAATGAACGCAGTTAACTTTTGGTTTAGGAAGATGAGATGAATTTCTTAATACTGTTGCTTCGTTTAAATTTGCTATACTGTTATAGTGTTTAGGTAAACATAACTCGGTTATTAGTAGAAGTGAGTATAGCATAATACAGACTCACTCTGTTAATTTAGCCATGCATTATATCTGTTGTGAAATATATTCTATAAAATTTCTTATGTAAGGGAAATGCCTCCAACGTCTGAACATGGAATACCTGAAAAGTACTTTGGCTGTAGTCTAGACCAGGGATCTCCAAACTTCTAATTTATCATATACAACGTTACCCAAAATGATGTTAAGACTGAAATCGACATAACACATAAAGGGCAGAATTAATTCATTGATGTGTATTGTAGTATTGTACCATAGATTACATTTAAATTGTTGCACAGCTGTTCATTCACAGCTGACCATTGTATCAATGGACAGTATTAGATTATATTGCTAATCTCTTTTGTTTTTATTTGTCACAATGGGTCAAGGAATCACGTTGGAGCAAAGAATATGTGTAGAAAGACTGGGTGTGTATGGTTTGCTGATACTTCTGGGTGAAATGCTTTGGCAGCGATTTGTACTTGATTCACTAAGTCGTTTAACAGTTTATTGCATTTACAAGTAGTTTGTGGTTACTGAATCGGTAGATAACAACTATCCAGCCAATACAGTACGACCAAAATCTGGAAGATGTCAACTGAACATCGCTGTTATGCAGTAAGCCCTGTTGCAGACTCCGAAATCAAGCGTGCGATGCAGTTCGGAACCTGGAATTTCTCAACATACAAAGTGTGGCTCACATTGAATATCCAACATGGTATCCTGAATCTAGTGACATTCAGCGATGACACTTTCCACACAAGTGTGTTTGTCAACCTATTATTATATAGATCCTATTAGACCCTATTATTAGATAGATATCTAATAAACCAATTTTCTATTTAGATGAAATCTGGATGAACGAGGGTCATAGAATGCAGAAGGCATGGATGGATACAAATGTTCGAGTCGTAGACAGGCCTTTGCGAAAGCAATTAAAGAATCCATCCGGTATGGGACATCGGCTTATAATATTACATATTGGCAGAGTAGATAGTTGCATCGAATATGGTTTGTTACTGTTTGAGGGGAAGAAGACTATCACTAAGAAATGAATTCCACAGTTTTCGAGGAGTGGTTTATTAAATTTTAAATAAATATTTAACTATTTTGGACTATATCATAACCGCAAGGTTGAATAGACATCAATAACAATGCGGAGATACAAAATTGGTTTCAAAATAAGGGATAGAGAATATGGTTAGAACAGAATTGTTGCATTTAGTAAACATTGTGAAACGTAAATATGATTCATATGTAAATTATGGAATTGCAAAAGTTAAAAAAAAAACAAGAACGGTCTTCATTTACCTCCATATTACTGTGAGCTCAATCCAGTTGAACTTGTATGGGGACAAATAAAAAATGAGATTACTGCACAGAAAGAGAACGAGATTAAACAACACTTAGATTATACGCCATAATTTAAATTACAGAAAAGAAGCAAGTATGAACGATCTTGATGGAATTATTAATGAAGTTATAGAACCATTTATAATCTCTGTTGGAGACGGCAGTGATAAAGATGACTCGATTTTCTCACTAACATCGGATTAAATTCAAAAATCTTCAAATGGTTCATGAATTAAAATGTTGTTATTAACTTGGTTGTTGTAAAATTTAAGTTATTTTCAACCCCATTGCTTATTATATGTTGCTGTATATACACTGTTAACCATGTACTATTTGAACCTTTTTCAACAAGTAAATGAAATATGCAATATCATGTGTTGTAACTACTACATTTACCATTCCGTTGTTTTAATTGTAGAATTATCTCTGAAGAATTCATATATTCCTCTGGTGTGTGCCAGGGATCCAATTTGGGTCCCCTTTTGTTTAATATCTATTTGGATGATCTCCTACAGGGGCTGAACTGCAATGTACTGGCATACGCGGACGATCTTAAGATCTACAGTACCATAACCTCCCCGGCAGATTGTTTGTTTCTCCAGAACAGTCTGGATACTATTGTTAGATGGTGTACACAGAATGGAATTCATTTGAATCCGGATAAGTGGGCTGTTGTAAGCTACTCTAGATGTCATAGACTTTACAGTTATAATTATGCTGTGAGTCAGGCTATTGTTCCTAGACAGTGGTCTGTGATAGACCTGCGCGTGCTGTTTGATGCAAATTTGTCGTTTGCAGACCACATACTATCTGTACGAAATTAAGCGATGAAATCCTTAGGATTTCTCATACGATCCTGCAGATCATTCAATAATCCTGCGTCGCTAAAGCATTATACTATTCGCTTGTCCGTACTGGGTTGGAGTATGCCTCCATAATTTGGCATCCTCACTATCTCCATCTGCAAGTACTACGATTTTTGAAATACCTGTCCTTCAAAATTGATGGCACTTACCCTAGCCGCGATGTTGATTATGCGGGTCTGCTGACGAGACTCGGCTTTGTATTTCTACTTAAACTGATTAATCACGCTATTGACGCTCCATCCCATCTCTCCAAAATTAATTTTGGGGTACCTCAGTACGATACCAGGTCCTTCCCTAATTTTAAGGACCCGTCATATAAAACTAATGTTCTGCTTAAAGCACCATTACGCATATGACTAGAAATTCCAATGAATTACTTGATGATCCTTTTTGTTGAAGTGTCTACATGGATTTACATTGTCGTCCTATTTTTTTCTTGCATTCTGGTGTCACCGAGGTATTATTATGTTTATGATTCAGTTGTATCATTTTCGAATAATTTTAATTTATTACTGCGCTGTATATTATTACTATATATGCTAGGTTACATTACTCTCGCATTGTCCTGTAAATGGACTTATTTTCTGTTAGGCAATAAAGATATTATTATTATTATTATATAGAATTTTATTTGGTACAGATTTTATACTTCACAAATTTATAGGTTATAATTATAATGTGTGGTCGTTAAATTTCCGGCATATTACTGCGTGCAGAATTAGTAGTGCACACGAGCTTGTGTTAGCCCGCGGGGTATAGTTTGAAGATCCCTGATCTAAACGAATCACTGTACTTGTATCTTACTTTACAGCCTTCACACGAAGCCCTTCTTTCCCGATATCATTAACAAGAAGAATTCCTTGAGTTCGTAGAGTTCAAACTTTTTGGTACACTGAAGCCGACTATCAAATAAGTTCCTTATTGCTTTACAAAGATATCCTCTAACTCTGTAACTTTACGCGTTCCATACATTCACCCTAAGGAAACTAATTCTCCTCCGACTATCTTATATTTACCTATCCTAAGAATTCCATCGATAAAAGAATTTCATGATGAAAAATTGGTTTCGGCCGAGATTATTGAGTTTGTATAAGTCGCTATATTGAAGCCAGCATGTAAACAGAAGCCGTTCGTCTTCGTCTGTACATACGTATATGTGGTTTGGCGGTATACGAGTGGTCCATGCTTAGTTCGCATGAAAGTACGAAACGGCGAAAAATCAATATTGATTTGCGGACGTTTGCGATGGCCGTAATTCAAATGTCAGTATGTTTCAATACCCGGATATTAACGTCTATGCGGCCGCCTGCAAACACGCATTTGTGAAGCGACAGATAAATGCCGTTTAATTTCCTAACAGATCAAAGCGATTTTGTCCACGTATCAACGTTTTTAACGAGAACAGTTCATTTCGAATTCTGCAAGTGGTACGTAATGAAGCAGTAGAAGTTAATCTGTGTAATTTCTTGTAAATAGAATTCTACTGTAACCCCACCTCAGTTGCACTCGTACTCTATTCCCACAATTCGACCATCCTGAGGTGTGAATCCTCCTGGATCATATGTCATCCGCTTCATCATAAATTCGGATGGGCCATGGTTTCCAAATGTATTCTGTTGTAATCGAAATTTTTCAATAACTTCACTACTTATCGCGGATTTTATTGGGTATAGCCATAGTATGATAAACAGGTACGTCATTAATAGTTACTAGCTTCATTTCAACATTTGATGTATATGATACTACTAGATCTTCTACTGCATGCCTCTGTTGGTTGGTAGCTGTAGAGCCAATGTCCAAATCCGTTTCAGGAACAGTATTTATTGCCATTATATCAAAGCTGAATCTCGGTTCTTGTTTCGATATAGATATACTGCTTCCATTTATCGTCAAATAAACTGTAGATAGTAATTCTCTGCCTATAATAATATCTACGTGCATGATGTCTTCCAGAACTACATGCATTCTTGTAGTAAATTCATTATCTATCGTCAAAGTACAATTTATGGATCCCAATGTCTTTACTTTACCATTTTCAAATCCGTTCAGCATCATAGTTGGCGCGTCAAATTTATCTTTGCCAATTTCTTTAGAAATATCCTCTTTGACAATATTTATCGCACTCCCAGTATCTATTAATGCAGTTACCTGTTTTCCTTCAATGATAAGGTTTTTTTGAATATGGTAGAAATTCAACAACGTGGATTCTCTGGGATGATGTTTGGTCTTCAGTTGATCTTACGTTGACCCTTTTCTTACTTGCACATTCAAACGAACGATGACCACACTCATTACATTTGAAACATTTAGTTCCACTTGCTTTTGAAGGGCATGTATCCGACTTGTGACCAAGTGAACCGCAATTATAGCATCTTATTTTTGCGCTCGTTTTTGCCTCTGGCGTCTTATTTGGGATATAATCTTGGGATTGTTTTGGGCGTCCACCAAAACGTTTCTCGTTGACCTTCTCATAAACACGTAACTTTTCTTCCAAATCTTGTAGATCCTTGGTATTGTATAACACCATTTTGCTGTTGACATCATCATAAATGCCATCCACTACGTATTGAATAACAGCTGCTTCTTCTATGGAGCCCCGATTTGCTACCTCATTCATGTGCAGGAAATATTCCAGCGACGTTTCGTTTTTATGCATTTTTCTTTCAGTCCCGATCCCAACTTACGCTAGCCTCGCATGTGTTACACCTCGAAGAGAGTAAAACCGCTGTCTGCGCTTATTATTTTAGAATTAGGCGGCAACCCCTAACGAGTCTGGAAATCTAGGATGAAGATTTCAAATTCCTAAGAGGAGGACCACAAGGCCCCAGCAAGTTTCCGGGTTGGAAGAGACTGGAGAAAGATGTACTGAAGAGGTATCCAGCTATATCACTATGAACAGCACATTTCTATCACGACTTGCTTCAGAAGAAGATGAAAGAGACTCCATCGAAAGGTTGAGTTACTTCAGGTTCTTATGAGCTGCACAGGAACAATGTTTTTTATAGAATTTGGAATTACCAAAAACTATTATAGAATTTTAAATATTACAACGCCCAAAGCAAAACAGCAATCTACATCTCTTCATAGAAAGCGTTCTAGCCAACTTAAAGTCCACTATTTAGCGTTCTGTTTCTCCTCTCTAGATTCTATGAGTGCCAATTCCTCTCTCCATATCCCGGCTATCCTCTGAGAAGATATTTAACTATGAGGGCGAATCAAATATGAACCGGACTTTGGTTTCATCGGTAAAAAAATCGAATACACCTTATTCTTTTATATAACCTCCATTTTAATTCTGTCGTCAAAGAATCAATGTGGTCGTGCCTGCAACCAATTGAATATTTCCACACCTTCGTCGTCATCAAAGTGGTGACCTCCCAGTTCTTTCGACATATCGTGACTATAGGGCGGACGTTCCAGTGTTTTCCATGAATTTTGTCCAACTTATTTTGGGTCAATGCTGGACGAGGAACACACCTTGCCGATACTTTTCGTAATCCAAATCGCCTGAAATGATTGTTAGGGCGCTCCCATATAATACTCCGACGTGCTCAACAATTTTCCATATTGTAAAGCGGCGGTCTCCTTCAATCAGCTCATGGATCGCACGAATATTCAGTTGCTTAAACGCGGTCGGCGTGGCTCTCGTTTCCCACTGACTCTCGGTCATCGGAAAACTATTTGTCCCAGTTGTACACTTGGGTACTTGAAAATTTCGACGGGTTTTATGCCCGCCTGGTAGCACCAAAAATGTAATAATAATACGTAGCTTAACAAAGTGTATAGTTCTTGCTCAGCGATGATGCTACAAACAGCCCATCCGCTATGGCGAACCTCCATCCTATACCCCCTCCCCTCTCCAAACACATATCAAAACGTCACACCACTCACTTCACCTAGAGGGAGAAAAGTCCAGTTCATATTTGACTCGTCCTTGTACCTTGTACGTTTACAAAGCATATCAGTCTAAATATTCCTCAGTTTCTCTAATTGGATCAAAATTGGATAAAGTATGTGAGGTAAGTAAGTATGTTTTTTTTATTAAAAACTTAACGTACATACTTTATCTTCTTTAGAAATAGTCACGTATCTATTCCAGGTACTCAGTCACCCTCATTCTTATAGAATATAATATAATAAATCTTAATATCGAAGTTATTCAAGTATGAATCGAATTCCAAATATTTTAGCAGTACGTCATTTAAAAAGTAAATAGAAGTGAATAAAATTGATATTGAAAAATAAATATCGAATCACATAAATTCTTTTTAGTCGAAAAAGTAAACTACGCCTTTGACGCTCAAATTCGAACAAAAGCATCTACGTACAGAAGAATATTTTCTACACTTAAGAAGACTACCGTATATAAACGTTAGGCTACCCGGTATAGAGCGCCAGCGTAGAACGATCGACAATTTAGAAGACCCCAGCGGTTAGACGTGCTCTCGGATATATATTTTTTGGGATAAGCTTCGTTCAAAAAGCCCCGGTAAAGATCCCCGGGTACATTTTTCATGCGGGCACTTATCTCCGGCAGTAATAACGCGCCATCATGTTTACGAAGGCTTGAGCTATTCCGGGTCAGGACACAATGAAAATAACTCCAGGTTATCACATGAGATTGTTACACGTGCTAAGCCCTCGGATTAATGTAAAACTCTTGCTCGAGCGAGACTCGCCGATAAACGGCGTAAGACCGCGACGACGTCGGTCCGGGTTCACGGCGGCTTGGTTATCCTTAGAAAATTTAACCTAATTAAAATTTAGCCTCGGTAGGAAGAACCCGCCGCGAGTTGTACTACGTAGAGGCGTACCGCATTAGTACATTTCCGGGGAGGAAAAAAATATAATTCAGAATATTCACCTCATTACCGTTAAGGTGGTGTTTATTCATAGGGATATATATATAGCGAATGTTTAAATGAGTTAATTTTTGCTTCTGAGGAACATCCAAAGGAAGATATTAAAGGGGGTGTTTCATTTACGGCAATTGCCTGAGGTGTTACATAATGCGAAATGAATGGGGTACGTTGTTATATGTAACATGCTGTGATGGATGGAAGGAATAAATACATTTGAAAGATTATCATCTAATTGTATACAATAATAATAATAATCTTTATTGCCCAACAGATATATTATACGACAATAAATACTGTGTGATTTTATAAGTTTGAGGACAGTTTAAACTTCGCGCCTTGCTAAATTTTTGTCACGTTGGCGATTTGGTTTTCAATTCGTAACCAGTAGCGTAGCAAATAGATTTTGGATGGGTGATAAAATATTGACAACAGATCTTCAAAAAATCAATTTCATATTGATTTTCTAAACAAAATGGAAAATAACACTGATAAACAGTAGCTCTAAGAAGAACAGATTACAAGTAAAAATGAAGCAAATAATAACGAATAAAATGAATATAAATAACGAATAATAAATAACGTGTCGCACAGGCAGTAAATCCCCTAGAATCCACCGCGCGAAATTTAAACTGTCCTCAAACATATAAAATCACTCTGTAAAGAAAGATTTTCAGGAGAGTGAATGTGTTATCATTCAAAAACTTTTTCTGCAAAATGTGTCACAAATTGAAAAATTATGTTAAAATATTTCTTTTCCGAAATCTGACAGAATAATTGACAGTTTCTGTTATTTGTATTAGTTATAAACCATTTTTTACAGGAAATTGAGTAATAATCGCTAAAATTTTAAAAATGTCCGGAAACACAAATTTACTGTTTTAGAAAAAAAAAACTATTCAAAACAAAATTTATTTCTACATGAAATGGCATTTCTTAAATTATTTTTTTTTATGTTGTTGCCAGCATTGTTTAGACATTTGTCATAGCGAAAAAAATACACTTTTTGTAGAAAGAAGCCACCAGTGAAAACAGCCAGTGACGCTTCAAGAACTCAACAAGCAGAATACCCTGTCTGTTACACAACACAGTGCACATACTTTTTCGTGCTGATAACGTCGTTTTGAATTTTTGAATTTTTGTCTGTTGGAGATTGTAAGTTTCTCCATTCCATCGACTACTTATAAATTTATCTCCCTCAACATTTTATTGGGCAAGAAATGCCAAAGCACTCCCAACTCACTTCGTTTTGTGGACATCCGTAAGCGTTTTCGAAACCAATAGGTACATATTTCGCGATAATTACAGCGATGTATGAGAACCTCATGCAACACAATTATTGAAATTTGTAGAAACATCCTTATTTTAAACCGTCTGGTTTCAGGAATTTTCTGTTTAACTTTTTTAACCAAACCACTACTGAGAACAGAAGGTTACCTACTCCGTCATGAACATTAGTTCGTCCATCATTGAATTGTTTAATCTACTTTCTCACTATTCCATCCGTCATTGCATTCTTACCATGAATCTTAATAAGTAATTTCGACTGGTTTAATATTTCTTTCGTTCAAATACTGTATTGTAGAACGTACTTCATTTTGAAAAATTACTAACAAATGTCAACAGAACACAATCTGGTTGCAATGGTGTCAGCGGACACTGTTGCAACCAGACTGTGAGCCAGATCATTATTAGAATGAAACGATACTTTTTCTGAACAACTCTCGTATAATTTAGTAAGTAAAAGATATATTGAGTATATCTGATAATAGTGGGCAAAACTGCAGCTTTTAATAAATTGTAGAAGTATCTATGGCACACTCATTTATTGGATAATAATAGTAATAGTTGAAATACAAATGCGGTAAAAGGAATTTTAATTCAGTATAATGCTTTTAATTCAGCAAAATGTGAATAGAATAGTTTACAAAGTACATGTACACATATTTGGAGTTATGAACGTTAGGTACTATATTTTGGATTTTCTTCTTGGTTAAAATGTGAAAAGCTTCTGCAATTTCAGTACTCCAGTACACAAAAACGAAAGAATAATACCAATAAGTCTTGCTTCGATGTCGTACATATAATTGAACTTAGTTAATTAAGTGAAAGAAAAAGAACGATCGCATTGCACAGTCTACTTGCATAGCATAGCACCTGTTAATCTAATAGGACGAAACTGCACAAAATCACGTTTCGGCAAGAAGGAAATTTCCCCTACGATTCTACAAACCACGTTCAAACGCTCTAATACTCATTGAAAAATTACATCAAATTGGTTACAAGCAAGAAAGTACGATATAATTAGAATAATTTCGAAAAGTTCCGACATTTGCGTCGGCAAAGTACTATAACTGAATTCCAGTTCACAAGCGCTTAACGAGTGTAAATTTGCATCATTTACGGAGCGTCGCTGCATCCAGGAATGCTGGTCTTTTTTTCAAACGTCCTGACTTCTCGGCGAATTGTACAATTATTTGTCTTTCTAACTGCTTCGACTGCAGTAACACCATCGTCTGCGATTTCCTTTTTCCGTGTTAGAAGTTTTTCTACTCTCGAAAGAGTTTTTATACGAGTATTTATTTATAATGTATTAAATGTTCAGATAGTTTGTAATACCAGTTAATAATAGTAGACTTTATGGATCTAAATAAACTTATAAGTTAAAGAAAAACTCGTTGGCAATACACCAACCACTTCCTTAGCGCCTTATCTTGTAACGTAGATGATTTTTAATAAAGTGATAAATTATGTTTTCCTCTATATATGTATCATATTGATTTTCATCATCAATTGGTTTTACAAGCACTCTATTCTGAGACGTATATCAAATAGAAATGAAATACATTGTATTTGATGACAACCAAGTTACTACTTTGATCTTATTAGACTACTCAAAGGCTTTAGATACTATTAATCATTCTTTTTTAAAGCATATCGGTTGTAGTGCTAATTCAATATCATTCACCGCTTCGTACTTATGTAATAGAACTCTAATAATTTCGTGCTGCTATGTTATCTTCCCCATTTTCTATTGCATCTGGTGTCCCTCAGGTCAGTATTCTTTGTCCTATACTGTACATTACAATGCTTAAGATACTGTAAATATCATCATTATGCCGATGATATGCAACTTTATTATTCTTTTAACCAGAAGATAATGATCTTCAAATGCTTGCTAACAAATCGCTATAACACTGTCTTCAAAATAAACAAGGAAAATTTCAGTCTTGCGCTTTGGTCGCATTAGAGCTCGTAATGCTCTTACATCTCGTATTCGGATCAAAGCCAATGGTGAACTCTATTTAGATACGTAACTCCGATTCAAGAAATATGTATCTCACGTACTAAGGCTCGGCTACTGTAATCTGAAAATTTTATATGGTAACAAGTAATAATTAGACGCAAACTTAAGAAAATCATTATGTGAATCTCTTGTTTTGTCAAGATTCAAAAAATCGATGAATGCTTTAGTCATCCATGCCATATGCTGTATTGAATCTAGAAGAACATATTTTGAATTAAAATAATTGTTCAACAGCACTATAATACGTATTTCATTCATAGTTGAGTGCTCGATGTATTTCACAACAAGATAGATTGGAGACGTTTTGCAGAATGAAGATTTAGTGTTAGGATTAGAATATGCCTTAGCAAACGTGTTTGCGTCTACATCACCTACAGATTGAAAACTAGCGAATTTGTGACCGCCATTGCAAAGCTTTGTCATCTAATACAAAGAAAAAGAACCGGGGCAGGTTTGTTTTGATTGTGTAAAACAAACGGTAATCAACAAAAGTCAGTTAATTCGAAATTATTTGAGGCTGCCATTAGTCATGCCGCACGTCACTTATTTGATAAGGCAAAAATAATTATTTACAGAGAAATTGGTATGATGATTAGGCAAATTGTCCTAAAAACAATGTTATATAATAATAAGGTAAGTTGGCAAGTCAACACAATCGACTAGCGAATCGATAACATTGTAGATTTTGTAGTCGTCCGCATACCCTTGAAACTAATATCGCAATTTATTAAGCAAATGGTTTATAAAATATGAAGTAAAGATGATATCCATCATTATAGAAGACGTAATCACTGCTTCCAAAGGGATAAGAAGAAATTAACTTTACCAATGGAAGATAGAAGCTAGAACCCTCTATACTTCATTCACGTTAAGAATGCAGTAGGTAGCGCTGCGATCGGCGGGTGTATTACACTGGTGAAATTTAACCGATGGAACGTCAAATGACAACATCGTAAACATAAAAGTTTGGTTATTAAAATCTTGTATAATAAATAGTAAAGTTTTTCATATTTTATGTGCAATACATTATGGTTATATGACCTGGTAAAATAATACCGCAACAATAAAGTAAAGTAACATCAATTACAATATAAAAGTATCCTTCGGTTGTTTCATTTACCGAACTAGTTGGAGCTTATTTAATTATGTTAAAAAGTAAATGAGAATGCATTTGGTGTTAATCGAAGACAACATAAATGTCATATGACAAGCTTTAAAATGACAATATTGCTATGGATAAACTTGAAGCGAAAATATAACTTTGACATGAGTGGTTATATACATAGTGCTATACCGTCATTTGTCAAGAAGTAAATCTCTCCGTTGGTAATCTCCATCAATTTTAAAAGAGAAAGTTACAATGGTATGATTGAAACTAAGCAATTCAGTATGTACAAGGTGATAAAGGTGCTGATTATGAACAATACATAATGGGTTCAACGGGACTGTATCCAAGTCCATTGAATGGCTTCAAAGTATATACCAACACACAAGATCCTTAAATCTTGCGTATAATTTGGTTGTTGTCAATGGTGAAGTTAGGTGAGCTGTTCAGTGAAAAAGAAAACAGCAGTGCATGCATATTAATGACTACAATAACATCAAATATATTAATTAATTATAAAAATCTCTTAACTGCACATACTACAAATTTATATAGTTCTCTTCTCTTCTCTCCATATCTGCAATAAATTTAATAAAAAAGATTTCTTTAGTGTTAGCATTTTATTTATAAAATAATGAAATAAACATGAATTTGATTTATAAATCAAAGTGAAAATGGTGAACAAATTATTTCAATTTATTTAAATTTCTAATGCTAGTTAAATACCAACGTCTCCATAGCACAATGTCTTGTTCCATTAGCACACCGTTTCGATTCCTTTTTAAGCATTTGAATCCTAACCTTTTTTAAAATTTTCCATAATATTGTGCATTGCAACTGTGGCAAATTGTCATCTGCAGTAATAACCTGCAAAACATTAATAAGTTGGTTTAAATCGAAGGCCAAATAATTTTGTGCATGTAGGCAATTCATTTCTTAAGAATGAATGGTCATGTCCCCTAATTATAGATGTTTGAGCTTCATCTAGGTGATCGCATATTGTTTCACGAAGGCGTTTCTTAGGGGGCGAGCTGAGAATTCCTCTTGTATTAATCTCTTTGGCATTGTTCTCATACTATTCTTTCACTTAAATCAAGTCGTGTTGAAGTCAACTTAACAAACATTGACTTGCAATTTTCCTCAGTTGGAGATATAAATTATAAGCTATTAGCCTCTGTCTAGTGCCAATATGCTTCCCTTGAAGGTTTTTCGATGGTCCTGCAACTGGATGTACTACTGCTTCCTCGAGCATACCAAATCAAAGCTGTAATTTTGTAATAGTAGAGTATAAGTTATTTTGTTTGTACAATTAATTGTGTAATACCTTGAATTATTAAATGATGACAGAAAAGAGCTCTGAAAAAAATTGTTTTTGCCATAATTTGTTTATAAAGATGAAATACCATTAAAAACTACAGGAAACAACGGCAACAAAATCGTAAGTAAATTTGACAAGTCACAGAAATTTCATATAAAGAAATTGCATGAATTTCTCCAGTGTGAACATGCCTCGCTCATTATCCAATGGCAAGCCTGCATTTTAAGGCCTATCTATTTCAAGTCTGCAATCTTAACGTGAATGGAGTATAGTTTAGTACAAAGTAAATTGCGCTTAATCCGACCAAAATCTCTAACAATATCAGTATAGACCACGTTCACATGTCCTCGTTGATTTAATGTTCAGCCATATACTGGGTGATATTTGCCAACCTGGTTACATAAGATATGTCCAAATACTTTTGCAAAATTCACTAAAATGTTTATAGATCTGTATTTTACGATATTAATCCTATCACTTCGCTTAAACACCGGCACTATTTTACTAGTTTTCCAAAATGTCCGAAATGTGACTTTTAATCATTAAACTGTATAGTATTCACAGTGAATATGCAAAGACGGAATCACATTCACGAACTAGGGAACTAGGTATGTTATAATCACCTGATGTCATATCCTAAGTCTTGAAGTACTCTTCAGGACCTCATCCTCAGTAACAAAGGAAACACCAAAAGAGGGATAACTAGTGGTACTTTGTTCCATCTTTGTTTCAAGGCTTTTTCGACCAATGGTTCTAATGAAGCAAAACGTTAAAGCTCTAGATTTGCCAGAGGACTGTTTCAAGTACATACGTTAAAAGTTTCCACGGTTAAGTTAAGTCTGGACTTCATTTGCTATGGTCGCATCTAGTATAATCAATACTTCAAAAATTTGACCGCCTCGGTTCTAACACGAGGTTCGCCGAAAACTTAGGTTCCGTAAGCGATGAAGAAGGCAAGAGATTTCAGCAAGATTTAAAAACCATGGAAACTCGGCACCAAAGAAAGTGAAATCCTCATGTTCAAAGAGACTACCAAACCTAAATACACAGCAGAAAGTGCAGCAAACGGAAATTTATTCCTTGAATGATATTTGTGTTTTTACAAATACTCTTGATTATTAAAATAAATCATTATACTATACTCGTGACAACATTGTATTAAAATAAATGAACTATTAAAATTTTAGCGATTCTTCAAAGAGCGTAGTATGGCGTAGAATTAAATTTTGACGCGACACGCAAAAAACTAATATGTTTTTCGAATCCAGCACACCCAAATTAGTAAAAAAGAAGCCTCGTATAGAAGTCAGAAAAAATTGTGTTGGGCAGTGTTATTATTTGCACCATTGTAGATGTAGTACTAAGTATTACCAAATACGACTAATACGTTAAACAAACATGTTAAAGGGTGAACATTATTTTCCTCTCAATGTTAAAATATTTCCCTGAATAATATAGAGGATATCGCTGACTGCAACCGCCGGTATTATGTTTACTTTCGCAATAATGACAGCACTAGGAAGCTTTCGTATTGCGCCAACATGGAAACCCCTTCAACAAACACGAGTTTGATCTCTTTAGCGTACCAACTTCACCGCTACGCTACACATAAAGATATTTACTTTAACACCATGAGAATCGAACTACGACGGCGGTTACACTCGCGTACATAAATTAGCCTACGAATATAATCTAATAAGTAAAGAGCACGCTATTAATTATATCGAACAAGCTGCTCCATTTACATTCTGCGGCTGACATCGGTTACGTCGAAATTTTAATGCACCCTCGACGTTAGAGCGAATGCGTTTTCTCGTATCAGCCGAGTGCATCCCTGAGGTAAACATTATTCATCAATCACGAGCAACAGTTTAGCGAGGCTGGCAAATGCAGCACGGTGAATGGAAGCGATCTTGTCGGAGCGTTTGTGCTTCTTTCGGACGATGATGTCTATTGGGGTGAAATCAATTTCATTAGTCACGGGGGAATTCGCCATTGTCACCAGATACGTTGGAAATTTAACAAATAGGTTTGGGGGTATTCCTCTGTGTAAACGAAGATAAGTTTGTCTACCCTGCTTGCGAAGAATTTCCCCGAAAATTTTTTTGAGTTGCCTTTTATTGTGTTTACCTTTTTCTGTCAGGTTACGCGGTTGTAATGTTTTAACGACTTTTAGGTTTGCGTACCTTACGTTAAGAACGTAGACAGTTACAGCAGCACCCCCTTTCATGGACACATTTG
Organism: Trypoxylus dichotomus; assembly: GCA_023509865.1. Classification (NCBI taxonomy): domain Eukaryota; kingdom Metazoa; phylum Arthropoda; class Insecta; order Coleoptera; family Scarabaeidae; genus Trypoxylus; species Trypoxylus dichotomus. The sequence goes on from CM042081.1 coordinate 46,167,356, forward strand.
AGTGGCAAACATCTTCAAATAATTAGCAATTTTGTTTTTACTTGATATTACGAGGGAGGTCAAGAAGTTCGTGGAATGGAGGTGATGGTGCGGGGATAGGGGCGCTCGCTAGGTGGCATTCTGATTGGCGATTTATCATTAGTATATAAGTTAAGTTGCAGCCCTATAGCGTCAGTCGTTTACGAATAGTTGCCTGCTAAACAAGTCAATCCAGAAGAAAACTGAAACTATGGAAGAAATTGAACAGTTTGAAGAAAAAACAATTATCTGCATTAGTTGGAGTATCAGGTAGCACAATTTTGCATATCCTACATGACCACCTGGGTATCACCAAACTCAGTGCAAGATGGGTACCGAGAATGCTCACGCCGCTGCAGAAACAGCAGAGCGTCTGTGGGCCAAATAATTTTTGGAGCTGTGTGGAGACAAACCTGCACAGATTTTGGAGCGGATTGTTACCAGAGATGAAACATGGGTTCATCACTTTAAACCTGAGTCCAAACAGGAGTCCATGCAGTGCCATAAAAAGGGGACACCACCGCCAAAGAAATTCAAATTGTCAGAATCTGCTGGAAAAGTGATGGCTACTGTTTTTTGGGATTGCGAGGGAATATTAGTGATTAATTACAAAGAAAAAGGTAGGAGCATAACCGGAGAATATTACGCAGCGATATTAGAAAAATTAAAGAAGAATGTTTGGCACATAATCCAGACAAATATGCCGAAACGACCCCGAACACCCAGCAATAAGGAAGACCTCGTGGCAGCTGTTACAGAAGAGTGGTTAAATATTCCAGAAGACACCATTAATCATTTAATAGATTCTATGCCACGACGACTCGCAGCACTTCACGCAAGTAAAGGTGGATCGACAAAATATTAGTCTAATTTAAAAATTTTAAAATATTTTGTATATATATAACGAGAATAGAATCTTTTTTTTAATTAGTTGGTGTCTATTTTATTCTGTCACCCTAGTGTATATAAATAAAAATTAAGAGACGAATTGAATGTTCAATAATGATGTCATATACTTCCATACGTTTTGGGGCTGACCGACGTCGGATATAATCATACCCATCCGTTTCCTTCATTAAAAGCTTCGCCGGGACGTTAATTGTATTATTTCGTTGAAAGCGGTTGAAGGATAGTCTGTCAATCCAATCGGCTAGACCTGTCCGATTCCCGTTACCGCCCGTTTCAACATCTACATCTGTCTTCCATCCGCTCATCAGCATTCAGCGCCGGTAAGCCGCCGACCAAACGCCACCTTCGACGTTTCTATGCCCGCTCGCTTTCCCGACGTCCGAAATTATATTGCGGAACACGAAAGCCGCCGCCGCTATCAGTGTGAATATTTTAAAAGACCGACGTATATTGCACGAACGTACGGACGCCCCGGCCGGGCTAGCTGGAAGAATTAATTTTTATTCATGACGCTGTGGAACCGCGTGCGAAGTACATCTGGGGAATTAATTCCGGTTGAATGGACGGATGGTTGGGACAGCGCCGTTTTGTTTTTGACCGCGTTCGGAGGTAGACGATTACATTATGCGCTATTAAAACCTAAAATTGGATATTCGACGAAGAGCGTTTTTTTTTATTCCGGTTTCGAAACCCTGAAACACTATCGTGTCTATCCTCAAAGAGGAAAAGCTGATATGCCATATTGAAGCTGCATGAAGTATTGAAAGATCAAAGTACTATAGCTCTATACTGACATGTCTAATGGGCTGTCTCACAACGGTTACAAAAGGTAAAAGGTGTTGCTAAAGATATGCAAATTTCACTCAGTATCTTCTGCAAATCCAAATTCTTTCAATACCATATCATCACAAAATTTTAATAACAATATCAATAGGGTGCAGATGAGTGTTACCCTCTCGTAAGTGTCAACCAGTGATACTACAGTTTATTGCAGAAAGAGAGCAACAAAATTCTGAACAGACTCCCAGCCTAAATTACAACCTATAAGGTTGTGAAATCTAACAAAACTGGCGAAACGAAAACGCGATATAAACAATTTTAAGGATGTTAAAATCTTTGACAATTTACAGGAGAAAAAGAGAATATTGTATTGTGTGATTTCGCCATGCTATTAATCAATAAGGAATAACTCTTACTTGGGTCTGTTCAGAAATTTGTGTCCCTCTTTTTGGAATATATGGTAATATGTAATTACTATGATAATAGGTTCTACAACTGCGTTTCTTCTCGCAGTCATTAATCAATCATGACAACGCTGTCGATTCGAATATTGCGCGTTATAATAATAATAATAATCTCACTCTTTATTACTCAAAAGCAAGAGAAATAGCCGCTTCTTTGGGACATTCTACATACAGTGCTTCTTCTGGTTGGCTCAATAAATTTAGAATCCGCCACAATATAAGTTTTAAAGCGATTTTGGGAGAAGGAGCTTCGGTTAATGCTGAAGATGTTTCATCGTTTTAAAAAAAATTTCCTTCTTTGATTAAGGGCTATTCACCGAGAGACATCTATAATGCCAATGAGACAGGCCTGTATTTTAGGGCTCTACCCGACAAAACGCTCACATTAAAGAAGGAAAAATGTGTTGGGGGTAAGTATCCCAAACAGAGGTTTACAATTTTGCATTGTGCAAATATGGCGGGTGAAAAAGAAAAACTCCTAGTCATTGGTGGGGCAGCTAAACCCAGAGCTTTTAAAAACATTAATATCAATAACCTGCCTGTAACTTTGAAATACAATAAGAAAGCTTGGATGACAAGACAAATTATGACAAAGTGGTTGCAAGACCTAGATTGGTGAATGGCTAAAGAAAAAAGAAACATTTTGTTATTTTTAGACAATGCGGGATCTCATCCGAAAGACGCCCACTTAAATAATATAAAAATATTATTTTTACCCCCTAATTGTACATCAGCTTGTCAACCACTTGATCAGGGGATTATAAGGAATTTTGAAACTTATTACCGAAGTCTAATACTACACAGTTACACGTGCAGCTTTTGAGTTAATAAAGAAAATTACACCAGTGCATGCAGTTTATTTGGCAAAAACCGCTTGGGACCAAGTAACCAAAGAGACAGTTCAAAATTGCTTCCCCAAAGCAGGATTTAATCATGTAAATATGCAAAGTGAAGACCAGTTAACTGAGGCCGATACATCTGACCTAGAAGATGATTTGCCTCTTAGTGTACTTTCAGATATCCTCAAAAATAAGAATTTATTGAAATTGACGGATAATGAAAACCTTAATGATTTTTTGAACGTAGATGAAGATTTGTATGTTGAAGATCCAGATTTAGAACAAGAAATTGCAAATCCAGTTGAAATACAAGAACTTTCGGAAGATTCTGATGTCGATGAGGTTGCAGTGGCTACAGAAGCCATCCCAAATTATGGTAAAGCTATTACACGGAGATACAGAGTCTTTGGAGCTTCTTTCTAAATTAGAAATACGATTTCAAGACGCCATTTTAAAGAAAAAAAGAAAACAAACAACAATATCTGAATTTTTGGGTCCTTAAAGTGACTATTCATTTCATTGTTTTGTATTACATACTACACCTATGTATCTATGTATATACATACTTTGTATGTGTATATCTAAAGGAAATAAACTTTTTTTCTTAAGTTTAAAGTTTCTTATTTATTTTAAAAACATTTATATACATATACGATATAAATGTCCCAGTTTCTTTAATATATTCATTTTTCGTTAAAACACGATTTTCGTTGTATCTACTACATATATCTTTTTTATGCGGACACCCCTCCTGAAAGGAAATCTTCAGTTGGTCCCGTTGGTGTCCGTTCAAGAGAGATTTCACTGTATATACTACAGATGTTAACAAAAACCTCGTCACCCGATGTATATAATCTGTGGGAAAACTAGCATAACACTGTCCTTTAGATGCGGTACACGAATTAAAGTTCTGCATATAAACTTAAATAACTATTTCCAATATTGCGCCTCTGTATGTTAAAGGGAAAAGATAGAGATGTTACAGATTAAGTAATTCCTAGTAAGTAGGAAGCGCAAGGAAGAAATATGAAACCAATTACTTAGAGTTGAGGACGTGGAATACCTATGTACTGTACACGAATACTTATTAGCAGAAGTTCGAAATCAAGTCTCGCATTGCAACTTTATACGACTCTACTCCCTCGACGATAAATACCTACCCGTGGGTGTAGTATCGATGTTCTATCCAACGGCGTTCTTTATATGTACGCCGTATCTGCCGTAGTAGTCTGGTAGTGCGGTAACGATAAGACTCGAGCATAGGTGATAAAGTTTTATTAGATCTAAAGACTAAAAAGTGGGAAAATTCAAACTTGCCGAGTTAACAGTTGTTAGCGTTTCGTTCTTTCGCAATATTATTGGAGCTTGCATTGAAATGAGGACAATACCGGTAGCAAAAATTAACTGGACTGCAGTTGTTGTTTAATTTCGCCTCAACTTTTGTTTAATTCCTAAGCCAATGCATAAGCAGCAATGTTTGCGAGTTCATTTAAGATATATAAAGCTTTACCAGCTTCCAAAAAGGGAACTAGAATAGATGTGTTGTATTACTCCCCACTATCTTTGGTACCAGTTTTCCTCAAGGTATTACAAGCAATTTTAAAAAGAAAATAACTATTATGAAAGTAAAAAAACTAGTTTAGTAATGTATGTACTAGGAAAAGATAAAGTAGCCTAAAAGTTTCAATTGTAATAATAATAATTCAAAATATACATGTAAACAACACTATAATGTTCCCGAATATAAAAAAAAGGTGAACTAAAAACGCAGATTTATGATACCTGGTGTATAATAAAAGAATAAGAGGCTACCAGCATTTAACAATAACGAAACGCACCTCTTTGTACACTGTTAATTAAAACATTCGCACGTAGTGCAGGAATGCAAAAAGTATTAACAGAGCTGTGACTATATTATGACGTGATATAACTCATAATTTAGTTAATATCGTAGTTAATGAATTTGATAAGAAACCTTGCATCAGCTATGTGCCTACGATGAGAGAAAAAATAAAAATGAATTAAAAGTTAAGAGAAGGAAAGAGATGGAATAGTTTATCTCGATGTCCATAGGAAAACATATTTTGCTACACTACGAATTCACCAGTAAAAGAAAATTATTGAATGAACCTTATTCATCCGGTCAGATAAGAGAGGTGCCATCTCTGTATTCAGACCAATACGTAGGTTCAAGGTCGCAGAAAGAAAGGGTACGCTGTTCGGACATTTCCATGGAAAAGCCGTAATCATAATTCACCGAACACACTCACTTTCATCATCCTATTCGTCAGGATCTCAAGCAAAAGGCGTAGAAAGGGTTCGCAAGACGTCGAGCGATTTTTTTCGCTCGGGAAGCGAAAACAATCGAATACGTCCAAACGGCCAATAACAATGATAACGCGTATCAACCCTTTGAAGCGTATCGCATGGAAAACAACGTTTAGTTAGGAGAGACTCCACCAGCTGTAAAATAAAACGAAGGTAAAAGCGATCCACGATTCAGACGGTGGATCGCACCATTCACCACCATGTACGTGCCCGAAGCGTTCGAAGGGTGAAGGTATCGTATCGCCGGCCCGAAGTGCTTCTCAATTTTCCACGCACTTGATCCTTCTGAGGATAAAAAGTCGCGTTGCCGTTCTACGCTTCCCATTTCGAAGTTGTACAGTTCTTTTACGATTTGCCGCAATTTTTTCTTCTGCGGAAAAATATTTTCCAATGCTTGAACATTGATACAGGGTTTCGCTTTATGGCGGTATGGAGTGGGTGGTCATTTACGAAACAAAAAAGAAAAGAGAACTATTTCCAAGAGAAAGAAAAATTGTACGTTTATTCTTTTACTGCGAGTAAATATACAGGCTGATTCAAATTAAGTGCGCAGAATTGGTATCTCTCTTATTAATGTTTCTTGAAAGTAGGTTAAATAAGCGAAGACATAGTCAGTATACGAAGAAAACAATTGCATGACGCATGTCTGAAAAATGTTTGAGATTTTTATATTTTTAAACGGAACACCCTGTATATTCTCAAAAATTTTGAAAGATATATTAAGTTATGATGTAAAAGTTTCAGTATGCTATTGCCTTAAAATGGATAATGAAGAAGTTATAACAGTTTCCACTTTGTTGTAAGTGCTATTGCTCCACCAACTTTTGACAAAACAGATACATGTGTTTGGGTTTAGTATTTATTTTAACATATTACATCTTAAAAGAATATCGCTGTAATTAAATTGAGAAGAAAAAAAGTAAATATATAACTTATAAATGCGCAAAGGTATCACTTTCCTTCCCAATACATTTTCAGCTCCTAAGGTTGTCCTTAGATTCAGCATGACACTTAGCACAATAACTCACACACTAAGGAATAGAATATCATGAAATTTTAAGAGCTGTCTTTTGAAGGTTAGTACTAACTGAGAGAAAGGTGACTGCAATAAAACTAGCGTCATCTATGTGTTAGGCCCGAGACTTTTCAGCCCATGTGTTAGCTCACCAAATGGTAACACCCATGGTCTGTGTCTGTGATATCAATCTTTGCAAGTGAGTAACCAATTCTTAATTACTTAAATGCGTCAAGGGTATGAGTGCCGTATTCCCTCAGATGACACTATTTTAATCCATAAAGTACTGTGTATATATAGTGAGACATTTTATCGAAATCTGTTGTGCCAATTAGTGAAAGATTTGCTAAATTCATTTTGGCGTTTGTCTTCTTCTATTTACTTAAAATCGACACCAAATCTTCTAGGTCTTTAATAGATTTCCCTTTCAATTTTCTTCTTCCACATTGTTTTAAGTTTATCCTAGTTATATCTATACAGGATGTCTATGAAATTCGATAAAAAAGGAATGAAAAATGAAAAATCAATCTGATTTTGAAAGGCTTAAATCCAAAATATTTTGTAATATTAGTATTATCACAATTCAATCTTACCGGTGCTATATGTGGATCCTGTCTTATAGTTAGCTGATGACGCCAGTCGCATTTAAATTATACATAGCATATGTTTCAGATGTATACAAAGCGTCCATGGAATAAAATAAAAACGTATGAAAAATGGAAAGATCTAATTTTGTATAAATCCAAAATATTTTATAATTTTTGCAGACGCGAGAGAAAAAAAATACAAAAATATTTATGCCGTTTGAAAGATGGACAGTGTCATCTTGTAGCTTTCATAAAATCGGCAGCTCTGTTATTGGAGTGTATGAGGATGTATTATGTATACACATTCTGCATCCATAGGTGGCAAAAATTAAAATTTTCTAGGATTTTTTAATTCTATCGATCGTGTCGTTATTGACTCAATTTTTTTATGGATGTATGTTCTATATAATTACACCTTTTCGTTTTCCGTATTTTTTATTTTATTTCACAGATACCCTGTATACATTATGATATAGATGATAGCTGGATAGTCTACTACTTTATATTTATAGAGAGTTATACTACCTAAACAGGCGTTCACATTTTCTTTTGTGTAGTACATCTAAAGTAATGCAGCCTATTTATCATTTGCAAAACGCGAGTGCACTTAGGACAAAACTTATATACGTATGTAGATTATAAAATGGAAACCTTAATGGATCCATCTCTACCTTCAATGCATTTACAATGACAAAGCGAACAAAAGAAAACACTACAAGCAAATTGTGATCTACGACTAGTTTACTATTCGAAACGTTATACCTATAATACCCCACTCAAATAATGCGCTTCTTTCGTCGTAAATTCCCACCGTAAAGCATTTCACAAAAAAAAAATATCACGTATCATGGAGGTTGTTTGAGCTTTTCGTAGCGCTAACCAGTTTTCTCTATTTATAAGGTAAGAAAGGAATTTTACAAGTGAGAAGGCTCCTTAAACTCAAAGCAATAGATCCCGTATAAAGAGATGTAATTCAGCGAGCGTGATAGATCCTTCCATCGAAGGACTACGCGAAGCAACGTCCTCTGAAGTGTGTTAATTACTCTTTTTCAATTCCAATCATACTTCGCCCCTTTCTGAAGTTAAAGCGGTGATTCGGTACGTAATTAAGTTCGCCGGTTAAATGTTCGCGTGAATGAACTGAATAATCAGTATCAACCGAATTATGTGATTAACTGTCAGATTTTTGCCGGTTGCTGATCAGGGGATGTTATTATTGACGGTTCACGTTTCGCGAGATAAACCGGACGTAATTAGATCGTTTGTAGAAGAAAGATGTCGTAATTAATGCGGTAATAATGTCTAAATTTAGATACAGTTCGATAACGTCTTCGTTTGAATCTGTCGGGAAAATACGCTGGAAGTTTCAAGGAAAAATATATACGATACACACAATATCGTGATATCATAACGTTTTTTGATCGAAAATGGCATTGAAATAGATGAAAATATGTCTGAACTTAAGCCAGGTATTATAACTTAATAAACTATTTTGATAGTGATACTGACGGTCATTAACTAATGTGTTAGAACTGCTGAAACCAAGTTTGAACATCGACTTTAAATAAATTAAAATATGGTCTACAATGCAGTTTAAAAAACGTGCATGATTGAAGACTATTTTCCAACTGGAGTACGAATTGATGGAATTTGGGTATACAGCCAGAATGGATGTTCGGATGATTTTAGAGAGCTGTAATTCGCGAAAATTGTTATAATTGCCTTTCCAATTGTGTTGGTGTATTTCGTGAGACTGGCTGTGGGGACCATAAATCACGTACTAGTAGACCAACGATTCGTTCGGACGACGATATGATTGATGTCCTTCAACGGATGGAAAATGAACCCATAAAACCTTTGAAACGTCTTCCTCTAGGGATTGGATTTTCTTATGGAACTTGCCAGAAAATTGTAAATGAAAACTTACACATGCATCCGTATAAGATGCGATCACATTATGCTATTTTGTCGTCCTGCTTACTGCCAGTGATTTGCAAATAATTTAATGCAAGATGATGACCTACTAAATTTGACATCTTTCTCTGTTGAAGCGTGGTACGTCGATGGGGTACGTCAATTCCCAAAATACCCGGATGTGGAGTAGTAAAAATCCTCATATTTTTTTCCCATCATTTCTGCATACTAATTGGTGTTTGGTTAGGAGTTTCTCACCACAGAATTGTTAGACCTATCTTTTTTTTAATTTCACAATTAATGCTGGGAGGTACATACATCTTTTGATTGAATTTACTGAAGATGAATTACAATATGGTTCCTTCCCGATGGGTTAATTCTTCAGGTGACAATGTTTTGCATAAATGAAGTACTGGTGCGGTTTTTCCTATCAACAAGCGTAAAAATGTCATTCCTCGCATAGGATAACGCCCTAAAATTTGCGCTGAATCCGTTCAAGAAGACTGATTTGGATGTTGTGGAAAGGATACCAAGCCACACATGCTTTCGCCGCATCTGTGACATGACATATATCATACCTAAATCTTCAATAGTAGATTAGCGAGCAATATTAATATTGTTAATACAATATAAAGAATCGATTCTATGCATCCTTTTTGTAAAAAACAAAGATGCATTTATCTCCATGTAATTTTAAGTATTTTGCAGACACCCGGTATAAATCTTGTCCAGATTACGTTGTAGAAAAAAGTGAAAGAGTTAGCAGTGTGGTGCACTTTTAATACCATCAGCATAGGCTAATAAAGGACAATTAATGGACTTTAGATCATCGATATACAATACATATATATATATATACAAATACTAAAGAGGAGCGGACTAAGGTTTGACCTTGAGGTACTCCAGAGATGGAGTAAAAAGTTCGAGATTTAGTAATTCATTAAAATAAACATAATTAATTTTGTTTAGAAGATATGATCGACTTAATCGTAGGAAATTCCTGCTGACACCGAATAAAACTCTGTTTTTTCAACTTATTTTGATCTATCAGGTCAAAACTATGGGAAAAAATCAATATAAAGAACACCCAGTTGACGACCCCCCATCAACGGTCTCAGCTATTGTTTGGGAAATCTGCGCCAAGTTAGTTACAGTAGGTCTATTTGACATAAAACCATGCTGAGATACAGAGATATACGCGTACAGACTAAGCGTCCAAAAACGGCAGAGGAAATTACGCTCACGGGTCTGTGTTTGCTAATATTGGAACCATAATTGTATTTAAAGATCGGCGAGATTCTGGTTATTTTCGATGTATCAGAAAACGTGCACTTGCGTAAAGCTAGAATAAAAATCACACGCAGAGGACTAGAAAATATGGTAGCACCCTCCTTTACCAGCTGTAAATTTGTATTTTAAGCGTTTAATACACTGTATTACTCCATCTACCGAAACAGATTGCGAACACAATGGTGGCAGGTTAGAATATATATGGGGGAGCTCAGAACCCCAAAAACTCAGCTAGCAACACACCAGAGTACAATGCGGCGAAAGCATCAACTAGCGATGTTGAACTTTTTCAGAAGTTCTGGTACCGTTCTGCTTAGAGCAAGCATATTGCCAAAAGCGACATGGCTTTTTTATAAGGCTAAGTTCGTTATTAGGAATGTATGACCTATAGACTAAATTAATGGCCGCCTTAACTAATCTGCGTAGTCTTTGAAGCTCCATTTTATAATAATTGTCATATCGCGTTTTCTATTTTCTGTGATAATAAGCCTTCACTTTAATTTTTTTTTTTAATTCCAAGAGAAGACCAGGGTGGTAGCACGTCTTGTAACTTGAGCGAAAGAAAGGAACAGATGGATTTGAGGTAGAATACAGATTGTTGAAAAGAATCTCCTACAGCCAGGTTAACATTTTGGTGACTCTCAATAAATAATTAAGCTTTAAATGTGGTAAATTATTTTGGTGGTGTACCCTTAACGATTTTAATACAAATAGTATTAATTCATGCTTATTATCGTTATTATTGCATATTTTGTTATATTTCATAACTCTTCCGAAGCTACCGTGATAACCGGTTACCACCGGGATCTAAAACAAAGTACGTTGTCTGTAGATACACTACATTCAACGATTCATTGCACCGCTAGTCTGCCGTACGACGACCGCAATATTGCATAAGGGAATAATTAGTGACAGAGTTCAAACCACCACGGTTACTGATTGCGTTGAAATTACACGGTTTCGGCTCTATGCGTCAATGCATTCGAAACATAAGGGGGAGGCATACACGGATGATGAATTTGCCCCTTTCCGTAGCGATCGCGCTCCTCCCCCTATTCAGAGACGTAAAGTCATTTGGTTGTACCCTCCTCTGGTGAAACGGATTCTTTTAATAATGTCGTAATTACAAGGGTAGCGTATGTACGCGGGGAAAATGAGCAACTATTGCTTTTGCTCGACTGCCTGTACGATGGGAGTTTGAAAATTCAAAGTTTTCCAGCGGAGAAAAATCAGCGTTGTGATCGCTGATGTTGCTGTGCGTTAATGATCTGCGGGTTAAGCGGAGCGAATAGCTTAGGAAACGATTTCTGTTTTAATAATTATGTGGATTAAATTGTGTAATTTTATTAGTTATTTTGCTTTATTAACAATGTTGACAATGTGACCTCCTCTTGATTTAATAATTGCAGCACACAATCGAAGCATTCTCGCAATAAGTTTTGTCAGAGTTTCTTGTGTTATTGAGGTCCAACCCGATTGCAATTTATTCCACACGTCAGTAGCTGATGTCGGAGCCGATTTCCGTACTTTCCGATCTAGTTCTTTCCCATAGTAACTCGATTGGATTCAAGTCTGGGCTCTGGGGAGGCCATTCCATAATTTTGAGAGTTCCTTCCTCTTCTAAATGGCGTAAATAGTCTTTGCATAATTTACAGGAATATTTTGGGTCATTATCTTGCCGGAAGATAAAATTTTGACCCAGAAGTCGAATTCCGGAATTGGTATTGCGTGGTTCTCCAAAATTTCGCGGTAGCCTTCTTTTTTTAATATACCGTCAATTTTCACAATGTCCCCTACACTAGTGCCAGCAAAACAGCCCCAAATGATGATAGAACCTTCACTATGCTTCACGGTAGCAGCAATACACTCTTCTCTGGCACGTTCATCCACAGATCTTCTTACGAATATGCGTCTTCGGGTTCCGAACAGCTCAAATTTGGACTCATCCGTCCATAGGACGTTGTTCCACTCTTCTATGGTCCAGTGTTGGTGTTCGCGAGCAAATTTAAGTCGCTTTTGTTTGTTTTGTTTGCGTAGTAATGGCTTTTTCATCGCAATACGTCCATGGAGTCCGGCTTTCTGCAGGCGACGTTTGACTGTAGAAACACTGACTAGTTTTTGGCGACCAACATTTAATTCTGCGGTGATTTCCAGGGCTGTTTTGCTGCTATTTAACTCTGCGATCATCTGCAGATGTGGTCGCTTTTGGCTTTCCGCTCCGTCTTTTATTAAGAAAACTGATTTCCCGATATTTTTTTACGTTATACTCAACCGTAGCGTGATGTATTTTCATTTTTTGGGCAATTTGTCGATTACTTATGCCACTTTTATGGTAAGCTATTATAAGCCCACGTGTTTCCGTACTAATTTCTCTTCGCGGAGGCATTTTAAAAAATTGTCACACGATATTTCGATCACGACGTGAATAGAGTAAATACCACACTGCAATTGCCCATAGGTTACAGAATTCACTATAATCTTCTAGGAAGGTAATTTAAACATTATTACCTACAATCTAATAGATGGCTAAATTTACCCAGTAAATTCAAAGGGATTGTTATTGTAATTGCACCGCAATAAACAGTTTATGGTAATCCGACCAAGTGCAGGTAAATTATAGTAAACCTTATGCGATATAATGGGTGTTTATCTTACTGAACTACATTTTAAATACGTATTTCATTTTATTATGATGTTTTTTTGGTAAACATAATACTATATGAATAATCCATGATAACAGGGGTGCCTAAACACTTTTGAGCGGTAGTGTATATATATAAACACGTAAATGTATACTGTATCAATAATTTTGATCAATTCCGTTTAACGAAACGAAAAAAAAAACAATAGATAGAATAAGTTATTTTTATCGATTTATATATGGAACGGATCTCAATACGGAGTCGGCTTCTTGTAAACACGTTTACACTAGCTAATACATCGAAACACAATTACTAAGGAAATAATCATCAAAAAAATACCAGCGTTGTTTAAACGAAAACAAGTAAGTTCATTGAACCTCCTAGAAGGTTTCCACTGTCCGAAGACTTGTAAGTCATGTTCCGAAAAACGTCTTGATTCTTTTGATATTTTTCCTAACATTAATGCTGTCAGAAAGATTTTGGGTGACACGTCTTTCGATACATCCCTTATCTTGCGGCACGTGACTCTACAGACCCGCAACTTATCTGAATAGTTGTGAAAGTTGAATAATGATATATAATTTTTCCGACCAACCAAAACAAAGAAAGGTATTACTGTGCGTTTTATATGTCCGTTACGTATTTATAGTAAATAAGGGTTTAACAGTACTATTGAGGATACAATAAAATAATTTTTTTAATGAAATTTTGCCTCATTATATTGGCTCTCTTACGTTTATTGGGTGTTTCTACCTACCTTGATGTCTTTACTCTTTATTATAGTCGCCCTTATCTCCTTTCTTTTTATAATTTTAGTTTTAATCATCTACTTTGGTATATTAACTTAGTTTAGATTATAGATGATTAGGAGGAGCATCTTAGTTCATAACTAACACATGGGCTGAAAAGTCCCGGGCCTAACAAAGAAAACACGTTTTTTTGGTTCAAAATTAGCTTTATTCATCAACGTAATCTCCATCAAGAGCAACGCAATCATTCCAGCGCCGCTCTAACATTTCAATAGCACTTTTGTAGAACGATTTATCATTTGCCTCCAAATAAGCCTCACTTTCAGCGATAATCTCTTCATTCGTGCGAAATTTCATTTAGTACACCACTTAGAACCGCACTATTCTAACATATTTATCTTTTATTGCTTATGGATAATGCAATTGTACATCTTTTATAATTGTGTCTGATCAAAGATACTGCACGCTAAGCTGTCTCAAAAGAATTAGAATAGAGTCCATACAAAAGAGATCGCTTTGCCTATACACAGCTTTATCGGTAGACCCACTACATTGAATTTCAATTGGAAATTACCACGTTGATTCAATAACTGAAAAACTCGTAACAGAATTCGACCAGAACTTTCAGGAAGCGTTCCACGGTCTCTTCTATCGCCGCTCCTTGTTTTCCAATTTAGCTCTTATCGGCCTAACTTAAATTACCCATCTACAATACATTACGTTATCTATGGTTTTATACTACCACACTTGCGCCGGTATCAACGTAAACGAATGCTACTACACCCTCTTACCCTACGGCCCCTCGCCCGGTATCGGTGGCGCTGTGACCGCCGCCGTTGCGAAAAACCCTTGCTCCGCTCGCTACGTGACACACTTTTTAGACGCTTATAAAATTTCACCTCGACCGTAGGGCGGGCGATGGCGGAAGGGGGAACGGATTGAGAGTTTACGATTGTTTGAACTTTTCAATGAAATTAAATTATGGGCAGCACGTTCGACGTAACTTTCTCCCGTCTTATTTAATAAGCCGATGTGTTTTATCGCTCGGGTGAAAAAGAACTGTTCGTTTTATACCTATTAAATTATTCACTTTTGGGAGTTTTATTTCGAATTAAACTCAAGCGGTGCAATTTTAACGGCAAATTGAAGTATTAAGGCTGCAGAATCGGGTCGTACTGATATTCGGCATTCTTTAGTGGAGGGCAAAGTGATACTAAAACATTTTTGTATATTTTTATGAAACACTGTGGCATTATTTTACTTATAGATTTGTATAAAATGATAGTTTTCGTATGTCATAATTATCATATTTCCTTTTAATGATAGGTATATTGATTTCCCTCGAGCAAACAGACAAAATAAATGAAAATATATTTATACAGGACCCTATAAAATGACTTGAGAAACTAGCAAGCTAACACATGGACTGAAAATTCCCGGGCCTAACACATAGATGACGCTAGTTTTATTGCAGTCACCTTTCTCTCAGTTAGTACTAACCTTCAAAAGACAGCTGTTAAAATTTCATGATATTCTATTCATTAGTTTGTGAGTTATTGTGCTAAGAGTCACGCTACTTTTGTTATTTTCAAAACAATGGATCAAAAACAATTTCGTGTTTTAATTTTACACTGCTTCTTGATGGGAAAAAATACCGTTCAAGCGAAGCAATGGCTTGAAAAGTGTTATGGGGACTCCGCTCCATCAGAAACAACAATAAAACGTTGGTTTGCTGACTTCAAACGTGGTCGTAGAGACACCGATGATGCAGAACGCAGTGGACGTCCAAATGAGGCGGTAACACCAGAAAACATCAAAAAATCCACAAAATCGTTTTGAATGATCGAAAAGTGAAGTTGCGTGAGTTAGCTGACATCGTAAAGATATCAAAAGAACGTATGGGTTTTATATTGCATGAGCATTTGACTATAAGATACCTCTGTTCAATGTGGGTGCCGCGTTTGCTCACTGTTGACCAAAAACAAGAACGTGTTGATGATTCTGAGCAGTGTTTGGCCATGTTTAAACGTAACAAACCGGAATTTTTGCGTCGATATGTGACAATGGATGAAACATGGATCCATCACTTCACTCCGGAATCAAAACGATCGTCATCTGAGTGGACAGCAACTGGTGAACCTCGTCTAAAGCGCCCGAAAGTACAACAATCGGCTGGAAAGGTTATGGCCTCGGTATTTTGGGATGTGCGTGGTGTAATATTCATCGACTATCTTGAGAAAGGAAATACCACCAACAGTGAATATTATATAGCGTTATTTGAGCGTTTGAATGCCGAAATTGCAAAGAAACGACCGCATATGGGAAAGAAAAAAATGTTGTTTCATCAAGACAACGCACCGTGTCACAAGTCAAACAAAACAATGGCAAAACTACATGAATTGAACTTCGAATTGCTCCCACATCCACCGTATTCGCCAGATTTGACTCCCAGCGACTACTGGCTGTTCGCAGACCTCAAAAAAATGCTCGCCGGTAAGAAATTTCGCACGAAGAGGTCCCGTTTGAACTCCCTCACCGAGAAGCTGATGGATGGAAATGATGGAGTACATCCGCCATGCAACTCTAGCAAAATACTTCGAGTATCCGTGGCTGTTTTCCTAGCCATCTAGAAGTGTTTTATCACTGCACGAAATTCAATGTTATTTGTTTTTGCGAAACCGCCCGACTTCCTACACAAAACACACTTTTGACAGTACACGTCTGAAATTTTGACAGTTGCCATAGAAAAGCCGTCCAATGCCGATTCCGGAAACATTCCAGATCGCCGTCGTAGATGGTCGATGCTATTCTTTTGTTGTATTGTAATTTCGTTTCGTTTAAATTATTACAACGTTGCCACGGTAACAACTCCAGCACACCGACAAAGCGAGCACCTCTAGTAATGACAATACCTGTATAGAGTTAGATTTGAAAGGAACCAGAGTAGTATCTAAATTTCTTTGTAGAAGAGGTTCGTATAAAGAAGTTTCGTCTTCTATCAATCCCCATGATCCTCTAAGATCCCATAAAGGCTTAACTTTCAGCCTTTTCCGCGCGTCAGCTTTAGAGCGGGAAACGCGAATTTTTACTAATCTTCACAATATGTCACACCGCCGCTTCAACCTTATCAGCTAATGGAACCGTTAGCTATCCAACTCCCAGTAATAGCCGCGTATTCCAGGACTTCTCTGTCTCTAACAAATTGATACAATCCGCACCGGTGGGCTGAGCACGGATATCGTCCGTAAACCGCGCTTACCTCTCCCTACCGCTCTCTCTGTTTCGCCGACAAAACAGATGACAGTCGTAAGTCGACGCACACGCGATCCCCTAATGATTAAATCGATGCGCCAAGTTTGGCGAATTAATGGTTTTCGAAGCAGTTAAGGGAAAGGGAAGTCATGGGCACGAAGGTAATTCAAATTCGACCGAAGTCCCCTCCATGAACCGAAAGGATTTCGATGGATATTAAGGTCGCAATGGGGTTCTGTTGTACTACCCTCGCCTAAATGCGCGCTTTTATTTGCGGCGGTTCGCACATGGCGGGCAACGTTTTCCTTCAACCAACGAGTCAGCTGTGCATTGCTTTGTTTTGTTATTAATTTAGTTAGGAAATAATAAAAATAATAATGATTTATTTGTCCGAAGGAGCGTTCAATTACAGGACAATTACCAGGTGTATGCGTATATTTTCTTCCGGTTTAACTAAGAGATGGCGTCAGCGAAAAGTACGCAGCGTATTATTTTGACATATACGTAATTTTGTTCGTTTGACATTTAAATTACAAACGCACACAAGTTGAATCTGCCTAAAACTAGGGTCTTTGCTTTATCGTCCAGTTATCATATGGAATTTTGCGCATGAAAAAGAACATTTGCGACACGCATTACTTCTCTTATTTAATCAAAAGAAGAAGGCTGCTGAAAGTCACCGTTTGCTGGTAAAAACATATGGTGAACACGTTCGATCGATTAGAATATGTGAGACATGATTTCGACAATTTGAAAGAGCTGATTTCAATGTGAAAGGCAGTAAACGCTTCGGTAGACCACAAAAATACGAAGACGACCAATTGCAGGAATTATTGGATGATGACCCAACTCAAACCCAATGGCAATTAGCAGAAACATGTATCATAAGAAGCAATCAGCGCAATGGGACAGATCAATTAACTCGGTAAATGGATTCCACAAGACCTTGAAATCGCTTGGATGGGACATTCTCCTCCATCCGCCGGACTCCTCAGACCTGGCGCCATCAATGGCGCACGCGCTCGCAGAGTAGTACTTCAGCAATTTCGAGGAAGTTGCAGAATGCCTCAACGAATGGTTTGCCGCAAAAGGCAACCAGCTTTTCCGGCATGGTATCCATAAATTTCCTCAATGATGGGTGAAATGTGTAGAAGCCGATTGCCAATATTTTGATTAACATCTTGTTTTTACTGCATATATGAGGCTCTAAACCTGTTACGACTTAAGGTTTGGTTTGCTCATTTCTTTCGTGGACGTGCTAACGATGTTCTTCCTTTCGCCCCATACTCTTTTGGGTATCGTATAGTCTTCCATTCTTTCCATGCATTCTCTACAATTATGCTGAAGAAAAGTTTGTTTACGGAAAAAAAAATTAAGGGAAATTAATTTTCCGAAGCTAGAGTAATCTTTTGGAAATATTCCTCTCTTCCGAAGCAACAACCAAACTTTACAGTATGATTCAGCAGTTATATTCCTATTTCCCTTCTGGAAATGGGCTAAGAGCATCCCTTAAGAATCCCGGAGGGCCACGCCGATCGTCAACAACTTTCGAGCGTCCACGAGAAAATTTCTCGTCCCAGTTATACACGGCTTTACGCGACAAACAATTTTTACCGTAAATAGGAGACATTTCCTCCTTGATATCTTCTGCAGGAAGTCCTTTTGCCTAGAAAAAGCGCACAACAGCACGTCGTTCTTTCACAGTAGACTCTTCGAGCACGGTCGCCATTTTAACATTGTCTGTAAAAGCGCACAGCAATTGTCATTTCAGTTTAATAAAACTCGATTGTGCTGACACCTAGTGGCAGATAGGGAAATAGGTCACTGCGGTCTTCAGCTTTCCCATAGCAATTTGTGACTTATTTAATGACTATCCCCCGTACTATTTCGAGGACGTCTAAAAGATCTGAGTAATATTTATGGTTCTACTTCTTTGAATGTAATCTCAAAATTCTCTTTGTATCATAGATAAATTAGCAGTCTCTAGTCCACATTCTTCAGAGTTTTCTGGGCTTAATGGCATATTAATGAATCCAAACTTCAACTAAGTCGATTTTCATGAACACACTCATCAAGGTCATCTCAAAAAAAAAAACCTTATTCCTAATTGATTTTATATGAATCTCGCCAAACCTTCTATGTTACGGTGGTCCACTATACGTGATCAAAAGAAGTTTTCAACCCAGCCTCGTACATATAATATACAACAATGGATTTTTCTAAAATATAAATTGCCTTTTATCTTAAAACTTCTTTATTGCCCTCTTTGTCGAGGATAAATATTGAATACCCCAGAATACATCGCCAGCACCTTTTTGAACGTAACTTATGGCAGCAGGTAACACTTTACAGAGTAATAAAATAATTACTACTGCAACGCGCCTCCAAATTGAATTTATGCTCCTCCGCTGAAATTGAATGAAATTCCTTGTATCGTCTTTATGAGGGAAGGCACGGAACGAGAGAGAAACCTTCCCTATCTCGTTTGTAACATCTCAGACGAGGACGTAGGTGTAGACTGGAACTTATTCCCGGAAGGACTAACACCGTTGGAGAGCGCGTCCCCGACCTCATTAAAACTACTAATAAGAAACAGACAAACGTAGAGTGGAGCCCTTGAATTACTTAACTTCTTCCGTTGAAGAGCCGTTGTTCTCGTAATAGACTGTTAGGCTGTGTATATTGATGTATTCCACGGGAAACGAAGGCAATTAAGAGGAACGAGGAGTGTACACGAGGACGCGCTAGGACGACTTCATCTCGTGACCCAGACAGGGTGGAATCGAAAGTCGAGAAGTTATTTGTCGTCGCGGAGAAAATTGGGGAAATTTTGCGCTGCAGTCTGGATGTGCTGGAGAGAAAAAATGGGGACTTTGATTAATAGCATCTTCTCTCAAGTAGCGGACGTTCCCGGCGTTAGTTTTTCGTGATTTGTCTTACCGGGAACTGCTCAATTTAATGGATACTTAATGACCTAAAATGGTCGGTGAAGAGTGTTGTTAGAAGTCTCAGGGAATGTATATCGGGATAAAAAGATACTAATAGCAAGAAAAAGGGAAAATTAAAACCGTTTCATGAACTCTTCTCGCAATTATCGCTTACTTCGAAACGTGTTTTTAAATATCTTCTCTTGTAAAAGAACATCCACATAACATGCCCTGTCTACAAGTTTATACACTGTTAGCTGGTGGAAAGTTAAAGTAGTCTTATCAGTGTAATGCTGCTGCGCTTTCCCTGAGGATAATCATTTCTGCTTAGGGATGCCTATGTTAGATTCAGCGAGAATTTTTAAAAGAATCATTTTACTATCATAGGAATCTCTATTGTGACTACAATTTGCATCCGTATGCGTATATAAAGTTGTTAGAAAGTTATGATAATGTTGCGATTTCCTTCCATTTCACCAACGTCTTAAATTCCTGAAAAATATCAGTCACGGTAGGATTTGAACCCACGACCTCTGCATTACCGTCCGAACTTGCTACCAACAACACCATGAGACCGAATATGAGTTCAAATCGCTTTTAATACCTAGATGTCACAATATCTTACATTATATTACATATTACATCGACAATATTTGGAAAGGTGGTGGTTCCATTCTTGCATGGGGTTGTTTTTCATTAAGTGGAACAGGGGCCTTTGTGAAAATTTGTGGAAAAATGGGAAGGGAGAATTATCGCGAGGTATTAGGAGAAAATGCTATAGGCAACAATTTTGCGTTGATGTACGATGCACGTAGTTATTATGTAAAAACTACCTCACCGATGCAGATAATGAAGGAGTATCAAAATTAATGAATTAGCCTCTCCAGAGTTCGTATCTTAATCCGATAGAGCTTCTGTGGGAGGATTGGACAGAGAAATTAAAAGAGATGTCGCGCGTTCACGGATTCACTTGAATTCATTGCATTAAATCTGTCCAGTACTGGGCCTGCAGTCTGCGATAAATTTCGCATAGTTTCACGTTTTTACGGTTGATAGACTTCATAGTAGTGAGAGACGCTCTTCTCACTCATCGCAAAGGCTACTAAATGAAGCACAGAACAAGCTGACGGTTTCTCCTAATTTAGGCATCCCCAACTAATAACCTGAACTGCTCAATTACATCTAAATAACCTTCCCGATGCTCGGTCAATAAAAGCTTGTTCATATTTGATCGTCTTTCGAAAGTGTTTGGCATTTTACTTCTTCACGCTCAGCTTCATTTGCTTGCCGAATCATCACATATTAACTAATACAGTACGAAGTTATAGAGAAACATTGTTATGGCATTTAGTTATTTGTTGTAGGCTGCTATGATGGAAGTACGTGAACACACGATTCCTTTTTTTTTTCTTCGCAGAGGAATCCTTTTTATCACAGCAACATCGTTAACGGTTAAATAACTGTTGATGTACATACACACTACTGCGCATAATAGAATGGATACTTTGAATTTTAATAAAATATTTAAGAAAAAAGTGCATTTATTCATGTAATAATTCTACAAGCGTGTACACAACTTTACTAATTAAAAAACTAAGTTGACAAATAGCGAAACTGGAATATTACTTTTACTAGAAATTTTATGACACTAAATGAAACCCGAATTCTATTACCTCACTGATGCAGAGAATGAAAGAGTATTAAGAACTACCCTTGACCATCCTCAGAGTCTTAATATGAGAGCTTCTGTACGATGAACTTGACATACGAATTAGAACAAAATGTCCAACATCCAAAACCCATCTCTTGACGGTATTGCAGAGGGTGTGGAACAATATTTCTCAAGATACACTGAGGAAATTGATAGGAAAATTCCCACGAATTGTGGGAGTAGTTATTAAATTAAGAAGTGAATTTCTCGATGAGAAGAAACTTACTTTATGTTTTCTAATGTCTCTTATTACTTTCGCTTTTGTATACACATGTGCAAGAAGCAAGAAGAAGAAATAAATATTTTTCTTATAATTGTTTTCTTTTAAGGGTTAAAGCAAATTTTTCATGAAATAGGAAATGTCCATACTATTATGGGCTGTAGTGTATATACATATTTTTCTACAAATAGCATTGCTAAGTAAACATCATTATTATTACTAATAGAGACACGAGTGGGCACAATTGTTTGGGACACTAAATTTAGTATTCCAACGGTACAGTTTCTCCCATTTTTTTCTGGGAGGAGGCTAAATTAAATTAAAACTTATTTTGAAGTACAAAAATATTCAAATAAAGCATTTTATTTGTTAATTCCGTGACCGCTATTCATGTTACCAATGCACGTTTATGATGAAAGAGAATTTGCTGTTCTATGTCACGCTGCAAACAAAATATATGGAGGTAATATATTCGCTCGGGTTATCGTTTGAGCTCAGGGACGGCTTGATAAAAGACGCTTTCCACCCGTCAAATTATAAATATTCAGGATAGTAGGAGGCCACTGCGGAGCAATTCAAATAAAAAGAGATATTACGCTACCATCTGTCCAATGTGTGACTAGATTTACTAAGCCCTTAATACTCCTTTTATGTCAAGAATGCAGCCACAACCGCTGATATTACAATGTTTACAATTTATACTTCTCGTAGGATGTGTAGACTCTTTTCTTTCTTAGTCTTTCATTTGCTGTTAGTTTTTCTATTTATATAGTCTAAACTTTTGAATGGGGTCAAGCAGGTTTTAGATAATGAAATCGTATGTCCTAACTTAAGTCTATGATTTGTATTACAATTTAAACGCGCAATGTTGTATCTCATTAATTACAAGAATCTAATATCGTACACTTTAACATTTTAAAATGGTACTTAATATCATACACAAACGACGAATTACATAAATTTTCAAAAAGATCGATAGACAATAGAAGTGTTCTACTTAAGATTGTTCAGATGAATCTCCAGATGAATTCCTTACTATGTGCTTGATCACAATACTTTGCAGAATATCCCCAATAGAATTGTGTTTCCCAGAATCCCCCCGATGTTTATTGTCGTATTCAGAACTAACAAATATAGGTATAGCATGTTGCGCTATGTAAAAACAACTGGATAACAAAAATCTTTGTATTTTCAAATTTGATTCCTTCTATACAGAATGAATTTGACACTAAACAAGTGCTTCTTCCTTCATAAAAGGCAAACTTCATCCGACGTTGGTACAGTAAGCAACGTCTTATTTACTTATGTATCACCTATTCTACGTATCTCAACAAAAGCTTGTTTGTATGCACATAAATGTATACATTATTATTATTATTACTAAATTAGGAAGCAAATAACGCATATTTTAGATTGAATGCCTTAATAAGATTATTTATTTGAGATTAAACACAAGATTTAAGTGTATATTGTTTATATTAAAGAGATTTCACCAAAGAGAAACTCTTAAAACCCTAATGCTTTCCGGAGTTTTGACTTGTTGCAATCGAATGACACAGTTTCACATTTCATCAAGCTCTAGCCGTAATTTGAGATGACAAAATACATTTTCTGCAGCAAGTTTACCATCAGGATCGATGTAATTCTCCTGACGTCCAGGGGAAATTGGCTTCGTCCTTTAACGAAACCGCAAAAATGCCGGTAACTCTATTAGGACAGGCTACAAGGAAATTGACGCGGATAGGCTTGTACGGTTACACAATCACCCATAAAAACTGGGTCACTTCTTAGATTTATAAAAGAGGTAACACAGTAATACCGCAATGGTAGCTATTACAACTGGGACACAGGCTCATAAATAGTGTCTTAGAACTTGTACAAACACAGTACGTCGGAAAAATATTGGAACATCTTAAATTCACAGAAAGCTACTACTGCCATCTGTTGAACCATTATACATACATAATCTGAGCAAAGTCAACGACGTGGAGATATCTACAATTCTATGTTCCCCCACTATAGGTACGTCGCATATTGAGGGAATGACTGATACACTGTTTGTAGATGAATACTGTACCGAGAAAGAAAAACGGGAGACACACATACGTACCGCAACCGTTGACTTTGCTCAGATTATGTCTGTATAATTTGAAAGCTGTATATCCCTTCTACAAAATGAGACAGCGACCATTAAAATCGATCAAGTATTAGTTAAATTATAATGCTTGTAGTGACAGTATGTTTTATGGATTCGTTACAAATATATGACGGAACAACAAGCTAACATTAAATTTTGTTTCATACTCAGTAAAAGCTTCACATAACATTTCAATCAATGAAGAAAAGTTTATGTTTGTATCTCCAGTACGCATGTGTTCGAGTGGTACAAGCGATTTCATAATGGTTATGATGCTTTAGAAGACAGACTCAAGACCAGGCGGTCCAAGAAACAAAACTCGAGAGGAGGTGGTCGAAAAGGTGCGTTAAATTATCGCATACGATGCGAATTCGACTGTGAGATGGATAGAAGAGGAGTTAAATACGATGATTTACGAAATTTTGACGAAACATTTGAACAAACGGAAAGTCTATACGCGATTTGGAGGACCAAGGAATTGCTGGCGTTGAACATTGCAAGGATTTCATCAAAACTACTAGACGAAATCGCACATTTCTAGAGTCGATTGTAACAGGCGATCCTTAAAGTCCCTAAAGTGCTACGTGGAAGTCCCTAGCCTTCCCAAAGTCGGTTAAATTGCGTTTCCAAAAGTCACGAGAGAATGTTGATTCATTTTTACGACTCTAAAGGTATTCCACATCGGGAATTTGTTCCACGGGGTCAGAATGTGACTGGCGAATATTACGTGGTGATTATGAAGCGTTTGTGGAAGTGAATCGTTAGTGTGAGGCCTGAATATCATGTGCTGGGAAGTTGGCTTTTGTTGCACGATAATGCTCCACCAAACAGGACTGTAGGTGTATTATAACCACCTCCGTATTCACCAGATTTGTCACCATAATGTGATTATTTCCTCTTCCAGAAACTAAAATGACAATATTGGACAAGTCCTAGAAGTCGTGACGAGGGTCTGTGAGGCATTTCGGAGAAATGACTTAAAGACATTTACACTATCATTGGTTTAACGTGGCCAGAGCTGTATTGACGCAGAAGTGATGTATTTTGAATAGAAATGTTATTTACGTAGATTTTTCTAAAGCGTTGGACTGCATTAACCACGAGATGCTACTAAAAAAAATGGATAAATTTGGTTTTGGTGTGGGTTTCCTGACGTTGATTGAGTCTTACATTACTGGAAGAGAGTGTTATGTCTGCTACAACGGTTATTCCTCTACGCCGTTTTCTCCAACATCAGGTGTTCCTCAAGGTTCAAATCTTGGACCACTTCTCTTCAATTTTTATATAAATGATTTACTATCTCTGTTTACATGTCACGTCTTAGCATACGCAGATGACGTAAAGATATTTAATACTGTTGGTAGCATTTTCGATTGTAAACATTTACAAGACAATCTTTTTCGTATTAATACTTGGAGCAAGGTCAATTATCTCCTTCTGAACATCAACAAGTGTACTGTGGTTTCCTACAGTAACACTCACACTACTTTACACTATAACTACCCGATTAATGATGCAACCGTACCACGCAATATCAAAACTTTGGATCTTGGTGTTTTGTTTGATAATAGACTGTCATTGACGGAACATATTTCGTCCATGCGTTCATCTGCTTCCAAAACTCTCGGTTTTGTCATGCGTTCTTGCAGGCATTTCTCAGACTTAGGTGTAATGAAACGTTTATATTATGTCTACGTTCGTTCGAAGCTTGAATACGCCTCCATTGTTTGGTATCCCCGTTATTTATACCAAGAGCTTATGATCGAACGCGTTCAAAAGAAATTTCTAAAGTATCTCTCCTTTCGAATGGATAACGTGTATCCTGCAAGAGGTATCGAGTATTATAGCTTACTTGTTGAGCATGGTTTTCTATCTCTTGCTGACCGCCGCGAGCGTAACAGTGTGGAGTTTCTTTGCAGGATCCTGAAAATACTGAAATACTATCGACTCGCCAGCCCTTCTAGCGCAAATAAACTTTACCGTACCTACTCATCATACTCGCTACTATAATATATTTCAAGTACCTAGAGCTAATACCAACATTTTGCTTAAGGCACCTCTCAGTCACATGGTGAGGAACGCAAATAAACGGGATCTGGAGCCATTTTTGTGAATCTCTCTTTTTTTTTTTGTTTCATTATTACATACATTTTCAGCATATTATTATTGCAGGCAACACGATTTGAATTATTTTATTTTAAATAAGAATTGTACTGTAATTTGTCCTGTAATTGGCCCTTGGGCTGTTGGGCAATAAAGGATTATTATTATTAGAAATAAACAATTTTGGCTTTTTTTATTTTTTCCGATATACCGTATATAATTTTGTATATTCCTAACTAGTCGACAATACTGTAATCTCTTGAGATAAACGAAATTCCACCACGAGAAATATAATCCGAAACAGCCTATATAGGTATATGCACGTTTGCACGCGGCCATGGCGATGAAGATCTAACGGTTGTCGGAAGGTGTCGGAAACAGCGATGTAAATTCTATTATCTCGGCATTAAACTGGTAAATAATTCAATTCAGCGTTGCACGGGACTATCTGAAAATTAATTTGTTAGAGGTGAAGCTGATAGTGGTAATGAGATTAAGGTTATTAATGTTGGGGTCGTGCACCGGCGACACCTGTTACAATGCAATTAAAACTGCAAGCGGGATGACGCGGACATATGAATATTAAAAACGTAGTTTCGCATCGCATTTTTATCGCCTACTTGATGTAAATTGCACGGTGCGATGGTGTGCAAAAATTTGTAATTACGCCCCGCGTTATCCTATTTTCATGTAAATGACACCGTAATTTTCCAGTATAATTTATTGGCGGAAAATTTAAGAGTTAAAAATAATATATATGCAATAGAAGTTCCGTCAACCGGAGTGACTAAGTGCTTATAGGAGTCACGCGGTGGAATATCGTGGTAAATACTATCCAGGTTTAATGTTGACTAACTTTGATCTCAGCAGGGAAGCCAGTGTATCCTGCACTTCCTAGCCCAAGCGAGTATACAGATCAAGTCTTGACGTAAGAAAGCGTCTCCTTCACAACCATAATGCTTCAAGCAAATTTGAGCAGTATCGTTCCGCATGCATTGCTGCATTTCTGTCGAGTTGTGGGGAATCCATCGCCATGCAGTTTTCCTCATTTCCACGCGATTCTTTTGAGTATACAGCACAGTGGTGTGTGATAATCTTATCTCTATTGGCTAACGTAGATCTATGCCTAACAGCACGGCAACAGCGTTATCGATACTATGGTGACCTGATCGAGCACTGTCACACCCACACGTTCCTAATTGAAAGCTTTAAGTTATCTGGCTACTGTGCGGTATGATAACGCAGTTTCCGCACAAGCTTTAATGCGGGCTCCATTGCATTGTCTTGCGGTATGAATATGAGCACTTTCAACCAATTTCGTTCCTCCTCTTTTCTGAACATTACAAAAATGCAGAACACAACAGTTTAGATCGGTAACCCCAAAAGACTATTTCTTTTTTCGTCATATTGCATGCGCTTGGATACGGAAGGAGGAGAACATTTATTGTAAGATAGGTAAGGCATATATTAATATCTATTACCAGTGAGAATAATTCATTCTGTCTCTTATGCAAGTTAATTTTGTTAGTAGATACTGTCGGTCTCCTTTTGTTTATGCCGAAAGAAAGAGAGGACAACACGAACGAGCCGCCGGGAACGCCCAGGGTTCTTTAGAACCAAAGAGCTATTTGAATCAGGCAACCTTGGAGGAGAAGGGGCGATGGGGATACCATGGAGGAGGCGATCACACCTTTCACAACTGAGGAGAGAGAAGACCATTCTGATGACCCATCGGGACCGCTTAGGCCCCTTTTGGAACCAAAGAACTATCTCTCGGATAGACAAAGCGAAGTAATTATTCTTTTTTGTAATTGATATATTCAAGACCATTGTTGTAAACATAATACTTAAGAAAAGACAGGGAGGGGACTACTTCCGCGGGGTTAGAAGATAAAATGTACGTAGCTAAGTAAGGATGGGAGCTACTCCCGCATTATATTAATTTAGGCTAAGTTAGAGTAGTTTTTAGATAGTTAGATTTGGGTTCATCTCGAAAAGTTACGTTCTGAATGTTGTACTATGCTGGATACCAGGACACACTGGAATCAGCGGCGACGAGAAAGCTATTAGCAAAACCTATTAGCAAAAACAGCCGCTACAACTTTGTTTGTGGGACCAAAGCCGTTCTGTAGTATAGAGATGAGCACTTATTAAAAAGAACTCAAAGACAGGGAGGAAAAGCTCAGAACATTTCTCTGGTGGAATCTTCTGGGTCTGAGATATTCGTCGGAAACTTCAATAAGCAGAGAGCAAAGACCATGCTATAACTAAATAGAGACAGACTACGCGTCCTCACAGGTTCTCTGACAGGGCATTGTCACCTAGCGGAACAAGGATATGTCTGAAACAGAATAACGACTGCAGGTTTTGTAAGACGGAGGCTGAAGGTCTTTCGCCTAAGATCTAACTGCACTGCCATGATAGAAACCCATGCCAACCACCGCGGCAAAGACGTCATAGACGAGTGAAATATCTTCTCTGAAACCATCACAGCTATTGCAACTTATTAAAGCTCTTAGACTGGATGGGCAGCTCATATAAGGGGTCACAATAGATCAATAGGTCGCAGTGCAACATCACCCTTAACTCGTCTAATCCAATCTAAGTTGAGGATATCCAGTGTAGTACCTGTGGCAAAGTACCGGTACTACACCGTAGGACATGTTCAGCCATTTAGTACTAAATTTCTGAAATGCACTATTAAAGCTTGCCCTCCCATTAAAGTTTCTTGAAGAACTACTTTAACTTAACTTAAGAAAAGAAAATCTTTGACGTATCAGTAAATTTTTTGAGTTATTATTGAAATTCCTCACTTATAACTTGGAAATCAATCTTAATTCTTTTAGGATACAGGTGAGGGATTTATTGTTGTTTTATTTTATAATAAGTTTACCCATCCAATGTAACGTGAGGATATATTTATACTTTTATCTTACAGAGACCAATGTTATTCCCAACCAGATGAAATATACCATTTCAGTTTTTGCAAAAGAAGCACCACCTATTCTACTTAAACGGCGCCATGCATTAAAAATGTTATTTAAATGGGAACCAATCCATTCACCTAAAAATTGCCCGTCGCTCATAAAAAATACATTCAGACCTAAAAAAGATTTCCCCGTTCTTTGTCAACCCTCCTCGTTGCGTTAGCAAAAAGGAGGCCGAAGAAGATGTTGAAATCGGAGCAAGAGCATTATCGCTATATTTTTCCAACCTGCCACGAGAAAAAAAAAGCGCGGCTAAAAACTCATCCATCAACCTACGAACGAGTAATCAAAGATAAAAAATAAAAGGGCGAATGGAAGTAGGAAGCAGCGAACGCGGCGGACTGTCACAATAATTCCATTGCGGTTGTCAGGGCATTCCTCTAATTTCTCGATTCCGCATTACGGAAAAGTCAGAAAATATGAGTCCCTTTAAAATATTAATAACTCCTAACGTCGGTGAAGTGAAGGCATTGTTGCCAAGAAATCTCCGGTTCCCCTCGGCCGTTGAATTATTAGAATGTACCACGGATGCTACATGCGGTAGAAGCTGTTACGTTGTTTCAGATGTTCCATCGTTATATTACCAAACCATGTCCTAATTAGGAATATTATAAACACGTTTTTAGATGATTAGAATTTTCATGTTACATGAGATATGAAAATGCGAAATACGGGTTGTTATTAATATGACAAACTACACTAGGATCACATAATAAAATAGACACTTACTAATTAAAAAAAAAAGATTCTATTCTCGTTATATATACAAAATATTTTAAAATTTTTAAACTAGACGAATATTTTGACGATCCACCTTTACTTGCGTGAAGTGCTACGAGTCGTCATGGCATAGAATCTATTAAATTATTACTGGTGTCTTTTCGAATATTTAACCACTCTTCTGTAACAGCTGCCACGAGTTCTTCCTTATTGCTGGGTTTTCGGCGTCATTTCGCCATATTAGTCTGGATTATGTGCCAAACATTCTCTGTCGGATTCATGTCTGGTGATTGGCCTGGCCATGGTAAAATCCGAATCCCCTCCTGTTCCTCTTTCCATGTGGTTGTTGTTCTTGCTTTGTGGCAGGGTGCTCAATCCTCCATAAAAGTGGCGTCTTCTTTAGATAAAATGGCGTTGTCGAATATCGGTAGTAATCCTTCTGTTAATATTTGGGTATATTTCGCCGTATTTATATTTCCGTAGCAGATTACTAATTACGATCTTCCACCATACCATATCGCGCCCCACACCATGATGTTCACACCGCTGTATTTCACCGTCTGATGCAAAAATTTGTCGTCCAGTTGCTGTGACGAACGTCTCCATACCCACGTATGTACGACCACTATCACTAAATTGGCAGTATCTGTTTTCGTCTGAAGAAATGACAGACCGCCAAAACTCTTCGGGCATCGTTCGCATTTCGATTGCCCAAGCCACTCGGCGTTTTTTCTTTGGCACCCTTTTATACATCCCTACACTGTGGAGGTATCGCAGAACGGTGCGCTGACTTTTCTGTGAAGTTGCCGCGAGCTCAGCTGTACTTTTTCGCGGTTCTCTTAACACTTCGCGCACAAGCACCCTTTTACTTCTTTCAGAAGGTCCCGCACGACCTGGTCTCGGCTCCACTGTTGTTTTTTCCTTGCGTTTAAATTGTGTAATCGCACGGTTAACTGTGGGGACAACGGAATATTTAAATATTGACTTATTTCACGTTGCGAAGCGCCGCTTTCACTCTGGCCAACGATGCGACCCCGGGTGAAGTCGCTAATATCACTCGAACCTTGTAAGCGAGGCATAGTTGTAACGATACTAAACTATGACGAATTCCTTCCGATACATCTACCCTTACCCTAATGACAAGAGAAAGTTCTTAATTCGTTCTTAGCTGTTCACATATTTATACCGCCTTACCTGGTGTCAATTTTATTCTGCCACCCTAGTGTATATGCTATAGACTCTGGAGTAGAAATATCACGGGCTATAATGAAACAATTATATTAAACAACAAAATTAGCTTTATTCATCAACGTAATCTCCATCAAGAGCAACGCAATCATTCCAGCGCCGCTCTAACATTTCAATATCACTTTTGTAGAACGATTTATCTTTTGCCTCAAAATAGGGCTCAGTTTCAGCGATAACCTCCTCATTCGTGCGAAATTTCTTACCGGCGAACATTTTTTTGAGGTCTGCGAATAGCCAGTAGTCGCTGGGAGCCAAACCTGGTGAATACGGTGGATGTGGGAGCAATTCGAAGTTTAATTCGTGTAGTTTTGCCATTGTTTTGATTGACTTGTGACACGGTGCGTTGTCTTGATGAAACAACATTTTTTTCTTTGCCATATGCGGTCGTTTCTTTGCAATTTCGGCCTTCAGACGCTCCAATAACGCTATATAATATTCACTGTTGATGGTATTTCCTTCCTCAAGATAGTCGATGAATATTATACCACGCACATCCCAAAATACCGAGGCCATAACCTTTCCAGCCGATTGTTGTGCTTTCGGGCGCTTTGGACGAAATTCACCAGTTGCTGTCCACTCAGTTTTGATTCCGGAGTGAAGTGATGGATCCATGTTTCATCCATTGTCACATATCGACGCAAAAATTCCGGTTTGTTACGTTTAAACATGGCCAAACACTGCTCAGAATCATCAATACGTTCTTGTTTTTGATCAACAGTGAGCAAACGCGGCACCCACTTCGAACAGAGCTTTCTTATAGTCAAGTGCTCATGCAATATAAAGCCAATACGTTCTATTGATATCTTTACGATGTCAGCTAAATCACGCAACTTCAATTTTCGATCATTCAAAACGATTTTGTGGATTTTTCTGATGTTTTCTAGCGTTACCGCCTCATTTGGACGTCCACTGCGTTCCGCATCATCGGTGTCTCTACGACCACGTTTGAAGTCAGCAAACCAACGTTTTATTGTTGTTTCTGATGGAGCGGAGTCCCCATAACACTTTTCAAGCCATTGCTTCGCTTGAACGGTATTTTTTCCCATCAAGAAGCAGTGTAAAATTAAAACACGAAATTGTTTTTGATCCATTGTTTTGAAAATAACAAAAGTAGCGTGACTCTTAGCACAATAACTCACAAACTAATGAATAGAATATCATGAAATTTTAACAGCTGTCTTTTGAAGGTTAGTACTAACTGAGAGAAAGGTAACTGCAATAAAACTAGCGTCATCTATGTGTTAGGCCCGGGAATTTTCAGCCCATGTGTTAGATACGAGTACATTCAATTAAATACTAATTTTCAATAATTCTGAGACTTATCTCGTACAAGGTACACTATCTTAAGCAACGTGATGTGCGAATATCCAGTATATTCAGTCAACACTTTATAGTTTTACGCCGCTTAAAAAGCGGCGATCTTCATTTAAAACTTTCCTCTAAAATGCAGAACAAACCAGCTATCAAAAGCTGTACTAACTGTGCCAGCTGGTATAAGAGAAAGTTGGACGTTGCACACCTACAAGTTATTGGCTCGCTCATCTTCGAAGCAACTTTTTTCCTTATCAATACATAAATATTCCAAAACAAGCAGTGCTTCTAAACACTTATTATAATTATATTTTTCAACAGAATAATACAAGAAGGAATTCCGAGGAGTCCTCTTAATGCCGCGAACCGTAGCCCTTGCTGTAAATTTCGGGTTAATTCTGCGGCATCCGCACGCAAATCTACGGATAATTAGTCAGTAAGCGTCAACCCTCATCATACAGCCGACCTAGTTAATGCGCGACACCCATCCTACTACACTTCCTTATACAATTGTTTGCTACCTAGGTGGATCGGTACAATTATAGCGCAAAGTCTTAGCAACGCCGGAGTGATCAATAACGAAATATATTTGTTGCGCGTCGGCTTTAGGTAGGATGAAGACAACGTTTTTCTCCTCGGGCTTGATTCCGAAAACAGAAGAAATCATTTTGTCGCGTTGAATTTCTTCTGGGAAATCGAGTATATAATAACTTCATATATTATAGAAGGAGCCCTCTTATAGAGGACGTAGAAAATTCATTTTGAAATAAATAAGTTACACGTGAAATAAAATGACAGAAGAAGTAAAGAGATGCGATGGTAATTATATGCAAAGTGCATATATTTTATTTTTTCCATATCTTTAATTATACTCTATATATAGACGTATTACACTAATTGAAGTTAATTATCGCTAATTAGTGATTGCATATATTGCATATTTAGGCACTTCTATGCATATTTTTTTACAAAAGTTGAATATATTGCATATTTAGGCTTTTTCTTATGATTTCTATTAGTAAAATTCCTAGTAATTCCTAATGAAGATCTAAAACGGACAATTCTCAGAACGATAAATCTTTTACATTGGTTTCTCTTATACTTTTCTCCAAGAACTGCACGTATTTAATTTCGCCTAGCAGAAGGGATGTGGTAAATACGTTTTATTATTATTAATTCCCGAATAAACTATTGATTCATTGCATATCTTTGAGCAATACAGCGAAATGTAATTGTGTTACGTTTTTAAACACTGTGCGTACATACAATGAATATAGCGAACAAAATTTCTTTATGGATTAAGCCGTATCCTGAACTGGTAAAGGATGGCAACAAAATATTTTGTCGGGCCTGCAGTAACCCTGGTAAGTTTAATTTTACTAAAAGCTTTACCATTGTTTTTAAATTCTTTAACTTTTAATATAAAATGACAATTGTTGTCATAAGTGTCTTGTGAGAGAAAATACCTGATTGATCAGCACGCTAAAACTCCATCACACATTGGAAAACGTGAAAAACTAAAGCGATCCGCATGTGTGCAGTAATCTGTATATCAATGTGTAGCATCAACTTCACGAAACTCAGAACAAGAAGAATATAATACGGATCTGTGTTACGCATTAATTCCGTCTAACGTACCATTAGCAAGATTAAACAATGTTAATTTGAAATCATTTCTGTAAAAATATTGCGAACATAATATACCTAACGAAAAAATTATCTCACATCTTGTTACCAGCAAACAATGGCAGAACTTCAACAATTGGTAGGGAATAATTTTCTTTATATCATGGTTGATGAAAGTACAGATAACTGTGGCCGTTATATTGCCCATTTGTTAATAGGAATTCTTTATGAAGATGTTGTAGGGAAATCATATTTAATTTATTGTAAAGAACTTCAAAAAATAAATAATGTGACAATTGCCGAATTCGTTCAAGAAGGTTTATCAAATTTCTTTTTACCTGGACTTATACCTTGTGAAAAATATTACTAATGTTGTCCGACGCTGCATTTTTTATAGTAACATTATTCATACCACTTGTTTGGCTCATGGGTTCAATCGTGTAGCCGTAGACATTAGGAATCAATTTCCTTTGATTAATGATTTAATTAGCAATGCCAAAAAAGTATTTTTAAAAGCACCTTTACGAACCCAATTTTATAAGGAGCAAGTTCCCAGTCTCAAGTTGCCTCCTGAACATCAACAGAAGTGTTACAAAACCTTTTGTATATTAAGTCAAATTATGGCTTTGTTTCAAGTTACATTCGTAAACTAGAAACGCAATAATATAATAGACGAATTTGATATGCTATGAGAGAAAGCTAAGGGTACAATACTATACACGATAAATTTTAAAACGTGATAAAAGTGCGGGGTATTTGAAATTGAAGAAAGTTAAGAAAATTTTGGAAGGTGAAACAGTACACGATTTCGACTTTAATTTTAGTTTAGAATGTATTGCAATGTTAGAAAATGCACCAATTACATCTGCGAATGTTGTAAGAAGCTTTTCTATTTCGAAACATATGTATTCCGATAGAAGACAAAACTTTCTTTTACACAATTTTGAAAAACATTTAAATAAATAAAGTTAATGTTTAAATTTCTGTTCTTATTTATTTTACGTAAAAATTTTGCATATTGTTGCATTTTTTTGCATATATGCGCCAGGTTTATGCACATTTTCTCAAAAATCGAAGCATATATTCCAGTTTTTCTTTGCACATAATCCGGTCTCTAGTCATTACTAAGTTAAGTTGAATATATATAGACATATTTTCCCCATTATTTGTACATAACTAGTACCCAGGTTGACGTATTTCATACAATTATATTATGAAATAAAGAGATATTATTATTAAAAGTATAGACCAGAAGGAGTATATTGCAAAGGACCACCACATCTGTAACTAGTCTGAGTATAAGCTAAAGAAACGAAAGCTCCTTACAGTGAGAGCGATGAATAATGAACAGTAACAATATTGTTACATCGTTTGAAGTATTATTAAAGCCATTACTAACTGCATTAAGTGCTTCTTAGAGCATTCTCAACTTGCCTGCTCCGCGTATAACAAGCAAATTCCGCAATTTACTGCCACTCTAGAAATCGCCATTCTTTATTAGTAACGTTGGTATCATAAAACGGAATCCTCATACCTTCATGGATCTAATTCGACGTGGAAGGTCTCTCTCTCAATGGCAGCTATCGACTAATACACGTTTTTCTCTTCGGGTAAAGCTTTCCAGGCTCATGTAATATAATTACAGTGTGTCAACATTTTACAGGGGCACGACGGGACTTTATTACCATCGCTCGGGCTCGAAGATTTTTTTTATTCATACACGCTTAATATCTCGCGCATTTTTCTCTTTTCCCTCGGTAAATGCGCCTAGTAGCGATGCGTGGGGGGGAGACTTATTAAAAGGGATAATATTTGTATAGTCGGGCGTTTAATATATGTTATGTAAATATATGCAGAACTGGAATTAATTCACCGGTTTCGTCGAGCGGCAAGCGCTTCGGTATTTGAGTCACGGTTGCCTCTTTACGTCTCGATTTCCAGCGAATCACTTTCGGGCCGAGGCGGAACATTATTATTTGTCGAATATATATCGGGAGTGCACAACTAATTACAATAACATTATCATGCGACTTGCTGAATATTAATTAAGCGGGGAATTGTGTTAATTTTAAAATTAGCCACTGGGTGTTATACGATTAAAAGTTTCGCAATGGATGTTTTGTATCGCAGTTGTGGTTTTGGTATTGTCGTAATAAATCAAATCATACTTACAGTTTTGGAAAGAAATTTTGATTCTTGTTATTGTATATTTTGCTTGGAAATACAAGAAAAATGGGAGGGAAATGTGTTGCGTGTGGAAAGTGTTTCCCAAGAAATTATGAGCGGTACGTACAACAGATTGAAACGCATATACAGTACTGTCCAAAAGAAGGAGGCACATTGGTATACTTTTAAAAGTTTATGTAACAAGTCAATCAATATATTTTGATTGTAATGATATTTACAATTTACTAGAATCTAGTAAATGCTATACCAACGTATAACGAGAAAAAATACTTAGAAATCTGTAGTATTCAAGAATGCGAAAAATTAACAAATGAGCAAGCAGAGTGATTTCCAGTATTTATTTTGAGAGGCGATAAAATCTATGGTTGGATCTGTTTATTTCTATTTATTTTTAGATGTATTTCCCGAATGCGAAGAGCTTAGCGTAAATTATAGCGAGTTTTATGATATATTTCTACAGTGGTTACATTTGGAAAAATGCTGAAAATATTGTTATTAAACAGAAATAAAGATGTTGTTTTACATCACGAAGTAAAGTGTACAAAAAATTCTTATAGAATACAGTGCCTGTCCAAGTTATTAGGGCCACTTGCTAAAATAACGATTTTGTGAAAATGCATAATGAAAAACGCACTGTAGAAGCATAAGTTTATTCAGAACTGTTTATAGACGTCGTCACAACTATTTAACTAATATTTTGCAATGCCTCCTTTGGCTTCTGGCACACGGCCTATGCAAGCGTTAATGGTATGTCGAATTGTAGCGTCATTCTGCCATACATCCTCAATATTTTTTACTAATTGCGCTTTTATAGTGTGTTTTCTCAAATACACGCGTGATTTTAGCATCCTCCATACGTTCTCAATTGCATCGAGGTCGGGACAATGTTGGAGAAGAACCATGCTTACAAGTTACTGGCAATATCCAGGTTTTGAAGGAAACCTGAGAGAGGAAAAATATTGGACAATATTGAAGCAACATCCTGTAGTTTCTGGGCATCGTCTAATTGGTAATAATTTCCTTCGACAGGAGAGTAACGAATCGAAACATACTTCCCGATTGTTCAAAAACTATTTAAGTCAGCTACAAGAGGTCGAAGTAGTTCGCTCTATGGTCTGGCCGCCGTAAAGCTCGGACTTAAATATTATCGAAAATGTTTGGGATTATCTTGACCGTAAAAAGATTGAAAGGGTACCAAAGGCTTAAATGAATTGTGGAACGTATTGCAACACGAGTGGTATTGTATTCCGAACGATTACATTAGAACACCTCATGATAGTCTCCAGGCTCGTGTGAAAGACACTATCAAAAATAAGGGTAGCCATAGCAAATGTTAAAAGAAGCAAAAGTTCTGAAGATATTCAGTGTACTATTTACTGATATAAATATTGTACTACTTCCAACATATTTTCTCTTAGTTTTCTTTGCACGGTAGTATATTTCAAATGTTACGGATAAAATCTGCGAATACACTTATGAAATTGAAGTTTGTAATTATTGTTTTATCATCAGATCTTTACTAATTTTAAAATATGTTTCATACAGTAAAAGAATGGTTTAAAAGGACACAAATTGCGTTTCCTTACATTCAAATAAAATGGTAATCAAGTGAAATTATAAATAATGCGATATTAGACGTACTCAATCATCAATCTACTATACTCAAACCAAATCTAAACTTTTAAAGTATCAAATGACGATTGCAAGGACTATGTGGATGTACAATTCACAGGTATAGCAGTAAACTCCACTCACACAAATTTATTAATTATGCGGAACGCAGCGTTTCGAGAGCACGTGAGCTCTCATATTCAACCGTGTTACCGACTGAAAGTAAAAGCTGTATCACGCAAATTATATTCTACGCAGGCTCTAAAATTACAAAAACATATGACTATCTACAATCTACTCGGTGGTCTAATGCCTTTTTCGGGACAGGATGGACCGAAAGAGAACCGTATCTTTAACAGGGCCTATGTTAATAAATCAATCAAACTCGAGTGTGCAATTGGGGGTGGTTCTCTGTTCAATAAGTTTCCGTTCTTTTTCATACATATCGTTTCGTACGCGTCTGATTCTCTATACGAGTTTACGTTTTTAAGTAGTGTCAGATTTTTTAAATCAATCTTATGTCCGGATTTTACCATATGCTCTGCTACGCGACGTATTCGACCTTATTTTAAGGAAGGTACAATACAAACAACACATCAGAAATTCCACGACCTTGACATCAACAAACACCGGTAATAAGAAATTTATAACTCTTCCTTTTCACCCAACAGTAAAAGGATTAAGTAAAATTTTCCAACAACTAAACATGAACGTGTCTTTTGTGTCAAAAAACAACTTAAAGAATCTCTTAGGGAATCCCAAAGATAAACCGGAGATGATAAAAAGGTCTGGAATATACCAAATCGCATGCAATGATTGTGAGAAAGTTTATATTGGACAAACAAGAAGGAGTATCGAAACGAGGTTCAAAGAACATATTAGACACTATCGTTTCGACAAACCTGAACTATCAAGCGTAGCAGAGCATATGGTAAAATCCGGACATAAGATTGATTTAAAAAATCTGACACTACTTAAAAACGTGAACTCGTATAGAGAATTAGACGCGTACGAAACGATATGTATGAAAAAGAACGGAAACTTATTGAACAGAGAACCACCCCCAATTGCACACTCGAGTTTGATGGATTTATTACCATAGGACCTGTTAAAGATACGGTTCGCTTTCGGTCCATCCTTTCCCGAAGAGGGCATTAGACCACCGAGTAGATTGTAAATAGTCATATGTTTTAGAAATTTTAGAGCCTGTGTAGAAAATAATTTGCATGTGTGATACAGTTTTTATTTTCAGTCGGTAACACGGTTGACAATGAGAGCCCACGTGCTCTCGAAACGCTGCATTCCGCATAATTGATAAATTTGTGTGAGTGGAGTTTACTGCTATACCTGTGAATTTTAAAGTATCCTATTCCTATGTTCTACCGCATACAGGTTACACATATGAATTTATCAAATCGGAAAAGGAAATATATTTTTTTCTGACGCAGGTAGTACGCGATATATTGCGCAGGATGTAATTCGCATCCCTTCGAAGCTAGCGTTCGTCATAAATTAGCCTCCGCGGAAGGAAACATTTGTAATACGATATGTGAGGCAAGAAGCTAATAAAACCTCATAAAATATTCACTCACCTTTCCTTCTGGGCTGCATACTTTTATACCGGCCAACGAAATTACTAGTAGGACTGACTTCTTTTTTGATCTACCCTGTAACAAGATATACGACATTTGACATCACGTCAGAAGCAATATAAATTGGGGAATAAAGGAAGAAATAAACCAGAGATGCCTTTTCTTTTTTCTTTCGCTTGGAAAATATAAGACGCTTACGGTTATGGATTTAAGTCAGATTAATCTATGACGTTCGTGTTTGTTTTGACGATTTGGTTCCTTGCGAACCAAAAACAATTACATTACCATTGTGATGGAGATAATACCTAATATTTCTTAATTAATTAATTGAAACCCTGTAGATTACTAATCTGACAATTAATGATAATTTAATAATCGAGAATTTAATTTAGTTAATAGAAATATAGATCATATTATCGATACAATCCATACAATGTAAGTACGAGTCAATATTAGTATGATTTCTTATTGTGTGAGGGCGCCTCCACCAACATTCTTTTTAACATTTTTTGGAGGAAAGGAAAGGTATCTATACAAGGAGTTCTTTCATTTCAAGTCGATTTATGTATATACATCAAAAATTAATAAACACAAGCAATAGTGTCAATAGTACAGTGCATAATATTTTAAATTTTAATAATATCATAACAAAAATGAAGGAAATGTAAGAAAGAACGGAATTCATAGAACTAATTATTAATGTTACAAGCACTCCTGTAATTTTTTAAGGATTAATAAAATCAATAAATGAATGATTAGAATGTTATAGTTTGTTTATGTCATTATTATGAACATTATGTTGTCAGTTCGTAAGTAATAACCCAGCATTAGTGATTCCTCTAAGAGCATAGTATGGCACAGAGTTAAATGTTGACGTAATACGCAAACATTAATATGATTTTTGAATTCATGACACCCAAATTAGTAAAAAACATATCTCACATAGAGGTCTGCAGTAATTGTGTTGGGCAGTGGAATTTGACAGGTTCCTTTAAGTTATTATTTAAGTTCAATTAATTTATATTTTTATTATTTATATTATAAATTTTTCGTGTTAGAAGTTGATAGTACGATTTTATTATTCATTCTAGGTCTCTAAAATATCCAAATGGCATCGCTTAAACAGCAAAATTTCAAATTTAAAATGCAGCAATTCTACATCAAGTACATTCTAGTTCAAACGCTAACTCGAGAAATGTGAACCCCTTTAAAGAGGTTTTCTAAATCTCTCTGTACTTAATATCCTTCCAACACAAACCATTTAAACTGTGCGTTATATGCTATATAATAATGTGTATCATATGCTATTATATATATGTTAACTTGTTATATCTAAGCACATACATATAAAGGGTGCTTGTGCGCGAAGTGTTCAGAGAACCGCGAAAAAGTACAGCTGAGCTTGCGGCAACTTCACAGAAAAGTCAGCGCACCGTTCTGCGATACCTCCACAGTGTGGGGATGTATAAAAAGGTGGCAAAGAAAAAACCTCTCCTTACGGCGTTTCAAACACGGCGCCGAATGGCTTGCGCAATCGAAATGCGAACGAAGCCCGAAGAGTTTTGGCGGTCTGTCATTTTTTCAGACGAAAGCAGATACTGCCAATTCAGTGATAGTGGTCGTACGTGGGTATGGAGACGTTCGTCACAGCAACTGGACCACAAATTTTTGCATCAGACGGTGAGATACGGCGGTGTGAACATTATGGTGTGGGGCGCGATATGGTATGGTGAAAGATCGCAATTAGTAATCAGCGACGGAAATATAAATGCGGCAAAATATATCCAAATATTAACCGAAGGACTACTACCGATATTCGACAACGCCATTTTATCTAAAGAAAACGCCACTTTTATCGAGGATGGAGCACCCTGCCACAAAGCAAGAACAACAACCGCATGGAAAGAGGAACAGGGGATTCGGATTTTACCATAGCCAGGTCAATCACCAGATATGAATCCGATAGAGAATGTTTGGCACATAATCCAGACAAATATGGCGAAACGACCCCGAAAACCCAGCAATAAGGAAGAACTCGTGGCAGCTGTTACAGAAGAGTGGTTAAATATTCCAGAAGACACCATTAATCATTTAATAGATTCTATGCCACGACGAGTCGCAGCACTTCACGCAAGTAAAGGTGGATCGACAAAATATTAGTCTAATTTAAAAATTTTAAAATATTTTGTATATATAACGAGAATAGAATCTTTTTTTTAATTAGTAGGTGTCTATTTTATTCTGTCACACCCTAGTGTACATATTCTCACTAAGTGCGAACATTTTATAGATCCACAAAGTTAGACAGACATTCTACGAAATCAAACATTACCTTTCGGTGTAAGAGACATCTTCAAAAACTTAATTATTGTTAAATATATTATCGAAGTATACATATCAATTAATAAAACTGTCGAGATTAAAATTACTATCTGAGGAGGAAAAAAACAAAAAGAAGTTGTTACAAAGAGGTAGGGTTTCAA
Source organism: Trypoxylus dichotomus (assembly GCA_023509865.1). Classification (NCBI taxonomy): domain Eukaryota; kingdom Metazoa; phylum Arthropoda; class Insecta; order Coleoptera; family Scarabaeidae; genus Trypoxylus; species Trypoxylus dichotomus. The sequence goes on from CM042081.1 coordinate 46,209,006, forward strand.
ACATAGCCATAACTAAGAAAATAGAACAATCCAATTCCTATGGCAAAAATCGCGCTAAGGGAAACAATCGTAAACTAGCGTAAAGGCAGCGCTCACCGATGTTTCGGTTAGCTTTTTCCCACAATAAATAAAATGGAATTTAAACTTATCACTAACAAAGAGACGTCAATAACAAATTTTATCAGACAGTAAACGTTTTCGGTGGCTAAAAGAGGTTTCAAAACCACCCTAAAGCCAAAACATATGAGACGGGACCATGAATGGAACAACGTCATATTTTCTGATGAGAAGGAATTTAGCTTGAGCGGGCCTGATGGTTTCAAATATTGTTGGCGCGATTTGCGCAAAAAAACTGAAGATGTGATCACTCGAAATTTTGCTGGTGGTAGTGTAATAACTTTGGGAGCGTCTAGTCATAACAATAAAATCCCTATGTGTTTTATTTATATGCGGATAAATTCTAATACTTATATACGACTTCTGTAAATGGTTCCGATAGACTTTGATGTACAATTACCGATGCAAGACTGGATGTTTCAGCAAGACAATACAGCTACCCAGATTTTCAGTGGTTTCATTAAAATGAAATTAATCTATTATAATAGCCTGCTCGCTCGCCCGATATGAACCCCATCAAAAACCTTTGGGGAATATTGGTAAGAGGTGTATGCTAACAATAAATAACAGGGTAGCGTTAAAGAACGAAAATCTGCGAATGATATTCCTATTTCAACATTGACCAAATTGATAGCCAATACAATATGTTTGAAGTTATTTTGAATAAAGGATCTAACACTCATTACTAAATTTAGAAAGAATTTAAAAAGATATGTATTTATTTTGCCTACTAATTTTGTGTTAATGAATGCATAGAAATTTTTCTGTTTCGAGTTAGCATCATTGTAAATATTCTTTGCATAAAATGTAATAAACTCTTTTAATGCCAAATATTCTATTCAAAAGTTCATATCGAACAGTAGAAATTTCGCTGAGCGTATAAGAACAAGATCATACTGTCGAAGCAGTTGTTGCTGCATATGTAGGTATTTTTAAAACATAACAATAACATGGTGTCGTTGAATTCGCTTTTCCAAACCGAAAGGCTTAAAAATCACACTCCCCGTTTCAAGCAATCGAGCCAAAAGAATCGCTAACAGAGCTAGTATTGGTTAGGGAGACGATCAACCACCACAGACTGGCCAAAATTCGAATAACACAAAAATGCGAGGGGACCAGGCAGAAGATCGGAAAAGTCGCTAATGAATAGGCCTATACGAAGCATCTGTGCGGCAGTATAAAGGAACTACAGCAGAATAAATGAACAATTGAAAGACATACATCGAAAAAAGCTGGAATCACTAATACGTCAAAAGGAAAGCAACTCTGTCGATCCTAGGAAGATAGTGATTAATCTATCCAATAAGCAGTTGGACAACAACGCCATTAAAATACTAAACAAAGGTATGAAGTTTCTAATAGGTCCCACAAGAATATCCACGAGTGATATGATACCAACAGCGGGAAAGATATAACTACCCGAAGCAGCAGATAAATATCGCAACGGAGAAGGCGAAACCGAAACAGATACGCCAAAATATCAGCAGAACAGCGCAGCCGCAAAGAATTAATGAGCGACAAGAATATCAAGATCTTGCCAACGGACAAAGGAAACACCAGGGTAATAATGGGTTGTTGGAACATACAACATTAATACAAGAAATAATAAATACAGGGAAATATAAGGAATTAAAGGATTAAACGATGGAAATAGCCCAAACTACAACTCTAGTTATTAGAGCATAATAAAAACCAATGCATTTTTCCAATAACGGCAGCCCCAAATCATCGATCAAAAATTCGCAGGGACGATAGGATACTGTGGTACCTCACAGTAATTATAATAGTCATTATTACAGGCGAAATGAAATAACCATATTTTGATTGGGTGTATTCCAATACGGTTCGAATATTCTCAAATCACGTTATGGAAATAAAATCTGCCGTAATTGGAAACAAGACTCGTTTAAAGCATCCGAACCGATCTCCGATACCCAGGGCGATATTTCCCGACGTTTCTATATTTATGTGACGGGTATGAGTTATCTCTAAACACGGTACATCTAACATAATATTAATTTCCTGGAAGCGCATGGGATCGCTATCAATTCGAGTGAAATGTATATGTCGCGATACGTCCTGGATAAGCGCAGGTGCTCTCGAACGCACCGGTAACGGTGTCCGGGATTGAAACCACATCGGGACTGATAGATTAAAACGTTTTTAATCGTTCGGAACGTTTGCTCCGCGTATTTATGGTATTTGATTCTATGCTACGGGGATTCTCTTATCCGATTACGATTTATAATGCTGTCATTAAAAGCCCCCTATGTATAAATATAATATATTGTCTAGAACAAACATGTTTGCGAATGCGTACTACTTTCTGTAATTAAATCTAAACAATAACAACGCGGTATAGTCTGGTTTTTCGGCGTGAAATGAGGAGGTCATTTGAAGCAAATCTTTAATGAGACACTAATTCAATTTGGACACGACGATGCGGGATGAATGAGCCGGTGCATTGTCGTGGTGGAAGAGCACTTTTTTCCGCTGCAAACGAGGCCGTTTCTCCTTCAATACTGCATCGAATCGGGTCAATAAATCGCTTTAGTATTGCCCCGTGATCGTCCTTCCCTTCTGCAGATGTCGATGAGGCTCACACCTTGGGAATCCCAAAAATGGTAGCCATAACCTTTCGGCCGATAAAACAGTGTTTATTTCCTTCCTTGGTCTCCAGTATGTAGTGGTGGATCTAAGTCTCATCCACGGTTGCGAAACGCATAAAGAAATCGCTTGGATTGAGTTGGATCCTGGCCAGACACTCCTTGGAAACGGCCACCGCACTCATCCGGCCGAAAGCTTTTTCATACCCAAAATTTCCCAAATGTGTGGGATATGGCCAATGCATTCTTCTGGGATGCCTGTTGTCTCTGTTATCTCTTTCATCTTCAATCGACGATTGACTGACACGACATCATGAATCTTGTCGACCATTTCATCGTTGGTAGCGATTTTTGGGCGTCACTTGTGCTTGTGCGGCCACCTTTGAACTCGCTCACCCAGAAGCTGATGGTCGAAAATGATGAGAGTACATCCGCCATGAACCTCTAGCAAAATATTTCGAATTTCGGTGGCGGTTTTCCCAGCTATCCAGAAGTGCTTTATCACTGCACGAAATTCGATTTTATTAATTTTTGCGAAACCGCCTGACTTGCTACACAAAACATACTCTTAAACAACAATTATTGACAGTAGACGTCTGAAATTTTTACAGTTGCCATGAAAAGGGTTGCCCCTACCGACAAATGAATCCACTACAACCTCCGTGCGCCATCTTTTGCTGATTCCGGAAACATTACCATCCTCGTACATGCAGAGCTGCGTTCAGATTTAAGCTAAATTGTCAAATCATCGTGAACAACAAATGTGAACGACTTGATGTAAAAGGTTGTGCTGAAAGCGCAAAGCCCAATCTAGCTACTTAGCAGCTCCAAGCAAAGGTAATATTTGGATGGATGTTGCTCTAACTGGTGCCAATACGATACGCTTTTAGCCGCCAGCCGCCTTAAATTTTGTCGCTCTGGACTGGGCGTTGAATTTAAACGCGCTCCAGAAATTACTATGTCAACGTTTTAAAAGGGATATGTGCCTACGGTCTCTATTTTCTAAATCGTTACCGCGCTTGTCCAGTGAACAGGCGCTGTGGGTTCAAATCCTACCCAAAATCGTGAAATATTTTTCTTCAAACTTTGACATTGCAAATTACAAGGGAAACTAAAATTTATGATCGATAGATATTTTGCGAAAATTGAAAGTATAAGAAATACTTGCAGAGGCACGTATTAGACAGTTGCCAAAGAGACGTGACTGCTTGTAGTTTCTATTGATAACTATAGAGATGGCACGACCAATATATTAATCTTTATTTACCATCGTCCTATTTGTGCCATCTATCGTTTCTATAGCATCCTAACTAAAACCTTTGGATTGCTGTATTGCAATGGATTTTAGGGCGTCAAGTCTTGTCTTGTCCCTTGAAACTTAGTAGGAGGTGGAATCGGAGATAACGCACTGATTATCTCCGATTCCAGACACATTTCAGGTTGCCTTCATAAAACAGACCATCACTTAAAATGTTGTATAAACGTAGAAACAATTCTATTTTTCATGCAATTTTCCTTTCTCTAACACAGAAACAGTTTCCATAACGTGTTTAAGTCGGATTTCTCTATCCACCTTTTATCTCATTAGCTCATTCACCCGAAGCTGTTGGCCAATAAGGGAGGAACTGCTTTTACCGGTAGTCCTTCGGTCGACAGAGCCTCTTTAGTTGTCTGGGAGAATGTACCACGAGCAAGTGAGGTTATCATTTGGCTTAGTTTGTCTTTATAACCAGCTGTACTTAGACAATTTTAATTACCATTGTTTTTGCCTTCATAACTTTATTTATTTTTTTCTTCGGTAATCACGTCAGTCTGTTCGGTAGCGCAATGCAACACATCGTTTAAAATTCCAAAACTACAAGTTTGCCAAAACAAAGTTATTTTGGGTTACAATACATTCGCTCCTCATTTAAATTTTTCTGTGTCGGTTTTGCCGCTGTTGGGATAAACATCCGCCGGTGATTAAAATTCATACTCTGACGGATCTAAATTGAAAAAGTTTACGTTACGTAGATTAAGTAAAACGTGTGAATTGTAATGCCTCCCACCCTCGTACGTTTCGAAAATAGACACCACGTTCGCGTTTTCGAAACTGTCAAAATCAGGCAACCGTACTTTTTCCCGTCATATCGCGCCTGTTTCGTCTTTAAAGGTGCAACCGCGCGGAACAAAACAGTTTAATATCCGGTAGATTTCATCGTCGGGGGTGTTTTATATGAACAAAATAAATCAGGTTCCCGAATAGCCGTTGCGAATACGTTCAAGCAGTTAGGGTGATGTGTGTGCTGCGAGTTGGTAACGTGGCGATGGTCGTGTCAATTTGCATTTCAAATTTTACATATGGAGTGAAAAAAAACGAGTCACCTACTCGCCGAATGGCGGGAAATAGATTTCTCGATGGGAAGTAATAAATATCGTTGGTCCGTCGCTCTTGTCGCTACGCCAACGTTCTAAATTCCAATAACTCATGTTTTATGGACTAAAACTGGACGAAAATGTTGTGGTCTATTTTCAATGTCGGACCTCATCCGTAGTCTACATCAAACGTTCATGTCAATGGGAAAAGGTTTAAATTTACGCATTTAAGTACCGAATAAAAGATATTTCTCTCAGTTCTATCGATACAATTAGCTGTATGGGGCATCTCATGCCCTATAGGACGATACTATATATTCGATTAAATTTAATATCTAGGTAGAATAACTTTAACAACCTGTAAATTGACTTATTCTGTGGTATTAGTGACAGCGTTTAAGTGTAGGTGGTTCACCTTAACATATGGGCTGAAAAGTCCCGGGCCTAACACATAGATGACGCTAGTTTTATTGCAGTCACCTTTCTCTCAGTTAGTACTAACCTTCAAAAGACAGCTGTTAAAATTTCATGATATTCTATTCATTAGTTTGTGAGTTATTGTGCTAAGAGTCACGCTACTTTTGTTATTTTCAAAACAATGGATCAAAAACAATTTCGTGTTTTAATTTTACACTGCTTCTTGATGGGAAAAAATACAGTTCAAGCGAAGCAATGGCTTGAAAAGTATTATAGGGACTCCGCTCCATCAGAAACAACAATAAGACGGTGGTTTGCTGACTTCAAACGTGGTCGTAGAAACACCGATGATGCAGAACGCAGTGGACGTCCAAATGAGGCGGTAACACCAGGAAACATAAAAAAAATCCACAAAATCGTTTTGAATGATCGAAAAGTGAAGTTGCGTGAGTTAGCTGACATCGCAAAGGTATCAAAAAAACGTATTGGCTTTATATTGCATGAGCATTTGACTATGAGAAAGCTCTGTTCAAAGTGGGTGCCGCGTTTGCTCACTGTTGACCAAAAACAAGAACGTGTTGATGATTCTGAGCAGTGTTTGGCCATGTTTAAACGTAACAAACCGGAATTTTTGCGTCGATATGTGACAATGGATGAAACATGGATCCATCACTTCATTCTGGAATCAAAACGATCGTCATCTGAGTGGACAGCAACTGGTGAATCTCGTCCAAAGCGCCCGAAAGCACAACAATCGGCTGGAAAGGTTATGGCCTCGGTATTTTGGGATGTGCGTGGTGTAATATTCATCGACTATCTTGAGAAAGGAAATACCATCAACAGTGAATATTATATAGCGTTATTGGACCGTTTGAAAGCCGAAATTGCAAAGAAACGACCGCATATGGCAAAGAAAAAAATGTTGTTTCATCAAGACAACGCACCGTGTCACAAGTCAATCAAAACAATGGCAGAACTACATGAATTGAACTTCGAATTGCTCCCACGTCCACCGTATTCGCCAGATTTGGCTCCCAGCGACTACTGGCTGTTCGCAGACCTCAAAAAAATGCTCGCCGGTAAGAAATTTCGCACGAATGAAAAGGTTATCGCTGAAACTGAGGCCTATTATGAGGCAAAAGATAAATCGTTCTACAAAAGTGGTATTGAAATGTTAGAGCGGCGCTGGAATGATTGCGTTGCTCTTGATTGAGATTACATTGATGAATAAAGCTAATTTTGAACCAAAAAAAACGTGTTTTCTTTGTTGGGCCCGGGACTTTTCAGCCCATGTGTTATGTTACACCGTTAATATGCGGTTCTCAGATTAGGCTTTGACGTTTTGACGAAATACAGCGATTTATTGACCCGATTCGATGTAGTATTGAAGGAGAAACGGTCTCTCGATTCATCCCGCATCGACGTATTCAAATTGAATGAGTTGCACTACGAATTAGTCTCTCCGAAATGCCTCTAAATTCACCGGACTTAGTCCCTAGCGACCTATTCCTATTCCCAAACCTGAAAAAATCGCTGGGAGGAAAGAGATTTGCCTCAAATGAGGAGGCCACCGCCGTTACAGATGGCTGTGACCTCGAAACATCCTACTTTTCCAACGGCTTGAAGAGATTGGAGCACCGTATGAAAAATTGTATTGATCTTCGAGGAGACTACATCGAAAAATAAACATAAAAAACCGCACCAATACCATGTTTCTCTTGTCGATTCCGGAAACATTACAGGTCGCCTTCGTATTTACATTTAAAACGGATAAAACATAAAAAACGCTAGCAAATCTTCTATTAAAAATTTTGTAATAAACTAGAGCCCATTTTCTAGACAACAAAAGCGAATTGGCTTGGTTCCTGAAATTCACACGCAAAAATATATTTTCATGCGGATTGATCAAGCATTAACCCTTTGTTTTCTCTATACGAACCGAAATATCACCGCTTGTAAACGAGTACTGTGTCGGCAGTCCTGCATTCCTTGTTAGAGGAATGTATTGCTGACGAAATTGAATGTATGTATGGGAATGTAAAATGAATAGGGCATATGGAAAATAGACGCGGATGAACAAAGCGCGCTGAAACAATGAACAAAATTAAAAACGATTTCATAAAACGATTTATGCGCGCATGCATGATAGGAAATAGAATTCATTTCTATAAAATTTCTGTAAAAAACGGAATCTCGCAGTTCAAGCAAAATTCGTTTGTATAGTTCTTGTCACATGCTGTATAAGTGCATCGTAGAAGAGATCCTATAATCAAAGGGTAATTACGTTTACGTTGATGAAACGGAAAATGCTTTTTAGATATGATCCACATGAATGCCATGTATTTCATAACTACTAATGTTTCATCTGAATCAAGCAATAATTAACAGAAATAATTTTTCCCTATGCACAGACAACATTCTGTGTGATACTACGTAGTTCCTTTGTAAAGCTTAAAGGGTACATTTCTTTTTTTCATTGAAATCAGTTGAATTCTACGGAAACCAACTATTACAAATAATTGACTTATGTTTCTTTTCGCCCCGCGACTTCAACTTCACAAACTTTTGACAAAACAGATACATACATGTTTTTGTGTTTAATGTTTATTCTATATTACACCACATATTACATCTCAGAACGACGTCGTTGCTATTACATTGGAAAGAAGAAAGTAAATGTATTAAATAGTATCTCAGACTTTCACGGCAGTTTGACATACACTAGGGCGACAGAATAAACTAGACACCAGGTAAAGCGGTATAAATATGTAAACAGCTTAAGCAGAATTAAGAACTTTCTCTTGTTATTAGGGTAGGGGTAGATGTATCGGAAGGAATTCGTCATAGTTTAGTATCGCTACAACCATGCCTCGCTTACAAGGTTTGAGTGATATTAGCGCCTACACCCGGGGTCGCATCGTTGGCCAGAGTGAACGCGGCGCTTCACTGCGTGAAATAAGTAAATTTTTAAATATTCCGTTGTCCACAGTTAACCGTGCGATTACACAATTTAAACGCAAGGAAAAAACAACAGTGGAGCCGAGACCAGGTCGTGCCGGACCTTCTGAAAGAAGTAAAAGGGTAAAAGGGTGGCAAAGAAAAACCTCTCTTCACGGCGTTTCAAAAACAGCGCCGAATAGCTTGGGAAATCGAAATGCGAACGAAGCCCGAAGAGTTTTGGTGGTCTGTCATTTTTTCAGACTAAAGCAGTTTCTGCTAATTCAGTGATAGTGGTCGTACGTGGGTATGGAGACGTCCGTCACAGCAACTGGACGACAAATTTTTGCATCAGACGGTGAAATACGGCGGTGTGAACATCATTGTGTGGGCGCAATATGGTATGGTGGAAGATCGCAATTAGTAATCTGCGACAGAAATATAAATGCGGCAAAATATATCCAAATATTAACAGAAGGACTACTACCGATATTCGACAACGCCATTTTATCTAAAGAAGATGCCACTTTTATGGAGGATGGAGCACCCTGCCACAAATCAAGAACAACAACCACATGGAAAGAGGAACAGGAGATTCGGATTTTACCATGGCCAGGCCAATCACCAAACATGAATCCGATAGAGAATGTTTGGCACATAATCCAGACAAATATGGCGAAACGACCCCGAAAACCCAGCAATAAGGAAGAACTCGTGGCAGCTGTTGGCAGAAGACTGGTTAAATATTCGAGAAGACACCATTAATCATTTAATAGATTCTATGCCACGACGACTCGCAGCACTTCACGCAAGTAAAGGTGGATCGACAAAATATTCGTCTAATTTAAAAATTTTAAAATATTTTGTATATATAACGAGAATAGAATCTTTTCTTTAATTATTAGGTGTCTATTTTATTCTGTCACCCTAGTGTAGTTGTAACGGTTGTGGATTCCGCCGTTTCACTAGGTTTTTGTCCCTGATGTTTCTCGAACTGCGGTTCACATTTTCAAAGGTACTTACATTTTCGTGCCTGCTTGAGTACACTCTTGGTAGCTCTTAAGACTGTCCTGCCATCCAGTTCACGGCAAACTTTGTTAACTATACTTTGCAATCCATACGTACACTGTGTAGGATATGCCGACGGCATGCTGTTATAGCGAAAGGCAAGTTTGAGGGAATTCTTTGCCAAGTAATACAAATGAACCTTAGAATCGCTAATGAATGGTGTCGCTCAGTGGGGCTGAGCATCAACTCATCAAAAAACCACGATTGTACTTTTCACTGGGAAGAAGAAAATTTCGAACATGAAAGACATCCGTCTAGATGGAACATTGACTGAATGTAAATCAAAAGTCAAGTACCCATGAATAACCTCTTTTGTGGAGCAGGCAAATTGCACTAATTACGAATAAGACAAGAGCCTTAATGGTATGCCGAAATCTAGCAGGTAAAACATGGGGCTGTAACCCAAATATACTGCGATGGCTACACATCAGTATAGTAAGATCTACAGTAACATACGGAGCGATAACCTGGTTTCAGAAGGTCACGCAAGTTACGACCAGGAATACCCGTGACAAGTTGTAACGGTTAGCATGTGTATGCATCATCGGAGCTATGAGAATATGCCCAATCGCGGCCCTGGAGGTCGTCTTAAACTTTACTACACCTCTACACATAGTGGTGGAGGGAGTGGCCCATGCGGCAATGTATGGACTAACCATGGCGGGGACTGAAGGAAATTCCAGAGAGCTTGATCATCTCGAGCGGAACTCTCCCCACTTCTAAGTCCGCCGAGCGATGAAATATAGATACAAAAAGAATTTTGCCACATACAATGTGTGCTTATAACACATCGCATTTCTCCAATTTAAGGAAACATCATAGTGAGAAATTATTTATCACTGAGCAATGAAAGATAACGAAAAACGTCGATGAAAGTAATAATGATAATACAGTACCAAAGAATAGCATAAAAGATTTAATCTCAGTGCGTTTTTGACAATTTCAAAGAGGATAGCATTTGTTTTGTTTTAAAATGGAAGAAGGCTACTACCATTTTACAGGATAAAAATGTATCTTTGCCATCAATTAAAATCCACCACAACTTCTTTATCATTCGCTCATTCGCTTTAAAACAACAGTGTTTTAAAATTTTTACATCATAATTTAATGTGTTTATCAAAATTTTTAAAATATACAGGGAGTTCCATTTAAAACAAATTATAAATCTCGAAATATCTCAGCCATGCGTAACGCAATTGTTTTCTCGTATACTCCGTATTAATCAGTGTTAAAAACAGTATTACTTTGCTAATTTAACCTATTTTCTAGAAAAAATAATAACAAAGTAACGGTGCGCATTTGTTTTGAATCAGCCTGTATATCTTCAGTACTCACTCGAACTCTTTCAAATGATCTGAACTTTATGGACAGCTTTAAATGAATAAATGATGACTCGGTATAAATATTCGGTTTAGAAAACAATTTTTACATTCAGTTAACAAGCAAATATTCGTTTGTTCTTACTGAACGAAATTTTTATTCGATTCGCTCATCTACTAGCTACATACCGTCTTAAATGTATGTAACCTTTTAGTCTGTTGCGTATTGTAGGTTGCATAGCAACTACACACGTAAATACGAAATTGTCAGTACATTAATTTCGCACAGCTATAGGGGAAGCGTAACATATGCATTTCCGATTACAAAATCAATTTGGATATTTACACCTAGAACTCTAAGCTTGAAACTATTAAATAAATTCAGTCAACGCATACGTATATATTTTTTTAAACATGAAGATGCTTACTCAGATATATGAACATTAAATATATTATTGAATCTAACATATATATTAAAACAGATGAAGAATTCCCATCGTAAAAGCGTCCCTGTCCAAATCCCCGTGTGTCTGATTCATTACCGATCAACGAACCCGGAAATGTACGAGCATACATACATCCAAAAGAAAAACAAAATGAACGTTTTTTCGCGACGAAAAAGATCCGCATAAACAAAAAAATAAACAGGACATGTTATTGTTTCCTAATTTCATTCGAGTTCGCGAGGGGAAAAAAGGCAACCGGAATGACCCGAGCGCGTTTTTCAACGACGGCGTCGTGATGAATGAAGGACATTTACATGACGGATTGGGTGTCGTTAATCACATTTGAAATTTTTGATAAATTCATGCGTCCTTGCCGGAACGGGAACTGTTCTTTTCAACTGGAAGAGCCCGGGATAATAATTTATTTCGCCCGGCGATAGATATTTGCATTGAGGGCAGTTATGACGTACATTGTTCAATTTAAATGTAATATGTTACTGTCAACGCTGTAAATCGCACGAGTATTCGTTAATTTAGCGTAACAATGTAAAAATAGGATTTATAGAAGTCGAAAGAAGACAGAATAGAGGTATTACTTTCGCTATTAAATTAGGTAATGAAATTATATACAGTTAGTCACAGTGAAAATCGACCACATATGTTACATGAAAACAGTAATATAAAACAAAGGTTTCGGGTATAATATACAAGAACATCCATTGGAAATAGCTACAATATTGATGATTAAAGTAAAAATCATTCACTTCAGAATACCACGCAAATAAAACAAACAAAACCAAAAAACCATTTATTATTATTTTTTAATTACCGTAATAGCAATATTTAATATTTGGTAGGACATCTGTTGCTATTTTTGACGACACTTATTCATACTTACTAGGGTGATATTTTTGACCATTTTTCTTCAACTGCATCTTTGAATTATTTATTTGAAATGGTATGTTTTTTCAGCATAAATTCCTATTCTTAGCATAGCTGCTCTATTACGATGGAGTTTGAAAAGCGTTTGGACAGCTATGGAGCAGTCATTCTCTTACAACGCCGGACTTATGCTTAGGATCGGTACTCTGATGAAAAATAAATGTGTCCAAAATACCTAATTTTTCTGCACTTGTTTGGCATTTTTCTTCAATGTATCTCAATATTAACATTTGTCCAATAGTGTCACCTGCCGTCGACATGTAATCCCACAACATTAAGAATTCCCCTTCGTCCTTTATGATTGATGTTAAATTTTTGGTTTTAGTTGTTCATTCGATTTACGCAATATATTTTTGTTTCATCTGTATATAAAATTTTCCCAGAATGAGATATCCCTTTTGAATCCAATTTTTTATCGCTATTCTTTCTAACAATACGACCAAGCAATCCATTTTTCTGCACCTTTCTTCTAATATTTTCGAGATTAAGTTTCTCCTCTAAGTATTGTTCTTCCTCGTTCGCCAGTTTTGGTGAGATCCTTGTTTATTTCTTTTAAAATGCATCGTGGGTTCATTTCGGAGAAGTTCAATTAAGTTCTACGTTTGTTGGATATTCTTTTATCATCAATTCATCTTTTTAATATATGTACACTGAACTGGTGTGCGGATTTTGCCTACAATTCCAGCGATGTTTCCGATGTCTTTCTGTAGTTTCACTATTAAACGTCGAATGTCACAGCTAGATTTTTTCTCGATTTTTTTGCAAAAATAGTACGCCGTGCATGCTACGATGTGTTCACACTATAGTAGTAACAGACGTGAGGTATGGGAGTTTCTGTAGGGGAACTAACTATTTTTGTAGTAGGACGACTTTGACTGCGAGAGGTTCTATGATACTTCCCTTGAATATGTGTCTTTTGTTAGTATGAACTCAAAATACAATCTTTTTATGTATTTGTGTAGTGTACATACTGCGATACAAAATTAGAAAAACGTAGTTTGTCATCATTAGATGTGTAATGGAGAATAGCAGAAAATGTGTGACTGTTACTAGGTTGACAAATTTCACTGTGATTAACTGTATACATACAAATCGGTAAAGTTGAGTCCGGCCTCAAGGTTTGCTTAACGAGAGAATAATAATTGAAAACACTTCGCAGTGGAGATCACCTATTATATCCTTATACTGCACCCTGCCGTTTTAAGCAATATTGAGTATATCCAATACAAGGTTATTATCACATTCTACTGAAGAACTTTCAGATATAGCCTTTACTATCACCACACAAGCAATTTGTTACAGACTAACGCTCGATGAGTGCACAATTTGGCGAAATGAGCCTATGTATTGGTCTCCACAATGATGGTGATATCACACCTCGCTAGACTATGCTGACGAACCAGTATACCAAGAAGTTAGTACTAATGTAACTAAAAAATATACGAACAAGTGTTCATTTTGAGAATTTCTTTTAATCTGGCGCTAGATGTTCTCTGTTGACAAATCAGGTTACTAAAATTAAAAGACTTTGAATACAACAATACATTGATATGGTATATATATACAAGTACAAAAAAGCATATATAATATTCAATTTTCATTTATTTCTATTATATTAATTAAACAAATACCCAAAGTACACATAACTAATTATATTGGGAATTTACGTAAATTAGTTTCTTCGCAAAAAAATCGATATATCCGTAGCAATCTTTCTAAATCAGTTAAAATCGGTAGAACGGCAAATACACCGATGTTGTCAATAGCCTTACGAATAATTGCAACTCTTCGGAAACTTTACTTTTAGCATTACCCTCGTATTTGTTAAAATACAAATAAACTTATATGTTACATGTAGCGAAAGTATCTGACCGTATATGTTGTACTATATATTACATACTTTTTATATATTACGTGGAACGTTGCTTGTAGGAGGCAAGGAATTAATTTAAAAAAAATATTTTTTATATAAAATTTTTTTGTCATGAATTTTATTTTTAATTCCGTTCGAAATAGAAAAAAATTCTAAAAATTAATTGTATTATTTTGTTTCTATGAGAACATACACGATTTTTTGCGTGCCTAACAGTTTTCGGAGTATTTTGGAAGGCATGATAATGACATACTTAAATTATAGGTAGCTGGATTCCAAAAGCTGACGGTTAATCTACTGAAAAGCATGTAAACCTTCAAACAAACTTGAATTCTTGCTTTACTGACTGATCTAGCAAAAATCTAGTTCCAATTTATAGACAATGCCATGGGTAATAAACTAACCAATTAAACTCAAACAGTTTTATTGTGGTTACTATCTGAAAATGGGCTAATTTTCCATGTACATCCTTTAAAGAGTCATTCGAATCTTGAAAAATTCTATCCTTTCACGCCTGAATTTTACACTGCTAATTGTAAATTCCATATGCCCGAAAATATATTCTGCTTCGTAATGATTGTTACGCACCTTTAGAATACACGCATACTAAAAAGTTTTCGCGAAGAATTACGAGGGCAGGTCCAGAAGTTCGTGGAATGAAAGGGTTTTAAATAAAATAAAACTGTAAATCTATTTTTCCTTTTCAATATAATCACCCTTAAGCACAATACATTTATTAGATCTATGAATTAATTTTTCTAAACCATCACAAAAATATTTTTTATCCTTCGCCTCAAAATGGGCCCAAGTTGCCTCCTTTACCTCATTGTCGTCGGAAAACTTTCTTCCACGTAAGTCTTTTTTTAAATTGGGGAACAAATAAAAATCACTAGGTGCCAGGTCTGGACTGTAGGGTGGATGGACTATTGATTGAAAGCCATGCTTGTGCAGAGCAGCCATTGCAACTTTGCTCTTGTGAACCGGCGCATTGTCTTGCATTTTCCTCGACGTTCTTCCTTGATGGCCTCCTTTAATTTTTCTAATATCGCTGCGTAATATTCTCCGGTTATGCTCCTACCTTTTTCTTTGTAATCAATCAATAATATCCCCTCACAATCCCAAAAAACAGTAGCCATCAACTTTCCAGCCGATTCTGACACTTTGAATTTCTTTGGCGGTGGTGACCCCTTTTTATGCCATTGCATGGACTCTTGTTTCAACTCAGGCTCAAAGTGATGGACCCATGTTTCATCTCCGGTAACAAATCGCTCCAAAATCTGTGCAGGTTTGTCTCCACACGGCTCCAAAAATTGTTTGGACGCACAGACGCGCTGCTGTTTCTGTAGCGGCGTGAGCATTCTCGGTACCCATCTTGCATTAACTTTTGTCATACCCAGGTAGCCATGTAGGATACGCAAAATGGTGGTATCTGATACTCCAACTAATGCAGATGATTGTTTTTCTTCAAACGGGCATCAGGCAGTAGAAATTTTTTCGACAATGTCTGATATGGTGGCCTCAACTGGCCGTCCTGAGCGGGGGTCGTCTTCAATCGACTCCCGACCATGTTTAAAAAGACCATGTCACTTATAAATCATTGATTTACTAAGGCACTGTTCCCCATAAACGGTTTCCATTTCATTCAGTATGGTTTGAGCGGTCTTTTCTTGCTTTGTAAGGAACTTTATCCACAGCACGGTGTTCAATTTCCTCCATAGTTTCAGTTTTCTTCCGGATTGATTTGTTTAGCAGGCAATTATTCGTAAACGACTGACGCTATAGGGCTTCAACTTAACTTATATACTAATGATGAGTAGCCAATCAGAATGACACTTAGCGAGCGCCCCTATCCCCACACCATCCCATCCATTCCACGAACTTCTGGACCTCCCCTCGTACCTTGGCAAATCGACAATCTAATTTTGGATTACTACATTCGCATAAAACTAAACGCGTTCAGTAAACGAAGCGAAAGGAAACTTGTTTTAAACGGCCTAACAAAACTGAAATGACATCGCGCAATTTAATTCCGCTCTCTAACGGTCCCCAAGTCCGGCTAATTTAGATAATGGACGCTGTAAAACGCAAAATTGATAAGCGCAATTGGTTCATACGAGTATGATCGTATTATTACACGCAAATATGTACGGTCACAATACCCATTAAAATATTTGCTTTTTTATTCGACGAATTCAATTAGCAATTAAACTGTTTGCGGTGGAATTTAATCTGATTTGACTATATTATAGTCTGAGTGGATTCAGGGCTGACGTATAGAATTAGTCTGATGTGATGGAATATGTTGACCGTTGAAAAAGCTTCATTAACTAAATTTTATATATGGCTAGAAAAAATAGTCCTGTTTTGCTCCATTAAAGTATACTTAATTGTATGGCAAAGGTATACAAAATGAGCAGTTTGATTGAAGAGCACTTTGATTATGGTGAATACAACAATCAGCTAACGCGCGGCGATACATCAAGCTCACTTTTATGAAATTATACAATTGCTTAGATATGACTGAATTAAAGAAATAACCGCAGCACAGAAAGCAATGGCAGATAGCTTCGATGACAGTATTATATGATCAATTGTGTCAAAGACCTTGCGAAAATCGGTGCACATCATATCCGCTTGTAGACGTTTACTAACGTTTTCGCTAATATATTGGGTGGCTTCAATTAAATTGGTGGTAGTTGAACGACTATTGATAAAGCCATGCTGGTAAAGAGATGATATAGATAGAGAAGATACGGTTTAACACCTATAACACATGGGCTGAAAAGTCCCGGGCCTAATACATAGATGACGCGAGTTTTATTGCAGTCACATTTCCCTCAGTTAGTAGTAACCTTCAAAAGACAGCTGTTACAATTTAATGATATTCTATTCATTAGTTTGTGAGTTATTGTGCTAAGAGTCACGCTACTTTTGTTATTTTCAAAACAATGGATCAAAAACAATTTCGTGTTTTAATTTTACACTGCTTCTTGATGGGAAAAAACCGTTCAAGCGAAGCAATGGCTTGAAAAGTGTTATGGGGACTCCGCTCCATCAGAAACAACAATAAAACGTTGGTTTGCTGACTTCAAACGTGGTCGTAGAGACACCGATGATGCAGAACGCAATGGACGTCCAAATGATGCGGTAACACCAGAAAACATCAAAAATTCACAAAATCGTTTTGAATGATCGAAAAGTGAAGTTGCGTGAGTTAGCTGACATCGTAAAGATATCAAAAAGAACGTATTGGCTTTATATTGCATGAGCATTTGACTGTGAGAAAGCTCTGTTCAAAGTGGGTGCCGCGTTTGCTCACTGTTGACCAAAAACAAGAACGTGTTGATTTTTCTGAGCAGTGTTTGGCCATATTTAAACGTAACAAACCGGAATTTTTGCGTCGATATGTGACAATGGATGAAACATGGATCCATCATTTCACTCCGGAATCAAAACGATCGTCATCTGAGTGGACAGCAACTGGTGAACCTCGTCCAAAGCGCTCGAAAGCACAACAATCGGCTGGAATGGTTATGGCCTCTGAATTTTGGGATGTGCGTGGTGTAGTATTCATCGGCTATCTTGAGAAAGGAAATACCATCAACAGTGAATATTATATAGCGTTATTGGAGCGTTTGAAGGCCGAAATTGCAAAGAAACGACCGCATATGGCAAAGAAAAAAAATTTGTTTGATCAAGACAACGCATCGTGTCACAAGTCAATCAAAACAATGGCAAAACTACATGAATTGAACTTCGAATTGCTCCCACATCCACCGTATTCGCCAGATTTGGCTCCCAGCGACTACTGGTTGTTCGTAGACCTCAAGAAAATGCTCGCCGGTAAGAAATTTCGCACGAATGAAGAGGTTATCGCTGAAACTGAGGCCTATTTTGAGGCAAAAGATAAATCGTTCTATAAAAGTGGTATTGAAATGTTAGAACGGCGCTGGAATGATTGCGTTGATCTTGATGGAGATTACGTTGACGAATAAAGCTAATTTTTAACCAAAAAAACCGTGTTTTCTTTGTTGGGCCCGGGACTTTTCAGCCCATATATTAGAAGCTGTTCGAAAACCGTACCCCAATTAGATAAAATATTTATAGGTCGATAATTATAAATATCATGCTGATCTCCTTTTTTGAAGACTGGTGCAATTCTACTTACTTTCCAATAAGATGTAAGAGTTGTCGTACCAACTGCCAAGTTGAATATAACTTAAAAACAAAGAGTCGTAGCTATAATGTTCAGAAATATTCTCTTCTTACAGGAAGAGTTGTTACGAACTGCTGGAATCGAAAGTTACTTCTAATACATAGTACATACACACCACTATGCCCAGGGCGATAATATAAATGCTTCATACATTAGGTATAATCGTAACGGTATCGATCGCAGTTAGAATAACTAACAAATTTGTTATTTTTTATTCAGCATTTATCAGTTACATTTGCTTTTGTCTGCATTATCTAATGTACATCCGCACTGTACATGAAAACTTACACTTCCTACTGCGCAATGTTACTTATATTTGACATTGAATCGTGTCTAATTCTATGGCAAGTAGAAAGTGCTTATTAACTGTATTAACAATAGCCATAAGTTGTATTAGTGGTAATATCTGGAGGTAAAATTACACGTCTGAACATCTTCCTGGTCACCAAGCCCTTAGTGGCGAACAAGGCAGTAAAAACTACCGTGAATAACTAGCTATTAACACAGGAGGCAGAATTCTATGAGAACAGTTTAAAAAAACTAATTTTATTATTTTTCAAAATTTCCTATTTATTTAATTTTTTTATTACAAAATAGACCTTACATAGAAAATAGGTCCAGTATAGAGATGGGGATAAGATCCATTTTAGCCGTTAAACTACTACTAATTAGATAATACTTCAAAATATTTAATGGTTGTAGTGTATAAGACTCCTCGAAAGCACAAAAGGGAAAACAAGTATACACCAATTAAAAGACGACAGAGATGAATTAAAACAAGATGTGAAGGACATCATTCAGATAGTAGAACAATTCTACGACAATTTACATGCATCTGCCATGCCCTAGCCATCAACTGAAAGTGTATACTTTCAAAATGTAATGAACGCCGGATCTGAAGATGTACCAGAAATTTCAACAGATGAAATCAAAGATGTATCAATTCAATTGAGACACAATATTTAAAATGCGGAGTAATACTTTGGTATAGGTACTACTTTTCTAGGATATACACCGAAATTCTGGAAAGAAAATTAAACTGCTTAATATGTAGGAGATCGCGCATAGCGTGGACAGACACATGTAAATTAAGATTCATACCAAAATACTCCAAAGTACCAATTAACTTAGAAAGAGAAGTAATTAATATGTGTATACTTCCTGTATTGATACATGAAGCATATGGGGCGGACACCATGTGATTAACCCTTAAATCTGCGACCAAGTTAAAAATAGTACAAACGACAACCGAACGAGTTATGTTGGGGATAACCTTAAGAGATAAAGTAACTAACCATACGATAAGAAAATGAACTGGAGTGGAAAATGCCATGGAAAGAGTGGCAAGGGAGAAATGGAGATGGGGAGGACACTTAGCGACGCAGGAAGAAGAAAAACGGACAAATCATATTCTAAAATCGAGGCCAAACGAAAGAATGGAAAGCCACCTACGAGATGGGTAGACGACATAAGCCAGAAAGTAGGTGGCACAAGATAAAATTAGGTGGAAACAGCAAGAAGAGGCATATATTCAGGAATAAAGAACTAAATGCTGAGGAAGAAAAGTATATATACAATAGCGACCAATTTCTGATAAGGAATTTAGTAATTGCTATGGTTAAAAAAAATGTAAACGAAACAAAAATTTATACTTCTCTAGAAATAGGAACACACTCAAACGTCAAGAAACACGAAAATAATATGATATATGCACATATACGTCATCCCCGGACTGTATTAGTTACTAATTCAAAAATTCCAAACTCACGCTCACTTTTAAAACGTAACATAAAAATAACTACGGCGTAGAACAAAACCTAGTAGCTCTTGACGCATGGGCGTTTTGTATGAGCGATTCCAAAAAGTACACAACGCTTCAATCAAGTTATACACAATAACGCGCAAGCATCAGGCAGCCGACAAGTACCCGCTTAGATCTCCACACAACGTACCGCGTACATAGTGCATGCATGTATCGAACGCATACGCGCGTACGAGGGTACGTGTACTTGCGAACAGTACGGTGTAAATTATATTAATGATCCTTTGTTCTTGCTATGACAGGCAGGTCTGTTAATAATTTTCTCGTTTAATCGATTTCAGAAGTCGGATTTAGCGAGCACAATGCGCACTCCTCGCGTCCATTAATTTCTGGCGTAAATCCCCTCAGTGGTAATTTACCGTGGGGGTTTGTTTGTAAGGTAGAGCCGGAGGAAGATGTTCGATTTAATAGGGACCTAATAGATGTAAATGCGAAATTCGTTGGGGTGGTAAGGTATTGGTGGTAACTTGTAAATTGATGTATAATGAAAGCCGAAGAACGCGTCATTCATAAATGCTCGTTTTTAACCGGTATAACTTCCTTATACGAGGGGAGGTCCAGAAGTTCGTGGAATGAAAGGGTTTTAAATAAAATAAAACAATAAATCTATTTTTCCTTTTCAATATAATCACCCTTAAGCACAATACATTTATTAGATCTATGAATTAATTTTTCTAAACCATCATAAATATATTTTTTATCTTTCGCCTCAAAATGGGCCAAAATTGCCTCCTTTACCTCATTGTCGTCGGAAAACTTTCTTCCACGTAAGTCTTTTTCTAAATTGGGGAACAAATAAAAATCGCTAGGTGCCTGGTCTGGACTGTAGGGTGGATGGACTATTAATTGAAAGCCATGCTTGTGCAGAGCTGCCATTGCAACTTTGCTCTTGTGAACCGGCGCATTATCTTGCAAGAGCAACACACCCTTGGTCAATTTTCCTCGACGTTCCTCCTTGATGGCCTCCTTTAATTTTTCTAATATCGCTGCGTAATATTCTCCGGTTATGCTCCTACCTTTTTCTTTGTAATCAATCAATAATATCCCCTCACAATCCCAAAAAACAGTAGCCATCAACTTTCCAGCCGATTCTGACACTTTGAATTTCTTTGGCGGTGGTGTCCCTTTTTTTATGCCATTCCATGGACTCCTGTTTGGACTCAGGCTCAAAGTGATGAACCCATGTTTCATATCCGGTAACAATCCGCTCCAAAATCTGTTTATCTCCACACAGCTCCAAAAATTGTTTGGACACACAGACGCGCAGCTGTTTCTGCAGCGGCGTGAGCATTCTCGGTACCCATCTTGCATTGACTTTTGTCATACCCAGGTAGTCATGTAGGATACGCAAGTAGAAATTTTTGCACTTTTTCGACGATGTCTGATGTGGTGGCTTGAACTAACCGTCTTGAGCGGGGGTCGTTTTCAATCGACTCCCGATCATGTTTAAAAAGACCATACCACTTATAAATCATTGATTTGCTAGGGCACTGTTCCCCATAAACGGTTTCTATTTCATTCAATATGGTTTGAGCGTTCTTTCCTTACTTTGTAAGGAACTTTATCACAGCACGGTGTTCAATTTACTCCATAGTTTCAATTTTCTTCCGGATTGACTTATTTAGCAGGCAACTATTCGTAAACTGCAACTTAACTTATATATTAATGATGAGTCGCCAATCAGAATGACACCTAGTGAGCGCCCCTGTCTCCACTCCATCCCCTCCATTCCACGAACTTCTTGACCTCCCCTCGTAACTTGTAAGTTGATGTATAATGAAAACCGAAGAACGTGCCATTCATAAAAGCTTGCTTTTAGCCGGTATAACTTCCTTATACCTAAAGACGAAGTAATAGAATTTAAACCAATAAATGAATGGCATATATAAGACTGATAGATACTTCATATATAATAATTAATAAAAGTAATCTAACGCAAATCTTGCTAAATGCAGCTAAAGTTATCATTAAAATGAAATTTTATCGAAACCTATAAATTTAACATTTCGCACACTAATTCGCCCTGAAGTCTCTTAACTATTTTATCAACGACGTAACTCCTCAACCTTAAAACCGAAACACAACTGAATTTTCTCGTTCCCACGTTGTTCCGCTAAACGAACATCTCGATAAATTCCGTCGTATGCGTACAGCTTCCTCGAGAAACGCGTTCATTCTTCGCCCGTTAAAATTGAACCGAATTTATCCAATTAACAGCAGTACACAACTTTCGCAGCGAAATTCGCAAGGAATGATGCACCATGACATTGCACAGGCTACACTAATTATAATCCATATTCTGTTATAATAATTTGCGAAATCCTCTAGACTAGAAGGTACGAGTCAGGTAGCTGGAGTAAGCGCTTAGGCTCGTGTTATTCTCTTTGCATTCTGCCATGCACAGGCGAGTGCACTTGTGCACACTCCACAGTTCGATTGGAATTCCGCCCGCGTGAAAATAACAAGCTTGTAATTATTGCTGAAGCTATTTCGAAAATGGGAAAACTAAAAGCGCAAGATTGCAGTGAATTATTCCTGTCATTCTTTGGAAGTATTATTGGTTGTAGGGTTCAATTTTTTCGAGGAACAATATGAAATGCTTCTCATAAATACAAATGTGTAAATATTGGTAATTCTAGAATTGAAGGCAGTGATGGAGATATACATACTTGTTACATATTTTTCGCGTGCATAAAATTAACGCGTTAGTCAGCATAATAATGCTGGTAAATACACCTACTCTTGGTAATATTATTATGTTGGTTATTGTGTTCTAGGCATTTTTTTTAGGTGTTTCTAAGGCGTTAGATTTGATCTTTCATAAACCTAATTTGGCAGTTCTCTCGTCTCTATTTGCACTAGTATTTAAAACCGTTAGAGTTATCACTGCAGCTGCAACAAGAAATAAACCACGTACAAAACTGTTCCACTCCACAACCTTCTTGCTATGATGAAAAGATTCTGCTTCTTTAAATTGAAATTTCATCACAACAGTATAGAAATTTTATATGTTAACAGTCGAAGTTATATTTTTAGTATTTACTATACTGCCATTAACTTTTATTTTAACGTAAAGATACTGTTGATACCACATATTCTCTACTGCAGACTGAAATTAGACGTTGGGGCAGTAGCACTTTCTCACAACACCATAAACAATGTTTGAAGGTCATCTTTGTAAAACATAATTTCTCTTAAGAACTCGGTATTGAGTTGGAGGTAGCGCTGATAATACCAGTCCATTATAAACCTTAGATTCAGAGCGCATTATATATGTACTAAAATACATTTAGATTATATATTTGTCTCTAAATGGTGGGGGTATGAAGCATGTAATTGAACTAAAATAAAATAATTGATATAAAGTATTAAATACCTAATATTATGAGGATAATTCAAATAAAATGTGCAAGGAAGAAATTCTATGTAAATATGATTGCATTAATAAGTACCAGTAGATAGAATATATATTTTTTTAAATTTGTCGCAGATGAAATATGAGCTATACGTCTTTCGAGAATTGATCCACATAAATAAATGGTTTTCAAAAAAGAGAACCAGTTATCTACGCGAAACAACATCCCGAAGAAGTATATCTCATATATACACAGTGAAAAATATGGCCGAGAAAAAGATCAAGATTTCCTTCAAAACATCTTAACAATGGCCACCCCAAGATCAAGCTCATGGAAATCGAAAAACAGGGTGAGCTAGGATTTCTAAAAGTTCTAGTAATAAAGAACAAGACATCGGAATCAAGAAAAAGCTTTCGTTAAATAAGTCATGGAATCCAACTGGTATTCAAGGAAGACTATTAACAGAGTATTAACAAAAAAACAGAAGAAAACAAGACAAAAAAGAAGAGACAACCAGTACCGTGCGTTAAAAACACTGCGGACAAAAACGACAGTTTATTTCGACGATGCAGGATAGACACCAGTTTTACTCACTTAAAGATGGGTCAAATATTAAGGAGCCTCAAGGATGTAATACCTTTGGAAGATCAAATCATCTCATCATCAAATCCTAGAACGGGCAGACATACAGGAGAATCGTTATGTGTAAGAACAAACATGCGAGTGCGATAGCAAAATAGGAAAGCACATCTTCGGTGACCCAACATGTACCAATGACATAAGACTCGATAGCATTTAAGGATATAATAACCTTAACGAAATACCAATATTCAAAACGGTTACCAGACGCATAGAAACCATTACTTATAGGCAGCCGTGCACCGAACAATAGAATATAAACTGACAAAAGAGATTTGAACACCGCCAACAGATCGCTAATACACAAGAGAAATGAGATCGAAACGCGCACACTCATACACAAGATCAACTAGCATGGAGGGACAAATCATACGGAGCCAGTCACGCTACCCAGACGCCACTACCGGAGCAGCGCTCATATAAGGTAAGGACAGATAACGGCCCAGTCACAGAACCAGAAACACGACGATAGATAGAATGCGGCAACTGTATCCTATCGTATTCAACCCCAAACTCAAACCAAAAACGAATATAATGCTCTATAGGATACACATTCACTTGCGTTGCGCCACGAATCCTTTACGCAAATGCAAAAGTCGTTGGCTGCGGTTAACACTCCAGGTTCCGTACACCTTCACGCTCGCCGCACTGGGAGCCCTCTCAAGCGAAGAAGACCGAAGAGGCAATTCTTCAAGAAAGCCACCTCCAACGATAACCAGGCCATCCAAATGGCGATCTTGCAGAATACCTCTGGAACAACCAAACACAGGATAGCTGAAATCGTCAGAAAACTGTCACCTGACAGGGAGTATTCCTCTATTAACTCAAGCTAATTCGCCAATTCCATTTATTTTAGAATTAGGGGAGACTTCGAACGAGTCAGGTAGTCTAGAATGACGACTTCGAATACCCAAGAAGAAGACGAAAAGCTCCAGTAAGTTTCCAGGAAGGAAGAAACTGGAGTAGCGAGGGCACAGAAGCCCGGAATATACCAGCGATACTGCGGAGACCAATATCAGTTGACTAAAAACCTTCAGAAGAAGATGAAGAAGTTCTCATCGAAACGTCGAGAAACAACGCCGCATTATAATGTGGACCAGCATCAGACATGTGGCAACACCCACCAAGTAAATACATTTAATACGAACCTGCACCACGTCTCGCCTTTCTGCTGAGGAAGTCTATCGTTTGGTCTTGCAGCATTCACGTTGTTATATGCTTTCCAGTTAATATACTATAATACGAAACGTATTTTACATGAAATTTCTCAAAGTTGGTTAAGACGTTGCACAGATTTCTTCGTTCTTTTTCCCATTAGGTGTCGTGTTAGATCAAATTTGCTTCCTAGGATTTCACAAAGTTTCAGCAGCCCTCTCTGTTCTTTTCTGAGCCTCATCCAAAGTTTTTCTTTTCGTATCTAAAATTTTGCCTGTTTCTTTATTTCATCTTTCTTTTGGCCTCTCTCTTGTTCTTTTCTTCTGTATCTTTGCTTTCCAGGTCTGCTTAACCGGAGTTGCATTGTCCATCGTTTGTAGATGCCCCAACCATGTTAATTGTCTTTGTTCGACATAACTTTCTATTGCTTCTATTTGTAGCTCTGCTGATTTATTCGTTTCTTATACTGTCTCTTCTAGTTACATTTTTCACTTTCCTTAAGTATTTCACCTCTAGGGCTTGGATCTTGCTTTATTCTTGACAATATAGTACCTAGGTTTCACACAAATGTGGGAATTGGTCTGGATACTGTCATTTCTGTTTGTTCTATTATTTCTTTTCTGTTTGTAAACCCTAGTGATCTGAGTGACTGTGTTTTTCCGAACGTTTATGGTGTGTTGGGGAGTTCATTCATTTTCGTTTCTCAATGCCACATCATCTGCGAATATATATTCTGTAATTTCTACTTTTTCTAAGCTATAATGTCCTACATAATGAGCTCCTATTCTTCTCCTTGTGTCTTTGATGATTTCATCCATAAATATTATAATCAGCAGAGGGCTAAACCCACCTCCGTGTCTAACACCTTCCCTTGCATAGAATACATTCGATTTAGTGTTTTTGCTAATTACACAGTTTTCTGTTTCTTCATACAAACTTTTGACAGCTGACATTAGTTTATAATTTGCTCCACGCTCATGTCAATACTCCCATACTTTATTTCTTCACCGGCCAATATTACAAAAATGTTAAATATAAATTTACAATGTTAACATACTACTATACGCAAGAAATTTCAAGTTTAATAAAATAAAAGTAACAATAACAAATACTTCGCATGTTCTCATATAAAAAAATACAGCAGTATGTTCACAAATATTTATTACTCCAAAAGAACAGATTCCTATGCACGGCTAATTACCCTTACGCAAACTTTTCAAAACAACATCAGAAGGAAATATCGCCAGGCATAGATACGACAGCGCTACCAACAATTTCATTCAACTTCCACTGTCAGTTATAGAGCAAAAAGAAATTGATCGATAACAACGCCGTCGTTGTCGTTGAAGTAGGAACTGGCAGGTACAGTGGATATACATTAGATTGGATGTCTTGTTATGAAATGTAGATGGGCGGTCGTCAAGGAGATATTACACTCTGTTGATACATAAAAATTCTAGCTCAACGGCGACATTTGCAGCGCCGGGATTTCACAATTAAATCCAATTTTAATGTCGAATTGGAAACGGAAAACGCGACGGGAGACGGACTTGAGAGTATACGTAACAGTTTACGAGGGAGGGACGAGGAAGAAAAAAATTGAGGGATGGAAATACGGTGAGAATTTTTCGAACCACCTCCGACAGCAATCTGAATAATGCGAATTATATTTTGTTGTGCGAGAATTTTCATTTTACGTAGGATTCGTATTATAATAGAGCTTTTGTTGGACGGTTCGTGAATAATGAGACTCATAAAATCTCGCTGTTATGGACGTTTAGTTTTTTTTCTTTTCATTATAACATGAATTCAGATTCGATGAAGTGAACTTTCATATACTATATTCGCTGCGCCACAATAATGTATTGAACTACCCGTTTTTTTTTTTAATGGACGTCGTCTCTAATTTCCCTGATCTCTTTACAATAGAATATAATTGATTGCAAGAGATACCCGTTTAGAAATAGGTAAGATATTAAACAATATGATACAAAAACGTACACAATTTGAATTTTGCTAATCTCTCACTATTATTCATTTATTTATTTGAGATGGTAATCATTTTCAATTTATAGTAGTCGAAAAGAATCCACGATGACGTAACACAAATATATATACCGGGTGAAAAGCTGCAAGCTGTCGATTGCCTTCTGGGCAACTGGAAATGGGAAGGATTCCAGTTGTAGGCGCACATAAACACGAAGCCGCAGATCAAATTTGTTAACATTCGGCGACACGTCATAGTTCATCATCCAAACAGCAACCTCCATTCTCCACTATACCCCGAAATGGACCGAATGCATATATGATACCGTAGACCACAGTACCACGCAGTCTTTGAGAGGATAATCCATATTGCCAAAAGGAAGGAAGAACCATCACGCTCCTGAAGGATACAATCCGATGTCATTGTTTAGCAATGTTCTCCAACCCCTGCTGCTCAACGACCACCAGGGCGAACGCAATCTCTTTGATGATGATCGGTACGGATTCAGATCGGGTCCGTCGACCCCGATACCCTAGCTCTTTCCTCGACAGAAAACAGACCGCCATCATGGTGTCTCTGGATCTAGAGAAGATGTTTGACAAAATCCGTTACGAAGGACTACTGCTAAATATGAAGGATTCTGAATTTCTTAGTAGAATCCTGAACATCCAGAACAGAAAATTCCCCACCGTTCTGAACGGTTCTGCTTCCTCTGTGTAGGTGCATCAAGTATGGAGTCGCGCAAGAATCCGTAGTAGGTCCTGTGCCATTCACAATCTGTATCAGGGATATTCCAAAGTCCGAGGGCCACCGAGTGTTCAATGTTATTTACGCGGGCTGCATTGCGAGAGTGGCAACTTTCAGATATTCTAAGATAACGGCGAGATTAGATTGGGTTAGATTAAGTAAGGGTTATGTTGCACTGCGACCTATTGATCTATTGCGCCCCTTTATATGAGCTGCAAACTGCTAGGGTTTGCTCGCATTTATAGCTTCCCATCCAGTCTAAGAGCTTTAATAAATTTCCATAGCTGTAATGATTTCAGAGAAGGCACTTCCACCTCATCTATGATGTCTTTGCCAAGATAGTTGGCACGGTACTCTATAATAGCAGTGCAGTTAGATGTTAGGCGTTCCGGACTTTCAGCGTCCGCCCCACTAAACCTGCATGCGCTATTCTGTTTCAGACCTATCTTTGTCATCTGTTCCCCAAGGTGACAACAAGAAAACCTGTGAAGATAACGAGCAGACTTGCGCCAAAACATCTGGCCAAAATCGAGAAGTTCTTGAGGACCCTACACCTCAAGATTGATCCGGATGCATCAGGAGCTGCAACAAAAGATCGCCTTCTCCGGAACGGAGATCGAATGCAGTGGCAGGATAGGACATCTAGGAATGATCCTTGACAAACGGCTTAGTTCCTTTGAGTATCTGAAAAGAAGAAGGGCAGGGACAACCGGCAGAATATTTCAGCTTTACACCATCCTTCTCAACCCAGTCCTTAATCCCAAAGCAGACATAATATTGTACTATCTGTTTCAATATGGTGCAGAATGCAAGCTTTTACAGTAGCATGAGCACAGCAGGTGGTATGCAATAATACTCAAAGTTCAGAATATTCTTAATCTAGCACAGAAACTTTGAAGGTTTGTCTTTATCACCACCGGCTCGTAATAAATCAGTAATGGATTTGTTTATAATTGCCCACTATTAATTGAAATGGATCACGGTAGCGTCCGGCCACATCACATCCCTCGGGAGAGAGTACTAACGCGTATGTTGTGTATGAAGAATTTTCTGTTGATCACTTGTATCTTTTCACTGCTTCATGTAGAAAATATAGTTGTTTCCTCTTTAAATATTATTTGTAGCTCTACTAATACAAGAGCTGACCTATTATCGGGACTCATTTACTCCATGAGCAGGCAAAACAAAACAAACGAATAAAAAAGAAGAAAAGAAAAACTGAATTCAAATAATATTGGATTAACGTACAAATATCCAGTATTGAAAATTAAACCGCTTTAATATGACTATTACGTATTCGATAACGAATTGGATAATATAATGCGGATATTTTCAAATACTATTATTAGTATTCGACTGTTTTTCATATCTGCAAGCGCATGCTTAATGTTACTAATAACATTTCATATTTCACATATAAATTTAATATTGATAATAATATTTCGTTATCGTTTTTACCTTCAAACATAAGCTTTTTTCCGGTGCGCCAACGATAGAGCTTTTGTTGGATTAAGTATACCGAAAACGAATTAATACCCCTCTAAAGTATTTTGGCGTGTATAAATGATATGAAGATCCATATATGTGTATTCGCGTGTAAATGCGTGTAAACGTAATTAAAATGATTAATACCTGCGAATATGAATGTTTCTCTACATTAACAAGAGTATAATGTAATGAACGCGAAATTAAAATGTAGCTATGCTTTCGAAATACAACGATTCTTTTCCGGGTGACATGCAGGCGACAGATAATTTCTCAGGTTTTAGAAATGGATTAGAGCACGCGATGTGAACGAAACGAAGCCATGTGGTGCTATTCAACTAGCAGATGGGTCATAGTGTGTCGTCTACGAAACATTTTCATTATTAAACATATCTAGGATGTTAACATTTTATCGAAAACATTACGATGATTTTTTTAGGTTTTGTTGGGAAACTACTGAAAGCAAAATATATAGTGGCGGTCACATAAATAGCACAGACATCAAATTTCATTTGAATTAACCACTCAAGCTGTCAAGAAGATCCTTTTCGCACAGTTACACAAATAAAAATCCAATTTTATAAACAATTCGATATTGAAATATCGAGAAGAACAATACGATATCGGCTGAGGGAATTTAACTTACATGGGTGTATTGCAGTACGAAAGCCATTGGCGACAAATAAAAACTATCAAAGAAGATTGTAGTTTGCGAAAACGCACAAAGAAAAGCTGCTTTCTTTCTGAAAATCTGTACCTTGGACAGATGAGAGCAAATACAACCGATTTGGGTCTGAGAGAAAAATGTATGTATATGCGACGCCCCATCAATTAGAGATTCAACCCTAGGTACACTATAAAAAACATTAAAACACAGCGGAGGAAGTGTTATTGTATGGCCTTCTATGTCATGGCGTGGTGTATGGACTAGATGCCAAATTGCAGGAAAAATGGATCAGCATGTATATCGCAACATCTTAGAAAACGTGATGGAGCTATATGCCGGTGAATTTCTTCCAGTAACCTGGAGTTTAACGCACGACAATGCTCCTCAAACATACAAACAGTGGCTAGAGGAAAAACAGACTCAAGTGTTAGAATGGCCTACATAAAGCTCTGATTTAAACCCCATAGAAAATCTATACGTGGATGTTGAGGTTGTTATAAACTCCAAATCTCAAGCGATATTAGATGAATCACGGAATACTATTCAAGAAGCCTAGAATAACATTCCAGTAATACGGAATGAGGGCTTCATTAAATCGATTCAACTTGAAAAGATCGATATGAGGATTGGATTTTGTAGTAGTAGTTAAACAAGGGTAGAGAATACCGTTAGATAGAGCTAGCGTAGTGACGCACAATCGTTTTCCAGAATAGCGTGCGTATCTCTCGACGTTGTTAACTTATAGAAATCTCATTTCATCCTCTTCTTATTCACAATTACGGTCATCGACACGTTGAAGGTGTGCTCATTGTATATTTATATGCTATAAGTGCTATCTCGAGTATAGTGTTACCCGGTATTCTTTTCGACTATGATCACTAGTCTCTAGAGACAGGTTTCAGTGCCGTGCGGAGGACAGGGTGGTGGAGCACGTTTTTTTCAGTATTATTCGACTGGTCGTTGTGAGGGCTTGTTAATTCACTCATACTTAGAAAATGTCGCATTTAGGTACCGGCTTCACTTGAAATGAATACCTCATGTATAACGGTATACCCCTCTCACCTCGCAGTAATACTGAACGAGGGCTTTATGGAATCGATTAAAATTGAAAAGATCGTTGTCAAGACAGGATTTTGTATCAGCAGTTAAACAAGGTTAGAGAATAACATTAGGCAGAGCTAGCATACTGATACACGTTGTTAACTTATAGGAACCTTCTTTCATCTTCCTCCAACTCACAATTACGTTTATCAATACGTCGAAAATGCGTTCCATAAAATATAGTAGAATTTGCTATAGAAAGAGCATTAGACTCAGATGTAAAAATTGTAGCAACTAATTCTACGATAATGCCTGAATCAATAGAGTCTTTATCAAACAAATGTTAAGACAACTTTTACAAAATCAGATTTAAAACGGAGTTATTGGTTAATTCCAGTAGAATAAGATAGCCAAATATGTGCAGGATTCAGCACAGCTATTGTATATAAATTTGTTCCATTCGGATTAAATACATCGTCCTCTATTTTGGTGTACAAGTAGAATATATTAGATTCAATTTACAATTACTGTTCGCACCAACACATGGGCTAAAAAGTCCCGGGCCTAACACATAGATGACGCTAGTTTTATTGCAGCCACCTTTCTCTCAGTTAGTACTAACCTTCAAAAGACAGCTGTTAAAATTTCATGATATTCTATTCATTAGTTTGCGAGTTATTGTGCTAAGAGTCGCGCTACTTTTGTTATTTTCAAAACAATAGATCAAAAACAATTTCGTGTTTTAATTTTACACTCCTTCTTGATGGGAAAAAATACCGTTCAAGCGAAGCAAATGCTTGTGTTATGGGGACTCCGCTCCATCAGAAACAACAATAAAACGTTGGTTTGCTGACTTCAAGCGTGGTCGTAGAGACACCGAGGACGCAGAACGCAGTGGACGTCTAAATGAGGCGGTAACACCAGAAAACATCAAAAAAATTCACAAAATGGTTTTGAATGATCGAAAAGTGA
This sequence comes from Trypoxylus dichotomus, assembly GCA_023509865.1. NCBI lineage: Eukaryota > Metazoa > Arthropoda > Insecta > Coleoptera > Scarabaeidae > Trypoxylus > Trypoxylus dichotomus. The sequence goes on from CM042081.1 coordinate 46,241,173, forward strand.
CGTTGCGTGAGTTAGCTGACATCGTAAAGATAATCAAAAGAACGTATCGGCTTTATATTGCATGAGCATTTGACTATGAGAAAGCTCTGTTCAAAGTGGGTGCCGCGTTTGCTCACTGTTGACCAATAACAAGAACGTGTTGATGATTCTGAGCAGTGTTTGGCCATGTTTAAACGTAACAAACCGAAATTTTTGCGTCGATATGTGACAATGGATGAAACATGAATCCATCACTTCACTCCGGAATCAAAACGATCGTCATCTGAGTGGACAGCAACTGGTGAACCTGTCCAAAGAGCCCGAAAGCACAACAATCGGCTGGAAAGGTTATGGCCTCGGTATTTTGGGATGTGCGTGGTGTAATATTCATCGACTATCTTGAGAAAGGAAATACCATCAACAGTGAATATTATATAGCGTTATTGGAGCGTTTGAAGGCGGAAATTGCAAAGAAACGACCACATATGGCAAAGAAAAAAATGTTGTTTCATCAAGACAACGCACCGTGTCACAAGTCAATCAAAACAATGGCAAAACTACATGAATTGAACTTCGAATTGCTCCCACATCCACCGTATTCGCCAGATTTGGCTCCCAGCGACTACTGGCTGTTCGCAGACCTCAAAAAAATGCTCGCCGGTAAGAAATTTCGCACGAATGAAGAGGTTATCGCTGAAACTGAGGCCTATTTTGAGGCAAAAGATAAATCGTTCTACAAAAGTGGTATTGAAATGTTAGAGCGGCGCTGGAATGATTGCGTTGCTTTTGATGGAGATTACGTTGATGAATAAAGCTAATTTTGGACCAAAAGAACCGTGTTTTCTTTGTTAGGCCCGGGATTTTTCAGCCCATGTGTTATATCGACGATATTCTGATAGCGAAACCATTGAGGGCCACAAAATCCATCCAGGCATAATAATTAATTTAACTAAGGTAAGGATAAACTTGGGTTTTGATATTTAGAATACAATATTAACAGCAACCATATTTGTTTGGAGAGAAGATGTCAAAAATTTGGAAAGACCCACCAACCTAAGAAAATTAAAAGGATTTTTGAGGATATTTAATTATTGTGAAAAATTAACTAACAGGTATAGATTTAGGTCATATGTGGGCAACCACCGGCACGCTGTAAGATTTGATCGGGTCCGTGAGACATTTTGAAAAACCCAATATAAAAAAATATTACATTTCTTACTCATACTCACTCCAAATGAGGAAGATCGGGTGATAATATGGGGTCTAAACGCGGCCCGAGAACGTATTTGCACGCTGAAGTTTGGCCCGCAACATGTCAGAGGTTGCCCATACTTGACTTAGGTGGTTGTTAAAATGCGATACAAAAATTCCTTTTGTTAATACATTTTTCCAAAATCTTCCATTTAGCGCCATTTATTATTTAAGGCAAAATAATGGCCTGAGATTTTCCACCACATTGTGAAGCATAATTTTTTTTATTTCAACTATTAGTTCAACTAAAGATAGCGTCTCTAACCCTGTATATTCAGTTAACATTTTCGCTAAATTTTGCCATAATACGGGAATAAGTACCTCCAGATACTCCATTGCTAGGATCAACATTTAGTGGAAATGAACTTTAACACTTAGCCAAAGCTAAATAAATGTTTATCAGAATGTGTCGAAACGCATAAGCGGAGCAGTTCTCTGCCATGTGGTTATCTCCAAATAAAACCGGTTGCACATTAGAGCGTATTTATGTGGTAAAGCTTATTCCGTTGAAATAACAACGCACACAACTCAATTTGATAGCGCGTAGAAGGAGGCAGGCGGCTTACAATATCGCGCGTTAGACCCTTGTTAGCGGAATATGTGGTTAGTTTTAGTTACAGGACGTTGATTCGCGTGTGCTATATGGATGTAGGGTAGGAAGGCGTCAGTAACGGCATTAATAGACCTCGCAAACACTAGTACAGCGGCAGCGAATAGACGCAGACGATCTATCAAGTGAGAGGCCGCTAACTTGTCTGCAGTAGAAAAGATAAACGAAGCGACGGAACCAGCGTTGCTGAAGTGTCCACAGAATGAGCTGGTGCTGTCATGTCGGTGTTGATACCACCGGATTTCGCCGAAGGCTTCGTTATCAGGAAATTTCTTTTTGCTGTGATAAATAACAACCGAAGCTCTTCTTAGATGATGACAAAAGATGCGTAAATGTGTTATTCTGAAGTAAGAAAAGAAATGCCACATAGTAATGAACATAAATAATAAGGAAAACAATATCAATTGAATCGGTTGATTGAAGTTAAGCTGATATAGCAAAAATCTACTAAAAAACCTAATTTTATTACTGACTGAAATTACAGCATAAGTCCACGCTGACGCCTGACTGACTGAGTTGAAACGTAATACAAACCCAAGACTCTATTATCCTCAGAAATGTCAGAGAAACAATATTAATTTTTGAACAACAAAGTTACTCGAAAAAATAATGCCAAAAAGTATTTTGAAGTCTGCAATTCACAAAAATTGTCAAAAGTGGTGACGTATTTAAAAAGTGAAAATTTAGTTTTGTAGTCTAGAATTCACAAAAATTGTCAAAAGTGGTGACGTATTTAAAAAGTGAAAATTTAATTTTGTAGTAAAGTATATGTGTGCTTGAACTAGATGTTTGTCAGTCTAAATCACATTTTTAATACGAGCGTCATGTTTTGAAATACCCACGTAACTAGAGAAGTTAGAGCTGGCAACACCAGCTTTAGTATTAAGCTCTGACTTTCAACTGAGTCGCTGCTGTCATGGAACAAACGTGTTACATACGATATCTCACCGAAACATGGACTAGTCAAGAGAACATGCGCGCGCAACGATCTACTACGATTTTAAGATCGGTTTAAGTGAACAACATAGCATTTCGTGATGGCAGTCCTTCACGCACAACTATCTGTCGCTGGTATAGCGAATTTAAAAGAGGACGGATATCGCTTGTTCTTTACACAGCTCAGGCTTTTACGCTGTGGAAACTTCGGTAACAAAAGTACATTGATGTAAGAGGTGATTATTCTGAACATAAATAAAATTGTTTTCGTAAAATGATTTGTAGTTTTCTTGTATCTGAAAATATATAGTGTGATCCTCGTATTTACGACTGTAACTATCTATGTTAGTAATATTGCCAACAAATATTGAGAATTAACTATGTACTGTTAATAAAAGCAATAAAACTTTTGTAGTTTCAGTAATTCAGTATTTTGATTTACATAACCACCAAATATATCACGAAAATTCTACTATTGCTGATAATCACCCTTAAAACTTAATATATTTACTCAAGGTAGTTTTACGTTATCTTCGCTCCTATGTGACGCCTCTGGTGAAATACCTGGTCGAGATTCACGTGATCTCGATTCCGATATTATTGTACCTTGTTTTAGTATTTTAAATACGAGGCTTCTGAATTATCACCATTCTTATGGCGACGAAAATGACAGCGAATCAGTGAATCGAAATTCAAGCTGCATTTCTATATCGTCATAAGTAATTTATTTTCGTCAGAGACTGTTTAAACTTGTGTTTTTATAAACTAGTTGACTGTAATCATTGCCTTCTAAACCTCTAGCGAAATTTAAATTGCGATTAACCCCACTTTTAATGATATTACGCAATTCCTTTAATTACTCTCGCGTTAACCCCGTTATTGTGTTAATCGGTACACGAGCGTTAATTATGAATAGGGAAATTCAAGGTAAAACTGTACAACTATATAAGCATGAGACACTCACCGAAACTTGTTTCTTCCTGCTATTGGAACTGGTAAGTTTTTTCATGATACGGTTGGATGGACCAAAACAATCTTGTTGATTGTATGATTGTTTATTTTCACGCACAAAATACACAGTACCGAACACGAATTGTATATTAACAGAACTTATTAACAAGAACAAGAACAACAACAACTCCCGCATAACGTATACATATGATATGAATTGCGCATGCGCTCATGAAATTGCAGGCGTTAGGAAATATTGTTGGAATATTTTAATAATTATTGTGCGTTCAGCCGTAGTTACCCACAAGTATGTCAAAACTAATTTATAGATGCCAAAAAATATTAATGTTCAAATTGAACCTTGCATTTGTAAGAGCTATTAGAAGAAAAGAAAATAAAAAATGAAACTGTGACAGTTCATTTGGAATTTTTAACAGGTATGTGACAAGTCAGTAGTTCCTGACTATCTAGTTTGTGTTTATTTGTCACTTACTGATTGGTCTATTGTGTAGTTGTTAGAATATATTTAGACTTTAGAACTATTTCAATTTTAAAATGGTTTTTTCCACATAATACAAATCGTTTATGATTGGATTATATTTGTGTAATGGACGAAGTATCGACGAACAAAGGTTATGCTCGCTTGGAGATTGTTTGGATGAATTTCAAAACGAATTTCCAAATTTAGAATTTGATTATGATAGCATACCGCTAAACACTGTATCAATGTCCGGTTGATTGAAAAAATGTACTAGAGAGCTTGTTAATACTGTAGGGAGAATTATGGATAATGTACCAAGAACCTGCGTCACAGTTTTATCTGAATTAACCGGCATATACATAATTTGGTACTTCTCATACGGTTTCGAAACAGGATTTACAATCATTTCCATATCGCATGACCTGTTTTCAAGAAAATTTGAAAGTTGCTCATTCTCGAAGAACGACGTTCTGTCAGTGGCTCAAAGAATTTCGACAATAACTAACTTGACAAAACATTCTATTCCGATGAAGCATGGTTTTATCTGAATGGTTTAATTCAATGATTATGAGCACAGAAGAACCTGATAATGTTTATGTTAAAACGTCTCTTCATCTGCAGAAAATTTGTGTTTGGTGTGCTGTAAGTCGTAGGAGAATCATGAACAGCCTATCAAGAAAGAATTCTATTCCTTTTTAATTAATCAACTATGTAAATGAAGAAGAAATTGCTCTTGGTGTATTTCAGTAAGACAGAGGTAGGGCACACACAGCAGGCGAAACGATTAATATGTTGCAAGTTCGCCACAACCGCTTAATAAGCTTAAACATTGAACATGAATTTCCCAGAAGATAATGTGATATTACATCTTGTGACTTTTTCTTATCGCCATCCTTTAAAAATTCCATTTATATCGTTCAAATAACTGGTATTGCATATGTTTAAAACAGAATTGTAGAGCATATTAATAAAATTGATGATGCTATGTTGCAAAACGTGTTTTCTAGTATAAGAAAACGATGGGAAAAAATGACTTGGCATTTAAATAATGAGAGAAAATAAAGAGTAATAATCTCAGGCAAATACAGTCCCTGTACATTTTATTAGAGCCATCATATAAATTTAAGCGTTTGTCTGTTTGCAACACGATAATTTACAAACACAAGTATAAAATTCATGAATAAGGTTTACAATACGTTCCTTAAATATCTTTTTAAGAATATTGAGAAGGTGTCACCTAATGACCTCTTGCTTACTATTATCCCCCACATGAATCATTCTGTATTGTATAGAAGACGGGTAGAAACAAGACTGAAAGATACAGTAATTCGTAGAATATTATTTCGATCGGTTACTATTGTAGAAAGAATATTTGTCTGTTTATGTAACAACGTTCTTTCCGTGTTTACGTGTTAGTGTGTTGCACTTTTAGTTATTGCTTGTACGCGCTTTATACTCTTTCGTTGTGAGAAAAAAAACTGCCTATTGAGGCGTTATTGGGTGCAGGAGTGTATTCTCAACGCGCAATTGCAAAGAAAGGAAAAGTATCCCGAGAAACAGCACAGCGAATCGCCGTTTTAATGAAGGAAAAGACCCACGACAAGTACCGGAAGAGCGTTTTGCGAAGAGGAAAGGATCACGACTAATCGAGAAGGTCGGTGTATCCTGCAGCTAGCAACTGAAAACCGAGGTTTATCCGAAGAAATAGGAAATAAGAAATATAATGTCTCAGCAAGGAGTGCAAATATCCTCGCATACAATACGTAGTACAGTAAAATGCAGCCGCCCCCCTGAAAAAGCCAGGATTAACACCGATGATGAAGTGAGCACGTTATGAATGGGCGAATTGTCATTAACATTACACAATTAAAAATTGACAAAAGTTCATAGGAAATAACTTAAATGAAAATGTAGATCAAGCAAATTTTTTTTGTTTGAACAATTCCTTTTCGTTAAAGAAACTATAACCCATGACCGAAAGAGCTCAGTTTGTTAGACGACGTCCATCTGGACGATTTGGTAAAGCTAGTGTACTAAAACCGGTGATATACTTTTGCCAAGGCACCAATATAAGGGTGTATTGGAGGATGTCTTGATGGCTAATATATCAATGACTTAGATCCGAATGAAGGTCCTTACACATTCATCCAAAGTTTTTTTGGAAACGGACGCTCTGCCAGTGTTACCTTAGCCGGAAAATTCTTTCGACCTTGATGCAATAGAGACCGTGTAGAGTGTCCTAAGATCACGCGTGTATTCGAAAAGAAACACTACAAAAGAGAAATTAATTAGAAATATTGAGGTTGTGTGGTAAAATAACGCCACAGTTAGAGATACCATGGACGCTTGTATAGACAGTATGCCGGAAAGAATAAGAGCAATTATAAAAGGAAAAAGAGGCATTACAAAGTATTAGTTATATAGTTATGACGATGTCTATAAACAGTTATGAATAAACTTATGTTTGTATAATACGTTTCTCATTATATATTCTAACAAAATCGCTATTTTATCAAGTGACCCTAATAAATTGGACGGGCACTGTATTTTACTTATATCCAAGGTTCACTTCGACTCGAGATTTATTTATTCGCTTTTTACATGAAGTTAACAGCCTAGAAATGATTCAGACACACATGCAAATGGTAGCAATTCTAGCTACAGCACTCGATAATCGGGAATTTAGTGATTCCATGATCCAGACATCGCAATAATATTGACTTTAGATTTTAATCTCGCAATTGGGATGTTTTCTATCGTTGTCGTAGAATAGCCTTTTCATAAAGAGCCAATATTAACTTAGTTTTATTGCTACGATCTCCGTAATATAATTTCTAACAAATAGACATTTTTTTACTCGTTAAAAACGGGTTGTTCTCTTTTTCGGTACAGATTTTCCAATCTTACCAGCGTTAGCATACATTTATCTTTAGCACTTGTTAACTTTTTATTCTACAGCTACTGTTTCCTAGTCGAGAGCACACTGAAAAGGAGCTTTAATCGCGGAAGCTTAAAATTTAATTAAAATAAAGAACGGCTAACCGCATAAAGTATTCGCATAAATCCGCACCGAAAATCCTTTGTTTGCCGATGTCGTCTATTGAATAATGGAGAAGTTAATGAAATTAGTGAAAGAGGTGTTTGTACGCGTATATATTCTCCGTCCGTCGTCGGTTAGTAGACGATCAACGACACGAGGCCGTTATGCAACACTGATTTTCAGCTTTTGTCGCCGCTGTAGACGCTTCTCTTTTAAAAAGGAGCTAATGCACCGATAAATCAGGCTGGGCGATCAGTATTAGCCTTAGCTGTCGGCGATTCACCACTCTAGACTAAACGCGGCAACACATTCACGTGGATGTGTGTGTGTGTGTACGTCCATACACTCAGGGAAATTTCTATAGTTCCATATAATCTTTTAGTAGCCCTATAAACATTTAGCAACGGTATGAGCTAGGGATTAGCCAGAATTATATTTCTGAATGTAAAGAAGTAGCAGAGATATTATTTTGACGTATAAATACGACCGATATTTCTATAATTCCACAGATTTAAACAGACAGACGAAATTATGTATTACCTTCTAGTATAACAAAGTCTCCCAACATCTTCAAAACTTTATTTATTGTTAAATATGTATATCATCGAAGTAATCAAAATTCCGAGAGGCAAATTGATACCCGAGGAGGAAAAAACAAAAATAAATTATTACAAAGAGGTAGGATTTTCAAGTCGAGTCATAGTTAAGAAAATAGGAAGATTCCATCACCTCATTAACAGTTTTATAAAGTTGCGCAATTCCTATGGCAGAAAATCGTGCTAAGGAGAATAATAAAAAATTGACTTAAAAGCTTGCCGTCGATATTTCGGTTGGCCTCTTCTAATAATGGTAATGTAACCGCACAACAAATAAAATGTAATTTATACTTATCAGTAACAAATAGGCGTGTACAACAAATGTTATGAGGCCGTAAACGTTTTCGGTGGCTAAAAAAGGTTTCAAAGCAACTCTTAAAGGAGACACATAAACAGGCAAGCCATAAATTTGCGCAATATGATACGAGATGAGATCATGACTGGAACGTTATATTTTCTGACGAGGAAAAAATTAACTTGGACGAGCTTGGCGGTTTGAAATATTATTGGCATGATTCGGTGTTCCTCTACTTTGTCTTGCAATGAAATCGTCATATCCTGACAGACTGATATCTTTGTTATATTGAGAAATGTCAAAGAGACAACATAATATAGCCAAGTACAGGTAATCATGGTATTGGAGAGGAAAAGACGTTAACACGTGGACATTTTCCTTTGCCTAACATCGCAATTCCTTGTCGGCTATCACCACTGTATATAAACAACTGGTCTAAATGAAGATTTCTTGGCGCTATCTAGTGCCGCAAGAACACACACCCCATCTACCGCTCAAACACAGCGAAACAAGCGGGTACGATTTCCCAACACTTCTCCCGAGTAGCTCACGGACTGCTAAACCAGAGATAGTGCATAGCGTAGCTGTACACGTGAATGATCCCTTATACTTACCATGATGTATTAAGAACACATCTCAAAGTGTCTAGAAAACAATACCTAACAGAATGCTGCTTAATACAACTAATAGTGGTATTTTTGTATATAGAACATGGAATTTCTCCGCTGTAGCAGCAGCTAATTTATCCAGAAAGTTTGGACTTGTTAGTACTTTTTTCCACAATCTTCTAAATAAGAGCGTCATCTTTATCACTACTACAGAATCGAGTTACTTGCTCAGTGTTACTTTCGGATGTAAGAGTATTAGTGAATAATCATAACCTCTAACAGGGTAAATTCGATCGGCAGAAAAAATTTCAAAAATCGTCTATGAACTCGTTCAATGCTTTTGATATGTACAGGGGAAATGAGATACCAGACCGGTGCTCCATATTCCAATTTAGATCGAACCAAGGAATAATAGAGTAGTTTTAAACGGTCTACATTATTGAAACCTTTACAGTTTCTACATATCAAACCAAAAATACGGTAGGCTCTGGCAACCGTCTCATTAATGTGGTTTACAGAACTAAGTTGACTATCAAAAGTAATACCTGAGTCCATTCCACTAGAACAATGCTCAATTATTGTGTTAGCTATTCTATATTCATACTCTATGTAATTAGTTCTCCTAGTACATGTCGTAACTCGGAATTTATTAACATTCAGGCGAAAAACGTTCAGCTTACTGCAAGAGTGAATATGGACCAGATCTTCATGGAGTAGCAGTTATCCGAGGCGTTGATCTTATAGAATATCTTCATATAATCTGCAAATAGTAGCTTCTGATAATGCAGAGTCTCGGCAATACCGTTAATAAAGACCAAAAACAGGATAGGGCCTAGGTTGGACGCCTGTGGTACGCCAGATGTCGGCGTGAACATGGTCGAAGTGCAACTCCGATACTCCACATATTGCTGACTATTGGTCAGATATGATGACAATAGTTTGCATAACGCCTCCAAAGCGTATTGCTTAAAACATATTAAGTTAGTCGATTGTGTACGAATCCATGTTGATGTGGAGACAAAGTATTCATGCTACTGTAAAGTACTGATTCAAACACTTTAGAAAAACTGAACAAAATTCAAATTGGTTTATAACTACTTATATCCTTTAAAAACTGGGTAAATTCACGACGTCTTCCAGATTGTAGGAAACTATGGGTGGTGCAAGATCACATTAAATATATAATAAAGTGGTTCAACAAAAGTAATCGCGCGGTCGCGTAAAATAAAACTCGGCACCGCGTTAACACCACTCACAAAGCTATCTTTTGATTTTCTCAAGCCCGTTAAGATCTCATCAGCACTAATGGAATTTATGTTAATGTTCAGAATAGTACTAGAACATTTATTGATGAATGAATTTCGTGAGTTTGAGGTTGTGTATGTGGACTACTAAAATATCCAGCAAACGCATCTATTATCTGAGAAGGATTACTTAATTCCAATGAATGAAATCTCATCATACCGATGACTGATGATGTCGCAAATATGCCTTCCGTAGGCCGGTCTCTTAAATAATTTTATGGTAACCTCTCACATGTTGCACATGTAAAAACCGTGCATTTACACTACCGCTCAAAAGTGTTTAGGCACTCTCACTGACAGCAAAAATGTATAAAAACTCAGCAAAAATGTTAATAATATTTATGCTTTATGTACAGATACACGTACATGAATAAAAATATATTAAATGAATGTGAACATTAAAACGTTTAATTTAAATTTTGCTTTCATCTATGTGACCTCCTCTTGATTTAATAATTGCAGCACACAATCGAGGCATTCTCGCAATACGTTTTGCCAGAGTTTCTTGTGTTATTAAGGTCCAACTCGATTGCAATTTGTTCCACAGGTTAGTAGCTGATGTCGGAGCCGATTTCCGTACTTCCCGATCTAGTTCTTCCCATAGTAACTCGATTGGATTCAAGTCGGGGCTCTGGGGAGGCCATTCCATAATTTTGAGAGTTCCTTCCTCTTCTAAATGGCGTAAATAGTCTTTACATAATTTAGAGGAATGTTCTGGGTCATTATCTTGCTGGAAGATAAAATTTTGACCCAAAAGTCGAATTCCGGAAGGTACTGCGTGGTTCTCCAAAATTTCGCGGTAGCCTTCTTTTTTTTATATACCGTCAATTTTCACAATGTCCCCTACACCAGTGCCAGCAAAACAGCCCCAAATGATGATAGAACCTCCACCATGCTTCACGGTAGCAGCAATACACTCTTCTCTGGCACGTTCACCCACACACATACACACACTTCTTACGAATATGCGTCTTCGGGTTCCGAACAGCTCAAATCTGGACTCATCCGTCCATAGGACGTTGTTCCACTCTTCTATGGTCCAGTGTTGGTGTTCAGGAGCCCATTTAAGTCGCTTTTGCTTGTTTCGTTAGCATAGTAATGGCTCTTTCATCGCAATACGTCCATGGAGCCCGGCTTTCTGTAGGCGACGTTTGACTGTAGAAACACTGAGTAGTTTTTGGCGACCAACATTTAATTCTGCGGTGATTTCCGGGGCTGTTTTGCATCTATTTAACTTGCTGGTAACCACTATTCTGCGATCATCTGCAGATGTTGTCGCTTTTGGCCTTCCACTCCGTCTTTTATTGAGAAAACTGCCAGTTTCCCGATATTTTTTTACGTTATAGTCAACCGTAGCGTGGTGTATTTTAATTTTTTTGGCAATTTGTCGATTACTTATGCCACTTTTATGGTAAGCTATTATAAGCGCACGTGTTTCCGTATTAACTTCTCTTCGCGGAGGCATTTTCAAAAATTGTCACACGATATTTCGCTCACGACGTGAATAGTGTAACCAGTACCACACTGCAACTGACTATAGGTTACAGATTTCACTATAATCTTCTAGGAAGGTAATTTAAACATTATTACCTACAATCTAACAGATGACTCAATTTACCCAGTAACTTCAGAGGGATTGTTATTGTAATTGCACCGCAATAAACAGTTTATGGTAATCCGACCAAGTGCAGGTAAATGATAGTAAACCTTATGCGATATAATGGGTGTTTATCTTACTGAACAACATTTTAAATACGTATTTCATTTTATCATAATGTTTTTTTTTTGGTAAACATAATACTATATGAATAATCCATGAAAACAGGGGTGCCTAAACACTTTTGAGCGATAGTGTATATCTTGTGGCAGGAACTATTCGAAGATGTTATTATTCACAGGTAGACATTTTAATACAAAAGGATTGTGTCTGAATATAGTTACAGACAATTTGATTCTAATAAACTAGCTGCAAACAAAGAAAGTCCAAAGAAATTGTAAGATGTTCACGTTAAACTAGATTTACGAATTATTTCTAAGAATTATAGTGAACATGTTGATGCACTCAGATTAATGCAACATCGTCCGTAGTCATGAATAAAGTCAATGCAAGTAGTGGACACCGTACAAACAGAGCAACATGCATCCAGCAGCGCACGGAATATTACTTTCAACGTTTATTACGAGGAAAACTTCAAAGCCACCTAGATTAAAACGGAAAGAATACGGATTATAATTAGTTTGAAGAATGGCGAAAGAGTTTCATAATATACGCGTTCAATAATCCCTTTCGATTACAGTTTCGCATTTTAAAGCGGATCCACACTTAATGGCAACCATCCGCATGAAGACGGATTAGAAACGGGGGAAGATGTAGAGGGAACGTTACATGTACGGCGAAACTACCGTCCGGGGATCCTTTGTGGGAGGACCCCGAAGACCGAAGATATATGTTTGCGGTTGACTCGCGTTGATAGCTAAGCTTTCACCGAACCATTAGCTGCGAACGTATAAATGCATGTGCGGCTCGGATCGGTCTCGGGGCTTTCCAGTCACAAATCGACGGTAAAGTGTCCGAGCGTAAAACGTACAAAAAGAAACCCTTGTTTACTTGTAACGTACACTCCATTGGGTATATTTGGCGTCGATTGAGTGCGGCATTTTGTAAATTCAACAATTACGCGCTAGAAAGACTTAAAAAAAAAAACGTTTTAGGATAGAATTTCGTAACGTCATTGAACTTATTCTTTTCGAAAAAATTTAGCGTTACCTACAGACATTGATTTTTTACTCGAAGAGATCGAAAAATATGCACCATCAGGCTTCATGATTGTCGTAAATTAAAAGGGAATTGGGACAGCGCAGTATTTTTCGCAATTACAGAGCATGAATTGCGTTTTCTAAATAATGATAAAATGAAATAAAAGAAAAGCTTTGGATGGTTCAACCTTGGAACAAACATATGCTCTATTATAATAAATACTTCTTATTCGCTGGAATTTTAAACAAGATCCTTAAAGAATTGTTGTCCCTCATGTACACTCCGCGACACTTTCTGTACCAATTTATATAATTTTAAATATAGTATTATACACTTTCTAATATATCTTGGAAATCCTGCTGGTATCTGCAAGCGGCAAGAACCGGGTGTCGTAGGACCCCATAGTAGGGATATAATTACTGCGATATTTCATTAAACACACTTTAAACGTTTTTCAGTGATAATTTAGTTAAATTGGCTATAAAGTTACTGTATACGAATAATTTGTAGTAGCTGTATGTTGAAGAAGGAAAGTGAAATAATTGTAAATTTTTTATTGTGAGTGCGTCAGAGATGGCACAGAGTGATTCAGCCTTGTATAATCTCTTCAAGCTTGAATACATTTATTTCGACATTTTTGCAATAATTCAATGATATTATTAAGGTGTGATTCTGGATGGACTGCAAAATATCGATTCACGACTGTAATAGTTTCATCATTTGATGTTAAACACTGCCATGAGTCTCTTCAGTTCTAGAAACAGATAATAGGTCAGAGGGGCCCTAATCTGGAGACATCGCTGAATGCTCAAGCAATTCGTCAATTGGTTGATATTTGCCATCGCCAGGGCACTTATGTGAACACCTGCATTGCCTTGACGAAGGAAAAGGTTTTCTTTTTCATCTTTAAAGTAGGTTCTTCTTTGACGAATTTTTGCATTCTACGGATCCAAGATACTACAATAATATTCAGACTATTTCCTTAGTTTTCGCTACGTTTAAATTAATTTATGTGTTAAATAAAAAATTTCACAGCACCTGGTAAGACTCGAACCCACAGCCCCTATTCTCTAGACGGGTGCGTTAACCAAATGAGTTTCGGAGATCATAGAAACGAATTACTTTTAACACCTTGATAGTCATAACTTGGGTCTTGACGGGAATTGACATTTCTACTTTACAATAATATACTAACGAATAAGTTAATATATAACTACACAAAAGCATTTTAGTTACTCTAAATACTAGAACATCGCCGCACATTGCAACAGCAGCCCACAAACTTGAACACTCGATACCGTACTGGTGCCCCGGTTACGTTTCTTCTCGCGAAGTTTTCCATTTCATACGACGCATATTTATTGCAAAAGTTTTCTAATTTACTCAAAGTGCTAGCAACAGATTTCCAGCAAAACGTTTCCACAAGCTATTGTGTCAATGTGTTCGCTTGTTAGAGGCAGCAATCGCAAAATTAAATGTTACTTACGTATTGACAGCGACATGAGAAAAAGTAAACTGCAAGTTGCCGGTGTACAAAATAAGCGCAGATATTAGTTACTGAGTAAATAATTTATTTTGTAGTGTGACGTATTTACATGTACTCGTATTCAACTCTAACTTATTAGCTTTGCGTTACGTTTATTTCACTTATTGTTAGTTATAACTTCGTTTTAGACACGGTAATTGTTAGATTCAATTCAAGCTGCAATTAGTTCGTAAAAATGAAGGACATTTAAATTACTTTTGGTAGTATGCAAGGAAGCGGTTGTAATGTTTAAAATAATTTTATTTTTAACATGAAAATATCGAAATTATTATTAAAAAGTTAAAAAATTTCTGACAGGCACACATGCTCAAAGCGGTTACAATCTTATGAGGAATAATGTGTCTATAAAGGTTTCTTTTTTAGATTTGAAAGATAATGCTGTCTATTTTTTTTGTTTTATAAACTCAAAATACTTATCCACATTTACCTTATTTTTCTTTTCTACTATTTAATTTAAGGTTATGTTCAAGAAAGGTATTTTCTGCCTTATCGAAATCAGTTATGTTAAAATTCTACATACCGTCAGTATATTACCAACCAACCCTTTTTGAATTATGTTAGGTACATCGCACCTTTTAACCATTAACTTTGATAAGCGGTTTAGTTTCACGACTCACTCACTTTTCCTTAAGCCCCTGCGAGAGGCACAGTGCTGAGTGCTGTCTCTTTACCGTCAATGAGAAGATTAGGTCAACGGTAATTATGAGCTTATGATGTAGTTACTAACTAAATTTAAAAATATATTCAGAATTAAACGTTAGTCATATTAGCAGAAAACGGGATTTTGTATGAAAGCAACATCAAGTGAAATAGAATCGAGGTATGTATACCTACGTTATATATATATATATATATATATATATATATATATATATATATATATATATACAGTGAAATTCCCCCTCGCGGACACCCCTCTTACACGGACACCTCCCTTAAACGCACAGTTTCTCATGGTCCCGACCGGCTCTCATATAATTTCCATTGTATTAACTCTTTCTTGGACGGACATTCTCTTGGACGGACGCGGACATGAGAAAATGTTCTCTTAACCGGACAAAAAATAAAATAAAGAGAAACGCGTTATCTTATTTTTATATCGAGAGTATTGCTATTGCATTTCTCAATCGCGCCGCGCGTCAACTTCGCTGGGACTTCCCCGAAACCTGAGATTTACAGACTTTAATCTTTCCGTAAAAACGCAGCCTATGCCGTGCATTTCTGCCTGGCGTGAATTGGAGACTTCCCCAAGTTGGTCGAGGATTTATCGCTCTTATTCTTTGGGTGTACGCCTTCGATTGAATCTGCTTTCAATATTAGTCTGATGTCTATGCGGAAAAGACACAGTGGGCGACACATTCACTGTAGAAATGGCTCCAAATAGAAAAATTCTCACGCTTAAACAAAAAATTGAGATTGTTGAAGTTTACAATATAGAGAAACTAAGTGTAAGGAACCCATCCAAGCGATTTAATATTGGAAAAACACAAGCTGCAGATATAATTAAACATAAAAAAATCCTCCTAAACAAATGGATGTCGAACAGCAATTTGAATGAAAAAAGAAGCGTTTTGACGGGTGATGGTACTAAAATTGACAAATTCTGTTATGACTGGTTTCAGCAGCTCGGCATAAGGGGATTCCTGTAACTTGGAAATACAATAAAAAAGCTTGGATGACGGGACAAATTGCGACAGAGTGGTTGCAAGACCTAGATTGGAAAATGGCTAAAGAAAAAAGAAATATTTTTTTATTTTTAGATAATGCGGGATCTCATCCGAAAGACGTTCGCCTAAATAATATAAAAATATTATCTTTACACCCTAATTATACATCAGCTTGTCAACCACTTGACCAGGGAATTATAAAGAATTTTAAAACTTATTACCGAAGTCTAATACTCAAACATCTGCTAGTAAACATTGAAACTGCTGGTACAGCTTTTGAGTTAGTAAAGATAATTACACCACTGGATGCAGTTTATTTGGCAAAACCGCTTGGGACCAAGTAACCAAAGAGACAGTTCAAAATTGCTTCCGCAAAACAGTATTTAATCATGTAAATATGCAAAGTGAAGACCAGTTAACTGAGGCCGATACATCTGCCCTAGAAAAGTTTTGTCGAAAATCACGGAGATGCAGTCTTTGGAGCTTCTTTCTAAATTAGAAATACGATTTCAAGACGCCATTTTAAAGAAAAAGAGAAGAGAAACAACAATATATGAATTTTTGCGTCCTTAAAGTGACTATTCATTTCATTGTTTTGTATTAAATACTACATCTATGTATCTATGTACATATATTATACTTTGTTTGTATGTATATATCTAAAGGGAATAAACTTTTTTTTCTTAAGTTTAAAGTTTCTTATTTATTTTAAAAACATTTATATACATATACGATTTAAATGTCCCAGTTTCTTTAATATATTCATTTTTCGTTAAAATACGATTTTTGTTGTATCTACTACATATTTCTTTTATGCGGACACCCCTCCTGAACGGACATCTTCAGTTGGTCCCATTGGTGTCCGTTCAAGGGAGATTTCACTGTATATATATATATATATATATATATATATAGATACACGTCTTCATATATATATATATATATATGTCACCGAAACGTCAGGACATACATGGTTCTTCTAAGAACCAATGCCGAACGCGGGATAAAACCCGAGAGAATAAGACATCCTTATGAAGATGTTTTCTAGGGCTTTTAACCGTGTGTGAGTTTTGTTCTGGTAAGTGTAATATATGTACGCATAGCTATACGTTGCTGTGTTGGAGGTGGGGGATTGCATTACTGATGTCAACCGTGCATGGTCCGGACCAATCACACGGACCATCTCCTGAAGATGACGAGTGTAATCTGGTCGAAACGTCCTTATCAGGACAAAACTCGTATACGGTCAAAAGCCCGACAAAACATATTTGTGTTCAATTGAATAGTTCAGCAGATAGCCTTTAATTACCTTAATACAATTTGAAGTGTGTCTTAGATTAACTGTGAATAAGACTGTCAACAGTTTCATTGATTTTTTGAAAACTGACTGAACTAACGCTACCGCAAATGTCACTTACTTATGAAATAAAAAATCACATTCGTTCGTCCTATTTCAGTGGAAAACCAATGTAAACTCGATGGACTTTCCATTTGTACAGACGATATATATATTTATTTACCCATCTCTCTCTGTTCATCGCAATTTTCTGAGCTTCATCGCAAGCTTTTCATTTCTTACCTAAAATTTTGCTTATTTTTTTATTCCAGCTTACTTTTGCCTCCTCTCTTGTTCCTTTTTTCTGTATCTTTGCATTCCAGACTTGCTTAACCAGAATTGTATTGTCCATACTTTGTAGATGCCCTCACCACGCTAATTGTCTTTGTGCGACATAACTTTCTATCGATTCAGTTTGTAGCTCTCTTCTGATTTGTTCATTTCTTATCCTGTCTCTTTCAGTTACATCTTTTCACTCTTCTTAAATATTTCACCTTCAGGCCTTGGACCTTATTTTCTCCGTGATAATTGAGTACCCAGGTTTCACGTCCAAATGTGAGCATTAGTCTGAATATTGTTCTGTAGAGTTTTCCAGTCTTGGTAACAATTGTGAAGATCTTGTTCAGTTAGGCAGTTTAGAACCTCCTCATGACTCTTTGGATATTATTTACTTCAATTTCTGCTTAAGTGTTGGAAAAAGGAAATAATTACATGGAGACATGTCTGAATTAGGTCTGAGTTAGGCAGTTTAGAACCTCCTCATGACTCTTTGGATATTATTTACTTCAATTTCTGCTTAAGTGTTGGAAAACGGAAATAATTACATGGAGACATGTCTGAATTGCAGGGTAGATGTGGGAATCCTGGAATGTCTTTCTTTGCCTAAAAAGTTTTAACTGACAATGAGCTGTGGCAGGGTACACTATATTGATGCATTCTTGTGGAATTGTCTACAAAATATTCGTACTGCAGGACCAGACAATGAATAAAACTTTTTATTGCGAGGTCCTTGAACGTTTGCGGAAAGGAGTTTTGCGTCTACGACACGATACTGCCAGCACGTGGATTTAGCATCACGATAATGTTCCCAGTGACAGCTCATTGTCGGTAACAAAATTTTTGGCAAGAAAAAGCACTCCCACACCCGTATAGTCCAGAGATGGCTCCAAGTGATTACTTCCTTTTTCCAACGCTTAAGAGGAAATTAAAGGGTTCCAAAGAATCACAACGCAGATTCTAAACAGCCTAACGGAACAAGACTTCCAGAATTATCATGATGGAGACGTCGTGTGCATTCCAAAGGAACCTACTTTGAATGAGACACCATTAAGTTGTAAATACATTCAATTAAACATTTTCAAGACTAATCAGTCTCATTAATACTGAGGCATTCCTAGTACATATACTTCAGGAGAAATGAGATGGATGCGATACTCAAAGACTTTGAACGTTACAATTTCAATAACGGCAAGTGGATTTAAAGTATCCGAATAGCACTTATTTTAATGCCCAAAACCGCGCGATTGGTTTTACAATAAAACGTAAATGCTTATATAAGAACCCTCAATTCCAATAAGTGGTAGGTACAGGAACTTACTGGGAGATTTTCCACAAACAATTTCCTCGCCTTTATTCCCGGATTAAAATGCAATCACATCTTCGAGAGTATTCGATCTTCTCGGAAGTAATGTTTAATTTCCCGTTGTCGACGGAATTCAAAAGACAAACGAAGACTTCAACTCCACGCCGCTCCTTTTCAGCGCAGACAACGAGAATTCCATCGCGCTTACCCGGTGGAAATGGAAATTTAATCAGTTTTTACTGCGACTATTCCGAACGTATAGCCGCGTTCGGCGACGCGACCGCCATCGCGGACCTAAACCGCCCCTAAATTTGACGAAGTATTTCATTAGATTAGGTCCGGCCCGGTTTAATGGCGCTCTAAATCTTATTTTTTGGATCGGTGGCATCTTGAGTGAATTAGGTGGAAAGTCGGTAACGGCGTTTGGTGTCGCGATCGGGAAGGCTGAAGCTGTCGGTATCTTCCCGGTCAGCACCATCGGTTAGGACGTAAGGTGGGTTACTTTAAATTCACGAATCGTCGACCGGATATCGAACAGAAACGTTACGTTCTCGCCGAGGTCTGTTGCAAATCTTCTTTATCTGACAGCGTCCTACTGCTTGCTTTTTGCGGGAGATTTCTCGTGAAGCGTGCGGTTTACCGGAGTATATTAGTTTTCTCACCGTTTTAGGTACTGCGGGTGTATTGCTTAATCTGATATCAGGGCGAGGTTTGGTAGTTTATAGTTTAGATAAGGGGGAATGTTTTATTGTTATGTTGTAGATTCATTAGGTCGGGCGTACTATCAAGGGAATTAAATACTCATACGCGAAATAACACTAATAATAATATCAATATATTTATAAATAAGGTATTGCAGAAAAGAAAAAATATTTCGAGGAACTATTCTGCAAAAATACAACAGAAGAAATTATAATAACTAGAGTTGCTTGCCAAAACAATCATGCTTCGATGATTTTGATAATTGTTATGGCAAGCAACAGCCCCTCTCAGGGCTACCCTGAAGACGACAGTAGACAGTTTGCCGAAACACTGGACTATACAAGTTCAACGAACGATGGAAATATCCCAAATGACAACTCCAGTTATTATGAGAATCCATTGCCAACAGAAGAAATTACACTAGTAGAACTGATTGATGTAACAAAGAAATTGAAAAATGGAATATGGGAATAATTATGCCCATATACAAAAAGGGAGACTCTAAAGAATACTCAAACTATAGAGGAATAACATTAACTAGCATCCCAGGAAAAGTATTGACAAGAATACTAGAAAAAAGACTCCGAGAGAACCTGGAAACAACACTAGAAGATACTCAACATGGATTTAGAAAAGGAAGAAGCACCCATATTTGTAATCAGACAATTAGCAGAAAAACTAATAGGGAAAGGAAATACATATATGTTTTATAGATCTTAAAAAAGCTTTTGATAGGGTAAGATTGGATTAAAACAAGGATGCGTATTGAGCCCATTGTTATTCTTTATATTAATAGACGACGCTGTTAAAAAAGCTAAACAAAAAGCAAAAATATGAAAGTAGGAAACTGGAAAATGAATGCAATTAACGTACAAGAACTAATGTTTGCAGATGATATGGTACTGATAGCACACTCGGAAGAGACATTACAGCAAAACTTGAAGATATACCAAGAAGAACTAATAAAGATAAACATGGAGATAAACACGAGGAAAACAAACACAATGATAATAGCAGCAGAAGAAAGAAAACATAGCATCAAAATCGGGGAAAAAGCATTGGAACAAGTTAAAAGTTACAACTACTTAGGAACAATCATTGAAGACAATGGGAGAATAGAGAAAGAGGTAAATGAGAGGATAGGGAAATCCGCAAAAATATATATCATATTGAGAATTTCGTTTCTGGATAAAAAAAATACCAAAACAATAAAGACAGAGGTGTATAAAAGAGTGGTTAGAGCAACATTAACATATGGTAGTGAGTCATGGATAACCACGAATAGAATCAAAAGCAGAGTTACGGCCATGGAAATGAGATTCCTAAGAAGAATAGAAGGAGTAACTAGAAGAGACAAAATCAGAAACACGACAATCACAAATAGTCTGGGTATCAAACCAGTAGAAGTGGTCATAGAAGAGAGACAACTGGGATGGCTTGGACATCTACACAGAATGGAAGAAGATCGAATCACAAAGAGGATATTTGAAGCCAAAACAGAAGGCAAAAACAGAATAGGTAGAGCCCGAAACACCTGGAAGGGGCAGGTGTATAGAACATTGGAAAAGAGAAGTATGGGATGGATTGAAGCCAAACAACTGACTCAGAACAGGAACCTGTGGAAGATAAAAATAAGAAATAAATAGTCCGACACCGCAAGGTATAAAGGACATAGGATTAAAAAAAAACTCTTCAGTTTATTAACTGCGATCTTAATGAATTATTATCACAAAAATGTAATGATTTTGACACAGCTTACACAGATGGCTCTTACAACCTGTTGGGGACGTCTTTCATTACTCATAATTACAGCATTAATAGTCTAATGAATATATCGTAAATGGGATTTTTGAGGTCTCTGTTCCCCCCTTTTTTTAATTTTCTTTGTGTTAAGGACTTAACATTGTTTTTTATATTTTATATTTTCTTTACTACTATGTATTTTATCTTCTTTGCATTATTATTTTCATTTAGAATATTATTTTATTTTCATTTTTATATTTATTTATTTTGCTCTCTTATATCCAATTTTATTTTAATATGTATGTACATTACGCAATGTATATGTATGCAAGTCAGCCATTCGCATTACGCTAGCTAAAACTGCCTAATTAGAAATCATTCACTGCAACGTCGTCGGATATGTAATGGGAGTTTTCTTGAAATTTAAGGTACACAAGCATAGGCAGTCGTCTCCCGCGCGACAGTCGAGGTATTAGCGATCGTGCACTCTCGGTCACCTTTCGTGCCTCGTCGTAACGTGTACAGTAACGTCGTCGTAAGATTATTAGAGATTTCTAAGTTTTTCTTGTTTTGGCGGGAATCGTCGAGGACGTTGTCTATACATTTATTTCTAGTAAATAAGCGAACATACTCTACAAGTAAGTATTGGTCAAGTAATTTAGGAAATTACGAGTAGGCTACAGCGGCGTTGTTCTTCAAACCAGGAGAACGTAACATTGGTCCTTCGAGCCGGATATTAGCCTTGTCTCGATAGAAATTAAATTTCCCGTCTAACAAAATGGACGATCTATCTTCGTTGAAAGCGCACAGAAGGCAAATTAAGACCTCGCTAACAAGAGCGGGCAAGTTTTTAGACAAACACGATGCTACTACACAACTTGACCAATTACAAGTTCGCTATGAAAAGTTTACTTACTTGTACGATGAATTCGACAGAATTCAAGGCAAAATAGAAAGACTAGATGAAAATGAGATAGACGCAGACGAACGCGAAGAATTTGAAGAGAAATACTTCGACTTTGAAACTCGCTTTAGAAGAGCTCTGACTGTAAGCGGCAATTTGAATCAACAGAAAACTGAGGTTTCCACTCCCGATATAATAAAGCTGCCGAGAATAGACTTGCCAAAATTTTCGGGTAATTACGAAGATTGGCTACCGTTTTACGATATATTCAGCTCTCTTATACACAGCAACTGTAATGTACCAGCGGTACAGAAGCTGCACTATTTAAAAGCATGTTTAAAAGGAGAAGCAGCGAATATCCTGCATTCGCTAGAGACGTCTGCAGATAACTACGAAAACGCCTGGCAAATGTTACAAGACAGATATTGCAATAAACGAGTTATTATGCAGAAGCACATAACCGCTATCCTTGATCTCCCTTCTGCTACAAAAGAGAATGTGAGCATGCTACGTCGAATCTTGGATGGCATTTTAAAGCATACTAGGGCTTTAACCGCTTTGAAACAGCCCACAGAACATTGGGATGATCTACTTATCGTTATCGTCGCCAAAACTAGATGCACAAACGCTAAAGACTGGGAGACAAGGATACAGACAACAGAAATACCGACATTTAAGGAGATGGTCAGTTTTCTAACGCAGAAATGTCAAACACTAAAGGCTATCGCTAAATCAGCCGGCACGCATTCTCAGAAAGCAACCATCAATGTGGCAACGAAAAAGCCACCGTCGAATACACATAAAACATATGTCGCTACATGCTTATTTTGCAAAGGCAAACACATGATACACCAATGCGAGAAATTCCTCGCACTAGTACCAAAGAAACGTTTCAAAGAGGCCAAATCGAAACAGCTATGTTTTAATTGTTTGAAAGCCAGGCACAAAGATAACAAGTGTCCGTCAAACTATAGTTGTCGAATATGTCGCAGGAGGCATCATTCCGTCTTACACATTAGCGGAAGAAACGATGAAGCTCAACGCAGCCGACCTGGCTCTCCACAGCCGGAATCCTCCACTTCTGTTACAAGTCATAGTTGTAATACTAAGTGCCACGTATTGCTATCAACAGCCGTTGTGAATATTCTGGATCGCAGAGGACACTCTCGAAGATGTCGAGTATTATTGGATTGCGGATCCCAATCCAATCTAATAACTAAGCGAATGGCTGACTTGCATACATATACATTGCGTAATGTACATACATATTAAAATAAAATTGGATATAAGAGAGCAAAATAAATAAATATAAAAATGAAAATAAAATAATATTCTAAATGAAAATAATAATGCAAAGAAGATAAAATACATAGTAGTAAAAAAAATATAAAATATAAAAAACAATGTTAAGTCCTTAACACTTTGTGACAGATTTTAAAGACTTCTCGTAACACAATACAAAAACGAGTCGTCATTCTACACAACTAAAACTCTTGCATAAGTACGTCACCTGAAAATTTCAGATATATTCCGTTGTTTCTTCTATTTGAGGCAGATAATGTAAATTAAATTCGCTACTCTTATTACTTAGATATATTACAAATTTCGCATACATATATATATATATGTATATATATATATATATATATATATAGTATGTCATGTAAAATAATGATTTGAGTTGATGATGGAAATTTATGAGAGAATTCGTAGTCTTGTCTATCATGTTGAATTCATTGGGTTACAAAAAAAAAATGAATACGTTCACGTGATCAAGATGTACCCTATTTATGATCTGAGAGCTTTATTAGAATTATATCTTGATTTCGTAGTTACTTGTTCAAAATCAACTTACAAGATAATTTTCTTTAGAAACGTGTCAACTTTGCTAATGAACGATTTTGGAGAATTTGCTCTTCCTTTTTCAAAAATCTACCTCTGTCTTTATACGGAGTATATTGTGTGAAGGATAAAACCTTTCTTGTGTTATATTGTAAAAGAAATAATTTTGGAATAAAAGGCGACAAAATATCCCTCGTACATATAAATCCCATTAAAAAAATAATAAAGGCTTCCAACCTTAAAAGCTTAAACACCGCACTCGCAATTAATGGACGACCACCCACGCGATATTGGATTTCGGAGTCTTACAATACTGACGGTTCTCGCTCGGCGCAAAAAAAGAGACGGGATACAAAAAAGGTGTCACCGATTAAACGACTTTAATCACCGGATTGTCCCGACGTTTTAAGCCGGTCGTTCGGCATAGCCGAATCGTATGACGCATTAGTCGCGCGGTTTGCGCTCGGACCACTTTCCGATTGTAGTCCGTGAAGCCGAGCGGTGACGTGGCGCTGTAGGGTACTTAATCTGCATATTCAGATCTAGCGCCGGTCTCATCAGAATCGTAGCTCTAATGAGAGCTTAATTGCTCCGGTTAATTAAGTTATTCGCCTTGATACCGACTCGACAAACAACAAACAAACGACCGACCGCTACTGAATAAAGGGGAATTGTCTTTCCATAGAAAGAATTGGAATGCGGAGCTTAGGAAGAAAAAAAAGAAATGCAAATTCAATTCCGGTATGGGATTTTCTTCTTAAGTAAGGGTCTTATGCAGTTTAAAAATTACGGAACTAAACGTGTATCTGACAAGTAATGTAAATAAATTACAATAAACGTATAACAGGGTATTTCTTTTCTTCGGGGCCATTGTGATCGATTCTGAGTTTTAATTGAGTTCTTCTCATTGACATATATGACATTTATAACTGTCCATTGTCTTTTTTTTTATCCAGCTTGACAATGTATATTAACATGTTGTTTTAACTTTACTGTTTACCGCTATGACTTTCTTTGTAAGTACTATGGATACCAATTTTGTTCCATAGTTCTTCTCTAGAATATCTGGTCCTGGAGATTTGTAGAAAAGCTGTACGAAATCGGTCGTTGTAATTTTAAATGAATTCAGATATTGTGAGATATGGTCCTCTCTAATTTGAATTGCGAAATTTAATTTCTCTCAAACTGTGTGCATTATTTTTTTAAGGATTGAATTACAAAGAAATTACAGTTTTTGGAGAAACACTGCGATCTACATGTAAGAATGAAATTTGGAAGTATTTATTTATATAAAAAATATGTTTACGAAAAACGATTTATACTCTACCGCTCAAAAGTGTTTATGCACTCTCACTGACAGCAAAAATGTACAAAAACTCAGCAAAAATGTAATTTTTTATGTACAGTTGCACGTACATGAATAAAAATATATTAAATAAATGTGAAAATTAAAACGTTTAATTTAAATTTTGCTTTCATCTATGTGACCTCCTCTTGATTTTATAATTGCAGCACACAATCGAGACATTCTCGCAATACGTTTTG
Source organism: Trypoxylus dichotomus (assembly GCA_023509865.1). NCBI lineage: Eukaryota > Metazoa > Arthropoda > Insecta > Coleoptera > Scarabaeidae > Trypoxylus > Trypoxylus dichotomus. The sequence continues at coordinate 46,266,849 of CM042081.1, forward strand.
CCAGAGTTTCTTGTGTTATTAAGGTCCAACTCGATTGCAATTTGTTCCACACGGCCGCTGTCGGAGCCGATTTCCGTACTTCCCGATCTAGTTCTTTCCATAGTAACTCGATTGGATTCAAATCGGGGGTCTGCGTAGGCCATTCCATAATTTTGAAAGTTCCTTCCTCTTCTAAATGGCGTAAATAGTCTTTACATAATTTAGAGGAATGTTTTGGGTCATTATCTTGCTGGAAGATAAAATTTTGACCCAAAAGTCGAATTACGGAAGGTATTGCGTGGTTCTCCAAAATTTCGCTGTAGCCTTCTTTTTTTAATATACCGTCAATTTTCACAATGTCCCCTACACTAGTGCCAGCAAAACAGCCCCAAATGATGATAGAACCTCCACCATGCTTCACGGTAGCAGCAATACACTCTTCTCTGGCACGTTCAGACACAGATCTTCTTACGAATATGTATCTTCAGATTCTGAACAGCTCAAATTTGGACTCATCCGTCAATAGGACGTTGTTTCACTCTTCTACGGTCCAGTGTTGGTGGTCACGAGCCCATTTAAGTCGCTTCTGCTTGTTTTGTTTGCGTAGTAATGGCTTTTTCATCGCAATACGTCCAAGGAGCCCGGCTTTCTGTAGGCGCTGTCTGGCGGCGGGACGACCGTTATGCAGGATCCCGGAGGGGAGAGAGGATCACCTGGACGACCACTCATGGACCCTAGGACCTTCTTAAACCAAAGGGACAACCAGCGAGACGAACCAGCCTTGAGGAAGTAGCAGTCTTAAGGAAAGAAGCGTATTTCTGTGTTCTGTGATAATGTATTTAAATAACTTATAATAATTTAAGTAACTAATCGCTTATCGATCTGCTTCTTCAGGGCCAGGAAATAATATGTAAATATTTAAGTTAAGTAGGACGCGGGCTAGGCCCGCATTATTTTATTCCACTAGGTTAAGTTAGCGTAGGTTAAGTTAGTTAGGTTTGCGTTCATATTGAACAGTTAAGTTGAGGACATCCTGTGTAGTGCCTCTGGCGGAGCACCGGAGCTAGGACACTTGTTGTCAATTAGTTAAGTTATTATTAAATAAAGTGTAGGCGCGGTTTGACTGTAGAAACACTGACTAGTTTTTGGCGACCAACATTTAATTCTGTGGTGATTTCCGGGGCTGTTTTGCGTCTATTTAACTTTCTGGTAACCACTAGTCTGCGATCATCTGCAGATGTTGTCGCTTTTGGCCTTCCACTCCGTCTTTTATTAAGAAAACTGCCAGTTTCCCGATATTTGTTTACGTTATAGTCAACCGTAGCGTGGTGTATTTTCATTTTTTTGGCAATTTGTCGATTACTTATGCCACTATTATGGTAAGCTATTATAAGCGCACGTGTTTCCGTACTAATTTCTCTTCGCGGAGGAATTTTAAAAAGTTGTCACACGACATTTCGCTCACGACGTGAATAGAGTAAATACCACACTGCAACTGACCATAGGTTACAGATTTCACTATAATCTTCTAGGAAGGTAATTTAAACATTATTACCTACAATCTAACTAATTTTCCCTCTAAATTTACCCAGTAAATTCAGAGGGATTATTATTGTAATGCGATTAATGGGTGTTTATCTTACTTTAGACATTATTACCTACAATCTAACAGATGACTAAATTTACCCAGTAAATTCAGAGGGATTGTTATTGTTATTGCACTGCAATAAACAGTTTATGGTAATCCGACCAAGTGCAGGTAAATGATAGTAAACCTTATGCAATATAATGGGTATTTATCTTACCGAACTATATTTTAAATGCGTATTTCATTTTATTATAATGTTTTTTTGCTAAACATAATACTATATGAGTAATCCATGAAAACAGGGGTGCCTAAACACTTTTGAGCGCAACTTCTATTTGTGATTGGAATGTTTATATATATAAAGTACACTGCTTATTCCTTGATTACAGTATAAAATTCAAGGACTAAATCTTCAAGTTAACATAAGAATGATATTAGATACACCTATTCATGGTATAGTTGAAATCATTTACGAGAAAGACAATGTGAAGAAACAAAAACGCTAAGACACGGAAATGTTTGTGTCTATCCGGGGCGTCATCAGCGTAGTTTCAAGCGATCCTTTGGCGCTAAGAATACTCGCTTGAGCTGTAAGGTTAGATATGGTGATAGTAGCAGAGATGGAATTGCAATGTGTTGCGCATTTTGCAAACTAAGATGGGGCCATATGCGTACGATGTTGTGTCTCTTAAGCTCCCATTTCAAGTACAAGTCAAAACCTGTAACTGTCTGGCTTAGAAGCAATAAAATTGATGGTATCGTGTGGCCACTGCAGTGTCCAGACCTAACTCCTATAGAGAATCCGCGAGAAATTTTAGATAGGAAAATTCGTGATAAAACATTAAAGTTCGAATGAACTCTTCGAAGCGTTTAGCACCGTTAATAAACAAACCTAAAGAATCTATTCCACGGAGATGTAGAGCCGTTATAATCGCTAAAGATTACCACACAGACTATTAACTTTCCTATAAAGAAATAAGGAGCCTTTCATTTGGTATTATTATAAAGAATAAGAAATTCTCCGTCTGTTGCAATAATTTTATCCATCCGCATTTGACAAGTAAATAGATAACTTGCGAGGATGGATTCTCATAATAATTAGAGTTGTTGTTTGGGCTATTTCCATAGAGGACACAAATACGTCAGACAAAAGAAATCCTCGAAGCATGATTGATCTGGCAAGAAACAGCTCTCGTCGGACGTCGGACTATACAAGTTCAACAGACAATGGAAATAGCCCAAACAACGACTCTAATTATTACTTTCTGTTGCTTAAATCTATCTTAAAGTTTCATGCATGATTTACCTACGCCATTTATGAAGTTCTAAAAGACATACTATAGCATAATATTCAGGCACACATAAATTGTCTTAGCTTTAGAAAAGGTTCGTATATTTTTGGTCAATACTGTGTATATACGTTGCGTTCATTCCAAAGGAACATATTTTGCAGGGGACAATATTAAATTGCAGATGCAATCAATTAAACGCTTTAAAACTAATCATTGTCATTAATTCTGGGACATACCTCTTATAGACATATATATATATATATATATATATATATATATATATATATATATATATGAAATAATATTTCTGAGCTTGATTGGAAATGAACTGATGGGTTAAAAAAATATTCACTTGCGTCTAAGGAAGCTTTGATGTTACGCCAGAACAATTGAAGAAATGTAAATTACATGATCTGGAAGAAAAGTAATATCGAAAACCTCAAAGGGTAATTTTTAGCTGCTAGCAGTGCTCCACCCTCACCACAGCTATTGGCGAGAACAAATCAGACGTGCTAACGTTGTAACACTCTAATTCAAAATTACTAAAGTCCAACCAGGTTTCAGCAATAACAATAATATTTTGGAAAAATTTGCAGCAACTGGACAAAGATACATCTGATTCAGAAAAAAACATTAGGAGTATTTTGGTAGTAAATCTTTGAAATAGTCGGAGTATTGTTCGGTGTGATCAGTTTTTCGAAGACAACGCCATTTAGATATTTAAGTCTTACGTTAATTTCACAAACATCTAGGCGATTCTGTAAGCTCTTATTCGTTCGATATAAATTATTACACAAGACATGATGAAAAGCATGCAGTTGTTTGCGATAAAACTAAGACGCAATGCATAAAGATTTATTACTAAGGAGTCAATTGATGTTACATATCTATCCGTGATTTAAATGCTGCGGTTGGCAAAGAATTAATGATTGTTTTTTAGACGATTGAATGTTGTATCACCATCATGTTAACCACTTAGAGTTCTAGCAGTTATTCGGTGTTCTTTTGGCATGTATTTCCACAGTGTGGAAGTATTCGATTTTGTGATTTTGTAGGTTAGACGTGTAAGTAGTACATGCATTAGACACATTTTTCTATTCATAAATAACTGGTATATTTGTTTTTGTGATAATCTCTAATCGTCTTAAAGTTTAAAATCTTGAAAATTTAAATGACATGCGCCCACAAAAATTCACTTTCTTCTTTTTGAATTTACGAATTGGTAACCGTTCCTTGAGAACTTTCGCTTCGCCTACAGCAATCCGTCTTGTCCTCTCATCTCAATTATTCAGGCAATTACGACACACGAATTGCGAAAGGACAACGAGGGACATCGAGGGATCGATTTCATAGCGAGGTTGCTTCGCCAAAGGCCTGCACGATATTTTCCCGATTAGAACTTAAATTTTAATCATTGGCTTGTTTACGCGCTTTCTCGGGTAACTCAAACACTCAAGGGCAAATATTGACACGACGAACGCCGCCGCACAACAGCGATCCCTGCCATATCGACTCGGACAGTCGAAATGAGATTACGTCTCGGATTCTGTGATTGAATCTAGCGTATTCCTTGGGATCCGTATCAAGATCGAGGAGAATATACGAGGAATAAGGTGATGCGGGGAAGATTCCTACAAGACCGATAATACCATAAACCAATTACTGCATGTACTTATTATGCTACCGCTGGGTAATGTTTATGATATTACGGAAAAATAGGATGTATTAATAGATCCAGGTAAGCATTAACATATTTAGATATGTGAAACGGGTTAGTTTAGTACCATTGCAATTTCTTGGGGATTAGTGCATAGGTTAACTTTTATTCTTATTGCGTATTTACGATCTGCAAAAACATGTAAATGAATAGGTGGATAAAATATGGGGAAGATACGAACCTGAACTATTAATTTTAAACATAACCATATGATTATAGAAGATGTAAGATGGACTTTTATCGCAATCTAGATATCATCTTTAATTGCATTTTATGTTTATTTATATTCAGAATTTAAATATATTATCTAATTTCTTCTTTTAATGTCTTTCGAGATTACTATCTGATTTCGTTTTCATTATGCCACCGCCAACTAAGTGCTGGCTTAGTTGAGTATGTTTTTTTTTTCCTTCTATATATTATGGTATAATATATGCGGTCTTATCTTGCAAAACAAAAGAAAAAATGAAAGGAAATACTGAACTAATTCACAGGTATAGCAGTGAACTCCACTCACACAAATTTATTAATTATGCGGAACGCAGCGTTTCGAGAGCACGTGGGCTCTCATTATCAATCGTGTTACCGACTGAAAGTAAAAACTGTATCACACGTGCAAATTACGCAGGCTCTAAAATTTCTAAAACATATGACTATTTACAATCTACTCGGTGGTCTAATACCTATTTCCGGGAAAGGATGGACCGAAAGCGAACCGTATCTTTAACAGGGCCTATGGTAATAAAACAATCAAACTCGAGTGTGGAATTGGGGGTGGTTCTCTGTTAAATAAGTTTCCGTTCTTTTTCATACATATCGTTTCGTACGCGTCTAATTCTCTATACGAGTTCACGTTTTTAAGTAGTGTCAGATTTTTTAAATCAATCTTATGTCCGGATTTTACCATATGGTCTGCTGCGCTTGATAGTTCTGGTTTGTCGAAACGATAGTGTCTAATATGTTCTTTGAACCTCGTTTCGATACTCCTTTTTGTTTGTCCAATATAAACTTTCTCACAATCATTGCATGCGATTTGGTATATTCCAGACCTTTTTATCATCTCCGGTTTATCTTTGGGATTCCCTAAGAGATTCTTTAAGTTATTTTTTGACACAAAAGACATGTTAATATTTAGTTGTCGGAAAATTTTACTTAACCCTTTTACTGTTGGGTGAAAAGGAAGAGTTATAAATTTCTTATTACAGGTGTTTGTTGATGTCAAGGTCGTGGAATTTCTGATGTGTTGTTTGTATCGGACCTTCCTTAAAATACGGTCGACATCCGTAGAAGAGAAACCATTGTACCTCGTTACATCTTTGATATACTTTAATTCTTTGTCGTAACTGCTCTTGTTTAGCGGAAATCTGATGAGTCTATTGACCAGAAAACTAATCGCGGACATTTTTTGTTGTTCGTAAAGGTGCGAATCAACCGTGATGAATCTGTTGGAATTAGTTTCTTTTAGATTTCTGTAGATGTCTATTTCTAATTTATTGTTGTTGCGTATGACTAGAGTATCTAGAAACGGAAGGCGATTGTTCACTTCTTCTTCAATAGTAAACTTGATCGTGGTAAATTTTGAGTTCAATTCTGCTAGAAAATCTTGTAGGTTTCCTTTGTTGGTATCAAACACCGCGAAAATATCATCTACGTACCTAAGCCAAATTCTCGGGAAAATTTGGTTTCTTTTTTCAGGTTCGTTTCAAATTTGCTCATGAAAGGGTTCGCAATAAAAGGAGATAAAGGATTACCCATCGCTGCGCCTTCCACCTGTTCGAACCATTTTCCGCCTATTTGAAAACAATTTTGTGACATACATAATTTAGTTAACTTTTTATATTCCGCGGTTTTCACGTCATCTACGTTATTTAATTTGAAAAATTCAACCAAATACTCCAGAGTTTCTGGAATTGGTACGCTTCGGAAAAGTGAACAAACGTCGAATGATACAAGGATTTCCCCATCTTTTAATTCAGTCTTTTTAATTTTATTTACAAAATTTACGGAGTTTTCTACACATAGGTTATCTACTTTATGGGGCAAGTTCTTATATTCATTCACTAGCCATTTGGACAATTTGTATGTTGGAGAATCAATGCCGGATACTATAGGACTCATGGAATTAGCTGGTTTGTGAATTTTTGGAAGACAATACATTTTTGGAAGGGTTTGAACTTGTTATTTTGAATTTCAGGTTATTATTGATTAGGTTGGGACAGTCCTTAATAGTATCTTTAGTGATTGTAATCATTGACGGTAGGGGGGCAATTTTTATCATTTTCTAAATTCCTAGAACTGAACTAATTGTATAAAATCCTTTGCTAAACGGTATTTAACGCAAGACACCTTTCTTCTAATTTTTCGAATGCGTAACAAACACAGTAGTTTTTATACTCTAGTATTACATATGCTCCTTCTTTTGGTCACACTCTTCTTCTTTAGCTTCTATTGCTTCTTATACTTTTATCATGTGGAGATATATACAAATCTACAAATTCTGCGAACTTTCCAGTGAAAACCTTTGTTTTTCTATGGGTTTTAAGACGGATTCATTTTGTTACACCATGCAATTCGATTTCGCTGGTATTGGCAGGTGTACCACCTTTATTACTGGAAATTTCGAATTAATTACATTACCATATAATACATACCACAGTTCACATGTCTGCTTGCGCCAAATATATAGTGTTGCACTCAGAATTATTTGAAATTCATACTAATCTTCTTAGAATTGCATTTACAATGTAATGTTGATAGTACCTGTTCGTAACAATAAGACTTATTTATAAAATCGATTCATACATGAAAACAATGTATTACTGTATTAAATTTTACGATGGGAATAGAGCAATAATGCGCTAACACTGGGAAATTGGGGATGAACGCGTTATGAAATAGAATGTGGGAGGGGTATTGAATCATCGACCTGCCTTATAATAAACTATACATCTAGTACGCATACAGTATTTTATACAGACTCTGGAGACGTGTGTTGTTGCATTAGGAAGACTCTATATCATATTGTTAGCTTATTTGATCGAAGATATACTAAAAAGAAGGGAATTGGATACTGAAACGCAAATCAGAATATACGTTTTACAAGAAACAAATGCTTCAAATACAGAAATTGCTCGACAATTAGATATTTCTGAGTGTTGTGTACGTACTACAATTAAAGGAAATGATGGGACCAGTAGGCTTTGGAACAGAAGGCGAAGTGGAAGGCCCAACACCGTCACTCAGTAAGTCAGTCGACAATGGTAAAGAGACAAATAAAAGCTAATCTGTGGGATAGTATAGCAATAAGAAAACCACGGTTAAGTTCTATACACAAACGGAAAAGGCTAAATTCAGCAAAAGCTTACACAAACTGGTAAATGCTTAGAAAAATGTGTTATAGACGGACGAATCGAAATCCGAATTGTCCGTAATATCGCGCATTTGCTCATCACCGAGAGAGAAGACGTTAGATGAGTGTATTTCAGAAACAATTAACATGGAGGAGGAAACACCATCGTATGGGGTTGCTTTGACAAGGAAGACGAAAGAGGGTTCATTTATCAGTCCCCAAATACACCGCAATGGTGATTAAAGTTTATTTTCAAGACAAACCTTCCGAAAGAGTCCTATCCTTAATGAAGCCACTGAAATTTTGTGAGATTACTTGGATCTTGAGATCTAAAATAAAGTTCCGTTTGGCGAAACAGCTTTCGGGAATGCTCTGCAGGAAGTTTGAAATGCTACGGGCGAATCGTATTTGGAGTGATTAGTTCTAAGGATGCTGCGTATCTTTCAGCCAACTACTAAAGCAAAAGGTCACTTTGAAGAAAAGCTATAACAGTATGTATTTTATTAGAATATACTATTTTGTTAATAAAACATGTTTAAGCTAATGAGAAAAGTTCTTTAATAAATTTCTCGCAAACATTAGCTGTCTGGTTTATTTTGTTATTTGATATGGTATCAAACTTCCTTTCTAAGTCTGTTTCCATCAACTAAACGTATAATTTTAGGTGAGCTTGTTAGATTCGAACAAAGCAACCCCTAAACGATGCCAAGGCAATGTAAGTTCGCAGGAAGCGCGTGGGACAATTCAATTTTTAACCCAATAAAACGTTGAATTTTTAAACCATCCAGCATACAGCCTGGACCTAAACCTCAACGACTGCTTTATCTTTCCGAAAATTAAGAACGGACTGCGTGGTCAAAGTTTCGAATCGTCAGAAGGAGCGGGTAATGGTTTCAGAAACGAAATTTAACTGTACCAACAAAGGAGTGACGTATATATTATGTGGCATACGCGTGACGTGTTGCCTACTAGACTCCAAAAAGTTTTCTACAATTTCATGATCTGTGCACGATACTGTGTTACATGTATATACTACGCATACCATATATTGCAACACCCGGTGTGATATAATATTTATTCTTTGAAAATGATGAGAGTTGTAAGAGAAAATATAACACATGTTTTTACTGTTATTCAAATAAACTAACATTGTACATATCCCTTTTGTAGATTATACACAGGCAAACAATAAAAACATAGTAAATAATAGATAGTGTAACTTTAAATAAAAATTACAGCGCTTAAAAGTTCATAACTAAAAAATTATTCGAGGCAAATTTGACATGTAAAAGCTCTACAATCATCACAATGTTTTTTTTATAATCTTTCCGTGGACAAAGCCCACACATTTTCCTTCTACTAAAGTTTTCCTGAATAGGCTGATAAGTTATTGGTTTTCTTAGAATCCTTGCTATGCAAAAACGCAAAGTCTCAAGGATGTTTAGAACATATCAAGCGCCTCTTTAGATGGATTAGTAGCAGACAAATTGTTTAGAGAGTTATTTGATAAATTCTGCTCGCAAAATTTCTTTATTATCTTTACAATTTTGGTATAGAATTGACAGAGGCAATATCCAGCATAGCATAAAACACAGTCGTAGGCTACCATCTGGTACGTCAACTTGTACTGTGATTGGCACACACTCTATCGAGTGAATTTACGCCATGTTATATATATATATATATTTGTATTGGTACGGCAGAATTTCCAATATTTGTTACCTTTCCTCTAATACCAGGTAAATACGGCACAACATAGTGGCATCAAAGCATTCCTTTGCAAGTCTATTCCCATCAATTAAACGTATAATTTTAGACGAACGTATTAGGTTCGAACAAGGATGGCCTTAAATAAAAGAGGTACCTTCGCTACAGCAATTCATCAAGCAATTGTTAATCATACTCTAAATTAATTCGACAACATTATTTTAGCGCGCAGAGTCTACAATCTAAGGAGGGCCTTATATTTTCTTAAAAACTTTTATAGCCTAATTAAATAACCGCCGATATTTCAAATTCGCGATGCCGTTTTATCTCTTCATAAATATTTACTGGAAGCCGCGCCTATCGCCATAAACGTGCCGCTGTGTACATAACCGATTAATTAAACTTTTTAACGAATCGACCACTTCCATAATTCATCTTTGCGCTTGTTTGCGAATCTAAAGGAAACTTTTGGAAATCCCGAAAGTTTTGTTTGGTTTCCCTTTTACAGGGGTAACTTTCGGCTAAAGATATGCTAAGGTGTATAATTTATGTATTAATATCTTTTATAAATTTGTTTGTTGTCAATTTTGCGATACGGATACTGGCTTAATTAATAATCGATTTCCAATGCTTTATAAAATATTTATAAGCTACGAGGGTAAGTTGGAAAATTCGGTAAGTAACGCATAGCAAATAGCAATATTTCAATGTACTGTGTTTTATTTTTTGACATAATCGCTCTCAAGATCATTTTATTTAGTCTATGTTCAAATTTCTCTATGCCTTCACGGTACTCATTTTCCTCGAGCTTCTCAAAATGGTCATCCACGGAAGCTATCAACTTCACATCCAAAGCAAACCTCATACCGCCTAGGTGTTTCTTAAGTTTAGAGGAACAAATGATAGTCCGATGGAACTAAATCCGACGAATAAGGGGGATGCTCAAACCCTTCGAATTTTACTTTGACAATTCCGATCTTGTGAACTGGTGAATCGTCTTGATGGAAGAGGAACTTTCTCCCGAGTCTTTATTCGATTATAAGTGCCTTCAATCAATCCAAAAGTTTAGAATAGCATTCCCTAGTAATTGTTTGTCCCTTTGGAAGATAATGGATAAGCGAGATTCCCTTCGTATCCTAGAAAACGGAAGCCATCACCTTTCCTGTTAATAGAATGAGTTTGGCATTTTTTAGAGCCGGTTCACCGCGTTTACTCCACTGTTTTGATCGCTGTTTACTTTCCGGTGCATAGTGGTGGACCCACGTTTCATCGCAAGTCACAAATTGGCGCAAAAAATCTGTTGGATTTTGCCGCTTCAAAGTGTCTGTAGGACATTCCACGCGTTTAAGTTTTTATGGTGGTGTGAGTAAGTATGGTACCCATCCTACACACCGCTTAGACATGTCTAATTTAAGATTTAATATGCACGTCACCAGTTCTTTATAGATGCCTATAGTTTTAGCAATATCTTTCAATGCTGATTGGCGATTAGCTTCGACACAGTTCATAACTTTTTACACGCTTTCTGCAGGAGTGGCTATTTTTCGGTGTCCAGAACGGGGATCGTCAACGTTTTTAAATTCATTCACCCATTTGCAAACGGTCTTAAAAGAAGTAGCATTTTCGCCTAACACATTACCATATCAGCATGAACTTCTTTGGGCGAAAAATATTTTTTCCACTGGTTGCGTGAATTTCAATATTGCCCATGTTTAAGAAGCGCCAAAAACGCTTTGTCTGAATGAGTGTACAGAGCAAACTACTTGACAGATCGACGTGTATATCACGTATATCACTGAAATATCAAGCTCTACAATAGCGTCAAAGATTGCTTTCACCCCGCGCCATCTCACAGTTAGTTACCGAATTTTTCAGCTTACCCTCGTATAAGTCTAGGGGTTAGGTTTCTGGTTGGTTTTATGTTACATTCCCTTCCGCAAATAACAACCGATTTTTATACTTCCACCACAATATGTTTCGACGATAAATAATACTGGAAATAGAGACACGCGAAAGAATATTTACATCCCGCTGTGTAATATGGACCAACCTAATTCTCTCACTTGGCAGTGAAAGTAATAAATTACGGGCTTTTTTACGGAAATCCGCTCTTCCTATTGGTCCCTTGGGTAAAATTAGAAGGAATTTAACGTAGTCCGTCCTTGAGGCGATTCTCTTCTATTTTCTTTCGGGCTGTTCCGCGTTCGCGCTTTATGTTCTAATGTCCGATTCTATCACGATAAATTTCACGAGTAGGCACAAATTACACATTGCGAACAACATCTTTCACTGGGCGGAAATTGAAAATACCGCACTCGCAGGTATACAAGCTGTTCCGTATAATTCCTCATTATCGAGAGGGTAAAAGTATTCTGTCGTCGATGGAAACGGAAATGGTTTAAGTTTGTTTAAATTCTGATACGATTATAATTAGATTTTGGGTGTACAGATTTTTAATTTTCGAACTCATTGTATGATGTGGCACATGTATTAAGGCGGGATAAGTTATTACAATGTTGATCGCAGATGTTACGAGGGATGTCTTTTAAGCTTTGCATGCTGGAACATAGAGTGCGCCACTAATTAAAAGTCAGCACTAAACCACAGTATAGTAGAGGCAGTAGTTTCACTCACTGGGGAAAAGTATGAGCCACATTCATGTCTCATTTTTCTATTCTATTCCATTTTTCGTACAATATACTTCACCGCAGATTGTGATATTTTGTAGCGGTGTTATTTACTCATCTTTGGTGTTTGTTGGGTGGAGAATCATTTATCGGTAAATATTGCTAAGAGCAAAGTTATGATGCTTGCCCGTAGAACTGATACAATGAGATATGTATACAATGTTATACAGTCGGTATGATTAGAAATATCATTGGGCGAGCTTTGAACCAAATCTAGGATGAGCGAAATTTTGACAAATTTTCGTTTTTTGCGAAAAGTCGAAGTTACCTGAAATATATATAATGAATAAAGTGCTTATTGCCATCCGTAAATCCGTAAATTATATATTCATGATTTAGTATGGTGATGAAAGTCGTGAAAAAATGCTTAAAGTATAAAATGCACCTACACAAACAATGATATAAGTTACCGTTGTATTGCATTGTTTTTAGTTTTGGATTTATCTTCTTTTGTTTATTTTTTAATATTTATGTTAATGAAGGCTAAGGTAGAGCGCCATATACCTCCGTACGTGGCGATAGGCGACTTAGTCTTTTTTGCATATAAATTTAATTAATTATTGTAACTTATTTTGTGTGCTGCTTTTTACTATGGAAAATAAATTTTATTCTATTGTAAGTATATGTTACTAAATGTTAAGCTAAGCTTCCTATCATATAATGCATTTGTTCGATCGATGTTAGAATATGGTTATATTGTGTAGGATCCGGGATATTATGAATATATGAATTTAGTTGAAATAGTACAGCATAAATTTTCGAAAACCTCATATGTACACTACCGCTCAAAAGTGTTTAGGCACTATCACTGACAGCAAAAATGTATAAAAACTCAGCAAAAATGTTCATAATATTTATTTTTTATGTACAGCTATACGTACATGAATAAAAATATATTAAATAAATGAGTTTAATTTAAATTTTGCTTTCATCTATGTGACCTCCTCTTGATTTAATAATTGCAGCACACAATCGAGGCATTCTCGCAATAAGTTTTGCCAGAGTTGCTTGTGTTATTGAGGTCCAACTCGATTGCAATTTGTCCCACACGTCAGTAGCTGATGTCGGAGCTGATTTCCGTACTTCCCGATCTAGTTCTTCCCATAGTAACTCGATTGGATTCAAGTCGGGACTCTGGGGAGGCCATTCCGTAATTTTGAGAGTTCCTTCCTCTTCTAAATGGCGTAAATAGTCTTTATATAATTTGGAGGAATGCTTTGGGTCATTATCTTGATGGAGGATAAAATTTTGACCCAAAAGTCGAATTCCGGAAGGTATTGCGTGGTTCTCCAAAATTTCGCGGTAGTCTTCTTTTTTTAATATACCGTCAATTTTCACAATGTCCCTTACACTAGTGCCAGCAAAACAGCCCCAAATGATGATAGAACCTCCACCATGCTTCACGGTAACAGTAATACACTCTTCTCTGGCACGTTCACCCACAGATCTTCTTACGAATATGCGTCTTCGGGTTCCGAACAGCTCAAATTTGGACTCATCCGTCCATAGGACGTTGTTCCACTCTTCTATGGTCCAGTGTTGGTATTCACTAGCCCATTTAAGTCGCTTTTGCTTGTTTTGTTTGCATAGTAATGGCTTTTTCATCGCAATACGTCCGTGGAGCCCGGCTTTCTGTAGGCGACGTTTGACTGTAGAAACACTGACTAATTTTTGGCAACCAACATTTAATTCTGCGGTGGTTTCCGGGGCTGTTTTATGTCTATTTAACTGGCTGAGAACCACTATTCCGCGATCATCTGCAGATGTTGTCGCTTTTGGTCTTCCACTCCGTCTTTTAGTAAGAAAACTGCCAGTTTCCCAATATTTTTTTACGTTATAGTCAACCGTAGCGTGATGTATTTTCATTTCTTTGGCAATTTGTCGATTACTTATGCCACTTTTATGGTAAGCTATTATAAGCGCACGTGTTTCCGTACTAATTTCTCTTCGCGGAGGCATTTTAAAAAATTGTCACACGATATTTCGCTCACGACGTGAATAGAGTAAATACCACACTGCAACTGACAATAGGTTACAGATTTCACTATAATCTTCTAGGAAGGTAATTTAAACATCATTACCTACAATCTAACAGATGACTAAATTTACCCAGTAAATTCAGAGGGATTGTTATTGTAATTGCACCGCAATAAACAGTTTATGGTAATCCGACCAAGTGCAGGTAAATGATAATAAATCTTAGGCGATATAATGGGTGTTTATCTTAGTGAACTACATTATCTTGCTGGAAGATAAAATTTTGACCCAAAAGTCGAATTCCGGAAGGTATTGCGTGGTTCTCAAAACGATATAATGGGTGTTTATCTTACTGAACTACATTTTAAATACGTATTTCATTTTATTATAATGTTTTCTTGGTAAACGTAATACTATATGAATAATCCATGAAAACAGGGGTGTCTAAACACTCTTGAGCGGTAGTGTATATCCGTAAAACACCACGATTTCTTGCAACATGGTTATCTATATACTAATCTTCTAAAGAAATTTGCATTTATTTCTTTGGCCGATCGTCGTGTTCCATCACAAATAATTTTTGCACATAAAATGTTAAATTGTGATTTACAAGTTCCGGATTTGCTGTCCCTTTTGAATTTCTGCATACCGAGACTTAACAGTAGGAATATATTGACTTTTTATCTTTCCGTGGCTAACACGTGCCACTATCTCAATCACCAATTATGTCAATATGTAACAGTCTTAATGTATATGCATCTAAATTTGATTTGTTTAACATTACTATCTATGCTTTGAGACAACTTTTGTTTGAGCAATTTACTATCGTTTAAGAGATTTTTGAATTTGCGTTTGTTATTGTTTCCTTATTCTTGTTTTATAATAATTATCATGGTACGATTATCCTGCAATAAACTGTATGCTGTTGGATAATAAATTATTATTATTATTACTTTCTAAAACGCAAGACACATAAATTCTTTATCGTGTGTAAATGAAATATTAGCAGAATCGAATCAGCTATATTTTTAACAAAGGGAACATAGTACAGTTATTCATAATCGGATTGTCTATTACCAGACATGACATCTAAAGTATGCGCACATTTCATTATACGCCATTGGGTTCACTCGCTTTTAAATCTAAACGGACCTATGCTCGTAAAGTATACAAAACTGTACAATACCAATAATTCAACCGAATACAATAGCGAAAACTCGTACGGTCTCCGCCGCTTATATGTTCATGCGTTTGAATACGTAACTCGCTTTTGCATTCTCTGTAATTAGGATAATGTATTTATACTGCATCGGAATACATCAGCGGGCGAAATGTTAAAAGTGGAATTTCGCTGTACAAAGCTCTTGTCTTTATTGTTCCACTCAACTTTGTGCGGCGGTTCCAAATCATGGTACTGATGCGCTGGCAATTAGTTTGTTAGGGGTTTCGCGTTTCTGTTCGCTTTACTTTGGAATCGTTTGCATTTCTTGTGATACTCGCTTTACTTTTATATACTGTCGTGTACTAATGTCATTCATTTTTGCAATTCGAATTCATTATTATGTTCGAAACTAGAAGAGATCGGTGTAAAAGCAAAATGAAAAGAAATTCTATATTTTGGATTCTGAATTTGGATATATTTAGCTCCATAAATACAAATATTTTAATTGCGATAATAGAAATATAATCAATATGTGGTATATGAACATGCATATACAGTAGGTTCATTTCAAAACTTCCTACCCTAAATTGCTGCGAATGTGGAAATTTATGAAAAATTTCCCGAAATATGTAAGAAGGTTTATCTAGGGAGACAACTTTTTGTGGACGAGTTGACTCAACAATTTTAAACCCCCCAGGCTCCGGGAGCAACTCCCTTGAAAATCTTTTGGAACAGTACATTTTGACGTTTAGTTTCTTGAAATTGTTCGATTCGTTTTTGAAATTTTTAAGAAAATGTCTTGGTTGTGGTTTGTTTCGTATTTATAGCTGGTCAATTTATTTTATGACTATCCGAACAAAAACCAATATTGATCTTAATATTTCATTTATACATTTTCACCAAGATATTCTTCCAGTATGGCAGTGGTTAGATGATTTATTTCTAAGCAAATGGATAGGAAGAAGAAAGCCTATATGGCCAATATATACGAGGGGAGGCCCAGAAGTTCGTGGAATGGAGGGGATGGAGTGGGGATAGGGGCGCTCATTCTGATTGGCAAGTCATTATTAGTATACAAGTTAAGTTGCAGCCCTATAGCGTCAGTCGTTTACGAATAGTTGCCTGCTAAACAAGTCAATCCGGAAGAACACTGAAACTATGGAGGAAATTGAACACCGTGCCGTGATAAAGTTACTTACAAAGCATGGAAAGAATGCTCAAACCATATTGAATGAAATGGAAACCGTTTATGAGGAACAGTGCCCTAGTAAATCAATGATTTATAAGTGGCATGGTCTTTTTAAACATGGTCGGGAGTCGATTGAAGACGACCCCCGCTCAGGACGGCCAGTTGAGGCCACCACATCAGACATCATTCTACTGCAAGATGCCCGTTTGAAGAAAAAACAATTATCAGCATTAGTTCGAGTATCAGATATCACCATTTTGCGTATACTACATGACCACCTGGGTATGATAAAAGTAAGTGCAAGATGGGTACCGAGAATGCTCACGCCGCTGAAGAAACAGCAGCGCGTCTGTGCCTCCAAACAATTTTTGGAGCTGTGTGGAGACAAACCTGCACAGATTTTGGAGCGGATTGTTACCGGAGATGAAACATGGCTTCATCACTTTGAGCCTGAGTCCAAACAGGAGTCCATGGAATGGCATACAAAAGGGACACCACCGCCAAAGAAATTCAAAGTATCAGAATCGGCTGGAAAGTTGATGGCTACTGTTTTTTGGGATTGTGAGGGGATATTATTGATTGATTACAAAGAAAAGGGTAGGAGCATAACCGGAGAATATTACGCAGCGATATTAGAAATATTAAAGGAGGTCATCAAGGAATGACGTCGAGGAAAATTGACCAAGGGTGTGTTGCACTTGCAAGACAATGGGCCAGTTCACAAGAGCAAAGTTGCAATGGGTGCTCTGCACAAGCATGGCTTTCAATCAATAGGCCATCCACCCTACAGTCCGGACCTGGCACCTAGTGTTTTTTATTTGTTCCCCAATTTAAAAGAAGATTTACGTGGAAAAAAATTTTTCGACGACAATGAGGTAAAGGAGGCAATTTTGGTCCACTTTGAGGCGAAAGATAAAAAATATTTTTATGATGGTTTAGAAAAAATTAATTCATAGATCTAATAAATATATTGTGCTTAAAATAGATTTATTGTTTTATTTTATTTAAAACCCTTTCATTCCACGAACTTCTGGACCTCCCCTCGTAGGTAAAGTTTAATGTACAGAAAGAAAACTGTACGGAATAAATATTTGAAATAAATTTAATGAAGAGGGAGTCCTAACGGTACTTTACCTCCAACAACAACATCGACAATAACAAAAATAAGGGCGTGAGAACAATGATATTATAGAGGACTTAACAGACTATAATTCAGATCATTACAATATATATATATATATATATATATTGTTAAAAAAAATCTTTTTGAACACTATTCGGCAGGAATATTAACCCAATGCCATTTGTACATATATATTTACCAGTCCCAGCTTATTTTGACGCTTTCTATTACCACAAACATGTCGATATTGATTGTAATACGTTAATTACATTGGCAACCATTGTATATTGTCATATATGTATCTTCCATAACGAATTTTTCTTTGTTGTAGTCGCCACATTTATACTGGACTCCCATTTGCTTTTAAGTAATAATTTAATAACGATTGCAAGGACTGTGTCGTTGTATAATTCACAGTTACAGCAGTAAACTCCACTCACACAAATTTATTAATTATTCGGAACGCAGCGTTTTAAGAATACGTAGACTCCCATTGTCCACGTCGGTAACACGGTTGACAATGGCAGTCCACGTGCTTTCGAAACGCTGCGTTCCGAAAAATTAATAAATTTATGTGAGTCGAGTTTGCTGTTATACCTGTGAAGTAATAATTTAAATAATTAAATCGATTTAATTGCAATGTACACTCGTTGTTCACTAAATCCAAATAACTTACAAATTTGACTTAAAAAACCTTTCACAATAAATAAATGCATAATTCTTTTGTATAAATAAAAAAAAACTTTATTGTAACGGTTCAATTCGCATCATTCCTAAACATTCATCCCTAAGCAAAAAAGCTCCCAGCAGTGCAGACAGTAAACAAAATCCTAAAATAAACAAAAGAAACTAGTATTAGCTGTACGGTTTACGCAGACATGAAGTTTTTTGTTTCCTATGCCACGGCCGAGCGATCTCACGCTAGATCGAAATTTTTAATACGCGATATAATTTTAAACAATACCAGATAATTCTAACGTTCCGGTGCTCGCAATATTCGCTCCGCCGTAGGATTAGCAGGTGAATTCCTATTCACGAATGCGAACTTCTGAAATCCCGTAATCCCATTTAGCGTCCATCGAATTGAGAAATATGTATTCGCAGGGGTTGGCGCCGCACAGGAAATTTAATATGGAAAGTTACGATGGAGCAGGTATCCTTAATGTGGTATCGCGATAAATTCCAGTAACTAAATTAATATATTTTGATTGAGTTAATTGCTAAGCTGTTTTGTGAGTTACGCTTTTTGGTCAGAATCATGGTAATTTGTCGTAAAGTAAAATAAAGGTGTACCAAGGGAGTATACGTGTGCGATTTGGTCGTCTATATTTCTATATCACAAGATTTGGCGTAAAGGTAAAAAGTTAAGGCAGTAATAAAAATGCCTTTCTTTCTGAATACACGTACTAGATCGTTAGGGTAGCACCATTACTATGTTGTAAAGATATTCTTTTGATTTGTACGCGAAATGAGCCTTAGCAGCCGAAATAAGTTGACCATAGTCCTTAAATATTGTCCCTCTACACTTATAAGGGGATAATAATACTAATAATTTATTACCCAAGAGCATACAGCTTATTACAGGATAATCGTATAATAACTACTATGAAACAAGAGTGATTGTGTAATACCAAAAAAAAAAAAGGAAATGAAAATGCAAAAATTTCTTTAGCAACAGAAAACTGCTCTAACAAAAGTTGCCTCAAAGCACTGATACAAATGTTAAACAAATGAAATCTAGATGCATATACATTAACACTGTTAGATATTGACGTAAGTGGTGACTGAGAATGGTGGCGCGTGTTAGCCACGGGAAGATAAAAAGTTAAACTATTCCTATTGTTAAGGCTCGGTAGATAAAAATTCAAAAGGGACAGCAAATCCGGAACTTGTAAATCACCGTTTACAATTCTATGTGCAAAAATTATTTGTGATACAACACGACAATCCTCCAAAGAAATAAATGCAAATTCTTTTAGAAGATTAGTATATAGATAGCCATGTTGCAAACACACATGGTGTTCCACTCAAGTAAATTGATATATTCATCAATCCGGGATGGATTCCACACAATACAACCATATTCTAATCTCGCTCGAACAAATGCATTATATGCAGCAATAAGGGCATCACTACTTAAATGTTTAGTATTACGAAACAGAAAGCTTAACGTTTTAAGAGACTGTTGACATATACTTACAATATGCTTGTTAAATGTTAGCTTAGTATCAAAAAATATACCAAGATCTCTGTACTCCTCACAACGCGTTAAAAGTTCACCGCCAACATTGTACGCATACCCCACTGTATCAGTTCTACGGGCAAACGTCATCGCTTTGCACTTAGCAATATTTAGTGGTAAATGGTTCTCTAGGCACCAAAGGTGAATAGATAGCAGGTAACCCTGCAAAATGTCACAACCTGCAGTGGAGTATATTCTGCGAAAAATGTTAAAGTCATCGGCATATAGTAAGCATTTATATCTAAGCCGGTCAGGAAGGTCATTAATGAAAATAATTAATAGGAGCGGTCCAAGAACAGTAATCTGTTCAGAGGACGAAAAGGTACTGTTGTTATGCGTCATAATACCTGGTATACGTGCAGAATTCAGTTTAGAATTAATGTAAGGCCAGAATCTGTTGGGATCCGGCTGAATAGATAGGTCGATATCCCTAATATAATAATCGGAATCCCGTTTAACAGATATTTGAACATATTTTCTGTATTCCTTAAATTTATTATTATACCCCGTGCTTCTATATTTTTCGAGATAATGGCGCTTAATTTTAATATTTCTACGTGTTTCATTAGAGAACCAAGATGGAGATACATTCTTCCTATGTACTGTCTTTGGAACAGTCTTATCAAAATAATCAGATAATGTAGAATAAAGTTCATTGCAGGCACCCTCAACCGAATCACAACTGATCACTGAAACCCATTGTGTGTTAAGCAAGAGTTCATACAGGTGTACCAGATTTGTACGTCTGAAATTGAAGCTCGCGACGTTAGTCACTTTAAAATATTTTTTTACTACCGAGGCACAAGCAACATCAAATGTAAGAGCAGGATGATACACATCCTCAGCCACCAGCAAAATATAAACATAAGGTAGGAAGGTAGGCAAATGTGTCTCACCTATTTAAATGAAACTTGGTGGGTTTACAGATCAATCTAGTGTAAGTGGGTAATTAAATAGATTGAAGAACCATGGTGACGATACTGATTATGAGTTAAGAATTGTAACTGAATAATATTGTTCCTTTGGTGTAAAACTATATCGTGATTCGTAAATAGTACTTCGTCAGAAACTGTTCTCACAATGAATAAAAAATATGAATATTGAATAATGATAACGATGTGCTGTTCAGAAAATCTTGTGGTATGTTAACGTTGAAGATATTTACTAACAGGTTATTGTTAAAATGAAAGGATTGAATCGTTATTAACGGTGGAATGGAAGACATTGTATTCGTGAATGCTTATAATCTTCATGTTATTAAACCGTTATGTTAAGCATTTTGCGGAATAGTCCTAATACAATTTTAAAGTGTTGCGAATATTACGTAACATTTTTAAATGTTTGGAGATTGGTGAATAACAGTAAGAATCCATGCCTTCCTATCCCCCAACAGCTTGCGCCAATTACAGGGGGCATTGGCCGATCGTAAGTTATTACGCCTGCGCCATTGGTGCGTCTTAAAATATTCCTTTTCAACATTCGTTATAAAGTGAGGAAAACCATAGAAAACTCCAACCCAGGAAAACAACACCGGTGTTCGAACACGGAACCCCGAGGCTTAACAGTCAAGCGCGCAAGTTACAGAGCTACTAGCACCAGTAAAACTGTACACTATGTGAGTTTTGCAAGACATTGTTATTTAATTTTGTACACAAAATAAATCGTTCCCTTAATAATTGTAGAAAGACGTTTTAAGATTACCAACAATAGTATTGTCATGAAGATGGTGTAAGAAAAACCGTGAAAGGCGTTAGAAGAACAATACTATTGATTAGTTACGTGAGTGGAGAATTTCAAAACTGAAAGAAAGAATACAAAATTTAAATGTAATCGTATAATAGGTTCATCCCTTATTCACACGATGAATACAAAGCAACTTATTCATTTTACAAGAAAACATAATAACTGAATTAGTTTCAAATAATTTAATAAATATTTTCATCGTAAACCGCATATTTATCGACGTACAAGTATGTTGGAAAAAGTTTCGAAGCCGGCGTCTCAGGCTTGTAGTAAAGAAATTCAAAAGACAAATGAAATCAACATTTTAACAACTACCTGCTTAAACTTCTATAAACAGCGATATTAAGAAGCAAGTGGAGTACAGAGATTTACAAACCATACAACTATTGGAATTTGAATATTTATAGTAGTTCTGTTCTGTTCTATGAAGGTCAATTATTTCCAAGATTTATTATAAAATAGATACAGATTTCTATAGGATATTAAAGTGAAAGGTTACTACGAAAATGAATTATTTGCATCATTTTTATGAAAAGAATGATAAAGTCTACAGGGTGCTCGATTTAATTAATGAAAATTGCGACATAACCTATACACGAGGTGTGTTCGAAAATTGCAATTCATGGATTTCACACCGAAATTCACAGAAATTAACGGAGCTGTGAAAATTACGTTTATATCGCCTTAGCTTTTAAAGTAGTTTACGTCAACAAGGATACAATATACGCATATTCTATAGTAGGATGCTTAACATACAATCGACACAAATTTTATCTTACTCCTAACAGACGCATAGAATGATCTACACAAAAGTATATATACATCATAAATAAAATAAAATCAAAACTATGACTTTCAAAGGTGAATATCCAATTAGGACAAACATAGTCGTAAACGATACTGTACTGGAACAGGTGAAACACTTTAAGTATTTAGGCTGCTACGTAAAACTGAATACATTCACACATATCTGTGGAACAACCAAATTAAAATATTAAAACACGAAACAAGAAAGGATACACAAATAACATTTTATAAGACGATACCAGTACCAACCTTCTTATAAGTAAAACATGTACCACAACGAAAAAACAAGACAGCAAGATACAGAAACAAGAGATGAGATTTTTTAGAAGAGTTAAAGGTTGCACAAGATCTAATAGAATAAGAAATGCAGATATAACAAAGATATAGAACAAGAATAAATTTATCGAATAAAACAACGAAAGAAAAAAGGACACAAACAAAAAAGACTAGAAAGCAGGATGCAGACACAAAAGATAAAATTTGTTCTCAGATTGTTAATATCTCGTATAGTTTTTGTTACTCATAATGAGGAACGTATCTTGCGTGAAACTGGGAAAAACCTCCAGTGAAACGTTGCAATCCTTTAGGAATGCCTATAAGAATGCTACTTTGGGAAGTAAGCAACGCTACGAATGGTATACACGATTCAAAATTGATCGCTAATCAATTAAAAATAACCGTCAGCTAAAGCTGATGATGCCAACGTTCAGGAAATCACAAAGATCAGGTGCATTCCAGTCATTGTTGGACTGTCAGAAATATTATCGAAGAGGTTAGTATCCTAACAGGATCGTGCCACGATGTTTTGTTTCGAAACAAAAAGAAATGCCCTAAAACCATATATCTAGAACAGAACACCGCTCCAAAGCTCTAACTTATATGGTGACGACTTAGTACTCCTAACAGAAACGGAGGATGCTCTACAGAAAGGGATATATACATTACAAAAAATTCGCAAACACTATGAAACAAAAATTAAATAAGAACAAAACCATGGCTTTCCTTGGTAAATACCTAATTTGGACAAAAATAACCATAGGCGATACTGTACTGGAATAGGTGAAACACTTTAAGTATTTACGCTGCGATATATCTTATGATCGAAACAAAGACATAGAAGAAGAAACTGAATAGGTTCACACATATCGGTGGAACAATAAGCAGAACGTTAAAAGACGAAGGAAGAAACGATACAAAGGAAAAAACGGAAAAACACACAAGATCTGATAGAATAAGAAATGCAGATATAAGAAGAGAACTAGACGTCTTCGGCATAAATGAGAGAATAAAGGAAAACAAAAATAAGTGGAAGGAACACGTAGAACGGATGTTTAAGACGACGAAGTGTAGACAGACCAAATAAAGTAAATAGAGTAGCTAGCTGAATTATAAGTAACTGGATGATGCTGAAACTGGTTTCCCGAAAATATATCAGCTCTGGGGGTCAACAACCAAGTTTCTCAAAGTCATTGGGTAATTTATTTTTGAAGTTGCGTACTTGTAATCTTGGAGGAAAATTTGAAAATTATGCAGTAGTATAAGATTCATTATTGAATCCTCAAAGACCAAAGTTTGCATTCTAACTTTATCTAAACTAATCTAAAGGCAATTTGTTATAGATTCCTTTTGGAAAACTTGGTAACGTATTCAATGAAAATGATTTTTCATCAGCTATTTACCAAGTTTTTGCAAATGTTTGTCCATATTTACAAAATGGAAAGTATAAAATAATAATTATTGGCGTTACAATATTGCATGAAAGCACACCCCTTAATTCTAAATTAAGAGATATCTTGTGATTATTATCATGCATGAATAAAAGAATTCCATACCTTACCCTAGTCGAATGAAAGCACGTGACGATTTCCAAGACTACGAGCGAAACAAGATCGCATTAAAATCGTCGGTCTGCGACCGTCGCGTTCGGTTTCAACCCCAAAACTGAAATCGCGGTGGCGCAACCGGCGAAAAACCACGTGCGAGGCGAACATGCGCCCTCGGCCCGCCCCATACATTTCGCGTTCGTGGAAGTGACGATGTTTATCAGAGTCATGACAACGTTTTACCGCACTTTATGTTCATTTATAAAGTTTCTTGCATTTTTCTTTTGTCTAGCGGGGCGTGTTCCTACTGCGACTATTGCCCGTTCCGTTGCACCGCCTGTCGGCGTTCTTCGAAGCGCCAAGAGGAAATATGTTTCCTCTCGAAAAGGATGGTGAGAGCGCTTGTTTACGGTTTAGAATTTTCGGCGAGCGTTTCTTCGCTCGGGTGGAATTTATTTTGAGGTGGGGATTTAAGGAAGTGTATGCACTATTTGCTTGTACACGTGTCCATGTCCAAGTTCTAACTTGAAAGAAGTACTACATGTTATATAGCTAAGTAGACACCGCGCTGTAGTTTTTTGGAAACTTCTTCCTCGGAGGCTAGTGTAGGGATTAGAATTTTCTTCTGAAGCAATTAACTTTGCTCTTTCAAGAAGAACGAAATAAATAAATAACCTGGTATTTTTTTTCAATTATTCCTTAATTGAAATTTCCTTGTTCCTCCAACGTTAAATTTAATCAATTGGTTCTTCGTGAAATTTTTAATTATTTAAATTGATTCTTGCCGTAGGAATTGCTTTATAAAATTGTTACTGAGATGATGGGATCGTCTTATTTTCTTAGCTATGGCTCGATTTAGATACCCTACTTCTTTATGACAATTTAACTTTGTTTTTTCCTCCTCAGATAGCTACTTACCCTTCGGCATCTTTATTAATTGATATGTATACTTCAACAATAATAATAATAATAATATATTTATTGCTCAACTGACGAGTCTAATTACACGACAATTATAAACTAAAAATGCAATAAAAACTAAAAGTCAATTTGAGCTAAAGTTAAAATTATAGATTGATTTATTTTACGAAAGGGGAAAAGTGAATATCAAGATTAGCATTAGCTTCTTTAACGGTGCTACCCATTCTGTATGTCGGTGGCTTGATTAAGATTGTATTGGCATTGGAACAGTAGAAGACAGAACATAGGCGAGTTCTCCCCGATGGCACAGCATAGCGAACTTGTTCAAGTACTGAGGGAGTGTCTATCTTATAGTTCACTATACACTAGGGTGACAGAATAAAATAGATACCTAGTAATTAAAAAAAAGATTCTATTCTCATTATATATACAAAATATAATATCGATTAATTATTACGACAGCATTTTTGAGTATTCTTCTTCTTTTTCTTCGCTGCAGGTTTTAACCGCTCTTTTTCTGTATAAACCCTAACTCTAATTAAATGATGTGAATATCCCTGTTTTTCTTTGTTTATTTATTTATTATATTTTCCAAAAAAAAGTACATTAGGGCGACAGAATAAAATAGACACGTACTAATTAAAAAAAGGATTCTATTCTCGTTATATATACAAAATATTTTAAAATTTTTAAAATAGACTAATATTTTGTCGATCCACCTTTACTTGCGTGAAGTGCTGCGAGTCGTCGTGGCATAGAATCTATTAAATGATTAATGGTGTCTTCTGGAATATTTAACCACTATTCTGTAACAGCTGCCACGAGTTCTTCCTTATTGCTGGGTTTTCGGGGTCGTTTCGCCATATTTGTCTGGATTATGTGCCAAACATTCTCTATCGGATTCATGTGTGGTGATTGGCCTGGCCATGGTAAAATCCGTATCCCCTGTTCCTCTTTCCATGTGGTTGTTGCTCTTGCTTTGTGGCAGGGTGCTCCATCCTCCATAAAAGTGGCGCCTTCTTTAGATAAAATGGCGTTGTCGAATATTGGTAGTAGTCCTTCTGTTAATATTTGGATATATTTTTCCGCATTTATATTTCCGTAGCAGGTTACTAATTGCGATCTTCCACCATACCATATCGCGCCCCACACCATGATGTTCACACCGCCGTATTTCACCATCTGATGCAAAAATTGGTCGTCCAGTTGCTGTGACGAACGTATCCATACCCACGTACGACCACTATCACTGAATTGGCAGTATCTGCTTTCGTCTGAAAAAATGGCAGACCGCCAAAACTCTTCGGGCTTCGTTCGCATTTCGATTGCCCAAGCCATTCGGCGCCGTTTTTGAAACGCTCTAAGGAGAGTTTTTTTCTTTGCCACCCTTTTATACATCCCCACACTGTGGAGGTATCGCAGAACGGTGCGCTGACTTTTCTGTGAAGTTGCCGCAAGCTCAGCTGTACTTTTTCGCGGTTCTGTTAACACTTCGCGCACAAGCACCCTTTTCCTTGCGTTTAAATTGTGTAATCACACGGTTAACTGTGGACAAGGGAATATTTAAAAATTGACTTATTTCACGTTGCGAAGCGCCGCGTTCACTCTGGCCAACGATGTGACCCCGGGTGAAGTCGCTAATATCACTCGAACCTTCTAAGCGAGGCATAGTTGTAACTTTACTAAACTATGACGAATTCCTTCCGATACATCGACCCCTACCCTAATGACAAGAGAAAGTTCTTAATTCGTTCTTAGAATTTAGCTGTTTACATATTTATACCGCTTTACCTGGTGTCAATTTTATTCTGTCACCCTAGTGTACATGCACTTACCGTTCACTATAGATGCGGGCGTGCACAGCATATCACAGTCATCATTCCTCATGTTATTGGGGACTCCAAGGTTGCGTCTCTTTGAGGATACATATGACCAGAATGAGCGTGGGTTGTTTTTTAGTTGATTTTGAGCATGGGACATTCAGGTCATTGTAACGATGGAGGTCTTCCATACGTTTGAATCTTCTATATTTCAGACGATATCTATGCGTCTATCTGCATCTATGATCATTTGTATACCATACAGAATACTTAGACCATCGAATAGGTTTTAAAGGGATGAATTGGTTTAAAAGTCCATAGATTTTATGGTAAAAACTGTTACATGCCTCATTAATATCAATATGTGTATAAAGAAATGTCCAGATAGTATGGTACAAAGCATTATACGATCCTATGTAATCGACTAATTTGCAGTTATAAATTTTCTTACTACTTGGAGGGAGAGAAGGCGTACGTGTGTTAGTGTGGGAAGAATATAAATTTATAGCAGGGTGGTACTTGTCAACTTCCATAAGAGCTAGAGCATCTATGGCAACATGAACATTATCGATGTATGTTACCACTAAATCAAGCAAGCGCCCTAGACAATTCGTTACTGCATTAATTCGCTGTAAATTTAGGAAGTCAATGAAATTATTCAAAATTGCACATTTGCTATCATGTATAGTAGGGTTATTAAATTGAGGTACTTTAAAATCGCCAATGATAAACATTCTGTCGTTATAAGTTCTTACTAGAATTTCTAGTACGCTTAAAAAGATGTCAAAATCTGCAAGAATTACATCAGGTGGTACATAGACAAGATAGATATAAATCTTACAGGTCTTCCAACTTGCAACAAAAAATATCAATAAGAGGTGTAGTTGTGAACATTTGAGAGACAATTTGTTGAACACACACAGTTCAGATTTGTGAGCGGGTAGAACTCCACCGCCTCTCGTCCTAGCAACCATATCAAAACCCCTATCTCGAAGAACCACCATGTAAGTTGCAGGAAAAAGCTAACTGGAATATATATTCACGTCCAGCCATATCTCAGTGAGACAAGTGCCATCGCAATCGTTGTTGCAGATATTAGAATAAAAGGTATTCGTTTTGGAGACCCCTGGCATTCTGGTAATAAAAGTAGATTGGACACAATTAGTTTATTCATATTATTCTAGGACTCCCATGCTTGTACTTTATTTCCAGATTAGCTTCACCACTAGCAACAAGATTCTCGAGATCACGCTTAACGTGTTTCTAGTACCCAATTTGCTGTGGTGGTG
Source organism: Trypoxylus dichotomus (assembly GCA_023509865.1). Taxonomy (NCBI): domain Eukaryota; kingdom Metazoa; phylum Arthropoda; class Insecta; order Coleoptera; family Scarabaeidae; genus Trypoxylus; species Trypoxylus dichotomus. Next base: position 46,295,264 of record CM042081.1, read on the forward strand.
GCCAATAATATACATATTTAACAATAAATAAACATTTGAAGATCATTAGAGGCGTCTCTACACTGAAACGTAATTACAAAACCAATGACATTCATTATCAACTTGACTTTTGTTATATATACCTCTTCTATATTCTGGAAACGTGCAAGGAGAATTGGGATTTTGGCATACGTCAAAGCGGATTTCACCTCATCCCGAAACGGCCCTAGGTATGCAATGAGGGCCTTCAATAGTATCTCAGACTTTCACGGCCGTTTGACATAGTCGTAAGGCTTGTCGGGTTCCTCCGCGTCGCTAGGTTTTTGTCCCAGACGTTTCGCGAACCACTGCGGTTCGCATTTTCAAAGGTACCTTTGAAAATACGAACCGCAGTTGTTAAAAAGTGGTATAATCATTCTTCTTGAGCTGGTTCTCAAGCACCCTAAAGTAATTTCCAAATGTACATTTAAATCGGCGAATTTAGTTTCCGATGTGCGAAACTACAGCCGTTTTAAGATATATACGTGTACCAAAAAGGAGAGGGCTCCGCAACTGTAAAATTCTAAATTTATGTCCACCAAATCTGCATTGTGATATATGCAGATCAGAACAATTAGAATTCTGAATAATGTGCACCTAAATCGTGAATATAATTTAACTTATTCGTAATATGCCTCGAAACCTTGGCAGGACATCTTTGCGGATCGCGATCTTTAGATTCTGATCAATCGTGGCCTGTGAAATGTCACGACCGTTGAAATAGTCGCGCAAATGAAAGGTACCTTTGAAAATGCGAACCGCAGTTGTTCGCGAAATGTCAGGGGCAAAAACCTAGTGACACGGCGGAACCGACAACCGTTACGACTAAGGGTCTTCAACATTTGACGTCATCAGCCGCTTCATGGAGTTGTTTACGATGACGAAACGGATGTAGTGTTTTTGGTTCCTTTGGAAAATAATTATTTTCTGCTCCAAAAGTACGCAACAATTACAAAAAGGAATTGGACTACCTGAGACAATCGCCGCAATGTAACAGTTATCCTGGGAATATAATCAATTGCGCCATCAGGGGTAAACCTCGATCCAGGTACAAGAATAAACAACACTACAGACAGGATAGGACGAGTGTTTAAGCAACCTCCAAGAACCTGTTTTCACTCCAACAAGAAACGTATCTAGTTTACTACGACAGGACTCCTTGTTAACACCCGGGGTGTACAGCATACCATGTTCATGTGACAAAGTGTACTAGTCTCCTCACTATAATATGTTCAATATGTTCAGTATTATCTTTTCTAAGGTATTTGTGGCATGCAGAACATAACACGACGTTTTCAGGAGCTCTTAATATTCGTCAACTATTTAGATTAATTAATTGTCGTTTAAAAGGGGAAAAATTTATTTCATCATGATATGACGTGTCGCACAATTTTAATTAAATTTTCACAAATCTAAAAATGCAGCACTCCCGACAAAATTTTATGTAAATAAGGTCGCACGATGTAGTACAGCGGCGAAACAATATCGTTCCGTTCTCTTTCTTAGGGATGCATTACGTGTCGGGCAATAAAAGCTCCCAGGATTCCGTACATAAATTATTCCCACTCCACCGCGGCTTTTAGCAGATAAAGTAACCCGCACGTACCAACAACTGTCCATTAGACGGGAATCTAAGATAGCTAACAGCGGTCGAAAACACAGGAGCAAAGGCGGATGTTGTAAAAAGGTCGAGACCGCGTTCGCTCACGGACAGATACGAAGTCTCTTGTTCTTCTTCCTGTGTGTGTTTTCCTTTTTTCCATTTTATTCCTTCCTTAATATAAGGAAATATGTCATTTGGAAAACCTTTTGTGACGTAAAAACCTTGACAAAGGTTTTGATACGGTCTTTGTTTATTTGTAAACTCCACGGAGAAGGCATAAGTAGCTAAGTGTTCTATGTTGACGGGGAATTGCTCCCTTGCATCGTCTAAGAAAGCACTTCTTCGTCAAAGCGTACCAATCTACTCTAGAAAAATGAGTAGACGTTTCTTTAACGAAGCGAAATGAGATTTTTGTCTAAATTACTTGGTCATGGAAACTCTCTGCTGTGGAATATGACTTTAATTAAATTTATGCAAACTAGAAAAATTCTGGTTGAATATGGAGCAGAGTATATTGTTCTGGAGAAACTTAATTACACACCGTGAAGGAAATTCCAAGAAATGGTCATCCTCTTTACCATACCGTGTATAATTTTAACAAAAATTAGAACAAATAAAGGAATTCGTTTCAGGAATTTCCCCAAATTAAAATCTGAAGTACAGAAATTCTTTGTGGAATTCCCCTGAAAAATAACATGGAGATGCTAAAGCCCTCAAACATAATTATGTTTTTTTAACTAAGAACAGAAGTTGTGCGTAAAAGTTAGATGTTTAAAAATCTTAAGAAACCAATTTTGATAAACTGGGTTCTTCCATGGGACCAGCAAATATCTGACAACCATTCCACTTAATGAATTACTGTGAGAGGAGTACCTTACCTTCCTCGTACTCCTTAACAGGGTGTGTATCTGGATGAAGAAGGTATTTGAAGATGGAAGTGGCAATTCATGGCAAGGTAATGGTACTCAAATTGATAAAGAAATTGAAGAGTGAAGGCAAAGAGTTTGTTTTAATTTCTATTATACTTAAATTGTTTCGAGTAATATATTTTTCTGGATACATAGTGTTGGATGCTGGTAGTAATAATGGATTTATAACACGAACTCGTTGCTTCCAAAACTATAGTGAATAAAACGGTTTACAGATCAATTACTACCTTAAAACCACAAAGCGTAATGTAGAAGTTGTTTATGACTCAACAAATCATTGATATCTATACACATAAGCAAATTAGTCTGATCAACTGCATTATTGTAAAAATTACCAGCGCTAGTTCCCATTAAGTATATTTATGTCACTGTAATTACAAACGGTGTAATTTCTATGTTGTTATTAAAAAAAATAAACAAACATTCCCGAAATGTAAGCAATACCTATAAATTCTATTTCTTCAGCTATAAACCTAGCCACAATGATCACATATATATATAGTCCCTGTTCATTTTATTAGGGCCACCTTATAAATTTAAGCTTTTGTGTGTTTCTAACGCGATAATCTACAAATACAAGTATAAAATTCATGAATAGGGTTTGCAATACCTATATAAATATGTTCCCTAAACATCTTTCTAAGATATTGGGAAAGTGTCACTTAATGACCTTTTACCTATTATTATTCCCCTCATGAATCATTCTGTAACGTATAGAAGAAGATAGAAACAAGATTGACAGACACAGTAATTCGTAGAATATTATTTGGATCGGTTACTGTTGTAGAAAGAATATTTATCTATTTATGCAACAACGTTCTTTCCGTGTTTACGTGTTAGTGTTATTGCTTGTGTGCGTTTTATATTTTGTCGTTATGGATAAAAAAGGACATACCAAATGAGAAAAACTGCGTATTGAGACACTGTTGGGTACAGAAGTGTATTCTCAATCCACAATTGCAAAGGGAGAAGTATCCGGGATTATAATAAAATTTATGAATGGTTATTATTCTAAGGTTAATTAAAAAGCAGTAATAGAAAATTCTGTATTAAAAAGATAAGCACCAATGTTAATATTACTTATAGTAGATTATATACGTATGCTTAAATGGGCGAAATTATTTGCAAAAGCCAAAAGCTAACTTAAAATTTCCGCATAACATCTAGTTTATTTGTATTATGGGCTAAGGTTGCTCGCAACGCCGAACAAACGACGTAATAATCTCATCAATGCTGCTAAGTACTGAGTGATTTTAAATGTTTGAGGACAGTTTAAATTTCACGCCTTGCTAAATTTTTGTCACGTTGGCGATTTGGTTTTGAATTCGTAACCAGTAGCGTAGCAAATAGATTTTGGATGGGTGATAAAATATTGACAACAGATCTTCAAAAGATCAATTTCATATTGATTTTCTAAGCAGAAAATTAATGTAAATGTGATAAAAAAATGGAATGAATTATAGATGATTTTAAATAGCTTTTGAATTAATACAAATATTTAAATTTGAGCACTACATATTTAAAAGCAAACGATTCCGTTTTTTGTATAATTTTATTGCAAAAAAACAATTACATTATAATGTATGTTCGAAATGGCCTCGATTTGATTCAAGACATAAATGTATTCGTCTCTTAATATTGTCAAACAGTCGCTGTAATTGGTTTTGATCGATATTACGAATTTCCTGCTCTATGGCTGCTCGTAGTTCTTCCAAATTGTGAAGTCGATTTTGATGTATCTTATTTTTTAAATGCCCAAACAGATAAAAATCTAAAGGGATTAGGTCAGGTGACCGTGGTGGCCAACGATCGCGACTAATAAGTGTGTCACCAAAATACTCTTCTAGATATTCCAATGTATCATGCGCTACATGAGGTGGTGCTCCATCTTGTTGAAAATACCCCCTTTCCAATTCATCGTCATGTAATTGGTTTATAAACACTTCCAAAATTTGAGTGCGATATCTTTCCGCATTGATATTTTCATGGAAAAAAAATAGGGCCAATTATGCGACGTCTAGACATTGCCACCCAGACCCCAATTTTTTGTGGATGTAAAGAAGTCTCAACAAAATTATGAGGGTTTTCTGTAGCCCATGTCCTGTAATTTTGGCTGACAAGTGAAACCAGGCCTCGTCTGACATGAATGTTAAATCTAAAATATTATCATTATAAAGATTTTCATTAAACCACTGACAATATTGAATTCGTCGTGGAATATAATACGGTTACTCTATACGGATACATGTGTAGATTTTTAACCAATGCTTTTCTTGGAGTACTGAACGATAAACCTAAAATAACGAAAATGAAAAATACTACATCTTAGAAATAGAAAAAGCATGATACCAGTTTGAGCTGCTAATTTGCGAATTGACTTTTTAGGACTTGCCTCTATCCGTTGTCCAACATCATCAACAGTCACTTCTGTTAACACTGTTGGTCGTCCAGTTGATTTTCCTTTGCAAATGCAGTGTTTCCCTTCGAATCGTTCAATAATTCTGTCTCTGTGATTACAAAACACTTTGTATGGTACGACAACATCCGGATAATTTTCACGAAATTGGTTCAGGCATGATTGCAATGAATAAGTCCATGATCCATCTTCGTGATGAGTGCCACTGCGATAATGCGCTTTTAAAATAAAAGCGTCTTGCTCGGCCGTAAACGGCATCTTAAAACTAACAACAATTAAGTTCACTTAATTTAATAGAAATGCATAAAAACATACCTGGAAAATAACACTGATAAACAGTAGCTCTAAGAAGAACAGATTACAAGTAAAAATGAAGCAAATAATAACGAATAAAATGAATATAAATAACGTGTCGCACAGGCGGTTGACAGGACCGATACTCACAATGGCCACTCTTAACATGACAAATCCCCTAGAATCCACCACGCGAAATTTAATCTGTTTTCAAACATATAAAATCACTCTGTATATCAACGTTTCTACTTTATTACATCGTATAACGATGAAGGGGTTTCAATCATGCTACCTATGCCGTCGTACATCAAAACACTCAAAATGTTACTGTCAATTATGCTGACAGTTTCATTTATTTTAGTCGATTGCAAACTATGCAAAAGACACGTCCCCAATTGCGTCGAACCTCAACAAATCGAAGAGACGTACAATCTCAACGGCTGGATCAACAGTCTGCACCTCCAACAGTGCGTCTTCGTGGCGATCGGCGAGAATTTCTTCGCGGTACGCTTAACCTTAAACGTGACGTTATTGCAACTATGCGATTTAGATCTTTCTAGAGAAAATTCCGCGACCTTTCGACGAAGATCAAGAGATCAAAGACTACTTCGTCGGCATCTGCGACGCGGAAAGTCTAAAGAAATGGAAGCTGTGTCCGGTACCGGTGGAACTAAAGCGACCGGAAGATTGCGTCTTCGAAAAGGACCTTCAGCAATCGGCTAGGGTACATCGACGACTTTGCGATTTGTCCGAGTTGACGAATTTCGCTAGCCGTTGCAACTGTGACGCTCCGTTCAGGGGAGAAAAGCTTGTCAATGTTGTAGGTAATTTTTGGTGAATCGCTTAATAAGCTGTTATATTCATTCATCGTTTAAAGGATTTCCCACGTGCTTTCGATCGCATATAGAGAATTTTCTATGCGGATATAATAACGTCTGCGGGCTTAATTCGTGTAAGATGACGATGGTGGCCAATAGAATTTATGCAGTGAAATGTGACGAGAATTGTTTTGGTCACAAACCTGTAAGTAATTCTTTTTCATTCCTTTTCCCTTTTTGTTAGTCTCTTAAAAAGTAACATGTTGTGGGTGAATTAAAAGCAAAATATTGATGACTGCGCAAAATTGATATAGTTTCTGAATTAGATTAGCATTAAAAGTTCTTATGCTCTAAAAAAAATTAATACCTATCCGATATAAGGATTTAGTCGCAGTACTCTACTGGAGATGATTAATATTGATTTCTTAGAATTACATAGAAAACGAGCTGACTGCAAATTCTCATTTAATTTACTTAACAATGGCTTTGATGTCTCTAAATTGTTGAATCAAATTAACTATGGTTCCTCGTCAGGGATGCAGACAAACAAAATGTATGTTATATGTATAGAATAAAGAAGCAGATGGTGGACAGCAGAAATACAACTCAAAGTGAAAGATAAGAAAAATAAATGGATCAAATATATGCATACCATGAAAGAGGAGGATTACAATATGTACAAAATGGCAAGAAAAGAAGCTAAAGAGAGGATCAAGAAGGCCAAAGAAAATTCTTGGAGAGAGTTCGGAATAAAACTGAGAGATAACTATAGAGAAAACCAAAAATTATTCTACGGAACAATGAAACAATTGAGACAGAAGAAGGCGCCGGTATTGAAAAATATAAAGGATGACAAAGGAAATATACTAACCGAGGAAAAAGAGATAATGGAAAGATGGAAACAGTACTTTGAAGAACTCACAAAAATAAAACAGGACGGATACATAAGAGAAAAAGAGCATAAAACAAAAAACGACGGTGAACGCATCACACCAATAAGCGACGAAGAAGTCAGAGAAGCAGTTAGCAAACTAAAACTAGGAAAGGCGGCCGGGGAGGATGGAATCACAGCTGAAATGATAAAATATACGGGAGACAAAGGAAACGAAGAACTACTTGACCCTTTAAACAACATTATAATAAAAAAAGGAATACCTAAGGAATGGAATATAGGAATAATTATGCCCATATACAAAAAGGGAGACTCTAAGGAATGCTCAAACTATAGAGAAATAACATTAACTAGCATCCCAGGAAAAGTATTGACAAGAACACTAGAAAAAAGACTCCCAGAGGAACTGAAAACAACACTAGTAGATACTCAACATCGATTTAGAAAAGAAAGAAGCACCCAGGACTTAATATTTGTAATCAGACAATTAGGAGAAAACTAATAGCGAAAAGAAAGGAAATACATATATGTTTTGTAGATCTTAAAAAAGCTTTTGATAGGGTAAGAGGAGGTGATGTATGGCAGAGCCTGGAAAGGAGAGGTTTAGAGAAAGGAATGATAAAGATGATTAAGGCATTGCATAAAAATTATAAGAACAAAGTGAGAACCTCCAATGCAGAATCAGCTGAATTCCAATCGCAAATTGGATTAAAACAGGGATGCGTATTGAGCCCATTGTTATTCTCTATATAATAGACGACGCTCTTAAAAAAGCTAAACAAAAAGAAAAAAATATGAAAGTAGGAAACTGGAAGATGAATGCAATTAACGTACAGGAACTAATGTTTGCAGATGATATGGTACTGATAGCACACTCGGAAGAGACATTACAGCAAAACGTAAAGATATACCAAGAAGAACTAACAAAGATAACCATGGAGATAAACACGAGGAAAACAAACACAATGATAATAGCAGTAGAAGAAAGAAAACATAGCATCAAAATTAGGGAAAAAGCATTGGAACAAGTTAAAAGTTACAACTACTTAGGAACAATCATCGAAGACAATGGGAGAATAGAGAAAGAGGTAAATGAGAGGATAGGGAAATCCGCAAAAATATATAACATATTGAGAAATTCGTTTCTGGATAAAAAAAATACCAAAAAAATAGACAGTGGTGTATAAAAGAGTGATCAGACCAACATTAACATATGGTAGGGAGTCATGGATAACCACGAGTAGAATCAGAAGCAGAGTTACGGCCATGGAAATGAGATTCCTAAGAAGAATAGAAGGAGTAACTGGAAGAGACAGAATCAGAAACACGACAATCACTAATAGTCTGGGTATCAAACCAGTAGAAGTGGTCATAGAAGAGAGACAACTGGGATGGCTTGGACATCTACACAGAATGGAAGAAGATCGAATCACAAAGAGGATATTTGAAGCCAAAACAGAGGGCAAAAACAGAATAGGTAGACCCCGAAACACCTGGAAGGAGCAGGTGTATAGAACATTGGAAAAGAGAAGTATGGGATGGATTGAAGCCAAACAACTGGCTCAGAACAGGAACCTGTGGAAGATAAAAATAAGAAAATAAATAGTCCGACACCGCAAGGTATAAAGGACATAGGATTAAAAAAAAAAAATTAATAAACAGTAAACTTTATAATGGGTAATATAAGTGTTATTTATATATAAAAGCAATTATGTTATCTTTGACTAGAGTTCACATTTTACAGGGTGTCCGAACAAATATGGACGGTAGTGTATACATCCCAAGACTAAATAGCTTATAGTCAGGTAATTCTTCTGAACAACTCTAATGTTAACTAACTAGTAGAGAGAAAGATTCTTCTTAAACAAAGGTGCCTTGTTTCAAGCAAAATGCTTTGACTCAAGATAATTAAACTTATTTCGGCAAGAAAATCTATCACCTGTTATCGAGGAAAAGTACACATCTTGGTGCAAGTTGTTCAAATCGCATTTTGGTTACTGATAATTTAAATTTTCTCGTACTATAACAAAGAAAATAATATTTTCTCAGTGTATTAATGCACTACTAATTATATATAATTAATTCCTATGATAGTAATTTGTTGGAGGTAATTTGGAACAAATAAACAAAACGGCTAAACATCGCGTTTAATAATTTTAGAATGCCATGTCTCACCTAACGAGCTGTCGTGTTCATTACTTAACTAATCAATTGATTACAATGTTTTAATGATTCATTTGCGCGACTATTTCAATGGTCGTGACATTTCACAGGCAACGACTGATCAGAATCTAAAGATCGCGACCCGCAAAGATGCCCTGCCAAGGTTTCGAGACATATTACGAACAAGTCAATCGCAGTTATATTAACGATTTAGGTGCACATTGTTCAGAATTTTAATTGTTCTGATCTGCATATATCACAATCCAGATTTGGTGGACATAAATTTAGAATTTTACAATTGCGGAGCCCTCTGCTTTTTGGTACACATACACTACCGCTCAAAAGTGTTCAGGCACCCCTGTTTTCATGGATTATTCATATAGTATTATGTTTACCAAAAAAAAACATTATAATAAAATGAAATACGTATTTAAAATGTAGTTCAGTAAGATAAACACCCATTATATCGCGTAATGTTTAGTATCATTTACCTGCACTTGGTCGGATTACCATAAACTGTTTATTGCAGTTACAATAACAATCCCTCCGAATTTACTGGGTAAATTTAGTCATCTGTTAGATTGTAGGTAATAATGTTTAAATTACCTTCCTAGAAGATTATAGTGAAATCTGTAACCTATGGTCAGTTGCAGTGTGGTACCGGTTACTCTATTCACGTCGTGAGCGAAATATCGTGTGAAAATTTTTTAAAATGCCTCCGCGAAGAGAAATTAGTACGGAAACACGTGCACTTATAATAGCTTACCATAAAAGTGGCATAAATTAATGGACAAATTGCCAAAAAAATGAAAATACACCACGCTACGGTTGACTATAACGTTAAAAAAATATCGGGAAACTGACAGTTTTCTTAATAAAAGACGGAGTGGAAGGCCAAAAGGGACAACATCTGTAGATGATCGCAGAATACTAGTTACCAGCAAGTTAAATAGACGCAAAACAGACCCGGAAATCACCGCAGAATTAAATGTTGGTCGTCAAAAACTACTCAGTGTTTCTACAGTCAAACGTCGCCTACAGAAAGCCGGACTCCATGGACGTATTGCGATGAAAAAGCCATTACTACGCAAACAAAACAAGCGAAAGCGACTTAAATGGGCTCGTGAACACCAACACTGGACCATAGAAGAGTGGAACAACGTCCTATGGAGGGACGAGTCCAAATTTGAGCTGTTCGGAACCCGAAGACGCATGTTCGTAAGAAGATCTGTGGGTGAACGTGCCAGAGAAGAGTGTATTGCTGCTACCGTGAAGCATGGTGGAGGTTCTATGATCATTTGAGGTTGTTTTGCTGGCACTAGTGTAGGGGACATTGTGAAAATTGACGGTATATTAAAAAAAGAACGCTACCGCGAAATTTTGGAGAACCACGCAATACCTTCCGGAATTCGACTTTTGGGTCAAAATTTTATTTTCCAACAAGATAATGACCCAAAACATTCCTCTAAATTATGTAGAGACTATTTACGCCATTTAGAAGAGGAAGGAACTCTAAAAATTATGGAATGGCCTCCCCGGAGCCCCGATTTGAATCCAATCGAGTTACCATGGGAAGAACTAGATCGGGAAGTACGGAAATCGGCTCCGACATCAGCTACTGACGTGTGGAACAAATTGCAATCGAGTTGGACCTCAATAACGCAAGAAACTCTGGCAAAACTTATTGCGAAAATGCCCCGATTGTATGCTGCAATTATTAAATCAAGAGGAGGTCACATAGATGAAAGCAAAATTTAAATTAAACGTTTTAATTTGCACATTTATTTAATATATTTTTATTCATGTACGTGTATCTGCACATAAAAAATAAATGTTATAAACATTTTTGCTGAGTTTTTATACATTTTTGCTGTCAGTGAGAGTGCCTAAACACTTTTGAGCGGTAGTGTACGTATTTTTAGACGGCAGTAGCTTCGCACATCGGGAACTAAATTGGCCGATTCGAATGCATCTTTGGAGACTACTTTAGGGTGTTTGAAAATCAATTTGAGAGGAAAGAGTATACTGCTCTTTAAATAAGGCAATTCCAGGAAACAGGCATGTTGAAATGGATATAAAAATAAAAATATATAATACTATAATGATCCCAGCAATAACGTATGCATGTGAAAACCGGACATTGCGGAAGAAAGGTGAAAGGTAAAGATAAAAGCAATGCAAATGAAACATCTAAGAAGAATAGAGGGGAAGACGAGACGGGATACGACAAAGAAAGAAGATGTTAGAGAAATAACGAAGCAAGAACCAATAATAAAAAGAAAATAAGAAGGAAACAATTAAATTGGTTTGGACATGCAGCAAGGAGGAAGAGGGAGGTACGAGAAAAGGTAATGGAGACAGGATACTTAAAAACGAAAGAAGAGGGAGACCTAGCAGGAAATAGATGTATCAGGTAAAAGAATTGGGTAGAGGAAATGGAAGAAACTTAGAAGAAATGACAGCAATGGTAAGAAATAGAAAAGAGTGGAGAAATTGGTATAAAAGGAACCGCAATCCTCATCCAACACCTGAAAAGGTATAATAATATGTGAACAAGAAGAAGAAGAACAGAATCAGCTTAAGGAGCGCATTTTATAAGCTAATTTCAACAAATTGTTTGGCATTTGTTTTCTAGAAACTTCAAGTTACTACCTATCGTACTTGGACTGAATATGAGTGAAACTAGTCGTACGACTACGCAGTGAATTCAAAATCTGTGAATTATGAAATCATTTCATTTACCCTAAACTTTTCCTTTTTTTAATTCAGGTATATCCAACGTATACGAATGGTAATTGAAAGAGGACAATGACTGGCTTAATTTAAATCAAGCGACTTCTTAAATTTCATGGATTGAAATTCACGACTTTAATTTTATGACGACGGCTTGTACGATTATTGATTGTGATCGGAAAATATATCCATTCGTTTGAAAGAAAAATGCAACTTTAAAGTTTTAAGGATCTTGGGATACAGAAAAAATTTTTGGAGTTTCACTTCTTCCCTTTATTTAACTTTAAAAGCACTCTCTCTTTTTGTTGTGAAATAACATATTATATGATGTGGATATAATAGTGCAGTAGATAGAGTGTTCCATTAATTATACGGACATTTTGATTCCTCTTAACTTACGAAAATCAGTTAATATCTAATGTGTGACGTCGGTTATTCGATAACTGAGCTATTCAAAACTTTGTGCAAGATGGGAACCAAGAACGATTAAACTACCAGAATAAAGAAACTAGAAAAACAGTAGCCTCACAATGCTTGCAGTGCTTCTGTTTGAAGCTAGATGAGCTTCCTGAAAAAATGTGACAGGGGATGAAATATTGATTAATTTTTTTAAACCCGAATCAAAAGGGTAGTCAATGGAATGACATTACATAAACTCCCTGTGGAGGAGAGAGTACAAAACTGTGCGATCGTCAGGGAAAGTTCTAGAACGCAAAGGATGTGGTGATTATGATTGATTTTTTCGAACACAATAATGTGCAATAAATTCTGTCTAATTCGTCACAACCCCCTAAAAGGCTTAAAACACGTAAAGCTATAGAGGATGTTCTTCTTTCGCATAACAACGCAAACCGCACACCAGGTAGTTACACCACTGAACACATTGTGAAAATCGGATGGAAAGTCTAGCCTCATTTCCCCTACAGCCCTGATCAGACACCATCAGATTTTCATCTCTTCTGGTTGTTAAAAGAAGTTCATCGTGGGAAGATAAGGAGACCATGAAAATCACCGTACGTTAATGGCATAAGGAGCAGGACCGTGCTTCTTACTATACTAGGATACATGTCCTTGTTCAAAGGTGGACCAAAATTGTGAAAATAGACAGAGATTACATTGAAAAGTAATAAATTAATCATCAATAATGTGGCTTTCAACCTATGTAACTGCATTCAGATTTTTTGACAGTTAAAAGGGGAGAAAGTAGGAGACATTGGTTTTTATCTCACCCTCGTACATTTACTCGATACCACCATAAATGTTGTTGAAAGATAACAAGAAAGAAAACCTTTAAATATAAGTTAGAAGTAGTACTTTTGAAATTAATTTCTGGATATTCTAAATTAATCTCTTAAAAAAATGGGAACCCTTTTGATTTTAACAAAACCTGAACTTTGTAATTTGAGTATCTAATTCACTGTACAACTGTTCGGAACTTTTACCTCTACGGTCTTAATAGTACGCTCGGTTTAAATCCTGAAGCATTTCAATCATTGAAATGTTTTTGTTTTTCTTTTCAGTTTTGCGAAAGTCCAGAATGGAAAACGTCAAAACCGAGAGAAATTTCGTCTTTCTGGAGTGACTGGTCTGAATCCGAATGCACTAATGTAGAATGTATGTCTATGACCAGCGAGGCGAAATGCATTAACAAGGAAACGTAAGAAGGTTTTTATACTGTAATGGGATGTCTAGTTTAATCTATTTGCTACTTAGCATTTTCGATTTGTTTACTTTTATCGTTTCCAATTTTCTTTAAACTAATTTTATTGCAAGGCAGGATTTGTACTACATATATTGGCTAATTAGCTAATTTACCCAAACATTTGTATGAACCCACAAACCATTTCTGTGCATCACGATGAATATAAAGATACCTACATTTATTTAAGAACTTCAAGGCAGTATCTTGGGGCCACTACGATTTGTTATTTATTTTAATGATGCCTACGCTGTCGAATGTCTTTTGATGGAGAATAGATCCATGTTCATGAACTACGCCGACGACACTTCTTTGATAGTTGTGGGATCTTCATTTGAGACGGTCATCGACAATGGCGCCAGATACTTGAACAATGGTTAACTGCTAATATCTTAATGCTTAATCACAGTAAAACCAACATTATGCTCTTAAAAGCGAAGGAAGTTAATTATCTTGAGCCTCTATTTCTCGGTAACTACGACTATGATGTACAACATTCAGCACGTCTTTTGGGCTTTGCTGTGGATGATTAAACCAAGTGGAATAGTCATATAGTTCTGCCTTGGTGAACGCTGACGTACTGCGACCGGTTTATTCTTCTGTTTGCTCTCCGCATTTAAAGTTTGGGGTCGTCTTTTGGGGAAGCAGTAGAGAACCTGATCGCATCATTTTCTCCATTAATAGGCTTAACTCATTCAAATAGTGTAGGTTTGCAAAGATTCATTCTATTTTGAGTGAAATTTCGTCTCTCCTTACTTGTGCCATCCCATACTTTATACTTTCTTCCAATTAATCACGCAAAACTTATTATTAAATCGTTCCCTTTTCTTCGAAAAATAGGCTCTAAGTAATCATAAATATTTTTTTAGAGCCATGGGTGACGTAGACTGCCTTGGACCAGGAACAAGTTGGTAGCAAAATCGTAAGTACTAATTAATCAATTTCTAAATTGTATTCCTTGTAGTTGTCCCAAAGGTTTGGATAACTGCAGGTGTCATGTCTTCATCGAAGACGGAATGTCGAAGCTAATACGGATGTATAGTGTACACCAAATCCCGGAATACGGTGAGATACCATTAACTCCACATATTTTCACTAAAGCCACTTTACGATTTCAACTAACATCCGTAGAGGAAGTATCATTGGAGGAATTTATCAAGAACCTACCTCTTACAAATGAGCGCACACAGCTCCAACCGAAACTGAGGCGTAAATATAGGCTAGCGGAGGCAGATCCTCAGTCCGATAGTAGAGACGTTTGTGTACATGAAGATGTCTCGGCTAAGGCAAGAAGTAAATTCGTTAGAATAGCGGACGATGATGAGGACGAGGACGACGATAACAATGACATCAACAGCATCGAATCAGACGAAGACGCTAACGGTGAAGACGATATTATGATCGAGGAAGATATACCGACGACACAAAAGCCATACGATGATGAAGATTTGGAAAATAAGGAGATTGCAATCCATGAATTCCGGGCCGCTCACGTAAATGAGAACATCATAGACGTCCCGAATAGGGATGCGCACAAACCTAAAAATATTGGAAAGACGACTAGCTACGATCGATTTTTTGCTATAAGTTATAGTATATTGCTTTTTGTAGCTTATGTAACTATTATAGACCTATTTTACTGATTCTATTGTATTACTACGCCCGATAAGAAGAGATTACTTGCTAATTATTTTTTCTTCTATTAAGAATTTACGTCATGTATTTTATTTAGTGTTATGCCATTAAGCTAGCTGATAATTATCATTTTAATTTACATCAACGGTACCTGTGGATTATACAACCATACAGTCCTTGCAATCGTCGTTCTATATTAAAGATTATCTGCCCACCATTACTAATTTTGCTTACCGCAGCTACAAATTAATCAAATCAGTGAACATGTCTTCTCTTTCTAATTAAAACAGTAAAAACAGAAAAGCAATGAAATCTTTCATTTGCAGGATATTTATTTTCGTAGTTAGTACGAGGGGAGGTCTAGAAATTCGTGGAATGGAGGGGATGGAGTGGGGAAAGGGGCGCTCGCTAGGTGTCATTCTGATTGGCGACTCATAATTAGTATATAAGTTAAGTTGCAGCCCTAAAGCGTTAGCCGTTTACGAATAGTTGCTTGCTAAACAAGTCAATCCGGAAGAAAACAGAAACTATGGAGGAAATTGAACACCGTGCTGTGATAAAGTTCCTTACAAAACAAGGAGAGAACGCTCAAACCATATTGAATGAAATGGAAACCGTTTATGGGGAACAGTGTCCTAGTAAATCAGTGATTTATAAGTGGCATGGTCTTTTTAAACATGGTCGGGAGTCGATTGAAGACGACCCCCGCTCAGGACGGCCAGTTGAGGCCACTACATCACACATCGTCGAAAAAGTGCAAAAATTTGTACTGCAAGATACCCGTTTGAAGAAAAATCAATTATCTGCATTAGTTGGAGTATCAGACACCACCATTTTGCGTATCCTACATGACCACCTGGATATGACAAAAGTCAATGCAAGATGGGTACCGAGAATGCTCACGCCGCTGCAGAAACAGCAGCGCGTCTGTGCGTCCAAACAATTTTTGGAGCTGTGTGGAGACAAACCTGCACAGAGTTTGGAGCGGATTGTTACCCGAGATGAAACATGGGTTCATCACTTTGAGCCTGAGTCCAAACAGGGGTCCATGCAATGGCATAAAAAGGGGACACCACCGCCAAAGAAATTCAAAGTGTCAGAATCGGCTGGAAAGTTGTTGGCTACTGTTTTTTTGGGATAGTGAGGGGACATTAGTGGTTGATTACAAAGAAACAGGTAGGAGCATAACCGGAGAATATTACGTAGCGATATTAGAAGAATTAAAGGAGACCATCAAGGAAAAACGTCGAGGAAAATTGACCAAGGGTGTGTTGCTCTTGCAAGACAATGAGCCGATTCACAAGAGCAAAGTCGCAATGGCTGCTCTGCACAAGCACGGCTTTCAATTAATAGTCCATCCACCCTACAGTCCAGACCTGGCACCTAGTGATTCTTATTTGTTCCCCAATTTAAAAAGACTTACGTGGAAGAAAGTTTTCCTACGACAATAAGGTAAAGGAGGCAATTTTGGCCCATTTTGAGGCGAACGATAAAAAATATATTTATGATGGTTTAGACAAATTAATTCATAGATCTAATAAATGTATTGTGCTTAAGGGTGATTATATTGAAAAGGAAAAATAGATTTATTGTTTTATTTTATTTAAAACCCTTTCATTCCACGAACTTCTGGACCTCCCCCTCGTAATAATAAATACAAACGTTAAAAGAAAAATAAAATGTATCGACGGGTTCAGGATCAATAATTTAGAAATAATCAGCTGTTTCTCTTAAACACAAAGATAACGTATGCACATAGTAAGAAGAAAGGAATTGCATTAAGATACAACAGTATTAGAGAATGAGCTCTTAAACATTTCTAGGCTGTAACCTGGAAACTTCAAGTTAACATTATGAACATCTGTTCTAAAGATTATCATATAGTGGTCGTAGCAAGCTTTTTATAAATAGTGAATTTGTAATAACAAAAAAAAAATAGTAGGAAAGTACTCGGTTCTAAGCCACATGCAGATCCCATCTATCCTTTCCAGTTTGAGATATTTTTCTAAATTGCGAATGCTGTTAATAAATTTAAGCTAGAATTTTGCAGTCCCTGAATCCCGCTTCCGAATTTACCACTACTATCCAAGCAGTTGTACTAAACATTCACGTAAAAATTAAGTCTTGATAAAAGTAGTTACTCAGCTAGTGCTTTCTTTAAATTTACATGTAAACAATCTTTGTTGCCATATAACATCTGCAGATCACAGGAACCAAGTCTCAATACATAAGATGTATGTTGTTTGAAACGGAGTTTCGTATGTAAATAATGTAATGTAATCATTAACTTAAAGAACTCATGAAAAACATTGCATAGAAAGCAATACGAAATTCGGTATTGGTGGGATCATTAGCGGGAAAACAATCTGAGGACAGAAAACGCTAATAAACGAGGAACTATTTTTGTCTACTCGACGTCATCGAGCGTCATTCTCTATCTCTCTATTAATTCCCTCTTAACATAGACTATATTACCGTTGTTCTAAACGCACAGCCAAACGCGCGTTTTTTGGCGCTATCTAGTGTCAAGATTATACAACTTCTCAACCCTTTCCCGAGAAATTCATGGACCGTTTAAATAGAGAAGACGCGCATTAGGTAGTTACACGTGTGAATGATCCCTCAGACTTATCATGATGCATTCAGAAAACTAGCTACACCCAAAAATATAACGATGCTAATATACATCGCGTTGCTGGGATCATTCACGGGAAAGCTAATGTGAGGAGAGAAAATGCTAACACGTGGGCATATTTCGGCTGGCCCGGTATCATCAGCACTATATACAATATAGGACCAAGAATACTGCCCTGAGGGACGTCAGATGCAATTGGAAGTGATTACATGACACTATTAGCCTGGTCCTATTTAATAAGTACAAAGAGTAGAATAATATGGAAATTGAGTAATCTAATAAAATCAAGGCAATAACTTGCTTATTGCTTATCTACAACGTGAGGCAATCAAGACATCAAACATTATACACATAGTCAGCAAACAAGTAACAAATTAAATAGTAGAAATAGTTGATAAGTACTTAACAAAACTATACATAATGCTGCAATCACGTAATAAACACTAGAAATCCAATACCATCCATTCAGTAAAAAAAAGAGAACAAATTAACAAAAACATGTGCAAAAAGCTTGTTCACTTTTGAGCTAGTTTATTTTATATTATATTATATTTATTTATTAGTTAAATACATAAAACTATAACTATCTAAGCTTAATACTGAGTATTAGATCATCTAATCAAGATAACTTCCAGCATCCGGGTCTCCATACTGTATATCAATTTGGTCAATGTTGAAATAGGAATACCATTCCAACACCACATTATCGCAGAATTTAGTTCTTTCACTTTGAAATTTTATTGAGTGTAGAAATAAATTGAGCGTCTTACTTCATTAATACCCAACTCCCCCTCCCATAACTTACATAAAATACAAAAGAAAAAAAATGAATGCGCCCATCAGGTACTGCTCTTGCAAACATTTCAAAACAAACTGCTCCGCCTTTGTCCAAACGGTAAATACTGTTGTTACGTGCATGATTAGACGTCTGCGAACATTCAGCGGTCCAATCCCAAAGGGAAATTGTCGGAGTGTAGGGAGCGTTTTCGTTGCGCAACGAAAAGGCGACTTTTCTTTTTTCGGTTCTTTCCTCGAGCTGGAGAAGGCCCACCGCGATTACGAATACGGCAAAGTGCGGACGCGGGGCCCTCTCGGCACTCGAAGAACAAAAATACCGGCTAAGTAACGTTGCGAGGGCCGGAGGCAGAGCGACAAACGCGAAGTACGTGCGTCAATATTAACTCGAGCCGCTTCCGCGGATGATGTGTAGCCGCGCAAAGCAAATAAAAGCGAGCGCAGATACACGATTTGCTCATTTTATACGGCGTGCGCGTTTGGAGAAACTATGCACGTGTGCATTTAAAGCATTGGTTATTTCGTATAAATGAGTTCGGGCGGGCGTAACGAACCCTGTAGGCATTCTTACGCTGTGTACCTTATGCGAGGATGTTTATCTTTTGACGTTAGTCGGCACAGTACTAAGTTTTACGGTAAAGTCACTGCATTTAAGGATTACGTAAGATATTCCGTTTGATTTTATTTTATACAGAATGACGATTTAAGAATTTTCAACGCTTATATCTTAAGAATTAAAGAGCTTACAAAAGTATAGCATTTAGTCACTTGAATACTTCAATACCTTTTATAATTCATATTTAAAAGAATTTAATTAAAAAGAAATTCGTTAAAAATTGAAGGTATTCAATAATGAATTTCGCGGTAGCCTTCTTTACTTAATATACCGTCATTTTTCACAATGTCCCCTACACTAGTGCTAGCAAAACAGCCCCAAATGATGATAGAACCTCCGCCATGCTTCACGGTAACAGCAATACACTCTTCTCTGGCACGCTCACCCACAGATCTTCTTACGAATATGCGCCTTCGGGTTCCGAACAGCTCAAATTTGGACTCATCCGTCCATAGGACGTTGTTCCACTCTTCTATGGTCCAGTGTTGGTGTTCACGAGCCCATTTAAGTCGCTTTTTGTTGTTTTGTTTGCGTAGTAATGGCTTTTTCATCGCAATACGTCCATGGAGCCCGGCTTTCTGTAGGCGACGTTTTAGGTTAAGTTAGCGTAGGTTAAGTTAGTTAGGTTTGCGTTCATATTGAACAGTTAAGTTGAGGACATCCGGTGTAGTGCCTCTGGCGGAGCACCGGAGCTAGGACACTTGTTGTCAATTAGTTAAGTTATTATTAAATAAAGTGTAGGCGACGTTTGACTGTAGAAACACTGACTAGTTTTTGGCGACCAACATTTAATTCTGCAGTGATTTCCGGGGCTGTTTTGCGTCTATTTAACTTGCTGGTAACCACTATTCTGCGATCATCTGCACATGTTGTCGCTAATGGCCCTCCACTCCGTCTCTTATTAAGAAAACTGCCGGTTTCCCGATATTTTTTTACTTTATAGTCAACCGTAGCGTGGTATAATTTCATTTTTTTGGCAATTTGTCGATGACTCATGCCACTTTTATGGTAAGCTATTATAAGCGCACGTGTTTCCGTACTAATTTCTCTTCGCGGATGCATTTTAAAAAATTGTCACACGATATTTTGCTCACGACGTGAATAGAGTAAATACCACTCTGCAACTGACCATAGGTTACAGATTTAACTATAATCTTCTAGGAAGGTAATTTAAACATTATTACCTACAATCTAACAGATGACTAAATTTACCCAGTAAATTCAGAGGGATTGTTATTGTAATTGCACCGCAATAAACAGTTTATGGTAATCCGACCAAGTGCAGGTAAATGATAGTGAACCTTATGCGATATAATGGGTGTTTATCTTACTGAACTACATTTTAAATACGTATTTCATTTTATTATAATGTTTTTTTTGGTAAACGTAATACTATATGAATAATCCATGAAAACAGGGGTGCCTAAACACTTTTGAGCGATAGTGTATATACGTGCTGCGATCCAAATAGAGGATTAATTTGATGTTCATGCTTGTATAGTGTGCAGCTTATTGTGATACTTCATTGTCGTGGCTGTCCTTTTCTTGGAAATAATAATATATGAATATTCTCGATAAGTATCATGGCATGCTTGAATAATTGTCTAGTAAACTACTTCGACTTCCTCTGATTATTGAGATAAAATAATTCAATGACTGACATTAAATAGATAGCATTTCTATAAAATTTTTAACGCTGCATCTGTTATTTGATCTCTTTGGTAAGATGGCTCAGATTTTGAAGCGCTAAGGGATGCGACTCGATTTACACCATTTAAGTTTTTCTTTCATATTGTAAAAAATGGTTTTGATAACTAACATAAACACGCATTACACCTTTGGTACCCTCTTGGAAATATTCGGTTTAGAGCCCTGCTCTCCTTACAGCTACAGAATCATAGTAAAATAGTTACAGCATGCATCATACAATTACTATAAATACCACTAATCAAACTTATACAAGACCTATTGAAGTTAGACCCATCACTAGCAATGGCTCGGTTATATTTCTCGACATAGTAACACATGGGCTGAAAATTCCCGGCCCTAACAAAGAAAACACGTTTTTTTTTGGTTCAAAATTAGCTCTATTCATCAACGTAATCTCCATCAAGAGCAATGCAATCATTCCAGCGCCGCTCTAACATTTCAATACCACTTTTGTAGAACGATTTATCTTTTGCCTCAAAATAGGCCTCAGTTTCAGCGATAATTTCTTTATTTGTGCGAAATTTCTTACCGGCGAACGTCTTTTTGAGGTCTGCGAGCAGCCAGTAGTCGCTGGGAGCCGAATCTGGCGAATGCGGTGGATGTGGGAGCAATTCGAAGTTCAATTCATCTAGTTTTGCTATTGTTTTGATTCACTTGTGACACGGTGCGTTGTCTTGATGAAACAAAATGTTTTTGTTTGACATATGCGGTCGTTTCTTTGCAATTTCGGCCTTCAAACGCTCCAATAACGCTATATAATATTCACTCTTGACGGTATTCCCTTTCTCAATATAGTCGATGAATATTACACCACGCACATCCCAAAATACCGAAGCCATAACCTTTCCAGTCGATTGTTGTGCTTTCGGGCGCTTTGGACGAGGTTCACCAGTTGCTGTCCACTCAGATGACGATCGTTTTGATTCCGGAGTGAAGTGATGGATCCATGTTTCATCCATTGTCACATATCGACGCAAAAACTCCGGTTTGTTACGTTTAAACATGGCCAAACACTGCTCAGAATCATCAACACGTTCTTGTTTTTGGTCAACAGTGAGCAAACGCGGCATCCACTTTGAACAGAACTTTCTCATACTCGAATGCTCATGCAATATAAAGCCAATACGTTCTTTTGATAACTTTACGATGTCATCTAACTCACGAAACTTCACTTTTCGATCATTCAAAACGATTTTGTGGATTTTTTTGATGTTTTCTGGTGTTACCGCCTCATTTGGACGTCCACTGCGTTCTGCATCATCGGTGTATCTACGACCACGTTTGAAGTCAGCAAACCAACGTTTTATTGTTGTTTCTGATGGAGCGGAGTTCCCATGACACTTTTCAAGTCATTGCTTCGCTTGAACGGTATTTTTCCCATCAAGAAGCCGTGTAAAATTAAAACACGAAATTGTTTTTGATCCATTGTATTGAAAATAACAGAAGTAGCACAATAACTCACGAACTAATGAATAGAATATCATGAAATTTTAAGAGCTGTCTTTTGAAGGTTAGTACTAACTGAGAGAAAGGTGACTGCAATAAAACTAGCGTCATCTATGTGTTTGGCCTGGGACTTTTCAGCCCATGTGTTAGGATATATCGATTGGAATTTTATTGACAGCGAAATCTGCACAGATTCTATACTTTATAACTTGTTTTCTGGCAATTTCTGGATGGCCTAGTTCTACTGGTAAGTCTTCTTGGCTTGATATGGACTTGAAAAAGATAAAGGAATGATTACATTGTCCCCCTAATACTAATTTTTTTTGGCAGTGAACGATCCCATGCGTTTATAAGCTATTTCAACTTGTTATAACCGCAAGAGCCTTGAGGTGTAGTTGTTTCGTCTTATAGGGTGTGATAAGACGGAACAACTACACCGATAAGAATGAAAAAATTACACTCATTCTATTTGGTTGCACCTACTGGTCGTTTGGTTTGGAACGCACGATATTTGAGTTACCAAGTTCACGTTCCGTACGCCGGATCGGTTTAAGGTCAACGTCCTTGAGCAAAGGGCATCATATACTAACTATAGAAAATGTTATCGTAAACTCAATTCTATTACAAAACGTAAGTGCAGTGAGTCCGCATTAGTTAGCGCTACTAAAGAATAAAGTGCAGCTCGGTAAATTATTAACAAACATAGACCTAAAAGTGACCCAGTAACTCAGATTTTCCCGATGTGTTTAATAAGGAGTTTACCAGTGTTTTAAATAATCCAATTCGATTACACGTACTAGTAAAATTATTGATGATTACTTGCAGGTAGCTACATTTAACCAGATAAAAGATATAGTTACCTTAAAAACAACAAAACTTATAATCTTTATGGTTTAAAATTCCTTGTAGAAAGAATTCTTAATCTTATATTGATTCCATTTATTAAACTTTTGAATCTATGCGCTAAGAATGACTGTTATTCTAATTGTGTAAAAAACTCCAAGTAATTATTGACCAACTTCTGTGACTCCGTTTCAAAAATCTTTGAAAAGACCATAAGAAATCAATTAGCAATAGGAAATAACTGGAATAAAATAACCTCTGTAGTCAATCGCAAATGGCTTTAAGCAAGGCATGCCTACCAAAAAGCTTTAGAAAAGCTTCAACGAGGGTAACGAGCACTACAGCGCTTTGGTATGTGAGCTTAGCCAAGCTTTTGATTGTGATAAATTAAATTACTACGGTGTTAGTAATAGTGCTAATCTTATTCAACTGATAGATGTCAATATGTATTAGTATTGTAGGTGGATTGACTACTAATTCTCTAGCGATTTCAAACAGGATCTACATTAGGTCCTATAGCCTTTGTTAGTATGTATTAATGATATGCTCTACTGTAGTTTGCAGATGATACAACCGTAGACTATGGAGTAGAAACAGAGAGTATAGCTTTCGATAAAATAGAAAATTACAAGTCCTCACTAAAAGATTGGCTCAATACAAACAGACCTACACTAAATAACAATAACACATAGTGTATAACATTCCCCTTAAGCAAAACTAAGCTAGAATCTGATCCTGTAAAACTCTGGGTTTCATGGGTGACAGTAGATTAACTTGGTTGGTGCTGATTGATTATGTTGCAAACAAATTAGATCAAGATGGCATACTTTGCCGTGATACGTTTTGTACAGACGTATGGTATCTTCTTGTACCCATGCTACGAGATTGTTTGGTACACAGCGGAATATTTTCATAACCTTTAATGGGATCTCATTCCGACATTCTAACCTTCCAATCGAAATACGTTCTGCAGCTATATACTTTCTGCAATTTGCTTTGGAGTATAGAAAAATTATTATAATTTTTACACCACGCTAAAGGACCAAGTAAGATCCCTCAGAATTTATTGTTCGTTTTAAAATCTTACTTTAAGCTAATTTTCACGAAATAATAGCTTATTGTCTTATTTATCAAAACCTTGCATTCTCAAAAGAAGATAACGTTACGGGTTATATAACGAAATATGGTTGTGTGACTACATATATCATAATAGATCGCCTGTTATAACATTCTAAGGAAAAGATCTACTGAAGCCGATATTGTGTCCATTTTAGGTTATGTTTATATGTTTGTAGTAGAGGGTGACACGAGCAGTTTGTTGTTGATTAAATGAATGTGTTAAAGGGAAACTTCGTGCTGTTGATATTATAAAATTTTCAGCGTTACAAATAAATATTAATTGATTGAGTTAAACCGTCAACAAGCATTCTTATCATAACTGTAAATCTTAGCAAGCTTCGTTAAAAGAACCGATATTTACGCAATCTCGCTCTGTTTCTCTAAATTCGAACTTCCTTCAAGTATACTCTCGTTTACACAATACGATCACGTGTCAGCTGTTTTAGACATTACCGCTAGATTTAGGCGATAGGATGCAATCTTCTTTCTTTGAAAAAGGAAAACATTTATCCAAACAACGTGCTGAAATGTTTAGATTACCTAAGAATTTGACAAAATAACGGAAGTAAACAATCGTGTACGACCAGCTTCGTCTTTCCCAGCCTGAAAAAAAGTCGATGTCGTCATCATACAACACATGGACCATAAACACTTTATAGCGCCACAGATTTTACATCGTGGTATATCTAGAATAAATCGTTTCTAATAAAAGAAAACACATTTGCTGTTTTTATATATTTATTATTTTTTGAAGAAAAAAAATTGATGAAATCGATGACATATTAGCCAGTATCTGGAAGCTGTGTGTATATGCATGTCCATACTGGATGAATGTTTTAACTTACCTTCACAAATATAGCGATATATCTTAAAATTATAAACTATTATTATATGCAGAATTTACTACTTTCATATGTGTACATTATATGTAAACCTTCTAACACATGGGCTGGAAAGTCCCAGGCCTAACACATAGATGACGGTAGTTTTATTGCAATCACCTTTCTCCCAGTTAATACTAACCTTCAAAAGACAGCTGTTAAAATTTCATGATATTCTATTCATTAGTTTGTGAGTTATTGTGGTAAGAGTCACGCTATTTTTGTTATTTTCAAAGCTATGAATCAAAAACAATTTCGTATTTTAATTTTACACTGCTTCTTGATGGGAAAAAATACTTGAAATGTTTTATGGGGACTCCGCTCCATCAGAAACAACAATAAAACGTTGGTTTGCTGACTTCAAACGTGGTCGTAGAGACACCGATGATGCAGAACGCAGTGGACGTCCAAATGAGGCGGTAACACCAGAAAACATTAAAAAAATCCACAAAATCGTTTTGAATGATCGAAAAGTGAAGTTGCGTGAGTTAGCTGACATCGTAAAGATATCAAAAGAACGTATTGGCTTTATATTGCATGAGCATTTGACTATGAGAAAGCTCTGTTCAAAGTGGGTGCCGCGTTTGCTCAGTGCTGACCAAAAATAAGAACGTGTTGATGATTCTGAGCAGTGTTTGGCCATGTTTAAACGTAACAAATCGGAATTTTTGCGTTGATATGTAACAATGGATGAAACATGGATCCATCACTTCACAACGGAATCAAAACTGCGTGAAAAAAGCAACTGGTGAACTTCGTCCAAAGCGCTCGAAAGCACAACAATCGGCTGGAAAGGTTACGGCCTCGGTATTTTGGGATGTGCGTGGTGTAATAATCATCGACTATCTTGAGAAAGGAAATACCATCAACAGTGAATATTATATAGCGTTATTGAAGCGTTTAAAGGCTGAAATTGCAAAGAAACGACCGCATATGGCAAAGAAAAAAATGTTGTTTCATCAAGACAACGCACCGTGTCACAAGTTAATCAAAACAATGGCAAAACTACATGAATTGAACTTCGAATTGCTCCCACATTCACCGTATTCGCCAGATTTGGCTCCCTGTGACTACCGGCTGTTCGCAGACCTCAAAAAAACGCTCGCCGGTAAGAAATTTCGCACGAATGAAGAGGTTATCGCTGAAACTGAGGCCTATTTTGAGCCAAAAGATAAATCGTTCTACAAAAGTGGTATTGAAATGTTAGAGCGGCGCTGGAATGATTGTGTTGCTCTTGATGGAGATTACGTTGATGAATAAAGCTAATTTTGAACCAAAAAAACCGTGTTTTCTTTGTCAGGTCCGGGACTTTTCAGCCCATGTGTTATTTATACTTCGACCTATAAGCATACAGCGGAGCGACGGTAGGCTCTATTTACAATGATTCATAATAAGTCGGGGCGTTATACAAGCCGAGTGTTATTATGAATATGCCGTAGTTACACATCAGTACAAATTTTAAAATGCTTCACTCTGTTTAACATTTGAACGATAATTTGATACCTAAAGCAATATACCTATGTCATGGAAATGTGTCCAAACAAAATTTATTTGCATTAATTACTAAAACATATTGTAAGTTGATTTGTAAATTGAATTCGTTTGCTAGTTAGTACGTCTTTAACTAGAGAAAAACTTCTTTCTACATCCCAACGTACGAGAAGTGCAATATTTAAAGTATTTATTACTGTTAATATACGTTTCATTGTCTTCGGAACATACCCTTTTTAGAATATTTAAATCCGAATTGGGGTTAAAAACTGTGTAAATATTTTTACCTAAACCTATTTGTACAGGTTTCTTAACTTCTAAGTTATAATCTAAGAAACCTGTGCAAATAGCCGCACAAGAAACTCATAGGTGTTTTTCTTTATCGCTCGAATTTGGTCAACAAAAAAATCATTTTGTTTTGTTGTTCTTTTGTTGACCGGAGTTATACCAACAGATCTAAAGGACTACTAAGCTATTATTATTAATACATTGCCCAAATTTAGACGCATTTCATTAGTTTTACTACAAAAATATATTATTGGTTCTTATCACATATGTTGCTATAAAGCAAAGGCATTCTTTACAATATAATCTTTTAAATCATCTATTTCTATAGTATCTCGGACTTTCGCGGCCGTTTGTCATAGTCGTAACGGTTGTCGGGGTTCGCCGTGTCAAATGTGGTTCGCATTTTCAGTGATACAGTAGCTTTGAAAGTACGAATCACAGTTTTTCGCGAAACGTCAGGAACAAAAAACCTAGTGACACGGCGAAACCCTACAACCGTTACGACTGCCATCTATTCTGTCTTTAATTTTATTTTGTCTTGTCCAAGATGCTGTAAATTTTTGCCAATATCATCCTTACAATTACCCAAATTAGAAGTGTCAAACACAAATGCTTTCTATATTTCTACAGACAATATCCTAATATATTATTTTTTAATGTTTGGGTATAGACATTTAAAATTTTGTTCACCAATACTGTAGCACGCATACGTAATTATTAAAAATCTAATCGTACATCTACATCTGTGGTAAATATA
This sequence comes from Trypoxylus dichotomus, assembly GCA_023509865.1. Taxonomy (NCBI): domain Eukaryota; kingdom Metazoa; phylum Arthropoda; class Insecta; order Coleoptera; family Scarabaeidae; genus Trypoxylus; species Trypoxylus dichotomus. Next base: position 46,323,045 of record CM042081.1, read on the forward strand.
GCTCGTATCAGTCCTTGCAAGAAGGAAATTGATTTTGAAAAATAAAGGGCATTTTTCATCAACATTATTTGGCGAGTATATTTATGGAGAGCAATTTCTTAAGACCACGCATATCCCTAACCACTTTTTCCGATATACTTAGTTCACTACTATTGTTATCCATTTGCATGGCCTCAGGAGGGTTTCGTGTTTGCCACATCTAATAATAATAATGGCATTAGAAGAATTGTTTTTCTAATGTAGGTTAAAGAAGATCTGTGGAAGATTCCAAACATTTTTTTAGTATATTATAGAGAAGGACTAAAAAGGACACAAAATTTCGGAATATTATGTTACAGAAATTACTCTTCTGTATAGTGGCGACGTATATTAGAAGGTGCGATGATGTATTTTTAGTGTATTAATATTAAAACTTGTCAGTTGAGTACAACCAGTCAAAATAATTTACGATTCACAAATATCGCAGTAAATTCCACCCCACACAAATTTATAATTTATTCTAAATGCAGCGATTTAAGTGTACCTGAACTCTCATTAACAACCGTTTTACCGATAGTCAGTAACACCGCTGCGTAAAGCTGGAGTTTACTGTGGTACCCGTGAATTATACGATCACACAGTCCTTGTAATCGTTGAAATTTAAGGCTTCTCACTATGAAACGTAAAATGTTTGAATCCACCCTTAATTGAATTGCCCTTAACGCTTAAGATGAGGGTGCATTATGAATTACATTTTTAACCACTTGACTATGTAAGCTCTATAATAATAAGGCAGCTGTCGAACAATAACATCGATATTTTAAAAATACCTCTAAACGGCATAACTAATTGGATACAATCTATTTTAACTGTAATACATATTTTTGGCAAGCGATATATCGCTCTGTTTATGGTACTATGTATATAAATGTTACGGACAAAGCTAGCACTCTTTGTCTTTTTCTTTTCGATAGTGTCTGAAACATTCTAAAGATGATACAATTATAATAATAAGTATAGTATTTATGACAAGTTTTATGAAATAGAATAAGCTACTTTATTGCACAACTTGACTTGTATGTATATTCGATTATTGCAATGGCCAGTATTTAAGCTAGTAAAATATAAATGCATTTCGACTCTATCTGCGCATTAACATGAAATAAATCCAATTGCCTTCTATTTGACCACTGCAAAACGTATAGAAGGATATAAACGTGATTACTATTTATTGTATTTGACTTAGTCGATTCTACAAGGTTTAGAAAGGATACATTCATAGATTATGGTGTAATGAAAATAAAATCTTCATAATATTGTTCCTAAATAAACAGGTTACTGTGGCCTTTGTTGATAAAAAAATAGTTTTACATTGTAATAAATGAAACATGTGAATTTTCAGTTTGATTGTAATTTAACATGTTTCAGTTTATACAGGAACAAATCGGTTACTTTAGCTGTTTACTTGTTTGATTAACCAAATTATTCTAGTTGAGTAATGATGTACATATGTCTTAAGCATGTTCTCCGTATTCACGTAGAAATAATCTTTCACAACATGTTCAAAAATAATGTTTTTCGAACATACTATGCCATTGAACGTTTAACAATAGATTCAACTATAATTCCTTCCATATCGACGTGTGGTAAAATGGTAAAGTCACATCTAACTACTTAGTAAAACTAGGCGTACATTCCCTAATATGTTTATTTTCATTGTAAACTCGCATAATCAAAGGACATTTCCTTAGTTACAATTTATATTGCAAATTCTATTGTAAACCTAAATAAAAGTATGGCTAAAATATTAAAAAATATCTACTTACAACGTTATGTACTTACATGGTATTGCATCTACTTGGTAGTAAAATATTCACGTAAACTTTTTGTGCTTGAATCAAGTTATTTTGAATTTAATTTAATGAAATTGACGAAAATTATTCAGTCGCTATCGTCTATCTCAAATACGCTATGTTTTCAGGAGGAATATGTTGTTACAGGCTTCCACGTTGCTGTGAGAAATGCTTCTCACAGTAGCTTTACAATATGCAGCAGCCCAGAAGAAGGTCCATGTAACTGAAGGAGAAATATCAGCCGGTTCATGCAACTGCAACGCGGTTTCAGCCCGGAAACCTAAATTCTTTTGGTTGTACTTTTGGAAATTTAGAAATACTCTTTTTTCATAAAAATGTATCCTTGATACTAAGGATATTTATATATTCGCTTTAAATGACAGGAAAAGAATTCACCACGTATTAGTGGAGATTAAGGAGCAGCTTAGTTAGAATAAACGTTAATGTGTGATCTATACGTTTGGGCAGCCTTGTGCAAACACTACTTGTTTACATAGATATTGAGGAATAATTTTCCAAAAATTCCCTAACTTTTAAGAGTTTACCTCATCAGTTTTTAATGTTTCAAATGAAAAAAATCTAAAAGTTATGGAATAGCAAACACTGTGTTATTCTTTGGTCATTTACTATAAAGTATAGATTAAGTTCTTGCTGTTTAGTCACGTTATAGATGAAAAATATATGGTAGTAAACAGAATCTAACCATCATTTTCAAGCAAATTGATATAGTATATTAAAATATCTATAAATTAGCTTCTGGCAAAATGATGTATATATTTAAATTTTACTAAATATCATTTGCATTGAGCACATATAGTATTTCAGAGTTACTCCAAATATATCAGTAGAAATATAAGAAATTATTAAGATATTTTAGAATATGTACGTAAGCCATGTCTACAAGCAATATACCTGGAAAAAAAATATGTCAATTGCAATTTAGAAGACAATTTAGAGACATAAAGAACAATAAAGATTGAAGTAAAGGTGATACATTTATTAAATTTCGTCCATCATTTGACCCCATCACAGAATATTTATGGAGTTTGAAATGTTTAGAAGCAATCTCCCAATAGACGAAGAAATAATACCAACATTTGGCCATCATTCCACAAGGATGTTTATTACAAGAAAGCTAGTAAGGTTCGGTTATAAATTATTACACCTTACACCAAGTTTTTGAGGCCTCTTGATATACATAAGTCTATAAGCAATATAATTGGGAAAGAAATATGTCTATTGCAAATTAGAAAACAATTTAGAGACGTAAAGAACAATGAAGATTTAATTAAAAGTGATAAATTTACTGAATTCCGTCCATGGTTTAACGCTATCAGTAGAAAATTTCTGCTGTCTGGAAATTTTAGACAACTCAGACATAAAGAACAATGAAAATTGAAGGAAAATTGATAAATTTATCAAATTTCCTCCATTATTAGACGCTATCAACAGAAAATTTATGCAGTTTGAAATGTTTAGAAGCAATCTCCCAATAGACGAAGAAATAACACTAAAATTTGGTCATCATTCCACAAGGATGTTGTATAAGATTCGGCCACAAATTATTGCTCCTTACACCAAGTTTTTGAGACTAGGTAGAGTAGGAATAAGAATTTGTTTATTGCAAATTATCTTCTTTTCTTTTTTGGGAAAACAAAACCATTGTAGAATTCGCAAAAAAGACGATGACAGTGAAGCTTCCAACCTATTTTTAATAATTTGACTCTCAGGTGCGGCACGAAATTGAGGCATTAATTAAAGTTCTAGTCGGATTATTTCCCATATTATTTCGGCTAATTCCAACGCTTCAATTAATAGGCCATCGTTAAGAGTATCATGAACATGGTAAAGCATGGAATATTGGGGTTATAGGCTATAAATCTTAAGTCTTTTGACATAATGGAATAACAATATAGAAATTGTGAATCATGAGGATACAAAAAGGTAACATGCGTTTAGATAAAATTTACCTTACAAATTTTAATTATGTTTTAGGTTGTTACCGAAATTCTTAATCCGAATTAACATGAATGATATGAGAAATACTTTGACAAATTGACAACTAGTAAGTCACAAAATCAAAAGTTTTTATTAGAATGGACTATTAATAGTAACATTTATTTGAACACTTTTTATAAGAAAACTATAATTAAGAAAAAAATTGAGTAAGTTTACTTAAAATACGAATATATTGCTGTATATATTAAGATGATGAGGTATAAAAATAACATAGCATAGAGATATTAAACCGAACTGTCCTCTAATAAAAAAAAAATTAATGCGAACAAACTAATCTCTAAACTTAGTTATTTTGGCAAGCGTAACGGTTATAAAACATTTGCTAGGGAAATATGAACTAAGTAAGCAACGTATTTCACGCAGCATCTTTACACTGCCACTCGGGAAATTATACATGAATTATATTCAATGCAAATCCTAAATGAATGAAACAGAAATTACACCAGATTTTGCTAATCGTAAAAAAAGGAAGCTTTCCATTTTTTTTTGAGAGCAATTGAATTATACGGACCCAGATACACGTCTGGTGAAATTTCTAAAGCCTACGATTACGTTTAGATATTGCAGGGAACTAAAAATAGAAAACTGGAGCGCGCCTAAAAATGTTAAAATACAGATTCCGATGAATTCAGGTTTAACACTAGAATTTCCTGTATACGAATAGCGTATCGTTTTCTTCTAATTTACAATCTTCTCGTGTAAAAATGATGCTGAATATAAGATACTATGGATAAATAGCTTACGAGAAATCTAACATTATACAGCGAGATAAGAAGTACTCATCAATAATCACCGAAGAACACTATGTAATTGTTGAGAGATCAAAATTATTACAAGCAAACACTATCCTAACGATAAGATTAGAAGTAAAAGTTAATGAGGTAAAAGGTATTCGTTCTACCAGCACTACGTATCGTATGGAAGATATCACCCAGGACAACACAGAGAATTTACCAAACGTACAATGTGGAACCTATAACACTGGTGACTTGGAAACTGGCAATTGAACGTTCGTAGAGCTTTAAACGGACAGATGGTAGAGAGTTCGTAGTGGTGGGGTTTAAACCGCACAGCTGTATCCCGACATACACGCTTCTAATATTAGAGGATCGTCCAGATCGCAGTTTTTTCTACCGTTAAACGTGGAATACAGAGTTCCCTCTTCTTCTTCAAGTAGGGTATCGATTCTTGTTCGAGCATCATCGAACGTTTCGATGAAATCTGAACGTTTAAGGGCATACAATTCTCACCCGCCAAGCGATTACCTATATTTAGTAACGCGGATCGGAGGAAATGGTTCGCTTACGTGTAAAAAAAATGCAAGAAAGCGCCTTCACTTTTTCAATCTTATTTTATCGACTTTACGAGGCTAAATATTTGCCTTAGATTCGTAAAGGGTATGAGGATGAAGATTGGAATTTTTTTTCGCGCATTTTCACTTGTAGTAGTGAGTGGTTCGGTTATGAACTTCGCTATAAAACTTCTTAATATAGCGACGTGACTAAGGATTGCCGGTAAAGACCGGGATTATTTTAGACGTCCCGCTTATTTCCAATACCACTTAATAACCTGCGGTGTTAACGAATACATAGACGCTTTCGCTTATTTCGCCAACTTTTCTGTAAAGCGGTAAAACGTGAAACGCGGTTAATTTTACATGGTTATTGAAAACTATGAATAATTTATTGCCCGGACAGACTTAATGGCTTCATTTCAAGGTTTAACTCGACCGTTACCACTTATTATTTAAAGAAAGCGCGTTCAAAATAACTCCGTCATATATTACGTACCTATTTGTCTCAAACATATGAATTACTAACAGATGCGATTCAAAAAAAACGAAAATGCTAATATATGTTTTAATTTTTAAAGAGACCTCTATTAGACGTTTAATATAACAAGCTAATTTCGAGGTCTTTATTATTAAAAATCATTTTAAACTTGAGGAAATTTATGCAGAAGCTGCAGGAGATTTCCGTGTTCCATCCCATGTGAAATTGACACGTGATTTGAGGTTACAAATTCTTTGCCTATGTACGAATGTCTAGAACCTGCGGCGTCAGCAGAGTGTTAGCACATCTCACAAAAGTACAGAAACAACGATTTGATAATCGGATTATTTCGCGAAAAGAAAACATCGATTAGGCGGCTGGATCATAGGATTCCGTGTTTCTACGATTCCTAGCTCTAGTTAAAAAACACACCGATTTACCGTATCTTTAAATGCTTCGGATTCTGAAATGAATTGCCTGGAATGTGATGAGAAACTATAATTTTCGAAATAGCTACATTTAATGTAGTGTAACAATACAGAGATATAAAAAATAATGAAGATTTAAATAGAAATGATATATTTAGCCAACTTTGTCCATTACTAGACGCTAACAACAGAAAATTTATTCAGTTTAGATTTTTCAGAAGTGACCATCAATGGACGCAGATATAGCTCCATGTTTTCGTAATCAATCCTCAAAAATGTTTGCGAGAGGAAAACCAGTAAGGTTTGGTTACAAAGTATGGTGCCTTGCATCAAGTGATGATATCTGCATCAATTTGCATCGTATGTAGACAGAAAGGATAAGATATACGTCAACACAGAATTAGGTTTATTAGGTTATTGGAATACCACAGAGTATATTTCAACAATTTTTTTACTAGTTGTGAACTGCAAATAGATTTAAAAGAAATGATATATTACATTGCAGGTACCATTAGAATGTTTTCTACCAACAGTAAAGTATCAGGCCAAACAACCAAAAGGAACGATATTACGATCGTAAAAGGTTAATTACAAGTGTTGCTGGTATGACAACCCTGTTGTTATTATAGGAATTTTTTTTTTTAAATGGAACCCATAACAGTTGTAAAATGTTAATATTGGAAGGAGAAATAAGAAATTCAGGTGTTACAATCAAACATAGTTGCAATTTACAACTTACCACGACACCGAATATTTAATATATATATACATTGTGTCTGCTGAGATATTACAATATATCTACACGACATTATGATATCTAGGTATTAAAAGTGATTTCATATTTAGTGGTGCTGTTGGTAGCACAATGCGCCATTAAGGCAGAGGTCCTAGGTTCAAATCCTACCGTAACTGATATTTTTTCAGGAATTTAAAACATTGGTTAGATGCAGGAAAGATAGTGACTTTGTAAATAGCTGAAAATTGCATCGTATTACTCATAGTAAAGAACTAGATTTCAGGTCGATTTAAAGGACTAGTATACGTTAGGTGTTACAAGTTTGACCTTATATGGAAGATCTTCTACTGCTAGTTTCCTGGGAGAAAGTAATACGCGATCAAATTATGCACCACAGTTTACATTGGCAGTAAATGTACCACTTGCATTCAAAATGTTCTTATTTGTTAACTCATCCTTAAAACCGCAATCGAAAAAGTATGGGTTAACCAAAGATTTACTTTATATGTGTTTGCAAACTCGAATTCACATAGCAAAATGCTCGTTTCAAATAATATTTAGTTTCAAATTAATAGTAGTTTCTTAACAATAAAATATTATTAAAATTGAAGTGATATGGTGTACTTACAAATAAAAATTAGTCAATACAAGAAATTTTTTCAACAAATCTAATTTCGTTGAATTAATTCAAGTATTTTTCTCAATGTATTAAAATTAACTTTGCTGAATCTAAGTTAATAAACTTAGATACTTTGTTAGAATTCCTTCTGTACATGTACTGCCTTTAAAAACAACTCTCATTGTAAACGATAATTTTTGCTTAAGGTTATAAATTTTGCAATGAAATCCTGGATAAAACGCTCTATTCTTTATCTTAAAAAGTGTATCACACTTTGCTCATTCACAAATGTGAGTGAATCAACACTTGGCAAAGGCAATAGTTGTTTGATGGTTCTAAAACTTAAATTTCACAAATTATGTGATACAATTCACAGCGATTACAATCCAGATATGAAACGTTTGTTAATACCTTCAGCATTTGTACATTTCTTTGAAATGCATAGGTATTATATAATAAAAAAAAACGTGTATGTTATACTATAAAACCGAATAAACCTCTTATTATTAATAGAAACATTTTCAAAATAAGGAAGTAGAAAAATTGAACAATTTGCCTTAGAATGTTTTTACTACATATACTACTTTAGGATTATGGTGAAAACGCATTTCTTTGGGGAAATATTTTTAGATTCTGCATTTCTTCAGCTTCAGCAATATTAAGTGTTAAATTTATCACTACATAGAGAGAATATTTGGAAATTAGTCAAGTTGCAAATGGTTAATTTTTATTGCATCTAATGAATTTTTTGGTATTGTTCACGTGCAATCTTTTTTTAACAGCACAAATTCCGAAAGGTATTCCCATACGAAGCAACAAATTTCTTACAAATATACATGTAACCATTTGTTTTTTTGCCATCTAAGATTTGACATTTGTTTTTAACTAATATAGGTACGCCAATGCCAAATATGAAACCCATTTTCCCTGTCACGTCACGCTTTTCTTCTACGGCATTTCTTGTTTGCCGATTTCAAAATTATTTAAAATCATTAGGTAAATACAGCGTACTCTAAATTGTAAGTTTAATCGACAGAGGAAAGGAAATTTTTCCACCTATTCACATCAAATTGAAATATGGACCAATATGTTAAAGCTCTAGATTTACAAGTGGACTGTTTCAAGTACGTATATCAAGAGTTTCCGCGACTAAGTTACGAAAAAAATAAAGTTGAAATATTTGACGCACCTCAAATTAGAACCTTGATGCCAGATCCAAATTTCATCAACCCTATGAACGAAGCTGAGAAATAAGTCTTCGCTTCATTCACTATGGTCGCGAATAATTTTTTTGGAAACAAGGAAGCCTCCAATGAAAGAGATCTAGTGAAATTATAGTTATCTAGAGTAGGTTGCTCGAAAATGTAGGTGCTGTAAGAAATGAACAAGGCGTCAGATTTCATCAAGTTTTAATGCTATGGTAACTCAGTACCAAGGAAGATGGGAGCCTCTTCTCTTCTCTTCTGTTGGAAGTCGACCACCATATGAGTGCTGGAGTGTTCAAAGTGATAGCCAAGCCAAAATACACAAGAGAAAGTACAGTAAATGAAAATATAGTCCCTGATTCTTATTTGTGCTCTTGTAATTTTTTAATGATTATTGTATTTAAATGAATAAACGAATTATTAAAATTTTATACTTTGTTTATATCTTATGACTTCATAAGTAACAAGTTAGCCGCATTGGTGATTCTTCAAGGAGGATAGTATGGTACAGAGTTAAATTTGATTTTTGGATACAGTACACTCAAATTAGTAAAAAGGAAGTACCATGTAGAACTCAGCAAAAATTGTGTTGGACAGAGATATTTGTAGGATATCCTTTGAACGTTTCAGTATACTAGAATTACACTGTAAAAGTAACATATAGACTATAAACGATAAAGTAAATAATGAAAAACTTCAGAAAAGTAAACTGTTTTCAGGAAAATACAAAGAATAAATTCTTCCTATTTTCAGGCATCTTGGAAATTCAGTTCCATTATACTAGAAAGAAAAAACTGAAAGATGTATAAATGCTGATAAAAAAAATTAAGGTTAAGTTAATTTTAAGTTCTCTCTTTTATAAATGCATTTCCCTAATATGTTGAATGAAATAGTTAGTTTACGAGATTGAAGATAAAGAATTCCATTTCATCTCGTAATTTTCGCTGTTGTTTTTGCATATTTTATTATTTTTTTTTTACAACGACGTGTTATAATCAATAACATTTCTCATGTAGTAATACCAGCTTTCAGAATTTATGGTTTATAAACTTTTCTAAAGTGTACCGTGTCGATAAATATTTAACATTCTATTTAAGGGATTTTATGTCTAAAATGTTAAAACGAATCTGTTCCCTTATCTTCATAAAATTAATTTTCCCTTTTTTTTTGCTTTCATGAAATTTTGACAACCATTTTTCATGAAAACAATTAACGATTTTTACCTTATACAAAAATATTAAAGCAGTGGTATCCTTGTTTCTATTATTTCATTATGGCTAAATTTAGATTGAAATTCGAGTTCATCTGTTGTATATCTTGCTAATTGTGCAATTAAATAATTTAAAGATAATGTTTATCAAGTACATTCTATACAATGAAATCAATTTTTGTATCAATTTTTTTTTTTTAATTACAAATATACATATGTACCTCGCTCTGTCGTTAATCGCATGCCTAAAGTTAAAACTGAATATGATACGATACGGTTTTGCGATAAAACATCACGAATAACGTTATAAACGCGAGCTCGTAACGGATTTTACGAAATACGAATATTAAAGATCTAATCACTAATTACGTTACGGAATAATCAGTGCAAGTGCGAATTTCGGAATGTACAATTATGGAAGGGCAGCACCTTTCGAGAATTCCCCCACATACTGAGAACGCGCCGACTTATTTGGGCGACGCCGTGCATCTGCGTCTCTGGCAGGACGCCATATATGAGGCACCCGTACTATTCATAGACTACGGCCCGTCGGCTATATAATAACCCGCCGCTTCTTCAAACCGCACTCACAGTGTAACTAGCGTGGCTGCTGAGTCCCTTCTGTTGGTCGTGTCGAAGTAGTTCCCAAACGAAAACAAATCAAACATGTGTGACGACGATGTTGCGGCGTTAGTCGTTGACAACGGCTCCGGTATGTGCAAGGCCGGCTTCGCCGGCGACGACGCTCCACGCGCCGTCTTCCCATCCATCGTGGGCCGCCCAAGACATCAGGGCGTCATGGTCGGTATGGGTCAAAAGGATTCCTACGTCGGTGACGAGGCCCAAAGCAAAAGAGGTATCCTCACATTGAAATACCCAATTGAACACGGCATCATCACCAACTGGGATGATATGGAGAAGATCTGGCATCACACCTTCTACAACGAACTCCGCGTCGCCCCAGAAGAACATCCGATCCTCCTTACCGAAGCTCCATTGAACCCCAAGGCCAACAGAGAAAAGATGACCCAAATCATGTTTGAGACTTTCAACGCCCCAGCCATGTATGTAGCCATCCAAGCCGTACTTTCCCTGTACGCTTCCGGTCGTACCACCGGTATCGTCTTGGACTCTGGCGATGGTGTCTCTCACACCGTACCAATCTATGAAGGTTACGCTCTTCCCCATGCCATCCTCCGTTTGGACTTGGCCGGTCGTGACTTGACCGACTACCTCATGAAGATCCTCACCGAACGTGGTTATTCATTCACGACCACCGCTGAACGTGAAATCGTACGCGATATCAAGGAGAAACTTTGCTATGTCGCCCTCGACTTCGAACAGGAAATGGCCACCGCCGCCGCCTCGACTTCCCTGGAAAAGAGCTACGAATTGCCTGATGGTCAGGTCATCACCATCGGTAACGAGAGATTCCGTTGCCCAGAAGCCCTCTTCCAACCATCCTTCTTGGGTATGGAATCGTGCGGTATCCATGAAACCGTCTACAATTCCATCATGAAGTGCGACGTCGACATCCGTAAGGACCTGTACGCTAACAATGTACTCTCCGGAGGCACCACGATGTACCCTGGTATTGCTGACCGTATGCAAAAGGAAATCACCGCCCTCGCCCCATCGACCATCAAGATCAAGATTATCGCTCCACCAGAAAGGAAATACTCCGTATGGATCGGTGGTTCCATCTTGGCTTCCCTCTCCACCTTCCAACAGATGTGGATCTCCAAACAAGAATACGATGAATCCGGCCCTGGAATTGTCCACCGCAAGTGCTTCTAAACATATTTATTTTTTTATTATTACTACTATTACTATTATTGTATTATTACATCAATGTTTGCGACAACAGTTGGACTGCCAGAAAGACTCTATTATTATACGTTTCAAATTTTTTTTTGTTATAACTATATGTCTGGTGAACTGTATTTCATTATAATTTAAAAAAAGAAACGCCTTATTTTTATTGTAGTCGAATAAATTATATAACTTTATTAGATTATGGTCGCATCACCAGAAGAGTCTTTTTTACATTTTATTTATTTATGTAATTATATGCTACGAGTCACGGTTACTTTTAAATATATGTTTTAATAAATAATTACATTGTAATTAAAATTAAAAAAAGAGAAAAATATAAGTTATTAATTGTTTTCACATTCGTTTTCTCTCTTCTGGTTGTGTTTCCATATAAGGCTAGTACCTTAAGCACCTCCTTCAACGCTCCTTGTCTATACAGTAGCATCGCAAACTATACATGAGTAAGACCGAGACGCCAACATAAAACAATCTTTATAAATAAGACTACCGATGGGGGCCGAAAAATACCAATTCCCTTGTTTGCTCGCCTTGAGTAGAAACGTACGAAGCAAGATGTGACCTCCTCTCAAATTACTGTGAGATTTACCATACCGTATGACTAATAATAGACACGTGTATGTGTCCATTGATGTACACAACCGAGAAGGCAAAGCATACCAGCTACATCGCCGCACGTATAGTGCCTTAAATGTAATGACGTCGGAACACGCTCGTTTTACACGAAAGCGATGAGATCTGGGAAACTATTTTAAGAGTTCGGGTCAGGAAATTCGAAATTTTTCGCTCGACGATATTAATAGTTTCATACACACGCGTCTTATATTTAGAAGTATGTTTGTATTTCGGCGTTAGAGAGAGCACTCGGAGCAGTTGCCTGTTATGGTCAGAAAGATGTGACACATCAACCGGTAGAGTTTAGAGTAGCGTGAGTAGACTTGGGGTGGCTTTCCTTTATTGGTGCGCATCGGAAATAAGCATACTTCATAGGCTCCTCAGTATTTTTGGAATATTTATACTGAATACGTTCGAATCGGGTTTTCGAAATTTCTTTTGGTAGAAATGTGCAGAGACGTAAACGTTTATATTTCACTCAGATGTAACCGTAACGCGCTAATGTTTTAAATATTATTAGAAAAGTGACTGCTAAGTAAATCAAAATTTAAACACGTTTAGTTGCTCCGAGATAATTTCTTTTTTCGAAAGGTTTCTCGCGTAGAATAACAGTTTTGATCGGTTTACGTCATCATTTCCTTTCGCCGTGATATTCAAATCTTTATCCTTTTAATATTTTAACGCCACTGTTAAATAATAAGTTAGGTATACTAAATTTAATTAATTAATGTAATCTGATATTCATGTTCGGAATGGATCTAACGCTTTTGATTTTAACGCCTCGCTTAAGTTTTATTTTTCATAACAAATATGTCAGTATTGAGGCAGGGTTTAAATCCAGGTTATTTCGAGAATCTAGATATGTAATTTAATACTGTAGCATCCTACGTGAACATAAACGCCAATGTTTATTTCAAACAATATTATAGAAGCGCCAAACGAAGTCTAGTAAGAGAAATAAATAGTATATTTGATATAAAGCTAGATTAATTACAAACAGAAAATATAATAACCAGTGTGCGTACGGAAAACAGATTTTTTGCTGTAAAGACGTCTTTGTTATACGGCCCACATTTACGCTAGAAGAACTCAGACCAAATTAAATATCGATAACAATAAGTTTTTTATTACATATTTTAATCTGTTGTTGCTTGTTCCTCTTTTCTAACGCTGGTAATGGTTAATTTTTACAGCGATTATTTTTCTTTGCCTATATCAAGAGATCGGTAGATTTGATCCGAACTACATAAAAATAAAAATTCTTTTTCACATATATTGATTTAATTTGTAGTAGTATTATACCCGTATGTACATTTTTGATACAGTAAAACTCGCTTATAACGTACGCGTCGGAACCATACAAAACAGTGCGTTACAAAAGAAGTAAGTTATAAAAGAATATAATCGAATATTAGGTATATACTATCAAAATGTAATAATTATAAAATAATAAAAAGATACTCAATAATAATAATAGCTAATAAGCAAATACATATAAAAATTTAATTAGTAAAGAAGTCGGTAACAAGAGTACCTAATGCTATCAGCTGCCCCTTCTTCGCTTACATCATTATCATCGCTGTTATTTTCTTGATTTAAAACTTGCTCAACAAAATCTGTATCATTGGGTATACACGAAGTAATGAGATAATTATCCACTGACATAAATTCATCTATTGTTTCTAGATTCACGTAACAAGGAGCCTGCAAATAATTTCGTAACCATACACTTAAAGCCAAATTATCGTCATCGATGTTACCATTGTATTTGACAAGCTATTGAGACGACTGTAAATTGTCTTCATCAAAATCAATATTCCTGGCGTGCTGAAAACAATATTTTATGGTTTCTTGCGAAATTTGTTGCCAAGCTTTGGCTATCATTTCTAACAAATTTACTTCATTAGATGTTTCAGTATCCAAATCATTGCTAACAGGCGCCGATAATAGGATTTTAAGGTATGAATAATTCCTTTATCCATTAGCTGCATCACGAAGCTATATACATTAGATATCTTAGCTCATTTTACTTGTTTAGTTGTTAAATAATAAAATTATTTTTATTATCATTATTTTTCATTTACTTTATTTGCATATTGTTATTACTAGAGACCAGATTATATGCAAAGAAAAACTGGAATATATGCGCATATATGTGCATCGACTTTTGAGAAAATATGCATAAACCTGAGGTATATATGCAAAAAAAAAATGCGACAATATATCAGAATACATATGTTTCGAAATAGAAAAGCTTCTTTCAACATCGACAAATGTAATTGGCGCATTTTTTAACTTTGCAATACATTCTAAATTAGAATTAAAATCGAAATCATTTACTGTTTCACCTTTATCACTTTCTTAAATTTATCGTATATAGAATTACCTACTGTACCCTTAACTTTCTTACATAACATATCAAATTCGTCTACTATTTCGACTGATACCGAGAGCCACATCCCTTGCGTTTCTACTTTACGAATGGAACTTGAAACAAAGCTATAATTTGACTTAATATACAAAAGGTTTTTGTAGCAATTCTGTTGATGTTACTATCTTTTTACAGTCTTCTAGAGCAATGTAGTCAGCAGTGATTTCAAGAATTACATTTTTTATTCCTTCAAAATTATCGGCGTAAAAAATTGCAGCGTCTAACCATGTACCCCATTTCGTAATAATCGGTTTAGGAGGCAACTTAACACCGGGAAGTCGCTCCTTATGAAATTGAATTCGTAATGGTGCTTTCAAAAATACTTCTTTTGACATTGCTAATTAAATCATTAATCAAAGGAAATTGATTCCTAATGTCTTCGGCTACACGATTAAACCCATGAGCTAAACAAGTGGTATGAATAATGTTACTATAAAAAATTCTTAAATTTTGCGTGGCTTTTATCATATATGGTGCAGCGTCGGACAACATTAGCTTTTCACAAGAAATACTTGCAGATAAAAAGAAATTTGATAAGCCTTCTTGAACGAATTTGGTAGTTGTCACATTATTTGCTTTTTGAAGTTCTGTACAATAAATTAAGTATGATTTATCTACAATATCTTCATGAAGAATTTCTACTAACAAATAGGCAATATAACGGCCACACTTACCCGTGCTTTCATTTACCATATATATAAATAAAATTTTTCCCTACCAATTGTTGAAGTTTTGTCATTGTTTGCTGGTAACAAGATGTGACATATTTTTTTCGTAAGGTACTTTCGTCAGGTATATTATGTTTGCAATATTTTTGCAGAAATGATTTCAAATTAACATTGTTTAATCTTCCTAATGGTATGTTAGACGAAATTAATGCGTTATACAGATCCGTATTATATTCTTCTTGTTCTGAGTTTCGCGAAGTTGATGCTACACATTGATATATAGATTACTGCACACATGCGGGTCGCTTTGGTTTTTAAAATTTTCCAATATGTGATGGAGTTTTAACGTGTTGATCAATCAGGTATTTTCTCTCACAAGACACCCACAACAACAATTGTCATTTTATATCAAAAGTCAAAGAATTTAAAATCAATTGTAAAGCTTTTAGTAAAATTAAAATTACCAGTTTACTGCAGTTACTAGTTCAGGATACGGCTTAATCCATAAAGAAATTTTGTTCGCTATACTCATTGTATGTACGCACAGTATTTAAAAACGTAACACAATTACATTTCGCTGTATTGCTCTAAGATATGCAATGAATGAATAGTTTATTTGGGAATTAATATTAATAAAACGTATTTACAACATCCCTTTTGCTAGGCGAAATTAAACACATGCAGTTCTTGGAAAAAAGTATAAGAGAAACCAATGTAAAAGATTTATCGTTTTGAGGATTGTCCATTGTCGATCTACATTAGGAATTACTAGGAATTTTTACTTATAGAAAGGATAGGGAAAAGCCTAAATATGCAATATATGCAACTTTTGTAAAAATATGCATAGAAATGCCTAAATATGCAATATATGCAATCACTAACTAGCCCTAATTAACTTCAATTAGTGGAATACGTCTACATATAGACTATAATTAAATACACTACCGCTCAAAAGTGTTTAGGCACTGACAGCAAAGATGTATAAAAACTCAGCAAAAATGTTGATAATATTTATTTTTATGTACAGATACACGTACATGAACAAAAATATATTTAATAAATGTGAAAATTAAAACGTTTAATTTAAATTTTGCTTTCATCTATGTGACCTTCTCTTGATTTAATAATTGCAGCACACAATCGAGGCATTCTCGCAATAAGTTTTACCAGAGTTTCTTGTGTTATTGAGGTCCAACTCGATTGCAATTTGTTCCACACGTCAGTAGCTGAGGTCGGAGCCGATTTCCGTAATTCCCGATCTAGTTCTTCCTATAGTAACTCGATTGGATTCAAGTCGGGGCTCTGGGGACGCCATTCCATAATTTTGAGAGTTCCTTCCTCTTCTAAATGGCGTAAATAGTCTTTACATAATTTAGAGGAATGTTTTGGGTCATTATCTTGCTGGAAGATAAAATTTTGACCCAAAAGTCGAATTCCGGAAGGTATTGCGTGGTTCTCCAAAATTTCGCGGTAGCCTTCATTTTTTAATATACCGTCAATTTTCACAATGTCCCCTACACTAGCGCCAGCAAAACAACCCCAAATGATGAAAGAACCTCCACCATGCTTCACGGTAGCAGCAATACACTCTTCACTGGCACGTTCACCCACTGATCTTCTTACGAATATGCGTCTTCGGGTTCCGAACAGCTCAAATTTGGACTCATCCGTCCATAGGACGTTGTTCCACTCTTCTATGGTCCAGTGTTGGTGTTCAGGAGCCCATTTAAGTCGCTTTTGCTTGTTTTGTTTGCATAGTAATGGCGTTTTCATCGCAATACGACCATGAAGCTTTCTGTAGGCGACGTTTGACTGTAGAAACACTGACTAGTTTTTGGCGATCAACATTTAATTCTGCGGTGATCTCCGGGGCTGTTTTGCGTCTATTTAACTTGCTGGTAACCACTATTCTACGATCATCTGCAGATGTTGTCGCTTTTGGCCTTCCACTCCGTGTTTTATTAAGAAAACTGCCAGTTTCCCGATATTTTTTTACGTTATAGTCAACCGTAGCGTGGTGTATTTTCATCTTTTTGGCAATTTGTCGATTACTTATGCCACTTTTATGGTAAGCTATTATAAGCGCACGTGTTTCCGTACTAATTTCTCTTCGCGGAGGCATTTTAAGAAATTGTCACACGATATTGCACTCACGACGTGAATAGAGTAAATACCACACTGCAACTGACCATAGGTTACAGATTTCACTATAATCTTCTAGGAAGGTAATTTAAACATTATGTACCTACAATCTAACAGATGACTAAATTTACCCAGTAAATTCAGAGGGATTGTTATTGTAATTGCACCGCAATAAACAGTTTATGGTAATCCGACCAAGTGCAGGTAAATGATAGTAAACCTTATGTGATATAATGGGTGTTTATCTTACTGAACTACATTTTAAATACGTATTTCATTTTATTATAATGTTTTTTTTTGTAAACATAATACTATATGAATAATCCATGAAAGCCTAAACACTTTTGAGCAGTAGTGTATATGCAAAAAACAAAATATATGCGCTTTCCATATAATCCGGTCTCTACTTGTTACTATTTCATTTATTTAGCAATCCATATATCTATAGCCTTTCATATCCTATTTACTTTCCGTATCGTTGTCATCGACTATCCTAATCTTATGTTTCTCAAGATCGGTCATCTCAATATCAGATCTTTAGTACTTTTGTTTTTTATTTAATTGTGTTTATCATTATTTCTTAGATCACGATTTTCATATTTTTCGTATTGGCTAGACATGCTTTACCATATTGCTTCATGAGACCTAATTCGACGTGAAGAGGCGAAGAAATTAGTTTTTCTCTGTCGACTAAAGGTGCACTCACAATATTCCTCTGGTCAACATCTATTTGAACAATCAGCTGCATTTAGTTAACGGATTTCAAGAATTCTGAAATCGACAAATAAGGAATGCCGCAGAAATTCATATTTACTATTATTCATAGACACGTGTCAGATCTTAGTCAGCAGAAAAAAAATTGTTGACCAGTGTTATCATTATTTGTTAACAATTTCAATCAATAGATACTACTTTCGACTACAATTTGATATTCACAAATCGCGAAATTTCACGTAGTAGTTCGTTTTCCTCCCAACTCGATGCGTTATAATTACGTTCCCGATTTTCATCTGCGTAACTAATGAAGCGCGCGACCTCTATCCGGGGCGTTATCGGAAAAACGCCGTGATTATTGTATACCTTCGATCGTATCTTCATTAGCGCCACCGGGCGGCGAACCGTGCAACCAGTGCGTGTCAGGCTATATCCGCCTTCACACTTAATTAAACTTGCGAACTTCTCACACGTCACGATTCGCCGGAATAACTGGAAACGAACGTACGGGTTAATTTGCAACTTCACCATTCTTGAGTTCGGTTTTTATGGGCGTCGGCGTTGAGGCGACCGTATGAATTTTGAGTGAAATTTACTACCGTTACGAGACAAACGCGAATTAAAACCGGCGCGTAGTTCGCCTACATAGTATCACTATGTCGAACATAGAGCGGCGTGTTTTTATTTGAAGCGCGGGGAAATTAATTTCACTTTGTTTCAAACACGGAACGATATCCTAAGAGTTCCCTTACGACGTAACGATGGGAACTCTAAAGTCGTCTCTATTACTTTCTCCCCTTGTACGTTATATTTTACGTAATAGCTGCACGTAGCTATCGTTTTATTTAACTTAGAGCACGTTTCTTTCGTTTGGAAGAAGTTAGTCTGTGAACTGTGCAGTATGAAACATAGTCTTTGAAATTTCATTCTGTAGATTGTATGAGAGAGGTATTGTTCAGGTAAAACTGAACTATTATTCTGTTTCTACTTAATTTCATTCCATATTCATGTACGTTTAGTGTGTTTAGTATTATTGTAGAGAAATCATTAAGTATGTTTAAATCTTAGAGTTAGTAGAAATCCCGGCAATGTCCCTATTTATTTAATCTTAGTATTCATTAGCAAATTCCTAATTCTAATTTAGGGTATTATTCCTGCGGTTTCTAAATACGATTATGATATTATCGGTAATTATCTAGAATGTTTATTATTGTAAGGGCACTTAGGTAGTCCTGTAATTATCGATGAGACACACCGAGGTTTATTTAAATCAAACACATGACAATTTGAATCGAGTACAACGTGTAGCTGCATCAAAGAGACTTGTTACGTTCTCCTGGTTTGAAGAACAACGCCGCTGTAGCCTGCTCGTAAATTCCTGAATTACTTGACCAATACTTACTTGTAGAGTATGTTCGCTTATTTACTAGATGAAAGGTTGTACAGCGAAACTCAATGCGCATGCGCAAAAAAATATATTTAAAAAATAAAATGTGTACATGGTTTCCACTCTTGCCTATGTACGGTTACGATGTACGTAAGATATATATATTTGCAATAATTGCAGTTATTCGAGCTCTCTTGGACATGTAATGGACATTAGTATGTGTATATGTATGTTTCTTATATGCTTCCGCAGAAGCTTTGTTATAGGCATGTACTAATGCCTCTATCTGTTTGCATGCACCACTACCTTTTTATAGGGAAGCCAACCCTATTTATTTCTTAAATTTATAAGCGCACCTCGGTGCTATGCTTATTTATATGTCCCTTTCCGGGAGCCTAATATATTTTCCTTGTTTTAAATTTGCCTAAGGGACTTGGCCCTGTATCATTGGCATGTATTTGTACTTGAACCAAATACGTTCGTTATTTACACATTTATAGGGGAACCCACCCTATCTCTTAGAGATTCAGCGCCTGGTCGAGGGCGACAGTAGCGATAATAGCCGATCTCAAAACAAAAGTAATGTGACAGCTACCCAGGCGTTCTCGTTTGAAATAATACGCTATGTGCAATCTTTAGCTCTCTGCTACTGCGCCCCAAAGAAGGGAAAAAGCCAGTAACCAGCAAATGTGCGAAATGCGCACCGACAAGGAAAACGAAGCGATGATGCCGACACTACATAAGAAAAATGGTCCGTGAAACTCCGCTACGACGAGCAACTAAATGAAAAAATTTCTTAGTCCCGATACGACAAAGGACCGAACAAACGTACAAAAGACAACGGGCGCTGCGGCCGCAACGACCGTGAACAAGAAGCGGAGTGATCGTACTTGTAGAAGATGTCTATACATGCGCGCCCACAATCTTACCAAAATGATTTCCGACACAAACTTAACCGAAGACTAAAAATATGTATAGACGACAACGGACACAGGAGCCTCGACGGACGATGATAGAAAATCGAGAATTTGTATTTATTAAAGAAATCTATACATGCGCTCCGACAACCTTACCAGAATGACTCCCGCCAGAAATAAATGTATTGAGGACAACGTCCTCGACGATTTCCGCCAAAACTAGAAACTATTAGAAACTTCCAATAATCATACGACGACGTTACTGTACACGTTACGACGAGGTACGAAAGATGACCGAGAGTGCACGATCGCTAATACCTCTACCGTTGCGCGGAAGACGACTGCCTGTGCTTGTGCATATTAAATTTTAAGAAAACTCCCATTATTTATTCGACGACGTTGCACTGAATGATTTTTAAATTAGGCAGTTTTAGCTAGAGTATTGTGAATGGCCGGCTTGTATACATATACAATGCTTAATGTACATACATATTAAAATAAAATTGGATATATTCTAAGAGAGCAAAATAAATAAATTATAAAAATGAAAATAAAGTAATATTCTAAATGAAAATAAGGTAATAATGCTAACCCATACGGTTGCAAAGAAGATAAAATCATATATAAAATACATTTCCTTAGAAACTTCAAATTCATTTCGAAAAACAATGCTAAGTCCTTAACAAGAGTTATGGTGCTAGATACAATATTAAGAAACAGAGTATACGTGTATCTACAAAGGAAGTCATCATTATAGAAACAATCAACCCTTGACGTGATATGGTTGACGATGGATTCTCATAATAACTTGAGTTGTTGTTTGGGCTAACGATGGAAATAGTATACCACTCAAATCCAATTTGTTTCAAAAAAAAAAAACGGGTGGCTAAATATTTATGGACGGCAGTGTAAGTCTAATTACCAATTAGAAACTGGTAATATTTATACCATAATCAATGCATCATTAAAATTATAAATATGAAGAGAGCTTTGCAGAGCTTTTCTTAAATCTATTCCAATTATTTATTTAACCCTAAATTTTCACGTATTTCGATACGACAAACTTTCTCCCAGTAATCTCACCCCAACAAAGTGACCGCACGGGAACAGAGACACTTCGTTTCGAAACTAACAACGTTGTAATTAAATTAGATGTCCAAGAGGTCTAGTAATCGAAGAACGATTACATTGGAGTGACGCCGAGTGTGATGAGGTTCCACGATGGTTGGTGCGATTTCGCCGATAAGGTCGAAGCAATCATAGAAATTAAACGGAATCAAGCGATTTCGGAGATAATTTAATAAAGATATCGGACGGGCGTGTTGGGATTCTGACGGCTAAATTGAATTACGGGCGGGCGCTGCTTTGTAGCTGTTAAATGTAACATTTGTAGTAAATGAAATTTACGCGGATCTGTTTATTTGTACTGGTGATCTGTCGGTGGTGGGTTGATCTTTTCGATTCGGTTCAAGCATATTTATGGAGTATATGCGACAATTTTGGGATTGGAGTATTCGAGTTTTAGATTTGAAACTGTTTGTTTTGTTTCGCATTGTGCAAAATAATAACGGTTCCAAATGGAATGGACAATTTCACTCTGTAGATTCTTTTGTTTTACTGCTGTAGTTTTTGTAAAAATACAGGTGCCTTTGAAAATGCGAACCGCGAAACATTAGTGACAAAAAACCTGGTGACACCGGTGACACGAAAAAAGGCTCCGAGAGAAACTGAAACCAACATTAGAAGGTTTAAAACATGGACTTAGAAATGGAAGAAGCACCCAAGACTTAATGTTTATAATCAGACAACTATAAAACTACGAGGAAATGCACATACGTTTTATAGATCTCAAAAAAGGATTTTATAGGGCGAGAAAATGTATGGTTTTGTATAAAAATAACGTGAATAAAATCAGGACCTCCAACGTAGAATCAGCAGAATTCGAAACATAAATTGATTGTGCACAATGAACCTGGACTCTCAATAAATGAGGTAGAGCACAAAATAGCCTGGTACATTCACGATCACGTTATCGACACCGACAACTATTCCACGATCCCTTTGTGACGTTCAAATATAATAAATACAGACATCAATGCAATTCCTTACGAATATGAAATTTGAGGACACTCAAAAAGTTAAACAACTTTTAACACTAACATATTGAATATGCATTAATCCTGCTATTGCATAAAATTTTAGTCATCACAGTGTAATAACGAAAGAAAAAGTTATATTTCCTACGATGGAAATATATTTAACAATGACCTTAACCAGTCTAGCTTAATGATTTGAAATTTGTAAATATAAAAGTTCAAACAGAGTTTATTTTACTCACAGGCACAATTTGACAGCTTTGTAGGATTCCAACAATTCTTGATGATCTAAATAATACTCCGATTATAGGCTGAAGTATAAGGCAAGTGTGGTCATCAGGAAGAAGAGTGTAATTCTTCTCGATCCCAGGATATTGTATGGATTATCAGCAAAAGAATTTAAATTTCGTTTTATTAATTTACAATTTCGAGAAATTACTTTTTGCAAACTTATAGTTGTTAGGCAAATCGCAGCTAACATGAAAACTACTGTTGTGCTGTTATGTTTTCTGTGTAATTTCAAACCTCGACGTGTTAGTAAGTATAGGAGAAGTTTGTGATTCCTCTTCTCTTCATGATTTATTTAGAAAACACAAATTTCGCAATTACTCTGTAAATAAAATTAATGTATAATAAGTGTATTACAATATTTAAGTCGTTGGAAAACCACTGCAATCTTTACGGCAAACAAAGGAAACCATCCAAAATCATCAATATTCCCTCTCCGGTAATAAATTGACCAAAAGAAAATTGTAATTGAGAATTAGATAAAATCAAAGGTGAGAGATGGAAATAAATACATTGAAAGAAGAACCATACTCTTATATAAAAAACAAGTTACACCAAGGTCCCATTATAACACATGGGCTGAAAAGTTCCGGGCCTAACACATAGATGACGCTAGTTTTATTGCAATCACCTTTCTCTCAGTTAGTACTAACCTTCAAAAGACAGCTGTTAAAATTTCATGATATTCTATTCATTAGTTTGTGAGTTATTGTGCTAAGAGTCACGCTACTTTTGTTATTTTCAAAACAATGGATCAAAAACAATTTCGTGTTTTAATTTTACACTGCTTCTAGATGGGAAAAAATACCGTTCAAGCGAAGCAATGGCTTCAAAAGTGTTATGGGGACTCCGCTCCATCAGAAATAACAATAAAACGTTGGTTTGCTGACTTCAAACGTGGTTGTAGAAACACCGATGATGCAGAACGCAGTGGACGTCCAAATGAGGCGGTAACACCAGAAAACATCAAAAAGATCCACAAAATCGTTTTGAATGATGGAAAAGTGAAGTTGCGTGAGTTAGCTGACATCGTAAAGATATCAAAAGAACGTATTGCCTTTATATTGCATGAGCATTTGACTATGAGAAAGCTCTGTTCAAAGTGGGTGCCGCGTTTGCTCACTGTTGACCAAAAACAAGAACGTGTTGATGATTCGGAGCAGTGTTTGGCCATGTTTAAACGTGACAAACCGGAATTTTTGCGTCGATATGCGACAATGGATGAAACATGGATCCATCACTTTACTCCGGAATCAAAACGATCGTCATCTGAGTGGACAGCAACTGGTGAACCTCGTCCAAAGCGCCCGAAAGCACAACAATCGGCTGGAAAGGTTATGGCCTCGGTATTTTGGGATGTGCGTGGTGTAATATTCATCGACTATCTTGAGAAAGGAAATACCATCAACAGTGAATATTATATAGCGTTATTGGAGCGTGTGAAGACCGAAATTGCAAAGAAACGACCGCATATGGCAAAGATAAAAAATGTGTTTCATCAAGACAACGCACCGTGTCACAAGTCAATCAAAGCAATGGCAAAACTACATGAATTGAACTTCGAATTGCTCCCACATCCACCGTATTCGCCAGATTTGGTTCCCAGCGACTACTAGCTGTTCGCAAACCTCAAAAAAAGGCCCGCCGGTAAGAAATTTTGCACGAATGAAGAGGTTATCGATGAAACTGAGGCCTATTTAGAGGCTAAAGATAAATCGTTCTACAAAAGTGGTATTGAAATGTTAGAGCGGCGCTAGAATAATTGCGTTGGTCTTGATGGAGATTACGTTGATGAATAAAGCTAATTTTGAACCAAAAAAACCGTGTTTTCTTTGTTAGGCCCGGACTTTTCAGCCCATGTGTTAGTATGACTAGATCGCTTTGATAAACATGTACATGTAAAGGTGGAGCAATGGGTAACTGATGGTTTTTGAAATGCCACTGTTTGGATGTGAATAAAGTGGAGGGCAATCGAGACTAGAACTTTCATTAATGCACTTAACCCAAATGTTTTAGATAATTTAATAATGTATGTCGAGGCACATTTCTACATATCGGCATCTGTAAATGGGAACAATTTTGGATACTGCGCTACCATTCTCAAAAACTTCAGGAGACGTTTCAAAATTGTCTACCTGCAACGATTTAGGATAGAATTTAACGACTTACGGTTCCAGCAAGATGGAATAACAAGCCATACGACGCCAATTTACATGGATGCTTCAAGAAACATGTTTTCTGGAAGACTTATATCCCGACATGGTGATTTAAATTGGCCGCCAAGGTTACCGAATTTGATCAGCTCTCATTTTTCTTCTATGGGGTTATTTCAAGGTTAGAGTTTTCCAAAATATTCCGCGAATGCGACAAGCTTTAAAAACCAACGTTATTCAAGAAATTGGAGCGATAATTCTCCAGCGAGTTATAGCGAGTTTTTAATAACGACTTCATGAATGTTTAGAAAAAGATGGTGGCTATTTAACAGATGTTATTTAAAAAAAAATGGTTTCTGTTCTTAAACTGCATTGTACGTGCAATAAAGGTGTGTTGTTTTTTATCTGAGTCGTTTCGTTTGCATGTCAGGAATAATCGAAAACTTAATACCCATTGCGGGACCCGATATATCCCGAACATATGGACGGTGCCCACATATGAACAAAAACGTTGGTGTAGTGGATGGGGAAAGTCCTAAATGAAAAACTATACAGAATTTAAAAGATGTGTCTGCACTTGTTCTGGTTCATTTTGAATGCCTTGTACATATGACTGATGTTCTGCACTTTACACGTAAAACGGGATGTAGGTCCACAGTATATAGTTTAACAAGCCCTTTTGCGTTTTCGATTAGCCCAATGGAATCTGCCGCATAAAGTATTGCGCAATATAAGCGCCAGTGTGTGCGAAACGCGCAGATCTTCTTTTATGTCGGTCATTAGAATGATATCGGCGAATGTTGTCGCTGTGGAGACGTCCAAAAAAGACGCAAAACAAACGACGTGAGCGTTCTATCAGCGCTCGCGTTCTTTTCGTGCTCGTGACACGAGCGGAAAGAAGAAAGGGGGAAAAAAGATATGTGTGTAGCGGTCCTCAACACCGTATTTCTTTTATCCGTTGTGCATCGCCCGCCCATAACACAAATCAGAAATGCCTTCAGCACGTCTCCGCAGGATCCGCGATAGTTCTTATTACGCCGCTGCCGCCGTTGTTTGATATTGAAGCGGATGGCGGCGTCGTTGGAGGTGGTCGCGATGTTAAGGCCTGCCGAACGAAACTACCCCCCGCGAACGCCGTAAATACAATCGCGCAGTGAAAGTTGGAGTTCCGGCGACGTAAACGCGATATATAAAATCCGTCCGATGCCGTAACGCTGCGGCAATTTACTTTTACGGTCATCGACTACTATAAATAGATTTATATTAAACTGTCGTTGTTTTGCTTATGTGGACGTATGAGTATTGCCAGAGAAAAGGGTATTTTTATGGAGGTCATGCGTATTATTTTATTTAAAACTTTTCTTATTTACCGTTAATTTTCATCCATTTACACAGCCCAAAATATTCCACTTCGGTGAAACTTTTGGGAGCTATCGGACCTGTAGAAGGTGAAGTAATTATAGGAGATGTGCGTAAGATGTAAGAAAGATGACTAATTTCCGAAAGGGTAAAACAGTACGATTTTTGAGTTTTGCAGATAGAGCTGGAATAAGTCCAGCGATGACCTGCGGCAAGCAAATGGTTGTACACAAATAGGCAATAACAGTTCTTTGATATTGTAGAGGCATTGTTGCTACATGATCTGCTTTCGAGATTTTGTCGGCTTCTCTTTACTTTGAAGAACCAAAACAGATGATGCAAAGTGGTACAACGCCGGAAATAATTGCGGCCGGCAAAATCATCTTTTCTTAAGAAATACACCGATTTCTAGTTTTAAAATTGTGAATACCAATTGAAAAATAAGTAGACCAATTCGCGCTATAAATACTACATATAACTTGATTAAAAAAAAATTTGCAGTGCTTTAAATTGGCATCGATTAAGCTAGAATCAGAGTGCATTAGTTGTTTAGAAATTCTAGTCATTTAACTGGGATCTAAGCGAAAATACAGAACCTGTGCAAATAGTTTCAATGGTTTAATATCATCGAACTTATTTAAAAAGAAAAATATCTTCCATTGGTGTTACGATGTTTATAACATCCCACCAAACTGTCGTATTAGAATTGTTCAAACTTCCTGCGGGAATTTGATTCTGAAACTTGCAATGTAGTCATGATGAACTACATATAATCCATATGAAAAAAAAATAATTTCAGCTTAACAGTATTGCGGCGTACACGGTCTTGATATCAACTTTCTTATTTTATGTTTAATTGCGTAGTTTTTATCGACTTATTCAATTTCTCGCATCATTTACGAATAACTTGCATTAGGATTGACCATGTCTAAACTCGTAGTAAGCAAAAACTGAACAAAACTCGCTTTTCACAAACAAAACATTGAACGCTTTATTCTTTAATTTATCGCAGTGGCTTACCATCACCACAGTTTTGTAAGTGATCATTATTTAAAATTTCATAACTTTACTTGGAATATTTCTTAATTTCCTTATAAAATATTTCATTTTATCGAACTGTCAAAAACAAAACATAATATAATAATAAATAACTCCGTCACAATGAGGCATGTTCTGTATTTTACAATGTTGAACGGAATAGTGGTACAGCATATTACTGACACAACTGCAGCAAGCAACTGCTTTGTTTGGGGAGCTCGTCCAGCAGAGATGAACGACTTATCCAAGCTCGACAGTAAAGTTTCTAATGAAGAAGCAATTCAGGTTGGCATTTCTTCACACCATGCGCGAATAAAATTTATGCTGTATATAACACATGGGCTGAAAAGTCCCGGGCCTAACAAAGAAAACACGGTTTTTTTGGTTCAAAATTAGCTTTATTCATCAATGTAATCTCCATTAAGAGCAACGCAATCATTCCAGCGCCGCTCTAACATTTCAATACCACTTTTATAGAACGATTTATCTTTTGCCTCAAAATAGGCCTCAGTTTCAGCGATAACCTCTTCATTCGTGCGAAATTTCTTACCGGCGAGCATTCTTTTGAGGTCTGCGAACAGCCAGTAGTCGCTGGGAGCCAAATCTGGCGAATACGGTGGATGTGGGAGCAATTCGAACTTCAATTCATGTAGTTTTGCCATTGTTTTGATTGACTTGTCACACGGTGCGTTGTCTTGATGAAACAAAATTTTTTTCTTTGCCATATGCGGTCGTTTCTTTGCAATTTCGGCCTTCAAACGCTCCAATAACGCTATATAATATTCACTGTTGATGGTATTTCCTTTCTCAAGTCGATGAATATTACACCACGCACATCCCAAAATACCGAGGCCATAACCTTTCCAGCCGATTCTTGTGCTTTCGGGCGCTTTGGTCGAGGTTCACCAGTTGCTGTCCACTCAGATGACAATCGTTTGATTCCGGAGTGAAGTGATGGATCCATGTTTCATCCATTGTCACATATCGACGCAAAAATTCCGGTTTGTTACGTTTAAACATGGCCAAACAGTGCTCAGAATCATCAACACGTTCTTGTTTTTGGTGAACAGCGAGCAAACGCGGGACCCACTTTGAACAGAGCTTTCTCATGCTCAAATGCTCATGCAATATAAAGCCAATACGTTCTTTTGATATCATTACGATGTCAGCTAACTCACGCAACTTCACTTTTCGATCATTCAAAACGATTTTGTGGATTTTGTTGATGTTTTCTGATGTTACCGCCTCATTTGGACGTCCACTACGTTCTGGATCATCGGAGTCTCTACGACCACGTTTGAAGTCAGCAAACCAACGTTTTATTGTTGTTTCTGATGGAGCGGAGTCCCCATAACACTTTTCAAGCCATTGCTTCGCTTGAACGGTATTTTTTCCCGTCAAGAAGCAGTGTAAAATTAAAACACGAAATTGTTTTTGATCCATTGTTTTGAAAATAAGAAAAGTAGCGTAACTCTTAGCACAATAACTCACAAATTAATGAATAGAATATCACGAAATTTTAACAGCTGTCCTTTGAAGGTTAGTACTAACTGACAGAAAGGTGACTGCAATAAAACTAGCGCCACATAGATGGCGCTAGACCCGGGACTTTTCAGCCCATGTGTTACTACTCCTTGGGTATAATCTAGAATTTAAGAATTAGAGGACTACGAAAGTCACTCTTGCAATAACAGAGGCTATAAAAGAGCGTATCCGAAGACGTATCTTGACTGAGTCAGAGATACAAGTTGATTTCGTAAAGCAAGGATTTGGTTTCACTAATACAGAATATTTTTCCGAAACCCTTCTTTGACAGCTGATCTAACGCAAATTAATCAAAACTGAATTCGTCGACTTGGAGTCATATTGGAGGTAATTAATAGCAACTCTTCAATTGGCTCGTAAAAATTTTAGTTGTATTCGGTTAACGGATGCAGTATCCAACGGGTAGCTAATTTCTTTTTTTTTTTTGAAAAGTGCGGCTAATTAGATGTCTGCAATACCGGATTATTTTTTCTTATAAATCCTTCAATGTAGATTATTTTCCATATACTTGGGATTTTTTGAATTTTTATTGAAAGTAGGTGGCCATTCTTCAAGAAAATACAGTATAATATAAAATCCTTTTCTACAGCAATTTTCCTGAAATCAAATTCTCACTGATACGCTATTATTAGGTAAATGATGTTGTTTTACTATGCCAATGTTTTTTCATATCTAAGGGAGTTACCTTTGCCTTTATAAATGTTTTCAGAGCCCTCCTATTTCAGTAACTAAAAATGCTGTCTTCTCCATACTTATAATAATAATAATGGTAATAATCTAACAGGTATGCACCTAATAATAGGACAACAAAATAACATTTTTATGTATACACATATTATACAGACATAATCTGAGCAAAGTCAACGGTTATAATACGCATATGAATCTCCCGCTATTCTTTCTCGCCGCAGCATTGCTCTACAATCAGTCTATCAGTTATTCGCCGTAAATAGTCCTTCACTGTTGTCCTACTACATCATATGTAGTTGTAGCTATAGCGAGAGAATATAGGATTGTAGATACCTTCTTGTCGTTGACCTTGCTCAGATTATATCTGTATGTAAAGATGATTATGAAAGTAATATATGAAGAGAATGTGCAACAGCGCATTAAACAATATTAGTTGTAGCCTCACGTAGCAGCTGTGGGTCTCACGTGAAATGATGATTAAATTCATCGTTGCCCATCGTGCCTTCTTATTATATTAGGTCTTCCAAATGGAACCACAAATTGTATTTCGAATTGATACGTGTAATCAGAAAAGATAATCGCTCAAACAAATAGAAGCAATCAATAGCCTTCTCAAAAGTTTATGTAAGAATTTTCTGCAAAAAGTGTCCCTACGCCCACTCAAAGAGACCATACCGAATCGAGACAGCATACCATCCTGTGATATGCCTCTCTAAGGATACACCCCATCACTCAACTTTACTCAAGACGAAGAGCTTAAATACGAAATATGTCTCAGAATTAACGAGAATGTTTTAAAGTATTTAATCGAATATATCTACAATTTAATAGTGTCCATTCAAAGCATTTTCTAACCGATAATGGGCTGTAAGGTCCTCGCGATAAGAAAAGGTTTGCTTCACTATCTGGCGTTGCGGTACGAATTCGTTGTGGACACTTCCACAAGACCCTCTAATTGATCTTGCAGCACGATAATCCCCTAGTCTCAGTTCACTGTCGGTTTGGAAAATTTTTAACAAAGAAAACCATTCCAATACTCCCACATTGAAGGATTCCTATTACGAAACAATAAAAAAATTATCAAACCAGTAGAAGTGGTCATAGAAGAGAGACAACTGGGATGGCTTGGACATCCACACAGAATGGAAGAAGATCGAATCACAAAGAGGATATTTGAAGCCATAACAGAGGGCAAAAACAGAATAGGTAGACACCGAGACACCTGGAAGGAGCAGGCGTATAGAACATTGGAAAAGAAAAGTATGGGATGGATTGAAGCCAAACAACTGGCTCAGAACAGGAGCCTGTGGAAGATAAAAATAAGAAATAAATAGTCCGACACCGCAAGGTATAAAGGACATAGGATTAAAAAAAAAATCATCGAAAGAGTGACGACGCAGGTCTAAACAGCCTAACGGAACGAGATTTCCAGAATTGTTACTAGGAGTAGAAAACTCGCTGGGGAGACAATACTAAATTGTAGATGCATTCAACTAGAAATTTTAAAACCAATCAATCTCATTAATTTTGAGACGGATATTGTATACTATGCGTGGCAAAATTATGAAATAAATTCATTAAATTTGAAGTAATTTGTTTTTGGAAGAAATTCTTAGATAGATTATTTCTGTTTTATTAAGTACACGCCTGCGCATCAATTTTAAATTTCCCCCATTCTTGGTTTTCCAGTGATGAGATCATCGATAATTAACTCAGTTACAACTTTTGTTCCAATAATAGCTACACAAACGCTTAAAATATATGGTGAAGTGTAATACCTTACAGTATAAACCTACTGGAGAGCATTCCCTTGGTTGGTAACCTAGTTACATATCAATGGTTAGAAGATAAGACTAAGTAACAATGCGAATCTTTATTTTTTTGAGGATGCTGTAATATAAGGAATAATTAAAACAAAAGGACACCTTGTATACCCAAGTAATTGACCCATTACACCCACGCTATTGAGTAATTCATTGAAAACAATAAACAAGTTTTCGGACTAACGTAGAAAGAATTTTGAGTGGCGTAAAGCGAAAGTCTCGAGTACACCTGGACCGCGTTCAAAAATTGACTAATCGTAACCACAGCCACGAACGATTTTCACCTAATTCAGTAACTACGGCGATGAAAGTGGTAGCACTAAGCGACCTAGCAACAGCATTCAAATCCATTGCCAATGAATGGCTCGAAATATGTCCGTATGCAATTTGAGAAATTTATAATCGCCGCATAACATGCGAAATCCCGTGAAAGTACCCCTGTTGAATCATACATCGTTATATGTAAGTATCTGTAGGTTGCTCCTTTGGCATCTACATAGGTAAGTGATCAAGTTTGCCAAGAAAAAAAACTTGAAAATCCTTGACTCGGTTCGAAAATAAAAATATGTGCCATTTGGTATTTCTAGCGTTACAAATAAAAAAATAGTGGTAGGCGTCCTATCTAAAGCCTTAAGTTTATTTTTAGGATAATTATCCAAGATGGAGACAAGTTGCACGCTAGCCGAATTAAATATTTCTCCTTCTGCATTTGTTTAACATGCTAATGTACACATAGGTGTTCAGATCTTTGGTGTTAAGTTCTCATATTGTGTATATTACATATCTATGGATAATCGTTGGAGCGAAGCCAAAAATGCTAGCATTTTTGCCAACGCTTATTTTAAGTTATGTAAATTTTTTTTCGTGTTCTACAAATTAGACAGATATGTTGAGGTGTGTGTTATATCCAAATCTCACATCATAGATATATTTTTTATTTCTTATAAAACTTGTGTAGAGGATATATTTTATCATTTGCTTCAATTGCATTAGAATATTTGCCTTTGTTTTAACTCCTACATATCTTCAATCTCGAATATCACGAGCAGACTAAAATTAGGGGGGCAAAATGAGTACAAATATTATGCTATTTATCTTTTATTGACCAAATATGTATAAAATAGGTATCATTTTTGAACAAGTCGCGTTTCAATGCATACACTACCATCCATACATACGGGAACGACTATAACAAATATACAAATAGACAGAAATAAATACTAACATCTTAACATCCTCTATTAGACATTCAATATTTTAATATAGTACATTTTAATAGCTTTAATCTCTACCGTAATCCAATTCAGATAAATTCTAGGAATTGTTTGTGGAATGTAACGACGAAACGGTTACATGAAATAACACATGGGCTGAAAAGTCTCGGGCCTAACCAGGAAAACACGTTTTTTTCGGTTCAAAATTAGCTTTATTCATCAACGTAATCTCCATCAAGAGCAACGCAATCATTCCAGCGCCGCTCTAACATTTCAATACCACTTTTGTAGAACGATTTATCTTTAGCCTCAAAATAGGCCTCAGTTTCAGCGATAACCTTTTCATTCGTGCGAATTTTCTTACCGGCGAGCATTTTTTTGAGGTCTGCGAACAGCCAGTAGTCGCTGGGAGCCAAGTCTGGCGAATACGGTGGATGTGGGAGCAATTCGTAGTTCAATTCATGTAGTATTGCCGTTGTTTTGATTGACTTGTGATACGTGCGTTGTCTTGATGAAACAATTTCTTTTCTTTTTCCATATGCGGTCGTTTCTTTGCAATTTCGGCCTTCAAACGCTCCAATAACGCTATATAATATTCACTGTTGATGGTATTTCCTTTCTCAAGATAGTCGATGAATATTACACCACGCACATCCCAAAATGCCGAGGCCATAACATTTCCAGCCGATTGTTGTGCTTTCGGGCGCTTTGGACGAGGTTCGCCAGTTGCTGTCCACTCAGATGACGATCGTTTTCATTCCGGAGTGAAGTGATGGATCCATGTTTCATCCATTGTCACATATCGATGCAAAAATTCCGGTTTGTTACGTTTAAACATGGCCAAACACTGCTCAGAATCATCAACACGTTCTTGTTTTTGGTCAACAGTGAGCAAACGCGGCACCCACTTTGAACAGAGCTTTCTCATAGTCAAATGCCCATGCAATATAGAGCCAATACGTTCTCTTGATATCTTTACGATGTCAGCTAACTCTCGCAACTTCACTCACATCATTCAAAACGATTTTGTGGACTTTTTTGATGTTTCCTGGTGTTACCGCCTCATTTGGACGTCCACTGCGTTCTGCATCATCGGTGTCTCTACGACCACGTTTGAAGTCAGCAAACCAACGTTTTATTGTTGTTTCTGATGGAGCGGAGTCACCATAACACTTTTTAAGCCATTGTTTCGCCTGAACGGTATTTTTTCCCATCAAG
Organism: Trypoxylus dichotomus; assembly: GCA_023509865.1. Classification (NCBI taxonomy): domain Eukaryota; kingdom Metazoa; phylum Arthropoda; class Insecta; order Coleoptera; family Scarabaeidae; genus Trypoxylus; species Trypoxylus dichotomus. Next base: position 46,356,997 of record CM042081.1, read on the forward strand.
AAGCAGTGTAAAATTAAAACACGAAAATAACAAAACTAGCGTGGCTCTTAGCACAATAACTCACAAACTAATGAATAGAATATCATGAAATTTTAACAGCTGTCTTTTGAAGGTTAGTACTAACTGAGAGAAAGGTGACTGCAATAAAACTAGCGTCATCTATGTGTTAGGCCCGGGACTTTTCAGTACATGTCTTAAATTATAGAAAAATTTGAAAATGTACGCAAGTATTTTGAATAAAGAGTAAGTTTAAAATTTGTTATCGTGCGTGTAAGATCGTTCGAAATAACAAGTGAAAAACGTTCAATTATGGCATTATGGGTATTCAATAGCATAAATTGCTAGAAATGTAAAGATATCAAGAAACGGAGTATTTATGATTGTTAGGAGAATGCAGAAAATAGGTCCACTTCACAATACAATGGTTAAAATGAAGAGAACAGCGATAACCGCTGTACGTCAGTTTATTGTAATATCTTAGAAACCAAATAAGTTTCTCACCGCTCCAGAGACCACTTAACAATTGAATATTTCAAGGAGAACATTAGTACCTCACGCAACAGTTAGGCGGCGACTTTTGGAAACAGGGCTAAGAGGATAAATAGGTGTGAAAAAGTTATTGCTGAGACAACAAAATAAGAAAAAAAGATGAGCCACTCAACAATAGTATAAAGTAGAAATGAATACGTAGCTTTGCACGGCCAAGTGTTAGTAACAAACGAACTGTTTTCGAAAGTGGACCGTGATATGGTGAGATATAAGAGGAGAAACTGAAATAAAAGTAAGAGGAAAAACAAAGAAATAAAAAGGAAAAAAGAAAAGAAAGAAAAAGGTGAAAGTGTCCCCTTTCTTTCTTTTTCTCTTACTCTTTTTTCACCTTTTTGGTTGTTTCCAATTTTTCTTTTCTTTCTTTCTTTCATTTTCTATGTCCTTTTGATGTCTCTGTTTTTCCTCTGACATGGTCCAATTCCGGATACAGTACGTTTATTAATGGCATAAAGTATTATTGACAGATGAATTCAAATTCCAAAACTTTTGGTTCAGGTGGCAGACTGGTGAAACAGTGAATGACCAATATGTGGATCTGACTGTGAAACTTAATGCAAGTAGTATGGGGTGTTGGGGTTGTTTTACTGGTTTTACTAGTACAGGTGTAACCATTAATGATTACAATTTTATGACATTGTTCTGCAAATGGAGATTTGGGACAAGAAGCAGGTCAGAAAATCCCCTCCATATTAGAAATCCATAGACATCTAGTGGTTGAGTCATACCTGTTGTTCTCTTTAGTATATTCAGTATTTAAATATCTTTGTTGGATGCGATCTCTTTCTTGAGAGACTCTGGACAGTGATACGTCTATGAGTCCAAAAGTATAAGATTTTTTGGCCCAATGCTTGAGAAGTAAATATTAAGAAACCAATTGTTAAAAAAATTAGTGGTTAATTTCCCTGAAGATGAAGTTCTCTTTGTACTATCAGTAGTGGAGACAGGAGAAGGTACAATATTCGCATTTAAATTTTCGTTCAAGAATAAAATCATAAAAACTGAAGAGTGTTTCACCATCTCAGGGAGAATTTCAGCACAAATAGATAAATTTTTATTTTCAAGTCTCAACATACACTACTTAGCTACAAAATTCCATAAAGATTAGAATTTGACACCCGGAAACGTTTCCTTGTAAGTAAAACTTTGTTTACAACGTTGTAGTAGTTGCATATGGTAACGTTGTATTTGGAGATTATATACACCAACACCTTCGCTTAATATTAGTATAAATCTGCTGATAGTTCGCTCCCCCTGGGCTACTGCATGCAACCGAGAGTGAAACGTACGCAGACTCATGCAACGACGACGCGGTTTCAACCCGGAAAATTATTACGACTTTGATTATAGCTCTGAAATTCGGCCGGACTGACTGAACGTATTTTTAGGACGTTTTTATGATTCTACAAAATAATGTTACTTTTCGGGATCATTGTTGTATAAATATGACTTCGAATATCGTTTAGGTTACTGTTAAATTCAATAATACCGTAACATTAATAAAACTATACCAAGCAACATCGCTTGTTAAAAGTTAAACCATTGGTTACAATTATGGGGTTTTTTCAGCGTTTCGTATAAGTACGGTCATAAAATTCACGTTGTTTCTACAACGTATGGTCAAACATTGCAACGAGTATTAAATTAACGTGTTCCCAGTTGGTTAATACATACGCACTCATATATGTATAGTGTTATATGCTCAAATTAGAGCCAAAACTTTCCGGTGCACCTCGATTTCATCATGGAAGTTGCCTTCGTAATCCTAAATGCATTTTCTAAACTTTTAATCGCGGAACTGCAAAGAATGGAGAAAAAGTTAGTGTAAATATACAAACCGGAACTCGACGTTTTCGATATTTGCGACGGGTACTTGCGACGATATAGCGGCGGTCGGGCCATCAGAACGCAGTATACGTAATGAGCGCAAATTGGCTCGTTATATTCTTCTGTGCCCGTCCGGCGGTCTCGCAATTTAAAGTTTTTAAATTAGATGTTTGTCGGGGTTTAATGGAAGCCTAATATTGATTTGCGAGGATAAAACTTTTTATGAATACGCATATAAAATATAATCGGCCTATTCGGATCATGCACGACGGCTATATGTACAGCGTATACGTGTATGCTTATTACGGATATATAATGCTTTGTCGTTAATTCCCTGGTATGGAGTTGCAACCTAAAGTACAGTTTACGTCAGCTACAATTTCACGTAAAATAGATTTCATTCAAAATTAATCGCATGAAACGAATTTTGGTGTACTACAAATCGTCTGCTTCGAAATCGCACCTGCAAGTAGGCAATCCATTCTACACGGTTCAGTTAGATCTCTATGCATATATCACCTGTTTTAAAGCATGCAAGACAAATACGAGATATGATGTAAATTTTAATAATGATTTGTATTCTCAGTGATATTAGAAGCGTTTTAATTAATTTAAAAAGGCACCTTTACTAAAATAAGGTAATACAAGGTTGGATCATAGACCTGTTGAATTATGGAAAACTTTAAAAACACTTTTGCCTAAAAAAAGTGGTTCCGCCAATACATACGTAGTTTTTGATAATACCGAGGTGAGAGATGATTTAGAAATTGCACAAAATTTCAACAAATATTTCTTAAAAAGCATAGCATGATATAGTCCAAAATATACCAAATATAACAGTTACGAAACCTATATGCATACATGAAAGAAACTACAATAAATTTGGAAAATTTATACTTCGAAATTTGAATAAACGTTGAAAAATACAGGAGACGTAACTGGTGATGGACTAACGACCAAAATTATTGAGGATGCTGCTCAGATGTCTGCAAATAGAATCCTCGACGTAGTGAATGCTTCACTCGATACAAGTGCATTTCCGGAAAACTGGAAAACATCGTACATCCAATTCCCAAAGTGGCAGGGACGAAAGTATGTGAGGAATTCAGGCCCATTAATACTGTACCAAGTTACGAAAAAGTTCTGGAACTGTGCGTAAAAGACCAATTATATGATTTTTGTGAGCGAAACAATGTAATTCATCATAATCAATCAGGATTTAGAAAAGGTCATTCATGTGAAACTGTTATTGTCGACATATGTCACAAGTGGTTGCAAGAAATGGATAAGGGAAATGTTGTGATAGCTGTGTCTTTGGACTTCCGTAGGGCTAACTATTGATAGAAAACTATTAATAAAGACATTAGAAATGTATGGTATTTGTGACAAAGTTAAGGACTGGTTTGATTCATATTTAAATAATAGAACTCAAGAAGTGAAGTATAATAATAGGATATCTAATAGTTTAAATGCAAACAATGGTGTTCCACAAGGCACGGTGTTAGGTCCCTTATTGTTTAATGTTATTGTTAATGATTTATTGTTGTCAGTGGAAGGCTGCAATATATGTATGTTTGCGGATGATACTATGTTATACATAAGTGGTAGTAGTGTGGGCGATATGATGAAGACTATGAATAATCAACTTACGATACTATATCAATGGCTGTGTATAAATAAACTAAGCATTAATCTCATCAAATCAAAATATATGGTTATAGGTAGCATGCATAAGTTGAATAATATAGATTTAGCTAGTATTAGAATAAAAATTGAGGACAGTGATTTAGAAAGGGTAGACTACATTAGGTATTTGGGAGTTACCATTGATAAACATTTACTATTCAAAGATCATGCAAAACATATTATGAATAAAATGTCAAAAAAGGTAGGGTTTATGAGTAGAGCTTGCAAACATTTATCGCTGTATATAAAAATGCTTGTTTATAAATCTGTAGTTGCACCACATATAGAATTTTGTGGAACAGTACTTTTTAATTTAAATAAGAATGAAATACAGAAAATTCAAAATAGAGCCATGAGAATAATTTTACTCACACTTAATTTAATGAATGTCCGCCAAAGAATTTTATTTAAAAGTCTAGTGTTCATACATAAAATGAAAAATAATTTACTTCCAAATTACCTTGGTGAAAAATTGAAAACCGTCCAAAATACTCATGCTTACAACACTAGAAACTATAACGACTTTTATATTGCTCCCTTTCATAGAACCCAGACTTCTAAAAACATATTTGTAAGTGGTCTTATGTTCTATAATGGTTTACCATATGAAATTAAAACTAATAATATTAGTACCTTTAAAAAGCATTTGTACATCCATATTATTGAGCACTGTAAGTGATTGTATATTGAATTTATTTGCTCTCTGTTATTGTACAGCTTGTTTACTATCTATCTATCTTATTTTGGAATCTACTTCAAAATTGTTAGGCTACAAGCGATCGACACTGTAGATGCTGTAAGTATGTGTGATATAGGATTGTAGTGTAGGTAAGTAGGACGTATCATGACGTTTCCATTGGTTTCTTCAAAACGGTGCTTTAGTTACTAAACTACAGAATTATAACTCTTTCGATGTCGACGTATGGCACTGCTTGTCTTTACTTTTCGTAAGATGGCACGTATTTACTAAGTGCTAATCGCAAGCATGATGATGTCGATTGCAATATTTTGGCCTTATTATTTTTATTTCAGAAAATGCAGGATCGCATAGATAAGTTGACCCAAACATTGGTGTCAACTGAGGGGCAATTTCCCTTAGATTCGGATATTTATCCTTAGATATAAAAGACCAGAATTTGGTATCAGATGTTGTGGCTTTGAGATGTACATTTAAAATAATCTGCACTACCCTATTTTCAACAGAAGATGACTCCATATTAAACTGACTTGCTATTTCAGTAACAGATTTCTTGATGCTTTTACAGGAAAAAGGATAACTCATGAAAGTTGAGATTTTATCAATTTACTAAAATCATAAAAACGAAAAAAATATTTGTTAATTCACTTGGTAAATATCAAAATTCAACTTAGGAATCCTTGATTCACAGGTATAGCAGTAAACTCCACTCACACAAATTAATTAATTATGCGGAACGCAGCGTTTCGGGAGCACGTGGGCTCCCATTGTCAACCGTGTTACCGACGTCATCGTCATTTCATAGGAATCCTTGCTTTCAAACACGGAAAATGTTTCGGATCCTTTGTTTTCAGTTGATTTACCATTAATTATAATTTACTTTCGAATGCGTTTATTGCGCGAATCATCTCCTTGAAGCTTGAAGCTCCAAATTAATGGTGTCTAAATGCATTGTGACGTCCGTTAATTATTTCGGGCAATAATTCTTAAAACCCTTCCAGCAATTATCCGTGACTCCACCATCTTACGTCCGTACGAAAAACTAAATCAGTGTGTTCAGGAAATTCACTATCTTCCAACTGCAATTTGAAGAGCCGTCCTTGCAAGCTTCGGGCACGGATGAAATTCACAATTCTATTGCGATGTTCATAGCCCTGCTCCATGCCTAGAACTTTTGAACACAGAACTTGTTGATTGATAATGCAATGGAACGGGAAAAATTAAGAGAAATTTAGCTGGACATAATGAAACAAAACCATTTTTGCCTTCAGACATGACTGGTGCCCCATCTGTTGTACTACACACTAGTTTATAAATTGGTACCTTGTAGCTTGTCATAAAATTTAAGTAGGCATCACGATATACTTTCGCCAAGGGACTTTCCTTTCTGTGGAAGGAAAATTGTGGTAAAAATTCTTCTTTAGCTGACATGTCATTAAATACCATTGGAATAAAAATACACAGCTGAGAAGTATCTGTGAAATCGGTTGATTCGTCGAACTCCAAAGATGTGGATGTTTATCCTGGCTCGTGACTTCAACACGCTTTATGACTGTCGGGCGAGATAACTGAAATTCTGTAAGTGTAGACATGATCTCTGTCTTATTTTTAATATCTCCAAATAAAACCTCGCCCGCTTCCAAAAATGCTTTCTTCACAACCATTTCGTCTTCAAAGGGTTTCTTCTGTTTCGACAGTATATGAGAAATTTTAGACGCGATCGTTGCAGATTTTCATTGTTTGGCTGGTTTTGTGAACATGCTTTGTTCTTTTCTCAAACAAATTATGAAATCATGCACTTTTCGTTTTCTTAATTCACTCTTTGGTGGGAAATGGTGTTTATAGTTTCTATGAATGGTTTTATGATGCTTTTCTATGTCCCCACGCTTAGACATTGCAACTGAAGCTCGATAATTGGGACAAATGCACTTATCCTTCACCATACAAAATAAGAATTCTACCTTCCAAGCATGGAAAAATTGCCACAAAAATACAATCTTTGAAGTTAAAGACACTGTGTGAGAATTATGGAATCACCAAGTCAATAATATGTTGACTCACCCGGATGTATCCTAGCCAGAAATAGGGTAAGTATTCATATGTGAATCTTTATGCATAGACACAAATGAGTAAGTTTCATGAAAAAAAAAACAGACAAAGTAAAATACAATTAATTATTTAAAAAATTTAAACAAAATTGTACCATACGATAAATAGGTAAAATAGTAAGAAGTTATACAAGACTATTAGATATATGATTAATAAATACACAGAAACAAATAGTATAGTAAATAAGGACGCCAAAAAATCTTAAATGATCGTAACGAACGGATTATTTTAGACTTTTATTTAGAAAAGTTCGTCGAATAAGCGCAAAAGAATAGCAACGCTTTGTGGAGAATGTATCGGGAAAAAAATTTCATCCAAAAGATTAGATTAAAGAAGAAAACATCTGGACAAGCCATTGAAGTTTCGGAAAACTGTGCTGCAAACCGAAAACGGAGTTATAAGAAAGAATACACTACCTACAGTAAAACATGGTGGAGATCATGGCTTGGGGATGCATAGCTTTTAATGAGGTTGGTAAACTACACTTCATCGATGATATTTTGGACGTTAAGGGATGTTTAAAGGAACTGAAAACACAGAAGAATGATCCGAAATGCTCCGCCGTTAAGGAATAAATACTGTTTCATTTACATTTCTAAAACGCTCCCTCATGCACCCCAAAGTCCCGACTTAAACCTAATAGAGAACCTGTGGTACATTCACATGTGCAGTTACCTCAAGCATTGGTGCGCACCCTCTCTCGTTTAGCAGTCCACGAACCGCTCGGCAGAAGGGTTGGGAAACTGCAGCCGCCTGTTTCGCTGTGTTTGAACCGACAGGCTGGTGTGTTATACTTGTAGCACTTACTTGAGCTGTAGGTTTAGATATGGTGCTAGTGGTAGTGGTGTTCAGCAAAAAGACGCTCACGACTCCGCATTTAGCAGCGTTATTATGTTAAGTGTTGCGTTGTAAGTATTTTCAATGTGTTTCTCAAGTATTTTTTATAGAATAGATATTGTAATGTAATAGTATCTGTTACAATTTATCTTTTATATATTCTCTACGTTAATTTATATCACTAAAGTTAAAAGTTCTGATATATCTGTTCGGTTATTTCCATTACTCTTGCAGTATCGCATGCACCAGCCGCAAAACTTTTAATTGGCTTTGCCGTCTCCTAAACTAACAAATAAGCATAAGAATAATAATCTAAAACTAATTAATTAGTGTGCATCCGCGTATATATATACATATATATCCTTGACAAGTTTTAATTAATTCCGTTGATAGTTAAGACCGGAGAAAATTACATCCTGCATAACTGAAAACTGGCGACAGCCGCGAAAGTTTTGGCATTTTCTTGTTGTATTCTACGCGGAAAAGAGTCGCATTTTGTACGACGGGACTTATTAATTTTACTCACCCTCATCTGTTGAAGCTGAGCTCGTACGAAGTCTGCTCTGGAAACTTGGTCAGAACTCACAACAGCGAATGATCCCATATACTGGAAGAGATACGTACTTTAGAATTAGGTTTCTTACATAGTTACCGTGCTTTATGCACGTACACATGCTTATATTGCACGTGCTAAGAATGTATTTGCAATGAAGCGCGACTGGGTAGCAGGTAAGCGCAAATAAGCAAGAAATGCGAAACATACGTTGCAAATACAACGTCTTTCCTAATAAGCTTTGAAAAACGCGTGCAATAAATATAATTGGCGTACGATTTATCGAACATAATCGAGTTTATTATATTTTATTCTGCGAAAAAATATTGTCTCATTGGAAGGAGAATATACACTCAGCAAAATTTCTGCAGTTTCATATAATTTTGTAGTTCTCCTATAAATATTTAGCAACGGTATCAGTTGGGAATGATCTAGAATTGCATTTTTGAACGTAATGAAATAGTAGGGACATTATTTTATCAACATCATAACTGTTAGATATATAGGGGAAGTATTTGCCATATAAGGGCATAAATACGAACGAAATTTTTATAATTTTACAGAGTTGGATAGACATCCTACGAAATCAGGCATAATTTTTCAATGTAAAAAGCCTCTAAACATCTTCAAAAGTTTCTTATTGTTAAATATATACGCCAATTGCCATCAGAGGAGGAAAATACAAAAATAAATTGTTATAAAGAGGTAGGATTTCAATCCGAGCCACAGCAAAGAAAATAGGACGATCAACAACAATTTTATAAAGTTGGGTAATTCCTACGGCAAAAATCACATTAATTGAAATAATAAAAAACTGATTCGAAGGCAGCGCTCATGGATATGTGGGTTAGTCTCATCTGGTAATGTAAACAGAAGTTTCAAAGCCAATCTTAAAAAAGATACATAAACAGACAAGACGAGATGAAAAAGGAAACACTGGGAATTGTTCCAATAAATTTGCTCAAGAGGAGCAAGAAAGAATCTGCAATTTAATTGATGAGGATTGCACTTTAACACTGAAAGAAATAAAACCCAAATTGTTAGAGCAAAATCAACACCTAGATGTGACAAAGTAGGATTCTTTATACTGTTCTTTATAACAGAATAATGGTAATAAGAGAAAAAATATATTTTATTGACAAAACAGGCCTTTACAATATAGAACACCTTGGAGAATTCTTGACATCTTTGGTTGATGATATAGAAGGTGCATATTTTGTTATCGACAACGTCCGATTTCAGAGAACGGATGAAATTCAGCAACTGATCACAGCTCATGGACATGCACCACTATTTCTATCCACGTACAGTCCTGCTTAACCAGCGGAAAGTATCATGAAGGGAAGAGAGCCTAGGGATGAAGAACAATTATGTCCAAATTGATAATGCTTCTGAAGTTGTAACACAAGAACATTGTTAAAACTATGTTCGACATACGGAATCATATTTATGTGGTTACCTTGACATAAATGCATACAATTAGGAAGCTGTGTGTATTCTTTGTGTAAATACAATCTCCATGTGCATGTTCAGGTCGCTGCTGGACGTTACGAACATCTGAAGGAATCTTCCCATCCAATTTGAGAAAGTACGTAGATTGGCGCCTGCAAAATAGTTTTTGTTCCAGCCAATTGAACCAGAAAGGTAAAGTTGTACCTGGAATTTATGCGTGGAACCAAAGAGGACAATCGATGGTATTGGCTATAAGTTTGTACAGAAATCTGATGCAGATTGTATGTTTTCTTTCACTTAAAGAAACCATTTCGTAACGCAGTAACATAGCATCATTTTCAAGAATTTGCGCTGGATATGTTCAATGACTAATATATCCGTGTGCACATGGCATACCAAATTAGTGAGGTATATTCAATTTTGCTTACTACGTAAGTAAACTACAGTGTTTTCAACAGAGACATGTCAGTGAAATAGTTTTAGGTTCGTCTTATAAAGCCCAAGGTTTTGTAGGCATTAACACATATCCAGAGATATGAGGCTTGAATGTAACACTCGAGTAAAACAGTACTCCTAGACCACGAAATTCGGTCTTACAGCTTAAGACAATACGAGAAGGTATAAGGTGAGTAAAAAACGGCTATAAACAACTTCACATTTCATTTCTTAATGTTGAATTTTAGTTAAAATTGTTTGCAACATTCTGCCAACACATCTAAATTCAGCTGAAGGTTGTAAGAATCACTACTGCTAAAGATTTTACTATATACTTTTATGCCGTCAGCATACGCCAGAATAGGACAATCCACTTGAAGAAGTAAAGCATTAACGTACATACAACGTAAACAAGACCGGACCTAAGTTAACCTTGTGGTACACCTGAAGTTCGGATGAATTCCTTCGACATATATCCATCATTGTAGCTATGTAATAGCTCCTCGAATATTCCAGGTATACCCTCTCCTATCCAATCCAGCTCTTCATCCTAAAACGGGCATAATGTTGTATAAGCTACACATACGTTCCATACTGATCTACGCCAGCCTCTCATGGCTCACGACGGCACCCAGCCAGATCCAATCCCTCGTGAGAGTACAAAACCGCTGTCTGCGGTTAGTACTCCACGTCCTTTGCAGAACGGCACTAGCCGCGCTGAAAGCCCTATCCGATAAAGTAGATTTGCAGGAGTTCATCAATAAGCTGAATTCTTAGGAAAAACCATCGCCACTGAGAACGACACTAAAGACGGCGACCACACAGACGCGAAGCAACTAAACAAGGGACAGCAACTGAATCTCTCAGGAAACTGTAACCTGTTAGAGAGTATCACTCATCTCAAAAACCCTAACGATTCTAATGCTCTTTCTAGTTTAGGTAAAAGAAGAAAAGCGAGGATGTACATGGAAGATTTTGTCGACCCAAGAAGACACCCAGATGCCCCTAGCAAGTTCCAGGACGGAAGATACCGGAAAAGGAAGTCCAGCCAACTAATGACCCTCTGAATTAAATAAGATCGCATAAGTTTTAGAACAGAGTAATTAATAAAATCAAAACTTGATACTGTGCTACATTCTTCATCAGCATGACTTTCCTCACATTCTGATACTAGAAGATCGTCTTCGTTTGAAATTATAAAACAGAGGATATAGCGTCAAGCAAAAGGAGAAGAATCGAAGTACTTTGAAATGAATAAGGTAATTACTCGCCTTTCATAACTCAGTAAACTAAAACTCAATAAAGGTTTAATATGCCACAATTCTCAAATCACCCTATACAGCTTTAAGACTGGACTAAACGCTTTCAGCCGTCGATCTTCTAGGTTTAGCGAAACGCGGTAATTAAGAGCGTACTGTAAATTTTCCATTGCCATGCAATATTTCATAAAAACGAACGTAAGCCGGCTACCACGGTTGTTGCTTTCTTTGCGAGCAGAAACCACTATTCCCTTGCCCATTCACGGTAGTATAATTGAAAACGCCTTGTGCGTACCGCTCAATAAAATTTATTACCAGAATTAAATTTAAGTGCTTGATTCATTTTGTGCTTTTATGATCGGCCCGTCTGGATCGCGTTTCCCCCGTTCTTTTATGCCATCTTTGCAGTCGGCAATAAATCGGGCATCTTAAGCATGTGGAGAAAGGAACGGTGTTAACCTCGTGACGATCGGCCTCAACGGAAACGAACTGCTGATAAATTTTCACATTCACATTGTCTGGTATTTACGACGTCGGGGAATTGGTCCTTTTCTATCCCTCTTTTTTTCCCTATGATTTACTTTGTAGATCATGCCACATTGTCTCCTCGATAATGGCGCGCCGTGAATTGTATTCGGTTAAATTAAAAGACAGAATTTAATGCTTTGCGAAGATTTGTAATAAGACATCCTACATTTACACTAAATGATTTATATTGTAGTCGAGTTATCATGCCAAAACGTAGCTGCCCTTTTAAAATAAATCACACCCCAGAATTAAAAATGTTTCATTTCTGAAAAATAGCAAACATCAACTAAAGAAAAAGTATTAGAAAATATGTGGAATAGGACATGGAAATTACTACTTAATGGAACTAAGAAATAATTCGATTAAGAAGCAATAAGCCATTCGTATAAAAAAGAGTTGGAACGTGGTCTCTGTTTAAACGTTAACCTTCTGGATATTCATAATTGTGTTGTATGTAATTGTGTTTTCTGTTCAAATTATTCTCTTAATTTGTATAAAGATGATGTGACAGAAAGAGTATGCCTTTCGCCTGTTCATTAATATCCAATGTTGGTCTGCTTAATGTTTATATTTATTCTTTCTATTTATTACCAATTAGCAAGTAATTAACCAATCTAATGTGATAGTTTTGTTGACGTATTTTGTCCTCGTAGATTTGTTTCGTCTATTTTTGTATCTGGATCCATTCTAATAGAATGTAATTTTACTTTTTAATGAACATAAATGATGTTTTCTGGACCTGGATAATAGTTCATTCTTTAATTATTAATTAAAAATATAGTTATTATTATTATTAAATTCCATAATTTACTTCTAGAAGCTGTTGAATTGTTACTGTTAAATATTTATGTAACCATATAATATTATTAAATATACGCTTCTACAATTTTGTAATGGCTTTTCTTCGTTTGTACCTCCATGTTCAGGAAGTCTTACAACATCCTTTTCTTTGGCTATAAGTTAAAATGTTATTTTACTTATGAAGGTAATGGTCTACCGTGGGATATTTTTACAAAAGAGAAGAACTCATCATCAAATAAAATTCTAATAATAATATTTAATGCCTAACAGATAGAAATATCCAATTACAAGGCAATGTTAAATAATGTACACATGCAAATATAAGTAACATAAAATTAAAGTATGTCAAATTAGAAAACTTAGTAACTAGTTGCCTTAATTTAAATTAAAAAAAAATTAGTTTACCAGTGGTTAGAAAAAAAGAGAGAACGGAAAAAGTATTCAACTAAGTGTAACGCACCCGCGGTCTACATACCGTCAAAAGGGACGGTAAAGTGCAGCTATGTATATCCAACTCGGCAAACTCCATAGAGTTGAAATTGCTACACAATCTGTGTATTGGGGACCTGATGGCGATGTTTGTTCTAGGTGCGAAACAGTAAAATGTATTTGTTTGCCTAGATCCTGAACGTGGTACAATGAAGTTGATTTTACTCAACAACTCAGGGACATCAAGACCATTATGAAGTAAAGTAAATAGAAATTTACACTCAGCCTGTTTTCGACGTAGTTCTAATGAATCAATATTAAATGCCTCTAGCAAAGCACTGTGGCTAAATCCTTGTATCGGGTAAGTATTAATTTTTTTAAAGTACAAGAACTTCAAACACCTTCTCTGAATCTGCTCTAGAAGATGTATCTGATAGATGTACATAGGTGACCAGACCAAGGACGCATACTCCAGTCGAGACCGAACAAAAGCGAAATAAAGAGGCAGAATGGCTGTTATAGAAGCAAATGGTCGTGTAACACGTATAATGAATCCTAACATACTCAACGCTGATGTACAAATACTGGATATGTGCTCCATAAAGGTCAGTCTTGAGTCAAAGACGACGCCCAAGTCTCTCATAGAGGTCTCTCTAGGTAAAGAACATCCAGCCAAGTGGTAGGTATATATAATTGGAGTCGTCTTACGAGTGTAGGTGACAATTTTGCATTTATATCATCTAATTAATCCAATAAAGAAAAAACTGGACCATCAAAGCATAGTAGCAAACATTTTCATAGACATGAAAAAAGCGATTCATTTTGGGGCCATTTCTGGTGGTGCTGTCAGTCTCGTATTTCGCTTGCTCAGCAATTTTATACGTTCATCGTCGGCGCGAGTTATTCTCTTACGACACCTTTACTGGGTGTCCGAATGCACATGAAATTCATCGAAGAATGAACCAAAAGAAGAGCCATGCTAATGCTGTAATCCAACTTCTTCTGGAACAATTTCAATGGGAAGTTTTTGAACCTCCGGTATCTAGGCCCGATTTAGTGCCAAGCAATTTCCATCTCTTTAGTGAACTGAAAAACTAGCTAGGAGGGCCGAGCTTTCAGAGTACAGAGGAACTTACAGAGAGGATTGGAAGATTCGTCCATAGATATGACAAATGCATCAATCTTCGCGGTGATTATGTAGAAAACTAACCAACCATGTTTGTACAAAACTTTTGTTATTTATATTTGTCGTCCTTATATGAGCTATCGCAGGTTAAAAAAAAAACAGCCCTCCACCAAACAGGCTACGCAGTTTTTTTTAAACCATGACTACCTAACAATACTCGCAAATTTCACGAATCTAATTTTACTCAACTTCTCTCAATTAAAAGAATTAATTAGAAAAGTTCAGTTATTACATAAGGCTGAATGAATTACCTTATATTAAGCCAGGCGGATACATACCTATGTATAAGTACATACGTTATTCAAATAGATCCACGTTAACATTGCGAGAATAATAAATTCCTCAGCGGACCGAATCGTATCGTAGAAGTGCATTGTGCCGTTGCGCTTCTCATTTTTGGCGTATAACTTTCCGTAGATACGGAGCAGACATGAATATTCATTTGTGGAAATTAAATGTATCTAGTTTGTTACTACATAAATGTACTCGCGAATTTGTGTGCATTGCAATATAAGCATCGTATTTGCACGCGTCATGTTAGTCTATTCAGCTTATTAAAATGATTCCGCATTCTATAAACAAACAAGGTCGACTATGTTTTGTAAGTAGTTAGCGTTATTTGCCAGTGTAACCATGTATTTGCTTATTCCACTGAACAAAATGCGTTCGTATATATAATTGCAGGATAATGCGGTGCAATTTAAATTTGTGATTTAGACTTACGAGAAAGGGATAATGAATTAGGTTACAGGTTCTAAATGGTAGTGATTATTTATTTCTTTAATTGTAAATCAGGAATTTCAAAATACCCCTTGCGAGTGTGCTACTTAGAAGTTCGCTGAGGATCGCAATTGTAATGTCTGAACTATGATGGCCTCAATTAAATATTCACTTAGAGTAGCATATGATTTATACTTAAGTTTGGAATTACTGTGGAACCATATTGTATTTCGAAAATCTTCTTCTTCCTCATCTTCTTCTCATATCCTTATATTTTTTAACGTATCAGATTTATTGTCAGTACTTTCATTTCTTCTTCTAAGCTTTTTCTCTTTCTTCTACTCATTTCTCTTATCTGATCCATCCACTTCCTCCTAGGTTTTCCTTCTTTTTTATTGTTTAGGTGTCCTGTCTCCATCATTTTTCTTGTAATTCTATCTGCCTTCATCCTTACTAAATATTCGTACCAAATTAGTTGCATCATCCTTATTTCTTTATTATTGGTTCTTGCTTCCTATCCCATTTTGTTTTCTCCGCTATTCTTCTGAGATGTTTCATTTCCAATTATTTTTAGTTCAGCTTTCTTCCGCAATACCCAGTTTTCATGTGAAAACTAGACACACGTTATTACTGGGATTCTTATAGTATTATTATTTATGTTGTCTCCTTATCAACATTAGATTAGTATATTCCTCTTTAATTTATCCTCTCTGTTTGTTACCTCTCTGTTAAATATTTATGTAACCATATAATATTATTAATTGTAATGGCTTTTCTTCGTTTGTACCTCCATGTTCAGGAAGTCTTACAACATCCTTTTCTTACCTCTCTGTCTATTTCTCCGTTGTCCGTTAGCATGCTTCCCAAGTAGTCATATATGGTTACCCTTTCCAACGTATTGCTTCTCCACTGAATTTCTTTGTTGACTCTATTGTCTCTGTTTTCGTTACCTTAATTTTATTCAAGTTTACTTCCATCGTCACATTTTCTATTCCCTTCGTCCAGATGCTCATTAGCTTTTGCATTTTATTTTTTGGAGTTTTTAATCACGGTCACATCATCTGCATATAGTAAGCTACTCACTTTTACAGGTTCTAGATTTCTGTATCCTATTATTGAGCTGAGCTGTTCGGTTTGTGCTTTTATTCGTTTGGCGTTTTTCGAAAATCAAACTTCGACAATTATCATCAAACTGATTATAATTTAGATGTGAGGTTAATCTTATTTATTGTGGAATGTTTTAAATGAAAAATAGTATTTACAGAAATGCGTTTATTGCAAGTGTGGCTACGCTAAAGATGCTCGAAATGTTGTCTTCTTATATCGATGCAAGCACGAATTCTGCATTTCATCAAGTTAAGAAAACGCTGTAAATACAGCTTTCTTATCGTATTACTGAAATCAATTCACGAGAAAGACATGTGAGACATAAAACGCTAACAGACGGACATGTTTCTGCCTTCCCGGCGTCATCAGCGTGGTTTCGAGCAGTTTTATGTTAACACATGTAATTCTCTCGCTGCTTCTATCACCATACCTAACTCTACGATACAAAGGAATATTCCTGGCACTAACCAGTGCCAAGAGAAAGAAACATTTGTCCGCAAAGTCAGACAGTGAAAAGAAGCGGGTACAGTTTCCCACCCTTCTCTCGTGCAATTCGCGTATTGCTCTCGCGAGAGGGCGTTTTTGCACCAAAGGCAGTGCATGGGGAAACTGCACATGTGCTTACCGTGACGTATTTAAAACACATCTAAAAGAATGCCTAGAGAATAACACCAAGGTAAGAAAACGCTGTAAATACATGTCTCACATGTCTTTCTCGTGAATTGATTTGACTAATAACATGAGAAAGCTGTATTTGCAGCGTTTTCTTACCTTGGTGCTGTTTTCTAGGCATTCTTTTAGATGTGTTCTGCACTTCATGTTTTCAAATGCGTTTGATAAATGTTCAAGAAGTTATATTTTAACAAAATTCTTCGATGGTGTGTTGTGGTGTTCCCGAAATCGTGTTCATCATGTGCGAAAAAATGAAACAATCTAGAACTGTGAGATCTGGAGACCTCTGAAGAAAACTCACTATTCGATTATCAAAAAACTCTTCCAAATGAATAAGTGTGTGTTGCTGCTGGAGCATCGTCTTGTTGGAAATATCCTTCCGTAATTTCATCATCATTTAACTGATTAGTAATAAAATGTTCCAATATCTCATTTCGGTATCTTTTACAGCATTTTATACTCCTTTAAAAGACATGGGCCCAATGATTCGCTGCTTTAACATCGCCAACCAAACACTAATTCTTTGCAAATTTAATGGTATTTCCATAAATTCATGAGGATCTCCTGGAGACCATATTCTCATATTTTGTTTGTTTAAATATTCCAAAAGATGAAACTAGTGGTCGTCAAGTAATATCTGCTAGATGGTACCTTCAACTAGGTAAATTACGAGTAATTAATTGAAGTCGAATTTTACTATAAATGACGTGGAGAAACTCACAAATAATCTCATGTTAAAGTATTAGATTGTTCCCCGTAAGGTAAATGATGTCCACTTACCTACAAAACTTGTCAAATTACTTAATAAACAATTTACGTTACACTTGTCAGGTACAATTATCTAGATTACTAAGGTCGGTTACAACATAACAACATCATCACCTGTTTACAAAAATAAGCAAATCGACTCCATCCGTATAAACCACGTGGAGAAAGGTATATCGAATTTTTAAAATTTTTATTATAAGAAACATTTATCAAAAACATCATTATTATCCAAATTATTCAAGAGTCATTAGTAGTAGTCGGTTCCTCTATTACAATTAACGTGACTGAGGTCACTGAGTCTTATTTGGATATAATTTTAAATCATTCTTAGGCAGTGTGGCATGTTTCAATTCATAATTGAAGTTTCTGTGACAGTTTAGCCATGGTTTCTTTTTTTCTGACGTTAACAAATAGTCATTTAACACATGGGCTGAAAAGTCCCGGGCCTAACAAAGAAAACACGTTTTTTTGGTTCAAAATTAGCTTTATTCATCAATGTAATCTCCATCAAGAGCAACGCAATCATTCCAGCGCCGCTCTAGCATTTCAATACCACTTTTGTAGAACGATTTATCTTTTGCCTCAAAATAGGCCTCAGTTTCAGCGATAACCTCTTCATTCGTGCGAAATTTCTTACCGGCGAGCATTTTTTTGAGGTCTGCGAACAGCCAGTAGTCGCTGGGATCCAAATCTGGCGAATACGGTGGATGTGGGAGCAATTCGAAGTTCAATTCATGTAGTTTTGCCGTTGTTTTGATTGACTTGTGACACGGTGCGTTGTCTTGATGAAACAACATTTTTTTTCTTTGCCATATGCGGTCGTTTCTTTGCAATTTCGGCCTTCAAACGCTCCAATAACGCTATATAATATTCACTGTTGATGGTATTTCCTTTGTCAAGATAGTCGATGAATATTACACCACGCACATCCTAAAATACCGAGGCCATAACCTTCCCAGCCGATTGTTGTGCTTTCGGGCGCTTTGGACGGGGTTCACCAGTTGCTGTCCACTCAGATGACGATCGTTTTGATTCCGGAGTGAAGTGATGGATCCATGTTTCATCCATTGTCACATATCGACGCAAATATTCCGATTTGTTACGTTTAAACGTGGCCGAACACTGCTCAGAATCATCAACACGTTCTTGTTTTTGGTCAACAGTGAGCGAACGCGGCACCCACTTTGAACAGAGCTTTCTCATAGTCAAATGCTCATGCAATACAAAGCCAATACGTTCTTTTGATATCTTTACGATGTCAGCTAACTCACGCAACTTCACTTTTCGATCATTCAAAAGGATTTTGTGGATCTTTTTTATGTTTTCTGGTGTTACCGCCTCATTTGGACCGTCCACTGCGTTCTGCATCATCGGTGTCTCTACGACCACGTTTGAAGTCAGCAAACCAACGTTTTATTGTTTTTTCTGATGGAGCGGAGTCCCAATAACACTTTTTAAGGCATTGCTTCGCTTGAAGCAGTGTAAAATTAAAACGCGAAATTGTTTTGATGCATTGTTTTGAAAATAACAAGAGTAGCGTGACTCTTAGCACAATAACTCACAAACTAATGAATAGAATATCATGAAATTTTAACAGAAGGTTAGTAGTAACTGAGAGAAAGATTACTGCAATAAAACTAGAGTCATCTATGTGTTAGGCCCGGGACTTTTCAGCCCATGTGTTAGCTATTTAACAAATTCTAAAATATAAACGTCAAAAATAAGAACTGATACGAAAGAGACAGCACAAGGATACATACTTGACGACACGGGGCCGATCGTGCCGACTTGAATCAAGACAATACATACAGGGCCGTGGAAAGAGAGGAAATCCGCAAGAGGGATGGTAAACAAAGGAAACGAAGCTAAATCACAGAAGTAAAATCGAAAGAACACCAAAAGCTAGTCTCACAAACTTATTTTATTACGAATTAGAAATTCTATAGCAATATTATAAATGTCCATATTATTTTGTGCTAGAATAAAAGAAGTATTAACAGGGAGATAAAAGAAGAATTTACATAAATCTTGGCATCTAGCGAAATTAGGGCATCTAAATAAAATATGGTTAATATCACCTAATGTCTCATTATCGGCAGCAAGGACTCTCAAGGACAAAAATCCTATGAGATGTGCAGGGGAGCATACGTGATTGGATTTTAAACGGGATATCGTAGAACTTAAGTATCTGGTAATACTACGCTTATGAATGTAGTCAATGTGAAAAGGTGATTCAGAATGGAATAACGCACGATCCGTTTTAGATTTCTTAAAAAAGAAAAAAGCGCAATGGGTCTCTTTTGTGAGTTTTCCATTCGATGTCGAACATCTTCAATATATTTTGCGGTTCTTTTGTTAAGCGAAAATTTAATTGTAGTCATGGTAGATGTAACATCATAGCAGTATCAACTGTAATCGAATAAAAATTTAAAACACAGTAATTTAGAAGTGCACGTTTCTTATTGTGTAACGTTTTCTACTTCTTATGTGTAATACTTCAATGCCTTTTTAGTTATTGTAAAAGAAATCATGACTACCAATATTTTAGAAATTAACCTTTATATACCGTATCTACAAAAGAATGAATAAACTAATTTAAAGCCAGACCGATTCACAGTAGCACTTCCTTTTTTCAGTTTTAAATACAAATCGCAATTTCTTTTTCTAATCATACATACACACATCAACTTCGCAAACAGGGCAATAATAATGCCTCACCAAAGAAAAATACAGTTTCACTTATTTAAACCGAATCCGGTTGTTAATGCGTAGTATCCAAGTGACGGTAACATCGATTTACCTAAATCGTTTCAATAAATTACGACAACCGACGAAAACAAAGCAAATTCAATTTGCCCGGTGAGTTAACAACGCATTTCAGTTTTCTTACGATCTGTCTGCCCTCTGTCGAAATGAATCGGATTACCGACATGGGTAAATACACCCAAAAGCGATTTATATAACCTAATTTGCGTTATTGAGTTTGGAAGTGGAGAAGTTAAAAATGGGTTACCGGCCGCAGTTAGATACTTATGTACTTTTGTTTTGACTTTGTCGTTTAGTCGAAATTTAGTTTTCTTCGTTTAAGTCTAGGGTTTTCTAGCTGAAGGCATCTTGATTTAAGTGTGGTTAGAAAGACTCAACAACTTCGTATAAATACATATTTTTACTCGTATTGAATGCCGCATTAAAAAAAGTAATTGTATCCTTACAATTTCAAGGATTTATAAATGTACGTGGTTTCAGGAATTAATTTTTAAGAATCTATTACTTTGTTCAAGGCAAATAGAATATATTTTTTTTACCTAAAACACTGTTATATATACGAGTGTATATATTTAGTACAGATTCACCGGAATTCCTATAAATGAATCAACTGTTTATCTCATATATACGATACGAAATATATTGAATAAGTGGAGCTTAATAATAACAATGGTACAAATAAAACATAATTCATGAAAAAAATAAAAACAGTTCCCTTTGTGTAATTGATCAAATAATTTCTTAATTAATTAATCTACCGCAAAAGGATCCTATATACTTTAATGCTCTAATACTAATGTGTTCTCCAAAAAAATATCTAAATTATTTCAGTTGGTTACGTGTTCTATGTGTATAGACTTCAGATTGGGTTAATTGTGATGAGGTATCTTATGTTCATAAAAGTAGCATTCGATGTGCCATCAAAACAGACTGGGTAATGTTAGAAATTGCAACGGGCAAAACGCATAGTAACTCGAATGATTTGCTTCTGAGCCACAAGGAGCTTACACGGATCGTAGAATACCAAAGTGTAAGACCGTAAGCTAGACGAGTATTGACTACTAAGGAATGCTCTGCAAATAAGACACTATTTAAAACAGTCGCTTTGACACTCTAAGAAAGATAACAACATAGGAAACATAAAGGTAAAATAAGTTCCAAACGAAGCGAACAATAGAATACTAGAGTCTAACTATACAGGTGTCTTTCAAAGAAAATAAAAAGATACAGAAATTTTTTTTTTAATCTTATGTCCTTTATACCTTGCGGTGTCGGACTATTTATTTCTTATTTTTATCTTCCGCAGGTTCCTGTTCTGAGCCAATTGTTTAGTTTCAATTCATCCCATACTTCTCTTTTCCAATGTTCTATGCACCTGCTCCTTCCAGGTGTTTCGGGGTCTACCTTTTCTGTTTTTGCCCTCTGTTTTGGCTTCAAATATCCTCTTTGTGATTCGATCTTCTTCCATTCTGTGTAGATGTCCAAGCCATCCCAGTTGTCTCTCTTCTATGACCACTTCCACTGGTTTGATACCCAGACTATTAGTGATTGTCGTGTTTCTGATTCTGTCCCTTCTAGTTACGCCTGCTATTCTTCTTAGGAATCTCATTTCCATGGCCGTAAGTCTGCTTTTGATTCTATTCGTGGTTATCCATGACTCACTACCATATGTTAATGTTGGTCTGACCACTCTTTTATACACCTCTGTCTTTATTCTTTTTGGTATTTCTTTTTTATCCAGAAACGAATTTCTCAGTATGTTATATATTTTTGCGGATTTCCCTATCCTCTCATTTACCTCTTTCTCTATTCTCCCATAGTTTTCAATGATTGTTCCTAAGTAGTTGTAACTTTTAACTTGTTCCAATGCTTTTTCCCCGATTTTGATGCTATGTTTTCTTTCTTCTGCTTCTATTATCATTGTGTTTATTTTCCTCGTGTTTATCTCCATGGTTATCTTTGTTAGTTCTTCTTGGTATATCTTCAAGTTTTGCTGTAATGTCTTTCCGAGTGTGCTATCAGTACCATATCATCTGCAAACATTAGCTCCTGTACGTTAATTGCATTCATTTTCCAGTTTCCTACTTTCATATTTTTTCCTTTTTGTTTAGCTTTTTTAACAGCGTCGTCTATTAATATAGAGAATAACAATGGGCTCAATACGCATCCCTGTTTTAATCCAATTTGCGATTCGAATTCAGCTGATTCTGCATTGGAAGTTCTCACCTTATTCTTATTGCTTTTATACAATGCCTTAATCATCTCTATCATTCCTTTCTCTAAACCTCTCCTTTCCAAGCTCTGCCATACATATTCTCTTCTTACCCTATCAAAAGCTTTTTTAAGATCTATAAAATATATATGTATTTCCTTTCCTTTCCCTATTAGTTTTTCTCCTAATTGTCTGATTACAAATATTAAGTCCTGGGTGCTTCTTCCTTTTCTAAATCCATGTTGAGTATCTTCTAGTGTTGTTTCCAGTTTCTCTCGGAGTCTTTTTTCTAGTATTCTTGTCAATACTTTTCCTGAGATGCTAGTTAATGTTATTCCTTTATAGTTTGAGCATTCCTTAGAGTCTCCCTTTTTGTATATGGGCATAATTATTCCCATATTCCATTCCTTAGGTATTTCTTTTTTTATTATAATGTTGTTTAAAAGGTCAAGTAGTTCTTCGTTACCTTTGTCTCCCATATATTTTATCATTTCAGCTGTGATTCCATCCTCCCCGGCCGCCTTTCCTAGTTTTAGTTTGCTAAGGTTTGATTAGGTACAGAAAATGAAAGGGTGTATTCATATAGAACATCAATCAGAATTAAAAAACCCTAAGAAATTCTAATATATGCCGCCTAGACACGCAGGATGTGTATATATAATATGTACATTCGTCCAACCAAACTTGCATATATATATACTGCAAAAAGATAGTTGGCTGTCGGTGATGTAAGGCCTACAAGATAACACTGTCTACGTTGACATGCTAAGAGCTTCTTCCCGCGTGTGCGAAGGAATTTTCGCAAAATATTTTGGATTTAAGTCTAATAAAATTAGATCTTTCCATTTTTCATACTTTTTTATTTTATATTATGGACACCCTGTAAGCAATAAATTATCAATATTAACGCTATATTGTACGATAGATGTTACGTTTACAAGGTATTTGTTGAAAATTTAAAATAATAGGAAAATATAATTTAATTTCGACAATCACAAAAAGTATTAAATTAGACAAGTTGAAGTCTTCAAGTTATTCAGAACATTTTTACTAAACTTTAGCTAAAAGATCCTAAAATTTTTTGCAAGTGTTTTTTTTAATAGCTACAAAAATCTTTATAAGATGAATATCAGGTTTTCCCGAACTTTCAATAATTAACATTAATTATTAAGGTGGTAGTTATAAAGGATTATTTCAATACCTCGCCTCGATTTTATTATTCTGATCAGCGTCTAGCTCTATTATAACCTAAAGAAATTCGTGCTTAATGATAATGTTATACGATAGGTTATAACTCACATCTATGCAATGCAAATATAAGTGGAAACACACGCGGGAAAATCTCAAATAAAAAGCTTAAAGTAGGACGCCACTCTATCCTTGTGCATTTTATAACTGCAAAACTGCAGGAGTGAAAAAAAGCAAAACCCCGGAAATCCAGACAAATCTGAACGGGGAAACCTAATCGAAAACCTACATGAAACTTTGCACTTCCGAGAACATGTATCTCACATTTAAGAACTTTCTCCGGACTCTTTATTTTCTCACAATCCGTAGCCGGCTCGCCTTTTCCTACGGAAAAAGGAATTTCACCGGTTTCGGAGCGAGCTTAAAAAGCGTGCAGAGGGCAGCAGCGTACGTTTCAAAGTGGTATCCTTTCATGTTATTGCCGACGGCCAATATAACTAAAGAAGCTTGAAGGAACGCGACCCTTAATAACACATGCCCATACGTAGTTCATACCGGAGCGTTGCGCGCGCGAGAGAGATAGACGTATAAGATAAGCTGGTCGTGTGCGGCTAATGGAAACGCAAACAATGTCGTATCCAGTGCTCATTCTATTTCCGGCCCTATTCAAAGGAATACGGAGCTTATTTCCTAGCTAGAGATCCGTTTCTTTTGCTTACATTTTTCCAGAACTTGTTTGCCTTCTATATTTTGATTAATGAGGCGGGCGAAAACTTGAAATGTTAGCGTTGTTTGGGTGTTTGTGTGATCGTTGCGAGTGTTGAAAGGATCATTTATCATTATCGGATGTTGGATAATCGGCTGTCAGATGGAATTGATCGGCGAGACTTCTTGACCCCAATCTACGGTAAAATCCTATAAACCGTTCATTTACTGTTTGTTAATGTGCAAATTTCATTTTAGCATATCATTATAGAAGACAGAACGATTATGGTAATGTTCATTTAAGCACAGCAGGCGCTTTCTACTGTTGTAAAAGCTACAAGGTGCAAGATATTAGTTTTAGGGCCGGTTTATTCAGATTCTGATAAAGTCGCAGGTAGCACGATCTAACAGATAAACACATGAACATTATACAGTCCTACTTTGTTACCTCTCAGATAAAATTTGGTGGATATACTAAAATGTGATATCTGCTACCTGATAAATTTCTCTTGCTCTTCTAAAAACTGCAATTAAAAATTACGAAATAAATGGTGCATCTTACAAGAAATTATGCTTCTGTATGTGCTGTAGGTAACTTTGTGTCCAGAAATTATCTGAATCTTATTTTTTCTACTCATACATCTTCTGCAGAGGTGCATCCAACGCAACGTCTCAATAATTGCAACGTTTCGGTGGAGGTTCTTCCTAGATTCAAGTAAAATTTTACGTCGCTCATTACAATCATCGCTACTGACGTAGAAATATCTTCTAATCCAGTAACAAAGACTATGCGAGATATCAACAATCTGAGGATATCGAGCCGGACATAATGTTACCAGCCACACGTCAATAAGTCTTTCCGTTGGGGCGTAATTCAAAATGTTTGGTTGCCACCCGAATAAATCTCTTATAGTTCAATTCCTTAAAAGCGTTAACTATCGAAGATCAAAGTGTTTATTTACATTTAGTCACATTACGAATCAATGCATGTTTTACTGCAATACGAACGTTAGTAGCATAATATTTCCCTTATTTCTGAAAGTATACTAAACTTCAGTAATTACATCTACAGTGCCAAAAAAAACGAATTATTTTTAGAAACTACATGGCTTTAGTAAGAATCTTCTTGGAAAGCTACAGTTAGTGTGTCAGCCCAAAGTGTAGATGGAGGAAGATAAGTCAATACCTAAAGCCTCCTATTTTTTCCTACTTAAATAAAGTTAGCTAAGTGAAAAATTTGAATTTGGTGCAATTCCCGAAACCTGATTCTACAACCCACCGCAGTAGTAACTTTCTTGAATGCAAAAGGTGAAAAATGTGTATGGTGATGCAAAAGCGAATGTCACCGCTAAACGATGGGTTCACCGCTGTAACGAAGGCCGTTGATCGCAGTGAGTCCACGCAACTTTAGAGAATCAATGACATAGTTTGTGGTGGTCGCTGGATGGCTGTAGATGAATTGTGTCGCATTTCTTCGCTCCATAAGGCCAGCGAGATGACGATTATTATTTCACAATTGAGGTATTCAGAAGCTTGTACAGGTGGGGAATATTAATCAACCAGAAAAAATAAACAAGAAAAACAATAGCCTTACAACACTTGCAGCGCTTCCGTTTGTAGGGAGATGGGTTTCTGGAAAAAAATGTGACTGGAGACGAAACACGGGTTAATTTCTTTCAACCTGAATCAAAGAGGCAATCAATTGCATCACAGAAACTCCCCGAGGACGAACAAATTTAAAGCTGTGCGATCTGGAGAAAAAGTTAGGTGTGATTATTTGATGATTTTTTGGAGCAAAGATGTACAATAAATTTCCTCCAATACCTCAAAATCCTCAGAAGGCTTAAAGCATGTAGGGCTATGGCGGATGTTCTTCCTTTGTATAACTATCCTGGACCACATATCAGTCGTGATACCACTGAAGAGATTATGAAGATAAGATGGGAAGTCTTGCCTCATTCCCCGTGCGGCCCTAACCAGGTACAATTAGATTTCCACATCTTTGGGCCGCTGTAAGAAGCTCATCGTGGGATTCGCTTAAAAGATGACGAGGCAGTGAAAATGTCCCTGCGTTAATGGTCTAAGAAGCAGGTCCATGCTTTTTACTAGACTGGGATATATACTCTTATTAAAAGATGGATCAAAACTGTGGAAGTGGATGGAGATTATATTGAAAAATGACAAACTAATATTCAATGTTGTAGCTTATAACCCTTGTAATTGCATTTTAATTTCTTGACAATTAAAAGGAGAAAATAGGGAGTATCAGTTTTTGACTCTTGTACATTAATAACCGCCTAGTTCAAACGCAACTATAAAAAGTAGTTCATAATTAAAAAGGACATGCTCTATTAATCTCTCTTGTAGAAGAAGCTGCAATAGCACAACAGCAAGAGCCTCGAATGACATACATATATACGTATGTCAAATTATTAAAGTGCTAATTAGTGACTTTTCGTATACATTTATATAATCCTTGAGCTAAACAATTTCTTAAAAGATTTCGGTATGGTGAATTAACCAAAATCTTTCTACTTGTCGTTTGTTAAACAGCATATGGTATTCTTGTACAAAAAAAAAAGTAAATGAAAGTAAATTAGAACACCTTTTAGTACAATTTCAAACCGTTTACATAATAAAATCAAGCCCAAACGAGAAGTCATACAAACATGACCATTCTCGGACTCTTACTAAAACAAAGCACGTAAATTCCTTCGAACAGGAAGGTTTTGAGAAACGACTGCCTCATTAGTGAAAATATTTATTACGGAAATTAGCAGCGATCCGAAATTGCGGTTTACGTATACGAAAACCTTTTCCAATATCCGTGGACGTTGAATTGGAAGGAAAACCGGTGGTAATTTGCGCGAAACAATCTCCTAATAATAGAAAGCGGCTTCCTTATTTAATCGGAGTAGCATTTGAAATTTAAATGTGTTCAATTACCATTCAACAAATCAAGTTTAATTAGAGGGCGTCAAAGATTCCGCTCCAACTATTTGAATTGCTTAATTGCTTACAGATGAAAATCGACGAGGTTTCCTCCTTTAACCGTTCCCCTTCTGCGAAATCTAATTGATACATAACATCTGCATATTTTAATACCCATTCTGACGGTATTAAAGTTCGTACCGCTAATCGAATGCAAATGTTTTACATTAACAGTTTCCAGTAGTAAGATTATAGGCAAATGTAATAACAATAAAGTTTCAAACAATTCTTGTAATGTTATTCGTGTTGCATATACAATGTTTAATAGATGCTAGATAGTTTCCGTAGATACTTAAGTGCCTCAAGATGCACACACAAAAATCAGCGCAGCTTTAAGAAGATAGCTGCTTGAATACCATTCTATAACATTCCCAGGTAAAACGTATGCTCGTGTCCGTACATAACCTATCTCTATTTTTCAAGTACAAAAGTGATGTTCTTTGCACATTAATAAAAGCAATATATAATATAAAATTTGAGTTGTACAGGATCCATTTTAGTGTGATAAAATCATTTGCTATGCAATCAGGAAATTTAACACCCAAACCGAAGCATGCGCCGGAATTCTCCTAAGAAAAGTTATTCCTAATTTCCTGATGTATAGCTTTCTTTTAATAAAGTATTTTAATGAGTTATTTTTTTTTTCTAAGTGGATCCGATAAAATTAAGGTTTTTGTTTGTACCACGACATTTTAAACAATGAGCAAATGCTGTTTCGAAATATTTAGTGAACTAAAAGTACTCGGTTTTCAGATTCAAATCACGTTGAAGGTTCGTTAGTATACCTATGTTTCATTCGTGACCATATACGGAGCTTCTATTCGACTGCGTCATATCGATAATGTTGCCGAAAAACTTTTATTGCAAGATACGATTAACATATAACCCTCGTATGAACTATATAAGATTTCCCTTTCTATATTAGATTTAGATTGCACTTCGGTCAATACATAAGGTTTCTCCTTTCTGTTAATCTTTTAATGTACATTGTTTCAAATCCTGTTATCACTGCTGAATTTGATTTATTTTCACTACGTTAATTTCCGCATCGTTGCCAAGAATAGAGTCTAAATACAGAACATTTATCTTACCAATGTTTAACTTATTATTTTTTAGCGAAAGCGAGAACGTATGTATACGTATGCATGTTAAAAGGCGTCAATAGCTCTAAAGTCACCGTATCTTCTTTAATGTATAACTGGATTTTGCTCGAATGTGTAGCAATTTTTTCTATTACTAATTTTCTTTTTAATATAAAATATTTACATGCACAGTCGAGAGTCCCATTCTCACGTTTTCAAAACATCTTTCAGTTTTTTTTTCTATTCATAGTGAATTCGCGACAAAACAACGGAAGATGTTTATGGGATGGAAATATTAACTCAGAAAACAAATAAAAATCACAGACGGCGTTAGTTAGATGGATTTTAACAACTGCATTCATTTTTGACGCCTATAAATGCAATTAAATAAAGTACATGCAATAATAATTTAATTTGAAATAATAATAATAAAAAGTTAATGCTTTTTTATTCGTACATTGCTCGCCATCTGTAGTTGGGAAATCTAAACGCAGAAGATTCCGGAACTGGATTCCCATTGATTTTATTTCAGATTTTCTGCGCTTGCTCTAAAAATAGTAAACTACGCGGACACATTTTCTAACAGGAGGTGTAACAGGAATCTCTTTTAGCACTAATCGCAGTTGGATCATTTAGTATGTATATTAATACATTCCGCAATGTAATTTTAAAATGATTCTTAACCGTTTTAACGTTTTACAAAGAAATATACTAGCATTGAATCACGGTAAAGACTATACGCAAAATTATTTTAGGTTACAGCTAGGTTCGATCGTTCAATCTTAGATGGCGCTTGTTGTATTATGTATTTAATTTAGAGCTGGTTTATACTTGGTAATAGACCCTACTCAAGCGAATTCAGTCATAATATCCCAAATAACTTCTTATAATTAACGCAGAATGCTGTGTGTAAATCTTGTGCAATTTAAATAGAATGCTACACGAACTTTCTTTTTCAGCTATACAGTAAGATTGCCACTTCTTTCTTTTAAGAGATCGGCGTAAGGAAAGCATGTTAGTGCCACCATCACTCACTAACATTAAAATCTGGGTTGTTGAAATTTGTTTTAATTCAAAACTTTTTATTTTCGAATTTTTTTCAATAAGCTCAACACCGCTTTTAAAATTTCATCGCTACTACGTTTTACAAGTCTTTTGGAAGTAAGATAGAGGATGACGGTGCAAATTATTCCATTGTACGTACCATCACATTCACTACAGAATCTTTTTGCCGATCGGTTGTGTCGTCCACACATAACCACAATGTTTTATCCTTCAATTCTGCTTTAATTCTTCTTTCAACAGAATCACGAACAGATATGTAACACATGGGCTGAAAAGTCCCGGGCCTAACACGTAGATGCAGTCACCTTTCTTTCAGTTAGTACTAACCTTCAAAAGACAGCTGTTAAAATTTCATGATATTCTATTCATTAGTTTGTGAGCTATTGTGCTAAGAGTCACGCTACTTTTGTTATTTTCACAACAATGGATCAGAAACAATTTCGTGTTTTAATTTTACACTGCTTCTTGATGGGAGAAAATACCGTTCAAGCGAAGCAATGGCTTGAAAAGTCTTATGGGAACTGCGCTCCACCAGAAACAACAATAAAACGTTGGTTTGCTGACTTCAAACGTGGTCGTAGAGACACCGATGATGCAGAACGCAGTGGACGTCCAAATGAGGCGGTAACACCAGAAAACATCAAAAGAATCCACAAAATCGTTTTGAATGATCGAAAAGTGAAGTTGCGTGAGTTAGCTGACATCGTAAAGATATCAAAAGAACGTATTGGCTTTATCTTGCATGAGCATTTTGACTATGAGAAAGCTCTGTTCAAAGTGGGTGCCGCGTTTACTCACTGTTGACCAAAAACAAGAACGTGTTGATGATTCCGAGCAGTGTTTGGCCATGTTTAAACGTAACAAACCGGAATTTTTGCGTCGATATGTAACAATGGACGAAACATGGATCCATCACTTCACTCCGGAGTCAAAACGATCGTCATCTGAGTGGAGAGCAACTGGTGAACCTCGTCCAAAGCGCCCGAAAGCACAACAATCGGCCGGAAAGGTTATGGCCTCGGTATTTTAGGATGTGCGTGGTGTAATATTTATCGACTATCTTGAGAAAGGAAATACCATCAACAGTGAATATTATATAGCGTTATTGGAATGTTTGAAGGCCGAAATTGCAACGAAACGACCGCATATGGCAAAGAAAAAAATTTTGTTTCATCAAGACCACGCACCGTGTTACAAGTCAATCAAAACAATAGCAAAACTACATGAATTGAACTTCGAATTGCTCCCACATCCACCGTATTCGCCAGATTGGGCTCCCAGCGACTACTGGCTGTTCGCAGACCTCAAAAAAAAAAACTCGTCGGTAAGAAATTTCGCACGAATGAAGAGGTTATCGCTGAAACTAAAAACTGAGACTATTTTGAGGCAAAAGATAAATCGTTCTACAAAAGTGGTATTGAAATGTCAGAGCGGCGCTGGAATGATTGCGTTGCTCTTGATGGAGATTACGTTGATGAATAAAGCTAATTTTGAACCGTGTTTTCTTTGATAGGCACGGGACTTTTCAGCACATGTGTTAGTATGATTAGATAAACATGTACATGTAAAGGTGGAGCAATGGGTAACTGATGGTTTTTGAAATGACACTGTATGGATGTGAATAAAGTGGAGGGCAATCGAGACTAGAACTTTCATTAATGCACTTAACCCAAATGTTTTAGATAATTTAATAATGTATGACGAGGCACATTTCTACATATAGGCATCTGTAAATGGGAACAATTTTGGATACTGGGCTACCATTCTCAAAAATTTCAGGAACAACTTCCGCATTCCGAAAAAGTTATCCTATGGCGCGGTGTCGTTGCATTCGGAGTATTTGACTCGTAGTTTTTCTAAGGAGATTACCGTACCAGTGACTGTAACTTGTCAATCGTATTTGGAGAAGTTTCAAAATTGTCTACTTGCAACGATTTAGTATTACGGAGGAGAGAGATTAGGAGATTAAGTTGATGAATAAAGCTAATTTTGAACCAAAAGAACCGTGTTTTCTTTGTTAGGCCCGGGACTTTTCAGCCCATGTGTTAGCATAAAGTTTCTTAACGATGCCCTATTTGCAAATGTATAATCCAAATACTTTCTCCAGAAGGAGACAAATGCTTGTTGGTCTAGTAAACTGAACGGTACATTACATAGAATAAAACCAACACTTATATCAAATATCAATTATTCGCTGTATCGTTTACCACGGATTGCAGAACTGTGTTTTATACTTTTTAGGTGGGATTCACACTTCCACCTGCTGGTACACGTCAAATAGTTCTCGCTCTTTACAGATTTAATTCTATCGCCTTCGTATTCTAAGCCCGACCTACTCGCTACTACGTTTTCTAGTTCTTATTCGAAATACGCCGTTTTCCGAAACGTACCTAAATGCGACATTTTCTAGCTATGTTTGTACAAACTAGGACTCAAAACCACCAATCGAATAATACCCCTCCCCCTCGACGTTGTTCTTCGAACGCCACTGAAACTTGCCCCTCTTTGCCGAGTATAATCATAATCAATCTCATGAGTTAAAGTGAGTAACGAACTAAGGAAGCATCTCATCTCCAAAGTTTGTAGACATGTAAGTATCTTGTAAAAATAAGAGATGGTAAAAAGGGTTATCCTTGTAGCAGGAAAATAGAAATAAAACAGTTGGTTCTTCGGTACGACTATACTGTAATTCACACCGTAAATCGCTGGTTCCAAAAATAAGATGTTCGTATCAAATATTGATTTAGAATATTTCTATATATTCAACATTGTTCAATGCTCGAATAGCACCCATAATATTCTATTTTCTGATGAATAAAAATTACGTATTATGATTCACTTCTGAAAAAGATCAAGGCAACATCATCGAAACGTCAAGTGTCTATCTAGCTTTGAAAATGGAGAACGCTGTGGCAAGATGTTGCTCTAATGAGGTCCAATATAAATGAAGTCCCATCCAAATACATATTAACAGTGTAAATATTTCGTTACGTCAAATTAAAAGCTTAATCTAAACCCTAGCCATTAAATAATGCATCTTTTACGACAGACAAGCGCAGGTAAGCGCGCAAACGAGAACAGCATTCACAAGATAACCATCATTACAAAACCCATTAGCAAATAAGGGGAAGCACCTTCGATTAAGATTAAACATTTAATGACTATAGAAAAAAAAGAAGCGATTTTGGGACATTGGAAACGCGCATTTGCGGATGTCTCCTCGACAATACCAGCGTCAGCACGGCGGCGCACAAGAAAAAAAGACAATTACGACGTATGAGGAGGATTCGTGCAGCGTTCACCTGACCGACTGGTTAAGAGGTCGAACGTTTCAATCAGCCAGATAAAACACTTCTAAGAAAGTTTCAATGTAATCTTAAATACGTTTGGTCGGCAATTACCACGTTCGACAAATAGAAATCCGATACACAAAGAGTGGTGTCGCAACGCCAAAAGTACGTATTAGCTGGAGTTACCGGTGTAACATCGTGATGCAATTGTCGGACTAGTGAAATGGATGTGTCTTTACGTGGATCGATCGGTAACTTTCTTCTTTGTAGTGAAAGAATTCATTACAAATTCGGTTAATCCGGCGAAAATGAGAAGTTTTGTACGACTTAATTTTAGAAAAAAAGAAAAACGCATATGTGTGTTTAGGAAATGCACTTTTTATGTCGAAGATTTCCCTATTGGTTTCAGAGTACGCTTCCAGTTTCGTAGCTTTAATGTACACTACCGCTCATAATAGTATTGACGCTTCCTATTTCATGGAAAATTTGCTTCAAAATTTTAAACAAAACAATTATAAGAAGAATTTATTCATCTAGGACTTATTGCACATGTGTATACAAAACAAAATGTAATAGCAAATATTAAACTTCTTCCTCATCGAAAAATCCATCTCTTGGTTTAATAACTGCTCGTACAATTCGTGGCATTCTCGCCATCAAATTTCCTCAGTGTATCTTGTGGAATATTGTTTCACTCCCACTGCAATACCGTTCAAAGATGGGATTTGGACGTTGCACATTGTCTTTTAAGAACCTCAATTGGATTATTTATGCATATTTTATGGGTAAATACAATGTCTGCAGAAACTCAGTAAATTCTTAGAATTCGGATTTCATTTGTAGTGTCATAAAATTTATACCCGTATATTACTTAAAATATCTACACCTGGTATTGTTTGTACTGCACCTAATTATATCACGATTTTGAAATAATAATATTTCAGTTTCGTTATTTATCAACTTAGTTCTTTAATTAGTAAATTCTGCACGTGTTAATAGAATTATTACTTGAATAAAAGTCTTTCTATTTCAAATATTTTGTTAAAAGTATCCATTCTATCATGAGCTCTGGTAAATTAGATCTAGTATATATGGAACGTAAAATGCTCGTAAGTTCATACGTTATAGGATTTTCCTTTTTCGTGTAGTTTACTACGAGCAGCATGTTAAAACACCATGATAGAAATTTAGGCATTTAAATGAAATCCAATAGAAAAAAATATAAACATTGTTTAGTGTGTGTTAGGAGGAAACTCTTAAGGAAATAAAAGAAGGTAATTATTTGTCTCTAATAGTTGGCGAAACTACTGGAATATAAAATAAATGTCGAATGGAAATTGTATTAGGGTATGTAGCAAAACATAAGCCTGTTAGTCGATTTTGAAAATTTTTTGGCGCCGTCGGATCATAACGATAAAAAATCTGCAATCATTCTTGCGGAATTAGAAGTATACATTAAAGATAACGAAGGAAACCTGATTCCCCAAATATATGATGGGACAACTCACAAATATACTGTTTACTTGCATTGCGGCGCGTCTCAGTTAAATTTAGCTACGTTGAGTGGTAACACTAATTTCCGTATATTCTTTGCAAATTTACAAGGAATTTATACCAACTCTTCAAATGGTTCTTAAAGAGAAGCAATGTTGGACAAAGTAGGTTGGCTCGTTGGGCCCCAACAAGATGGAACCTTAATTCTAGGATTGTCGTCACTGTATCTGAACACAGGATATTAAAGAAATGATGCCAAGAATTTTAAATGAAAGCAACACTATAAGCACCACTACTATCAATCAAACTTGAGGTTATATTACGTTTCCTACTAATAATTATTAATAATATAATTATTTGCTGACTAGATCTATATTACGAGGTAATGCTTCGAGTAGTTGTATTACATGTAAAATTACAAACTGGGAAAATTTGATTCCCGAGCTCAAATTAGAAGTAATATCACGATCACTCAGGATATCAGCGACAGGAGGCCATCAACTACAAAGACGATGGAGACGAATATACTCGAGAAGCACGGGGAGTTTGTGATACTATTATTTATGTCATTATTATTACGACATTTAGGGTATGACTGCTGCGGTTTCTAAGTATGAGTATGATATTATCGGTAATTACCTAGAATGTTCATTGCTGCAAGGGCAATCAGATAATCCTGTAATTACCGATAAGACAAACCGAGGTTTATTTATACCAAACACCACAATTTGAATTGAGTATGACGAGTACCAACAAGAGAACAAGACAGTTTTATAGATACAATATTAAAAGTGAATAGTTTCAATTTGTCAAGAGCAAGGTAACTTGTATTCACTTATTACGAGTAAATAGTGAGTATCTGCTAGCGGGTTAACTCGTCATAATACTAATAATATCTTTATTGCCCAACAGAAAATAATTCCATTTACATGACAATGCGAGAATAATGCAACTTAGCATATATATGTAGTAATAATATACAGCGCAGTAATAAATTAAAATTGATCGAAAAAGATACAACTGAATCATAAACATAAAAATATTTCGGTGACACCAGAATGCAAGAACAAAATAGGACGGCAATGTAAATCCATGTAGACACTTCAAGAAAAAGTATCGTCAAGTAATTCATTGGCATTTCTAATCATATGCGTAATGGGTGCTTTAAGCAAAACATAAGTTTTGCATGACGGGAAGTTAAA
Organism: Trypoxylus dichotomus; assembly: GCA_023509865.1. NCBI lineage: Eukaryota > Metazoa > Arthropoda > Insecta > Coleoptera > Scarabaeidae > Trypoxylus > Trypoxylus dichotomus. Next base: position 46,392,604 of record CM042081.1, read on the forward strand.
ATTAGGGAAGGACCTGGTATCGTACTGAGGTAATTTTGGAAAGAAGGGATGGAGCGTCAATAGCGTAATTAATCAGTTTAAGTAGAAATTGCCTGCTAAATTCCTTCCTCCGATCCGATAACGATACAAAGCCGTGTCTCGTCAGCAGACCAGCATAATCAACATCGCGTCCAGGGTAAGTGCCATCAATTTTGAAGGACAGGTATTTCAAAAATCGTTTTTGCACTCTTTCAAGTAGTACTTGCAGATGGCGATAGTGAGGATACCAAATTATGGAGGCATACTCCAACCCAGTACGGACAAGCGAATAGTATAATGCTTTTAGCGAGGCAGGGTTATTGAACGATCTGCAGGATCGTATGAGAAATCCTAAGGATTTCATCGCAGAATTTCGTACGGATAATATGTGGTCTGCAAACGACAAATTTGCATCAAGCAGCACGCCCAGGTCCATCACAGGCGAGTGCCTAGGAACAATACCCTGACTCACAGCATAATAAAAATTGTAGAGTCTATGGCATCTAGAGTAGTTTACAACAGCACAGTTATCCAGATTCAAATGAATTCCATTCTGTGTACACCATCTAACAATACACTCCAGACTGTTCTGGAGAAACAGACAATCTGCCGGGGAGATTATGGTATTGTAGATCTTAAGATCGTCCGCGTAAGCCAGTACATTGCAGTCCAGCCCCTGTAGGAGATCATCTAAATAAATATTAAACAAAAGGGGACCCAAATTGGATCCCTGGCACACAGCAGAGGAAGCAGAAAATGTTAAGGATGTATATCCATTGTAGTGAACATAGCATGAACGATCAGTTAAATACGAGCGGATCAATTGTGTTACACTTGGCGAAAACCAAAACTACTCAGCTTAGATACCATAAGGGAATGGTTGATAGCGTCATTGCAATTAAGTCTCGCCCATATCTGAAGGGTTATTTATGAAACGGACAATTTTAGATCAATCTCGATTCCGAGGAGATCAACTGAAGAAGAGAATTTGCAACCAATAAACAATTACTCATTGTGTTGGCGGTTTAAAAAATGTCTTGCCGAAGTTTACAGAATAAACACAAAACATCGATTAACAAAGTATAAAAAGCCTTCAGCCACGTGTAAACATATTGAGTCGCTTCCGAAACTTTCAGTACCCGGAAATATAGCAGCACATAAAATACCGCGGGGCAAATTAAATCATTCGTATTGATATAAAGAAGCTCTAAATCGCTTCTCCTACGTGTAGAAAATCCCGTTACTGTACACGAAAAAAAAAAAACGAAATATCAAATTGATAGCAGCTTCCATTATTCGAAAGTGGTTGTTAAAGCGAAAAAAGGGGGCGACTGATGTGCAAAAAGGTCGGCTACGACGATGTATGGTAGAAACAGCGCGAAGAGCTTTTCCGGTTTCTGCGTGTACTTTTTTGCGTTGTTTGCGGCGTCGGTTGCCGAGAGCGGTCGTGCGTGTTTCCGCTGCTATTTTCTGATTTATTATTCATGCTGTAGAACTTTCGACATAAATTGACTATGCCTTGTTATATAATATTTATTAGTCACTCCGAAACTAGCTCTGCAAAAAGGTAATATTGAATTAACTCCAATGGCCATGTACAGGTGTTTTCCAGCTTAGGTACTTCTTTCTTAGGGGGAAAATAAGGAACGGCAGTGTTGCTTTGGTGAGTAGTGGAGTATTACCACATGCTTTGAGATCATGTGAAATGAGTAAGAATAATTACACAGGGATTTATAACCTCATAACTTACATTCTTCTTTTCCAATGAAACAATCAAAAATTTAAATATTTCTCTTCTTCTTAGTAGGTGTGATTTGGTTTTCGTTGTGCTGGGTGTATATGAACGTTTCTGAAATCAGATCCGGAATTGGAATGGTACTCTATAATTGAATTTTGTTTTCTTTAATAAATTTAAATCAAATTCGAGGCATTGTCTTGGAGTTAACCACCAGCAAAGGGTATCGGTATTTCATGAACAGAATTTTTTTCCCTAAGCTTTCAGTATTTTTTCATGAATTTCGATAGATATTTCATAATTTGCATGCAAAAAACCAATGGCCGCTTGCATTTGAAACTTAGAGTACGTGACAATCGGAGCCAAGGGGGTCGAAGTAAATTATAAGTGGAGTGGTACAAGTTCTAGTTTACTTTCTAATGGTAGGAAACGCTGTTTTTTGTTTACTACTGGTTAAATCTGTATGGTTTTATGTAGACATGTCAGAGAAACAAGGATGAAAGTAATTTTATTTCTGCTACTTGTCAGGTTTGGTTGTTAAATTTCTCTTCTGATATCTATGTTTAGCTTTTAGGTACATTTACTTAGTGTTTCACTGATTAATATAGTACAGACTCTTATTAACAATCATTTTATATTGGAATTTAAATTGTACAAAATTAATATACAGTGAAATTCCCCTTCGCGGACACGCCTCCTACACGGACACCTCCCTTAAACGGACAGTTTCTCATGGTCCCGACCGGCTCTCATATAATCTCCATTGTATCAACTCTTTCTGGGACGGACATTCTCTTGAACGGACGCGGGCACGAGAAAATGTTCCCCTTAACCGTACAAAAGATAAAGTAAAAAGAAACGCCTTATCTTATTTTTATGTCGAGAGTATTGCGATTGCATTTCTCAATTGCGCCGCGCGGCAATTTCGCTGGGGCTTCCCCGAGTAAGCCGGAGATTTACCAACTTTAATCTTTCGGTACAAACGCAGCCTATGTCGCGCATTTCTGCCTCGCGTGAATTAGGGACTTCCCCCAGTTGGTCGGGGATTTACCGTTCTTATTCTTTGGGTGTACGAATTCGATTGAATCTGATTTCAATATTAGTCTGATGTCTATGGGGAAAAGACACAGTGGGCGACACATTCATTGTAGAAATGGCTCCAAATAGAAAAATTCTCACGCTTAAACAAAAAATTGAGATTGTTCAAGTTTGCAATAAAGAGAAATTAAGTGTAAGGAACTTATCCAAGCGTTTTAATATTGGAAAAATACAAGCTACAGATATAATTAAACACAAAGAAATCCCTCTAAACAAATGGATGTCGAACAGCAGTTTGAATGAAAAAAGAAGCTTTTTGACGGGTTATGGTACTAAAATTGATAAATTGTGTTATGACTGGTTTATAGCAGCTCGGCATAAGGGGATTGCTTTAACAGGTATGCATATGATTTTTTTTTAGATAAGGTTTTCTTGTATTAATGCGTCGATTTTCTTTTCATATTAAATTCTAAAATAGATAAAAAAAGTGAGACTACCAATAGGTTTGTCGTAATAAAACCGCAAAAACCTTTTTTTTTAGGTCCGCTAATACGATGTAAAGCAAGAGAAATAGCCGCTTCTTTGGGACATTCTACATTCAGTGCTTCTTCTGGTTGGCTGAATTAATTTAGAATCCGCCACAATATAAGTTTTAAAGCGATTTCGGAAGAAGGAGCTTCGGTTGATGCTGAAGATGTTTCATCGTTTTGAAAAAAATGTCCTTTGATTAAGGGATATTCACCGAGAGACATCTATAATGCAGATGAGACAGGCCTGTATTTTAGGGCTTTACCCGACAAAACGCTCACATTAAAGAAGAAAAAATGTGTTGGGGGTAAGTATCCCAAAGAGAGGTTTACAATTTTGCATTGTGCAAATATGGCGGGTGAAAAAGAAAAACTCCTAGTCATTGGTAGGGCAGCTAAACCCAGAGCTTTTAAAAACATTAATACAAATAACCTGCCTGTAACTTGGAAATACAATAAGAAAGCTTGGATGACAGGACGAACTATGACAGAGTGGTTGCAAGACCTAGATTGGAAAATGGCTATAGAAAAAGAAACATTTTGTTATTTTTAGACAATCCCGCATTGTCCGAAAGACGTTCGCTTAAATAATATAAAAATATTATTTTTACCCCCTAATTGAACATCAGCTTGTCAACTACTTGACCAGGGGATTATAAAGAATTTTAAAACTTACTACCGAAGTCTAATACTCAAACATCTGCTAGTAAACATTGAAACTGCTGGTATAGCTTTTGAGTTAATAAAGAAAAATACACCACTGGATGCAGTTTATTTGGCAAAAACCGCTTGGGACCAAGTAACCAAAGAGACAGTTCAAAATTGCTTCCGCAAAGCAGGATTTAATCATGTAAATATGCAAAGCGAAGACCAGTTAACTGAGGCTGATACATCTGACCTAGAAGATGATTTGCCTCTTAGTATACTTTCAGATATCCTCAAAAATAAGAATTTATTGAAATTGACGGATCATGAAAACCTTAATGATTTTTTGAACGCAGATGAAGATTTGTATGTTGAAGATCCAGATTCAGAACAAGAAATTGCAAGTGAAATACAAGAACTTTCGGAAGATTCTGATGTCGATGAGGTTCCAGTGCCAACAGAAGCTATCCCAAATTATGGTAAAGCTATTACCCTGACCAAGCAGCTCAAAAGTTTTGTCGAAAATCACGGAGATACAGAGTCTTTGGAGCTTCTTTCTAAATTAGAAATACGATTTCAAGACGCCATTTTAAAGAAAAGAGAAAACAAACAACAATATATGAATTTTTGCATCCTTAGAGTGACTATTCATTTCATTGTTTAGTATTGCATACTACATCTATGTATTTATGTACATATATTATCCTTTGTATGTATATATCTAAAAGAAATAAACTTTTTTTTCTTAAGTTTAAAGTTTCTTATTTATTTTAAAAACATTTATATACATATACGATTTAAATGCCTCAATTTCTTTAATATATTCATTTTTCGTTAAAACACGTTTTACATTGTATCTACTGTATATTTCTTTTATGCGGACACCTCTCCTGAACGGACATCTTCAGTTGGTCCCGTTAGTGTCCGTTCAAGGGAGATTTCACTGTATAGGGTAGTCGTTTTAAGGATATATACATACATTGTCAATTAATCATATTTCTCAAGTAGCAATGCTCCCTATAAACTGTGTGTCACCAATTGTGACGATGGAATACCTCCGTTTCACAGATTCTCCAATCCATAAATAAATTTTGAGAGATTTGGAAAATGGATTGACGCTATTCATAATCCAATATTGATAACCCTACCTCCAGATACGGTGTACAATGTATACCGCATTACGGATTTTAATTTACTTTCTTAAGGTAGAGGACATAAAACGCAATTGCGATTTCATGTTATTAAGTTGCCCAACTCTAGTAATATCTCTTATCTCTGATCGGAACTGACATTGTGCGGCTGTTACTGCACACCTTGTGCTGAACCTAAGGTAGTGACAATAGCTACTTATGCAGTACATATGCGCACGTAAAATGCGTGCAAGTTTCAAACTGATCGGAGCAACGTAGGCGGTGTGCCACACAAGCCTACCTTTGGAACCGGATATCCCTCGTATTTTAAGCAGAATTGCAGCCGCAATCGTCAAAGGCATATTACATTGTCCCAGTAGAAAAAATATACGTCATTACGTAATTAGTTGAAGGTCTTGCAGAATACGCCTTTTGTATGAGCCCTGAATGCAGTTATAGATGAAATGTCACGAACTATTAAATTGATTGATCCTTATCCTTGATGATTGTCATGAAATCGTGTCTACATAGATACATACATACTTCTATTCACATTCCTAACTTACACTTTTCATAAAAAGACTATTCTAGTATCCCATTCTCCGACCATTACCACGTTTCGAAGTTGATGCTTCTCAACGTTCCGTATGTAGAATTGTACGGTAAACGTTCGTTTAGATTTCAACTTCGATTTAATATGTCTACGTCACGTGGGAAGTTATTATTACATTTGAAAATCAAAATATTATCGGTAATGCAGATACAAACCGCAAATCGGTATAACAATCGTTTTGCATTATCTTTGATGTAGGGGCTGCTCGCTTTGAACACCAACGGTTTAATTTCACAATAGGAAATTAAACCCAATGACAAAAGAACCTTTGTTGTTGAGAATGCTTTTAAACATTAATGACAAATCTAGATACATATAACAGACGCGCTTTGAATGGATTAGGAACTAACCCAGAGGGAGATAGGGATGTATGTATTTGCGTTTGCATCTTTTGTTCTCTAATTAATTTGGGGATAACCTAATGCTCCACCTTTAATAAGGAAGATATGTACGTCCGTAAGCTCCTATCTTTTTGATATTAATATGTAACGATATTGTTTATTTAATTTATTTATCTTTCATGCACATACTGAATTATGTTGAATAAGTAAATAACAAATGGGTTGACTACAAAGTAGTCGACGGTTTTAAATGTAGATGGTTCTCTTAAGTGAGTTCTGTCAATGTTAGAGTTACATATACTACCGCTCAAAAGTGTTTAGGCACCCCTGTTTTCATTGATTATTCATATAGTATTGTGTTTACCAAAAAAACATTATAATAAAATGAAATACGTATTTAAAATGTAGTTCAGTAAGACAAACACCTATTATATCGCATAAGGTTCACTATCATGCACTTGGTCGGATTACCATAAACTGTTTATTGCGGTGCAATTACAATAACAATCCCTCTGGATTTATTGGGTAAATTTAGTCATCTGTTAGATTGTAGGTAATAATGTTTAAATTACCTTCCTAGATGATTATAGTGAAATCTGTATGGTCAGTTGCACTGTGGTATTTACTCTATTCACGTCGTGAGCGAAATATCGTGTGACAATTTTTTAAAATGCCTCCGCAAAGAGAAATTAGTACGGAAACACGTGCGCTTATAATAGCTTACCATAAAAGTGGCATGAGTAATCGACAAATTGCCAAAAAAATGAAAATACACCACGCTACGGTTGACTATAACGTAAAAAAATATCGGGAACTGGCAGTTTTCTTAATAAAACACCTAGTGGACGGCCAAAAGCGACATCTGCAGATGATCGCAGAATAGTGGTTACCGGCAAGTTAAATAGATGCAAAACACCCCCGGAAATCACCGCAGAATTAAATGTTGGTCGCCAAAAACTAGTCGGTGTTTCTACATTCAAACGTCGCCTACAGAAATCCAGGCTCCATGGACGTATTGCGATGAAAAAGCCATTACTACGCAAACGAAACAAGCAAAAGCGACTTAAATGGACTCGTGAACACCAACACTGGACCATAGAAGAGTGGAACAACGTCCTATGGACGGATGAGTCCAAGTTTGAGCTGTTCGGAACCCGAAGACGCATATTCGTAAGAAGATCTGTGGGTGAACGTGCCAGGGAAGAGTGTATTGCTGCTACCGTGATGCATGGTGGAGGTTCTATCATCATTTGGGGCTGTTTTGCTGGCACTAGTGTATGGGACATTATGAAAATTGACGGTATATTAAAAAAAAGAAGGCTACCGCGAAATTTTGGAGAACCACGCAATACCTTCCGGAATTCGACTTTTGGGTCAAAATTTTATCTTCCGGCAAGATAATGACCCAAAACATTCCTCTAAATTATGTAAAGACTATTTACGCCATTTAGAAGAAGAAGGAACTCTCAAAATTATGGAATGGCCTCCCCAGAGCGCCGACTTGAATCCAATCGAGTTACTATGGGAAAAACTAGATCGGGAAGTACGGAAATCGGCTCCGACGTGTGGAACAAATTGCAATCGAGTTGGATCTCAATAAAACAAGAAACTCTGGCAAAACGTATTGCGAGAATGCCTCGATTGTGTGCTGCAATTATTAAATCAAGAGGAGGTCACAGATGAAAGCAAAATTTAAATTAAAAGTTTTAATTTTCACATTTATTTAATATATTTTTATTCATGTACGTGTATCTGTACATAAAAAATAAATATTATTAACATTTTTGCTGAGTTTTTATACATTTTTGCTGTCAGAGAGAGTGCCTAAACACTTTTGAGCGATAGTGTAGTTTTGGCATTTGTTACCTGTGAACTTTAGCCTTCTTAAAAACGAAATGAAATGCATCTTTTGTGAGATTTGTGTGTGTGGGTTCAATTTTAACATGGAGGACGAAAGCGTTCATTTTCGACATATTTTGCTTTATTATTTTCTAAAAAGAAAGAAGGCTGATGAAACTCTAAAAGAAAAACAGTACCCCAACTGGTATGATAAATTTCGTTCTGGGGATTTTTCACTCAAAAATGAACCACGATCTGATAAGGCTAACATCATATTCCTACCTTAGAGATAGCAGAAGGTAAAATGTACCGCACACAACAATTGAAGATCATGGGATTCTCTAAAACGCTCGATATTTGGGTACCCTATATAATCCAACGTCTTAACGTCTGGGATTTGTATCTCAAACGAAAGGGAATGCATCCTTTTTTTAAAACGGATGATCACTGGTGAGGAAAAATGGATAGTTTATCGTAAGATTGGACGAAAGATGTCATGGTCTAAACAAAATAAAACAGCGCAAACAACATCGGAAGGTGAAATGCACCAAAAACAGATTATGATGTCAGTGTGGTGGGATTACAAAGGTATTGTGTATTATGTGTTGCATCCTCAGATGTGTATTGAATAAATTGTTATTGACATGATACAATTAAAACTACGTATTCTTATGTCCTTGTTAGTGTTATATACTGTATATAATGTATGAGGGTAAGTTGAAAAGTTCGATTGTCTTGATGGGGCTGTTTACTTTCCGATGTATAGTGGTGGATCGACGTTTTATCACAAGTCACAAACTGGCGTAAAAAATTGTTGGATTTTACCGAAACCGTTCCAAAATGACTGTAGAACATTCTACGCGTTTGAGTTTTTGCGGCGGCGTGAGCAAACGCGGCATACATCTTGCACACCGCTTAGACATGTCTAATTTAACATTTAAAATGTACATTAGCCATTCTCTGGAGACGCCTATAGCCTTAGCAATATCTCTCAATGCTGATTGGCGATCAGCTTTCACAAATTTCAAAACTTTTTGCACACCTTATGCGAAAGCACCTATTTTTGGGCGTCAAAATTCATTCGCTCATTTGCAAATAGTCTTAAAAGAAGGAGAATTCTCGTCTAATAAAATGCTTTTTCCACATGTATTTAATCATTGCGCGAATTTCAATATTGCCCATTTTTAAAAAGCGCCAAAAGTGCTTTGAATGAGTCTACACAACAAACTATTCGACAGATAGATATGAAGTTGAACACGTATGTATGTCCTTGAAATATTGAGCTATACAATAGCATCAATGATTGCTTTCACACAGCGCCATCTCATAGTTACTTACCGAATTTTTCAGCTTACCCTCGTATCAGTTTAGTTATCCGAATAGCGATAACTTTAAATAAGAACATTAAGGTATTCTTTGTTAGAAAAGCCGTTTTTATTTTATGATTGGAGATGTGCCGGAGAAAGGTATATACCTACACGTGAAATATTTGCTATCATTCTCCAATATCCAATAAAACACACAGATATTAAAATAAGACAAAACGAAGCGTTTCGATAAATCATAACTCCATGTTCGCTTCCTTTTTCTTTTTCCTTTCACAAATTTATAGCATGGCACCTTGGAAGGATTCCAGCGATGCAATTTGATATTAAAGGATGAGGCGACAGACTGAGCTGAAACGAGAACGATGACGCTTTTTAAGTAAAATATCTGTTATGAATACCAGTATATCTCACGCGTTTGTCGTAGTTGCTTTCTGATACTGGGAGCTGCTGTTTTTGTTAAGATTATGCATCTCATCGAGGATGATAAATTTTATTGGTTGCGTCAGACTACTTGCTGACTGTGGAAGTTGTGAAACGTTATATACGTATTGCAGATGAATGTTACTTTTACAATTAAAAAAATATTGAAGCTAAGTATCTTTTTGTTGGGCCGAAATGTAATGGAAGTCTTAGAAGAACCTCATATAACGTAAGTTTATGAACATTGTAGGTAGTAATAATGATTTAAAAAATTATTGTTTAAAATTAAAAAAAGAAAGAAACAGTTCAAGTTGCTTACAATAATGCTGTAATGACATGTTTCGCTATCACTTATACTCAAACTTAAGGTAACCTTATCTTATGCTAATTAAGGATAATGTGTACCACGTGTTTACATAATCGGCTGATTATGTTTCTAAATTCTTAGTACTAGAGTTCACAAACAAATTTAACAACGGTAAATTATTCAAGTCTATTTGATGATTAACTAAAGCATGTTAATATTTAAGGTCATTTATCTCTAGGGATTCGAGTAAGTTTAATTTTAGACCTTTACTATTGGAATGTAAAATTTAGAAATTACTTTTGAAGTTGTGGTTATTTTCCAATAAATGGCAAGCGTAATTGGAATCGTTCTTTTTGTGTACATAGCTCATGAAGTGGTCATGTATTCTTTTTTCAAAATTCCTACCTCTTTGGCCGATATACGTCTTTGGGCAATAAAAACAAGTTAATTTATAAATTCCCGATTTCTTTCCATTGTTTATTTTTGATTTATTTTTTATGAATTTTACCAATGAGTTATTGGTTTTGTAGGCTATCGCTAAATTAGATTTGGTTAACAGTTTGCCTGTACTTGGTCCTGTATAACTTAGTACTTTGTAATTAATCCCTTTTTCCTTTATACGAGGGGAGGTCCAGAAGTTCGTGCAATGAAAGGGTTTTAAATAAAATAAAACAATAAATCTATTTTTCCTTTTCAATATAATCACCCTTAAGCACAATACATTTATTAGATCTATGAATTAATTTTTCTAAATGCAAAATGGGCCAAAATTGCCTCCTTTACCTCATTGTAGTCGGAAAACTTTCTTCCACGTAAGTCTTTTTTTAAATTGGGGAACAAATAAAAATGACTAGGTGCCAGGTCTGGGTTGTAGGGTGGATGGACTATTGATTGAAAGCCATGCTTGTGCAGAGCAGCCATTGCAACTTTGCTCTTGTGAACAGGCGCATTATCTTGCAAGAGTAACACACCCTTGGTCAATTTTCCTCGACGTTTTTCCTTGATGGCCCCCTTTAATATTTCTAATATCGCTGCGTAATATTCTCCGGTTATGCTCCTACCTTTTTCTTTGTAATCGATCAATAATATCCCCTCACAATCCCAAAAAACAGTAGCCATTAACTTTGCAGCCGATTCTGACACTTTGAATTTCTTTGGCGGTGGTGTCCCCTTTTTATGCCATTGCATGGACTCCTGTTTGGACTCAGGCTCAAAGTGATGTTCCCATGTTTCATCTCCGGTAAGAATCCGCTACAAAATCTGCGCAGGTTTGTCTCCACACAGCTCCAAAAATTGTTTGGACGCACAGACGCGCTGCTGTTTCTGCAGTGGCGTGAGCATTCTCGATACCCATCTTGCACTGACTTTTGTCATACCCAGATGGTCATGTAGGATACGCAAAATGGTGGTATCTGATACTCCAACTAATGCAGATAATTGTTTTTTCTTCAAACGGGCATCTTGCAGTAGAAATTTTTGCACTTTTTTCCTGAGCGGGGGCCGTCTTCAATCGACTCCCGACCATGTTTAAAAAGACCATGCCACATATAAATCATCGATTTACTAGGGCACTGTTCTCCATAAACGGTTTCCATTTCATTCAATATGGTTTGAGCGTTCTTTCCTTGCTTTGTAAGGAACTTTATCACAGCACGGTGTTCAATTTCGTCCATAGTTTCAGTTTTCTTCTGGATTGACTTGTTTAGTAGGTAACTATTCGTAAACGACTGATGCTATAGGGTTGCAACTTAACTTATATACTAATGATGCGATGTCAATCAGAATGACACCTAGCGAGCGTCCCTATCCCCACTCCATTCCACGAACTTCTAGACCTTCCCTCGTATTTGGATACGGTTTTACAACTGCTTTTTTATAGTTCTTTTTCTTTAATATTTGATCTACTACTTTGCGGTTGTATCCATTATTTACTGCTATATGTGTGATGATGTTTAATTCTTTAAGGAAGTTTTCTTTATTTAATGGAAATGAAATTAGTCTGTGGATCATATAATGAAATGACGACAATTTTTGCTTAAATGGGTGATTTGCACTATTGTGGATAATTACATCTGTGTGTGATGGTTTAACCATCACATGAAGAGACTGGAGCACCATTTGAAAAGGTGTATTGGTTTTCGAGGAGACTACATCGAAAAAAAGAAAAATAGAAATTTGCACCAATACCGTCAATTCCGGAAACATTACAGCTCACCCTCGTATACCATATTGTTTTTTTTTCGGTAATTACCTAGAAGTTATAACGTAACGACTTACATTTCACCTCTACATTTTTTCGTGCCTTCACGGCATCACTTGTTTCCTATGTTATACTTTAATAATGCGGTATTGCTAACAAAGTTTCGCGACATGTTAAGTTGTTCGTTTACTTATGCTTTAGTTTTAGAACAAATTTCCCAGCTAATTGGCTTTATTCTATTACAAAACCTGTGATAATGAGACACTTATCTACATATATACGGCCGAATAAAATGTGAACTCATACAAATTCTTCGAGAGTGGCAAAACCGAGGGAAAGATAAATTGTCGAACGACAGCGAAACAGCATACGTTCGAAGAATAAAGTCGCTGTTTATTCAAACGAGAGCCCGCAAAAAGAAACATAACAGAGCGGAGGAACCGCTCTAAAGTGAAAGAAAACAGAAAAACAAACGCAAAACTCTTAAAATTTATACGCCTTGTTGCGGAAACATCTCTTAACAAAATAATTGTGAAAGTGAAATATTCGGAAACCGAGGGCCGCCCGCTTTCCAGTGTAAACTATAAATTTTTCGCCTGATATATAAGCAATAGGTGTGCGAGTAGGAAGCGAGACGGAAAATACTCCGGAGTCACCTCTTCTTTCATGCTCCGGGTATTTTTCCGGTTCGACCGCCACCCCACCCTCATCTATATCTTCAGACATATGTTTTATTTCGCGTGTCTCCCGGTCTTATTATACGACGTCTTAGTTTCGTCGCCCGGCCACAGATGGCGCAATATAACTCATCGAATGAGAAAATGGGGAGGATTTAAGAGAGATAATAAATCGAATTTTCGAACGCGCGGGCTTACGTTTTTGTTCCGTTCGCATCTTCGGCTTAACATGTACGATTCGCATTCGAAAAAAAATTACTCGACGGATGCGAATTTTTACTTTTCGTAACATTTTCTATCTCTCTATAATCTTCTAGAAAGAGTTTTCCTCCTCTTCTTCTTTACTTGCGGTTTTAAGCACTTTACCTGTTACGGTACGCATCTTTTACTTGGTCAATAAACACTTCTTTTTCAAAAACATCCATAAAATCTCGCCCTCACTGGCAACCTCGTCACTTGCATCCGTTCTACGTGTTCCTTCCACTTATTTTTGTTTTCCTTTATTCTCTCAATTATGTGGAAGATATTTAGTCCTGTTCTCATAGCACACTTTTTCACTGTTTTGTGAAATAATGTCAAAAAGTGGAAACCAACCCGGGATTGATTTAAAATTATCCGTTTCATAAATGATCCTTCAAGTATGGACGAGACTTAATTGCATTGACTGACATTGAAAGACATTTTCATGGGAATGGAGTCTATATTGATTAAATTTATCAGCATAAATTAGAGAAATTGCAGTTAAGGGTCCAGTAAAGCTAAACCTATCCTTATCCTGATTCCTCGATAATTCTGATGGTTCTTCTTATCGCCTTTTTTTGAACAACGACACTACCTTCACTCTCTTCCGATCATCAATGATTATACTATTTTCCTAGAATTTATTAAATATGTGTAGGAGTGACGATTGCAAGGACTGTGTGGATGTGCAATTCACAGGTATAGCAGTAAACTCCACTGACACAAATTAATTAATTATGCGGAACGCAGCGTTTCGAGAGCACGTAGGCTCCCATTGTCAACCGTGTTACCGACTGAAAGTAAAAACTGTATCACACATGCAAGTTATTTTCTACGCAGGCTCTAAAATTTCTAAAACATATGACTATTTACAATCTACTAGGTGGTCTCATGCCTTTTACGGGTAAGGATGGACCGAAAGCGAACCGTATCTTTAACAGGGCCTATGGTAATAAATCCATCAAACTCGAGTGTGCCATTGGGGGTGGTTCTCTGTTCAATAAGTTTCCGTTCTTTTTCATATATACCGTTTCGTACGCGTCTAATTCTCTATACGAGTTCACGTTTTTAAGTAGTGTCAGATTTTTTAAATCAATCTTATGTCCGGGTTTTACCATATGCTCTGCTACGCTTGATAGTTCAGGTTTGTCGAAACGATAGTGTCTAATATGTTCTTTGAACCTCGTTTCGATACTCCTTTTTGTTTGTCCAATATAAACTTTCTCACAATCATTGCATGCGATTTGGTATATTCCAGACCTTTTTATCATCTCCGGATTATCTTTGGGATTCCCTAAGAGATTCTTTAAGTTGTTTTTTGACACAAAAGACACGTTCATATTTAGTTGTCGGAAAATTTTACTTAACCCTTTTACTGTTGGGTGAAAAGGAAGAGTTATAAATTTCTTATTACCGGTGTTTGTTGATGTCAAGGTCGTGGAATTTCTGATGTGTTGTTTGTATAAAAAGGTCAGTTTTTACTTTCAGTCGGTAACACGGTTGACAATGAGAGACCACGTGCTCTCGAAACGCTGCGTTCCGCATAATTAATTAATTTGTGTGAGTGGAGTTTACTGCTATACCTGTGAATACTTCGGAAGTGGTATAAAATTAGGTGGTACTCTTTGCAACCATATATAGGTAAATTTCGGGCAGAATTTCCCAATTTTCCAATAGGATATGACAGTTTGCGACAAGTTATGCAAGAATTAGTGGCAAAATTTGTAGAAGCAGTGTCTGTGTAAAACCAGGTAGTGGTAGATCCTCAAAACGGACAGCTGAAAATGAGATGTTGTGGAAGGAATAACTCACCTCACTTAACAAATCTATTTGTAAGCTTTCATAGAAAGCTCAACTTTCATATGGGACATGCCAAGCAATTCTTAGAAAGGATCTACAAAAATCTCCATACAAGTTTCATTGCGTGCATGAGCTTTTAGTTATTGATCATGGAACCCGGCTGAATTATTATCAATGGCTTCTAGGTACGACGAATAATGATGCCCCCGAGAAATCGCTCTTCTCAGATGAAGTATGGTCTTCACTTATCAGGATATATGAATATACAAACAACGCGCATCTGGTCACGCGGTCACGTGTGAAAATAAAACGTTCCTTTCCGAATGGTTGTCGTATATATTTGGCAGACTGTGGAGACTTCTGCTTTTTCGAAACCTATTTCGTACTTGTAAACACATCGGCCTAGTCGCCTTTTATGCGATTCTCCAGTATTCGTCCGTACAGTTTCAATGATCGAGTACCTGATGTAGTTTTGCAATTTTCGTATTTTTAGCCATGAATATATCGGGAATGGTACCTCTAAATTGGATTCGTAGAGTGTTGCAAAACCCGACAACGTTCGCACAGGAATTCAATATAAAAGTTTCTGTGTTCTTTCGTAATTAAATTGTGTCTATAGATGTTTTGCAGCTACCGACTATCAATTAAATAAATCGGAAGCCAACTAATCGGAATGCAGATATTCACACTGCACCGCTTGCTGCAAATGTTATCCCACATGCTCGGATTAATGTTTTATTTTTTACCAATTACCGCGCCGTTTAATAGTAGACTAAACACGGCCGCCGTGACTATTTAATATGTTCTATAAATTAAATTATTTTATCGGGGCGAATGCAAAACAAGGCACGCAGAACTTACTAATGTTTGGTTCACGGAATATCGTGAATTGAAATACAATTAAAGGGGTAACTAATACTGCGATTAAAGTTAACATGCTAGCAGTAGTCATGCTGAAACAAAACCCTGCAGAACCTTCTAATAGAATTGTGCAGTAGTCCAATATTCTTTGGTTATATAGTTTGTATAGAATCTATATTGTATGTCTTCATTAAAACCAATGATTTTACACTTTTATCTAACTATATACTAATATCTATTATATCGAATTTTGCAAGAGCTTTTGAGTAAACTCTAGATACTATCAGCATCTATATTATATATCTTTGTTAAAAACAATGACTCTACACTTTTTTCTAACTATAGTCTAATATTTATTATACCGAATTTTGCAAAAGTTTTTGAGTAAATTCTGGACACCAGTGTTGATAACAGTACTCGCCCTTTGATCTATATCAATAAATATGGTTGAATTTCCGGACATTCGGGAACTACTAACTGATCTACAATAACTCTACGTATTTGTCATGTTCTAAATAAACGCAGTAAAGTTAATGTAATTTCTACTGATTTGTAGGGTTGGCCAAATCTTCGGCGCGCCAGGGCCGGACTCGAGACGAACATTGACTGCCACAGTTTCTCTATTGTGTGTGCACGTATGGTACATCGTATTACGTGTTATACTGTATTACTTGGAATAACATTTGTATAACATCTTCCAGAAAGAGAAAAACAATTGAATATCTTTATACATAAAAAAAAGTTCTCGCATTCTCCAGCTTAATTCGATTTTGTCGAGCTGAAACACTTAGCTAACTCTATCTTACAATTATATATTACTATTCTTTGTGGAATATATACAGATAAACTGGTAAAATGTTCTATATAATGAAGTATAAATACAGTATAACGCATGAAATGGTGTTCTATGCGTACATACACAGCAGGGTAACGGAAACAGATTAGTTCGACAACAATCGGTGGTGCGTGCAGGGCGAGTTCGGACCTGGTGCGCCATATCCTACTGATTTGTCTAAAGCCTTTGATCTAATCAGTCATAAGATTCTTCTACGTAAATTGACCGTATTTGGTTCAGTTTCTAACTAACTCCTACTACTATCAGTGTTCCACAGGGCCCTAACCTAGGCTCTGTGGTATTTCTACTGACTAGCTCCTCTGGGTTATGCTGATGACATCAAGGTATCTTTTGTACCTTTTGTTGAACATCGTTATCATCCTCGAAATGTTTGTCGCCAAGATACTTTTTGAGTGGACCAAACAGACAATAGTCACTTGGGGCTAGGTTGAGACTATAAGTAGGATGTTCAAGAAATTCCCACACTGATTCTGCAATTTTCGCCTGGGCCAAGTGGGCCGAATGCTGCCTGGAATTATTGTAATGCAGCAATATTCAACCCGTCAGTAGGCCTGGACGTTGAATTGCATCTCGAAACAACAACAAAACTCTACAGTATGATTCAGTAGTTACGTGCTCATTTCTATTCTAGAAATGGACTAGGAAAAGGACACAATCTTGAATTTCTTTGTTGACGATGAAGGAGGATGTTTCCATTGTAACTGTTACTAGAGTATCGTAAAGTTTGTTTCTCCTGACACCTAGCGACAGCAGCTTCTCACTTATTTAATGACATTGCCTCATGCATATATATGTATACTCCCTCGTTTAGCTGGCAATGTAGGCGGCGGTGGAGCGGGTACCTGTCCGTTTTACAATAACTTTACAAATGCACTTAGGAGTTTGAAAACGCACAAATTCACCAGATGTATTTAACGCATCAGTTTGACAACGTTCAGAAAGCGCTATGGTCTTGGGTTATCATAAGTTGTACTCAATATGTGACAAGATGTTTGAGGTATATCAGTTCTTAGAGGGTTTTTAAGCATTGCCAAGATTGTTGTATACAAATAGAAAATATAATAAATTAAGAAGGAGTGTCAGAGCTATTTTGGAAAAGTGTTATAATTTAGCTAGAAAAACCGCAATTCTTTTTAGTTACTGGGCTTTAGCGGTGATTATTTTGGAAGAGGTATTAAGATACTTTACTGTTTGTAGCACAGTTTCATCGTAAAGTATCTTTGTCTATCACAGAGGACTATATAAGTAACATACGTTCTCGCAAAGTTGGTGTCTAACGGACTAAATCAGAGGTTTCCAAATTACAGCCTACAATGCTCCGCAAGATGCCGCTGTACTACTATAGCGTGATTTAAGATTTGCGTATAATTTAAAGTTACAGTGTGCTGGTACGATGAGCTACTTAGGTCTTGGTTCTCGGAACCTAGTGGGAAAGTTAGTGTGGCTCTTACGCTGGAGAGTTTGAAGACCTCTAGCTCAAATCGTGTTGTCGATTCAACGTTTAAAGAGAATGCTATAGCTTGTTTCAAAATTGATGATCTAACGTAAAGCAACAAAATATTTCTCGTCCAAAAACAGAATTGATTCTTTTTCAAAAGTTTTGGATAACTAAACTGGGCAGGGAGCTATTTGCCAAAATGTAGGGAAAATAGTATGTTATTATTAAAAAAAAAAAGAAACCACTAGATGCCCATAATAACTATACAGTTGCAAGTAGGGCTGGCTGTTTTTCAATTTAATAAAGGAAACTTAAACCATATCCTAATAATAATGTCCTAATAAGTACTATTCTTTATACGAAAAGGAACATTTAATAGCTGTTGCTTGCAATTAAAATTACGAAACCTTCTTCTCGTCGGTCTGTGTTCGTAGTCTTCCATATACATATACCGCAGGGTGAATTAAAATGCATTAAGAGGAATTTAAATTCAAACATCGTATCAAGTTGAAAATGATCGGCGACCTTAATTGCCCCACTTGCGCTGCAGATACAGCAAACTGCGCGCTAGTTACGGCGTTTATAATTGTTGTTTCTTGAACACATATACCACCACTCCGAAAATTCTTCCGTTGCGTTGGCTGAATTCCAAGCGTGACTACATAATTCGCAAACTCTATTAACGTTTCGTTTTTCTCCTTGATCGTTGTTGTTATCGAACAAGTTTTAGTAGCACTGCTTGCAGTATTTAGAGAGAAATACAAGAACGTACGGTTTCGTATATTTACGTTTAAATATACGGCGGTGTCGTTTGTAAATGTGGTTTTCCAAAATAGTATAAATTGAATTTAGTAAGCTTCTTCCGCGTATGATACATAGAGGGACCAGTAAAAAAAATTGGCGTTCCGCATGTTGCTTTCATGGTGGAAACTTACTTTAATACATATTCTTTAATGAATTTAATTTGGCTGGTTAATTGCAAGAAAATTGTAATTTCATGGTCTGTGATTATTATATCATTAATGTGAAGGCGTGACAGTTAGATACACCATGGCAAATTTCGAATTGATAAACATATATTTCAATAAGGAGCAAGAATCATCTATTTCGATTAATTAAACAGATTATGTGGAAATACTGAATAAATTCCTTGCACTGGTGTTAAATCAAAATGAAATGAACCCTGCTAACATATAAATCCAACACAATGTACCCATGCATCTACAGCAATTGCGTTAATAGCGGTGGTTCGAAAAATGTTTGATATGGTGTAACATTTCAAGAAAAAAGAACCTGTCGTGGCGTTCTCGGTCATCAACAGTTAAGGTCTGTGATTATTTCCTTAGGAAATATCTAATGTTGCAAGTCCATGTTGGAATACCACTAACTATTTAGTAATGAAAATTAGCTATTCCCTATTGTGCAAAAGTGTTACCATTTAGTATAGTACTAAGGACGATGAAAAACTTCAAAGCACGGCTGCAGTGTCTGAATTTGTACGAAGCGACGGTATTTATCGGATGTAATTTACACAAAATAACGCTAACAAAAACGTATTTCTGTAAACTACAGTTAACCCTCCTCATAACGATTACACAGACTATGTGGTTGTGCAATTCGTAGGTATCGAAGTAAACTCCATACCACACAAATTAATAATTTATTCGGAACACAGCATTTTAGAGAGCATTATTTTGTGTGGTTTAGAGTTTACTCCGATGCCTGTGAATCCTTCTCGTAACAGAAATTCTTGCATAACAGGCAAACGAGAAATGAACAAGAAGATAAACGGTTTTAAAAAATTGAAGGATATAACTGTGAAAGATGAGTTGGTAATGCAGAGGTTGTAAAGATCATAGGTTCTTTAAGAAAACAAATGTTGCCCTTTGTAATTTTGATCATTAATTACAATATCATTAGCGTTTCTTTGCACCAGACCCAAAATTCGTCAATAAAAATTTCTAAAGGATCCCTCAAGTATTCCCTCGCACTATCTAGAATTCTTATTCTAGACAAGGTGCTAAAATACACAATTGTTACTGCTGAACGTTCAGGAAGCGCGAGAAAATAAAACGCTAACAATTCCTCCCTCTTCCTATCTTAACAGGTGCCATAAAGTTTCGACAACGTAACGGGAAGAAAAAATCACGACGGTAATAATCTGTAAGTGATGAGAGGGTGTGGTCCGTGACGGTAGCGCGGGTCGAAACCCTCTATTTCTCGAGGTTCTATCATGGAGGGGCCATCAATCAAGCGGGGATTACCGGTCTACTGTTATTAAGAACCGCTTGTATGAGCGTTCTGCCTTCTGCAAGTAGCGTGGAAATATTGCAGTGCCTATGTTCAGTGTCTTCTAGATTTAAGCTTGCCGCGGCGGCTATCGTGTACAAGGTTATATTTGATAATAATAGGTGAGGAGCGGACTACTAATGGAAGTGGGTAATTTTTGCTACCGTTAATGCGCTAATTTACGTCTATACATACATGTTAAATGGTTGATGCATAGACCTTTAAATTTGTTCTCGTATTGTTAAGGGTTAGTCAAGTTACGAGGGGAGGACCAGAAGTTCGTGGAATGGAGGGGGTGCAGTGGGGATAGGGGCGTCCGCTAGGTGTCATTCTGATTGGCGACTCATCATTAGTATATAAGTCAGTCGTTTACGAATAGTTGCCTGCTAAACAAGTCAATCCGGAAGAAAACTGAAACTATGGACGAAGTTGAACACCGTGCTGTGATAAAGTTCCTTACAAAGCAAGGAAAGAACGTTCAAACCATATTGAATGAAATGGGAACCGTTTATGGGGAACAGTGCCCTAGTAAATCAATGATTTATAAGTGGCATGGTCTTTTCAAACAAGGTCGGGAGTGGATTGAACACGACCACCGATCAGGATCGCCAGTTGAGGCCACCACATCAGACATCGTCGAAAGAGTGCAAAAGTTTCTACTGCAAGATGCTCCATTGAAGCAAAAACAATCACCTGCATTAGTTCGAGTATCAGATACCACCATTTTGCGTATCCTACATGACCAGCTGGGTACGATAAAAGTCAGTGCATGGGCATGGGTACCGAGAATGCTCACGCCGCTGCAGAAACAGCAGTACGTCTGTGGCTCCAAACAATTTTTGGAGCTGTGTGGAGACAAACCTGCACAGATATTTGGAGCGGATTGTTACCGGAGATGAAACATGGGTTCATCACTTTGAGCCTGAGTCCAAACAGGAGTCCATGCAATGGCATAAAAAGGGGATACCACCGCCAAAGAAATTCAAAGTGTCAGAATCGGCTGGAAAGTTGATGGCTACTGTTTTTTTGGGATTGTCAGGGGATGTTATTGATCGATTACAAAGAGAAAGGTAGGACCATAACCGGGGAATATTACGCAGCGATATTAGAAAAATTAAAGGCGGCCATCAAGGTAAAACGTCGAGGAAAACTGACTAAGGGTGTGTTGTTCTTGGAAGACAGTGCGCCGGTTCACAACAGCAAAGTAGCAACGGCTGCTCTGCACAAGCATGGCTTTCAATCAATAGTCCATCCACCCTACAGTCCAGACCTGGCACCTAGTAATTTTTATTTATTCCCCAATTTAAAAAGAGACTTACGTGGAAGAAAGTTTTCCGACGACAATGAGGTAAAGGAGGCAATTATATCTGTAAAAGGAAAACTAGTGGAATTGGACCGAAGAATTCGAGAAAGAAGAAATAACATCTCTGCTTAGAAGAACGCCAATAATGTGTGCCACCAAATCACTTTGGATTAAAATTTTGTAATATTCTCTGCCTCTTCTTCGTTGTTAAACATTTTTTTCGCGACGTCAAATATCTATTAATAAATATTACCATAGACCAACTCCGTATTTCAAATCAGAAAATTAAACGTTAATTCCATCACTTCACTCCGGAATCAAAATGATCGTCATCTGAGTGGACAGCAACTAGTGAAACTCGTCCAAAGCGCCCGAAAGCACAACAATTGGCTGGAAAGGTTATAGCTTCGGTATTTTGGGATGTGCGTGGTGTAATATTCATCGACTATCTTGAGAAAGGAAATACCATCAACAGTGAATATTATATAGCGTTATTGGAGCGTTTGAGGGCCGAAATTGCAAAGAAACGACCGCATATGGCAAAGAAAAAAATGTGTTTCATCAAGACAACGCACCGTGTCACAAGTCAATCAAAACAACGGCAAAACTACATGAATTGAAATTCGAATTGCTCCCACATCCACCGTATTCGCCAGATTTGGCTCCCAGCGACTACTGGCTGTTCGCAGACCTCGATAAAATGCTCGCCGGTAAGAAATTCCGCACGAATGAAGAGGTTTCCGCTGAAACTGAGGCCTATTTTGAGGCAAAAGATAAATCGTTCTACAAAAGTGGTATTAAAATGTTAGAGCGGCGCTGGAATGATTGCGTTGCTCTTGATGGAGATTACGTTGATGAATAAAGCTAATTTTGAACCAAAAAAATCGTGTTTTCTTTGTTAGGCTCGGGACTTTTCAGCCCATGTGTTATCACACATATTTGCGGTATCTAACCATATCTAATTATTTTTATAATAGCTTTTTGTGACTTACTTACTGACTTGCCCTCGTATATTATAGACTAATCTATACCTTCAGCTTAAAAAGGTGCTGTAACGAAGTAAAATGTAATTCTTCCCAGTAGGTAGATGATTATATATTTATGAATTTAAAACAGCATTAGTTACCCATATCAATGTTATCGATACCCACATATATAGGTGTTGGTCGGTTTTGCTACGAGAGTTAAAAGGGAAAGCTTAGCACGTTGCCACTCTAAAACAAGCAACCGCTTCTGACCAGGAACGGTTCGTAAGCCCTTTTTAATTAAAAAGATTAGGGACGAGAAGGAGATGCTTAAAAAAAGAAGTCCTCTTTCGACAAGGGTTGGTTCGCTGTCCCTATCGTTTCCCATTATTATCGAGCTTCTGTGTGATACTGCGCTCATTACGTAGAATTTATACAGACAGGAACGTCGGAGTGTACTTTTGCAGTATCTGATGGTAGATTCGGTCCGCGAAAACTGCAGTTAGAAGGCGAGTTTTAACGGATATACGTATTGGCCGAGGATTATTAGACGCCGACGGAACTACGTACGTCTTTAGCAGTAAAATTAATACCTAAAATCTGTTATATTCATGTACGAGCTTATATTACCCACGGTCGCATATATTATCCGTTCTCAGGGCTTGCAGTTTTACGAATAACCGTCTTAACTAGAAGCTATGTAATTCTTAATCCGGTGAGGTTGGTAGCTGTTCAAGGAAAGATCTTTGAGGTACCTTATTAGCTATTAAGTTCGTTTGACTGGTATATTTTGCTTTACAGCAGTTGCTGTAGTAGTTAAGCATATGGCTCAGCTACTATCACTATTAAAAATAATGGATGTAATTATTTACTATTTTAGTTTGATTGTGTTGATGTAGAATGACGTAGAAAATCCTTCTAAGTCCTGCCAAATCCTTCTCCAATTGTAGAATATTAAGTACTTCGCCATGATGGATAATTTTCCTACATTCTAATCATCAAAATCTTCAGTTGCATACGAATTTTGACATATTTTATTAGACGACTTAGATTTTTCGCAAAAAATGTAAGAGGTACCCTTTGAAATTTCGTCGAAATTTCGCTCATCTTCGATTTGGCTCAAGACCCACCGAATGCTATCTCAAATCATACAGAATACGATTCTGAAACCAAAATTAGCGCGAGGGTACTAATCCAGACGGTATTGGTCTCTAAGAATTTGAAAACATGTGAAACGTGTAATGATTATTGCTAAAGCCTCCTCTAATTCCAGAATATTAAGTATTTCGGCGCGACGGATAATTTTGCTACAATCTAATCATCAAAATCTTCAGTTGCGTATGCATTTTGATATATTTTATGATGCACAGATGGCCTACGGAAGTAGGGCATACTTTTCCTGTCCAATTCGTCCCATAACAACTCGATGGGGTTTAGCTCGGGGCTTCGCGGCGGCCATGTCATTATTTATAAAGTGCCATTGTCTTGTTCGTCATTTAAGCAATCTTTACATATCACTGCTGAATGTTTAGCGTTATTGTCCTGCATGAATACAAAACTTTCGCCGATTAGACTTTGTCACGATGGTATTGTGTTATTTTGCAGTATTACTAAATAACCCTCTTTTCCCGAAATACCATGATTCGTTTCGACTCCCTTGTCCGACCTCTTGTTGGCAATCTCCATTCCGGAACGTATTTCCTCCAAAATTTTCGAAATTCTTCACTGACTACAAAATTTTCTGGTACGTTGCCCACTTAGCATATAAATAAGGTCATATAAAAATTTATATTGTGGCAGATCACGTTCTATATTTACACGCAAAAATAGTGTACAATGAAATGTTCGTATTGAACATTCGTCGAAGACAACAGAAATTGCCGGCGAATTGCCATCATCAATCTAATCCAGTATTCATACACATACTAACCGTACGAGTACGATTCCCGACTTCGGGTATATCTAAGCGCTTTCGAAATATATTACCCCACCACTCGTTTCTGTAGGGTTAGTAATTCACATAGGGGAAACAAAATACAAGGTTTTATTATAAAAAAATAGTGTTGTTACTACAGATGTGTACTTTGGCTTGGTATTTTCATTTCAATGAATACAACTTGAATTTAAAATAAGAACTTTGGGAAAACGATTGGAAGTAATGTATTTAATATCTGTGATGTGAAAATAAAACATTGGAGGGTGAGTCTTTTATCAAACTACCAGTAGAATTCTTTTTTGGAATTAGTCGTGTATTACATATTGCACTTGCAGCTGTTACGTTCTCCTGGTTTGAAGAACAGCGCCACTGTAGCCTGCTCGTAAATTCCTGAATTACTTGACCAATACTTACTTATAGAGTATGTTCGCTTATTTACTAGATGAAAGGTTGTACAGTGAAACTCAATGCGCATGCGCAAAAAAAATTTATTTAAAAAATAAAATGTGTACACGGTTTCCACTCTTGCGTATGTACAGTTACGATGTACGTAAGATATATTATATTTGTAATAATTGCAGTTATTCGAGCTCTCTTATACATGCAATGTACATTAGCATGTGTATATACATGTTTTCATTGGTAGCAACATAAAGTAACGCCTCAGCATGTACGTTGCAAAGCTATGTCTTAATTCTGTTTAAAAGGTTAAACTCTTATATGCTTCCGCTGAAGCTTTGTTAGAGGCATGTACTAATGCCTCTATCTGTTTGCATGCACCACTACCTTTTTATAGGGGAGCAAACCCTATTTATTTCTTAAATTTATAAGCGCACCTCGGTGCTATGCTTATTTATATGTCTCTTTCCGGGAGCCTAATATATTTTCCTTGTTTTAAATTTGCCTAAAGGACTTGGCCCTGTATCATTGCCTTGTATTTGTACTTGAACCAAATACGTTCGTTATTTTCACATTTATAGGGGAACCCACCCTATCTCTTAGAGCTTGAACGCCTGGTCTAGGGCGACAGTAGCGATAATAGCCGATCTCAAAACAAAAGTAATGTGACAGCTACCCAGGCGTTCTCGTTTGCAATAATACGCTATGTGCAATCTTTAGCTCTCCGCTACTGCGCCCCAAAGAAGAGAAAATGCCAGTAGCCAGCAAATGTGCGAAGTGCGCACCGATAAGTAAAACAGAGCGATGATGCCGACATTCATATAGAAAAATGGTCCCTGAAACTCGTTCGCTCCGACGAGCAACTAAATGAAAAAATTCCCGATACGACAAAGGACCGAACAAACGTACAAAAAACAATGGGCGATCCGGCCGCAACGACCGTCAACAAGAAGCGGAGTGATCGTACTTGTAGAAGATGTCTATACATACTCGCCGACAATCTTACCAAAATGATTCCTGATACAAACTTAACAGAAGACTAAAAATATGTATAGACGACAACGGACACAGTAGCCTCGACGAACAATGATAGAAAATCGAGAATTTGTACTTATTAAAGAAATATATACATGCGATCCGACAACCTTACCAGAATGACTCCCGCCAGAAATAAATGTAAAGACGACAACGTCCTCGACGATTCCCGCCAAAACTAGCAACTATTAGAAGCTTCCAATAATCATCCGACGACGTTACTGTACACTTTACGACGAGGTACGAAAGGTGACCGAGAGTGCACGATCGCTAATACCTGGACCGTCGCGCGGGAGTCGACTGCCTGTACTTGTATATATTAATAATATTAAGAAAACTCCCATTATTTGTTCGACAACGTTTCACTTAATGACTTTTAAATTAGGCACTTTTAGCTAGAGTAATGTGAATGGCCGGCTTGCATACATATACAATGCTTAATGTACATACATATTAAAATGAAATTGGATATATTTTAAGAGAGCAAAATAAATAAATGATAAAAATGAAAATGAAGTAATATTCTAAATGAAGATAAGGTAATAATGCTGCAAAGTAGATGAAATCATATGAAATACATAAAGTAGAAAAAAAAGTGGATAAAACACAAAAACAATGTTAAGTCCTTAACAACAACAATACGCAATATAAAAGAACATCCACATATTCTAAACGTTAGCCACTAAAATTCGAATACCTATCCATAACGAATATTTGCGTTTAGTAATAATATATATTGTGCGACTTTTTTTCATTCTAATTGGTGGTTTAATGAAGTTATAAGGTATTAGCGGTTCCACCGCTGACATTATTATTCACCTTCAGTCACTATAATAAAAGAAACGCTTGTCCCCTTTTATTTCTGAAAATACTATAGTTTATATTAATTAACGATTGCAAGGACTGTGTGGTTGTACAATTCACAGGTATAGCAGTAAACTCCACTCACACAAATTTATTAATCAGCCAGTAACACGGTTGACAATGAGAGTCCATGTGCTCTCAAAACGCTGCGTGGTTACATCTGTAGATTCAGTAGAAATTTATAGCTAACAATTTCAGAAATATACGTTTGAACTAACTCTAACGTAATCCGGTTTACTTTGTCTTCTTGAATACTTTAAATCCGACAGTTACTGATATTTCAAACTCCAGCACTTAATCCTCTGCCAGTTTAAATAGCGTCTTTTTCGAAGTACATTTAACCGTTGCACATGCAGTTAAGGAATGTAAATTACACGTAGATTAGTGTATTATAGAAAATAATGCTAACGCCAAACAAAATCGCGGAAGCACAGATTCCCGTATTAAATAGCCCTCATTTCTAGCATACATTACACGGCGAATTTGCATTCCATTTAACGATAACAATCGTTGCGAATGCAGCGCTACGAACGAAGCGAAATATATGTTTGAGCTGTAGTTAATTGCGACGGGCTTATACGGGGAAAATGAATGCGCGTAGATCTTATAATTAGCAACAATTAAGCAATTTCGAGATTAAGTAAAGTACAAGCGCCTGCAAATGAAGACATTTGTACCTAATAGGGTATCTGCGCCAGACGAGTCCTAGATCTACAAAGAATTAAATAAAATAAATGACAGTCGTTTGCTGTGAGAAAATGTTTAAATAATTCAGGGTTTCGGAAGGTGAAGAGCTTAGCTCGGTTCGAAGCGAAAAGGGAAAGAACAAGGATTTTCTAAAACTGGGCGCCTCTCTCGGCGATATTTCGCCTGCCTGTGTATGTGTATGTACCTTAGTGCTGGTTTCAACACGCACTTAGTCTATATTTGAAATTCTACTTTTCGACAGCTTATTTTAGACAAATTTAATTTGAATTAAATAAATAGAACCATGTGCTATGTACGAGGGCGACCTGAAATGTTTCCCGAATCGGCAAGAGATGGCGCACGAAGGTTGAAGTTCATTCACAGTTTTAAAGTAATAAATGATTTATAAATTAACCACGCAAATAAAGCAACAAAAACATACAGTAAGGTGACAGAATAAAATAGACACCAGGTAAAGCGGTATAAATATGTAAACAGCTAAATTCTAAGAACGAATTAAGAACTTTCTCTTGTCAATAGGGTAGGGGTAGATGTATCGGAAGGAATTCGTCATAGTTTAGTATCGTTACAACTATGCCTCGCTTACAAGGTTCGAGTGATATTAGCGACTTCACCCGGTGTGTCGCATCGTTGGCCAGAGTGAACGCGGTGCTTCGCAACGTGAAATAAGTTATTTTTTAAATATTCCGTTGTCCACAGTTAACCGTGTGATTACACAATTTAAACGCAAGGAAAAAACAACAGTGCAGCCGAGACCAGGTCGTGCCGGACCTTCTTAAAGAAGTAAAAGGGTGCTTGTACGCGAACTGTTAAGAGAACCGCGAAAAAGTACAGCTGAGCTTGCGGCAACTTCACAGAAAAGTCAGCGCACCGTTCTGCGACACCTCCACAATGTGGGGATGTATAAAAGGGTGGCAAAGAAAAAACCTCTCCTTACGGCGTTTCAAAAACGGCGCCGAATGGCTTGGGCAATCGAAATGCGAACGAAGCCCGAAGAGTTTTGGCGATCTGTCATTTTTCAGACGAAAGCAGATACTGCCAATTCAGTGATAGTGGTCGTACGTTGGTATAGAGACGTTCGTTACTGCAACTGGACGACAAATTTTTGCATCAGGCGGTGAAATACGGCGGTGTGAACATCATGGTGTAGGGCACGATATGGTATGGTGGAAAAAAATATGGCAAAATATTTCCAAATATTAACAGAAGGACCACTACCGATATTCGACAACGCCATTTTATCTAAAGAAGACGCCAGTTTTATGGAGGATGGAGCACCCTGCCACAAAGCAAGAATAACAACCACATAGAAAGAGGAACAGGGGATTCGGATTTTACCATGACCAGGCCAATTACCAGACATGAATCCGATAGAGAATGTTTGGCACATAATCCAGACAAATATGGCGAAACGACCCCGAAAACCCAGCAATAAGAAAGAACTCGTGGCAGCTGTTACAGAAGAGTGGTTAAATATTCCAGAAGACACCATTAATCATTTAATTGATTCTATGCCACGACGACTCGCAACACTTTACGCAAGTAAAGGAGGATCGACAAAATATTAGTCTAATTTAAAAATTTTTAAGTATTTTGTATATATAACGAGAATAGAATCTTTTTTTTAATTAGTAGGTGTCTATTTTATTCTGTCACCCTAGTGTATTTCTAAAATAATAAAGATTAATAAATTAACAAATAATCCTGGGAATAAAATAATAAACTACAAAATGTTTTTCAAATCATAGATTGGAAAACGATTCTGTAAAATAAACAATACGCTAGCAAAAAGAAGAAAGGTAATTCTGTGACATGGTTTAAATATCCTAACGAAAGTTTTTACGAGTTTTCAATTAAGGATGTGTAAAACTTTGATATTTAAATTATACAAGTTTCATGCATATTAATATATGAATTTAGAAGAAGAAATATTCCTAATTGAAGGTACACTGCTCTAATACGAAATAATAAGAAAAAAGGAGATCTGAAATTTATACTGGGTACTGCTGTCGGCTAGCGGTTCCCCGAAGAGGTCAACACCTCTTTTACGTACATCTCTACACCATAACCATTCCACAAGGTGGTTTGCGAAAATCTCCCGTGCAAAACTTTTGGTGGCAAGCCAAGTCTTGGGGGGTTTCCAACGGGACTCAAAGTTCAGGGTGTGAACACCTTCATCTACTATATATAATATATGTAATTTACTACCAGTTCGGTACAATTTTTGTGTAATCTTTGAAGTAATGATTAGTTAATTGCGTTCAAAACCAAACTAATTAATCTATTTATTGTAACGTTCATATATTTCGCATGCTGTAATAAATACTAACATTCACTAGAAAATTATTGTCTTTATGGTTTTTGCCCTTTTCTCCCTATTGTTTCTTATAATAAGAAGCATGGAAAATAGACCATGAGAATGTAATACAGTTTCAAAACAATATCAGCTTTACCGTTCATTATTATTTTATGTTTTTGATAACTTTTAGTTGAAACATAATAAGTACCAACCTAAATTTCGTAAACTATGACTCACATACCACTAAACATAACCCAGAAATAGCTTCCCTTAAATCGGTTTTTGGGTACCTTAAACTAAACTCCTAAAGAAAAAGGGTCATTTTAAACACAGTAAAACGTGAGCTTTCTGTTACAATCCATTGAAAGCGCTAACTTGATATCCCTTATACGGAACTGCAGCCTACCGTTCATAAGTAGTAAGAGGTCAACGCAAAACTAGGGCATCAGCATGTACATTCGAATCGAAATTCATTTAATAAATAAAATATAGAAGCCTGTATTTTCTAGAAGACAATGTGCATTGTGCAAAACACGAAATACGTATTTCGTTCCGCCATAAAGCGGAAGGAATATAGGCACTCGAGCTCAGGACGCGAGATTTTGGTATTGGGCACTTATACAGATGATAAATTCTTAATGATGGTTTAGGGGCGCGCGCCCTCTTCAGATCAGTCCGAATTGGTATGGAAATGGGAGTTATACGCTGTTGAAACGAAGTAAATTCGATACTTGATACTATGAAATTTAAGTGTATAACCACTGTTAAGTTTATTCGAGCGTAAATCAGCATTTTACGACTTCATTTTTTTTAATATTTTAATATCCGCAGACAAGGCTTTATGTTTGAGTCGTCGTATGGTTAGAAATTCGCTTTCGAACGGATTACAGTAACGATACTGCGATTCTTGCGGGCCATTTCAATTCTAAATGACGTTATTATAACCGAGCAATTGAAAATTGTTGCTAGTATAATATTAATGTTTATATATCGATAATTTATCGTTTAAAATAAATGCTGTAACTTTCGATTACAACTTGATGATTTAATTTATCACTATAGCAAAGTTGAAAACGATTACGTAACAATTTCGGTATGGTAAACTTCACTTTTAAATGTATTTGAATTTTTTCCTAAAACGTAAACGGTTTGGTCTGGATAAACGCGGTTAAGTACCGGCTTTTTAAAGCATGAAATATTGAGAGTGAATTAAACTTTTAAGCAACCCAGTTTTATTCGGTCTGTGTTAATTAAATTTTTCCCCAGTCGCTTTTCACAAGAACGTTCATTGCCGCGTCTGAAAATGTAAAAATCTATTCTACGTTAGCAGCTCTTTTATACGCACGTTTGTGTGTGCACGCTTTTGTTTTATCGTGGTACGTTTGTGTTTACTGCATTTAAAGTTACCTGCATACTGTGTTCATAAGAAAAAAAAAGGAGACTCAGTATTAAATTTTAGTAAATAACTGAACAATATGACCACACACACATACATCTAAATTTAATGCTGTAGGAAAAAGTTTACTTTTTGCGAGATTTCGAAATTCTATACAATAAGTGACGTAAGGTTGTTTTCTTTGAAATTAATGACTTTTAAATTCGCCTTTGTTGCTTAACAAAAATTAATTTTGTTAAGACTGCGTTTGTGAAAGCATATAAATTTAAACGGAGAAAGTTTTGATTGAATCGGCCGGTACTTGTTGGATATCCATATTGAACAAGGGTGAAGAAGTAAAACACAATTTTACAAATATTTTCAATATATTTAATACACTTCATGTCATGTTTCGCTATCACTTAGGCTTCATCTGATTTGCCCATGTTTAATGGAGAAAGTGTTAAATTTGCTTTATTTTAGTAACAAGAATTAAGGTTTTCGACGAATATTAACTGCCACGATCGGTCCTTAACACATGGGCTGAAAAGTCCCGGGCCTAGCACATAGATGACGCTAGTTTTATTACAGTCACCTTTCTCTCAGTTAGTACTAACCTTCAAGACAGCTGTTAAATTTTCATGATATTCTATTCATTAGTTTGTGAGTTATTGTGCTAAGAGTCACGCTACTTTTCTTATTTTCAAAACAATGGATCAAAAGCAATTTCGTGTTTTAATTTTACACTGTTCTCGATGGGAAAAAATACCGTTCAAGCGAAGCAATGGCTTGAAAAGTGTTATGGGGATTCCGCTCCATCAGAAACTACAATAAAACGTTGGTTTGCTGACTTCAAACGTGGTTGTAGAGACACCAATGATGCAGAACGCAGTGGACGTCCAAATGAGGCGGTAACACCAGAAAACATCAAAAAAATCCACAAAATAGTTTTGAATGATCGAAAAGTGAAGTTGCGTGAGTTAGCTGACATCGTAAAGATATCAAAATAAAGTATTGGCTTTATATTGCATGAGAATTTGACTATGAGAAAGCTCTGTTCAAAGTAGGTGCCGCGTTTGCTAACTGTTGACCAAAAACAAGAACGTATTGATGAATCTGAGCAGTGTTTGACTATGTTTAAACGTAACAAATCGGAATTTTTGCGTCGATATGTAACAATGGATGAAATATGGATCCATCACTTCACTCTGGAATGAAAACGATCGTCATCTGAGTGGACAGCAACAGGGGAACCTCGTCCAAAGCGCCCGAAAGCACAACAATCGGCTGGAAAGGTTATGGCCACGGTATTTTGGGATGTGCGTGATGTAATATTCATCGACTATCTTGAGAAACGAAATCGACAGTGAATATTATAGAGCGTTATTGGAGCGTTTGAAGGCCGAAATTGAAAAGATACGACCGCATATGGCAAAGAAAAAAAAATTTGTTTCATCAAGACAACACACCGTGTTACAAATCAATCAAAACAATGGCAAAACTACATGAATTGAACTTCGAATTGCTCCCACATCCACCGTATTCGCCAGATTTGGCTCCCAGAGACTACTGGCTGTTCGCAAACCTCAAAAAAATGCTCGCCGATAAGAAATTTCGCACGAATGAAGAGGTTATCGCTGAAACTGATGCCTATTTTGAGGCAAAAGATAAATCGTTCTACAAAAGTGGTATTGAAATGTTAGAGCGGCGCTGGGATGATTGCGTTGCTCTTGATGGAGATTACGTTGATGAATAAAGCTAATTTTGAAAAAAAACGTGTTTTCTTTGTTAGCCCCGGGACTTTTCAGCCCATGTGTTATGTACTGAGGGTAAGTACCTGCAGATGTTACACTGGTCTTGTGAATCTAACTAATAAGATAATTAAATTTCAGTTTTGTTATGATACGTGCACCTTGTTCCTTGCACACTAGTGTATATAATATTCTATAAATTTGGAAAAGTAATCTTTCTAATTTATCTCAATAAATGTAGACTGCATCCGCAGATATACTATAAAATTGATACAACTTTGACAGAAGGTAAATCGATTTCAAACTACGCGCAGCTCAATAAAATAAGGTACATGCGATGTGCTAGTTTCAAAAATAACTGGCATTTCTTCCTAGAAACTCTAGTTTTTAAAATACACCACGGTGAAACTTATTACTCATGCGTATAAATAGCAAAATTAAAATAATTAACTAAATATTTAGGGGGCTTTCTCTCTCGGATGAGATATGGGCATCAAGATTCATTACCTTCACATCCACTTGTTGATCGTTTTCCAGAAAACTTAGTTGATATAAGTGAGGAACAGACTTCACAAAGACATCATCATTATAGAGGAAAGGTACCTAGGAAGATGGGGTACCCACTCGATGGCCGATTACTACCAGAATCTTCAGCGAGACTGTACCGGTGAACCTCACGCAAGGAAATCTTATAAAAGGAAATTTTTAACTGAATGAAAGTTGTATTTACATTTTTTGCCGTTAAATAAAAGAATTCTTACCCATTTTTTGCGTTTCAGTTAACAGTTATCAAACAGTAATACTTAAAAAGTTACGTACGTAACAAAACATATATTTTATTTTCGCGAATTTTTCCTAAATAAGGCAGAAAGAGTGAATTTTTAAAAACTAGGTCTGATACAACAAATCTGACTACATTTTTGGATTAGATATGCCAAAATTGTTTAGTTACACTTAAAAAATGTGCCGGATTATATTTATCAATCAGTACAAAGAAACCTTGACAAATTGAGTTCATTAAAATTCAGATCTTTTTATTAGATGGTGGAAATATAATTTTCACGTAATATGAATACTATTTCGTTTAAATACCTTACTTCGTAACTCTTAATACTTCCGCACACGAGCTACCCGTCAACAGCTTGCAATCGGAGATGTTAGGAATGTAAAACTTCGAGTGTAGTTTAATGCAATTAAATTCACTTAGAAAGTTTTTCGCGAACTTTTCAACGGTGTCTGTTTAACTTCATAGTAACAGTGAGACAGAGGGTATATAGACAAAAATTGAATGTCGCGCTACGTTTTAAGACCATTTCCAATATAATTTAATCCAGCCGTTGACTTCCTGCTTTAAAAGTGTTCGGAGGAAGCTCGAATAGTTTGCTAGTTTCTTTAATCACATTTAGTTCATATCCTGAGATTTCAGTTCCAGAGGGATGGTTAGCTACAAAGTTTTGCACGTTTTACAAAATAATCTTTTATGGATTTTTTTAGGTAATTAAAATGCAAAAAGAGCCAACCATTTGTAAGCTTTTACATAGTCTATAAATTAGATAATCTCAGTCGTTTTGGAGGTTTCGGAGAACATAATTTATTTATCGTTGGCTACTGTTAATATCCAATAAATATACCTAAAATAAACGAAATAATCGAAGTAGGTTTACAGATCTAAACCTTAACAAAAACAAGGCAAAAGAGCTTTAACTAACTAGAGACTACAGTTAATTTCGCTAAGTACGCAAGGTACATATAAATATTTAAACTTTTAACGTATGTAAATATCTACACAGTAATATGAAGCTAGGAACAATTCGCTAGAGGATTTGTTAGTTGAAGGGTACATATCCCACATACCATTTTAACATCGTGTAATGAGCTCTACTTAATTCTGCAGTTAGTCAGTTAGTTGAAGTTTCTGAGAATTGTTTGAATTACAGTAGATCTAATTGATGTGAAATTTTAATTTGAAGAATTAATTTTTATCAGTTCCAGTTCAGTCTCGACAGTCATGTTAAATGTATAAACATGTACGAGGAATACCCTTTATGGTTTGCATAACGGAACATAGAGGGCGCCACTGATCAAATATCAGTATTAAAAATTAACGTCTACCTTTAGTTAACCCACATCCAAAATTTCAGTGCGATACGTCTGGTGTTACAGCTACAACGAAGTGTCAAAGTTGACAAGCTAATTTAAAAATGGAACTAAACCGAGAACAATATTTTTTTATAATTTTCGCAGGAAATTATCTCACCGAGTGGTTTCTACTTTAGGCAATGAATCACCACATCAATTAATAATTTCTCGTTGACGTGGACAGATTGGTCTTAGCGACGGTGCAAAAGCAGATACACCAAGAGTGGATGTCACTCAGGAAGACGTCGATGCTATGCCCAAGATCGTCAACGAAGAACGATATATCGCAAGATGGGGGCGCCATTAGGGATTCCAAAGACCTCGATTCAAAAAATTTTGCATGAAGAATTGTGTGAAGAGAATTAAATGAATATCGCATCTCTTGACTGAAGAACAGAAAACAGCTGGAGTGAATTGGCGTCAAAAAAACTCTAGATCACTCGCCCCAATGGAGTTAATTCCAAAAAAGTGTTCAGTGTTCACCAATCTTGGATTTACTCATATGAGCCACAAAACGAATGCCAGTCGTCCATAGTCGGGTGTTCCAAGGTGAAAAAGGTGGATAAACAACCCTGTTCTCGAAGTGTCTCCAAAAAGATGGTGGCGATATTTGTCTCGAAAGTAGGTTATGTAGCAACAACTTCCCTACAAAATCAAAGAACTGTTACTGCCAATTGGTATGAAATCATTTATTTGCTGCAAGTCATCGCTGAATATCGAAAGAACCAACCCCGAACGACGCACCATCTTCCACCAACACCAAGAAGGTGAATTCCTTACCTTTCCGAAAATCAAGAACGAACTCCAGTCGTCAAAAGGAACGATTTGAATAACTGATTAATTTCAAAGTTATGTACTGTTTTATTCTAGTTTTATATGCAAAACTTAAAAGACAACCATCGTATAGCATGTTCACGTATTTAATAGGATAAATAAAATCTGGACTGCCTGTCGAATACAATATATTGCAAGCTATCTGCTGCAATAATCGCCTTAGGTTAGATTGTTTATTGAAATTTCTGTAACAATTGCATATATTCATTTGTTCTCTTTCCATTTTAATGCACTTTACACTCCAAAGCATCGATTATAACAAACATTAGTCGAATTATTTGCCGAACTTTACGGTAAACCAACTTTTAGCATTTTGGGATTTTCTATGCTAAAAGACATGTTTCATTGAAGGAAGTGGAAAATCCCTAACACTTGACGTGATTAAACAACGAGTCGTCCATTATTTTTTCATAAACATAAGTAATTTAGAAAAAATTCTTGTCTCTACAATAAGGTTGGGTTTTTGCTCTACGTAACAGCACTATTTAAATTCCCCTTACAACCAATGCAACCTTAATAAATCCATAGAATTTCCTTCTATCTTCTGTAAATTGCCTTGAATTATAGCCAGCAATACTTGCCTTTACAAACATAGGTATGTTGCAGTTGTTACCCGATTTTTTTTTATTCAAATTAAAAGCAGAATTCGCTAAAAAAAGAAAGCCTTCTCTAATTACAGCCTCAAGTGATCAAGTCTTTTTGACAATGCTTTTGCGCACAGTTGCGTTACCGTTTCTAAACTTGTTATTGTATTGTACTTTTTTGCCAATAAATGGTATTATTATTATTTCGTTCCATAAGAAGGAATAAAGCTAATATCCGTCATTAAAGGTAGACTAGAAGTTAAAATGCATGTAGTACAGGTGGAATTATGATAATCGATCAATCAGGCGCTTTATAAATATTTGCATGTATAGTATACGTTTTTGGAATAATAGTAATAACGTCATTCAATTCTCGAATTGTGAAATACCAGGAATCCATTTATTTCCCTTATCTTCTCCCTACTTGATACTTTAGGAGGACAAACACTCATCCCAGCACCTCTGCCAAGCAAAGAGTTTATCTTAAAAGTCGTGTTTGACTTATTTGTTCAATATAATCTACAATTTTCCTGTCATGTAGTCGTCACGAAATAAATTGCAAGAAGTCAAATCGAGCGAGTAACCCGGATGGGAAACAACTGTCATGTGGTTTCTCGCTAAAAACTGTTTCATGATGAAAGCAGTAGGTGGCCCCACATTAATATGGTGGACGACTCAGTTGATTCTGCACCACTTTTCTGAACGTTTCCACTTCATATCCTTCTTTAATTGCATTAGAACGTTGAAATTACAAAGTAGATTATGTACTCGATGGCAAAATTTACGCATAATTTATTGAAATATGTACCTGCAATTTAAATGCTTCAATTTGGCTTATTCTAACATAGAATTAACTTGTGGTGTCGTTAACTCGGATAGCTATTAACAGGAAAGTGGTGCAGTACTATCAGGGTCCTCCACCGTAATACCGTGGCGCCACATATCACTTTCATGACGAAGAATAGGAGGAATCGCTAGACCAGCTCTGAATGATGATAAGTACATTAAAGAAGCATTACTGTTAACTGTAATATGCATTTTCAAGTGCGCCTGTTAAGGACTTAACATTGTTTTTGTGTTTTGTATGATTTTATCTTCTTTGCAACCGTATGGGTTAGCGTTATTACCTTATTTTCGTTGCGGCCGCAGCGCCCGTTGTCTTTTGTACGTTTGTTCGGTCCTTTGTCGTATCGGCATCATCGCTCCGTTTGACTTGTCGGTGCGCATTTCGCACATTTGCTGGCTACTGGCTTTTTCCCTTCTTTGGGGCGCAGTAGCAAAGAGCTAAAGATTGCACATAGCGTACTATTTCGAACGAGAACGCCTGGGTAGCTGTGACATTACTCTTGTTTTGAGATCGGCTATTATCGCTACTGTCGCCCTAGACCAGGCGTTCAAGCTATAATAGATAGGGTGGGTTCCCCTATAAATGTGAAAATAACGTACGTATTTGGTTTAAGTACAAATACATGCCAATGATACAGGGCCAAGTCCCTTAGGCGAATTTAAAACAAGGAAAAGATGTTAGGCTCTCGGAAAGGGACATATAAATAAGCATAGCACCGAGGTGCGCTTATAAACTTAAGAAATAAATAGGGTTAGCTCCCCTATAAAAAGGTAGTGGTGCATGCAAACAGATAGAGGCATTAGTACATGCCTCTAACAAAGCTTCAGCGGAAGCATATAAGAGTTTAACCTTTTAAACATAATTAAGACATAGCTTTGCAACGTACATGCTGAGGCAGTACTTTATATTGTTACCAAGGAAAACATACATATACACATGCTAATGTACATTACATGTATAAGAGAGCTCAAATAACTGCAATTATTGCAAATATATATATCTTACGTACATCGTAACTGTACATAGGCAAGAGTGGAAACCGTGTACACATTTTATTTTTTAAATATATTTTTTTTGCGCATGCGCATTGAGTTTCGCTGTACAACTTTTCATCTAGTAAATAAGCGAACATACTCTACAAGTAAGCGGCGCTGTTCTTCAAACCAGAAGAACGTAACAGCGCCTTTATATGATTGGTTGTGTCATGCAGTCACGCTCTGTACTTAAAAAGTATAATAAAATTATTTTCTATTACCGGAAAAGCTGATGTTCTAATTATAAACTTCTATGATTTTGTATACCAATATTTTGCCAAGAATAATAAGTGAAAAGGATGCCCGAAAACGAAGCAGTTAAGAACGCGATTAGATTAGAACTTTCCTAAAACCGCCGGAGTTAATCGCGTTAACGTTTCGAAAATTTTCCGCTGCAGAAGAACTTAATTCATCACCTCGACAACTCCACTCACATATTTCTAATACATACAGAGGCGGCTTCGTAGCATCCATCGCGCGCGGGAATCGCGCAAATTACGCATTCGTTTTGGTCCAGGTGAATAGGAAGCAGGCAGAAGTCGAGAGGAGAGGGATTATATTTTATATTTGAACCTGTCGTCCGCGAGATTCCCGAATCTGCCCCCCTCTACCGCTTTCCTCAGCGCCTCTCCGTAGATCCACTCACCGGCGTCTTGTCATGAGTGTATGTATGATCCCGGGAAAGTAACTTCAGTTAAGTTATAATAATACAGTTTGCGTACAACGGCACTAGGCAACGTCGGCTGTACATCTCCAACGTCTTCTTCGCTAAAACTTACCCGGTACCTACGAAATCCGCGACTTAGATAACACCGACTTCACACCGGTTTGGCGTCATTGCTAAGCTACTGGATTATTCATGAATTTAAGCTAGTTCGTAACTCACTTTCTCCCAGGGTTTGCGGGGTCGTCGTATATCCCCTCCTCCGCAACGTCTCTCGCCAAACGAACAAGTCATCGTACTGTTATCCTCCAGATTGGTGGGTAATCACTTGCTCATTACTCAACTGAAGCGTTTCGCATTTACATATGCATATGTCGCGAATGTGTAAGTGCGGTGCGTGTATATATTTGAATAGATACCTCAGCTCTAAACTGGCAAAATAAATATCGCGGTGGCGGGGATAATTTTGATGTAGCTTGACATGTTTGTATATCTGCACGGATAGATGAAAGATAAATATAATAGTGAATGCAATACGTCTTACTTTGAGCCGAAGTATTGCTGAAATTTATGACCGCATGACTGATAAATTATAATCTTAATCCAAGGAAATTCCTTGATGAGGGACTCAGTTTTAAGAGGATGAATTGCTTGATTTTATACAACCCAAAAAGTAGAATAGTAACTGTAATAATGTTTAAAATATTTACACCATGCAAGGATAGTCCAAGGAAAATATTGACGATACAACATTACAAGAAGTACGATATCATTTACATTTATTACACTTGAAGAAATTGAGTTGGCACTTAGGCGGTTGAAAGATTCTTTCACGTCAGGATCAGATAATATAGCGGGATTTGTCGTTCGTGATTGTGATTATGAATTTGCGACACCTTTCATTTTCAATGCTGTTTTGAAGAAGTCTAAATTTACAAAAGTTTGGAAGTTGGCATAGATATGCGCAGTACCCCTTCTGAAATTCATAATTATCGTCCAATCTCTTTACTTTGTAACTTTTCAAAAGCGTTTAAATATATTCTTCTTTCTCATTTTGTCTTAGAGTTGCGCGAATGGATCTCTCAGAAGCAACATGGTTTTACATGCCGTCGTTCAACCGTCACTAATTTAGCTTACTTTACGCAATATATGTCTGAGGCAAAAGATAGAAAAAGCAACGTTGACACTACCTACTATATTCTTCTAAAAAAACTGAATTCATTGCGCTCACTCTCGGAATCGTACCTGATCAATAGAGAATTCCAAGTAAGCTATAGGAATTGCGTACCATCCAAGCGCATTGCTGTCTCTGGTATACCGTAAGAATCTAATCTTGTACCTCTAATATTCCTGCTTTTCATAAACGACATTGCTAGAATTGTTGAATGTGAAACGGTAATGTACGATGATTATCTGAAATTATTTCTAAGCATTGATTCCACTGCAGATTGTGTAATGCTTCAGAGAAGTATCCCATTGTGTTTCTAATTGGTGTAAACTTAATAGATTGTCCTTAAATATATCTAAATGAACTATTCTGATATTTTCTAAGCGGCAGCAAGCTGTTATCTACAATTAAAGATTTGGGGGTGGTTTTCAATACCACTCTGGCTCTTTCTGATCACATAACTCAGATGGTATCGCGATGCTGTAAAATATATGGATTTATTTACCGTAATTGTAGGGACAATATGCAATATGCGAGCTCTATCTTCATTATTCTTTCTCTCATTCGATCTCGGTTGGAGTACGCCGCGTTGATCTGGTTTCCTATTTATGAAATACATATAAACTCTATTGGCAGAGAAGATTCTTGAAGTTCCTCTATTTTCGGAGGGATCTTATGGACATAGACGCTATGAACATAGTGTATTGCTGCAGAAATTCGATTTTATTTCTCTTTCTACCATAAAAACGATCTCTTTGTTAAAATTTTTATTTTGTTTAGTACATAAGAAGATTGATTGTTCCTCTCTCCCTTCTATTACGGCCACACTTGAACAAATGTCATTATAAGGTCCCCAGTATACCTGATGTGCACTAACTTCAATAGAATCTCTGATTTTTGTGATATTAATGCTGACCTATTTAAATCTATCATTGATGCAGTCCTTCTACGTCTGGCTACTTCCTTCTAACATTTGCCAATTTTACATCAGCCATTTTAGTTTTAGTATCAGTTGAATAGCCCCTTTTTACATATTCTTACACTCTATGGTAGTAGTAATATTTTGTACTTTTGAAACATTAAATAACACATAGGCTGAAAAGTCCCGGGCCTAACAAAGAAAACACGGTTTTCTTGGTTCAAAATTAGCTTTATTCATCAACGTAATCTCCATCAAGAGCAACGCAATTATTCCAGCGCCGCTCTAACATTTCAATACCACTTTTGTAGAACGATTTATCTTTTGCCTCAAAATAGGCCTCAGTTTCAGCGATAACCTCTTCATTCGTGCGAAATTTCTTACCGGCGAGCATTTTTTTGAGGTCAGCGAACAGTCTGGCGAATACGGTGGATGTGGGAGCAATTCGAAGTACAATTCATGTAGTTTTGCCATTGTTTCGATTGACTGGTGACACGGTGCGTTGTCTTGATGAAACAAAATTCTTTTCTTTGCCATATGCGGTCGTTTCTTTGCAATTTCGGCCTTCAAACGCTCCAATAACGCTATATAATATTCACTGTTGATGGTATTTCCTTTCTCAAGATAGTCGATGAATATTACACTAGGCACATCGCAAAATACCGAGGCCATAACCTTTCCAGCCGATTGTTGTGCTTTCGGGCGCTTTGCACGAGGTTCACCAGTTGCTGTCCATTCAGATGACGATCGTTTTGATTCCGGAGTGAAGTGATGGATCTATGCTTCATCCATTATCACATATCGACGCAAAAATTCCGGTTTGTTACGTATAAACATGGCCAAACACTGCTCAGAATCATCAACACGTTCTTGTTTTTAGTCAACAGTGAACAAACGCGGCACCCACTGTGAACAGAGCTTTCTCATAGTCAAACGCTCATGCAACATAAAGCGAATACGTTCTTTTGATAACTTTACGATGTCAGCTAACTCACACAACTTCACTTTTCGATCATTCAAAACTATTTTGTGGATTTTTTTGATGTTTTCTGGTGTTACCGCCTCATTTGGACGTCCACTGCGTTCTGCATCATCGGTGTCTCTACGACCACGTTTGAAGTCACCAAAACAACGTTTTATTGTTGTTTCTGATGGAGCGGAGTCCCCATAACACTTTTCAAGCCGTTGCTTCGCTTGAACGGTATTTTTTCCCATCGAGAAGCAGTGTAAAATTAAAACACGAAATTGTTTTTGATCCATTGTTTTGAAAATAACAAAAGTAGCGTGACTCTTAGCACAATAACTCACAAACTAATGAATGGAATATCATGAAATTTTAACAGCTGTCTTTTGAAGGTTAGTACTAACTGAGAGAAAGGTAACTGCAATAAAACTAGCGTCATCTATGTTTTAGGCCCGGGACTTTTCACAGCCCATGTGTTATATGTACCTTAGCAATTATCTTATATACTTATATATTTCTTTTTTGTTTTTGTATTTTGCTGTTATGAAATGTTAAGTTGTGTTATTATTATTTCCATTATTGTTATCATTATTGAAGACGTACAAGGCTTGTACCACATAGATTTAACAGAACTGACAGAAGTCTTTGTGGTTACTTAAAACAGAAAATCGACGGGTATGGACAGCATCAACACCAAGCTTTGGAAGTGCGGGGGACTTACGCTACACTTAAGACTTCCACATGTGCTTTATAAATGTTGGAAAAATAGTATTATTCCTCGTGATTGGAAAAGAGTGAAAATAATCCCATTGTTAAAAAAAAACGATAACAATAACCCTCAAGGTTACCTCTTATAACGTTTATGCCAGAATATTAAACAGCAAGTTGAACATCATAGCAGAAGAACTAATACAAGACAAAACAAATGGGCTTTAGAAAAGGCCGATCAACCATAGATGGAATATTTACTCTACAACAAATTATGGAAAAGCACAGGAAATACAACAGAAAAACACTGGCAGATATAGACGGAAGATTAACTAGGGAAATACTAACAAACAAAGGAGCTAGCTGCTGTGTGTCGCCAACATTATCCAACATACATATTGATGCTACTATAAAAGAATGGAAAGAGAAATGACCTAAAGGAAAACGTTTAGACCAGAACACCATCCTAAATTCTATCTTATATGAAAATATCGCAAAATAAAAGCAGAACCATGGCTCTCCTAGGTAAATATCCCATTAGGATAAAAATACAAACGATACTGTACTGGAACAGGTGAAACGCTTTAGGCATTTAGGTTGCGATTTACCTTATGATCGAAACAAGGACATAGAAGAAAAACTTAATAAATTCACAAATATTTGTGGAATAATCAGTAGAACATTAAAAAACAAAGGATATCCAAAAGACAATAGCAGTGCCAACCCTACTGATGAATTCCAAATTTCCATATCCCTCATATTTGGTTATATAATCTTCATCGGCAAGTCAAATCGATATCTCGTCAGTTATAAATAAAAAAGTGCTCGTATAATAAAATAACTAGCGAAATACTGTGTTTCGGAATCGCCTGTGCGGTTTATTAATCGATGGCGATCCAATAAGTCGACATGACAGGCTTTCTGCCGTCATTT
The DNA here is from genome assembly GCA_023509865.1 of Trypoxylus dichotomus. Classification (NCBI taxonomy): domain Eukaryota; kingdom Metazoa; phylum Arthropoda; class Insecta; order Coleoptera; family Scarabaeidae; genus Trypoxylus; species Trypoxylus dichotomus. The sequence continues at coordinate 46,436,335 of CM042081.1, forward strand.
TTCACCATCGCCCGGCAAAATAAAGAAAAAAATGAACACATAAATGACCGGCCATCGCGCTTACCAGTTAATGTTGCATTAGAGCGCGTTCCGGGTACTGGGCTCTCGCCTCTCTCGTCCCGACCGGTACGGCGAGGGCGCCACGTTCGACGAGGCAACGAAATAAAGTAAACACAAATTCGAACGCAACGGCGGTCTAACCGCACTTGGCATTGTTTGATGACGCCATCGGTGTTATTGAGAGGGCAGTTAACAATGGAACTAATGCTCTTCAACCAAACAGGCCATCATTATTAACATGTGTTCCGGTGTAATGCATCAATTGGTCGGATCTTTATCATTGTCGATGCTATTAGTAAACGTCTGCGCCTCATTTAACGGTAAAAAAAGCGTGAAAAATATATGATATTCACTTATTTATTTCGTCGGTCTGTAATGGTAATCTGTTTTGACCGTTTAAACGGTAATTTCTCATGTTTTATTGTGTTTTGGTGATAAGAAAGGAAATTACATACAGAATGAAGCTTATGTTTGAATTTTATACAAGAATAAAATGTTATTCGAATACGTAACTTCTTCATAATTAATAACTGAATAATCTTTTCTAATTGAAAGTTTTTGCTAAAATATACTAGACACTATGGAAGCACGTATACGCCATACATGGTTTTTTTTAATCGTATGTCCTTTATGCCTTGCGATGTCGGACTATTTATTTCTTATTTTTATCTTCCACAGGTTCCTGCTCTGAGCCAGTTGTTTGACTTTAATCCATCCCATACTTCTCTTTTCCAATGTCCTATACACCTGCTCCTTCCAGGTGTTTCGGGCTCTACCTATTCTGTTTTTGCCCTCTGTTTTGGCTTCAAATATCCTCTTTGTAATTCGATCTTCTTCCATTCTGTGTAGATGTCCCAGTTGTCGCTCTTCTATAATTATTTCTATTGGCTTGATATTTAGACTATTAGTGATTATCGTGTTTCTGATTCTGTCTCTTTTAGTTACTCCTTCTATCCTTCTTAGGAATCTCATTTCCATGGCCGTAACTCTGCTTTTAATTCTATTCGTGGTTATCCATGGCTCACTACCATATGTTAATGTTGGTCTGACCACTCTTTTATACACCTCTGTCTTTATTTTTTTTTTGATATCTCTTTTTATCCAGAAACGAATTGCTCCATATGTTATATATTTTTGCGGATTGCCCTATCCTCTCATTTACCTCTTTCTCTATTCTCCCATTGTCTTCATTGATTGCTCCTAAGTAGTTGTAACTTTTAACTTGTTCCAATGCTTTTTCCCCGATTTTGATGCTGTTTTCTTTCTTCTGCTGCTATTATCATTGTGTTTGTTTTCCTCGTGTTTATTTCCATGTTTATCTTTGTTAGTCCTTCTTGGTATATCTTCAAGTTTTGCTGTAATGTCTCTTCCGAGTGTGCTATCAGTACCATATCATCTGCAAACATTAGTTCCTGTACGTTAATTGCATTCATTTTCCAGTTTCCTACTTTCATATTTTTTCCTTTTTGTTTAGCTTTTTTAACAGCGTCGTCTATTAATATAGAGAATAACAATGGGCTCAATACGCATCCCTGTTTTAATCCAATTTGCGATTCGAATTCAGCTGATTCTGCATTGGAAGTTCTCACCTTATTCTTATTGCCTTTGTACAATGCCTTAATCATCTCTATCATTCCTTTCTCTAAACTTCTCCTTTTCAGGCTCTGCCATACATCTTCTCTTCTTGCCCTATCAAAAGCTTTTTTAAGATCTATAAAACATATATGTATTTCCTTTCCTTTCCCTATTAGTTTTTCTCCTAATTGTCTGATTACAAATATTAAGTCCTGGGTGCTTCTTCCTTTTCTAAATCCATGTTGAGTATCTTCTAGTGTTGTTTCCAGTTTCTCTCGGAGTCTTTTTTCTAGTATTCTTGTCAATACTTTTCCTGGGATGCTAGTTAACGTTATTCCTCTATAGTTTGAACGTTCCTTAGAGTCTCCCTTTTTGTATATGGGCATATTCCATTCCTTAGGTATTTCTTTTTTTATTATAATGTTGTTTAAGAGGTCAAGTAGTTCTTCGTTACCTTTGTCTCCCATATATTTTATCATTTCAACTGTGATTCCATCCTCCCCGGCCGCCTTTCCTAGTTTTAGTTTGCTAACTGCTTCTCTGACTTCTTCGTCGCTTATTGGTGTGATACGTTCATCGTCGTTTTTTGTTTTATGCTCTTTTTCTCTTATGTATCCATCTTGTTTTATTTTTGTGAGTTCTTCAAAGTACTGTTTCCATCTTTCCATTATCTCTTTTTCCTCAGTTAGTATATTTCCTTTGTCATCCTTTATATTTTTCAATATCGGCGCCTTCTTTGGCCTTCATGGTTAGATGACTAATGATCGTTATAGGTTTGGTTGTATACGTCAAATTAATATTGTTTATTTTAAAAGATAATTTCTCCAAAAATGTGAACATTTGATTTTTGTAATCTACTAAAAACTTTCAAAATGAAACAGATAACAATACAAGTTAGAAGAACTCTAGGCACCACTATTTCATGTATTAATTCAATTACTTCTTGTGTTGGTATTTATATGTCACTTTCTGTAGTAACACACATAACAAAAACGAAAGGAATAAGACATAAGCACTTCTACCACGAATTGGTGCAGTGTCGAACCACGTACTTAATTAGTAGTAAGAATGTTTATACAGTAAACGCTCGCTCATGTAAATACCCGGTACTGGAAACGTCGCAGTCATGTAAACAGAAAATTATCACTGCAGGATCAAATGGAACGCCCGGTAATGTAAACAAGTTTGCACCACGTACAAATCGATAATGTAAACAGTTTAGGGTACCGGTTATTTCCCGATTTACATGCGTAACTGAATCGATCAATAGAATGTTTTCGTAAATGTACCGGTTGTACCCCGATTTATGTATGGGATTCCTGTAAGCGTTGGCTCTCTTGCCTCTCGTGAAATAAAGTAGTGTGCAGCTAAAATCTCGCCAGAAACGACATGGCATCCACGTCCAATAAAAGAACATTTTTAAAATTAAGTGACAAGGTGAAAATCATCGACGAAATTGAAAAAGGAGGGTGACTTCATTGGCAACAAAGTATGGAGTATCTAAAGCCACAATCTGTAAAATTAAGCACAAATTTTACAACGTGTGTCAGATACATACGGAGGGCCGAGAAATCGCAGAACTTTAAAAAAATGCCCAAGCATCTGGAACGGAAAATCGTCTGTGTAGATGGTTTTTAAAACAAAGGGATAATCATGTTCCAATTGGCGGTGAATTAGTTAAAGAGACCGAAAACTTGCCAGTGATGGCTAGCTAAAAAGATTTAAAATGATGTATGGAATTCGACTGCTGTAGATATCTGGTGAAAAACTATCGGTACCATCAGAACTAGTGCAACCGTTTAAAGTTAACGAAGAAAATCGAAGAGCTGCATTTACATGGCTTTATTGGAAATTATTACCTATGAAAATCTATGGTGCATCACACGAAAAATCTGCTGTTACAACAGATACACGAGAAACTCCAAAGACCTAAAAACGCACGATAAATCCGTGGTGAAATTTGTTTATATATATATATTACACCATAAAGCATAAAAAACGTTTACTTAAAGGGGCTCTCCTGAATAAAAATGGACACGCAATGTGGTGACAATTTACCACAAGTAACCCATTAAGTAGCTAATCCCTCAACATCATTTAAACTAACTGAACATGAATTTTAAATGAATTGCACATCTTAGTGCTTAACTTCCCAAGCACACTTCACCTCAAACTTTACCGTCTGTTTAATAAGACCTTCCCGGTGCAAGGAGAATTTTCTCTACTTTCCTAATGTACTTGCCTGAATTATAACCTTATGCACGGATTCCAGTTCCGGTTTGAAAAATCGAAAAGCGCAAATTACACTAGCTATACTAATAGTTAAGAAAATTCGAAAGACGGCGCTGCAAGCAAAGTAGATTCAAATATTTGCAATTGTTATTAAAACTTAAGTCGTCGCATTTATTTTATAATATGTTTCACTTATAAAGAGCGGAGAAAAGTGCCTTTTAGGTTAGAAATAAACATCTTTCAGAGGCATATTAATAAACATTTAAATAAATAATTACAGTGACGAGGTTGCCAGCCAGGGTAAGATTCTATTATGTTTAGATCAAATAAAAGATTGTTTTTGACGGCAGCTAAATCTGCGACAATTGAACAATATAAAATTAAATAGAAGATTGCCGAACCTTACGAACTTGAATGAGTTATCCGTAAGTTAACCCGCTTTGTAGATGAGCTGCCAGACCATTCTTGTCAAGCTGATTAATTTCAGCCTACAATCAGATCGACTTAGTTTTCTATCTAATACCTACTTTGCAGCTGGTGCTGAGGTCAGAAGCAACCCTAGTATCCTACAGAGTCAAATGTAGTGGGTGCAAGGTATTCTCTGGCAAGTTCGGAGACCACACCAGCATCTTCAATTACATCGAACAGAGAGCACCGCTGTCAATGAGGACCGACATAATTCGGCCCGTGTATAGCTTTGTTGGGGGATACAATGTAATAATTCCCAACGGCGAAGCAATAAAGGCATGTGCAAGCAAATCGAGACGCGGGATTTCCCGCTGGTTCCCGGACGCCTCGAAAACCTTGAATGGCACAGGTATTGGAATTTGGAAAAAGGGAGAACCGGATGGCGAGGCTATCATTCTAGGAGTCTCCTGCTCCATCTTTCAAGCAGAAGTAATTACCATCCAGACATGTGCAGAGAACTCTCTGAACTAAAACACAAGACCTGGAAGCGGTGGAAATCGTATCGGACAGCCAAGCCGCTCTTAGGGCGCTACAAGCTGTCAAGTTTGACTCCGAAGTGGTGTTGGGGTGCCATAGAAGGCTGCAACAACTGGCGGAACATTGCAGCGTTACGCTGAGATGGGTGCCAAGCCACTCGGGGATCAAAGGAAACGAAGTAGCTGATTTGCTAGCAAAAGATGCCAGTGGACGACCATTCTCAGGTCGTGAACCGACGTGTGGGAGTACCTATGGCGGTATTAAGACCTACGTTAGATCCGAGCTGGCCGCCAATCACCGGCCCTATTGGAACGGTGTAGACGGTTTAAGACACTGTGAATCTCTCGGGATTTATCCAGGTGAGGGAAGACTGTGTAAGGTAGTCCTAACGACCAGGACCAAACTGAGAGCACTCACAGCGATCTTAACTGGACACTGCGCACTGAATAAACACATGCATCGCATGGGTCTAGTAAACTCTCCTTCATGTAGAAAGTGCGGAAGAGCAGAGGAAACTCCTGCGCATCTTTCCCTGCAGACTGCCCTGCAGTCTGCAGGGAAAGACAGGTTCACCTTGGGGATGCTCAGCTTGAATGTTCGAGTACTGTGTTCCGAATTTAACGCAATTGATTCGAATATGTTTTTGGACCATAGCGATGTTGACCATACAGTGGAAATGTTTCACGATACACCATACATTGTCCTTGACACTTAACAATGACCAAAAAAATATAGGAAATAAATAATTTTATTGCATCCAAATAGGGTTTTATGAGTATAATATATAATCTATTTCTTAGAACCATTAGAAGCATACAATTAGGTGCATGTTAAGAAGTAATTCACGATACTGAAACGTTCAAGCACGATGCAAGAACTCATGAATCTCTCTCTTTATGTAATGATGGAAAAGATGTTTTAAATTAAAGAAGCAATATATCTAACGCTCAACTAAGAAACATACTTCTAATTGTAATTAAATTATTCTTTGCTATGAAAGAACGTTGTATCAAATTGAAAATAACTCGCGTTTAAACAAACATCACAATTTCTCTACATTAAACCTTTTTTCTTTAGTTTCAACAAACATATTTGATTACATAGAGAAAGCAAATTTTGCGATGGAATATTTTTTGTTACAAGAAAAAATATCTTTCTTTATTTAAAGCACGACTTCTTACTTTTTATTCTTGTTATTCAGGGTAGACACTGCAGAAAATATTTTTGTTTTGTTTTCAGAAGGGGATACTATTTCTTAAAAATTCGTATATTAGTAGAGAATATACAGTGCATTTACTTAAAAACGAAACGTAGATGCCTACTTTTACTTATACAGTCAATTTAGCAGGGTGATAATAGCCAAAAATAAAATTCCTACGTAGATTTTCATTTAAATATTGACAAATAAATTTAGATAGGTAAGGATATTGTAAATAATTACAAGTTAGAAGCAGGAAAACAATTAATAAATACTGAAAATGTTGTCCATTATCATCTAAATAAATATTTACGAGGGGAGATCCGGAAGTTCGTGGAATGAAAGGGTTTTAAATAAAATAAAACAATAAATCTATTTTTCCTTTTCAATATAATCACCCTTAAGCACAATATACATTTATTAGATCCCTGAATTAATTTTTCTAAACCATCATAAAAATACTTTTTATCTTTCGCCTCAAAATGAGCCAAAGTTGCATCCTTTACCTCATTGTCATCGGAAAACTATTTTCCACGTAAGTCTTTTTAAATTGGGGAACAAATAAAAATCACTAGGTGCAAGGTCTGGACTGTAGGGTGGATGGACTATTGATTGAAAGCCATGCTTGTGCAGAGCAGCCATTGCAACTTTGCTCTTGTGAACCGGCGCATTGCTTTGCAAGAGCAACACACCCTTGGTCAATTTTCCTCGACGTTTTTCCTTGATGGCATCTTTTAATTTTTCTAATATCGCTGCGTAATATTCTCCGGTTATGCTTCTACCTTTTTCTTTGTAATCAATCAATAATATCTCCCGACGAATCCCAAAAAAACAGTAGCCATCAACTTTCCAGCCGATTCTGACAATTTGAATTTCTTTGGCGGTGGTGTTCCCTTTTTATGCCATTGCATGGACTCCTGTTTGGACTCAGGCTCGAAGGGATGAATCCGTGTTTCATCTCCGGTAAGAATCCGCTCCAAAATCTCTGCAGGTTTGTCTCCACACAGCTCCAAAAATTGTTTGGACGCACAGACGCGCTGCTGTTTCTGCAGCGGCGTGAGCATTCTCGGTACCCATCTTGCACTGACTTTTGTCATACTCAGGTGGTCATGTAGGATACGCAAAATTGTGGTATCTGATACTCCAACTAATGCAGATAATTGTTTTTTCTTCAAATGGGCATCTTGCAGTAGAAATTTTCGCACTTTTTCGACGGTGTCTGATGTGGTGGACTCAACTGGCCGTCCTGAGTGGGGGTCGTCTTCAATCGACTCCCGATCATGTTTAAAAAGACCATGCCATTCATAAATCATTGATTTACTAGGGCACTGTACCCCATAAACGGTTTCCATTTCATTCAATATGGTTTGAGCATTCTGTCCTTGCTTTGGAAGGAACTTTATCACAGCACGGTGTTCAATTTCCTCCATAGTTTCAGTTTTCTTCCAGATTGACTTGTTTAGTAGGCAAGTATTCGTAAACGGCTGACGCTATGGAGCTTTAACTTAACTTATATACTAATGATGAGTCGCCAATCCACCCCTACTCCATCCCCTCAATTCCACGAACTTCTGGACCTCCCCTCGTACTTTAGTTCTTCTACTGTAATGCTTTTAATTTCTTGTCGTATTGCTGCTTGTAATTCCTCTAAATCACGTAATCGATTTTTGAAGACCTTATTTCTTTCAAATTGCCAAAGAGATAACAATCTAACGATGTAAGATCTGGCGAGCATGGAAGCCATAAGTTCTCGTTTATCAGCTTATTGTCAAAAAAAGCACAAACAAAATTATTTTTCTTGATAGCGTTGACAAAAGAACTGTTTAACTGTGAAGACAGAAATACGTACAATGTATACAACTACAATATAAACTTTTATTCCCGAACGAATAAAAGTCAACTGTCAAATATTAGTCTAGTAGCTTTTTTTGTCAAAAGCGTTAGCAATATTTAACCGTTGCCAATGTATTATTTATAGCTTATTACGTCAGAGATCACGTGGGTTTCATTTCTAAGTAAATACACAGTACTACAGTTAACAAAAGGGGTAACAAAACGGGTGTACGTTGGTTTCTCAACAATGGAGAGGTAAGCTGCTAATTATGAGTAATGAAAAAGTTTGGTGCTAGTGTAGTTCGGAATTATAACGACGCACAGCCATTTCGTAATTGATGTTATGCAATAATCAAAATGCAATTCAGCTAAAATCACGTTACATAACAACCCTCTAGGTACTTATAATAATAATAATGGTTTGCTTAATTATCTCCCTTTTGTAGGACGCTCATACATTGAATAGTTGTGGTGGATGCAATTTAATCTAGTCCTATTTTGTGTAGTGCACGCGCAAAACATACCTATACATACGGATTTGGAATAATATTCCATTGCACGTATCGAGTGCTCGCATAACGATTATAGAAATTGGGGGCAAAGCGGCTTTCGGTGCTTCTTTGGCACTTTAAACGCTCATGACTGCATGTACGCTTATGTTCTAATTATCTGTGGTTCGCGCTCCCACTTCTAATAATCTTCGTATATTTTCCATTATCCTCGGTAATTTTAAAGGACCTAACAATCTACAGCGATTCCATACTATGTATAATGCCGATGAATGTTTATTAGATTTAGTAAATTCCAGTTTTAGATGCAATATATCGAAAGATGTCAATCTTCACTTCAGTGTGGATCTCCACCACGCCTACCTTTTCTGTGATATGGATTTGACAAATGAATTTAACTTCCCATTATTATACAGCATATTACATATTATTAATAGGTCAATTCTTAGGACTATACGTGATGTAGAAAAGGCTTGCAAGATTCTCTATACTCTAAACGAAGTATTTAGCAAATCAGTTTTTCAAAATTTAAGTCACCAAAAGATCAGGAGCATCGGCACCAGCTGTGATATGACGATTCGATGCTTGAGAATAAAATCCAAGGTATTGGACAAATATAGAACATACAGATCTCAGTACCATTTGGATCAGTTTCAATGTTACTGTTATAGAACCGAAAAACTTGTCTCACTAACACATGGGCTGAAAAGTCCCGGGCTTAACAAAGAAAACACGTTTTCTTGGTTCAAAATTAGCCTTATTCATCAACGTAATCTACATCAAGAGAAACGCAATCATCCCAGCGCCGCTATAACATTTCAATACCACTTTTGTAGAACGATTTATCTTTTGCCTCAAAATAGGCCTCAGTTTCAGCGATAACCTCCTCATTCGTGCAAAATTCCTTATCGGCGAGCATTTTTTTGAGGTCTGCGAACAGCCAGTAGTCGCTGGGAGCCAAATCTGGCGAATACGGTGGATGTGGGAGCAATTCGAAGTTCAATTCATGTAGTTTTGCCATTGTTTTGATTGATTTGTGACACGGTGCGTTGTCTTGATGAAACAAAATATTTTTCTTTGCCATATGCGGTCGTTTCTATGCAATTTCGGCCTTCAAACGCTCCAATAACGCTATATAGTATTCACTGTTGATGGTATTTCCTTTCTCAAGATAGTCGATGAACATTACACCACGCACATCCCAAAATACCGAGGCCATAACCTTTCCAGCCGATTGTTGTGCTTTCGGGCGCTTTGGACGGGGTTCACCAGTTGCTGTCCACTCAGATGACGATCGTTTTGATTCCGGAGTGAAGTGATGGATCCATGTTTCATCCATTGTCACATATCGACGTAAAAATTCCGGTTTGTTACGTTTAAGCATGGCCAAACACTGCTCAGAATCATCAACACGTTCTTGTTTTTGGTCAACCGTGAGCAAACGCGGCACCCACTTTGAACAAAGATTTTTCATAGTCCAATGCTCTTGCAATATAAAGCCAATACGTTTTTTTGATATCTTTACGATGTCAGCTAAGTCACGCAACTTCACTTTTCGATTATTCAAAACGATTTTGTGGATTTTTTTGATGTTTTCTGGTGTTACCGCCTCATTTGGACGTCCACTGCGTTCTGCATCATCGGTGTCTCTACGACCATGTTTGAAGTCAGCAAACCAACGTTTTATTGTTGTTTCTCATGTAGCGGAGTCCTCATAACACTTTCAAGCCATTGCTTCGCTTGAATGGTATTTTTTCCCATCAAGAAGCAGTGTCTTGAAAATAACAAAAGTAGCGTCACTCTTAGCACAATAACTCACAAACTAATGAATAGAATATCATGAAATTTTAACAGCTGTCTTTTGAAGGTTAGTACTAACTGAGAGAAAGGTGACTGCAATAAAACTAGCGTCATCTATGTGTTAGGCCCGGGACATTTCAGCCCATGTGTTATATTTCGAAAATAATAAATAAAGAAGGTCAAGTTGATGCTATTTATTTCGAATAGTAGAAGCTTTTGATTAAATTGAGCAGTATGTTCCCCTTCGAAAGCTAGAATTGTATGCATTTTCTAAGCCGTTGTCTTGTTTACTGAAGATATATCTGTTTAATTCAGAGGAATTCAGAGGATGTTACAGAAATCTAATTCCATCCAAACATGTTGTCACTTCTAGAACAGCACAAATCTCGGAACCCTACTATTTCTGCTGTTGTTGATTGACGACGTTGCTAAAGCTGTTAAGTGTGAAATATTTGATCTGACACGTTCTATAGAGATTACCTGATACGTGTAGTAAGGATAAGTTGGCATACTCCAATTTAGATTAAATAAAGGTATAGTATATCACCCAAAAGTTGTTAGGAAGCTCAATGATATGGAAACAGAAGGACATTCGTATACATATAATCAGAGAAGTTTGGTTTTGTGTCAAAAAGTGCTCCCAAATCTTCCAAAATCTCTTCTTGTATTGAATGTAGATTGAACAGTGTAATTGAAAATGATTGCAGTAGAACTTATAAATATTTGCCAGTATTCAAAAATATATCAGTAATAGGGTAGGATAACATACGTCTGCAGCTTAACACTATCGACTAGCGAATCAATAACGTTGTAGATTTTAAGGTCATTTGCATATGCTAAAAGCTCGCATCACAATTTATCAAGCAAATCATTTAAAAAAAATATTACATAATAACGGTCTTAGATTGGAACCTTGTGGAACCCCATATGATATTCTAAAGCGAACGGACGAATACTCATTATAGAAAACGTTACTACTTCATCCAAAGACGTAAGAAGAAATCGCCTTCACCAATAAATGACAGAAGCCTATACCTTCCAATTTAGTAAAAAGTAAATTGTGATTTATGTTTGTAGATCTATCTTTGCTGGTCCAATGCTGGGTGATATTTGTCAAGTTGATTACAGCGGAATTGACAAAAATGGTTCAACATTAAAAGAAATATCTTTGTATAAAATATGTTCAAATACCTTCGTAAAGGTCGCTGAAATGTTCACAATATTAGCATGATTACCTCTCTTAAACATAGTCACTATTCCATTAGTTTAACAAATCGTCGGAAACGTGGAATTTTAACAATTAAATTGTATAGTATACATAGTGGATATGCAAAGGCAGGAACACATTCACGAAGTAGAAAACTAGTTATGCTATCATCACCCGATATCGTATCATTTTTAAGTCTTGAAGCATCTTCAGCACCTCATCCTCAGGAACAAAGGCAATACCAAAAGAGGGATAGTTGCTATTTATAGTTCGCGAGACCAACGTGATAACATCAAATGCATTAGGAGGATGATGCGCAAAACTGTTAACGATGCTTACACGTTGAGTTAGTTGTTCGTCATTGTGGAACGTGCACTTAAGAATCCTTGAAGTTGTCCTACGATTATCAATAAATGACTGAAAACTCTCAAGGTTAGCTTCAATATTCGCTTCCACCTGCCCCGTCTGTCTCTAGCTTAAATACTTAACGAAATCTTCTAAACTTACTCAGATAATAATCTAATCTTGTGTTTTTGCACTTCGCAGAATAAAATTCTTAAGTTTTCTTTAGCTTTCTCCGTCAGCCAAGATAGTACTAATTTTCTGATAAATATAATGTATTGTAAAATATATGCACTGCACAGTCAACATTGTAATGATCCAACAAAGTATTCCAATCAACTACGTCATATTCGGAGTACACTGCTGAACCATCCATTTTTCGGGAATTATAGAGCAAGTTGGTATTAGATGGCAAATTAAGAGGATACGATGGTAGGCCCAGATTAATTAATAATATCAAGAGCAGGATGGTGTGAGTTCTCGTTAATAGAAGAGCCCAAATCATGTATAACTATGAACTCCACCAGCTCTCACTTTGCCATTTAAGTTAATTACACCGCTCAATAGAATACATTTTTTGTCGTGGTGCCTGTAAAATACAAACTGATCTAGGGTATTTTTGGATGTGCTGGCTCGAAAAATAGTTAGCATTTCTTCCTAGCAGCTTTACTGTTTGAGATACTTCACGGTGAAATATATTACACACTCACTTTCTAACTTTCACACGCTCGGATGTAACAATATTCATTACCTCCACAACCACTTGGATTGTATTCGAGAAAACATGTGATGTCAGTGAGAAACAGGGGGCAAGCTTTCATAAAGACATCAGCATTTTGGAGGGAAGGTGCCAAGGAAGATGGGATACCCATATGATGGTCGATTATTGCTGAAATCTTCAGTGAGACTATTCTGGTAAGTCTTATAAAAAAATTTTGGTGATCTTTCCTAAGTATGGCATAAAGAGCGAATTTCGAAAACCAGATCTGATAAAACAGATTTGACGGCATCTTCGGATTAGGTACCCCAAAATTGCTTAATTACACCTAAAAAATTCGAGACACCGAAATGTGTGTTGGCCAGTATTAACTCTTTGTCCTGTAATGTTTTGTCATCTACGCTGTCGTATTTCCTGTAAATAAAACCTTTTGGAAATGAACAAATATTACCGTTTACAATTATGTACAATTTCAAACGCATGATCCGCACCACAATGTCATACATCATTTCACCAGATCGGTATCAGCCAGGGCTCCGCTATTACGATCGCATTGGTAAATTGCTTTCGAACGCGTTAAAAAACGATACGCCGTGGCCTGTACCATCGCGCCGCCTCCCCGAAACTATTAGTCATTGCAGTGACAGGTGGATATGCAGTAAGTTTTAGGATGAGTCGGCCGCTGCTACTTTTCTGTGCGCTTTTCTTGCTTCCGTCCGTCTCGACACCACTGGATATCGTAAGTTAGTTAATCTATCATTCCTACGGGGGTTTAATAAGCATTAACGTTTGAAAAATAAATTGATAGTCCGGACGGTTTCTAGACATTTATGAAATTGTTGGCCCGAGCTCATTAGTTAAACGTCGCCCGTCGGAGCCTCGCATTTCGACGGTGTTTCACGCGATGTATCACCGACCGCAAGATAAACCTCGTAAGGCTAAGGTTAAGCGGATGGCCTGTCACATTTACGAGTTCTTTTGGTCGATAGATTTAAAACGGTTCGCAGTTAATAAAAGGAACTTTGGTTCCGACTAGACGAAATATTTTAACGCGAGAAAGTGGTTTTTTTTGCAATTTTTTCCTATTTAATAATGCGATTTCCTTGTTACTACCAAGCTTGAATTTAATTGGATTAGATTGTGAAAGTTTTATTGAATAAAAATTTCACGGTTTCCGGTTTAAAATATCGAGTCCCTTTAGATATTATGAATATATTTGAAGCCACTATTACATCCGGGTATAAACAAAAATTGCCAATTGCAGTTTATTACCTTATTAGAAGACGATTTAAATAAGGCTTTGCTCAGATGGTCTTCGTGGTGTAAATGGATACACACCGATGTAACGGACTGAATCTATGGGTTCAAATTCTACCGGGAACCGTGAAATTTTTATTTATTAAAAATTCCACAAAAATCTAGTCCAATTAAGCTCAACGTTGCCAATAACAAGGAAATCGGATTATCACTTAAAAACCAGCGGAAATTATTCTAATAATTTAATTTCTTCTTCGTTTCTCTATAAATTAAGTGGTAAAATATATAATTTAATCTTCTCAACCTCAAATTCTGGCAAAAGCAAAATAAAATGTCTCTTGCGAACGTAGTTACCACTTCCACATCACAGTACCTATACAGCGTGTTCAGCAAGAAGCGAGAGAGCACCATACGTCGGGAAAGATGGCAGATTTTAAAATTCTGAATCCTTTTTTTTTGGACCTTCGAAGAACGGATGGCCTTGTCGATATTTCTTCACCTTGGAACACCGAAACAGACGACTATCGTTTATTTTCCGGCTCCTATTAGTAAATCCAAGATTCATTACTACTGACGATCTTGTATACGTTCTTAAACTTTCCGGCGTCGAAGCGGTCTAGAGCTTTTTGACACGAATTCACCCTAGCTGCTTTCTGTTCTTCTGTGAACAGATGTGGTATTTAACAGGAAACTAATTTTTTTATAAACAATCTTTCATATAGAATTAATGAAAAAAATTGGGGTGTATATTTAGATTCAAAATTCTAGGTTCTTTCCGGTAAAAGATGTTGGTACGGTCATTGAAGAAACCTAAATCCTAAATGATTACCATATTGCCCGTTATAAAAGTAAAATACGCTGGGGGATTTTTGGTAGTATGGGGGAGTTAATAATAATGATAATAGTCCATGTTGTGGGGCCATGATTCGTTATGCCTGCCCCCGTAGTATATCTTCGTAGACATTCGCTCGGAAAACCGTACAAAACCTTGGCTGTGAGAAGCAACAGAAGAATTAGAAGAAGATTAACAAGTGAACATTACTGCGTTATTTTGCAGGAGCATTCTATTCGTTGTAAGCGAGGTGTAATAACGATTTAAAACATTCTGTCAAGCTAATTCAGAAAACCCGAACAAATGTAGAGAAGAAGGAATATTAGAGCCCAGACATCAACATCATTAGCATCACCCATTACATTTTTGAATTGAGGTCTTTGAACTGCGTTATGGTGCCTCGTTCTGGCATTATGTCACATGTCGATATTCCTTGATGATTTTGCGCACAGCGTCGACGTTTTCCTACCTCTGGATTGTCCGTAAGACAAATCCGTCCACGTTTCAATTCTCCATACCAACGCTAAATTGTTGACTGAGGTGGTGCTGCATTGCCCAAAACAAATACCAATTCGGCGAGGCATTTTTGTTGAGATAATTGCGTTCGAAAATTATGTGAAATTATTGCGTGAAAATGGTTTAATTCCATTTGTCAACTGGTTTGTCAACTTTAACAGTTCATTGTAGATACAACACCACACGCCATTATACTGAAAGAGGGAGGTTAATTTTTACTACTGACGAATGACGATTGCAAGGACTGTGTGGATGTACAATTCACAGGTATAGCAGTAAACTCCACTCACACAAATTAATTAATTATGCGGAACGCAGCGTTTCGGGAGCACGTGGGCTCTCATTGTCAACCGTGTTACCGACTGAAAGTAAAAACTGTATCACACATGCAAATTATTTTCTACGCAGGCTCTAAAATTTCTAACCATATGACTATTTACAATCTACTAGGTGGCCTCATGCCTTTTACGGGGAAGGATGGACCGAAAGCGAACCGTATCATTTAACAGGGTCTATGGTAATAAATCCATCAAACTCGAGTGTGCAATTGGGGGTGGTTCTCTGTTCAATAAGTTTTCGTTCTTTTTCATATATACCGTTTCGTACGCGTCTAATTCTCTATACAAGTTCACGTTTTTAAGTAGTGTCAGATTTTTTATATCAATCTTATGTCCGGATTTTACCATATGCTCTGCTACGCTTGATAGTTCAGGTTTGTCGAAACGATAGTGTCTAATATGTTCTTTGAACCTCGTTTCGATACTCCTTTTTGTTTGTCCAATATAAACTTTCTCACAATCATTGCATGCGATTTGGTATATTCCAGACTTTTTTATCATCTCCGGTTTATCTTTGGGATTCCCTAAGAGATTCTTTAAGTTGTTTTTTGACACAAAAGACACGTTCATGTTTAGTTGTCGGAAAATTTTACTTAACCCTTTTGCTGTTGGGTGAAAAGGAAGAGTTATAAATTTCTTGTTACCGGTGTTTGTTGATGTCAAAGTCGTGGAATTTCTGATGTGTTGTTTGTATTGGACCTTCCTTAAAATACGGTCGACATCCATAGAAGAGAAACCATTGTACCTCGCTACATCTTTGATATATTTTAATTCTTTGTCATACCTGCTCTTGTTTAGCGGAAATCTGACGAGTCTATTGACCAGAAAACTAATCGCGGACATTTTTTGTTGTTCGCAATGGTGCGAATCAAACGTGATGAATCTGTTGGAATTAGTTTCTTTTCTGTAGATGTCTATTTCTAATTTATTATTATTACGTATGACTAGAGTATCTCGAAACGGAAGGCGATTGTTCACTTCTTCTTCAATGGTAAACTTGATCGTGGTAAATTTTGAGTTCAATTCTGCTAGAAAATCTTGTATGTTTCCTTTGTTGGTGTCAAACACAGCGAAAATATCATCTACGTACCTAAGCCAAATTCTCGGGAAATATTTGGTTTCTTTTTTCAGGTTTGTATCAAATTTGCTCATGAAAAGGTTCGCAATAAAAGGCGATAGAGGATTACCCATCGCCGTGCCTTCCACCTGTTCGAACCATTTTCCGACTATTTGAAAACAATTTTTGTGACATGCATAATTTAGTTAACCTTTATATTCCGCGGTTTTCACATCATCTACGTTATTTAATTTCAAAAATTCAACCAAATACTCCATCGTTTCTGGAATTGGTACGCTTGGGAAAAGTGAACAAACGTCGAATGATACAAGGACTTCCCATCTTTTAATTCAATATTTTCAATTTTATTTACAAAATCTACGGAGTTTTCTACACATAGGTTATCTACTTTATGGGGCAAGTTCTTATATTCATTCACTAGCCATTTGGACAATTTGTATGTTGGAGAATCAATGCCGGATACTATAGGTCTCATGGAATTGCCTGGTTTGTGGATTTTTGGAAGACAATACATTTTTGGAATGGTAGGGTTTGAACTTGTTATTTTGAATTTCAGGTTATTATTGATTAAGTTGGGACAGTCCTTAATAGTATCTTTAGTGATTCTAATCATTGACGGTAGTGATTCTATTAATATGGAAATTGGTTATTAAACATTTTCATTGTTTATTTTATGAGTTTTAACGAAAAAGGACCAATACTAGTTTTACGAAAACACACAAGAATTAAAGGATAACTTATATGACATATAATAGCACATATTCTGCTGCTTCAAGCTTAATCTTGCGTCCTCTAATGAGGAGATACGAGAAACTATTTAGGCGACGAAACAATGTAACATCTCTTCTGAAACACTTTTTTCACACAATTTACAAACAAACGCTGCTAAATTTCGTTCCACTAGAATCGCTTCGGATTTCTAAGAAGCAGACGGCTTCCCGTTTCAAGTACGAAGGAAAGTTTAGACCTCCGTAATATATTCAAACGATATCGCGATGATAGATGGTAATCATTCTCTATGATTCATTTAATCGGTTAGTTTCAACAAAAGGCACGATAAATTCTCGAAACGGTGTCGTTCGTTCGGATGTGGGTAGGGTAAGAGGCTGCAGCACTCGAATTGACGGTATTCCATTAAAATGATGTTCATTCCGGTGATTCTCCAAATCGCAAATTGCCACTTCGCTAAAATGCTACCTACTGATATTAAAGTTTTAAAGAATCCCCCTACGTAAGTTTAACGCGTTGTTTTTTATCCTTTGGATGCTGTAGGTGGTTGCCACTTCGTTTTCCGGGTAAATCCCTTGGTTGAAAGCAATCTATTTTATTTATTATTATTTAAGTGCTCTCTATTTAAAATAGGAAAATAAGTGTATAGCATAACATAGAAGTGGATTTAAGTTGTGTCTTTAAAAATTCGAAGTTTCTTTGCTATATTGGGTGTCTTTTGCCTTTATTTATAGGGTTACTTGATTGAAATTTGGGACGTATCATCTAGATCATATTTGCAAGTTTTTGGTCTATCTAGTAACTTTATGGAATCTTCAGTTTTATTTAGTAGTTGAAATAAATCACCCTGTATATTTTTTGGTGTCCTTTAACTGTACGTAATCCCTTAAATTAGAAGTCGTGCTTCCACTTAATGTCGACTACCATGGTTGTCGAACATTTGATTTTTTATTTTTCTTTCTAAGAAGCCGTAACCACGCTAAAAACTTCTCCAATGTCAAAAAGTTCACTTGGAGAATTCATATCGTGAATAATTCATATTAGATAAAGAATAAGTTCCTTAACGAATCCAATGACATCAAACACCCTACTACCATTTATATTCTTCTTAAGTGAATTTAAGAAATTATAGGTGTACCCATGCAACCTGGCAGCATATCATTGTCGGCGTGAAAATCAGGATAGCCATGACTGAAACACAACTATTTACTAAATGGAGAGATTGTATTAACACATGGGCTGAAAAGTGCCAGGCCTAACACATAGATGACGCTAGTTTTATTGCAGTCACGTTTCTCTCAGTTAGTACTAGCCTTCAGCAGACAGCTGTTAAAATTTCATGATATTCTATTCATTAGTTTGTGAGTTATTGTGCTAAGAATCACGCTACTTTTGTTATTTTCAAACACAATTTCGTGTTTTAATTTTACACTGCTTCTTGATGGGAAAAAATACCGTTCAAGCGAAGCAATGGCTTGAAAAGTATTATGGGGACACCGTTCCATCAGAAACACCAATAAAACTTTGGTTTGCTGACTTCAAACGTGGTCGTAGATGATGCAGAACGCAGTGGACGTCCAATTGAGGCGGTAACACCAGAAAACATAAAAAAAATCCACAAAATCGTTTTGAATGATCGAAAAGTGAAGTTGCGTGAGTTAGCTGACATCGTAAAGATATCAAAAGAACGTACAGGCTTTATATTGCATGAGCATTTGACTATGAGAAAGCTCTGTTCAAAGTGGGTGCCCCGTTTGCTCACTGTTGACCAAAAACAAGAACGTGTTGATGATTCTGAGCAGTATTTGGCCACGTTTAAACGTAACAAACCGGAATTTTTGCATCGATATGTGACAATGGATGAAACATGGATCCATCAGTTCACTCCGGAATCAAAACGATCGTCATCTGAGTGGACAGCAACTGGTGAACCTCGTCCAAAGCGCCCGAAAGCACAACAATCGGCTGGAAAGGTTATGGACTCGGTATTTTGGGATGTGCGTGGTGTAATATTCATCGACTATCTTGAGAAAGGAAATACCATCACCAGTGAATATTACATAGCGTTATTGGAGCGTTTGAAGGCCGAAATTGCAAAGAAACGATCGCATATGGCAAAGAAAAGAATTTTGTTTCATCAAGACAACGCACCGTGTCACAAGTCAATCGAAACAACGGCAAAACTACATGAATTGAACTTCGAATTGCTCCCACATCTACCGTATTCGCCAGATTTGGCTCCCAGCGACTATTGGCTGTTCGCAGACCGCAAAAAAATGCTCGCCGCTAAGAAATTTCGCACGAATGAAGAGGTTATCGCTGAAACTGAGGCCTATTTTGAGGCAAAAGATAAATCGTTCTACAAAAGTGGTATTGAAATGTTAGAGCGGCGCTGGAATGATTGCGTTGTTCTTGATGGAGATTACGTTGATGAATAAAGCTAATTTTGAACCAAAAAAAACGTGTTTTCTTTGTTAGGCCCGGGATTCTTCAGTCCATGTGTTAACATCCTGTCGCATGATCTATAGATTTCCAAAGTTAGTTGTGGTAAGTTTTAATAATTTTAAATACAAGAAAGATATTTACTTTAGGTAAGGAGATTCATTTGGGGTGTTAAAGTTGGAGTTGTTATTTCATCTTCTTTCTTGGTGGTCAAAATTCCTCGCTCTAAAAAGTTCCGATTTGTATATTCTCTTATGCGATGATTGTTTAAACTGTTCTTGAAGCTTTTAAATTTAAAATGAATTTAATTTAAAATCTTACTACAGATCAGAGGAAAGATCTCTCTCGCGATTATATCTTGACACCTCGTCTGTATGGTTTGTTGAAATTGCATAAAAGTCAAATATTTTCCAACATACCTATTAGACCCGTTTCATCTATATAATCTACACCCTATAAGTTGTCTAAATGGTTAAATGATTAGCTGAAAGTTATTATATAAGGACGTTGTTACTAACAGTATGAAACTCACCAGGGCATTCCAACTTATCAGTGCAGTCAACTCGGATATTTTAATTTCGTTAGATATGAAAAATATTTTCACTAATGTTCCTAGACAAGAGATTCTACAACTGAGTCGAGACTTTTACATCTTAACTTCTCCAATCAACAAATTCTTGAGATCATACAGTTAGTAAAAACTTTCTTGGAATAAAGCCTTTTTAACTTCGGTAACGCAAAATATAACATACCTTCAGAGTTAGCTATGGAATCACTTTTATCTCCTCTTGATATTTTTATGCATGAGTTCGAATCTGAACATACCATGCTTGTTGAACATTTGATTTTTTATTTATTTCTCTTTCCTAAGAAGTCTTAAACGTGCTAACACTTCTGTTATTTCAGAAAGTTCACTTTGACGATTATTCTTGAAAAAATCAATTTATTAAATGGAATATTGTGAAGAACTCATATTAGATAGAAGGTAAATTTCTTTACGAATCCGACGATATCAAATACCTTATGCTCGTTTAAGTTCCTCTTAAGTAAATTTAAGAAATCATAGAGAAACCTACGCAGTATGTCGAAAAAATAACGGAAATTTTAAATTTACAGAATGTTACTAACGGCATCCGTTGAAACAGCATGATCTGAAAGCTGTATATATCCGTTTTAACTAGACAACGAGCATTAAAATCGAACACGTGGTAGTAAAGTTATAGTGTTTAGAGTGACAGCATTTTCTATCAGTTCATCAAAAGCGTATAATGGAATAAAGAGCTAATGTTAAATTTTGTTTCTAACTCTTTAGTGGTCAGCTCCAATAATTATAGATACAAGAAAGAAATTTACTTAACTAGATAAAGAGACTTATTTGGTGTATTAAATTCAGAGTTGGACTTTTATTTTTTCTCTTAATGGTTAAAATTCCTTGCCCTGAATAGCTCCGATTGTGTATACTTCCTTATGCCATGATTGTTTAATTGTTCCTGAAGCTTTTTAACGCGCTGGATGCATTTGCAGTCCTTACTTATGGTGTTGCCTTTCAATACATTGTTGCTCGAAAATATGTTCATCGATTTTATACAGTCGTATTCAGAAAAATACTAACCCAAACATATACGTTGTTTACTTAAATGTTCACAACACTACACTCTTGTCGGTATCAATTTTCATACAGCGTATTAATTTTCAAACATTGTATGCTATATACGGTGTGTTCCGGGTTCGAATCCCGCAGCTGTCTTTAGGGTTGAGGTTTGTCTCACTCCAGGCTCACTTCTTCTGAGTACAATATTCGACTTTTTACTGGTTGTTATACCAAACTTGTCATTTTTTCGTATTATCTGTGAGTAAATTATACGCGTCAAAATAATAGCTTCGCTTGGCTTTTTCGATTGGTTTCTTTATAAATCTGTTTCTTAGATTTATATGTTCGTTAAATTTGGATTCTCCTAGATTCTTTTTAAATAAAATAAATAGTAAATAAATATAGTTTTTCGCAAGAATAGTACAACATAATTTATTTACATATGTCACACAACCTTCATACCAGATACCTAACACGTTGCGGCATGTACACGCTTTAAAATTAATTACGTACTACTTAAATTAAGTGTAACGAAATCCTTCAACGCCACTCCTCGAAGTTGAGATCAGTTTCCGCAGTAAATTGAAATGTGCAAGCTGCAAGTTATGCAATTAACTTTACACCAGCAAGCATTCACAAAGAAACTACATACTGGTTGAGAATTGGTCTAGTGGCTTTAATGGATAGAATGCGATCTCTAAAGTTACTTCCTATTGTTATTATAAATAGACAGGTGCTAATTCGGAACTTATAAATTTCGTGCACCTTCATTATTATTTTTAAATTCTCCAACGAAGTTCCTAGTCAAGTAGCTGATACAATACATATTATCGTGGGAATATTGGTTTGATCCTGGTTATGAAGAAAGTGTTGTAGTTGGGCTGTGAGAAGCTCATTCAAAGAAAGACAAGACTTATGTTGTTATTCTAATGTGATTGGTGAGGAGACATATGCTGTATACGGGATGCGAGTTTAATTGAGGCAGGGGAGTACAAGACAGCGAGGATCAGCGTGGTTTTAATAAAGATAAGACATCATCTTTCGGAATCGTAGCTGGTGAGAAGCGCGTATTGAAAATGAGTTTTGTAAATAAGATATTTAAATACACACTCATACTGTAGGGATTGTCTAACATTACAAACTCAGGATTCCGAGGAAGAATCTCTGAGATATTAGTTGAGTTCAAATTAATAGAATACTAAAATGAATACGTAGGCTTTCACGGCCAGAGTCAGTAATCATGTGTGTGTAATGATGAGATAACACATAGGCTGAAAAGTCCCGGGCCTAACAAAGAAAACACGGTTTTTTTGATTCAAAATTAGCTTTATTCATCAACGTAATCACCATCAAGAGCAACGCAATCATTCCAGCGCCGCTCTAACATTTCCATACCACTTTTGTAGAACGATTTATCTTTTGCCTCAAAATAGGCCTCAGTTTCAGCGATAACCTCTTCATTCGTGCGAAATTTCTTACCGGCGAGCATTTTTTTGAGGTCTGCGAACAGCCAGTAGTCGCTGGGAGCCAAATCTGGCAAATACGGTGGATGTCGGAGCAATTCGAAGTTCAATTCATGTAGTTTTGCCATTGTTTTGATTGACTTCTGACACGGTGCGTTGTCTTGATGAAACAAATTTTTTTTCTTTGCCATATGCGGTGGTTTCTTTGCAATTTCGGCCTTCAAACGCTCCAATAACGCTATATAATATTCACTGTTGATCGTATTTCCTTTCTCAAGATAGTCGATGAATATTACACCACGCACATCCCAAAATACCGAGGCCATAACCTTTCCAGCCGATTGTTGTGCTTTCGGGCGCTTTGGACGAGGTTCACCAGCTGCTGTCTACTCAGATGACGATCGTTTTGATTCCGGAGTGAAGTGATGGATCCATGTTTCATCCATTGTCACATATCGACGCAAAAATTCCGGGTTGTTACGTTTAAATATGGCCAAACACTGCTCAGAATCATCAACACGTTCTTGTTTTTGGTCAACAGTGAGCAAACGCGGCACCCACTTTGAACAGAGCTTTCTCATAGTCAAATGCTCATGCAATATAAAGCCAATACGTTCTTTTGATATCTTTACGATGTCAGCTAACTCACGCAACTTCACTTTTCGATCATTCAAAACGATTTTGTGGATTTTTTTGATGTTTTCTGGTGTTACCGCCTCATTTGGACGTCCACTGCGTTCTGCATCATCGGTGTCTCTACGACCACGTTTGAAGTCAGCAAATCAACGTTTTATTGTTGTTTCTGATGGAGCGGAGTCCCCATAACACTTTTCAAGCCATTGCTTCACTTGAACGGTATTTTTTCCCATCAAGAAGCAGTTTACAATTAAAACACGAAATTGTTCTTGATCCATTGTTTTGAAAATAACAAAAGTAGCGTGACTCTTAGCACAATAACTCACAAACTAATGAATAGAATATCATGAAATTTTAACAGCTGTCTTTTGAAGGTTAGTACTAACTGAGAGAAAGGTGACTAAAATAAAACTAGCGTCATCTATGTGTTAGGCCCGGGACTTTTCAGCCCATGTGTTATATAGAGATGAAATTAGAGTATGGGGAAAAGAAATAAAAAGAAGAAAGAAATAAAATAAAACGATAGGAAAAAATGAAAAAAAATGGGGCTAAAAAAGAAGAAAAGGTAAAAGGTTACTGTTTTCATCGTTTTCTCTTTTTTACCGCCTCCATTTCCTTTTTTTTTCCGTTTTCATTTTATTTTATTTCTTTCTCTTTCTTTTTATTTCATTTCCTCTTACTTTAATTCCATTTCATAACACGGTCCAATTCCGGAAGTAGTTTGCTTATTAATAAAACATTATCACTAAAAGCCAATCTCTAATAGAAGATTTTAAGAGGGCCTTTTATGCCATTCAGAATTGGCAACAATGGTGTTACTAGGCGCCATCTAACATATACATCGTAAAGTTTGAAAATTTTGGTTTAATGAATTCAATAGTGACCGTTGCTCATTTACGAGCGAATTTAAAGAAGGTCGTCCGGAATCGATTGTTGTACCAGAAAACATCGATGCTGTGCGCGAAGTGACAAAGCAAGACCGTCATGTGACGTACCGTGTGATTGAGGAATCCCTGTACATCAGCATGACAATCGTACACAAGATTTGACACGAGCATTTAGTCTTGAAAAAAAATTGTGCATACTGGATGTCGCATAATCTGATAATCGCTCAAAGAAATGCTCAATAAGTACAATCGTGGTACGTCAAAAGCCGTGACGAATCTTGAATCTATGCGTATAAGACCGAAAGTAATCAGCAATCGCCTCTATGGGTCTTACAAGTTGAACCAAACCCAACGGAAGTTGTCCGCGCCAGAAGCATCTCGAAGCAAATGGTCGCTTGTTTTTGTGGGATAAACGGGCATGTGGCTGCAATGCCACTAGAGAATCGTACAACGGTCGATACTCGATGGTATACAACCATTTGTTTGGCGGAAGTCTTTGGCGAAATAAGACAAAACAACCAGCGACCTAGGATTATTCTTCACCATGACAACGAGAACTCTCACACATCGACCCAAACAACTCAATATTCAATTGATGGATTATCCGCCATACAGTCCTGTTTTGGCATCCTATAATTTCTTTCTACTTCCGCCCGTAAAGAATAAACTGTGTAGTTAACGATTTTTAGCGCCAAAAGATGCGTTCAAAATGCATGCTTTGGAGGTACCTCAATTGGAATGGAAAAAGTGCTATGAAAATTGTTGTGTGTGTGTATCGATCATCGCACACACAACAAAGCCATTTTCAATGACAATACACAGATATGGTGCAAACTAAGTTATAAACTGAGATATACCCTCCATCAAACGTAAAATAATTTTTCCCCTCGTTAAAATCTCGAGTATATTCAGCGCGTTTTAGTCAAATTGTAACCTTATTTCCGACAACGTTTTCACGTCTTCATTTGAATTTTATAATGCCGTTAATATATCTTTTATCATCCGAGGTACGGCGTTTGAAGACATTTAACTTTCAAATAGGTCCATTATTTAGGTAATTCTTTAAGCGCCAGACAATGCAATAAAAACCTTACGAAATAATTTTATTTATTTTATTTACTTCTATCTCTCTCTCTTCCATTCCCGCGTTCACTGCAAGCCTCGGTGAATTATAAGAAGCGAACTTAACCTATTTACGACATCGTCGCCGCTAGAAATTTAAATTCTCCTCTCCATAAAGTTTTATCCAGTAGTTTTTAATGCCACCGGAGCGCTTCGCTGTCCTGAAAATCTCTTCCTTATTCGCTAAACGAATGAGTAATTTTCATTGTCCGTCCTGCGAAACATGACGCCCGTCCAATACCGTATATTTCCCTTATTCGCCGAATGAAGAAGTTTTTGACAATGGTGAGGGTTGTATTTATTTGTAACGGCTGCAGTTCATAATTCCCATGGGAAATTGCATTGTAGTAGAACTACGCCAGCGCATTCATCTAACGCACGAAAGGATGGAAAGGTATCAGGTCGGAATACACGTACTGCAGCATGCATTTGTATATGCACTCCGTTAAAGCGAGAGTAAGGTTGTTGAAGATAGAATACGTACCCTATCTACATATTCTACGTGTGTATTACCTATTGATTTCTTATAGGCTACATCAAACATCAAATGAAACACCGTTTCGGAGTACTAGGAGGAATTGAATTTTCGTAGACAGAGAAGAAAAGGTTCTTGACTCAAACAAATGTGTATTGTGTGAAAGAAATCATTTGTTTAAATGGCTGTTGATTGAAAGGCAGACAACTCAATTTCTTTCATTTTGAAATATAATTGCTTCACTTAAAATAACACATGGGCTGAAGAGTCCCGGGCCTAATACATAGATGACGCTAGTTTTCTTACAGTCACCTTTCTCTCAGTTAGTACTAACCTTCAAAAGACAGCTGTTAAAATTTCATAATATTCTATTCATTAGTTTGTGAGTTATTGTGCTAAGAGTTACGCTACTTTTGTTATTTTCAAAACAATGGATCAAAAACAATTTCGTGTTTTAATTTTACACTGCTTCTTGATGGGAAAAAATACCGTTCAAGCGAAGCAATGGCTTGAAAAGTGTTATGGGAACTCCGCTCCATCAGAAACAACAATAAAACGTTGGTTTGCTGACTTCAAACGCGGTCGTAGAGACACCGATGATGCAGAACGCAGTGGACGTCCAAATGAGGCGGTAACACCAGAAAACATCAAAAAAATCCACAAAATCGTTTTCGAATGATCGAAAAGTGAAGTTGGGTGAGTTAGCTGACATCGTAAAGATATCAAAAGAACGTATTGGCTTTATATTGCATGAGCATTTGACTATGAGAAAGCTCTGTTCAAAGTTGGTGCCGCGTTTGCTACTGTTGACCAAAAACAAGAACATGTTGATGATTCTGAGCGGTGTTTGGCCATATTTAAACGTAACAAACCGGAATTTTTGCGTCGATATGTGACAATGGATGAAACATGGATCCATCAGTTCACTCCGGAATCAAAACGATCGTCATCTGAGTAGACAGCAACTGGTGAACCGCGTCCAAAGCGCCCGAAAGCACAACAATCGGCTGGAAAGGTTATGGCCTCGGTATTTTGGGATGTGCGTGGAAATACCATCAACAGTGAATATTATATAGCGTTATTGGAGCGTTTGAAGGCCGAAATTGCAAAGAAACGACCGCATATGGCAAAAATGTTGTTTCATCAAGACAACGCATCGTGTCACAAGTCAATCAAAACAATGGCAAAACTACATGAATTGAACTTCGAATTGCTCCCACATCCACCGTATTCGCGAGATTTGGCTCCCAGCGACTACTGGCTGTTCGCAGACCTCAAAAAAATGCACGAATGAAGAGGTTATCGCTGAAACTGAGGCCTATTTTAAGGCAAAAGATAAATCGTTCTACAAAAGTGGTATTGAAATGTTAGAGCGGCGCTGGAATGATTGCGTTGCTCTTGATGGAGATTACGGTGATGAATAAAGCTAATTTTGAACCAAGAAACCGTATTTTCTTTGTTAGGCCCGGCACTTTTCAGCCCATGTGTTATGTAATATGTAGTCTTGGCAAAGTGGGACAAGTTACAGTGTAAAAGGGACTGAAGAATTCTTTTTTATCTTGCACAGTGATAAGCCTATTTCTTTGCTGTGTAATGAATCCATTTTAGTGATGAAAGAATTCAATACAAAGAGGCATTACTCCACTAAGCATCCTATGCTCACTTACAGGACAAATAAGAAAAGACAGTATCCAGAATCTTACCGCAAGCTTGGAAAAACTGCAGCAAATGTTTCATAAACAAAGAACACAACCACATAATGTTGTGAAAGCTAGTTTTATAGTTGGTTCAAAATTGGCAAAGTAATTAAAACCATTTGCCGAGGGAGAATTTATCAAGGAGTGTATCTTAGAAGTTTGCAGTGTTTTGTGTCCTGAAAGGAAAAATGAGTTTGAAAAAAATAGTTTGTTAAGACGAACTGTTGCCCGACGTATGGAAATGATGGCTAATGATATAAAAATAACTTTTACTTACTATCTAGCTGGTTATGAATCATTTTCCATACCGTTAGACGAGAGCACCGATTTGTCTGACACAGCTCAACTGGCTACATTTATTCGAGGTGTTGATAAAGAGTGCACCGTTATTGAGGAATTGCTTGCTTTACAGCAGCTAAAACATGCCACTACAGGAGAGGACATTTTTAATGAAGTTCAAAAGGTAACAAGTTTCGGCTTGCCATGGTCAAAATTAGTTGGTGTATGCACAGATAGTACATTTTCTATGGCTTACGTAAAGGTTGCATCGGAATTTTGAATGAAAAAGCAACTGAATTAAATGTGCAAAAAGATGATTTGATAGTCTTTCATTGCATTATCCACCAACAGAATTTGTGTTCTAAGTCCATTCGACTCCAGAATGTTATGAATGTGGTAGTAAAAACCATCAATTTTATTTGATACCGAGAGCTTAACCATCGTCACTTCAAGAGGTTTCTGTATGAAATATCAGCAGAATATGAGGACGTAACATTTTATTGTGAAGTCAGATGGCTAAGCAAAGGGAAAATGCTGAAACGGATTTACGAGCTTAGAAATGAGATAGCAGATTTTATGTAAATAAAAGATAAACCACTAATTGAATGACGCAAAATGGATATGTGACTTAGCATCGTTGGTCGACCTTACAGGCCATTTGAATGATTTAAAATAGAAACTTCAAAACAAGAACAGTTGGTAAATGATTTGTACAGCCGTTTGAAAGCGTTTCAGAACAAACTCCGCTTGTGCGAGGCACAGATGCTGTCTGGTAACGCTCTCTGCGTATGAAAATACTGCTTATGGTCAATATGCTGAAGAACTTAAGTTACTATTATAGCAATTTTCTAACAGATTTAGTGATTTCAAAGACACGGAGGACAGTTCCCTTTCATTTGCTACTCCAACAAAAAGTAATGCAGAAAATGCTCCAATACACTTGTAAATGCAGTTGATTGAGCTTCAAGAAAGCTCACTTCTAAAATCTAAATTTGAAGATGTGGATTTGCGCGACAAAAAATACCTCGAAGAAGACCATTTTCCAGAGCTTGGAAAATTCGTAAAAAGATTGGTTTGTGCGTTTGGCAGTACCTATAAATGCGAATAGTTCTTTTCAATGATGAAAGTTAATAAATCAAAACATCGTACAATGCTGACTGACGATAATTTGGAAAATTCTGGAATTAATCCCAACGTTATTAGTTTCCCAAATTCAATCTCAAGTGTCTCGTTGATTTCGTTGTCGCTACTTAACTTTGTTATATCTGTTTTGTTTTCATTTCATTGTCTTATTTCAATAAATTGGATTATAATAACATTGTCGTATTATTTCATGTCTAATATCTATTTCAGAATGGATATTATTGTATATTCTAATGCTCATGCATATTTCCTATGTATAGTGATAATCCGGGTTGTTCGGAGCTCTTAAAAATGATTAACTGCATTTACTATATCCTTTGGTGAGTTGATTGTACTATTCTCTGTCTGACATTGTGTAATACTGTGCCGATTTTTTAATGTTATTTGTAAGATTATTGATTATATCCCAAGTCTTTTTAGTTTTATTTGAAACAAAAATATGTTGTTTTAAATAGAAGTAATGACATCTATGAATTATCTAGTTAATGGATGAAAAGGGCGACATTCCATAAAAAGTATGTGCTGCTTCTTCTGCTGCTTTCGTGCGCTACTATGGTTGACCTAGGTTCTGTAACTGAGATGGATGTGGTGTGTGCTATGAAATCCTTAAAGAATAATTGCACGGCGGGTAGTGATGACATTCCGGCCTTTTTTGTTAGGATTGTGCAAATATATTTGCTTCTCCTCTTTGCTACTTGTTCAATCTCGCTCTCAAAACATCCACCTTCCCGTCTGTGTGGAAGATTGCCAAATTGGTGCCTGTTTTTAAAAATGGTGAGAAGTGTGTTGTTTCCAACTATCGTCCCATATCGTTATTAAATAATTTTGCTAAAGTTTTTGAGAAATGTTTCTACAAGTATATTTATGCTCAAGTTAGACCCTGGATTTCAAATTACCAACACGGTTTCGTTGCTCAACGATCTACGGTAACTAATCTTGTTACAATTACACAATACCTATCTGATAGTATTGATGCCGGTGGACAGGTAGATGTTGTGTATACTGACCTAACAAAAGCTTTTGATCGAATCGACCACACCGTGCTTATTAATAAATTGGACAATATTGGATTTTCGTCTTCTCTTTTGTCTTTATTCCAATCGTATCTTCTTGATAGAAAGCAATTTGTGACATACATGGGATTTGAGTCTGATTACTTCGCGCCGAGCTCTGGAGTTCCTCAGGGAGTAACTTGGGTCCACTTCTGTTCCTCATATATATAAATGATTTGTGCTATCAACTGGACTGTCCAAAGTTGTTATACGCAGATGACTTGAAGTTGTACTCAACAATTTATAATTCTCAGGATTGCAATCATTTGCAAAGCCAACTCGATATATTCCACACGTGGTGTGTCAACAACAGACTAACAGTTAATGTAAACAAATGCAAAATTGTCACCTACACTCGTAAGACGACTCCAATTATATATACCTACCACTTGGCTGGATCTTCTTTACCTAGGAGACCTCTATGAGAGACTTGGGCGTCGTCTTTGACTCAAGACTGACCTTTATGGAGCACATATCCAGTATTTGTACATCAGCGTTGAGTATGTTAGGATTCATTATACGTGTTACACGACCATTTGCTTCTATAACAGCAATTCTTCCAAAAGCGAAATAAAGAATTTCGCTTTTGTTCGGTCTCGACTGGAGTATGCGTCCTTGGTCTAGTCACCTATGTACATCTATCAGATACATCTTCTAGAGCAGATTCAGAGAAGATGTTTGAAGTTCTTGTACTTTAAAAAATTTAATACTTACCCGATACAAGGATTTAGCCACTGTGCTCTGCTAGAGGCATTTAATATTGACTCATTAGAACTACGTCGAAAACAGGCTGAGTGTAAATTCCTATTTACTTTACTTCATAATGGTCTTGATGTCCCTGAGTTGTTGAGTAAAATCAACTTCATTGTACCACGTTCAGGATCTAGGCAAACAAATACTTTTTACTGTTTCGCACCTAGAACAAACATCGCCATCAGGTCCCCAATACACAGATTGTGAAGCAATTTCAACTCTATGGAGTTTGCCGAGTTGGATATACATACCTGCACTTTACCGTCCCTTTGACGGTATGTAGATCGCGGGTGCGTTACACTTAATTGAATACTTTTTCCGTTCTCTCTTTTTTGCTAACCACTGGTAAACTACTTTTTTTTTTTTTAATTTAAATTTAAGCAACTAGTTACTAAGTTTTCTAATTTGACATACTTTAATTTTATGTTATTTATATTTGCATGTGTACATTATTTAACATTGCCTTGTAATTGGATATTTGTATCTGTTGGGCATTAAATATTATTATTATTATTATTATTATTATTATTATTAAACTGTAAACGAACTATAGACGTAATACGACTATCAATATGCGAGCAGACTTTGTAATCACCTCAAAACAAATAATTTTGAAAAGGATTTTGATCGATTATTGAGTATCTCTTATATAATCAAGCGTACATATTTAGTTTGGTTATTAATTTTAAATAGTTTTTCTCCGCGTTGTAATAAATTTTCTTCTAGGGTTATTTACCGTTCCAGCTCAATGCATTCATCCATTATTCATATTCTAATGCTCCTGCTTCCGTTATTGCAATAAAACCTCCATACGCAAAAAAGACCACTTTCGGCGGTTGATAGGAGCAAGGGTGGCGGTGTTAAATCATACGTTTTTCAGCCGTCAGCGTTGATTCCGCTAGATAGCGTTATTTTTACGATGAGCGTTATTAATGGAGCCGCAGATCCCTGTGCTTAAAAGTAACAATGACTTATTTCAGGCGCAGAAGAAGGCAATTATTCGGAGAATGGGGCAGTGTAAGGGAAGCGGACGACTACCCATACTCTTCCATACGGTGGCTATAGCTCGTGATACGAAGACCGGCGATATGGCCCTGTCATGTAAGGTTACCGTTCGCAGGGAAGTTAGCGAGAAATTTGCCGTAAGCAATAACATATTTTCTAACAAGATTTAGGTAGTTTAATGTTCTTTTGCGCGGTCTGGATGCTTTTCGTTTTATTTCTTTTACGTTTTGTTCTCTGTTTTCTTCTTATTCTTTACAATATTTCTTTTTTGTTAAGAAATTTAGAAATATATTGCTAGTATAAGTGATCTATGTATAATTTTGAATATTATCAGAATACGAATAGTAACACTGTACGACACAGAACTGACAAGCAAATTTAATACACCGAAAAGTATAAGTCATGAATTTTTAGAGCTGCTTTTTTCGTTTTAGGGGGGCGTAATTGACTGTCAAAGTTACCCCCCAAAACACATATTTTTTATATTTTTTTATCATTCCAGCGCCGCTCTAACATTCCAATACCACTTTTGTAGAACGATTTATCTTTTGCCTCAAAGTAGGCCTCAGTTTCAGCGATAACCTCTTCATTCGCGCGAAATTTCTTACCGGCGAGCATTCTTTTTGAGGTCTGCGAATAGCCAGTAGTCGCTGGGAGCCAAGTCTGGCGAATACGGTGAATGTGGGAGCAATTCAACGTTCAATTCATGTAGTTTTGCCATTGTTTTGATTGACTTGTGACACGGTGCGTTGTCTTGATGAGACAAAATATTTTTCTTTGCCATATGCGGTCGTTTCTTTGCAATTTCGGCCTTCAAACGCTCCAATAACGCTATATAATATTCACTGTTAATGGTATTTCCTTTTTCAAGATAGTCGATGAGTATTACACCACGCACATCCCAAAATACCGAGGCCATAAACCTTCCAGCCGATTGTTGTGCTTTCGGGCGCTTTGGACGAGGTTCACCAGCTGCTGTCTACTCAGATGACGATCGTTTTGATTCCGGAGTGAAGTGATGGATTCATGTTTCATCCATTGTCACATATCGAAGCAAAAATTCCGGTTTGTTACGTTTAAACATGGCCAAACACTGCTCAGAATCATCAACACGTTCTTGTTTTTGGTCAACAGTGAGCGAACGCGGCATCCACATTGAACAGAGCTTTCTCATAGTCAAATGCTTATGCAATATAAAGCCAATACGTTCTTTTGATATCTTTACGATGTCAGCTAACTCACGTAACTTCACTTGTCGATCATTTAAAACGATTTTGTGGATTTTTTTGATGTTTTCTGGTGTTACCGCCTCATTTGGACGTCCACTGCGTTCTGCATCATCGGTGTCTGTACGACCACGTTTGAAGTCAGCAAATCAACGTTTTATTGTTGTTTCTGATGCAGCGCAGTCCCCATAACACTTTTCAAGCTATTGTTTCGCTTGAACGGTATTTTTTCCCATCAAGAAGCAGTGAAAAATTAAAACACGAAATTGTTTTTGATCCATTGTTTTAAAAATAACAAAAGGAGCGTGACTTTTAGCACAATAACTTACAAACTAATGAATAGAATATCATGAAATTTTAACAGCTGTCTTTTGAGGGTTAGTACTGACTGAGGGAAAGGTGACTGCAATAAAACTAGCGTCATCTATGTGTTAGGCCCGGGACTTTTCAGCCCATGTGTTACTAATAGCTTTTAGTTCTTGCCTTAGGGATGTAACATCCTTCAATATAGTGAACAATATGTTTATAGTGTTCCTGGCAGTCGGTAACACGGTTGACAATGAGAGTCCACGTGCTCTCGAAACGTTGGATTCCGAATAATTAATAAATTTGTGTGAGTGGAGTTTACTGCTATACCTGTGAATTATACAACCACATAGTCCTTGAAATCGTTAATTGTTCACATTACAACTGATAATGATGTTTTTGTTGTTAAATGTTAATGATGTACTCCATTGGCATGCTTCCAATACAATAAAGCAAGTTCTCATGCTAAACCTACATATACAATAGCAATAAGGTGCCTATTGACGAATTACTTGAGCGCATGCGGAACAAAGCAGGCTAGCTATTGTACACACAGCTATTCTCCCAGTATAATCAAGCTGTATTTACCTGTGTGTATTTATCCAATCCCACTATAGAAATCGCACACCCCTATATACCACAAGATATCTGCTCTTATTATCGTTCTAGGCTAATCTTGTATAAAAATAATTTATCTCGCAGAACATAGCACTAATAATATCATAATTAACCGTTTTATAAATTCAGCCCGTCTGAGTTCTGAATAGTAATCTGTGTGTTAAACGAAGATAATTAAGGAGATAATCGCCGAATTCAGAAGGAACTTGGATATCATCCATTATTTCGACCAGATAATTTACATAACAGAAAGAGAGAGAGAGAGAGATCTAATTAATTTTATTAATCTTATAGCGAGCTCAACCGTGCGGTCCGCTGTAGTTATATTTTTTTAGGATAACCGAGATGAAATTTATAAAGACGTTATAACAGGTGGTCGACATCGTAGAACGTAAAACACTAGATAATGACCCACTTACAGGTACGTTGATGTATGTACGTTAATCAGACTGACGGTGATTTGAGCATTCGCAGACGATGATAAGACTTTAGAACGTTGTCCACTCTAAAACACATTTTTCCATTTTAATAAATGTAGCAAGTAAGTAAGATTTTAGAATGCCACTTTTGGATCTTGAAATATTGAATAACACAAAAGTAGGAAGGCATTTATACGACTTTGATGAATTGTTTATCAACTGTGAACGAATCAAGGCTTTGATAGTTCTTTCGCTCAATCAGAAAAATAGATTGAAATACCGTTACAGTATAACCACGGAGCGCTAAAGACCGCTCAGATGCTTCAGATGCATCTGTCCATCAACTTATCAGAGCAACTGTTTCAACGAGAGGTAAATAAATTTCCGATGACGTATTACAATCGAATGTGCACTTCTGATGCGTAATTACTGCAACTCCGTTTGACTACCTCTGCCTATTGCTTACTCCTGTACCTTCAAGACTTCCTGGTTCCGTTATACTAACATGTGGCAACACTCTTTTCAGCACCTTGAAGCGTTCTTCCAAGCGTATGGAATTTTCTATGAAATTATTTTCCATAGTTTTTGCGACATTTTATATTCTAATTCTGTTCTTAAGCTTATACCACCTTTCGCCACTTTCTCTTCTATAATTCCAAACTTTTCAATCGTTGTCTGTTACGTTCTCCTGGTTTGAAGAACAACACCGCTGCAGCCTGCTCGTAATTTCCTAAATTACTTGACCAATACTTACTTGTAGAGTATGTTCGCTTATTTACTAGAGGAGAGGTTGTACAGTGAAATTCAATGCGCATGCGCAAAAAATATATTTAAAAATGAAATGGTTACACGGTTTCCACTCTTGCCTATGTACATGTACGATGTACGTAAGATATATAGATTTGCAATAATTGCAGTTATTCGAGCTCTCTTATACATGTAATGTACATTAGCATTTGTATATGTATTTTCATTGGTAGCAACATAAAGTAATGCCTCAACATGTACGTTGCAACGCTATGTCTTAATTCTGTTTAAAAGGTTAAACTCTTATATGCTTCCGCTGAAGCTTTGTCAGAGGCATGTACTAATGCCTCTATCTGTTTGCATGCACCACTACCTTTTTATAGGGGAGCCAACCCTATTTATTTCTTAAATTTATAAGCGCACCTCGGTGCTATGCTTATTTATATGTCCCTTTCCGGGAGCCTAATATACTTTCCTTGTTTTAAATTTGCCTAAGGGACTTGGCCCTGTATTATTGGCATGTATTTGTACTTGACCAAATACGTTTGTTATTTTCACATTTATAGGGGAACCCACCCTATCTCTTAGAGCTTGAACGCCTGGTCGAGGGCGACAGTAGCGATAATAGCCGATCTCAATACAAAAGTAATGTCACAGCTACCCAGGCGTTCTCGTTTGAAATATTACGGTATGTGCAATCCTTAGCTCTATACTACTGCGCCCCAAAGAAGGGAAAAATCCAGTAACCAGCAAATGTGCGAACTGCGCACCGACAAGTAAAACGGAGCGATGATGCCGACATTACATAAGAAAACTGGCCCGTGACGAGCAACTAAATGAAAAATTTCTAAGTCCCGATACGACAAGGACCGAACAAACGTACAAAAGACAACGGGGGCTGCGGCCGCAACGACCGTCAGCAAGAAGCGGAGTGATCGTACTTGTAGAGGAGGTCTATGCATGCGCGCCGACAATCTCACCAAAATAATTTCCGACACAAACTTAACTGAAGACTAAAAATATGTATAGACGACAATGGACACAGTAGCCTCGACGTACGATGATAGAAAATCGAGAATTTATACTTATTAAAAAATCTATACATGTGGTCCGACGACGTTACCAAATGACTCCCGCCAGAAATAAATGCATAGACAACGTCCTCGACGATTCCCGCCAAAACTAGAAATCTTAGAAATCTCTAATAATCTTACGACGACGTTACTGTACACGTTACGACGAGGCACGAAAGGTGACCGAGAGTGCACGATCGCTAATACCTCAACCGTCGCGCGGGAGACGACTGCCTATGCTTGTGTACCTTAAATTTTAAGAAAACTCCCATTACATATCCGACGACGTTGCAGTGAATGATTTCTAATTAGGCAGTTTTAGCTAGCGTAATGCGAATGGCTGACTTGCATACATATACAGTGCGTAATGTACATACATATTAAAATAAAATTGGATATAAGAGAGCAAAATAAATAAATATAAGAATGAAAATAAATAAATATAAAAATGAAAATAAAATAATATTCTAAATGAAAATAATAATGCAAAGAAGATAAAATACATAATAGTAAGAAAAATTTAGAAAATACAAAAAACAATGTTAAGTCCTTAACATTGTCCCCTCCACGATTTTGGGAAATTTCGATAAATTTATCGTCTATACTTGTACAATTCTCCTTCATATTCTGTTCTAGGTTCTTGGAATTTCCCACGAGTTTTTCTTTGAAGATTCTCGAATTTTCTGCTGCCCATTACCCTAAATTAAAAATCGCTCGAAACCCAGCCGACGACATAGGGTAGGCAGACACATGTCCGATTCCACCAACACCATGAATACCTGTATTTTTCAGCATTATTACGTTAGGTATAATTCCCAAGAATTTCTGCTGTGTTTTTTAATACGTCATCGTAGGCCTTGAGAGATGATTCACATATGCAGTTACCCCATGCACTGTTGGTGTGCACCCTCACTGGTTTAGCAATCCATGTGTTGCTCGGGCGAAGGATTGGGAAACTGTACACTCTTGTTTCGCTGTTTTGAACCAGCAGAGTATGTTATTCTACTTGCACTAGATAGAATTAAGAATGCTCACTTAGTTTAGATGCGATA
Source organism: Trypoxylus dichotomus (assembly GCA_023509865.1). NCBI lineage: Eukaryota > Metazoa > Arthropoda > Insecta > Coleoptera > Scarabaeidae > Trypoxylus > Trypoxylus dichotomus. The sequence continues at coordinate 46,473,490 of CM042081.1, forward strand.
GATTGTTATGCAACACCAGGTAACAGTTAGGTATTGCTACCTGCTGTTACTATTGTGTTAGATACTGTGTATATGTGCTTGTAGACTTCCGCAGTCGCTGTTTTCTTTTAAAAAATTCAGGTTTCCGGGTTGAAACTACGTGATAGTAACATAAATCTATCGACGTTTCGCTTTCAGCTTCATGGAGCTTGGTTCTGGGCTTAAGTTCTCTAAAAGAAGTCCTGAGCGTATTATTTCGTAAAATTCTTCAAATCTATGTGTTACTAATTTTATTTCCTATAGTAAATTCATATTTATTTACCATACGACGGTGACCTGAAATGTTTCCGAAATCGACAAGAATAAACACGGTATTGGTGTGCTTATTTATTTTTATTTTTCGATGTAGTCTCCTCGAAGACTTGCCTGTCTTACTACAAAAAACACACTCTTAAACAACAACTATTGAGTTCTGAAATTTTGGCGGTTGCCATAGAAAAAAGTTGTCTTTACCGACCAATGAATCCACTTCAACCGTTGTGCACCATTTCTTGTCGATTTCGGAAACATTTCAGTTCGCCTTCGTATGGGAAAATATTTTCGAAAAATCCCTTAAAGCGTATTGAAGGTTAAGCATTTCCTTCAAATCTCAAATAATAATTCTAATACGCTTATAGAGTTTGCATATTGTGTGCTAGACTTTTCATTATATAACACATGGGCTGAAAAGTCCCGGGCCTAACACATAGATGACGCTAGTTTTATTGCAGTCACCTTTCTCTCAGTTAGTACTAACCTTCAAAAGACAGCTGTTAAAATTTCATGATATTCTATTCATTAGTTTGTGAGTTATTGTGCTAAGAGTAACGCTACTTTTGTTATTTTCAAAACAATGGATCAAAAACAATTTCGTGTTTTAATTTTTCACTGCTACTTGATGGGAAAAAATAGCGTTCAAGCGAGGCAATGGCTTGAAAAGTGTTATGCGGACTCCCCTCCATCAGAAACAACAATAAAACGTTGGTTTGCTGACTTCAAACGTGGTCGTAGAGACACCGATGATGCAGAACGCAGTGGACGTCCAATTGAGACGGTAGCACCAGAAAACATCAAAAAAATCCACAAAATCGTTTTAAATGATCGAAAAGTGAAGTTGCGTGAGTTAGCTGACATCGTAAAGATATCAAAAGAACGTACTGGCTTTATATTGCATGAGCATTTGACTATGAGAAAGCTCTGTTCAAAGTGGGTGCCGCGTTTGCTCACGGTTGACGAAAAACAAGAACGTGTTGATGATTCTAAGCAGTGTTTGGCCATGTTTAAACGTAATAAACCGGAATTTTTGCGTCGATATGTGACAATGGATGAAACATGGATCCATCACTTCACTCCGGAATCAAAACGATCGTCATCTGAGTGGTCAGCAACTGGTGAACCTCGTCCAAAGCGCCCGAAAGCACAACAATCGTCTGGAAAGATTATGGCCTCGGTAATTTGAGATGTGCGTGGTGTAATATTCATCGACTATCTTGAGAAAGGAAACACCATCAACAGTGAATATTATATAGCGTTATTGGAGCGTTTGAAGGCCGAAATTGCAAAGAAACGACCGCATATGGCAAAGATTTCAAAGTTTCATCAAGACAACGCACCGTGTCAGAAGTCAATCAAAACAATGGCAAAACTACATAAATTGAACTTCGAATTGCTCCCACATTCACCGTATTCGCCAGATTTGGCTCCCGGCGAATACTGGCTGTTCGCCTCAAAAAAATGCTCGCCGGTAAGAAATTTCGCACGAATGAAGACGTTATCGCTGAAACTGAGGCCTATTTTGAGGTAAAAGATAAATCGTTCTACAAAAGTGATATTGAAATGTTAGAGCGGCGCTGGAATGATTGCGTCGCTCTTGATGAAGATTACGTTGATGAATAAAGCTAATTTTGAACCAAAAAAACAGTGCTTTCTTTGTTAGGCCCGGGACTTTTCAGCCCATGTATTACATTAGTACGACGTTGCCACTGAATTTATGCATTTTATTCAGCGATCTTAGTATACTGATAATGATTAACTATTTTATTTTATTGCCAGTGTATTTATGAATAATAAAATACTTGTAGCTACTAGTTCTTGAAGAATAGTTTTTAAAGTTTCATTTTCTACGAGTCGTTTGCATATTTAACCTTCATAGTTGATCACATTTTAATGCCGTGCATACTTTAAAAGACGTTTTCTTATCTATCGTGCCATTAGAGGTATGCAAGGATAATACTTTTAACGCATATCACATTCACCGTCAATCTTTGAATGCATTTAACTTAGTGCAGAATACAAATGATGTAAAACTATCAAACAGTAATATCTTGTTATAGCATCGGTATATATACTTTCTTTAGAGGTCAAAACGTTTATTGTATCAATTATTAGATTCAAACGGTGTACATATTTTACCTTTGATATATCTGCCGTATATCTCGTCATAATTATAAAAACAGGGGCGTGTTACAGTTGTCATGCGTTATTCTAAACGTTAATAAAATGCTCGGTTTTATCTGTTGTGGTATTATTTATGATGCGTGCTCCGCAATAAATTTATTATTGGAGCTTCACAATTCGATATTCGATATTGATATATGTTAATTAGTTACCTAGTTTGCGAACCACAGCCAATTTTGTTCGGATATTTCATTTCGAAGGATCGCGTTTCAAACTGCAACGGCTCTGAATAATGGAAAATCTCCGGCAGAACAATGAATATATACCAGAAATTATGCGCAACGATACGTCTCTTATTTATGTTTCGAATTTGTTTTCATGATTCCAATAAATTGCTCCGGCGACAAATTGTAGCAAAAACTGCCACCACTCTGATTCCAACTAATTAAGTTCTGATTTGTAAAATGTTTATAGTCGTCTACAATAACATAGTATAACATAAACAAAAAAATTCCAATTTTAAAGTAACCTATTCTGTTTATTTTTGTGTTTACTTATAAAAACAAGATTAGTTCTTTCGGGTTACGTCAAGCAATGGCTTTTCTTCAATTATGATGTCGATTTTCTGTTGGGAATTTTTTTTGTGTGTCTATATTTTTCATCGCAGTCATACGTGATGTTGTATAGAGTTATAGAGTCGTATACTTTTTGCTGGGATATAAACAACATACAAGTGGATTTTAGTACAACAGTGCTATAGACACCTACCGCTGAAGACAAATAAGGTAATTGTTTTTTTTGCTTAGCAAATATAAAAACTGTGACATCTGCATTAGACAGTGAAGCTATACCAATACCTGAAAGAGACATTCCTACTGAACAATATGAACTTTCTGTTGTACATAATTATAATCATACATATATTGTTAAACAGGCGTATATGAATTAGCTCACAATCAAAAGTTGCTGGGTGTCTCTTTTTTGTTTGTGCTGAAATTCACTCTGAGAGGAACAGATTTTCAGGTTTCTTGGTTTAATTCTTGAACGCAAATAGATAGAAGAAAAATTTAAATGCAAATGATGTACCTTCTCGAAAGGTCTTTCGGGACACATCAGTGTTGTATATACAGAGTGTTGCATTTAAGCGCCACCTCCTTATGCTAGAGCTGATGGAAGTTATATAGAAAATAAATTAACGCAAGTTAATTATTTAACATTCTTTATCGATTAAAACATTTTTAATTATATAGGGTGTTCTAAAGGTGTAGAGAAAATCACCTTATGCTACTAACACCAAAACAATCTCTATATTGCGTACATATATCTTCTATTAAGAAAAATCATCATTAACTAGTAAAGTTGCATCAGTTATATTATGTCCTAATGTGCATAATTCATAGAAATGAGGGATTAAACAAACATTCGATGAAAACATACCCACTGATGGATCGTTGTATATATATATATATATAACACATGGGCTGAAAAGTCCCGGGCCTAACACATAGATGACGCTAGTTTTATTACAGTCACCTTTCTCTCAGTTAATACTAACCTTCAAAAGACAGCTGTTAAAATTTCATGATATTCTATTCATTAGTTTGTGAGTTATTGTGCTAAGAGTAACGCTACTTTTGTTATTTTCAAAACAATGAATCAAAAACAATTTCGTGTTTTAATTTTACACTGCCTCTTGATGCGAAAAAATACCGTTCAAGCGAAGCAATGGCTTGAAAAGTGTTATGGGGACTCCGCTCCATCAGAAACAACAATAAAATGTTGGTTTGCTGACTTCAAACGTGGTGGTAGAGACACCGATGATGCAGAACGCAGTGGACGTCCAAATGAGGCGGTAACACCAGAAAACATCAAAAAAATCCACAAAATCGTTTTAAATGATCGAAAAGTGAAGTTGCGTGAGTTAGCTGACATCGTAAAGATATCAAAAGAACGTATTGGCTTTATATTGCATGAGCATTTGACTATGAGCAAGCTCCGTTCAAAGTGGGTGCCGCGTTTGCTCACTGTTGACCAAAAACAAGAACGTGTTGATGATTCTGAGCAGTGTTTGGCCATGTTTAAACGTAACAAACCCGAATTTTTGCGTCGACATGTGACAATGGATGAAACATGGATCCATCACTTCACCCCGGAATCAAAACGATCGTCATCTGAGTGGACAGCAACTGGTGAACCTCGTTCAAAGTGCCCGAAAGCACAACAATCGGCTGGAAGGGTTATGGCCTCGGTATTTTGGGACATGCGTGGTGTAATAATCATCGACTATCTTGAGAAATACCATCAACAGTGAATATTATATAGCGTTATTGGAGCATTTGAAGCCCGAAATTGCAAAGAAACGACCGAATATGGCAAAGAGAAATATTTTGTTTCATCAAGACAACGCACCGTGTCACAAGTCAATCAAAACAATGGCAAAACTACATGAATTGAACTTCGAATGCTCCCACATCCACCGTATTCGTCAGATTTGGCGATTACTGGCTGTTCGCAGACCTCAAAAAAATGCTCGCCGGCAAGAAATTTCGCACGAATGAAGAGGTTATCGCTGAAACTGAGGCCTATTTTGAGGCAAAAGATAAATCGTTCTACAAAAATGGTATTGAAATGTTAGAGTGGCGCTGGAATGATTGCGTTGCTCTTGATGGAGATTACGTTGATGAATAAAGCTAATTTTGAACCAAAAAAATCGTGTTTTCTTTGTTAGGCCCGGGACTTTTCAGCCCATGTGTTATATATATATATAAAGCATCATATAGGTTTTAAGTAAGCGGCTGGGGAAAGCAAACCCGTGGGTCTAGGTGTTTGTAATTAGTGGACTAAAAATCTGCCAACTCTTTTAGAAGGTTATGATCAAGATGACACTTACATCGCGAACGAGATTGGTTTATTTTACAAGTAAATATAAAACCTTTGTATTTAAGTTAAGTTAAGTTTACTAAAGTGTATTTCATATATGTAAAATATTTTCGCAGGAGTAAGCGCAAGGGAAATATTTAACAAATAGCTGAAGGAAGTTGATAGGCAAATGAAGGAAAATCCTTCTCTTTACTGATAACTACTCTTCCCACATGAACTTACCAACCCTTGCAAACGTGAAAGTCATCTTTTTGCCTGACAATAGCATCAAAGTAAATTACAGCCGTTAGCTCACGGTATCATACACACTTTTAAAGGTTATTATCGCTGAGAAACCATCAAACATATTCTGATGTGCATGGACAAGAACATTAACCCTGAGATTAACGTGCCTGTTGCCATGAAATTCACAGGAGGAGTGTGGCATACAGTAAGTGAACTTGCTGTCAGAAATGGCTTCAAGAAAGCTGGATTTTGGACCGGTACAGAAAACCATGATTTGAAGCCAGAGATAAATCATCTTGAAGTTGAGCTTAGCAACGAAGAATGGTAAAACATGTGTCCCATGAAAGAATTATGCCAACCTTCGAAGAGTTGATAGGTTCAAGAAGTTGATGTAGCGGTGAACGCACGGATGACAACATTGTTGAGGACTATGTGACTACACCACGACAAAAATGATACGCGTTCGGGCACAAAGAAGCAAAAAGCTATAAACAGTAAATTTTCTATAAGATTTATAAGCTCGAAAAATATATTCAAAACACCAAAACTGAAAAGCAAAAGAAATTGACGAATTTTTTTCATGTAACTGTAACTTAGTTGCTTCCCAAAAATTCGATCTGTATATTTATTGATTGCATCTAATGCTTCTAAGAAATGCCGGCATAAACTTTTGCCAAAGGACTCAATCCTCCATAGCAAGACAGAAGGTGACCAAGAAGATTCGTTGCCAAAATTTTATTTTATTATTATTAATTATTTTTATAAGAGAGAAGATATAACGATTGTCTCAGATATGGACAGTTATTTATGCGATGAGAACATTACCGCATCTAAAATAAACGTTTGCATTGAGAATGACGAATCTTCATTATCTTTTGAAGACACTTTGAAGAAATAAGCGAAGATGAAAGAAAGCAAGGAATCAATAATCAGCAATTCGTAGCAGTGGACACGGGAGACCATATTATGGGTGGAAGAACATAAAATTCCTTTGGATGACATTCTAGTATTGCAGCGATTAAAAGAAGAAGAAAGTTTCAAATTACTTTCCTGAAACCTTGCAACAGAGTCCTCATTGTCTGTACATATCTACGTGTACATTATTTTTTAACTAAATTCGTGACCAAACAAAGTTGTAGTAACGTGATTTTTTGATTACTCCATAGTTCCATAGTTTTCATTGATTTCAATTAACGAGGCTTTATCCTAACGAATTTTTATTAGTCTGATACCGCGCTGATGTTTAAATATTACTTCAGCATTTATACTTCACCCCCTACATATAAACTTGTTTAAAAGCTACGTTTTCAATCATTACGGAACCTAATACCTAACTCAATAACACGAAATACTAACGTAGCTTGTTGTTTTCATGACTGCCTACGTACATACATATCTGTCGTAATTTTTTTGTTTCTGACGATAGTTTAATGAGCAAAATATGAGATTCTTAACGTAATACTAAGGGTGGCAATTATGTTAATAATACTTAAGTACCCCGAACGAATTTATAACCCCTATTACCGCAAGTTACGACAAATTCGAAAGTAGTTTGCCTTTCACCAGAAGCTTAGTAACAATTTTCGATTTAATATAAAATTTATATCGCTGTTTTATTCGTTTAAGTGTCTGGCTTCCGCAGCGACCACTAGCGTCAACGTCTATGAAACTTTATACCATTCTTTCCTGTCTGACCGGAAGTAATGCCGATTTTATGGCCCACTAGCACGTGAATTAGAAATAAAATTTAAACCATGTGCTTACGAAACATAAACGTCTTGTTTCCTTAGTTGAAATCCTCTTTGTCTGGGAAAAGTTTATTTGATATTTACATTTATTTTTATGTACGAAGGAAAGTTCCTCCTATAAAGCGAAATTCTGCGGTGTTAAAATACGAAGGTAAGAGGCACAATGTAATACTTATTCGTTTGCGAAGTTCATGGTTTATTTAAGCTGATTTGATCTATGGTATTTTCGTTGTCGTAAAGAGGCATGCGAAATTAATAGTGTTTATTTTTAAGTAGGAATTTAGTATTTATTAGTTTTTTCTTAATACATACGCAGGAAATTATCTAGAAATATCTATGGATACGGGACCTACATATATTATTTCTAGATAATTTCTTGCTTATACATTAAGGAAGAACTGATAAATACTAAATTATGTGTTGTTACATTGTTATATACATTTTTTACTTCAAGGTTTTCGCGGATGTTGTTCCGCGCATATCACCCGTGCAGTTTATCTCATCTTCTTCCGTAGCGAGTTATGATAGAGTACGATGTGCCTATGCGACCGTTTGTATTTCTACCTTCGGCACGTAGGCGGGAGGGTTTAGTTGTTCTATTCATGAAAATATTGATTCCACTCACAGCATAATGTTAAATTCACTAATTGGACAAAAATCTATACTTGAGGTACTAAAAATTTCTGCATGTCAATTTTTAATATTAAATTTTCTTGGAAAAGAAACCCGACGTTCAAGCATTGAATGTTAATGAATGAATACGAGTACCTCGTAGAATTTGTGTCTACTTAAAAGAAATGCAGATTTTTTGAGTCGTGTTGTGACCATGAATGAAACTTGAGTCTATTTTCACTGCCCAGAAAGGAAACAGTAGCTGGTGGAATGGAAGTATAATGGTTCTCCAAGGCCTAAGAAGATCAATATGTAAAAAGTGCTTCTAGCTTCAATTTCTAGAGATATCCATGGAATAATTATGTTCGATTATTTTGAAAAGGACTAAATAATAATTGCAGATAATTATGACAAATTATGAAACAGAGAAAATCGTGAAAAAAGGGCGATAATAATAATAATAATCCACCCCTTCGCGTCCCCAACAGTTTTCGCCAATTATAGGGACTATTGGCCGGCCGTGAGTTATTATTACACCTCCTCCTGTGGTGCGTCTTAAAATATTCGTTCTCAGCATTCGCCAATATGTGAGGAAAACCACAGAAAAACCTCAACCCTGAGAAACAGCCCCAGGGTTTGAACCCGGAACTTCGGGATTAGTAGGCAAAGATGATAATGAAAGGTGTGTTGTTTTTGCAGAATAATGGTCAAGGATACAAATCGTACCTCGCCATGATTTCCCTTCCTTAGAACGTGAACCCTATTCTAGAGATCCCCTCGAATTATTATCTTTTGGGCTGAAGGCGTTGCAGGATGACTGTAATATTGTTATTGGGCTTCCTATGATCAGTCCCGCAGGTCCTTAGTTCGGTCCGTATACCAGGTGTATGCATGAGTTTCTTCCGGTTTAACCAAGAGATGGCGCCAGTGGAAAGTGTGCATGTCACCTGGCGAAACCGAACCTTCAACACCAAGACCAAATCGCTGTGGCAAGAAGGCCATGCTCTATGTCTGGTGGAGCCAGAGCGGTGTTATGTACTATGAACTCTTGAAGCCTCGTGAAATTAGTGAAATACGTAGAGGATTCCTTTAGTTAAATAGGAATGTAAGAGTTGCAACAAGAAAGAGTTCAATGCAAAGATCGATAGATTGTCAATTAAAACTTCATAGTCAATTAGATCGAAGGCTAGGCTGGGGTTGATGTAAGTATCCTAAACCAGACTCTGTACCATCCAGTTGCTCATCAAAAAAGTTGACATGCAGGATCGAGATTAATAACTATTGAAAAACCAAGTCAACTTTCAGTAATAACAGCGAAATCACGAGATGATTTGTAAGTAACACACTCGCGTTCTAATCGGTAACATCAAGTGCAAGCATCGTTAAAATTATTTAGTTTAAAGAACTGATAATGGTAGGTATTCCTCTCTTATGTATGCAATTTTTAGATTCACCTCTCTGTTCGATATACGATCATAGAACTTAGTATTAGCATCTCTAAGAAATTTGAAATTGTATGGAAGAGCTATCTTGATGTATAGATGATTTAAAAAAGTAGCTATAGCTCTTAATTCCATTGCTCCAAAGCGTATGAACAGAGGACTGAGAAGAATCCAAATTTTAATCAGTCAGCAACGGTTAGGAGGAGTTACAATGAATTAATCTATTTAGGACACCTTCAACGTTGTGTCTTTGGTATATAATCAAAACAAATATTCTTGAAGAAGCTCACATCAGTACTAACCCGGTCTTTGCTCTGGTTTTGCACATGCTCTCGTTGGACTCATAGATCACAATATTTCGTCTATATTGTTCATGATCTGATATCTCTTGAGTAAAACGTCCCACACCAAGGAGAACATCAACTAGAATAGCTAATTGCAAAATCGATTCCTTCAGAATTTTTATGTCATCTTGAAGGGAAACAATTGCAGATTTCAAATCATAAACGGTTTCTGGAGAGAAAAAACATAAATACACACAATTTTAAACGGTTTACTGCAAATAAAACAATCGAAAAATTTGCGAGGTTGATGAATGGGACCACGATAAAATGATTTGGCCGAATCAATGCTTTATTTATTAGCAGTGTAAGGACTGTTGGAATAAATATGTATTCCATTTCCTCGGTGTGACAAGCAGGATCTTCCATTTATGTACATTGATGATTCACTTTGATAGATTGGTTAGATAACACGAAAATAATTGTACTCAGATTATCTTCTGATGTAAGCTTACTTAATAAGAAAGCAAATATAAAATCAGGACCCTCTTTGTGACCTCTATCTGAACGGTCCTGCTGACTTGTAATTAGAAAATCAAAAAGATGATTCATAAAGCAACACAAACGTAAATGTAATTAAATCGAGGGTAACGCCATTTGCTCTAATTAAAATTAGGACGATTAAATTTAGTCAGCTGTTAAATTGGCTTCGATATTGATTAATTTTTAAAAGAAATGTAATTACTGTTAACGAACAGAAAGGCAATTATCCTGTTTTACACGGATTTTTGATGGCTATACCTTTTAACATTCTACACCGAGGGAAAAAGAATATTATATTCATTACGAAATCGCAAAGCTCCTACATATCTCTCTTTCAGTATCAACAATAATCTTCTAGGGTTACTTGAATGTGTTAAATTCAATTGACGTCACTTTATTCTAGCTCATTCAATGCTAAATTAAAATGTATACGAAATGTTAAATCAATACGTCATAGTTAAACCAACATCCATATTAATATGAATATTAATACTAAACCACCGTTGGGGTTAGCGTGATAAAATTACAATTTGCTTGCAATTTCCAACGTAATTAAACTCCGAAAAATTATCGGTCTCGGAGGGGACTTGAACCCAACATCTCTATACCTCCGGTAGAGCGTGCTAAATCCTTGCACTACAAGACCATTGAATCCAACTCGCCTTAAATCCCCCCCCGTTTTTCGGAATTTAATTACGTTGGAAATTGCAAGAAAATTGTAATCTCATCACTACTAATGCCAACGGTGGGTAAGTATTTATATTTATATTAATATTAGTACAGGGTAGCGCAGGGGAACGGGAAATTTTGAACGTTACAGTTGTCAGCACTGTAGAGCCGGCAGTTGTTCGTAACGTCGCACAATTGTTGTGAATACATTGCCATTTTGTAATCATGGATCGTTTGACTGGTGCGGAACGTGCAGTAGCTGTGAGAGCGTTTTATAAAAATGGTGATAGTGCGACTGACGCGCAGAGAATATTTCGACAGCATTACCAGCTTGGACGTCATGGACGTGTCCCATCTGCGCATGCAATTACAACGTGGGTGCGTAATTTTGAAGAAACAGGATCTGTCTTGAAAGAGAAAGCTCCAGGTGGCATTCGAACGGTACGTACCCCAGAGAACATTGAGGCTGTTAGAGCTGCAATCGAGAGAAGTCCTCGCCGCTCCGTTCGACAGCATGCATCTACGCTAGGGATTAAGCAACGAAGTTTACAAAGAATACCGCACGAATTACATTTCCATCGCTATAAGTTGCAGATTGTGCAGCAATTACATGAACGACACCCAGCGTCACGTATCGAGTTTAGTAGGCAGATATTGGCTAAAATTAACGAGGACGCGAATTTCAACAAACAGAATTTTCGTTATTGGGCCCAGGATAATCCTTGTGAGTTACACCAGCGACCACTACATAGCGACAAGGTCACAATATGGTGTGCTGTATCATGTCATTGTGTTATCGGCCCATATTTTTTTGCACGTGAGGATGGTAGTGCAGCGACAGTAAGATCCGCTCGATATGTTGAAATGCTTCAAACATTCTTTACACCGAGACTGTACGAGCTTAATCTTAACATGGAAAACATGTGGTTTCAGCAGGACGGAGCCACGTCACACACTGCTCAACATTCGATGGCAGCAGTTCGTCAATTGTGTTACATTGAATGGCCTGCGAGATCCCCTGATCTTAGTGTGTGCGACTTCTTCCTGTGGGGGTATCTTAAAGACAAGGTGTACCGTACACGACCTGTAACAATCCATGAACTGAAGGAGAACATTCAACAAGAAATCACTGCCATTCTCCAAGATTTGCTACACCGAGCATTCCAGAGTTTTCATAACAGTCTGTTAGAGTGTGAACGCCGAATGGGAGGACATCTTTCCGATGTCATCTTTAAAAAGTAAAGAGACACTTTTGGACATTTTGATTGTAAAAACATAAATGGCATGCTGCATACATGCGCTTTCGTTAATAAATTACTAGTTTTATGAATTTATTCGTGGAAATGACGTTATTTCAAAATTTCACGTTCCCCTGCGCCACCCTGTATTAATGTGGATGTTAGTTTAACTATTCCGCACTTGCCGTTTAAGAATATACTGTCTGTGAGATATTACAATATATCTACTGGCATCGTGACACCTAGGAGGATTTCAGGCGACTTGAATTCAGTGGTCTTGTGGCTCGTGGGCTTAGCACGCTATACCGGAGATATAGAGATGTTGGTTTCAAGTCCCCTCCGAAACCGATATTTTTTCGGAATTAAATTACGTTAGAAATTGCAAGAAAATTGTAATTTTATCACGTCATAGTTACTTCGCTAGTAATTAGGAGATAAAGGAATGACGCATGGTGTAGGTGCGTAGATTGAACTTATTAATCTGAATTATGATTAAAAATGCGATAGACTAGTGTAAATTTCAGAACGCTTTGCCAAGATTTCCTTTCCTAGACTCATGGTAATAGAATTACTGTAGCAGTATAAACAATTACTCATCGAAATCATCATGGATCGAGTTCCTCTGGGCTCCACTGTTGGATTCATCATTATCTTTCGTTTTATGTCAACGACTTTGGAGTTCACAGGTATCGCAGTAAACTCCACCCTTCACAAAATTAATAATTGCAGCGTATCGCACGTGGACTCCTACTATTAGTTGTGCTACCGACAACGCCGTACAATATTTTCTACGTAAACTCTGAAAGCTCTTAAAGCACATAACTTTTTACAATCCACTGGACGTTCCCGGATATCTAACACATGGGCTGAAAAGTCCCGGGCCTAACACATAGATGACGCTAGTTTTATTGCAGTCACCTTTCTCTCAGTTAGTACTAACCGTCAAAAGACAGCTGTTAAAATTTCGTGATATTCTATTCATTAGTTTGTGAGTTATTGTGCTAAGAGTCACGCTACTTTTGTTATTTTCAAAACAATGGATCAAAAACAATTTCGTGTTTTAATTTTACACAGCGTCTAGATGGGAAAAAAAACCGTTCAAGCGAAGCAATGGCTTGAAAAGTGTTATGGGGACTCCGCTATAGGTTATGCCCTAGGTATTTTGGGATGTGCGTGGTGTAATATTCATCGACTATCTTGAGAAAGGAAATACCATCAACAGTGAATATTATATAGCGTTATGGGAGCGTTTGAAGGCCGAAATTACAAAGAAACGACCGCATATGGCAAAGAAAAAAATTTTGTTTCATCAAGACAACGCATCGTGTCACAAGTCAATCAAAACAGTGGCAAAATTACATGAATTGAACTTCGAATTGCTCCCACATCCACCGTATTCACCAGATCTGGCTCCCAGCGACTACTGGCTATTCGCAGACCTCAAAAAAATGCTCGCCGGTAAGAAATTTCGCACGAATGAACCTCTTCATCGCTGGAACTGAAGCCTATTTTGAGGCAAAAGATAAATCGTTCTACAAAAGTGGTATTGAAACGTTAGAGTGGCGCTGGAATGATTGCTTTGCTCCTGATGGAGATTACGTTGACGAATAAAGCTAATTTTGAACCAAAAAAAACGTGTTTTCTTTGTTAGACCCGGGACCTTTCAGCCCATGTGTTAGTATATTTTCGGGAAAGGATTGAACGAAAACGAACCGTATCGTTAACAGGGAATTACGAGTGTAGAATTTGGGGGTAGTTGTCTATTCAGTAAGATTTTATTATTTTTTAATAAACATCGATTCGTACACGTCTAATTCTCTACGGGAATTAAAATCTGTAAATACCTCAAGGTAACATTTTCATTCCTCTCGAGGTACATTTAAAAAGCAAGTTTATCATTTAAAGGCAACACACAAAACGACTACCAATAATTAACAAGTACCTCATAATTCTTTTCGTACCTTTACAATTACGTTACGATGAAATCCCGCTTAACCAACAATTTAAAGCGTTTCCAAATAATCAAATATTCCGTAACAGTGATGTAATGGCATTAATTTCTCGGCAGGAGCAGCCTTGTCTTAAATGCGCTGGCGGACAACGCCAAGTGCTTGCGATTCATAATTAAAATGAAATTATTTCGTCGATTGCAGTCGCAAATAGCATTTCCTACCTTAAGCCTGTTTTAATTGTTCCCTAATGAATTAATCTGACAAAGCTGGGAAACTATTACTGGAAAGTTACTCTTAAGCTTGTTTAGTTAGTAGAAAGTGGCCAAAGGCTAGGGATTCGTTGTTTGGAAACTTGTTATTGATGGGTTATATATTCTTTATATTATTTTATTTTATTTAGTCTTTACAATATTTTAGTATCGTATTATTATTAGAGATCGGATTATATGCGACGTGTAAAACTTTAATTTAGTTTATTTATTATATTTTACGTCTATTTGTAGATGTCTTACACTGATTAAAGTTAATTAACGCTAACTAACTTCAATCAGTGTAGTACATCTACATATAGACGTATATAATAAATAAATTAAATGATTTTTTCCACTTTGCATATAATCCGGCGGAAATGACGTAAAGAAGCTGAAATATATTAAAACGGTGCGAAAAGTACACATTTCGAAACGAGATATTTGCGAAATTCGGGTGAAAACAAAGGAAATCAAAAGGTATTTGTAAGCAATAGAATCGATACATTAGGAACTAGACAAACGTAAGTTTTTAAATCTTTATTTGTCTTAAACAAAGAACTCTATGAGTAGAAGAAGTGCACGAAAGACGTTATAGACTCACGTATTACGCGTTGCTGCATCAGCTTTTTCGGTCGTGCGTGCTATATTGACTATTTACATCGCGTGCGAACGAACTCTTTGTTTCGACGACATCAATATACAAGGTTAGGTAATCGAAGATATGAATTAGACTTTTGTTAAATTTATAAGACTGTTCGAAATTAAAACAAAGTGTTTATAAATTATTGTTATCACTAGTAATACGTACAAAACTTTTCTAAAATGATGTTAAAAGATGTGCCTGCTGTTTTATCCAATATAAAGACTGCAAGAAAAGAGACAATCAAAGTATTTTTTAAATTAATATTGAACTCGGAAGGTGATCGCGGAAATCGTAAGAGACTAAGAGAATTTTGTGGTTTTGCATTTAAAGTAAATTCTAACGAATGTCACAGTAACTGGACGACACATTTTTGCATCAGACGGTGAAATACGGCGGTGTGAACATCATGGTGTGGGGCGCGATATGGTATGGTGGAAGATCGCAATTAGTAATCTGCGACGGAAATATAAATGCGGCAAAATATATCCAAATATTAACAGAAGGACTACTGCCGATATTCGACAACGGCATTTTATCTAAAGAAGACGCCACTTTTATGGAGGATGGAACACCCTGCCACAAAGCAAGAACAACAACCCCATGGAAAGAGGAACAGGGGATTCGGATTTTATCATGGCCAGGCCAATCACCAGACATGAATCCGATAGGGAATGTTTGGCACATAATCCAGACAAATATGGCGAAACGACCCAGAAAACCCAGCAATAAGGAAGAACTCGTGGCAGCTGTTACAGAAAACTGGTTAAATATTCCAGAAGACACCATTAATCATTTAATAGATTCTATGCCACGACGACTCGCAGCACTTAACGCAAGTAAAGGTGGATCGGCAAAATATTAGTCTAATTTAAAAATTTTAAAATATTTTGTATATATAACGAGAATAGAATCTTTTTTTTAATTAGTAGGTGTCTATTTTATTCTGTCAGCCTAGTGCATATTATTATATTTACTTTCTTCTTTTTCAAATACCTTATGAATCTAATTTCTTCTTTGACCTCTATAGATCGTCGTAAATATATGGAGATGCGATTCGACGGGTAATCCGGATAGTTGCGAAATCATCGTGAAGAATCACAACGCATCGAACATCTGCCAATTGCTACCGGTAAAGGACCAGTTGTGGACGATATTCCTGGACCGATTCGATATGTCTCGGAAGTGTCCCATTAAGCCGGTGAGTCTTAATTAATGTCGCGGCGGCGCCGGTCCGCCATTCGGAAACAGATATGGGCCATTTAGTGATTTAAAGTGCGCGTCGCGAAACCCCCTCGGAATTTCGACGATATAACAACCGCTATAGGATGCTTGCCGAAGTACTATTCAGATGAAATATGTACTTGGACAGTGTATTAATTTTACTGCGTCCGTCGCCATTGTCGCAGTCGCCGTAGACGGCCAAAACAGATGACGATCTAGTTTATAGGACGACGACGACGGCGGAGCGGTGAATTGGGGAGTGCAGCACGGGTTTGCTTTTAAATTAATTAGATTAGCCGCGTACTAAGTCAATTATGAAAGTTCCGAAACTAAAGCTCGATTATAACAAAGATTACTTTATTTTCGTTTCAGTAATTGCTGGAGTAGTTCTTCTGGACATCTATATTTTCTTCGCTTCTCGTAACTACTAAACACGAAGCTACGATTAGACGTGGAAATTCTTTTAGTCAATGAAGTACTGCTGTCGTAAAATGTCCTGTTTCTGTTGAATAGAATGCTATTAGTTAGATTAAATTAGCAGTGATGTTAATATGTCATTTACATGGGAGTCGGCACAGATACAGTGAAATAATAATATAATAATGCTGTAATTTAATAATTTCTTTTAGAAATTTTAATACGTTGGTAAAATGCAAAAAGATTGTCATTTCATCATTACTAACACCAACGAGAATTTTGTATTGATATTAATTTAATTCATAAGAACTTGGCTTTAATAATATTATATCAGCCGAGATATTCTGATATATCTGTAGACATTACGACATCTATTGGCTCGCAGTGAAAATGATACAGTTGTATATAATTTGGTAGGAAGCTGAAAATATTAGGTAACACATGGGCTGAAAAGTCCCGGGCCTAACAAAGAAAACACGGCTTTTTTTGTTCAAAATTAGCTTTATTCATCAACGTAATCTCCATCAAGAGCAACGCAATCATTCCAGCGCCGCTCTAACATTTCAATACCACTTTTGTAGAACGATTTATCTTTTGTCTCAAAATAGGTCTCAGTTTCAGCGATAACATCTTCATTCGTGCGAAATTTCTTACTGGCGAGCATTTTTTTGAGGCCTGCGAACAGCCAGTAGTCGCTGGGAGTCAAATCTGGCGAATACGGGGATGTGGGCGCAATTTGAAGTTCAATTCATGTAGTTTTGCCATTGTTTTGATTGACTTGTGACACGGTGCGTTGTCTTGATGAAACAAATTTTTTTTCTTTGCCATATGCGGTCATTTCTTTGCAATTTCGGCCTTCAAACGCTCCAATAACGCTATATAATATTCACTGTTGATGGTATTTCCTTTCTCAAGATAGTCGATGAATATTATACCACGCACATCCCAAAATACCGAGGCCATTACCTTTCCAGCCGATTGTTGTGCTTTCGGGCGCTTTGGACGAAGTTCACCAGTTGCTGTCCACTCAGATGACGATCCTTTTGATTCCGGAGTGAAGTGATGGATCCATGTTTCATCCATTGTCACATATCGACGCAAAATTCCGGTTTGTTACGTTTAAACATGGCCAAACACTGCTCAGAATCATCAACACGTTCTTGTTTTTGGTCAACAGTGAGCAAACGCGGCACGCACTTTGAACAGAGCTTTCTCATAGTCAAGTACTCATGCAATATAAAGCCAATACGTTCTTTTGATATCTTTACGATGTCAGCTAACTCATGCAACTTCACTTTTCGATCATTCCAAACGATTTTGTGGATTTTTTTGATGTTTTCTGGTGTTACCGCCTAATTTGGACGTCCACTGCGTTCTGCATCATCGGTGTCTCTACGACCAGGCTTGAAGTCAGTAAACCAACGTTTTATTGTTGTTTCTGATGGAGCGGAGTCCCCATAACACTTTTCAAGCCGTTGTTTCGCTTGAACGGTATTTTTTCACATCAAGAAACAGTGTAAAATTAAAAGACGAAATTGTTTTGGATCCATTGTTTTGAAAATAACAAAAGTAGCGTGACTCTTAGCACAATAACTCACAGACTAATGAATAGAATATCATGAAATTTTAACAGCTGTCTTTTGAAGGTTAGTACTAACTGAGAGAAAGGTGACTGCAATAAAACTAGCGTCATCTATGTGTTAGGCCCGGGACTTTTCAGCCCATGTGTTATATAGCGTTATTGGAGCGTTTGAAGGCCGAAATTGCAAGGAAACGACCGCATATGGCAAAGAAAAAAATGTTGTTTCATCAAGACAACGCATCGTGTTACATGTCAATCAAAACAATGGCAAGACTACATGAATTGAACTTCGAATTGCTCCCACATCCACCGTATTCGCCAGATTTGGCTCCCAGCGACTACTGGCTGTTCGCAGACCTCAAAAGAATGCTCGCCGGTAAGAAATTTCGCACGAATGAAGAGGTTATCTCTGAAACTGAGGCTTATTTTGAGGCAAAAGATAAATCGTTCTACAAAAGTGGTATTGAAATCTTAGAGCGGCGCTGGAATGATTGCGTTGCTCTTGATGGAGATTACGTTGATGAATGAAGCTAATTTTTGAACCAAAAAAAACGTGTTTTCTTTGTCAGGCCCGGGACTTTTCAGCCCATGTGTTACAATAAAAATTAGCCCAGATGATGAATTGTATTCAAAGGTCATAAGATTCTTAACATATTATATTTCCCTAAAGAGTAGTTACGTAACGTTCAAATAGAACACGATGTTCGTGTTATGCCGTATGGATTTCCATGCCGTCTATTTTTAACGCTCTGCAGCGAAGGCATCCCATCAAATCACATCTCAATAGCAAATTAAACCGTGGACTACATCCAGAGGAATAAACGGCGGTATTACATAAACGTCCGCCACAGAAGTTGTGCGGCAACTGTCCAAGGATTTGCGAGACCATATTTCAAAGCCGTCCGATATATAAACCAGATAACAGACCTGTAGAGAATTGCATACCAATTCGAAACGAATACGGCAAATACCTTTCCTTTAAGCTCTTTGACAATCAAAGGAACATTTGCTTATTTTGCTTTAACCGCTAACGCGTTTATGCTAGTACGCGAATGCATACCGTCACAGCATCCGTAAGTAGCATTCGCGAGCTTTAATCGATACGGAACGACCCCCTCAGGTACACAAAACGTATGGCCTATAGCGTCACCGCTTTCGCCGCCGATTTTCTACATTTCCAATTCTAATTCTAAATCCGCGTTCGCTTAGTTTTATACATTTTTAAAGAGACTACCTTGCGCTTCATGGCTGCCTGTCGATCTTATCCTCTCCCCTTCTTATTTGGATTCATTTGCTTTTATTTGAAAGTCTCGAGATAGGTGAGTCGCGGTGCTGTAGATAAGAAATGAAAAGTTTCTATTCCCAGAATAATTACATTCTTGAATAGGAGAAGGAAATGTAGTTTCTAAATTTATACTGACTTGTTTGGTTTCCTTTCAATACTAGGTATTCCTATATCATCTACCATGAATGCTTCCATTATAACTTCATCTTAAAACTTGGCGACTATAAAAATGTACAATCGAAAACAAGGAAGTCTAATGCGTAGGCACTAGTGTCTGCTTTTGTGTTGTATAAAGAATTTATAAATATCGCTTCTGAGGAATATCTTTGATTCTGTGGACCAAGTTATCCTTTTCCTCCAGGTAGGGAGCAAACCTGATCTGATAACCCTCCTCCTTTATCTGGGCTTGAGACCGGTAGTGGCAGACAGAGAAGACAAGGTGACTTACTCAACATGGATAAAATAATCGGAAAGCTATTTTAAAACAGCAGGCTACAAAATGGACAATAGTTACTGCAATGCTGTCTGCTACGTAGACGACACGCTACTCATCGCTAACTCTGAAGACAACTTTCAAAGATTACTTTACTCCTTTAATCAATCACCAAACAACTAAAAATAATCATTAACAATGATAAAGCCAAATGTCTAGTAATATCCAAAGAATCGATGAGATGCAAACTGCAGGTTGACCAAAGGGTGATCGAACAAGTGCTTTAGTTTAAATACTTGGGAGCTGATGTAACAAACAAAGAAGGCATCCCAAATCTCATTCTGCTTAAGAGATATCGTATGGAGGAACAAATACCTTAAACCGGAAAGCAAAGTGAGAGGTTACACAGCAGCAGTAAAGCCGCGCTGAAATAAGACCAGACACCCCTCCAAGACAGCAAATGATGCGAATAGTCAAAATGAAAATCATAAGAAGCATTAATGGGGAAACATTACTTGACAGAATCAAAAACGAAGACCTACGACAACAAAGGAATTTACAAGACGTGGGAAAATAGATAAGAAAACAAAGAAAATGCTGGAACGATGATAGACTGGTAAAAAGCGCCGAAATAAATAACCTTGTCGGAAAAGGAAATCGGGCGAGGCCATCAAAACGCTGGAAAGAGTGTTGGACATCTACACCCGAAGAGGCAGAGGAAGAAAACAGGAAAAAGAAGAAGTATCGCTTGTAAATGCAAAGTTGCAAATGTCTTTAAAAACGGGTTTTGCCTCGAACCTGTACAAAAGACCCAAATTCAGTATGATAGCCGCTGCTAAATACATGCAGAGGTCACACTTCCTTACAAAGAGGTGTGACCTCTGAAATGGTTGAATATTTGCACACCTTAATCACCGTCAAAGTGGTGACCTCCTAGTTCTTCTTTGGGTCACTCAAACAGGTGGTAGTCACACAGTAACAGAGCGAGAGTATAGGACGGATGGTCCAGTGTTTCCCTATGAATTTTCTCGAACTTGTTTTGGGTCAATGTAGCTGTGTGTGGCCGATCATTGTCATGGAGCAGAATCGCACTTCGAATAGGCATGTCTCGCCTTTTCCGTCGATAGGCCAGTTTCACTTCATCAAGCAGTTGGCAGTGGTATACAGAATTAATAAGCCTTTACTGGAGAAAATAAATGAGCAGGACGCCTCTAGAATCCCCAAAAAACCGTTGCAAAAACATTTCCAGGAGAAACACGGGTCTGGGCAATACATATCAAAATGTCACGCCACTCGCTTCACCACGAGGGCGTTAAAAAGGAAATTTCGGTTCATATTTGATTCGTCCTCGTAATATCGTTTATACAACAAAATTGATAGTTTCGTAGGTTAAATAAAATGAATGTAACTTTCCTTTCGTACAAATAACGTATGTTCAATTTCCAAACTTGA
This sequence comes from Trypoxylus dichotomus, assembly GCA_023509865.1. NCBI lineage: Eukaryota > Metazoa > Arthropoda > Insecta > Coleoptera > Scarabaeidae > Trypoxylus > Trypoxylus dichotomus. The sequence goes on from CM042081.1 coordinate 46,494,779, forward strand.
CTCCAGTCGTTAACTTTTAATACAGTGAAAAAAATGGTTATCGTATCTGTCTATTCAGATGGGACGTGAAATCTATCCAGGAGTTTGACAGAATTTCGCTAAAGTTTGATTAGTAGCCGTAGTAATCAACGCATAACAGTGCCAGATGCATCAAACAATCCCAAATTCATTATAGCAGGACAAAACAAAACTCAGACAAGTTTTTTTATTTACTTCGAGATTTACGGTCGATGCACTGGAATTATAAAATTAGACAGGCTTCGGATATACATATAACGCAGCAACGTTTAAATCATTGGATACTCGCCTGCGCTACCTGCTTTTGAATAATGCGATACCTTTAACTAGATGCAGGAGACCTCTATCTGCATGAACATTTAACAGGCCACTGCGAGTGGATCAAATTTATAACGTCGTAAAGTTACTCTATTAATTACGACCGAAGTAGATCGCATTAAATACGCGAACGTAAACGTATTTTCCAACGATTTATGCAATTTTAAAGAAAACCATGTATGCACATTGCTCCGTTTTGTACCGTGTAACTGTTGTTGCGTAAAATTGTAATGGGCGGTTTAATTTGTGCGCTAAAGCGAACCTCGAAGGCAAATTCTGTTAACGTTGCTGTCGTTGAGACATACGACCGCCGGAGAGAATGTGAAGGTGCATGATACGAGAGACATTTGTTACGGTTGTCGTTGGAAAAAGTTCCACGGCACAGGTTGACTTATAAAGAGACCTATTGAATGGTTGAGAAAGTTCAGCGCAAAAATGCCCGTCGAGGGTTCATTAAAGTCGGAATTCACTGTTATCCAACGCCGGTCTAATCAAACACTTTACGTAAGCTCCATTTTCGAATTACTGTTTAATGGCTCACTTTGATCTGGGACGCCGTAACTATTAAATGAAGAAATTACGCAGGAATTATTTAATTTGCTTTCTGTATGTTTGAGATTTAGCAAATACTAGAGTAAACGCCAGGGCGAAATTTGGTTATTTTTTTATAGCAAGTATTACTGTTTTAACATGAATCAGAGCAATTTATAATCAAGTATGAAACTCTAGTTGCAATACACAGTACTCCTTTATCTTATTTAATTCCTTCATGAATAAAGAGGCTCATTACTGCACCGGACATCCCTCAAATAAAAAAAAAGATTGAATATAATTTTCCATGATTTGCTTTATTCTTCGTATTCCAAACCAGTTGTTTAGGTGGTTAGTGACTGTTTGTTTATAACACTTATTAAGTATTATAAAGCGTATTTTTTTAACCGTTATAATTAATACGTTCCAAATTTAAATATAACTCACAAAGGAAAGTTACCGGGTGTCAAATTCAGATCTTAATCAAGCTTGGTAGATAAGTAGAGTATCTTAGGACTTGAAAGTAAAAATTCTTTATTTGTGCTGATATTCCCTCCATTCGAAAATTTACAGGTTTTTAGTTTTATTGAACGGAATACATAGAACAAAAATTTAAAAGCAAATGTTGTACCTTATCGAAAGGTCTTTCAGGATACGTGAATGTGGTGTATGCAGGATGTCGCATGTAGGCAGCACCCTCTTATGCTAGAGCTGTTTATAGTAATGTGGAAAAGCAAATTTTCATCTTGAACATCCTTTGTTTATTTTAAAGTATTTTGAATTATACAGGGTGTTTCGAAGGTGGTATTAACATAAGAACGTATGTTGCGCACGTACTATATATTCATACATCAGAAAAAGGAAATAATTACTCCATATATCAATTTGCTTCGCATTGATTTAATTAAATTTTATTGAGGTATGTATGCATATAACTCCAATCGCCAATTGATATGGTATCTTAAGATGCGATAGAAAAATTTGAGGGAATGAGTGAACTGAATAACATTGTACACGATATAGATATAGATATACGAAAATGGGCATTAGAACCTAATGAAGATATTAAGCTAAAAAACTTTATGCTTTCAAAAAAGTGGATACCGAACTTCAAAAGAATATATAGAATTGTTTCGCACATAATCACTAAATTTATCAATTATTTTTTGTCGACACGCAAACGTTTCTATTCATGCTTCATCTTGAAATAAATTGATCTCTGATTTATTTACTTATCGAGCACTGGGCTAAAACAGCTTACACTTTTAGACTCATGGACAGGTCACTATTCAGAGTCTTTGGAGAAAGAGGTCCCATCCAACAAAGATGCCCAAAAAATGATAATACCAAAGAAAACAACAGGTATAGTTCAACAACCGGATTTGAACTACGGTTTTCAAATATCGAAGGGATTTATACGACGATTTTTTTTGACCTGATTCTTATCTCAAATTATTGCAAAATAATGTCATGAAGTTACAAACAAATCTATTGTCGTCCTCTAAATATATCAATTTGTTTGCATACGCCTTGTATAAGTCCGGTTATATGGAGTATCGACCTGGACCATTCGAATATCCCACGAATTTTGCCATTTCAAATCTGCACCTTCCGCTTCCTCCCTGTAGCTTTCGATGCGATACTTTTGCATTCATTCGTTGCCTAAATGCGGATTGCTTATTTATTTATTACTATCTAACGCTGATTTGTAATCCCGTGCTTACATTTGTATGAATTACGAACATTAGGACACACTAATACAATTTATCTAATCTATTTGTCTTTTAATGAAACTCCTCAGTCTTTTAAATTTTGGTTTTATTACATTTCTAATGACAGTAGTCCTTAGTTATGGCATTGGCGATTATAGTTCACGACAACAGTGGTGAATAATCAGAATTACGTTTGGTTTAATAAGGTATATATTGACCCAATACGGAATATATTGTAAATCAGTTAAATTGTTAATTAAAATCCGTCAAAAACTTTATCCGATCACAATATTGTATTTACGTGTATAAATTGTTATGCTACTCTATTTGTACTTTAATTCTCCCAGTCGACGCTAATGTTAATGCCTCGTGTATCCGGTTAACACCTATAATAGATACAAATACGTAGATATTACGAAAATCGCGCTTCGTACGAATTTAATATAAAAATGACTGAATTGAAACAGAAAAACTGTTACGAATTTGTTCATTGAATAAGACGGTGAATGTATTGGGGTCTGGCATTTCTTTACCCGCTGTTTCAATCTATAATTTGCCTCTTCATCTGGTGCTCTGCATTGTTACAGTTCATGGATTTATTAGACCTAACACATGGGCTGAAAAGTCCCGGGCCTAACACATAGATGACGCTAGTTTTATTGCAGTCACCTTTCTCTCAATTAGTACTAACCGTCAACAGACAGCTGTTAAAATTTCGTAATATTCTATTCATTAGTTTGTGAGTTATTGTGCTAAGAGTCACGCTACTTTTGTTATTTTCGAAACAATGGATCAAAAACAATTTCGTGTTTTAATTTTACACTGCCTCTTGATGGGAAAAAATACCGTTCAAGCGAAGCAATGGCTTGAAAAGTGCTACGGGGACTCCGCTCCATCAGAAATAACAATAAAACGTTGGTTTACTGACGTCAAACGTGGTCATAGAGACACCGATGGTGCAGAACGCAGTGGACGTCCAAATGAGGCGGTAACACCAGAAAACATCAAAAAAATCCACAGAATCGTTTTGAATGATCGAAAAGTGAAGTTGCGTGATTTAGCTGACATCGTAAAGATATCAAAAGAACGTATTGGCTTTATATTGCATGAGCATTTAACTATGAGAAATCTCAGTTCAAAGTGGGTGCCGCGTTTGCTCACTGTTGACCAAAAACGAGAACGTGTTGATGATTCTGAGCAGTGTTTGGCCATGTTTACACGTAACAAACCGGAATTTTTACTTCGATATGTGACAATGGATGAAACATGGATCCATCACTTCACTCCGGAATCAAAACGATCGTCATCTGAGTGGACAGCAACTGGTGAACCTCGTACAAAGCGCCCGAAAGCACAACAATCGGCTGGAAAGGTTATGGCCTCGGTATTTTGGGATGTGCGTGGTGCAATATTCATCGACTATCTTGAGAAAGGAAATACCATCAACAGTGAATATTACATGGCGTTATTGGAGCGTTTGAAGGCCGAAATTGCAAAGAAACGACCGCATATGGCAAAGAAAAAAATATTGTTTCATCAAGACAACGCACCGTGTCACAAGTCAATCAAAACAATGGGAAAACTACATGAATTGAACTTCGAATTGCTCCCACATCCACCGTATTCGCCAGATTTGGCTCCCAGCGACTACTTGCTGTTCGCAGACCTCAAAAAAAATGCTCGCCGGTAAGAAATTTCGCACGAATGAAGAGGTTATCTAAATCGTTCTACAAAAGTGGTATTGAAATGTTAGAGCGGCGCTGGAATGATTGCGTTGCTCTTGATAGAGATTACGTTGATGAATAAAGCTAATTTTGAACCAAAAAAACCGTGTTTTCTTTGTTAGGCCCGGGACTTTTCAGCCCATGTGTTATATTAGACGATACACAGCGTTATGAATTACAGCGGAAAACTATTAGACCTAGTCCTTTCTAATATAGCATGGTCATAATCTTGATTCTTTGCTTTCTGCTTCTCTGCTACCACCTAGCTTTGAATATATGTATACCTTGATGTAAAACTGCAATAAATTTATTCAAAAATTTTGCTTCTAACCCCAATCTTAGTTACAATTCTTAAGAAAGCGTATCTGTTTATTTACTTCAACACCTTTTCTAATGTAAATGAATTCTAATTTCTAAATCTAATTTCTCCGTTAAAATTTCATATTGCAAATTCTCTCCGTAGTTATTAAAAAGCGAATATCAAGAATCATCTTAAGCCAAAACAATATTATTTAAAGGAATTAGTATTATCTAGATTACGTTCAAGCTGTACTTCTATCTAGAAGCACGTTGTACACTTTAAACGTCTAATAGTTAGGTACTACATTATTTATCTATTACAATATTTTAATTCTAGGGTGTATATACGCTTAACAAGCTTCCCATAACTACCGAGTTTATGAAGTTCATGCCAATGTCAGACGCGCTGTGGAGAACTCAGCTGACAGGATGGGATGCCGGAAGATACCTTTGCTGCGTCGATCTCGACCTGCAGATCGTGCCTTCGTACGGCAACAAAAATAGAAGATTCTAGAGCATGTAAATTTAATAACACATTGTTAGATCGGATACGTGTACGTATAGTATGGCGTTACGCTGTCAATTTATTCGATCGTACGTTAGCGATGACTCAACGTTGGCTCGAGGCACCTTGACGACCGCGCATACCTTCTATTAGTAATTATTTTTGATTTATACGATCGGTAAAGATACGTACATACACGTGATAATTACCGCCGACTATTCACATTTGATTCATTGTTGCCTCTTGCGCATACAAAATAAAATCCTTCAGCACGAGACTGAGTGTTTGTTTTCTTGTATCTCGGTGAGTAATGATCGGTATGAAATAATTGACTTCTGTTCGTACAGTATGGATTGTATAGATCGTAGATTAAGTCGGATGCCTGGAATGATGAAACGCTATTGTCAAAACGTATATAGAGTTGTTCTCGGTTAAATTCAAACGATTGAGGGGTTACACTACCTTCCATATTAGTTCGGACACCCACTAAAAGTAATATAATTGCTTTCACATATCAATAGCATTTATATTACGTCTTTTATGAAGTTTATTGTTTATTAATTATGCAGGTAAACTTCCAAGAATAACGATTAAAGAATGACTAAGCGCCATTATATTTTATGATCCAATTTTCAGAGTAATCCTCATCGCCACAAACAGGATTATTTTTGGGACAATATTGCAGGTAATGTATTTACAATGTCCTTTGGAGTGGGAGCAGGCTTTCCCAAAGTGTATTCTGTATTGATAAATGTTTTAGCTTCTAAATTAGCCTAATAATAAACGAACTACTTCCGGAATTAGACCGCGTAATGATGAGATATATAGAAATGAAATGAGAGTAACACGAGACAGAAATAAAAAGAAAAAGAAGGGAAAAAGGGAGGCGCGAAAAGGAAAGAAAGGTGAACAGAGTAAGGGAAGGAAAGACAGACAGAAAAATAAGTGGGGGAGGGGGAAGAAAGAAAGAAAAAGAAAAAAGAGAACAAAAGAGAAAGGTGAGATGCCAGTTTCTTTCAGCACCAGAAATTGCCGCCAAAATGAATCGCGATCGTGTAAGATAGAGTTTTGTTACTACAGTGAGGTGAAGATTAAAAGCTGCAAATCTTCACGGCCGCATGCAACAGAAAAAAAACTTACTTCGACCGGGAAACAGGCAAAAACGGTCACTGTAGGTAGAAAGAGATTGGACAGTGGATGATAGGAAAAGGGTGCTATAGACTGCCGAGGTAAAGTTTGAGGTGTTTGGACAATCAAGGTGCGTTTTCGTAGGAAGAACGAAAGATCAAAGAATGTTGCAGAATTGTGTAGTTCTAACTACCAAGGAAAGAACAAGTTCTGTGCTTGTTTGGTGTTGTTTTTCCTAACAAACATTTCAGGTCGTCCTTCTATTATCTTTGTTACTTCCCTCGATCCCTTGATAATTTAAGATCTCCCACAATGGGATGTTAATTTGTCATACAAATTGCTTCAAGTTTATCATTTGTTAAGCTGTTAGAATATAATGGTCACGACTCTCAGTAAGTATTGCAATTTCTACATCACATATGTTTGTGCTATGCTATTCTCTAACTGAAGGTTGGAAAGATAGAAAGCTATATACAAATTGTAATATGTTCTTTGATCAGTAATAGAACGTGCATTGTTTGTTTTACTCACATATATTAGGTTTCACAACATGCATCTGAATTGTATTCTAAAGCACATCAATTATGTCGCCAATACATTGAAGCTTCTAAAATTATGTGTGCATATGAATATTTCAATTACACTTGCATTGTTAAACATATTTACAGTGTACGTAAGTTATTCGAAATTCATTATCTATTAATTACATAATTAGGAACGCAAATTTAGGTAACTACGAGGGGAGGTCCAGAAGTTCGTGGTAAATAAAATAGAACAATAAATCTATTTTTCCTTTTGAATATAATCACCATTAAGCACAATACATTTATTAGATCTGTGAATTAATTTTTTCTAAACCATCATAAATATATTTTTTATCTTTCGCCTCAAAATGGGCCAAAATTGCCTCCTTTACCTCATTGTCGTCGGAAAACTTTCTTCCACATAAGCCTTTTTTTAAATTGGGGAACAATTAAAAATCACTAGGTGCCAGGTCTGGACTGTAGGGTGGATGGACTATTGATTGAAAGCCATGCTTGTGGAGAGCAGCCATTGCGACTTTGCTCTTGTGAATCGGCGCATTGTCTTGCAAGAGCAACACACCCTTGGTCAATTTTCCTCGACGTTTTTCCTTGATGGTCTCCTTTAATTCTTCTAATATCGCTGCGTAATATTCTCCGGTTATGCTCCTATTTTTCTGTTTGTAATAAATCAATAATATCCCCTCACAATCCCAAAAGACAGTAGCCATCGACTTTCCAGGCGATTCTGACACTTTGAATTTCTTTGGCGGTGGTGTCCCGTTTTTATGCCATTGCATGGACTCCTGTTTGCACTCAGGCTCAATGTGATGAACCCATGTTTCATCTCCGGTAACAATCCGCTCCAAAATCTGTGCAGGTTTGTCCCCACACAGCTCCAAAAATTGTTTGGACGCACAGCTGTTTCTGCAGCGGCGTGAGCATTCTCGGTACCCATCTTGTACGAGTGTTGTCATATGCAGGTGGTCATGTAGGATACGCAAAATCTGATACTCCAACTAATACAGATAATTCTTTTTTCTTCAAACTGGCATCTTGCAGTAGAAAGTTTTGCACTTTTTCGACGATGTCTGATGTGGTGGTCTCAACAGGCCGTCCTAAGCGGGGGTCGCCTTCAATCGACTCCCGACCATGTCACTTATAAGGTACACTTATAAGGTACTGTTCCCCATAAACGGTTTCCATTTCATTCAATATGGTTTGAGCGTTCTTTCCTTGCTTTGTAAGGAACTTTATCATAGCACAGTGTTCAATTTCCTCCATAGTTTCAGTTTTCTTCCGGATTGACTTCTTTAGCAGGCAAGTATTCGTAAACTAAAGACGCTATAGGGCTGCAATTTAACTTATATACTAATGATGAGTCGCCAATCAGAATGACAGCTAGCGAGCGCCCCTATCCCCACTCCATCCCCTCCATTCCACGAACTTCTGGACCTCCCCTCGTATTTTCGCACCTCGAAAGTGCATAAAACATCAAAGCTCCATTATCGATATACGTGTATTGTTCTCGTATTAAATTGGGTAGATGCGTGGAACTCCTTTCTGCCACTTACCAGACGCAGTTTGTCTCTGCCACGATCCGGAACTTTCTCGGTCGTCGTGCTATTCCGCGAAAGGGTTTGCGTTCGGAGATTTATCTATCTCCGGACAAATTCCCGGAGTCCTCAATTAAGTGGAGAAACGGCGCTGCTCGCGATAAATAAAAAGAAAACGGAAAACGTGAGTTTATTTATCTTCAAGGCGTAACTAAAATACAACTGCGCGTATATAAATTCCGCATTCCGAGAGCCGGACAAAGAGGAGTGTTCCGTTACTGCGGCTATTCTTGCTGATGGTACATTTTAGTTTTAGTTTTCTATATTTCTCCACGTGCGAATTTTTTTCATTACGAGGATTCTCTCATCGGGAAAGTAGTTATAAGGGATTTAATCAAAAAGTTTTTATGTAGAGAACGTTCATAGCAAAACGCTTACAATTGCTAATTTCGGTATTATTGCTGCGCTAGGAAGTTGACTAAATTAGAATTTGTTGGGGTTTTTCTTTGCAAAGGAAAATTGAAGAGTGATGATTACGTATTTCTGATGAAATTTCTTATATAACACATGGGCTGAAAAATCCCGGGCCTAACAAAGAAAACACGTTTTTTTTTGTTCAAAATTAGTTTTATTCATCAACGTAATCTCCATCAAGAGCAACGCAATCATTCCAGCGCCGCTCTAACATTTCAATACCACTTTTGTAGAACGATTTATCTTTTGCCTCAAAATAGGCCTCAGTTTCAGCGATAACTTCTTCATTCGTGCGAAATTTCTTACCGCCGAGCATTCTTTTGAGGTCTGCGAACAGCCAGTAGTCGCTGGGAGTCAAATCTGGCGAATACGGTGGATGTGGGAGCAATTCGAAGTTCAATTCATGTAGTTTTGCCATTGTTTTGATTGACTTGTGACACGGTGCGTTGTCTCGATGAAACAACATTTTTTTTTGCCATATGCGGTCTTTTCTTTGCAATTTCGGCCTTCAAACGCTCCAATAACGCTATATAATATTCACTGTTGATGGTATTTCCTTTCTCAAGATAGTCGATGAATATTACACCACGCACATCTCAAAATACCGAGGCCATAACCTTTCCAGCCGATTGTTGTGCTTTCGCGCGCTTTGGACGAGGTTCACCAGTTGCTGTCCACTCAGATGACGATCGTTTTGATTCCGGAGTGAAGTGATGAATCCATGTTTCATCCATTGTCACATATCGACGCAAAAATTCCGGTTTGTTTAAACATGGCCAAACACTGCTCAGAATCATCAACACGTTCTTGTTTTTGGTCAACAGTGAGCAAACGCGCCACCCACTTTGAACAGAGCTTTCTCATAGTCAAATGCTCATTTAATATAAAGCCAATACATTCTTTTGATATCTCGACGATGTCAGCTAATTCACGTAACTCTACTTTTCGATCATTCAAAACGATTTTGTGGATTTTTTTATGTTTTCTGGTGTTACCGCCTCATTTGGACGTCCAGTGCGTTCTGCATTATCGGTGTCCCTACGACCACGTTTGAAGTCAGCAAACCAACGTTTTATTGTGGTTTCTGATGGAGCGGAGTGCCCATAACACTTTTCAAGCCATTGCTTCGCTTGAACGATATTTTTTCTCATCCAGAAGCAGTGCAAAATTAAAACACGAAATTGTTTTTGATTCATTGTTTTGGAAATAACAAAAGTAGCGTGACTCTTAGCACAATAACTCACTAACTAATGAATAGAATATCATGAAATTTTAATAGTTGTCTTTTGAAGGTTAGTACTAACTGAGAGAAAGGTGACTGTAATAAAACTAGCTTCATCTATGTGTTAGGCCCGGGACTTTTCAGCCCATGTGTTATCTAGGTTAAGTAGGGCGCGGGTGGGGCTTGCATTATTTTATCCTAAGTTAAGATTAGTGTGGATACAGTTAACTAGATTAGCGTTTATTTATTGTACAGTTAAGACGAGGACATCCGGTGTAGTACCTCTGGCGGAGCAATGGAGCTAGGGCATTTATTGTCATTTAGTTACTAAGTTCTTACGAAATGAATAGTGGGTGTGACAATCCACAACAATAAAATCCCAATATGTGTTATTTCTGCGCGAATGAGTCCTAATTCTTATATACAATTTCTGGAAATTGTACTGATAGGCTTTGATGATACACAAACGTGATAGGCATGATATGCAAGATTGAATATTTCAACAAGACAATGCAGCTATCCATAATTCCAGTGGTTTCCATTATTTTTCAATATTCGCAAGAGAGAGACGATGGCGTCAAAGTACTAAAATCTGCGATAACCAGGTGTTGGAATAGTACTCCTATTTCAGCATTGACCAAATTGATAGACAGTGTGAAGATGTTAATAGAATTAATAAGAAATTATCTTGAATAGAGGATCTAACCCTCACTACTAAGTTTAGAAAAAATTATAATTTTTTTATGTATTTTATTTGTTAATTTTGTGTTAATTAACTTTTTTTTGATGTTTTCTCTCTTGCATTTGTGTTTCTTTACAGTTCAACATTAGCTTCCATCCATGGTTTGCCGAAGACATTAATAAAACCAAACAATCTATACAAAAGTTCATATGGAACGATAGAAATTTCGCTGAGTGTATAATAACGTATAATTGATTAATATTGCTAACAGGAACAATTATTATTTCATGATGTATAATCATTTTCCATGTTTAGCTTCTTATGAAAATTACTCTAACAAAGTTGTTTATAAACGCTACGCTAAAATATATAGAACAAGTTGTACGTATTTCTACTCTATACCTTAAAGCAACGTTCATGCCGCTCACGCATATCGCTCGGCAATTTCGTACGATTTTCACTTTCCGTTTTTGCCGGTTACTTGACTCTAAACAAGCTTCGCGATGTTTCTTTGAGCAAGGTCGTTTTGTATGTAATTATGACAAAACACATTCGCTTCAAGCGCTGTGCATGCCCGCGCGATTCAGCTATATTTATAATACACGCCGAACTTCTTTGCATAACCGTATATCATGCAGCGATGTCTGCTAAAGTCAACCTTAACGCTTTTGTAAGCATTATTTCTACGAAAGTTTATCGATAAAACTATGTCTGCGTGTAACCTAAAGCGCTTTGTAACCTGTACGGTCTATACGAGGACTTGTTTGAGTATGATGAAAGAACATTTTAAGTTCTATCTGTTTGCAAATGGATTCCTTACTAAGTATATGAGGGTATAAAGATTATTATACGCTGAATTGTATCAGGGATGTTTTATCTCCCAGATTTAAATGAAATTTTGTGGGTTTATGGGCCAATTTAATGCAAGAACAGTCCTTTTCGAGATGTAAAGCACTCCCTATTACTTCCACTAATACCCTTAACTATGGAAAATATTACAAAATACTTAGGATAACTTTTACTTTACTATTTTTAGTATTAAATGATAGTGTCTATCAATGGGCGTATATAAAAGGTCGATCAACAACGAACACCATACATACACTTACACAGATCGTAGAAAACTTTTATTCGTTGATTATAAACAAGCATTCGACTCTCCTAATAGAGATTAAATAATGGTAACACTAAATAGATTAGGAATCAAACTCAAATTAAGAAAATTAATACAAATGGCTCTGTCAAATACAAGAACAATTATAAAGATACAAAAGGGAGAGACGAAGGAATTTGAAATAAATAAAGCGGTGAAATAAGGAAACTTACTGTCGACAGCATTATTCAACTTGGCACTGGAATATGTGTTAAGAAAAATAGATAAAGGCACAATAAGAACAGAAGCAGGCCAACTAATAGCGCTTGCTGACAATATTGTAATTCGTCATCAAAGAAACGTGAGGTAACCAAAAATGTTCTAGAGGAAATAGTGGGGGAGGGTGATAGAATGGGACTGAAAATAAATCCAGAAAAAACCAAAAATGATGAGACTTAATTTAAAGCAGAACCGTGGGAGTGACATAGTTGAAATAGATAGCTATATTTTTGAAGTGGTGAATACCTTTAAATACTTCGGGGTAACTCTTACAAGTGATGGCAGCAGGCATGCAGAGATAAGGTAAAGAGTAATAAATATAAACAAAACTTACCAGGCAAATAGCCGACTTTTAAACAGTCAAATATTGGGGGAAAAGCAAAAATGAGTATTTATTAAACAATAATACAATAAACAATCTTGTACGCCGCATAAACAATGACAATGAGACAAGAAAATATTAAGAACAATACTAGGGCCGATAAAAACTGACAATGAATACAGGCGTGGAACAAATTGTGAAGTAGTATATGCGTTGGGAGGTATAGACATGGTCAGAAGAATAAGCAACACGGAGCGAAATGGTTAGGACATGTTTGGAGAGCTGGGAACGAAACTATAATCTACAATACCCTGGAGTGGCAACCGGAGGGAAGAAAAAGACGAAGGCGACCTAGAACTTCTTGGCTGCAGGAGGTGAAGATGGACCTTGGTAGAGCTGGCGTCTACAGATGACAGGAGAAGACCAAGGACAAAAACAAGTGGAGAGACATATGCGAGAAGATGTAAACCGAAGGAAATGGGGATTGATCTACCCCGCAGCTTCTTTTTTAGATGTAGAAAGCTTTAGAAGCGGCGATACCTCATTGGGGTGACTAGCCATTATATATACATATATATACAACTTCTGGAAATGGTTCTGACAGACTTTGACGAACAATTGCCAACGCAAGACTGGGCATTTCAGCAAGACAATCCACAATTCTAAACCCCAACGAAAATCCATGGGGAATATTGCCAAGAAAGGTGATACATAGGTGTTGGAATGAAAATAGTAGAAATAGGAAGCGGATCTAAAAACTCGCTTTTCTTAATCCTTAGTATGATTATGAGACTAAGGGTTGTCTACCAACAAGGGTAAAGAATTAAAAGGAATCACCTTCGGTACGCTCCACCTAGCAGTAGCACTCCCGAAGTTGTCTAGCTAGCTCATGCTCTAGGAGTGAGTGCTTCCCCTAATTATCTTTAATAGGCACCATCTCGTGTAGTACCGGAAGTCCGGAATCACGAGGATGTCGAAATCTTAATAACAAAATTTTAAATATTTATTTCCTAAAAATATATTTACATTTGCCACGAAGAAAAGCAAATTTATTCATAGCGATTAGGTTTAGTTGGAGACCAGAGAAACAATTTCTCAATCTAAGGAGATGTAACAAACCTTTACACAAAGTGTCCTCGTCCTCTTGTTAAGGCAATAGTATTTAAGAAAAACAACAATATACATTATAATGAATATAAAATCTAAATTCCGATTATAATCAATTCCATTCCGATTCCATTAAAAATTCCTCTTTCTTTCAGGCACAATAACGCTATAACATCTGAAGAGTCATTAACTCTTCTCTCGTCCTACAATCATTATCTTAAACAGAACATCATCCCCACCCGCTCCTAAGTTCCTGCAATGTTTTTGCTACGGACACGTTCGACAAGAATCATTCAGGTCGTCCATTACCTGCACGCCCATGAGAAATTTTCCCCCAGACAATGCTGTTCATTGTTCTCGACTGCCTTCTCGTCATATGATAAATGCCTTCCATCTAAAATCAATTGATTGCGAGAAAAACACACTTAGAATTGTTTTTCTTTTCCTTTTTCCGTAACAAAGGAAATCGGACAGAAAATATTAAGAACTACTTTAGATGACAGAAAAATCGATTTCCTACTTCCCCACTGTTTTATCTTTTACGCTCAAGTTGTTCTTGTCTAGTACGAACTTGGCTGTATAAATGATTGAATGTTTATTACGTTGCTTGTTATACTACCTCGTTGTTATCCCATGATAACTTTGTTTTAAGAAGGATATATAAATGTTTGTTTGCGTAAAGGAGGGAGCTTTTGAGACATGATGCTAATGATACGAATATTACAAAATGTACTACTACTAGCACTTGTTAGAAACATAGATAATTGGTAATGGACTATGAAGGCCGACAACAGTATTATGGCGACACTGGAGAAGTTTCCAAACAAAACAAAGGCACGTGTGAATACTAACGTATTCCTATCAATTCTTCGTGTTTACATTGTTTACTGTACTCCCTTACGACTCTAAGCAGCATTATGTTGTTCGTTAAGTAGAATTGAATTGAAATTCATTACAATTATTATTGGAATCTCTACTCGTTACTTCAAAACGTATCTAGAATGGATCAACGTAAGCCAATGGGTCATCATCCTGGGTGTCTGTCAATAACAAATTTTCAAACTGCGAAAATTTGCTTCATTAGAAAAGCTACTATAATGGACTTTGTTGTGATAGCAAGTTAACGTGATCAAAATTTGCAAATAAATCTGATAAATAGGCAATATCTTGCTTCTCTTTAATTTAAGTTTCCTTTCACAAATAGATCTGTAGCATCCAAAAAGACTCGTCCCGAAAATCCATCCGACAGCCAGCGCGCTTCACTGAAGGAGTAATGAATAAAAATCTTTCCTATACAACAGCGTAAATGACCTCCACCAATTCAATGTGTTACTGCGAATGCTGTTTATTGGTGTTATGGTGAATTGGAGAGACTCGTGCAAGTTGGCGCTGAGGTTTTTGGTTATCAGATACTATCGGTGTATGACGCAGTGAATTGCAAACACTCCTGGTGGCTTTTCTTTCTTTTACAAAGAGCTTATAAGACCGCGGTAATACTCAAACATTGACTGGTGTTCCATTAGCTGTAACTGGTATTATACTTGATAAAGTGATCGCTGTTGGTATGAAATAATCTTGCGAAGTAGCTTCGAAATGCATCAGATTTTTTGCCAAACTATCACAGGTGACGAAAGTTGGACTTGTCGCTGTAATGGTGAAACCAAAGAATTGTGAGAATGAAAACGCCCATCTTCACGTCGGCCAAAGAACTCCCATCTTGTCAAATCTTTACTGACCTGTTCTTTTGATACTGCCTGCATTATCTACAAAGAATTTATATTTCCAGTTTAGAATATTAATGCAGAATTCCATTGATATCTTAAGACAGTTAGGAGAAAGCATGTACTAACAGTTTTACTTATAAAATATTTACCTTTCATTACAGAGATGGTAGAATCGGGGTTGGCATTGCCACAGGACTACTTCGAAATTAACGAATGTGAATGAAATACTAATATTTTCCAATTTTAATTTTCGAGTATCACCTTCTATGTCCAGCTTTTTAAAATGCTTCAGTAGGCTAGTTTAAAAGTGTAACGTTGTGGTAATGTATATAAATTTCCAAAGTTACTAAAACGTCTACAAACTAGAAGTTTCAATAATAACTGTTTAGAATGCAAAGCTATTAAATCACCGCGAGAATTGAAATCGTAATTGCAATGCACAATAGTACATAATAATGCAGCCGCTGGTTCCATTAATTCACCCTAATATCTTAGTACCCAGGTAACGAATGTTAACAATTTGCAGGACGATAGAGATTAAGACGGCACCATTCGTCATTTTCTAGCCGCGCGGAATATACATTAGGGAAATGGCACAGTTCTAAGCCAAAAGGTCCTTGGATATTGTTTAAATAACCTCCGAGACCAAGATAAATGGTCGAACATTTCGCGTTCACGAACCAATCATAGTATTGATTTATAGCTATGGCATATTCTTTTTTGTTAAACGGTCCATTTGTGTTGTGTCGCAGTTAATGCCGAGACACTATTTATAGAACGATTTAAGGGTTGGCATCTTTGTTACAACCGATATATACACGTCTTGCGAAACGGTCTTCCGTTTATAAATCGTCTGTCGTAGACGACGACGCTACGGCATCGCAACGACATCCAAAAAAACGAGTTAACACCAGATGTGTCGAACGTATATAATGCAATATATTTCGGGAAAAAATGAATTCCTATAAAACGTTTCAGCCAGGTTCTCTCCGTATAACGTACGAGTACGCTGATGGCCGTGAAATATTGGAAGGGTTATTGTTTAGGTTAGAAAATGTGCTGTTTCGTAGATTACCCTAGGCAAAAAAGGAGAACAACGTCTTCGAAGTTATTGTTAGCTGCGTTTGACATATAATTTTTAGAAGCGGATATTTGAAGCTTTATGAGAATTCGATAGCATTAAAGATGAAATACACACTGTGTCTATAGTTTTTTTTCCGTACTAATGATAACTTTCTTAGTATTGAAGATTTGAAGGCAATTATTTTGCTGTTTTAAAGGTACCCAAATACTACAAAAACATATTGGTGTAAGATGCATTTTAAATTTTTATTATATTCCATTAATTTCTGTTATAATAACGTATGGAGAATCCCAAAAGATTGGGGCCTAAGCCTAATAGTATCAATTTACAAAAAAGGTTGACAACAAACTGAGGAATGATGCTATTAAACACAGTACTGAAGATTTAAGAACAATTGCTAGAAAAGAAATTGAGGCAAATAATAAAACCGACATTACTAGAAATCCAAACTGGGTTTAGAAAAAACAGAAGTGTTCAAGACCATATTTTTTCAATAAAAGAGATAACGTAAAAAAAATATCTGCAGGAGAAAGCGTCTACTTATCTTTTTTCGACGTGGAGAAAGCATATGACATGGTACCCAGAAGTAAAGTATGGGAGTGTGTATGTAAGAGAGGAGCAAATTACAAATTAATAACAGCTGTGAAAGGTTTATACGAAGAAAGAGCAAAGTGTGTAGCAAGTGAAGACATGAAATCAAAGGTGTTCCATACAAAGAAAGGCACCAGACAAGGGGGGGACTTAGCCCTCTACTATTTATAACGTTCATGGATGAAATTATTAGGAAGACAAAAAGGATAACAAGGACTTTTTATATGGGACATCACAACTTAGAATATATATATATATATCCATTAATAGTCAAGGGTAAGGAATATATTAGACATACAACTAACAAGGAAAGGTTCCCTCGTATCAAATTCAGATCCTAGTGAAACTTCGTCGACTTGAATGAAATTTTTTTGTTTGTTTTGAAATTCACTCTGAGGGGGTCAAATATCTCTTCGAAAACTCCCAGATTTCCAGTTTTCTTCATCTAATTCTCAATTGAAATAGATAGAACAACAATCTCAACAAAGATCTAAACATTGCACCTTAACGAAGGGTCTGTCAGTACACGTGAATGTGGTGTGTATTGCATCTGCGCCACCCGGTTATGCCAGAGCTGGTTTATCTTTAACATGGTTTATTGATTTTAAAGCATTTTCAATTACACAGGATGTTCTAAAGGTGATATTAACATAAGGACTTAACAGCTCCTCTATATAGCCCCAATTCATACGGTTTAGGTAGTCCGCTTCGGGAGCTCCATTTCGAATGGCTACCAAGCCAAGACTGAGGATCCGAGCGAAGCGCCTGCGTACTTATGTGGTAGCGGAGATGGCACCACTCACGACAGTGTTGCCAACAACCGTATTAAAACTTTCGCTACGTCCCCAAAAAAGAGGAGACCTTTTTTTTGGGATTGCCCTCGTATGACTTTGAGGAAAATTTTTAGAAGATGATTCATCAAACTTGTTTTTCCACAGCCTTCACATTTTTTAGCTCCTTGTTTCTTCAGCAATTAACATTTCCAGTTTTTAAAACACTATTTCAAAATCTAAGCTTTGGTTCATTCCAAAGTTTGTCTGATGTTTTCTTTTGTTTTACTATTGCCAATAAATTTTATTCTATTCTGTTTTAAGTTCTGAATAGCACTTTGTTATGTTATGTCATCTTCTAATTGACTTATAGGCTTACAAGTCGGACCTTTGATAGATTGTGGCGTATTTTCATTTCGAACAGTGCAAAATTGCAAACCACCACTACTAGTCGCGGCAGTAAATTTTTAAGTAGTGGCCGAGAAGCATACACCTCCAGGGGAAAGGCATTAGCAATGTTTGCAGCTGTTTTATTAACTGGTCCTATTTTTTTATTATCAATTATGTGGAATGCCAATCAACCATCTTGAGCAGTGTATCTCCCTTAATAGAATTCCATACAGATAAAGTGAAACGTGTAGTAACTCTACACATTTTCGTTTATCCAAACAGAACGTAGAAGATTACTTGCACTCATATGAGGTACATGAAACGAATCGTAAAAGTTCGCATGTCGCAAACTGGAGATCTAGGATTTCAATTTTATTTAGTGAAAACCAATAGCGGATGATCTGCATATCTCATTTTATCTATTCGGATATTTATATTGAACCGTTCGTATTCCGGCGGACTTATTTTAATAGACAACGTATCGATTTCCATCCGGAGATGAGAATGAAACAAAAGTTACGACGTACCGCCATCTGCAATGTCGCTCTTGTCTTCCTGACAATGCGCCCATTGTTTTTCGGATAACGGTCTCGTTAAGAGGGAGGTCAGTGAATGCAAGGAATTTTTTCGAGTTCCCCATTGTGCGCGCGTATACGAGCGCGTGCATGACATACACTACATTACGTAGCATAAACGACGAGCTGCTACGTACATATGTATGTCTAATTCTGCATATATGAACTTTGGGTACGTACGGATGTTTGCTTTACTTAACACATGTTTTTTGGTAAATTTTTCTATGTTATAATAGCAAGGCATCAAAGGAATTTCGCGTCAAGTGGTTTCTGAATATCAAAACGTATCTTTTCGTTTTTTTGCATTTCATTTACTGACTGCTCAATTGCGTAGTTATCAATATATATTTAGATTTGATTTTTTTTTTAATTCCAAGATGCTTTCTTCATTTAAAATAAATTAAATTAAATTTTTGCACTTTGCATATAATGCGGTCTCTAATAATAATTAATAGTATTAATACAACTTGCGTTACGATGTTTAGGGGTGAAAGCTACACCTGGAAGTTCGACGATTTTCGGACATTTGTAATTTACACTGTTATTACGAATTAAAAAAAATAAAAAGTATATATCTTAAAACACGACTTCTACACATATATCAACCGGTAGAAAACGAGGATGGCCAGAGGGTGACTGCGCATCTCCCCCATTATAATATTTGCCACTTGCAACGTCATTACACCATTTTCAGCTGAATTGAAGGCTCGTAAACATGGCTGCTGCAATTGTTTCTTTCATTTTTCTATCTATACTTGTCTCGTTTTATGAGCTGTTGGAGGTTGAAAAAAAACAGCCCTCGTAGTATGATTTCCTATGTTGTAACATTATAATTCTTAACAAGCAACTATGTTTGCTGATGATATGATATGGAGAGCAGATTCGGAAAAGATGCTACCGCAAAACTTGAAGATATACCAAGAAGAACTAATAAAGATAAACGTGGATAAACACAATGAAGATAAACAGAGTGATAATAGCGGTAGAAGGAAAAAAATCCAAGGAACAGCCTTGGAATAAGCTAAAAGTTATAATTGTTTAGAAACAATCATTGAAGACAACGGAAAAGTAGAGCAAGAAATAAATGAGAGAATAGGGAAATCAGCAAAAATGTCTAAGACGTTAAGAAATACATTTTTAGATAAGAAAGAGATACCAAAACAAATAAAGAGAGAAATGTATAAAAGAGTGGTCAGACCAACATGGCAGCGAGTCATGGACAACCACGAATGAGATTAAGAGCAAAGTCACGGCCATGGAAATGAGATTCCTAAGAAGAATAGAAGGATCAACAAGGAGAGACAAAATCAGAAACACGACAATCACTAATCATAGAGGAGAGACAATTTGAATAGCTTGGACATATACACAGAATCGAAGGAGATCGAATAACAAAGTTGATATTTGAATCCAAAACACAGGGCAAAAAACAGCATAGGTAGACCCCGAAAAACCTGGAAAGAAAAAATGTATAGAACTTTAGAAAAAAGAAAGATTGAAGAACAAACAACTGGCTCAGAAAAGGAAACTGTGAAAGACAAAAATAAAAGAATCATTGCAGTGAACAAAGGACGTCGGATTAAAAAATAATAAAAAAAATCAAATTATTCTTGGAGTTGACATCCTAAGAAGTATATTTTCGCGGATGAGTATCTCGCGGACATACAAGTAACGGCTTCTTATTGATTCGAGATGACGAAGATAGCGAATACGAATGTAAAACGTTCTGTTGTATAAATCGACTTGAAAATCAACAACTTCGATTGCCGGCCGATAAAGATACCCGTCGTGCGTAAAACGTACGCGTAAGTTCGCGTGATGAGTATAGGTTTTCGCGTTATCGATATAGCAATGAGCCGTTACAGCGGCGAAAATATCATCCGCATACGTCGTAAAGCGTGATTTGTTATTAGATAAACAGTAATAAATAAAAAGGGCCGAGATTTATATTATAAAAGCACCGGATTTTACGCGCTAGCGTTCCTGACACGTAATAAAAGAGGGCTCACGAATAAATAAAATAGAACTTTTCCAGCGACTGTACGACTATGGATACGTTCCGGGTTATATACGAGACGAGACTACCTCCAGACTGATACTAACCGCCATTTCCTCTATGTTCCCACATACATAGATGCTATTTATTACATGATGTACGTTGAAATAGATTTTATTGCCCGTGATAAAATAATATTGATTGTAGTGGTAACACATGGGCTGAAAAGTCCCGGGCCTAACACATAGATGAGGCTAGTTTTATTGCAGTCACATTTCTTTCAGTACTAACCTTCATCAGACAGTTGTTAAAATTTCATGATATTCTATTCATTAGTTAGTGAGTTATTGTGCTAAGAGTCACGCTACTTTTATTATTTTCAAAACAATGGATCAAAAACAATTTCGTGTTTTAATTTTACACTGCGTCTTGATGGGAAAAAATACCGTTCAAGCGAAGCAATGGCTTGAAAAGTGTTATGGGGACTCCGCTCCATCAGAAACAACAATAAAACGTTGGTTTGTTGACTTCAAACGTGGTCGTAGAGACATCGATGGTGCAGAACGCAGTGGACGTCCAAATGAGGCGGTAACACCAGAAAACATCAAAAAAATCAACAAACTCGTTTTGAATGATCGAAAAGTGAAGTTGCGTGAGTTAGCTGACATCGTAAAGATATCAAAAGAACGTACTGGCTTTATATTGCATGAGCATTTGACTATGAGAAAGCTCTGTTCAAAGTGGGTGCCGCGTTTGCTCACTGTTGACGAAAAACAAGAACGTGTTGATGATTCTGAGCAGTGTTTGGCCATGTTTAAACGCAAAAAACCGGAATTTTTACGTCGATATGTGACAATGGATGAAACATGGGTCCATCACTTCACTCCGGAATCAAAACGATCGTCATCTGAGTGGACAGCAACTGGTGAACCTCGTCCAAAGCGCTCGAAAGCACAACAATCGGCTGGAAACGTTATAGCCTCGGTATTTTGGGTTGTGCGTGGTGTAATATGCATCGACTATCTTGAGAAAGGAAATACCATCAACAGTGAATATTATATAGCGTTATTGGAGCGTGTGCAGGCCGAAATTGCAAAGAAACGACCGCATATGGCAAAGAAAAAAATTTTGTTTCATCAAGACAACGCACCGTGTCACAAGTCAATCAAAGCAATGGCAAAACTACATGATTTGAACTTCGAATTGCTCCCACATCCACCGTATTCGCCAGATCTGGCTCCCAGCGACTACTGGCTGTTCGCAGACCTGAAAAAAATGCTCGCCGGTAAGAAATTTCGCACGAATGAAGAGGTTATCGCTGAAACTGAGGCCTATTTTGAGGCAAAAGATAAATCGTTCTACAAAAGTGGTATTGAAATGTTAGAGCGGCGCTGGAATGATTGCGTTGCTTTTGATGGAGATTACGTTGATGAATAAAGCGAATTTTGAACCAAAAAAACCGTGTTTTCTCTGTTAGGCCCGGGACTTTTCAGCCCATGTGTTAAATAGGTGTTTAGAATAATCAATCTAGATGTGAACGAAATTTGTGTTGGGGTCCTACAAGCTTCTTAGATGTAACATTATTGGAAAACTGATTTATTAGTAAATAAATACATAAGGTATTTATGAAGAAAGCAAGATCGCAAGCTCACGTCGATGTTTTGTGGCGCCTGTTTGCAAAAAGTGCGTTGACATTCTTAAATGTAGTAAAATTAGCAACTGTGTTTTCCTATGTATACTAGGGAACACTGGCGACGGGTATATTCAGAATTCCATGAAATTTTACAGACTGAAAGGGCAGAGTGGTAGAAATATTACGCAATAAGTTTTCTTTGTCGGCGGAAATGCTCGATTTAGATTTACATCACTTTCCAAACTTTGCGCAATATCTTAAGCTTTAGGCATATCTCTGAAATTATAACAGATATTAAAACACTTTTTTAATATGGATTAAATGGTCCTAAGGATGACGATACCCATCTACGTAGAAAGCCAATAATGGACGGAATACCTCCACCTCCATTTTTTAAGTGACATCCCTTTTTCTTATTTCTCAAAGTAAAGGTGCTTTTACGGAGAGAAAACCAGTGCATATCAAATAGGAATAGTAATTAAAAAATATAATAAATACTTAAAATAAGTAAACTCGAACATTGATATACAAATAATAAGAGAGACAAATTAAAAATGGAACTAAGTCAGTTATTAGTAACGGCTGAAAGAATAACTTTTCATAGAAACGCGTGTATAATCTAATCCATATAAAGTTTCAAATGACGTACTGTTGTTTTTGGTGTTGTGTAAAATTGTTGGTATAGTGAGAGTAATTAACATAGCTAACGTGTTGAACATGTTAGTTGTGACGTTTCAAGGCACCACAACAAAGTGTTACATGATGCCTTGCAAAATATAATTATAGCTCCTCAACAAAACAGCATGTTCGTCTTTGATGATGTAACGTCGCTGGTGTTTGACAATCCAACAGAACCACACGATGCGCAATTTGTAGAAGAATTAGCAGAAAATGAAGAAGACAATTTAAAGATATGGCATGTGTTCCTGATGAAGGTGGAGGTATTATTGACCTAGATTACAAAACAAAAGCAGTACTGGAGTTACTGGTAGTAGAATACTGGAAGAGCAGTAAAAACCAATCTACATTCTCTCGAAAGCGTTAAACAGAAGTTTTTTTTTTGCCTTCACAAATAGTCATTTAACCACCTCAAAAAAAAAAAGATATCGAATCAACACAGATAAATTACGATTTATTATTGAATATGTTCTTCCAAATTTTAAAGTACCATGGTCGATGGGTAAATAATTCATAATATGATATATAGAGGCAATTCTTCATACGGACGACTTAGATACATCAATGACACCTTCGTAATTTGGCCACATGGGGAAGAAGAAATCAACCGTTCCCTTCAACATCGTAACGGTTCACATGAATCCATTAAGTCCACTATGGAATTGGAGGTGGATAACAAGATTCCATTCCTCGACGTTCTGGTACATAGGTAGTTCCACGGCACATTACGGACGACGACATATAAGAAGACACACACAGGACAGTACCTCCATTTCGATTCCAATCACCTGCACAACGTTAAAATGGGTGTCGCAGGATGCCTGTATAATAGGGCACGAGATGTGTGTTCGAATGACGACTCAGAATGAAAGTTCTGACCGATAACCAAATGCATGGACCACTACAACGACTATAGTTAAAATGGGTGTCGCAGGATGCCTGTATAATAGGGCACGAGATGTGTGTTCGAATGACGACTCAGAATGAAAGTTCTGACCGATAACCAAATGCATGTACCACTACAACGACTATAACATCAGAACGGCCATCAAAACCTCAAATACGGACTGGTCCAAGCTAACAAAACCGAAGCCCCACAACGAAAATTAGGCCGAATGTGGGCAGTCACACATAGGAGAATTCGGCAGACCCCTAACAGTCAGAACCAAAGAACACCAGGGACTAGTTCGGATCGGGAAAAGGATAAGTTGCGATTGGCTCTACATGCTTGGGAAGAGGAACATAGGATTGAATGGAATAAGACAGCAATCCTGTATAAAGAAGACAACGCCACAAAGAAAAAGTTAGAAGCAGCGACTGCCATTAGCACACCAAGCCTGGAGATAAAGAACATTTGGCTCCCTATGATCAAAGAAAGTATTATCCGAAGGTCGGCAACCGCGATACGGAGGAGAGAAGAATAAAAGGAATCCGCAAACCAACCCCGCAGAATGGAGAAGGATCAGCCGCCCATGCGCAAGAAATCGGTCTACTGCGCAGGAAATTGTAGCTTAAAGCTCGAATAGCTTAGTGGTTAAGTCAGGTGGAATACCAAATTCGAGGAAAAATAAATCGAGCTCGTCAGAATGTAAAATGTGCCAAGGTGCCAAGGTACCAAGGTACTACGGTACCACTGTGTGCTAATGTGGTAATGTGCTAATGTGTGTTTTGTTTGTTATATTCATCATTATTAGAGTTTTATCTAAGTAGCAAATGTATGAAAGGGACCGAAAATATTAGTTATTATAATAGTTATTATTATAAGTGATATAATTTTCGTATATAATGGTGATGCAACACTTAATATTTTCATTGGATTATTACTTAATTTATTAGATAGATTAGTGACCTCCCAACTTGAAATTTTCCATGCTCCATTTGAAACTATTACTAGTATAAATCATATTCCCTGTTCTGTGGTTCATATTCCATTAAAAGTTATTATTAATTATAGCGATAATAAAATTGAGAAATCCACAAATTATTATAACTGGAAGTGAAAAAGGAATTATAGGATAATGAAGCTATATTAAAGACGCTACTAGATCAAAACGATCTGTGTCATGCAGACTCACGTGTGGACGACAACAACAAATTATGGAAACCCCATATTAATGTGCAAATGTGCCAAGTTGCCAAGGTGCCAAGGTGCGTCGGTACCACTGTGTGCTAATGTGCCAAGGTGTCAAGGTACCAAGATATCACGGTACCACGGCCCCACGTTACCACTGTGTGCTAATGCGCTAAATATACGGCAAAAGATCAGCTGTTCGACAATGAAGAGAGATTTATTATTCATCAGATGAATCAGACAGTGATACCTCATATAGTGATTCCGATTAAAATAATTTTTAAAAGATGTATGTTTCTTTGATAAACGTTACTTGAAATAGGATAAATATATTTTATATTGCAATGTAGCCAATAAATGTATAAATAGAGTATAGTATTGTCACTTTTAACATTTTGCTCTTTAATCTCCGTAATGGTTATTAGTTTTGATAATGTAGACAACATATTCTTTTAAATATCTTAATATTTAAAACCAAATACCAAGAACTAAGCAAAAAGCCTTTATTTTATAATCTAATAAGCCACAGTCATAACCTCATATCTTTTAGTCGTCTACATGTCAAATTTTTGAATTTGGCGCCATATTTTTTTTTCTCCGAGTGTACCTCTCACAATGATCGTGTTGCGTGACCGGCCACACTGAATTGGTCGCAGTTTAGTTATACATAGTTTAAACTTGCATGTGATTTACTTTTGCACCAAATAGCACTATCCTATAATTGGGTTGTTGAATCTGTTGGGCAATAAATTATCGTTAGATTCATTAGATCATTAAAATTACTATTTCAATCCTAATTTTCTTATCCGTTTATGAGAAGCCGAAACTCCTAGGAATATACATCAAGAAATGAAAATGGGGAACGTTAGATAGAAAAATTTGCACGCAAATTGCTTATTATTCTTATACAGCGCCATCTCTGAAAGTGAAGGGGTGGTGTCTTTGTCTCGTAAAGGTCCTGTACGCTTAAATATATGCATATAAAATATCGCACGGTATAAATTACTACTCGAAAAGCGCAAAGACGCAAGGCCGATAGATAAACGAACCACGGAATCACTTAAATTCCGCAGTAAAATGGACGCGTTCGGTATTCCTCGTCCGGATTAGGTAAGGCACACCCGAGCGAATGAGCGGAGACGGAGAAAAAAGAAAGGGAGAAAAATGGCACCTGCGAGAACGCATTATATCGCAATCACAACCGAAGTGCAATCCATTAAGTCGCAAAGTAATTATATTAAACCATTAGTGTCGCAATATCTGCATGACGTGCATAAATTGCGATGTTAAGCCACAAATTGTCGAGTATTTACCCGCGCGCCGATAAAATCTGTCATCTGTCGTTTACGCGCATATATCTATATGCATGTTAGTGCATTTCGTCGACAATGCGTTCGTCACAATACATTCCGCTTGTTTCCCTTTCTTCTTTCGCGAAACTGACGTCCAATATAGAGCCGTCGCATTATTTGATGATCGATACGTCGCTTCGAAAATTGTCTGCGTTTAAAATGATGTCGTGCATGCGAGTCCGTAGGTCAAATATACTTTTAGCGCCGCCTCGTCTGTTTCTGATGATACACGAGAAAAGCAAATAAGAACGTATACTCCGCCTTTATATTCGAGAATGCTGTACTTGTATGGAATGGTACATATTGACAAGAGGAATTGTTAGACTTTGCTATTGCTATTATGTTTTATAAAGATGTGATCTATGACATTTTACTTTTCAGCTATTGATAATCAAATGCAGAATTAATCGTTATCTAATATCAAACAAAATGTCGCCATTGCTAGTACGCTGCTTCTTAGACTGGTTAATTTGTTTGAATGTCGCTGTCTCAATAGAATAGCTATGGGGGCTGTTAAGGACTTAACATTGTTTTTTATATATTTTATAAATTTTTTTTTTACTACTATGTATTTTATCTTCTTTGCAACCGTATGGGTTACCATTATTATTTTCATTTTAGAATATTACGTTATTTTCATTTTTATATTTATTTATTTTGCTCTCTTATATCCAATTTTATTTTAATATGTATGTACATTACGCATTGTATATGTATGCAAGTCAGCCATTCGCATTACACTAGCTCAAACTGCCTAATTAGAAATCATTCACTGCAACGTCGTCGGATATGTAGTGGAAGTTTTCTTGAAGTTTAAGGTACACAAGCATAGGCAGTCGTCTCCCGCGCGACGGTCGAGGTATTGTCAATCGTGTACTCTCGGTCACCTTTCGTACCTCGTCGTAACGTGTACAGTAACGTCGTCGTAAGATTATTAGAGATTTCTAAGATTTTCTAGTTTTGGCGGGAATCGTCGAGGACGTTGTCTATACATTTATTTCTGGCGGGAGTCATTTGGTAACGTCGTCGGATCGCATGTATAGATTTTTTTAATAAGTATAAATTCTCGATTTTCTATCATCGTACGTCGAGGCTACTGTGTCCATTGTCGTCTATACATATTTCTAGTCTTCAGTTAAGTTTGTGTCGGAAATTATTTTGGTGAGATTGTCGGCGCGCATGTATAGACCTCCTCTACAAGTACGACCACTCCGCTTCTTGCTGACGGTCGTTGCGGCCGCAGCGGCCGTTGTCTTTTGTACGTTTGTTCGGTCCTTGTCGTATCGGGACTTAGAAATTTTTCATTTAGTTGCTCGTCGTAGCGGACGAGTGTCACGGACCAGTTTTCTTATGTAATGTCGGCATCATCGCTCCGTTTTACTTATCGGTGCGCAGTTCGCACATTTGCTGGTTACTGGATTTTTCCCTTCTTTGGGGCGCAGTAGTAGAGAGCTAAAGATTGCACATAGCGTAATATTTCAAACGAGAACGCCTGGGTAGCTGTGACATTACTTTTGTATTGAGATCGGCTATTATCGCTACTGTCGCCCTCGACCAGGCGTTCAAGCTCTAAGAGATAGGGTGGGTTCCCCTATAAATGTGAAAATAACAAACGTATTTGGTCAAGTACAAATACATGCCAATAATACAGGGCCAAGTCCCTTAGGCAAATTTAAAACAAGGAAAGTATATTAGGCTCCCGGAAAGGGACATATAAATAAGCATAGCACCGAGGTGCGCTTATAAATTTAAGAAATAAATAGGGTTGGCTCCTATAAAAAGGTAGTGGTGCATGCAAACAGATAGAGGCATTAGTACATGCCTCTGACAAAGCTTCAGCGGAAGCATATAAGAGTTTAACCTTTTAAACAGAATTAAGACATAGCGTTGCAACGTACATGCTGAGGCATTACTTTATGTTGCTACCAATGAAAATACATATACAAATGCTAATGTACATTACATGTATAAGAGAGCTCGAATAACTGCAATTATTGCAAATATATATATCTTACGTACATCGTACATGTACATAGGCAAGAGTGGAAACCGTGTACACATTTTATTTTTAAATATATTTTTTCGCGCATGCGCATTGAGTTTCACTATACAACCTTTCCTTTAGTAAATAAGCGAACATATTCTACAAGTAAGTATTGGTCAAGTAATTTAGGAAATTACGAGCAGGCTACAGCGGCGTTGTTCTTCAAACCAGGAGAACGTAACAGGGGCTCTGGCACAAAATCCCATGTATTTTCTTATGGAGGTTCGAATTCACATTTTATCCCCATCACTCCTACCTCAGAATGTCACGTGACCTCACAAGGTTCATTAACATCGTTTATTACAGAAAATTAGCACATAGAGCCTGCTCAACAGGCAAGGAGCAGGTGCATGGGCTAGGAACTGATATATTCATCGTTGTATCAAAGTTGCAGAGACAGAATGCATCTAGTTGGTGTAAAACTCTGTAGATACCAGTACAACACAGATTTTAGTAAAATTCGAAGGATTCTTGTTTGTGTTGGTTATTCTGGTTAGTAATTGTTTAAATTATTGGTGATCCTAGTTTTACGCACGTGTGGATGGTGCGATTTACTTTATACATCTAGGTCTTACAAACAACTTTATAAATCGTCTTTCTCAATAGTTTTGCTGTAATATCTTAAGTGGTGTATTTATTACCGAATTTTTTAAGTAGTTTTAAGTTAGAAAAGGTGATAAATATACATGACCCTCCACATCTAATAAAAGGTATTAGAAACAACTTGTTGAATCACGATCTTATCTAGCCAGAAAATGGTTGCAAATATGTTGCTAATTGGAAAGATATTGAGAAAGCCTACATGATTGATAATTATTCAGGAGAATTGCGATTGATGCCCAAGCTAACAGATTTTCATATCGATCCCAAAATGATTAAAAAAACGAAAGTTGCTGCTGTAATAAACCTTCTATCAACATCAGGTATGTATTTTCTTCTACATATGCATGTAAAAAGCCAATTACAACGCTTCTATATTATTAGGTACTACCTCCAAAGATAGTTTGAAGTTGGGTAGCGGTGCTGTAGGAACGACAAAAGTATTTAAATTGCTTGGCAATTTATTTGATAGCGTTAATGGCACTCTTCATTATCCTAACGGAGGAACAGTTTTACGGGTGGCTATATCAAGATACTTCCCACATTTTACATGTTGGACGTTAATCAAATTTCCTTATAGGACTACTTTAGATAGTAAATATTATAAGGTCTCAAAGAATTTAATACAATAGGTACCTGTTGCAGAAACCAGCTACAAACTATGCACAGGAATACTGGAAAAACAACTAAGAGTTTAAGTGGAACAAGGACTACATGAAAAACAGGCAGCTTCCGGGCAAGACAGCCAAACGAAGGACAATATCTATGAAATGAAGAAGTTAATAGAAGGAAAAATTGAAGAAAGAGAAGAAATATTTGTAGTATTCTCATCGATCTGAAAACAGTGTTTGATACTATAGATTGAAGAAAGGTATGGAAAACCCTGTTAGATGCTATAAGAAGTATTTACGAGGCAGTAAAATTCAGGATATAAACTGCAGGGCAGAAATCGGAAGAATTCTCTCACACAATTCACACTCTTATTCGTACTAATGACGGACAAAGCAGTCAAACGAATAAAAGCACAAACCGAACAGCATAGCACAATAATAGGGCACAGAAATCTGGAGCCTGTAACAGCGAGTAGCTTACAATATGCAGATGACGTGGTCCTCATTGCAAATTTACAATGGAAAAGCTAATGAACATCTGGACGAAGGAAATAAAAAACGTGTACATGGAAGTAAACCTGAATAAAACTAAGCTAAATGAGACAATAGAATCAACAAGGAAAATAAGTGTAGAGCCAATATATTGGAGAGGGTAACCACATATGACTACACCAGGGTGACAGAATAAAATAGACACCAAGTAAAGCGGTATAAATATGTAAACAGCTAAATTCTAAGAACGAATTAAGAACCTTCTCTTGTCATTAGGTGTAGGGGTAGATGTATCGGAAGGAATTCGTTATAGTTTAGTACCGTTACAACTATGCCTCGCTTACAAGGTTCGAGTGATATTAGCGACTTCACCCGAGGTCGCATCGTTGGCCAGAGTGAACGCGGCGCTTCGCAACGTGAAATAAGAAAATTTTTAAATATTCCATTGTTCACAGTTAACCGTGTGATTAGACAATTTAAACGCAAGGAAAAAACAACAGTGGAGCCGAGACCAGGTCGTACCGGACCTTCTGAAAGAAGTAAAAGGGTGCTTGCGCGCGACGTGTTAAGAGAACCGTGAAAAAGTACAGCTGAGCTTGCGGCAACTTCACAGAAAAGTCAGCGCACCGTTCTGCGATACCTCCACAGTGTGGGGATGTATAAAAGGGTGGCAAAGAAAAAACCTCTCCTTACGGCGTTTCAAAAACGGCGCCGAATGGCTTGGACAATCGAAATGCGAACGAAGCCCCAAGAGTTTTGGCGGTCTGTCATTTTTTCAGACGCAAGCAGATACTGCCAATTCAGCGATAGTGGTCGTACGTGGATATGGAGACGTTCGTCTTAGCAACTGGACGACAAATTTTTGCATCAGACGGTGAAATACGGTGGTGTGAACATCGTGGTGTGAGGCGCAATATGGTATGGTGGAAGATCGCAATTAGTAATCTGCGACGGAAATATAAATGCGGCAAAATATATCCAAATATTAACAGAAGGACTACTACCGATATTCGACAACGCCATTTTATTTAAAGAAGACGCCACTTTTATGGAGGATGGAGCACCCTGTCACAAAGCAAGAACAACAACCACATGGAAAGAGGAACAGGGGATTCGGGTTTTACCATGGCCAGGCCAATCACCAGACATGAATCCGATAGAGAATGTTTGGCACATAATCCAGACAAATATGGCGAAACGACCCCGAAAACCCAGCAATAAGGAAGAATTCGTGGCAGCAGTTACAGAAGAGTGGTTAAATATTCCAGAAGACAACATTAATCATTTAATAGATTCTATGCGACGACGACTCGCAGCACTTCACGGAAGTAAAGGTGGATCGACAAAATATTAGTCTTATTTAAAATATTTTGTATATATAACGAGAATAGAATCTTTTTTTTAATTGAGAGGTGTCTATTTTATTCTGTCACCCTAGTGTATTTGGGAAGCATACTGACAGACGTCGGAAGAATAGATAGACAGTTAACGATAGTTAGAGTTGTTGTTATTTGGACTATTTCTATCGCTTGTTGAACTTATGTAGTCCGCCGTTTCGGCAATTCGTCTACTGCCGTCCTCATACGAACTTAAACCAAAAATGAAGCACAGATACGTCGATAACACCTTCGTAATTTGGCCATATGGGAAAGAAGAAATCAACGGCTTCCTCCGACATCTTAACGCTTTACGATAATCCATTACTCGCAGGAAGTATTTTCAGATACAATTTGAACGTCTATATCTGCGCGTTTCGTATCCAATATACCTGTCGTTTTTGTTCTCTCAATACGGCGCTATATATGTGTATAGATAAAACAAACTCCTACACAGACTTTATTAAAATGCTCGTGAACTCGAACAGAATCGATATTATTTCCGAATTACCTTCCTCCGCGAAACTTTCAACGGGTAAGTACTAATAGCAGAAATCATAAGAGGAAATTCTCCAAATCCAAATGAATTTTTACCGCGGGGATCGCTATTGTGATTCGCAACAATGCGAGCGAAATTGGAAATGGTAATGCTCTTCCATTGTTAGAATTATAACTCGCTCTCTCGGTCCGCCGTTTCTTTACATCTGCATTTTCATTGCTCCCTTTATTTCAGCTCATCAGCTGTTTATGCAATTACTTGTCGCTGTAATATAAGAATTTTTAAGTTTGTTTCTATTGTCCTTATAATAATTTAATATAATTTAATTAACACATGGGCTGAAAAGTCCCGGGCCTAACACATAGATGACGCTAGTTTTATTGCAGTCACCTTTCACTCAGTTAGTACTAACCTTCAAAAGACAGCGGTTAAAATTTCATCATATTCTATTCATTAGTTTGTGAGTTATTGTGCTAAGAGTCACGCTACTTTTGTTATCTTCGAAACAATGGATCAAAAACAATTTCGTGTTTTAATTTTTCAAGCGAAGCAATGGCTTGAAAAGTGTTATGGAGACTCCGCTCCATCAGAAACAACAATACAGCGTTGGTTTGCTGACTTCAAACGTGGTCGTAGAGACACCGATGATGCAGAACGCAGTGGACGTCCAAATGAGGCGGTAACACCAGAAAACATCAAAAAAATCCACAAAATCGTTTTGAATGATCGAAAAGTGAAGTTGCGTGAGTTAGCTGACATCGTAAAGATATCAAAAGAACGTATTCGCTTTATATTGCATGAGCATTTCACTATAAGAAAGCTCTGTTCAAAGTGGGTGCCGCGTTTGCTCACTGTTGACCAAAAACAAGAACGTGTTGATGATTCTGAGCAGTGTTTGGCCATGTTTAAACGTAACAAACCGGAATTTTTGCATCGATGTGTGACAATGGATGAATCATGGATCCATCACCTCACTCCGGAATCAAAACGATCGTCATCTGAGTGGGCAGCAACTGGTGAACCTCGTCCAAAGCGCCCGAAAGCACAACAATCGGCTGGAAAGGTTATGGCCTCGGTATTTTGGGATGTGCGTGGTGTAATATTCATCGACTATCTTGAGAAAGGGAATACCATCAACAGTGAATATTATATAGCGTTATTGGAGCGTTTGAAGGCCGAAGTTGCAAAGAAACGATCGCATATGGCAAAGAAAAAAATGTTGTTTCATCAAGACAACGCACCGTGTCACAAGTCAATCAAAACAACGGCATAACTACATGAATTGAACTTCGAATTGCTCCAACATCCACCGTATTCGCCAGATTTGGCTCCCAGCGACTACTGGCTGTTCGCAGACCTCAAAAAAATGCTTGCCGGTAAGAAATTTCGCACGAATGAAGAGGTTATCGCTGAAACTGAGGCCTATTTTGAGGCAAAAGATAAATCGTTCTACAAAAGTGGTATTGAAATGTTAGAGCGGCGCTGGAATGATTGCGTTGCTCTTGATGGAGATTACGTTGACGAATAAACCTAATTTTGAACTAAAAAGACCGTGTTTTCTTTGTTAGGCCCGGAACTTTTCAGCCCAAGTGTTAGTTTCCTCATATTAAACAAAATTTCGGGTGTAGTTCCGTATAAGGGGTATCGAGTTAGCGATTTTAATGGATCCTAACGAAAAGCTCACGTTTTGCTGTGTCTAAAATGGCCCTAAAAAGATAAGAATGAAATTGCGTGATGATAGATTCACGCAACGAATTATTAGTTTCACAATGTTATTGTTCAAAAAAGCCAGGCGTTTGACATACTAAGTGAGAACTGGTGTCCAGATAATAAAGAATAATTCACCGATAAATATACCAATTAGTGTTTACGGTGTTTTGATCCTAAATCTACGGTACCTACATGTCCAGTAAAATCGAAGAAAGAAACTATGTACTACTTGATTTTGGATGACTTTGGCATGTGCAAATCATACCATAAGATTCACTTGCAAGCTCGTATGAATAAATCCCTTTTAGATGTTCTACGCATTCATATGTTATTACAAAAATAAATGCATTGCTTTCATGCCAGTGCCCAATAATAGATCGCATTTTCTTGCAGAAATAAACCCTCTATTATTTTTCATTGAAATACTAGCAAATCGTTAAGTAAACACTGTCAGTCACTTGGGCTCGTAAGCATAGCAGCAAAATATAGCTAAAGGTATTCATAACGTTACAGGCACTTGCAGTTGCCTACTTGAGTAACGCAGAGCATCCAAGATGACGCAATTTTATGCAGTATATAATTATAGCAATTATATGTAGGTAAGCAGATACCTACCTAAATTTCCTTGAAAGTGACGAGGTTAGATATTTAAAATGACTACAATTGGCGTATATAATAATTGGCTATAACAAAACAATTACCGTTTACAATAGTATGCATATTGCCTATTGCTAACGAGAAAAAAATGCAGTCAATACTCATTCCTTTATTCATTGACCTCCAACTAAAATGGAATGGATAATTACAAGTTATAACCAAACGGTTAAACCAATATTTTATCTCTCATCTACTGCTGGCGATATCTTGTAATGTGTACTATTTCCTGTTATAGTCACCTTGCAGGCCAAATAAACTGACTATACAATTATTGCCTATAATTCTGCATTATTCAAATATTAATTAACATACTAGAACTATCATATATCACAATGCACATATGAGAATGTTGTTATTGCTTCATGCAGTACGTTATTGCAAGAGCAATTGTCTTCGATATTATTGACCAGATGACATTAGTTAATAAAATTTGTTAATGGAGCGTTTAATTTGAACATTCCATTAAACAGCAACCGAATTGCGTGTTATGCGCAATTAACAAATTCTGTCGCGTAATGTTCATATGGTAAATCGTTTATGGCACTGTGGAATTTGCCAGAGGTAATCTAAATGATATCTAGCACATAGTAATAAAAGAAACCCTCACAGTATAGGAAACCGCACTTACAATGGAAGAGATTGAAAGGGTAGGTTAGTAGAACCACCACGCAATTATCTTTCGGCGGAAGGGCCTTCCAAACGTTTGCGCGATTTTTAATTTTTAGGCATTAATATAATTTACATTAGATAACAAGACATCGACGAGGAAATATACACATTTACAGATCGAAACAATGATTGTACAACTCGAGGCCCAAACGTATTCGTAGATTTCTTTTTAATATTAAAAGTAATGGTGATAGTAAGCGTCCATCTGCATAGATGGCTGCTAAAATTTTGCATGTATCTGTTGTACGAGTGTAAAGATTGCACGACACCCTCAACAGTTTTATGGCCTCTTACAGCTAAAGTACGACCGGAGTGTATTTTCAGATTAAATCCATTCTCGTCAGTGTTATATGTATTGTTTCTTCCAATGCTAGTGATATAGGGTTTCACTTGATTAGTAAAATTGTCGCCTTCTAATTTCTAAATTTTACCGTCATTTGCGGTACAATATTATGTATCTTCCAAAGCTAATCTGGCAGTATATAAACGCGCGTCGTAATGTATCAAGAATACCTGGATGTCTCACTTTGAACGGCTCCACTGTTGATGATCCCAGCAACATTGTTCAGACCTTCCCAGATGAATTCTCTAGAGTGTTTGTGTCTGGTTCGCAAGCATTATAGGGACCCCGGCCTCTTGATAGGGATCTCATTAGTGGTAGTTCTTTGGTTGGATCTTTTACAGCACGCGATATCTTAAAAGCATCTAAGAAGTTAAAATTTAATTTTGCTGCTGGTCATGACGGCTTCCCCGCATTTTTTGCACGTGATTGTTGTGTAGTACTATGTGAACCTCTAGCTAGAATATTTAACTTGGCCGTAAGTTCTTCTAGCTTTCCTGACGCTTGGGAGATTAGCAGAATTACACCCGTGTTTACGAAAGGTAATCGTTCAGACTTCCAAATTATAGACCAATAAATATTTTATCCAACTTTGCAAAAATTTTTGAATATCTTCTGTCTCACAGAATTTACGTTACTGTCAAGCCTTACTTATCTTCGCGACAACATGGTTTCATTTCAGGAAGCTCTACTGCAACCAACCTTGCTGAGTTAGCACAGCATATTGCCGAATCCATGGAACGACGTCAACAATTAGATGTATTATACACCAATTTGAGTAAAGCATTTGACACTATCAATCACTCCCTTATGGTATCTAAGCTGAGTAGTTTTGGTTTTCCGCCAAGTGTAACACAATTGATCCGCTCGTATTTAACTGATCGTTCATGCTACGTTCACTACAATGGATATACATCCTTAATATTTTCTGCTTCCTCTGGTGTGTGCCAGGGATCCAATTTGGGTCCCCTTTTGTTTAATATTTATTTGGATGATTTCCTACAGGGGCTGGACTGCAATGTACTGGCTTACACGGGCGATCTTAAGATCTACAATACCATAACCTCCCCGGTAGATTGTCTGTTTCTCCAGAACAGTCTGGATACTATTGTTAGATGGTGCACACAGAATGGAATTTATTTGAATCTGGATAAGTGTGCTGTTGTAAGCTACTCTAGATGTCATAGACTCTACAATCTTCATTATGCTGTGAGTCAGGCTATTGTTCCTAGGCACTCGTCTGTGATGGACCTGGGCGTGCTGTTTGATGCAAATTTGTCGTTTGCAGACCACATATTATCCGTACGAAATTCTGCGATGAAATCCTTAGGATTTCCCATACGATCATGCAGATCATTCAATAATCCTGCCTCGCAGCATTATACTATTCGCTTGTCCGTTCTGGGTTGGAGTATGCCTCCATAATTTGGTATCCTCACTATCTCTATCTGCAAGTACTACTTGAAAGAGTGCAAAAACGATTTTTGAAATACCTGTCCTTCAAAATTGATGGCACTTACCCTGGACGCGATGTTGATTATGCTGGCCTGCTGACGAGACACGGCTTTGTATCGTTATCGGATCGAAGGAAGGAATTTAGCAGCCAATTTCTACTTAAACTGATTAATCACGCTATTGACGCTCCATCCCTTCTCTCCAAAATTAATTTTGTGATACCTCAGTGCGATACCAGGTCCTTCCCTAATTTTAACATCCCGTCATACAAAACTAATGTTCTGCTTAAAGCATCCATTACGCATATGATTAGAAATGCCAATGAATTACTTTGAATTACTTATTTACATTGTCGTCCTATTTTGTTCTTGCATTCTGGTGTCACCGAGCTATTTTTATGTTTATGATTCAGTTGTATCTTTTTCGATGAATTTTAATTTATTACTGCGCTGTATATTATTACTACATATATGTATATGCTAGGTTACATTATTCTCGCATTGTCCTGTAAATGGAATTATTTTCTGTTGGGCAATAAAGATATTATTAGTATTATTATTATTATCTTCTTTAAGTGACAAATCCAAAAATGTCCTGCTCTGAAGGATTTGTGTCCAATCTCCTCTTTAGCTTCTAAAACTCACCGTTGAAGATCCATAGCATGAATTATTTCTCCATCGACCACAGTACCGTTAAATTTTGCAGGAACGTATTCAACTTTTGTTTGACGCTTTCGCGAGAATTCCTCCAGTACTCTGGAGCTCTTGTTTTGCAATCTAGGTCAATATCACTTTCGCCTTCATCAGGAACACGTCATATCTTCATAATTTTCTTCTTCATTTTCCGCTGATTTTTCTACAACTTGCGCATCGTGTGGTTTTACTGACTCGTCAAACTTCACTCACGCTTTCAAAGCCACCCAGAAGCGTTTGACCACTGCACGAAATTTTTGCGAAACCGCCTGACTTGTTACGCAAAACACACTCTTAAACAACAACTATTGACAGTAGACGTCTGAAATGTGAACAGTTGCCACACAGTTATGGTATCTGATGCAATCTCATAACGGGATAAGTTATGATTGTTTGGACAGCTAGGGTTGTAGGGTGTTGATAGCGAAAGTCGGATTGGAATATACTAATAACTCTGAACCGAATAGTATATT
Organism: Trypoxylus dichotomus; assembly: GCA_023509865.1. Lineage (NCBI taxonomy): Eukaryota > Metazoa > Arthropoda > Insecta > Coleoptera > Scarabaeidae > Trypoxylus > Trypoxylus dichotomus. Next base: position 46,532,753 of record CM042081.1, read on the forward strand.
ATACGGCTTCGATTTTGATGATTGCACGTACTTATGCAAGTAATGAGAGAACGGAGCTTCACATTTTGCAAAATCGTTACCGACGCCATCGGGCTTTATAACTCATATCGTAAATTATTTTTTAATACGAATGCCAGCTAGGATCTATCTCCGCATGCATGTACAGTAGGGATTGATAAAATACCAGGATTTAATTGAATCCTGGCAATACTATACGTAATAGTCCAGCAATTATTTCCGCCTCGAATACTGCGGGAAACTCGTTAGCTTAGTTAGCATTATAATATTACGCCGACCGTACATTTGCCCCATATACGGACGAACGTATAAACATATCTTTCCTATATGTACATACACTTACGTATTACACGACTTGTTTATCCTTTGAAGAGAGCCTGTTTCGCACACTCAAACGTATATATGTACACACTACGTAAATGCAAAATTTTCTAGTCTCCAGCAAATGCGGGCAGCGCGAATGTACCTAAACCCTTCTCCAATTTCGTTCCGTGTATGGACATGCTAGTCAGTATTTTTGTGATAAATTACATTAATTTGAAATAGTGCTGTGTAGGCAGTCGTGTAATCCGATGCATTGTATCGCGTTCTGTATTTTGCTTTTTTATGTTCACGCTAAAAGTGAAATAGAATATGATTTCGTTGTCGTGTATGCGAAGTTTTTTTTTTAATTAAAAAGTTATATCAAACTGACATTTACGTAATTTTAAATAATTGAAAATGTAAGCTTGTTAGGTTCTTTTTACGGTTTCAAAGTTATTTTTAATTTTGCTAGGTGTTAAGGACTTTTGTATTTTCTAAATTTTTTTTACTATTATGTATTTTATCTTCTTTGCATTATTATTTTCATTTAGAATATTATTTTATTTTCATTTTTATATTTATTTATTTTCATTCTTATATTTATTTATTTTGCTCTCTTATATCCAATTTTATTTTAATATGTATGTACATTACGCATTGTATATGTATGCAAGTCAGCCATTCGCATTACGCTAGCTAAAACTGCCTAATTAGAAATCATTCACTGCAACGTCGTCGGATATGTAATGGGAGTTTTCTTGAAATTTAAGGTACACAAGCATAGGCAGTCGTCTCCCGCGCGACAGTCGAGGTATTAGCGATCGTGCACTCTCGGTCACCTTTCGTGCCTCGTCGTAACGTGTACAGTAACGTCGTCGTAAGATTATTAGAGATTTCTAAGTTTTTCTAGTTTTGGCGGGAATCGTCGAGGACGTTGTCTATACATTTATTTCTGGCGGGAGTCATTTGGTAACGTCGTCGGACCACATGTATAGATTTTTTTAATAAGTATAAATTCTCGATTTTCTATCATCGTACGTCGAGGCTACTGTGTCCATTGTCGTCTATACATATTTTTAGTCTTCAGTTAAGTTTGTGTCGGAAATTATTTTGGTGAGATTGTCGGCGCGCATGTATAGACATCTTCTACAAGTACGATCACTCCGCTTCTTGCTGACGGTCGTTGCGGCCGCAGCGCCCGTTGTCTTTTGTACGTTTGTTCGGTCCTTGTCGTATCAGGACTTAGAAATTTTTCATTTAGTTGCTCGTCGTAGCGGACGAGTGTCACGGGCCAGTTTTCTTATGTAATGTCGGCATCATCGCTCCGTTTTACTTGTCGGTGCGCAGTTCGCACATTTGCTGGTTACTGGATTTTTCCCTTCTTTGGGGCGCAGTAGTATAGAGCTAAAGATTGCAAATAGCGTAATATTTCAAACGAGAACGCCTGGGTAGCTGTGACATTACTTTTGTATTGAGATCGGCTATTATCGCTACTGTCGCCCTCGACCAGGCGTTCAAGCTCTAAGAGATAGGGTGGGTTCCCCTATAAATGTGAATATAACGAAGGTATTTGGTTCAAGTACAAATACATGCCAATAATACAGGGCCAAGTCCCTTAGGCAAATTTCAAACAAGGAAAGTATATTACGCTCCCGGAAAGGGACATATAAATAAGCATAGCACCGAGGTGCGCTTATAAATTTAAGAAATAAATAGGGTTGGCTCCCCTATAAAAAGGTAGTGGTGCATGCAAACAGATAGAGGCATTAGTACATGCCTCTAACAAAGCTTCAGCGGAAGCATATAAGAGTTTAACCTTTTAAACAGAATTAAGACATAGCGTTGCAACGTACATGCTGAGGCATTACTTTATGTTGCTACCAATGAAAATACATATACAAATGCTAATGTACATTACATGTATAAGAGAGCTCGAATAACTGCAATTATTGCAAATATATATATCTTACGTACATCGTACATGTACATAGGCAGGAGTGAAAACCGTGTACACATTTTATTTTTAAATATATTTTTTTTGCGCATGCGCATTGAGTTTCACTGTACAACCTTTCCTCTAGTAAATAAGCTAACATACTCTACAAGTAAGTATTGGTCAAGTAATTTAGGAAATTACGAGCAGGCTACAGCGGCGTTGTTCTTCAAACCAGGAGAACGTAACACTAGGCGTTTTCCATTATTTTCGTATTTTAACGCTCTATACTTAAAGTATAATTTAATTTAGCATTTTTGAAATTTCAAATACATTTCACCCATTTTAGAAACTTGATCGGAAGCTCAAATATTATCTACAACTTGATTAGGTAATAGAGGAAAGGAGAGAGACAAAATGATTTAAAAAATTGTAGTAATTAAAAATACACTGTAAACAATGGATATGATGCCAAATTAATAGATCGAACTAGTGAACAAATAGTAACTAAATCAAATTTAAAGATAGCCTGCAACACCTATAGTTCATTAGTAAAATTCAATATAGAAATAATAAGGATAATAAAAACATATATCGGCCAAACGAGTAGAAGTTTTGATAAAAGAATACAGGAGCATTTCATGAGCTATGTACATAAAAAGAAAGATCCAATTATATTAACCACACATTCAACAATCACTTTGATATTTTACCTTCCAAAACTAAAGGTTTCGCAGAGGTTTTCCATCATTGTTAAATTTGTTTGTGAAAAGCTAGTGACTGAATTTAGGCGACTAATAAGATCATCATATAATTACAGTACGTATACACGTTACACTTAATTATTGTAAGAGTAGAATTTCGGATTTTAGTATAAATAACGTGTTATTCAGTAGTAAGAGAATATCTGATGAAGCTACAAGTGATAGCGAAACATGTCATATATTACGTTGTGTTAAATTTATTGGAAATATTAGTAAAATTGTTTTACTTCTTCGCCCATGTTCAATATGGATTTACAACAAGTATCGGCCTATTCGATCGAAGAAAAAGCAAGCGTATTATTCGCTGTATGTTTAGCCCCAGTGAATTTTATCTTCTAACATAATGTCACAATAACTCCCATAACGTAACTCAAATTTCCTAGTGTCGATGTTGCCCTCCTTTTCCGCAAATAACTACATTCAGGGTTGAAATGCCTTTAGTTTCGGATGTGGTTGAGCATATCGTGAATCTCTTGTTTTGGACGACGCATCGAAGTTTTTAAAGAGTTCTCCTAATAGGCCATTGGTACTATTATTGTCTCTATCTTTCGCATGAGTTTAATAAATAGTAACATCTCATAGTTCCGAAAGACAGCTGTCACCAGATTTCTTTTGGATTCGATTCGGTTTTTCTTTTCCGTGTGATGACTAGTATTTGAATTGAGGTGTTTCGAATAAAACCTACGTCTAATCTCCCGTTCCCGCGGTGGTGGAATTCGTTTTCATCTTCATGGTTATCGAGGAAGATAAAAGGCTGTCCTATCTGCTGTATCTTGTGGCCGTCCGCCAAAAGTTTAGGGGCTTACCATTTCTTATAGCTAAGATGATTTATGATCAGTGGAGGATCTCGAATGTCCATCATGATGCAAGATAACTTTTTTTATTGAACACACGAGCGATTACTTAAAATTGTATTTATTATTATTTATTTATCGTATGACTACACTTGGTGATAACAATATGAGTGCTGAGCACAAGGCATAAAATATAGAATATAAAACAGGCACATGAAAAAAAGTAAGAAAATATAGCACACATATGGTTAATCTGCAGTGGACGTGGTAGTCTAAAAAAGTCATCCAACCCACCAGAGTACGCTGACGCTCCGCAATCTTGAACAATATGTTCAATGGTCTGGTACTCCCTGTAACACTCGCAGATGGGGTACGGAACTTTATTCCCCTTATGGAGTAAATCTCTGCATAGACCATGCTTCTGCATGAATCTTGTTGGCGGTTTTCCAGATGCGGCAAGGTAGGACAAAACTAACTGACTTACTAAATATATTAAAATGACGGCTTACCTCGGGGGTGATGGCCCGGTTCCACACCAGTCCAGAACTCAGAAGTCTTTGCTGTCTAGATTTAAGCCTGGTGGATGAGGCAGCTCGGATATAGTTATAGAGTTAACCATTGCCCAATATTTTTTGATATTCTCGGACCAAAGCGTCCCGTCTTCTCAGCTTGGGCAGCGGTATGTGGCTAAGTGCGAAGAGCCAATATATGGGAGTAGTTTTTGTACAGCCAGTGATTATTCACAGAGCTTAGTTGGGTATTTAAGCTGTAAGTGTGTAGACTGTTCAGCCAAACAGGTGACCCGTCCTTGACAGAGCTGTAGACAACTCCCAGGGTTGAACATCGGAAGCTTGCAGCTGTTGATCTCCACGCCGTACCACGCAATATCTGAACGATACTGTTCCTTATGCGTACTTTAGCTGTAGTTCTTTACTGGTGTAAACGGTATGTGACAGATCTGTCTAGAGTCACGCTTAAGTACTTCGAGGTTGAGTTGCGCGACACAGGGTGGCCAGCAAACCGCATGACCAGCTTGCGTGTGATCTCTTTGTTATTGAGGTAAAATCATGCACACTCTGTTTTATTTGGATTGTTAGCCTTCATTTTCTGTAATACACCATCACAGTCAATCACGTTGCTCAAAAATCCATCAGTCTTCCCCGCAGTGCTACGACTCACAGCCAGGGCCAAGTTATCTGCATATGTGAATTTAACACTAGGGGTATCACATGTCCGCAAATGTAGAAAAAGTGTTGGGGCAAGGACAGATCCCTGGAGTAGTCCATTATTTAATATTTTTGTGTGACTCTGCGCTTTGTCCCGGAAAGATCCGTCACTGAACATGCTATTCAGCAGCAACCCCAGTCTCCTATACGGAACTACTCTTAAGAACTTAAGAAGCAGCCCTTCTCTCCAGACGGTGTCGTAAGCCGCCGTTAGATCCATAAAGACGGCTGATGTTTTTTTCCGGTTCTAAAAGTCAGCCTTGATATAAGTTGTAAGGTTGAGAACTTAAACCAACGCGACTATGGCCCAGTCTAAAGCTTGCCTGTTTGACTGAGATATGTTCTGAGACCTTATCACCAATTTGGTTTATAATGAGGTGTTGGTGGAGTTTAAAGCAGGTATTTAGTAGGGCAATGGCTCGATAGCTATCGGCGAAATCCACCGGTTTCCCCGACTTCAGAATAAAGGTGATCTGTCTTCCTTTGGTGTGAGATACCTTTCCAGGATGTCAGTGTAAGATCGATCCAGCCAATTCCTGGAGAAACCAGCTGCACTTACCCAGGAGCTCGTAATGGATGCATCTGATTCACTTTAAAAAATTCTAGCACAAAATTTCGCCAACATTAGTGGGTTAATGGCTATGATTAGCTTATTCGATCTTGAGCTGAATAAATATACAATCTGTGATATATTGATAGAAAAACAAATTCGCCACATGTTAATTTTTAGAATATATTCTGATTAAAACATGGCACCTGTTAATAGCACAAAAGGCATTATTGGTTATTTAGACTGCCACTTTTGCTTTTCGAGCTACAACTGCAATTTTAAAGAGATATATTAGAAATGTGAGGGAACCGAACACCCTGTATAACTCAACCTTTTACATAAAGTGAAAATCATTCACGCCATTTGAATTTCCATTTGTCAAACAATTTAACAACAGTTGTTTTTTTGCCGTCCCTTTTACCGTTTCGAAAACGTAATATCGTGTGTGGCCATTTCGAAACTGACAAATGCAATAAAAACGGTTTTATGGTACGGGCATATTAATAATAAGCCGGACAAAAATTTTGACGCACAAAGCTCTGCGATCTGTTTGCGTTTTTTTTTCCCCGAAACGAACGGAGATATCGTACGCTGGCGCTTCCGAAACGTGCAGCGAAACGCGACCGTGTCCATAGAAAAATGTTAACCTACCCAGGGCGACATCTGTGACAGACTCGCAAATAATCCCTCAGGTTCAGAGATTTTGCTGATCTGTCAGGGAGTGGTGGACGCCGAATCTGAATATGTAGGTGATATTTTACGGGCGATTTTTTGCCATTTTTCGACCTCGATCCGGAACAAAATGAACTTTAAATTTATGCATTAAATTCATATCTACTTACGACCTTTTTTCAATGAATTATATCTTCGACGGGGATGCGAAGGCGTTGAAATATCTATCTAATAAAGCGATATCTCAGCACGGACTATTCTTTCAAATATCTACTTTATTTTTCACTCGAATCCGGTAACAACCAATCTATCTTTAGAAATCCTCTTAGCTTAAAATATTTGTACGGCTAAGAGGGGTTTAGCCGTCGTCTGACTCTGCGATTTTATACTTGTGCAGTCAAATTTCAGACCTAGTAAAAGAAACATATTACTATTTGTTGTCATTACTGACCTCGTACATATTTAAATCTATTGTTATTCCATTGAAATTAATATTCATATAATTTGCAAAAAAGAATAACTATCTTCCAAAACATACATCATTTATTTTTCGAGCTATATTCAAATTGAAGAACAATTAGATCTCTTTGTCGCTTTTTAAAAGAATAAAAATTATCAGTAGTATTCCCATTGGCGTTCCTAATTTCCCCTTTTTTGGAAACTACTGATAAAATATGATTTCATAGGTACATTGTTTGCTCTACACAAATTGAAGCTGACTGCCTTTAGTATTACGCAGACGCTTGATGTCAATTAAATATTTGTTAGAACTAAAGTCATTGGATACATCTGATATTTCGTTAAAGATCAACCAGTTACGTCTTCTAGATTTGATTGTATGTTATTGGTAGGAAACAGCATCTCTCGTATTATATGATGCTTTTCGCTACAACGTTGAATTTAACAGTCGTCTCTGTAGGCTTTGAAATCTTGAAGAGACATACGTTCGGATGGATACAAAAGCATGGCGATAGATGCGCTTTTTATTGTTGGCTATAGAAAAGTTTTTCCGCTAGATATAGGCCAATCAGTCATAAGAGGACTAATTTAGACAGTATTCGTTTCTAAAGATTTGAAGATCTGAAAAGTATAATAACAATTGCTAAATTCTTCTCTAATTTTAATATATTAAGTATTTCGCTATGATGGATAATTTTCCTACAATCAAATCATGAAAATCTTCAGTTGCGTATGCATATTTTAGATGACTTCCATTTTTCTTAAAAAAATATAGGGGGTACCCCATTGAAATGTCGTCGAAATTTCGCTCATTTTGGATTTGATTCAAGCTTCACCGAATGTTATCTCCAGTCATACAGAATACGATTCTAAAACCAAAATTGGCACACTATGTCCTTTATACCTTACACACAGGTTCCAGTTCTGAGCCAGTTGTTTGGCTTCAATCCATCCCATACTTTTCTTTTCCAATGTTCTAAACACCTGGAAGGAGCAGCCCCGATACACCTGCTCCTTCCAGGTGTTTCGGGGTCTACCTATTCTGTTTTTTCCCTCTGTTTTGGCTTCAAATATCCTCTTTGTGATTCGATCTTCTTCCATTCTGTGTAGATGTCCAAGCCATCCCAGTTGTCTCTCTTCTATGATTATTTCTATTGGCTTGATATTTAGACTATTAGTGATTGTCGTGTTTCTGATTCTGTCTCTTCTAGTTACTCCTTCTATTCTTTTTAGGAATCTCATTTCCATGGCCGTAACTCTGCTTTTGATTCTATTCGTGGTTATCCATGAGTCACTACCATATGTTATGTCTTTATTTTTTTGGTATTTCTTTTTTATCCAGAAACGAATTTCTCAATATGTTATATATATTTGCGGATTTCCCTATCCCCTCATTTACCTTTTTCTCTATTCTCCCAATGTCTTCATTGATTGTTCCTAAGTAGTTGTAACTTTTAACATGTTCCAATGCTTTTCCCCGATTTTGATGCTATGTTTTCTTTCTTCTGCTGCTATTATCATTGTGTTTGTTTTCCCCGTGTTTATTTCCATGTTTATCTTTGTTAGTTCTTCTTAGCATATCTTCAAGTTTTGCTGTAGTGTCTCTTCCGAGTATGCTATCAGTGCCATATCATCTGCAAACATTAGTTCCTGTACGTTAATTGCATTCATTTTCCAGTTTCCTACTTTCATATTTTTTCCTTTTTGTTTAGCTTTTTTAACAGCGTCGTCTATTAATATAGAGAATAACAATGGGCTCAATACGCATCCCTGTTTTAATCCAATTTGCGATTCGAATTCAGCTGATTCTGCATTGGAAGATCTCACCTTATTCTTACTGCTTTTATACAATGCCTTAATCATCTCTATCATTCCTTTCTCTAAACCTCTCCTTTCCAGGCTCTGCCGTACATCTCTTCTTACCCTATCAAAAGCTTTTTAAAATCTATAAAACATATATGTATTTCCTTTCCTTTCCCTATTAGTTTTTCTTCTAATTGTCTGATTACAAATATTAAGTCCTGGGTGCTTCTTCCTTTTCTAAATCCATGTTGAGTATCTTCTAGTGTTGTTTCCAGTTTCTCTCGGAGTCTTTTTTCTAGTATTCTTGGCAATACTTTTCCTGGGATGCTAGTTAATGTTATTCCTCTATAGTTTGAGCATTCCTTAGAGTTTCCCTTTTTGTATATGGGCATAATCATTCCCATATTCTATTCATAGGCATTTCTTTTTTATTATAATGTTGTTTAAGAGGTCAAGTAGTTCTTCGTTACATCTGTCGCCCATATATTTTATCATTTCAGCTGTGATTCCATCCTCCCCGGCCGCTTTTCCTAGTTTTAGTTTGCTAACTGCTTCTCTGACTTCTTCGTCGCTTATTGGTGTGATACGTTCATCATCGTTTTTCGTTTTATGTTCTTTTTCTCTTATGTATTCGTCTTGTTTTATTTTTGTGAGTTCTTCAAAGTACTGTTTCCATCTTTCCATTATCTCTTTTTCCTCAGTTAGTACATTTCCTTTGCCATCCTTTATATTTTTCAATATCGGCGTCTTCTTCTGTCTCAATTGTTTTATTGTTCCGTAGAATAATTTTTGGTGTTCTCTATAGTTATCTCTCAGTTTTATTCCGAACTCTCTCCAAGAATTTTCTTTGGCCTTCTTGATACTCTCGTTAGTTTCTTTTCTTGCCATTTTGTACATATTGTAATCCTCCTCTTTCCTGGTATGCATATATCTGATCCATTTATTTTTCTTATCTTCGACTTTGAGTTGTATTTCTACTGTCCACCATCTGCTTCTTTTTGTGTACGTATTTGCTATTTTTGTTATTCCACAGCTTTCTTATGTCGCCTTCAGTATGATGTTTTTGAATCTTATCCATTTGTCCTGTATCCCTATCTCGTTTCTAAAAATTTGATTTCTCCAATTATAGAGTATTAAGTATTTTGCTATGATGGAAAATTTTCCTACAAACCAAAATCTTCAGTTGTAAACTTTTATTTTCTGCTGTTGTTGACACTTTTCCTTTAAAGGTTATCCATCTCTCTTCTATGGTCCATTCTGTTTCTTCAATGTCTAGGGAGACATAACCCAACTAGTGGAATATCATCGAGAGATGCAGGGAGTACGATTTTTGTAGAAACCCGTTCATGGTTGCGTTGATTCTCCCATTCCCTCTATCAACTTGTTCATCGGTTGCATTTCGTTTCGTTCTTTTTCCGCTGTTCTTTATCTTTTTCCAGAACCAACTTAATTGAAAGCTCCCCAATGTGTTGTAAAGATGTTTCATAGTTCCGTTAAAAATTTATGTTGCTTCTATCTGTTGCTTTTGTTATATTACAGAATGTACGTATGTAACAACTAATTGTCGTGTAAATGGTTTAACCTTTGGACAGTAAATATTATGATTATAAACTCTCAGAAAATGTATGTTGATCTTCTTATTCTTAAAATAAAGTTTATTCTTTACCACAATGCGTTCCTTTAATTATCCTTATTTAGCAAAGACATGTTCATAGTTACTTAAAACTTAGTAGCAACAGTTTGGGAGCTAATAAGCGAAAGGTATCCAAAATTAGGCAATCTTCATCCACTAAGTATTACAATTTCGCCCAAAGTATAGTCAACATAGGCAAGCCAAATGTGATTTCTAAGAATCTAACAAATGTATCATTGAATGTTCAAGGGAGCTTTAGACTACCTATGTATGCACCTTATTTCTGAATATCCTAGATCTATTATTGCCCGTTCAAGAATTTCGGACGAAATCACGAATTACTTCGAACTTCGATAGAGCAGATTATTTTGCCGGAGCTAATGGTACGGTATAGAAAGCATCTAGCTCGTAACATTTTATTCCGAGTTTCAGTGCGCGAATGCATTCTGGCTTGCTTGGGTTTATGGTTAGATAGATGCCTAGCAGGGGTTCCATCTAATCTACTTTTACATTTTCCTTCGACGTATTAGCATAACAATGCTAGGAAGAAACGTTTCATCTGCACAGCAGCGAAAAGAGTCTTATACGCGGGCCTTATTTACCATCGAGCGTAGGAGGATTTAACGGACACAGGAGAATCGTGTATCTAGAGTATTTACCTTCGATATGTTCGCGCTATCATTACGTATTTGCTTTGTCGTGTAAATGTGAACAAAGCGTGTTATGTTCAAAGCTTCTTAAATAAACTTTGTTGTAAGATTAGAAGAGATGCTTACGGTAAACGTTTCTTGTAGAAGATTTATCTTCAAGTTTAAAAGAATCTTAGCAATATACGAGGGCAATCCCAAAAAAAAAGGTCTCCTATTTTTTGGGGACGTAGAGAAAGTTTTAATACGGTTGTTGGCAATACTGTTGTGAGTGGTGCCTTCTCCGCTACCACATAAGCACGCAGGCGCTTCGCTCGGATGCTCAGTTTTGGCTTGGTAGCCATTCGAAATGGAGCTCCCGATAAGCGTTACCGCCAAGTGCGAAGTGCGCGCAGTTATTCGATTTTTGAACGCAAAAGGGGTTAAACCGGTTGAAATTCATTGCCTATTGACGGAAGTGTATGGACAATCGTGCGTGGATGTCAAAAACGTTCGCAAATGGTGTAGAGAGTTTACAGCCGGTCGTATTGAAATTCATGACGAAGAAAGGACCGGGAGGCCGTCAATTGCCGACGAGACAATCGCGAAAGTTGAGGAACTCATGCGTAAAGATCGAAGGATCACTCTGGATGCTCTCTGCATTTTGGCTCCTGACGTTTCCAGAAGCACCATCCACAGGATTTTAACGGAGAAGTTGCAATATCGGAGGGTGTGTGCAAGATTAATTAAATGAAATTAAAATAAATCAAATTAAATTAAATTGGTGATAAAATGTTGACAAATGTTAGGGGGAAGAGATCTGACGAAGAAAGACTGCATCAATAATAAATCTAAATGGGTCAGCGTGGGTGTCACAAAGATCAGAGATGCTATTGAAGTTAGTACACATCAGGTGCACTAGGGACCTTATAACTTAAGTCAACAGAACTTGTAACTCAGCTTTTAAGTAGAAAATATAAATATACTTAATGTATTACGTCCAGGGTTCTATTCATCAAACAAATAACCGAAGAAAAGGTGAAAACTCCAGCAACAGATTCATGCACTTACCTTAGTAACAGAGTGTGCTATGTTCACTACAATGGCTTTACATCAAAGTCATTTGCTGTTACTACTGGAGCTCCACAGGGGTCAATTTTGAGACCCTTATTGTTTAACATTTACATAAATGACATTCTTTCACTTTCTATAACCTATTGACTTATGCCGATGACTTGAGATCTTTCATACTGTCACTTCTGAACGGGACTGTATGTTTCTACAAGTGAACTTGAACGTGTCTGTCTAACTCTGCGGAATTACAGAAATTTCGCTCATATTTATACGCAGCAGGTACTTCCCCTACACATCCAGCAGTTGTGATATTGACAAAATAATGTCCTTGCATTCAGAAATGTAATCATTCTTAATTTCCAACTCATACTATTGGTAAATGTTTATAGGGAAATTGGAAAATCATACGGAACTAAAGAAATTTCGCCGAGTATATCTCAAGATACAATTCACATCTTCTAAGCTTGATTCAGAGTGATCCGACAAACGCATAATACACTTTTATATGTAAGAATGTCGTACTATATGCTTACTTTATTTGCTTGTATTATGCGAACAGCATTCGCAAATTTCTACCACGTTTATCACCCGTGAACGTAGGAATAAAACATGCCCCGTAACTAAACGTAAAGTACTCAAGAATATGAATATACTTGCTATGGTTATTTGAACATGCACTGCAACGCCCCGTTACAGATCTCGCGTGGCATGCGCTGCATAAAGATAGCATAGCACTGAATTTGTTCGGCGCATACCTTGAAAGGTATTTGTATATATGATGCATCCAGAAGAAGTACCATCCGAACGCCTTTGTACACAGAATAATACTCGTATCTACATCATTCCGAAGCGAAATTTCTGATACCCCAAATAATATACATATTTAGTTAACTATTTAACTTTCGTCCAAACGTATTCAACCGGCTACTTAATAACGTCGATGCATCTAAATGATGAATGGCATTTCACCCAGGGCAAATATGCATGCGGTATGCATATTATCATAAACTATCACGGACTCGCAAATCCTAGTAGGTACAGATTGGATGTACGCATAACGTTCAAAATAAATAAATTAAATTATCTATCAACGAGTCTGTCGAAATTGTAATTACACAGACACAACTTCGATAAACAATTCATTTATTTAATAGACAACGTAAATCTATTATTTAGAAAGAGTAGGAGATAATGTAACATGCGAAAGGGAGGATAATAATTTAAACATGAAATGTCAGAGCTGCATTGGCAATTAGAGTACGTAGATCAGTTTCATCCGTGATTGAAATATTAATGCTCACTAGAATTCCTAACATAATAATGCTGCTAAATACCGCTACTAATGGTTATTGTTGAAATCATTCGCGAGAAGGACAATGTGGGGAGACAAAAGCACACGAACATGTTTCCGCCCACCCGGCATCGTCAGCGATTTTTAACTCAACACATTGTAATTCTCTTACGGTGACTATCGCCGTATCTAAACAGCCAGAGTGAGCATTCTTTGGCCATGAATGATTCCACCAATACCATGAGTGGTTGCATATAGCTGCATTATTGTGTTAGGCATTGTTTTTGTAGGCATTTTAGATGTGTCTTTTCTCACTGGAATGTGGAATAGTAAGCATGTAAAAGATGTATTAATTTTGTATTATCTTGATAAAATTACAATTTCCTTGCAATTAACCAATGTAATTAGGTTACTGTAGAAATATCGGTCTAGGAAGGATTTGAAATCACGACCTCTGCGTTACCGGTGCACGGTGCTGCCATTACACCAAGAGATCTTTTGAGTTTAAATCGCTTTTAATACCTAGATCCTAGATGTCACGATGTCTGCATGTCTAAATTCGTTTCTTTCAGGCATATTGAAATAATATCACTAAATGTCACCAATGTAAATACTAAAAATGAAAGGGCGAAAGTAGCGATGTGAAAAATAAACAGAAAAATTACATTTTGTTTACACTAGGCGTTTCATTGGTAACTGTGGCGTGAGTCATTATTTTTAACCTTTTCGTAGATGTCGACAAGATACTTCTTAAACAACGAGACAGCTTATGTACCGCTAAGGTTATCGCACTCGTGCAAAAGTTAGAGGATGCTCAATACTTCTGACCAAAGCTGTATTTAGCTACACATTTAAAACGAAGAGAATAACTGTGTCAAAATCAAACTCCTGTGAGATCCAAGAACGAAATAGGAAGTGTGCAAACGGGTATAGCATATTATAAATTCACTATATAAGTATATTTTGCTTCCACATCGTACTAAATAATCCAAGAAAATATATAGAGCGTCGCTGTTTAGGGAGAACCAGACGACAATGTAAATTGACAATTAAACACATGTGATACACCAATGAAAATTACGACGATAAATAATGTTTCTGCATATACAAAACCATTCCCATCAAACCTATTGCCTCTATATAGGCGTTCAGCTTGAGGTTATATTTCGATGTAAATTACAAATTACGCATTCCTCTACGGGGTTCCGTACCTTCTCTCGTTCTCGTTCCGAACGGCAAAGGGAGACGCGTGCGATCAAGAGTACTTTTGTATTTATCTTGTTAGGAAAGCACACTGGGACAGATTCAGTGGTGGTTGTAATTAATGCTGTGGCGGAGCTCGATTCTTTGTGTAGATTTATTATGCCGAAGGCGGGCTTGATTAATCGAAGTCGCTTGTGTTTGCCATTATTTGGTCGTGGCTGATTGATTTGGGGGTTCCATGCCCATGAATTTTATTAGGCCAAACGCTTGACATAATTTATACTACATAGATCGGTCTGTCGAGGAGGCGTCGTGATTTGTGAAATATTGTGAGTTGGTTTACCATCTTGTTGTCTCTTGGGGAACAAGAAGGAAAAAAAAGGGAAATTATGCGTGTTGTACGGTGTGATACCATCTCTTTTAATAAACTCTGCAATAAAAATATTAGCAAGAAAGTATCTTCGGTTTACCATCAACCAGGGCGAAAAAGTGCCATAACATTTTTATGCTATATCTCCTTTGATATATGTATTTTTTATATTGTTACAAACGTTAGATTTACGTATTAGACGTATATATTAAATTATTGTATATTTATATATACAGTGAAATCTCCCTTGAACGGACACCAACGGTACCAACTGAAGATGTCCGTTCAGGAGAGGTGTCCGCTGTAGATACAACAAAAATCGTGTTTTAACGAAAAATGAATATATTAAAGAAACTGTTTTAAAATAACTTTAAACTTAAGAAAAAAAAGTTTATTTCCTTTAGATATATACATACAAAGTATAATATATATATTTACATAGGTGTAGAATGTAATTCAAAATAATGAAATGAATAGTCACTTTAAGGACGCAAAAATTCATATGTTGTTGTTTGTCTTCTCTTTTTCTTTAAAACGGCGTTTTGAAATCGTATTTCTAATTTAGAAAGAAGCTCCAAAGACTCTGTATCTCCGTGATTTTCGACAAAACTTTTGAGCTGCTTGGTTAGGGTAATAGCTTTACCATAATTTGGGATAGCTTCTGTTGGCACTGGAACCTCATCGACATCAGAATCTTCCGAAAGTTCTTGTATTTCAACTGGATTTGCAATTTCTTGTTCTGAATCTGGATCTTCAACATACAAATCTTCATCTACGTTCAAAATATCATTAAGGTTTTCATTATCCGTCAATTTCAATATATTCTTATTTTTAAGGATATCTGAAAGTATACTAAGAGGCAAATCATCTTCTAGGTCAGACGTATCACCCTCAGTTAACTGGTCTTCACTTTGCATATATACATGATTAAATCCTGCTTTGCGGAAGCAATGTCGAACTGTCTCTTTGGTTACTTGGCCCTAAGCGGTTTTTGCCAAATAAACTGCATCCAGTGGTACAATTTTCTTTATTAACTCAAAAGCTGTACCAGCAGTTTCAATGTTTAGTAGCAGATGTTTGAGTATTAGACTTCGGTAATAAGTTTTAAAATTCTTTATAATCGCCTGGTCAAGTGATTGACAAGCTGATGTACAATTAGGGGGTGAAAATAAAATTTTTATATTATTTAAGCGAACGTCTTTCGGATGAGATCCCGCATTGTCTAAAAATAACAAAATGTTTCTTTTTTCTTTAGCCATTTTCCAATCGAGATGTTGCAACCACTCTGTCATAATTTGTCCTGTCATCCAAGCTTTCTCATTGTATTTCCAAGTTACAGGCAGGTTATTTATATTAAGGCTTTTAAAAGCTCTGCGTTTAACTGTCCTGCCAATGACTAGGAGTTTTTCTTTTTCACCCGCCATATTTGCACAATGCAAAATTGTAAACCTCTCTTTGGGATACTTACCCCCAACACATTTCTCCTTCTTTAATGTGAGCGTTTTGTCGGGTAGAGCCCTAAAATACAGGCCTGTCTCATCGGCATTATAGATGTCTCTCGGCGAAAAACCCTTAATCAAAGAAGGACAAACGATGAAACATCTTCAGCATTAACCGAAGCTCCTTCTCCCGAAATCGCTTTAAAACCTATATTGTGGCGGATTCTAAATTTATTGAGCCAACCAGAAGAAGCACTGAATGTAGAATGTGCCAAAGAAGCGGCTATTTCTCTTTATTTTATTTTTTGTCCGGTTAAGAGAACATTTTCTCGTGTGCGCGTCCGTCCAAGAAGGAGTTAATGCAATGGAAATTATATGAGAGCCGGTCGGGACCATGAGAAACTGTCCGTTTAAGGGAGGTGTCCGTGTAAGAGGGTTGTCCGCGAAGGAGAATTTCACTGTATATATATTATACAGCACCATGTATTAGTATTACTAAATTCAACCATTATTCATTGTATTTATCATAATGTTTGCTTCTCCCAATAATTTAACAGTTTCTGTATTTAAATTTTGATTATTAAATCTTTGTTTTGATAACTTGCTGATGACGTATACCATATGACACATACACCTCAATTTAAACGTTACATTAGTTATTAAGATAACTGACAGTATAAAATCTTTAACAATTTTAAAATCTTAGTCAGTAAGAAGAATTCTGCTTGAGCACATTGTAAAGCCACATTGTGTATTTTAGTAAATAAATTGTTAGTTGTTGTGTTAGTAACATCCATTCTCTTTCTTTGAACATAACAATATTTGGAACCAGTCATTATGACCTTGTAAAACGTCAACATAACTAAAATTTTTAATAACAAAACGGCAAAAGGTTACCGATACAACCCCAAAAAAAATGAGAAAGAAACAAAAGAGTGAGTTGGTAGAAACCTTCCTTTCGAAAATCTGCCCTAAACATTGAGCCAAACTCAAGTTAAGAGGAAACTAACTTTAAAGGAACTGCTTATGTACAACTGCCTTAAACCTCACTATACGGTGTTTAGGAGTTTTTTAAAAAATTGAATTAAAAAAATGGAAAATAAAGGGATCAATTGTCCACCTGAAACTTGTGGTTGTTGATTTCAGTCGGGGGCACAATTCTCTTTTGACCTTGTTGCTCTTTGTACCAAAGAACACCCAGAAGCACAAGGCACTCCCAGAATTTTCCCTTCTATCTCAAACAGGACATGCTGCTGACGATATTCCATGACACCTAGTGACCCCTGTAAGCACCTAGTTACCCCGGTTAACAGTATATTCGTATCGTTATTCATTTATCATTGTTACAATTTTTTCTGCTGAAATTTGGTAGTTGACACTTTCAGGTTACGATAAAGACAAATTCCATATAATTTTGTTTACAATTATTAGCTTACCGTCAATTTTAAATGAAAAAATTACCATTTTCGACATATTTTGCTTTTTTATTTTCATAAAGGCAATCAAGTTTATAGCGTTTACTCGCACGTGTTAGAAATTGGTTTACAAAATCTCGTGTTGGAGATTTTTCGTTTAAAGACGGCTAACGTTCTGGTCGACACTTTGAACTTGATGACGGCAAAATGAAAGTCATAATTGAATTCAATCGTCATATAACTGCGAGAGATTGCAAAAATATTAATTGCGTTACACATAATCGGAAATCACGTAAGATGTGTTGGATTCGTTAAGAAGGTGGATATTTGGCTTCTGCATAAATTAAACGAAATTCACGTAAGCCGACGATTCAGTATTTGCGATATGCATTTGAAACCTAATGCAATCGACTTTTTTTTTAAACGAATTATCACTGGAGATGAAAAATTGTTTGCAGTAAGTTTACTCGAAAAAGGTCATGGTTCAAGCATCATGAACCAGCATTAACCATATCGAAAGCTGAATTGCATCAGAAGCCAAGTAGTTAAACAAAAGAATCCAGAATTTGCAAATCGTAAAAGAATCATGCGCCACCACGACAATGCAAGGCCTCATATTCTTTGCCGACTCGTGCCAAATTACTGGAGCTTGCTTGGGAAGTGATGTCGCATTCTCCACATATCCCCGACTTGGCAACATCCGATTATCATTTATTTATACAAAACTTTTTAAATGGTAAAATTTCTCAATGATCACGATGAAATCAAATCGGACTTTGTTGAGTTTTTTGCCGATAAGGACCAGAAGTTTTATGTGCGCGGAATCATGAAGTTACCAAAAAGATCACAAAAATTATCAGAATGGTTGTATTTCACACCAAAAACCGAAATTAGTTTCTCGCCAACCTCTTACGGAAAACAGAATAACACATGGGCTGAAAAGTCCCGGGCTTAACAAAGAAAACACGGTTTTTTTGGTTCAAAATTAGCTTTATTCATCAACGTAATCTCCATCAAGAGCAACGCAATCACTCCAGCGCCGCTCTAACATTTCAATACCACTTTTGTAGAACGATTTATTTTTTGCCTCAAAATAGGTCCCAGTTTCAGCAATAACCTCTTCATTGGTGCGAAATTTCTTACCGGCGAGCATTTTTTTGAGGTCTGCGAACAGCCAGTAGCCGCTGGGAGCCAAATCTGGCGAATACGGTGGATGTGGGAGCAATTCGAAGTTCAATTCATGTAGTTTTGCCATTGTTTTGATTGACTTGTGACACGGTGCGTTGTCTTGATGAAACAATATTTTTTTCTTTGCCATATGCGGTCGTTCCTTTGCAATTTCGGCCTTCAAACACTCCAATAACGCTATATAATATTCACTGTTGATTGTGTTTCCTTTCTCAAGATAGTCGATGAATATTACAATACGCACATCCCAAAATACCGAGGCTGTAACCTTTCCAGCCGATTGTTGTGCTTTCGGGGGCTTTGGACGAGGTTCACCAGTTGCTGTCCAGTCAGATGACGATCGTTTTGATTCCGGAGTGAAGTGATGGATCAATGTTTCATCCATTGTCATATATCGACGCAAAAATTCCGGTTTGTTACGTTTAAACATGGCCAAATACTGCTCAGAATCATCAACACGTTCTTGTTTTTGGTCAACAGTGAACAAACGCGGCACCCACTTTGAACAGAGCTTTCTCATAGTCAAATGCTCATGCAATATAAAGCCAATACGTTCTTTTGATATCTTTACGATGTCAACTAACTCACGCAACTTCACTTTTCGATCATTCAAAACGATTTTATGATTTTTTTTGATGTTTTCTGGTGTTACCGCCTCATTTGGACGTCCACTGCGTTCTGCATCATCGGTGTCTCTACGACCATGTTTGAAGTCAGCAAACCAACGTTTTATTGTTGTTTCTGATGGAGCCGAGCCCCATAATAATTTTCAAGCCATTGCTTCGCTTGAGCGGTATTTTTTCCCATCAAGAAGCAGTGTAAAATTAAAACACGAACTTGTTTTTGATCCATTGTTTTGAAAATAACAAAAGTAGCGTGACTCTTAGCACAATAACTGACAAACTAATGAATAGAATATCATGAAATTTTAACAGCTGTCTTTTGAAGGTTACTACTAACTGAGGGAAATGTGACTGCAATAAAATTAGCGTCATCTATGTATTAGACCCGGGACTTTTCAGCCCATGTGTTAACTTATTCCTAATATACATATTCATGATTTACATGGTTTTCTGTAGCAAAGTATTGAAATACGGCATTATGTATGAAATAAAATATCTTGTAAATGACCGCTACGGCTTTGCTGGCACACGCGTTTTCTTTTGACAAAATTTGCAATAGCACCCAAGTATATATGTGGGAGTATTTCATTGATACAGCGTCTAATTTCGGCCTTCGGTGATCGCGGGTTTCTTGGCATAAACCTGTGACTTCAGATAACCCCACAGCCAGAAGTCTAAAGGCATTAAAATGCACCAGTTTTGCCGATTAATGAAATTATCGAGCTGAACATGGGCCTCATCACTAATGAGGACAAAAATGATGTTGCCCTCAAAATCGGCATTCGCTTTTGTTTGCTCAAGGATCGAATTGGTGAATTCTCTTCGCTGTGCATGGTCTTCTGGCAGAAGCTATTGAGTCAATTGGACTTTGTAAGTGTGGAGATGCAAATCTTTAGTTAGAATACACTGAAGAGTGGCTGTCATAATGTCCAATTCTTGTGCACGATGATGAATGGACGTTTCTAGATATTCCATCATCTCCCATCTGTCAACTTTCGATCTGCCACGTCATAATACGTGCCATTATAATTGTCAAAAATGGTGTGCAATTTCGCGCTCTTATTGAAACCCCCTGTATAGCCAACATTTCACGCCTTAATTAGTGCTTTATCGGAGTTCCTTGTATAGATAAAATGTTCCTTCCTCGAGTTCCTTCTTAAGGCATTATTTTGTCTTTAAAGAATTAAACATGCGTAGGCGTCCTTAAAGGAATAGCACTTTAACAACGCGTTCTATTGCAAATTATGCTTGAGAAGACGTTAAATTGAATTTATTACAGAGGTAGGTCTACGTGCGCCAAACCTACGCATCCCGAACTATTTGTATTCACGAAGAACGTTAGGTATTTAAACCATTGGACAACTTTTTATATTTTTACGACTAATAGAAATTTAAATGAATCTCCGGCATACATACATGCATGCAATGATGAACTATTGCCTCGGTGAGCTTAAGTATGTGTATACATACATATTATCAACCCAACGGGTCTTTACGCACACATTAACGGATTTGCGTTGTGATAATACTCATATGTCATTTAATCTAACGCATATAGATCTTGTTTGATAAAGTGAGATAAAAAGACATCTAAAAACATAAACTTTTAGTTTGTTAGAAGTTTGATATATGAAAAATACACCGTATGCGTGTAAATTACTATTGGTCAGTTGTATTTTGCATTTTAACGTCTTTAAGTTTGCAGTTATTTGTCGTATTTGTATCAGTTAACTTTTTGTATTACCGAACATTTAAGAAAATTATTCTCCTACTCTGATTACGTTAATGTAATCATTTGGTCGAATTCACTAAACTGTCTATAACAGAAACGTCACGTAAATCTCCGGAATTAGCTACGATAATATCAGTATATACCATTGCAGCCATGTTTATAATATATCCCAAGTAGGCTGCTCGATTTTGTCAGCATGGCATTGGCGGAAAATATGTGCAAACACGTGCAGACATGAGAGAATAAAGGAAAGTAAAAATAAATGGAAGGTCCTCGTAGAACGGATGCAGGTGACGCGGTTTCCAGCCAGAGCGAGATTTTATAGATGTATAAGAAGAAGAAGTGTAAGCAGACCAAGTAAAAGATAGGTATCGTAACAGGCAAGGGCATAAAACCTGAAGTGAAGAAGAGGAATAAGAACTTAGCTTGTTACTGAAACTCCTAATATGAATTTTGTTTGGGATAAGCTATTTGAATGATCTGACAAATGTCCAAATCACAAAATGAAAATGTTTAAGTGAATGAAACATGTTTATTTATAACAAACTTCTTCTGGTAGAGGAAGAAACGTTTTGTAGGATCTTATCGTTAATTTTTTCAACAATTCTGATTCGAAGGTCTGCAAGATCGGATATCGATACCCGATAAGTCAACTTCTTTGAGAAAGGCAATAAAATGAAATTGCAGTGGGTAATATCAGCAGGTCTTATTGGAAATTAATGTTCTGTGTTTAAAATTTCAATCGACTTTGATGAAAATTACTGTAGCATATTCATTGTTCCACCTGCTATGTGTGCTCTAGTTCCGCCTTACTGAAAGTAACCCTGTCTTATTTCTTCTTCATTAAGCTATTCCATAAATGGCATACCAATTACTTGTCGATACTTTTCTCCTGTTAGTGCACCGTTAAAAGAAAGTAGGGCCAATAATTCTCCTTCGACTCATCGCACATCGTGCACTAATTTTCTGAGGATGAAGTGAGGCTTCAACATAAATATCATGTGGTTTGTCAATAGTCCACATCCTCATATTTTGTGAATTACCATATCCATTCAGATAAAACCATGATTTGTCGGAAAAAATGGTTATGTCAAGAAGGTCAAGCGACATGGAAATAAATGTAAGGTCTTTTGCAAAATCGTATGGCAGGTGCCAATTGACATACCCACTCGTTCTGATAATACTTTATAATTTCTTTCAAATTGTCAACTAGCCCTTTCATACGCCTCTTCGGTCGACCAGTGCCTCATTTCTGTTTAACACTCCCTGTCTTTCTGAAAATCTTGCCGCAATAATAAAGAGTGTGCTAAAAGCCATCGTAATCAAAGACGGAGTTGGGAAACTTATTTCTAAATTCTTCTAAGTGATGTTCAAGAGAATATTGTCATTGTCTGTCAAGCTTCCGTTTCGAAAATAATATTCAGCCAGGAATGATTTGTGTTGTATAGTGAAAAACCGCTTTAAATCAATTTTAAATTACTACACAGTTTTAACAAGTTCCTGTCGTCTATGGATCTGAACGAATACTCTGTCAAAGTGACAACTAATGCAACTGAAAATAGTACAAGTTACGACAAAAGTTTTTATTGGAATGAACTACGAGGGCAATCCCAAAAAAAGGTCTCCTTTATGTTTAGGTATTCAAAGAACCGTTTATTTTCTATAATTGCTACATAACTTTAAAGATTGAAGAATGCTTTATTTTTCAACATAATCGCCATTTCGGTCGATGCATTTTTGTAGATGCTGTGGCAGTTTTACAATGCCCATGTCATACCAGCTTGCCGCCATGCCCTTCAGGAAGCGTTCAACCTCATCTTTCATCTCATCATCGGAGCAGAACCGCCGTCCAACTTAGGGAACAGGTGGAAATCGCTGGGTGTCAAGTCCGGACTGTAGGGTGGGTGTGTGATGACGTTCCAACCAAAATTTTGCAGGAGATCGACGGTTTGACGGGCGTTATCGTGGAGAATGCTTACACCCTTGCTCAACATCCCTCTTCCTCTGAATTGCCCTTCCGAGTTTCCTCAGTGTTTCACAGTACCTGTCAGCGTTGACTGTTGTCCCAACAGGCAGAAAGTCGACCAACAGTACCCCCTTCCTGTCCCAAGTTGCCATGACTTTACCGACGGATTGTGTTTGCTTGAATTTTCGTGGCTTGGGCGAAGAGGGATGCCGCCGCTCGCGTGACTGCTGTTTTGTCTCAGGTGTAAAGCGGAATGCCCAAGTTTCGTCACCCGTGACAATCGAGTCCAAGAAGTTGTCCTTTTCGTCTCCATTGCGGCGAAGAAATTCACGGGAAGAATCAACCGCAAACTCTCTACACCACTTGCGAACGTTTTTGACATCCATGCACGACTGTCCATACACTTCCGTCAGTAGGTGGTGAATTTCAACCGGTTTAATCCGTTTTGCGTTCAAAAATCGAATAACTGCGCGCACTTCGCACTTGGCGGTAACGTTTATCGGCAGCTCCATTTCGAATGGCTACCAAGCCAAGACTCAGCATCCGAGCGAAGCGCCTGCGTGCTTATGTGGTAGCGGAGAAGGCACCACTCACAACAGTGTTGCCAACAACCGTATTAAAACTTTCTCTACGTCCCCAAAAAGTAGGAGATCTTTTTTTTGGGATTGCCTTCGTACTAGAACTAAAATTTATTTGAACGCTTTTTATATAATTTTGATAGTATGCGATTACTAGCAACATTTAGTAATTAAGGACGTGTAGGTGGTAACATATTTTAATTTAAAGTATTATGATTATCTTAAAATAAATACACTTAAAAAGTAATATGGAAAGTGGAACCTGTAATAGCTTTTGAGGTGGTGAAGAGCAACCATTAATTCGATGTTCGCTGTTCAGTAAAGCAACGCTTCATTAAATAGTCTGCGGTTTCGCCTTGTTTGAGCGAACCGCAAATATAAAATACCTTCGGCTTAGCTGCTGATATATGTACTTATAATTTATAAAATACCTTACTTTATTACCCAATATTCGAATTTTAGAAGATGAAATTCGAAAGCAGTATAATTTTATGTTCATACACAAGTAAGCGTTTTACGAAAAAAAAATAAATAAAAATAAACAAACATGAACATAAACAAAAATACTTTCGCCGGGTATTTTCGAACGAAAGAAATAAAAGTGGATGCATGTGAAACACAAACCGTTTATACCGCGTGCACGTAGTACAGGTAAATACGTTTGTTATCTCAGGATAATTGAAATTTTGTTTCGAACGTAATTGATGTCGATGTGCTATCCATCCAAAATGGAATTATCTCATCCAAAATAATGCAATCGCCGTAAGACACATTTAGAATGCGTCTTTCGCAATAATTGTGGACGAATGCGTTTTACACGCGGCTTAGACCTGTCAAATTAGTCGACTGATTTATGTTTATAAGGTCGTTATGTGTTCCGATGATGGAGGTTTTTATTGGTTCCAGTTCTGCAGCGAGGCGAATTCCGACCGTCGATAAAACACATTGGGCTGTTGTTGATAACCTCTCAGTTGAAGCGGAAAAGCGAAATCGGATATTCGACCTACAGAGATCTACTATACATATACATATATATATATATATATAGATGTATGGCGGACATTCTGCTGAAATCAACGTAAAATA
The DNA here is from genome assembly GCA_023509865.1 of Trypoxylus dichotomus. Taxonomy (NCBI): domain Eukaryota; kingdom Metazoa; phylum Arthropoda; class Insecta; order Coleoptera; family Scarabaeidae; genus Trypoxylus; species Trypoxylus dichotomus. The sequence continues at coordinate 46,557,499 of CM042081.1, forward strand.
AAGTCGACCGTCTCTATAGCTCCTGTTGTCGCATATCTATATACCCCACGTTATACAGTTAATTGTAAAAGTATCTGCCACCACCTCTTTCAGAGTAATGGGGAAAGTAGCGCAACCATTCATACGAGGAGAGGTCCAGAAGTTCGTGGAATGAAAGGGTTTTGAATAAAATAAAACAATAAATCTATTTTTCCTTTTCAATATAATCACCCTTAAGCACAATATATTTATAAGATTTATGAATTAATTTTTGTAAACCGTCATAAAGATATTTTTTATCTTTCGCCTCAAAATGGGCAAAAATTGCCTCATTTACCCCATTGTCGTCGGAAAACTTTCTTCCACGTAAGTTTCTTTTTAAATTGGGGAACAAATAAAAATCACTAGGTGCCAGGTCTGGACTGTAGGGTGGATAAAAACCAAATACCAAAAAAAATAAAGACAGAGGTGTATGAAAGAGTAGTCAGACCAACATTAACATATGGTAGTGAGTCATGGATAACCACGAATAGAATCAAAAGCAGAGTTACGGCCATGGAAATGAGATTCCTAAGAAGAATAGAAGGTGTAACTAGAAGAGACAGAATCAGAAACACGACAATCACTAATAGTCTGGGTATCAAACCAGTAGAAGTGGTCATAGAAGAGAGACAACTGGGATGGCTTGGACATCTACACAGAATGGAAGAAGATCGAATCACAAAGAGGATATTTGAAGCCAAAACAGAGGGCAAAAACAGAATAGGTAGACCCCGAAACACCTGGAAGGAGCAGGTGTATAGAACATTGGAAAAGAGAAGTATGGGATGGATTGAAGCCAAACAACTGACTCAGAACAGGAACCTGTGGAAGATAAAAATAAGAAAATAAATAGTTCGACACCGCAAGATATAAAGGACATCCAATTAAAAAAAAAATATGATATACAGCTTCTTAGCTATAGGTTGCAGTAGTAATTGCATGAAATGAAATCGCCTCACAAAATTTGATATCCTCAGGGATATATTTTTTTTTTTGGTAATTCCAGTCTTGCACTCTGAATTCATGGTGCTGTATGTAGAAAATTTGAATTACCACACCCAGGCCAAATAATTTTACATGAACCTGTACAGTTTCGGCTACGTTCGATCGGGGTTATTCTATCCCTTTATCTTTCGTGTACGCAAGTAGTAGGTATCCGTGCGAATAGAGCAAGAAAGAGAGCGAGAGAAACAGTGCTATACATGCACACAAATAAGCGCAAATAGATCGAACAAGAAAGACGATCCTCGGTACAGATATTTCTCGTACCCGAGATCGGCCAGCCGATTATTCGTAAATCAAGCGTGCGTGGAAAGTAGGAGGAAGGGACCGGCTTCGACCGATGGACGGTCACCGCAGAACATTCCTGGAATTTAACGTTTACAGCGGCGGTAACGGCGCGGTCTTCTCGGACCGCGCGAGATTCAGATTATTGATAATAAGATATCATCTATTACGATCGTTGTGTTTGTCGATCCCGGTCCAGATGGTTTGGCAGCGCCGGCCGAAGAAAAATAAGAGGGAAATAATGCCGGGGAATATGTCGTCAGCATAAACGCGTTCGTTCCATTTTTGTTACCTTCCTTCTTCCCTGTATCCGTTGCTTTATTTGTCCGCCTATTCTCGAAAATGCAGCGATTACTCTGGTACGAAAATGCTCCGATAGATAGTAAACGGAAGCTATTAAATTATTTCATGTGGAGATATGAGCTGTATGGGAAGTATATCACCTAAGTTTAGGATCGTATACCGAAAAACAGCAAGATGACATAGGATTAGTATGGACAGTCTGATAATTAAACAATGAAATTTTAATTTAAATCTTAGCACACTTAGTGTCATGACTTAAATGGTAGCCGCGTCAGAAACCCACAGGTTTCCTCTTTTATACACACTGAAGTCCGAGCAAATCAGATGATAGCCTATAAAATAACACATGAGCTGAAAAGTCCGTGGCCTAACACATAGATGACGCTCTCAGTTAGTACTAACCTTCAAAAGACAGCTGTTAAAATTTCATGATATTCTATTCATTAGTTTGTGAGTTATTGTGCTAAGAGTCACGCTACTTTTGTTATTTTCAAAACAATGGATCAAAAACAATTTCGTGTTTTAATTTTACACTGCTTCTTGATGGGAGAAAATACCGTTCAAGCGAAGTAATGGCTTGAAAAGTGTTATGGGGACTCCGCTCCATCAGAAACAACAATATAACGTTGGTTTGCTAACTTCAAACGTGGTCGTAGAGACACCGATGATGCAGAACGCATTGGACGTCCAAATGAGGCGGTAACACCAGAAAACATCAAAAAAATCCACAAAATCGTTTTGAATGATCGAAAAGTGAAGTTGCGTGAGTTAGCTGACATCGTAAAGATATCAAAAGAACGTATTGGCTTTATATTGCATGAGCATTTCACTATGAGAAAGCTCTGTTCAAAGTGGGTGCCGCGTTTGCTCACTGTTGACCAAAAACAAGAACGTGTTGATGATTCTGAGCAGTGTTTGGCCATGTTTAAACGTAACAAACCGGAATTTTTGCGTCGATATGTGACAATGGATGAAACATGGATCCATCACTTCACTCCGGAATCAAAACGATCGTCATCTGAGTCGACAGCAACTGGTGAACCTCGTCCAAAGCGCCCGAAAGCACAACAATCGGCTGGAAAGGTTATGGCCTCGGTATTTTGGGATGTGCGTGGTGTAATATTCATCGACTATCTTGAGAAAGGAAATACCATCAACAGTGAATATTATATAGCGTTATTGGAGCGTTTGAAGGCCGAAATTGCAAAGAAACGACCGCATATGGCAAAGATTTCAAAGTTTCATCAAGACAACGCACCGTGTCACAAGTCAATCAAAACAATGGCAAAACTACATGAATTGAACTTCGAATTTCTCTCACATCCACCGTATTCGCCAGATTTGGCTCCCAGCGACTACTGGCTGTTCGAAGACCTCAAAAAAATGCTCGCCGGTAAGAAGTTTCGCACAAATGAAGAGGTTATCGCTGAAACTGAGGCCTAGTTTGAGGCAAAATGTAAATCGTTCTACAAAAGTGGTATTGAAATGTTAGAGCGGCGCTGGAATGATTGCGTTGCTCTTGATGGAGATTACGTTGATGAATAACGCTAATTTTGAACCAAAAAAACCGTGTATTCTTTGTTAGGTCCGGCACTTTTCGGCCCATGTGTTATATATATATATATATATATACATATATATAAGAAAACTTACATTTAATTTGGCCACATAAACATGTATGTATATCCCAATTTGAGTAGGGAAAGTTTACGAGAAATAGGCAATGATTGGACACTCATTAAGCTTAAACGTTCGGAATAAATGTTAAAATGAGTTTGAACAAGACGTACTGAACAAGCTTTCTTTGCACTCTATCTATAAATACCGGTTTCAGTTCCGATGCTCCTAAAATAGGTTGACCAGCTAGAAATACAGAATAAACCAAGCCAAAAGATTTTCTTAACAATCTCGAAGACGAATAAATTAAAAAAAAAACAAACGCCAAAATGTGCTGTTTCAAAAGACAATTAAGATTTCCAAAGGAGTTTCCAGAAATTTAGGATGGGAAGTTTTGAAATGAACACAGTGTATATTTCTATAGGTACTAATACACTTCTGCAAAAGCACAATCTGGTCTCCAGAAGCAATTTCAATCCTATACATTTTCGTTATTTATCTGCAAATGCGATTGAAACGAATCCCTTCATCAATGAAAAGTGCTGACGATAAAAGAGACGATTTTCGCTGCAATAATTTGACCAACTTGTTTCGTTTCCTCGGCAAATGCATCAGACACAGACGAACAATCCGCCGATATATATATGCCGATTAAAGGGAAATAGATTACCAACGAGGTTCTCTTTTTTTACCGACCGTTCAGCTAAGTACCTCTCCGTTGTTAACAAATCCTACGATGCAATGTTCCCTACGTGAAAAACTACTAAAGATTGTGCAGGATCTTAACTCTAGATGGTTACACATATTTCACGCTATAAAAGCAATCTGGTAAATGTTCTGCCGTATACGTCGCTGGCAATCGATATTTGTTCAATCATGTCATGGAACGTGCTCTTTCCAATACCTACGTGCACCCGTACGATCCTGCGGTTTCAGGAGCGGAAGATAGTGGGGAAAAACGAACCGTGTGTTAGATTACGATACTACGCAAACAGAATAGTAGTCATATGTTAATCGTCTAAGTTACTTTTATTAGTATTTGATCCACACGTAGCAGAACGACAGATTTTCAAAATGTATCGATAATATTATTATTAAAGCTGCAATAAAATAGCTCTCACACTATGATAAGACTTGCTGTGACTTTTCAAACAGCATCTTTTAAAGCTCACCAAAACTGTTTCCCAAAATATTTTAAGGAAAGCAACGCTAAGAAATTTGCATGAATTCAAGATCGTTTGCTTCTTCCGACTTCATGGAGCTTTAGATATCAATCAAAAATGTAAATCCAATTCTGGGTTTAAAAGCTGCGAGGGGCCTTATTCTATCTTGTGTTATAAAAAGCAGATACCTCTCAAAAATGGATGTGGAGTTAGAGATGAAAGCAGCAGCGTCAAACACTATTTCGCGGTGTTGAAAACGTCGTGAACACCAACCAGCTAATCTTAACACGCATTAACTTACTTGTTGTCGAAAGTTTTCATCATTTATTACATATTTCTTGTCTCTTTTAATACCTTAGTATGACGATTCTTGTGATTCAATTTTAATAAACGTGACCTTGATACTGTCATGGTTTATCTCAAGATTTATTATTATTTCTATCTCGGATTTATTTCATTGCCCACAAAGTTTGAGTAGCCCTGGTTTGAATGCAAATCACGACTACCTCAAGAAAAAGATTTACGCAATTGCACTAAAACATCAGGGCGTTATACAAAAAAAGCCGAAAACCCTCCAACTTTTGAGAAAGAACTGCTGCGTGTATATTTTAGTATGCTCTACATTTTCACCGAGTTTCATTAAAATCTGACCTCCGCGAATCTTTCCTGGGATAATATTCATTCCTGGAGTGGATATGTGTGTATGATTTCACATACTACAGCTAAGAAGATTCATTTCAAAGAATCTAAAACGAAATAGTTTTTATACGAGAGCAATCCCAAAAAAAAAGGTCTCCTATATTTTTAGATATACAAAAAACCGTTTATTTTCTATAATTGCTACATCATTTTAAAGATTGAAGAATGCTTTATTTTTCAACATAATCGCCATTTCAGTCGATGCATTTTTGTAGACGCTGTGGCAGTTTTACAATGCCCATGTCATACCAGCTTGCCGCCATGCCCTTGAGGAAGCGTTGAACCTCATCTTTCACCTCATCATCGGAGCAGAACCGCCGTCCAGACAAATGTTCCTTCAACTTACGGAACAGGTGTTGTGGAAGTTGTCCTTTTCGTCTCCATTGCGGCGAAGAAATTCGCGGGAAGAATCAACCCGTTGCCGTTTGTGGTCTTCTGTCAGCATACCCATCTTGCACACACCTTCCGATATTCCAACTTTTCCGTTAAAATCCTTTGGATGGTGCTTCTGGAAACCTCAGGAACCAGAATGCCGAGAGCATCCAGAGTGATCCTCCGATCTTTACGCATGAGTTCCTCAACTTTCGCGATTGTCTCGTCGGCAATTGACGGCCTCCGTCATTAATTTCAGTACGACCGGCTGTAAACTCTCCTACACCACTTGCGAACGTTTTTGATATTCATACACGACTGTCCATACACTTCCGTCAGTAGGTGGTGAATTTCAACCGGTTTAACCCCTTTTGCGTTCAAAAATCAAATAACTCCGAGCGAAGCGCCTGCGTGCTTATGTGGTAGCGGAGAAGGCACCACTCACAACAGTGTTGCCAACAACCGTATTAAAACTTTCTCTACGTCCCCAAAATAGGAGACCTTTTTTTTGGGAAGGTCTTGTGCGAAAATTGCGCCCCCTGTTTCGCAATAATTGTGTCTATCTCTACTAAAGAACCAACCCATTTCAACCACAGTACCTCTCTTCTTTTCTTTAATGAGATGAAATCTAGTTTACGTTTTTGTCAAAAACCCTTTGGTGAGGTGAGATCAGTATTTAGAAGTCGGGGTTTCCCCAGACTTTAGGCGTTCGTAAAAATTATAGGGTGGCCATGAAAAGATTCTTATCTATCTGATCTTCGCGAGTAGGTAACGGTCGGTATAAGCACATTCAGCGGAACTTAGGTATCTTCATTGTATTTCGACCCCTTGTAATTCAAAAACAGACTTTCTAATAGAAAACAATATTCAGTTCTTTTAAATATTCGAAAGCAAAAGTTATAATCACTGTTACTTTGGTTAAAACCTGTTCTAGGTGGGGGAAAATTCCTTTTAATCAAAATTAGTTTTAATGAAGTATACAATTTTGAACGCATTCCCAACAATTCTAATATACTACCGAGGTATATTCAAACATGGACATGGTGTTGCAAATATGCAGTATTTAAGATCTCATTTCGTAGGTTTATGTAACGATCTTATTGTAAGTTGTGTATCGTTGCTTTTACCCAAGCGATATTTCTCAAGGCAGTGGAATATAAATCGGCGTCTTTTATTGTCCAAATTCGTTACATGACTTTCCTAGTATACGTTACCCGGTGCCAATTGACTGAGACTGTTATGGGCAAGTGAATCGGTGTACGCTTATATAAACTTGGACAAAATCGTAATGTAGTGTGACATTACTGGAAGTATTATAAATAATATATAGCGCGTGGGAGGGCTGTGTGCCGGACGGTAGACCACAATTCCGATGGGAAATTCATCGATGGGAAGTGAATTGGTTTTTCATATATTCGTTATGTGAAGGTATGAAACGTGACAGTATAATTATTGTACCGTTAATTAAGTTATCTGTGTGTGTTCTACGAGGGAAACTCCGTAAATAGGTTACAAAAAGCTATTATAAAAATAATTATCTACAAAGAGACCTAAAATATAATAAATAAATTAAATTTGTACTTTGCTAATAATCCGGTCTCATTTATTACCATTAAAATGCAATAAATTTCGAAAATTTGTTATTTATTTTACGACTCTGGTTTGTTAAGACAGGATTGCTTTCCAAGAACATTATGGCAGTTCTATTTTGGCAATATACATACATACTTATTTCGGCATACATGTTTTATTGCGTAACAGATATTCTTCTTGCTATATTCGCAACATATGGAGCAGATAGCAAGAAGAATATTTGTTGCATAATATATGGTATATATATACATGATTTGAAATCGGGATTTAGATTTGGCGCTTTGAAATACCTTTTAGACAAACGGTAGGTGGCGCTAAGCAGCCACAAAATAATATCGAACAGATTCCTATCTCCTATATATATTATCTCTGGTAGTAACCGAGTCGCACGCTGCGAAGGCACCCGTTTCTGCAGTCTTACCCATTAATGACTTATAGCTGGACCACTGCATGATATGACAATTGAGATGAAAGTTAACATAAACACGTTTCTCTGGCATTTCCGTTAGCAACAAGATTATACGTGAAGTGGACCTCAGTCACAAACATAGCGAAAATTCGTAAAACAGAAACTGAAAAACTGAATTTGTCAATAGTTGTTCTGTAATAACACATATCGACTACGATAAGAAACTACAAGTGAAAATGAAGTGAGAGATAAGCAAAAAAATGTGCAAGTGCATCGAGAAGAAGTAATCCTCTTTACCTCCGAAATCATCTATTCACAGACCTATGTTCTTTAAGAGCTTCGCTTATATTTTAGGCCACACTGAAGTGTACGAAGTTTTATAACGCCGGGAAATTTGCGAATTTCTTCTTTCTTTCCCTTAGTGCGGATTTTCCGCATACGTTAGCTGCTCACGCCGTGTCGTTATTGATGCGAATTTCACTTCTTCTACGTTTTTGGGATTGCAGAATCAAATAATCAGGAAACGCCGACCTGAAGTAATTGCTTGCACTTATATTTATACTCTTTGGAAGCAATGGGATTCCAATTTCCATTAATACTCATAACATTCTTATTCTCATTAATTAATATATTATGCGAAGATTCTAACAAATGTATAAACATAGTCAAATGACGATTTGCAAGGACTGTGTGGATGTACAATTCACAGGTATAGCAGTAAACTCCACTCACACAAATTTATTCATTATGCGGAACGCAGCCTTTCGAGAGCACGTGGGCTCCATAAAGTAGATAACCTATGTGTAGAAAACTCCGTAGATTTTGTAAATAAAATTGAAAAGACTGAATTAAAAGATGGGGAAATCCTTGTATCAATCGACATTTGTTCACTTTTCCCAAGCTTACCAATTCCAGAAACTCTGGAGTATTTGGTTGAATTTTTGAAATTAAATAACGTAGATGACGTGAAAACCGCGGAACATAAAAGATTAACTAAATTATGCATGTCACAAAATTGTTTTCAAATAGGCGGAAAATGGTTCGAATAGGTGGAAGGCACGGCGATGGGTAATGCTTTATCTCCTTTTATTGCGAACCTTTTCATGAGCAAATTTGAAACGAACCTGAAAAGAGAAACCAAATATTTCCCGAGAATTTGGCTTAGGTACGTAGATGATATTTCCGCGGTGTTTGATACCAACAAAGGAAACATACAAGATTTTCTAGCAGAACTGAACTCAAAATTTACCACGATCAAGTTTACTATTGAAGAAGAAGTGAACAATCGCCTTCCGTTTCTAGATACTCTAGTCATACGCAACAACAATAAATTAGAAATAGACATCTACAGAAAAGAAACTAATTCCAACAGATTCATCACGTTTGATTCGCACCATTGCGAACAACAAAAAATGTCCGCGATTAGTTTTCTGGTCAGTAGACTCGCCAGATTTCCGCTAAACAAGAGCAGGTACGACAAAGAATTAAAGTATATCAAAGATGTAGCGTGGTACAATGGTTTCTCTTCTATGGATGTCGACCGTATTTTAAGGAAGGCCCAATACAAACAACACTTCAGAAATTCCACGACCTTGACATCAACAAACACCGGTAATAAGAAATTTATAACTCTTCCTTTTCACCCAACAGTAAAAGGGTTAAGTAAAATTTTCCGACAACTAAATATGAACGTGTCTTTTGTGTCAAAAAACAACTTAAAGAATCTCTTAGGGAATCCCAAAGATAAACCGCAGAAGATAAAAAGGTCTGGAATATACCAAATCGCATGCAATCATTGTGAGAAAGTTTATATTGGACAAACAAAAAGGAGTATCGAAACGAGGTTCAAAGAACATATTAGACACTATCGTTTCGACAAACCAGAACTATCAAGCGTAGCAGAGCATATGGTAAAATTCGGACATAAGATTGATTTAAAAAATCTGACACTACTTAAAAACGTGAACTCGTATAGAGAATTAGACGCGTACGAAACGATATGTATGAAAAAGAACGGAAACTTATTGAACAGAGAACCACCCCCAATTGCAAACTCGAGTTTGATGGATTTATTACCATAGGCCCTGTTAAAGATACGGTTCGCTTTCGGTCCATCCCTTCCCGAAAAAGGCATTAGACCACCGAGTAGATTGTAAATAGTCATATGTTTAAGAAATTTTAGAGCCTGCGTAGAAAATAATTTGCATGTGTGATACAGTTTTTACTTTCAGTCGGTAACACGGTTGACAATGAGAGCTCACGTGCTCTCGAAACGCTGCGTTCCGCATAATTAATTAATTTGTGTGAGTGGAGTTTACTGCTATACCTGTGAAGTATAAACATAGATTTTATTTAAACAATAACTTTGTGTTTGTAACTAAAAATTCACCATTTAAATACCATTATCAGCTTTTATAAACCATAAATCCACGACCAATACGGATATTATATTCCGCTATGGCACAATTATATCTTCTTGTCTTCCTCGGTTTCTCCGAATCGTTTTCGAACGTTTTATTGTCCTCCCATTTTACGATATTCATTAGCTAGACGATAGGATGACTTTTCTCGTCTTGCTTTTTGTAAATACACTTAGTGTCTCTGAGAGAGGGGGATCGGTGGTTTATCTAATCAATAACTTTACGTCGAAATGTGAGATGTGGATGCACTTTTAAAGATATTCTATTACGCGACGTAGTTGACAACAAAAAAGCCTTCCCCGACATAGCGTACAATTTAAGGCGTCTTGTCGTACCGCTGGTTATATTGCTTGCCTATCGATTTCTTTCGAAAGATTAATTTTCGAGAGATGGATGGGAAAACTCAGCTTCTAGCAGCAGTCTAGCACTTATCAAGCAAAACGTGAATGAAAATAAATGTGGTTTTTTTAGAAATAAAATGGATGAGACTGTGGTGTGGGTTTCTTTTTTGGTAACGTTTTATAAATACAGAAGCAGTAAGCTTTCGTAAAGATATAAATTTGTGCTTGGATCCTCGAACCGTATATAAAATGTAATAATATTCCTTGTTTGTATTTGAGTATATCTTATTACCTTGATGAAACATTTATATTTGAGGTAAAAATGGCAGAATCATTGCGAAATATTCTACACAAGACGAATGAAACATTATGCCAAAATACATCCTCATATTCATCAGAATTTATCAAAATCTTGTACTCAACAATCGTCACATTGAAAGTTAACCATAGTAAGTCCCTAGCTTAACACATAGGCTGAAAAGTTCCGGGCCTAACAAAGAAAACACGGTTTTTTTGGTTCAAAATTAGCTTCATTCATCAACGTAATCTCCATCAAAAGCAACGCAATCATTCCAGCGCCGCTTAACATTTCAATACCACTTTTGTAGAACGATTTATTTTTTGCCTCAAAATAGGCCTCAGTTCCAGCAATAACCTCTTCATTCGTGCGAAATTTCTTACCGGCGAGCATTTTTTTGAGGTCTGCGAACAGGCAGTAGTCACTGGGAGCCAAATCTGGCGAATACGGTGGATGTGGGAGAAATTCGAAGTTCAATTCATGTCGTTTTGCCATTGTTTTGATTGACTTGTGACACGGTGCGTCGTCTTGATGAAACAACATTTTTTCTTTTTGCCATATGCGGTCGTTTCTTTGCAATTTCGGCCTTCAAACGCTCCAATAACGCTATATAATATTCACTGTTGATGGGACTTCCTTTCTCAAGATAGTCGATGAGTATTACACCACGCACATCCCAAAATATCGAGGCCATAACCTTTCCAACCGATTGTTGTGCTTTCGGGCGCTTTGGACGAGGTTCACCAGTTGCTCAGATGACGATCGTTTTGATTCCGGAGTGAAGTGATGGATCCATGTTTCGTCCATTGTCTCATATCGACGCAAAAATTCCGGTTTGTTACGTTTATACATGGCCAAACACTGCTCAGAATCATCAACACGTTCTTGTTTTTGGTCAACAGTGAGCAAACGCGGCACCCACTTTGAACAGAGCTTTCTCATAGTGAAATGCTCATGCAATATAAAGCCAATGCGTTCTTTTGATATCTTTACGATGTCAGCTAACTCACGCAACTTCACTTTTCAATCATTCAAAACGATTTTGTGGATTTTTTTTATGTTTTCTGGTGTTACCGCCTCATTTGGACGTCTACTGCGTTCAGCATCATCGGTGTCTCTACGACCACGTTTGAAGTCAGCAACGTTTTATTGTTGTTTCTGATGGAGCGAAGTCCCCATAACACTTTTCAAGCCATTGCTTCGCTTGAACGGTATTTTCTTCCCATCAAGAAGCAGTGTAAAATTAAAACACGAAATTGTTTTTGATCCATTGTTTTGAAAATAACAAAAGTAGCGTGACTCAGCACAATAACTCACAAACTAATGAATAGAATATCATGAAATTTTAACAGCTGTCTTTTGAAGGTTAGTAGTAACTGAGAGAAAGGCCACTGCAATAAAACTAGCGTCATCTATGTGTTAGGCCCTGGACTTTTCAGCCCATGTGTTATTTCCATAAAATCTTAGTACTTGATGTTCCTTTTTGCACACGCATTCATTAGGAGACCTAAATCAAATTTTCTTAGAATATTCTATTTGCACACCACAATTTTGGTATTCCTACTAATGTCATTTGTACATTACAAGAGAATGGTAAAATTGTATATATGGTTATGAAATTTACAAAAAACGCAAAAGTTACAATCTAATTTAGATAGGTTAGGTGTTGGATTTCTCTGTTTACCAGTGTATGTTGTCTCCTTTTAGCGTTGGTTCTTCTCTGTTAAGTCATCCTGATCCCCGGATGTGAAGTTTGTCTTTTTCTTTTTCCTTTCTATCTACGTTTGAAGTGGAAACGAATAAACAAGATATGACGTGTTAAAAAGGAGAAATATGGCGAAATAGGTTCTGATCGCAAATGTCAAAAGAAATGTTTTGTTTTTCACGTCTAAAAATTTCATAATTATTTCAAAGACGAAGGACAAGCTATACTCACACCCACATTATGGGTTAATATACTATTCGAAATATTAATTATCTAGAAACATTATATTCTAAATTTTTATAAACATGTAAAGAGCGATACGACTGTTAGTTTTATTTAGATTATTTCTAATCATCAAGGGCGTTTGCTGTGTGGCGTAACGACCAAGTAAGCAAGACCAATACAGGTTGGATGGGTCAACACCTCGGCAACAATGAATACTATAAATAAGAAAATCGCCAAATTAACTTACTGAAAATTTTCCACATTTCCAAAATTAACCCTACCCATTATTCGAGGGGTTATAATTCTTAAAGAAAGTACAGACTGTCTCTAAAGTTCAAAGGGCAACCCAGAAGATATTTTACTGCGTATCGAGAGCATTCTATTTCCAAATTGTTTGGTTCAGTGAAGGTCTAGGGAAAAGTGAAAAGCCAGTGGGTGTATCGGTATATTATTCATGCAAAACTTAAATAAACCTCCTCAAAATTCTCAGTAAATTAAATTAAATATAATTAGCTAGTCAGGGATTAGGTTAGGAATTTGTTTTATTTTAGTTAACATCTTTTTGTAAGCAGCAATTTATATGTTTGAACAAAACAGGGTGTCCACGAAATAACCTTAAAAATATGAGAAATGGAAATATATAATTTTCCTGAACATAATTCCAATATATTTTGCGAAAATTCCTTGCAGACGCGAGATATATTTCAGATAGCATTTCTTTATTATTCATGGCCGAAATATTCGTACGTAAGCACATTACTGAACTCTTTGAAAGATAAACAGTATTATGTTGCAGTTTTTATAACATTGACCGTGTGTTATTGCGGTGTATGCGGTCTGCATACACACTACCGCTCCAAAGTGGTTAGGCACTCTCACTGACAGCAAAAATGTATAAAAACTCAGCAAAAATATTAATAATATTTATTTTTTATGGACAGATACACGTACATGAATAAAAATATATTAAATAAATGTGAAAATTAAACCGTTTAATTTAAATTTTGCTTTCATCTGTGACCTCCTCTTGATTTAATAATTGCAGCACACAATCGAGGCATTCTCGCAATAAGTTTTGCCGGAGTTTCTTGCGTTATTGAGGTCCAACTCGATTACGATTTGTTCCACACGTCAGTAGCTGATGTTGGAGCCGATTTCCGTACTTCCCGATCTAGTTCTTCCCATAGTAACTCGATTGGATTCAAGTCGGGGCTCTGGAGAGGCCATTCCATAATTTTTGGAGTCCCTTCCTCTTCTAAATGGCGTAAATAGTCTTTACATAATTTAGAGGAATGTTTTGGATCATTATCTTGCTGGAAAATAAAATTTTGACCCAAAAGTCGAATTCTGGAACGTATTGCGTGGTTCTCCAAAATTTCGCGGTAGCCTTCTTTTTTTAATATACCGTCAATTTTCACAATGTCCCCTACACTAGTGCCACCAAAACAGCCCCAAATGATGATAGAACCTTCACCATGCTTCACGGTAGCAGCAATGCACTCTTCTCGGGTACGTTCACTCACAGATCTTCTTACGAATATGCTTCTTCGGGTTCCGAACAGCTCAAATTTGGACTCATCCGTCCGTAGGACGTTGTTCCACTCTTCTATGGTCCAGTGTTGGTGTTCACGAGCCCATTTAAGTCGCTTTTGCTTGTTTTGTTTGCGTAGTAATGACTTTTTCATCACAATACGTCCATGGAGCCCGGTTTTCTGTAGACGACGTTTGACTGTAGAAACATTGACTAGTTTTTGGCGACCAACATTTAATTCTGCGGTGATTTGCGGGGCTGTTTCGCGTCTATTTAACTTACTGGTAACCACTATTCTGCGATCATCTGCAGATGTTGTCGCTCTTGGCCTTCCACTCCGTCTTTTATTAAGGAAACTGCCAGTTTCCCGATATTTTTTTACGTTACAGTCAACCGTAGCGTGGGGTATTTTCATTTTTTTGGCAATTTGTCGATTACTTATGCCATCTTTAAGGTAAGCTATTATTAGCGCACGTGTTTCCGTACTAATTTCTCTTCGCGGTGGCATTTTAAAAAATTGTCACACGATATTTCGCTCACGACGTGAATAGAGTAAATACCACACTGCAACTGACCATAGGTTACAGATTTCACTATAATATTCTAGGAAGGTAATTTAAAAATTATTACCTACAATCTAACAGATGACTAAATTTACCCAGTAAATTCAGAGGGATTGTTATTGTAATTGCACCGCAATAAACAGTTTATGGTAATCCGACCAAGTGCAGGTAAATGATAGTAAACCTTATGCGATATAATGAGTGTTTATCTTACTGAACTACATTTTAAATACGTATTTCATTTTATTATAATGTTTTTTTGGTAAACATAATACTATAGGAATAATCCATGAAAACAGGGGTGCCTAAACACTTTTGAGCGGTAGTGTATGTATGCGAGTTCGGTTGTAATTTTCTTGGCTTTTCTTTTAATTCTGGCGTTCGTAAGTTCAAAAGTTCATGGATTTATGTTCTATACAATTACACTTTTTCATTTTTTGTAGGTTTTTATTTTATTTCGAAGGCGCCCTGTATAATTTGTACGCCCTATAATTGTTCGTGTTCTTACTACATATAAAAATCCCTTGAGATTTTCTATTACAAAAAGTAGGACTATCCACATTCTTGCTGCGATAAGAAGGATCAAATTTAAATTAAAACTAAAATTGCGCCTTTCCAGTTATCATATATTTAGTAAATATTTTTTTGTAAAAGTGCAACCATCTTTTTCCATGTTATTTCTTTTTCATTACTTTTATCTACAGTTAAGTATTAACTCCAAATCCATACGGTACTGAGAAAATTAATTAAAAAAATATTCTATTTAATGTGAATCTAGAAAAGTTTTGCGAATAAAACATATTGTTTTTACAAAATGCGAACGTAAGGTGTATCCATGCAAATGCTGAACCTGCTAATTTTCTAACCATAACGTTGAATTCTGAGTTATCTATAAACATCTTCTTCTTGCTATAGTGCACCAGTTCATCGCATAGATCTTGAGACTTAGTCATTCCGTGATCTAAACTGAAGATTAATGACGGGTAGATTGAAAATTAATAGAATTTGAAATGTGGACTGGATATCATATAATGCAAATGTATTCAGACGTGTAAACGTCTCTCTAAATAACATTTTAGCGATGCTGTTGATAAAGTAAATGTTGTTTTTAAGTCGTGTAAATAGCCAACGTTTATTTAGCCTTCACTGTTCTAATGTTAGACTATTGTATTTTTGAACGCGCATAATTAGATCCTCTTTTATGATGATGGCAATTCTATCCTTTACATCTATGTATACACGAACTTAGAATATAATTTCATATCCAGTCAAATAATTAACCTTCCATAGTAAATCCCCGCACGCCAGGGTAGATGGGGTTATACTATTGTGAAATTGATTCCTTTTGCTGTTAGTACACTCTCATTTTTACCTTCACAAAGATGCACTATCACCTAAACGTTCGTTTCAGGACTGCTAGCGTTGTACGGGGTGGCGCAGGGGAACGGGAAATTTTGAACGTTACAGTTGTCACCACTGTAGAGCCGGCAGTTGTTCGTAACGTCGCACAATTGTGAACGCATTGCCATTTAGTAATCATGGATCGTTGGACTGGTGCGGAACGTGCAGTGGCTGTGGGAGCGTTTTATAAAAATGGTGATAGTGCAACTGGCGCGCAGACAAAATTTCGACAGCGTTACCAGCTTGGACGTCATGCACGTGTCCCATCTGCGCATGCGATTACAACGTGGGTGCGTAATTTTGAAGAAACAGGATCTGTCTTGAAAGAGAAAGCTCCAGGTGGCATTCGAACGGTACGTACCCCAGGGAACATTGAGGCTGTTAGAGCTGCAATCGAGAGAAGTCCTCGCCGCTCCGTTCGACAGCATGCATCTACGCTAGGGATTAAGCGACGAAGCTTACAAAGAATACTGCACGAATTACATTTCCATCCCTATAAGTTGTAGATTGTGCAACAATTGTATGAACGAGACCCAGCGTCACGTATGGAGTTTAGTAGGCAGATATTGGCTAAAATTAACGAGGACGCGAATTTCGTTGGTAACATATGGATATCAGATGAATCCCATTTCCACCTGAACGGTTTCGTAAACAAACAGAATTTTCGTTACTGGGCCCAGGACAATCCTTGTGAGTTACACCAGCGACCACTACATAGCGACAAGGTCACAATATGGTGTGCTGTATCATGTCATGGTGTTATCGGCCCTTAATTATTTGCTCGTGAGGACGGTAGTGCAGCGACAGTAACATCCGCACGATATGTTGAAATGCTTCAAACCTTCTTTACACCGAGACTGTACGAGCTTAATCTTAACATGGAAAACATGTGGTTTCAGTAGGACGGAGCTACGTCACACACTGCTCGACATTCGATGGCAGCAGTTCGGCAATTGTTTGGAAGACGCATTATTTCACGTAACGGTGACATTGAATGGCCTGCGAGATTCCCTGATCTTAGTGTGTGCGACTTCCTCCTGTGCGGGTATCTTAAAGGCAAGGTGTACCGTGCACGACCTGCAACAATCCATGAACTGAAGGAGAACATTCAACAAGAAATCACTGCCATTCCCCAAGATTTGCTACACCGCGCATTTCAGAGTTTTCATAACAGGCTGTTAGTGTGTGAACGCCGAATGGGAGGACATCTTTCCGATGTCATCTTTAAAAAGTAAAGAGACACTTTTGAACATTTTGATTGTGAAAACATAAATGGCATGCTGCATACACGCACTTTCGTTAATAAATTACTAGTTTTATGAATTTATTCGTGGAAATTATGTTATTTCAAAATTTCCCGTTCCCCTGCGCCACCCTGTATAATGACTGGTAATAAACATCGAATATACGTAAAAATTACACAATGTTCCATTCTCTAAAACACGGCATTGTTTCAAGTCAATAATTGCAAGCGAAAGGTGTAGAAGACTCTTGATCAAAATAAATTTTCTACAACAATGCTTAGGAGCTTGCGTTCTAGCATAATGGATGGTAGGAAATAAACAGGCTAACATAGTGTCGTTAAAATTGATGTGGATCGTTACGAAAGCGGAGCAAAAAGGTGCTGAAAGCAACGGTAAGGTATCCTTTTATATTAAACAAAAATAAGGAGATCTCGTTACATTTTTCTTATTGGCAACACAAAAGAGCGGTACATTATTTACTTCTATAATGTATTTACGTGTGTGAGACGCTCCTAGTGACGCCATAGGTTTAGTTCCTCGTCGCTGTTTCCAAGTATTATGGATTTGTCTATGTATCAGGTATAAATGGTATAACAAAGGGTCTGTTCGAAAATTGCACCTTTTCGAAGCAATATCTTTTGCTACTTTACATTAGAGTTAAGCGAATTGCATTGCTAAATGCTAACACGTGTTACTAATGACGATTGCAAGGACTGTGTGGATGTACAATTCACAGGTATAGCAGTAAACTCCACTCACACAAATTAATTAATTATGCGGAACGCAGCGTTTCGTGCTCTCGAAATTATATAATTAATTAATTGGTGTGAGTGGAGTTTACTGCTATACCTGTGAACGTGTTACTAAGGTTACATTATTAATTTGGTTGTAAAATCTGTTGATAAAGGAAAACTAATACTATACGACCATATAAATTTACATTCTAATAAGCTGTGAAATTATTTCTTCAAAATATCTTGTTAATTGAGAGTAATGACAAAAATAAAATAGATTTGACATACCGTGTTGGTATATTGACACACAACACGGCTTTATTATTGACAAATCCTTCCTCTCCGATGAAGCATGGTGCCACTTATCAGGATATACAAATACACAAACAAAGTACATCTGGTCTAGTGAAAATCCACATGAAATTCTTGAGAGATTCTTGCATTCTCAAAAAATTAGAGTTTAGCTTGCTGTTTCTCATACAGGGATTATTGGTCCAATATTCTTTAATGATACCATAAATGCAGAACGATATCGTAATAATTTCCAGCAAGGTAATGCAACACCTCATACAACAAGTGAAATAATTAGCCATTATTGATAAGTAATTTTGATCAAATATTTTTTTTTAAGGCAAATCTAAATTAAAACCATTAAAGTTTCTTCCTGAGTGTAGGGATACCTAGCAGGTGATGCAACCTCGATTCCAAGCATGAGACAATGAGACCAACTCCAAACATCAAACCAGACGAGTCAATTTTTCAGGTGAGAATGTTTTCTATAAAAGAAGCACTAGCACGGTTTCTTCTTTCAACAAGCGTTACAAAGTCATGCCTCTGACTTAGCTCGTCGTAGGATATACCTCGCATAGGATATCGCCCATCGTTCTTACATGATATTTAAAAAAAAATGCGCTGAATCCGCTCAAGAAGATTGATTTCGATATTGTAAGAAGGATACAAAGCCACGTATGCGTATCCGAGCTTGGAAAACACGTAAGCAAGGAAAAGGGTCTTTATTGCATCAAGGCTATTAAAATCCTTGCCAGTGTGAAAAATAAATCCTAATAATTTGGAAACGGCTGTCGCGACATCTGAGACATGGTTAGAGAAGGTAAACTTTTCATCATATATCACACCTAAATCTTGAATTAAAATTGACGAGCAATATCAATACTGTTGATACAATACAGAGAATCGATTCTACATACCCTTTTTGTAAAAGACATGAAGAAACACTTAACTACATTTAATTTTAAATTATTATGCAGACATCAGGTATGAATCATGTCTAAATTACGCTCTAGAAGGTCAACATCATTGAAGGAGTTAACGGCGTCGTAGATTTTAATATCATCAGCATAGGCTAATAAAAGTCAGTTAATGGACTTTAAAAGATCGTCGATATATATTAAAAAGGAGCGGGCCAAAGTTTGATCCTTGAGGTACTCCAGAGGTGGAGTAAAAGGTTAGAGATTTAAATCCATTAAAATAAACGTAATTAAGTCTGTGTAGGAAATTCTTGCTGACACCGAAAAAGCTCAGCTTCTCCAACAACTTGTGATGATTAATCAGGTCACAACCACGGGAAAAATCAGTATAAGGAACATCTAGTTGACCTACGGTTTCGGCTATATTATTCACAATGCACTGCTTAATTAATTCAGCACGTTAGAATTATTACAATATATTTGCAATATAATCACGAAATTTAACTCTTCTTAGAAAGGCAGGTAAATCTAAATCAGTCAGGATCTTAGCCCACCCAGTACGAGTACTATTTTTTTTTAGTAACGCATGTGTACGCAGTTCTTCTCAATTTATTTTAGAATTTAATATACTCGTATAACAATGTCAACATCGTTGAATAATACACGCAAATGTGCATTAATTTGAGTAAATTATCGAGCAGCACTTATTGGAATGCTGTGCTCAGAGCACACGTACAAAACCGGTAATCATATAGAGCTGCCTTTTCACACACATATGTATATATGTATGTGGTAGGTATACGTCGATTCCATACGATTTATAACGGGTAAGGTACTTGTATGTAATCTGTCACAATATTTTCAGTTGATACATAAAGTTATTTAACGCAGATATTAGTCTATAAATTTAAATGGTATCGAAGCGTATGAAATGCTTAACGTAGGTACATAATTCAGACGTGTTGGTTAAGCTTTCTTTATCCAAAACCAGATATACTGCCGCTATATAATATCGAGACTTGTCACGGATGTGGACTTATAGTATATACTTCGAAAAACTTAAAACTGATGAATTTACTGTGGGTATATGATATATTTCAATGTTATGGAAGTAAAAGAGATTTAGACAAGGATCAAAAACATTTTCCACTCCAGTCATTTTGCAATCAGATAACACATTGTTTTTACCACTGGATGTAAGGGCAATTTTTCGCTTGCGTTTTTAGGGATCTTAACATATAATAGACCATTCTAAATTAGTAAATATCAGTCAGACTTCATAGAGGAACTGAGAAGAATGTGACTGAGTGTTCACAATGTAGTACGAAGCTTCCTAAATTATACATTTTCCAGATATCAACTTATCAGAGTTATTTTGAGATTTTAATTGAAATTTTCGATGAAAAATTCCGTGTATTCGTGTGTACTGTGGCAATAATGGAAACGTATAAGGAAACCAATATAAAGTGTATAATTAAAAAGTAATTTACGTTGTAAATAGTATAGAACTTCAAAGTATTAAAAATGTCGGAGGCTTTATCATAAGTTGTTGTTTTATATTCAGATTGCGCAGACCAATAATTTTTCTCCTAAAACTTTAAGTAATTCAAGAACATCTGCACGCAGCCACAAAGAATCCTATTTAAACTTATATCGGAATTTCCAATCCAATTACGCAGGGTAAAATATACAAGGTGTATTCTTTTTATCAAATAAGCAAGTTCTTGTCAATATTCGATATAATCGGAAACGACTGACGTATTAGAATATTTCAGTTCGGTTGTTTTTAACAATTTTTGCGAACCATGTTTTTACATTCTCCCTGTAAATTTTCATCCCGGTATTGAAATTAAGGCTTGTATATTTACGCACACTTAAGGAGGATACTGTTATATTGTTACTGGTTACATTTCTTGCACTATAATTGTTTAAATGTAGATATATTTTTTGCAAATATACTTGGATTGCTAAGGGTATGAGTTTTTGAAGATTATCTGCCATACAGAACTCATAACGCAGTTATGAGTTCTCTATATCATACGTCTAAATCAACTATTTGTAACTTTATCTTTTAATTGGGTTAAAAATCCCTTCAAGGCGATGAAGGGTCAATGTCGATGTCAATGTCAACGTCAATGTAAATGTCAACTTCATTCTTAGTGGAAATGTCAACCTCTATGCTGGGTCAATGTCAAAGTCAACGCCAACGTCAATATCTACGTCAGTGTCAACCGGACCTAGCTCCCAACAACTTTTTCCTATTTTCAACCCCGAGAAAATCACGGGAAGAAAGAGATTTTCCTCAAATGAGGAGGTCATCGCCGCTACAGATGGGTATTTTGCCGACCTTGAGCAGACCTGCAGACTGGAGCACCGTTCGAAAAAGTGTATTGATCTTCAAGGGGAACGCATCGAACAATAAAAATAAAAAAACCACACCAATATTTACCGTATTTTTCTTATCGATTACGGAAACATTTCAACCCTGGTACACGTAAGAAACTACCAGCATCGAGTACCTACAAAATAAAGTACTGCGTCTTGCAATTGTTATTAGCCGCATAATTTACGGCAAATGTAATTTATTAATTTATTTGCAAATTCAATTTACGTCTAATTTACGGCTTGTTCCGCAAAACTCACTTTCAGCGCGCGAGCGCCGTTCGCGGGCCGCCGTATGATTTACTTAAAACTGCGCGCCGTTTATGAGATGCCCATTAAGATAGTGGCGATAATGGGTAAACGTATGATTCGAATTATGTAAATGAAGATGTTTTATTTACCGGCTGTGTTTATAAATAATTCAGACGCCGTAAACATGCGAGATTTGTGACCGCCGCTCGAGTATTATGCCTGCATAAGCATCAATTAACAACCTACGCGTTAATATTTTACGGTTGACACCGAACCCTAAAACTTAATTGGAGATAAACTCTAATTCGTTTCAATATTTTAGACAATACTTGTATGGCATACCGAACAAGTGCCTGTCTGTGTTCTGTAATTGACTCTTGTTGGTATTCCTAACATTTACATCGACAGCGTGGGTGAGATAAGAGAATATCCACTTAAAACTGACTTCATTTAAGGTATAACGACTGGTGTGTACGTACTATCCTCATGTTTAACGTACCGAAATTTTCTTTTAGATAAAAGAAAAAAGTATTATATTTTGCTTGTATTGAAGCTACAGTAGACAGTAGAGGTTGTTTATAAGGGACACAGCTTACACTTTCCTTCGTCCTGGCAAAGCCTTATTTGATATACAGTGGAACTCCCCTAACTCGAACCACCTAAATCCCCAAATAAAATTCGAGTTAGAGAAAATTTGAGTTACAGAAAATTCACAATTTACTTTTCATTATATGTATATATTTATAAAGCATAATATGTAATAACAATATTATATAAAATAAATAAAAAATGATTTAAAACCAAACTGAAAAAACAAACTACATGCGTTAGGATATATATATGTACTATATGTATATGTATGAAATTAAACAAAAATTGTCCTATATACATAGGTATTAAATGTGTACTTATACATGGGAACATAAAACAATTGCATAATTAAATTGTTTTTTTTAAAGAAATCCGTTATCAACTGTTGCCGAACATTGGCCGCTCGGATGTGTTCATACGATTTTTGAATTTTATTAATGAACATATATGTCTTATCGGATGTCTGTTCATGAGACATAAAATAATTCTTTAGTGTCTCGAATGCTTGTAAAACTTGTTTGTGTGATGGTTGATCCACAATTTCTTCATCGCTTTCTTCGGAGGTTTCTTCATCTGTAATGCTTGATACACTCCTTAGAATGTCTTCGTCTGTCGGATAGTCAGTAGTTAAGAAGTTACTATCAATTTCAAGATAAGTGTCAAGAGATACATTCTCGACATTTACCAATTCAACATAGTTTTCAAAATCTTGCCTTACTTCAAGAGGAAATTCTTTATCTTCTGAATTTTCCAGTCGTTCTTTTAGTTGAGCAAGGGGAATTTCGTCTTCGTCCTCGTCTTCGTTACCAAAACCAGCCTTTTTAAAACAGTTTTGAATGGTTTTTTGTTTAACATCCACATGCTATATCATGGCAACCTCTCTCACACAGTCGAGAAGTGATATGCTAGGAGAACCGTTATTCTCTAATGTATATAAAGTTTTTTTAAGGATTCTTCCTTTGTAATGCTCTTTGAAACTTTTAATGATGCCTTGATCTAAAGGTTGCAGTTTGGAAGTTCCGTTTGGTGGCAAATATTGCAATTTGATGGCCTTCAGTTGTATTGCAGGATGAGCAGGGCAATTGTCTGTAAACACTATTATTTTTCGATTCTCGTGTGAAAATTGCTTGTTACCAGAATGAGGGAGATATATTGGGGGTCATTGTAAAGAATGCGGCGCCAAGAATCGTATTAAAGAAATGATCAAGAGGAGAATGATAGGTGTCAGAAAGTAAATGATTAGAAACAGCCATCTGTTCCAGTTTGTAGGATATGAAATAAACGAGAATTCTAGGATCGATTGACAGAAGCTTCCTTGAAGGAACAGTTATCGAGACGTCAGAAAGATGACACAAGGGGGAAGTTTTCGAAAGCACATTTGTTCTAGTTTGCAGTTCTAGTTTGAAGTAGATCGCTAAAAAGCGAGAAGATGTTGAATTGGTTTAGGAAAACCATAACCACGAAGTTCTCAAACCTGGAGGAAATGGATCGGATCGTCCGGGCATTATTGAGAGTATGATGCTATCATAAGTCGCAAGTGTCACAACAATGGTTATTAAGATGCCAAATCAACGATTCGAATTCCACGTCGATGTTTTCAGGAAACTAATTTACCAGGTGAGTAATGAATCATATCAAGAATAAGGCGACGCTGGAGTGGCTCGATTGGCCATCATTAATGTTTATTGGGATTTCCAGAGAGATAGAGGTATCACAACAGTTGGAAAGCTTGTGTGGATGAGCGATGATCGGGATCACGTACCAGTGATCGTGCACCAATGGTGGTTCATCCGAGCATCAATGGAATAACGTTCGGGTCTCTGACACAATAAAGAGGGCAACCTTCTTTATGCCGACCAATGAATCTACTTCAAGCTTCGTGCGCCATGTCTTACCGATTCCGGAAACATATCATAGTGAGTGAGCATACAAACTGTGGCTGTTAATACTTGAGTCCAAAAGTTTTTATTCTACAGCAGACTGTTCACGGTGCTGCTGGGTGGACTTAGCCATTAAATCAAATATTAGTAATTGATCTGATAATGGAAAGGCTGTCCCTCAAAACCGACAGACTTAATGGGAAGCATTTTCTTATATACCTACAATACTTTTGGGATATCACCATGGAGGGGCTTCTGCAGGACCTAGATGAGGTGCCTCAAATTCAAAAGGCCCTGGCATACGCAGATGATCTGCTGCTGATCATTGCAGCCGACAGCAGACGGAGAGTCGAGGAAAGGGCCAATACAGCGCTGTCTCGATTAGAGAGATGGTGTGAAGCGCAGAAGCTCCAGATATCGACCGAGAAGACCACCTTCATGATGTTGCGGGACAGCGTGCAGAGAAGCTCATTCATAAGGCTGGGGGGTCGGACTTTGCGGAGGCAGGTGTTGACTAAATATCTGGGGGTCCATATGGGAGAGAGAGGGAGCTTTGCTGAGCACATAACACGGACGTGTTACAAGGCGACGGCTACCATGCAGAAAATCGCACGGTTGGCCAGGAACCACTACCACATGCCGATGAAGAGCATTCGGACTTACATGACCTCGGTGATGACATCCATTGTCACATATGGGGCAAGTGTGTGGGCTCACAAAGCAAAACAAGTAAGACCGCGTCAAAAGCTTAATGCAGCTCAAAGCGGGGTCTTGATCACGCTGACTGGGGCTTACCGCACCACGTCAGCTGAGGCCCTTCAAGTTATCGCGGTGATTCTCCCAATGGACCTGGAGGTGCTGAGGGTTGCAGCGGAGTACTGCTTAAGGAGAGGGAAGACAGAGAGGTTGGAAGAACTTTTGTCGGCTAGACCAACAACCAAACAACATTTAAGAGAGCTAATATACGATCTCTGGCAGCGGAGATGGGGGTCCTCAATAAGGGGGAGAAATGTTTATCGCTTTTTGCCGGATACCAGGGAGAGGTTAGGGATGGAGCACATGGACCCGTCGCGAGGACTTACACACTTCCTTGCGGGGCATGGCCCATTTCCGTTCTACCTGCATTAGAGAGGCCTCAGGGAGACAAACTTGTGCGACTGTGGGGCTGTAGGTACGGCCGACCACGTGCTATTGGAGTGCCCACTGGTCCGCGGTGTGGCGGACGAGGAGAGACAGGCCATACGGGGTCATGACTTGGGATAGATTCTGCGGCGGCGCGACTACTTCCATACGATGGACAGGTTGGCAACGAAAATTGGCAACCACTTGGAAGGTCAACAACGGACATGACAGTGTACCATTTTATCAGACTGTGTTTTTTGACTATTTTTCCGTGTTATAGACTATTTCCTCTAAAAGACTTTGCGTGACCCTTGGCACTGACGTTACCTGGAGGAACAGGATTCCAGCGGCTGATGTACCGACCTCCAGAGGGCTTCCAGGCCATGGGCTACGCACAATTCCCCCATACTAACTCCATTAACATTAGTTTTTAAGTTTATTTGATTAAGGCTTATTTCTTTTACTAACCATACTAACCTATTCTTTGAAAAAATATATTAATTAAAATAAACTATAAGTAATAATCTTTCTGCATGTGAGGAGCACTGCATGAAGGCAGGATGCTTACTTTTTTCCAAATTAGTGGTTACCAAACCGGGGCCATCTCAAAAAACAACTTGAGTACCCGCCTCCTCGTGGTTTGGGACGGAATCGAAGTCTGGGTAACTGCAGTACGCAGCAATAAAAATCCCAGACACGGCCAAAAGGACTCGGTTGATAATTCATACACATTAACTTTCATTGCTTTCGATTCTTCCTCTGCCTCATGCATGCTATACGACTCGTTTTAATTTCTAAGGTAACGAGTTAAACAATAAATAAATGAAAAAAAAATACCTATAATACTATCTAACATTTACCTTTAACTTAAAGAAATATATATCTCACTTACATCCTACTATTTATCCGTGACGTTCGTAACGTAATAAAATAAATAAATACGTACAAACATATAGTACAACACTAGAACAAAGCTTCTCCATTTAATCGGAGCAAGCATATTGAAGCAGTTTTCCAAATTAGCTGCGTTCAGCAGGGTTAATACCGCTCAAACGTACGATGTAGATAACGGATCGCTTTAGCGAGGGGGAATATTAAAATGGCAAGCAGCGTAAGGAAGGAAGAAGGCAAAAAATACCACAATGGGACGAGATTGCGGCTATTAACCGTTGAGTAGAGTAAGACAATACGAAGAAGCGCTGGAAATTTCGCCGAATTAACCTTTCTGGTTGCAGGCGGCATCGCTGGAGGAGCAACGGTATGCGCGCCCATCGCGTCATATATTTCACGAGTGCTTATCAGGTAATCAGCCGACAGTGCGACTCGTTCCCGTTATTGCATCTCTTCTTCGATCCTATCTCTCGTCGTTGTCGTCGTAGTCGTCTTCGGCTGAAGAGGGACCGTGATGGTGAGAAGAATTAAGTGGGCGCGGATACGCGAAGGGATAAACGATGGGTCCGAAGGCCCGAGAAGAGTAGGGAGTCGCTTCGCTGATAGCGAGGAATTCCACCGCAAGAACGGAACGTCTTCGGATACATATGTATATATGTACTATGCGCGACAATCAGAATGTCCGACAAAAGTTGCTATGGCAGTGTTCGAGTACACTTACATCCTCTCTTCGGTTCTCCTATGTTTAATGCTATTCTAAAATCACCCAAGCAATTTTGCATATGGAATAAATCATTAGATAAACTTTAAAGACTTTATTGCTTTTCGGATGCGCTCGAACCAACTCTGGAAGCAGATATTTCACTCGTTTGATGGTACAGTCAAAATTGGGTTTTTGGAAGCATCGACTGCTCCCTCTGACGACTGGAACCATTAACCACGTAGTCCGTTCTTGATTTTCGGAAAGGTAAAGAAACGTTTGGGACTTATGCGTGGACCGTATGGACGACGGTCTAATAATTCAATGTTTTATTGCGTAAAAAATTCAATTTTCTTGCATGGGAACTTGGTCTCTTGGTCGGTTATTTAGGGTAGGTTTCTCCAAGCTTAGTGATGACTTGCGGCAAACGAATGGTTATATACCAATCGGCAGTAACTGTTCTTTGACCTTGTAGATGAGTTGTTGCTTCCAAGGTACCCGGGATGTTCAGATACTTTCACACATATGTGAAATATACTGTTCGAATATTAATAGTGTTGTGTGTACATCGAACAAGTTAGCACGTGAGCACATAACCTACAATAATCAAGAACACGTCGCAAACCCCATCAAACATAAATATTATAGTTATAAACAAATTGTATCGCTCTGATTGAATCAAAATTATCTTTGATCGCCGATTGGTTATGCCAACGGGAACACGCAAGCATAAAATACAAAACCTAACCTAAGTAAAGAATAGAGCAGGGGAATCAACCCCAACAATTTCTTTTTGCTCTAACTCTTATTTCATTTTATATCTCACCATGACACGGTCCAATACCGGAGGTGGTTCGTTTATTGCCGACTCTTGCCGTGGAAGCCTACGTATTCATGTCAGGAAATTATTTTTTTACACACTTTGAAATCCCCAGTGATGCCACAATCTCGCAATATATATCACACATCAATCTTCGTTGATGATCGAATGTTACAAAAAATTATTGCTCGAAAATGTTCTCGGTTTAATTCCATTTTCAAACTAACTTGCGAACTTTGACAGATCGGATTCGTTCACTACACGTATTGTACTGAATTTTTGGATTTAGGTTAACTAAAGGTAGGGATTAGTTTTTAGTACAAACATTAACTTTAGTGGCGTCATCTATGTCCTAGTATGCAAAATTTAAAAGACATCCCTCGTATATGTATATACACCACCATCCATAAGTATTAGGCCAACTATGTTCTTTTTTAATCTCGAAATAAAATCGCATTTAAATCATGAATATTATTATTTACTGGTACTTAGCTAATATTTACATCTACATAAAGCCATACAAAACACACATACAACTTTGCTTTCGCTAACGTAGCTTCCTCCATTTCTTACAACTGCCGCGAATGATCGAGGCATTCTACTAGTTAATTTTCTCAGAGTTTCCACTAATATCGTGTTCCATTATGAAGAAGAGTCCACAGGACAGTAGCAGATGCTGGAGTCACCTGCTTTACTTTCTATCCGATTCATTTTATAGTAATTCAATAGGACTGAGAGGGTCATTCTATGTAAGGCTACCCTCATCTTGGTTTTCTTGCAAGTAGTCGCGACATATCTTAGCTGCATGTTTTGGATCACTAACACGCCGAAATGTGAAGTTTTCACTGACTAGTCGCTCGAGATACCGAGATGACACTACATTATTTTCTAAAATATTTCCGTACCCCTCTTTACACAGAATATAGTCAATTTTCACTAAGTCAAACAGACAAAGGTACCCGCAAAATATCCCCAAACCATCATCAAACCTCCTCCATGTATGACGGTCGGTACAATGCACTGGTCCGACACTCGTTTTCCTTCTTAACTTCGAACGAATACACGTCTGTGTTAGCCGTAAACTTCGAACTTCCACCTGTCACTCCACAATACCTTCTTCCAGTCTTCGATGGTCCAATTCTTGAGTGCTTCTGTCCACTTATACAGCTTCAGTTTCTCTTTTCTGCGTCTTTCGTTTGCTTCAGTCGTGATTGCTGATGCGATTTTTTGCTGGATTCGATCGCCTATTTCTTTATTTATTGGAAAAACCACTAGTACTTGCGAATTTGCTCACCAGGTAATCCACTGTTTGCCTACCAATGTTCAATTCGCTTGATAATGAAAAATTAACAAAAATACATAGGTGCCAAATACTTATGGACGGTAGTGTACGTCAAGAAAGATACACTTGAATGCCCCAATGGTATTTGGACCCCAACTGAAGCCCATTTCGATTGTTGCGCATAGTACACATGTACCTACGAGACGATGTTAAGGCGTTTCTGAATCAATTCTTCAATACATATGCGGCCTGTCAGTACGCGCAGAATTGGTACGGGCTTTACACAAATTCGTCAAATGACAAATATCGGACGACACACCCAACGTATTAGCCAGCGTTGCGGAGTTGTTGCTGCTTCTTTTTCTGCTGTTTCGCCTTTTTTCTTTTGCTTACATTTTCTTTTTCTGCTGCGTATATGATTGTTGTTCGCTGGGAAGCGTTGCGAACGTTCGATCACTGACCCTATAAACCTTTCGCCTTTTTCGCAAGAGAGTACGTCGCCATTACAGCATCTTTCTAAATTAAAACCGCGTACGTTAACCTTTCATTGATTTGGCTATACAGCTGTTCAATGTGCTGTTATATTTTGGGAACTTTTGGGAATGTTTTACTTCAATTTAAAAATTCTAATAATATCTTAATGATGCTTATTGGACCATTATGCAATGAAATAGATTGTAGCAATTATAATTTCAAACTTAGAACGTTTTGAAGAGGTCTTAAGACAAACGATTAATATTAGATACTATTGTATCTTAATTAGTGATTGTATTTATAATGATTATCATTTAAAGAACTAAATAGTTTCTTCCTTAGTGTCAAAATAATCCATAGTTTTTATACCTATTGTCTATCGTGTTACAATGAAATAGACTTAAAGGATAGAAAGCTTTTGAATATTCGATATTGCATGAATCCACATGGACACGCAATAATATGTAGGTTATGACGACATAATACCTGTATTGAAGAGCAAAATTTTAAAGGTACAATATGAAGGTTATAGCATAGAATGGGATATCTAGAATCAATATCAATTCTAACCTCAGTGTGTAGCAACTAAACTAAGCAAATAGATACATTTTTCAATATAACCTCTATCGTTACCCTTAACTTGGACTTTGGGAATTTTATCAAGTACTTCTGTGTTAATTGGGCTAAATTAGTTAGGTTGAACAATTGTTATTTAAGCACCCATTTTATCTAGCCTGGTCAGTCGACAAATTTTGAATTAATTAAGACCTTTTATTGACCCTGAAATCCTCCATCTTTATTGGTTTTCGTCCATTTTGAATTTTACAGGGTCTTTAGTTTGGGATGTTTATATTTTTCATTTGATTTTTGAAACTGAACCCCTAAGATTTGAAACTGCATTCGATTCTAAACTTACCATCGTTCTAATACACTCTGAATCATGGAACCCATATCAATATTTAAGAATTGTTGAGAATAACCAAGTAATAAGCATTTACTTTTACTTCTTTCCCTTTATAACTAATTCTCTTCTTAATTGCAATTGCCGCTATGGCCTTTTGCTATTACTATTTTTAAATGAAATCGCTTAACGCAAAAAAGAAATTTGCATGGAGGGTTTGGAAGAAGCAACTTAAAACTAAAAAGGCACCAGGAAGTGATCAAATAACAACAGAAATGATCAAAAATATCCGTAGGAGTGGAAGAGAAATAATATTAGAAATATTTAGAAAGACATGGAAGGAATAAGTAATACCACACGACTGGAAGAAGGCACTAATTGTCCCAATATATAAGAGTGACTCCTATAGCTATAGAGGTATATTCCTATTAAGCTCAAGCCATGAAAATACTAGAACAGGTAATAGACAGAAGCGACACACGACGAAGTAAATTATCAGTTTGATTTTCTTCTTCTAAAGTTCTCGATATTACTGATTTCTTAGAACACGTCTCAGTAACCATTTTTAAGTACCTAATACGAGAACGACCTGAAATGTTTCCGGAATCGGCAAGAGATGGCGCACGAAGGTTGAAGTAGATTCATTGATTCGGGCAAAGACAGCCTTTTTATGGCAACTGTTAAAATTTCAGACGACTACTGTCCATAGTTGTTGTTTAAGGGTGTGTTTTGTGCAGCACGTCAGGCGGTTTCGCGAATATGGATAAAATCGAATTTCGTGCAGTGATAAAACACTGGAAGGTTGGGAAGACGGCCATGGAAATACGAAGTATTTTGTTAGAAGTTCATGGCGGACGTACTCCATCATTTTCGACCATCAGCTTCTGGGTGAGTGAGTTTAGACCTGGCCGCACAAGCACAAGTGACGAACAACGCAACGGACGCCCAAAAACCGCTACCAATGATGACGTGGTCGACAAGATTCATGATGTCATGTTAGCCGATCGCCGATTGAAGCTGAAAGGGATAGCAGAAATAACAGGCATAGCAGAAGAACGCATTGGGTATATCCTAAACGAAATTCTAGGCGTGAAAAAGCTTTCAGCGAAAGGAAATCGGGTGACCGTTTCGGAGGAGTGTCTGGCCAGGATCCAATCCAAGGGACTTCTCCATGCGTTTCGTAACCGTGGATCTTGGATTCACCACTACATACCGAAGACTAAGGAACAGTCGAAGCAGTAGACTTTTCCTGGCGAATGGGCTCCGAAGAAAGCAAAGACCGCTCCATCGGTCGGAAGGGTCATGGCGACTATTTTTTGGAATTCCCAAGATATCATCCTCATCAACTATCTCCAGAAGGGAAGTCCGATCACGGGGCAATACTACAACGATTTATTGACCCGATTTTATGCAGTATTCAAGGAGAAACGGCCTCGTTTGCACCAGCTCGTTCATCCAGGATTGTCGTGTCGAAGTTGAATGAGTTGCGTTTGATGAGACTACATCGAAACATGAAAATAAAAAACTACACCAATGCCGTGTTTTTCATGTCGATTCCGGAAACATTTGAGGTGACCCTCGTAGAAGATGTATAATGACGTTTCACAAAGGAACTCCGTCAACCATAAATCAAAGCGCTCCTTCAATACATTATTTTTACACCGCACTATCAATTTGAAAGAATTGTGATCACTTCCTCGCCGTATACGTTCACGTACAGGCACGTCAAAGTATGCGAGCGTAAAAACAAGTATTGCGCTGTAATGAAGCTCGTCAGCAAAGGTTAACAATATGGAGATTTATTTAGCGGTAATGCATTCGCGCATTGTTATGACTATTCGTTGGGTTTTTTGCGCGATACTCGCACAGTGACAGCGTCAGTTATAAACAAGTATACTACGTATACTTGTTTTTCGCCATTCCATTAAATTCATTAATCAAACGTAATAACTCGATTATCTACGACAAATTAAGCGAAAAAAGCTGCAGCAATGCAGCCGTAAACGGCGAAAAAAAGTGAAACTAATATCCATAACGTTATATTTAATGGAGGGATTTATAGTCAATTTAACATCATTACTTTCATTGCGCAGCGTACATATTTTCGCGCAATAAAACTTATGATTTTTCTCGTTTCAAGTATGCGAACGCTTATCTAATCCACGGTAGACTTCCGCCTCGCGATATACGATGGTATTAAATTAATACGTGCACCTATCTCTATAATTTCATTCGTTTCAGATTGAATCACTAATTGCGCAATAGAATATACTATACTTAGGGTCGGCGTATCGAACAGTTATGATTTGGTCGACTGGATTAAGAAAATTGGGCCGAGTTCAGATTCAACGCCTGGCGCACAACATTTTACACCAAGTCGTTCATTTTTGTCAGAATAATCGGTTAACAGTCCCTCACAAATCTGATCGCAACCCTGAACTCCAAATGTGTGTACAGTCCCTGTCCATTTTATTAGGGCCACCTCATAAATTTAAGCTTTTGTGTGTTTCCAACGCGATAATATACAAGTACAAAAAACTCTGGAATGCGTGGTGTAGCAAATCTTGGGGAATGGCAGTGATTTCTTGTTGAATGTTCTTCTTCAGTTCATGGATTGTTGCAGGTCGTGTACGGTACACCTTGCCTTTAAGATACACCCACAGGAAGAAGTCGCACACACTAAGATCAGGGGATCTCGTATGCCATTCAATGTCATCGTTACGTGAAATAATGCGTCTTCCAAACAATTGACGAACTGCTGCCATCGAATGTCGAGCAGTGTGTGATATGGGTTCGTCCTGCTGAAACCACATGTTTTCCATGTTAAGATTAAGCTCGTACAGTCTCGGTGTAAAGAATGTTTGAAGCATTTCAATATATCGAGCGGATGTTACTGTCGCTGCCCTACCATCCTCACGTGCAAAACATAGGGGCCGATAACACCATGACATGATACAGCACACCATATTGTGAGCTTGTCGCTATGTAGTGGTCGCTGGTGTAACTCACAAGGATTGTCCTGGGCCCAATAACGAAAATTCTGTTTGTTTACGAATCCGTTCAGGTGCAAATGGGCTTCGTCTGATATCCATATGTTACCAACGAAATTCGCGTCCTCGTTAATTTTAGCCAATATCTGCCTACTAAACTCCATACGGGACGCTGGGTCTCGTTCATGTAATTGTTGCATAATCTGGCAACTTATAGGGATGGAAATGTAATTCGTGCAGTATTCTTTGTAAGCTTTGTCGCTTAATCCCTAGCGTAGATTCATACTGTAGAACGGAGCGGCGAGGGCTTCTCTCGATCGCAGCTTTAACAGTCTCAATGTTCTCTGAGGTACGTACCGTTCGAATGCCACCTGGAGCTTTCTTTTTCAAGACAGATCATGTTTCTTCAAAATCACGCACTCACGTTGTAATCGTATGCTCAGATGGGACACGTCCATGACGTCCAAGCTGGTAACGCTGTCGAAATATTGTCTGCGCGCCAGTCGCACTATCACCATTTTTATAAAACGCTCTCACAGCTATTTCACGTTCAACACCAGTCAAGCGATCCATTATTACTAAATGCCAATGCGTTCACAACAATTGTGCGACGTTACAAACAACTGCCGGCTCTACAGTGCTGACAACTGTAACGTTTAAAATTTCCCGTTCCCCTGCGCCACCTTGTACAAGTATAAAATTCATGAATAGGGTTTACAATACCACTCAATCCACAATTGCAAAGAAAACAGAAGTATTTGTCGTGATACAGATGTGTGGCAAAATTACGCTACAATTAGACATACCATTAACGCCTGCGTAGACAGTACCCAAAAAGAATAACAGCAATTACAAAAGCCAAAGGAGGCATTACAAAATATTATTTATATACATGTGACGATGTCTATAAACTGTTCTGAATAAGCTTCTTCAATACGTTTTTTATTATATATTTTAACAAAATCGCTATTTTAGCGAGTGGCCCTAATAAATTGGACAGGAACTGGATATATATGCTGTTTCTCTTTTCTCGGATTCTCAGCTTTTGCCGACTGTCCTGGGCAGGACCTTGTTGACGTTCCAATGGCATCGCAGCTACCTTCTTTTTGAACGTGTTATGATCGGTGATCGAGTACTGACCGATACTCGTATTAGGTCTAACGATTTTGAACGAGAGTCTGAAAGATACTCCATTTCTTCTTCATCTTGTTTGGTACGTCGGTGGTTTTGTTCCTATTTCATTTGTGGGTCGAGAGTGCGTGTATATTTCCTATGTTTTCTTTCTTTTTGTCTGGTGCAACGTCATGCCTTTTTCTCCAGCTGTCCGTCGTGTTCGTTGTATTATTGTTCTAACTGTTACGTTATCATGCCTCTCCATTCTGTGTAATGTGTACTGTGTTCTTCCGTATGTTATGGTGTCGAGCAGTGTTTGATTTGTGATGTAGCGCCGTGCCCCTGATGCGAATCACATTAGTTTGTTGATTTTCTCTGTATTTTTCTTTTCTAGGCATCCGGCTTCAGCTGCCTGATGCGAAAGTGTCCCAGCGTAGGTGGCGATCGGTATTACTACAGTTTTAATTAACTTGATCTTGTTGTCAAGTGGCAGCTTACTTTTTAGTAGTTTAGGAACAGTGTGGTTATGCAATTTTATTGACATTTGTGAATTTCAAGAGAAAACTTCAACACTTTCTGATTCTGTATGGATCTGTACCAGCTCCAAAATGTTTGGAAATTTCTTTAACGGACCTCATAGTCTACACAAAGCCGCGACCGTAGACACATTTGAATAAGTTGCATTTCTTATTTACAGCAGTACACACATACAAAAAGAAGCACTTAAAATTAGCGCCATAATCGTCGTCACACGCAAGAACAAATTTCTACGTGGAAGTAGAAATGATAAACACCAAAACAATGATTTTTTTTATATTGTGACAGCTAATTCTATAACCCTCGTACCCTGAATATTACTGCACTATACCGGAAAATTTCTACACCACAGCTCGTAAATTTTCACATCAAAAAAGGAATTTTAAATCGAGGTAAAGAATTTCTACGTCCCAGCGGTGAAGTTCTGATAATAAAGAGATGAATGTTTCTCATCGCAATGGAAAAACTCTAATACCATTTAAACTTGTGGTTGGCTAACACCCTTCAACTATTCAAGATTGTAGCAGCACTATAATATAATCCTGATTTTAACTACTCGTGTAAAAGGATGTGCGAGAACTTACCCTTCAAAAGATCTAATACCGTACCTCTTTTTTTGTGTATATGTGCACTAAATTCGATTATTCGTATTGTCCTATTAAGAATAGAGCATTCAAAGATACAAATTTTCCACCAGGATATCGGCTTAAGCTCTTTACAAGTTAGCTTTGTACCACGGAAGGTAGCAAAAATAGTAACTTTTAAGAAATATTGAAATTAAGTATAGCTTTGATATTTTTCTCTTCACTAACATCACAAGCATTTTGCAGTACAAAATTCTTTGAAAAGGCACGAAAATTGAAGGTTTACCGTAAGTTTCGGTGCGGTAAGAGATTTTCACTTCGCTTTTTGCTCTAAAGCCTACCGGTTTCTTCCTTTGTTTTAACTGTCATATGCGCACAACACTCAGAAATATTTAATAATTATTGGAAACATTTGTTTCGTGTAAAACGCATATTCTGGCGCGCGTTTAAATATCCAATTCTCTTTTCCTGGCGTATCTTGCTCAAATTGTACATTAAACAATATGAAAGAGGGTCTTCCCAACATAATTACACGTTTCTAGTATCTCGGCAATATACTAGATGCGTACTAGACGGACAGTTTATTATAAGGGAGGTGGATGTTTCAGCACCCTTCCCAAATTCTATTTCGTAACGTAGTAACCCCCAATTCCCTACTATTGACGCATTTTTGCTTTATTACCATCATAAAATATAATGCAGGAATACACAGCTTTAGTGTTTAACATTAGATTATAAATGCCATTCTAAGAAGACTAGTACGAATTTCCCCAAATAATTTTAGAATAGTTGTAAGTGTATATATTAGGTGGGATCAAACTTATGAAGAGAAGTGCACATCTATTCCCTGTTATTGCTGCATAAAAACGAAGACAAATGGAAAAGGTAGTAGTTAAAAGAACAAAGCGAAGTATGGAAATTTGATAAATAGATTATTCAGCTACACGGTCCTTTAGACGCAAGAAAAATGCAATCCACTACTCATTTCGCGTAGGTCGAACTACTGTAAGCAATAGACCGTAACAAGTAACTTTTGGGAAACGGGCCAACTTTAATTCGAAACCCTTTTTGAGTAAGGACGACGTTCGGACTACGTCTTCGAGTTTACTAACCCGTCTCGGGAGGATGATTTTTTCCTTTCTCTTCTTCCTTCCTCTCCGTCGTTTCTAGAATCTCTTCCGTTGTCAAATTGTCCGCCAATATCCTCCCACATTCAAACCGGCACCCCGTTTTAGTTTTATTTCCCGTGAGTTTTAAATTCTACGCGATACTTTTTAAGTTCGCGGTCTTTTCCTCCGCAATCTTTTATGTTCATTGTCGACGACGATTGCGTTATTGCGCAACGACAAAGAGCGACAGTTCTATGGTATGGAGTGGATTTCTTGAAATTCGAACGGAAAAGAAATGGATGGGTCACCAAGCGAATCCTTACAGCGTAGACAGGGATAAGGTTCTTATAGAGATTTAGGCAATTATAGGAGGATTTAAGATGTTACGTTCGAAAGCCGTAGACCTGAAATTAATAATTAGTTTACTGGAGGTTGAAATTCCTTTGGACCAAAGCTTACTTGTATTAGAGGTAGGTAGCTCTGTGACAAATAAATGTGGTTAATGTAGTGTTTACTGAAATTAGAGAAATTAGAGACTAATTTACACTAGTCTATTTCTGATATGCATTTGCTACTTAATGCTGTTGGAGGGAACTTAGTGCAGATACAAGAAATTTGTTATCACTTGATGTTTGCATCTACCAACTGGCGAAATCAGCGCAACAATAAGTGCATTTGAGCTACAGGAAGAGTCACGGGCAATAATAGAGACCTGAGGTATTCCAATTTCGATCGGCTATAGTTCCTTAAGCTTAATTCTATTCCACCCAATCCAGTAAAAACCAAAATCACTTACACACTTTTAGCAGATGCCTAGGATTGGACTGATAACAAAGATGACAACCGCAAATAAGAAAACATCAATTGGGTATACGAGAACACTTAAAAATTGTTACATAGAATGTGCGAGGATTAATACATAAGTTAGATGAATTGCAAGAAATATTAGATGAGTATAAAATAGAACAACAAAAAAGATTGTCTGCGGGAGTAGCAGTCCTAATGAATGACAAATGGAGAGATAAGATACAATATCATAATTGGGTGAATGAGAGAACTATAATTAAAAGATACAAAATAGATAGAGAACATCTAATCCCAATTTGTACATACGCACCTGGAGAATGGAGAAAGGTAGAAACAGAAACACTCTACCAAACACTATAAATAGAATCAGACAAAATAAATAGGAATGATTGTATGATAATAGTCGGAGATCTGAATGCAAGAATTGAAAGCAGACCAGTTGACAATATAATGGAGACTAACGGAGAAGTGACGCCAAACAACGACGACAAACAACTAATAGATTTCGCTAATTACAATAACATGAGAATAATGAATAAATATTATAAACACAAAACCATTCATAGGACATGGTCGGCTAGAGGACAAAGCTCTATAGTAGACTACGTCCTTAAGAATCAAAAAGCAGCAACACTCTTTGACGACACGCGGATTATCAGATAAGCGGATATTGACAATGACCACTACATGCTAGCAGCAAAGATAAGATTACTAACCAGATGGTACAAAGGCGAAACAAATACAGACAAATGGATCCTGGAGATTTACCTTCTCAAAGAGGTACCGATAGAAACACTATACCAATAAAGATCACAAAAATACAGTAAGGAAATAACGCTGAATATGAGGATCAATAAGAAATGAAAAAACATAAAAGGATATAATAATGGGAGCGGCCACTGAAACCCTTGGATATCGAAGACAAGTAAAAAATTAAAATATTGGAACCAAAGGATCAAAGAAAAGATCGTCAAAAAGAAATAAGCATATCTAATATGGATGCAAGATTAAAAAAACATAGCAACTGAAGTGAAAAAGCTATGCAGAAGAAACAACCAAAATAACTGGGACTGATTTATTTCGAATATAGAAAACAATGCCCATGGGAGACTAGAGCTAGAATACTATATAAAACTTTGGACAAAGGAAGAGAAAATGAAAAGAATGGAAAACAGAAGTGGTAAGGAGGAAGAAGAGGAGGAAGGTAAAAGTGCGGACCAGATAGAATTAAGGGGGCTGGAGGAAGCACTACAAAAAATAAAAAACCGAAAAGCTCCGGGACAAGATAATATAAATGAGAACTTTCTCAAATTTGCCCCTGTAAAGGTAAAACTAACAATTACTAAGTAAATACCGAAGAACGAAAACAATACCTGATAGTTGGAGGATCGCAAAGATAACACCAATATTTAAAAAGGAACATTGATCGAACTGCGAAAACTACAAAGGCATATCCTTGCTGGACACCGCATATAAAACATATTCAAAAATAGCGACCGCTTGGCTGGAGGAACAAATTCGTTTCAGAAGAGCAAGGTCTTACAATACATTCACAATTAAGCAGATAATAGAGAAATACCAGGAACATAACAAAGAAACACATATTGTTTATAGATTATAAAAAAGACAAGATAGTAAGAGAAAAACAATGGGACATACCGGAAAATTGAGGAGTACTACTAGCTCCCATTAAAGTCATTAAAATCATGTATAACACTTCAAGGATTACCACAAGAGATAACGAAGATAATGTTCTAATTATAAATTTAGAACTACGACAAGAATGTAGTTTGTTACCAACATTTCCTAGTATATACACATCACAGTCGATAACACGGTTGACAATGAGAGCCCACGTGCTGTCGAAACGCTGCGTTCCGCATAATTAATAAATTTCTGTGAGTGGAGTTTACCGCTATACCTGTGAATATACATTGATGGCGTGTTACGGGAATGGAAACGTTTAGCACTACACACTCAATCCGAATAGACAAAAATATTGATAACATTACTCCTTGCTGAACACCAAGTATTAACAGCTTGCGACGAAGACGCACTCCAAAGGGCTGTGTACGAACTTAACAAACTAACTGAGGTATATAACTTAACTATACCGACAGAAGAAACTAAAGCATTGGCGTCTAATAAAACATAATCAAAAATAATAACTAACAACAACCCAATACATCTAAAGGAATGCCTAGAAAATAACATCAGAGATAAAGGCGCTGTTAAATACACTGGCACTAGTTAGCGCCAGGAGTAATCAGTTGAATTGTATGGCGATAGTAGAAAAGAAGGATGACAATGTGTCCAGCATAAAATCACTCGACACCACGCTGATGACGCCGGGTAGGCAGAAACATGTCCGTGTGTTAGCGTTTTATGTATCTTCACATTGTCTTCCTCGTGAATGATTTCACCAATACCCTAAGAAAAGCTGCAGTTAACAGCGTCTTTGTCTTTGGTGAACAACCCAATACAAAAAGTGAGAACATTTATCTTCCTTTGATTTACTGTATCGTGCTATCAAGACGATATGAAGATATACATAAAAATAACAAAATGTAACTGAATGAATTGGACCATAGGTAGAACATTAGAAAGCAAAGTAAGCAAAGACACGCTGGTGAAATTCTATAAAACAATGACAATCCCATGTGGTATATATGGGAGTGACCATAACTAAAGCAAATGAAAAAAGAATCTAAACATT
Organism: Trypoxylus dichotomus; assembly: GCA_023509865.1. Classification (NCBI taxonomy): domain Eukaryota; kingdom Metazoa; phylum Arthropoda; class Insecta; order Coleoptera; family Scarabaeidae; genus Trypoxylus; species Trypoxylus dichotomus. The sequence goes on from CM042081.1 coordinate 46,597,784, forward strand.
GGCGATGAGATTTCTAAGAAGAATAGCAGGATATATAAGAGTGGATAGGAGGATAAACACAGACATAAGAGCAGAACTTGGAATTACAAGTGTTAACGAAATAATAAGGGAATATAGAAAGAATTGGAGAGAAGACGTGGAAACGATGGAAGACTACAGGATCCGCAAAGGAGTGTAGAATTACAATGCGAGAAGAAAAAGATTGATAGGACGTCCACAAAAGAGATGGGTTGACCAAAACTAAAAGTCGTAACAGGCCTAGAACGTCATACATTCAATAAAAAGGAGAAAAAGTATTGTCAATATTTGCGCATAGGAATTCGTACGAGAAAAATATTCTCTATTCACTCACTTTAATAGATGGATCTTTTTTTAACGCACAGATTCGTATCTACGCCGATGTTTTATAATCGCGCTCAACACAAAAGATGAAAGCTTAAAGCTACAAATAGACACCCAGGCGAGCAATAAAATTTCGGCATTTTAAAAATACAGTTTTCACTTTTCCACCGTCGAGTGCGATGTCTCTGCGTCTCTGGCGCCTCATATTTCCTTTATTCGGACGCATTCAACGCTGTAATTCAAACACACACGTCATCGTAGACGAACGTCAAGTAGAAATTTGCGAAATTCTATCGAATAACACGAGTTTTCACTGCATATCGTTTAACATCATCTACGTACGACATTGATGCATAACATCGAGCGTTTATTGTACGAGAAATTCTGTCGGAAATACGTACGTTTATAAATCTAAAATTATAAACGGCGCAACAATAAATATACTGGTGGGAGGTATAAGAATTTCCACCCTCAGAGACATACGGAACCAATTTAAGGAGTGACATGGAAAAGTGGGAAACGCCGTATATAATTTACGGTAGCAGACCTACCGCCGCTATAATTGGCCTTTATTTTAGCACTAAATTTATAAGATGTCGCTTGTTTAATGTTTTGGTCGGGTAATGGAAACAAATGCGAAGGTTGTATTCAACATTATTATCTATCCTCTTGGGGAGGAATGGCGGAAAGTAAAAACGGGGATGTTCGCACGTCGGCATTTACCGTTACCCCGTGAAGGTATACGGGTTTTAAACGTTCCCGTTTTCTAAATGTAAATTTTTCAATTTATAGTACCTTATTGGATTAGGGTCGACGTAATTTTGCCGATATACGGAAACTTTTTTTATACGTTCATACTTTTAAAATATGTTATATATATATATATATATATATATATATATATATATATATCGAAGCTATAATAATGTTGCGTAACTCGCTTGAATTCGTAAACATGCTGTGGGCGAATTTAAGAGACAGTGCTGCCCGATATGAATTTAAATTTAGCGGCAAATTAATTACGTTACTCTACAAACTCTACGCGGTATAACACCGGATTGATTTAAAAAATTCAAGGCGTTACGTTAATGAGATTTTCATGTATGAGAAAGTTTGCTCCATCATGCATAAAAACGTAAATAAATTACTGGTGTACAGTATATATTATGAAATTGTTTTATAAAATAAATATAAAATCATGTAACGTATTCTCGGCGAAATTTCCATTGTTCTATATAATTTTGTGGTTCCCCTATAAACATTTAGCAACGCTATGATTCGGGAATTATTTAGAATTATAATTCTGTACGTAAAGAGATAACAGAGATATTATTTTGTCAATATCACAAAGGTCACGTGTGAAGTGCCACAGTGGTCAGTGTTGGGACCAACGCTATGAATATTTACTATAATGACATACTGGAAATACACACACAGTCGGGGGTACATCTCATAGCATATGCGGATCACGTTGGCGTGGTAATGACTGGAAGGAATGTGGAAACGCTGGAAACGGTGGGCGAGCTAACTTTGACCATTGTCGTCAACTATCTGGAAGACAAAGAACTCAAATCTGCCGCACGGAGGCACTCCTCCTGACAAACGGAAGGAAAGTAAAACAGATTAACGTCAAGGTGAGGAATGTATTAACACAGAGGAAAGTCTCCGATGTCTGGGCGTCCACATGGATAGAAACCTTAGATGGGAAACACACATAACTGAAACCGTGAAGGAAGCGAATAAGACCCTTGGGTTACTTTACTGTCTAATACCCAGAATCCGGGGGCCGAGAGAATGCAGCAGACAACTGCTTGGTGTTACGATGCGGTCTAGGCTGCTCTATGGGGCGTCTATCTGGAACGGCGCCATGCGAAAGAAAAACCTTCGAGAGAAGTACTAGAGTGTCCAACGAAAACTCGCAATCCGGATCACAGGAAGGTATAGAACGACATCATCTGAGGCTTTCTTTGTGCTAGCTCGGACACCACTTATAGAAACATCACCAGTCTAAATCCTTCTATCCAAATTCTGGTGTTCCACCTAAGGATAACATCGGATCTTTATTTTCCCTAATTTTCAACAATGATTTTGTTAAATACTGTTGTAATTAGCTGTTTCCTGCGGATAATCTGCAACTTTACACCAAACTGGATACCATAAAACTGCTTCTGTTGCTCACAAGACTGCCAGATCTCACCCATAGAACACATATGAGATATTATGGCAATAGATCAGTATGGTAAGAAATACCCTGAAAAACAACATTTGGAATTCAATGCCCAACCACATAGCTGAATGCGTTTAAGGAAGGGGGTGGTCCCACCTATTATTAAATACACATACCTATGTACTTATTATTTTCTAGAATTGGATTTCATCTGTTTTTATATGGAATATAAGCATTTTAAATATTAATAAATATTATTTTACAAAAATTTCGTAGTGGTGAGTTTTTATTTTCAGACAGTGTAATTGAAAGTTGTACATTAATTTTGAAACAAATTTAGTACTTCGTTAAATGGAGCATTGGGTTAAAGGAGCTTTGATTGTTTCAGAAAATGTTGCCACATTGGTATAACCTCCATGATTTCTAAAAAAAAAAGGTCCTTATTCGTATTTGTACTTTAAGAAACTGATTTTACTTTCATATTATATATTTATTTTCATTTTTTTCAATCGAATATTCATAGATATATCGTAGATGCAGTTAGAAATAAGTACCTCTACTAAGAAAAAAAAAAACATTTTTCTATTGAATAAATTTTCAAAAGTTTTCAATAATAGAATGATAGAAGTGATGAAGTGTTGGAACAATCAAAAATATAATAACTGTAACTAACTGGTTAAGATTTACGACACAAAAAAATGATATTAAATTCAAAACGTTAAATTATTTGTCGTTAGGCTTGAATTAATAAATTTAACCATTTGGGAGGGTCTATTAACTTGAAGACAAAGAAAAAAAAGGAAAAGATTGTTACTTGAGTAGTTTCCCTTGACAGCTCTTACTTTCTATTGCAGATAAATTCTCCTTAGATCTTCGGGCCAATCTAAAGCTGATAATAGACGTAACGGTATCTCTAAAGCATAATCCCTGCTGAAGAGTATCGGGGTTAAAGGCATCGAGATCAACACTCCCGATAGCATCCGGATTACGCGTAATATTTGCAAGCAATTAGAAATATCGTCGCAGAATACTTTGGACGAAGCATCCATAAGATTATGAACAACCTGGAATCCTATACTCTTGCGAATTCGTATATTATTATTACTTTCGCTGCTACAGTCAGTTAATTAATTAAATTGTGAAAACACTCCCTCAGATAAATCCATACGTAGAGAGGCTTTTCAAAGAATTTCTAAGAGCTTTAGAGTTTATCTTCAATAATCAAACAAAAATTATTTCCTCTTTATTTTCAAAAATCACGAAAATTGAATGGTCTTTAACGACAAATAAATTGCTGGACGTAGTATGTGTATAGGATTTCAGAATGTTCACAAACAGGTAACGATTAAAATAGCGCCTTTTGTCTCCTTGTTTTTATACATACTAGAAAGCCTCGCGCAAGCTTAAATTCGCTCGATATTTTATTTCACTGCTAGTTGATTACTTTGCCGTGTGTTTTCCGAGAGGTGAAATGCGTTCCAAACACGATCTTTTATTTGTCGCTTTGTAATTACGATGTCCTGGCGGATTCTGCTTTATAAAGCAAAAATAACGACCATATTTATTCGAACAAAATAAATATCGGCACGGACAGACAGTATACTAGAACCCGGCATGAACAAAATCGTATCAAATTCGAGCGCAACGATTTCTGAACGCAAACAGATGCTCCCTGGGAAATTAATACGTTTGCGGGTGATGCGTTTTATACGGTCCCGACTCTGCGTCGGTAACTAATGCAATATAAATAACCTCGATCGAATGGGTCCAAGGTGAGGTAATTGGAATATCTTACGACAAATCAATATTAACTAATTTAAATGTGATTATTATTTTAAAGGAAATGCAGCAATTTTCATTTTTTTTGATCTTGAGTAAGGTGCATTTCTTTAACGATACTATTGCTTCTTTTTTTTAGAATTTAGCAATTAAGACTAAGCAACTGCCCAACCAATTGGATGACCGGTAATACTGGGTGTCCCAAACTTTCTCAGAAGGGAAGCATTTTCGCCTTAATGACCACGTACACACAGGTGCAACTGCTGTTACTGGAGTTCAACAAATCCAAACCAAAAGCATGAGCCACCAGTTCGATCGCCAAAAGTTACTGTTTGGGCTTTTTGAAAATAACAGAGGTTGTGCAGTAACCGCAAATTCTGAGCAATATGTGGATGCGATTATCAACTTTTATACTACAGCCCTGGAAGATTTTAGTGGTTTTAATCGTTAGTTCCAATAAGATGGAGAGACATCTCATACGTCTAACGTGTCTTACCAATTGTTCGTGAATGGAAAATTGGTATCCACATAAAGTGAAATAAAATATCCGGTGCCGTAGCCCTGATTTAACACTGATGGATTTTTTTTCATAAATCAAAGGTAGACAGCAACACTCCTCATTCTCTGAATGAATTAAATGAATCACGGAGGATATGCATCGAGCAGTTCTTCACGTTGAGAAGATTGGCAGTAACATAACGATACACCTCTAGAAGACACAATTTTTAAGAAACAAATTTCCAACGGCTCTATTTCAAGAAAAGGATAATCATTTATTTATTAAACTTGGCCATTATTTTATTCCATTCTTTTTATTTTGAAGATTATTTTTGGGACACCTTGTATGAAATTGTACGTCAACGTTATAAAACCCTTCTCGAGTTTAAACGCGCAAGAATTATTCAGGGTACTATAACCGGATTAAACGATAAAATAACGCATATTTTTAATTTCCTCTTTAACGGCATGGACCACATAAGATTTGGAATGAACACCTCTTTTCGATAAGTCTGAAAAGGGTAGCACTGCAGAAGTATCTATTCAATGCTGAAAATTGGAATAAATTTCCAGTATTGCGACAATACGGAACAATATAAGCAACCATGTGACATTCAGATCTGGATGTTGATGCTCATCATCACGTTGCTGTTGCACGTAATAGTTCTATTGTTGTTACTGACAAGCACGTCCTGAGATTCTTGAGCCATAAATTTCTCCATCGGCCTGAACCACGTTCCCCAAGAATCTTTCCCTTGTAGTAAACCGTATCTTTCATCTCTCATTGTATAACCGAGATACTCAAGTTTGCGAGCTTTTATCGTAGTTATTAATTCGGTATCTTTCACCAACTCTACGGCAGACTTCATCATCAGATACGTGCTCTAACGATAAAATTCTTAAGATTCCACGATAAAGCCACGTTTCAAATGCTGCTAATCATTTGGTAATTGCCTCGGTCAAGGTCTATGATTCTACTCCGTATAGCAAGATCGATTTTGCAGTTAGTGTAAGAGATCATCGACCTTTAAAAATGGACGTCAGAAGAAGAATACGTCTCACTCTTGTGAGTGGTCCCGTTAGTCGTTGAGTGTAGTTTCCAGATATGTGTATTTACTGATTCTCTAAATTTGTTGTTGATTTATCATAATGGGTTTATATGAGTTTGCGTATGATAATAATGCTTATTGCTTTGAATTACTCAATATATGTTAGCTTTTATCGAAGACGCTGTTGAGGAACTATCTATTTGGCTACATACAGTTGGTTAGAATGTCTAATGTGGTATCCCAATTTAACCTACATGGTCCGGAGTACCACAGAGCTCCATTTTTGGACCAGTCTTTTTTCCAATTTACTAGTTAAAATGTTTACTTTGATCTTTCAAAACCTTGCGAGTTGGAGGCAGACGAGTCAGATCTTATTTGTATTGTATCTCTATAAATAACTATTCTAGTTCTTAGTTGTTAGACAATCACACATTATTCATATATTCCTTTCAACGTTTCTAGAAAGACGCTGTCTAACAAACCGACATTATCACAATAAGCCGCACCTTCTTTTAGGAATTGCTATTATTAAGTTAAACGACTCGGTGGTCCAGTGGTAAGAGGGCCTGCACTTGAATTTGGTAACTAAAAGATGCGTTTTTTTCGGGCTGGTTCAATATGCTTCCGAGTCACCATTACCAGTAGGAAAAATAATTCACCCTTTACGGCGAAGGGCATGCACATTCCTCTACCTTAAGGTTCCTGAGGTCATGGCAAGCTAAAATAACTTATTAGGTCGCGCACCACAAAGAAAGTACGGAGTGGTTGTTCTAAAGTATTTTTTTCTTCTACCAACTTGCAATGTACATAGATTTAGTGACCCACTAATATAGCGGACGTTGCAATAGTGTTTATAATTTTGTCCTCCGAAACGTTAATACAATTTTATTCATAAGTCGTATGTTCAAACTAAATTACCTTATTTAACACATGGGCTGAAAAGTCCCGGGCCTAACAAAGAAAACACGGTTTTTTTGGTTCAAAATTAGCTTTATTCATCAACGTAATCTCCATCAAGAGCAACGCAATCATTCCAGCGCCGCTCTAACATTTCAATATCACTTTTGTAGAACGATTTATCTTGTGCCTCAAAACAGGCCTCAGTTTCAGCGATAACCTCTTCATTCGTGCGAAATTTCTTACCGGCGAGCATTTTTTTGAGGTCTACGAACAGCCAGTAGTCGCTGGGAGCCAAATCTGGCGAATACGGTGGATGTGGGAGCAATTCGAAGTTCAATTCATGTAGTTTTGCCATTGTTTTGATTGACTTGTGACACGGTGCGTTGTCTTGATGAAACAAATTTTTTTTCTTTGCCATATGCGGTCGTTTCTTTGCAATTTCGGCCTTCAAACGCTCCAATAACGCTATATAATATTCACTGTTGGTATTTCCTTTCTCTAGATAGTCGATGAATATTACACCACGCACATCCCAAAATACCGAGGCCATAACCTTTCCAGCCGATTGTTGTGCTTTCGGGCGCTTTGGACGAGGTTCACCAGTTGCTGTCCACTCTGATGACGATCGTTTTGATTCCGGAGTGAAGTGATGGATTCATATTTCATCCATTGTCACATATCGACGCAAAAGTTCCGGTTTGTGCCAAACATGGCCAAACACTGCTCAGAATCATCAAAATGTTCTTGTTTTTGGTCAACAGTGAGCAAACGCGGCACCCACTTTGAACAGAGCTTTCTCATAGTCAAATGCTCATGCAATATGAAGCCAATACGTTCTTTTGATATCTGTAGGATGTCAGCTAACGCACTCAACTTCACTTTTCGATCATTCAAAACGATTTTGTTGATTTTTTTTATGTTTTCTGGTATTACCGCCTCATTTACGACCACGTTTGAAGTCAGCAAACCAACGTTTTACTGTTGTTTCTGGTGGAGCGGAGTCCCCATAACACTTTTCAAGCCATTGCTTCGCTTGAACGGTATTTTTTTCCCATCAAGAAGCAGTGTAAAATTAAAATACGAAATTGTTTTTGATCCATTGTTTTGAAAATAACAAAAGTAGCGTGACTCTTAGCACAATAACTCACAAACTAATGAATAGAATATCATGAAATTCTAACAGCTGTCTTTTGAAGGTTAGTACTAACTGAGAGAAAGGTGACTGTAATAAGACTAGCGTCATCTATGTGTTAGGCCCGGGACTTTTCATCCCATGTGTTATTTACTAAGCTTGAAAATGTTTTTCCGGTTTGTACATCAGTTCTACGTCATCGTCAAAAGAGAGTATCGCATTGGTCAATAATCAAATTAACTTGATTTCGAAGAGAGCAGATGCAGTTTTTGCTTCGTTCGACTTTTCTTCACCGTCGCGCTCGACTCGTAGCGAAATGACAAAAAGTCTCCGAAATTCGCCTACCGACGTACTTCCGCGCACAATCACTCAAAGCCCGCTAAGATTAATGAGGATATCGAGTGCCGATGTTCAATAAGATTCCTGAAGCCGTTATCGAATTCTAAAGCAAACTCCATTACCATCACCTGTTTAATGTTACGAGGCGGTAGAGTGCACCTTCCGACACAATTAATTACTCCGTGTTCTGTCCAGAACTTTACACAGATCAGCTCTTTCGTCGGAGGGGAAGTAATTTTATCGATTTTTTAACGACTAGCTTCTCCGCAGAAGAGGCGAAGCTCTTACGGTGAATTATATAACGGCTGCAGGTCCTCCATTAATGGAAAACCGTATCGAAACCCGTTTACATAAATTTAATTTTGACATTATACGGCTAATTTAATTTAGACGCGATACATGCGTCAATGGCAACCATTTGCCACGTAAAAGGGAAATTTTAATTACATCGCCAAAGAGAAAGAAGGATTAATTATATTTTAATTGCTGTACTGGATCTTTTGAGGATTTCATCCTTGCGTTTAGAACACGATTTTCAGATTTCACGTTGAAATTTCGTAATATTTGCTGTTTATATGGACGGTTAACCTTTCCGTTTTATATAGCTAATGATTAAGTGAATTTCTACTGCAATATCTTTCCTTCATTAAAAGTGCGTTTGTCAAATCCTGCGGGTATTGCATTTTCCTTTGAAAAGTTTCAATAACTGCGGTAATCATCTTTAAAAAGAAAACAAATACTTGTACACTATCTTTCAACTCACGTCACCGGTTTTTCTTGGCATGAATCAAATTAATAGTCTCGGATCAAATAAAATAGCATATAAGGTAAGTATAACGAAGATGCCGAATCGAGGTATGATACTAAAGTTGTAGTTAATGGGATTTGATTCGTAGATGGCGAGAGTACGCCTTCAAAATAATGTGAACAGTAAGCATCACCATTCGAATTAGATTTGTGCTACAATTTATACGTTAAGACTGTGAGGAGCAAGCGAATGCCACGACTACCAAAAATTCGAGTGTTAGGATGCAGCGTCATAAATAAATAAACATCGAATAAACCTGTTTACCGTACTCTTCCCAAACAAATAGGGGGAGGGAGGAAGATGCTTGTAATTTTGAGGAGGAAGATGCCACGTATTGTTTGTTACCTGAAATAGTACATCAGTTTGTCAGTGCTATTCTAGCTAAAATAATTGTATAATTTATTGTTTCCGCTTATTTTATTTATGACGCGCACCTACATAAGAAAATCAACTAGAGCGATGTGGGCAGAAGAAGATCTGCTGTTACTGTTGCTTTAGGTGACAATAGCAGATCTGCAAACTCGGTTGTAAAAGATTTTGGGCTTCCCTTACGGACGTTACTTAGGCGTGTTCAGAAAAGCAATCTCACAAAAGGTAGTTTGAGACTTTCATGACGTCTTGGTAAAGAAAACGAGCAGAAATAGGTTGAACATATTCAAAAGCTCGAAGAAATGGGTTACGTCCCAACAACTAGAGCCATACTGGGGTAAGATGTCACTTGCATGTTTTTTTTGTACAGTATTTTCGTTGTGTTTGTTTATTTTGTTCCAATAAAACTATTTTCTTTCATTGCAATCTATTTTTTGATGTAGTTCCTTAATAATTAAAACAAAACCATGTTCGGGATTTTTCCCGAGTTAACAAAGAAATATTGGGCATCTTCCCCCGGCTAAACGATATAAAAAGATACCTAAATACACTAAGAATTGATTGATAATAATAATATTAAAGACAATAACAGTAACAGTGACAGCAAAAGTAACAGTAAGAGTAAGAGTAAGAGTGGGAGTAAGAGTAATAGTCAGTTACAGTCACAGTAACAGTAATACTAGCAGTAACAGGAGGAGTAACATTGACAGCTATAGTAACTGTAACAATAACAATAACAACAACAGTAATAATAATAATAACAATAACAACAGCATAATAAAAATAATAGTAATATTAATAACAATATAGCGTAAGTTCGGGATAGATGGCCATGCGTAAGAGATGGCCATACCTAGAAATTTCTATCTGTATTGTTGGTAAGTCGTGTTGACGCGCCAGTCAATTGACTTAGTTGATTTTGTGTTCATGTGTGTTACGTTATGAGGTGAACAAACTATATTTAGTTAGTATTGTGATATACAGGCCGGGTATATACCTTTAACATGTGCTGCTATAAAGCTGTTATGTTAAGATGTACATGTTATGTTACGTACCAACATATTTTAGAAGTATGTATCTCTTGCATACCATCTTGATTTAACAGACCGGCTATAATTTGTATCTTAAAATTAAGTTGACACTGTCAGTAGACTTGCTGCTGCAGACAATAAGTATGTTAGGAGTAAAATATGGCGTGGGAAAGCTATCAGCTTATAAGTCTTTTACTTCTAATCAATTAGGACGTTCAACAATTCACTGATTTGTTCATTCTCAAAAATGGAGGTGCAAATAAATTAAAAAAACGATTCATTTAGGCGGCAATTTCTGCTGTTGTTAGTCATATTTTAGATGACTTCGACTTTGTAATTTCATCGAAATTTCGCTCGTCTTGGATATGATTCAAACCTCACCGAATGCTGTCTCCAAGCAAACAGAATACGATTCTAAAATCAAAATTGGCATAAGAGGACTAATCTGGATGGTATTCGTTTCTGAAGATTTGAAACCATAGGAAAAGTGTAATAACTATTGCTAAATCCTTCTCGAATTTTAGATCTTGATTTCCGATCATACACTATCCAATTTCTACGCGTTTCTGTCCACTGTAGCCGGTTTTGCTTGTTTTCCCGTCGAAGTAGGTGTTTTTGTTGCAATGTGGCCGTGAAGGTGTTTCTTTGGTAGTGTCTAGAGAAAGAGTAGGAAATATAGTTGTTACTTGTAATGCCGAAGGCAAATTTTTACCACCTGCCGTGATAATGAAAGGAGAAATAAAAAAAAGTGGAAAGATAGCCTATCCCCTATTTAGAATTGATATGCCTCCCATGTCAATTCTAAATGTGCCTTCTCTTGAAACGTTGGAATTTACAGAGTCAAATGGAAAGCTACTCACTATCTTTATCCTTTAGACAAAAGCTTTTTAAGACAAATTTTTATTAGTTGTATGGTCTATGCCGCAGAAATCATACTAGACGACGCAGTACCGGATATCATTTTGGTGAATAACTGAATGCAACTACATCAGGCTTTGGAGCAACGGGAATTCTATCTTTCAATAGCAACATCATACTTGATTACGCATTTTTTATTGAAGAAGCTTCCTTGCCTACAGAACATTTTTCACTTCAAAAAACGACAGAAACTGCAAAAGAACCAGCTAATAGTTTAAAAGCACAACCAACAACATCTAACACAGAAATTACTCCGTCAAAAACACCGTCTGATTTGTTGATTACATTTTATCATAAGAATTTCTGCTTAAATCTTAAATAAACATCTTCGGAGGTCAACTTCATTTTCGACTCGATATTTCCGCAAAAGCGTCCGATGGTTCGGTGCGATGTGGATTTTCGGTTACAGTTCGGGGATCGTTTGCGGTTCCTTGATAGAAAATTGCATTAAATCGTAGCGGATTGGGGCGGGCAACGTTAGCGCTCCGCTACTCAGACAATGCTTTATTGTAATTGCGTTTCACTCCCCCAAAACGACCCTAACTTCTCGGTCCCGTGGAGGCCAGATATCGCCTAAGAACACTATTAGAGACCACATCTCATTCTTTATTTATTCGGTTGCCGTGATTTACCGTACCGGAGTAATATCTTGGGCGTCTCGAACGTGAATTCGCTCTTCGTATAACACCGTGCGCGGTCGCCGAGAATGCGACTTTTTCTTTATGATCCTTGTTGCCGCCCATCATTTCTGATTGATTCGTCATCAAAATGGATGGTGTTGTTCCCTGCGTATTTCGAGGATTAAAGAGTAGTTTTCTTATATTAGCACTTTGTGCTTTGCTCTCTTATAGAATGCATATACAGGACGAACGATTTCGGCTAAAGGAATTCTGTATTCTTAATTCATTCGCTATTAAGTCACATGCTAGAATGACATCGCTTTCCACACGGGTGATGGCTATTACGTTTTGCATACTGGGGCATAGAGGGCGCTACTAATCAAATGTCAGTACTTAAAATTAACCTCCATCTTTAGTTAACCTAAACCCAAAGTTTTAGTGCGATAGATGTAGCATTGTACAACCAACTAGTTGAAAACTAAAAACGAGAACACTTTTGCCCAATTTTTTTTTATAATTTTCGAATTCTATCAATCGAATCTTAACAAGAATGCCTCCCCAAGTTGGTTACTGTTTTCGGCAATGGAGCACTACATCAGTCCATAATTTCACGTTGGTATGGAGAATTCAACTCTAGCTCTTTGCTACTGCCCCCTTACACAAAGGAAAAAGCCAATAACCAGTGTGTGCATCGACAAGGAAAACGGCAGAGTTGAAGTCCACATGACATAGAAATTTGGTCCGCCAAACTCGCCTGCATCAACGGATAACTAAATGAAACAGATTGTAAGTCCTCTTACAACAAAAGCCTGAACAAACGTACAGACGACAACGGACGCTGCAGTCTTGACGATCAACTAGACACGGAGAAATTGTACTTGCTAAGGATGTCTATATATATGCTCCGACGAGGTTACAAAAATGAGTGTCGCCACAATCCGAACAGAAAGCCAATGTATGTATAAACGACAACGGACACCGTAGCCTCGACGATCGATAATAGAAAGCCGAGAAATCGTATTTGGTAAGTATGTTGCTATATAAGTTCCGACGAAGCTACAATAAAGGTTGTTGAGTGTAGGCTTTCACGACCGTGGTCTATAGTACTTACTGAAGTAAAACAGTGAATACACGACAGAACCATGAAAAACATTTCTACTATACAATAAAGGTTGCCACTATACGAGAACTGAAGAGGTATGCCTGTACTTGAAAATATGGAATATTGAAAACTGCCAATATCCGCACGAGGAAGTTACAATAAAGGTTGCCACTATACGAAAACCGACGAGGTATGAAAGACGGCCGAAAGTGAACGATCGCTATTTTACCTCGACCGTCACACAGAAGTCGACTGCCGTTATTTGAAAACATTAAATTTTAAAAACTGCTGATATTCGTACGACGAAGATGCATTTAGTGGGTCTAATGTTAGGCACTTTTAGTACGAGTATTGCGAATAGCTGAATACATAATATATAATGCGTATGTACATACATATTACAAAATAATATATATATATATATAGCAAAGAGAGAATAATAAATGTTAAAAATGAAAATAAAATAACATTAATGCTAACAGATACGGTAGCAAACACATAATGGAATTTAAAATATATAAATTAGTAAAAAAAATGCATAAAATAAAATACATTTCCTCAGAAAAGTGAAATTCTTACGGAAAACAATGTTAAATCTTTAACACAAATTTCTAGTGTAAAACACAAACCTTAAAATAGAAATTTCTGAATCGATCGAGTAATAATGTGTTACTTTCTGTAAAAATAACTTTTTTGCATAATTTAATGACGAAAATATTGATTTTAAAAAATATCATGGTCATAACAGAAGGCCGAATATTATGTGTAATCAACCGAATACTTTCGATATCTGGGATACTTATAACTTTTTCGTGCGATATTGATTAAGAAAAAGGGATACTGTTCGATGTGTTCAAATGATATTTGAGAAATGATAAAAAATCTTAATAACTGGTAATTTCGATTATGTACTAAATAATACTGAGACCACGGTATTTTCTATCATATTCACGTCAGGCGAACGGGTCGCCCACTCAAGAACTGATATTCTCTTTCTTCGAAAATAATCTTTTACAATACGGTGGACAGCAGCGTTATCTTGCTGGAATACAAAGTTCCGGCATGTAATCTGTTCGGCATCTCATGAAATTTGTTCGACAATAAGATTTATATGATTACAGAACTTGATGTCAGTTTTTCCGTTATACCGTACACCTGACCAAATCATTACACTACCACCACCTATCTGCCTACGAGTCAGAACTGCTTCCTCCTTCCTTGGATCATGGCAATAACGCTAATAGCCATCAGGACCATCTAAACTAAGCTTTTTCTCATCAGTAAAAATGATTTTTCGCCAGCGTTTACGCCAATGTAAACTCGCGGTTGCGAATGCTAATCTGGCTTCTTTGTGCTGGCGCGTTAAAGGAGGTTTTCTTTGTCGTCGTTGTCGTTTTTAGTGAGCTGTTGAACATTTCGCAGATTGGTGTTTGTACCCGCTGCTTGTGCTATTTGCCTAGCAACCTCAAAATTGTGTTATGTTCACGTTCTGTTATCGCTTTGGGTCTTTTGGATTTGCATGATTTCCAGTAATTTTCGCCATTATTTAAGAATCTGTGAATTACACGACGGGTTCTGCTCAAATTTGCTGCTATCTTTGCAACTTTATTATTAATTAATTAAACCCATTCTCAGTATTAGTCAATTGATGTCTATATGGCATCTTCATATGTAGACTAGCATTTAACATAGTATACCATGTGAAGCCTTTATTATTAAATATTTTCCTTCTTTGCATTGTACCCGTTGAGGACAAAATTAAAACTCATGACATGGCCTATACTTTTGTCGTACTTAGATGTGTGGTTTTCCCCGAATATTTTTGCTCATCACCACTTTCGCAATCCTAGTACCAGAAACGACTGCAATCAATCTTATAAACTTTATTTCCCTTAGAATTTACGGGTGGCCTACACTATTGTCGCGGGCTGTACCTTACTTTTCCTTCAACGAGGTAAAGGATAATCCTACGAAGTTTAAATTATCCTTTTAGGTTAGGTATCATCTTCTCGAAATCTTCTGCAAACCCGACATAAAATTTTCATAATTCCTTTATGCGGGATACAAATTTCTATAAATATTAATAAAGATGCCCTGAATAATAAATATTATAATCACTTCAGAACTCAAAATAAGCTGGCGGCGCCTCCTAGAACTCTAAATGCAAATTATTCTAAATTCTGTTTAGCGCTATTGTTTAACTAACTTTGATAAGTTTAGGGTGATTAATTTAAAGTCCTTTTCGTAAAGTAAATATTTACGGATCCTCGAAAAAGGTCGATGCAGCTACCTTCCGCGATAAATCAATCCGCTATATTAAAATTGCACATAGCAATAAGAAAACGAAGATAAAGAAGTTTTCGGCGTGCAACACTGAGAAAAGTAAACCCGAACGGGAGCTTTTAATCTGATTAAAACTAAAGTATGTTCAATTCCGGTAATTACGACGTCAGCGCCGTGCAGCTGTTTGAGCAGCAATAGATTTGAAAATCCGACTCTTTCGCAGCATTTTCGCAACGTCAAATTTCCGTTCTCAATTTTGTATGGAATAAACAGTCGTAAGGTTAGTTTTATGCGCGCGGTACATTTCTTTTTATTACGCCCACCCGTAGTAAAAGCTCTGGGGAATGATTTCGCAGGTACGTAATAAAAGACGAATTTTATGTGATGAGATTAAATCACGTGCCCGTATGACTTAATAATCATTTTAAAGCTTTTTTATGCGTACGGAAGCTAGAGATCGGGCTTTATTTAAATATCCATCAGGCAGAAAATATTTTCGTCTAAGCGATGTGCTGTCGTAGCTTCGTTATATATTTTAATCTTCCTTTAATTAAAACAAATAAAAGAAAGTGCTTCCTATTATTTTTCTAAGAAAATAGTTCATATTCAAAGTTTCTATTTAAATGATTTGATAAGTCATTAGATTTGTATTGTAGGAATTAAGGTTTTACCAATAATAATAGTAATCAATTGCCTTTATTTACAATGGTAGCAACAAAAGCACAGAGTAACAAATGCTACTTCACTCACCCATACTCCACAAAATAATACAGAACATAACTGCTACAAAATTGACAGAGAACAATCATAAATACAAGGAACATTTCTACGACATACTGCGAACTCAGAGCAATCATCGAATAATAAAAAGGTAATAAATACAAATAAATACGATAAAGTGATGTGGCATCAGAAAATCTTTAATAAGGACAGACAACGGAGGCTGTAGATTCAAACCCCCAATAAATCTAATTAAATGCAGCTTAACAGCGATTCCTCATATTTAGCCACGTCAGATTCTTAATACTGTCAGACACATAATCATATCTACGAAAGTTACAATACAACCTGCAACGAGAGTTCTGAAGCTTGTGTATATCAGTATCGTTACAACTATGCCTCGCTTACAAGGTTCGAGTGATATTAGCGACTTCACACGGGGTCGCATCGTTGGCCAGAGTGAACGCGGCGCTTTGCAACGTGAAATAAGTAAATTTTTAAATATTCCGTTGTCCACAGTTAACCGTGTGATTACACAACTTAAACGCATGGAAAAAACAACAGTGGAGCCGAGATCAGGTCGTGCCGGACCTTCTGAAAGAAGTAAAAGGGTGCTTGTGCGCGAAGTGTTAAGAGAACCGCGAAAAAGTACAGCCGAGCTTGCGGCAACTTTACAGAAAAGTCAGCGCACCGCTCTGCGTTACCTCCACAGTGTGGGGATGTATAAAAGGGTGGCAAAGAAAAAACCTCTCCATACGGCGTTTCAAAAACGGCGCCGAATGGCTTGGGCAATCGAAACGCGAACGAAGCCCGAGCTTTGGCGGTCTGTCATTTTTTCAGACCAAAGCAGATACCGCCAATTCAGTGATAGTGGTCGTACGTGGGTATGGAGACGTTCGCCACAGCAACTGGAGGACAATTTTTTTCATCAGACGGTGAAATACGACGGTGTGAACATCATGGTGTGGGGCGCGATATGGTATGGTGGAAGATCGCAATTAGTAATCTGCGACGGAAATATAAATGCGGCAAAATATATCCAAATATTAACAGAAGGACTACTACCGATATTCGACAACGCCATTTTATCTAAAGAAGACGCCACTTTTATGGAGGATGGAGCACCCTGCCACAAAGCAAGAACAACAACCGCATGGAAAGAGGAACAGGGGATTCGGATTTTACCATGGCCAGGCCAATCACCAGACATGAATCCGATAGAGAATGTTTGGCACATAATCCAGACAAATATGGCGAAACGACCCCGAAAACCCAGCAATAACGAAGAACTCGTGGCGGCTGTTACAGAAGAGTGGTTAAATATTCCAGAAGACACCATTAATCATTTAATAGATTCTATGCCACGACGACCCGCAGCACTTCACGCAAGTAAAGGTGGATCGACAAAATATTAGTCTAATTTAAAAGTTTTAAAATATTTTGTATATATAACGAGAATAGAATCTGTTTTTAATTAGTAGGTGTCTATTTTATTGTCACCCTAGTGTGTATATATATATATATATATATATAATATATATATATATATATATATATATAATATATATAATATTGCACTGACTTAACATATATATATATGTTATATATAGTATGTTAACATATATATATATATATATATATATATATGTTAAGTCGGTGCAATATTCCACATAGTATTGTAGACAATGAAGAATTTCAAAGTCCATATTTTTTTGTATTTCCAGGTTCGGGATCGCCCCTTTTGTGTAGCTAAAATATCATGCATTTATCTATTTAGATCAGATTAAATTACATTTTATAAATCATTTGCAATGGTACTTTAATTTGCTGATCAACAATCATAGGTGAGCTAGATGACAACAAAAGCCACTACAACATTCGCTCAACGATACAATCTACATATTTCACATTTTAACATCGCCACTTAAGATTAACGACTGTACCACACGATGACGATAAAATATATAAAAATTATCGCCTTAAATTTATGCGTTTCCAATATAATGCTGCAGTAATGACGTATAATTGTCACAGAACTAAGAAAACCATTAGGATACACATAACTGTACACAAAGAACGATTTATATCGGTGGCTTAGTACAATAACCTGTCACTACTTGAAAGGTTTTAATCGAAGTATGCGGTCGACGTTTAAGCATTAGTAAAGGCTATATCCTGGTGTTTACGACTGACACGCTTAAGACACTAACAGAGTCAATAAGACGTGTCATTTAAGAGGTGTCGCAACGGATTCGATTCGAAAGAAAACCGCCGCATAAAAGGTTCGAAATCGAACTTATTCTGTTGCATAACGCGCGACAGTAGTGCTGTTATGTTCGATTTCAAGTATTCACAGCATGATCTCGCACAACAGGCGTGCTGCTCGTAATCAGGTTTGTATTGTAACGAGGGAGAACAATAGCGGCTACTCCGAAGAAGTGAATAACAAACAATGGCATTGGTATAATCTTCTTGTGTAATCACGAAAATTGCCGAACACCAATGGTATGTATGGATACAGGACAAAATACGTAGAAGTTGTTGTATTTGTGGCGCGAGCATTTGTCATGCTGTATTTTTAGTTGATCTTGAACTTGTTTTTTTTTCGGACTGTGTAACATTCTTGTCTAGGCGATATTTTTGTGTATTAGTACGTACATGCATCCATACAATAATAATAATAATAAATTGCCTTTATTTACTAAATAACTACAAAAATGGGAACTGACGAAGTCTAGCAAATGGTCCTTAACCAGACCCCACAAAGTAAAACAGAATAAAAGCTTGAAAAAAATAGACAAAGTACAAACAAAATTTAGAGCAATCGCAAAATACAGGGTGGCGCAGAGGAACGGGAAATTTTGAAATAACGTCATTTCCACGAATAAATTCATAAAACTAGTAATTTATTAACGAAGGTGCGTGTATGCATTTATGTTTTTTCAATCGAAATGTCCGAAAGATGACATCGGAAAGATGTCTTCCCATTCGGCGTTCACACTCTAACAGCCTGTTATGAAAACTCTGGAATCCGCGGTGTAGCAAATCTTGGGGAATGGCAGTGATTTCTTGTTGAATGTTCTCCTTCAGTTCATGGATTGTTACAGGTCCTGTACGGTACACCTTGCCTTTAAGATACCCTAACACGAAGAAGTTGCACACACTAAGATCAGGGGATCTCGCAGGCCATTCAATGTCACCGTTACGTGAAATAATGCGTCTTCCAAACAATTGACGAACTGCTGCCGTCGAATGTCGAGCAGTGTGTGACGTGGCTCCATCTTGCTGAAACCACATGTTTTCCATGTTAAGATTAAGCTCGTACAGTCTCGGTGTAAAGAATGTTTGAAGCATTTCAATATATCGAGCGGATGTTACTGTCATCCTCACGTGCAAAAAAATAAGGGCCGATAACACCATGATATGATACAGCACACCGTATTGTGATCTTGTCGCTATGTAGTGGTCGCTGGTGTAACTCACAAGGATTGTCCTGGCCCCAATAACGAAAATTCTGTTTGTTTACGAAACCGTTCAGGTGGAAATGGGATTCGTCTGATATCCATATGTTACCAACGAAATTCGCGTCCTCGTTAATTTTAGCCAATATCTGCCTACTAAACTCCATACGTGACGCTGGGTCTCGTTCGTGTAATTGTTGCACAATCTGCAACTTATAGGGATGGAAATGTAATTCGTGCAGTATTCTTTGTAAGCTTCGTCGCTTAATCCCTAGCGTAGATGCATGCTGTCGAACGGAGCGGCGAGGACTTCTCTCGATTGCAGCTCTAACAGCCTCAATGTTCTCTGGGGTACGTACCGTTCGAATCAAGACAGATCCTGTTTCTCCAAATTACGTACCCACGTTGTAATCGCATGCGCAGCTGGGACACGTCCATGACGTCCGAGCTGGTAATGCTGTCGAAATATTCTCTGCGCGGCAGTCGCACTATCACCATTTTTATAAAACGCTCTCACAGCTACTGCACGTTCCGCACCAGTCCAACGATCCATGATTACTAAATCGCAATGCGTTCACAACAATTGTGCGACGTTACGAACAACTACCCGCTCTACAGTGCTGTCAACTGTAACGTTCAAAATTTCCCGTTCCCCTGCGCCACCCTGTATAAAGATACTAACAATTCTATGATGTCATTCACCGAAAATTAAAATGAAAATAAAAAGTTCCTTGTGCATATTAGACAATGAGTTAGTTAGTTATAGCAGCATTATAACTAACGGATCTCTTTAAGAAAGATGTAGAGTGTTAAGTTTGATATGGATGCCTAGTATGGAGAACATGAAGTGACATGGAACTAGAATACCTTTAATAGGCATAGGAAAGGAGGGCTACAGGATTAAACTCTGACGAAAACCAACAAAATGCAGCTTATGGCGGTTTTCCATATTTAGCCACTTCAAGTTCTTAATACTTACACCCACTTGATCATGTCTACGAAGGTTACAAGCCAACCTGCAACAAAAGTTTTGAAGCTTGAACATGACCCGTAAATAAAATCTAGCAGTTAAATATTGAAGAAAAATAATGACACACAAAGTCGTAACTTTAGGCTTGAATTCAAAATGTGAAAACTACTAGAAATTTGTAAATTAAAAGTTTTAAAAGTTGTGTGTTGTGTTTAATACCTAATAATAGGTCATTAGTTTTACTAAAATTATAACATGAATTATGATCGACTGATAACCTATTGTATCTAAATCTCGGTTGACAGCATTCATTGCTTGTCCGTAATCGCCAACAGGAAACGAGAAAAACAACTGAATATCATCTGCGTAGGATTGTATACTACATAGCGTTTAAAATATCATTTGTATGAATTATGAAAAGGACCGGTCTTAGAATTGAACCTTGGGGTACACCTCAAACACCATTCACAGCTCTCGATTTATTATTATCGTAACAGATTGTCTGCGTTCTTTCTGATAAGATTGAGTGCAGAATCAATTGTGATTCCTCAGGAAACCCATAATAATTGCACGTAGCAATAAGCAATTCATGGGAGACCGTGCCTAAAGCTTTGGAATAGTCAAGCAATATTAGCACACTGCATAGACCGTTGTTCAAAGATAGCTAAATGTTATTCAAAACAATAGCAAGTGCAGATGCAGTGCTAAAACTTTTTCGAAAATCTGATTAATAAGTAGAAAAATAATCAATAATTGTAAAAAAGTCGTAAATTTTATTATAAAGAATGTTTATACAGTATTTGAGATAATATAAGTAAAAAAGTATCAGGATTAGATGCCTTATACAAGGGGAATTCCCAATCCGTTTTCCAAATATTTCTGAGATCGCTTAATACATTAATTATATTTGTAAAATAGGGATCTATAAAGCGACTGCAATATTTAAGTATTTTGCAAGAGATGCCATCACAACCAATTGCAGCAGTATTTATATTATTTATAAAACTGAATGAATCTCGTCAACAGTTGCTGGTTTAAACTAAAATTAACCGTGGGATCCTTATGAATATTTCCATAATAAGAGATCAAATCTTTGGAGTTATTATTTGCAGACTGTATAAACTTTGCCAAGTACTCATTGATACCATTAACATCAACTAAACGATAAGGCAGCGGCATCTTAATGTTGGACCTAATGTTAAGAGATTTGAGAGAGGACCATAGTCTTTTTGGGTTATTGGACGCTAAAACAGTGCTCAAAAATTATCGTTTTTCACATCTAAACTTATTGAGAGTAAAATTTCTTAGTTCCTTGTATCTACTCCAATCCCCAGGCAATTTGCCAACCTTAAATTTAGGTAGTGCATTGTCTCTTAGCTTCATAAAGAACTTTATGTCCTCGGTCAACCGAAATGTTCTGTGCTTTGTGACCTTGACCTCAATTACTGGTACATGTAAATCATAAACAGCCAACAAAAATCTATTAAACATATCTACTTTGAGATCAATATTATTCTCGATAATTAAATTAGTCAATGGCATGTTACTCAGATCGTTCAAAAATATGGATAGATTCATATTTTTGAAGTTTCTATACTTAATAAGTTTAGGTTGAAACTTAGAAGACACCATCCTTAAAACACAGAAGCCTAACCTATTAACAGATATTAAATCAGCATATATACTACCAAAAGATTCCACTAAATCGTCATTACATACTGTATATATTATTTGTGGAAACTGCGCTATAGATCTACATATTAAAATCAATTCAGTTGAGTATCGATATACACTACCGCTCAAAATTGTTTAGGCACTCTCACTGACAGCAAAAATGTATAAAAACTCAGCAAAAATGTTAATAATATTTTTATTTTTTATGTACAGAAGATACACATACATGAATAAATATATATTAAATAAATGTGAAAATTAAAACGTTTAATTTAAATTTTGCTTTAATCTATGTGACCTCCTCTTAATTTAATAATTGCAGCACACAATCGGGGCATTCTCGCAATAAGTTTTGGCAGAGTTTCTTGTGTTATTGAGGTCCAACTCGATTGCAATTTGTTCCACACGTCAGTAGCTGATGTCGGAGCCGATTTCCGTACTTCCCGATCTAGTTCTTCCTATAATAACTCGATTGGATTCAAGTCGGGGCTCTGGGGAGACTATTCCATAATTTGGAGAGTTCGTTCCTCTTCTAAATGGCGTAAATAGTCTTTACATAATTTAGAGGAATGTTTTGGGTCATTATCTTGCTGGAAGATAAAATTTTGACCCAAAAGTCGAACTCCGGAAGGTATTGCGTGGTTCTCCAAAATTTCGCGCTAGCCTTCTTTTTTTAATATACCGTCAATTTTCACAATGTCCCCTACACTAGCGCCAGCAAAACATCCCCAAATGATGATACAACCTCCACCATGCTTCACGGTAGCAGCAATACACTCTTCTCTGGCACGTTCACCCACAGATCTTCTTACCAATATGCATCTTCCGGTTTCGAACAGCTCAAGTTTGGACACATCCGTCCATAGGACGTTGTTTCACTCTTCTATGGTCCAGTGTTGGTGTTCACGAGCCCATTTAAGTCGCTTTTGATTGTTTTGTTTGCGTAGTAATGGCTTTTTCATCGCAATACGTCAATGGAGCCCGGCTTTCTGTAGGCGACGTTTGACTGTAGAAACACTGACTAGTTTTTGGCGACCAACATTTAATTCTGCGGTGATTTCCGGGGCTGTTTTGCGTCTATTTAACTTGCTGGTAACCACTATTCTGCGATCATCTGCAGATGTTGTCGCTTTTGGCCTTCCACTCCGTCTTTTATTAAGAAAACTGCCAGTTTCCCGATATTTTTTACGTTATAACCGTAGCGTGGTGTATTTTCATTTTTTTGGCAATTTGTCGATTACTTATGCCACTTTTATGGTAAGCTATTATAAGCGCACGTGTTTCCGTATTAATTTCTCTTCGCGGAGGCATTTTAAAAAATTGTCACGATATTTCGCTCACGACGTGAATAGAGTAAATACCACACTGCAACTGACCATAGGTTACAGATTTCACTATAATCTTCTAGGAAGGTAATTTAAACAATATTACCTACAATCTAACAGATGACTAAATTTACCCAGTAAATTCCGAGGGATTGTTATTGTAATTGCACCGCAATAAACAGTTTATGGTAATCCTACCAAGTGCAGGTAAATGATAGTAAACCTTATGCGATATAATGGGTGTTTATCTTAATGAATTACATTTGAAATACGTATTTCATTTTATTATAATGTTTTTTTTTTTGGTAAACATAATGCTATATGAATAATTCATGAAAACAGGGGTGCCTAAATACTTTTGAGTGGTAGTGTATTAGCTAAATAGACATATCCGTTAATAAAAATGCCGTAAGGTGAATTGCTATCCGAGGAAGAAAAAACAAAGATAAATTGTTAGAAAGAGGTAGGGTTTTCAAATCGAGCTATACCTAAGAAAATACGACTATCCCATCATCACATCAACAATTTTATAAAGTTGGGCAATTCCTACGGTACAAGTCGTGCTAAGGGATTTGTTTTTTTGGTGAACATAATACTATATGAATAATCCATGAAAACAGGGGTGCCTAAACACTTTTGAGCGGTAGTGTATATAATATATATATATATTCTAATATAGTATAATGTAGTACACGTTAAAACTAATTTGGATATCCGAAAGCTGCCTTATTTTATATTTTACCATAACTGGAACTATATTAATCAGATTTAGATCAATTCTA
The DNA here is from genome assembly GCA_023509865.1 of Trypoxylus dichotomus. Lineage (NCBI taxonomy): Eukaryota > Metazoa > Arthropoda > Insecta > Coleoptera > Scarabaeidae > Trypoxylus > Trypoxylus dichotomus. Next base: position 46,622,053 of record CM042081.1, read on the forward strand.
CAAAAGAATTGTTTGTAATGTAAGACGAGACGCTTCTAAGAATTAAGTTTGAACCTGACTTAATAAATCTGTTCCAATAATTAAGCACAGTGAAGATTTAAATTTAGCTAAGGTAAATTATTTATACTCATAATGTTTATAATCTAACAGATTTAATTTAGAGCCTTTGTTCGTAACATGTAAAATTTAGAAATCTAAATTGTAAGTACGATTTTCCTATAGCACATGTTTGACGAAAGTAGAATCCTATTCTCAATTCTTGTGCAGCGTTCTGACCAACATATACCTTCCTACATCCACACATCAACTTATAGACTCCAAGATTCATTGGTCTATCTGTGAACGATACACTTTCTGAGTAAGATTTAGTTTACAGTCTTGTCTGATGAAGTCACTGTGATGCCGAAATAATTGTTTCAGTTACCGCTTCCTAAATCTCGTTTTTGATGAATTCAACTTAAATAATTATGATCTATACAACAAATGATATTTCATAAATACACTTAAGAGAATATCTAAAGCGTAGGACTAAAGACTACCACCATGTGCAAAAATGAATCTCTTGATCTTTGATGATGCGAGAAATATTCCGTTTTGGATATGACTATTTCACCGCTATTTTAAATTGAATGCCTCCTTTATTCTTATTGTCTTCCCAGCGTTTCTGTTGCTATGGTGGAATATTGCAGAACAAATTTTTGGAGATGATTTAAGAATTATGTTTCACTTCAATTTAATCGATTGTTTTCCTTTTCGATACTAATGAACCACTTAAAATTCTACCTCAATTTATCTTCGCAAATATCCATTATACCTCATCTATTAAAACCCGATCGATTTTATACTGCGAACTAAATTAGTTTCGCGATTATCCGTACAAGTACTGTTATTGTAAGGTAATAATCAACCCGTATAATTAACTTTACGTTTGACGAATGGCATGGGAATTACGACGGCGTATAATTTAACCCGACAAGCGCATTTAGAGTGCAATCTTTTTAGCGTACGGTTCCAGGGCGGTTATTGGCCGTATCGGGTTACCCTTTTTCCGAAAGACGGACGTTCCGAAAACAAGCTCCGAAACGGAATAACGCTGCGAAATTTTAAAGTTTAAAAGACTTGCACGGGCGCAGTAAATACAATGTCGGATTGTGTGCAGTGTCAACACGAGACATGCTCCGATACGAAACCGGTTTTCCAGAGATGGCCAAAGGCGTCCTTCACATATACGTGCATACGTGTGCAGCACTCCCTAGTAGTTTAATAGTACTGACGTACACCGTTCTGCTGAGAAAGGACCGTGGATGTAATCGCTAACGTATAGGGACAGGCAAAAGTTAGTAACACCGCGGTATCTATACTTATTGTATACAAATGCCGATTCTTCAATGTCTACGTATTCCAGTATTTATATTAGTAGAATGTTACAAAACGCCTGCAATTTACTTTGGGAAATACATCGTCACTAAAATTTAAAATAGTCATTTGAAGACAGTAAATGAAATCAGAAATTGTATAATTGTGTACGTTAGCAGCCATTTGCCTCTATTACTACAATAAATAACAAATAGAGACTTGAACATCTTGCCCTATGTGTAAGTGAAGAAGAAAATTATCAATGCGCTGACAAAATAGTAGGCAGCCAATTATATGTTTGCAATTTGACGCTGTTCTTAAATTATCTATCTTACCAGGTGTATGCATAAGTCTTTCCCGAATTTTTTTTTGCTAAAAAGAAACACGCAATTTTCAATGGAAAGTAATTTTCTTGTTCAAAATATTGGCCATCAGCTTCTACACATTTCACCCATCTTTGTGGTAAGTTATGGATACCATGCCAGAAAAACTGCCTGCCTTTTGCGGCAAACTATTTGTGGAGTCATTTTCCAACTTCCTTAAAATTGCTGAAGCGAATAGATGATAGTCAGATGGCGCCAGGTCTGGGGAGTATGGCGGGTGCGGAAGATTGTCCCATCCAAGCGATTTGAAGGTGTCTTTCACTGGTTTTGCTGCGTGAGACGGCGCATTGTCGTGTAACAAAATCACTTTTCCATGCCTTCTAGCCCAGTCCGGCCGTCTTTTGATTAATCGTCTGCTGGTAATAGCGTTGTGTGTTAACGGTTTCGGCGGGCTTCGAGAGTTCATAATACACAATATCACTCTGATCTCACGAAACACGGAGCATGGTTTTCTTGCCTTGATGTGTCTTCGCCAGGTGAAAGCCGCGATTTTTTTCCGCTTCGGGTTTCCAAAATAAATCAATTTTTCGTCGCCCATCACAATCCGATACAAAAATCATTTCCTTTCGTGGCGTTAAAGCAGCACTTCACATGTGACTTTGCGATTTTCTATTTGACGTTCATTCAAATCGTGTAGGACCCATTTATCGAGTTTATTGATTTTCCCCATTGCTCGTGAACGTTTGCCGATTGTTTCTTGAGCTTCTGCTAATTTCCGTTGTGTTTGAGTTGGGTCATCATCCAATAACTCCTGCAATCGCTTGTCTTCACATGTTTGTGGTCTGCCAAAGCGCTCACTGTCTTTCACATATGAATGTCGAAATGACATATGTGTCAAATTAATATGCTGCGTGCTTTTCGCCGGGGCCAACTCTTATTTAAACCGAAAAAAACTTATGCATACACCTGATATCACAGACTTTTTATTTTTTAAACCATAACAAGATGCATCTAAATGAAAGGCAAAGTATTAAAGTTACTTGGAAATTAGTTGATAGGATATCTAGCCAAAACGTTCAGAAAAATATTGGCTTTGACAATATGTGATCATCAAATCGCTGATGAAGTGCGAATAGTTTCAACTCTCATCAGATAAATAGGTAATCACAATATTCAAGGTAGCTAGTGGAAGCATGGGCTGTGCTTTTAGAAATGATAGGGAATAACAGAAAGAAAAGGATGTTAATTTCCGTTGTAAAAGGGCAACTTTAAGTTAGTTTTCACGGAGTCTGCAAAAAATCTCAGTTCTTGTCTATACTAAAGCGATCATTGCCTCTAGGAAATAATTGACGTCAGTACAGAATACTAGGACGTCCTGGTTTGACAATAAACGCTACAATTTTCAATGCCTACTACGGAATGTGTATGCTATTATCACTTTGTCACTAATGGATTTGTTTCATGTCGGCCACAAACAATGTGAAAGCATCTGGCAATATCTGAGCAACGTTGGTATAGAGTCATTTGATTTTGCTAACCAATGGAGATTCAATGTGAAAGTGGTGAGTTCAGAAATTCGTTCCGCTATGTTTGGCATAATTTCTAAGTGTGTATGAATATATACTATTATACAGGGTGTCTTTAAAATAAAATAGAAAAAGTACGGAAAAGGAAAAGGTTTAGCTATATTGAACATTGATCCAAAAAATGAAATTTGCGAACGTCAGAATTGAAAAGATTGTAGGAAAGTGTAATATGTGTCGCTTATGGATGCGAAATATATATACATAATATATTCAGCCAATAAAATTCGCACACATACAACGAGACTGCAATAACACTACTCTCGATGTTATAAAAACTACAAGATAACACTGTCTATCTTTCAAACAGCATTCTAAAATTTCAATAAAATGCTTACTTACGAATAATAAAGACATTTTTATTTTAAATGCCTCTAATAATCATTTCTTTCTCGCGTCTGCGAAGGAATTTTCACAAAATATTTTGAATTTAAAATTAGATCGTTCCATTCTTCATATTTTTTTTTATTTTATTTCATGGACATCCTGTATATATTCTACACAATTTTTTCAGGAGTGTACATCACAACGCTCATATAACGCAATCCTAAAGCAACGACTGAAAACGCATTAAAAAGAATGAAATAGGTAAAACCGTAACGTCTAAATACATCGGTTTTGCTCAGTTCATGAATATGATTTGTCATATAGGAACAGTTTATTTAAGCAAACATCATTTGTTTCGATTGGGTTTAAATTTATAAGATATAAAGCATTGTTAGCATTTATTGCTTTAAATTCCGATGACTTTTTCAAGGTGTGTGGTATATTAAAATACGTAAAAAGTAATTGATGTCCGCGAAATGATTTATAAAAACCAAATAGCCACTCCAGCTCCTTCAGTTGAAAAAGGTAGTAGATATTGCTTATGTTGTTGGCGAGTTATTAATTATTTGCCATGCAAATACTAGGCTTCATTGTTTTATCGTTTAATGTTAGACTCACACTTTTAATTTAAATAACCAGTGTATTAAAAAGAAACTTAACTTTTTGAGATATCCCGAAACTCAAATTTTTGCTTAAAATGTAGAGAATGTTTCAATAAGAGCCCAAGATTTTAAGGTTCAATAAAACATGGTTTTCTGTAGCGAAGTATTGAAATATTTACTGATTTATAATGTATACATTTGCGCATTATGTATAAAATAAAATATCTTGTAATTGTGGCTTTGCCAGCACATGCGTACTCTTTTGACAAAATTTGCAATAACACTATTTTATACGTATGACCGTATTTCATTGATGGAGCGGTTAATTTTAAGGCTTCGGGGTTGCGGGCTTGGCATAAACCTGTGACATCAGATAATCTCACAGAAGTTTTTTATGTAATTTTCGAAGTAGTAATTAGTTAATTGCGTTCAAAACTAATTCATTTAGTTATTGAAACTTTCATGTATTTCGCATGGTATAATAAATAATAACATTCACTAAGAAATTATTGTTTTTGTTCCTTTTTCCCTGTTAGTTTTTTTTTTTCGATAATGAGGACCATAGCAAAAAGACTATGAAAATTCCCCAGTAATGTAATGCACTTTTAAAATAAAACTGGGCTATTTACCTGTATTGTACACAAAAATAAAAAATATTGGATAGTAAATATTATGCAACAGATTAATTCCCAATATTCAAATCAAATTTTACAACTTGTCGGTATTTTCTATCTGTTTTGGTAACTTTTAGTCCAAACACAAGAAGTACCAACTTAAATTTTGTAAACTATGACTCGTATACAACTAAACATAACCTAGAAATAGCCCTTTTTAAATCGAATTTTAGGTACCTTAAACTAAACTCCTAGAAAAAAAAAAAGAAGGGCAATTTTAAACACAGCAAAACGTGAGCTTTCCGTTAGAATCCATTAAAATCACTAACCCGATGCCCCTTATACGGAACTACAGCCTTTATGTGTCTTAAGCTTCTATTTCCGAAAGTAGGCATTTTTTCCTTCGGTGAAAGTAAATAACGTGAATAACTACGGTAATTTTTCCCCATAAGCCCCACAAACATTTCTAAAGAAACGCTCCGCACGTTCGACGCTTTAAAACTTTTCCTTTACCCTGTACGAACGCGAACACACACACGCACGCACACAAACACACATAAGAGTCTGGTACGCTTTCATTTACATTCGCCAACAATTCGTTTTTGTCTCCAGATTCGATTAAAGTTAAGGCCATTGCCCAGATGGTGCAAGCGAGATGGATCGCGCGTGCGGGCGACGGAGGGAGGTTTCGGGATAAGAACGGTCGGATCTGATCGGCGCTGGGCCGGTTGTACGCCGGGATCTCGGCGCGCAGATTCCGATAATTCAGCTGGCGCTCGTTCGCTAGCGGTCACAAATTTCCTCCACCCGTAAACGTAATCGCCGGCCGGGGTCTTTAGCCGTGAGGTTTCGCGCTTATCTTCGAATCGGCGTGAAATCAAGGTAATTTATAATTGCCATCGACGCAAAAAATCCGACATATTTCGCAAATGAAACGACATTACTGAAAGCGAATATCGTGCGGCCGGGCGCACCTTTGCCACTTCGACATCGGAATCGACGGTGGAGAAGCAGAGCGGGCCGAATGCTCGAATTAATCGTAACGAGAAAATGTACCCTCGACGTATATATCTTCTTCTTGTTTAAGAAGAAACTCGTTTTTAATTATCGGAATATATTTCCATGAAGCTCGGTACCTCAATTACGCTTTTCAAGAATATTTGCGTGAATATTAAATAAAGGCATTTCTTGAAGATAATTTAAATATTTCTTTGTTTGTTCGTCCAAGAAGAATAGCCAATTACAAATGCAGTATCTTACAACCAAATGAAAGAAAAGAAACAAAACAATGAAAATAAGAATGCAAAGTAGAGTAACTGAGAAAATAAATTATGATTCTGAGTAATTACATTAATTTTTTTTTGACAATACAAGGGTAAGCTGGAAAATTCCTCAAGGTCAATTCATTTATTTAATCGTTGCTCAAGCTTTTTTATGCCTGCACAGTACTCATTTTCTTCGAGTTCCTCAAAATAGTGGTCAATGGCAACTATCAGCTCCTCATCCGAACCAAATCTCATACCGTCGAGGTGTTTTTTAACCATGAGGAAGAGATAATAGTCCAAGGGAGCTAAATCCGGTGAATAAGGAGCTTCGAACTCTAATTTAGCCAATTTTACTCCGATAATTCCGCATTTTCTTAATAGAAAACGACTTTTTTTGCTTTCTTCCGGCTCTTTTCTCGACGATAGCTGCCTTCAATCGATCCAAAAGTTTAGAATAGTTTTGTCCTGTAATCGGTTGTCCCTTTGGAAGGTAATCAATCATCCCAGAAAACGGAGGCCATCACTTTTCCTGCCGATAGAATGACTTTGGTCTCCTTTGGAGCCGGTTGACTATGTTTAGTCCACTGTTCTGATTCCTGTTTACTTTTCGGTGTGTAGCGGTCGGTCCACGTTTCATCGCAAGTCACAGATTGGCGCAAAAAATCCGTTGAGTTTTGCCGAAACCGATCCAAAACGACGAACATTCCACGCGTTTCAGTTTTTGCGGTGGTGTGAGCAAACTCGGCGCCCACTTTGCACACCGCTTAGACATGTCTAATTTAACATTCAACATGTACTTCACCCCATTATCTGGAGATGCCTGTAGCCTTAGCAATATCTTTCAATGTTAATCGGCGATCAGCTTCCACAGATATCAAAACTTTTTGCACCATCATTTGAATTCATTCACACATTTTCAAACAGTCTTAAAAGAAGGACTATCCTCGCCTAACAAATTCACCACATCACCATGAATTTCTCTTGGCGAAAAATACTTTTTCCACATACATTTAATCACTGCGCGAATTTCAATATTGTCCATTTTTTAAAAAGCGCCAAAAGTACTTTATTTTGGAAGAGTGTAGATAACAAGGTACTTGACAGATCTACATGAAGTTGCAAACGTATATCACTGAAACTTCAAGCTATACAATAGCGTCAAAGATTGCTTTTACATAGTTCACATAGTTGGTTACCGAATTTTTTAGCTTACTCTCGTATGTACACTAGAGACTTCATCATCACGTTTGCCTTAGTTCTTAGTACATTAATTGCAGCATATCTAGAACTGATGTTAAGGGCTTAACATTGTTTGTTATATTTTATATTTTTTTTACTACTATGTATTTTATCTTCTTTGCATTATTATTTTCATTTAGAATATTACTTTATTTTCATTTTTATATTTATTTATTTTGCTCTCTTATATCCAATTTTATTTTAATATGTATGTACATTACGCATTGTATATGTATGCAAGTCAGCCATTCGCATTACGCTAGCTAAAACTGCCTAATTAGAAATCATTCACTGCAACGTCGTCGGATATGTAATGGGAGTTTTCTTGAAATTTAAGGTACACAAGCATAGGCAGTCGTCTCCCGCGCGACATTCGAGGTATTAGCGATCGTGCACTCTCGGTCACCTTTCGTGCCTCGTCGTAACGTGTACAGTAACGTCGTCGTAAGATTATTAGAGATTTCTAAGTTTTTCTAGTTTTGGCGGGAATCGTCGAGGACGTTGTCTATACATTTATTTCTGGCGGAGTCATTTGGTAACGTCGTCGGACCACACGTATAGATTTTTTAATAAGTATAAATTCTCGATTTTCTATCATCGTACGTCGAGGCTACTGTGTCCACTGTCGTCTATACATATTTTTAGTCTTCAGTTAAGTTTGTGTCGGAAATTATTTTGGTGAGATTGTCGGCGCGCATGTATAGACCTCCTCTACAAGTACGATCACTCCGCTTCTTGCTGACGGTCGTTGCGGCCGCAGCGCCCGTTGTGTCTTTGTACGTTTGTTCGGTCCTTGTCGTATCGGGACTTAGAAATTTTTCATTTAGCTGCTCGTCGTAGCGGACGAGTATCCCGGACCAGTTTTCTTATGTAATGTCGGCATCATCGCTCCGTTTTACTTGTCGGTGCACAGTTCGCACATTTGCTGGTTACTGGATTTTTCCCTTCTTTGGGGCGCAGTAGTATAGAGCTAAAGATTGCACATAGCGTAATATTTCAAACGAGAACGCCTGGGTAGCTGTGACATTACTTTTGTATTGAGATCGGCTATTATCGCTACTGTCGCCCTCGACCAGGCGTTCAAGCTCTAAGAGATAGGGTGGGTTCCCCTATAAATGTGAATATAACAAACGTATTTGGTCAAGTACAAATACATGCCAATAATACAGGGCCAAGTCCCTTAGGCAAATTTAAAACAAGGAAAGTATATTAGGCTCCCGGAAAGGGACATATAAATAAGCATAGCACCGAGGTGCGCTTATAAATTTAAGAAATAAATAGGGTTGGCTCCCCTATAAAAAGGTAGTGGTGCATGCAAACAGATAGAGGCATTAGTACATGCCTCTAACAAAGCTTCAGCGGAAGCATATAAGAGTTTAACCTTTTAAACAGAATTAAGACATAGCGTTGCAACGTACATGCTGAGGCATTACTTTATGTTGCTACCAATGAAAATACATATACAAATGCTAATGTACATTACATGTATAAGAGAGCTCGAATAACTGCAATTATTGCAAATATATATATCTTACGTACATCGTACATGTACATAGGCAAGAGTGGAAACCGTGTAACCATTTCATTTTTAAATATATTTTTTTGCGCATGCGCATTGAGTTTCACTGTACAACCTCTCCTTTAGTAAATAAGCGAACATACTCTACAAGTAAGTATTGGTCAAGTAATTTAGGAAATTACGAGCAGGCTACAGCGGCGTTGTTCTTCAAACCAGGAGAACGTAACAACTGAGAGGTGGCACATTAAAGTTAATTGCGGTAGGCAAAGAAAAATCAACTTTGTAGCAATTCAGGCATTAATGTGGCATTACATCGCTGACGGCAGTAAGGTAATATTTCAAAATCATCGAGTTTTAGTAAATTAGTACAATCATTGTTTCTTTCAGGGTATATGCTAATTAATGTAAAAGATATATATTTTAAAAAACTTTTCTGTATCCGTTCAGTAAAGAATTCTTGATCTAAACAGCAAGGAAACCAGATTCAACAAATTTCAACAAAGGCATGTGCCAACAATAGGCAACACGATAGCATCAACAACTGGAAACTGCGATAAAGAAGTGCTGGCACGAAATTCCTATTCAAGATTGACCATGTTTATTAATTTAGAGAGGTGTGAGAAGCTCTCTTCTTCCATAACTTTATTGTGGCTTCTTAAAGTCTTAATTCGAGAGGAGTTATGTTCTTTGTGACGTATGGCCATGACACTGGGGTCGGTTTTAATGCGCCAATTATCATTCGCTTGCAGTCATTTAGGTGCATATCTACCTTGCTTTTATACCAGACCAGAGAGCAGCATTCAGCAGTAAAAAGGACGAGAGTACGGCTGTTCTTAGAATAGCTGCTTGCGCGCTCCATGTGCTACCAGCCAGTTTCTTGCTTTCAACTTCTGGTCCGTGATTTCTAGGTGCCTTTTATAAGTTAGGAATCTGTCTAAGATATCTTGAGTTAAAATTGTACCTTACACTGTGATGGCAAAAGGTTAGGTTCAGTTTCTATCTGGTGGCGTTATTGCTGAGGTGGAAAGCGGGGACCTACGCCGTGGATAGGTTCGGACACAGACGTTATTTCTTCTAATTATTATCCAGTGCGTTCAGGTCTTCGGCAACAGCCACTTCTCCTTCTGCGAATGATTTAGCTTGAACGGCAATAGTCAGGCCGCCTGCATAGCCAAACTTTTTGCAGGCAGTATCAGGCATGTTACTGGTGTAGAAGTTGAAAAGCAGTTGCGCAAGCACTGATCTCGTTTTTAATTTTATAGGACTTACTGGTTTCTAATCCACCAGTTACTTTAATGCTACGATTTCTTAGCAACTTCTCAATATACTTTGTTAGTCTGAAGCACCTCACTATTCATTTAAGTTTTAAATATAGTCCTTCCAACCACGTCGTAGGCTCTTGTTAGGTCAACAAAGGCTACGAAGGGTATTTGTCTTTTTTTTTTAATCCGGCTTCAATTGGGACTGTTAAGCTAAGGACCTGTTCACAGAAGCTGCGTCCGTTTCGGAAACAAACTTGGAATGCTGCTGTTTTCTGATCTATGGTTTTATGTAGTCTCTCGAATACTTTATAGGACACACTCAGTAGTGCTACAGGCCCATAGCTCCGTCAGCGAAGGCTGCCATACCCACCAAGGTCTTTTGTGAACTCTGAAAAGACCCCATTCAGTTCCTTAACTGCCTTTTCTATTTCGCTTTCAGTAAAGGGGCTAGAATAGAAGGTCCGACTGCGTGTTTTTTGAGAATTCCCTCAATTCGTTCTTTACCTCAATTTTAAAATATTCGAGTAGAGGTACATTTTTGAGTTTATTTTAAATAAAGCATCCAAACTCATTTAAGCAGATTTGTAAGTCCCTTGTTTATTTATTCGTTGTTTTATCGTTATTCTAAATATTTTCCACAAAAAAAGTGCAACCATTCTTTTCAGCGTTATTTTTATTGCATATCCATTTCCATTTCATGATTTCCCTCGCGTATTTTATCAGATACATTGCAATGTTCAGCCGATTCTCCGCTACTTTATTGGATTTCACTTTTTGCGACTGCACGATCGAACAATTTAACGCCCTATGATATTAAAAATGACCGACACTTAACGAGAATTCAAGCTTGTCAGCGGTACCATTATGGCGGAAAACAAAGGTGGTCTTCGTTTGGTCGCTCCGTCGAATCTTAGGAATTTGCGGTCCAATGACGTTCCCGTCGCTTATTTCCTAATCGAGAGCCGTGCAACGGACGGAGAATTGGGAAATAAAGCGGACTTCGATCTGCCAGAACACGGCACTAATTAGAAAATTGATTCGGTGTAGGTGAGACATTCGAATTCGGGGGAGCTGCACTGGTCCGTTTCCAACAGTGCGTATGCTCGTGGATAACGTCAAGCTCAAGACTCTCTTTTATTTATTTATTTATTTACAATAGCTATATTACATGTGGCATATGCGTAACTGTATATGCACAACGAGTGCGTATTAGCTTCTGAATGTTGTAGGTACTTCTTTCTTCGACTAGGGATGTTTGGGTCGACGGTCCATCCAGGTCTAATCGTTTTGAGGGCCCCAACTGTCACTCGTCCAAGTATGCATTGCCGCTATTCTGTTTCTTTACACGGTGTTGTGTCCAATCATTTTTGAACATGTGTACGTGGTGTTTTTACGCTGAAGAGAAAGACGAGTAATAGCTTATTCGCTCGGCTCGTTTACTTTCGAATGTCCACGATAGTACCGATCACCGCCGTATTAGGTGGACATTGCGATTTTGGCGCGGAATGAGAAAAAGGTACGAAGAGCGCGTGTGTGGCCTCTGGAACGGAATCCGGTTAAATTCGATACGTTTTGGAAACTGTCCGGTCGAATTAGAAATATGATATCCTTACCGGGTCCGTTTCTTTGCTAGTTTTTCGGCGCAGCACGTGTGTGAAGAAGAGAAAAGGAAAAATTCCAGCAGCGCCTAGACAGGTGGAAAGCATATCGAGCGGCAATTTCTTAGAACAATTCCGACAAATAATGTGGTTTCTACGAGATAGTAAAGGTAGACTTTTTAGGATTAAGTTATCTCGTTCGAGTGAATTTGATGACAATAACCGGTGACAGTTCGTATTTCTGTTATTTAACAGTCGATTACCACTAGTTCTTGAACGAATTTTGTATATAAGGTGGCTCATATAACATCAATAATTTTGTTAACTCTTGCATTTACAATTTAGCTCTGAGACAATGCATTTGAATTTTCTGTCAGTGAAACCAATATAATGTCTTTTCCGAAGAGATTCTTTCTGGTCAAATTCAATTTTCCAGCATACACTTTCGAATCACATCTTGTGTTAAATATTTAGAACTAGTTATAGACCACAAATTATAGCTTAACACCAATATTAGCGAGCTTAATGGTAAATGCGGGAAATGATAATGAAGATGATATTCAAGGTTAAGCAGGGTTATATTCTATCTCGCTTAGATTATAGATCCTTTTTGTATGCTAGTCATACCATTAACATGTACAAATTACATCACTTAAATTATCTGTAGGTGTGATGAAAACTACATCCATTCCGTCGTTTCAGATTGAGACGCAGGAGCCGGCCTAACATCTAAGAAGGAAACACTTGGTAACTAAATACATACATCTTAACTTAGAACTAACAAGAAAGAATGAAGGGGAGAATCCTCCACCTACGTTCTAAAGGTAAATAGCATTAAATGGTCCACGGATGGTTCTAAAATTGATAGAGGAACATGTGCAGGGACATTTGGGCCAGTAACCGAATAGTCAGAGTCAATGGGAACATACCCTAGCGTCTTTCATGCGAAGAGAAGATGAAAGCAATTGAAAAATGTACTAAAGTGGACCTCAATAAAAAACTATCGAAAGCAAAGTACTGCAATTTTCCCCGATAGTCAAGTAGTCATAATGGCGCTGACTCTAACACTCTCAGCTCGAAATTTGTCTGAGAATGCGTTAAGAAACTAAAAAAAAACCCTAGACAGAGGAAACAGAGTTGTACTACGCTGGATACCAGGAGATACTGCAATCAGCGGTAATGAGCTAACCTATTAGCAGAAAAGGCCGTCACAACTTCGTTTGCGGGACCGGAATCTTTCTCTAGTATAAGGACGAGCATAAAAAAGAACTCAGACAGGGAAGAGAAGTTCAAAGCATTTCTCTGGGAGAATCTTCCTGGTATGAGAGATTCCGAGGTATTCCTTGGAAACATCAATAAGCCATCATCGTGCTAGAGCTCGGTAGGTACAGACCAGGTGTTCTCACAGGTTTTCTTAGAAGGTACTGCCACAGGAAAACACATGACAAGGTTACGTCTGAAACAGAATAGCGACTGCAGATTTTGTGAGGCAGAGGCTGAAAGTTCAAAGCACTTAACATCTAACTACACTACCATCGTAGAAACCCGTGCCAACCGTCTCGGCAAAGATGTTATAGACGCGGAGAAAATACCTTCTCTGAAACCATCATACCTTCTGCAGTTTATTTATTTTCATTTATTTAAGTTCTTAGTGCGGGCAAACCCTAGCTGCTAACAACTCATATATGGTGGAATTTCCTATTCTCGGCTACTATCGACAAATATTCATTTTTTTATATACACATAATGTTCCTATTACACTCCCAGAGTATATAAAATACAGTGAACACGATAAACAACTGTAACAGAGTATTATTGATGAATTCTCTAAAGTCCAGGTGATATTTGAGGGTTCAAAAAAGATGACTGAATGAATATTTCGCACGAATTGTCATTTTTCTCTGCAGAAGCAAATACTACATTAGAAGTCTTAAAATATAGTATACATATTGATGCTAAGAATATAATCATCACGCTGGATTTCGCAAATATAATGCAGGTGCTGCAATTCATCCAACTGTGTTAGACATAATTTAAAACGCTCTTTGTATCTAAAAAGGCTTAAAGCTTTTAAAATCAAGTTCAGTTCAAACTGCAAATTAGTGGATCAAAACTGACGTGGGAATTAAACTCAATGAAGAGATGGATCGCTTTACCAAAATGAGTAACACCAATGGCGTAATATACACTCGAATTCTCCGGGTCAGATCTTTCACGCATTTCGAAATACTTCAGGTGGAAGAATCTTTTCTAAATTTGATCAGAAAATCGTCTTTTCGGCAAAAAATAACCTCAGAAATTTTTTACGAAAGCCTAAGGACCAAGTAGATAACATCGAAAGATCGGGAACTTACAAAACACCATACAAAAGTTGTAATCAAATATACATTGGGCAGATAATAAGATCTATTAAAATTAGATACAAAGAGCACTAATCTCATCTTAAATTCGTAAGATTTGAGAAATCTAGTGTAGCCGTACATATAAGTATTAGAAAGAAAGCATAACGATAATAATAAAGTTAATTCGGGATGTTAACAATAACGTTTATTTAGATTGTTATGCAGGCATGCAAAATTTATAAAAATAGACGTATTTAAATTCCAGCTTTTACGCTCTATTAAATCATGCACCACCATCAGTTAGTTGACCGCAATTTTAATAGGGTATAAATAATGGACTTTTAGTTTAGCTTGTTAGTTGTGTATTACTGCTAAAGACGATAGCTTAGCTGTTGGGCCGTATGCTAACGTTACACCACGAGACTGACTGTGAGTTCAAACCGTTTTAAACATTCAATCTCGTGGTGTAATGGTAGCACAATGCGCCGATAACACAGAAGTCGTGGGTTCAAATCTTACCGTGACTGATATTTTTTGAGGAATTTAAAAACGTTGCTCAATTACAAGGAATAATTTTATCAATATTAATACCAACGGTGACTTAACATTCATATTAATTTCAATTGCCATTTTACATGACACGCTGTAGATTCTACCAGGCCACACCTGCGGTTTTACCGGGTAATCCCATGCTACTTGCCTACAACTATCGTATTGAGGATGACGCTTCTACCAAGTGTAACATTATTCAATGTCCCTATCGATTTTTCTTGTACGCGGATAGGCACAGCTGTTATAAACTTTTTGCTCCAATTTGAATTGGTGATTAATTAATGGACGATTATACGGCTGATTCTGTAAAATTTCTGTATTTTTCTACATCTTACATTATGGAGGAGGAATAAGAAAAGTATAAAAGTGAATAAACGTGCATCATTACTTTTTAGTCTTCTATCTTACGTGTCCAATGTCTTTTGACCTTACCAACTGTTTGATAGTAATTTTAACGATATCATTCCATGGTTGTGTAGCTTTCAAGTAAAGACAAACCCTCTAATACAGTAAACAAATAAAATACCCCACTGAGCTTCAAAAACAGTGTTCCAGTAGGACCAATATTAGCAACTACGAGTCCACTGCTTGGAATTTTCGTATACCACCATGGAAAATTGGGGAGGGCAATTCCTTTCGCAGATATCACATCAAATTCTGCTAACAAATTTCTGAACAACACATCTAAGAATTGCGTACACACAAGACTTCTTTTATTACTTCAGTGTCGTACTGCTTTATTTGCGATCTAAACAACAAATGAACGTTTCTAACTATTTATTCGAAGTTTACTCCTTTTCTCTATACGTCTTCCTTCGCACGCAGAACTGAATTGGAAAACAGAATCGGAACGTAGCCTCGAGGCGAACGAAACTCCGTCGAACCTCTCTAATGCAGTTCGCATGCATGTGCAATATACACTTGCAGAACCGGCTAAGTTCTGTAGCCGAAGGCTGCCAAAAAAGGCGCATTCAATCTCGGCTGCGGTATCTCAACGCTTGGGACCGTGAACGTAGTCATGTTATATCTACCATTGCGCTTTACCTTTTCTCTTTCGTACGCGTCTGTAGTCCCCGTAACCTGGTGCATAATTTAAATTGCCTTCCTTTTGATGTAAGTACCTTTTATAAGCATCTCCGTCGAAATGAACGTTTGCATATTCGTACAAATATTTTACCTTGGAAATGCTTCGGATAAAGTACCCTGTTTGCGCGAAAATAATGTTGATATTTCGAATGTTATTTGGAGTAAAGAAAGTTAGCAACAATCCCAGGTCCTTTTAGCTTTGCACGAGTGTTATTTTTGGTTCACCCTAGCAGAAACTGAGCGTACTTCAATATTGTTAAATTGAGTATTCTTAATAGGAGAAGAGGAAAAATTACTTGATTGATTCTACGCGGTAAATATGTAGTAATTCGTTATTAGTTTTGATGGAAATTCAAAAGTAGGCGTAATTTTTATTTTATTTATTTACAGAAGCTATATTGCTATGGCAACATTAAAAACATAGTTGTCAATGAGTCACATTACACGAGCAGTTAGCAGTGCTACCGAAGATCTCTCTTAATATAAAATAACTATAATGCGAATCTAAATCTAATCTATCGAACGGACAGCTGATTATGTATTTCAAGTCTCAACTGAACCTCCTCCTGATAAGGATATTGACCATTGTTCTAGCATTTACTTCTACTTAACTTTGTTAATGGTTGGTGGAGTCTTATCTGCAATAAAAACCCTTACAAAACAAACTAACTTCCTCATGAGAGACTGCGCTACCGTCCTCTCTCTACAGTTATGTACAATATTTAATTTGGTCCTGAAGACGTGCACTTTTCCGTCTGCATGGAAGCTCGACAGGATCTATCGAGTTTTCAAAAATGACAATGCAGCTGATATCGTCAATTATCATCCAATTTCCAATCTAATATATCAAAAATCTTCGAAACAGTCTTATACAAGCATCAGCATCTTGCGGTAGCAAATTACATCTCTGCAGCTCAGCATGGTTTTATTGAACACAAGTCTACCACGACTAACAAATTTTATGGAGTTCGCTACAAAAATATTGGACGCTCAGGGACAGGTCGATGTCATCTACACCGACATGTCGAAAGCATTTGACGGTATCAATCATGGTATTCTGTTGCAGAAGTTGGATGGCTTTGATTTTTCTAAGTCGCTTATTAATTTATTTGACTCTTATTTTACGCTGCCAGTGTTATTACATCGGGAGTACCACAAGGTTCGAATCTGGATTCCCTATTGTTATTTGTCAACGACATTTCGGATATAATTGATTGCGAGATCCTGATGTTTGCTGATGACATTAAAATTTACGTAAATATTACTTCGGTTGATGATTGTCTGAAGCTTCAGTATAATTTAGAATCAGTATCTCGGTGGTGCATATGAAATAAATTGCAGTTAAATATGACTAAATGTAAAGTGCTTTCCTTTTCTAGAAAAGAAATCCAATTCTATTTGATTACACCTTCGATAGTGAGGTATTAGAGACATTGGGATTTCTATTTGATGAACATATTGCCTTTACCTATTATGTAATACAAATTGTTTCGTCTGCATCAAGAAGTATGGACTTTATATTACGAAATACAAACATTTTTACTAACATTTCTTCACTTAAAGTATTATTCTGGTCCGAATATGCAACGATAATATGGTGTTCGCACTATAACACAAATTAGCAATACAAAAAAATATACAAAGCCGTTTTCTTAAAGACCTATGGTATAAAATAAATAATACCTATCCATGCCGAGGTTTCTCTTACAGTACTTTATTAAATACCTTCACTTTGACCAGCTTGGAATCGAGACGTACCAATGCTTATCTTTCAATTTTGTATAAGTTATTACATAACAAGATCGATTCCATCTACCTACAGAGCAGATTATCTTTCTTAGTCCACTGAGTGGTCGTACGAACCGTCCCAACCTTTTGTACAGCACTGGCACACACTAATTTAGGGTTTAGATCCCCCGTCAGAAATACGAGCGAAGAATATATGTAATAGGATTTCCTCAAACTGTGATGTGTTTGATTCTTCGATTACGTAATTTTTGCGTGTAAGTACCGATCCAGTTTAGTTTTGTTTAATTTACGCTCTATTATTTTTTTTTGTTTTTTTTTATGTTATTCTATTTAATTTTATTTTCATATTCCTTAAATTGTCCTTGATATGGTTTATGTGACTGTTGGGCAATAAACGCTATTATTATTACTATTATTATTATTCTCCTTATTATTACTATTAAATCTGATAAAGACATTTTATTTTAACGGTTAATGAAGACAAATAAAACAATATAACAAAAATTAAACCTAACCTAATTTAAACAGTAAATTCAAAATTTTGCAAAATTCAATTATATAAGTACAATGGTATGCTCTCTAGTCTCTTTCTACTACTACAAAACGTTTCATCGAATTTCGTTAAACATAATGAATAGAAGCAACAAAATTTACTCTCTCAACATCGAAGGCAACATAATACTAATTTACACACAATACCATTCATATCCGCAGGCAAATCCCGGATAGACACCGTACGGCGATCTCGTCACGCATTGTTAGGTAGATATTGATTTATGCATATCACCTATGCGTTCTGCAATAACGTGACGGTGGTATATATACGTTCCCATATAAAGAAGTGATCTCGAATTAGCGCTAATATTTCCAAACTGAAGGTACTGAGGTCATTAATTTATTCCGAGCGATATAGGGTGGTTAATTTACATAATCTGCTCAATTAGTGAGAATTCTTTATTAGTTTATGCCTACTGAACCATACTCTCAGCTCAGTGGAGAAAGTGAGACGATAACCGGTTAGGAGTACATTTATGGATTAGGGTCCATGCTTTTAGAAATAGTCTATATGTATCTGTATATCATAGTTTTCTAGTAACAATGCCTTCTCGTATTAACCACATGAGATCTTGTCCGCGTTTTGCACAGTTACGAATAAGGCTGCATAAATAGGTGATTTCATAGAGTGTGGCTCGGTTACTATCAATATTAGAAATAATTAATGTAATAACTAGAAATCGGATTATATGCAAAATGCATAAATTTAATATTTTGCATATCTTTAATTATAGTCTATATGTAGACGTATTACACTAAATAAAGTTAATTAGCGCTAATTAGTGATTGCATATATTCCATATTTAGGCATTTCTATGCATATTTTTACAAAAGTTGCATATATTGATTATTACAAGATGGGGTATATGGCTAGACGCTGCAATTCTTTACGCCGATAATTTTGAAGGAATAAAAAATGTAATTTTTGAAATCACTGCCGACTGCATTGCTCTAGACAACTGTAAAGAGATAGCAACATCAACGGAATTGCTACAAAATCTTTTGTATATTAAGTCAAATTACAGCTTTGTTTCAAGT
This sequence comes from Trypoxylus dichotomus, assembly GCA_023509865.1. NCBI lineage: Eukaryota > Metazoa > Arthropoda > Insecta > Coleoptera > Scarabaeidae > Trypoxylus > Trypoxylus dichotomus. The sequence goes on from CM042081.1 coordinate 46,641,063, forward strand.
TCCATTCGTAAACTAGAAACGCAAGAGATTTCGCTCTCGGAATCAGTCGAAATAGTAGACGAATTTGATATGCTATGTAAGAAGGTTAATGGTACAATAGGTAATTCTATATACAATAAATTTAAAAAAGTGATAAAAATGCGGGGTACTTGAAATTGATAAGAGAAATTTTGGAGGGTGAAACAGTAAACGATTTCGACTTTAATTTTAGTTTAGAATGTATTGCAAAGTTAAAAAATACACCAATTACATCTGTGGATGTTGAAAGAAGCTTTTCTATTTCGAAACGTATGTATTCTGATAAAAGACAAAACTTTCTTTTACACAATTTTGAAAAACATTTAATTATAAATTGGTTTAGGAATATGTTTAAAAAAAAATTGTGCAATAAAGTTAATGTTTAAATTTCTGCTCATTCATTTTATGTAAAAATTTTGCATATTGTCGCAATTTTTTGTATATATGCTCCAGGTTTCTGCATATTTTCTCAAAAATCGATGCACATATATGTGCATATATTCCAGTTTTTCTTTGCATATAATCCGGTCTCTAGTAATAACTAACTATTTTAGTTTGATTGTCTTGTTGATGTAGAGTCTACATGATGATGCCCAACGCTTCTTCTTTTCATCTCGTTAGTTATTTTATAAACCTAGTAAATTTTTCCTAAAGTATTCGGGAAAACATTCAATTGTCGTCCTATCTGGACTATCGAACTACCATCGTTCACTCTTCTGATTATTAAAACACGTATTTCGTCATTCAAGATCTTGTTGTTTTGTCTTCTCTTCTTTTATTCATTTTTACATATGTACATTGAATAATAATGTGATATAGCTTTGATTCGAATGTGGTTCAAATCACTACCTACTTAAAATAAAATTAGTGGTGAAATACATATACATCCGCGGAAGAGTCAAGAAAGGAGAAGTACACAAAAATGAAGAAAAACCGATGAAGAACTCGATACGCCTTTGTTAATTACCACAGAATCACAAAATTTATTTTAAACAATTCTCTCCCAGGCATTTCCACGGCCAATACAGTACCAACGCAATAAAGACGAATCGTCTTTCCGGATTTTTCCCTCTTCATAAAACATCAGTACCTCGACTCGGCTTACATTCTCCTAAGTCCTACCCATACCTTCTACAGCACCGAACGTCACATGGCAGCAATGCACACGTGTTTCTGCGACTGTTACGCCGTACATCGCCGCGAGATGATACATCACGGAGACTGTCCGTTCGCCTTCCCTTCTCACCGCCCCTCGCGCCGTCGACCGCTTCCAACGTACACCGATCGACCATTTTTCCACGCCGCTCACGGTTAATGAGATTACGAGATTTAAGAGGGTTTGTTATTGAACCGTGGATTATCGCCGCGCTGTGCCGGGGCCGCGTAACTTACGACACGGGGATTTGGCGGGACCGGAGTATTGCCGCCGGCGACGGACCTTATCCCGTTATCTCGTTTAGCGGGAGCTAAAGACGAGAGAACGCGCAGAGGTCGGAACTTCGAAATGGAAGGTAAGAGTTGGTCGGGTATTTATTTTGCGCGAAAGGTTGTCGGAAAGGTGCTACGGACGAAGGGAACGGCTTGCCGGCGGTGCGGTGCTACTTGTACAGCGTATACGTTGTGCAGCGATCGCATGGACCTTTCCTAATAATTGTCGTAATGCAATTAAAATATAATAATCCACGTTACTGTTAATATAACAGTACTAGCAGTAGACTTAATACACTATCGTTCATAAGTTTGATCACATCTAATACATTATGTTACAGTTAGGAATATTTAAAAAATATTTAGGGAAATTGATACTAGTTTTCTTAGGGCGGCATTTACAAAACAATGTTGACAGTATATATTTATAACAATAAAGACAACACAAGATCTATTCAAACACGAAAATAAGGAATATATGATGGCAAAAGAACATAAAGAATTGCGAATACATCAACGAGCGCATTATCACAAATTATATTGTGGGCATATTATTGTTAAGTCCCTTTTAAAACTGTCTAAATAAACAACACAAACGTAGAAATAGAAACCACATTGATCATGTAATCATAAAACCCTTAAAATTGTTTAGTTAGGCTAATATAAACTCTAAGATGTACGCATTGCATTGCAACTAAGTGACTTTGAACCTTTAGACTAGATAATGTAAACAAGCATCCAGTAAGATATATATTTTGTAACGTAAACATTAGAAGGCATTGTTCGCATGAGATTGTAGTGGCTATTTTAAGTTCTTGTCATATTACAATAACAACAATCAATAAAAGCTATTTCATACGGTTTTATAATTGTTTTCAAAAACTGAAACGCGTGTTGTAATAACACATGGGCTGAAAAGCCCCAGCCTTAACACATAGATGACGCTAGTTCTATTGCAGTCACTTTTCTCTCAGTTAGTACTAACCTTCAAAAGACAGCTGTTAAAATTTCATGATATTCTATTCATTAGTTTGTGAGTTATTGTGCTAAGAGTCACGCTACTTTTGTTATTTTCAAAACAATAGATCAAAAACAATTTCGTGTTTTAATTTTACACTGCTTCTTGATAGGAGAAAATATCGTTCAAGCGAAGCAATGGCTTGAAAAGTGTTACGGGGACTCCGCTCCATCAGAAACAACAATAAAACGTTGACTTGCTGACTTCAAACGTGGTCGTAAAGACACCGATGATTCAGAACGCAGTGGACGTCCAATTGAGGCGGTAACACCAGAAAACATCAAAAAAATCCACAAAATCGGTTTGAATGATCGAAAAGTGAAGTTGCGTGAGTTAGCTGACATCGTAAAGATATCAAAAGAACGTATTGGCTTTATATTGCATGAGCATTTGACTATGAGAAAGCTCTGTTCAAAGTGGGTGCCGCGTTTGCTCACTGTTGACCAAAAACAAGAACGTGTTGATGATTCTGAGCAGTGTTTGGCCATGTTTAAACGTAACAAACCGGAATCAAAACGATCGTCATCTGAGTGGACAGCAACCGGTGAACCTCGTCCAAAGCGCCCGAAAGCACAACAATCGGCTGGAAAGGTTATGGCCTCGGTATTTTGGGATGTGCGTGGTGTAATATTCATCGACTATCTTGAGAAAGGAAATACCATCAACAGTGAATATTATATAGCGTTATTGGAGCGTTTGAAGGCCAAAATTGCAAAGAAACGACAGCATATGGCAAAGAAAAAAAATTTGTTTCATCAAGACAACGCACCGTGTCACAAGTCAATCAAAACAATGGCAAAACTACATGAATTGAACTTCGAATTGCTCCCACATCCACCGTATTCGCCAGATTTGGCTCCCAGCGACTACTGGCTGTTCGCAGACCTCAAAAGAATGCTCGCCGGTAAGAAATCGTCCTACAAAAGTGGTATTGAAATGTTAGAGCGGCGCTGGAATGATTACGTTGCTCTTGATGGAGATTACGTTGATAATAAAGCTAATTTTGAACCAAAAAAACCGTGTTTTCTTTGTTAGGCCCGGGACTTTTCAGGCCATGTGTTAGTTATATGAATGTGTATGTATAGGGTTTGAATATACTGCAAAGATTATTTGAACTTTTAAGCTAAAACCAATTGCTTTATAAATCGTTTAGAAAAGAAAAAAATAGTCGGAGCACTTGTGTGCGTATGAATAATTTTAGATTGAAGTTAATCGAGAAGGCACGAAAGAGTTATGTCCTGCTTAGTTAATTTAAACCAATAGAGCTTAGGAAATATAAATTTAGTAGTCGCCGTATATTGCAATCACAGCCATATTACTTGTTATTTTTATGCTCATCTACCTTTTTTCATTATTGCTTTGATTACTCCTTAAATTTATACCCTGTATCAGTATTTAAATCGATACAAGTGGTAAATTTACATCATATTACACGGGTCGGTGTCCATATTACAGTCGTAATTTTGAAAAATGACAAACTTCATTATGTCCATTCGAATGCGCTCGTAAACACTAATAGCATTTTTAATCATATTTTAAAGCAGAAAATCTTCGCTGCGTGGCAGACTGAATAGTCAAGTCGACATAGATACCAGACGTGATTTACGAAAAACCATATAAAGAGTGGCTTATAATAACATTGGAGCGGAATACTGTTTGCTGGTGGGTCCGAAACGTTCTCATACGAGAGTCGTTAAACGGCGCTGAGACGGGAAAATGAGAGGTTGGCGGAATGCTGTATCTTTGAACGGGTGTCGCGCTGCGGGAGCCCTGTTATGACATAGACCGCGGTCTCGACTAAAGTTTGTATTCGGCTTCTGTTTATTAAATACGAAGTTTTTAATGTGCTTAGATTCAAGATAACATTCCAAAGGATATCGTAAATACGAATTGCGTTGTATTTTTTTAGAATTGTTCGTTAGTATTAATCAGTACTTATGTGGATCTAATTAACGTCTTGAAGCATAGTATTTGTACTGGCATATATACCCTAACTTAAAGAGCCGATCTTACACGAATAAAACTAGATTATTTTTTAAGGAAGAAAAGTGGTGATGTATCAACGTTAGGAAGGATAATCATCAATAGAGTTGGGATGCCTTCTCACGGACTAGCTTCGTATTGAGTGTGCAGCGCCCCACCATACAATACAAAGAATGAAGTAGACTTCAACTACTCTAGCAACCATTTCATGACTTCTTCAATAAATGCAATCCCAACTGGAAACTACCATCCCGGAACACGTTACAGAACCGTATGCCAACCTTGCGTAACGACATCGAAAACATGATGACAACTGCAGGTAAAGATAAAAGCTATGGTGCCGATGAAACGACAAATCGAAACAAATGTTCTATTTTGGTCGATGCATTAGGGAAATTTCCAGTATCACATGATATATTTAAAGGTGGTGTCGTGAGTCTTGTTGAGACAAACATGGTGGTGGAGCACCCATAATCGTCACTACCCTAAAAGCTGTTAGAAAGGTCCATGATCTCGTCCTGCAAGACAACTAGTCGAAGATACAGGTCTTTTATACCATGATGGGTACCATGAATGTTAATAGACGTACACATAAGCAAACTCAACTAGACATTTGCAGTCACCTTTTAACGCAGTACAGACACGACAAGGGAAATTTTCTTGCAAGGTTTGTGACAATGGATGAGTTCTGGATCGACCATAATGACGAAGAGCCTAAAATACATACGCCGAGAAAATTCAAACTCAGCAGGGAGGGTCGTAGTATCCGTATTTTGGGATGCTAAACATGTAATTTTAGTCATTTCCTATTGAAAGCGGACACATTTATAGATGCTTATTACGCAATCTTGATCCCAAAATATGTACCCTGATAAAAAAAACCTTCTGTAATACACTAGGGTGACAGAATAAAATAGGCACCTACTAATTAAAAAAAAAGATTCTATTCTCGTTATATATACAAAATATTTTAAAATTTTTAAATTAGACTAATATTTTGTCGATCCACGTTTACTTGCGTGAAGTGCTGCGGGTCGTCGTGGCATAGAATCTATTAAATGAATAATGGTGTCTTCTGGAATATTTAACCACTCTTCTGTAACAGCTGCCACGAGTTCTTCCTTATTGCTGGGTTTTCGGGGTCGTTTCGCCACATTTGTCTGGATTATGTGCCAAACATTCTCTATCGGATTCATGCCTGGTGATTGGCCTGGCCATTGTAAAACCCGAATCCCCTGTTCCTCTTTCCATGTGGTTGTTGTTCTTGCTTTGTGGCAGGGTGCTCCATCCTCCATAAAACTGGCGTCTTCTTTAGATAAAATGGCGTTGTCGAATATCGGTAGTAGTCCTCCTGTTTATATTTGGATATATTTTGCCGCATTTATATTTCTGTCGCAGATTACTTATTACGATCTTCCACCATACCATATCGCGCCCACACATGATGTTCACACCGCCGTATTTCACCGTCTGATGCAAAAATTTGTCGTTCAGTTGCTGTGACGAACGTCTCCATACCCTCGTACGACCACTATCACTGAGAATTGGCTGAAAGAATGACAGACCGCCAAAACTCTTCGGGCTTCGTTCACATTTCGATTGCCCAAGCCATTCGGCGCCGTCTTTGAAACGCCGTAAGGAGAGGTTTTTTCTTTGTCACCCTTTTGTACATCCCCACACTGTGGAGGTATCGCAGAACGGTGCGCTGACTTTTCTGTGAAGTTGCGGCAAGCTCAGCTGTACTTTTTCGCGGTTCTCTTAACATTTCGCGCACAAGCACCCTTTTACTTCTTTTTTGAGAAGGTCCGGCACGACCTGGTCTCGGCCCCACTGTTGTTTTTTCCTTGCGTTTAAATTGTGTAATCACACGGTTAACTGTGGATAACGGAATATTAAAAAATTTACTTATTTCACGTTGCGAAGCGCCGCGTTCATTCTGGCCAACGATGCGACCCCGGGTGAATTCGCTAATATCACTCGAACCTTGTAAGCGAGGCATAGTTGTAACGATACTAGACTATGATGAATTCCTTCCGATACATCTACCCCTGCCCTAATAACAAGAGAAAGTTCTTAATTCTGCTTAAGCTGTTTACATATTTATACCACTTTACCTGGTGTCTATTTTATACTGTCACCCTAGTGTAGCGCAAGTAGGCTTCGAATTAATTGAGCATCCGCCATATTCGGAAGGTTTGACCACCAGCAATTAAAGATTGTTTTCAAAAGTTAAAGAACACTTGCGTGGAGAACAATTTACATCAAACATTGATGTGATCTGTGCGGTAAATCAGTGGTTTGCAGAGGTTGAATAATCTTTCTTTCCGGGAAGCATTAGAAATACTCGAGCATCGATGGGAAAAAATGTGTTAACCTTAATACACACTATATTGAAAAATAGAAGAATATTTGCAGGAAAGAAATTCACCCTGGTATTTCAACACAGAGCTTATGGAATGCAACATTTACGTATGTAAATCGCTTTTAATTGGTTACTTATTTACTCACTAAAACTACTCTAGACCACCTCATATTACAAGAACTCATTAAAACTAAGTTATATAAGCTCTTTTAAATCTTAAACGTGGCTGGTATTTGTAGAGATTTTAACTCGCTTTACACGGTCTGCATAAATATTTTCTTCACGCTAATATTTACTCCCGGTGTATTTAGTTAAGTTCTTTTTCGGAGCGAAACTTCGAATTTATACGCTTAAGCTCGTGTAGTAAACTAACAGCTAAGGAACGCTACAAGACAACTCCGTGAATATGGAAAAATATTAAGAATACACGGTGGTGCTTTTGTAATACACAAAAGGGGAATGTAACGTTGAATGAACAAGAAAAAGGTTGTCGCTTAAAGATATATACAGAGCATATTGTTGCGTATTATGTATAACATAAGAATTGCTGTTTAGAGGAAATGTACACTTCTTAAAAAACAACTGTTTAAGAAGGCAATTCTTACCTAATTGGACCTAATAAGATGCATATTTCTGCACCACATAAAAGAGCAGTTGCTTCAGCTGACACCAGTTGCGTATGATGTATTATAATTTCTCAATAGAAATGACACGATAACCTATATATAATACTCAAAATATTCCAAAACTGATTATGTTCTTAACAAGCGAAATAATAGAAGATGCCTTTATTTATTTTTGTCGATTTTAATTTAATATTTTTTGCTTTTCGTTATTGCGATTTCTCAATCAAATAATAATTCATTTCAACGCGCTTCGGGGTTTTGTTATTTAACTTCAAAATCAAGATGCAAGAAGCTATAGTATCGATTTCTCAATTTCCAAAACAAATTAGATTTAAACGTAAGATATTGCGTTGTGGCTGTCGTCTCTGACGTGGTAACATGGGATCTTGATACCAGACAACTTGTTTATTTTTTGAGGTGCGAGAGTTACCTTTAATACGAATTCTGCCATCTTCGTATTCTTCTTTATCAGACTCTTGTGGACCATCTCTGCTACTTTCATCATCGGGAAACGATTCGGTCGATTCATCAGAACACGCTCATCCACTTTCATTTCTTTCACTATCGTCTCTAGCTCTTCTAAATTATGTGCACTCAAGACTAAATGTAGGAAAAACGGAAGGCATCAAACTTACAAATAGCTACCTGATATATTCCAGAAAATAAAGACTAAAATTGAACACCACGACCGAATGAACATACGAGATATGTCCAAGAATTAATGAGAATGTATTGGGTAGCCTCAATGTGACAACACTGCAGTAGATCGGAGTCGAAAACATGTGAATGGAGGGGGTAAGTACGCAACCCGAACTGGCGCAGACCATTCAATCTAGTCCCAGTAGCGCGAGCAGAAGGTGTTTACTGTTGAATTCCAATACCACGTCACATGTAAAAAGCAAGCAAATATCGAATAAACATATGCAATTAAAGTTTGCGTTAAACTGGGAAGAACTCTCCCAGAAATAATACAAATGAAAAGAACAGCATATGGAAATGCTGCGTTATCGTTAGCGCAGGTTTTCAGATGGTACAAGACTTTCAAAGATGGCGACGAAACTATTGAACATGACTATCGCTCCGGACGGCGGAAAGTCGATGAAGGCGTGGCGAAGGTGCTCTGTATTAGCACAAGACAGAGGGATTACACTCAGGATGATTGTAGTATGAGGCTAGCATGAATAAAGATACTGTTTCTTTACGTGGATACGCCGCTAATGCTGGTTCGAATAATAAGACTGTATTTTTTTTTGTAATTTTTGTATATTAAAGAATGTAACTAATACTATGTGATACGAGTCTAGACTACGACCTGTACATGACTTGAGCTGTAGTAGAACTACTGTAACATTGTAAAAACTGGTTGTAAATAGTCTCTGTTTGCGTTATTAAACAACCTTGAAACTATCTGATTATTCAGGTAAATTGATGTTCTAGGTACATGTCTGACGACAATACACGAAATTTTAGGTACATGTCTGACGAAAAAATATAAGAATAAATAACAAGGTAGAATACATATCGAAATGTGATAAGGGACTTAGGCATCCGAAAAATTTGTGTAGCTAGAAGCCGCTGGATGGCTTAATAACAGAACCCAACTTCACGCATATATAACGAATTATAGGTATTCGAATACTGAATTTCTGAAACAAAGCGACAAAGTGCGGTGCACCACGGTCGAAGAAAGCTCACATGAGCAAAACCAGATTCATGTCCATGCTTGCGATCCTTTTTGATCCTCGTGGAATTGTCCATAGAGAATTCGTACCGCAAAAGCCATACAGTGAATCAAACCTCTTATCGTGAGGCCCTCGAACGTTTGTGGAAAAGATCGTGTGCGACCTGACATTGCCAGTTCGTGGATCTCGTACCACGATAATGTCCCTAATCACAACTCATTGTCAGTTAGAGAATCTTTGGCAGAGAAAAACATTCCAGTATCCCTACACCTGCCCTACACTCTAGACATGGTTCCATGTGGTTGTTTCTTTTTTAATTCTTAAGTGGAAGTTCAAAGGTTCCCATTACGAAACATCCAAAGAGTCACGATGCGAGTTCTAAACAGACTAAGAAGACCAAGACATCCAGAATCAATACTGGGAATGGGAAACTAGCTGGGGAAGCTGTGTGCGATCTAAAGGAGCATACTTCGAAGGGGACAATATTAAATTCTAGATACATTTAATTAAACATTTTCACCGTAAGTTAAATCGAGTTGACTGGACTCGGCCCGTAGACATGGGGCTAATGTACACGTACATACGTCTTATGCCTCCACCTAAACTATATCTGCGCATTTTGACGGAAACTTCTATTGAATCATTTAATATGGAACTTTCCCTATCGCTTTACACAGTAGTATAGTAACTAAACATACATACTTCGATATTCATGATAGGGCATAATTTAGTCGCGCTCTGAGACCTTTCATCAAGGTAATAAGTAAATTATTTAACTCTACACTGTAGTTACTATACCGTATTTTGCTAATCTCCCACCAATTTAAGTAAGTTATTTATGATAACGCATTAATAGGACATAATCTGCTTTAGCTCAGTGTGTTTCTGCGTGCTAAATCGGAATACATTAATTGTGTCGGAGAATGGAACTGTCAAATAAGAGGGAATTAACTAATTCAGACATTTATGGATCGAGAGTACGCCGTTTAGGGGAAGGGATAATCTACATTGTCTACAAGGGAGTAGTGTGAATCTATTGTTTCACAGATACGTTTAATAGTGCCCGGATATGCCCGAACATCATTGTTCGGTTTATTTTGAGCAAACTAAAGTGGTGGTACTTTAGTTATGTTAGCGATTTACTTTTTTGAATACCAGTTGGTTTACTGAACGTTTTTCGTATGTTTTCTTTCGTAAAAAGGTTATTTCTGTCGCACACGTACAATTAATCTATTACCTATTATTTTTGCAGCGTCCAAGTACCATCCTCTTATTTTTGTCTTGTTTGGATACAATTTATGCCATACTTTTTTTTCTAATGTTCTATACATTTGACGTTCTCAGGTGTTCCGGGGTCTACTTATTTGGTTTTGCCTTCTATTTTGGCTTCGAAAACCTTCTTTGTTATTCGCTCTTCTTCCATTCTGTGTATATGTCCAAAGCATCCCCGATTTTGTCTCTACTTGTTACTCCTTCTCATTAAGAATCTTATTTCCATGGCTGTGACTTTGGTTTAGATTCTATTTGTGGTAGTCTATGAATCGCTGCCATATGTTAAGGTGGTCTGACCACTCTATTATACACTTGTGTCTTTATTTGTTTTGGTATTTCTTTTTATCTAAAAAATGTTCTTAATGTATTATATATTTTTGGGGATTTCCCTATTCTCTCATTTATTTCTTTCTCTGTTCTCCTGTTGTCCTCAATAATCGAAAATTTATATTGGCGATTATTAATATTAAACGTTACAGCAACTTATCTGAGTATATCCTTTAATTTTCATGAAGTTTTATTGTTCTTATGCAAAAACTTTACGAAAATTTAGGGCATTGGATAGGGGGTGTGAATTAGCATATTATAACATTGGACAGAAGTCAATATGAATATGGGGTATATGCAGTCGATCAACATATCGCAGGTACCTTTCATAAATTGTAGTTCTTGGTTTCGTTACATTAATGATGTACCCAGAGGTATGTATCATTCACTTTGTAGGCAAATATACATGAATGGGGGAGTTTCTTAAGATTTTACTTCCTACGTTCGAAAAAGAGGAGCTGGCAGAGCACGGGATCTTTGACAGAAACTCCCAGTTGCATGGATTCAAATAATAAGCGATTCGCTAGAATCTCCGACTAGAAGAACTATAAGACGCCGCCGTAATTAGATCTTGAGGTGACTGACGAGAAATCTCTTTGAATAAAAGTTTTGTAATATTTTCTGTTTCTTTTTCTTTGTCAAACATTCCTTTCACGATGTCAAATATCTATTAATAAATATTACCACAAATCAACTTTACATTTCCTTACAAATCAAGGCAGAAGTCAGTTTTGTAATCGTTCTCATGCCGAAAGCGCACCTTTGACCTGATAAAGTCGAGAAATAAGCATGCTATTCTGGAGGGCGATTGTGTGTCAGATGCACGATTCGGTATACCATCTCCAATTCACTTTTATTTGATAAGAATTTTTATTCAGCTTAGAACGTTTAATATTATTTTATTTTTCAGGCTATGATGAATTCTGTCACCGAAATCCGCTTTCAGCTATATTATGTGATACCTCGATATACACTACCGCTCAAAAGTATTTAGGCACTCTCACTGACAGCAAAAAAGTTAATAATATTTATTTTTTATGTACAGATACACATACATGAATAAAAATATATTAAATAAGTGTGAAAATTAAAACGTTTAATTTAAATTTTGCTTTCATCTATGTGACCTCCTCTTGATTTAATAATTGCAGCACACAATCGAGGCATTCTCGCAATAAGTTTTGCCGGAGTTTCTTGTGTTATTGAGGTCCAACTCGATTGCAATTTGTTCCACACGTCAGTAGCTGATGTCGGGGCCGATTTCCGTACTTCCCGATCTAGTTCTTCCCATACTAACTCGATTGGATTCATGTCGGGGCTCTGGGGAGGCCATTCCATAATTTTGAGAGTTTCTTCCTCTTCTAAATGGCGTAAATAGCCTTTACATAATTTAGAGGAATGTTTTGGGTCGTTATCTTGCTGGAAGATAAAATTTTGACCCAAAAGTCGAATTCCGGAGGGTATTGCGTGGTTCTCCAAAATTTCGCGGTAGCATTCTTTTTTTAACATACCGCCAATTTTCACAATGTTCCCTACACCAGTGCCAGCAAAATAGCCCCAAATGATGATAGAACCTCCACCATGCCTCACGGCAGCAGCAATACACTCTTCTCTGGCACGTTCACCCACAGACCTTCTTACGAATATGCATCTTCGGGTTCCGAACAGCTTAAATTTGGACTCATCCGTCCATAGGACGTTGTTCCATTCTTCTACGGTCCAGTGTTGGTGTTCACGTGCCCATTTAAGGCGCTTTTGCTTGTTTTGTTTGCGTAGTAATGGCTTTTTCATCGCAATACGTCCATGGAGCCCGGCTTTCTGTAGGCGACGTTTGACTGTACAAAAACTAACTAGTTTTTGGCGACCAACATTTAATTCTGCGGTTTTGCGTCTATTTAACTTGCTGGTAACCACTATTCTGCGATCATCTGCAGATGTTGTCGCTTTTGGCCTTCCACTCCGTCTTTTATTAAGAAAACTGCCAGTTTCCCGATATTTTTTTTACGTAGCGTGGTGTATTTTCATTTTTTTGGCAATTTGTCGATTACTTATGCCACTTTTATGGTAAGCTATTATAAGCGCACGTGTTTCCGTACTAATTTCTCTTCGCGGAGGCATTTTAAAAAATTGTCACACGATATTTCGCTCGCGACGTGAATAGAGTAAATACCACACTGCAACTGACCATAGGTTACAGATTTCACTATAATCTTCTAGGAAGGTAATTTAAACATTATTACCTACAATCTAACAGATGACTAAATTTACCCAGTAAATTCAGAGGGATTGTTATTGTAATTGCACCGCAATAAACAGTTTATGGTAATCCGACCAAGTGCAGGTAAATGATAGTAAACCTTATGCCATATAATGGGTGTTTATCTTAATGAACTACAGATTTTAAATACGTATTTCATTTTATTATAATGTCTTTTTGGTAAACATAATACTATATGAATAATCCATGAAAACAGAGGTGCCTAGACACTTTTGAGCGGTAGTGTACATACCTAGAAATAAGTATGAATAAAAACAAAACAATGCTACATTTTTTATTCCGTTTTATAGTTATCAAATGAATATTGTCCTATTATTTCACCTTGTACTAATACTGATGTAACGTTGAATTTGGTATTAGTTTAATAACATCATAAATCGTGTCTATAATAGCTCGCCTCTGGTATTTATATCATATATAGTAATATAAGAGTGAGCATTAGCGAAAAAATGAATATCACGTTTATTTTATTTCGGCTGAGCTATGACGAGTCGCCGAATGTTAACAATTAAAAAAGCTGCCCCGTGCTTATGTATGCCTATAGCTAGAGTCCCATTTCCAGTCGCCCAGAGTGCAAACTACAACTTGTAGCTTTTCACCCGGTATATTTGTCCAAATATTATAACTTATAACCAACAGACATTGCAAAAATAACAATACTTAATACTATTAGTTTTTATTTTCATTGAGCACAAGCATTGTGCAACCACTGAACGATAAATTCCAAATCCAAATCGTACAAATGCAGACGCCGCTTCGACGATCACATAAGCTCGTCAAATTATCCTTCACCGTGCAGCGAATCTCCTCCATTGTTGACTTAAACTCAAAATAATGCTTTTAAATCTCGATATATACTGGTAAATCATCCTCTCGTATTCTCGTTACCGTACATGGTAGCTTTAGCTCCGGACGATCTAGCGAAGAAAATAGGGGCACAAAGAAGAGGATGAGAAAGAGATAGCCGGAGGGGGGAAAGAAGAAGCTGGTGCGAGTTTATCTCGATTACCGTTTCGCCCTCTCGTTTTCTTCTCTCCACGAGAAAACTTATGCCGTCGTCTAGATGACAATTTGCAGATTTTCGCATTAGCAAGTCGCAAAATTCCCCCCTTTTCGGTTCGGCAGTTCTCTCGCGCACAACCCTAAGTAAGAATTAATGCCGGGGATTGCGAGAGGGATCGACGAGGAGCGCGCGTTCGCGGGTAACGATGCCGATATACCGTCAATTGTTTCAGTTGCTCGTCGTTTTGCGCCGTTTCCTTAACGGTCCGTTCGTAGGATCATTAACAATTCCTTAGTATTAGCGTTAAGTAACTCTTCAACGACGTGAAACACGCAATCGATCGATAAATATAGTATAAACTTTGGGATATAGGTAAGTAGGGCGAAAGGTTAATTTCGTGAAGGTTAAGTATACTATAAAAATTATGGTAATTTTACTATCATCACCCAGTAATATTACTGGCATCAACGTACCAAATTTGCAATGATGAAGTGTAAGTAAGGTAAATATTAGTCAATTGCTTTTTCTAAGGGACCTTTTTAAATTCTAATAAAATAATTCAGGCAAAACTACCACGATGCTTAGTCTATTTTTAAGATTGAACAGAACTAGAAAGTTTTTCGGGGAATATCTGTGTTTATTACTAATGCTACAATACCTAACTTATAATGTAATATTGCCTTCACAAAAAAAAAGATAAAATTAATGATATTAATAGTAATATGGCTCTAGTTCATTTAAGTATGGAATATAAGTTCGAGTACTACATTTTGAAATGCTGTTGTTTTATGTTTATTACGCTTTTAGCTTCATGGTAGAAGGCCGATTGCTCAGGTTCAAAAAGCGTACAGAGCTAACGCAATCTAAAAATTACTTTAATAAAGAGCATCGTTAGCAGATGTGAAGCATAGATCATATACAATTATATACAGTCAAACCTGAGTAAGTGAGAACTGGGTAAGCGAGAAAACTCTATTAATGAGAGTATTTACCAGGTCCCGTCATTTTGCCCTCCTAAAACCTCTATAAGTGAGAAACATAAAACCTGTATAAGTGACAGTCATTTTTCACGCCTGAACCTCTTCAAGTGAGATTGATACCTGCCTATACCTCTATAAGCGACAGTTAAACGCGTTTATGACTACTATGCTATTTATGACTCATTCTTAAATTTCCAGGGACTTTTATTTAATTCAAACCAAATGTGCGTCTGTTTATTGTTTTGTTATCACAGTTCGAGGAACTCATTCTATACAAAAAGCCAAATGTGCTTGTTACAGTCAGTTCATAAACAACAGCTGCGAAGAAAGTTACCGTACTTACTCATAATGTCTAAACGAAAACTCAATGTGTTGTCTTTACGTGATAAACTAAAAATTGTGAATGCTTTTGAATCTGGGAAATTACGAAAACAAATACAGAGTGACTTTGGCTTAGCTTAATCCACCTGTTATAAAATTATAAAATCGAAGGAATTAATTAAGTCTCAGTGCTCTGAGGGACACGGAAATATCAAGAGAAGCCGGCTTTCTGAGTTTCCCGACGTTGAAAAGCGCCTATTACAATGGATTAAACAAACCCTCGATAAGAACATTCCCATAGATGGACCACTGCTGAAACAAAAATCTAAAGACTTCGCCACAAGATTAGGAATCCAGAACTTTCAGCTAGTAACGGCTGGTTAGAGGGTTCTAAAAAACGCCATGATATAACTTTCAAAGAAGCAGCCGGAGAAAGTAAATCTGCGGATCAGGGAGTATGTGACCAATGGACTGAAGATTTGCCGAATCTTTTAAGAGGATATGATCCAAACAATATTTATAACGCCGATGAAACTGCTTTGTTCTTTAAATGTCTGCCAGACAAAACATTCATTTTCAAGGGCGAAAAATGCCACGGAGGTAAACAAAGCAAGGAACGCCTTACTATTCATCAATGTGTTAACATGACCGGTACAGACAAACTCCCTCTTCTAATCATTGGGAAATCTAAGCGACCTAGATGCTTTAAAGGTGTCAAGACTCTACCCGTTGATTATGCGAGTAATACAAAAGCTTGGATGACTAAGGAATTGTTCAAAGATTGGTTAAAAAAAGTTGACAAGCAAATGAAAAACAAGCGAAAAGATATTTTGCTTTTTATTGACTACTGTACTGCTCATACGGACTTCAAAGTTATATTTTTCCCTGCCAATACCACCAGTAAACTTCAACCTTTAGATGAAGGTATCATTCATACATTTAAACGGGTTTATCGCGGAGAAGCTATAAAGCATACGCTTACCTGCTTGGAAGAGAACATTAGCCCTGAGATAAATATACTCCCGGCTATGAAATTTGCAAGAAGAGCATGGTATGCAGTGAGTGACGTAACTGTCAAAAACTGCTTCAAGAAAGCTGGGTTCAGTATCCGTCCAGCTAACCAAGACTTTCTGATCGAGCAAAATGAGGTTGAACTTGACAATGAGCTTGAAGTTGCACCTAGCAGTGAAGAATGGGCCAAGCTCGTGTCCCACAATACCACTGGTAATGTGTCGACGCCAACCTTTGAAGACTTCGTACAGATTGACGACGACGTGGCTACCGCCGGAGAATACACCTAAGACGATATCGTTCAAAACTGTGTGAGCTCGTGTACTAACGAAAATGACAGTGAAAATGAGACCAGCCAATCATACATTTTGGATAGAGAGATGGAGGAAATTCCAACAAAACGAGAAGCTTTAAAGGCATTGGAGACACTTCACAAATTTTATGAATATGCGGCGGTTGATCAAACCATATTTGATAAAATTTATGAACTTGAAAAACATACACAAAATCTAAAAACAGAATCGCAAAAGAAATTAACAGATTTTTTTCAAGTGAATGTTGTTATAATATTATTTAGATTAAACATTTATGTTCAGCTATTATTTCAATAAATATGTAACACCCGTACATACACGTATTTTGTTTCTAATTACGTCATATTTGCCGTATTTTTATAGACCTCTATAAGTGAGACAGACCCCATTCTGTAACTCTGTAAGCTAGAAACTCGGGTTAGTGAGAAACCTCTTTAAGAGAAAAAGAGATCGCGGTCCCTTGAGCTCTGTTATCCAGGTTTGACTGTATATACATTCAGGGACATGAATACTAGGCAGCCTTTACATGTTTTAATATAGCGGTATTAACAGAGAAATAGTGTTTACCTGCCGCTTCTTAAAAATACCCGTAGTGTAAATAGAAGGGTTGGTGGGAGAAATACCGTTGTTAATCCATTTATTGCTGTATTTGCGGAACTAATTCTATTTTACACTTAGTACAGTTCGGTAAAGTGACCGATGAACCTCAGTATTTTGATAGTAAATTTACTAAGCACCATGAAATTTTACTAGATCTTTTTTTGGAGTGTACTCCGTATAATTCGATTATAAATCTAAAGAAAGGCATCTGATGTTGCAGATAGTGCTTGCACCAAGTTGCATTGTTTTTAATCAATAATTTCATCCAAACTCATATTGGGTTAACAACATTTCCTTTCTAAAATTGATCCAGAACTACGTATATGTCAATACGTCGACTTAAAAAAGATACAAGATGGGTAACTCCACGCCCCCCAATAAAAATACCACTCACTAATACGAAAATTATACGGTAATTATCTCAAATACGGAAATTATCCTGAATTGCTCCGTAATTTTTGGATCCCGTACAACGCCGTCGGCAAAGCAACATTATCCGGAGTGACGAAATGATTTAAAACACGTCAAATGGCGCTTTAGCATGCAACAAATTCCCTATAATTATCCGCAGCGCCGCCTAACCATCTCAAGTTAACCTTCCGGTTCTTTTTTTCCGGGTCTTCCGTAATAGGACGAAGTACCAACTCGCATAGATCCGTATGCACGGACAATGCAAGTTTTAACGAAGTTCAAAGCCACTAGGTCATTAGGGTTGATGGCGCGACTCCGTTCGGTTTGATAAATGTACGCCGCGGAGATGCACTCCGAAATTAGAGGAGACCCGTCGCACGCGAGGAAGACGGGGAATACAAGCGTTCGGACGGAGTGTGTTCGTGTACAAGTGTACGCGGTCTCCGAGTTGGTCCCGCATCTGAGGTCAAAGCACTGCGGACCTTTGACCGCTAAGAGATGATTTCATCATTCAAAGTGTCCACCCCCCGTTGACTCGCCGCCGCATTCCACACGCGGTAGCTGCTCCTCACTGGTCGATCCTGCGTCGGAAGATTCGAGAACGAAATCAAGTATAAAGAACCTACCTAACGAGGTCGTTAATTTTCGGATTGTTGCTAATATTGTTGCCACTCTATATTTTGGAGCTTTCTTGATGATATTCACAGTACAAATGGTGCAGTGGCAGACCGAGAACATAGGACTACATTATTAGTAACCCCACGACTAGCAGTAGGGTCCAGTTGAAGCAGAAAGATTTTCAAGAGTTTTCTTTAAATTACGGTAGAGCCAATGTACTCATATTTACAGATTCTTCAAGTAGAAAATATAGCTTTATAATTTCTGAAAGACAAAAATTTCCCTGAAAAATATTTTTTGCGGTATAAATTACTTTCGTCATATCTCAATTTTCTGGTAGACTAAGGATTAAAAATTGTTCCGACGATGGCATACTAAACGGCTGCACAAGAAAGCTGTATAATAACAAAAGTACCAAGTTCATACACATCAAGTTAAAAATAAGAAAATTAAATGAAACAGATATATGCACAGCAGAAAAGAGGAGTATTACAAGATGTACAAAATGGCAAGAAAAGAAGCTAGGAACAAGGTAAAAGTTACAATTATTTAAGAACGACCATTGAAGACATCCGGAGAATATAAAAAGAAATATATTGCAGAATAGGGAAATCCGAAAAAATATATAATACATTAGGAAATACATTTCTAGATAAGAAAGAAATACCAAAATAAATAGAGACAGAATTGTATAAAAGATTAGTCAGACCAATACTAAAACATGACAGCGAGTCATGGACAACCATGAATAGAATTAAAGGCAAAGTCACTACCATGAAAATGGGATTTCTAAGAAGAACAGAAGGAGTAATAAAGAGAGTCAAAATCAGAAACAGGACAGTCACTAATGGTCTAAATACCAAGCCAATAGAAATAATCATAGAGGAGAGACAACTGGAATGGCTTAGACATATACACAGAATGGAAGAAGATCGAATAATAAAGAGGATTTTTGAAGCCAAAACGCAGGATAAAAACAGAATAGATAGACCTCGAAATACCTGGAAAACACAACGTATAGAACATTAGAAAAAAGAAGTATGGGATGGATTCAAGCCAAACAACTGGCTCAGATCAAAAAACTGTAGAAGACAAAAATAAGGAAATGGTAGTCCAACACCGAAAGGTACAAAGTATGTACGATTAAAAAATACGGAGACTGTTGAAATTTTGTTTTAGAAATAGTGCAAGGGATGGATATAAATATTTAATATACGATTTAAACCGATATGTAATGCATTTCTCCACTCTGTAACTATAAATTGCAAAATGGATATAGACAATGGGTGAATAATTCAATATTCTTAGTGGAAAAAAAATCAACAGTGTTGATACGCTAAGTGCGTCTGAATAAGAGTTCAGTTTCACAGCCTCTTTGATAACTGCCGAAGCGCGTGTCCAGTGTAAATGAGTTATTGTAGTATGGGTGATCGTGAAGGGCTTCAGTAGGTTTGTTCAAACCATCAAGTTTTCATCAGTTCATACATCATTCAATGCGCTTGTTGGAACACTTCCGGAATCGTCATGTACAGCATCATTCGCACCGCATATATTTTTGTCATTTAAAGTAGTTGATAACGTTTGCTCCCATTATAGAGATGCAAGAATTTCTGATGTGAGCCTCCAACCTAAACTTAGGTAAAGTCCGACTTTAGATAGAACGAATATCAATCTAAAAGATTATTAGGTCAATATGCTCTCACAAAAGAATTATGGGAATATAAATACTGCATGTATGAAGCTCTAAGCCTGTGACAACCATTAGTTTTGGTCGGCTCATCTCTTCCGTAAGCGTCCTATCGATCTTCTTCATTTCGTCTCGTACATCCACACTCTTTTGGATGTCATATAGCCTCCCATTCTTCCTACGTGTTTTCTCCAATTCTGTCTGTATACCCTTATTATTTCGTTAACATTTCTAGCTCCAAGTTTGTCTATTGCATCTGCATTTCTCTTTCTATCCATTCTTGTATAACCTGCTTGTTCTTCCATTTGCTTTACTTATGGTCCAGCATTCATTGCCATTGTTTTAGAGTTTCACTAAGGTATCCTTCCTTACTCTGTTTTTCAATGCTCTATCTATGGTGTCCATATCGTCTTCATAGTACAATATGGTAGATTGAAGGAAGTTAAATGTTCTTACTTATTCTATTGCCTTATTGTTACTTATTAACACATGGGCTGAAAAGTCCAGGGCCTAACACAGAAATGACGCTAGTTTCTCTCAGTTAGTACTAATCTTCAAAAGACAGCTGTTAAAATTTCATTATATTCTATTCATTAGTTTGTGTGAGTTATTGTGCTAAGAGTCACGCTACTTTTGTTATCTTCAAAACAATGGATAAAAGACAATTTCGTGTTTTAATTTTACACTGCTTCTTGATGGGAAAAAATACCATTCAACCGAAGCAATGGCTTGAAAAGTGTTATGGGGACTCCGCTCCATCAAAAACAACAATAAAACGTTGGTTTGCTGACTTCAAACATGGTCGTACAGACACCGATGATGCAGAACGCAGTGGACGTCCAAATGAGGCGGTAACACCAGAAAACATCAAAAAAATCCACAAAATCGTTTTGAATGATCGAAAAGTGAAGTTGCGTGAGTTAGCTGACATCGTGAAGATATCAAAAGAACGTATTGGCTTTATATTGCATCAGCATTTGGCTATGAGAAAGCTCTGTTCAAAGTGGGTGCCGCGTTTGCTCACTGTTGACCAAAAACAAGAACGTGTTGATGATTCTGAGCAGTGTTTGGCCATGTTTAAACATAACAAACCGGAATTTTTGCATCGATATGTGACAATGGATGAAACATGGATCCATCACTTCACTCCGGAATCAAAACGATCGTCATCTGAATGGACAGCAACTGGTGAACCTCGTCCAAAGCGCCCGAAAGCACAACAATCGGCTGGAAAGGTTATGGCCTCGGTATTTTGGGATGTGCGTGGTGTAATATTCATCGACTATTTGGAGAAAGGAAATACCATCAACAGTGAATATTATATAGCGTTATTGGAGCGTTTGAAGGCCGAAATTGCAAAGAAACGACCGCATATGGCAAAGAAAAAAATGTTGTTTCATCAAGACAACGCGCACCGTGTCACAAGTCAATGAACTTCGAATTGCTTCCACATCCACCGTATTCGCCAGATTTGGCTCCCAGCGACTACTGGCTGTTCGCAGACCTCACAAAAATGCTCGCCGGTAAGAAATTTCGCACGAATGGAGAGGTTATCGCTGAAACTGAAGCCTATTTTGAGGCAAAAGATAAATCGTTCTACAAAAGTGGTATTGAAATGTTAGAACGGCGCTGGAATGATTGCGTTGCTCTTGATGGAGATTACGTTGATGAATGAAGCTAATTTTAAACCAAAAAAACCGTGTTTTCTTTGTTAGGCCCGGGACTTTTCAGCCCATGTGTTATTTTAGATTTGATACTTTCACTTTTATTAAATGCCGATGCTATATAAGTTATATTCATCAGTTAGGTTTGTTTAGTTTGTAGGCAATTCTTTGGAGCGTGTCTTCGTCGCAATCGATACTTGGTGGTAATAACGCAAAATCCTCAAAGATCAAATAACGCAACTTTGTGTCTTATTCCACATCATTCCCACAGCAAATAAATTTTTCGTCTTTTCTTTTAACAAAGAGAGGAATAGAGTTACATTGTCTCATAACTTCTACGATCAGATAATATATTTGGTAAAAGCTACGTGGTACAGATTAATTAGCTGATAATTTATTTATAATACATCTCGAGTAGAATTGCGCAAACAAAGGAAGAAGCTAGAAGGCGGTAGGTCTATACACGAAAGAGAACGATCGCCTAGAGAGAAAAGGACACGTTGATTAAAAAAGTTTTGAATAACCAAACAAGTTTCCGAACAATAAATTTCGCGCGGGACTAAAAGAACGGGCCACTAACGCCAGTAAATTTAGCATAATGTCTTAGATTAGGAAAGTGAACCAGTCGAGTAATGAGTTCTTTAACGCAAGCCAATGTATTCATCGCCTCCTTATCTGCATAATGCGCCTTAGAATTGGTGCGATCGCGGTTAAAACCGCGGACAATTGCCTCGATAATCGCGGAAGATGGATCGAATGGAGAGGAAAACGGTAATTTGTTGCGTTGTTTGCGACATAACGTTGAATTGTTGGTTTATGAGGGTTGCGAAGATAAGAAACAATACGTCCCTTTGACGTTTGTATATAGCACTTGTTCAAATAAATATTATGATGTGCGGATGTATAGGTATTTGGGTGCAACATAATTCACGTGTTTCAAACGGAAGCTAGAATCTATTATTGGCTTTTAAAATTTTAAGTTTGGTTCTAGCCGGCTAACAGAGCGGACGTGCTAACAGATAAGACTGTCGTATACGAGGCTTATCGTGTTTAAAATAACGTGCGAAAAAAAGCAAAGGACTATAACAAAAATATTGTGATGCTTCAAGTGTTTAGAATAATATAGCGAGTGAAAAAGAAGAAGAAAAAAATTAAGAAAAAGAAAAGCTAGATAAATAAAGACCAAATAGCGGACTATTATCTACGTGAGTAGAGGATCGGTGCGATTGCAACCTTCAAGGTCCGACGGGTCCACCGGCCGAGGGGCTTGCGGAATAAAAACAAGTAGGCGTGTGGGTATACAGGGACTGACAGAAAAGTTTTTTTCGAGAGAACTGAGCAACGAAGAAGGATGGATAGTGAGGAAGGATACACATCTGAAGAGGCACGAAATAAAAGGAGAAGAGAAAGGAAAGAGCAAGAGATAGCTTGTAGAAAAAGCAAAAAGCTGATTAGATCACTTAATAAGGAAGCAATAGAGGAAGGGAAAATGAGCGAAATGTTAAAAGAACTGATGAGAGATGTAAAGGAAATAAAATATAACCAGGAGCGGTACCAAAAAGAGCTCAGTTAATTAAAAAAAGAAAATGAAATATTAAAAAAAGAGAACGAAGGAATTAAGAGACAAATGAAACAGATGGAATCGAAAATAAATAAGATAGAAAAGAGAAATATAAAGAAGAACATTGTGATATCTGAACTGAGAATAATCCCGGAAGACAAAAATGATCTAAAAATAGGAATAGAAAAATTTGTAAAAAGCAAACTGGGTGTGGAGGTAGTTGTAAAGGACGCGGATAAAATAGGAGAAAAAATGTACAAGGTAGAGCTAAGTACCTATGAAGAAAAGGATAATGTAATGCAGAAGAAAAATAAATTGAGGCAATTGAGAGAAAAGATGTTTATAAACAATGAGATGACTCATTTAGAACGAGATGTCCAAAAGAAATTGAAACAGATAGGAGAGAAGGAGAGAAAGGAGGGGAAAACAGTGAAAATGAGCCATCAAAAAATAATAATCCAGGGAAAGGAGTATGGATGGGACAGAGAAGAAGAGAAACTTGTAGAATGGGAGAAAATCCACTCCAACCGAAGCGCAAAAGACTGAGGAGAAGGGAGGTAAAGGGAACAACAAAGACGACCATGGCAAGGATTAAGGCTAAGACTGATATAAGAAATGATGCGAAGCTAAATAGCAGTAGCAGATTTGAGAACACACGTGAGGTAGAAGCAACTAATAGATACAAAAAAGAAAAAGTCCGACACCGCAAGGTATAAAGGACATAGGATTAAAAAAAAAAAATTTACGAGGGTGGATCTCTAGGCTGCACTCCTGGCCCCCTTACAACTATCGTGGCATTATATTTTCTATTTTTCGACTTAGTCTCCCTTTACATTAATGCAATTGGTTCATCGGTACACCAACATCACAACAGCCTCCTAAAAAAATTCTTGTCCGACCTCTTCAAACTACTTCTCTGCAGCTCGCACCACTTCATTATTACTGGAAAATTTTGCACCACGTAAGATTTCTTTTAATTTGGGGAACAGTCTGTCGTTACTAAGGGCCAGATACGGCGAATATGACGGCTGTTCGAGTCTTTGAAAGCTTGCTTGGTGTATAGCAGCCATAACAATACTAGATGTATAACTGGGAGCATTATTCTGATGGAAGAGCACACACTGCACGTGTCTTAACCTTCCTCGGCGTTTCTCTTCAATAGCGTCTCGCAATTTCGAAATCAATTGTGTGTATTTTGTCCCTGTAATACTTTGTACCTTTTGCGAATAATGAGAATGCAGATAGTAACCGTGATGTTTACATTTTTTATTTTGCACTTTAATCTCGGGACCATAGTAGCCCACCCACGACTTACTAATGGTGACATACCGATCAAGAAAGTTCTCTTTGCTTGGTACCCTTTCAAAAGACACTTAGAAATCATCATCCGACTTATTTTTTGATGGAGTATGAGGATCCACTCTCGTAGAACTATCAAGTTGCTTTACACGTCGAAAATGTCTAGAAAACAATACCTAACGTAATAATGATGATATATGGGAATTGCTATTCTCTCTCGGGTATAATGACCTTATTGAAACTTGCAGCTCTAGTGAGTATTTTTGGCGCTACCTAGTACCACAAGAATAACAAGCTGTTCAAACACAGCAACTAACCGGGTACAGCTAATGGACTGCTAAACCAGAGAAGGCGCGCACCAACAGTGCATAGGGTAACTGTACACGCGAATGATCCATCAGGCTTACTATGATTTTATAAAATATTTTGCATTTATTAACTAATTTGTCCAATTAATATCATTAACATTATATTACATATTTAATAAAATCATGCCTTAGTAACCATTTCCAGAAAATATATAAAGTATACCATATTTTTTATTTCCAAATGCTAAAATTAAATAATTACTACTTCTTAAAACGTATTACTGTGCCTTCTTCATTTTAATCACATGAAATATTTTATTTTGTTAAAAATTATGCGCAATTATTTTCAGTAATTTTCTCGTTAGGCATTCAAGAAGCGTACTAATGAATGCGCTGTTCATTTAGGCCACGCTTTTCTTTTAATCTAATAACTAATATATTTTGTCCTACCTCGCGCATTCCATATTCATGAGCATGGGCCGACAATAGGCGTTGGTTATACGTTACAGTTCTCGGCGTAGTTATATAATATTTAAGATTAGC
Organism: Trypoxylus dichotomus; assembly: GCA_023509865.1. Lineage (NCBI taxonomy): Eukaryota > Metazoa > Arthropoda > Insecta > Coleoptera > Scarabaeidae > Trypoxylus > Trypoxylus dichotomus. The sequence goes on from CM042081.1 coordinate 46,666,377, forward strand.
TCGATACAGAGATTCTGGATTTATCGCAATAGAAAGAAGTAACAGTTAATACCTATTTTTTATGCACCATAATCTCGTAGTTCCCCTATAGACATTTAGCAACGGTATGAGTTGGAAATAACCGAGAATTACATTCTTGAACGTAAGGAGATAATAGGGAGATTATTGATTATTTTTTCAATAATACAACTGTTAGATATGTAGGTGAAATATCTGCCTCACAAACGTATAAATACAAGCGAAATTCATATGATTCCACAAAGTTAAACAGACACCCTACTAAATCAGCTTAAAAAATCACTAACCACCTTCAAAGGTTTATTTATTGTTAAATATATATATACACTACCGCTCAAAAGTATTTAGGCACTCTCACTGACAGCAAAAATGTATATAACATTTATTTTTTATGTACAGATAGACGTACATGAATAAAAATATATTAAATAAATGTGAAAATTAAAACGTTTAATTTAAATTTCGCGTTTATCCATATGACCTCCTCTTGATTTAATAATTGCAGTACACAATCGAGGCATTCTCGCAATCAGTTTTGCCAGAGTTTCTTGTGTTATTGAAGTCCAACTCGATTGCAATTTGTTCCACAAGTCAGTAGCAGATGTCGGAGCCGATTTCCGTACTTCCCGATCTAGTTCTTCCCATAGTAACTCGATTGGATTCAAGTCGGGGCTCTGGGGAGGCCATTCCATAATTTTGAGAGTTCCTTCCTCTTCTAAATGGCGTAAATAGCCTTTACATAATTTAGAGGTATGTTTTGGGTCATTATCTTGCTGGAAGATAAAATTTTGACCCAAAAGTCGAATTCGGGAGGGTATTGCGTGGTTCTCCAAAATTTTGCGGTAGCCTTCTTTTTTTAATATACCGTCAATTTTCACAATGTCCCCTACACTAGTGCCAGCAAAACAGCCCCAAATGATGATAGAACCTCCACCCTGCTGTAGGGCAAGTTTATTAAAAAAATAAAATACTAAGAAACTATACTGTCGTTCATATATGTGGCGACGACCATAAAATTGAGGTTTTCTTTGATTTAGATTGAAATATAGAGTTAGTTTGTAGTAGTATTTATTAATAGATATTTGATGTCGCGAAAAGAATGTTTAACAATGAAAGAGAAACAGACAACATTACAATTTTAAATTAAAATGATTTCTCGTCAATATGTCCACTTCGGGGTTGAATTATGGCGACGCATATTCCTGGAACTCTACTAATCAGACATTCCAGATGATCACCTATAATTTGAATCCATACTACCTGGAGATCTTGTCAAAGGTCTCCTGCGATGCTAACTCCCCTTTTTCGAATTCTTCGGTCTAATTCATCTTACATTACTTCTTTTAGCAACAGATCTTGAGATGGGGGTAACCAAATCATCTGCATCAACTTAGCTTCTCCCTCGAATGACATCAAATAAGTTCTATATAAACGAGATAAATGTTTGGGATCGTTATCTTCTTGGAGGATAAAGTTTTGGCCACATAATATTTCTCCACTTGGAACAGCATTTTCCTGTAAGGTTCTCATGTAACTTCCTTACGCATAATCTGTTTTCTTTTTTCTGGGCAAAACGACTTCCTGCAAAAGATATTCATAAGGAAATGCCTCCTGTTAACGGCGAAAATTGTTTGTCACTTAAAGCCGTGTATAACAGGGTCGAGAAATTCTCTCAAGGGCGCTGGAAAGTTGTTGATGATCAACGGAATGTCCACCCCGTTCAGATTGTGACAGATGCAGCATTTCGACGAATACAAGAGATGATTCGAATTAACAGGCGGGTAACAGTAGACATCATACCAACTCTAATAGAGATGCAATTCGGTGAAAACGTCCAGTTCTACTGACGAGAGGAATATCCGGCTTACAGTCCTGATCTACCTTCAAGCGACTATCATCTGTTTGGTCCACTCAAAAAGCGTCTTGGTGGCAAACATTTCTAGGCTGATTACGATATCCAACAACAGGAAACCCAAACTATTGCCCAACTATTTCCCTAATTATTTTTATAAAACTTTTTCTGACCAACTCACTGACTTTCTTTCATACGTTTTGTTATTCCAAATATTTTTAGCTATTTTAAGCAATTGCTGTTGTTGCCGAAGATTCAAGAAAATCTGGCGCCATCTCGTAGACTGTAAGTGGAATAGTTATGCGAGTCCTGGCGTAAAATCCCATGCATCTTCTTATGGAGGTCCGAATTCCCATTTTATCTCCACCACTCCTACTTGATGTCCCAAGGTTCACCAGGCGCCAGGTATGGAACAGATATCAACAGGTATGGAATAGATATGGAACTGGTATGGAACAGTTATGGAACAGATATGGAACAGGTATGGAACAGATATGGAACAGGTATGGAATAGGTATGGAACAGGTATGGAACGAGTAACGTGACATTCCGAAGTAGGAGTAGTGGGGATAAAATGTGAATTTGGACCTCCTAACAAGATACATGGGAGTTTGCGCCTGAACCCCCATAGCTATTCTATTACTGTATCTTAAACGCGTCATTTTGTTTTCTGTAACTGTATACGTATTTGTCAATATTCTTTTGAATAGGATTTTAGGTGGCTATGTATCAGCTATTTTGCGATGTTGTTCTTTTCCGAAAAGTGGCAATTTTCAGTTGCTTTTAAATTAGGAATATCTAATTTTCTACTCAAAATACTACGTTCGCCGAAAATACAAGGCAATAACAATAGAAACGACGTTACGAAGCGGAATAATAGAACGATTCCGAACAAAGATGTTATCGACGGCCATTTCGCATCGAATCTACAAGCGGATTGATCCCGGAAAAACGAGCAAATCAATACGCAGCAATAGAAGTGCATATTCAATCTACGGCCCTAGTAGAACGCAACAACATGCTGCGATCCGATTGGGATACTCCGGTGCATTCTTCGTAGCTCTCCATGTATGTATAAATCAGCGAAATATGAACTATGGATGATCCTAGCGTGTATACGCTGCGTCCAAATGTTTGCCGTATTTCTTCCCTCATATCCGTACACTATTTTCGACCATGCGTTTATCTGGTTCATTGCATTCAAAATCGAGTTAATCCGCTATGCCAAAACATAACAACGCAACAACAAGCGGCAGTATGTAAACTGCAATTAAAAGTGGATTTTGCGCCGAGACACAAAGGAATAAAACTGAATATGACTTCTCAGCGTTCGGGGAGCGCTTTCAACGTTCGGCTATGCTTGTACGTTCGTGCCCTTTTTTTGTTTGCTCATTTGATGCCGTTGCGATAGAATTTTAATTGAGTTTTCATCGATTTTGGTTTCCGTTCCTCCCTTAGTTCTATTTCAACTGGCAGCTTTATCCCGGACGGCAACAAAATTATATTTTTACGGGAAAATATACGCAGGTGTTGTGTCTACATTGGGAAAGAGCGTTGGATAAGTGGAGTCAAAAGTATAACCTTAACACCAGCGAATCTAATCGGCTACTTTTTCGAAAAGTACTTACGTCCACTTTGTTCTCGTTTCTTCCAATATTTTTCTTTACCTGTAATACGTCATAGATTTGCTCCGAAAGCTTAGACAACAAATTCTTGTTCATTTCTTAAGTAAGGTAAACTTAAAGGCTTTCCAAGGTATACACTACCACTCAAAAGTGTTTAGGCACCCCTGTTTTCATGGATTATTCATATAGTATTATGTTTACAAAAAAACATTGTAATAAAATAAAATACGTATTTAAAATGTGCTTCAGTAAGATAAACACCCATTATATCGCATAAGGTTTACTATCATTTACCTGCACTTGGTCGGATTACCATTAACTGTTTACTGCGTTGCAATTACAATAACAATCCCTCTGAATTTACTGGGTAAATTTAGTCATCTGTTAGATTGCAGGTAATAATGTTTAAATTACCTTCTTAGAAGATTTTAGTGAAATCTGTAACCTATGGTCAGTTGCAGTGTGGTATTTACTCTATTCACGTCGTGAGCGAAATATCGTGTGACAATTTTTTAAAATGCCTCCGCGATGAGAAATTAGTACGGAAACACGTGCGCTTATAATAGCTTACCATAAAAGTGGCATATGGCATATCGGAAACCTGGCAGTTTTCTTAATAAAAGACGGAGTGGAAGGCCAAAAGCGACAACATGTGCAGATGATCGCAGAATAGTGGTTACCAGCAAGTTAAATAGACGCAAAACAGCCCCGGAAATCACCCCAGAATTAAATGTTGGTCGCCAAAAGCTAGTCAGTGTTTCTACAGTCAAACGTCGCCTATAGAAAGCTGGGCTCCATGGACGTATTGCGATGAAAAAGCCATTACTACGCAAACAAAACAAGCAAAAGTGACTTAAATGGACTCGTGAACACCAACACTGAACCATAGAAGAGTGGAACAACGTCCTATGGACAGATGAGCCCATATTTGAGCTGTTCGGAACCCGAAGACGCATATTCATAAGAAGATCTGTGGGTGAACGTGCCAGAGAAGAGTGTATTGCTGCTACCGTGAAGCATGGTGGAGATTCTATCATCATTTGGGGCTGTTTTGCTGGCACTAGTGTGGGGGACATTGTGAAAATTGACGGTATATTAAAAAAAGAAGGCTATTGCGAAATTTTGGAGAACCACACAATTCGACTTTTGGATCAAAATTTTACCTTCCAGCAAGATTATGTAAAGACTACTTACGCCATTTAGAAGAGGAAGGAACCCTCAAAATTATGGAATGGCCTCCCCAGAGGCCCCGACTTGAATCCAATCGAGTTACTATGGGAAGAACTAGATCGAGAAGTACGGAAATCGGCTCCGACATCAGCTACTGTCGTGTGGAACAAATTGCAATCGAGTTGGACCTCAATAACACAAGAAACTCTGGCAAAACTTATTGCGAGAATGCCTCGATTGTGTGCTGCAATTATTAAATCAAGAGGAGGTCACATAGATGAAAGCAAAATTTGAATTAAACGTTTTAATTTTCACATTTATTTAATATATTTTTATTCATGTACGTGTATCTGTACATAAAAAATAAATATTATTAACATTTTTGCTGAGTTTTTATACATTTTTGCTGTCAGTGAGAGTGCCTAAACACTTTTGAGCGGTAATGTACGTGTACGCGAGCTAGTTCTCGAATACACATGACAAAACAGTGATCTACATTTTCGTATTCTATAGATACCGGCCTGAATAAAATCTCTGTCATTTTGTCACTTTTGTTTGCTGTTACCTTCAACGGTGCGATCTACAATGACCCAATGGAATCCTTGCAATGTTTGCAAGTTTATTGACACAATTTCAATGGTTTGAAAAACTCCCGCTAGCAAAGTAATTAAAGAAAAATGACACGGAAAAAAGTATAAATAACGATATGATATTGACAACTTCCTCCGACAGACTCTTTAAAATAATAAACACCTCTCTCGAGGCATCTAGTTTGTGATCAATCCACCATGAATTCCGTCAACGATGTTAAATACTGTGGGTACCTGAATTAACGCATATTGTTTTATATGAAAAAATAAAATAAACTAAATGCTACTAGATTTTGAAAATAACAACAATTTATTAAGTGGAATAGAGAAAGAAAACATTAATGGTTTCGGTTATAATGAATTTATAAATACATATCAAACTATATTAGATTCAGCGACAGGCATAATTTTGTTTGTGGCCTCGCAAGAAAGATAAACCAAAACATATTGCTACTTTCGACCATATGACAAATTCCCTTTTTTTAGGTGCTAATATTACAATGAACATGAACAGAAATGAAATTAATTGAATTTAGTAGGAATAGAAATGAGGAAAAGGATACATACGAGCTGTATGGGAAATGATGGCAGTGCATATACAAATAGCGAATGCAGGTATTTAATTATATCCGAGATCATAAGCTCCTATATGACAAAGAGAGAATAATAGCAGTGCTGTGTAGAAAATCGAATATATCGGCTGCACAGTTGAGTGTTGTTGATGATGTTAGATTACTTGCGTATTTTATTTAGTGTTGTGCAATAGCATGGATCCAGCGAAGCACTGCACATCTGAAAAGTATGAATTAATTGAAAAATTAATAAAAACGGGGAGAACCTACAAATTCGTTCAATAAACTTTAAAATGCTCAGCGAAAATGGTTTGTAATAGAATAAAATATCAAGCAAGAAGAAGGAAGGAAGAGAAAAACATCTAAAAGAGATGTTCAGCGCATTAACAGATTTGTTCTTTTACGACGCAAATAAAGCAAACTTTAAATCGTCCAATTTACACCTCCTCCATTCGAAAACATTTGATAAGGAATACGTAGATTGCTAGGAGTCTAGGAAAAATCCCTTCGCTGATGAAGCGACACGTTCAACAGTGATTACGTTTTAGTAGTCAGATGGCCAAATATCTTGTGGGAGTAAGGTGGTATTATTTGGATTTAAAGCACTAAGGATGTATGTTAGAAGATTTATAGGAACAGAATACAATCCAGATTACACAATAAACACTATAAAATATTGAGGAACCTCTATTATGGTATGGACATGCTTCTCTTTTGGGTATAGGACACTATGGATCAATTTATGTATCCAAATATACTTCAAAAAATTATGCTACCCTAAGCCAAGGAAGAGATGCTGCTTCGCTAAGTATACATACACGATAATGACGCCAAACATGCAAGTCAGTGTAGCGTACGGTTAAGGACTGGTTACGTGTAGCTTTGGTTAAGGTCCTGCTGTGGACTGCGCAATCTCCACACTTTAAATCCCAGGGAAAATCTGTGGATAGACGTAAAACAGGCCATCCTCGTTGCAGCATCCACATCGGACAAGAATTATGGGAAATAGTTGAAAGAATATGGCACTCAATTCCGGATGTGCGACGTCGAGCATTGGTTGAGTCGATGCCACGAAGATGCGAAGCAGACATCGCAAACGAAGGCTATACTAATACAGGTTAGCTGGGGGGTATCTGAATTAATCTTATTAGTTATATACCCTACCATTCATAAGTTTTATCGCATCTAACATATTGTGTTAGACTTAGAACTATTTTAAAAATATTTGGAGAAATTCATACTAGTCTTCTTAGAACAGAATTTATAATGTAATGTTGGTTGGTGCATGTGTATATTCATAACAATAAGACTTATTTGCGAAACTTATTCAAACACGGAAACAATATATTTCTGTTTCCTAATCTTACGATGGCAATACAGTAATTATTGCCTTAATAGCAGGAAATTGGGATTAAATGCGTTAGGAAACAGAATTTGGATCATGAACTCGTCTTATAATTAACTGCACATTCAGTACGCATCCAATACATTGCCGAGATACTGGAGGCGCTTGTGATTGTGTTCGGGAAACCCGATTTCATATTGTTAGTTAACTTGATCGAAACTATATCAAAAGGGCGCGATGCGGATATTGAAACGCGCGCCGGAATATGCGTTTTACACGAAAGAAGTGTTTTAAATAGAAAAATTACTAGACAATTTAATATTTCTTGGTGTTGAAATGAATACGCAGGCTTCCGCGGCCGGAGTCAGTAATAAACGAACTGTTTCCGGAATTGGAGCGTGTCATATCGCGGTGCACGGAGTGTTATGTGCATAAGACAATTAAAAGAAAGAAATAACGAAAGGGGTCGGTAGGTTTAAGATCTCACTCATCTTCTGGACGCCTTGAAACGTCGATCTAGTCGAAACGGTCCTCTTTGGGACCAGCAACATACGCGGTAACGAAACCGGGAATATTATTTCTTTAATTGATACTAATTTCAATATTCAGGTTATTTTATTTCTTTCTTTATTTATTAGATGTACACTATCGTCCATATTAGTTCGAACACTTAAATAAATTTAAAAAAAAACAGAAAAATATTCAAACTCATCTCTCCAAAACCTAAAATTTTAATTCTAAGCATTAAACATTCCGTCTATCAAAGAAACTCCCTTTTCTCGCGAAGAACAGCTTCCAGAATCCGAGGCATCCACTACATTAGTTTTTAAGTACTCTATTTGGCATATTAGTCCATTCCTCGTGTAGAATGTTCCACGGGTGGCCTACGGAGGTAGGGTATACATTTCGGACTGTCCTGTCCAATTCATCCCATAACAGCTCGATGGGGTTTAGATCGGGGCTTTGCGGCGACCATATCATTATTTGTAAAGTGCCATTACCTTGTTCTTTTAGTAGAGTTTACAACGTTCTGCAGGGTGTGCGAACTAATATGGACGGCATGTAAGTATGTATCTATTGCAGGGCGGTGACAGAAAATGTATACGTCTAAAAGTACAAATTCGATTCACATTCTTTTTCCCAAAAAGTATATGGTAGGCTCCAGAACTTTGTTAGTATTTGGTTTAAACTACAATCAAGATCGTACATCTACCTTATCCCGCATAATAGGTTCAGGGTTAGTAATCCAATTACTCAATGCAGCAAACAATTATATTAAATTCGCGGATATGCGATTCTTACGAAACGAAAGGATTGCTTAATAACGTAATAATAAGCTTTTGTGTTATCACGGCCGGAATAGCTTAGTATTGTTATTAGTGAGGATGATCTCTCCGCTGACCTGAATCGAAATCGTGACGTTATTACAGCATTACCAAGGCGGTAAAGATTTACGTTCGGTACGTGTTTCGTTTAACGCGTTACAATCGGCACCTTTTGCCGGCGTTCGTTTACTTTTTCTCGCCGAACGATATCATAACATATCGGCAAGGGTTAATATTTATAAATATTCAATGCACATGCTCGCATCTTTTTGACCTTCGTTAACGGTTAACAGGGCGTTCGTTCTTCGCCCGGCTTGATTACGAGGCACTTTAAAATTCACCACGGCAAGCGCTCCATTGAAGTTTAGAGTGAATGGTCGCCATTGTACTCTTCGCGAACACGGACCGCGCTATTAAAACTGGCAACAATGACCAGATAACGATCTCGGCCGTGTATATACCTATATCTATGCATGTTGTTTTTATCTCGGTGCCTTCTCCTCGTTAGACGAATCACGATGTCTTAGTTACGCTAACGTAATGTATTCTAATACCGATTAATGTGCTGACGCATTATCTTACGTATGACTCTAAAAGTACGACATTTTACGAAGCTTTGGGCTCACCAGTTCAAATCTGAAGTATGTGAATACGTAAGTTTAGATACAAGATGTTGCATTTGAAATAAATATTTAGCGTGAACCATGAAATGCGAAATACCTCCGTAGTACGGATCCGTACTCTCGTTACCTTCAAGCGGGTCCATTGCCGGTATGCTGCAAAAAGTCGATATTTGTTTCGGTGCGCAATAAAAACACGGCTAAAGTTATGAAGCGGTCACAGGGACCGGTCTGCGGTGCTAACGCTAGTATTTGACTTGCGCTTTTTGAACTAAATAATGAGTAAAAATCCTACCACATCCAAAACAGTTCGGTGAGGCGATCCTGATCATGAGAGCACTTTATTAGCATGTGTTTTAACACAATGTAAATGAGGACAGTTATGAAGAAGGTGAACATGAAACAGACTCAGAAATTGAACTTAGTGCGGGAGAAGAAACAGAACAAACTAATGACCTATCGAACGAAACTGAAACTAGCGGCGACACTTCTTAAAACAATGTAAAATTGCTATAAGTAGTCATCGAAAAGTTTTGTTTCTCGCGCGAGAACCCAGAAGCACTGTATCGCTATACAGCTTCCAGAGTTGCGACGATCGACCGGGTTAGCTGATGCAATTACTTGCTGGAATCTTTTGTTTACGGCAGATCTGCTACAAGTTGTATTGCAGTGGAGAAATATAATATTATACACCATCAGAACGACATATACATATAAAACTACTCAAAGATCTGAATTAAAGAATTTAGATATGATTGAGTTAGTATAATTGACCGGAAATTCTAGAAGAAAAACTGGAAAAACGAAAAAGATGTTGCACTTGTTCGTCTAGAATTAAAGGAAAAACCTTTTATGTGTGTAAAATTTGCCACATGCCTACATGTTTAGTATGTGTGTCAAATATTTGTAAAAATTGTAAACACAATCTTTAGATATTTGACCCTCTAGAATTTTTTATTTGTTTTATGTTATTTCTTATATTATTGTTTTTTCTTTTTAATAGCATCGAATATTGCTAAAGAAAAATTCTAGCGTTTGTGTTAAAAACAGAGCAAAATATAACATTTAGGAATTTTTTGTTTGGTTTCTATTAATTAAAGAACGAACTATGTTAAAAGATATCTTGCGTTTTATTTTAGGGTGCACTCAATCTAATAAGAATGTTCCCAATAGGTAAAAAAATAAATCTTGGTAATTAAAGTTTGTTTATTATATGCGGTCATCAAAACCGTATAACGGTGAAGACGTTACAGTATTTGGACTACGGTGGTTAAGGGTTAAATCTGAAATATGTGAGTATGTAACTTTAGGTACAACACGTTGGATTTAAAATAAATGTTCAGCGTGAACCATGCAATAGAAACTGGTTTAAATTTATTAATGCTTAAGCTTTATGCATATTTTTACCTAGAACACTTAGTTTTCCCAAAGTTATGAAAACCTTCATTGAATAAACTGATACCAAGAGCACCTACTGCGAAATATTACAAAGATTTCCGGTTTACAATCTTGCTACTGATGCTTTCAAAACTTTTAGAGCAATGCATGGAAGAACAATTTAATAGCGGAACTTTTCGAATAAAAAAGAAGCAACTAGTTATTTCGCCAGAATTATTTATTTTGATTCAAAATATATCCGTCCTACGTCAATACAGTTCTGAGTACGTTCAACCAATGATAGCATATATTTTCTAAGTCATTTCTCGGAGTCTTGGACCTCTCCAACATTGTCGTAAAACTTTCCTTTCATAAACAGTGTCTCGAGACGCAATTTTGCCAATTTTGGAGAGCCTGGCGACATCTAGGCAATACTTTGACGTTTATTTTTTTGAGGATCGCACTCAATGCACCAAGCCTCATCACCAGTTACAATCGATTCTAGAAATGTGCGATTTCATCTGCCTGTCTTGATAAGATCCTTGCAATATTCAACGCGAGCAATTATTTGGTCTTTAGTCAAGGAACACATCAATCCTTTAAATTTTTTCGTCAAAATTTCGTGAACCATGTCAGACTAATTCCTCCGTTATTCATCTCACAGACGAATTGGTATCATATCCGATAATTTCACCCACTTCCTTGACCAGCTTTGGGTCGTGTTCCAAAGTATCATGACCATCCTGAAATCGTCTACCACTCGAAGACAGGCGTACTCGATAAACAGTCATCACCATATTTTTCTTTTTCATTAATTCAAATGTTTCTATAAAACTTTTACCGAGCTTGAAACAAAATTTAATATTAACTCGTTCTTCCATCATATGTTTGTAACTAAGCTGTCACCAATCTATGAAACACATTGTTTACCAGCTGAAAATGTTCAGCGAACATTCTTGAAGCATCTGGATTTCAGTCCCCTGGTACTAGGAATTTTATTGCGTCTCTCTTATTTAAAATTGATTCTCTTGCAGCGCATTGTACTCTAGAAAACCTTAGATTTTAGTACCACCTACTTCAGGGCAGTATTGATTCTCTATTATCTTTCCTTGACCCAAAATATTTCGCATGTAGCCATCTCACTTTCTAGCAGGCATTGTATTTTCTCAAGTTTTCTGTGGTATCTCTTTATGTTTTAAATTACCTTTATAGTATCTTCAGACTTTCACGGCCGTTTGACATAGTTGTAACGGTTGTCGGGTTCCGCCGTGTCACTAGGTTTTTTTGTCCCTGATGTTACGCGAACAACTACGGTACTGACCCTTGAAAATGCGAACCGCATTTATTTGCGAAACGTCAAGGACAAAAAAACCTAGTGACACGGCGGAACCCGACAACCCTTACGACTATGTTAAACTACTTTTCTTATGCAGGGTGGCGCAGGGGAACGGGAAATTTTGAAATAACGTCATTTCCGCAAATAAATTCATAAAACCAGTAATTTATTAACGAAAGTGAATGTATACAGCATGCCATTTATGTTTTTACAATCAAAATGTCCAAAAGTGTCTCTTTACTTTTTAAAGATGACATCGGAAAGATGTCCTCCAATCCGGCGTTCACACTCTAACAGTCTGTTATGAAAACTCTGGAATGCGCGGTGTAGCAAATCTTGGGGTATGGCAGTGATTTCTTGTTGAATGTTCTCCTTCAGTTCATGGATTGTTGCAGGTCGTGTACGGTACACCTTGCCTTTAAGATACACCCAGAGGCAGAAGTCGCACAAACTTAGATCAGGGGATCTCGCAGGCCATTCAATGTCACCGTTACGTGAAATAATGCGTCTTCCAAACAATTGACGAACTGCTGCCATCGAATGTCGAGCAGTGTGTGACGTGGCTCCGTCCTGCTGAAACCACATGTTTTCCATGTTAAGATTAAGCTCGTACAGTCTCGGTGTAAAGAATGTTTGAAGCATTTCAATATATCGAGCGGATGTGACGTGCAAAAAAATAAGGGCCGATAACACCATGGCATGATACAGCACACCAGACCTATGTAGTGGTCGCTGGTGTAACTCACAAGGATTGTCCTGGGCCCAATAACGAAAATTCTGTTTATTTACGAAACCGTTCAGGTGGAAATAGGCTTCGTCTTATATCCATATGTTACCAACGAAATTCGCGTCCTCGTTAATTTTACCCAATATCTGCCTATTAAACTCCATACGTGACGCTGGGTTTCGTTCGTGTAATTGTTGCACAATCTGCAACTTATAGGGATGGAAATGTAATTCGTGCAGTATTCTTTGCAAGCTTCGTCGCTTAATCCCTAGCGTAGATGCATGCTGTCGAACGGAGCGGCGAGGACTTCTCTCGATTGCAGCTCTAACAGCCTCAATGTTCTCTGGGGTACGTACCGTTCGAATGCCGCCCGGAGCTTTCTTTTTCAAGACAGATCCTGTTTTTTCAAAATTACGCACCCACGTTGTAATCGCATGCGCAGATGGGACACGTCCATGACGTCCAAGCTGGTAATGCTGTCGAAATATTCTCTGCGCGGCAGTCGCACTATCACCATTTTTATAAAACGCTCTCACAGCTACTGCACGTTCCGCACCAGTCCAACGATCCATAATTACTAAATGGCAATGCGTTGACAACAATTGTGCGACGTTACGAACAACTGCCGGCTCTACAGTGGTGACAACTGTAACGTTCAAAATTTCCCGTTCCTTCGCGCCACCCTGTATAATCGAATATTTACATATGGTTGTTTGGTGTATCTTGCCTCAAAGATGGCATCTCCATTAAACCGGTAAATTATTATTATTATTTGACTGCATTTTCCCTCTACATTTCTATTGAGAGTGTTAGTTTTTACTGAAGAAAAGAACAAAATTATCAACTTCTCAGAATTTTTATTCCTTATTTCCTTTTGAAAGCACCTGCATTTAGAAATATCACGAACTCTGTTAGTTCGTTTTAACAACTTTGCCTAAACAACTCACTTTTTGTGGCAGTACCTGTCGTCACCTGTACATTCACAATATTGCACTTTGCCTTTGTCCTATGTAAGTGTCGAAGGAGAAAGATGCAAGGTTCATTCGGGGAGATAATCGACTTTACTTATGATAAACTACCTATAGTAGTTACATGCTACAAGAATATCCTTTATAATATTTTTATTGGGAGATGCAACTGTAATGGAATGTATACGCCACGTGTTTTTTTTTTAAGAAACCGTAATCTTTACAAGCATTGATTGAGCAAATGGATCAAGTAAGTAATAGTATCTTATTACTATTACTGCAATCATCACACCGCCCAACAGAAGAATCGCTTAATTACACTTAAAATTTCGAGCCAACAAAATGTGTGTTGGCCAGTGTTATCTTTGCGACATTTCGTATAGCAGAAATAAAGTTGTTGTTTGTACGTAACGTCTGAGAAATTACTATCCAAGCTTATTTGGGTTTTAGAAGTTTTCCTACTAAAAGTAGCTTTAACCTACTTAAATAACTTTGGAAACTAAGTATAATCCACTACGCGCTAGCAGCAGCAGTAGAAGCGGTAACAGTTATGCAAGATAATTTAATTGTGAAAGCAAATAATTCACGCTAAAGTAGGGCTATAGTTAAGAAAATATCTTTATCATAGAAAATCAAAGTTCGCAAGATTTAGACGTCAACGGTAATGCGTTCTACATATCACGCGATCTGAAATCAGACGATCTCGATTAATTTAGTACCCTTTAATTGGGCGTTAATTATCAATCCGCCGTTATAGATTTTGGTACATAGTTTCGCGTGTCTAAAAGCTGCTAAATTTCGCATGGCTCTAAGCGAGAAACGACCTATCTGCGTTCGTCTTTCGCGTCTAGTGTCGGAAATACATAGAAACTCCATTAAACGCAACGAAGAACTCACTATCGGTCTCATCGACAATGCATATACAGCACTATCACTGCTCTGCAGCATTGTTTTACATTATCAATCGTTATTACGCTAATAAAAGGGCATTCGTTTGTGTAGGTTCCGAAGCGAATATTCGCGTTATTTGGTGTAGCTGACAGGTTTCAATTGTCATCGATGTAGTGACGATTCAGTTTTTATTATATATTGAGTGTATTACTTTCATTGCACTATTTCTACTGAACGTTTACGTAAAATATTGTCGAAAATACGGAATTCGAACTTGGGACTTTCACACGCGAAAGCGATGGTATCTTTTTATGATTGTTAATAATAATAATATTACTTTTTACCACCCAATAGACCGAAAATATTCCAGTAACAAGATATATGAAGATAACCTTTCACACGCATTCAAGATAACGAAGAAAAGCTGATTGCACAGATATATGATGGGGAAGCAGTCATAAGCGGATCGTGCTAATAGTTAATGTAGTTATGTATAACACATGGGCTGAAAAGTCCCGAGCCTAACACATTGATGACGCTAGTTTTATTGCAGTCACCTTTCTCTCAGTTACTACTAACCTTCAAAAGACAGCTGTTAAAATTTCATGATATTCTATTCATTAGTTTGTGAGTTATTGTGCTAGGAGTCACGCTACTTTTGTTATTTTCAAAACAATGGATCAAAAACAATTTCGTGTTTTAATTTTACACTGCTTCTGGATGGGAAAAAATACCGTTCAAGTGAAGCAATGGCTTGAAAAGTGTTATGGGGACTCCGCTCCATCAGAAACAACAATAAAACGTTGGTTTGCTGACTTCAAACGTGGTCGTAGAGACACCGATGAAGCAGAACGCAGTGGACGTCCAAATGAGGCGGTAACACCAGAAAACATCAAAAAAATCCACAAAATCGTTTTGAATGATCGAAAAGAGAAGTTGCGTGAGTTAGCTGACATCGTAAAGATATCAAAAGAACGTATTGGCTTTATATTGCACGAGCATTTGACTATGAGAAAGCTCTGTTCAAAGTGGGTGCCGCGTTTGCTCACCGTTGACCAAAAACAAGAACGTGTTGATGATTCTGAGCAGTGTTTGGCCATGTTTAAACGTAACAAACCGGAATTTTTGCGTCGATATGTGACAATGGATGAAACATGGATCCATCACTTCACACCGGAATCAAAACGATCGTCATCTGAGTGGACAGCAACTGGTGAACCCCGTCCAAAGCGCCCGAAAGCACAACAATCGGCTGGAAAGGTTACGGCCTCGGTATTTTGGGATGTGCGTGGTGTAATATTCATCGACTATCTTGAGGAAATACCATCAACAGTGAATATTATATAGCGTTATTGGAGCGTTTGAAGGCCGAAATTGCAAAGAAACGACCGCATATGGCAAAGAAAAAAATGTTGTTTCATCAAGACAACGCACCGTGTCACAAGTCAATCAAAACAATGGCAAAACTACATGAATTGAACTTCGAATTGCTCCCACATCCACAGTATTCGCCAGATTTGGCTCCCAGCGACTACTGGCTGTTCGCAGACCTCAAAAAAATGCTCGCCGGTAAGAAATTTCGCACGAATGAAGAGGTTATCGCTGAAATTTAGGCCTATTTTGAGGCAAAAGATAAATCGTTCTACAAAAGTGGTATTGAAATGTTAGAGCGGCGCTGGAATGATTGCGTTGCTCTTGATGGAGATTACGTTGATGAATAAAGCTAATTTTGAACCAAAAAAAAACGTGTTTTCTTTGTTAGGCCCGGGACATTTCAGCCCATATGTTAACTGCAGCTTTTCTACTTTATGCTAATACATTTAATCAATACAGACTTCGTTTTCTATAACATGCTTTCAGGAGAGTCTTTACCCATACTTTGATAAACGTAAATTCCGTAATGAATTAGGTGTAATTCATGAAACCGAAGATCTTTGGTTTATTTCCATTTTATGACATAATTTCATTTCATTCTATGAACTAAGAGCGACTTTTAGTGAAATCTTATAACTATTAAAAATTCTAATTATAATTGCGGTGATACCAGCTGAAACTGAACGGTATTTCACAGGTATAGCAGTAAACTCCACTCACACTAATTAATTAATTTTGCGGAACGCAGCGTTCCGAGAGCACGTGGGCTCTCATTGTCAACAGTGTTCCGCATAATTAATTAATTTGTGTAAGTGGAGTTTACTGCTATACCTGTGAATTGTACATCCACACAGACCTTGCAATCGTCATTTGAACGGCATTTCTCTACATTGAAAAGACCAAAAGCTTTCTTAGGAAACAGCATGTCACAAGAAAGATTTTCTGCATTGGTGATGCTTTCCCAAGAAAAGGATTGTATTCCAGACTTTAATCAAAGAATTATAGACAAATTTGCTATTGTCAACAAAAAACAAGATATTAAGGAGTTTTAAGTTAAGTACAGTACCGAAAATAATTTTTAATAAAGCATATACCTACTGTGAAAGGTATTAATATTCGCAAAATTTGCAACCTCTCCCCCCCTTCTTTATGGACGAGCCACCACTGAGTTCAATAGAGATTGATTGGATAATGATCCTGCAGTGGAGCTATCAATTCGCGATTAAAAAGGACTGTGTGGTTATACAATTCACAGGTACAGCAGTAAACTCCTATAGTCTTATTTAAAATATTAAGTTTTATATAATTGAAACAATAAAGGAACCTTGGGTTGTTCAGCGTGGTGATATGTAGATATTTAACGCATATGCTTCGCAAAAATGCCTTGCCGTGAAAATATTCTTTCGTATGACAGAGCTATCAATCTTATAGCCCCGCGTTTATTCAGGTTTACATTATACATACGCATGTACAAATGAGATTAGGTATACATGTGCGTGCTTCAACCAACGTACGTATGTGTGTATAGCTATTTGTTTTACCTGTACATCCGAAAATGTCCGTGGAAATCCCTCAGGCATGTTTGCACAGTAAGATCGTCGCGCACAAAGGTCACGTACCATGCGATTGTGGGTAGTAGCATAGCGCAATATAGGTACCACTATAATACAGACACACACACATTCACACAGATCACTTTGATGATCCGAATATAATCACATTCGCGGTGTCTCGTCGCGGAGGAGGGTTGCTGGCGCCGCCGACGTGCACTCCTCTAGACAACGGCGACGGGGTTAACGCAAACAAGTCGTACAACATTCGCAAGGGTAATATCGTTATTCGCGGTTCGTCACGTCACCGTTAATGCAATTACGTTCCGAAACACATACCGCGAATTCGCGCGATAACTTATCGATAAATTTCTTCTTCGCGCGGCTTCTTTTCGGAGTGGCAAACACGTGCTCTGTTCGGGGTCGCTTTTTTCGCCGGCGCGCAACAAGTTGCCGGATGGAATTTCGGGGCGCGGGCACGTGTATTAAGTGAAAACCGCCGGGCAATTACGGATGATAACGGAAGGGGTCTACTGCCGTTGCTGTTGCTGCTAACTCGCGACCACCGACCCGCTGGCTTTCGTCGTTCGTCGGAACCCTGAACGCGCGGTCTGCAGTGACTCTGGGTCCCGTCTGGGACCAGAAGAACGTGCATAGTACCATTTACCATCTCCCTCACATTCCGAACCGGTTATCGTCTGCCACTCTTGCTACTGTTGATCGTCTGAATTTTTTTGCTTACGTTTTTGTATATAAATACCCACATATATGCTTCGTGCCTGTTTTTGTACTAGTGTACTAGAATCTCGGTGTACAAGAACGTAGAAATGCGAGCCTTGTACGCGTATAATAGACGCCGGCGAGTAGCTAAGTGTCTATTGCATACAAATTTGAGGATAATATTATGACTAGTGATTGGACGAACATTCGTCATACCTGGCAATAGTATCGAACCGGAGGTAGAAGACAGAGTCTGGGTATATTATTAATGGTAATTTCAGTAGTTAAGTATGGTTGTATAAATATGTTTTGGTGAAATTGTTATATTTGCAAACCTAAGCCAAATAGAAAAAATTTACTAATATAGCTGCTAACATACGCATTTCAAAATCCTGATTCCAAAACCATTAGGAAAGGGTTGCGATCTCTAGGCGTTAGACCTAAGAATAATAAGGAAATGCCGCAGTATTTAAGGAATATCGAACAAATTAATGATTTCTTGGCTGTTGGCGTACCTTCATTACTGTCCAGCCGGACTGATGTATTAAGCTTTTACGAGACTCAAACATTGTGCAGATTTGTCAAAGAAATTAAAACATTTGCTATCGGTCAGGATGGTCTGAATGTTACTATGTTGAAAATCTGTTGTCCCACTATATTACCTTATTTGACGCACATATTGTAATGAACGTATTTGCAACTTATTGGAAAAAAAACCGTCGTTATTCCTATAGCTAAAACGCGGCAAGCAAACGAGTACAAGGATTTGCGTCCGATAAGTATTCTGCCGTTGTGTTCAAAATTATTGGTGAGGTTTATCAATGAAATTCTTATTTGCAAAAGAAATCACATTTTTCGTGTGAATCAGTCTGGTTTCCAGAAGGATCATAGTTGTGTAAACGCGTTATTAAATATATTGGAAGTTGTAGACAAAGATATGGTTACGATCCTAATGCTTCTGGATTTCAGTAAGGCTCTTGATACTGTCATTCCCTATACTGAATTACGAGGGCAATCCCAAAAAAGAGGTCTCCTATTTTTTGGGGACCTAGAGAAAGTTTTAATACGGTTGTTGGCAATCCTGTTGCGAGTGGTGCCTTCTCCGCAACCACATAAGCACGCAGGCGCTTCGCTTCGATGCTCAGTCGTGGCAACACCACAAAAGGAAATAATTTTTGTATCGAGTTGTGACGGGTAACGAAAACTTAATTAATTTTGAAAGGGCGAATCGGAAGAAATCGTAGTTTCACTTCAACATTAAGGCGAAATCGCTTTAGCAAGAAGACCATGCTCTGTGTCTGGTGGGACCAGAGCGGTATTGTGCATTATGAACTCCCGAAGCCCGGCGAAACCGTTAATACACAACGCTATCGCCAAAAAAATGATTAATTCATACCATGCATTAATCGAAAGACGAACGGACCAGAGGACATGGCAAAGTGAGTTTGTTACACGACAGTGCGACATCTCACACAACAACTTCGGTGAAGGAAAGCTGAAATCGCTTGGATGAGACATCCTTCAGCATCCGTCGTACTCCCCAGACCAGGCCCCATCTGTGGTGTGAAAATTTGTTTACTCAAACAAATGTTCACACCACCGAATAGTTTAGAGCATGGAAATCAGTTTAAGTTTTTTTTTAACTTCCTTTGATATATCTTATAGCTTGTGAGTTGTTAAGGCAAACAGCGAATGGTAGTGTTGAACTTAGGGTGTTTTACACTTTATTAATATGAGATTGGACAGCTAAAAAATTTGGAGCTGTTTTTGGCGGTACATTGATCTATAAGCTAACACAGTTTCATTTAAATTGGAATACTTGCATCTTTTCCCTGATAAGCATTTAGAAAGCAATCGGTACATGGAATTAAAAATTGTTAATACACACCTAACATAATGATAACGTAAATTTGCAGTTTACGGTTAGTTATCCACCACAAATTGACAATTTGTAGAACATAATACTTTCTACAAAGAAATAAACATGATCGCGTATGTCTGCTACTTTTATTGCTCAAGATTAGTTTTCCGAGAAAGGTACGGACTATAGTCACGCTAATGCTAGACGATCATCCTCCAATTAACCGGCAACGTAATAATTTGCTGCGTATTAAGTCATGGAAACACTATTCTTATTATAGACAATTTTAACGATAATTTCAGTACCGATAATATGGAAGAAATGTAAGTAATTGATAAATGCCCATTCTCATTTACCATCGTTGTACTGTATAAAATTGATTTCATCTCCCATAAATAGTTTAATACTCATAAACTTAAAAATAACAACAAACACGTCCTCGCATGCAATAAATGCGCTTAACGACTTTAATTATTTTAATGCAAACGTTCGCCAAATTCACCTTCATTCGTGTCAAGAACGTGGTGAAAGAAAACAACACAAAGAATAAAACAAATTTCCAAGAAGACGTATCTAATGCGAAGAGGCAACTAACGCGCCTTCAAAGACGATACTGATTTTAAATGTTTCTTTACTTCAACGAAACATAAGAAATTAATAGTATGATCCCTAGTGAGATTAAGGAAAGGTACCACGAAGATATAGGAGGTGGTGGTCGTAGTAAAGTTGGTGGAGAGAGTAGAATTAAGTAGAACTGGAACAAATTGTAATCTAATTTAAAGGGATTCTTACATCGGGTATTACGAAGAAACGAATAAAAAATAATTTTATAATTATATTTGGGGTGGTACCCAAAAGTTTTTGAAATTTGAATCTATAAATATTGTCGAATCTTAAGAAACTGTTGTTATTAAAAAACAAGTCATTTTCGAGGACGTGTATCTGTACAGAAGAATTATTGCAAATTTTAAAGAAGTATGGGGAGACAGGTTCAAGAAAATAGCTGCATGCCGAATTGGAAGTAAACTAGATATACAAGGTTATTCCGCCTAAATTAAACAAGTTGTCGATGTTTAAAGTTCACAATTATTTACTCTTAGCATTTGAGCATCCTGTATAACACATGGGCTGAAAAGTCCCGGGCCTAACAAAGAAAACACGGTTTCTTTGGTTCAAAATTAGCTTTATTCATCAACGTAATCTCCATCAAGAGCAACGCAATCATTCCTGCGTCGTTCTAACATTTCAATACCACTTTTGTAGAACGATTTATCTTTTGCCTCAAAATAGGCCTCAGTTTCAGCGATAACCTCTTCATTCATGCGGAATCTCTTACCGCCGAGCATTTTTTTGAGGTCTGCGAACAGCCAGTAGTCGCTGGGAACCAAATCTGGCAAATACGGTGAATGTGGGAGCAATTCGAAGTTCAATTCATGTAGTTTTGCCATTGTTTTGATTGACTTGTGACACGGTGCGTTGTCTTGATGAAACAAAATTTTTTTCTTTGCCATATGCGGTCGTTTCTTTGCAATTTCGGCCTTCAAACTCTCCAATAACGCTATATAATATTCACTGTTGATGGTATTTCCTTTCTCAAGATAGTCGATGAATATTACACCATGCACATACCAAAATACCGCGGCCATAACCTTTCCAGCCGATTGTTGTGCTTTCGGGCGCTTTGGACAAGGTTCACCAGTTGCTGTCCACTCAGATGACGATCGTTTTGATTCCGGAGTGAAGTGATGGATCCATGTTTCATCCATTGTCACATATCGACGCAAAAATTCCGGTTTGTTACGTTTGAACATGACCAAACACTGCTCAGAGTCATCAACACGTTCTTGTTTTTGGTCAACAGTGAGCAAAAGCGGCACCCACTTTGAACAGAGCTTTCTCATAGTCAAATGCTCATGCAATATAACGCCAATACGTTCTTTTGATATGTTTACGATGTCAGCTAACTCACGCAACTTCACTTTTCGATCATTCAAAACGATTTTTTGAAGTCAGCAAACCAACGTTTTATTGTTGTTTCTGATGGAGCGGAGTCCCCATAACACTTTTCAAGCCATTGCTTCTCTTGAACGGTATTTTTTCCCATCAAGAAACAGTGTAAAGTTAAAACACGAAATTGTTTTTGATCTATTGTTTTGAAAATATCAAAAGTAGCGTGACTCTTAGCACAATAACTCACAAACTAATGAATAGAATATCATGAAATTTTAACAGCTGTCTTTTGAAGGTTAGTACTAATTGAGAGAAAGGTGACTGCAATAAAACTAGCGTCATCTGTGTGTTAGGCCCGGGACTTTTCAGCCCATGTGTTACGTTAGTAAATTTTTCGCAAGTGTGTCGTAACACTCAATTAAATGGTCGTTTTGTATTTTTGGGATTGCCTGTATATTACGAAAACAATTTCAAAATGTATTTCTAATAGGCTTCTATCTATTCCAATAATGAAACTTTCTAAAATCAAACAAAATTAGCCGTCAAACTTTATGTCCAATGAGGTGAATAAGACATTAAATTTATCTCTTGTCTGTTTCTTTGTCCATTTACTTTCTTGATATTTTTCTTATGTAAACAGAATTAATAATAATAATAATAATACGCGATTTATTAGCACAAAATACAAAGCAAACATAACGGTATAAGAATGTGCCAATGGGTTCAGGATTAGCGACTTAGAAGTCAACGGCTGTTCTTCCTCCTAAACACGAAGATGGCCTACACAATAACAAACTAAGTATTGCGTAAGATATTAAATGATGATCTACAGGTTCCGGCATTGTTTTTCAATCTCTACATATCGCGACTTAAGAGTAGAAATAAGTCAATTTTTTATCTTCCTGTGGGTAACACGCGCCAATATCCTTTGTCACCAATTACTTCAATATGTAACAGTGCTAATGTATATGCAGCGAGGTTTGCAACGTTTTGAGGCAACTTTTATTTGAGCAATTTACTATTACTTAAGAAATTTTTGCACCTTGATTTGTTATTGTTTTCTTTTGGTACTACACATTTACTCTTGTTTTATAATGGTTATCATAATACAATTATCCTCTAATAAGCTGTGTCTTGTTGTGTAATAAATTATTATTATTATCATATCATATGGCGCAAATGCGAGTTAACTTCCTCTACAAAATCAAAAATGCTCCTTCTTGTAGCTATAAATATATCTAAAACATTAACTTCAACGCTATTTTCATCATTTACGAGGGCAACGTCAAATGTTTCCGGAATCGGGAAAAGATGGCGCACGAAAGCTAAAGCGCATTCATTGGTCGGCAATGGTAACCTCATTTATGGCAACTGTCAAAATCTCAGACGTCTACTGTGAATAGTGTGTTTTGTGTAGCGAGTCAGGCGGTTTCGCAAAAAATGGATAAAATCGAAGTTTGTGCAGTGATAAGACATTTGTGGATGGCTAGGAAAACGGCCACGGAAATTCGAAATATTTTGCTAGAGGTTCATGGTAGCTGTAATCTATCATTTTCGACCATCAGCTTCTGAGTGAGCGAGTACAAACGTGGTCGCACAAGCAGAAGTGACGAACCACGCAGTGGACGCCCAAAAACCGCTATCAACGATGAAATGGTCGACAGGATTTATAACGTCGTGTTAGCCGACCGCCGATTGACGCTGGAAGAGATAGCAGAGACAGCAGGCATCTCAGAAAAACGCGCTGGCCATATCCTACACGATATCAGGGTATGAAAAAGCTTTCGGCGCGATTGGTATCGCGTTTGCTCACATCGGAGAAAAAACGAAATCGGCTGACCGTTTCGGAAGAATATCTGGCAAGGATACAACGCAATCCAAGGGATTTCTTCACGCGTTTCGTAAACGTGGGTGAGACTTGGGTCCACCACTACATACCGGAGATCAAGGAACAGTCGAAGCAGTGGACTTTTCCGGGAGAATCGGCTACGAATGAAGCAAAGACCGTTCCATCGTCCGGAAAGGTCATGGTGACCATTCTTTGGGATTTCCAAGGCGTGATCCTCATTGACTCTGCAGAAGGGAAGGAGGATCACGGGGCAATACTACAGCGAATTATTGACCCGATTCGATGCAGTGTTGAAGGAGAAACGGTCTCGTTTGCATGCTTTTCCACCACGACAATACACCCACCGGCTCATTCATCCCGTATCGTCGTGTCCAAATTGAATTAGTTTTATTATGAATCAGTCTCTCATCCTCCATATCCACAGAACTCCAGCGACTTGTTCCTACTCCCAAACCTAAGAAAAATCACTGGGAGGAAAGATATTTGCCTCCAATGAGGAGGTCGTCACCGCTACAGATGGCTATTTTGCAGACCTCGAAAGATCCTACTTTTCCGACGGAGTAAACACTACATTGAAAAATAAAAATCCACACCAATACCGTGTCTTTCTTGTCGATTCCGAAAACATTTCAGGTCACCCTCGTAACTATTTGTGAAACATTAACGCTATTTTCACCATTTAGAACGACGTTCCTGTTTCAGTATATGCACACTACAAACTAAATAATTACCAATTTTGAACCAGTAACTCGGTAATTATTAACGTGGTCCACTAATAGCCCCAACCAATGCTTAAATTTAATCAACACTGTTTATGACAGAATCTCGAGAAGGATAGTAATTTACCTACAACTACCTACAATCAGCAGGTACAGAAAGTTTACCCATTCGAACGCACGATTATTATCCCGCCAGCGTATATTATAAGGCGAAGCGGTCATTACTGTCACATTTGAATACTGCCAGTGAAAACGAAAGTTCCGAAAATTAAGCAAACGATCGCTCTTTCCACTTATACGCTGTACATCGATTCTGTCTTGCATGGTGTAGCAATATATATGGCGCAGTCGAGCGTTTCTTAAACTATACTTGGCAATTTAAGATTCAGTTTGCCCAGGAATCGGCTATTCAATAGCACCAGGGGTCGAGCGAACTGACAGTTATCGCACCGTACGAAAAATTTATTATTAAATTCTTCCTTCTCCTTTTTGCCCTTTTTTCCATACTAGACGCGACGGTGGTCATTCTCCTTTATTCTGTTTTCTTTTTCGACAATGCGGTTTTCTCGTTTTCACCTTCGCTAAATTTGCATTTAAAAATTGCCATCGCCTAAGGCCCCCCGCTTTTCGCGAAGACAAATAAATTGCTTGAATAACGAACGGCCGAATTTGACTTTAGAATGGTTGTATGCAGGTTTTCTGCTTCACCTTGCGAAAAGCACAATTTGTACGTATTAGATTTATTATTTTGCCTTTCAACTACATATAGTTTGTTTATTTACAAAATTGTTTATATATTGAGTCACCCTTTAGTTTCAAATAGTGCGGTGACTTCGTATATAATCATTACCAACTGCAACTGTCCGATTGCGCTGACACTGTTCTAGTAAATTATTAAAATAGCATTGCTCGTACAGCCAGCGACAATAACACATGGGCTGGAAAGTTCCGGGCCTAACACATAGATGACGCTAATTTTATTGCAGTTACCTTTCTCTCAGTTAGTACAAACCTTCAAAAGACAGCTGTTAAATTTTCATGATATTCTATTCATTAGTTTGTGAGTTATTGTGCTAAGAGTCACGCTACTTTTGTTATTTTCAAAACAATGGATCAAAAACAATTTCGTGTTTTAATTTTACACTATTTCTTGATGGGAAAAAAAACCGTTCAAGCGAGGAAATGGCTTGAAAAGTGTTATGGGGACTCCGCTCCATCACAAACAACAATAAAACGTTGGTTTACTGACTTCAAACGTGGTCGTAGAGACACCGATGATGCAGAACGCAGTGGACGTCCAAATGAGACGGTAACACCAGAAAACATAAAAAAAATCCACAAAATCGTTTTGAATGATCGAAAAGTGAAGTTGCGTGAATTAGTTGACATCGTAAAGATATCAAAAGAACGTATCGGCTTTATATTGCATGAGCATTTGACTATGAGAAAGCTCTGTTCAAAGTGGGTGCCGCGTTTGCACACTGACCAAAAACAAGAACGTGTTGATGATTCTGAGCAGTGTTTGTCCATGTATAAACGTAACAAACCGGAATTTTTGCGTCGACATGTGAGAATGGATGAAACATGGATCCACCACTTCACTCCGGAATCAAAAAGGATCGTTATCTGAGTGGACAGCAACTAGTGAACCTCGTCCAAAGCGCCCGAAAGCACAACAATCTGCTGGAAAGGTTATGGCCTCGGTATTTTGGGATTTGCGTGGTGTAATATTCATCGACTATCTTGAGAAAGGAAATACCATCAACAGTGAATATTATATAGCGTTATTGGAGCGTTTGAAGGCCGAAATTGCAAAGAAACGACCGCATATGGCAAAGAAAAAAATGTTGTTTCATCAAGACAACGCACCGTGTCACAAGTCAATCAAAACAAACTTGTTCTAACAATTTAAGATGAGACTTATCGAACTATAGAGTTATCTCTGTTTCAAAATATTTCGATAATTTAACCGACATCTCCATTTGTAAATCATCTCGTCAAACTTTACGCCACTCGGTAAAATATTACCTTAAAAATTGCGCACTTAATATGCGATACAACGTATAGAACGGCGATATTTCATCCTAGCCACACGACCGTATCCATCCATCTGCGAGCGGGTTTGATTAAAATGTATCCGTTTCGTTTCGTTCTCATTTGCAAGCGATAAGCGGAACCTTCGCCTATGAAATATCTCCATAAAAATGGAATTCATTGTTCCGGAGCCATCTGTTACATGCGCCCGTACACGCAAGGAGAAGATGGAAATAGAAAATAGTGGAACGACGTATGTATAAGTTATTGGTATAGACACGCGTTTATTCCTACGCGAGCGCCGCCAGCGCCGAACTAAGAATAAGAAGGGAGGGGGGAAAAAAGCTAAACGCCAGAAGTCGTAGTCGGTGCCATAATATGATTTAGATGTAAGATGTACCGGATGTTGCGAAGAATCGTGACCAGAAGTTCTGACTGCATAATACACTTATATAAAATTTAGTGCCTGCGAGGGTGCATGAACGTGTAGGTTTGGGGTAGTGTGTGCGTGTGTATGAGCGCACCGGTGCCGGCATATTTTTACTGCTCCGCTTGAATGAGCGCGCAAGATTTTGAGCATCGACTAGCGACGTTCGCACACAATGTCCCTCGGGAAAATTGTAACATGTGCGGGGGAAGATATTGGATATTTGAAAGTATATTTTTTATTAAACGGGATTCGATTTTCACCGAATATTGATTAACGTATTGTTTTTGCATTCACAGAAATAAACTTTTAAACTATAAAGTAACGATGTATAAAATACATTTCAAGAAAGTAACTTTAAAAAGATGCAATAAAAATTAACTCTCCTGCGATAGAATAAAAACCAATTCCCTAATTACGATCTCGGTTCAATAAGTCTTTTTTAAAAAAAGGAACAATTTATTTTAGCCGAACCGGACTTGTTACATCAACAGTTAATCAGGCTAAGTATGTATCTGTAACATGTGTTGTTTCTACACTGATGGGAGAAATGCTGCTGTTAAACTATGGTCTGAGATAACGTGGCAAAACTATAAAGTATATTTGGATTAGAGGACATGCTACCATTGAGTTTAATGAGGAGGTAGATAGACTGGCAAAAACGGCTTGCAATAATAATTACTCTGTAGAGAACATCTTACTACCACATTCGGATTTCTCGAATGATTGAAAATAGATCTTATAAAGATTGGTAGACGCATTACGCTAATGTGTTTCAGAATAATCCCACTACATGATTTTCCCCGAAATTAAAAATAATCCGTGCCATAATGGAAGCACTGTTAAATTATATTATTAAATAATAATAACCCCTGCACATCTTCATGAAATTCATGTTTCGGATAGTCGTACATGCACCTTTTGCTAATCTGAATATGGCTTCCAATTAATATAAATTATTTAGTAGCCTTGGAGAGGGAAGATGTCAATTGCAAGATATACAAACACATGTATAATCTACGTTTTACTATTTAGCTAGTTTCCTTATGCAATTTATCTTTTGTGGCTTGTCCTTCTTCGTTGGTGTATGTTTGTGTTAGCTACCCGATTGGCCCCGTGTCCTGTGTTAGCCCTGTGTCCATTCCGGTTATTAGGTTTCTTTCTTATTTTTCGATTTTTCTTATTTAATTTGTGTAAGTGGCTAATGGTGAAAGTTAAAGGTCAATAATAAATAAATAATAATAATAAATAAATAATTAACATATGCTATTATAAGGCTGCTATGTTAAGATGTACAGGTTATTGTTACGTACCAACATATTTTAGAAGTATGTACCCCGTAGATACCATGTTGATTGAACAGACCTCTCATGATTTGTATATTGAAATTAGTTCAACATAAATGTCTCTTAGTTCTTTGAAGGATTCTGCTTTCCATTATAATTTGGTTATTTCAATTATTTCAAAAGGTCTTTCCTACTTATTTACAAGTTTGGTTCTTTTGGGTTGCTTTAAGTAAACGTGTTATCCAATTAGTTAGTATTTCGTTTGGTAATTACCTGTTCTTGTCTGAGGCGGGTATTAGTTTTAATTACACATCATAAAGGCATCTCATTCGTTCTTTGTGTAAATTAGTGCAATGTTGATAATATTCCGATTCATAATGTAGGACAAAAGGATCTAAATTTTCTGTGTGGCCAAATAATAATTCAAATAGTGTATGCTTTGTAACAGAATGTATACCATTATTGTATCCGATTACTGCGTATTTCATGAGATTTGTTACTAGTTCAATTGTTTCTTGTACTGAGATTCTTAAATGTTCTAGTAATGTACCATGAGAACGTTCAAAAATACCGCTGGACTGTGGATCATACGGTGTTATCGTATAAATATGAATTTTCTGATCACGCAATAAACTTTGAATAGTTCTATTTACCAATGAGTATTGTCTTATTATTTCCCCTTTTATGAATGTAAATGCAACGTTGGTTTTAATATTAGTTCACTTCAGAAATCGTGTTTACAATATCTCGCTTAGAAGATTGTTTATAAATGTATTATTCAAACCATAAATAGCGTTATAAGAGTGAGCTTTAGCAAGAAAACGCTGATTTTATTTCGGCTGACCTATGACGTATCGCGGAATGTAAATAAATCCGCGCAGAGGCCTCGTGCTTATGTACGCCTATAGATGGAGTCCTTCCCATCTCCAGTTGTCCAAAATGCAATCGACAGCTTGCGGCGTTTCACCCGGTATGCAGTGAGTTAAAATACACAAACTTCACTTAAAATGAAAACAAAGCGTTTCAACACAAATGTAAGTATGTAGCTTGTTTATAGTTGAATAAGAAGCCGCAATAAAAGCTTAAAAGACATATTTTATCGCATAAATAACGGTGCATTCGCCAAAAAAATAACAGAAATACACTGGACAAAGGTTTAAATACAATCCAAGAAATGTTAGCGTTGCAATCTTTCTTGTGATTTTTTTCCGAAAGAGGGTCCGTCCTATTTGCTAATTTAGTCACTTACGCTTTTTTATTCAATATTAATCCTGATTTTTATATTGCCCCATTCCAAAAATGTATTGTCTTCCAAAAATTCACAAACCAGGTAATTCCATGAGACCTATAGTATCCGGCATTGATTCTCCAACATACAAATTGTCCAAATGGCTAGTGAATGAATGTAAGAACTTGCCCCATAAAGTAGATAACCTACGTGTAGAAAACTCCGTAGATTTTGTAAATAAAATTGAAAAGATTGAATTAAAAGATGGGAAATCCTTGTATCATTCGCCGTTTGTTCACTTTTCCCAAGCGTACCAATTCCAGATACTTTGGAGTATTTAGTTGAATTTTTGGAAATTAAATAACGTAGATGACGTGAAAACCGCGGAATATAAAAGGTTAACTAAATTATGCATGTCACAAAATTGTTTTCAAACAGGCGGAAAATGGTTCGAACAGGTGGACGGCACGGCGGTGGGTAATCCTTTATCCCCTTTTATTGCGAACCTTTTCATGAGCAAATTTGAAACGAACCTGAAAAGAGAAACCAAATAATTCCCGAGAATTTGGCTTAGGTACGTAGATGATATTTTCGCGGTGTTTGATACCAACAAAGGAAACATACAAGATTTTCTAGTAGAACTGAACTCAAAATTTACCACGATCAAGTTTATTATTGAAGAAGAAGTGAACAATCGCCTTCCGTTTCTAGATACTCTAGTCATACGCAACAACAATAAATTAGAAATAGACATCTACAGAAAAGAAACTAATTCCAACAGGTTCATCATGGTTGATTCGCACCACTGCGAACAACAAAGGATGTCCGCGATTAGTTTTCTGGTCAATAGACTCGTCAGATTTCCGCTAAACAAGAGCAGGTACGACAAAGAATTAAAGTATATCAAAGATGTAGCGAGGTACAATGGTTTCTCTTCTATGGATGTCGACCGTATCTTAAGGAAGGTCCAATACAAACAACACATCAGAAATTTCACGACCTTGGCATCAACAAACACCGGTAATAAGAAATTTGTAACTCTTCCTTTTCACTCAACAGTAAAAGGGTTTAGTAAAATTTTCCGACAACTAAATATGAACGTGTTTTTTTTTATCAAAAAACAACTTAAAGAATCTCTTAGGGAATCCCAAAGATAAACCGGAGATGATAAAAAGGTCCGGAATATACCAAATCGCATGCAATGATTGTGAGAAAGTTTATATTGGACAGACAAAAAGGAGTATCGAAACATATTAGACACTATCGTTTCGACAAACCAGAACTATCAAGCGTAGCAGAGCATATGGTAAAATCCGGACATAAGATTGATTTAAAAAATCTGACACTACTTAAAAACGTGAACTGGTATAGAGAATTAGACACGTACGAAACGATTTGTATGAAAAAGAACGGAAACTTATTGAACAGAGAACCACCCCCAATTACACACTCGAGTTTGATTGATTTATTACCATAGGCCCTGTTAAAGATACGGTTCGCTTTCGGTCCATCCTTTCCCGTAGAAGGCATTAGACCACCGAGTAGATTGTAAATAGTCATATGTTTTAGAAATTTTAGAGCCTGCATAGAAAATAATTTGCATGTGTGATACAGTTTTTACTTTCAGTCGGTAACACGGTTGACAATGAGAGCCCACGTGCTCTCGAAACGCTGCGTTCCGCATAATTAATAAATTTATGTGAGTGGAGTTTACTGCTATACCTGTGAATTGCCGCTAGACTTATAAACACAATACTTTAATTAAATAGAACATCCACATCTTGAAATTAAGTTTTGCGGTTTAAAACGTTACCATGGGCGTAATAAGGCAAGCTGCAAGATGTGAGTGAGAATGGGTATAGGTGTACGTTCTTTTTGGTCCTTGCATTTTGTATCTTCCTGTATAACGGTAAAAACAGTGTGGTTTTATTTACAACTAAAGCAATATAGAATTATAAATTTGCTAGTTCCGATATCCATAACCGTAGCGTTAACAGAATGTGGGGCAATATCGTTTGTATTACATCAATACAATATTAATATAATAAAATAGTTTAGAACCAAAACAAGCAAAAAGAAAATACGAAAAAAGAAAAATACAAAGTTCAAATCGATAGGGAAATCAACCGCATAATTTCGCAATTAGAAATCGAAACTTCCTCGGAGCCAATTACTTCTTGATAACGATCAAGGATTGCGGACTTTGTTTAAAAACATTGTTTTTACCATTAGCGTAGAAACTTCAATGTATGCCTCCCAACTACTTTATAAAAATTTACATTTTCGTTCTTATTTGCTTTACATCACTTTTAAAAGGAGGTTATTTGGTTTAGAAATCATAATATTTACCTTGCCCGACATAAATCGTGTTTACTAGCATCGAGTTAATTAAAAAAACTCGCGGAAAATTCTTTCATTTGTAACAATATAACTCGGATTCAGGTAAGTTTTAATTGCGACTCTGGAAAACTAGATTACATTGCGGACCTTTTTATAAGATGGAAATAAACTACTCCGTCTCGAGTAAGCAACTTGGGTTTTCGGGGATAAATTTGTAGATACAGAAATGCTTCAATATGATGTTGTTTCAACTGACTATGTGATTTGCGCACAGATGTATACAGGGTCATTCAGGAAAACCACCTGTTAGATGTATCTCTATAAGTAATAAAACGGTTGTTTTGAAATTTTGGTGAATGCTGTCATGGATAGGGGTGTATCTTCCTAAGATATTTTTAATTTCAGCCGATATTAGCTTTTTTATTTATATATGTTATTGGTAACTAGCCACCTAATTCAAATGACGATTGCAAGGGCTGTGTGGACGTACAATTCACAGGAATAGCAGTAAACTCCAATCACACAGATTTATTAATTATGCGGAACGCAGCGTTTCGAGAGCACGTGGGCTCTCATTGTCAACCGTGTTACCGACTGAAAGTAAAAACTGTATCACACATGCAAATTATTTTCTACGCAGGCTCTAAAAATAGACATCTACAGAAAAGAAACTAATTACAACAGATTCATCACGGTTGATTCGCACCATTACGAACAACAAAAAATGTCCGCGATTAGTTTTCTGGTCAATAGACTCGTCAGATTTCCGCTAATCAAGAGCAGGTACGACAAAGAATTAAAGTATATCAAAGATGTAGCGAGGTACAATGGTTTCTCTTCTATGGATGTCGACCGTATTTTAAGGAAGGTCAAATACAAACAACGCATCAGAAATTCCACGACCTTGACATCAACAAAGACCGGTAATAAGAAATTTGTAACTCTTCCTTTTCACCCAACAGTAAAAGGGTTAAGTAAAATTTTCCGACAACTAAATATGAACGTGTCTTTTGTGTCAAAAAACAACTTAAAGAATCTTTTAGGGAATCCGGAGATGATAAAAAGGTCTGGAATCTACTAAATCGCATGCAATGATTGTGAGAAAGTTTATATTGGACAAACAAAAAGGAGTATCGAAACAAGGTTCAAAGAACATATTAGACACTATCGTTTCGACAAACCAGAACTATCAAGCGTAGCAGAGCATACGGTAAAATCCGGACATAAGATTGATTTAAAAAATCTGACACTACTTAAAAACGTAAACTCGTATAGAGAATTAGACGCGTACGAAACGATATGTATGAAAAAAAAAAACGGAAACTTATTGAACAGAGAACCACCCCCAATTGCACACTCGAGTTTGATGGATTTATTACCATAGGCCCTGTTAAAGATACGGTTCGCTTTCGGTCCATCCTTTCCCGAAAAAGGCATTAGACCACCGAGTAGATTGTTTTTCTATTTCAGTCTATTCTATTAAAACGAAATTTCTATTTATACGAGTTCTTTTACCTGTAGTATTATGGAAATTTGGAGGCGTAACCTGCAACGGTCCATTAACCAGAAAACGAAAAGTGCCGAGTGTACCTGCAAAGAGAGTAGATAAGTTTTAACCTTTTCAAATTAGTAATTTCCATGTTATAGCAATGAATTGTAAGTTGCAGAAGCATTAAAACTGAATGATCTTTTGAACAGAGATGTAGAGTGTTGAGGTGTCGTCAGTTGCCTGGTATTTAGAACATTAATAAAATGACGTGGAATCAGGTAACCCTAAATCTAACTAACCGCAACTTTCTCCTTTATCTTTGTGTGCGCGCGGGTTTCAATTTCAACGACAACTGCTGTACCTTCATCAAACTTTTTAGAACGGCGTTGCTTTTCTAAAATTACCTTCGACCATCGAAGAAAGTTAATACCGTCTCCGTTCCACCACAGTTTAATTCAGTCGATAGACGACTTTCCCCACTAGCATCACACTTTCGTCCTCTATGATATATAATTTCCAATAAGACGCCGCCGCTACTACCTAGCATCCACCATCCACATCTTTCCACTATAGATATTAGTGAGATAGCGCGGCGGCAGCGTACGGGCTTTATGAAGTGTGAGTCGTCACAGATGGCGTTGACGGTACGCCCGGAATCGGGGAAGAGTATTAGAACGGTGGCTGTCCCCTATCTTATTCCGAGCCGAAGCTTCGGAGAAGGGACATCAAATATTGAAAAGTGGAATATTTAGTAAGACACCGAAAGTTTTCGAAGGGCCTGGACATAAATCGACGATCGTTGAGCTTCTTTCTCGTCCTTTTTTTTTCTTTCCGACGCGCGTTTCCATTTCGATTTTTGCTTTTTTTCGTTCGGTCCGGGTACATCTGCACTTGGGAGGTGGGTCTTCAAATGGACCGAAAACGGCTAAGAATGAATTTTCTGAATCTATTTAAGTGAATTATATTACTTGCAAATTTTATCCGATAAAGTTTTTGCGCCTTTTCATCTACCTAGATGCTTTCTGCAACCTACGTTAGTTTTTTTTTCATCCCTAATAAAATAAATAACGGACTAACTTCTCATTCAATAACCGAAAGCATATTGATTAAAAAATGTGGACTTAGATGCAGAAGAAATAGACTACAATGTAATTACATAACTGAGCAGAAGTAAACGGATATTAAGTAAACATAGCTCAAGAAGAATTTTAGAATTGAATCCTACACAAGAAGAACAATCTCATTAGATTGGAAGGTTTCCTACGTAACCCTTATATGCAAAAAAAGAGTGGAAATAAACGTGAGGGTAAGTGTGGCATCATCAGAAAATTGTACGGAATATTCCTCACAACTAGAATGAAGACAGTGTATAGAAAGGTAAAAGGAAAAAGGAACGACTGAGTATGGATAATATATTTACATTAAGACATTAGAGCAGAGAAGAGTTATCAATAGGATGTCCCAATATGCAAAATTTAAAAGGTATTCCTCGTACTGCTACAGAGGCTTGCACTTTGAATTGAGCCTTCACTCCCAGATTATTCTCCAGGCTTGGTTTCTAGCGATTTCCATCTATTTCTAAATTTACTAATAATACGAATTTGTAATATTGATGAAAACCGCGGAAAAAATTCTAACCAAATTCCTAGAAGCTTAAAAATCCCTCGTTTTCAATAATCTGCTTTACAGTAGAATTCCGCAGATGTTATTCCTGATGGAGAATACTCAGTGTTTGTGTATTGTCTAATAGTTAAACTTAATGCTTTGTTAGCGGAGATATGTGGGTTTAGGAAGAAAAATCCTCGGTACTAAATACATAGTAAAGTGTTCTTTTAGAAAGAACATTTTAAAGACAATTCATAATCTGTTTATATTGAACCTAACATCCAAATTCTGGATAAGAAGACAATCTGCTGTGCTGGTGTCGTGCTATTACCGTATAAATTTCTGCGAAATTCCATATAAGCACTTTGTATCCCCTGTACAGTGTTGGTATTATGACGAACTCATCGAAAGTCAAACTTCTCAGTTTATTAACCACGAACGTGTGGAATTACTATCACAGAAATGGAGTAATTTTTACATAATTTACATTGATGGCTCTTGCAAGGATCAATATTTTGGTTGCGCTTTTTATGACCCAAGATTACAATATCACAAATCTTATAAACTCAAGCGAATTATGTCAGTATACACACCACAGCTAGTCGCAGTTTACGAGGCATTGAAGTATGCAAAAACATTACACCTGCAACACAACGTGTTAATCATTCTGGACTGCAAATGTGTTGTGGAGACACTAGGTGGCATAAATCCCTTGATTATCCAAACTTATCAGGAGATCTATAGTCTTAAGTCTAAAAGTATATTAAGTATAAAGTTGAACTTCTAGAGGTTACAGGTCACATAGTGATAGTCAGTAACGGAACAGTGGACGCCTTTGCCAAATTAGGATGTACTCTCTCTGAAATTTTAGATCATAAGTTATCTCCAAATGATTTGGTTCAATTTGCATTAAAGCTCATTTATTCAGTTCAAAAAATACTTAATTGAAACACGGGCAACCACTATAAAGCCTTGCAACCTTCCAGCAAAAAACTATGGCTCAATGGCGTATCATCTAAGAGTTTTGGTCACTAGAGCACTTAATTATGTGATGTGTCAAATATAATAATTACCGATCGCTTTTTTTTCAAAAACTTTTCAAGGTTATAGTTAATCCTTTTAATTATTTAAATTTAGTAAGTTCTCGTGACATAGAAATCTATAAAAGCATGTATTCATTCGTAGTTAAAAGTTGTGTAACGAAATTCTTGTTTATCCTATGTTTGAAACCACATGTGGTTCCTTTTCTCCCGTGGTTCTGCTTTGTTTGTGTTATTTAAAAATGTCCTGATCAACCCTTGGACGAGAAGCTTGTATCCCTGTATAATTCATAGTATAAGTGTATAAAGTATGAATCAGAATTGGTATAAGTAAAACCATTATAAAATAAGAATAGGAATAAAAATAGTTTAAAGCTAAACCCTCTTAAATGAGGCAGTATGTTGGATGCTTCTATTCCGTTCCATTTGAGTTTAGGGCTATTCTAGTATATATTCTAGCACGCACTTGCGCGCCGCATTCGGAAATCGGTAATATTATTTAACCAACAACAAGTATATGGGAAACTGTAACTGAATGTAGTAGGAGGAAAGATCGATCGCAGGCGGAATGTTTACGGTATAATAAAGATGATCTTTAATAGTCTCGTGGGTTCTTTTCAGTTAAATTACCCGAGTAAACAGCCGCAGATTTAGCGTTATTTTGTAATCAGAAATTCCAGTCGCGCGGAATGAATTTTTCAAGGGGTGGATTTTATTTAATTTTACTACTTACAGTTTCATTTACGAGCTCGATTAAGTGCGGAAGTGGATAGCGGAAGGTACTTACTTTGGATTATCACTTTTTTAAATCTCTCCTTAAGGATTATAAGGATATTATTCAATTTTAAAAATTAGGACATAATAGTAAAATGTTATAAGGTATAACATTAAACGTCCCCATTGAAGTGCTCTTCTTTATAGGGTGATCAAATAAAAAAGAAATAACGATTACTCCTAGTTTAATTTAGAACGTAACTGTTTCATAGTAGATTACAGACTTCGATTTTTGTTTCTAATTATCTTATGGAAGAACGATATTGCATAAATGCCAAAGCCAGCTTTATTTACTTTTAGAACGTGTATTAAAAAAGTTATTCTTGAAAAATGGAGCTAAGGTTATCACTAGAAATAATAAGAATTTCAGCACTTAGGTTGTGACATGAGCATAAAGCCACATCTCCTTCATAATTACCTTGATAGATTCCCTGAAAATTAATTAAATTAATTAAAAAAAAGATTCTATTCTCGTTATATATACAAAATATTTTAAAATTTTTAAATTAGACTAATATTTTGTCGATCCACCTTTACTTGCGTGAAGTGCTGCGAGTCGTCGTGGCATAGAATCTATTAAATGATTAATGGTGTCTTCTGGAATATTTAACCACTCTTCTGTAACAGCTGCCACGAGTTCTTCCTTATTGCTGGGTTTTCGGGGTCGTTTCGCAATATTTGTCTGGATTATGTGCCAGACATTCTCTATCGGATTCATGTGTGGTGATTGGCCTGGCCATGGTAAAATCCGAATCCCCTGTTCCTCTTTCCATGCGGTTGTTGTTCTTGCTTTGTGGCAGGGTGCTCCATCCTCCATAAAAGTGGCGTCTTCTTTAGATAAAATGGCGTTGTCCAATATTGGTAGCAGTCCTTCTGTTAATATTTGGATATATTTTGCCGCATTTATATTTCCGTCGCAGATTACTAATTGCGATCTTCCACCATACCATATCGCGCCCCACACCATGATGTTCACACCGCCGTATTTCACCGCCTGATGCAAAAATTTGTCGTACAGTTGCTGTGACGAACGTCTCCATACCCACGTACGGCCACTATCACTGAATTGGCAGTATCTGCTTTCGTCTCAAAAAAATGACAGACCGCCAAAACTCTTCGGGCTTCGTTCGCAATTCGGTTGCCTAAGCCATTCGGCGCCGTTTTTGAAACGCCGTAAGGAGAAGTTTTTCTTTGCCACCCTTTTATACATCCCTACACTGTGGAGGTATCGCAGAACGGTGCGCTGACCTTTCAGTGAAGTTGCCGCAAGTTCAGCTGTACTTTTTCGCGGTTCTCTTAACACTTCGCGCACAAGCACTCTTTTACTTCCTTCAGAAGGTCCGGCACGACCTGGTCTCGGCTCCACTGTTGTTTTTTCCTTGCGTTTAAACTGTGTAATCACACGGTTAACTGTGGACAATGGAATATTTAAAAATTTACTTATTTCACGTTGCGAAGCGCCGCGTTCACTCTGGCCAACGATGCGATACCCCGGGTGAAGTCGCTAATATCACCCAGACCTTGTAAGTGAGGCATAGTTGTAACGATACTAAACTATGACGAATTCCTTCCGATACATCTACCCCTACCCTAATGACAAGAGAAAGTTCTTAATTTGTTCTTAGAATTTAGCTGTTTACATATTTATACCGCTTTACCTGGTGTCTATTTTATTCTGTCAGCCTAGTGTACATAGCAGAAAGTGCAGCAAATGAATTGTTTGTGTTTTTACAAGTGAAATTTTGTAATGATTGGTGAAATTAGTACTTGCACTATACTCTCGACTAATATTATATTTAAATAAATAAATGAATTATTTATTCGTAAAAAACCTTTACGTCGTATCAAATTTTTAGTTAAATTTTCACAAACTAAAGAAACTGAATTTTACGTCGGGAATACTAGGGAAATTTGTATTATCATCGGAAAACAACAGAAGTTACTTTAAAATTTGTCATTATTGGATCGGTTTCGAAATTTCCCTGAACTAAATTCAACAGAAAACAGCTATTTTGGGCAAACGTTCTAGTCGAAATGTTTAATGAAAAAATTAAAAATTAAAATAAAAAATGGTATGGTAAAACAGCGTTGAAATAAAGTTAATAAGTAAAGTGTCAGTAGCAAGTATACCTAATCTGAGCTTAATAAAAAAAAAATTATTTATACAGGGTGGCGCAGGGGAACTGGAAATTTTGAACGTTACAGTTGTCAGTACTGTAGAGCCGGCAGTTGTTCGTAACGTCACACAATTGTTGTGAACGCATTGCCATTTAGTAATCACGGATCGTTGGACTGGCGCGGAACGTGCAGTAGCTGTGAGAGCGTTTTATAAAAATGGTGTGATAGTGCGACTGCCGCGCAGAGAATATTTCGACAGCATTACCGGCTTGGACGTCATGGACGTGTCCCATCTGCGCATGCGATTACAACGTGGGTGCGTAATTTTGAAGAAACAGGATCTGTCTTGATTCGAACGGTACGTACCCCTGAGAACATTGAAGCTGTTAGAGCTGCAATCGAGAAAAGTCCTCGCCGCTCCGTTCGACAGCATGCATCTACGCTAGGGATTAAGCGACGAAGTTTACAAAGAATACTGCACGAATAACAGTTCCATCCCTATAAGTTACAGGTTGTGCAACAATTACATGAACGAGGACGCGAATTTCGTTGGTAACATATGGATATCAGACGAAGCCCATTTCCACCTGAACGGTTTCGCAAACAAACAGAATTTTCGTTATTGGGCCCAGGACAAGGTTACTCCAGCGACCAAGGTCACAATATGGTGTGCTGTATCATGTCACGGTGTTATCGGCCCTTATTTTTTTTTTTCACGTCACATCCGCTCGATATGTTGAAATGCTTCAAACATTCTTTATACCGAGACTGTACGAGCTTAATCTTAACATGGAAAACATGTGGTTTCAGCAAGACGGAGCCACGTCACACACTGCTCGATATTCGATGGCAACAGTTTGGAAGACGCATTATTTCACGTAACGGTGACATTGAATGGCCTGCGAGATCCCCTGATCTTAGTGTGTGCGACTTCTTTCTGTGGGGGTATCTTAAAGGCAAGGTGTACCGTGCACGACCTGCAACAATCCATGAACTGAAGGAGAACATTCAACAAGAAATCACTGCCATTCCCCAAGATTTGCTACACCGCGCATTCCAGAGTTTTCATAACAGGCTGTTAGAGTGTGAACGCCGAATGGGAGGACATCTTTCCGATGTCATCTTTAAAAAGTAAAGACACTTTTGGACATTTCGATTGTAAAAACATAAATGGCATGCTGCATACATGCACTTTCGTTAATAAATTACTAGTTTTATGAACTTATTCGTGGAAATGAGGTTATTTCAAAATTTCCCGTTCCCGTGCGCCACCCTGTATTAACAGATATTAATAAAGTAGTATAGCATAATTTCCTTGTAGTTCGAATTTAATGGCCAATACTGTTACCAACAAGTGTTAAAGTTACGAAAGTTTACTCAGGCAACAAACAATTTCATGCTTTTATGAACTTTATCAATTGATTGATTGTTTTTGTGACAGCGAAATAACTCCCTTCAATAAAATACGTAGCTCGATTTCATACGATACATATTCCTTTGTACGCACGTCCTAAATAAAACGGGGTATTACATTTGTTCCATTAGAGGAAAAAAACCCATTACGGAAAATAAATGAAAATAACCGGCATCGCTAATGGCTAAAAATTTAACGGAGGTACAGGAGTAATCTCATTGCTACAAAATAATATATACGCAAAACGTAAAGTAGAAGGAAAACGTTGCAACTGAAACGAATGAATTCC
Source organism: Trypoxylus dichotomus (assembly GCA_023509865.1). NCBI lineage: Eukaryota > Metazoa > Arthropoda > Insecta > Coleoptera > Scarabaeidae > Trypoxylus > Trypoxylus dichotomus. The sequence goes on from CM042081.1 coordinate 46,706,860, forward strand.
GCAAGACTACCGAACAATTCGACAAAGCGATTACTAATTACAGAAGCGAGGAGCACCTTCCATCTCTGTAATTATTGTTATTTTAGCGAGGGTGCGAACTATAAACTGTTTCATCGCATCTATGAAACATCCGCGCAATCATTAGCGACCCGGCAATGGAATCGTTTTCTGTCTTCCAGCTTCGTAATTGTGAATCGTTTCGCGCCAATCTGAGCGTGAAAATCGTAGGTAACAATTAGATATGTTCAAATTTCCTACGCAATAGAATATCTGCACCCGTACGTCGCGCAGCCTGAATTTATTGTAATGCATGTGGAATTTAGAAGGTGCAAATAACCACTGCAAACTAACGTAGTAGTAGAAATGGTGCGATACAAATATATACGCTATCTTCATTTGTATTTCTTCGGCTACAAATAAGTCGTCAATTTTTCCAGAATCTTCTATTTTATGGGAACCTCTTGTTTCCATAAGTTGCTGGAAATTTACAAGCAAAGATTCCCGGGTGACAAATTCAGACCTTAATGAAACTTGGTTAGTAAATAGAGTATGTTGAGACCTGAAAATATTTTTTTTTTGTTTGTGCTGAAATTAGTTCTGAGGAAGTGAAACATAGTCTCTAAAATTCGCAGAGTTCTTTGATTTAATTTTTGAGCCGGAATGGATACAACAAAAATTTAAATGCAAATATTGTACCTTATCGAAAGGTCTTTCAGGACACGTGAATAATGTATATACGAGGTGTCGCATTTAAACCCTCTTATGTTAGAGTTGACTATGAAACGTGGAAAAGCACTTAACGCAAGTTCTCCATCTTTAACATCGCTGATTGATTTGGAAGCATTCTCAATTATTCAGGGTGCTCCAAAGATGATATTAACATAATAACTTATATCTTATGCTACGCATGCACTACATATACATACACTATCGCTCAAAAGTGTTTAGGCACTCTCACTGACAGCAAAAATGTATAAAAACTCAGCAAAAACGTTAATAATATTTATTTTTTATGTACAGATACACGTACATGAATAAAAATATATTAAATAAATGTGAAAATTAAAACGTTTAATTTAGATTTTGCTTTCATCTATGTGACCTCCTCTTGATTTAATAATTGCAGCACACAATCGAGGCATTCTCGCAATAAGTTCTGCCAGAGTTTCTTGTGTTATTGAGGTCCAACTCGATTGCGATTTGTTCCATACGTCAGTAGCTGATGTCGGAGCCGATTTCCGTACTTCCCGATCTAGTTCTTCCCATAGTAACTCGATTGGATTCAAGCCGGGGTTCTGGGGAGGTCATTCCATAATTTTGAGAGTTCCTTCCTCTTCTAAATGGCGTAAATAGTCTTTACATAATTTAGAGGAATGTTCTGGGTCATTATCTTGCTGGAAGATAAAATTTTGACCCAAAAGTCGAATTCCGGAAGGTATTGCGTGGTTGTCCAAAATTTCGCGGTAGCCTTCTTTTTTTAATATACCGTCAATTTTCACAATGTTCCCTACACTAGTGCTAGCAAAACAGCCCCAAGCGATGGTAGAACCTCCACCATGCTTCACGGTAGCAGCAATACACTCTTCTCTGGCACGTTCACCCACAGATCTTCTTACGCATATGCGTCTTCGGGTTCCGAACAGCCCAAATTTGGACTCATCCGTCCATAGGACGTTGTTCCACTCTTCTATGGTCCAGTGTTCACGAGCCCACTTAAGTCGCTTTTGCTTGTTTTATTTGCGTAGTAATGGCTTTTTCATCGTAATACGTCCGCGGAGGCCGGTTTTCTGTAGGCGACGTTTGACTGTAGAAACACTGACTAGCTTTTGGCGACCAACATTTAATTCTGCGGTGATTTCCGGGGCTGTTTTGCGTCTATTTAACTTGCTGGTAACCACTATTCTGCGATCATCTGCAAATGTTGTCGCTTTTGGCCTTTCACTCCGTCTTCTATTAAGAAAACTGCCAGTTTCCCGATATTTTTTTACGTTATAGTCAACCGTAGCGTGGTGTATTTTCATTCTCTTGGCAATTTGTCGATTACTTATGCCACTTTTATGGTAAGCTATTATAAGCGCACGTGTTTGCGTACTAATTTCTCTTCGCGGAGGCATTTTAAAAAATTGTCACACGATATTTCGCTCACGACGTGAATAGAGTAAATACCACACAGCAACTGACCATACGTTACAGATTTCACTATAATCTACTAGGAAGGTAATTTAAACATTATTACCTACAATCTAACAGATGACTAAATTTACCCAGTAAATTCAGAGGGATTGTTATTGTAATTGCACCGCAATAAACAGTTTATGGTAATCCGACCAAGTGCAGGTAAATGATAGTAAACCTTATGCGATATAATGGGTGTTTATCTTACTGAACTACATTTTAAATACGTATTTCATTTTATTATGTTTTTTTAATAAACATACTACTATACGAATAATACATGACAACAGCGGTGCCTAAACACTTTTGAGCGGTAGTGTACATCGGAAGATGGAAACAGTTACTCTATATCAAGTATGGGCAACTTTTGACGTGTTGTGGGCCAAAGTTTAGTGTACAAATACGGGCCGCGTTTAAAAGTAGTGCATTTTAAAGTAGTGTTCATAATTTTTAGCGATAGATATCAGACATGAAATAATACGACAATGTTATTATAATCCAATTTATTAAAATAAGAAAATGAAATAAAAAAAATAGGTACAACATTATAATTAAATCGTTAAATTTGGAATTCTTACAAACTAGGAAAGTTAAATAGCGACAACAAAATCAATGAGACACTAGAGCTTGAATTTGAGAAACTAATCCATCAATGTTTGGATTAATTCCACTGACACAAAGACGTAAAGAATTTTCGAAATTATCGTCAGTCAGCCTTGTGCGATGTTTTGATTTATTAACTTTCATCATTGAAAAGAACCGTTCGCATTTATAAGTACTGGCAAATGCAGAAATCAATCTTCATGCGAATTTTCTAAGCTCCGAAAAATGGTCTCCTTCGAGGTATTTTTTTTAGAAATCGCACAACTCCACGTCTTCAAATTTAGATTTTTGGAGTGACTTTTGTTGAAGCTCTATTAACTCCATTTCCAAGTGTATTGGAGTATTTTGTATATTACTTTTTGTTGGAGTAACAAATAAATTGAAACTGTCTTCCATGTTTTTAAAATCGCAAAATCTGTTCGAAAATTTCTCCGACAGTAACTTAAGTTCTTCAGCATATCGAGCATAAGCAGTATTCTCATACGCAGAGAACGTGGTGAAATGGTATCTGTTACCAGACAACATCTGTGCCTCCCACAAGCGGATTTTGTTCTGAAACGCTTTAAAATTGTTGTACAAATCATATACTAACTGTCCTTGTTTTTGAAGTTTTAAATTTAAATCATTCAAATGGCCCGTAAGGTCGACCACATATCCATTTTGGGTCACTCAATTCAGATAGTGGTTTATCTTTTATTTGCATAAAGTCTGCTATCCCATTTCTAAGCTCGTAAAACCGTTCCAGCATTTTCCCTTTGCTTAGGCGTCTGACTTCATAATAATATATTACGTCCTCATATTCGGCTGATATTTCATCCAAAAACGCCTTGAACTGACGATGGTTAAGCCCTCGGGATCGAATAAAATTGATGGTATTTCCTGCCACATAACATTCTGGAGTCGAATGGACTTAGAACTCAAGTTCTGTTGGTGGATAATACAATGAAGGACTATCAAATCATCTTTTCGCACATTTGATCCAGTTGCTTTTTCATATAAAATTCTGAAATTTTTTTTGGGTAGCTCACTGAGCTTCGCATTAATTAAATTAAGTTAAGTAATTAAATTTTACAGAAATACATAACTGAAATCGCCAACTGATTTGGTACCAGATGCAGCTATTGTTAGTCTAACTGGATATAAGTAAAACCCTACCAAATTGACACATTACCGTGTGTATGTTGTTCAGTACGTATTTTATTAAAATGTACTATTTTGTCCTTAGGACATTTTAGATTAATGAGTAAAATTTGTTTCTCTAATAACATTCCCGTAAGCATCATCTGTGTAGTTTAATTTGTTATTGTATATAGTGCTATCAAGCTTATAAATCGTAGTGTATATTATATTACATTCTCTGCATCAAAATGAATTTTCTCCGCGAATCCTTCTTCAATCTTAAGAATGGATAGCACAACATGTCTTACAAATAACGTTATAATTAGAGCGCCATTCAAATTGCGATATTCCGCTTGAAAAAACAAAAGAGAAAAGTGTAAAGACAATGAAAAGGCTAACAAGATTATTTTTGATCTTAATAACGATTTTAATTTAATTTTTCGAAGGAAGAATACAGCTCAAAGTGGAGTAATTATATCGGAATATACAAACAACGAAGTCGACTTCCTCAAACAAAAGTTTAGAGCGGTTAAATGACCCCGAGGCGATACTTAAAAAGGAGAATTGACTAAGTTGGAACTTCGATTCCGGCGATTTTCCGAAAACCTTCTGCTACGCAAATGCTTGCCTTAGGAGGAGCTTTTATTATCGGATTTATGTCAGATGTTTAGTCTTCGGGATGAAATTTGTGTATGTTATGCATAAGTAAAGCTATCTTACCTTTGTTCGTTGTTGCATTTCCATTTTTAATAATTTACGAAGGCTCGGTGCGATGTTATAAGTAATTCAGGCGACGTTCGAGTCGAAATGCAGTCTAGCGGTGTTGAGTGTACCACAGTGGTTTAAGAACTTGATCAGCTCCGTCGGAAACACTAGCTAAAAGTTATTATATTTCCTAGTCGTACTACCAGATTATAAAACCGAGGTGGATATTTTGTAACCAATTGATACATTATCTATAATTTCATTTTCAATATGAAATTTAATTTTTTATCTTTTATTCTTTGGCCTTTTCTGGGCCTTTAATGCCTTAACTAATTTTTTTTTATGGAACGCTTTAGAATACGAGGGTAAGCTGAAATATTCGGTAATTAACTATGAGATGGCGCTGGGTAAAAGCAATGTTAAACTGCATGTCGTTCTGTTAAGTAGCTTGTTGTGTACAGTCGTTCAAAGCAGAGCTTAAATACACAATACCCGTGGTAAAAGTATTTTTCGCCCAATGAAATTCATGCTGATATGGCAAATGTGTTAGGCGAGGATGATCCTTCTTTTAAGACTGTTTCCAAATGAATGAATGAATTTAAAGAAGGTCGTTCGAGCATAAATGACGATCCCCGTTCTGGACGCCCAAACGCTGCCATTTCTGTAGAAAGTGTGCAGGAAGTTTTGGAATTTGTGCAAGCTGATCGCCGATCAACACTAAAAGACATGGCTAGGGCTACAGGTCTCTCTAGAAAACGGGTGACGTACATTTTAAATGTTAAACTCGACTTGTCTAAGCGTTGTGCAAGGTGAGTGCCACGATTTCTCGCACCACGGCAAAAACTCAAACGCGTCGAATGTTTGACGGTCTCTTTGGAGCGGTTTCGGCAAAATCCAACAGATATGTGACTTGCAATGAAATTCGGATCCACCGGAAAGTAAACAGCAATCAAGCGAGTGGACTAGCGTGGTGTACCGGCTCCAAAGAAGGCTAAAGTTATTCTATCGGCAGGAAAGGTGATGGCTTTCCCTTTCTGGGATGCGAAAGGAACCTTGCTTATGAATTACCTTCCAAAGAGACGAACGAGTACTGGATAAATACTATTCTAAACTTTTGAATCGATTGACGGAAGCTATCGTCGAAAAAAGACCCGAGAGAAAGCAAAAAAACGTCCTTCTCCATCAAGACTATGTTCCAGTTCACAAAAGCGGAATTGTCGAAGCAAAATTGGTCAAATTAAAGCTGGACACGTTGAGCATCCCCCTCATTCAGCAGATTTACCTCCTTCTTGGGTAACGGTTGTTGGGTTCTTCAGTATCGGTAAGGTTTCTACCACTAACGTTTCGCATTCTCAAACATACCTCCCACCCCCAGTTATTCGCGAAACGTCACAGACAGAAACCTTATCGATACAGAAGAACCCGGCAATCGTTGCGACAATATAACTGTTGCTGTAGTTCCGGCTTTTTCAAGTCACGCCATCAAACTCATACACGCTAAATTCTGACAAATGAATACCGCCATCCTAATTTCAAAAGAGGCTGGCGGTATTTGCGTAAAATCAAATTCAATTACGCAAATTGTTTGTAAAACTACGAGCGTAGTTCATTGTATTACATGCACATAGGAAGACAGATGGACTCATTAGTTCTAAAGGATTACGTCAGCTTAGAGAAATTAATTTTCGTAGAGAATCTATTGCTTGTGGAAACTTGTTAAATTCAGTCTTTGCGATTAACTACGACTTCGTAATCTATCTTGCAAGCAGAATCTCCTCTTGTTTCCGCTCCGCTAAACAAGAGCAGGTACGACAAAGAATTAAAGTATATCAAAGATGAAGCGAGGTACAATGGTTTCTGTTCTATGGATGTCGACCGTATTTTAAGGAAGGTCCAATACAAACAACACATCAGAAATTCCACGACCTTGACATCAACAAACACCGGTAATAAGAAATTTATAACTCTTCCTTTTCACCCAACAGTAAAAGGGTTAAGTAAAATTTTCCGACAACTAAATATGAACGTGTCTTTTGTGTCAAAAAACAACTTAAAGAATCTCTTAGGGAATCCCAAAGATAAACCGGAGATGATAAAAAGGTCTGGAATATACCAAATCGCATGCAATGATTGTGAGAAAGTTTATATTGGACAAACAAAAAGGAGTATCGAAACGAGGTTCAAAGAACATATTAGACACTATCGTTTCGACAAACCTGAACTATCAAGCGTAGCAGAGCATATGGTAAAATCCGGACATAAGATTGATTTAAAAAATCTGACACTACTTAAAAACGTGAACTCGTATAGAGAATTAGACGCGTACGAAACGGTATGTATGAAAAAGAACGGAAACTTATTGAACAGAGAACCACCCCCAATTGCACACTCGAGTTTGATGGATTTATTACCATAGGCCCTGTTAAAGATGAGGTTCGCTTTCGGTCCATCCTTTCCCGAAAAAGGCATTAGACCACCGAGTAGATTGTAAATAGTCATATGTTTTAGAAATTTTAGAGCTTGCGCAGAAAATAATTTGCACGTGTGATACAGCTTTTACTTTCAGTCGGTAACACGGTTGATAATGAAAGCCCACGTGCTCTCGAAACGCTGCGTTCCGCATAATTAATAAATTTGTGTGAGTGGAGTTTACTGCTATACCTGTGAATTGTACATCCACACAGTCCTTGCAATCGTCATTTAACAATCACCTGTGTAATAAAATTATTGGGTAGTATAATCCATAATGCACCGTCAATATAGAAACAATAAATCGAGAAATATGTAGCAGCGATGCGACGTGCAGCAGCCCAGAAGAAGTTCCATGCAGGAATGTCTGCAGACAACCTACAAGAATATGGGAAGAAAATGTTGCTAAAAATAACAGAAGAGGAAGATCAAGGCAGACTTGGGACAATGTCATAGTGAAAATTTTGGAAGGAAGAGTAAAACACGGACTGAAGCAGCGGAGTTGGCAAAGGACGGGAAGTAGTTTATAAAGATTTAAAAGAAACATAACTCTCGATGCTATTTATATGGTACATGGGTTATAGGACTATATGCGCACTTACTTGTAAATAACATTTATTACTCGTGACAGTATGGAATGATACGACCAATTTGTTAAAACATTTGAGGCATAAATGCAAATTAACATTAACTTCGAAATCTCAGAAATATTGGTACAAAAGTAAGATCAACTTTTGCAGCAACTACTACTACATATTTATCCTCACTATTAACAACATGTTTACAACGTTCTTGTCAATCTTCTCCGAGGAATTCCCGAAAATTCTTCTTTCACTATTTTACAAACATCTATCTTATAATTTATATTATTGCAGCGACAACTCAATTAGATTTAGATCGGGGTAATACGGTGGAAGTTTCAAAACTGTGTGCCCATTACGTTGCAGAATTTCGTCGATTTTATACGTTATATATTGACCCCCATAGCGTTCGATTACCTGGTATAGTTGTGGCTTCAACATTCTTGTATCAAACGGAATATATTTTAACGCTAACCATTCAACCATTTCATTTTTCTTACTATTACTTATTGTGGCATCAACTGTTTGTGTATTGTAGTACGGCGCATTATCAATTACAACAGCGGAGTTTGTGGGCAAGTTTGGTAAAAGCTTCTGTTCTATCCATCTGGTATAATTTTCTGCATTCATATCCGAATGGTAATCACCAGTTTTACGATGGACTTAAAAATCAATAGGGATAAAACCCATGTTGCCTCTTGAACACTATTATTAGTGCGGGTCCTTTGGATATGTTCTTGGAAAGTCCTTTTGGACTTTCATCGCTCTGCATGTTGGAAGACGTATGACTACTGTGAGTGTGAGTCTCATCTATGTATACAATGGATCAATTTGTCTCACTAAAATCTTTAATCTTTTGCCAGTAATCAATTCTAAATGCTCGTATATCTAATAGCCCTATTCTGTGTACATCGAAATTTCAATCCCAAATCCTTTAGAATTCCTCTGTATTCTCCATTCTAATTCATCGTGCATATTTTGGCATAGACCTGAAACTATAACTCGTTGCCTTGTCTGTTCTATGAAAATCGTAGATCATCTCTTGGATTATTCTCTGACACCCCTTGGATTTGTTTGTTTTTCATCGATATTTGATGCTGTATATCTCTCTTCAATAAGTTTTTCTATTGCTCCGACACACCAGTGTAGCTTCAAGAACACATTGTTTTTATTTCACTTGTTGGCACCGATGGACTTTTATGTTTATAAAAATAATTGTAAACATTAAAAACTACTTCTCGCATTTGAGCGCGTATCACTTTATGATCCCCTAGCAAAGACATTATGATCCGCCACTGACAAATACGCTCAATACTTATTTCAGTAAGTGGGCATGCACTCTTTTAAAAACGACTACAGCGCATCCCCACCGGCTGCCATCTAATTTGGCCTTTACAGCAACATCAACTATTGCGGTAATTATCTCCTTGGATCGAGAGTATATGGCATTCATGCAAAGTTATTAGGAAATTAATTTCATCTTTCAATTTTCAGTTGGATATTTCACGCACCAACGCTCTGTTAGGTATTAGTTTGTAGACCGATTGTGCTTATTCCTTTCGACATTACCATTTAAACGAAGTAAAGTGCATGAATCTTATAAGTAACGTTCCCTATTTAAAATTTTTACGCTGAATCTCGTCGCGAATGCAAATTTTCCATAATTTCAAGCGACAGGAAACACAATCCGCAACTAGCATCAACTCTTCAAGCACGAGGTTGCAATACAACTTCCAACAGGAGCGAAAGAAACGGATTAAAACTTCGGTAGACTGATTCCCGTACCTTACCGCATATAAGCAGGTACCCCTATTTTTCACGTATCCACCCGCTCCTGCGGGACCGGAATGAAAGGACGAAGGGAAGAAAGAAGGTACACATAGCGAAAAAGAGGAGGAAAAAAAGACCTCGCTTTCCATAAAACTTTCTCGAATATAAATGATTGCAAATGAATCTTGCCATATATAAGCCACTAGAATGGGTTTGCATTCCTCAAGAATACAACGCCGATAGACGAGAATGATTTCCAGGTTCGCGCCGTTGCTAGCCGCCTTTCCCCTCTACCCGAATCGCTGAGCAAATCGTAGAGCGAAACATTTTCTCATTCTACGTCCCATTCAATGCAAAATATAGCCTATCAACGTGAACGGGTCGTTATTGATAAACCGGCTGAAAGGACAATCGAGGGAATGGTCTTGTAATTATTTCGTTCTTTGTGTACCAATTTAGAACTCATTAAGGAAACAATTGCGATGCAGTTTGTTGCCGATAAGCAACATAAATCGTCTTCTAAATTTCCGAGCGCTTAAAATTACAAATAGGTATCCTACGTATTATTTGTTGTGTTTTTATGCTTCCTTTTATTATTATTGCAAGGTAAATGGCATACAAATATGTACCAATGGCTTCTTTACCCTTGCAATAGTAATGACAATATAATAATGATAATCTTTATTATACAACAGATACACTCAGCAGAATTTCTATAGCTCCCATATCAACTTTCGAATAGAATATTTGGTTTTCTTAATATTCGGCAAATTATACATCGAAGTTAAAACTAAACTAAAAAGAAACACAAATGCAAGAGAAAATAACATTAAGAAAATTATTACACTTTATACAGAGAAAATTTACAATAACGTAATGTTTCGTTGTAGTTCAATACTGATTTCGATGCACAACTTTCCGAATTTATTAAGAAAACCAAATACTCTGTTCAAAAGTTCATGTGGAACTGTAGAAATTTCGCTTAGTGTAATATATCCAATTATAGTTTTCTCATTAATTAGCAACAACTATTAATCTGCACTTATAAATGATGTCAGTTTATAGTTAAATAACACATGGGCTGAAAAGTCCCGGGCCTAACACATAGATGACGCTAGTCTTATTACAGTCACCTTTCTCTCAGTTAGTACTAACCTTCAAAAGACAGCTGTTAAAATTTCATGATATTCTATTCATCAGTTTGTGAGTTATTGTGCTAAGAGTCACGACACTTTTGTTATTTTCAAAACAATGGATCAAAAACAATTTCGTGTTTTAATTTTACATTGCTTCTTGATGGGAAAAAATACCGTTCAAGCGAAGCAATGGCTTGAAAAGTATTATGGGGACTCCGCTCCATCAGAAACAACAATAAAACGTTGGTTTGCTGACTTCAAACGTGGTCGTAGAGACACCGATGATGCAGAACGCAGTGGACGTCCAAATGAGGCGGTAACACCAGAAAACATCAAAAACATCCACAAAATCGTTTTGAATGATCGAAAAGTGAAGTTGCGTGAGTTAGCTGACATCGTAAAGATATGAAAAGAACGTATTGGCGTTATATTGCATGAGCATTTGACTATGAGAAAGCTGTGTTCAAAGTGGGTGCCGCTTTTGCTCACTGTTGACCAACAACAAGAACGTGTTGATGATTCTGAGCAGTGTTTGGTCATGTTTAAACGTAACAAACCGGAATTTTTGCGTCGATATGTGACAATGGATGAAACACGGATCCATCACTTCACTCCGGAATCAGAACGATCGTCATTTGAGTAGACAGCAACTGGTGAACCTCGTCCAAAGCACCCGAAAGCACAACAATCGGCTGGAAAGGTTATGGCCTCGGTATTTTGGGATGTGCGTGGTGTAATATTCATCGACTATCTTGAGAAAGGAAATACCATCAACAGTGAATATTATGTAGCGTTATTGGAGGGTTTGAAGGCCGAAATTGCAAAGAAACGACCGCATATGGCAAAGAAAAAAATTGTTTCATCAAGACGACGCACCGTGTCACAAGTCAATCAAAACAATGGCGAAGCTACATGAATTGAACTTCGATTTGCTCCCACATCCACCGTATTCGCCAGATTTGGCTGCCAGCGACTACTGGCTGTTCGCAGACCTCAAAGAAATGCTCGCCGGTAAGAAATTTCGCACGAATGAAGAGGTTATGCGTGAAACTCACGCCTATTTTGAGGCAAAAGATAAATCGTTCTACAAAAGTGGTATTGAAATGTTAGAGCGGCGCTGGAATGATTGCGTTGCTGTTGCGTTGTGATTACGTTGGTGAATGAAGCAAATTTTGAACCAAAAAAACCGTGTTTTCTTTGTTAGGCCCGGGACTTTTCAGCCCATGTGTTAATTCCGTGAGCAATTCTAACTAGGGGTTCTGGTACGGTCATTAGAAGACCGCACGTGTAATATAATGATCCTGTCGTAATAAATAAATAATATGGTGCAAGGGGGTATTGGTAGAAGTGGGTATTAGTTGAAAAATATCAGAATCTGGTTCGGTGTGAATACGACTGAATTATTCGAAGCAGCACCAAACAAGGTTTAAATAGCATGCGTGGTAGCCAATATCCGAAACGCGTACGAACTAGTAGAAGAAGAAGAAATGCAAGTGAAGATTATAGAATTCAGATTTAGCAGCTATTGTTCTTGTAAACAGTGAATATCGTTAATAAAACTATTCAGAATCTCAAATCCACACAATGACTGAATCTTGACCGAAGTAACAGAGATTCGAAAAATAAAAATAAAAAACCCCACCAATGCCGTGTTTTCCTTGTCGATTCCGAAAACATTTCAGGTCGTCGTCGTAACTAACTGTCAACTGTAATGTTAAAAAATGCCAAGATACTGTCTGATTAGTAAATAGCAAACGAATAGGACGAAGGAAAGTAACGACACCAGCAGACGAATTTCGAAGGATTATGACGTATGACGGACTAGACAAGAGGACCTCAAGTTGAATGAGTGCATTTCTTCGTAACAAAAATTTAATAAATTATATTATTGAATAAATATTATCAATGTTATTGTTTGAGGAGTATTTTCTTAATTACAACAATTCAATTTCTTTTTCAGATAGCGTTTCCTTTATTTATGGATTATTTCTTAGGGCTAAGCAAATAGTTTTGAGTGGAAGTAAACAATAATAAGCATTCATATATGCTTTCGAAGTAAGCTTTATGCCTGCAATAGCCGATGGAAGTCGAACTGCCTGCGGCATCACAGGGGAAATAGTCTTTATATTTCCTCGGTCATTGGGGGAAGACATTAATTCTGACCATCACTGTACATTATTGTCCATACATTTATATGGGGACGACTATAGAAATATACAGTGTTAAACTTTCTTCGTGCTATGTCAAATATCTATTAATAAATATTACTACAAACCAACTCAATATCTTAATTCAAATGGAAAAGAACGTCAATTTCATAGTCGTCCCCGTAAATATGGAAGGTAGTGCATTTGTAAGTAAAAATTAAGTTTATCAAAGCCTTATTGCTTAGTTTTCTCGCTGAGGTACTGAAGTATTTCGATTGCTTCTTCTTGTACTCTCTTGTTATACTCCTGCTAAACATCATTTGCATTATCTTCCTCTTTTGTTCTGTTTTTACATTTACCAGCTCATTTTACTTTCATTTGTCAATTACCACATACTCATTTTAAACTGAATGACGAGATAGATGTCATCTGTTGATGTGAGAATCTGCTTCTTATAAAAGAAAAGGAAAGCATTCCCTGTAATCTCTAATAATACATACAATAAATATAACTTCAAACTTTGATTTACAAAAAAAGGGACTCATAATTGTAGACATTTTCCTTACGATATCCTTGCCGCAACGCTACGACGCCTCTACCCTGTAAATGGCGCAAACGTCCTTACTTGTCTTTGGCGTTGGGATTTTACGGGTTTCGCCGTTACGCCGCTGTAAAAGAAAGCTGTAAACCGCGGCGAAATGAGAAATAAATGCAATTGCCGAGAATAGGGAATCCTAGTTGACTTTTTAAGAAGTTATGTGCGTCACGAATGGTAATAAGAAAAATATGAAATTGTCGGCGAATTTGCAGAGACGTATTTTTCGGATTGTTTCGTGCGAAATATTCCCCGCTGGCTTCTAGGGCCTTAGGAGTTCAGCGTGTAGCGTTTCCATTGTCTCGGCGGTATATATCTGACGTAGATGAACGTTCCCGAGCACTTTAAATAACATCAGCGCGATGACACAACAATTTGACGAGGAATAGAACGGTTTCGGTGGAAAAGAATTTCTCGGCATGCGAATGTCAGTTTTTCACCTTAATCGTGCCGAGGTTCACCTATATTGAAGGAAAAACACAGCGATTCGTGTGATAGACACTAATGTTTAAAGCAATATATTTTCGAAAGCGCGCAAAGCTTCTAGCTGAAAAAATAACACTGAGAAAAGAATTTGTATAGGTTGCTTTGTAATAGACGACATTCATCTGAAATCTAATGTTGATAGTATATATTCATAGGATCCCCATTTTGTTAGACGTATATGATAATGCAATGCATTTTATTCAGATAAATACATAAATTGACGAATTTGCGTCATAATTCATGCGTAATAATCCTATCTAATGAAATGAAGTTTGGCCATGCAAAATTAATATGTTGCCGTTTAGAAACAATATTATCGGATGGAACTGGCAAACTTCCAGTTTGTGAGTATACGATAAAAGTGTTCATAAATTTTGACGTTCGAATCTCATTTCATAAGCGCTTGTATGACATTAACTCTTGAATATAACACATGGGCTGAAAAGTCCTGGGCCTAACAAAGAAAACACGTTTTTTTTTGGTTCAAAATTAGCTTTATTCATCAACGTAATCTCCATCAAGAGCAACGCAATCATTCCAGCGCCGCTCTAACATTTCAATACCACGTTTGTAGAACGATTTATCTTTTGCCTCGAAATAGGCCTCAGTTTCAGCGATAACCTCTTCATTCGTGCGAAATTTCTTACCGGCGAGCATTTTTTTGAGGTCTGCGAACGGCCAGTAGTCGCTGGGAGCCAAATCTGGCGAATACGGTGGATGTGGGAGCAATTCGAAGTTCAATTCATGTAGTTTTGCCATTGTTTTGATTGACTTGTGACACCGTGTGTTGTTTTAATGAAACAAATTTTTTCTCTTTGCCATATGCGGTCGTTTCTTTGCAATTTCGCCCTTCAAACGCTCCAATAATGCTATATAATATTCACTGTTGATAGTATTTCCTTTCTCAAGGTAGTCGATGAATATTACACCACGCATATCCCAAAATACCGAGGCCATAACCTTTCCAGCCGATTGTTGTGCGTTCGGGCGCTTTGGACGAGGTTCACCAGTTGCTGTCCACTCAGATGACGATCGTTTTGATTCCGGAGTGAAATGATGGTTCCATGTTTCATCCATTGTCACATATCGACGCAAAAATTGCGGTTTGTTACGTTTAAACATGGCCAAACACCGCTCAGAATCATCAACACGTTCTTGTTTTTGGTCAACAGTGAGCAAAAGCGGCACCCACTTTGAACAGAGCTTTCTCATAGTCAAATGCTCATACAATATAAAGCCAATCCGTTCTTTTGATATCCTTACGATATCAGCTAACTCACGCAACTTCACTTTTCGATCATTCAAAACGATTTAGTGGATTTTTTTTATGTGTTCTGGTGTTACCGCCTCATTTGAACGTCCATTGCGTTCTGCGTCATCGGTGTCTCTACGACCACGTTTGAAGTCAGCAAACCAACGTTTTATTGTTGTTTCTGATGGAGCGGAGTCCCCGTAACACTTTTCAAGCCATTGCTTCGCTTGAACGGTATTTTTTCCCATCAAGAAGCAGTGTAAAATTAAAACACGAAATTGTTTTTGATCCATTGTTTTGAAAATAACAAAAGTAGCGTGACTCTTAGCACAATAACTCACAAACTAATGAATAGAATATCATGACATTTTAACAGCTGTCTTTTGAAGATTAGTACTAACTGAGAGAAAGGTGACTGCAATAAAACTAGCGTCATCTATGTGTTAGGCCCAGCACTTTTCAGCCCATGTGTTATATAGCGCTCAACTCTTTTGAATGGATGTTTGATTTTGTATAGAACACTGTAAATACACTACTGTCCATAAGTATTTGATCAACTATGTTTTGTTTTTAATTTCGAAGTATATTGATATTATTTAATGGTACTTAGTTAACATTTAAGCCATACATACACACACTGCCCAGAATCATCAACGCGTTCTTGTTTTTGGTCAACAGTGAGCAAACGCGGCACCCACTTTGAACAGAGCTTTCTCATAGTCAAATGCTCATGCAATATAAAGCCAATACGTTCTCTTGATATCTTTACGATGTCAGCTAACTCACGCAACTTCACTTTTCGATCATTCAAAACGATTTTGTGGATTTTTTATGTTTTCTGGTGTTACCGCCTCATTTAGACCGTCCACTGCGTTCTGCATCATCGGTGTCTCTACGACCACGTTTGAAGTCAGCAAACCAACGTTTTATTGTTGTTTATGATGGAGCGGAGTCCCCATAACACTTGTATACAACAATTAATAATTCTAAGGATTGCAATTATTTGCAAAGTCAACTCGATATGTTCCACAAACTAACAGTTAATGTAAACAAATGCAAAATTGTCACCTACACTCGTAAGACGACTCCAATTATATGTACCTATCGCTTGGCTGGATCTTCTTTACCTAGAGAGACCTCTATGAGAGACTTGGGCGTCGTCTTTGACTCAGGACTGACCTTTATGGAGCATATATCCAGTATTTGTACATCAGCGTTGAGTATGTTAGGATTCATTATACGTGTTATACGACCATTTACTTCTATAACAGCCATTCTTCCTCTTTATTTCGCTTTTGTTCGGTCTCGACTGGAGTATGCGTCCTTGGTATGGTCACCTATGTACATCTATCAGATACATCTGCTAGAGCAGATTCAGAGAAGGTGTTTGAAGTTCTTGTACTTTAAAAAAAATAATACTTACCCTTACAAGGATTTAGCCACAGTCCTCTGCAGAGGCATTTAATATTGATTCATTAGAACTACGTCGAAAACAGAGCTATTATTCTCCTTATACAAATTTTAAGGTGTTGGTGTTTAATGTGATTTTGCTTTCGTGAACCTGTTTATGTATTGTTTGCAATTATTTTAGTTTTATAGTCCTTTTCCAGTATCCTTGGCCTGAGGATGTGCAAACTTGTACGAAACCGGTAACTTTTATGTCATAAAATTTTTGTTGTTTTTAAACTTTGGCAACTTATGGCAAACTCATTCCTACTTTTTCGTCCACTACGTTAAATTAAACACTAAAATCCAAATGCGTGCATACAACATAAATAGAATTCGCTTGAGGGTGTCAAATTCATATGAACATGACTGTAATTCCGTTTCGCATTAGAAAGCTATTCAGCTAATTAATTGCTTACATTATTACACAAATTTTATCGGGAATTTTAAATCGCCGGTATAGCAGAGTATGTCCGCAATGTCGTTTCTTTTTCGACAAGGTAACCAGCGCAGCGTTACCTGCAGATACGTGTTGGTAAATGTGTGCGACGGTGCAGAACGAGATATGTAAATATAATCGGAGGCATTGGACCATATTTAAATATTATTTGAATTTATCGCCTAACTAGAAACTATTTACCATAATAATTATAATTATCGCGACATCTAACAAAAACTGTTCATTTTATCTGATCCGCCACTTTGAATGTAGAATGTCTGGATTATACGCGGCAGTTATATTATAAGAAATAGAAGTGGCTATTCATTAAAGCAAAATTCGATTTCATTTTGTAAATATATTTGCGTATGTGTATGTATGGCTTAAATGTTAATTAAGTACCATTAAATAATATCAATATACTTCGAAATTAAAAACAAAACATAGTTGGTCAAATACTTATGGACAGTAATGTATTTACAGTGTTCTCTACAAAATCAAACATCCATTCAAAAGAGTTGAGCGCTATACAACACATGGGCTGAAAAGTCCCGGGCCTAACACATAGATGACGCTAGTTTTATTGCAGTCACCTTTCTCTCAGTTAGTACTAATATTCAGAAGACAGCTGTTAAAATTTCATGATATTCTATTCATTAGTTTGCGAGTTATTGTGCTAAGAGTCACGCTACTTTTGTTATTTTCAAAACAATGGATCAAAAACAATTTTGTGTTTTAATTTTACACTGCTTCTTGATGGGAAAAAATACCGTTCAAGCGAAGCAATGGCTTGAAAAGTGTTACGGGGATTCCGCTCCATCAGAAATAACAATAAAACGTTGGTTTGCTGACTTCAAACGTGGTCGTAGAGACACCGATGATGCAGAACGCAGTGGACGTCCAAATGAGGCGGTAACACCAGAAAACATCAAAAGAATCCACAAAATCGTTTTGAATGACAGAAAAGTGAAGTTGGGTGAGTTAGCTGACATCGTAAAGATATCAAGAGAACATATTGGCTTTATATTGCATGAGCATTTGACTATGAGAAAGCTCTGTTCAAAGTGGGTGCCGCGTTTGTTCACTGTTGACCAAAAACAAGAACGTGTTGATGATTCTGAGCAGTGTTTGGCCATGTTTAAACGTAACAAACCGGAATTTTTGCGTCGATATGTGACAATGGATGAAACATGGATCCATCACTTCACTCCTGAATCAAAACGATCGTCATCTGAGTGGACAGCAACTGGTGAACCTCGTCCAAAGCGCCAGAAAGCACAACAATCGGCTGGAAAAGTTATGGTCTCGGTATTTTGGGATGTGCGTGGTGTAATATTCATCGACTATCCTGAGAAAGGAAATACCATCAACAGTGAATATTATATAGCGTTATTGGAGCGTTTGAAGGCCGAAATTGCAAAGAAACGACTGCATATGGCAAGGAAAAAAAATTTGTTTCATCAAGACAACGCACCGTGTCACAAGTCAATCAAAACAATGGCAAAACTACATGAATTGAACTTCGAATTGCTCCCACATCCACCGTATTCGCCAGATTTGGCTCCCAGCGACTACTGGCTGTTCGCAGACCTCAAAAAAATGCTCGCCGAAATTTCGCACGAATCAAGAGGTTATCGCTGAAACTGAGGCCTATTTTGAGGCAAGAGATAAATCGTTCTACAAAAGTGGTATTGAAATGTTAGAGCGGCGCTGGAATGATTGCGTTGCTCTTGATGGAGATTACGTTGATGAATAAAGCTAATTTTGAACCAAAAAAACCGTATTTTCTTTGTTAGGCCCGGGACTTTTCAGCCCATGTGTTATACGTCAAAATATTTTTTGCAGTGTAAGTACTTTATTTTGAGTAGCTTTCGCTTTTAAAAATGTTTCAACTGAATTAAATACAGCTACCGGCACGATATTGTCATTCAGTCAATCTTTATTAATAATCTGCATGGTTACCTTATTTTTTTCTAGTTTTACGAATCGAGTTAGCATTATATCTTTAAACGTGTTTGCTGTGTTTAGTACTGTTTACGTTGATTTTCCTTTTAGAAATTTTCCTAAAATTTCTTCTGATTTTGAAACTCTATATAACACTGAAAACCAGAGTAATTTAAATTATGAAAAGGTTCTTTTCTTCTCGAAAAAAAAACATTTCTCTCAAATACCTCTAATTACATTCGCAGACGCCGCACAACGTGACACTAAAATAAACGCTTATTTGTTGAACGTTATTAAGGTCTCTTAATAATTTTACCTTTAAATTTTGACGTATAATTTCGTCGAGACACTTACTGAAAACCGCGCTGCGATTGCTTCTTGGCATTTCGCTTCAGAACGACGGATTAATATTCACGGGAGTTTTTGTTTCTTATTAAAGGAGGAAGGGCGGTGGTGAAATTTTTTTTTCTTCTCCCGCTTCTTAAATGAGTGTAGTGCTCCGGATCTCCTTAATGGGGTACAAAGGGCAACGGAAGAATTAGCAATTACATTCCAAATTTAATTTTCAAGGGATTCGGTAGCCAGAACTTGAAATATTCATAACGGTTCGCGGTAGTACGGCCTAATTTTTTATGGGCCATTGTTAAAACTTCTAATTTTAAAGAACAGACGGTGTAGCGAATAATATAAACTAGAACGCGACTCGGACGGGTGGGGGTTTATTAATCATTCATAATGCGAATTTCGGTACGTAGGGAGAGGAAAAGTATGTCCCAGAGTACGTGTCCGAGTAATTAAAACGTTAGTTCGCAGGTCAGAGTGATTTATATAACGCATTTATGCGTTAGGGGTTCATAAATCCGAGACGTTATGAGGTTGAGGTTTATCGAAAACTACGTGAAGTTATGAGAATACCAGTGGAAATGTAACAAAATTGGAGAAACTTGGGGAGAACAAATTTCGTTACGAAATTGCCTAATTGTATATAAATAAAGTAAAGAAAGGAACAACTGTGGAGCAAATTACATAATTAGAGATACTGCATGCTGAAGTGAAATTTACCCTACAACTCCTCCCTGTAGCTTTTTACACGAGCAAGGTTATGGCCGTAGTTTTTGCAAATTAGAAGGAGTTTCCCTTGGTGAATATTTACCGCGTAAGCATACCATTTCCTTTTTAATTTAATTAGTTCGTGGAAATTAAAAACCAACAAAAGTTAAATTAAAAATAATTTAATTAGTAATACACATGGCATTGATATTATCTGTCTAGATATCTAGGACATATTTGTAGCCATTACTACATAAGGTTATCCCTTAAAGAATTTAGGATTCCGGGTTGAAACCGCGTCGTAGTTGCAGTTCCATTGAGCTTCTTCTAAACTCCTGCATGTCGTAACGCTGTAGTGCTCTCCCATTTCACAGCAGCCTAGAGGAAGCTCCATGCAACTGAGAGGACACGATGCGATTTCAACCAGAAAACCTAAATCCTTTAAAAGAAAGCAAATACCGCGGAAGCTTACAACAACAAATACATGAATTCTTTAAAACGTGCAAACTGTCGCGTTTGCTTATCGAAATCAAAATGAAATAAAAATGCTAAATGTGTTGCTACTACTTTACTATACATCCGCCATGATACAACGTCACACGGAGAATGCCATTCTTACATTTGCTACATCCCTATTATACATACATAAATGCGCATGGGCAAACAGTTCCAGAATTTAAAAATATGTAATCTTAACATAGCATTTAAAATGTATCGATCTAAATGACCATGTAAGTAGCCAGTTGTTCATAGGGATTCCGTGGGGTAAATGGAAAGCGCAACTGTCTAGCGAACAAGAGCTGAAGGTTCAAATCCTGCCGGAAACAGTGAAATTTTTAATTTCACAAAATTAATTATATTCCTAACGTAACCTTGGTAATACAAAAAAAAATATTTATATGTATTCATGCAATTAAGTCACTATCTTCACTTGATGCATTTTTTTACAAACTAGAAGTTAGAATTTTGAAAATGCTTTATTTAGGATTCGAAAAAGCGAAATGTTACGGTCTGAAGTATACTACCTGGTAATAGGGAATATCTTGGATTTTATAATTAATTAAGGGTATAATAAGTAACATTAACCGAACTGCCGACTATAACGTTAAAAAATGTCAAGATGCTAACTCATTATTAAATAGCAAACAAACACGATAACGAAAAGTAACGACACCACTATAATCACGTCGAAAAATTATGACGAATGAATAAATAGAAGATCGAGAAAGGCATTTCTACGAAGCAAAGATTTAATGCTTTTGTCTCGAATAAATTATATTATTAAAATATAGAAAAAACAAAAGAAACTCACAGCGAGTCAACATTTCTTTAAATACATTATTGAATACATATTACTAACTTCATTCCTTTAAGTATTTTATCAAATACAACGCTACAGTTTCTTTTTCAGATAGCACTTCCTTTAGTTATGCATTATTTCTTAGGGTGGGCAAGTAATTTTGGTCGGTAGTGTATGTAAACGATAATAAGCTTTTATATCTGCTCTCTGAATAATATTTGTACCTGTTATTGTTGTAACAACCTATAGAAGTTTCTCCGTCATAAGGGAAGACATTAAGTAAGACCACCACTGTACATAGAAAAATAACGTGACGTAAGTATCATACGTTACAAATTTAAATAAAGGCACCTTCAAAATATTTGTTAGCAGTCCAACACATAGTAAAAACTATGACCTACAATAGCAGACCTGTGCGAGCTGTAGGAATTAGAAAAGTTAAAACATATCTAATGCAAGACGTGGTATATCAGTTGATATTACTGATGGTAGAAATTCACATTATTCTATTTTGTTTTGAAGGATGTTGTATAAAAAAATAGTACTATGTTCATCGTATTGTCGAAGTAGATACTGTATTCCACTACCTTATAGTAGTACATTCTGGTAAGTATCCTTATAAGTAGGATTCCATGTAACATTCTTTAAGAGAATGACCTACACTAAACACTTTCACTGCACCATAACTCGCAAACATCAAAAGTTGAGCAGTTGAAAGTCGAATTTTTTTTAGCGTATCCAGCAATACCTTCACTAGTGCACTTTCCTAATCTTTTGCTTGCTATTATAATTGCAAATGTTGCTTTAAGAGGATCTAGAATACGCATTCTAATATTCAAAATAGAATGTTCTTTTCGATCTGTCGTTTCGTCGACACATAGCCACGATTGTTTATCTTTTACTGCAGGTTTGCACGTGTTTCCGATGCCATTACGTACAGTTGGCATTTGGTTCTGTAATGCTCAATACGATCCTGGTCTATTGAAAGATGTCCCAACTCTAAACATCATACTTTGAAAAGATTGAGATTGAAATGAGAGCTTGCGCAGTGTTCGACATATGTAGTGTATGTAATTCTGTGCTGTGCTCTCCTTAGCCCATAGTGCAACTTCATAATTTAGATGCACGTAACGATAACCGTAGTATACAATTTGCAAGGTATGCAGAGCTACTAAATCGCGTATCAAACTACAACAGAGGCTTTTTATTTTTCTATTACTGGAAGAGCAACATATAATTTATCATCTTATATAGCCGCAGTATTAGTACCATGTCCTTTATAGGATTGCTGCTGTATAATGTCAATTGTGATATTTCAAATAATACTAACTCCACTTTGCCGCATTGCTCAGCAAACCAAGCGAACCAAATCATATTATCATTACTGCGAATTACTGCGGTTTGTTTTCTGCTTAGTAAATGTGAACATATCCAAGGAAATATAAGGTAATATAAACAAGCTTGCACTACCAACATACAAATTGTCCAAATGGCTAGTTAATGAATATAAGAACTTGCCCCATAAAGTAGATAACCTATGTGTAGAAAACTCCGTAGATTTTGTAAATAAAATTGAAAAGACTGAATTAAAAGATGGGGAAATCCTTGTATCATTCGACGTTTGTTCACTTTTCCCAAGCGCACCAATTCCAGAAACTCTGGAGTATTTGGTTGAATTTTTGAAATTAAATAACGTAGGTGAGGTGAAAACCGCGGAATATAAAAGGTTAACAAAATTATGCATGTCACAAAATTGCTTTCAAATAGGCGGAAAATGGTTCGAACAGGTGGAAGATACGGCGATGGGTAATCCTTTATCTCCTTTTATTGCGAACCTTTTTATGAGCAAATTTGAAACGGACATGAAAAAAGAAACCAAATATTTCCCGAGAACTTGGCTTAGGTTTCGCGCTGTTTGATACCAACAAAGGAAACATACAAGATTTTCTAGCAGAACTGAACTCAAAATTTACCACGATCAAGTTTACTATTGAGGAAGAAGTGAACAATCGCCCTCCATTTCTAGATACCCTAGTCATACGCAACAACAATAAATTAGACATAGACATCTACAGAAAAGAAACTAATTCCAACAGATTCATCACGGTTGATTCGCACCATTGCGAACAATAAAAAATGTCCGCGATTAGTTTTCTGGTCAATAGACTCGTCAGATTTCCGCTAAACAAGAGCAGGTACGACAAAGAATTAAAGTATATCAAAGATGTAGCGAGGTACAATGGTTTCTCTTTTATGGATGTCGACCGTATTTTAAGGAAGGTCCAATACAAACAACACATCAGAAATTCCACGACCTTAGCATCAACAAACACCGGTAATAAGAAATTTATAACTCTTCCTTTTCACCAACAGTGAAAAGATTAAGTAAAATTTTCCGACAACTAAATATGAACGTGTGTTTTGTGTCAAAAAACAACTTAAAGAATCTTTTAGGGAATCCGAAAGATAAACCGGATGATAAAAAGGTCTGGAATATACCAAATCGCATGCAATGATTGTGAGAAAGTTTATATTGGACAAAGAAAAAGGAGTACCGAAACGAGGTTCGAAGAACATATTAGACACTATCGTTTCGACAAACCAGAACTATCAAGCGTAGCAGAGCATATGGTAAAATCCGGACATAAGATTGATTTAAAAAATCTGACACTACTTAAAAACGTGAACTCGTATAGAGAATTAGACGCGTACGAAACGGTATATATGAAAAAGAACGGAAACTTATTGAACAGAGAACCACCCCCAATTGCACACTCGAGTTTGATGGATTTATTACCATAGGCCCTGTTAAAGATACGGTTCGCTTTCGGTCCATCCTTTCCCGTAAAAGGCATTAGACCACCTAGTAGATTGTAAATAGTCATATGTTTTAGAGCCTGCATAGAAAATAATTTGCATGTGTGATACAGTTTTTACTTTCAGTTTCGCATAGTTAATAAATTTGTGGAGTTTACTGCTATACCTGTGAATTGTACATCCACACACTCCTTGCAATCGTCATTTGCACTACGTACAATTCAATAATGTAGACAGTCCCGATATTGTTTGCACAATTATCGATGTTAGTTTATGGAATGACGATAAAGAGATGAATGATGCACATGAAGAGCAAGATGGGGTTAGTGAAGATGAGGACCCTCCGATTGAAATAAAAAATACAGTGAGTGACGCGCAAGCTACAGGATTTTCGGTAATGTGAACAGTGCTTGGGTGATATCGTTCACATAATCGAGCGTCTACCGTATTTCCAATTTCGTAATGTTCGAGCTTCATCTTCTGAACACTAGTTCTGTCTCTTCAAGACTCTAATGTCTACCCGAAATCAGTGGAATGAAATTCCATATTCACAACAGCTCTATCAAATAGAGCGTTAGACTAAAAGTAAACACTGCCGAAGTTAGTATGGTGTTAAGAACGTAGGTTGGATTCCATAACGTACACATTCTCCAGACGTTATTTCAATGGAAATGCACACGATTACACCAAAGTATTATTAAAGTAAACAAAAACAACTGAATTACGGCGGTAATAGCTATACAGAACCAGGATAAATATTATTCTAGATTCAATTGCATGTATTTCCAAATTCTCATGTATTATGCATGCCGGGTGCTTTACCGCGCAGCAGTTCAACGTAACAAACGAAACCGAGAGCGAGACGAGACGATCTTTATTCGGTTAGGTGAAACGAGGACGTCGAACGAATGGGAACAGGTCTGCTGGAAGTGGGTGATCCTCTCTTTTCGATGGCTCGAACTGGCTGAAATTGCGTCTCTACATTATATGACGACCTTAAATTCGTCTCGAAAGCCGAGAAGGTGCAATGGTAATGCGTCTTGCTGATCCCTCTCCCCATCGCGCAGGCAAATATAAAACAAATGAACGGGCGTTTACAATTTTTGCTCTCTCGCTGCTCGAGAATGGCGTATATCGAACTGTATCGTAAAAACGTCGCGGCGGAAAGATAGATGTATGTATTCGGAATAGCGTACAGAATTTCCACGCGTAAAATGAGGGAATGACGCCAACAATAAAAAAGGTTTCACTTATTGGACGAAGATGGAGTGGTTTCGAAACGTATCGAAATACCGAGATGTAATTAGATATTAAACTAGCAGCAATAACACTTGCTGATTGTTTAAAGTTTTAAAGAAAAGTTATGGATGTCTTTTTATTACAGAAAGTAGTAAATTGTTACACAAGATGCAGGCTAATTTCTGTGAAAACTATCTTAAGATATTGAAAATGGAAGTACAGTAAAACTCGCTTATAACGTACTCGTCGGGGACCATACTAAATAGTACCTCAGAATGTAGAAGTATAGTATAAAAGAATATAACCAAAGATTATGTACAAGGGAAGGTCCAGAAGTTCGTGGAATGAAAGGGTTTTAAATAAAATAAAACAATAAATCTATTTTTCCTTTTCAATATAATCACCCTTAAGCACAATACATTTATTAGATCTAAACCATCATAAAAATATTTTTTATCTTTCGCCTCAAAATGGGCCAAAATTGCCTCCTTTACCTCTGTCGTCGGAAAACTCTCTTCCACGTAAGTCTTTTTTTAAATTGGGGAACAAATAAAAATCACTAGGTGCCAGGTCTGGACTGTAAGGTGGATGGACTATCGATTGAAAGCCATGCTTCTGCAGAGCAGCCATTGCAACTTTGCTCTTGTGAACCGCCGCATTGTCTTGCAAGAGCAACACACCCAATTTTCCTCGACGTTTTTCTTTGATAGCCTCCTTTAATTTTTCTAATATCCCTGTGTAATATTCTCCGGTTGTGCTCCTACCTTTTTCTTTGTAATCGATCAATAATATCCCCTCACAATCCCAAAAAACAGTAGCCATCAACTTTCCAGCCGATTCTGACACTTTGAATTTCTTTGGCGGTGGTGTCCTCTTTTTATGCCATTGCATGGACTCCTGTTTGGACTCAGGCTCAAAGTGATGGACCCATGTTTCATCTCCGGTAACAATCCGCTCCAAAATTTGTACAGGTTTATCTCCACACGGCTCCAAAAATTGTTTGGACGCACAGACGTGCTGCTGTTTCTGCATTCCCGGTACCCATCTTGCATTAACTTTTGTCATACACAGGTGGTCATGTGGGATACGCAAAATGGTGGTATCTGATACTCCAATTAATGCAGATAATTGTTTTTTCTTCAAACGGGCATCTTGCAGTAGAAATTTTTGCACTCTTTCGACGATGTCTGATGTGGTGGCCGTCCTGAGCGGGGGTCGTGTTCAATCGACTCCCGACCATGCCACTTATAAAAAACCATAACACTCAAAGGCAAATTATCGTCATCGATGTTATCATTATATTTGGCAAGCCATCGAGACAATGGTAGATGGTCGTCTTCATTAAAATAAATTTTCCAGGCGTGCTGAAAACAACTTTTTATGGTTTATTGCGGAATTTGTTGCCAAGCTTTGGCTAACATTTCTATCGCTTCTAGCAAATTTACTTCGTTACAAATTCAATAGGATTTTGAGGTATGGATAATTCTTTGGTCCATTTGCTGCATCACGGAGGTGGAATTCAGTGATAGAAACTCCAGATAAATATTTTTAAGGTCACCTATACGGGAATGTGCTGGACAATAAAAATTTTCTTTTCTGTTTTGTTCGGTCTTTATCCCAAGTTCTTACTTCGTCTTCAAAAATTTTAAATGTCAGCCATGCTTGACGATTAGCAGCATAAGTAAAAGGTAGCTTTTTAATGTGATTGAACCATCTCGGATTTTGAATTTTCCAATTATAAAAAATTTTCGTCTCTCATTGCGTTCCATAGTACACACCAACACAGTTAATCTCTGCTTCAACTGTTTGCCCCCAACTCATTTTTTACCCTTTTACGATAAGGTGCAAGTTTGTAGAACAAGCCCGTTTCTTTAGCATTAAAGATGTCATTTATGTTATTATCTTTCCTAAAATCACTTAGGCTCGACCGCAGCCTCACCCTTACATTCCCTCAAATTTACATTTGCACTTTCACCATGAATATAACTAGCATTTATGTTATGACGTTTTTAAAAATTGTGTAACCAACCTGCTGTGCACTTAGATTCACTGTCGTTGAATAATTTAGCAAATTCTTCTGCTTTAGTTTGAAGAATAGGATCGCTAATTGGTATATTGCGTACTCTTCCTCCAACCGGTTTACGTAGTCGCTTTATTTTTCGTTATGGTAGAAACTGTTGTATTTTAAGACATTTAGCATGACAAATATCAGATTGGTTTTTACCACTTTGAATTTCTTTAATTATATTTCTACCCCGCCGCTCAGTACCACTACTCATTTTTAATACGTAAAGATGCATTTAGTGTATCGAAGCAAATGTCTCTAACCTTAAAGAGCGATAACTGCAAGTCGTGTGAAGAAAAATAAGAAAATCCCTTTAGTACATTATATTATACGCCCCACCTAACCGCGATTGTGATGTGAGCTTCCACTGTTCCAGATTTATATAATAAGTACGCGCATAAAAGGTCGAGTATGTTTTAAAAAATACATAATTCTTTTTTGAACAATATTTTTGTACGTAATAACAGAAGTACGTAATAAATATGTACGTAATATCAAAACAGGCGTACATTATTTCAAATAAGACTTTGCTGGGATTAGGGAAAGTATACACTGTATCCGAAAGATTCTGAACCTTTTTGTAATAATATTGAATTCCATACTGTAAGTGTAGTTTTAAGATTCTTATTTCCTGATATAAATAATGTATTAGTTGTAAACATTAATCGGACAATATACAACATTTTCTCTTAAATTTAATTTCTATAAAATTAGGTGTCTCCTTCTTTTACACAGTAGTGTATCCTAGTTTATATGCTTACACCCATTTATCCACGGCCTTCCTTAATTGGCGACCAACCAAACTGATGAATTAATAACCATGTGCTAAGGACATACAAGCAACCATCTACAAGTTATTGTTGTGATCGTTGTAATGGTACAACGAAATCGTCATTTAACCATCCAACATTTTCACTTAGGAATTGGTCTTTCATCCTTTAAGCGCTAAACCACCTCTCTATTTGAAGTTGGGAAGTAATTATTTTGGGATATAAATCATAACACAGCAAGGATTTTCATCGGTTAGGTTGAATCTTTCCTGAATATATCTTGGAGCTGGAGATACATGTTTATCATGGTCAATAAAGGCTATACACAGATATCTTTGTTTTTAATTATTAACTACGAGATTCCCAATGGCTGATTGATACTGCCAAAAAAACTATAAATAGTAGTCCGATGTATTACGTATGCATGTATATATTTTAAGATGCGAATTCTTATTGTACTTGGTAAAAAATCAGATTGCATTGTATTTGTATCAAAACCACCATATATAAAAAAAGATAAGTACGCTATTTTGAAGCATAATATGGTTTTAAAACAATATGAAAATATAAGAATGTAGTTTACAAAATACAAGGTGATACAATGCTTCACCCTATGCAAGGGCAGCTTTGATTACGTTAGAATGCAATTATGATCAAATCATTTGTTTTGATCAATTATAGCAACAACGATAGTACATTACAATAACAATATTTTGAAAGTAAGCGGGGTATTGTTTTGTTATAAATAAGCAAACGTATTTGATATACACCAGGACGACAATAAATTCTAAGAACGAATTAAGAACTTTCATTAGGGTAGGGGTAGATGTATCGGAAGGAATTCGTCATAGTTTAGTATCGTTACTACTATGCCTCGCTTACAAGGTTCGAGTGATATTAGCGACTTCACCCGCCGTCGCATCGTTGGCCAGAGTGAACGCGGCGCTTCGCAACGTGAAATAAGTAAATTTTTTAATATTCCGTTGTCCACAGTTAACCGTGTGATTACACAATTTAAACGCAAGGAAAAAACAACAGTGGAGCCGAGATCAGCTCGTGCCGAACCTTCTGAAAGAAGTAAAAGGGTGCTCGTGCGCGAAGTGTTAAGAGAACCGCGAATAAGTACAGCTGAGGTTGCGGCAACTTCGCAGAAAAGTCAGCGCACCGTTTTGCGATACCTCCACAGTGTGGGGATGTATAAAAGGGTGACAAAGAAAAAACCTCTCTTTACGGCGTTTCAAAAACGGCGCCGAATGCCTTGGGCAATCGAAATGCGAAGGAAGCCCGAAGAGTTTTGGCAGTCTGTCATTTTTTCAGACGAAAGCAGATACTGCCAATTCAGTGATAGTGGCCGTATGTGGGTATGGAGACGTTCGTCACAGCAACTGGACGACAAATTTTTACATCAGACGGTGAAACACGGCGGTGTTAACATCATGGTGTGGGGCGCTATATGGTATGGTGAGATCGCAATTAGTAATCTGCGACGGAAATATAAATGCGGCAAAATATATCCAAATATTAACAGAAGGACTACTACCAATATTCGACAACGCCATTTTATCTAAAGAAGACGCCACTTTTATGGAGGATGGAGCACCCTGCCACAAAGCAAGAACAACAACCACATGGAAAGAGGAACAGGGGATTCAGATTTTACCATGGCCAGGCCAATCACCAGACATGCATCCGATAAAGAATGTTTGGCACATAATCCAGACAAATATGGGAAACGACCCCGAAAACCCAGCAATAAGGAAGAGCTCGTGGCAGCTGTTACAGAAGAGTGGTTAAACATTCCAGAAGACACCATTAATCATTTAATAGATTCTATGCCACCACGACTCGCAGCACTTCACGCAAGTAAAAGTGGATCGACATAATATTAGTCTAATTTAAACATTTTAAAATATTTTGTATATATAACGAGAATAGAATCTTTTTTTTAATTAGTAGGTGTCTATTTTATTCTGTCATCCTAGTGTACTTTAATTCTTCCTTTAACCCTACCGAGAATGGGATATTTGTACTAATGAACATGTAGCACGTACATACGAAAAACGTGTATTTCTCTCTAATAGGCAAGTATTGGCAGGAGATTTCTTAAAGATTAATTATGTATTGAATACTCAACTTTATGAGCGGAAATTCAACCCCAAAGGAAACAGAGTTAATGTACAAAAGTGTATCTGAATTTCAATTTTTTTTATAATTTACAACTCTTTATATTTTAAACATTTTCGAAAAAAAAAGAGACACATAACATTTTATCTATAAACAGCTGTATTTCCTGTAAATAAAATTCATATTTATGTACATACCTGATTTTCCTGACCTCTGGACATTGTCGCTACTCCTAAGGCACATATTGTTTATGAACACCGCTAAACCACCGCACAAAGAACACAAGCACTTAAACACACTAAAAGAAACGTTAATAACGTTCTTCTCTTACGAATACAATTCACGTTTTACTCATAACATTCATATCAGAACTGACATTTATCAATCGGTAGGGGCTTCTTTGTATCTTTTATCATCAGTGCCCTCTAACGTTGGTAAGACCTAGTAAAATATTATCGATAAATCGATAAATTACAAGTTCATAAAAATAAATTCGGATATTATTGAAAAAGTGGTAAACTCAAGCGATTAATATAGATTCTCTTTTATTCCACAAAGTACATCTTTATTAACGCCAAATGAACTCGGCGAATGATAAAGTCTAACCCATGTAATTCTACTTTACCGGCGCAGGTGGATTGATGTTTCGTTCCGGTATTACGATCGAAGGTACCGATACAATGATAGTGGCGTTACATCTCATTAGTAGCGATGTTTGTTAGTAAATCGAACACACTAATCAACTCCCTGGGTTTGCGTTCGCGTAATAAAAACATTGGAAAACACTGGGTTAGGGAGTACAAATAGTGAACAAAGTAAATACATTACTTCACATCTAATAGACGTAAAAACGGTCGCGTAGTACGGAAGTTTGATAGTGTTATTCCGATTTTATAAAGTTATGACAAACTAGTGTTGGTGCTGAGTAAACTCGTTAACTAATTTCGAAGGTTATTTTAATGAATATCAAAACATAAGAACATGTTTTTGCTGAGCAAACATGCTTCAACGAGAGAAGTATGGAAACGTCCGTAATGCTGCAGCCTTTTCACCACTGTTATCCAATTTGTGCTACGTAATAGCAGTTGTAAATAAGGTAAGTGTCTCATATACATTATTCATTCACCGCAGATAGTATTATTTTTGCCCACTCAACTATATGCTATATATTTGTTGGTACATACTACATACAACGGGTCCTATTCTCTCACGCTGAAAGGAATTCATTGGTATACTCATTAGTGCACTTATCTTGAAGATTGTGCAGATGAAGTAAAAAAAATACAAAATGGATATCGATTCTCTGAAATACTTATTTCAGGGATATTATAATATCTGGAAAAGACCATATTTTTAATGCACTACCGCAAATAGCTTGTATACATATACAATTTCCTAAATGCACATTTTTAGGTGTTTTAAAGTACTAAAACTTCGATT
Organism: Trypoxylus dichotomus; assembly: GCA_023509865.1. Lineage (NCBI taxonomy): Eukaryota > Metazoa > Arthropoda > Insecta > Coleoptera > Scarabaeidae > Trypoxylus > Trypoxylus dichotomus. The sequence continues at coordinate 46,738,532 of CM042081.1, forward strand.
GGCATATGTAATATTACCAACCTCATCAGATTTCTACGTTAGGTATGTTTAATTTGGCCCCCGAGTCCTGCAGGACTCTAAGTCTAGTCCGCATCGTGTTTAAATGTTTATGAGAAGAAATGGTAAGTTGTTACTTAATTTCGGTTGGAAATCCTCTTGTTTCTTTTCCGTTTTAATTATTCTCAGTATACTCTGTATGTATTTCAAAGATGTTCTAGTTTCTCAAGATTCCTAAAACTCATTCTTAATGAGTAAAGTATATCGACGTTGCTGAAGGAACCATTTCGCGCGAAAATACCCTTACGTGCTTTAATAAATCTTAATTTCCCACACAATCGCAAAATTAACGTTGTTCAATCTTAACTTTTCGTTATTACCTGAATACGACGTTCAACATTCGCATTTCTTTTAACAAGCCAAAACATATTCTTAACTATAATCGACTCGTCATCGTTAAATAGTTTTCAAAGTAAATTCGTTATCAATCTTATATCGATCCTTAGTAGTATGCAAGTTAAGTTCGGGATCTTTTTGTGGAACAATATATTTGCATTCTTTTGTCCCTTTGCGTAATTTCCCGATTTACGTTCACTTTTTCGATACAGGGAGCACCACGTTCTGTTTATTGATGATTGTGTTTCCTAATTCCTTGAATTAAGTAATGCTACTATAGTCGTTTTCAAATTATTCTCAAAATTAATTGATGCATTACAATTAATATAGGTTTTAGATCTTAAGATTCTAGTTTCCGCGGAGGTGGTATCAGCACAGTCCGTACTGTAGGTCGGTTAGAATATACAGCAAATTGCTGAAGATCCTGCTCTCATCAGCAGATTTTCTACAACATTTGCAAACCACCTTGATTAATTTAGGGAATAACGATTTATTTATACAAGTAAATACTGGAGAATGAAGACAATACATGATAGTTGGAAGATCGCAAGGATAACACCAATATTTAAAAAGGGAGATCCATCCAACTGCGAAAACTACAGAGGTGTATCCTTGCTGAATATGCAAAAATTGTGACCTACAGGGTAAATAAAATAGTGGAGTAACGCATGGGCTGAAAAGTCTCGGGCCTAATACATAGATGACGCTAGTTTTATTCACCTTTCTCTCAGTTAGTACTAACCTTCAAAAGACAGCTGTTAAAATTTCATGATATTCTATTCATTAGTTTGTGAGTTATTGTGCTAAGAGTCAGGCTGCTTTTGTTATTTTCGAAACAATGGATCAAAAACAATTTCGTGTTTTAATTTTACACTGCTTCTTGATGGGAAAAAATACCGTTCAAGCGAAGCAATGGCTTGAAAAGTGTTATGGGGACTCCGCTCCATCAGAAACAACAATAAAACGTTGGTTTGCTGACTTCAAACGTGGTCGTAGAGACACCGATGATGCAGAACGCAGTGGACGTCCAAATGAGGCGGTAACACCAGAAAACATCAAAAAAATCCACAAAATCGTTTTCAATGATCGAAAAATGAAGTTGCGTGAGTTAGCTGACATCGTAAAGATATCAAAAGAACGTATTGGCTTTATATTGCATGAGCATTTGACTATGAGAAAGCTCTGTTCGAAGTGGGTGCCGCGTTTGCTCACTGTTGACCAAAAACAAGAACGTGTTGATGATTCTGAGCAGTGTTTGGCCATGTTTAAACGTAACAAACCGGAATTTTTGCGTCGATATGTGACAATGGATGAAACATGGATCCATCACTTCACTCCGGAATCAAAACGATCGTCATCTGAGTGGACAGCAACTGGTGAACCTCGTCCAAAGCGCCCGAAAGCACAACAATCGGCTGGAAAGGTTATGGCTTCGGTATTTTAGGATGTGCGTGGTGTAATATTCATCGACTATCTTGAGAAAGGAAATACCATCAACAGTGAATATTATATAGCGTTATTGGAGCGTTTGAAGGCCGAAATTGCTAAGAAACGACCGCATATGGCAGAGAAAAACAATGTTGCTTCATCAAGACAACGCACCGTGTCACAAGTCAATCAAGCCAATGGCAAAACTACATGAATTGAACATCGAATTCCTCCCACATCCACCGTATTCGCCAGATTTGGCTTCCAGCGACTACTGGCTGTTCGCAGACCTCAAACAAATGCTCGCCGGTAAGAAATTTCGCACGAATGAAGAGGGTATCGCTGAAACTGAGGCCTATTTTGAGGCAAAAGATAAATCGTTCTATAAAAGTGGTATTGAAATGTTAAAGCGGCGCTGGAATGATTGCGTTGCTCTTGATGGAGATTACGTTGATGAATAAAGCTAATTTTGAACCAAAAAAACGTGTTTTCTTTGTTAGGCCCGGGACTTTTCAGCCCATGTGTTATATACTGCTGGAGGAACAAACCGGTTTCAGAAGAGAAAGATCTTGCACTGACCGTATACTAACAATTAAGCGGATAATAGGGAAATACCAAGAACGCAACAAAAGACACAAATAAGAAACACACATATTGCTTATAGATTATAAAAAGCTTTTGACAAAGTAGTAAAAGAAAAACTGTGGGACATACTGAAAAAGCAAGGAATATAATATAATAAGAGCATGTATAACAACTCAGAGATTATCATAACCGATAACGAAGATAATATTCCAATTATAAATTTAGGACTACGACAAGGATGTAACTTGTCACTAACACTCCTTAACCTATATTACTGATAACGTGGTACGACAATAGATGCCAAACAACAAGCGCTACACACTCATTCTAAATAGACAACTTAACTGTATCGACAGAGAGAACTACAGTATGCAAATTTCACACCGTGGTGTCCGAGACAGTGGCTAACTTGTTTTAACAAACAAAAAGTGAAGCAGGAAACAAGAAGGATTAAGGAGTAGAAGCAAAGAAAACAATCAACATTAATTTACTAAAATCTAAATTTAAAAAATACGAGGTAGGTGCCATAAGTTCTCGGCTTAACAGGTTTATACAGGTTCAAGCGTGTTCAAACTCCGTCACAGCACGCATCCACGTATGCGAGGTCCACGCTATAAATATGATGGTTCGAAGAGTAGTAGTTGTTAAATTTTTAACAAAAGAAGGGCATACGCCTAATCACATAAGACAACGTTTAGACAGCGTTTACGGTGATTCATCTCCTTCGTATACCACTGTAAAAAATTGGCCAAAATATTTCCGTTTGGGGCAAGAATCCTTGGAAGCTGCTGAACGGTCGGGTCGACCAATTCAACTGATAATCAATATTGTTGTACTTTGATCTATACCGCTCTAATTTGATGATTGTCTTCAAAATTATTGAGTTAATTTTTAAAATCATTTTGGAGGTCAGCCGCAGTAAGGAGCTTTTACTGCATCACCTAAAACTATTAGTAAATCGTACCTATATTAATGTTGATAATGTGGTATACTCCACATATAAAGATTACTATACATATTGTTCATTATTCACTACCACGTGCATGAATTAACTGGTTTACAACGCTGTAGTAGTACGGTAGAAGTAGCAAGCTGATTAGCTAGCATCAGACAATAGATCGCTGAGAAGTATTATATATGAAAGGTAGATCTAGTTTACAAAATGCATGCCAAAATAAATTATTTCCTTTACAAAGAATTTAATTAATTTCGAATCTTTTCCTTGTCAAGACGTACAAAATTATATGATACACTTATGCAGAAATTGCATTTCAAAGTTTGGATATATATTTGTGGTTAAAACCAAACACAAGTATGTTGTGTGTTGCCAAATCGGTAAATTCCGTATTTGAATATGCTCTGCATTTTATGATCGCATTTTTTTGCGAACCGACGTATTGTTGCCGGCTTCTTACTACTTCAACAAAAGCTCGTTTTAAATCCCTACACTTTTACGATATCTGAAATGGACGCCATTTGCATGCAGCTCTCATTTCTTTTCAAAGGGAATGAAGCGAAAAGTTGAAAATCATATCGATTGAGTGTCGACTAAATAGAAGAGTTCAACGTTCCGGCGATGGATGTCTTGGCAGAGAAAAAAATAAATTATATGAAAACTAGACGGCATCCTCATTTGTTTTGCGCTTGCAGTGATGCTTGAAGGCGCCTAGCAGACTACATCGTAAAATTTTTGGCACAAGAAGCGCGCCCAATGGCTGCGACCGTTAACGGACAAAACGAAATGCCGCAGCACTAAATTTTAATCAAGATAAGACCGCACCCCCCAAATCGGGATATGTTACTGCCGTTCCAATTACATTAATTTTGTTTAGATTTGTTGCTTTCCGGCTTCGTAGGAATTTTAAGTCTCTTTAAATCTTCGACGTACTCTGGAGTATATTCTCAGATTGCCATGGAAATGTGCTTCTGGATTATTAGTCGGTTGTAACGACGTTTAGAGACGATTTAAGTAGCGAATGTGAGTGTTAATCGATTGAGAAGTAGAAGTCACATGGGATAAGTTGTTGCTGATGTTGATTACTACTTTAATTATAAGAAGACTAATTGTTATACGTATTTAATGGGTGTATTTGGGGTCGTTGCTATGTCTACGAAAGAAGTTTTTAAGATTTCATCTGTATATCGTTATTAAATTTATTGTTGCTGTCAGAGGTCTTGTTTGAGCTATTTTTATCGTTTGTAGAATATTCATATTCATATTCCGACGTTTTGGCAGTGTGTTTACTGTCGTCTTCAGGATAGTCCTGATAAGAACTAAGGGCTGGTTACTTGTTTTTCTTATTTTATTAGCGCATTACGATTGACCCAGTATTAGGGCTATCCTGGAGGAGGCAGTACACACACTGCCGAAACGACGGAATACGAAAGCTCCACTAACCATGGGAAATATTCCTAACTACAACTCTAATTATCATCCAGCGATGATGTCAAGAGTTATTGTTATTACATTGACGTAGTCACTTCAAGTGTTACTGAGCCAAATATTTAGTAATGAAGAATACAAAGTCGAAAAAAGGCGAGATTATAAATTTCAATAACCACCCCCGTTAGAGTTTCATATGATTACCTTGCTGTAGCAAAGCTTGAGAGCAAGGGGTGCTTCACGAAAGCCTAAATATCCTCTGTAACGGTGCGAATTGCAATAACCCAATATAATACTTGGGATATTACTATACTTATTTAAACAATTTCAATGGTTTGAAATCTCCGGCTAGCAAACTAGTTAAATGAAAGTGACTCAGATGTATGGACAAACAACTATGTGCTATTCCTTATGTTAGTGTTGTTTAAATTTACTTAGACTGGGCTAATTATTCATCTCGTATGCCTGCAAACGTCATTACAATTTACCGGGATCCAACTTCACGTATTTCATCGCCACACCCTTTGTTTTCTTTATAGCCAGTGAAATTTTCTTCTAAATTTAGTTTCTCCACACTTTCGTGTAGATTTCTTTGAAATATCTTTAAGTATTCTTTAACATCCAAAATCCCATCGTTGAAGTGTAATTTACCCACCTCGTTATAAGCCATGTACCCTCAATCCATAACATGGCCTCCACTATATTTTAGTCTAATTAATATATTCTTTTTTCCAACTCCGTGTTTACTTGGCTCCACACTATTTGACGGCCATCGGATTCAAACAAATTTTCATCAGGAACCACTACAGTTCTCCAAAACCCCAAGGGCTTGTCCAGATATCTTCTTGCAGGATCTAATGTTCTGAGTCTATTAGATTTGTTAATGAATGGTTTTTGTCTCAGTACTCCTCTATGGAAGTTAGCTGAACGTAAAATTTTTATCGTCGTTTCAGAATGGATTTGTTTTCCCGATGTATTCTCCACAAATGTTGCTGTTTTTTGCGGTTATACGGGCGTCTTTCGTTTAAAATAGTTCGTTCCTTACGAGCGTTGAAGATTTTCTGGAGTCCCAATTATGTTCTGTTTATTGTACTATTTGTTTTTTTGTATTTATTAATCGCATATCTAACAGCGCTGTATGATTTTTTAACTATTTTGCCTATTCGTCGTATACTATGATTTTTGTTTAAGTAACATAATGGGATGCTCTCTTATGACGATGATGAGTTCTCCTATTTCACGATCCATTTTGTCTGTTATCTTCATAAAACGATTCAATTGTGTCTATGATTGAAGACGTACATATGCATAAATAAAGAAGTGGATACAACGGTATATATTATTGTGGGTTTTCGCGGTATGTATTTTCTTTTAAAGAATTTCCTCTTCCAGATTGAAACCACGTCGTAGTTACTTGAGTCTGCCAGCTACACAGAGCAGTATTATGATCTGTAGCAATCTAGAAAAGAAGCTCTATGAAATTGAAAACGAAACGTCGACAGATTCAGACGCAATTACGATGTGGATCCAACCCGAAAACCTAAATTCCTTAACAGATCAAAAACTAGTTTCCCTATTTTCCCCAGGATACATCCGGCTGAGACAATACTTTATTAACTTGTTAACTCCATATTTCTCATACAGTGCTTTCAAGATTTTTTGTAGCAATTTTTAGATAATCGTTTTATTCTATGCAGAATGGAACTTCTTCGCATCTTTTTCACTTCATTCTTTAATAAAAGGCGTTTTATATAATTTGGTAAATATAGAAATAATTTGTAATATTTATATTAGGTACTATCATGTACCACACCACCGCTGAAAAGTCCCGGGCCTAACAAAGAAAACACGGTTTTTTTGGTTCAAAATTAGCTTTATTCATCAACGTAATCTCCATCAAGAGCAACGCAATTGTTCCACCGCCGCTCTAACATTTCAATACCACTTTTGTAGAACGATTTATCTTTTGCCTCAAAATAGGCCTCAGTTTCAGCGATAACCTCTTCATTCGTGCGAAATTTCTTACCGGCGAGCATTCTTTTGAGGTCTGCGAACAGCCAGTAGTCGCTGGGAGCCAAATCAGGCGAATACGGTGGATGTGGGAGCCATTCGAAGTTCAATTCATGTAGTTTTGCCATTGTTTTGATTGACTTGTGACACGGTGCGTTGTCTTGATGAAACAAAATTTTATTCTTTGCCACATACGGTAGTTTCTTTGCAATCTCGGCCTTCAAACGCTCCAATAATGCTATATAATATTCACTGTTGATAGTATTTCCTTTCTCAAGATAGTCGATGAATATTACACCACGCACATCCCAAAATACCGAGGCCATAACTATTCCAGCCGATTGTTGTGCTTTCGGGCGCTTTGGACGAGGTTCACCAGTTGCTGTCCACTCAGATGACGATCGTTTTGATTCCGGAGTGAAGTGATGGATCCATGTTTCATCCATTGTCACATATCGACGCAAAAATTCCGGTTTGTTACGTTTAAACATGGCCAAATACTGCTCAGAATCATCAACACGTTCTTGTTTTTGGTCAACAGTGAGCAAACGCGGCACCCACTTTGAACAGAGCTTTCTCATAGTCAAATGCTCATGCAATATAAAGCCAATACGTTCTCTTGATATCTTTACGATATCAGCTAACTCACGCAACTTCACTTTTCGATCATACAAAACGATTTTGTGGATTTTTTTGATGTTTTCTGATGGTACCGCCTCATTCGGACGTCCACTGCGTTCTGCATCATCAGTGTCTCTACGACCACGTTTGAAGTCAGCAAACCAACGTTTTATAGTTGTTTCTGATGGAGCAGAGTCCCCATAACACTTTTCAAGCCATTGCTTCTCTTGAATGGTATTTTTTTTTCCCATCAAGGAGCAGTGTAATATTAAAACACGAAATTGTTTTTGATCCATTGTTTTGAAAATAACAAAAGTAGCGTGACCCTTAGCACAATAACTCACAAACTAATGAATAGAATATCATGAAATTTTAACAGCTGTCTTTTGAAGGTTAGTACTAACTGAGAGAAAGGTGACTGCAATAAAACTAGCGTCATCTATGTGTTAGGCGCGGGACTTTTCAGGCTATGTGTTACATAGCATAACCTTCGCAACATGAATATTAGTCCGAGTTAACGGCGTAGAAGCATGACCGGGCAGTCTCCATAACCTTCTTTTCTTTTGGTTGCTGTAATGAATCCATTTTTCATCACGCGTCACGATGCGATGAAGAAAACACCACCTTTTTTGCCGTTGGAGCAGTTGTTCACAGACTCAACGTCCCTTGCCTTCAAATCATAAGGAAGAACCCAAGTTCCTTGCTCATTCCCAACGCATACAATCGCTTGGAAATGGCTTGACGCGGGTAACTCCTAATATTGATGAAAGCTCTTGTTGCATTTCGCATGTATCCTCATCGAGCAATGCCTCCAATTCAGCGTCTTCGAAGGTTTTGCGCCTTCCTTCACGCGGAAGGTCGTCAACATCGAGATCACCGTCTTCGAAGAGGCAGAACCAATCACGGTACGTTGTTTCGCTTATAACGGCATGTCCGTAAACATAATTGAGAGCCCAAATGTCATAAACGACTAGCTAATAATTCAAGACCTATCTCTATTTTAAACAAATTTTTAGCATCATTTACCACAATTTATCAGCGACAATTTAGGACTGCTTTCATGCGGTAATTGGTGAACAAGTTAACTTCATTGTTTGCGTGCTACGTCATTTCGGTTATCCATTTCGGGAAAAACAAGTTCGCTAATTGTCACCAATGCAATAATGGCGACACGTAGACCAACCATCTCGACAATACATGTATATATATATAACTTTCATAATATTAGGCAAATGGAGATATATTACAAACGGCCGCAGAGGTGTCTTAATAAATTCACTGATTAACACCGGAGAAACGGATGGCGTTCTGTAACTAGAAAGATGAATATATAAACGAGGAAGTTTGTATTAGAAATTATGCGACCGTGTTGGAGTGTATATTCTCTCTTCGTCGGTGTCGTTTTAAGAGACGTTCGTATACGTCTTCTCTTTTCCGCTGGCTTGTTGCATGCTCGAACGACGCGGCGAAGCATTGAATTGATTATCTGAATACCGGGGCGTGAATTATGCGAGGGAAAATGATACCTTGTTAGAATAATATCTGGAATTATTGTTGCATGCGTCTAATGTATTGCGAAGTTACTGATCGTTAATATGTGAGTACAAATTGATTGGGTTTCGTCTTCGGATGGAAACGGATAAGCCGCGCGTAGCATGTGCGATGTATCACCATTTGTACGAGGTAGGCGCTATTAATTCTCGGCCTGATATAGAGAAAAGGAACTTGGAACAATATGAGAAATTTTATTTATTGTTTCATCCCCTGCGACAATCGATTCCAAAATCGGATTTGGGTCGTCTCCACAGATGTTTAAAAACGACGGCGCATATTCGACTCGACGTTTGGAGAGCAGACACAAGTCGCGGTACCCATTTTGCACTAATTTTATTCATACCCGAATGGTCATGGAGAATTCGGCGAATCCTTGTTTGGGATATATTTGTCATCACTGCTAATTTCACTTTCAAACAGCGATCTTCTAGCACTAAATCTTCAATAATTAAAATTTATTGGGATGTTGTCACTTCGATTCCTGTCCCAAATGGAAACATTTTGCCCACTTTCTTACAGTGGAATACGACCGGAGAAGAATCACCGTAAACGCCGTCTTTTGTTAAAAATTTGATGACCGTGCGGTACTCAGTTTTCATTACTTCAGACATTTTCATTCTCTAGTCACGTTTATTTATAGCGTAGACCCCGCGTATTTCAATGTATGTCGTGATGGAGTTTGAACGCGCTTGAACCTGTATAAGCCGGTCAGGCCGAGAATTTATGGCGCCTACCTCGTATGTGCTGGAGGTAAGACAAGTATAGAAGAAGTTATAGGATCTCAACTTAAGTAGATGATATTGTTTAAAAAAAATGATTAATTTACTAAATTAAACTGATTTACTTAATTTAAACTAATTTATGTAACAGTAACTTTCCACTAATAATTGCTTGTAATTGTAGATCAAGTTTACCAGTGGAAATTATCAGCAGCAAAATAGTATCTCAGACTTTCACGGCCGTTTGTCACTAAGTATTTTGTCTCTTACGTTTGGAACAACTGCGGTTCGCATTTTCAAGGGCACTGTCTTCGTGTACGTTGTTACTGCCTTAAGCATATATTCGGTTCAGGTTTAGCCCATCGTCTCTGTTGATGTTGTTAGTGTTTTTGTATATTCCAATGGCTCCCATGTTTAATCGGCTATAGTAGTTCTTAGTTAATGTTAGTTAATTCTGGTCCGAGTGGATATGTTCTGGAATCGTTGATTTGTCTATTTGTTTCAACCGCACATTCCTGTCCTGTTCGTTCCTTCTGGTGTTGGTTGAACGTTCTGCTGTGTCGATGTACAAATGACGATTGCAAGGACTGTGTGGATGTACAATTCACAGGTATAGCAGTAAACTCCACTCACACAAATTAATTAATTATGCGGAACGCAGCGTTTCGAGAGCACGTGGGCTCCCATTGTCAACCGTGTTACCGACGTGTTACCGACGTTCAGTCGGTAACACGGTTGGCAATGGGAGGCCATGTGCTCTCGAAACGCTGCGTTCCGTATAATTAATTAATTTGTGTGAGTGGAGTTTACTGCTATACCTGTGAATTGCCGATGTACACTTTGTCGCATGAGTACGGTATGCTGTACATCGCGGATGTTGACAAGGAGTCTCTTTTGTCTTCGACCTGTCGTAGAAAGCTAGACACTTTTCTTGTTGGAGTGGGAACCGTCCGGATCTTAAAACGCTTAACCCTTAGCCACCGTAATGCGGTCTCAGTGACCGCAGCGAATTTTTGTTTTATCGTTACCGTCACGAGAGTGCATTGCCAGCTTACTGCAAAGAGTTGAAGTCCATGTTTGTTTCGGTGCGCAATAAAAGCACGGCTAAAGTTACGGAGTGGCCACAGTGACCACTGAACACTGGTATTTCAGTTGCGCTTTTTACACAGAATAATGACTAAAAATCCTATCACATCCAAAACGGTTCCGTTAGACGATCCTGAATATGAAAGCACTTCATTGGCCTAAGTGCCTAAGAGAGTATAAATGAGGACAGCCATGAAGGAAGTGAACATGAAACAGACTCAGAAATTGAACTAGTGAGGGAAAAGAAACAGAAGAAACTAGTGAACTGACAGACGAAACTGAAACTAGCTGCGACACTTCTCAAAACAATGTAAAATTCTTTTATGGGAAGCATTACAATAAGTGGTCATCCCAAAGTTTTGTTTCAGGTACGAGAATCCAAAAGCGCAATAGCGTTGTACAGCTACCAGGGTTGCGACAATCGACTGGTTTAGGAAATATAGCTGACGCAGTTACTTGCTGGAATCTCCTACTTACGGCAGATCTGCTACAAGTTGTATTGCAGTGGACAAATGTAAAATTACAAACCAACGGACCGAAATATAAAAATACTAAAAGATCCGAACTGCAGAATTTAGATATGATTGAGTTGAGAGCTTTTATTGGATTATTGTACTATACTGCTGTATTTAATTCCGACCATGAAAAAATAGGAAGATCCAACGGAACAGGTCGTGAAATGTCTCGATGTGTGGTGAGCAAAAATAAATTTGCAACTTTATTTATAGCTTTGAGCTTTGATAATCCTACTGACAGAGCCGGACGGCGACAAAATGACTTGCTGGCACTAATTTCAGAAGTTTTCAACAAATTCATATTCAACTCTCAAAGTGATTGATTGATGAAATGCTAATACCTTTCTTAGGAAGGTGTAGATGTAAAATGTACATGCTCAGTAAGCCGTGCAGATATGGCTTGAAGATGTAAACACATCACAGATGCCAGAAATCATTGTTTTTATAAATGCTACCTATATTGCGGAAAGGACTATGATAGTATCAGTCACACTGAACAAGAGAAAAAGTTTTCCAAACCGACGTAATCTATTATGAGGCTTTCCAAACCTAAACAAAACACAAATCGCAACATTACTGCTGATAACAGGTTTTCGTCCTTGGAGTTATTAGAAAAATTAAGAGAAAAAGGTCTTACATATGCCGGAATCATAAAGAAAAAATAAACGAGGCATAACATCTTTTTTGCCACAAAAAATAGGGAAGTTGGTTCATCTTTATATGGGTTCACAAAGAATACGACTTTAGTGTCCCGTACATCTCAGGAAAGCAAAGCACTTTAGGTTATTTCTTATATTATTGTTTTTTCTAATCGCACGATTATTTATTATTAAGAATCTGTTTTTATTTTCGTATATAATATGGCCAAACAAAAATTCTGGCATTTGTGTCAAAAACAGAGCAAGATATGACAGTTTTATTTTGTTTAGTGTATGTTAATTAAAGAACATACTATGTTAAAGAACATCTTGAATTTTGGGGTAAATTCAATACAATAAGAATGTTCCCTATTGGTAAAAAATATATATTTTGGTAATTAAAGTTTGTTTATTACGTGCGGTCATCAAAACCGCACTACGGTGAAGGCGTTACAGTATTTACACTACGGTGGCTAAGGGTTAAGCACTCAAATTCTCATCACTTAGTTATATTACCTCTAAGTAGATTGTTGCATATTAAACTTGCGTGAATTATTATTAATGTAATTTTATTGGGAAATATATAATGTTGTATTTTTCGTGCAGATAAAAAAAGAATACGCGTCAGTTGTCTTGTGCAGTGCATTCAGTGCTAGAGGTGTCAAATATTCCGGTTGCCTACTTTTCAAAATATGTGTATTCTGTTTCATTTGAAAAAGCAGTATAATCCAACATAAAAACAAGATGGAACAGAAACTCAAACTAATTAAAACAAAAGTCGAATTGTATTGCAGTTTCTCAAAATAATAATTTTTTATTATATGTTTTCTTTTAAATTCATTTTTGTTGAAACGTGATCTATACTCCATTCACGTTAAGAATGCAGATTTGGAATAGATAGGCCTTAAAATACGGGCTTGCTATTGGCTAATGGGCGAGGCATGTTCACACAGGAGAAATTCATTCAATTTCTTTATATGAAATTTTTGTCTGTTGTCAAATTTACTTACGATTTTGTTGCCGTTGTTTCCTGCGGTTTTTCATGGAATTTATAAACAAGTTGTGGCAAAAAGAATTCTTTCAGAGTTCTTTTATCTCATCATTTAATAATTCAAGGTACTACATAATTAATTATGCAAACAAAATAATTTTTACTCTACTATTACAACATTATAGCTTTGATTTGGTATGCCCGAGGAAGCAATAGTACATCCAGTTGTAGGATCATTGAAAAACCCTCAAGGGAAACATATTGGCAGTAGGCAGAGTCTAATGGCTTACAATTTATATGTGCAATTCAAGCAAGAAAGTTGCAAGTCAACGTCTGTTGACTGCAACATGACTTGGTTTAAGTGAAAGAATAGTACGAGAACAATGCCAAAGAGATTAGTACAAGAGGAAGTCCCAGCTTGCCCCCTAAGAAACGCCTTCGAGAAACAATATACGATCACTTAGACGAAGCTCAAACAACTATAATTAGACGACATGTCCATTCATTCTTTTTACGAAATGACTTGCCTACATGTACAAAATTATTAAATGCACATTTTGACCTTCGATTTAAACCAACTTATTAATCCTTTGCAGGTTATTACTGCAAATGACGGACAAATTGTCATATTAGGAAAATGAACATTGGTTTCACTGCAGTTGGAGTACAGTAGACAAATATATTTGCACTGTTGTTTTCTTTTTCACTGAACACCTCATCTAACTTCACCATTGACAATAACCAAATTCTATGCAAGATTTAAGGATGTTGTGTGTCGGCATATACTTTGAAGCCATTCGATGGACTTAGATACAGTCCCGTTGAGCCCATTATTCATTGTTCATAATCAGCAATTCTTGTTTGGCTTTATCTTGTATATATTGAATTGCTTAGTTTCAATCATACCATTGAAACTTTCTCTTTTAAAATTGATGGAGATTACCAACGGAGAGATTTACTTCTTGACAAATGACGGTATAACACTATGTATATAACCACTCATGTCAAAGTTATATTTTCGCTTCAAGTTTATCCATGGCAATATTGTCATTTTAAAGCTTGTCATATGACATTTATGTTGTCTTCGATTAACACCAAATGCATTCTCATTTACTTTTTAACATAATTAAATAAGCTCCAACTATTTCGGTAAATGAAACAACCGAAGGATACTTTTATATTGCAATTGATGTTACTTTACTTTATTGTTGCGGTATTATTTTACCAGGTCATATAACCATAATGTATTGCACATAAAATATGAAAAACTTCCTATTTATTATACAAGATTTGAATAACCAAACTTGGATGTTTACGATGTTGTCATTTGATAGTTCCATCGGTTAAATTTCAGCAGTGTAATACAGCCGCCGATCGTAGCACCACCTACTGCATTCTTAACGTGAATGAAGTATAGAGTTCAGCGTAGAATTTTATATGTTAGAGTAAACCAAGACTACGTGAAAGAGAAACGATTTCTAGCGTACTTTCCGAACCCTCGCGGCGTCTTCGGTAGTTCTCAATCCACATAAACGATGTCAAATTTTCTACTGATCTGTGGCAGCGCACGCCTCATTGGTTACAGATATTATATCCATACAGAAATTACTGCCGGAGGGTATCATCGGAGACGTACACATAAAAGTTCGAAGCGTCGGGGTACTGTCGACAAAGCATCTGGTTGCCGGATACGGTGAACAAACGACGAGACGCCTCATAAAGTCGATAAGGAGAGGAATGGATAGACGCCCTGGCGGGGGAATTCTGTGGAAGGATGTACGAAGAAAAGACTGATAGAAGGAAAAAGTGCGCTCGGTCCAATCAACTTCCTAAAGGGAGCAGTCACCTGCCCCGAAGAAACGTACGCGCGTCTTCCACATCCTACCGATGGAAAGCATTACTACACTTAACTCTGAAATATTTTCAACACGGAACAAGAAAAAACCGTTAGGCAATTTGTATACGTTAACGAACAGCTTTCAATCCTTCAATGTGGATGTGGTGCGGCACTTAAGGGACTAGAAGAAGTGGGTATCAATATAAGCACTATCTACGATCTGTTTTTAGAACATTAGAAATGTAAAATAGGTTGAAGCTATAGATTTCTTTTTTCTTAGTGTGGAGTGCGTAGCTCAATATTTAGCCTGTTACAATCGCAAGAGCTTTGAAATTCAGATAATGTATATACGAGGGCGGATCTTCATACCCCACCCCTCATTTACTTCTAATTGATTCAATGATTTTTTCAATTGATTTCTACATTGCAAGACGCTATTAAAGAGAGGCGCCGAGAAAGTTAAGGCACGGTGTGTTGTTCTGTAAACATAATGCTCCCAGTTATTATATATAAATGAGTGAAGCACCCGCCATATTCGCCGGATCTGGCCTCTAGCGATTACAGGGTGTTTCCCGAATTAAAAGAAATCTTACGTTGGCCAAAATTTTTCAGTAACTATGAAGTGATGAAGCTCTAGAGAGGTGGCTTGCAAAGATGTTTTTGTTGATGAGATATTGCAGCACCGATCGACCAAGTGCGCTAGTGTAGAGGAAGGCCGTCGAAAATTAAAAAGTATAATGCCACTGTAGCTTTACTGTAAGAGGTCAGGGGTACAGCACACACGTACAGAATATTGCGAGGAAGGCCTCGCAATATTGACTGTAATATCATTATGTGACTGGTTCAGAATTTACGTATGTAGGTTAGTGACAACCACCAAACTGATCTCACTCTCATTTCTGAAGGTTAAGAGGGTGCAATAAAATAAATACGAAATATTTTTTCCGATCTTACAAAGCGATGGTTTCGCTATAGTCAGTTACGTTTTACATCATCAAATAATGAAAGTCCATGGCATTTGTTGAGATGTATACACGTTAATTTTAGTTTATACACATTCCTTCAACTTTGACTAGTAAAATTCTCCAGCATTAAATTGTAATCGATTGACCAGTGTGGTGTCAGGAATCAGATGTCTGTAGTGCACTGAAACAGCTAAAAAAAACAAACACACAACGGAATATGACAACTTACCCATCTTCATAATTAGAGATTGCGCAAATGTTTGTTCTAAACCATTATGCTATCTAATGACGAAGAAGAAGTGAACAATCGCCTTCCGTTTCTAGATACTCTAGTCATACGCAACAACAATAAATTAGAAATAGACATCTACAGAAAAGAAACTAATTCCAACAGATTCATCACGTTTGATTCGCACCATTGCGAACAACAAAAAATGTCCGCGATTAGTTGTCTGGTCAATAGACTCGTCAGATTTCCGTTAAACAAGAGCAGGTATGACAAAGAATTAAAGTATATCAAAGATGTAGCGAGGTACAATGGTTTCTCTTCTATGGATGTCGACCGTATTTTAAGGAAGGTCCAATACAAACAACACATCAGAAATTCCACGACCTTGACATCAACAAACACCGGTAATAAGAAATTTATCTCTTCCTTTTCACCCAACAGTAAAAGGGTTAAGTAAAATTTTCCGACAACTAAATATGAACGTGTCTTTTGTGTCAAAAAACAACTTAAAGAATCTCTTAGGGAATCCCAAAGATAAACCGGAGATGATAAAAAGGTCTGGAATATACCAAATCGCATGCAATGATTGTGAGAAAGTTTATATTGGACAAACAAGAAGGAGTATCGAAACGAGGTTCAAAGAACATATTAGACACTATCGTTTCGACAAACCTGAACTATCAAGCGTAGCAGAGCATATGGTAAAATCCGGACATAAGATTGATTTAAAAAATCTGACACTACTTAAAAACGTGAACTCGTATAGAGAATTAGACGCGTACGAAACGATATGTATGAAAAAGAACGGAAACTTATTGAACAGAGAACCACCCCCAATTGCACACTCGAGTTTGATGGATTTATTACCGTAGGCCCTGTTAAAGATACGGTTTGCTTTCGGTCCATCCTTTCCCGTAAAAGGCATTAGACCACCGAGTAGATTGTAAATAGTTATATGTTTTAGAAATTTTAGAGCCTGCGTTGAAAATAATTTGCATGTGTGATACAGTTTTTACTTTCAGTCGGTAACACGGTTGACAATGAGAGCCCACGAGCTCTCGAAACGCTGCGTTCCGCATAATTAATTAATTTGTGGGAGTGGACTTTACTGCTATACCTGTGAATTATGCTATCTATTTATTCTTTAACAACTTGTGTTTTTCCAAATTGCTGGAAGACAGCTAAAATCATCCCTATTTATACAAAAAGAAGTGTTAGTTCCATTGAAAATTATCGCGATCATTAGTAGCTTTGTTAAAGCATATGAAACATGTCTTTATCATTGTATATACCCACAAATTCGGACATCCCTTTCAGAATATGAGCATAATTTTGTGAAGAACCGATCAACGGTTACCAACTTATACATACTGAGCCAGTATCTTCCGGAATGATAACAACGTCGACGTCATATATACGCACTTATATAAAACTTCTAATCGTGGCTGTTGTAATGGTTATCAATCAGATTTCTTTGCACCTACTTCCGGAGTTCCTCAGGGAAGCAATCTAGGCGCTTTGCTCTTGCTATTGTACATTCATGATCTTTGCGATATCTTAAAATGTTAAGTTGTTTTTTGCAGATGATCTGAAATTGTATTATCGAAGTCAAACAAATGAAGACTGCACGTTTCCGCAACAATTCGCTCCTGAAACTAACCCGAATATAATAGATTATTGTTTTAACAACATGCATATAAATCGTTGCGCGGCTGTTGAGCATTTGGGTATCACATTCGATGCTAAGATATCGGTTCTAGGTCATACTCTAAAGTTGTTTTAAGATGCTTTTTATCGTTTTCTGTGTTAGTTCCATATTTTTACCTTGTTCTTCATCTTCTTCAATCAGTGGCTGTTTGTTTTCTTATTGTATTTGTGTAGGTTTCCGAAATATGTCTTCCAGTCCTCTGCATTGGTTTGGTGGTCTGCATGGCGTCTTTAATTTCCATTTTATTTCTTTTGAGCATTTCTTATATTTTTCTCTGGTTACCGTACATATCCCTCTTTATTTATTTTGTGAATTTTTCTCAATGTATTTCCTTTATTTCCTTTATCCTTGTCTTCACTCTGTTTCGTTCTTTTTTGTATAGCACCCAGGCTTGTTGGTTTTTGCTTCGAAAGTAATTGATGTTTTCTTTTGTTCGCGTTTTATTTGTTTCATTATATTCATTAGCTGCGGCAGTAATGATCTTAGGGTTTTCCATTGTACATCCACGTTGTCTTCCATGTTGATTGGGTTCTGTTTTATTTTTTCCTTCAATTTGCTTACATATAACTGTTTCATACTTTCATCTTCTAGAGATTCGATATCGAGTTTATATAACCCATGGGTTGAAAAGTCCCGGGCCTAACACATAGATGACGCTAGTTTTATTGCAGTCACCTTTCTCTCAGTTAGTACTAACCTTCAAAAGGCAGCTGTTAAAATTTCATGATATTCTATCCATTAGTTTGTGAGTTATTGTGCTAAGAGTCACGCTACTTTTCAAAACAATGGATCAAAAACAATTTCGTGTTTTAATTTTACACTGCTTCTTGATGGGAAAAAATACCGTTCAAGCGAAGCAATGGCTTGAAAAGTGTTATGGGGACTTCGCTCCATCAGAAACAACAATAAAACGTTGGTTTGCTGCCTTCAAACGTGGTCGTAGAGACACCGATGATGCAGAACGCAGTGGACGTCCAAATGAGACGAACACCAGAAAACATAAAAAAAATCCACAAAATCGTTTTGAATGATCGAAAAGTGAAGTTGCGTGAGTTAGCTGGCATCGTGAAGATATCAAAAGAACGTATTGGCTTTATATTGCATGAGCATTTGACTATGAGAAAGCTCTGTTCAAAGTGGGTGCCGCGTCTGCTCACTGTTGACCAAAAACAAGAACGTGTTGATGATTCTGAGCAGTGTTTGGCCACGTTTAAACGTAACAAATCGGAATATTTGCGTCGATATGTGACAATGGATGAAACATGGATCCATCACTTCACTCCGGAATCAAAACGACCGTCATCTGAGTGGACAGCAACTGGTGAACCTCGTCCAAAGCGCCCGAAAGCACAACAATCGGCTGGAAAGGTTATGGTCTCGGTATTTTGGGATGTGCGTGGTGTAATATTCGTCGACTATCTTGAGAAAGGAAATACCATCAATAGTGAATATTAAATAGCGTTATTGGAGCGTTTGAAGGCCGTAATTGCAAAGAAACGACCGCATATGGCAAAGAAGAAATGTTGTTTCATCAAGACAATGCACCGTGTCACAAGTCAATCAAAACAATGGCGAAACTACATGAATTGAACTTCGAATTGCTCCCACATCCACCGTATTCGCCAGATTTGGCTCCCAGCGACTACTGGCTGTTCGCAGACCTCAAAAAAATGCTCGCCGGTAAGAAATTTCGCACGAATGAAGAGGTTATCGCTGAAACTGAGTCCTAGTTTGAAGCAAAAGATAAATCGCTCTACAAAAGTGGTATTGAAATGTTAGAGCGGCGCTGGAATGGTTGCGTTGCTCTTGATGGAGATTACGTTGATGAATAAAGCTAATTTTGAACCAAAAAAACCGTATTTTCTTTGTTAGGCCCGGGACTTTTCAGCCCATGTGTTATATGTGCTTATTCTCATTTTGCAAAGTATAATTTGTGATCATTACCTACCTTATTTAAGTACTACTACAAAATCATATCCCCAAATCGATCTCTTCAATTTGGATCGATTCATTGAAGCTTTCTTCATTTTCCAGTCGCCCAGAATGCAATCTACATCTCGCCGCTTTTCACCCGGTATACAAGAATACGGCTCCACTTCTAGGTAATCTCGTAAGAAATTACTCATAGTACATTGATTAAACCATAACGTTTAAGCGCTAGATTAGGTCCGAGTCCGTTACTTTGATTTCATAGCCGCCGCACTTAAAGTTATAAACCATAAATTTTATTTTAATTCTTTAAATGCCGCCGCCAATTTGCGAAATGGCGTCGAAAAACGGGAACAGAATGAAAAGCGCGACGGAAAATATAGAAATCCAAAATTAATACAATATGAACGAATAAATTTCACGCGCGATACATACATTTATTGTTATTGTTATTTTATGCACAAAAAAAAAACGCTAAAAGGAGTTAGCAAGGCGCGAAAATACCCTTACGACAAATATTTCACTGACGCGCGAATGCATCGAGTAGAGGGGAGGGATAAATATATGAAAATGGGATGGCTTTTTTGCGCCGAGAAGTGTAGAGAGTTAGAAATGGAATTCGTACGCATCAGCGTCGGAAGATAAAACATACAAAATTCGTCGAAATTGGTACGCTGCCAGGGCAATTTATTTTTTTCACTCGTCGGTACGTATGGATGTATATGTTGCGCTCTCTCGGCGTCCTCGAATGCATGTTACGTATAAATTGTGTACATATACGTGAGCATTTTATTGTATTTTCGCATATAATATCAATGAGCGACTGCTACGCTACGTACCACGGCCATCATGCGATAATATTAATTGGATCTGGAATTTACTCAGTGACCTGGGCCGAAACGATTTTAGCAGTTGGCTTTGGGGTTGCGAAACAGCGATTAATCGGTTTCCGGCTGTTTTGCTTTAAGAGGATCGAAGTTTGTTGGCTTTTTGCGTTGTGGTACTTTCCGAAATTCAATAAAAGCAAACAGGGTTGTGTTCCCGTCAAAAGTTGCAATACATTTTGAACAGCTTCTATTAAAATAAATTCGGCATTTAACAATACTTACAGTTTAAATAGTATCTCAGACTTTCACGGCCGTTTGACATAGTCGTAACGGTTGTCGGATCCCGCCAGGTTTTTATCCCTGACATTTCGTAAACAACTTCAAAAGTGAAAATGCGAACCACACTTGTTCGCGAAACATCAGGGACAAAAACCTTGTGACACGGCGGGACCCGACAACCGGTACGACTAATACTTACTGTTTATTCAAGATATACTACACCTTCACGGTATTACCAGTGTTCTATTTTAAGTTTTGTATATAGACCCTACAGAAAACCTACCTTTTAAAGACTAATGACGATTGCAAGGACTGTGTGGTTGTACAATTCACAGGTATAGCAGTAAACTCCACTCACACAAATTAATTAATTATGCGGAACGCAGCGTTTCGAGAGCATGTGGGCTCCCATTATCAACCGTGTTACCAACTATCGGTAAATTTGTGTGAGTGGAGTTTACTGCTGTACCTGTGAATTTTAGAGACTAGTTTCATGCTACAGACTAAATTGCGTTTTTGAAGACATTGACTACTCTGAGAACTGGAACCTTTGACCACGCAGTCCGCTCTTAATCTTTGTTGCGTTAAAAATTCAATTATCTTGCGTACTGTGCGTGAAATTGCATTGCTTTGGTGAAGGATGGTTCCTTGATCTTATAGAGGAATTGTTGCTGCATGACCTGCTCTCGAGACAAATGTCATCTTCTTGGAGGCACTTCAAGAACGGATGACTTTTGTAGGCTTTTCTTCAGCTTGTCACCCAAATAGACGACTGGTGTTTATTTTCCGGCTCATATGAGTAAATTCAAAATTCATTACCACTGACGATGTTGCATAGGTTTTTGAAGATTCCGGAGTTGAAATGGTGTAGAGCTTATTGACACCAATTCATCCTAGCTACTCTCTGTTCCTCGGTCAACAGGTGGAGCATGCCACCAGAAACTAATGCTTTAACACGTCCTTCTTCATTGATGATCTTGCGCACAGCATCAACGTTTTCCCGAGTCACTGTTGTTCTTGACTTGTCGCTAAGACTAATCCATTCGCGTTTGAATTCTTCATACCGACGAGAAATTGTTGGCTGATATGATGCTTGATTACCATAAACAGGAAACATCTCGACCATCTTGTTCAGATAATTGTCTTTAAAGAAACTAATTTTTGATCAACTCAGTCATGAGCACTCAAAATATTTATTACACTTAATTTATTATAAAAACAAAACAAAGGATCTTTTATTTCATTTCTTTATGCAAGCAAGCCCTGCTTTTGCTTCAAAACGACTTGCTGAGTATTTTCCAAGTAACATTGTTATAATTGGGAATCAGATAGGTTACATACTTGTGAACAAGTGGTATCGAAATATATGTAAGTTCGTAAAAACTTACCTAGGAACTGACATACAATCAGATCATAACCATCTTATCGTTGTATTGAAAGTGAAGATGAAAGAACAAAAAAACAGAAAGGTACAGTAGTATGATCTGCGAAAATTAAAAGATTCATTAATAAGTAAAGACGCTCTCAAATAATTAAATTAATTCGTCTACTTATAGTAAAATGAAAAATCTATTCATAAGCCATGACATAACATTAAACACCAAGATAAAACTCTTGCGTTGGTATGTGTTCTCCGTCTTGTTCTACGGGATGGAAGCATAGACGCTGAGATCTGGCTATATCACTGGATACTAAAAATATCGTGGATGGAACACATAACAAACATCGAAGCTAAAAGAATACATACTGAGGAACTAGAACAGATTTCATATATTGCAGAATATTCTTTAGAGAATAGTAATGCGGGGGAGGGGTATAGGTAGAAGACGAATTTCTTCGTTGAAAAATCCCAGAACCTCTAATTCGATATGGGCACGACTGAATAATTCCAAGCAGCAGCAGATAAAGTTAAAATAGCAAGCATGATAGCCAATACTCCGAACGAATAGGATTAGAAGTAAAAGAAGAGAGATGTTTTAATACGTACCCACGTCGATAATATAGTTACTTAGTAACGACAATATTGCAGCAAATTAAGAACAATTTACAATGTAGACGTTTAAGAATTTATCAATAGGAGGAAGGCTATAGTAGCTTCTAACCTGGATAGCTTGCCCTCGAAACAGTAAAACGTAGCGCAATAATGTGTACCGACCAATACAATTACCCAAACTATTGCAACCTTAAACTTCTAGAATTGAGATTTCACATTGCATATTGTGCTAGATATAGTTTGGAGGCTGTACGATGATGCAAAACAAGTTTTATGAATGTAACACATGGGCTAAAAAGTCCCGAGCCTAACAAAGAAAACACGGATTTTTTGGTTCAAAATTAGCTTCATTAATCAACGTAATCTCCATCAAGATCAACGCAATCATTCCAGCGCCGCTCTAACATTTCAATACCACTTTTGTAGAACGATTTATCTTTTGCCTCAAAATAGGCCTCAGTTTCAGCGATAACCTCTTCATTCGTGCGAAATTTCTTACCGGCGAGCATTTTTTTGAGGTCTGCGAACAGCCAGTAGTCGCTGGGAGCCAAATCTCGCGAATACGGTGGATGTGGGAGCAATTCGATTTGTGACACGGTGCGTTGTCTTGATGAAACAAAATATTTTTCTTTGCCATATGCGGTCGTTTCTTTGCAATTTCGGCCTTCAAACTCTCCAATAACGCTATATAATATTCACTGTTGATGGTATTTTCTTTCTCAAGATAATCGATGAATATTACACCACGCACATCCCAAAATACCGAGGCCATAACCTTTCCAGCCGATTGTTGTGCTTTCGGTTCGCTTTGGACGACGTTCACCAGTTGCTGTCCACTCAGATGACGATCGTTTTGATTCCGGAGTGAAGTGATGGATTCATGTTTCATCCATTGTCGCATATCGACGCAAAAATTTCGGTTTGTTACGTTTAAACATGGCCAAATACTGCTCAAAATCATCAACACGTTCTTGTTTTTGGTCAACAGTGAACAAACGCGGCACCCACTTTGAACAGAGCTTTCTCATAGTCAAATGCTTCTGCAATATACAGCCAATACGTTGTTTTGATATCTTTACGATGTCAGCTAACTCACGCAACTTCACTTTTCGATCATTCAAAACGATTTTGTGGATTTTTTTCATGTTTTCTGGTGTTACCGCCTCATTTGGACGTCGACTGCGTTCTGCATCATCGGTGTCTCTACGACCACGTTTGAAGTCAGCAACCCAACGTTTTATTGTTGTTTCTGATGGAGCGGAGTCCCCATAACACTTTTCAAGCCATTGCTTCGCTTGAACGGTATTTTTTCCCATCAAGAAGCAGTGTAAAATTAAAACACGAAATTGTTTTTGATCCATTGTTTTGAAAATAACAAAAGTAGCGTGACTCTTAGCACAATAACTCACAAACTAATCAATAGAACATCATGAAATTTTAACAGCTGTCTTTTGAAGGTTAGTACTAACTGAGAGAAAGGTGACTGCAATAAAACTAGCGTCATCTATGTGTTAGGCCCGGGACTTTTCAGCCCATGTGTTATGTACGTATTACGACAAAATAAATTCCAAATCCTAACTAAAAACCTAAACTGTATGTAAATAATCCGGCGCATCCACCAATTTTATATTTCAAATATTAAAAATGTTTTAAATATGCTATTTATTTTCGGCTTAAACCTTCGGCTCTAGCGAGATATAAATTCCAATAAAAATGCTAATCACACTATAATTACAAGTTTTGCATAGCAACTAATTTACTAATTTACTGAATATTCATTTAGAATACATTATCAATTTAACTCAATAATAATTTATTAATATTAATATTTAATAAATTTAACTTATCAATGCTTTAATGAACAAACTGCATGAACTAATTAATGTTTAATGTTAATATACTACTTCATAATTTACGATTAGCTCCCAACGATCTGGTAGCTTTTCGATTACACTCCCGAGAGATCCCGTGATTTGGAAGTGAAGTACAACCAATTTTAAGGTGTGACGTTTCTGTTGAAAAAGGCTTCGAGAAACATTTATTTGATAAACAGCGAAAGACATTAGAATTTGATTGGACTTCTGTGATGTTACCAGTATTAGAAATAGTATTACTCTGCACCAACATCACTTGATGATGTCCTCTAGCTCTTTCTTCTTAAACTATTATTACAAAAAAAGGAAATGATACGTGGTAGTATAAAACGAAGTTTCTGAGACTACGTAGATTGCTTAAAGCCGACATTAATGTAGCATGTAATTCGTATGTGCCTAGTAGCGGGCTTAGACTTGTAAAAGACCCACCTTCTTTTCGGCAATTTGCTCATTCTAAGGAGGAGACTATCAGAACTTCTGGAAAAGCTCTGATGCTACTAACGAACGTAGTAATTCAACATCGATAGGTGATGCTTGCCGTTTCCCGATTAGATGTAGATTCCAAATTGTAACCCTTGTGTTTACAGTCTGTTTCGATAAATGAAGTAATGTAGTGCATCAGAAGTTTAAGGGACAAATTCACATTCGTCTTGCTTCTTTGTGAAGGGTTGTGTCAATACCACCTTTGCTACTCTTCTGTATGTCTTTACGTGTACGTTTCCTGATACGTGGAAAGTATCTAGAACCTCGCCAAGTTTAAGAGGTCCTGACAATTCCAATATTAGCAACTACAGATCTATAGCGTGTTTCTTATGAAACTAAATATTTCAAGCAGATCTACTGTAACTAACTTACCACAGATTTTCCAAACGACAGCTGTGATTGTGGATGAAATGTACAACTGGATGTTATTTCTACTAATAAAATCATCATAAGTTGTTGTAGAAGCTGAGTTTTTTTTTTAATTAATTCGATCGTAATCTTCTAAACAGAATTAATTATGTTTACTTTAATAGCTTTAAATCTCGAGCTTCTTACTCCATCTCTGCAGTAGTCCAGGGGTTGGATCTAGGTCCATCCCACTTTAATGTATACATCGGTGATCCTCTAAAATCCATTTGCTGCCTTTTATTAGCTTTTGCCGACGATATTAAGATCTACTACGCTATTAACTACTTTACCGATGCTAACTTTCGACAACGTAAGCTGGATAAGATTCATACCTCACGTCTGCATTATAATCCAAAGTTAAAGACAGATAAATGTTCCTTTACAACTTTTTTAAATAGGATGAATAGATTCTCAATATTACGTTAACAATATTAATACTACTCGCCAGTTTTCTATTAAATGTTTAGCTGCAATATTTGATGAAAAGTTTGGACTAGAGGAGATTTAATCACGCTTCAAATGTTAGGATTTTAGATTGTTTTTGCGAGGGGAATTAACATTTTGTTAGCCCCAAGTCATTACTTTGTGTTCCTGGAGTTAACGTAGGGGCATCATTTTTCATTATCGGTCACAATGTGGCTCAAAAGGGATTGACGTTGTTGGTGAACCGAACTGTAACGAGCCAGCAAAGAAAGGCAAATGCTGATACGCTGATATTTGTGCTTTCTGCTCAAAACAACCCCGCACAAGCATCATCGGTTGGTCGTCACAATAGCAAATTCTTGAATTGATTGATGCGTATTGCACTGGGTTAAAACGCCCAAACGATCTTCTTCAAACTCCAATGGTGTCCTTGCACGTCGGACGACAGTGGTGCCATTTCAAAGAAATAAATCATTTTCCTGTTGTTCTTTCGCCAAGGGCATGAGCGGTTCTAACAACCTCCAAGGTATTCACTTCTCTGTGGAGGTCCAAAGTTTTATCACGTCATAACCTATTTCTACTTGCTAGGGATTGATATAATCTGTGGGAAATTTACAGATTTGGAAGCTATGTCACAGCTTCCAATAGTGGAAGTTAAAGTAACTTTAATATGTGGCTCCCATCCTATTCTCAATACATTCTTGTCTTAAAAACCAAAAATGCTACTAGCTCATGCGTCTATACAACGTACAATCTTCATTAGTCTCCTAGAGCTAGGTACTGCTCCGTTGAACCGTGGTTTACAAATATGCAATGATTATAAATTTTCTCAATTGAAGGTTCGTGCAATTTATTATTAATTACAGTAACAACAAAAACCCAACGAGATATAGCGAAGTATAGAGCGTGCAGTTATGTCTCGAAGACAAGCAGCAATTTCAGCTATCACGAACAATACCGATATACCGCGAAGAACAGACACGTATAACTCATTGTTTCTTTAAACGCTACGTAAGCTCGGCTAAACAACTCCCATTTAAGGTAATAAATTTTAATTGAATCCAATTGACATTGTTCGCCTTTTCAACGGGGATCGTAAGCGCCTTCCTGCAAAATGTAATTGTTGTTGTAATGCCGTCGTAATACAACCGCCGTATGAAAAGCCAGATAGAAACCCCTATTGGGAGGTCAGTCTGTTTGCGATAGCAGCTATTGCTGTATATGTTTATGATCTCGTCTGACCTATTTAGGATAAACACCCCGCTAACAGGAAACTATGTCTCGTATCGGAAGCCACTTCCATCATTCCCGGTGGTGTTGCTTAAATATTATCACCTACTATGTTCGATAATTGTGTCAGCTGTGTCGGTAATGATCCAGTATTCTTGTGTTAATTTCATCCTTTTTGAATTAAGAAAACCTGCACGTCAACAAAGGTGCTGAATAACTGATGTCAGTATTAACGGACAAAAATACAAAATAATTCCTTAATAACGAGTACCCATGGAAAATCCTAAATGTGCAGTATGTTGTGTGATTTTCTTGGCTTAATGTAATTTAATACAGCACTAAATGCGCGTGGACGTCTAGTGGGTTCAATACATAGCGATTTGACCATATTAGTGGAAAAGGAATGTGCTCCTATTGTCAACGAGGATCATAGTCATCGTAGTTTCCAATATTATCAGTACCACCTCTATCAATTGTAATATCAGCGAAAAAGTTTTTAACTTCAGATTGGTTAATTTATGTTATATTGACGCTGTTAAAATTTCTTACTGAATGTACCAATGGGGTTCGCCAAAGTGCGTTCGTCCGAAGTGTAGATATGCGAAGCAAATGGTGCGACCTTGATTCCAGGCGTGGCACAAGTATATCAACTCCAGACGACAAACTAGGAGAGTCAGTCAAGTGTAGCGCCGATGCGATTTCTTCTTTCAGTGAGGGTATTTCCCGTAAGCGATAACGCCTATCGATCTTATATGTGAGAGACTTTAAAAATTTGCACTGGATCCGTTCAAGAGGATGCATCTGGACCTTATAGAAATGATACCGATCAACAGAAGCGTATTCAAGATTGGATACTACATAAGCGAAAGAAAAGGGTTTCTATTGATGAGGATCGTTTTGATTCCGGAGTGAAGTGATGGATCCATGTTTTATCCATTGTCACATATCGACGCAAAAATTCCGGTTTGTTACGTTTAAACATGGCCAAACACTGCTCAGAATCATCAACACGTTCTTGTTTTTGGTCGACAGTGAGCAAACGCGGCACCCACTTTGAACAGACCTTTCTCATAGTCAAATGCTTATGCAATATAAAGCCAATACGTTCTTTTGATATCTTTACGATGTCAGCTAACTCACGCAACTTCACTTTTCGATCATTCAAAACGATTTTGTGGATTTTTTTTATGTTTTCTGGTGTTACCGCCTCATTTGGACGTCCACTGCGTTCTGCATCATCGGCAGCAAACTAACGTTTTGTTGTTGTTTCTGATGGAGCGGAGTCTCCATGACACTTTTCAAGCCATTGCTTCGCTTGAACGGTATTTTTTCCCATCAAGAAGCAGTGTAAAATTAAAACACGAAATTGTTTTTGATCCATTGTTTTGAAAATAACAAAAGTAGCACGACTAAACTAATGAATAGAATATCATGAAATTTTATCTTTTGAAGATTAGTACTAACTGAGAGAAAGGTGACCGCAATGAAACAAGCGTCATCTATGTGTTAGGCCCGGGACTTTTCAGCCCATGTGTTATATATTAAAGAGCAATGGGCCTAGGCTCGACCCCTTAGGTACTCCAGAGTTGGAGTAAAGGGCTCGAGATTTAAATCCGTTGAAATAAACATAATTCTATCAACGAGATACGCGTATAACAACATGTTCCCTTAAATTAATTAAAAAGCTTGCACATCCACTATTGGACATATTAACTATTTAAAATTAAAAGACTATTATCGGGGAAAATATAAAAAAGTCGAACTGTATAGAAGTTGTTGGGTAATAAAGTTAAAATTAATTCAATAACCTTATATTGCAGTCAGAAATTGCTATGTTAAGTAATCCTAAATTGTGTTGGCGTTAGGTTATTTTTCACAGGTCTCTTGTCAATCGTAAGCAGTTACAAGCATTACTTAATTTATATTTTTATCTGCAATGGATTCTGTACACCAACTCATCACAGCAACTCCGAACAATTTAATGATACAGGTTAAGAGCTATAACATGGTTAGGAGATAATGGTACAGTGAATAACGATGGAATACTTACCTTTATTTTAAAAGATTATTGTCAAGTGCTGTCCCCTCCATGGTGGTCTTTTATTTAGCTGTACATACCGACTTTTCCTGATATATGGAACGTTGCAAAATGGATGTCGCTACTTAAGAAGGGTGACAAACAACTACAACTTGAAGTTTATGAATTAGTTACCATCATCATCAATTTCGCCAGAATTTGTATTCCTGAATTTATTTTTAGACCCGTCGGCCAATAAATTATCACCATCGTTGTTAAAATAGGATTCTCCGTTATTCAGTATTGTTTTCTCTTTGCATTTGCGCTTCTTTGCAGTTCAGTTTTAACTTCGATTCGCCGAAGATATTAAGAAAGCCAAATATTCTGCTTAAAAGTTCATATATAACTATAGAAATCTCGCTGAGTGGATTTAGTACTCAGAGGCGTTCATGGATGGGGATGGCAGGTGCATTCAATTGCCAAAACGACACTCACTTCAAACTACCTATGTAGCAAGCGAGAATGAAAGTTTTTCCCATCTAATAAGTTAAGATATTTAAACACATTTTGTTGCTTTTTCTTGTATTATTTATTTTTCACTATTATCATGCACCTCGAAGGTAAAGTTTAACCTGCAACATCCGCCTAAATCTGTACCTTAGCATCTCATATTCAGACAATAAAAATATCATCAAGCAGTTGTATCTTAATTAACTCTACAGGGGTACATTGTTAAGCACCTTACCCTTGAATTAGGTTTAACCCTTTTGTCTCTATACTAGAATAGCGGATAAAACCGACTTCCTGTGGTCTCCCCAAGTCCGCTGACATAAAATACCGTTGGGCCGTTGGACAAAAAAGGTCTCGGCTGAGGTTTCTTCTTTATGTAGACGATGACTCCAAAGAGAATTGTTATTATCGATATCTATAAGTATAAGGAGATAAATATAAAAACTTAGTGGATTATTATGTGGTAACGTATCACCTAAAAGATTTGCATATGCCTAAGGTTTCAAATAATGTGTATTAGTTTTATAGGAATTTACTACAAAACTCAGAGCGTTCACCAAAATAAAAATGGACGCGAGCAATAAACTAAATTACAGTCGCTAAAGTACGACTGATAGGAAATTATAGCAATTCCGTATATAAAAGAAATAGAAAGCGATCTTTCTGTACTACTATGTTATAACAGTAACTAACAAAATGATTAAATGTGTAAATTTATTAGCTTGTTACCCACGTTTGTTAAAATTTATGAATCCAGAATTAACAAAAAGTTAATCAAGTTAATCAAGTATTGAAATACTTGTTAAATTGGCTTCGATCTTATCCTAAAAACAGAAGACAGTCTAATTTTTTAGATGTGAATATTGGAGTACTTCAGGGCCTTATTTTAGGCCGGATACTATCTTTATTGTGCATCAACAACTTAGCAATGAATGTAACAAGCACAACAAAAAATATTGTATGTCCATGATATCAGTATCTTGTTAGTAGAGTTAGTGGTAGTCGGTAACACGGTTGACAATGAGAGCCCACGTGCTCTCGAAACGCTGCGTTCCGCATAATTAATAAATTTGTGTGAGTGGAGTTTACTGTTATACCTGTGAAGAGTTAGTGGAGTTCGTATTGAGTACGCAGTGTCGTCGCCAGTGTGATGCAATAAAACGGATTGAGCGTAGAATTATAAGCTAGTACAAAGAGGATATTTGTATAAGGCGGATGCATAGTTATTAGGCATGATGGAGGTGCGGAAGCCAAAAACCATTGTGTGACGCCTTGTGAAAGTCTATTGATGAATTTCCCGATTTATATTATAATGGCGCTAAAATATACTGCAAAGCTTGCGATAAACTGTTAATATGCTGAGATAAGCACCTGTATAAAGATAATATAAAGAGTATACAGCACTAAAATAAGAAATACGTACCACCTAAATCTCAATTCATGTTTGATTTACTTGACATCTACAGAAAAGAAACTAATTCCAAAAGATTCATCACGGTTGATTCGCACCATTGCGAACAACAAAAAATGTCCGCGATTAGTTGTCTGGTCAATAGACTCGTCAGATTTCCGCTAAACAAAAGCAGGTACGACAAAGAATTAAAGTATATCAATGATGTAGCGAGGTACAATGGTTTCTCTTCTATGGATGTCGACCGTATCTTATGGAAGGTCCAATTCAAACAACACATCAGAAATTCGACGACCTTGACATCAACAAACACCGGTAATAAGAAATTTGTAACTCTTCCTTTTCACCCAACAGTAAAAGGGTTAAGTAAAATTTTCCGACAACTAAATATGAACGTGTCTTTTGTGTCAAAAAACAACTTAAAGAATCTCTTAGGGAATCCCAAAGATAAACCGGAGATGATAAAAAGGTCTGGAATATACCAAATCGCATGCAATGATTGTGTGAAAGTTTATATTGGACAAACAAAAAGGAGTATCGATACGAGGTTCAAAGAACATATTAGACACTATCGTTTCGACAAACCAGAACTATCAAGCGTAGCAGAGGATATGGTAAAATCCGGACATAGGATTGATTTAAAAAATCTGACACTACTCAAAAACGTAAACTCGTATAGAGAATTAGACGCGTACGAAACGATATGTATGAAAAAGAACGGAAACTTATTGGACAGAGAACCACCCCCAATTGCACATTCGAGTCTGATTGATTTATTACCATAGGCCCTGTTAAAGATACGGTTCGCTTTCAGTCTACCCTTCCCCGAAAATAGACATTACACCACGAGTAGATTGTAAATAGTCATATGTTTTAGACATTTTAGAGCCTGCGTAGAAAATTGCATGTGTGATACAGTTTTTACATTCAGTCGGTAACACGGTTGACAATGAGAGCCCACGTGCTCTCGAAACGCTGCGTTCCGCATAATTAATAAATTTGTGTGAGTGGAGTTTACTGCTATACCAGTGAATTTGATTTGCTGTTCATGATAATCGCCTGTGACTTGAGATTTTATCTGCTCGATAAGCAATCGCTTCATGACTTCTGGAATATATACAATCCCAATCGGAAGCTACCATCCTGGAGAACGTTACAGAATCAAATGCCAACTGTGTGTAACGACATCGAAACGATTATCAAGGCTATAGTAAAGGATATGCAGGCATGGCTACATGTCGAGGAGAAAGCTCTATTTTGAATATTATCTCGCGTGTTCTAGAGTCTGTTGAAGCGATATTTCCCATTATATTAACTGGCAAAGGATTAGAAAAGTCCACTGGCCAATCCTAAATAGCATTCGGTACCAATTTATGTTTGCAATTTGAATTACTTGTGCTGCCATTACTGGTGTAGTGGCAGCAGGTTCCGCCGCCAACAGAGAGATCGTAGGTTCAAGTCTTACCATTACTGACATTTTTTCAGGAATTTAGAACCTTGGTAAAATGCAAGAAAATTCTAATTTCACCATCACCAACACTAACGAGAGTTTCACATTAATATTAACTTGTTATTGTTGTTGTTATTATCATTATTATTTTACTGCAGAACTGAATACAAACTAAAACAATTTAAAATCATTCCTACCTTCATCAATTTCATTTCTGTATACTACGGTTGTCATGGCGAGATCTACAGTTTAACGGAAGACTTTAAAATGATTCTGATTACTTAATTTTTCCCGAAAAACGTCCCATCATCGCTTCACGCTCCCGCGTGAACTTAACACTTTACGATCTTAATCTGGTAATAAAATTATCTGAAGCGCTCTACTTTTTTATGGGTAACGACACTTCCGCTACGATCCCTACATTCATCGGCTCGAACTTTGTGGTATTTAACCTACCCCGTCGACTATAAAATTGCGAGCCAAAAAAAAAATAATTTAAGCGAAAGCGAAAGGAGAATGACTAATGTACAAGAACAAAAACAATTTCGGAAAATTTATCTACCGTATAATTGACTTACCTTAGACAACCACTCAGGGTCGGCCCTTCCGTTGCAATGCATGTCGTTCTTCGGGCGGTACGCGTCCATTTTTCCATTAAAATCCTATTTCACGCCGTCGAGAATGGTACGGCGGGGTTAATTTTCCCGTTTGCGATTTGGCTCTCGATGGCCCCGTGTGATAAGTCGTAAGGGAATCCCCGCTGATGAGGTCCGCAAAAGTGGACCGTAATGCGTCCCGTCTGTGCAGTTTGTTTCTTTCGATATTGTTTTGCGTACATTCGTTCCGGGGGATCGTCGGGCAGTTACGGCTAGGTGCTCTGCGCTATGGCATTCGCTCCGGAGCGAGGAATGGGAAAACGATGCGGCGTTGATAGCGCCGCGACAGATAACAAGCTCAAAAGTCAAAAGTATCATTCACGGAAACGACGGCAATCTTTTCCCGAAGACGCTTCGAGAAATCGCATCTTCTACACGATCGTTCTGTCTATCGTCAACTTGAGTTACCGCGAGTGTCGACGAAGTTAACAGCTCGTTAAAATTTTCCCGTTATCTTCGGACGTAATTGCGATAATGTCGGGAAACATGATTCTCGGACTAACAAACTTAGACTGAAATACCTTCGTCTATGAATTTACTTTGCAGAATATAAATTTTACCGTAACATGACAGATTTAATTACGCCTATCACAGGCTGTTTGTTTGATTTTGTTTG
Organism: Trypoxylus dichotomus; assembly: GCA_023509865.1. Lineage (NCBI taxonomy): Eukaryota > Metazoa > Arthropoda > Insecta > Coleoptera > Scarabaeidae > Trypoxylus > Trypoxylus dichotomus. The sequence continues at coordinate 46,772,300 of CM042081.1, forward strand.
TGCAAAAATATCTACGTATAAACATAACTAGTCTTGGTAAAATGAGGCAAGTTACAGTGCAGTGCTGAGAAGATCGTGGAGGGACCGAGCGGCCCGTATCAAGGCTGCGTATTCGGTAACGTTCACGTACTCGTATCATTTATGATCGCGACCTTCATGAGTCAGCACAGCTGATGCGGACGCAGGAATGTTTACACTTAAAATAACGATAAAGAATATATTATTCAACGTACTGAAACACTTACTGCTTTAAGAAGTTTCCAAATCACAAACTAACACATGGGCTGAATAGTCCCGGGCCTAACACATAGATGACGCTAGTTTTATTGCAGTCACCTTTCTCTCAGTTAGTACTAACCTTCAAAAGACAGCTGTTAAAATTTCATGATATTATATTCATTAGTTTGTGAGTTATTGTGCTAAGAGTCACGCTACTTTTGTTATTTTCAAAACAATGGATCAAAAACAATTTCGTGTTTTAATTTTACACTGCTTCTTGATGGGAAAAAAATACCGTTCAAGCGAAGCAATGGCTTGTAAAGTGTTATGGGGACTCCGCTCCATCAGAAACAACAATAAAACGTTGGTTTGCTGACTTCAAACGTGGTCGTAGAGACACCGATGATGCAGAACGCAGTGGACGTCCAAATGAGGCGGTAACACCAGAAAACATCAAAAAAATCCACAAAATTGTTTTGAATGATCGAAAAGTGAAGTTGCGTGAGTTAGCTGACATCGTAAAGATATCAAAGGAACGTATTGGCTGTATATTGCATGAGCGTTTGACCATGAGAAAGCTCTATTCAAAGTGGGTGCCGCGTTTGCTCACTGTTGACCAAAAACAAGAACGTGTTGATGATTCTGAGCAGTGTTTGGCCATGTTTAAACGTAACAAACCGGAATTTTTGCGTCGATATGTGACAATGGATAAAACATGGATCCATCGCTTCACTCCGGAATCAAAACGATCCTCATCTGAATGGACAGCAACTGGTGAACCTCGTCCAAAGCGCCCGAAAGCACAACAATCGGCTGGAAAGGAGGCTATGGCCTCGCTATTTTGGGATGTGCGTGGTGTAATATTGATCGACTATCTTGAGAAACGAAATACCATCAACAGTGAATATTATACAGCGTTATTGGAGCGTTTGAAAGTCGAAATTGCAAAGAAACGACCGCATATGGCAAAGAAAAAAAAATTGTTTCATCAAGACAACGCACCGTGTCACAAGTCAATCAAAACAATGGTAAAACTGCATGAATTGAACTTCGAATTGCTTCCACATCCACCGTATTCGCCAGATTTGGCTCCCAGCGACTACTGGCTGTTCGCAGACCTCAAAAAAACGCTCGCCGGTAAGAAATTTCGCACGAATGAAGAGGTTATCGCTGAAACTGAGACCTATTTTGAGGCAAAAGATAAATCGTTGTACAAAAGTGGTATTGAAATGTTAGAGCGGCGCTGGAATGATTGCGTTGCTCTTGATGGAGATTACGTTGATGAATAAAGCTAATTCTGAACCAAAAAAAACGTGTTTTCTTTGTTAGGCCCGGGACTTTTCAACTCATGTGTTATTTTAACTGCAATCTGTTATTTGTATTTTGGTGTTCAATTTAACATTGTGAGGGGAAAAGAAAGAATAAGTTTGACGTAATTGAATAGCATCCACGTTGTTCTCCGCACGACACTGAAACTTGCCCCTCTTTGCCGACACTAAACATAACACTTTCAAGTACGGTCATTTTCCGACACAAAGACTAAACGGACAAACGTAGTGAAAAATTGTACGTGAAACTTTTGGGAGACAATTTGCATGTGTGCGTCTACTAATATTTACTCTTATGTTACGTAATGTTTACTTTTAGAATATCCATGCGTGTACTGGAAAGCTTTATATGGTTATAAACAAAATTAAATGGTAAGGTACTTCTACTTGTATATTCTTTTCATGTTGTTACAAAAAGATGAACGCACTAGAATTAAGCTTAAGCAGATGTCAATCACGTATTTTAAAAGGTTTCTAAATACGCTGTTTTTCCCGAAAATTGGCCAAAGATGTGTTCCTCTTTCAAAGCGGATCTTCTGGATTTTATTCCATTTAAATCTGAATTTGACATTCGGAAGCTGCTGCTTGTAAGCTTCTGGGTGTTCTAGCCATCTTAGGATGATCTTCTGCTTACAATTAAAAATTAATAAAACATTTGTCAAACACTCGTATAGTTCACATTCCGTCGTTCTATTACAATTATATTTTTCTGCTAATATTTGCATCACGACAAAAATGAACAGAAATAAGAAAATACTTTTGCCTTATAATATTTGCTTTCAAATAAAGCTTTGAAGGGAAACAAACGAAAAAATCCAATATCCCCGAATGGATTAATCGTATCTGTAACTTCACAGAGAAACAAAAATTTAATATGGTTGATTTTTACCTCGTTACGTAAAATTTAATCAATGCTCTTTGAATTTTCTACCGAGCTCCGCACGCAATTTTTTTAATAACATCCGTTATCTCTTTCTTTTAATAAATTTAATTAAAAATTCCTCTTTTTCTGAGATGATTCCACGGCAACAGTATCCGTCACTCGTGATGAAATCTCCTGTTAACAGCTAATACCTATCTACCAAGTCGGAATTTATGTCTCTAGTTATATCCGCCAGCAGACTTAACCCGTTCAGTTTAGTCGTTTTCGCGTAATCGTTTTGTGAAATTTTAAATCCCGAAGTGATTACATGTATATGCTATATGTGCGTGTATAGGCAGGTGTACATCAGCGTGGAGAATTTCGTTCTACGGGTATAATTCGTATGACTTTGGTCGAATATACGCGATATGAGTTAAATATTAATTCTGTGTATTGATTGTTCTATTTCATTATATGTGGGTGTTCCCCGATTTATGTATGGGATTCATGTAAGCGTTGGTTCTCTTGCCTCTCGTGAAATAAAGTAGTGTGCAGCTAAAATCACGCCAGGCATCTATGTCCAATAAAAGAACACTTTTAAAATTAAGGGACAAGGTGAAAGTCATCGATGAGATTAGAAAAGGTGCGGGGGTGACTCAATTGGCAAAGAATGGTTCCACAAGCACTTTGTCCCTCAGATATGGCAGTAAATCTGTAATAATAAGTAAATTAATGATACATATTATAATTTGTTGTTTTTGTTTATTTTTCGTTATGCAATAAAAATTTTAAGTTTAGGAAGAATGAGTTTGAATATTTTTGCGCCTTTTTTTGCCCTCTGTTTTGGCTTGAAATATCCTCTTTGTGATTCGATCTTCTTCCATTCTGTGTAGATGTCCAAGCCATCCCAGTTGTCTCTCTTCTATGACCACTTCTACTGGTTTGATACCCAGACTATTTGTGATTGTCGTGTTTCTGATTCTGTCTCTTCTAGTTACTCCTTCTATTCTTCTTGGGAATCTCATTTCCATGGCCGTAACTCTGATTTAGATTCTATTCGTGGTTATCCATGACTAACTACCATATGTTAATGTTGGTCTGACCACTCTTTTATGCACCTCTGTCTTTATTTTTTTGGTATTTCTTTTTTATCCAGAAACGAATTTCTCAATATGTTATATATGTTTGCGGATTTCCCTATCCTCTCATTTACCTCTTTCTCTATTCTCCCATTGTCTTCAATGATTGTTCCTAAGTAGTTATAACTTTTAACTTGTTCCAATGCTTTTTCTCCGATTTTGATGCTATGTTTTCTTTCTTCTGATGCTATTATCAGTGTGTTTGTTTTCCTCGTGTTTATCTCCATGTTTATCTTTGTTAGTTCTTTTTGGTATATCTTCAAGTTTTGCTGTAATGTCTCTTCCGAGTGTGCTATTAGTACCATATCATCTGCAAACATTAGTTCCTGTACGTTAATTGCATTCATTTTTCAGTTTTCTACTTTCATATTTTTTCCTTTTGTTTAGCTTTTTTAACAGCGTCGTCTATTAACATAAAAAATAACAATGGGCTCAGTACGCATCCCTGTTTTAATCCAATTTGCGATTCGAATTCAGCGGATTCTGCATTGGAAGTTCTCACCTTATTCTTATTGCTTTCATACAATGCCTTAATCATCTCTGTCATTCCTTTCTCTAAACCTCTCCTTTCCAAGCTCTGCCATACATCTTCTCTTCTTACCCTATCAAAAGCTTTTTTAAGATGTATAAAACATATATATATTTCCTTTCCTTTCCCTATTAGTTTTTCTCCTAATTGTCTGATTACAAATATTAAGTCCTGGGTGCTTCTTCCTTTTCTAAATCCATATTGAGCATCTTCTAGTGTTGTTTCCAGTTTCTCTCTGAGTCTTTTTTCTAGTATTCTTGTCAATACTTTTCTTGCGATGCTAGTTAATGTAAGTCCTCTATAGTTTGAGCATTCCTTAGAGTCTCCCTCTTTGTATATGGGCATAATTGTTCCCATATTCCTTAAGTATTTTTTCTTTTATTATGATGTTGTTTAAGAGGTCAAGTAGTTCTTCGTTACCTTTGTGTCCCATATATTTTATCATCTCAGCTGTAATTCCATCCTCCCCGGCCGCCTTTCCTAGTTTTAGTTTGCTAACTGCTTCTCTGACTTCTTCGTCGCTTATTGGTGTGATACGTTCATCGTCGTTTTTTGTTTTATGCTCTTTTTCTCTTATGTATCCGTCTTGTTTTATTTTTGTGAGTTCTTCAAAGTACTGTTTTCATCTTTCCATTATCTCTTTTTCCTCAGTTAGTATATTTCCTTTGTCATCCTTTATATTTTTTAGTATCGGTGCCTTCTTCTGTCTCAATTGTTTTATTGTTCCGTAGAATAATTTTTGGTTTTCTCTACAGTTATCTCTCAGTTTTATTCCGAACTCTCTCCAACAATTTTCTTTGGCCTTCTTGATACTCTCTTTAGCTTCTTTTCTTGCCATTTTGTATATATTGTAATCCTCCTCTTTCCTGGTATGCATATATCTGATCCATTTATTTTTCTTATCTTTCACTTTGAGTTGTGTTTCTGCTGTCCACCATCTGCTTCTTTTTGTGTACGTATTTGCTATTTTTGTTATTCCACAGCTTTCTTATGTCGCCTTCAGTATGATGTTTTTGAATCTTATCCATTTGTCCTCTATCCCTATTTCGTTTTTAGTCTCTTGTTCAAATAGTTGATTTGACTTGTATTGGTACTTCTCTCGAATTTCTTCTTTCTTTCAATTTGTAGCTTTTTATTTTTTCCTTAATTACTTTTTTCCTTTTGTCTTCTTTCGCCCTTTTTGAATTTTTGCTAATCTTCATCTGTAGCAGGTAGTGGTCGCTACCTATTTCCGCATTTGTTTGGACTTTGGCATCTATTACCTTCCTCCAGTTTTCAGCATTTATTAAGAAATAATCAATGATTGATTTTTCTTTCCTGCTAGGCACTTCTCTTGTGTATTTGTGAATGTCTTTATGTCTGAATTTTGTATTTGTTATAATCGTGTCGTTTTCGATGCACATATCTATTATTCTTCTCCCGCTGTCATTTATGGTCTCTTCGCCTTCCCTTCCCATATGTCTCTCCACTACATCATTGTCTCTTTCGACTCGTCCATTCATGTCTCCCATTACTATAAGATTTCTTTCAGCAATGTCTATTTCATTCTGAAGAGTTTCGAAGAATTCGTCTTTATCTTGTTTATTCGCGTTGTCATTTGGGGCATATGCCACAATTATGCTCCAAATTTCGTTTCCTTCCAGCTTTGTATCAATTCTTAATATTCTTGAATTAATGTATTTTTCTTTTTGTATATTGTTTACTACCACAGGTTTGATGATTATTCCTCGTCTTTTTTTTTTCTTTCAAATTTATTTGCGTGTCCGAGCTAATACGAACGATAGTGTACATTACAAATAACTATAAACACTTCGCATTCAGTAGAATTTATCAGCGACTGGACGCTCGTACCTGCTAAATAGCTCAATCACGACCTAAGTGAGCTAGAGCACCAGGAACGGTAAAGGCACATACGTTGTAGCAAACAGACGTCAGCCGTGGTTATTTAGGCAAAACCATTATGTGTCTTGAATGGTGTTACGCACAAATCAAAATTTCCACCGTTAATTAATTACCCCGGGTCTATTACCATTAATCATTTACTACATGAATTCGTGCGGTGCCTCTGCGCTAACTAACCGAGAGTTATTTCGTTTCGGGGAATGCCTTTCTATTGTTCGGGACGCGATGGAGCAGCAAGCATATTACGATATTTAGCGACGTCGCATGTTTCCGGACGTATCCTTCGGAGAAGGATTTTGCGCTCAGGAATTTGACAACATGATGCTACCCGATTTACTTTGCGAAACGTCGAAACGTTAACTATGCCTTCGCGAGCGCGTACTTCAGTTATTCGACCATAAATTTCAGGCGCGCAGTTATGCACGGTATAGGCGGAAGGTATGATGGAACAAACATTAGCGCTGTAGATTTACTTGTATACGTAGTGGGTGTAATTACAATAATAGCCGAAAAATACCGACCAAACTTAATACCTTAGTTGTACCTGCGGATTGATTCGGGAGCCTCGATCATCTGAAGAATGTGGTAAATTGTAACGTCAGCAAATATTTGATGAAGAACTAAATAGTTTCGGTTGTATGTGGAAGTTAACTAAAGTATTAATACTGGATGATTATATAAATTTATCCTCTAGCAAGCCATGAAATTATTTCTTCAAAATATCTTGTTGGTGGTGAATAGTAAATTGACACTGATAAATAAACTACATTTGTCATGTGTATTGTATATATTTATGGACACAAAAATAATTCGTTCTCAGCATTCCCCATGGAGTAAGGAAAACCACAGAAAAACCTCAACCCTGAGAAACAACGCCGGGGTTCGAACTCGAAATGCTTACAATAAATCACTGTTTTCACTATCGAATCATACTTCAGAAATGATATAAATTAAGAAAATGGAGAATGGTCGTACTTTTTGTAACCATGTACAGACGAATTTCGGGCAGAATTTTCAAACTTTCCAGTAACATATGACAATTTGCGGCAAGTTATTCTAGAATCAGTGGCAAAAATTTCGTAAAACAGGGCCTGTGTTCCAAAAGCCAGGTTGTGATAGACCATCAAAACGGATAGCTGAAAATATAGCAGATGTTGAGGAGCGAATAACTGAATCACCTAAAAAATATATTCGCAAGCTTTCACACTAAGCGCAACTTTCATATGGGACGTGCTTGATACGAAGGGAGGTCCAGAAGTTCGTGGAATGAAAGGGTTTTTAATAAAATAAAACAATAAATCTATTTTTTCCTTTTCAATATAATCACCCTTAAGCACAACACATTTATTAGATCTATGAATTATTTTTTTCTAAACCATCATAAAAATGTTTTTATCTTTCGCATCAAAATGGGCCAAAATTGCCTCCTTCACCTCATTGTCGTCGGAAAACTTTCTTCCACGTAAGCCTAATCACTAGATGATGCTTGTGCAGAGCAGTCATTGCAACTTTGCTCTTGTGAACCGGCGCATTGTCTTGCAAGAGCAACGCACCCTTGGTCAATTTTCCTCGACGTTTTACCTTTAATTTTTCTAATATCGCTGCGTAATATTCTCCGGTTATGCTCCTACCTTTTCCTTTGTAATCGATCAATAGTATCCCCTCACAATCCCAAAAAAACAGTAGCCATCAACTTTCCAGCCGATTCTGACACTTTGAATTCCTTTGGCGGTGGTGTCCCCTTTTTATGCCATTGCATGGACTCCTGTTTGGACTCAGGCTCAAAGTGATGAACCCATGTTTCATCTCCGGTAACAATCCGCTCCAAAATCTATGCAGGTTTGTCTCCACACAGCTCCAAAAATCGTTTGGACGGACAGACGCGCTGCTGTTTCTGCAGCGGCGCGAGCATTCTCGGTACCCCTCTTGCACTGACTTTTGTCATACACAGGTGGTCATGTAGGATACGCAAAATGGTGGTACCTGATACTCCAACTAATGCAGATAATAGTTTTTTCTTCAAACGGGCATCTTGCACTTCTTCGACGATGGCTGATGTGGTGGCCTCAACTGGCCGTACTGAGCGGGGGTCGTCTTCAATCGACCCTCGACCACGTTTAAAAAGACCATGCCACTTATAAATCATTGATTTACTAGGGCGCTGTTCCCCATAAACGGTTTCCATTTCATTCAATTTGGTTTGAGCGTTCTTTCCTTGCTTTGTAAGGAACTTTATCACAGCACGGTGTTGAATTTCCTCCATAGTTTCAGTTTTCTTCCGAATTGACTTGTCTAGCAGGCAACTATTCGTAAACGACTGACGCTATAGAGCTGCAACTTAACTTACATACTAATGATGTGTCGCTAATCAGAATGACACCTAGCGAGCTCCTCTATCCCCATTCCATCCACTCCATTCCACGAACTTCTCGACCTCCCCTCGTACTTAACAAAGATCTACAAAAATGTCTATACAAATTTCATTTCGTGTAGGAGTTTTTACTTATTGATCACATAACCAGGCTTAATTATTGTCAATTCTTATTGGGTACCATGAATAAGGATGACGTTCTTAACAAATCCTTTTTGAAAGAGAACGTCATCAACTCGAAAATGAAAAAATATTGAAACTTTGTGAATGTGTTGTTTGCTGCAATGACCCCAGAGTTACCTTTCTATCACCGTGAAAACGTTTTAAGAAATTTGGAAATCTTCTAGCAAACAACCAATTACTTATGGTTGTATGAGACTGGATTCTCCCAGAAACCTGAAAAAAATTGTTTCTTCGTCATTTTGCAGAATTCCCGAAAAAATTTCTGCTGAGTGTATGGGGCAGTTAGGAAAAGGTTTTCTATTTCTAAAGGGTACTGTTGTAGTACTACATAGTTGTTTTCTTAACTGGAGGAATGCGATAGAATAGAAACCCAGGTATTTTTTTTGTAATTCTTATGACGTTAATATATTTGATGCCACGTTCACTATGAGGATCGTACATAAATTTACTCAAAGAATCTTGAGCTATTTACCCGAAATACTTGTCACCTTATCATTAAAATATCTATCGTCTTTCATTATCTGAAAGTATGTATTAGAAATTGGCAGATGGTGCAGTATATATGTACTGTGAAAATCACCATATTCGTGTCATTGTATGTTACAAACTAAGGTCATCGTAAATATACTTTTATTAAAATTCACTTTTAGGATTTTCATAAATCGACTAGACATCGTATTTATAGCCAGTCATAATTTACTCATGGTCATTTTGGCGTTCCGATGTCGACATTGTTGTTTAGTTTTCATCAGAAGGCATAATGATTTTTCCATGTTATGGTATAATTGATTGGAATAATTTAGAGGGTCTAGCGAGAATTGCAGCTCTCATAAAATCGATTTCCAGGTTCAGATAAACATTGACAATAATAGCCACGGCCGACTGTTTATTTTTAGCTTGCTTTATAGCTTGTACATAAAAATTATTTGATTTTTAATAACGATTTAGTTTGAACAATGGAAGCTTACTACTGGTTTAAAATAACCTGCGAGAGCATTGATGGAGGCATAATATAAAAGGGCAGAAATCTTTGAAAAAACATAAAATAACGCATGGGCTGAAAAGTCCCGGTCCTAACACATAGATGACGCTAGTTGTATTGCAGTCACCTTTCTCTCAGTTAGTACTAATCTTCAAAAGACAGCTGTTAAAATTTCATGATATTCTATTCATTAGTTTGTGAGTTATTGTGCTAAGAGTCACGCTACTTTTTTTATTTTGAAAACAATTGATCCAAAACAATTTCGTGTTTTAATTTTACACTGCTTCTTGAAGGGAAAAATACCGTTCAAGCGAAGCAATGGCTTGAAAAGTATTACGGGGACTTCGCTCCATCAGAAACAACAATAAAACGTTAGTTTGCTGACTTCAAACGTGGTCGTAGAGACACCGATGATGCAGAACGTAGTGGACGTCCAAATGAGGCGGTAACACCAGAAAACATCAAAGAAATCCACAAAATCGTTTTGAATGATCGAAAAGTGAAGTCGCGTGAGTTAGCTGACATCGTAAAGATATCAAAAGAACGTATTGGTTTTGTATTGCATGAGCGTTTGACTATGAGAAAGCTCTGTTCAAAGTGGGTGCCGCGTTTGCTCACTGTTGACCAAAAACAAGAACGCGTTGATGATTCTGAGCAGTGTTTGGCCATGTTTAAGTGTAACAAACCGGAATTTTTGCGTCGATGTGTGACAATGGACGAAACATGGATCCATCACTTCACTCCGGAATCAAAACGATCGTCGTCTGAGTGGACCTCGTCCAAAGCGCCCGAAAGCACAACAATCGACTAGAAAGGTTATGGCCTCGGTATTTTGGGATGTGCGTGGTGTAATATTCATCGACTATCTTGAGAAAGGAAATACCATCAACAGTGAATATTATACAGCGTTATTGGAGCGTTTGAAGGTCGAAATTCCAAAGAAACGACCGTATATGGCAAAGAAAAAAAATTTGTTTCACCAAGACAACGCACCGTGTCACAAGTCAATCAAAACAATGGCAAAACTACATGAATTGAACTTCGAATTACTCCCACATCCACCGTATTCGCCAGATTTGACTCCCAGTGACTACTGGCTGTTCGCAGACCTCAAAAGAATGCTCGCCGGTAAGAAATTTCGCACGAATGAAGAAGTTATCGCTGAAACTGAGGCCTATTTTGAGGCAAAAGATAAATCGTTGTCAATACCACTTATTGAAATGTTAGACCGGCGCTGGAATGATTGCGTTGCTCTTGATGGAGATTACGTTGATGAATAAAGCTAATTTTGAACAAAAAAAACGTGTTTTCTTTGTTAGGCCCGGGACTTTTCACCCCATGTGTTACTTTTTCGTTTTTTATCTTCCCTTGCCTTCAATATACACTATCGCCCATAAGTATCTGGTCACCTATGTTTTCTTTTAATTTTTAGTTATGAATTATCTCTGTTGATAAAGTATTCTTCGCCGAAAGAAATTCATGCGGATATAGTAAATGTGTTAGGTGAAGCTTCTCCTTCTTTTAAGACTGTTTCCAAATGGGTGTATGAATTTAAGACAAGTCGTACAAGCGTAAGTAACGTCCTCGACCCCCATAGGCAACCACTTCTCCGAAAGTGTGCAAAAAGTTTTGAAATTTGTGGGAGCTGCTAAGGCTCAAACGCGTGCAATGTTCTACAGTCATTTTGGAGCAGCTTCGACAAAATCCAACAGATTTTTTGCACCTATTTATGACTTGCGATGAAACGTGGATCCACCACTACACACCAAGAAGTAAACAGTAACCAAAGCAATGAAGTAAACGTGATGAACTGGCTCCAAAAAATGCGAAAGTCATCCTATTAACGGGAAAAGTGATGGCTTCCGTTTTCTGAGATAATCGATTACCTCCCTTAAGGGAGAATCGATTACTGGATAATATTATTCTAAACTTTTGGATCGATTGAAGGCAGCTATCGTCGAAGAAAGACCAGGAAGAAAGTAAAAAATTCCTTTTCCATTAAGACAATGCGGAATTGTCGTAGCAAAATTGGCCAAATTAAACTTCGAAACGCTTGAGCATCCCCCTTATTCACCGGAATTAGCTCAGTCGGACTTTGATCCTTTCCTGTAGCTTAAGAAATACCTCGGTCGTTTGGAATTTGCTTCGGATGAAGAGTTAGTAGCTGCCGTAGACCATTATTTTGGGGAGCTTGATGTATTGATATTGTAATGTATTGATCTTGAGTTAGTTACCGAATCTTTTCAGCTTACCCTCGTACAATAAAGGTTGTTACGTCTTTAAATAAATGAAAGAATTACTAGTTGAACATTGAAGATTTACTGAAGTTTAAATTAGCGTTTCAAAACCGCCACTTTTCTAAATCTCCTGCAATACGTGCAGATGCATCCTTAATTTCCTCGCGTGCATCGCAAAGTTGCGTCTGCCGCGAAGCGGTGATAACTCAACGTACGCTTAACTATGCAACGGCAGTTCTACCCAGCCAGTGGTATCGCTGGTCCAGCGAAGCAACATCCTCCGCGATCCGCCTGGACACGTGGGTATACAGCAAGAGCTTGCGCGCCTACGAATTCGCGCCAGAGCCGCGCTCTCGGCGGAAAGCTCAGATCTCTCGTGTACTCCGCGGTGTAAGCACGCGTCTCGCGGGTTATGCTCTTACCGGAAACGCCGTACGATGTCCGCCGCGCTGCTGGTGATGGCGCTGGTCCTCTCCGTACTATCGACGAATACGAACCAAGTCAACGGTAAGTGGTTAACCTGCGGAAAATAATCGGATCAAAGTTTTAAGCTGAATTGACGAAGGGTATTTAAAATAAGAATATATTGGCGGTCCAACACCACCTTCGATGGTATAAGAAAAATAAATAGTCCGGTCCTTAAACTATTAACGGTGCTTTAGATGTGTTATTATGTGCGTTTCTTGTGAGGAGAGAAACTGGCTCAACGCGGACCGTCTCTATTACCGGAATTACCGACTGTAAATCACTGCCCCCATTAGTCCCAGCAACCGCACACTCTCTGGTTTATGTCTCTCTCTCGCTCTCTTGGAGGGAAATTGCGTCTTACCGGAAACGTTACGCTTGGTGAAGAACGCAAGAAATTTTTCTTTCTCCCCAAACGGCTTCCACTATAACCTCGACGATTGTTATTGCTTACTTAGATACTGCAGTAAGGAAAAGTTTCTTACGAACACTCTAATTTGATTTCTAAAAATTTTATTCATTTATTCACTATTCCATCCATTATTCCACTCTTTTTTTTCTTTGATTTACATTAACTGCTTAACCTTTCTTTAATTCGGAAAAATTATTGATAAACACTACCGATATATTGGTTGAAAGTTCTCAGTGTGATAAAATTCGCCTTTGGTAATTTGGTAATGATTACGATAAAATTATGTCTAAGATATTATAGGATTACTTGTTGCAATTAGGTTTAACAGCGCGATCTGATTCTGGAATATCTTTGCATTTTATTGCGATACTCATCTCAGTGCAAATTCTAATATATTTTATGTAGATTACTACCTTAATTGTTCTGTGCATTGAAACAGAAGACTTTTTACTGTAATACTGACTAGGACAACACATCTTGCTTTAATGGAATACCTAAATGCTTACTCATTGGTTAGAATCGGATTCTGAAAAATTAGAATACCAAATTATTACTTAGAAGTACATTAAAAACTTTATTTCCCAGGCTACAGAAACGGGTGCTCTGCTAGTAGTATACGGTTTGATTGTTATCAATATTGAAAATAATGAATGAAATTATTTACTATTTTAGTTGTTTTGTTATGTTGGTGTATTTAGAAATGTAGCATTCGGCACCTTATGATGTGGAGTTCGCGAATTTAAAAAGGTCGTTCGGATCATATTCACACCCTCGGTTTTCAGTTAAACTCTTGTTTATACGAAAATCGGGATTCTTATTTATAATCGCACACAATTTATCGGTTCTTAGTCTTCCTATGCTATCCATTAGATTTCCTAACGAGGCTTTGAGGTGATCTACTATATTTAACGCTTCATATAATGAGAGTTTGGGGTTCGTTAATTTGGAAATAGTATCTGAAACAATTGGATAATTTTCGGAAAATTGTGTATGGATTTCAGTGTCTGAAATCAGCCGTTGGCTTCCTGAAATTGCTCGGGCTTCTTGCGGATTTAAATTTAAGATACAGGATTTAAGAAGGTGTAAACATTTCTCATGATATAAAGTAGTTTTAAGCCACGTTCCCTATCTCGTTAGTACCGACTATGATGGTTGAAGAATGCTCGGACAAGCCTGTTTAAACTCACCGATACGTTTTGGTGGTTTGATAAAAACTTTAGTAGCTTTCCAGCTCTTAAGCATGTTCGAACCCCCATCTATAACCAACATTACAAGTTGAGTTGCCGATATATGGAAGCTTATTTCCTATAGTGTCTAGCATCCTTTTAGCGTTTGTCTTCTCTCATATTCTACTACGTAAAAGAAGACACAAGGATGCCTCATCATTTTTTACAATACATACTGACACATTTAAAATATAACTCTTTTGATCTTTTAACTCTGCCTTTACTTGATCCGTAATCGCGTTTTTCATCCTATGAAAATTGTACTATAATTGACTTCTTGTTGGCAATCTCCATCCTGGAACGTATTTCCCCCTAAGACCTTCGAAATTCTTCATATTCTGCAATATTGTGTGGAATATTGTACACACTTAACTTACAAATGAAGTCATATAGAAATGTATAAGATTGTACATTACATTGCGCATTTAAGCAGTGTTGTTTGCTATTAACATGTCTTCTCAAATGTTGATATTACAAACAATACATTTAACAATAGTGCCAGTGCATTCTAATATCGTGAATTGGTTAAAAAATCTATTAACACTCGTCGAACATAACAAAGAACGCCGTCGATTCGCCATCATCAATCTAATCCGGAATTCATACACATACTAACCGTACGCGTATGAATCCTAACTTCGGGTATATCCCATCACTTTCGAAATATATTAGCGTTGTCAATGAGTGTGCACTCATTTCTGCAGATTTATTCGCCACCTTTTAGCATGAAGTGCTAAAGTTGCATTGCAACATTTTAACAAAGTAATCTTGGAAAATCCATTGCTATGGACAACGTAGTAAGAACTACCACAATTTTTGTGTGTAGTTTTTAAAAAAAAAAACTGCGGCAAGCTCTTTTTGGAGGCCTTTGTACTATAAATTATACCACAAACTACTACAATTGTGTTAGATCGTAATATTATAATAATAATAGTAGTAATAGTAATAATAACATGCATTTTATTAGTACAATATACAAAAGGAAATAGAAATATTAAAAGAAAACACAGACATGAAAATGTACCAATGAGTTCCTCCCAAATCTACATAATAATATACGAAGATTAATTAACCAAAAATGAGAATAAGAATGAAAATAAAAAGAGAGGACTGTTAAACAAAGGAAGAAAGTGCTAACTAACTGTACAAATTGTTGAGCTTAAGCAGCTGACGCGTAAATAGTGTTGACTTTAAAGCACGAATGCCCAAAGGTTCTTAAAACAGTATAAGAGAATGACTCTTTAAGCATCTCTAACCTGTAAACTGGTGGAGTAAGTAGAACTTCCAAATCTTCAATTAACGTCATGAACATCTATTTTAAAATAATCTTACAGTAGAGATAGTTTTGAGCAAGTATTTTGTAGTTGCTGAATTGTAGCTCTATTAATACTATCCAAGTAGTTGCAATAAACATTTATGCCAAAGTTAAATCTCGATGAAACAATATATACATATATATATATTAAGAATGTCACGGTGCCCACGCAACAACGTGTTAAATTACAAGGTTAATGTCATTTTCAACTTGTTTTAATTTCTATGCAACATTAAAGTGTACGTATATAGGTACCTAATTTAAGCTTGCAAAAATAAAGAGTGGACAGATTGTGACATTAGATATTTGTCAGTTAAGTAAATAAAACGGGTAATCACACTGGGTCAGTAGAATGTCTATCTTACTGATATGTTTATATTTCTATTTCTTTCTTTTAAAGTATCTTGATTAATAGCTTTACGAACATGTGTCGTTACTAGACGCGGCAGTTTGTGACTCAGGGATCTTCCGTTATGATTCTGATAGTATATGTATACTGTAATGATATGAATTTTTGTTTATTATTTACCAATGAAATTTCTTCTAGAATTTTACTACTTCACCTATTCCAGATACTTTCTCGTCACTGTTTGGTACACGCCGTTATTTGGTTGATGTTACAAGTTGGAGGCAAAGTACCGTTAGCACACCCTCTTTATGTAATTTTAAAACACAGATATTCAATCTATACAGGTTTCTTTCATTTGGTACTTTAATTTAGAATACATTTTCACTTAATTAAAAACAAATAAAGCAAAATTTTAAATCCAAGAATCCAGTTAAAAAATTTAACGAGCCTGAGATTTTCCACCACAGAATTGGCATTTAAATTTTGAACAAATTTTATTTCAATTTATTTTTCTATTTTTTATAAATGGCCAATACACGTAAAACAGCAATGCTCGAAACACCGATCTTAAAAAGTCAATTGATAGTCTCGGCGATAAAATAAATGGCTATATGAATGAACGCGATGCTAATTTTGTAACATTAGAAAAAATGATTTAAGCGAAAACTATGTAAAATTCAATATTCAAAGTATCCATGAACGTATTTCGGACATTGAACGTTCTATTAATTCGGATAATATAAATTCATCTCGAAGGCAAAATACTAACCTTAAAATAAAAAATTTATTGCCAAAATTTAATGGTAACACTGAGAATCCGTTAAGCTTTATAATTTCCTTATAAAAAGTTCTTCCGTTTACTCAGGATGTCGAGTATATTTTCTCGTGTATTAGATCGTCGTTAGAATTTGAGGCAGCTACTTGGTTCTACATCATCCAAGATACCTGCCATAGCTTCGATGAATTTCGAACTATGTTTCTACAAAAGTATTGGGGTGAGGTTGTGCAAGGTAAAATCAGAACAAATCTTAGAATGGGGAAATTTGATCCCTCAAAAACATCCAGTAGAGAGGAATATGTAACATCGAAGTTTTCGGTAGCTCAGAATTTAATTCTACACTTACCAGAGAAAGAAATAATTAAATTTTTATCTAGACACTTTGAATTTAATATATCTAAAGTTGTTATAACACGTCAGCTACAAACATACCATGAATTTTGTGAACTGCTGAGGGAATTCGACAATAATGACAACAATAGAAGACCTTAATATAATCAACATTTCCAGAAATCGACGTATCGTAGTAACCATGCTCATGTTCATAGACCGCCACCAGCATCTAGGCCTAATAGAAAATACAACAATGAATATAGGCAAACGAATAACAATTCATATAGTTACAATACATATATATTTTTTCGGTGCATGATTTCATAAAATGATGGATTTTGGAATATCACAAAATTCTTGTAAACAGCTATAAGTAGTAAATTGGATTCCATACGAAGCTAGATAAAATTATTTTGTTTGTATCACGTGTTAATGTGATCTGCCTTAGTTGACACTAGGCTTATATATGGGCTGTTTCAGAGAAAGCACTGCAAATAATACTAACCGAATTAAATAAACTATAAACTGATGAAATAGCATTATGAAATTAATAAATAGGTTAGATACGTGATATTTGAGAGTAGTGATCTGTCTAATTCCTTTTAATGGCGATGAACTATGGAGTTTCGTTCTCTATGAATTCAATGATGTTTAATACCCTCGTTTTAGTTTTCAAATGCCGATGCATACATATCAATCTAGAACATTTTCTCGTAGGATTTCTTATTGAACTCAGCGAACTTTAAAATGCTCGTATTTACTGGAAAATTAAAGAGAAATAACGTCTTGAAATTCTGAAATTATTTGCTTACTTATGTGCGAATGCATTAATATCTCTTCTGTTGTCTAACACATTGCCATTGTCACAATCAATGAATATAGTTTCCTATTAACTTTAAACTGCATTAGCTTTATATTAAGCCGCTATCCCGTAATTTTTTCCTTTCAAAAATATAATTTCTTTTACCATATCTGCTTAATAAAAGTTTCAAATACGAGTTGCCGTTATCCTTCGGTCTCTATATTATTTAATTAATTATAACAATTGTTTTATTGGAGTATATTAGGATATATTTAAAAGTTCCTCTAGTCAATGGCGTGACGTGTCTTTTGTTGAGTGTATATCATAGCTTCGTTCTCTTATAGTAGAACTGAAATGCCGTAATAAAATCAGCATTATATCATTAATCTGTTTTAAAAATATTATCTAAATATTAATCTACTTCATACTTCATGTTTAAAATACATTACCTTACCTCATAAAGGATCTTTATTCATGGAAGTACGCGTAAAAAATTGTAACGTGCGAAGATCTAACAACACAGTTGTGCTTTAATACTACACACGTGCATATAAAAACTTCTTGTACTACCTCGTGAAAGCTTCACCTTTATTCTCAAGTGTTCAGCTTCGCATGGCAGAAAGAGAAATAAAGTGTTCCTATATAACGGTAGATTTTATGTCCTCCGATCTAGGCTACAATTATAAAGTGGTGTGCCACGTTTATTACTTTGCGGTTAATAAAAAGGATTAGAGGGAAAAATTAATTATTTACAGCGTGACGTTTTAGGCTTTCGAGATTTTAACAGGGAATGGAAACGAAGGCGAAATGATGTTACCGTATTAAAACTTAATCTCTACGGTTAGCGAATTATTTATTGATGAGTTCGTTAAGAAGTTAATCGTAAAATTTGTCTAATTAATTTTCTGTTCATCATTTAATTAATTTATCACCGATTCGCTAGTTGATTGTGTTAAGTTGCAGACTTACCTTACCCTTATTAGTGCTTGGTGCGCTTTGAATTGCATATCTCTAAATATTGGTAAATGTTTAGTGATCTCTTATACCAGACGCTCTAATCCAATCATTTGTAATTACTCTGTTGATTCTACATTCATTACAAGGACAGAATAGGTGAGGGATGTGGGAGTACTTTTTGGCACAAAACTAAGCTTTTCTGATCTATGTCTTGCAGCTATATGTCTTGCAGCATCTGAATCCCTGGGTGTTCTAATAAGAACTTGTCGCGCCTTTTGTGACTTTCTCTCTTAGTGGTAAGGATTCTGCACTATGCTCTTGCTCGATCTAAATTGGAATTTGTCAACTTATTTTGATATCCTTATTACAAGTATCAGGTGATTTCAATTGAACTTGTACAAAAGCGATTCCTTACCTCTAAGGCTAGCGGTGCTTATCCTGGTCGTAGTTCAGATTATGTACGAGGGGAGGTCCAGAAGTTCGTGGAACGAAAGGGTTTTAAATAAAATAAAGCAATAAATCTATTTTTCTTTTTCAATACAATCACCCTTAAGCACAATACATCTATTAGACCTATGAATTAATTTTTCCAAACCATCATAAAAATATTTTTTATCTTTCGCCTCAAAATGGGCCAAAATTGCCTCCTTTACCTCATTGTCGTCGGAAAACTCTCCTTCACGTAAGACCTTTTTTAAATTGGGGAACAAATAAAAATCACTAGGTGCCAGGTCTGAACTGTAGGGTGGATGGACTATTGATTGAAAGCCATGCTTGTGCAGTGCAGCCATTGCAACTTTGCTCTTGTGAACCGGCGCATTGTCTTGCAAGACCAAAACACCCTTGGTCAATTTTCCTCGAGGACCTCCTTTAATTTTTCGCTGCGTAATATTCTCCGGTTATGCTCCAACCTTTTTCTTTGTAATCAATCAATAATATCCTCTTGCAATCCCAAAAAATTGTAGCCATCAACTTTCCAGCCGATTCTGACACTTTGAATTTCTTTGGTGGTGGTGTCCCCTTTTTATGCCAATGCATGGACTCCGGTTTGGACTCAAAGTGATGAACCCATGTTTCATCTCCGGTAACAATCCGCTCCAAAATCTGTGCAGGTTTGTCTCCACATAGCTCCAAAAATTGTTTGGACGCGCAGACGCGCTGCTGTTTCTGCAGCGGCGTGAGCATTCTCGGTACCCATCTTGCACTGACTTTTGTCATATCCAGGTGGTCATGTAGGATACGCAAAATGGTGATATCTGATACTAAAACTAATGTAGATAATTGTTTTTTCTTCAAACGGGCATCTTGCAGTAGAAATTTTTGCACTTTTTCGACGATGTCTGGTGTGGTGGCCTCAACTGGCCATCCTGAGCGGGGGTCGTCTTCATTCGACTCCCGACCATGTTTAAAAAGACCATACCATTTATAAATCATTGATTTACTAGGGCACTGTTCCCCATAAACGGTTTCCATTTCATTTAATATGGTTTGAGCGTTCTCTCCTTGCTTTGTAAGAAAGTTTATCACAGCACGGTGTTCAATTTCCTCCATAGTTTCAGTTTTCTTCGGACTGGCTTGTTTGGCAGGCAACTATTCGTAAACGACTGACGCTATAGGGCTGCAACTTAACTTGATGAGTCGCCAATCAGAATGACACCTAGCGAGCGCCCCTGTCCCCACTCCATTCCACGAACTTCTGGACCTCCCCTCGTAACATTGCTGCAGCAATAATAAAAAACAGTGCAAGATTTTTATGTAACCCGTTATCTAATGAAATAGATTCACCACCGTTATTAGCTTCTGTCGATTTCCGAGTACCCACGTTACACACGATCGCTTGATTTTCTCATGGCGTGTGGGCACAACACCAATATATGTATCTTGACGAAATCGCTGATGTTTCATATGGACACCGATTTCAATAGACTCATGGAATATTTGTTGATGTTAGTCTTACGTTTATTTTTATGAAATGTATTATATACGTGTGGTGATTCGGAATAGTATTACACATGAGGTATATAATCAATATAACTGCACGAATTGTTTGTATGTTGTCCTGTTAGTGATAATTATCATTGGATAAATAAAGATTATTATTAATTGGTGAGTGACCCAATTTAAATCATTTATGCTTGATTTCATGCAGAAAGGTCTATATTACATTAGACAAAACCATTTCACTTTATCTTTTTGATTCATACGTCGTAATCAATTTTTATGCTTAATAGGGAATGTCACCCTAATTTACCCTAATTTATAAAAATAATCTTTCGTGACAGCGCCATAGCGGGTATAATAATGGATGAGGCCCAAAAATAACGAATTTGCTTAATTCCTTTTACGTGAATTCCAGATCAATATTATATGATATTTCTATTGTATTCGGTGCTGTATTTGCAGTGGATTTCAGTGATGATTTGCGTTATAATGTTTAGTTTATTGCAAGGGTATTAGTCAACATTTTCTGGTTGAATTTTGAAATAATTGGATGTGCGATAATATATGAATATAAACTGTATTTTTTCTCCTTTTTCCTAGTTTCATCGCTTAAAATACTCCGTGTGAATTAGTTACAAATGAGTGTGACAGAGTCTTTTTGTAAAGAAGAAATCAACATGTTAAACAAAGGTTCGAATTTTACCCTGATAATAACCGCCGGTTGATGACAATTCTAAAATCTTCATTCGTACAGAATGTAAAACTAAATATATCTAACGCTTCACGCAAAGGTCATCCATTGGTGAAAGACTACGAGACAAACATTGTTTTTATTTGAAAGCAGACAAAGGTAATGCTATGGTTATCCTAGGCAAGGATGGTTATTTCAATACAATCAATAATACTTTGTCGCAAAGTTCTAACTTAAAATTAAGCTAAAATCCTTTGTTCCAAAAAGGACATTGTTACAAAATAAAGACATTATTAATGGCTGTTTGATATACAGACTATCGGTATCAAATCCGATATTACCTAGAATGTACTGTTCATATAAGATCTCTAAACAAAAAGAGAGTATGAGACCTATTATGTCAAACATTACTGATCCACCTTACTGTCACAAATTGGACAGCTTGCTAATACAAATACCTGATTTGACAGTGAAAAATCCATACACCGATTATACAACGAAGTTTTAATTTCGTTCGATATAAATTCGCTGTTCCCTAGCGTCCCGGTCGATGTAACTTGGGAGTATTTAGAAAAAACTGTCCTTGTATAATCAAATGGATAGCAAGCATTTGGTTACATTTTGCGTGAAACAAAACCGAATCAATAATAGTTTTTACCAATAAACTGAAGAAAGCGCAATGGGTAACAGGCTAGCCTCTTTCACAGCTAACCTTCTTATAGGTAAATTTGAAACTGGCATTAAGAAGAGAGTCTCCCAAAAACCCTTCCTTCACCCGAAAGGCTTCTCCGTTTTTAGAATTAATTTTCGAAGCAGTATTTTTGCATTATTACGTACTCTGTTCATATTTGAAGTACTGCCATGTATTTTGTTCCTATTTATCGATATATTAAACGTTTTGAAAAAATAATGTGCCTAAACATTGAATTTGAATCTAATTCAACCCGTTCGTTTCCGAAAAGTTGATAACTTGATAAGTGTTCTAACGAAGTTATGTACTAACTTTTACGTAAAACAAAAATTGGATTATTATAAAATTATATTATCCTATGTGTTTAAGAGATTTCCACCCTGCGAGAAATAATTTGAACGCTTTCTACATCCCTGTACTTCCGCAGAGGGCGGTATTTAATTAATCTTTAATAAAAAATAAATCAAAGGGAACGCCCTCTCGAGAAACTCGCTTTTTAGCAGTTAGCGGAATTTTCTGATTTGTTTCTCAAACAGCGTTCCATTTTGTATTCAATTACTCCTGTTGCTAGTAAAACAAGAAGGCGCTTTACGTAATCAAAAGATGTGCTTTTTTGTCTAGCGTGTGGTAACTCTACTTTTAACAGTTTGCTTTCGCGTTCTTAAATATTAACTTTGTGGAGGTAATAGCTGTCAGTAAGAAAGTTTTTGCTGATGTTTTGTCGGAGAAGAAGCTACTAAGCGCAAACTTTCTTCTTGGTGGTAAAAAATAGAACCATTATTTGACTTCGGATACTTAAAGTTTGGATATCTTTTCCGTATGCCAGAATCGTTGTGCGAACAAACGGGCGATCTTGCGATGCATGTGTTATTTGTACCTCATACATGGTGAATATAAATGACTGAAAGGCGTCTGAATTTTCCGCTTTCTATATTTTTGCTCCTCTGAAACTGTAAACACTATATATCATAGGCGTAACATGAAAATATCAGGAGGGAATCGATTGCACTGGTATTACACATGAGTTATATAATTAATGCAAATGTACGAATTGTTTGTATGTTGTCCTGTAAGTGAAAATTATCATTGGGCAAATAAAGATTATTTAAAATGATCTAAAATCAGATTTTGATACGTATTGCCATCAATGTTTCGATGAGAAAAAAATAGGGCCAATGATTCTTTTTCTTAACATCGCTAACCATACCTCAATCTTCTGAAGTGGTAATGGAGTCTCTACGAAAACGTGAGGATTTTCTGTAGACCAAATTCCATTATTCCGTGAACTTATATATTCACTTTGTGTGGATATAAATGAAGAACTTCCTTGCAAGCTTTTCGACAGGTACCAACCGCTAAGTGTCTTGGAGCTGATAATCTACGTAAATTCCTTTTTGGACACACTTCCAATCTTTGATTAATATTCGCAGCAACTTCTTCAGTAAGAACAGTAGGACGACATGTAGATCTTCCTGTTACAACATTTCCTATTCTGCGAAATTTGTCTACTATACGACGAACGTGCTATACAAAATAGTCATACGTAGACTTTGTGTTGGGGAATTCATTTTTAGCACTTAGCAGTGCCTCTATACAGTTTGTAATCTAGATTGACTCCACCAACGACAGCCAAGTATTGTGAAATTTTTCTATTAAGTCAAATCAACTTTTATAATAGTTATAATTTTTTTTAAACCGCTTTCAACGGAAGCAATTTCAATTCTCTCGTAACTTTCCATAACTGCTGCAGCTTCGCCAGGGTTGAAGCGTACAAACAGAGATTTTGTTTGTTGGAAATTCTCGCAATAATGACAACCCGCTTTTAACCACATTCCCTAACGTGTGATAAATGGTTCTGATCGTTGAGGAATATCAGAACAACGTTTGTGGAATTTTTCGAATTCATTTGGGAGTCCGTGTTACCGACAGTCGGTAACACGATTGACAATGAGAGCCCACGTGCTCTCGAAACGCTGCGTTCCGCATAATTAATAAATTTGTGTGAGTGGAGTTTACTGCTATATCTGTGAATTGTACATCCACACAGTTCTTGCAATCGTCATTTGATTTGGGAGATTTCAAAAACACTGTTTTGGAATCTGAAATTGACGTATTCACCTCTCGATAACATAGTCAAGTACTTTCTGTTGCAAGGTGTACAACATGAACTTCACAAGTCATATGTAAAAGTCTCCCACAGTATTCTTTAAGAGGACCTACTGCAGCGACAATGTAGGGTATTGTAACTAATCTGTTGCCAGCCAACACAATGGGAAATTTGGGTGTAATAAGATTTAGAAGGCGCACTATTATATTCAAGATAGAATGTTTTTTTTCCATCTGGTTTTCACGTTGAAATCATCTCTCAAATTTAATTGCACCAATAAGTCATAAAACCTTTAAGAAAGTTAAAATCTTAAACTTCGAATTTAGTTATTTAATTCCGAAGAAGGTTGGGAAATCGAAAAACGTAATTATTTTTTGGAAAATGTTGAATTTGGATTTCGTTTTTTTATATTACCTTAACCTTGGTTAAAAGTTAACACATAACAATAAAGTTCGGACAAGCTTCTTCACGTTTTTTGATAACCCACAGTATCTTGATTTTGTCCATTTTTGTAATTCTTAAACAATATTTAGCTAAATAAAGTTATTATTTAGATGTGCGCTATTACCAAAATATTACTAAAAACAGAACTATAATAAAGCTTCCTATTTGACGCAAACAATAATATACATAATATATTACAAGAACGATAGACCTCGCATAGAAATTACCGTGCGTGACAGATGTATGAAATGATACCCGAATAATGATTTTATATAACTTGCTAATTGCCCTGGTATTTAAATTCATACAGTAAAATATACGTATATATTCCTTATGCCAAAAACAGATATATACACTAGCGGAATACATACATATTTACTGTTGATTATCGAGGACGACTAGTTCTCTGATTTCCCATCTGTAATAATATTTACAATTGCCTGCGTAATTACTCCCACTTTGGTTTTGTGTAAACGTATCTATATGCGTCCAATTTAACTTTCTGTTCCCTCATAAATTAAGTTCCCAAGTGAGATAGAATCCAGAAATGTCAAAACGCGTGTATATGCTTATATAGTGGCCGTATAAGCACTACAAACGCGGTAATATAAAATCGATCCGAACGTCAACATTAATTAAAGGACAATAATGAGACTTCATTGGACTTAATAATCTGACAATTTCATATGAATGAAATGTATTCATTATACAAATGTTAATGTTCATATATCGTATTTAGGCGTGTAGAATGTCATCGATGAAAGAAATCAAATCGGAAACTTTTTCGATAACTCCAACTACGTTCGCACTCGTTGTAGGTGTAATTTCGAATCATTTTTGAAATAAATTAGAGACGCCTATATAGCTTTCTTGATTAGTTTAGCAAAAATAATACGCAGCTGTCGTAGATCTCTATTTTTTCTGCTCTTTTGTTTTAAAAATAGGTTAATAACCTGATGTATATAACAAAAATGAGACCATAAATAACTGAGTATAGACAAATAAGTAAAAATACGCTGAACAATTACACACTTAGCATGTCAACTCCACACCATAGCCAAGTAAAACTTTATGCCACATTGTAGAGGCCTTATGAAGATATAAAGCTTTTAGTGAACGATTAATATGTTGTCGCTAACATACCTGATTTTCAGAGATTCAGAGGCCCTTTCAAATTAAATACAGAGTGTCTATGAAATAAAATAAATCTATCTAATTTTATTAGACTTAAATCCAAAATATTTTGGGAAAATTACTTCGCCGATGAAAGGAATGATAAAGATACTTAAAATAAAAACTTCTTTATTATTCAGAGTCGACATATTCGTGCGTAAGTATATTATTGAACACCTTGCATCTCATTCGAAAGATAGACAGTGTTATCATGTGGTTTCTAACACCGACAGCTGTATTATTGCAGTGTACGTAGTTTGTGCGTGTTAAGGACTTAACATTGTTTTTTATATTTCATATTTTTCTTACTACTATGTATTTTATCTTCTTTGCATTATTATTTTCATTTAGAATATTATTTTATTTTCATTTTTATATTTATTTATTTTCATTCTTATATTTATTTATTTTGCTCTCTTATATGCAATTTTATTTTAATATGTATGTACATTACGCATTGTATATGTGTGCAAGTCAGCCATTCGCATTACGCTAGCTAAAACTGCCTAATTAGAAATCATTCACTGCAACGTCGTCGAATATGTAATGGGAGTTTTCTTGAAATTTAAGGTACACAAGCATAGGCAGTCGTCTCGCGCGACAGTCGAGGTATTAGCGATCGTGCACTCTCGGTCACCTTTCGTGCCTCGTCGTAACGTGTACAGTAACGTCGTCGTAAGATTATTAGAGATTTCTAAGTTTTTCTAGTTTTGGCGGGAATCGTCGAGGACGTTGTCTATACATTTATTTCTGGCGGGAGTCATTTGCAACGTCGTCGGACCATATGTATAGATTTTTTAATAAGTATAAATTCTCGATTTTCTATCATCGTACGTCGAGGCTACTGTGTCCATTGTCGTCTATACATATTTTTAGTCTTCAGTTAAGTTTGTGTCGGAAATTATTTTGGTGAGATTGTCGGCGCGCATGTATAGACCTCCTCTACAAGTACGATCACTCCGCTTCTTGCTGACGGTCGTTGCAGCCGCAGCGCCCGTTGTCTTTTGTACGTTTGTTCGGTCCTTGTCGTATCGGGACTTAGAAATTTTTCATTTAGTTGCTCGTCGTAGCGGACGAGTGTCACGGACCAGTTTTCTTATGTAATGTCAGCATCATCACTCCGTTTTACTTGTCGGTGCACAGTTCGCACATTTGCTGGTTACTGGATTTTTCCTTCTTGGGGCGCAGTAGTATAGAGCTAAAGATTGCACATAGCGTAATATTTCAAACGAGAACGCCTGGGTAGCTGTGACATTACTTTTGTATTGAGATCGGCCATTATCGCTACTGTCGCCCTCGACCAGGCGTTCAAGCTCTAAGAGATAGGGTGGGTTCCCCTATAAATGTGAATATAACAAACGTATTTGGTCAAGTACAAATACATGCCAATAATACAGGCCAAGTCCCTTAGGCAAATTTAAAACAAGGAAAGTATATTAGGCTCCCGGAAAGGACATATAAATAAGCATAGCACCGAGGTGCGCTTATAAATTTACAAAATAAATAGGGTTGGCTCCTATAAAAAGGTAGTGGTGCATGCAACAGATAGAGGCATTAGTACATGCTCTCTGACAAAGCTTCAGCGGAAGCATATAAGAGTTTAACCTTTTAAACAGAATTAAGACATAGCGTTGCAACGTACATGCTGAGGCATTACTTTAAGTTGCTACCAATGAAAATACATATACAAATGCTAATGTACATTACATGTATAAGAGAGCTCGAATAACTGCAATTATTGCAAATCTATATATCTTACGTACATCGTACATGTACATAGGCAAGAGTGGAAACCGTGTAACCATTTCATTTTTAAATATATTTTTTTGCGCATGCGCATTGAGTTTCACTGTACAACCTTTCCTCTAGTAAATAAGCGAACATACTCTACAAGTAAGTATTGGTCAAGTAATTTAGGAAATTACGAGCAGGCTACAGCGGCGTTGTTCTTCAAACCAGGAGAACGTAACAGTGCGTATGTGTGCGAGTTTGGTTGGATGTATGGATTTTGTTGGAGGTACCTTCTGTATCCATAGGCGGCACATACTACAATTTCCTAGGGCTTTTAATCCTAACGTTTGTGTCGTAATCGACTTATTGTTTTTGGATTTATGTTCTATATAATTACACTTCTTCATTTTTCGTGCGTTTTTGTTTTATTTCAAAGACAGCCTATATAGTTCACAGAACATTAGACCTTAACTACATTAAAACAATTGTCCTTTTCTTGTAGAATTAATGTAATGTATTATTGTATTGTATGTACTTATCATATGTGAACTTGCATCTCAAGAATACGTACAATTTATTATTACTACTATGCTCGAGAACTAGCACTTGAGAAGTTATACGAGTTCTAGTCACATATTTTTAAATTTCCTGGTAGACCACGTTAATATTCCTGTCTAGAAAAGAGAACTAGATAGAATGAAATTAGTTACTCTTATAACTTAGGTAGTTGGTGTCGCAATTATATACAAGATACAAATATTTTACGTTTAGTAAGAAGTATTTTGTAAATTAAAGGTCTTGCGAGGTATATCTACGAAATAAGGAGAATGACAGGTTTTAAATTAAGTTCACCTACGATTTAATATCGTTCCCTTCAAAATATACTCGTTTGGAATGCACACAGCATCAACAGCAAGTTCTCTATTACTGGTTACAATCTTGTAAATCTTCTTCCTTTACCCTGTTTAAAGCTTGCGCGGTGCCTCTTGGGATGTTGCTTATTCTTCCATAAGGGAAATCTTTCAACATCTGCTTAAGATTGCAGGGAGGGTGTGGTAGTGCTGGAATGTTTTTCTCAGCCAAAAATTCTCTAACCGACAAAGAGCTGTGATCTGTGGGTGTTATCGTGATGCAAGAACTGGCAATATCGCACACGCAAAACTCCTTTCAGCAAACGCTCAAGAACCTTGCAGTAAAAGGTTTGATTCACTGGCCTTGCGGTACGAATTTTTTGTGGACAATTCTACGAGAGTACACCACGATAATGCATTGACTCACAACTTATTGTCACATAAAAGAACAATAACATCATCCAATGAGCCTAACGGAACAAGACAACCAGATTTGTTAGCAGGAATAGAGAACTCGCTAGATATACTGTGTGCATTCCAAACGAGCATATTTTGAGGGGGACTATATTAAATTATGGATATATTTAATTAAATACTTTACAACTAACCATTGTCATTAATTCTACCTCCTATACTACAATATTATATGTACCAAGGAGGTGTTTGATATATCTCGAACTTAGAACTCCAGTTCGGTTTTCGATCGTATTGTATGTGATACATACATGTTTCACTACCTGCATTAAGATCCTGCAAATCCTTTCATACATGTACTTTTTCATAGAACAACAGAGATAAAATGGATTCTCACTTGGTGAGTTAGACTATCGCAAGAAAATGCAGAAATTATCTGTACATATGTATATCCTTTATAATTTTTTATTTGAAAATTGAGGAGAATCCCAATTTGATATGTAGATTAAGAGCGCGAATGAAGCGGAAATCTACAAGTCCACCTAATATCGCAGACCGTAGAGGTATGAATGTATGTTGATTTAATTTGCCGCATATTCAAGAGCTTCATTTTAACCCGGGCTAAAACTCATTAAATTTCAAATGAATACCTTCTATATTTTAACGAATATCTACCTTTGGAGTATTGATATGAATTCTTGTCCGATTCTCGCCATTAACGTGCATACACAGGTATACGTAGGTGCTGTCTACATACATATTTTATCACAGCAGCAAACCTGGAATTAAATTCAAACAAACGTCAATTACAGTTGATGTGAATAGCCAGTTCGTTACATGGATATAATTTGCCCCGAATGATTTCATTAGGCTACCATAGGTAACCTTCCTGACGTTGGGATCTTGCTTATTGTATGGGTATAATATGATATCCGATATTCACCTTAGAAAATAAGCAAAATTGTTAGAACTGTACTCTTCTAAAAAAGCGAATATAAATTAATAATAATAATAAACTGGCGAAGCCTAGCAAATGCTATTCCACTCAACCAGACCCCACAAAATAATACAGAAGCTTGAAAAAAAAAGGAAGAAACAGCAAACTTAGAGCAATCGTATAATAATAAGGAAACTAACAAATATGTTGGTCCATTCACGTGACAACAAAAAAAGGTAATCACAATGAAGATAGAAAGCGACATGTGTCGCTGCAAAGAAAGCACACTAAACCTTCTTAAATTAATAATTTTCCTGTACGTATTAAACAAAGAGTTGTAAGTTATTATAGCTAAAAGATCTTTTAAACAAAGATGTAGAATGTTGGGATATTGTCAGTTGATATCGAGGGATTAGGAAACCTTTAACTGGCACAGCAAGGATCGCTGTAGAATCAAACCCTTAACAAGACGAACTAAATGCAGCTTACGGCGGTTTTCCATATTTAGCCATTTCAAGTTCCTAACGCTTTCAGACACATGATCATATCTACGAAGGCTACAAACCAGCGTGTAACAAAAGGTTTGAAGCTTTTGTATTCTGCGCATATATAATACTGCAGAAGATCCAAAGATGTTACCAAGATGCAAACTGGAGGTTGACCAAAGGATAATTGAACAGGTTAATCAGTATAAATACCTGGGAGCTGATATAGCTCTGGAATTCTAAATAGTCAAGTCCAGGAAAAATGAAAGCATCTCAAATCTGAGGCTGCTTAAGGTGCATCGTATGGAGGAACAAATACCTTAAAATGGAAACCAAAGCGAGAATATACAAATCCGCTGTAAGGTTCGTAATGACATGCGCCGCTGAAGCAAGACCAGAAACCTCCAAGACATAGCAAATGACGCGAACACATAGCACACAATGCAATGGTTATTTTAGTGCAACTGGATGTGGAAATAAAGACGCAACTAAACAGTTCCGCAAATCCCACGAAGGACAAAGAAGCAACGGGAGTGGATGGGCTTCGGAAGGTGTGTCATTCATTTTAGTCCTGAAACTAAAGTTTCAGATATGTACTTAAAGAAAGATGCGGTACAGTGTCTATATCCTCCGGGCCATACCGATTCAGATAACGTTTCGTTTTACGCATTAGACATTGTAGAAGAAGTACCTAGTTTAAAGGCAATACCTTAACTGTCTATATCGAAAAAACAAATACCAATCAGTGTAATACATCTACATATAGATGTAAAATATAATAAATAAATAAAATAATGTTTATTTTCAATTTCTTTTTACTTATATTCCTGGGGTTGTACGTATCGCGTTCTCCTTCACAGAATCCTTAAGTGAAGGTGGTCTTAGAGGAAACATTTTAATAAGTTCCGAATTATCAACTGAAATAGAAGAGCAAACTGATCATGTTCCAAGAAGAGATCTGATCTATTCACAAACAATAGATAATACATGGGCTGAAAAGTCCCGGGCCTAACACATAGATGACGCTAGTTTTATTGCAGTCACCTTTCTCTCAGTTAGTACTAACCTTCAAAAGACAGCTGTTAAAATTTCATGATATTCTATTCATTAGTTTGTGAGTTATTGTGCTAAGAGTCACGCTACTTTTGTTATTTTCAAAACAATGGATCAAAAACAATTTCATGTTTTAATTTTACACTGCTTCTTGATGGGAAAAAATACCGTTCAAGCGAAGCAATGGCTTGAAAAGTGTTATGGGGACTCCGCTTCATCAGAAACAACAATAAAACGTTGGTTTGCTGACTTCAAACGTGGTCGTAGAGACACCGATGATGCAGAACGCAGTGGACGTCCAAATGAGGCGGTAACACCAGAAAACATAAAAAAATCCACAAAATCGTTTTGAATGATCGAAAAGTGAAGTTGCGTGAGTTAGCTGACATCGTAAAGATATCAAAAGAACGTATTGGCTTTATATTGCATGAGCATTTGACTATGAGAAAGCTCTGTTCAAAGTGGGTGCCGCGTTTGCTCACTGTTGACCAAAAACAAGAACGTGTTGATGATTCTGAGCAGTGTTTGGCCATGTTAGTTGGGGAAAATCTCTGCAGGTGGCGCTTTTAAGGAATCAAAAACTTGCGTGAAGATAGCCTCTATTGGTATTTATCTTTTCTATGCAGTTGTCATACTTTCCTTGTAAAGAAAATTGGAGTTCATTTGGAGGTGTTGAGTCATAGAAAAGTTAATGTGCGATTAGTCAAAACCAAACCAACATAATCTTAATTACCACTAGCATCAATCTATATCTCCAACTAGTAACGAGTAAAAGTATTCATGGTTTTATCGCTGCTAAGCTTACTTGTTATTTAATTAAGCTGTTGGAAAACAGCGAACTTCTCAAGTAAGAACGCGAGTCTCTAAACTACGCTATAGCAATACTTGCAAGAAAACAGCCTTCCTTTGTAAAAACAAATATTAATCGTGCAACCGTGTGTCGCCTTATTAATTGCAACAAAAAGCCTACAATCATAATTAAATTCGTGCGTGAACTTTAGCCGGTTCCGCATGCTAAAACAATTGACGAATACGCCGCAACAATGAAGCGTCGCAAATGCTCGCGGCGCGGTAGTCGATACCGCCGCTTTGTTCGCGCCACTTACTACAAGTATAAAGTCATCCCGCTTTTGTCCGTAGTATAGCGCGCTGAAAGCTTTTCACGCCCCTGCATTCATCGTCTCATTAATATTCGCACCTCGACGCGGCCCATCATGTATTATAAGACCTCACCTCCGCGCCTCCTGATTGATGAGTCCCCGGCTCAGAAGACCAATCTTTTTCCTTCGAACGCAAATTGGCCCTAGAACTACATTATACCCGTTCAGATTGGGTAGATTTACCTGAGCCGTTTGCCACGTCCTTCGCCTTAGAAGGTGTCTAATCGATAGATTGGCTGCGTTTTAACCAAAAAAAAAACGAAAATAACGTTATTTTTCGCCGAGACGATGGAAAACGAATCACCCCAAGAGGAGGTAATGATGAAAACACTTAGGCGGCGATGGGATTTCTTTACATTAAAAGGTTAAAACGATCAGAAAAACTTAATGTGTTCCCAATTATTATAGGTAAACATCGGGCGAAGCTTTAACCGGGATTGGTGTGTATTAAGGTGTATAGCTTTAGTGAAGATTACGTTGAAAACGGATTTGATAGATTACTTGTGTACGGGGTTACCTATAACCGAAAGCTCGCCGAAATTAAAATAAACGTGAAGCTAAAACTAGGAAGGATATTGCGATTTATAGATAGGCGATGTTTGTTTTAGGTAATTTTTAAAAATTGAAAATCAAGCACGAGGTGTGCGTCATAAATTCTCGACCTGACAAGCTTATACAGGTTCTAGCTTGTTCAATCTCAGACGCTTAACTTGATATTGTTGACGATTGGTTCTCATAATAACTAGAGTTGTTGTTTGGACGTTTCAGCAGTCTGTCTACTGCGGTCTTCAGGGGTACCCTGAGAGGGGCTGTTGCTTGCCAGAGCAGTCATGCTTCAGTGATTTTATGTCTGACACACTTGCCTTATAAGCTATAATTTTCTGCGCAGAAGGGGGTGCGCAGTAGACCTCCACAGAAGCGGGATGCGGATTGGACCTGCGCGGGGGTGGCACGCAGTAGATCGACTTTTTGCACATGGGCGGTCTTCGGCTAATGCTCTCCCTAATCATAGGGAGCCAGACGTTCTTTATTTCCAGGCTGGAAGTGCTGATGGCGGTTGGTGTTACGGTGCCTACCTCGTATCCATGTAAATATTTTAGGAATAATTTCCTGTATTTCTTCCTTTTCGCCAAAACAGCTCTCTTAATCCAATATAATCCAGTTAATACACTAGTTAACTTAGCAATTCTATGCACGTATCTAAAGCATGTAGTCCAGCCACTTCCGGATCTGACGTAAATAGTTTTGTAACCAGTTACCTTCTTTTAGTACTGAAAAGCAAATACGTGGAAAAAGGTGCAGGATATTTTAAGTTGAACCACCCACGTTCCTCCTTCAATCTTCCATTTTCTGTTAATTTAACTCTAAAGAAACTTGTGAGGTCCTAGTTTTCTTTATCCACATTAATTATACAGAATTAAGTGGGTGCAAGAAGCACGAATACAGCCTCGATAGACTGCTTAGGTGGCTATTGACTTACGAGTGAATTATTGATTGCGTTATTGTTTCGATAAACTACAAAAGGAATGCTTTGATCTTCCAGTAACTTCGCCCGACAATATTTCTTTTCCCAAAATCTAAGGCTGCTCCTTAACAAGAAAAGGAATTTTCTTGAATTAAGCTAAACCGTCGAAGATGAAAGTAAATGTTTTACAGACATCAAGTACAACGAGGTTAAGTACGTCATTTTCAAGAAGCAGCCCATAGCTTCGTCTTGTAATGTGAGGTGAGCGCTTTAATGCTCGTTCATTAAAATAAGGGAAAAGGTAAGACAGCCTGGAAAGTATCGTTTAATATGCGTTAATTTCTAATATCTGACTCTGTGAAATGGTATCTCAATTGCTACAGGAACAAAATATTAAGTAGGCATTAAACATTAAAAATGTACAATTTCTACGCAAAAATTTACAAACATGAAAAGAAAGTTCATCACTCTTAATCCTATATTTATTTATAACAAGAATAATTGAATTGTTTTTTCTTTTAACAGAGGTATTAACATTATTAAATGCATAAGTAAAATTTTAATATATATATAAACAAGCACCAAATACGAGGGTGACCTGAAATGTTTCCGGAATCGACAAGAAAAGCAAGGTATTGGTGTGGTTTTTATTTTCATTCTTCGATGTAGTCTCCTCGAAGACGAATATACTTTTTCCGGTGAATATGGAGGATGGGAGACTAATTCGTAACTCATTCATTTCGGATACGATGACGCGGGATGAACTAGGCGGTGCATTGTCGTAGTGGAAATGCACTTTCTTCCGCTACAAACGAGGCCGTTTCTCCTTCAATACTACATCCAATCGGATCAATAAATCGCTGTAGCATTGCCCCGTGATCGTCCTTCCCTTCTGCATGTAGTTGGGAATCCCATGACCTATCCGGCCGATGTAACGGTGTTTGCTTTCTTCGGAGATTTCCCCGGAAAAATCCACTGCTTCTACTGTTCCTTGGTCTTCAGTATGTAGTAGTGGATTCAAGTCTCATCCACAATTACGAAATGCACGAAGAAACCCCTTGGATTGCATTGGGTCCTGACGAGACACTCCTCCGAAACGGTCACCCGATTTCGTTTTTGCTCTGGTGTGAGCAAACGCGGTACCCATCGCGCCGAAAGCTTTCTCATACCCAAAAATTTCTTGTAGCACATGGTCAACACGTTCTTCTGAGGTGCGTATTGTCCTTGCTATCTCTTTCAGCTTCAGTCGGCGATCGGCCCCCTAATTATAAGAAAGTTATGCAAACATTAAAACATACACTACTGCTTATAGGTTTAAGGCCATCTTCTGAAACGTGCATTAAAAGATAATCAAAAGAAGAACAATACATTTTGTACATTACTTTGAACGAAAATTATATTATAGGAAATATTCAGTTATTATACACCCACAGTGCACGTATCAATTTGTAGTACGACTCTCATAGTACTTGCATTAGCAGTAATAGAAAAAAAGAGGCGTTTTACGTGTGGTCCCGATAAACAAATTATTTAAATTAGCGAATTTGTGCATTTATACGAGAACGCCGCACTGCAGCACGAATGCTTTTTGCTCCGTTCGGAGACTGGATGTCCGCCAACAAAACAGGACGTAATACGAGTCGTTTTCGTGGAAGATCTATAACATCCATGAACTAACTCGTAGCGTACAAGCTGGCAGTGATTGGTAGACATTGTTTGCCTTCGTATTATTATAGTTTTGTTTGCCTATTCGAGTAATATGTATGGCTTTACTGCTCTAAAGTTTAAAAGTATGTCAAGTCTCGATATTTCCATAAAGATGGCAAAGGACTGAAGTAAGTAAGTATTTTGACATTTTTTATTTTATATGGATGTGATCACGTCTAATTTTGAATACAATTAATAGATACACAGTATAATACTACGCAATGATATACACTTATACTCGTGGAAGATTGAATACTTGATAAATGTTTTAAAATCTCACATTTACGTAGACAAACCAAAGGCAATATTATTCGCCTACTATGTACATTATGAAGAATTTATGGTCTACTATCGTAAAGTATCTACATTAGACATTATTGAAATTGATAAAATACGAATTCCCTGGTTATTTCACAATCTATTGTTATAAATTGCGTTCTGAAGTGCTACAACTTTAATAACTACATACTAAACAGTTTCCTTTTCTCGCAATCATACGAACTTAGCGTACAGTAAGTGAAATAGTTTGAAAGAATTCCCCGTGCAAAGCTAATAAGCATTTAGAAACGATCTTCAGTTATTAGTTTCTATAAGGAAGATTGCTCCAATTAAATGAATTAATACATACAATTCTCTCTTCATTGTGACAAATACAGTTTCCTTGGTTTTTACCTACGTCTAATTAATTCGTGAAATTAAAAGTTTCACGGCTCCGGTAAGATTCGAACCTACGACTCGTAGTTGCACAGGTACGTTAACCATTTACGTTACAGAGCCTTAAGGAAGATTTCTAGAGTCAAATTAAGTTGCTGAAATTAAGCAAACTTTAGTACCTTATTCCTCGAGAACTGGATTATCATACCAAACTTATTTGTGTCATAAATATTCCCGAGTTCTTACTTTGTTATTCGTAAAAACGATTACAAGGATTACGTGATTTTATAATTCACAGGTATCACACCGCAAAAATCAATAATTTATTCAGATACCTATGAATTGTTATTCGTACATTAAAATAAGGTTACGTATTGACTAGTAACACAACACGAGAAAGAAATTTTATAATACCAACAAGTAATTGCGATAAATAACCAGGACAATAAGTCCTGGAGGAATAAAGTATTGTATGAAAATAAACCACCACATGCACAGAAAAGTAAACCTTTGTTTGAATAAAGGAAGTGTCTTTTCGACTTACTTTCGTCACGGGAAAGAAATATTTATTTAAATCAAGGAAACATTGCACGTTGAAAGTAAATGTATTTCCCTTTTTCCAGAAAATTATTTACCTTACTAATTTCAAATGAAAATCGTCTTGAAACAAATACAAGGTTTAATTGCTTTTCACCCTAGCAAACGAAGCACAAAAGAACGAGATCCAGCTATGTATGTAATGAGAAGTTCAGTGTCATTACATTGTTCGAAACGTGAAAAGTCTCTGCTAAAAATTGGGAGACTTTACGCTGGGCGAAATTCAAGCTAAGTTAGCTAATGATTACAGAAATGGGTTATATACTGGAAACCGACTTTTTCCCCAACAAATACAAGGGAGTATTGGAGATGTTTTAAAGTAGGACACGTTTTGCGATACAAATGAAGGTGGTAAAGATTTTTCAAAAATATATTTATCTTATTCATGTTATTATGTTTATATGCATAAGTGCCTTGCTCATTTCAATATTTATCGTAACGTACAATAAATTTCTTGGTACCGCCCTCATAGATTTTTTTTGTATTCTGCCGCTCTGGAAGATTTGGAAATGTCAGAAGACGTGGCGAATATTTGCAGTCTCTATAGTCAAAAGTGATAGTCAAATCTAGAACTTGAACCGTAGTATGCGGTCTTATATTCTGAGTAGTACGACACCAGCTGACACCATTCCATATTCCAGCATTCCTAGTGCCTTAAACTCCATTAACAATAATGCACTTTTTCCGTTCCAGAATATAGTGGTGACCCTTTAAAAAAATGCCTGTTTTGCCTTTACCTCGACTGGTAATGGTGTGTATTGGTGCTCCATTTTTTCTTGCTCTAACTGATGTCTCATCTCGTGTGATGATATGGTCCAATTGCCCGCATATTCTGCACGTGTTTCTTAGACAGCAATTTAGGGACTCATCGAGTGCAGAATCTCTTGTATTCTAAGTTCTCAGACATATCGTATATAAAATTGATTTCGAAATGTGTATACTGGGAAATTGTAAATCTCTTGTTCCCTTAAATTGTTGTTGATTACAGATACCCGACCAAATCGATGTTATTTCACTTTCACTAAAAAATTTCACGCACACTCGCCTATTCTGTTGGTGTCTGAACAAATCGGTTGGGAGCAATTCGATCAGCCTCTGCACAACTCCGATTTCCCACATTCTGAAACACTTATTCTTGAACTTCAAGTATTTAGAGGGAGGCGCTTTGACAGTGAAAACGACGTAAGAAACCGTGTCCTTCTGTGTCTGTTTTCACTGGTAGCATCCTTGTATAAAGAGGGTATAGAGAAATTAGTTTTCCGCTACGACAAATGTCTGAGTAATTGCGCCAACTATATAGAAACATAATGTAATGCATGATAATAAATTACCATCAGTATATT
Organism: Trypoxylus dichotomus; assembly: GCA_023509865.1. Lineage (NCBI taxonomy): Eukaryota > Metazoa > Arthropoda > Insecta > Coleoptera > Scarabaeidae > Trypoxylus > Trypoxylus dichotomus. The sequence goes on from CM042081.1 coordinate 46,810,133, forward strand.
ATCGCGGTATTATATGACTTGGTAATTTTCCAACGGGTTTGCTTTAAAAATTGCTTTCGTACGATTTAATACGACTAAACTTTTGCGTGCGGTAGAGTATGTGTATTTGTCTCTTAGTACGTGAGCGTACTGTATGAGGGTACCCGCATTTCTTTAATATGTACCTACGGATGTCCGACACGTCGCCATGTTCATTACGAGAACGCCCTGTCACGTGATTGCCCGACGAACCTCACAACCCGTTGCGATTGCGAATGGCCTTATATATCTCGAAACGCTGATTTAATGGCCGCCGGAAGAAAGAAATATTTACACATTTCCGTTTTTCGTTGTTCTTCGTGCTCAGCGCACGGCGACACGTCTGTATAACGTTTGTTACGTAGGTCGTTGGTTTTAGCGAAGGACCTACATTTACTACCTCCTGATTGATATGAGCTTTACACAGCTGGAATTTTCGTCATTGTACGGTAAAGGATTACGCTACGGTGGAGCATGTAGCTACTTTGTCGCAGTATGGGAATCTTTCTTGATGGAAATTTTTCGTTATATCCTTTATTGCATGTTATATGAAATATGTTACATCTGACATACAAAGTAATATTTTTACACTTAATCCTTTTCTCATAATGAACCATGTATATCTTTAATATATATACATATATATATATATATATATATTTAATCCTAGAAGGACAACATGTTTAGGTTACAATAAACACAACGTGGTGTTGTATAGGACTCGACCTTTAAACTCATTCTAATCTTTATTTTTAAGAAAATAGAAGCCTGCTTGCAGATCATTACGGTTTCCTCTTAATAAAAATTGTGATATAAATTTAAGATATAAACAACATTATGAAATAAATGTATAAATATACAAAGCACTCCCTTTTTTAACAAACAATATAATAGGTAAAACAAATCTATTTATACAATTTGGAACTGCATAATGTCTTTGATAGTTCTCTTAAATAAACACACTATATTCTATAAATCTTAGAAAATATAATAGAAATACTTACTTCTTGCGATTGTATAACGTATACCACAATATTGTGTCGTATAGAACTAGACGTCTATTATAGCATATTATTGTAGAAACAGTATTGTACTGGTCTAAACAATGCTCTTCATGAGTAGAAAATATGCAACAGATCAGCATATGCCGACGACATATGTATCTATATACAGCGAAGAAATTACTTCGCAGGATTGCATTGAGAAAGTGAAAAATTCTTTCCAACTAACTAAATTGTGGCTTAATCAATCCAGACTAGACATATCTGCTAATAAGAATACGATGGTGTGTCACTACACACAGAATCCCCCTTTTCTAACAAGATAACAGTTGGTAATGTAGAAATAACCATGAAAAACTCTATTAAATACTTAGGTACTGTTCTAGATCAAAAGATTTTATAGGGTAAGCATTATATCATTGGGAAGTGCGAAAAAGGCCTAAATCTTTTGCAATACACTGCCAAAAAATGATTAGGGCCTGGTCCAGTAGTATGTCTGACATTTTACAAAGCCCATATTCCTTATATTTTAGATTATCGTTGTATTTTGTATGGGTCTGCTAGCCAATCTCATCTGATTAACACGCATAGAATGCAATATAAAGCTTTACGACATTGTATAGGAACAATGCTGTGCACCCCATGCATTCCCGTGTCAGCTGAATCCCTTGAGCTACTTCTTTGTATGTCACGAGAATTTCTAGCTGGAAAAGATATCCTAAAAGCTAAGAACTTATATCTAAAACTAATACCCATGTCTTCGTATAACAACGCCATATCTCATTTAACCAGCAGGTTTTGGAAGATTAAAAATACTCCTCCTCTAGTTTTTGGATTTAGAGGTATTAGTCATCTCCAATGTTCAAATCAATCTTCTAACCTCTACCGGTGTGCCAGATTACGCTACTACTCATATAAAACCTATAATTTTATATTCTAATTATAATAGCGATATATATATATAATGAAAGCTTTGCAATTTTGTTTAAAAAATTTTATCTTGAGTGGCGTTGTTATAATATCTGATTCTCAATCTACCCTGAAGTTAAAACAAAATTCTTGGAATTCTAATAAAATTTAAGTTATTGTCACTCAAATTTTGACTTGTTATATGGGTTACAAGAAAGGAACGTGCAAGTTAAATTTATATGGTGTAAGCCCATTCTAACACAACCAACGACATAGCTGATGTGCATTCTAAAAGTTCGGTTACGGATCTACGTTCTCCAGCGACCCCTGTTTGGGATATTGCTAATTATTTTAGGGCTCAGAGTAAGGAACGATCGGCTACTTACCGGCATGAATAACTCCGTCCTGAATTACTCTCTCACATTGATTACATTCAAAAGTGTAGCGTTAGCAGATATTCTAATTCTACGATATCCCGCTCAAAGTTTGATCGTGTATGCTCGCCTTGATAGCCCTTGCTGCTCATGTGATAATGAGACATTAGATGATGTTAGTCATACTTCATTTGGATGTTCTAATTTCGCCAGATACCGAGCTGAATTCTTTCACGATGTATGTAAGTTCTTTTTTTTTACCTCCCAGTAAATACCTCTTCTGGCACAAAATAATATAGACATTTATTACATCATTATAGAATTTTTGATTCGTAACAAAATACGTTTATGAGCGGCCCTGTATGTGTTGTTTTGATTCGGCACGATCGGCCCCGTGTCGTGAAGCGTGCATCCTATGACTATGTCAAGGCCAAAAAGAGAATCTATTTATCTCAAGCACAGATAAAGTCAAAATATATATTCATTTATGAATCTATATTTGTTGGACAATAATTATTGCTAAAATTATGTTTTCATATATCTTACAATCCAAATAAATGCTGAAACCATATTCAGTACGCATCTGTTTGTTGCGGTCTTCAGATATAATTCGCGGTTTTCTATTTTTGCTTCGAGGACAAAAATCATGTTATAAAGGTATTAGTTATTCCTATTGCTGCTGGAAGAAAAGAAAATGTTATCTCCTTACTCCTTATATGTACTGAAAGACCGGTCTCATCGAAATTGAGTCATAATTCAACTGGAACCAAAAAGAGAGTGATTACGGTTCACATAAATACCCACCCGACAGGTAAATCTTACATGAATCAAACGGATCCATTCGAAGGAACCTCATTTAAACACTCGCTAGAGCTGGGAATAAGGAAACAGTTCGATATACACGTAACCATCGCGCAAGGTTGGAAGCGGAAAAGGTAGCAATTGGTAGCAATTTAAAGTGTTGTATATTACGTGGTAATGGCTTCGATCGCAGTTTTGTAAATAAAGAAAAATGAACCGACGTAATATCTCGCTCTAAGTGAAATATATTGAGGAAACAATACGTAGCCAAACAAAAAATATATACGTGTAAGCAATCTACATAAAAGCATTAGGATATATTGTAAGATACGGTTTCCTTAAAAGAAGGAGGCGAAAATGTTTGGGATCAGGCTTAAGATAAGGATCGTTGTGTAAAAGGATCGATAAGGTGAAAGCTCGTTTAATTTGGCATCGAAAATCGAGGGTAAAGTATCGATTTATGAAGCTGATAGCTTCAGATTTGGTATGGCTTTATTACAACTTATACGAGGGTGGGTCAAAAACTAATGCCTCCTATTTTTCCCCTTTTTATTGTCAAGAAATTAAAATGCAATTGCATAGACTGATAGTCATCTTTTAATATAATCTCCGCCAATTTCCACAGTTTTGGTCTATCTTTTAATAAGGGTACGTATCGGTCCTGCTTCTTAAGCCATTGACGCACGAACGTTTTCATAACCTCCTCATCTTCAAAGTGAATCCGACGATAAGCTTCTTTTAACGGCCTGAAGAGATGGAAATTTAATGCTGCCAGGTAATCCATCTTCTTCACTGGTGTGGCAATCTATGTGTGTGATCATGCAAAAGAACATCCACCATAGCTTTTATTGGGCGAACTCTCCGAAGACGTGCTTTAAATTTTCTGAGGGTTATGTCGTATTGGGCAGAATTTATTGTGCATTCCTGTCCCAAAGAAATCAACCATAATCACACCCTCTACATCTCAGAATACTGTCAACGTAATTTTTCTCTAAAGGTGGCACAGTGCTGAACTTTTAGTCTATGATGAGTTTTTGTGGTACCGTTCCATTGACTGCCTCTTTGATTCAGGTTCAAAAAAGTGAACCCAAGTTTCGTATCTGGTCATAATTTTTTTCCAGACACTCATCTTCCTCCAAATATTTCTCTTCTTCTTATTCTTCTTAGGGTGCCGATTCATTGTGAATATTAGAGATCATCATAGCATTTTCTACAGCAATCTGGAAGAGCTCTGAGGATTGCTGAACCAAGTCCTGAGATTCTTCAGCCATGATATCCTGCATCTTCCTTCCATTCTTTAGATTGTATAGATTTTCCCTTGTAGGATTGTCTGTAACACACAACTATATAAATTTGTAATATATTATTGTAATCACTAATATGCATGCAATTATTTATTGACTGTGCCGTCGTTGAAAATGTACATACTTTTTTTTACTGCAGTTAGGGTACAGTAGATAAATAAACTTGCAGCTCTGTTTTCTTTTTCATCGAATAGCTCATCGGATTTCAGCATTAACAATAATCAGATTCTGTACAAGATTTAAGGATCGCGTTGTATGTTGAGGTGTACTCTGAAGCCATTCAATCTATTTGGATACATCCCCATTGAGCCTATTATGTATTGTTCATAATCAGCAACATTCTTCCTTATTTGGCTTTGACCTGTATACATTGAATTGCTTACCATCAATCACACCTGTGAAACTTTCTCTTTTAAAATTGTTGGAAATTACCAACGGAGAGATTTCCTTCACTACAAATGACTTGGTATAATACTATGTATATAACGACTCATGCTCAAGTTATACGTTCAAATCCATTCAAGTTTATCCATGGCGATATTTTTATTTTCAAGCTTATCTTCGGTTAACCCCAAATGCAATCTCATATAGTTTCTAACATAATTAAATAAGCCCCAACTATTTCCGTAAATGAAACAACGAAAAGATATATATAGTAATTAATGTCAGTTTTAATTTATTATTGCGGTATTATTTTATCAGGGCATATAACCATAATGCATTGCACATAAAATATGAAAAACTCTGCTATTTATTATACGAGATTTTGATAACCAAACTTTGACATTTACGATCTTGTCATTTGACAGTTCCATCGGTTAAATTTCACAGTTGCCGATCGTAGCGCCATCTACCCCACCCTTAACGTGAATGAAGTACAGTTTGCGGGCTTTCATCGTGTTCATCAGTTCCAGGTCCTTTTCAATCTTCTCAGAACTTCGACGATTGCCATTTTTACAATCCAAGGAATTTTCAGGATTCCCCTCTGTGACTATATAGAAGAAAGCATTGAATTTTTCTGGTTGTGGCCTCGTTGATTGTTCAAGGTTCCGCACCATAAAGGGAGACGGAAAAGACGTAGCATCGCAGGGGTCTTAATTTAGAGAAAGTACTCATGCAGTTAAGGGTTGGTCTAGCTTTCCCTATGCATGTTTTCATTTCCTGTGATGTTGTACACAAAAATTAAACCTGCGGTAATTTCCGAATTCTAAATACTACCTGATTCGACTCGAATTAAAATTAACGATTGACGTTACTCTATGCGGATTTAGCGAAATACCTTCATCGCATAAATTTTGTGTACGCTATTTCGCTTTCGTCTAGCGTATGTAAATTGAAATACTGGCGAAGTTTAAAGGAAATATTTATGCAAATGGGGACGCTTCTAACACTCACACTAATTATTTAATTTTACATATTAGAACTTTCACGAAATCTCGGAGAAATTTTAGCGGAAGCACGTAAATAACTTTTAATCAAGTTAGCCGTATGATAACTAAAACTTGACTTCCCTTAAGAAAAGTACGTATATACGTATACACATATCTTTGAAAAACATTCGCGTTGCAGCGCAATTCAATTACGCAGTTGTTAAAGTTTTAAAAGCTCTTTGAGATATATTGATGTTGATTATCATCGTTAAGGTACATTAAAATCTAAGAAAACTAGATGGACGACAGTATCTGTCGAGGAACCTCTGCAATGCCTAAGAGTATACATTTACGGTGGTAGATTTGTCTAGTAGTAGCGTTTCTCGCTTGATCTACAGTCAGTTCGTTTTCCACGCTACTGGTTCCCTCATTACTGTTCGTGCGAAAGCAGCAGACCTCTGGTATTAGTGCAACGTCTGTCTAAAAGTTCTGTCGGAGTTTCCCGGCTCTCCGATTTCATCTCAAGCGTTTATATACAGGCAATTTTCCAGTAATATCAAAAATGTGTTTGAAAAGTATGTACTATACCTAATTCACATTTATTCATTGTTATATAACACATGGGCTGAAAGGTCCCGGGCCTAACAAATAAAACACGGTCTTTTTGGTTCAAAATTAGCTTTATTCATCAACGTAATCTCCATCAAGAGGAACGCAATCATTCCAGCGCCGCTCTAACATTTCAATACCACTTCGGTAGAACGATTTATCTTTTGCCCCAAAATAGGCCTCAGTTTCAGCGATAACCTCTTCATTCGTGCGAAATTTCTTGCCGGCGAGCATTTTTTTGAGGTCTGCGAACAGCCAGTAGTCGCTGGGAACCAAATCTAGCGAATACGGTGGACGTGGGAGCAATTCGAAGTTCAATTCATGTAGTTTTGCCATTGTTTTGATTGACTTGTGACACGGTGCGTTGTCTTGATGGAACAAAATTTTTTTCCTTGCCATATGCGGTCGTTTCTTTCCAATTTCGGCCTCCAAACGCTCCAATAACGCTATATAATATTCACTGTTGATGGTATTTCCTTTCTCAAGATAGTCGATGGATATTACACCACGCACATCCCAAAATACCGAGGCCATAACCTTTCCAGCCGATTGTTGTGCTTTCGGGCGCTTCGGACGAGGTTCACCAGTTACTGTCCACTCAGATGACGATCGTTTTGATTCCGGAGTGAATTGATCATCCATTGTCACATATCGACGCAAAAATTCCGGTTTGTTACATTTAAACATGGCCAAACACTGCTGAGAATCATCAACACGTTCTTGTTTTTGGTCAACAGTGAGCAAACGCGGCATCCACTTTGAACACAGCTTTCTCATAGTCAAATGCTCATGCAATATAAAGCCAATACGTTCTTTTGATATCTTTACGATGTCAGCTAACTCACGCAACTTCACTTTTTGATCATTCAAAACGATTTTGTGGATTTTCTTGATGTTTTCTGGTGTTACCGCCTCATTTGGACGTCCACTGCGTTCTGCATCATCGGTATCTCTACGACCACGTTTGAAGTCAGCAAACCAATGTTTTATTGTTGTTTCTGATGGAGCGGAGTTCCCATAACGCTTTTCAAGCCATTGCTTCGCTTGAACGGTATTTTTTTCCCATCAAGAAGCAGTGTAAAATTAAAACACGAAATTGTTTTTGATCCATTGTTTTGAAAATAACAAAAGTAGCGTGACTCTTAGCACAATAACTCACAAACTAATGAATAGAATAGCTGTCTTTTGAAGGTTAGTACTAACTAGAGAGAAAGGTGACTGCAATAAAACTAGCGTCATCTATGTGTTAGGCCCGGGACTTTTCAGCCCATGTGTTACGTAACACATAGCCAAAGGTGGTATTTTTTAAAAAAACTTTAGTCTATAGCCTATCTTAAAAATTAAGACTCACTTCTGATTAAGTGAATCTAATGCTTGGTTGTCAATCGTTAAAATGATTTTGTTAAGCGATATGACGTTAACAATAACGTGCATAAATTAATGGATTGTATAGTTCATTTCAAAAAGGAAGAGACAAAATTCTGAATACAACCCCAGTCCAAATTACAACCTATAGATTTGTGAAATCAATTTTACGCGGTAAACCTAAATATGAAGATCTATCTGAATTATAAAATCTGTACCACATGGAAGTCAATCACCTTTTCTAGGAAACATATATTTCATTTGTTTGTTGAAAAAAAGTTCAAATAGTACATGTCATTGTATAGATAATAGCTCATTGAACCATGTTTCATCTAAATAGAAAGTTGGTGTATTCTGAGATCTATATAATGAAATATCTTTCAGATATTGTCGTCTCCATTTCACGATACCACACTGTTCCTGTAACGTTGAAGGTATATGCAACATATAACGGAATGATATTTAATTATATAAATAAAGTAAAAGTATTCTGACTTGAGTTTCAATTGTTTTATTACGCGATATTATGTTGAGGGATTTATATTTAGTAGTTCACTACTATTGTTTATTTGACACAAGACTATCTATTATTGGCAGTTAATTTTGACGAAACATGTCACCTAAAGATTTCAATACCTGTCAATTATCCTTTTTGGCTTCGAAGTTTTCCCTGTTTTCTTTTATATATGCTGACAACCTGATATACTCTCGGTTTTGAAATCCTTACATTTACAATATCTTCTAAGGTGTTGATATGTTATATATGCTGCATTCAATAAAGTTACGTAGTAATATATGAACTGATTTCGGAATTGGACCATGCCATGATAAGGTATAAGAAAAAAATGAGATAAGAGTAAGAGGAAAAAACAATGAAATAAAAAGAAAAAAGGGATGAAAAAAGAAAAAGGTGAAAAAAGGGTAAGAGAAGGGGAACAGAAATAGGACAGAGAAAAAAGAAGGGATCTCGACATTTCCTCTCCGTCGGAAGAAAAACAGTGAAACCAAAGTGGCACGGTGACTCGATGTGTAAACCACGATAAAAGCGAAACCACTTTGAAATCAAGTTGGTATGGAATCTAAATAGTCAGGTCCTATCTTAAGCTTTACTTCAAAGATATTGTCCAAACTTTCAAGTGCCAATCCTATGCTTTACTGCTTTCTTTTCTTATGATAGTCCATAATGATTCATGTCTTCGCATCCCCCAACAGATTTCGCCAATTACAGGAGACATCAACCGGCCATGAGTTATTATTACGCCAGCGTCTAAGGTGCGCCTTAAAGTATACATACGTCTTCGACATTGGACAAGGAGTGAGGAAAACCACGGAAACCCAACCTCGAGAAATAGACTTGGGGTTCGAATCCGAAACGCCGAAGCTAATAGGCAAGCGCACAAGGCACTGAGACACCAGCCCCAATTATACGATATCATTTATTCATTATGTAATTTTGCAGATTGCATCTTCATTGCGTCTTGTTGTGTTAATATAATGATAGAGTCTCTGTAAATAATAAGCTCTAAAAACGTTGACCTATGTAAATGAGGAGGATAGAAGGATGGCAAACACCAGTATTTCTAATTGACTTTTTTCAATGTTATTATCTTACAAACTATTTATCAACCATTCAATACACGTAAATCGTTTTAAAAGACTTGTTCAAAGAAGAATTTAAACTTCAACATACGAGCGTGGCTCTCTATGCTATACCCCTGACTCCCTTACAGTAAGACTACAGTGGCATTATATTTTTGTCCGACCTCTGCAAACCACCTCTCCACATCTCGCATGACTTCATAATTACTGGAAAATTTTGCCAGACGTAAGATTGCTTTTAATTTGGGGAACAGCCCGTAATCACTATGGGGCGGATCAGGCGAGTTCTAGTTATCTGCTTATTCTCTTATCAAAAGACGCAAATGAATTCCCGATTTCCTTTTTGATCAATTGTAAACATTTGGGGCACCTACCTTGCACTCATCTCTTTCATATCTAATTCTTTGGGCAGTATATTGTGCACCACATAATATGATAAGCCAGTATCTTGCACAATGTTCCTGATGCGTACACGTCGATCTTGCAGTACGATATCGTGCGCCCTTTCAATGTTTTTGTCTGTTGTTACCGTTATGGGAGGTCCACCGGCATGTTGGTTTGTGTGCGTACTTGTCGTTCTTGCAGTACGATATCGTGTACATTTTTAATGTTTTTGTCGAAACCAATACACAGGTAGTTAATGTTTTGATCAAAATGAACACACTGCTAATGAAACGCATAGACTTTTCTGGTATATACTACGGTAGGATCGATATACTTCATTAACACGTCCAATAATTGTAAGGTGACGCAAATTTTCATCCTCCTCGATTTACAATAACTTTGCGGCGACTTCAAGACGAATTCCACGGTCGCCGAAAAAAGGCAATTTTAACCGAATGTATGTATAACGTCTTTCTGATCTCGTCGAATACCTGCCGCAACGTCTTAATTGACGTTATTCTCTTTGTGATCCTATCCCGAATAATTTTCGAATAAACGAATGCATCTTCCCGAAAGACGTCCGACCCTCGGATTCTTGTTAATGCCGAAGCAATTCCCGCGATGAAGAACGACGGATTTAGAAAGCAGTTGACGCAATATTTAACGCGATACTCGCAGTCTGGAAAGTACCCGCCACCCTGGGAACTACGTATAATATTATTACGTAAAGTGGTATATAATTAGCAGCTGCGGGATGGCGCGGATCAGGCGATGGAAGAAGATGAAAGAGGAGGCAGAGACGGCATCGCGCAATGTGACGGCGGTGCCCTCGTTCGCTACGGCTAGAGAGTTAGCAATAAGACATCTCCGATCTAGGAGTTGCACGAAATTTCAGGGAATACATATAGTATTGATCAAGCCCGTCCTCCTTCTCCTCGAGCCAAACGAGTTTACAAGTTTTCCCACTACAAACCCCGTTTCTACTGGTTCGGCCCCGGATCCTGCCGTTCCATTACAACTTAGTATTCGGCCAACTTATTAATAACGGGCTAACTGCCGCTTCATTTTTGTTCGGCACCGAATGGATTCGTAGGTCTTACTCGCTTTTTTTCTTCATTTCGGTGGTGACATGATCTGACGAGATACACTCTCGTCCATAAGTTGAATTACACTGTTAGAAAACTGTATTGATCATCGAGGAACCTACATCGAAAGTAAAAATAGAAAACCACACCAATACCGTGTTCTTCTGGTGAATTTCGGAAATATTTCCTAGTGCTGAGGGAGAAGATAATAATAATGACCTATACCTCAGTTCGTATAATGTAGGCAGTGACTCATACTTCAAAATATAACCGTTGCGGGGAACAAAATTTCATAGGCGTATCTAATTTATATACATGAAATAGGAAAATAACATTTAAAATAATAGCAGTCACTTGTTTATTTATTTCCTTGAGGTAGCGGCATAAGTGAGAACTAAATGAAAATAAAGACTGCTACAGCATTTCTTTATTGCTCCATTATTACATTATTTAATTACATACTTTTCACATAAGTCAACAACAAAAATAATAATGGTTTAATTTGTAAACATTAGTTGAAGAAGGGTTATCAATTAAGAAAACGGAATAACATTACTATGACAGACCCAGGTTCAACTTTGGAGACAATTTTCGAAAACCAATTTTTAAAATGGTCGGGATCCATAGCCTTGTGATAGTCACCAATCGTCTTTGACTCAAATACGTTCAAGTCTTCTTCCAGAAAACCAGAATCACTACCAATATACGTGAGTGTAAGTCTACGAACTTTTCTAGATGGACCCTTCAAGCTAGTAGAAAACCCCCTAAAATGTGCCTGTCTTTTACTTTTTCTGTTTAAAGCCTGCCACTTGGTCAACTGTATACCCTTTAAATTATTTAGAATAATCTTAAATTTAATTAATTAGTTCCTCCCAACCTCTCCAGCGGTGGAGGAGAAGAACCGCGATGTTTCCATTCTCTACTTTGCACTTTGGTCCTGGGATCATAGAGGTGCATGATCACATACCGACTAAATCCCTTCTTTGTTTGCTTTGTACGTTTCCAAAAGGCGCTTACATCGCGCATCCCTCTTGCCCTCATCTTTTTCATACCTAATTCTTAGTCATTATCTTGTGCATCACATGATACCATAGGCAGTACCTTCCACAATGTTCCCGATACGTTCTCGTCGATTTTGCAGTATGAAATCGTGTACCTTTTTTATGTTTTTGTCTGTTGTTACCGTTATGGGAGGCCACCAGCATGTTGGTCTTCACAGGAAGTTCTTCTGCATTTAAAATCTCGACACCAGCGTTTGACTATATATATCATGAGAAACTGTAGACTCAGCAATAGTTGCCATAGTGTCTTTATGAATTTGAGTTGGCGTCATGCTGTCTTTCTGGAGGTATTTTATTAGACCTCTTTATTCTACAGGATCCATTTTTATGAACAATCACGACACACAACTCAAGAATTATCCACAACACGACAACACTTTGAGGTAGAAACTTAATGCTATGTAGATCTGATCTACGAATGTCAGTTAACTAAATGTTAAAAACAGCGAGGGGTGGGGCATGACGATCTGTCATATATCTATACTATAATGTACCAGTATTTCGCTTTAGCCTGCTGGCTTAAACTTTTAGACGATAGTATGTACATTAGTGGTATATACACGATATTCGGCGAGGCGAACGAAGTTTACCCATCTCGTACCAGCGCAATAGTAGTAGTGCAAGTTTCTCCTATCGATACCCGAGGTCCTCTTATCGCGTCGGTCGTCGATTTGAAATCGGGCCAAATGACCTTAAATTCCCTTATTTCGGAGCCGGGCATTGCCGATAGATTGGGTGCATTCCATCGAATTAGATGGACCGAGTTCGTTCGAACGGAAACTGAGTGACCCTCTTCTGCAGCTCGTAAAAACTTCGCCTCTCGTCCTTTCCCAATAAGATTCCCAATGCAATCCGTAGGCCGTGCGTCTACGACGTGGGAGAACAAGAAAGGGGATAATAAAAAAACTTTATTTGGACGTACGTCAATTTGCGTGTTCAATCGGTCGTAAATTCGTAACGAATTGTAACTCGGAAGAATTTATTTCAATGTATGAAGCTTCTTTTGACTGGAAAAGACGCCAATTCCTTACCTTTTTTTTTTTTTTAAATTTGATGGATGGAAGTTGCTTATTTCGCCTGCGACTTTTCTGAAGTTTAGTACAGTAAAGATCGTATCTTAATGCATTTCAGCAAACAGCAGTAAAATTGTTTGCTAGTATTTTTTAGGTAATAATTATAACATTCTGCTTATATAAATTAAATAACCTGTATTATCATGTTCATTTGTCAATATTCGTTTTCTTTTATAGCCTTCAGAATGGTAACTGCACGAATTTTCGTTCTTTTCACCATATTTTTAATAATTTCGCCATCACTTCCTATTCTAGTCTTAGCCTGAGGATGTGCGGAGTAGCAGCACGAAACCAGTAGTCATAATTTAAATAAATTTTGAGATAATGTGAGATCAGACCTTTTTTTTTCATGTTCCAATATATTAATGTGAACTCACATCGTATCAGTAACCATCCTTGACAAATCATAATACGTTATCTTTGGTACAGAAATTAATAGCAATAACAACCCAATGCAATCACGTTATGCTTCAAAATAAAGAACGATTACCTCATTCAACTGTTTACTCGAAAGTTTCGATATAGTTCAGTAATAAAAACGTTTTTTTTAACAAATGTAAACTTATGTAATAAAAGAGAAACGAAAGATATGGAATCGCACTTCTCACAATTTTTGGGACAGGAATTTTAAATTACCTACACTTACATGCATTCACGTTGCGATTTATAGCAAAATTTCACCTATTAGAGTCTGATGTACACCTATTCAGTTTTGCATATATAGAGCAAACATGAAAAAGGAAGATGGACTATTGTACAATTCCTTAAAATATTTATGCAATAAGGGAAGTGTTTAAAGTTATCTGGCAAGAATCATTGTATCTCCTGAACTTTAAAATATTTTTGAAAGAGGTTAAATTTGAAAAATGCACGACAACAGAATTAAGGCGAAAGGAAAAGGAGCTTCATTAGTAGTTAAATTAGAGTTTGTTAGCAGTGAATGGTTTTTGTTTGTTGTTTACTTTACAAAGGAAACATTTGTGTTACCGGAGAACAGCGCTTAACTAGGAAAGAAAAGGGAAACATGCGTTATAAACGAAAGGATATTAAATGAAAGGAAAACAGGATTACGGGGAAAAACTGTAGAATAACTTTGGCATCTGTTTGGTGAAAGTTTTGGTCATTTAACTAAAACTTTTAGAGATTGGGGAAGTTAGACTCGAAAATTGTACGCGTCTCTACGTACCTATATGAACAGAAGTTACTGATATAGTCGATATTTCTATGTGCTAACTCTCTTAGATTAGTTACTTTGACTTCCCAATTTTGTCGACTGTTTTTAATAGTATCTCAGACTTTCACGGCCGTTTGACATAGTCTAATGGTTTTTGTCCTTGACGTTTCGCGAACAACTACGGTTCGCATTTTCAAACGTAGCAGTACCTAAATCTATTGACACGTCGGAAACCCGATAACCGGGAAAAGAAACAGAAAAAAAAGAGGAAAGAAAAAGGAAAAGAGAGGTAGAATCTCGCCGTGAAATCACCTTTTTCCTTTCTTTCTTTTTCTTCTTATTTCGTTTTCCTCTTACTCCCATTTCATTTCTGTTATATATCATCACAACCCGGTCCAATTCCGGAAGTAGTTCGTTTATTAAAGTATCAATAGTATCAGTAACATTAGCATAATTATATACACACACATAGATAAAACCTTCACACCGATTCTTCCTCGAAAAATTCTTTAAAATATGCATGACTGTGCAGGTTAGCTCCTCTCTTAAGTGTGTTGTACTGTTCAGTAAAATTTGCAGAAATTAGAAGTGCCACGGCTTCTTCTCATGAAGCACTTGACTGTTATTAAAATTCGGCTCGATCGTGAAGCTGTTGTTGGGGTTATATCGTCGAAAAGCTGTGCTCCAGCTCGATCACCACGTTGTCTTAGTTTCATTGACGTCGCAATCTATGTATATTTTCTTAACTGTTGGGTTTTTCGACGTTCAACTACCATTGAAACATCCTTAAAGTCTTTCGATTCTCAGCTTCCACTAGTACAAGAAGGAAACTTTATTTTTTCATACAACCAGGTGCCGAATTTGTTTGTTTGAAACTAGTCTTTCAAGAAACCAAGAACTCGATCCTTTCGGAATTCCGTGGATTCTTTGTGAAACTCTAAAATCATTTCATGCATGGCCACAATACGGCAATTCGTAAAGAAAAACTCAAAAACGCAAGAAGCAATGTTTACAACCGGAAACGCCGATATGAAGTCTCAAAAAATTCATTACAATTTTAGAACACAATGCTCTGAGATGATTTTATGTACCCATGACTCGCAAGTTATCGTTTTTATAATTCTTGGACTAATTACCTAATTCACGAGTAAAATACATTTGATTCCAGATAGAGTCCTGAGCAAAGAAAAGATAGATTTCTAATACCTTTAGTTGCACTAAATAATACTATTAAGATAGGACTTTCCTTATAAGTTCATGGAACAGTTATATTTTCAAAGAATTTCTCTGGATAAAGCCAGAAATCTGTAGAATTTATGACATTAAAGTCGCTTTAAAAGGTGTGAATTTTACTTGCTCGATCTTTTTGCAATTCCTTAATTTAATGTGATAGAAATATCATGTCACAATTTTGCTACGATTGGTGAAAGTTGAAATTGTGGCTTTCGATCGAATGTATTAGACCCTACACCATTGTATGGTGGGCGTAAAGGTTAAGGTAATATAGGTAACGTGGGTGACGAAAATATGAGTGTTATTGTTTTCTGGAATCGCTTACGTTACGTAATATGTCTTGCTATTTATTTCAACCAACATATTACATATCTCCCACGTGTCTATTAAACTATTTATTCAACGTTTCAATCCTTCATATTCAAGTAATAGTGGCTAGAACTACGTTTAGATTGGAAAATCGAACATCCCTAGGCAATATTGCCGAGCGAGTCTAAATACAGAAATCTCATATTTACAAGGCATATGTGGGACTCGATTAAATACCGAACGGCATACGAACCTACCGGTAGTCATATAAATAGTAAATATACGTAGCAGTGCTTCTTTTATTTCGTGTATACATAACGAATTAATTGTGTTTATATTACTCTCATTTACTTATCATTACTGCTAGCGGTAAGGCGGAAAGAAAATCATATTAAATTCCGAATATATGTATTCTCGAAGTGGAAATTACATAATTCGATAATATAATTGTAAATAAACATTTAAAGCGGAGGAACACAATATGTGCCGAATATCTGTTGAGTTGTATAATAAGTGTTACAACCTCTGCGGAATCTCGGTGTACTTTAGGCCCGATGTTATATAAACAGATGAATATTTAATGCAACCGATCTTTTCCTTTATTAATGTAATACTTTATGGGTTTGTTTTATATCCGTTAGCTTAGCTAATAGTTTTTTTCTCGTCGGGATTTATCTTGATTATATCTAATTTGATCTGAACTTAAAACGTAAATGATCATTTTAATAAAATAAAAAGAGCCAGGCATAAATTATTGCCGTATTTAACTATTTATATTGCTAACTAATTTGTTTCAATTTAATGGACATGTTTAAGTATTCTATAAATATTTTAAGTCGGTCTTCGTTCATTTCAAGGGGAAAAAAATGATTTAGGGGCGAATTTGGGTTAATCTGCTGTTTTTAAACTTCATACATATACACTACCGGTCAAAAGTGTTTAGGCACTCTCACTGACAGCAAAAATGTATAAAAACTCAGCAAAAATGTTAATAATATTTATTTTTCATGTACAGAAGATACACGTACATGAATAAAAATATATTAAAAAATGTGAAAATTAAAACGTTTAATTTAAATTTTGCTTTCATCTATGTGACCTCCTCTTGGTTTAATAATTGCAGCACACAATCGAGGCGTTCTCGGAATAAGTTTTGCCAGAGTTTCTTGTGGTATTGAGGTACAACTCCGTAATTCCCGATCTAGTTCTTCCCATAGTAACTCGATTGGATTCAAGTCGGGGCTCTGCGGAGGCCATTCCATAATTTTGAGAGTTCCTTCCTCTTCTAAATGGCGTAAATAGTCTTTACATAATTTAGAGGAATGTTTTGAGT
This sequence comes from Trypoxylus dichotomus, assembly GCA_023509865.1. Taxonomy (NCBI): domain Eukaryota; kingdom Metazoa; phylum Arthropoda; class Insecta; order Coleoptera; family Scarabaeidae; genus Trypoxylus; species Trypoxylus dichotomus. The sequence goes on from CM042081.1 coordinate 46,827,135, forward strand.
CATTATGTTGCTGGAAGATAAAATGTTGACCTAAAAGTAGAATTCCGGAAGGTATTGCGTGGTTCTCCAAAATTTCGCGGTAGCCTTCTTTTTTTAATATACCGTCAATTTTCACAATGTCCCCTATACTACTGCCAGCAAAACAGCCCAAAATGATAATAGAACCTCCACCATGCTTCACGGTAGCAGCAGTACACTCTTCTCTGGCCCGTTCACCCACAGATCTTCTTACGGATATGCGTCTTCGGGTTCCGAACAGCTTAAATTTGGACTCATCCGTCCATAGGACGTTGTTCCACTCTTCTATGGTCCAGTGTTGGTGTTCACGAGCCCATTTAAGTCGCTTTTGCTTGTTTTGTTTGCGTAGTAATGCCTTTTCCATGCTTCTAAGCATTGGGTTAAAGTTAAAGTTACACATAGTATGTAGAACTCAGTACAACATTCCAAACAATGGTTTGGCCGGTATCATCTCACATCTGTTATTAATTTCACCTTACTTCACCAGCTGGGGCTGATGGCTCGTTTGTCTATCAGTCTTTGGGTCTCATGGTTGAGGTATTCTGTAGTTTTCCTCACCCCTTAGTTAATTCTGAGAACGATTATCTTAAGACACACCACAGGCGCAATAACTCATGGCCTGCCGATGCCCGTTGTAATTGGCGAAAGCTGTTAAGGGATGCGATGGTATGGATTGTTGTTATGATTATTTTGATGAAGGTAATGGTCCATTATCTTTCATAATTTGTGATATTTATTTTTTATTTATTTTACTGTCGATACGCCAATATTCAAAGCTGCGACTACATGCTGTGAAAGATTTTTAATTTTATTCATTTCTTTAAAACAGAATAAAAATAAGTACTTCTCTAACAAGTGGTAGGTATCATAGGACCACTATTATCGCGTTCACTCTCGCATATTTAGTTGATCAAAAAATTGGTCATTTGTCTCGCTTGATTAACACATGGGCTGAAAAGTCCCGGGCCTAACACATAGATGACGCTAGTTTTATTGCAGTCACCTGTCTCTCAGTTAGTACTAACCTTCAAAAGACAGCTGTTAAAATTTTATGATATTCTATTCATTAGTTTGCAAGTTATTGTGCTAAGAGTCACGCTACTTTTGTTATTTTCAAAATAATGGATCAAAAACAATTTCGTCTTTTAATTTTACACTGCTTCTTGATGGGAAAAAATACCGTTCAAGCGAAGCAATGGCTTGAAAAGTGTTATGGGAACTCCGCTCCATCAGAAACAATAATAAAACGTTGGTTTGCTGACTTCAAATGTGGTCGTAGAGACACCGATGACGCAGAACGCAGTGGACGTCCAAACGAGGCGGTAACACCAGATGATGAAAAAAATCCACAAAATCGTTTTGAATGATCAAAAAGTGAAGTTGCGTGAGTTAGCTGACATCGTAAAGATATCAGAAGAACGTATTGGCTTTATATTGTATGAGCATTTGACTATAAGAAAGCTCTGTTCAAAGTGGGTGCCGCGTTTGCTCACTGTTGACCAAAAACAAGAACGTGTTGATGATTCTGAGCAGTGTTTGGCCATGTTTACACGTAACAAACCGGAATTTTTGCGTTGATATGTGACAATGGATGAAACATGGATCCATCACTTCACTCCGGAATCAAAACGATCATCATCTGAGTGGACAGCAACTGGTGAACCTCGTCCAAAGCGCCCGAAAGCACAACAATCGGCTGGAAAGGTTATGGCCTCGGTATTTTGGGATGTGCGTGGTGTAGCATTCATCGACTATCTTCAGAAAGGAAATACCATCAACAGTGAATATTATATAGCGTTATCGGAGCGTTTGAAGACCGAAATTGCAAAGAAACGACCGCATATGGTAAAGAAAACAATTTTGTTTCATCAAGACAACACACCGTGTCGCAAGTCAATCAAAACAATAGCAAAACTGCATGAATTGAACTTCGAATTGCTCCCACATCCACCATATTCGCCAGATTTGGCTCCGAGCGACTACTGGCTGTTCGCAGACCTCAAAAAAATGCTCGTCGGTAAGAAATTTCGCACGAATGCAGAGGTTATCGCTGAAACTGAGGCCTATTTTGAGGCAAAAGATAAATCGTTCTACAAAAGTGGTATTGAAATGTTAGAGCGGCGCTGGAATGATTGCGTTGCTCTTGATGGAGATTACGTTGATGAATAAAGCTAATTTGAACCAAAAAAAAACCGTGTTTTCCTTGTTAGGCCCGGGACTTTTCAGCCCATGTGTTACACAGTGCTCACGGCATTTTTCGATACGCTACACACTCGTTCTTAAAAGAGTTTCTCCAAACCTCATTAATAACAAAGAGCAACTTAAGCGACTGAAATACGGAATGAAAACAAACATTCTGATGATTATGATAGCGCTAAGCTAATGTCATGGGTAAATGTAGCATGTGAATGTGTGATATTTTCCCGTACGACCGACTATTTGGATTATTAACTGCATTTAACGTATCATTGATCATTTTTGGAATACATCCCCTTGGAACATGAAAATAAACTCTCTCAGGATAAATAAATATAGTGAAACCAGTAACTTAAAATATCCTAAGGTACATCTTCAGCAGACGTCAAGTTTCATTTCGCCGTTTAAGTTCAGCGCCGCTGAAAATTGGGGCGAAGTTTCAAATAGAGCAAAAGTATGTGCACATATGAAGGTTTCTTAAATGCAACGTTCACGTCTATTTTTAGCCCATGTATTCTTTCATTTTCGTCACGTTTTACATTGTCGGAAGTGTTAGCGTAGAGAAGCTGCTCGCGTGTAAGATATATAGGTTAAACTTTGTTGCAAACGTATCGTTTTTTGATTATTGCTATCGCAGCGTATTAAAAATAGACGTACGCGTATATTGTGCTACACATTTCATACATATTCGCCGTTAATACAGATTTGAAACCAATTAGTTGCGTTAATTAATAGTTTATAGAGTTACGTGCTTGGTAAACTGATTACGATGGAAATGGTTTGCATGCTGTTGATTTTCCATGGTATAATTTAGATTCTAAATTACAAATATTTTAGATATATCCTTTGATGGAGTTGATTAAAATAAATCAAGCACATAAACGAACGAAATTGCGGGAAATTATTTAATATTTGTTATAGCCTAAAGGACTGTTTATTTCGCCAAATACACTTTATTCCTTCGAGCTAGGTTATTATGTTTAAATTATGCGGTTTATTTATATAGCTGAGTAAACTAGATTTGGCCGGAAGTTTCAAATTATCTATTTAATTTGAAAAAGAAATCATGCATCATATGAAGTACTATCGTATTTACCCACTTATTAAAGAAAACTAGCAAATACGAGCTTTCGTACATTTTATGTCCCACTACTGTTCATATTTGTTCGGACAAGCAAAACGAGAAAATATTCAAACTCATTTTTCCAAAACTTAAAATTAAAACATAACAGTAAAAAAAAAATAATTCCTACGAAAAATAAACAAAAACTTCTTAAACATTCCTTTCCGCTACTTTCTCAAGGAGTCTCTTTGACATCGGACCCACTTGTCTAGATCGGGGCTTTACGGCGGCTATGTCAGTATTTGTAAAGTTCCATTATCTTGTTCTTCATTTAAGAAATTTTTGCATATCGCAGATGAGTGTTAGGGGTCGTTGTCCTGCATAAATACAAAATTTTCGCCCATTAGGCGTTACCCCGATGGTATTGCATTTTCTTGCAGTATTTGTAAATAACCTTCTTCTCATAAAAAACCTTCGATTCGCTTCAAGTCACCTGTACCAGCATAGGAAAAACAACCCCAGACAAGCACAGAACTTCTTCGTTGCTTGACAGTTGGCACTACACAATTCTAGCCGTTTTTGCCTGTTTTTCCTTCGAAGTAGGGTTTTTTTTTGTTGCAATACGACCGTGATTTTTTTGCAGCTTTTAATCTTTTTTTCATTGTACTAACAGACATTTCTCCTCCACGGTCGCGATTCATTTCGGCGTTTGCTGTTACTCTCGTATTTTGCTTGCTCAGCAATTTTATACGCTCATCGTCGGCGTGGTTGTTATTCTCTTACGATCTGAACCTGGCCGATTTCAAAATCTTCAAAATATCTTCTATTTTGGTCACACAGATGAATACGGCCTTCAAATGTTTATAAAGTGCATCGTAAAAATTAAAAAAAAAATAAACGATTTAATGAAATTAACTTAAATAATGTCACTTGAATCTAGAGATATCTGCGTCGTGACCCTGTGGATGTGGTTTGTTGTTCCGTAATGCGAACCTCTCAAATATCGGTTAAGCCGTGGAAAATGAAAATAACCCTATGGAGCCGTTTCTGCCTTGAACGGAGTGAACATATAAATAATCTGTAGGAAACCTGACACGTGGCCTATTGGAAATCTTATTGTTATAATTTGGATTATTTCGTTACAGACATAAGGAAACGGTTTGGTAGTAGAGAAAAACAGCCACCGTAATGAGCTATAGAACTATGAAAAAATTAGTAATATTTAACCCTTAGTCTACAAGGAAATCGGCATATTAATATTTTTGTATTGCAAAAATTATTTACTAGAAAAGCCATGCCCTCTCTTGCGACATCTCTGAATACGAGTACATTAGCTCTACCGTACTTAAAAAAAAATCTTTCGATAGTAATTTGGGGGGACATTACACCCGGCTGGGATACTTAGGGTTGTAGAAATGCACTTAAATCACGATCCTATTAATAATAATAATAATATCTTTATTGCTCAATAGAAAAAACAGCACGCCCAGGTCCATCACAGATGAGTGCCTAGGAACAATAGCCTGACTCACAGCATAATGAAAATTGTAGAGTCTATGATATCTAAAGTAGCTTACAACAGCACACTTATCCAGATTCAAATGAATCCCATTCTGTGTACACCATCTAGCAGTAGTATCCAGACTGTTCTGGAGAAACAGACAATCTGCCGGGGAGGTTATGGTATTGTAGATCTTAAGATCATCCGCGTAAGCCAGTACATTGCAGTCCAGCCCTTGTAGGAGATCATCCAAATAAACATTAAACAAAAGGGGATCCAAATTGGATCCCTGGCACACACCAGAGGAAGCAAAAAATGTTAGGGATGTATATCCATTGTAGTGAACATAGCATGAACGATCAGTTAAATACGAGCGGGTCAATTGTGTTACACTTGGCGGAAAACCAAAACTACTCAGCTTAGATACCATAAGGGAATGATTGATAGTGTCAAATGCTTTACTAAAATCGGTGTATAATACATCTGCTTGTTGACGTCGTTCCATGGATTCGGCAATACGCTGTGCTAACTCAGCAAGGTTGGTTGCAGTAGACCCTCCTGGCATGAAACCATGTTGTCGCGAAGATAAGTAAGGCTTGATACTAACGTAAATTCTGTGAGATAGAAGATATTCAAAAATTTTTGCAAAGTTGGATAAAACATTTATTGGTCTATAATTTTGGAAGTCTGAACGATTACCTTTCCTAAACACGGGTGTAATTCTGCTAATCTTCCAAGCGTCAGGAAAGGTAGAAGAACTTACGGCCAAGTTAAATAATCTAGCTAGAGGTTCACATAGTACTACACAACAATCACGTGCAAAAAATGCGGGGAGGCCGTCATGACCAGCAGTAAAATTAGATTTTAACTTCTTAGATGCTTTTAAGATATCGTGTGCTGTAAAAGATCCAATCAAAGAACTACCACTAATGAGATCCCTATCAAGAGGCTGGGGCCCCAGTAATGCTTGTGAACCAGACACGAACACTCTAGAGAATTCATCAGCGAAGGTCTGAACGATGGTGCTGGGATCATCAACAGTGGAGCCGTTCAAAGTGAGACATCCAGGTATTCTTGATGCATTACGACGCGCGTTTATGTACTGCCAGATTAGCTTTGGATTTTGCGCTATATGTTCTGCAGCCGCCGTCTGATATTCCACATATACAACTCTAATTTTGTCTTTAACTAATTTCCTCAAACGCTTAAATTCTATGTGGTAAATCTCCCGTCCGCTCTTGTTCAACCTACGAAGGTAATAATTCTTTATTTGAAGAAGCTTGATTATTTCGAAATTATACCAAGGCGGGTATCTTCGAGAAGGATGTTTAGAAAGGTACAGAACGACGGATGACAGTGTCTAAGCAATTATAAAAAGCTGATACTGCTTCGTTAACGCAATTAAGATTCTCCGAAAAAAATCCAGTCAATTTCAGCTATATCACTGTATAAGGTCGGAAAGTTTGCCTTGCGAAAATTAAATTTCAAGTTTGTGTTTGATGGAAACTGTTTAGTAACAGATTCGCAACATAGCCTAAATGTAAAGAGCGGGATGATGAACATCCTCAGCCACCAATGGATCCGAATCGTGTACTACATGGGCATCACAGCTTAAGTTAGTCAGCAACAAGTCCAATAGTTTTCCATTATGATTTACAACGTTATTATACTGTTGTAAGTTCAATAAATTCATAAAAGACAACAAAGATACATATTTACGATCAGAGCTATTGCTTATGACGAAATCAGGGCAGTTGAAGTCAGCAGTTATAACCAAGTGTTCATCCATTAAATCAAGACCTAGAGTGTCTAAAAACAATTCAATATCATCGACTTTGACCTATTGACAACAACAGTCAATCCTTAAATTACTAACCGTTGCATACGGTATTCATCAAAATTACACCTCATTTATAACACAATTCCATTAAATTCTTGAGTTCTGCATCTTATTTGTTTTAAAATAGATGATCTCTGTAATCCATTGTAACTAAATAGTTGTAGATAAGGTGATTATTACTAAATAAAGAGGAATAAATTGGCAAATGGCTTTGGATGCTTAATAATGCAACTTCCTTATTCTTCTGTACTGGAGAGGCGTCGTAAATTCTCGGGCTGAATTGACACATCCACCGTATAGGCCGGATATGGCTCCCTGCGATTTTTATTTGTTTTCTAATTAAAAAGAGGCCTTAGGGGACGTCGTTTTAAGGACGACACTGAGTTGCAAGCAGTTGTTATAGAACATTTTGAAGAAAAAATTGGAAATTATTTTTACAAGGGTATCGAATTATTAATTAGTCGTTGTAATAAATGTATAGAAGTTAGGGGAGATTACATTGAAAAATAAAATTTCTTATATTGTTCCAAGTTCTCTTTATCGGGCCGAGAATTTATGGTGCCTACCTCGTATATCCCCCAACGAATCAAACATCAAGAAATATACCGTACATAAAACGGAAGCGTTAACCTCAAATCATCATCCAAAATCCATTAAATTTGTAAATACCGTACCGAGCGCATATTTCCCTTATAATCGATAGAAATATAACACCGCGCTATAGTATGCAAATACAAATAGCAGGAAAATGTATGCACATTTAAACCCCGTTCGCCGGTAGATAGTCAGTGGCAAGACGAGACTCAATTAAACGGTTTGCGTGAGAAAAATCCGAATTTTTTTTTTGTTTTCATGCGATATCGATTTCGAATCACGGTACCAGGTCACGTTATGCGAGAACTCGGCTATAATCCAAACAACTTAAGAAGGAAATGGAATTCCCCGAACCTATTTCTAGACGAAACCGAACATCCTAGAGCAATTTAAATAAATATTCGCCATAAAAGTTTAAATTGACGTTCCATTGTACGTATATAAACTTTTTTTTGTCCGTATCGGCGCACGAAAATGGTCGAGCATGTGTCGTAAAATATATACGAAAATGCTAGAGATGGCAATAAAATGTATATCGTAGCGCATAACACGTCAAAGGTACGAATCCGAACGTTTTTCCGCTAGACCCGAGAGATTTTAGGCTTCTCGCGCAAAGAGGAAAACCAAGTCTCGCCACTTCGTCGCGAATAATCGAATTGGGAGTCTGGGAGTGGTATTTGACGTGAAAAAATGTTTCAAATTATATAAATTTAGATTGATAATTTTTCTGCTAGTGGATAAAGTAAAGAATAAGTAGTTAGTATTTGCTTTTACATCAATACTATGTTAAAAGATCTTCTATTAGTGATGTCGTGCCAAGGAGATTCATAGCTTCTTTGGCACTACACAAATGTGTGATACCCCCAGTAATTACAGTATTTTTTATTTCATTTTGCATGAAAACCTACGTATAGTCTACAGTCCCTGTTACGTTTTCCTGGTTTGAAGAACAGCGCCGCTGTAGCCTGCTCGTAAATTCCTAAATTACTTGACCAATACTTACTTGTAGAGTATGTTCGCTTATTTACTATATGAAAGGTTGTACAGTGAAACTCAATGCGCATGCGCAAAAAAATATATTTCAAAATAAAATGTGTACACGGTTTCCACTCTTGCCTTTGTACATTTACGATGTTCGTAAGATGTATATATTTACAATAATTGCAGTTATTCGAGCTCTCTTATACATGTAATGGACATTAGCATGTGTATATGTATGTTTCTTATATGCTTCCGCAGAAGCTTTGTTAGAGGCATGTACTAATGCCTCTATCTATTTGCATGCACCACTACCTTCTTATCGGGGAGCGAACCGTATTTATTTCTTAAATTTATAAGCGCACCTCGGTGCTATGTTTATTTATATGTCCCTTTCCGGGAGCCTAATATACTTTCCTTGTTTTAAATTTGCATAAGGGACTTGGCCCTGTATTATTGGCATGTATTTGTACTTGAACCAAATACGTTCGTTATTTTCACATTTATAGGGGAACCCACCCTATCTCTTAGAGCTTCAACGCCTGGCCGAGGGCGACAGTAGCGATAATAGCCGATCTCAATACAAAAGTAATGTCACAGCTACCCAGGCGTTCTCGTTTGAAATAATACGCTATGTACAATCTTTAGCTGTCTGCTACTGCGCCCCAAAGAAGGGAAAAAGCCAGTAGCCAACAAATGTGCGAACTGCGCACCGACAAGTAAAACGGAGCGATGATGCCGACACTACATAAGAAAAATGGTCCGTGAAACTCGTCCGCTACGACGAGCAACTAAATGAAAAAAATTCTAAGTCCCGATACGACAAAGGACCGAACAAACGTACAAAAGACAACGGGCGCTGCGGCCGCAACGACCGTCAGCAAGAAGCGGAGTGATCGTACTTGTAGAAGATGTCTATACATGCGCGCCGACAATCTCACCAAAATAATTTCCGACACAAACTTAACCGAAGACTAAAAATATGTATAGACGACAACGGACACAGTAGCCTCGACGGACGATGATAGAAAATCGAGAATTTGTAATTATTAAAGAAATCTATACATGCGATTCGACAACCTTACCAAATAACTCCCGCCAGAAATAAATGTATAGACGACAACGTCCTCGATGATTCCGCCAAAACTATAAAATATTAGAAACTTCCACTAATCATACGACGACGTTACTGTACACGTTACGACGAGGTACGAAAGGTGACTGAGAGTGCACGATCGTTAATACCTCGACCGTCGTGCGGGAGACGACTGCCTGTGCTTGTGTACATTAAATTTTAAGAAAACTCCCATTACTTATTCGACGACGTTCCACTGAATGATTTTTAAATTAGGCAGTTTTAGCTAGCGTAATGTGAATGGCCGGCTTGCATACATATACAATGCTTAATGTACATACATATTAAAATAAAATTGGATATATTCTAAGAGAGCAAAATAAATAAATGATAAAAATGAAAATAAAGTAATATTCTAAATGAAAATAAGGTAATAAGGGTAACCCATACGGTTGCAAAGAAGATAGAATAATATAAAATACATTTCCTTAGAAACTTAAAATTCACTTATAAAAATACAGAACAATGTTAAGTCCTTAACAGTCCCTATCCATTTTATTAGGACCACCTTATAAATTTAAGCTTTTGTCTGTATCCAACGCGATAATTTACAAATACAAATATAAAATTCATAAATAGGGTTTACAATACCTATCTAAATACGTTCCCTAAATATCTTTCTTAAGAAATTGAGAAAGTCCCACTTAATGACCTCTTGCCTGTTATTGTCTCCCTCATGAATCATATTGTATTGTACAACATGACGACGAAGAGACGCCCCCCGAAACAGCCAAGATTAACACCGATGATGAAGCATAAGAGCAACGGTAAGACGATCAACTACCTCACGTCAAGAGCAGAAACGAACTAATACAAATACAGTCATATATTAACGGTTACCGTAAATATTCCCCCCGCCCATCCCACTTTCTGTATTGCTAACGCCAATACGTTCTTACTACGAACCCAGCATGCTGACAATGATCTACATGTAGCATATCAGCTTATCGAGGTCGATGGGGATGATGCCTTTAAGGTCTTCCATCGATGTGCTTCTGAACACCTGGAATAATTTCCGGTGTTCCAATTTTAGGTCTGCTTAGATATATGTCTTTGCTACTTCCGTTTCGAAGAAAACGATCTATGATTCGATCTTGATTTTAAGCGAAGACATGCATCGCATTTTAAATATGTAAAGCCAAATGTGATATAAAACGAAGTAACTAGTCGGGAACGAACACGATAAAAACGATAATTCGAAAATAAAAATTTTGAAAAAGCCTTCAATAACACTGAAAGCTAAAGAATACTGGGACGCCACTAATAAGCTGCGTTACCAATTTTTGTCGGGTGCTTGCCATTCTAACCTGCATAAGCCTCACAACGAAAAATACATTGGAAAGCTGCTGTCAACTGCTCCTATTGCATTAAATATTTGACATAAACATTTATTGTAAATGTGTATTCAACGAAACACACGGAAGTTTTTGGATGAGATGCGTGATATTGTCAAAAATCCAAAAGATTTCAAAACTTAAGAAGATTGAAGATACTTACGGAATTATGCTGTTAATCTGAACTGCGTACGTCTTCAGTTTTCTGAAAGAACACTTATCGACCAAGGTGTAGTATCCTTACAAATCACTTCTTATTTAGGTGCCTCAAAAGTTATTATTCCTGGGTAAAATCTTTATATCAGATCACTAGAACAAGAAATGTGTGTGTTTGCTTGTGTGTGAGTGGGTTTATTTAGTTTTAAAAATCAATTATTCAAAGTGTTAATATAGCACAATAGCTAGTACATTCACTTATTTCTTATATGCTCTTTGATAATGCCTTTTCGATTATCTTGTTAAACGTCGACAAAACTTAATTTTCAAAACCCCCAAACTTCTCTAATATTATCACAGTATACTTATAAGCTGTCTTCAATTCCCTATTTAGAACATGTTCATATTTCCAAATTTACTAAATTTTCATTATTAATTTACGATAATATAAACTACGAGTCGCAAAATAGTTACTGCCACACATTTATGTGACCATCCTGAAGAGAAAATCTTGATAATACATCATATAAAGGCAGCACATTTTAAAATAATCCAACAGTTACACTAGGGTGACAGAATAGAATAGACACCTACTAATTAAAAAAAGATTCTATTCTCGTTATATATATATACAATATTTTAAAATTTTTAAATTAGATTAATATTTTGTCGATCCACCTTTACTTGCGTTAAGTGCTGCGAGTCGTCGTGGCATAGAGTCTATTTTAATGATGGTGTCTTCTGGAATATTTAACCACTCGTCTGTAACAGCTGCCACGAGTTCTTCCTTATTGCTGGGTTTTCGGGGTCGTTTCACCATATTTGTCTAGATTATGTGCCAAACATTCTCTATCGGATCCATGTCTGGTGATTGGCCTGGCCATGGTAAAATCCGAATCCCCTGTTCCTCTTTCCATGCGGTTGTTCTTCTTGCTTTGTGGCAGGGTGCTCCATCCTCCATAAAAGTGGCGTCTTCTTTAGATAAAATGGCGTTGTCGAATATCGGTAGTAGTCCTTCTGTTAATATTTGGATATATTTTGCCGCATTTATATTTCCGTTGCAGATTACTAATTGCGATTTTCCACCTTACCATATCGCGCCCCACACCATGATGTTCACACCGCCGTATTTCACCATCTGATGCAAAAATTTGTCGTCCAGTTGCTGTGACGAACGTCTCCATACCCACGTACGACCACTATCACTGAATTGGCAGTATCAGCTTTCGTCTGAAAAAATGACAGATCGCCAAAACTCTTTGGGCTTCGTTCGCATTTCGATTGCCCAAGCCATTCGGCACCGTTTTTGAAACGCCGTAAGGAGAGGTTTTTTTTTGCCACCCTTTTATACATCCCCACACTGTGGAGGTATCGCAGAACGGTGCGCTGATTTTTCTGTGAAGTTGCCGCAAGCTCAGCTGTACTTTTTCGCGGTTCTCTTAACACTTCGCGCACAAGCATCCTTTTACTTCTTTCAGAAGGTCCGGCTCGACCTGGTCTCGGCTGTTACTTATTTTCACGTTGCGTTCACTCTGGCCAACGATGCGACCCCGGGTGAAGCCGCTAATATCACTCGAACCTTGTAAGCGGGGCATAGTTGTAACGATACTAAACTATGACGAATTCCTTCCGATACATCTACCCCTACCCTAATGACAAGAGAAAGTTCTTAATTCGTTCTTAGAATTTGGCTGTTTACATATTTATACCGCTTTACCTGGTGTCTATTTTATTCTGTCACCCTAGTGTACATCATATAAAGGCAGCACATTCTAAAATAATCCAACAGTTACTTTACAGGTTTACTGTTATAATATGATATATTATAGTAATGATAATAATAATCACAATTAGCTAATATACCTTGCACTACTCCAGTACTAAATATTATTTGATATAATATCACCCCCGACTATACACGCGTACCTTAGTAAAACGTTAACTCTGTTACATTTCCAGGAAATACCATTGAAAGAATTATCCGTCCTGTTTCCTCGCAGAGATAGATCAAAGTTGTTTTTCTGTTGCATTTGCCCTTTTGTGCTCTGCGTTATAAACATTGTCCGGAAACCTAAATTCTATTATTCCCTTGTTAGATGTTTCTTTTTCGCTAAGGTTTTTCTCTCTTAAAAAATCTGCAGCGAAAAAGCTCGAGCTTTTTTTATATTTGTGGCGCACTGCTACGAACAAATGCTATTCTCTGTCTTAGAGTTTCAAATCTAATAAATGTTTTCAAAAATTCGCTTATCTGAAAGTGATTTATCGAAACGTCTTTTGTTTTATCAAAGTATAGGTACAGCTGTTGAGGTTATTATATAATGTGGATGACGAATGCTAAGCTAATTTTAATTAAACGTTTAAATTTATTTGGGAAAATTGGTCGAACGCCTCTTTATCTTCATTTTGCTGCTGGGGTCAATACTTTTAATCAATGACGTCTCAAGAAATCTCTTTGCTTGCTATGCTTGCTTTGCTAAAATTTGAAATGTCATGGCGTAAGTTTTCATATGTAGAAGCTGAAGAAGACGTATTAATTTAGTCGAACTCGGAGTTCGTGTAATTTAATGACGACAATTAGCACTGCATTCTTCTGAAAGAGAAAAGAATACCTTCTTTGCTGGTTTGAAGTTGCTTAAGAAACTACTATGATAGTATATCCAGTCAGTACATATAAGCAATAATAACTAACATTATGCAGGCTCCCCTACACGACATTCCCAACATAGAAATCATGCAATTGCGTTAAATTCTAATTTAGCATTAGTGTTTTAACTATTTATAAAAGCTGGTGGCATTTAGAAATGCAATGTTGCAAGCTATAACTTCCCTAGTTTCGTGGCATTTGAATATATATAGCGTGATCCTTGTATTAACGATGTCGCATGTTCTAATCCTTTATCAGCCTTAAAATGTTGTCAAGATATACTGATCGGTCTTTTGCAAATATTCAATAATTTCTTAATGCAATAATGGTGGGTGTATCATTTCGTTTCAGTTTACCTACTAAAACCATAACGTTATAATCAACGTTCCATAGTCCATTCGATATCTGTACGAGACTAGCAAAATTGCCACGATGCAGTAATAACATTGCATTAAAGCGTATTAAAAAATAGCAACAGAACGCATTGTTTGTATTCCGATCTGATAGATATCCTCTGGGAGGTGAGCTTTATCCTATGCTATTACCATCAACAGTTGTTTATTATAAATCACATGCTCTTTCGCCAACAGTGTTGTTTTACAAGACATAATAACACGATTTATATATTATACATTTAATAACGTACACAAACCGCACACCTCCTATTATTTACCGGTTTAAAGGAGCGAGACAATACGCAGATGTACCTGCATACTCTTCCTAAAATAAACATCTATAAAATTAACGGCGTATAAATAATTTCTGTTACGTGGCAATATTTGGGAAAATATTATTAGGGCAATTTATATTAGCTTATGGAAGAATTTGCAGTACATTACTATGACTACTGTATAATCAGCAGTTTCTCATTTTATAGACAGACGTAATACATATTTGCGTAATAATAACTGATATAATAGTCCATTCCCTTTAAAAGCGAAGTAGATAGTGTTACCATCGGCGTCCGTATGGCATTGACAAAATTTATCCCACTTAAACAATAGGGGGTCCTTGTAAATGTAAAAAGTCAGTTCTATGATAACCTTTATCAAAATCCGGTGGATATATGGAATTATAATAAAAATTATTTAAGTGAAACGTAAAAAATCCGATATAAGTATGTATAATTATTTGTAGTGTGTATTTATTTAACTTTCCCGTGTTTTAAAATTAATACTGGTAAAGATATATAAATTTATACTTACCGGAAGTACTTTCTTCGATCTGTAGGTGCGGTGTTTTATTCTTTTTATATATATATATATGTATATATATATATATAAACCTGACTTGGTTTTTATTTAACTATTGTTTACAATTACGTAATTTAACTAAGAATATTTTTATTGATATTAGATTATAATATTTATTTTGCTTACAATAAATTTTGTTTATCGACCTAGTATTGAGATATATAACTTATAACTGTGGAAGTTATAAGCCATTTTAGCTTGTAACCTAATATACTAATGTAATGTACAATGGATTTTAACACACGATTATGGCACATTTGATAAATTACAGTATGGATAGTATCTTCGCTTGCTTCACCAATATTCACAATTGATTTCAATTTATTTCTGTTCTTGCTACAGAAAGGTTATGGTTGCTGTGACTCTGTCGAGCTCGATGCCTTGCTCACAGTGTCCAAATATTCACATTTGCAGCAACAACGATTCACTAACATGGAACAATGTTACGCCGATATTATCGTGTATGCAGAAATAGAATATAATCTACCTCTCTGACAGTAGTCAATAGTAACAAGGGATCTTTGTCGTCACGATTTTGATTATTTCTCTCGCCTGTTAACACAATGCACGTATCATTTTCGTAAATATACGTCGACTAGTTCTAAAAAGAACTTTTGGCGGTGCAACGCAATTAAAAAATTCGACGAAAACTAAACAAATTAACGCAAACGAAGTAACAGCGATAGTGTTTGATACTTTACGAACTGATAACGTTTAAAACGGTCGAAGGACCAACAATGACCGATTACATCATGTTTCATCAAATGTCTTTGCAAATAGTTAATAACAGCAACAAAAAGCGATATGGGAAATACAGGGTGGCGTAAGGGAACGGGAAATTTTGAACGTTACAGTTGTCAGCACTGTAGAGCCGGCAGTTGCTCGTAACGTCGCACAATTGTCAACGCATTGCCATTTAGTAATTATGGATCGTTGGACTGGTGCGGAACGTGCAGTAGCTGTGAGAGCGTTTTATAAAAATGGTGATAGTGCGACTGCCGCACAGAGAATATTTCGACAGAATCACCAGCTTGGACGTCATGGACGTGTCCCATCTGCGCATGCGATTACAACGTGAGTGCGTAATTTTGAAGAAACAGGATCTGTCTTGAAAAAGAAAGCTCCAGGTGGCATTCGAACGGTACGTACCCCAGAGAACATTGAGGCTGTTAGAGCTGCAATCGAGAGAAGTCCTCGCCGCTCCGTGCGACAGCATGCATCTACGCTAGGGATTAAGCGACGAAGCTCACAAAGAATACTGCACGAATTACATTTCCATCCCCATAAGTTGCAGATTGTGCAACAATTACATGAACAAGACCCAGCGTCACGTATAGAGTTTAGTTGGCAGATCTTGGCTAAAATTAACGAGGACGCGAATTTCGTTGGTAACATATGGATATCAGACGAAGCCCATTTCCACCTGAACGGTTTCGTAAAGAAACAGAATTATCGTTATTGGGCCCAGACAATCATTGTGAGTTACACCAACGACCACTACATAGCGACAAGGTCACACTACGGTGTGCTGCATCATCCCATGGTGTTATCGGCCCTTATTTTTTTGCACGTGAGGATGGTAGTGCAGCGACAGTAACATCCGCTCGATATGTTGATATGCTTCAAACATTCTTTACACCGAGACTGTACGAGCTTAATCTTAACATGGAAAACATGTAGTTTCAGCAGGACGGAGCCACGTCACACACTGTTCGACATTCGATGGCAGCTGTTCGTCAATTGTTTGGAAGACGCATTATTTCACGTAACGGTGACATTGAATGTTTAGTGTGTGCGACTTCTTCCTGTGGGGGTATCTTAAAGGCAAGGTGTACCGTACACGACCTACAACATAAACTGAAGGAGAACATTCAACAAGAAATCACTGCCATTCCCCAAGATTTGCTACACCGCGCATTCCAGAATTTTCATAGCAGGCTGTTAGAGTGTGAACGCCGAATGGGAGGACATCTTTCCGATGTCATGTTTAAAAAGTAAAGAGATACTTTTGGACATTTTGATTGTAAAAACATAAATGGCATCCTGCATAGATGCACTTTCGTTAATAAATTACTAGTTTTATGAATTTATTCGTGGAAATGACGTTATTTCAAATTTTCCCGTTCCCCTGTGCCACCCTGTATAACAATTAAGTAAATAACTATTTCTTTTACATTTTTAACTTTAATAGAATGAGCGTTTGTGTTGAAAGACAGTGTGGTGCGTTATCAGTTGAAATTTAATTTATTTATTAACCATTATGTTATAATTATTATAATATAACATATTTTTAATTTATTTATGTGGTCGCATTACATATTTATGACGTCAATTGATTATATGTATGACGTCGCGTTAATGACGTCCATTGGAAATTATCATCCTTTAACAATCGTTATATTAACTAGCGATCTTTGCTTATGTTGTCAAGCAATAACATGCGTCTAAAGATTTATTTGATGAAGTGTACGCATACATTTTCCCATATACTTGCCAAGTTGTCGATAAGAAAACGAAATGGTTTAGGAAATTAACATTCTCGTAAGCATTACTCCTACTTGTTGGTTATTCGAGGAGATCGAGTATCTTGTTTCATTCTTGTTAATTTTGGGAGAAACGAGAACCCTTGTCTGATATTATATTACGGCACTTCAAATTTCAAATTAGAAACTTTAGCGAGTTCGAGCTCGTTATTAGGCACAATTGCGTTATTTTCCATTCACCTCGTAAAAACGGTATAGGGCATTTGTACGAGGCTTTAGTATGTATTAGGTTGCCGGACCAATCGAACATCCCCCAGGTATCACGTAGAATTTTAACGGTTCTCTCTTTTGTTCCAGGCAGGAGGGCCAGGAACACGGAAGCAAACGGAATTTCAATCCTCGGAGATTTTAATCACGGTAAGCAGTGACCGTAAGGGTAAACGATAATATCGCCGACCTATACGGGTATCTGCATTTACGCCCGTAGGTCAGCGTATGTGTGTGTACATTCTGCAATCGCGCGTTCTCGATTATGACTTCTCAACGGCAACGGTAGCGCGCCATAAAACTAGAAGCGGAGAAATATAGACTCGTAAGATGCGAAGTGCGGGGTTGAGGTAGTGTATGGGGAATGTGTAAAGAAAAACCGACTACTATTGCTTCCCCATAAAGGGCTTATATGGATAATAAAAGGAGCGGAATTGGATTAAGGTTGCCGGGGGTGGGTTGCGAGTTGAAACGGGTTAATACCTTGCTACGCATTGAATACACAATGTTCTGTCGCCCAACGTCGGAATCAAGCGGGGGTGATTTTCCCGGGACCCGGTTCGCTCCCCGTAACATTTTATAAGGGTTACCGGGGCAAAATGGAGAGGTAAATGTAGAGAAAGGACAAATCAAATCCGAAACGGTGGGGTGGTCGCGAATTCGACGTCCCTACTATCGCTGGTCGAATGTAGTGACATTGATTGAACATTCAGAGGGATTTTTTTGCTTTTCGCTCGAAGGGCGTATAGCGTGCAAACTTGGAAATCAACTTATTATGAAAAATCGCATCCGCTGGCAGTGACAAACGGTATTTTTCCTAAGTTAAATGTGTAATCAAGTCGGTACGTTTCTGCTAAATAGGGCACTGATGAGTTACAATTTATAGCATGACAAGATTATTATTTATGAAAAACTGGAATCGTTTATAACATTTAGTGCTTCTTTATGGCGTATCCCGTTATATCGTAATAATCTACTCTTTGAAAAATCCGCACCTGCGCTACTGCCTGTATAATAGCAGGTAATTTCTTAACTTCCCCATTATTTTGGAGCCAAACGCGTGTATTGGAGTCTTTTTTAAGTATATGTCAATTATTGCTTAAATGAAAAAAGCTTAAGTAATTTAAAAGACAAACAAAAGTTCTAGGATACTGTTCTGGTACTGCTACTGGTCAATTTACAAGGCACACTGCTGCAATCCGTCAGTAATTATTAACAGTTTCATGAGGTATCAGTAACAAAGTAAAATGATCTGCGTTCGTAGTAAAGAACAATACCCAGCACGATGACGAAAACGGTTCAAATCGTTCAAAATTACATACAGTAATCAATCCTCCTTATTCAGAAATGAAGAATTAACTTAAATATTTTGAATATGTGTGTTGCGGCACTCATACGAGGGTAAACCGAAAAGTTCGGTAACTAAATATAGCAAGTAGTAACATTTCAATAAAATCGATGCTCAAGTTTCTTTATGTGTATAACTATTCTCCTCGAGATCCTCAAAATAGTGGTTCACAGCAGCTATCAGTTACTCATCCGAAGTCTCTTACCGCCGAGGTGTTTCTTAAGCTTGGGTAAATAAGGCTCAAGCGCTTCGACCTTTAATTTGGTCAATGTTGCTTCAACAATTCCGCTTTTGGGGCCAGGCGCACTGTCTTGATGGAATAGGACTCTTTCTTGCTTTTTTCCGCGTGTTTCTTCGACGATAGCTGCCTTCAATCGATCAAAAAGTTTAGAATAGTACTGTCCAGTAATCGTTTGCTTCTTTGGAACGTAATTGATGAGCAAGATTCCCTTCACAAAACGGAAGCCATCGCCTTTCCTGCTGATAGAGTGATTTTGGCCTTTTTTGGAGCCGGTTTACAACGTTTAGTCCACTGTTTTGATTGCTGTTTACTTTCCGGTGTGCAGTGGTTGATCAACGTTTCATCGCAAGTCACAAATTGGCGTAAAAAATCTGGTGCCCTCAATGTCTTCATCTCCGCTGCCCTTCTGATCTGTTGGCTTTTTATGTTTGGTGATATCTTAATACAGTCTATGGCACAAAAGCATATGGTAGTAGATGCGATAATTAATTTATATATTTCTTAGAAGTATGTCTTAATTACTGTCATGCACTTGCCTGGTCAGGTGTTCAATCATCTTCATCCCCAAATATAAATTGACACTTTCTTCTCATACTTTTCACCAACCTCTTGACACACTTAAGGATTCCAAAATTGTACAAGTCTAATAGCTGTTTGATATTGTGTAAATATCTTCGTTTAAGCGTGGTTTTCATGTAGATTCTCGTTTGAGTTGGCTTATGGCAACTATGATGTCTATTCTAGCATATTGATATCAGTTTCTTCTTCTGGCGTCCAATCTCTAGAGGATTAGTAGCCTTTAATAAACATTTTCTGTACATATTATGATCTTTGCTTATTTACGTTTTCGGTAAGCGGGTGTCACGACCCAAAACTTGATTCCACCCTAAATACAAATCTTCTGAGGACGTCTAGAGGTCCTTTGCAGCGTTGTAGATCCACGAGTTGACCATGACTTCCTAGGAACGCAGGCCCAAAGTGCGAATTCATTCGTGAAAGCTACATGCTGATATTTTCAAAGCAGAGGTTTACTTTTGCACTTCGCCACATTACTTAAAAGTCTCCTAATTGTAGTTATCGGATCTTGCGTTTGCTTTCTAACCAATTTTCAGTAAATAACCGTCCAATGGTCTTACCTTACCCATTCGTGGTAGTTCATGAAGTGCCCTTTTTGGTTCGGTTGTCGACTGTTCTTGTATTACTCTTAAATTAAAAGTGACAAATTTGCAAAATAGTTACTTGGTTTGCATTAAAATAAATTTGTTACGAAGGTAACAGCACAGGTAAAGCTGAGTTTTGCTAGAAGTTCTCGTTTTACCGTTGTCAAATTGTGAACGTATAACTGGTTGCCTACTACATCTATAATGCGCTTAAAGTTACGCATAGCAAAGATGCATATGTCTTAAAATAAAATCCCGTATAGACGAAATGTAAATGCTTAAGTTTTAAAAGCTTTCCACCGAGATTAATGCAATTTCGGATGAGCTCGAGCCAAATCTGGAAGCAGTTATTCCACCTGTT
This sequence comes from Trypoxylus dichotomus, assembly GCA_023509865.1. Lineage (NCBI taxonomy): Eukaryota > Metazoa > Arthropoda > Insecta > Coleoptera > Scarabaeidae > Trypoxylus > Trypoxylus dichotomus. The sequence continues at coordinate 46,847,707 of CM042081.1, forward strand.
TGTTGCCTCTTCTGACGACTAGAACCTTTGACCACTGAGCCCGTTCTTGATTTTCGGAAAGGTAAAAAAATCGTTGAGACCTAGGTTCGGACTGTATGGGGAATGGTCTAACAATTTGATGGTGTGTTGCGTTAAAAATTCAGTTGTCTTTCGTGCTGTCTGAGTTGTGTATGTTCTTGGTGGATGATGATTCGTTGTTGGGGGTTGGTTTTTCGCACCTCGGCGATGACTTGCGACAAATAAATGGTTGTATGGCAATCGGCAGTAACAGTTCTTTGATCTTGCAAAGAAACTGCTACTAAATGACCTGCTTTGAAGGCAAATGCCGCCACCATCTTTTTGGAGACACTTTGCGAATGACTTTCGCGAGGTTTCTTTAACTTGGAGCACCCACTCATACGACTAACAAGATGATAAAATTCATCACCCATTCATCATTGTGGCGTTCCGGTCTAGAGTTTTTTGAGTCCAAATCACTCTACCTGGTCTCTATTCTTCGCTCAACAAATGATGCATCCAACTGGAAACTATTTTACACGCAATTCTGCATTCAATTATTTTTCAAATTTTTACACGAGAATGTTCCCGGTTTTATAATTTGTTTGACAGTTAGTTATAGCCAGGACATTAAACGTACGCACTGAAACTTTGTGTTTAATACTGATATTTGATTACTAACGCCCCCTATACCCCAGTATGCGAAACTCAAAGGACCTCCCCCGTAGATAGTAAGTGTCCATTTAGAAATGATATGAATTATCAAATGAGTCGGTTATTAATGTTCGTATAGACCATGTCGCTTCTTTCTTTAATTTTAAATTTGGATCAGCTTCTGTCCAATTACCATTCTAGGTGTAACTGGATAAAAATATAGTTACTTGCGTTCAATTTAAGTCGCTTTCAAGAGAAAATCCTTCGCCCGGAATTTTTCCTTTTACTATACCGAAGTGAATGCCCGCGAATTTACAATTCTAATTTCCGGAAGGCTATTTTCCACCTCGACGGTTCTAGACTGAAGTAATTGTATAAGGAACAATATTTTGTGGAAAGCGAAACCAGTTGTTGCTATGCTCGCTCGTGTAATCGAAACCTGAAACGCAAAAAAGAGGAATGAAATACGGCGTGAGAATCTAGATAATAAATGCCGCGGAGTTAAAAGACGTCCGCGTGAAAAATGGATTTTCATAATATTTATGCTCCGAATTTTTCATTGTTTTTAACTGCCGGATAATCTTAAACTCTTGTCAGACTACGGAGTAAATTGAGACCGACAAAATAAATCATTTTGAGCACAATGCGGCGGTTAATCTAAAATTGTTTCTATACGGGATGACGTTGCAATTATTTTAATAAACAAACCCGTTTATTAATATACTACGCAAGACCCTTTCATGAATTCTGCGATAAAATATGCTACTGGTTTAAAATAAAATATCTCTACACCCACGAGTCTAAAGCTGCCGTGCTTTTGAAAAATTGCTAAAAGATTGTAGCTTTAGGTTATCATTCAATCGACTTCCGATATGAAATAAATTGCATGCGTATATTTGCTTACAAGTCAAAGTGAAATATTCTAATGGTTGATTTAGTCGGCAAATCTCGTAAAACTTACATCTCTTGGTATACAGAAGTTCCTTTTAATTTAGAGATAAAATAACGATAATAAATTACTTCAAAGTTAAATGACGATTGCAAGGACTGTGTGGATGTACAATTCACAGGTATAGCAGTAAACTCCACTCACACAATTAATTAATTATGCGGAACGCAGCGTTTCAGGAGCACGTGGGCTCCCATTGTCAACCGTGTTACCGACTGGTCGACAGTCGGTAACACGGTTGACAATGGAGCCCACGTGCTCCCGAAACGCTGCGTTCCATAATTAATTAATTTGTGTGATGAAGTTTACTGCTATACCTGTGAATACTTCAAAGTTGCCTTAATACGAGGGTTGTTTCTTTTCAACATCCGATACCTTATAAACAACACAAATGTAAATAACAAAATGAAATTATTACCAGAAGAAGAAGGAGGTGGAATTATAAAATCCACCAACAATAATATCATACGCCAATGTCATGGAACAGAGAATTTATGAGACCACCATCGCTTGGAATTATTAAGCAGCACGCCTCATACAGTTGATTTAAGACTAAAACCCATTAGCAAGTGTAATCGAACATTAACACTAACAAAATTCAATCGCGCACGTACAAATTAGATTCCAATTGGCATTGTAAAATCCTAATTGCAAGAAGCAAAAGGTTCTACGGTGAGGTAATGAAGCAAAGGTGATTCCATGGGACCTATAGTACCCGGCATTGATTCTCCAACATACGAATTGTTCAAATGGCTAGTGAATGAATATAAGAACTTGCCCCATAAAGTAGATAACCTATGTGTAGAAAACTCCGTAGATTTTGTAAATAAAATTGAAAAGACTGAATTAAAAGATGGGGAAATCCTTGTATCATTCGACGTTTGTTCACTTTTCCCAAGCGTACCAATTCCAGAAACTCTGGAGTATTTGGTTGAATTTTTGAAATTAAATAACGTAGATGACGTGAAAATCGCGGAACATAAAAGGTTAACAAAATTATGCACGTCACAAATTGTTTTCAAATAGGCGGAAAATGGTCCGAACAGATGGGTAATCCTTTATCTGCTTTTATTGCGAACCTTTTCATGAGCAAATTTGAAACGAACCTGAAAAAAGAATCCAAATATTTCCCGAGAATTTGGCTTAGGTACGTAGATGATATTTTCGCGGTGTTTGATACCAACAAAGGAAACATACAAGATTTTCTACCAGAACTGAACTCACAATTTACCACGATTAAGTTTACTATTGAAGAAGAAGTGAACAATCGCCTTCGTTTCTAGATACTCTAGTCATACGCAACAACAATAAATTAGAAATAGACATCTACAGAAAAGAAACTAATTCCAACAGATTCATCACGTTTGATTCGCACCATTGCGAACAACAAAAAATGTCCGCGATTAGTTTTCTGGTCAATAGACTCGTCAGATTTCCGCTAAACAAGAGCAGGTATGACAAAGAATTAAAGTATATCAAAGATGTAGCGAGGTACAATGGTTTCTCTTCTATGGATGTCGACCGTATTTTAAGGAAGGTCCAATACAAACAACACATCAGAAATTCCACGACCTTGACATCAACAAACACCGGTAATAAGAAATTTATAACTCTTCCTTTTCACCCAACAGTGAAAGGGTTAAGTAAAGTTTTCTGACAACTAAATACGAACGTATCTTTTGTGTCAAAAGCAACTTAAAGAATCTCTTAGGGAATCCCAAAGATAAACCGGAGATGATAAAAAGGTCTGGAATATACCAAATCGCATGCAATGATTGTGAGAAAGTTTATATTGGACAAACAAAAGGAGTATCGAAACGAGGTTGAAAGAACATATTGGACACTATCGTTTCGACAAACCAGAACTATCAAGCGTAGCAGAGCATATGGTAAAATCCGGACATAAGATTGATTTAAAAAATTGACACTACTTAAAAACGTGAACTCGTATAGAGAATTAGACGTGGACGAAACGATATGTATGAAAAAGAACGGAAACTTATTGAACAGAGAACCACCCCAATTGCACACTTGAGTTTGATGAATTTATTACCATAGGCTCTGTTAAAGATACGGTTCGCTTTCGGTCCATCCTTTCCCGAAAAAGGCATTAGACCACCGAGTAGATTGTAAATAGTCATATGTTTTAGAAATTTTAGAGCCTGCGTAGAAAATAATTTGCATGTGCGATACAGTTTTTACTTTCGGTCGGTAACACGGTTGACAATGAGAGCCCACGTGCTCTCGAAACGCTGCGTTCCGCATAATTAATTAATTTGTGTGAGTGGAGTTTACTGCTATACCTGTGAATCCTTTTCCTTTGATTAATGATGATGAAATTTGTCTTTGTATAGGTTTCTTATTGCCCTCATTAAACTGCTATTTCTGCTAGTGTTTTGCTTTTGCATACAGTTTTCTGCATTTGAGTGTCATCTGTTTCTCTCTTGTCGTTCCAATCTCTACCAGTACTGGATCTGAAAATTACAGATGAGTTAATACAAGAAGTTATTATTCGCACGCAGAAAACCTCAATTTCTTCTATGTTTAACATTTACTAGTAACCCTACTATTTCAGGTGAAGTAGGCATACTTTTGAAAGCTATATTATAAAATTCTAAATGTTCAATAAAGTCGGCGAGTACCACCACTCAAAGATAAACCATCAATAGAGAAATGACAGCTGGCAGAAGAAATTCTATCCATTACTACCAATTTTAGTGACCTAAAATACGCTAACGTCACGAAATCTAAATTACTAATTATCCGTTACGGAGGCGCCACCTATTGGTTTGGTATCAAACTAAAACCGGTGTAGTAGCGCGGTAATGTGGTTGCAAGTGGCAGATACTATAGTGGGGGAGATGTGCAGTTGCCTTCCGGATAGTCTCTCTTGCCACCGCTTCCGTGACTGTATACAGGCATGAACCGATGTTGAAGAAAGAGAGCCCTCCTAGTTTTCTATAAATATATTGGACCACCTGTTAAACACTGGACAATATTATGGATAAAAACTAAAATATTTCCGATTTCTTTATGAATTTATCATTAAAAGAAACGAATTTATTATAACATTTTCTCAAATTTTTCGCTTCTAGTTTGATACGAAATCCTTCGTGCTTATTTTGTTACCATGAAATCAAGTTAGTTTTTTTCCCGAAATTTATTTGTAAGCAAATACTGATACTAATTATCATCGAGCGTATTCTATTGTTATAGAGTGCATATGGCTGGATTATCCTAACTAACAAAATACTAGTGTAGCGCAATTTTACATGCCTTCGTAAACAATTGCAACTGGCGGTTTCACACACGTAAAGAGATATCGGTTTAGAAAAAAAAAGAGGCTCGACCGAGGTACAATATCTAATCGTTCGCTGAGTCCGTATAAATCGTCGCAATAACAAAAGCAGAAGTTAACGTTTTCCTAGGCGGCGCGGACCCTATTTTGTTATTCAGAGTAGCGGAAAATCGCACGACTACTAAAACGAGTCTGACCCGAGCGGAAAACTCGACATTGTGTCCACGCGAGGGCCGAGTTTTTCCGGCGAGATAGAAGCCACTAGAATAGGCCACTATGAATTACACGGTAGGACATTGTAACGACGAAATTCATTTTCGATTTTTCAAAAGAAACAACATCACAGTTCGAATTGTATGGAATTTGTGGCGTTGATACATTCGCATCTGCATTAACGCTCGAAAAAATGTCCGATGTCATTTCAACATTCCGCTATTACTCCGATTCGTTAGCGTTTTGTCCAGAAAAGGACTTTTTTAAGTAAATTGACTCCAAAAGCTCTTTGATAAACGATCTGGTTCGAATAAAGTCCGTTTTTTTGTGTGCTTACGATAAAAAAAGCACTCTTTTGTTTTATTGTATCCCAGCTGATGCATGTGGACTCTAGAGTACCGCAGGGCTCAATTCTTGGTCCACTGTTGTTCGTTATTTATGTGTATAAGTAATCTCCCGTCTAACATTATTTAAGCCGAAATATGTTTGTATTCCGATGACACGTCGGTTTTAGTTAAGGATGAAGATAGTGAGGTACTTTCCATTGGAGAAACAATAAAACTCAAAACCTTCGAGTCACTACACAAAGTAAAACGCCACCCACGGCAAAGTTTCTGGGCGTGCTGGTAATTCCGAATTTAAAAACAGCTCGAGCACATTGATAGTATGGGTGGCAGATTGGCCTCATTTCTATTTGCAGTAAAAGGAATTACACATAAGCATTTACTTTACAATACCTAACAGTTATTGTCACTATATAGTACAGTAGAAGTGTGTTCATGGTGCTGTCCACCCATTATCAAATTCAATCGTGTATTGTTTGTATAGAAGGTTCGGTACGATTTTGATGATTGTAACTAGAGACCGGTTTATATTGCAAAGTGCAAAAATTTATGTATTATATTTTAGGTCTACTTGTAGATGTCTTACACTGATTAAAGTTAATTAACGCTAATTAACTTTAATCAGTGTAATACATCTACATATTGACGTAAAATATAATAAATAAATTAAATTAAATTTCTCGGTCTCTAATTATAACATTAATAACATCAAAGTTAGGTATAGCGAGCCAATAACTTTCACACTTATACTACCTTTGTTTGCAAGTATTACAAAGCTGACTCCCTCGGTAATCTTGGGATTAAGGAGTGTGTTACGTAGTACACCAGAAAGTCATGAATGAATGACAGGAGTAACTGTATGAGTTAGATGTTGGGTATTTGGTTTTCTTAAGTTAATCCTGAAGTACAAATAAATACAAATGCAACAGAAAATAACATCAAAGAAGTTTATTATATCTTATACAGAGAATATTTACAATAATGGTAACTTAAAATAGCGAAATGTCTAGAGGTCCATTAACACAAAATTAGTAAACAAGAGAAACACCTAAAAACGTTATATTTTTTTCCAAACGTAATAGTGAGTATTAACACATGGGCTGAAAAGTCCCGGGCCTAACACATAGATGACGCTAGTTTTATTGCAGTCACCTTTCTCTCAGTTAGTACAAACCTTCAAAAGACAGCTGTTAAAATGTAATGATATTCTATTCATTAGTTTGTGAGTTATTGTGCTACAAGTCACGCATTTTTTGTTATTTTCAAAACAATGGATCAAAAACAATTTCGTGTTTTAATTTTACACTGTTTCTTGATGGGAAAAAATACCGTTCAAGCAAAGCAATGGCTTGAAAAGTGTTATGGGGACTCCGCTCCATCAGACACAACAATAAAACGTTGGTTTGGTGACTTTAAACGTGGTCGTAGAGACACCGATGATGCAGAACGCAGTGGACGTCCAAATGAGGCGGTAACACCAGAAAACATGAAAAAAATCCACAAAATCGTTTTGAATGATCGAAAAGTAAAGTTGCGTGAGTTAGCTGACATCGTAAAGATATCAAAAGAACGTATTGGCTTTATATTGCATGAGCATTTGACTATGAGAAAGCTCTGTTCAAAGTGGATGCCGCGTTTGCTCACTGTTGACCAAAAACAAGAACGTGTTGATGATTCTGAGCAGTGTTTGGCCATGTTTAAACGTAACGAACCGGAATTTTACTACCCTTGAAGCAATAGAAACCCTTTTCTTTCGTGTTTTCTTTGTTAGGCCCGGGACTTTTCAGCCCATGTGTTAGATCTTCTATTCAAAGTAACTTCTTATGCTTCTTAATGCTGTCTATCTATTTGGTCGACGTTGAAATAGGTATATCATTCCAAAACCTCGTTATTATAATATATTGTTTATTATTGGCATACACGTCTCTTGCCAATATTGAAAAATAATGGAAACCACTGGAATTATACAGCACTTGACAACAATCCTTTAAAATTAAGGTAGGTATTTCATCGCTAACAATCGTAACATTATCTCTTAACCATGTTGTAGCTCTTAACCTGGATCATTAAGTTATTCGGGGTTATGGCTCAGTTTGAAAAATCTACTTCTTTCTAATGATTTACCTTTGTGTTTTCTTCCTCCGACAGCAGTTTACCTTTCGGCATTTTTATTAACTGATACTTCCACAATCTATATACTTAACAATAAACAAACTGTTGAAGAGGGTTCTTTTACGTCGAAGAGTAATGCCTGATTTCGTAAAACGTCTGTATAACTCTATGGACCTACGTACATATAGAAATTTGGCTGTTTTGAGTTACCATTATCGTAAAACTTCTCTGTATAAAATGTAATAACTTTCTTAGTGTTATTTCCTCTTGCATTTGTGTTTCTTTGTAGTTCGGCATTAACTTCGATGCATAATTTACCCAAGATACTAATAAAATCAAAGATTCTGTTCATAAGTTCCCATGGAACTATAGAAATTTCGCTGGGTGTATATACGCAGATATGTACTGTACATATAATACATATATATAACATCTCTACATGTTTATGTTATGTTAGGGGCGATATCGTTTCTATATTACATGACGTTTTATTTGTGCCCTCTAGCAGGTTTAAGAAACCCGTATATACGCACTGATGTAAAAATATTATTAAATTCTACGGTAAAAGCTATCAAAGGTGTTTGAAATAGGGAATATCCTAGGTTTATATTTACATTAAACATATTTCCACGATAACTTATTCTATCTCAAATAAAACTGTCAATAGCATACATATATAATCAGAGACTACTTATTGTTTGGCTGATAAAAGAGCCGCTGCAGGAAATATAAAATGCAAGGGCTTTAAATAGAATTTCTGCGCCGTATATTGTACAAGCTGTAAATATAACATGGGTGTTTCTAATAACATTTGTTGCAATACACGGAAGCCTTCGACTGTAAACAAAATGAATTTTTCAGCTGTTTCAATAATAGATGTTACCGCTGTACCGAAAACAACATCCGGGAACCTGAAGCGTACTAAAGAGCTAACTTACAAAGTTTAGATGGTTCTACGTATAAAAGGATTTAAAATGTATTTGCTTTTTACGACTCTGTTATGAATTACTTATTTAGGTAAATATAAAAGTTATAAAATATTGTAAGCAAAGGGAAACCAAGTCGTTTGTTTAAGTAATATATGTATATATGTAGGTAGAGGATGGTATGTAAATATTCTTACGTTGTATTACGTTCATTAAAAGTTTTGTGTTTACTGGATTAACTCTAATTTGTATTTTATCTGAATTTGCTGACAGCCTTTGTGGATATTCAAGATCATAATACGATTGTTATACATGTTTTCTCATACGAGGGCAATCTCAAAAAAAAGGTCTCCTATTTTCTGGGGACGTAGAGAAAGTTTTAATATGGCAACACTGTTGTGAGTGGTGCCTTCTCCGCTACCACATAAGCACGCAGGCGCTTCGCTCGGATGCTCAGTCTAGGCTTGGTAGCCATTCGAAATGGAGCTCCCGATAAACGTTACCGCCAAGTGCGAAGTGCGAGCAGTTATTCGATTTTTTAACGCAAAAGGGGTTAAACCGGTTGAAATTCACCGCCTATTGACGGAAGTGTATGGACAGTCGTGCATGAATGTCAAAAACGTTCGCAAGTGGTGTAGAGAGTTTACAGCCGGTCGCACTGAAGAAAGGAACGGGAGGCCGTCAATTGCCGACGAGACAATTGCGAAAGTTGAGGAACTCATGCGTAAGATCGGAGGATCACTCTGGATGCTCTCTGCATTTTGGTTCCTGAGATTTCCAGAAGCACCATCCACAGGATTGTAACGGAGAAGTTGCAATATCGGAAGGTGTGTGCAAGATGGGTGCCGCGTATGCTGACAGAAGACCACAAACGGCAACGGGTTGATTCTTCCCGTGAATTTCTTCCCCGCTCTGGTGACGAAAAGGACAACTTCTTGGACTCGATTGTCACGGTTGACGAAACCTGGGCATTCCACTTTACACCTGAGACGAAACAACAGTCATGCGAGTGGCGGCATCCCTCTTCGCCCAAGCCACGAAAATTCAAGCAAACACAATCTGCCGGTAAAGTCATGGCAATTGTGTTTTGGGACAGGAACCACCCAACAGTACCCCCGTTGGTCGACTTTCTGCCTGCTGGAACAACAGTCAACGCTGACAGGTACTGTAAAACACTGAAGAAACTCAGAAGGGCAATTCAGAACCGGAGAAGGGGGATGTTGAGCACGCGTGTAAGCATTCTCCACGACAACGCCCGGCCTCACGTCGCCCGTCAAACCGTCGATCTCCTGCAAAATTTTGATTGGAACGTCATCACACACCCACCCTACAGTCCGGACTTGGCACCTAGCGATTTCCACCTGTTCCCTAAGTTGAAGGAACATTTGTCTGGACGGCGGTTCTGCTCCGATGATGAGGTGAAAGATGAGGTTCGACGCTTCCTGAAGGGCATTGTGGCAAGCTGGTATGACATGGGCATTGTAAAACTGCCACAGCGTCTACAAAAATGCATCGACCGAAATGGCGATTATGTTGAAAAATAAAGCATCCTTCAATCTTTAAAGCGATGTAGCAATTATAGAAAATAAATGGTTCTTTGTATATCTAAAAATATAGGAGACCTTTTTTTTTTTTGGAATTGCCCTCGTATTTCCTACTTACCGCTAACGAACTTAATTAGTTCAACATATTTAAATTGGTGGTAACAAACAATTTTTAAAATATCAGTAAGTAGAAAATGCTATGGATAAAGCATGGGGAATATAATAGTCTCCCAAATAAAGTGGTCGCAACCTAAATCCCGTAGGTAGTACCAGATGGAGATGGAGGACTAAATGACGCAAAATATGCGATATGTAAGAAACCTACTCCTCTAAATTGACACAAATATTAAAGCACAACTGTTTGGCGATAAGAAATCTTTCTCTAGAATTTCGCAAAGTTTTCAGGACAATGTTGTTGAGAATCGTCACTGGAACCTTAAGCTAACGGAAACTGCGCGTAAAATGGTTGCCGAAAATGTTTACAAAGAGAACAAGATGCTTTAACCGCGTAGAAATTGAATATTTTTCCCATATCGTCACCGGTGGTGAAATTTAGATTTCGTACATTGACACTGAGATGAAACAGCAATCCATGCAGGGGTGTAATTCTACGTAAATACAGTCTCAAACGAAAATTAATGGAATCGCGTTCCTGAAATAAAAGGATGTGCTTTTAATTTATGAAATGGAGCCTGGAAAAACTATAACGTCAGAATGGTCTCTTGTAATGTATTAAGTACCGTTTTAAAACGAATCCACATACATTAAATGTCTATCTAGGTTTTCTCGCCATATTTGGGAAGATGTGCATTTGTCACGTTGTTTATGTTGCTTGCTTTTATGGGAGAATATAGTAGTGTGTATTAAGAGTTCAGACGATATGCATGTTATTTCCCTTTACCAAAAAGACACCACATTTCTCATGAAACACTCAAACTTTCCAGGGAAAACTTTTAGTTCAGTAGGTTAATAATTTCAAGATTGCGATATAAATCTACTGGATGTTACCTGTTTAATCTACTACGTTTCTTATTGTCACAATATCACTAAAATTTGAACATCTTTACGGCAATAGCAATATAAGCAAAATATGTACACTATCGCTCATAATAAAGCGAACACTTTAAATTTTAACAAATTATTTTAAAGAGAAGTACTTTTATTCATGTAATAATTCAATAAGCATGTACACACTTACCTCTTTAATTAGTAAGTTAAATAACTAAGTTGATAAATAACGAACAGGAGTATTATTTTTTATTATTTTAAGTAATATACTGGTATAAACTTTATGACGCAATTCCAAGAATTGACTGAGTTCCTGCAGGGATGGTATTTACCCTTTAATGTATGCATAAATAACGTTAACAGTGAGTTCAGTTCATTATTAAGATACCGCTACGTACAGCTCGATATTGTTATTTCTTTGTGCGAGTAAATACTTTAATTCCTGTGTAAAAATATCTTTCAAAGTCGCTTAGTGTTGAATCGTTAATATTGCTGACCTGGTACACTTGCTAGCAAAGATCGTTCAGGACGTCCTCCAGCAACATCTAGGAGCGACGGGGAACGCATATAATTGCTTAGTAAGAAAAATGGATGATTAACGACTCCTGAAATCACGGTGGAAATTAATCGGACTACAAACAGAAAGTTATCTGTTAGCACAGTGAAATGTCATTTAAAAGAAGCAAACTTCCACGGCCCTATTGCTACATGAAAAACGTTGTTCCATCCTGTTCCCGTCTCCAGTGGGCAGAATAATGGGTAAGCGTACTGTGGACTGATGTGTTTGGTCAAAACCGCAGAACATTTGTCAGGTGCTCAAAAGGAAATGCTTCCGGAGTGCATTACACCAACAATAAGCAAAAGTGGTGGTTCCTTTCTTGTATGGGGTTGCTTTTCATTAAGTGGAACAGGGGACCTTGTGAAAATTGATGAAGTAGAAATAATGAGGAAGGAGAACTATCCCAAGATATTAGAGGCAAATGCTCTACCATCCGGATTGCGTTTAACAATTTTCAGTTGATGCAGGATAACGATCCGAAGCACACGTCGTTATTATCCGAAAACTACCTCGCTGATGGAGAGAATGAAGGAATCCTACTTGGCCTGACTTAATCCGATAGAGCTCCTGCGGGACGAACTGGACGGACGAATTAGAAGAGCATGCCGAACGTCCAAAATCCATTCCTGAACGATATTACAAAGGGAGTGGAGCAATATTCCTCAAGACACACTGAGAAAATCATTAGAAAGATATGTGCGAACGTAGATGAATAAATGGTTTTCTTATAATTGTTTTCTTTAAAATTTTGAAGCAAACGTCGAATTTTGGATGAAGTAGGAAAGGTTTCCTTCACATATTTGGGGAATATACGCATTTGTTTCATTGTTTTTGTTACTTCCTCGTATGTAGTAGCACGTAATCAGTGTTCAGAAAGTGTGTGTATTATATACCTTTACCAAAAAGGCGCCACATCTAACGTGAAACACTCAGGATTTTCCCGTTTGAGCTTTAATGATTTCAAGGTTATGATATAGATCTAGGGGATGCTATCTATTTAATCTACAAAATTTTATATGGTCACTGTTACGTTCTTCTGGTTTGAAGAACACAGTATGAACACCTCCTGGTTTGAAGAAGTTATGGTTTCTTTTATTACAGGTTTTTAGTAAAACCAGTAAATACGATATGTGTACTGTATTTACAAAAATACAATGTATACACTGAATCACGAGTTAACCCGCTCGATGACGAATTGAAACTCACTAGTTAGTGTTACAAGTTAACTTGCTCTGGATAAGTTGAAACTTTATACTGCTTATGATGTTGTATGTATGGAACTACATTCCCAACTGCATTGAGCTGCATATTGAATTACATGGTTGACTTGATTACTTTGTAGCAACATAGTTCTTGCATTAATGCGCCACACTAAACTACCTAATTGCTCTTGTAAAATGAAAATTGTAGATATCTTTTGGTGATGTCATAGTAGTAATTAGAAATCACAGCAATATTCCCCGAAATATGAGATAAGAGACTAATTAACACATGGGCTGAAAAGTCCCGGGCCTAACAAAGAAAACACGTCTTTTTTGGTTCGAAATTAGCTTTATTCATCAACGTAATCTCCATCAAGAGCAACGCAATCATTCCAGCGCCGCTCTAACATTTCAATACCACTTTTGTAGAACGATTTATCTTTTGCCTCAAAATAGGCCTCAGTTTCAGCGGTAACCTCTTCATTCGTGCGAAATTTCTTACCGGCGAGCATTTTTTTAAGGTCTGCGAACAGCCAGTAGTCGCTGGGAGCCAAATTTGGCGAATACGGTGAATATGGGAGCAATTCGAAGTTCAATTCATGTAGCTTTGCCATTGTTTTGATTGACTTGTGACACGGTGCATTGTCTTGATGAAACAAATTTTTTTTCTTTGCCATATGCGGTCGTTTCTTTGCAATTTCGCCCTTCAAACGCTCCAATAACGGTATATAATATTCACTGTTGATGGTATTTCCTTTCTCAAGATAGTCGATGAGTATTACACCGCGTGCATTCCAAAATACCGAGGCCATAACCTTTCCAGCCGATTGTTGTGCTTTCGAGCGCTTTGGATGAGGTTCACCAGTTGCTGTCAGATGACGATCGTTTTGATTCCGGAGTGAAGTGATGGCTCCATGTTTCATCCATTGTCACATATCGACGCAAAAATTCCGGTTTGTTACGTTTAAACATAACCAAAAACTGCTCAGAATCATCAACACGTTCTTGTTTTTGGTCATCAGTGAACAAACGCGGCACCCACTTTGAACAGAGCTTTCTCATGGTCAGATGCTCATGCAATATAAAGCCAATACGTTCTTTTGATATCTTTACGATGTCAGCTTAACTCATAAAACTTCACCTTTCGATCATTCAAAACGATTTTGTGGATTTTTTTGATGTTTTCTGGTGTTACCGCCTCATTTGGACGTCCACTGCGTTCTGCATCATCGGTGTGTCTACGACCACGTTTGAAGTCAGCAAACCAACGTTTTATTGTTGTTTCTGATGGAGCGGAGTCCCCATAACACTTTTCAAGCCATTGCTTTGCTTGAACGGTATTTTTTCCCATGAAGAAGCAGTGTAAAATTAAAACACGAAATTGTTTTTGATCCATTGTTTTGAAAATAACACCAGTAGCGTAACTCTTAGCACAATAACTCACAAACTAATGAATAGAATATCATGAAATTTTAACAGCTGTCTTCTGAAGGTTGGTACTAACTAAGAGAGAAAGGTGACTGCAATAAAACTAGCGTCATCTATGTGTTAAGCCCGGGACTTTTCAGCCCATGTGTTAGCATAATGGGTAACGACTAGAAGCTTAATTTAGCAGATTGAGATAATTGCCGGAATTTCCACTATGTCAAGGTTTTCTACCTAAACTTAACCAATGCTAAGGTACATAGATAATGCATAATGATTTAGCTACAATAGCATGCAAAGTAGAAACAAATTCAAAGCAAACTTAAGCGATTTCGACACTGTAAATACGAATTGGAAATAGAAATTTGTTCGATTGTACCGAACAGTCAAAATATAACCAAAATTTGAAAATCACTACAGCTATAGCGATAAAATAAAACGATCTACATGCGTCGTGTATAATTAAAACGTAACGCAGTACCGAACATAATTAACATTAATTAGCTTAAGACCCCAATCCTTCCGCACGCTATTGGTCAGCGTGCATAACGTTGATTGTGGATATTTGCGGTCGGGCGTAGCTTTCGCGTCGGTCGTGTATTTATCATTCGTTTCCGGGTATATGTAAATGAAGTTGGAGGCCGCCGCGTGTGGAGAGCGCCGATACACCAGGCCGTACAACGTTTCAATTTGTTCAGCTCAGTGTAAACTGCCAAATAATTCGAGTATCGTTCGCGGGAATAACGGTTTTCCATGTTGACTGATAAATGCCGACGCATAAGTTGCGCGCCGCTGACCATCAGCCGAAAAGCCGACCGTAAATAATAGCGGTACAAATTTCTATTACCGTGGGTGCGTTGCAGTTTTACTGCACCGTGTCGACACATTCATTTTGTGAGGCGCGCGCGCAGTCCCTACGTCGGGTCGGTTTCGCGAGTACTATAAATTCTCTCGAAATGCTAACTATACACCCTCTCCGCTCAAGATAAATTTTGGTAATTCAGGCCGATTATATGAAGGCAGTTTCCATACAACTACTGCCGCTATTCAACTACCATTTTTATTTTCGTGGGGGATGCTTTATACAGGTTACACAAACTCACTGTTGTGCGGGATATTTTTTGTATAGGATTTTATTGAAAAACGTCATATTCAGCAGGATTAAAACCACATACAGTAGCGGTGTTAACGTCTGTCATTTACCGTTATATCGGTCTGCTAACTTTAAAAACGTCTTATACTGGGGCAACTAGTTTCATCATTATAAGGGCCTCGTAAATGTTAAACATTTTGGATGATGACAGAATAAGATTGATGGCATCTGTGCTGAATAGAATATATACATTCGGAAAGACTTCGCATGATTGGCGTAGATCAGAATTTATCACTTTGCCAAAAAAAGTTTAGAATATAGAACAATAAGTTTGATTATGAAAATGATTCCTTAACGTTATTCATAAGAGAATTTACAGAACCTATGAAGAACAAATAGTATATACGCAATTCAGATTCAGAAATGCAGTGGGTACAAGAGAGGCCATATACAGCATACAGGTATTATTTCAGCGATGCAGCTACCTAACCTGTGAGGTGTATACATGTTTTGTTGACTATCAGAAGACATGTGATGGAGTAGAACCCCAAAAAATGGTTTAAATTCTGAAATACGTGGATCTAGGTGGGAAGACATCAGGATAGTAGTTGACCTAAAGGCAAATATATACGAGGTGTAAGGCAAGCTTGCATTCTCTCTTCAGTACTGTTTAATATATACTCAGAGTACATATTCAGGGAAGCTTTAGAACAGAGAGAATCTGGAATTTTTCTGAATGGACTGAAATTGAATAATATCCGCTATGCGGACGATACGGTTATTTTGCTGTTAGTTTGGAATTACAACAGCTTATGGATAGAATAACATATCACAGCCAATTGTATGATCTGGACATAAACAACAAGAAGATAAAATTAATGGTCATTAATAAAGGGAAAGTTGAGAACTGTCATCTCACATCAGTTTTATCTATCTCGGAACTACTGTAAATGAACAATGGGACCACTCACAACAAATGCGTGGCAGAATCGAAAAGGCCAGGTCTACTTATAGTAATATGAAAAATCCTTTCATAAGACATGAGATAATATTATACATCAAGATAGGACTCCTGCGCTGTTGTATGTTCCCCATCTTACTTTACGGGGTAGAATCATGGACGCTTACTGAAGCTGAAATAAAGAAATTTGATGCATTTCTTCATAGTTTGATGAATATTTTTTAAGTAGGATCTTCCAAATTATTTGAGGTTGCCCTTATTTAATGGAGAAGCCAATATATACGTTATTTTCCACAGCACCCAATTAACTTATAAATTATGTAAGCTTGAATATTAGCTGTAATAACATGTATACCTGGATGCCGTGGATTGAGAATGACAACTGCACAAAGCTTATTTTATAGTGTTCTAACGGTTGGATGATGCTTGGCAGCGTCAAGAGTCGCAGGTTCGAGTCTCGCCGAAATTGTAGTCGTAGTATATTTTCTGCTAGGCTTGATCTTCCTTTTGAATTATTATTTGATTTTAGAAAATAACAACCTTTTACATCTTCTGGCAAAGAGGTGAAGTAACACAACCATAGAACATTTTGCAGACATTGTTTACACAATTAAGGTCCCTTCTAATGTTCTAATTAAAGGTATGGGTAGCCCCGATGCTCTATAGCATTGAAAAACACCTTTCCAAAATCAACTTAAAACTAACAAAGGGGAACAAAGTCCATAGCCATAGGACCAGAAGAAAATCTTATTTTCGAAAAAAGATTTCTATATACTGTACGTTTCCATAAATGCTAACAACAAAAACAATAATGAGTGACCAGAGGATGTAAAACAACTCAAATATAAGACATATGAAAAAAATATATATATTATTAGGCATAACATCGTGTGAAAGTGTAGGGGCAATACATATTTGGACAAGCGACAATTAGAGTCCTCAACACCATTAGACTGGGATGGACCATAGCACATTGGTTTAGAATCTGATATACGTGACCGAAACCAACAATTTTAAGAGCTTAAAATATAACGGCAGTTTACTTACCTGCACCTCTGTGGCCCTAAAGGTGCTAGGGGTTGAGAGCCATGGGTAAATGGAATCATTGCATAGGGTTTCGTCTTGTGTTTTTTTGAAACTTTATATCGGTACTTCCGATTGTAAACTTTTTTTAGCATCTTGTCACTTTGAGTTTTTCTTTTCGAATTACCGTATTGTGGCCATGGTGAATCGTCCAATCACATGTACGGTCCTGGACGAAAGGATTATGCAATCATCATGAAAAATCGACGGAATTGCAAACAATCTTGTTCTTGATTTCTTGAAACAGTATTTTCACACAAATTGTGATGAAATTGCAGTAAACACTGTTTACCAAAGAATCGTTTCTTCTCCGTATTATCGAAATTGGAATAGTGCGCAGAGAAAGTACAATCGCTTGTTGCCAAAATTTGGCGCCTGGTTACAAGAAGAAATAAAGTTTCTTCGTTGTATTGCTGATCCTTCTTTTACTGGCAGGGATCGATGATAGAATGACTTTGAGAATACTTCAATGAGAAACCCAATAGTTGAGAGAAAATACATCGATTGCCGAATTAGCTTTTGCGACGTCAATGAAGTTAAAACCAAAATTATCCACCTGGAACACAACTTCTCGACGAAATGACCACAGCAACTTCTCCACGAACGAAGCGAATTTCAACTTGTTAGGGGTCTCCAAAAAAATAACACTCAAGTTTTGCAATTTTTACTAAGGAACAGTACAACACCTTAAGAAGTGCAGCTAACCAGCACGGACATGATTTGTATCTGCCATAGTATGTAGTTCTAGAAAGGAGAAAACTTTTTTAGCATATAACTCTCCAGTTGGGCAAATCAATTTTAACAAGTACTTTAAGTATGACTTGCTATGTTTACAATTATGCACACAATTTCTGTAAATGAATAAATACGTACTGTATAATACCGACTGTAGGTACCGACAGTCGGTAACACGGTTGACAATGGGAGCCCACGTGCTCTCGAAACGCTGCGTTCCGCATAACTAATCAATTTGTGTGAGTGGAGTTTACTGCTATACCTGTGAATTGTACATCCACACAGTCCTTGCAATCGTCATTTGATCATTGAAATATTGCATATAATTCTTCAAATAATATCAAGTGGTTTTGATTTCGATCCCGAAAACTCGGATGATTACGCAAAGAATATTGCTAAATGAATATGGAAAGAACTGAATTCTTCCACACTGAGACCTTAACAAAAGGTTTTGTAAACGTAAAGGGACATAAATTGATTTTATAGAAAGATAAATGATAAATCTAAATAATAAGTACTTAATATATGTAAAAAAAAATTAAAAATAAAATAAAAAAAAAAATAAAAAAAATTGAACAATGTGATCTGTAAGAATTATCTCCTTTAAGGTTTCGCCCTAATTTCACGATTTTGCCTCGCATCCACAAGCAAATCGATTTCATTTCCCAAATTTTATATTTCTATGCCAAAATAAGTATCTAGGAGAAACGGAAATTTAGGCATCGAATATCCTTCGATCTGCAAGTTCGTCAGAATATATTTTTAAACGGTAACACAAAAAACACGACTCTCCGACGTTTGATATTGAAATTCACGTTCGGACGTTTTGATTTCATCCCCGGTTGTTTTTACTAGAGTCCGATAGAGCTTACCTTTCGTACGAGTTCCGATAATCAGTGTATAAGAAAGTCGGGGGGGTAGAAAAAGAGCGGAGCAAAGAAGGAAAAACGAACCGTAGAGCTAGATCGACTAGCCGTCCCTTCCTAACGTTTATTTATGACGACATGAGTGGTCGATGCAAAAAGAATAAATGCGAGGGAACGCTTTAGGGGTTTAAAGCACTTTCGGGCGACGCGGTAATGGCAAATATTTCATGTATGAGAGAAGAAAAACCCCAAGCTACCTAATCAAGACGACTGTAACTCCTACGGGTTTTAAACGTCTCCATAGGTTTGATACTGGGTTTGGATATATTTTTGGTTTGAACAGGAAAGTGAGTAGAATAGAAAAAGATAGTCCCTTTTCTGGTATACGAAAAACTTAAATTTTATTTATATCTCTTTGAGGATGGAGTTGATTTTAAGATGTTTTTGAAGTCGACGATATGTTACTGAAAATTTTCTATATCTTTACAAATAACACATGGACTGAAAAGTCCCGGGCCTAACAAAGAAAACACGGTTTTTTTGGTTCAAAATTAGCTTTATTCATCAAGAGTAACGCAATCATTCCAGCGCCGCTCTAACATTTCAATACCACTTTTGTAGAACGATTTATCTTTTGCCTCAGTTTCAGCGATAACCTCTTCATTCGTGCGAAATTTCTTACCGGCGAGCATTTTTTTGAGGTCTGCGCACAGCCAGTAGTCGCTGGGAGCCAAATCTGGCGAATACGGTGGATGTGGGAACAATTCGAAGTTCAATTCATGTAGTTTTGCCATTGTTTTGATTGACTTGTGACACGGTGCGTTGTCTTGATGAAACAACATTTTTTTTCTTTGCCATATGCGGTCGTTTCTTTGCAATTTTGGCCTTCAAACGCTGCAATAACGCTATATAATATTCACTGTTGATGGTGTCTTCTTTCTCAAGATAGTCGATGAATATTACACCACGCATATCCCAAAATACCGAGGCCATAACCTTTCCAGCCGATTGTTGTGCTTTCGGGCGCTTTGGACGAGGTTCACCAGTTGCTGTCCACTTAGATGATGATTGTTTTGATTCCGGAGTGAAGTGATGGATCCATGTTTCATCCATTATCACATATCGACGCAAAAATTCCGGTTTGTTACGTTTAAACATGGCAAAACACTGCTCAGAATCGTCAACACGTTCTTGTTTTTGGTCAACAGTGAGCAAACGCGACACCCATTTTGAACAGAGCTTTCTCATAGTCATATGCTCATGTAATATAGAGCCAATACATTCTTTTGATATCTTTGCGATGTCAGCTAACTCACGCAACTTCACTTTTCGATCATTCAAAACGATTTTGTGGATTTTTTTGATGTTTTCTGGTGTTACCGCCTCATTTGGACGTCCACTGCGTTCTGCATCATCGATGTCTCTACGACCATGTTTGAAGTCAGCAAACCAACGTTTTATTGTAGTTTCTGATGGAGCGGAATCCTCATAACACGTTTCAAGCCATTGCTTCGTTTGAACGGTATTTTTTCCCATCAAGAAGCAGTGTAAAATTAAAACACGAAATTGTTTTTGATCCATTGTTTTGAAAATAACAAAAGTAGCGTGACTCTTATCACAATAACTCACAAACTAATGAATAGAATATCATGAAATTTTAACAGCTGTCTTTTGAAGGTTAGTACTAACTCAGAGAAAGGTGACTGCAACAAAACCAGCGTCATCTATGTGTTAGGCCCGGAACTTTTCAGCCCATGTGTTAATTTGTCAGTATAAAAATATATTCCAACTACATAATTATTCTATCTGGAAAGTGATTGATCGGGGCGTTTCGCAGGAGTCTATATTGGAGCCACTACTGTTCACATTATATACAGTACGCATGCACTTTTGTGAAGAAAAATATAAGATATTTAGAGATTCATTTTAATAATTCCCGAAAAGCCATTAAAGAAATTAATAGCGACATAGATAAGGTTACAAACTTTGCTCATCAATATTCACTCTTAATAAATCCTGACAAGTCATTTGCAATAGTTGTTGATACCAAGAATCAAATTAGGAGATTGCAAGAAGACATTCGGCTGTAGATTTTCGGTACACCCATTCCTGTTAAAGGAGAAGTAAATTTTTAGATAATACATTCAGATATAATGCATAAATAAAAACTTACATACAACATGCATACATTAACTTAAAACACATCTATTCCTATAGGCATTACTTGTAAGTAAAGGCAGTCACTATTGTGTGATGCAGTCGCTCTTTCACAGTTTTCATACAGCGCCCCGGGATATGGTCTCTGCATAACGCAGGATTTAAGTTATCGAATATAGCGGGTTCAGAGGTTTGCGATTTCGGAATACGAATGTACGGTAGAGTTTCCCATAAGTTGGCATATATGGCATGGCTAAGCATGCATAATCGCAGGATTATACAGACTGCTTGTCTCTATCATACAATTATTAATAATAAAGCAGCCAAGTATTTGTATGAGCGCATTTCATTTAGAACGGATCACCTTAGCCTTAGATTTTGTGGAGGAACTATTACACCGCCAATAGGAAGAACTGCCCTATGTAAACGCAGTTTTTCTTGTCATGCTGCTAGGGTATATAGTCGTATACCGCCGATATTAGAAGTGGTTCTTGACGGAACTTTGCTGCACAATACCGTGCATATTTATTTGCCTCACAAGTAATTTGAGTATACGGTTCAGTGAGATTTTTTATTGGTTTATCTGTTCATTATATCATGCGTGAGGACCGGGAAGTTTGTGTGCGCAAGTACTTAGAATTAGTTGTAGTTATTATGTTGCTGCTGTACTTTGCGATATAGGATAAGGTAGATAATGGGTATTAATTTCAAGTAAAAAGAAAGTCTTTTCAGTCATGGTAGTAGTGGTAGATCAAGCGTTACATATAACCTTAAACTTTCTTGTGATTTTCAGTTTATTGTAAGTACTAGTGAGACTATTTACTTATATATTTAGTTATTCGTTATCTCCTTATTCTTGTTCTCGTTGGTGAACTGAAAATAAAACACGTTATTATTATTATTATATAGGAAGAGATATTGATAATCTTCGTTTGTTTTAACGTAAGCACATATATTCATAAAAGTTTTAATGAAAGCGTGTACTTGCTCAAGCTTAGATCAACAACAGCATTTCCATGAATCGCGCCTATGCAGCTTACATGTGAAATGACGATTGCAAGGACTGTGTGGATGTACAATTCACAGGTATAGCAGTAAACTCCACTCACACAAATAAATTAATTATGCGGAACGCAGCGTTTCGGGAGCACGTGGGCTCCCATTGTCAACCGTGTTACCGACTAAAAGTAAAAACTGTATCACACATGCAAATTATTTTCTACGCAGGCTCTAAAATTTCTAACCATATGACTATTTACAATCTACTAGGTGGCCTCATGCCTTTTACGGGGAAGCATGGACCGAAAGCGAACCGTATCATTTAACAGGGTCTATGGTAATAAATCCATCAAACTCGAGTGTGCAATTGGGGGTGGTTCTCTGTTCAATAAGTTTCCGTTCTTTTTCATAT
This sequence comes from Trypoxylus dichotomus, assembly GCA_023509865.1. Classification (NCBI taxonomy): domain Eukaryota; kingdom Metazoa; phylum Arthropoda; class Insecta; order Coleoptera; family Scarabaeidae; genus Trypoxylus; species Trypoxylus dichotomus. Next base: position 46,870,244 of record CM042081.1, read on the forward strand.
ATACCGTTTCGTACGCGTCTAATTCTCTATACGAGTTCACGTTTCTAAGTAGTGTCAGATTTTTTAAATTAATCTTATGTCCGGATTTTACCATATGCTCTGCTACGCTTGATGATAGTTCAGGTTTGTCGAAACGATAGTGTCTAATATGTTCTTTGAACCTCGTTTCGATACTCCTTTTGTTTGTCCAATATAAACTTTCTCACAATCATTGCATGCGATTTGGTATATCTCCAGACTTTTTATCATCTCCGGTTTATCTTTGGGATTCCCTAAGAGATTCTTTAAGTTGTTTTTTGACACAAAAGACACGTTCATGTTTAGTTGTCGGAAAATTTTACTTAACCCTTTTACTGTTGGGTGAAAAGGAAGAGTTATAAATTTCTTGTTACCGGTGTTTGTTGATGTCAAAGTCGTGGAATTTCTGATGTGTTGTTTGTATTGACCTTCCTTAAAATACGGTCGACATCCATAGAAGAGAAACCATTGTACCTCGCTACATCTTTGATATATTTTAATTCTTTGTCATACCTGCTCTTGTTTAGCGGAAATCTTACGAGTCTATTGACCAGAAAACTAATCGCGGACATTTTTTGTTGTTCGCAATGGTGCGAATCAAACGTGATGAATCTGTTGGAATTAGTTTCTTTTCTGTAGATGTCTATTTCTAATTTATTATTATTGCGTATGACTAGAGTATCTAGAAACGGAAGGCGATTGTTCACTTCTTCTTCAATGGTAAACTTAATCGTGGTAAATTTTGAGTTCAGTTCTGCTAGAAAATCTTGTATGTTTCCTTTGTTGGTGTCAAACACAGCGAAAATATCATCTACGTACCTAAGCCAAATTCTCGGGAAATATTTGGTTTCTTTTTTCAGGTTTGTTTCAAATTTGCTCATGAAAAGGTTCGCAATAAAAGGCGATAGAGGATTACCCATCGCCGTGCCTTCCACCTGTTCGAACCATTTTCCGCCTATTTGAAAAACAATTTTGTGACATGCATAATTTAGTTAACCTTTTATATTCCGCGGTTTTCACATCATCTACGTTATTTAATTTCAAAATTCAACCAAATACTCCATCGTTTCTGGAATTGGTACGCTTGGGAAAAGTGAACAAACGTCGAATGATACAAGGACTTCCCATCTTTTAATTCAATATTTTCAATTTTATTTACAAAATCTACGGAGTTTTCTACACATAGGTTGTCTACTTTATGGGGCAAGTTCTTATATTCATTCACTAGCCATTTGGACAATTTGTATGTTGAGAATCAATGCCGGATACTATAGGTCTCATGGAATTGCCTTGGTTTGTGGATTTTGAAGACAATACATTTTTGGAATGGTAGGGTTTGAACTTGTTATTTTGAATTTCAGGTTATTATTGATTAAGTTGGGACAGTCCTTAATAGTATCTTTAGTGATTCTAATCATTGACGGTAGGGGGGTTTTCTTTAATTCTGTACGGTCCTGACGCTAACATAGTGTTGACGCGATTATAATAATCCGGTTTGTCCAGAATGACTATTTTATTTCCTTTATCTGCTTTAAGATAAAACAATTTTTATTTCTCAGACTTTTAATAATTCCTAAATTCCTCGTATCTTGGCCGCAATTTTTATCATTTTCTAAATTCCTCGAAATCTGAATTTTGCACGCGTTTCTAACGAAGTCTGTTGTAGCTACATCTAAGTTTCTAATGTTTGTTTCTATTGAGGCGATTGAATCCTCAACGGCGATTTTGGTCCGCGAATACTATATCTTAATCCTTTATTTAGGAGGTTCATTTCGTCTTTATTAAAGGTCTCAGAAGATTGGTTGTACACGAGTGGTGTTCTCTCCATGACATTCACATTCTCCTTACTAGACTTTTTTGGACAGAGTCGCCTAAATTTTTTGTTAACAGTTACCATTTTTAATTTAAATTTCTTGTTAACGCGTTCGACGTTACGTCTTTGGAAATCACACCATTTTTGAAAATTGTTTTCGTCTAAATTCTTAGTTAATTTCAGGTGCAATGTATATAATTCTATTTCTAATTTACTACGTTTGGCGTACTGGTATCTTATTTCATTTACAAGCCAATGTTTTTTGGCCGCTGTAATAACTTTCGATGGTTGTTTACAGTTACTCGAAGTGTTCACCTTCATGAATTTAGGAAAACATTGTTCTTTTACACCGTGTTAGAAATAAGATATCTGCATGAATTAATCTAATCATACTACTTACCTTACTAAATCGGTTTAATTCCTTGGGCTGGAGAGCCATAATCAAATGACGATTGCAAGGACTGTGTGGATGTACAATTCACAGGTATAGCAGTAAACTCCACTCACACAAATAAATTAATTATGCGGAACGCAGCGTTTCGGGAGCACGGGCTCCCATTGTCAACCGTGTTACCGACTCAAAGTAAAAACTGTATCACACATGCAAATTATTTTCTACGCAGGCTCTAAAATTTCTAACCATATGACTATTTACAATCTACTAGGTGGCCTCATGCCTTTTACGGGGAAGGATGGACCGAAAGCGAACCGTATCATTTAACAGGGTCTATGGTAATAAATCCATCACACTCGAGTGTGCAATTGGGGTGGTTCTCTGTTCAATAAGTTTCCGTTCTTTTTCATATGTACCGTTTCGTACGCGTCTAATTCTCTATACGAGTTCACGTTTTAAGTAGTGTCAGATTTTTTAAATCAATCTTATGTCCGGATTTTACCATATGCTCTGCTACGCTTGATAGTTCAGGTTTGTCGAAACGATAGTGTCTAATATGTTCTTTGAACCTCGTTTCGATACTCCTTTTTGTTTGTCCAATATAAACATGTGGTTCCAATCAATCTTCTCATTGGCGTGACTTTTATGTCATGGTCATATTTTACCACTCTTCATAATGTAGCCAGAATTCCTAAGCGGATTCCAGTTGACTTCTTTCCGAACGAATGTGAAATTCACGTCAAAAAGGGTGACCATGACGTTATTGATGAAAATTTTGAAATTTTGCTCAGAAAGTAACCACGGCATTGCTCGCATTATTCACACGTATTTCCTCTTATACTTCGATACTTATCTTTATGACTAGTGTAAGTCACCAATTTGTAGAAAATTCTATTATAGCAGCATAAGGAAATCGTATTCACTACCGCTTAGAAACCTGAAAAAAAACAGAACAAATACAGTTTATTTCACTGACTTGCGATTACAGTTGCAATGACTACTCTGAATGGATAATTTGGCTCATCACTTTATGTCCAATCCAGCCATTTTATGTAAACTGTATTGTCGCTGATCATGCTACATTGGGTATATCTATACCTTTTACAAACTCCAGAAGTTTGCTCAACGAAGTGTGGTGAAAAATCTGAAACACTTATTCTACTGAATGAATTCTTTGCTTTAAATTGTTCAATTTTTTATATATATATATATATCATACAAAATAAGAGTATGACCGATTAAGCTATTTATAGACGCTTCTTTACATAAAATGAAAACAACTTCCTGTCTAACAATCGCTGAATAACTAATTCTTTGTTTTAATTGGAAATATTGTGAATATTGATCAGTTCTTGCACGTAAAAGTACTCAGACACGCATTACTTTTCAGTTATCCTTCAATCTTCGGCTACATTTCAGCAATTTGGAAAATGGATGCTCCAAATTTGAACAATGCTTCCCGGTTCACCACACATTTGAAGTTTAATATTACTTTGGAAATAATATAAGTTTATGTTTCACCAATTCAATCTGACGGTATTGTTATTCAAAGTGCCCTTTCCTGCAGAGGAGCTGCTCTATCCAACGTAAAACTGACTTGTTTGCCTGGTCGTCAGGCTAAACGGCAAACACTCTTGGCGGTTTATATAAAATTATAGATAAAGCTGCCATCCCTTCCACGTATACGAAGATTTACAATACTGTATGTGTCTCCAGTTAGTAAAATTTTGATGATAAGTAGTTCTGTAATCTGCTTGTGTGTATAGCAAATCTCCGATCTTAAGAATAATTTTGGGGAAGTCTAACATAAGATAAATCTTTTGTGAAAAACGACATATATATATATATACATATATCCTTGGATTATATATACATACGTATATATATATATAACCCAACTACCCATGTACCATATAAATGGTGTCGGGAGATGAATACATATGTTTATTATAAATAAATAATTTAGTTCAATCTGAAAGTTTTTTCGCAACAACCAAATTATACGAAGTGTTTAGCGCAACCATCAAACAGCAAACTTTATAAGCTAGGGTGGATAATCTGATGTTATTGAATCGGCTTTAAAATAGATTTTATACACTGCCGTTAGTGAATTTCTGCTTAACTTATGTTTCCAGTCACATTTACTTTCCTTTCATGCGAGTTGTTTATCTGCTTGTCCTAAATCAACATAAACTTTATAACGTACGCATCTTACACCGAAAAGTTAGCTAGTACATGTAATACCCTAACATAATAATGCTACTAAATACATAGTAGCATATTATTTATCGGCATTATCATGTTAAGTATGGTTTTCTATCCTTGAACCTAGATTTAAACATATACGTAGCATAGTATGTACTGTTTGTGAATAGGTTAAAGCACTATAAGCAAACTTTTTGCCAAAACTTAAACTTAAAAGACGTCTTTGCCTAAGATCTTTTATATCTTCCCTGGAAACTCATTATTCTGCTCCGTCTCGTTTCAATTTGTCTACAGTCACTTGTTTGCCATGTATTCTCGTCGGAGCACTAATAAAGCAATAATGAATAAGAAATTGAGCTGCTTTTCTCCATTATCTTGTTTACACCGTAAAAACGTAAAGGCAGGGGCAAAATAAGGTAAATTCGTAACGATGCTGTCTGGCGCAGAAAGTCTGGAAAGGAACTGCCATTTCGAGGGTACTATAGCTAAAGCAGAAAAATTGCGGTGGAATTACGTATTACATTCGCCAAAAAACGCAGCCAGAAAGTAGTACATTATTAAAGAAAGCATTTTAATTACAGAAAGCCTCCTCTAATATGTCTGTCGAAGGGCTAACATTTGAACTTAAAAATGTTTGCTTTGTTACCGTAAATGATGAAGGCAACTCTCAGGGTACTATCTTACATTGTTTCACTGAAAAATACAAAAGTTCATTTCTATTAATCCCATAGAAACCCTCATGCTTGAAATCCAACCCGAACACAACACTCTAAGAAAGTCAAGGTATGAATAACAACCGATAGACTAGTTAACCCATTTTTGATTAACGATAACCTCATTGCAGCAAAGTATTTAAATCTAAAATAAGAGCTAACAGATTAATAAAATATGTATAATGCTTGGAACACTCCTATTGCTTCTTTATATCTTTATGTATTCATACATTTAGTTAACGTATTTTATACAATGTAGTAATTAAATAATACATGTGTACCAAATTACTTGTATCAAATATTAAATGAATACGTAGGCTTCCACGGCCGCAGTCTGTAATAAACGAATTACTTCCGGAATGGGACTGTGTTATGATGAGATATATAGAAATGAAATAAGGGTAAGGAGAAAGAAATAAAAAGAAGAAAAATGAAAAGAAGGGGGCCTGTCCCTTAATATCATTTGCATAATTTGAAATTATTTGTTCACCTTTCTCACTCTACTGCTCCATTCATAAATCAAATTTATATGTTTATTTTATGTATTATGTTATAAATGAAATACTAACAGTAAAAAATCTTTTCTTTGTTAAAATTAGTTCAAATACAAAGGAAAGAAAGTTATATAAATTTGTAGTATATGTAATTAACAGATTGTGATAATTAATTTATTTAATAATTTATTGTAGTCGTTAATATTCATGCAATTATTTACTTATTATTTATTATACTGTCGTTGAAATATATATAGGTTTTACTGCAGTTAGGGTACAGAGGATAAGTATACTTGCAGTGTTGTTTTTTTACTAACTAGCTCATCTAACTTCATCATTGACAATAACCAAATTCTATACAAGAATTAAGGATGTCGTTGTGTGCTCGCATGTACTCTGAAGCCATTTGATGTACTTGGATGCAGCGACATCAAGCCCATGATGTATTATTCATAATCAGGAACATTCTTCTCTGTTTGGTTTTATCTGCTACATATTTAATTGTTTACCTTCAACCGGATCATTGAAATTTTCTCTTGATTGATGAATATTACCAACGAATTACTTCATGACAAACGACTTAGTATAACACAACGTATATAACTATTCATGTCGCAGTTATACTTTTGAATGAAGTTTATCCATGGCAATGCGGTTATTTTAAGGCTTGTCGTATGGCATTTACGTTCCCTTCGATTAATCCCAAATGCAGTGTCATGTACTTTCTTCTGTAATTAAATAAAATCCAACGATTTCGATAACGTATTGCACATAAAATAAGAAAAACTCTGCTATTTATAACTTTGACGTTTACGATGTTGTTATTTGACAGTTCCATAGGTCAAATTTCACTGGTGTCATACAGCCCCCGAACGTAGCGCTCTCTACTGCATTTTTAACGTGAATGAAGTATAGGTACCATTAAGTGAGAATACCTATGACCGAAATGTGATTTTATCTCGAGATTTAGGAAAAGACGTAGTGGTCAAATACTTATGGACGGCAGTGTACATTTATATTCGGGAGTGGACAACTATACGCTGAGGAACAAGAATAAGAAGATGTTGTTATTGTAGCAGTGTCTTGGAAGTAGAAAACTGGGATGATCTTAGTTGTTTTTCAAATAATAATAATAATAATAATAACTCTTTATTTCTCCACTATTACAGAAATATGTAGAAGCTGAACTGTTTATTCCTTTCGTTCGGGAATTATGAATTTAATAATTAATGGATTGCGGAACGGTAACAGAAACGAATCTTTTGCATTAGACATATCTTTTCCAAATTAATAAATCATGACTATAAATGATACTTGTTTGTTGAATCAGTAAGAAGAACAATAACATATACAACAGTTAATAGCGACAGGATAAACAAAAGAAGGAACGTCGTAACCATCTTTTATTTCTCGTTCATTCATATATTCAGCATAATCTCATACATTCCCTTTTTACATGAAAGAGGGCGCAGCACGTCTGTCAAACATTAACGTATTTCCTCGGTACGCAACGTACTCAAGGATTCTAAAAATTTTACGTCCCGGGAAACAAATCTTCAACGTACGGGCCTTATAAATACGCGCATAAATAATAAAACACCCTTTTGCGGATTTAAAATTCCCTAAAATATACGCGAGGTGTCAAAAGCTCTTTTTTTCATTCCGCGAAATATAAAAGTTAGCGCGCGAAAAAGCTTTCGCCACTTACGGCGACGCGCAAAACGTAACCGGGGCCCGACTTGATTAAGGCAATCCGTTTTGTATTTTCACCCGTTCGTTCGTTGGTTCGGCCGCCGCTTTTCCCGAGAAGCCGTTTATTCGAAACGACGGAAGGAGAGGGCGGAAAGTGTACACAATAAACTCTGCGTCCGTAAGATTTAAGGTCAACCGGTTTATTTATGTATGTTTCTTTTTCTCCGCAATCCGAATCCTTATAGATCTCCTCTAGGACGGCGGAAGAGTGGAATGAAGTGAGCAAGCGAGCTCGCTATAAGCGACAATGTAGGGACGCTTTACGTGATTTCAAAATCTTTATCTTACCTCCTTCAATCCAGATAAATTTTATTAAGCTAAAAGATTTACGTACGCCAATGAAGGAACAATGTGTCCAACGTTGCAGTGATCCAACCTTTCACTTGAAGCTGCCTTACTTCAGAAGAATGTGTATATCTCAAATTAATAGAGTCGAATAAAAAGGACAGAATGAAAATATTAAATGATTTTTTACAAAAATTTTTCCAAATTTTTTATACCTTGCGGTATCGGACTATTTATTTCTTATTTTTATCTTCCACAGGTTCCTGTTCTGGGCCAGTTGTTTAGCTTCACTCCATCCCATACTTCTCTTTTCCAATGTTCTATACACCTGCTCCTTCCAGGTGTTTTGAGGTCTACCTATTCTGTTTTTGCCCTCTGTTTTGGCTTCAAATATCCTCTTTGTGATTCGATCTTCTTCCATTCTGTATAGACGTCCAAGCCATCCCAGTTGTCTCTCTTCTATAATTATTTCTATTGGCTTGATATCTAGACTATTAGTGATTGTCGTGTTTCTGATTTTGTCTCTTCTAGTTACTCCTTCTATTCTTCTTAGGAATCTCATTTCCATGGCCGTAACTCTGCTTTTGATTCTATTCGTGGTTATCCATGACTCACTACCATATGTTAATGTTGGTCTGACCACTCTTTTATACACCTCTGTCTTTATTTTTTTTTGGTATTTCTTTTTTATCCAGAACCGAATTTCTCAATATGTTATATATTTTTGCGGATTTCCCTATCCTCTCATTTACCTCTCTCTCTATTCTCCCATTGTCTTCAATGATTGTTCTTAAGTAGTTGTAACTTTTAACTTGTTGCAATGCTTTTTCCCCGATTTTGATGCTATGTTTTCTTTCTTCTGCTGCTATTATCATTGTGTTTGTTTTCCCCGTGTTTATCTTCATATTTGTCTTTGTTAGTTCTTCTTTTTATATCTTCAAGTTTTGCTGTAATGTCTCTTCCGAGTGTGCTATCAGTACCATATCATCTGCAAACATTAGTTCCTGTACGTTAATTGCATTCATTTTCCAGTTTCCTACTTTCATATTTTTTCCTCTTTGTTTAGCTTTTTTAACAGCGTCGTCTATTAATATAGAGAATAACAATGAGCTCAATACGCATCCCTGTTTTAATCCAATTTGCGATTCGAATTCAGCTGATTCTGCATTGGAAGTTCTCACCTTATTCTTATTGCTTTTATACAATGCCTTAATCATCTTTATCATTCCTTTCTCTAAACCTCTCCTTTCCAAGCTCTGCCATACATCTTCTCTTCTTACCCTGTCAAAACCTTTTTTAAGATCTATAAAACATATGACGATTGCAAGGACTGTGTGGATGTACAATTCACAGGTATAGCAGTAAACTCCACTTACACAAATTAATTAATTATGCGGAACGCAGCGTTTCGAGAGCACGTGGGCTCCCATCGTCAACCGTGTTACCGACGTTCAGTATACTTTACTTATTTGTTTAATTTTCTTTACTTTATATACTTTAAATACATCTTTGTTTATGTGTTTTATTCATTTTTATATTGTAAGAGTACTGCGTTGTGTTAGGTGTCAAGTTATGTCCTTATATATCCTGTTATGTAAATGGATTGTAGATCATCTGTTGGACAGAATAAACATGTCTACCATTATTATTATAATAACGATATAAATTTGTAATAAATATTACAAATGCAATTAATCTGGGATTATTAAAATAATTGAATTAAAAAGTTTCTGCCGCGTGGGAGAGTATTGACGTCGAACAAATATATCATCCGCTGTCCCTGAATGGAAGACGAATGCATTAGATCGTATCTCAAGAGCATCGCTTTTCATGAAGAAAATTAATAATAAGCATCACCACTGCTACACGATCTCTTCATCTTCATTACACGCACTCAGCAAGCACGGATCTGAACGGCGCGATCGAAGTCAAGAGATGTCAAAACTGTCCGTTGCAAAATTACCTATGCACATCGCAAAATTAAAAACCGCGCTTGTTCGAAACGAAAACGCGATGTTTGTATCGTCTCCTTTCTGCCGGCGCTAAACTAACGTTACGCGAGATAAAATTCGCGCCGAGCTTTTTATTAAGTTTTCATCTGTTCTCATTTTATTTAGGAACGCTTTTAGTGTCACTTAGTTTTTCGGTCGCGCAATACTACCTGTCGATATTTCCCTATATTCCTATATTTATTATTCGTCGTACCACCGGCGTATTTTCCAAACTAAAGAAGTATGAAAAATTTAATTTCGTCCCGATAAATCTCATTTCACCGGCAACGTTCGGATATTGTCAGAACATCGGGGCCCGTTTTTATGACAACACACATATTTCCAGCGGTTGTTTAAAAATTGTAATATTGAGGAGTAATTTGGAAATACCGATACGCTTTTTTTCTTAAAGACGGTTGCTTTATATCTCTAATATTCAATATTTTATCGATCAAGAAGAAAATATTGATGTAGAAATATTTTAGAAGATTATTCGTTATCATGTATTGAAAGGTTAGATGAAGGTAAAAGGTTCTGAAACAAATTCATACGAAAAACCTTATATTCACGTCTAAAATAAATAAACAGACATTATACCATGGGCCCTGTCCTAAGCTCTGGCTTTACAGGCCATCAATAGTCTCGGTAAGGTGGGGCAAGTTACTGTGCAGAGCGGAGAACAACGTGGAGGGGCTGAACAGCGGCATCAAGGCGAGTATTCAGTAACGTTTACGTACTCGCATCATTTATGATCGTGACCTTCATGAGTCAGCATTATTTATTATATTAACACATGGGCTGAAAAGGCCCGGGCCTAACAAAGAAAACACGATTTTCTTGGTTCAAAATTAGCTTTATTCATCAACGTAATCTCCATCAAGAGCAACGCAATCATTTCAGCGCCGCTCTAACATTTCAATACCACTTTTGTAGAATGATTTATCTTTTGCCTCAAAATAGGCCTCATTTTCAGCGATAACCTCCTCATTCGTGTGAAATTTCTTACCGGCGAGCATTTTTTTGAGGTCTGCGAACGGTGGATGTGGGAGCAATTCCAAGTTCAACTCATGTAGTTTTCCCATTGTTTTGATTGACTTGCGACACGGTGCGTTGTCTTGATGAAACAAATTTTTTTTCTTTGCCATATGCGGTCGTTTCTTTGCAATTTCGGACTTCAAACGCTTCAATAACGCTATATAATATTCACTGTTGATGGTATTTCCTTTCTCAAGATAGCCGATGAATATTACACCACGCACATCCCAAAATACTGAAGCCATAACCTTTCCAGCCGATTGTTGTGTTTTCGGGCGCTTTGGACGAGGTTCACTAGTTGCTGTCCACTCAGATGACGATCGTCTTGATACCGGAGTGAAGTGATGGATCCATGTTTCATCCATCGTCACATATCGACGCAAAAATTCCGGTTTGTTACGTTTAAACATGGCCAAACACTGCTCAGAATCATCAACACGTTCTTGTTTTTGGTCAACAGCGAGTAAACGCGGCAACCACTTTGAACAGAGCTTTCTCATAGTCAAATGCTCATGCAATATAAAGCCAATACGTTCTTTTGATATCTTTACGATGTCAGCTAACTCACGCAACTTTACTTTTCGATCATTCAAAACGATTTTGTGGATTTTTTTGATGTTTTCTGGTATTACCGCCTCATTTGGACGTCCTCTGCGTTCTGCATCATCGGTGTCTCTACGACCACGTTTGAAGTCAGCAAACCAACATTTTATTGTAGTTTCTGATGGAGCGGAATCCCCATAACACCTTTCAAGCCATTGCTTCGCTTGAACGGTATTTTTTCCCATCAAGAAGCAGTGTAAAATTAAAACACGAAATTGTTTTAGATCCATTGTTTTGAAAATAACAACGTGACTCTTAGCACAATAACTCACAAACTAATGAATAGAATATCATGAAATTTTAACAGCTGTCTTTTGGAGGTTAGTACTAACTGAGAGAAAGGTGACTGCAATAAAACTAGCGTCATCTATGTGTTAGGCCCGGGACTTTTCAGCCCATGTGTTAGCTTATATTCCAACCTAAAAAGTATACATATTTCATTCAACTCCATTTCCAAATAAATTCTTTACTGACTCCTATCCTTAGTGGCGTAATATTGTGCAGAGGTTACTTCCTTACCCTCTAAACCTTTCGACATCGACCCGCTCAATACCGATCCCGATATTATCTATTCATACCCCGTACTTGATTTCGATGTTGTTTACGTGCAGTGTGTTATTTCACGAACTAGTCGTCGCAACATTGAAAATTGCATGCTGCATCGGTACCATATATCACTACACCTAAAATTTAGAGGTGTTGCAAGCTGTCAAATTGAAGTTCGTAGAAGATACGGATTAATTTAAGCCGGCTTCGCGTGAAACTTGGACGAACATAGGTGGCGTTGAACGTATACCATGCAAGATAGACGTCGCTTTGAATGAATATATGAAAATAAGAAGAAGTAATGTAATCTAATTGGAAGTACATCAAAAGCTATCCTTTTATTATCAAGACTAGGTGATACAGCATACTTCAATTCACGGTCTTGCCAAGACTGGGTTATTATATCATTTTGAAAGATCCAATCTTCATAAAGGAGCATAAAATCTTATTTCTTTTTTGACCGATGGTTCATTTGTCTAAATCTCAATTGCTGCGGCACTGCATGCGGTAATTCCATTAGTTCTCTGCGGGAACCGTATTTCTTTCGCTTAAAAAAGCCTGTACCTTTAAGAAATATATATGCCCATGAAACGTACCAGCTTTAGCCAATTTTTCTTGACGAACATGTTCGTATGAAACATGTTTATAACTTAAAAACGTATATTTCCTTAATAAGTGTACTTAAAATTGCAGTATTTGTACATTTAGTAGCAACCTGAGCTGCATCATCGATCTTTTGCAATTGGTGTCGATAAATAATCGACGTCTTTGTTTTAGTGCATCGAACCCTCCATTAGTCCTAACGGATCGTCGTACAGTATGTCCACCTTAAGTCCAACGTAACTACAACGCGCTGAAATTGTAGCTACTTATATTGTTAGCAGAAACGCATCAAGCTATAAAGGCTATATACTTCTTTAATTTACTAAACAAATGTTTAAGCATTGTTAAATGTACTGAAATATTTATTTCTTCTAAAAAGAGCAATTTTGTTATGCGATTAACTCAAGAAATAAAAATATAGAACAATATTTAAACCGCTACGAACAACTAACGCCATAACAGTGCAACAGATTAGCGAATGTCAGATTATTGTATATAGGGTGTCTTTGAAATAAAATAAAAAGGTACGTACGAATATTTCGGCTGTGAATAATAAATAAATTTCAATTTTAAATAACTTTATCATTTTTATCTTGCACCCGCGAAGGAAATTTTGCAACAAAATATTTTGAATTTAATTTTAGTAGAATTAGATCTTTCAATTATTTATATCTTTGTATTTTTTTTTCGCGGACATCCTGTATAATCTTCAATATCTGCATCTGAGGATACTTTAACTAGAAAATAAAGTATGAGTTTTATGTTATTCATGGTGGAAGTAGCCTGTTAAATTAAACGAGATACAATTATGCCACCATTACTGCGTATTGATATGTACATATTCGCTGATTATTGATTTCAACTTAAAAGTGTACGTTTCATATCCTTTTTTGTCCTTTACAGATGCATCTCTACCCCGATTTGCAGAACCCATCCCAAATGTGACCGTTACCATTGGGCGTGATGCCGTACTGGCGTGTGTTGTGGATAATCTCAGAGGCTTTAAAGTAAGTTACATATGTAAATATTACTATACGATAAGTAAAACAACAAATGCATAAAGAGCATGTATCTATATGGCTCAAATCTAATGAAGATATTAGCGGTAATACGATATTAATTGCATATTGACTGTCTAATCAGCTGTTTTAATACATTACACCAGTGGGGGCGCAGCGTACTCGCTGCGAACCTGACACGCGAGAAAACGTTCCAACTCTATTTGCGATAATTTCAGCCTTTTTTTCTGGGAAGATTTTAATTGGTCTATCCTAGTACGTGGCACGTAAAATTTGAGCCAAGGCTCAATATCTTCTATCCTAAGTGGAAGGGTACAAGAAAGACTGTGAAACAGGAATACACAATAATTACTTAATAACGCTGTGCAGAACGAAATTTTGTTTATGTAATGTTAATTAGACAATGGTTGTTACATGAGTTTCTGCTAGTTTGTTATTTGTTCCTTTGTTTTACGTAATGTAAACTCTGTAACTCTAGAAGATTGATATTCCAACGTCACTTTGTTGAAATTAGAACCTACGTATTACATCAAGCAATTTCTCACAGCTAACTACAGGTTTAGGGACTAATTTATTGTAATCTGAACGACATCACGTGCTAGTCCAGGTCGGATGGAGCTTCACGTATTGTTTTGACAGCTACGCAATAATACTTATGCAGCACGGACATAAGTTTGCTAGGTGATTTGCTGAAAATATCATTAACCAGTTTTAATCTAGAGAAAAATGGTAATAATTAATGCAAGTACATGTAACTGAAGCTCTCGTTAATTGCAGAAGACATAGACCAGTAATCCGTGGTTAGTATTTCCAAGCGTGCTATCTAATTCATAGAAAATATGTAGGGTATCCTGTTTAAATAATTAAACTTGGTAGCATTTCCATGAAACGAGAGGCGCTAGAAAGTTGCTCAATTGGGTGAAAGATTTGCAAAATGTAGTCTAAATAATACACCACCGTTCAACAGTTTGAAAGCAGCAACGGATTTTGCAAAAAAGTCACGGCCACAGTTAAATTTTATTGTATTAACTCGTAAGATTATTTGAGGCATTCTTCGAAGCAATTAGTTTGTTACCATGCGTTCTGTAAGTAATTCCATATATGTTGGGTATTTTAAGCACTAAAAAAAAGCTCTATGGGAAACAAATCCTGTCTTTCGAGAGGTTAAACCATTCATTTTACTGCATTTCTCCCTGCTTTCTTCCCATAAAACATTGTTACAGATTCCAGCCATGTGTTTGAGATCATTGTCTTACTGGAATACAAATGGCTCACTAACAAGACGACTTCCACACGGAATAGCACGATTTTGCAAAATATCTAAATCCTTTTCTTTCAACGTTGTACCGCTAATCTTCGCTAAACCGCCCGTAGTTGTCCCAGCAAGACAACCCCAAACCATAGCACTGCCACCTCTGTGTTTGACCGACGGCATTAAGCACACCTTACTTGCTCTTCCCCTGGTCGTTAACGAAGCGACGGGGAGATCCCCGTCGCGTACCCAATAACTAAAATTTGGACTCGTCGGTCCATAATAGTCCATTTCAATCATCCAATGATCAGTTTGCATGCTCTTTTGCCCATGCTAATCGTTCCTTTTTATGCACGCGTTTTAAAAACGTTCTTTTTGCGACCGATGCATCCCTTTAAACCCATTGCCAATAATCGCCTCTTGACGGTGGTAACAGAAACATTTGGTCGCCTTTGTGTATTAATACACGTCACGATATCCGGTACCGTTAGATGTCGATCTCGTTTTGACGTCGTTACTGTAAATCCATCTTCAGCGTCACCCGAGGTCGCCCACTTCGTCTTCCATCAAGATTTAGTCCTGTCCGGGGTCTGTTCGGCTAAACGCTCAACGTCGTTCGCGGTCGTAGTTCGTGACTCCTCCGCAAGAGCGGTACTATACAATATATATTACGTGTAAACAAAGAAAACTCTTTTTGGTTAGGGTGTTTTGTTTTTATCCTATTGCGTTTGCAAATTTTAGTTATCTTCTTCAAGTACACAGAAATATGGTATATACATACGCGTTGTGTCAAGTCTTGCCGAGAAAGGGGCAAAACTGTGAAGTTTCATCGCATCCTCACAGCAGATTCTGAGGTTAGCAGTAAATATTCTTTAATATAAATTTTTCTCATTGATTATCTACTTTTCTCCTTTAGCTATGTCAAATCTGGCTCTCAAGAATTGGTAATGACGATTTATTTAAGGATGATGCTAAAACATTGGGTAACTCCGAATTTGTTACAAGCGTTTCGATGACATGTGTAATATCGAAACAAGGAACTAAAAAACAATCTGCATTATAGGTTCGAACATTGGAACTGTTTGTCATTTGCTAAAAGTTAAACATAATTTAAAACAATATGCGGTGGAGAATATTCATTATTTACTCTAGAGCAAATCACACAATTTAAAAGACATTACTATTGAAACGTGCATTATTTTTTTATATTCATACGTACATTTGCAATATTAACAAATTTTAAAGATCCGGTTACAAAATTGGTTTACTCTAAATTACACGAAATATGCCACACTTAAAACGGCAATAGGAAAAAAGGTTTACCATAATGTATATATATTCATGTACTCCAAATCAATCGATGTCATATATTAAATCGTATTTATATATGTCGTATAGTAGACGTTTTCTAAATAATACGTTTGTTTTAAAAACTGATCTTTATTCACGATGTTTTCCCGCATATATTAGATAATACTAACTGATTTTGTATGTTTTGTATTTAATACAGGATAGCTTTTGTACTTGTACTGAAAGGCAACAGCTACTCCTGTATTGTACTAATAAAAAATAACAAAAAATGAAACATTTAAATCGGCATTTTGAATTCCCGCTCTTTAGTAGTTCGTGACCCCAACGCGTTGTCGCATGTGCAATAAAGAACGTAAACATATACGACGGGAGGCCCAGAAGGTCGTGGAATGAAAGGGTTTTAAATTAAATAAAACAATAAATCTATTTTTCCTTTTCAATATAATCACCCTTAAACACAATACATTTATTAGATCTATGAATTAATTTTTCTAAACTATTATAAAAATATTTTTTATCTTTCGCCTCAAAATGGGCCAAAGTTGCCTCCTTTACCTCATTGTCGCCAGAAAACTTTCTTCCACGTATGTCTTTTTTTAAATTGGGGAACAAATAAAAATCACTAGGTGCCAGGTCTGGACTGTGGCATGGAATATTGATTGAAAGCCATGCTTGTGCAGAGCAGCCATTGCAACGTTGCTCTTGTGAACCAGCGCATTGTCTTGCAAGAGCAATACACTACACCGTTGGTCAATTTTCCTCGACCTTTTTCCTTGATATTCTCCGGTTATGCTTCAACAGTAGCCATCAACTTTCCAGCCGATTCTGACACTTTGGATTTCTTTGGCGGTGGTGTCCCCTCTTTATGCCATTACATTGTGTTTGGACTCAGGCTCAAAGTGTTGAACCCATGTTTCATCTCCGGTAACAACCCGCTCCAAAATCTGTGCAGGTTTGTCTCCACACAGCTCCAAAAATTGTGTGGACGCACAGACGCGCTGCTGTTTCTGCAGCGGCGTGAGCATTCTCGGTACCCATCTTGCACTGACTTTTGTCATACCCACCTGGTCATGTAGGATACGCAAAATGGTGGTATCTGATACTCCAACTAATGCAGATAATTGTTTTTTTCTTCAAACCGGCATCTTGCAGTAGAAATTTTTGCACTTTTTCGACGATGTCTGATGTGGTGGCCTCAACTGGCCGTCCTGACCGGGGGTCGTCTTCAATCTACTCCCGACCATGTTTAAAAAGACCATGCCACTTATAAATCATTGATTTACTAGGGCACTGTTCCCAATAAACGGTTTCTATTTCATTCAATATGGTTTGAGCGTTCTTTCCTTGCATTGTAAGGAACTTTATCACAGCACGGTGTTCAATTTCTTCCGGATTGACTTGTTTAGCAGGTAACTATTCGTAAACGACTGACGCTATAGGGCTGCAACTTAACTTATATACTAATTATGAGTCGCCAATCAGAATGACACCTAGCGAGCGCCTCTATCCCCACTCCATCCCCTCCATTCCACGAACTTCTGGACCTACCCTCGTATTTGCTCCTTCCCATCTATATTATATGTTGGGTATGGTCCTGTCGCTCTTCTTCGGGCCAATGTGTAATGCGGTGCGTAACCATACAGCAATTTCTTTCTCCATATATCGTTCGCCGCGAGGAGTACAAATATTACATATATCGTTGTCCTACAGTCAACTGTCTGCGTTTTAGCATTTTTTCTCTCAGTTATTTACCAAATTGTTACAATTGCACACTGATTTCAAGAAATTAATTCCGCACAAGAAAGTGATATGACACAAAGAACTAATACCTTTAGCACATACACTAGACGATTGTATAGTAGTATTAAACCGTTTGATCAAAAGTAATTACTGCACCCATCTCCCTCAAACAAAAGTCCTATTTTCGGAAAAGAACAATAAAATATATTCGGGTGAAATTTATACCTAAGTGTTTGGACTTTATAGAATACGAGCAACAATTTTATATTTTCATACAATAATTTATAATAGGGATTAACGATTTCACGATATGCATAGCAGTTGTACGACTTTAAAGTAATTTCACCTCGGTTCTAAATTTATGTGCGTCAAATTTTGGTCAAATAAGAAGACATCCCATTTATTTTAGTACGAAATACTGTGTGATGGAACTGTTTTGCTGTGTAGTAGATATGTAGACAACCAATTTGGAAGAATTAAGCAGCATATCACATAAGAATACCTAATTAGTTACTTATGTGTACCGTCTGATTCGGCTTTTGATATAACTATAAATAGTCGTGGGTAAATTTATTTCTCATACCCTCAAAGGGTATACTTTCTGGAGTTTATGGGTAAGCTATTCACGTATTGTCTTTTTGTGCGGAGAGTATGTGTTCTGTTTCCGTTTCCGAATTCGCCTTGATGTTTTCTATGAAGCATTGACGCGTGTATACGACTAAACACCAGGCAACATAGATGGAAGTTTCGTATACGCAGTCGTAACACAACAGCAAACATCCTCGCAAATATACACAAATAAACAATAAAATAATCTAAAAGTAAAGCAGTACATACATAGGAAGCAAACAAACGCTCAAGAATGGTTGCGCGCACTTTTCTAGTTGCGCGAAAGAGTGAGGAATTGTTCGTGATCTGAATCCGCCGCCGGAGTTCCGAATTTCTTTTCTTTTTGGCCTCCGGGCTTTCCTCGTTCGTTCATTCGTTCGTTCGCCCGTTTCGTTCTTCTTCTTTTACTTTCCCCTCATCCGGCTTCGGGTCTCGGTAGTTCGCAAACGTGCCTCGGATGTCTGATTTTTCGTCGGGGAAGTAAAGCCGTGCCTTCATTCCGGCTACCGTATCCGTATACGTTTTACGTCGTCAGTTCCGACAATGAACTAGACGAGATGTCGTCGTTATCGAATTTAACGCGTCGTGTATTCGTAGCGGACGTGTGTCCGAATTGCATATACTAGGGTCTGTCAGCGGATTTAGCGGATTTACCTAGCTCTAACCGTCGGCCAACTACAACATCAGTAATCGTAGCGGTAATGTTTGACCATGGGAAAGTCTGGCGAAAGATATGGATATTCCCTTCAACTCTATACGTGTATTCCTAAACACCAACATGCCAGTAATTGCATATTCAGGGATTTTACGCATCCTGAGTCGTATCAAAAGCTAGAGAAAGTAAAGATTAGTAGATACATATACGAGGATTGTGGAAGTTTTGCGTTATACTGTCTCTGTCCAATTTATTAGGGCCACTTGTTAAAATAGCAATTTTGTTAAAATATAACACATGGGCTGAAAAGTCCTGGACCTAACAAAGAAAACACGGTTTTTTTGGTTCAAAATTAGCTTTATTCATCAACGTAATCTCCATCAAGAGCAACGCAATCATTCCAACGCCGCTCTAACATTTCAATACCACTTTTGTAGAACGATTTATCTTTTGCCTCAAAATAGGCCTCAGTTTCAGCGGTAACCTCTTCATTCGTGCGAAATTTCTTACCGGCGAGCATTTTTTTGAGGTCTGCGAACAGCCAGTAGTCGCTGAGAGCCAAATCTGGCGAATACGGTGGATGTAGGAGCAATTCGAAGTTCAATTCATGTAGTTTTGCCATTGTTTTGATTGACTTGTGACACGGTGCGTTGTCTTGATGAAACAAAATTTTTTTCTTTGCCATATGCGGTCGTTTCTTTGCAATTTCGGCCTTCAAGCGCTCCAATAACGCTATATAATATTCACTGTTGATGGTATTTCCTTTCTCAAGATAGTCGATGAATAGTACACCACGCACATCCCAAAATACCGAGGCCATAACCTTTCCAGTCGATTTTTGAGCGTTCGGGCGCTTTGTACGAGGTTCACCAGTTGCTGTCCACTCAGATGACGATCGTTTTGATTCCGGAGTAAAGTGATGGATCCATGTTTCATCCATTGTCACATATCTACACAAAAATTCCGATTTGTTACGTTTAAACATGGCCAAACACTGCTCAGAATCATCAACACGTTCTTGTTTTTGGTCAACAGTGAGCAAACGCGGCACCCACTTTGAACAGAGCCTTCTCGTAGTCAAATGCTCATGCAATATAAAGCCAATACGTTCTTTTGATATCTTCACGATGTCAGCTAACTCACGCAACTTCACTTTTCGATCATTCAAAACGATTTTGTGGATTTTTTTGATGTTTTCTGGTGTTACGGCTCATTTGGACGTCCACTGCGTTCTGCATCATCGGTGTCTCTACGACCACGTTTGAGGTCAGCAAACCGACGTTTTATTGTTGTTTCTGATGGAGCGCAGTCCCCATAACACTTTCCAAGCCATTACTTCGCTTGAACGGTATTTTTTCCCATCAAGAAGCAGTGTAAAATTAAAACACGAAATTGATTTTGATCCATTGTTTTGAAAATAACAAAAGTGGCGTGACTCTTAGCACAATGACTCACAAACTAATGAATACAATATCATGAAATTTTAACAGCTGCCTTTTGGAGGTTAGTACTAACTGAGAGAAAGGTGGCTGCAATAAAACTAGCGTTATATATGTGTTAGACCCGGGACTTTTCAGCCCATGTGTTACATACAGGAACAAAAGACATACTAGGAATATGGAAAGAATACTATGAAGACAAATTTAACGCAATAAATATAGAACAAAGATTAAGCAGAGAAGAATTTAACCAACAAAAATAAATAACAGAAGAAGAAGTAGGAGCAACCATATAGAGAATGAGGATAGAAAAAGCATGCGGAGATGATGGCATATTAGCAGAAATGATCAAATGGCTAGGACAGGAAGATACAGATGGATATGGGAGATGTTAAACGCAATGTAGAAAGAACAAAAAATTACCAATATGTTTAGCATAAACAAGGTACAAACTATACACAAAAATACTGTAAAGACTGTAGGACAAAGACTAGAGGAGAAACAGGCAGCTTTCAGGTCAGAGGGAGAAACGAATGACAATATCTATATAATGAAGAACTTAACGAGACAGTAAAATTCATGATACAAATTGCAAGGCAAAAATTAGAAGAATTCCAAATGAAAAGAGGGAATAAAACAAGATATCTGAGTCCACTATTATTCGTACTAATGATGGACAGAGTAGTCTAACGAATCAAAGCACAAACCGAACAACACAGCACAATAGTGGGGTGCAGAGATCTAGAGTCTGTAAGAGTGAGTAGCTTACTATGTGCAGATGATGTGGCCCTGATTGCATACTCTGAAAATAAAATGCAAAAGCTGATAAACATCTGGACGTGAAGATGGAAGTAAACTCGAATAAAACTAAGGTAATAATCGCAAACGAAAATCGAGTCAATACAGTCAACAAACAGATTAAATGTAGAGGCAATACATTGGAGAGCGTCACCACATATGACTATTTGAGAAACATACTGACAGATAACGGAAAAATTGATAAATAGTTAAGGAACAGAGCGAACAAATCAACTCTTTAAATAAGACAACTTTAGGAAACATATATGTTGATGTGTAGGAACCGATAGAAATAAAATAACAGGCGCAAAGAGAAGATTTGAAGTAGCTATCGCATTTCCCTTAAAAAGAAATTTAGCTTAAAGATTAATTCATCAAGTCCTTCCTAACTGTAAAATATAAGGAAGGCAGTAACCATCAAAAATGCTTAAGTAAGGACTTCCCTCTACCCATGTAACAAGCGGTTATTAAAATTTTATTCTAAAATTAAAACGGGCAGTAAAACTCCAGCTCTCATTAATTTCACTCCACTTGTCAGATATAAGTTCATCGTAAAATAAAAGGAAAGGAAGCGAAAGAAATGCTGAAGCACCCTTTTTTTCTCTCGTCCGTTCGTTACACAATTCAGCGATTGAAACTAATTAATTGCTGCAGTTGCAATATTGGGACAAATGATTTCGCGAACGTACGAAGGGAGCAGACACCTCGCAAAATTCAATTATTTCGTAGGATTCCGTCTAGGCACGTTCTACTTTAAAGTTTGCGGAAATAATAAGGATAAAGTTATGCTATAAATACTGGCGATTTTAAATTTTCTCTCTTGAAAACGAGAAGCGGAAGTTTGTGTCGCGAAGATGATACGATCGTTATACGCGATTTTTTACTGCTCCGTTATTAAGTACGGCCGTAATTTTCTATTTAATGAAGATATAACACGCTAACTAGTAATTAAATATACTTGCTAATACGGTACAATGGGCACTTACATCTAATTATATAGCTTGAGAATATATATTAGTAGTTAGGCAATCGAGGTTTTTGTGAACTGTTTTCTAAGGAACTATTCATATTGGAGTAATTAGAATCAAACAAATGCTCTAAATTTGCGATTTGAAACTTATGAAAAATGTAAGCATATTGATGGCTATTTAAACTAATGCAATGAGTCCTGGATACAATAGACACTGTTAGAGACAGAATATTGTCTTACATGTTATTGAATTTTTTAGTTGTACCATTTTTATATTGAACGCGGAAATGGAAAATATACATCGTAGATCTGTACAGTGGATAACTCAGGTGTGAATAAAACTATTAAACTGTGGTTGGTTGAAATACTACAAACAGAACATGTTGCCTCGTAAGCAATACATAAAAGTTCTGGGTCATTAGAATTATAAAAAGTGATCTTTCAGAAGGTACATGTTTGAAAAAAGCCTTTAAGCAGACTATTGTACATTATCATCCACTAATGTGGATGCTGGAAGGCAGGTAGATATTGTGTACACTGATCTAACAAAAGCTTTTGATCAAATCTACCACACCTTGCTTATTAATAAATTGGACAATATTGGATTTTCGTCTTCGCTTTTATCTTTATTCCAATCATACCTTCTAAATAGAAAGCAATTTGTGACATATCTAGGATTCGAGATTAATCATTTCACGCCAGCTTCAGGAGTTCCTCAGGGAAGTCACTTGGGTCCACTTTTGTTCCTCATATATATAAATGATTTGTGTTATCAATTGAGCTGTTCAAAGTTGTTATACGCAGATGAGTTAAAATTATATACAACAATTAGTAATTTCCAGGATTGCAATTATTTGCAAAGCCAACTTAATACGTCCGCACGTGGTATACCAACAATAAGTTAACAGTTAATGTGAACAAATACGGAATTGTCACCTACACTCGTAAGACGACGTCAATTATCTATACCTCTCATTTGGCTGAATTTCCTTTACCTAGCGAGAGCTCTATTAGAGACATAGCAGAACTCTTTTTCTTTCTTAACCACTGGTGATTCCTTCTTTATCTATAAGTTAAATTAAAGCGATTTGGCTGTAAATGACGATTGCAAGGACTGTGTGGATGTACAATTCACAGGTATAGCAGTAAACTCCACTCACACAAATTAATTAATTATGCGGAACGAAGCGTTTCGAAAGCACGTGGGTTCTCATTGTCAACCGTGTTACCGACTGAAAGTAAAAACTGTATCATACATGCAAATTATTTTCTAAGCAGGCTCTAAAATTTCTAAAACATATGACTATTTACAATCTACTCGGTGGTCTAATACCTGTTTCGGGAAAGGATGGACCGAAAGCGAACCGTATCTTTAACAGGGCCTATGGTAATAAATCCATCAAACTCGAGTGTGCAATTGGGGGTTGTTCTCTGTTCAATAAGTTTCCGTTCTTTTTCATACATATCGTTTCGTACGCGTCTAATTCTCTATACAAGTTCACGTTTTTAAGTAGTGTCAGATTTTTTAAATCAATCTTATGTCCGGATTTTACGATACGCTCTGCTACGCTTGATAGATCTGGTTTGTCGAAACGATATTGTATGATATGTTCTTCGAACCTCGTTTCGATACTCCTTTTTGTTTGTCCAATATAAACTTTCTCACAATCATTGCATGCGATTTGGTATATTTCAGACCTTTTTATCATCTCCGGTTTATCTTTGGGATTCCCTAAGAGATTCTTTAAGTTGTTTTTTGACACAAAAGACACGTTCATAGATTCATAGATAGTCATAGTACGATATAGTTAGTTATAAGTTTATAGTACTTTGATCTACCTTTTTTTTTCTTGTTAGTTTTATGTGTTCATGAAATATCAGTATAAATAGCAATTTGTTCATACGGTATTCGGAGCTATAGGTTCAAATCCTACCGGGAGCTGCGGAATTTTTAATTTCTTAAACTAATTAAAATTAATATTTGACGATGGTAATACTAAGGAAAAGTAGTTTATCATTTAAAAACCAATGAAGATACTTTAAATTGCCCTAAAGCTTTCGTGGATCAAATACGAACTATAATTCTTCCGGTTATTGATCCACTTAGACAGATAGTTCTCAATAGAACCTTGATAGCTCGACGTTTCGGTGAAGGTCCCTTATCTTGTTCTAGAACGAATCGTGACAGAAGATATATATCATCACACATACATTTTCCTATGTCTAACTTTAAAAAGATAATTGTCAATTCAAACCACTTACCATATGTACCAGTGAAGAATTTACCTATAGCTTAATGACTAAATTGCTTTGGAAAGAATATTACAACCACAGATTAAATGCCATGGCGAGAAAAAAAACATTCTGCTAAATACATTTTATTGAAAGGCAAATAACCAATTTAAATAATAAATAAAGTCCGACAAAGATGAAAAAGTGGCAATGATAATATGGTACCAGAAGAATAATAGTTTGAGGACAGTTAAAGACATGTTTTCAATTAATTATGCAGACAGGCTTATATCTTGCGAGAAAATGATTTTAAACATTTTTAACAAATTCAAAGAAGATGGTTGTCTTCTAAATTCCCATAAAATAAAATAAAACCAATCACGTTTTAACAGAAGCCATCAAGTTGAATATCGTGTGTTATGAAGAATAACGGTCTGTAGGATTGCTTTTAGCTGTAGCCAGGCATTTTGGAGTATCGTACAGGTCGGTGTTCAGAATCTTGAAAGAATTTAGGTATAAGCAACGCAAGATGTCAAACCATCAAGAGCCTTCCGAGGAAGACAAAGTAAAGTGAACTGATTTTTGCGAAATGATATGTTTTAAATTTTAGATGAAATAATTTTTACTGAAGAAGTTACATTAATTGTAAGTGCTGAAGTCAGCTCTCAGAACTTCCGATTAGTACCCTACATTTATCCATTGAAAAATACAAAATTTCCTTTCCATTAATCCGTTAGATATTGGTCCAGCATAAATCCTCATGCTTAAAACCTGACTCAAATACAGTACCCTCAAAAAACCAATGTCTGAATTGGAATAATAAGCGATAAACTTATTTGCTCGTTTTTCTATTGACAGTAACCTCACTGTAGCAAAATATCTGAATCTGTTGCGAAACCACATCATACCATCAATTGAGATACTGAATATAGATGATACTTGCTTCCGAATGGATGGTGCTGGATAACCTGCCAATCCAGCACCATCCATGACCCCGTATCAGAGCTCCCAAGATTAGCCGATTTTTCTCCAAATGATTTCTTTCTTTGGAGTTGCCTGAAAAGTAAAATTTGTAACGTGCAAATACGTAACTTGGACGAAAACTGAAAGACCGTATAAGTACTGCACGTGATAGAATAAACCAAGAAATTATTCAGAACACACTTGCGTTGCTTCGAAACCATGCTATAAAATTGAATTTAATTTTTGTTATATTGTTTTGTTTGTATTAATTAATCGTTAAACTAAAATAATGTCTTCATCAGATTTGCAGGATAGTTGTTATATTTGCATTAGGAGAGAGCTGTGGTAGCACTGGTAGCTAGTTTTGTTAAGAACTCAGGGTTCTCACTCGTTGAATATGAGTGTATGACTGGTTGCCTACTATTCTGCCGACTCAGTGACAATTATCTTTTTAAAGTTACACATAACAATAAACAATAGAATCAGGTGTATATAGAAATAGCGGATAAAATACCTATGAAATACAAATAACTTTTGCTTCGGATACATTTTCTTCCTAAAGACATTGAAAAGATTCTTTTCAGCTACTCCCTATACATCTAAACTTATTTCCCAAATCCATTTACAGACCATCAAAATGAATTTCCATCGGATAACCTACATTAAACACTAATCCGGACAACTTCCAACTTCAATGTTCGCCAAACCCTAATACTTAAACATTAATACCCTGTTTCTAGGTAGCCTGGGTCAGGGTGGACACGCAGACCATCCTCTCCATACATCACAACATCATCACGCAAAATCCCAGGATATCGCTCAGCTACAACGATCACCGCTCTTGGTATTTGCATATTAAAAATGTTCAAGAGTCGGACCGTGGCTGGTACATGTGTCAAGTTAACACGGATCCCATGAGAAGCAGACAAGGATATCTACAAGTAGTCGGTATGTTAAATTTCCGATTAATTTGGACGCGCGTTATTCGGTCGTGCACGGAAATATATAACTTTAACGTTATAAATGCGGAAACGCTCTTGCGCGAGTCCATACATCGCAGAATGTATTTAAATATATGTAATCGCGCGTTATTATTTTTGGAAATTTGAAAGTAATTTGCTCGAGGATGGGTTTAGGTATACATCGTAGCTTTTTGTTAGCGGGATATTGGGAACGTGTGGTGTAGGTAGGAAATCCCTCCTAAATATACGATACCGTTTTATCTAAAGTTTCACGGTAGCTCTCTATAATGCTAAAATTATTTTAGATCATTAGGTATGCTTTCGAGAAATTTAAACTAACTTTATTGCTAGAAAAGCAGTGCCTGCAGAATTAATATACAGCTTACGAATTTTGCATCATTTTGTCTATTTTTACTGTAACTGTAATGTAGTTTAATAATAATAACAATTATAATAGTTCCTATTTTGTAACTATACAAAAATTCAATGGACTGGTAATCCGTGATAAACACAATTTAATAATAACACAGATATACACTAGGGTGACAGAATAAAATAGACACCAGGTAAAGCGATATAAATATGTAAACAGCTAAATTCTAAGAACGAATTAAGAACTTTCTCTTGTCATTAGGGTAGGGGTAGATGTATCGGAAGAAATTCGTCATAGTTTAGTATCGTTACAACTATGCCCCGCTTACAAGGCTCGAGTGATATTAGCGACTTCACCCGGGGTCGCATCGTTGGCCAGAGTGAACGCGGCGCTTCGCAACGTGAAATAAGTCAATTTTTAAATATTCCGTTGTCCATAGTTAACCGTGTGATTACACAATTTAAACTCAAGGAAAAAACAACAGTGGAGCCGAGACCAGGTCGCGCCGGACCTTCTGAAAGAAGTAAAAGGGTGCTTGTGCGCGAAGTGTTAAGAGAACCGCGAAAAAGTACAGCTGAGCTTGCGACAACTTCACAGATAAGTCAGCGCACCGTTCTGCGATACCTCCACAGTGTGGGGATGTATAAAAGAGTGGTAAAGAAAAAACCTCTCCTTACGGCGTTTCAAAAACGGCGCCGAATGACTTGGGCAATCGAAATGCGAACGAAGTCCGAAGAGTTTTGGCGGTCTGTCATTTTTCAGACGGAAGCAGATACTGCCAATTCAGTAATAGTGGTCGTACGTGGGTATGGGGACGTTCGTCACGGCAACTGGACGACAAATTTTTGCATCAGACGGTGAAATACGGCGGTGTGAACATCAGTGTGTGAGGCGCGATATGGTATGGTGGAAGATCGCAATTAGTAATCTGCGACGGAAATATAAATGCCGCAAAATATATCCAAATATTAACAGAAGGACTACTACCGATATTCGACAACGCCATTTTATCTAAAGAAGACGCCACTTTTATGGAGGATGGTGCACCCTGCCACAAAGCAAGAACAACAACCACATGGCAAGAGGAACAGGGGATTCGGATTTTACCATGGCCAGGCCAATCACCAGACATTAATCCGGTAGAGAATGTTTGGCACATAATCCAGGCGAATATGGCGAAACGACCCCGAAAAGTCAGCAATAAGGAAGAACACGTGGCAGCTGTTACAGAAGAATGGGTAAATATTCCAGAAGACACCATTAATCATTTAATAGATTCACGCAAGTAAAGGTGAATCGAGTCTAATTTAAAAATTTTAAAATATTTTGTATATATAACGAGAATAGAATATTTTTTTAAATTAGTAGGTGTCTATTTTATTCTGTCACGCTAATGTACCTGTGTTTTCAACAGGCTTACAGCCATTTCTAGGAAATACATAATATACAACAGTAATAGGAATAAAAGTTTGCTAGATATTCAATAGCGATACCATGGACTGTGTGTTTGTATAATTCACAGGTGTAGGAGTAAGCTTCACTCCACACACATTAATTAATTCTGCTAGTTCTACTAGAAAATCTTGTATGTTCCCTTTATTGGTATCAAACACCTTGTGTTACCCTGAACGACATTCAGTCGGTAACACGGTTGACAATGAGAGTCCACGCGCTCTCGAATCGCTGCGTTCCGAATAACTAATTAATGTGTGTGGAGTGGCGTTTACTGCTATACCTGTGAATGCTAGATATAAGTTAAAAATAAAATAAGAATAAGTGTAACAATTTGGTTTGTCCAAGATAACTATTTTGTTTTCTTTATCAGCTTTTATCCATTACCCATTATCTTTGTTCATTGTAAGTTAAAGTGGCATTATAAGAAAATCATCTCGAGCACTAAGACGTTAGCTTTACTTATACATATGTAAACGATGATCAAATGATAACTTGTGAAATGCATCTAAGTTCCGGTTGTTAGCATCTATTGCTTTTTGGGTAATCATTAATAGGAAACGAGAATAACAACTGAGTGTCATTCGGACAGGACTGTATATTGCAGATTTGCACAGAGTTTAAGATATAATTTATATAAATTACGAAAAAGGGTGGTCCTAGAATAGAGACTTATTATTGTCGTAACAAACTACCTGCGTCCTTCCTGTTAAGAATGAACTCAAAGGTAATTGTGACTCTTCAGAATACCCATAATAATTGCACTTAGCAATAAGAAATTCGTGGCACACTGTAGTCAGGTAATATTAGTATACTGCGTAGACCTTTGTCCATGTGTGTGTATTGTATACATTTTCGTATTGTCACAAAAAGATTACCGCATAAAAGTTTAGGTTAAATGTAACACCCTGTATACTGCAGTTTTCTTTACTAGTAAGACTTTTGTTCCATTTAATCAAGTTTCTAGTTTTTACTGTTGCTAAAATTACCATCTTTATGCATCTTTATTTTGTACACATTTATAAAACGGATAGAAAGTGCTGATATATCTTCGAGATATTTTAAAAGATAAAAAACTGAAGAACAATTTACCATTTTTCTCAATAATTTAAAGTACTAAAGAATGAAAAAATCCTTTGCTCTTACGTCTATTTTAGAGGTCGTTGTTTTAGGGTAAAAAATAGCGACATAGTATTATGGAATTTATAGAAATCGATTCTACGGAATAGTTTCGATTTAGAAATATACCATTTGGGGTTCAAACAAATAGTGAAGTGTTGAATTTTGACCTTCTATTTTTTTTGAAATTTCGTTGGATTATTGTCAGATTAAGTTGGTTAGCAAATGGAAGCAATTCATTGGGATGGTGGAAATATAATTTCCTTTTTTCAGGATTTAAAGTACTAGAGGATAAAGAAATGTTTTGTTTGTACATCCGTTTTCGGGGATCGTTATTTTATATCAACCAATATAGAGATAAAATTATGTAATTTACAGAAATCGATTCTATGGAATAGTTTCTATTTAGAAATATATCATTTGAGCTTCAAGCAAATACCGAAGTGTCGAATTTTGACTTTTAATTGCTTTTTCTTTTCAAAATTCACTGAATTATCATCAAATTGAGTTGGTTAGGAAGTGAATTCGATAGGATTTTGAAAATACAATCTTTTTCTTTACGGTTTAAGGTACAAAAGGATGAAAAAAATTCTTTTACATCCGTTTTCGAGGGTCAAAAACAATGAAATATTATTATAAAATTTGCAGAAATCGATTCTATCGAATAGTTTCTATTTGGAAATACATATGTATATTATTTGGAGTGTCGAATTTTGACTTTCTATTGAATTTGTTTAAAATTTCGTTGTATTATTGTTAAATTAAGTTGGTTAGCAAATGCAAAGAATCAAAATATATTCGTTGAAATGGTGGAAATACAACTTTCTTTTTTATGATTTAAAGTACTAGAGGATAATAAAATCCGTTGCTCTTACATCCGTTTTCGGGGGTCGTGTGTCCATGTACAAAACATTAGCACTTACCACTAAAACATGTTCTAGAATAACAAGAACAGCCTCTCAGCTTACAAGGAGTTCCGACTGTCAAATTCAGATTTTTAGTGGTCCTAAAATAGGAGCTTGGGGAACACCTAATAGTACATTCAAAATTCTCGACCTATTATTGTCGTAACAAATTGTCTGCGTTCTTCCTCATAAGGATGAAAGCAAAAATAACTGTGATCGCTATAGCCTATAATAATTGCGCTTAGAAATAAGCAAATCATGGCACACCGTGTGAAAAACTTTAGAATACTCAAGCAATATTCAATACCATGAATGTTACATACATATATTACAAGATATAAGGCAATAAATTAATCCAAAACACTACCCAAAAGCAGCTTGCTTCCTTTCAAAAAAGAAAAAGAACTCCACTCCCTCATTGTATAACGAAGGACCTCGCGATTCGCGAAAGGATACAATGAAGCTCATATTTCAATTATTCATAATTGCCAGTCAGCGGCAA
This sequence comes from Trypoxylus dichotomus, assembly GCA_023509865.1. NCBI lineage: Eukaryota > Metazoa > Arthropoda > Insecta > Coleoptera > Scarabaeidae > Trypoxylus > Trypoxylus dichotomus. Next base: position 46,900,997 of record CM042081.1, read on the forward strand.
TACAATAACGAGCGTAGCAAACGCTAACGGAACCAATAGCGATCGTACACAGCGAGGCAAATAGTCTGATTAAAGTTCCTTTGTTAAATTTCAGTTCCGCCGAGTATCGTGGATCGCGAAACCAGTTCAGATATGGTCGTCCTGGAATCTACTAATGTTAGTTTGACCTGCAAAGCGAAGGGTTATCCGGAGCCGTACGTTATGTGGCGCAGAGAAGACGGGGAGAACTATCGCTATAACGGCGAAAACGGTAAGATAACAAAAGTTTCGTCAAGGACTACGGAGCTTCGGCTAACATCTGCACGCTATTAATTTCGTTTTCCGTGCGGTTTAGTTAGCGATTTGGAATTTTATTACCTCCCTTGCCGAATGAAAGACTAATTTCGTACTTGATGATTTCGTAATTGAAATTACTTTACAGCGATGTGTCGGGATAACGGATGGTTAAACTTTTGCGAGTAAAAGATGATGTCTTAAGTGGTCTATTTTCGAACTGATTTACGTGCTTTTATTTCTGAATTGGGCTAAATATGTAGATCAGTAGGTTACAGAAAGTTTTTGTGTATTTTAACAATGACTGCGCCTTATGACAAGGTTTAAACTACCGACGTGTGTATTAGCATTGTCTCTCGTCCTTTCACATCTGATACCGAAGCCTTTGAAGCAGTATTCAACTTTGAAAGTTTCATCTGCTCACTTGAATAACGCCCAACAATTTTTTTTTTGTCGTGGTGCCTGTAAAATGCTAACTGATTTAGAGTGTTTCTGATGTGCTGGCTCCAAAAATAACTGACATTTCTTCCTAGCAGCTCTAGTTTTTGAGATACACCACGATGAAATTTATTACTCATACGGAGAAATAGCATAATCCAACTAATTAACTAAATATTTAGGAGACTTAAATTGTTTTTATCTGGAATTACAATTATTATATGATTATAACTCTCATTATTCCCCATTTCTTGAAAAAATCTGCCTGTCGAATCCAACCCAACCCTAATCCCCAGTACTCTGTCTACATCACACAGTTCAGTTTAGTATTGGGCTTTCGTGTGGTAACTCTCTCAGTGTGTACTGTACATTTGCTTTAAATTGTTGCATGAATATTAAAAATTCGAATGACAGCAATGGCTTCTACAAGCAGACGGAATTGTGTAAGCCATCCAGATGTTTTTATTTGTCGTATTTTAGCATCCAGTTATGATACCAGGATAACTCTTGGACACCATATTTTGTATACAAAACATACACAAAACATTCGCGATTGTAGACAAACGGAAAGACAGAGAGTTTAAAATTTCCTTCATTTAACATTCGAAAGAAGAATTAAACATTTCAATTTCGCCTTTTTAGTAGAGAGTCCACATAATTGTCAACAAACCACTTTTGACAGCGGAAGGCATAGGACTTTTTGGCATTAATATTTTATAAACCTGGTTCGCTTTTTTACTTTATCAGGGCACACATGGTTTACGCCTCTTGTCTATGTTCCGAATTCCGAAAGCATTTACATTATTCTGCAGAACCTCTACCTGATTGGAAGCCTATTCATAATCTTTTGGGGGTGACGATTTTACTGAGCTTGGTAGAAGTTCTTTTAGTAGCCTCAAGCTTTGATTTTGTTTTTTCTTTCGTAATTAACTCGAGAGTTGACCCATCCCGCATTGAACGTAGAAAGGAATATAAGCAAGATCTGGTATTTCGGTCAACTTTGTAAGGGGAACACAATTTACCATACCATGGACGCCTCTTTTAATTGAGTTGTAGAATGGCTATACAGTAATCTAAGACACATCAAGGTTCTCTCAATTTAGTCGACCACGTTTATAAATTCCAGTGAAGTAAACAATATGAGTAATACCTACATCTTTCACTCGTCTGAATTGGGGTTGGGCTCTTATTTACTTCCAGAGAGTTTAAATTTCCTAGAACCAACAATTTCAAGAGAAGTCATCATAAGCCGTCACGCGGATGTAATCATTCACAATAGTTCGAGTCACCCAGTTAAACAAAAATTGGCTTCATCGCATTGCATGATCCACAAATTAACTCCATTACCACTAAACAAAGAAATGTTTCGTAAAGAATTTAGTATTATTAAACAAATAGTAGTGAATAATGGATATAGTGCCAAATTAATAGGTCAAATGTTAAAGAAAAAGAATTATAAAAAAGTAATTGAAAAAGTTTGGATGGTATTAACTTAGGCAGGACGAATTATTGACAAAATAGGCAGTACTAACTAAATCAAATTTAAAGATAGCCTTCAAAACCAATAATTCATTATACCAAAAACAAACGAGAGAAAAAATCAAGAAACTAAAGATTTAAAATTAAACTAAAACTAGTCTCTAGAAATATCATATGGGATAGAAATCATATGGGTACCCCACCTTTATTGGTACCTTTCCTCCAAATGCTGATGTCTTTATGAAATCTTTCCCCCTGTTGCTCACTAACATCACCTAAGTTTTCTGTAAACGATCTGGCTGTGAAGGTAATGAATCTTGGGTCACTTATAGAGATGATATGGGTATCCCATCTTCCTTGGTACCTTTCTTCCATAATGCTGATTTCTTTGTGCAATATTTCCCCCTGTTCCTCTCTAACACCACCTTAGGTTTCCGTAAATTTATTTCGTATGAGTAATAATTTATCATTATGAAAATCAATGGTAGCTTCATAGTAATTAATATCCAACGTAATTTAAATAAATAATTAGTTGCAGTAGCGTTCTTCAACTGCATTCCGGATTTTGGCATTGTCATAGGGTCCCATTATTGTTTACTTTATGTTATTTTATTGGCTCCTAGCGATTTTATTTCTTGTTATTTTCCTACTATAACATACCATTAAGTATACAGTGCTACCGAGTAACATAAACTAAAACCTCCACTTATCTAATCGTTGATACTCATGCAGGAGTTTCCTTGCAACGAAACTACTACATCGAGCACCCTTACTCTTTGTAATATACTATAGTGTAGCTTCCAATCGATAAGCTATCTCATTAATCCTTTTTTCCTACTGCTCGCATACTTCACCGTGCTTTTCTCATTGATGTCAACCTCCAGTTTCGACCCTCGAGAAGTTGCATGTACATCGAGACTTGTTGGTTAACAAGTGATGTACTACGTAACTCGGAAGATGGCGTATAATTGAATAGCGAACGGAAACCTGTGTACTCTACGAATCAATCAATTCGCAGCGTTTTAACTAAAATTGAAGTTAGTCGGTTTGAATGGCATCCGTGCTTTGACGAAGAAATTACGTTACGACTAATTTGCGCGAAGTTTTTGATGATCTGTTTTTCTTGCAGTGAACGTAGTTGATGGAGAGGTTCTGTTCATTACCAAAGTGAGTCGACTGCATATGGCCAATTATTTGTGTATAGCATCGAACGGAGTGCCGCCATCCATTAGCAAACGGGTGCAATTAAAAGTTCAATGTAAGTACATACATATTGTACGAATATGCTGATGGAATTTTCACCTTTTTGTTTATTTGTTAGTTGAATTAAAAACATTCTATGTAGTATATTAAATATCTTGATATATTCTACTTAAAAACTGAATTACGTGTTGCATTGACTTTTTACTATTGAATTTGTGTATTCAATTGAGTTACGATATGTATTATGGTTATCATAACACATGGGCAGATTGCAATCACCTTTCTCTCAGTTAGTACTAATCTTCAAAAGACAGCTGTTAAAATGTCATGATATTCTATTCATTAGTTTGTGAGTTATTGTGCTAAGAGTCACGCTACTCTTGTTATTTTCAAAACAATGGATCAAAAACAATTTCGTCTTTTAATTTTACACTGCTTCTTGATGGGAAAAAAATACCGTTCAAGCGAAGCGATAGCTTGAAAAATGTTATTGGGACTCCGCTACATCAGAAACAACAATAGAACGTTCGTTTGCTGACTTCAAACGTGAAAGTAGAGACACCGATGATGCAGAACGCAGTGGACGGTCCAAATGAGGCGGTAGCACCAGAAAACATAAAAAAAATCCACAAAATCGTTTTGAATGATCGAAAAGTGAAGTTGCGTGAGTTAGCTGACATCGTAAAGATATCAAAAGAACGTATTGGCTTTATATTGCATGAGCATTTGACTATGAGAAATCTCTGTTCAAAGTGGGTGCCGCGTTTGCTCACTGTTGACCAAAAACAAGAACGTGTTGATGATTCTGAGCAGTGTTTGGTCATGTTTAAACGTAACAAGCCGGAATTTTTACGTCGATATGTGACAATGGATGAAACATGGTTCCATCAATTCACTCCGGAATCAAAACGATCGTCATCTGAGTGGACAGCAACTGGTGAACCTCGTCCAAAGCGCCCGAAAGCTACCTATCTATCTTGAGAAAGGAAATACCATCAACAGTGAATATTATATAGCGTTATTGGAGCGTTTGAAGGCCGAAATTGCAAAGAAACGACCGCATATGGCAAAGAAAAAGATTTTGTTTTATCAAGACAACGCACCGTGTCACAAGTCAATCAAAACAATGGCAAAACTACATGAATTGAACTTCGAATTGCTCCCACATCCACCGTATTCGCCAGATTTGGCTCCCAGCGACTACTGGCTGTTCGCAGACCTCAAAAAAATGCTCGCCGGTAAGAAATTTCGCACGAATGAAGAGGTTATCGCTGAAACTGAGGCCTATTTTGAGGCAAAAGATAAATCGTTCTACAAAAGTGGTATTGAAATGTTAGAGCGGCGCTGGAATGATTGCGTTGCTCTTGACGGAGATTACGTTGATGAATAAAGCTAATTTTGAACCAAAAAAAACGTGTTTTCTTTGTTAGGCCCGGGACTTTTCAGCCCATGTGTTAGATATAAATAACTATAGAAATGGATAAGTCGCATTTGCATCTATTTTGCACCCTAACTAAAATAAAGACGAGGGAAATTTAAACGACTACATTAGAATGCTTGACATTATAACATATTTGAAATGAAACTCTTTACTTTACAGTTTTTGTAGAAGTTGCTGACAAAATACTGTAAAGTAAAATCCTCATTGGTTACATTTTGCTACTAATTGACCAATAAGATTTCGTTTGTTATACTTACACGATATTAAACATACAAACTATTAAGACTATGCTCAAACATCAATATCTTAGATAAGGACATATCTGTTTATACTTAGCATCGGTGAAAACAGCCTTAGATATATAATCTGTTATTGACGTATTTAATGTTCTTTACAGTTTATGTTATACCAACTTGTGCTTTTAAATTCTAAATATGTAACACAAAATTCCATATTGGCGAATCTCTGTACATGTATAAGAACATAAGTCAAAGAATACCTTTTTTGCATACATAATTTTATTTTTCCTTTTCTTTTGCTTACTTTTTCCTTTTAATATTGTTTGGCTCTAGACACGTACTTATAGTATACGAGGTGTGTCTCAGAATTAATAAGAATGATCTGTGTTAAAGTGTTTAATTTAATGTATCTGCAATTTCATACTATCTCCTCCAAAGTATGCTCCTTTGAAGTGCACACAGCGTCTCCAACGAGTTTTTCAGTAGCGGAATAAAGCTGCCAGAATTGGAAGGCTATTCAGAATTTGTCGTTTATTGTTTCGTATTGGAAACATTTCAATTTCCGCCAATGAGCTGTGACTGGGGGCATCATCGTGATGCAAAATCCACGAACTGGCATTGTCAGGTCGCACATGCAAAACAATTTTCCGCAAACGTTCAAGGATCTCACGATAAAAGATTTAATACGTTTTGGTTGACATCAAAACACCGCTGCATCAAGATATTGTAGGTGAACAAAGCTTCCATTGTGTCGAAACCATTTCTAAAGCCAGACTGGGTATCCGCTATATCTTCCTCTAGCTTCTTGTAAATCCTACGGTGGATGACTTTGGGAGAGATCTTTAATGTGTGGCTCATTAAGCTGATAATACAGTGAACTTCACATTTCTTTGGCATTTTGCTTCTTAGGAATTGTAACCAAATTTGATTGAAGCGATTCTTTTAATATTATTCCTGTTTCATAGGTCTTATTAAATAGGGAAGTCACAACATCTAAATGCTGTTCTTCAACCAACTTAAGTACATGTGCTCGTCAGAGCCAGGGGGTTCCTCATCCTCGACTGATTTTAATGCTGCTTATACCTCTTCTTTTAATATAGATTCTTCAGTTACGTTGTTGGTGTTGGCAATTATTTCTATTTCTGGATTCATGGAAAGGCGTTTGATATAATTTTCCCATATAACAAATTCACAATTAATATCCAGCACAATGTTTCCTTCTTCATTTGTTAAAATATATGATTTCTATTTCCGGGCAGTTCCAATACACTCTTTGATTCTTTTATGCAAACTATAGGACTCATGCAATCTCTGCAGATTCTCTATCTCGGTACATTTCTCGATTATCCACTCGTCCTTAGCTTGACTACATTTATATTTTATGCCCTACTGTACTTCATTATATTTCTGTCTGTCACTTTTTCAAGTTTCTTCTTTCTTCCATAAGAACTAATATCTCATCCGTCATCCAGTCATAATGATATCTTCTTTTCTTAGATTTTAGATGTTTCCCATGAGGTTCCATAATAGCTGATTTTAAACCTTGCCCCGTGTCTTCAGATTGACTTTGAGTTGCTGTAGTTATAGTTTATGTTACACAAACTACAAAATACTAAATTAAAAACATATCTTAAAAATTATTCTAATAGAGAAATTCCTAACCCTTCAACCTTACGAAAAAAATATCTCAAACAAAATATTACACAAATTAATTAAATTAAATATTTCTAACCAGTAGGTATGAACTAGTGCCCATGAAACAGTCGCTATACTAGTGTCAATGAAAATTATTTGCAAATTAAAAGAAAATAGACTCGTTACTTTCAATAAAATCTTGTTGAAAAAGACGAATACAAAGCTAATTACATCCGTTTTACAATTCAAGTTAAAGCAACGTGTTCTTAAGAAAAACCAGCTAGATAATACATGCCACTCGACACGCGTTAATACTCCCAATAGTACAGCTTTCCCTTTGGAGTGTCTTGAATATAACGTTACAAGTTGTCTGACTTCGTGCAGGGGTTCATTTTATTTCCTTTTGCTGGTGTAACTTAGATAGCTTCTTCACGGCTGTTCTCCAGCTTAATCCTTCAGATAGTGCAAAGCAGTGTTTATTTTCTCTAACATCTTCTTCTACATTACATTACACTTGCACGAGCTTTTCAATGAAGCGTGAATTATGTTTAGCGTTGTATTCGGTTATTGGAGCTCGCAACCGTAAAATAATAAAACGGTAGAGGTACTTCATCTAACGAAAAATAGGAAGTGGTAGAGCCGTAATGTGTCAAAGGATCATTTAAACGCGAATATGGCAACTCGGACGGTTCCTTTTTATTCGCCTCAATAAACCTAATGGCATCGTTATGTCTCATAGTTTGTTGCTAGCAGTAAAGTAATAGGCTACGCTAGACCATTGGGGTAATTTCACGTCGTATTTTCCGTACTCTCCGACTTATGTAGATTAAATTTTATTCAAAGTACTGCATTTCGATTCTATGAGAAATTACATGCATTATGATTGTAATGTACTAGTCTGAGGTAACTTGAAGGTTGTTGAACTGTATTTATGCTGTATTTAATTTACAAAGTATGTGCCTTGTAATATTATATAGCGATTATGTATTCGTCATTAGTATCTAACATAATTTATATCCTCTTGCGTTCTATCTGGAATTAATCGGTTATTTTGACATATTAATCATTAGAGACCGGATTATGTGCAAAGAAAAGCTGGAATATATGCGCATATATATGCATCGGTTTTTGAGAAGATATATATAAACTTGAGGCATATATATGCAAAAGTTTTACATAACATAAATAGGAACAGAAATTTAAACATTTATTGCACAAAATTTATTTTCAATATATTTCTAAACCAATTTATAATTAAATGTTTTTCAAAATTGTGTAAAAGAAAGTTTTGCCTTCTATCAGAATACATATGTTTCGAAATAGAAAAGCTTCTTTCAACATCCACAGATGTAATTGGTGCATTTTTAACTTTGCAATACATTTTAAACTAAAATTAAAGTCGAAATCGTTTACTGTTTCGCCTTCCAAAATTTTCTTAACTTCCTTCAATTTCAAATACCCCGCGTTTTTATTTATAACTTTTTTAAATTTATCGTATATAGAATTACCTATTGTACCCTTAAGCTTCTTACATAGCAAATTCGTCTACTATTTCGACTGATTCCGAGAGCGACATCTCTTGCGTTTCTAGTTTACGAATGGAACTTGAAACACAACTATAATTTGACTTAATATACAAAAGGTTTTGTAGCAATTCCGTTGATGTTACTATCTTTTTACAGTTTTCTAGAGCAATTCAGTCACAAGTGATTTCAAGAATTACATTTTTTATTCCTTCAAAATTATCGGCGTAAAAAAATTTAAATTTTGCGCGGCTTTTATAATGTACGGTGCAGCGTCGGACATTAGTAAATTTTCTTCACAAGGTATACTTCCAGGTAAAAAGAAATTTGATGTTTTTTGAAGTTCTTTACAATAAATTAAATATGATTCACCTACAATATCCTCATGAAGAATTCCTATTGGGCAATGGGCAATATAACGGCCACACTGATCCGTACTTTCATCTACCATGATATAAATAAAATTATTCCCTACCAATTGTTGAAACTCTGGCATTGTTTGCTGGCAACAAGATGTGACATAATTTTTTCGTAAGGTACTTTCGACAGATATATTGTGTTTGCAATATTTTTGCAGAAATGATTTTAAATTAATATTATTTAATCTTGCTAATGGCATGTTAGACGAAATGAATGCGTTACACAGATCCGTATTATATTCTTCTTATTCTGAGTGATATATAGATTGCTGCACACATGCGGATCGCTTTAGTTTTTCACATTTTCTAATATGTGACGGAGTTTTAGCGTGTCGATCAATCAGGTATTTTCTCTCACAAGACACCTACAACAACGATTGTCATTTTATATGAAAAGTTTATTTAAAAACGTAACACAATTACCTGCTGTTTCGCTCAAAGATATTCGTATTTACCACATCCCTTCTGCTAGGCGAAATTAAACACTTGCAGTTCTTGGAAAGAAGTGTAAGAGAAAATAATGTAAAAGATTTATCGTTCTGAGAATTGTCCATTGTCGATCCACATTAGGAATTACTAGGATTTTTTCTATTCATCAGTAGAACTGTCTTCACCATTTTCAATACTAGAACCCATACCCACATTTAACAGTGCATATTTCTACATACAAAACTGTAATATTGTTAGTTTCTACTGTTTTTCTTGTATAGCAAAACATATTACTGAAGATGTCAGTATCTCTCAACTATAACTTATAGGTTAAAGCAAATTAAATAAACTGCAGTTAACGGGAAATAATTTATAAAACACCCGTTTCTAGAATGATTCCATTACCGCCCTGAGAAGAATAAAGGAAACCTACACCGAAATCGACGAAGCATCGACTGAAATAGTTTCCTCAGCAGTTTTAATACTCCAGTGACACTGTAGACTGCACTTGAATGTATGTGCAATGAAACAGGAACGGAACTTTTTCGTCAGTGTTTTTTTACGATCCATAAAAGCTACGTTTAATGGGGAGTACTTAATTATCTGTATGCTTTAAGTAATAATAAAGCGACAACAAGTGGGTACTAAATGTCGGACTAAAACTACACTTCCGAATGTAGTTCATTTACTATCGTCATACTTATCCATTTTCTAGTAATATTTAGACCATATTCTTGGGTAGAAATGAGTAAAGAATGGTCCACGGATTAAGATTGCATGGAATCTGTTAATATTGATTTGGCTTAAAAGAAACAATAGAAAATCACGTATTATTAATCGTCTATTTAGAAGGTAGTTTATGAATGTTAATCAAATTATGACTTTTAACAGTTTCAAATGTTGAATGTTGGTAGTTCACCGTTTTATCGTTAGTTGCTAATTCAATTTGGTTTTTAATTAATAGTACGAAATATATAATCATAATATAGTTTATTGGGCAGAGAAAGAAAATTAGAATCAGACTTAATGAGAATGAATTGGGTTTGCTCAGTGTGACAGCATTGCAGCAGATTGGAGTCGTTTAGATGTAAACGGGGGTGGGTAAGAAAAATACGCAACTAGAACTAGTGCAGGGTACTCAGTCTAGTGTTGATGGCGAAGTATTTACCGTTAAATCCCAATACCACCTCACATGTAAAATGCAGGCAAATATGGAGCAGTGGTATGCAATTAAATTTTGCTTTAATTTGCTAAGAACTGCTTTAGAGACACTACAAATGATAAGAACGGCATATAGAGATGCTGTATTGTCGTCAGTACAAGTTTTTAGACGATAGAAGGTTTCCAGAAACGGCCACGAAAGCTTTGAAGATGACTACCACTCCAGACGGCTGTCTAAGTCGAAAACAAATGAAAGCATGGTGTAGGTGCATTTTTTTTAGCACAAGACATAAGGTTGATTGCACGTGAGGTTAGCATGAATAATTCTTAGAATATCGATAAAGGATCTAAGCATTCGAAGAGTTTGTGCAAAGCTGGTGCCCAAGAACTTGTTTGGTGAACAAAAGGAAAGTCACTTCTCCATTAACCAACAACTGCTTGATCGCTTAACAAGCGAATCCAACTTCAAGCATAGAATGGTAACAAGTGACGAATCATGCGATTCGGATACGATCTTGAAACAGAGCTATAAAGTACGGGGTGGCACACACTTGCATTTACCGCGTCTAAAGAGATTAAAACCATGCTTGTCACCTTTTTTGATTCTCGCAGAGTTGTCCACAAAGACTTCGTACCGCAAGGCCAGATGGAAAAGCAAACCTTTTGTCGCGAGGTCCTTGAACGTTTGGAAAAAGACAGTTTTGCGTGTACCACGTGATATTGCCAGCTCTGCAGTCCAGACATGTGATGATTTTCCAGAATTATAATAATAATATCACTATATTGTCTAACAGGAGAATCCAATTACAGGACAAAATGGAGTCAGGAATGGGCTCTAATCATTTACAAGAAACTTTCAAAATTGAAGTCCTTCTGCAGTAGAATTTATCAAAGAAGTTGCTTTTGTACGAAATGGATGACAGAAAAACAAGTCTTGCATGGTCTGCTTGTTGCAGGCCATATTACATAAAGCATAGAGCTGTGCTATGAATGTGAACTTCGAAATCCAAGAAATTGAAGACCTGGCCAAAAATATCTAAGATTAATTCTACCGAGAAAAGTTTTCTGCTACAAGTATTAACATTAGGTTATGCATACAGCTGATAATTTGAATTTTCTGTCCTTCTCTTTTGATGAATATGCTTTATGTTCTTTGTTGTAAAAATGGTTATATAATAATAATAATAATAATAACCACCTTATTGTCCAACAAGAGAACCCAATTACAGGACAACAACACATCTAATCTACAACCAACATATAAAAAAAGGCTAACATAAGTAAATAGATATAAACACAATAATATAAAGGCTCACTACAGCAAGAACAGAATCACCCTCAACTCAAGATACTTATTTTCTAACTGACACATAATGTAAACAGGCGAACAGTACAGAGCATTATTCCTGGCTGTGGGTAAATAAAATGACACAGTTAAACGAGCTGCCAATCGTAGAATGTTGAAATAAATCTTTACGGTAAAGCATGGACAATCTGCACTACTAGAAATTTGGCACTCTGCTTCTCTATTCTAATTAACAACGGCTAGAAATAAACTTGTTCCATAATGTTACTAAGATTTCAACCGCGTACGGGGATAAACCCCTGCTATTTTATAAACAGCGAACTTCAAAAATTTTGGTTGAATTTGTTCCAGATTTTCCAAATTAAACTGGAATATTCCAGATTGCTTACAATCAATGTCATGTACGGCAATTTAATTGTAGCAACATCCATAAACTCCTTACAACTTCTAATTAAAAAATCCAGTGTTTTTGAGACTGATTTATGCATTTAATTAATATGCCGAACAAATGAATGTTGAACATCGAAAAGCAAGATCGCAGAAGGTGTCGTCTGTAGATAACAATGTGTCACGTAGTCTGTATGAATATACGAGAAATTTTATTTTTTTAATGCAAGGGGAAATAATACAGAGCATTCACGAAAACGGACATTTTGTAGCCAGTTAATTAAAAGATGTAATAGCGAAAGATTATTGGTTTCCAAATATCACAGGTGGTCCAAAATTGTATTCTTTGCATTGTGTCAACTGCAAAAGTCGAAAAAGAAGAAGGTTATCTAACACCAGTGGCGAAAGAGGCGCCATTGCTTACATAGCACGTCGATCATTTGGGACCGATACCGTCGACACATAAGAACTAAACAAATTGTATCTGATCGCGGCACAACCTTTACATCTCAGGATTTTGAGGAATACTGTGAAGACTAAAACATACGATACTTCCTAATAACCACTGGAGTAGCTAGAGGAAACGGACAGGTAAAACGTATACACGAGATCATAATATCAGCTTTAACGAAAATGCCAGTAAATAGCCCTGACTAGTGGTATAAGTAACACCTGGAAGGAGCAGGTGTATAGAACATTGGAAAAGAGAAGTATGGGATGGATTGAAGCTAAACAATTGGCTCAGAACAGGAACCTGTGGAAGATAAAAATAAGAAATAAATAGTCCGACACCGCAAGGTATAAAGGACATAGTATTAAAAAAAAAAACTAGTGGTATAAGTACGTAGCTGGGGTCTAACCTTTCACAAATTCATCTTACCAATCATTTGAGCTGCTAGTTGGTACAAGCGTGAAGAACAAAGAAGACGACGTGCTCAAAGAACTTATAGGGAAGTACCGAAATGCATACGTTGAAGAAAGAGAAAAGTATATGGACGAAACAAGAGTTTAGATTCTTAAGCTGCAAGAAGAAAATAGAAGGAATTTTAGCAAAAAGAGTGAGAAACCGAAAAAGTACGAAATATATAACTTGGTAGCAATCAAGCGAACCCAGTTCGCATTGGGGTTTGAACTCTCCAAAATATTTAGGACCATAGAGGATCTCTTGGCGTGAATCATGATCCCTTCGAGGTAGTTAAAGCATCAAAATACAGTCAGCCACCACATCCAAATCGCGCTGCAAAAGAATAGAGCCATCCACACCAGTGACAACGGAATAAAATGTTAAGTCATCACCACTATGCCAATGCTGGACAAGTAGTAAGTAAGTTATCCCAAGATCCAAGGTTGGAACCTTGAGCTACATCAGATAGCATGATGCAAACGCCTTATAGCCCGTTCCATTTTTTAAATGAGAAATCGTTAGTTGTAATAGAGCTGGAGGAAAGCCAAAATTATCGAATTAAAATGTCATAGATCTACTCGTCCACTGCGTTATGAAATAAATATGAACAGCTTCAATCGAGTGTACCAACCTAGAAATCGTTAAGATAACAAAACGCTGTAAATACAGCTTTCTCATTGTACTGGTGAAATCAATTCACGAGAAAAACATGTGAAGAGCCTGCCTGACTTTCCGGATAAGTGTTTCTTTCTTTTGGCACTAGTTAGCGCCAAGAATATTCATTTGTATCTATCGCTAGAAATCGTTACTTTGCACTGGAGACCCAGTTACGGTAATACTATTTTTATATCGCAAGTTGCAGTGGAGTGTGTAATGATATAATTGAAACGACTCCGAACAAAACAATGATGGCATTTCTAAAATTAGTTACCGCTTTAAATCCTTGAGGAGATAGGATTACGTGCCAACGCGTTCTCTTGCTACAGCCGGAACTCAGCGGTGTTATTTCCCGTGATTATGGAGGACGCACGCCGGTTTATGGATAACGTCGGAAGGCTGTTACGGTAACGAGGTAACCGTTTCGGATAATTTTCCTTTTTTTCCTTTTATCGTCTCCGTTGAACGAAGAAATGGTAACTAAACTAGACAAAAGATAAAATTAGAAGGTTTTGTTTCCCGATTATTATAAAGAGCCGACGGCGCAAACAATAGATGAATACTTTTTAATGGATCAGTAGAGATAAAAGGAGCTTCGAACTTCGTACAGTTGCATAAAAATCAATAACCTTATAGAGTTCTATTTTTGGTCTTCTAATTTACGTTGCTTTATAATCCCTTCCATAACAAATTTGTAATCCACGCCAATTATTTTAAAGGAATTGTATTGAGCTGTTTGGTTAGCGGATGCCTTTACTATCGTAGTAATAATTAAGGGCGTGTCGTATTTAACTGTATCTACCAAAGTGGGTCAAATATGCGTATTTTACGAGGGGAGGTCCAGAAGTTCGTGGAATGGAGTGGGGATAGGGGCGCTCGCTAGGTGTCATTCTGATTGTCGACTCATCATTAGTATATAAATTAAGTTGAAGCCCTATAGTTGCCTGCTAAACAAGTTAATCCGGAAGAAACCTGTAACTATGGAGGAAATTGAACACCGTGCTGTGATAAAGTTCCTTACAAAGCAAGGAAAGAACGCTCAAACCATATTGAATGAAATGGAAACCGTTTATGGGGAACAGCGCCCTAGTAAATAAATGATTTATAAGTCGCATGGTCTTTTTAAACATGGTCGGGAGTCGATTGAAGACCACCCCCGCTTAGAACGGCCAGTTGAGGTCACCACATCAGACATCGTCGAAAAAATGCAAAAATTTCTACTGCAAGATGCCCGCTTGAAGCAAAAACAATTATCTGCATTAGTTGGAGTATCAGATACCACCATTTTGCGTATCCTACATGACCACCTGGGTATGACAAAAGTCAGTGCAAGATGAGTACCGGGAATGCTCACGCCGCTGCAGAAACAGCAGCGCGTCTGTACGTCCAAACAATTTTTGGAGCTCTGTGAAGACAAACCTGCACAGATTTTGGAGCGGATTGTTACCGGAGATGAAACACGCGTTCATCACTTTTGAGCCTGAGTCCAAACAGGAGTCTATGTAATGGCATAGAAAGGGGACACCACCGCCAAAGAAATTCAAAGTGTCAGAATCGGCTGGAAAGTTGATGGCTACTGTTTTTTTTGGGATTGTGAGGGGATATTATTGATTAATTACAAAGAAAAAGGTAGGAGCATAACCGGAGAATATTACGCAGCGATATTAGAAAAATTAAAGGAGGCTATCAAGGAAAAACGTCGAGGAAAACTGGCCAAGGGTGTGTTGCTCTTGCAAGACAATGCGCCAGTTCACAAGAGCAAAGGTGCAATGGCTGCTCTGCACAAGCATGGCTTTCAATCAATAGTCCATCCACCCTACAGTCCAGACCTGGCACCTGGGATTTTTATTTGTTCCTCAATTTAAAAAAAGACACGTGGAAGAAAGTTTTCCGATGACAATGAGGTAAAGGAGGCCATTTTGGCCCATTTTGAGGCGAAAGATAAAAAATATTTTTATGATGGTTTAGAAAATTTAATTCATAGATCTAATAAATGTATTGCGCTTAAGGGTGATTATATTGAAAAGGAAAAATAGATTTATTGTTTGATTTTATTTAAAACCCTTTCATTCCGCGAACTTCTGGACCTCCCCTCGTATTTCTATACATGTGGAGAAACTGTTATGTACGTTAATAAGTCAATGATCTAGGGACTTTTCGCAATATCTATGACTGAGATACAGCATCTGAATCAGGCTCAAATTAGGCACGCTTTTGATAATAATTGTAAAGTATTGAGTTTGCATCCAGATGATAAATTAAGATTTAACGTGCTTTTCAGAAATACTGTTTAAAAATTTTGGGTAAAGTAATTAGCACAATATTCTTTAATAGTTTCTTACGATACCCCATCTTAATTTTGAGGAATTCGAAATATATAAAGAACGTTTTCATCCTACACAAGGATACAGTGAGGATGCTGTTGCGTCTTTAAACTTTCGTACATCGTCACGGAGTTTATTCAGAGTTAATAATTTGTGTCCCGTTGTTGCATTTAAATATAAAAGACTATTTGAAATTATCAGAAAAATTCATAACCAGAAAATAAATTCAGGAGTAACTATAATACAGTCCCTGTCCAATTTATTAGGACCACTTTCTAAAATAGCTATTTTGTAAAACTATATAATGAAAAACGTGTTGTACAAGCATAAGTTTATTCAGAACTGTTTACAGACATCGTCAGAGCTATATAACTAATATTGGTCTTTATAATTGCTCTTATTCTTTTTGGCATACTGTCTATGCAAGCGTTATATATCTATATCTCTAACTATATCTATATCTATATCTATATCTATATCTATATCTATATCTATATCTATATCTATATCTATATTTATATCTATATCTATATCTATATCTATATCTATATATATCTATATCTATATCTATATCTATATAGAATAAAATATATGCACTTTGCATATAATCCGGTCTAATTCTAGCGTCATTTTGCCTCGCATCTCCTTTTGTAATCTTTCTTCTCGAATGCACGCGTGATTTTAGAACACTCCACACGTTCTCAATTACATTGAGGTCGGGAGAATTTTTCTTTGGATGGATTTGACTATGTGGCATGGAGCTTTGACGTGCATGAATATATGAGGGCCTTAATTCAGATCTAAATCGTTGATATATAACATCAAGACATCCTCGAATATACGCTTATATTGGTGTTGATTCATGATGCCTTGGCCAAAATATAGTGCTTCGACTGATATACAGAACCATACCGTTTTTAATACACTAGCTTCGCCACCCGTTCAGATGATCGTCGTCTTATAAATTGAGCTCTTTCGGTCATGGCTTCTAGTTTTGACTCGTCGCTGAATACGATCTTTAGCAAAAACACATTGTTCAAACAAAAAATTTTGCTTGATTTACATATTTACTTAAGTTATTTTGCCTTAGCTTTCGTCAATTTTCAATTGTGTAAAATTGATGACGTTTTGCCGAAACAGAACGTGCTTGCTTCGTCATCGGTGTTAATCTCGGCTTCTTCAGGGGCCGTCTGCATTTTAATCCAGCATCGTACAATCACCTACGTACTGTACGTGTACATATGTACACTCTTTAGATTTTGTGTTAAATATAAATTGTAATCCAATCGTAAAGAGAAACAAGAGCATCTACTATTTTAATTTCGAAATATGTAAGTCATATTTAACAATCGAAAGTCACAATATGAAACGAAGGAAAGTTCGCGAAGGTCTTTCTACTGCAAGCTCCGCAGATAGGTTTATCACGTTTGTTTATTTCGCTTTTTGTGTATCCTCTTGTATCCTTTGGTACTCGGTGTGTTGTAAATGCTTGCTCAAAACTACATTATCCACGGCATCTTAGTCTCTAGCGAATATAATGCTTCCACGCAGTGAAATTTTATTGTAATAGCTCGCTCTCAGAGCGCTATATAAGCGCAGAATGGAACCCGACGGTATTCCGCAAAATATGCATTCTTAACTTCTTCGCCTACAATCTAACAAAAATATTGATTATTAATGAATTGCCTCGCAATTCAAATAAGGTATGTTGTTATTTTTAATACAGCAGCGTTTTAAGGCACGATGCTCCAGAAACCCCATTCACTTTTGAGACGGAAGAAGGTTAGGCGATGTCGTTATTGTTAGAATTCACTATTTGATAATAAACATTATTAATATCATTAGTTATTTGCAAAGCTTATTTGACTTTTCATTCTAAAAATATATCGACTCTTCCAAAGTCAATTTACCACTTCTGGCAGTGTATTGTAAACAAAGAAATATAAAACAGTAGAGAAACTAGCAAATAGAATAGTTACAACTACTAAATTACAATAATAATTTATGCAAGAAAATTCCTTTAATCAGTGTCCTCACAAGAATTAACCATTTTTACTGTTACAAACACCTTGTATATAACTATCTGCTCAAACATTGAACAGTATATGCGTATTTGAGTGTATCAGGATTAAAACCATCTAAATATGATAGGTTCCTTCAAAGTTCGAACAGTAGAGACCCAAAGTTTCAAAGAAACGTCTCTTGTAAAGTGGCAAAAATAATAAATTATATTCTCAGAGAAGAAATGGAAATTTCGGCGAAAAAGTTTCGTTACGCAGCAAATGCAATTTCTACATGCTGCAAGAATAAAATCAAAATTATGTAAGTGTCAGCACGATGAAGAGAAAGATATATATTAAACTTAGGTGATGAAGAACTAAAGATGATATTTTACCAATAGCATTACGAATAATAAAAATGACTGGGAAATACAGCTCTACAATAGGAATAGTGGGAATATCGAAGGACTATAGTTTTAATCCAGCAGCTGATTGTAGACCGTAAATATATACCACCCAGTAACTAGCAGCGATTTAGTGATTTTAGACCACTACAGTACTTATTGCTTTATAACACCATACCAATATGATTCCTACGCAGATGACATGTAAATTTACTACTCATAATAAAATAATGCATATCTGGCAGCGTTTCAAAAAACAAAAACTAATCCATTCTCTATAAAGTCAAACAGTTGAATTCAAATAGTGAAAATACAGGTACAATTATCGCTAGTAATATAGTTTCTAACTTGTCAGACTAGTTTTTTGATATTATAAAAAGTATTTGCATTATTGAACCGGACTTTGCTTTTAGTCGAAATTGAAATTTCGATGTTTTAATCATCGTGATTGTTATTTTATTATTGAATAAATATATATATGAATTAATAAATGCCTTCAAAGCTAGAATGAAAGATAAAATTATATGCTACAGTAATATTTACGCATTTAAAACATGGGAACTAGAATATACAATTTCGAATTACACTAGAGAAAAAGACAAATAATCCGTAGACTACATTTTAACAAATTTGATAAATGATAATTCAATTTCCTTGTTACCACCAACGTTGAATCTAATTGGATTAGTTTTTTTTGTGAAATTTTTAATTAATTAAGAATTTTCACGACTCCTGTAGGATTTGAACCTACAGCTCCAGTTCGCTATACCGATGTATATCCATTTACACACCACGAAGACTATCTAAACAAATTGTCATATAAGTTGCTAAATTTCATATGGCAAATTTAATACCTACATAGATGTGGCTGTAGATATACCTCGAATATCCACGCAGACATAATATTTCAATATTAATGCCAGGTTGCATTAAACTGTGTAAACACTGTTTTATTTAGCGTAAGAAGAACCTAACTTTAACCTTTCAAAATTCCATATCTCAGTCAAAAGTGCCCCTAACGCAATATTATATGCTGTAGAAGAGAATAAGTGTGTTATTATCAATACTTCACATTCGCAAAAATAACACCGTGTTTGTAATTCGAGAGGTTTCTACAAGAGAAAACAACGGAATTTCAAGTGAAGTAAATCTTTCGGAACCTCAGAAATACCAAAATTACTCGAAAATGACATCCATTCTATTTAAATAGTTACTAGGTCTTGATGGGTTGCAGCTGCAAAGCTACCCATAGTGTAGGAATGTTTTGGTAACTTCAAAATATTAAACTAGCCAACAAATAAATAATTTTTCTGCTAACTAGGATCTAACATTTGGTTTTAGCTAATATAGGTACACTAATGCCAAATATGAAATCCATTTTTCAATATCACTACGACATTTCTTGTTTGTCAAAATTGTATCTCACGAAGTAATATATTAAAGCTGGTGATTTGCTGGGGGCTGTGTCAAGTACATATATCACAAGTCTCGAAGACTAAGCTATGGAAAAATTAAATCTGCGGTACTTGATGGACCTCAAATTTGAACTTCAACGATAGATCCAAATTTCATTAACTCTATGAACGAAGATAAGGAAGAAGCCTGGACTTCATTCACTACGGACGCGAACAATTTTTTTGGAAAAGAGCCTCCTCCAACTGTAAAGATGTGGTGAAATCAACACTTAAAAAATTTCATCCCTAAGCTTGTAACGTGAGCATAAATTTTATCGTCATCTCCATATTCTAGAATAGAAAGATCCTCATCATCAAAAGCATTTTCGAACTCCTTTAAAGGCGAAAATTCATGCTTGAAAGGTCCCCACAATTTCTTGACAAATTACCCAATTGAATTAACATAATCATTCTCTTATTACTTGTATTATTCATACGAATTATTTTGTGGAATTAGACGACAAAAATTATGACCTCCACACTGCAAATTAATATACGAGGTAGGTGCCATAAATTCTCGGTGTGGTATAGAAAAAAGAAATTTGGAATAATATAAGGAATTTTATTTTTCAAGGTAATCTCCTCTAACTTCTATACATTTATTACATTAATTAATAATTCGATGCTCTTGTAAAAACAATATGAAGTTTTTCCGTTAAAATATTCCATAACAACTGCTTGCAACTAGCTGTCGTCCTTAAAGTAAAAATTAGAAGACAAATAGATATTACAAGGACCCATGTTCAGACTATACGGTGGACATTTCAATTCTAGAAAGCCACATTGGCGAATAGCAGCTTGTGGAACGGTGGCAGTATACACGGGAGCATTGTCGTGGAATAATTCCATAACTCTTCCAGGGATTCTTGCCCCAAATGGAAACATTTTACTCACTTTTTTACAGTGGAATACGAAGCAGATGAATCACAGTAAACGCTGTCCGAACGTTGTTTTAGTGATTAGGCGCATGCCCTTCTTTTGTTAAAGATTTGATGACCGCGCGGTACTCTTTTATTACTTCAGACAATTTCATGCGCTAGTCACATTGGTTGACTGGCTACTAAAAACTACTACTCTTAGAACCGTCATATTTATAGCGTAGACCTCGCGTATGTCAATGCATGTCGTGACGGAGTTAGAACACACTTCAACCTGTATAAGCCTGTCAGGTCCAGAATTTATGGCTCCTACCTCGTAGAAGAATTTGCAAAAAGCCAATTAATTCCGTTTCTTTTCCACTCAACGATTTATTTCAATTTCTAATTTTAGGTGTACGCACCATAATATCGGTAGCGTGTATTAACTGCATTAGCATTTCGCATAAATTTGAGGAAGATTACATTCATTCGGTGGAATGACGTCGATGAAATGTGCAATTTACACTCGCTGAATAATTTTCGTTGTCCATTACGGATTTGAGTAAATGCATATGCATTGTGCGATTGTAAATGGATATCATTCTGTTTGATTGGACTATTATGCATACTCTTCGAAATTAAACCGTAGTCTCATATCTGTCGTGCTTTAATGCTTTGTGATGTAAAATAGATATTTCTGAAGGCGAGCTTTGACAAGGGATATTCTTTTGTGTATATGTGGTATCAAATAACTTGCACCTTGGTGATTTTAGAAAATAATTCCTGGAGAAGGGGTCTCAGTGTCTTACGTACGTTGCTATCAATCTCGGAGTCGCCGGTTCGAATCCCGCGGCTGTTTCTCATTCCACGACGTATGTTTGGAACGAATATCTTAAGACACACCACAGACGCAGGCGTAATATTAACTCATGGCCGTACTCTGTAGTTATTACACTGGCCCACACACATTTTGATGCCTCGGATTTTTAAAGTGTAATTAAGCAATTTTGGGGTACCTAATCTAAAAATCTCATCAGATTTGTTCTATCACATCTAGTTTTCGAAATTCACTCTTTATGCCCTATTTAGGAAAAATTTGCCAATATTAGATATAATGTTTTGTTATGTACGTAACTTTTTAAATAATACTATTCAAGTCGGTAACACGGTTGACAATGGGAGCCCACGTGCTCTCGAAACGCTGCGTTCCGCATAATTAATTAATTTGTGTGAGTGGAGTTTACTGCTATATCTGTGAATTGTACATCCACACAGTCCTTGCAATCGTCAACTGTTAGTTGAAACACAAAAAATGGATACGAGGTATTTATTTAACAAAAAAAAATATGCATATACAACTTTTATAAAATTTCCTTACGTGAGGTCTACCGGAGCAGTCTCGCTGAAGATTCCAGCGGTAATCGGCCATCATTTGGGTATTCTATCCGCACTGACACAGTTGTCACACGAAAACACAATACTAAACTGTATTGTGAGATGCAAACAGAGATACGGGGGACCCTACGTTAGAGGTAAATGAAGTAATAATAGGGTTGGGTTACACAGGTAGATTTTTGCAGTAATTGGGACACAGAATTATAATTATATTATAGTTCTAATTTTAGGTAAGAACGGACGATTTAGATCTCTTAATTATGTAGTTAACTCTTTTGATTTTGCTATTTATCCATATGAGTAACAAATTTCACCGTAATGTAACACATGGGCTGAAAAGTCCCGGGCCTAACACATAGATGACGCTAGTTTCATTGCAGTCACCTTTCTCTCAGTTAGTACTAACCTTCAAAAGACAGCTGTTAAAATTTCATGATATTCTATTCATTAGTTTGTGAGTTATTGTGCTAAGAGTCGCGCTACTTTTGTTATTTTCAAAACAATGGATCAAAAACAATTTCGTGTTTTAATTTTACACTGCTTCTTGATGGGAAAAAATACCGTTCAAGCGAAGCAATGGCTTGAAAAGTGTTATGGGGACTCCGCTCCATCAGAAACAACAATAAAGCGTTGGTTTGCTGACTTCAAACGTGGTCGTAGAGACATCGATGATGCAGAACGCAGTGGACGTCCAAATGAGGCGGTAACACCAGAAAACATGAAAAAAATCCACAAAATCGTTTTGAATGATCGAAAAGTGAAGTTGCGTGAGTTAGCTGACATCGTAAAGATATCAAAAGAACGTATTGGCTTTATATTGCATGAGCATTTGACTATGAGAAAGCTCTGTTCAAAGTGGGTGCCGCGCTTGTTCAAAGTTGACCAAAAACAAGAACGTGTTGATGATTCTGAGCAGTGTTTGGCCATGTTTAAACGCAACAAACTGGAATTTTTGCGTCGATATGTGACAATGGATGAAACATGGATCCATCACTTCACTCCGGAATCAAAACGATCGTCATCTGAGTGGACAGTAACTGATGAACCTCATCCAAAGCGCTCGAAAGCACAACAATCGGCTGGAACGGTTATCTCCTCGGTATTTTGGGACGTGCGTGGTGTAATATTCATCGACTATCTTGAGAAAGGAAATACTATCAACAGTGAATATTATATAGCGTTATTGGAGCGTTTGAAGGGCGAAATTGCAAAGAAACGACCGCATATGGCAAAGAAAAAAATTTGTTTCATCAAGACAACGCACCGTGTCACAAGTCAATCAAAACAATGGCAAAATTACATGAATTGAACTTCGAATTGCTCCCACATCCACCGTATTCGACAGATTTGGCTCCCGGCGACTACTGGCTGTTCGCAGACCTCAAAAAAATGCTTGCCGGTAAGAAATTTCGCACGAATGAAGAGGTTATCGCTGAAACTGAGGCCTATTTTGAGGCAAAAGATAAATAGTTCTACAAAAGTGGTGTTGAAATGGTAGAGCGGCGCTGGAATGATTGCGTTGCTCTTGATGAAGATTACGTTGATGAATAAAGCTAACTTTGAACCAAAAAAACCGTGTTTTCTTTGTTATGTCAAAAACTAGAGCTGCAAGGAAGAAAGGTCAGGCACCATGACAAAAAAATATTTTGGTGGGCGATGTTGTTCAATATTTCATTTTAAATGTAATTAATTTCGTATATTGCGATATTTGTAAAATAATAATCCAAGAAGTAAGAACTTTTTGAGAGCTACTAATATCAGCAGGCCCAATTTAATTGAATACTTTATCATACCCATCGTTTCTAGTTATACCGAATATTGAAACATTCATTTTAAATAGGACATCCTGCATGTTATTGTGCTTTCGATTTTGGACGTTAAAACTCAAACTCCTAAGTACCATATATAACAATTCCTGCCAATTTTCTAGCATCTTTGATCAATTCTTTTATTATCGCAAATTTAACTCTCACCATTGAATTAGTTAATAAAATCCAACACAACCCGGTTGCTTTTCTGTGTGTACTTGTAATTTTAACAAAATTTCACTGTCAAGAAAGGGTCCAAATTTATAATGTTCTGCTTGAGATGACAGCCCCCATGTGCATGCCAGTAGTAAGCAACCGTCAATCCGTGCTCTAGTGGTGAAGTAATAGAACCCTATAGTGATAAATAAGATCACTAATGCCCAATCAAATAGTAGAGGCATACACTAGGGTGACAGAATAAAATAGACACCAGGTAAAGTGGTATAAATATGTAAACAGCTAAATTCTAAGAACGAATTAAGAACTTTCTCTTGTCATTAGGGTAGGGATAGATGTATCGGATGGAATTCGTCATAGTTTAGTATCGTTACAACTATGCCTCGCTTACAAGGTTCGAGTGAGATATTAGCGACTTCACCCTGGGTCGCATCGTTGGCCAGAGTGAACGCGGCGCTTCGCAACGTGAAATAAGTAAATTTTTAAATATTCCGTTGTCCACAGTTAACCGTGTGATTACACAATTTAAACGCAAGGAAAAAACAGCAGTGGAGCCGAGACCAGGTCGCGCCGGACCTTCTGAAAGAAGTAAAAGGGTGCTTGTGCGCGAAGTGTTAAGAGAACCGCGAAAAAGTACAGCTGAGATTGCGACAATTTCACAGATAAGTCAGCGCACCGTTCTGCGATACCTCCACAGTGTGGGGATGTATAAGAGGGTGGCAAAGGAAAAACCTCTCCTTACGGCGTTTCAAACACGCCGCCGAATGGCTTGGGCAATCGAAATGCGAACGAAGCCCGAAGTGTTTTGGCGATCTGTCATTTTTTCAGACGAAAGCAGATACTCCCAATTCAGTGATAGTGGTCGTACGTAGGTATGGAGACGTTCGTCACGGCAACTGGATGACAAATTTTTGCATTAGACGGTGAAATATGGCGGTGTGAACATCATGGGGTGGGGCGCGGTATGGTATGGTGGAAGATCGCAATTAGTAATCTGCGACGAAAATATAAATGCGGCAAAATATATCCAAATATTAACAGAAGGACTACTACCGATATTCGACAACGCCATTTTATCTAAAGAAGACGCCACTTTTATGGAGGATGGTGCACTCTGCCACAAAACAAGAACAACAACCACATGGAAAGAGGAACAGGGGATTCGGATTTTACCATGGCCAGGCCAATCACCAGACATGAATCCGACAGAGATTGTTTAGCACATATTCCAGACAAATATGGAGAAACGACCCCGAAAACCCAGTAATAAGGAAGAACTCGTGGCAGCTGTTACAGAAGAGTGGATAGATATTCCAGAAGACACCATTAATCATTTAATAGATTCTATGCGACGACGACTCGCAGCACTTCACGCAAGTAAAGGTGGATCGACAAAATATTAGTCTAATTTAAAAATTTTTAAATATTTTGTATATATAACGAGAATAGAATCTTTTTTTAATTAGTAGGTGTCTATTGTATTCTGTCACCCTAGTGTACGTTCAATTGAAATTTACTTCGAATTAAGTATACAGAACTGCAGGGTTCAACAGTTATTTATTTATTTAGACGCTTCCACTACAACATCGAACGGAAATGCATCATGAATATGAGATGCTAAAATGAAACACCTTTTTCTGTGATTGAGAAGTTATTTTAATCGTAAAAGTCGTGGCTTTGAGTGAGAGGAAATATTAACTAAAATACGTCGACGGAAATAAATATTTAAAGGAACCTAAAATAAATTTTAATTTTAAACATTCGCTGCTTATAAAATATCATCTAATATAATATTCTAGATTTTCCGGGGTTCTTTGTGAGAAGGCCGTGTTTATCGGTTTCTCCTTTACGTTGTAAATCATACAGCGTATGTCTTTACCGGGGAACACCGTAAGCGCCTTTTGAGGTTACAAAGAGAATTCGGAATGAAAATATTTGCAATTCCTCTAAAACTCGGAGGATCGCGTTATGCTTGGAAATGCAATAGACAGGCTAGAATTTACGATATTGAATCGGTGTTCCGTCCACGTACTGGAAAATTGTTTCGTAATTTTCGGTAACGTACTAAAATACACGCGCACTCAAACACAAGCTTATGCGATTAGAAAATCGCACCATTTAAAACTGAATGTAATATTTGAAGTAGTATTGTTCCTGAAATAAAAGGAGGAACTGCATCCATTTCATTTACCATAAGCTTTGAGAGTTCAGACTGCTGTATTAACACATGGGCTGAAAAGTCCCGGGCCTACCAAAGAAAACACGTTTTTTTTGGTTCAAAATTAGCTTTATTCATCAACGTAATCTCCATCAAGAGCAACGCAATCATTCCAGCGCCGCTCTAACATTTCAATACCACTTTTGTAGAACGATTTATCTTTTGCCTCAAAATAGGCCTCAGTTTCAGCGATAACCTCTTCATTCGTGCGAAATTTCTTACCGGCGAGCATTTTTTGAGGTCTGCGAACAGCCAGTAGTCGCTGGGAGCCAAATCTGGCGAATACGGTGGATGTGGGAGCAATTCGAAGTTCAATTCATGTAGTTTTGCCATTGTTTTGTTTGACGTTGTCTTGATGAAACAAAATTTTTTTCTTTGCCATATGCGGTCGTTTCTTTGCAATTTCGGCCTTCAAACGCTCCAATAACGCTATATAATATTCACTGTTGATGGTATTTCCTTTCTCAAGATAGTCGATGAATATTACACCACGCATATCCCAAAATACCGAGGCCATAACCTTTCCAG
The DNA here is from genome assembly GCA_023509865.1 of Trypoxylus dichotomus. Taxonomy (NCBI): domain Eukaryota; kingdom Metazoa; phylum Arthropoda; class Insecta; order Coleoptera; family Scarabaeidae; genus Trypoxylus; species Trypoxylus dichotomus. The sequence goes on from CM042081.1 coordinate 46,927,656, forward strand.
CAGATCGTTGTGCTTTCGGGCGCTTTGGACGAGGTTCACCAGTTGCTGTCCACTCAGATGACGATCGTTATGATTCCGGAGTGAAGTGATGGATCCATGTTTCATCCATTGTCACATATCGACGCAAAAATTCCGGTTTGTTACGTTTAAACATGGCCAAACACTGCTCAGAATCATCAACACGTTCTTGTTTTTGGTCAACAGTGAGCAAACGCGGCACCCACTTTGAACAGAGCTTTCTCATAGTCAAATGCTCATGCAATATAAAGCCAATACGATCTTTTGATATCTTTACGATGTCAGCTAACTCACGCAACTTCACTTTTCGATCATTCGAAACGATTTTGTGGATTTTTTTGATGTTTTCTGGTGTTACCGCCTCATTTGGACGCCCACTGGGTTCTGCATCATCGGTGTCCCTACGGCCACGTTTGAAGTCAGCAAACCAACGTTTTATTGTTGTTTCTGATGGAGCGGAGTCCCCATAACACTTTTCAAGCGATTGCTTCACTTGAACGGTATTTTTTCCCATCAAGAAGCAGTGTAAAATTAAAAGACGAAATTGTTTTTGCTCCATTGTTTTGAAAATAACAAAAGTAGCGTGACTCTTAGCACAATAACTCACAAACTAATGAATAGAATATCATGAAATTTGAACAGCTGTCTTTTGAAGGTTAGTATTAACTGAGAGAAAGGTGACTGCAATAAAACTAGCGTCATCTATGTGTTAGGCCCGGGACTTTTCAGCCCATGTGTTATAACCGGCAGTATAATTTTCCGTTTTAAAAATAATTGTTCGAAGTTGCAAGAAATAAAGGCACAAAGCTAAATTATGATAATTGCGTTCGTTATTACGAGGGATATTTTTTAAGTTTTGCATACTGACACATAGAGGGCGCCACTAATTAAATATCAGTACTAAAACTTAACCTTCATCTTAAGTTAACCTAAATCCAAAGTTTCAAGGCAGCACGCGTGTGGTAATTTCTTATGATTTTCGATGACAATTATCTCAACAACGCCGAACGCCTCGCCGAGTTTCTGTTTCCGCCAACGGAGAACCACTTTAGTAAAAAAAACTCCTCGTTTGTATTACGAATTTAAACGTGAACGGATTAGAGTTAGCGACGATTCAAGAGGAGCTCCGCTAAAAACGGTAGTCACCTTGGAAAACGTCAATGCTGTGCGAAGATCGACATGTGACATATCGTGAGATTGAGGGACCATTAGAGATTTTAAAGACCTTAATTCAAAAAATTTTTGCATGAAGAATTGTGTGTGAAAATATTAGATTCCCCTTTAGATCTGTCTGTTGATCAAAGAACAGGAAGCAATTACCGCGAATTGGTATCAAAAAACTGTAGACACCTTCAACGTCGGAAATTCTAAGCACGTGTAGAATATCGGGTGATGAATTTTGGATTTACACAAAATTCAAAAACTTCACACCTTCATGCTATCAGTAAGAATAGGGAGTATTCCGACAATATCCTAGAAGTAATTTCGATAAATTTTATTCAAAATTTACATCCTTCTGATGGAAACAAACACATTTTAATAATTTTTGATAATTTTGCAAAATCACTTAAGTTATATCCAACAGAAAGGAGAAGCGATCCTTAGATGTTTGCAGAAATATTTTTCCGATGTAGATACACCAAAAAAATTACATTGGATAATACCACATACTTTCACTCCAATAAACTCAAAATTTTTGAAGAAGAATAATCTCGAACAATCTGATTTATCCAAAAGACAGGTGAGGGTAGTGCTACAATTTTTAAGAATGTGTATTTCTGACAACCATGACTATTGATCAATTTGCCTTAATGATATAATAATCAGCTATTAGTATCGAAATTTCTCCAATAACTTTTATACATCAAAATTACCTCCAAGGCGTTAGAATAATCATTCTGGAGAAATCAGTGTCGATTTACTTAGCTCTGAAGCTCGCAAACATTTAGAACGCTTATATAGAAAATATTTCAATAAAACTATTGAAAAGAAAAAAGTAAGAGGCCCATATTTAATTAAGGGGGTTTTAGGATCAAAAACATATAAATTAAGCTGTCTCGCCTCTTAGAAAGAACAAAGATTTTCTCTATAGAATTGATCTAATCATATGTTAAATAACTAAAAGAATAAAAACTTAATGCATTAATTATATATAACTCTATCTTATTATACAGGGTGGCGCAGAGGAACGGGAAATTTTGAAATAAGTCATTTCCACGAATAAATTCATAAAACTAGTAATTTATTAACGAAAGAGCATGTATTATCATAATCAAAATGTCCAAAAGTGTCTCTTTACTTTTTAAAGATGACATTGGAAAGATGTCCTCCCATTCGGCGTTCACACTCTAACAGCCTGTTATGAAAACTCTGGAATGCGCAGTGTAGCAAATCTTGGGGAATGGCAGTGATTTCTTGTTGAATGTTCTCCTTCAGTTCATGGATTGTTGTAGGTCGTGTACGGTACATCTTGCCTTTAAGATATCCCCACAGAAAGAAGTCGTACGCACTAAACATTCAATGTCACCGTTACGTGAAATAATGCATCTTCCAAACAATTGACGAACTGCTGCCATCGAATGTCGAACAGTATGTGCCGTGGCTCCGTCCTGCTGAAACCACATGTTTTCCATGTTAAGATTAATCTCGTACAGTCTCGGTGTAAAGAATGTTTGAAGCATTTTAACATATCGAGCGGATGTTACTTTCGCTGCACTACCATCCTCACGTGCAAAAAAACAGGGGCCGATAACACCATGACATGATACAGCACACCATATTGTGACCTTGTCGCTATGTAGTGGTCGCTGGTGTAACTCACAGGGATTGTCCTGGGTCCAATAACGAACATTTTTACTATTAATTCTGTTTGTTTACGAAACCGTTTAGGTGGAAATCGGCTTCGTCTGATATCCATATGTTACCAACGAAATTCGCGTCCTCGTTAATTTTAGCCAATATCTACCTACTAAAGTCCATACGTGACACTGGGTCTCGCTCATATAATTGTTGCACAATCTGCAACTTGTAGGGATGGAAATGTAATTCGTGCAGTATTCTTTGTAAGCTTCGTCGCTTAATCTCTAGCGTAGATGCATGCTGTCGAACAGAGCGGCGAGGACTTCTCTCGATTGCAGCTCTAACTGCCTCAATGTTCTCTGGGGTACGTACTCTTCGAATGCCACCTGGAGCTTTTTCAAGACAGATCCTGTTTCTTCAAAATTACGCGCCCACGTTGTAATCGCATGCGCAGATGGGACACGTCCATGACGTCCAAGCTGGTAGTGCTGTCGAAATATTCTCTGCGCGGCAGTCGCAGTATCACCATTTTTATAAAACGCTCTCAAAGCTACTGCACGTTCCGCACCAGTCCAACGATCCATGATTACTAAATGGCAATGCGTTCACAACAATTGTGCGACGTTGCGAACAACTGCCGGTTCTACAGCGCTGACAAGTGTAACGTTCAAAATTTCCCTTTCCCCTGCGCCACCTTACATGTGGGTTTAAAACTTCTTTCTGAAAGTATATTTTTACTAAGTACAGCACAAGAACCCTCTCGACAAAAAAAAGGCCTGAAATGTTCCACAACAGTGTATATGTACATATAACAAATATAATATTTCAAAACTTCTTAATTCTTTCATATTAAACTGATAAATTTCTTATGCGAATGATCCCTATTAGAATATCTTTCATGTTTAAGACTATACGTACATTGCAACGTATATGGCATCACTTTTAAGTTAATCCTCATAGCTTGATTTCTATCTTACGTTAACAATAAATTTGGCTAGCTTAGTAGAATTTCGAAGAGATAATTTTCCTTTCCAAAGTGATTTTGCAGTAGCACAACTGAAAAATAATTAACTATTTACATTGAAATAATATGTGTTTTGAGGGTTAAAGTATATTGGGAAATCAGGGTGGTGTATATCACGATATTACTAATGCTTAATTAAATTAAATAATACATACAATCCTTGTTAGTTCCAAATAATAAGTTCATATACTTTGGTTTTCAGTAACGTCGAATTAATTAATTCGTTAAAATTACAGACACGTATCTAAACAATAGTGATAGAACTTTCAAAATACGGCTACTAGAGTAAATGATTAAAAAGCTATAGAGACAGAAATCGTAAGCTATCAGAACCGAATGTTATATGCCATGAAGATCTCGATATGTTTTCCAGTTCCATACAAAAAAATTGATATAAAAAAGCTGTCTTAAATAAATTTCGCTATAGTTGTGTGTCCTACCGAAAGAACGTAAAAATGTTTGTGTAAATTAACGTTACATTACTGCAATTACTCCGCATTTAATTAGTATTTGTAATTGTATTTCAAAAAGACGAACGCAGTGTATAGAGATTAGACCACCGACAAACACGTGTATACGTCATGTATTACATTAAGTTACCGTCTAACGCGGCCTCATGAATAAATTTGTGCCAGGCAAAGGTGAGAAGTCATCAGTTACAAACGTCGCTAAATTGGATTGTTTTGTTTTCCAGTTCCACCCATGTTAACCATACCAAATCAACTAGAGGGCGCTTACGTAGGCCAGGACGTCTCGTTGGAATGTCACACGGAGGCCTTTCCGACATCAATAAACTACTGGACAACCGAACGAGGAGACATGATCATCTCAGGTAGCAGTACAAAGATAAAAGTTTCAATTGACGTAGATACATCTGTACATTACCATTCATAAGTTTGATCGTACTATAGGACATAGTAAAATAAAGTAGGCGGATAATGTTTGCGAGAAAGTTAATGAACTTAAAGTATTTATTGACAAAATACACCTGCGAGCAAATGTTATGGGCAGGGTAACTTTTTTAGCGTTACGATAAGACGAGAATCCCAAAACTAAAAAAAACACATAATTCAGTTTCTAAGGTTCTTTTATTAAATAAATCAGTATTTAATGCTGCCTCCTCTAGCCTTTATTACAGCTTTAATTCCTTTAGGCATAGTAGCTACCAGTTTGTAACATATTTCTGGGGAAATAGACGCCCATTCCATAAACACTGTTTGCTTTAGGGCTTCTTTAAAGGCATGGTTGTATTTACGAACCCTGTCCTTCAATATATGCCATAGATTTTCAGATTAGGGGCCAGTCCAAAATCTTCACTTGGTTATCAGTAAGCCATTTCATTACGGGTCGAGCCTTGTGGCAAGGGGCATTGTCTTGCTGAAAGTAATACTCCTCGAGTCCATATCATAAAATCTGACAATTGATGGTTGGAGAACCTTTTCCAACATCCCGATGTAGCGTGCCCCATTCATAGGGCCCTCGCACGCATGGACTTCCCCTACACCATGTGCAGACATACACCCCCAAATCATAATGCTTCCACCGCCGTGTTTGACAGTAGGTAAAATACACTCTGGGGAAAATGCTTCGCCGGACCTCCTCCGAACATAACTTGCTCCGGAGGCGCTGTACACCTGCACAGAATAAACGAAGGACGTTAACTTTTTGAATATTTCTATTTTGGTGAGAAAAGTAGGGGTGCTGAGTTCAATTATGTATATTGCAAGGATAATGAAATATTTTTAAGCACTTACGTCTGTTAGATTCATCGGACCAAAATACTTTGGCCCAGTCATCTACAGTCCAATGTCGTAGCTCGGTCAGCAAAGGGTTGTGTCGCGGTTTCTGGGCACGCAAATTCGCCGCAGTTAACCTTCTTCTTACCGTATGCATGGAGATTGGTGCGTCTCGTTGAGCGCGGAGCTCTGCAGAAATCGCTATCGCGAATTTGTGCCTATCCCGATACGCTCTATCAATCGTTCTTCTCGCACAGTCGTTACACGTTTTGTACCGCTCTTGGGTATATTATGAAACTCTCCAGTCCTTTGGTAGCGGCTAATTGTGCTAATTGCACTGCACAACGCGAACATTTTACTTAGCAATTTTTATTTGTGATAATCCTTGTTTGTGCAATAAAATTATGTGGCCTCGTAAAGCCTCAAATATTTGGGGCTTTTTTGGCATATTGTGTATACACAAACTTACAAAACAAGGTCCGCACTCTAAATGAACTTTTGAAACCGACAAACGACGTTTCTTTCTCTGCGCACAATATATTACTCAACCTAAAAATTTTAATTTCTGTCTTATATAGCTTCGTAATTTATATTTTCTAGGAATTTCTACTTTAGATAACGACCAGGTATAGGTTCGCAGTACCCTTGTCCTAAGAAGCGCTACCTGCTACGCGAAACACATGTTTAATTAGGGTGCCTATAACATTTGCTCGCAGCTGTAGTACATTCTAATAAAATACGTACCGTTATGTTTCTTCAAATCAACCCCCTTTTGGTTTTTCCGGACCGTACGATCCAAGTGAGCTCAATAAAAGCTCAGTGTGTTTGCAATCAAGGCTCTGTAGTGGCCACTCCGTTAAGAATAGGACTCCTTTAGAAGATTTGTCATGAAAATAAGCTTTAACCACCTTTGCGGTGTATTTGGAGGCGCTTTCTTGCTGATAAATGGACCTTTGCCCGAACTAATTCTCTAGAATTCGTTCATCAATTTTAACTAATTTTCCAATCTCGCCGCCTCTAAAACAGCCCCGTACCATGTTGTTTCCTCTTCCATATTTCACTGTGTTTGAAATTCTTCCGTCTAAAATTCTTTCTCGAGGGCGGCAACTAACAAACAGATAGCGTTAGTTTTGCTCAATTTAGTCTTTTCCATTTGTGCACTTAACCGTAGTTTTCTTACTACGACCCCTTGGACTGGCTTTAATTAGTCTCTATTCTACTGTTGACACCGTGGCTGACGACGTTGTAAATTGAACCATGCCGTAATTTATGGTAAGCTGGCAATTTTTTAGCGAAATCACTCGGATATATTGATCGTCCGATTCCCACGTTAATACGTGCCATCTATTTCGCTTCTGTTCTGAAACCTACTGGTCTCTTCCTCTCTTTTAATTGTCCTACGACACATCACTTCTTCTTCGTCTTCTTCTTCGCTTCAGGATTTAGCCACTTTGCCTATTGCGATACCTATGTTTTATTTGGTCTGCCTACAATTCTTCTTCCTAGACATCTATGAAATCTTGCTTTGGCTGGTAACCTTGTCACTTGTTCGTTGTATTTTTGATTTTTTCCACTTTTTATATGTTTCTATCGTTGCCACTACTAGGAAATGATCTAATCCTATGTCTGGTTCTCTATATAAACTTGTGTCTTTTATTTGTCCGACTAATTTGTTACCTGTAATTATATAGTCTATTATAGATCTTTGTCCTCTTGCCGACAAAGTGTATTTGTGTATATCTTTCTCTCTGAAGAAACTGTTTGTAATTTTTTATTTATTAAAGACAGGAAAGTCTCGAAGTAGTTTTTCATTTTCGTTGCATGTATCTTCACCATAATATCCAATTACTTCTGTAACAGGTATATATCCTATGTAACCGTTAAAATCTCCCATCAAAATTACTTGGTCAGCTTTATTATATTTATCCATTATCTTCTGTAGTTGTTCCTAAAAGGCTTTGGATTCGTCAGTTTTTCCTTCTTCAGGTGCACGGATGGCCATCAATGCCACATTTCCTTTTCTCTATTTGAAACATTTGTTTCGGGTAAAATGTATATTTTGGGAGTCGTTTCAATGTCCAATGTTCTTCTTTTTGGCATATCTTCGATCAAATAATCTAACAATATGAAAATAAGCTGTTGCTAACTCAATCACACAGGTATCCAGTATCTCAGCAATATACTGGATGCATCCCGAATGTACAGTATATTATAAAGCAGGCGGATGATTCAGTACCTCTCCCAAATTCTATTTCATGACGTATTCATCTCCAATTACCTATTATTAACGCATTATTGCATTTATTGCTACCATAAAATATGATACAGGAATACATTGTTTTCGTATCTGAATCGATTTTGTAAATAAGCTTTATTGAATATACACCGTATTAGATTGTAAATGCCACTCTAAGAAGACTAGTATGAATATCCCTCAATACTTTTACAAGAGTTCTAAGTATAACACAATATATTAGGTGCGATTAAACTTATGAGTGATAGTGTACAAAATCGATTTATTTTACATGTACCATACATATGATACATACACATGATATATGTTTCAAGATGCCAAAATCATGCCTAGAGAGATATGTTGTTTGAACTAGGTAGCAAAATTTTTATTACTTTTTCACTGACCGTGAAATTACCGTGACCAAATTTAAAGCTTTGATGTTTTAGTAAAGTATACTATGTGAATTTTTACGAGGTCTTAAAGATAACCAGCAATAATTGATGAGGGGGTAATAAAAACAAAATTTCATGAAATACCTGACTGAAAAGTCCTAAAACCAACACAAACATGCTAAATAGAAGGATTACTAAAATAATGTTTGTTAGTTATAAAATGACATTACGGTGGAAGTTAATAGCTACACCTAAATATGTATATTGTTAGGCAAGCTTCATGGAAAATAAAACGGACGTTATAGATTATTGAACTGCGGCAGTTTTAGAAATTTCCGGATTATAATTTAATCGGTAATCGAGTGTTACCGCTAATTGAAATTGATTGCTGGATGCGGTTATATGATTCTTTTATGTGGTAAAGCCATTACATAAGCTCAAGCATAACAACAGTTTATGTGGTACATTACTAAGTCGGATAGAGCATTTTATTTTTCGGGCACATAACACATGGGCTGAAAAGTACTGGGCCTAACAATGAAAACACGTTTTTTTTGTTCAAAATTAGCTTTATTCATATATACAGGCAATTTTCCAATAATATGAAAAATGTGTTTGAAAAGTATGTACTATATCTATTTCACATTTGTGATATTCACCCTTTTCTAAGTAAATATTATATTCATTATTATATAACACATGGGCTGAAAAGTCCCGGGCCTAACAAAGAATGTACGGTTTTTTTGGTTCAAAATTAGCTTCATTCATCAACGTAATCTCCATCAAGAGCAACGCAATCATTCCGGCGCCGCTCTAACATTTCAATACCACTTCTGTAGAACGATTTGTCTTTTGCCTCAAAATAGGCCTCAGTTTCAGCGATAACCTCTTCATTCGTGTGAAATTTCATACAAATTTTTTCTTTGCCATATGCGGTCGTTTCTTTGCAATTTCGGCCTTCAAACGCTCCAATAACGCTATATAATATTCAATATTGTTGATGGTATTTCCTTTCTCAAGATAGTCGATGAATATTACACCACGCACATCCCAAAATACCGACGCCATAACCTTTCCAGCCGATTGTTGTGCTTTCGGGCGCTTTGGACGAGATTCACCAGTTGCTGTCCGCTCAGATGACGATCGTTTTGATTCCGAAGTGAAGCGATGGATCCATGTTTCATCCATTGTCACATATTGACGCAAAAATTCCGGTTTGTTACGTTTAAACATGGCCAAACACTGCTCAGAATCATCAACACGTTCTTGTTTTTGGTCAACAGGGAGTAAACGCGGCACCTACTTTGAAATGAGCTTTCTCATAGTCAAATGATCATGCAAAATAAAGCCAGTACGTTCTTTTGATATCCTTACGATGTCAGCTAACTCACGCAACTTTATTCTTCGATCATTCAAAACGATTTTGTGGATTTTTTTATGTTTTCTGGTGTTACCGCCTCATTTGGACTTCCACTGCGTTCTGCATCATCGGTGTCTCTACGACCACGTTTGAAGTCGGCAAACCAACGTTTTATTGTTGTTTCTGATGGAGCGGAGTCCCCATAACAACACGAAATTGTTTTTGATCCATTGTTTTGGAAATAACAAAAGTGGCGTGACTCTTAGCACAATAACTCAATAAAACTAGCGTCATCTATGTGTTAGGCCCGGGACTTTTCAGCCCATGTGTTAAAAGATACAAACGATTTAAATCTAAAGTCTCTTCGCGATAGATTTATCTTCACGTCGCACTAATCGACACGAATAATAGTACCTTGTCACAAGAATTTTTTCTCCTAAAATGTTTTTTGTTTCAAAATATTTGTCTGCTTCTAATTGATTAATGTTTTTCACATATTGTTAACTGATATTTGTACATCATATCTACATAACACCAGGATCGTATCTCAAAGTATTGTGCTGTGGCTAATTCGTGAATTGTGTGTCGTGATTGTTTATCAAAATGGATCCTATAGAACAAGGAGTCGTAATAAAATACCTCCAGAAAAAGAGCATGACACCAACTCAAATTCATAAAGACATTGTGGCAACTATTGGTGAGTCTGCAGTTTCTTATGATATAGTCAAACGCTGGTGTCGAGACTTTAAATGCGGATGAATATCCTGTGAAAACCAATATGCCGGTGGTCCTCCCATAACGGTAACAATAGACTAAAACGTTAAGAAGGTACACTGCAAGACCGACTAGTTCGCACCAGGGACATTGTGGAAGATACTGGCTCATCATAACCATGTGGTGCATAACATACCGACTGAAGAATTAGATATGTAAAAGATGAGTGCCCTGAATGTTAACCATTGATCAAAAAAGAAGATGTAAGCGTCTTTTAGAAAGGTACCAATTAAACAACGAGAATTTCCTCAGTCGGTATGCGACCATGGATTAGTCATGGTCACATGACCGAAACATCACGGTTCTCCTCCACCACGCAAATTTAAGATCGTGCCGTCTGCTGGAAAGGTTTTGCTATCTGCGTTATGAGATGCTCAAAGAATCATCTTCACCGATTCTTTGCAAAGGGACAGAGCATTACAGGGACCAATTACGTACAATTGATTTCTAAATTGCTGGATGCAATTAAAGAGAGACGCCATGAAAAGTTAAGTCATCAGAATAATGCTCCCAGCCACACATCTGGAATTCCTACGTCTGCTATACACCAAGGAGGCTTTGAATTAGTGGAGCATCCACCATATTCGCTGTTACTGTACAACTTCTGTAATATTCGAAAAGGTACGGATCAATGATTCCTTGCGTCGATATTACGACGCAAAGAGTACCTTTTGGCGAGTGAAGTGCTTCTGGTTTAGATTTTTTGAATTTCAATAACGGTAGTTCTACCTGTTTCCATGGCCATTATGGTGAAAATGCACCTCATCTGTGATTTTCGCACATATTACGCGCTCTTCACTCCCATGAAACGCTTCATTGCGACCAAATTCTTAAGATCAGGGTTAGCGATTGGTATACCTTCCACCCTCCATTCAACGGTTCTGTTTGTGCAGAGAATAAAACTAATTGAAGACTTTTAAGACACTCAGTATAACACCAGATGTAACAGCACATACCCACACAATTCCTCCACAATCCAGGAAGTAAGATGCAAGCCACAAAAGTAAAAATGTTATATCTATTTTCACAATAATGATTTCCAAAGAGATTACCACCGGTTTCCTCTCTATAAGGAAACTGTACAAATCCAGGTCCATAAATAGAACATTTATATTCACGCGACCTTTTCTACTGCCATCCTTCGGCACAGTTGTTACGACATAAAATATTCAGAGTATGTCAAACAAACTTACGTTGTCAACAAAGACACGCTATTATATCAAAGGAAAATATATCAGCTCACGCTTTTCAACGTTTTAAATATTATATAATCCCATTAGTTTGTCCGTAACATAAAGTTAGTCCATTTATCATTAAGAAATTATGATGAAACATCAAAATTCAATTATCCCCTGTGTAGTGTGGCTTTTCAAGAAGGGAAAAAACTTTCGGCAAACAAACATTGACCCAGCGTTAAGTCGGAAAACTTGTCACCAAGCCGAACTCCGCCCGCAACGGAGTACGGAATTAATAGAGAGCTAATTAAAGGTCCGCCAATTCACTTGTCTCTGGTCGACAATAAACCCATCCTTCACATCAATAGCTCCAGTGACCCCGGAACGTTCCTCTCGACATACAAAGTGAAGTTACATGTTTGTGGAATGATTGATCAATAGTTGGAGAAATAAATCAAAGGAGTCGTTAATCATGTCGAGCGTGGGTTCCCCCCTAAAAACAATTGTTTGCATGGGAAAGGGAGGCGGTAGATTTCATTTTTTGTTCTTCTCGACGATGAGGCTGCGCCGCTTTTGGAAGGGCGAAGTTCTTTTTCGTATAGGCGCGTTAGGCGTCTGGATGCTTTTAAATGACGAGATTCAGATCAATTATGACCGCTACTCAAGTTTTTGCCGTAGCTTAGTCAAGCAAATATAATTTTAGGAAAATCCCATACTCGAAAACTTTTGGAAGCCATAGGATCTCAATTTGCTATGGAAAAAGTCATTAGCTATATCGAAGATTAAATGATTTAATGTGACAATAATAAAACCGCACAACAAAATAATTTTTTGTCGTGGTGCCTGTAAAATACGAACTGATTTAGGGTGTTTGTGATATGCTGATTTCAAAAGTAACTGGAGCATTTCTTCCTAGCAGCTCTAGAGATACACCACGGTGAAATTTATTACTCATACGGAGAAATAACAAAATCAATATAATTAACCAAATATTTAGGAGACCTGAGTTGTCTGTTTTTACCTGAAGTATTCTCCAGTACTGAAAAATCTACCTGTCTAAGCCAACTCTAATCCCCACAGATTCATTTACCTCTAACATAGGGTTCCCCGTATTTCTGTGTGCATCCCAGTTTAGCATTATGCTTTCGTGTGATAACTGTGTCAGTGTGTAACTAAATATTTGCTTTAAATTGTCGCATGAATATTAAAAATTCGAATGACAACAATGGCTTCTACAAGCAGGCGGAATTGTGTGTACCACCCAGATGTTCCTTCTTACATTTTTAAGGACAGTGGAAAACCAATAACTCCCTTTATAAAAAGGGCATATTTGGCGTATTTTGGCGTCCACTTAGAAGACCAGGATAAATCTTGGGCACCACATTTTGTATGCAAAACATGCGTAGAACATTTGCGACAGTGGACAAACAGAAACGGAAAGAGCTTAAAATTTGGAGTATCCATGGTATCGAGGGAGCCCAAAAACCATCATGATGATTACCATTTTTATTCTGCAAACATCAAAGGGTTTGATCGCAATAACCGGCATAAATGGAATCGGCAAGGATACTTTTTCCTTGTTTTGAAGAAATACCTATTCCAACGTACAGTGACTTACCTATGCTTCCATAGGATGATTCAGACACATCGTCTAATGGGGTACAGTTCCAGGAAAGTGAAGATGATAGTAATTTTGAAGGACCATCGGCAAGTCCTCAACGATTCAGCCAACAATGGCTTAATGACGTTTTTACTTCTAAGTTGCTCAAAGAAGAGATCTTCCTTTATCCATGTAGTAAATGGACGCACTGTATAAAGGCTTTTTTTTTAAATGTTTGTGTATTGCACAATTCACTGTGACGTACGTTTTGTGTTTGCTTCAGTAACGTAAGTAGTTTACACGCGTTACATGTCTGTTTTATACATTCAAACAACAAGTACGCTTACAAGGTAATGGAAACGTTAAATATTAGTTAAATTAGCAATAAAAAGGCAGGTGCATTTTTAAATAATAGTAAGTGAGCAATTCAATGCTGTAATCGAATTAACTCTATGTAATGTAGAGTTACGAAAATTAAGCTTATTACCGTCAATTATTATTATTCAATTTTATTTTCAACTTTTACAACTTTGCTAAATTTCTCGACCGAATCTCCGTATCTCGGTTATGCGTGGTCGCAGCGCGACCGTTCGGTGCTCATTCGAAAGATCTCGACGCGTACTTTCGAACGGCGCAAACCGGGGTCCCCTATCTATAACCGTTTAGGAGCTACGGCGCTTCAAAGTTTCGGAGTTAAGCATTTTTGGAAATTTCGCAACTTTAAACGCGATTTTCTCCTTAACGGTTAGCGATAGAGAGGCAAACTTTTTTTTATCGTAATCTACGCGAAAATACGCGTCTTTTGATATGTCACTCGACCCCATTCGAGCTCCGTTAAGGAGTTGAGTTTTGCACCCCTCAACTTTCAAACGTCCATATCTCCTAAACGGTTAGGGCTAGGGGGCTGAAATTTCTCAGGCGTAATACACCCATATATGGCCACGTTCCGGTAGGGTCAAAAGCCCGAAATTCCGACCCTCGATTTTTCGGGTCGAAAAAATTTCATCGTTTTGGTCAGAAAAAATGCGACTTTTCTGCTGCGCGTTAACGGGAAGAGTTAGACGTTCGCTTATCGGCGCGTCGTAAGGACCCTACGAGGGTTCTAAACAGGCGAAAGAAGGACGCCCTAGCTCAACGCGTTCCGACGCTACAGCGCTTCAAAGTTGGGATTTTTTTCTCTCTCTTTCAACTTTGACGGGCCGTAGCCGCTAAACGGTTAGAGATAGGGCGTCCGGAGTGGTCGCAATCGATTCCGCGGACATTTTTCTATCGGAAACCGTCTAATTCGTCCGTCCGAACGGCGTGGTTAACGCGCGACACGAGAAAACGTCGAAAGATGTCGTTTTCGGGGTCGATTTTTTCGCGTTTTTTCGAAAGTCCCGAAACTTCAAACGCCCGTATCTCTTAAACGGTTAGAGATATCGAAGCGTGCTAAAAAAATTCTTGTTCGGCGCGCAAAAATCTACCGGATAGGATGATAAAAACGGTAATTTTCGGACGTCGATATTTTACCGAAATTTCTCGACCGAATCTCCGTATCTCGGTTATGCGTGGTCGCAGCGCGACCGTTCGGTGCTCATTCGAAAGACCTCGACGCGTACTTTCGAACGGCGCAAACCGGGATCCCCTATCTATAACCGTTTAGGAGCTACGGCGCTTCAAAGTTTCGGAGTTAAGCATTTTTGGAAATTTCGCAACTTTAAACGCGATTTTCTCCTTAACGGTTAGAGATAGAGAGGCAAACTTTTTTATCGTAATCTACGCGAAGATACGCGTCTTTTGATATATCAGTCGACCCCATTCGGAGCTCCGTTAAGGAGTTGAGTTTTGCACCCTCAACTTTCAAACGTCCATATCTCCTAAACGGTTAGGGCTATGGGGCTGAAATTTCTCAGGCGTAGTACACCCATATATGGCCACGTTCCGGTAGGGTCAAAACCCCGAAATTCCGACCCTCGATTTTTCGGGTCGAAAAATTTCATCGTTTTGGTCAGAAAAAATGCGACTTTTCTGCTGCGCGTTAACGGGAAGAGTTAGACGTTCGCTTATCGGCGCGTCGTAAGGACCCTACGAGGGTTCTAAACAGGCGAAAGAAGGACGCCCTAGCTCAACGCGTTCCGACGCTACAGCGCTTCAAAGTTGGGATTTTTTCTCTCTCTTTCAACTTTGACGGGCCGTAGCCGCTAAACGGTTAGAGATAGGGCGTCCGGAGCGGTCGCAATCGATTCCGCGGACATTTTTCTATCGGAAACCGTCTAATTCGTCCGTCCGAACGGCGTCGTTAACGCGCGACACGAGAAAACGTCGAAAGATGTCGTTTTCGGGGTCGATTTTTTCGCGTTTTTTCGAAGCCCCGAAACTTCAAACGCCCGTATCTCTTAAACGGTTAGAGATATCGAAGCGTGCTAAAAAAATTCTTGTTCGGCGCGCAAAAATCTACCGGATAGGATGATAAAAACGGTAATTTTCGGACTTCGATATTTTACCGAAATTTCTCGACCGAATCTCCGTATCTCGGTTATGCGTGGTCGCAGCGCGACTGTTCGGTGCTCATTCGAAAGACCTCGACGCGTACTTTCGAACGGCGCAAACCAGGATCCCCTATCTATAACCGTTTAGGAGCTACGGCGCTTCAAAGTTTCGGAGTTAAGCATTTTTGGAAATTTCGCAACTTTAAACGCGATTTTCTCCTTAACGGTTAGAGATAGAGAGGCAAACTTTTTTATCGTAATCTACGCGAAGATACGCGTCTTTTGATGTATCAGTCGACCCCATTCGGAGCTCCGTTAAGGAGTTGAGTTTTGCACCCCCTCAACTTTCAAACGTCCATATCTCCTAAACGGTTAGGGCTAGGGGGCTGAAATTTCTCAGGCGTAATACACCCATATATGGCCACGTTCCGGTAGGGTCAAAACCCCGAAATTCCGACCCTCGATTTTTCGGGTCGAAAAAATTTCATCGTTTTGGTCAGAAAAAGATGCGACTTTTCTGCTGCGCGTTAACGGGAAGAGTTAGACGTTCGCTTATCGGCGCGTCGTAAGGACCCCTACGAGGGTTCTAAACAGGCGAAAGAAGGACGCCCTAGCTCAACGCGTTCCGACGCTATAGCGCTTCAAAGTTGGGATTTTTTTTCTCTCTCTTTCAACTTTGACGGGCCGTAGCCGCTAAACGGTTAGAGATACGACGTCCGTATCGGTCGCAATCGATTCCGCGGACATTTTTCTATCGGAAACCGTCTAATTCGTCCGTCCGAACGGCGTCGTTAACGCGGGACACGAGAAAACGTCGAAAGATGTCGTTTTCGGGGTCGATTTTTTCGCGTTTTTTCGAAGCCCGGAAACTTCAAACGCCCGTATCTCTTAAACGGTTAGAGATATCGAAGCGTGCTAAAAAAATTCTTGTTCGGCGCGCAAAAATCTACCGGATAGGATGATAAAAACGGTAATTTTCGGACTTCGATATTTTACCGAAATTTCTCGACCGAATCTCCGTATCTCGGTTATGCGTGGTCGCAGCGCGACCGTTCGGTGCTCATTCGAAAGATCTCGACGCGTACTTTCGAACGGCGCAAACCGGGATCCCTATCTATAACCGTTTAGGAGCTACAGCGCTTCAAAGTTTCGGAGTTAAGCATTTTGGAAATTTCGCAACTTTAAACGCGATTTTCTCCTTAACGGTTAGAGATAGAGAGGCAAACTTTTTTTATCGTAATCTACGCGAAAATACGCGTCTTTTGATATGTCACTCGACCCCATTCGGAGCTCCGTTAAGGAGTCGAGTTTTGCACCCCTCAACTTTCAAACGTCCATATCTCCTAAACGGTTAGGGCTATGGGGCTGAAATTTCTCAGGCGTAGTACACCCATATATGGCCACGTTCCGGTAGGGTCAAAACCCCGAAATTCCGACCCTCGATTTTTCGGGTCGAAAAAATTTCATCGTTTTGGTCAGAAAAAATGCGACTTTTCTGCTGCGCGTTAACGGGAAGAGTTAGACGTTCGCTTATCGGCGCGTCGTAAGGACCCTACGAGGGTTCTAAACAGGCGAAAGAAGGACGCCCTAGCTCAACGCGTTCCGACGCTACAGCGCTTCAAAGTTGGGATTTTTCTCTCTCTTTCAACTTTGACGGGCCGTAGCCGCTAAACGGTTAGAGATAGGGCGTCCGGAGCGGTCGCAATCGATTCCGCGGACATTTTTCTATCGGAAACCGTCTAATTCGTCCGTCCGAACGGCGTCGTTAACGCGCGACACGAGAAAACGTCGAAAGATGTCGTTTTCGGGGTCGATTTTTCGCGTTTTTCGAAGCCCCGAAACTTCAAACGCCCGTATCTCTTAAACGGTTAGAGATATCGAAGCGTGCTAAAAATTCTTGTTCGGCGCGCAAAAATCTACCGGATAGGATGATAAAAACGGTAATTTTCGGACTTCGATATTTTACCGAAATTTCTCGACCGAATCTCCGTATCTCGGTTATGCGTGGTCGCAGCGCGACCGTTCGGTGCTCATTCGAAAGATCTCGACGCGTACTTTCGAACGGCGCAAACCGGGATCCCCTATCTATAACCGTTTAGGAGCTACGGCGCTTCAAAGTTTCGGAGTTAAGCATTTTTGGAAATTTCGCAACTTTAAACGCGATTTTCTCCTTAACGGTTAGAGATAGAGAGGCAAACTTTTTTATCGTAATCTACGCGAAAATACGCGTCTTTTGATATGTCACTCGACCCCATTCGGAGCTCCGTTAAGGAGTTGAGTTTTGCACCCTCAACTTTCAAACGTCCATATCTCCTAAACGGTTAGGGCTATGGGGCTGAAATTTCTCAGGCGTAGTACACCCATATATGGCCACGTTCCGGTAGGGTCAAAACCCCGAAATTCCGACCCTCGATTTTTCGGGTCGAAAAAATTTCATCGTTTTGGTCAGAAAAAAATGCGACTTTTCTGCTGCGCGTTAACGGGAAGAGTTAGACGTTCGCTTATCGGCGCGTCGTAAGGACCCTACGAGGGTTCTAAACAGGCGAAAGAAGGACGCCCTAGCTCAACGCGTTCCGACGCTACAGCGCTTCAAAGTTGGGATTTTTTTTCTCTCTCTTTCAACTTTGACGGGCCGTAGCCGCTAAACGGTTAGAGATAGGGCGTCCGGAGCGGTCGCAATCGATTCCGCGGACATTTTTCTATCGGAAACCGTCTAATTCGTCCGTCCGAACGGCGTCGTTAACGCGCGACACGAGAAAACGTCGAAAGATGTCGTTTTCGGGGTCGATTTTTTCGCGTTTTTTCGAAGCCCCGAAACTTCAAACGCCCGTATCTCTTAAACGGTTAGAGATATCGAAGCGTGCTAAAAAAATTCTCGTTCGGCGCGCAAAAATCTACCGGATAGGATGATAAAAACGGTAATTTTCGGACTTCGATATTTTACCGAAATTTCTCGACCGAATCTCCGTATCTCGGTTATGCGTGGTCGCAGCGCGACCGTTCGGTGCTCATTCGAAAGATCTCGACGCGTACTTTCGAACGGCGCAAACCGGGATCCCCTATCTATAACCGTTTAGGAGCTACGGCGCTTCAAAGTTTCGGAGTTAAGCATTTTTGGAAATTTCGCAACTTTAAACGCGATTTTCTCCTTAACGGTTAGAGATAGAGAGGCAAACTTTTTTTTATCGTAATCTACGCGAAAATACGCGTCTTTTGATATGTCACTCGACCCCATTCGGAGCTCCGTTAAGGAGTTGAGTTTTGCACCTTCTCAACTTTCAAACGTCCATATCTCCTAAACGGTTAGGGCTATGGGGCTGAAATTTCTCAGGCGTAGTACACCCATATATGGCCACGTTCCGGTAGGGTCAAAACCCCGAAATTCCGACCCTCGATTTTTCGGGTCGAAAAAATTTCATCGTTTTGGTCAGAAAAAAATGCGACGTTTCTGCTGCGCGTTAACGGGAAGAGTTAGACGTTCGCTTATCGGCGCGTCGTAAGGACCCCTACGAGGGTTCTAAACAGGCGAAAGAAGGACGCCCTAGCTCAACGCGTTCCGACGCTACAGCGCTTCAAAGTTGGGATTTTTTTCCTCTCTCTTTCAACTTTGACGGGCCGTAGCCGCTAAACGGTTAGAGATAGGGCGTCCGTAGCGGTCGCAATCGATTCCGCGGTCATTTTTCTATCGGAAACCGTCTAATTCGTCCGTCCGAACGGCGTCGTTAACGCGCGACACGAGAAAACGTCGAAAGATGTCGTTTTCGGGGTCGATTTTTTCGCGTTTTTTCGAAGCCCCGAAACTTCAAACGCCCGTATCTCTTAAACGGTTAGAGATATCGAAGCGTGCTAAAAATTCTTGTTCGGCGCGCAAAAATCTACCGGATAGGATGATAAAAACGGTAATTTTCGGACTTCGATATTTTACCGAAATTTCTCGACCGAATCTCCGTATCTCGGTTATGCGTGGTCGCAGCGCGACCGTTCGGTGCTCATTCGAAAGATCTCGACGCGTACTTTCGAACGGCGCAAACCGGGATCCCCTATCTATAACCGTTTAGGAGCTACGGCGCTTCAAAGTTTCGGAGTTAAGCATTTTTGGAAATTTCGCAACTTTAAACGCGATTTTCTCCTTAACGGTTAGAGATAGAGAGGCAAACTTTTTTTTATCGTAATCTACGCGAAAATACGCGTCTTTTGATATGTCACTCGACCCCATTCGGAGCTCCGTTAAGGAGTTGAGTTTTGCACCCCCTCAACTTTCAAACGTCCATATCTCCTAAACGGTTAGGGCTATGGGGCTGAAATTTCTCAGGCGTAGTACACCCATATATGGCCACGTTCCGGTAGGGTCAAAACCCCGAAATTCCGACCCTCGATTTTTCGGGTCGAAAAAATTTCATCGTTTTGGTCAGAAAAAAATGCGACTTTTCTGCTGCGCGTTAACGGGAAGAGTTAGACGTTCGCTTATCGGCGCGTCGTAAGGACCCCTACGAGGGTTCTAAACAGGCGAAAGAAGGACGCCCTAGCTCAACGCGTTCCGACGCTACAGCGCTTCAAAGTTGGGATTTTTTTTCTCTCTCTTTCAACTTTGACGGGCCGTAGCCGCTAAACGGTTAGAGATAGGGCGTCCGGAGCGGTCGCAATCGATTCCGCGGACATTTTTCTATCGGAAACCGTCTAATTCGTCCGTCCGAACGGCGTCGTTAACGCGCGACACGAGAAAACGTCGAAAGATGTCGTTTTCGGGGTCGATTTTTCGCGTTTTTCGAAGCCCCGAAACTTCAAACGCCCGTATCTCTTAAACGGTTAGAGATATCGAAGCGTGCTAAAAAATTCTTGTTCGGCGCGCAAAAATCTACCGGATAGGATGATAAAAACGGTAATTTTCGGACTTCGATATTTTACCGAAATTTCTCGACCGAATCTCCGTATCTCGGTTATGCGTGGTCGCAGCGCGACCGTTCGGTGCTCATTCGAAAGATCTCGACGCGTACTTTCGAACGGCGCAAACCGGGATCCCCTATCTATAACCGTTTAGGAGCTACGGCGCTTCAAAGTTTCGGAGTTAAGCATTTTTGGAAATTTCGCAACTTTAAACGCGATTTTCTCCTTAACGGTTAGAGATAGAGAGGCAAACTTTTTTATCGTAATCTACGCGAAAATACGCGTCTTTTGATATGTCACTCGACCCCATTCGGAGCTCCGTTAAGGAGTTGAGTTTTGCACCCCTCAACTTTCAAACGTCCATATCTCCTAAACGGTTAGGGCTATGGGGCTGAAATTTCTCAGGCGTAGTACAACCATATATGGCCACGTTCCGGTAGGGTCAAAACCCCGAAATTCCGACCCTCGATTTTTCGGGTCGAAAAAATTTCATCGTTTTGGTCAGAAAAAATGCGACGTTTCTGCTGCGCGTTAACGGGAAGAGTTAGACGTTCGCTTATCGGCGCGTCGTAAGGACCCCTACGAGGGTTCTAAACAGGCGAAAGAAGGACGCCCTAGCTCAACGCGTTCCGACGCTACAGCGCTTCAAAGTTGGGATTTTTTCTCTCTTTCAACTTTGACGGGCCGTAGCCGCTAAACGGTTAGAGATAGGACGTCCGCATCGGTCGCAATCGATTCCGCGGACATTTTTCTATCGGAAACCGTCTAATTCGTCCGTCCGAACGGCGTCGTTAACTCGCGACACGAGAAAACGTCGAAAGATGTCGTTTTCGGGGTCGATTTTTCGCGTTTTTCGAAGCCCCGAAACTTCAAACGCCCGTATCTCTTAAACGGTTAGAGATATCGAAGCGTGCTAAAAATTCTCGTTCGGCGCGCAAAAATCTACCGGATAGGATGATAAAAACGGTAATTTTCGGACTTCGATATTTTACCGAAATTTCTCGACCGAATCTCCGTATCTCGGTTATGCGTGGTCGCAGCGCGACCGTTCGGTGCTCATTCGAAAGATCTCGACGCGTACTTTCGAACGGCGAAAACCAGGATCCTATCTATAACCGTTTAGGAGCTACGGCGCTTCAAAGTTTCGGAGTTAAGCATTTTTGGAAATTTCGCAACTTTAAACGCGATTTTCTCCTTAACGGTTAGAGATAGAGAGGCAAACTTTTTTATCGTAATCTACGCGAAAATACGCGTCTTTTGATATGTCACTCGACCCCATTCGGAGCTCCGTTAAGGAGTTGAGTTTTGCACCCCTCAACTTTCAAACGTCCATATCTCCTAAACGGTTAGGAGCTATGGGGCTGAAATTTCTCAGGCGTAGTACACCCATATATGGCCACGTTCCGGTAGGGTCAAAACCCCGAAATTCCGACCCTCGATTTTTCGGGTCGAAAAAATTTCATCGTTTTGGTCAGAAAAAATGCGACTTTTCTGCTGCGCGTTAACGGGAAGAGTTAGACGTTCGCTTATCGGCGCGTCGTAAGGACCCCTACGAGGGTTCTAAACAGGCGAAAGAAGGACGCCCTAGCTCAACGCGTTCCGACGCTACAGCGCTTCAAAGTTGGGATTTTTTTTCTCTCTCTTTCAACTTTGACGGGCCGTAGCCGCTAAACGGTTAGAGATAGGACGTCCGGAGCGGTCGCAATCGATTCCGCGGACATTTTTCTATCGGAAACCGTCTAATTCGTCCGTCCGAACGGCGTCGTTAACGCGCGACGCGAGAAAACGTCGAAAGATGTCGTTTTCGGGGTCGATTTTTCGCGTTTTTTCGAAGCCCCGAAACTTCAAACGCCCGTATCTCTTAAACGGTTAGAGATATCGAAGCGTGCTAAAAAAATTCTTGTTCGGCGCGCAAAAATCTACCGGATAGGATGATAAAAACGGTAATTTTCGGACTTCGATATTTTACCGAAATTTCTCGACCGAATCTCCGTATCTCGGTTATGCGTGGTCGCAGCGCGACCGTTCGGTGCTCATTCGAAAGATCTCGACGCGTACTTTCGAACGGCGCAAACCGGGATCCCCTATCTATAACCGTTTAGGAGCTACGGCGCTTCAAAGTTTCGGAGTTAAGCATTTTTGGAAATTTCGCAACTTTAAACGCGATTTTCTCCTTAACGGTTAGAGATAGAGAGGCAAACTTTTTTATCGTAATCTACGCGAAAATACGCGTCTTTTGATATGTCACTCGACCCCATTCGGAGCTCCGTTAAGGAGTTGAGTTTTGCACCCCTCAACTTTCAAACGTCCATATCTCCTAAACGGTTAGGGCTAGGGGGCTGAAATTTCTCAGGCGTAATACACCCATATATGGCCACGTTCCGGTAGGGTCAAAACCCCGAAATTCCGACCCTCGATTTTTCGGGTCGAAAAAATTTCATCGTTTTGGTCAGAAAAAAATGCGACGTTTCTGCTGCGCGTTAACGGGAAGAGTTAGACGTTCGCTTATCGGCGCGTCGTAAGGACCCCTACGAGGGTTCTAAACAGGCAAAAGAAGGACGCCCTAGCTCAACGCGTTTCGACGCCACAGCGCTTCCAAGTTGGGATTTTTTTTCTCTCTGTTTCAACTTTGACGGGCCGTAGCCGCTAAACGGTTAGAGATAGGACGTCCGGAGCGGTCGCAATCGATTCCGCGGACATTTTTCTATCGGAAACCGTCTAATTCGTCCGTCCGAACGGCGTCGTTAACGCGCGACGCGAGATAACGTCGAAAGATGTCGTTTTCGGGGTCGATTTTTCGCGTTTTTCGAAGCCCCGAAACTTCAAACGCCCGTATCTCTTAAACGGTTAGAGATATCGAAGCGTGCTAAAAAAATTCTTGTTCGGCGCGCAAAAATCTACCGGATAGGATGATAAAAACGGTAATTTTCGGACTTCGATATTTTACCGAAATTTCTCGACCGAATCTCCGTATCTCGGTTATGCGTGGTCGCAGCGCGACCGTTCGGTGCTCATTCGAAAGATCTCGACGCGTACTTTCGAACGGCGCAAACCGGGATCCCCTATCTATAACCGTTTAGGAGCTACGGCGCTTCAAAGTTTCGGAGTTAAGCATTTTTGGAAATTTCGCAACTTTAAACGCGATTTTCTCCTTAACGGTTAGAGATAGAGAGGCAAACTTTTTTTATCGTAATCTACGCGAAAATACGCGTCTTTTGATATGTCACTCGACCCCATTCGGAGCTCCGTTAAGGAGTTGAGTTTTGCACCCCCTCAACTTTCAAACGTCCATATCTCCTAAACGGTTAGGGCTATGGGGCTGAAATTTCTCAGGCGTAGTACACCCATATATGGCCACGTTCCGGTAGGGTCAAAACCCCGAAATTCCGACCCTCGATTTTTCGGGTCGAAAAAATTTCATCGTTTTGGTCAGAAAAAAATGCGACTTTTCTGCTGCGCGTTAACGGGAAGAGTTAGACGTTCGCTTATCGGCGCGTCGTAAGGACCCCTACGAGGGTTCTAAACAGGCGAAAGAAGGACGCCCTAGCTCAACGTGTTCCGACGCTACAGCGCTTCAAAGTTGGGATTTTTTTTCTCTCTCTTTCAACTTTGACGGGCCGTAGCCGCTAAACGGTTAGAGATAGGGCGTCCGGAGCGGTCGCAATCGATTCCGCGGACATTTTTCTATCGGAAACCGTCTAATTCGTCCGTCCGAACGGCGTCGTTAACGCGCGACACGAGAAAACGTCGAAAGATGTCGTTTTCGGGGTCGATTTTCGCGTTTTTCGAAGCCCCGAAACTTCAAACGCCCGTATCTCTTAAACGGTTAGAGATATCGAAGCGTGCTAAAAAATTCTTGTTCGGCGCGCAAAAATCTACCGGATAGGATGATAAAAACGGTAATTTTCGGACTTCGATATTTTACCGAAATTTCTCGACCGAATCTCCGTATCTCGGTTATGCGTGGTCGCAGCGCGACAGTTCGGTGCTCATTCGAAAGATCTCGACGCGTACTTTCGAACGGCGCAAACCGGGATCCCCTATCTATAACCGTTTAGGAGCTACGGCGCTTCAAAGTTTCGGAGTTAAGCATTTTTGGAAATTTCGCAACTTTAAACGCGATTTTCTCCTTAACGGTTAGAGATAGAGAGGCAAACTTTTTTATCGTAATCTACGCGAAAATACGCGTCTTTTGATATGTCACTCGACCCCATTCGGAGCTCCGTTAAGGAGTTGAGTTTTGCACCCCTCAACTTTCAAACGTCCATATCTCCTAAACGGTTAGGGCTATGGGGCTGAAATTTCTCAGGCGTAGTACACCCATATATGGCCACGTTCCGGTAGGGTCAAAACCCCGAAATTCCGACCCTCGATTTTTCGGGTCGAAAAAATTTCATCGTTTTGGTCAGAAAAAAATGCGACTTTTCTGCTGCGCGTTAACGGGAAGAGTTAGACGTTCGCTTATCGGCGCGTCGTAAGGACCCCTACGAGGGTTCTAAACAGGCGAAAGAAGGACGCCCTAGCTCAACGTGTTCCGACGCTACAGCGCTTCAAAGTTGGGATTTTTTTTCTCTCTCTTTCAACTTTGACGGGCCGTAGCCGCTAAACGGTTAGAGATAGGGCGTCCGGAGCGGTCGCAATCGATTCCGCGGACATTTTTCTATCGGAAACCGTCTAATTCGTCCGTCCGAACGGCGTCGTTAACGCGCGACACGAGAAAACGTCGAAAGATGTCGTTTTCGGGGTCGATTTTTTCGCGTTTTTCGAAGCCCCGAAACTTCAAACGCCCGTATCTCTTAAACGGTTAGAGATATCGAAGCGTGCTAAAAATTCTTGTTCGGCGCGCAAAAATCTACCGGATAGGATGATAAAAACGGTAATTTTCGGACTTCGATATTTTACCGAAATTTCTCGACCGAATCTCCGTATCTCGGTTATGCGTGGTCGCAGCGCGACCGTTCGGTGCTCATTCGAAAGATCTCGACGCGTACTTTCGAACGGCGCAAACCGGGATCCCCTATCTATAACCGTTTAGGAGCTACGGCGCTTCAAAGTTTCGGAGTTAAGCATTTTTGGAAATTTCGCAACTTTAAACGCGATTTTCTCCTTAACGGTTAGAGATAGAGAGGCAAACTTTTTTATCGTAATCTACGCGAAAATACGCGTCTTTTGATATGTCACTCGACCCCATTCGGAGCTCCGTTAAGGAGTTGAGTTTTGCACCCCTCAACTTTCAAACGTCCATATCTCCTAAACGGTTAGGGCTATGGGGCTGAAATTTCTCAGGCGTAATACACCCATATATGGCCACGTTCCGGTAGGGTCAAAACCCCGAAATTCCGACCCTCGATTTTTCGGGTCGAAAAAATTTCATCGTTTTGGTCAGAAAAAATGCGACTTTTCTGCTGCGCGTTAACGGGAAGAGTTAGACGTTCGCTTATCGGCGCGTCGTAAGGACCCCTACGAGGGTTCTAAACAGGCGAAAGAAGGACGCCCTAGCTCAACGCGTTCCGACGCTACAGCGCTTCAAAGTTGGGATTTTTTTTCTCTCTCTTTCAACTTTGACGGGCCGTAGCCGCTAAACGGTTAGAGATAGGGCGTCCGGAGCGGTCGCAATCGATTCCGCGGACATTTTCTATCGGAAACCGTCTAATTCGTCCGTCGAACGGCGTCGTTAACGCGCGACACGAGAAAACGTCGAAAGATGTCGTTTTCGGGGTCGATTTTTTCGCGTTTTTCGAAGCCCCGAAACTTCAAACGCCCGTATCTCTTAAACGGTTAGAGATATCGAAGCGTGCTAAAAAATTCTTGTTCGGCGCGCAAAAATCTACCGGATAGGATGATAAAACGGTAATTTTCGGACTTCAATATTTTACCGAAATTTCTCGACCGAATCTCCGTATCTCGGTTATGCGCGGTCGCAGCGCGACCGTTCGGTGCTCATTCGAAAGATCTCTACGCGTACTTTCGAACGGCGCAAACCGGGATCCCTATCTATAACCGTTTAGGAGCTACGGCGCTTCAAAGTTTCGGAGTTAAGCATTTTTGGAAATTTCGCAACTTTAAACGCGATTTTCTCCTTAACGGTTAGAGATAGAGAGGCAAACTTTTTTTATCGTAATCGACGCGAAAATACGCGTCTTTTGATATGTCACTCGACCCCATTCGGAGCTCCGTTAAGGAGTTGAGTTTTGCACCCCCTCAACTTTCAAACGTCCATATCTCCCAAACGGTTAGGGCTAGGGGGCTGAAATTTCTCAGGCGTAATACACCCATATATGGCCACGTTCCGGTAGGGTCAAAACCCCGAAATTCCGACCCTCGATTTTTCGGGTCGAAAAAATTTCATCGTTTTGGTCAGAAAAAAATGCGACTTTTCTGCTGCGCGTTAACGGGAAGAGTTAGACGTTCGCTTATCGGCGCGTCGTAAGGACCCCTACGAGGGTTCTAAACAGGCGAAAGAAGGACGCCCTAGCTCAACGCGTTCCGACGCTACAGCGCTTCAAAGTTGGGATTTTTCTCTCTCTTTCAACTTTGACGCGCCGTAGCCGCTAAACGGTTAGAGATAGGGCGTCCGGAGCGGTCGCAATCGATTCCGCGGACATTTTTCTATCGGAAACCGTCTAATTCGTCCGTCCGAACGGCGTCGTTAACGCGCGACACGAGAAAACGTCAAAAGATGTCGTTTTCGGGGTCGATTTTTCGCGTTTTTCGAAGCCCTGAAACTTCAAACGCCCGTATCTCTTAAACGGTTAGAGATATCGAAGCGTGCTAAAAATTCTTGTTCGGCGCGCAAAAATCTACCGGATAGGATGATAAAAACGGTAATTTTCGGACTTCGATATTTTACCGAAATTTCTCGACCGAATCTCCGTATCTCGGTTATGCGTGGTCGCAGCGCGACCGTTCGGTGCTCATTCGAAAGATCTCGACGCGTACTTTCGAACGGCGCCAACCGGGATCCCTATCTATAACCGTTTAGGAGCTACGGCGCTTCAAAGTTTCGGAGTTAAGCATTTTGGAAATTTCGCAACTTTAAACGCGATTTTCTCCTTAACGGTTAGAGATAGAGAGGCAAACTTTTTTATCGTAATCTACGCGAAGATACGCGTCTTTTGATATATCAGTCGACCCCATTCGGAGCTCCGTTAAGGAGTTGAGTTTGCACCCCTCAACTTTCAAACGTCCATATCTCCTAAACGGTTAGGGCTAGGGGGCTGAAATTTCTCAGGCGTAATACACCCATATATGGCCACGTTCCGGTAGGGTCAAAACCCCGAAATTCCGACCCTCGATTTTTCGGGTCGAAAAAATTTCATCGTTTTGGTCAGAAAAAAATGCGACTTTTCTGCTGCGCGTTAACGGGAAGAGTTAGACGTTCGCTTATCGGCGCGTCGTAAGGACCCCTACGAGGGTTCTAAACAGGCGAAAGAAGGACGCCCTAGCTCAACGCGTTCCGACGCTACAGCGCTTCAAAGTTGGGATTTTTTTCTCTCTTTCAACTTTGACGGGCCGTAGCCGCTAAACGGTTAGAGATAGGACGTCCGTATCGGTCGCAATCGATTCCGCGGACATTTTTCTATCGGAAACCGTCTAATTCGTCCGTCCAAACGGCGTCGTTAACGCGCGACACGAGAAAACGTCGAAAGATGTCGTTTTCGGGGTCGATTTTTCGCGTTTTTTCGAAGCGCCGAAACTTCAAACGCCCGTATCTCTTAAACGGTTAGAGATATCGAAGCGTGCTAAAAAATTCTTGTTCGGCGCGCAAAAATCTACCGGATAGGATGATAAAACGGTAATTTTCGGACTTCGATATTTTACCGAAATTTCTCGACCGAATCTCCGTATCTCGGTTATGCGTGGTCGCAGCGCGACTGTTCGGTGCTCATTCGAAAGATCTCGACGCGTACTTTCGAACGGCGCAAACCGGGATCCCCTATCTATAACCGTTTAGGAGCTACGGCGCTTCAAAGTTTCGGAGTTAAGCATTTTTGGAAATTTCGCAACTTTAAACGCGATTTTCTCCTTAACGGTTAGAGATAGAGAGGCAAACTTTTTTATCGTAATCTACGCGAAAATACGCGTCTTTTGATATGTCACTCGACCCCATTCGGAGCTCCGTTAAGGAGTTGAGTTTTGCACCCCTCAACTTTCAAACGTCCATATCTCCTAAACGGTTAGGGCTATGGGGCTGAAATTTCTCAGGCGTAATACACCCATATATGGCCACGTTCCGGTAGGGTCAAAACCCCGAAATTCCGACCCTCGATTTTTCGGGTCGAAAAAATTTCATCGTTTTGGTCAGAAAAAATGCGACTTTTCTGCTGCGCGTTAACGGGAAGAGTTAGACGTTCGCTTATCGGCGCGTCGTAAGGACCCTACGAGGGTTCTAAACAGGCGAAAGAAGGACGCCCTAGCTCAACGCGTTCCGACGCTACAGCGCTTCAAAGTTGGGATTTTTTCTCTCTTTCAACTTTGACGGGCCGTAGCCGCTAAACGGTTAGAGATAGGGCGTCCGGAGCGGTCGCAATCGATTCCGCGGACATTTTCTATCGGAAACCGTCTAATTCGTCCGTCCGAACGGCGTCGTTAACGCGCGACACGAGAAAACGTCGAAAGATGTCGTTTTCGGGGTCGATTTTTCGCGTTTTTCGAAGCCCCGAAACTTCAAACGCCCGTATCTCTTAAACGGTTAGAGATATCGAAGCGTGCTAAAAAATTCTTGTTCGGCGCGCAAAATCTACCGGATAGGATGATAAAAACGGTAATTTTCGGACTTCGATATTTTACCGAAATTTCTCGACCGAATCTCCGTATCTCGGTTATGCGTGGTCGCAGCGCGACCGTTCGGTGCTCATTCGAAAGATCTCGACGCGTACTTTCGAACGGCGCAAACCAGGATCCTATCTATAACCGTTTAGGAGCTACGGCGCTTCAAAGTTTCGGAGTTAAGCATTTTTGGAAATTTCGCAACTTTAAACGCGATTTTCTCCTTAACGGTTAGAGATAGAGGCAAACTTTTTTATCGTAATCTACGCGAAAATACGCGTCTTTTGATATGTCACTCGACCCCATTCGGAGCTCCGTTAAGGAGTTGAGTTTTGCACCCTCAACTTTCAAACGTCCATATCTCCTAAACGGTTAGGGCTATGGGGCTGAAATTTCTCAGGCGTAATACACCCATATATGGCCACGTTCCGGTAGGGTCAAAACCCCGAAATTCCGACCCTCGATTTTTCGGGTCGAAAAAATTTCATCGTTTTGGTCAGAAAAAATGCGACTTTTCTGCTGCGCGTTAACGGGAAGAGTTAGACGTTCGCTTATCGGCGCGTCATGGAGACCCTACGAGGGTTCTAAACAGGCGAAAGAAGGACGCCCTAGCTCAACGCGTTCCGACGCTACAGCGCTTCAAAGTTGGGATTTTTTTTCTCTCTCTTTCAACTTTGACGGGCCGTAGCCGCTAAACGGTTAGAGATAGGGCGTCCGGAGCGGTCGCAATCGATTCCGCGGACATTTTTCTATCGGAAACCGTCTAATTCGTCCGTCCGAACGGCGTCGTTAACGCGCGACACGAGAAAACGTCGAAAGATGTCGTTTTCGGGGTCGATTTTTCGCGTTTTTCGAAGCCCCGAAACTTCAAACGCCCGTATCTCTTAAACGGTTAGAGATATCGAAGCGTGCTAAAAAAATTCTTGTTCGGCGCGCAAAAATCTACCGGATAGGATGATAAAAACGGTAATTTTCGGACTTCGATATTTTACCGAAATTTCTCGACCGAATCTCCGTATCTCGGTTATGCGTGGTCGCAGCGCGACCGTTCGGTGCTCATTCGAAAGATCTCGACGCGTACTTTCGAACGGCGCAAACCGGGATTCCTCTCTATAACCGTTTAGGAGCTACGGCGCTTCAAAGTTTCGGAGTTAAGCATTTTTGGAAATTTCGCAACTTTAAACGCGATTTTCTCCTTAACGGTTAGAGATAGAGAGGCAAACTTTTTTTTATCGTAATCTACGCGAAAATACGCGTCTTTTGATATGTCACTCGACCCCATTCGGAGCTCCGTTAAGGAGTTGAGTTTTGCACCCCCTCAACTTTCAAACGTCCATATCTCCTAAACGGTTAGGGCTATGGGGCTGAAATTTCTCAGGCGTAATACACCCATATATGGCCACGTTCCGGTAGGGTCAAAACCCCGAAATTCCGACCCTCGATTTTTCGGGTCGAAAAAATTTCATCGTTTTGGTCAGAAAAAAATGCGACTTTTCTGCTGCGCGTTAACGGGAAGAGTTAGACGTTCGCTTATCGGCGCGTCGTAAGGACCCCTACGAGGGTTCTAAACAGGCGAAAGAAGGACGCCCTAGCTCAACGTGTTCCGACGCTACAGCGCTTCAAAGTTGGGATTTTTTTTCTCTCTCTTTCAACTTTGACGGGCCGTAGCCGCTAAACGGTTAGAGATAGGGCGTCCGGAGCGGTCGCAATCGATTCCGCGGACATTTTTCTATCGGAAACCGTCTAATTCGTCCGTCCGAACGGCGTCGTTAACGCGCGACACGAGAAAACGTCGAAAGATGTCGTTTTCGGGGTCGATTTTTTCGCGTTTTTTCGAAGCCCCGAAACTTCAAACGCCCGTATCTCTTAAACGGTTAGAGATATCGAAGCGTGCTAAAAAAATTCTTGTTCGGCGCGCAAAAATCTACCGGATAGGATGATAAAAACGGTAATTTTCGGACTTCGATATTTTACCGAAATTTCTCGACCGAATCTCCGTATCTCGGTTATGCGTGGTCGCAGCGCGACCGTTCGGTGCTCATTCGAAAGATCTCGACGCGTACTTTCGAACGGCGCAAACCGGGATCCCCTATCTATAACCGTTTAGGAGCTACGGCGCTTCAAAGTTTCGGAGTTAAGCATTTTTGGAAATTCCGCAACTTTAAACGCGATTTTCTCCTTAACGGTTAGAGATAGAGAGGCAAACTTTTTTTTATCGTAATCTACGCGAAAATACGCGTCTTTTGATATGTCACTCGACCCCATTCGGAGCTCCGTTAAGGAGTTGAGTTTTGCACCCCCTCAACTTTCAAACGTCCATATCTCCTAAACGGTTAGGGCTATGGGGCTGAAATTTCTCAGGCGTAGTACACCCATATATGGCCACGTTCCAGTAGGGTCAAAACCCGAAATTCCGACCCTCGATTTTTCGGGTCGAAAAAATTTCATCGTTTTGGTCAGAAAAAATGCGACTTTTCTGCTGCGCGTTAACGGGAAGAGTTAGACGTTCGCTTATCGGCGCGTCGTAAGGAGACCCCTACGAGGGTTCTAAACAGGCGAAAGAAGGACGCCCTAGCTCAACGCGTTCCGACGCTACAGCGCTTCAAAGTTGGGATTTTTTTTCTCTCTCTTTCAACTTTGACGGGCCGTAGCCGCTAAACGGTTAGAGATAGGACGTCCGTATCGGTCGCAATCGATTCCGCGGACATTTTCTATCGGAAACCGTCTAATTCGTCCGTCCGAACGGCGTCGTTAACGCGCGACACGAGAAAACGTCGAAAGATGTCGTTTTCGGGGTCGATTTTTCGCGTTTTTCGAAGCCCCGAAACTTCAAACGCCCGTATCTCTTAAACGGTTAGAGATATCGAAGCGTGCTAAAAAATTCTTGTTCGGCGCGCAAAAATCTACCGGATAGGATGATAAAAACGGTAATTTTCGGACTTCGATATTTTACCGAAATTTCTCGACCGAATCTCCGTATCTCGGTTATGCGTGGTCGCAGCGCGACCGTTTCGGTGCTCATTCGAAAGATCTCGACGCGTACTTTCGAACGGCGCAAACCAGGATCCTATCTATAACCGTTTAGGAGCTACGGCGCTTCAAAGTTTCGGAGTTAAGCATTTTTGGAAATTTCGCAACTTTAAACGCGATTTTCTCCTTAACGGTTAGAGATAGAGAGGCAAACTTTTTTATCGTAATCTACGCGAAAATACGCGTCTTTTGATATATCAGTCGACCCCATTCGGAGCTCCGTTAAGGAGTTGAGTTTTGCACCCCTCAACTTTCAAACGTCCATATCTCCTAAACGGTTAGGGCTATGGGGCTGAAATTTCTCAGGCGTAATACACCCATATATGGCCACGTTCCGGTAGGGTCAAAACCCCGAAATTCCGACCCTCGATTTTTCGGGTCGAAAAAATTTCATCGTTTTGGTCAGAAAAAATGCGACTTTTCTGCTGCGCGTTAACGGGAAGAGTTAGACGTTCGCTTATCGGCGCGTCGTAAGGACCCCTACGAGGGTTCTAAACAGGCGAAAGAAGGACGCCCTAGCTCAACGCGTTCCGACGCTACAGCGCTTCAAAGTTGGGATTTTTTTTCTCTCTCTTTCAACTTTGACGGGCCGTAGCCGCTAAACGGTTAGAGATAGGACGTCCGTATCGGTCGCAATCGATTCCGCGGACATTTTTCTATCGGAAACCGTCTAATTCGTCCGTCCGAACGGCGTCGTTAACGCGCGACACGAGAAAACGTCGAAAGATGTCGTTTTCGGGGTCGATTTTTTCGCGTTTTTTCGAAGCGCCTAAACTTCAAACGCCCGTATCTCTTAAACGGTTAGAGATATCGAAGCGTGCTAAAAAAATTCTTGTTCGGCGCGCAAAAATCTACCGGATAGGATGATAAAAACGGTAATTTTCGGACTTCGATATTTTACCGAAATTTCTCGACCGAATCTCCGTATCTCGGTTATGCGTGGTCGCAGCGCGACCGTTCGGTGCTCATTCGAAAGATCTCGACGCGTACTTTCGAACGGCGCAAACCGGGATCCCCTATCTATAACCGTTTAGGAGCTACGGCGCTTCAAAGTTTCGGAGTTAAGCATTTTTTGGAAATTTCGCAAATTTAAACGCGATTTTCTCCTTCACGGTTAGAGATAGAGAGGCAAACATTTTTTATCGTAATCTACGCGAAAATACGCGTCTTTTGATATATCAGTCGACCCCATTCGGAGCTCCGTTAAGGAGTTGAGTTTTGCACCCCCTCAACTTTCAAACGTCCATATCTCCTAAACGGTTAGGGCTATGGGGCTGAAATTTCTCAGGCGTAATACACCCATATATGGCCACGTTCCGGTAGGAGTCAAAACCCCGAAATTCCGACCCTCGATTTTTCGGGTCGAAAAAATTTCATCGTTTTGGTCAGAAAAAAATGCGACTTTTCTGCTGCGCGTTAACGGGAAGAGTTAGACGTTCGCTTATCGGCGCGTCGTAAGGACCCCTACGAGGGTTCTAAACAGGCGAAAGAAGGACGCCCTAGCTCAACGCGTTCCGACGCTACAGCGCTTCAAAGTTGGGATTTTTTTTCTCTCTCTTTCAACTTTGACGGGCCGTAGCCGCTAAACGGTTAGAGATAGGACGTCCGTAGCGGTCGCAATCGATTCCGCGGACATTTTTCTATCGGAAACCGTCTAATTCGTCCGTCCGAACGGCGTCGTTAACGCGCGACACGAGAAAACGTCGAAAGATGTCGTTTTCGGGGTCGATTTTTCGCGTTTTTCGAAGCGCCGAAACTTCAAACGCCCGTATCTCTTAAACGGTTAGAGATATCGAAGCGTGCTAAAAAATTCTTGTTCGGCGCGCAAAAATCTACCGGATAGGATGATAAAACGGTAATTTTCGGACTTCGATATTTTACCGAAATTTCTCGACCGAATCTCCGTATCTCGGTTATGCGTGGTCGCAGCGCGACTGTTCGGTGCTCATTCGAAAGATCTCGACGCGTACTTTCGAACGGCGCAAACCGGGATCTATCTATAACCGTTTAGGAGCTACGGCGCTTCAAAGTTTCGGAGTTAAGCATTTTTGGAAATTTCGCAACTTTAAACGCGATTTTCTCCTTAACGGTTAGAGATAGAGAGGCAAACTTTTTTTTATCGTAATCTACGCGAAAATACGCGTCTTTTGATATGTCACTCGACCCCATTCGGAGCTCCGTTAAGGAGTTGAGTTTTGCACCCCCTCAACTTTCAAACGTCCATATCTCCTAAACGGTTAGGGCTATGGGGCTGAAATTTCTCAGGCGTAGTACACCCATATATGGCCACGTTCCGGTAGGGTCAAAACCCCGAAATTCCGACCCTCGATTTTTCGGGTCAGAAAAAAATTTCATCGTTTTGGTCAGAAAAAAATGCGACTTTTCTGCTGCGCGTTAACGGGAAGAGTTAGACGTTCGCTTATCGGCGCGTCGTAAGGACCCCTACGAGGGTTCTAAACAGGCGAAAGAAGGACGCCCTAGCTCAACGCGTTCCGACGCTACAGCGCTTCAAAGTTGGGATTTTTTTTCTCTCTCTTTCAACTTTGACGGGCCGTAGCCGCTAAACGGTTAGAGATAGGGCGTCCGGAGCGGTCGCAATCGATTCCGCGGACATTTTTCTATCGGAAACCGTCTAATTCGTCCGTCCGAACGGCGTCGTTAACGCGCGACACGAGAAAACGTCGAAAGATGTCGTTTTCGGGGTCGATTTTTCGCGTTTTCGAAGCCCCGAAACTTCAAACGCCCGTATCTCTTAAACGGTTAGAGATATCGAAGCGTGCTAAAAAAATTCTTGTTCGGCGCGCAAAAATCTACCGGATAGGATGATAAAACGGTAATTTTCGGACTTCGATATTTTACCGAAATTTCTCGACCGAATCTCCGTATCTCGGTTATGCGTGGTCGCAGCGCGACCGTTTCGGTGCTCATTCGAAAGATCTCGACGCGTACTTTCGAACGGGGCAAACCGGGATCCCCTATCTATAACCGTTTAGGAGCTACGGCGCTTCAAAGTTTCGGAGTTAAGCATTTTTGGAAATTTCGCAACTTTAAACGCGATTTTCTCCTTAACGGTTAGAGATAGAGAGGCAAACTTTTTTATCGTAATCTACGCGAAAATACGCGTCTTTTGATATGTCACTCGACCC
Source organism: Trypoxylus dichotomus (assembly GCA_023509865.1). Taxonomy (NCBI): domain Eukaryota; kingdom Metazoa; phylum Arthropoda; class Insecta; order Coleoptera; family Scarabaeidae; genus Trypoxylus; species Trypoxylus dichotomus. The sequence continues at coordinate 46,963,070 of CM042081.1, forward strand.
CATTCGGAGCTCCGTTAAGGAGTTGAGTTTGCACCCCTCAACTTTCAAACGTCCATATCTCCTAAACGGTTAGGGCTATGGGGCTGAAATTTCTCAGGCGTAATACACCCATATATGGCCACGTTCCGGTAGGGTCAAAACCCCGAAATTCCGACCCTCGATTTTTCGGGTCGAAAAATTTCATCGTTTTGGTCAGAAAAAATGCGACTTTTCTGCTGCGCGTTAACAGGGAAGAGTTAGACGTTCGCTTATCGGCGCGTCGTAAGGACCCTACGAGGGTTCTAAACAGGCGAAAGAAGGACGCCCTAGCTCAACGCGTTCCGACGCTACAGCGCTTCAAAGTTGGGATTTTTTCTCTCTCTTTCAACTTTGACGGGCCGTAGCCGCTAAACGGTTAGAGATAGGACGTCCGTATCGGTCGCAATCGATTCCGCGGACATTTTTCTATCGGAAACCGTCTAATTCGTCCGTCCGAACGGCGTCGTTAACGCGCGACACGAGAAAACGTCGAAAGATGTCGTTTTCGGGGTCGATTTTTCGCGTTTTTCGAAGCCCTGAAACTTCAAACGCCCGTATCTCTTAAACGGTTAGAGATATCGAAGCGTGCTAAAAAATTCTTGTTCGGCGCGCAAAAATCTACCGGATAGGATGATAAAAACGGTAATTTTCGGACTTCGATATTTTACCGAAATTTCTCGACCGAATCTCCGTATCTCGGTTATGCGTGGTCGCAGCGCGACCGTTCGGTGCTCATTCGAAAGATCTCGACGCGTACTTTCGAACGGCGCAAACCGGGATCCCCTATCTATAACCGTTTAGGAGCTACGGCGCTTCAAAGTTTCGGAGTTAAGCATTTTTGGAAATTTCGCAACTTTAAACGCGATTTTCTCCTTAACGGTTAGAGATAGAGAGGCAAACTTTTTTTTATCGTAATCTACGCGAAGATACGCGTCTTTTGATATATCAGTCGACCCCATTCGGAGCTCCGTTAAGGAGTTGAGTTTTCACCCCTCAACTTTCAAACGTCCATATCTCCCAAACGGTTATGGCTATGGGGCTGAAATTTCTCAGGCGTAATACACCCATATATGGCCACGTTCCGGTAGGGTCAAAACCCAGAAATTCCGACCCTCGATTTTTCGGGTCGAAAAAATTTCATCGTTTTGGTCAGAAAAAATGCGACTTTTCTGCTGCGCGTTGACGGGAAGAGTTAGACGTTCGCTTATCGGCGCGTCGTAAGGACCCCTACGAGGGTTCTAAACAGGCGAAAGAAGGACGCCCTAGCTCAACGCGTTCCGACGCTACAGCGCTTCAAAGTTGGGATTTTTTCTCTCTTTCAACTTTGACGGGCCGTAGCCGCTAAACGGTTAGAGATAGGACGTCCGTATCGGTCGCAATCGATTCCGCGGACATTTTCTATCGGAAACCGTCTAATTCGTCCGTCCGAACGGCGTCGTTAACGCGCGACACGAGAAAACGTCGAAAGATGTCGTTTTCGGGGTCGATTTTTCGCGTTTTTCCGAAGCCCCGAAACTTCAAACGCCCGTATCTCTTAAACGGTTAGAGATATCGAAGCGTGCTAAAAAAATTCTTGTTCGGCGCGCAAAAATCTACCGGATAGGATGATAAAAACGGTAATTTTCGGACTTCGATATTTTACCGAAATTTCTCGACCGAATCTCCGTATCTCGGTTATGCGTGGTCGCAGCGCGACGGTTTCGGTGCTCATTCGAAAGATCTCGACGCGTACTTTCGAACGGCGCAAACCAGGATCCCTATCTATAACCGTTTAGGAGCTACGGCGCTTCAAAGTTTCGGAGTTAAGCATTTTTTGGAAATTTCGCAACTTTAAACGCGATTTTCTCCTTAACGGTTAGAGATAGAGAGGCAAACTTTTTATCGTAATCTACGCGAAAATACGCGTCTTTTGATATGTCACTCGACCCCATTCGGAGCTCCGTTAAGGAGTTGAGTTTTGCACCCCTCAACTTTCCAAAGCGTCCATATCTCCTAAACGGTTAGGGCTATGGGGCTGAAATTTCTCAGGCGTAATACACCCATATATGGCCACGTTCGGTAGGGTCAAAACCCCGAAATTCCGACCCTCGATTTTTCGGGTCGAAAAATTTCATCGTTTTGGTCAGAAAAAATGCGACTTTTCTGCTGCGCGTTAACGGGAAGAGTTAGACGTTCGCTTATCGGCGCGTCGTAAGGACCCCTACGAGGGTTCTAAACAGGCGAAAGAAGGACGCCCTAGCTCAACGCGTTCCGACGCTACAGCGCTTCAAAGTTGGGATTTTTCTCTCTCTTTCAACTTTGACGGGCCGTAGCCGCTAAACGGTTAGAGATAGGACGTCCGTATCGGTCGCAATCGATTCCGCGGACATTTTCTATCGGAAACCGTCTAATTCGTCCGTCCGAACGGCGTCGTTAACGCGCGACACGAGAAAACGTCGAAAGATGTCGTTTTCGGGGTCGATTTTTCGCGTTTTTTCGAAGCCCCGAAACTTCAAACGCCCGTATCTCTTAAACGGTTAGAGATATCGAAGCGTGCTAAAAAAATTCTTGTTCGGCGCGCAAAAATCTACCGGATAGGATGATAAAAACGGTAATTTTCGGACTTCGATATTTTACCGAAATTTCTCGACCGAATCTCCGTATCTCGGTTATGCGTGGTCACCAGCGCGACCGTTCAGTGCTCATTCGAAAGATCTCGACGCGTACTTTCCGAACGGCGCAAACCAGGATCCCCTATCTATAACCGTTTAGGAGCTACGGCGCTTCAAAGTTTCGGAGTTAAGCATTTTTGGAAATTTCGCAACTTTAAACGCGATTTTCTCCTTAACGGTTAGAGATAGAGAGGCAAACTTTTTTTTATCGTAATCTACGCGAAAATACGCGTCTTTTGATATGTCACTCGACCCCATTCGGAGCTCCGTTAAGGAGTTGAGTTTTGCACCCCCTCAACTTTCAAACGTCCATATCTCCTAAACGGTTAGGGCTATGGGGCTGAAATTTCTCAGGCGTAATACACCCATATATGGCCACGTTCCGGTAGGGTCAAAACCCCGAAATTCCGACCCTCGATTTTTCGGGTCGAAAAAATTTCATCGTTTTGGTCAGAAAAAAATGCGACTTTTCTGCTGCGCGTTAACGGGAAGAGTTAGACGTTCGCTTATCGGCGCGTCGTAAGGACCCTACGAGGGTTCTAAACAGGCGAAAGAAGGACGCCCTAGCTCAACGCGTTCCGACGCTACAGCGCTTCAAAGTTGGGATTTTTTCTCTCTTTCAACTTTGACGGGCCGTAGCCGCTAAACGGTTAGAGATAGGACGTCCGTATCGGTCGCAATCGATTCCGCGGACATTTTTCTATCGGAAACCGTCTAATTCGTCCGTCGAACGGCGTCGTTAACGCGCGACACGAGAAAACGTCGAAAGATGTCGTTTTCGGGGTCGATTTTTCGCGTTTTTTCGAAGCCCTGAAACTTCAAACGCCCGTATCTCTTAAACGGTTAGAGATATCGAAGCGTGCTAAAAAATTCTTGTTCGGCGCGCAAAATCTACCGGATAGGATGATAAAAACGGTAATTTTCGGACTTCGATATTTTACCGAAATTTCTCGACCGAATCTCCGTATCTCGGTTATGCGTGGTCGCAGCGCGACCGTTTCGGTGCTCATTCGAAAGATCTCGACGCGTACTTTCGAACGGCGCAAACCGGGATCCCCTATCTATAACCGTTTAGGAGCTACGGCGCTTCAAAGTTTCGGAGTTAAGCATTTTTGGAAATTTCGCAACTTTAAACGCGATTTTCTCCTTAACGGTTAGAGATAGAGAGGCAAACTTTTTTATCGTAATCTACGCGAAGATACGCGTCTTTTGATATATCAGTCGACCCCATTCGGAGCTCCGTTAAGGAGTTGGAGTTTTGCACCCTCAACTTTCAAACGTCCATATCTCCTAAACGGTTAGGGCTATGGGGCTGAAATTTCTCAGGCGTAATACACCCGTATATGGCCACGTTCCGGTAGGGTCAAAACCCCGAAATTCCGACCCTCGATTTTTCGGGTCGAAAAAATTTCATCGTTTTGGTCAGAAAAAATGCGACTTTTCTGCTGCGCGTTAACGGGAAGAGTTAGACGTTCGCTTATCGGCGCGTCGTAAGGACCCCTACGAGGGTTCTAAACAGGCGAAGAAGGACGCCCTAGCTCAACGCGTTCCGACGCTACAGCGCTTCCAAAGTTGGGATTTTTCTCTCTCTTTCAACTTTGACGGGCCGTAGCCGCTAAACGGTTAGAGATAGGACGTCCGTATCGGTCGCAATCGATTCCGCGGACATTTTTCTATCGGAAACCGTCTAATTCGTCCGTCCGAACGGCGTCGTTAACGCGCGACACGAGAAAACGTCGAAAGATGTCGTTTTCGGGGTCGATTTTTTCGCGTTTTTCGAAGCCCCGAAACTTCAAACGCCCGTATCTCTTAAACGGTTAGAGATATCGAAGCGTGCTAAAAAATTCTTGTTCGGCGCGCAAAAATCTACCGGATAGGATGATAAAAACGGTAATTTTCGGACTTCGATATTTTACCGAAATTTCTCGACCGAATCTCCGTATCTCGGTTATGCGTGGTCGCAGCGCGACTGTTCGGTGCTCATTCGAAAGATCTCGACGCGTACTTTCGAACGGCGCAAACTGGGATCCCCTATCTATAACCGTTTAGGAGCTACGGCGCTTCAAAGTTTCGGAGTTAAGCATTTTTGGAAATTTCGCAACTTTAAACGCGATTTTCTCCTTAACGGTTAGAGATAGAGAGGCAAACTTTTTTTTATCGTAATCTACGCGAAAATACGCGTCTTTTGATATGTCACTCGACCCCATTCGGAGCTACTTTAAGGAGTTGAGTTTTGAACATCCTCAACTTTCAAACGTCAATATCTCCTAAACGGTTAGGGCTAGGGGGCTGAAATTTCTCAGTCGTAATACACCCATATATGGCCACGTTCCGGTAGGGTCAAAACCCCGAAATTCCGACCCTCGATTTTTCGGGTCGAAAAAATTTCATCGTTTTGGTCAGAAAAAATGCGACTTTTCTGCTGCGCGTTAACGGGAAGAGTTAGACGTTCGCTTATCGGCGCGTCGTAAGGACCCCTACGAGTGTTCTAAACAGGCGAAAGAAGGACGTCCTAGCTCAACTCGTTCCGACGCTACAGCGCTTCAAAGTTGGGATTTTTCTCTCTCTTTCAACTTTGACGGGCCGTAGCCGCTAAACGGTTAGAGATAGGACGTCCGTATCGGTCGCAATCGATTCCGCGGACATTTTTCTATCGGAAACCGTCTAATTCGTCCGTCCGAACGGCGTCGTTAACGCGCGACACGAGAAAACGTCGAAAGATGTCGTTTTCGGGGTCGATTTTTTCGCGTTTTTCGAAGCCCCGAAACTTCAAACGCCCGTATCTCTTAAACGGTTAGAGATATCGAAGCGTGCTAAAAAATTCTTGTTCGGCGCGCAAAAATCTACCGGATAGGATGATAAAAACGGTAATTTTCGGACTTCGATATTTTACCGAAATTTCTCGACCGAATCTCCGTATCTCGGTTATGCGTGGTCGCAGCGCGACCGTTCGGTGCTCATTCGAAAGATCTCGACGCGTACTTTCGAACGGCGCAAACCGGGATCCCCTATCTATAACCGTTTAGGAGCTACGGCGCTTCAAAGTTTCGGAGTTAAGCATTTTTGGAAATTTCGCAACTTTAAACGCGATTTTCTCCTTAACGGTTAGAGATAGAGAGGCAAACTTTTTTATCGTAATCTACGCGAAAATACGCGTCTTTTGATATATCACTCGACCCCATTCGGAGCTCCGTTAAGGAGTTGAGTTTTGCACCCTCTCAACTTTCAAACGTCCATATCTCCTAAACGGTTAGGGCTAGGGGGCTGAAATTTCTCAGGCGTAATACACCCATATATGGCCACGTTCCGGTAGGGTCAAAACCCCGAAATTCCGACCCTCGATTTTTCGGGTCGAAAAAATTTCATCGTTTTGGTCAGAAAAAAATGCGACTTTTCTGCTGCGCGTTAACGGGAAGAGTTAGACGTTCGCTTATCGGCGCGTCGTAAGGACCCCTACGAGGGTTCTAAACAGGCGAAAGAAGGACGCCCTAGCTCAACGCGTTCCGACGCTACAGCGCTTCAAAGTTGGGATTTTTTCTCTCTTTCAACTTTGACGGGCCGGAGCCGCTAAACGGTTAGAGATAGGACGTCCTTATCTGTCGCAATCGATTCCGCGGACATTTTTCTATCTGAAACCGTCTAACTAGTCCGTCCGAACGGCGTCGTTAACGCGCGACACGAGAAAACGTCGAAAGATGTCGTTTTCGGGGTCGATTTTTTCGCGTTTTTTCGAAGCCCTGAAACTTCAAACGCCCGTATCTCTTAAACGGTTAGAGATATCGAAGCGTGCTAAAAAATTCTTGTTCGGCGCGCAAAAATCTACCGGATAGGATGATAAAAACGGTAATTTTCGGACTTCGATATTTTACCGAAATTTCTCGACCGAATCTCCGTATCTCGGTTATGCGTGGTCGCAGCGCGACCGTTCGGTGCTCATTCGAAAGATCTCGACGCGTACTTTCGAACGGCGCAAACCAGGATCCCCTATCTATAACCGTTTAGGAGCTACGGCGCTTCAAAGTTTCGGAGTTAAGCATTTTTGGAAATTTCGCAACTTTAAACGCGATTTTCTCCTTAACGGTTAGAGATAGAGAGGCAAACTTTTTTATCGTAATCTACGCGAAAATACGCGTCTTTTGATATGTCACTCGACCCCATTCGGAGCTCCGTTAAGGAGTTGAGTTTTGCACACCCTCAACTTTCAAACGTCCATATCTCCTAAACGGTTAGGGCTATGGGGCTGAAATTTCTCAGGCGTAATACACCCATATATGGCCACGTTCCGGTAGGGTCAAAACCCCGAAATTCCGACCCTCGATTTTTCGGGTCGAAAAATTTCATCGTTTTGGTCAGAAAAAATGCGACTTTTCTGCTGCGCGTTAACGGGAAGAGTTAGACGTTCGCTTATCGGCGCGTCGTAAGGACCCCTACGAGTGTTCTAAACAGGCGAAAGAAGGACGCCCTAGCTCAACGCGTTCCGACGCTACAGCGCTTCAAAGTTGGGATTTTTTTTCTCTCTCTTTCAACTTTGACGGGCCGTAGCCGCTAAACGGTTAGAGATAGAACGTCCGTAGCGGTCGCAATCGATTCCGCGGACATTTTTCTATCGGAAACCGTCTAATTCGTCCGTCCGAACGGCGTCGTTAACGCGCGACACGAGAAAACGTCGAAAGATGTCGTTTTCGGGGTCGATTTTTCGCGTTTTTCGAAGCCCCGAAACTTCAAACGCCCGTATCTCTTAAACGGTTAGAGATATCGAAGCGTGCTAAAAAATTCTTGTTCGGCGCGCAAAAATCTACCGGATAGGATGATAAAAACGGTAATTTTCGGACTTCGATATTTTACCGAAATTTCTCGACCGAATCTCCGTATCTCGGTTATACGTGGTCGCAGCGCGACCGTTCGGTGCTCATTCGAAAGATCTCGACGCGTACTTTCGAACGGCGCAAACCGGGATCCCCTATCTATAACCGTTTAGGAGCTACGGCGCTTCAAAGTTTCGGAGTTAAGCATTTTTGGAAATTTCGCAACTTTAAACGCGATTTTCTCCTTAACGGTTAGAGATAGAGAGGCAAACTTTTTTATCGTAATCTACGCGAAAATACGCGTCTTTTGATATGTCACTCGACCCCATTCGGAGCTCCGTTAAGGAGTTGAGTTTTGCACCCTCAACTTTCAAACGTCCATATCTCCTAAACGGTTAGGGCTATGGGGCTGAAATTTCTCAGGCGTAGTACACCCATATATGGCCACGTTCCGGTAGGGTCAAAACCCCGAAATTCCGACCCTCGATTTTTCGGGTCGAAAAAATTTCATCGTTTTGGTCAGAAAAAATGCGACTTTTCTGCTGCGCGTTAACGGGAAGAGTTAGACGTTCGCTTATCGGCGCGTCGTAAGGACCCCTACGAGGGTTCTAAACAGGCGAAAGAAGGACGCCCTAGCTCAACGCGTTCCGACGCTACAGCGCTTCAAAGTTGGGATTTTTTTTCTCTCTTTCAACTTTGACGGGCCGTAGCCGCTAAACGGTTAGAGATAGGACGTCCGTATCGGTCGCAATCGATTCCGCGGACATTTTTCTATCGGAAACCGTCCAATTCGTCCGTCCGAACGGCGTCGTTAACGCGCGACACGAGAAAACGTCGAAAGATGTCGTTTTCGGGGTCGATTTTTCGCGTTTTTTCGAAGCCCCGAAACTTCAAACGCCCGTATCTCTTAAACGGTTAGAGATATCGAAGCGTGCTAAAAAATTCTTGTTCGGCGCGCAAAAATCTACCGGATAGGATGATAAAAACGGTAATTTTCGGACTTCGATATTTTACCGAAATTTCTCGACCGAATCTCCGTATCTCGGTTATGCGTGGTCGCAGCGCGACTGTTCGGTGCTCATTCGAAAGATCTCGACGCGTACTTTCGAACGGCGCAAACCGGGATCCCCTATCTATAACCGTTTAGGAGCTACGGCGCTTCAAAGTTTCGGAGTTAAGCATTTTTGGAAATTTCGCAACTTTAAACGCGATTTTCTCCTTAACGGTTAGAGATAGAGAGGCAAACTTTTTTATCGTAATCTACGCGAAAATACGCGTCTTTTGATATATCACTCGACCCCATTCGGAGCTCCGTTAAGGAGTTGAGTTTTGCACCTCAACTTTCAAACGTCCATATCTCCTAAACGGTTAGGGCTATGGGGCTGAAATTTCTCAGGCGTAATACACCCATATATGGCCACGTTCCGGTAGGGTCAAAACCCCGAAATTCCGACCCTCGATTTTTCGGGTCGAAAAATTTCATCGTTTTGGTCAGAAAAATGCGACTTTTCTGCTGCGCGTTAACGGGAAGAGTTAGACGTTCGCTTATCGGCGCGTCGTAAGGACCCCTACGAGGGTTCTAAACAGGCGAAAGAAGGACGCCCTAGCTCAACGCGTTCCGACGCTACAGCGCTTCAAAGTTGGGATTTTTCTCTCTCTTTCAACTTTGACGGGCCGTAGCCGCTAAACGGTTAGAGATAGGACGTCCGTATCGGTCGCAATCGATTCCGCGGACATTTTTCTATCGGAAACCGTCTAATTCGTCCGTCCGAACGGCGTCGTTAACGCGCGACACGAGAAAACGTCGAAAGATGTCGTTTTCGGGGTCGATTTTTTCGCGTTTTTTCGAAGCCCCGAAACTTCAAACGCCCGTATCTCTTAAACGGTTAGAGATATCAAAGCGTGCTAAAAAATTCTTGTTCGGCGCGCAAAAATCTACCGGATAGGATGATAAAAACGGCAATTTTCGGACTTCGATATTTTACCGAAATTTCTCGACCGAATCTCCGTATCTCGGTTATGCGTGGTCGCAGCGCGACCGTTCGCTGCTCATTCGAAAGATCTCGACGCGTACTTTCGAACGGCGCAAACCGGGATCCCCTATCTATAACCGTTTAGGAGCTACGGCGCTTCAAAGTTTCGGAGTTAAGCATTTTTGGAAATTTCGCAACTTTAAACGCGATTTTCTCCTTAACGGTTAGAGATAGAGAGGCAAACTTTTTTTTATCGTAATCTACGCGAAGATACGCGTCTTTTGATATATCAGTCGACCCCATTCGGAGCTCCGTTAAGGAGTTGAGTTTTGCACCCCCTCAACTTTCAAACGTCCATATCTCCCAAACGGTTAGGGCTATGGGGCTGAAATTTCTCAGGCGTAATACACCCATATATGGCCACGTTTCGGTAGGGTCAAAACCCCGAAATCCCGACCCTCGATTTTTCGGGTCGAAAAAATTTCATCGTTTTGGTCAGAAAAAAATGCGACTTTTCTGCTGCGCGTTAACGGGAAGAGTTAGACGTTCGCTTATCGGCGCGTCGTAATGGAGACCCCTACGAGGGTTCTAAACAGGCGAAAGAAGGACGCCCTAGCTCAACGCGTTCCGACGCTACAGCGCTTCAAAGTTGGGATTTTTTCTCTCTTTCAACTTTGACGGGCCGTAGCCGCTAAACGGTTAGAGATAGGACGTCCGTATCGGTCGCAATCGATTCCGCGGACATTTTTCTATCGGAAACCGTCTAATTCGTCCGTCCGAACGGCGTCGTTAACGCGCGACACGAGAAAACGTCGAAAGATGTCGTTTTCGGGGTCGATTTTTTCGCGTTTTTTCGAAGCCCCGAAACTTCAAACGCCCGTATCTCTTAAACGGTTAGAGATATCGAAGCGTGCTAAAAAAATTCTTGTTCGGCGCGCAAAAATCTACCGGATAGGATGATAAAAACGGTAATTTTCGGACTTCGATATTTTACCGAAATTTCTCGACCGAATCTCCGTATCTCGGGTATGCGTGGTCGCAGCGCGACCGTTCGGTGCTCATTCGAAAGATCTCGACGCGTACTTTCGAACGGCGCAAACCGGGATCCCCTATCTATAACCGTTTAGGAGCTACGGCGCTTCAAAGTTTCGGAGTTAAGCATTTTTGGAAATTTCGCAACTTTAAACGCGATTTTCTCCTTAACGGTTAGAGATAGAGAGGCAAACTTTTTTTTATCGTAATCTACGCGAAGATACGCGTCTTTTGATATATCAGTCGACCCCATTCGGAGCTCCGTTAAGGAGTTGAGTTTTGCACCCCTCAACTTTCAAACGTCCATATCTCCTAAACGGTTAGGGCTAGGGGGCTGAAATCTCGCAGGCGTAATACACCCATATATGCCCACGTTCCGGTAGGGTCAAAACCCCGAAATTCCGACCCTCGATTTTTCGGGTCGAAAAAATTTCATCGTTTTGGTCAGAAAAAATGCGACTTTTCTGCTGCGCGTTAACGGGAAGAGTTAGACGTTCGCTTATCGGCGCGTCATGGAGACCCCTACGAGGGTTCTAAACAGGCGAAAGAAGGACGCCCTAGCTCAACGCGTTCCGACGCTACAGCGCTTCAAAGTTGGGATTTTTTCTCTCTCTTTCAACTTTGACGGGCCGTAGCCGCTAAACGGTTAGAGATAGGACGTCCGTATCGGTCGCAATCGATTCCGCGGACATTTTTCTATCGGAAACCGTCTAATTCGTCCGTCCGAACGGCGTCGTTAACGCGCGACACGAGAAAACGTCGAAAGATGTCGTTTTCGGGGTCGATTTTCGCGTTTTTTCGAAGCCCCGAAACTTCAAACGCCCGTATCTCTTAAACGGTTAGAGATATCGAAGCGTGCTAAAAATTCTTGTTCGGCGCGCAAAAATCTACCGGATAGGATGATAAAAACGGTAATTTTCGGACTTCGATATTTTACCGAAATTTCTCGACCGAATCTCCGTATCTCGGTTATGCGTGGTCGCAGCGCGACCGTTCGGTGCTCATTCGAAAGATCTCGACGCGTACTTTCGAACGGCGCAAACCAGGATCCCTATCTATAACCGTTTAGGAGCTACGGCGCTTCAAAGTTTCGGAGTTAAGCATTTTTGGAAATTTCGCAACTTTAAACGCGATTTTCTCCTTAACGGTTAGAGATAGAGAGGCAAACTTTTTTATCGTAATCTACGCGAAAATACGCGTCTTTTGATATGTCACTCGACCCCATTCGGAGCTCCGTTAAGGAGTTGAGTTTTGCACCCCTCAACTTTCAAACGTCCATATCTCCTAAACGGTTAGGGCTATGGGGCTGAAATTTCTCAGGCGTAATACACCCATATATGGCCACGTTCCGGTAGGGTCAAAACCCGAAATTCCGACCCTCGATTTTTCGGGTCGAAAAATTTCATCGTTTTGGTCAGAAAAAATGCGACTTTTCTGCTGCGCGTTAACGGGAAGAGTTAGACGTTCGCTTATCGGCGCGTCGTAAGGACCCCTACGAGGGTTCTAAACAGGCGAAAGAAGGACGCCCTAGCTCAACGCGTTCCGACGCTACAGCGCTTCAAAGTTGGGATTTTTTTTCTCTCTCTTTCAACTTTGACGGGCCGTAGCCGCTAAACGGTTAGAGATAGGACGTCCGTAGCGGTCGCAATCGATTCCGCGGACATTTTTCTATCGGAAACCGTCTAATTCGTCCGTCCGAACGGCGTCGTTAGCGCGCGACACGAGAAAACGTCGAAAGATGTCGTTTTCGGGGTCGATTTTTCGCGTTTTTTCGAAGCCCCGAAACTTCAAACGCCCGTATCTCTTAAACGGTTAGAGATATCGAAGCGTGCTAAAAAAATTCTTGTTCGGCGCGCAAAAATCTACCGGATAGGATGATAAAAACGGTAATTTTCGGACTTCGATATTTTACCGAAATTTCTCGACCGAATCTCCGTATCTCGGTTATGCGTGGTCGCAGCGCGACTGTTCGGTGCTCATTCGAAAGATCTCGACGCGTACTTTCGAACGGCGCAAACCTGGATCCCCTATCTATAACCGTTTAGGAGCTACGGCGCTTCAAAGTTTCGGAGTTAAGCATTTTTGGAAATTTCGCAACTTTAAACGCGATTTTCTCCTTAACGGTTAGAGATAGAGAGGCAAACTTTTTTTTATCGTAATCTACGCGAAAATACGCGTCTTTTGATATGTCACTCGACCCCATTCGGAGCTCCGTTAAGGAGTTGAGTTTTGCACCCCCTCAACTTTCAAACGTCCATATCTCCTAAACGGTTAGGGCTATGGGGCTGAAATTTCTCAGGCGTAGTACACCCATATATGGCCACGTTCCGGTAGGGTCAAAACCCCGAAATTCCGACCCTCGATTTTTCGGGTCGAAAAAATTTCATCGTTTTGGTCAGAAAAAAATGCGACTTTTCTGCTGCGCGTTAACGGGAAGAGTTAGACGTTCGCTTATCGGCGCGTCGTAAGGACCCCTACGAGGGTTCTAAACAGGCGAAAGAAGGACGCCCTAGCTCAACGCGTTCCGACGCTACAGCGCTTCAAAGTTGGGATTTTTTTTCTCTCTCTTTCAACTTTGACGGGCCGTAGCCGCTAAACGGTTAGAGATAGGACGTCCGTATCGGTCGCAATCGATTCCGCGGACATTTTTCTATCGGAAACCGTCTAATTCGTCCGTCCGAACGGCGTCGTTAACGCGCGACACGAGAAAACGTCGAAAGATGTCGTTTTCGGGGTCGATTTTTCGCGTTTTTTCGAAGCCCCGAAACTTCAAACGCCCGTATCTCTTAAACGGTTAAAGATATCGAAGCGTGCTAAAAAATTCTTGTTCGGCGCGCAAAAATCTACCGGATAGGATGATAAAAACGGTAATTTTCGGACTTCGATATTTTACCGAAATTTCTCGACCGAATCTCCGTATCTCGGTTATGCGTGGTCGCAGCGCGACTGTTCGGTGCTCATTCGAAAGATCTCGACGCGTACTTTCGAACGGCGCAAACCAGGATCCCTATCTATAACCGTTTAGGAGCTACGGCGCTTCAAAGTTTCGGAGTTAAGCATTTTTGGAAATTCCGCAACTTTAAACGCGATTTTCTCCTTAACGGTTAGAGATAGAGAGGCAAACTTTTTTATCGTAATCTACGCGAAAATACGCGTCTTTTGATATGTCAGTCGACCCCATTCGGAGCTCCGTTAAGGAGTTGAGTTTTGCACCCTCAACTTTCAAACGTCCATATCTCCTAAACGGTTAGGGCTAGGGGGCTGAAATTTCTCAGGCGTAATACACCCATATATGGCCACGTTCCGGTAGGGTCAAAACCCCGAAATTCCGACCCTCGATTTTTCGGGTCAAAAAAATTTCATCGTTTTGGTCAGAAAAAAATGCGACTTTTCTGCTGCACGTTAACGGGAAGAGTTAGACGTTCGCATATCGGCGCGTCGTAAGGACCCCTACGAGGGTTCTAAACAGGTGAAAGAAGGACGCCCTAGCTCAACGCGTTCCGACGCTACAGCGCTTCAAAGTTGGGATTTTTTTTCTCTCTCTTTCAACTTTGACGGGCCGTAGCCGCTAAACGGTTAGAGATAGGACGTCCGTATCGGTCGCAATCGATTCCGCGGACATTTTTCTATCGGAAACCGTCTAATTCGTCCGTCCGAACGGCGTCGTTAATCGCGCGACACGAGAAAACGTCGAAAGATGTCGTTTTCGGGGTCGATTTTTCGCGTTTTTCGAAGCCCCGAAACTTCAAACGCCCGTATCTCTTAAACGGTTAGAGATATCGAAGCGTGCTAAAAAATTCTTGTTCGGCGCGCAAAAATCTACCGGATAGGATGATAAAACGGTAATTTTCGGACTTCGATATTTTACCGAAATTTCTCGACCGAATCTCCGTATCTCGGTTATGCGTGGTCGCAGCGCGATCGTTCGGTGCTCATTCGAAAGATCTCGACGCGTACTTTCGAACGGCGCAAACCAGGATCCCCTATCTATAACCGTTTAGGAGCTACGGCGCTTCAAAGTTTCGGAGTTAAGCATTTTTGGAAATTTCGCAACTTTAAACGCGATTTTCTCCTTAACGGTTAGAGATAGAGAGGCAAACTTTTTTTTATCGTAATCTACGCGAAAATACGCGTCTTTTGATATGTCACTCGACCCCATTCGGAGCTCCGTTAAGGAGTTGAGTTTTGCACCCCCTCAACTTTCAAACGTCCATATCTCCTAAACGGTTAGGGCTATGGGGCTGAAATTTCTCAGGCGTAGTACACCCATATATGGCCACGTTCCGGTAGGGTCAAAACCCCGAAATTCCGACCCTCGATTTTTCGGGTCGAAAAATTTCATCGTTTTGGTCAGAAAAAAATGCGACTTTTCTGCTGCGCGTTAACGGGAAGAGTTAGACGTTCGCTTATCGGCGCGTCGTAAGGACCCCTACGAGGGTTCTAAACAGGCGAAAGAAGGACGCCCTAGCTCAACGCGTTCCGACGCTACAGCGCTTCAAAGTTGGGATTTTTTCTCTCTTTCAACTTTGACGGGCCGTAGCCGCTAAACGGTTAGAGATAGGACGTCCGTATCGGTCGCAATCGATTCCGCGGACATTTTTCTATCGGAAACCGTCTAATTCGTCCGTCCGAACGGCGTCGTTAACGCGCGACACGAGAAAACGTCGAAAGATGTCGTTTTCGGGGTCGATTTTTTCGCGTTTTTTCGAAGCCCCGAAACTTCAAACGCCCGTATCTCTTAAACGGTTAGAGATATCGAAGCGTGCTAACAAAATTCTTGTTCGGCGCGCAAAAATCTACCAGATAGGATGATAAAAACGGTAATTTTCGGACTTCGATATTTTACCGAAATTTCTCGACCGAATCTCCGTATCTCGGTTATGCGTGGTCGCAGCGCGACCGTTCGGTGCTCATTCGAAAGATCTCGACGCGTACTTTCGAACGGCGCAAACCGGGATCCCCTATCTATAACCGTTTAGGAGCTACGGCGCTTCAAAGTTTCGGAGTTAAGCATTTTTGGAAATTTCGCAACTTTAAACGCGATTTTCTCCTTTACGGTTAGAGATAGAGAGGCAAACTTTTTTATCGTAATCTACGCGAAAATACGCGTCTTTTGATATATCAGTCGACCCCATTCGGAGCTCCGTTAAGGAGTTGAGTTTTGCACCCTCAACTTTCAAACGTCCATATCTCCTAAACGGTTAGGGCTATGGGGCTGAAATTTCTCAGGCGTAATACACCCATATATGGCCACGTTCCGGTAGGGTCAAAACCCCGAAATTCCGACCCTCGATTTTTCGGGTCGAAAAATTTCATCGTTTTGGTCAGAAAAAAATGCGACTTTTCTGCTGCGCGTTAACGGGAAGAGTTAGACGTTCGCTTATCGGCGCGTCGTAAGGACCCCTACGAGGGTTCTAAACAGGCGAAAGAAGGACGCCCTAGCTCAACGCGTTCCGACGCTACAGCGCTTCAAAGTTGGGATTTTTTTTTCTCTCTCTTTCAACTTTGACGGGCCGTAGCCGCTAAACGGTTAGAGATAGGACGTCCGTATCGGTCGCAATCGATTCCGCGGACATTTTTCTATCGGAAACCGTCTAATTCGTCCGTCCGAACGGCGTCGTTAACGCGCGACACGAGAAAACGTCGAAAGATGTCGTTTTCGGGGTCGATTTTTTCGCGTTTTTTCGAAGCCCCGAAACTTCAAACGCCCGTATCTCTTAAACGGTTAGAGATATCGAAGCGTGCTAAAAAATTCTTGTTCGGCGCGCAAAAATCTACCGGATAGGATGATAAAACGGTAATTTTCGGACTTCGATATTTTACCGAAATTTCTCGACCGAATCTCCGTATCTCGGTTATGCGTGGTCGCAGCGCGACTGTTCGGTGCTCATTCGAAAGATCTCGACGCGTACTTTCGAACGGCGCAAACCGGGATCCCCTATCTATAACCGTTTAGGAGCTACGGCGCTTCAAAGTTTCGGAGTTAAGCATTTTTGGAAATTTCGCAACTTTAAACGCGATTTTCTCCTTAACGGTTAGAGATAGAGAGGCAAACTTTTTTATCGTAATCTACGCGAAGATACGCGTCTTTTGATATATCAGTCGACCCCATTCGGAGCTCCGTTAAGGAGTTGAGTTTTGCACCCCTCAACTTTCAAACGTCCATATCTCCTAAACGGTTAGGGCTATGGGGCTGAAATTTCTCAGGCGTAATACACCCATATATGGCCACGTTCCGGTAGGGTCAAAACCCGAAATTCCGACCCTCGATTTTTCGGGTCGAAAAATTTCATCGTTTTGGTCAGAAAAAATGCGACTTTTCTGCTGCGCGTTAACGGGAAGAGTTAGACGTTCGCTTATCGGCGCGTCGTAAGGACCCTACGAGGGTTCTAAACAGGCGAAAGAAGGACGCCCTAGCTCAACGCGTTCCGACGCTACAGCGCTTCAAAGTTGGGATTTTTTCTCTCTCTTTCAACTTTGACGGGCCGTAGCCGCTAAACGGTTAGAGATAGGACGTCCGTATCGGTCGCAATCGATTCCGCGGACATTTTTCTATCGGAAACCGTCTAATTCGTCCGTCCGAACGGCGTCGTTAACGCGCGACACGAGAAAACGTCGAAAGATGTCGTTTTCGGGGTCGATTTTTCGCGTTTTTCGAAGCCCCGAAACTTCAAACGCCCGTATCTCTTAAACGGTTAGAGATATCGAAGCGTGCTAAAAAATTCTTGTTCGGCGCGCAAAATCTACCGGATAGGATGATAAAAACGGTAATTTTCGGACTTCGATATTTTACCGAAATTTCTCGACCGAATCTCCGTATCTCGGTTATGCGTGGTCGCAGCGCGACCGTTCGGTGCTCATTCGAAAGATCTCGACGCGTACTTTCGAACGGCGCAAACCGGGATCCCCTATCTATAACCGTTTAGGAGCTACGGCGCTTCAAAGTTTCGGAGTTAAGCATTTTTGGAAATTCCGCAACTTTAAACGCGATTTTCTCCTTAACGGTTAGAGATAGAGAGGCAAACTTTTTTTTATCGTAATCTACGCGAAAATACGCGTCTTTTGATATGTCACTCGACCCCATTCGGAGCTCCGTTAAGGAGTTGAGTTTTGCACCCCCTCAACTTTCAAACGTCCATATCTCCTAAACGGTTAGGGCTATGGGGCTGAAATTTCTCAGGCGTAGTACACCCATATATGGCCACGTTCCAGTAGGGTCAAAACCCCGAAATTCCGACCCTCGATTTTTCGGGTCGAAAAAATTTCATCGTTTTGGTCAGAAAAAAATGCGACTTTTCTGCTGCGCGTTAACGGGAAGAGTTAGACGTTCGCTTATCGGCGCGTCGTAAGGACCCCTACGAGGGTTCTAAACAGGTGAAAGAAGGACGCCCTAGCTCAACGCGTTCCGACGCTACAGCGCTTCAAAGTTGGGATTTTTTTTCTCTCTCTTTCAACTTTGACGGGCCGTAGCCGCTAAACGGTTAGAGATAGGACGTCCGTATCGGTCGCAATCGATTCCGCGGACATTTTTCTATCGGAAACCGTCTAATTCGTCCGTCCGAACGGCGTCGTTAACGCGCGACACGAGAAAACGTCGAAAGATGTCGTTTTCGGGGTCGATTTTTCGCGTTTTTCGAAGCCCCGAAACTTCAAACGCCCGTATCTCTTAAACGGTTAGAGATATCGAAGCGTGCTAAAAAAGTCTTGTTCGGCGCGCAAAAATCTACCGGATAGGATGATAAAAACGGTAATTTTCGGACTTCGATATTTTACCGAAATTTCTCGACCGAATCTCCGTATCTCGGTTATGCGTGGTCGCAGCGCGACCGTTCGGTGCTCATTCGAAAGATCTCGACGCGTACTTTCGAACGGCGCAAACCGGGATCCCCTATCTATAACCGTTTAGGAGCTACGGCGCTTCAAAGTTTCGGAGTTAAGCATTTTTGGAAATTTCGCAACTTTAAACGCGATTTTCTCCTTAACGGTTAGAGATAGAGAGGCAAACTTTTTTTTATCGTAATCTACGCGAAGATACGCGTCTTTTGATATATCAGTCGACCCCATTCGGAGCTCCGTTAAGGAGTTGAGTTTTGCACCCTCAACTTTCAAACGTCCATATCTCCTAAACGGTTAGGGCTATGGGGCTGAAATTTCTCAGGCGTAATACACCCATATATGACCACGTTCCGGTAGGGTCAAAACCCCGAAATTCCGACCCTCGATTTTTCGGGTCGAAAAAATTTCATCGTTTTGGTCAGAAAAAATGCGACTTTTCTGCTGCGCGTTAACGGGAAGAGTTAGACGTTCGCTTATCGGCGCGTCGTAAGGACCCTACGAGGGTTCTAAACAGGCGAAAGAAGGACGCCCTAGCTCAACGCGTTCCGACGCTACAGCGCTTCAAAGTTGGGATTTTTTTCTCTCTTTCAACTTTGACGGGCCGTAGCCGCTAAACGGTTAGAGATAGGACGTCCGTATCGGTCGCAATCGATTCCGCGGACATTTTTCTATCGGAAACCGTCTAATTCGTCCGTCCGAACGGCGTCGTTAACGCGCGACACGAGAAAACGTCGAAAGATGTCGTTTTCGGGGTCGATTTTTCGCGTTTTTCGAAGCCCCGAAACTTCAAACGCCCGTATCTCTTAAACGGTTAGAGATATCGAAGCGTGCTAAAAATTCTTGTTCGGCGCGCAAAAATCTACCGGATAGGATGATAAAAACGGTAATTTTCGGACTTCGATATTTCACCGAAATTTCTCGACCGAATCTCCGTATCTCGGTTATGCGTGGTCGCAGCGCGACCGTTCGGTGCTCATTCGAAAGATCTCGACGCGTACTTTCGAACGGCGCAAACCGGGATCCCCTATCTATAACCGTTTAGGAGCTACGGCGCTTCAAAGTTTCGGAGTTAAGCATTTTTGGAAATGTCGCAACTTTAAACGCGATTTTCTCCTTAACGGTTAGAGATAGAGAGGCAAACTTTTTTATCGTAATCTACGCGAAAATACGCGTCTTTTGATATGTCACTCGACCCCATTCGGAGCTCCGTTAAGGAGTTGAGTTTGCACCCCCTCAACTTTCAAACGTCCATATCTCCTAAACGGTTAGGGCTATGGGGCTGAAATTTCTCAGGCGTAGTACACCCATATATGGCCACGTTCCGGTAGGGTCAAAACCTCGAAATTCCGACCCTCGATTTTTCGGGTCGAAAAAATTTCATCGTTTTGGTCAGAAAAAATGCGACTTTTCTGCTGCGCGTTAACGGGAAGAGTTAGACGTTCGCTTATCGGCGCGTCGTAAGGACCCCTACGAGGGTTCTAAACAGGCGAAAGAAGGACGCCCTAGCTCAACGCGTTCCGACGCTACAGCGCTTCAAAGTTGGGATTTTTTTCTCTCTTTTTCAACTTTGACGGGCCGTAGCCGCTAAACGGTTAGAGATAGGACGTCCGTAGCGGTCGCAATCGATTCCGCGGACATTTTTCTATCGGAAACCGTCTAATTCGTCCGTCCGAACGGCGTCGTTAACGCGCGACACGAGAAAACGTCGAAAGATGTCGTTTTCGGGGTCGATTTTTTCGCGTTTTTTCGAAGCCCCGAAACTTCAAACGCCCGTATCTCTTAAACGGTTAGAGATATCGAAGCGTGCTAAAAAAAATCTTGTTCGGCGCGTAAAAATCTACCGGATAGGATGATAAAAACGGCAATTTTCGGACTTCGATATTTCACCGAAATTTCTCGACCGAATCTCCGTATCTCGGTTACGCGTGGTCGCAGAGCAACCGTTCGGTGCTCATTTGAAAGATCTCGACGCGTACTTTCGAACCGCGCAAACCGGGATCCACTATCTATAACCGTTTAGGAGCTACGGCGCTTCAAAGTTTCGGAGTTAAGCATTTTTGGAAATTTCGCAACTTTAAACGCGATTTTCTCCTTAACGGTTAGAGATAGAGTAATCTACGCGAAAATACGCGTCTTTTGATATGTCACTCGACCCCATTAGTAGCTCCGTTAAGGAGTTGAGTTTTGCACCCCCTCAACTTTCAAACGTCCATATCTCCCAAACGGTTAGGGCTAGGGGGCTGAAATTTCTCAGGCGTAATACACCCGTATATGGCCACGTTCCGGTAGGGCCACGTTCCGGTAGGATGATAAAAATAGAAAAAAATGCAACGTTTTCGCTGCGCGTTTGAAACTTCAAACTCCCGCATCTCCTAGACGCAATTTATTGGCACACGTATTTCAATTTAATCCGAATTAGTAGACCACAAGTACCGCAAAAAGTAGGTTATCTGTGTTAAACATGAACTCGAAATTGAAGCATTAACTGTATTACAATGTCTCTTAATCGATGCAAGATACTTGTCGTTATTTCATCGTAGACAACATGTCCATAGGTGACAAGTACGAAGCGGTATCCATGGATAGCGGCTACAAGAAGTACATGATGCTCAAAATACGTAACGTCGGCTTGTCTGATTTCGGCTCCTACAAATGCGTCGCCAAAAATTCGCTAGGCGAAACGGACGGCGTCATAAAGCTAGAAGGTGCGTATAACATAACGAGAACGCAAAGTTATTTCAGAAAGGAGAAAATACGGCAATCTTCTCTCATTAATTTCAGAAATTCCGGCCCCAACCACCATAAGGCAGACTACAGTTCAACCGACAACCCCTAAAAGGAGAGGTGAGAAAAATTATTTATATCGCATTAAATTTATACCAAGATGGGGGTGTCATACGTGTTACGGGTAGTAATTCTGTTTTAAAAAAGACTTCAGTATCAATAAAAATAATTACGTGAGAAAGTTTTATATTTATAGGGGGATAAAAGTCGACTCCTGGCCGTACTAAAACGGGAAATGAGGATATTTGAGGCGCAAATTCGGTCATTGTTTTTTGCTTGGTTCCATAAGTCATCGACAATCTTTGCAATTACTTTTAGTGTCCCCTTTGAATTTAATACGGAATAAATTCAATGAAAACAAGAAGGCACTCCCATCCATTAAACGCTAATTTACATTTCCGCCTTTAACATAAACAATGGAAGCCTGCTTTCTGTATATTTCTGCCACGCATCGATTCTTTAAGTTTAACCTTTAGAGGATATGTTGTCAGTGAAAGTACTGTGCGTAGAATAAACAATGCTTTCTCATACATTAAGCAAAGACAGGCCAAATTTCCGTGAAACAAATCACAGTCATGTGACGCTATACATCGAAACTATGAATCATTCAGTTTGTTTACTGATTGAATACTTAAAGGTGCAAGACTAATATTTCACTATACATAGTCTGATAATTAAATAATGGAACCCTAATTTAAATCATAGAACACTTAACGCCATGCAAGTTTGAGCAAATCGAACGATAGCTTATAAAGTTTTACGCATTTCACTGACTGCAGGTTAGGTACTCATGTCGTGAAATTACAATGGAAGAAAGAGAAAATATTAAATTTTCTTTTAAAATAAGGAAAAAATTTGCCCGTAGAAATGTTTACATATAAAATAATGAAGAAAAATGTATTATACAATGCGGAATAAATATTTTTTTCACATCGAGTGTTTGTAAATTTATAAATTAACCTGGATTTTTCGACGCACCTTCACAAATTAGGCTGAGTATGAGGGAATCTGAATCCTTGTCAATAACACTTTCAAATTTTTGTGTTACACTCTCTTTCGTCTTCCGCCGTACACAGGTGTGAGTGGACAGCATCCACAATTTGAACAGAATCCACAAACAACATCGAATCATTTTGTAAGTTTTCAATTCCCTCCGCTAGTCCATAGTAGTCCTTACGAATACTTTTAAAGTCACATTTTACCACATCTTCAAACATTTTCTGGCATTTCTTGATAGCTCTTGCGTGTTTCGGATCAGATTGCAAAACTACCTTCTTTACATCATCAAAATGTTCGCTGTAGTAAAACGCAGCCTTTAACCATGTTCCCCAACGCGTAGTAATCGGCTGTGGTGGTTCAGGCATTTCGAAACACGGTTCGTGAAGTCTTCTTGTACGTTTTGGGGAATTTAGAAATACTGCCTTCGGATAACGGGATTAATTGCGCCACAAGGTTTAAAGGATGGATTTTACATGTTCTAACACATGGGCTGAAAAGTCCCCGGCCTAACACATAGATGACGCTAGTTTTATTGCAGTCACCTTTCTCTCAGTTAGTATTAACCTTCAAAAGACAGCTGTTAAAATTTCATGATATTCTATTCATTAGTTTGTGAGTTATTGTGCTAAGAGTCACGCTACTTTTGTTATTTTCAAAACAATGGATCAAAAACAATTTCGTGTTTTAATTTTACACTGATTCTTGATGGGAAAAAAATACCGTTCAAGCGAAGCAATGGCTTGAAAAGTGTTATGGGGACTCCGCTCCATCAGAAACAACAATAAAACGTTGCTTTGCTGACTTCAAACGTGGTCGTAGAGACACCGATGAGTGGACGTCCAAATGAGGCGGTAAGACCAGAAAACATCAAAAAAATCCACAAAATCGTTTTGAATGATCGAAAAGTGAAGTTGCGTGAGTTAGCTGACATCGTAAAGATATCAAAAGAACGTATTGGCTTTATATTGCATGAGTATTTGACTATGAGAAAACTCTGTCCAAAGTGGGTGCCGCGTTTGCTCACTGTTGACCAAAAACAAGAACGTGTTGATGATTCTGAGCAGTGTTTGGCCGTGTTCAAACGTAACAAACCGGAATTTTTGCGTCGATATGTGACAATAGATGAAACATGGATCCATCACTTCACTCCGGAATTAAAACGATCTTCATCTGAGTGGACAGCAACTGGTGAACCTCGTCCAAAACGCCCGAAAGCACAACAATCGGCTGGAAGGCTGGAAAGGTTATGGCCTCGGTATTTTGGGATGTGCGTGGTGTAATATTCATTGACAATCTTGTGAAAGGAAATACCATCAACAGTGAATATTATATAGCGTTATTGGAGCGTTTGAAGGCCGAAATTGCAAAGAAACGAACGCATATGGCAAAGAAAAAAAATTTGTTTCATCAAGACAACGCACCGTGTCACAAGTCAATCAAAACAATGGCAAAACTACATGAATTGAACTTCGAATTGCTCCCACATCCACCGTATTCGCCAGATTTGGCTCCCAGCGACTACTGGCTGTTCGCAGACCTCAAAAAAATGCTCGCCGGTAAGAAATTTCGCACGAATGAAGAGGTTATCGCTGAAACTGAGGCCTATTTTGAGGCCAAAGATAAATCGTTCTACAAAAGTGGTATTGAGATGTTAGAGCGGCGTTGGAATGATTGCGTTGCTCTTGATGGAGATTACGTTGATGAATGAAGCTAATTTTGAACCAAAAAAAACGAGTTTTCTTTGTTAGGCCCGGGACTTTTCAGCCCATGTGTTATGATGGCAACTCTCTTTTTTAAGAGATCCGTCTAAGGAAAGCATGTTCAATACTCTCAACACCACTTTTAAAATTTCATCGCTAGTACATTTTTCAACTATTTTGGAAGCAAGTAAGATAGGGGTTGACGGTTCAAACTTTTCCATTGTATTCACCACACAATTTTTTGGCGATTTGTTACTTCGCCCACACATAACCACGTTCCATCTTTCAATTCTGCTTTAATTCTTCTTTCACCATAATCACGAACAGATGGCATAAAGTTTCTTAACGATATCCGACTTGGTAATGTATAATCCGAATATTTGCTCCAGAAGGAGAAAAATTCTTGTTGGTTCAGTAATGTTAAATATTAATTGTTCGCTATATCGTTTGCCACGGATTCCAGAACACTGTTCTATGCATTTCGGGTGGAAGTCTGAACGCCACGTTTTCTATTTTATTCGAAATACGCCGTTTTAGCACACACAAGGACCCGTCGAATAATACTGAACAAGCGAGCTTTGGTACGGGTACTCGAGTTCCCGTGCCGCGCGCTTCACCCCTCCACGTTGTTCTTCGCACGGCACTGAAGCTTGCCCCTCTTTGCCGTGACTAATTGTAATATTATGTATAACGTGATTCGAAAATATTAAGGTTATGCTGTTACTATTTTGACATTTCGTGAAATTTCTATACTTCAATGAAGTACTTTAATTTGACTACAAAGTACGAATTTGATTCGGATATAAAGATAAACGACAATCATGGGTAAACATTCATTGTAGCGAGTATACATCTTTTGTACAACGACAGTTACAATTGTTAAAATAAAAACGTATTGACACCAGTATACAGGTCGGAAGGTACTGGTGAAACACATACATCAAAACGGAAATTTAAACAAGTTCATGTCAAACTTACGAAAGGTTACGTACTTTAGGGTGTAATACTTTCCTTAGGCATTACGCCCTGCCTAACTTGAACTTATAAGGAAACTTTCAGCATATTTATTTGAAACTAAACCAACTGATTTATAGGAGACGTCATCGCGTTTGCTATTTATTTTCTTTTTTTTTGCTAAGGAACTTCGAAAGTCTAGACCGAGTAAACTTCACGCCTTAATAAATTATTTGCAGTTTACCGGTAAAAAGGAACTCTATTAATAAACTAGCTCGTCGTAAATTGGTCACCCGCAAAGTAAAAGGGATGTGTCTCTGTTATGTTTTCAGGACGAACAAGGCTATCTGATCGACTGGAAAGGGAGGGTTTCGACGAAAATCGGGTCGTCGTGGGAAGAGCGGGGATCGCAGACAACAATGGTAAGATGTTTTCCGTTGTTACGCGCCGCTGACGAACCGATAACTGCGTCTGCCTTACCCGCGAAAGTCTTGATTAAGTTATGGAAATGGTTCAGTAATTACACTTTATGTGTCAGTCGTAATAATTATAACTTTGTGTGTTATTGTCACTCGATGAACTTCTAGGATCCCTACTAGCTGGTTAGTCAGTTTCACGCAGAGAGTAAGACGCTGATAATGTGCTAGTGACGATAATTGAATTTAAACGGAGATGAACTTCTCTAACTATTGCGTTTAATTGATAGTCGACTGGAGTGATGCCGACGTAAATTTTAGTTTTAGTGGAATTTTATAAATTTGTAGCTGTTGAAAGATAAAAAAAGAGATGATGTGTCTCGAAATGTTTAGGGTGTTTCTTATAATTAAAAATTTATGCACGAGTATATTCTTATAGTTCATTCCATAAAGAGAGAGACAAAATTCTAAACAAAGTCCCACCCAAATTATAACCTATACATTTATGAAATCAATTTTACGCGGTAAACTTAAATTTGAGGATCTGTCTGAAATATTAAATCTATATCAAATAAAAATATATATGGATTCTTCAGAGATAGTTCTACAATTAAAGCAACAAAATGGTAAATGCAGTTAACACATGGGCTGATAAGTCCCGGGCCTAACAAAGAAAGCACGTTTTTTTTGGTTCAAAATTAGCTTTATTCATCAACGTAATCTCCATCAAGAGCAACGCAATCATTCCAGCGCCGCTCTAACATTTCAATACCGCTCCTGTAGAACGATTTATCTTTTGCCTCAAAATAGGCCTCAGTTTCGGCGATAACCTCTTCATTCGCGCGAAATTTCTTACCGGCGAGCATTTTTGATTGACTTGAGACACAGTGCGTTGTCTTGATGAAACAGCACTTTTTTCTTTGTCATATGCGGTCGTTTCTTTGCAATTTCGGCCTTCAAAAGCTCCAATAACGCTATATAATATTCACTGTTGATGGTATTTCCTTTCTCAAGATAGTCGATGAATATTACACCACGCACATCCCAAAATACCGAGGCCATAACTATTCCAGCCGATTGTTGTGCTTTCGGGCGCTTTGGACGAGGTTCACCAGTTGCTGTCCACTCGTTTTGATTCCGGAGTGAAGTGATGGATCCATGTTTCATCCATATCGACACAAAAATTCCGGTTTGTTACGTTTACGGTTTACGGTTCTTGTTTTTGGTCAACAATGAGCAAACGCGGCACCCACTTTGAACAAAGCTTTCTCATAGTCAAATGCTCATACAATATAAAGCCAATACGTTCTTTTGATATCTTTACGATGTCAGCTAACTCACGCAACTTCACTTTTCGATCATTCAAAACGATTTTGTGGATTTTTTTGATGTTTTCTGGTGTTACCGCCTCATTTGGACGTCCACTGCGTTCTGCATCATCGGTGTCTCTACGACCACGTTTGATGTCAGCAAACCAACGTTTTATTGTTGTTTCTGATGGAGCGGAGTCCCCATAACACTTTTCAAGCCATTGCTTCGCTTGAACGGTATTTTTTCCCATCACGAAGCAGTGTAAAATTTAAACACGAAATTGTTTTTGATCCATTATTTTGAAAATAACAAAAGTAGCGTGACTCACAAACTAATGAATAGAATATCATGAAATTTTAACAGATGTCTTTTGAAGGTTAGTACTAACTGAGAGAGAGGTGACTGCAATAAAACTAGCGTCATCTATGTGTTAGGCCCGGGACTTTTCAGTCCATGTGTTACAACACAAGAATGTGAATAAATTAATTATAAAATTACAATTTCCTTACAATCACCAAACGTAACTAAATTACTGAAAAGATATCAGTCTCGGAGAGACTCGAACCCAACATCTTTACGTCTCTGGCATAACGTGCTAACCACTGCACCACAAGACCATAGAGCTCAAGTCGCTCTAAATCCCCTTAGATGTTGGAATATGGATATTAGTTTAACTGTTACGTAAATAAATTAGTCTAGAAAACATATATTTTATTCATTTGTTGAAAAAAGTTCAAATAGCACATGTCACTATATAGATAACAGTATATATATGGTAACACATAATAAGCAACGGAGTTGAAAATAGCTTGAATTTTACAACCACAACAATGCATGACAATTATTTAAAACTAGAACTGACCAAGTTTGTGAGGAAAGCGAGCTATCACTATCACTGTCGTCTCCAACAGAAATTACAAATGGTTCCGTTACTTTTAGTAGTCCCACACCTAGTGAGATAAGTACCCAGTCAGACATGGTGGAGGAGCCGTATATCTCGAAAAAAAAAAGTTGTATGCGTGTAAATATAGACATTATTCTAAAGAAACTAAACGCATATTCTGTTAATATTCTTCGAAAAGAATCATTTATGCATCGCAGAAAAAGCTAGTATGAAACACCTTCTCAAACTCTGGAAGTTTATAATATTAATCTGTTTGAGTAGGCGACGAGATTAATGGAATTGAAAGCGCATTAGGTTCCACATTTAGCTAGTTCACAGCAACATATAGGAGCAATCAGTAGTATTACTAGGTATCTGCTAATATACAACTGCCGTGCGAGCTATTAGCGTAGAGGTATTATGTTAATAGTTACTTAGTCTGCGTGCTTGTTGCATTCCCGTCTATCAATACGGTAGCGTGTTGTTATTTCCAACAGGATCAAATCGATAAAGGTTCAAGTTGATGTATTTGAAAAATTTTATAAATGTAATTGCTATTTCTACATCCGTGGTAGCCATAAATTGCTGTTTAGATTAAAATGTAACGAAAATATTTCGAAATAACATGAATCCACGCAGTAATTTATGGTTTTTTCCTTTCGCAAAATTCTATTTAAACGTTGGCTTTCATTTATTTACTTTTATTTATAGTTTGGTTACAAATGATTAAAAGCAATATATATTGCAATTTTTTATATTTATAAATTTTGTATCAAACTAGTTACTAATTTTTCTGGTTGCAAATGCCTCCCTTGCGTGATATTAAAACAGAAAAAAAAACTCTGGCGCAGCTTTCTATACTGATTCAAATATACGAGGAACATCGAGGGCGCCACTAATCAAATATCAGTACTACTACTGACAAGGTTGACAAGTTAGTGGATCTTCAACATACAAATCTTCGTCTACGTTCAAAAAATTATTAAGGCTTTCATTATCCGTCAATTTCAATAAATTCTTATTTTTCACGATATCTGAAAGTATACTAAGAGTAAAATCATCTAGGTCAGATGTATCAATCAGCCTCAGTTAATTGGTCTTCACTTTGCATATTTACATGATTAAATCCTGCTTTGCGGAAGCAACTTTGAACTGTCTCTTTGGTTACTTGGTCCCAAGCCGTTTTTGCCAAATAAACTGCATCCAGTGGTGTAATTTTCTGTATTAACTCAAAAGCTGTACCAGCAGTTACAATGCTTACTAGCAGATGTTTGAGTATTAGACTTCGGTAATAAGTTTTAAAATTGTTTATAATTCCCTGGTCAAGTGGTTGACAAGCTGATGTATAATTACGGGGTAAAAATAATATTTTTATATTATTTAAACGAACGTCTTTCGGATGAGATCCCGCATTGTCTAAAAATAACAAAAAGGTTTCCTTTTTCTTTAGCCATTTTCCAATCTGGGTCTTGCAACCACGCTGTCATAATATGTCCTGTCATCCAAGCTTTCTTATTATACTTGCAAGTTATAGGCAGGCTATTTATATTAATGCTTTTAAAAGCTCTGGGTTTAGCTGCCCTACCAATGACTAGGAGTTTTTCTTTTTCACCAGCCATATTTGCACAATGCAAAATTGTAAACCTCTCTTTGGGATACTTACCCTCAACACACTTTTCCTTCTTTAATGTGAGCGGTTTGTCGGGAAAGCCCTAAAATAGAGGCCTGTCTCATCTGCATTATAGATGTCTCTCGGTGAATATTAGCGGACCTAAAATAAAGTTTTTTGCGTTTTTGTCACGACAAACCTATTGGTAACCTCACTTTTTTAATCTATTTTAGAATTTAATATGAAGAGAAAATCAACGCATTAATACAAGAAAACCATGCATATGCATATGCATACCTGTTAAAGGAATCCCCTTATGCCGAGCTGCTGTAGTCCAATCATAACACAATTTGTCAATTTTAGTACCATCACCTGTCAAAAAGCTTCCTTTTTCATTCAAATTGCTGTTCGACATTCATTTGTTTAGAAGGATTTCTTTCTGTTTAATTATATCTGCAGCTTGTGTTTTTCCAATATTAAAACGCTTGGATAAGTTCCTTACACTTAATTTCTCTTTATTGTAAACTTCAACAATCTCAATTTTTTGTTTAAGCGTGAGAATTCTTCTATTTGGAGCTATTTCTACAATGAATGTGTCGGCCACTGTGTCTTTTCCGCATAGACGTCAGACTAATATTGAAAGCAGATTCAATCGAAAGCGTACACCCAAAGAATAAGAACGGTAAATCCCCCACCAACTTGGGGAAGTCCCTAATTCACGCCAGGCAGAAATGCACAACATAGGCTGCGTTTGTACCGAAAGATTAAAGTCGGTAAATCTCCGGTTTACTCGGGGAAGTCACAGCGAAATTGGCGCGCGGCGCGATTGAGAAATGCAATAGCAATACTCTCGATATAAAAATACGATAAGGCGTTTCTTTTATTTTATTTTTTGTCCGGTTAAGAGAACATTTTCTCGTGTCCGCGTCCGTTCAAGAGAATATCCGTCCAAGAAAGAGTTAATACAATGGAAATTATATGAGAGCCGGTCGAGACCATGAGAAACTGTCCGTTTAAGGGAGATGTCCGTGTAAGAGGGGTGTCCGCGAAGGGGAACTTCGGTATTCAAGCCGTCCTCTCCACCACACAAATTAAAATATTGCTTCGTTATTGTCAGCTTAAATAAATTAAGATGTCACAGTATCTCGATTTGAAATTTTCTCGCTGCAAATTCGTCCTAATACTTACTTTTATGCTTTACTATCGGACCAAATTTTAATGGAACGGAAAGCTATAAAATAGACCGAGCCTTCCCGCAGAAGACAAGTATCAACCTTATTCGCAAAGATGTCATAAATTTTCCCTGAAACGAGAAGCAGTAAAATAAACTGACTGGAATCGAATCTTCTTGTGAAATAAATTAGGTCCTATGACTGCGATCCGTGTTAAATATTTAACTCTACTTCATCTATATCGCCCAGAAATACAGCAGAATGAAAAAATGGTGTTCATGCGTGCAGATTTTCTGTAATTTGTTAATATTGGTTAGTAAGTTGCCAATGTTGTTTATATAATCTGAGAGAGAAGTGTATCGCATAATTCGTAAAGTTAAGAAGAATTTATCTCCATAGCTGTGCAAGATTGAGATCGTATGGTATGTCTTCAGAACGTTTGTTGTATAGCCTGTTCAGGAATCTTCCATATATGCGTCCACATCTTACATGAAGACAATTGTTGCATATTGATTGTTTATCAAAAAAGAGCATTCGTCATCTTTATTTATTTGATATCTGTATTTATTATCTCGGTGCGACAAATACCACTTACGAGGGCGAGCTGAAATATTTCCGGAATCGCCAAGAAAACACGGTATTGGTGTGTCATCTGTAGCGGCGACGACCTACTGTGCTTTCTTCGGAGACTGTTCGTTGGTCTCCGGTACGTAGTGGTGGATCCAGGTCTCATCCACGATTACAAAGCGCATGAAGAAATTCCTCGGATTGCGTTGGATCCTGGCCAGATTTTTCATAAAATTTCGTGTAGGATATGGTCAACGTGTTCTTGTAAAATGCCTGTTGTCTCTGGTATCTCTTTCAATCGGCGATCGATTAACACGACATCATGAATCTTGTCGACCATTTCATCGCTGGTAGCGGTTTTTGGGCAGCCACTGCACAACCTTAGCAAAATATTTCAAATTTCGATTTTATTAATTCTTACAAAACCGCCTGACTTGCTACACAAAACATACTCTTAAACAACAACTATTGACAGTAGACGTCTGAAATTTTGACAGTTGCCATAAAATAGCTTGCTTTTGCCGACCAATGAATCAACTTCAACCTTCGTGCGCCATCTCTTGTTGATTCCGGAAACACTTCAATTCGCCCTCGTATTAACATGCATGAACACCAAACGACATGTAGACAATTTTCAAACTTCAAAACGCATACAAACCGCAGGACATTTATCCTATATGCGCGTCTGATATCGAACCCCCGACAAGTGGAACTAAATGAACGCATATTAACCGTAATATAAGTAGTCGATATGAAGAAGAGATATGGTACAATTGCTTTTTATATTGCAGGTTTAAAACGTGGATTTTCGCTGACTATATATGCAGGAACTAAAAACTAGCTACGCCACAAGGAATTATTACTTACATAAAATTTATCCTTTTATGCACATTTTGCGTGATTTCAATAAAGTATTGCAGGAGCCTTGTTATATGTTTTAAAATATCCAGGGCAGTTTAAACATGGTAGGATAATGATATACTTTGTGTCTCCTATATATCACGAAAGAGTGTTTCAACCCTGTGTAAGTATGTATTGCTAAGAACACTGACCTAATCTATACGATTCCCCGAGAAACAGCAATATACAACTGAAATAAATAAACTAAACGTTCTTGCGAAGATGTGGTTAATGCGTTGTTTTTATTGTCGGATAAAACACAACTTAATGCTTGCACATTCCTCTAACAGTATGCAGAAAAGGTGTCTCCTAAATTTGTAGCATGTAGCACACCATGTTAAAACCGTAATAGCAGCAATAATAACAATAACAATAATAATATACATGCCTTCGTATACCCCAATAGCTTTCACTAATTATAGGGGGCGTCGTAGAGAGGAGTCAAATGCTCAAAAAGCGGAAGAAATTCAATATCTAGGGAATGGATAGCCCTATGGAACTGCGGTTGGTCTCATTCGATCCAGGATAAAGAAACACATCGGAATGATACTAATTTTTTTTTAATCCTATGTCCTTTATACCTTGCGGTGTTGGACTATTTATTTTCTTAATTTTATCTTCCACAGGTTCCTGTTCTGAGCCAGTTATTTGGCTTCGATCCATCCCATACTTCTCTTTTCCAATGTTCTATACACCTGCTCCTTCCAGATGTTTCGGGGTTTACCTATTCTGTTTTTGCCCTCTGTTTTGGCTTCAAATATCCTCTTTGTGATTCGATCTTCTTCCTTTCTGTGTAGATGTCCAAGCCATCCCAGTTGTCTCCCTTCTATGATTATTTCTATTGGCTTGATATTTAGACTATTAGTGATTGTCGTGTTTCTGATTCTGTCTCTTCTAGTTACTTCTTCTATTCCTCTTAGGACGAATAGAATCATTTCCATGGCCATAACTCTGCTTTTGATTCTATTCGTGGTTATCCATGACTCACTACCATACGTTAATGTTGGTCTTACCACTCTTTTATACACCTCTGTCTTTATTTTTTTTTGGTATTTCTTTTTTATCCAGAAACGAATTTCTCAATATGTTATATATTTTTGCGGATTTCCCTATCCTCTCGTTTACCTTTTTCTCTATTCTCCCATTGTCCTCAATGATTGTTCCTAAGTAGTTGTAACTTTTAACTTGTTGCAATGCTTTTTCCCCGATTTTGATGCTATGTTTTCTTTCTTCTGCTGCTATTATCATTGTGTTTGTTTTCTTCGTGTTTATCTTTGTTAGTTCTTCTTGGTATATCTTCAAATTTTGCTGCAATGTCACTTCCGAGTGTGCTATCAGTACCATATCATCTGCAAACATTAGTTCCTGTACGTTAATTGCATTCATTTTCCAGTTTCCTACTTTCATACTTTTCCTTTTTGTTTAGCTTTTTTAACAGCGTCGTCTATTAATATAGAGAATAACAATGGGCTCAATACGCATCCCTGTTTTAATCCAATTTGTGATTGGAATTCAGCTGATTCTGCATTCTTGTTGCTTTTATACAATGCCTTAATCATCTATATCATTCCTTTCCCTAAACCTCTCCTTTCCAGGCTCTGGATTACATCTTCTCTTCTTACCCTATCAAAAGCTTTTTTAAGATCTATAAAACATATATGTATTTCCTTTGCTTTCCCTATTAGTTTTTCTCCTAATTGTCTGATCACAAATATTAAGTCCTGGGTTTTTCTTCCTTTTCTAAATCCATGTTGAGTATCTTCTGGTGTTGTTTCCAGTTTCTCTCGGAGTCTTTTTGATACTAAATTAAAAAGATGAATTAGTTTAATATACGGTTTATTTATAATAATGTACTCGAAATATGGGTATATTCCACACACTCATGATTTACAATAAAACTGTATTATTTTAGAGACTAATATGATAAAATAGGCGTTGTTCTTACATAAATAATATACACATGTAATACAACATTAATTTAAGAGCTTCTTCACTGATGGCAAGGTGTTTCTTCTTAGGCTCAGGCCTCAGGTCTGTAATATAGGAATCTGACGACTCGAGCATCTTGTGAAATACATCCCTGTTACTAATGCAAACGGTAGTTTAGTATTGATATTCATATTAATATTAGTATTAATATACTTGCCGTTTAATAATATAGTTGTCCGTGAGATATTACAATAGATCTATTGGTATAGTAACATCTAGGGGAATTTAAGGCGACTTGGATTCAATGGTCTTGTGGTGCAAGGGTTTAGCACGCTACACCGAAGATGTAGAAATGTTGGGTTCAAGTCGCCTCCGAGACCGATATTTTTTCGGAAATTTAATTACGTTGGAAATTGCAAGAAAACTTTAACATATTGCTTCATAAGACCCAATTTCGGCAAACAAGAAATGCCGTAGAGAAGAGAAACGTGACCTGATGGGGGAAAATGGGTTTCATATTTGGTATTAGCGTATCTATATTAGTTAAAGTAAATCAGCAGACAAAGAATTTTAGTTGTTGGCTAGTGTTATCTAACTTATCATTGCACCTACTAGGCAATACACAACAACCCATGTTATAAAATAAGACACGTCTAATGGAAAGTTAAAATATTATCCATTTACATACACAGGTGAACCGAGTTGATAGCTATCCATGAATTACACATATTATCAATGATTACACAATAATATACATACTCAAAAACGAATCAATCAACCGGAAAACATAACGTTGAAAATTTTATTAACGTAAGCCGTTACCTAAAACATAATTTTACGTTGACATTAAAGTCGATACGATAAGGCTATTCCGTGGGCTAGAGACCTTCGTTTAACTGCTGCAGAGCGCGAGCACATTAAGACGCATAACGAAAACTGTCGATACCTAAATGTCATTTCAATATCTGCTCCTTGGCTGATAACGTAGAATACTTATTGATTTTATTTCTTCCCATCGTTATAGTCCCTTACAGCGCAAAAAAGCTTCCAGAGGTTCCCATTGGCAATTAACTTAATGTGGATATTCATACTGCCGATAAACCTTCTCGTACGTGATGCATGCCTATTATGTGAATTTTTCGCGAAAGAGTTGAATGGAGCAACCATAACGCACTTTTTAGGTACATTGTAAATTTCATATTAAAGATATTGCTGCTATAACGACTAACTAGAAGTATTTTAACATGATACCAATTTTTACGTAAAGTTAGAGTTTAGGTTTACGCAGTCTCCTATACGTATACGAGGGCGACCTGGAATGCTCCCGAAATCGGCAGGAGATGGCGCACAGAGATTGGAGCGGATTCATTGGTCGCTAATGGAAACCTTTTTTTTATGGCAACTGTCAAAACTTCAGACGTCTACAGCGATTTATTGACCCGATTCGATGCTGTATTGAAGGAGAAACGGCCTCGTTTGCAGCGGAAAAAAGTGATTTTCCACGACGACACCGGCTCATTCATCTCCCATCGTCGTATCCAAATTAAATGAGTTGCGCTACGAATTAGTCTCTCATCTTCCATATTCATCGGACCTAGCCCCCAGTGACTTTTTCCTTTTTCTAAACCTGAAAAAGTCACTGGGAGGCAAAAGACTTGTCTCAAATGAGAAGGTCATCGCCGCTACAGACTTGTAGACTTCGAAACATCCTACTTTTCAGACGGCTTGAAGGGGCGAGAGCACCGTTTAAATTTATTTCTGTGAAGGTATTGTAAAATTTTAACACAAGTTACCACAAACGGTAACATGGAGGAATTTTAACAAAATTCTTAATAACGTGCATTTCCACCCCTGCTTTGGATTACAGCTTCACAACTACGACTCATATTGGGAATTAAACGTTATAGTTGGCTATCCTTCCTCTACCAAAGTAAGCATTTGGACACACTCATCTCAATTTAAATATATTGTGTTACTGTATCTGTTCTATTATAATCGGCTCTTATGATGATTTAAAACAAACCGCCAAATGATTTGTGATAACGTGGACTGCAAAGTTTGCTTAAGATTTATCAGTCTTGGGATTCCGGGACTGTTGCCCAGAGTTGAAACTTTCAGTGGTTTTCCTCACTCCATGACGAATACTGAGAACGAATATCTTAAGACGTACCACAGGTGCAGGCGTATCATTACATTACCTCCACCCACCTGCCTACGACTAAGAACTACTTCCTCTTTTTTTAGATCATGGCAATAACACTGATAGTCATCAGAATGTGTGGTTTTCCCCGAATATTTTTACTCATCACCATTTTCACAATTCCAGTACCAGAAGCTAATACAATCAACCTCATACGTTTGCAACACGGTTTGCCTACTCGAATTTTTCAATATGGTTCTTATTTTCCTTAAAATTTATGAGTGGCATATACTATTATCGCGGGCTGTAGTTCAGCGTTAACTTCAGTATATAATTTGCCGAAGACGTAACGAAAACCAAATATTCTGTCCAAAGTGCATAAAGAACTATGGAAATTTTGTTGGGTGTAGCTTGTCAACACCTCCTTTAGTCTGATTATAAATGTGTCGATTTGCAGTTTATTATGGTTACCAGACTTCTCAGTTCGTTGTGGTGAAGTTGGTGGCCAACAATTTTAAAAACATTTTTTTATCTTACATCCTTCGTACCTTATGGTGTTGGACTACCATTCGCTTGCTTTTGTCTTGCATCCTGTTCTGAGCCAGTTTTTTGGCTTCCATCCATCACATACTTCTTGTTTCTAATGTTCTATACATTTGTCCTTTGCAGGTGTTTCGGGGTCTACCTATTCTATTTTTGCCCTCTGTTTTGGCTTCAAATATCCATTCTCTGTATATGTCCAAGCCAACCCAGTTGTCTCTCCTCTATGATTATTTCTATTGCCCTGATAATTAGACTATTGGTGATTGTGGTGTTTCTAATTTTGTCTTTCCTTGTTACTCCTTCTATTCTTCTTAGGAATCTCATTTCAATGGCAGTGACCTTGCTCTTAATTCTATTTGTGGTTGTCCATGACTCGCTGCAATATGTTAGTCTTGGTCTGACCACTCTTTTATGCACTCCTATACAAACTGGTATTCTGCTGTCAGATTCCAATTTAATAAATTCTGTGCAGGTTGAGTACACTGTATCGGTATTCACATATATGTTCTTATTCCTTTCTTTCTCTGATTGTATCTAAGACGTTAGCCGGAAGACGACCGACACGCATTTATAGATCATCTCTTTCTACGACAAATAACATCGAAGGGCATTTTCGCATCGTTTAAATTTGACTCGCCCGGAATAGAATCGTTTATCGCGTAATGAACGATTTTCCCGTTTCGAGGATAAAGAGAAAGATCAACGAGGAATATTCTCCTTTTGGTATTCATCGGGCGGATGACGACACGCCATGAAGGAAGCCATCCTTGTTTGCGAACAGATCCGCATGATAAAATTAAATTGCCGAGTTGATAAAGAGACGCGTAGAGCGCGGAAGAGGCGCACACCGAACGACTTCACGACGGTAACGACCGCATAGACGGGCGAATTGGACGAACCAAGCAGTTTGTTTTTATTAAATTTCCCCCAAGAAGATAAGCGCGGAGGGGGGTGGGGGTCGAGACGCGATCAAAAAAGGATAAGAAGGAACAGATCCCTAGTCACCTGAAACGGTTAAATTTTCTTACATTCGAGTGGCGCATTTGTATAGTAGGTAATTCGGTCGCCCTTTTTTCACTTTTCGCTATCGCTTGCATTGCGGAATTCGAATTGTTGAATTAAAAGTCGTCGATATGTTCGTAAAGGCGGAATTCTTTAAGGTGGAACCTCCGGATATTAAAATAGAGCGTTCATAGCCCCATCATCAACATCACAGTGAAAAGTCTAACAATACTTCGAAGAAGACAAATAAAATATTTGGGGTTAACGTTACAGGACAATTCACACAATTGTTTTCCGAAGCATTCTCTGCGAAGATTAATGCCCTTTTGCATACGCTCAAATGAATTCTGGAAACAGTTCTGCTCTTGTGATTGTCCTTATGATTGAATCTTTTGAGTTCCGTCTTCATTTCCGAAAAGATAAAGACAACGTTGGGACTTCGATCCACTTGACTGTACGGAGGATGGTCTAGCAATTCGACCTTTACCATTAAAAATCCAATTGTTTTGCCTAATGTGCGCGACCTTGTATTGTTTTGTATACTAATCGGCAGTAACAGTTCCTTGATCTTGTGGAGGAATTGTTGCTACATGACCTGTTTTCTAGACAAATGTCGCAATCATCTTCTTGGAGACAATTCGAGAACGGATGACTTTTGTTGACTTTTCTTCATCTAGGAACACCCAAACGAACGACTGGCGTTTATTTTCTGGCTAATCCGGGTAAAACCAAGATTCGTCACCACTAACGATACATTTTTAGAGTTTCCGGCGTTGAAGGGGGTCTAGAGTTTGTTGACACCAATTCACCATAGCTGTTTTCTTCCATTCAACGGAAGACTGACTTTTTAGACACAATTCCTCATGCAAAATTTTTTAAATCGAGGTCTTTGAAATCCCCAGTGATGCCTCTGTCTCGCAATATGTTACATACCAGTCCTTATTGATGGTCTTGCGTACATTACTTACTAGCGCAGTGATACTTTGGATTTAGGCTAACTAAGGATTGAGGTTCATTTCAAAAACCAGCATCAATATTTTTATTAGTCACTCGTCTATTTCGATAGCTGTGGTATGAAACCTAGCAAGATACCTTGTAGAAGAGCTTCAATCGTTGGCGAATAAAATGGACTGGAATGGTAAAGAACGTTGACCAGCCTATTCTATTCAGTTCTTATGTCAAATCATTATCTACGTAAGTGTCACGTGTACGATGTTATATTCTTTTCAACGATGGTGTATACTCCATTCCAATCGATACAAATATTTCTCCTTGTTTTGCTAAAAGTTCTTTTGGGTTTAGTAGCTTATTTTTTTGTAACCCTTAATCAATTTTATTCAGTTTGAGTATACTTTTGGCGTTATACAACTAGTTTCGTGAACTAATTGGTATGCATACCTATTGAAGTGCAACTGCAACTTTGGGACCAAGTTTATGCTCATGAAGTAAATAACCCCGAATTCCCATTTTCGACTATTCAAACGAGAAATTAAACAATTGTCACAAAATGTGCAAGTGTCCAACAAGAGAAAGATTCAACAAGCGCTATCGATCAACAACTTAAAAGATGTTCATGGTTTTTTTGCTGTGTACGAAAACTGTATGAACTTATTTGGTTATCTGGTCTTTGAATATAATAGAATGCTTAGGCTGTTCAAACCTCTGACTGTTACTCACATACATTATTGCTCTGCAATATACAGATAATCTGAGCAAAGTTAACGACGGGGAGGTACCTACGATCCTATTCTCCCCACTATGGCTATAACCATGATGTGTGAAGGGCAACAGCGAAGTTCTGCATTCGACGAATGACTGATAGACTGATTGTAGGGGAATACTGCAGTGAAAAAAATTACAGGAGACATACATGCGTATTATAACCGTTGATGTTCCTCAGATTGTGTCTGTAGATAGAGTTAAATTGAAAGGTACAATTGAAGAGTTAAATAGGGGCCTGGGCATCATTGTAAAGTGTGATCTCCCTATCCATAAGGTTAAATTAGATAGTTTGCCTATTCATCTAAGAAATATGCTACTTTATCTATTGTACAAGAAATGAAATAATTTTTTTACATAAAACCACTAAAGTGCAATGAAAAGTGCTGTTATTGGCGGTTTGCGAATGTAAAATGTTGTACCAAAATGTTATGTTCTTCAAACCTCGATTCGATACTCCTTTTTGTTTGTCCAATATAAACGTTATCACAATCATTGCATGCGATTTGGTAAATTCCAGACCTTTTCATCATCTCCGGTTTATCTTTCAGATTGCCTAAGAGATTCTTTAAATTTTTTTATGATACAAAAGACGCGTTCATATTTTGTTGGCGGTAAATTTTACTTAAACGATGTGTTATAAATATCTTATTACCGATCTTTGTTGATGTCAAGGTCATGGAAATTCTGATGTGTTCTTTGTATTGGACCTTTCTTAAGATATCGTCAACATCACCAGAAGAGATACAATTGTACCTCGCTACATCTTTGATATATTCTAATCCTTCTTCATACCCGCTCTTGCTTAACGGAAATCTAACGGAATCAGCCGTGATGAATCTGTTGGAATTAGTTTCTTTTCTGTAGATGTCTATTTCTAATTTATTGTCATTACTTATGACTAGAGTATCTAGAAACGGAAGCCGATTGTTCGCTTCTTGTTCAATAGTAAACTTGATCGTAGTGAATTTTAAGTTAAGTTTTGCTAGAAGAACTTGTATATTCTTTTTATTACCTAAGCCAAAGTCTCGGAAAATATTTGATTTCGTTTTTCAAGTTCCTTTCAAATTTGTTCATGAAAAGGTTTGCAATAAAAGGAGATAATGGATTACCCATCACCGTGCCTTCTATTTGTTTGACCCATTTTCCGCTATTATAGTTTATTTTATTTACAAAATCTAAGGAGTTTTCTACGCTTAGGCTATCTAGTTTGTGGGGCAAGTTCTTGTATTCATTCACTACCCATTTGCATGTATCTTGGGAAATTAATGCCGTATACTATAGGTCTCTTGGAATTCCCTGATTTGTCAATTTTTGGAAGACAATACATCTTTGGTATGGTGGCGTTTGAACTTGTTATTTTAAATTTCAGGTTATTATTGATTAAACTTGGGCAGTCCTTAATAGTATCTTTAGTGATTCTAATCATTGACGGTATAGGTTTTTTCTTTAATTCTCTGTACGGTCTTGTCCAAAATGACTATTTTATTTCCTTTATCTGCTTTAAGGAAAAAACAACCTTTATTTCTGAAACTCTTAATAATTTATAAATTCCTCCTATCTTGACCGTAATTTTTACCATTTTCCAAATTTCTAGAGATCCTAATTTTGCACGCGTTCCTGACGAAGTCTTTCGCAGCGACATCCAAGTTCCTAATGTTTTGTTCTATTGATGCGATTGATTCCTCGACGGCCTTTTAGGACCGCGACTGCTATATTTTAATCCTTTATTTAGGAGGTTCATTTCGTCTTTATTAAGGGTCTCGGAAGATTGGTTGCATACGTGTGGTGTTCTCTCCATGACCGTAACATTTTCCTTGTTTGCCTTTCTTGGACAGAGTTGCCTAAATGTTTTATTGACAATTACCATTTTTAATTTAAATTTTCTGTTTACGCGTTCGCCGTTACGTCTTTGAAAATCACCCCATTTTTGAAAATTGTTTTCATGTAGATTCTTTCTTAATTTCAGGTGCAATGCGCATAATTCTATTTCTAATTTACTACGTTTGGCGTACTGGTGTCTTATCTCATTTTCTAGCCAATATTTTTTGGCCCGTATGATAACTTTCGATGGTTCTTTAATAGAAATTTTAACCTTCATAATTTTAGGGAAAATATTGTCCTTTTTGCGCCGCTTTAGAAATAAGATGTCAGCATGGATTAATCAAATCTTACGACTTACATTACTAAATCGGTTTAATTTCTTAGGCTAGAGAACTGTAGTCAATAACGATTGCAAGGACTGTGTGGTTGTGTAGTTCGCAGGTATTGCAGTAATTTCATGGGCTGGAGAACCATAATCAATAACGATTACAAGGACTGTGTGATTGTATAATTCACTGGTTCTAGGTGATGTATTTGAAAATGTTAAATAAAGGTTACTTACCTACTGACATATATTTGTTTGCCTCTGAATAACTTTTATCTAAATGCTACGTCTCAAAATAGAAGAAGATACCTTACGGATATGTAAAATCTGTGGCGGATTCAGAGCACAAAATGAAACGTTTAACAATATCAACAATATGCTAACTTGCTTAACGTATAAGAAACACATACACTTAAGTAGCTAAAAGGTTACTAATAAATAACATCTTGTATTACAGATTACGACGATTATGACGAAGACGGCCTAGGATCTACCCATCGTCCCCCGACGATAAAACAACCGCCCGGAGCGTACAGCGGATCTTCAAACCTTGAGATGTACTTAACCTTTCCAATTCTGTTGCTTCTGCTTCTGCTCGAGGATATGAGGTGATCGCCCTGCGCTTCTCCTGAAATGCATCATCGGCATCGTAATCGCGACTAAATGGGACAACAGTGTACCCGACGCGAGTGACTGAATGTGTAAATATTGTATAAACGTGGTGTGTATATTGTTTCTTTGATCTAATAATGATGTATAGGTAAGGGAGGGAGTATGAGGATATTGTATGTATATAACCTATCAACATATAACGCGAGATATGGGAGCTATCAGCAGTGAAAAAAGAAAATCCCCGTAGTTTCCATTTTTTTAGTGTTCCAAAATTACTTACCGCCTCGATATTAGTGATATAAAATTATAACCGATTGATGATATGTATTTTAGACTAATTTCAATAATAAATGCTGAAGCCCAACGTTAATGTTAGGTATCTTATTACTACCCCTCTTTCTCTTTCCTTTAGGTTACTTTTGGTTTGAGATTAAAAACGTATCATGCCACAACACTGCCCAATACAATTTTTGCTGACTTCTATATGAGACTTGTTCTCTGTTAACTTGGGCGTGTTGAATCCGAAAATCATATTAACTTCTGCCATACTATGTTCTTTGAAGAATCACTGACGCGGCTAAGTTGTTACTTAAGAACTGATAAGATATCAACGCAGCATAAAATTTTAATAATTCATTTATTTCTTCAAAGACAATATTAGTCAGGAGTGTACAAGTATTTATTTTAGTAATCATTAAAAAATTACAAGAGTACTTGTAAAGACACAAATAGCCATCAAGGATTAAATTTTATTTTGTAACAGTGTCTGCCGTGTGCATATATTTCACTAGATCTTTGGAATTGGAAGCCTTTTTGTTTCCAAGGGAACCACAGTAAATGAAGGCTTGATTTCTTTTTCAGCTTCATTCATGGGGTTGATGGAATTTGGATTTGTCATTAAAGTTCTAATTTGGGCTCCATCATATACCCTAGCTTTAATGTTTTCGTGACCTAGTCGTGGAAACTTTTGACTAATGTACTTGAAACAGTTCCGCTGCAAATTTAAAGCGTTTACATATTGCTTCATATGACCCAATTTCAGCATAAAGAAATGCTATAGGAAACAAAAATATGGCGTTATAGGGAAAATGGGTTTCATATTTGCCATTGGGGTACCTATATTAGTTAAAAACAAGTATCAGAGTTTAGCCAGTAGAAAAAAAATTATTTGTTGGCCAGAAGTCTTGAGCATTATATTTGAAATTTCCAAGTCAAACACGTTTGAGCAAATCAAAGACATCATGGTTTTAAGAGAAACCATTCTAAAATCAAGGTGTGTAGCGTAATCGTGTACAGGTCTTTCCTACAGAAGTAATTCCGTACAGAGTAGACTGGAACATACTGAAATTCTTTTCAGTCGATGTACTGTAGCCTAAAATAATACTAAAATCGAACATTAAAACTATATCCACTATACACAATCCTAGCTGCTATTCAGATACTACTTTAGCTGGGTTGCTCATCGAAAATTTCAGCTTCCACATGTATTAGGAATAATTCAATAAAATATGAATTAGAATTTGAACACATCCTAATTTAAGTTGTATACAATCTAAAGGAAATGTCTAACTGATAGAAGAAACAAAATGATTTATACGTTGCTGACTCCTTCTTCAGCTTCATTCATGGAGTTGATGAAATTTGGATTTGTCATTAAAGTTCTAATTTGAGCTCCATCCTATACCCTAGCTTTAATTTTTTCGTGAGCTAGTCGTAGAAACTTTTGACTAATGTACTTGAAACAGTTCCGCTGCAAATTTAGAGCTTTTACATATTGCTTCATAAGACCCAGTTTTAGCATAAAGAAATGCT
The DNA here is from genome assembly GCA_023509865.1 of Trypoxylus dichotomus. Classification (NCBI taxonomy): domain Eukaryota; kingdom Metazoa; phylum Arthropoda; class Insecta; order Coleoptera; family Scarabaeidae; genus Trypoxylus; species Trypoxylus dichotomus. Next base: position 47,006,586 of record CM042081.1, read on the forward strand.
ATAGGAAACAAAAATGTGGCGTTATAGGGAAAATGGGTTTCATATTTGGCATTAGCGTACCTATATTAGTTAAAAGCAAGTGTCAGATTCTAGTCAGCGGGATAAAAATTATTTGTTGGCCAGAAGTCTTGAGCATTATATTTGAAATTTCCAAGTCAAATACGTTTGAGCAAATCAAACACACCATGGTTTTAGGAGAAACCATTCTAAAGTCAAGGTGTGTAGCGTAATCGTGTACAGATCTCTCCACAGAAGCAATTCCTTGCAGAGTAGACTGGTACATACTGAAATTCTTTTCGGTCTATGTACTGCAGCCTAAAATAATACTAAAATCGAACATTAAAACTATATCTACTATACACAATCCTAGCTGCTATTCAGATACTACTTTAGCTGGGTTGCTCATCGAAAATTTCAGCATCCACATCTATTAGGAATAATTCAATAAAATATGAATTGGAATTTCAACACATCCTAATTTAAGTTGTATACAATCTAAAGGAAATGTCTAACTGATAGAGGAAACAAAATAATTTATACGTTGCTGACTCCTTCCTCAGCTTCATTCATGGAGTTGATGAAATTTGGATTTGTCATTAAAGTTCTAATTTGAGCTCCATCATATACCCTAGCTTGAATGTTTTCGTGACCTAGTCGTGGAAACTTTTGACTAATGCACTTGAAACAGTTCCGTTGCAAATTTAGAGCTTTTACATATTTCTTCATATGACCCAATTTCAGCATAAAGAAATGCTTAATGCGTTAATGGTTTTCATATTTGCCATTAGGGTCTATATTAGTTAAAAACAAGTGTCAGATTTTAGTCAGCGGGAAGAAAATTATTTGTTGGCCAGAAGTCTTGAGCATTATATTTGAAATTTCCAAGTCAAACACGTTTGAGCAAATCAAACACACCATGGTTTTAGGAGCAACCATTCTAAAATCAAGGTGTGTAGCGTAATGGTGTACAGATATCTTCTACAGAAGTAATTCCTTACAGAGTAGACTGGAACATACTGAAATTCTTTTTAGTCGATGTACTGCAGCCTAAAATAATACTAAAATCGAACATTAAAACTATATCCACTATACACAATCCTAGCTGCTATTCAGATACTACTTTAGCTGGGTTGCTCATCGAAAATTTCAGCTTCTACATCTATTAGGAATAATTCAATAAAATATGAATTAGAATTTGAACACATCCTAATTTAAGTTGTTTATAATCTAAAGGAAATGTCTAACTGATAGAAGAAACAAAATGATTTATACGTTGCTGACTCCTTCTTCAGCTTCATTCATGGAGTTGATGAAATTTGGATTTGTCATTAAAGTTCTAATTTGAGCCCCATCATATACCCTGGCTTTAATGTTTTCGTAACCTAGTCGTGGAAACTTTTGACTAATGTACTTGAAACAGTTGCGCTGCAAATTTAGAGCTTTTACATATTTCTTCATGAGACCAATTTTCAGCAGAAAGAAATGCTATAGGAAACAAAAATGTGGCGTGATAGGAAAAATGGGTTTCATATTTGGCATTAGCGTACCTATATTAATTAAAAACAAGTGTCAGATTTTATTCAGCGGAAAAAAATTATTCGTTGGCCAGAAGTCTTGAGCATTATATTTGAAATTTTCAAGTCAAACACGTTTGAGCAAATCAAAGACACCATGGTTTTAGGAGAAACCATTCTAAAATCAAGGTGTGTAGCGTAATCGTGTACAGATCTCTCCTACAGAAGTAACTCCTGACAGAGTAGACTGGAACATACTGAAATTCTTTTTAGTCGATGTACTGCAGCCTAAAATAATACTAAAATCGAACATTATAACTATATCTACTATACACAATCCTAGCTGCTATTCAGGTACTACTATAGCTGGGTTGCTCATCGAAAATTTCAGCTTCCACATGTATTAGGAACTGATAGAGGAAACAAAATAATTTATACGTTGTTACGATAGAGCTGTAATTGTAGCAATTTTCTGCGATATAAACCTTTTTTTAAGCAATTTCCAAGTTAAATTGATATCCACGGTTAAAAATAATAAATTACTTCCTGCGTTGACACTGTTCAGGACGTTGAAGATTATAAATATTAAAATTGAGATGTAAGCTATTTGACATGATAATGAAAAAAGTTTCTTTGGAGCTAATAACATGAATCTTGAGATCATGCATCACGAAAGAACAAAATTTTATGTAATATTTGTGAATGCTTAAGCTTTTTACGTACGTATGTATTAGTATATTATTCGTTTACAATGGAGTAGATTACTATTTATTTTAAATTCTTTATTACAGTTTTCTTTAAAATTTTGTTGTTGTTGGAGGTAAATATAACTCGGATTTTATTTTATAAGACAAATAATGACGACGTGGATATATTAGTTTTAAAGCATAATAAGCAGTTTTAATATATTTCACTATTTGAATATTAAACCTAAAATTGCGGTCAATGCGGGTAATGGAATACAGTTAATAGAAAATCTGAATTAAGAAGTATGTGATAACTATTTCTGACGGAATGCATATGTACAGAGGACTTGGATGGATTTAGAATCAAGGAATATCGCTAAGCCAGCGCAAATAAATCATTCAAATCAGATGAAATATCATCACTAATTTTAAAACTAAGGCGCAATTATTTTATGAGGTGAGTATTTTATCTAGACTTTCGATTTCATTTATATTCACTGTTTTTATATTTTTTTGTATAGTTTGGTGTTGATTTTTTATGTATTGAACTTTATACGCTCGATTTACTTTGTTTATAGTATTGTCATTACATGATCCTTTCAATGTCCTCCAGGTTTAGTGACAAATATATTATTGCTAAATAAATAAATGTTAATAATATTTATTTTTTATGTACAGATACACATACACGAATAAAAATATATTAAATAAATGTGAAAATTAAAACGTTTAATTTAAATTTTGCTTTCATCTATGTGACCTCCTCTTGATTTAATAATTGCAGCACACAATCGAAGCATTCTCGCAATAAGTTTTGCCAGAGTTTCTTGTGTTATTGAGGTCCAACTCGATTGCAATTTGTTCCACACGTCAATAGCTGATGTTGGAACCGATTTCCGTACTTCCCGATCTAGTTCTTCCCATAGTAACTCGATTGGATTCAAGTCGGGGCTCTGTAGAGGTCACTCCATAATTTTGAGAGTTCCTTCCTCTTCTAAATGGCGTAAATAGTCTTTACGTAATTTAGAGGAATGTTTTAGTCATTATCTTGCTGGAAGATAAAATTTTTGACCTAAAAGTCGAATTCCGGAAGGTATTGCGTGGTTCTCCAAAATTTCGCGGTAGCCTTCTTTTTTTAATATACCGTCAATTTCACAATGTCCCCTACACTAGTGCCAGCAAACCAGCCCCAAATGATGATAGAACCTCCACCATGCTTCACGGTAAGAGCAATACACTCTTCTCTGGCACGTTCACCCACAGATCTTCTTACGAATATGCGTCTTCTGGTTCCGAACAGCTCAAATTTGGACTCATCCGTCCATAGGACGTTGTTCCACTCTTCTATGATCCAGTGTTGGTGTTCTTCGGCCCATTTAAGTCGCTTTTGCTTGTTTTGTTTGCGTAGTAATGGCTTTTTCATCGCAATACATCCATGGAGCCCGGCTTTCTGTAGGCGACGTTTGTCTGTAGAAAGACTGACTAGTTTTTGGCGACCAACATTTAATTCTGCGGTGATTTCCGGGGCTGTTTTGTGTCTATTTAACTTGCTGGTAACCACTATTCTGCGATCATCTGCAGATGTTGTCGCTTTTGGCCTTCCTCTCCGTCTTTTATTAAGAAAACTGCCAGTTTTCCCGATATTTTTTTACGTTATAGTCAACCGTAGCGTGGTGTATTTCCATTTTTTTGGCAATTTGTCGATTACTTATGCCAATTTTATGGTAAGCTATTATAAGCGCACGTGTTTCCGTACTAATTTCTCTTCGCGGAGGCATTTTAAAAAATTGTCACACGATATTTCGCTCACGACGTGAATAGAGTAAATACCACACTGCAACTGACCATAGGTTACAGATTTCACTATAATCTTCTAGGAAGGTAATTTAGACATTATTACCTACAATCTAACAGATGACTAAATTTACCCAGTAAATTCAGAGGGATTGTTATTGTAATTGCACCGCAATAAACAGTTTATGGTAATCCGATCAAGTGCAGGTAAATGATAGTAAACCTTATGCGATATAATGGGTGTTTATCTTATTGAACTACATTTTAAATACGTATTTCATTTTATTATAAGGTTTTTTTTGGTAAACATAATACTATGTGAATAATCCATGAAAACAGGGGTGCCTAAACAATTTTGAGCGGTAGTGTGTATATATAGATTGGGATACAAGGAAACTACGAGGCATTTCACGAAAATTATTTTATTTATGTTCAAAATAATGCACTTTTGTAACCGAAGCTTCCATAACGTAAAAGCTTGATGCCAGTCACCTTTTGAAATGTTCTCAAAAATTGACAAACCACGTAAATGTTTCTTTAGGTTAAACAACAACCAGAAATCACACATGGGTAAATCAAGCGAATAGGGCAAATGTTCAATGACATTTACGTTACTTTCAGGTAAAAATTGCATTGTCATCATGTACCATTAACCAATGAATGTTGACTGACTCAAAACTGTAGGTAAACATTTTGTGGTGTACCAGTTTACTGTGACTGTACAATGATTTTCCAGCTTGATAGCTGTTACTAATCCTTTACTACGAAATAAAGTTGCGCACATAACTTTCTTGACAGCCCTTTGCTTTTTGACCGTTGTTGGTGTTGGTGCATCTTCGTAGATCCACACACGGCTCTCCTGTGGGCTAGGAATACCGTACAATAGGATGTAAGTTTCATAACCTGTTACTATTTTAGATAAAATACGATATCCACGATTATTTAACATTTCTAAAGTTTCCCGGACGATTCTTACTCCCTCTGCCTTTTGGAATATCTTCGTCGATCATACGTCTCACCTTCTCAATATTTCCAACTAAAGAACAGGACCTACCAGGACGAGTCTCATTACCAAACGATATCCGTCCTCTTTAAAATTCGCTGTACCTGCGAAACACGGTTCCGAGTGAAGGGCTTCCATCACCAAATGCGAGTTGTAATCGTTCAAGACTTCGTTGTTCACTTAAACCGACCTTAAAATCGTAGTAGACCATTGCGCGTACGTGTTCTCTTGACAAGTCCATGTTTCGATGACTAATCGTATGTACCACGTTTGCTATATACCAGCAGCGACTCAATTGATAATTAGAACATACTACTTAAGGATGGTGGTATTTAGAAATGCAGTACTGCCAGTTCTAATTTCTCTAGTTTCGCAGCATCGCAAAATATATAACGTGACCCTCATAGCTAGCGAAAACAATTTCTCATACCACTCCTAAATTTAGTCAGTTTCAATCAAAACAATTGTAACAAAAAACATTGTCAGAGTGCCACCATATTTACTTGGTTGCACCACTACGCTTGGTAACAATTAACATATGGTTAATCGATTTAACTGTTGTGTACGTTTTCATCCCTTTCATAAATTCACGGAGCAAGATTCTTCTTGATTACGAATAACCTTTAATAATAAGAAGAGAAGAAGTTCGAATTATGTTGTGTTTTGGTACGAAGTTAAGTGAAGCTAAAGCAAATAACTTGAAGAGAACAACCTTCGTTACTCCGTGGAAACCAAATCATCATCCCCTTCACTACACCACGTGTGAAAGCTATATTTTAAGTTTAAATGGAGAGGATTCCAGTCTACTAGTGACCTACTATATTATATATTGTTCCACTATCTTATCTTGGCTTTCCCGGCAAACTAAATAATGAGCAAAGCAAATAAGATCGGCGCTTGCCTAGGTACGTACATTTACTTCTTAACGTTGCATGCACCTTATGCATATAACCTAAATTTTAGGGAAGTTTATGTCCACGAGAAGCTAGCTCATTCATTATTCACGATCATTAGAAACTTAACTGCAAGTTCAGTTCGAAGATGCTTACCCACATGCTTACATTCAGAAAGCGCCCGCATGCATAATAACAGCTTTCATGCACAATTTATTGGCAATATTAAAATTTCACCCCAAAAGGTTACCGTCACGCGTTGAATTATTAATGTTGCTTATAAGATTTCGTTTTGGAATATGCAATTTATGGATCATTTTGTAGAACTGAAATAAGTGCTCAACTTTTAATAAGTATTTGATTTGTAATTGATATATTTAACACATGGACTGAAAAGTCCCGGGCCTAACACATAGATGACGCCAGTTTTATTGCAGTCACCTTTCTCTCAGTTAGTACTAACCTTCAAAAGACAGCTGTTAAAATTTCATGATATTCTATTCATTAGTTTGTGAGTTATTGTGCTAAGAGTCACGCTACTTTTGTTATTTTCAAAACAATGGATCAAAAACAATTTCGTGTTCTAATTTAACACTGCTTCTTGATGGGAAAAAAATACCGTTCAAGCGAAGCAATGGCTTGAAAAGTGTTATGGGGACTCCGCTTCATCTGAAGCAAGAATAAAACGTTGGTTTGCTGACTTCAAACGTGGTCGTAGAGACACCGATGATGCAGAACGCAGTTGACGTCCAGATGAGGCGGTAACACCAGAAAACATCAAAAAAATCCGCAAAATCGTTTTGAATGATCGAAAAGTGAAGTTGCGTGAGTTAGCTGACATCGTAAGGATATCGAAAGAAAGGTATTGGCTTTATATTGCATGAGCATTTGACTATGAGAAAGCTTTGTTCAAAGTGGGTGCCGCGTTTGCTCACTGTTGACCAAAAACAAGAACGTGTTGATGATTCTGAGCAGTGTTTGGCCATGTTTAAACGTAACAAACCGGAATTTTTGCGTCGATATGTGACAATGGATGAAACATAAATCCATCACTTCACTCCGGAATCAAAACGATCGTCATCTGAGTGGACAGCAACTGGTGAACCAAGTCCAAAGCGCCCGAAAGCACAACAATCGGCTGGAAAGGTTATGGCCTCGGTATTTTGGGATGTGCGTAGTGTAATATTCATCGACTATTTTGAGAAAGGAAATACCATCAACAGTCAAAATTTTATATAGCGTTATTGGAGCGTTTGAAGGCCGAAATTGCAAAGAAACGACCGCATATGGCAAAGAAAAAAATTTTGTTTCATCAAGACAACGCACCGTGTCACAAGTCAATCAAAGCAATGGCAAAACTACATGAATTGAACTTCGAATTGCTCCCACATCCACCGTATTCGCCAGATTTGGCTCCCAGCGACTACTGGCTGTTCGCAGACCTAAACAAAAATGCTCGCCGGTAAGAAATTTCGCACGAATGAAGAGGTTATCGCTGAAACTGATGCCTATTTTGAGGCAAAAGATAAATCGTTCTACAAAAGTGGTATTGAAATGTTAGAGCGGCGCTGGAATGATTGCGTTGCTCTTGATGGAGATTACGTTGATGAATAAAGCTAATTTTGAACCAAAGAAACCGTGTTTTCTTTGTTAGGCCCGGGATTTTTCAGCCCATGTGTTATGCGTTACGTTGTCCAAAAGATCTTCGCTTAAAATTCAATCCCAACGCTTAAATATCACGCCGACATCAAAAATCGAAAACAGATTTAAGAAATTAAATATCTGTCGAGGTAATAAAGAGGAGACGACTTTTGTATTCCTAATAAGCGTCTCTTGTTTGTGAAGGAGGAAATTAAACTGTCTCTCCCTTGTATACTGCTATTTCGGGCATATCGGAATCCTCTATTGTACGGTGCTGATTTAGATTACCGCTCCGGGTAGTACTAATGCATTCGGCACATCTACCTAACTTTCATAATTACTAGATAATTTATTTACTTGTGGTTTTAAGTGCGATGTTGCTTAATCATTCCAGTGTTTTTGGAAATGTCTAGTATCTGCGTCCAATGCGAGCATTGTATAGGATTGCGTTCCAACGAGTTAAAATTAATTGCGTTTCTAGCACTAAGGACGTTATACACCTATTGTCGCGAGTAAGCAGCTTACTGAGGATGAAATCTCGTCACGACTTATACTTGAACGTATATTTAACAATATTAATGTAATAACTAACTAAAACTTAATTAGTAAAGGTTTCATAAATCGGTTCATGTTCCTTCTAAATGAAGAGTATTTGGAAGAGTATGTATTACTGATGTGTGAAAAGTACAGTGTCGTAAGTACAGTTTTGGTTAATATGGTTTCTAGACTATTGCAGCTTTGAATTTCATCTAAAATGTTAAATCAGATATAGTTGCTTACATCCACGTCCTCAGACACTAAATTTAAGCGTCCTATGCATTTTGATAGGAGGAATTTTGTTATAAATAAAGAACGTTCAAATAAATTTTACTTCTAGTAGTCCATTCTAATAAAAATTGTTATCGTAACTTGTACTATTTTTAGTTGCATTAGCTGCTAATCTAAGAGAGTATTCGTTCAAATGCATAGTTGATAGAAACTTGGATGATTCTTACTATGCAACACAAATTAAAATGTTAGAAATATCTCGAACACGGTGGAGGTCACTGTAATTTTTATAAAATCTTATTCGTTGCAAATAAACATATTTTCTTCAGTTAAAACCCATGTCATTAAAACAAAATTCGTGTTAAGAGTTTCAGTAAGAAACTAAATCATAATTGTAATGTCAAAGGGTACTTCAAGGTAAAATTTACTTGAATGCATGTTAGATAAATATTTAACGAACATGAGGAATGGTGAATTATTAGACAATCTAGAAGTAATCCACTGTTAAGTGCACCTAAGTTAATCCTGGAGGTGAAACGTGTTCTGAGAAATACCGTAAATAGAGAAATAGTTTGGAAAACTCTGAAGTATGCCAATAGCCAGGAGAAACCGTTTATAATCCAAAAGGATAAAATAAGTCGCTTACAGTTTGCATTAGAGGATCAAAATAAAGATTTAGACTTCTCGAAAACTGTTTTATCCTTATATGAGAGTAAATTTAAACTCTTCGGCTAAGATGAGAAGGGTAATGCGTGGAGGAAAGAAAATGAAGGATTAAAAGCGCAACATTTAAAATCAACTGTTAAACATGATGGCGGGCATGTAATGGTCTAGAGTTATCTTTTTGGAACTAGTGTTGGAAACCTTTATTTTATTGAAGATTCCATGGATAGGTTGATGTACTTTACACAGAAACTGATTTTCGATTCTACTGGGTCAATGATCCGAAACATTCTTCGGGCGTGGTCTAGACATAACTGTTATATAACTGCCGCAGTGCGATGAAAACTACAGCTCAGTCACCTGATATAAACATTATCGAAAATTTGCGGGTTATTCTTGAAACAAAAGTGCATAGATGCTGGATATCCAATAGGAATGACCTAAAAATGCTTTGTTACAAGAATGGAACAGTATTTCGCCAGATTATACACGTAAGCTGGTGTAATATATTCCAAAAAGATTATAATTAATTACAAAACCTAAAGAAGAGCACAATATTAATTGTTCCTTTTTTAACTTTCAAAAATAATTAATTCGCTACTATTGTAGGTGCATCATTTTCACTGTGATGTTGAGCACGTAACCCGCTGTAATGTTTTCTGATTAGAATTCGTAATAGCTTTCCGAATTAGTTTTGTCTTATTTTTGTAATTTGCTTTCCCCAAATAATTATTTTGCCTAATATTTTTAGCTTCTTACCAAATTATATACCACTGCATCAATTTAACTGTGAGTCCATTGTATAGCGACTAAACACCTTGGTTACTCTGAGATGTCGAACTAACATCATGCACAAAGCACAACTAACACACATGGTGAAATACGCAAACAAACTACTTGTTGAATTAACTAAATTAATCTAATTAATACTTCAAAGCTGTACTGTGTTATGTTATCTAATTGAAACTGTTGTTCTGTTGGACAATAAGCCATTATTATTGTTATTATTGTTATAGGTGATACATTTAATTTCTTGGTATGGATTATTACTAGAGTCCTTCACTTTTCACTATCTCAATCAAAACAAACAACGTCACCAAATTGTTAGTCTAAATAACTTTATAGCTCCAGCTTCGTTAAAGACAATAAACAAACAAACTTAGATCTGAAGTTAAATCAATACTTTTTTTTAAATTTTGGGTTATTACCAAAGTATGCGCAAAAAAATATATTTAAAAAATAAAATATGTACACGGTTTCCACTCTTACCTATGTACAGTTACGATGTACGTAAGATATATATATATATATATATATATATATATTTGCAATAATTGCAGTTATTCGAGCTCTCTTATACATGTAATGTACATTAGCATGTGTATATGTATGTTTTCTTTGGTAGCAATATAAAGTACTGCCTCAGCATGTACGTTGCAAAGCTATGTCTTAATTGTGTTTAAAAGGTTAAACTCTTATATGCTTCCGCTGAAGCTTTGTTAGAGGCATGTACTAATGCCTCTATCTGTTTGCATGCACCACTACCTTTTTATAGGGGAGCCAACCCTATTTATTTCTTAAATTTATAAGCGCACCTCGGTGCTATGCTTATTTATATGTCCCTTTCCGGGAGCCTAACACATTTTCCTTGTTTTAAAATTGCCTAAGGGACTTGGCCCTGTATCACTGGCTTGTATTTGTACTTGAACTAAATACGTTCGTTATTTTCACATTTATAGGGGAACCCACCCTATCTCTTAGAGCTTGAACGCCTGGTCGTGGGCGATAGTAGTGATAATAGCCGATCTCAAAACAAAAGTAATATGACAGCTACCCAGGCGTTCTTGTTTGAAATAATACGCTATGTGCAAACTTTAGCTCTCTGCTACTGCGCCCCAAAGATTGAAAAAAGCCAGTAACTAGCAAATGCGCGAAATGCGCACCGACAAGTAAAACGGCGCGTTGAAGCCGACATTACATATAGAAAAATGTTCCGTGAAACTCGTTCGCTACGACGAACAACTAAATGAAAAAATTTCTAAGTCCCGATACGACAAAGGACCGAACAAACGTACAAAAGACAACGGGCGCTGCGGTCGCAACGACCGTCAACAAGAAGCGGAGTGATCGCACTTGTAGAAGATGTCTATACATGCGCGCCGACAACTTTACCAAAATGATTCCCGACACAAACTTAACCGAAGACTAAAAATATGTCTAGACGACAACGGACACAGTAGCCTCGGCGAATGATGATAGAAAATCGAGAATTTGTACTTATTAAAGAAATCTATATATGCGATCCGACAACCTTACCAGAATGACTCCCGCCAGAATCGTAACAGAAGACTAAATAAATGTATAGACGACAATGGACACAGTAGCCTCGACGTACGATAATATAAAGTCGAGGATTTGCACTTAATAGAGAAATCTATACATGCTATCCGACAAGCTTACCAGAATGACTCTTGCCAGAAATAAATATTTAGACGACAACGACCTCGACGATTCTCGCCAAAACTAGGAACTATTAGAAACTTCCAATAATCATCCGACGACGTTACTGTACACGTTACAACGAGGTACGAAAGGTGACCGAGAGTGCGCGATCGCTAATACCTCAACCGTCGCGCGGGAGACGACTGCCTGTGCTTGTGTATATTAAATATTAAGAAAACTCCCAATATTTGTTCGACGACGTTGCACTTAATGACTTTTAAATTAGGCACTTTTAGCTAGAGTAATGTGAATGGCCGGCTTGCATACATATACAATGCTTAATGTACATACGTATTAAAATAAAATTGGATATATTCTAAGAGAGCAAAATAAATAAATGATAAAAATGAAAATAAAGTAATATTCTAAATGAAAGTAAGGTAATAATGCTAACCCATATGGTTGCAAAGGAGATAAAGTCATATAAAATACATTTCCTTAGAAACTTAAAATTCATTTAGAAAAACAATGTTAAGTCCTTAACGCCTATATTGGGTAAACGACTTTGAAAGCAGGAGAACCTTCATAATTGCTTTACTTCGATAAAATTCTATAATTATACGAACCAAATATGATGATATACACCATAACACAGGTTGTTTGTAATTATTATGCAGGCCGTAATATTTAAGAACAAAGAAACAAAAACAGGAACAATAAGAACACAATGCTATAATAAGAAGTAAATCAAAGTACAAATTCAAGATTTAATTGGAAGTATTCATTTCAATGAGTACGTTTAAATGAGCTTTTAAAGTACAAAACTTACGTATTTACAATAATCTGACCGACTTCTCTCTTCTAGACGTTAATTTACCTCATCGAGACGCTGGAAATATAAAAGTACGTAGTTAGTACTAGTACGGCTAACGTACAGATCCATTAAAAATCATCTTTATAGACGAATTTTAAATGGCCGTTGCGCTAATGGTCTACTTGAGTACTATTTCAGCAAAAAAAAAAAATACTAAAAACGCACCAGGGGAATTCAATTAAGATTTAACAATAGTAAATTTGTTGCGCAACTTTTTCATAGTTTTCAGTCTTTTACGAACTTTAAGTTCTTTTATATTTCCGAACGTAAAGTACTTCCTTAGCGACTCGAGATAGGCACTCGGTTGCAAGGAAAAATTGCAATAATACACCGAGGGAATGTATTAAGTAGTTTCCGTAACGCGGCGAAAAGCAAGTTATTCGTATTTATAAAATTCTTGCACGTACGTAAACTTTCTTAAACTAAGAACGTATTTCGTTATGTTTATGAAATGCATTTAAAAAGTTGTGAAAGCAAAATACCACGTATTTACCTTAGCATTTCTTAAATGTATACGGATAACTTTTATTACCATTATATATTATATCGTATGCGCACAGACCTTTGGTGTGCTGTTATTGTAAATTGTGTATCGGTACCTGGATTTTGAAGCAAGAAATTGAATCGAAATCTATTGTATATCGCATTGCATTCATTTTAAGATATATAAACATATTTTTCTTAATACGAGAGGAGGTCCAGAAGTTAGTGGAATGAAAGTGTTTTAAATAAAATAAAATAATAAATCTATTCTTCCTTTTTAATATAATCACCCTTAAGCACAATACATTTATTAGATCTATGAATTAATTTTTCTAAACCATCATAAAAATATTTTTTATCTTTCGCCTCAAAATGGGCCAAAATTGCCTCCTTTACCTCATTGTCGTCGGAAAACTTTCTTCCACGTAAGTCTTTTTTTAAATTGGGGAAGAAATAAAAATCACTAGGTGCCAGGTCTGGACTGTAGGGTGGATGGACTATTGATTGAATGCCACGTTTGTGCAGAGCAGCCATTTCAACTTTGGTCTTGTGAACCGGCGCATTGTCTTGCAAGAGCAACACACCCTTGGTCAATTTTCCTCCTCGCTACGTAATATTCTCCGGTTATGCTCCTACCTTTTTCTTTGCAGTCAATCAATAATATCCCCTCACAATCCCAGAAAACAGTAGCCATCAACTTTCCAGCCGATTCAGACACTTTCAATTTCTTTGGCGGTGGTGTCCCCTTTTTATGACATTGCATGGACTCCTGTTTGGACTCAGGCTCAAAGTGATGAACCCATGTTTCATCTCCGGTAACAATCCGCTCCAAAATCTGTGCAGGTTTGTCTCCACATAGCTCCAAAAATTGTTTGAACGCGCTGCTGTTTCTGCAGCCGCGTGAGCATTCTCGGTACCCATCTTGCACTGACTTTTGTCATACCCAGGTGGTCATGTAGGATACGCAAAATGGTGCTATCTGATACTCCAACTAATGCAGATAATTGTTTTTTCTTCAAACGGGCATCTATCAGTAGAAATTTTTGCACCTTTTCGACGATGTCTGATGTGGTGGCCTCAACAGGCCGTCCTGAGCGGGGGTCGTCTTCAATCGACTCACGACCATGTTTAAAAAGACCATGCCACTTATAAATCATTGATTTACTAGGGCACTGTTCCCCATGAACGGTTTCCATTTCATTCAATATGGTTTGAGCGTTCTTTCCTTGCTTTGTAAGGAACTTTATCACAGCAAGGTGTTCAATTTCCTCCATTGTTTCAGTTTTCTTCCGGATTGACTTGTTTAGCAGGCAACTATTCGTAAACGACTGATGCTATAGGGCTTTAACTTAACGTAGATACTAATGATGAGTTGCCAGTCAGAATGACACCTAGCGAGCGCCTCTATCCCCACTCCATCCCCTTCATTCCACGAACTTCTGGACCTCCCCTCGTATAATGCTTCTTTAATGTTGGCTTCCAATTGTGTTTTCGGAAGACATTTGTTAACTTTTGCTTGATTTCTCATTACATTTTGTATCTTACCGGTATCTTACCAGTTTTAGAGATAATTTAAATTATTTAAAATTTTAGCAAAATGTCTCGAATTCCTTTAACAGGGAGTACTTCAAATCCTTTAAACGAGAAGTCGTCCTTTTTTCAATATTATTTTAATTCCTTTTTAATATTCCAATTTATTGCAGAACTTTAACGAAAAACATTTGTGAAAACATCCTTTTCTCCCCTCAAAAGGTAATTAATAAATAATAATTAGGTACAGGACATATGAACGCACTATGTCAAATAATAGTCTAGGAATTTTCCATTCCATTTTATTATTACCTACTTTTTACAGCATTGTTTTTACGAACACAGACAAAGAGAACGGTACCTCTGAAATATGTTGTTGCCCAGCATTTGTTTTGCATCTACTTCCAACGTTAATTAATATTATTTCAGCTTGTTTGTGCACAGACGCGGGTTGTTCCCAAGCGAAGTGTCATTGTAGTTATTACATTCTGCAAAAATTCTGTAGGAAACTATTTATATTATATACAAATGTTGTACTACGTATACACTAGTAAATGTATATGGATTATCTCTTTTTCTAAATAATTTACAAAATGAACGAGTTCTTATTATTTTTTTATTACACCATATATATATATATGTATATATACTATGCACGCGGTAGAATAAACAAAGTTACCAATATATCCTTTGCCTGTATCTTGGTATTTAAAAGAACTCAACAAATTTTAATTAAAAGCAACTACAATAAAATAACGTAAAAATTACAATAACCGTATAAAAATGGCATTCGTTCATAACTTTTTATAACAAAAAACATTGTATTCTTTCTGCTTTGATTGGCTAAAAGAGTATTGAAACAAATGCACTTTACCAATGTACGAGGGATGTTATTTTTCAACACCTATTATAAAGAATGCTGGAATACTCGTAGACTATATGTGATAAGCTTTGAAAACTAAAATAATTTTTACGCCAAAGAGTTCGCGTTTTCTTGACTAGGCTTACAAGTTACTGATACGCCCTACGAAGTATAGTACACCCATTTACGTATGTAAACCGTTAATTTCCGTGTCTTCGTCTTACCTCTGTTGGTTACCATTTTAGTATGTATTTTAATCTAGTTTCCATATTCTTAAGCATCGATTTGAAAAGGGAAAAGAAAAATACAGTAGTTACACATTGTAGTCGATGTACAGAAAGGATAATTAATACAGATAATGCAAAACGAGCTTAAATACAAACTAAAACCTTAAATTCAGAAATCTCTTTCTAGATTTGCTTGATAAAGTTGGTCACCTAACTAAATAAAATAAGAAATAAATTTTTCTTATTTATTTTTCACTTCTTTAAACATAATGACTTAATTTTCACAAAACAAAAGCTTAAAGTTAAGAATATATATACACACATACGTAGAAATATAAACAGCTACATCTTGCCGCTATCATTATTTAATAGTTACTACGACATGTCTAGTCTTCGTCTGACGCAATTTGCCTTAGCATCGGGTTACACGGACGTAAAATTCGTAAGTTGTTTAGTATATATTGCCGTCACATTAGATCATATACGTCCTGAGAGCAAACGAAGCTGAATTTTATTGGATTACACGAAATACTACGGGCTTGCTTTCCCCGTTCTGGATCAAACTGATCGGATTTCATTTATCTTCTTATCGTGTTTGACCTTCGGAAATCTAATTTCCTGTCCTCTTCCTTTAGCCGCGCAGTAGTCGCGAGGACAAATTCCTGTGAAACCGATCTGCTATCTACCCATCTTCCTTTGCTAGACTTCTGTTCTGCTTCGTGCTATTCCATTTCCCTTACATCTACAGCCAATGACTAAAGTATAGATATTGTTATACTTATGTATATATCAAACTGATGAATAAATTTTTGATTTTGGAGTTTAACCATACAAAAAAGAAACTATTACACGTTGTATTCAACTATAATTTGAAATAACTAAGTAGTTACATATATATCAGATGTGGTTATAAGAAATTTTACACATGCAAATAAATTATTGGTTTCTTAAGTTTAACCAAATCTTAGCGGTATTGCAGTAGATTAAATATTGAAGTTCAAACTGTGTTAATGCTAGACATGGCGAATGACAAATTTATTATTGGTTTAAAAAATTTATACATTTATTTTTCTACGTTACCACCAGGCTATTTCCAAACACTAAAATATTGTGTAAAAACCTTGTTCAAACGTCTTGCAAAAAATTCCTCAATTTCCTCAAAACGTGTACATTCTAATTAGTATTTGAAATATCGACAGAGGTTGTACACCCAGGGACATGAATATGAGGCACCCTTTAGATGTTTTAATACAGCGGTATTAACAGACAAATAGCGTTTACCTGCTGCTTCTTAGAAATACCCGTAGTATAAATACAAGAGCTTTTGAAATGATGTCCAAGTTGTAGAAGCTCTTCATGAGAATCAAAATGTTGCCAATAATCTACTTGACATTGGTAGTGTTAAGTCTTCAAAGTGCTTCCTTGCAAATTACAACGAGTATTTGAAATTGAAGGAGGCAGATTATGGAATCAGGTAAGTTTCTTGCGATTAACGGCTTAGATTGAAACGGAATCCGAATCGTTATACCGTATTTTACGGATAGATGAGGCCCATTTTTCTTTTAATGGTGGAGACAATAATAAAACTGTCAACATGGTCAATAAGAAGTTTGTAATCATTCAGCTTGGTTTTGGTAACAAAAAAATCGCCGTTTGGTGTAGTTTCACAGCTAATTTGATCAGGGATTCCCGGTTCTGCGGAAATACGAAGAATTATGTAGATATTGAGCATTTCCATCTTTACAAAAAGTACAGAATCTTATTTAGGTTTATAAAACAATAATATTACACAAAACCTAAAATGTTTTCGAAAATCCTACCCAACGGTATAAAATTATAATAAAAAAGAACCAGTCGGTGCAAAAGTTAAAAATGTATACTAATGGAAAACACAGACACTAGTTGGATGAAAAATAGCTACCTGATTTATGAATGACTACCGCTTCTCCTAGTAATAGCAAACACTCCTGCTAACACTCAAGCACGAAAAAATACAAATATCATCAGATACTTTTGAAAAAATGTCCGGAAACTTTAATAATTGTTACCGTTAAATTATACACGCAAGATAGTGTGTTTCATTAGACCCCTTACTAACAAGATAGCGGTTGATGATGTAGAAATATCCATGGAGAACTCTATCAGGTACTTAGGTATTATTCTGGTTCAAAAGTTTTTATGGTGTAACATATTGATTGCATGATTGGAAAGTGTAACAAATGCCTAAATCTTTTGGTCATCGACTTTTACACATTTCATCCATTTTTCAGGTAATTTACAGATACCATGCCAGAAAAACTGCTTGCCTTTTGTGGCAAAGCCGTGTCTCACGTGTTCTAATCGATGGAGCGTATTCACCACATGTTTCTACCAGCAAACGGTGATTTTCAACAGCCTCATTCTTTTGAATAAATAAGAAAAGTAATGCGTGTCGCAAATACTTTTTTTTTCATGCACAAAACTCTACATGATTACATAAAGCAAGGACACTAGTTTTTGGCGGCCTCAACTTGTGTGTATTTGTAGTTTAAGTGTTAGACAATCAAAACGACGTTAAATCCGAAAAAACTTATGTATACATCTGGTACACATCACTCTTATGCAGTAAGCCGTACTTCCAACAACATCCTGCATTATCCTATAATATCGTGGATTAAGTCCCACCATTCCTGTTAACCTGATCACGTACGCGTGGAAGACACACGCCTTCCGTGTACCCCTATCCATTCTACTCACACCCTATCCACTTCCCCCACCACGTCCACCCGTCAAAACCAATAATGACCCCGAAAGGCAACAATCTGGAGTCGCCAGAGTAATCCGTTTCCGGTGTCAATTATTAATGAGGTGGCGCACTCCGGGGAATCCTGGACCTCGCATCGGTTGAGTCTGAGTCCGATTTCACTTCCTAACGTCGACCACCCGCCCTCCGCTTCCCCTCGATCATTCGGAGGACGGTGAGAAATGGACCGGCAAATTCGTGCTACAACTCCGGACCGGGAGGCGGTGAGGGAATAAGATTGCAGTCCCACGGCAGTAACCACCGACTGCTAGATATCCTAATTACATCCGGAACTCGTTTAATAATGCATCTGTAGCCGGTTGCTGCTTCTTCGTCTTCCTTTTCCGACTTCAGTCTATGCGCCGGTTAAATAAAAATTCCATCTGTGTATTCGTTTTCTTTTCCGCCGCCTCGTTGTCCCTATTATTTGTGTGTGGCGGCGGCGGGCGGTAGACATTTACAGCGGATACGGAAGCGAATTGAGAACGGTGTGTCGGGGCAATTCCTGCGGTTAATTTGTATAATGGGATGCTCCTTATCGTTTCCTTCATAACACTTAAAATAAGCACCCTATTCAAAATTACGCTATCATATATTGATTAAATTTGTTTATTAAATAATAAATACGTTAATTCTCATCTTATATGGATCTGGAAACGTGTGGAAGAAAATACCGATAATGGTATCACGTTAAATTGGAATAGCTATTCATTATAATAATTTTGAAATAAATACGTAGGCTTCCACGACCAGAGTCAGTAATAAGCGAATTACTTCTGGAATTGGATCGTGTCATGATGAGAAATATAAAAATGAAATATTATGTATGGACAGTCGCGCATGGATGTCAATAACGTTCGCAAGTGGTGTACAGAGTTTACAGCCGGTCGTACTGAAATTCAATACGAAGAAAGGTACGGGAGGCCGTCAATTGCCGACGAGACAATCGCGAAAGTTGAGGAACTCATGCGTAAAGATCGGAGGATCACTCTGGATGCTCCCTGCGTTTTGGTTCCTGAGGTTTCCAGAAGCACCATCCACAGGATTTTAACGGAAAAGTTGCAATATCGGAAGGCGTGTGCAAGATGGGTGCCGCGTATGCTGACAGAAGACCACAAACGGCAACGGGTTGATTCTTCCCGCGAATTTCTTTGCCGCTATGGAGACGAAAAGGACTTGGACTCGATTGTCACGGGTAACGAAACCTGGGCATTCCACTTTACACCTGAGACAAAACAGTCACGCGAGTAGCGGCATCCCTCTTCGCCCAAGCCACGAAAATTCAAGCAAACACAATCTGCCGGTAAAATCATGGCAACTGTGTTTTGGGACAGGAAGGGGGTGCTGTTGGTCGACTTTCTGCCTGCTGGGACAACAGTCAACGCTGACAGGTACTGTGAAGCACTGAAGAAACTCAGAAGGGCAATTCAGAACCGGAGAAGAGGGATGTTGAGCAAGGGTGTAAGCATTCTCCACGACAACGCCCGTCCTCACGTCGCCCGCCAAACCGTCGATCTCCTGCAAAATTTTGATTGGAGCGTCATCACACACCCTCCCTACAGTCCGGACTTAGCACCCAGCGATTTCCACCTGTTCGCTAAGTTGAAGGAACATTTGTCTGGACGGCGGTTCTGTTCCAATGATGAGGTGAAAGATTAGGTTCAACGCTTGGCATGGCGGCAGGCTGGTATGACATGGGCATTGTAAAACTGCCACAGCGTCTACAAATATGCATCGACCGAAATGGCGATTATGTTGAAAAATTCTTCAATCTTTATGTAGCAATTATAGAAAATAAACTGTTCTTTGTATATCTAAAAATATAGAGAGACCTTTTTTTTTGGGATTGCCCTCGTAGTTTCTTATCGCAAGGGTACAGGCAATTTTAAAGCAGTCAATCATGTGATAAAATATTTAATATTGTTACCAAAATCACATGTTACCTATAAAATTATAGCTACTATTTTGCATGCTGCACCGAGTTTATTATAATAAAGGTAAGTATGTTTAACTATGTCACAGTGCTTCAGAGGGAGCCGACATGAAATGATAGAACTACTTATTTTCTTCATTAATATAGTGTAAAAGTGAGTCATGGCTTAATAAATCATAAGTGAATTAGTCCGATTAAATACCTTAGTCAGTCCTATTGCATTGTTATAAAAATTATCGGTGCTAGCCCCAATTAAGTGTATATGCCTGTATGTCACTCTATGCGCTGTTAGCTGTAATATGTTGGATTAAGTAAAAAGACGAAGATTCCCGAAGTGTAATCAATACCTATAAGTTCTGTTTCATCAGCTATAAACCTAAGAACAATGACTACATATATATAAATATATTCCCCAATATTTATCAGCTACAACAATTGAAAATATAATCCCTTGTAATGCAGGTAACGCTTGTGGTCGCTGATAATTTTTGGAATGCGATCGTATTTGATTTTGTTTTCCTTTTTTATAGCCAAGAACGTATTGAGCTATGCAATTTTGTTTCAATCGATCTAAGACTTACAAATTATTCCCTTGTTTTAATTATTTTTCATTCATACAGACTACGTTTACTTTACTGTGTGGAGAACTTTAGGAGTTCGTTTGAAGCGCCATGTTTACATATTATTCACGGTTAAAACTAAGTTACTACAAATAAATATATTCTAATATAATTGTATATTACTTACTTGTCTTCAAAACTACACCACTACAGTATAAGCTGATTTTGAAATTGATTTTTTAATTGCTTTTAAAAGATAATTGAAGTTGTATAATCAAGTGTTTTCTTCACAGGTATAGCAGTAAACTCCACTCACACAAATTAATTAATTATGCGGAACGCAGCGTTTCGAGAGCACGTGGACTCCCATTGTCAACCGTGTTACCGACTGAAAGTAAAAACTGTATCACACATGCAAATTATTTTCTACGCAGGCTCTAAAATTTCTAAAACATATGTCTATTTACAATCTACTCGGTGGTCTAATGCACCGAAAGCAAACCGTATCTTTAACAGGGCCTATGGTAATAAATCCATCAAACTCGAGTGTGCAATTGGGGGTGGTTCTCTGTTCAATAAGTTTCCGTTCTTTTTCATACATATCGTTTCGTACGCGTCTAATTCTCTATACGAGTTCACGTTTTTAAGTAGTGTCAGATTTTTTAAATCAATCTTATGTCCGGATTTTACCATATGCTCTGCTACGCTTGATAGTTCTGGTTTGTCGAAACGATAGTGTCTAATATGTTTTTTGAACCTCGTTTCGATACTCCTTTTTGTTTGTCCAATATAAACTTTCTCACAATCATTGCATGCGATTTGGTATATTCCAGACCTTTTTATCATCTCCGGTTTATCTTTGGGATTCCCTAAGAGATTCTTTAAGTTGTTTTTTCACACAAAAGACACGTTCATATTTAGTTGTCGGAAAATTTTACTTAACCCTTTTACTGTTGGGTGCAAAGAAAGAGTTATAAATTTCTTATTACCGGTGTTTGCTGATGTTAAAGTCGTGTAATTTCTGATGTGTTGTTTGTATTGAACCTTCCTTAAAATACGGTCGACATCCATAGAAGAGAAACCATTGTACCTCGCTACATCTTTGTTATACTTTAATTCTTTGTCGTACCTGCTCTTGTTTAGCGGAAATTTGACGAGTCTATTGACCAGAAAACTAATCGCGGACATTTTTTGTAGTTCGCAATGGTGCGAATCAAACGTGATGAATCTGTTGGAATTACTTTCTTTTCTATAGATGACTATTTCTAATTTATTGCCGTTGCGTATGACTAGAGTATCTAGAAACGGAAGGCGATTATTCACCTCTTCTTCAATAGTAAACTTGATCGTGGTAAATTTTGAGTTCAGTTCTGCTAGAAAATCTTGTATGTTTCCTTTGTTGGTATCAAACACCGCGAAAATATCATCTACATACCTAAGCCAAATTCTCGGGAAATATTTGGTTTCCTTTTTCGCGTTCGTTTCAAATTTGCTCATGAAAAGGTTCGCAATAAAAGGAGATAAAGGATTACCCATCGCCGTGCCTTCCACCTGTTCGAACCATTTTCCGCCTATTTGAAGACAATTTTGTGACATGCATAATTTAGTTAACCTTTTATATTCCGCGGTTTTCACGTCATCTACGTTATTTAATTTCAAAAATTCAACCAAATACTCCAGAGTTTCTGGAATTGGTACGCTTGGGAAAAGTGAACAAACGTCGAATGATACAAGGATTTCCCCATCTTTTAATTCAGTCTTTTCAATTTTATTTACAAAATCTACGGAGTTTTCTACACATAGGTTATCTACTTTATGGGGAAAGTTCTTATATTCATTCATTAGCCATTTGGACAATTTGTATGTTGGAGAATCAATGCCGGATACTATAGGTCTCATGGAATTACCTGGTTTGTGAATTTTTGGAAGACAATACATTTTTGTGTTTTCTTTTTAATTATTTAATTTAGATGCAAGATTCAGTGAAACATAATGGCAAGCCAACCATATGATATAAATATTTCCAATTACACTACATCCTTGCTAGTCTACTGATCATGTTGACTTTGGCCTACGTAAAAAATGTTTAAAACCGATTCCGGTTGTTTCCTTTCCCAGTGTTTTCTATTTAAAATGCTCCGGTCTAAAGCCCATGTATACCTACACAATAAATACCTAACCTGATTTTCGTTAGGATCGATTTGTGTGAAGGGATTTACATAATTTTGAATAAACTTCGGCCACTTTAGCCAAACAAGCTTCCGAAAAGGGAGAGGGTATTTTCTGGTGCGGACTTGTTTTCAAATGAAACCGTATAATCCACAGGGAGAGGAAAAAAAAAGCGCCAGTAGGGTTGGCGTACCGGTGGGGATCGAGATAAACGACAAGGATGCTATCGGCTCAGACAAAACCCTTTTTTTCCCGTTACCGCGTTTAAGGGATTTCAGGCATAACGGAAGCGGCCCTGAAACGGGTGGCCGAACCAAAGCGCGAATCAGAGATAATGTTTTCGAAACTTTTAGCTCCGGCACAACTCGACTTATCTATTTTCGAGGTTTTGTTTGACTCGCGTTCGATTGTTTTGAGTCGAAGGTTTTATATTGCCTCCGCTACTTATCAAAATACTTTCTCGATAATTTTAAAGCCAAGTTGAACGTCACAGCCGATAATAACGGATTTATAGATAAAATATTTCCTGAACTTCAACTTCATGCGTACGGATAAAAGTTTGAGCTTTTTCAACAATTTTCTTTCCCAATATTATTATCTTATGTTAGTAAATACCATGCCTGCTATTACATTTTCATTTAGAGCAGTTTATTTTTTTTTTGTATAAATGTAAGAATACTCTGGAACAGTAACGTGTTTCGAAGATTAAACTTTGACAACTATTATCCGACAGAGTACAAATTTATTTGGGAGACTAATCTTATTTATTGTGAAATGTTTTAAATAAAACACAGTATTTACAGAAACGGGGTTAACGATGGGTTAAAGATGTTCAAAATGTTACCTTATTATATCGATAACTGTGTTAATTTAATTATTTATAACTACCTTTTAATCATCTTGCATGTATACACTAAGGCGACAGAATAAAATAGACATCTACTAATTAAAAAAAAAAGAAGTAGTGTAAAATTAAAACACGAAATTGTTTTTGATCCATTGTTTCGAAAATAACAAAAGTAGCGTGACTCTTAGCACAATAACTCACAAACTAATGAATAGAATATCATGAAATTTTAACAGCTGTTTTTTGAACGTTAGTACTAATTGAGAGAAAGGTGACTGCAATGAAACTAGCGTCATCTATGTGTTAGGCCCGGGACTTTTCAGCCCATGTGTTACTCCACTATTTTATTTACCCTGTAGGTCGCAATTTTTGCATATTCAGCAAGGATATACCTCTGTAGTTTTCGCAGTTGGATGGATCCCCTTTTTAAATATTGGTGTTATCCTTGCGATCTTCCAACTATCATGTATTGTTTTCATTCTCCAGCATTTACTTGTATAAATAAATCGTTATTCCCTAAATTAATCAAGGTGGTTTGCAAATGTTGTAGAAGATCTGCTGATGAGAGCAGGATCTTCAGCAATTTGCTGTATATTCTAACCGACCTACAGTACGGACTGTGCTGATACCACCTCCGCGGAAACTAGAATCTTAATATCTGAAACCTATATTAATTGTAATGCATCCATTAATTTTGAGAGTGATTTGAAAACGACTATAGTAGCATTACTTCATTCAAGGAATTAGGAAACACAATCATCAACAAACAGAACGTGGTGCTTCTTGTATCGAAAAAGTGAATGTAAATCGGGAAATTACGCAAAGGGACAAAAGAATGCAAATATATTGTTCCACAAAAAGATCCCGAACTTAACTTGCATACTACTAAGGATCGATATAAGATTGATAACGAATTTACTTTGAACACTATTTAACGATGACGAGTCGATTATAGTTAAGAATATGTTTTGGCTTGTTAAAAGAAATGCGAATGTCGAACGTCGTATTCAGGTAATAACGAAAAGTTAAGATTCAACAACGTTAATTTTGCGATTGTGTGGGAAATTAAGATTTATTAAAGCATGTAAGGGTATTTTCGTGCTAAATGGTTCCTTCAGCAACGTCGATATACTTTACTCATTAAGAATGAGTTTTAGGAATCTTGAGAAACTAGAATATCTTTGAAATACATACGCGGTATACTGAGAATAATTAAAACGGAAAAGAAACAAGAGGATTTCCAACCGAAATTAAGTAACAACCTACCATTTCTTCTCATAAACATTTAAACACGATGCGGACTAGACTTAAAGTCCTGCAGGACTCGGGGGCCAAATTAGACATACCTAACGTAGAAATCTGATGAGGTTGGTAATATTACATATGCCAATCGAAGTTTTAGTACATAAAAACACCTAAAAATGTGCATTTAGGAAATTGTATATGTATACAAGCTATTTGTGGTAGTGCATTAAAAATATGGTCTTTTCCAGATATTATAATATCCCTGAAATAAGTATTTCAGAGAATCGATATCCATTTTGTATTTTTTTTTACTTCATCTGCACAATCTTCAAGATAAGTGCACTAATGAGTAGACCAATGAATTCCTTTCAGCGTAAGAGAATAGGATCCATTGTATGTAGTAGGTACCAACAAATATATAGCATATAGTTGAGTGGGCAAAAATAATACTCTCTGCGGTGAATGAATAATGTATATGAGACACTTACCTTATTTACAACTGCTATTACGTAGCACAAATTGGATAACAGTGGTGAAAAGGCTGCAGCATTACGGACGTTTCCATACTTCTCTCGTTGAAGCATGTTCGCCCAGCAAAAAGATGTTGTTATGTTTTGATATTCATTAAAATAACCTTCGAAATTAGTTAACGACTTTACTCAGCACCAACACAAGTTTGTCACAAGTTTATAAAATCGGAATAACACTATCAAACTTCCGTATTACGCGACCGTTTTTACGTCTATTAGATGTGAAGTAATGTATTTACTTTGTTCACTATTTGTACTCCCTAACCCAGTGTTTTCCAATGTTTTTATTACGCGAACACAAACCTAGGGAGTTGATAAGTGTGATCGATTTACTAACAAACATCGTTACTAATGAGATGTAACGCCACTATCATTGTTTCGGTACCTTCGATCGTAATACCGGAACGAAACATCAATCCACCTGCGCCGGTAAAGTAGAATTACATGGGTTAGACTTTATCAATCGCCGTGTTCATTTGGCGTTAATAAAGATGTACTTTGTGGAATAAAAGAGAATCTATATTAATCGCTTGAGTTTACCACTTTTTCAATAATATCCGAATTTATTTTTATGAACTTGTAATTTATCGATTAATCGATGATATTTTACTAGGTCTTACCAACGTTAGAGGGCACTGATGATAAAAGATATAAAGAAGCCCCTACCGATTGATAAATGTCAGTTCTGATATGAATGTTATGAGTAAAACGTGAATTGTATTCGTAAGAGAAGAACGTTATTAACGTTTATTTTAGTGTGTTTAAGTGCTTGTGTTTTTTGTGCGGTGTTCATAAACAATATGTGCCTTAGGAGTAGCGACAATGTCCAGAGGTCAGGAAAATCAGGTATATACATGCATATGAATTTTATTTACATGAAATACAGCTGTTTATAGATAAAATATTATGTCTCCCTTTTTTTTCGAAAATGTTTAAAATATAAAGAGTTGTAAATTATAAAAAAAAATGAAATTCAGATACACTTTTGTACATTAACTCTGTTTCCTTTTGGGTTGAATTTATGCTCATAACGTTGAGCATTCAATGCATAATTAATCTTTAAGAAATCTCCTGCTAATACTTGCCTATTAGAGAGAAATACACGTTTTTCGTATGTACGTGCTACATGTTCATTAGTACAAATATCCCATTCTCGGTAGGGTTAAAGGAAGAATTAAAGTACACTAGGATGTGTTATTTCTTTTATATCGGATTCTCCGTGTTTATTAACTATCCTATTCAGGACCTTGTTGACGTTTTGATTGTATCGCAGCTACATTCTTCTTCGAAAAGAGAAACAACACATACTATACCCGCGAGATACTCAAACACACCATATATATATATATATATACTAGGGTGACAGAATAAAATAGACACCTACTAATTAAAAAGAGATTCTATTCTCGTTATATATACGAAACATTTTAAAATTTTTAAATTAGACTAATATTTTGTCGATCCACCGTTACTTGCGTGAAGTGCTGCGAGTCGTCGTGGCATAGAATCTATAAAATGATTAATGGTGTCTTCTGGAATATTTAACCACTCTTCTGTAACAGCTGCCACGAGTTCTTCCTTATTGCTGGGTTTTCGGGGTCATTTCGCCATATTTGTCTGGATTAAGTGCCAAACATTCTCTATCGGATTCATGTCTGGTGATTGGCCTGGCCATGGTAAAATCCGAATCCCCTGTTCCTCATTCCGTGAGGTCGTTGTTCTTGCTTTGTGGCAGGGTGCTCCATCTTCCATAAAAGTGGCGTCTTCTTTACATAAAATGGCGTTATCGAATATCGATAGTAGTCCTTCTGTTAATATTTGAATATATTTTGCCGCATTTATATTTCCGTCGCAGATTACTAATTGCGATCTTCCACCATACCATATCGCGCCCCACACCATGATGATCACACCGCCGTATTTCACCGTCTGATGCAAAAATTTGTCGTCCAGTTGCTGTGACGAACGTCTCCGTATCCACGTACGACCACTATCACTGGATTAGCAATATCTCCTTTCGTCTGAAAAAATGACAGACCGCCAAAACTCTTCGAGCTTCGTTCGCATTTCGATTGCCTAAGCTATTCGGTGCCGACTTTGAAACGCCGTAAGGAGAGGTTTTTTCTTTGCCACCCCTTTATACATCCCCACACTGTGGAGGTATCGCAGAACGATGCGCTGACTTTTCTGTGAAGTTGCCGCAAGCTCAGCTGTACTTTTTCGCGGTTTTCTAAACACTTCGCGCACAAGCATCCCTTTTACTTCTTTCAGAAGGTCCGGCACGACCTGGTCTCGCCGCCACTGTTTTTTTCCTTGCGTTTAAATTGTGTAATCACACGGTTAACTGTGGATAACGGAAGATTTAAAAATGTACTTATTTCACGTTGCGAAGCGCCGCGTTCACTCTGGCCAACGATCCGACCCCGGGCGCTAATATCACTCAAACGTTGTAAACGAGGCATAGTTGTAACGATACTAAACTATGACGAATTCCTTCCGATACATCTACCCCTACCCTAATGACAAGAGAAAGTTCTTAATTCATTCTTAGAATTAAGCTGTTTGCATATTTATATCGCTTTACCTGGTATCTATTTTATTCTGTCACCCTAGTGTGTATGTACATACCTGCTAATGTAATTATAATAAAGATTTATGAAACCATTACTTGTCTTTGGAGTACTTTTTGACACGAAACTAAGCTTTTCTGATCACATATCTGCTATATGTCATTCTGCATCTAAATCCTTGGGTTTTCTAATAAGAACTTGTCGCGCGTTTCGTGACATCTCAATGGTAAGGACTCTGTACTATACTCTTGTTCGATCTAAATTGGAATATGCCAACTTAATTTGGTATCCTTACTACGCATATGAGCTGTTTTGAATGCAGCAACATAATTTTGATTCATTAGAAGATTGTCGCCATAAAAACAGCACAAGATTTTTATTTAACCTGTTATCTAATGAAAACTGCGGAATATAAGAGGTTAACAAGATTATGCATGTCACAAAATTGGTTTCAAATAGGCGGAAAATGGTTCGAACAGGTGGAAGGCACGGCGATGGGTAATCCTTTATCTCCTTTTATTGCGAACCTTTTCATGAGCAAATTTGAAACGAACCTGAAAAAAGAAACCAAATATTTCTCGAGATTTTGGCTTAGGTACGTAGATAATATTTTCGCGGTGTGTGATACTAACAAAGGAAACATACAAGATTTTCTAGCAGAACTGAACTCAAAATTTACCACGATCAAGTTTACTATTGAAGAAGATGTGAACAATCGCCTTCCATTTTTAGATACTCTAGTCATGCGCAACGACAATAAATTAGAAATAGACATCTACAGAAAAGAAACTAATTCCAACAGATTCATCACGGTTGATTCGCACCATTGCGAACAACAAAAAATGTCCGCGATTAGTTTTCTGGTCAATAGACTCGTCAGATTTCCGCCAAACAAGAGCAGGTACGACAAAGAATTAAAGTATATCAAAGATGTAGCGAGGTACAATGGTTTCTCTTCTATGGATGTCGACCGTATTTTAAGGAAGGTCCAATACAAACAACAC
This sequence comes from Trypoxylus dichotomus, assembly GCA_023509865.1. NCBI lineage: Eukaryota > Metazoa > Arthropoda > Insecta > Coleoptera > Scarabaeidae > Trypoxylus > Trypoxylus dichotomus. Next base: position 47,035,606 of record CM042081.1, read on the forward strand.
ATCAGAAATTCCACGACCTTGACATCAACAAACACCGGTAATAAGAAATTTATAACTCTTCCTTTTCACCCAACAATGAAAGGGTTAAGTAAAATTTTCCGACAACTAAATACGAACGTGTCTTTTGTGTCAAAAACAACTTAAAGAATCTCTTAGGGAACCCCAAAGATAAACCGGAGATGATAAAAAGGTCTGGAATATACCAAATCGCATGCAATGATTGTGAGAAAGTTTATATTGGACAAACAAAAAGGAATATCGAAACGAGGTTCAAAGAACATATTAGACACTATCGTTTCGACAAACCAGAACTATCAAGCGTAGCAGAGCATATGGTAAAATCCGGACATAAGATTGATTTAAAAAATCTGACACTACTTAAAAACGTGAACTCATATAGAGAATTAGACGCGTACGAAACGATATGTATGAAAAAGAACGGAAACTTATTGAACAGAGAACCACCCCCAATTGCACACTCGAGTTTGATGGATTTATTACCACAGGCCCTGTTAAAGATACGGTTCGCTTTCGGTCCATCCTTTCCCGAAAAAGGCATTAGACCACCGAGTAGATTGTAAATAGTCATATGTTTTAGAAATTTTAGAGCCGCATGTGTGATACAGTTTTTACTTTCAGTCGGTAACACGGTTGACAATGAGAGCCCACGTGCTCTCGAAACGCTGCGTTCCGCATAATTAATTAATTAGTGTGAGTGGAGTTTACTGCTATACCTGTGAATTGTACATATATTTTGTTTCATAAGGTCAGACTTCCACCTAACCATCATAACTTACTTGAAATAACAGCCTGATGTTAATTGATTTAATTAAATTGCTAATATTGTTAGTTCGACAACTTCTTTCTAACAAAATGAGTTTTATTAACTCAATGCATTTTGTTCTTTCAGAGTGGTGTCTATCCCCTAGAAAGCTTTCAATTTGTGTAGTGTGTTTACTGCGATACTTGTGAATTATACAACCGTACAGTTGTTGCAATCGCTGCAGTATGTTGTACTTTGCAGATGTAAACTTTCATTGGTAGCAGCTTCATATAGACATCGTATACACGGTAATGCTAAAATCGATCATCGATTGCTTGACGTTCGAAGTTAGCGTCTTCTTCTTTACCTTCCCTCAGACGACGAAAAAATATTTATCTTCATCATGTCTTCTTCACCGCCGCCAAGGTTGCCTCACCTATGTACATGCAAGAATCGTTATAAAATCCCGGATCCGATCCGGGAGCAATATTACCGTGTGTACGTTCGCGTATAAAATCCGAGGGCAATATTGCGATTCGGAATTAAACCCTCATACCCTATTCGCGCCGTTGCGAGTCTAAATCCAGAGATCGCTTGGATTTGCGCTCGTCTAGCCTAGCTAGCGACCGTACTACGTTGCCGTTGCACCTCTACACTTCGGTCTGTCGGAGTTATTCGCTCAATCCGAGAGCGGCAACCACTCCAGACACAAAGGAGCATATTTAACGATTCGAACAAGATGCCGTTATTATAAGTTCGGACAGGAAAACAAGGAAATAAGAACAAAAGGGAGCGAGTTTGCAGTCGTTGAGAGTTTGTTCCGGATTGCTCGTGATTTGTCAAATAAAACACTACGTTTTATAGCTGCTTTTTCGTCTAGTTCGCGTTCGATCATTTGTTTTGTTACTGCGGATGTGTTTCTTTTTAAATGAAGTTTATTTGCGTATAAAATCGCTATCCTCTGTTACAATGTCTTCGAATTGTGTGAGGTTATGGTGTTGTGGCTGTCACGTTCTGAGAATTCATTACTGAACCTGTATACGTAAGAGAAGGCAATATAGAGTACCGACTTCCTTGCATGTTTCGTATACGTTTTTTTTGTAGTACTACGTTATCCTCTGGCTAGATTATGTAATTTAGCTGTAAGATTTTCCACTTTCCCTGACGCTTGAAAGATTAGTAGAATTACCCAAGTGTGTAGGAATGGGGACGGCCCAAACTTTCAAAATTATAGACCAATGCATATTTCATCAAACTTTGCAAATATTTATCTTAAAATTCTCACTAGTGTTGAACCTTACTTATCTACGTGAGAACATAACACATGGGCTGAAAAGTCCCGGGCCTAACACATAGATGACGCTAGTTTTATTGCAGTCACCTTTCTCTCAGTTAGTACTAACCTTCAAAAGCTGTTAAAATTTCATAATATTCTATTCATTAGTTTGTGAGTTATTGTGCTAAGAGTCACGCTACTTTTGTTATTTTCAAAACAATGGATCAAAAACAATTTCGTGTTTTAAATTTACACTGCTTCTTGAGGGGACAAAATACCGTTCAAGCGAAGCAATGACTTGAAAAGTGTTATGGGGACTCCGCTCCATCAGAAACAACAATAAAACGTTGGTTTGCTGACTTCAAACGTGGTCGTAGAGACACCGATGATGCAGAACGCAGTGGACGCCCAAATGAGGCCGTAACACCAGAAAACATAAAAAAAATCCACAAAATCGTTTTGAATGATCGAAAAGTGAAGTTGCGGGAGTTAGCTGACATCGTAAAGATATCAAAAGAACGTATTGGCTTTATATTGCATGAGCATTTGACTATGAGAAAGCTCTGTTCAAAGTGGGTGCCGCGTTTGCTCACTGTTGACCAAAAACAAGAACGTGTTGATGATTCTGAGCAGTGTTTGGCCATGTTTAAACGTAACAAACCGCAATTTTTGCGTCGATACATGACAATGGATGAAACATGGATCCATCACTTCACTCCGGAATCAAAACGATCGTCATCTGAGTGGACAGCAACTGGTGAACCTCGTGCAAAGCGCCCGAAAGCACAACAATCGGCTGGAGAGGTTATGGCCTGGGTATTTTGGGATGTGCATGGTGTAATATTCATCGACTATCCTGAGAAAGGAAATACTATCAACAGTGACTATTATATAGCGTTATTGGAGCGTTTGAAGGCCTAAATTACAAAGAAACGACCGTATATGGCAAAGAAAAAAATGTTGTTTCATCAAGACAACGCACCGTGTCACAAGTCAATCAAAACTACATGAATTGAACTTCGAATTGCTCCCGCATCCACCGTATTCGCCAGATTTGGCTCCAAGCGACTACTGGCTGTTCGCAGACCTAAAAAAAATGATCGCCGGTAAGAAATTTCGCACGAATGAAGAGTTTATCGCTGAAACTGAGGCCTATTTTGAGGCAAAAGATAAATCGTTCTACAGAAGTGGTATTGAAATGTTAGAGCGGCGCTGGAATGATTGCGTTGCTCTTGATGGAGATTACGTTGATAAATAAAGCTAATTTCGAACCAAAAAAAACGTGTTTTCTTTGGTAGGCACGGGACTTTTCAGCCCATGTGTTAGTTCTGTTTTGGAGGTTCTACTACAGTCAACCTTGCAGAATTAGCACAACGTACGTCAAGAAGCGGATTTTAGTAAAGCATACTAAATTTTTTGTGGTGGTGTCTGTGAAATACGAACTGATTTAGGGTATTTTTGATCTGCTGGTTCCAAGAATAACTACCACTTCTTCCTAGCACCTCTAGTTTTTGAGATACAGCAAGGTAAAATTTAATACTCATGCGTAAATAAATATTTAGGAGACCTAAATTGTCGCTCGGATGTAGCATCAGCATCAAGATTTATTACTTTCACTTAGATCGTTTTCCAGAAAACCTAGGTGATGTTAGTAAGCAACAGGGGGAAAGATTTCATACAGACATCAGCATTACGGCGGAAAGATACCAAGGTAGATGGGATACCTATACGATGGCCGATTGGTACTGCAGTCTTCAGCGATACCTTGCCGATAAACTTCACGCAAGAACATCTCGTAAAAGGAAACTTTTAACTCATGATTGAAAGTTCTATATACATATTTTTCTGTCAAAGAAATTCCTCCTACACATTTTTTGTGTTTCAATTAACAGTTATCAAATAGTAATATTTAAAAAGTTACGTACATAACGAAACATTATATCTAATTTTGGCGAATTTTTCCGAAATACGGCAGAAAGAGTGAATTTTGAAAACTAGATCTGATAGGACAAGTCTGAAGACATTTTTCGGTTAGGCACTACAAAATCGCTTAATGACACTTAAAAGGTCCGAGGCACCAAAATGCGTATTGGCCAGTGTTATTTCACTAGCATTATTCCTTAAACTTTTAATATATTGTATTGCTTTATAATTGTAATATTAATACAATTATAAAGCAAACCAATACAGGAAATTTTGAAATAGAGGAATTACGCTTATTTTAACAACAAAACGAAAAGCTTAAAATGACACTTAGGAATTCTGTAAGAAATTTTATTACAATCTGGGTGGAATAAGTTCTTGAATACGACATATCTCCTCAGACCTTAGTTATAGAGATATTACTAAGTTAGCGGTTGTTACGATTAATACATAAATTATTATACAGAGTGATTATAAGGTAATACACAAAATTCGTAATTTTATTTGTAACTATATAAGAAATCCGCAACTTAGGGTCTTAAAAATACTTACTTTCGGCATCATAAGAACAATCACATCATATCGTGATCGATGATTTTCTTAAAGGATATCCGGTGGATTAAATTACATTTTTAGATACAACGGGTTTTTATGTACAAATATGTAATAATTTTGCTGAATGTATTGAGGGAATTTCTAAGAAAAAGATTGTCGAAATTAAAATTAGTAGACATTTAATACAAAGTTAATAACGACTAACACAAGATAAGACTAAACTTCAATGTATTAAGTCTTCAAACTGCTACCCATGAATTAGCTGGCCATAACCCAAGCGAGTATAAAATCGGTTAATTGTTTCAGGAGGTATCAATCTAATCTCATGGCAAATTCTACATAGCATTTAGATCTCCTATGTTACTCTATCTGTTCACATAGACTTTGTCCTTCAAATGACCCCATAAGTAGAAGTTCAGTAGGGAAGTCGCAGAAACACGCCATTTAAAAATGTTCTTACAACAATTCCATAATGAAGTGGCGCCCCATCCTGTTGAAACCTAATATCTTGATGGGGCACGTCGTGATCGGTGTCACTGGCAAACAACACGGCCAAAGCAGGAATTCGTTCATCGCGCGGTCCATTTGTGATTATTCTCTAACATGTCATGTATTGATTCTTGATTATCTGTTCCATCTCACTGTATTTTGCAATAATTTTACTAGCAGAAAACTGATCGGATATCTTTCAGGGTATACTCTGTTAAGCAATATGCAGGCATCATTATCGCTTCTAATTTTATCACCGTAGCCTACCATCATAAGAATTTATTAAAATATCGTAGCACTGCACACTCGACAATGAGTAAACAAATGGCAGATGCAAAATATCAACCTGACTGCTGTCATTTTAAGCTCGGAACGTGGTATGCAGATAAACGCGTTGGATGAATGAGATCTTTGATACACGAGGGGAGATCCAAAAGCTTGTGGAATGGAGGGGATGGAGTGGGAATAGGGGCGCTCGCTAGGTGTCATTCTGATTGACGACTCATCATTAGTAAGTTAAGTTGCAGCCCTACAGCGTCAGTCGTTTACGAATAGTTGCCTGCTAAACAAGTCAATCCGGAAGAAAACTGAAACTATGGAGGAAATTGAACACCGTGCTCCGATAAAGTTCCTTACAACGCAAGGAAAGAACGCATAAACCATATTGAATGAAATGGAAACGGTTTATGGGGAACAGTGCCCTAGTAAATCAATGATTTATAAGTGGCATGGTCTTTTTAAACATGGTCGGGAGTCGATTGAAGACGACCCCCGCTCAGGACGGCCAGTTGAGGCCACCACATCAGACATCGTCGAAGAAGTGCAAAAATTTCTACTGCAAGATGCCCGTTTGAAGAAAAAAATAATTATCTGCATTAGTTGGGGTATCAGATACCACCATTTTCCGTATCCTACATGACCATCTGGGTATGACAAAAGTCAGTGCAAAATGGGTACCGAGAATGCTCACGCCGCTGCAGAAACAGTAGCGCGCCTGTGCGTCCACAACAATTTTTGGAGCTGTGCGGAGACAAATCTGCACAGATTTTGGAGCGGATTGTTACCGGAGATGAAACATGGGTTCATCACTTTGAGCCTGAGTCCAAACAGGAGTCCATGAAATGGCATAGAAAGGGAACACCTCCGCCAAAGAAATTTAAAGCGTCTGAATCGGCTGGAAAGTTAATGGCTACTGTTTTTTGGGATTGCGAGGGGATATTATTGATTGATTACAAAGAAAAAGGTAGGAGCATAACCGGAGAATATTACGCAGCGATATTAGAAAAATTAAAGGTGGCCATCAAGGAAAAACGTCGAGGAAAATTGATCAAGGGTGTGTTGCTCTTACAAGACAATGCGCCGGTTCACAAGAGCAAAGTTGCAATGGCTGCTCTGCACAAGCATGGCTTTCAATCAATAGTCCATCCACCCTACAGTCTAGACCTTGCACCCAGTGATTTTTATTTGTTCCCCAATTTAAAAAAAGACTTACGTGGAAGAAAGTTTTCCGACGAGAATGAGGTAAAGGAGGCAATTTTGGCCCATTTTGAGGCGAAAGATAAAAAATATTTTTATGATGGTTTAGAGAAATTAATTCATAGATCTAATAAACGTATTGTGCTTAAGGGTGATTATATTGAAAAGGAAAAATAGATTTATTGTTTTATTTTATTTAAAACCCTTTCATTCCACGAACTTCTGGACCTCCTCTCGTAGAAAGGTGCATGTAATTCTATTTCATTTATATTTGAATAAACAACACCCTTCAATACTTTATGCTGTCATGAATTTTGTTACCCGCTGAATTCAATTAGTTATGATTAGAGACCGGAGTATATGCAAGGTGTATAACTTTAATTTAATTTATTTATTATATTTTACGTCTATATGTAGATGTATTACACTGATTAAAGTTAATTAAATCTAATTGCCTGAAATCCGGTCTCTAGTTATGGTCAATTAGATTTTTTTAAATTGCGAGAATTTTTTCTCAAAAATTTTCTGATTACACACAAAATTATTACACAAGTCCTTTAAAAAAACCACCAATGACGTAATATCATCAATAATGTGTGTTACTGGTTTCCGTGGTATACAATAATAATTACAAATAAAGAAATTACAACTTTTATGCATTACTTTATAATCACTTTATATAAGCGACTGCACTACTTTTATATACGTATTTATGCGAATAAAGCTGAAATTTTACCGTGCATTTCTATCTATTTCGTACCGCAGTAAACACCTCGCTCTAAAAACGGCACAAACTTTATTTATATTTGATCTTTCGGCCAGCTCGAAACTCGAGAATTTTCCAACTATAAGTATACATTACCAAGTTAGCGCGGCGAAAAGTTATCTGTACTATTTGGATTTTCGCTTGCGCCGTTTTATTTAAATTTCGCGAGTAGACTTAAATGTTTTAATCAGCCATGTTTATGCGCTGAGACGCTGAATACTTGGCAACTTTCGAATATATTTTCATCAACGCATAATTAATAATTTCTACTTAGCACATCCGCTCTTAACTTCGAAGCACATACAACGCGATAACTTGATAGAGTGCGCCCTAATATTCGTGTTTTAGTTTACTCCTGGCTTTCCTACGCGGTTGAGTTATATTGATGGCGATGCAAAGAGTTTAACGCGTTCTGGAACAATTTACTACTCGAACAGGTTTATGTAGAACAAATTGTGACTATATTAAGACAAATTTAACTGGGTTCTTATGAATATACGAAGATAAGCACTACTTTTCTATAGTTAGAGTAAATTAGTAGGTTTCACGTAAAGACAACGTTGATGCATCATCCACCATCAAATACGTGGTTGAGGAGTTGTCCTAATTCAAATCAATACCGAATTTACTTAGCTATAAACATCCTATGCAGTCCCACACCAATCTTTGACTTTACTTATGCATAGGGGTTACTTCAACTTATACGTATGGATAGCTCCAGCTGCGTATGGGTAACCTCAACTTATACATGTATCTAGGAAAATGGATCACGAAAAAGAATGCGTAAAGTAGAGACATGAGACAGAGGATAGCAGTAGCACAAGAAGCGTTTATGAAAACGGAAGGATTTCTATACTGTCGAGATCTTTTTGTTCGGTTCTTATCCGTTCAATAAGAGTTCGTCTTGCCGAAAGATTTATTGTAGTCGTCGTATACGAAAATGCCACGTGCATTGTGTCAACAGACAAAAGGAACAATCAGTTCGCTGATTATATATTTTGAGCAAGAACGCGAGAACAACCATCCCTTGTTACCGTTGACTGCTGTCAGAGAGGTAGATTATATTCTATTTCTCCATACACGATAATAACAGCATAAAATTGTTGCATTTTAGCGCGTCGCTGCTGCTGCAAATCTCAGTATTTGGGCTGTGAGCAAGATATCAAGCTCGGCAAAGTCGCTACAAGTATTACCTTCCTGTAGCAAGAGTAGAAACAAATTAAAAGCAATTGTGGATATTGATGAAGCAAGCGAAGCCGCTATCCGTAGTGTATACTAAATGTACCATAATCGTATGTTAATAATAAAATGCATTCTACGTAATCAGATCTGCTAATGCCGATTGATTTTAAGAGAATAGATTACACGTTCATCTATTTTATGTAAATTGAAAGAAAGAGATTTGTTTAGTGGAGACGTTTCTTTATTAGGAAAAGTTATAGTTTTTTTTTAAAGCATTAGGTTTACGTGGAAAATGTTGATCCTCGACGAGGACCAATGGAGCAACATCATATTGCATATACGTAAAGGACATGGGAAGCAATAGCCCACAGTAGACACCAGATTATATGCAAAGTGAATATATTTTACGTCTATTTGTAGATGTCTTATACTAATTAAATTTAGTTAACGCTAACTAACTTTAATCAGTGTAATACATCTACATATAGACGTAAAACATAATAAATAAAATATAATATAATTTGCGTATAATCCGGTCTCTAGCCCACAGGATCCTGTTTACTTAGATGAAACATGGATATTTGAAAATGGCAGCAATAATTATTCTTGGCAGGGCAGTAATCGGTAAAGTGTAAAAAAGTTAAAGACTGAAGGCAGGAGGTTTGTTTTATTACAAATATAATTTCTGTTTCTCACTAAGCTTATATATCGGTAAATAGTTTTACATGCACGCAATAGTGATGATTTTATACCAGATGCTTCAATTATATTTTATTCAATAACGAAGACATAATTACCAAGAAGAAATGAACAAAGAAAATTTTGTAAATTGGTTTTCGATGCAGTTGTTACCAAATATAAAACCTAATTCCACAACTATTATGGATAACGCTAGCTATCACTGTGAATTAAGAAACAAAGCACCAGATGCTAATTGGTGAAAAGGCAATATTCGAGAACGACAAATGGCAAATAATAACATTACATATGATCATTACATCTAGTTGCATTCTAAGTATTCGTTAAAATAAGTTGAAGCAAGTAAGTAATAGTGTAACACATGGGCTGAAAAGTGTCGGGCCTAACAAAGAAAACACGATTTTTTTGGTTCAAAATTAGTTTTATTCATCAACATAATCTCCATCAAGAGCAACGCAATCATTCCAGCGCCACTCTAACATTTCAATACCACTTTTGTAGAACGATTTATCTTTTGCCTCAAAATAGGCCCCAGTTTCAGCGATAACCTCTTCATTCGCGCGAAATTTCTTACCGGCGAGCATTTTTTTGAGGTCTGGGAACAGCCAGTAGTCGCTGGGAGCTAAATCTGGCGAATACGGTGGATGTGGGAGCAATTCGAAGTTCAACTCATGTAGTTTCGCCATTGTTTTGATTGACTTGCGACACGGTGCGTTGTCTTGATGAAACAAATTTTTTTCTTTGCCATATGCGGTCGTTTCTTTGCAATGTCGGCATTCAAACGCTCCAATAACGCTATATAATATTCACTGTTGATGGTATTTCCTTTCTCAAGATAGTCGATGAATATCGCACATCCCAAAATACCGAGGCCATAACCTTTCCAGCCGATTGTTGCGCTTTCGGGCGCTTTGGACGAGGTTCACCAGTTGCTGTCCACTCAGATGACGATCGTTTTGATTCCGGAGTGAAGTGATGGATCCATGTTTCATCCATTGTCACGTATCGACGCAAAAATTGCGGTTTGTTACGTTTAAACATGGCCAAACACTGCTCAGAATCATCAACACGTTCCTGTTTTTGGTCAACAGTGAGCAAACGCGGCACCCACTTTGAACAGAGCTTTTTCATACTCAAATGCTCATGCAATATAAAGCCAATACTTTCTTTTGATATCTTTACGATGTCAGCTAACTCACGCAACTTCACTTTTCGATCATTCTAAACGATTTTGTGGATTTTATTGATGTTTTCTGGTGTCACCGCATCATTTGGACGTCCACTGCGTTCTGCATCATCGGTGTCTCTACGACCACGTTTGAAGTCAGTAAACCAACGTTTTGTTGTTGTTTCTGATGGAGCGGAGTCCCCATAACACTTTTCAGGCCATTGCTTCGCTTGAACGGTATTTTGTCCCATCAAGAAGCAGTGTAAAATTAAAATAGGAAATTGTTTTTGATCCATTGTTTTAAAAATAACAAAAGTAGCGTGACTCTTTGCACAATAACTCACAAACTAATGAATAGAATATCATGAAATTTTAACAGCTGTCTTTTGAAGGTTAGTACTAACTGAGAGAAAGGCGACTGCAATAAAACTAGCGTCATCTATGTGTTAGGCCCGGGACTTTTCAGCCCTTGTGTTATATGTTTTAGACATAAACCACCGAAGGAATATGTGATAGACGAACTAGCACATGCACATGGCCACACAGTGCTAAGATTACCTCCGTACCACTGTATGTTCAATCCTATTGAAAACAAACAGGGAATTACAATAACATATTACAATCGTCACGTAGGAAGAGATGGCTATGGTAATAACAATTGCATGAATATGCGGGACGAAGTAGGAGCAACAATTAAGCAAGTAACCTATCTCGCCCAACGCTGCATTCTTAATGTGAATGGACTATAGGAATACTTAATCTTCATCCTTGTGTAAAAATTTGACGATCTTTGATGTTTGGCGTTTAATTTGTGCCAAAGCAAGCTTTCAGTTCAATTCGTCAGTTGCTGTATCCCTTTTTGTGTTTGTACCTGCTTAAAAATTGCGATAGTTCTTATCTCACGAGATGTTAATTCTCTTAAAATGTAGCGAAAAGCATTGAATCGAATTTTACGTTCTAAACCATTTAACATGAAACTAAGCTCTGAATAAACAACAAAAAAATAAAGACTACATACATTCCTTAATCCTACTAAGTAACTGACTCTCACATTGTAGCGAGTTTTACGGCGAAATACGTATTTAAACCACCCTCAAGACTGCAAACTGCATTCTCTCGAGTAAATACCGCGTCTTATTGCCGTACGTCGTAAGACTGCGATTTTTAGCCCGGCTTCCGCATCGATTGCCTATATATTCGCCGTATTTAATTTGCATGTCGAAATCGTCGCACTAAATATAGCAAACTTCCGAAGAATCCGGTCCTTTAATTTTAATTCGCCCTGGGGACCTAATTCATTACTATGCATGAGCTCCCAGATCTCCGGTCGAAAACAGATTGGTCTGCATGCAGAGCGGAAGTTGGAATAACGACTAGTGGTGTGAGCACTGCGCTGAAGTAGACTACGACTGTACTACGTACTTCGGTCGTACGGAAGACTCGCTGGCTGTGCGCTTCCTGTGAGTTACTCGGTGTGTGAGAGAGTTTCCGTGTAGGGTGGTCTCGCCCGCGGGCGTCGCATCCAAAGGCGCGGCACCGTGAAATGGGAAGAAGAAGTCGGCGTAACCCCGCAACAAAGAAAAAACAATAACCGTGCCATTTACGACGAAAACAAAAAATATTTATGATAAAAAAGGAAATCGACGGTAAAGGAAGGAGGGTGAATAAGGAGAATACGTAGGTATGCGGGAGTATTGGAGATTTGTTTCTTTCCTCAAACGTTTCTTCAATTCCTAATTCAATACAGCATCGAAAAAGAATACTACACAATTTCAGACTTTCAATATGTGTACAGGGCGCTCCGAATCCAAAAAGTCCAAGAAAAAGCGCGAATTTTTGGTTACTTTGAAAAATAATCTCTGCCAGTATTAAGGTGCTTATCCCAGCCAAGAGCAAGTGTCTTACTTCATCTTGAAGTTCGTCGTCGTTCTCAAATCTGTTACCCGACAAATGAACTTTCAACTGCCGAAACAAATGAAAATCAGAAAGAGTCTGGTCTGGACTATGAGGCGGATGGACAACCACTTCTCGATTGTGCTTCTGAAGCCAGGCCTCCATCTAACTTGATGTGTGCGGCCTTGCATTGTCATGCAACTACCTGAATCTGAATCAACTACAATCGTTCTGACATATAACAAGAATAGAAGAAGAGGGAATGGTTAGTAAAATATGTGAAGAAAGAGAAATAGGAGGAGGAAAAAGGGAGACACATAGAACACGTAGACTAAGGAAATAATAATAATAATTTATGCCTTCGCATACCCCAACAGTCTTTCGTCAATTACAGGGTGCATCTGCCGGTCATGAGTTATTATTACGCCTGCGCCTGTGAAGCGTCCTAAGATGATATTCGTCTTCATCATTCGCCATGAAGTGAGGAAAACCACAGGAAAACCTCAACCGTAAGAAACAACCCCGGGGTTCGAACCCATCACCTCCGGACTGACAACCAAACGCGCTATGCACTGAGCCATCAGCCCGGTAAATTAGGAGTACATTCGAGGCGATGAGCGATGGTAGGATGATAGTAAGGCGTCCAAAGATGATTTTGAAGATAAAAAAGGTCAACGCAATTGATTTTACAGCCAAACGCGGATTGGTTAGAGTTATTAACATCTCCATCGTATCTGATGGAAACTTTACAAGGGTTGGTGTACTCTATTCTTGCATAGAGCAGATTATTTCATGACCTACGCCCGTGCAAGTCTGTTGCTACTAAAGATCTTGTTCAGTGTTGACCAAATTGTGGAGTTGGAAGTTTTCCATTAGTGAATGGATCAGAACAGCCTTAGCTTTCCTCACACATTACGCTGGTTGGAAGAATTTTTTAGGGAATCGTGATAGAAAACGAAACATACACTGTTTATGATAATCCAGAATTGAAAGTAAGATCCATCGAATGGATATACTCCCAGAAAAAATCCGAAAATTCCAAAAAATGTTCAGACATAAGAAGGTTAAGGTTATCGTTTTCTCGCATCAGGTCACTAAAAACGTGTATTGTCAGATATAACGTCACCCGCGGGGAGCCATTTAGAATGAAAGAGGAGGCGTATTAATCACCCAACGTACAACTCAGACCTGGTAAGTGAATGACCTGCGTCTTTTTCGACGTCTGAAGGCAACAAGGTTACATATCAGTACGTTTGCGACAAACTTATACGAAGAAGGAACTGGAAAGCTGGACCATAGGTGTAACAAATGTCCCCATGTTTTCGGTGATTAAGTTGAAAAGCAGCTTTGGTTGTATTTGACTCTTGGTAATAAAATTATTTTGTTCTTCATACCCCTCATAGGTGGCATATTGTATAATATATATTAAAACAGTTTATTATTTTGGAGTATTTCTGTTACATAACTTTATTGACTCAGATGTATATTTCTGTCGTGGTTGTAGGGAAATTGAAAGATAGTGTTTGCTCGTTGGTAAAAATTCCAAAACTGAAGTCATTTTATGAAACTGTAAGACCGTTTCAAATGTGCTTGAGTTACTGTGAAAATTGACCCTTTATAGTTTCGGATGTAGTTCATGTGTTTAAAACTCATGTAGGAGGTATGTCTCAGAAGTAATGAAAAGGAGTTGTTTACACTCAATCTGTGAACATTGCAGCAGACTGGAGCCGATTACATGTGAGTCGAGGGAGTAAGTACGCAACCAGAACTGGTGTAGGTCATTTAGTGACTTGATCGCGAAGTGCTTACTGTTAAATTATAGTATCACATCACATGTAAAATGCAGGCGAATATCGAACAGCGATATGCAATTAAATGTTCCGTTAAACTGGGAAAAACTGCTTCAGAGATAAGTACTGCCACCTCCCCATGTGATTATTTTCTTTGTCCAACGTTGAAGTGGAAATTGAAAGCTTATCAGGAATGGGGAACTCGCTCGAGACTTTGTGTGCATTCCAAAGGAGACAAAGTTAAATTGCAGATACATTCAATAGAACATTTTGAAAATTCTCACTAGTATATCCATGGAAGCATTGTCATTGTTTTTCGAACTAGATATATTGGTTTCTATGTGCCAACATTCTATAGTTTATTACTAAACTCTTTCGTGAGTAGAAAAGATAGCAAATACTATTTTAGATTACGAAACAGAAGCTTTTAGAATCCCCAAAGCCAAGCTTGATGATCGGAGAAAAATAACGTGAAAAACCCCAGTGCACATATACAAAAATTATTGATCTACGTACACATGTTAAAAGTTAATGCGTGAAATTGTTATTCCTCCTGTAAAAATCCCTTCACCATCAATGTATATTTTTCATCTACGCAAATATATTATCCACTAACAAACTCCAATTTCCGTAAATTTGCTACCTTCGTAAATCACTTTGTTCCTGCAATAGGTACGGCCGTGGTTCGATAAACAGCACGGCCTACAGTTATTCGCTTGGGCACTTTCACATCCCCTCAATGTAAAATTCAATAGATAAGCTCACCTTACAGTCCATTAGATGACCTGAGATCCATCAACCGGCCGACGCTGCCCGACGTAGGGCAGGTGTTCGAAAGGCGAAGGAGATCAGAAGCCCTTTTATTAATGAAAACGTTGTACTTTCGGCTCTGCGAACAGAGCGCCCCTTGAATAAATCCTTTTTTTGCTAACGGAATTTTAACAGCAGCGTGAAAAGGAGCGTGTTTTGGTAGAGTTCAGAGGATTCTTTATATTGGTGTTGTGCAAGAAAGAGATCCTCATAAAGCTGTCTTAAACACCCGTTCAAGTAACATGGTGGAATAGTTGGAATTTTTAATAGAACTTGTTGTAGTAAAGGGTGATTTTAGTGGAATTGCTGAATTTACCCTTAACCACCGTAGTGTAAATACTGTAACGTCTTCACCGTTGTGCGATATAATAAACAAACTTTAATTACCAAAATATGTTTTTTTTACCCATTGGGAACATTCTCATTGGATTGAGTGCACCCTAAAATAAAACGCGGGATGCCTGTTTACATAGTTCGTTCTTTAATTAACATAAACCAATATTCCATACGAAAATAAGAACAAATTCTTAACAATAAATGATTATGCGATTGAAACAAAAAACAATAATATAGGAAATAATATAAAACAAATAAAAAATTGCAGAGGGTCAAATAGCCAAAGATTGTGTTTACAATTTTTACAGATTTTTGACGCACATGCTAAACATGTAGGCATATGGCAAATTTTACACACGGAAAAGGTTTTTCTTTTAATTCTAGAAGAACAAGTGCAACAGTTTTTCGTTTTTCCAGTTTTTCTTCTAGAACTTCCGCTCAACCATACTAACTCAATCATTAGAACTTGTAGCAGTTCTACCGTAAATAAGAGATTCCAGCAAGTAATTGCATCAGCTATATTTTCTAATCCGGTCGATCGTCGCAACCCTGGAACTACGTAATTCATTATAAATAGTGTGACCGTCACTGTAAGTAATATAACTCCAGTCCATAACCGTCAGCTTTGTGATCAATAGTATTCCAAATTAAGCAATTGTGAATGGTTTTTAACCAAAAGAAACCATACCGCATACCTGACCAAAACCGTTCAGAAAATGAAGAATTCGGGAGACGCTGATAATGGTATTGCAGCAATCATATTGAAAGACTCAGTACGTATCGTTAATATGTGGAGTATTTCTTCAGGAGAGGACGTGCTCTCTAGTAACACCACTTCAAAAATATAGAACAATATATCGTGTATTGTTCTACAAATACTATATAATCGATCAAATTTACCCTCTAGCAAGCCATGAAATTTTTCTTTTTGAAACTCACGTTGGTAGAATTGTATGGCGTAATTTTCTCATTGACATTTCGGATAGTAATTTCGTCAATTGTATGAGTACGGTTTATAAATATTGTTAAATCTGGAGATCGCTGTGGAAAGTTTACAATCCGATAGTTAAGGAATTCATATAACAATTCCATGGTTTCCCTTGTTGTATGTAGTGTTGCATTATCTTGCTGGAAATATCCCTCGAGGAGTTAGCCCTCATGTAGTTGATTTAGAAGTGGTTGTAATAAATTATTACGATATCGTTTCACATTTATAGAAAACCAGCCAAACCCTTATTTTTTGTTAAGTGTCTCCCAAGAATTTAATGTGGATTTTCACTAGACTAGATGCATATTGTTTGTCTATCTATATATCCTAAGAAGTGACACCATCTTTCATCCTAGAGCAAGGACTTGTCAAGAATACCATCATGATTCATCCTACCTAAAAACTATTGACGATGATTAATCTGGGTTTCGTGATGAATGAGTGAAAGCTCCTGTAAGCAATAAAACTTGAATGGAATCTGTTTTAAGGATTGTCTGGTATGTCCCGCGTGAAAGTTGACCTTGCTGTGAATGCTTGCGAATAGAGTTATTCATTCCTCAAAATCTGCCATATTTTCAGCTGTCCGTTTTGATGATTTACCAGAACTTGGTTTTCGGAATACAGGTTTCACGAAACTTTGCCACTGATTCGAGTATAACTTGCCCAAACTGTCATATGTTACCGGAAACTTTGGAAATTCTTCCAGAAATTCATCAATACATGGCTGCAAAGAGTACGACCATTCTCCATTTTCTAATTTTACACCATCTCAGAAGTATGGTTTGATAATGAAAACTTTCTGATTTGTTGTAAATTTGTTGGTGTCAATAAAGAAGTTTACTTTGACTATAACTGCCTTCCGGAGGGTTTTGGATATTCCCACTTTGTTGAAAGAGGACAACACTCCATTTTATGCAAATTTCAAAGCTTAAAGTCGAAGGTCTTCGAATTTAACAACATTCTCAGTTGCAGACAATCTGTACTACATTCGAAATTGTACACTTGATAATATATATATCGATATTTAAACAGTACCAACTAGCGGCTGCAAAGTGTTAAGACTACAAACAGTAATAACAGCTTGTGTCAATAAAAACCCAGCAGTAATGCTTTTGATCAAGATTAAAGGAGTGTACGTTTCAATACGAGAAGACAAGCTGATAAGGGTAGTGGAAGAGTTCAAGTTACCTGAAAAATTAGTAAATTTGGCTGGTGTGGAGCTAGAATGTTCAATAAATGTGAATGTTAAGGGTTATGCATTAGAAGATGTTGAGATGGGAATAAGACACAGAGAAGTTGATGTTATCTTTAATGTGATACTAGAAAAAAATGATAAGTACAAATCATAGCGAAGGAAATATTGTGTTGAGAGATACAAATGCAGAAACATTCTTTCATTCTGTTTGAGTATTAATTTAACGGCATCCATATTTGCTACAATATAACAATGAATATAATTGTGATATGTTACATAATCTCAGCGACAGTTGCAACAACAAACAGGTCGTACTAGTTTCTTCTAGCATGAATAGGGCTCACCAATAATCCCTGCATCATTTCGGCATCTCTGTAAACTTCTTAACAAACATAAAATAGCTAGTAATCTAATAAGCAGGTTTAAATAACATTCCTGTTCGAGTTTTATTTCGTAATAAAGTCGACGTCGCTGTCATATAAACGCGACTCCCGTCCATAAAAAGTTTCTCATAGAAGTTGCAATGGGTAGCAGAAGAACAAGGAAAATGTGTTGGATATAGCCTAGGAGACAAAAGAAGGAAATTGGACTGGTAATATAATATAACATTTGTTTAACTTTACTTAGTATTTAAAATGGGATTATGAAGTGAGTAAGCGGGTTAGCATTAATAAAGGGCATTTAATTGTCTTATTAAGTTACGCAGTTAAATGTTTCTTGACAAATATGGTAATAACTACAAAAATTTCTCAAATAATTAACAATGTCATCTGTTGAGCAAAAAATGCATGTCGAATTCTTTACAGACTATGTTAAAGTTATTAGACATAACATACAGATGTAACTTAAACATAATATTCGTTCTACAGGTAGGTAAATTAAAGCATTGTTCATGCGGTGAAGAAAGTCTGGGTACGTTAAACTGTAGTTTACCATAGAGATTATGCAGTCAATATTATTATGTACGGGGTTATATAAAAATTTTAAGCTTAAAATTTTACGTCTCGTTTCTAAAAATACAATTTGAAATCGAGATAATATTAGTGAATAATCATAACGTCTAACAGCATAAATTCGGTCGGTAGAAAAAATATCGTCTCTGAACTGGTTCAATACTTATGATATGTAAGGAGTAAATGGGATACCAGACCAGCGCATCATGAGATAATTTATTTGTTTCGAGTAGTTTATATTATTGAAATCTTTGCAGTTTCTACGAGGGTAATCCCAAAAGAAAGGTCTCCTATTTTTTGGGGACGTAGAGAAACTTTTAATACGATTGTTGGCAACACTGTTGTGAGTGGTGCCTTCTCCGCTACCACATAAGCACGAAGGCGCTTCGCTCGTATGTTCAATCTAGGCTTGGTAGCCATTTGAAATGGAACTCCCGATAAACGTTACCGCCAAGTGCGAATTTTGAACGCAAACGGGGTTAAACCGGTTGAAATTCACCGCCTATTGACGGAAGTGTATGGACAGTCGTGCATGGATGTGAAAAACGTTCGCGAGTAGTGTAGAGAGTTTACAACCGGTTGTACTGAAATTCATGACGAAGAAAGGAACGGGAGGCCGTCAATTGCCGACGAGACAATCGCGAAAGTTGAGCAACTCATGCGTAAACATCGGGGAATCACTCTGGATGGTCTCTGCATTTTGGTTCCTGAGGTTTCCAGAAGCATCATCCACAGGATTTTAACGGAAAAGTTGCAACATCGGAAGGTGTGTGCGAGATGTGTGCCGCGTATGCTGACAGAAGACCACAAACGGCAACCGGTTGATTCTTCTCGCGAATTTCTTCGCCGCTATGGAGACGAAAAGGAAAACTTCTTGGACTCGATTGTCACGGGTGACGAAACCTGGGCATTCCACTTTACACCTGAGACAAAACAGTCACGCGAGTAGCGGCATCCCTCTTCGCCCAAGCCACGAAAATTCAAGCAAACACAATCTGCCGGTAAAGTCATGGCAACTGTGTTTTGGGACAGAAAGGGGGTACTGTTGGTCGACTTTCTGTTTGTTGGGACAACAGTCAACGCTGACAGGTACTGTGAAACACTGAAGAAACTCAGAAGGGCAATTCAGAACCGGAGAAGAGGGATATTGAGTAAGGGTGTAAGCATTCTCCACGACAACGCCCGTCAAACCGTCGATCTCCTACAAAATTTTGATTGGAACGTCATCACACACCCACTCTACAGTCCGGACTTGGCACCCAGCGATTTTCCACCTGTTCCCTAAGTTGAGGGAACATTTGTCTGGACGGCGGTTCTGCTCCGATGATGAGGTGAAAAATGAGATTCAACGCTTCCTGAAGGGCATGGAGGCAAGCTGGTATGACATGGGCATTGTAAAACTGCCACAGCGTCTACAAAAATGCACCGACCGAAATGGCGATTATGTTGTAAAATAAAGCATTCTTCAATCTTTAAAGTGATGTAGCAATTATAGAAAATAAACTGTTCTTTGTATATCTAAAAATATAGGAGACCTTTTTTTTTGGATTACCCTCGTATATATAGGAACAAAAAATACGATAAGTTGTCGGAACACGACAACCGTTACGATTTTGTTCTTTCTTATTATATGCAACTTACATTGTACTTTTTATTTCTTATAAATTTGTCCTGTAATTGACTCTTGGGCTATTGGGAAACAAATGACAATAGAATCAATGGTTACTTACACATTTTCAATGACTTCGTAATTTTTCTAATAGTTCAAAATCTCAACTAAGATATCCATGTATGTGTGTCACTAATAGATTCATTTGAAGATCTTACAATGCATTGTCATTTACAATCAGTCCTTAAAAAATTAACAGAGTTAAACAAAAATGTTCACGACTTCCAATAACTTGTCAAGTGTTAAACTACCTTCACAACTGATTAAAAATCTTGGCGACCACTGTATTTGTGTCAAGATAATGTCATCGCCGAAGAATACGTACATGCATCATCGGTTAGCCCAATCCGTCAGCAAGAATTGATCTTGTAACCAGTGACAGGTAGTATCTAATCCGTTGGGAAGTATGAGTAATGACTTACACGTCACGTCACGGGCAGGTTGCATTCGAGAAGTTCGTGTTTACAAGATTGGAGCGGCGGCGTAACCTAGGGGGAAAACGGATCGAAGCGGCGGCATTGGTGGCGGTGCCGGTTTGCATTGTGAAGGTGAGAGTGCGGCTGGCGAACACCGAACATCCGGCGAACCATTAAGGAAATATTATCTATAAATCACACCGTTATCTTGATTTATTTGTTGTAAAATATCGTTACTGCACTTGAGGCTTTTTTTTTCTCTTCTCGCCACTTCTTCCGCGCCGTTTCCCGGACGCAAGGCGCAGTTGAGCCGAGTGAAAAAGGGCACTTCGACGCGGGGGGTCGAGCTACTAGCGTCCGCCGATTCTTTCGTTTATTTTTTTTTTCTTTTCTCGAGGTACGCGTGAATAAATCGTGTGCCGGATTCACTTTGCCTAACTTCTTCGACAATAGCGCGTATAGTGCTTGAGAGATTGATGTCAATGTAATAATGGATGTCTTTTCTTATTGTCTCTTTTTGTCGGGCAAATATTCGAACGTCAGTATTTAGAACTGTTAAACTGAATTTAAAGGAATCATCCAGCCTACTTATTTGAATAGTAAGAAAACACATAACAATGGAAGAAAAATGCTAGACTTCTGCGGTTTTAACATGATCATAATCAATATTATCTTCAAATATAAAAACATCCACAAATATATTAGAGGAAAAAAAAGGCAAAGACTGAAGATCGATTACACTGCTTAATAAAAGAAATTTTTTGTCATGGTGCCTGTAAAATATGAACTGATTTAAGGTATATATGATGTGCCGGTACCAAAAATCACTGGTATTTCTTCCTAGCAGCTCTAGTTTTTGAGATAGACCACGGTGAAATTTATTACTCATACGTTATTTATTGGTAGAACACTTTTCGGAAATTATAACGTAAATTGGTATTAGATGGAAAATTTAGTGGATCTGATGGTAGGTCGAGATTAATAAGTATATCAAGAGGAGAATGGTGTGGGTCCTGATTAACAAAGAGGGCCAAATCATGGGCAGCCGTGAACTCCACATCCAGGTTCGTAGGAACTAGCTCCAGTAATGATCAAAAGCAAAATACTGCTAGTTCTTCTTTCATCCAAATCTGGCACGTTAAACTCGGGAGCATTAAAATCTCCAACTAATATGTATTGCTTGTCTAGCAGGAAAATTTCTAAAGCTTCAATAAATGTTTCGGAATCGTCGAAACCGACATTTGGAGGAATATACAAATTAACAGTATACACCGACAAGAAGAACATCTTGCATTTACATATCGCTACATTAACGAATAATCGGCACGAGGTTATTCAAGGTACGATCGATGCATCTACCGGAGCTACGGAGAGTTTCTCCTCCAACAGACCTCCTCACTAAAACAAATCTTCTATCACTCCTATATACTACAAAAGCAGGATCCATAAATTCTCCGTTATCCACATCATCAGCCAACCAGGTTTCTGTAAAGAAGACAGCTTCCACTTCACAAACGCTACTGGAGGAAAGCACTATATCAGTTTTTGTACGAAGGCCACGAAATTTTTGGTATCTGAAGCGAAGTTTACCATTAACGTTGGACTTGTTTAGTTTAAAGGCATCGATTTAACAATTGTCGGTATGTTCCTTATATACTTTATGTAGATATCAGATTCTCCTGCACTTTTTCGTGCGAGAAGTTTCTTTCTCGCCCTGTGATATAAAACAATTTGCTGTGGAGTTCTGTACTTAGATACGTTAACTAGTTTAAAGTCTGTGGAAGACTTTAAATTCCGAATTGCCCTGTTAACCTGGTCATTGCTTTCATGGGTAATCTTTATTGGACGCTTTCTATCAGACTTGAAAGGATCGTACTTGCCCAGACGGATAGGTCTAATCGGACCGGTAAGCACAATATCCAGAGTAGACAATATACTTTTGAAGGTAACCACGTCAGCCGCCATCGGACAGTCCTTGTCACCAGATGTTTCCTCGGCCACTTTAAAGAATATGATGTTCTCCTTCCTCATGTCTCCATCCATTTCCTTCTGAATTACAGCGTCTCTGTCGAATACGTCCATGTTCATTCCCGATGCAGTCTTCCTCTGGAGTTCTTTTATTTCATTTCGAAGGCCGTCGACCAAAGTAGCATGGATGAATTAGAAGAAGCAAGGAATAAGCTGAAAAATGGAAAGGCGTCAGGAAGGGATAAAATGATTCCTCAGTTCTTCTAGTGTAATTTCTGTAACGTCTTCTGCTATATTTTCGTTTGCTGCAACAATTTCCTTACATATATTTCCTTTACTGCAGAGTAGTCCCTAGCAATATTCTTTCCATCGGTCAATTATTTATCTTTGATCCAACAAGTATTGTCCTTCGTATATCTAGGAGTTGAAGTGCCGAGGACATGGAACAGCTATAAAGAAGGCAAGCAAGAAATTATGAAGGCAGTACGAATATCTGGATACTAAGAAGACGTCACTTGGAAAAAAAAATACCTCACAACGAAGAGTAAGATAAAGATATATAAAACCATGATAAGACCATTAATGACATACGCACCTGAAACACGAGCCGATACAAGTAGAAGGAAATAGATAATGAGAGCAACCGAAATGAGTTCCTCAAGGATGATAACTGGGAAACCAATGAGAGAGAATAAGAAACAAGGATATAAGAAAGAAGTGTGGAATTGGAGATGTGGTTCGATCCTATCGAGAAAGAAGAAGAGCAGTGGAATGATCATTTTCATAGAGGGGAGGAATCCAGATTGATGAGGATGGAAAGAGACTAGATGGCAATGGGAAGAAGTGACCTCGGGAAACCATTGAAAAGATGGAAGGAAAGTTGTATTTCCACCTTCATTGCAACACCATGAATAATGCGTGAAGAAAATCAGATTACGACCTATAATGAATGAAGAAGAAGAAGAAGGTGTGCTAACGGTGGTCGGTCTTATGCGTTATATGATGTGCCCAGCTTTTTTGTGGCGTTGTTTTCTTTATCCAGGATTGCTGCGTTGTTCCATGCAATTCTATATTTTTCTCCCAAGGATGTTGAGCCAAGCGTGATTTATCTGTTTCTAGTATCACTCATCGTCTGCTATAATTTAAGAAGAATAATATTGAAAGTTTAAATATGCTTCTAAAAGAATGCCTAGAAAATAACACCAAGATAAGAATCTATAGCAATCTTAAGTGTTGCTCGAGGGAAGAGTAGTAAACTGTACCCGCTTCTTTTTTGCTGCCTGACTTTGCGGACAAGTGTTTCTTTCCTTCGGCACTAGTTAGCGCCAGGAATATTCACTTGTGTCGTAGAGTTAAGTATGGCGATAGAAGCAGCGAGAGAATTACATGTGTTTAACATAAAACTGCTCGAAACCACGCTGGTGACGCCGGGTAGGCAGAAACATGTCCGTGTGTTACCGTTTTATGTCTTCACATGTCTTTCTCGTGAATTGATTTCACTAATACCATGAGGAAGCTGTATTTCTTATCTTTGTTTTAAATATACTAGTCAATCTCCTTGCTAGAACACGCTTTTTGGAATAAAAAATGTTCACAAGTAACGAAAGCATAATTTGTATCATCAGTTTTTAATTACGTCAGAAGTTTTTGTTCTCCCTACTCTCTAGCATCACTTCAGATTACATTTTCAAACCAATGTCGAACATGTATGATATAAGCAAATAAGCATGGTTAAGGTTTATTCACAGTTTCTTCTATAGAGATAATAGGAACTGATTGAAAGTAAGCATTAATATTTGACTTATTTTCCCTCTGGTCGTTACATATTTCCTGTTTGAAATACGTTCCTCTGGTAAATCTGACTAAAATGAAACACTCGAAGATTGGGAGTCATTCCGCTCTAACTTTGCAGCGTGAATATTTTAGCAGGCGTACAGTACTTGCTCCATGTAACTACGTACTGACGCTGTGACAAATACTTGGTATACAACCGCAAACAGTGACAACGAAAGCAAGCACTACATCGAACCAACTCTAATTATTTTAGACGGGTATAATATTTGCCTTCCTACATCTGACTGCTACGAATGTAAACACTGAGGACTCAATTTGGTATATATGATTCCGGTAAGGAATGTATATTAAATGTGTGTTAGATTTTATATTTCACTGGCTACAGCTTTATGATCCTATGAGTTTATTTTAAATTCACTATGCTAGGGTGAGGAAAAGATTCTTTATGCAAAATTGTTGTTTTCAGAAAGCTAGTTTAAAGAAGAAACGAGATGAAGGATCGCTATATAAAATACTTAAATATAGAGTATATTCTTGGAAACAATTTACGTAGGGTACAGTTAGGAAAATAAAAAGGCGAAGAAGTTAAAAGCGTGTTATAAAGATATGTACCTTATAATTGTAAATAATGTGAATCTGTCTTACCTGAGAGAACCATTTCCTATTTCTCAATCTACATAGAAAAGCATTTTCCAGTGAAGTTTTCAAAATTTTCAGTTCAACCCGTTTTGTTGAAGCTAACAGATAAAACATTTCAAACTTCAATACATGTTATAAACACAGTTCTGGTTTCTGTATCAAGAATCCGATTATATTTATAGAGAGCATTTAACCACCTCCTCTTTTCAATATACCTAGCTATTATATATATATTGATTGCCTCTGATCTACGTAATTACAATAATGACATCACCAGAATTGTTAATAATAATAATATATATAATCCAACGGTAGAACCTCTTACAGGGCAAAATAGAGGTTATATAGTCCGTTCTCACCTCAAAATTCAATATGGCTCTTATAAAACACGAACGAGCTTGCCACGTTATATCGAAATCATATTCTTAGGAAGTTTTAAACGCTACAGTTGATTATATGAAGGACTGACGAATGGGACATAACCTACATGATAGCATCTAATATAAATATTAAAAGTTTTTCTACATCTGCCATTATAAGTTGAAGGAACACCACTGTAGCTGTCAACATCTGTCAAAGATTTGGGGGTACCTTTTGATATCACTCTGTCTTTTTCAGATCACATAACTCAGTTGGTATGCTATAAAATTTATGAATTTATTTATCGTAATTGTAGAGGCTTCCGTAATATACAAGCTCTATCTTCTTTATTCTTTCCTCTTATTCGATCTCGGTTGGAGTACGCCGCGTTGGTCTTGTTTCCTGTTTATGGAATACACCTACACTCTATTGAGGCAGTGCAGAGAAGTTCCTCTATCTTCTGTCGGAGAGATCCACATAGATGCTATGAACATTGCAGAAATTTAATTCTGTTTCTCTCTCTACCACGAGAACGATTTCTGTGTTAAAATTTTTCATTTTGTTTAATATATAAGGAGATTGATAGTTCCCTGCTCTTAAAAAATGAGTGGAATAATGGTTCTGTTTGCTATCGAAAGAAGTCCATGGTCAGCGCATTTTGCTAATTAACTGTAAAGAATGCAACACAACAGTGAACGGCAGATATTATTCGTCTTTATTGCATAAATTAAGGGAGTGTATTCGTGCAAAACGTCGTGGAAAATTGACAGAAGGTGTGGGATTATTATACGACAATGTTACCGTCTATACTGCCGCCGTTTCACAAGGTGCCATCCCGTGAATGTTGCTTTCAAGAATTGGAACATCCACCGTATAGTCCGAATATTGCTCCTTGCCTAATTAAAAAAAAAACCGTAGGCAACGTCGTTTTAAAGACGACATTGAGCTCCAAGCAGCTGTTCCGAGTTTTCTATATCAGACTGAGAATTTATGGCAACTACCTCGTACATAAATATTCCTTTTTTCTTTTTGTATAACGGTCAATATGTACCTGTAGGAAATAAATTATTATTATTGAAAAGACTAGCAAAATAAAGCCAACAGTCAGGCAGGCATGGAATTCATAGAGCGATACTAGAAAGGACCCTTCTATCTAAAAATATAATCACATTTGGAATCGTCTTGTCATGTATTGAAAATAAGTTTCTATTCAATCCTCATACAAGGTTGTACGTCGGCAGTTAGTAATTCAACAAAATATTTCTTTTTATAATTAGTGCTTCCTTGCTTTATGTACTCAATTTACATTATGTACTGAATTTGCATTATCTAAGGAGCACACTCCTTCACCCGCAAGGCTTAACGTCTAAACAAATAATATATTTATTTTGGAGACGTATAGGGAAATATTATTCGAAAAAAATCAAGCAACAGATCCATTATTCTTCCCACTCTCGCAACAAATCAACATTCTTCTGCGCTATATCAATTTATCATATACGTCGCTTCATACGTAACGAAGCGTACCAAATTCGGCGATGTATACGGGTATGCTTTTAAGTCGCACATCTGCCGTCAATCTTGCGTAATTTGTAACCTATGTTACTTCTTGATCGACCATTATATCCTCCAGCTTTTGTGATTTCACCCTCTATTGGGACAGATACACTGCTTTTCTATTACGTGAGCGTTTCGCCGCCTTTTTGAGGCTATAAACCTACGTCGCATCGGTTCCCTTCCCCGTTTACATTTGAGGAGAAGCTCAGGGTGAGCGAGCGAGTAAACACGAAACATTTTTCGATATTGATTGTATACGGAAGTGTACGAAATACGACCGCTGTGTATAAAATGTATGGCTTCGAAGCGTAAAGTGGCAGCTTTTTTTCGTCGTTATTAAGCGGAGGGGGCAATATTTATCTTTATTAAAAGTTATAAAGTTGGTAAAGTTTTGAGTCTGCAGAGGAATGAATTTAGTGACGTTGCATTACTTTCTTTCACGAGTATAAATATATAATATATATATATATATCGAATACTGACCTTTCTCGTGAGCCCTTGTTCTCCACGTAGGATGTTTTAAGTTAACTGCGTTTTGTAATAGTTATTCTCTAATTTACCTCTCGCTTTATATGAAAGCACACATTCACTCGCACTTTTTATAAACACCTTAACTAAATAACATTGGCCAATAAATATTTTTTTCTGCTGACTAAGATCTGAAACTTGTTTTTAACTAAAGTAGGCATGCTAATGTCAAATATGAACCCATTTCTCTCCAATCACGTCACTTTTTTACTCCGACATTTGTTGTCTCTTGTTTGCCAAAATTGGGTCTTACGAAACAATACCGTGTTACCGACTGAAAGTAAAAACTGTATCACACATACAAATTATTTTCTACGCAGGCTCTAAAATTTCTAAAACATATGACTATTTACAATCTACTCGGTGGTCTAATGCCTTTTTCGGGAAAGGATGGACCGAAAGCGAATTGTATCTTTAACAGGGCCTATGGTAATAAATCCATCAAACTCGAGTGTGCAATTGGGGGTGGTTCTCTGTTCAATAAGTTTCCGTTCTTTTTCATACATATCGTTTCGTACCCGTCTAATTCTCTATACCAGTTCACGTTTTTAAGTAGTGTCAGATTTTTTAAATCAATCTCATGTCCGGATTTTACCATATGCTCTGCTACGCTTGATAGTTCTGGTTTGTCGAAACGATAGTGTCTAATATGTTCTTTGAACCTCGTTTCGATACTCCTTTTCGTTTGTCCAATATAAACTTTCTCACAATCATTGCATGCGATTTGGTATATTCCACACCTTTTTATCATCTCCGCTTTATCTTTGGGATTCCCTAAGAGATTCTTTAAGTTGTTTTTGACACAAAAGACACGTTCATATCTAGTTGTCGGAAAATTTTACTTAACCCTTTTACTGTTGGGTGAAGAGGAGGAGTTATAAATTTCTTATTACCGGTGTTTGTTGATGTCAAGGTCGTGGAGTTTCTGATGTGTTGTTTGTATTGGACCTTCCTTAAAATACGGTCGACATCCATAGAAGACAAACCATTGTACCTCGCTACATCTTTGATATACTTTAATTCTTTGTCGTACCTGTTCTTGTTTAGCGGAAATCTGACGAGTGTATTGAGCAGAAAACTAATCGCGAACATTTTTTGTTGTTCGCGATGGTGCGAATCAAACATGATAAATCTGTTGGAATTAGTTTATTTTCTGTAGATGTCTATTTCTAATTTATTGTTGTTGCGTATGACTAGAGTATCTAGAAACGGAAGGCGATTGTTCACTTCTTCTTCAATAGTAAACTTGACCGTGGTAAATTTTGAGTTCAGTTCTGCTAGAGAATCTTGTATGTTTCCTTTGTTGGTATCAAACACCGCGAAAATATCATCTACGTACCTAAGCCAGATTCTCGGGAAATATTTGGTTTCTGTTTTCAGGTTCGTTTCAAATTTGCTCATGAAAAGGTTCGCAATAAAAGGAGATAAAGGATTACTCATCGCCGTGCCTTCTACCTGTTCGAACCATTTTCCGCCTATTTGAAAATAATTTTGTGACATGCATAATTTAGTTAACCTTTTATATTCTGCGGTTTTCACGTAATCTACGTTATTTAATCTTAAAAATTCAACCAAATACCCCAGAGTTTCTGGAATTGGTACGCTTGGGAAAAGTGAACAAACGTCGAATGATACAAGGATTTCCCCATCTTTTAATTCAGTCCTTTCAATTTTATTTGCAAAATCTACGGAGTTTTCTACACATAGGTTATCTACTTTATGGGGCTAAGTTCTTATATTCATTCACTAGCCATTTGGATAATTTGTATGTAGGAGAATCAATGCCGGATACTATGCCGGATACTAGTGAGTTTTGATGTAGTGTCGCTGTTGACAAAAGTATCGCTAATTGACGCAATGCGGTATATTGCCGATTTATTCCCACCAGATATAATGCAGCTTCTTAAACAGCTACTTTGTATGGGATGGCAGCTTCTACGAAGAAACGGGTGGAGTAACAATGGGAAACCCATTAAGACCCGTGGTAGCCAATCTTTTCATGGAGCAGTTTGAGACCCTAGCTATCGAAACGGCAGTGGACATTTATTAAGTTCTTATAAACAAGACGTCCGGAGGAATGAAATGGTAACACCTTGATATCTAGTGGAAGCGAGTTATATAGTCCAGCAGAACCGTAGCTAAAACTTTTTTCAAACTTCCGGGTATGATGTCTAGGTATATCGATAAGATTCTGCCTGCGGACGTTGATATTGTGCACATCCAGTATTCAAAACTTAATAATGTAACTGTCTTCGTCGTTTCATACTTAACCACCATGCCTAAGGTTTTCTGAAATCATTCAACGCTGTCTTTTTCCATAAATTAGTCTGGGCATTCTGTACTACCTAAATTCTACGTAATTCGATATGGTCTATACGATATCCATAACCAACATCACAGCTTTTTAAACAGTGCCTCAGAACCAGCTACTTTTGTATGGGATAGCAACTTCTACGAACAAACAGACAGAGTAGCATTGGGGAACATATTAAGTCCTATGGTAGCCAATCTCTTCATGGAGAGGTTTGACAGCCCAGCTATCGAAGCAGTTGTGGACAAACCTACGGTTTGGTAGAGATACGTGGATGATGCGTTTGTCGTTTGGTTATACGGAAGAGATAAATTGGATCAGTTGCCTTAAACACCCTAACATTCAATTCACGATGAAGCTAAAACATAACGGAGTATTACCTTTTCTGGACGTTCTTGCCAACAGGGACCAAGCATCGGCAACAACTAGTGTGTTCAGGAAACCCACACATACCGACCGTTATCTACACCATAATTCAATCCACCACACTCGTCAGAAGAATACGGTGGTGTGTACGCTAGTCGAACGAGTACGCAGAATAGCTACACAAGGAATTGGACCACCTGAGACAAGCTCTGCGGTGTAACGGTTATCCCGAATACAATGAACCGCGCCATCACGAGTAAACCTCGACCCAGGGACAAGAATGATCAGGAAATAGAAACGTTAGACACAGCCTACCTACCGTACATAAACAACACTACAGACAGGGTACGACGAGTGCGTAAGCGTTTCAACATCCGGACGGTTTCCACTCCAACAAGAAAAGTGTCTAGCTTACTACGATAGGTCAAGGAAAAAAGGGACTCTTTGTCAACAACCGACCCATGCAAAAAAGTGTACATCGGAACAACAGAACGTTCGATTAACACCAGAAAGAAGGAACTCGAGAGGAATGTACGGTTGAATCAAATGGACCAATTAGGATTAGATTCGAAGATATAAAACTTCTAACATCGACTAAGAGCTAGTATATACAAAAACCCTAAAAACATCAACAGAGACGACGGGCTAAAACTGAACCGAATATGAACAGCAGCACTACGGTGCGGAGCAAAGGAGCATGCTTAAGGCAGTAACAACGTGCACGATCCCAGTACCTTTGAAAATGCGAACCGCAGCTGTTCGCCAAAACGTCAGCGACAAAAATCTAGTGACACGGCGGAACCCGACAACCGTTACGACTATGACGAACTTCTGCGAAAGTCTGAGATACTATTTAATTCCTTCCTTATTAAAGAGATAGTTTCAAAAACACGTAGACAAACTTAAATAATTAATAGCCTGAAGGAAAAATGTCTCCATAACGGTTATGTCCTGGTGTTATTTGAATGAAATATAAACTAGAATACTTTGTATGAAATCATATTTATGGGAATTTGAAGAGAAGGCAATTAGTTAAGTGGAATTCGAAATTGTACAGAGGATGAAAATAAACCAAGCACTAATTTCTTACTTGGAATATACACCACCAACACTACTGAAATGATATATACCTTCCACGGAAAATGGAACTATCGTATACCACGCCGTTTTTAAACTCAACATTATAAAACCAGATATCCACGTGCTTTCATGCGATGCAATATTTATCCGAGTAATATCCTCCTTTTCAAAATATTTTTCTAACAGTTTTTCACCTATTACTAAAAATGCATGTTTGCGACAAGATTTATAGCGACTATTCATAAAAATGTCTCGGAGTTAGACAATTAGAATGCCATATTTCCTAATTTAGTTCTCGGCCGGGATGCTCTAACAGCACCGCTGTGCACCGATCTATATTTGGCGCATATGCATACGGAGTGGCTAATTAAATTAGGGTTGCAACTAGTATCAAGTTTAGAGAGTGCCCTGGAATTGATAGATTCCAACTTGGTGATTTGCTATTATCACGGAATTCTTAAGTTGCATTTAGAAATAGAAGGAGGTGGATGTAGGTTGTTTTAATTATGTTATAACAAAAATAATGGGACACTTTCCCCTTCACTAACGTTCCCTTAATGTAAGGAATTTGACTGGGAGCTTGCAGGGTGCTATAAATCATAACCTACCTGTTCAAGCTCCACTGAATGGAATCATAACTTCTTCAAAGTAAATTGTTTCATAAAATATTGTACTACAACTTATTTTAAGAAAATTTTCGAAAAAAGAATGCAGCAAGCATTTTCAAACACGGTATGTTAACGGTAAATATCAGTGGTTGAAGAAGATGGCTAATTTGTAAAGTTGAAGTTAATAATTTCTATCTAATTAATTATTAATAATGATAATAATAATCACGATAATAATAATAATAATATAGCTGGCACGCTCCTCGTGTGAGGACTCCAAGGAGTGGATTTACCAACGTTGGTGTCCTGTTCTTGGGATAGGTTTTGTAGTATAGTAACAAAAAGGAATAATAGCTTAAAAAAATGTCAGCAGGAATTAGATCATCTTCTAAACAGACTTATTACGTTTATTTTAATGCATTTAAATCTCGAATTTTTTACTTCACCTCTGGAGTGCCTCAAGTATCGAATCTCGGCCCGCTCCTCTTTAATATATATATCGACGATCTTTTAAAGTCCATTAACTGCCCTCTATCAGCCTATGCTTATGATATTAAAATCTACCACGCCGTTAACTCTTTCAATGATATTGACCTTCTGCAATTTAGACTTGATTCATGCCTGGTGTCTGCATAATAAATTAAAATAAAATGTAAATAAGTGCTTCTTCATGTCTCTTACAAAAAGGGTGTGTAGAATCGATTCTCTGTATTGTATTAACAATATTAATATTGCTCGTCGATCTTCTATTAAAGATTTAAGCGTGATATATGATGAAAAGTTTACCTTCTCCAACCATGTCTTAGACGTCGCGACAGCCGCTTCTAAATTATTAGGATTTTACTAGCCTTGATGCAATAAAGACTCTCTTCTTTGCTTACGTGGTTTTCAAGCTCGAATATGCATCGATGGCTTGGTATCCTTTCTACAACATCCAAGTCAATCTTCTTGAGCGGATTCAGCGCAAATTTTTGAAATATTTATCGTATAAGAACGATGGGTAATATCGTATGCGAGGTATACCCACGATGAGCTACTTCAGAGGCATGAATTTGTAACGATTGTGGAAAGAAGAAACCGCATTAGTGCCTCATTTATGCAAAACATTCTCACCGGAAGAATTGACTCTCCTGGTTAACTGTCTGGAGTTGGTATCATTGTACTACGCCTGGAATCGAGGTCGCATCACCTGCTACGGATCCCTACAGCTAGGACGTATGTGCTCTGGCGAGCGCCGTTGGTACACTCGGCAAGAAACTTTGACAACTTCAGTTTAGATTTGCCTTACTTTGTCATATTTTCATTTTTTTTAATTTTATTTTGATGTTTCATATTAGTGGTATTTTTTATTTAACCATTTCTTATTAGTATTTCATTTTTCTTTCCGATATTTTTTTTCTTGGTTTATTTTTAATGCATGTATTTAATTTTATTTAATATTGTGTCCATTTTTGGATGTTTATCTGTTGGGCATTTCGTAAATTGTTATTATTACTATTATAGCAATAATAATAAAAATTATTATATATCAGTTGGGAAGGTAGCAAGTAGGAAATATGAGAGGTAAGAAAGTTGACAAAAGAAATTAAATGGAGAGAATCAATGCAGCCATGAACGAGTTTCCACTTGTGTTGTCCTGAATTTCCCACAAATGTTCCAGTGATTGAACATCATGTCTTCTTAGTAGCAAACCATCAATATTCCGGTCAGAATACTCAGAAGCAGGCAGAATAAGGATGACAGTAAATCACTACTATAAAGCAGAAATAGAAGCGGTCCTAAATGCGATCCTTGAGGAACCCCTGATGATGGATAAAATTCATGAGGTTTATATCCATTATAAAAGATATTTTGACATCTTTGTGTTAGACAGAATTTTAACATTATGACTGAAGAAGAATTCAATCCAAACTCTGATAATTTCTTGAGTAATGTTCTGTGCTCTATGGTATTAGAGAGACTACCACAATTACAGTAAGTGACGTTAAAGTGGTCTTATCATTCAAAGCCCCTACACAGTGGGTCTTAGTTACCAAATTTTTAGTTATAAATCGTTTGCAAACTGTAGTTAGGGAGTGAAATGTAACACCCAGCGATGTCGTACAAAGTATTGTAAATTTTCAATTACTTTGGAAAAATTAGATAGTATTCGAGCAGGATTGTTGTTACCAATCCGAGACTTCTCATCCTTTTTAAATACAGTACTTAAACATGTATCCAAAGTATGGGAAAAGTAGGTGTAACAAAAGGCGAATTGATAACTCATATTATCGGTTTCACGCTAATGTAACAGAAAACCAGGAAACTTATCTCCAGCAGTGGTAAATTTCCTGCATCACAGGTAACTTGGAACATAAATACAGGATACCTCTATTACCTTCGCTAAAGGACGATTTGGAGCGCCTATAGGCAATTAACGAAAATTAAAGGGGTTAGCGCGAAATAAATGAGAGGAGCATAAAGGAGAGAAAGTGGCAGTACTATAAGTTAGATTTAAGGTGAAACATCTAAGAATGTAGCGAAGGTCGGCGTCCCCTATAGTCTCTTTTTTTAAATTAGAAAACAAATAAAAGTCACAAGGAGCCATATCGGGACTATACGGTGGATGCTCCAATACTTGAAAGCTATATTCGCGGATGGCAGCTTGTGAAACGGCGACAGTATGGAATTGTCGTGCAATAATCGCACACCCTTCGTCAATTTTGCTCGTCATATTTATAGCGTAGACCTCGCATATGTGCATGCATACCGTGACGGAGTCCGAACACGCTTGAACCTGTATAAGCATCTCAGGCCGAGAATTTATGGCGCCTACCTCGTACGTCTTTTTTGCTCCACCGTTCTGTCGTTCCAAGGTATATTCCTGGTAAACCTTGTACATCTCATATGCACAATCATCTCAGCTCACCCCATATTTGTACCAAAATCTAATTTCAGTATTCGCGTATCTGCAATGTTCGCTGGTACGTCTTATTATTATTACGAAACGAAGGGAACTACATTAAGCCGAATCGAAAATTTCGGTGCGGGTATATGTTCGTCGAGCAAACAATTGGGCCTACTTCCCTTCATGCATGTGCACAGATAATCACTCTCGGCAAATTAGGTTAATTGCAATTGGAAAAGTTACAGCGGCTTATGAAAATTATATCGGCAAATGGGTGGGTGCAGGATGCTCTGCACTGATTGTTAATGTTCAAACGTAGTTTCGTGCATTTTCAGCGTAAATATATTCGTTTGATATGAATTTTTTAGATCCAAATACTTCACTTGTACTTAATACTATGTAGATACTATTAATCAATTATGCAATTTATGAAACAAATTATCTCATTGCCATCATCGCAATGCATGTTTACAAAGGCTGCTCCTACAAATTTGCTTAAATGCTTATATACGAGGGGAGGACCAGAAGTTCGTGGAATGGAGGGGATGGAGTGGGGATAGGGTCGCTCGCTAGGTGTCATTCTGATTGGCGACTCATCATTAGTATATAAGTTAAGTTGCAGCCCTATAGCGCCAGTCGTTTACGAATAGTTGCCTTCTAAACAGGTCAATCCGGAAGAAAACTGAAACTATGGAGGAAATTGAACACCGTACTGTGATAAAGTTCCTTACAAAGCAAGGAAAGAACGCTCAAACAATATTGAATGAAATGGAAACCGTTTATGGGGAACGGTGCCTTAGTAAATCAATGATTTCTCTCTACTGCAAGATGCCCGTTTGAAGAAAAAACAATTATCTGCATTAGTTGGAGTATCAGATACCACCATTTTGGGTATCCTGCATGACCACCTGGGTATGACAAAAGTCAGTGCAAGATGGGTACCGAGAATGCTCACGCCGCTGCAGAAACAGCAGCGCGTCTGTGCGTCCACAACAATTTTTGGAGCTGCGTGGAGACAAACCTGCACAGATTTTGGAGCGGATTGTTACCGGAGATGAAACATTGGTTCATCACTTTGAGCTTAAGTCCAAATTGGAGTCCCTGTAATGGCATAGAAAGGGGACACCACCGCCAAAGAAATTCAAAGTGCCAGAATCGGCTGGAAAGTTAATGGCTACTGTTTTTTTTGGATTGTGAGGGGATATTATTGATTGATTACAAAGAAAAAGGTAGGACCATAACCGGAGAATATTATGCAGCGGTATTAGAAAAATTAAAGGAGGCGATCAAGGAAAATTGACCAAGGGTGTGTAGCTCTTGCAAGACAATGCGCCTGTTCACAACAGCAAAGTTGAAATGGCTGCTCTGCACAAGCGTGGTTTTCAATCAATAGTCTATCCACCCTATAGTCCAGACCTGGCACCTAGTAATTTTTATTTGTTCCCCAATTTAAAAAGTTTTCCGACGACGATGAGGTAAAGGAGGCAATTTTGGCCCGTTTTGAGGCTAAACATAAAAAATAGTTTTATGATAGTTTAGAAAAATTAATTCATAGATCTAATAAATGTATTGTGCCTAAGGGTGATTATATTGAAAAGAAAAAATTGATATTAGGACCTCCCCTCGTACTACCACTAAAATTATTTTGGTAAGCAATAATACGTCTGGGAGAATAGAAAATATTCTTTGTCGTTTTTAACACATAACGCATGCGTATAAGCTATTTGCAATATAAAATAAATTTATTTATCAGGGTGAGTGAAACAAATACAGACGCAAGATACGCACATACACTAACGCTCATAATAGTATGAACACTTTCTATATCAGACAAAATTTGATGCTCGCTTTAAAACGTTAAACAAAATAATTATAAAAAAGTATTTATTTACTTAAGACTTATTGCATATGTGTACACAATAGGGAAAGCAATAATAAACATTAGAAAACATAAAGTAGTTATCGAAAAATCTACTTCTTGATTAAATAACTGCCTACACAACTCCTGGCATTCTGCCAATTACATCAGTGTATCTTGAGATATTCTCTCACTCCCTCTGTAATACCCTAGGAGATTCTCTTCTAATTAGTCTGTCCAGTTCGTCCCACAGGAGCTCTATCGTATTAAGATCCGGACTGTGCGGAGGTCAAGTCATTATTTGTAATATTCCTTCATTCTTTGTAACAGCGTGGGCTTCGGACTGTTATCGTGCGGCATCAACCCAAATTGTCTATTAAGCACAATTCTAATACCTCGTGATAATCCTCCATCCTTATTATTCCATCAATCTTCACAAGGTCTCCTGTTCTAATGAATAAAAAACAATCCCAATGCAAGAGTGGAACCACCACATATATATTTAATGTTAGTATAATGCACTGAGGAAGCATTATCTCGTCGTTACAGCATCTAACAAACCAAACACTTCATATTTGTACTCATCAGTTCATAGTACGTTTTCCCATTGCGCTATCGTCCAGTCTTTGTAAGTGTTTCCCTCTGCGGAGTAATGGGTATCGTGTAGCAATACGACCGTGGAGGTTTCACTGTGCGAACAGATATCTTTCTGTTTCTAGCCTGATTCACTTCCGCCATAATTTCAGGAGCTGCTAATCGTCTATTTCTCTTACTAAGTAATTTTTGCGTTCATCATCGCCCGTGGCTGTTGCCCATAGAAATTCTGGACGATTTTTGCTAGCAACTGTACTAGTTTGTTCGACGCAACAAACAGTATATAAATAAAATATTCCGTACAGAATATTCTTCTCCATGTAGAGTTTATATTGCTGCCCGTGTTTCGACCTTAAGCAGTTTTCTGCCAGGCATTTTTACACAGGAGTTAAATGATTTGCATGTAACGATATCTAACGATAAACTAAACTCATTGTTAATGTAATTTGTGCATACTTTATGGGTAAATACCATCTCTGCAGGAACTCTGAATTTTTAGAATTAGCATCTCATTTGTAATGCCATACAATGTATACCGTATATTACGTAAAATATCTATACCTGGTATTATTTGTACGATTTTGAGAAGTAATATTCCAGTTTCGTGAAAACTTAAAGTGTCCATTCTATTATCAGCGGTGGTGTATATGATCCCACAATACTGGTCTTGAATAGTACGGGATTCTACTTGTTAAAGCAGTCTTCATATTTGTAAAATTTCTTCTGCTTGTGACCTCAAAGGTACAATGTACTAAAGTTAATAGTAGTGAATACAAATGAGTATCAGCGTACAAAAGTTTTGTTTTCAATATTAACTCTCTCATCGTATTAAAATTTTTATAGCATCATTTTTTTCCCTATTGATTGAGAACAAACTTTCGAAGAGTGGTGTATATTTTCCCAACGTCAGCATAGCCGGTTCTAGTGCTGCTCCATTGGCGAGAAAGTATTGTCAGCATCAATCATTGACTCAAATTCTCGTTTATTATTCTAATTTCGGGATCTAGTAAAATATCGGTTTCAATTAGTTTTTGTCTTGTAGTAAAGGCGACATTAATTCCCACATTTTAAATTTTAATGTTCCGCAGAGATAGCCTTTCGTATATTATTATCGACGTGGGCTATGACGTATAACCGCGCCATTTTAATTTAAAACGCGATGATGTTTACCGATATTATATAAAATTTTAGAAAAAAGTTTTAATTTAATTAAGCTCCCGGTTATCATTTCTGTTGGCTTTTGCATTACGTGCCTGTCATGGATAACATTTAATTAAAATACTTTATCGTCCTCATTCAACTTCAATTGGCTTTTTGTTTTCATGCCAGGATATATGTACATACGTGGCTCTTTTCATTGATTGTATTTCATCGGCAGATCTCTTTGTATGCCGGTAATAATGTAAATTATATGGTACAAAATGAGATAGTTACTTTAAATATGTAATATTTAAACAAGGAGGAAATTCTTGCGTTCCAATAATTAAATTACATGGAGTTTATATAATAATAATAATAATTTATTGGCAAGTAAATAATGAATACAGAAACAAAAGAGAGAGAAAAAATATAAGCATTTTTGCCAATTGGATCACCATCAGTAAACCAAAAAGGTTTCCTGTTATTAACGGTGACCCAAGAACAAAGATAAAATGAGAACATAATTCGTTACACAACCAAATTATCTAGTATACTACAATACTACAAATACCTATCTGCCAGAGAGCTGTTCATTTATTAAACTATTATAAATAGCACGCTCAAAGATATAGAATATATAATCGTGCAGAAGCGTAGCTAAAGCTTTTCTCAAACCGCCGGGTATGGTGCTTAGGTATATCGATAAGATCCTTCCTGCGAATGTTGATACTATGCACATCCGTACGATGCCTCATTTTATTTAATAGGTAAGGCGGAACACCAAAATTCAAAATTTTATAAATGAGACACGAGTCT
The DNA here is from genome assembly GCA_023509865.1 of Trypoxylus dichotomus. NCBI lineage: Eukaryota > Metazoa > Arthropoda > Insecta > Coleoptera > Scarabaeidae > Trypoxylus > Trypoxylus dichotomus. The sequence continues at coordinate 47,074,459 of CM042081.1, forward strand.
TACCATACTTAGCCATCCGGTATCCCTAAGTTTATGCGAAATCCTTTGACGCTGTCTAATTCCATATATTAATCTGAGGCATGCGTTCTGTACCACCTGAATTCTGCGAGAGTCAATTTGGTCCAGACAATTTCCATAAACAACTTCGCAAAAATTAAAATGTGATAACACCAAGATATCACATAGCAGCTTTTTAATAGAAACGTCAAGGCAATGCCGGTGGGGATAAATTAGTTTCAAACTGCAGTAGGCGCGTCTAATGCAGAATAAAGTACTGACATGATGTTTAAACTTAAGATCATTATCTACAAAGAGGGCTAAATTTTTCACATTACTTTGAAATTTCAGAGGAGTGTTGTTAATTGTGAGTTTGATGTTAGGAAGCATACTCGACCTTACTTTAGAATATAAATATAAAACAGCGATACACCTAGCGGCATTGTTTTGATTTAAAGCTATCTTTTCCACTTTGTAATATATTTGAAAGCGAGAATTGCATAATGAAAACCACAAAAAGTCTAGAAAAATAATCGAAACCCTGGTAGTAGTAGATGGGAAGAGTTTCAGTGATAGAAAGGGTATTGGTATATGAAGGGGCTTCCAGTTTTAAAATTTAAAAGATTATTACATGGACTTTATACATTATAGAGTTGGCTCACAACCCGTCGACGGAATATTGGAATATTGTATTTTTCGTAAGCCGCCTTAATTACAATAGTAAAAGACGCCAACAAGGTAGTATAAGCCAGTTTTTATTAAAGCAGTTGCGAAATATTACCTGGAATAAATGTAAAAGTTCTCAGACAATACGTAGTAACATTTGAAGTAAGACTGGCAGTAAGGAGGCCAAGAAGGTGATGACGTCAATTAACAATAGCATTAAATTGTTTGGATTCAAGAAGATTTCACATACAACTAAAGACGCAACACTTAGAACAAGGTGAAGAATTAATGGCAAACGGTGGCAAGTTAAAATCATCGAAGTTTGTCAAATGGAAGAGTTTCAAGGACCTCACAGAAGAACACAAAATTCACAAATACTCTCACACATCTCTTGCCGGTTCCGGAAAAATTTCAGGTCGCCCTCGTAAACAGGCAAGACTGAAATTTGCGCAAGATGATATGAGGTGGGATCATGAGTGGAACTACGATAAGTCGAAATTTGGTTGGTGGTAGTGTAATGGTTTTGACCGTAACAATAAAACCCCTATATCTTTTATTTCTACACAAATGAATTCCTAATTCATATACACAACTTCCGATGCAAGACTGGATACTTCAGCAACACAATACCGTTATTCATAATTCCAGTGGTTTTATTAAAAGGAAATTAATTTATTACAATGGCCAGCACGTTTGCTAGATTGGAACCCGATCAAAAAACTTTGGAATAATTCCTATTTAAACATAGACCAAATTGATAGACAGTATGAAGACGCGGATGTTTAAAGTTATTTTGAATAGAGAGAGGATCTAACCACTCACTACTAAGTTTAGAAGGGATTATAAATTATTATGCATTTATTTTTTCCTATTAATTTTGTCTTAATGGACCTATAGAAATTCGCACAACGAAGCTATGTACTTAAATACACTTGAGCTTGCGCGTTTATTCGAACACATTAACTCCTATTTGTGAAACATTCCGTAAAACTTTTTAGGAACACATACTATCGATTAAACGGCATTTACGTATTCAGATCATACCGGGTAGGAATCTATTTCGTTCGAATATATCGCGCAACAAAAAAAGAATAACGTGTGTATCTGCTTAACAAGAACAGCGTTAACAGGATTTCAGTGGGACGCGATTAGAATATGCTTTAGAACGTCGCAGCGACAATAAAGCGATTTGTAAGCTTGGAGATACAGTTGTACAATATGTGGATTGCCAATAAATTTCCTTACCATCATGATGTATAGGGTTTTAACGGACCCATAGTTCATTGTCAGATAAGAAAATGGATATGGAAAGTATGATCTTTGTTTTATAAAATAAAATACGAAATACTTTTTTAATAATACTATTATAGGTAAATGTTACCTTAGAAGCATTAAATACAAATAAATGTAAATACAGAAAATTATACGTATTAGCTAGTGCTCTTTAGTAAATCTTTTAAGATAAATGCAAACTGCATGTGTGGCTAAAGCCATAATGTCCTAGAGAATTGGTTTTTCTTGATGAAACGTGCATATCCTAACAAAGCCAAAAACGGCAAGATAAATTTGTTAAAAGTGTGCGATAGCCTGAGAGATATACTAGTATACATTGTGCATGCTGGTTTTAAAAGGGCTTTATTAAAGGTACAGACCTTATGTTGGCTTCAAAATTCCAATCAATGGATTACAATGCCGAAGTAAATAGTGATGTATTTGTAGGTTACCTAAAATAATAACTTATATTGCATGTACAGCCCCCACCATACCACAACGTTCCTAACAACTGGTTCTATAAGTGCTGGAATCTCACAGTAGTTAGAGGAAAATAATACACAATACACATTGCAAAATTTCTACACCCCTCTTTGTGTTAGATTGTATGAATCATCCTAATTTGATTACGAAAAGACGTTTTGATGCGTACAACCACGTGTAGCGATTATATTTTGTATTGAAATTCTTTTTCGGTCAGAAATTATACCACTAATGTACTCGTATTCAAACACCAAACTACAAAACAATGAATATTTTTACGATTAACATAATTTCATTGATGATAAATCGTACTTAGTTGCGTTTAATATTATTGCATTTATTTTAAATGACGAAAATAGAAAGAAATTTCTAAAATTGTACGCGCAGGATATGAAAATCTTCGACGGAATAATTAATAAGTTATAATTGCATGGTAAAAGGATATGGCAAGGGGAAATTTGGCATATTTTTAGAAATAGTAAAAAGGATGATCCGAGCGTATCTCAAGTCAACGAAGTTAAGGAATATTGGAGGTAATAAGAGGACCCTATTAAATTGTTAACATTCCAAGGATCTAAAAATATCGATGGTAAACTTAATTAAAAATTTTAAATATAAAAAATATTTTTATGAAATTTTAAAGGATAAGCTTGGAGATGCTAAATTACTGCTGAATTAAATCATTCACGGGAAGGCAAAATGTAATAATTTAAGCTATGTAATATCGATATATCCAAAGAGAAACTCTACATATATACGAGCTGTCAATACATATACATATCATTGTAGGGAGTTACGATCTCTTGTATTCTACCACATAATTTTTACATCTCGCAAACCCGAATAACACATGGGCTGAAAGGTCCCGGGCCTAACAAAGAAAACACGTTTTTTTTTGTTCAAAATTAGTTTTATTCATCAACGTAATCTCAATCAAGAGCAACGCAATCATTCCAGCGCCGCTCTAACATTTCAATACCACTTTTGTAGGACGATTTATCTTTTGCCTCAAAATAGGCCTCAGTTTCAGCGATAACCTCTTCATTCGTGTGAAATTTCTTACCGGCGAGCATTTTTCTTGAGGTCTGCGAACAGCCAGTAGTCGCTGGGAGCTAAATCTGACGAATACGGTGGATGTGGGAGCAATTCGAAGTTCAATTCATGTAGTTTTGCCATTGTTTTTATTGACTTGTGACACGGTGCGTTGTCTTGATGAAAGAAATTTTCTTTGTTTGCCATATGCGGTCGTTTCTTTGCAATTTCGACCTTCAAACGCTCCAATAACTCTATATAATGTTCACTGTTGATGGTATTTCCTTTCTCAAGATAGTCGATGAATATTACACCACGCACATCCTACAATACCGAGGCCATAACCTTTCCAGCCGATTGTTGTGCTTTCGGGCGCTTTGGACGAGGTTCACCAGTTGCTGTCCGCTCAGATGACGATCGTTTTGATTCCGGACTGAAGTGATGGATCCATGTTTTATCCATTATCACATATCGATGCAAAAATTCCGGTTTGTTACGTTTAAACATGGCCAGAATCATCAACACGTTCTTGTTTTTGGTCAACAGTGAGCAAACGCGGCACCCACTTTGAACAGAGCTTTCTCATAGACAAATGCTCATGCAATATAAAGCCAATACGTTCATTTGATATCTTTACGATGTCACCTAACTCACGCAACTTCACTTTTCGATCATTCAAAACGATTTTGTGGATTTTTTTGATGTTTTCTGGTGTTACCGCCTCATTTGGACGTCCACTGCGTTCTCTACGACCACGTTTGAAGTCAGCAAACCAACGTTTTATTGTTGTTTCTGATGGAGCGGAGTCCGCATAACACTTTTCAAGCCATTGCTTCGCTTGAACGGTATTTTTTCCCATGAAGAAGCAGTGAAAAATTAAAACACGAAATTGTTTTTGATCCATTGTTTTGAAAATAACAAAAGTAGCGTGACTCTTAGCACAATAACTCACAAACTAATGAATAGAATATCATGAAATTTTAACAGCTGTCTTTTGAAGGTTAGTACTAACTGATAGAAAGGTGACTGCAATAAAACTAGCGTCATCTATGTGTTAGGCCCGGGACTTTTCAGCCCATGTGTTAATCTAAATACCAACACGTTTATACATAATTACACCCGGTGCAATACCTTTTACACGCTCTAGGATAGCTTGCTTTTGGTATCGTCTTTGTTTATTTTGAGTATGTTTTCCCAAATTATAGGACATTAATTTTTACTGAAACTAACTCCGTCAAGAATAATATTGTTTACAAGCTTTAAACAATTTAAAGGATGTAAAACGTAATTAACTCGACACCATAAATTAGTTCTAATTGTAGCACATCGAAAGCATCGTGTAATACAGTAGAATTTTATGTTTACACTTCATACGATACAAGATAGAGGATTTAACTCTCATACAGTAGTTTTTGTTTCTCCATTTCATGTGTCGGGTTTCTATGATAAAAGAGAAGTATCTCCGATTGACGCAATATTATACGTTAACGGCAAACTACGCCATCAAAGGGAAGCACAGATGACGGGAAAGAATACTTAGATGTAGGAAAATATTTAAACGTAATACTACTACAGTTCAGAATGCTGACTACTCGAAAATATCTAGGTAATAGTAAAAGAAATATAGAAAAGTACTTGCATCTTCATTATATGCTGTGGTTGCATAGTGAACTGGATGTATTTGAATTCAGTCGGTAAAAATACTCAAGCTTTTCCATATGCGAGGACCGTACACATCAAAAGGCTGTATCATTAGTGAATTTTCACATGTTTCTTGGATGGTATACTGTCTTCTTAATATTGTGCGATAGTAGTCTTTCATATCACCATTGCAGTGGAGTAATTATCAATATTTATAAAAAAGTTCTTTAAAAAATGAGAAGAGGCTTTTGTTGAAAGATTATCCGTTTGTTCGCTGGAATTTTGATCATCACAAGCACATTGAAGAGGTTAGCTTTCTGTCATTATACTTTCCCATTGATTTTAAACAGGTTTTTAAGAGCTGGAGGGTGTTTTAAAACATTCCAGTTACTCTTTCATAAATTTAAATCCAACGAGCTTCTAAAATATGGTGATTTGCATTATTTTGTATTAAAACTAATCCTATAACTCCTTAATAAAATTACGTGAGGATATAGAAGTAAACTATCAAATAGTTCTTCAGACAATTAATTGATGTTTTATTTAGATAGGTGTTTGAAACAAAAGAAATACCATTTAAAATCATGATTTGAAGGTGTTAATTGACCGAATTCTACTAGAAATATTTACAGCAATTTTATTAATTAGTAATATGGATGTATAAATTAATTTAGTTTTTGTTCTTTATGTATTGGCTTTGTGACTTTTTTTTCATCTGCTGATATTGGGTTATTATTTTTAATTCATGTGATTTTCCCTATTTATATATTTTAATTTCGTTAGGAAATAAATAATTATTATATATTTCGTATCCAAATAAAATAAGTTCAGGGAATACACCCTCAATTTTTAGCATCATCATTCGGTTCTACTCACGGACAGTAGTGTATATTCGCATCCTCTTCCCAGCGAACAACTTATGCCTCCACCTACAGCTTCACTCAGAAGACGCTGCATTATTCATTCGATGGCGATAAAAGGATTTGCCTGAAAAAGTTTTATCTGCGCGGTAATTTGTTTACAAAATAGCCATTCAACAACAGTTAGAATGGGCCACAAACGTAGAGAATAAACGCAACACAACAAAACGAACAGAGATGGAAAAGGAGCATTTTCCGATGTGTTTGCATAAATATGGTGAGGGTGCGCGGTGGTGTTTGCTTAGTGCGGAGGGTTCGTTTCGGGGTTCGAACGGAGAGGAAAGCCAGATGGGTAGGTATCAGTAAAGACCGATATTGGCTTTGTTCTGTTCAGGGATCAACTGTTCCCATATTGGATTGCAAGAGATCTGTAAGATTGTGAGGGATTTGCAGTCGGTCCCAAATCGAAACAGAACATTTCATCCAACTTCTCCTACGTGACTATAATACGGGCGTTACCCCGCCTCGATAACAACGCCACCTCTCGCCGCGATTGATATTTATGAAAGTTAAAGATTCCGGGGGCGTCGCTTTAGGGTGTCGAAAAAAGAAAAACTTCGAGTCTCGCGGCGAAACTTTTCCTGAAATAACGTTAAACTCGTCTCGAAAGAATAAACAAACAAAACAGACGCAACAAATGATGTACACGTGTATGCACATACCGATCGTTTCATAATTCTGAATACAGGTGGCGTTTGGAATGAAAAAATCGCTTCGAATGGAAATTGGAGATTATTTGGTGCAATGCTTGATTGGCACACCTTTCGCAAAGACAATTATGAGGTATATGAAGGTTAGAGTAATTGCGGGGGCAGAAAATATAGACAGAAATAGATTCCACATAACGAAGGAATAAATGTAATATTTTTAAAACGATATATATGATCTTGATAACAATGTAAGATATTATTTGAAAGCATGAATGGTTCACCAGAAAAACAGTCCTGTAATTGGTGTCAAACTCTAGACCGCTTTCTATTGTATAGTCTCGGCAGAGAGGGACATGCTTCAGCGCCGTACGGAGAACAATGTGGAGGGGTGAAGCGCGCGGCAAGGAGAATCGAGTGCCAAAGCACGTATGTTCGGCACACGCATACTTAAATGTCGCACTTGATACGGAAACGGCGTATTTTTAATAAACTAGAAAACGTAATAGCGAGTCTGTCGGATTTAGAATACGAAGGCAATAAAATTACGTATATAAAGTGCGCGGATGGAGGCGTGGACGCCGCCTAAAAAGTATAAAACACTGTTCTGTAATCCGTGGCAACAACGAACAATTAATACTTGATATACGTGTTTGTTTTATTCTATGTAGCGTTCATAATAACTAAAGTTGTTGTTTGGGCTATTTCCAGCGTTCGCTGAACTTGTATAGTCCGTCTTCAGGAGCACCCCTGAAGACGGCCCAGACGAAACTCTAGTTATTATGAGAATCCACCGTCAACAATACCACGTCAATTGTGTACCGTTCACTTTACTACACCAACAAGCATGTATCTCCTTCTGGAGCAAGTGTTCGGATTATGCACTACCAAGTCGGACATGGTTAAGAAACTTTATGCCATCTGTTCCTGACTGTGTTGAAAGAAGAATTCAGGCAGAATTGAGAGATAAAATGGTTTTGCGTGGACGTAGCAACCGATCGGCGAAAACATTATGTGGTAAATGTGATGGTATGTACAATGGAAGAGTTTAAACCGTCAACCCCTCTTTTGCTTCCAAAGGAGTTGCAAAATGTACTATCGATAAAATTTTAGAAGTGGTGTTAAGAGCATTGATCATAATTTCAAGTTTGAACAACCTAACTTTTAACGTTTGTGACGGTGCTGCTAACATGCTTTCCTTAGGTTGATCTTTTGAAGAAGAGAGTGGCTGTTGCATGTAACATGTAAATCCATGCTTTAAACCTTGCGCGGCAATTGATCCCTAAATGTTATCTACGAGTAAATGCTTCAACAGCTTATACCAAGGCAGTATTTCTATCTAGATAACACGTCCAAAATTTTAATCAGATAGTTTTAGAAATAAAAAGATATCAGGTTATATTATCCATGGCGTAAGACGCCTGGTATATACATAGCACACTCTAGAAACGAAACAAAACCTTCCACCGTTTCTTTGACTTCTTCTAGCGAACTCTAAGAATATGGATTTAATATTTTAAGCAAATTCACTCCAGTATCGTTTTCAGAAAACCAATTAGGAGTGTATCACAAAGAATATAATCTACATCACGAAAATCGGATAAAAGCAGACAGCTAACGTTAAAACTGTATAATCATCAAAGAAACGAAGGAAAAAGAACGAACGAGACGTTTTTTAATTTACTTAATTATATCCTTGTAGTCGTCAACGGAGCTCGTCAACTGCAAAAAAAGAGCCGCCGCTTCTCATTGTCTACCTCTCTATGTTTCCCGTCTCTCTGCGCAATTAAACTTCGTGAATACATTAAGGACAGCTAAATAGGAGGGATCATAAGGACCTATCAACAAGTGTGTCATCCGACATCGGTACTTACGGCCTACCCTTCTTTTTTAAGGAGATACGTCCGTTTGCGACATCAACAAAGTCGATGTATCTAGCTGAAAGAGTCGTAAGCAAGTGAAGTTCTTAACTTTTTTATCTTCATTTCATTCTTTTGTAGCTATTTCGGCTGTAGAATTAACTTGGATAACTACTAATTGTTTTCTATACGATGAGTTAGATAGCTAAATTAGCAATTCGTGTTCGGACAACGGACCAATGTTTACGAATGTGCCTTTAGCTACTTTGGAGCATAGACATAACATACGCCTATACATTGTTCTTGCAAAATCTGATAGTATCATGGTCGATGGAAAAATAATTCATGAGATGGGTCTTCGACGATGGGCTTTAGAAGCTAAAGAGATAATTGGGTACGAATCCTTTAAAGCAGGACATTGGAGGATTTAGCACTCTAAGAGGATGGATCGCAAAAGATAACAAAATTTGTTATTCGTTCTACATGCACTGAGGTGTTCCATCCTAAAGCCACAAAGTGACAATTCTATTAATCACATCAAACCTTATATCACTAGCATTGGTGGAAGCATATATATTGCTTACGCTGACGAGGGTGGATTTAATTTCGAAGTGAGTCGACCTGTACATTAGCTGTAAAACATCACAAAACTGTTGAGGGTATTCTTCAATCTTTGCTCAACTCTTAGTTACATAATTTTCCCAGCCATTTCTGCAGATGGACGCTCACTTTCACCATTATTTTTGGTATTAAAGGAATCCACGGGTGCGTTTGGACCTCGAGTTGCACAATCATCGTTTCGGCCTGCAAATGTGCCTATTACTTCGGCAATGTATGGAAAGCCTATTCCCAACCCCTTCAAAACCTGGCTATCTGATGTTTTCCTCTGAAATAGCGCACCAGACAGTGTACTCTTGATTGATGCTTGGACTGGGCATTGCGTTGCCGAACTTCCGAGATTAGTACCAAAAGACAAAACTCTAAACATATTAAATATACCTAAAGAAACCACAGCTATGGTACAAGCTCTAGGTGTGTTTGATTTTAGATTGTCGAAAAATTTTGCTATTCTTATGAACTATGACATAAATTTGCATTAAAGAAGTAATATTATTAGGCTGCAATCGCTAACCCACAATTAATTTTCTTCTCCGAGATTTTTGGACGTGTTCAAGTACTTGTGGCTTTTAAAAAAGCCTGTAGTTTTGTCTTGTCAAAGATGCAAGATCTACTCCCTTGCGTGGTATTTGTAATAAACCCGCAATTGGGCGTTGTTGATGGTGTAAGCAAAATCTGTGTTTTGAAGATTTCTAGACAAACTACTATTATTGTAGTAACTATATAGCTTATTTTTTACTTTTTAGTAATACTGTTTATTATTATAATGTACAATTAACAAAATTGCAACACAGGCTGTAGTGTATTTAAGTTTTTTTACGGGGACTATAATGTTTCTCTGATTATGTTCTATTGATTTTCCTAAAGTTCTTTTTTCCGGACACATATTTTGGAAGCCGAAGACCAGTCCATCTTAAAGGCGACAAATGACGTGCGAGTGAGGACGCCTTCAAAGATTAAAGACGTCGAATATTCGAAGTTATTGAAAATTATTTGTATCTGTCGCTCCCATTTTTGTTTCGCATATTAATTAGAATATTTAAGGATTAGCTAGACAGGGATTACCTTAGCTTTTCTGTAAAAAAAAAACATATTTCTTATAAAAAAATGCTGTATATATTTATTAATTTGTCAATGTATTTATCTTTTCAACCTTACATTTGGTAATTTATTTAGAAAACATTATCATTTAATTTAAAAATAAATAGATCAAAATTTTAAATCAAAGAACCCATTCTAAAAAAATTAAAGAGCCTGAGATTTTCCACCACAATATATATATATATATATATACACATACGAGGGGAGCTCCAGAAGTTCGTGGAATGGAGGGGATGGAATGGGGATAGTGGCGCTCGTTAGATGCCATTCCGATTGGCGACTGATCATTGGTATATAAGTTAAGTTGCAGCCCTACAGCGTCAGTCGTTTACAAATAGTTGCTTGCTAAACAAGTCAATCCGGAAGAAAACTGAAACTATGGAAGAAATTGAACACCGTGCTGTGATAAAGTTCCTTACAAAGCAAGGAAAGAACGCTCAAACCATATTGAATGAAATGGAAACCGTTTATGGGGAACAGTGCCCTAGTAAATCAATGATTTATAAGTGGCACGGTCTTTTTAGACATGGTCGGGAGTCGATTGAAGACCACCCCCGCTCAGGACGGCCAGTTGAGGCCACCACATCAGACATCGTCGAAAAAGTGCAAATATTTCTACTGCAAGATGCCCGTTTGAAGAAAAGACAATTATCTGCATTATTTGGAGTATCAGATACCACCATTTTGCGTATCCTACATGACCACCTGGGTATGATAAAACTTAGTGCAAGATGGGTACCGAGAATGCTCACGTCGCTGCAGAAATATCGGAGCTATGCGGAGACAAACCCGCACAGATTTTGGAGCGGATTGTTACCGGAGATGAAACATGGGTTCATCACTTTGAGCCTAACTCCAAACAGGAGTCCATGCAATGGCATAAAAAGGGGACACTACCGCCAAAGAAATTCAAAGTGTCAGAATCGGCTGGAAAGTTGATGGATACTGATTTTTGGGATTGTGAAGGGGTATTATTGATTGATTACAAAGAAAAAGATAGGAGCATAACCGGAGAGTATTACGCAGCGATATTAGAAAAATTAAAGGAGGCCATCAAGGAAAAACGTCGAGGAAAGTTGCAAGACAATGCGCCGGTTCACAAGAGCAAAGTTGCAATGGCTGCTCTGCACAAGCATGACTTTCAATCAATAGTCCATCCACCCTACAGTCCAGACCTGGCACCTAGTGATTTTTATTTGTTCCCCAATTTAAAGAAAGACTTACGTGGAAGAAAGTTTTCCGACGATAATGAGGTAAAGGAGGCAATTTTGGCCCATTTTGAGGCCAAATATACAAAATATTTTTATGATGGTTTAGAAAAATTAATTCATAGATCTAGTAAATGTATTGTGCTTAAGGGTGATTATATTGAAAAGGAAAAATAGATTTATTGTTTTATTTTATTTAAAACCCTTTCATTCCACGAACTTCTGGACCTCCCCTCGTACATATTACATAATATAATATATGGATTTTGATTAAGTTTAATTGTGCAGTCAACAATGTCGATTATAGGAAATAATACTAAATAGTCATCATCTCTTATGACCGAATATGATGGTGGAAAAAGCTCAAAACTAATTACATCCCTTTTTTTCCTATCTCCAGCATATAATGAAAGGCATAATTTACTGGATACATGAGAAATTTTTATAATACGCACGTTTCACATTCAATCGAGCTTTTCTACACAATTCTCTACAAGTTATATTTTTCTAATGCAATAATGCGTGTTAAAAATTTATTTGTTTAAAATTATCTCCCATACAATATGAGATTCGATCTCGGACAGCTCGTGTTTATCGGTATTCTTTAAACATCTAGCCGATAACAGCGTCGATCAAGGCGTAAAGCAGCACAAACGTTAAACGCGTTCGCTCGCAATTTCCCCAACTGATGATAGTATCATTAAAGACGGTAAGAAAACGTGTCCGCGACGACGTCGCCTGAGACCTCCATCCTGTCGTCCGTTTCCGTACGCGTTGACGCGTAGCCGGCTGCCGCTGTCCGTTCTACCACAAATCATCCCGATCCCCCCGAGGTTGCGCACTCAACTGTCACAACGTGAAAATCCGGCCCGACACACGTTTCGCAACAATAGAATCGCGACGTGGCCGGAAAAGCAACTCGACGCAGGCCGACTCCGTCGCGCCATCGGCGACGCCTGATTCTACACCGGCAGCGGACGACGCGGCAATGTCCTAGGGCGGACGTGTTAAGGTACCACTCGTAGCAGGAGCCGATAGTAATGGAATTCTGACAGCATCTGCCCTGACAGATGGTGAAATATTCGTTTACGACCGTTTTACTGCACCTACGGCGGACTCAAATGAAATATTCGCGTCTTAAGAACTATGGCGCTCGCACACATATGACCGCAGTCTTATTTCTTTTTATAAGTAGACGTGATTTATTTACGGTCGTAGATCTGTGAGATTATCGAAGATGTTGACTCTTGAAAGCTCTGTGACAAGAGAAACGACGTCTCAAGGAAGGTAAATTATTGACGCGCAAATTACACATCAATTCTTGACACATGCGGCTGCTGTGACGGTATTAGTACGAAGATTTCCTTTCCAAAAAGTATATAGGAGTTGAGAGAAAAGCTTAACTCCATCAGAATTTTTCAAATGGCTTAGCATTAAACAATACAGTACCGTACAATATGAATACATATAATCACATAAGAACTATAGACGGCCTTTTTATTGAAACTACAATTAAGCTAATGCCAAAAATATATATAGACATCGTGACATCTAGGGGAGTTTAAAGCGACTTGAACTCAATGGTCTTGTAGTGCATTGGTTAGCACAGTACGCCAGAGATGTAAAGATGTTGGATCCGAGTCTCTCCGAGACCGATATTTTTTCGGCAACTTAATTATGTTGGATAATTGCAAGGCAATTGTAATTTTATCGAAACTACATTTGCTGCTTTTTTACTGTTCAACCTTTGTATGTCCATATTTTCATTTCGAAGCAGCTAAATGTATTAACTTTGTTTTGCACCTTTATGACTGCAAGCTATACTTTTTCTTGCGATATATACATTCTATTTTAGTCCAATTTCTGTGACTATTGCTATTTGATTTTATAGTAGAATTCATAGTCTCTTAAAGATATACAAAGACGCAAGCAAAGGTTATTGTCCTAATCTCTTCTCAAATGGCAAGAGAAAATCTGAACGGCTACCTGACATGGATGTCTGTGACGATGATGTTGAATTACCCGATAAGAATGTAGCGAGGGGTTTGGGTCTTTCTGTCGATGGTAATTCTTACAATACGAATATATTTAACTATCTGCACACACATTTCGACTATATTACACTAACTTCAGAAGAAACTACTTTGAAAGGAAGCTAATCGAATATTTCGGGCTAAGATAAAACATTGGAACATATGTCTCCATTGCTAATTTGGTGAAGAGAGTATTTTGTTTTCCAAGAATTTTACCTTAACTTACAAGCAAAGGTTCCCGGGTGTCAAATCTACATCGTAATGAAACTTGGTAGATAAGTAGAGTATGTTGAGATTCGAAAATAATTTTTCTTTTGTTTGTGCTGAAATTCACTCTAACGGGGTGAAACTCCTCTTCGAGAAGTCACCGATATTCCGCCCTCTTGATTTCAATGCAGATATTGTACCTTATTGAAAAGTCTTTCAGGGCACGTGAATGTGGTAGACCTAATTGTAATAACATGAAAGGAAATTAACGTAAATTATTCATCCTTTACTGATCTTAAACTATCTTCTGTTATACAGAGTTTATCAAAGGTGTAGAACAATTCATACCTTCTAATACTTCAAGAAAAACCGTTTATATATTGCATATATATACAGGGTGGTGCAGGGGAACGGGAAATTTTGAAATAACGTTATTTCCACGAATAAATTCATAAAACTAGTAATTTATTAACGAAAGTGCATGTATGCAGCATGCCATTTACGTTTTTACAATCAAAATGTCCAAAAGTGTCTCTTTACTTTTTAAAGATGACATCGGAAAGATGTCCTCCCATTCGGCGTTCACACTCTAACAGCCTGAAAACTCTGGAATGCGCGGTGTAGCAAATCTTGGGGAATGGCAGTGATTTCTTGTTGAATGTTCTCCTTCAGTTCATGGATTGTTGCAGGTCGTGTACGGTACACCTTGCCCTTAGGATACCCCCACGGGAAGAAGTCGCACACACTAAGATCAGGGGATCTCGCAGGCCATTCAATGTCACCGTTACGTAAAATAATGCGTCTTCCAAACAATTAACGAACTGCTGCCATCGTATGTCGAGCAGTGTGTGACGTGGCTCCGTCCTGCTGAAACCACATGTTTTCCATTTTAAGATTAAGCTCGTACAGTCTCGGTATAAAGAGTGTTTGAAGCATTTCAACAAATCGAGCGGATGTTACTGTCGCTGCACTACCATCATCACGTGCAAAAAAGTAAGGGCCGATAACACCATGACATGATACAGCACACCATATTGTGACCTTGTCGCTATGTAGTAGACGGAATTCGTTTCTAGGGACTTGAAAACATGTGAAAACTGTAATGACCGTTGCTAAATTGTTCTTTAATTTTAGAAGTATAAGTATTTCGCCATGACGGATAATTTTCCTGCAATCTAGTCATCAAAACCTTCAGTTGTATATGGATTTTGACATATTTTAGATGATTTAAATTTTTCGCAGTTTCTGATTGGTTTACGGGATTGTATTGGTTACACTTGCAACACATCCTTTATATACAATTACAGCTTGTTTTTGAATTCGTCGAATAGGTATATAAATCTTATATTACAAAACCACACCGTTATCTCTATTATATATATTCGTCTTTCTATACCTTAACAAAAAAAACAGATTTTGTGGTAACACATGGGCTGAAACGTCCCGGGCCTAACACATAGATGACGTTAGTTTTATTGCAGTCACCTTTCTCTCAGTTAGTACTAACCTTCAAAAGACAGCTGTTAAAATTTTATGATATTCTATTCATTAGTTTGTGAGTTATTGTGCTAAGAGTCACGCTACTTTTGTTATTTTCAAAACAATGGATCAAAAACAATTTAGTGTTTTAATTTTACACTGCTTCTTGATAGGAAAAAATACCGTTCAAGCAAACAACAATGAAACGTAGGTTTGCTGACTTCAAACGTGGTCGTAAAGACACCGATGATGCAGAACGCAGTGGACGTCCAAATGAGGCCGTAACACCAGAAAACATAAAAAAAAATCCACAAAATCGTTTTAAATGATCGAAAAGTGAAGTTGTGTGAATTAGCTGACATCGTAAAGATATCAAACGAACGTATTGGCTTTATACTGTATGAGCATTTGACTATGAGAAAGCTCTGTTCAAAGTGGGTGCCGCGTTTGCTCACTGTTGACCAAAAACAAGAACGTGTTGATGATTCTGAGCAGTGTTTGGCCATGTTTAAACGTAACAAACCGGATTTTTTGCATCGATATGTGACAATGGATGAAACATGGATCCATCACTTCACTCCGGAATCAAAACGCTCGTCATCTGAGTGGACAGCAACTGGTGAACCTCGTCCAAAGCGTCCGAAAGCACAACAATCGGCTGGAAAGGTTATGGCCTCGGTATTTTGGGATGTGCGTGGTATAATATTCATCGACTATCTTGAAAAAGGAAATACCATCAACAGTGAATATTATATAGCGTTATTGGAGCGTTTGAAGACCGAAATTGCAAAGAAACGACCGCATATGGCAAAGAAAAAAATGTTGTTTCATCAAGACAACGCACCGTGTCACAAGTCAATCAAAACAATGGCAAAACTACATGAATTGAACTTCGAATTGCTCCCACATCCACCGTATTCGCCAGATTTGGCTCCCAGCGACTACTGGCTGTTCGGAGACCTTAAAGAAATGCTTGCCGGTAAGAAATTTCGCACCAATGAACCTCTTCATTGAGGAGGTTATCGCTGAAACTGAGGCCTATTTTGAGGCAGAGGATAAATCGTTCTACAAAAGTGGTATTGA
Source organism: Trypoxylus dichotomus (assembly GCA_023509865.1). NCBI lineage: Eukaryota > Metazoa > Arthropoda > Insecta > Coleoptera > Scarabaeidae > Trypoxylus > Trypoxylus dichotomus. The sequence goes on from CM042081.1 coordinate 47,090,705, forward strand.
AATGTTAGAGCGGCGCTGGAATGATTGCGTTGCTCTTGATGGAGATTACGTTGATGAATAAAGCTAATTTTGAACAAAAAAAAAACGTGTTTTCTTTGTTAGGCCCGGGACTTTTCAGCCCATGTGTTATATTATGAAAATATCTTTATAACTTTTCAAAAAACCAAGCTTAAGCAAACAGAAATGAAAGGATAGAGCATAACCATTAGACGTGCATCTTACCGATTTATTTTGTTCAACGTCTGACAACGTCGATAAACCTACGCAACCCTCCTTTTATAATACGATTACAGATTTCGATCGGTTCTAATCCCGTTTTGCATATTTATTTACAATTATGACTTATCTCGGATTAGCGATAATTGATGAGTACCACATGGCGAGAATATTAGCTATTATACCACCTATATACACCGATAAATTGCAAAGTACCTCCGAGATTACTGCTTTGGGAGGGTTCCCGCTTTTATAAGTTCGCGTGTCGCCGAACTTCCGGATGGTGCGAGCTCGGTACAAGATTGGTTAATCGAATTTACGGTTAATCAGAACGCAGATAATGGTTATTTTATTCTATTGCTATCGTTTAATGATGAGATGGGAGATTGTAAGGGGCGTTTTAAATTACGGCGTATTAAACGACTAGCGTCTAACTTATTGTCTGGAGAACGGGATGAATTTGTTACTCGATGATCATCGTAAAAATGAGAATCTACGGTGACAGTTCAATTATTTATATTAGTTTCGAAAAACATTATAATCTCGTGATTAATAGTAATAATTTAGTGTTGATCGAAATCGATAAGACTGAGTACATGGAAATCGGTTCACAAGGAAAATAAAGTGATAAATGAATAGACAGAGAATAAAATAATAAAGGGAAAAACTGTAGACAACTACATACTGTGGTATGGAATGACAGTATTTCGAAGAAAACAAAACTGCGGATGTTCCACTCTTTTATTGGAAACTGTATTACGTATGGAACTGAAGTGTGGGCGCTGAATACGAAGATGGAAAACAAAATAATGTCAACGGAGATGATGTACTGGAGACGCTGCTGTAAGAAGTCTATTAGATTAGGAAAAAAAAGGCAATTGACACGTCTCTAATACAAACATTAAATAGAACGGAAACAACTATTGTGGTAGGACCACATGAGAAGAATTGACCAGGACAGACTACCAGAAAGGATTTGGAAATGGAAGCCTGCTAATAGAACGGAAAAGACCAAGAAGGAGCTGGAGAAAAGGAATTAAAAAAGTTATGTAGAAGAGAGGACTGGAGGAAGATAGATATAGAGCCTCTTGAAGATTGGGATGCAGCAGATAACAAAATTAACTGTTTACAAAGCGTCATAATAAAAATAATAATTTAGTGTCGTGCTCTAGGCTCTTAATTTTTTAATACGTGAAATGCCATTTGAACCTCCCATGATGGAAGAAGAATTGCTACAGATTCGCATTCTTTTAATATAAACCAAAAGTTTTTAACGTATAGAAGACCTTTGCTTTCTAAATCGTGCGTCCCAAATACGTACAGAAAAAGTTTTAGATTTTAAACAACTGCTTCACAACGCGCAGGAGTTAATCCAGTTAATCCATAACCGAAACAAAATTTGCAACTGGCAACATTAAGTACTCAATGTGCAAGATAGAAATCTTATATAGGATTTACGGAGTTTTGCCTTCTACTTGGTACAGGTGGCCTAGCGCCCAACGTACTTGGTTATGAATTCGGGGGTCCCTAGCTCAAAGCCCGAGGATGATACTTCTCAAACCTGAAGCTTTCTGTGGTTTCCTTCATTCCATTGCAAATATTTAACTCTGAAACATCACATCTGTTTATTGAGACATATGCTTCATATTCGAGTCTCAGGAACACAAGGTCCTTCTTCGTTTGGAAAATAAGAAGAAATTGTGAATATTCAATGGATTTGGGAGAATAACTAGCTTTAATAACATGAGCAGAAAACAATTTAATCATGCTTTTTATTTTACGAAAAGTTATATTTCAAGAAAGTGACAACACTGGTTTTTTCAGTTGTATACATAACCTGATCTTAATACCTGTAGCAGAAAAATTTTCTTGGTGGAATTAGTCTTACGTATTTTTGGCCAGGCCTTCAATTACTTGGATTTCGAAGTTTACATTCGCAACACAGCTCTATGCTTTATGTAATATAACTTGCGACAAGGATACTATGCAAGATTTGTCCTTCTCTCAATTTCATTTTGTAAAAAAACAACTTCTTTTGCTAAATTGATATTATTTTTCTGTAGAGGGACTTCAATTTTGAAAGTTTCTTGTAAGTGATTAGAAGCCATTCCTGACTATTCTAGAAAAAATTTTCAATTACTGGCAGAACCGCTACAGAGAATTCCAACATTGTCTCTTTGTTATACTAATTTATAATTATCTTTGTTACCAAATTGATAAGCAGATCGTTTTCGTAACTGTTACAGTTCTTTTTGTAAGTACAGAATAAAAGTTTATTTTATAATTAGTTTCTGACTTGTGTTTGTAGTATTTTAAGAATGGGTAAACACTTTGCTTTTGTTTCTGAAGTGGAAAAGTAAATTCAAAATTTAAAAATTGCTTTTAAAGGAACACGCCTGTATTCTTACCGAAAGGAAAACTTGTTGAATAACAATTCTCCGGTTTATAAGGTAAACAAAGTGCAGTAGCTAATCAATAACTGTGAATAGAAGTAAGAGATTCACCTTATAACCCTGACTTGGCTCTGTCAGACTTCCTTTTGTTCAGAAACACGTATAAGGTTATCGAATGAATTCATTTTGACGGTTGAGAGTAAGTGGAAAAAATACGTAAGTTTTAAAAGCGGTTACGTGGAAGTCTAAATTATTATTGAGGTGGCGTTTTTCACGGCTACGTGTATAGCGGAAAAATACGTCTCTGTAGCTGAAAAAAAGCGTATACGTTATACTGTCGTGGTAGTTGTAAGATATGTGAAAGGGTCGCGTGTCCTAGAGGATTAACAGAATGGCAACTTTAGTATACATGTATATAATATGCCTACAATTAAGTTTTCATTTAAACTAGCCTATGATTTATATTTAAATTTGCGAACACTATGGAACAGTGATGTTTCTGGAAAGTCAATTAGATTATTTATTATGTTAGAAAAGAAGATCTAAAGTCTTTTATACAAAACATTTCACAATAAATAAGATTAACCTCACAACTGAATTATAACTAGTCAGATGATGGTTGTCAAAGTTTATTTTTGGAAAAAAATTACTGTTCTACAGTGTTACCAAATTCAAATTAAAAGCATAGGATACTAAAAAAAAACTGTCATTGAAGGCACGATATGTAATCTTATGATAGAGATGTCGAATAAAGTTTCTATATATATTAGTTTCCTCGTTTGAGATAAGTGAAGTTAGGGATACATTAGACTGGACGGAGGGTTTTAACACTATTATCACAATCAAACCTAAACAAACAGAAATTTTAAGGGATATGTCCATATCCTCCGAACCCAAATAAATACAGGAGATTAGTCGGGAAATTTAGTTCATGTGCACTACCGTCCATATTAATTCGGACACCCAGTAAAATGCTGTAAACTCTACAAAAAAATACGAGGGCAATCCCAAAAAAAAGGTCTCCTATTTTTTGGGGACGTAGAGAAAGTTTTAATACGGTTGTTGGCAACACTGTTGTGACTGGTGCATTCTCCGCTACCACATAAGCACGCAGGCGCTTCGCTCGGATGCTCAGTCTTGGCTTGGTAGCCATTCGAAATGGAGCTCCCGATAAACGTGACCGCCAAGTGCGAAGTGCGCGCAGTTATTCGATGTTTGAACGCAAAAGGGGTTAAACCGGTTGAAATTCACCGCCTACTGACGGAAGTGTATGGACAGTCGTGCATAGATGTCAAAAACGTTCGCAAGTGGTGTAGAGAGTTTACAGCCGGTCGTACTGAAATTCATGACGAAGAAAGGAACTCATGCGTAAAGATCGCAGGATCACTCTGGATGCTTCCTGAGGTTTCCAGAAATACCATCCACAGGATTTTAACGGAAAAGTTGCAACATCGGAAGGTGTGCAAGATGGGTGCCGCGTATGCTGACAGAAGACCACAAACGGTAACGGGTTGATTCTTCCCGTGAATTTCTTCCCCGCTATGGTGACGAAAAGGACAACTTCTTGGACTCGATTGTCACGGCTGACGAAACCTGGGCATTCCACTTTACACCTGAGACGAAACAACAGTCACGCGAGTGGCGGCATCCCTCTTCGCCCAAGCCACGAAAATTCAAGCAAACACAATCTGCCGGTAAAGTCATGGCAATTGTGTTTTGGGACAGGAAGGGGGTACTGTTGGTCGACTTTCTGCCTGCTGGGACAACAGTCAACGCTGACAGGTACTGTGAAACACTGAAGAAACTCAGAAGGGCAATTCAGAAGCGGAGAAGAGGGATGTTGAGCAAGGGTGTAAGCATTCTCCACGACAACGCCCGTCGAACCGTCGATCTCCTGCAAAATTTTGGGTGGAACGTCATCACACACCCGCCCTACAGTCCGGACTTGGCACCCAGCGATTTCCACCTGTTCCCTAAGTTGAAGGAACATTTGTCTGGACGGCGGTTCTGCTCCGAAGATGAGGTGAAAGATGAGGTTCAACGCTTCCTGAAGGGCATGGCGGCAAGCTGGTATGACATGGGCATTGTAAAACTACCACAGCGTCTACAAAAATGCGTCGACCGAAACGGCGATTATGTTAAAAAAATAAAGCATTCTTCAATCTTTAAAATAATGTAGCAATTATAGAAAATAAACGGTTCTTTGTATCTCTAAAAATATAGGAGACCTTTTTTTGGGATTACCCTCGTAGTATGATTACTTTTATACATAAATAGCACTTATATTAGGTTCTTTATAAAGTTTATTGTACAGGGAAACTCCCATGAATGTCGATTACAGGATGATTAAAAACCTATTATATTTTATGACCCGATATAGTAATTTTCAGAATAATCATCTTCGCCACAAAAAAAGGGATTATTTTTGGGACAATGTTGCAGGTAATAAATTTACAATACTCTTTCGGGTGGAAGCAAATGGTTTAGTTTCTAAATAAATATGCTTGTGTGCGCGTTAGTCTTAAGAGCGTATCTTCTTGTGTTAACCTGATTAAAGTAATTAAACTGCCGAGAGGAAAACCGACAAGGTTAGAATAGCGCTCTGTAGTTGTTGCTTTTCATCGAGAAGATTATTGAAAGAGTATTGTAAATTTATTACCTGCAATATTGTCGCAAAAATAATCCTATTTGTGGCGATGAGGATTATTCTGAAAATTACCATATTGGGTCATAAAATATAGTAGGTGTTTAATCATTCTCTAATTGATATTTTTGGTAGTTTGCCTGTACAGTTAATAAACAATAAATTTCATAAAGGACCTAATATAAATGTTATTTATATATAAAAGCAATTATATTATCTTTTAGAGGAGTTTACAACGTTTTACTGAGTGTCTGAACTACTATGGACGGTAGTGTACATACATATCTATTGCTTCTGACGGTTGCTAACAAACGACCCCTCGTTTCGATGAGAATGCAAAAAGGTTTCGATGTTATCTAGAAAAAACAAACTCGAAATAATTAATTGAAGCGTCCGCATCGCAATTAATAAACATAATTATTACAAATCCACTGCGAGATTAATTATCCGGTTTCGAATCTACACAACTACGAACTTCTAATAAATCTGTTCACCGCAACATGGTCAGCTTGCCTCTGCCGATTTATGCGTTCTGGTTGGTGCATCCCCGTGTTTATATATACCCCTTCAGGAGAGTTAACCGTAGAAATAAAAATAAGCAAACACTTCGCAGACACTACGCAATGTTCTGTTTAGTTTCAACCGTCGTATCGGTTTTATTTTACTTGATTAACGTTACTCGTGTAAAAAAAACGAGATGATCAGCAAAAGTCTGAACTTCATGGAGTCCGCAATGTGCGAAATTGTTGAGATCTCAAATTTTTCCCTAGGTAATTATTCGCCAGCGTTTCACGAAGATAAGCTAGGTAGCTAGTCGTTTCTTTATCGAACAATAGTTTGCCGTATCTACCACAGGCAGTAATAATTAGTTCAATTCCCACGGGGTGCTGATACAATAATTTGCAGATTCAGTTACCGCCCAACTTGGAATATCTCCGGGTAAGTTGTTGGTAAGTTTTGGCTATGCACATTCGGTAGTTATGTTTTCTTTACAGAACGGAATCTAATCGCACAAAAGGCAGTTCTATTGTTGATTGCACAGTACAAAGAGAAGTCTAATTTCAAACTAGCTTTTTCGGAAGTGCACTCTGCACAAAAAGTACCGCCTAATTAATTTTTGTAGTACGAGGATCAAAAGAAAATAGAAATCATACTTGAAACTTTTTATTAAGCAGACATGGTAAAAGAAATTATATTTTTGGGGAAAAAGCTACAGGATATTGGCACTTTTGGTTCTTATGACCTTTCGTGTTCGATTTAGCATGGTAGCAGATGGTCACATTTTATGTGGTCAATCTGACTCTTTTGGAGACTCCACTAGAAATGTAAGACATACACTACCGCTCAAAAGTGTTTAGGCACTCTGACTGACAGCAGAAATGTATAAAAACTCAACAAAAATGTTAATAATATTTATTTTTTATGTACAGATACACGTACATGAATAAAAATATATTAAATAAATGTAAAAATTAAAACGCTTAATTTAAATTTTGCTTTCATCTATGTGACCTCCTCTTGATTTAATAATTGCAGCACACAATCGAGGCATTCTCGCAATAAGTTTTGCCAGAGTTTCTTGTGTTATTGAGGTCCAACTCGATTGCAATTTGTTCCACACGTCAGTAGCTGATGTCGGAGCCGATTTCCGTACTTCCCGATCGAGTTCTTCCCGTAGTAACTCGATTGGATTCAAGTCGGGGCTCTGGGGAGGTCATTCCATAGTTTTGAGAGTTCCTTCCTCTTCTAAATGACGTAAATAGTCTTTACATAATTTAGAGGAATGGTTTGGGTCATCATCTAGCTGGAAGATAAAATTTTGACCCAAAAGGCGAATTCCGGAAGGTATTGCGTGGTCCTCCGAAATTTCGCGGTAGCTTTCTTTTTTTTTAATATAGCGTCAATTTTCACAGTGCCAGAAACACAGCCCCAAGTGATGATAGAACCTCCACCATGCTTCACGGTAGCAGCAATACACTCTTCTCTGGCACGTTCACTCACAGATCTTCTTACGAATCTGCGTCTTCGGGTTCCGAACAGCTCAAATTTGGACTCATCCGTCCATAGGACGTTCTTCCACTCTTCTGTGGTCCAGTGTTGGTGTTCAGGAGCCCATTTAAGTCGCTTTTGCTTGTTTTGTTTGCGTAGTAATGCCCGGCTTTCTGTAGGCGACGTTTGACTGTAGAAACACTGACTAGTTTTTGGCGACCAACATTTAATTCTGCGGTGATTTCTGGGGCTGTTTTGCGTCTATCTAACTTGCTGGTAACCACTATTCTGCGATCATCTGCAGATATTGTCGCTTTTGGGCTTCCACTCCGTCTTTTATTATGAAAACTGCCAGTTTCCCGATATTTTTTTACGTTATAGTCAACCATAGCGTGGTGTATTTTCATTTTTTTGGCAATTTGTCGATTACTTATGCCACTTTTATTGTAAGCTATTATAAGCGCACGTGTTTCCGTACTAATTTTTCTTCGCGGAGGCATTTTAAAAAATTATCACAAGATATTTCGCTCACAACGTGAATAGAGTAAATACCACACTGCAATTGACCATAGATTACAGATTTCACTATAATCTTCTAGGAAGGTAATTTAAACATCATTACCTACAATCTAACAGATGACTAAATTTACCCAGTAAATTCAGAGGGATGGTTATTATAATTGCACCGCAATAAACAGTTTATGGTAATCCGACCAAGTGCAGGTAAATGATAGTAAACCTTATGCGATATAATGGGTGTTTATCTTACTGAACTACATTTTAAATAGGTATTTCATTTTATTATAATGTTTTTTAGGTAAACATAATACTAAATGAATAATGCATGAAAATATACCTCCCGTACTTTCGAGGATAGAGTAAAACTATCGCAAATTATATCAGATCGTCTGTATCGTCTCAGCATTTTCGCACAATGTTTCTCGTCCCGACGTGCATACGAAAATCATATAATCTGCAGGATTATCCTGCATGAAACCCTTTCCTTTCTTCCTCGCTGCTTAAAAATCGTATCGCGCGAATACTTTCGGTTATTCGGGTTCAATTTAGGAGTTGAAGTAGGACTTGTCACTCCGACAATCGTCAACGGAAACACTTACGTGCCGACGCTAGAGCCGGCCATATAAGCGAGATCCCGTACCGTTCCTTCGCTTTACTTCGCTTCCCTCGCCGTCCGTTGCGCCGCTTTTTCTATCCTTCCTTCTGATAAATCGCAAATCTCGCGAGACATACGTGCCCGGATAAGAGGCACGGCCGATAGTTTCGCAGATAGACGGCCGTAAATCTCGAAATTCGATCTTGAGCAGGCCATAAATTGCACCTGCGTTCGGCGGCGCGGAACCGGAGCTCCTCGAGCAGACAAACTCGCAGCACGCCCGGACCGCATCGTCGCGGATGCAAAACAGAAGCGACGCGAACGTCCTCTTCCGTACGCGCTGGCAACCCGTGGAAATAGAAAACAGATCCCGCGATAATTCGGAACAATGTATTTATTTATCGTCTTTTCGTTGGGTAATTTAAAATTCTTTTTCCAGGTTTCGTGCTCTATCGAAGAATCTCCTTGGCAAAATGTCCTTTTCTTTTTTTTTTTTTTGATTGGAAATCCATGTCGAACTATGATCGAAGAAGTAAAGCTCAATTTTAGAAAATTTCCAATATATTTAACACAGTATTAATATGACATGTTTCGCTATCACTGTAGCTTCATGATATATTCTACTCCTACTGAAGAATACCTATTTATATACAAACTTAAAATTCCCTTATCTTAATTATTTATTAATTAATTAAGGATAATACGTACATAATGCGTTTACATAATGGTCTCACTATGTCTCTAAATTCCTAGTACTAGATTGTACGAACAAATTCAGCAAAGATAAATTATTCAAGTCTATTTGATCATTACTTACGTGAAAGGCCTATCGGAAAAAAACAGACGAATAGGCAATGATTGTAATATCAGAATTGTGTGTAGAAAATACCGTGCGAATGTGGAAGGCCGTACATAAGAGAAACCAGCAGACCCCTTGTTACGTTCTCCTGGTTTGAAGAACAACGCCGCTGTAGCCTGCTCGTAAATTCCTGAATTACTTGACCAATACTTACTTGTAGAGTATGTTCTCTTATTTACTAGATGGAAGGTTGTACAGTGAAACTCAGTGCGCATGCGACTCCCACCAGAATCTTAACGGAAGACTAAATAAATGTATAGACGACAACGGCCTCGACGATTCCCGGTAAAACTTAAAACTATTAAAAACTTCCAGTATTCGTCCGACGACGTTACTGTACACGTTTTCTTCTTCGATCATTATCCTTTTCCTGTCTGATGGAGGAAGCACTTGTGGTTCTATTGCATTATGGAACAGATTTTGAACAATAAAGCGATACGGTGAACATTTGGAGTAATGAGAAATTAAGACCTTATTTTGTCGAAAATATTACGGCTTACTATACCAGCAATCCCTTAATATAGGGGTTGCAATAAGAGCGCCAGATTTGAATTTCCCGCCGTGTTTGACAGTCATAATGACACGTGATTATGGCGCGACAGATCGAAAGTTTCTTTGTACATAATGATCTTAGGTTTAAACTATGGGTAAAAATGTCTTACGTGGGTATTAGACACTAAATTTAGTTTGGGTGAAGAGTACATGGGGGGGCTAAAGTACCAAATGCGTTACTACTGCGCATGCGTCGGCCGAAAACGGACTGACGGTTCCTTTCTGCAAAGTTTTTAGTATTATGTATTATGTATTATATATATATAAGGTATATCATGTTTGTGAGTGATTATTAGCAGAGTTAATTTAGAAATATTACATTATTTCCAGGTAAATTTTCCTTCAAACTCTTTATTGTGTGGAGTATTAATCTTGCATTGGCTCTATTTCTCCCTATCCAAATATCTACTTTGGCGTATTTAATCATGCCTCTTTTGGTTGTGCTTCTCCTTGAACTATTCATCAGAAAATGTCCTAGGATCCAATTTTAACTTCATTACGGGTTAATAGTCATGAAGTAGATCATTATTATTGCTTATTGTATTGTATTGTGGCTTTTATTACAACATTTTTATATAATTTTTAGATACCAGCAAGATATTTTATTCCAGTGTGGTACACACTGCGGTTGATATATATTCAGATAAGATAACTAATTTGAAGAAATCGAATTACTTAAGTAATTCACATTCGAAATAAAAGCGGAAGATTTGAACTGCCCGCCATGTTTGACAGTCATAATGACACGTAGTTATGACAGGACAGATCGAAAGTTAACGGATGGGAGTTGGTAAACACGGAATGCTAGACGGTAGAACATCTCGTTCTGATTGTTAAAATATATTATCAAGATGGTGAAAGTTTAATTGACACCATTCGTAAAATGCGTCCAAAATTCGGTCGATAGAACGTTCCTCATTTATCTACTGTGAAAAGAATTCGAAAGTATTCGGTTAGTGATGTGCAAGGTACGACACGGGCTCGTAGAGGTCGTTCAGACCAAAGCATAATGGCAATTCGTGTCGTAGTGTGGTCGAAAGTCCAAAGACGTCACTCTTCAGCATATTCTAATTAAGGATTAGCATCTCGACGCCTATAAAATCCAATTGACTTGGACTTGCACGAATTTGCTCCCGGTCATGTCATATCCTGGTTCGTTGATCAGAATCGGCCGCTACGTTCTTGAGATTTAGCACTTATTGCCTCCATAAACATGTAAGACGTTAGTTTTTAAAGGTGTAACAACTGAGGTTGTTAAAGTATACAGTCATACCGCACGAATTGAAACTTTATGAAGTCAACAAGTTCAAATCACAGCTGCGTGCATGTCTTTAGAAAATGACGTTCTGATCGGTTGCAGGATTTCTTCAAAATAAGTTTTAATTTTATATCTCGACAAAAATATTAATCGATATTGTAATAATTGTTAGTTTGTCCAGATGTTTATATAATGCGTCCTTGTAGTTTATATTTACCGAATTTACATGTATTTGTATTGATTTGTACGTTTTATTGGCACTATTGAATAAAATATATAGTATTATTATTATAAAGAGAAATAAGAGAAACAGCTGCAAAGCAACAAGTTGAAAAACACAAAATAAAAACAAAAATGGCGAAATATTTTTAAAATGTATTTTTATCTTGTTCAAATAAATATATATATATATGCAATTATAAATCAGTAAATAATTATTGATGTAAAAATACCTGTTATTTTAAGTATAAAATCAGTAACACTCTCTAATGTGAACAAATCGTTAGTTGGAACAGTTTGCATTTCATTTTATTCACACTATTGTGAGTCTACTGCAACACACTTCTGCGTGCATTGTATGTTTACTGAGAAATTGCATTTCAAAGTTTTCAGTCTTAAATTTATACGATACCATAGATTAGGCTTGTCTTCTCTAGTATAGATCATGATTTGCAGCAATGTTAGTTTGTACCATCACCTTACTTCAACAATTGATATCCACCTCTCCCCCCTTCTATCCTTGCGAAAAAGAAACTGGAAAATATTAGGAACTATGAAATAAGGGGAAGAGACCATAAATGATAACGGAAGAGGAATAATAGATATGTGCATTGGAAACGACATGATTATAATTAGTACAAAATTTAGGCATAAAGACATCCACAGGTATACAAAAGAAGTGCCTAGTAGGAAAGAAAAATCAATCATTGAATATTTTTTAATAAACTCCGAAAACTAGAAAAAGATAAAAGATACTAAAGTTCGAAGAAATCCAAAGATAGGGAGCGACCATTACTTGTTACGGTTGGAGATTATCAAACATACAAACAAGACGAAAAAGGAAAAAACATGTAATCAAGGAAAATAAAATACTATAAACTTAAACATGAAGAAATTCGAGAGAAATACCAATACAGGACCAATGAACTCTTTGAACAAGGGATCAAAAACTAAATAGGGAGAGAAGACTTGTGGAAAAGATTCAAAGACAACATACTAAAGGAAGCACAAGAAAGCTTTGGAATAACAAAAATAGAAAAAATATGAAAGTAGAAAACTGGAAAATGAATGCAATCAATATACAAGAACGAATGTACGCCGATGTTGTGGTGATGATTGATAGCAGATTCAGAAAAGACATTGCAGCAAAACCTGAAGATACTGCACCAAGAAAAACTAAAAAAAGATAAACATGGAGATGAACACGAAGAAAATAAACAGCGGTAGAAAAAAAAAACGTAAAGCCAGAATCAAGGAAACAACCTAGGAACAAGTTAAAAGATACGATTACATAGGAACAGTCATATGACAATGGGAGATTAGAGAAAGAAATAAATGAGAGAATAAGGAAATCCGCAAAAATATATGACACATTAAGAAATATATTTTTAGATGAAAAAGAAATACCAAAACAAATAAAGACAGAAGTGTATAAAAAAGTGGTCAGACCAACATATGGCAGCAAGTCATGGACAATCATGAATAGAATTAAAAGCAAAGCCACGGCCATGGAAATGAGATTTCCAAGAAGAATAGAAGAAGTAACAAGGAGAGACAAAATCAGAAACACTACAATCACTAATAATCTAAATACCAAACCAATACAAACAATCATAGAGGAGAGACAACTGGGATGGCTTGGGCATATACACAGAATGGAGGAAGATCGAATAACAAAGAGGATATTTGAAGCCAAAATATTCTAAAGACAGAATAGGTAGACCCCGAAACACCCGGAAAGGACGAGTGTAAAGAACATTAGAAATAATAAGTATGGGATGGATTGAAGCTAAACAACTTGCTCAGAAGAGGAAGGTGTTGAAGATAAAAGTAAGAGAATAGTAGTCCGATACAGCAAGATATAAAGGGCGCAGGATTAAATAAACAAAAATGAAATATCCACCACACTAGGCAATTCAAACATTCGTACAGAGCAGAAAGTAATTAAACCTGTCGCGCACAATTCAACCCCCATGCTTGTTTGAAATTAAATCCGAAACGAGAAATAACTAAATAAAGAAGTAATATGGACAAGAAGAGGGGATCCATGTCATAGAAAATCCCAGCGATCCGAAACCACTTAGAAACTTCTAATACCACTCATCGTTTTCATTTCTAATAAGCTCGGCCAAGATTAATATCTGGTAAATTATTTGAAAAGTTGGCGTAGACGTGCCCGGTGCAAATCCTTCACCGTCGTATTCGTTCCTCAAAATGTTTCGCGTCCTCCTCTTTCTTTTTTTTATTTATTTTCTTCATCTCGCTCCTCCATCTTCTTTTTTCTTTTCCGTTTGTTGCATTAGTCAGCGCGTAATGGCGAAGGCGCGAACGTAGACACACACACGCGCGCGCACACAAACACGTTCGCACGCACACGTGAAGGGCGGAAGGGAAGGTTGAAAACTTATGCGGAGGATTAGCGAAAACAATGCGAAACGGATTCGGACTTAGTTATGGTCTGTTAAAACTAAGTTGAAAGCATTACTTGTCGCCAAAGGCGTTATAGTTGCGCGAAAGTTTGGACGTGTGGGTAGGGGTTGACGGTACTTTAGGAGGCGAAACACGTCTTGATGTTCAAAATCCTCTGCGTGAACTGGCAATTCTTTTCGGATCGTTCTTATTTTGGCTTCTTAGTCTGTAGAAAGAAAAAGAGGTATAATCTAACTCACAATTCAGTGCGGTAAGTTAGAAATTGGAATCTAAAATCCGTTCGATTAATAAGAATCAATATTCGGGCGATTTTATTATGAATTTAATGATAAGACTTCTCCAATTCACAGAGATTCTAAATTTGTTGTTAAGTTTTAGTTTGAAAAATAAATTACTATTTGATAACTGTTAACTGAAACACAAAAGATTGGGCATTTATTTAAGAGGAAAATATCAGTTAAAAATTTACTTTTATAAGAGTGCTTTGCGTGAAGTTTACAAGAACGGTATCCCTGAAGATTCCAACAGTAATCGGCCATCATATATCCCATGTATCCCATCTTCCTTGGTACCCTTCCTCCATAATACTGATGACTTTGTGAACTCTTTCCACTCGTTCCTCACTAGCTGTTAAGGACTTAACATTGTTTTTTGTATTTTCTAAATTTTTTACTACTATGTATTTTAGCTTCTTTGCATTATTATTTTCATTTTAGAATATTACTTTATTTTCATTTTTATATTTATTTATTTTGCTCTCTTATATCCAATTTTATTTTAATATGTATGTACATTACGCATTATATATGTATGCAAGTCAGCCATTCGCATTACGCTAGCTAAAACTGCCTAATTAGAAATCATTCACTGCAACGTCGTCGGATATGTAATGGGAGTTTTCTTGAAATTTAAGGTACACAAGCATAGGCAGTCGTCTCCCGCGCGACAGTCGAGGTATTAGCGATCGTGCACTCTCGGTCACCTTTCGTGCCTCGTCGTAACGTGTACAGTAACGTCGTCGTAAGATTATTAGAGATTTCTAAGTTTTTCTAGTTTTGGCGGGAATCGTCGAGGACGTTGTCTATACATTTATTTCGGGCGGGAGTCATTTGGTAACGTCGTCGGACCACATGTATAGATTTTTTTAATAAGTATAAATTCTCGATTTTCTATCATCGTACGTCGAGGCTACTGTGTCCATTGTCGTCTATACATATTTTTAGTCTTCAGTTAAGTTTGTGTCGGAAATTATTTTGGTGAGATTGTCGGCGCGCATGTATAGACCTCCTCTACAAGTACGATCACTCCGCTTCTTGCTGACGGTCGTTGCGGCCGCAGCGCCCGTTGTCTTTTGTACGTTTGTTCGGTCCTTGTCGTATCGGGACTTAGAAATTTTTCATTTAGTTGCTCGTCGTAGCGGACGAGTGTCACGGGCCAGTTTTCTTATGTAATGTCGGCATCATCGCTCCGTTTTACTTGTCGGTGCGCAGTTCGCACATTTGCTGGTTACTGTATTTTTCCCTTCTTTAGGGCGCAGTAGTATAGAGCTAAAGATTGCACATAGCGTAATATTTCAAACGAGAACGCCTGGGTAGCTGTGACATTACTTTTGTATTGAGATCGGCTATTATCGCTACTGTCGCCCTCGACCAGGCGTTCAAGCTCTAAGAGATAGGGTGGGTTCCCCTATAAATGTGAATATAACAAACGTATTTGGTCAAGTACAAATACATGCCAATAATACAGGGCCAAGTCCCTAAGGCAAATTTCAAACAAGGAAAGTATATTAGGCTCCCGGAAAGGGACATATAAATAAGCATAGCACCGAGGTGCGCTTATAAATTTAAGAAATAAATAGGGTTGGCTCCCCTATAAAAAGGTAGTGGTGCATGCAAACAGATAGAGGCATTAGTACATGCCTCTAACAAAGCTTCAGCGGAAGCATATAAGAGTTTAACCTTTTAAACAGAATTAAGACATGGCTTTGCAACGTACATGCTGAGGCATTACTTTATGTTGCTACCAATGAAAATACATATACAAATGCTAATGTACATTACATGTATAAGAGAGCTCGAATAACTGCAATTATTGCAAATCTATATATCTTACGTACATCGTACATGTACATAGGCAAGAGTGGAAACCGTGTAACCATATCATTTTTTAAATATATTTTTTTTTGCGCATGCGCATTGAGTTTCACTGTACAACCTCTCCTCTAGTAAATAAGCGAACATACTCTACAAGTAAGTATTGGTCAAGTAATTTAGGAAATTACGAGCAGGCTACAGCGGCGTTGTTCTTCAAACCAGGAGAACGTAACACTAGCATCATCCAAGTTTTCTGGAAAGCAATCCAAGTGGTCGTGAAGGTAATGAGTCTTGATGCTCATGTTACATCCGAGCGTGTGAAAGTTGGAAAGCATCTGTTCTACTAATTCGGCGTAATTTGCTGCTTTATGATTTCCAAGAAAATTTTTAAACAGTTCAACAAAAGAGCACTGCGGATTATTTAAAAGTTACCTTGTCTGAGGATAATAAAAAACTCCAGCTCTCAGTTTTTTCTGTGTTAAACCTTTGGAAAGTTTTGTTTCAAATACTACTACACACAACATAATTCGAACTTGTTCCTTTTTATTGTTAACGGTTGTTCGTAGTAAAGAAGAATCTCGCGCCATGAATGTATGGGACGGGTGAAAACGTCGTGCACAACAGTGAAACAAATTAATCAAATGTTAATTGTTACCAAACGTAGTAGTGCTATCAACTAGGTCTGGTGACATTCTGATAACACTGGCCAACACACATTTCGGTGCCTCGGATTTTTTACGTGTAATTAAGCAATTTTGGGGTACCTATTCCAAAAATGAAGTCCAATTTGTAATATCATATTTGTTTTCGAAATTTACACTTTATGTCTTCTGTGTTAAGCTTTGCAAAGTTTTGTTTAAAATACTTAAAACACGATCCGTTTCAAGGTAAAGCCTCAACAAATTCCTTCATAAGTTCCAGCATGATATGCGCTGGTAGAAAGATGATTTGGTTTCTGTCAACCAACGGTTCGTTAAGATCGCAGTGTTCTCCTTGAACTGAAACATTTGACTGACCACTTTCTGGTAATCTAGTGCTGGATCTTGGCTCTGCTGTCCCAAAGGCATAAGAAACAAGGACATTTTGTGTAACCGCTTTGTTGCCCGGAGAAAAAGTTTACCATTTTTAAATCGACACATCACCAACTAATGCTCTTCATACCTGATACTTTTCAGGATCAATGATATTCTCTCGGATTCCTCTTTCGTAATGGTGGAATGTCCAATAGGTATAGAACCATGTTTATTACCATCGTGTAAAAGTACACATCTAAACTTCGAAATGAACCGTCTACATAAAGACGCTTACTTGGCGTGTATTCATTTAATCCCATTCTCTTTGACGGGCCTCGTATACCATTACAAAACTCTAAGTTGTTTTCTTTAGACAAATACGTCAGCCGATCTTTCTCTCTAGTACGGTAAAATTTAATATTACTACCTGGACACAGTAAGTTATTTTCCTTTAATCCGGAAACAAGCAATTCGAACGACTCCTTTAAGAGGCTCCAACAAGGTCATTAAACCCTTGTTGGCTGAAGCCTTGGGGACGCGCAGATGGTCCTTCAAAATCACCTTCACCTTTCTGGAACTGTACCTCGTCAGACCATGGTTCTGAGCCATCCTCCGGAAGCATGGGTAAATTACTGAACGTTGGAATAGGTATTTCTTCAGAATGAGGAAGAGGTCTCGTTGCTGACCCCATGTTAGGGCCTTAAGCCCCCTCTACTCTAAATTTTAAACTCTTTCACTTTCCGCTTGTCCAATGCCGCAAATTTTCTATGCATATTTTCCATATAGAATGTGGTGCCTAAGATTTATCCTAGTCTCCTAACTGGATACCAAAATACGCTTTTTTACAAAGAGAAATGATGTCACTGCAGTTTTATTGTAAAAGGGTCAGGAGTACAACATAGAAATTCACTTTCGTACTATTATTAGGGCAAACTAGAGCCTGTTCGTAGACATTTCAAAATACGTAATGATATTATATTAATTACATTAATCATCCCATCATTGTTCGAAAAATTATCCGGTAAGATAAACACAATAATGCCTCAATCTTTCTCTTGTTTAGGTAAATATTTGCGCTACAGTAGGTACATCTCTGCAGAGCGAGGCGTATCAGTAAAGTTTTCGTCGGGAGTAATTTAGATAAGGTTATTAAAATTTAGCTTTCCAGCAACAATGCAAAGAAGCTTAGCTGGAGATCATTTTACCATACGACGGTGAGACGATGAAAGGAGCTTTCTCCGGATCCCAAACGCCGCTCCGGACGTATGTACACACGAATCGCACGAAGGTTGCGTATATCCCTCGCGCGAATGTAAGTGCTTCTTCGAAATTTAGTAGAATAGTCGGCGTCATTATGCTACACGTGGTACATAGCTTGAAAGCTCGTTCCATCGCGTTTATATATAGGTATGTATAATGTTTGACTTTATGGGAAAAATAGGACATTACGGGGGAGATGTTTTTACTGGCTTCGTTTTTATTGTTTTGCCCGGCGACGAATAGACAAAGCCGTAAATTATGGCGCTGACGATGTAATTTACGACTAGTGTAAAATGAATTTACTACGTCGCTATAATTTATCACGTGCGAGAATTACCCCGCTAACAATGATCTAGCAATGTTCGCTAGTTGTTGGAGTTTCTACATTTTTTAAATGCATAGCATGCTGCTTAAATTATTGACAGTTTTTAAAAAGGCATCACTCTAGATTCAAGTCTTGAGGCATGAATGGAAAGATATGCTGTCCACACTACACAGTTGCGCTCGATAGGTATGATTACATTTAAGTCGTACGAGGGCGACCTGAAATGTTTCCGGAATCGACAACAAAAGCACTATCTAAATTGAGTGACCCAAAATGGATATGTGACTTAGCATTTCTGATCGGCCTTACAGGCCGTTTGAATGATTTAAACTTGAAACTTCAAAAAGGACAGTTAGTAAATGGTTTGTGCAGCCGTTTGAAAGCGTTTCAGAACAAAATCCGCTTGTGGGAGGCATAGATGCTGTCTAAATTTGAAGACGTGGAGTTTTGCTATTTCTACAAAAAATACCTCGAAGAAGACCATTTTTCGGAGCTTAGAAAATTTGCAAGAACATAGATTTGTGCGTTTGGTAGTACTTATAAATACAAACAGTTCGTTTCAATGATGAAACATAATAAATCAAGACATCGTACAAGGCTGACTGACGATAATTTAGAAAATTCTTTACGTCGTTGTATCAATGGAATTAATCCATTATTAGTATCCCAAATTCAATCTCAAGTGTTTCGTTGATTTCGTAGTCGCTACTGAACTTTCGTAGTTTATAATAATTCCAAATTTCACGATTTAATTATAATGTTATACCTATTTTTTAACAAGTTGGACTATAATAACATTGTCGTATTATTTCATGTCTGATATATATCGCTAAAAATTAAGAACACTGCTTTTAAACGAGGCCCGAGAACGTATTTGCACACTAAAGTTTGGCGCACAACATGTCAAAGGTTGCCCATACTTGTTTTAACTTATTCATAAAAGATGCAAATTTAGTAGCATCAGACTTCCTTTATCAATAGAACTACTAAGATAGGTTCCTTTAATCGAGGGTCAAATTATGCAAGTTGAATAATAAATAAATTAGGCTATGCTCGATGGTATAAGCACGGTTATTATAATTATCCAGTCGCCTTAATTTAACTTCTTGGAAGACAAATTCATTCTACTTCTATAATTATTAATAAATTACTGCGTCAGGTAGACCCGTAGGCGTATACGTAGAAGAGGTATCTCTATCAACTTTTCCAATTATAACCAGCTAGGCTATGGTAACCAACAACTCAACTCGATTATTTTCATTAACCGCGAGCATTCCATTTCTCTTGATTTATAGCATCGCGCCATTTCGAATTTACTACAAATCGAAATCAAACCGAATTATAGGCATCGCTGTCGCTTAGTTCGAGACGGTGACATGGGAATAGCATTCTAATTAAAAAGGACGATTCCAACACGCCTGTCGGGTATTCCGTTTATTTAGTCCGTTATTAATGTGTTTCCAGGTGATATACGCTAAACCCTGTACTCCGGTATCAACTTGCGGTGACAGTTGTCTGCAGCCGGTATTAACAACGGAATATGGATGCGCGGAATGTAGATGCGGCGCAAGGATGCATTTTGAGACGTTTCCAGATTGCATAATATATGAGTATCTGGGAAGAGCGAACGCGGGTGAATTCTAGTTAAGAATTCACCGAATTTTTGAACTGGAATCGCGTTATGTTGTGTATGCGCTACGTCTCGAACATTTTGGTCGTGCTAGTTAGATTATATAATGTACCTTGGAGGGATGCAAATTGATTTTTTATAAGGTCTTTCGTAACATTGTATTAGCTTGATCTTTGCACTGATATACAAGAAAAATATCGTGATACGTATTAAGATATAAATGGCTGGATGTTTTCGCTGCTTAAATGAGTACGGAAAATTATTTAAAACATCTAATAAATTTCATGTTGTACCTGCTATCGACCTGGGAAATATACTTTTCTGGGTAACCACATACATCAACTTTTAGAACGTTTATGACTTTAACAAAAGATATGCAATAAGTTATTCTGATACGTATTTGTATGGAGACACTAAGAAAAGATGCCATTTTTTCATATTTTCACTACTTCATTCTCATTACTTTATGCTAAAGGTTCCAAATGATTTAATTTCGGTTTCTGATGAAGATGGTGCTTCTGCTCTAATATTGAACCTAGCTAAGCAATTTCATACTGCTGAGAATGAATTGTTGTTAACTATACTCCATTATATCGGACCTTCTACTAGTGGAATAGTGCTATTGGACTATTTCTTGCGTCACAGAGTGTAAACAATAAAGATAAGGAAAGGAATTTTTATTTAGATGGGTTGTGCATCTCGCAATATGTAGAAATTGAATATGTCTTGTTAATTGTAGGTTTTCTCTGACAACAAATATGACTGCACGAATAAACATTATTGCTGTTATTACGGCTATTACTGTTATCACTGCTATTACTAGCTACTTAACAGTCTTCTTCGAGGCTTTGTGGTAGTTCAAACAAAATAAAATAATATACTAGAGAAGAAAGTAGTAATAGGAATCTATTTAAATGTTATACTTTATGAAACACTGTAATACACTCACCCTTTTAAACACTATTAGCAACTGCTTTAGCTCCAACACTCACTAAAATACATTATAAGTGTAACAAGGTACAATGGTTTCTGTTATACGGTTGTTGACCGTACTTTAAGGAAAGCCCATATAAACAATACATTAGAAATTCCACGACTTTAACACCAACATACACCGGTAATAAGAAATTTATAACACTATCTTTCCACTCAGCAGAAAAGGAAAATTTTCCGCTAATAAAACAGCAGCCTTTCATATCAGAAAACAGCTTCAAAAACTGGAGATTCTGGATTCTTCTGGAGACTTAGACGCGTATGAAGCGGTATTTATGAAATCCTTAACACTTTTCGTTTTGTTAATTTGTGTGGTGTGAAGTTTACTATTAACATACTATTACATTACTATGAATTATACCACCACACAGTCCTCACAATCATTGTGCTTTAGCTTGATTAAACAGCATGTGAAGAAAGGGATCATCATCAAGAATCGATAGACACAGACAGTACTATGCATTTGTTTTGACCTTGCAAAATCTGAATTTTTTTTAAAGACTGCTTGCACAGTTTTGCTCTAACATTACTAGTTTTTGTGTCACTTATATCAAGCGTAATGGTAACTACATTCAGGCCTCTATTTACAGTGTCTTCGGTCAGCTACTTCTCTGTAATCATTGCAAGTAGTTTACGTATCTCTCTCATCTGGCAGATCTTAAAGTATCATTTAACTTAACTTGATAGCAGCTGCCCCTTCAGTATCAAATTGTAGCACTACAGAGTTCATTTTGTGGAAATGCTCAAAGTAATAACTTGTCTTATTTGTAATTAAAGTGTTGAATAATCTATAACGAGCATTACTGCTACCGTTTTCTAGATATAGGCGTAGTACATATTCAACGGAAGAGACCGTGTCAATCTTACTGTTTCTTAGCAGCATTAAGACGTATCATAATAAAAAGTTCGACGAATTGAACTTTTAGTCAGGGGATTATTTCTAAAAAGCCAAATATAAAATAATTATGGCCATATGAAACCGGGAAATATGTGTGGGAAAACTATAACCTTATTATACAGCGTGTCTTTGAAATAAAATAAAATGTACAGAAAATGAAAAGGTGTAATTATCAAGAATGTATGTATATCCAAGAATAACTGCTCAATTCTAAAGTATCTGTTCTTGGAAAGTTCACATAAGTAGTCTGTTTTTCTTGCATCATACATCGTACAACTTTTGGGACTTCCAGATAAAATATGTCACATATCTATATTCATGCAGGCTGTCTGACTGGATACAATGTACTACTGAAGTCAGTAGGATAAACGCAGCTAAAATGTTACCGCTGCCACTTACAACAAGAATTAATACCAATTTGCTTTACCTTCTATACAGGGTGCTTCTGAAATAAAATAAAAGAGTACAGAAAAGGTATAGTTATATAGAACATGAATCCAAAAGATTTTGAGTCAATTGCGACGCCAATGTCAGGAAAAAGGAAATTGTAATGTGTGCCGAATTTATATGTCTACCTTACGAACGGCGTACTAAGAGTTCACTTTATCATTTCTTTTCGCGTCTGTGAAGGAATTTAGCAAAATATCTTCGATTTGAGTCTAATAGAATTAAATCTTTCCATTCTTCATACTTTTTAATTCTATTTCATGGACACCCTGTATACATAACTATAAAGTATTAATTACGTGTCGTAACTTAAGAAAAGCCGGGTATGTATAGCATATAACAAATACTCAACGTACCAAGGCAAGTGTGCATGCATCCCATACACTCTGCCTCGGTAGTTTTCGTGTAAATGTAAACGTCTCTCGGTGAAGCTAGTTTCGTGTAGTTGAGAATGGAGCGGATGTGGTTTTTTTCATTTCTATTGCGGATGCATAACGCTTCAATTACAGCACTACAGACTATAGTAAAATTGCTAATCGAGTTTCGCAAATATTCGATACATACAGTAAAAAAGCTCGTTAAGAGATAGACAACCGAAAATTGTCATCCCCAACGCGCAATTTAAAGGAATTGATTTCTTTTGTTGTAACGGTTATCGATAATCCGATAATTATATCCCGCGGCCATGCTCGTGCCTGTCCTGTGTACAAAGGAAAGTTAGCGGAGCCTTCAACAAACAAACGCCGAAGGCAAACAGATTTGCGATATACTTTTTCAGACTGACGAAGGGGAATTAAAACAGCTTCAAAGAATAAATGTATTAATTTCGTATTAGCGAAAGGTTCTTCTGTATATACAGAGCAAAAATTGATAGACAGAATTATGCGTCTGACACAGAAATGGCTCTCGAAAGCGTTCCTTATTTAACTGAAGTTTCCTTGATCACTTTTAAACCTGCAAAAATCAAAATGAAGGGTTATCTGTTGTAATAGTTAGAATAACACGAATGCTAACAATAATTTTCCAAAATTGTTTAATGGATTAATTCGAGTTGGTTAGTCTTTTCTAACAAGTGTTAGGGATATCAATACTGCTTTTAGCTGTCAGATGTTTTCAGGTATATTTTCAAGAAAGTAAACCTTTTCACTGATACAATACATTCCCAAGATGAATTTCCTTTCTAATATTTTGGACTCCCCAATTTTAAAATATACCCCCGTAAATCTACCCTTCCCCAATATTTTGTAGCCGGTGATCGCTGGCTAAAAAGATTTAAAAGGAGGTATGGAATTCGACTGCTGTCGATATCTGGTATAAAATTATCGGCACCATCACAACTAGTGCTGCCGCTTAAGGAAACGTTAATGAACAAAATCAAATAGCTAGATTTAAATGGGAAGCAAATAACACATGGGCTGCAAAGTTCCGGGCCTACTACATAGATGACGCTAGTTTTATTGCAGTCACCTTTCTCTCACTTAGTACTAACCTTCAAAAGACAGCTGTTAAAATTTCATGATATTCTATTCATTAGTTTGTGAGTTATTGTGCTAAGAGTTACGCTACTTTTGTTATTTTCAAAACAATGGATCAAAAACAATTTCGTGTTTTAATTTTACACTGCTTCTTGATGGGACAAAATACCGTTCAAGCGAAGCAATGGCTTGAAAAGTGTTATGGGGACTCCGCTCCATCAGAAACAACAATAGAACGTTAGTTTGCTGACTTCAAACGTGGTCGTAGAGATACCGATGATGCAGAACGCAGTGGATGTCCAAATGAGGCGGTAACACCAGAAAACATCAAAAAAATCCACAAAATTGTTTCGAACGATCGAAAAGTGAAATCGCATGAGTTAGCTGACATCGTAAAGATATCAAAATAACGTATTGGCTTTATATTGCATGAGCATTTGACTATGCGAAAGCTCTGTTCAAAGTTGGTGCCGCGTTTGCTCACTGTTGACCAAAAACAAGAACGTGTTGATGATTCTGAGCAGTGTTTGGCCATGTTTAAACGTAACAAACCGGAATTTTTGCGTCGATATGTGACAATGGATGAAACATGGATCCATCACTTCACTCCGGAATCAAAACGATCGTCATCTGAGTGGACAGCAACTGGTGAACCTCTTCCAAAGCGCCCGGAGGCACAACAATCGGCTGGAAAGGATGTGCGTGGTGTAATATTCATCGACTATCTTGAGAAAGGAAATACCATCAACAGTGAATATTATATAGCGTTAGTGGAGCGTTTGAAGGCCGAAATTGCAAAGAAACGACCGTATATGGCAAAGAAAAAAATTTTGTTTCATCAAGACAACGCACCGTGTCACAAATCAATCAAAACAATGGCAAAACTACATGAATTGAACTTCGAATTGCTCCCACAACCACCGTATTCGCCAGATTTGACTCTCAGCGACTACTGACTGTTCGCAGACCTGAAAAAAATGCTCGCCGGTAAGAAATTTCGCAGGAATGAAGAGGTTATCGCTGAAACTGAGGCCTATTTTGAGGCAAAAAATAAATCGTTCTACAAAAGTGGTATTGAAATATTAGAGCGGCGCTGCTCTTGATGGAGATTACGTTGATAAATAAAGCTAATTTTGAACCGAAAAAAACGTGTTTTCTTTGTTAGGCCCGGGACTTTTCAGCCCATGTGTTATACAATGCAGATGAAATCAGTCTTTATTGGAAATTATTACCTACGAAAACCTATGTTGCATCACATGAAAATCTGCTCCGGGGCGGTGTATTACTTCTAAGTATTCGAAGCATAACATTTTAATATCTTCATAAAAACTTAGAAACGTGAACTACATTCGAATGAAACTTCCTCTACGTGTCTTATTAGAGATAATCCCTTGCGGGAAGCTAATTGAAATGCCGGGAAACTTTCCTCCGCCTAACAGCATATCGCTCTATCGCTTGACAAGATTAATGTCATATCTTATTCTACACCAAAATCCTGTCGTCACGGAACAAAATAAACCTACTTTATTACAATAACACGGCGGCTGTATTCGAGACGCGAAGCTCCGACATCACACGTTACCCCGGGCGATTTGTGGTCCGCCATCCGACCCGTCGGCTCCTTAGACTTTTTACAAACGGAATAGTTTTTAATTTGTAAGTTCGTTATTCTCCTGCGAGATGTGAAATTCGCTGCTCATTTCGTTCGCGCCATATCCATCTCTTTCCTTTCTCCTTTTATCTTTTTGCCTCCCCAAATCGTCAGAGGCAGGTACACCGTGGCGAACTCGAATGAGTCGTTGCAATATTCAGGGCCCTCTGTTTGAGTTAAGGAAAATAAATTGTTCGTCTTGTACAGCGGACGAGAAAGGTTTGGGTTGGTGGGATAAGGAGGTGGCGCAAAGTGATGGCGTGCCACCGAGAAATCTACGATAGCTCTGGTACGTTACACTTGTTGAAGCTACTTATAACCCTTGGTTAGTATTGCATGCGCTCCTTACATACAGGATGGAACAGTAGCGCGAAATTCTATAGTCCATTCACGTTAACAATGCAGACTTGAAATAGATAGGCCTTAAAATACGAACTTGCCATTGGCTAATGGCCGAAGCATATTCACACCGGAGAAGTTGATGCAATTTTTTCATATTAAGTTTTTGTCAGTTGTCAATTTTACTTACGATTTTGGCATCGTTGTTTCCTGCAGTTTTTTATTCTATCTTTTATCTTTATAAATATGTTGTGGCAAAAATAGTTCTTTTCAGAGCTATTTTATCTCATCGTTTAGTCTACCATTTGATATATAAATCAAATTCATATGTGTATTTCATTATGTACATACAAAATTATATTTGTGATCCATGTTTATCCATAACAAAGTTATTATTTTAAAGTTTATCATATGGCATTTATGTTGTCTTCGATTAATCCCAAATGCAATCTCATTTACTATCTAACATAATTAAATAAGCTACAACTATTTCAGTAAATGAAAGATACATTTATATGGCAATTGATATTTCTTTTACTTTATTATTGCGGTATTATTTCACCAGGTTATATAACCATAATGTATTGCACTTAAAATATGAAAAAACTTTGATGTTTACGATTTTGTCATTTGACAGTTTCAGCAGTGTAATACAGCCGCCGATCGTAGCGCTACCTACTGTATTCTTAACGTGAATGAAGTATAAATACTACCACCATTAAGTAGTAAGTTCTGACTGTCAGTTGAGTCGCTACTGTTATAGAGCAAACGTGGTACGCACGATTTGTCATCGAAACATGGACTTATCAAGAGAACATGTGCGCGCAATGATCCACTAGGATATAAATTTCGCGGTTACACAGTTGACGATGTTCTGTTACTAGATGGGTCTGAAACTCGTCCTATAAAATATGCATTGACATGCATACCCCTGGTTTAATTCTATTTCTCAACTAAATTATCAACTTTGGCGGGACGTTGTAGTCAGACTGGAACTTTGGATTTAGGTTAATCTAGGATGGAGGCTAATTCTTTAGTACTGACATTTGATTAATATTGCCCTCCCCATATGTCGCAGTATGCAAAACTTAAAACAAATCCCTCGTATACCGTCCTTTTCAGCCGCCGACGGCTATTTTGGAAAACCGAAATGTAAGGCAAATTTTATCCCCTAAATGACCCAACAACAGATGTTTGCTTTATGATTGTTTCTTTTTGTTACACCTTGTTAAGGATTTAACATTGTACATATATTTTCTCTGTAAGAATTTTACTTTTGTGAGGGACACGAACTACAGCTACGCACATGCTGCGGCGGTACCCCGTATAGCAAAGAATAAAGGTGAAGCATACAAAGATTTAATGCTTTTGTCTCACATAAATTATATTATTGAATAAATATTATCAATTGCATTGTTTTAAAGGTATTTTATTAAATACAGGGTGGCGCAGGGGAACGGGAAATTTTGAAATAACGTCATTTCCACGAATACATTCATAAAACTAGTAATTTATTAACGAAAGTGCATATATGCAGCATGTCATTTATGTTTTTACAATCAAAATGTCCAAAAGTGTCTCTTTACTTTTTAAAGATGACATCGGAAAGATGTCCTCCCATTCGGCGTTCACACTCTAACAGCCTGTTACGAAAACTCTGGAATGCGCGGCGTAGCAAATCTTGGGGAATGGCAGTGATTTCTTGTTGAATGTTCTCCTTCAGTTCATGGATTGTTGCAGGTCGTGTACGGTACACCTTGCCTTTAAGATACCCCACAGGAAGAAGTCGCACACACTAAGATCAGGGGATCTCGCAGGACATTCAATGTCACCGTTACGTGAAATAATGCGTCTTCCGAACAATTGACGAACTGCTGCCATCGAATGTCGAACAGTGTGTGACGTGGCTCCGTCCTGCTGAAACCACATGTTTTCAATGTTAAGATTAAGCTCGTACAGTCTCGGTGTAAAGAATGTTTGAAGCATTTGAGCGGATGTTACTGACGCTGCACTACCATCCTCACGTGCAAAAAAATAAGGGTCGTATAACACCATGACATGATACAGCACACCATATTGTGACCTTGTCGCTATGTAGTGGTCGCTGGTGTAACTCACAAGGATTGTCCTGGGCCCAATAACGAAAATTCTGTTTGTTTACGAAACCGTTCAGGTAGAAATGGGCTTCATCTGATATCCATATGTTAGCAACGAAATTCGCGTCCTCGTTAATTTTAACCAATATCTGCCTATTAAATGCCTCGTCGCTTAATCCCTAGCGTAGATGCATGCTGTCGAACGGAACGGCGAGGACTTCGCTCGATTGCAGCTCTAACAGTCTCAATGTTCTCTGGGGTACGTACCGTTCGAATGCCACCTGGAGCTTTCTTTTTCAAGACAGATCCTGTTTCTTCAAAATTACGCACCCACGTTGTAATCGCATGCGCAGATGGGACACGTCCATGACGTCCAAGCTGGTAATGCTGTCTAAATATCCTCTGCGCGGCAGTCGCACTATCACCATTTTTATAAAACGCTCTTACAGCTACTGCACGTTCCGCACCAGTCCAACGATCCATGATTACTAAAATGGCAATGCGTTCACAACAATTGTGCGACGTTACGAACAACTGCCGGCTCTACAGCGCTGACAACTGTAACGTTCAAAATTTCCCGTTCCCCTGCGCCACCCTGTACAACACTATAGTTTCTTTTTAAGAGAGCACTTCTTTTATTTATTGGTTATTTCTGAGGGTAAATAAATAGGTTTGTCCGATAATGCATGTAAATGATAATGGCCTTTTATATACACTCTGTAAATAAGACTTATACCACTAATAATCGACAGAAGCCGAACTGTCTACGGAATCACAGAGAAAGTACCTCTGATGCTCTCTCTGTAATAGGGGAAGACGTTAATTCAGACCACAACAGTGCATGTATAAGAAAACTCGAATAACTGCAATTATTGCGCATACTACATATTTTACATACATAGTAGCTGTACATAGGCTAGAGTGGAAACAGTGAATAGACTTTATTTTTCAAATATTTTTTTACGCATGCGCCTTGAATTTTTTTGTGAAACCTACCAAATAAACGAGCATTTTCTGCAAGTAAGTATGGGTTAAGAAATTCACGAAAGTATTTACGAGCAGGCTACAGCGGCGCTGTTCTTCAAAACAGGAAAACGTAACACACCTGGTACTTGCACTCACTTTTATCTCGGTGCAGGAGAATTTGAACTGGCAACTAACATTCAATCCTAATTCAACCAAGAGGATCTAATCTACGCGAAATCAAATACAATTTGGGTGCTAGGTGTTGAATACAGTTAGTACGATTGAATTTGAAATGCTATTAAGTTTCACGATATATCAATCGACTATATTTTATCTAACATTGCTAAGATAAGGAAAAGATACCCAAGAGACTAGAAAATGATTATCTACGAAATTTAATCCATCGATATGAATTATTTATAACCTCAACATTCATTTAGAGGACGCACTCAAATCCTTAATACTCACCGCTTTAAAATCAAGACCTCTTCAAGCATTAAAATTCTAGCTTCCAAATTAAATAAATAATCAGCCTCGACGAGAGATCTTACGAAGACATAGCGATGTCGTCGCTTTGCATTTGACTGCCCGAATTTCACGCCGAAAGTTATAGCAACCTTGTCCATTAGAAGGACGAATAATGTTAATGTAAATAATGTTAATGAACGTTTGATACCGAAAACTGTAGAACCAGTTCGGATAAATTACGTTTTAATTCCGAACGTATCTTTCGCCGGGGTATTCGGGAAGTGCTTGGCGTTCCATCGCACCCTCGATTTCTCTCTAGCGACAACTTCGTCTCAAATTCGCCGGCCGCGTTCGAATTTATTTCATAAATCACCAGCGAGCTATCATTCATCAACTGGTACCTGCCTAGCGTATCGCGCGTCGTATGGTCGGATTGGTTTCGAAAGTTTTTTTTTTCCTAATCGTTATTGAAGGGGAAAAAAGAACCATCGGTTCGGCGAGCGAACTTTATAGAAAGCGTTTTGTCTAGAACGTGAAGTAAGTCTATTGTTCCAATTAATCGAACAAAAGAAGAACTTGTTTTCTCGATCGTACCTTTTCTTTTCGGAAATATTGACATTGCTTTTGTGTGGGTATTTAATGGGTTTTTCGAGAGAATGTGACTTTTAAATTAAAGGAAATAATTAGGGGAGAAAAAAAATTTCTCTATATAATTGCTTCTTTATAGGTACACACAGAATTGGCTTAACACATGGGCTGAAAAGTCCCGGGCCTAACAAGGAAAACGCGGTTTTTTTGGTTCAAAATTAGCTTTATTCATCAACGTAATCTCCATCAAGAGCAACGCAATCATTCCAGCGCCGCTCTAACATTTCAATACCACTTTTGTAGAACGATTTATCTTTTGCCTCAAAATAAGCCTCAGTTTCAGCGATAACCTCTTCATTCGTGCCAATTTTCTTACCGGCGAGCATTTCTTTGAGGTCTGCGAACAGCCAAATCTGGCGAATACGGTGGATGTGGGAGCAATTCGAAGTTCAATTCAATAATTTGAGGTGACGTTTCTCGCTGTCTATAATAAGTTTTTAAAAGTGTTATGACGTTTAGGACTTCTTCGTTTGTCGGTACGTATTCTGCTTCGTCGCATGAATCTTCTTCCTCTTCGATTTCATTATCGTTTTCGTTATCCCGCTGTTTTATGTCCTCCACGATATCAGAATCTGAACGCATTCCCGACGTAATAAGGCAACTGTTCACGGATGCAAAGTCGTCGAAACAAAACTGGTTTTCGTCATTCTGATTTTGCTGCCACTTTTTCATAAGTTCACATAACGGAACGTCATCTTCATTTAAGTTGCCACAAACTGGATTATTCCTTAATTTTGAATGACTAAAGCAGTTTGCTATAGTCTCAGAGGTTATACTACGCCAAGCCTTCTCTAAAAAGTCCAACGCGTCGAGAAGTGAAACTGCAAATTTTCTGCAGAAGAAATTTTCTGTAAACACATTTTAAGCTTCTTATTACGCCTTGATCCATTGGTTGAAGGATGCCAGTGCAATTTGGGGGTAGAAACACCAAATTAATATTTTTTAAGTAGACTAATAATGGATGTGCTGGGCACTTATCGACTAAAAGCAAGATTTTTTTACTTTTTACCGCGAGTTCTTTATCCCATTTTCGAATTTCATTTTCAAAAATTTCTGAAGTCATCCATGCTCTTTTATTTGCACAGTAATTTGTTGGGAGTGTTTTTATGTTTCTGAAGCAGCGTGACTTTTTTGAATTTCCTATGACAAGAATTTTACGCTTCTCCGTACTGGTCATATTAGCACACACAAATGCAGTTAACCGTTCTTTGGCTAGTTTACCGCCTACACATTTTTCGCCTTTAAACCTCAGAGTCTTATCTGGAAGAAGTTTATAAAAAATTCCCGTTTCGTCGCCATTGTAGATTTCATTGTCTTCATAATATTGTCTTAATTTAGGCCACACTTCATTTAGCCACGTCTCTGCTACTGTCATATTAACACTTTTCGCTTCACCGCTCACTGTTCCGAACGTTATTCATGATTTTATTCCTATTTTTCACAATTGTACAAATCGTAGAATTAACTAACCCAAATTCGCGACACACGTCCGCTTTCTTCCTTCCACTTTCAACTGCTTTGATTATCGCGACTTTGTCGTACACGCTGAAACTTTTTCGCTTTAAACCTGACATTTTCGATAAAGAAATCTCGATGTTTCACTTACAGGATTCAAATTTCTTACGAACAAGAAAAGGTAATATTCTTGGAATCCCCGAACGGTCGAACGTTGCAGGCTAGGCAAATTGCAAGAAATCTTAATTCAACGAACGGTAATATCCTTAGAATCCCCGAACGGTCGGTTGCAGGCTATGCAATTACCAGGAATTAAGCCATAAATGATAATATAAATACATACCTCAAGTGGTAAATATTTGTCGTTATATCAGGAGTTATTGACGCTAAAACCGGGTTTTTCCCTGTACGTTTGAATAGTAAAGTACGTGACCGCTTAAAATTCGACGCTAAACAAGGAGTGTCGTTAAGCCGCAGTTGTTATAACCGGATTCTGCTGTATTTATATTCTCCTGTTTATAGTCATTGATAACAAAAGCCATTACAGATTCTAAATACAGTAATACCTTGATAGTCCGAAGCTGCAATAAACCGAGTCCTTCCGTAATTAGAATAGCTTCCTAAAATACATTATGTACTTTGTAATCTGAACTTTTATTATTTATTTATCTGAAGTGCATTCAAAACGAACGTGATTCTTACAAATACAAAATTTAGGCGTAAAGATACCCACAGGTACACAAAAGAGGTGCCTAGTAGTAAAGAAAAATCAATCGTTGATTACCTTTTTAATATTCTGCAAAGTGGAAAAAGGTAAAATATGTTAGGGCTAGAATAAATGCAGTAATAGGAAGCAACCATGACATGTTACGGATGACGATTATTAAAAGTACAAACAAAACGAAAGAAGAAAAAAGTAGTGAAAGAAAAATAAAATGTTATAAACTAAAAGATGAAGAAATTCGAGAGAAATACCAATACAAGACCAATGAACTGTTTGAATAAGAGATCAAAAATAAAATAAGACTAGAAGATAAATTGGAAAATGGAATTCAAAAATAGCATTCTAAAGGCAGCACAAGAAAGCTATGGAATAACAAAAATAGCAAATATATATACAAAAAGAAGGAAATAATGGACAACAGAAGCACATCCCAAAGTTAAAGTTAAGAAAAATAAATCAGATATATGCATGACAGAAAAGAGGAGGATTATAAGATATACAAAATGGCAAAGCAGGTAGCCTAAGAGTGTATGTAGAGAGACAAACAATAATGGATAGAGTTTCGACTAAAATTGACAGAGAACTATAGAGAAAACCAAAAATTATTCTACGGAGCAATAAAACAATTGAGATTGAAAAGTATAAAAGGTAATAAAGGTAATATACTAACTGAAGAAAATACTGATAATGGAAAAATGGAAACAGTACTCACAAAAATAAAACAAGATTGATATATAAAAGAAAAAGACCAAACAACAAAAACGACGAAGAACGTATCACATCAATGAGTGATAAAGAAGCCCGAGAAGCAATTAACAAACTAAATCTAGGAAAAGCGACCAAGGACGATGGAATTACCACTGAAATGATGGAAAAATTTGGGAGACAAGGGTAACAAATAACCATTTGACCTCTTAAATATCATTAAGAAAAAGAAATACCAGGGAATAGAATATGGGAGTAATTATGCCCATAGACAAATATGGAGCCGCAAAAGAATACTCAAATTACAGAGGAATAACGCTAACAAGCATCACAGGAAAATTCACAGGTATAGCAGTAAACTCCACTCACACAAATAAATTAATTATGCGGAACGCAGCGTTTCGGGAGCACGTGGGCTCCCATTGTCAACCGTGTTACCGACTGTCCAGTGTTACCGACTGTACCAGTCGGTAACACGGTTGACAATGGGAGCCCACGTGCTCCCGAAACGCTGCGTTCCGCATAATTATTTTATTTGTGTGAGTGGAGTTTACTGCTATACCTGTAAATTGTACATCCACACAGTCCTTGCAATCGTCATCACAGGAAAAGTATTGGCAAGGATATTAAAGAAAGGATTTCGAGAGAATTTGGAAACAACATTAGAAGAGCATACATATATGCCTTGTAGGTCTCAAAAATGGGCTAGAGATGATTGATGATCAAGGAATGTTGATTGAAGGATTTGGGATATTTATCCAAAATATGTTAATGTGTGTTGTGGACATGACTATGCCACAGCGTTTAAAATTATATCTGAAAAAGCTTCCTTTATAAGAAAAAAAAATGAAGAAAGTAATATATGTACATTTAAACATAAAACATTAACATAATTTAAAACAACGCCAACTACAATTTTTTGCAATCCAATTTTTTTCGTCCACTTGTCCGAATCGAAAAAAAAAAATGCACCGTTCCATTTCCCCGGAATAAAAAAGGAATTATTACCGATGATTTTACGTTTGCGTTCATGTGCCCGCCTACCGGAAAATACCAAAACCGTTATACCTAAATAACTGCCTTTTAAACATGACGTACAGTTTTTGCAACCGCTTTCGAACACGCATCGCTGGCGCATTTCTGCGTATAATCCATTTTGCGAAATTTGCATTTTCAATATAGATTTGGGGACATTTATTTTAAGCGTCGCGCTAGCGTTTAATTAAACGTCGCGTCAAGCGAGTGATATTTGAATTGTCATATTAATTAATATGATTAATATTAATAGTGAATCAGTTACGCTGTGTACATAATATGCGTGTATGTATAGTGTACGTAGTTGATGACAAACGGCTACTGATACGTAAATTGATACCAAAATCCACACGCACTACAAGAAAGGTTGTAATTTCCTATTGCATGCGAATTTATTATTGACGGGGCGTAATGTTGATACGGAAGCACGTATCTGATAGAGAGATTTCCATTTAATTAATTTCAAAAGGATTTCTAGCGGTCAATTTAATTCAACTTTATGCTGAATAAATGGGGAAGAATTAAATAGGATATAATACAGGGTGTCCATGAATTAGTATAAGAAAGGATGAAAGCTGGAAAGATCTAAATTTATTAGACCTAAAACCAAAATATTTTGCGAAAATTCCTTTTGCAGAACCGTGGAAAAAAATTGATATAGGTATTTATAAAATATTTGTCGCGCCAATGCACGTTCAGAAGGGCACGTTACTACTGTAGCCTCTACACTAATGCACCTGGTCCATCGGTGCTCCAGCATCCCAACAGCCTCCTGGAAAAAATTTTGCCTGAGCTCTGCAAACCAAATGACGATTGCAAGGACTGTATGGATGTACAATTCACAGGTATAGCAGTAAACTCCACTCACACAAATTTATTAATTATGCGGAACGCAGCGTTTCGAGAGCACGTGGGCTCTCATTGCCAACCGTGTTACCGACTGAAATTATTTTCTACGCAGGCTCTAAAATTTCTAAGACATATGACTATTTACAATCTACTCGGTGGTCTAATGCCTATTTTCGGGAAAGGATGGACAGAAAGCGAACCGTATCTTTAACAGGGCCTATGGTAGTAAATCCATCAAACTCGAGTGTGCAATTGGGGGTGGTTCTCTGTTCAATAAGTTTTCGTTCTTTTTCATCCATATCGTTTCGTACGCGTCTAATTCTCTATACGAGTTCACGTTTTTAAGTAGTGTCAGAT
The DNA here is from genome assembly GCA_023509865.1 of Trypoxylus dichotomus. Lineage (NCBI taxonomy): Eukaryota > Metazoa > Arthropoda > Insecta > Coleoptera > Scarabaeidae > Trypoxylus > Trypoxylus dichotomus. The sequence continues at coordinate 47,125,806 of CM042081.1, forward strand.
TTTTTAAATCAATCTTATGTCCGGATTTCACCATATGCTCTGCTACGCTTGATAGTTCAAGTTTGTCGAAACGATAGTGCCTAATATGTTCTTTGAACCTCGTTTCGATACTCCTTTTTGTTTGTCCAATATAACAATTGAACAGAGAACCACCCCCAATTGCACACTCGAGTTTGATGGATTTATTACCATAGGCCCTGTTAAAGATACGGTTCGCTTTCGGTCCATCCTTTCCCGAAAAAGGCATTAGACCACCGAGTAGATTGTAAATAGTCATATGTTTTAGAAATTTTAGAGCCTGCGTGGAAAATAATTTGCATGTGTGATACAGTTTTTACTTTCAGTCGGTAACACCGACAATGAGAGCCCACGTGCTCTCGAAACGCTGCGTAACAACTGGAATATTTTGCCCTACGTAAGATTTCTTTTAATTCGGGGAACAGTCTGTAATCACTAGTGGTCAGATCCGGCGAATATAGCGGGTCCTCCACTAATTCAAAGCCTGCTTGGTGTATGACAGCCATAGCAATAGCAGATATATGGCTGCGAGCATATCCTTTCATCGGTGTTTCTCTTTAATAACGTTTCGCAATTTAGAAATAAATCGTGCGTAGTAGGCCCTTGTAACGCTCTGTCCCTTTTGCAAATAGTCAGACAGGATGATTCCTTGAGCACCTCAGAATACAGACAGCAAAACCTTTCCAGCAGACTGCACGACCTTGAATTTGCGTGGAGGAGGAGGACCGTGATGTTTCTACTTTCTATTTTGCACTTTGCCCCTCGGGATTACAGTGGTGCACCTATGACTCATTCATGGTCACATACCGACTAAGAAATTTCTCTTTATTTGAATGGTACGTTTCTAAATCAACACCAGACTTCCTTTTCGATCAATAGTTAACATTCGGCGCACAAATATTGCACTCATCTTTTTCATATCTAATTCTTTAATCAGTATGTTGTACACCACATGATATGATAAGCCAGTATCTTGCAGAATGTTCCTGATCCGTACTCGTGGGTCTTGCAGTACGATATGTATCTTTTTAATATTTCTTGTTCTGTTGGTACCGCTGTGAGAGGACCACCTGCATGTTCGTTTTCACAGGACATTCTTCCTCATTTAAAATCTCGACACCGTCGCTGGACTATATCATGAGCAACCGCCGACTAACCAATATTTCCCATAATGTCTTTATGAATTTGCGTTGGCGTCATGCACTCTTTCCCGGGATAAGATACTAAGGGTCGTACACATTTTTGCTGTGTTTGATAGTTAGAAATGGAACACCCAAGTTTTTCTAAGCAAACTAAATTTAAAATTTACTACGATCAAATTTACGATCAAAGAAGAAGCGAACAATATGCTTCCCTTTCTAGATACGTACTTAGTAAGAATTAACTAAAAATAGACATATGTAGAAAAGAAACAATAACACCTGTTCCCGCCACTTATTAGATAATAGTGCATCCGTGTGTGAATCACTTCATATCTTTGAATTTGTTGTCCACTTACGAAAAAATAAAATATCTTTTAGGCAAAACATTTGTAGTATTTGTGTTAATAACCAGCTTATTTCTTCATTCATTTCTAGTATCGTGTGAAACCATTGCTTGCATTAAAATACAAGAACATCAAATGATATTCGAAAAAAGAAAAAAGATATTTGTTACAAATTAACTAATTTTGTACTTCCATTGGTAGTGATTATTTCATTTAACAAATATAGTTTAACAAGAGTGTACATATTCCTTCAATAAACTTACCAACTTGCTCGAAACCACGCTGGTGACGCCGGGTAGACAGAAACATGTCCGTGTGTTAGCGTTTTATGTCCCTTCACTTGTCTTTCTCCTGAATTGATTTCATTAATACCATGAGAAAGATGTATTTACAGCGTTTTCGTATCTTGCTGTTATTTTATAGGCATTCTTTTAGATGCGTTTTAAATAAACTTACTGTTTTCCTATAAAATATATACGGTTATATACTTGGATTAAACTAAAATTGGTACTTACTACAAACGGTACTTGTGTAGTTAATTTTTCATTATAATAAATCACAGTAATAATAATTATCTTAACTTGCGAAGTATTGTTTAAATTGCACTAATTTGCAAACCACAAGAATAATAAAAACTTGTTTGTCCTTACAGTGAAAATTCGCTGAAATATATTATTTAAGTGATACAGTTAATACGCTAAAAGTTAATAATAATAATAATAATATTTAATGCCCAACAGATACAAATATCCAATTACAAGGCAATGTTAAATAATGTACACATGCAAATATAAATAACATAAAATTAAAGTATGTCAAATTAGAAAACTTAGTAACTAGTTGCTTTAATTTAAATTAAAAAAAAAAAAAAAAGTAGTTTACCAGTGGTTAGCAAAAAAGAGAGAACGGAAAAAGTATTCAACTAAGTGTAACGCACCCGCGGTCTACATACCGTCAAAAGGGACGGTAAAGTGCAGGTATGTATATCCAACTCGGCAAACTCCATAGAGTTGAAATTGCTACACAATCTGTGTATTGGGGACCTGATGGCGATGTTTGTTCTAGGTGCGAAACAGTAAAAAGTATTTGTTTGCCTAGATCCTGAACGTGGTACAATGAAGTTGATTTTACTCAACAACTCAGGGACATCAAGACCATTATGAAGTAAAGTAAATAGGAATTTACACTCAGCCTGTTTTCGACGTAGTTCTAATGAATCAATATTAAATGCCTCTAGCAGAGCACTGTGGCTAAATCCTTGTATCAGGTAAGTATTAAATTTTTAAAGTACAAGAACTTCAAACATCTTCTCTGAATCTGCTCTAGAAGATGTATCTGATAGATGTACATAGGTGACCAGACCAAGGACGCATACTCCAGTCGAGACCGAACAAAAGCGAAATAAAGAGGAAGAATTGCTGTTATAGAAGCAAATGGTCGTGTAACACGTATAATGAATCCTAACATACTCAACGCTGATGTACAAATACTGGATATGTGCTCCATAAAGGTCAGTCTTGAGTCAAAGACGACGCCCAAGTCTCTCATAGAGGTCTCCTAGGTAAAGAAGATCCAGCCAAGTGGTAGGTATATATAATTGGAGTCGTCTTACGAGTGTAGGTGACAATTTTGCATTTGTTTACATTAACTGTTAGTCTGTTGTTGACACACCACGTGTGGAATATATCGAGTTGGCTTTGCAAATGATTGCAATCCTGAGAATTATAAATTGTTGAGTACAACTTCAAGTCATCTGCGTATAACAACTTTGGACAGTTCAGTTGATAGCACAAATCATTTATATATATGAGGAACAGAAGTGGACCCAAGTTACTCCTGAGGAACTCCAGAGCTCGGCGCGAAGTAATCAGACTCAAATCCCAAGAATGTCACAAATTGCTTTCTATCAAGAAGATACGATTGGAATAAAGACAAAAGAGAAGACGAAAATCCAATATTGTCCAATTTATTAATAAGCACGGTGTGGTCGATTCGATCAAAAGCTTTTGTTAGGTCAGTATACACAACATCTACCTGTCCACCGGCATCAATACTATCAGATAGGTATTGTGTAATTGTAACAAGATTACTTACCGTAGATCGTTGAGCAACGAAACCGTGTTGGTCATTTGAAATCCAGGGTCTAACTTGAGCATAAATATACTTGTACAAACATTTTTCAAAAACTTTAGCAAAATTATTTAATAACGATATGGGACGATAGTTGGAAATAACACACTTCTCACCATTTTTAAAAACAGGCACCAATTTGGCAATCTTCCACACAGACGGGAAGGTGGATGTTTTGAGAGCGAGATTGAACAAGTAGCAAAGAGGAGAAGCAAATATATTTGCACAATCCTAACAAAAAGGCCGGAATGTCATCACTACCCGCCGTGCAATTATTCTTTAAGGATTTCATAGCACACACCACATCCATCTCAGTTACAGAACCTAGGTCAACCATAGTAGCGCACGAAGCAATTGGAGCAATAGGCGTTGGAGCAAATGAAGGAAGGTACACCGATTGGAAAAACTCCCGCAAGGCGCTCACTATGGAAGGTGGGTCGTTATACGTATTGCCGCAGTCGTCCCTCATAGTTCTAGGAATACCTCCCCCATCCCTCCGAGATCGCACAAACTGCCAAAAATTTCTAGGATCGGTTGAAATGGAGAATTCAGCGCTCTGAATAAAGTTCTTATATAACCGCCTAGAATCTGTTTTCAGCATCCTAAAAGTTAAATTGAGGTAAGACTAGCAAATGTTAGTTTGTAAGTACCAAGACAAGAATTACCTTGATATTTGTTATCTGTTTCATTCTCATGATCAATCTAAGGAAAAATGTATGAATATGGATGCAACAAACATTAACTTTATTAAAGAATGATATCCTCATTTTAATTGGTATTTAAAGAAATCTTTTTTAAAGACAAACATTATGCTAGCCTATAACGCACCGGCGTAACTTCCAGTACATACTTTTTTCGTAAAAAAAGGACTGCTAAATGAATTAATTTCTATTCTATTAAAAGAAGTTTGCATCCAAAAACTTATAGATTTTGTCTTATTAATTTTAGTTACTAGGTACAATATCATTCAAACACAGATATCGAAGTATTAGAAAGTTCAAATATACTTATCGCCTTCATAATATTTCGTAATGTAGCATATTGGCGACATCTAGTACGAAGTATCGAAACGCAAATCCAGTAGTAGGGGGATCAATACTACACAAGAATCTTCCTGCGCAGATTCCAGCTTATAATATCATATGCAACTTCGTGAAAATAGCAGCTATTGTGTAACTAGGATGTTATAGTTTGAGATTTCGGATACAGATGTCGCTGTATGTACATAGTTTTGTAAAAGCTCTGTAATATTTAAATAAGAGTGATCTATATCACCAAATAAGTTTTACAATCTAACACAAATGCATTACAAAACTAGGTAACAAATTTCTTGATTTCCCATCTTTGTAAAGGTTTTTAAGACTTAGTTTATGTAAAATGGATGACTAATTTATGATTTTTAGAGTTACCTATTTTCTAAAATTAAAAAGTTAATAGATTTGATAGAATTTAAACGTTTATGCAAATAAAGTGTTTAATTTACTATACTAAAAGTTACTTATACACATAGATATGTTGTGATACGTTTACGTGATAGAAGAAAGATATTTTTGCTTCAAGTAAATACTTCTCTCTGTGTGTATTCTATATGAGAACCTTATATGATGATCGACTACATTTGGAGCGTTCACAGGGACTGCCAAAAGTGAAATGTGTAAACTGCAGCAAACGAAAATTTATTCTGTGTTTGTGGTTTGTGTTTTTGCAAGCACTCTTGTAATTTTTTAATGAATAATAAAATAAATGCTTGTACTATACTTATATCAAATATTGCATGTCTAATAAATACTTGAATTATTAAAGCTTTATAATTTGTTTATATCATATCAGTTCTTAGGTAACAACCTAGTCGCATTAGTGATTATTCAAAGAGTTATAATATGGTATAGAGTTAAATTTTGACGTGATACACAAAAACTAATATAATTTTCGGATTCAGCACACCCAAATTACTAAAAAAAGACATATATAATATAGATGTAAGGAAAAATTGCGCCGGACAGTATTACGTGTAGCATTAGTGCTACCATAAATGTTTTAATTACAAAATGCTGAATGAACTTTTAATAGTGCAAAGTAATACAAATAATGTATAATCGGCTATTAATTTAGAGACCTTTTACTACTAATTACGCTGCTGTTATATTACTATATATTTAACAGCGTTATTAAGTTATCAAAGACAAGTATATTACCATACACTTAGCGTGTAGAACATGAAACGGAACCTTTGTATATGTATATTCTATACTTATATAAAACAGTTTTATTCCTAAGAGCAACGTGAGAGGACGATGTATATATTACGTACATGTTACCTTCACCTAAAGAGGCTTAACTATGGTAACAGGGATTCGGAACTCCAAACTGGTAAGCATAGGGTTTAACATACAGCAAACACAAACAATTTTCGCTGAATATATACGTATACGCATATATAGTAAGAAGAAATAATACGAGCTTATTGTTTTTCTTCGCAGGATTTTTCTATTTCTTTATCTATTTTTGCTTTACACCCATCCCAAGCAGAATAAATAGGACAGCATAATTCTGTTCATTAGAATACTGTTAAAGTAGCGATTCTATTGCACGTCAATTTATGATCAAAATTATGACCTCCGCTTGTTCGGTAGTCATTTTCGTAGCTTTGAGAATGTGAGCCTTAGTTATTCACGAAACGTCAAGGACAGGAAACTTAGTGACACGGCGGAATCCAACAGTGACAGATGACCATGAAGGTTTGATAAAATATTTAATCTAGCATTTGTTCACATTTCGTTTCGAAACAGACGCACCTTTAATTTTTTTCTGACCAACCAGATTCTACGTATAACACATTGCACGAGAGAGTTTTTTAGTGAATAATCAGCATGAATGTGACCTTTCAATCAATAGAAATAAATATTAATAGACCGACTACCGCTTGCAAGTGATATGCATGAGTAATTCCTGGATTAAAAATATAATATTCATGATTAAATAGTATTTCGGTAATTTGAACAAAGCACTCGCAAATAGAGAATGAATAATATATGCAATTAGTTGTTGTATGATATTTGTATACACTACCGCTCAAAAGTGTTTAGGCACCCCTGGTTTCATGGATTATTCATATAGTATTATGTTTACAAAAAAAAAAACAGCAAATGTAGTTCAGTAAGATAAACACCCATTATATCGCATAAGGTTTACTTTCATTTACCTGCACTTGGTCGGATTACTATAAACTGTTCATTGCGGTGCAATTGCAATAACTATTAAGGACTTAACATTGTTTTTCGAAACGAATTTTAAGTTTCTAAGGAAATGTATTTTATATTTTATCTTCTTTGCAACCGTATGGGTTAGCATTATTACCTTATTTTCATTTAGAATATTACTTTATTTTCATTTTTATATTTATTTATTTTGCTCTCTTAGAATATATACAATTTTATTTTAATATGTATGTACATTACGCATTGTATATGTATGCAAGCCGGCCATTCCCATGACTCTAGCTCATTGGTTGAACGTTCCCAGAGCTATATTGATGCAGACGTGATGTATTTTGAATAAGAAATAAATAATTTGGGCGAAATAACTAGTTATTTCTGATGAATTGATGTAATAGTTTCATTTTCGGGCCCTTTCTTCCGAAGCGAACTTTTTGGACATATCCCGCATAATATAGTAAAAAAGTCTTATTTTTGAAATGAATACGTAGGCTTCCACGGCCAGACTTAGTAATAAACGGACTATTTCCGGAATTAGACCGTGTCATGATGAGATATATATAGAAATCAAATAAGAGTAATAGGAGAAAGAAATAAAAAGAAAAAGAGATAAAAAGAAGAAGAATGAAAAAAGGGGCGTGCGTGAAATAGAAAGAAAGGTGAAAAGAGTAAGAGAAGGAAAGAGAGACAGAAAAAAAAGGAGGGAAGGCGGAAATCGAGAGAAAAAAGAAAGAGAACAAAAGAGAATGGTGGTACCTCGACGTTTCGCCTCTGTCGTAGGAGGCTTCTTCAGGAAAAATAGGGAAAACCAAGGTGGCACGGTAACTCGACGTGTTCTCTTTCTTTTTTCTCTCGTTCTCCCCTCCCCTGTCTTTCATTCTTCTTCTTTTTATTTCTTTCTACTTACTTACTCTTATTCCATTTCTATATATATCTCATCATGACACGGTCCAATTCCGGCAGTAGTGCGTTTAGTCTTATTTTTGTTTATCCAATTTTATAAAAAAGGTTGAAAATTTAATATTTTATGAAAGTTGGCACACTCAGAGAAGTGTTCTCTTGCATCAAGAAGTTAGATTTTCTCGCAAAAATCTGTTTCTATTCAAGTAAATAGTTTTCCTTCGAGATTACAAAAAATTTTAATATAAGAAAATAATATCTTTGAAATTACACTTGCATCAAATAAATATTTTCTTGGGGTTAGAAAATCAAAAAATTGCAAGACAGAAAAATGCTTTTTCGAAGTAAATCTTTTAGTCTTAACTTAAGAAAATGTTAATGAAATTGTAGTTTAAATATAGGTTTAACACAGTAGTTATTGCGTCCCCTATTGGCTTAGTGGTTAAGTCTGGTGGAATACGAAAATCGAGAACAAGGTAATAAATCGAATTCGATCCTCGATACCGCCGACAGTTTCGCTAATAACAAAATATAGGAAATACGTCCAGCACAAATCATCGAACGTATGGATTAATCTGGCAAATTATATACTCTTCTTGGGCTATATCCCGAAGACTGGCCAAACGTCTGACATAAGAAGTAGATTAATTCACAAAAGATGAAGGAAAATAGTTCAAACAAAAATTAGTTAATAAATATTTTCAAATTTCCTGCAAGATTTTAGTGAATCAAGTTAACGAATTTCTTAAGCAAAGAAGGTGTATTGTTTCATTACAAATATATAATTTTCTTTAGTGGAGAAAAAAAATGCTCAGAAAATATTTCTATTGATTGGAAACTGTAATTCTATTGCAGATAACTGAACTAATGAAATTTTCTGGGTCACAGTGGAGTGTCTCTTGTCTCTTTCGGTTGCTATGCGAACGATGAGAATTTTTTGCATTTTCTGATTTCAGTTGAGACGCATAACAGACCAGTCAAGCAGCATTTGTACAAAGAAGAAAGGACAGTACGCTCACGCTCGAATTACCTTTCGGTAACTAGGTTACCATCCTCGATAGATGTGTACTTATTTATACATTCAATCTAAGGCTATATACAGGATATCTCAGGTTTATTTCTCTTGGAATATAATGGAACAATCTTTTTCAGTTGTGTCGCCGATAAAAGTTTTCAACTACTAGTTTCACAAGAATAAAATTCTCGATGTATTCTCTAATCTCAACTAATTACTAAAAAAGGTCCTTTCAGTTAGGAATATCCTTGATTCCCTGCTTTAAACAATATCAAAGATTTCGCCGGAACATAGCGGAAACGCTTATACTCCATTCACGTTAAGAATGCAGACTTGGAATAGATAGGCCTTAAAATACGGGTTTGCCATTGGCTAATGGGCGAGGCATATTCACACGAGAGAAATTCATGTAATTTCTTCATATGACATTTCTGTCAGTTGTCAGATTTGCTTACAATTTTTGTGTAATTGTTTCCTGCAGTTTTTCATTGTACTTTTTACCTATAAACAAGTTGTGGCAAAAATAATTCTTTTCAGAGTTCTTTTATCTCATCATTTCATAATTCAAGGTACTACACAATCGATTATATAAACAAAATAATTTCTACTTTACTATTACGATTATAGCTTTGGTTTGGTATGGCTGAAGAAGCAGTAGTAGATGTAGTTGCAGGACCAACGAAGAACCCTCAAGCAAGCATATTGGCAGTAGACAGAAGCTAAATTGAAGATATGGTTGAAGAATTTATTATAACTACAGATGCAGGTTCATCGACAGATACATCAGATTCTCATTTTGCCTAATAAATTAATAAAGTATATATACACTTAGAATACTCCGATTGATCATTTATATTTATATGGAATGCATGAATTCCATACATTTAGTTAAGGTATCTTATACAATGTAGTAATTTTAAGAGAACATGAATACAACTTTGTTGTATCAAACATATTATCGAAGAAGAGAGTATGATGTATTATATTATATTCGAAGAATTATCGTCGTCAGACCACCATTATCAGAATGTGATTCAAATATCTGTTAATATCATTTGCATAATAAATTGAAATTATTTATTTACCTTTTTCACTCTACCCTTTGATTTATAAATCAAATTCATATGTTTATTTCATTTGTTATTCGCGCTACCTACTGCATTCTTAACGTGAATGAAGTATAGTTGAAAATATTTCAGAAACAGCTAAATTTGGATGTAGATACTTCTGCATAAACTCATCTTTAATTTAGTTGTAAAAATCAAATATTCTTGAATAAATAGAGTGTGAAAAAGATACATGGTCCTGATATGGTCTACTATTACGTTCCTACCACGTGTATGCATAAGTTTTTTTCCGGCTTGTTGCTAAAGAGAAACACATAATTTTCAAGGGAAATTATTTTTTTTTTATTTAAAGCATTGGCCATCCGCTTCTACCAATTTCACTCATGCTTGTCTCTTGCAACAAACCATTTGTCGATACCTGGGCTTTGCGCTGTAGTGAAAGCTTCGAAATTTTCTTTAAAAAATTCTATCTTGAATGACGTTATAATATCTTATTCTCAATCTGCCCCGAAGTCAAAAACAAATCATCAATTTGAGTTCTAATAAAAACCATGTCATTGTCAATAAGATTTTTGACTTTCTATATGAGTTACCAGAAACGGATACACAAGTGATGTAATCCAATTCTAACATAATTAATGACGGACATAGCTGATATGCGTTCTGAAAATCCGGTTATGAATACACGTTCTTCACCGGTTCCTGTTTCGGATATTATCAGCTATTCTAGGGCTCAGAGAAAGGAACTATAGGAGGCTACTGACTGACATGAGTTTACCCAGAAATCTAAAACACATTAAGCGTTACCCCATCCTGATTTACCCTCCCACATTGATTACATCCACAAGTACACTGTTAATAGATACTTGAGCTCGATTCTTCTCTTTTGACGTTTGTATTTTAGATCTTCTACGTGGCTAAATGATTATTTATATTATTTATAAGACCAGGAAAAAAAAAATAAATTATAGGCTCCTGAATCCTTCCGCACTGTAATTTATACGCATTTGTGATTGTCCCCTTTCGTCCTCATCATCGAAATCGATATAGTTTAAATATTTTTATATATAGCCCAACGATTTATTTTAAAAGCAATTCTGAAATAATTCAAGAACTTGTTACTGTATTCGGATAAGCAAGATTGTTCTTACGTCCTTATTTTATCGGCACTATACCAAATAGCTCTAATTCTGTCTTAAATAGAATGCGGAACTTCGTATTCCGTTTCCCCTGCGGTTGCAGCACTCAGCAGCTGTGACCGTACAGAAAACAAATAAATTTTGGTGTTAATCCAGATACCTGGTGTATGGAGAAGTTTTTTTTCCGTTTTTCTTTTCGATAAAATTTTCAAGGGAAATTATTTTTTTTTAATTCAAAATATTGGCCACCGGGTAATTTATGGATACCATTCCGGAGGTATCCCCTGCCTTCTCGCACTTTTTCCAACTTCCTCGAAATTGCTGAAGTGCCGCTTTGCGAGCGCGTGCCCCATTGATGCGAAGAAGTGATAGTCAGATGGCGCCTGGACTGGGGAGTACGGTGGACGCGGAAGCATGTCCCATCCAAGCGATTTCAAGATGTCTTTCACTAGTTCTGCATTGCCATGTAACAAAATCACTTTGCCATGTGTTCTGGTCTATTCCGGCCGTCTTTCCATTAACGCGTGGTTCATATTAATCATTTGTCGGCGATGGCGTTGTATATTAACGATTTCGTCGGGTTGTAAGAGTTCATAATACACAATATAGCTCTGGGCCCACCAGACGCGGGGAATGGTCCCCTTGCCGAAGCGATTTGGTTTTGCTGTTGACCTCGGTGTGATACGCGTCACAATTCGACACAAAAATACGTTTCGTGGCGTTGAAGGAGTATTTCACAGGTGACTTCGCAATTTTTCTATTTGACGTTTCTTGTGACGCATGCTTCTACTGATTGCAGTTGAGTTTGAGTTGGGCTATCATCCAATGACTCCTTCGATTGCTCGTCTTCGCACTTTTGTGGTCAACCCAAGCGCTAACTGTCTTTCACAGTGAAATTACAACTTTTAAATTATCGAAACCGTCTCTCACGTGTTCTAATCGATGGAGCGCGTTCACCATATGTTTCTACCAGCAAACGATGACTTTCAACAGCCTTCTTCTTTTGATTAAACAAGAAAAGTAGTGAGTGTCGCAAATGTCCTTTTTCAGACACAAAATTCGACACGATCACTGAAGAATAAAGCAAAGACGCTTTGGTTCGGTTTTTGTCGGACTCAACTTGCGTGTGTTTCTAATTTAAATGTCAGACGAACAAGATGACGTAGGTGTCAAATTAATACCGAAAAAAAGAACTTATACATATACCCGGTAAGGTTTTCATAGTAGGAGCTCTTTATATTACCAACAACAAAAACCGTATCGAAAAAATTATATAACGATGTTCCACCCTGTATAGCCCAAGTTTCGTAGAAATTAACTTCCCTTATTACTTAGATAATGAATTAGGTCGACAACTACCCGCCGGTGGAGTATAAGATTTCGCTAAATTAAAGCAATATCGCCCAGTAATTAAGTATGTGTCCGCTTTCCGGGGAGAATACTGTTTCGCAGGGTGATTGAGAGGCTCGAGGAAAAATAACAGATTACTCTGATTACTTTGGTTAGGCGTTTTCCCGTCTAATAAATTACTACTCTTTTCTCCGAGTTCGCTTTAATATTTTTGTTATTGTTTAGAATTGAGGTCGTAAACAAAGGCAGAGCGAAATGAATTGGTATACGGCTTATTTTTGCCGTGGTAAAGTAGGTATGCCATTGTTTATCACTGTGCGGTATTAAAGTATTAGTTTTCACAATTGTTTTTACGATGTAGACCTTACTCATAATTTAGTCTGTATGGTTCTGAATGGATGTATCAAGTTAACTTAGTTATGAAATGGAAATTTGGAGCTACTCTTAATTTGCATAAATATCTATTACACAAATGAACTTGGTTCTTATTTTTTTTTGCAAAATAAGGTCATTCGGTATATTTTCTTTGTGCAAGGGATAACATTACAGACAAATAAACTACAACCGACAACGCATATAAAAAACATACTGTCGGCAAATCCAAACAAAAACAGAATGGAAAATGTGGTTATGGAGCTTTGTTAAATGTCCATATATACGTTCAGATTTACATAGGTACTCTTGCCATGCAAGGTGAGCTCGGTAGTTTCTGTTATATCTCTATTTTAGATAGTTTTTAATATTTTAGCTAGAAATTTATCATTAATAATAACTAAATTAATAAATATATTTCTTTTCTTCACATTTTTGCCTGTTCAAAGGTTCATGACGACATTCAAAACAACTGCTACCCCCTAGATTTTTTAAGATGCCCATGAACAATTTAGTGTTACACTTGGTCTACTGTGCGCATTTTATGGTTCATTAATTCGGAAATTGTCTGCACAAAGAACCAATAACGGAAGCTTCTTTAGAAATACAAAGAAAGTCAAGACTCCTTTCTCTCAATAACAAACCATAACGTTCGTTTAGTTTCGAGCTACACCTGTGGAATTTACTGCTAAACGACAGTACATCAATCTATGTTCTTAACAAGTATACTACCGTATGATCGATCAAACTTACCCTTTAGTAAGCCACGAAGTTTTCCTTCTTTAAATTCAAGTTGGTAGAATAACTTCAATAACGTGTAAATAGACTTATTGAAGTGTAGGTGGATTAGCGCCAGATTAGGTTTTGAAGTTTTGACAAAAACACACAAATGTTTCAGTTGGAAAAATAAAAAGATTATACTAAAGAATAGTTACATTAAATGTTCAGAGTGAGCTCCTTCATTCTCTATACATAAAGCCAATATTCGTTGCATGTTATTGAAGGCATTCCTTAAATTATGTGGTGTAGCTTCCTCGCAGATATTTCGTGTAGCTTCAGTATGTTCGTCAATTGTATAAGGACGATTTGTAAATGTTCTATTTTTTAGGTGTGGATACGTGAAAAAAAACATAATTGTAAAATTGGGAGGATTCCTACAAGAACTTCATCGTTTCCCTTGTCGTATTAGTTGTCATAATTGGTTGAAAATGGTTGTAATGAGTTATTCCGATATCGAACTTATAAGAATATTGGATCAATAGTTCGTCTACGAGCAAGTCCCTAGTTTCTTGAGAATGCAAGGGTATGCCAATAATTTCATATGGATTTTCACTATAAGCAAATGCTCATTGTTTGTTTATTTATATATCCTGATAAGTGACACCGTGCTTCATGCGGGTAGAGGAATTTGTCAAGAACAACATCGTCATTCATCGTACCTAAAGACCATTGACAATAATTAAGCCGGGCTGCTTGATCACTAAATAAAAGCTGCTGCATCCGATGAAATTTGTATGGAATCCTTTGTAAGGAATGCCTGGTATGTCCTACATGGATGTTGCGCTTACTGTGAAAGTTCGCGAGTAGATTTCTTAGGTGATTGAATTATTCGTTCCTAAACATCTGCTATATTCTTAGCTGTCCGTTTTGATGGTCTACCACTACCTGGTTTTTGAGACAAAGACCCTGTTTCACGAAATGTTGCCACTGATTATTGAATAACTTGCTGCAATCTGTCATATGTTACTGGAAAGTTTGGAAAATCTGCCCGAAATTCTTCTATGTATGGTTGGAAAGAGTACGACCACTCTCCGTTTTATAATTTTATACTATTTCTGAAGTATCATTTGATATTGAAAGCTTTGTAATCTATCGTAAACATTTTCATGCCAACATAACACACACAGTACACTTGACAAATGTATTTTATTTTGTCAGTGAAAATTCACTATTCACTACCAATAAAATATTTTGAAGAAATAATTTCATGGCTTGCATAACTGCGAGTGTATCTTGACACTTAACCTGTCGGAATTATACCCAAAAATAGCTGCGAGATACATTTTCAAATTCCATGGCACACTTTTATCAATATAGTATTTGCTATCTCAGTAGTTCTGTTTAACACAACATTAAAAACAAATAGTCAAGGTAATGCGTAAACAGTATGTGCGCATATACGCACCTAAAACACGATACGTTCCTATATTTGAGTGCATAAGGTATAAGGAGAGGAAAAATACTGTAGTAGTATATTTAAAGCAGGCAATGCGATAATCAAAACGAGCAATGATATGGAATAATAACATTTCTAAAGTAATGGGTCTTAAATATGGTATTTCCCAGGATTTGGTATTAGAACTTTTGATATTTGTCGACACTATTTATAGGTATATGTATCTCTTCGAAAAATGTAAACGGTCTCTGTCGAGGGACAGCCCGTTTACCATAAACACTGTCTTCGGACTTTTGTAAATCTTACCAAAATCGTTAGATTGTGAAGCAGCAATATATTTCTTATAGAAACCGGTGCCGTAGAATTCAAATATGATGCTAGAATTGCTCTATGATACTCGGGGACTGAATTATATACAGTGGAAGAGGTAGAAATGCGATGGTATGGTCACACCTCTTTCATTTCTCTATCGCAACATTTCTGACGTCAAATTTAGCTTCTACCTGGCCGATTCCTATAGGAAACTTATTTCTGCAGCGATCCCACGACCTACAAAGATCATGCATTTACCGTCCTTACTCGAAATATTTAAACGGTCTCTGTCGAGGGGCAGCCCGTTTACCATAAACACTGTCTTCGGACTTTTGCTGAATCTCACTCGCGACTTGGTGAACCGCAATCTGGTGACAAAGATTGCCCTAGACGAAGTCTTTACCAGGTTTGTTGTTTTAAAAAAAGACTTTTGTATGTTCTTTCCGTTTAAAGGAAACTACCAACGTTGCATCTTGCCAGATCTAAAACTATATACTTTCTTGATTCAATTCCATTATGAGGTAAGACATATTGTTTTAACGCATATCGTATGAGGTATTAAAGGCTAAACAGAAGCAGTTAAATATTGTGCTGTT
This sequence comes from Trypoxylus dichotomus, assembly GCA_023509865.1. Taxonomy (NCBI): domain Eukaryota; kingdom Metazoa; phylum Arthropoda; class Insecta; order Coleoptera; family Scarabaeidae; genus Trypoxylus; species Trypoxylus dichotomus. The sequence continues at coordinate 47,141,582 of CM042081.1, forward strand.
CCCAAGCGGTGGATATCAGTGTTAAAATAAGGATGCATTTCACGTGTTCTATCTTGTAAATTTTCTTTACAATTGCCTTTTAAACTTCTAAACATAAAAAGTTACAAGAAAGCAAATATAACAATGTAAGACAAAAGTAATTAAAAAGTTGTTGCATATAGAGCGGACTAAGTTCCCTCGAAAGTTTTTTATCGTCTGCAAATTCGTCGAATTTACCGCTTCCATATCACTAAACTTTATTTTGAATAGAAATGCGTGATTTCAGAGAACGCTATACCCAGCCGTCCTACATCGAAGCTCGTAATTTCGCTAGTATTTTGTGCGACACGTCGAAGCAATAACCGATATGCCTGTGTATTCACAACTCATGACAAGTAAGAATATTTGAACTGTAAACATTATTTATGATGTCACGTGCGAATTGCAAATGTAGGAAGTTGTGTTTAGTTTCGAAAGAGGAATGTACCTAATAAGATTGTTACAATATTTATTGTTGTTACCTTGTTACCTTCATCCTGTACATTTACTTACAAAGGAAAGGTTCCAGGGTGTCAAATTCAGATTTTAATGAAACTTGGTAGGTAGGTAGTGTGTTTACACTTGATTTTTTTTTATTTTTTGTTTCAATTTTTTCGTTTTAATTTTTGAACGGAAATAGATAGAACAAAAATTTAAACGCAAATATTGTACCTTGTCGAAAGGTCCTTCAGGACACGTGAATGTGGTATATACTGGGTGTTGCATTTAAGCGCCATCCTCTTATGCTAGAGGTGATTATAGTAGTGTTTAACATCCTTTAGTGATTTTAAAGCATTTTCAATCATACAAGGTGTTCCAAACATGATATTAATATAAGAACTTAAAACTTATGATACGTACTGCTTATAGTTAAGGTGGTTCAATTTGCTTCGCATTAATTAAGTTAAACTGACTAATTAAATTTAACTGAAGCACATAACTGCATTCGGCAATTGATATAGTATCAGATGCACCTGTGGTTAGTCTAACTGGGTATAAGTAAAATAAAACAAAATAGGTATAAGTAAAATCCAACAAAATTAACATGTATTGCCATGTATAATTGTTTATTATCGTAAATATTCAAGAATATCATATTTCTTTAAAAATAAATATTTATAAACCACATCCTATTACTTCAAAATTCATAATTGAGGTATTATTGTCTCTTAATACCAATTTTATGGATATACATATTTTGGTATTGGCGGTATTTGTTCTAGTCTAGATATTTTGCTAATATACCGTAAAATTGTTTTTTTGTTAAGTTATAGAAAAACAAATATAACGCTCTGGTTTTATAATACAATATTTATATACCTACTCGACGAATTCAAAAACAAACAGAAGCCATATATAAAGGCGGTGTTACGTTCTCCTGGTTTGAAGAACAACGCCGCTGTAGCCTGCTCGTAATTTCCTAAATTACTTGACCAATACTTACTTGTAGAGTATGTTCGCTTATTTACTAGAGGAGAGGTTGTACAGTGAAACTCAATGCGCATGCGCAAAAAAATATATTTAAAAATGAAATGGTTACACGGTTTCCACTCTTGCCTATGTACATGTACGATGTACGTAAGATATATAGATTTGCAATAATTGCAGTTATTCGAGCTCTCTTATACATGTAATGTACATTAGCATTTGTATATGTATTTTCATTGGTAGCAACATAAAGTAATGCCTCACCATGTACGTTGCAACGCTATGTCTTAATTATGTTTAAAAGGTTAAACTCTTATATGATTCCGCTGAAGCTTTGTAAGAGGCATGTACTAATGCCTCTATCTGTTTGAATGAACCACTACATTTTTATATTGGAGCCAACACTATTTATTTATTAAATTTATAAGCGCACCTCGGTGCTATGCTTATTTATATGTCCTTTTCCGGGAGCCTAATATGCTTTCCTTGTTTTAAATTTGCCTAAGGGACTTGGCCCTGTATTATTGGCATGTATTTGTACTTGACCAAATACGTTTGTTATATTCACATTTATAGGGGAACCCACCCTATCTCTTAGAGCTTGAACGCCTGGTCGAGGGCGACAGTAGCGATAATAGCCGATCTCAATACAAAAGTAATGTCACAGCTACCCAGGCGTTCTCGTTTGAAATATTACGCTATGTGCAATCTTTAGCTCTATACTACTGCGCCCCAAAGAAGGGAAAAATCCAGTAACCAGCAAATGTGCGAACTGCGCACCGACAAGTAAAACGGAGCGATGATGCCGACATTACATAAGAAAACTGGTCCGTGACACTCGTCCGCTACGACGAGCAACTAAATGAAAAATTTCTAAGTCCCGATACGACAAGGACCGAACAAACGTACAAAAGACAACGGGCGCTGCGGCCGCAACGACCGTCAGCAAGAAGCGGAGTGATCGTACTTGTAGAGGAGGTCTATACATGCGCGCCGACAATCTCACCAAAATAATTTCCGACACAAACTTAACTGAAGACTAAAAATATGTATAGACGACAATGGACACAGTAGCCTCGACGTACGATGATAGAAAATCGAGAATTTATACTTATTAAAAAAATCTATACATGTGGTCCGACGACGTTACCAAATGACTCCCGCCAGAAATAAATGTATAGACAACGTCCTCGACGATTCCCGCCAAAACTAGAAAAACTTAGAAATCTCTAATAATCTTACGACGACGTTACTGTACACGTTACGACGAGGCACGAAAGGTGACCGAGAGTGCACGATCGCTAATACCTCGACCGTCGCGCGGGAGACGACTGCCTATGCTTGTGTACCTTAAATTTCAAGAAAACTCCCATTAAATATCCGACGACGTTGCAGTGAATGATTTCTAATTAGGCAGTTTTAGCTAGCGTAATGCGAATGGCTGACTTGCATACATATACAATGCGTAATGTACATACATATTAAAATAAAATTGGATATAAGAGAGCAAAATAAACAAATATAAAAATGAAAACAAAGTAATATTCTAAATCAAAATAATAATGGTAACCCATACGGTTGCAAAGAAGATAAAATACATAGTAGTAAAAGACTTACAAAACACAAAAAACAATGTTAAGTCCTTAACAGGCGGTGTTACAACCGCACATAACAGTGGTATAATATATAATATAATAATATCTGTACCTTTTAAACTTATGTCTCCAGTACTGATAGTACTAAAGTATGCTGGTTGCAAGTTTAGGCCACAAGTACAACAAACCCGATCTGCAAACGTTGTTATGCAATTCCGATCTTCAGCTAAATTAACCAGAAAACCCAAGTATTAAAATAAATTGTATCTTCATTATTCTTAATACTAAAGATTTGTAATGACGTGGATCCCGTGTTTATATTTGTATGAATTATGAACATTATGGTATAATAGCTTATGTAATTTGATTAGTTATAAAAATAATTGATAGAAGACATGTATGCAATATATAGATGGTTTTGGTGTTAGTAGCATGAGATATATCTTGCCCTACACCCTGTATAATTGTAAATGCTCTAAAATAATTCTTCTCTTCCATTTTACTATGATCAGTTCTAGAGTAAGACGGAGGCCCTTAAACGTAACAACAGTTATGTGTCCTGAAAGGCCTCTTGAGAACGTTTGCAAATTTCATTAAGATTTGAATTTAACACCCAGGACCTTTTCCTTGCTAGTTCTCAATACTTCATTCAGTCGTCTTAGAAATACAGGGGAACGGGAAATTTTGAAATAACGTCATTTCCACGAATAAATTTATAAAAGTAGTAATTTATTAACGAAAGTGCATGTATGCAGCATGCCATTTATGTTTTTACAATCAAAATGTCCAAAAGTGTCTCTTTACTTTTTAAAGATGACATTGGGTCCTCCTCCCATTCGGCGTTCACACTCTAACAGCCTGTTATGAAAACTCTGGAATGCGCGGTGTAGTAAATCTTGGGGAATGGCAGTGATTTCTTGTTGAATGTTCTCCTTCAGTTCATGGATTGTCGCAGGTCGTGTACAGTACACCTTGCCTTTAAGATACTCCCACAGGAAGAAGTCGCACACACTAAGAGCAGGGGATCTCGCAGGCCATTCAATGTCACCGTTACGTGAAATAATGCGTCCTCCAAACAATTGACGAACTGCTGCCATCGAATGTCGAGCAGTGTGTGACGTGGCTCCGTCCTGCTGAAACCACATGTTTTCCGTGTTAAGATTAAGCTCGTACAGTCTCGGTGTAAAGAATGTTTGAAGCATTCCAACATATCGAGCGGATGTCACTGTCGCTGCACTACCATCCTCACGTGCATAAAAATAAGGGCCGATAACACCATGACATGATACAGCCTTGTCGCTATGTAGTGGTCGCTGGTGTAACTCACAAGGATTGTCCTGGGCCCAATAATGAAAATTCTGTTTGTTTACGAAACCGTTCAGGTAGAAATGGGCTTCGTCTGATATTCATATGTTACCAACGAAATTCGCGTCGTCGTTAATTTTAGCCAATATCTGCCTACTAAACTTCATACGTGACGCTGGGACGCGTAGATGCATGCTGTCGAACGGAGCGGCGACGACTTCACCTGGAGCTTTCTTTTTGAAGGCAGATCCTGTTTCTTCAAAATTACGCACCCACGTTGTAATCGCATGCGCAGATGGGACACCTCCATGACGTCCAAGCTGGTAATGCTCTCGAAATATTCTCTGCGCGGCAGTCAGTCGCACTATCACCATTTTTATAAAACGCTCTCATAGCTACTGCACGTTCCGCACCAGTCCAACGATCCATGATTACTAAATGGCAATGCGTTCACAACAATTGTGCGACGTTACGAACAACTGCCGGCTCTACAGTACTGACAACTGTAACGTTCAAAATTTACCGTTCCCCTACGCCACCCTGTATAAATTTAAAATGATATTTTAAAATATTTGGATGTTTTGAATGATAGGCGCGCAAACTATTATACCTTGAAAGCTTCCCAAAGGCTTTAGAGTATCTGCAATTCGGAATATTTACCCTCCAATATTTATCTACGTGTTTTAAGTTTCGTCGAAAGTACCTGTGCGAATAATAGCTTCGTTTGTTAGATCTATCCTCTCGATCTAAATAAGGAAACTTTTCCCCTCGGCGCATCGATTTTTATGAGCTATTGTTATTATAACGTCGCCCGGTGGTTTTCTTCGAAATCGACAGACGGCCGTGGCGTTTCGAACGAACATGCAATGCTCTATAATAATAGGTGGTGGTTACCTTATTATAATGCATAAGAATACATCATTAGGGAAGGAAAAAATTAGTAACCGTGTTTGTGTAGCGAAACTCTAATTTCTAACATCGTCGGATATGTTGGGATCCCGGGAAAACAACGTTATAATTTCAGCGCCGGTCTGGGGCTGATATGGCGGCAGCGCCGGTCGCTGAAATTATACCGCGATATCGTGTACTTTACGCAAATATGCTAAAAATATACCGTGGTGTGTTTATCGGGTTGAAAACAAAAAAAAAGTCAATTGCTTATTAATGGCCACGTAGAATGAGGAAAGTCGACCCTACGGGTTGCTCTGTTATTTCGCGAAATTAATTTCAAGAAAAAATTTGAATAATTTCGTTGGCAATCGTATATACCTACCAAGTTTTCTTCTATTTTCCTTCGGTCTAACAAGACGAAGTCACGATCTGTCAATGTTCAGTTTGAATAATGCCGCAAACGGTACCATACAGCACTTTAGTTACATGCAGTTACGTCTTTTACTGAAGTAAGTGTCACAAAATGCAAATATTGGCGGTTCCTCATAAAAGGTAATCTAAATAATTAAATTCACAAGAGTGTGTGCATATCACTTACACCCCAAATTAGAGAAACGCATTTGTGTGTTTTACAAACGAATTAATTACAGAGCAAACCTTTGTGGTAACTTTATATTGTTTTGGCCCATAAGGAACGCATTGTATGCTGTTGTATTTGTGTCCAAAAAATATATCTAGAGATATGTTTACAGAGAGAAGATTCATTGGTGTTGATTGTTTGCAGATGTATCTTTCTATATTATTTATAATTAGATTTATTAAAGGAACCTTGTGCTACTTATTTTATTTCTCTTTTTGTACTTATACACACTTTGTACAATTATTACTATTATTACATTTTACATTTGTTTATATCTCTAGGGCAATAAAGATTATTACTATAGTTACTTTTTGTTGTAACGATTATGCTGAATGTCGAAACACTATAACTGCCTCCTTAATCACAACGCTTCACTAATAACCAGGAGTGCGTTCCGACAGCTAAGCTATCATTTTCAGCAGTAATACTGAACTTATTATTAAAGTTATTGTCGACTGACTATGGTTATATTCTTCTATATGTCATCGAAGGTTGGCGATCACCGCATCAAAGATCTCTCGATCTGCGGTGTGATGTCTGTTGTCTAGAGGATTTTCAGGAATTCTTCCGTAAGCCCGCATTTCAAATACTTTGATACGGTTCATACTAAAGGTTTTTAGAGTTGACCAGAGGTAACATTTTGCACATCCTAGACGTAGATCGACATTTAGTTGTTGGTTAGTCAATATATTCCTAAGCTTAAGGAAATTTTTCTTTGTCTGCTCCATCCCAGATTTTATTTCAACATCTTGATTCAGCTTCAAGTCAACCCAACAGCCCAGGTACTTGAAACGATCAACCCTGTTCAATATTACCCCGTGAACAATAGCATGGGCACTAGAACGTTTAAACTGCGCGACGATATCATTTTTGTTTTGCCGATGTTTATGGCCACGTTAAATTTTTTGCGTGTTACATTTAAACTGTTTATTATATTTTGTAATCCTATATAACTATCAGCAACTAATACTGTATCATCTGCATGGCGAATAGTTGATATGTTAACTTATTTGTATTATAACAAATAAGTGTTTGGAGTATATATTGAAAGGAGTAGGGGTAATACCCATCCTTGTCTGACACCCTAACAAATGTTAGTTTTGTTCGATGTTTAGCTCCATAAGTTCAGGCTAATAATAACTCTGTAGTCATTACATCTTCTTGCACTATGCTTCTTAGGTAGTGGTACAAAAATGGATTCGAGCCAATATTGGGGAATGTCACCTGCCTTATATATACACATATATATGTTGTTAAATGCAGGTAACATCAGATCTACAGTTTGATCATCTCTAAATTTGAATGAAGCTGAGCCAAACGCTCTTTGTATCTAATTGTAACAGATACTTTTGTCTGTCCAATGTATACTCGATCACAAGCTTGATATATTTTGTAAATTTCTGGTTTTTCCATGTTATCTATTTGGTCTTTACGGCATTGTAGTAAGTTTTAGAGGTTAGTGCTTGTCGAAAAAACAATTTTGCGATAAACTTTAGAAAAGATTTCTTGAAGACCTTTCGTATAACATGGATAAAATGATTAATAATTTATTACCATTGTTAGTACTTTCACGTGTATTTATATCTCTAATTCTTATTCTATTCTTATACTTCCTAGTAGTATTATACGGAGTGTTCATGAAATAAAAAAAGAGGTATGGAAAATGGAAGGATATAATTTTATTAGACGTAAATACAAGATATTCTGGGAAAATTCATTCGCAGACAGAAATATTCGTACGTAAGCATCTTATTGAACTTCTAGCATGCTGTTTGAAAGCCTTCTAGTAAGCTAACGCTAACCTATTCTTACTCTTAACGTCGTACTTTAATAAGAACAACTCATCGTATTTTAATAATAATAATAATAATATTAATAGTAATAATGATAATAATAAAAATAATAATAATAATAATAATAATAATAATATTAATAGTAATAATAATAATAACAATAATAATAGTAATAATAATCCATTACAGACGAGTGCCTACAGGAACAATAGCCTGACCCACAGCGTAATGAAAACTGTAGAGTCTATGACATCTAGAGTAGCTTACAACAGCACACTTATCCAGATTCAAATGAATTCCATTCTCTGTACACCATCTAACAATAGTGTCCAGACTGTTCTGGAGAAACAGAAAATCTGCCGGGGAGGTTATGGTATTGTAGATCTTAAGATCATCCGGGTAAGCCAGTACATTGCAGACCAGCCGCTGTAGGAGATCATCCAAATAAATCTTAAGCAAAAGGGGACCCAAATTGGATCCCTGGCGCACACCAGAGGAAGCAGAAAATGTTAAGGATGTATATCCATTGTAGTGAGCATAGCATGAACGATCAGTTAAATACGAGCGGATCAATTGTGTTACACTTGGCGGAAAACCAAAACTACTCAGCTTAGATACCATAAGGGAATGATTGATAGTGTCAAATACTTTACTAAAATCGGTGTATAATACATCTACTTGTTGACGTCGTTCCATGGATTCGGGAATATGCTGTGCTAACTCAGCAAGGTTGGTTGCAGTAGACCTTCCTGGAATGAAACCATGTTGTCGCGAAGAGAAGTAAGGCTTGACACTAACGTTAATTCTGTGGAAGTGTGAACGATTACCTTTCTTAAACACGGGTGTAATTCTGCTAATTTTCCAAGCGCCAGGAAAGGTAGAAGAACTTACAGCCAAGTTAAATATTCTAGCTAGAGGTTCACGTGCAAAAAATGCGGGGAGGCCGTCATGACCAGCAGTAAAATTAGATCTTTATAATATGTATTTTAAAGAATATAGTAGTTTAAGCCACTCTTTTTCATAATACGATGTATCCAAAGAACAATAAATCATTCGTTTACTAATTCAAAACATCAACGACACGAATAATCTTTCCGATTACTCTATATCAGATCAAATATTCCACGAAAAATAACGCGATTTACAATTCCATTCCATTTGTTTCAATAATCGTAAGCAAAAATTCTACGCCGGAATTTTTAAACCTATCTCGCTCGAGCATTAAATGAAATGTTTTATTCTCCGCCTAACGCGATTTATCCGTCTCAACGTCGAAGCGGCGGGTCAAAAGCCGTATTTGCTTTTCTACATTACTGTACAGAACATACGTTACGGAGTGAAGAAATATGCCGACTCAGAACGTACGGCAACCGTCACAACAATAACGCCCGCAATCAAATCTTAGAATTTGCCGGAACAAACAACGGCGTACGAGTAGCAATGTGCGGGAGTAAAATGGGAATAGGAGAAACCAATAAAGTAAATAGAAAATGCCGCGGTTGATCCGACAAAAGCGCCCAACGGAAACGCCCTTTAGACGATGAGAGTGCTTTCGGTGGGGGAACATTGCGTGTATACACTATTGGCCATAAGGATAATCGCAACCAATAAGGTAATCGTTAGTAAGGCTGCGGAAACCAGTGCTTTCGCATTAGCGTGCGGCTCGGTTACTATCAATATTAAAAATAGTGAATATATATATATTTTAGTTTGATTGTGATGTTTTGTTGAGTGACGAAAAAAATTATTGTACTATTGTGTTATTAGTAATGGCATAATACACAGTAACGGAATTTTTCAAATAAACAAGCAACAACTACTAATTTCGCCAACATTATTATTATTAGGGTAATCTCTTTTAAGAGTCATCTAGTATACATAGTAGGTTACAATACGAAATGAAGATTAGTAATTGTTTTGGTTTATATGAAAGTCAATCCGGAAGAAAACTGAAACTATGGAGGAACTAGAACACCGTGCTGTGATAAAGTTCCTTACGAAGCAAGGAAAGATCGCTCAAATCATATTGAATGAAATGGAAACCGTTTATGGGGAATAGTGCCCTAGTAAATCAATGATTTATAAATGGCATGGTCTTTTCAAACATGCTCGGGAGTCGATTGCAGACGACCCCCGTTCAGGACGGCCAGTCGAGGCCACCACATCAGACATCGTCGAAAAAGTGCAAACATTTCTACTGCAAGATGCCCGTTTGAAGAAAGAACAATTATCTGCATTAGTTGGAGTATCAGATTACCACCATTTTGCGTATCCTACATGACCACCTGGGTATGACAAGAGTCAGTGCAAGATGGGTACCGAGAATGCTCACGCCGCTGCAGAAACAGCAGCGCGTCTGTGCGTCTAAACAATTTTTGGAGCTGTATGGAGACAAACCTGCACAGATTTTGGAGCGGATTGTTACCGGAGATGAAACATGGGTTCATCACTTTGAGCCTGAGTCCAAACATGAGTCCATGCAATGGCATAAAAAGGGGACCCCACCGCCAAAGAAATTCAAAGTGTCAGAATCGGCTGGAAAGTTGATGGCTACTGTTTTTTGGAATTGTGACAGGATATTATGGATTGATTACAAAGAAGCATAACCGGAGAATATTACGCAGCGATATTACAAAAAATAAAGGAGGCCATCAAGGAAAAACGTCGGGGAAAATTGACCAAGGGTGTGCGCCAGTTCACAAGAGCAAAGTTGTAATGGCTGCTCTGCACAACCATGGCTTTCGATCAATAGTCCATCCACCGTACAGTCCCGACCTGAAATCTAGTGATTTTTATTTGTTCCCCAATTTAAAAGAAGATTTACGTGGAAGAAAGTTTTCCGACGACAATGAGGTAAAGGAGGCAATTTTGGCCCATTTTGAGGCGAAAGATAAAAAATATTTTTATAATGGTTTAGAAAAATTAATTCATAGATCTATTAAATGTATTGTGCTTAAGGGTGATTATATTGAAAAGGAAAAATAGATTTATTCTTTTATTTTATTTAAAACCCTTTCATTCCACGAACTTCTGGACCTCCCCTCGTATATGGGTCAGGGACGGAGTAAAGAGATCAGTCCTTATACAATCGAGGTACTCATGTAAACCGAAAGAGATAGATGAAATTACTATACATCTACAACTAACCTACCTAAAAGGGACCCACCCTTATATTTGCCTCGAAAATTGATATTTGTTTTATCTGCTTGGTAATTAAGTATAAAAATTTAAAATTTGGACCATCCTGTCGTAATAGAAGCTCCTATAGCTTTCTTTCAGTGCACTATTTACTCCAGTTCATTCCAGAATTTAGGGTAAACCAGAAATACTTAATTCCGTCTAATTTTTGCAATCGAACTGTTCCGATAAGACCCACGGACGTCAATATACACGGATGACCTCACGCAACTCGCGGGCGAATTATACCGAACCGGAATTAGCGGCTATTTTCTCGATATTCCACTTCCCTCTTCGTCGACGGCGTTCAACGTTCGAACCACTCGTTCGCCACCCGTTCGCCTCCGTGTGTTAATTGGCTCGCTCCCTTTTTCGTCCGCCTGACGTACTTCGGCTTTGCGGCTTAGCAGCTAATTAAAGCTGCAGCGGTTCGAAATGGCGGTGACGGGGATTCGAATTGCACCGCCGACGTTGCGCCACGATCTTGGTACGATAAGTTCGCCGTTCGTAATTGTTTGTTATGCAATCGGTTCGGTGCGATGCGATCGCCTGGCGCCAACCGTTCGGAACGCGACGTTCGCCGTCCACGAGTGGTTCAATTATATAACGCTAATGACTAATCAATTTGAAGGAGGGAGTCTTTACTTTGAACGGCTCAATTAACGAAAACGGGATGCTTGGTACGGTAGGCTGGGTATCCTTCGAAATGTTATTTACTTTGAAGGAAATCTTGCTTAGTTCGAAGTATCAAATCGAATCGAGTATCAATTATGAATTTAAGGACTGAAGAATTTATAACTAATGCCATCTTATGAAGGTAATTATTTCGCATTTAATAAGGATGGATGAAAAGGATAGAGGATCAGAAGGGGCAGGGATAATTATCAAACCTTAGATAGTGAATAAAAAGAAGAGTATATAACACATGGGCTGAAAAGTCCCGGGCCTAACACAGAAAACACGGTTTTTCTGGTTCAAAATTAGCTTTATTCATCAACGTAATCTCTATCAAGAGCAGCGCCGCTCTAACATTTCAATACCACTTTTGTAGAACGATTTATCTTTTGCCTCAAAATAGATCTCAGTTTCAGCGATAACCTCTTCATTCGTGCGAAATTTCTTACCGGCGAACATTTTTTTGAGGTCTGCGAACAGCCACTAATCCCTGGGAGCCAAATCTGGCGAATACGGTGGATGTGGGAGCAATTCGAAGTTCAATTCATGTAGTTTTGCCATTGTTTTGATTGACTTGTCACACGGTGCGTTGTCTTGATGAAACAACATTTTTTTCTTTGCCCTTTGCGGTCGTTTCTTTGCAATTTCGGCCTTCAAACGCTCCAATAACGTTATATAATATTCACTGTTGATGGTATTTCTTTTCTCAAGATAGTCGATGAATATTACACCACGCACATCCCAAAATACCGACGCCATAACCTTTCCAGCCGATTGTTGTGCTTTCGCGCGCTTTGGACGAGGTTCACCAGTTGCTGTCCACTCAGATGACGATCGTTTTGATTCCGGAGTGAAGTGATGGATCCACGTTTCATCCATTGTCACATATCGACGCAAATATTCCGGTTGGTTACGTTTAAACATGGCCAAACACTACTCAGAATCATCAACACGTTCTTGTTTTTGGTCAACAGTGAGCAAACGCGGCACCCACTTTGAACAGAGCTTTCTCATAGTCAAATGCTCATGCAATATAAAGCTAATACGTTCTTTTGATTTCTTTACGATGTCAGCTAACTCACGCAACTTCACTTTTCGCTTATTCAAAACTATTTTGTGGATTTTTTTGTTTTCTGGTGTTACCGCCTCATTTGGACGTCCACTGCGTTCTGTATCATCGGTGTCTCTACGACCACGTTTGAAGTCAGCAAACCAACGTTTTATTGTTGTTTCTGATGGAGCGGAGTTCCCATAACACTTTTCAAGCCATTGCTTCGCTTGAACGGTATTTTTTTCCCATCAAGAAGCAGTGTAAAATTGAAACACGAAATTGTTTTTGATCCATTGTTTCGAAAATAACAAAAGTAGCGTGACTCTTAGCACAATAACTCACAAACTAATGAATAGAATATCATGAAATTTTAACAGCTCTCTTTTGAAGGTTAGTACTAACTGAGAGAAAGGTGACTGCAATAAAACTAGCGTCATCTATGTGTTAGGCCCAGAACTTTTCAGCCCATGTGTTACATGCAAAACTATTAAGAATTGATACAAAACTGGAAAGAAACCAAATATGGAGCATAATTGTGGCATATGCTCCAAATGACAATGCAAAGAAAAAAGACAACGACGTATTCTTCGAAACACTACAAGATGAAATAGATGTTGCCGAAAGAAACATTATGGTAACAGATGAGTGAGAAGAGACAATGGTCGAGCGGAAAGGTATATGGGAAGGGAAGGGGAAGAGACCATAAATGATAGCTGCAGAAGAATAATAGATATGTGCATTGAAAAGGACATGATTATAACTAATACAAAATTTAGGCATGAAGACATCCACAAGTACACAAGAGAAACACGTAATAGGAAAGAAAATTCAATCATTCTTCAGTTTTGAATAAACTCAGAAAGCTGGTAAAAGATAAAAGGTGTTAAAGTTCAAACAAATACAGAAATAGGAGGCTACCATCATCTGTTACCGATGGTAATTATCAAAGGTACAAAAGAGGCGAAAGCAAAAAAAAAAGAAAAAACCTAATCAAAGACAAGATAAAATGCTATAAACTAAAAGATGCTGAAATTCGAGAAAAATACCAATACAAAGCCTACAAACTATTTAGCCAAGAGATTAAAAGTGAAATATGGATAGAAGATCCAAAAACAACATAGCAAAGGCAGCACCGTTGTGGAATAACCAAAATACCAAGTAGATGCACAAAAAGAAACAAATGGTGGACAGCAGAAATGCAGCTCTAAAGATAAGAAGAATAAATGTAACAGATGTATGCATAGCAGAAAAGAGGAGGATTATAAGATGTACAAAATGGCAAGAAAAGAAGCCAAAGAGAATATTTTTGGATAGAGTTTGGACTAAAACTTTGAGACAATTATTCTACGAAACAATAAAAAACTTGAGACAGAGAAATAGACCAAGATTGAAAAATATAAAAGATAATAAAGAAAATATACTAACCGAAGAAAAGAAGATAATGGAGACATGGAAACAGTACTTTGAAGAACTAACAAAAATTAAACAAGATATATAAAAGAAAGAGACCATTAAGCAAAATAACGACGAAGGACGTATCACACCAATAAGTGACGAAGAAGTCAGGGAAGCAGTTAACAAGCTAAAACTAATAACCGCAGTTGTTGTTTGGTCTATGTCCATGGTTTTATTAGCTCTGCTAGTAATTCTTTTGGCTCGATTGCTTGAAATGGGGAGTGTGATTTTGAAGCCTTCCTAAGTTGTCTTGCTTTGTACAGGAACGTAAGATGGTTAGATTGCCTGGTAAGTTTGATCGTGGTCTTTTCGTATTGTCTGAAAGACCTGTTTAATTCGGGTCCGTACCGAATTTCTAACTCTTGATGTGATGCTGTTGACAATGTATTCTCATAATAACTAGAGTTGTTGTTTGAGCTATTTCCATCGTTGAACGAAACGACCATCATCAAATTTGCCAAGGAATCTAACCATCTTACATTACTGTAAAAAGCAACAATGGAAATAGCCCAAACAATAACTCTAGTTATTATAAGAATCCACCGTTAACAGTATCACGTCAAGAGGCAGCTAAAACCAGGAAAAGCCGTAGAGTTACGGTTGAAACGATAAAATATATAGGGGACGAGTAATTATAATTCAAGAGCGTACGGATTAGGTGCACCAAAAACGACAGTCACTCAGGAAAACGTCGATGCTGTGCGCAAAATCATCGATCAAACTGACGTATATCAGAATTGAGGCATCATTGAGGATTTCAAAAAATTTTGTATAAAAATTTGTATGTAACAAATTAGTTTTCGGTTGGAAAAAGAACAAAAACCAGCTAGAGTGAATTGGTACCACAAAACTGTAGACTACTTCAACTTGTACAGCATCGTCAGTGGCGATGGATCTTGGTTTTATCCTTATGAACTAGAAACTAAACGCGCAAGTCGTCTATTTGGATGTTCCAAGTTGAAGAAAAGGCAACAAAATTCATCCGTTCTCGAAGTTTCTCCAGAAAGTTAACAACGACATTTGTCTCGAAAGCAGTTCATGCAGCAACAATTTCTTTACAAGATCAAAGAACTGTTACTGCCCATTGATGTACAACCATTTGAGCTTCGAAAAACCAACCCCATCGACGAATCATCCACCTTCAAGACAATGCAAGTTCGCGCACAGCGCGCAAGACAACTTTACCTTTTCGAAAATCAAGAACAATCTGTATCAACAGAAGGAGCAGTCGATGCTTTCAAAAACACAATTTTGATTGTACCAATAACTCTTTCCTGAAATGGTATATGCAAGAGTACATTAATCGTTCTAGAGAATACTTAGAAAAACATTGAGGTCATTAAAAGCTATCTACTGTTCTTTCCAATTTAAAAGACAACCTTGGTACCATAAAATACGAATTTAATTCGTTATAACCACATGCAAATTGTAGCTGGCGTATCACTGAAACTACGGTTGTCAATTATTTGTTGCATATTCTCTTGCGTGTCCATACTTTTAGATTGATATGGTCAAATTCTCAATACCATTCAAGGGAAGTAATTCATTCGAAAATTATAATCTACGAGGGAAAGCTGAAAAATTTGGCAACTAAAGCATAGCAAATAGCAATATTTCAATGAAACGCGCTATATTTTTCAACATTATATCCCTGAAGATCAATATATTTATTTAGTCGATGCTCAAGTTTCTTCATACCTTAAGAGTCCTCATTTTCCTCGAGCTCCTCAAAGTACTGGTCCACGATAGTAATCAGCTCCTCATCTCATTCTAAATTCATATTGAATGATTCGTAATATTTCAAATTTCGCGACCATGTAACTCAACCTTTGACGAAGTACTTATTATAACTTCCAACGTATTTACTCTTACACTGCAGAAAAGTGAGGCCATACCTTGTCTGAAATTTAGCAGATGCTCGGTACTGCATGGCAAAATTAAATAGAAGCGTATATTCGGAGAACAAATATACGTACAGAACGATACCCTGTAAACTTAAACAGGAAGCGAGTTTAAACTCTGCGAATTCACGGACTTAGAGCCCCATTAAAGGAGCTTTCGACAATTGATTTAGACGACCTAGGTGTTCTCCGAAGACGTTGTCATTCAGATCTACAAATGTTTGCTCACTGAGAGACAGGGATCCGTTTTGCGTCAAGCCAATATTTATGACATTAGGGAAGATCCATTGCTTCAAGAATGAAAGTTGACGTGTATACGCCAAGGAAGGAAACGCTCGTTTATCATTTATTACGGGAGGGGACCCGCATGGTGAATCATTTGAAAAGAGAAAGGAACAAGTTATACAGCGGTTTCCCTAAATCGCCTGCGACATGCCGCATTTTTGATTTATTCGTGTTTTCGAAGCGAATATTTCGGAATATAAGTGTGTACAGTTGCGTGCGAAATAATAACGTCCCAACGCAATATAAATTGTAATTGTAGTAAAGGATATTCAATCTTATTATATATTTGTTGTTAAATGATTCTATTTCATTTAAAAGTAATTCCTTCTTTAAGATATGTAACTGTGTTACTTATAAATTGTCTGGGCAACATGGGGAACACGTTTCAGTGCCGTGCAGAGAACAACGTAGACGGGTGAAACGTGAGACATGGAAGATCGACTACCCGTATCAGAGGACGCTTGTTCAGCATACACATACCTAGAAAATGTCACATTTAGGTACGTTTCGGAAACGGCGTATAAAGGGCGGCCACCACCGAACTCGCTCACCCAGAAGCTAATGAACTGATTGAACTGAGTGAGGGAGAAGAAACAGAAGAAGCTAATGAACTGTCGGACGAAATTGAAACTAGTTGAGAAGTGCCGCTCAAAACAATGTAAAATTCTTCTACGGGAAAAATTGCTATAAGTGGTCATCGCAAAGCTTTGTTTCTCGCGCGAGAATCCAGAAGCACAATATCGCTATACAGCTTCCAGGGTTGCGGCGATCGACCCGATTAGGAAATATAGCTGATGCAATTACGAGGGGCGGTCCAGAAGTTCGTGGAATGGAGGGAATGGAGTGGGGATAGGGGCGCTCGCTAGGTGCCATTCTAATTGGCGACTCATCATTAGTATATAACTAAGTTTCAGCCGTATAGAGTCAGTCCGGAAGAAAACTGAAACTATGGAAGAAATTGAACACCGTACTGTGATAAAGTTCTTTACAAAGCAAGGAAAGAACGCTCAAACCATATTGAATGAAATGGAAACCGTATATGGGGAACAGTTCCCTAGTAAATCAATGATTTATAAGTGGCATGGTCTTTTTAAACATGGTCGGAAGTCGATTGAAGACGACCCCCGCTCAGGACGGTCAGTTGAGGCCACCACATCAGACATTGTCGAAAAAGTGCAAAAATTTGTACTGCAAGATGCCCGTTTGAAGAAAAAACAATTATTTGCATTAGTTGAGTATCAGATACCACCATTTTGCGTATCCTACATGACCACCTGGGTATGACATAAGTTAGTGCAAGATGGGTACCGAGAATGCTCACGCCGCTGCCGAAACAGCAACGCGTCTGTGCGTCCAAACAACTTTTGGAGGCAAACCTGCACAGATTTTGGAGCGGATTGTTACCGGAGATGAAACATGGGTTCATCACTTTGAGCCTGAGTCCAAACAGGAGTCCATGCAATTGCATAAAAAGGGGACACCACCGCCAAAGAAATTCAAAGTGTCAGAATCTGCTGGAAAGTTGATCGCTACTGATTTGTGGGATTGTGAGGGGATATTATTGATTGATTACAAAGAAAAAGGTAGGAGCATAACCGGAGAATATTACGCAGAGATATTAGAAAAATTAAAGGAGGCCATCAAGGAAAACCGTCGAGGAATATTGACCAAGGATGTGTTGCTCTTGCAAGACAATGCCCCGGTTTACAAGAGCACAAGCACAAGCATGGCTTTCAATCAATAGTCCATCCACCCTACAGTCCAGGCCTGGCACCTAGTGATTTTTATTTGTTCCCCAATTTAAAAAAAGACTTACGTGGAAGAAAGTTTTCCGACGACAATGAGGTAAAGGAGACAATTTTGGCCCATTTTGAGGCGAAAGATAGAAAATATTTTTATGATGGTTTAGAAAAATTAATTCATAGATCTAATAAATGTATTGTACTTAAGGGTGATTATATTGAAAAGGAAAAATAGATTTATTGTTTTATTTTAATTAAAATCTTTTCATTCCACGAACTTCTGGACCTCCCCTCGTACTTGCAGGAATCTCTTATTTACGGCAGATTTGGTACAAGTTGCATTGCAGTGGACAAATGTAATATTATACACCATCAGAGCGAAATATACATATCAAAGTACACGACGATCTGAATTGCATAATTTGGAAAAACGAAAAACATGTTGCCCTTGTTCTTCTAGAATTAAAAGAAAAACGAAGAAGAACGAACTATGTTAAAAGGCATCTTGGGTTTTATTTTAAGGTGCACTCATTCCAATAAGAATATTCCCAATGGGTAAAAAAATATATTTCTTGTAATTAAAGTTTGTTTATTATTTGCACTACGGTGGTTAAGGGTTAAACAACAACTATTGACAGTAGACGTTTGAAATTTTGACAGGTGTCATAAAAAAGATTCGTCTTGCCGATTTCGGAAACATTTCAGCTCGCCCTCGTATTAGACTGTCACATTTACTTACTTCATTCGACCCAAGGTCCCATCTCATCCCTACGATGGTCCACTGGTTTCTGTGAGTTCAGGTAGCTTGAGAAGGTAACCTATTTTATATTACGATGTAAGCTATAATATTCTCTAGACAAATTTGAGTACAATTAAATTACGCTTTTGAGCCAGTCGATGTATCTAATAGCGTTATTCAGTATAACAAGCCGCAGAGGGTTGTAATTATTCTAAAGCAGTCCACATTGAAAATCGCAGAAGAAATTATTAAACGCGACCTAGGGACTAAAGTTGAAGTTACTCCATAATCCGGAACTGTTGCGGGTATCCGCCGATTGAATACCGCATGACCCTCTGCTTAATATTGCATGCTGCTAATATACCGACGCGCTGAGCGGATTATGAGGTAACGTCCCTTCGGTATTAACCGACATTAGAGATATTACAACAACTATGTGATGAACGTGTTGATTTTGTCGAGATCGTTCGGCTTTTGTTGTCGGAAAGTCGTACGTCCCCAACGATATCCACTACGACGCTAAACGAACTTGCATTCAATAAATATGTGCGACCGCTTTTCATGCAAATTGCAACCGAATAGCGCGGCCTTTGGGATTGCGACGGATTTAACGAACATGTCGAAGTTAATAAAGTGTGGTTGCGGTCGTTGGGAGTAACGGACGTCCTCGTAAAATCGGAATCATTTATTAATAATATTGCAGTTATGTGAATTCATGTTTCTAACTTTGTAACTGCTTGTAATACGCAGAAGAATCCTATTTCATTTCCCTGTTACGAATAGAGGTACGATTTCCTGCCTGCATCTCGGGATGTCCATCTTGGTGGTGTATAATACATTACATAGAATAAAACAACCGCCTATATCAAATATTAATTATTGCCTGTATCGTTTGCCACAGATTACAGAACAGTATTTTATACTTTTTAGATGGCGTTCGCACATCCACCTACTGGTACAGGTCAAATAGTTGTCGTACGTTTAATTCTATCGCCTTCGTATTCTAAATCCGGTATACTCGCTATTACGTTTCCTACTTCATTCGAAATACGCCGTTTCCGAAACGTACTTAAATGCGACATTTTCTAAGTATGTGTGTACCGACAGTCACTCACAACGACCCGTCGAATACACAATGGACAAGCGTGCTTTGGTACGGGTACTCGATCCTTCGTGCCGTGCGCTTCACCCCTCCACGTTGTTCTCCGCACTGCACTGTAACTTGCCACGCTTTGCCGACAGTACTGAGCGCTATAGGCGTTATTAGTTCTATTGTTGTTCTTTTATTTGAGTTTCTCTGTTGTGCAATGAGGACATTATTATTACTACTATTACTATTATAATTCCAAGCCGAACAGACGAGACACCCATTTCATACAAAATGTTAAACCAGAAATAACAACGTATAAAGACGATATCGGACAATACATTTCACCATTTCTTTTATTATCACCTTATCAGCATATATTCGTATTTTATGCATAAAATATTCATACCAATACTTGTGCAGCGACGCGCGATCCAACATAACAGCTCGTATCTTTCTAAATGTGGTCGAGGGCGACATATAACCGCGCGACCGAACCCCCTCAAAAACGTCGGTTGTATCATCGTCGTACATAACAATTTGTACTTTCATAGATATATTAAAATTTTGCGGAATTTATGGCGGCAATCATTTAAGCCCTTGCGAAGGGCGAGACCGCGTTGAGGGCTATATTTACGTGCTTTGTGGAGCGTCCCGCCTTTTGGGACCCGCTCCTAATGCCATGTTTGTGAAATTGTGATGTATAAATTGACGAGAGGAGAACTATTTATTCCCTCCAGGGTTTTGCCGTATGATAGGTGGTTTAGAGAGTGGTATTGGATGGGAACCTCCTTATTCTATTTTGAAGGAAGATCCCTTACAAGTTTTACTCGAAATGTAGACCTTTTCTAGTAGTCGATTGTCGCTTATTTGTAGGGAGAAAACTGGAAATTATATTAGAAAGAGATTCTTGTTAATTTTAGGTTAATCAATCAAGGAAAAAGGTTGATTAATCAAGGAAAGTTCTGGAGATCAACTTCGTAAATCGTATAATAGAATCAGCAGGACAGTATGAACAGCTTTGGAGGAACTGTACACCGAACACCTACCCACATTAAGAAAATCTAACAACCGTTGTTGTTCAAGTGAGACACAATCTATTATAAACCTCTACAAAAAGAAAGACACTCCATACAGCAAATGGAATCATACTTTGCATAGACTATGATGTTCACGCTATTTTATTAAATTTATCCCTCTAAAACCTTGCGCAAATTAATGAAATTTTAGGGATATACTTCCTATAGGCTTAAAAATATAACTACATCGTCGATTTAACGATCGACAAATAACAACCG
This sequence comes from Trypoxylus dichotomus, assembly GCA_023509865.1. NCBI lineage: Eukaryota > Metazoa > Arthropoda > Insecta > Coleoptera > Scarabaeidae > Trypoxylus > Trypoxylus dichotomus. The sequence goes on from CM042081.1 coordinate 47,162,662, forward strand.
AGATTTAAATTTTTTTATAACGTTTTGTTAAATATTGCCCTTTGGGCTCCTCAGTAATATCGTATTGAAGAACAGAAAGCAAAGTGAGAGTGTACAAATCAGCATTAAGACCCGTAATGACGTAATTGCCCCCTAACAAATTCAAAATAAAATTGAAGCGTCAGCTATTAGAGTTGGAATGCTATACACTCGAGGAATTTACGAATAGCTTTTGACTAACATGGGTGTATTTTGTTTCTCCCATATTATATTATTATTTTTTACTATATACACTATGTTGACCAGCGTGATGTAAATTATATATGCCCGTGGCTTTATTTATTTAACCTTACTGCATGTATAGTGACGCTATCTGCAATATTTTGATTGCAAATATAAGAAAGAAATAAACTATTAATGGATTTGTATAATATTTTAGTAGCTTTTTCACCGACTCATCATATGCAGTCAGTTCTCAATTTACTTATGTAATGACTAAAATATTTTGCAATTCTATTAATTTACTAAGGGTTACTGTCGCTGACGTTGTAGAGCGCCGTATTACCGGGAATCCAACTTCGTTTCTTCTCTAGGAAAAAGGACCACAAGTTAATCGCGTTATCAATAGTGCAATGTTGCACTTTGTCGAGATCGAATAGGCCATAGTTGACTGACTTTTAATAAGATGACGAAATTCTCTCAACTCCTCGTAATTAAAACATCTGTACTCAGTGGCAGCGCTAGCACAATTGGCGCCCCCCTTCTTAAAGCTACCATCATAACAAAATAAAAACTAAAATGTTGATTGAGTAATTTTAACTGTATCAATATACGCATATCGATGTAAAATTTCGTTCTTGAAATATGCTTCGGGTGGTTACCTGGTAAAATTTTTAGATTTCTGTATTTTTATTTAATGTTATATATTATTAATAATAAATAATGTGAAATTAATTAAGCCAGATTTTACAACAAACTAACCTGCGATAGTAAATGGATAATTTTCACTGTGATTAACTGTATATCTGAAGCTCATTTTCTCACGTATAATATAAACTTTTCCTGCTGTAAATGTAACGTAAGAAATTTTATCTTAACAATGTTCGGCGGGAACCCGATACATCACTTCGAGAAACACTTTAGGCAATAATCTCTAAATTCGTTAACGCTTAAATATCTGTATTCTATTTACGGTTCTGAGATCTACTTCACGTCGACGTAATGTAATGCCCGTCTGAAATTTCACTTTTGACACACACGTCTACGTAAGCTCGCGATACGTTTTAATAATATATTCGAACCCCTAGAATAACTTATGCAGAAGAATCGAATATATAAACCATTTCGCGAAGTACGAATATAAACTTTACGTGCGCCTGTATATTCGAAGTGTGTGTTGTATAATATACGATTCGTGCCCAACCGTAAGTGGGATAGCATCCGGACGAAATATGTGTTTAATACCATTTAATGTTTTTACAAATCCGGTCTAATATACAGTGCGGAAATATAAAAGAAAATTCCTATTTGAAATCGAGAAATATTAATTAAATTGTTATTTTTGTTAGTTATAGCTGCATCAATCAAATCCCTATAATTTTCTTTACTACTATAACGACGTGCTACGAGGGGAGGTCCAGAAGTTCGTGGAATGGAGGTGATGGGGAGGGGCTCGCTAGGTGTCATTCTGATTGGCGACTCATCATTAATAATTAAGTTAAGTTGCAGCCCTATAGCGTCAGTCGTTTACGAATAGTTGCCTGCTAAACAAGTCAATCCGGAAGAAAACTGAAACTATGGAGGAAATTGAACACCGTGCTGTGATAAAGTTCCTTACAAAGCAAGGAAAGAATGCTCAAACCATATTGAATGAAATGGAAACCGTTTATGGGGAACAGTGCCCTAGTAAATCAATGATTTATAAGTGGCATGGTCTTTTTAAACATGGTCGGGAGTCGATTGAAGACGACCCCCGCTCAGGACGGCCAGTTGAGGCCACCACATCAGACATCGTCGAAAAAGTGCAAAAATTTCTACTGCAAGATGCCCGTTTGAAGAAAAAATAATTATCTGCATTAGTTGGAGTATCAGATACCACCATTTTGCGTATCCTACATGACCACCTGGGTGTGACAACAGTCAGTGCACGATGGGTACCGAGAATGCTCACGCCGCTGCAGAAACAGCAGCGGGTCTGTGCGTCCAAACAATTTTTGGAGCTGTGTGGAGACAAACCTGCACAGATTTTGGAACGGATTGTTACCGGAGATGAAACATGGATTCATCACTTTGAGCCTGAGTCCAAACATGAGTCCATGCAATCGCATAAAAAGAGGACACCGCCGCCAAAGAAAAACGTTGAGGAAAATTGACTAAGGGTGTGTTGCTCTTGCAAGACAATGCGTCGGTTCACAAGAGCAAAGTTGCAATAGCTGCTCTGCACAAGCATGACTTTCAATCAATAGTCCATCCACCCTACAGTCCAGACCTGGCACCTAGTGATTTTTATTTGTTCCCCAATTTAAAAAAAGACTTACGTGGAAGAAAGTTTTCCGACGACAATGAGATAAAGGAGGCAATTTTGGCCCATTTTGAGGCGAAAGATAAAAAATATTTTTATGATGGTTTAGAAAAATTAATTCATAGATCTAATGAATGTATTGTTCTTAAGGGTGATTATATTGAAAAGGAAAAATAGATTTATTGTTTTATTTTATTTAAAACCCTTTCATTCCGCGAACTTCTAGACCTCCCCTCGTAATTCTATTGCTAATAATATTGTTAGGCATGTAACCGAATTTGTCTCCTTTATTAATTATAACAACGCAGAAACTCGCACTGTATATATTAGCAAAGCTCCGAAAATTTTCGTATTATAAACTAACTTACGATCACGTATTCGCATAAAATCCATAAATGCAAGAATTTACTACCACCGCCGCGAAATGCACCAATTCCGCAAACTTTACCGTCTATAAGTTATAAAATGTAAAACATCCGTTTGTAATATCCTTAACTTCCTTACGATAGCATTGCAAAACTGAGACTTTACCACTCGGAGAAAAAGTAAATTTAAACAAAACTTTATATTTGACTTCGCGTCGCTGGGGATGTCATATTTTCGAGACAGTTCGGCAATCTAAGTTTTGATTATAGCGTAAACATCATTCCAAAGTCATCGTAAGCATCCCGTTTTCGATTTTGTATGGACAGCGAATTGGTTCTTCAATTTTTTTCTTTTATTAAAAAGCGATTTCACTCCCATTGTATCAAACACTCTGAAAGGAGATGTCGATGTTGTACGATGAAAATTTATATGTCAATCTTCACTTTAGCTATGTTGAATGAAGTTTTAGACTGCTGCACGTGACAATGAAGATATATCAACCCCTTTTTTAATTTTGACAGCGCATACATTATACATAATTTTTGGTTATGTATATATATATATATATATATAAATTACAAGAAAATTCGTAGTAAATTAGAAATAGAGTTATACACATTGCACCTGAAATTAACAAAGAATTTAGACGAAAACAATTTTCAAAAATGGTGTGATTTCCAAAGACGTAACGTCGAACGCGTTAACAGATAATTTAAATTAAAAATGGTAACTGTCAATAAAAAATTTAGGCTACTCTGTCCAAAAAAGTCAAGCAAGGAGAATATGAACGTCATGAGAGAACACAACCAATCTTCTGAGACCTTTAATAAAGACGAAATGAACCTCCTAAATAAAGGATTAAAATATAGTATTCGCGGATCGAAATCGCCCGTTGAGGATTCAATCACCTCAATAGAAATAAACATTAGAAACTTAGTTGTAGCCACAAAAGACTTCGTTAGAAACGCGTGCAAAATTCAGATTTCTAGGAATTTAGAGGATGATAAAAATTGCGGCCAAGATAGGAGGAATTTAGGAATTATTAAAAGTCTGAGAAATAAAAATTGTTTTTACCTTAAAGCAGATAAAGGAAATAAAATAGTCATTCTGGACAAACCGGATTATTATAATCGCGTCAACACTATGTTAGCGTTAGGACCGTACAGAGAATTAAAGAAAACCCCCCTACCGTCAATGATTAGAATCACTGAAGATACTATTGAGGACTATCCCAACTTAACCAATAATAACCTGAAATTCAAAATAACAAGTTCAAACCCTACCATTCCAAAAATGTATTGTCTTCCAAAAATTCACAAACCAGGTAATTAATTCCACGAGACCTATAGTATACGGCATTGATTCTCCAACATACAAATTGTCCAAATGGCTGGTGAATGAATATAAGAACTTGCCCCATAAAGTAAATAACCTATGTGTGTAGAAAACTGCTCGAAACCACGCTGATGACGCCAGGAAGGAAGAAACATGTCCGTGTATTAGCGTTTTATGTCTCACAAGTCTCTCTCGTGATTTGATTTCACTAATACCATGAGAAAGCTGTATTTACAGCGTTTTTTTCTTATCTTGGTGTTGTCAACGACTGTTTGTAACTTTTCATAAAACCTCTCTCCGTCTTCTCATTCTCTGGTTATATAAAGCTCGCACACATTTATGAAATGTATCTTGTCATCCTGGTTTGCTACTGTGACTTAAGTGACTTTAATAAGTCCGCGAAGTTCTGTAAACTTCCGTAGAGAATCGATATACTTAAGTCGTCTGTATTGATTATTTCGGGTATGTACAGAGTGTAAACATCAAGCAGCGAATACAGTATTGCCTCTGTAAAGCTATTCTACTGTATAGGTTCCAAAAAAGTAGGCATTCCTCTCATACATACATGTTTGAGTTACATTAGCGTAGGCTTCGACAGCTTCTACCCTTCCACTCGCCCGCCAATTCCCCACCTCATCGCACGACTCTCCCTCGCCTTGCTGCCTTCCTAGCTTCCGCCATAGGTATCATTAAGAGAAATGGCGTGTAAGTCGGCATCACGAAGGTAGGAATATTTAAGGTATATAACGACCGCGGCTACAGTCAATACTTGGCATTTTTCCTAAAAACTTTCCGCGAGCCCGATACATAATGGTATAAGAGAAGCGACTAGGCTAGGGCCGTAGGTATACGCCTCGAAACTCGAATACATACACACGTATATTCACAGGTGTGTACTTCCACGTAGTACCCTTAACGCTCTTTCTCTAGATAGCGAGAAGGACGGTTGTGCGAGGGGGGGTTCGGTGATGCGAAAAAAAATAAGAAAGTACATCAGTTCAATGGTGCAGGCGCACGATATACCCACTTATTTCCGCCGCATTACTTTAATGTCGGCGATGCTATCTTGAGTCTCCAAGTCGTGATAGCCCGCTCATTAGGAGTTACAAATTACCATAGAGCCTGCCCCGTCGATGTTGGATCTGTGTTATGTATCAAGTCACGAACGTGTTCTAACCTTTATTGACATATGAAAACTTTTCTAATTAGAAGTCGCGGCGGCGTGCAGTTAGCGTTCCGAACTTGGATGGAATCCGGGAATTTTTCGTTTTACTTTAGTCTCCTTATGACTTCTTAATTTTAGGCGATTGTAGTAACGAAAGGTAAATTGTCGCTGTGAAGTTTCGGGCTCGTTGACAAGGTGGTAGGCAATCAAAAATTAGCGAAGTTTCATCCAGCTTAGGAAATTGTCCTCTCTTTATGTAAAGACTTGGAAAGTCTGTACTTAAAGGTGTTATTGCAACATTGCTAACGTAATTGAGCTTGGTTTACTTTAGCTTTTTCTCCTTTTAGGGATGGTGTCGAATATATTTTCTCCATCTACTTTCACACATCGAACTACACCTTTCAATCAAGGAAACATTTAATTGGAAATAGTAATTTGAACTCGGAATTGCAATATCTATGCAAGAATCACAGAAAACAGTAAAAGAATTAAAATAAAATCGGAAACAAATTTACAAAAACTTGAATAAATTATTTAAAAAAAGGAAAAAGAAAAACATAAACACCTGGAGCATATTATATCATCACATATACCTACAAAACGTGAGAAGTATTAAAGACAAATTAGAAGAAATTGAAGTCCTACCCAAAACACAAAACTATCCCGACATCCAACCGAAACCTGGCTGTCAACATCGGAAGAACAACAGTACTAAATAGAAAATTACAATGCTGATGTCTACTTTAGAAGAAGAAGGGGAAGGCGGAGCGTGATCATATGAACTAGAAAAGATTTGGAATATAAGGTACTAATGAAGAAAACCATCAAGAAAATTGCAATAATTACAATAAAACTTAAAAAAAGATCGGTAGCACTCACTCTAATCTAGAAACCATCTCATGGACACTTCCAGGATCTCAGAAGAACACCGGGAAACAACATAATCAACAAAAAAGAAAGCTCACATCGTATTGGGTGATTTCAACATAAACATTGTAGAAAAGAATAACATAACAAACGGCCAAGAAGGTAACAAGAGAAGAAGCGACACCAAGTATCGCAAATATATCGAGAAGAAATGTTGGTTGCTAAGGACAGAAGTTTGGATTTCATTACATTGGACAATGAGCAACACAAATCGCTAGGTATTACCTTGCTTCTGAAGAAACGAGAAGATATAGAGATTCCCGAGTTTATGAAAGAGTACGTCATAATTGACGATGGTATTGAAGACAGGATTCCTGTATTTGCAATGGATGGAAGTAATTTATTAGGAGGAGGTTCTCGCATCTTGTTCGATGAGACTTTAAAAAGCTGTAATTCACTATTTTGCCAATTATATATAATTTACGTGGATATTGGTAGTATAGAAATTCCTGCTAACTGACAAAAAAGAGGCGACGTAGAAACGATTTTTCTTCCTATTAAAAAAATAAAATCATGAATCATTTAACAAAAAATGTATTTTTGATTTTTAAGCTTCCGCAATTAATGCTTTAGAAGAAGTTATCAAGGGATGTAACTTTCATTTTAATCAAGCTCTTTGGGTTAAAGTACAAGATTTAGGTCTAACAAAGTTGCATAAGGAAAACGAGGAAATAAGAAACCACATAAGGAAGTGCGCTGGATTAGCTCATCTGCCAGAAGAGAAAGTTACAGATGGTTGGATCTGTATAATGGAAGATTCTGTTACCGATGAGATCAGCGTTAAATTTAACGATTATTTTGTTGGCCAATGGATTGATAATTTTCGCCGAATATGGACTTGCGATGAAGAACGTCATCGGATTACAAATTCTGTAGAAGTATGGGATAACAGACTCAACACACGGATCAGAAAAAGACATCCCAATATATTTAAATTAATGAAACTTCTTCAGGAAGTGCAGTATTATAATAGTGTTTTCCTATAAATTTCTGTGTACATAAGTACCCGTAAAAAAGTTAAAGGTATTTTAGTTTTTAATATTTGCAATATATAGTGCATGTGTCTTCAAGGGTTATCGTATTTCTTTTAGTTGGAAATTAAACTGCTGAATTAGAAGTTTAATTTCAAATTAACTCGTCTTTCGTTAATTTTGTTTTTATTTTTCGCGTCTGTAAGGTGTAAGTATAGGCACGAGATTCTTTACGGTTAAATTATGCATTCAATACACAACTATACAAGCTGAAATTCAACCCAAAGGCAAACAGAGCTAATATAAGGTCTATCTGGGTTTAATTTTTTTAATAATTTACAGTTCGTTTTATTTTAAACATTCTCAAAAGCAATAATACATTAAAATAATTTAATCCGCGTAAGACACGAGTAACGACGATCAATGATCTATAACCTTGTGGCCTATTTACCCACAATCTCATAACTGTATTTACTTTAATAAGCTTACAATGACATACTGTAGTGAAATTTTCTCTCAGGGAGTGCAAAAGCCAACGAGTGAGTTCTTTTATTAGAGATTTTGCTCATATTGAAATAAATTAAAAAAAAGCCAATGAAATTGATTCAAATACATGAAAAAGATATTTGATTAAATAAAAAAATTTATAATATATTATCAAATTTAGAATATATCACTCACATGGGGAATGTGTTCGACAAAATATCTATCGCAATCTCTAGCTAGCTAATAAAATCTGTATTTTAAATTTTAGATTAATAAATGACTTTGCTAGGGATGAAGTCCTTTACTTTCTATACTCACACACGCACTTTGTTATTGTAGGTTGGTGTATCTCCTATCTTCGCTCTGACGATGGAAGGCCCAATGTCATGTCGGAGTTATTCTGCTGGATCAGCGGTGTTTTGCCTGATATTCGGGTACTATAATTGTGGCGACAAATCCAGTACAACTTTTATATAGTTTTTGAGGTATTTTTGTCGCTAAATACGGAGCATACAAACCACGTTGGTGCTTGACAATTTTTATATCGATGCTATGCGTCAGTTGTTTAGCGTGCCGAGTTCCGATGACGCTCGTAAACCGCTACTAGATCCAGATATTAGGCGACAAATGCCTACAGTAGAATATACTAGAATGAATGGTTAGTCTAGCAAATATACAAACAAAAACCTCAAAAATCCCATTACAAAATATTTTATACTACTTTCAAAAAAGTAGTTTTTAACCAGGAAAACACCGTTCCATTCCACTATGCGCCACATTTATATAAAAACCTCATACGGTCGCCTATATTACTGCGTTTTCAATAGAAATTGCGTCATTTTGACGTTTAAAAGCAAGCACGCGGAATAAATAGAGCGCTATGAATCAGATGGACAATTTAATGATTATTGTGTATGTCCATCAGTTCTGAAAAATTATGAAACTGTAGTGGAATTAATTTATTGCTTCAATTTGTGTAGAATATGCAGTAAATCAGAATTGGTCGATTGAAGTGGAGCGCCCGGTACTATACGTATGCAACGATTGTTAGTAGAGTTTAGCGGCACGCCGTAGGGAGCGGACGTAGGGAGGAATATGTTCAAAAGAGAGTCCGACGTTGGTAGTTATGTGTTATGTGTCAGACAATGCGCGCGTGTGGCTGTTGTAGTGCTCGAGTTGAACATAATTTCCTGTACATGGATGGGACAGTATATTTTCGGGGAACCGTGTTTACGGCAGGAAACTAGAATATCTGCTTCAATAAACAAATTTAATAAAGTCCCTAATGTGCTGTTTGATTGTATTCATTAGATAGGGTATTTTTGAACGTTGCACGTCGCTTGGTAATGGTTTTTTTTTTCGATGAATGTCCATCTCATCTCAACTATTTCCGGTTTATTGCGTCGCGACCGGAAGTAAACGTTACGGAAACATAATTTTCACGTATTTATCGATTTTTAACAATATAATTCGAGCAACCACGAATTTCTAAAACTAATATAATTAAGTAAATTGTTAAGGACTTAACATTGTTTTTTGTGTTTTGTAAGTTTTTTACTATTATGTATTTTATCTTCTTTGCATTATTATTTTCATTTAGAATATTATTTTATTTTCATTTTTATATTTATTTATTTTCATTCTTATATTTATTTATTTTGCTCTCTTATATCCAATTTTATTTTAATATGTATGTACATTACGCATTGTATATGTATGCAAGTCAGCCATTCGCATTACGCTAGCTAAAACTGCCTAATTAGAAATCATTCACTGCAACGTCGTCGGATATGTAATGGGAGTTTTCTTGAAATTTAAGGTACACAAGCATAGGCAGTCGTCTCCCGCGCGACAGTCGAGGTATTAGCGATCGTGCACTCTCGGTCACCTTTCGTGCCTCATCGTAACGTGTACAGTAACGTCGTCGTTAGATTATTAGAGATTTCTAAGTTTTTCTAGTTTTGGCGGGAATCGTCGAGGACGTTGTCTATACATTTATTTCTGGCGGGAGTCATTTGGTACGTCGTCGGACCACACGTATAGATTTTTTTAATAAGTACAAATTCTCGATTTTCTATCATCGTACGTCGAGGCTACTGTGTCCATTCTCGTCTATACATATTTTTAGTCTTCAGTTAAGTTTGTGTCGGAAATTATTTTGGTGAGATTGTCGGCGCGCATGTATAGACCTCCTCTACAAGCACGATCACTCCGCTTCTTGCTGACGGTCGTTGCGGCCGCAGCGCCCGTTGTCTTTTGTACGTTTGTTCGGTCCTTGTCGTATCGGGACTTAGAAATTTTTCATTTAGTTGCTCGTCGTAGCGGACGAGTGTCACGAACCAGTTTTCTTATGTAATGTCGGCATCATCGCTCCGTTTTACTTGTCGGTGCGCAGTTCGCACATTTGCTGGTTACTGGATTTTTCCCTTCTTTGGGGCGCAGTAGTATAGAGCTAAAGATTGCACATAGCGTAATATTTCAAACGAGAACGCCTGGGTAGCTGTGACATTACTTTTGTATTGAGATCGGCTATTATCGCTACTGTCGCCCTCGACCAGGCGTTCAAGCTCTAAGAGATAGGGTGGGTTCCCCTATAAATGTGAATATAACAAACGTATTTGGTCAAGTACAAATACATGCCAATAATACAGGGCCAAGTCCCTTAGGCAAATTTAAAACAAGGAAAGTATATTAGGCTCCCGGAAAGGGACATATAAATAAGCATAGCACCGAGGTGCGCTTATAAATTTAAGAAATAAATAGGGTTGGCTCCTATAAAAACGTAGTGGTGCATGCAAACAGATAGAGGCATTAGTACATGCCTCTAACAAAGCTTCAGCGGAAGCATATAAGAGTTTAACCTTTTAAACAGAATTAAGACATAGCGTTGCAACGTACATGCTGAGGCATTACTTTATGTTGCTACCAATGAAAATACATATACAAATGCTAATGTACATTACATGTATAAGAGAGCTCGAATAACTGCAATTATTGCAAATCTATATATCTTACGTACATCGTACATGTACATAGGCAAGAGTGGAAACCGTGTAACCATTTCATTTTTAAATATATTTTTTTTGCGCATGCGCATTGAGTTTCACTGTACAACCTCTCCTCTAGTAAATAAGCGAACATACTCTACAAGTAAGTATTGGTCAAGTAATTTAGGAAATTACGAGCAGGCTACAGCGGCGTTGTTCTTCAAACCAGGAGAACGTAACATAAATAATAAGCCAATTATCTGACTAAAATGTCTATCGTTGAATTAACGCTTTCTTTCATAGAGAAGCAAGGTATTGCAAAAGATCAAGCAGTTTATGCATATACGAGGGCGAATCGAATATGAACCGGACTTTTTAACGCCCTCCAGGTGAAGTGAGTGGCGTGCCGTTTTGGTATGTGTCGAGGGCTGGATGTAGGATGGAGGGGAGTAAACCGGTTCGGTTCGTCCGAGTAGATGGACTGTTAGTAGCATCATGTCTGAACAAGAGGTGCATACGTCTGATGGGCAACGTATTGTTATTAAATTTTTGGCGCGAGAGGGCGTAAAACCTGCCGAAATTTTGCGTCGACTAACTGCACAGTTCACTGAAAAGACGCTTTCAAGGACTCAAGTCTACGATTGGCATAAGAAATTTTCCGATGGCCGAGAGTCAGTGAAAATCGAGAACCATGCACGCCGACCGCTGACGAGCACCAGTGAGGCGAATGTTCGTGCAATCGGTGAGCTTACTGAAAGCGACCGTCGCCTTATAATGTGGCAAATTGCTGCAGAAGTCGGAATATTGAGTGCCCAATCAATCATTTCAGATTTTTCCTTAAACCATAAGCATTTAAGGAAACGTCTTTGCGCATTTTCAATGGCTTTTCTATGAATATCATAATATGGACACCATGTCATTGAAACATATTCAGGTTTAGAACGTACAAATAAAAAAAATAGCGCTTTCAATAAGGATACGTTAGTAAACATTCTGATGCTGCGTATGGTCTTTGTAGCAGAAGAAACAATTTGCGCACCATGCACAGGTATAGCAGTAAACTCCACTCACACAAATTAATTAATTATGCGGAACGCAGCGTTTCGAGAGCACGTGGGCTCCCATTGTCAACCGTGTTACCGACTCTCTGACAATGGGAGCCCACGTGCTCTCGAAACGCTGCGTTCCGCATAATTAATTAATTTGTGTGAGTGGAGTTTACTGCTATACCTGTGAATTGTACATCCACACAGTCCTTGCAATCGTCATTTGCGCACCATGGTTAACGAAATTAGGTCGAGCATTAAATATTACATCAGGTCTTTAATTCTACTACGAGTGAATAATCGAATATAAAAGATGTCTTTTCTCTCTTCTTCTTACACTTCATTAAATTTTAATCTACTTGAGATGCATCAACCAAACACCAATTCCAAGCTTCTCTACAGTTTCAGACACTCATTGTGTGAGGTTACATGAGAGAAAGTCTTAATATCATCAGCGAACATCAGAATCCTGCAATTCACAACATGAAAGATATCGTTAGTGAATAAAAGAAACAGTAAAGGGCCCAGAATGGAACCCTGCGGCACACCCTATGTAATTAATCCGTCTACTGATTCGAAGCTACTGTAGGATGCATAAAACTTGCGACCCATCAAGTAGGAATTACAAGCTAACACACTGATTGAGTCTTTCATCTGAAACTTTATAGATAGAGGTGGTCCAAGAAATCAATAGCATGCAAATATTCTTTCAGAACACGTACACGTAGGCAATATATTTTAATCGACCACTCAAATATGGTTCATTCGCTTTTATTTATAAAGCGTCGCGATGTACATTTAGAACGACTACTTCATATACGATATAAATCGAACAAAATTTAAATTGAACCCATAAGACAGTTGTAAAATCTATCGTAGATATTTGCACTATGTATGTACCTAACTACGATGAACGGAGTACAGATGCAGCGATCCGGGAGCAAAAATTAAGTTCGCGAATGTAAAATATGTACGTACGTAGCCGCAGTTAAAATTGGTTTATGGAAGCTGAAGTTCCCGACGAGATTCAATCCGTTTACCGCTAATATTCCCTCTCAAATTGTTTACATTTGTACCGGTTACTTTTAGAGGAGTTTATGAAAGTTTTAACTATTCGCGGTATTACGTAAACCCGAATAATTTCCGAATAGTTTTATAATAATGTTATTAGAGCGGAAATCTAAAACTATGATTCAGTCGTATAAGGATATTTGCGTCTACCTTTGGCGAGTGGAAATAATTCGCTTCGACTACGGTAAATCTACGTAATTTACGAAATTTCATACAAACTTTGCGTTTTTGACTATTAACTTGTTTTCGGTACATTGAATACGCATTTGTACTGGTATGAAAACAGATGTCTAACTTGCACTTCGTGTTTAAATTATCAGTTTACTGAAATTTGTGTATGAGAATATTTGGGAGTAATGGTTTGTTAATGCAGACGAAGTTGCTGCAACATTTTAAAAGTTCCAAAGCGAAGCAAGCGTAGTATATAGACCAGTTCACTCAGGTAGGTAGTACGAGGATGGATCTCGATGCTGTACCCCTAACCTCCTTATAGTGAAATTACAGCTGCATTATATTGTCTGTCCCTTTTGCAAATGGTCAGTCAGGATAATTCCTTGAGCATCCGAGAATACAGATTGCAAAACCTTTCCAGCAGACGGCTTGACTTTAAATTTGCGTGGAGGAGGAGAACCGTGATGTTTCCATTCTCTACTTTGCACTTTGGTCTCATAGTGGTGCACCCACGACTCATACATGGTCACATACCGACTAAAAAAGTTCTCTTTGTTTTTTTGTTACCTTTCCAAAAGATGCCTACAAATCAACACCCGATTTCTATTTTAAATTAACAGTTAAAATTCCGGGCACCCCTCTTCCACTCACACAATTCAAGAATTAATTATTTTTCAAAGTGAAAGATAAGAAAATAAATGGATCAGATGTATGCATACCAGGAAAGAGGAGGATTACAATATGTACAAAATGGTAGGAAAAAAAGCTAAAGAGAGTACCAAGAACCCTTTTACTTCTTTCAGAAGATCCCGCACGACCTGGTCTCGGCTCCACTGTTGCTTTTTCCTTGCGTTTAAATTGTGTAATCACACGGTTAACTGTGGACAAAGGAATATTTAAAAAGTTACTTATTTCACGTTGCGAAGCGCCGCGTTCACTCTGGCCAACGATGGGATCGCGTGTGAAATCGCTAATATCACTCGAACCTTGTAAGCGAGGCATAGTTGTAACGATACTAAACTATGACGAATTCCTTCCGATACATCTAGCCCTACCCTAATGACTAGAGAAAGTTCTTAATTCGTTCTTAGAATTTAGCTGTTTACATATTTATACCGCTTTGGCTGGTGTCCATTTTATTCTGTCACCATAGTGTATAACGAGAAGCAAGAAACAACATCAGTCTTTAGAAACCTTCTGAAGAAGCCGACAGCATGATTAGTGAAGCGTCAAGTAAAACAGTGAATACACGACAAAACCCGAAAAGCATTTCTATTATGGACGACGGTCGCGAAATCCTACACTATTGTACAGAGAATATTTACAATAATAGTAACCCAAACAGCGAAATTTCTTCAGGTCCATTAACGCACAATTTATATTGCTTACATAAAGTTTGTGACTCATCTAATTACTTTCCGTTGTATGTATTTGCGAAGGGGGCAACAAAAACAGCTCCAATACCATTACACTAGGATGAAAAGCACTTGAAAACTCCAAGTGATGGTAAGTTTTGAAATAAGGTATTGCTGTAGTTGTTTCTTGTTTTAATCAGTGCTAAGCTTGCTAATTTATTATAGTGTTATAACGGATATAGTAATGGTCCATATTTAATTAAGATCAGTGTGCATGGGAAATTAAATAAAGTGTCTTCACTCAACTACATAGCGATTTACATACATTACTGTTATGTATTTTAGGATTCCATTGAAATGCAGACGCTATCAGCAAACACCTGCTTTGCATATACAATTCAGCTTCTAGTCTTCCTATACGTTGGTGTGATATGTACTTACAGCGTATGGTGATGTTAACGCTGAAATAATAAACGAAGCTTCCGCTAGATGGAGCGCCTCGAAGCGTAAACTAAAAGACGTCGAAGATCGCCTACTTAAATATGCGATGTATCGTGTACGATGTTATGGTTAGCGGAAATCGTATAACGTGAAGATACCGACACAATGACGTCATAAAAACGTTCGCGATATGCTTACGTATGCGTTTGCATAAACGAAAACCTATAATTGCCCCGAAAGTGGAGGTGCTAACTGGGGCAATGCTGAAGAGTAACTTATAAGCGTTCGTTGTCAAAAAGATTCGATTCGACGTGCTTATTTTATTCGGGCAGTCTTCGTGATCGTTTCTAAATTAAGAAACCGTGTTCCGAGGTAGGTATGCGTGGCCATATTTTATAAATACGTTACACATAAATGTCCAGCCAAGTAATTTCTAATTTTGTTAATGTAGTTCCCATCTAATGATAACGGTTTTACGTTCTGGCGAGATAGCGGACATCAAAGGATCCGAAACGATTTTTTACGAACAATAAATTAGCGTTTCTTTTCGCAGAATGAAATTATGACAAATTACTTGCGTTATGCAAAGAAAATAAAACAATAAATTCGGCGGAGGTATCAGATTTCTTAAATTAAAATAGTACGCAGTTAATTTAATAACCCAGAGGCATACATAAAGTTATACTGGTAACACGATATTGCTGATACCGAGAACAAACAACCTGATTCGTAATTGCAAGCGACTACGTAGTAGTGAAACTAACAAACCTTTAAATATTGAAATGAAGAATGAAGAAATTTGGGTTAAAACGAAATCAGTTCTAGGCCAATGCTTTGCTGCTGAATATTTGACCATTAATGAGGATCAAACAAATTTAAAATGAGAGGATAAAAATTTCAAATATGCTTTCTATTTAATTGCTAGATCTGATGTTTAGAATATTTGATGTATAACACATGGGCTGAAAAGTCCCGGGCCTAACACATAGATGATGCTAGTTTTATTGCAGTCACCTTTCTCTCAGTTAGTACTAACATTCAAAAGCCAGCTGTTAAAATTTCATGATATTCTATTCATTAGTTTGTGAGCTATTATGCTAAGAGTTACGCTACTTTTGTTATTTTCAAAACAATGGATCAAAAACAATTTCGTGTTTTAATTTTACACTGCTTCTTGATGGGAAAAAATACCGTTCAAGCGAAGCAATGGCTTGAAAAGTGTTATGGGGACTCCGCTCCATCAGAAACAACAATAAAACGTTGGTTTGCTGACTTCAAACGTGGTCGTAGAGACACCGATGATGCAGAACGCAGTGGACGTCCAAATGAGGCGGTAACACCAGAAAACAAAAAAATCCACTAAATCGTTTTGAATGATGTGTGTGATGTGAAGTTGCGTAAGTTAGCTGACATCGTAAAGATATCAAAAGAACGTATTGGCTTTATATTGCATGAGCATTTGACTATGAGAAAGCTCTGTTCAAAGTGGGTGCCGCGTTTGCTCACTGTTGACCAAAAACAAGAACGTGTTGATGATTCTGAGCAGTGTTTGATCATGTTTAAACGTAACAAACCGGAATTTTTGCGTCTATATGTGACAATGGATGAAACATGGACTGAGTGGACAGCAACTGGTGAACCTCGTCCAAAGCGCCCGAAAGCACAACAATCGGCTGGAAAGGTTATGGCCTCGGTATTTTGGGATGTGCATGATGTAATATTCATCGACTATCTTGAGAAAGGAAATACCATCAACAGCGAATATTATATAGCGCTATTGGAGCGTAGCCAAACAAGGAAAAAAGAAAGTTTGCTCAAGGTAAAACTCCTCTAAATAGGTTAGAGCTTCAGTTTACCACGTTTCCATGTTTCTACTCTTTCATTTTCAGCTTTAGGCTTATTAGGATTAGAGTTTAACACTTAGAGTAAGCAAATATTCACCGATTTCAACCTAATATTTTTCCTGATTTAGACTTTTCCTGATTCAAAACTTAGTTGCGATTTCCACTGAACCCTGCCTTTGCTGAGACTCAGCAGCATTTGCTATACTTACCTTTCATTCTTTTTGTTCCAGATATAGGTTGGATACCTTTTCTTATATTTTGTCGTTGGTATTTAGATTGGTGGGGTTAGGTTTAAGTCGTGGATTCTTCGGTTGTGAATTCACTGATTGGATGTCTCTTTTGTATCTCTACTCTATTACCTCCCCAGTCTCGTTGTGTAGGTAACAACCCATTCAAAGCAAAAGAAGAGGCATGCTGAGTTCTGAAGCTCTTCTCATTCATGACAATGCTCGACAAAATGGTTCGAAAAAAACAGAGGTTTACCATTTCTTTCGTGAACTAAGGAAGTGGCTAGCAGGATAGAGGTTCCAGAATATAGAGAAACTTCAAAATAACGTCATGGACCGTATCATCAAAACAAAAGAAGAGGTATGCTGAGTTCTGAAGCTCTTCTCATTCATGACAATGCTCGATAAAATGGTTCGAAAAAAACAGAGGTTTACCATTTCTTTCGTGAACTAAAGAAGTGGCTAGGAGGATAGAGGTTCCAGAATACAGAGAAACATCAAAACAACGTCACCACGCAGAGGGGATTGTAAAGCTCGTCCATAGATATGACAAATGCATCCATCTTCACGGTGATTACGTAGAAAACTACCCATGTTTGTATATAAGTTTTGGTAATAAATTCACTTTGTTATTTACCATTGTCTTGCTTTGATGAACCATCGGAAGATTGTAGAAACAGCTCTCGTATGCTTCCAAAGGTATCTAATTGCATTCATGTCTCTTAATTAAAAGTAAAATATGAAAATTGTTGACCAATTATAACATACAGAATTTAATTTGATATGTTTCTAATATGATAAATATTGTGCAAAAGTTGCTATAATTAAGGTGTATGTTAGGTTATTCACGTTCAACCGGCAAAATCCTAACCTATAAAACTTTGTGTATATCATCGCTTTGATTCATATGGATAAATATTAATGATGTCCGCCCAAAAATCCATTTGTGGAATGGTACATAAAGTTAAATAAATAACATTTACTAAGTATAAAATATTTATACAAGTACGTGATGTACGTTAGAGCGTTAATTACGCAAAACGCACAGCAAAATAATCTAAAAAAATACAATGCAAGGAATCCCTACACTGTGTATAAACAGAATATTTAAATGTAGCATCGTTAAGTAATTAACTCTAACGAGCTACAGCTTCTCTATCGTTGGATGTAACCGGAATTTTTTGCTTGCCCTTTAAACATAAGCATTTACGCAAAAAAAATCTAAATTGCTACCTCCTTTGGGCTTTCCTCCAGTTTAATGCATACGAAGTAACACTTCAAAGGAAAGAACGGAATAAACCCGAATCAAAACATGCTGAGTATGGAAAAAAATGTTGATCTACCGCAAGTAACGTTTTAGATTTCGTTATATAAAATTCCGTTTCGTCTATCTCCATTTTTACCAGTTGCTTTTCCGTCGTCAACGAGAACTTAGATTAAATCGCTGTAATAATTCATAATTTTCAATATTTGAGGTGTATCTAGAGCGTATGTGCTTTTTTACTTCTCATTATTCTCGAATTCGAGTCGTAATTACAATCCGGTCAACTCCGGGAAAACAAACAAATAAAAGTGACAATTAGTCATTTCTCTATGCATTAACCTAAAATTTACTAACGCTACGGGGGATCCATGTTGAATAAAAATCGTAGTAAATTACGACAATTATGCGCAGTTGAAATTTATTTAAATCAATGAACTACAACGAACTGCTCTGCTGTAGCGTCACTGTCGGGTAGCACCACCGGAATTTATTGCCGGGTGGATTGAATGCGGACGCTCGGCTGGTACGGTTTTACTATTTATACTGACTGATTCTCTCGGCTGACCCTTAGTGCTAGCGTGACGTGCTAATATTACTTTCGGTCTACCAACTGCCGAATCAAAAGCCTTATATACGTTGGCGTCAAGTTTATTTAGAAAGTTATAAGCGTAGCGATTGTCTAGGGATTACACCTTCTTAATTGACGTGACTGACGCGTAAAAGTTATGGAAACCCGGCGGCGCAGAAATTTTACTTCTTCTATTTGATAATTCTGTATGTAGAGGTTGAGTAAATAATTTGCTTGACGTTGAATAAGGGTGGGGTTGCAATCGTAATAAGATATACATCTATTCTTTCGAAGGTTCTTATGGTGCAATATTTTTAATAAAAGCTGGAAGATTCTTGACCTGTAGAGCTTATGTTTTGAGTAAAATTCGTCGGATTATATTTTTGAAAATTACTCGTTGGAAAATCCTGTTCGATTTTGCTTCCCGATGGGTTCATTCATAGGTGTGTACATTACACCTACGCAGTATTTGTCAGCTTGCGTTTATTATCTTTGCGTGGTGCAAACAATTCCTTTTCAACATTCTACACGGATTACCATTTTATTGGCTGTAAGGTGCTTGTTATATCAAACAAATTTAATGTATGTTATTTTTGTTCCTCCTGATGTTCATGTGAATTATTTGTAAGGTTTCCTAGCTTTGCTCCTCGCACAATTATCTTGTATAAACGAAAAGATTGTTTGACGATTTTAATATTTCCCAATTTCATAACGATGTAAAAATTAAAATTATTAACAAGTACAGTGAAATTCCCCCTCGCGGACACCCCTCTTACACGGACACCTCCATTAAACGGACAGTTTATCATGGTCCCGACCGGCTCTCATATAATTTCCATTTTATTTACTCTTTCTTGGACGGACATTCTCTTGAACGGACGGGGTCACGAGGAAATGTTCTCTTAACCGGACAAAAAATAAAATAAAAAGGAACGCCTTATCTTATTTTTATATCGGGAGCATTGCTATTGCATTTCTCAATCGTTCGGCGCGCCAATTTCGCTTGGACTTCCCCGAGTAAACCGGAGATTTACCGACTTTAATCTTTGGGTACAAACGCAGCCTATGTCGTGCATTTCTGCCTGGCGTGACTTAGGGACTTCCCCAAGTTGGTCGGGGATTTACCGTTCTTATTCTATGGCTGTACGCTTTCGATTGAATCGGCTTTCAATATTAGTCTGATGTCTATGCGGAAAAGACACAGTGGGCGACACATTCATTGTAGAAATGGCTCCAAATAGAAAAATTATCACGCTCAAATAAAGAATTGAGATTGTTGAAGTTTACAATAAAGAGAAATTAAGTGTAAGAGACTTATCCAAGCGTTTTAATATTGGAAAAACACAAGCTGCAGATATAATTAAACATAAAGAAATACTTCTAAACAAGTGGATGTCGAACAGCAATTTGAATGAAAAAAGAAGCTTTTTGACGGGTGATGGTACTAAAATTGACAAATTGTGTTATGACTGGTTTACAGCAGCTTGGCATAAGGGGATTCCTTTACCAGTCGTGACAAAAACGCAAAAAACTTATTTTTTTTTAAGGTCCGCTAATACGACGTAAAGCAAGAGAAATAGCCGCTTCTTTGGGACATTCTACATTCAGTGCTTCTTCTGGTTGGCTCAATAAATTTAGAATCCGCCACAATGTAAGTTTTAAAGCGATTTCGGGAGAAAGAGCTTTGGTTAATGCTGAAGATGTTTCATCGTTTTTAAAAAATTTCCTTCTTTGATTAAGGGATATTCACCGAGAGACACATATAATGCCGATGAGACAGGTCTGTATTTTAGGACTCTACCCTACAAAACGCTCACATTAAAGAAGGAGAAATGTGTTGTGAGCAAGTATCCCAAAGAGAGGTTTACAATTTTGCATTGTGCAAATATGGCAGGTGAAAAAGAAAAACTCCTAGTCATTGATAGGGCAGCTAAACGCAGAGCTTTTAAAAACATTTATATAAATAACCTGCCTGTAACTTGGAAATACAATAAGAAAGCTTGGATGACAGGACACATTATGACAGAGAGGTTGCAAGACCTAGATTGGAAAATGGCTAAAGAAAAAAGAAACATTTTGTTATTTTTAGACAATGCGGGATCTCATCCGAAAGATGTTCGTTTAAATAATATAAAAATATTATTTTTACCTCCTAATTGTACATCAGCTTGTCAACCACTTGACCAGGGAATTATAAACAATTTTAAAACTTATTACCGAAGTCTAATCCTCAAACATCTGCTAGTAAACATTGAAACTGCCGGTACATCTTTTCAGTTAATAAAGAAAATTATACCACTGTATACAGTTTATTTGACAAAAACCGCTTGGGACCAAGTAACCAAAGATGCAGTTCAAAATTGCTTCGCAAAGCAGGATTTAATCATGTGAATATGCAAAGTGAAGACCAGTTAACTGAGGCTGATACATCTGACCTAGAAGATGATTTGCCTCTTAGTGTACTTTCAGATATCCTCAAAAATAAGAATTTATAGAAATTGACGGATAATGAAAACATTAATGATTTTTTGAACGTAGATGAAGATTTGTATGTTGAAGATCCAGATTTAGAACAAGAAATTGCAAATCCAGTTCAAATACAAGAACTTTCGGAAGATTCTGATGTCGATGAGGTTCCAGTGCCAACAGAAGCTATCCCAAAATATGGTAAAGCTATTACCCTGATCAAGCAGCTCAAAAACTTTGTCGAAAATCACGGAGATACAGAGTCTCTGGAGCATCTTTCTAAATTAGAAATACGATTTCAAGACGTCATTTTAAAGAAAAAGAGACGACACACAACAATATATGAACTTTTGCGTCCTTAAAGTGACTATTCATTTAATTGTTTTGTATTACATACTACATCTATGTATCTATCTACATATATTATACTTTGTACGTATATATCTAAAGGAAATAAACTTTTCTTTCTTAAGTTTAAAGTTTCTTATTTATTTTAAAAACATTTATATACATATACGATTTAAATGTCCCAGTTTCTTTAATATATTCATTTTTCGTTAAAACACGATTTTTGTTGTATATGCTACATATTTCTTTTATGCGGACACCCCTCCTGAACGGACATCTTCAGTTGGTCCCGTTAATGTCCGCTCAAGGGAGATTTCACTGTATATGATTTTTTTAAATCTTAATCAAATCAATAATGTCTTTAATTATCAGGGACGGTTACTAGATATAGTTCGTACAAATGTCAATAACACGTGCCTTATTAGAGACGGGTCTCCTCTAACAATAGAGGATAATATTCATCCGACCCTTAGACTTACAACTACATTTCTAATCAAGTTGTTACCTATCAACACATCGAATCAAATGTACAATTTCAGGAAAGCTACGACGGCTTGTATGATGCATTTAGCGATATTAATTGGTCATTTCTGTCTGCGTACGAAGATATCAATGATGCTTGCGATGCGTTTTACAAGACTCTCTATAATTATAAAGACCATCGTTCAAGTTATTTCTCTCCTACATCTGGAATACCACAGGGTAGTAATTTAGCTCCACTAGTCTTTCTAATTTTCATAAATGATCTCCCTCCAATTCTATATTGCTGCAAGCTATTATTCACTGATGATTTTAAATTATTTTCAAAACTAAGTACTCGAGTACACTGCCAGCATTTACAAATCGGGGATGGCAGCTTATCATATCAGTATGTATAAGTTTGATATAAGCGCGTGTAGGAAAGTCATATATTCACATGGGTAGCAAGTAAATTGGTATGCAAATATATATATAATCAAATAATTGTAAATCTACAAATAAAACTATGTATATATATAAATATGCATATATATATATATATTGTAGCGGGTAAATGTCTTGCTATTCTCTAGGGTTATATCTTCTCGCGTTCGGCGTTGGTTCTTAGAAGAGCGAGGTCGTGCCTGAACGTACCGAGAAAATAACAAGACATATATATATATATATATATAAATACTATCGTGGTTTATACACATACGTATTGTACATCAGATATCTAGGTACATATAGAGGTATAACCTGAACAAAGTTAATTCTTATAGTACTGATATGCGTTCTCTCTCGCTGCAGTATTCCCCTACAATCAGTTTATTATAGTCATTCGCCGTAAGCAGTACTTTACTGTTGCGCTCCTACACCATGGTTATAGATATAGTGGAGTGAACTTTGCTGAGATTATGTCTGTATATAATTTTTTAGTTATGGCTCCTTTGTGGAAATAACACATGGGCTGAAAAGACCCGGGCCTAACACGTAGATGACGCTAGTTTCATTGCAGTCACCTTTCTATCAATTAGTACTAACCTTCAAAAGATAGCTGTTAAAATTTCATCATATTCTATTCATTAGTTTGTGAGTTATTGTTCTAAGAGTCACGCTACTTTTGTTATTTTCAAAGCAATGGATCAAAAACAATTTCGTGTTTTAATTTTACACTGCTTCTTGATGGGAAAAAATACCGATCAAGCGAAGCAATGGCTTGAAAAGTGTTATGGGGACTCCGCTCCATCAGAAACAACAATAAAACGTTGGTTAGCTGACTTCAAACGTGGTCGTAGAGACACCGATGATGCAGAACGCAGTGGACGTCCAAATGAGGCGGTAACACCAGAAAACATCAAAAATATCCACAAAATCGTTTTGAATGATCGAAAAGTGAAGTTGCGTGAGTTAGCTGACATCGTAATGATATCAAAAGAACGTATTGGCTTTATATTGCATGGGCATTTGACTATGAGAAACCTCTGTTCAAAGTGGGTGCCGCGTTTGCTCACTGTTGACCAAAAACAAGAACGTGTTGATGATTCTGAGTAGTGTTTGGCCATGTTTAAACGTAACAAACCGGAATTATTGCGTCTATATGTGACAATGGATGAAACATGCATCAATCACTTCACTCCGGAATCAAAACGATCGTCATCTGAGTGGACAGCAACTGGTGAACCTCGTCCAAAGCTCCCGAAAGCACAACAATCGGCTGGAAAGGTTATGGCCACGGTATTTTGGGATGTGCGTGGTGTAATATTCATCGACTATCTTGAGAAAGGAAATACCATCAACAGTGAATATTATAGCGTTATTGGAGCGTTTGAAGGCCGAAATTGCAAAGAAACGACCGCGTATGGCTAAGAAAAAAATGTTGTTTCATCAAGACAACGCACCGTGTCACAAGTCAATCAAAACAATGGCAACACTACATGAATTGAAGTTCGAATTGCTCCCAAATCCACCGTATTCGCCAGATTTGGCTCCCAGCGACTACTGGCTGTTCGCAGACCTCAAAAAAATGCTCGCCGGTAAGAAATTTCGCACGAATGAAGGGATTATCGCTGAAACTGAGGCCTATTTTGAGGCAAAAGATAAATCGTTCTACAAAAGTGGTATTGAAATGTTAGAACGGCGCTGGAATGATTGCGTTGCTCTTGATGGAGATTACGTTGATGAATAAAGCTAATTTTGAACCAGAAAAACCGTGTTATCTTTTTTAGGCCCGGGACTTTTCAGCCCATGTGTTAGAGTTATTCTGAAGCAATTCCAAAAAACATAGGAAAATTTAGAACCTTTATTAGACAGAATGTGGCGATCATGTGTTCCAATTATTAAGTGTAAAGGTGGAGATATCGTCGATTGTGAAAGACATTGTAGTTTTTAATAAAGAATATTTTTTGATTTGTTTTAAGAGGTGTTATATTGAATGGAAACCCATTGTTTAAGTTTTAGTTAGTATCCCTTTATTTATACATGTTATTGCAGGTGGGAAAATAATTATGAACGGTAGTGTAGATGATTTACAGTTGATAAAATACACTTCTTCTTGACGACACCGCAAGCTATAAAGGACATACGATTAAAAAAAGAAAAATACAATTCTTGGGGGCAAAATGTTGCCTGTGGAAGATACTTAAAAACGCCAGTGGTTGAATTCTTTGTAAATCGCACTTGAAAAGCAACTCACAGAGTTTATGCATTAAATATATGCCTTTCCGTGATTATCAAGGTATACGATCTAATTAGTAAAACGGTATACTATTTATAAAAGTTTGCCGCTAAAGGTAATGTATACCGCAACCTTCTTAAGCGATATAAACTTAATAATCCCAGCTATAATTTAATTAGCTACATCAAGGCAAAATTAACCATGAGATAAGTTACACTCAGGCATACGCTGACGATAAAACAGCATAAATTCTAGTCAACACAAACAAGATTTATCATAATTCCATTGTGTGCCTCGTTTTTGTATTTGTCCCCGCCGTAATCTAGGACTACGTATTTCGCGACGCGGTCGAGTAAAAAAAAGACCACATTGCCGTCGTCCTTTTTTTTTTATCAGAGCAACCCCGCGAGCAAATAAAATATTTCAGCCGGCGTTCATAATTACATACGCGTATAAATATAAGTGCAAATTATGTTCAACACGGTATCAACTTAATTAAGTTTAAATCTGAGTTTCTTCCGGCTCGGCGAGCCACTGGCTTAATATGAGAAACGGTAACGGTCTTCGGATGTCGACTGGCAACGCGTTTAGTGGAAATTTATTTTGCTTTCCCTTGACTAATGCCGACACTTTATAAAAATAGACCGCTTATCTGGGACGTAAGTACAATAACAGAAACAACTGCGCGTTCCAACGATGACGTTACCGGTACGACTATGAAGTATTGTTAGGGAGCGTTATATATGTACGTATATAAAAAAATGCGATTAGCATATGACCTGCGTTGTGAAACATGACGTTTCGTAGGGAGGTGTGAATATTCATGTTTGTTATTAGTATTTTTACACTGAAAGAACAGAATCAATAACGGAAATGTATTGATCCAAGCTTGTCAATACAATTAAATAAATCTTAATTCTCCATAAAAAAAATGTGATAAAATAGGAAACAGGTTTGATTAAATCTGTTGCACAATAGGGATGACAGATATATGTATCCATGTTTAAAATTTCGTTGTGTATTTCTACAGTTTTTTCAAATATTCTTGCTTGTTGTAAGTAGATAACTGATTATGAGTAGATTATGGTAGTCCATATAACACATGGGTTATTTTAAAGGCAGTTCTGACACCAAAAGATGTGAAACTCCGTAACAGTTAGATATTATAACTATATTTGATTATAAATCTAACAGCTTGACTTCTTAACTACTTTTAAAGTATCCCCGTTTCCTTCCAATAATAATCCTTATAAGGCAAATTATTATAACCTCTATTTTGATTTATCCACAACCAATTGGATATTTCTTACGAGTCACCAAAACGATAACTTGGCTGTTCAGGATTTTTACAATAAATTGTATACAATCTTGGATCGATCTGTTCCTATGTTTGGTTCAAGTTACCATTCGACTTAAGAGTCGCTACCCATCTTGGTTCTCCCCTGTAATAAGAAAAACCTAAGGCGGAAGGCGTGTTGTAGTAAAAAATGGGAAACGACACCGAACAATTATTGCATAGTTTGAGAGGTAATGCAAATTGATTAAGATTGAAATTAGTTTAGGCTTGTAATACATACGTTCGCAATAGCGAACTGAGGCTTCCAAGAAATCCACGTTCTTTTAGACAATTTCTTCGCTAGACAGGGCGCTACCGAAATTCCGGAAAAAGTTTTTGATTCCACTAACGAATACAGTGCTCCAACATTGGTAGTTAGTACTTTCGCCACATTATTCTCTGGTGTTTCCTTACCTGAGTCTTTAGACTCTCATCTTCCAGCGGTTAATTCCAGCTTACTACCATTGTGTTTGTAGTCTGTTTCGCTTAGAAGAAGTAATACAATGCATCGAGATTTTAAAGAACAAGTCTACATCTGGCGATGACAACATTTCTTGTTTTTTTTTGGGAAGGATTGTGCTACTATCTTTGCCACTCCTCTATGTACACTAGGGTGACAGAATAAAATAGACACCTACTAATTAAAAAAAAGATTCTATTCTCGTTATATATACAAAACATTTTAAAATTTTTAAATTAGACTAATATTTTGTCGATCCACCTTTACTTGCGTGAAGTGCTGCGAGTCGCCGTGGCATAGAATCTATTAAATGATTAATGGTGTCTTCTGGAATATCTAACCACTCTTCTGTAACAGCTGCCACGAGTTCTTCCTTATTGCTGGGTTTTCGGGGTCGTTTCGCCATATTTGTCTGGATTATGTGCCAAACATTCTCTATCGGATTCATGTCTGACGATTGTCCGGGCCATGGTTAAATTCCGAATCCCCTGTTCCTCTTTCCATGTGGTTGTTGTTCTTGGTTTGTGACAGGGTGCTCCATCCTCCATAAAAGTGGCGTCTTCTTTAGATAAAATGGCGTTGTCGAATATCGGTAGTAGTCCTTCTGTTAATATTTGGATATATTTTGCCGCATTTATATTTCCGTCGCAGATTACTAATTGCGATCTTCCACCATACCATATCGCGCTCCACACCATGATGTTCACACCGCCGTATTTCACCGTATGATGCAAAAATTTGTCGTCCAGTTGCTGTGACGAACGTCGCCATACTCACGTACGACCGCTATCCCTGAATTGGCAGTATCTGCTTTCATCTGAAAAAAATGACAGACTGCCAAAACTATTCGGGCTTCGTTCGCATTTCGATTGCCCAAGCCATTCGGCGCCATTTTTGAAACGCCGTAAGGAGACGTTTTTTCTTTGCCACCCTTTTATACATCCCCATACTGTGGAGGTGTCGCAGAACGGTGCGGTGACTTTTCTGTGAAGTTGCCGCAAGCTCGGCTGTACTTTTTCGCGGTTCTCTTAACACTTCGCGCACAAGCACCCTTTTACTTCTTTCAGAAGGTACGGCACGACCTGGTCTCGGCTCCACTGTTGTCTTTTCCTTGCGTTTAAATTGTGTAATCACACGGTTAACTGTGGACAACGGAATATTTAAAAATTTACTTATTTGCGAAGCGCCGCATTCACTCTGGGGTGAAGTCGCTAATATCACTCGAACCTTGTAAGCGAGGCATAGTTGTAACGATACTAAACTATGACGAATTCCTTCCGATACATCTACCCCCACCCTAATGACAAGAGAAAGGTCTTAATTCGTTCTTAGAATTTAGCTGCTTACATATTTATACCGCTTTACCTGGTGTTTATTTTATTCTGTCACCCTAGTGTATACTCTTTAGGCCAGCCCTACACGTGTACGTTTCCCGATATATAGAAAGTAGCCAGAATTTCGCTGATCTTGCAAAAGGATAACAGTTTCAATTTTGGCTATTACAGACTTGTGGCTATAATTTCTTCTATCGCAAAGGTTTCTGTCTTAACGGGCATATAATAAATTATTATTATTAGTATTACTTTGCAGATCTTACACTATTAACAAAGGCTGCAGAAAGGGATAATTTCTCAGTAGCGTACGACTCGGTTGCTATCAATATTAAACATAATGAATGGCTATTAATTTTTATACTCAGTAGTCGTAACAAATTTTTTAATATTTATTTTAACTTTTTCGTTATATATGGAAATAAACTCTATTCCAGTGTTACACCGCTAATTGTGCTACTATACAAAAAATAAAACAGGAACTCGCTTAAAAGTAGGCATTTGAAAAGCTCTAATAAAAACAAAACACGTAACCTGGTGTATATAAATATATATACATATATATATATATATATAAACACTACAAATATGAAATATGTTTTACCAAAATTAGATCCAGCGTACAAATTGGCAAATATAAATTAATTATATTTTTCGTATTTGATTCCAACAACAGTGAACCTAAAAATACGTTGAAAAAGTAACACTAACAACGCCAAAATTATTTAAATTAATATTGGATAACAATTGTACATGTTAAACAAGTTTTTCCATCTCCAATTCCAATATTCGCAATTACTAAATATATTTTCTATCCTCACATTTGTTTTGTTCGCGCTTTTTCACCTGTGTACCTCCATTTAACAAATTACTGATAAAATTTATTGTGTCTGCATAAAAGCAAATTCATGTTTATTTTTCAGGAATATATTGCTAAAAAGCTATTGAAATAGTTTCATGCTAGAATACTATTATAATTTCAATAGATTATAGTAAAGTTTGCTTAAATATATAAATTACAGAACTTGATTGGAAGTCTAAATAAGGGCCAGTGTTTCGTTCGATATCAATTATAAGGTTACGTATTGCGGCATTCAATTGTCATCATCTTAGTTTGTTAAATCCTAGGTCGGTACAATAGCGCTAAATGAAAGTAGTGATTGGTCATTTAAAGGTATTTTAACTAGGAATACGGGGGATTGTCAAAGACTAACGCCGTAGAATACTTAATAATAATAATGTCTTTGTTGCATATGAGAGAAATTCAATACAAAAAAAAAACAATAATGTAATTTGGAACTTCGAAACTGACACTTGTTCTTATACCGTTTAGAACGAAATATGAGTAAAATAGAGCAAGGAATGTTGCCAACTTGATAAAGACACCACAGGATCGTATCAGAAAATCTTAAGCACTTATAAGCAGAGTTTGTACAGCACTTAATATCTTTCGTAAATGTTTAATTCTGATCAAGCTGCCCGTTGAGTGCCTAGCTACTACGGTTTGACCAATTAAGTAATCAAAGGTAAGCGGATTTCTGTATTTAGTATATTAGTCATAACAGCTAGGCGTAGGTTTATTATAAGATTTTGTTTTATATGCACAAATATAATAAATACAAAGGAGATAGATAGGGATCACACTGCCTTGTAGTTTGTAGTGAATGGCAGCAAACACAAATAGATAGACGTCAGTCAGGTGTTATACCTCTGTAATACGCGCAGAATATTTGATAGTAAAAATAACAAAAGCTAGTACACTATAGGAAGTGTAGAAGTAATAGGATAACTCATCTTAAACGTTAATTAACTGAATAAATTTAACTATAAAAAACTAGAAACTTGTGAACCGCAAGCATGAGTGAATGCGAATAATCGTATTATTCACACTCAGATTTTACCGTAGTTTACTTTTGTACATGACACATATATTGTAATAGACTTTATTACAAAAAATCCGGATTAAATACCACCATTCACCGGCTCCTCCACCAAGTATGAGATATATGTATTCGTTAATTCGATAGAACTTTGCAGATAGTTCCAAAAGCTTACACATCTCACACGAATCTACATATACCGAGAGGACAGGCAACTCCAACCCGACCGTCAGTATTATTAGAAGCTTAGAGCAGACATACATTATCCCTCCGCATTGCATCGTCACCACATACGCTTTAATTGAAGTCGTAACTTCATTCAGAAACTCGCACGTCCTGTTAGCGGCGGCAACGTCGAAGCCGGATAGTACGTCCAATATAAACGGTCGTAATTAGCGCTAAAGCGTTACAACCCGACGACGTCGTCCTTCGGCCAATTCCAGGAGCGCACCGCTCCGCTTATTCATAAAGCTTAATAAGCGTACGTAGATATTTAATTGTCGCGTTCCGCGGCGACATTCGGCGAAAGGTGGGCGCTTGCGTCGTCGCCGAATGGCTTTGCTTAACACCGTTAGGATATCGTCGCGGTATCAGCGTAGGCAGTCGACATGCGGATTTAGGGTGTAAAAGTGGTCGCGTACGTACGGTTCGCAAATGGGCAAAGAAGGATACGCGCGCGTTTCGGTAGCGACCGTCGGTGTGATGCTGGTACTGTTCACGAGATCTGCGAACATGCTACTAGGTAGGTTCTGTTGATCCGCACAATTTACGCGCAGCTAACGAAAGTTGCGCTCGATAAAAAAAAGGAAGAAATAATAACATTTTGCGCGGTTAATTATTTGAATTCGAACTGTTTAACGTTTTTGAATCGCCCGATTTCATTCAAATCTAAATTAGAGCTTGGAAGATAGGTTAATATGAAATACCTCTTACATGAATCGTTGTGAATATAACTATTATTATTAATACAAATTAGATTACAAGGAAGAGTTTCCGGGTGTCAAATTCAGATCTTACTGAAACTTGGTAGGTAAGTAGAATAGGAGACTTGAAAATAATTTTTTTGTGTTTGCGTTGAAATGCACCCTGAGGATGTGAAAGACCCCTTCGAAAATTCACAGGTTATCAGTTTTTTTTTTGATTTAATTCTTAAACGGAAATACCTAGAAGAAAAATTTAAATGCAAATATTGTACCTTGTCGAAAAATCTTTCAGGGGACATGAATGTTGTATATACAGGGTGTTACATTTAAGCGCCACCCTCTTTAGCTAAATCTGATCATGGTAATATGGAAAAGAAATTAAGTTATTCATCTTCAGTATCCTTTATTGATTTTAAAGCATTTTCAATTATACAGGGTATTCGAAAGCTGTAGAGCAAGTCATATGGTATGACTACTAACACCAAAATCATCTATATAACACATGGGGTGGAATGTCCCGGGCCTAACTAAGAAAACACGTATTTTTTGGTGCAAAATTAGCTTTATTCATCAACGTAATCTCCATCAAGAGCAACGCAATCATTCCAGCGCCGCTCTAACATTTCAATACCACTTTTGTAGAACGATTTATCGTTTGCCTCAAAATAGGCCTCAGTTTCAGCGATAACCTCTTCATTCGTGTGAAATTTCTTACCGGCGAGCATTTTTTTTGAGGTCTGCGAACAGCCAGTAGTGGGCTGGGACGAATACGATGGATGTGGGAGCAATTCGAAGTTCAATTCATGTAGTTTTGCCATTGTTTTGATTGACTTGTGACACGGTTCGTTATCTTGATGAAATAAAATTTTTTTCTTTGCCATATGCGGTCGTTTCTTTGCAATTTCGGCCTTCAAATGCTCCAATAAAGCTATATAATATTCACTGTTGATAGTATTTCCTTTCTCAAGATAATCGATGAATATTACACCACGCACATCCCAAAATACCGTGGCCATAACCTTTCCAGCCGATTGTTGTACTTTCGGGCGCTTTGGACGAGGTTCACCAGTTGCTGTCCACTCAGATGACGATCGTTTTGATTCCGGAGTGAAGTGATGGATCCATGTTTCATCCATTGTCACATATCGACGCAAAAATTCCGGTTTGTGACGTTCAAACATGGCCAAACACTGCTCAGAATCATCAACACGTTCTTGTTTTTGGTCAACAGTGAGCAAACGCGGCACCCACTTTGAACGTGTGCTTCATCATAGTTAAATCCTCATGCAATATAAAGCCTACACGTTCTTTTGATATCTTTACGATGTCAGCTAACTCACGCAACTTCACTTTCCTATCCTTCAAAACGATTTTGCGGATTTTTTTGATGTTTTCTGGTGTTACCGCCTCATTTAGACGTGCACTGCGTTCTGCATCATCGGTGTCTCTACGACCACGTTTGAAGTCAGCAAACCAACGTTTTATTGTTGTTTCTGATGGAGCGGAGTCCCCATAACACTTTTCAAGCCATTGCTTCGCTTGAACGGTATTTTTTCCCATCAAGAAGCAGTGTAAAATTAAAACACGAAATTGTTTTTGATCCATTCTTTTGAAAATAACAAAAGTAGCGTGACTCTTAGCACAATAACTCACAAACTAATGAATAGAGTATCATGAAATTTTAACAGCTGTCTTTTGAAGGTTAGTACTAACTGAGAGTAAGGTGACTGCAATAAAACTAGCGTCATCAATGTGTTAGGCCCGGGACTTTTCAGCCCATGTGTTATTGCATACACATGTCTTCTTTTAAGAAAAACCATTATTAATTAGCAAAATTGCATAAGTTATTACGTCCTAATGTTCATAACTCATACAAATGTAAACACGGGATTACACGTGAAAATAAATAATGAATAAAGTAGTTATTTCAATGCGTGTTCAAATGAATGTATTTATGATTTGATATGATAATAAAAGGCGTCAAGAAAATGTTTAAAGGATAAAATGTTTTGGCACCATGAACAACGAATGAAGGCGAAATTCGTGGGATGCTCGAACGGCCCAGGTCGACTCTCTATATAACCGGACTTGCACCAGGCATGTGCAAACAGATTGATGCATTTAAAGGGCGATAACTGATTTACGTATTTCATTATTACAATTTTATGGGGATTACCACGATAATTTGAGATAAGAACTAGGTCACCAAATCCTCAATTAGTTCAGTGGTTAAATCATACCTGTTGTTTTCTTTGGTATTGTCAGTATTTGAACATCCTTGACAGTGACCTTTCCATAACTCTAAAAGTATAAGACTTTTTGACTCAATGCTTGGCAAGTAAATATTAAGAAATTAATTGTTAAATAAATCAGTGGTTAATTTACATGAAAATGAGGCTTGACTAACGTTTGCAGGTCAAAATAGGGTTTGTTATACTTGGGGCCTAATCTTGCCAACAGGTTCTTTTAGTACCATCAGTAGTGGTGTATGTAGATTGTATTGTGTTGTACTATGTTGTATTAGAAAACCATAACGTTACCTCTATTATATATTTGCTTTTCTATACGTTAACAAAAAAACCAATTTTATGGTATATTATCAAAATATCTACAATCGAATAAATACCGCCCATATCAAAATATATATATCCTTAAAATGAGTTATGAGTTTTCAAATAATAGGATGTGGTTTGTAAATATTTCGTTTTAAAGAAATTTGATATTTTTGAATATTTGCGACAACACACAACCTCATACGCCAATGTGCCGGCTTTTGCTTATATCCAGTTCGACTAACAACAGGTGCATCTGATGACATATCAATTGGCGATTGCAGTTACGTACCTCAATAAAATTTAATTAATTAAATTGATTTAATTAGTGCAAATTGAACTACCTAAACTGTATGAAGTGGGATTATACAGAGTAACTCTTTCCCTTTTCTGATGTACGTATGTCTAGTACGTGTATAGCATAAGATTTACACCGCTTCCTGGTCATGTGCGTAGTTCAACGAGTTCTTTGCACATGTCTGGATGGTAACTACTTCTGCTTGAAAGATGGAGCAGGAGACCCCTAGACTGATAATCTCGCCATCCGATTCTCCCTCTTTCCAAATTCCAATACCTGTACCATTCGAGGTACTCGAGGCATCCGCAAACCAGCGGGAAATCCCCCGTCTCGATTTGCTTGCGCATGCCTTTGTTGCTTCGCCGTTGAGAATTATTACATTGTATCCCCCAGCAAAGCTATACACGGGCCGAATTTTGTCGGTCCTCATTGACAGCGGTGCTGTCTGTTCGATGTAGTTGAAGATGCTGGTGTAGTCTGGTTGCCAGAGAATACCTTGCACCCACTACATTTGACTCTGTAGGCTCTGTATAGCATAAGATATAAGTTTTTACGTTAATATCACCTTTGGAACACCTTGTATAATTGAAAATGCTTTAAAATTAATAAAGATGTCAAAGATGACAGCAATTTGTATTAATTGCTTATCCACATTACTATAATCTGCGGTAGCATAAAAGGGTGGTGCTTAAACGCAACACTCTGTATGTATAACATTCAAATGTCCCGAAAGACCTTTCGGTAAGGTACAAATATTTGCATTTAAATTTTTGTTGTATCTATTTTGGCTCAATAAAATCAAGAAAACTGAAAATCTGTAACTTTGCGACGAAAAAAAAATATTTTCAAGTCCCAACACACTCTACTTACCTACCAACTTTCATTAAAATCTGAATTTGACACCGGACTACTTACTTTAAATGTATACTTTTAGTTCCTTAACTATACTACATATCTCACTCACTATATGATAACATATATCCCCCGTTTACATTTTATTAGTAGCCATACAGAACATAATGGTAAAGAGATAAATTATATGAACACATCTTATAAGCTTCATATATGTGCACAATTACATATGAAGTTTTATAAAATTTAAGGAAACATTTATATGTACATCTCTAAATATAAGGATAATAATTTAAAGTATTTCATTTGCTCGTTGACTTGTATTAAATGTACTAATCTATAATGCAGCGTTAAACTTTCCTGATTTAAAATGTACCCTTTTCCATGTAGAGGCTTATCGCTTACCACCAGTTGCGCAAGATGACAAGTAGGCGGGATTCACATACTTGAGGGGGTGCTTGAGTTTATCTATAGTGGTAAATGCGTTTGTTTCTTTTATATAATTTATATCAATTGACACGGTTACCTTTGTATGTATGTAATAAATAAATCGAAGTTATATTCTTATGCACTTAAAATCATTTCACCATTCATAAATATAGCAATTCAAAATAATACCCAATTCATTGCCGGAGCAATGTAACATAAATTTTAAAGGCATGTACTTAAATAAGTGACGATAGTTTGAATTTGTCGCCTTTTTGCTAAATGTTTACCTAGTTAGCAATTTGATTTTGAACTCTCCTTGTGGCGTCTCCAATAGAATTTGTAGGGATCATGCAATATTGATAATATATCTTCAAAAAGTCAATATTATATTGAATTTAAATGGGACAAAGGATAGAATGAAATATAAATTACTTTGAATACATTTTTAATTAATATGAATATATAAAATTGGACACAATATATCTAAAGTAAAACAACTGCATTTCATGTTGTAAATTTTATTGCCATAAAACTACACATTGTTCATTACAGTGCATGTTCGAAGTGACCACCATTTTGTTTCAAACATGATTTTAAAAAAGTACAAATATCCTTCCCTGTACAAGCCTAACAAAACCAACAGAATATTTCCACAGGACAAATTCCAATGTAGTACCTTTTGTAAACATTTGCTGAACTTGTGCAATGACAATAATCATTTTATTTAGTTTATTCTGGATAGAGATGAATCAACTTCCTCTTTAGATGGTAAATTAGATGGTATGTATGTGAGCTATAAAAAAATTACACCAGACGTACTATGTGCAAACTCCATATCCTCAAAAGTTTTATGTTTCGGTTGGTATTACATAATATTATTCGTCCATCTATGATTGAATGGTAAATTATCGAGATATGGAGCAAATTTGGTACCAACAAGAAGTCTCTCCTGCACATAATAGTCTATTACTGCACCAATACTTCTTCTAAAATTATATACAGATACTTGGTATCTGTATATAATTTTACTGCCACACATTTACTCAAAACAAATTCAAAGTTTCAAAGATTCCAGAAGAATATTTATTCAATCTTAGCCACAATTGTTTACAACAAACTAAGCTAATGTCCCTTTGTAGCTGAAGATGGGTGTTACGTTCTCCTGGTTTGAAGAACAACGCCGCTGTAGCCTGCTCGTAATTTCCTAAATTACTTGACCAATACTTACTTGTAGAGTATGTTCGCTTATTTACTAGAGGAGAGGTTGTACAGTGAAACTCAATGCGCATGCGCAAAAAAATATATTTAAAAATAAAATGTGTACACGGTTTCCACTCTTGCCTATGTACATGTACGATGTACGTAAGATATATAGATTTGCAATAATTGCAGTTATTCGAGCTCTCTTATACATGTAATGTACATTAGCATTTGTATATGTATTTTCATTGGTAGCAACATAAAGTAATGCCTCAGCATGTACGTTGCAACGCTATGTCTTAATTCTGTTTAAAAGGTTAAACTCTTATATGCTTCCGCTGAAGCTTTGTCAGAGGCATGTACTAATGCCTCTATCTGTTTGCATGCACCACTACCTTTTATAGGGGAGCCAACCCTATTTATTTCTTAAATTTATAAGCGCACCTCGGTGTTATGCTTATTTATATGTCCCTTTCCGGGAGCCTAATATACTTTCCTTGTTTTAAATTTGCCTAAGGGACTTGGCCCTGTATTATTGGCATGTATTTGTACTTGACCAAATACATTTGTTATATTCACATTTATAGGGGAACCCACCCTATCTCTTAGAGCTTGAACGCCTGGTCGAGGGGGACAGTAGCGATAATAGCCGATCTCAATACAAAAGTAATGTCACAGCTACCCAGGCGTTCTCGTTTGAAATATTACGCTATGTGCAATCTTTAGCTCTATACTACTGCGCCCCAAAGAAGGGAAAAATCCAGTAACCAGCAAATGTGCGAACTGTGCACCGACAAGTAAAACGGAGCGATGATGCCGACATTACATAGGAAAACTGGTTCGGGACACTCGTCCGCTACGACGAGCAACTAAATGAAAAATTTCTAAGTCCCGATACGACAAGGACCGAACAAACGTACAAAAGACAACGGGCGCTGCGGCCGCAACGACCGTCAGCAAGAAGCGGAGTGATCGTACTTGTAGAAGAGGTCTATACATGCGCGCCGACAATCTCACCAAAATAATTTCCGACACAAACTTAACTGAAGACTAAAAATATGTATAGACGACAATGGACACAGTAGCCTCGACGTACGATGATAGAAAATCGAGAATTTATACTTATTAAAAAAATCTATACGTGTTGTCCGACGACGTTACCAAATGACTCCCGCCAGAAATAAATGTATAGACAACGTCCTCGACGATTCCCGCCAAAACTAGAAAAACTTAGAAATCTCTAATAATCTTACGACGACGTTACTATACACGTTACGACGAGGCACGAAAGGTGACCGAGAGTGCACGATCGCTAATACCTCGACTGTCGCGCGGGGGACTACTGCCTATGCTTGTGTACCTTAAATTTCAAGAAAACTCCCATTACATATCCGACGACGTTGCAGTGAATGATTTCTAATTAGGCAGTTTTGGCTAGCGTAATGCGAATGGTTGACTTGCATACATATACAATGCGTAATGTACATACATATTAAAATAAAATTGGATATAAGAGAGCAAAATAAATAAATATAAGAATGAAAATAAATAAATATAAGAATGAAAATAAATAAATATAAAAATGAAAATAAAATAATATTCTAAATGAAAATAATAATGCAAAGAAGATAAAATACATAATAGTAAAAAAATTTAGAAAATACAAAAAACAATGTTAAGTCCTTAACAATGGGTTTCAATACTCTCTGTGATGTTTCGTGTTATTGAGTATAATTTAATTTTAGTTATTCGTATTAGAGAATCCTGTTTTCCGTCGTGTGTTCAAATTATGGGGGATTTTTATGAGACAACCTGTATAATTTGATCTTCGTATATTAGAATTGGGTTGATAACTATCTACTATCTAAACACGCATAA
Source organism: Trypoxylus dichotomus (assembly GCA_023509865.1). Lineage (NCBI taxonomy): Eukaryota > Metazoa > Arthropoda > Insecta > Coleoptera > Scarabaeidae > Trypoxylus > Trypoxylus dichotomus. The sequence continues at coordinate 47,200,475 of CM042081.1, forward strand.
TAAATATAGGCGACATGTGTATATGTATATATTTTACAGTGACGTTATAAAGCGCCATTGTGAATTTGCTCAAACTACACCCCCTAAATAATAATTCCGTAGTAAAATCAACATCCCGCCACTATTATTTTAAATTATTAACACGTGAATATTACAAGCGAAGGTTCTAGTAATTGTCTGGAGGGTTCACTTCCGATTTGAATTTCTACAGAAGTAGTAAGGCACGGAACTATTACATATATACGTTCGGAATTTAATAGAAGTTATACTAAGTTCTAAAGGAAGTCAATATCAAGGCTTTCATAACCGCTATACTTCGGAATCAATCTCATTATTGATACGTGCATTTCGCTTGAGAATATATCCACAAAACGTAACAGACTGTTCACGCTGAGAAGGTGCTCGTTGTGTATACGTTATTCAATTCTTAAGGGCTTCAATAAGACCAAACTTCTTTGAAATGTGAAACTTTATGGTGAATAACAAAGGAACTTGCAACCTTTAAAATCCGTGGCAACTGAGCGATTTGTGAATCGATACCTCAAGTTTATTTTATTTATTGACCTAATGCGATGGTATGGGAACTATGTATTTCTCCGACGTTTACTTTGTTATATTTATAAATATGCTGGCATGAAGTGCGATCAAGCACTGATTCGAAAATAATGACCAAATAATTGACGTGCCATAAAGACAATAGAATCGTGTATTCACGCTAACGCCATAGGTAAACCTTAAACGTAAAATATTTAAAAGGTAATTAAAACAGCTGTTTTGATTCTCACAAATGTTACATACAAATTGTATATCGCAGTGATTACTGAAGATCAATGAAATGTTAAATTCTCGTAGGGAATTTTCTGCAATCTAACTTGGTATAATGGGATTTTTTATGGAATCTCCTTTTACATTTAAGAATATGTCTCTAAATATCCTATTTCTTTTTGTATACTTACCTTTTATATCGGTGATTTATCAATTGTATTTTTTTCTTAATAAGTTAGGAACAAACAATAAAATTCCGAGAAAATAGGCGTTTCACAATTAATGGAGCGCACTCATTCTTTCCAGAAATTTCAAGAACTCTGTTGTACAGAATCGTGTAGACCTGGACTATAACAGTGTATGCTAGGTAGGTTTCTTTTTTTTTTTCATGGGCGGAGCTTTAACCCCAAAGAGCAAACTCGGTCAGTACCTCGCCTATTGTGCATCCATGTGATTTAAACCACTCGGCCAGATTGTACCTGAGCAACAAAGCCCATAATACGCTAGAGCGGTAATTTTCCCAACTTGGGTCCGTCAAGCTGAGCATCCCCAAGGTGAACATGTCTTTCCCTGCAGACTGCAGGGTAGTCGACAAGAAGGTGCACAGGAGTTTCCTCTGCTCTCCCGCACTTTCTACATGAAGGAGAGTTTGCTAGACCCATGCGATGCATGTGTTTATTCAGTGCGCAGTGTCCAGTTAAGATCGCTGTGAGATCGCTCTCAGTTTGGTCCTGCTCATTAGGACTGCCTTACACAGTCTTCTCACACCTGGATAAATCCCGAGAGATTTACAGTGTCTTAAACCGTCTACACCGTTCCAATAGGACCGGTGATTGGCGGCCAGCTCGGATCTAACGTAGGTCTTAATACTGGCATAGGTACTCCCACACGTCGGTTCAGGACTTGAGAATGGTCGTCCACTGACATCTTTTGCTAGCAAATCAGCTATTTCGTTCCCTTTGATCCCCGAGTGGCTTGGCACCCATCTCAGCCTAACGCTGCAATGTTTCGCCAGTTGTTGCAGCCCTCTATGGCACCCCAACACCACTTCGGAGTCAGACTTGACAGCTTGTTGCGCCCTAAGAGCGGCTTGGCTGTCCGATACGATTTACACCTCTTCTTGGTCATGTGCGTAGTTCAGAGAGTTCTCTGCACATGTCTGGATGGCAATTACTTCCGTTTGAAAGATGGAGCAGGAGACCCCTAGACTGATAGTCTCGCCATCCGGTTCTCCCTCTTTCCAAATTCCAATACCTGTACCATTCGAGGTTTTCGAGGCATCCGCAAACCAGCGGGAAATCCCCCGTCTCGATTTGCTTGCGCATGCCTTTATTGCTTCGCCGTTGAGAATTATTACATTGTATCCCCCAGCAAAGCTATACACGGGCCGAATTTTGTCGGTCCTCATTAACAGCGGTGCTATCTGTTCGATGTAGTTGAAGATGCTGGTGTGGTCTCCGAACTTGCCAGAGAATACCTTGCACCCACTACATTTGACTCTGTAGGCTGCTAGGGTTGCTTCTGACCTCAGCACCAGCTGCAGTGGTGGAAGCCCAAGGATGGTCTCCATCGCAGCCGTCGGCGTCGAGACCATGGCCCCAGTAATGCCCAAGCAAGCAATCTTTTGGACTTTGCCAAGGATCTTGACCGCGTAGCCTTGATTGGCTTTGTGCCGCCAGACTAGCTATGAATAAGTTATAGTTGGTACTATAACTCTCGCGTATAGCCAGTGAACCATTGCTGGTTTTAGGCCCCACGTTCGACCAAACATTCCTCTGCAGGCCCAAAAGGCGTTTGTGGCTTTGTTTGTAGCATATTCCAGGTGTGACTTGTACGTCAATTTGGAGTCTAAAATCACACCTAGATATTTAGCCTCTGTTGACATCAATACTTTGGAGTAGGTTCCTCGAATTTTATCAGAAAAGCGCAAAGCCAAACGAATTGCCACATTCAGATTCCTTAATCGCTGTGGCAACGATGGTGATGAAGATTTGAATCACATGGTCACTGATGATTACAGTTGAATATCACATTTCCCACCAAAAATACAGCATTAATCAGTACGACGGCATCATCCACAATCCTCATAGAAATCGAAAAAAGCAAAACAAATTTTGAGCACAAGAAAGATTATGGCTACGGTGACTACATGTCTAGAGATGAGATCATAAATGCGGCGGCCTACTGTCAGACATTTGAACAACTTCGCTGCGCTATTCAAAACTAAGCAATAAAGTCATCGTCCTTCACGATCATACACCTCCGCATGCAGCAGGAGTGACACAAGACTTGCTTCAACGGTTCCGGTGGCAAATTTGATCCTCCATACAGTGTGGATTTTAACTTACTCCCCAAATTGAAAGATTTTTTGAGCGGCCAACGTTACGGAAATGATGTTAAAGTTAAGGAAGCCGTTTGTCAGTGGTTCAACAGAAACGGTTCGATAAGTACCTAAATTTCAGCGGTGACTAAGTAGAAAAATAACTTGGGTATCCAATTTTATGTAAAATACAGCTTCGTTTAATTATATCTAGTAAAAGTATCTATAGAAAAAACGTTCTTTACTTTTCGAATAGCCCTCGTACATCCTTACATTAATGTTTGCCCTTACATTAATTTCAAAATTCCCTTGGTTCAAAAAAAAGGAATCACTTAATCAACAGAAGGGAGGTGTAATTCTTTGAATCAAAGCTTACAACACAAAAACATATAATTCGAAGTTCAAATTTAAAATGAACATCATCTATGGAAATGGTTACCTAATCTCGGATCAAGTAGCTGTACGATCCGTACTAAGTTTTCGAATTTCTAAATTAAATAGACGAAGTATAAGTCAAAATTTTAGAGAAAAAAAACATCGTGAACCGTACTATTCATCCTTCGAAACAATATTCAATCATAACCTGGAGCCTATTACCTTCATACTTCTTCAAACTTCAAGAACGGTATCTGATATACAGAGTTAGAAAATTTTGCGTGTGAGTCAAATGATCTTCAGAATATTTGAACGATTTTAAAAATTTATACGTCTCATAGATTCGGGCAAAATATTGGCAATAGGTTTCGAAAATTTGTCTAAAGTCTCCATTACATTTATTGTGGCGAAATTGTTGCCATACTGTGTGAAATGGCCCTCACAAAATAAATTAGATTCTGCGTAATAATGTCGGCAAGTTCCTGTAATCACCAGTCTGCTTCGAAAAAATAATTAATGTGGGTCAATATTATTCGCCGAAATGAATTTGCCAAATAGATATTATCTCCTTTTTTGGACAGTAATTTTGGGTTGTATTTCAGGGACGTAACTATATAATCAACAAGTTTGAAATACTCACAGTGATATCAAAAGAACCTAATATACGATAACTAGAAACCAAATTAGCGTACAACTATACAATAAAACTTGTTATGATTACTACTTTTTAATAATTTATAAGTTTCTCCAGCGATCATAATATAGAGTTAACCTAGACACGTGTTCCTCATCCCCCTTTGCACCTTGTGATTATATAACAAAAATGACGTAGTAGCATTTTCGTCGGCAGTATACGATTCGAAGTATTTAGGCTTCTCATTCTTACCGAGTTGTTTTGAAAGTGCTATGACTGTGGCTTTGTATTCCAATATCGTAAGACTTCCCTATATATTCCGCCATATTTGTGTCCACACCCTCTGTTGTTGAAGCCGTTGGATGTTTAATTTCGTTTATTCTTGAACTTGTAGAACAATATCTTAAGTTTGTATACCGTAGTTGGTAGAGATTTCTTGAAGTAATTGTGCGTCATTAGAAAGGACAGGATGCTTTCCGTAGACAAGTTTTAACGGCGTGAATTTCGGGATTCTTTGCATAGTTGTATTATATGCGAACGTACAGTGTCGAAGAAGTATACCCCAATCCCTTTGTAATGTTGGTGTACACTGACAATGAGTGACGAATAAAATGCGTTCCAAATTATGGCTCCATTATTTACTACACAATTTTGAAAAACGAAATATTAAATAAAATTATATGAATTGATGATCCTCCTCAATATTGTAATCCTATAATTAAGTAAATAGGTTACTGTAGGCTTGTTTAATAGGATATCGTTCTATATTTTATCACTATATGTGCGTTTCTGTTTACAAGTGAATAAATACGCAATATGCACACATGAAACAGTACTCTGGCAAAGAAAATCTGTCATACAACAGAAACTAAAGGATTTAGAAGTCCAGACATTAAAATAGTAGAAATGAAGCGAAAGAAATATCCAGAAAGATTAATGAAGAGTCCTAGCGTAGATTTACAAGTAATATCGAAGATTACATATGTACATGGAAGACAAAGTCGGCCTTATACCAAAACACCATCCTAAATTCTATCTTAACACATGGGCTGAAAAGTCCCGGGCCTAACACATAGCTGACGCTAGTTTTATTGCAGTAACCTTTCTCTCAGTTAGTTCATTAGTTTGTGAGTTATTGTGCTAAGAGTCACGCTACCTTTGTTATTTTCAAAACAATGGATCAAAAACAATTTCGTGTTTTAATTTTACACTGCTTCTTGATGGTAAAAAATACCGTTGAAGCGAAGCAATAGCTTGAAAAGTGTTATGGGGCTCCGCTCCATCAGAAACAACAATAAAACGTTGGTTTGCTGACTTCAAACGTGGTCGTAGGGACACCGATGATGCAGAACGCAGTGGACGGTCCAAATGAGGCGGTAACACCAGACAACATCAAAAGAATCCACAAAATCGTTTTGAATGATCGAGAAGTGAAGTTGCGTGAGTTATCTGACATCGTAAAGATATCAAAAGAACGTATTGGCTTTATATTGCATGAGCATTTGACTATGAGAAAGCTCTGTTCAAAGTGGGTGCCGCGTTTGCTCACTGCTGACCGAAAACAAGAACGTGTTGATAATTCTGAGCAGTGTTTGGCCATGTTTAAACGTAACAAACCGGAATTTTTGCGTCGATATGTGACAATGGATGAAACATGGATCCATCACTTCACTCCGGAATCAAAACGATCGTCATCTGGGTGGACAGCAACTGGTGAACCTCGTCCAAAGCGCTCGAAAGCACAACAATCGGCTGGAAGGTTATGGCTTCGGTATTTTGGGATGTGCGTGGTGTAATATTAATCGACTATCTTGAGAAAGGAAATATCATCAACAGTGAATATTATATAGCGTTATTGGAGCGTTTGAAGGCCGAAATTGCAAAGAAACGACCGCATATGTCAAAGAAAAGATGTTGTTTCATCAAGACAACGCACCGTGTCATAAATCAATGAAAACAATGGCAAAATTACATGAATTGAACTTCGAATGCTCCCACATCCACCGTATTCGCCAGATTTGGCTTCCAGCGACTACTGGCTGTTCGCAGACCTCAAAAAAACGCTCGCCGGTAAGAAATTTCGCACGAATGAAGAGGTTGAAAGGCTGAAACTGAGGCCTATTTTGAGGCAAAAGATAAATCGTTCTACAAAAGTGGTATTGAAATGTTAGAGCGGCGCTGGAATGATTGCGTTGCTCTTGATGGAGATTACGTTGATGAATAAAGCTAATTTTAAACCAAAAAAACCGTGTTTCCTTTGTTAAGCCCGGGATTTTTCAGCCCATGTGTTATATACCGACAATTTAGTACTCCTAACAGAAACAGAGGATGATCTGCATAAAGGGATATGTATCATGGCTTTCCTGGGTCAATTAGGACAAAACTAGTCATAAACGATACTGTGATGAAACAGGTGAAACGCTTTAAGTATATAGACTATAACGTATCTTGTGATCGAAACGAAGACATAGAAGAAAAACTGGATAAATTCACATATACCTTTGGAACAATCAGAGCGTTAAAAAACAAAACAAGAAAGCATACACAAATAAAATTTTACAAGGCTATAGCAATGCCAACCCTTAACACCTTAAAGCGCAATGTTAGATATTGCACAATATTATTAATAGTGCTTAATAAAAGAACTAAAATGACATTCTATATTGCGCAACGTTATTGCGAGATGCCACTAACACAGATCTCAGTAACGAACCATTAGGAACAACCTGCTGTGTGACGTAAATCTTTTCTTCATACGCAGAAGTCTTAATTATATCAGCGAAGTATTTCACCACGCAAGCAAATCGTCCTAACGACGAACATCGCCAAGGCATCAAATTACCCTTAGTAAAGCACGTCCTAATTGTGTGTAATCAAGTGTGGTAAATCAAGCCAGTTAGCAACACAAGACAAGACGTAAGGAGAGAACAAAAGCCTCGAGCAATGGAGAAAAGGGTGATTAGGGTATAACATTATATAAACAGGGAGAAAAGGTAGGGGAATATAGCGAAAAAAGTCGGCGGCTACTTTTATTTTTCTTTCTGATATATAAAAAGGTAACTTCTAATGCCTAGTGTTGAATATACTAATGATATTATCTATTTTTTAGTTGTTTTTCTAATATATACGTATGCTATATAGACTTCTAGACATGCATTGAAGGACAGTATTGACTGCCTAATGTATATAATCTTGATAAGCTGTCAGCTAAAAAAAAAAGGAATCGTTGAAGAATAATTGCGTATAATTAGGAATAAACTTTAACAAAATTACCTAGGTTTAAACCTGAGTGCCGGCAGGTGATGTATTTACCAGCACGCATATCCCTAATCAATAATCTCTACGTTTGGGTATACGATTCGCCTTTCCTCTAATCATGTATACTTTCCTGTATTTTGATTTTTTTAAACTTTACATAAGTAAAATAGACTATCAAAGCTAAACATTTTTACTGCTTTGATGTCTTCAATTCATTGAGATTTTCTAACAACCTACATACTCGTATATCATGGGAGAAGTATAGTATAATAACACATGGGCTGAAAAGTCCCGGGCCTAACAAAGAAAACGCGGTCTTTTGGTTCAAAATTAGCTTTATTCATCAACGTAATCTCCATCAAGAGCAACGCAATCATTCCAGCGCCGCTCTAACATTTCAATACCACTTTTGTAGAACGATTTATCTTTTGCCTCAAAATAGGCCTCAGTTTCAGCGATAACCTCTTCATTCGTGCGAAATTTCTTACCGACGAGCATTTTTTTTGAGGTCTGCGAACAGCCAGTAGTCGCTGGGATCCAAATCAGGCGAATACGGTGGATGTGGGAGCAATTCGAAGTTCAATTCATGTAGTTTTGCCATTGTTTTGATTGACTTGTGACACGGTGCGTTGTCTTGAAACAATTTTTTTTTTCTTTGCCATATGCGGTCGTTTCTTTGCAATTTCCGCCATCAAACGCTCCAATAACGCTATATAATATTCACTGTTGATGGTATTTCCTTTCTCAAGATAGTCGATGAATATTACACCACGCGCATCCCAAAATACCGAGGCCATAAACTTTCCAGCCGATTGTTGTGCTTTCAGGCGCTTTGGACGAGGTTCACCAGTTGCTGTCCACTCAGATGACGATCGTTTTGATTCCGGAGTGAAGTGATGGATCCATGTTTCATCCATTGTCACATATCGACGCAAAAATTCCGGTTTGTTACGTTTAAACATGGCCAAACACTGCTCAGAATCATCAACACGTTCTTGTTTTTAGTCAACAGTGAGCAAACGCGGCACCCAATTTGAACAGAACTTTCTCATAGTCAAATGCTCATGCAATATAAAGCCAATACGTTCTTTTGATATCTTTACGATGTTAGCTAACTCACGCAACTTCACTTTTCGATCATTCAAAACGATTTTGTGGATTTTTTTGATGTTTTCTGGTGTTACCGCCTCATTTGGACGTCCACTGCGTTCTGCATCATCGGTGTCTCTACGACCACGTTTGAAGTCAGCAAACCAACGTTTTATTGTTGTTTCTGATGGAGCGGAGTCCCCATAACACTTTTCAAGCCATTGCTTCGCTTGAACGGTATTTTTTCCCATCAAGAAGCAGTGTAAAATTAAAACACGAAATTGTTTTTGATCCATTGTTTCGAAAATAACAAAAGTAGCGTGACTCTTAGCACAATAACTGACAAACTAATGAATAGAATATCATGAAATTTTAACAGCTGTCTTTTGAAGGTTAGTACTAACTGAGAGAAAGGTGACTGCAATAAAACTAACGTCATCTATGTGTTAGGCCCGGGACTTTTCAGCCCATGTGTTATATATTTACTAGTGCAACAGGAAGCGCCAAATAACAGGACCAGCATTTGTTGTAAGAGATATATAAAAATTTAGCATCATGTTGTATAATTTATGCGCCCTGGTAAATACTCCTCGACGGGTACACTCCATCCAGTTTAAATGGTACAAATTTTAGAAACCTTCGAGGTACATGATACAGTTATAAAGCATGAGTAATAACACATGGGCTGAAAAGTCCCGGCCCTAACACATAGATGACGCTAGTTTTATTGCAGTCACCTTTCTCTCAGTTAGTACTAACCTTCAAAAGACAGCTGTTAAAATTTCATTATATTCTATTCATTAGTTTGTGAGTTATTGTGCGAAGAGTCACCTAGTCAAATCTACGCTTCAAAAATGTCAGCGCCTAGGTTGTAACATGAACACGAAGCTTCATTTACTTCAAAGTTAACCCGATAGGATTCCCGAGAATTTAGGTGCTGTAAGCGATGAACAAGGCGAAAGATTTCGTGAATATTTAAAGACCATGGAAACTCGGTACCAAGGAAGATGGGATCCTCATGTAATGGCCGACTACCATTGGAGTGTTCAAAGGTAATGCGAAATTTAAATACACATGGCAATCGAAAATGTCTTTCCTAATTGTTGTTTGTTTGCTTACAAGTGCTCTTGTATTTTTTTTAATAATTGTTAGACTAAATACTTGTAGTATTTCCGTGACTAATATTGTATTTCAATAAATAACCGAATTATTAAAATATTATACTTTGTTTATATCTCCTTTCTTAAGTAACGACTTAACCGCATTAGTGATTTTTCAGAGAGTCACATGAAATAATTGTATTTGGCAAGTAGTAAGATGCTTGGCTTCATTTATAGAGCTACCAACCCTTTCTCCAACGTATACGATTTCATTCTTAGTAATAACACATGGGCTGAAAAGTCCTGGGCCTAACAAAGAAAACACGTTTTTTTTTGGTTCAAAATTAGCTTTATTCATCGACGTAATCTCCACCAAGAGCAACGCAATCATTCCAGCGCCGCTCTAACATTTCAATACCACTTTTGTAGAACGATTTATCTTTTGCCTCAAAATAGGCCTCAGTTTCAACGATAACCTCTTCATTCGTGCGAAATTTCTTACCGGCGAGCATTTTTTTGAAGTCTGCGAACAGCCAGTAGTCGCTGGGAGCCAAATCTGGCGAATACGGTGGATGTGGGAGCAATGCGAAGTTCAATTCCATTGCAATTATTTTGATTTACTTGTGACACGGTGTGTTGTCTTGATGAAACAAAATTCTTTTCTTTGCCATATGCGGTCGTTTCTTTGCAATTTCGGCCTTCAAACGCTCCAATAACGCTATATAAAATTCAATATTGTTGATGGTATTTCCTTTCTCAAGATAGTCGATGAATATTACACCACGCACATCCCAAATTACCGAGGCCATAACCTTTCCAGCCGATTGTTGTGCTTTCGGGCGCTTTGGACGAGATTCACCAGTTGCTGTCCACTCAGATGACGATCGTTTTGATTCCGGAGTGAAGTGATGGATTCACGTTTCATCCATTGTTACATATCGACGTAAAAATTCCGGTTTTTTACGTTTAAACATGGTAAAACACTGCTCAGAATCATCAACACATTCTTGTTTTTGGTCAACAGTGAGCAAACGCGGCACCCATTTTGAACAGAGCTTTCTCATAGTCAAATGCTCATACAATATGAAGCCAATACGTTCTTTTGATATATTTACAATGTCAGCTAACTCACGCAACTTCACTTTTCGATCATTCAAAACGATTTTGTGGATTTTTTTGATGTTTTCTGGTGTTACCGCCTCATTTGGACGTCCACTGCGTTCTGCATCATCAGTGTCTCTACGACCACGTTTGAAGTAACCAAACCAACGTTTTATTGTTGTATCTGATGGAGCGGAGTCTCCATAACACTTTTCAAGCCATTGCTTCGCTTGAACGGTATTTTTTCCTATCAAGAAGCAGTGTAAAATAAAAACACGAAATTGTTTTTGATCCATTGTTTTGAAAATAACAAAAGTAGCGTGACTCTTAGCACAATAACTCACAAACTAATGAATAGAATATCATGAAATTTTAACAGTTGTCTTTTGAAGGTTAGTACTAACTGAGAGAAAGGTGACTGCAATAAAACTAGCGTCATCTATGTGTTTAGCTCGGGACTTTTCAGCCCATGTGTTATAAGAATGTAATATTTAAAAACCGTGTAGGACATACTCGATAGTAGACATTTTTATTGTTAGCTCATCGTCCTTCCGATTTCATTACATCAGAAAATAACCTCTAATTATAACCAAGCGAAGGCTTTTAAATAAAGGCACGCGATGCAGCGCTTTTAAAAATTCCCTTTAAATTTCCAAGTAACGTTATAATATTTAATTAACGTGTAGCAGCTTATACAGAAGATATATTTTAAAATTGTACGTTAGTGTAAAGTAGCAAATATCCGTTTCATTGTAGATGTAATATTATTTATCCTCCCCACTTTGTTGCTATTATTGAAATGAGCTTCTGAATTTAGCACGGCGGAAAATCTGAAACTTGCGTGTTTGTCACTTAACTAGGTTTGTGTGTTCCGTAGCTGTTATGGGAGAGGGTATATAGCATTCGTCCGCGGACCGACGGCGTATATTGGTATATTTAGGTTAGAAGGTTGATGTATTATGGTATTAGGAAAAATTGCCTGGACTCGGGGAACGCGACTGATTTATTTTGAACGGTGAATGGCGTGACGAAAGGTGACATTTCTACAACAACGTTGCTTTTCCTTTATTCGTTAGAATATAGCGTTCCGACGTTATTAATACCGTATCAATTATTTCATCTGCGTATTCGCAATAATTAGCATGTAATAATATTATATCAACTTTCTCGAAAAATGTAAAGCAAATGATATAAAATCGATTATAATTCATCGACGAATGATACGTAATGTTTATATTTATGATTGTGTTAGAATGGATTAAATTTAGCTGGTATCCAAGGTAAAACTAACGGAACATATGCAACTGAAGATTTTGATGATTAGATAGTAGGGAAATTATCCATCATTGCGAAATACCTAATGTTTTAAAATTAGAGGAGGATATGGCAATAGTTATTTGTCTAGAGACCCGATTACATGCAAAGAAAAATTGGAATATATGCGCATATATATGCATCGATTTTTGAGGAAACATGAATAAACCCGAAGCATATATGCAAAAATTTTTTTACATAAAATAAGAGCAGAAATTTAAACATTAACTTTATTGCACAAAATTTTTTTACAACATATTTTTAAACCAATTTATAATTAAATGTTTTTCAAAATTGTGTAAAAGAAAGTCTTTGCTTCTATTAGAATACATATGTTTCGAAATAGAAAAGCTTCTTTCAACATCCACAGATGTAATTGGTGCATTTTTAACTTTGGAATACATTCTAAACTAAAACTAAAGTCGAAATCGTTTACTGTTTCACCTTCCAAAATTTTCTTAACTTTCTTCAATTTTATTTTTTACTTTTTAAATTTATCGCATATAGAATTACCTATTGTACCCTTAACCTTCTTGCATAACATATCAAATTCGTCTACTATTTCGACTGATTCCGAGAGCGACATCCATAATTTGACTTAATATACAAAAGGTTTTGTAGCAATTCTGTTGATGTTACTATCTTTCTACAGTTTTCTAGAGCAATGCAGTCAGCAGTGATTTAAAGAATTACATTTTTTATTCCTTCAAAATTATCGGCGTAAAAATTGCAGGGTCTAACCATATACCCCATCTCGTAATAATCGGTTCAGGAGACAAGTTAACACCGGGAAGTCGCTCCTTATAAAATCGGATTCGTAAAAGTGCTTTTAAAAATACTTTTTTGACATTGCTAGTTAAATCATGAAGCAAAGGAAATTGCTTCCTAATGTCTTCGGGTACACGACTAAACCCACGAGCTAAACAAGTGGTATGAATAATTATACTACAAAATATTTTTAAATTTTGCGCGGCTTTTATCATGTATGGTGCAGCGTCGGACAACATTAGTAAAACTGTCTCACAAGGTAAAAAGGAATTTGATAAACCTTCTTGAACGATTCACAGGTATAGCAGTAAACTCCACTCACACAAATGTATTAATTATGCGGAACGCAGCGTTTCGAGAGCACGTGGGCTCTCATTGTCAACCGTGTTACCGACTGAAAGTAAAAACTATATCACACATGCAAATTATTTTCTACGCAGGCTCTAAAATTCCGTATCCGGCATTGATTCTCCAACATACAAATTGTCCAAATGGCTAGTGAATGAATATAAGAACTTGCCCCATAAAGTAGATAACCTATGTGTAGAAAACTCCGTAGATTTTGTAAATAAAATTGAAAAGACTGAATTAAAAGATGGGGAAATCCTTGTATCATTCGACGTGTGTGCACTTTTCCCAAGCGTACCAATTCCAGAAACTCTGGAGTATTTGGTTGAATTTTTGAAATTAAATAACGTAGATGACGTGAAAACCGCGGAATATAAAAGGCTAACTAAATTATGCATGTCACAAAATTGTTTTCAAATAGGCGGAAAATGGTTCGAACAGGTGGAAGGCACGGCGATGGGTAATCCTTTATCTCCTTTCATTGCGAACCTTTTCATGAGCAAATTTGAAACGAACCTGAAAAAAGAAACCAAATATTTCCCGAGAATTTGACTTAGGTACGTAGATGATATTTTCGCGGTGTACCAATAAAGGAAACATACAAGATTTTCTAGCAGAACTGAACTCAAAATTTACCACGATCGTGTTTACTATTAAAGAAGAAGTGAACAATCGTCTTCCGTTTCTAGATACTCTAGTCATACGCAACAACAATAAATTAGAGATGGACATCTACAGAAAAGAAACTAATTCCAACGGATTCATCATGTTTGATTCGCACCATTGCGAACAACAAAACATGTCCGCGATTAGTTTTCTGGTGAATAGACTCGTCAGATTTCCGCTAAACAAGAGCAGATACGACAAAGAATTAAAATATATCAAAGATGTAGCGAGGTACAATGGTTTCTCTTCTATGGATGTCGACCGTATTTTAAGGAAGGTTCAATACAAACAACACATCAGAAATTCCACGACCTTGACATCAACAAACACCGGTAATAAGAAATTTATAACTCTTCCTTTTCAACCAGCAGCAAAAGGGTTAAGTAAAATTTTCCGACAACTAAATATGAACGTGTCTTGTGTGTCAAAAAACAACTTAAAGAATCTCTTAGGGAATCCCAAATATAAACTGGAGATGATAAAAAGGTCTGGAATATACCAAATCGCATGCTATGATTGTGAGAAAGTTTATATTGGACAAACAAAAAGGAGTATCGAAACGAGGTTCAAAGAACATATTAGACGCTATCGTTTCGACAAACCTGAACTATCAAGCGTTGCAGAGCATATGGTAAAATCCGGACATAAGATTGATTTAAAAAATCTGACACTACTTAAAAACGTGAACTCGTATAGAGAATTAGACGCGTACGAAACGATATGTATGAAAAAGAACGGAAACTTATTGAACAGAGAACCACCCCCAATTGCACACTCGAGTTTGATGGATTTATTACCATAGGCCCTGTTAAAGATACGGTTCGCTTTCGGTCCATCCTTTCCCGTAAAAGGCATTAGACCACCGAGTAGATTGTAAATAGTCATATGTTTTAGAAATTTTAGAGCCTGCGTAGAAAATAATTTGCATGTGTGATACGGTTTTTACTTTCAGTCGGTAACATGGTTGACAACGAGAGCCCACGTGCTCTCGAAACGCTGCGTTCCGCATAATCAATAAATTTGTGCGAGTGGAGTTTACTGCTATATCTGTGAATTGTACATCCATACAGTCTTTACAATCGTAACTTCTCGAACGAATTGGGCAATTATCACATTATTTGGTTTTTGAAGTTCTTTACAATAGACTAAATATCTACAATATCTTCATGAAGAATTCCTATTAACAAATAGGCAATACAACGGCCACACTTATCCGTACTTTCATCTACCATGATATAAATAAAATTATTCCCTACCAATTGTTGAAGTTCTGCCATTGTTTGCTGGTAACAAGATGCGACATAATTTTTTCGTAGGGTACTTTCGTCAGGTATATTATGTTCGCAATGTTTTTGCAGAAATGATTTCAAATTAACATTGTTTAATCTTGCTAATGGTTAGACGAAATTAATGCGTTACACAGATCCGGATTATATTCTTGTTGTTCTGAGTTTCGCGAAGTTGATGCTACTCATTGATATATAGATTGCTGCACACATGCGGATCGCTTTAGTTTTTCACATTTTCCAATATGTGATGGAGTTTTAGCGTGTTGATCAATCAGGTATTTTCTCTCACAAGACACAAACAACAACAATTGTCATTTTATATCAAAAGTTAAAGGATTTAAAAACAATTGTAAAACTTTTAATAAAATTAAACTTACCAGTTTACTGCAAGCGCGACAAAATATTTTGTCGCCATCCTTTACCAGTTCAGGATACGGAATTAGCACTAATTGACTTCAATTAGTGTAATACGTCTACCTATAGACTATAATTGAAGATATACAAAAAATAAAATATATGCAGTTTGCATATAATTGGGTCTCTAGTTATTACACCTTTCACATGCTTTCAAATCTTTAAAAACGAATACCGTCGAGATTAGTCCTCCTGTGCTAATCCTGCTGGTGTTACTCTCGGTACAATTAAATTATTTGTAGGGGATCTTATTACTATATACAAATATATTTGTTGCAGTTGTAGATGGAATATTTATCTCCACACAAGATTTGTTTCTAACATTGATTACACTTAATGTCAGTGAAAACAGCCATTAGATAATAAAGTCAAATTCTAAATCGAAACAAATTTGAATCTTTTTAATTGTGTGACAAATATTACTTAAAATGTTTTATCTATTAAAAAAAGTATGTAGATACAATTTGGTTGATAATTAGTCATTTCACTTCATATTCAAAGAATGACCGTTTCAAAACGTAGTATTCTCCCTTCAATAATTCACCGGCAAGCGCAACAAAAGCACGAAACTTCATATCTCATTAAAAATAATTAGCGTCTAGGGAGCAGCTGTTGGAATGCTCGTGCAAATCCATGCTTAATTCGTTTTGTTTACAGGTGCCGATGCTATCAGCGGCACTTTGTTACTTGTCAGTTGGCACTGATTTATGGGCGGTGTGTTTTTTTTCAATATCCTCTATTTTCCGTTATCTAAACAAGAGCCACGTTCGGCAAGTGACGAGAAATTTAGGAATTGCCCTAATTAAATTGGGGTACTCTCTTTCCTCCCCATGGACATCGACGGTTATAAAAAGTTCGGCTGCTCGCCTTTATTAATTAATTTCCTAACAAAGGACGCCGTTTAGGCAAGTTCGGCGCAGCGTTCTTTTAAATTATCCCTCTGCGTTGTTGGCCCGTTCGAGGTGAAATGAATAGAATACAATAGGGGCATGATTCATTATTTGCTCAAAGTTGAAATGGTAATTTTAATAAAGGCGAGATCGTGATTTTGTCCATTAGATCGGCGGAAACAGAAGTCAAATATTCACCGGTTTGACGGTCACGATTACTGCCCCGTTGTGGGGAAAGTTTCAGCTTTACCGGGGTTACAGTTTATGGTAAAACTTTGACGTAACGTTAATAATAAACAACGGCGTATTGTTGTAACCGATACCGCACTACATACTATTACCGTTAAATTATCGCCTCACTTGTGTATGCATTGAGGTCGCATATAATTTCCGATTATCATCCTAGTTAAACAATAGAATGGTAGTATATGTTGCGAGATAATTGAAGGATCTAAAATATACGCAGGTTAATGGCAGGTCTATGTGTTATAACGAACAAAGAATTTATTGCGGGATATCATCAAATTCAAAATAGAATGGATTTGTTTTTGAGAAATCACCTTTTTCATATTATCATTTTAGTGATCGAAGAGTGTTAACTGGACACGAAATTTATAGATTTACCTGCCCTGCGAAAATGATTGCTCAATCCTACAGGTAATCTAGGCACCATGTACCCTTCTAGTACATGGTGGAAAGGAACTTACTTCAACACTAAACAGATTCAACGAGGGCTGTATTTTTTTCAACTTTCGTTCCTGCCTGTAACCATACCATATCGCGCCCCACACCATGATGTTCACATCGCCGTATTTCACCGTCTGATGCAAAAATTTGTCGTCCAGTTGCTGCGACGAACGCCTCCATACCCAAGTACGACCACTATCACTGAATTGGCAGTATCCGCTTTCGTCTGAAAAAATGACAGACCGCCAAAACTCTTCGGTCTTCGTTCGCATTTCGATTGCCCAAGCCATTCGGCGCCGTTTTTGAAACGCCGTAAGGAGAGCTTTTTTCTTTGCCGCCCTTTTATTCATCCCCACACTGTGGAGGTATCGCAGAACGGTGCGCTGACTTTTCTGTGAAGTTGCCGCAAGCTCAGCTGTTCTTTTTCGCGGTTCTCTTAACACTTCGCGCACAAGCACCCTTTTACTTCTTTCAGAAGGTCCGGCACGACTTGGTCTCGGCTCCACTGTTGTTTTTTCCTTGCGTTTAAATTGTGTAATCACATGGTTAACTGTGGGCAACGGAATATTTAAAAATTTAGTTGTTTCACATTGCGAAGCGCCACGTTCACTCTGGCCAACGATGCGACGCCCCGGGTGAAGTCGCTAATATCACTTGAACCTTGTAAGCGAGGCATAGTTGTAACGATACTAAACTATGACGAATTCCTTCCGATACATCTACCCCTACCCTAATGACAAGAGAAAGTTCTTAATTCGTTTGTAGAATTTTGCTGTTTACATATTTATACCGCTTTACCTGGTGTCTATTTTATTCTGTTACCCTACTGTATACTCTTTAGGCCAGCCCTACACGTGTACGTTTCCCGATATATGGAAAGTAGCCAGAATTTCACCCTAGTGTATATATATATATATCTATATGTTTTTACAAAATATGCATAATTAACAGAGGCTTGCTTATTTTCCCTACACCAGTTCCAATAATAATCAATTTTAAACATAGTTTTCACAGATTTAACTTCATTGTCCGTACTTCCTAACAATCCGGTTCACTTACTTACGTATTCTAACAAGAAAGCATTACCTCATATAAATCTTCGAGTCTGCAAAGTTAGAATTATTAGATATCTAAGAGATTTAGCTTCATCATTTATTTCGTACCGTCACCTACTGCAGCTGAAAGGCAGGAGATATATCTTTATTACAGTGTAATACAAAATCGAATAAGTGAACGTCAACCGCAGCGCTATCTTGTGCATTCTTAAAATAAATAGGCCAAACAATTCCGATTCATAAAGTTTAAATTCTTTCTTCTCGGAAATTGTCATATATTGAAGAATGACAATATTGCTACTTCTGGAGAGGTTTCAACGTTGGCAACAATTTCTACCTAATTTTTAAAGTTCTTTCCAGTGTTTTGTTAAAAAGAAGTACGTAATCTTCAGGGCAAATTATTTTTTTTTATTCAAAATATTGGCCATCAACTTCTACACATTTCATCCAGCTTTCAGGTAATTTATGGATACCATTGATACCATGTTACAAAAACTACTTGTCTTTTGCGGAAAACCATTCGTCGAGGCATTTTTCTCGAAATTGCTGCTCCGCAAATGCGTGCTCCGTTAATGCGAAGAGGTGATACTCAGATGGCGCCAGGTCTGGGTAGTACGCTGGGTGCGTAAAGATGTTCCATCCAAGCGACATCAAAATGTCTCTCACTGATCGATTGTCGTGACCGTATCTCACATGTTCTAATCGATGAAACGTATTCACCATATGTTTCTACCAGCAAGCGATGACTTTAGAATGCCCTTCTTTTCGATTAAATAAAGTAATGGGTGCCGTAAATGCTTTTTTTCAGGCACAAAACTTGAAATGATCACCAAACGATAAAGCAAAGACGCTAGTTTTTGGCGGACTCAATTTGTGTGTGTTTGTAGGTTAAATGTTAGGTTAACAATATTACCTATGTGTCAAATTAATACGTTGCGTACTTTTCGCTGGCGCCATCTCTTAGTTAAACCAGAAAAAACTTATGCAAACAGGGTGGTCTTATTTTTATGAGCGGTAGTGTACATTCCGGTGAAGAATGTCGTTACAGCACGCTTTTTCTTACCAAGAACTAATTATAGTAATAACTACTGTGCATCTTATTAACAATCTATAAAGTCGGAGGATGTCTTACAAGCTAGATGTTACCCTAGAATAAGCATAAGAGTTTTGAGAGCATTTCTAAGCCGATTTATAGCGTCCAGACGGTCAAAAATTTGTTATTCATTGTAGAATATATGCACGTGTTCATGAAATTGCTTTAATCTTACCTTAAACCGAAAATAAATAATTTACAGTTTCAATTTCGGAAACAAAGCAATATCCCACTTTAACCGGGAAAATATATACAGTTTAATATCGTAGGAAGGTACATTAAACCTGCTCCAGACAGGCAATAAATTATTCAGCAAAAACCCTCACTTAACAAAAGTTAATAAAACACCCGGCCACTTAGCGCAATTCCGAAACAATCGGAGTCAGACAAACAGTTTGTTTGGGTTCGTTAAGATTTCTCATAGTAGGCTTGTCGTCGGAGAAGCGGACATCAATTCACAACGGGGAGACAACGGGAACGAAGAAGAAGAAGAAACAAAAGATAGTCGACCGAGCGCGTTTATTTTGTTCCTGACAACCAGTGATTGGTTATTTCGAACGTAACAAAAACCTACTCGCTGTTTTATTGTTCTTGCGCCGGTTTCTCGCAGGTTCCGCAATAGGAAAAAGGTATTCATGAAAATGGATCTGCAGCAGAAGTTTACAACTCTATACAAGATTAATGAAGTAAAAGAGAAGACGATCGAAGGTATTGTAAAACGGTTCAATCAACAGTTTTTGCCTTAACAAAAATGTAGTGAGATGAATTGAATAAATAAGTAGGAAGAAAATTGTCGGTCATCGATTGATCTTATGGTCCGAGGAAATCGCCTTTACATAATAATGAATGTGATTTAATTAAACCATAGGGTTTGCAATGATTAAGCCTGTTTGACACTTAATTTCCGTCTCTTTGTTTCTTCCTTTCTTCTGAAGTGGAAACACTAATCTTATTTAGAGGTATGGGTACCTATGGGTTGAGGTTACCAATTGAGAATAGTCAACAAAATATGTGGGCAACAACCGGATGATAGTCCTTCATTACATTATCCACCAACAGAACTTGTGTGGAGTTGTGGGATTTCGACAAAAAATACCTCGAAGAAGAACATTCTCCGGAGCTTAGAAAATTCGCAAGAAGATTGATTTGTGCGTTTGGCAGTACTTACAAATGCGAACAGTTCTTTTCAATGATGAAAGCTAATAAATCAAAACATCGTAACACATGGGCTGAAAAGTCCCGGGCCTAACAAAGAAAACACGTTTTTTTTATTCAAAATTAGCTTTATTCATCAACTTAATGTCCATCAAGAGTAACACAATCATTCCAGCGCCGCTCTAACATTTCAATACCACTTTTGTAGAACGATTTATCTTTTGCCTCGAAATAGTCCTCAGTTTCAGCGATAACCTCTTCATTCGTGCGAAATTTCTTACCGGCGAGCATTTCTTTGAGGTCTGCGAACAGCCAGTAGTCGCTGGGAGCCAAATCTGGCGAATACGGTGAATGTGGGAGCAATTCGAAGTTCAATTCATGTAGTTTTGCACAGTAAAGTTTGGCCCATAACATGTCAAAGGTTGCCCATACTTGTTTTAACTTTTTCATAAAAGATGCAAATTTAATAGCATCAGACTTCCTTTATCAATAGAACTACTAAGATAGGTTCCTTTAATCGAAGGTCAAATTATGCAAGTTGAATAATAAATAAATTAGGCTATGTCTGTCGCTAAAAATTATGAACACTACTTTAAAATGCTACCTTTAAACGCGACCAGCGAACGTATTTGTACACTAAAATTTGCTTATAACATGTCAAAGGTTGTCCATACCTGTTTCAGAATATTAATTTAAGTTGCGTACTGTCACAATAGAGAGTTACAATTGCGGTAAACAAGGGCTACATCATTTAATACAATTTAGATAGGTAAATGAATTACTGGAAAAGGTAGCCGTTTTTATGGTCTATTCGGAAATACATTCGCTCTGCTGAAGTAATAAAGAAAATTACGTCAAGCAATTTACGGTTCTGTTTATTGCCTTTAATGGTATGGGACAAACCGAGGGATCATTGCGTTGGACTCTGAAAATAGGATATATCAAATTACGACGAAATACCTTTCTTCGTAGGGTTGTTTTAGAAACTAAACCCATTAACCGATGCCTCTTCGAAGGTAATGTATTTATCCTTTGGATAGGAAGTAGGAAATATTGATAAACAATTACGCTTTGTTGGATTAAGAACAAGCACATTAATTAGATAAAGTTGGTATAACAAAATAATGTTAGATTTCGTCATACTTAGAATTCTTTTTGTCATTTGTGTATTTGAGTGTCGATTTTGTTATTGATTGCATAGTTTCATGAGGTGAGATATATTCTTCTTCTAATTTCGTTTCTACATTATGTCGTGTGATAGGAAAATAATTTCTACCGTTTCATTCATGTCGCTACGCTACCCTACAGTTGCAGTGGTCATCTATGTATTATTGGTCAAGTGTTGAATTAAGGCCACGTATAGAAGATGTCGATTTTTGAAGAGTCTCCAAGGTTTTCTGAGTGTCCTAAAAGTCTTGTTCGATTTGTTTCATTCACATCCCTTTAATTTCTTAAACACTTGCAACCGTCATTTGTTAATGAAAACAAAAACGAAATAAACGTGAATGTCTTTTCAAGAGTTTACTTTGACCGCATGATGGGTAACGTGAAGACTGCGGACGAATTTAAGAGTTAATTGATATATAAAAGGAAGAAAGTTTAAAATTTACACAATCATTCATAAGCTTGATCACACCTCATATATTGTGATATACTTGGAACTCCCATTAGCGAACTCCTTTAATGTTTTCTTTTTCATGATATGCCACTTTCTTTAAACAAAACATTGTCAACCTTTCGCTCTTAGAAAGCTATATGATTCGTAATGAAAATACGAAGGTGAAATAAAATAGTTCCGGAGTCGGCAAGATATGGCGCACAAAGGTTGAAGTTGTTGTTTAAGAGTATGTTTTGTGTAGCAAGTCACGCGGTTTCGCAAAAATGGATACAATCGAATTTCGTGTAGTAATAAAACATTTCTGAGAGATAACTATAGAGAAAACCAAAAATTATTCTACGGAACAATAAAACAATTGAGACAGAAGAAGGCGCCGATATTGAAAAATATAAAGGATGACAAAGGAAATATACTAACTGAGGAAAAAGAGATAATGGAAAGATGGAAACAGTACTTTGAAGAACTCACAAAAGTAAAACAAGACGGATACATAAGAGAAAAAGAGCATAAAACAAAAAACGACGATGAACATATCACACCAATAAGCGACGAAGAAGTTAGAGAAGCAGTTAGCAAACTAAAACTAGGAAAGGCGACCGGGGAGGATGAAATCACAGCTGAAATGATAAAATATATGGGAGACAAAGGTAACGAAGAACTACTTGACCTCTTAAACATTATAATAAAAAAAGAAATACCTAAGGAATGGAATATGGGAATAATTATGCCCATATACAAAAAGGGAGACTCTAAGGAATGCTCAAACTATAGAGGAATAACATTAACTAGCATCCCAGGAAAAGTATTGACAAGAATACTAGAAAAAAGACTCCGAGGGAAACTTGGAACAAGACTAGAAGATACTTAACATGGAATTAGAAAAGGAAGAAGTACCCAGGACTTAATATTTGTAATTAGACAATTAGGAGAAAAACTAATAGGGAAAGGAAAGGAAATACATATATGTCTTATAGATCTTAAAAAAGCTTATGATAGGGTAAGAAGAGAAGATGTATGGCAGAGCTTTGAAAGGAGAGCTTTAGAGAAAGGAATGATAAAGATGATTAAGGCATTGTATAAAAGCAATAAGAATAAGGTGAGAACTTCCAATGCAGAATCAACTGAATCCGAATCGCAAATTGGATTAAAACAGGGATGCGTATTGAGCCCATTGTTATTTTCTATATTAATAGACGACGCTGTTAAAAAAGCTAAACAAAAAGGAAAAAATATGAAAGTAGGAAACTGGAAAATGAATGCAATTAACGTACAGGAACTAATGTTTGCAGATGATATGGTACTGATAGCACACTCGGAAGAGACATTACAGAAAAACTTGAAGATATACGAAGACGAACTAAGAAAGATAAACATGGAGATAAACACGAGGAAAACAAACACAATGATAATAGCAGCAGAAGAAAGAAAACAGCATCAAAGTCGAGGAAAACCATTGGAACAAGTTAAAAGTTACAACTACTTAGGAACAATCATTGAAGACAATGGAGAATAGAGAAAGAGGTAAATGAGAAAATAGGGAAATCTGCAAAAATATATAACATATTGAGAAATTCGTTTCTGGATAAAAAAGAAATACCAAAAAAATAAAGACAGAGGTGTATAAAAGAGTCGTCAGACCAACATTAACATATGGTAGTGAGTCATGGATAACCACGAATCGAATCAGAAGCAGAGGTACGGCCATGGAAATGAGATTCCCAAGAAGAATAGAAGGAGTAACTAGAAGAGATAGAATCAGAAACACGACAATCACTGATAGTCTAAATATCAAGCCAATACAAATAATCATAGAAGAGAGACAGGGATGGCCTGGACATCTACACAGAATGGAAGAAGATCGAATCACAAAGAGGATATTTCAAGCCAAAACAGAGGGCAAAAACAGAATAGGTAGACCCTGAAACACCTGGAAGGAGCAGGTGTATAGAACACTGGAAAAGAGAAGTGTGGGATGGATTGACGTCAAACAACTGGCTCAGAACAGGAATCTGTGGAAGATAAAAATAAGAAAATAAATTTTCCGACACCGCAAGGTATAAAGGACATAGGATTAAAAAAAAAAATAAAACATTTCTGGGTGACTGGGAAAACGGCCACGAAAATTCTAAATATTTCTCTAGAGGTTCATGGTCGATATACTCCATTATTTTCGACCATCAGCTTCACGGTGATCGAGTTCAAACGTGGCCGTACAAGCACAAGTGACTAACTACGCAGTGCACGCCCAAAAACCGCTACCTATGAACAAATGGTCGATAAGATTCATGATGTGGTGGCAGTCGAACGTCGATTGTAGCTAAAAGAGATAGCAGAGACAAAAGCTATACCCTGTACGAAATTTTGGGCATGAAAGAGGTTTCTGCGCGAAGGGGTACCCATCACACCGAAGCAAACACGAAATCGGGTGATCGTTACGGGGACGTCGTGTCTGGCCAGGATCTAACGCAACCCAAGGATATCTTCATGCGTTTCGTAAACGTGGATGAGACTTGAATCCACCACTACATATCGGAGATCAACATACAGTGGAAGCAGTGGACCTTTCCGGGCGAATCGGCTCCGAAGAAGGCAAAGACCGGAAAGGTCATGGCGACCATTTTTTGGGATTCTTACGGTGTATCTGCAGAAAGTAAGCAATACTACACCGATTTATTGATTCGATTCAATGCAGTATTGAACGAGAAACGGCCTCGTCTGCAGCGCAAAAAAGTACTTTTCCACCACGACAATGCACCGGTTCATTCATCCCGCATCGTCGTGTTTAAATTGAATGAGTTGCGCTTCGAATTAGTCTCTCATCCTCCATATTCACCTGACCTAGTTCCCAGCGACTCTTTCCTACATTTCAGGTCGCCCTCGTAGGTACGTGATGTCATCTCTTTATCTTCGCTAGCTTCTGAGATACACATACTAGACATCGGGATAAGTTCGCCCGGTATATTTGTCCGTATCACATTCAAATTCCAACTACCTAAAGTAATTTTTGATCTCTTGAAATATCTTTAGAATTCCAATCGTTCTCTCTCTCTCTCTAAACTAGAAAAAGTACGATACGCTTGACGTATTAGGTTACGGAGACGCTGCAAGTAATACCGTCGGAGATCGTACACGTATTGTTTGCTTTGCGCAAATATTTCTGATAAAATTTTATTATTCCTGCGATGAAGTCGCAAGGGTCGAATAAAAATTTATCACCGTCGACGTAAAATTGCGAATATTTTGATGCCTTTACGACGGTTCGCGTTATCCCGCCTTTCCCTCCGCGCCATCAAAATGGTAAGCAGGTAATCAAGGGCTATAAAAAATTAATCCCCTAAACGGACGGCTTTATTGTACCCGTGGAAGACCGTCAGACAACCTTTAAAAGTCAAAAAGGACGTAAAAATTTTAACGTCCATAACGCTAATACAAATTAGATTCTTCTCCGCGACGTTCCTTTTTTACTCTCCGCAGTAAAGATTGTACGTCGAATATGAACTATTTGTTGCTTCCCGAGAATGTTATGTACAATTACATATTTTTATACAGGCTGTCCGTGGAAGAAGATACAAAAGTAGGAAAAATTAAAAGATCTAATTCTATTAGACTTATTATTCGAGATATTTTGCGAAAATTCTTTCGTAGATGGGAGAAATATTAATATGTAAGCACGTTATTATAGATAGAGCTACCTTGCAGAAATGAATACGTAGGCTTCCACGGCCGTAGTCAATAATAAGCGAACAACTTCCGGAATTAGACCGTGTCGTGATGAGATATATAGAAATGAAATAAGAGTAAGAGGAGAAAGAAATAAAAAGAAAAAGAGATAAAGAGAAATACAAAGAAAAAGGGCACAAATCAAAAAAGAACTGGTGAAATAAAGAGTAAGAGAGAGGAAGGGAGAAAGAAGACAGAAAAACCAGGAAAAGAAAGTGAGAAAATTAGAAGAACTAAAAAAAAAGAAAGGTGAGATCTCGACGTTTCGTCTCAGTCGTAGGAGGCTTCTTCGGGAGAAAATAGGGAAACTCAGCGTGTTAACCACTCTAGAGGCGAAAACCTTCCAAAGGCTTTTGGCCTTTACCTTTACCTACTATAGAATTATTTAATATTTTCATTTTTCGTAAATTTCTATTTTATTTCAAAGGTATCGTGTATACATGGCGCCAGTAATTTAAAACAGATGTTGTGTAAAGTAGTGTATTCTACGCCATAATATAGAAGAATAAGTTTTTTTTTTGAATCCTTAATAATAATAACAGTCAATCCCTTAACAGCTTTCGCTAATTACAGAGAACATGAGACCATGAATAGTTATTATTACGCCTGTGCCTGAGGTACATCCTAAGATATTCATTTTCAGCATTCGGCATGAAATGAGGATAACCAGAGGAAACCTCAGCCCTTAGAAATGGCCGCGGCGTCTGCTGAGTAGCTAGAAAGCGATGCAGTACCAACTGAATGTGAGTTAATTGAGGAATGCTTAATTTACCAGCAAGATAACAAACACAAACATGGGATAATGATGGTTAGAATTTATTTTCAAGACAAATCCTCCGAAGGAGCCTTATTTTTACTGGAGCGGCCGCCACAAGGAAGACAACACCTGGTTTATAAAGTAATGAAATCACTAAACAATCGGAAAAATTACAAAATACAAAAGAGAACTTGCCCAGGGAACGACCGCATATGGCAAAGAAAAAAATTTTGTTTCATCAAGACAACGCACCGTGTCACAAGTCAATCAAAACAATGGCAAAACTACATGAATTCAACTTCGAATTGCTCCCACATCCACCGTATTCGCCAGATTTGCCTCCCAGCGACTACTGGCTGTTCGCAGACGTCAAAGAAATGCTCGCCGGTAAGAAATTTCGCACGAATGAAGAGGTTATCGCTGAAGCTGAGGCCTATTTTGAGGCAAAAGATAAATCGTTCTACAAAAGTGGTATTGAAATGTTAGAGCGGCGCTGGAATGATTGCGTTGCTCTTGATGGAGATTACGTTGATGAATAAAGCTAATCTTGAACCAAAAAAACCGTGTTTTCTTTGTTAGGGCAGAGACTTTTCAGCCCATGTGTTACTTGTATTTTAATTGGCTCTCGATATTCTCCGTACACTCCGACGAAGTCAAATTAAAAGTTTTTAAAAGAACTGTGCTTGGTGAAAATTACTGTCCGTCAAAGCGATAAAACTTTTACCGCCCCATTTTTCATTTATAATTCTCCATAACCAACTAATTTATGAAATAAATTTTTCAAAATTACAACCCTCAAGGCGCCGTTAGT
Source organism: Trypoxylus dichotomus (assembly GCA_023509865.1). Lineage (NCBI taxonomy): Eukaryota > Metazoa > Arthropoda > Insecta > Coleoptera > Scarabaeidae > Trypoxylus > Trypoxylus dichotomus. Next base: position 47,227,702 of record CM042081.1, read on the forward strand.
GTTACATTCAGTTCGTGTAATTGCAGAGGGCGGAAGACAACATAATTAATTTCTCAAATGACTTTAATTTCGAGTACGATCCTTTTTTCTTATTCGAAAGAAAAAGAAACAATAATAATATTTTGCCGGTCACGCTTGTTCGTCGTACGAGATTAAAAAGGATGCCGAAATAAATCATGCGCTCGAATTAAAAGTGCGACGGGTAGAAGAACGCGAATTTAATCTTGAGCTTTTGTTTTACTTTTGCATTAGCGCTCATGCGATTGTAGCGAGCGGAGGTAGGTACGAGATCTTAAAATTTAATATTTTCTAACGTAAGTAGTGACACCTTCGCGATGCAATTTTAAATTTGCTCGAAGGAATTTCGTTGTCAATACGAACGAATTAGTTTGTATTGAACGTTTAGCATATTTAGTTTTAAATCCTTTAAATTAACGCTGACCCTTAATATTCACTTAAATGTGAAATTGTGAAAGTCCTTCAGCGTAGATTAAAGATTAAAAAACCAAATACGCATGACAAGCTACGTTAACAGAATTTTGGTTGGAATAATGAGCATTGACACTAATAACAGCTACGTAAACTTCAAACGTAGCATTTTATACGAGGGTTACTGTTTATGTATCCGGAATTGGCAACAATGATGTTACTAGGTAGTAAAGCATTTGACACTATCAATCATTCCCTTATGGTATCTAAACTGAGTAGTTTTGGTTTTCCGCCAAGTGTAACACAATTGATCCGCTCGTATTTAACTGATCGTTCATGCTATGTTCACTACAATGGATATACATCCTTAACATTTTCTGCTTCCTCTGGTGTGTGCCAGGGATACAATTTGGGTCCCTTTTGTTTAATATTTATTTGGATGATCTCCTACAGGGGCTGGACCGCAATGTACTGACTTACGCGGACGATCTTAAGATCTACAATACCATAACCTCCCCGGCAGATTGACTGTTTCTCCAGAATAGTCCGGATACTATTGTTAGATGGTGTACACATAATGGAATTCATTTGAATCTGGATAAATGTGCTGTTGTAAGCTACTCTATATGTCATAGACTCTACAATTTTCATTATGCTGTAAGTCAGGCTATTGTTCCTAGGCACTCGTCTGTGATGAACCTGGGCGTGCTGTTTGATGCAAATTTGTCGCTTGCAGACCACGTACATGTGTTAGGCCCGAGACTTTTCAGCACATGTGTTACAATAATTCTTACAGATATACTTTACTATCAGCTAACATATTATTACTAACCAAGTGTAACATTCCCGCTTACTTACTACCCAACATTATGAATACGCTATTTCAAATCAGTTATATTCAAATACACAGCGCATTTTTAATCAATCCACACTGCCATCACAATTTACATTTTCCCAGTTGATGCTTGATAGTGAAGCGTTAAATATTGTTGTTTTTTCAACGTTATAAACCGTCATGACCAGCTCTTATTCTACGTGAAGTTTCGAATAATGAAATTAAGCATCGTTCACAATATTGCAATATCCCCAAATCAAATTTTCGAGATATTCTCCAAAATTTACCGCCCTCTTGTTGTATTGATTGGAAATATTCGTCCAGCGTTTGCCGTATATTTGACTAGATACCTCAATAAACAAGTTTCGCGCTGGAAAGGCGAAATTCATCCGCCGGATTATCTCATTAAATCCTTTACGGCGTAGTGCGCTTCATTACCTCCACACTAAACCGAATATTCCTTCCGAAAGATGCGACCGTAATCATTATTAGATTATATGGAAATTAAATTACTAAATTTAGCGTTTTGCATATTTAAATTTTACCACCATCAGACGATACCTATAGCAAGTGTCGCGCATAAAACTTAATAAAGCCTAATTGAATCGTTATAACAAATTTCTGCGTTCGTTCCACGTAAGACCCTCCAAAAGATTTCTAGCCGTTTCGACGCATGCAAAAAAGGCACTTAGCCCTAAATATTCGCAGATATTGTACGGGACGCTCTGGCTTTTTGCCATTATAAGATATTGGCGTCGGGTCTCTCGGAAAACCTCTTATTCATAATCTAACCGCGGCAGCGTGCGTCCCTACTACCTGTCCTTAATTGGTCCTTCCGGAACATCCTAGGTTAACGAGGTAACACTTTAGATATTTTCCGGAATATTTAGAATCATCGAGGGTGGATGGTCAATTTATTCGCTATAATTATGCAAATGCAGTGCTCTTAGGTCGGTAAAATATTAAGGTACGTTTTTAAAGAAAGCTTTTTACACAAGTCTGGCTTGCAGGATTTAAATAAATGCAATTTTTTCCTGTAGGCTATTTGTCAGTAGTAAATAAGGTGTCTGTCATTAGAAGCAATCATTAATACCATCCACAGAATCTAGCTAGAAATTGTTTTGGTCTTTCCTTGGCTTCGTATACAAATGCATGTTCATAACTCAGTACACCATTCGGCATAAACTGAAGATAGCAGCTATATTACTTGGTGAATTACATTGATATTGAAAATCGGATTAAATAAACAATTCACACCTATTTGAACTACATATATATCCTTAGGTGTTGTTTGGGTTATGTAACCTTACATTGAAATTTAATGGCCATAGAAACAACATTTCGTTTTTTAAAAGTTATATGATTCAAATCAGGAACCTCCAAACTTCCCACCCTTGGGGCCATACTGATTACACAATTAAGTTCCAGAAGCCAAAAGTGCTTTAATAGAAATTATAGATTCTATAATGGATAACAAAGCGAATAATATACAGGTGGATACGGAACATTATATCATTTCGATTGCCTAACAGAAATGGATTCCTTGAGTGGTTTTCTCTGCCCCTGGATAAGTGAACGGATGTTTCAGATATTGCTCGGGTGTTGATTTTTATTTGAGGGGTAGATAACAGATCGAAAGTGTATGAAGAACTTCTTGATATTGATAGTATTCACAGCACAACTGCTGGGGAAAATATTTTATCATTTGTTAATTTCATCAGATTTACTGGGTTGGCACCGCCAATTCTGCTGGTTTACTGAAGAGATTGGAGAAAATTATATCGTACTACCGCACGATCGCCTAGTTCCTTAATTTTCCCAGACTTATACGCTAATATCAAATCGTTTCGATAGAAAATAATACTGTTTCAATTACGGTTACGTATAAAATGTATCACAAATTTTAAAATAGGTGAAATATTCAGCCACACTACTGACACTGAGTTTCCCGCCGATTTTGCAATCGAGGCTACATTTCCATTTACAAGCTAACTGCAAATTTAATATTATAGAATGTAGTATAGTATTCCTGGCGTCAACGGGTTGCTGTAATTTTTTTACTGCGTGTTTTGAAAAAGGAAGATCTGCCGATTTCTCTCCTGTGTAACTTCCTTTGAACATATCGATTTCTCCCAAACATCATGCGTCACCCTTCAACAGTTACGAATCTGTCTTAATGTACCTAGTACGTTTCAGAAACAATACATAAACAAATGACGATTGCAAGGACTGTGTGGATGTACAATTCACAGGTATAGCAGTAAACTCCACTCACACAAATTTATTAATTATGCGGAACGCAGCGTTTCGAGAGCACGTGGGCTCCCATTGTCAACCGTGTTACCGACTGAAAGTAAAAACTGTATCACACATGCAAATTATTTTCTATGCATGCTGTAAAATTTTAAACCATATGACTATTTACAATCTACTAGGTCGCCTCATGCCTTTTCCGGGAAAGGATGGACCGAAAGCGAACCGTATCTTTAACAGGGCCTATGGTAATATATTATATATGAAAAAGAACGGAAACTTATTGAACAGAGAACCACCCCCAATTGCACACTCGAGTTTGATGGATATATTACCATAGGCCCTGTTAAAGATACGGTTCGCTTTCGGTCCATCCTTTCCCGGAAAAGGCATAAGGCCACCTAGTAGATTGTAAATAGTCATATGGTTTAGAATTTTAGAGCCTGCGTAGAAAATAATTTGCATGTGTGATACAGTTTTTACTTTCAGTCGGTAACACGGTTGATAATGGGAGCCCACGTGCTCTCGAAACGCTGCGTTCCGCATAATTAATTAATTTGTGTGAGTGGAGTTTACTGCTGTACCTGTGTATAATACATAAACAAGGTTAAATCAACTATTAAGACTCTATCAGGGCTTTCAGTAAGCTTTTGGTCAAATTGATCGCTAGCTTCTCTTTCAGTAACTAGAATCGTATGGACTTTCGAAACCGTCGCTTTGGTTACTGAAGCATGTAGATAAACTATCGTCGTTCACCTATGTCGTCGATAGGTGAAGGATGCAGGTAAGATAGCATAATTCGTCATGGTAATATGTAAACCAGTTACACGAACACATTCCATCTTATTACTTAATAATATCAAATTTAAAAGGCCAACGTTTTGGTAATTTTTAACTTCTTCAAAGACTAATACGAGACTTGTCTTTTGAGTTTTGCATATAGAGCTGAAATAAAACAGTAGATGGCTGTTGGTGCAGGCAAAATTGCGTTTCTGAAGGCATCGACTGCTGCTTCTGACGATTACAACTTTTGGCCATGCAGTCGAAGGTAGCGTATCAATTCGAAGCTTGTTTGCGTTAAAAATTATTATCTTGCATGCTGTGTGCGAAATCGCATTGTCTTGGTGAAGGATAATTCGTCGTTCGGGGTTGGTTTTTCAGCGATGACAAATGCTGGTACATCAATCGGTAGTACCACTTCTTCGATCTTATAAAGGAATTATTGCTGCATCGCCTCAGATAAATATCACGACCAACTTTTTCGAGACACTTCTAGATCGGATGCCTTTTGTCACCTTTTCATCGTTTTGGAACACCAAACCAGACGACTAGCGTTTATTTTCTAGCTCTTATGAGTAAATCCGAGAGATGTTGTACACGTTTTTAGAGTTTCACGCGTTGAAGCGGTTTACAGCATTTTGACACCAATTTACTCTAGTTACTTCCTGTTCTTGGGTCAACAGATGCGACCTTCAACGGGAAACTAATCTTTTTGCACACAATTCTACATGCAATTTTTTTTGGATTGAGATCTTTGAAGTCCCCAACGATGCCCCAATTTCGCATTTGAATTCTCAACATCAATAAGAAATTGTTGACTGAGGTGGTGTTTCGTCACCAAAAATAGAAACCAACTCGGTAAAACATTGTTTTTGACATAATTGCCTTTGAAAATTGTAAAAAGTTATTGCGCAAGAATATTCTCAGTTTAATTCTACTTTTCAACTAACTTCTCAATTAGCTACAATAATAGTCGTCACGAGAACCTTCGCTAATAAAGGAATAGGGAAGACAAATACGTCAGACAAAAATCATCGAAGCACGCCTTCTCAGGGCTACCATGAAGACGGCAGTACACAGACTGGCGAAACGTCAGACTATACAAGTTCACCGGACGATGGAAACAGCCCAGAGAACAACTCTACTTATTATCAGAATCCATCGTATCCCACTCTGAAACTTTGGATTCGGGTTAATTGAAGACGGAAGTTAATTTTTAGTACTGACATTCTTTAGTGGCGCCCTCTATATCTCAGTATGCGAAACTTAAAAGATATCCCTACAACGAATAAAATACATATAACGAGACACAAAGAAGAAAATAAAATTAATACACAAACTTGTAATATTCTTTAAACATGTGTCCCAACTTCAGAATTCAAATGATCGAAAACTAGATGCTTCTCGTAAAGTCGTCAAAACGTAAGAGTTTCTTCCGTAGATCTTCCTTTTCGAGTTCTTACGTCTTCTTCCTTAACGGGTAAAAATTTCAAACGGATTACATGGCCAATAAAATCCGCATTAGTGTGCTTGTTAAAGGGCGTCGTAACATCACATTAGGTAACCCTATGGGTTCGTGTTTATTATCCACGGTACGGTTTACTACCAATTTTATTCCCTATTACCGGATCATATTTCATTCGCCCCGTTGCGTTTTCGGGGTCAGTCTCTTAAAATTGAAACGAGCCCTCGTGAACGATGCGCTCCGAATGGTCGAGTCGAACTCGCAAACAAGTCATGGTCTTGTTAGCGCGATCCTTCGGGACAATGTGCTAATATGTCGGACGGTATCGGAGATATCACTCGTGACAACAGCTCCGTAAGTGCATTTGCGGTAGAGCGGAATGGTAGTGTACTCACTCGAAACAGAATAATAACGCGGAACATAGCGGCGGGTATTCTTTTTAGTCGTAGAAGGGAAATAAGACAATATTCGTTGGGGATGAACATTTATAACAAAACGTCGCACTCTCTGTTTATTTTGTGTTAGATTTTGTGATCTTTTGTGTTGTGAAAATTTGTAGATGTATTACACTGATTAAAGTTAGATACATCTACATATAGACGTAAAATATAAAAAATAAATTAAATAAAATTTTTCTACTTTGCATATCATCCGGTCTCTAGCCTTCTTGTCCTTTTTCTTATCTTGTAACAGCCACTGCTATCGTTGTTTCGATAATTCCTTACGGGGAAGGAATAGAAAAGGAGATACGATAAAACTGAAACGTCTTCAAACACATCGAAAAATTTCCTAGGAAATGATACTTTAACATAACGCTGCTTAAATACAGCTACTCATGCCATTAAAAGACTAAAAGGCTCACTTAGACTCACTTAGGCTCACTTAGACGCTGATGACGCCATGAATGATCCCACCAATACCGCGAATAGCTGTGTTAGCAGCGTTATATTAGGGTAAAACGTCTTGGAATATAGTAAAAACACAATAAACTCCAATCAGAATATATCAATGGATGAATAGAATCACCGGCTCTGCTAGTGTTGCACTTTCTCCATGTACCATCTCCATTTTAGAGGTTGGCTATCCTCATTGCTATTTTAATTTTTGAAGTTGTCGCCTTAAATAGGTCAGATAACGTGACATTAAACCGTTTTCGCAGGTTTCTAAATCCGGATATTCTTCTCCTTCCAATCGATATTTTACCCATAATTTTTCCCTGGATTATGAGGTGGTGAATCTCATGATGCGGCTGAGATACTGCAATTACTTTCTTCTCACTTCTCGTAGGATCTCAAAATCCATCTTCATTCTCCTTAGAACCTCTCCGTTGGTCACATGCTCTATCAATGGTGTTTCCAGCACCCTATGGCAGGCCCACATCTCGAAGGCTTCTAATTTTAGCTCGCAATACAGGTTGAGGGTTTCCACACCATATAATTTGAGTAATCGAGTTCTTACGCGCAAGCTCAGATCGCAACCACATAGTAGCTTCTTGAGTCTTACAAGGGATTTGCGGGCTTTCTCAATGCGCGACTTTATTTCTGAACAATAATTCACGAAACAGTTGATACTTGCACCTAGGTAACCATACCTATCGACTCTTTCCAGCATCTCACCTCCCACATACAGATGTGCATTGGGCGACAAACATGTACCTGGTCTTCTTAATATTGAACGTCAGGCCGTATTTTCGACTAACTGACATTATTCAACATATTCTGTAGGTTTTGCATGTTTTCGGCGAAAATTATTGCATCTTTCGCGTAACGCAAGTTGTTTAGTGGAATCCCGTTAACCCGTATTCCACCGGCTTCACTTTTGAGGGCTTTGGTGAAGATTTCCTCTGAGTAACCGTTGAAGAGGCGCGGTGAAAGAACTCCCTTGTCTGACACTTGGCTTAATTTCCACCGCGTTCGTCAGCCTTGAAGTATAAAATTATATTACCCCCTTTTAAAATTAAAGGCACTTACAACATGATTATAGAGAGTGTTTCTAAGAGCGATGATGAAACCAGAAACCTCCGGCACATTTGCCAACAAACTCGATGATATCCTCCGATCTCTATCTCGATTGACATCCTAGAAGGACGAAGACCAAGACCACACCGTACGAAAATCTTACATCTTCGACGACGTCTTGTTTACACACACACGCGAAGGTGTTAGAAAAACACGTTTTAACGGAAATAAAATTTTAATGCGCTAGCTTATCAAAGCGGCACGATCTCCATTCGCGTATGTGTCCGTGAATTAGGGGGTCGGCACGTAAAGGTTTTTCTTCGAGCCGGGCGTCCGATTCATGGTAGCGGAGATGATTGGATCACTTTCACGGAGTCTCTAGGGATAAACAAAGCGCTTCCTGACGCTAGCTAAACGACCTAGCCGCTCGCCCGCATGGGCGATGAAATCGACGCTTTTCTTAGGCGAATCTGCATTTTTCGACCGCAATGCATTTCGTTGCGAATACAGACGCATCTACTACATAGCATTTATATTGCTGCCAATGTTCGAAAACCCTCCGCGGTGGCCGTCGGAGAATCGTTCGCAGTTTTTATTCGATTGGAGGGCAATTTTCTGCCTTGCAATGCGTTTCTACGTATCGCCTACGAAAGGGGAAGTCTCTTAGATTGTATTTCATTGTCAAAAGTAATTCCACTGTAGAGAGCTTAAAATTTTCGAGCACGAAGTTGTATTAAACTTTCAATAGAGCTTCCATAAATTATTGGAATAGTGTCCTTATATTTAGATAACATTTCTCTATAATGATAAAAAGTGAAAATACCGCAGATTCTTCAATAATAAATAAAGTGATATTGCTAATTTTAATGAACGAATGTAACATAAAATACTAGCGTATTTTTCTTGCGTATCGTGCATCTTACCATTGGTGGCCTATAACGATTGTAAGGACTATGTGGTCTCACATCTCTATGTCATTTAAATGCGTCTTATATTCTTCTCATAGTATCCAAGCTTCTCTACTATACTAGTACAATCCCATATGATGAAAACGTCTTCTCAACGTTTGCATACAAACTCAGAATGACCATTTGCAATGCTTCATTAATTTTTGGATCAATGTCTTCGAAATCTTCACCAATAATTTCACATTCTCTATCATTTAACGCGGCAGAATATTGTAGAATATTTACTCTTTGGAAATGGTTTCGAAGCTAATGGAACTTTCTACAATATTTAGACTAGATCGCTCCTGTAGCTTGTAGAACTTTCTGTAAAAGCATGGAATACTCTGGCTTATTTATTTTCGTTTAATCTCAATTTTTATGTGGCTTTTAATTAATTAAGAACTTCATATTAGTTTATGAAATTAGCTTTTACCTGCTTAAAAATCTTGCAAAAAATTGAAAAATTTATTCAAAAAAGAATCAACATATGTTTCAAGCAAATTATATCAATAATTAGAATGCGTTTTTTACAATAACGTATTTTATTCTATTTTCAAATATAATATGTACAACAGTAATACAGCAGTAAAATAAAATGTAAAAAATAAAGCGTTTAGTAGATTAATGCATTACATCCTTATATATATATATATATATATATATATATATATATATAGTATAGTAGTGTATATATATGTATATATATATATATATATATATATATATACATATATATACACTACCGCTCTAAAGTATTGAGGCACCCCTCTTTTCATGGATTATTCAAATAGTATTATGTTTACCAAAAAAAAACATTACAATCAAATGAAAAATACGTATTTAAAATGTAGTTCAGTAAGATAAACACCCATTATATCGCATAAGGTTTACTATCATTTACCTGCACTTGGTCGGATTACCATAAACTGTTTATTGCGGTGCAATTACAATAACAATCCCTCTGAATTTACTATTAAATGTATAAAAACTCAGCAAAAATGTTAATAATATTTATTTTTTATATACAGATACACGTACATGAATAAAAATATATTAAATAAATGTGAAAATTAAAACGTTTAATTTAAATTTTGCTTTCATCTATGTGACCTCCTCTTGATTTAGTAATTGCAGCACACAATCGGGGCGTTCTCGCAATAAGTTTTGCCAGAGTTTCTTGTGTCATTGAGGTCCAACTCGATTGCAATTTGTTCCACACGTCAATAGCTGATGTCGGAGCCGATTTCCGTACTTCCCGATCTAGCTTCACGGTACTCATCCGTCCATAGGACGTTGTTCCACTCTTCTATGGTCCAGTGTTGGTATTCACGAGCCCATTTAAGTCGCTTTTGCTTGTTTTGTTTGCCTAGTAATGGCTTTTTCATCGCAATACGTCCATGGAGCCCGGCATTCTGTAGGCGACGTTTGACTGTAGAAACACTGACTAGTTTTTGACGACCAGCATTTAATTCTGCGGTGATTTCCGGGGCTGTTTTGCGTCTATTTAACTTGCTGGTAACCACTATTCTGCGATCATCTGCAGATGTTGTCGCTTTAGGCCTTCCACTCCGTCTTTTATTAAGAAAACTGCCACTTTCCCGATATTCTTTTACGTTATAGTCAACCGTAGCGTGGTGTATTTTCATTTTTTTTGGCAATTTGTCGATTACTTATGCCACTTTTATGGTAAGTTATTATAAGCGCCCGTGTTTCCGTACTAATTTCTCTTCGCGGAGGCAATTTAAAAAATTGTCACACGATATTTCGCTCACGACGTGAATAGAGTAAATACCACACCAACTGACCAATCAGTCGGTTCAGATGTATTAGTAAACGATCAAATAGACTTGAATAATTCACTTTTGTTGAATTTCTTTGTGAACTCTAATACTAACCTTATCAGGGCTACCTTGAAGACGACAGTAGACATACTGCCGAAACGCCGGGCTAGAACTTTAAGTCTGTAATTCTGAAGGTATTGTATATTTAATTTGTATATTAAATCTATGGCCAATCGGTAATACAAATACCAGGTACTATTACATATCCACAGTTTCTATAAAAATGAAAGACTACTTTTAGCGCCATATGTTAGAACGAAAATAGGAAAATATCAACTTGCATAAGACGATAAATTATAATCTAATGCCATAATTTCCCGATAAACCTTCTTTAAGTATTGTTGAATATAGAACAAGCAAATACGGAACAGGTTTCACTTTTCGACACGTTTTAATTCAACGCGAAACTCAATCTTACCGTATACAATTGACAAACGCCTCGTCACTAGATTTCAATTTAATTTTATAGGATTTACTACCGGATTTGTCGTATACAAACATTAAACGTACCCACGTCAGATAATGCGACTTAACTAACGTTAGACACTTAATCTAGCCAAATCGCGAGGAAATACAATTTCGCATACGTAGTACGTCTTTCTTTAGACGGCGGCGTATGTTAATGCGCAAGCCAAATACCGTCACGGAAACTACATTAAACTAGCAATCATCAAAAAGCGAACGTTAGACCGTCGCTAGGGCATAATCCGAACGGTAACGCAAAAACATCGTCCTCCTCTCTAGGAGGATTCCGGATTTAACCCGGCTTAAGGATTTGCACGTGAACTTCGTCTGGTCCGCCCGCTTGCAGGAATACGACAAACAACATAATATACCGTAATAGGCGTTCGTGTTCTTTGTTCTTTCGCAGAGGAAACGATCTTTTTGAGCCTCCTTTCCGAGGGATTTAGATAAACTACAAAGCGCCAACGTTGACCTTAATTATGCGAGAACGTAGCAGCAGCGATGTGTGGATTATGCATACGGCTTACCTCAATTAAGTTGTTATTTTGTTTTCGATTCCGGAGATAACAGGATTGAATGAGTGGAATTAGAAAAAGTTCTCGCAATTTCCTATCCGTTTCCATGTTAAAATTTATTTCATTTTAATACCTATACCTTTTGGGTTATGTACCAGTTGCATTTAGAAGATTGCAGTTGCTTCCCTCCTCGTTTGCAGCGCAAAAAGTGCTTCTCCACAACGACAATACATCGGCTCATTCATCCCGCATCGTCGTGTTCAAATTGAATGAGTTGCGCTACGAATTAGTCTCTCATCTTCGATTATCGAGGTTACCAGCCAAAGCGAGATTTTATTGATATTTAGGAAGAAGATCTATGGGCAGACTAAATAAGAAATGTGTATCGTAACAGACAAAGTGCCTAAAACCTGGTGTGAAGAAGAAGAAGGCCAAATATTGTGAGTGGGCCGAGAAACACGACCAAACAACACTGTAAAATATGCGCAATGAACACCGTTGCATATTACCATGCAGAATTTTCATTCATTAAACAAAATAGAGTTAGTAGTAGCAGTATATCGCTTGTTTATCCGTGTTAAAGACCACTTGTTATTCTACGAAAGTAATTATGCCGCAAGTTTCCACGCACCGTTTAAAATAACCACGTTTTAAAAGAGAAAACAAGCACGTATTGATATAATCTTTATTTACCTTGTTTAACAGAGAACGTGCGATCGCCGGTCACAATAAACAGTTTATTACATTTATATTTACGCTTGAAATACACGTTCGGAAGCAAAATATTTCGCATCAGCTTCGCGGGGTATTACCCAACAATTTACAATGTCATTTGCATCTGCCGAACAAACCGCGCATTATTACGTGTGTCGGTCGAGTTTACAGCATAAAAAACCGTACGAATTTTCAACGAGCACGATATGTTGTGATGTTTACCCGAATGTTAGTCGGTTGAAATGTATTCCTGAATCGTGAAAATCAGAGTTTTTATTAAATACGCGAAATAAGCCAGTATTCAATATTCGTGCACGTACGAACATAGAGCACGGTGCGTTTGATCGTGAACATTGGATTATAGAATGTAATACTATGCATTGCATAGAGGTTTTTGGATGTAGCACATGATGTATAACGCAATTAAAAATATATTTACCGTAAAAACTTTGAAATATGAATTCAAAAACGTTGTTGCAGAATTTGGTTAACGAAGCATGAAATTTTCGGTGTGAGTTATGAAAACATCGCTCTGAATGAAATAAAATCATAGCTTCTTGATCTTCTGAATTGAAGCCGTTCTATCTCCTTTCTTCGTACTGTCAATATTTTATCTTAGATTTCAAATGCTATCTTTAGATCGATGTGAAGACAGCATAAGAAGATAGCAGCTAGTCGCCCGTAATACCCGTATAATTTAACACATGGGCTGAAAAGTCCCGGGCCTAACACACAGATGAGGCTAGTTTTATTGCAGTCATCTTTCCCTCAGTTAGTACTAACATTCAAAAGATAGCTGTTAAAATTTCATGATATTCTATTGATTAGTTTGTGAGTTATTGTGCTAAGAGTCACGCTACTTTTGTTATTTTCAAAACAATGGATCAAAAACAATTTCGTGTTTTAATTTTACACTGCTTCTTGATGGGAAAAATTCCGTTCAAGCGCAGCAATGGCTTGAAAAGTGTTATGGGGACTCCGTTCCATCAGAAACAACAATAAAACGTTGGTTTGCTGACTTCAAACGTGGTCGTAGAGATACCGATGGTGCAGAACGCAGTGGACGTCCAAATGAGGCGGTAACACCAGAAAACAAAAGAATCCACAAAATCGTTTTGAATGATCGAAAAGTGAAGTTGCGTGAGTTAGCTGACATCGTAAAGATATGAAAAGAACGTATTGGCTTTATATTGCATGAGCATTTGACTATGAGAAAGCTCTGTTCAAAGTGGGTGCCGCGTTTGCTCACTGTTGACCAAAAACAAGAACGTGTTGATGATTCTGAGCAGTGTTTGGCCATGTTTAAACGTAACAAACCGGAATTTTTGCGTCGATATGTGGCAATGGATGAAACATGGATCCATCACTTCACTCCGGAATCAAAACGATCGTCATCTGAGTGGACAGAAACTGGTGAACCTCGTCCAAAGCGCCCGAAAGTACAACAATCGGCTGGAAAGGTTACGGCCTTGGTATTTTGGGATGTGCGTGGTGTAATAGTCATCGACGATCTTGAGAAAGGAAATACCATCAACAGTGAATATTATATAGCGTTATTGGAGCGTTTGAAGGCCGAAATTGTAAAGAAACGACCGCATATGGCAAAGAAAAAAAATTGTTCCATCAAGACAACGCACCGTGTCACAAGTCAATCAAAACAATGCCAAAACTACGTGAATTGAACTTCGAATTGCTCCCACATCCACCGTATTCTCCAGATTTGGCTCCCAGAGACTACCGGCTGTTCGCAGACCTCAAAAAAATGCTCGCCGGTAAGAAATTTCGCACGCATGAAGAGGTTATCGCTGAAACTGAGGCCTATTTTGAAGCAAAAGTTAAATCGTTCTACAAAAGTGGTATTGAAATGTTAGAGTGGCGCTGGAATGATTGCGTTGCTTTTGATGGGGATTACGTTGATGAATAAACCTAATTTTGAACCAAAAAAAAAGTGTTTTCTTTGTTAGGCCCGGGACTTTTCAGCCCATGTGTTAAGATGTAAATGATATACACCTTTATAATTTTTCCTTTCCGCCAAATGAAATTTACAATTATTCTAAACTGGGTATAATAAATGTTACCTCAAAGTAGCACTTGCAATTATAAATATGTGTTGGCCTGTTACTGAAACCTTATTACAAATTTTGTTTGGTATATGCTATTTGAACTGTATAAAGGAGTGATGAAACCAGCACTAACATATGGAGTCATGGATAACCACGAATAGAATCAAAAGCAAAGTGGAAGTGAGATTCCTAAGATGTATAGAATGCAAGAAGATCGAATAACTTGAAGTCAAAACAGAGGGCACCTGGAAAGGACAAGTGTGTAGAATATTAGAAAAAAAAAAGTATGGGGTGGATTAAAGCCAAAAATAAACTAAGCTATTTGAATGACGTGAGGATTGTCAAAATAATAAAGCGAAAATTTTTAACACAATTTAATATGTTTATTTGCAACAAGCATGATTTTATAAAAATTGTTGAAAGTGCCTTGTTTGAGACATTTTACGCATCTTCTTCTAATAGAGGCAAAAATGTTTTGTAGGATCATATCGTTAATTTCGTTAATTAATAATAATAATAATAATATATTCTTTATTCAGTAATGCCTATGAAGAGTTGAACAAGTCAATGCAAATCCATTACTGATCTATTGTCATAATTTTCTCGTCAACCATTGATGGTAAGTGCGAACCTTCAAAGTTTCTGGGCCAGATTAAGAATATTCTGAAGTTTAATATTGCATATCATCTACTGTACTTGTGCTACTGTAAAAGGTTGCATTCCGCACCATATCTTGAAACAGACGATTCTAGATATTGAGTTCATCAACACCTATCACCAAGTCATTAGATAAATTTGGTATCAACTGTTTTTCTAACCATCTACCGCCACCTTGCTGCCTTCGTTTCACTTTGATAGTCATCATTCTTTGTGCCAGATTCATGAACCAATACCTTTTGTTTATAATTTGGTAATTATTCACTAGACTTATCAAGTTAATTTTTAGATGAAGTATATTCATTACGTCTTTGATGTAAGCAACCAGTGCGTTCTATTCCCTGTAGTGTGTTATTTTGCGTAAATAAGGAATTCGCTCCAATATCCAGCTTTTCGATTAATACCCCCGTGTTGCATTATTCGTCACTTAAGATTTATATCCTTTAATATTATTCTTAACGATGAATAGAGTTCACCCCACTGTAATTCTTCTTGTACCTGCATTTTCTATTTGCCATCATTCTTATATTTTCGGATTGATAATAATTATATACCGTATCTCTTAAGCCTACTCTATCTGGCGATCTTGCTGCTGAGTTCTGTCATGGACGTTTCTTCGTAGGTTTAAAAACATTGCTTTCGCTAGAGCCTCCAATTTAGATTCATTCCCTAACTGGTTTCTCCCATGATCTCACTGAACGTAGTAGTGCACTTTCTTCTACCGGAAATATTCTAGATCTTATTAGATCATGGCATAAATTATACTTGACACCAAAATGTTTTGCACTATTCTGCACTAAGTATCTTGGCGGGATTTCTTTATTATATTTATAATTTTGCTTGATTATATTGTGAGGGAGGTCTGTAGCATTCCTCGAGCAATGACAAATGCAATTGAAGCTAGAAATTCCAATTATTAAATTGTGTTACCATCCTAAATGATTGGGGTAGAAGTATTCATTGTATTATTACAAATGGTAGGCTTATGCATATTCAAAGATCGACTGTATTGCCTATAGTTAGCGCATATACATACATATGTATGTACATATATACATACACAAATATGAATACCAATGGATATGCAAATAATGCTTTGCTCGCAACAACTTCAAACGGGGCAATTTCATCAAAAATAATTTTTGCTACACGTTTCCATTCTACTTTCTGCATATGTATATGTAAGCACATCAATATGGACGATAACATGTAATGCTACATTTTTTGTGCACCTTTGTGAAAGGATATTGGAAGGCCGTGAAGAGTTTTTACGCGCTTGCTATTGTTGTAAATCATTTGCTAATATCAAAGCGATAATATTGTTTAATGTTTTTTTTTTCTAATTTCTACAATAATTTCAGTAGTATAGACGAAAATCTCACACTGGCATAGGTTACAACGTAAAAAGCTTACAGCAATACGTATAAAAATATTGTTTCTTTTCCTAACATTTTTTTCGCATTATGTAGTCTAGTTAACAGTTAATTAAAAGTGTCTTTGGTGAGGAATTTAGTCTTCCGTGTTGGAACGGCTCTCAATTTCACGTAGCCTCCTCTGGGCTGCTTGTCATTCGACATATAGCAACCCAAAAGAAGCCGCACTGAGAGAGAAACATCAGCAGACTTATGCATTAAAACTAGAGAGTATTGACTTATGTCCTTCATTGGTGAAGTTGATTTCTTCTTATCTCATTGGAAGGAATGGTTATCTTATTTATAATGTGTATTCGTCGACTCGCTTCAGAATATCATCTGGGGTTCCGCAGGGTTCTAATCTCGGACCATTGTTGTTTCATATTTTTTAAACGATATACTTGATAAATTGCGCTGTGGCCCTTTTGCACACGCGGACGATCTAGTCGCTAGTCGATTGCATCAAGTTGCAGACTTATTAATGACTAGTGTACTCTGAATGACATACCTTTAAAATTTTTTATTTATTATATATTTTCAAATACAGTATTCAATCTATTTATTACAAGAACAGAAGAAGTAAGGGTTTTGGGAGCACTTTTTGATTCAAAACTAAGCTTTTCTGATCACATATCTACTATATGTCTTTCTGCCTCTCAATCATTAAGCTTCCTAGTAAGAACTTGTCGTGCTTTTCACGATATCTCAGCGATAAAGACTCTATACTATCCCCTTGTTCAGTTGAAATAGGAGTATGCCAACTTAATATGGTATCCTTACTACACCTACCAGGTTATTCCAATGGAACGTGTGTAAAATTGCTATAAGGTTAGTGGTATTTACCAAGATCGTAGATCGAATTATCTGACGTTGCTGCAGTAACGCCACCTGAGTTCATTGGAAGATCGTCGTAGCAAAAACAGTACAAGATTTTTTGCTTAAATTACTTTCTAATGAAGTAGATTCACCTTCATTGCTAGCTTATGTGGATTTTCGAGTACCACCACGTTACACACGATCAGTTGACTTTCTCGTACACATGTTTTGGGCAAGTCTCCTACGTTTCATATGGTTAGTAACTAATAGAATATATTCGCAGAATATTTATTAGGTATTAAGATTTTGTTTGCGTTTGTCATATGTATTGTATGGCGAGGAAGTGTTTATTAATTTGAATTGTATTGCGTATGATGTTACTTCACGAATTGTTAATGTATTGTCCCGAAAGTGGTTTACTATCGTTGGGCAAATATAGGTTATTATTATTATTGTTCCTTTATAGTTGCATGAATATATATGTTAAATAATGTTGACGACACACAACAGCCTTGTCTAGCTCCCTTATTTGTTTCGTTAATTAATCTTCCGCCTACATCTGCCATAATTCTGGTATTAGTGCATAAGCCCTGTATATCTCTTACTAAATGATGTGGATATCCCTGTTCTTTCATAGTATCTCATAATTTACAGCTGTTTACATCAGCCTTCTCGAAGTCTATAAATTCTATGTGTATTTCTTGGTGGTATTCCCTGTGCTTTTCTATAATTTGTCGTATAGTGTATACTCCATCTGTTGTTGATCTACCTCTTCTAAAGCCCATTTCTTCCTCTTCTATGAGTTCTTCTGGTATGATATTCAAGCTGTTGCTTAATATCCTGGGGTAAATTTGATATGCATTGTCTAATAGGCTGATTCGTTGGTAATTTTTGAACAACTAGACTACTTTCGCTCCTTGCCATCATCATCTAGAAGTCTTAGGTGTTGTATAACTCGTTTCTGTTTTTGTTTTGTAGCTCCTAAAGCTACTATCAGTTCTGTTAAATCGATATCATCCAAATCTTTTACGCTAACCTCTTATACTGTTGTTTCGTCAATATTTTTCTTTTATTTATTATCATTATTTCTTTAAAATTATAACATTCAATAAAGTGGAGAAAAATTAAATCTTTTCAATGTTTTTAAATTAGATAGAAATAAAGTCACAGTAATTATCAGACACTCCTGTAGAAACCTCAGCAATTTAAGCTGCAAAGAAAAAAACCTTTGAAGATACGAAACTGAAGGAAATAAATCTGCCAGCGAAAACTTGATCTTCTTTTTCTACTATTTACCACTGTACAACGCAATTCAGTCTGCACGAAGAAACATGAAGGATCCGAGTTTTCCGTTGATATTTAAACCTCTAATACAAAGCTTTTCCGTACGCTCCGAAAGCATTTCAAATATTTCATTTCGTAATTTAAGAAACGTCAAGCCGACTTCTTATTTGGTTATTAATTCCATCTGGAGTGGCCGTAAATAATTTTGCCCTCGAGAGATGGAACGGTTCAGCTTTAATAAAAGCACGCATGATTTTTCCGGGCGACACGGATCCGTTTCAATGGAATTAAAGAAAAACAAATCGCGCGCTTTCCATCTCCCACTTCTTTCTTCCGCTTCCTTTAGGACGTCGGGATCGTAGGTAGCCGCCGCCGAAAAAAAAAAAAAAAAATGAAACCGTAGTAATTTCGTACACGTTCGAATTTTAATGTCGTTTATCTTTGATGCGAATAAATCTCTGATGGGAGGGGAATCCGGTTCGTAGACGGTCCAGAGCGAACGGCCGGGCTTTTTATTAAATATTAACGTCAGCTACACACGGGCAACGATTTTTAAATCACAATGGTTGGAACGCTAAAAACCGACGGTACCGCACCATAGTCAAAGTTAAAAATAACGCCGGCAGGCCCGCGGTAAAGAAAATGAAATTTCGTTTCTAATTTCGCGGCCCCTCGCGTGTATTCTAGTAAAAAAAGGCGCTGCAATAACGTTGTTCCCTTGATACTGGAAATTGTGAAGTATTTCGCCATGGTAGATTCATCCATGCAGTTTCCTACAGAAGCAAGTAACTTTTACCAAAGATCTCTTACTTGCAGGTATATTGCAAAGTTATTTTCTCTATGTTTCTTTTATGAAGGTTCTTAAAGTACCAATCTGCCAGTAGAAATGATCGATATTTCGAAATACGAGAATACAAGGGCTGTCTTTTAAGTTCTACATATATACAGTACGAGGACGACCTGAAATATTTCCGGAATCGACAAGGACGCGGTGTTGGTGTGGCCTTTTGTTTTATTTCTTCGATGTAGTCTCCTCGAAGGTGAATGTACTTTTTCAAATGGTGCTCCAGTCTCTTCAAGCCGAAGGCAGTATGTTTCGAGGTCTGCAAAACACCCATCTGTAGCGGCGATGTCCTCCTCATTTGAGGCAAATCTCTTTCCTCTCAGGTTTGGGAAATGGAAAAAGTCGCCAGGGGCTAGGTCCGGTGAATATCGTGGATGAGAGACTAATTCGTACCGCAACTCATTCAATTTGGACACGACGATGCGAGATAAATGGGCTGATGTATTATCGTGCTGGAACAACAGTTTTTTTCCGTTGCAAACGAGCCGGTTTCTCTTTCAATACTGGATCGAATCGGGTCAATAAATTGATGCAGTATTGCTCCCTGATCGTCCTTTCCTCCTGCAGATAGACGATGAGGATTACACCTTGAGAATCCCAAAAAATGGTCGCCATGAACTTTCAGGCCAATGGGACGATCTTGGCTTTTCTCGGAGCAGATTCGCCCCGAAAATTCCATTAGTGGTGGATCCAAGTCGCATCCACAGTTACGAAACGCACGAAAAAATGCCTTGGATTGCGTTGGATCCTGACCTGACCTCCGAATTGGTCGCCCGATTTCGGTTTTGCTCCGGTATGTGCAAACGCGGTACCCATCGCGCCGAAAGCTTTTTGATACCCAAAATTTCGTGTGGGATATGGCCAACGCCGGTTACCATAAAAAAGGTTACCGTTGTCTTGCATATCACGTAGAAATTCTCATTGCGTAGGTATCTTTTTCGTTTGCAGAATAATTATTAAATTATCCATTAACCACATTATAACGGCAATATCTTCTACATAAGGTAGTAGATAATAAAATAACGAAATGGTTACATTTTCTCCCGTATTATAGACTTTTCGAACTATATTACCAATGTAATTCCTTTTTGGTTGGGCAGTGTATGCGTCTGCGGATGTGGGAGCTAGGGCATTTTGAGAAATTGAGTGTGAGACCGTGCGCGAATTGGTTGGCCCGAAAGCCGATAGTCCGTCGGTTTTAACGGTCCACCGGTTTCAATCCATATCACTTCAGCAGCGTGGAAACATTGCCTCTCCATTGCGGTCCTTTTTTTGTTTCTCTCGCTCTATTGTATTGCGTCAAATATTACATATTTGTTACGTTTACGGACCGCTAGCGTCTACAGATGTCACTCTCGCAGTCGTTAAACAACCGTTCACTTCGATACCTGCCGTAGGATATATGTACACATATACTTGACCGACATACACCCCTACACAATTTTACTTCTAACATTGATCGAATTTTGAGGTCTTCCTTTTTCTGTTTAGGGTGAGAAATTGATGGACCGATATCATTTCTTCTAATTCCAACTCAAATCAATACACGAATTTATATACGACTTTATATGGTTACAACTAGAATTTAATTAGTTACGTAAAAATAATAAGAACAATAATAGTAATTGCGATAATAATGGGAATAGCAATAATCATCAAGACTGGCGTTTACCATGTGATCGATTAAACTTATCCCCTAGCAAACCATGAATTTTTTCTTCTTTAAACCTAAGATGGTAGAATATGTAGCTCTACAAACGTGTACTGTAAATTGACTTGATCTATGGGGTTAGTGATAGTTCAGTTTCCACTACTGACATGCGGTTGTCAGATTAGGTTTTGACGTTTTGAAGAATAACTGCACACCAACATTTCCGTTGGAAAAATAAAGAGTAAAATATGGTTACATTAAATGTTCAAAGTGAGCCCCTGCATATCATTTTCTTAGATAAGGTTCTCTTGTATTAATGCGTTGATGTTCTTTTCATATTAAATTCTAAAATAGATAAAAAAAGTGAGATTACCAATAGCTTTGTCGTGACAAAAACGAGATCCACTAACACGATGTAAAACAAGAGAAATAGCCGCTTCTTTGGAACATTCTACATTCAGTGCTTCTTCTGGTTGGCTCAATAAATTTAGAATCCGCCACAATATAAGTTTTAAAGCGATTTCGGGAGTAGGAGCTTCGGTTAATGCTGAAGATGTCTCATCGTTTTCAAAAAAAAATTCCTTCTTTGATTAAGGGATATTCACCGAGAGACATCTATAATGCCGATGAGGCAGGTCTGTATTTTAGGGCTCTACCCGACAAAACGCTCACATTAAAGAAAAAAAAATGTGTTGGGCTAAGTATCCCAAAGAGAGGTTTACAATTTTGCATTGTGCAAATATGGCAGGTGAAAAAGAAAAACTCCTAGTCATTGGTAGGACAGCTAAACGCAGAGCTTTTAAAAACATTAATATAAATAACCTGCCTGTAACTTGGAAATACAGTAAGAAAGCTTGGATGACAGAACAAATTATGACAGAGAGGTTGCAAGACCTAGATTGGAAAATAGCTGAAGAAAAAAGAAATATTTTGTTATTTTTAGACAATGCGGGATCTCATCCGAAAGACGTTCGCTTAAATAATATAAAAATATTATTTTTACCCTCTAATGGTACATCAGTTTGTCAACCACTTGACCAGGGGATCATAAAGAATTTTAAAACTTATTACCGAAGTCTAATCCTCAAACATCTGCTAGTAAACATTGAAACTGCTGGTACAGCTTTTGAGTTAATAAAGAAAATTATACCACTGGATGCAGTTTATTTGGCAAAAACCGCTTGGGACCAAGTAATCAAAGAGACAGTTCAAAATTGCTTCCGCAAAGCAGGATTTAATCATGTATATATGCAAAGTGAAGACCAGTTAACTGAGGCTGATACATCTGACCTAGAAGATGATTTGCCTCTTAGTGTACTTTCAGATATCGTCAAAAATAAAAATTTATTGAAATTGGCGGATAATGAAAATCTTAATGATTTTTTGAACGTAGATGAAGATTTGTATGTTGAAGATCCAGATTCAGAACAAGAAATTGCAAATCCAGTTGAAATACAAGAACTTTCGGAAGATTCTGATGTCGATGAGGTTCCAGTGCCAACAGAAGCTATCCCAAATTATGGTAAAGCTATTACCCTGACCAAGCAGCTCAAAAGTTTTATCGAAAATCACGGAGATATAGAGTCTTTGGAGCTTCTTTCTAAATTAGAAATACGATATCAAGACACCATTTTACAGAAAAAGGGAGGACAAACAACAATATACGAATTTTTGCGTCCTTAATGTGACTATTCATTTCATTGTTTTGTATTACATGCTACATCTATGTATCTATGTACATATATTATACTTTGTATGTATATATCTAAAGGAAATAAACTTTTTTTCTTAAGTATAAAGTTTATTATTTATTTTAAAAGCATTTATATACATATACGATTTAAATGTCCCAGTTTCTTTAATATATTCATTTTTCGTTAAAACACGATTTTTGTTGTATCTACAATATATTTCTTTTATGCGGACACCCCTCCTGAACGGACATCTTCAGTTGGTCTCGTTGGTGTCCATTCAAGGGAGATTTATATATATACTATATAGTGGAAATATTTGTAAAATTCTGTTTTAATTCTTCGCCCATGTTCAATTCAATAATTGTGGCAATTATCAAAACATACATAATATACGCGATTATTGCCACTCGAAGGCTTACTGACACGAAATAATTGCAAGATATAAAATGGCAGGAATAAATTCAGTGATGTTTATTAATGCATACAATAGGTAACTAAAAACTATTCACATTACGTTTTCGTTTGAGTGGTAATTGCTGCAAAAACGTGTGATGTGCGCAATAATTTCTATTACCACTACTACAAACTTCATTGAGAAAGAATTGGTACAACATTTTCAAATAATATAAACCGCACATAACGCTCATATCGAAAACTGAAACAATCAGTATCTGATGGTATACTAAAGTCTGCAAAATGTGAAAATTCTAAAGTTTACGCGGGAATCATACATGCAATGGTCATGTTTTTAATTAACTAAAGTAAGTAAGTAGTTGGCAGTGACAGCTTGATACTTACACTGTTTTACCGTCCTCCTCGAAGGCTATTTCAGTCTGCTTTTTAATTATACGGCTAGATCCTTTAAATAGTCGAACTGAGAGTATTTTTTTGTTATAATTATTACTTCCTTGTACCGGTGTTCTATAAATTTGTGCAGTAATTACTTTAAATACTTGATTCAACTTGCTTAATAATAAAATATTAACTATTCACTTCTTATCTAACTAGATTCTAGTAAGTTATCCAAAGTTCCTAAACATAAAGTAACCTTGCCTTCACATATCGAGCCCCAGTGTTAGTGCGTAGATTATTCTTAGTGACGTCGTTACGCTTTTATGGAAACAAGATAAGTATGAGTACTAACAAGTTTTCATCGTTTGTATGACATAATTATAACTTCCTGAGCGTTGGAATTAGGTCACGTGCAGTAGCATGCTTAAGGATTACGTCAGAATAGGCGAACTGGTGTATTTGGGCGCGTATGAGCTTAAACTTGTAAGCGCGCTGGGAAAGGATTTCGGAAAATGTTAACTCAATATCGATGCACTAAATTAATTTATGCAGGTTTACAGTACGTATCTTGGAAATTGTAGTGTATTCGAAGGAGAAGAATGATTTCGTATTTGAGTTATACAGGCTGTCTTTGAAGTAAAATGCAAAAAGTACGGAAAATTAAAAGGTGTAATTGTATAGAACGTAAATCGCACTAAGAACATTAAATTA
This sequence comes from Trypoxylus dichotomus, assembly GCA_023509865.1. NCBI lineage: Eukaryota > Metazoa > Arthropoda > Insecta > Coleoptera > Scarabaeidae > Trypoxylus > Trypoxylus dichotomus. The sequence continues at coordinate 47,251,828 of CM042081.1, forward strand.
AAGAATTATTGTCGATCCATGTATGCAAGAATAGATTGCTAAATGATTTATATGGTTTTAAAAGTATGACAAGAAAATTAAATGTTGATTAATGAGGAGCTTTATTCAGAACACTGAATTCTCCTTTTACAACCAATCCCAAACATTTTTAGAAAATTGTATGTTCCCGAAGAGATGGAGGTGCTATTCCTAAAACTGTAAAGGTTGATTATGGCAACACGTATGGGAATCCACCTTCCATAGTGGACGCTTTTCGTGAATGTTTTCAATCGGTATACCTTCTGTCTTCATTAACACAAATGTCTGTTGCTCTGATTTCTTCCTATGACTGAGATGGACGTGCGGTGTCGGACTATTTATTTCCTATTTTTATCTTCGACAGGTTCCTGTTCTGAGCCAGGTGTTTGGCTTCAATCCATCCCATACTTCTCTTTTCCAATCTTCTATACACCTGCTCCTTCCAGGTGTTTCGGGGTCTACCTATTCTGTTTTTGCCCTCTGTTTTGGCTTCAAATATCCTCTTTGTGATTCGATCTTCTTCCATTCTGTGTAGATGTCCAAGTTGTCCCAGTTGTCTCTCCTCTATGACCACTTCTACTGGTTTGATACCCAGACTATTAGTGATTGTCGTGTTTCTGATTCTGCTTCTTCTAGTTACTCCTTCTATTCTTCTTAGGAATCTCATTTCCATGGCCGTAACTCTGCTCTTTCCTGGTATGCATATATCTGATCCATTTATTTTTCTTATCTTTCACTTTGAGTTGTATTTCTGCTGTCCACCATTTGCTTCTTTTTGTGTACGTATTTGCTATTTTTGTTATTCCACAGCTTTCTTGTGCCGCCTTCAGTATGATGTTTTTGAATCTTATCCATTTGTCCTCCATCCCTATTTCGTTCTTAGTCTCTTGTTCAAACAGTTGATTTGACTTCTATTGGTACTTCTCTCAAATTTTTTCCTGTTTCAATTTGTAGTTTTTTCTTTTGTCTTCTTTCCTTCTTTTTGAATTTTTGCTAATCTTCATCTGTAGCAGGTCTTAAATCATTAAAACATAGTTGCACAGTAGCTAGCGATAATATACCGGCCTGGCTAGGGATTTTGCGCATATTTTTAGTTCTCCTATCTGCTACTTGTTCAGTCTTAGTCTCAAAACAACCATCTTCCCATCTACGGAAGATAGCCAACAACTAGTGAATTTTTTTTCTCAGTTACTTTAAAGCATTTTGGCTGAGAGTGTGGATAATTATTGTAACCCCTTTTAGATTCTTGGGTGTTGCCTCACGTCTGATGCTGGTCCGCATTGTAATGCGACGTTTCGATGAAAACGTCACCTTCCATGCTCGTTGGCGAACTTTGTCTAACTTCACGAAGAAACGCCGACGATCAGACCAAGTTCGCCAACAAGTAACTAACACCTGAAGGTTGTAAACGAGACTCTACCGAAACATAGCACCGGTCCTTTTCAGGATAGAAACACCAGCACGTTGAGGGAAATCCGCTATCACGTATGCATATAGTTCATTTTCGTACCTCATCGCTTCACTTATCTTACATTTCGCCGTCTGCCATCTCTAGTTTCGAGAATAATAGAAAATTATGCATTATACATTTCGCACGTTTAACTCATCTGTTCGTCTCAACCGGTGTCCAACGGCGGCGCCATGTACCTATCTAAATAACACATTCTAGAAATGCAGGAAATGAAACATTTTGCGCGTAGAGAAAAGTGGAAGTTCTGCACAGATTTGCATTCGCATAATAGTAACTAATTTGCATGCAAGTGTACAATGCTTCCTTTACCGAGCGGCAGCTAGGTGCTGGCTAATGTCGGACGCTGATTTATATTCGTAGGTACCGTGGAAACGTCAGGATAAGTTAAAAATACCACCTAGCTAACGTATTCAGCGAAATAAATGTAGCGAACGAGAAATAAACAATAACAAAGATAATGTGCCATGCGAAAATCAAAGTCGTTCGTTCACTGTTACATATTTATATACACAGCGCGCTTAAAGTACAGCACTAGACAGCATAGTAAATCGCTTCTCACATAGAGCTCTATTGCTTATCTGTTCTCGAATGCATATTTATATGCGAACGTTTTCAAACGGCATTTTAGATGCTAAAGTTTCGCAACTTTCGTTCTTTATACGTGACTACACTGTAATCTTAAATTGAAACATCAAGACGTGGAACCAAAGGAACGCGTATTCTTTGTAAGATATAGCACTGATATTGTGAGAAATTTGAGAATATTTTTACGTCGGCGTAAAGTACAGTTAGTGCCATTGTTGATGGAATACAGCATTCAAATGTTCACGTAAATCGTGATTTCGACTGCGTCGTCGAGGAAATCACGGCCTCAAGAAGAAGATGTATGCGATTACATCGAAACGTCACGACGTACCTGGTTCTTCTAAGAACCAACGCCGATCGCGGGTCAAAACCCGAGAGAATAACAAGACATCCTATACCCGCGAAACATATGCTACATTACATATATATATATATATATATATATATATGTTATATTAAATTTGAAGTGATATGTAGCTTAATATCATCACATTGCATCATAGGCGTTACTTGTTGGTAACTCATCGCTCAATAACTTAAGCACTATTTTTGAAAATGAAAATGTTCTCAGGAACAAATTATTGGTCTTAGTGGGTCCACAATGAACTTATTTAATTTTGTCAGATAAAGTTCGCCAACAAGTAATTAACGTCGAAATATGGTAGACGAGATTCTACCGAAACGTAGCACCAGACCTTTTCTGGATGAAAATACCAACACGTGGAGAGATGCCTGAGACAATGTTATGACCGGATTATATGCAAAGTGCATATATTTAATTTTTTGCATATCTTTAATTATAGTGTATATGTAGACGTACTACATTAATTGAAGTTAATCAGCCGTAATTAGTGATTGCATATATTGCATATTTAGGCACTTCTATGCATATTTTTACAAAAGTTGCATATATTGCATATTTACGCTTTTTCTTCCGAGTAATTCCTAATGTACAACAACAAACCGGAATTTTTAACAATGGATGAAACATGGATCCATCACTTCACTCCTGAATCAAAACGATCGTTATCTGAGTGGACAGTAACTTGTGAACCTCGTCCAAAGCGCCCGAAAGCACAACAATCTCGGCTGGAAAGGTTATGGCCTCGGTATTTTGGGATGCGCGTGGTGTAATATTCATCGACTATCTTGAGAAAGGAAATACCATCAACAGTGAATATTATATAGCATTATTGGAGCGTTTGAAGGCCGAAATTGCAAAGAAACGACCGCATATGGCAAAGAAAAAAATTTTGTTTCATCAAGACAACGCACCGTGTCACAAGTCAATCAAAATAATGGCAAAACTACATGAATTGAACTTCGAATTGCTCCCACATCCACCGTATTCGCCAGATTTGGCTCCCAGCGACTACTGGCTGTTCGCAGACCTCAAAAAAATGCCCGCCGGTACGCCGCACGAATGAAGAGGTTATCGCTGAAACTGAGGCCTATTTTGAGGCAAAAGATAAATCGTTCTACAATAGTGGTATTGAAATGTTAGAGCGGCGCTGTAATGATTGCGTTGCTCTTGATGGAGATTACGTTGATTAATAAAGCTAATTTTGAACAAAAAAAAAACGTGTTTTCTTTGTTAGGCCCGGGACTTTTCAGCCCATGTGTGATATATATATGGATGATCTTCTAAGGTCATACCCGGCAAGAAATTTTAATAATTTTAACTTGGATTTGCCTCAATTTTTCATACTTTCATATTTTTATTACTGTTACAGTAACTATTATTTTGAAATAAAGCTGCATGTAACATATTGTAAACTACTGTAATAATAGAAAAGGCTTATAAGTGTAGTTTTCTGCAATAGGAAAGTATAAGAATTTTATCGTTCCACCTCTAAACCGAAAGTGAAACCAAAATTCCGACGGTAAGATAGAGGAAACTCCGCGAATTCTTTTTGCATGAGATACAAATGTGAGACTGTTTTGCTAACCGTAAGTAGTACGCTTCCATTTAAAGTAATCCACCAACCGCTTAAATCCAATAGCAGAGACAGATACTATTAAAGATTAATTAGCTGTTCACCTGACCTTAACGTCGAAGGAGCAGTTTCAGTCCACTCATTACCTACAAGGGTTCCGCAGTGAATTTTAAACCCGGAAATCGACCGCAGCGCCACCGGAACGTTCCAAACTGACGGTCGAGAACGTAACGATACCGCGGCGCGGTAGTGAGAACCTCCGCATTGAAATGGGACAGGAAGTCCTGTATGCCTTTGTTCCACTTCGTCTGGACCCGAACTCTCTCGGCGGTTCTATCTCGAACTCGGACGAAGAACCGGTCATTAACACGTTACTGGTGCGCTTTCCTCGTCAAGAATTACTTCGAAGGCCGACGTTAATGTAAGGAATAAGAGCATACGGGGCGTAATTTATCTGTGAAGTTAATGTTTAAAATTCGGTTAATTTGTACAACAGCCTGTGGACTTCTATATCTATATTTGCCTTTTTTTTTGCTTATGTTAGCTTCGTTATAATATTTTTATGTGATATTTTTCTCAACCGGAAATATGTTTCCCTTATCTAGACATGTCTAGTTTAATTTCAGGGTTTTTTGTATTCAACGTACATTTTGTATTAGTACAACGGCGGATTCTCATACCCCACCCCTCACCTACTTCTAATTGGTTGTTTTATTAATGTTTTTGACATTGAGTTAAGTGAAACTTGTAGATCATATCTACATTACATCAAGTTTGTATCTCAAAGTATTGTTGTGCTGATGATAATTCTTGAATTGTGTGTCGCGATTGTTCATAAAAATGGATCCTGTAGAACAAAGAACCGTAATAAAATACCTCCAGAAAAAACGTCATGACACCGACTCAAATTCACAAAGACATTGTGGTAACTACTGGTGAGTCTGCAGTTTCTTATAATGTAGTCAAACGCGGGTGTCGAGATTTTTAAATGCGGTAGAACATCCTGTGAAAACCAGCATGCCTGTGATCCATGCATAACGGTAACAACAGACAAAAACATTAAAGAGGTACACGATGTCGTACTGCAAAACCAACGAGTAGGCAGAACAGCAGGGAGATTGTGGAAGATATTGGTTTATCATATCATGTGGTGTACAATATGCTAACTAAATAATTAGATATGAAAAAGGTGAGTGCAAGATGGATGTCCCGAATGTCAATCATTGATCAAAGAAGATTTGTAAGCGTTTCTTTGGAAAAATACCAAGCAAGCAATGAGAGCTTTCTTAGTCGGTATATGAGTCATGGGTGCAGCACTGTGATTCCGAGACAAATGTGCAAAGTAGAGAGTAGAAACATCACGGTTCTCCTCCTCCACACAAATTTAAGGCCGTGCCGTCTGCTCCAAAGGTTTTGCTATCTATGTTCTGGGATGCGCAAAGAATCATCCTGACTAACTATTTGCAAAAGGGGCAGAGCATTACAGAGGCCTACTACGCACAATTGATTCTTAAATTGGGAGACGCTATTAAAGAGAAACGCCGAAGAAAGTTAGGGGACGGTGTGTCGTTCCATCAAGGTAATGCTCCCAGCCACACTTTTGGTATTGCTACGACTGCTATACACCAGGCAAAAGCAATCTTACGTGGAGCAAAATTTTCCAGCAATTATGATGTAGAAAGCTGTAGAAAGATGGTTTGCAGAGATTGGACAAGAATTTTTCCAGGAGGCTGTGGAGATGATAGAGCACCGATGGACCAAGTGCATTAGTGTAAATGAAGGCTATGTTGAAAAATAATAAATTTAATTTGTTTTGCTAATCACCGTTAGTTAATTAGTTAATCACCGAATCCAGTTTCAACTTCTAATACCTCCACGATAACGAAAATCACTTTTGCATCTATAATTTATTATCGAGCTCATTTTTTTTTTAATTCGTTCCACTAATGTATTGGAAAAATATATTTAAGTCGAGGAGCACGATTCGCCGCGATAAATTACATAAATTTCGGCCTGCACTGTTATTAATCACTATATTCGTTTCCCTTGTCGTTTATTCAGGAAGTTTGCGTCGTAATGAGGTGTAACCAACGCTATTTGCAAGTTTTAATCTACAATAAATCTAATTGAATCTAGTTTAATATCCAGTAACGTTTCCATTAGGATTTGTTCGATATGATAACGTTGGGTATATAGTTAAGTTACGGGTAATCGAAGTTTTAGCTATTTGTATAAAAAGCAGCATATAACACATGGGCTGAAAAGTTCCGGACCTAACAAAGAAAACACTGTTTTTTTGGTTCAAAATTATTCATCAACGTAATCTCCATCAAGAGCAACGCAATCATTCCAGCGCTGCTCTAACATTTCAATACCACTTTTGTAGAACGATTTATCTTTTGCCTCAAAGTAGGCCTCAGTTTCAGCGATAACCTCTTCATTCGTGCGAAATTTCTTACCGGCGAGCATTTTTTTGAGGTCTGCGAATAGCCAGTAGTCGCTGGGAGCCAAATCTGGTGAATACGGTGGATGTGGGAGCAATTGGAAGTTCAATTCATGTGGTCTTGCCATTGTTTTGATTGACTTGTGACACGGTGCGTTGTCTTGATGAAACAACATTTTTTTTCTTTGCCATATGCGGTCGTTCCTTTGCAATTTCGGCCTTCAAACGCTCCAATAACGCTATATAATATTCACTGTTGATGGTATTTCCTTATTTCTTTTCTCAAGATAGTCGATGAATATTACACCACGCACATCCCAAAATACCGAGGCCATAACCTTTCCACCCGATTGTTGTGCTTTCGGGCGCTTTGGATGAGGTTCGCCAGTTGCTGTCCACTCAGATGACAATCGTTTTGATTCCGGAGTGAAGTGATGGATCCATGTTTCATCCATTGTCACATATCGACGCAAAAATTCCGGTTTGTTACGTTTAAACACGGCCAAACACTGCTCAGAATCATCAACACGTTCTTGTTTTTGGTCAACAGCGAGCAAACGCGCCACCCACTTTGAACAGAGCTTTCTCTTAGTCAAATGCTCATGCAATATAAAGCCAATACGTTCTTTTGATATCTTTACGATGTCAGCTAACCCACGCAACTCCACTTTTCGATCATTCAAAACGATTTTGTGGATTTTTTTGATGTCTCATTTGGACGTCCACTGCGTTCTGCATCATCGGTGTCTCTACGACCACGTTTGAAGTCAGCAAACCAACGTTTTATTGTTGTTTCTGATGGAGCGGAGCCTCCATAACACTTTTCAAGCCATTGCTTCGCTTGAACGGTATTTTTTCCCACCAAGAAGCAGTGTAAAATTAAAACACGAAATTGTTTTTGATCCATTGTTTTGAAAATAACAAAATTAGCGTGACTCTTAGCACAATAACTCACAAATTAATGAATAGAATATCATGAAATTTTAACAGCTGTCTTTTGAAGGTTAGTACTAACTGAGAGAAAGGTGACTGCAATAAAACTAGCGTGATCCATGTGTTAGGCCTGGGACTTTTCAGCCCGTATGTTACGTCTCTATTGTTATACCCAACGTCGCTCATAGGCTAGGGTAAAAGAGCCTATAGGTGCTGTAGTCAAGAACTAAACATTTTCGCAGTTGCCAGCAGTTGTCAAAGAACTCACGCAGTGAATATTTAACATTCTAAATAACGATCATCTATTGATATTTCCGAACATCAAGACGCTAGAAGATTATCCTAGCACATTAATTGTGTAACAAAACAAACTAATACAAATAAGGGAAATAAGCTCAAAGGCACCCCTAACAATAGTTTCTGATTGACGTTCATTTGCGCGGTTTAATAGATTGTTGCTTTTTGTATTGGTCGGAAGTGTTGTAAAACGTTTCATTTGTTCTACGTTTAAATTCTAATGAAACCATACAATAGCCAACATCGACGTTTGGACAATATTACAGCTAAAACATTAAAGAAGCTTCTCGGTTTACATATTCCACTGTTCTCTAAAGGAAATAATAACAGCCAATGCAGTGAAATTTGTTTAGACTGTCCGACTATTATATTACATGCATGTACCACGAACAATAACATTACACTCATATGTACTAGCGTTTGTTGTTGTTACAATTTCTATTTCATAACGAATTTAATATTCTAACTGCCGTTTTTAGTTCGATGCATGTTAGTTTTTAAAATAGCATTTATCTGAATTGAATAGCCATTTTATATTGACCAAGCGCCTTTGTAATACGATAAAAATAACTGTGAAAGGTTTTCAGAAGTTGTTATTCTCATACAACCAATACGTTGTACGAAGGTTGTTTTTACGTTTTGCATATGGAGCTGCCATAAATAGTCTCGGTAAAAAGAGACAAGTTTCAGTGCCGTGCGGAGAACATGGTGGAGAGCTGTAGCGCGCGGCACCGAGAGTCCAGTACCTGTATCGAAGTACGCTTATTTCTAAAGTCCCCTAGACGTACAATAAGATTTCGCGAACTGTGTTTCAAAGTACTTGATTACAACAGCCGATTAGTATGAGTTTTGAGGAACATTTTGATGATGTAAAGAAGGTACTTTTACAATTCGATCCGAGACACGTCAAAGCTATCAAGAAACGCCAGAAAATGTTTCAAGATAGTCATGTAAAATATGATTTAGAAAGTATCCGAAAGAACTACTAAAGAAAAATGAAGGTATAATACGAAAACTTGAAAGTGTCACAATTATAAATGATGCGAGTATGTAAACGTTACTGAATATACGCTTTCATATGCCCGCTCGGTCCGTCCACGTTGTTCTCCTCACTGCACTGTAACTTGTCCTACTTTGCTGAGACTAGTTATAAAAATTTATTATTCTGATCAGACCATATATATATATGTATATATATGTATATATAAATTTTTATGATAATACAAACATCGCTACTATCGATTAGTATGCAAAACCCAGAACTTAACGTTTCAAAATTTGTACCTTACAGCACCGAATATAAAATAAATCTATATTGAATAAATTTATGAGTTTTTCGATAAGCCATTATTTTGCGATCAGCGCTTATATTTATTCATGACAATAAAAACCGCAGAGGTGGGTTTGCTGATGAATCCCTATCGATTTACTTTTAAAAACATGGCGTGCATATTTTATTTGACGAGATTTAATACCGATGTAATCTGGAAGTAGCTTGTTGCGCTCGAGCTGAACAATTAAACAGAGCCAACAAACGTTAAAAGAAATACCAGAAAAAAACAGTCATATTCTGCCATCTTGTGTTATTTTGAAGAAAAAAGGGATTTCCGCTTCTTGCTTTGTTCTCGAGTACGAGATAGATGGCGAATGTCCTTTCTATATGTATGAAACGCAAAACCCGAATACGTGCTTGAAGTCGCGATCAACGATGCCAGAAATGTACACCGTTGCCAGGCACGTATTTGCTTTATGCCACCTGTTCGCGACCGGGACCCGTTTGCTTTGTGCCGATACACAACTTTTCAGTATCTGTATGGCGGATAGAGAGTGGCGAAATGGATTACTATATGTAGTTTGTCTATAAGAACTCTATGTTTATAGAATAGACATTTAGTTCCACTGTATAGTTGTATGAATACCTTACACGTCACTTATTAGGTTGAAGTGTTAATGTTCTTCTTGAAAATAATAAGAAAGGTATTTCCACAACTTTATCTCGCTGAAGCATGTACAGCTTTACACTCATTAGATGTTATGGATCTCTTACTTAAACACATCAAAATTTTCCTAAATGGAATGAAATGTTATACAGGGTGACGCAGGGAAACGGGACATTTTGAAATAACATAATTTCCACGAATAAATTCATAAAACTAGTAATTTATTAACGAAAGTGCATGTATGCAGCATGCCATTTATGTTTTTACAATCAAAATGTCCAAAAGTGTCTCTTTACTGTTTAAAGATGACATCGGAAAGATGTCCTCCCATTCGGCGTTCACACTCTAACAGCCTGTTATGAAAACTCTGGAATGCGCGGTGTAGCAAATCTTGGGGAATGGCAGTGATTTCTTGTTGAATGTTCTCCTTCAGTTCATGGATTATTGCAGGTGGTGTACGGTAAACCTTGCCTTTAAGATACTCCCACAGGAAGAAGTCGCACGCACTAAGATCAGGGGATCTCGCAGGCCATTCAATGTCACCGTTACGTGAAATAATGCGTTTTCCAAACAATTGACGAACTGCTGCCATCGAATGTCGAGCAGTGAGTGACGTGGCTCCGTCCTGTTGAAACCACATGTTTTCCATACTAAGATTAAGCTCGTACAGTCTCGCTGTAAAGAATGTTGTTTTAACATATCGAGCGGATGTTACTGTCGCTGCACTACCATCCTCACGTGCAAAAAATAAGGGCCGATAACACCATGACATGATACAGCACACCATATTGTGACCTTGTTGCTATGCAGTGGTCGCTGGTGTAACTCACAAGGATTGCCCTGGGCCCAGTAACGAAAATTCTGTTTGTTTACGAATCCATTCAGGTGGAAATGGGCTTCGTCCGATATCCATATGTTACCAACGAAATTAGCGTCCTCATTAATTTTAGCCTCAATGTTCAGACAGATCCTGTTTCTTCAAAATTACGCACCCACGTTGTAATCGCATGCGCAGATGGGACACGTCCACGACGTCCAAGCTGGTAATGCTGTCGAAATATTCTCTGCACGGCAGTCGCACTATCACCATTTTCATAAAACGCTCTCACAGCTACTGCACGTTCCGCACCAGTCCAACGATCCATGATTACTAAATGGCAATGCGTTCACAACAATTGTGCGACGTTACGAACAACTGCCGGCTCTACAGTGCTGACAACTGTAACGTTCAAAATTTCCCGTTCCCCTGCGCCACCCTGTACAAGGTAAATTGATTTTCTTTTGATGAAACCACTCCTTTGTCAATAAACGATTTTTCTCCTGGCTATTTGTCTGTGTAAATTAGCACGCCCCGTAGTTCTTCGGACTGTCAAAAGAATAGGTTACTCCAGTTACTTACAGTTAAGAGTATATAGTGAATTGGGTTACTATTTCAGGTAGCTAGTGTCACACCAACACAAAAAATTAATATCACAATTAAATTTGACATTTAAAAAATAGAATTGATGTGGAACTAGAACGGATTTACGTAAAATGTTTTAAATTTCACCAGTGGAGTGGCAGAATTAGATATCTAAAAAGTATTTTCTTAAATATTATTAAATTTTATAAGTTCTAACTTCGCGAATGTTTAATTTGACGAATTCGCAGATAATATTGTTTAAACTTTTGAGTTTATTCTTTGTTTAGTGTTGGAGTAAGCTGCACCGACTAGCGTCCTACGGGGACGACATTTATTTCTGTCGATTCTTTCCTCGATATTTATCATTATCAGTCTTCGACTCTTACTAGCTCGCTCCATGGGGAGAACCTTAATTGATCGAATACTACACCGATCTCGTGATAAATCTGCGAAATCCCGAAGCTTGACGGATTATAAACACGGAAGGGCTTCAGAGTGATGGATAATCTTTATTTTGTTTTGTGAGTTGAGGTAGAGCTTCCTATCAGACCCTGTAAAAGTTTTTTATTCAATTTTTAATTAATTTAATCGATTCTTTCTATTTTACCCTACAAAATTTGTGCAAAAATAAAATATAAAATCAAACAGTGATAGGAAAACCACAAATTATTTATGTACCATCGGCAGAAACGATGCTGAGTTTTGTGATATTTATGAATATTTACGATAACAGACAACAACACACGGCAATGTGTCAATTTTGTCGGATTCTACTTATATCCAGTTAGACTAACAACAGCTGCATCTGACACCATATCAATTGGCGATTGCAGTTATGTACTTCAATAAAATTAAATTAATTAATTTAATTTAATTAATGCGAAGCAAATTGAACTATCTAAACCAGGTATGGACAACCTATGACATATTGTTGGCCAAACTTTAATGTGCAAATACGGTCGCGAGCCGCGTTTAAAAGTAGTGCATCTTATAGTAGTGCTTTAAAGCAGTATTCATAATTTTTAACGATAGATATCAGGCATGAAATAATACGACAATGTTGTTATAATGCAATTTATTAAAATAATCACTCGATCTTCCTCATTTGGAGTGAGTAGTGTAATATTTTTTTTTACTTGGGTTTTTCAAAATGTCTCGCGGGCCGGATCAAATCAAAGTGAGATTGTATAGGGTAATTGTTACCCTTTTCTGATGCATGTATACGTAGTACTTGCGCAGCATAAGACATAAGTTCTTATGTTAATAATATCGCCTTTGAAACACTCTGTATAATTGAAAATCCTTTAAAATCAATGAAGGATGTTAAAAGTCCGGGCCTAACACATAGATGACGCTAGTTCTATTGCAGTCACCTTTCTCTCAGTTAGTACTAACCTTCAAAAGACGGCTGTTAAAATTTCATGATATTCTATTCATCAGTTTGTGAGTTATTGTGCTAAGAGTCACGCTACCTTTGTTATTTTCAAAACAATGGATCAAAAACAATTTCGCATTTTAATTTTACACTGCTTCTTGATGGGAAAAAATACCGTTCAAGCGAAGCAATGGCTTGAAAAGTGTTATGGGGACTCCGCTCCATCAGAAACAACAATAAAACGTTGGTTTGCTGACATCAAACGTGGTCGTCGAGACACCGATGATGCAGAACGCAGCGGACGTCCAAATGAGGCGGTAACACCAGAAAACATCAAAAAAATCCACAAAATCGTTTTGAATGATCGAAAAGTGAAGTTGCGTGAGTTAGCTGACATCGTAAAGATATCAAAAGAACGTATTGGCTTTATATTGCATGAGCATTTGACTATGAGAAAGCTCTGTTCAAAGTGGGTGGCGCGTTTGCTCGCTGTTGACCAAAAACAAGAACGTGTTGATGATTCTGAGCAGTGTTTGGCTATGTTTAAACGTAACAAACCGGAATTTTTGCGTCGATATGTGACAATGGATGAAACATGGATCCATCACTTCACTCCGGAATCAAAACGATCGTCATCTGAGTGGACAGCAACTGGTGAACCTCGTCCAAAGCGCCCGAAAGCACAACAATCGGCTGGAAAGGTTATGGCCTCGGTATTTTGGGATGTGCATGGTGTAATATTCATCGACTATCTTGAGAAAGGAAATACCATCAACAGTGAATATTATATAGCGTTATTGAAGCGTTTGAAGGCTGAAATTGCCAAGAAACGACCGCATATGGCAAAGAAAAAATTTTGTTTCATCAAGACAACGCACCGTGTCACAAGTCAATCAAAACAATGGCAAAATCACATGAATTGAACTTCGAATTGCTCCCACATCCACCGTATCCGCCAGATTTGGCTCCCAGCGACTACTGGCTGTTCGCAGATCTCAAAAAAATGCTCGCCGGTAAGAAATTTCGCACGAATGAAGAGGTTATTGCTGAAACTGAGGCCTATTTTGAGGTAAAAGATAAATCGTTCTACAAAAGTGGTATTGAAATGTTAGAGCGGCGCTGGAATGATTGCGTTGCTCTTGATGGAGATTACGTTGATGAATAGAGCTAATTTTGAACCAAAAAAACCGTGTTTTCTTGGTTAGGCCCGGGACTGTTCAGCCTATGTGTTGTACCACGTTCACGTCTCCTTTTCACAGATATGTTATTGGAATTACCGCCAAATCTCTCATCAATCTACCATTGAGTACGGAAGAGTATTTTATTTTCCTCGATGCAACTGCAAACCTTCATATTAATCTTGCGAAAAGTATTTGTGAAACCGACAATATCTGTCTTTAGTAAAACGTTTTACCCCGTCGTACTTCTTTTATAAACCGTATTGCACAACGGCGAACTCGATCAATCTTTCTTCTTGCATGAATATTCACTTTTATTGCCCTTTAGATCTCAATCCAGCATTAATAATGGTGTGTGCAAAGGCAGGTCTATAAATCTTGATGCATCTTCGCGGATAATTACAGTTATTCGGCGTCTAACAATACGCGACGATCTTGCGGAATAAAAATTGAAAATTTAACATGACAGCGAAGACATCGCCCTAACGGCTTCTCGGAAAGATCATTTTTCATACTTTGCACGTTAAAAGTAATCCGGAATATATGGGAAGTGAATTTATGAAGATTTTATTCGCCTAATATATCAATTTACGTGCGCGAAAAACGTCGGTTCTAGTCGGTAACGTGTAACTTTATTGCTGCATTATTAGTCCAACGTTAATTACGGAGCTTTTTAATTACTTTCGCTGGCGAAGCAAATATACGTAAACTTCCAACGAACTGCCTATAAAATTAATAGCGGAGTTATTAAAAATCTGTGCTCTTTTAGCTCACTCTATATTACTGATAAGAAAAGAATAAGAAGAGAATTACAACATTGACATAACTATAATAATGCTGTTTTCATGTATTCATATAGTATTACGTTTACCAAAAAAAATTATAATAAAATGAAATACGTATTTAAAATGTAGTTCAGTAAGATAAACACCCATTATATCGCATAAGGTTTACTATCATTTACCTGCACTTGGTCGGATTACCATAAACTGTTTATTGCGGTGCAATTACAATAACAATCCCTCTGAATTTACTGGGTAAATTTAGTCATCTGTTAGATTGTAGGTAATAATGTTTAAATTACCTTCCTAGAAGATAATAGTGAAATCTGTAACCTATGGTCAGTTGCAGTATGGTATTTACTCTATTCACGTCGTGAGCGAAATATCGTGTGACAATTTTTTAAAATGCCTCCGCGAAAAGAAATTTGTACGGAAACACGTGCGCTTATAATAGCTTACCATAAAAGTGGCATAAGTAATCGAAAAATTGCCAAAGAAATGAAAATACACCACTCTACGGATGACTGGCAGTTTTCTTAATAAAAGACGGAGTGGAAGGCCAAAAGCGACAACATCTGCAGATGATCGCAGAATAGTGGTTACCAGCAAGTTAAATAGACGCAAAACAGCCCCGGAAATCACCGCAGAATTAAATGTTGGTCGCTAAAAACTAGTCAATGTTTCTACAGTCAAACGTCGCCTACAGAAAGCCGGGCTCCATCGACGTATTGCGATGAAAAAGCCATTACTACGCAAACAGAAGAAGCAAAAGCGACTTAAATGGGCTCGTGAACAGCAACACTGGACCATAGAAGAGTGAAACAACGTCCTATGGACGGATGAGTCCAAATTTGAGCTGTTCGGAACCCGAAGACGCATATTCGTAAGAAGATCTGTGGGTGAACGTGCCAGAGAAGAGTGTATTGCTGCTACCGTGAAGCATGGTGGAGGTTCTATCATCATTTGGGTCTGTTTTGCTGGCACTAGTGTCGGGGACATTGTGAAAATTGACGGTGTCTTAAAAAAAGAAGGCTACCGCGAAATTTTGGAGAACCACGCAATACCTTCCGGAATTCGACTTTTGAGTCAAAATTTTATCTTCCAGGAAGATAATGACCCAAAAACATTCCTCTAAATTATGTAAAGAATATTTACGCCATTTAGAAGAGGAATTATTAACATTTTAGCTGAGTTTTTATACATTTTTGCTGTCAGTGAGAGTGCCTATACACTTTTGAGCGGTAGTGTATATAAAAAATGGCCTAGCTTTGTAACGCGGAGCTATTTTCAGAAAGTTCCGTCAACGTTCGTCACTATTTCAATGGTGACTGGCAATATTAATTATTTATATAATTACTTTATTGTATGATTTAGCAAATGCATTAGTCGTGTATAATACTTAGTATTATCATACAAATGCGATAATTACCAACACCAGCTATTTTCAATATAGAATTCAATTATGCAATATAAAAGATATAAAAGCATTTCGTAGTCTACTTCTATTAGATGCTAAAGCATAATTCATTTCGGCAGTATAAGAATGATTTTATCACTAAAGGGTCTTTTAAATATATCCTAATAAACTCCAAAAACTCATATTTGAAATTTTTATTAAGTAGATATGGTAACAGAAATTCTATTTTTGGAAAAAGAAAACAAGATAGTTGATTAATATTGGATACTGCCACCCCTGGTTCTTGATTAAATCTTGACAAAACGGAAGATTCGCATAATGATTCTCTTAAGTTTGCATCTAAACGTTTTTTGCTACAGGACAAAATTTCCAGATAACAGTATCCAAGTCTCAGTATATGAGATACATGATCATTGAAATGGAGTTTCGTATCTAAATAGAATTCTAAATTACGCACATGAGCTGATACTGAAATAATTTCACCACTAACTTTGCTCCGAATACAGGACATAGCAGTATTATGGGCTATAGTGCCATTAAAGAGTAAGACGGAAGCTTTCCTTATATCAATTTGAAGACAATGTTTTAGCAATATGTCAGCAAGCATTTGAAGATCGTTATTTATATTAGCGACAGCCTTTTCATTAAAAGAATAATAAATTTGCGTATCATCGGCTTAAAGATAATATTATATAATAATATATAATACAATATAGGATCAAGGATACTGCCCTGAGGGACACCAGATACAATAGGAAGTGGGGAAGATAATGTACAAAACTATTTGAGTTCTATTCAACAAATATTGACATACTTTAAAATAAATATATGATAAAAATATGATTAAAATAAATTTTAACCATACTACGTAGCTAATCATCTGCAATGTGTGCTAATGCAGATTCCCAGGTAAAATATCATGAGTAGAGACCGGATTAATATGCAAAATGCATATATTTTATTTTATTTATTTATTCTATTCTACGTCTATTTGTAGGTGTCTTACACTGATTAAAGTTAATTAACGCTAATTAACTTTAATTAGTGTAATACATCTACGTATAGACGTAAAATATAATAAATAAATAAAATATATCCACTTTGCATATAATCCTGCCTCTAACCATGAGTATCAAGAATTGTCGAATTTGCAAACTAACTGCTTTCTCTAGCATGTTTGACAATATGGGAAGGATAGAAACTGGTCGGAAATCAGATAAATCTGCAGGTGTCTTAGATTAAGGAATAGGTATAATAATGATCATTTTCTAGCAATGAAGAAAAACACAATACAAGAAACTTGTGTTAATTATAGATGTAATTATCGGCAGCAAATGTGGGCAGTATAAAGTTAACACTTTAATAGAGATACCATCAGTACCAGTTGATTGAGATTTAATGGAACTAAGTAAAGACTTAATATCATCAGCCGATGATACCATGAAATTGAACGTAGTATCAGTACGTCCATTGACATTGTAATAATTTAGTAAATCGGTATTCTCATGAACGTCACACATGAAACTAAAGAAATGATTATTCACTTCATTCACGTCCGTCAAATGAGGTTGTAATTCGTTAAGTTAGCCGCGCATGTTTGAAATCGCACAACCATTCCAGCCACTCTTACTTGAGTTAAATTACTTATTTCGCTTCCAATGACGTTAGTGAAGCATTCTAGCAATGTATTTTAAAGTTTATGCGTATAGGAACCTTTATAAATAAACAATTAAGTTAACCATGTGTATATACATTGTTCTAAAATGTTCTGTGATAAGAAAAGAAGAACTTATTCAACAGTTAGTTGTATAATTTTCTTTGTATACTGATAGTAGGCGTATATATGGCGAACATATTGTGGACGTATAAAAAATATATCAGTCTACGAGGGCGACCTGAAACGTTTCCGGAATCGACAAGAAAAACACGGCATTGGTGCGCTTTTTTACTTTTATTTTTCGATGCAGTCCCCTCTATGAACAATTCAAATGGTGCTTCAGCCTCTTTAAACCGTCGGAAAAATAGGACGTTTCGAGGTCTGCAAACTAGCT
Source organism: Trypoxylus dichotomus (assembly GCA_023509865.1). NCBI lineage: Eukaryota > Metazoa > Arthropoda > Insecta > Coleoptera > Scarabaeidae > Trypoxylus > Trypoxylus dichotomus. The sequence goes on from CM042081.1 coordinate 47,269,657, forward strand.
ATCTGTAACGGCGATGACTTCCACATTTGAGGCAAATCTCTTTGCTCCCAGTGATCTCTCAGGTTTGGGAATAGGAGAAAGTCGCTGGGGGCTAGATCCGGTGAATATGGATGATGAGAGACTAATTCGTAGCGCAACTCATTTAATCTGGACACGACGATGCGGTGCATTGTCGTGGTGGAAAAGTACTTTTCTCCGCTGCAAACGAGGCCGTTTCTCCTTCAATACTGCATCGAATAGAGTCAATACATCGCTGTAGTATTCGTGATCGTCCTTCCCTTCTGCAGATAGTCGATGAGGATCACATCTCGGGAATCCCAAAAAATGGTCGCCGTTGGAACGAAGTTTCTTCGGAGCCGATCCGCCCGGATAACTACTTCGACTATTCCTTGGTCTCCGATATATAGTGCTGGATCCAAGTCTCATCCATGGTTACGAAGCGCATGAAGAAATCCATGGGATTGCGTTGGATCCTAACCAAGCACTCCTCTGAAATGATTTCGTTTTTGTTCCCATCGCGCCGAAAGCTTTTTCATACCCACAATTTCGTGTAGGATATGGCCAACGCGTTCTTCTAAGATGTCTGTTGTCTCTGCTATCTCTTTCAGCTTCAATCGGCAATCGGCTAACACGACATTATGAATCTTGTCGACCATTTCATCGTTGGGAGAGGTTTTTAGGCATCCCCTGCAGGTTTAGTCACTTGTGCTGGTGCGGCCACATTTGAACTCGCTCAGCCAGAAGCTGACGGTCGGAAATGATGGAGTACATCCGCCATGAACCTCTGGTAAAATATTTCGAATTGCCGCGGCCCTTTTCCCAACCATCCAGAAGTGTTTTATCACTGAACGAAATTCGATTTTATCCATTTTTGCGAAACCGCCTCTTAAACAACTATTGGCAGTAGCTGTCTGTAATTTTGACAGTTGCCGTAATAAAGGTTGCGCTTGCCGACCAATGAATCCATTCAACTTTCGTGCGCCATCTCTTGCCGATTGCGGACACATTTGAGGTCGCCCTCGTATAAACACCTTTTCGTATTCTATGCGGTACTTTCTTGGCGGAATGTTGATCGTACCTCAATAGGTGCACATGCCGGGTAATATCCGATCTATGTGCACGGCCAGCAAAAAGCAAGATTATAAAAATTGATTGATATCGCAATAATAGATACGTAATATTGTTAACCGCGCTACTATAAATCAAAATCAGCGTAGTTTCAGACCTCTACTTTACATCCGACTCTACATATTTTCATACGTGAAATAAGCTGAGCGGCTCACATCTGCGAAATGGACTCGGACGGTCCGGCGGACACGAGAAATAATTCTAGTCGCTCGTAAAGCTGCAATCCGGTTGATTTATACTTGTCATATTGTTGCAGAGCTTCCGAAATTTAGAGAGCCGATTTCAAACGTCACCGTTGCAGTCGGACGGGAAGCCATCCTTGCATGCGAGGTTGAAGATCTCGGCGAATATAAGGTAATAAATCTCAATAGCTGACCTTTCGCTTGCGCTCCCTTTGATGGCGAAACGCTGTTTCTTTGTTTGCGATGTGTATTCAATTTGTTCAGAATAATGTGCAGTCATTTCGTGAAAAAAAAAAGGGAGCGCACGATTCCTTTGCTTGTCACTTTTCGTTATTTTGTAAGTGTTATTTTCGATATGGAGTGTATACGAGGGATGCGCTTTTAGACTTTGCATTCTGGAACATGGAGAGGGCGCTAGTAGTCAAATGTCAAAACTAAAGATTAACCTGCATCTTTAGTTAACTTAAATCTGAAGTTTCAGCGCAATACGTGTAGTGTTGTAGCCACAAGACAACTATCTCAACAAGAATGCGTCACCGAGCTGGTTTCTGTTTTTGGCAATAAAGCACCGCATCGGCCAATAATTTCTCATTGGTATGACGAAGATCCAAGAGCATCCGCGCCAAACTCGGAAGACATTTAGAAAAACGTCGATGTTATGGGCAGGATCATCAATGAAAATCCACAAGTGACCTATCGCGAGATTGGGGCATCATAGGGGACTTCGAAAACCGCCACTTCGAAAAAATTTTGCATGAAGAAGGTGTATTGTTGTCAAAGAACTTTAAACTGCTTCAACGCCGAAAATTCTAAAAACTCGTACAACCTCGTCAGTGGTCTTGAATCTTGGATTTACTCATACGAGCCAAGAAAATAAGCGTCAACTATCTGTTTGGGTGTTTCAAGTTGGAGAGGAGCTAACAATAGTCATACGTTTTCGAAGTTTCTCCGATAAGATGGTCGCCACATTTGTCTCGAGAGCAGGTCACGTGGCAACAATTCCTCTACAAGATCAAAGAACTGTTACCGTCGATTGGTGTACAACCATTTATTTGCCACAAGCCATCGCTGAGTTTCGATAAACCAACCCCAAACGATGAGTCATCCTCCACCAAGACAATACAAGTTCCTACGCAGTACACGGGGCAATTAAATTTTTATAACAAAGGAACGTCGAATTGTTGGATCATCCCCAACGAAATCTTTATGTTTCCAAAAATCAAGAACAGACTGCGTGGTCACTGGTTCTAATCGCCAGAAGGAGCAGTTAGTGGCTTCAAAAATGCAATGTTGGCTATAGTAACGAGCTTGAGGAATAACCACTTCCAGAGTTGGTACTAGCGCGTGCAAAATCGGATTAATCCTCGTCGAGAATACTTTAGAAGCAGTAAAGTATTTAGAAGCTATCTACTGTTTTAATCCAGCTTTATATGCGAAACTTGAGAGACAACCTTCGTATACAATAAAAGTGGAACCAAAACTTAACACATATAAATTTTCATTCCATTAGAAACAACTTTTTAACAAAAGCAAAAGTATGAGTGATGATTTAAATGATACAGTCTCCCCAAAATATTTCATAGCTTTAGATATTCATAAAGTTACCAAAAGAAAGTTGATTCGGTGGAGTTCATACTAAAATGTTGAAAAATGAAAAAGTGGAACCAGTTTCACAATATCTCAAATTTTATAGAATAACGGCTACCATCCTCAGACCAAGACTAAAATTGCAAATGCTAGCAAGTGATGAAAGGTATAGTAAAAACAAAATGAAAATTCGCACACTTACCACTCCAGAAAGTGACTGTAAAATTAAAACAGATACAAATAATACCAGAACCAGTATCACGAGAGCAAAATTATATTAAAAACTAACATTCACAGGTATAGCAGTAAACTCCACTCACACAAATTAATTAATTATGCGGAACGCAGCGTTTCGAGAGCACGTGGGCTCCCATTGTCAACCGCGTTACCGACTGTTTACTGCTACACCTGTGAATTGTACATCCACACAGTCCTTGCAATCGTCATTTAAAAACTAACATGTTAAAATTGTGCAATGCGGAAGCAAAGCAACGAATTAGTTCAAATGTAAAAAGAGACAATTCCATTCTATAAGTAGAGGTATTTTTTATAATAAAGAATTCTAAATAAAGAGGCCTCTGTGTGTCAAAAGTGTAGGTTAAATTAAAAACCTGAAAATTAAAAAGATTAAGATAAGTAAAATGGAATGTTTATAGGCAAGGATCTATTACAATGATCGTATAATCTGTGAAAAGTAGGAATAAAATCAAAGATTATAGCTGTGTTTAAAGATTTAAATCTGTCAAATATCTATCGTAATATTTCCATGTTCACCAAATTACTCAAAAATAAACTTTTGCTGTCAAATTTTGAAGTTAGAAATGGGAAAAGCCGATAGTCCAAATGTGGAGACAAAGTATGTGCTCTTTCAGTCTAACCTCAAAAGATATAAGTGCCGTGCCTTCATACTTTGCACCACAATCACCACAGCTGAGAAGATGAACCCGACTTCTACGCATTTTATCCAATTGGTCTTTGTTATTTAAGAAGTAATTCTTTGACGGAGGAAGGATTTTGAAGCTCAATTCATTAGTTAATACGTTTATAATCTTGGGGGAAATGGACTGCGAAAACGCGTAGCAGCTGTGACTGGTACATCCGGAGAACACTCAATTTTCGCATATTGATATACCATGGAAATGGTGTCGGATGTTATGTTTCTTTCAGATCTATACAACTTCCTCCACTGCTTTCTATCCTTTGCCAACTTCGCTGCTTCTGTCCATGTTTTGCACTTTCTTTCCAAAATTTTCGTTAAGATATTGTCCCAAGTCTGCACTGGCCTTCCTCTTCCTTTATCTGTCGCAATATTTGCTTTCTATGTTGTTCTAAGATGTCATGTCTAGGATCGAATACTACCTTCTTAACATCATCACAATGTTCGCAGAAGTAAAACGCAGCCTTTAGCCATGTTCCCCAACGCGTAGTAATCGGCTGTGGTGATTCGAGCACTTTGGGACACACGTGAAATCCTTTTATACGTTTTGGGGACTTTAGAAATACTGCCTTCGTATGAGCTATTACTTTACACATTTAATTCTATCACCTTCGTATTACACACCCGGCATACTCGCTATTGCGTTTACTAGTTCATTCGAAGTACGTCGTTTCCGAAACGTACTTAAATGCGATATTTTCTAAGTATGTCTGTACTGACAACCACTCAAAACGACCAGTCGAAACATGCTGAACAAGCGTGGTTCGATACGGGTACTCGATTATCCGTGCCGCGCGCTTCACCCCTCCACGTTTTTCTCCGGACGGCTCTGAAACTTGCCCCTCTTTGCCGAGACTATTCAATAGGTTTCCCTTTAGTTTCGTCACGTTTAGCTGCACGATATTTATAGCAGCTATAGAAATTTCGGTGCGAAGCAACAACATATATATAATGAGAAAAATTAGGAAGTTTAATTGGTTTAGGCGGGCAGTATTTCCGTTTTATAGCGAACCTATATTCACTGTATTAGTTGCCCGTATATTATTATGTAACTTCAGTAATTCCATTTTACATGCAATAAACCTTAAGCTGACCGAACCCCGAAGGCCGCCAACAAATTTCGCCAACCCTCGTCAAAGTTTTGTTTGTGTGTTCCCCTCCATTTAAAATCGTTATTTACACTCTAGATTCCTATTATAAAATAAATTCTAAGCAACTGTTTTCAACAGCAATACCTGTTAACCTTAAAGAATTACACGATTTATGTACGTCCTTTTTACTTTTTTTTATCTTTATTTTTTTTCTGCGAATTTCAAACCGCAATAGTGATCTTTGACAAGTAAACGGATATTTTTCCTTTTCTAAAGTAAATTGCGGAAGAATTATTTTTTTAAAAACAAACTTAAACTTTATTTACAATTTTACAAACACTCAAGTTAATAAAAGCAAACTTCTTAACTAACTTGATGAATGATTTTCAAGGCGTAGGCGAGGGGATCTCTACGCGAATAACTTTAGAACAAGTTGGACACCTTTAAAATGTTATAAAGAGCATCCTCATGAAGGATGTAGCAAGTAAGCGCGACTACGGACGTTTAGAGGAATCGCAAAGTTGAATAATGTTTTTGATTTTCTTTTGGAGAAGTAGAAGAAATGTAGTTTATCAGAGAGCAACTGGAAACTTAGCACGTAATGCTTCTGTGTTAATTTTAAAAGTTTGATTAAAAGCTTCTGGTTACGGAAGTTTGTATTTCTGTAGCACGTACAACCTACTTCTTTAGTTAAAACAATGGCATGGAAAAAATGAAACCTTCTTTGAATTGTGGAAAGTCTAGTTTCAAATGTTCTTTGTGTTAACATTTTCGAAATGTGTAAGACAATTTTTAAGATGAGAATGTTACTTTTAATATCGAAAGATTTACCTAAATCGATCTTTGACTAGTTATTGTATTGGCAACAAAGTAGCAAAATGTTTCTCTTCAATGGCCTCTGCCAGAGTTACAATTATATACTTTTGGAATTTGTTAGCTGTGAACTTTAGCTTTATTAAAAACCAAATTAGGTGTATTTTCTTGTGAGATTTGTTTGTATAGGTTCAATTTTTAACATCGAGAACATTTTCGTCATATTTTGCTTTATTATTTCTGACGAGGAAACAACGCAACATAAACTTGTTGTAGTGATGTGTATGATGATGAAACCCTAAAAGAAAGACATTGCCGGAGTTGGTTTATTGTATCTAAAAATTTGAACTATGTAGTTACTAAATACTTAAATTTCCTACTAATTAGCACAAATTTTAACGGGATACCATGATGGAGGGTTATTACACAGTATGGTTACTGAGGACTAGAACTAGGTTTCCCATAAAATCCTTCAATCAAAACGGATTCAACTTATGGAGTGGAGACACACTCCTTTGGTTTTAAAGACTATAGTCACTATATTAATGATTTAATAGTTCTTTTCCCAAATATACTTAATCTTTTAGAGCTTATGTTCTGGACATATCTCGTGTATTGCTTGACGAAAATATGCAAATTTGAGCAAACGATATCGTCGAAATATTAATTAAGCTCGGCGAGCTGAAAAAATATATCGACAGGAATATATTGATCCAAAAATATCGGTATTGTTGATTCTTACCGTCGGATCCTACGCAAATGTATACTGTAAAAATATTCGTATTTGCAATACAAATATATTGCGTAATTCATACTGAAGCTCAGGCATCAGAGCGGTGTGATAAGAACGGGCAACCGAGCGAAAGCAACTTGGGACTTTACGACGTACATATATATACGTATATATTTAGAAAATACGGTTAGAAATAGCTGGTAACAAATGAATGCTATGTGTGTACAAGTCTGTCATTTCGTAGAGGGAATCCTGCATAAATAGAAGGGAAGAGGAACTGTATTTATTCACTAGTTTCGTATATTTTATTCACGCACGCAATGGCTTTCTAAGCATTACATTACAAGGAGGAAACAATACGAGGGGAGGTCCAGAAGTTCGTGGAATGAAAGGGTTTTAAATAAAATAAAACAATAAATCTATTTTTCTTTTTCAATATAATCACCCTTAAGCACAATACATTTATTAGATCTATGAATTAATTTTTCTAAACCATCATAAAAATATTTTTTACCTTTCGCCTCAAAATGGGCCAAAATTGCCTCCTTTACCTCATTGTCGTCAGAAAACTTTCTTCCTCGTAAGTCTTTCTTTAAATTGGGGAACAAATAAAAATCACTAGGTGCCAGGTCTGGACTGTAGGGTGAATGGACTATTGATTGAAAGCCATGCTTGTGCAGAGCAAACATTGCAACTTTGTGAACCGGCGCATTGTCTTGCAAAAGCAACGCGCCCTTGATCCATTTTCCTCGACGTTTTCCTTGATGGCCTCCTTTAATTTTTCTAATATCGCTGCGTAATATTCCCCGGCTATGCTGCTACCTTTTTCTTTGTAATCAATCAATAATATCCCCTCACAATCCCAAAAAACAGTAGCCATCAACTTTCCAGCCGATTCTGACACAGTCGATAAATGTCATAGTAATTTCTTGCAAAGTATATTAGTATGATCCCTCAATTTTAAAGCTCCTTTAACTGTAAGACCCACCAGCTTAACACAAAATCATACACAATACCTGCGGTTGCTAATATACATTGCTTCTGGAAAATTGAAATTTGTTACATTCGAAGAAGATAACGTGTAATCCTGATTAATTTCAGGATTATTTTAGGGTGTTGAACCATTCTTCAACTGTGTTCATATAATCACGACCTAGATCAATAGCTTTATCCAACACATTCCAGTTATTAAAAAACGTAATATTCTCCGACGTAATTTATTGATAAGAAGTTATTTTTAGTAGAGTTAGGCTTAAGCTAATTGATAAGATTATGTGTATGTATGTACATAAGGCCCTAATATGCTTGTCATATTCAACTTACTCAAAAATTTTTGATAAATACATATTTTCGAAACTTGTAATTTGTTTTATTGTGTAAGTGAAAAAAAGGTTGACCCATGGGGGAATCGAACCCTCCGACCTTTGCTTTGATATTCCAAGTGCAACGCTCTTTCCACTAAGCTAACGGGTCAATTAAATATATTTCGTACTAACGGGTTTATATTGGTTCGATATTGTATACAAACATCATCTGAATAAAGTCAACGGTTATAACACGCACGTGCGTCTACTGTTATTCTTTCTTACTGCAGAATCCCCCTGCAATCAGTCTATCAGTCATTCCCCATAAGCAGTACTTGACAATTGCCCTACTACGTCAACTTTGCTCAGGTTATGTCTGTGTAGTATCTGTTTTCAGAAAAAAAAATTCTTTAATAGTTACTTCTAAAGAGCTGTTAACTTTTCGATAATCCAAGAACCTAAATATGTGAAAATTACATTTATATTATAAATGCATGCCAATAAAAGATGCTACAAAGACAATATTTATCAATTCTTAATAGAAACAATAAATACTGCATGGTAAGACCCGAGGCATCACAATTTGGTATATCAAACCTATCTAAATATGTAGAAAAATATTTTTTTTTAGTAAATATTAAGCAGATTTTGTCAACAAAAAACAAATTATTTGTTTCCAATAAATATTCCAGTAACGTTCATATTTTAGTGGTAGGTAGCGTATATTTGCAAATATTTAATCTCAATATCGCCTAAGGATCAAAATAGAATGTATGTAAATATTTTGTAGTCAGACGGAACGTTCGTTTCTGGAGTTTGAAGATTGGAATTGTGATATAACACGGGGCACATGCCAAACCACTATATTCCTAAGGCGACAAATCCCTAAGCAATTTTTTGCAAAGTACATTAGTACGATCCTTCCATTCCAACAACAGTAAGGACATATTTTCGAAATTTGTAATTTTTTTTTTATTTTAAAGTTAAAAAAGGTTGACCCATGGGGGAATCGAACCCTCCGACCTTTGCATTTCTATTTCGTGCAACGCTCTTTCCACTAAGCTAACGGGTCAATTAAATATATTTCGTACTAGCGCGTTTATATTGGTTCGATATATACAAATATCATCTGAATAAAGTCAACGGTTATAAAATGCATGAGGGTCCCTTACAATCAGTCTACTAGCCATTCGCCATAAGCAGTACTTCACAATTGCCCAACTACGTCACGGTTATAGCTAGTTGGGGCAGAGGAGAGAGGTAAGGACTGTCGATACCTCCCCGTCATTAACTTTGCTCAGATTGTCTGTGTGGTATTTATTACTTTTTTAAAAAGTTACTTCTAAAGAGCTATTGACTTTTTGACAATCCAAAAACTTTAAGGCTTAACACAAAGTCATGTACAATACTCGTGGTTGTTAGTGCTCATAACTAATGGAAAAGTTTGAAATTTGTTGCATTTGAAGAAGATAACGTTTGGTTTATGCTGGTTAGTTTTAGGATTGTTTTAGGGTGTTTAACAATTCTTTAATTGTATTCTAGATCAATAGCTTCATACAAAGCACTTCCAGTTATTAAAAAAAGTAATATCGTCGGCCCTATTTTTTATTACTAAGAAATTATTTTCAGCAGAGTTAGATTTAAGGTTATACATAGATAATAAATAGTTGTTTGTAAACAATGAAAAACTAAGGTTTATCACATTAAACCTATATGAAAACGTATTTCTGGTAAATACGTATTTTAGAAACGTCGATTTTAAAGGAAAAAAATTGAGACCCGTGGGGGAATCGAACCCGCCGATCTTTGCTTCGATCATTCAGTGCAATGCTCTTACCACTAAGCTAACGGGTCGTATACGTATAGGTTGTACTAATATACCTATATCAGTTAGATATCCACTGTATTTATTTTTTTAAAAAAATAAAATTATACCTAAAAACAATTACTTAAACAAAAAAAATAACTTTTTGATAATGTAAAAAGCCAATATGCAAAAATTACGTTGGCATTATAAGGGTAAACCAATTTTTTTATATATAGGCAATACATACTGCTTTGTATATCAAAACCTATACAAGTATCTAAAAGAATGTCTAGAAAATAACACCAAGATAAGAAAACGCTGTAAATACAGCTTCCTCGTCAGCAATCTAACTAGCAATCTTAAGTGTAGAGAGAAGGGTGAGTAACTGTACTCGCTTCTCTTCGCTGTCTGATTTTGGAGGCCTTTCTTTCTTTTGGCACTAGTTAACGCCAGGAATATTCACATGCATCGAAGGGTTAAGTATGGCGATAGAACGAGCGAGAGAATTGCATGTGTTAATAATAATTAAATAAAATTAGTAATAAATTCCCGTATTTTGATTGGTTGGAGAAGTAGTACGACGCGCTGTCGCCCGGGGGCGCTCTTTCGTAAAAGTTTTACCAAAAGATACAGATTATGTTTTTATCTACTACGATATTTTTAAAGTAACTATTAGGTTAGGGTTATGTTAGTATCCGGTCAACGTTGGTTGGTGTCAGTTAGCATTGCTAATGTATTTCTGTTGTTGAATATCGTTCTTGATCTGCGTCTTGGTCTATAATCTATCTGATCGAGGCATATTATTTGCTCAGAGCGTATGTGTTGTTATTAATAGTTTTGGAGAAGCTGTTCTACATCATTTTTCTAATCCACATCACGACTGGGCTTTATTTAAGCAGTACCAGTATACTAGTGATATTTCAAAAGATGAGAGTCCAAGGAAAAGATTGACCAAAAAACATTCATTGTCAGGTACTTTTATAAAGGTTAATTTCGTCCTATTAATGCTATTTTAGAAGAACCATCAATTTCCTACCTACTAAAGAAGAGAATGTTTTTAGAAAGCGAAGCAGAGCATTTCTATTTCTCACATCCTATCGAATCAAATACAGTTGGATATATTAACAATTGGGTAATTAAAAATATTATGCCTACCATTAAAAATTGTGAAAACTTTAAATAATATATTTTTATTAATATAGATTTAGCTCGACTACGATTGCCTAGATATGTTTGAGTAGTTGTAATCTTACTTATGTATATTTTATTTTTTATTTTTTTTATTTTTCCAAGTACAAATAGTACAAGATGGAATATTTTAACGCTTCCTGCGTAATTGCAAGGAGTTCCTTCTGAGCCAGGCCGCACGGCGTGATCCTCCCTTTGTCTGTGAATATCTATGACCTTTACCTAAACCTCTCGATGAGCGTTCAGCTGAAGTTTTACCGCGTAATTCGCGGTGTTTATGTACAGCATTAACAATCCAATTAATCTTTGCATCTCTGCGAATTGCATTATGTGAAGGATCAACAAGAATAACTTCATAATATTTATACGAAGCATCCTGGCCTACCCAATAGGAATTCAAAACCCTAAGACCACCTGCTCGCCTTCCAACCCGTTCCTCAGCAAGAGATTGTAAATTTCTTGTCGGTTTAAGTTGGTTAACACCATGACTTTTTGGTTTACCATATGTAGCTCCCTTTGGTACTGGACGTTTGCGACCGCCACGACGTACACGAATACGGAAAATAACATATCCTTGCTTAGCACGATAACCTAACCTACGAGCTTTATCGGGACGGGTTGGTCTCGGTGCACGGTGTAATTTTGTTAATTGACGGTATTGCCATACTCGGATACGCAATAGAAATCTAAGAACATCGCTTTGTTTCTTTCTATACAATTCTTGAATATATTTGTAGGCCCCCATGTTTACAGACCTACTGACGAAAGTACGGCGGAAGATATAATATAATATATAATATATGCACATTCCTTTTGTCAGTGGTACTACACAAAAAAGGATTTACTGAGAAAATGAAAACTTATGTACTTGTAAATGTTGCATTCTCAGTTTATAATTATAGTCATACAATCGAATTACAAAATTTAATTGTGGATAGCTTTGTTAAATTAATATTATCGGTATATATAAGGTAAATAAACAATCTAATATCGGTATGAGAAAACATCTCCACAGATACAACGCAAGAAACAGCTAACTAAATACAGAAAAAGAATTTTAAAACATGATTATTTTGTTCTACATACTATATTACATAATACATTAAGTTTCGCGGTTAAACTGTTACCGATGTTTTGTCGCTAGATGGGTCTGAAACTTGTCTTATGCATGGACATGCGCACCCCTGGTATTTAGCATAAAACTGCTCGAAACCACGCTGATGACGCCGGGTAGATAGAAACATGTCTGTGTGTTAGCGTTTTACGTCTCTTCCACATGTCTTTCTCGTGAATTGATGTCACTAATTCCATCAGGAAGCTGTATTTACATCGTTTTCTTATCTACCCAAACAAGGTGGCACAGAGGAACGGGGAATTTTGAAATAACGTCATTTCCACAAATAAATTCATAAAACTCTATCCCCACTCCATCCCCTCCACTCCACGAACTTCTGGACCTCCCCTCGTACCTTCAGGAGACTACGTGTTCTTAGGGGAATTCTCTGAATTGAATCTACTAGACTACACTACTATTAAAGATAGATTGTTCCTTAAATTTAAAAAATATAATAAATACTGTGATTCAAAAAGTAAAATTTTCTTTATTTTTCTAATGCTAACACAGAAACGATCTATAATCAAATTATAATTCATACATATATTTGTTGCACCTTAAAATATAATAAGTATATTGCATGTATGCATAATAAATTTCAAAATGTGCATTTAAATATATTAAGTTGTTTATATAAATTTATCGCGTCTCAGAATTATCGCTAGATTTTTGACATAAATCGGTAGATCGGTAGAAGTTTTATATAAGCTCAAATAATCGGTAGATCTACCTCACTGTTTTGATGCAGAGGAAATCATTTATTGACGATATTATGAATAACTTAAAATGAAATTTGAATGCGGAACTTTTTCTCAATCTAAAACAAAAATGAAATAAAAGTTTATTATGTAGAGACAACGGAAATCGCATTATTCATTTAATTGATTTTGATACATCTACGGCTATTTCTGTACTTAGGTATTAAAAGTGTTATATGTACAGGGTGGCGCAGGGGAAAATGGGAAATTTTGAAATAACGTCATTTCCACGAATAAATTCATAAAACTAGTAATTTATTAACAAAAGTGCATGTAAGCAGCATGCGTCCAAAAGTGTCTCTTTACTGCTTAAAGATGACCTCGCGAAGATGTCTTCCCATTCGGCGTTCACACTCTAACAGCCTGTTATGAAAACTCTGGAATGCGCGGTGTAGCAAATCTTGGGGAATGGCAGTGATTTCTTGTTGAATGTTCTCCTTCAGTTCATGGATTGTTGCAGTCATGTACGGTACACCTTGCCTTTAAGATACTCCCACAGGAAGAAGTCGCACACACTAAGATCAGGGGATCTCGCAGGCCATTCAATGTCACCGCTACGTGAAATAATGCGCCTTCTAAACAATAGACGAAAAGCAGCCATCGAATGTCGAGCAGTGTGTGACGTGGCTCCGTCCTACTGAAACCACATGTTTTCCATGTTAAGATTGAGCTCGTACAGTCTCGGTGTAAAGAATATTTGAAGCATTTCAACATATGGAGCGGATGTTACTCTCGCTGCATTACCATCCTCACGTGCAAAAAAAATAAGGGCAGATAACACCATGACATGATACAGCACACCATATTGTGACTTTCTCGCTATGTAGTGGTCGCTGGTGTAACACGCAAGGATTGTCCTGGGCCCAATAACGAAAATTCTGTTTGTTTACGAAACCGTTCAGGTGGAAATGGGCTTCGTCTGATATCCATATCTTACGAATGAAATTCGCGTCCTCGTTAATTTTAGCCAATATCTGCCTACAAAACTCCATACGTGACGCTGGGTCTCGTTCATGTAATTGTTGCACAATCTGCAACTTGTAGGGATGGAAATGTAATTCGTGCAGTATTCTTTGTAAGCTTCGTCGCTTAATCCCTAGCGTAGATGCATGCTGTCGAACGGAGCGGCGAGGACTTCTCCCGATTGCAGCTCTAACAGCCTCAATGTTCTCTGACATGGTACGTACCGTTCGAATGCCACCTGGAGCTTTCTTTTTCAAGACAGATCCTGTTTCTTCAAAATTACGCACCCACGTTGTAATCGCATGCGCAGATGGGACACGTCCATGACGTCCAAGCTGGTAATGCTGTCGAAATATTCTCTGCGCGGCAGTCGCACTATCACCATTTTTATAAAACGCTCTCACAGCTACTGCACGTTCCGCACCAGTCCAACGATACATGATTAGTAAATGGCAATGCGTTCACAACAATTGTGTGACGTTACGAACAACTGCCGGCTCTACAGTGCTGACAACTGTAACGTTCAAAATTTCCCGTTCCCCTGCGCCACCCTGTATATAGAGAAATATCTTTTTTAGTGAATGTTAAGCGTACTTTCAGTATCGCTTGATGGAACGTCGTCGTGAATAACGTTAAAGTATCGCTATACATTGTAAAGTAAATACATGCATAATAAATAATGTACGTTTCATAATTTCAGTACCGTTGATTTTAACGCACCCTGTACATCAAGATGTTATGCATAGTGACTAAGGTCAGTAAATGGCATTAGGGTACATTAGTGCATTCTTTTACCGATTTATCTACTACTACATACAAATAAAGCTTTGTATATGCTCGTACTCGAAGAACAAAATATTCACCGTTTCTCGAAAGCAATTTCAGTAAAAGGAAATAGAACAGAAATTCCATCCGAATGAAAACGGCGACGTAACAATTTCGCAAAATTATTTGCGCGCTGCCAAATGTCGGCCATTTCCATCTAACTATTGAATGGAGCAAAAACGTACACAGACGCACCTGTACACTCGTACTACGGAAGCGTTTATTGTTTTCAGCGAGAGCAAACAGATTCTCCGCCTTGGAAAAATATAAAATTTAATGATGTATGACGTACCCTGACGATTCCGCTGTTTAAATACTATAAAGCGCAAGTAAATCCCGAACGATTCTCCTTATAGCATTCAACGCTGTTTAGATAGATAGCGTTAAAGCTTCAAGATCTAAATGCTTTTCATTACAGAGGAAATTATGTGTTTAGACGTTAACGGTGATGAATTTGTTTGTTGGTGAAAATGAGCGACGATCAACATTTAATCGCATCCAATTTGCAGCTGTACAGCTCTAATCACATAATAAAAATGTATTAGGTTACAAACACGTTATTGTATTACAATAATTCTGAAGTTATTATATACTATATTAATTTTAACCAATATTTAAATATTAACTGCGATTACTACGTATAATAATAAGATTTGCAAGCGACACAAAGTGCAAGATCTAGTAAAATTACATGTAAAATAGATGGGAACTTTGTTACATTACTTATCATTACAAATTTTGTACGCTGGTAAATTTATTTAAATTATGGAACATATATTATTTATTCGTGTATTTACTTTATATTATTCACAACGACGTTCCCGATAAAACAGATATTCAAAATGCCCTCCGATCAGTTTCAAGCAGTATTCGTAGATTCACAAACATGTCTGTGAATACAGATTGTTACATGGCACGAAAAGAACCTTGAATTTTAATCCGCAATTCTGGAATGTCAGACGGTGGATCGGTACGGAAAACAGCCTCCTTTAGCATACCCCATTGTACGCATCAGGTGGTGTTAGGTCTGGTGAGTGCGATAGGTATGGGAAATCAGTGCCACGCGAAATAAGGCGATCCCCAAAATGATTGTGCAGCATTCGAAGAGACTCTCTAGTCGTCTGACAGGTCGCCTCGTCCTGCTGAAATCATTGTTGATTACGTGGTAGGTTTATGGCACGACAAAATCGCTGTAGATCATGCAGAAATGGTGTGATAACCTGTTCTCTGTTGCGCTCCTGATTCACGGTTAACGGCGTTCCATCGTCTGCTTCGCTAACCGGTCTGTATTTTGAAGGCAAACCCACCAATATCCTTGAGCATTCGACGGATCGATCGATTACTGATATTCAATTTTAATGATGATTTTCGGAGGCTTCGCTTTGGTAATTGCAGCACCTGATTCAAAACACGCCCGTGATTCGTATTGGTTGTGACTGTCACTGTGCTACCCGCGTGTCCTTTACGTTGGCAAAACACACTTCCCGTAGGACGCAACTTTTAATAACTACTAACATAACGGCGTTACTCTGACCCTGTTGCATAAACTTAGGCCTAAATGCGTCGGCAACTTCTTTTAAGCGTGGACCGTTTTCGCACCCTTTTCCCTTTTCCGAAAATAGTGCTCCACGATAAAAACTTTTTTTGCAATAGTGAGAACCATCCTGAAGCAACTAACGTTAAGAGGACATTCATATACGTTGTAACCACGTTCGGAAACTACTCGCTACGTTTCAGTACATGACACATACACATTTGATGAATGCGCATTTCAGTACTGTTTATTTTGCCGCATACCGTATTACTGGGTGATGTTAATAAAATTACTATAAGTTCTAGAGTGTGCTATAAAATCTGCTTAACATCTGAAGACGATAAAATTTTTCTTTTGCAGGTCGCATGGCTCCAAGTGAACTCGCAAACAGTCCTCACCATACATATTCACGTAATCACGAAGAACCGCAGGATAGGTGTAACGCACGGGGAGCACCAGACGTGGTACCTGCATATAAAGAACGTCAGAAAGTCGGACGAAGGATGGTACATGTGTCAAATCAACACCGACCCCATGATGAGCCAAATGGGCTACCTAACCGTTGTTGGTATGTTCACACTTTTTACTTGTGGGTTTGGCTGTTTCATATGTAGTTTACAAGGAAACAGTGTCAATCTAACTATTCCGATGTTGATAAAACATTACCTCTTGGTATAGAAAGAAGAATATTCTTGAGATGACATTGGGTTCCAGACCTCTTTGAATTCTTTTAGATATCTTCAAAACTATAACAGACCTAAAATATCGTTTGAATTAGTTTTAAAAGTGTGGTGGGAAAAATTACGCAGATAATTAAGAATATTTAAACTAACATCTAAATTAACACTGATATTAAACACATGAGCTGAAAAATTCCGGGCCTAACATAGAGAATACGGTTTATTTGGTTCAAAATTAGCTTTCTTCATCAACGTAATCTCCATCAAGAGCAACGCAATCATTCCAGCGCCGCTCTGACATTTCAATACCACTTTTGTAGAACGATTTATCTTTTGCCTCAAAATAGGCCTCAGTTTCAGCGATAACCTCTTCATTCGTGCGAAATTTCTTACCGGCGAGCATTTTTTTGAGGTCTGCGAACAGCCAGTAGTCGCTGGGAGCCAAATCTGGCGAATACGGTGGATGTGGGAGCAATTCGAAGTTCAATTCATGTAGTTTTGCCATTGTTTTGATTGACTTGTGACACGGTGCGTTGTCTTGATGAAACAAAAATTTTTTCTTTGCCATATGCGGTCGTTTTTTGCAATTTCGGCCTTCAAACGCTCCAATAACGCTATCTAATATTCACTGTTGATGGTATTTCCTTTCTCAAGATAGTCGATGAATATTACACCACGCACATCCCAAAATACCGAGGCCGTAACCTTTCCAGCCGATTGTTGTGCTTTCGGGCGCTTTGGACGAGGTTCACCAGTTGCTGTCCACTCAGATGACGATCGTTTTGATTCCGGAGTGAAGTGATGGATCCATGTTTCATCCATTGTCACATATCGACGTAAAAATTCCGGTTTGTTACGTTTAAACATGGCCAAACACTGCTCAGAATCATCAACACGTTCTTGTTTTTGGTTAACAGTGAGCAAACGCGCACCCACTTTGAACAGAGCTTTCTCATAGTCAAATGCTCATGCAATATAAAGCCAATACGTTCTTTTGATATCTTTACGATGTCAGCTAGCTCACGCAACTTCACTTTTCGATCATTCAAAACGATTTTGTGGATTTTTTTGATGGTTTCAGGTGTTACCGCCCCATTTGGACGTCCACTGCATCATCGGTGTCTCTACGACCACGTTTGAAGTCAGCAAACCAACGTTTTATTGTTTCTGATGGAGCGGAATCCCCATAACACTTTTCAAGACATTGCTTCGCTTGAACGGTATTTTTTCCCATCAAGAAGCAGTGTAAAATTAAAACACGAAATTGTTTTTGATCCATTGTTTTGAAAATAACAAAAGTAGCGTGACTCAGCACAATAACTCACAAACTAATGAATAGAATATCATGAAATTTTAACAGCTGTCTTTTGAAGGTTAGTACTAACTGAGAGAAAGGTGACTGCAATAAAACTAGCGTCATCTATGTGTTAGGCCCGGGACTTTTCAGCCCATGTGTTAATATGAATATCGATACTAAACCACCGTTGGCATTAGTAATGATAAAATTACAATTTTCTTGCAATTTCCAACGTAATTAAATTTCCGAAAATATATCGGTCTCGGAGGGGACTTGAACCCAACGTCTCTACATCAAAAAGGAGCGTGCTAAACCCTTGCACCACAAGACCATTGACTTCAAGTCGCCTTAAATTCCACTAGATGTCACGATCCAAGTAGATCCATTGTAATATCTCACGGCAAATGCGTAATAGTTAAACTAACATCCATATTAATACTAATATTACGCACGTAAATCGGGAAATAATCGGTACCCTAAACTGTTTACATTATCCAATTGTACGTGGTACAAGCTTGTATACATTACCGGGCGTTACATTTTATCCTATAGTTACAATTTTCTGTTTACATGACTGCGACGTTTCCATTACCAGGTATTTACATAAGCGAGTGTTTACTGGAATTGTAATACGGAGAAGAAAACATCGGATCGCCACCGTAATAATTTTTCAATTTAGATACAGCTAAAAGAGAGCCTAAAGTATGATTGATGTGTTTTGCGTCGAGTACGTAAAACGAAACGCCCATCGCACGAAGAAGATATTAATTGGTTTATTATTACACCGTGATACAATCTGTTCCGTTGAGCCGCAAAAGCCTTTATTAATAGTTATCGTGTAGAGAGTAGCGCATTACGAGGTAATCTCTGGTACGGGCGGCGCTAATATAAACCTTTAAACCGCACCGGAGTTTCATTAGTGGGGTCTCACCTGAAATGCATAATGTATGCTAGTTACGCGCCATCTATAGGCGAAGACGCAATCATTATTGGCCGCTACACCTTCCGTAGAAATCCGCCAAATTCTCCTCCATACTTAATACGCGACAGCGTGCCAGCAGGATCGCCATCCAATAACATGCAAATGTATGCAAAACAGCCATCAAATTATATAATTTCAAATCACGGTCCCGAACTGAAATGGAGCGAGCCGTTATAGGACGTTCTAGAGCTAGATCATGTCTTGCCAACTAATTGATTTATATTCTGGTCTCGGCCATCAGTACGTCATATATTATTTAAATTAACTTAGCATCCCTTATACCGGAGGTGATATTGTAGATTCTTGTTATTGAGTGTTAATAACACTTATTGGCTAGGATTATTTAATAATAAGAAGAATAATTTATTGGCAATGAAATATTAGACACAGAAAGAGGATAAAAAATATAAGGAGAAGCTATTTTCGCTAATTGGATCACCTTCAATAGACAAAACACGTTTCCTGCTGTTAATGATGAACCAAAAACAAAGAAGAAATAAGAAAATAATGAGTTGCATAATCAAATCATCTACCATACTGCAATATTCCAAATATTCATCTGTTGGAGAGTTGTTCATTCATTAAATAGTTATAAACATTACGTTCCTTAAGGTTATTTTTGATAGCCGTTTAAGCTTTGTTCAGCATATTGAAGAGCTTTCCTTAACTTGTTCTAAAAGATGACCGCTTCCGAGGAGTGTCTGGCCAGGATCCAACGCAATCCAATGAAGACTAGAATCCACCACTACATACCTGAGACCAAGAAACAGTCGAAGCAGTGAAGTTTTCCGGGCGAATCGGCTCTGAAGAAAGCAAAGACCTTTTAATTCTGACTTTCGCGTCTTAATTCACTGAATTTTTTTTAGATTTATGTTATAACACGTGCGCTGAAAAGTCCCGGGCCTAACAAAGAAAATACGATTTTTTTGGTTCAAAATTAGCTTTAATCATCAACGTAATCTCCATCAAGAGCAACGCAATCATTGCAG
Organism: Trypoxylus dichotomus; assembly: GCA_023509865.1. Classification (NCBI taxonomy): domain Eukaryota; kingdom Metazoa; phylum Arthropoda; class Insecta; order Coleoptera; family Scarabaeidae; genus Trypoxylus; species Trypoxylus dichotomus. The sequence continues at coordinate 47,289,569 of CM042081.1, forward strand.
CGCCGCTCTAACATTTCAATATCACTTTTGTGGAACGATTTATCTTTTGCCTCAAAATAGGCCTCAGTTTCAGCGATAACCTCTTCATTCGTGCGAAATTTCTTACCGGCGAGCATTTTTTTAAGGTCTGCGAACAGTCAGTAGTCGCTGGTAGCCAAATCTGGCGAATACGGTGGATGTGGGAGCAATTCGAAATTCAATTCATGTAGATTTGCCATTGTTTTGATTGACTTGTGACACGGAGCGTTGTCTTGATGAAACAACATTTTTTCTTTGCCATATGCGGTCGTTTCTTTGCAATTTCGGCCTTCAAACGCTCCAATAATGCTATATAATATTCACCGTTGATGGTATTTCCTTTCTCAAGATAGTCGATAAATATTACACCACGCACATCCCAAAATACCGAGGCCATAACCTTCTAGCCGATTGTTGTGCTTTCGGGCGCTTTGGACGAGGTTCACCAGTTGCTGTCCACTCAGATGACGATCGTTTTGATTCCGGAGTGAAGTGATGGATCCATGTTTCACCCATTGTCACATATCGACGCAAATTTTAACAGCTGTCTTTTGAAGGTTAGTACTAACTGAGAGAAAGGTGACTGCAATAAAACTAGCGTCATCTATGTGTTAGGCGCGGGACACTTCAGCCCATGTGTTAGGTCTACTCCTAGAGAATCCGCGTTAACTCTCCGATAATCGAGCTTGAACACTGCATAATTTTGCGTACAAAAGCATTTCCAAAGCTTTTGTGCATGCCGAGGAAATGATCGAATATAACAGCTCTACTAACAAAGAGAATTTATCATTGTGTGAAATATAAAAACCCTGATTTCGGTTCAAGACGTAAAAAAACACTAAAAACTGCTTGAAAAGTCCCAGAGCAATTAATTTATCTTCATATTTTACACAATCATTAGCAGGAGAAATATAGCCCATCTTATTATATTAATTACGCTAGGGTAACTAATGACCTTTTTATAATTTTACTTCATTCATTTCTTCCCTAGTCAGAATACGCTGGTAAACAAATTTGTCAAGCTATTCTTACAATGTAACCTGAAACACATTCCCCGTGGAGTACATGTCTCCTGAAACTAGTTTCAGGAATTTCTGACTACGTTGTTTCTTTCTTCTGCAACGAATTTAATATTCATTGTATTTATGTCATCTTTGTACTACTGTTTCGTATTATCAGACTACGTTTATTAGCTTCTTAAAGCTTCTGCTGCTTTTGCACGTATCTTCGACGAAATCAATATTTAAACGTAACTCTGTAACTTTCGCGTCGGTTAATTTAAATACACGTCACATATTATGGACTCGTCAATTATTATAAGCTTTCGATCGAGAAGACGCAATGACGCTTTCGTAAACACGTCCGCTTTAAGATCAATAATAAGCTATTACTGTCACTTTTGTGAATATTACCAATGCGGAAGGGGCTTCGTTGAAATCTCAAATATGTCATTAAAATTTACATTTTCTACTAAAACTAACTACATTTAAAAATTATTTTTAAAAGAGTAAAATTTAAACATCGCAGCCATAACACGGCAAAATTAATTAATTGTTTTTTTGATAGTCCTTTTTTCTATACAGGGTGTCTTTGAAATAAGGCAAAAGAGGTACGGAAAATGGAAAGGTGTGCTTTTATAACACATGGGCTGAAAAGTCCCGGGCCTAACACATAGATGGCGCTAGTTTTATTGCAGTCACATTTCTCTCAGTTAGTACTAACCTTCAAAAGACAGCTGTTAAAATTTCATGATATTCTATTCATTAGTTTGTGAGTTATTGTGCTAAGAGTCACGCTACTTTTGTTATTTTCAAAACAATGGATCAAAAGCAATTTCGTGTTTTAATTTTACACCGCTTCTTGATGGGGAAAAAATACCGTTCAAGCGAAGCAATGGCTTGAAAAGTGTTATGGGGACTCCGCTCCATCAGAAACAACAATAAAACGTTGGTTTGCTGACTTCAAACGTGGTCGTAGAGACACCGATGATGCAGAACGCAGTGGACGTCCAAATGAGGCGGTAACACCAGAAAACATAAAAAAAATCGACAAAATCGTTTTGAATGATCGAAAAGTGAAGTTGCGTGAGTTAGCTGACATCGTAAAGATAACTACTACTACTAGATACTAATTTCTCTTCGCGGAGGCATTTTAAAAAATCGTCACACGATATTTCACTCACGACGTGAATAGAGTAAATACCACACTGCAACTAACCATAGGTTACAGATTTCACTATAATCTTCTAGGAAGGTAATTTAAACAGTGTTACCTACAATCTAACAGATGACTAAATTTACCCAGTAAATTCAGAGGGATTGTTATTGTAATTGCACCGCAATAAACAGTTTATGGTAATCCGACCAAGTGCAGGTAAATGATAGTAAACCTTATGCGATATAATGGGTGTTTATCTTACTGAACTACATTTTAAATACGTATTTCATTTTATTATAATGTCTTTTTTGGTAAACATAATACTATATGAATAATCCGTGAAAACGGGGGTGCCTAAACACTTTTGTGCGGTAGTGTATATCACCAGGAAAGCCTCTTTTAAAAGTAATTTCACTCCAGTCCCCTATTACTTCACCTTTTCTGAGGAACTAAATCACTCGAAGGTAGGGTAAACCTGCTTAAATATAAATCCGGACGCTTCCAAGCGATAATTACTAGCTCTGTATCAACGTTAGAAACATACGGCATCCTCGCCAGATATTCCCAAATATTCCTTCTCTGGAAACAGGTGAATGTAAAAATAAAATAGAACCTTCGTAGTTATTTTAACGACAGATCCTCCCCCTTCTTCAAAAAAAAAAAACGGAAAACTGTAAAGGTTCCAACGAGTCCAATTAAATAAGGTTGTTTCATTTTTTCTCCTCTAAGTTAGCGTTACCTTGCTTTTTTACTCGTTTTGTAATTTTCACGTTAAATATAGGGTACTTTCGAGAGCGAGAGTTTTTTTAGTCCGTTTTTGTGTTTGCTTGTTTGAGAAAGCATCGTGCAATGCAACTGTTAACCAGAAGACGAACCTTAGCTTTTGAAAAACGTAAAATGTTATATTTTATTGAAAATTCTAAAATTATACGAATGTACATGAGGTATTTTTATGAACAGGTTTTCAGTCTACTATACCTAGACAAAATGACATGAGATGGGAATATACGTGTTGGTATTTTAAGCAAACAGGTATTATACCTTGTTTTTCGTTAAGATTTATTTTGGAATATACTAGGGTGGCAGAATAAAGTAGACACCTACTAATTAAAAAAGATTCTATTCTCGTTATATATACAAAATAATTTAAAATTTTTAAATTAGACTAATAATTTGTCGATCCAGCTTTACTTGCGTGAAGTGCTGCGAGTCGTTGTGGCATAGAATCTATTAAATGATTAATGGTGTGTGGCCATGGTAAAATCCGAATCCCCTGTTCCTCTTTCCATGTGGTCGTTGTTCTTGTTTTGTGGCAGGGTGCTCCATCCTCCATAAAAGTGGCGTCTTAAGATAAAATGGCGTTGTCCAATATCGGTAGCAGTCCTTCTGTTAATATTTGGATATATTTTGCCGCATTTATATTTCCGTCGCAGATTACTAATTGCGATGTTCCACCATACCATATCGCGCCCCACACCATGATGTTCACACCGCCGTATTTCACCGTCTGATGAAAAAAATTGTCGTCCAGTTGCTGTGGCGAACGTCTCCATACCCACGTACGACCATTATCACTGAATTGGCAGTCTGCTTTCGTCTGAAAAAATGACAGACCGCCTAAACTCTTCGGTCTTCGTTCGCATTTCCATTGCCCAAGCCATTCTGTACCGTTTTTGAAACGCTGTAAGGAGAGGTTTTTTCTTTGCCACCCTTTTATACATCCCCACACTGTGGAGGTGTCGCAGAACGGTGCGCTGACTTTTCTGTGAAGTTGCCGCAAGCTCAGCTGTACTTTCTCGCGGTTCTCGTAACACTTCGCGCACAAGCACCCTTTTACTTGTTTCAGAAGGTCCGGCACGACCTCCTCTCGGCTCCACAGTTGTTTTTTCCTTGCGTTTAAATTGTGTAATCACACGGTTAACTGTGTGGACAACGGAATATTAAAAAATTTACTTATTTCACGTTGCGAAGCGCCGCGTTCACTCCGGCCAACGATGCGACACCCCGGGTGAAGGCGCTAATATCACTCGAACCTTGTAAGCGAGGCATAGTTATAACGATACTAAACTATGACGAATTCCTTCCGATACGTCTACCCCTACCCTAATGACAAGTGAAAGTTCTTAATTCGTTCTTAGAATTTAGCTGTTTACATATTTATACCGCTTTACCTGGTGTCTATTTTATTCTGTCACTCTAGTTTAGAATCACCAAACCAATACAAATGTTTTTATATGTGTAGTCAACCACACGTTTCAGTTTTGGATGTAAATAGAATTCTATGTTTAAAATAGATATAACTAGCTTTGGGAAAAAGGAGCAAATTTCAGTGCCGTGCGGAGAACAACGTGGAGGTATGAAGCGCGCGGTACGCTGAACCGAGTATCCGTTTCGAAAACGAGTTATATCGAATGAACTAGAAAACGTAATAGCGAGTATGCCCGATTTAGAATACGAAGGCAATAGAATATGTAAAGTGCGACAACTACTTGACGTGTACCAGCATGTAGAAGTGTGAACGCCACCTATATAGTATAAAACACCGTTCTGAAATCCGTGGCAAACGGTACAGTGAACAATTAATATTTGATGTAGGTGTTTGTTTTATTCCATGTAAAGTACCGTTCACTTTATTAGACCAATAAGCACTTGTCTCCTTCTGGAGCAAGTATTCGGATTATACATTACCAGGTTGGACATCGACAACTTTATGCTATCTGTTCGTGACTATGTTGAAAGAAGAATTAAAGGAGAATTGAAAGATCAAAACCTGTGGTTATGTGTGGATGAAAGAACCAATCGGCAAAAACACTCTGTGGTGAATGTGATGGTACGTATGTGTGTTGAGGGCCGAATTTCCCAATTTTTAATGTTTGTGAGTGACGGTACCGCTAACATGCTTTCCTTAGACCGATCTCTTAAAGAAGAGAGTGGCAATCTGTTACATGAACCACCCCGATAATTGTGTCGTTCTTATAATGTAATGGACCGTTCAATAGGAAGTTTAGAAAATTTGATCTGAGCTTATTGGTTTTCTGTACCAAATTATATATGTTTTGCTATCTTGGTGCTTTGGTTATATCAACGTTTAATACTTTTCAATGTGAAATCGATGGTTTAAACCTTGTGGTACAATTGAACCCTAAATGTTATCCACGAGTAAATGCTTTAATAGATCATCATCATCATCATAGGTATTTCTTAAGTCCGCAAAACGTACCAAAAGATTTCATGAATTGTGTCCCAAAGGGTCTGAACCACCACCATGACATGGGCATGCCGTATAATTTAGGTTAGTTTGCTAAACAATTAATAATATTCATAATAACACACCAAATGAAATTCATTTCTTAAGAAACAATATATTTTAAAAAACGACTAACGTTTCATTACTATATTTTTAGAAAATTATGCAACAATTAAATTTATATAATTATAGTTCTTTCTAATTCGAGAAAACTAAATTTCAAAATTCGACCTTTAGTAGCCTTGTCTGTTGCATGCAGCTGGCTTTTTATAAATTCGGATATATAAGGTGCTAGTCTTGCTAATAATTTAGTAAAAACCTCTTCCTGAGAAGCGAATTTTACTGCATTCTCAATGTTTGCCTATGCTTTTGCGACTTTCTTAAAGGTCGTGTTAAAGTATTATTTTTCCTGCACAATTTTCTTGCCTTTGGGGTTAAGTCACTGGATCTGGTAATACCAACATCTCCTAACACTGAATAAGGCCTTACAGCGGGTTAATTTCCAATGCAATCACAAGAACACTGTCTCAAGTTTCAAACAAGAATTAACTCAACTATTAACCAAGTAAGTTAAGGCATAACTTAATTTACAAAAAATAAATTAAAAACTAACAAAAATTCTATGTAAATTAAACTTTCACTTGCTTTTCCTCTTTGGTGTTGCATTGATAACATAAATGTTCTGCGTTATTAAATTTGAACTCATGGAAGGAACAAATTGTGTTCCTGGAGGTATTAAAGGAATATTTGAAATTATCCACATATTAGAATCAAAACCTTTTCATCAAGCAACTAATACTATCGTAAGAGAATGTAAAATATATTGGCAGCCAAAACCAATTATGCATATTACCATTTCCTAATAGGCTGTCTGTAGCTGCTTCGCTTGTGGAAGGAATCGACAAAATAGAATCTGCTTTTGAAATTAAAAATATAAAAACGTTTCACCTACATATTCTTTCGTATGCGTGCATAGAAATATAATACAGAAATGTTTGTCAGAAAAGTACAAACAGCGATCAACCACCCCAATAATTGTGCCTTTCTTATAATGTAAGGGACCGCTAGATAGGAAGTTTAGAAAATTTGATCTGAACTTATTGGTTTTCTGTACCAAATTATATATGTTTTGCTATCTTGGCGCTTTGGTTATATAAACGTTTAGTACTCTTTAATGTGAAAGGGAAAAATATATAGAAGGGGAAGCATAAAAAGCAAGATACACCAGCTTATACCTTTTTCTTTTTTATACAATGTACGAAATATTACCAGCTCCGTTCGTATTGAGGGATCTCATAAAAATAAACAGCGACGTTGTAGGATATTGTCCCTTTTCACCGGGAAAAATTACATACTTGATTCTTTTCTCCGTCCTTCTCTTTGTGCTAGAAGAGAGCGAAATTGAGAAATTGCGAATCCCCGCGAGCCCGTCGTCACCATTCCAGCCGCTACTCGGGCTCGCCCCATCATTGAAATACGGCTGGCACGAGTGTAGCTTTTGTAATTTCAACGAAGTCGGTCAAAGAGTGAGGTGATCCAGGGCAAATTGTATACAAATCCTTTGCCGAGAGTGGGTCGACGCGCCGGTAGAGGGTCCTAGAAGCGCGTAATGAATAGCAAGTGCGCGATCTTGCCGTCGATTGTTTAGTTCCGACACTCGCGGCAGTTCTGGGTACGTCGAAGTCGCAGAGTCGTAGACGAGAGTCTCGTATCGCATACGAAAAAAAGACACTTGGGTCAGTTGATACAATTCTAATGTACCTCATAAGTTTCATTGAAGGAATTTGAAAGTTACCTTTAAAGACCTTATGAGGAGAATATATAATAGTAATAATAATCATAACAATAATAGGACAGGTCTTTTATGTTCTTATGTTATTACTTGAACACTTTACGAAAGATATCCTTCTAGTTTTGTATACTGGCCCATATAGAGCCACGTTAATCAAATCTCAGTACTAAAAATTAACCTCCATCTTTAGTTAACCTAAATCCAAAGTATCAGTCCAATACATGTAGTATTGTAGCTACAACGAACTGTCAAAGTTGACAAGTTAATTGAAAAATGGAATTAAACCAAGAACACTTTCGTGCAATAATTTTTTACAGTTTTCAAGAACAAGAATGCTTCGCCGAGTTGTTTTCCGTTTGTTGCAAAGAAGCATCACCAACAATTTATCGTTGCCAGAGAGAATTCAAACGTGGACGAATTAGTCTTATTATCCAAGAACACGTGCGGCAAAAATGATAGTCACTAAGATTATCAATGAAGATCAACATGTGAGATATCGCGAGATTGAGGTATCATTGGGGATTCACAGGTATAGCAGTAAGTCACACGGTTGACAATGGGAGCCCACGTGCTCTCGAAACGCTGCGTTCCGCATAATTAATTAATTTGTGTGAGTGGAGTTTACTGCTATACCTGTGAATTGTACATCCACACAGTCCTTGCAATCGTCATTTATCATTGGGAATTTCAAAGACTTCAATTAAAAAAAGTTTGCGTGGTGAGTTGTATGTAAAAAAATGATTTCCCCTTGGATATGGCATCTGTTGACCGAAGAATAGAAAGGAGCTAGGGTGAATTGGTGTCAAGAAACTGTAGACCGCTTCACCACCGAGAGATCTAACGTGAACAACATCGTCAGTAGTGATGAATAGTGCAGTTGCTGATAGGAGTCAGTCGTATACATGGACGTCAGTATGTCAAAGGAAATTTCTTTTCTATTTGTGCACAAGCTTCAACATAAAAATCTAGACACTTTAACTTGAATACATGTGACTGATGCCCAGTCTTTTCAGAAATTGATTTTTCCACTTGCGTACCTAAATATATATCTTGAATTGGTAAATATTTATTAGAGCTTAGAAATTCGATATGTCGTAATGGCGTATTATTTAAATAATTTCGTTAAATAAGGGAATCGAACAGAGCTCGCAAAATTTTACAAATGTTGCCATACACGGCATTGATTTTGGAAGATTCTGATTGGATACTTTTATTTAAATTATTGAATAACGACAAAACGAAGTCCAAGAAATGTGAACATAATTTTATTATAGGGTCATTTAATTTTAATAAAATATTATTTGCAGCTTGGGTATCGTTTGTACTAACAGAATCAATAAAATATGAAGAGCATTATGCTGTTTCAAGATTCGAGAAATTGCAAGACGCACTGACATCCGACGAGTTTAAGCTGGATGGAGAATTTTCTTCATTTTAATATTGCAAAAGTTTTGGAGTTCTGAATAGTTTTAACATGTAAGCGATACGCAAATGTATGGCAAACACGTTACATAATATAGATCGAGGGGATATTTTTTTAATAATACCATCACGAGATGATGTACTCCCATCATTACTTTGCGCCATCTAATGTAAACCTATTAGGTTGTTTCTATACGGAATATTAAATTCTGCTACAGTATGGGTCTAAAGTGTATTTGCATCGGCAATATGTAATTTTACAAGCGCAAAAAACTCGATCGAAGATATCTTACTACCAAGCAGAAACTCTTCATGGTACCTCTATCGGTTAATTCATCTAGAATAAGAGAAAATTTGTTGTTCTGGAGACTTGTGCAGAGGGATTCAAATGTACCTGTGGTTTTCGTTCGTCCACTGCGATTTCTCCTAACAATTCATGTGATGAATATTAATAGAATTTTATAGGAATAAAAAAAATACCTTTTCTTACTTCTACCTAAAACTACCGCAAATAAAGTGCGCGTACTTTGTTTTTCCAAGTGTACCTTTACCTGGCGAAATTTGGACTAGCTATATTTAATCAGGTATCTTTGCTACTGTGATATTAGTATCCTTATCACAAGGATTGCACCTGGCGAAAGTGTTTCCTTTGGAACTTTTTCTTAATCATCCTGTAAATTATGCTTCCCATTCTTCTTTATAATACTGATTATATTTTTTACTTTTGATTGGAGTACTTTCTTCATTATTACTTATTACTATTCTTCTTTAATTTGCTTAGAATTAGTAAAACTTATATACGAGGGGAGGTACAGAAGTTCGTGGAATGAAAGGGTTTTAAATAAAATAAAACAATAAATCTATTTTTCCTTTTCAATATAATCACTCTTAAGCACAATACATTTATTAGATCTATGAATTATTTTTTCTAAACCATCATAAAAGTATTTCTTATCTTTCGCCTCAAAATGGGCAAAAATTGCCTCCTTTACCTCAATGTCGAACTTTCTTCCACGTAAGTCTTTTTTTAAGTTGGGTAACAAATAAAAATCGCCAGGTCTGGACTGTAGGGTGGATGGACTATTGATTGAAAGCCATGCTTGTGCAGAGCAGCCATTGCAACTTTGCTCTTGTGAACCGGCGCATTGTCTTGCAAGAGCAACACACCCTTGTTCAAATTTTCCTCGACGCTTTTCCTTGATGGCCTCCTTTAATTTTTCTAATATCGCTGCGTAATATTCTCCGGTTATGCTCCTACCTTTTTCTTTGTAATCAATCAATAATATCAACAATCCCAAAAAACAGTAGCCATCAACTTTCCAGCCGATTCTGACACTTTGAATTTCTTTGGCGGTGGTGTCCCCTTTTTATGCCATTGCATGGACTCCTGTTTCGACTCAGGCTCAAAGTAATGAACCCCTGTTTCATCTCCGGTAACAATCCGCTCCAAAATCTGTGCAGGTTTGTCTCCATACAGCTCCAAAAATTGTTTGGACGCACAGACGCGCTGCTGTTTCTGCAGCGGCGTGAGCATTCTCGGTACCCAGCTCGCACTGACTTTTGTTATACCCAGGTGGTCATGTAGGATACGCACAATGGTGATATCTGATACTCCAACTAACGCAGATAATTGTTTTTTCTTCAAACGGGCATCTTGCAGTAGAAATTTTTGCACTTTTTCGATGATGTCTGATGTGGTGGCCTCAACTGGCCGTCCTGAGCGGGGGTCGTCTTCAATCGACTCCCGACCATGTTTAAAAAGACCATGCCATTTATAAATCATTGATTTACTAGGGCACTGTTCCCCATAAACGGTTTCCATTTGATTCAATATGGTTTGAGGGTTCTTTCCTTGCTTTGTAAGGAACTTTATCACAGCATGGTGTTCAATTTCCTCCATAGCTCCAGTTTTCTTCCGGATTGACTTGACTAGACCTGTTAACTATTCGTAAACGACTGATGCTACAGGGCTGCAACTTAACTTATATACTAATGATGAGTCACCAATCAGAATGACACCTAGTGAGCGCCCCTATCCCCACTCCATCCCCTCCACTCCACGAACTTCTAGACCTCCCCTCGTATCTTCAGGAGACAACGTGTTCTTAGGGGAATTCTCTGAATTGAATCTACTAGACTACACTACTATTAAAGATAGATTGTTCCTTAAATTTAAAAAAATATAATAAATACTGTGATTCAAAAAGTAAAATTTTCTTTATTTTTCTAATGCTAACACAGAAACGATCTATAATCAAATTATAATTCATACATATATTTGTTGCACCTTAAAATATAATAAGTATATTGTATGTATGCATAATAAATTTCAAAATGTACATTTAAATATATTAAGTTGTTTATATATATTTATCGCGTCTCAGAATTATCGGTAGATTTTTGATATAAATCGGTAGATCGGTAGAAGTTTTATAAAATCTCAAATAATCGGTAGATCTACCCAAAAATGCCACCTGGAGCTTTCTTTTTCAAGATCCTGTTTCTTCAAAATTACGCACCCACGTTGTAATCGCATGCGCAGATGGGACACGTCCATGACGTCCAAGCTGGTAATGCTCTCGAAATATTCTCTGCGCTTCAGTCAGTCGCACTATCACCATTTTTATAAAACGCTCTCACAGCTACTGGACGTTCCGCACCAATCCAACGATCCATGATTAGTAAATGGCAATGTGTTCACAACAATTGTGCGACGTTACGAACAACTACCGGCTGTACAGTGCGGACAACTGTAACGTTCAAAATTTCCCGTTCCCCTGCGCCATCCTGTATAATCTGTTGACATCGACGTTAACTTTTATTTAATCGATTTATACTTTTACATTTATGTATTCGCTTAGTTTTTCTTTTTATATCTTCTGTATTTGAGATTTTACGTGTTGAAAATTAAATATTACTATTAGGTGAATATTTTGTGAGCCTTTTCCCAATGTTGAATTGTTAAACATTACAGATGCTGTCCAACCTACTTTAATTGGAATGACATTGACTACTAATCCACCATTTAGAACGATATCCATTGTACGAAACAAGTGTTTTTTGATAATTCAAAGGTAGCTTTGTCGTAATGAATATTTACTTCAATCAGACTAGTTAATCGATTCTGCTGGAAGAAGCTATTACTACATTCATTGCTACTACACTGGGATCTTTCCGACTGCGCTTTATATTACGTTCTAACCTATCAAAGTCTCATTAAAGCTTATATTTTACCGTGAGTGTTCATTTATTATTAGTTCTAAATGTTTTGCTCTTCAACATCTACAAGAGAACTAAGAGAACGTTTTTAAAATTTCAAATACTAGCAGCTGTATTACTTTGCAGCTCCCTTTCTCTCGTGTTCGCTGCCAAATTACAATTTCACACAGAACAAGCGCACGCGAACGAAATTTGTATAGAAGAATGTTTGGACAAAGGAGGTTAGAATTAATACGGGCATCCAGTTTTATTAAAGGAAAGATTTATTATCTGATATACTTCCATGCTACGAAGAAAAGATAACACATAAACCGTGTTGCCTCATATGTTATACCTCCAAGACGGCGCTCTTTTCTGAGCTAGATTAGCAACGTAACAAATTCTATATATCTGTGTATCACGATCAAAACTGGTAGTTATTTTTTTTAGTAGTGTAAACTTTTAGTAAAAAGTGAAATTTCATTTCTATTACGTGACATAGAATTCTCAAATAAATAATCAAAGTAATCCATGGTTGACATTTTCTCTGTATTATTCTCTGGTGAATGTGACACAGATTTGTTTCTAGCCAAAAATTCGCGAACAGTCGTAAATGGTGGTGCGTTACCATGCAACAGAAACTACTTCACCAGTGACATTGTGAATTACTGATGTAGAATACCTTTATAGTCGTAAAAAAAATCAACATTGTCTTCTTTGGTGACTTCTGGAGACGCAATTTTACCAACTTGGGAAGCCTGGGAACTTCTACGTAGCACTACGTAGACATTTTGTTTGAGGATCGTTACAATAGATTCCGAAAATGTGCGATTTCATCTGGGTGTTTTAATAAGACCCTTGCAATGTTCAACGCCAACAATCTGTTGGTCCTCAGTTAAAGCGTGAAGACCAAATCGAGCACAGACATTCCGTTTGTTCAAATCTTTCTTCAATATTTCGTGAATGTCTTTGGTCGTATTTAATTCATCCGCTTCATCCATCTCACGGTCGAATTTGCATCGTATGCGACAATCTAACACACTTTTTCGGCCAGCTCCTCGCGATGTTTGTCTATTGGAAGCCCTGGACTTGGGTCGTTTGCTAAAGCATCACGACCATCTTGAAATCGCTTATACCACACGAAGACACGCATACGGGATAAACATTATTGCAAAACAATATTCAGCAATGGTTACGTATGGTAACCATTGCCTATAATTCAATAACGTTGGTAATCTATTTTATTCCAATACTTTAATTGAGAAACATGAAGACTCCTAAGAACGTCTAATTATAATAAGTATACAGTCATTGCAATCGTGAAACCTGAAGACGTTTTAAATTTAAAATTGCAGAATTCTAATTCAATATTTTCTCTCGATCCGTTTTTAATAAATACACGCCAAAGCCAAATTTCACTTCTCAAATCGCAATAATCGCTCTAACCTCTCTTAAACGCAAATAAAATGTCGATCTTACAACCGACAGCGCGAACTTTTTCTAATTCTCCTTCGTAGTTCCCCGAATATTTGTACTGAATAGATTATGAGCGCATAATTTTCTCTTTGCAGTTGCCCCGGATATTCTCGACTACGCGACCAGCACCGATATGATAGTGCGCGAAGGCTCTAATGTCAATTTGAAGTGTGTGGCGCGGGGATCTCCCGAGCCTTCGATCACTTGGAAGAGGGAAGGAGGAGATCTAATACGATTGCCAACTGGAGAGGAAGGTAAACAGTGAGGAATTTACCGTGCTGTCGTAATATGTTTGATGTGTTATTTGTACGCCGTAATAATGGGAATACCTAATACGAACGTTTACGTTTGCCTTGTGTCTACCGTGTTCTATTCCGATCCATTCAACTATTATCTATCTGCAAGTGCATACCTGTAATCAAACAGAGTGGATATAAGATATGTCGATATATTCTTTATTAACTACAGATTGAAATTTTATTTACAATTATACTAGTATAGATTACGCATGTTCTGCATTTTATGCTGAAATCTATAAAAATTTAGATATGTTTGTCCCCGTAAAAACCAGTGCGCATACTAATTATCCACAGTGGTTGACGCGTGATCACATTAATAACATCAAACTCAAAAATCATTATCGATTGATCTATAAAAGAACAGGATCCTTAAGCGATTTAAATGCTTTCAAAGATATGAGAAGGATGCTGAAGACAGATTCTAGGCGGTTATATAAGAATTTTATTCAGAGGGCTGAATTCTCCATTTCTACCGATCCTAGACATTTTTGGCAGTTTGTGCTATCTCGGAGGGATGGGGGAGGTACTCCTAAAACTATGAAGGACGACTACGGCAATACGTATAACGATCCACCTTCCATAGTGAGCGCCTTGCGGGAGTTTTTCCAATCGGTGTACCTTCCTTCATTAGCTCCGACGCCTGTTGCTCCAATTGCTCCGTGCGCTACTATGGTTGACCTAGGTTCTGTAACTGAGATGGATGTGGTGTATGCTATGAAATCCTTAAAGGATAATTGCACGGCGGGTAGTGATGACATTCCGGCCTTTTTTGTTAGGGATTGTGCAAATATATTTGCTTCTCCTCTTTGCTACTTGTTCAGTCTTGCTCTCAAAACATCCACCTTCCCGTCTGTGTGGAAGATTGCCAAATTGGTGCCTGTTTTTAAAAATGGTGAGAAGTGTGTTATTTCCAACTATCGTCCCATAGCGTTATTAAATAATTTTGCTAAAGTTTTTGAGAAATGTTTGTACAAGTATATTTATGCTCAAGTTAGACCCTGGATTTCAAATGACCAACACGGTTTCGTTGATCAACGATCTACGGTAACTAATCTTGTTACAATTACACAATACCTATCTGATAGTATTGATGTTGGGAGACAGGTAGATGTTGTATATACTGACCTAACAAAAGCGTTTGATTGAATCGACCACACCGTGCTTATTAATAAATCGGACAATATTGGATTTTCGTCTTCTCTTTTGTCTTTATTCCAATCGTATCTTCTTGATAGAAAGCAATTTGTGACATACGTGGGATTTGAGTCTGATTACTTCACGCCGAGCTCTGGAGTTCCTCAGGCGAGTAACTTGGATCCACTTCTGTTCCTCATATATATAAATGATTTGTGCTATCAACTGAACTGTCCAAAGTTGTTATACGCAGATGACTTGAAGTTGTATACAACAATTAATAATTCCCAGGATTGCAATTATTTGCAAAGCCAACTCGATATATTCCACACGTGGTGTGTCAACAACAAACTAACAGTTAATGTAAACAAATGCAAAATTGTCACCTACACTCGTAAGACGACTCCAATTATATTTACCTATCACTTGGCTGGATCTTCTTTACCTAGAGAGACCTCTATAAGAGACTTGGGCGTCGTCTTTGACTCAAGACTGACCTTTATGGAGCATATATCCAGTATTTGTGCATCAGTGTTGAGTATGTTAGGATTCATTATACGTGTTACACGACTATTTGCTTCTATAACAACCATTCTTCCTTTTTATTTCGCTTTTGTTCGGTCTCGACTGGAGTATGCGTCGTTGGTCTGGTCACCTATCTACATCTATTAGATACATCTTCTAGAGCAGATTCAGAGAAGGTATTTGAAGTTCTTGTACTTTAAAAAGCTAGAGGCATTTAATATTGATTCATTAGAACTACGTCGGAAACAGGCTGAGTATAGATTCCTATTTACTTTACTTCATAATGGTCTTGATATCCCTGAGTTGTTGAGTAAAATCAAGTTCATTGTACCACGTTCAGGATCTAGGCAAACAAATACATTTTACTTTCGCACCTAGAACAAACATCGCCATCAGATCCCCAATACATAGATTGTGTAGCAACTTCAACTCTGTGGAGTTTGCCGAGTTGGATATACATATATGCACTTTACCGTCCCTTTTGACGGTGTGTAGACCGCGGATGCGTTACACTTAGTTGAATACTTTTTCCGTTCTCTCTTTTTTTCCTAACCACTGGTAAACTACTTTTTTTTTAATTTAAATTAAAGCAACTAGTAACTAAGTTTTGTAATCTGACATACTTTAATTTTATGTTATTTATAATATTTGCATGTGTGCATTATTTAACATTGCCTTGTAATTGGATATTTGTATCTGTTGGGTGTTAAATATTATTATTATTATTATTATTATATCGAAAATAAATTTACTATTTCACGCCTTAGGTTACCAATAACGACACGCTATTGCTTGCATCTATTATTAAAAAAAATGGAAACGTATAGGATCTATGACTTTCTATGAAGAATTTTCCACAGTTCGGTCTTTACCTAAAGTTCAAATTGTGTATAATGAGTACTTAGCTCGCAGAGAAGTTAATATTCCACAGGATCGAAAGACAAAGTAAACACTTTGCTTCTAGAATTCCTGGATCATTTTTATTAAATAACGTTACCCTTGATTGGCCAACTGATATCGTGTGGGGTTTCCCGGATATATTTTCCGACGTCTTTAGTTCTTCCTCATCTTCGGCTCCTAACCCATTTATTAGAGGTTCAAATCCGAATACGTCTGACATTGGATGCGTTGCTGTTCAGTACAAACTCAGTCTTTGATCAGTTCTAATTTAGAAGATGATTATTCAGCTTTAGTCACTATAACAGAAACAGTTAAGTACACTTAGCAACGATATGTATGCGAGGGTGGACCCCTATGCTATACCTCTAACCCCCGTTACAGTAAAACAACAATGGCGTTATATTTCTTTTATTTTTCTACATATTCTCTCTCTACACCAATGCACTTGGTCGATCGGTGCTCCAATATCTCAATAGCCTCCTGGAAAGGTTTTTGTCCGACCTCTGCAAGTGCCCTTTCTATAGCTTGCGCCACTTCATAATTACTGGAAAATTTGGCCCACGTAAGATGTCTTTTAATTTGGGGAATAGGCTGTAATCACTAGTATAGTTGGTGTGTACCAGATATATGCTTGGAAGCATTATCCTGATTTAACAGCACACCTTTAATAGCGTCTCGCAATTAAGAAAGCAATTCTACGTAGTAGGCCCCTGTGATGCTCTGTCCCTTTTGGAAATAGTCTGTCAAGATGATTCCTTGAGCACCCCAGAACACAGATGGCTTCCAGCAAACGGAACGACCTTAAATTTGCGTGGAGGACGAGAACCCTGATGTTTTTTTTAATTTTGAACTACATCCAACGCATTAAGTCAGTACTAGACACCCTTTTTGTGGCTTTTTCAATTGACAATTTGATAATCAACTGGGAAAAGTCGGTAACACGGTTGACAATGGGAGCCCACGTGCTCTCGAAACGCTGCGTTCCGCATAATTAATTAATTTGTGTGAGTAGAGTTTACTGCTATACCTGTGAATGGGAAAAGGAACTGAAAATTTTTCGAACACTTCTTCTAATGATCTTCGTTTAGATCATGAATATTATCAGCTAGAAGTTCCTTCAAATCTGACATTAGAAGTATGACTGATGTCAGACACCTTTGCTAACTTCTTTAACCTTTAAATACGCTGATTTACGTACGAGGGCGGTTTCATATGCCCCAGACCTCACCTACTTCTAATTGATTGTTTGATTAATGTTCTTGGCATTCAGATAACTGACACTTGTAGATCATGCCTAACCCTTTTGTGGGAACATATCCCAATTCTCAGTATATCTCAACCATACCTGCGATTTAGAATGTTTTAAAGTGCTCTTTAAGTGGCGCTAAAATGAAACATTTGTACCTTTGTACAGCACTCTGTTGGAGCAGACTCTATTACACCACGAATGTGTATTATAACGCTGGCGCCCCATTTTTGCACTTTTTCCGCATTTATCAAATTTCGCCGTTCCAAATTTTTTCGCAATTGCCTCTGAAAGCGGCGGAATTGGTATCTCTAAATTTATCATCCCGCTTAATTAAGTTATCTCGCGATTCGGACTATTTCCTTTTTTTTTTTTTTCGTAATTTCCCCTCGTTTTTATCGTCCGTTTCGCCCGCTACACATAATTCATAAGTTTTCCGATACTAAGCAGAAATCGCGTATCGATGCATTGGCTTTTTATTAATTCCCCCCGCCTTCTTTTTTCGACCGTCGTTGGTTGCGTTTTGTTTCGAGCGAGGACGACGAAAATAGCGCCCCGTTTGCTCGTAAAAAAATCCGCATAAAATTATTTATAGGAAGTTATTATAATCACGCAACGCTAGATTAAGCTGGCGAGGGCGTGCATTATTAAATCGGCCGTATATACGAAATGCCTTCTCGTATCGACTTTTCTTGTGATTTAAATATTCGGATGTCGCGTCAACAACGATAGGACATCGACGTAAATAAACTAAGTAAATAAATATCTGAAATATATTCCCACCTCTTTATTAAAGCGCTTACCCACCTTGACATTGACATTAAATATGCAGCCTACGTTCCTTGAAATATGTATACAGGCTGTCTTACAAGAAAGGGTTTTCGGATATCAAATTCAGATGAAGAATGAAACTTGGTAGGGGAGGAATTTTTTTGTTTGTGCGGAAATGCACTCTGAGGAGGTGAAACACGCTTTCGAAATTTCATAGATTTTCACTTTTCTTGATTTAATCCTTGAATGGAAACAGATAGAACACAAATTTAAATAAAACTATTGTACCTCATCGAAAGGTCTTTCAGGATATGTGAATGTGGTAACACATGGGCTGAAAAGTTCCGGGCTTAACACATAGATGACGCTAGTTTTATTGCAGTCACCCTTCTCTCAGTTAGTACTAACCTTCAAAAGACAACTTTTAAAATTTCATGATATTCTATTCATTAGCTTGTGAATTATTGTGTTAAGAGTCACGCTACTTTTGTTATTTTTAAAACAATGGATCAAAAACAATTTCGTGTTTTAATTTTACACTGCTTCTTGATGGGAAAAAATACAGTTCAAGCTAAGCAATGGCTTGAAAAGTGTTATGGGGACTCCGCACCATCAGAGACAAAAATAAAACGTTAACTTGCCGACTTCAAACGTGGTCGTACAGACACCGATGATGCAGAACGCAGTGGACGTCCAAATGAGGCGGTAACACCAGAAAACTTCAAAAAAATCCACAAAATCGTTTTGAATGATCGAAAAGTGAAGTTGCGTGAATTAGCTGACATCGTAAAGATATCAAAAGAACGTATTGGCTTTATATTGCATGAGCATTTGACTATGAGAAAGCTCTGTTCAAAGTGGGTTGCTCGCTGTTGACCAAAAAGAAAAACGTGTTGATGATTCTGAGCGGTGTTTGGCCATGTTTAAACGTAACCAACCGGAATTTTTGCGTCGATATGTGACAATGGATGAAACATGGATCCATCACTTCACTCCGGAATCAAAACGATCGTCATCTGAGTGGACAGCAACTGGTGAGCCTCGTCCAAAGCGCTCGAAAGCACAACAATCAGCTGCAAAGGTTATGGCCTCGGTATTTTGGGATGTGCGTGGTGTAATATTCATCGACTATCTTGAGAAAGGAAATACCATCAACAGTGAATATTATATAGCGTTATTGGAGCGTGTCAAGGCCGAATTTGCAAATAAACGACCGCATATGGCAAAGAAAAGATGTTGTTTCATCAAGACAACGCACCGTGTCACAAGTCAATCAAAACAATGGCAAAACTACATGAATTGAACTTCGAATTGCTCCAACATCCACCGTATTCGCCAGAGCTGGCTCCCAGCGACGACTGGCTGTTCGCAGACCTCAAAGAAATGCTCGCCGGTAATAAATTTCGCACGAATGAAGAGGTTATCGCTGAAACTGAGGCCTATTTTGAGGCAAAAGATAAATCGTTCTACAAAAGTGGTATTGAAATGTTAGAGCGGCGCTGGAATGATTGCGTTGCTCTTGATGGAGATTACGTTGATGAATAAAGCTAATTTTGAACCAAAAAACCGTGTTTTCTTTGTTAGGCCCGAGACTTTTCAGCCTATGTGTTATATACAGGATATTGCATTTAAGAGCCACCTTTTATGTTAGAGCTGATCATAGTAATAAGGAAAATAAATTAACGCAAGTTGTTAATCTTTAAGATCCCTTATTGATTTTAAAGCATTTACAATTATACAGGGTCTTCCAAAGGTATAGGGCAAGTCATTAAAATTTGCAATAACGTTCATAATTTTCATATATAAATTTTTGTAATAATATATCTATTTCGGAAATGCAAAAAAGCGTATACTTTAATTATTAAGTGCTAAAATATCTTGGGGTGGTTATTGCCATCGGGCATTGGTGTCGAGGCAACAATCTGTACTCGCGGGATTAAATGCTTCACCTTAGTGCCTGGATATATAATATACTATTCTACCAATTTATATATAGACTAGAGGTTCCAATATTAAGTAACACAGAGAATTGATGAATTTACATGCCTAGTTGATTTTCTCTATAAATGCTTAGGATTTATGGACCAAGGCTTTACACTCACTCTTAACAATGAATACAATACGTTTGTTTGCATATTTACTGCATATACAAGTAGACATTAATTAATAACTTATTATGATGGCATGGATCAAGTTACCAGCAACTTATGTTAGCCGATTTAGATAATTGTTTATTATTAAATATACTGATTATAATATGTGTAGTGTTATTATTCTACTTCCTCTGTAGATAAGGTGTGTTGATCGAGCCTCTAATGATCGTTAGGTAATGCGCGGGATTAGGTCTGACAGATCGCATTTCTTCGAGGTATACCGTTTTATTATTCCTTGAGATCATGCCAGAGGTACCTTCTTTTTGTCGCCTTAAAATACGAGGGGAGGTCCAGAAGTTCGTGGAATGGGGATGGAGTGGGGATAGGGGCGCTCGCTAGGTGTCGTTCTGATTGGCGACTTATCATTGGTATATAAGTTAAGTTGCAGCCCTATAGCGTCAGTCGTTTACGAATAGTTGCCTGCTAAACAAGTTAATCCGGAAGAAAACTGAAACTATGGAGGAAATTGAACACCGTGCTGTGATAAACTTCCTTACAAAGCAAGGAAAGAACGCTCAAAGCATATTGCATGAAATGGAAACCGTTTATAGGGAACAGTGCCCTAGTACATCAAAGATTTATAAGTGGCATGGTCTTATCAAACATGGTCGGGAGTCGATTGACGACGACCCCCGCTCAGAACGGCCAGTTGAGGCCACCACATCAGACATCGTCGAAAAAGTGCAAAAATTTCTACTGCAAGATGCCCGTTTGAAGAAAAAACAATTATCTACATTAGTTGGAGTATCAGATACCACCATTTTACGTATCCTACATGACCACCTGGGCAGTGCAAGATGGGTACCGAGAATGCTCACGCCGCTGCAGAAACAGCGTCTGTGCGTCCAAACAATTTTTGGAGCTGTGTGGAGACAAACCCAAGATTTTGGAACGGATTGTTACCGGAGATGAAACATGAATTCATCACTTTGAGCCTGAGTCCAAACAGGAGTCCAAACAATGGCATAAAAAGGGGACACAACCGCCAAAGAAATTCAAAGTGCCAGAATCGGCTGAAAAGTTGATGGCTACTGTTTTTTGGGATTGTGACGGGATATTATTGATTGATTACAAAGAAAAAGTAGGAGCATAACCGGAAAATATTACGCAGCTATATTAGAAAAACTAAAGGAGGCCATCAAGGAAAAACGTCGTGGAAAATTGACCAAGGGTGTGTTGCTCTTGCAAGACAATGCGTCGGTTCACAAGAGCAAAGTTGAAATGGCTGCTCTGCACAAGCATGGCTTTCAATCAATAGTCCATCCACCCTACAGTCCAGACCTGGCACCTAGTGATTTTTATTTGTTCCCCAATTTAAAAAGAGACTTACGTGGAAGAAAGTTTTCCGACGACAATGAGGTAAAGGAGGCAACTTTGGCCCATTTTGAGGCGAAAGATAAAAAATATTTTTATGATGGTTTAGAAAAATTAATTCATAGATCTAATAAATGTATTGTGCTTAAGGGTGATTATATTGAAAAGGAAAAATAGATTTATAGTTTTATTTTATTTAAAATCCTTTCATTCCACGAACTTCTGGACCTCCTCTCGTACATAAATAGCGACAATAAAGTGGTTGCGTTCTTTCGAACCGTTGATTTTTCATATTTCTTTGCGGAAACTTGATCATAAAAAATGCAATTTCTGCTTCTGTTTGTAATTGCTGTTTACTTATTTCTAAAGAGTTTACACCCTATGAATACGACTAGTGTAATAATAAAAGGCCCAATGCAAAGAAATTATTTTTCTTACCAGACGCTTATTTTTATTGTCCTAATCATTTTCACTATAAATAATTGTAGTTTCCAGCGACTGGGGAGCAACAATATGTTAATACTTCAGCAGTCTTGTTAGTTTAGTTGATGTCATGAGTCAAGATGTTAACATGAAACGTAATATACGCCAGCTAGTATTAATTTAGAAGCTAATACATGAAGGCATCACCAGTTCGTTTGAATACCTTCTCCGTTAGTCCCGCTAGATATCTGCTACTGACCGGTTACACAAAACTAATACACAAACGACCCATCGTTACGGGGATTAGTAGTTAATTGATCGCTAGAGCGACGTAATGCAATTCTGAACTTGCATCTTGCTCATCAAGGCATTCGGTTCGCTTGCGAGATAAATTATCGATTATACGGAGCGGTTCGGCTATTAGCTTTCGGTCTGCTTGTATACACCCGCATACTCACAATGTTGCGGTATAAAGAACGCTTGTATGGGTAATCGATTAGACCGTTGCCCGATTACACGATGACCGAAAATAATCGTTGCACTCGAGTTAAATGAACGGGAAGAACTGGGGTGAAAGTAGCCGTCTGACAATCGACATTTATAGCTAACAGCAGCGGTTACGGCTACGTGGACGGTACATGGAGGGAAAAACGGCGTTATCTGTATAGATCTCCGGCTATACGTGCACGGGGTAGGTTCGTAAATTTTTTGACCTCGATAAGTTCGAAACTTCCTGGTTGTGGTTGACGTATCACCTTACAGTACCGGGTAGTAGACGTATCTATTCATGTAATGATGTAAGAAATACCTGGAATTAATAGTGTACCGGATACATTATAAACAGTTAACATGCCCTTTGGTAAGACAAATACCAAGAGAAGCCTCATACAAGCGCATTACCTCGAATGAAACCAATATACTGCAGTGAATTTTTCTCTCAGGGTTTGAAAATGTTATGTGTGAGTTCTTTGATAAGAGATATTGCTGTTTGAAATAGAATTTAGAAGACGTTAATGAAATTAAATGAACTGAATAAAAAGTAGATTAGATTGAAATAAAGAAATTAACCATATATTTATTGACAAATTTAGAATACATGAGGGGAGGTCCAGAAGTTCGTGGAATGGAGACGATGGAGTGGGGTTTGGGGCGCTCGCTAGGTGTCATTCTGATTGGCGACTCATCATTAGTATATAAGTTAAGTTGCAGCCCTATAGCGTCAGTCGTTTACGAATAGTTGCGTGCTAAACAAGTCAACTCGGAAGAAAACTGAAACTATGGAGGAAATTGAACACGTGCTGCGATAAAGTTCCTTACAAAGCAAGAAAAGAGCGCCCGAACCATATTGAATGAAATGGAAACCGTTTATGGGGAACAGTGCTCTAGTAAGTCAATGATTTATAAGTGGCATGGTCTTTTCAAACATGGTCGGGAGTCGATTGCAGACGACCCCCGCTCAGGACGGCCAGTTGAGGCCACCACATCAGACATCGTCGAGAAAGTGCAAAAATTTCTACTGCAAGATGCCTGTTTGAAGAAAAAACAATTATCTGCATTAGTTGGAGTATCAGATACCACCATTTTGCGTATCCTACATGACCATCTGGGTATGACAAAAGTCAGTGCAAGATGGGTACCGAGAATGCTCACGCCGCTGCGGAAACAGCAGCGCGTCTGTGCGTCCAAACAATTTTTGGAGCTGTGTGGAGACAAAACTGCACAGATTTTGGAACGGATTGTTACCGGAGATGAAACATGGGTCCATCACTTTGAGCCTGAGTCCCGACAGGAGTCCATGCAATGGCATAAAGAGGGGACACCACCGCCAAAGAAATTCAAAGTGTCAGAATCGGCTGGCAAGTTGATGGCTACTGTTTATAGGGATTGTGAAGGGATATTATTGATTGATTACAAAGAAAAATGTAGGAGCATAACCGGAGAATATTACGCAGCGATATTAGAGAAATGAAAGGAGGCCATCAAGGAAAACGTCGAGGAAGATTGACCAAGGGTGTGTTGCTCTTGCAAGACAATGCGCCGGTTCACAAGAGCAAAGTTGCAATGGTTGCTCTGCACAAGCACGGCTTTCAATCAATAGTCCATCCACCCTACAGTCCAGACCTGGCACCTAGTGATTTTTATTTGTTACGCAATTTAAAAAAAGACTTACGTAGAATAAAGTTTTCCGACGACGCCGAGATAGAGGAGGCAATTTTGGCCCATTTTGAGGCGAAAGATAAAAAATATTTTTATGATGGTTTAGAAAAATTAATTCGTAGATCTAATAAATGTATTGTGCTTAAGGGTGATTATATTGAAAAGGAAAAATAGATTTATTGTTTTATTTTATTTAAAACCCTTTCATTCCACGAACTTCTGGACCTCCCCTCGTAAATAGAGTAAAGTAAAGAGAGAAAATCTGTGAATTTTCGAAATGGTGTTTCACCCTCTCACAGTGAACTTCAGCACAAACAAAAAATTTACTTACCTAGCAAGATCAGAATTTGACACCCGAATACCTTTCCTTGTAAGGAGTCCAGAATATAGAGGAACATATTAGATAATATATTACTGCGTATACTATAACCTTTGTTGCATTATATATTTAATTCTCTTATAGAGAATCTTCGTATATTTTCTTACTTTTTATTACTCATATTATATTTATAGAGGGAGCTGTAGTTGCAATCCTTAATAAAAAAAACCTAGTAGCGCTAATGACGATTATTTTTAGTCTACGCAAGGCACGCACAATTAAATTTAGGTCTGGTAATAACGACTTGACAATTAACATTTACATTAACTCTCAGCCTACGATAGATTCTATAGCAGTTAGCAGCGGTCTTTTAAAAGTATTGCCGCTATTCGCTAGTACAAACACTATTCCCAAACACGTGAAATATATAATTTGCGAGTATAAGCTTCGAGTACGTCAATTATAGCTCG
Source organism: Trypoxylus dichotomus (assembly GCA_023509865.1). NCBI lineage: Eukaryota > Metazoa > Arthropoda > Insecta > Coleoptera > Scarabaeidae > Trypoxylus > Trypoxylus dichotomus. The sequence continues at coordinate 47,314,590 of CM042081.1, forward strand.
CCGTTGGTATTTTCGTTGTCCCACTGAAGCGACTAGCGGTATTCAAACGGGGGTGTTGATAGTATCGCTAGTTGGTACCGAATTACAACCACATACCGGGTAAATGAGCAGCTTTCGTCGAAAGTCAACAAAAAAGCGTGTGATCGAAAACGCGAATTGTTGAGCTTTGTTTGACGTGCGGTTGTGCTGTTTGAATACCCGCTGATTTGTTTGTTTCATTTGCAGTGGCGAGCGTAAATGGATCTACTTTGAACATCAGCAGGGTGAACAGGCGCCAAATGGGACCATATTTATGTATTGCATCGAACGGTGTCCCGCCATCGGTCAGCAAACGAATCATGCTAATTATACATTGTAAGTAGAATTACAAGCATTCTAATTTAATAATCTTAAGACACAAGAAAGTTTAAAATGTTATAGCTAGGTCAAAATCCATCATGTTTGCCTATGAAGGAGTTATAATCAACTTTATCAAATGCTTTTACAAATATTAATATATTCGATTTTGTAGATCTCCTCCAAAGATCTAATCAACGTCTGTTAAACAGAAAATGTCTTATGCAAACATAGAGTTTGCTACATATAATTCTTACGACTGCTGGTAAAATTTATATGAAACTATAGATTAGATTAATTAAGAGTTATATTGCACTACGACCCTTTAATCTATTGTGCCTCCTTATATGAGAAGAGAAGGTATTTACGCTTCGTCTTTGCCGAGATGATTGATACGGATTTCTATGATAGCAGTGCAGTCAGATCTTAGGTGCTCCACCCCACGAAACCTATTCTGTTTCAGACCTATCCTGGTCATGTCTTCCTCAAGACGAGAATGCCTTGTAGGAATACCTGTGAGAACACACAGTCTGTTTCTACTTAGTTCTAGCATAGTCTTTGCTCTTTGCTTATTGAAGTTTTCGAGGAATACTCTGAGAGAAATGCTCTGAGCTTCTCCTTCCGTCTTTGGGTTCTTTTTTATAGGTGTTTATTCTTGTACCACATAACGGCTCCGGTCCCACAAACGAAGTTGTGATGGCCTCCTTTGGTAATAGGTTAGATTTCTCGTTGCCTCTGATTCCAGTGTGTTCTGGTACCAATCCTGCTTCTCTCTCTGGGTTATTTAGTTTTTCTATGCATTCCCAGACTAATTTGGAACTGAGGGTGTTACAGCTCAACGCCATTGTGGCTGCTTGACTATCGAATAAAATTGCAATGCTTTACCTTCGATGGTTCCGGTCGAGATATTGATGGTTCCCGGCCCGAATAACCCTGTACCTGTTCCTTTATCATTTTGGAACCATTCGTATACCATTTAATGGTGTTTGTCTTCAGGAAGTAGGTATAAGACTGTAACCGGTCGTTATCTTTTGCATCTCCAGATCGGCACAACGTTGGAAAGTTTCCACTAACCAGGAATGATATAATTCTTAATACATAATCCAGGGATCCCAAACTTCTTATCTCGACATCTTTTTCAAAATATGTCGACAGTGTCATAAATCAGACACAAAAATGGAAACAACTCTTAAGATAAACCTGATAATATGAAGTTGCACCATAAAAAATATCAAACTAAAATATGAAAATACAAAAAAAATGTTGAAAACTTTCAACGAGAAATAAGCTAATGTGACGAATGAGCTTACTGATCAACTTCCACTTTTTCAAAATGCTGCGCGACATTTGCTTTTTAATATATAAGGACCCTTCCAGCTTTTAAACTCAGAGTTGGATATTCATTCATCATCCATGGCATCCGAAATTCCACCAAATTTTGTTTTCGGGCTGTTGTCGCAAGAGAGTTCAATTAGACCCTCACCTTTTTGCGAAGTGAATTCTAGTGGAGCTTGAGCAGAGAAAGATTCTTGGATTCACGCAAATTTTTCAACATTGCCTTAGTTAAAGTATTTTCAGTCAGTGAGTTTTAAGAAATGTTAAGAAGGCCACGTATTTGTGCAAATCACCGGAGCAATAGCTTAGTGATTTTCCTTATTCACAATAACAGTTCTTCCTTAAACGCCGCAACCTTCTCCAAAAGTTTCAAGATGTCATGCAGAGACAGATTGAAGGCATTCAGCTTGTCAAATATATCGCACAATTACACTAGTTTTGAGCAAAGTACTCAGAGCTTTTATGTTCTTCTATTAGAAAAGTGAAAGCTCAAGTATTTAACGTGAGAGCTTTCCACATTGCATATATACTCAAGCACTTTTCCTAATCTAAATCGTTTTCGGTTACAAACGGATTCTAAATAATCCTTTGTCTCACCAATGTTCTTATTAAACGATGGGGACATCGGTATTCTTCCGTAGTCTCCCATAATTTACATCTGTTTACATTATTGAAAGCTCTCTCGAAGTCTACAAACCATATCTGCGTTTATCTATTGTATTCTCTATGCTTTTCTACAATTTGTTGTAGAGTAAATATTCCATCTGTGGTTGATCTGTCTTTTCTAAGCCCCCTTTGTTCCTCTTCTATTAGTTCTTCTGCTATGATTTTCAAGCTGTTGCTTAATATTCTGGCGCAAATTTTATAAGTGGTCAAATGACGATTGCAAGGACTGTGTGGATGTACAATTCACAGGTATAGCAGTAAACTCCACTCACACAAATAAATTAATTATGCGGAACGCAGCGTTTTGAGAGCACGTGGGCTCCCATTGTCAACCGTGTTACCGACTGTCGGTAACACGGTTAATTTATTTGTGTGAGTGGAGTTTACTGCTATACCTGTGAATTTATAAGTGGTGTTTAATAAGCTGATTCTTCGACACTTCTGACGGCCCTTCCTATCGCCATCTTTGAACAAGGAGACTACTTTCGCCCTTACTCTTAGGGATCATATTGCTTTTCCAACATTTATTAAAATACATGCAGAAATCTTAGGTGTAGTGTAAGTCATACTACTCTACTCCTTACATTGTTGTTTCGTTAATATTTTGCTTATACCAGAGCTTAACGCCTTAACCTTTATACCTTCGATTGTACCTGCTTCCTGATAGATTGCACATCAATGTAGCCTCATACAGACGAAAACATTACATTTAGTATGGTACGATTATTATTTATCACAAAACTCTATCCTCTTATTTGCGTCATCTGCTGTCAGTTTGTGAGTTAACTAGATCTTACGAGTACATACTCTTTCACTTATTAGAATTTAATAAAAACTTTTACCGTATAATTATAACCTGAACTCTTTCCTTAAGAGACAGATATTATTGATTTGGAATGACACTGCTCGAGAAACCGTGACGTTCAAATAAGGAAACTGATTATTTCTAGAGTGCAATTATTTTCTTCGTTGTAAATATTTAATATCCAGTCGCCTTTCCAATGCACTCTAAAACTCACGAACCTATAGATTACCTAACAAAGGATATGTATTATAAATCGTTATTGGATATTTCGCAAGGCAAGCTTTCAAAGCAACTATTTACTCAGTAACGTCATTTGATAAATTCATGCGGTCTTTTAGATTTCACCGCAACGTCGAGACGTCAATTATTTATATCTTGAGCTATTCAGACTCATTTAATTGTGGAAGATATTGTCAGCAGAGAATGGCGACTTTATGAGATTAACAGTTAATCTTACCTAATGAACCATTTAAATACTTTGCCTTTATTTCCACTAGCGAACTGTATTTTTTCAATTGTGTCCTTTTTTGCAGTTCCTCCGATGATTTGGATCCAGAACCAGATGGTCGGTGCATACGAAGGACAACAAGTCGTCCTCGAGTGCCACTCCGAAGCTTTTCCAAAGCCGATTAACTACTGGACCACTGACACGGGCGAGATAGTTCCGGAAAGTACGTTAGTTTTGTGTAGTTTTATTTGAATCCATCTTATGACTATGTATGACTCTCGTATTGAAGTATAGATAGAATAAAATTCGATTATGGATTTCTTTGTTATAATAATCTGTCAAATACATGCACTGCGTATTGAAATTGTAATTAGTGAGCGTTGTATAATACAGCTGACACGGCCAACAGATGCAGTAGCAACAATAGTTGAGTGCGCTTACATTAGGGCAATTCACTCATGTGAAGCCTGCTATGATGCGATATAGTTATTATATTTGTTGTTTCGTTACTTCAATGGCAATATTTTATAAATCAGTCTTTATGCAACTTCTTCCTCAACAGGCAAGTAAACGCATGAAGCTGACGCTTTTATATATTACCACCGAACTTTTTAGGTAGCTCGCTATATTGACAGAATTAAAAGGGAATTGCTAATAATCGATTTTAATAAAACTTAGCCAGTGAACCACAGTACTTAACTGGTACTCAATGGTGGTACCATCCGTTGCTGGTGAGCTGCACATTAAATGGATGAAATTTGGCTTTGAAAATCGTCCAAAATTTTGCTTTTGAATAAGCTTGTAACGGCTAAATATTTAAAAAAGCATCAACAGCGGACTTAACCTCATATTTTATGTTCAAAACTAAGTTTGTCAGGTATCTCCTAGTATTTCCAGTTATGTGCTCTTCCCACCTCCTACTTCATTGGATTGGAGATATTTAAGCCATCAATGACCGCGTGAGCTAGTCATTAATATTCAAATGGTTCGCAAATATAGTAGTCTAATCACCCCAAGGGGGTATCGCCGCTTCTAAAGCTTTCTAGATCTAAAAGAATTCGCTGGTTAGATCAATTATCTTCGGTTTATGTTTTCTCGCATATGTCTCTTCATTTGTTTCTATCTTTGGCCTTCTCCAACCATCTGTAAACACCAGTTCTGCCAATGTCCGCCTTCACCTCCTACACCCAGGTAGTTCTGGGTCGCCCATGTCTTTTTCTTCGTTCCGGTTGCTACGCCAGGATATTGTAGATTGTGGTTTTATTCGCAACTCTCCAAACATGCAGATAAACACGATGAAAGCAAACACAATGACAATAGCGGTAGAAGAAGAGACATCAGAATCGAAGGAACGATCTTAGAGCAAGTTAAAAGATACTGTTACTTAAGAATAATCATAGAAGACAATGGGAGAATACAGAAAGAAATAAATGAGAGAATGGGGAAATCCGAGAATTAAGCATTATATTATGCTTTAAAAAATGTATTTTTAGATAAAAAAGAAATACCAAAACAAATAAAGATAGAAGTTTATTAAAAAGTGGTTAGACCAACATTAACATGGTGCAGCGAGTCATGGACAAAATAGAATTAAAAGCAAAGTCACAGCCATGGAAATGAGAGTCTTTAGAAGAATAGAAGGAGTAACAAGAAGAGACAAAATCACTAGTAGTCTAGATCATAAAGGAGGGACAACTGGAATGGCTTGGACATATACACAGAATGGAAGAAGATCGAATAATAAAAAAGATTTTTGAAAGCAAAACAGAGGGCATAAAACGGAATATTTTATATGTAAACTGAAACACGTGGAGAGGACAAATGTATAGAATATTAGAAAGAGGAAGTATGGGATGGATTGAATCAAAGCAACTACCTCAGAACAAGAAGCTGTAGAATAATAGTAGTTCGATACTGTAAGGTGTAAAGATCATACGATTCAGAGAAAAAAAATATTTTGTTTACTGTTTAAGTAGTTTGTTTTGAATGGCTTTCCTAAATTCCCTTTCAAAATATCCACATTATTTGTTTTGTTTTTGCGGTATATATTCAAAAATTCCCCGGTAGGCCAGCGGAAAAATAACTAACAACAACCATTGAAAAGAGAAAGTCCTCATGATTCTTTGACTTCCAGTTCGAATTTAATAAGAGTACCTTTTAGATTAGCCAACCGCGTTAACGTGACTGTGATCTTCCAAGGCCTCCCTTTCTACTGAATAATATCGAAGAATGAATACCTTAATCTAGAAATATCAAAAGGCAGCGTAGACAACAAACGACGTAGCTTTCCGCTTTTGTCACGAACTCGAATCTCCTGGCAAATTCTTTTTCGCATTCAAGAGCATCCGACCGTCTTAATTTCGCAGATCCCTCCAACGTTCTTCGACATAATTGTTATGCGAATGGCGACGAAGAAGGTAGAATTTTAGCAGGTGGTTTTACTGATAAAAAATGATAAATAATTTGCTGTTTCGAAATTTCATTCTGCGTTGTTCTTTAAAAAAAAACGACAATTTTATTTACTGATGTTTGAAGGACTCTGCCATTCGATAGAAACAAAATATTTGTCTCGAGTAATGTAAATAATTATTACCCAGAGTGTTGGCTTAATATCAACAAACACGAATTAAAGTGACTATATCTTGGCATTTTCTTTGTATGCGATGTAGAAATCGAGTGTTTACGTTCGAGTATCAGAGCGCAATATTTTCAGAACAAATGCAAATAGTCCTACGTTTCACAGGTAACTTTGTTGTTTTATCGAAGGTAATTCGTTCTTTTGGCACGTTAGAGTAATTCATCTTTTTAATCTTTTTGAAATTCTATCCCAACGATACGTAGCCACTAAAATATCTAAACAAAGGGATAAAAGTACTTGAACCATTACAAAGAAACAATTATAATGAGGTTTTTAATTAAATACAAAATAATAATATTTATTTTCTGTTTAGATCTCATAAGCAGACACAAAAGAAGCCAATTCTTCGTTGAATGTACCTAACTGAAAGGTAGTAGAGATATGTTAAACGTATTTTTGCAAATATAGTAACAGCATTTAATAACACAACATGTAAACATTACCCTAATGATAATAAAATAAACTGTACAAGTGTGGTACCTACTGTGGCATTCAAATATTCATCCCTAGTATAAAAAGCATTTTCAGATAGATATCTTGAGCATGTTTTTCCTAAGCTTCTTATATTTGTAATAATAAAGATGTTCTTGAAATCTTTGATGTGGTATTTACGGGAATACGCGTTTAATTATTATGCCAGACATCGTTGAAAACAATTAGTAAAATTAAAATCTACTGTGGTATACATATTACGTCTAATATGACAAAGGAATTTCGAACGTCTAAGTGTTCATCAGAGTGAGGTCATTTTTCGTGTCTCAATTACAAATATGAAAAACGATCAAGTAAATTTCACGTCTTAGATATAGGATACACTAGGGTGATAGAATAAAATAGACACCTACTAATTAAAAAAAAAAGATTCTATTCTCGTTATATATACAAAATATTTTAAAATTTTTAAATTAGACTCATATTTTGTCGATCCACCGTTACTTGCGTGAAGTGCTGCGAGTCGTCGTGGCATAGAATTTATTAAATGATTAATGGTGTCTTCTGGAATATTTAACCACTCTTCTGTAACAGCTGCCACGAATTCTTCCTTATTGCTGGGTTTTCGGGGTCGTTTCGCCATATTTGTCTGGATTATGCGCCAAACATTCTCTATCGGATTCATGTCTGGTGATTGGCCTGGCCATGGTAAAATCCGAATCCCCTGTTCCCTTTTTCATGTGGTTGTTGTTCTTGCTTTGTGGCAGGGTGCTCCATCCTCCATAAAAGTGGCGTCTTCTTTAGATAAAATGGCGTTGTCGAATATCGGTAGTAGTCCTTCTGTTAATATTTGGATATATTTTGCCGCCTTTATATTTCCGCCGCAGATTACTAATTGCGATCTTCCACCATATCATATAGCGCCCCACACCATGATGGAATTTTTGCGTCGATATGCGACAATGGATGAAACATGGATCCATCATGGATCTCTTACGAAGTTACCCCACGAATTCGCATTGTACTAGCAACTTGCGAATACGGTTTCATTGACCACATGAACTATATGTCGGTTTATTCATACATATCTCCGACGAAATCTCGCAGTAAGTCTGCCATGCTGTACACAGGTCGTGCTCTATGATGTTATAGATTGCGTCTTGATAGTATAGTATTATGTGGTTCGAATCCCAACTTTGTCCCGACGAAGTTATTTCTATCGCTTTAGAAATGCGATTCTTTTAGTAATAACGCGTACATAAGCGGATAAATATAATAGTAGAAATAATTATATATCACAAATATGTTTCTGTAAATTATGCAATACATTAAGTCTTTAACAATATCTATTTTTATTACAGGTGATAAATATGAGCTAGTCACCTTGGAGAGTAACTACAAAATCATCATGAAGTTATTGATAAAATCCTTAACGCAGACGGACTTTGGAGCCTACAAATGCGTCTCTAAGAATTCCCTTGGAGATACGGATGCCAGCATACAACTTTATGGTATGTATAAATTATTTGTTTAAATAAACTTTACTTGTAAGGCTAAAATTTGAATACATAACAAATATATTTCTGATTACAATTCTTGTGCATAAATTGCCACCGTAACTACGCCAATATTATAGTAAATAAATCTTAGGTTATCCTATAAGTATTAGGTCAGCGGAGAAAAAATGTAAGTCTAAATCAGCACCACTGAGGTAAATTATATTTACCCAACCAGTATCAATTTTTGAGCGTCATTTGTTGTTGTATGGTATTGTCGTATTATTACTTTCGTAATATCTTCATTGTTACACGTGGGCTGAAAAGTCCCGGCTCTAACAAAGAAAACACTTTTTTTAGGTTCAAAATTAGCTTTATTCATCAACGTAATCTCCATCAAGAGCAACGCAATTATTCCAGCGCCGCTCTAACATTTCAATACCACTTTTGTAGAACAATTTATCTTTTCCTTCAAAATCGGCCTCAGTTTCAGCGATAACCTCTTCATTCGTGCGAAGTTTCTTACCGGCGAGCATTTTTTTGAGGTCTGCGAACAGCCAGTAGTCACTGGGAGCCAAATCTGGCGAATACGGTGGATGTGGGAGCAATTCGAAGTTCAATTCATGTAGTTTTGCCATTGTTTTGATTGACTTGTGACACGGTGCGTTGTCTTGATGAAACAAAATTTTTTTCTTTTCCATATACGGTCGTTTCTTTGCAATTTCGGCCTTCAAACGCTCCAATAACGCTATACAATATTCACTGTTGATAGTATTTCCTTTCTCAAGATAGTCGATGAATATTACACCACGCACATCCCAAAATTCCGAGGCCATAATCTTTCCAGCCGATTGTTGTGCTTTCGGGTGCTTTGGACGAGGTTCACCAGTTGCTGTCCACTCGGATGACGATCGTTTTGATTCCGGAGTGAAGTGATGGATCCATGTTTCATCCATTGTCACATATCGACGCAAAAATTCCGATTTGTTACGTTTATACACGGTCAAACACTGCTCAGAATCATCAACACGTTCTTGTTTTTGGTCAACAGTGAGCAAACGCGGCACCCGCTTTTAACAGAGCTTTCTCATAGTCAAATGCTCATGCAATATAAAGCCAATACGTTCTTTTGATATGTTTACAATGTCAGCTAACTCATGCAACTTCACTTTTCGATCATTCAAAACGATTTTGTGGATTTCTTTTTGATGTTTTCTGGTGTTACCGCCTCATTTGGACGTCCACTGCGTTCTGCATCATCGGTGTCTCTACGACCACGTTTGAAGTCAGCAAACCAACGTTTTATTGTTGTTTCTGATGGAGTGGAGTCCCCGTAACACTTTTCAAGCCATTGCTTCGCTTGAACGGTATTTTTTCCCATCGAGAAGCAGTGTAAAATTAAAACACGAAATTGTTTTTGATCCATTGTTTTGAAAATAACAAAAGTAGCGTGGCTCTTAGCACAATAACTCACAAACTAATGAATAGAATATCATGAAATTTTACCAGCTATCTTTTAAAGGTTATAACTAACTGAGAGAAAGATGACTGCAATAAAACTAGCGTCATCTATGTGTTAGGCCCGGGACTTTTCAGCCCATGTATTATATTACATGCAGTTACACTAAATTTTATATTTATAATATAATATTTTACTCTTTTTACATACCTAAATGACTATTTTCCAAGGCCAGCAAAAGAAAGATATTAAAAGAAAATATAAAAAAAGGAGAAAGAAAGATGAAGAATCTTAATCAATATATTAGTATTTATTCTAACTTAACATAATTTACTGAATACTAAAATCTACTACTAAGTGAGATTTTATGCCTTTTTGCATAACAAAAACGCAGCTTTTTATTAAAATTTCGACACACCCAGTATACTCACCAGACCTTTTTAAAGCTTCACACAGAGATTATGATTTTGTCTCGTATGTTAGTTAATATAATTTAAACGAAAGGGTTTATGTATATACACTAGATTTTGTAGGTTAAATAAATAAAATTCACGATTACTCCTGTCGTATGATTGATATTATTTACGATTGGTTATCATGTTTATCATCATTCTTCCTCAAGAAGAAAATTTATGGAGTTATAATTTGTTAGTTTTGTTTCCGAACTTTGTTCTCTCTAACTCTAGTCCATTCAAAAACTTAAGAATAATTCTTGATATTAATGAAATGATAAGTTTAATTGGCCTTAAGATGTTACACCTTCCTATTTAGAACGGTTCGAATGATTAATGCTTTATAAATTAATAAACTGAGGGAAAGAACTTGTTAGAATGCATTTTCTCTGTATGGCACTACTAGAATTTGGGGCTTTCTTCGAGAACTCAGTCGATTAACCTAGCTTTAACATAAATTGCACGTGGGTAGGTTTAAACGATATTGCATTAAGTTGCAACATACCCTGTATTTTAACCGCAGTGCATTGGTGGAAAATTTATGTCAGCGGCATTAAGGATACATGAAACACGTATTCGTGGTGCTTCACTTCGTTAGCGCTCATTTATTGTACCGTGTTTCTATTCCAAACTGGTATCGCCATAATTTACATCCCAATTTACCCTAGCATGGATAATGTAAACTAACTATGCACTAACCCAGCATCAATTGAAAGGTTACATGTAACAAGAACATGTATATGAATGTATACGAGGGATGTCTCTTAAGTTTTGCATAGCGAAAAGTAGTAGTTCTTAGTAGCCAGCCAAGCAACGTAACTAACGCGTGAAATTGTCTGAGGTAACGAAAATTGAGTGGCCGCCCGGTCATCAATTTTTTAAGTGAAGAAGGGCATACGTCTAATCACATAAAACACTGCCGCCGTTTCACAAGTTGCCTTCTGCGAATGCGGCCTTCAAGAATTGGAACATTCACCGTACAGTCCGCATATGTCTCCTTGTGATTTTTATTTGTTTTCTAATTTTAAAAAAGGCCTTAGGGGACGTCGCTTTAAGGATGATAGTGAGTTGCAAGCAGTTGTTATAGAACATTTTGACGGAAAAACTTGAGATTATTTTTACAAGGGTATCTAGTCATTAATTAATCGTTGTAATAAATATATAGTAGTTAGGGGGAGATTACATTAAAAAGTAAAGTGTCTTATAGTGTTCCAAGTTTCTTTTTTCTTTAACAGAGCGAGAATTTAACACATGGGCTGAAAAGTCCCGCGCCTAACAAAGAAAACACGGTTTCCTTGGTTCAAAATTAACTTTATTCATCAACGTAATCTCCATCAAGAGCAACGCAATCATTCCAGCGCCGCTCTAACATTTCAATACCACTTTTGTAGAACGATTTATCTTTTGCCTCAAAATAGGCCTCAGTTTCAGCGATAACCTCTTCATTCGTGCGAAATTTCTTACCGGCGAGCATTTTTTTAAGGTCTGCGGACAGCCAGTAGTCGCTGGGAGCCAAATCCGGCGAATACGGTGGATGTGGGAGCAATTCGAAGTTCAGTTCATGTAGTTTTGCCATTGTTTTGATTGACTTGTGACACGGTGCGTTGTCTTGATGAAACAAAATTTTTTTCTTTGCCATATGCGGTCGTTTCTTTGCAATTTCGGCCTTCAAACGCTCCTATAACGCTATATAATATTCACTGTTGATGGTATTTCCTTTCTCAAGATAGTCGATGAATATTACACAATGCACATCCCAAAATACCGAGGCCATAACCTTTCCAGCCGATTGTTGCGCTTTCGGGCGCTTTGGACGAGGTTCACCAGTTGCTGTCCGCTCAGATGACGATCGTTTTGATTCCGGACTGAAGTGATGGATCCATGTTTCATCCATTGTCACATATCGACGCAAAAATTCCGGTTTGTTACGTTTAAACATGGCCAAACACTGCTCAGAATCATCAACAGATTCTTGTTTTTGATCAACAGTGAGCAAACGCGGCACCCGCTTTTAACAGAGCTTTCTCATAGTCAAATGCTCATGCAATATCAAGCCAATACGTTCTTTTGAGATCTTTAGGATGTCAGCTAACTCACGCAACTTCACTTTTCGATCATTCAAAACGATTTTATGGATTATTTTGATGTTTTCTGATGTTACCGCCTCATTTGGACGTCCACTGCGTTCTGCATCATCGGTGTCTCTACGACCACGTTTGAAGTCGGCAAATTAACGTTTTATTGTTGTCTCTGATGGTGCGGAGTCCCCATAACACTTTTCAAGCCATTGCTTCGCTTGAACGGTATTTTTTCCCATCAAGAAACAGTGTAAAATTAAAACATGAAATTGTTTTTGATCCATTGTTTTGAAAATAACAAAAGTAGCGTGACTCTTAGCACAATAACTCACAAACTAATGAATAGAATATCATGAATTTTAACAGCTGTCTTTTGAAGGTTAGTACTAACTGAGAGAAAGGTGACTGCAATAAAACTAGCGTCATCTATGTGTTAGGCCCGGGACTTGTCAGCCCATGTGTTATGACGTCTGCCTCGTATGCAATTTTTAAAAGTTCCTAAATCAAATACGTTTTAATCTACTTGCGGAAAGGCAATACTGTGAACACCTCCTGTCAGTGAGCTCGCTTGTCTTCGATCTCTAGCATCCTAAACATATTTTCTTTGCTGTTATAAACGCGACAGCTTTTAGGCAAACACCAGACTCCTTCAACTTTTATTCTGTTGAATACAATTCTTTTCCTGAATGCCCGTGAGATGTCTTTTGCGTGTAAACATTACTTTGTCGTTCTTTCGCCTTTAATACTTCAGCACTCCCACTTGTCGAGCTCCTAATTTGATGGCATATTTACTTGACACCTACACATGAGGCGTGCGTTATTTTCTAGTTTGTCACATATGCCTGCTGTTTTCTTTATATCTGTGACGCACAACCGTTGCACGTACCAATCAATAAATATTGAACTGATGATATTATAGTTTGCAATAAGTACTTATTATAATATATTTACTCTAGTAACCATATGCGCTATATATTTGTAAAACGACTCGTGTTATATGTTATTTGATTCATTAAAGTTGTGCTTATAGAATACTCTTACCAATAACCTAGTGAACACATCATCGGTTTATCTATTTTCCAAATGTTCTTTAAATTCTCAAATATGACGGAAGGACGTGTACTAAGAATAGGTTACGAAAAAGTAATAGTAGATAGGATGGCGTGGAGATGGAATATGAATGAGCTGGAGAAAATTAAAATAAAGAAGTATGTAATGAATGACTGTCGATATGCAAGTACTAAGATGGACATGGTAACTGAAAGGCGAATCAATTGCAGTAAAGGAAATATAACTACATCTAATAAATAACACAACAATTCGAAAGAGTTTTCAAAAAGACAAAAGTTCAACGAAAAGAATCGAATTATGATACCGACGTATAGTGTAAGAGGAACTTTTGCTGAAGAACTTCAGGATGACCTTTTTGTGATGGTGGACAATCCAACGGGGTTATAAGCTATTTTAGCTGGTCATATCCTCAGGAGCCTTAAGGTCTTGGAAAGTTTGTGTAAAGATTTCCATGGCCTTGTTCCTACACCCCCTTGCTGTAGAAGTTGTGGCGCCGTTAATTATTTTCTTGTCAGCGAAAGCACATCGCACCAGTTCGAAAAAGTAGTACCACTATACAAGACGGACGTGAGTTGCGAACCCATGACACACACACCACCACACACAAGTTGCCATATTGAAGTGCTGGCCCATTTACCACTGGACCACCGAGCCGATGCAGTATGAGAAGTTGTAGATGCTTGTCAGGTACGAGGGTTGCTACTTATGCGTCCCAAATAAAAGATAAAAATAAATATTTGTAATTGAAAATGGTTTTACTGTTTTTCAAGATATTCCCCACGATAATCGATACATTTTTGCGTACGTTTGAATCAAGTTTCATAGCACTTCCGCATTCCAATTGAGGTAGCTTCTTCTGGCGGCGAAAATCGTTGACCACATACTTAATTCTTCACTGACGGAAATAGAAAGAAATCATTGGGTGCCAAATCAGGACTATATGGCGGATTACCCATCAATTCAACGTTTTAATCGGTTAAATATTAAGTTGTTTGGGTCGATGTCTGAGAGCTCGCGTTGTCATGGTTAGGAATAATCCCACTCGGTGCCGACGGCATTGTATAATAGCCATATGCACACTATTGAGGGACTAAGAGGTGCCATCAACAATGCAGTGAAAAGTATAAGCCCTCAATAGATAATACATTTTTCTTTTAAATCACGAAAAGGAGAATCGGTGCCTGCACTAATACTGGTAGATAAGATCATCAGCAGTAATCAAATAAAAGGAAGCTGTATATTTGTTACCATTTACTGACATTTTTTTTGATTTCCATGTAATAGACTTATATATTAAAATATAGGATTTGTTACGTTCTCCTGGTTTGAAGAACAGCGCCGCTGTAGCCTGCTCGTAAATTCCTGAATTACTTGACCAATACTTACTTGTAGAGTATGTTCGCTTATTTACTAGAGGAAAGGTTGTACAGTGAAACTCAATGCGCATGCGCAAAACAAATATTTAAAAAATAAAATGGTTACACGGTTTCCACTCTTGCCTATGTACATGTACGATGTACGTAAGATATATATATTTGCAATAATTGCAGTTATTCGAACTCTCTTATACATGTAATGTACATTAGCATGTGTATATGTACGTTTCTTATATGCTTCCGCTGAAGCTTTGTTAGAGGCATGTACTAATGCCTCTATCTGTTTGCATGCACCACTACCTTTTTATATGGGAGTCAACCCTATTTATTTCTTAAATTTATAAGCGCACCTCGGTGCTATGCTGATTTATATGTCCCTTTACGGGAGCCTAATATATTTTCCTTGTTTTAAATTTGCCTAAGGGACTTGGCCCTGTATCGTTGGCATGTATCTGTACTTGAACCAAATACGTTCGTTATTTTCACATTTATAGGGGAACCCACCCTATCTCTTACAGCTTGAACGCCTGGTCGAGGGCGACAGTAGCGATAATAGCCGATCTCAAAACAAAAGTAATGTCACAGCTACCCAGGCGTTCTCGTTCGAAATAATACGCTATGTGCAACCTTTAGCTCTCTGCTACTGCGACCCAAAGAAGGGAAAAAGCGAGTAGCCAGCAAATGTGCGAACTGCGCACCGACAAGTAAAACGGAGCGATGATGCCGACATTACATAAGAAAAATGGTCCGTGAAACTCGTCCGCTATGACGAGCAACAAAATGAAAAAATTTCTAAGTCCCGATACGACAAAGGACCGAACAAACGTACAAAAGACAACGGGCGCTGCGGCCGCAACGACCGTCAACAAGAAGCGAAGTGATCGTACTTTTAGAAGATGTCTACATGCGCGCCGACAATCTCACCAAAATGATTTCCGACACAAACTTAACCGAAGACTAGAAATATGTATAGACGACAACGGACGCAGTAGCCTCGACGGACGATGATAGAAAATCGAGAATTTGTAGTTATTAAAGAAATCTATACATGCGATTCGACAACCTTACCAGAATGACTCCCGCCAGAAAAATATGTATAGACGACAACGTCCTCGACGATTCCCGCCAAAACTAGAAAATATTAGAAACCTCCAATAATCATACGACGACGTTACTATACACGTTACGACGAGGTACGAAAGGTGACCGAGAGTGCACGATCGCTAATACCTCGACCGTCGCGCGGGAAACGACTGCCTGTGCTTGCGTATATTAAATTTTAGGAAAACTCCCATTATTTATTCGACGACCTTGCACTGAATGATTTTTAACTTAGGCAGTTTTAGCTAAAGTATTGTGAATGGCCGGCTTGCATACATATACAATGCTTAATATATATACATATTAAAATAAAATTGGATATATTCTAAGAGAGCAAAATAAATAAATATAAAAATGAAAATAAGGTAATAATGCTAACCCATACGGCTACAAAGAAAATAAAATCATATAAAATACATTTCCTTCGAAACTTAAAATTCACTTATAAAAATACAAAACAATGTTAAGTCCTTAACAGGATTATAAAAGAGGAAACTAAAGCAGTGAACCTGTCTCTACGACTTTAAATCGTATGTATATTAAATTAAGGACCGGTTTATTCACATCCTGATAAAGTGGCAGATAATCGCCAGCAAGATAAATTTATCGTAGCAGATATCTCATTTTGGTATATTCACCAAATTTTATCTGAGAGGTAACAAACCTATCAAATGTTTTTGGGCGGTTGGTATAGCAATTGATAAAAGTGAAAGAGACTTACGTCCGTTGTAATGATTAAGACAAACACATAGTTACAGTTTAAATTTGAACATAACCTAATATTCTTTGTACTGTTGCTCAAATGGAAAGTGGTATTAGAAAATGTCATAATAAAAGAAAAAGATCGGCCAACTAATTTTGCGAATTATGAAATAGAATAATTGGATACCGAAACGTTTAAGTTTCCAAAAAATTAGCGATAGAAAAACCTAAAGAACAAATTGATATTAAATTTGTGGTGCTTGCTGATGTATCTATCAGATCTTTTAAAAAAGCAATTAGTACCTGCTGAAAAAGAATCTCAAGTCAAAGATTTAGAAATGAAAATTAAGTGGCGCCAGTTGGAATATCTGTAGAAAGAACATGAACTAATAATAAAAATCTTGAAAAAGGAATATAAGAAATTATAAATTTGTTTTAATGCTTCTTGTTTTATGTCTACTTTAAATACGAATTTCAGTTTGGACTGAGAATAAAATGTTTAATTAAATATTAATTAATAAAATAGAATTTAGCAAATTTAAAATAAAACCAACAAAATTATTAACAGTAAGTTAAGAACAAAACTAAAATAACATGCGTGTTAAGGACTTAACATTGTTTTTTATATTTTTTTACTACTATGTATTTTATCTTCTTTGCATTATTATTTTCATTTAGAATATTATTTTATTTTCATTCTTATATTTATTTATTTTGCTCTCTTATATCCAATTTTATTTTAATATGTATGTACATTACGCATTGTATATGTATGCAAGCCAGCCATTCGCATTACGCTAGCTAAAACTGCCTAATTAGAAATCATTCACTGCAACGTCGTCGGATTTGTAATGGGAGTTTTCTTAAAATTTAAGGTACACAAGCATAGGCAGTCGTCTCCCGCGCGACGGTCGAGGTATTAGCGATCGTGCACTCTCGGTCAGCTTTCGTGCCTCGTCGTAACGTGTACAGTAACGTCGTCGTAATATTATTAGAGATTTCTAAGTTTTTCTAGTTTTGGCGGGAATCGTCGAGGACGTTGTCTATACATTTATTTCTGGCGGGAGTCATTTGGTAACGTCGTCGGACCACATGTATAGATTTTTTAATAAGTATAAATTCTCGATTTTCTATCATCGTACGTCGAGGCTACTGTGTCCATTGTCGTCTATACATATTTTTAGTCTTCAGTTAAGTTTGTGTCGGAAATTATTTTGGTGAGATTGTCGGCGCGCATGTATAGACCTCCTCTACAAGTACGATCACTCCGCTTCTTGCTGACGGTCGTTGCGGCCGCAGCGCCCGTTGTCTTTTGTACGTTTGTTCGGTCCTTGTCGTATCGGGACTTAGAAATTTTTCATTTAGTTGCTCGTCGTAGCGGACGAGTGTCACGGACCAGTTTTCTTATGTAATGTCGGCATCATCGCTCCGTTTTACTTGTCGGTGCGCAGTTCGCACATTTGCTGGTTACTGGATTTTTCCCTTCTTTGGGGCGCAGTAGAGTACAGAGAGCTAAAGATTGCACATAGCGTAATATTTCAAACGAGAACGCCTGGGTAGCTGTGACATTACTTTTGTATTGAGATCGGCTATTATCGCTACTGTCGCCCTCGACCAGGCGTTCAAGCTCTAAGAGATAGGGTGGGTTCCCCTATAAATGTGAATATAACAAACGTATTTGGTCAAGTACAAATACATGCCAATAATACAGGGCCAAGTCCCTTAGGCAAATTTAAAACAAGGAAAGTATATTAGGCTCCCGGAAAGGGACATATAAATAAGCATAGCACCGAGGTGCGCTTATAAATTTAAGAAATAAATAGGGTTGGCTCCTATAAAAGGTAGTGGTGCATGCAAACAGATAGAGGCATTAGTACATGCTCTCTGACAAAGCTTCAGCGGAAGCATATAAGAGTTTAACCTTTTAAACAGAATTAAGACATGGCTTTGCAACGTACATGCTGAGGCATTACTTTATGTTGCTACCAATGAAAATACATATACAAATGCTAATGTACATTACATGTATAAGAGAGCCCGAATAACTGCAATTATTGCAAATCTATATATCTTACGTACATCGTACATGTACATAGGCAAGAGTGGAAACCGTGTAACCATTTCATTTTTAAATATATATTTTTTTGCGCATGCGCATTGAGTTTCACTGTACAACCTCTCCTCTAGTAAATAAGCGAACATACTCTACAAGTAAGTATTGGTCAAGTAATTTAGGAAATTACGAGCAGGCTACAGCGGCGTTGTTCTTCAAACCAGGAGAACGTAACAATGCGAATATCGATGTTTTCAATTGCTTCAACTTCCACTGCGATAGAAACATTTCCAAAATCTTCAAGAAGTTCCATATTTATCGGGACTTTTCCATTTCAAATAATAGTCACATATAATATAACGGTATAATAGTCAAGGGAATGTGTTGTATAGGATTTGAGTCGATCCAAGTTACGTTTTCCTTTGACGTCTTACACCTAAGTTAATTTTACGGCGAATTTAACTGACTCTAAGATATCAGCGCTTCATTTTTGATTTATTTTCGTAGTATGCCCCTCCGATTATATTCCGTTTCGTGTAGCGAGTGTGTTGACGCTCAACGTTAACGTTATCGTAAAGGTAGAGCTCGTTTTATAACTTTTTTGCATGGGCACTCTAAACATTAAATGAACAGAACGCTGTCGCGTTTAGGCAAACACTCGATCTTTGATTATCGAAGCGCGCAATCGAGTTACTCGCATCAGAACCCCCGTAAAATGTTTCAGGGTTAACTTTAGCCTTTAGTAGTCGGCGGGAGCGTCGGAGATGCATTCAGCGAGCTACAACATTGTACTCAACATCCACACTTCCGAGTATTTCCGCATTAAATTACTACCTAACTACGTATTCCCGCATAGCTATCTTCACGACTACTTTCTATAGGTTGATGTGAATAAGGAGCTGGAGAAAACGTCAACGGTGGAAACCTTTTCTATTTGCTGCGATTTTATTTATTAAGTTCTTCGTACTAATTAAATTTGGGGCTGCTTTGCGAAGGTAAAGCCACAAAAGAAGTATGCAACGTTAATGGAATGTGATCGTTAGAATTGAACTTATAAATGCATAGTTAGAATTTAGCGGGGACTACTTTGATTCCATTTTAATTATAAGGGCATTAAGTAAGCAGATTTTAAATATTGTATACATAGAAATTCCTTTTATACTTACGAGAGGAGGTCCAGAAGTTCGTGGAATGAAAGGGTTTTAAATAAAATAAAACAATAAATCTATTTTTTCTTTTCAATATAATCACCCTTAAGCACAATACATTTATTAGATCTATGAATTAATTTTTCTAAACCATCGTAAAGATATTTTTTATCTTTCGCCTCAAAACGGGCCAAAATTGCCTCCTTTACCGCATCGTCGTCGAATAACTTTCTTCCACGTAAGTCTTTTTTTAAATTGGGGAACAAATAAAAATAACTAGGTGCCAGGTCTGGACTGTAGGGTGGATGGACTATTGATTGAAAGCCATGTTTGTGCAGAGCAGCCATTGCAACTTTGCTCTTGTGAACCGGCGCATTGTCTTGCAAGAGCAACACACCCTTGGTCAATTTTCCTCGATGTTTTTCCTTGATGGCCTCCTTTAATTTTTCTAATATCGCTGCGTAATATTCTCCGGTTATGCTCCTACCTTTTTCTTTGTAATCAATCAATATCCCCTCACAATCCCAAAAAAGAGTAGCCAACTTTCCAGCCAATTCTGACACTTTGAATTTCTTTGGCGGTGGAGTCCCCTTTTTATGCCACTGCATGGACTCCTGTTTGGATTCAGGCTCAAAGTGATGAACCCATGTTTCATCTCCAGTAACAATCCGCACCAAAATATGTGCAGGTTTGTCTCCACACAGCTTCAAAACTTGTTTGGACGCACAGACGCGTTGCTGTTTCTGCAGCGGCGTGAGCATTCTCGGTACCCATCTTGCACTGATTTTTGTCACACCCAGGTGGTCATGTAGGATACGCAAAATGGTGGTATCTGATACTCCAACTAATGCAGATGATTGTTTTTTCTTCAAACGGGCATCTTGCAGTAGAAATTTTTGCACTTTTGGACGATGTCTGATGTGGTGGCCTCAACTGGCCGTCCTGAGCGGGGATCGTCTTCAATCGACTCCCGACCATGTTTGATAAGACCATGCCACTTATAAATCATTGATTTACTAGGACACTGTTCCCCATAAACGGTTTCCATTTCATTCAATATGGTTTGAGCGTTCATTCCTTGCTTTGTAAGGAACTTTATCCCAGCACGGTGTTCAATTTCCTCCATAGTTTCAGTTTTCTTCCGGATTGACTTGTTTAGCAGTCGTTTATTCGTAAACGACTGACGCTATAGGGCTGCAACTTAATTTATATATTAATTATGAGTCACCGATCAGAATGACATCTAGCGAGCGCCCCTATCCCCACTCCAACCCCTCCATTCCACGAACTTCTGGACCTCCCTTCGTAAGAGTTTTGAAACATAATTGGAATCTATACTAAATGTAGGGCACTGGATTATAGAACGCTTGAGAAGAACTTGTATAATAAGTGTTTCGGTTTAAAATGTCGCTATTCCATATATTATATAGAATGTCGAATTATTAATCAGATAACAAAGATGTTAGTTAAATGTTGCACAGAAAATGTAATAGAAAAGCATATTGCCAACTATTGTTTTATGAAATTTTACAGGTGGTAGAACAAAGTCCGAAAAAATAAGAGCTTTTGCATGCATTCTATTTCTTTAATTTGCCGTAATCAATTTGGTCAGTTGCGTCATCTAGAGATCAACTAAAAAATATACTAAACTAGATTAGTCTTGAAGCTAATAGCCTGCAAGCAAAAAATATCTCTAATCAATTTTGAAAATTGTATTGATAATACAGTGTACAGTGGACTTAGTTTTACGTAAAAATAATAACATATATTCGGTCTAATGTCTAAAGTATTACAGATGATATCTATAATTAAATATGTATATACAGGGTGGAGCATAAAGCTCTCCCACGTTTTAAAATAAATATATTTTTGAATAGAACATAAAGTATACTCTCTCTGTCCCAAATTATAGTATATATTTCTCTTTACAATTCGTCCCCAATCACTTCAACACAATCTATTAATTCATACATAGTTTTAGCGATGTTTGGTGCTGAAAAGACTGAATAGCATTGAAGAAGCCAAGCTTTAAACCATTCAAATCAGGAGTATTTGGTGGCTGTGACTTGAATTTATAATTACTATATATAATTATGTAATACTTACTTGTCTTCAAAACTACACCACTACAGTATAAGTACACATCATCATCCTCACTATTTACACTATTTATCAGTCGCTCAATAAAAATTCGTTACCCCATACTTAAGACGCTACGCCAGTAAGTACTCCCAACTATCCAATCCAATAACGAATTCCTGTGATGTACGATTGTGTTTACTACATTTTACATGTAAAAATATTGGAGTATAGGCTTTAAAGTATTTTTTCTCTCTTGTTCTGTAATGTATGATTAAATTTCTTTTCCTTCTTTTTAGTGTCTTCTTTGTGTTTAACCTTTGTTTAATTCGCATTAATAGCAGTGGCAATTAACAATTAAAATTTAAATTATAATAGTGAATTAGATAAAATATTGCTCTTTTTGTTAAATAATGTTATTCATATATATATATATATGTGTTTTACACATCACATCTGCTAACGATACTTTTTATTAAAACAATTTTCGAATTGCGAAATATTACAACAATACAGGTTATCCGGATACAACCTAACGAATTTCTATTTTGTATTTTACATATCTAATATCTTCCTAATATCACAATTCATTTCTTTATACTTTTGCATTGGTTTCTGCTTTTGATTCATTTTCATATTCAGTAAATCGCTATTATAATCAAATCTATATATTACTTAAGTTTATGTAGAAAATGACGTGATGAAATCCCGACAATTATTCTCTTACTTGACATTTCGGCTATTAATACTATGCTTTCTAATTATTACGTTGATGAATAAAGCTAATTTTGAACCAAAAAAACCGTGTTTTTCTTTGTTAGGCCCGGAACTTTTCAACCCATGTGTTATAATAAAAATAGAGTTATCTCAATACAGGTAATTTTAAGGTATATTTTCTCTCTTGTGTTAAAAATAGACTAAAACCCATGGTAGTTTCGTTTGAATATTAATTTATTGAATGTTGAAAATCCATTGGAAAAACAGTAAACCAAAATTGTTGTAAATTCGGCTGGTTGGTGCCAGTAAACTCGGTGATGATAGTAAAATTACTATAATATTTTAGAATGTACATTTGTACCAGAAAAATATCACATGACTACCAGAATCCAACGGAGGCACTCTGTATACGTAACGTTACGTAGCCACCTATGATCAATATGCTTGAAAAATGTTTTCCGTAAACTTCCGAACCGAGCATGGAATTGACAAATTGGCGAAAGCGTAGGCATAAGCAACGCAAGGAATTTAGATTAAATTTGCCCTCTCAAAATGTGCTTTTTTATTTTTACAGCTATACCCAGGCCATCGAAACGATCAAACGGGACGTCTAAAAAAGGTAAGCAAACGGTAATCATCTTTTTCCAACTCACGCTTCCTTCGTCTTTTTCCACTCTCCCCCTCCCCTACAATAACGTTCCGTACAACCGAAACCGAACCCTTTTCCAACGGCGTCTCCACCGACATAACCGAATCTCATACGCGAAAATCGGCATCGGGCTCGAACGGCGCGCGAGAAACCTAACTCGCGTGAACGAAGGCAAAAACGTGTCGAGTAGCGATCGACGCACCGCGGGAACTCTCATTTATATTTCGTCTACTAATTAAACCCACCAAGATAAATCGGTGCCAGAATGGGAAACAGCGGCAAAACATTTATTAGAACCTCTCACGTCTACCGGAAGCAACATTCGTTACGTTAATCTGGGGCGTGCTCTTGCGGAAGGGGGCGGCGCGGCGAGGCGAGAGAAACCGACTCGAAATCGTTCGAAGGCACCGTGGGATGGCGGTCGAGCGGAGAAAAACCCGGGCGGGAAAGTGGCGAATTCTTGAAACAACACGTGACTCCACTCATTTTTCACTTCTGCCTTTCTTGATATCGTCCCACTCTTGCCGTCGGAAATCTCGCGTTATTCCGTGTACGCACGTAGTCGGGTTCCTTTCGTGATTTCTAACGTCGTTTAACATCCTCTTCTGGACATCTCTCGTTCTTTGATTTAATATCGACTGGCTAAGCTAATTTAGATTACAAAAATAACACTGGCCGACACATACTTTGGTGGCTAGGATTTTTTTAGGTGTAACCAAGCAATTTTGGGGTGCCTAGTCCAAAATTTCCGTCATATTTGTTCTATTAGATCTCGAAATTCACTATTTCTACACCACTTTGGAAAAATTCGCCAAAATTACATATAATGTTTTATTATGTAATATTACTGTTTGATAACTGTTAACTGAAACATAAAAGTAGTTGGGTAGCAGACATTTATTTAACAGAAGAATATGCTTATACAACTTTTAGTCATCAGTTAGAAAATTCCTTGCGTGAAATTTACCGGAACGGCTTTGCTAAAGATTCCGGAAGCAATGGGCCATCATATGGGTATCCCATTTTCCATTTCCTCCATGATGCTGATGTCGTAGTAAAATCTTGTTCTTCACCAACATCACCTAAGTTTCTTTGCTAAGCGATCTACATAAGTGAAGGTAATGAATATTGATGCCCATGTTACATCCGAGCGTATGAAAGTTAGAAAGCATCTGTTCTAGGTACTAAACTTTACCGTGGTGTATCTCGAAAACTAGAGCTGCTAGGAAGAAAATGTCAATTATTTCGGAACCAGCACATTAGAGATACCCTAATTCAAAAAATATATTTTGTTGGGCGCTGCACGTATACTGCATGGATCAGGATACCGTAAGTCCGCGGTCCTTGCCATGTTACTCATCTGGGCTTTTACTAACGTATTAGATCTAGCTCTCGGAACTTAGGAAATTACACATGTTCTTATGCCATAATGTGGTACTACAAAATCAATATGAGCAAGTAACTTAGTGGCATCGATGTGATTATTTATCAGTTTAATTAGGAACTAGGCACTCGTTTCAGATCTGCGATGAGTTAGAGAGCCTACATACGTGAAATAGATCAAGCAGATCGCTGTAATTCACACTACGTTTTGGGTAAATACCGTCTATCTTAAATGACAAAAACTTAAAAAATTGTTTTTGCACTCTTTCTAGGGTGACTTGCTGATGAGGGTAGTGCGTATACCAAACCAGAGATGCATACTCTAGTTTAGTATGCACCCCCAAAAGCACCACACAATCGTATGAGAAGTTCCAACTACATGTAAGCAGAATTCCTGCAGTACTTAATGTATTTCGCAAAAGATAACTTTTCATCAAGCAGCACACCAAGGTCTCTCAGCGACGAGAGTCTAGCTATAATTGTCTGGTCAATGAATCAGTTAAAGGTAGATTTCCTACTCTTGTAGATTCCTTTTTCTATGTACCACGAATTAATTGCGTTCAAGTTCGCTTGTAAAAACATACAGTCCCGTTCAGAAGTGATAGCATGAGACATCTTCAAGTCATCAGCATAAGTTAATACATTACAATTCAAGAGAGAAAGTAAATCATTTACGTATATATTAAATAATAGAGGTCCCAAATTTGACTCCTGCGGAACTCCAGTAGTAACAGCAAATGAGATTAACGTGAAGCCATTGTAGTCAACATAGTAAGATCTGTTACTAAGGTAATATTTTATAAAGTGCGTGGTACCGTTAGAAAAGCCTATGTGCAGTTAGTTTATGAATCAATAAACAATGAATTGTGTGATCCCAAATAGATTCGTAACTGTTGGCTTCCCCGCTTTGTACGAGGGCAATCCCAAAAAAAAGACGTAGAGAAAGTTTTAATATGGTTGTTGGCAACACTGTTGTGAGTGGTGCCTTCTCCGCTACCACATAAGCACGCAGACGCTTCGCTCGGATGCTCAGTCTTTGCTTGGTAGCCATTCGAAATGGAGCTCCCGATAAACATTAAAAGGAGTTAAACCGGTTGAAATTCACCGCCTATTGACGGAAATGTATGGACAGTCGCGCATGGATGTCAAAAACGTTCGCAAGTGGTGTAGAGAGTTTACAGCCGGTCGTACTGAAATTCATGACGAAGAAAGGAACGGGAGGCCGTCAATTGCCGACGAGACAATCGCGAAAGTTGAGGAACTCATGCGTAAAGATCGGAGGATCAGTCTGGATGCTCTCTGCGTTTTGGTTCCTGAGGCTTCCAGAAGCACCATCCACAGGATTTTAACGGAAAAGTTGCAATATCGGAAGGTGTGTGCAAGATGGGTGCCGCGTATGCTGACAGAAGACCACAAACGGCAACGGGTTGAATCTTCCCGCGAATTTCTTCGCCGCTATGGAGACGAAAAGGACAACTTCTTGGATTCGATTGTCACGGCTGACGCAACCTGGGCATTCCACTTTACACCTGAGACAAAACAATAGTCACGCGAGTGGCGGCATCCCTCTTCTCCCAAGCCACGAAAATTCAAGCAAACACAATCTGCCGGTAAAGTCATGACAACTGTGTATTGGGACAGGAAGCGGGTACTATTGGTCGATTTTCTGCCTGCTGGGACAACAGTCAACGCTGACAGGTACTGTGAAACACTGAAGAAACTCAAAAAGCAATTCAGAACCGGAGAAGAGGGATGTTGAGCAAGGATGTAAGCATTCCCTACGACAACGCCCATCCTCACGTCGCCCGTCAAACCGTCGATCTCCTGCAAAATTTTAGTTGGAACACAGCCACCCTACAGTCCGGACTTGGCACCCAGCGATTTCCACCTGTTCCCTGGTTGAAGGAACATTTGTCTGGACGGCGGTTCTGCTCCGATGATGACGTGAAAGATGAGGTTCAACGCTTCCTGAAGGGCATGGCGGCAAGCTGGTATGACATAGGGATTGTTTATTTTGGTGGTGCGGTTAAGAATCTGGCACAGTTCATAGCATCAGAGCCTCCGAATTCAGTATTATTTTAGCACTAAGCGGCTCTCAGAAGTTTAGAGGATACAGATTGCTTCAAGGAAATCGGCCAATTTTCGTATCGGTTGTGTATTCGGGCGAGTCTCAACTTGGAACGTCTAAGATTTGGCCAACCATCGTCATCACTGTCTCGAAATAGGATATTGAATAAAAATGGTAAAAAGTGCAATTTCACCCCTTTTTTTTTAATTTCAGTATTTTAATTTTAATATTTGCAAACAAGTATTTTGTGTTTGACATTTGTTTGATAATCTTTAATGCGATATCGGTAGGACCTTACATCTTGAAGTTGAAGAAATACAGAAATATACACAGCTAAAAGGACGCGGCATATTGATGACACGGATAGTGCTAGAGTTTTGGATAATTCTTGAAGAATGAAATCTCTCCGTATGGCAAATTCTCTTCAGTTATTATATTTGATTTGAGTATTTTGATACTGTCCTCCATATCCGATTCAGAATGATTAAGAATATTATTAAAAAAAGAATTGACACTCGCAATGACACCGGAGAAAACACCCGCGACCTCTTTCGGCCGATTATACTCTTTACCATCATATTGCATGTCTCCCAGAATCCTGTAAGCGGTCTTTTTACAATTCGAACATAAAATTATACATAAGATACAGTTGTAGGGATGACAAACATTTTGGTAATTTCGCACGTAGTAAAGAGCCCATTCATCAACAATATTTAATGCACGAAATCATGAAAATCGCCCGTTCATCGTTGTTCTTGAATTTTCACGGCTTTCACGGCTTTTAAATTTATCAATCTTATTTGAATATTTATTCGAGTTGAAAACTTTCCGCGGTAAATTCCCCTCGCGAGGTAGCGCACAAACACGTGTTAACCTTCGCTGGATGTACCTAATATTTTCCGTTATTTATCGAATTCGACTACGTTCGGACGTTTTTCCGTGCGTATCGCTACCGTTTCGCGGTTCTTTGTTTTTCGTACGTCGCCGCTCTTGATTAATATCGGCGGGACCACCAGCATGGCGCGGGTTGTCACGATCCCAATCGCGATTCTTCACTTATCAGTCACTTAGAACGTATTTAGTTCTGAATGTTGGCGGGGCACGCGACCGGACAATTTATATCACTTACATCGTCATCGCGGGCTCGCACTGTGATGTGTTTCATTTAATGTACGGTTACAGGGATCGGTGAAACTAGAAATTTTTATAGTACAAAGGTTGCTATTTGAGTATCTGCAATAATAAATAAGAATGAATAATTGTAATTAAAAATCGTTTAACTGTTTTCCAAAATACTCCTTGCGATGCTTGATGCAGTTTTGTATACGTTTCAACCAATTTCCATAGTACTCTTTCCATTCCGATTGAGGTATCTCCAAAACATACATGTTGAACGCATCAACTGCTCCTTCTGGCGTCGAAGTTCATTAACCACCTAGTTTGTTTTTCACGGGCGGAAATAAAACGCAATTATTGGGTGCCAAATCAGGACTGTATGGTGGAGTTGTTTGGGTGGATGTGTGAGTGCTCACGTTGTCATGGTGAAGATTTATTCAAAGATTTCTGGCAAACAAATAGTTGTGCACTATTCTGAATTGATTATTCTGCGATTCTCTCGCAGCACTGTAGCCAAGTGCCCGTTTATCCCAAAAATACCAGCAGACGTTTTGCATCGAATTGCGTTATTGTAAACTTCGACAATCTCAATTTTTTGTTTAAGCGTGAGAATTTTTCTATTTAGAGCCATTTCTACAGTGAATTTGTCGCCCACTGTGTCTTTTCCGCATAGACATCAGACTAATATTGAAAGCAGATTCAATCGAAAGCGTACACGCAAAGAATAAGAACGGTAAATCCCCGACCAACTTGGGGAAGTCCCTAATTCACGCCAGGCAGAAATGCACGACATAGGCTGCGTTTGTACCGAAAGATTAAAGTCGGTAAATCTCCTGTTTACTCGGGGAAGTCCCAGCGAAATTGGCGCGCGACGCGATTGAGAAAAGCAATAGCAATACTCTCGATATAAAAATAAGATAAGGCGTTTCTTTTAATTTTTTTTGTCTGGTTAAGAGAACATTTCCTCGTGTCCGCGTCCGTTCAAGAGAATGTCCGTCCAAGAAAGAGTTAACACAATGGAAATTATATGAGAGCCGGTCGGGACCGTGAGAAACTGTCCGTTTAAGGGAGGTGTCCGCGAAGGGGAATTTCACTGTATATAACTATAAAGCAACGAAAGACGATAGTTGTGCCGAAACAAAAGACGAAAGTGCAGAGACAAAGAAAATAAAGCGCATAAAAAGGTGAATACAAATAAAAGTAAGACGTAACACATATTTTTACAAATTTAATACTATGACGTAATACCTTTCAATTCAACTGCATTGACAAATTCCTTTCTTCGACAGCGCGGTTCGGATGGTCCTCGCAGAACGACTATTACGCACGATACGGTGCTGTTTATAGGAAGTTAAATATATTTTTCGCCGTTTGCATGCGGCGAGCACAGCAGAAACTTCTCACGAGGTATCCTAGATTTAAATTCCGATCGGGCCTCAACTTTCGAAGCTTTCGTGATTGATATCCGTTGGAACTGAAACCTCGAACACTATGTAAAAGCAATCACGTAACTACTAACCCACCTACTAAAACACCTTTAGACATGATTCCGTTCCCTTCACCCCCCTCCATCACCCTCCTTTGTCGTTATCGACCTCTGTAAATCAAAAAAGTAAGTAATAAATTTCCCGTGGACTTTCTATCTTAACAGGATGCGACGTACGAAAATAAGAACAAAAACGTATCGAGAGGGTGATGCCGAAATGCATTTTAAAGGAGATCACGACATATTTTAGCATGCAGTTTACATGGGAATTCCTGCAGAGATTGATGAAGTCTGACATAAGAAGGACGTACCTCTCTTTACATTTTCGTCCTTTCATTCGATCTTTTTTCAAATTTCCTCTAAAGTATATCATATATTAGATACTAGAATTTCTTACAAATATACGTGTGCACTGGCTTTCATATTAGTTCGGACGCGCATATAAACTAAAAAATATTCACACATTTTTCCTAAACTTAAAATTTTAACTGCATATCAGTACAAATTAAAACTCTCTTTGGTTCAAGACTCCAGTCATACAGAATACGATTCTAAAACCAAAATTCGAAGAAGAGGACTAATCTAGACGGTATTCATATCTAAAGATTTGAAAACATCTGAAAAGTGTAATAACTATTGCTAAATCCTTCTCTAATTTTAGAATAGTATTTCGCCATGATTTTCCTACAAATCAACAAAGTCTTCAGTTACCCATTTTACCATATTTCATGTTCTACAGGTGGCCTACGGAGATAGGGCATACTTTTCGGACACTCCTGTCCAATTCATCCTATAACAGCTCGATGAAGTTTAGATCGGGGTTTGCGACGGCCATGTCATTATTTGTAAAGTGCCTTGTTCTTCATATAAGAAATTCTTGCAGGTTCTTTTCGTCTTCGGCTATCAACACAACGTCATCTGCAATTTCTGCGTTAGCTATTTGTATCTTCTGAAGATTCCTGTATCCTATTTGAATTTTTTTCGCCTGCATTGAGCATTGGTTTACTATATTGTCCATGAATACAGTGAACTGTACGGAAGTTAATCCTCCGCCCTGTCTGATCTGATGTTATGTGTGATTATATAATTTATGTTCTTATAAAGCCTTTGAATATTTCGAATAATTTTTTTCCAACTCTTCTTTCTTTAAGACTTTTCCATATTTCATATATTGACACTCTATCAAAAGCTTTTTTCAGATCAATATATATATATAATATGCCTTTTGCCATTGTTGTGATCTTTTGTCAACTATTTGTTTTAACGTAAGTATATGATCTTGCGTGCTTCTTCCTGGCCTGAATCCACTTTGTGATTCCGGCAGTAATGGCTCAATTAGGGGTCTTAGCCTGTTGTTAATTAACTATTCATATATCTTTAAAACTGTGCTCAATAGCGATATTCCTTTATAGTTATTATAGTTCTTATGATTTCCTTTTTTGTAGACTGGTGTTATTAGTGCCACTTCCCGATCTTCTGGTACGTTTTCGTATTTCCACACCATGTTGAGGATACCCAAAAGTATTTTTGTTCTTGTTTCACCAATGTTCTTAATCATTTCTGCCACTACTTTGTCTTTTTTCAATGTTTTTATTACATCAATCCATTTAGTATAATTTCTGTATCGTTTTCTGATATATTTTTGCCTTCTATGACAGTCCTTTTACGATTATTTCCTTTCCTGCAGAGTAGCTCCTCAAAATATTCTTTCCACTAGCACATTACGTCTCTTCAAGCCGTAAGCATTTCTTGTTGTTTACTGTATATGCTTACATCATATACTCTTTCTTCCTTTTTACACGATTTCAAAATTTTAAATATACATACGAGGGGAGGTCCAGAAGTTCGTGGAATGGAGGGGATGAAGTGGAGATAGGGGCGTTCGCTAGGTGTCATTCTGATTGGCGACTTATCATTAGTTTACAAGTTAAGTTGCAGCCCTATAGCGTCAGTCGTTTACCAATAGTTGCCTGCTAAACAAGTCAATTCGGAAGAAAACTGAAACTATGGAGGAAATTGAACACCGTGCTGTGATAAATTTGCTTACAAAGCAAGGAAAGAACGATCAATCCATAGTGAATGAAATGGAAACCGTTTATGGGGAACAGTGCCCTAGTAAATCAATGATTTATAAGTGGTATGGTCTTTTTAAACATGGTCGGGAGTCGATTGAAGACGACCCCCGCTCTGGACGGCCAGTTGAGGCCACCACATCAGACATCGTCCAAAACGTGCAAACATTTCTACTGCAAGATGCCCGTTTGAAGAAAAAACAATTATCTGCATTAGTTGGAGTATCAGATACCACCATTTTGCGTATCCTACATGACCACCTGAGTATGACAAAAGTCAGTGCAAGATGGGTACCGAGAATGCTCACGCCGCTGCAGAAACAGCAGCGCGTCTGTGCGTCCAAATAATTTTTGGAGTTGTGTGGAGACAAACCTGCGCAGATTTTGGAGCGGATTGTTACCGGAGATGAAACATGGGTTCATCACTTTGAGTCTGAGTCCAAACGGGAGTCCATGCAATGGCATAAAAAGGGGACACCACCGCCAAAGAAATTCATAGTGTCAGAATCGGCTGGGAAGTTGATGGCTACTGCTTTTTGGGATTGTGTGGGGATATTATAGATTGATTACAAAGAAAAAGGTAGGAGCATAACCGGAGAATATTACGCAGCGATATTAGAAAAATTAAAGGAGGCCATCAAGAGAAAACATCGAGGAAAATTGACCAAGGGTGTGTTGCTCTTGCAAGATAATGCGCCGGTTCACAAGAGCAAAGTTGCAATGGCCGCTCTGCATAAGCATGGCTTTCAATCAATAATCCATCCACCCTACAGTCTAGACCTGGGACCTAGTGATTTTTATTTGTTCCCCAATCTAAAAAAAGACTTACGTGGAAGAAAGTTTTCTAACGACAATGAGGTAAAGGAGGCAATTTTGGCCCATTTTGAGGCGAAAGATAAAAAATATTTTTATGATGCTTTAGAAAAATTAATTCATAGATCTAATAAATGTATTGTGGAAAAAGGAAAAATAGATTTATTGTTTTATTTTATTTAAAACCCTTTCATTCCACGAACTTCTGGACCTCCCCTCGTATATGGTATATCCAAAATCGTATCTAGAATAACGAAGATACTAAAAGAAGATCTTATTCCTATTCAAGTGCTGCATATTCAGAACACCGTTATTAACTAATTATTAAGTAATTCATTAATATGCATACATAGCCCTTCTTCTGCGTAGTATCCAGGTCATTTACAAAGATAAATGTATAGGTTGTTACTAGATGACACACATTGGTTTATTATTGCCTTAATAACTTTCTTTGGATCAGCAAACCGACAGGCCTTAATCATTAACGAATAACGAAAAATATGACAAATATTCTATTCAAGATATATTCCTCTATGTAAAATAAAACCATATATTTTTCCGCTACATTTTTTTGCAAACTCCACATCATTCAAACTGCCCAGCCATGCATTTCAACAATCGTAAATGAAAGAGGATTTATGTTTATCTGCTGATAGTAACAATAGTACATTATCGAAACGTGTGTGTACAACCATAAAATCATAGATTAAAAACGAGAATGAAATCTACTAACTGTACTTGAAATGTGTAAATAGTGCTTGTTGCAGCGCCAGATAAATTGGATATCGGAGCGGAATAAAAATTTGCTTTTGAAGCTCCACTGCAATAATTATTGTTTCTGACAAACCTATTATGCGGACGTGAATTTCGCTTTTCCCCTTTTCGATTGCAACATCAGATTACATTAAATGATGAGTTGTGTTTTAGGTTACTTTTTAATCTGCACAAAATATTACGCGAATGTTTTGGGCAGGAACAAGTTTGCAAATAATTCGTTCTTTGTATAATAGAAACTTAATTAATCTCCAAGTTCGAATTGAAGTATTTATATTCGAGATCCAAGTACCTCTAATTTAAAAGAACAAAGTATAGTTTTCTTTAGTAAGTGTTCTTTTTCTTCTTCTAATAGTTCCTATCCGTTTGGGATGTTGGCTACCATGCATGGTATTTTAACTTTCTTTGTTGCTGTTTGAAATAATTCAATCGTATTCAAACCAAACCAGGCTCTGAGGAATTTTCAACCAAGAACTACGCCTCTTTCCCATTACTTTTACCTGTAGAATATTCTGCAATAGATTAAATCTGTTCTCATTTCTCATTATCATATCCTAAATATTGTAGATTCCGGATTTTATCGGTATTAACCACTTCTTTTTCTTTTCCGATCCTTCTAATAACTTCAATGTTTGTTATGTGTTCTGTCCGCAGTATCTTTTAGTATCTCGCAATATAACCACATCTCAAATGCTTGCAAATTCCTTGGTGTGGCTTCAGTAAGTTTCCATGCTTCTACCCCGTAGAATAAAAGGGAGAACACATAACAGCACAAGAGTCTGATCTTGCTTATGAATAGATTTTTGATTTTCTAGCTAAGTTCCCTATAAATTGCTAATACGCTATTATGCAAGGAAACTGTTGAAACAATTTGATACCATAAATATTTAACCGGTCTTATCCACTTTGTTCTCTGAATACGTAGGTTTCCACGGCCAGAGTCAGTAATAAACGAACTACTTCCGGAATTGGACCGTGTCATGATGAGATAAAAATGAAATAAGAGTAGGAGGAAAAGGAAATAAAAAGAAAAAGGAATAAAAAAGAAAAAGAAGAGAGGGAAAAAGTTAAAAAAAGGGGGTGAAATAAAAAGTAATAGAAGGAAAGGGAGGAGGGAAACAGTAAGAGAAAAAGAAAAAGAGAGAGTGGGATCTCGACGCTTTGCCTCCGTCGCAAGTGGCTTCTTCAGGAGAAAACAGGGAGACCAAAAGGTCGAATTACCGTGCCACTTTTGTTTCCCTGTTTTCTTTCTTCTTCTTTTTCCTATCTCCCTTCTTTCTTTTCTTCTCTTACTCTTTATTTCACATTTACTTTATTCACCCCCTTTTTTCATTTTCTTTTTTATTTCTTTTCCTTTTACTCTTATATTTCGTCATAACACGGTCCAATTCCAGAAGCAGTTGGCTTACTACTGATTCTAGCCGTGAAAGCCTACGTATTCAAACTTTATGTCTGCTCGAGTAAAAGGTATTTTATCGTATATTAGAAATATTGCTAGACATCCTTCTTCTTTTTCACTTTTAACCTTTCCTACAAGATGCTTGACGATTCTTTAGTAGGATATTTTATTACTACCAAACTTCCTATAGTAATTTTCTGCCTCCCCTTTCTCTTTCCTTCACTTACTTTTTATTTAACCCCCTTTTCTCGTTTTCTCCATTTCTTCTTTTTCTTTTTTATTTCTTTTTCCTCTTACTCCTATTTCATTTCGATATCTCATCATGACACGGTTCAATTCCGCAAGTAGTTCGCTATTATTCTCTACTAAAAGCGTCTTCCGTATGCAGTTTTCTAAACGCACGCCAGTGAGCGAACGTGGACAGCGAATATTGTTCCTAATTGGTACACTACATTCATCGATATTTCGGGTTGGTTACCGGAACAATTCCGCTCAATAAGCAGGCAATCGATCACGATCCATCGGAGCACGTTTAATTAGTGTGTATGTATGTATGTACGTAGCCGTACGTACGTGAGATGCGCTAAATTCGCAGTGCGTATGCTAAACCGTTGTACAATCGTAAACGCGGCGTAACAGGAACGTACGATGGCGATTCGGTTTGCAAAATCCGAGAAATCGGTAACGACAAATACCCCAGGTCGTTCCGCTAATTTACGTCCAATAGCATTGGGTGAAAAAACGCGATGCTTTTTTTTTAATGTGGGAGAAAACTTCTTCATTCTAATGGACTATTACCT
Source organism: Trypoxylus dichotomus (assembly GCA_023509865.1). NCBI lineage: Eukaryota > Metazoa > Arthropoda > Insecta > Coleoptera > Scarabaeidae > Trypoxylus > Trypoxylus dichotomus. The sequence continues at coordinate 47,349,542 of CM042081.1, forward strand.
AGAATTTTTTGTAGCTATCTGATAAAATACGTCATGTATCTATATTAATGGAGATTGCCTAGTCGGGAATTAAAACTGTCAACCTTCTTAAAGTATGAAATGTAAGAAAACAAAATGTTTTACGGACTACTTAAGACACTAGGATAAATGCAGCTAAAATGTAATCACTGCTGTTTATATCAATCGAAAATTGATACCAAAACTTGCTTATCTTTTATATAAATTTGCAGGTTGCTCATCGAGTAGCTGAAGACTCAACTCACAGGCAATTATCATGCAATCAGCGGTAAATGAAAGATAAATTGCGTTTTAGGTGGCACGTAATTTTCTTATTTTAGCGTTGTGTAGTCTTTATATGGTATTTGTGTATAAGAAAACATCAACCTGCGCAAGAAACTAACAAATACATGAATTCATTTACCTGGCAACAAAAATGAAAATAGAGAGTGCCACATGTCACTGCTAAGAAAGTTTTAACAGTCATATTAAACCTTCTTAAATTAGTAATTTCCTTATACACATTAGGCATTTATACATAAGAATTTTTATTTAGTTTAGAACGTTTAATATTATTTTATTTTTCGTGAGGCCATAATAAATTCTATCACCGAAATTCGTTATCAGTTACATTATATGTTGCTTCGATATACATACCTAGAAATACGTATGAATAGAAACAAATCAATGCTATAGATCGTAGTTTATTATCTTTATAAGTATTATCTTATTATTGTTGTTAACAAATTTTGTACCACAGCCTCGTGCTTACGAGGGCGACCTAAAATGTTTCCGGGATCGACAAGAAAAACACGGTATTGCTTTGGTTTTTACTTTTATTTTTCGATGTAGTCTCCTCGAACATTAATACACTTTTTCAAAGGATGCTCCGGGCTCTTCAAGCCGTCGAAGAAGTAGAATTTTTCGATGTCTGCAAAACAGCCATCTGTAACGGCGATGACCTCCTCATTTGAGGCAAATCTCTTTCCTCCCAGTAACTCTTTCTGGTTTGAGAATAGGAAAGGGTCGCTGGGGACTAGGTCCGGTGAATATGGAGGACGAGAACTTAATTCATAACGCGACTCATTCAATTTGGACACGACGGTGCGGGACGAATGAGCCGGTGCATTGTCGTGGTGGAAAAGAATGGGGCCGTTTCTCCTTCACCACTGCAACGAATCGGGTCAATAAATCGCTGTAGTAAAGTCGATGAGGATCCCAAAAAATGGTCGCCATGACCTTTCCGGCTGATAGAACAGTCTTCGCTTTCTTCGGAGTAGATTCGCCCGGAAATGACCACTACTTCGACTGTTCTTTGGTCTCCGGTATGTAGTGGTGGATCCAAGTCTCATCTACGCTTACGAAGCGCATAAAGGAATCCCTTGGATTGCGTTATATCCTGGCCAGACACTCCTCCGAAACGGATACCCAATTTCGTTGTTGCCCCGGTGTGAGTAAACGTTGTACCAAGCTTTTTTATACAGAAAATTTCGTGTAGGATATGGCCAACGCGTTCTTCTGAGATGCCTGTTGTCTCTGCTATTTCTTTCAGCTTCAATCGGCGATCGTCTAACACGGTATCATGAATTTTGTCGACCATTTAATCGTTGGTAGTGTTTAGGCGTCCACTGCGTGGTTCGTCACTTCTGCTTGTGCGGCCTCGTTTAAACTCGCTCACTCAGACGCTGATGGTCGAAAATTACGAAATAAATCCCACCTAGCCAGAAGTGTCTTGTCACTGCACGGAATTCGATTTTATCAATTTTTGCGAAAGTGCCTGACTCGCTACATAAGACACACTCTTAAATCACAACTATTGACAGTAGACATCTGAAATACTGACAGTTGCCATAAAGAATGTTTCACTTACCGACCAATGATCGACTTCAATTTTCGTGAGTCATCTCTTGCCGATTCCAGAAACATTTCACGTCACCCTCGTAAATAGAGGTCTAATACAGTTTCCACCATCATTTTTAGTTTAAATGTTTAACTAAGTTGCATTACTTCTTCTAAGAACATTTGGGGTTATCAAAGCAACTACAAAGAGAGAGAAAAAGTAACTTCTTCAAAACTGTAATATGCCATATGAAGCTTTTGTTTTTGCCTTCTTCCTTAAAACAGGGAAAAACATTAAATGCTCTTTGAAAAATTTTTATTTTATCTACGACACTTTTCTAGCCTCAACAGTTGTCACAAGTGAATATCGCTGCATGATAACCATTAACAATGGTTTTGTGACTTAATAGTTATCACATGATTTACCGGGTTTAGTAATTCAAGACGTATCCTGCTACTTCAAATTTAACCTCCGAAATTATTCGGATAACACCCTTTCTTGAAAGCATTGGCAAAATCGTAGTATGGAACTGCAGTTTATTCCAATCTTTACCACCATAATACAATTTATCACTATCGGTCTCACCTGTATAATACTCCCAGTATCGCACTATCAATTAGCGTTCTAGATTCGTTTTCAATTATTTATATCACCGTTTTTATCTGCCAATGCGGAGTCTACATAATTTAAAACGACACAGAGCTTTTCATATTAAAAGCGCTGAATTAAAAAAAAAATGGATTAACCATGAGAACATCCCTGCCATTCGGAAACTACCGCGCTGTAACCATATAACGTGTGCTATTGCTGAGTTGTGCATCGAACGGATTCACAGAGTGTGACCTAATTCAATTTGTTTGGCAAAATAGAAATCATTGTTTTTGATTGCAGTTTTGCAGTAAATTTTGAATGTAGAGCAGCGGTGTCCGATCTAAAACCGAAATAACGTTCCAAAATGAATGATCGAAGCGGTCGCAACTCGGCAATATATCATTTCATTATAGAGAATTTGATCTACCTTATACAACTTTACGCTTTTACTTGAATAACTGGAAAATGCTACGTTAAAACGATTAGATTTCGGTAAATATTTATTTACATTCCAATTTAGTACAATTAATTTATTGTACTGAAGCAATTCATTTGTTCGATCCAGCCTAACTCTCTTATGTAATGCTTGAGATGTGTGCACATATATCTTCAACAGTGTTGGAATCGTAAAAATTGCTGTTACTACCTTACTGAATATATGGTTCCTCTTGGAAGCAACCCATAGATGTTATACTTGTGCTCATTCATAACATTTTTAGCAATTCTTGTTTTGGCGATGTCGTTAGTGTATATAACATGTGTAGTGTGTTGGTGACAGATTTCCGCTTTGTGGTATTTCATCTTCAGGACTGTCTCCTTCGCTTTCTTGTTTATTTACCATTGCTGTATTCTGTTAGATAGGTATAACACATGGGCTGAAAAGTCCCGGGCCTAACACATAGATGACGCTAGTTTTATTGCAGTGACCTTTCTCTCAGTTAGTACTAACCTTCAAAAGACAGCTGCTAAAACTTCGTTATATTCTATTCATTAGTTTGTGAGTTATAGTGCTAAGGAGTCACGCTACTTTTGTTATTTCCAAAACAATGGATCAAAAACAATTTCGTGTCTTAATTTTACACTGCTTCTTGATGGGAAAAAATACCGTTCAAGCGAAGCAATGGCTTGAAAAGTGTTATGGAGACTCCGCTCCATCAGAAACAACAATAAAACGTTGGTTTGCTGACTTCAAACGTGGTCGTAGAGACACCGATGATGCAGAACGCAGTGGACGTCCAAATGGGGCGGTAACACCAGAAAACATCAAAAAAATCCACAAAATCGTTTTGAATGATCGAAAAGTGAAGTTGCGTGAGTTAGCTGACATCGTAAAGATATCAAAAGAACGTATTGGCTTTATATTGCATGAGCATTTGACTATGAGAAAGCTCTGTTCAAAGTGGGTGGCGCGTTTGCTCACTGTTGACCAAAAACAAGAACGTGTTGATGATTCTGAGCAGTGTTTGGCCATGTTTAAACGTAACAAACCGGAATTTTTGCGTCGATATGTGACAATGGATGAAACATGGATCCATCACTTCGCTCCGGAATCAAGACGATCGTCATCTGAGTGGACAGCAACTGGTGAACCTCGTCCAAAGCATCCGAAAGCACAACAATCGGTTGGAAAGGTTATGGCCTCAGTATCTTGGAATGTGCGTGGTGTAATATTCATCGACTATCTTGAGAAAGGAAATACCATCAACAGTGAATATTATATAGCGTTATTGAAGCGTTTGAAGGCCGAAATTGCAAAGAAACGACCGTATATGGCAAAGAAAAGAATTTTGTTTCATCAAGACAACGCACCGTGTCACAAATCAATCAAAACAATGGCAAAACTACATGAATTGAACTTCGAATTGCTCCCACATCCACCGTATTCGCCAGATTTGGCTCCCAGCGACTACTGGCTGTTCGCAGACCTCAAAAGAATGCTCGCCGGTAAGAAATTTCGCACGAATGAAGAGGTTATCGCTGAAACTGAGGCCTATTTTGAGGCAAAAGATAAATCGTTCTACAAAAGTGGTATTGAAATGTTAGAACGGCGCTGGAATGATGCGTTGCTCTTGATGGAGATTACGTTGATGAATAAAGCTAATTTTGAACCAAAAAAATCGTGTTTTCTTTGTTAGACCCGGGACTTTTCAGCCCATGTGTTATGTTACATTTTTCTACATAAACGTGCGTACATATTATATATAACGTGGACTGAAGTCGCCCCAGTATGGATCCCTGCAGAACACCGCATTCAATTATTCTCCATTGAGTCGCACACATAGTGCACGGTTCGCTAAAGAACTTGACATTAGTGAAAGAGGAGAATTAGTAAGTCCTATATAATTCAGTATAGCTAAAAGCATTTTATGTTTAATGTCGGTCGTTATATTTAAAAACGCAGTAATACAACGATATATGGCTTCTACAAACACCAAACTGATTCATAGGAAAAATGTGATTTCTTACCAAATAAAAATCTAATTATTTATTAATAACTTTTTAACAACAATTTTTAACACGCCGAGACAAAACTTTTGCAAATCTCTGAACTCGTTTGCTTGCCCTATTTTAGCTACAGGAATAACGAAAGCATGTTTTCCAAGAATTGGAAAATGTGTTCATTACAATGCATGAGTTAATCACGTCCATCAAATAATGTATTGTAGTGGGACAGCAAATTTTTAATTTCTACTATTAATCTCAACTTGCAACGTCGTTACCTCACTTTAGTTGCAGGCACGTAAGCATGAGTGTTACAATCGATTCTCCTGCCAAGTGCGAGTTGCGCAGTGTAATTCTATTTCTTCACGCAGAAAAGTGAAAAAATAGTGCAGCTGAAATTCAATACAAAAGAAGACGCGTGTTGACTTCTGGAGTTTTCTTCTTACTCATGACACTCCTTACACTGTTGCTGTAACCCAACTACTTCTTGAATAATTTCGATGGGGAGTGATTGAACATCCGAGAAGGCAGAGTACAGAGGAACTTCAAAATGTCATGGACCACCTCAACTCACTGACTGCAACATTCGACGCAGACTAATGCATCAATTTTCACAGTGATTATAGATAAAAGTAATCATGTTTGTACATCACCTTTGATAATAAATTCGTTTTGTTATTTACACTTGTCTTGTTCTGTATGAACTATCGCAGATTGAAAAAAGAAACCATCACTCGTGCCTCCTTATCTCATTTTGCTTCATCCTTTTTACAAAAACATTTTTCCTGTTTACCCATTATATCTATAGATAAATGTATATCTAAATTCTATTTCGGTACTTTATTTAAAACTTAGGTTATCTAGATATACACTACCGCTCAAAAGTGTTTAGGCACTCTAACTGACAGCAAAAATGTATAAAAACTCAGCAAAAATGTTAATAATATTTATTTTTTTGTGTACAGATACACGTACATGAATAAAAATATATTAAATAAATGTGAAAATTAAAACGTTGAATTTAAATTTTGCTTTCATCTGTGTGACCTCCTCTTGATTTAATAATTGCAGCACACAATCGAGGCATTCTCGCAATAAGTTTTGCCAGGGTTTCTTGCATTATCGAGGTCCAACTCGATTGCAATTTGTTCCGCACGTCAGTCGCGGATGTCGGAGCCGATTTCCGTACTTCCCGATCTAGTTCTTCCCATAGTAACTCGATTGGATTCAAGTGGGGGCTCCATAATTTTGAGAGTTCCTTCGTCTTCTAAATGGCGTAAATAGTCTTTACATAATTTAGAGGAATGTTTTGGGTCATTATCTTGCTGGAAGATAAAATGTTGACCCAAAAGTCGAATTCCGGAAGGTATTGCGTGGTTCTCCGAAATTTCGCGGTAGCTTTCTTTTTTTTTAATATAGCGTCAATTTTCACAATGTACCCTACACTAGTGCCAGAAAAACAGCCCCAAGTGATGATAAAACCTCCACCATGCTTCACGGTAGCAGCAATACACTCTTCTCTGGCACGTTCACTCACAGATCTTCTTACGAATATGCTCTTCGGGTTCCGAACAGCTCAAATTTGGACTCAGCCGTCCATAGGACGTTGTTCCACTCTTCCAGTGTTGGTGTTCACGAGCCTATTTTAGTCGCTTTTGCTTGTTTTGTTTGCGTAGTAATGGCTTTTTCATCGCAATACGTCCATGGAGCCTGGCTTTCTGTAGGCGACGTTTGACTGTAGAAACACTGACTAGTTTTTGGCGACCAAGATTTAATTCTGCGATGATTTCCGGAGCTGTTTTGCGTCTATTTAACTTGCACTATTCTGCGATCATCTGCAGATGTTGTCGGTTTTGGCCTTCCACTCCGTCTTTTATTAAGAAAACTGCCAGTTTCCCGATATTTTTTACGTTATAGTCAACCGTAGCGTGGTGTATTTTCATTTTGGCAATTTGTCGATTACTTATGCCACTTTTATGGTAAGCTATTATAAGCGCACGTGTTTCCGTACTAATTTCTCTTCGCGAAGGCATTTTAAAGAATTGTCACACGATATTTCGCTCACGACGTGAATAGAGTAAATACCACACTGCAACTGACCATAGGTTACAGATTTCACTATAATCATCTAGAAAGGTAATTTAAACATTGTTACCTACAATCTAACGGATGACTAAATTTACCCAGTAAATTTAGAGGAATTGTTATTGTAATTCCACCGCAATAAACAGTTTATGTTAATCCGACCAAGTGCAGGTAAATGATAGTAAACCTTATGCGATATAATGGGTGTTTATTTTACTGAACTACATTTTAAATACGTATTTCATTTTATTATAATGTCGTTTTTGGTAAACATAATACTATATGAATAATTCATGAAAACAGGGGTGCCTAAACACTTTTGAGCAGTAGTGTACATCAAAAGTTACAATAATTGTCCTTTCTCTCTGTACAACCATAACCTAAATATTGATTATTAATTTTATCTTTTTCAGATTCCGACGATCAACCCGACTCTTTGTTCCAAGAGAAGGACTTCTTCAATTCGAGTGGCCGTAAGAGAAATATCCTCGTTACCATCTCTTTCTTTACCGCTCTGCCTTTCATTCTACAATAAATCTCGAGGTCCGCGTCACGCTGAATACCTGTGACTACAAGGAGAATCCGTACGATCTCGGTATTTTTCTATGCTTTCCCCGCTACAAGTGGTTCTGTGTTTCCATGTGCCCTATTAATACGTTATTCTGTGTGTACCTACGCGTTTGTCGTTTTTTTTTTCTTTCGAGAAACGAGACATGTATATTTTCCTAACCAACGTATATGCGATGGCATAAGTGTATAGCGTATCTGCATATATATATAGTACATATGTAAGTGTATTCGTATTAGAAATATGTCGTCTTGTACTATTTTGTAATTACGTGTTTATACCGAGTACGTGTATGTAATGTAGATTGTAAAGTTTATGAGAAGACTTACCTACTTTCGCTTGGTTTATTATTGTAGTACATATACATTGCTTGTGTAAAGAGCAAAATGTAATTTAGCTTTAAGAAGGTGGAAACGGCAAGCGGTATCAGAAAATAAGTAAATGGCTGCAATATTAGTTAGCAAACTTACTTGGAGAGCATCAGCTGCATGTTGAAGGCTTTATAGGTATATTTTATATCCAAAGTTACGAAATGGTGCAAAATTTGTTCATGTTTTTATCATTTAAAAGATTGATTCGCCTTATACTTTCCCAGAACAACTTCTACAATTTTAATCAATGAATTTTGCGAATGCTCCTTATATCAGTTATAGTTGGCCAGATATATTTAATAGAACTCCATTTCGTTTAAGAGAAAAAAAATGTATGGTATTATCATTTGTTTAAGTTTTCCCAAGATTTTCACTATTTGCACTTCGACAATAGATTTATTTCCAACGAAATTATTAGATAACATTTAATTATCCCATATTCTCTTAAAAAGTCTCTTAGTCAACATGAGGTGAGAAGACACAAACTCCTCTGAATAAAAACATCTATATAGCGGAATGATAACACTGTCCACTATACATATTGGTGCCTCGGATGTTTTAAGTGCAATCAAGCAATTGTGGGGTGCCTAATCCAAAGATTTCGAAATTCACTCTTTATGCCATTCTTAGAAAAGATCGTCAAAATTAGATATAATGTTTCGTTATGTACTCAACTTTTTAAATATTACTATTTGATAACTGTTAACTGAAACACAAAAAATGGGTAGGGAGTATTTATTAATAACTCCCATCGCTCTTATATGAGAGTTATTTAAAAAAATTGCACTGGATCCACTCAAGAAGATTGATTTGGACGTCGTGGAATGGATACCAAGTCACGGATGTGTATTCGAGTGTGAAAACCACGTAAGCGCAGAAACGGATCTCTATTACACCAAGGCTAGTAAAACTCTTATAAGTGCGAAAAATAAATCCTAATAGTTTAGGAGCGACTGTCGCGACATCTGAGACATGACCAGAGACACATCAGAATCTTTAATACAATACCGGAAATCGATTCTTTTCACTATATTTGTAAAAGGTATAAAGACACATTTATCTGCATTTAATTCAAAATTATTATGCAGACACCAGGTGAATCTTGTCCAGATTACTTTGGAGGAAGTCAACATCAGTGAAGAAGGTAAGAATGTGGTAGATTTTAATGTCGCCAGCATAGGCTAATAAAGGATAGTTAATGGACTTTAGAAGATCATCGATGTCTATATTAAAGAGGAACGGGCCAAGGTTCGATTCTTGAGGTACTCCAGAGTAAGAAGTTACAAATTTAAATCCATTAAAATAAACATAATTAATTCTGTTGAAAAGATATGAATGAATCGGACCAATCACCCTCTTTAAAGATTAGCGAGATTCTGGCTAGTTTCTATGCATCGGTAAACGTGCACGTGTATAAAGCTAGATTAAAAATTATATACAAAGGAGTAGGAGCAAATATAGTAGCACAATAAAGCAAGGAATGCTATCATCAGCTGTAAATTTTTGTTTAAACACGATAATAGTTAGAATCTACATTTGAAAGATCACAGCCAAAAGACTCACGTAGGAAAACACCAGAGAACAACGCAGCGAAAACGTCAACTATCGATGTTGGATTACTATATGACGACACGGCTATATTCGTTAGCAGCATCATAAACTCATTTTCTTTCTCGTGTCTGCGAAACAATTTCCGCAAAATATTTTGGACTTAAGTCCAATAAGATTAGATCTTTTAATTATTTATTATACACTTTATTTCATGGGTACCCTATGGAAAGAAATGGCAATTAATTAATATGTATCATGTATTGCTTCCCTACATCATTTTAATTTTTCATCCTAAAGCTATCAGCGGGTGCCTAATAACACATTTAGTATGCACACGAATTTAGAATACACTATTTACTTCGAAATTCGAAAATAAAAGTTGAATTCAAACTTGGCAAACAAATCGGGAGATACAAAGATTTTATTATGGATTAATTTCCATTTTTATGCTTATAGCTTATTACCACTCTTGACAGTCATACTAGTTGGCATTCTCTACTAAATTTTAATATAAATTTACATTAACACATACGATCTAATTATTCAACCCCTTATATCGACGTGAGCTTTACTGAAGTGCAGAAATACCTTCGAAAATTAATTACCCGAATTTGATGTTTTCCGCAGGATACCACAAAAGTATCGACGTCACTAAATGAAAGACCAATAGTAAAAACTGTGCTTTTCACCGTCGGTGACGTCAAATACCACTTAAGCGACTTTTATTTTATCAGACCAATTCACTCGGAGCCTCTAACGCCAACGCCTGTTGTGCATTATCTCCCAATGAATCGTCCGATATCAATTTTCCCTTGTCAGCGTCTGACAGATTTCCGGCGCAGATCTCCAGCATGGACCCGGTGCATTACCCTGCGATTCTGATATCTCACGAAGTCGTGACAGCGAAGCTTTTCATAACGATCCCGTACACCGGCTACCCCATGATCAGTCGTATAAAAGAGAAGGAGAATGAACGCCTAACGTAGCTACGCTAACATCTATGGAAATTTATCCATTAGTGGACTCGTGTTGCGGATTAACTTTGAGATATTAAAAGAGTCGTCTTTTTTTACGTTTTTGTGGAGTGATACGACGTCCGTTTTGCTTATGTAAGTGTCTGCTTTAAAAGCATCTTCATACAAATTGTCCAGGACGAAATTTCTAACAGGAGGCTTTCGTTTATTGCAAGAGATAGAGGATCGGTTAAATTTGGTGAATTATTCCTTAGTATTGGTGGAGTTGTTAGTTAATGTTGGTTTTATAGAATTTCATGTTTTTCTAAATGTATATCGAAAAAAGTGGAATATTTCTTATTTTATCTAGTAGGCCTTTTACTGCAACTACTGCATCACTGCAATTGCTATTTCCTAAGAAATTTCTTGTAGAGAATTTGAACATCTTGACGTTTTATAAGAAAAAATGAAGCTGGGGGAAAAGTCCAAATTTCATAGTAATAATAATCATAATATCAATAATAATTTATTATTATTATTACCATGAAATTTGAACTTTTCCTCCAGCTTATTTTTTTCTAATGGAATATGAAAACGTTCAAATTCTCTAGAAGAACGTTATTAAAAAACAGCAATTGAAACGAAGCATTAATTGCAATGCAATAATAATGATACATCATCATCATCATCATCATAATAGTAATAACGACAATTATATATATGACATCGGGAAGATGTCCTCCCCCTTTTCGTGTTGTTTGTATGCGATAAGTATGCTGTGTCTAACGCTTTTGTTTCCCAATCATTCCTGCGTCGAGCTTTACTTGTGATGGCATGATTGATTATATTGTCAGGATAACTGTTACACTGCAGAGCTTGTCTCAGGTACCACTGTATTCTTCTGACGAGGGTGGTGGTTCGAATTATTGTGTAAATAACGGTCCGTACGCGCAGTTTTCCTGAACACATTAGTTGTTGCCAATACTTGGTCCTTGTTAGCAAGAACGCACGAAAAAGCTAATACTCCGTTTTCTTTTAGCTCCATCGTGAATTCAATGTTATGTGTTATCTCTGTAGCGTCAGAAACAGACTACAAGTTTAACTATAAGTTTATTCAAGTCATTATGCATCAGAAAACAATCCACTACGGAAGATATGCTCATGTACAACTTCAAATAGTCAGTATCAGCTAACAAAACTGACATAGGGTTATTGAGTGATATGTCATTTATAAAAAGTAAGAAAAGAACCGGAGCCAAATGGCTTCCTTGCGGAACGCTCTAATTTGTGAATTTCACTATTTCACAGATATAGCAGTAAACTCCACTCACACAAATTAATTAATTATGCGGAACGCAGCGTTTCGAGAGAACGTGGGCTCCCATTGTCAACCGTGTTACCGACTACTATTTCCATTATATCTTTCAACGGGAGAACCTAACCAAAGAAGTAGCGCACAATTCATGTAACACGGAGAAATCAACAGCATCACCTATTTTACTTCCCATATACTTATCATCGGAACCTCTTGTATTAATGAATGATACAGATCCAAGTTGTCCTTATTCTCTGTGTAGATTCAACTAATAATCGGGACGAACTATATGCATATCAAACTTACGTTATGTAACCAACGTCACTGCTACGTCTATAGTTAGAATTGGACTGAGTATATGGGATCTCATCCAAAACTAAATTATTTAATTTGGAATTCGTGATTGAGTTAGAATGTTGAATCCTTTAATACGAATATTGACCCAATTAGAAATCTAAATGCAAATATTGGACTTTACCGACTAACATTTGGAAATAATAAATAGGAATATAGAACAGATGGATAAAAAACAATACGAAAAAATTCGTACCAGTTTTAGCAGACAAAATAAAATTGCTCCTTTAAAATCGTACTCCCAAAATTGATTTAACGTGCACAATGTTCTCTATGTAGCTGCATTTGCACGTGAAACCGCCCGCTCGACGTTAGTTCGAAGTTGAAACTAAATGTTTAATTACATTACAAACTAAAGCTTCCGATTGATTGTTAATTAAACAAAGAAAGAGGAAAATTTCATACGGTTAGTCTAAAGCTACAAATATTAGTTGTAGATTAATTTCGAACGCATTCGTTGGTTAATTAAATTTCGAATTTCGACTTAGCAAAGTTTATTTTCGCAAGCTTACAATTAGATTTAATCAATATTTGCCGAGAGACGTCTTATTAACTTTGTTGAAGGTAAGATCGGTTTATGTGCGGAAAATCGTAAACAAAATATACATCGAAATATAAAAATAAGCCGTAACCTGAGTTAAATTGAAAATAAACAAAACAGGGAAGCAGCATCTCCCTTATATATAGCTGATATGTAAAAAAATAAGGAATAATATATTTAGAATCGGTATCTCGTGTGTTGTTTACAAAAATATACCTTCCGCAATAAAAAGTACCATTCATTTTTGTAACACAAGGATGGTTTTATGGCTAAAAATACTTTTAAATATATTCTAATATACTCCAAGAAACAATAGGGGCCACATGAAAACAGAAGCTCATATTTGAAATTTGCGTTAAACAGGGCACTGTAGGGATTAGAAGAAGGAGATACTGGGACAACACGTTGGGTCCATACCATTCTATGAAGTTCGTTCGTATCTAACGTCCTATATCTCTACATATCTGGCTACTACCCTAGAAACACTTGATTGATTAATATTCACCAAATTAGCCACGTATGTTGGAGATCGCCCATCTTCCACCTGTTTGTGATAGACTTAAGGTACAGTTGGCACAAATATGGAAAACATACCGTGGCCTTATGAAAATTATCTCAGTTTATAAACATCTTTTCGTGATCTGGGCGATACTTTTTTGGCAGGGTGTATATGTTTGTGTTTATCATAGACATCTACATTAATCTTATGCATGTATGCAAAAATATCAATCGGAAATAGCTAGGAAATTGGGACGCGGTCAGGCACTTCAATAATGCTTTATAATAGACGCGAGTGAAGTTTTCAAGACTTATCCTCAAACAGCTCATAAGTGCTATTCGAATAAAAAATGATCTATATTTCATTTACATTTTGGTCAACATTCTTGCAAAGACCTTCCATGATTTTACATGTACAGCATAAATGCGTTATCATAACACGATAACCTTCGTCATCTTCAAAGGAATAACGTCCGATATTCCTTCAGACCACAATCCACACCAGACAGTGACTCGTTTTGGATGCATTGCTTTCTGATGAATCATTGTAGATTTTTTGAACCGCCCCAAATAGGGCAGCTTTGTCGATGCTTCTGTTTTCATCGATGTGAAAATGGGCCCCGTCACTAAAAGTTATTTTGTCCGCAAAATCGTCATTCATTTCTGCTTGTCCAAATATCCAGTTGGTGAACTCTCTTCGGTGTGCATGATCAGTTGGCAGAAATTATTGAGTCAATTGGACTTTGTAGGCATAGTAGTGCAAATCCTTAGTTAGAATATGCTCGAGAGTGGCTGTTGTAATGTCCAATTCTTATGTAGGATGTTGAATCGAAGTCTCCGGGCTCTGAGCCACGCTCTCGCGAACTTGCTGGCACCTTACCGGAGCCATATATATTCAGAAATTTTAAATAATTTTAATATAACTGCGTCAGAATTGACTGTTGTAAATTTGATTTATAAATATTGGTTTGGGACTGGTATTTTCGTGTACATGACTGTAAGTTTGGATCAGCTGAGTCATTACCAATTCATGAGAAGCTGGTTTAATACTATAAAAAAAGCTGAGAGTAGATACCTATTATAGGGGAAATATTCGACTCACAAAAATTTTAAATATTCAGATTTAGAGTTGATCGGGACTGTATTGTTTTGAATTGGTAAATCGCCTAGAATAACCAGCTCCAAACTACGGTCCGCATGTATATCGAAATTAAAACCGTTTTTGTCTGCATTAAATATACTTTGCAGTCCGTACTTGCTCAATTTTGATTTTACGTCTTCCGCAAAAGCTGCTGTTGTTTTTTCTTGAAACTATTTGCAAGCCCTTTTAAAACGTGATATCGATTTATGTGAAGGTTAAAAAGGTCTAATTGCACCTTCAGTCTCGTACAGAAGCTCCATTAAAATCTGAATTTCCAGGTTTGTTGCATTTCCTAGTAAGTTTGCAAGAGATTCCGTAGATTATTTTATCGATTTATGTAGTAGTATAACCAATATTAATTCCAACACCCTTAGAAACTATTTAGAAATATCACAACATAATAACAGAAAGAATTAAACAACTTCAAAGTTTTGGTGTTGTATCTAAAGGCGGTACATACACTGCCGCCCATAATAGTATGGACACTTTCTATTTCGTGCAGAAAACTTAGAAACTAATTACCGAAGAATAACTAGCGTAAAGAGTTATTACGAATAAAGCTCTTATAAATTATGGCAAATAAAATGAAATTAATGAAAATTTATCTAGATTCGAAAAAAATATCATTATAATATTTATTTGCTAAGCTACACAAAAATCGCCTCAATCAACAAATCCATTTATTAATTTTCAGACAAATTGAGAATAATAAGTTTCTCTGTGTTCTTTAAGGGAACGCATGCCATAACGCTCCAGCAAAGAATGGTAATCAATTCCTCCAGAAGCGTATTGAAAAATCAAGTTTGTGCGAAAGAAATTTAAGAAAACGACGTTGAACTTGTTGCAATGTAAGCTGATGATAGGTGTAACAAGGGGACCAAATAATAGAAGCGTATTCCAGACAACTCGCTACAAAGGCAAAACACAAGGACTCTAACATATTTATGTCACTAACTTGCCGGGTGCTCCACACCACGAACCCAAACCTTTTAGAACAAATTAAGGAAAGCTCTTCAAAACGCCGAACAAAGCTTAAATGGCTATCAAAAATAACTCCAAAATCTTTAAATGATTCAACCGTAAGTACAATCTCCCCTTTAATTGCGTTGAACGAATTTAAGAGATTCGTTTTTACGCATGAAGGTGATATGGCGGTATTTGACATTAAGCTTGAATCAGGCGGTTATGAAATCAACGTTTTTTTGAAGGAGTGCAATATCTTCTTGATTAGAAATAGTTGAATAGATCTTAACGTCGTCTGCATAAGCCAAAATCCGAAACGCTAACCAACAGATCATTAATGAAGAATAAAAACAATAGTGGTACTAAGTTGGAACCCTGCGGCACGCCAGAGGTAGATACAAATCTTTTCGACCGATATCCATTATAAAATACGTAGTTAATACGCTGCGATAAATAGGAACTCATAAGAAACGAAGAAGTAAATTCAAAACAATCCAGCTTATTGAGCAAAATTTCATGTAGTACATCGACTTGATCACTAATATATTGAATAACAACTGCCACGTTAGTTACTGTAGATATTCCAGATAAGATTTAAAATACGTTGTTAAAATTTAAAGTGTCCATACTATTATGAGCGGTGGGGAATGTATTACTTCGAAATTTGCATAATGTTTTGTAACATGTGTAGAAACTAAGAATCGGCTAACAAGAATAAATACACATCAGCTACAATTCATCTCCATTTCTCTATTTATCAAGCAATTGTAATTAAATTTGTCAGCAGAAAGAACATACCCACTAATGAAAGAAACCCATGTAAAACGGATCCAAACATCTTGTCCGACACACTCGTTAATGTATATCTACATTTACGTTCATTGGTAACGTTTTCAGACCGGTGTTTTTTATTTGTTACCGTTAATTGCAATTGTTGGTACGTACGAGGGTTTTTTCGCCCCCGTTCTGCTGAATTGCGGATGTATTTGTGGGTACGCGTACATGTGTCGAACGACGTTAATTTAGTTGTAACAATTTGTCACACTTATTTGGCAGGCGCGTTTACGCGTGACACAATTACTATGCGATTATTTTAACATTGTTGGCGGATAGCCATCAATCAATATTCGAGGAAAATTTAATTGCAATTGTGTACGCAGTCATATGTAATTTATTATGGCAATGTGTTACAGTTCCATAGTCTCCCCTGTGTATCTATATATGCGCATAGTATTCGTAAATGCTGTACGTAGGTCCAAATTTAATTGTTCCTGGTATGTCGATAATTTTACATTCCATTTTTGTAAAGGTGAACTAATACTAATGCTAAAATAAATAGTCCTTTTTATACAAAACGTGTTTTATTTATTATATTATTTATAAAGTATGACATATGCGTACATGTTTGTATACGATGAGCCTATGCTGAAGGTAAGTGCAAACAAAATCTGCTTAGTTATCAAAAAATATAGGCGGCTAATATATAAAGTAACTCCCACACATTAAATTAAAATGAATTAATATGTAGGTACTAATATTCTCACAACAGTTTTGTACCCGGCACCTCCACCATTTAGGCAAATATCATCCAATGGAGATAAATTTCTGCAGCTAGTACAAATACATTTTAACGTTGCAAACCTATTCAATAGTTACTCATGATTTTGGGATCGAAACTAAGTACGTATTCAGTTCAAAAATAAAGGATAGTTCTTGGCTACTCTTGAAATGAAAGCGAAAGCATTATCTGATTAGAAAACAAAAATTTGAAATACGGAATACTGTAATTGTTCGTAAATGTTATGCAGATTAATTTTAGCCAATATCTGCCTACTAAACTCCATACGTGACGCTGGGTCTCGTTCATATAATTGTTGCACAATCTGCAACTTATAGGGATGGAAATGTAATTCGTGCAGTATTCTTTGTAAGCTTCGTCGCTTAATCTCTAGCGTAGATGCATGCTGTCGAACGGAGCGGCGAGGACTTCTCTCGTTTGCAGCTCTAACAGTCTCAATGTTCTCTGGGGTACGTACCGTTCGAATGCCACCTGGAGCTTTCTTTTTCAAGACAGATCCTGTTTCTTCAAAATTACGCACCCACGTTGTAATCGCATGCGTAGATGGGACACGTCCATGACGTCCAAGCTGGTAATGCTGTCGAAATATTCTCTGCGCGGCAGTCGCACTATCACCACTTTTATAAAACGCTCTCACAGCTACTGCACTTTCCGCACCAGTCCAGCGATCCATGATTACTAAATGGCAATGCGTTCACAACAATTGTGCGACGTTACGAACAACTGCCGGCTCTACAGTGCTAACAACTGTAACGTTCAAAATTTATATGATCATACATGCTAAAGGGAACTACTTAAAGCATCGGAGAAGTAATGTGTGTTAAACGTACCATTTACCCTAATGAAAATACATGACACCGAATAGAACATATAACATCATTATTCGACCGCAACGTCTCCTTAACTTTCATATAACACACTTCTGCGCCTCGTACATAAGTATCCCGGGTGCGATAAAGTGCACTAATGAACCACATACCCAACCGAGCCGGCATTAAGACCACATATCACTAGATTATTCCGTTATGCGGAACGGAGAAATGGAAAAACTAAAATCTAACGTCGTGGAGTCGAACCTTTTCATTGTTCTATTTTTGGAGGTTAAAATTGAAGCGGGGATTGTAAAATCAAGCCCGCGAAAAATATTGTATGCCTTAGACGCTACCACGCTGTAAGATAGCGGGACAAATTTATTTTGTTTTATTTTTTTTTTTGAAAGGGAAGACGGTAGATATATCGCATAATGAAGTAATGTCGAGGTAACGACACAAAAGAATTTCCATTATGTATTTGTATACGCTTTAAGAGACGAAATTTGAAATAACTTTGTGCCGTACAAAGAGCGCTATTTATATAGAGCCTTGTACAGTATAGATGTAAAAAATATTTTTAGAGAGATAAATTACCCTTCTACTTTCGGTCATCGATAAGCTGGGGAAAATTTAATTTTTCAAGACATTAATTAACAGCGGGATAAGAATCTGGTGTGTTCGTTTAAATATTCTGACAGCTCCTAAAACTGAATTTAGGGTTGAATAGAATAAATCACTTCTTCTTAGATGTTAAAGACACCATACTGCGACCGATTCCATGCCACCATTCTTCTGAAAAACTGTTAATAAATACAGACCGTATATTCACATTAAAGTAACTTGTTATCTAGATACTTCATGAAATTAGTGACTGGATTTCTAATCAGATTTATGTGAGACTTCCTAGGCCTCCCACATACAACTATTATTCAATTGTTATCATTATATGATTTATTAAATACTTCTTTATAATTAGTTAACGTGTCATATGCAATTGAATATGTTCCTTTTGTTCAATCTAAATCCATTAACTCCCCTGGATATCTTTTCCCATTCACCTCAAACCAAATATTTTTAACATTGCAGTGATCAATTTCACTCTAGAAAATAATAATTTAGGGCTTTTCAACGACTCAAGAATTAATATGGTTGAAATGATTCCTTCTTTACATATTCACAAACGATTTTGTTTTATCAATTTAGGACTCCTCTGAATTAATTTCCAATGCAATTGCTAGAAGGTTTCTTCCCAATTTCACTATTAAGTGGAGATTAGATTCCTGTATTACACACATGAGACCTGAGCCTAAGAAGAAACACTTTCTCATCAGTGAAAAAGCCCTTGAATTAATATAAGTGTTTGTATACTTTACAAGACCAACAAGCACTTGTCCCCTTCTGGAGCAAGTATTCGGATTATACATGACGAAGTCGGACATCGTTAAGAAACTTTATACCACCTGTTCGTGACTATTTTGAAAAAAGAATTAAAGCAGAATTGAAAGGTAAAGAATTGTGGTTATGTGTGGGCGAAACAACCTTTTGGCAAAAACATTCTGTGGTGAATGCGATGGTACGTACAATGGAAGAGTTTGAACCGTTATCCCCTATCTTACTTACTTCCAAGAGAGTTGTAAAATGTACTAGTGATGAAATTTTAAAAGTCGTGAATTTAAAGTTTCAACAACCCAACTTTTATTGTGCATGCTTTCCTTATGCAAATATCTTAAAGAAGAGAGTGGCAATCTGTTATATGTAACATGTAAAACCCATGCTTTGAACCTTGTTGCGCAATTGACCCCTAAATATTATCCACGAGTAAATGCTTTAATAACTGATACGAAGGCAGTATTTCTAAAGTCCCCAAAACGTACAAAAACATTTCACGAACTGTGTCCCAAAGTGCTGAACTAACACAGCCGATTACTAAGGTTTGAGGAAGATGGTTAAAGGCTGCGTTTTAATACTGCGGACAATTGATGATGTAAAGCAGGCAGCTTTACAATTCGATCCGAGATACGCCGAAGTTATAAGGGAATCCAGAAAAAGTTTCAAGATAACCAGATTAGAAAGTATTCGCAAGAACTACTATGAACTAGCGGAGGGAATCGAAAAATTACAAAATGATTCGATGTCGTTTGTTGATTCTGTTCAAATGGTCGACGATGTTCACTCGCATCGATGTACGGCGGAAGGCGAAAAAAAATGAGCTATTGACAAGAATTTAGGCTTTCTCATACTAATTCAAATTTGTGGAAACATATTTAATGTTTCGAATATTTAGTAGATGCCATCGAGTTCGTGATTTCGTTAAAACTTCTTAAAACAGTAAGTGTTACAACATGTTATATGATATATTCTTTATCATTATTTTATGTATAAACATTCCTGCGTCTGCAACGTCTATGCTCACTCATGAAGGCCACGATCATGAATGATACGAGTACGTAAACGTTACTTAACACTAGCCTTGATACGGCTGCAGTGCACTGTAGCTTGCCCCAAATTGCCGAGACTAATTATTGCCACCATTATTAGTAAAATTTGTCCTCACTATTTTAATCAACGGAAAATTAAAAGGCGACTGTCATTCTCAGAACCCAAAAGGAATCTGCATAATTCACTTTCTACTATAGTGTTAATTCAAAATCGTTCTATGTTCGTATAAATTATTGAATAATTCTGATATTTCAAAACTATCTACTTAGGATCTGATTTATAAGTATTGAAACAAACGATCATCTTCTCTTTGAAAGATACTTCTGTATATCATTATCAGATTTGGTAGGTAATATAAAACCCAAATATTTACCATGATTTTTCTCCATTCCTTGGTATCGAGTTTCCAAGGTTTTTAAATGATTGATACGGCTGCACTGCACTGTAGCTTACCCCAAATTGCCGAGATTAATTATTGCCATCATTATTAGTATTATGATCATCACCTTCTTTTAACAGGGATATCGATTTGTTCCTTTCGACGGTCATCATTTCAACAGTTTCTCCTCGCAGATATAACGGTAATAAAAATCCTTACGTAACCCCAATGAAATTCGAAGTGAATACCGCTTATAACCGACCATTAAGCGAAAAAACAAAAAAAAAGAAACACCCCGCAATCATCCGCCGGCCCAATGTAGGCAATATCTTGTCTTAAATGCGAGGATAAAGTTCAGCCTAGTGTATAAGTCAATTATCTTCCTCGCTTGCTTCTTTTTTATTCGATACAACCTACCGGGTATTCCCCGTTTATTGTTAGGTTATTTGTTTTGCTTCCCTCTCCTTTTCTTTCCGCATGGTTTCGTCGCCGTAAGAGTTTTCAACACGTTCGCATTTGTATTAATGGTAGGTACAACCCCACAATAAACCAATTTATATGTAAAGGTTAAGAGGGGCGGATAAATTTCATTAGCACTTTTGCAAATGTCCCACTTGCAACCCACGGCACGCTCATAATCCGAAGGCAAGAGAGATAACGGTTCGACGGTCGGCCACAACCCGGAGCCAACGGCGGGAGACAATAGCGGGTAGGGAGACTTTTTGTTTTGTTTTCCAGATAGTCCTCAGGATCTCCTGTTGATCGTGTGCTCTTAAAGCGACAACAAGGACGACGACGAAACTTGAACGGAATTCGAAACGGATGTTAGCCAGACGCTAATTTGTAAGTTCTCTTCTTCCGTACGGTCAATGGAACAAAGAATTATCCTTTTTTTTTTTAGTTTACTTTTAGATCGTCTTATCGAGCAGCTGAAGCAATTTAAAAGTTCCATTATAATTACGTTGATGCAGGAACTTTTATGTAGGGGAAACTAGGCAGACTGATAATGTTTAATGGAAGTACAATGTCGTATTGAAGGGTACTTAAATGCACGATAATTAGATACGTTTGACTTTCCGATTTCATTAATGATTTCAAACTTTATCATCCAACTTAGAGTAGTTTGCTATTATAAAGCTCTTTTGAGCACAACAGTGAAATTAAAAGTTTTCTGTTAAAATACACTGGAACTTTGTTTAGCTTCTTTATACTTGATTTTAAGCTTGATTATGATCCAAATCTCACACCCATAAACTATCCCCATACTATACAGAAGAGTTTTAAGTCGTAACAATAATTTGAAATAACTTTCTGCCACCCAAAAGGCGTCATTTATAACACATGGGCTGAAAAGTCCCGGGCCTAACACATAGATGACGCTAGTTTTATTGCAGTCACCTTTCTCTCAGTTAGTACTAACCTTCAAAAGACAGCTGTTAAAATTTCATGATATTCTATTCATTAGTTTGTGAGTTATTGTGCTAAGAGTCACGCTACTTTTGTTATTTTCAAAACAATGGATCAAAAACAATTTCGTGTTTTAATTTTACACTGCTTCTTGATGGGAAAAAATACCGTTCAAGCGAAGCAATGGCTTGAAAAGTGTTATGGGGACTCCGCTCCATCAGAAACAACAATAAAACGTTGGTTTTCTGACTTCAAACGTGGTCGTAGAGACACCGATGATGCAGAACGCAGTGGACGTCCAAATGAGGCGGTAACACCAGAAAACATCAAAAAAATCCACAAAATTGAATGATCGAAAAGTGAAGGTGCGTGAGTTAGCTGACATCGTAAAGATATCAAAAGAACGTATTGCCTTTATATTGCATGAGCATTTGACTATAAGAAAGCTCTGTTCAAAGTGGGTGCCGCGTTTGCTCACTGTTGACCAAAAACAAGAATGTGTTGATGATTCTGAGCAGTGTTTGGCCATGTTTAAACGTAACCAACCGGAATTTTTGCGTCGATATGTGACAATGAATGACACATGGATCCATCACTTCACTCCGGAATCAAAACGATCGTCATCTGAGTGAACCTCGTCCAAAGCGCCCGAAAGCACAACAATCGGCTGGAAAGGTTATGGCCTCGGTATTTTGGGATGTGCGTGGTGTAATATTCATCGACTATCTTGAGAAAGGAAATACCATCAACAGTGAATATTACATAGCGTTATCGGAGCGTTTGAAGGCCGAAATTGCAAAGAAACCACCGCATATAGGAATGAAAAAAAAATTGTTTCATCAAGATAACGCACCGTGTCACAAGTCAATCAAAACAATGGCAAATCTACATGAATTGAACTTCGAATTGCTCCCACATCCACCGTATTCGCCAGATTTGGTTCCCAGCGACTACTGGCTGTTCGCAGACCTCAAAAAAATGCTCGCCGGTAAGAAATTTCGCACGAATGAAGAGGTTATCGCTGAAACTCATGCCTATTTTGAGGCAAAAGATAAATCGTTCTACAAAAGTGCTATTGAAATGTTAGAGCGGCGCTGGAATGATTGCGTTGCTCTTGGTGGAGATTACGTTGATGAATAAAGCTAATTTTGAACCAGAAAAGCCGTGTTTTCTTTGTTAGGCCCGGGACTTTTCAGCCCATGTGTTATAAATCGTTGTACAGTATATATGCAAAAAAATACTTTTACAGAAGTAAGTTACATTGTCCTCTACTGGTATGCTAAATTATCCTAATACTTTTATAAATCCTCCAATTTTATATCCTAAATATAATAGCGAAGTCGTTTTGGACAGTTTTGTTCTTAATTCTACGAGAGTAGATCTCTATACTGTACCCCTGATCCCCTTACAGCAAAACTGCATTGGTATTATATTTCTCCGCACTAATGCACATGGTAGCGGCCTCTTATCGACTTTTGCAAATCACCTGTCCGCAGCTTGCATCACTTCAAAATTACTGGTAAATTTTGCCCCACGTAAGATTTTTTTAATTTGAGGAAAAGTCTAGGGGCTAGATTCGGCAATCATGCGTAGTAGACCCCTGTAATGTTCTGTCGCTTTTGCAAATAGTCGGCCAAGATAATTTCTTGAACAATGATTTATATTCGGGGCACACGTCTTGTACTAATCTTTTTCAAATCTAATTCTTTAGTCAATATATTGTGTATCACATGATATGATAAGCCAGTATCTTGAACAATGGACGTGATGCGTACTCGTCGGTCTTGCAGTACGGTATCGTATACCTTTTTAACGTTTTTGTCTGTTGTTGCCGTTATGAGAGGTATGCAGGTTTTCACAGGATGTTCTTCCGCATTTAAAATCTCTACAGCAGCGTTTGACTATATCATAAGAAACTGCAAACTCTCTGATAGTTGCTGTAATGTCTTTATGAACTTGAGTTGGCGTCTTGCACTTTTTGTGGAGATATTTTATCACGGCTCTTTGTCCTACAGGATTCATCTTTATGAACAATCACGACACACAATTCAAGAAGTAGCGGCAACAGTTTGAGACACAAACTTGATATTATGTAAATATGATCTAGACATGTCAGTTAACTAAATGTCAAAAACGTTAATCAAACAACCAATTATAAGTAGGTGAGTGATCTAGCAGAAAACTGCAATCAATTCTTGGAAATTCACCCTAATGGTTCCAAAAACATTAGTTCAATTGGTTCCACCTTTTATATTCCCAGAAACAACTATTTAAGTCTTTCAAACTGAATCACGTGGCCTCTTTATATTTACTGTAGGGCTTCACGCTCATTTGCTTAAAAAATTCTATCTCGAACGACGTTGCCGTAATATTCGACTTCCAATCTGCCATGAAGTCTATACAAAATTGTTGGCACTAGTTTTCTTTGTGTATACACCAAGATATAATTGTGTTCAAGTTCCTTTGTGAAAACGATAGTATGAAAACTCTCTAAGTCGTCCACATAACCCAATAGATAGTGTTCCAGGTGTGTAAAGCTATGTCTTAAAACCAGCAAAACTTGACGAACAATTCTTTTAAAGCAGAAGTTAACATTTCGCTATATTCTGAACGTTATATTTATATTCGATTATTCAAATCTTCGGAAAATCGTCCTATAACGCGAAAGCTATAAATTATTCACGAATTAGTCAGAAATCCTCACTTTTATTTTCACCTCCAATATATATATCTGATCCAAAAATCGTGCTGCACTAATATATTCTCATACAATGACTTCCCCACACGTAGCCGCCCCGTAGTTCGTGGCGTAGTTCCTAACAATATGCTACTTCGATTAAGCCGGTTGTGAAGGATTCCGTGGGATTATTGCGTGATAACACGCTATCTACCAGCTGTCACCACTGCCACAGTTTCGTATAAACAGGTTTTCGTCCTCTAATCCCCTTTCCCCGCCCCAATTCCGTTTACCGAATGCCGATTCTATTTAATGAAACTGAAATAACAATCTAGTCTTGTTTAAGACGTGTAAGCTGTGTATATTCGCTTGAATAATTTATCGAAAGTTGTTGTTGCCGACAGGTTGTCGAGTTCCGTTACTTCTTGACATAAATTCAAGGATATTTGTCTTATGAAATCTTTGTATAATTAAGAAAACTGAAAAAAGGGGGATAACGATATCTTGGAATATAACACAAAGATCACCCTGAAAAGAAAAAGAGTAGCTGTTTAGATATGAAGAGGAAGCCTTGATGCTGTTAATGTTTCTGTGTAATATGCTGCTGCCATTGGTGTTAAGCTTCGGGATAGTACAGTTCTGGGTCAAAGTAGAACTCTCTTCCTTCATAATAGTTGATAATAGCATCCGTTTGATAGTAGCTTTTGAACTTATAATTATGTCTTAGCTTGTTACTGAAACTTTTAATACGAATTTTCTTTGGTATAAGCTATTTGAATCGCATTACAAATGTCAAACTCATAAAACAAAAATGTTTAACTGAATGAAATACGTTTATTAGCACCAAAAGAAATGTTTACTGCAATACCTGAGGGTCCTGTACACTGATACGGTTTCATCTAAATTTTGTGTAAGGCGAAAGCATTCAAATTTACAGATGTTGTATTTCAATTCTATATTTTTTAATGATAAGTTTTACTCAGGCAAGCTTAATGTTAACCGCATATAAGAACGTCTCCTTTTTTCCCAGCTTCAGTAAAACGTACCTTTGTAAATTTTGTGTCTTTCCTACGAAACGAAGAAGTTGGTCTACAATAAAATTGTTATTTCTTCTACATCTGTGTCTCCAAAATTAAAATAAATTCATTTACATATTCTCCATATCAAAGCCAATAAATAAAGATATAATCAATAAAAGTTCTATAATCCATCGACGAATTCTCGAATGGCAGATGGTATATGGGAGCAGTAGAAAAATTGTACGAATTAGTCATCCGAAAACTTGACTTTGAGAAAAAAAAGGGAATCATTACCGAATCCAGAAATATTGGCGAAATAAATTGGATACATTTTCAAAGTACTGATCGAAAAGTTTCGTTGTAATTATAAGTTCAAACTTGTTTCTCATGCCATTTTTGTCCGTTCAATTTAATTTTAAAAGATTTCGTAGCTCGATTTTGGCTTTTAAAGAATACCGTATTCGTGATGACTTTATTTAAAGTCGTAACAAATTAAGCAACTATAAAGGCAAGTCATTAAATCGATACGTGGTTAATTAATAGATCAGACTATTTGCGTTCTAGTCGTCTTCGCTATTTTCGTAATTTAAATCCCATGCAGATTTAACTTTCGATAAACGCTTCACGAACAGGGTCAGGCTCTTATAATGGCTCTAATGCTTGCGTCCGATGCGACGATATTCGACTAAGTTTAAGCCTGTAATTTCCTGCTTTGAATTCATGGTTTCCTAGCTGCTTCGCTTTCAAATCAAAGGAAATTAAGAGGTAAGCTGTTTTCCTTTCTCCAGATGCTTTTGAGTGACAAAAATGTTATGGATTTCAGCGAAAAATCTCGGACAATTTTATTTATAGCGTAGATCATTTGATTTAAGATTTTCGAGTAATGATATTGTTCCCTTAGGAGAATGAAAAATTAAAGAATTTACACGGTATATTACCAAAATATATCGCCTTCTACAGTATGAACTAATTAGTTAACAAATTCTTACTGTTTTCGTCGAATAGCCAAGAAAATTTAGGGTAATAACACATGGGCTGAAAAGTTCCGGGCCTAACAAAGAAAACACGGTTTTTTTGGTTCAAAATTAGCTTTATTCATCAACGTAATCTCCATCAAGAGCAACGCAATTATTCCAGCGCCGCTCTAACATTTCAATACCACTTTTGTAGAACGATTTATCTTTTGCCTCAAAATAGGCCTCAGTTTCAGCGATAACCTCTTCATTCGTGCGAAATTTGTTACCGGCGAGCATTTTTTTGAGATCTGCGAACAGCCAATAGTCGCTGGGAGCCAAATCTGGCGAATAGGGTGGATGTGGGAGCATTTGAAGTTCAATTCATGTAGTTTTGCCATTGTTTTGATTGACTTGTGACACGGTGCGTTGTCTTGATGAAACAAAATTTTTTTCTTGGCAATATGTGGTCGTTTCTTTGTAATTTCGGCCTTTAAACGCTCCATTAACGCTATATAATATTCACTGTTGATGGTATTTCCTTTCTCAAGATAGTCGATGAATATTACACCACGCACATCCCAAAATACCGAGGCCATAACCTTTCCAGCCGATTGTTGTGCTTTCGGGCGCTTTGGACGAGGTTCACTCAGATGACGATCGTTTTGATTCCGGAGTGAAGTGATGGATCCATGTTTCATCCATTGTCACATATCGACGCAAAAATTGCGGTTTGTTACGTTTAAACATGGCCAAACACTGCTGAGAATCATCAAGACGTTCTTGTTTTTGGTCAACAGTGAGCAAACGCGGCACCCACTTTGAATATGTGCTTTGTCATAGTCAAATACTCATGCATAAAGCCTATACGTTCTTTTGATATCTTTACGATGTCAGCTAACCCACGCAACTTCACTTTTCGATCATTCAAAACGATTTTTTTTATGTTTTCTGGTGTTACCGCCTCATTTAGACGTCCACTGCGTTCTGCATCATCGGTGTCTCTACGACCACGTTTGAAATCAGCAAACCAACGTTTTATTGTTGTTTCTGATGGAGCGGAGTCCCCATAACACTTTTCAAGCCATTGCTTCGCTTGAACGGTATTCTTTCCCATCAAGAAGCAGTGTAAAATTAAAACACGAAATTGTTTTTGATACATTGTTTTGAAAATAACAAAAGTAGCGTGACTCTTAGCACAATAACTCACAAACTAATGAATAGAATATCATGAAATTTTAACAGCTGTCTTTTGAAGGTTAGTACTAACTGAGAGAAAGGTGACTGCAATAAAACTAGCGTCATCTATGTCTTAGACCCGGGACTTTTCTGCCCATGTGTTATATGGTGATTGTGTATGTGGAAAGGCAACCATATTTGTACATAATCATTGGTAATAAATTCATTTTGGTGAAATCATTCACAAGAAAGACAATGTGAAGAGACCCACGGACATGTTTCTGAATACCCGGCGTCGTCAGCCTGACATCGAGCGGTCTTTTGTTCGACAAATTGCAATTCTCTCTCTGCTGCCATCACCATACCTAATCCTACAAATGAAGTGATTATTCTTGCCGCTAACTAGTGCCAAAAGAATGAACCACTTATCTGGAAAAGTCAGACACAACGAAAAGTACGGGTACAGCTTCCCACCCTTCTCTCGAGCAATACATGGATTGTCAGTCCCAAGAGGGCGCTACCACAAATGGCAATGCGTAGGGTAAACTGCAAATGTGAATGATTTCTCGAGGCTTACCATGACGCCTTTAAAAACACATCTGATGTTATTTTCTAGGCACTCATTTAGATGTGTTCTTACACACAGAAAAAACAACCCTCGTATTTGAATGTCCTGAATCGTTTTCGTGTAACTCAAATTTAAATTTAAATTCGTATTTCTCTAATAGACAGTCAAATTTCAGAATGTACACGAAGAATATAATCTTCACGAGATTAGACGATTCCCACATTGCTTTAGAGTACATACAACGGCAACGTCAATTCAACTTTTCGCGTTTGGGAAAATGTCACTCTAATCTCATTACCACCTCGACTAGAAATTGTAGCCACGCAAGGGCAAGGATGCACACGTCGTAATAAAATATGTAAGAAGGAGAACAAAGATTTAGTGCTCGCCCCGCATCAAATTTCAAATTAATTTTCTAGTAGTTGCAATATCGCAAAGACGTGGTGCAATATACACGGCACGCGATTTTACTTCTCCCTCAAAGCATATCTCTCTGTGGTAACCGGATTAGGTTTGCGACATACAACAGCTCTCATGCACAAGTAAGTAATATTGTGACACATACGTATATGCAAATGAGATTAGTAAATGTAAATGGGCTACATATTAATAAAATAGCACCCTCGGGGTAGTTTCATTTTAGGTGGTACGTGTACCTTTTTGCGGTAGTGGCTTAAATACTATGATCCGTGTAGAAAGTAGAGGTGCAAAATGTACATACATATACATACCTTACATACCTTCTTATGTTTGTAAATATGAATGATATCTTCCGTATCTTCTGCTCAGTAGTTTGTCTAGGTTAAAAAGTAATAATAATGTAACAATTAAATAATGCCGTCATAGTCAAGTTAGAATGGACAGCGGAAATAAAAGTCAAATTATTTAAACCTATCTCTTTATACCATCCAGAAGCTTTAAGCTTTGAATGGTTAACACTTATTACTTACCAAGTCTTGGAGCTTCTTTCACTGTTATACTAGCAAATACACTCAGCGAAATTTTTGTAGTTCCATGCAATTTTGCAGTTCCTCTATGAACCGTATGATTTGGGAAATTACCTAGAATTGCCTTTCTGGACGTACAGATATACAAGAGAGATTATTTTGACAATATCACAAGTCTTAGATATGTAGGGGAGATATCTGCTGTATAAATGTAGTGCTATATAAATACGAATGAAATTTCTACTTATTTATAATAAATATTAATAAAAATGTCAAGAGGCAAATAGTTATCAGAGTTGGAAGAAACAAAAATAAATTTTTTGCAGTTGCCCAATTCCTACGGCAAAAATCTCGACAAAAACTAACTCGAAGGCAGTGCTCATCGATATTTCAGTTAGCCTCTTCTGGTAATGTAATCGTGCTACAACTAAAATATAATTTAATAATACTAATAGCGTGTATTGCTCAACAAACAACATAAACCATATTAAGGACAATATAACAAGATAAAAGTAATGAATTAACAAAAGATTAAACAGAAGAACATAAAAAAAATAGTGAATAAATTAAAAGTTGCCTAAGTGAACAATTAAACACATCACAGTTTGAGGCTATCTTCTTATTCATTGCTCTACGTGTGACGGGGGATCGAAACCTTAAATTAGTGTGTGTCAATGCTGTATAAAACGTTGGGACGTTTCTTGCGACGAAGAAGCTTAACCTGCTCAGTAGATAGATGGAATCGATCTTGTTATGCAGTAACTTGTAGAAATGAAAGCATTGATAAGCATTTCTACGTCTCAACTCCAATGCACCGCAAGGGAAACTTCAGTAGGGGTAGGTATTATTTATTTTATACCGTGGGTATTTAAGAAAACGCCTTTGTATATTTCCTATTGCTAATTTATGTACATTATAGTATGGACACTATATTATCGCTGTATATTAGAGTTTAGCCCGCACAAAGGAACAAAATAATACTTTAAGTGAAGGAATGTTAGTAAAAATGTTTGTGCCCATATTCCTTAATGCAGGAGAAACAACTTCTATTACGTATTCGATAAAGGCACGATGTTCATCAAATACAACCCCAAGGTCTCTAAATTTAGTGCGACGTAACAATACCCTAGTATCATCGAAGTAATTAAATAGAATCGGACAACTTTTTTCTAGAAAAAGTAAGTACTTTACATTTAGGCCAGATTTAATTTTAATTCGTTTGATATACACCACCGAGACACTAATTCTAAATTACACTGAACTCTCAAACAATCATCAACCGAATAGTAATATTTGCGTAAATTTTAACGTCCTCAGCAAACATCAAGATCTTACAATCAGATCCGAAATGTCGTTGACAAATAATAGAAACAATAGGGGACCCAGATTCGAACCCTGCGGTACTCCCGATGTACCACACTGGTAACAGAATGGAAGCCGTTGTAAGACACATAAAATCTGCGGTGGGTAAGGTGAGAGTCAAATAAATTTATAAGCGATTCAGCGAAATCAAAGCTATATAATATCTGCAATAGAATACCACGGTTGATATGAATTAAATGCTTTCGAGATGTCGGTGTAGATGACATCGATCTGTCTTTCTAATATATCTGCAGGAAATGCGATAGAATTTGCGAAGTTTGTCATGGTAGACTTCTTTTCAATGAAGCCATACAGGACACAGTTTATTTATTAATTCTGTGTTAATTGACCTATAAAAATTTCTCTGTTTTGAGTTACCATTGTTGTAAATACCATCTCTCTTTAATAAAATGTTTTAATGTTATTTTCTCTTGCATTTGTGTTTCTTTGTAGTTCACAATTAACTTCGAACTTCGAAAACCAAGTATTTAATACAAAAAATTCAAATGGAATTATAGAAATTTCGCTGAGTGTATCCATCTTAAATATCCTGCAGGATATTTACTAATATCAAATGTCTGCTTCAATAAGGATTAAATTCTTGCTATCTATTTTATCGACCATGCAAACTATATCCATAAATCTAGATTCCAACACACAAATCCGTTCTACAAGCGCCAAACTAAGGCTGCGCCATCTGATGGACGATAATGTATTAGCCGATGGTGATGAATAATAAATGAAACACAATAAACCCCAACACTTAGAACGTTCATCCAATAATTTATTTCCCAAATATACATTGAAAAGCTTACAAAAATAGCATTTAAATGGTACGTTCTATCATACAAATAGGGTTTCGGAGGAAAGAAGTTTGGTTCGGAAAAATTATACTTTGCTATTAATTTCGTTATACAATGCGCTATATTATATATTCTTTTCTTTATATATATATATATAATTTAATGTACAATAAAATATTTTACGATTTAATTTTATTTATTTTTCCTCTTATTTGGATCGCTTGCCTTAAACAAGCCAAAATATACAAGTTAAAAGAAGCGGACATAGTCGATATGGTAGGGACCGTTTTGTAAGGGGAGGAGATGCGTTCTTGTAGCCTTCTTCTAGAGATAGGGAATCTGAAATACCCGGAAGATGTAGAATTTGTCTGAGAAATTATTAAAATCTCTACGTTACCTCTACGTGATGATCCTATCTGATATGTGAGGATATTATTGTCGAGTAATTCGTTTGGATTACCTGCGAACAAAATCAGATTTAGAACATTACATAAATCGTGAACTTATGTGTAGAGTTCTCTTCCCGCGAGCCAGACACATATTGAGTGCGCAGCACCTCTACTGTGTAATGTAGTGAAAGTATCGAACGGACCTTCATACAAGTCATTAATGGTGTCAAACGTGCGGAAAGGAAAAATAAAACCATTGGTTGATGAAACTACCAATCTGTATTATAGTAGTGCTACTGTAAAATTTGCGATAAACTGAAACGCGGTTACAAAAACCACAAAAAGAGTGTAGAACACCAAAATAACATTTAGTCTTGCTCTAACACGTTGTTACCCACTTATAATTTATCAAATAATATTACAATAATAATATAAAATTAGGTACAGACATTCTACGGAGCCATGAAACGTATTTTCAAATTACAAGATTCATGCTCAAAAAATATGATTATTTTTTAGAAATAGTAGCACGAATTTTACCAGCATTTTAACAGGATTCTAGCAGCAACTTTATCAGAATGTGAATAAATCGGCCCTAAATATTAAATTTAAATCTACATAACACATGGGCTGAAAAGTCCCAGGCCTAACAAAGAAAACACGGTTTTTTTGGTTCAAAATTAGCTTTATTCATCAACGTAACCTCCATCAAGAGCAACGCAATTATTCCAGCGCCGCTCTAACATTTCAATACCACAAACTAATGAATAGAATATCATGAAATTTTAACAGCTGTCTTTTGAAGGTTAGTACTAACTGAGAGAAAGGTGACTGCAATAAAACTAGCGTCATCTATGTGTTAGGCCCGGGACTTTTTAGCCCATGTGTTAAAATAGTCGTTGAAAGTATTTTCAAGTTGCCTGTGGTCGCGTTTGTGATGAAAACTTTTTCCCGAAGCTTTCTATTTATATTGTACTTATGTTTTGTCAAAATAATCGGCGGCTTCACTTACAATAACATTCACGCAACCAACTCTGAACCAGTTTTTTCAATAAACTAATACTATTTATTATTCTTTAAATTCTTTACTTCTTTTAATTTACTTCCGTATTTCTTTTGAATTAACTTACTTATGTCGCGTTTATTTATATTTTATTTTGCTTATAAATTATACAGGATTGATTTTTTAAATTATAACGATTTTATAAGGGCCGTAACTATACCCAAGTATTATTTTCTACGACCTCAGATTTAATACAAACAATAGCCAACTTCCTTTCTTAAATGCCGGCGTATATATTTAAAATATTCTTTCTATAGACCCCTTTCTGAACTAAATCATGTTCAGTTGCACGTGATTAAAGTAAGTAGTGTTTAATTTTGAACTATATGTATATACACTACCGCTCAAAAGTGTTTAGGCACTCTCACTGACAGCAAAAATGTTTATAATATTTATTTTTTATGTACAGATACACGTACACGAATAAAAATATATTAAATAAATGTGAAAATTAAAACGTTTAATTTAAATTTTGCTTTCATCTATGTGACCTCCTCTTGATTTAATAATTGCAGCACACAATCGAGGCATTCTCGCAATAAGTTTTGCCAGAGTTTCTTGTGTTATTGAGGTCCAACTCGATTGTCATTTGTTCCACACGTCAGTAGCTGATGTCGGAGCCGATTTCCGTACTTCCCGATCTAGTTCTTCCCATAGTAACTCGATTGGATTCAAGTCGGGGCTCTGGGGAGGCCATTCCATAATTTTGAGAGTTCCTTCCTCTTCTAAATGGCGTAAATAGTCTTTACATAATTTAGAGGAATGTTTTGGGTCATTATCTTGCTGGAAGATTTTGACCCAAAAGTCGAATTCCGGAAGGTATTGCGCGGTTCTCCAAAATTTCGCGGTAGCCTTCTTTTCTTAATATACCGTCAATTTTCACAATGTCCCCTACGCTAGTGCCAGCACAACAGAACCAAATGATGATAGAACCTCCACCATGGTTCACGGTAGCAGCAATACACTCTTCTCTGGCACGTTCACCCACAGATCTTCTTACGAATATGCGTCTTCGGGTTCCGAACAGCTCAAATTTGGACTCATCCGTTCACAGGACGTTGTTACACTCTTCTATGGTCCAGTGTTAGTGTTCACGAGCCCATTTAAGTCGCTTTTGCTTGTTTTGTTCGCGTAGTAATGGCTTTTTCATCGCAATACGTCCATGGAGGCCGGCTTTCTGTAGGCGACGTCTGACTGTAGACACACTGACTAGTTTTTGGCGACCAACATTTAATTCTGCAGTGATTTCCGGGGCTGTTTTGCGTCTTTTTGACTTGCTGGTAACCATTATTCTGCGATCATCTGCAGATGTTGTCGCTTTTGGCCTTCCACTCCGTCTTTTTTTAAGAAAACTGCCAGTTTCCCGATATTTTTTTACGTTATAGTCAACCGTAGCGTGGTGTATTTTAATTTTTTTGGCAATTTGTCGATTACTTATGCCACTTTTATGGTAAGCTATTATAAGCGCACGTATTTCCGTAGTACTTTCTCTTCGCGGAGGCATTTTAAAAAATTGTCACACGATATTTCGCTCACGACGTGAATAGAGTAAATACCACAATGCAACTGACCATAGGTTCACTATAATCCTCTAGGAAAGTAATTTAAACATTATTACCTACAATCTAACAGATGACTAAATTTACCCAGTAAATTCAGAGGAATTGTTATTGTAATTGCACCGCAATAAACAGTTTATGGTAATCCGACCAAGTGCAGGTAAATGATAGTAAACCTTATGCGATATAATGGGTGTTTATCTTACTGAACTACATGTTAGATACGTATTTCATTTTATTATAATGTTTTTTTGGTAAACATAATACTATATGAATAATCCATGAAAATAGGGGTGCCTAAACACTTTTGAGCGGTAGTGTACATACAAAGAGTTATTACTTAATCTAATAACTTATGAATGCTTAACAGTTAGTCTCATTGCTAATTTGCCAATTTCAAATATGCAGGTATGCCTCGATGGCAAATTAAACATTAATACCACCGACATGTACCTATTATCAGCTTTCTGCTGAATTCGCTCGGGCCAGGTGCATCTGGAGTCGTCCCAGTACCGAATTATAAAGTATTCATGTAAATGGAAACCCAGACAGCGGAAATTAGCATGTACAGTGGTGATCTTAAGTAATGTCACCCCCTATTACGGAGAGAACACGAAGGCTATGTTCCCAGTGATGCTGCAGACAGTTCGACTTGTATCAGTTACTGCAGGTATAAATTTTGATTAACGTTTACATACACTACCGGCTAAAATTATTTGCATTTCAAAGGTTTCCAATACCTTTGGAAATACGAACCGCAGTTGTTCGCGAAATGTCAGAGACAAAAAATCTAGTGACACAGCGGAACCCTACAACCATTACGACCATGACAAACAACCGCGAAAGTCCGAGATACTATTTAGTTATCTACTGTTTTATTCCCGCTCTATATGCAAAACTTAAAATACAACCCTCGTATTTTGAATATATCTGATCGTGAAAATGAAGAGTTTTCGTCTAATTCGTGAAATTTATTATACTGTATTATTATTACGTATTTCGCACGCACAAGAAAACGCGACGATTCCCTTGACACTCGCTAATAATATCATACGAAACATTATTGTGTAAATAAAATTAATAATGTGTTACTATTCGAAATAGAAATGTTTCGCCTAAACATATATTAAGAGTTTTTACGCGTAGATGTAGTTATCGACGTGCTAATGGTAAGTAGGTGCTTGTAAATTTTTTATAGCTTGCCGGTAATTACTCCACTTACAACTCGGAAGTCATAAATCAAAGTGGATAATACAAGTCAAAGTTCACTGTACTAATAGCACCGTAATAATAGAGGTTAACCGTGTTTATATGGCAGTTTCAGCTAATATGTAAGATTCCATAATTCTATTCCTCCGTTAAGTTTTGTAAATTACTAACGAAATGCGTGTGGTATCACACTGAGTTCGTATATTTTTCTTAACCGTACATTTTCTTTGTAATACTCTACTACAATTTTCTCTTACGTTTGTAAGTTGCGCAAAATTCGATATAAAAGATGTTGCCAATATATTAGTAATCTAAGAATAATCATTTTGTAATTATATATTTTTTATCAAAAATATATAACTACGTGGTCTTTGTACTGAGTGCAATGAAATTTAGCATTATCAATAGCAAATAGTTGAAGAATAATGTGAGCAATTAAGAACTGTAAGAATAATAGTTTGCTAGTAAAAACATATCTACATATTACGATGTGTAATTACCTACATATACTGGGTGGCGCAGGGGAACGGAAAATTTTGAACGTTACAGTTGTCAGCACAAATAGGCCTCAGTTTCAGCGATAACCTATTCATTCGTGCGAAATTTCTTACTGGCGAGCATTTTTTTTGAGGTCTGCGAACAGCCAGTAGTCGCTGGGAGCCAAATAATGCGAATACCGTGGATGTGGGAGCAATTCGAAGTTCAATTCATGTAGTTTTGCCATTGTTTTGATTGAGTTGTGACACGGCGCGTTGTCTTGATGATTACAACATTTTTTTCTTTGCCATATGCGGTCGTTTCTTTGCAATTTTGGGCCTCCAATAACGCTATATAATATTCACTGTTGATGGTATTTCCTTTCTCAAGATAGTCGATGAATATTACATCACGCACATCCCAAAATACCGACGCCATAACCTTTCCAGTCGATTGTTGTGCTTTCGGGCGCTTTGGACGAGATTCACCAGTTGCTGTCCACTCAGATGACGATCGTTTTGATTCCGGAGTGAAGTGATGGATCCATGTTTCATCCATTGTCACATATCGACGCAAAAATTACGGTTTGTTACGTTTAAACATGGCCAAACACTGCTCAGAATCATCAACACGTTCTTGTTTTTGGTCAACAGTGAGCAAACGCGGCACCCACTTTGAACAGAGCTTTCTCATAGTCAAATGCTCATGCAATATAAAGCCAATACGTTCTTTTGATATCTTTACGATGTCAGCTAACTCACGCAACTTCACTTTTCGATCATTCAAAACGATTTTGTGGATTTTTTTGATGTTTCCTGGTGTTACCGCCTCATTTGGACGTCCACTGCGTTCTGCATCATCGGTGTCTCTACGACCACGTTTGAAGTCGGCAAACCAACGTTTTATTGTTGTTTCTGATGGAGCGGAGTCCCCATAACACTTTTCAAGCCACTGCTTCGCTTGAACGGTATTTTTTCCCATCAAGAAGCAGTGTAAAATTAAAACACGAAATTGTTTTTGATCCATTGTTTTGAAAATAACAAAAGTAGCGTGATTCTTAGCACAATAACTCACAAACTAATGAATAGAATATCATGAAATTTTAACAGCTGTCTTTTGAAGGTTAGTACTAACTGCGAGAAAGGTGACTGCAATAAAACCAGCGTCATCTATGTGTTAGGCCCGGGACTTTTCAGCCCATGTGTTAACTATTATCCAGTAGGTTTATTATTCAGGTAAACTTCTTTACCAAGTTAATAAAAATTACGTTACTAATATTAAGCACGATACCTCAGTGTCTTAAATGGGATCCATCAGGGAAAACTAGTTTTGCCTATTAGGACTAATTAACAACATTGTCTAGCACAATTTTTTGCTGAATTCTATATGAATGCTCATATTACATCTTGGGTGTTGAATCTTTTTAAGCATTGATATCACTAGATCTTTGTAATTGGTCGCTTCTTTGTTTCCAAAAAAATTGTTTACGATCATAGTGAGTGAAATCCAGGCTTCTTCCTCAGCTTCGTTCATAGAGTTAATGAAATTTGAATCTGTCATTAATGTTCTAATTTGAGGTCCATTAAATACGCCAGCTTTAATCCGTTCGTAATTTAGTCGTGGAAACCATTGATATACGTACTTGAAGACTTCATTATACCCAATTTCGGCAAACAACATGTCGTGGAAAGACGTGACGCGATAGAGAAAAAATGTGTTAAATATTAGTCGGCAGCAAAAGAATTATTTGTTGAAAAGTTCAATTTAAGACAATGATATTTCCTTTGAAGAAACAGGTCACTAGAAAGTAATATCGAATCAAAAACTCAGCTAAACTGTAGCTTTATTTTAAAAGATACTAACACGATTACCCCCGATACACGATGTAAAATTTGTTTGCGGTAGTATTAAATCCCATGACAGTGCCGTAATAAAATAAAAACGTTGAACTCGGCGTAACATCTGCTACAACTAGGAACTTAGTTGACTTAACGTTACATACTAAACCGCATCCTCCTCGAGATATTAACTTCGGTGGCAGTGTACACCAACATAAATTTATAATTAGATTTGCCGTCTGATATTGCATAAAATATGGCTTGAATTCAATGTACGGCGGAGGTAACTGGTGTCAGCGAACTAATTACAAGCTAAATTATAATTCCCGTTCAAGGTCGTAACTTGTGACGACAGCCTCTTAAATTCAAGTTTGTGATGCACGAGCAATAGAGAGTTTGATTGTAATGAAGCTTTTTATTGTGGTAATTTAAAGACGCTGAAAAAAATTAAAGCTGATGTGATATTTTTCAAGACCTCTCTTATGTTAAATAATATCCCATATTCACTTAAAAGATATTCTTGGTTGAGGTTAGATTAGGAAGAACATTTTTAGGTGAACGTACAGGGAATTCATAGAAGGAAAAGTAAGAGATCAGTAATTTCAAAGGATTCTGTCGAAGAAATAGATTCCCAGGTAACCTTTTCATTAGAAAATTATACACCGAAAATGTGATGGCATGCTCACAAAGTACTTTTGTTAACAACTTCCCACGAGGAAAATATATAAATATTTTTTAATCCTACGTACTTTATACCTTGCGTTTTTGTCTTCCACTGTTTCCCATTCCGAGCCAGTTGTTTGGCTTCAATCAATTCCACACTTTTTTCTGTATTTTTTTGTTCTATACATGTTTCCTTTCCAAGTGTTTCGAGGTCTACCCATTCTGTTTCTGCCCTTTGTTTTGGCTTCGAAAATCTTCTTTGTTATTCTTCTTTCCTAATTTATGTAACTTTTACGTAACTAAAAGAGCCTTTACGTTAAGCCAACAGATCCGTAGAAGCACTGCAAATTTCTCTAATTCTGGAAATGAGCACTTTCCTCATCATTAAAGAATAAAGCATTCTTTGCACTTCATGCATTATTTTCAATGATTACATTAAATGTGGAGGATTCTGTAACTTTTCTATGTGTTTGCGACCTTTTTACTAGACATCATTGTATATACATTGTGAAGTAATAAATAGTTTTCGGTCTCTACATTTTAATTCATTCTTTTCTCGCTTGTACGAGACAATACGAGATATGTGTCGGAATTAATGAAAATGAATTGTGTACGTTCAAAGTGACAACATTGCAGTACACTGGAATGGACTACATGTGACTGGAAAGGGTAACTACGCAACCAGAACTGGTGCAGGGCACACGGTCTAGTATTAATGGCCAGAGCGCGGGGTGTTTTGCTTCTATATTCTAATACCAGGTCACATGTAAAATGCAGAGAAATATCGAGCAGCGATATGCAATTAAATTCAGCGTTAAATTGGGAAGAACTGCTTCACAGTCACTACAAATGATAAGAACAGCTTATGGAGATGCTGCGTTATCGTCAGCACACGTTTTCAAATGGTACAAGGCTATCAAAGATGATCACGAAACCATTGAGAATGACCGTCGTTTCCAGAATGGGGAAGGTAGGTTCTGTGTTAGCACGATACAGACGATGGACAATCAGAATGATTGCACATGACACCGGCGTGAGTAAGGATATTGTTCATCGAATTTTCGAGGCCCAAAACCTTCTCTATTACCCAGCAGATGCTGCTGCGCTTAACAACCGCGCCCAACTTCACGCAGAGTGAAAATAGGTGACTAATCATGAGTATTCTAATATGATCTTGAAGAAAAGCGATAAAGTGTTGAGCTGGTCTGACCGCAAGGCCACTCAGTGAATCAAACTTTTTATGAACCTGACACTGTTAGCTAGTGGATCTTGTATCACTAAAATGCCCCCAATCATTGGGGGTTACAAAATTTTTGGCAGATAAAAACACTCCAGCACTATCACAAACGCCCTACAGTTCAGATATCTCTCCGTGTGATAATTTTCTTCTTCCAATACTTGAACGGAATTTAAGACGTCCTTATTACGGAAAAATAAACAATACAATCCTAAGAGTCACATCGCAGATTCGAAACAGTTTAACGGAACAAGTTCCAGAATTATTACTGTGAATAGAGAACTCGCTGAAAACGTTGTGACTTTTAATTAAAATAAACAACCGAGAAACTGCAAATTAAGCTCTGACAATCGAACTTTTTGATGTAATGTTTACGTATAAATATTTTATATATGTTGAAGTAGGCTGTTTTGTCCAAGAGAATATACAAAAGAAAATACGATAATATGAAAACTCCTAGATATCTTAGGTAAAGAAAAATGTACTATAATTCCACTAGTGATGTTTAGAATATAATCATTATTCTGTAAGATGTTATCTGTTGCAAATACCATTAAGAACGTAAAAGTTCAATTGAATATCTCCATTTTCACCTATAGTTTCGTACATTAC
Source organism: Trypoxylus dichotomus (assembly GCA_023509865.1). NCBI lineage: Eukaryota > Metazoa > Arthropoda > Insecta > Coleoptera > Scarabaeidae > Trypoxylus > Trypoxylus dichotomus. Next base: position 47,389,923 of record CM042081.1, read on the forward strand.
TTACTGATGCATATTAAGATCCATTAAATATATATTGCATGAGGTCGATCCATATACAAGCATGTATTATGGAAAATGTAATCCTATCTAGAACATCACCGAGCTTCAACACAATCTATTACGTATATATACGCGTGTGTGTATGTTAGATGTACACAAAAGCTTACTTTAAGTTTGTGTATGGGATTTAACGGTAACAACATGTGTCACATAAATTAGTTAACTTGAAATGGGTAAATGCAATTGTTATAATGTCGTAATATTGAACAAAAGGTTGTACGCTATGCGAGCGTATCCATTAGCAGAATCACAGACGATCTTTTACGTATAAACATTATACGTTAGTCCTTAATATTCAAGATGAATACCAAAAATTGTGTAACGTAAACCGAACCGTTATAAATTCCTTGCTTAATATTGTATAAATATTATTAAATCCCTTTAAAATGGAAAATTTCTTAAGCTAAATTATTACCTATTTTTTGATGTTGTAAATAATTATTACAATCATAGTTTAATATAATAAGGCAGTAGCAAGGAAGAACTTTTGTGCACAAGATATTATACAAATGTTAGGAACTAAATCGTTAACGTTAAAAAATATAGGGGGATAACAGATCCGAATTTAAAAAACTTATATCAGCATCATGTAAAAGTTATATTGCCAGTATAGGGCAAAGTCTGTGCAAAGATCCAAAACGTTTTTGGTCTTATACCCAGAGCAAACGCCGACGTACTAGCGTACCTGGGCGTATGAAGTACCATAACATTGAATCTACTACACCTGCTGAGATAGTAAATGGTTTAGTAGCGTATACATTCAATCCCACAATAGTCACTTAGCTGCCTTTCACGATATGACTAACGACGATAACATTTACGTCTATTATACCCGAACAGATTGAATGAGCTCTTACGAAGTCGAAAGAATCTGTTACGACAAGATCAGTTAATATTCCGGGATATATCGTAGGTAAATGTTCTTTTACGAAAAAGTCATCTAAAATATGGCAAAATGGGTATGCTACTGAAGATCTTGATGATTAGGGTGTAGAAAAATTATCCATCATGGCGAAATACTTAATATTGCAAAATTAGAGAACGATTTAGTAACAGTTATTACACTTTTTACATGTTTTCAAATCTTTAGAAACGAATACCGTCTATGTTAGTCCTCCTGTGCCAATTTTGGTTTTTGATAGCATTCTTGCATCCTTGAACCAATTCCGAGATGAGCAAAATTTCGACGAAATTTCAAAGTGGTACACCGCATGTTTCTTGCGAAAAATCATTTACAATATGACTGACAACACCAGAAAATCGTCGTCGAAATGACGCAATGATGACTTTTTAATTTATTTGTGTAGTTTCTAAAATATGTTGGCACATAACATAACATGTACATCTTAACATAACAGCTTTACAACACTTCATGTTAAGGATACATATTTGGCCTGAATGAATCATATGGTATACATCTGCCACCCCTTTTAAAAAATCCATTAATAATAATAATAATACAAATTTACGTTAATGGTAATAACCAGCGCTGCAACCACATTAAGTGCATAACATAACAGCATAAATGCTTAAGCTCTTCTTTAATAACCTTACGCAGCATATCGAAACATGTTCGTCTACCTATTAACATAATAACTATAATAACCATAAAGGAATATCGCTATTGAGCGCAGTTGTAAAGATATATGAACAGTTAATTAACAACAGGCTAAGACCCCTAATTAAGCCATTACTGCCGGAATCATAAAGTGGATTCAGGCCACGAAGAAGCACGCAAGATCATATACTTACGTTAAAACAAATAGTTGACAAAAGATCACAACAATGGAAAGAGGCATATTATAGATATATTGATCTGAAAAAAGCTTTTGATAGAGTGTCAATATATGAAATATGGAAAAGTCTTAAAGAAAGAAAAGTCGGAAAAAAATTATTCGAAATATTCAAAGACCTTATAAGAACAACATAAATTATATAATCACACATAACATCAGATCGGACAGGGCGGAGGATTAACTCCCGTACTGCTCACTGTATTCATGGACAATATAGTAAAGCAATGCTCAATGCAGGCGAAAAAAATTCAAATTCGATACAGGAATCTTCAGAGGATACAAATAGCTAACGCAGAATTTGCAGATGACGTTGTGTTAACAGCCTAAAACGAAAAGAACCTGCAAGAATTTCTTAAATGAAGAACAAGGCACTTTACAAATAATGATATGGCCGCCGCAAACCTCGATCTAAACTCCACCGAGCTGTTATAGGATGAATTGGACAGGAGTGTCCGAAAAGTATGCCCTATCTCCGTAAGCCACCTGTAGAACATGAAATATGGTAAAATGGGTAACTGAAGACTTACAGCTTTAAAACAGTACATGTTAAGGATACATATTTGGTCTGAATGAATCATATGGTACACATCTGCCGCTCCTTTTTAAAAAATCCATTAATAATAATAGAAGTTTACGTTAATGGTAATAACCAACGCTGCAACCACATCAAGTGCATAACATAACACCATAAATGCTTAAGGTCTTCTTTAATAACCTTACGCAGCATATCGAAACATGTCCGTCTACCTTTTAGCTTAATGAATATTAAACTAATCTTTGTTAGCTCGGACGGAAAACTTACCTAAATCGTCGAGAATTGTAAGTGGACGCAATCAAGATACCTATGTCCGATGTCTTCTTATTTGGCAATCAGCAAATGCAAGAAGTAATCCTCATTATCCGAATACATTAGGATCGTGCCCAGTCAGTTCTCCCGCAAAGGGTACCCCCGTTTAATGAGACAAAGGCAATTCCCCAAATTAACTCTCGCGAAATCGGGCAATAAGTGTTTTGCAATTTACCACAGAATCAGCGGGGCTTCGTAATTTCGCCCAGTCAGCGACGAACGGAAGAGTTCGCCCTTTATTTACACTAGTGGCGGAGGAAAAGCAATGGAAATCTGAGCGGATAGTTAAGAGAAACCGCTTGGAAGAAGGAAAAAAGAGTATATTAAGGTCGAAAGAGGCTAAACGGTCAATACGGTTAAGCCGACGCTTCTGATGTACGAACGGGTGGTATTTCGTAAACTTAGTTTGTTGGAAAGATTGAAGATTTCCTGAAGTTCGCTCTATATATATGTGTACCTGTATAGTATTAGCCTAGGTATAAGTAATAGCGTTTAGAGCAACACAAAGCTATATACTATTGTCTTCCTATTAGTAAAATAGCTATATATAAATATAAATTATTTTAAAGAAATATTGCTTCAATAATTGGAATATCCAAAACTAAAGGCGCTAAATCCTCTCTATCTTCTGGATTAAATAAGAAATTATAGTAGATGTCCCAAAAGTACTTCTTAATTTGTTCTGTTCGCTGAGTCAACACAATTATTGAGTGAGGAGTGGGGTATATGCCAATCGCTAGCCCCGTCCTCAGGAACTTAGTCGCTGTGGGTCGTCTTACGAGAGCAGAGCGTTTGAAAAACCTTCTCACATGAGGCGCATTTTCACCTTAGTAGGCACGCAAATAGGCAGAACTGCCGTTGTTAGAGTACAACAAATCCAAAACAGAAGCATGAGAGGCCACTTCACTCACCAAAACTTACTGTCGGTGCAAAGAGTTATCGAACCATAACACATGGGCTGAAAAGTCCCGGGCCTAACAAAGAAAACACGGTTTTTTGGTTCGAAATTAGCTTTATTCATCAACGTAATCTCCATCAAGAGCAACGCAATCATTCCAGCGCCGCTCTAACATTTCAATACCACTTTTGTAGAACGATTTATCTTTTGCCTCAAAATAGGCCTCAGTTTCAGCGATAACATCTTCATTCGTGCGAAATTTCACAGCAAGCAAGGTCTGCGAACAGCCAGTAGTCGCTGGGAGCCAAATCTGGCGAATACGGTGGATGTGGGAGCAATTCGAAGTTCAATTCATGTAGTTTTGCCATTTGTTTTGATTAACTTGTGACACGGTGCGTTGTCTTGATGAAACAACATTTTTTTCTTTGCCATATGCGGTCGTTTCTTTGCAATTTCGGCCTTCAAACGCTCCAATAACGCTATATAATATTCACTGTTGATGGTATTTCCTTTCTCAAGATAGTCGATGAATATTACACCACGCACATCCCAAAATACAGAGGCCATAACCTTTCCAGCCAATTGTTGTGCTTTCGGGCGCTTTGGACGAGGTTCACCAGTTGCTGTCCACTCAGATGACGATCGTTTTGATTCCGGAGTGAAGTGATGGATCCATGTTTCATCCATTGTCACATATCGACGCAAAAATTCCTGTTTGTTACGTTTAAACATGGCCAAACACTGCTCAGAATCATCAACACGTTCTTGTTTTTGGTCAACAGTGAGCTAATGCGGCACCCACTTTGAACAGAGCTTTCTCATAGTCAAATGCTCATGCAATATGAAGCCAATACGTTCTTTTGATATCTTTACGATGTCAGCTAACTCACGCAACTTCACTTTTCGATCATTCAAAACGATTTTGTCGATTTTTTTTATGTTTTCTGGTGTTACCGCCTCATTTGGACGTCCACTGCGTTCTGCATCATCGGTGTCTCTACGACCACGTTTGAAGTCAGCAAACCAACGTTTTATTGTTGTTTCTGATGGAGTGGAGTCCCCATAACACTTTTCAAGCGATTGCTTCGCTTGAACGGTATTTTTTCCCATCAAGAAGCAGTGTAAAATTAAAACACGAAATTGTTTTTGATCCATTGTTTTGAAAATAACAAAAGTAGCATGACTCTTAGCACAGTAACCCACAAACTAATGAATAGAATATCATGAAATTTTAACAGCTGTCCTTTGAAGGTTGGTACTAACTGAGAGAAAGGTGACTGCAATAAAACTAGCGTCATCTATGTGTTGGGCCCGGGACTTTTCAGACCATGTGTTACTTCTTTGATGATGACAAAGAGAATAATTAATAACTTTTTTACGCCAACCTTGCAAAACTTCAATCGTTTTAATCGCAACACTTGATTCCCACAAGATAGAGTGACATTTCACAAATCCCATATGTCCTTACCAGTTGTTCGTGGTATTCTTCTGGAAAATGAATATCCAAACACGGTGAGATAAACTGATCGGGCAAGTAGCTTTGACTTGACACCAATGGATTTTTTCTGTGGGACTACCATAAACCAAAGGTATATAGCAAGACTCTTCCTTATCTGAATGAATTAAAAGAGGATATTCGAAGAGAAATGGCGGCTATCACGAGAAGTACGTCCTGAGCAGTTCTTGAAAATTTTGCCTCACTGTTAGAAGAGTGCCAACAAAATAACGGAATCTGGGCATTATTTTTGGACACTTTGTAGTTGATTAAAAGCAAAAGGTATTCAATCGAATTATAGCAAAAATTATGAAGTAAAATGCCGGAGATAATAATATACTGAGTTTGGCATTGTATAATTTTTTTAATTTCCACTGGAGCTACTCCGTTGGGGTATAAGGTTTGCGACGATTATATCTCTGGAGTTGCTTCATCCGAATGCTGTACGGAACCCAAACAATACTATATTGGAATTAGTTTTTGCTTTGTTATGCCGGAGATAATAATATACTGAGTTTGGCATTGTATAATTTTTTTAATTTCCACTGGAGCTACTCCGTTGGGGTATAAGGTTCGCGACGATTATATCTCTGGAGTTGCTTCATCCGAATGCTGTACGGAACCCAAACAATACTATATTGGAATTAGTTTTTGCTTTGTTATGTTAGCGTTGAAAGTGGGGAAATTGATCTGGTGCTACGTCATCTTCAACACCCTTCTTTGATTGTAGATGTTTGGGCGATTTGTGTCGCTAATGACTCCACAGAACTTCTTGTGGGTTTAACTGCCCGTTACATTTGGCTACAAGGAAGATGAAATGTCTTCTTAATAGTCTATATACACTGTGGATGTAATTTCCAACTCGAATGAAGCTACCGCGTTCTAGCTAAGGTAAATTTAAGATTTTCCTTTGTTTCGACTTCGATTTGTTATGTAGTTCTAGTTTGTTATATCGAGAACATTTTAACATTAACATTTGTAGAGAGAAAATACATGACAAATGTTAATGACAGCGTGTCACTTTGCCTGACAGAATTATATAAAAAAAAACGAAATATGCTACGACATACATTTTCAAATTCCATGGCACACTTTTATCAATATAATTTTGCCCTCTCGGAATATATGTATATGGATGTATGTACTCAGATTGAAATATTTTATATCTATTATTAATTAATTAATTAATTAATTAAATAAATAAATAAAATGAAAGAGTTTTGTAAGTTTCACGAAATGACATGTTAGACGCAAACCTTGCCATTCACTGCTGTGTTAGTTTTTATATATTTTAGGAATTTATTATTTTATTCTGTATATTCCCTAAAGTATCTTCTGGCGCGAAGAAATAACAGCCAAACTTAGCGAATCTTGACTTAGAGTATGTGTAGTACTACATAATCAAGTGAAAAATATGTTACGAGGGTGGGGTAGTTTTTTATTTTTATTTTTCGATGCTATTGACTAGACTATTAACAGTAGACGTCTGAAATTTTGACATTTGCTATAAAAAAGGTTGACCTTGCCAACCAATAAATCCACCTCAACATTCCTGCGCCATCTCTTGCCGATTCCGGAAGCATTTCAGGTCGTCCTCGTACTTCACTTTAGCAAATTTTGAACAAAACAATATTTTTATTTTGGAAGCTCTGATATTCTAAAGAGAACCATTTCATACATATAAAAATGGGATATATTTGTTATTAAATTAATGTTTAAAGCCGTGCAAGTGAGGCGGTACAATAATCACCCATGTCGTTACTATCTTTGGGTCATTCAAATTTCAACACAAACTTGAAAATTACATTCTATTTACTTTTGATCCCTTCCATACAGTAAATGTGCCTATTAGAGATGATCTAGTATCGCTAGTTTGCAGTCTGCCAGTAATTTTCACTGCTTCCATCAACGAATATATAGCAGAACGTACAGTAATACAACTCAGTCGAAATATATAACTTACAAAGTAACATTACAAAATGACGGTCCCCGTAGTCGAACGATTAGCGTGCTTGACTTCCGATTCGAAGGACCTGGGTTCAAATCTCGACTACGACGATTGGTTTTTTAATTATGAATAAAAATCGAAATATATCTTCCTATCGGATAAGAAAGTAAAACCCGTATATCTCAAATCAGTACGCCGAATTATATCCCTAGCGTAGGTTTTTGGAATACAACCGAACTGGACAAAATCTTACTCGATAGTTGGTTTAATAACAATGGATATAACATATATATTTATACATTGCATTATACAAATCCATTAATTAAATTTGCGTTTAGAGTAAGTAAACCAACCACGATTTTCATTCAAATTTTGAAACACTGTGGATAGCAGCTTCAATTTATTGCAAATTTATCTTAACAATTACATTATTTGCAGCAAGACAATGATCCCAAACATATGGGCCGAATCCGTTGTTCCGAAAATTTGTTAGATGAGAAATCAACAAGAAATTAACTATAATTAATGGTTTGGCCTCATCAATGTCCGAATTTATCCCCCATAGAGGTCTTATGGGATGAGCTTGATCGAAGAGCTAGACTTATGAGTTAGGTGATGAATTTGAATTAATTTACATCTAAACGACAGTCATTCATGTTTCATAACCTCATTAATAATCACAATAAAATTTTACCGTATCTGTCACTTTTTGTAAAATCCGTAGCTGCTTCCAAACTTTTGGACGGTAGTACCCTAGGGTGACAGAATAAAATAGACACCAAGCAAAGCGGTATAAATATCTAAACAGCTAAATTCTAAGAACGAATTAAGAACTTTCTCTTGTCATTAGGGTAGGGATAGATGTATCGGAAGGAATTAGTCATAGTTTAGTATCGTTACAACTATGCCTCGCTTACAAGGTTCGAGTGATATTAGCGACTTCACCCGGGGTCGCCAGTGGTTGGCCAGAGTGAACGCGGCGCTTCGCAACGTGAAATAAGTACATTTTTAAATATTCCGTTGTCCACAGTTAACTGTGTGATCACACAATTTAAACGTAAGGAAGAAACAACAGTGGAGCCGAGACCAGGTCGTGCCGGACCTTCTGAAAGAAGTAAAAGGGTGCTTGGGAGCGAAGTGTTAAGAGAACCGCGAAAAAGTACAGCTGAGCTTGCGGCAACTTCACAGAAAAGTCAGCGCACCGTTCTGCGATACTTCCACAGTGTGGGGATGTATAAAAGGGTGGCAAAGAAATAACCTCTTCTTACGGCGTCTCAAAAACGGCGCCGAATGGTTTGGGCAAACGAAATGCGAACGAAGCCCGAAGAGTTTTAGCGGTCTGTCATTTTTTCAGACGAAAGCAGATACTGCCAATTCAGTGATAGTGGTCGTACGTGGGTATGAAGCCGTTCGTCACAGCAACTGGACGACAAATTTTTGCATCAGACGGTGTGAACATCATGGTATGGGGCGCGATATGGTATGGTGGAAGATCGCAATTAGTAATCTGCGACGGAAATATAAATGCGGCAAAATATATCCAAATATTAACAGAAGGACTACTACCGATATTCGACAACGCCATTCTATCTAAAGAAGACGCCACTTTTATGGAGGATGGAGCACCCTGCCACAAAGCAAGAGCGATAACCACATGGAAAGAGGAACAGGGGATTCGGATTTTACCATGGGCAGGCCAATCACCTGACGTGAATCCGATAGAGAATGTTTGGCACATAATCCAGACGAATATGGCGAAACGACCCCGAAAACCCAGCAATAAGGAAGAACTCGTGGCAGCTGTTACAGAAGAGTGGTTAAATATTCCAGAAGACACCATTAATCATTTAATAGATTCTATGCCACGACGACTCGCAGCACTTCAGGCAAGTAAAGGTGGATCCACAAAATATTAGTCTAATTTAAAAATTTTAAAATATTTTGTATATACAACGAGAATAGAATCTTTTTTCTAATTAGTAGGTGTCTATTTTATTCTGTCACCCTAGTGTATATGTCATAGGTTTTGCGTTCTACTGATTAAGCAAATAGGGTATTAAATTTGGACGTACAACCATTACAAAACATGCCGCACAATAACGTTGCATAACCCCCTCTGTTATCACTGTTATCAGTACTTAAGGAATAACAAGTTGCATGTAATACAAAAGACGTTATGGAACTTCATGTTATACAAACTTTTTTCATCTCTGTTTCTAACTAGTTACAAAACTTTGCTGTATAGTGTGACTTTAGCTTTCTACGATACGTATATCCCATTTAATACAATATATACAAAGGGTGTATTCCATTACAAAAAAAAAACTTAAGCACGTTATATCGAATTGATAGAAAGTAAAAAATTACATAAATGACTTACTTTTGTTCGTCAGTTTTGGAATAGCAGGTTTCGGAATACCTAGATAAGAGGAAACGCAACATATAACTTCGAAACAGCTACTTAAAAGAGATCAACTAGAACTACTTACGATATACATTTATTGTTCCATCGGTTTCACCCAGTGAGTTTTTAGAGACACACTTGTAGATGCCGTAGGTATTCTGTTCGATTCTTCTTATTATAAGTTTCATATGTACCTTGTAGGAGTCGTATTTGATGATTGGTTCATATTTCTCATCTGGAAAGAAAATGTTGCTACGTTGTAGAAATGTTCCTTAACAATTTTGATGTTATCAATAAATTATGGCATGCATACCGGGTTGTTTCTTATCATTATATATATATTGTTCCTATGTGTAGCTTTAAAAAGATAATTGTCAGTACATTAGAGGCATGACGGGCAAGCAGTTATACACAAATGAATGATTTACCTATAGCCTAATGATTAAATTAGATAGCCATGGAGAAGAAAACATTTTTTATTTCAGATTTTTTATTTCTACATGAATCTTAGATTAATTACTTTATTGGAAGGTAGATAACTAATTTAAGGGCGGCAATGATGATGTGGTATCAGAAGAATAATAGATTAAGGACAGTTAGAGACATGTTTTGCAATTAATTATCCTGACAGACCCATATCTTGTGGGAAAACAATTCTAAATACCTTTAACAAATTCAAACAAGATGGTTGTGTTCTGAATTCCCACAAAAAAAAGAAGTAAAACGAATCACGTTTTAACACATAAGACATAAAGTGGAATATCCTGTTATGTAGAGTAACGCTCTATAGGATCGCTTTTAGATGTAACCGGGCATTTTGGAGTATCGTACAGTTAGGTGTACGAAACCCTGAAACAATTTAAACATAAGCCATAGAAGATATCAAGCCATCAAGAGCTTTTCGAAAAAGACAAAGTCATGCGAACTGATTTTTGCGAAATAATGTTTAATATTTTAAATGAAAATTTTTCAAATAAAATAATTTTTACTGATGAAGCTACATTCACCATAAATGGTGAAATCAACTTCCGGCTAGTGTCCTATATTTATCCCTTTCGCTATTGGTCCCGTACAAATCACAGCACCCTCAAAAAGTCAATGTCTAGATTGCAATAACAAGAGATATATTTATTGACCCATTTTTTATTAATTGCAGCAAAATATATAATCTGTTGCAAGGTCACATCATTCCATTAATTAGGATACTGAATATTGATGAACCAAATAGATGGGGCTACACCATACTCTACAAGCGCCGTTAGAGATTTTTTGAATAACGCGTTTCAAAGACGGTGGATTGGTAGATTTGGCTCCATGTCATGGCCCCCAAGAGCATCCGATTTATCTCCAAATGATTTCTTTCTTTTGGGTTAGCTTACAAATAAAATTTGTAAGGTACAAATACGTAACTTGGACTTGGAACTGAAAGACCATATACAGCTGTGGCCATATGTATTCACCACTCTCGTTTTGAACGTGTTACACGAATATTATTGTATTTCTAAGAAGCAGGGTCAATGACTGACTTAACTAGGTACCTGGTAATGAGGGTTTAATGGTTTATTGTAGGCCATTCTGAGTAAATTAGAAAATAGACGTAAAATTGTAATTTCTGAATATTTCCTCAGTCTTTCTTAAAAGTTGTAAAAGTAAGGTTGAGCTAATTAGAGTGAAGATATTGTGTCTGTGATTTTGTCTGTGTAATACCATAGTATACAGTAAAACGTAATGCCGAAAACACGCGAATTGACGGAAGTAGAGCGAGGACAAATCGTGGTGTTAGAAAAGCAAGGGTTGTCGGTGTCTGCTATTGCCCGACAAGTGAAATGTGCGCGATCGACAGTTAGAATGACGATAAAACGATACAAAGAGAGTCGACCTTTGACAAACAAACCGAAAACTGGTCGAAAAAGGAAGACAACTAGCAGAAATGAGCGAGTCTTAGAGCGGATGTCTTTGCGAGACCGGAAAAAACGGTCTAAACAGCTTTCCAGTGAGCTTTTCCAGCTACATAATGTTGCTATTTCTCCTCGCACGGTTAGAATTAAATTTAGGTGGATACAAAGCTCGACATAAACCACGGTTGTCTCCGCAACAAAAGAAAAAGAGACTGCTGTGGGCTGAAAGTCACCGCGACTGGACCATTGACAATTGGGCCAATGTTATGTGGACGGATGAGTCAAATATTGAGGTAAGTAATACATAATTATTGTATTTGCGGCATTCTGTATTCAATTCCTGGTATCTACGGTGTTTTTATTCGTTTTAATGGGTTCCAAAACGTAACAGTATTCATGTTTTTGTTGGTAGCTTTGTGGTAAACCTGGGCCTCAATACGTGCGACGCAGGCGAGGAGAGGCCTTCCATCCAGACTGTATCATCCCGACTGTCAGGTTTGGGGGTGGTAGCATAATGGTTTGGGGTTCCATGAGTCCAACAGGCGTCGGAGAACTGTCCGTCTGCGAGGCCCGAATGAACAGTCGGACGTACATCGACACGTTGGAAGAAGTTCTGGAACCGTGTGCGTTAAAATTATTCGATAATGATGAGCCAGAGTATTACTTCCAACAAGATAATGCACCGTGCGATAAATCTCGCGAAGTAATGCGCTGGTTCGAGGAAAATAACGCGCGGGTCCTGGAATGGCCGACACAATCCCCGGACTTATCGCCAATTGAGCATTTATGGTACATTTTAAAGCGAAATGTAGCTAAATACTCATCTACCACAAAGCAATGCTTAAAAACAAAAATATTCGAAGAGTGGAATAAAATCACCCCCGAACAGTGCTACAACTTAGTGAGCAGTATGCCCCGACGAATTCGTGCGGTGATAAAAGCCCAGGGAGGAGCTACCAAATATTAAGCAATATCTGTATATATATCTATACACTCACAATGAAACATTTTCATCGATCAATTTTTTTTATTTCTTATATATTCGTCGGAATAAAAAAGTGTGGCGAATACATATGGCCACAGCTGTACGTACTGTGATGGGATAAACCCAGATGTAATTCGGAATATCTCACGTCGCTTTCAAGACCGCCTTGTTTATTGCATTGAAAGACAAGGAGGACACTTTGCAAACTTTACAACTAGATTTCATTTTTGTTATGTTGTTTTGTTTGTCTTAATTAATCGTTAAAATAAAATGATGCCTTCATCAGGTTTGCAGAATAGTTATTTTATTTGCATTAAGAGAGATCTGTGGTAGCATTGGTAACTGGCTTTGGTGGGAATCTCCATCCTGCTAACTCTTTGACAATTATCTTTTTAAAGTTACACATAGAAAAAACGTATTTACATTTATAAAAAAGAGCTTGGTATATATATATATATATATACATATATAGGAACCTACTTTTTGGAACTATTTCGCCCTTGTCTCTCGTCCAGTAGTTTATTGATCTGGGAAAGGCCTCCGACTGACATTCCAATATGATCTCTTGTCCATCGTACGCCCCGATTAATTGATATTGTATCCATATAACAGGCGGAACTGGAACAAACAATTAGCGCCGAGGATATAGTTACGGGCTCGTACGTGAGCTAGATGCATAGATATGTGTGATACAGATAACTGTGTAGAATATTTTGGAATTGATACGAGATCAATAACTAACGAATCTATTTAGGCATAGCTTTGGTGGGCTGACTGTGAATATTGAATTATCACATCGAATAGAAGAGGAACTAATAATAAACTTACACAATTTCAGACAAAATTAGTTAAATAGTAATAATAATATAATTACTGAGAATAATTTATTCGTTACCTTCAATCTGTATGGATGTAATAAGTTAAAGACGTGAAGACAAAAAATAAAAATTGATATATGCGTTTGGGTAAAAAGAAGAATTAAGCATTTGCTAAATTTATTCAAACTTCACAACTGTGTTGTATACTAGAAAATAGAGCAAAATTTCTACTTTCCCTTGATACATTTTGAAGCTGGAAGTAATGATCCTTTGCTTTATATAGTCTGGGTATTTCCCTGCTTTTACAGTAGTGTTTATTAATTTTACTAATATAAGTGTTAATATATCTTTATTGTCTTTTATGCAGTCGTTTGTTACTCCTTCAAATCCAGATGCCCGGCCGCATTGAGTTCGTTAATAATTTTGTTGACTTCTGCAATGCTTACATTTTAGAATTTTCTAATCTTTTTTTATTTATCCATACTCCTTACTGAATACGTTATCACTTACAAGTCACTGTATCAGCATTACTTTGCGGCTAGAAGATCTACAATCATGAACCTAGCTGTCATACTTCAACGAGGGTGAATTTCTATCCTATACCCCTCACCCATTTACAGTAAAACTACTCAGGCATTATATATTTTATTTTTCCACATAGTCTCCCACTACACTAATATAACACATGGGCTGAAAAGTTCCGGGCCTAACAAAGAAAACACGGTTTTTTTGGTTCAAAATTAGCTTTATTCATCAACGTAATCTCCATCAAGAGCAACACAATCATTCCAGCGCCGCTCCAACATTTCAATACTACTTTTGTAGAACGATTTATCTTTTGCCTCAAAATAGGCCTCAGTTTCGGCGATAACCTCTTCATTCGTGCGAAATTTCTTACCGGCGAGCATTTTTTTGAAGTCTGCGAACAGCCAGTAGTCGCTGGGAGCCAAATCTGGCGAATGCGGTGGATGTGGGAGCAATTCGAAGTTCAATTCATGTAGTTTTGCCATTGTTTTGATTGACTTGTGACACGGTGCGTTGTCTTGATGAAATAATTTTTTTTCTTTGCCATATGCGGTCGTTTCTTCGCAATTTCAGCCTTCAAACGCTCCAATAACGCTATATAATATTCACTGTTGATGGTATTTCCTTTCTCAAGATACTCGATGAATATTACACCACGCACATCTGAAAATACCGAGGCCATAACCTTTCCAGCCGATTGTTGAGCCTTCGGGCGCTTTGGACGAGGTTCACCAGTTGCTGTCCACTCAGATGATGATCGTTTTGATTCCGGAGTGAAGTGATGGATCCATGTTTCATCCATTGTCACATATCGACGCAAAAATTCCGGTTTGTTACGTTTAAACATGGCCAAACATTGATCAGAATCATCAACACGTTCTTGTTTTTGGTCAACAGTGAGCTAACGCGGCACCCACTTTCAACAGAGTTTTCTCATAGTCAAATGCTCATGGAATATAAAGCCAATACGTTCTTTTGATATCTTTACGATGTCAGCTAATTCACGCAACTTCACTTTTCGATCATTCAAAACGATTTTGTGGATTTTTTTGATGTTTTCTGGTGTTACCGCCTCATTTGGACGTCCAATGCGTTCTGCATCATCGGTGTCTCTACGACCACGTTTGAAGTCAGCAAACCAACGTTTTATTGTTGTTTCTGATGGAGCGGAGTCCCCATAACACTTTTCAAGCCATTGCTTCGCTTGAGCGGTATTTTTTCCCATCAAGAAGCAGTGTAAAATTAAAACACGAAATTGTTTTTGATCCATTGTATTGAAAATAACAAAAGTAGCGTGACTGTTAGCACAATAACTCACAAACTAATGAATAGAATATCATGAAATTTTAACAGTTGTCTTTTGAAGGTTAGTACTAACTGAGAGAAAGGTGACTGCAATAAAACTAGCGTCATCTATGTGTTAGGCCCGGGACTTTTTAGCCCATGTGTTTCTTGGTTCATCGGTGTTTGAATGTCTCAACAGTCTCCTGAAAAAAAAATTTATCCGACCTCTGCAAACCACCTCTCCATACCTTGTACCACTTCATAATTACTGGAATATTTTGCCCCACGTAAGATTTCTTTTAATTTGGTGAACAGCCTGTAATCACTAGGGATCAGATTCGGCAAATATGGCGGGTGCTCTACTAATTGAAAGCCTGTTTGGTGTATAGCAGCCATAGCAATACCAGATGTATGGCTGGGAGCATTATCCTGAGGTCCTTCACTATCATAGTCAAAGTTCACCAAGTGGCGGTATCGAAAAATTTGCGGATTAAAGGTGATTTGCTTCTTCCGATTTAACGGAGCTTTGGATATCAATAGAAAATGAATATCGAACTCCGAGTTTAAGAGTTGTAAGAATCCTGATTCTTTATGCGACGTAATTTTTGAATCTGTAGCTGTAATAAAAAACAGATATCGCTCAAAGCTCGATGTGAAGTTAGAAATGAAAGATACAGGGTCAAACCTTATTCCGCGGTTTTGAAAAAATTTTGGTCGAAGATTTTCGCGATTTATTCCGTATTTCTTGTCTTTTTATATCTTAGTGTGATGATTCTAACGATTCAATTTTAATAAATGTGAGCTTAGTACTGTGAGGTTTATTTTAAGAGTGGTTTTTATTTCTGTATCTAATCATTCGACGTATACATTGAGAAGAGTGGCGGAACAAACACTGACCTTGTAAGTACGCTACGGACTGATAATATTTGAAAAGCCCTGGTGTAAGAACTAAATTGAAGAACTTTTAAAATGAAACATACTTTGACAAAATTAGGATTTCGTAAATTACCACCGATTTCTGAAAACATATCAGTTTCTGTAAGATTTGAACTCATGACCTGTATTCACAGCCCGTAATAACTAATGCCCAGATACGGCGAATATGACGGGTGCTTTACTAATTCAAAGCCAGTTTGATGTATAGCAGCCATAGCAATATCAGATGTATGGCCGGGAGCATTATCCTAATGGAACAGCATACCGTGCCTTAAAATAGCGTCTCGCAATTAAATCAATAGGCCCCTGTAATGCTCTGTCCTTTTGCAAGTAGTCAGTCAAGATAATTCCTTGAGCATCTCAGAACATAGATAGCTACACCTCTCCAGCAGATGGCACGACCTTAAATTCGCGTGGAGGAGGAGAACCTCGATGTGTTCACTGTTTACTTTGCACTTTGGTCTCGGGATCATATTGGTGCATCCATGACTCGTCCATGGTCACATATCGACTTGTTTACTTGGTGTCTTTAAAACCGTCACTTACAAATCAACATCCGATTTCTTTTTTGATCAATCGTTAACAATCGGAGCATCCATCTGGCACTCATCATTTTCAAATCTAATTTTTTAGTCAGTATGTTGTGCACCACATGATATAATAAGTCAGTACCTTCCACAATGTCCCTGATGCGTATTCATCGGTCTTGCAGTACGATATCGTATACCTTTTTAATGTTTTTGTCGATTGTTACCGTTATGGGAGGACCACCGGCATGTTGGTGTTCACTAGATGTTCTTCCGCATTTAAAATCTCAACACCCACATTTAACTATATCATAAGAAACTGCAAACTCACTAATAGTTTCCATAATGATGGTATGAATTTGAGTTGGCGTCATGCCCTTTTTTTGGAGGTATTTTATTAAGGTTGTTTGCTCTACAGGATTCAGTTTTACCAACAATCACGACACACAATTCAGGAATTAGCCGCAGCACAACAACACATTGGGATACAAACTTGATATTATGTAAATATGATCTACAGATGTCAGTTGACTAAAAGTCAAAAACATTAAACAAACAACCAATCAGAAGTAGGTGAGGTGTGGGGCATGAGGTTCATATTTGATTCGTCCTCGTAGTTACTCCCTATTACGTCTTCTAGTTCATTCGAAAAACCCCGTTTTCGAAACGTAGCTAAATGTGACATTTCGTAAGTATGTGTGTACTTATAAGCACTGACAACGACGAATCGAATGATATTGAGCAAGCGTGCTTTGATACGGATACTCGATTCCCCGTGCCGCGCGCTTCACCCCTCCACGTTGTTCTCCGCACGCCGCTGAAATTTGCCTCTCTTTGCCGAGACTAATTATGAGTTTCGCTACTCTGAATTTTATTTTAAAAAGGAAGATGTCTAATTAGCTGAAATTGAACAAAAAACAACGTTGCAAACAACGCAGTACTAATGACACGCCTGAAAGTAAAAACCAAATCAATCGCGTTACGAAACGTCTTACCGTATCAGAAGCTTCATTGTATAATACGCGTGGACACAATTTCAAGACCATTGTAATGACTTTGAGAGAACGAAGTGCGCCAATACTAACTACATTCGGCTTCGATTCTTGCGTCCTTGAGTACGCTAACCGTACGTCGAATTGAACTAGATCGAGACAAAGCTTGTGCAGTTCAATTTCCGATATGTGCCGTCCATAACTTTAATTAATTTCGCCAGTTCAAGCAGTTTTAATTAATGATGTTTCAATTTCATCTGTACTTTCTGATATCGTAAATAGGTTGTAAATCTACGGGAAAGTAATTAACGGAAATTAAGCGTAATTACAGGGGCCGGTACTTAGAAAGTTCGGAATTTTTACCGAGTTTTTATCGCTTTATTTTACGCCGCTTCCATTCCCAGGATGGAGTCTTACTTTAAGCTAAAAGTCTACGGACAACTTTTTATTTCGACGTAAAATTTTACGCCGGTCTAATCATCTAATTAAAATAACATATAAATAAAATATTGCATTCCCATCTAGCAAGAACTTTTGCTTAAGGTGATGACTAAATACTTCCTGTTGTTTAGTTGATTCTGTAGCGGCCAATACGTTAATTGTAAATATAAATTGTACTATTGGGTATATGCAAAACTAAGTTTCCTTTTTCTAATAGATGGCGTAAGTGTTCTTATATGTATTATTATGTGAATCTGATAATACATGCTTTCAAAAGGTCTCTTCATAGCCTTCTAAACGTAGTGTACGACGTAGCTTCTTTTTCGATATAAATAGTTTTGTGTCAAATAAGGGGGGAAGTTTTCGTTCTATTTCTTCTAATACTATGAAGATAGTTCAGGCAATATAAAGAAGATCTATTCGATGTTGAAGACGCAGAACGTAAAAACGAAAGATAAAAAATTGCAAGCATTTCTCGATGAAGGCAACACAAAAACGCAGCAAGAATTGGCAGAAGCATTGAATGTTGATCAATTCGTTGTCACCAGACATCTACATGGAATGGGAATGGTTTAAAAATTTGGAAATTAGATACTACATGAATTAATAGAAAGACAGAATATCGAAGAGTTACTTATGAAATACTTCACCAAAGACAACAAAGAAAGGGTTCCCTGTATCAACCTGTGACTGGAGATTAAAAATGAATTTACTACGGGAACCTTAAAACGTAAAAAGGCTTGGGTACAACCTGGTAAAGCTGGTTCATCACAGCCAAAGCGAAATATTTATTCTGGTAAGGTTATGCTCTCTATTTGTTGAGATATGAAAGACGTTGTATATCATGAGCTACTGAAATCTTCTGAAACTGTTATTGGCGACATCTATCGATGACCACCAATGACAATGTACCACTTTTATATACTTGCTAAATAAATGGTTTTAACAAAAAAACGTAACTTACTTGTGTATATATCCCATACTTGCTAAGTAAAAAGGGGACTTCAAGAGATCACTACTGTAATAGCCATCTTCCTAAAGCGATGTGTATATAAAAGTTACTTACACATGTCACGCTATGCACCTTTCTGGACATGTTAGCGTTCAAACGTTACTAATCTCGCTTGTTTTACGCAATATATCTCTGAAGCAATAGACAACAGAAGCCAAGTTGACACTATTTACCTGGACTTCCAGAAAGCGTTTGATCAGATAGACCATTATATTCTTCTACGAAAACTGAATTTGTTCGGACTCTTCCAGTCGTACCTGATCAATAGAGAATTTCAACTATGCTATAGGAATTATGTATCAACCAAGCACGTCGCTACCTCTGGTATACCTCAAGGATCTAATCTTGGACCTCTAATATTCTTGCTCTTCATTAACGGCATTGCTAGTATTGTTGAATGCGAAGAGCTAATGTACGCTGACGACATTAAACTGTTTCTAAGCATTGATTCTACTGCAGATTGTGTTTTGCTTCAGAGAAGTATCGATTGTGTTTCCGGTCGGTGTAAGCTTAACAGGTTGTCCTTAAATATTTCAAAATGCACTACCATGACATTTACTAAGCGTCAGCAAGCTATAACTCACAATTATAACGTTGAGGGATTGCCACTGCAGGTGTCAACATCTGTCAAAAATTTGGGGGTGCTTTTTGACACCACTCTGTCTTTTTCTGATCACATATCTCAATTGGTATCGCGATGTAATAAAATATATGAATTTATTTACAGTAATTGTAGGGACTTTCGCAGTATACAAGTTCTGTCTACGTTATTTTTTCTCTCATTCGATCTCGGTTGGGGTACGCCGCGTTGGTCTCGTTTCCTATTTATGAAACACACATAAACTATATTGAGACGGTACAGGCTATTGTGGTCGCGCTCGAACAAATGTCCTTATAAGGTCCCCAGTGCACCTGATGTGTACTAACTTCAACAGCATCTCTGATCTCTGTGACATCCACGCTGATCCAATTAGATCTATCATTGATGCAGTCTTTCTTCGTCTGATCTCTTCCCCCTAACATTTGTCAACATTTCATCACCAATTTAATTTAATTTGATTTGATTTAATTTAATTTTTGTATTAGTCGAATAATCCTCTTTATATATACTCTTATACCATAGAGTACTTGTAATATTTACTACTTTATGCTCCCTAACGTGTTGGTATTGTTTATTTTGGATTAGTATATTTGTATGTGTATGTATATGAATTGCCGTTTACTTGCTGTTATGTATTTTACTGATTTCCTGTAATTGGATGTTATAACCTGTTAAATCACTATTATTATTATATGCCGATGATGCCATCAGGGTAGTAATACACGCGCATACTAATCAGCTAAGGTGGCTCAGGCATTTTGGGAGACACTTCGTGATATCCTTTTGTACGTTTTGGTGATTTTAGAAATACTGCCTTCCTATGAGGGATTAATGCATTTACTCGTGGATAACATTTAGGGAGCAATTGCGCTACAAGGTTAAAAGCATGGGCTTTACATGTTCCATTTTAACCAATCGCTTGCAACTTTTATATCAAAAAAATTATGCATTTGTGATTCCTGTGGCTCCAGCAGATTAACAAGAACTTCTCTAGAACCTCGCTAACGAAAATTCACAACAATGCAGAGGTGAAGGAGATATAATATCCAAAATTAAATTAAATTCATTCCTGTATATAGAATTTCCATTGTAAATTTGTACTGCAAACCGTAGTCCGTACAGCAATATTAATGAAAACTAATTACAAGTATAATTTAATGCTATGAGCAGAACTGTGCGCACCGTGCAATTTTAATTGCTTGCGAGTAATACGTAGACATTGATTTCAAAAAACGTTGCCAGCGGCGCTTCCAGCTCCAGTCCTTAAGAATGTTATTCTATTGTTAGGAGAACAGAATCAAGCGACGATTAACGCTTTCCATACTCGGTGGAACGAACCAACAGTGAAAATAAATTAAGGGCAACTGCGCATTCTTACCAAGTACGAGAAAATATGAAATATAATTTATACCGGGTAATTTTAGAGCGGTTGTTAAAGTTGACAAGAATTTGCATGTTTAAGCAATTAACGCCCAATGAAGCGCTCACGTGGTTCCGATAAACAACGCCTAATGCCGTTGCGAACGAGTCGTGCTCAGGCGGGGGTATTATATAGACATGATCAATATCTCCCGAGTTTTATACATCGGCGCAACTTTGAACATAACTTTTAATTACTACAGTAGCTTTCTTAGATCTAGTTCAATATTTCCGTTCGGGTAGTAAAGCCCTTAAATATCTTTCGAATGAGGGCTAGGAAGTACGTGACGTTAATGAAGTTTAACTCAAACTGGTACGGTGTGTGTTTTAAGTAGATACATATATTATTAAGTATAAGCATCCTTACGGTATTTTAAGTCGATATTGAAAACGTGTTGCGTTAACGCGTTTCAGATGTTTTATTTCAGTTTTTTTTGTTTCGTGAAACTTTAAGCTGTTATTGCGGATCAGTTTTAAAAATGAGAACTTAAGAAGGGAAATATTCCAGATTAATTTTATAACCTTATACTGTATGATTCAGAGACGGTATGAATGTAATTTACAGGGTGATTTTGAAATAAAATAAAAAAGTACGGAAAATGGAAAGGAGTGATTAGATAGAACATCCAAAAAATTTTGAGATTAATTATGTCGCGTACGCCGGAATTTAAAAAGAAAAGAACCTATCTAGAATGTGTATACGTAATTAGTTTCGGCAAAGAGGGGCAAGTTTTACTGCCATGCGGAGAACAACGCGGAGGGGTGAAGTACAAAGAAGACGCTGCTAATTATTGGAAGAGTGGGAAAAAGAAACGACTCTCCGTAAAGTCGGTACAAAGGAGATTTAAGAAGGTAAATTCTCTACATCTGTATCGATAGGACGAAAGTTTAGGTAAAGGCGAAAGGCAGGGGGAGAAATTAATAGCATCTATATATGTGACAGAAAAATTTGAAATGGATGAAATGGGAAATGGACGAAGATATGAAGCTAAAAAATTTCAAAGCTTTAAAGAACTGGATGCTAAATTTCAAAAGAGGATATAGAATTGTTTCGCGCAAAATCACTAAATTTATCAGTTGCTTATATAGATCAGATACTTTGCAATTAGAAAAGATTGCTACTGATTTCATTAATGGAGTTAAACCAGTGATCCGGGGTTATGGTGCGGAGCATGTACATATATAATGCAGATGAAAGCGGTTTCAATTTGGAGATACATTTTGGACGTTCATTAGCATTCTAACAAAGAAAGTTGAAGCTGCCATTCAGTCTATACAAGCAACGCTATTCTCCCAATAATATTTGCATCTGGTAAACTAATGTCTCCAGTACTGATAGTACTGAAAGGACCTAATGGAAAATTAGGGACCCAAGTGCCACAAACGTTATTATTCAGGCCTCAACTTCAAGTAGATTAACCACAGATTTATTTGACAACTGGTTTTAAAATATTTGCTTATCAAGCATTAGGCCAAAAAGTCTTATACTTTTAGACTCATGGGCAGGTCACTGTTCAGAGTCTATCAAGGAAGAGGTTGTATCCAACAAAGATGTTCAAATACTGACAATACCAAAGAAAGCAACAGGCATGATTCAACCAGTGGAAGTCTATGGATTTCGAATATGGAAAGGGTTTAATCTGACCTGGTTCTTATCTCAAATTATCATGTTAATCTCCATTTGCGAAATACTGTCATAAAATTGTAATCATTGACACACAATCAATTATCGGGCTTTAAATATATTAATTTGTTTGCATATGGTGGTACAAGTCCAGTTATATAGAGAATCGGACTGGGCCATTCGAACATCCCATGAATTTTGCCTCTTTAAACCGAGATCTTCCATCCTCCTCGTCGCTTTCAATATGTTTTTACATTTATTCGTTGTTCTTGGTGCGAAAACGTTTTATGCTTTAAGCATTTTTTTTGACGACTTTCATTACCACACCAAATCATAAATGCATAATTTAAATACGCATTAAAGTACATACTTTCATTATTATTAATACTAACGATTTACTATCACGTGTAACGCCGTGTTTAGATTGGTGTGAATTATGAACATTGGTATATAATAACTGATGCAATTTTACTAATTAGTGATGGTCTTTCTTAATAGAGGACATATGTAATATATATGTAGTTTTGGTGTAAATAGTATCAGGTATGACTTATTCTATACCCTTGTAACACCCATGATTGAAAATGCTATAAAATTAATAAAAGATGTTAAGGATTAACAACTTGCGTTAATTTCTTTTCCGTATTATTATAATCAGCTCTGGCATAAGAGGGCGGCGGCTAAGTGCAACACCCTGTATATACAACATTCATGTGTCCTAAAAGACCTCTCGATAAGGTACAGCATTTGTATTTAAATTTTTGTTCTATCTATTTCTGTTCGATAATTAAATCAAGAGAACTGAAAACCTGTGAATTTTCGAAGGGGTGTTACACCCCCTCAGAGTGAATTTTAGCACAAACAAAGAATGTTGATTTTCAAGTCTCAACATACAGATGTTTACATAGCTCAAACCTAGCCTTTTTTTACCTGCAATAGAGTATTCACTTGAAATGGTAACAGTAATATTAATAAGTTCTAGAAGCTATAGCGCAATATCAAAGAAGTTGGAGACTGTACGCAATAAATATAATTACGACATAATGCTGCATAACACATGGGCTGAAAAGTCCCGGGCCTAACACATAGATGACGCTAGTTTTATTGCAGTCACCTTTCTCTCAGTTAGTACTAAAAGACAGCTGTTAAAATTTCATGATATTCTATTCATTAGTTTGTGAGTTATTGTGCTAACAGTCACGCTACTTTTGTTATTTTCAATACAATGGATCAAAAACAATTTCGTGTTTTAATTTTACACTGCTTCATGATGGGAAAAAATACCGTTCAAGCAAAGCAATGGCTTGAAAAGTGTTATGGGGACTCCGTTCCATTAGAAACAACAATAAAACGTTGGTTTGCTGACTTCAAACGTGGTCATAGAGACACCGATGATGCAGAACGCAGTGGACGTCCAAATGAGGCGGTAACACCAGAAAACATCAAAAAAATCCACAAAATCGTTTTGAATGATCGAAATGTGAAGTTGCGTGAGTTAGCTGACATCGTAAAGATATCAAAAGAACGTATTGGCTTTATATTGCATGACTATGAGAAAGTTCTGTTCAAAGTGGGTGCCGCGTTTGCTCACTGTTGACCAAAAACAAGAACGTGTTGATGATTCTGAGCAGTGTTTGGCCATGTTTAAACGTAACAAACCGGAATTTTTGCGTCGATATGTGACAATGGATGAAAAGTGGATCCATCGCTTCACTCCGGAATCAAAACGATCGTCATCTGAGTGGACAGCAACTGGTGAACCTCGTCCAAAGCGCCCGAAAGCACAACAATCGGCTGGAAAGGTTATGGCCTCGGTATTTTGGGATGTGCGTGGTGTAATATTCATCAACTATCTTGCGAAAGGAAATACCATCAACAGTGAATATTATATAGCGTTATTGGAGCGTTTGAAGGCCGAAATTGCAAAGAAACGACCGCATATGGCAAAGAAAAAAAATTATTTCATCAAGACAACGCACCGTGTCACAAGTCAATCAAAACAATGGCAAAACTACATGAATTGAACTCCGAATTGCTCCCACATCCACCGTATTCGCCAGATTTGGCTCCCAGCGACTACTGGCTGTTCGCAGACCTCAAAAAAATGCTCGCCGGTAAGAAATTTCGGACGAATGAAGAGGTTATCGCTGAAACTGACGCCTATTTTGAGGCAAAAGATAAATCGTTGTACAAAAGTGGTATTGAAATGTTAGAGCGGCGCTGGAATGATTGCGTTGCTCTTGATGAATAAAGCTAATTTTGAACCAAAAAAACCGTGTTTTCTTTGTTGGGCCCGGGACTTTTCAGCCCATGTGTTGACATAATGCTGCATATTAATAACAAAGGCAGATTTCCGTTTCACGAGGTAATTAATTACAATACCATATGGGTATTGTATTTCGATCTAATTGCGGACATATACATAATTTCTCGGTAGCGTTATTATGATTGAGGTAAAATTAAACTCACATTGAACTGTCAACTGTATCCTCTTACTAACCGTAGGGGGTACACCGTTAGACGCGATGCACAGGTAAGGTCCCATCTGATGCCTGTTAGCCCTATTGATATTCAGTATGGGCCCTTCAACGGTACTGACTGAAAAGCCGCACGCTTATAATGAAGTACATAAAAAAGATAAATGGGGCAGACCTTCACGATTCATCACGGCATATATTGCTTGACCGTTTTCCCTCTTCCAGATAATGGAGGGTTCCGGTGATCCCTTGGCGACACATTTCAAACTAACGTCGGATCCCTCCTGCACCACCAAATCCGAACTAGTTTGGTAGTCGATAATGTCGGGCGACACTGAAACAAAACGGTTTGTGCAAGTTATAGGAGCGATGCCGGGACATAAATGGACTACATGCAATATACATTAGACATTATGAAATTATTACCGTGGCGCCAATCGACAACGCCTCTAAATTATGTAGATGTCATTACAGTTACATGTCTGTATAGCCCTAGCTGGAAATAGCACGTATTTAGAAGGAAATTCGATCTGTTGTATGGTATAGTACGTACTAATGGTATCTTTAAGAATTTCAAATTAATTGATTACATTACAAATATTTTTAATTTCGAACACTCTTATATACGTATGCAACCTACATATAAAAACTTTAACGTAGGTAGCAGAATACGATGCAAAAACCTCGTAACAAAATTATATCTATTTAATATTCCATGCCCGAAATGTAAAGAAGTCATGTAAAAATTAATGGAAAACAATAAGCAACATTACTACCTAAACACAATGCACATCATTTATGTATATACATAGAGTTGGGAATTTCTTCCCGCGGACCAGGTCCACATTCAGTACGCTGCGCCTCTACTAGTATAATGTAATAAAACGGATGAGGCATAGAATTATAAGAAGAATATCACCTAAAATACAACTTAAGTTTGCTTTACTGTTCATGATAATTGCCTGTGATTTTACAGTTCAACGACTCGATAAGTAGCCGCTTCGAGAATGAATACAATTCCAAATGGAAGCTACCATCCCGAAGAGCATTACAACTATGCATTACGGCCTTGAAAAAATGATCAAAGCTCTAGTAAAAGATAAGCAGCTGCGGTTCAGAATCAGCGTAATGACAGATAAAAAAAAACTTTCTATCTTCAATATTATAGTGCGTGTTCCATATCTTATTAAAGTGCGAATGGCTAAGTTGAAAATAAAGCAAAGAGGTTCGCACAACACCGGAGCACAATCATGCATGAGAAAGCTCGGAATCTCATCATGTCCAGAAACAGAAGTTGCTTTGAGTTTGTTCAAAGCATGCACAACAAGACCAGGTACTAGGACGAGTTTAGGGGAAAATATTTTTTGTGAGCACCAAATTCGGCAATTCTGGTAAATTTTGCTTATATTCTACCTCCTGTAGGCGAGGTTGCAGAAAATCAGTACTGTTAGAGATGAGTACGGCTCGGTTACCGTAAATATTAAAAATAATGAATGTAATTACTTAGTATTTCAGTTTGATTGTGTTGGTGATGTCGACTCTACATTGATGGAGTAAGTAATTACATTCATTATTAATGTTAATAGTAATCGAGCCGCACGTATCTCTAACAGCAACCGTTGCTACAGTCTCACCTATAACTCATTATAATCGAGGTCCTTATAGTTTTCCACGAATTTGAACCAGCGTAAACGTATATACACTACCGCCCAAAAATGTTTAGACACCCCTGTTTTCATGGATTATTCATATAGTACTATGTTTACCAAAAAACATTATAATAAAATGAAATACGTATTTAAAATGTAGTTCAGTAAGATAAACACCCATTATATCGCATAAGGTTTACTACCATTTACCTGCACTTGGTCGGATTACCATAAACTGTTTATTGCGGTGTAATTACAATTACAATCCCTCTGAATTTACTGGGTAAATTTAGTCATCTGTTAGATTGTAGGTAATAATGTTTAAATTACCTTCCTAGAAGATTATAGTGAAATCTGTTACCTATGCAGTGTGCCGTTGCAGTGTGGTATTTACTCTATTCACGTCGTGAGCGAAATATCGTGTGACAATTTTTAAACTGCCTTCGCGAAGATAAATTAGTACGGAAACACGTGCGCTTATAATAGCTTACCATAAAAGTGGCATAAGTAATCGACAAATTGCCAAAATAGTGAAAATACACCACGTTATGGTTGACTATAACGTAAAAAAATATCGGGAAACTGGCAGTTTTCTTAATAAAAGACGGAGTGGAAGGCCAAAAGCGACAACATCTGCAGATGATCGCAGAATAGTGGTTACCAGCAAATTAAATACACGCAAAACAGCTCCGGAAATCACCGCAGAATTAAATGTTGGTCGCCAAAAACTAGTCAGTGTTTCTACAGCCAAACGTCGCCTACAGAAAGCCGGGCTCTATGGACGTATTGCGATGAAGAAGCCATTACTACACAAACAAAACAAGCAAACGCGAGTTAAATGGGCTCGTGAACACCAACACTGGACCATAGAAGAGTGGAACAACGTCCTACGGACGGATGAGTCCAAATTTGAGCTGTTCGGAACCCGAAGACGCATATTCGTAAGAAGATCTGTGGGTGAACGTGCCAGAGAAGAGTGTATTGCTGCTACCGTGAAGTATGGTGGAGGTTCTATCATAATTTGGGGCTGTTGTTCTGGCACTAGTGTAGGGGACATTGTGAAAATTGACGGTATATTAAAAAAGAAGGCTACCGCGAAATTTTGGAAAACCACGCAATACCTTCCGGAATTCGACTTTTGGGTTAACATTTTATCTTCCAGCAAAATAATGACCCAAAACATTCCTCTAAATTATGTAAAGACTATTTACGCCATTTAGAAGAGGAAGGAACTCTCAAAATTATGGAATGGCCTCCCTAGAGCCCCGACTTGAATCCAATCGAGTTACTATGGGAAGAACTAGATCGGGAAGTACGGAAATCGGCTCCGACATCAGCTACTGACGTGTGGAACAAATTGCAATCGAGTTGGATCTCAATAACACAAGAAACTCTGGCAAAACTTGTTGCGAGAATGCCTCGATTATGTGCTGCAATTATTAAATCAAGAGGAGGTCACATAGATGAAAGCAAAATTTAAATTAAACGTTTTAATTTTCACATTAATTTAATATATTTTTATTCATGTACGTGTATCTGTACATAAAAATAAATATTATTAACATTTTTGCTGAGTATTTATACATTTTTGCTGTCAATGAGAGTGCCTAAACACTTTTGAGCGGTAGTGTACATGCAAGTAACAATTTCATTTCATATCTGCTTCAATTTTATCCAGCTACAGCACGATTTACAAACTGCCTTTTCTCTATTTCACATACTGTACTGTAAATGACAGCTTTCTCTTTTTTGCAAGGACACCTTTATCGAATCAGAATTGAATCGCAACACGAAAAAAATATACGTTCTATCGCTTTGTTGGTATATCCTCGCGGCTAACTCTAAATAATCCGAACAAAATGAAAATCTAACAATACCCACCGACAACCTGCAAATAACCGACTTGGCTCTTCATCGGATCCGTGTTTATCTGACACATATACCAGCCCCTATCGGTCTCCCGTACCTCGCGTATATGTAAATACCATGTTTTGTGTTCGCTGTGCGTGACCGAGATGCGATGATTCTTTGTGATCACATGGTTCTGAATTGTTAGGATCGTTTGGGTATCAACGCGCAACCATGCCACCTGGAACAAGAAAAAAAAACACAGTTCGATTGATATGCGTCTTTATAAAGCGTTCTACGTTTCATAGAATTTTCTCGGCGTGCAAGGAAAATCTTTGCTTCTTTAAGATTTCAAAGGGAAAACGACGTTTACCGTATTGCGCGTTATTATATGAACTTCGCGTTTAAAGAATATATTTTTCTGCGGACAGAAATACATCTTTGAGAAAAAAAAACATACAGGCAAAACAGTAAATAGTCCATGTTTATGACGAATATGGAACAGGGAACAAAAGGGCTTAACTTTGGTCATTTCTTTTTTAAAAAGTAGTATAGTATATTCTTTAAACCGTTCATACGCCCACGTTAAAGCTAGAGACTCTCTTTGCACTTGCGCGTATATATAACTTCCGTACGATTTCATGCTGAAAACACAACAAAAACTACTAAAACGGTAATTTTTCTGTGTACCACGCCAAAGGAGAATTTTTAAATTCCACGTAGCATTCCCATATACGTACCCGAAACGTAACAGATGAGCTTCGATAAAACGATATAGCAAAAATTGGCTCATAATGACAAGAAACGGCGCGATATCAGAACGATCAGCGCAACCTCGACGTTATTCAACCAGGCCACGTTCCTGTCGACAATTTTCCGGGTTTAAAATCTTCCTTTTAGTGATCTCGCTCTATATGAAGGGGCCGAATTTATTTCAAATAATTCGTTACTGATCCCGAAACACGGAGACTTACCGAACGGTCCCTTTCTTCGACCTAACAACCTTACCGAAAAACTTGTTATCCTCGTCTCCCTTCCTCTTTTTTGAATCCATCCGCATAACGGAATACCGTTAGATATCTTTATACTTATGTGGAAAAAATCCCCCTGCCAACATATCTCGTATAATTTTATTATGTACAGAGAGCGAAATCTAATGCGTCCCGTGCGTGACTGGCTTCCATAAGGTCCCGTTTCCGGTTTCGATCATCCGGAGATCCCTACTCATATAAACAACGGTCTGCATGAAAATTCGCTCAAGCCGGAGATACACTTGATTTGGTTTATTTTAGGGATACTCCATCGCATTTCTAATGTTCATCTACTGGTAGGAAACAAAGGCAAAAACAAAAGCAAACCGGATAAAGGAAAATTATTAATATATTATTAATTCTTTCTTCATTATATTCACAGAGTGCTACTATTGACGTGGACATTGTGTTATTCACGGAGACATTGTTGGATGACAGTATTAACGATGAGGAAATACTGGGTTCCGAGTTTGTTATCTTCAGAACTGATAGGAGATTTAACATTGTTGGAAGATCAACTGGAGGTGGTTGCTTAACTGCTTTCAAGAGCAATATTCATGTTACCTTGCTGGATGTGTCTTCGTTGATTGATTTGGTCCCTTTGGCTGATATCGTGTTATGCAAATTCGTGATGGCATCGCACACAATTTACATCGCCAATATCTATTTACCACCTGATATGGGATGTGATGACTATGAAACTTTTTTGGACGCTCTCAGTTTTAAGTTGATTAATAAAAATGTTATTGTTTTTGGCGATTTCAACTGCCCGGAGTATAAAAAAACCGGTGCACTAGTAAACAATAATCGTAAAGTGACATCTTTAAGCAATTTTGTCAATATATTAAATCTAAAAGAATTCAATACTATTCAAAATATGTGTGGCAATATTCTGGATCTCGTGTTTTGTAATATATGAGCTACATGTCCGTCTTAGTTCTGAACCTTTGGTTAGCGTTGATGCTTGCACTTTTGACACATGTGTCGAGTGGATAAATTTTCCGGGTAGCAATAATGTTAGCTACAACTTTAGCAAAGCGAATTTCCTATCTTTATATAGCAATATGCTTGCAGTCGACTAGAGTTTCGTGGATGAATACAGTGATGTGAATGTCGCTGTTGAGGCATTTTATACTACATTATACTTCGTTATAGATTGTTCAGTTGAGAAAACTAAACGTCCTACCTCTACGCTTCCTCCATGGCTTAGTGCTAAAATAAAACAACATCTTAAATTAAAAGAATTTTACTTCAAGAAGTGGAAAAGAACAAAAGCGATATGCTATTGTAATGAATTCAAACGAATGAGATCTCTCATAAAGAATGAAAGTAGAGACGCATACAATGCTTACTTGGCAGATGCTGAAATTAATATCAACAGAGATCCTAAGTTGTTCTGGCGCTTCATTAACAACAAGGAAACTTCTTCCAGAATTCCGGGAAGTATGCAGTATGACGGCAGAGAATTTACCCAGCCAAACGAAATCGTGGATGCCTTTTCCAGTGTCTTTGCGAGTGTGTATAAACCTAGTGTATCTTTCAACTCTTTTCTCAATTATAATAATTTTTGTGTTCATGCCTTCTCTGAATTAGATGTGGAGAACAGTATCAAGAGACTTAAATCTAATATGACAACTGGAGATGATGGACTACCGAGTTTCTTTGTACGTGATTGTGCTCCTGTTCTGTCCTATCCACTGTCAACTATATTTCACCTAGCGATAAGCACGTCAACTTTTTCAAAGTTTTGCAAAATTAGCAAAATTACCGCCGTGTTTAAGAAACCGATCTAACATTGCTGACTATAGGCCCATAAGTATAGTGCCCAATTTCGCTAAGGTATTTGAACATTTGCTTTACAAAGAAATATCCACCTGCATAACTCCTTTCATATCTGAGCATAAGCACGGTTTTGTTGCAGGTAGGTCGACGATCACTAGTTTAGCATGTATTGGCCAATATCTTAGTGAAGCACTTGATAAGCGAAAGCAGGTGGATGTTATTTACGTAGATTTTTCTAAAGCGTTCGACTGTATTAACCACGAGATAATACTACAAAAAATGGATAAATTTGGTTTTGGTGTGGGTTTCCTGACGTTGATTGAGTCTTACCTTACTGGAAGGGAGTGTTATGTCTGCTACAACGGTTATTCCTCTACGCCGTTTTCTCCAACATCAGGTGTTCCTCAAGGTTCAAATCTTGGACCACCTCTCTTCAATTTTTATATAAATGATTTACTATCTCTGCTTACGTGTCACGTCTTAGCATACGCTTATAATAATATATAAGAACCACGCCAATACCGTGTCCCTCTTGTCGATTCCGGAAACATTTCAGGTCGCCCTCGTAAATCACCAATATACAGGATGCGTGTCACCGTCAGTGGAATTAGTGAGGATGTTGATATTCATTTTTCTACTCTGGCAAAATTAATAAATTCTAGTCCATAATTTTAAGTTTTTATTTTCAATTAACTTTGGGTTTATATTTTATTATGGTCTTTTTAATTTATATTCATTGTTCTGTGGGGCAATAAAGATTATTTTCATTGCTATTATTATTTGTTAACTTTAATTACTTGCAAGTTTTAACAAGTATAGGAACACGCCCAAGACTGAGTGATTATAATTCCCATCGTTACAAGTATACATTCATCATATATTGTAGAGAATTAACAAATTCTAAGTTCTCTGTGCAGTTTATATTCTATTGTACGTTAGCGTTTCTATTATTCGTATATGAACAGATTTTTATTTAACGTATTTAGCATCTACGTATTTAATTCTCTATACTACTGGACAAAATACGAACGGTACTATAAAAGAAATTACATAAACCGTAAATTGGTAATGCAGTTCTGTTCAACATGCGCCACAAATACCGCAAATGCAATAAAAGCAAATTAAAGTATGCGGTATATCTGTAAAGTGTTTTGTAGATAAGAAAGAACGTTACAAAGCAACGTATAGTAAAACCTCCATTCTGCACGTACGATTTACCTACAAAATGCTTTTCACAGCAGCGCTGGAGCAGGGAAAATAGACAGCACTTCGTTTGTCAAGTAAATGCTACATACATATACGACACTCACTTTAAAAGGTAGAGATTTTTAACGCACCCTTCACGTACTCCGTGTGAGATACAAGCGAATATATGTAGCGGCTTCTGATATATTTGTTATTGATGGCATGAATCTAGTCGATACGAATAGATATATGGTACTTTTAAGGTTGTAAACAGTAACGATATTGTGATGACAAACTTCTTAAGATGAATTTTGAACAGAATCTAGTTTCAAATTCAAACTGGTTTCTCCGTATATATAACACAAAGTATCTTACTATTGCCATTTTATATAATTAATACGAAAGGTATCGGCACATTCTACATAAATCAAATAAAGTAATCTATTTAGACCTTATTAATTTGACAATGAATATGGTAAAAGTCAGCTAATGAATAATTTTCGGCTGCATCTACGTTGAAGGATATACAGAGAAACGAAGGCTCTTGGATCACTAAAACACTTCAAAATCTCGCTAACCACAACATTTCACTTGCTAGAATGTAAAAACCTGGTTAATGATAGTTCGAGATACAGACTAACGGTATCAAAGCTCGTATTACCTAGAATATACTATCACATGGGCTGAAAAGCCCCGGGCCTAACACATAGATGATGCTAGTTTTATTGCAGTCACCTTTCTCTCAGTTAGTATTAACCTTCAAAAGACAGCTGTTAAAATTTCATGATATTCTATTCATTAGTTTGTGAGTTATTGTGCTAAGAGTCGCGCTACTTTTGTTATTTTCAAAACAATGGATCAAAAACAATTTCGTGTTTTAATTTTACACTGCTTCTTGATTGGAAAAATACCGTTCAAGCGAAGCAATGGCTTGAAAAGTGTTATGGGGATTCCGCTCCATCAGAAACAACAATAAAACGTTGGTTTGCCGATTTCAAACGTGGTCGTAGATACACCGATGATGCAGAACGCAGTGGACGTCCAAATGAGGCGGTAACACCAGAAAACATCATAAAAATCTACAAAATCGTTTTGAATGATCGAAAAATGAAGTTGCGTGACTTAGTTGACATCGTAAAGATATCAAAAGAACGTATTGGCTTTATATTGCATGAGCATTTGACTATGAGAACGTTCTGTTTAAACTGGGTGCGCGTTTGCTCACTGTTGACCAAAAACAAGAACGTGTTGATGATTCTGAGCAGTGTTTGGCCATGTTTAAACGTAACAAACCGGAATTTTTGCGTCGATATGTGACAATGGATGAAACATGGATCCATCACTTCACTCCGGAATCAAAACGATCGTCATCTGAGTGGACAGCAACTGGTGAACCTCGTCCAAAGCGCCCGAAAGCACAACAATCGGCTGGAAAGGTTATGGCCTGGGTATTTTGGGATGTGGTGCAATATTCATCGACTATCTTGAGAAAGTAAATACCATCAACAGTGAATATTATATAGCGTTACTGGAGCGTTTCAAGGCCGAAATTGCAAAGAAACGACTGCATATGGCAAAGAAAAAAAAATGTTTCATCAAGATAACGCACCGTGTCACAAGTCAATCAAAACAATGGCAAAACTACATGAATTGAAATTCGAATTGCTCCTACATCCACCGTATTCGCCAGATTTGGCTCCCAGCGACTACTGCAGACCTCAAAAAAATGCTCGCCGGTAAGAAATTTCGCACGAATGAACAGGTTATCGCTGAAACTGGGGCCTATTTTGAGGCAAAAGATAAATCGTTCTACAAAAGTGGTGATGCCTTGATCTAAAGGTTGCAGTTTGGAAGTTCCGTTTGGTGACAAATATTGCAATTTGATGGCCTACAGCTTTGTTGTATTGCAGGATGAGCAGGGCAGTTGTCTATAAAGATTATTATTTTTCGATTCTCGTGTGAAAATTGCTTGTCCAATTTAACCAACCATTTTTCAAATATTTCAGAGGTCATCCATGCCTTTACGTTGTTCTTGTAATCTACAGGAAGCCATTTTACCCCTTTAAAACATCGTGGCTTTGCACTTCTGCCAATTATGAGAGGTTTTAGTTTTTCAGTGCCACTCGTATTCGTTGCTAGAAGGCATGTGACCCGATCTTTGCTAAGTTTTCCACCATAGCATTTGTCGTCTCTAATGGTTAAAGCTTTCTTAGGTAGACATTTGAAAAATAACCCTGTCTCGTCAGCATTGAAAGTATCATCTTCGCTATACCGCCCCAAAATCCCCGGCAATACATTTCGAATCCAATCACTAACCTGACGATCATCCACTGTGACATTTTCACCACAGATATTCTTATGCGATATGTCATGTCTAAATTTAAAAACTAAAATATAAATTACATATGTGTATACGTATGTCTAATACAATAACGTAAATTTTACCTTTTTTTTTAAATTTATGAAGCCAGCCGGTGCTGGCCTTAAAATTTTTGTTGTTCCTAAATGTTGACCGTATTCGAGTGCTTTCTCCTGTAGAAATGGCCCCGATACCGGAATGTTTTTTTCTCTAGTAGACACAAACCACTTAAACACCGCACTGTTTACATTTTTGTTTGAAACTCAGTTTCGCTTGAAATTGGCAGGTTTTGTAAGTTTACTCGCGAAACTTCGAATATGTTCCTTATTTTTAATTATAGTTGACAATGTACTCGCTGGTATGTCATGTTCCGCAGCTATTACCTTCTTTTTTATTCCATTGTCCACTTTTTTAATGTTTCTAATTTCTGTTGCACTGTTAAACTTTTAAGTTTTCGTTGCTAGGGCATGTTGATGACAAACACTAACGAATACGACTGAATATATAGCGCAGCACGCAGATGAATAAGAATGATAAAACCCGTTGTCATTGGTACTTCCCCGAATTCCTTCGATAGATATTACGTTATATCCGCTAACAGATGGCGTATCACGTACCTCTAGTGAAAATTTCGAGTTACAGAGATTCTACGTCTTAAATTTGGTTAATTTTTTTTCGAGTTAGGGATAAATTCGAGTTAGAGAAATTCGAGTTAAGGACAGTCATATGCATATAAATTTAATAGATAACGCACGGGATAAAAAAATATTCGAGTTAGAGAAATTTTCGAGTTAGGGGAGGTCGAGTTGGGGAAGTTCCACTGTATTAGAATCGCGTGCTTCGCACGTTGGCAATTTCCATTAGAACAAACTAAAATTTAATATACGCCCAAAAAAAAAAGAAACAGCTACATATACCAAATACGCAGAAGTACGTTTCTATCTATGTATTTGGAAATAAAAGTAGTGTACGTATTAAAGTTATCGGAGCACTGAACTGAACTCTGACATTATTAACGTTATAACTTCTAGGATATTGATATACCGATCTTTCCTTGCAAAAGCGCAAACAATAAACTATTGAATTCGTACAATAGTAGGTATTTCAGTGCTTGTTGACCATCGATGTTTCACCAAACACCGTGACTAGTATGTTCAGAACGAAGTTGACGGTCAACTTTGAAGTACCGTCAACTACAGTTTATAACACAATGCTATGAAAGTGTAAAGATACCATTTAATTAAAGCCGTAAAGAATTTAATAACAAATTAGCAATTTGCTATGAACTCGATATTTTTAACATAAAAACCCATAGTATTTCAGCGCTATTCGGAACGCAACCAAAATTTTGGTCGAATTTGTCTTAAATACGACATTTGGAATTTTGTTTACAAATATTGTATTTCAACGTTTTTATTTTGACGAAATTATAAATAAATTATAAGTATTACTTTAATAATTGAAGTCAGGCCCAAAATATGTAGTTCTATGTTCAGCTAGAAGTTTCTATAATGAAATTGCGCTTCACTCTTATTTGCGGTCAAATATAATGTGCAATAACGTTATTTAATAAAATAATCGTCCAACAGTTGTGCCGTGTTTAATGAACTACATATATCACAACGGTTATGGTAAATATTGTCGCATAATAATTGTATCTCTCTACTCTATTAATAATTACAAAACGTATATGTTGACGTTTAATCCACATTTATTTCAAATGCATAACAATGTCCTTTCTATTCCATTAATACGTAAACATTGTTAATTTATATTATTTGCGATTATAAATAGACATATGTATATTTAAACTATTGAATATATGAACAAAGGGATTATATATATCGCTGTAGGTATAACATGTCTAAAGTTGCATTAATGTGTTTACAAGGTATTTACGTAACGAAATTATTTACCCCTCACGCTCTAAAATAAGCGATGCGTATTGAAAAAAAGAAATATTTAATTCAATAAGGTGGTCGCTAATAACCTACGCTGACTTTCTAAGTAGGTGAATGCTTTATAACACAGTTTAAAAAAAAATTAAAAAATATAAAATCTGAACGAGTTCGTCAATCTTAAAGACAAATTTAAAGTGATCCCAAGATGCTGTAGCAGAGAAAAATTACATCAAAGTTACGGTATGACTATCGAGAACCAAAACGATATGTAGGTACTGTATTTTCGTCTATAGTTCTGTCTCCATACATGTAACTCAAACTCTGTGTAAGGTTTCATTACAAAAGTTAATATAACAGGCTGATTCACAGGTACCGGTCCACATAGCATA
The DNA here is from genome assembly GCA_023509865.1 of Trypoxylus dichotomus. NCBI lineage: Eukaryota > Metazoa > Arthropoda > Insecta > Coleoptera > Scarabaeidae > Trypoxylus > Trypoxylus dichotomus. Next base: position 47,427,054 of record CM042081.1, read on the forward strand.
AATTAAACTGGCCAAAACAAAAGTGGTCACTAACAAAGGAAGGTGGGTAAATATATCTCACCGATTTAAATGAAACTTGGTGGGTTTATAGACCAATCTAGTGTAAGAACGACGGCAACTATTCTAGAGGTCCAATCGTCCGTTAGACGGGTGTCGACCACCCTAGCGTCACGACTACCCTTCGCTGTTTCATTTAATAACTCAGAAACTATGAGGAATATCGAAACAAACTTAAGACAAGATTTTATCTGTTTTATATGCCTTAAACGATGGTGTAACTGTTTTCTCGATATCAACTATTTGTTTTCGAAAACAATCCCACACCCCCACATTTCTCTATACATTTCGGCATTACTTATAACTGCACTGACTAATTTTTGTAGTTTAGAGTTTATTGGTGACGCTTGCATTTCACTATTTGTTAACAATCATAGCTGAAGTCATGAGATTCAACATTGCCAATGTTCTAAATCTGTTACGTACAACATTCCTTGATGCAAACATCGTTGATGGACCTATTACACGTGAAGAACAAGAGTGATATGATGTTTTACGGGATATCATTGCAAGAGCTCAAGAGCAGCCAATGTTTGCATTTGAAACAGATGCAGCACTAGAATTTGAAGGCTGCGCTGTTCCGCATGAACCGCAATTCGTTGAACCAAGGAGTGAGTGCGATGAGGATTACGAATACGAAGACTGTGTCCCCCAGGAAACAAGAGTTATCATTAATATCGAATATAAAAGGCGAGCTGTTGATTACTGGAGAAGTATGAAATCGAAACGACGTTCGCTAGAATCTGTGCAACATAGATTTAAAAAGGTAATATTAAGTAATTCGTAGGTGAAATAAGATTTAGTTGTAGATTTGTTTCCTGGTTGTTATAAATATTGAGAGAAATATAGCTAAAATGTGCACGTAAACATATACATGAAAAGATTCTATCCATCAATAGTAATAATAGGACATGCACTATTGGCATGTACGTATCTTACGGCTAAAATCGGCTACGCAGTTTCAGATGTAGGACGAAAGTGTTAATCAGGGTGATAATAACAGGGATAAAATCAGATACATTACAGAGTATGTTCTCATAAAATTTAAAGCTGCTATGAACAGTGGGCTCTGCTTTCAAAAGAAGATATTGACCACTCTAGCTTTAAGGCTAGTCATTAGTCGATATGGCATTTCAAGCAAGCACATAAAATTGTTTCTAAACTATTCACACCGATGTTGACAAAATACGGTCCATTTGTTAATCAAGTGAAACCTAACATTGGCAATGTTGGACTCGAGAATGATCAATGCGGATGAGAGTGGTTTTAATTTGGAACTACATTCCGCTCAAACCTTATCAGCCAAGGGGACCAAAACTGTGGTAGCTGTCGTTCAATCGCTATCCTCTACTACGCATAGCTCCACAATCATGCCTACAATTTCAGCTACTGGACGGTTCTTATCCCCTCTACTTCTTGTGTTAAAAGAAACAATAGGTCATTTTGATCCGCGTGTACAAAAAAAAACACTGTTCAGGCCTGTCGATGTATACATATCTTCTTCGACATCAGGGAAACTAACTTCTCAGCATTTCAACGATTGGTTTACAGATGTGGACTTACCAAATAATGGAGTTGAAGGTATCTTGTTATTAGATTGCTGGAGTGCGCATTGTCCAAGTGAAGTGCAAAATTTAGTACCATCAAGCAAAACAGTGAATATTTACACAATTTAAAAGAAAACAACATCAATGATACAACCTTTAAACGAATCAATACAGGTAGCTCTCGGTTTACATTGTCTTCGTCCTGGAAAAGAAAAAGACAAACGCATATCGGAATCGTCCTAAAACGAACCCCAACATCAGTATAAAGCTTTGAAAATACGTAAATTGCAAAAATAAAATAAAATTTTCATTAACAGAAATAAATGAAATTATATCAAAAAAGAATTGAAGGAGGTTTGATTTCTATGTTGAGGTTTTCTTCCCTGGTATCATTTTGAAAAGTATACCCAGCGTTAACTACCTATAATTTTCTTGTGTTTTTCTTTAAAAAGTACAAAATGAGCAATGGATTTCGTTCCCAGTCATACCAAGGTCTCTACGGTTAAAAAATAGACTCCAGATCGCCAGTTTTTTGTAACTCTTCTGGTTCTTTTTGACTTTCTTTTTTCTCTTGTGCATGATGGCGATTTAATGGGTAGGCTAATTGCTCCAACTCTTCATTCGAAACTAGCTGATTGTGACCTCTAAAACCTTTGCCACGTCTTTAGTTGTAACATCGTTCAATTCAATTTGTTGGGCAAGTCTGCTAACATCTTCAGTAACCTTCTACATCTCATTTAATTTTTCGACGTCGACACGAATGCCTGCGCCGCACTCCATTAAAACAACCTACCGACATATCATTTCAATCTGCCTTTTAACGTGCTAAATAACTGAATCTATGTTCTTCTTTTCTGAACTGTCGAAGACTCTCATCATCTGCATAAGGGTTGCAGAAAGGTAGTTAGTAAAGGTTGTTGCAGCCCTCTAATCCGTCGGTTACAAAAGCGATGTTGCGTTTGAGACATATAAACAACCGTGACATCCGGTGTCTTAGTTAATTTTAAGGTTTTTACGTTGTCTTGGGGCACTATCCAAATCCGGGGGCTAAATTATTTTCTTCGCGAATGCGAAGCAGAGTATGGCACAAATAATTTGTGTACCAATTTCTAAAAACTTTTTGCGTGATTCAAGCTTTATAATTCAATTTTTAACAGATTGGCAGCACTGCTTTTTTTTAGAAGTTTGTTTATATATACACTAGGGTGACAGAATAAAATAGACACCTACTAATTAAAAGAAAGATCCTATTCTCGTTATATATACAAAATATTTTGAAATTTTTAAATTAGACTAATATTTTGTCGATCCACCTTTACTTGCGTGAAGTGCTGCGAGTCGTCGTGGCATAGAATCTATTAAATGGTTAATGGTGTCTTCTGGAATATTTAACCACTCTTCTATAACAGCTGCCACGAGTTCTTCCTTATTGCTGGGTTTTCGGGGTCGTTTCGCCATATTTGTCTGGATTATGTGCCTGGCCATTGTAAAATCCGAATCCCCTGTTCCTCTTTCCATGTGATTGTTGTTCTTGCTTTGTTGCAGGGTGCTCCATCCTCCATAAAAGTGGCGTCTTCTTTAGATAAAATGGCGTTGTCGAATATCGGTAGTAGTCCTTCTGTTAATATTTGGATATATTTTGCCGCATTTATATTTCCGTCGCGGATTACTAATTGCGATCTTCCACCATACCATATCGCGCCCCACACCATGATGTTCACACCGCCGTGTTTCACCGTCTGATGCAAAAATTTGTCGGCCAGTTGCTGTGACGAACGTCCCCATACCCACGTACGACCACTATCACCGAACTGGCAGTATCTGCTTTCGTCTGAAAAAAATGGCAGACCGCCAAAACTCTTCGGGCTTCGTTCGCATTTCGATTGCCCAAGCCATTCGGCGCCGTTTTTGAAACGCCGTAAGGAGAGGTTTTTCCTTTGCCACCCTTTTATACATCCCCACACTGGTATCGCAGAACGGTGCGCTGACTTTTCTGTGAAATTGCCGCAAGCTCAGCTGTACTCTTTCGCGGTTCTCTTAACACTTCGGGCACAAGCACCCTTTTAGTTCTTTCGGAAGGTCCGGCACGACCTGGTCTCGGCTCCACTGTTGTTTTTTTCCTTGCGTTTAAATTGTGTAATCACACGGTTAACTGTGGGGACAACGGAATATTTAAAAATTTACTTATTTCACGTTGCGAAGCACCGCGTTCACTCTGGCCAACGATGCGACCCCGGGTGAAGTCGCTAATATCACTCGAACATACATACATCTACCCCTTCCCTAATGACAAGAGAAAGTTTTTAATTCGTTCTTAGAATTTAGCTGTTTACATATTTATACCGCTTTACCTAGTGTCTATTGTATTCTGTCACCCTAGTGTATATATATACCGATTATGTACAGAACAATGAAACTATAGACTAGAACTCTGAGCACCTGTTAATCTCTATTCAATATTCTAAACGATATTAGAAACAAGAAAATTTCGTTATTGATGCAATATACATAAGTATTGCATTATATAGGTTAGGATATATTAGATAGAAACTATTACAGGAAGAAGAAGTTATACTTTGTTTATATCTTATCAATTCCTAAGTAACCTAGCCGTATTACTGATCTTACAAAAAGTATAGTATGGCATCGAGTTAAGTTTTGACGAGATACGCAAAAACTAATATGTAAAAACACAAATTTCATATAGAAATCAGCAAAAAATGTGTTGGGACAGTGATTATTGATATTCACAAATTTTCTTGTACTTTCATTACTCGCAAAATATCGAAATCTTCTATTCGCAACACTAAATGCATTAGCTTTATGTGAACCAGTGTCCAGAAAGCAAATCAATGGAGGCTTCTTGACGTACTCCGGGCGAGTTGTTATATGAAATCGTGAAACTGCTCTGAAGAGAATTTCCTATTGCCGTTGCCGAGATACAAAAGCTGAAGTATTCCCAACCTAAAGCAATTTATACGTTATATTCGGTCGTTCTTTCGATATTTTATCCTACATTTTCATTATATCGTTATGTATACATGCATATATATATAGCTTTAGGTATATACGTTTTCAGGCTACCACATAACGTTTTAACGTAGCTTACTTTTATGTTATGGTTTGCCGTTGACGTACATCACGTGTCTAACATCTATAAACATATACGAACTAAAATAAAACAACTAATAATAATATGGTTCTTAAAACGTGTATTTTTTTTTATTTGTTTCGTTATCAGATACGGAATACCCGACGCGTACATTTCTCCCTTATATCAGCCGTAATAATTCCCTTTCGTATACCTATTTATTTCAATAAATATCATCTCTTATACCGCCGGCATAGTAGGAATAAGTAGCAATAAATAGCGCGATGATTTTCTTTGAGATAGCCATCAATTTATAACCGTAATTAAATCCGAATGGTTTCTGGAAATACGACGGTACGGAAAAAGGAAACAACTTGCGCGTACTAGAGCCCTACTCTAATATACTGGTAAATATATGGAAATTGACGGTGACGAGGTACATTATACCCCCATATATATGTATGTACACGAATATATAGGGGCGGAATTAAAATTTGATTCATGCAAATTTTTGACTGAAAAACACGTCCACGCTGACCTCGACACTACACATACCTCTCTCTGTGTAAATTGAACCTCGCGCTTCATGTACGAGTTTCGGAAATACAAACTTGCACACATGTAAATGTAAATTTTGAGACTATAAGAATGTGTAAGTCGTCAGCGGAAATAGAGGTGTCGCTGAAGAATTGTATGAACTGTCAGGATTATAAACAAGTTAATTAAAGATTACCATCAGAATATATCTACACCCAAAGAATTACTCAGAAAATGCTTTATTTTTTTTATATAGAATGACTCTTTTGAACCCAGAAAAATTTGATTTTATACGTGTTTACTTGCAAAGGTTCTGTTATGTTCTCCTAGTTACAGGAACAATGTTTTCATTCGGCTCGAAAAACCAACGTATTGACTTGCTGATCTAGATGGCTGCGGGCGACTTAATTTAAGAAAATCCACATTAAATCTAGTTGTCCTCCGCTTGCTAGCAAAAAATCGTCCAGGACGTCCCCTAGCAACGTCCAGACGCGACGATAAACGCATAAAATTACGGCGGAAACGAATCGGGCTGGATGCAGTAGTATATCCATTAGCACAGTGAAACGTTTAAGAAAAGTAAACCTCCACCGCCGTATTGCTACACGAAACTCGTTGTTAGGTTGCAGGAATAAACTAAAACGTCTCCAGTCGCCTAATACTGACTGGATAATAGAACAATGGAGAAATGTACTATAGAGTGACGAGTGTTTGGTCAAAACCGCAGAACATTTGTTAGGCACCCAAAAGACGAGAAAATGCTTCCTGAGTGCATTACACCAACAATAAAGAAAGGTGGTGGTTCCATTCCTGTTTGGGGTTGTTTTTGATTAAGTAAAACAGGGAAAATTCGTTGAATAATGAGGAAGGAAAACTATCGCGAGATATTAGAGGAAAATGCTCTACCATCCAGATTGCGCTAAATAGACAATAATTTTGAATCGATTCACGATAACGATCCGACGCACGCGTCATTATAATTAACAACTACCTCGCTGATGCAGAGAATGAAGGAATATTAAAAATAATTACTTGGCCTTCCCAGAGTCCTGATCTTAATCCGATACAGCTTCTGAAGGACGAACTGGACAAACGAGTTAGAAGAGAATGTACAACATTCAAAACCCATCTCTGAACGGTATTGTGGTAAGTGGAACAATATTCCTCAAGAGAGATACACCGAGGAAATTGGTAGGAAGAATGCCACGAATTGTGAGACCTGTTATTATGTCAGGGGGTGGATTTTTTGATGAGAAGACTTTATGTTTTCCAATGTTTATTATTACTTTTTCTTTGGTGTACGCATGCGCGACAAGTCGTAGATGAATAAATAATCTCCTTATCATTGCTTTGTTTAAAGTTTTTTGCATGAAATAGGAAGTGTCCATACTACTAGGAGCAATAGTGTATGTCCCGCGAGTTCGTCTTGCTTTTTAATTCGAAAGGCCAGTACACTATCAGGTGTTACGACAAACAATTAGACTTGACACATCTAAATCACTTAACCAATTCAATTCATTTGCACAATCCCTGACTTATAAATTCGCTACTGTCCCTTAGCTTCTTCCGCATTCGCTTTATCTAAAGAGAACTCGTGTACTGATCAATGTTATCGAATTGTGACTTATATCTGCTATAAATGTTTTAGAAATTGAGATTTTACTCTGTTGATGTTGTATTCTGTTGAACTTGAATGAAGTTATATGTTGTTCTCTATGAACTTATGCTGTGCACTGAATGAAGTATGTTTTTTCTGTAACGTCATGATACGATCTGAATGCAGAATATGTCACCCCGACCACCTCCCTCCCAATCAAATCCTTAAATCCGAAACAGGCATAATGTTGTATAAACTGCACATTTGCCCCATATTAACCTATGTCAGTCCTACGTAGATAACTGCAGTACCCAGTAACATCCCTGTTTGCGATTAGCACTACATGTCCTTCACAGAACGACGCTGGATGCACTGAAAGCCCTATACGACAGAGATGAGAACACACGGCATTTAATTCGACCTACTGTACGGCCTTAAACTATTTGAATAGGCAGCGAGTCATGGACGACCATGAATATAATCAAAAGCAAAGTCACAGTTATGGAAATGAGATCCTTAAGGAGAATGGTAGGAGTCACAAGGAGAGACAAAGTTAGAAACACGATAATCACTAATAGCCTAAATATGAAGCTAATAGAAATACTCATAGAGGAGAGACAACTGGGATGGCTTGGATATACAGACAGAATTGAAGAACAGATTTTTGAAGCCAAAAGAGAGGGCGAAAATAAACACTTGGAAAGGACAAATGAATAGACCATCAGAAAAAAAGAAGTATGGGATGGATTGAAACTAAACAACTGGTTCAGAATAGGAAACTGTTGAAGACAAAAATAAGAGAATAGTAGTCCGACACCGCAAGGTATGAAGAACGTAGGATTAACTTGAACATCAGATGGAACAGGACTATGTCGAAAAATAGACAATAAGGTATCGTACTATTTACTTTATTTTGCAGACCACTCTTGTATAGGATATACTGTAAAAGTAAGAGGTGGTGGTTGAGATTTTTTTAGCATTTCCTTTTGATTTAGAAAAGATATGTATGAAGGAATAAAAGAGTTAAATATTGAATAGTCACTAAAATACAAAAACATCCTACTAATGAACAAAACGGAAAAGAACCTAATAAATACCAATAAGAAATGTTCTTCTTGTTTCACCAGCTTTAAAAACAGTTAAGTAAAGTTTTATTAACAATTATTTCAAAAAATATAGTCCCTGTCTTCGAAATATTTGCTAGTTATACATATAACTTCCAGTTTTAATACAATATCCCACATTCCTTTCCTAAACTTCGAAGTTTACAAAGAATACTCCACTCAAAATAAAGGAAGTGAACATATGGTCATTCAAATAACCTATTTCGACGACGTTACAATAAAACATGTGTCCTCAGATGTATCCTAGCTTAAATAGAATTATTCCACAAGATCCCTTCCATGATGTATGTATGACCCACTTCAATTCCGCTTAGAGCTGTTCTAAAGTTGAAACGACCCGGTTTTATGAGTTTCCGTTAAAAATTCTATTGTGCATGTACCATTGCACGTTCTACATAGTGTTCGCCTCTAAGAAATTAAAATGTCGAATGCAGATCTGCTTTGCAATTCACGCCCTGCGTCCTTACGACCAACAACTTTACTGCACACATTAAGCCCGAGTCAAAAAATTTTCCGTAACTTATTTAGCGGTGGAAGTACGTCGATTCCAACATCTGCATTAGATGCGAAGGCTTCCGTTAAATTGAAATATAACGAACGTTATATCCATTTTTCACCGTCGCTCGCTTAAAAGAAATCATTACTTTTTCAGAAAATTCATCCATCTATTTATGCGATAGTAGAGATTCGACGCAAGCCACAGCGGTTATGAAAATTAAACGAAAACAAATATTTCTTTAAAACTGATTCCTGGGTTAAATAAGTGCAGTTATTTACTTAATTTTGATTCATGGCGTTTCATTTTATGCGATATCTCTTGCTATTATTCCATTCCCCTACGTCCGCGATGTGTAATACGAACTGTATTAAAGTTTCTTTATTAAAGTCAAACCGATATATTAATTTTTTGGGTTATGTTTAAATTATAGTTGGCTGAATTCGTAACAAACGACAAACGATACAAATAAGCTATGTTTTTAAATCTTTTTAAAGGAAGGGTGAAAGAAATCCAGAAATATCTTCTTGCAACTCCTACCAATATAACATTTATTATACAAGGGCCATTCGGAAAGTAACGAACGTCTTGTTTTCGTACGTGATGAAGGTTTACGGTAATGTGATGAATGTCTAATGGAAGACGGAAGAATGTTTACGATGAAGATCGCTGGGGCTAGCCCTAGTGATGATTGACGAACTCAAATCTAGGATTGAAGCGAAAATCCAAGAACATAGGTGTTTCACAGTTAATGGAGCGCACTCATTCTTTCCAGAAATTTCGAGAACTGTATTGTACGGAACTGATAGTGCAGATCTGGACTATAATAAAGTCGCTGCCAGGTAGGTTCCCAGAATTTTGTCAGACGAACAAGAAACCGAACGAATGGCAGCTGCATTGTCATTTTTCAGTCGTAATGACGAGGATGGTGATGAAGCTTTGAATTACATTGTCACTGGTGATGAGACTTGGATAGCACATTTGATACCAGAAACAAGACGCCGATCATCCGTAATCCCCAATGAAACCGACGAAAGAGAAACAAAATTTGAACATCAGAAAGATTATGGCTACTTAGTTTTGGGATCGTAAGGGTGTCTTGCTCATCGACTACAAGCCTAGAGGTAAGAGCATAGGTGGAGCGGCCTACTGTCAGATGGTTCAGGAACTTCACCGCGCTATTCAAAACATGTGGCGCGGAATGTTATGCAGTGGAATCCGCGTGTAGTAGGAGTGACACAGAATTTGCTTCAGAGGTTTCGGTCTCAAGTTATTGTCACTTTTTCCCAAAATTGAAAGATTTTTTTGAGTGAACAACGTTACTGGAAATGATGATGAACTTAGAGAAGCCGTTAATTACTGGTTCAGCAATTTGGCGGAAACTAAGTATGCAAAAGTCATAGAAAAGATGATAAAAATTTTAACGGTGACCACGTAGAAAAATAGCTTAGGTATCTAATTCTATGTAGAATACAATTTCGTTTAATTAAATCTAATAGAAATTTCTACGGAAAAAAAAGGTCTTTACTATACGAATGGTCCTCGTATTTAAAAGCACAATAAATTATTCTGCATGGTGATGAAACTCCTCAAAGTAGTATTGAAATTTTTTGCACTTAGTACGTCGTGTAGAGGATGCACAAAATTTGGTTGTATGAAATCAAAAGTTATTGGATTTTAAAATTCATTCAGTCTTTGATCTAACACATGGAGTGAACAGTCCCGGGCCTAACACATAGATGACGCTAGTTTTACTGCAGTCGCCTTTCTCTCAGTTAGTACTAACCTTCAAAAGACAGCTGTTAAAATTTCATGATACTCTATTCATCAGTTTGTGAGTTATTGTGCTAAGAGTCACGATACTTTTGTTCTTTTCAAAACAACAATTTTACACTGCTTCTTGATGGGAAAAAATACCGTTCAAGCTAACCAATGGCTTGAAAAGTGTTATGGGGACTCCGCTCCATCAGAAACAACAATAAAACGTTGGTTTGCTGACTTCAAACGTGGTCGTAGAGACACCAATGATGCAGAACGCAGTGGACGTCCAAATGAGGCGGTAACACCAGAAAACATGAAAAAAATCCACAAAATCGTTTTGAATGATCGAAAAGTGAAGTGAGTTAGCTGACATCGTAAAGATATCAAAAGAACGTACTGGCTTTATATTACATGAGCATTTGACTATGAGAAAGCTCTGTTCAAAGTGGGTGTCGCGTTTGCTCACTGTTGACCAAAAACAAGAACGTGTTGATTATTCTGAGCAGTGTTTGGCCATGTTTAAACGTAACAAACCGGAATTTTTGCGTCGATATGTGACACTGGATGAAACATGGATCCATCGCTTCACTCCGAAATCAAAACGATCGTCATCTGAGTGGACAGCAACTGGTGAACCTCGTCCAAAAGCGCCCGAAAGCACAACAATCGGCTGGAAAGGTTATGGCCTCGGTATTTTGGGATGTGCGTGGCGTAATATTCATCGATTATCTTGAGAAAGGAAATACCATCAACAGTGAATATTATATCGCGTTATTGGTGCTTTTGATGTTCTAAATTGCAAAGAAACGACCGCATATGGCAAAGAAAACAATTTTGTTTCATCAAGACAACGCACCGTGTCGCAAGTCAATCAAAACAACGGCAAATCTACATGAACTGAACTTCGAATTGCTCCCACATCCACCGTATTCGCCAGATTTGGCTCCCAGCGACTACCGGCTGTTAGCAGACCACAAAAAAATGCTCGCCGGTAAGAAATTTCGCACGAATGAAGAGATTATCGCTGAAACTGAGGCCTATTTTGAGGCAAAAGATAAACCGTTCTACAAAAGTGGTATTGAAATGTTAGAGCGGCGTTGGAATGATTGCGTTGCTCTTGATGGAGATTACGTTGATGAATAAAGCTAATTTTGAACCAAAAAAACCGCGTTTCCTTTGTTAGGCCCGGGACTTTTCAGTCCATGTGTTAAATGACCGCTTTTATATCAAGTTTAAGCAAATACGTCGTGATATTGCGGCGTCAAAAATTTATTATGAATAAGAGACTGTAATCTAAGAAAGTTATTGCGTTCATGGAACATAATTTTGTAACCATATAGGAGTACAAGGACCACAAAATCTTCTTACAAAGTTTTCCCTATCTGCAAACCATATACATCAAGAGGTCGTATGGTTGATCTAGTTTTCATCAGGGTCGTTAATATTTTCACAGGTTTGTTGGATGGTACACTATTTTCCTAATGTAACAGGACAGTTGCTGGTCGAAGAATTCAAGAACAAAGTGCTGTGAGCTTTGATGCTTGGAAAATGCACATCGGCGCTTTTGTTAATCTTCCAGATACAGCTGTTAAATGAACAGTCCACTATCGAAATAAAGATTATGGTATGCGCAGAACGAAATTAACACTTCTTTTTGGTGAGCAATGAGTAGAATTGAGAGCAGTTTTATAGTATGTTGTAACTATATGCAGTTGCAGTGCGCAACTGGTATAACAGTTTTTGTTCCTTGTACAATTGAAGTGTAACCGGAAGATCAAAATCAATTATTATTATCGATCCCAACCGGCCCTTTACATTTTTTTGGACTATTAACGAAAGTTGAGGCAATTTTCTTCAAATACTCAAAATCTGCGCTATATGATCGGGTAATGAATTTGCTTATTCTTCTATTTTGTAATCTCTCTTAAAATTCCAAATCTAGTCTCGTAGTCTGTGCGATTGCAAAAATTCTAGGGTTGTATCAGTTTCACACAATGACATTCAAAATCTCAAAATTTAAAGAGGGAAAGCCAGAATATTTCACCAAAAACCTACTCATGCACCAAGACTTGATATGTGATTGTATTTTATTATACAATCTAATTTACGTTTACATTAAACAAATAACTTTTTATGAAGAAGTATTTACGAGAAATTTGTAAGAATAGGTTCTATCTACTATTATAACTGGATATATTGACCAAACAATTTCCCTTTATGCATGTATTTTTATCAGTTGACATTTGGATATCATTATCAACCGACTGTGGAGTTATTTGTCCAACATCTTGCGGAAATAACATTTACACACTCTTTTCGTAAAATGTCAACGATGCTTTTAGCCATGAAAAGGTAATATTGAAAAGAATGTCACACCGAAGAAAGTTTTCTACCGCTATTAAATTTGCTACTGTGTCATATATCAGCGGTATCAAGGTGGTACCTGCCTGTCTACTTGTTTTCCAATACACTCCTTAAGGAAAATGTTAAAAACGATAATGGATAAAAAAAATATCACCTTTTAGTTTTAGCATTCTAATTTCAATATTTCTAAGCAAGTATTCGAACAGACTATTGAGTCTTAAACTGGTTTAGATACAATTTAATGTGATTTTTAGCTAACTACTTGTAAACAAGTTTTATTGTAATATTCTTACAAATGAAAGTCAATTGTAGTTAGAAATTTGTAATTGAAGCTTTTCGGTGGGATATTTCCTGCAGCGACACGACTTCCCTGAAAAGATGTCTGAACCACACAGTATTAATGAAATATTTTCTATACATTTTTATAATTAATACGTTATAACTGTATTTATAAAATTCAATTTAAAGTATCCCCAAACTTTGCCTGTTAGTAAGAAACAAGAAATTAAAGGAATAGTGTCGAGAACAACCGGAACATAAATAAGAAGCGTTGCACGAATTGTGGATAGAAGAAAGAAATTTACAGAAAGCAATATACAATAAGCCTGTGAGTTCACTAAAATTATGACGTAGATGTATCGTCACTTGACATGAAAATTATGAGAAAACTTTAATGTCGGCAATTTGTAAACAATTTCCGCATTATTGAGTGTTGTGGCATGACATTGAAGGTGTTACAAGAAAAAATGGGTTTTGTAATGCAATAGAATGGGGGAAAACTTCTTTGCATCACATTGTTAAAGATATACACTAGGGTGACAGAATAAAATAGACACCTACTAATTAAAAAAAAGATTCTATTCTCGTTATATATACAAAATATTTTGAAATTTTTAAATTAGACTAATATTTTGTCGATCCACCTTTACTTGCGTGAAGTGCTGCGAGTCGTCGTGGCATAGAATCTATTAAATGATTAATGGTGTCTTCTGGAATATTTAACCGCTCTTCTGTAACAGCTGTCACGAGTTCTTCCTTATTGCTGGGTTTTCGGGGTCGTTTCGTCATATCTGTCTGGATTATGTGCCAAACATTCTCTATCGGATTCATGTCTGGTGATTGGCCTGGCCATGGTAAAATCCGAATCCCCTCTTCCTCTTTCCATGTGGTTGTTGTTCTTGCTTTGTTGCAGGGTGCTCCATCCTCCATAAAAGTGGCGTCTTCTTTAGGTAAAATGGCGTTGTCGCATATCGGTAGTAGTCCTTCTGTTAAAATTTGGATATGTTTTGCCGCATTTATATTTCCGTCGCAGATTACTAATTGCGATCTTCCACCCCACACCATGATGTTCACACCGCCGTATTTCACCGTCCGATGCAAAAATTTGTCGTCCAGTTGCTGTGACGAACGTCTCCATATCCACGTACGACTACTATCACTGAATTGGCAGTATTTGCTTTCGTCTGAAAAAATGACAGACCGCCAAAACTCTTCGGGCTTCGTTCGCATTTCGATTGCCCAAGCCATTCGGCGCCGTTTTTGAAACGCCGTAAGGAGAGGTTTCTTCTTTGCCACCCTTTTATACATCCCCACACTGTGGCGGTATCGCAGAACGGTGCGCTGACTTTTCTGTGAAGTTGCCGCAAGCTCAGCTGTACTTTTTCGCGGTTCTCTTAACACTTCGCGCCCAAGCACCCTTTTACTGTTTCAGGTCCTGGTCTCGGCTACGCTGTTGTTTTTTCATTGCGTTTAAATTGTGTAATCATACGGTTAACTGTGGACAACGGAATATTAAAAAATGTACTTATTTCACGTTGCGAAGCGCCGCGTTCACTCTGTGTATTGTAACGATACTAAACTATGACGAATTCCTTCCGATACATCTACCCTCACCCTAATGACAAGAGAAAGTTCTTAATTGGTTCTTAGAATGTAGCTGTTTACATATTATTATACCGCTTTACCTGGTGTCTATTTTATTCTGTCACCCTAGTGTACATACTGTAATGTTATATGTTATTTTACGTCTATTTGTATATGTCTTACTCTGATTAAGTGTAAGACATCTACATATATATCTACAGTGCAATACATCTACATATAGACGTAAAATATAATAAATAAAATAAAACATACGCACTTTGCATATAATCCGGTCTCTAGTTAGAATAATAATGCTTCCACAAGAGAACTATACTATAAAATACTGCTAAAGGAACATTGGCCTGGTACAAATAAAGCAATTGAATAAGTTGACTAGTTTCAAGCTTTTACGTTGTGGAGGCTTTGTATACAAGAGTGCATTGATGGAGATGATTATTTCGAACACAAATAAAATCATCCTCGTAGTAATAATCAATGGGAAGGGGAATATACTAGAGAGTAAGAACGCTAGTGTATCATTGTACACTTACTTTATACCAGAAAACAATCGGACAACGATTCCATTTCCGGGATATCACGTCACCATACATCGGTTTCCACTTTCGAGGACATTAATACTTTTCTAATTTATTTGCCGGGTACACGAAAAAGCGCGAATCTCTTCTCGTCTATCCCGATAAACTTTTTTATGAGACAAGCGTGAAACATAAGCTCATCGATAAGGTCCGTCGAGAGAGAAAGGCAACTGGAACGCCGAATTTTATGAGACAACTTTCGGCCGGAATTTTGAAACCCTACGCGGAACGCACGTACACTCACAATACCGTCATTACAATACACGCGGACGCCATCCCGATAGGGAACGATTTATATCTGCGGCGCGAGCGGGTCAGATCATTGTGTCCGTCTATCGACGTTACACGGTTAGCTAGTTAAAGGTAGACGTACGTTTGTTTTAGTATATCGCGTAAATCGTATTGTTTGGGAACGGGACGTAGAATATTAACTGGTTATCCGCAGCATTATGATACGTTTGACAAGTTTAACGGTTCTAATGCGGTAGAAATGCGACAAATCATCTGGGTTAATAATTAGCTTATCTGTAAATAACACGGTGAATACGTTTTATGAAAGGAATTTGAAAATTTTTGGTTTTTGTTCTACTAAACAGTTTAAGCGATTTCGCAGCGGTGGTGCCAGATAACTGAAACATATTTCCGTAAATTATATTAAAATCCTGTATCTTCGACGTGTGCGGACGTGTTTGTATGTGCTCCGTCGTTAGAATTAAATTTTTATCCGCAATACGAGAAATGGTAGACACACAAGGTGCTGGTAAAGGCAGTGATGTTAAATCACAGAAGAATATTAATGTCACTGATTTGGAAACATTAGTAAAAAGTTTAGTTGCAAAAGAACGGAAGCACCTGCAGGAAAAAGTGCGTCAACTTGAAGAAGAGGTACGCAATTTGGGCGATATTAATTCGAACGTAAATACGAATAAAGAAGAAATTAATTTTCATCGTTTCCATCGTTTTTAATCCCCAGAAACTGTTAGTGATATAAAATTGTACACACGCGCACACACACAAAACATTCAAACAAAAAATACTCGAAGATACATACTGAAAAAACGAACTGAAAGAAAACGGCAGAGAAACGAACATTCGGAACATCAGAAAATAATGTGGAGAATTTCGCAGTCGTTGTGGTTATTATTTTTTTTTTTCTATAACCTCAGAAGATATTCCACAACATATTCCTCAGTATAGAATTACCTCAGACAAAAACGCTGTTAAATACAGCTTTTCTTATGGCATTGGTGAAATCATTCACGAGAAAGAGAATGTTAAGTCATCAACGTGGTTTCGGGCGGTCTTTTGCTCAATACATTGAAATTCCCTCTCTACTACTATCAACATGTCTAATCCTACAATTCAAGTGATTATTATTGGTGCTAACTAGTGCTAAAAGAATGGAACACGTGTCTACAAAGTCCCGCTTCTTTTCGCTGTGCCTGACTTTGCAGACAAGTACCACGAGGAAAGCTGTATTTAATAGTGTTTTTATCTTTGGTGTTATTTTCTAGGCAGTTTTAGATGTGTTTTAGAATTACTTACAAATGTTATTATTTGTGGAGACTTTAATATCAATTTTTAACGGAGGGAAAATCCTGTGGTGAGACAGTTGTGTGACATTATAACTTCTTACAATTTGAAGATTACTGTAACGTCCTCCACTAGGGTGACGGACTGGTTATCAACTATCACAGATAATATACTGGCTTATAGTGAGAACTGGGAGAGTTGTGTGATTGCTACGGCATTTTCAGAACACATGAGGGATGTTGAAAGACCAAACACAGGTACAAATAAAGAAATTCAAAGCTTATCCGAGTCAAATTGTTCCCCTGTAACCAATCAAACTGATATAAATGCCAGCTACTTGAAATTTGCTGACATTTACTCGAGCAATAAAATTACCTTGTCCAAAAGGACTTGTTAGGGATGCTATACAATGTAATCACAAGAACTGGATTACTGATGAGGTCAAGCAAAAAAGTGTCCAAAAAAGAATTTTATATAAAGATATGTTAAAGGGAATAATTAGCTAAGAAAAATATAAATCGTTTTGCAGAAACTTACAAAATGAATTTCAGCACTTGAAGTGTGAAATAAAGCACCTCCGAAAATAAAATTAACGCAACATGGAAACTAGTTAGAGAAAGTATTGGTAAATGCATAAAGATAAGAGACAATACTGACATAATCAAGGAGATATAAATTGCTAAACTTAAACACATACCTTGAGATAGTTGCACAAAAAGTTGAAAAAGAAATCTGCCTTTATCATTAAATCAGGAAATAAACTGAGAAACATTGTTTTTAAGGCCCACGTCTGCAAGTGAGGTATTCAATGGTGATACGGAGTGCGAAGGATACCAAGTCAGTGTGATATGATGAAATACCTACTACGCTAATCAAAGCATATTCACACCACCTTACGCATCTATTAGTTTACTTGATAAATCTGTTTTGAGAAAGGAATTTTCTCCGATGAACTTAAAAAAATCCACTGTCAAGCTTACACACAATGGCGGCGACAAGTCCAAGATCGACAACTTCCGCGCTATATCTATTCTGCCAAATATATCTAAAATATTTGAAAGAATATTACATAACAGAATTTACTATTTCTATTGGAGAATACAATCTTATCTCCTTCAGGCAGAATGAATATGTTAAAGAAAGAGGCATCAGCAGAGCAATATACCGAATTATATGTGACATAATGGCAAGTCCAAACCTGGGTGAAACAACCGTGTGAAATTTCATGGATTTGATTAAGGCTATTGACAGTGTGCCGAAATAAATTACTTAAAAAATTAGAACTATTGGGAATAAGAGACATCAGTCTGCATTTGGTAAATTTTTACTTAACCAATCGACAGCAGAAAGTGCAGAGTACAGAGTGATTTTATATGTTTGAGGACAGTTTAAATTTCGCGCGGTGGATTCTAGGGAATTTAACATGTTAAGAGTGGCCATTGTGAGTATCGGTCCTGTCAACTGCCTGTGCGACACGTTATTTATATTCATTTTATTCGTTATTATTTGCTTCATTTTTACTTGTAATCTGTTCTTCTTAGAGCTACTGTTTATCGGTGTTATTTTCCAGGTATGTTTTTATGCATTTCTATTAAATTAAGTGAACTTAATTGTTGTTAGTTTTAAGATGCCGTTTACGGCCGAGCAAGACGCTTTTATTTTAAAAGCGCATTATCGCAGTGGCACTCATCACGAAGATGGATCATGGACTTACTCATTGCAATCATGTCTGAACCAATTTCGTGAAAATTATCCGGATGTCATACCATACAAAGTGTTTTGTAATCACAGAGACAGAATTATTGAACGATTCGAAGGGAAACACTGCACAGTATTAAGAGAAGAGACTGTTGATGATGTTAGACAACGGATAGAGGCAAGTCCTAAAAAGTCAATCCGCAAATTATCAGCTCAAATTGGTATGATGCTTTTTCTATTTCTAAGATGTAGTATTTTTCATTTTCGTTATTTTAGGTTTATCCTTCAGTGCTGCAAGAAAGGCATCGGTCAAAAATCTACACATGCATCCGTATAGAGCAACCGTAACACAGCAATTATTGCGAATTGATATCCCACGACGAATTCAATATTGTCAGTGGTTTAATGAAAATCTTCATAGTGATGATATTTTAGATTTAACATTCATGTCAGACGAGGCCTGGTTTCACTTGTCAGGCTATATTAACAGCCAAAATTACAGGACATCGGCTACAGAAAACCTCATAATTATGTTGAGACTTCTTTACATCCACAAAAAAATGGGGTCTGGGTGGCAATGTCTATACGTCGCATAATTGGCCCTATTTTTGTCCATGAAAATATCAATGCGGAAAGATATCGCACTCAAATTTCGGAAGTGTTTATAAACCAATTACATGACGATGAATTGGAAAGGGGGTTATTTTCACCAAGATGGGGCACCACCTCATGTAGCGCATGATACATTGGAATATCTAGAAGAGTATTTTGGTGACAGACTTATTAGTCGCGATCGTTGGCCATCACGGTCGCCTGACCTAACCCCTTTAGATTTTTATCTGTTTGGGCATTTAAAGAATAAGATACATCAAAATCGACTTCACAATTTGGAAGAACTACGAGCAGCCATAGAGCAGGAAATTCGTAATATCCATCAATTACAGCGACTGTTTGACAATATTAAAGGACGAATACATTTATGTCTTGAATCAAATGGAGGCCATTTCGAACATACATTATAATGTAATTGTTTCTTTGCAATAAAATTATACAAAAAACGGAATCGTTGCTTTTAAATATGTAGTACTCAAATTTAAATATTTGTATTAATTCAAAAGCTATTTAAAACCATCTATATTTCATTCCATTTTTTTTTATCACATTTACATTAATTTTCTGCTTAGAAAATCAATATGAAATTGATTTTTTGAAGACCTGTTGTCAATATTTTATCACCCATCCAAAATCTATTTGCTACGCTACTGGTTACGAATTCAATACCAAATCGCCAACGTGACAAAAATTTAACAAGGCGCGAAATTTAAACTGTCCACAAACATTTAAAATCACTCAGTATTATATATACATATATATAATTATATATATATATATATATTGCATAATTGAAACTAGAGCCGATTTCTACAATTTCCAAAACATCCTTCATATGTATTTGTCAAATTTCGTTAAAATCATATAAGATTGGGACGAGGTGCAATTCGTAGGTTGTATACTTCAACCATTCTAGTTTACCCAACTACTTCATAAATACGTCTACGACAGCGACCTGAAATGTTTTCGGATTCAGCAATAGAAGGCGCACGAAGGTTGAAGAGGATTCAGCCCCCGGCGACTTTTTTCTGGGAGGAAAGAGATTTACCTCAAATAAAGATGTCATCACCGCTATTTTACAGACCTCGAAACATTCTAATTTTCCAACAGCTTGGAAAGACTAGCGAACCGTTTCAAATAGTGTTATAATCTTCGAAGAGACTATATCGAGAAACAAAAATAAAAGACCACACCAGTACCGTGTGTCTCTTGTCGATTCCGGAAACATTTCAGGTCGCCCTCGTATGTGTAGATAGGTTAGACGTAACCGGTAGGATTTAATGCTTATTACGATGTACTTGGGGCTATTTATTTTAAGCCGATCGTGAACAAAAAAAAATCTGCAACAAAGTTTCAAAATGACGCAGAAGTTAATTGCGGATACCAGTTTCACAGTACATTTATACTTCGAGCAAAAAAAAAAAAAGGCAATGTAAATTTCTTCGAAGCGGAAGGCTATTATTAGACCGCAAAGTCATATAAATTCAGTTACGGCGTCCACCAATAAAACTTCTTTATTACAATATGACATGCGAATAGAGTGCACGCCGTACACTGTAATCTATCAGCATTGCGCGAGGAATTACGGCTAATACGCATCGTTTAAAGCCAATGTAAATTACAAAGTACCTGCACAAGTTCTATTATAAATATTTGTTTAACGCATACTACGTGCTGACAGAATAAATTGTTTGATATAATGAATATTAAAAAAGTAACGCAGTCTTAGTTACTGGAATTAGTACCTTTCCCAGGAAAGAAATTGTAATTTCATATAAAACTTCTAAGAATTTTGATTATCGTAAAAGAGAAAACTACATCCTTGTTAATACAATTAGATTCAAAAGATATGCGGTTAGCAAACCACTCGCTCGTTGGTGATTCGCTACGTACGTCTATGTGTGTATACATTGGACTAATATTTACGTATATTAAATTTCGGGTATTTTGGCGCATAATGGAACTGTAAAAGGTAGCTAAGAAAGAAATATTCTCTGCTAATGTGGTGTACTCTACCGTCTATAAGTTTGGAAGCAAGGTGAAACTACTTTGAAACAATACAACTGATAGGCATATCGTGAAGTCGCTAATCCCTATTATAAATTATTTTATGCAAATATAAATAACGTTTAGGTACAAATTTCACCCAGATACATTTCATTGCTGTCTTTCAAGAATACGACTATTGTTTGATAGGAATCGGATATGATACTTGCAGTAAATATTTTCGGTGAAACGGATTAGTACAACTTCGTACTTAATGGTATTAATTTGGTAAGGTACTGTTAAGGACTTAACATTGTTTTTCGAAATGAATTTTAAGTTTCTAAGGAAATGTATTTTATATGATTTTATTTTCTTTGCAGCCGTATGGGTTAGCATTATTACCTTATTTTCATTTACAATATTACTTTATTTTCATTTTTAGAATATATCCAATTTTATTTTAATATATATATATATATTAAGCATTGTATATGTATGCAAGCCGGCCATTCACAATACTCTAGCTAAAACTGCCTAATTTAAAAATCATTCAGTGCAACGTCGTCGAATAAATAATGGGAGTTTTCTTAAAATTTAATATACACAAGCACAGGCAGTCGTCTTTTGTACGTTTGTTCGGTCCTTTGTCGTATCGGGACTTAGAAATTTTTTCATTTAGTTGCTCGTCGTAGCGGACGAGTTTCACGGACCAGTTTTCTTATGTAATGTCGGCATCATCGCTCCGTTTTACTTGTCGGTGCGCAGTTCGCACATTTGCTGGCTACTGGCTTTTTCCCTTCTTTGGGGCGCAGTAGCAGAGAGCTAAAGATTGCACATAGCGTATTATTTCAAACGAGAACGCCTGGGTAGCTGTCACATTACTTTTGTATTGAGATCGGCTATTATCGCTAATGTCGCCCTCGACCAGGCGTTCAAGCCCTATAAATGTGAAAATAACGAACGTATTTGGTTCAAGTACAAATACGTGCCAATAATACAGGGTCAAGTCCCTTAGGCAAATTTAAAACAAGGAAAATATATTAGGCTCCCGGAAAGGGACATATAACTAAACATAGGACCGAGGTGCGCTTATAAATTTAAGAAATAAATAGGGTTGGCTCCCCTATAAAAAGGTAGTGGTGCATGCAAACAGATAGAGGCATTAGAGTACATGCCTCTAACAAAGCTTCTGCGGAAGCATATAAGAAACATACATATACAAATGCTAATGTACATTACGTGTATAAGAGAGCTCGAATAACTGCAATTATTGCAAATATATATATCTTACATACATCGTGACTGTACATAGGCAAGAGTGGAAACCGTGTACACGTTTTATTTTTTAAATATATTTTTTGCGCATGCGCATTGAGTTTCACTGTACAACCTTTCCTCTAGTAAATAAGCGAACATACTCTACAAGTAAGTATTGGTCAAGTAATTCAGGAATTTACGAGCAGGCTACAGTGGCGCTGTTCTTCAAACCAGGAGAACGTAACAGGTACTAAGCGTAACAATACCAAAACGCAGACAGTTGACCGTAGAACAACATAGTAATATTTGTACTCTTCGCGACGAAAGATATACTGAGAGGGGAATTCTTCTACGGTTAAGGCATTCACCGAAAGGTGTGCATTGCGCATTGGACCTGAGAAGAGAGACAGGACAAAATCTTGATAGAAGACGAAGTGGGCTGCCACAGATGACTCCAGCTGAAGATAGATTTATAGGAATGATTTCGAATCGAGATCGTTGTCTAACAGCACCGGATATCGCAACGCGCGTTAATACGCAATAACGCGATTAGTTTTCTAAACATTATAGATTTTATCAGTTGTATTAGGGGGTAATACTGTACAGAATAAGTGACTGAAAGTATGGTTGTAAGTTAATTTAAGGGCGGGATGAAATTTGCTAAAGAAGATTCTGTTTAATAGGACTAGCAGTCGTCCCTGATAATTAAGGACATTGTCGATTTGACTAAGATTTGAGACATATAAAAACGCATTAAGGACTTGAACTTTTAAATCGTTGGTGTTGCTGCAATTACAATAATCCTTTCGATCAAAGAAGATAACTCTATCTCGAGTAAAGCTAGGAACGCACCCACATAATTTGCGTGAATGTCAGGAGGAGCATAGACTGCACATGTATTAAATTCTATTAAACTGACAAGTTTTTTACAGCCAATATTATTCGACTGATCATCATGAATGCTTGTCAGTACACATATACTTAGAAAATGTCGCATTTAGGTACGTTTCGGAAATAGCGTATTTCGCATAAACTAGAATACGTAATAGCGTGTACCCGGATTTAGAATACGAAGGCGATAGCATTAAATGTGTAAAGTGTGGTAACTATTTAACGTATACCAGCCGGTCGAAGCGTGAACGCCACTTAAAAACAGATCAAACACTGTTCTGCAATCCGTGGTAAACGATACAGAGAACAATTAATATCTGATATAGGTATTTCCCTTGGTATGTACAGGACGGCGCAGGGGAACGGGAAATTTTGAAATAACGTCATTTCCACGAATAAATTCATAAAACTAGTAATTTATTAACGAAAGTGCATACATGCAGCATGCCATTTATGTTTTTACAATCAAAATGTCCAAAAGTGACTCTTTACTTTTTAAAGATGACATCGGAAAGATGTCCTCCCATTCGGCGTTCACACTCTAACAGCCTGTTATGAAAACTCTGGAATGCGCGGTGTAGCAAATCTTGGGGAATGGCAGCGATTTCTTGTTGAATGTTCTCCTTCAGTTCATGGATTGTTGCAGGTCGTGCACGGTACGCCTTGCCTTTAAGATACCCCCACAGGAAAAAGTCGCACACACTAAGATCAGGAGATCTCGCATGCCATTCAATGTCACCGTTACGTGAAATAATGCGTCTTCCAAACAATTCACGAATTGCTGCCATCGAATGTCGAGCAGTGTGTGACGTGGCTCCGTCCTGCTGAAACCACATGTTTTCTATGTTAAGATTAAGCTCGTACTGTCTCGGTGTAAAGAATGTTTGAAGCATTTCAACATATCGAGCGGATGTTACTGTCGTTGCACTGCCATCCTCACGTGCAAAAAGATAAGGGCCGATAACACCATGACATGATACAGCACACCATATTGTGACCTTGTCGCTATGTAGTGTGATCGCTGGTGTAACTCACAAGGATTGTCCAGTGCTCAATGAAGAAAATTCTGTTTGTTTACGAAACCGTTCAGGTGGAAATGGGCTTTGTCTGATATCCATATGTTACCAACGAAATTCGCGTCCTCGTTAATTTTAGCCAATATCTGCCTACTAAACTCCATACGTGACGCTGGGTCTCGCTAATGTAATTGTTGCACAATCTGCAACTTATAGGGATGGAAATGTAATTCGTGCAGTATTCTTTGTAAGCTTCGTCGCTTAATCCCTAGCGCAGATGCATGCTGTCGAACGGAGCGGCGAGGACTTCTCTCGATTACAGCTCTAACAGCCTCAATGTTCTCTGGGGTACGTACCGTTCGAATGCCACCTGGAGCTTTCTTTTTCAAGACAGATCCTGTTTCTTCAAAATTACGCACCCACGTTGTAGTCGCATGCGCAGATGGGACACGTCCATGACGTCCAAGCTGGTAATGCTGTCGAAATATTCTCTGCGCGGCAGTCGCACTATCACCATTTGTATAAAACGCTCTCACAGCTACTGCACGTTCCGCACCAGTCCAACGATCCATGATTACTAAATGGCAATGCGTTCACAACAATTGTGCGACGCTACGAACAACTGCCGGCTCTACAGTGCTGACAAATGTAACGTTCAAAATTTCCCGTTCCCCTGCGCCACCCTGTATTATGGTAGAGTTTGAACCGTCGTCCCTTGTTTTACTTGCTACCAAAGGAGCTCCAAAATGTACTAGCGATGAAACTTTAAAAGTGGTGTTAAGAGTATTGAACAAATACCAACCTTTAATGTTTGTGAGTGATGGTGCCGTTAATGTTAGGCCGATCTCTTGAAGAAGAGAATGGCAATTTCTTAAATGTAATATGTAAAATCCATGGTTTAAACCTTGCGCAGTATTTCTAAAATCCCCAAAACGTACAAAAAGCTTTCACTAACCATGTCCCAAAGTACCTGAACCACCATAGCCGATTACTAAACATTTAGAAACGCAGTTAAAGGTTGAATTTTACTACTACGAACATTTTTATGATGTAAATAAGGTAGTTTTTCAATTCGATCTGAGACACGCCAAAACTGTCAAGAGAAGCTATAAAATGCTTCAAGATAGTCAGGTAAAATGTGATTTAGAAAGTATTTACAAGAACTACTATGGACTAGCGAAGAGAATTGAAAAATTACAAAATGATTCTCTTGGCCTCTTCACGTTGTTCTCCGCACAACACTGTAACTTGCTCTACATTGCGAAGACTAATTCTGACGTCATCACAACGTAGGACGCAGTAGTTGCTTTCCATCTTGCCTTGCCATCAATACATAAGTAAGGAATTCCGAGGAGATTGATTTATTTCTAAAACAGAAACCACCAGGGGTAGTTTGAACTCAGCGAACCCCAGAAACCATACAAGCATGGAGTCACTTGCAATGAGTCCATCTAAATCGAACATCTAAACATCTAAAATGATGTAAAATTCGTTGAACTGTTAAGTGACGTTGAAGAAAAATAGAACTGCTGTCTTTACATCTGCAATAACTTTTTAAACAATCATAAGGTAGATCATGTATGATGCGAGTACGTAAACGTTACTGAACACGTTGTTCTGCGCACTGCACTGTAACTCGCTCCACTTTGCCGTGAAGACTACTCATCATGACACAAAACAATTAATTCATTTATCAGAGACTTCACTCCGAATTTGATTTGGTCCGGTATTTTTTGCAACTTAATAAATTCTTGAGGAAATACTGGCTAATTCTTTGACAACACGAACAATATTATCTACACGGAAGACAAAATCGACTAATTGATGGCAGGATAAAATGTCAGGATACGAACACTAGAAACCAACATTTATAATTTATCCAAACTCGTACCTACAATTTATCCGAATTAACTTAATTGTCTTTCCTCTAAAATCTACATTAATCCATACAGAAACCAAAATGAGAGCATAGGGAATTACCGAACGACGTAATGGTGTGTAGGCATATATCGTATATCATTAGCGAAAAGAGGGCAAAGAGGAACGTGTCTGTGACGCAACATTAATTATATACCAGAGAGACACTGTGTGGTGACAACGCTTAAATATTCTTCATTGAGATCGACTTATCATCAGCGAGGATGTGTACGTACGAACGAGCGTTATAAGCGTGCCAGTTCGCGCGTGAAAATTCCCCTGCATTATAGAGGACTGTGTAAATAAGATATTGAAAGCGTATCTCTATTGTTCCGGGCTCCGTCGTCGAGAACTTCCTCTCCTATCTTTCCTTATCGGTTCCCGGCCGCAGTCAAACCGGAGCTTCTAGGCAAGCAACTCACGCCGTCGGCTGAACGACTCTAATAAGAGGAGCAAATTGTTCGGAATTAAGTGGCTCTAATAATCTTAATAACACTTATAAATTGAATACGCGGCGAACGTCTAAATTCTAGCGGAGAAAGTTCCATAAAATACGGGGGATTCGTTAGATGACGAATATGATAGGGGGAGAAAGGATTCGTATGATATCGCCGAAGGGTATACGGAGATAGCAGATATAACGTAAATATTTATTAGGTTATAATGTTGGAAGTAGATTGAAGTATCTCTTTATTTACGAGGGTGACCTGAAGTGATTCCGGAATCGGCAAGAGATGGCGTACGAAGGTTAAAATGGATTGTTTTAGCAACTATCAAAATTTCAGACGTCTACTGTCAATGGTTCTTATTTAAGAATGTGTTTTGTGTGGCAAGTCGGTTTCGCAAAAATGGATAAAATCGTTCATGGCAAATGTACTCCATCATTTTCAACCATCAGTTTCTAGGCGAGCGAGTTCAAACGTGGCCACACAAGTACAAGTGTCGAACCACGCAGTGGAGGCCCAAAATCCGCTAACAACGATGAAATGGTCGACAAGTTTCATGATGTCGTATCAGCCGATCGCCAATTGAAGCTGAAAGAGATAGCAGAGACAATAGGTATCTCACAAGAACGCCTTGGCCATATCCTACATGAAATTTTGGGTATGCAAACGCTCACACCGGGTGACTGTTTCGGTGTCTGGCCAGGATGCAACACAATCTGAGGAATTTCTTCTTGCATGTGCTAACCGTGAATGCGACTTGGGTCCACCACTATATACCGAAGACCAATGAACAGTCGAAGCAGTGGACTTTTCCGGGCAAATCGGCTCCGAAGAAAGCAAAGACGGAAAAATCATGGCGCACATTTTTGCGATTCATAAGGTGTCATCCTCATCGACTATCTACAGGAGGAAAGCACGATCACGGGGAAACACTGTAGCGATTTATTGACTCTATTCGATGCAGTATTGAAGAAGAAACGTCCTCGTTTGCAACGGAAAAAATACTTTTCCACCACAACAATGCACCGGCTCATTGATCCCCCATCGTCGTATCCAAATCGAATGAGTTGCGCTACGAATTATTCTCTCATCCTCGATATTCACCGGACCTAGGAAAAGATTTCCCTCAAATGAGGAGATCATCGCCGCTACCCATAGCTATTTCGCAGACCTAGAAATACCCTAGTTTTGTAGTATTGATCTTCGAGGAGACTACATCTAAGAATAAAAATAGAAAACCACATCAATACCGTGTTCTTCTTGGCTATTCCGGAAACATTTCAGGTCGCCCTCGTATGAATCCGACAAGCTTAACAGTGCTATCACAACACTTTGTGACAAGACTTTGTAATCTCGCAGCTATCCAATGATAACGAAATTTTTCCCAAAGAAATAACTTAAGCACACATTTTAAACAAATTAGATTCGTGAAGTTTACAGTATATCATCATAATAAGAAGCCTTTCATTCCTTTAGAATTTTTTGCAAAGTGCAGATGAGGCTTAGAGTCATTCATAGGAACAATTTAATTGTGTAAATCTTAAGAATATTATAACAGAAATAATTTAGAAGTAGGATTAACAGGCCGCAAAATAAGTAGATTTTATAATTTGATTTGTGAAAGTACAGCGAAGTATTGATGTATTCTCCTTCCTTTTCTCCCATTTTGTAGGGCAAGTGATCCTTTTGGGTGTGAGCGGAAGTGATATTCTCCGCACTTTGACATCTCTTACGACGTAAGGGACAAGCAAACCCAAGCAGATCACATACGATGTCCAGCAATACCTATCCTCGTAATATCATCCCGTTTTTATGCAAAATTCATCAAAGCTTAAGCACCAAAGTGAGTTATATAACGTCCAATTCATGAAAGATGTTGGAACTACTGCGTAAACCCCAGATGTAACGTTCCTCCTATTACAACCACTGTAAGATCTATATGGTTTGAATAATTCACAGGTGTCGTAAATTCCACATCACACAATCGAATAATTTTTTCGGAACACAATGTTTCAAGAGCACGTTGACTCTTGCCAACTGAATTCAGAATCTATACGGTTTTGAAACGTTTCGTTCCGAATAAATTATTAATTTGTGTGATGTGTAGTTTATTTCTATACCTGTGTATCACTCCTATTGATTATACTATAAAAAGGGCGAGAGTTCCTCATATCAGATCCTAATACTTACCAGAAAATCACCAAAGACCCCAACATCAAAATACTAAAGAACAAACAATAATTTTATTAACAGATTAAAAGAAGATAGATGTACATACGAGGGCAATCCCAAAAAAAAGGTCTCCTATATTTTTATATATACAAAGAACCGTTTATTTTCTATAATTGCAACATCACTTTAAAGATTGAAGAATGCTTTATTTTTCAACATAATCGCCATTTCGGTGGATGCGTTTTTGTAGACGCTGTGGCAGTTTTGCAATCCCCATGTCATACCAGCTTGCCGCCATGCCCTTCAGGAAGCGTTAAACCTCATCATCGGAACAGAACCGCCGTCCAGACAAATGTTCCTTCAACTTAGCGAACAGGAGGAAATCGCTGGATGCCAAGTCCGGACTGTAGGGTGGGTGGGTGATGACATTCCAACCAAAATTTTGCAGGAGATCGACGCTTTGACGGGCGACGTGAGGACGGGCGTTGTCGTGGAGAATGCTTACACCCTTGCTCAACATCCCTCTTCTCCGGTTCTGAATTGCCCTTCTGAGTTTCTTCAGTGTTTCACAATACTGTCATCGTTGACTGTTGTCCCAGAAGGCAGAAAGTCGACCAACAATACCCTCTTTCTGTCCCAAAACACAGTTGCCATGACTTTACCTTCAGATTGTGTTTGCTTGAATTTTCGTGGCTTGGGCGAAGAGGGATACCGCCACTCGCGTGACTGTTGTTTTGTCTCAGATGTAAAGTGGAATGTCCAGGTTTCGTTACCCGTGTCAATCGAGGCCAAGAAGTTGTCCTTTTCGTCTCCATAGCGGCGAAGAAATTCGCGGGAAGAATCAACCCGTTGCCGTTTGTGGTCGTCTGTCAGCATACGCGGCACCCATCTTGCACACACCTTCCGATATTGCAACTTTTCCGTTCAAATCCTGTGGATGGTGCTTCTGGAAACTTCAGGAACCAAAATGCAGAGAGCATCCAGAGTGATCCTCCGATCTTTACGCATGAGTTCCTCAACTTTCGCGATTGTCTCGTCGACAATTGACGGCCTCTCGTTCCTTTCTTCGTCATGAATTTCAGTACGACCGGCTGTAAACTCTCTACACCATTTGCGAACGTTTTTGACATCCATGCAAGACTTCTGTCAATAGGCGGTGAATTTCAACCGGTTTAACCCCTTTTGCGTTCAAAAATCGAATAACTGCGAGCATTTCGCACTTGGCGGTAACGTTTATCGGGACCTCCATTTCGAATTGCCACCAAGCCGAGAATGAGCATCCGAGCGAAGCACTTGCGTGCTTATGTGGTAGCGGAGAAGGCACCACACACAACAGTGTTGCCAACAACCGTATTAAAACTTTCTCTACGTCCCCAAAAAGTAGGAGACTTTTTCTTTGGGATTGCTCTCGTATATGAAACCTAACCACCAAATCCTTAAAATCTTCAACTAATAATGCAAATTACTACCAATTCATCAAAATACATAAAACAAATTATTCTCTTCAACTAGCCTACATGTTTTCCTTGCATTTAACTTTTCAAATTTCTTCCCGTAGTAAAATGTTAGCTAACTCTAGCGGAGTCCCAGCTGATTATAGCACACTAAGAAATAAACTGTTCGCTATTGGAGCAGTCGGGTTTAACGGTTAAAGTTCGAATTCATTCAAATTAGTACCAAAAAAGTACGTATAATGTTAACACTCTCAACCAATTACAGAATATATGTTTGTAGAAGTAATCAAACATTTAAGACATCTTTATATAGCTTCCTTAACAGGATCATAACGCTAACATACGTACAACCCAAAATTTAAATATTCTACTCTTTGATAGTGTAATATATCGTACAGGATTGTGCACTCACTTATAGAAACACGTGCTCTATTAAGTAGATATAACGTTGAAACTGTCGACTAACCCGGAATATTTTAAATTATTATATCTGCATAGGATGCTTGAAACCGCCAGCGATCATATGGCTTGACTTCCACCATTTAACGTAACTTAGACGCTAGTGAATCCCGCAACTTGCTGAATACAGCTGATAATATAGCCGATATCGAAGAATCTCGCGTACTATTATCACATAAGAACATCCACGGTACTATAACAAGTAACACCTACCTTGTATGTTGCCAAGTTTTCCACGACACATTCGATAATCGCCTCTCTTCCCACAGCTACGGTGACGTTGACGATAGGTTGCCCAAACTTCGGATTATCTGGAATACACAAGCGAAAATGACCGTTTTAATTTCATACATTCTCGTACATATTGCCAGAATATCCTCGCGGAACTTTATTTAAGCGTTCGTCGCACTCGGTTAACTAATTTCCTTAAAAGAGATTTCTTAAAATCTCGGAGAAACTTATTATAGCAGTGTAGGCGTCCGCCCTAGATCTGCCCATCGTAGCAGCTAAATAATAATTTAGTCCCATTATTCGGATTAATTCTCGATTACGAGATTCAGTATTTAAGTTAATTGCCTTCTACTCCTCCGAGCATAATCGGCTTAATAAATTTACAGCGTGATTGTATTTGCCTTCGTTTAACGATAACTAAGAGAGATAATTTACCATTCATTACTCTGTACTATATTTAAGGTATCCCTTAGTACAATCTTCGAATAGACTTTTAACTATAGAATGTAAGTGAGTAGTAATACATATTGAAGTTATTCGGGTTTCAAAATTATAATACAATGAAATTAGTGGAAAGATAGCCGATGGAATAAGTAGAAAAGTTTTGTAGTTTCGCTATTCCTAAAAGTTCAAGTCTCTTAGAATCTAACAGATTAGTAGGGTTGGCCAAATCTTCTGCGCACCAGGTCCGGACTACCGGACTCCGGATACACAAATTGTTGAACAAATCTGTCTCCTTTTCCCTAGTGTGAATGCATGTTTGGTACATCGTATTACGCGTTATAATATATTTATATTACATTATATGGAGGAACATAACAGTTTATCTGTATATATTTCATAAAGAGTAATAATATGTAATTGCAAAATAGAGCTAGCCAAATATTTCGGCTAGACCAAATCTAATTAAGGTGGAGAATACGAGATCTTTTCCTGTATGTAAGATGTTCAATTGTTTTTCTCTTTGCGATATACATAATAATGATAAAAAA
The DNA here is from genome assembly GCA_023509865.1 of Trypoxylus dichotomus. Classification (NCBI taxonomy): domain Eukaryota; kingdom Metazoa; phylum Arthropoda; class Insecta; order Coleoptera; family Scarabaeidae; genus Trypoxylus; species Trypoxylus dichotomus. The sequence continues at coordinate 47,458,751 of CM042081.1, forward strand.
TATATTAAATAACGTGCTGAAACACTTACTGTTTGAATCTATTAAATATTAGGATCGTTAAATGTGTTTCCACACCTGCTTCGGTCAAATGAGTACGGCGTAAAAATGTTTTAATGACGAACAAATTTAAAATAATCCTTGTGACAACCTAATGGATCTTTCGACGCAACTTAGCAAATTTGTTTTACTATGAGAAAATCTGTACCCTTGTCAATAACACCGCCTTCCATGGTGCATAGTTCTAAGTGAATATCATCCACAATTTGGACAGAATCCGCAAACGTCATCGAGTCATTTTCTAATTTTTCAATTCTCTCCGCCAGTCCGTAATAGTTCCGGCTTTCTAAATCACATTTTACTTGACTATCTTGAAACATTTTCTGCCTTATCCTGACAGCTCTGGCGTGTCTCGGATGGAATTGTAAAACTACTTTCTTAGATCATCAAAACCTTCGCAGTAATACGCCGCGGCCTTTAACCATGTCCCCCAACGCATAGTAATCGGATGTGGTGGTTCAGGTACTTTGGGACACGTTCGTGAACACATTACCGAAATATACTAAATCTTAGAGAACGAGACCTTGCGTATTAGTAACATTACAATTAATCCTTATACTTTATGCATTCATCAATTGTTCAATTGTTACCTAGCTTTTATATATACACCACAGTCCATAAATTTTGAAGCAAGGTGAAATTCCCTTAAAACAATACAACTGATAGGTATATCGTGAAATCGTTAATCTCTATTATAAATTATTGTATGCAAATATAAAATTCTTACATATAATCCGTCCAAACATTTAGGCAGAATTCTTTTCCAAGAATACGATTATTGCTTGACAGAGATGGGGTGGGATAGCCGCAGAAGTCAGTCAAACGGTTTAGTAGTATTTCGCTAATCGTTTAGTGCATGTGGTAAAGATATTAATACCTAATGTCTTATCACTTTCCTGTGCGAAATTAATTCTTTGAAATTTGTTAAAGTACTGAGCGAAAGACTGCCAAAACGCAGATAGCTGACCGTAGAACAACGAAGTAATATTTGTACTCTTCGCGACGAAGGATATACCGACAGAGAAATTGCTCTACGCGTAGGAATTTGGATTGAGACAGATTTGGATGATAGAAGATATAGCTGAGCATAGATTTACAGTAACTCCGAAGCGAGATCGACGTCTAACGGCACCGGATATGGCAACGCATGTTAATACGCAACAACAAACAAATGCTCCTGCATACAAACTGGCCACCAGATGATCGGAACGCCGTCACTTGGTGAAATTTTTTGTACGTTTTGAGAACTTTAGAAACACTGCCTTCGTATGAGCTATTAAAGCATTTGCTTGGGCCACAAGGTTTAAAGCGTAGATCTTAACACATGGGCTGAAAAGTCCCGAGCCAAACACATAGATGACGCTAGTTTTATTGCAGTCATCTTTCTCTCAGTTAGTACTAACCTTCAAAAGACAGCTGTTAAAATTTCATGATATTCTATTCATTAGTTTGTGAGTTATTGTGCTAAGAGCCACGCTACTTTTGTTATTTTCAAAGCAATGGATCACAAACAATTTCGTGTTTTAATTTTACACTGCTTCTTGATGGGAAAACGTACCGTTCAAGCGAAGCAATGGCTTGAAAAGTGTTATGGGGACTCCGCTCCATCAGAAACAACAATAAAACGTTGGTTTGCTGACTTCAAACGTGGTCGTAGAGACACCGATGATGCAGAACGCTGGCGGTAACTCCAGAAAACATCAAAAAAATCCACAAAATCGTTTTGAATGATCGAAAAGTGAAGTTGCGTGAGTTAGGTAATATCGTAAAGATATCAAAAGAACGTATTGGCTTTATATTGCATGAGCATTTGACTATGAGAAAGCTCTGTTCAAAGTGGATGCCGCGTTTGCTCACTGTTGACCAAAAACGTCTTGATGATTCTGAGCAATGTTTGGCCATGTTTAAACGTAACAAACCGGAATTTTTGCGTCGATATGTGACAATGGATGAAACATGGACCCATCCCTTCACTCCGGAATCAAATCGATCGTCATCTGAGTGGACAGCAACTGGTGAACCTCGTCCAAAGCGCCCGAAACCGCAACAATCGGCTGGAAAGGTTATGGCCTCGGTATTTTGGGATGTGCGTGGTGTAATATTCAGCGACTATCTTGAGAAAGAAAATACCATCAACAGTGAATATTATATAGCATTATTGGAGCGTGTGAAGGCCGAAATTGCAAAGAAACGACCGCATATGGCAAAGAAAAAATGTTGTTTCATCAAAACAACGCACCGTGTCACAAGTCAATCAAAACAATGGCAAAACTACATGCATTGACCTTCGAATTGCTCCCACATCCACCGTATTCGCCAGATTTGGCTCCCAGCGACTACTGGCAGTTCGCAAACCTCGAAAAAATGCTCGCCGGTAAGAAATTTCGCACGAATGGAGAGGTTATCGCTGAAATTGAGGCCTATTTTGAGGCAAAAGATAAATCGTTCTACAAAAGTGGTATTGAAATGTTAGAGCGGCGCTGGAATGATTGCATTGCTCTTGATGCAGATTACGTTGATGAATAAAACTAATTTTGAACCAAAAAAAACGTGTTTTCTTTGTTAGGCCCGAGACTTTTCAGCCCATGTATTACATGTTACATGTCACAGACTGCCACCTTCTTCCTTAAGAGATCAGCCCAAGGAAAGTATGTTAGCGGCACCGTCACTCACAAACATTAAAGGATGGGTTGTTGAAACTTGAAATTTGTTCAAAGTCCTTAACGCCACTTTTAAAATTTCATCGCTGGTACATTCTGCAACTTTTTTGGAAGCAAGTAAGATAGGGGATGACGGTTCAAACTCTTTCATTGTACGTACCATCACGTTCACTATAGAATGTTTCTGCTTTAATTAACAGATGGCATAAAGTTTCTTACCTATGTCCGACTTGGTAATGTATAATCTGAATACTTACTCCAGAGGGAGACAAATGTTTGTTGATCTAGTAAAGTGAACGGTTAATTGTTCGCTGTATCGTTTGCTAGGGATTCGAGAACATTGTTTTACACTTTTTAGGTGGCGTTCAAACCTCCACCTGCATGTACACCTCAAATAGTTGTCGTACTTCACACATTTAATTCTACCGCCTTGGTATTCTAAATCCGGCATATTCCCCGTTACATTTTCTACTTTATTCGAAATACGCGGTTTCCAAAACGTACCTAAATGCGACATTTTATAATTATGTGTGTACTGACAAGTACACACAACGACCAGTCGAATAATACTGAAAAAGTGTGCTTTGGTACGGGTACTCGATTATTGGTGTCGCGCGTTTCGCCCCTCCACGTTCTTCTCCGCACGGCACAGAAACCCGCCCTTCTTGCCGAGACTAGTCGTAAACGGAACGGAGAACGTGAATATAAACGTTCTCGGTTCTGGTGGTATCGTCTTGAACATTCTTCAAAAATTTGTGCTACAGTGTAATAGCTGCCACGTATTTTTTGCGATATAAAGAATTATTTTACCGGGGTACTGGAATGGAGCTATCAATTAAAAATACGACCACAACCCGCATTACATTACGAATTCTTATGCGGTCATAGAGATTTTATACGCAGAGCAAGATGAAAACGGATACGATAATCTAGTGTAGCGGGTTCCTTTTTTCGTATTAAAAGCTTTCATTTCCCCCAACATCCGATGCTGTGCCGCGGCGATTCTCTCCTCCGTAATTCTGCCACATCCACGTATTCCGCGCGAAACCTTTACGGCGATGTACGTACGTACAACAATATGGGCACGGCGGCGTGTGTACGAATCGTGAGATATCTGTATGCATGTTGTATCTGTCTGTATACGTTTGATATTCGCAAAATTGAAAAAAAAGGAACCTGGAGATTTTCAATTAAACTCCAATTTTACAAGCTCATCGAAAATAATCATGTTTCAAATTGAAAGCGAGCGGGAGAAAAATTGAAGTGTTTTTAAATTCACCAAACAGCACAGCCTCGCGGATATTTCGGAATCCAGGGGCGAATCTGTACCACCAAAAATAGAGCAGCGAAAGCGGTAAGTGCCTTTTTTTGCTGGTATAGATTTAAATGCACAAGTACTGGCTGAAATTCAATTATTGCATGGAGTTCGACTTCGCCGAACCTACATATTTAATGGCTGTTAAAAGGTATCGGCTGTTCTAGAAATTGACCAGATAATAAAGTTGGTAGCGGTTTTTTGATCAGCTAGTCAAAAATGTACATAGTTACTGCATTTTACTGTATTAGTGCAACTAAAATGGTGTAGATTGGAAAGCATGAGCATGTTGCTATTGCTACATGTACGCAAAGGCCTGTTAAAGTGCAATATTTCAACTCGACACCACTACATTGTACTCCACTTAAATATTTAAAGTCTTTCCGAAAAGCTCGTTAAAGCTGCAGCAGCTATGGTTATATTTTATATATGTTTTTTTAACAATCTGGTATACACGAACTAGAAATCAGTTCAGATTGTAGTGTAAACGTCAAATTAGATGGCGAGCATTAGAAATAATGGAAAGCTTTGTAATTGGTTATACATACAGTTGCAAGAAACACGACAACAACGGAATTTGTGGGCATGATTCTCTTACCGGCGAGTATTTTTTTGAGGTCTGCGAACAGCCAGCAGTCGCTGGGAGCAAAATCTGGCGAATACGGTGGATGTGGGAGCAATTCGAAGTACAATTCATGTAGTTTTGCCATTATTTTGATTGACTTGTGACACGGTGCGTTGTCTTGATGAAACAAAATATTTTTCTTTGCCATATGCGGTCGTTTCTTTGCAATTTCGGCCTTCAAACGCTCCAATAACGCTATATAATATTCACTCTTGATGGTATTTCCTTTCTCAAGATAGTCGATGAATATTACACCACGCACATCCCAAAATACCGAGGCCATAACCTTTCCAACCGATTGTTGTGCTTTCGGGCGCTTTGGACGAGGTTCACCAGTTGCTGTCCACTAAGATGATGATCGTTTTGATTCCGAAGTGAAGTGATGGATCCATGTTTCATCCATTGTCACATATCGACGCAAAAATTCCGGTTTGTTACGTTTAAACATGGCCAAACACTGCTCAGAATCATCAACACGTTCTTGTTTTTGGTCAACAGTGAGCAAACGCGGCACTCAGTTTAAACACAGTTTTCTCATAGTCAAATGCTCATGCAATATAAAGGCAATACGTTCTTTTGATATCTTTACGATGTCAGCTAACTCACGCAACTTCACTTTTCGATCATTCAAAACGATTTTGTGGATTTTTTTGATGTTTTCTGGTGTTACCGCCTCGTTTGGACGTCCACTGCGTTGTAGACATCATCGGTGTCTCTACGACCACGTTTGAAGTCAGCAAACCAACGTTTTATTGTTGTTTCTGATGGAGCGGAGTCCCCATAACACTTTTCAAGCCATTGCTTCGCTTGAACGGTATTTTTTTCCCATCAAGAAGCAGTGTAAAATTAAAGCACGAAATTGTTTTTGATCCATTGTTTTGAAAATAACAAAAGTAGCGTGACTGTTAGCACAATAACTCACAAACTAATGAATAGAATATCATGAAATTTTAACAGCTGTCTTTTGAAGGTTAGTACTAACTGAGAGAAAGGTGACTGCAATAAAACTAGCGTCATCTATGTGTTAGGCCCGGGACTTTTCAGCCCATGTGTTATTATTCAACGTGTTTGAAAATAACGTCCATGTTATTCTTAATAACAGAAAAAATACGTACTTGGCCTGAATCTATAGTTAAACGATTTAAATGAATAATGGAATACTTTATTTTATCAGCTGTTGAAGACCTTTAAGAGATGTTAAAAAAATGTAGCGGCGTGGTGTAGAATTCGAAACAGGAATATTACTGATACCATTAGCGTATTAAAATGAAGTTTTAATGTTAAAATAGAATGTACTTTATAAAGAGGAACATAATAAGTACTGGGTGTCCCAAAAGTTCACTTCAATTTAATTTGTCCGCTGCGCAAGCACAATGGTTAAGTGGAGAGAGCGGAGTATGCCCATCACTAGCCCCACCCTTGGGAATGTAGTCGCTATGGAGTATTTTACGGGACCAAAGCGTCAAAGAGCTGCAATATCGACCCGTACTTTTTTTATGACAAAATTTATACAGTAACTGTAAATTCCGAGCGATATGTGAAGGTAATTAACAACTTCTTGACGCCAGACTCTCAAGATTTTAATGGTTTTGGCATCTCACACGTCTAACGTGTCCTTACTAGTTGTTCGTTTTAAATTCTTAATTATCTTCTTTTGACATCCGAGACACTTAAACTTTCCAGGTGGTTATCATGTAAAATAGCCACAAATAACTGTCAGTTTTAACGCAATTATTCTCGTGAAACACACACCAGACTCGCAATGAATACCTTGTCAGAAAACAGAGCTAATGCTAGTAATGAAAACATTGTATAGTTCGCTTCGATAACCTTGCACATATATGTATGCAAATACGACGTTACCGATGCGTATTCGCTGAACCTGCACTTATCATGGATTACGAGTCGCTCTAATATTCGCTTTTGAACGCTAAACAGATGACATGTTCATTAGTGCAGCTGCTTTTGCAGTCACTTTCGGTATTCTAAAACAACCTAATCAGCAGATGCACATTGTATAACCATTATTTGTGCACCAAATAACAATGCGTAGACCATAAGTACATTAGCAAAGTATTAATTATACTTTGATTCGCTTTGTACTTGAATCTCCGTTTATAGTTACACAGATCGCCGTCAGAGGGTGGTATAAATTAGTGATGGGAATAGGCTAATTGAATGAAAAATCATTTGTGATGCGCATTCGATGCTTTACAGATACGATGATAAGTTTCTACTTGCATAAAAAGATACTGCATAAACTGTATATTATTCACATCAACATGGATTCGTACAAAAACGATCAACTTAACATGTTTTACGTAATATGCTTTGGAGGTGCTGGTTTAGGGGGAGAGTGGCAGATCGATGTAATTTACGTACACTTTCAGGTTTTCGACCAAATAGCTCATTATGTGCTTTTGCAAAAATTGTAGGACATTGGTTTTTCCCCTCTCATTATCCAAACTAATGTCTTTATACTTTATCAATAGACAGCAATATGTAGAGTATCTGAGCTGTATTTCGACAATGTTCACACCGACACCTGGTGTACCACAAGGGTTCAAACTAGGTCCTATCCTTTTCTTGGTCTTTATTAACGATACTGCCGTGACTCTGCATTGTCAAAAGCCATTGTTTTCATATGATATGAGTATATTCTTTAAGATCGACTCCTTTGGTTGTTTGCTACTACAGGAAGATCTAGTCCATATTGATTCTTGGTGTAAACTGAACCATTTACGCCTGTACCGTATTTGCATGCATAAATGCAAGGTTATGGCATGTGTCAGGAGAACTAATTAACGCATGGGCTGAAAAGTCCCGGCCCTAACACATATATGACGCTAGTTTTATTGCAATCACCTTTCTTTCAGTTAGTACTAACCTTCAAAAGGCAGCTGTTAAAATTTCATGATATTCTATTCATTAGATTGTGAGTTATTGTGCTAAGAGCCACGCTACTTTTGTTATTTTCAAAACACTGGATCAAAAACAATTTCGTGTTTTAATTTTACACTGCTTCTTGATGGAAAAAACACCGTTCCAGCGAAGCAATGGCTTGAAAAGTGTTATGGGGACTCCGCTCCATCAGAAACAACAATAAAACGTTGGTTTGCTGACTTCAAACGTGGTCGTAGAGACACCGAAAATGCAGAACGCAGTGGACGTCCAAATGATGCGGTAACACCAGAAAACATCAAAAAAATCCACAAAATCGTTTTGAATGATCGAAAAGTGAAGCTGCGTGAGTTAGCTGACATCGTAAAGATATCAAAAGAACGTATTGGCTTTATATTGCATGAGCATTTGACTATGAGAAAGCTCTGTTCAAAGTGGGTGCCGCGTTTGCTCACTGTTGACCACAAAACAAGAACGTGTTGATGATTCTGAGCAGTGTTTAGCCAGGTTTAAACGTAACAAACCAGAACTTTTGCATCGATATGTGACAATGGATGAAACATGGATCCATCACTTCACTCCGGAATCAAAACGATCGTCATCTGAGTGAGCAGCAACTGGCGAACCTCGTCCAGAGCGCCCGAAAGCACAACAATCGGCTGGAAAGGTTATGGCCTCGGTATTTTGGGATGTGCGTGGTGTAATATTCATCGACTATCTTGAGAAAGGAAGTACCATCAACAGTGAATATTATATAGCGTTATTGGAGCGTTTGAGGGCCGAAATTGCAAAGAAACGACCGCATATGGCAAAGAAAAAAATTGTTTCATCAAGACAACGCACCGTGTCACAAGCCAATCAAAACAATGGCAAAACTACATGAATTGAACTTCGAATTGCTTCCACATCCACCGTATTCGCCAGATTTGTCTCCCAGCGACTACTGGCTGTTCGCAGACTTCAAAAAATGCTCGCCGGTAAGAAATTTCGCACGATTGAAGAGGTTATCGCTGAAACTGAGGCCTATTTTGAGGCAAAAGATAAATCGTTCTACAAAAGTGGTATTGAAATGTTAGAGCGGCGCTGGAATGATTGCGTTGCTCTTGATGGAGATTACGTTGATGAATAAAGCTAATTTTAAACCAAAAAACGTGTTTTCTTTGTTAGGCCCGGGACTTTTCAGCCCATGTGTTACATAGAGTATGAATATAGAATAACTAATACAATACTTAAGCGTTGATACTCAACTCAGTTTCATAAACCACATTAATGATATGGTTGCCAGCGCTTACCGTATTTTCGGCTTTATGTATAGAAACTGCAAAGATTTCAATAACATAAACTGCTTAAAACTATTATATTATCAGAGTTCAGAGACGATTTTTGAATTTTCTACCGATCGAATTTAACCTGTTAGAGGTTATGAGTATTCGCAAATGTTATGTCGATTTCAAATTGTGACTTTAGAAACGAGACGTAAAATTTTAACCTTAAAATTTTTATATAACCTCTTACATAATATTATTGATTGTACGTATCTCCATAATAAACTACAGAGACTTTCTTCACGGTATGAACAGTGCTTTTATTTAATAGTAATGTGTAAATACATTTGCACAATCCCTAATAAATATTTTTTAATGATTTCATAGCATACAGCACGCCCAATTCAGTTACAGAAACTAAGTCAACCATGATAGCATACGGAGTAATTGGAGCAGCAGGCATACTTTTGATGCTCGTAGTACATGCGGCGATTCACCCATCGTGTTATTATAGAAATGGGCTGCAAGAATAAAAGTGGAATGCTGTCCTTTACAGAGACCTGTGAAGGTGCTTTACGTAAAAGTTCTTTAAACAAAGCTACAAATTTATCTGTCACTGGAAATTTATTTCAAACAAAGCCAAAAATTTTTTACAGAGCATGAACCACACAAATTATATACAATATATTTCGGTAAATTTCCTTTAATAATTCTCCCACCTTCGCGGTGAAAGAAATCCCCAGTCTGCGTGTTGTATGTTACCCCAACATACGCCTGCCCCTTCAGTAAATATGTTTAGTAATTCGTTAGATACACAATCAGTTACGTACACAAAAATAACACGCAAGCTATACGCTAAAGTTAAACGCCGTGTGAACTATTTTTATTTTAGCAAAAAAAGAAGCGTTAAAAAAATCAAACGTACATGCAATAAAAGTACATATAATATAATGTTGCCCTCGTATCGGAATAAAAAATTCTCGGATATTTACCGTATTTCGCAAACATTACCAGAGGCGCTTCCACCGAAAAATATTCCGTGAAAATGAGTTGCTTTTGTTCCATTTCTGAATCGTAGCCCAGGGACCGGACGAGATACGAATTAAAACGTTTCATTTTGTACGTGTCGCGCAGAAGATGCGGGAACAAACTGGTTGTTAGGCCGTGTAAAATTATAATTTCATTGCATATGTTACGATTCTTTCTCTTTTAAATCTATGTACGTAAAATGGTGAAAGTTATCACTAGTATGATCTTCGTTATCATTGATACGATGGCGTGTGTTAAATTAGGCAAACATTAGTGGTTTTCACGCCAATTAATAAATACACTGTGGTGAAAAATATCAGGTCTTTATTCCATTCATTTATAAACATACAGAATAAAATTTAGACAAAATAAAATATTGAGCACATGGAAAATATATTACCGATAATAACACAAGTCCCGGGCCTAACACATAAATGACGCTAGTTTTATTGCAGTCACCTTTCTCTCAGTTAGTACTAACCTTCAAAAGACAGCTGTTAAAATTTCATGATATTCTATTCATTAGTTTGAGAGTTATTGTGCTAAGAGTCACGCTACTTTTGTTATTTTCAAAACAATGGATCAAAAACAATTTCGTGGTTTAATTTTACACTGCTTCTTGATGGGAAAAAGTACTGTTCAAGCGAAGCAATGGCTTGAAAAGTGTTATGGAGACTGCGCTCCATCAGAAACAACAATAAAACGTTGGTTTGCTGACTTCAACCGTGGTCGTAGAGACACCGATGATGCAGAACGCAGTGGACGTCCAAATGAGGCGGTAACACCAGAAAACAAAAAATCCACAAAATCGTTTTGAATGATGTGTGTGAAGTGAAGTTGCGTGAGTTAGTTGACATCGTAAAGATATCAAAAGAACGTATTGGCTTTATATTGCATGAGCATTTGACTATGAGAAAGCTCTGTGCAAAGTGGGTGCTGCGTTTGCTCACTGTTAACCAAAAACAAGAACGTGTTGATGATTCTGAGCAGTGTTTGGCCATGTTTAAACGTAACAAATCGGAATTGTTGCGTCGATATGTGACAATGGATGAAACATGGATCCATCACTTCCCTCCGGAATCAAAACGATCGTCATCTGAGTGGACAGCAACTGGTGAACCTCGTCCAAAGCGCCCGAAAGCGCAACAATCGGCTGGAAAGGTTATGGCCTCGGTATTTTGGGATGTACGTGGTGTAATATTCATCGACTATATTGAGAAAGGAAATACCATCAACAGTGAATATTATATAGCGTTATTGGAGCGTTTGAAGGCCGAAATTGCAAAGAAACCACCGCATATGGCAAAGAGAAAAAAATTTGTTTCATCAAGACAACGCACCGTATCACAAGTCAACCAAAACAATGGCAAAATTATATGAATTGAACTTCGAAGTGCTCCCACATCCACCGTATTCGCCAGATTTGGTTCCCAGCGACTACCGGCTGTTCGCAGACCTCAAAAAATTGCTCACCGGTAAGAAATTTCGCACGAATGAAGAAGTTATCGCTGAAACTGAGGCCTATTTTAAGGCAAAAGATAAATCGTTCACAAGTGGTATTGAAATGTTAGAGCGGCGCTGGAATGATTGCGTTGTTCTTGATGGAGATTACGTTGATGAATAAAGCTAATTTTGAACCAAATAAAACGTGTTTTCTTTATTAGGCCCGGGACTTTTCAGCCCATGTGTTATATCGCTTTTTACAATTTTCCCTTAAACTGAAATGTCTGACTACTGAGTTAATTTACTGAAAGTTAGCATCAATATTAATTTGACTGAATTAATCCAGTACACAAGCGAAGCTTTAGATGTTAATATCATTTACACTGATTTCAGCAAAGCATTTGACACAATCTATCATACTGTACTAACTTTTAAATTGCTATCGATAGGTATACCTCGAAGAACTGTCACCTTTCTTGATTCATATTTGGGGGATGTGTCGTATCATGTATTTATAATGGATACCTGTTCAATTACGTCACTGCCCCTAGTGGTGTTCCACAAGCTTCTAATTTAGGTCCTTTACTCTTCAACGTTTACATCAACGATCTTTTGCAGTTCCTTGACTATTAACGTCTGGCATATGCTGATAAAAATATTCACTGATATCGCATCTACAGCTGATTGCTTCATTTTGCAAAAGAATCTTGGTATGATCAATGATTGGTACAGTAATAATCGCATTCCTTGGTCTTATTACTTTCCAACACTCAATTTCTGGTTAGCCCATTCCGAAAGTGGTGTAATTTAAAGTTTTTAGTGTCCTTTTTGAAGCTTATCAATAATTTAATTCTGTACAACTCAAATGTGTGCTTCGAAACACTTTGAGAAGTAACTTCCTTTTGAATCACTCTACATACATAAAAACAATTTTAGATTGCTATACTTGAATAGCGAGGATTCTATTTGTGTTATCCACATAAACACGTATAACTCAGTATCTTTCATGAATTATTGATGAACAGAAACAAACTGATGTTATATACACAGACTTCACACAGGCATTCGATTCCATAGATGAAGAGATGTTGTTAATTAAGCTAGAATGAGTTGGGCTGTGTCCATTATATTTGAAGTTAATAAGATCGTACCTGGTAAACCGGTAAACATATGTTTTTTACAATGGATATCCCTCAGATACGTTTTCAACATCCTTCTGGTGTCCCACAAGGATCTAACCTGGACCCTTGCCTATTTAATATACATTTATGACTTATTCTTAGACTTCGGTAGCAATTACCTTGCATCTGCAGATGATCCAAAAATATAAAGGTCAATTAATTCGACAGCTCTATATTTCTGCGGTCAATTTCTAAAAATTAATCATTGATGGAACCAAAATGGAATATCTTTAAATATCAAAAAATGTCCCAACAACCCTATTCACCACCATTATGCAATTGGAGATCAAGTTCGAGCTATTCTGTTTGGCCGCCACCTACCATTTACTGAGGACATAAATAGAATGTGCTTTGAGTCTACCGAGATATTACGATATATCTACAGAGACTGCGACATCTAGGTATTAAAAGCGGTTTGAACTCACAGTCGGTTTCGTGGTGTAATAATTGCACAATACGTCGGTAACTCAGAGGCCATGGGTTCAAATCCTACCGTGACCGAATTTTTTTCTCAGGAATCTAAAAACGTCGATTAATTGCAATCAAATTGTAATTCTATCATTACTAATACCAACGGTGATTTAATATTAACTTAATAAGTAAGAAATTCTTTTTAATAATATGTCTCTTGAGATATTACGATATATCTACAGAGATTGTGACAAATAGGTGCTAAAAGCGATTTGAACTCACAGTAGGTCTCATGGTGTAATGGTAACACAATGCGGCAGTAATATAAAGGTCGTGGGTTCAAATCCTACCGTGACTGGTATTTTTTTAGGAATTTAAAAACGTTGGTTAATTGCAAGGCACTTGTAATTTTAACAATGTGCATTTCTGATTCGAAAGTACTTGTGTTTGTAATTCGATGTTGCAATAAACTCCAAAATACTGCTATAGTAGGCCATTATACTATTCATTAGTTGGGAGTCGTTCAGAATGTGCATCTACAGTATGGTTTCCATACCATACTTACCAACACGATGCAATTAAGCGAATTCAGAAAAGATCTTTAAAATATCTTTCAAAATTTTTCCAGACAGAGGTATGCACCTCACAGATTATTTTTACATAACCTCGAAACTTTATCCGATAGAAAGAATAAATATAGCGCAAGTTGCTTATTGAATTCATTGTATAACAATTGTAACAGCCCTGATTCGTTGGCATTTCCACACACTTTGTAACGTATTTAAAAACACATCTAAAAGAATGCCTAATACCATGAGGAAGCTGTATTTACACCGTTTTCTTATCTTGTTTTTGGCGATTTCAACTGCGCGGAGTATAAAAAAACCGATGCACTAGTAAACAATAATCGTAAAGTGACATCTTTAAGCAATTTTGTTAATATTTTAAATCTAAAAGAATTCAATACTATTCAAAATATGTATGGCAAATATTCTGGATCTCGTGTTTTGTAATATGTCATGTGAGCTACACGTCCGTCTTAGTTCTGAACCTTGGTTAGCGTTGATGCTTTTCACCCACCACTGAAATTGAGATTACTTTTGACACATGTGTCGAGTGGATAAATTTTCCGGGTAACAATAATGTTAGCTACAACTTTAGCAAAGCGAATTTCCTCTCTTTATATAGCGATATGCTTGCAGTCGACTGGAGTTTCTTGGATGAATACAGTGATGTGGATGTCGCTGTTGAGGCATTTTATAATACATTATACTCCGTTATAGATCGTTCAGTTGAGAAAACTAAACGTCCTACTCCACGTTTCCTCCATGGTTTAGTGCTAAAATAAAACAACGTCTTAAATTAAAAGAATTTTACTTCAAGAAGTGGAAAAGAACAAAAGCGATATACTATTTTAATGAATTGAAAGGCTTACTTGGCAGATGCTGAAATTAATATCAACAGAGATCCTAAGTTGTTCTGGCGCTTCATTAACAACAAGAAAACTTCTTCCAGAATTCCGGGAAGTATGCAGTATGACGGCAGAGAATTTACCCAGCCAAACGAAATCGTGGATGCCTTTTCCAGTGTCTTTGCGAGTGTGTATAAACCTAGTGTTCAAAATGTATCTTTCAACTCTTTTCTCAATTATAATAATTTTTGTGTTCATGCCTTCTCTGAATTGGATGTGGAGAACAGTATCAAGAGACTTAAATCTAATATGACAACTGGAGATGATGGAATACTGAGCTTCTTTGTACGTGATTGTGCTCCTGTTCTGTCCTATCCACTGTCAACTGTATTCCACCTAGCGATAAGCACGTCAACTTTTCCAAAGGTTTGGAAAATTAGCAGAATTACCCCGTATTTAAGAAAGCGAAACCGATCTAACATTGCTGATTATAGGCCTATAAGTATACTGCCCAATTTCGCTAAGGTATTTGAACATTTGCTTTACAAAGAAATATCTACCTGCATAACTGCTTTCATATCTGAGCATCAGCACGGTTTTGTTGCAGGTAGGTCGACGATCACTAATTTAGCATGCATTGGCCAATATCTTGGTGAAGCGCTTGATAAGCGAAAGCAGGTGGATGTTATTTACATAGATTTTTCTAAAGCTTGACTGCATTAACCACGAGATGCTACTACAAAAATGGACAAATTTGGTTTTGGTGTGGGTTTCTGACGTTGATTGAGTCTTACCTTACTGGAAGGGAGCAGGTCTGCTACAATGGTTATTCCTCTACGCCGTTTTCTCCAACATCAGGTGTTCCTCAAGGTTCAAATCTTGGACCACTTCTCAATTTTTATATAAATGATTTACTATCTCTGTTTACGTGTTACGTCTTAGCATACGCAGATGACGTAAAGATATTTAATACTGTTGGTAGCATTTTCGATTGTAAACATTTACAAGACAATCTTCTTCGCATTAATACTTGGAGCAAGGTCAATTATCTCCTCTGAACATCAACAAGTGTACTGTGGTTTCAAGCAATAACACTCACACTACTTTACACTATAACTACCAGATTAATGATGCAGCCATACCACGCAATATCAAAACTTTGGATCTTGGTGTTTTGTTTGATAATAGACTGTCATTTACGGAACATATTTCGTCCATGTGTTCATCTGCTTCCAAAACTCTCGGTTTTGTCATGCAGGCATTTCTCAGACTTAGGTGTAATGAAACGTTTATATTATGCCTACGTTCGTTCTAAGCTTGAATACGCCTCCATTGTTTGGTATCCCCGTTATTTACACCAAGAGCTTATGATCAAACGCGTTCAGGAGAAATTTCTAAAGTATCTCTCCTTTCGAATGGACAACGTGTATCCTGCAAAAGGTATCGAGTATTATAGCTTACTTGTTGAGCATGGTTTTCTATCTCTTGCTGACCGCCGCGAGCGTAACAGTGTGGAGTTTCTTTGCAGGATCCTGAAAAATACTGTCGACTCGCCAGCCCTTCTGGCGCAAATAAACTTTACCGTACCTACTCATCATACTCGCTACTTTAATACATTTCAAGTACCTAGAGCTAATACCAACATTTTGCTTAAGGCACCTCTCAGTCACATGGTGAGGAACGCAAACAAACGGGATCTAGAGCCATTTTTGTGAGTCTTTCTTTTTTTTTTTTTTTGTTTCATTATTATTGTATTATTATTGTAGGCAACACGATTTGAATTATTTTATTTTATTTTATATAAGAATTGTATTGTAATTTGTCCTGTAATTGGCCCCTGGGCTGTTGGGCAATAAAGGATTATTATTATTATTATTATTATTATTATTATTATTATTATTATTATTATTATTATTATTATTATTATTGGTGTTACTTTGTAACGTGACTCTTAGAGTCACGAGAGCAAAGACTAATGTATTATTTAATCACCTTTGTCCCATATTATCATGAAGAGAAAATGCAGAAAAGTAGCACAAAGTATGTATTAAACGCAATACAGTTTCTTTTCTTCAAAACATATAACCAGACTCTTTTATATTCTTTCAAGGGTTACTTGCTGAGTATACCTCGTATAGAGTATTACGAAGGACAATCACTTAGAAAGAAATTCATGTGTTAACGTACAACCCACAATAATTAAGTTAAACGCTGCATACCCAAGAAAATAAAATTTACCTTAATATGCTTGCAGTAAAAATTTATTTAACCGAGTAATTTAACCGTAATTACTGTAGCGTTCCACGATAATTCGCTTTAGTCCGCGTAGAAACTCGTTACCTTAACGTAACTGTGTTAACCCCTTGAGAAAATCATCGAAAAAATTGTGGAGCTTTACATTCATACCAAGTAAATACATATAAATTGCTTTGAGAAAATTGTCGAAAAGAACTATCCTGCTTGACATTTCTAATAAGAAACCTATTAATTTTATTTATTTGTAAAAGCAGAATTAATAATCAACTTTGGCTTTATAATTCGTAGGAAAGAAATAATATTTCACTTCTCATGTATGTGCATGCAAAGTGAGGAAGATTTACTTTATATATGCAGAAGAAAGCAAAAGAAAACAGTGATATAGTATTCATTATTAAAAAAACCACAAGGAAAAGTGGTATAAGAAATTCTGGAGGAGTTCGGCAAACTTTCGCTTGCCATAAATATTTAATAAATGCCTAATGTGATTCGTGAATGATAAAGAAAATCAATTTATCGTATTAGGTCCTAGAAAAAGAGCAACACAATAGCGCTAGGAATACTAAAACACATATGGCGACAAGATTGTTATCGCGGCACTAATTATTTTACTTCACACATAATCAATATCAAAAGATTTGACGACCGAATAAACTAAAAACGAATAATCATTCCCGGTTACACATTTATTATTATAGCGTAGTATTTAGAAATTCATTTACCAGGCGTATGCATAAGTTGTTATCGGGCTTAACTAAGAGATGGCGCTAGGGCAAAGTACTCAACGTGATCATGTCGAGTTTTGTGCCTGAAAAAGAACATTTGCAGCACGCATTACCTTTCTCATTTAATCAAAAGAAAAAGGCTGTTGAAAGTCATCGCTTGCTGGTAGAAACATATGGCGAACACACTCCATTGGTTAGAACATGTAAGATATGGATTCGGTAATTTAAAAGTGGTGATTTCAGTGTGAAAGACAATGAGTGCTTTGGTAAACAACAAAAATATGAAGAGGAGTTATTGGACGATGACCCAACTCAAACTTAACGGCAATTAGTAGAAGCATTACATGTATCACAAGAAACAATCTCCAGACGTTTACAAGCAATGGGGAAGACCAATAAGTTCGGTAAATTGGTCCTACACGATTCGAATGAACGTCAAATAGAAAATCGCAGTCATCTGCGAAATGCTGCTTCAACGTCACGGAAGGAAATCATTTTTGTATCGAATTGTGCGAGCTGATGAAAAATAGATTTATTTTGCAGACCTAAAGCGGGAAAAATCGTTGCTTTCATGTGGAGAAGCAGGTTCTTCAACACCAATGCTAAATCGCTGCGACAACAAGACGATGCTCTGTGTCTGGTAGGATCAGACCGGTATTGTGTATTATGAACTCTTGAAGCCCGGCTAAACCGTTAATACACAACGCTATCGCCAACAAATAATTAATTTGAAGCACGCATTAATCGAAAGACGACCGGAATGGAATGTGATTTTGTTATACGACAATACGCCGTCTCACACAGCAAAACTAGACACTCTGAAATCGGCTGGATGGGACATGCTTCCACACCCGCCGTACTCCCCAAAGCTGACGGAATCTGACTATTACCTCTTCGCATGAATGAGGCACGAGCTTGCAGAGCAACACTTCGAGCAATTTCGAGAAAGTTGGAAAAATAGCTCGACGAATAGTTTGCCGCAAAACGCAAGCAATTCTTCTGGTATGGTACCCACAAGTTACGTGAAAGTTGACTGGAATGTGTAGAAACCGATCGCCAACATTTTGAGAAAAAAAAAAATTTTCTTGAAAATTACGCGTTTCTTTTTAGCGAAAAAGAACGGAAATAGCTTATGAAAGTATATTTTTAATTTTTTTTCGTAGTATTAAGAATAAATTTACTTTTCGGATTAAGGTATACGGTGGAGTTACTCTGGCGAATTCTTTTATCGTTATTTTCGTAGCGTGTACTTCACATTTATGACATCATTACACTACAACACACCAAATATAATTTATTTTTCTAATGTTGTCGCGAAATATCAGTGAAATTACATGACACATATATACGAGGCAAATAATTCGATAAATTTCTTTTATAACAGCATAATAAATTTTTATGTCACTAGAGGGCTTGACAGTATACTTTATTGCCCTTTGCTTTCGTATAAAACATGCAACAAAATATTATATATACAGTGATCTAAAACGATTTCAAAAACATTTTTATTATGATCGACCATCCTCAATTAACTGTGTGGCTTCTTCTTTCTAAATCAAACTATTCAGTAATAAATTTCCGCCGCTTCAGTAGTAACCACTTGGAGAAATATCAGGAGAATATGGACGGTGTAGTTTCGCAGTCAAGCTCAGACATTTTTTCCTGGGTAAATCTTTCGGTGTGCGATGTGGCGTTATGCTGTAAGAATACCTTTTTTCGAATGACTAAGGAGAGTTGTTTTTGTATGCGTTGAAACTGTTTACAATATAAGTTCGAAGTGGTAGTCTGATCCCTTTCCAAAAATTTACCCATGGATTATTCCGGTTGCTATCCACCAAAGACACAATAAAATCTTTCTTTGGTGCAAGGAAGCCTTGGGAGTGTATGGTATCGAATCAATAGACGAACACTTAGAATTTGAGTATAACATCCACCTGTCGTCGCAACAACCGATCAAGAAATGATTCATTATGGTGACGTGAAACCTTTGCCGAACAAATGGCAAGAAGACTTAATTTGCTATCTTTTGATAATTCATCTGGGACCCAGTCGCTTAGCTTCCACGTCTTTCTTAGCTGATGAAGATCCCAACGAACGGTTTCATCGCTTACATTGAACGTTTCTTCGAGTGCTGGGAACGTTGTACTGGAAATTGCCTTCACAACCTTTTTAAGATCCTCATCGCTAACGATCTTCGGTCTCCCAGAGGGCAGTTCATCGATCAAGCTGAGATCTGCCGAAGGAAATTTCTTATACCACCTCTGCGCTGCTCGATTACTAAAGGCATCATATCCGAATTGCACTCTGCTGTGCACAAAAACAGCGATAACTTATATTGGAGTGATATTCCTTCCACAATATTCTCCCCTTGATTCCTTTCACCTTGTTTTCCAGCACAAGTTTCAAATTTTTATCCATAGCTTATTGGATTACCACAAATTTGAATCCGTACCTTCCAGGCTCCCACTGAACGTTAGGAGTTGATCTTCAACCGCGATACACCAATTTCAAGTATCTTGTTAATAAGTATTCCATAACTCAAAACAATCCTTTATAGGTACTATTTTGTTACTGCCTCCTGGCTCTCCGTATTTTCTTTACATTGTCAAATCTTAATACGGGAAGTATGTCCTGAAATCTGTTGATGATCATGCATAATTCTTGTGGGATTTGTATACACATATCAAATTCAAAACTCCATGCAATTCTTAAGCTCCAAAAAATTCAATTCTTTCAAATTTCTTAGTACTATCGAATAAAGGGTTAAACAAGGCTACTGTGTGTCGCTAACAATATTTAACATACATATTGATGAAAGTGATGGAAAACAAGATCTCCCAGAGGACTACATTTAGACCAGAACACCACCCTAAGTTAGTACTCCTAACAGAAACAGAGGATCATCTACAGAAAGATCTGCTAAAACTATGAAGTGAAGATATCGGCAAAAGAACCAAAACTAACTCTTCATAAACGATACTGTACTAGAACAGGTGAAACACTTTTAGTATTTAGGCTGCAATGTACCTTTTTAAGTAGAGTGAAAGATTACACAAGATCTGATAGAATAAGAAATGAAGATATTAGAACAGAACTAGACGCCTTCGACCTAAATCAGAGAATAAAGGAAAACAAAAATAAGTAGAAGAAACACAGGGTGCAAGTGACGAGGTTGCCAGCCTAGAGGTTTCGGAAAAAGTGTAAGCAAACCAAATAAAGGATGGGTATCGTAACAGGCAAAGTGCCAAAAACCTGAAGCAAAGAAGAGAAAGATGACATAATCTTTCTTTCAGTATGATGGTCACGAAAATAAATCAAAGAAGAACAAGAAGTCATAGTATCAAATTCTCGATTAAGGGCTTAGTGGTGACAACAATACTACTTCATAAGTAGTTTATAGAAAATAATTTAATACCAACCTGGTTACAGTCACATATATAACAGTTTCAACCGGTGAAATATCTCTTTAGTCACACGCACTATTCAGATTGCTCGATACACGCTCCAGATGGATTAATAATAAAGGTAACAAATGAACTGTGAAAAATTAAATTGCATAACAAAGCCTAAACAAACTGTGTTTCGATTGGGTAATGAGAAAGTGAATTTAATAATGCAATGCCAACTGTTTACGAAAACTTGACACTAACTATGCAAGATTTTCCTGGCAATCGGGAAAAGTTTGCTGCGACCTTTTAATTGATGAAGTTTGGAATTTTTCCCGTGAATATTAATCGGAAAATCCTTGTGAGAAAATTGATGTTCGTTACAAGCGCGCACCGAAAGCTTAAACTTCTTAGCGAAAGTTATAACTTCGTTTCTATAATCGTCTCGAATATTTTAATCACCTTTCGGAGTTTTCTCGAGCGAAGTGCCACGTAAAAATAATACTATTTAGAAGTTGGAAATCTGCAGGAACCCTGTACTTAACGCTATGGATATAGTGAGAACTGCAGATGGTTTATATTCACAAATTGTTAAAATCAATAAAAGTTGCTTCATGCAAGTTGTGAACTATTTTTATTAACAAAGGTTTACAATTAATACCTTAATTTTATTCATAGACAATATACGAGGGGAGGTCCAGAAGTTCGTGGAATGAAGGGGATGGAGTGGGGATAAGCACGCTCGCTAGGTGTCATTCTAATTGGTGACTTATCATTAGTATATAAGTTAAGTTGCTGCCCTATAGCGTCAGTCGTTGTTTGAATAGTTGCCTGCTAAACAAGTCAATCCGGAAGAAAACTATGAAACTATGGAGGAAATTCAACACCGTGCTGTGAAGTTCCTTACAAAGCAAGGAAAGAACGCTCAAACCATATTGAATGAAATGGAAACCGTTTATGGGGAACAGTGCCCCAGTAAATCAATGATTTATAAGTGGCATGGTCTTTTTAAACATGGTCGGGAGTCGATTGAAGACGCTCAGGATGGCCAGTTCAAGTCACCACATCAGACATTATCGAAAAAGTGCAAGGTGCCCGTTTGAAGAAAAAACAATTATCTGCATTAGTTGGAGTGTCGGATACCATTTTGCGTATCCTACATGACCATCTGGGTATGACAAAAGTCAGTACAAGATGGGTACCGAGAGTGCTCACGCCGCTGCAGAAACAGCAGCGCGTCTGTACGTTGAAACAATTTTTGGAGCTGTGTAGAGACAAGCCTGCACAGATTTTGGAGCGGATTGTTACCGGAGATGAAGCATGGGTTCACCACTTTGAGCCTGAGTCCAAACAGGAGTCCATACAATGGCATAAAAAGGGGACATCACCGCCAAAGAAATTCAAAGTGTTAGAATCGGCTGGAAAGTTGATGGCTACTGTTTTTTGGGATTGTGACGGGATATTATTGATTGATTAGAAAGAAAAAGGAAGGAGCATAACCGGAGAATATTACGCAGCGATATTAGAAAAATTAAAGGAGGCCATCAAGGCAAACCGACGAGGAAAATTGTCCAAGGGTGTGTTGCTTTTGCAAGAGAATGCGCCGGTTCACAAGAGCAAAGTTGCAATGGCTGCTCCCCACAAGCATGGCTTTCAATCAATAGTCCATCCACCCTACAGTCCAGACCTGGCACCTAGTGATTTTTATTTGTTCCCCAATTTAAAAAAAGACTTACGTGGTAGAAAGTTTTTCCGATGACAATGAGGTAAAGAGGCAATTTTGGCCCATTTTGAGGCGAAAGATAAAAATATTTTTGGTTTAAAAAAATTAATTCATAGATCTAATAAATGCATTGTGCTTAAGGGTGATTATATTGAAAAGGAAAATAGATTTATTTTATTTAAAACCCTTTCATTCCACGAACTTCTGGACCTCCCCTCGTAGTATTACATACATTTAACACTTAATCAATGCAGTTTCAAAACGACAGATGGAATGGATGCCATATACGAGGGCAGATCTTCATGCCCTATCCCTCACCTACTTCTAATTGGGTGTCTGATTAACGCTTTTGACATTTAGTTAACATCTGTAGATCATGTCTACATCATATCAAGCTTGTATCTAAAAGTGTTGCTGTGCTGTGGCTAATTATTTAATATTGTGTCGTGATTGTTCATAAAAATAGATCCTGTAGAACAAAGATTTTTACAGGAGGCTGTTGAGATGTTGGAGCATAGATGGACCAAGTGCATTAGTGTCGAAGGAGTCTATGCCGAAAGATAAAAATATAATGCCACTGTAGTTTTACTGCAAGGGAGTCAGGAGTACAACAGAGAGATTCACCCTCGTATATACACGCATATCTCAAAAATTTTTCACAAAATAAACAATGGGATACTTCTGACTAAATCAAAGAAATTTTACTTTTGTGGCTCGTTACTTCTTTTGAATTCCAACCTTTTGAAAAGACCACAATATGTAGCATTTTGTTTTGCGAAATTTGCCGTCCCTCAGGGATCAAATCTTGAGCTTATATTTTGCTCTTTCTGTTTCAACGCACGTTTGCAAAGATTGACTCAGCAACTCGGTTGACAATGAGATCCATGTTCTCTCTTGAAACGTTACGTCCTGAATGAATTATTAATTTATGCGGAGTTTAGTGTGATAGTCGTGGACCTTCGGGTATACTTGGATAGTTGGTTTACTTTTGTTGAACACAGAAGTCGAACTACTGACTCTGCATTAAAGTTACTAGAATTTGTGGTTCATAATACACTCACAATCCGCGAAATTTCTATAGTTCCATATGAACTTTTCAGCGGAATATTTGCTTTTCATAATATCTTCGGCGAATTATCCGTCGAATTACAAAGAAACACAAATGCAAGAGAAAATAAGGACATCGATGTATTAGTGTAGAGGGAGACTATGTTCAGAAATAAAAGAACATAATGCCACTGTAGTTTTACTCTAAATGGGTCAGGGGTACAGCATAGAGATCAATCCTCGTATAACGTTAATGTAGATATCGAAAAATCTTCAGAGATGTGTGTTCTATTCTCAGTTCTAACCGTCTAATAAGATAGAAGTATTAAGTTATAGTCCTTCGTAAACAAGGACCTCAATTAACTATATGCTGCATGCGCACTTCATTACCTTCATCATCAACCATCGCCCTGACGGCACAATTAAATTATTAACGTTCTTCAGCGTCCGCTCTGTCGCCTGGATTTTGCGCTAAGACGCCGAAACAAACATTTGAAAAGGAAATTTCATGTTTCATGTCAACATCTTTTACATATTAATTTGTTGGGCGCGTAATGCCTAGCCGACAGCCGAGTCCCAAAACGGCTACAACTCCCTACCCTTCGCGCCTTTGCTTAAGTTATTCAGAGCCAGTTTCCGTCGACTGCAAGGGCGATAATCTTTTTCGCTCTTTGTTAATTGCGTTTGCTTACACTAAGTGGTTTTGCTATTATACACGGTAGGAGGTTGCCTAATTCGACTCAATTTGTTTGCAGCGGCGGGCATATAAATTCAATTTATATAATTACTTTTCAAAACAGGACGGTTACGGACTGGAAAAGGAAAAACTTGCGAAATTAAGAAAGTAATTCGTTTTCATCGCTTTCAACACACAAATTCCGTTTTCTCACTTCAACTTCAACTACAACATTTTTCGGGAAATCTAAATTTTAGAAAAGAAAGAGTAATAAGTGGAAGGAACACGTACAACGGATGTAAGTGACGGAATTGGCAGTCAGGGGGAGATTCTATAGGTGTTTAGGAAGAAGAAGTGTAAGCAGACCAAATAAAAGATGAGTTATTCATTTCTATTTATTCTTACAGCGCTTCACTCAAATTTGTTATTTCAAACCTTAGATAGTATAGATTAACAACGTGATTGATTGTTGATAAAACTTCAATTCAACCGCCTTTCTGCAGAGAAAGACACGTTCTACTTTATATCCGCATTTAAAAATCAATCGGGTGAATCGGGTGAATCGGGGTATAATCTCCTAACCTTTGGATCAACGTGCTAACCTTTCGATAACCTAGACGCTCTGTTTATCCCACCTAAAGGATGAGAGAAGAGGAAAGAGAAGAATTTTAGAAAAATAATAACTTGGTAACATTTAGTGAACGAAATACCTAATTCACAGTAATTTACTTTAAAGTTGGCAACAGAGGATCGGAATAATTTAAACTTACTTTGTACAGGGCGGCGCAGGGGAACGGGAAATTTTGAAATAACGTCATTTCCACGAATAAATTCATAAAACTAGTAATTTATTAACGAAAGTGCATGTATGCAGCATGCCATTTATGTTTTTACAATCAAAATGTCCAACAGTGTCTCTTTATTTTTTAAAGATGACATCGGAAAGATGTCCTTCCATTCGGCGTTCACACTCTAACAGCCTGTTATGAAAACTTTGGAATGCGCGGTGTAGCAAATCTTGGGAAATGGCAGTGATTTCTTGTTGAATGTTCTCCTTCAGTTCATGGATTGTTGCAGGTCGTGTACGGTACACCTTGCCTTTAAGGTACCGCCACAGGAAGAGGATCTCGCAGGCCATTCAATGTCACCGTTACGTGAAATAATGCGTCTTCCAAACAATCGACGAACTGCTGCCATCGAATGTCGAGCAGCGTGTGACGTGGCTCCGTCCAGCTGAAACCACATGTTTTCCATGTTAAGATTAAGCTCGTACAGTCTCGGTGCAAAGAATGTTTGAAGCATTTCAACATATCGACCGGATGTTACTGCCGCTGCACTACCATCCTCACGTGCAAAAAAATAAGGGCCGATAACACCATGACATGATACAGCACACCATATTGTGACCTTGTCGATATGTAGTGGTCGCTGGTGTAACTCACAAAGATTGTCCTGGGCCCAATAACGAAAATTCTGTTTGTTTACGAAACCGTTCGGGTAGAAATGGGCTTCGTTTGATATCCATATGTTACCAACGAAATTCGCGTCCTCGTTAATTTTAGCCAATGTGTGCCTACTAAACTCCATACGTGACGCTGGGTCTCGTTCATGTAATTGTTGCACAATCTGCAACTTATAGGGATGGAAATGTAATTCGTGCAGTATTCTTTGTAAGCTTCGTCGCTTAATCCCTAGCGTAGATGCATGCTGTCGAACGGAGCGGCGAGGACTTCTGTCGATTGCAGCTCTAACAGCCTCAATGTTCTCTGACATGGTACGTACCGTTCGAATGCCACCTGGAGCTTTCTTTTTCAAGACAGATCCTGTTTCTTCAAAATTACGTACCAAGTTGTAATCGCATGCGCAGATGGGAGACGTCCATGACGTCCAAGCTGGTAATGCTGTCGAAATATTCTCTGCGCGGCAGTCGCACTATCACCATTGGTATAAAACGCTCTCACAGCTACTACCCGTTCCGCACCAGTCCAACGATCCATGATTACTAAATGGCAATGCGTTCACAACAATTGTGCGACGTTACGCTCAACTGCCGGCTTTACAGTGCTGACAACTGTAACGTTCAAAATTTCCCGTTCCCCTGCGCCGCCCTGTATTATTAAGAAATACCAATCGAAACGGCATGAAATGAAACTAATTCGGTTATTAATAAAATGAACTAGTTAAAACGCCCGTCAATGTCTAGAGGTCTATTGATTTGATCGTCACAATTCACAGCTAAATACGTCCTGTACGTTATCTCGTTCTTCAGTAGACACGGGTCCGGAAAAACCTAACCTTAAGCTTTTAGCGCTGACAGGAGCAATATAAGACGCTTCGGACATTAATGATATATTTGCACAATACAATGCGATTTTCTTAATAACTCGACAGGGACATTAATGAGAGGATATAGAACATTTACAGAGGTGGTAACAAGCTACTAGTTTCTATCGAAGCGAAATCCTCTTATAAGCGCCGTCTATTTATATCTTTGCTTTCCGTCTTCTACGTCATATCTATATTATAATAATATATCAATTATTGGTAACACGAGAGACAATATAGTAAATGTAAAGATTACTCTTTGGGTTTCTTTATAGGTTAGAAAACATATACCATGCCTTCAATCAGGTTTCCGTTTATTTAAATTTGGGAACACTATGGAACAGTAATATTTTTCGAAAATCAAACCTCGACAACTATCATTTGACTTATTATAATTTAGTTGTGAGGTTAATCTTATTTATTGTAGAATGTGATTAATAAGCTTGAGTACAATCAGTGTTGCAGAGGATACTTCAAACTAAATAATGTATTAACTACGTCTGAGGTTTATATAATTAAATTGTTGATATTTTTGTTTAAAACCGAACACTTACTGGTGAATAATAAACGTAACGTATGAACTTTACGAAGTCCAAAACCAAGTACCGCTTCCTTAAGCATTCACTCAACTGAGAACAATTTGGTATTCGCGGGCAACCCGAAATGTTTTCGAAATCGACAAGAAAAGTATGGTATTGGTGTGGTATTTTATTCAAAGTGTTAATTTGCCGACAAGTAGGGTTGTTGTGGCAAAAGTAAAGTAGTGTTTTAACTTCAAATATACAGGGTGTCCATGATACTAAACAAAAACGTCTGAGAAATGGAAAGATATAATCTTATTGAACTTAAATCCCAAATATTTTGGGAAAATTTGCATACGCGAGAAACGAAAATGATAAAAGTATTTAAAATAAAAATTTCTTAATTTTTTTGGATTTATGTTCTATATAATTACACCTTTTCATTTTCCGCAGTTTTTATTTTATTTCAAAAACACCCTGTATAGTTGTAAGTATCGCATATCTTTGTATTGAAGTGGTGCAAGCTATTAAAATTACTATTTTAAAGTTATTTTTCTAAAATCAAAGTATGTAAAGAGTGAATTTATTGTTTTCTTAGTATTAGCTACAGTGTTAGTATTTGTATTTCCTTTGGGCTTTAGAAAGGTTAACACATGGGCTGAAAAGTCCCGGGCCTAACAGAGAAAACACGGTTTTTTTGGTTCAAAATTAGCTTTATTCATCAACGTAATCTCCATCAAGAGCAACGCAATCATTCCAGCGACGCTCTAACATTTCAATACCACTTTTGTAGAACGATTTATCTTTTGCCTCAACACAGGCCTCAGTTTCAGCGATAACCTCTTCATTCGTGCGAAATTTCTTACCGGCGAGCATTTTTTTGAGGTCTGCGAACAGCCAGTAGTCGCTGGGAGCCAAATCTGGCGAATATGGTGGATGTGGGAGCAATTCGAAGTTCAATTCATGTAGTTTTGCCATTGTTTTGATTGACTTATGACACGGTGCGTTGTCTTGATGAAACAAAATTTTCTTCGTTACTTTGCAATTCCGGCCTTCAAACGCTCCAATAACGCTATATAATATTCACTGTTGATGGTATTCCCTTTCTCAAGATAGTCGATGAATATTACACCACGCACATCCCAAAATACCGAGGCCATAACCTCTCCAGCCGATTGTTGTGCTTTCGGACGCTTTGGACGAGGTTGACCAGTTGCTGTCCACTCAGATGACGATCGTTTTGATTCCGGAGTGAAGTGATGGATCCATGTTTCATCTATTGTCACATATTGACGCAAAAATTCCTGTTTGTTACGTTTAAACATGGCCAAACACTGCTCAGAATCATCAACACGTTCTTGTTTTTGGTCAACAGTGAGCTAATGCGGCACCCACTTTGAACAAAACTTTCTCATAGTCAAATTCTCATGCAATATAAAGCCAATACGTTCTTTTGATATCTTTACGATGTTAGCTAACTCACGCAACTTCACTTCACACACATCACTCAAAACGATTTTGTGGATTTTTTTGATGTTTTCTGGTGTTACCGCCTCATTTGGACGTCCAATGTGTTCTGCGTCATCGGTGTCTCTACGACCAGGTTTGAAGTCAGCAAACCAACGGTTTTATTGTTGTTTCTGTTGGAGCGAAGTCCCCATAACACTTTTCAAGCCACTGCTTCGCTTGATCGGTATTTTTTCCCATCAAGAAGCAGTGTAAAATTAAAACACGAAATTGTTTTTGATCCATTGTTTTGGAAATAACAAAAGTAGCGTGACTCTTAGCACAATAACTCACAAACTAATGAATAGAATATCATGAAATTTTAACAGCTGTCTTTTGAAGGTTAGTACTAACTGAGAGAAAGGTGACTGCAATAAAACTAGCGTCATCTATGTGTTAGGCCCGGGACTTTTCAGCCCATGTGTTATATAATATAGTATTTCAATCGTAACCGTATAAACTATTACAATTTCTGTCAAACCCTTGACATTTCTCATTTATGAAGCAACACATGCAAAATGTACGCAGTGCACAAAAAAGGGTCTGGATGGAAAGGATATATGTCTCGACAGAGGGTTTCCCAACAAAAAACATGGAGTTCCAAGTTGATCCGTGACTTGGGTTAGTGAGCCGTCAAGGACAATAAGGAGAAAGTTATATTTAACTCTAAAATCCGTTGCAATAGACGATTAAACGTAACATGTTGAAGAAGCTGTAAATAAGTGAACATTTTATGTAAGAAAATCCGATAAAATAGATGCAGTATACTGTAATACTCTTTCAAGTTCAATTTTATTTATGATTCGTAGCAATAAAAGTAGTTAAATACATCTTAGGTGAATTAATACACAGTATACTATGATAACAAAATTTATAACGTTGAAAGTTTCAAGTTTTAAATTTCTTTATTTGCTTTAGTAATGCGGTACACTAGGGTTTTATAATTTTATTATTATTTGAAAGTGGAAGCTTATGACTTGACCTGTTTTCTTACCCGTAGTTTTTTTGTGTTTGTTAGTAAAATACAGGGAAGAGAAAACAGTAGCCAATCCGCTGCTTAAGTGCAAGTCTTCATATCCTCTTCTACTCAATTTTTGCCTTCTAATAAGGCTGTTGCTAAAATAATAGACAATTTGCATATAATGTGTTAACCAGTAACGTAGAAAAACATGATACATTTATGGAATCTGCGAAGTTTTTATATAGAATCCGATATTTTTGAAAATGTCTTTTTGTGTATTATTAATTAATTTCATTCAGCCGTAGAGAGCACATATTCTTTTAAAAATACCTTTAAGTCTAACTGATATCAGTTACATGTATTTCAACCTGTTTTATCTCTACGACCTTGGAAGATCTGCGTGAATCAAAGACGAGATGGGGTACATAGTTAGACCCTGCAATTTTTTACGCCGATAATTTTGAAGGAATAAAAAATATAATTCTTTAAACCACTGCTTTTTAGATCATGGTAGATGAAACTACGGATAAGTGTGGCCGTTATATTCTCCATTTGTTAATAGGAATTCTTCATGAAGATATTGTAGGTAAATCATATTTAATTGATTGTAAAGAACTTCAAAAAACAAATAATGTGACAATTGCCCAATTCGTTCAAGAAGGTTTATCAAATTTCTTTTTACCTGGAAGTATACCTTGTGAAAAAATTTTACTAATGTCTTTTATAGTAATATTATTCATAGCACTTGTTTAGCTCATGGGTTCAATTGTTTAGCCGAAGACATTAGAAATCAATTTCCTGTAATTAATGATTTAATTTTAAAATACTTGGGGTAAAGCTTTAGCAAGATTGTATCACCGATTTAAAGGACAGTTTCTTTGCGCCTTCTTACATAATATTTACTCCTGCCCTCTAGTCTTTTGTATGCATAGAATATTTTAGAGTAAGTGCTCAAGCATCCGCTTCATTTACAGTTCAGCATTTCAATACATCCTTGTTAATAAGCTTTATTAGTATTCTACGCGAAACGTACTTCTCACGGCCCGCTAACTTTTTGGTCTCTCATAAATTAAATCATGCTGCAAGGGAATAATAATTGGAAGCGTTCGCAACTGTTGTTTGGTTTGGTAGTAGATTTCCCGACTGAGCGAGCTCCTAACGTGACTGCGGCCGTATTATTACGCCTAAATGACCGGTGCGAGACTGCGAATTCACTGCAAAAGAAGACGCTATAAAGAGGAAAGTATGTATGGGGAGATCTGCTTTTAGTACAGCGATAAATTTACTTAATAAGCCGACTGGTGCGAATTTGTTCATTTAACTCATTTCTAGTTATGTTCTTGATTAAATTTTTCAATTATCCTTATTACTTCCATTCCCACCGTTTCCACCGTCCATTTTATAATTTACGTACGTATTTACGGTACAACTGGATGCTGGTTAGCCGACGGCGAGATACCAAATACGTCTCTAATCAATGTTTGCGCGCATAGCGATGGTTTATTTAAATGTTATACAATTTTCGAAAGGGAAATGTGCTCGGTTCGTTCAGTCCACCATAAAATTAACGTCATTTCTTTAACAACAAGAGGAAACAGGTACTGAGCACCCCCCCACTCTTAAGGATTTTATAGAATTGATGCAAAATGAACCGTGAAAGGGATCGTTTTTTCGCCACGCTACCGTAGCGTAAAAGCGACGTACGAATTTAGTGTAGAACCGCTACTTTCGCAATTAAATTACCTTACAAATAATACAAATTCGCAAGCTTTCGAGAAAATGAACTGAGGCTTTCGGAAAAGAAGTAATAAAGGAAAACGTCGGTTCCAGAGGGTCGGCAATTCGGGACTAAAAAATTAAATTATATTATAAAAAAGTGTTTTCGTTGAGTGTACGTATTTTTTTTGTGTTCAGTGCGTATATATGGATTTCCCTTTCGTGTAATATTATACGTTGAATATTACCTATTAATGTCGTACTGTTGGAAAGGAGAAACTTGAAAGGTCAACAATTTTATCACTCGATACATGGGGATAATGGATTCGCAAAGAGAACAATTTCAAAATTAAGGTTGGTTTCAAGATCTGTACTGTATATGATCAAATATACAGTGAGATTTAAAAGTATCCTATTTCTCTACCTGTGTGGTGCTAAAACCCGGTTTAATAGAAGATACTAAAGTTAATGATGCAGTAAAAGGCACACACTGTTCCCACAGTTTCAAATGCTCTTTCTCATACCACTATATCTAGTAAGAAATTTTATTTTTCAATGTAATCTCAAGAACCATAGTATCATCCCCTGTTACAATGGACACCAAAATCGTTTTTAGGTCACCTCCATACATGTCAATTTTTCGTTTTGCGCGAATACTGTTCCTTAATTTATTCAATCAAGACGCCTAATATATGCCGTTCACAGTTGAATTGTTAAAAACAATTAACAAAATGCCCTCACAATCCCAGTATACATACGACATAAAAGATTTGTATGGCATCAATACAGAACTTTGGATATACGGAGAACTTATACGACACTTCTACGTGTGTTTAATAAATGCTGGAAAAATAGTGTTTTCCCAGATGATAACACACACGACTTTCGCCTTTGTGGGACAAAGTTCATCAGGTCGCCGTCATTGCATGAAGTCCCTTTTCGATGAAGGATCCTGAAACAGAATCGTTGTTTCATCCCCTGTGGCAATGGACTCCGAAATCGGTGTTGGATCGCCTCCTCGCATGTTTAAAAACGACAGCGTATATTCGACTCGACGTTTACTTTGTAGAGCAAAATGAAGTCGCCTGAACCTGTATGCGCCTGTCAGGTCGAGAATTTATGATGCCTACCTCGTACAAGAAGGTTACCCCTACTATCGTCTTGCAGAATTTTATTTGTGTATCCTTTCTTGTCTTATTTTTTAACATTCTGTTGTGTTGCAGATATGTGTGAATTTATTTTCTTCTACGTCTTTGTTTCGATCATAAGATATACCGCAGCCTAAATACTTAAGGTTTTCCACCTGTTCTACTATAGTACCATTTATGACTATCCTTACTCCAATTCGATATTTTCTCGTGAAAGTTATAGTTTTGGTTTTATTTGTCAATTTTGTTTTCCATTCCTTTATAAAAATAATATAAATGATGTCGATAGACGACAGCCTTGACTAACTCTTTTGTTCATTGGTATTTCTCTATTATCGAAGTCTTAAACCCTATGTGGGTGTTTCAGTTGTATTCCCAGTGCTTTTCTATAATTTGTTGTAGAATGAATATTTCATCTGTGGTTGATCTGCGTGTTCTAAAGCCTATTTGTTGTTCTTGTGCTGGTTCTTTTGCTATGATTTTCAACGTGCTGTGTAATATTCTGGCGTAAATAGTCGTAACGGTTGTCGGGTTCCGCCGCGTCAATAGCTTTTTGTTGTACCCTCGAAAATGTAAACCGCAGTTGTTCACGAAACGTTAGGGACAAAAAATCTAGTGACACGGCCGAACCCGACAACCGTTACGACTATGACAAACGGCCGTGAAAGTCTGAGATACCATTCTGGCGTAAATTTTATAAACGATGTCTAATAAGCTGATTCCTCGGTAATTTTGAGGTTTGAAGTAGTGTCGTTGTTCAAAAAGGGCGATAATTTTTAACATCGTGACTACCTTCGCTTTTTTGCTATCATCTGGGAAAACACTATTTTTCCAGCATTTATTAAACACACGTAGAAATCTTAAGTGTCGTATTTCCAAAGTTCTGTATTGATGCCATCCAAATCTTTTACGTCGTACATACTTCTGGTATTGTCGTTTTCTCAGTATTTTCGTCGTGCCAGAGCTGTTCATAATGTTTCATCGTCTATGGCCCGTTTACAAGGTTACCGTAAACGTTAAGCATTGAGATTGCACCGCAAGGAAAATACTTCTTTATGAGCTATAATACGGATGCTTTCTCCTCAACTGTAAAATTCGGGATTCCATGATTCTCAAATAGTGTATTAGCTTTCTTCATGTATATATTATACATAATAGAAAATCCCGCCAAATTATTACGTAGGTTTAAGAACCATACATTAGTAGGAACCCCTATAAGTCTCTAAAAATTCTAAAAATTTTCTGGTGCTATTTGTCTTACCAACTTACTTCTGAAGCTTAACTAACTGATACTTTTAAGGTAGCGGTGCAATGCAATCTGGCACTTAAAGTTAAGCGTGGATTATATAAGCCGAAAGTTTAAGGGTAACCGGTGCAAACGGGCCTATGTCGTTTATTTATTGTTCGACTAGCAAACTCAGTTCATCTCCGATCGTTAGCCCAACAAGAAGATCTAGAAGAAGGTGGGTGAGACCTAGTTGAAACGAGACCAACATCACACGCGGCCAGAAACCCGGGGAATATTATTCCATTTGCAAAAGTGCAACCCGCTTAGACTTTTGCACGCTCCAGAAGTCATGGATATCACTCCAAGATTTCGCAACGTAAATTTTAGTAAAAATTTATTGGATAAAGACGCAACGTCCGACAAGTTTAACATCAAGGCGTTTTGCAATTACACCTCAAAGGCTTTTCGCAACATAGAACCGAGTATTACATCCCCCGAGAGTTTTGTAAATATTTGACAAACGCTTTAAGTTATGGAATCCCTAATATAAATTGATTCAAGTTCAGGTGATACCGAAAAGAAGCGTTATACCGATATGAACGCGTCGCGATATCGATCGTCTTAAGCTGACACGTTCACGTGCAGGTAAAAAGCGGAGCAAACGCCGTTCCTCGCGAATTATCGCGCCATCCACTTCCGAACTATTAATCTATCAGTCACCGGTTCGAAGTCATAACTTCGGAGAATTCCCTCTGTTTCTAAAATCACATTTGTCTGAGTTTCCCGAAGTTGCCAGATGTTATTCCCGTTGATAAATCGTTTTTGTTGACTTACACCAATCTAATTTAAGGCAAATCTCTTATTCCCTCGCCGCGCAAAATAGTAATAAAAACACGGGCTCATTACCTAGTTCCAGAAAGTACGGAATCGGTAATACTCTTCGCGGAATCGTGACTCGTTCCAGTTGAGATAGATTTAAGATGGCAAGTTTAAGTTCCGCTTTGTTTTGTTTTCTTGCTTGAGGAATTCCAATGTCGTTTCGGCTACAAAAGTACTTTAAATTGTGGATGGTTCTTTACTCGTTTAATAAGCGTAATATTAATTTAAGCATGCGGAAATACACATGATATCCCAGTGTCAGATGAAAATAGGACATAATGATAGTGAAGGTAGCCTATTACAGTGTTTTAAA
This sequence comes from Trypoxylus dichotomus, assembly GCA_023509865.1. Lineage (NCBI taxonomy): Eukaryota > Metazoa > Arthropoda > Insecta > Coleoptera > Scarabaeidae > Trypoxylus > Trypoxylus dichotomus. The sequence goes on from CM042081.1 coordinate 47,493,459, forward strand.
GTGCTTCTGGTAAATCTAATGTAAAGTTGGTGGGAGGGATACAAACTTATTCAATTTTGCAGAAGTTTAGACAGTTAAGACGTTTAATTTAAACTAACATTAATATTGATATTAATATGAACCTACCGTTGGTGTTAGTAATGGTAAAATTACGATTTTCTTACATTTAACCGACCTTTTTAAATTCCTGAAAAATTATTAGTTGCGGTGGGATTCGAACCAATGACCTGCGTCACCGGCGCATTGTGCTACTGTGGTGCTCTACTGCACATCACGAGACTGAATGTCAGGAATTTAAAAACATTGGTCAAATGCAAGGGAATCGTAATTTTCTCATTACTAATGCTAGCTTTAGTTTCATATCAATATTACCTTAATTGGTAAAAACTTGGATGTAATAATATTTTGTCTGCTGTGATGTTGCGATATATCTACAGACATCGCCGATATCTAGGTATCAAAGGCGATTTGAACTTATATTCAGTATCGTGCTGCGATTGGTAGCACAATGCGTCGGTAACACAGAGGTCACGGGTTCAAGTCCTACCGTGACTAATATCTTTTCAGGAATTTCCTGATGACAGCAATTTGTAATATTTGAAGAGTCCAAGATGCTAAAGCTACTCGCCTTTCCAACGCACCATATAGTGAACTGAATAATCACATTCGTCCTCTACCAAAGTTAATTGTTCTTATACTGCTGCTGCTTATAGAAGAGTAACAGATCATAGAATGTCATCCAGATATCCCTGACAAGTGAGAACTCTATTTTCTGTAATATCCGACTTCTAATGGTTATCACATACTACTACAGAACCACTCTCATTGGGGCCTTCTTCAGACAAATTGTGGATTATTAGGAGAGTGGGACCCACGGTAAATTAAAATACGTCTATTACACCCCCCAATATAATATATTTTTTGTCGTAGTGCCTGTAAAATACGAACTAATTTAGGGTATTTCTACCACCGTGCAATTTATTTCTCATACGTATAAATTCACCGTTGAATAATTAGTAGAACAGATGCTTTCTAACTTTCACGCTCTCGGATGTAACATGAGCATCGAGATCCATACCTCCACAGCAACTTAGATCGTTTTCCAGAGAACGGTTAGCTTAATTTATAGCTTCCCTTATGAATGCATGTTTAAGTGTGAACTGTAATTGCGTAAAGCAACACGCCTATTATAACGTATTTAACGAACTGCGAAGGCAATTAACATATTGTAATCATACGTATTTATGCGATCGTTAAAAATGCCATCATTGACGAGAAGAGTAAAATCATTTCTGCGCTACAGCGTTGTTAAATTGAAACATCAAATATTTAGGAAGGCAATAAGGGCAGTAGTATGTTTGTTCATTCGTCTTCGTTATCTGCAAACGGAAGTTAGTGGAATTTCTCGTTGGTACCGCAACCGGTTAAAAAATTGATTGGTTTAAATGTAGATGTTTTAAACGAAACACGTTACAGATTGCTGTTTTTGTAAACGGAAGACATTGGAAGGTTTTTTTTAGATTTTGTATTACGACTTTGAACCAAACAAGTGTCACAAATTCTCGTATAATTGAAGTAGGATTGCAATATTATACAAATCATTGTGCAACTTAACAAATGCTACTTTAAAACGAGAAAAGAAAGGAGAGAAATTCCAACAAAACAATTTGGAAAATTCTACAAGATTTAAATGGGATATTACAGGAACTGTGTCAGGATGTCTCAGACGTCAATGACATCAAAATCTATCTTGTAAATGGTGTATCGAATTTCGATAATCCAAAATTCTATTGTTATCATTATTATGACGTGCGGATTTTTGTAAGAGGATTAGAAACATTGAATAAATGACTATACAGCAGTTTGAAAAATTATTCAATCAATCGCTAAATAGTCCTCAAATAGAAATGACGTATGTGAAGATCGTACGACTCCCCTAGTGAAAATGAACAAACAATCGAGTAAAATAGAAGATCCGATTGATGATCTGTGTTCTATTTGGACCCAGCACGAGATCAATTTTAAATTACTCCCAATCGTCAATTAAGTGTTTTTAAAAGATCACCCCCTGAAAGTGAAGATATTCATATCAAAATCAGGTCAAGTCGTTTTCGTTTTCAACACTGCAGTTTTCAAACCATTTTGACTTAATAGATTCCTCTAGACTATTCGAAGCAACTAAACATATCGTATCTTCAAAATACAGTACGTTGAAGTATGAAATAGAAATGATATTTCGTTACAATAACAAAATATTGAGTTCTTGTAAGTGCAAAACATAAACTAATTTTCTAAATCCATAGTATTTTAATTCAAAGAGGACCTCGACAAAGATTATCTTTTATAAACAATCTAGGAGGCATGTGCTGTAAATAATGTATCATTTGCATATATTAAGGAAGTAAAATTGATTATATGTTTCAGAAGTGCAAAGTATTATGAAAGAAAATGCAGAATAAATTATAATATACCCACCTGAAACATGAGATAGATAAAGGTACTTGTTTGTAGGTGCAGTTTTACACAAGGAAATTGTATATATTAGAATTCATGATATAATAATAATACTGTAATGCCCAACAAATAAAATAAATATTTAGCTACAAGGTATAAAATAATGAATGTAGATATATAGAACTAGTCAGCTGGTAGTAAATCAATGATCAAATTAGAATATACTTATAACTAGAGACCGTATTATAGATGTATTACACTGATTAAAGTTAATTAGCGTTAATTAACTTTAATCGGTGTAAGATATCTACAAATAGACGTAAAATATAATAAATAAATAAAATACAATATATGCGTATGCAATATATCCGGTCTCTCCTTATAACTAACTTACAATATACTATGACTACCTACATCTAAACCCAAATTGTTTTAAAGTAACTGATAAAATTTTCACCAGTGGTTAAAAGAGAAAAGAATACAGAAGAATGAAGAAAGAATTTCTACTATACATGATGTATCTACGGTTTATATAGATATATATATATATATAGATAGTAAGTCGCAGATATGTATGTACATCTAACTCACTAGCATCCATAGAGTTGAAGCCACTACACGTCCTATACATTAGGCACTTGATGACAATGATAAAATTGCAATTTCTTAGCGTTTAAACAAAATTTTTAAACTCTGAGAAAATATTAGTCACTGTAGGACTTGAACTCACGACCTCTGTCTTACAGGCTCATTGTGCTACACCATGAGAGCTCAAATTGCCTTTAATACCTGGATGTCGCAAGCGATTCGAACTGACATTCAGTCTCGTGGTGCAGAATGGTAGCATAATGCACCTGTAACACAGAGGTCGTGGGTTCGAATCCTACCGTGAAGAATTTGAAAACGTTGGTTAAGAAAATGGTAATTTTATCATATATTAGTATATTATTAATATTTTTGGTTTTTCTGTATCCTAAACGTGAAACAACGAAATTGATTTAACTCGACAATTCGGGGACATGAAGACCAATATTAAATGAGAATTTTCTACGTATTTTTAGGGAGCCAATATTAAATTTCTCTAGAAGGGTATTGTGTAAGACATGGGCTGAAAAGTCCCGGGCCTAACAAAGAAAACACGTTTTTTTTGGTTTAAAATCAGCTTTATTCATCAACGTAATCTCCATCAAGAGCAACGCAATCATTTCAGCGCCGTTCTAACGTTTCAATACCACTTTTGTAGAACGATGTATCTTTTGCCTCAAAATAGGCCTCAGCTTCAGCGATAACCTCTTTATTCGTGCGAAATTTCTTACCGGTGAGCATTTTTTTTGAGGTCTGCGAACAGCCAGTAGTCGCTGGGAGCCAAATCTGGCGAATACGGTAGATGTGGGAGCAATTCGAAGTTCAACTCATGTAGTTTTGCCATTGTTTTGATTGACTTGTGACACGGTGCGTTGTCTTGATGAAACAACATTTTCTTCTTTGCCGTATGCGGTCGTTTCTTTGCAATTTCGGCCTTCAAACGCTCCAATAACGCTATATAATATTCACAGTTGATGGTATTTCCTTTCCCAAGATAGTCGATGAATATTACACCACGCACATCCCAAAATACCGAGGCCATAACCTTTCCAGCCGATTGTTGTGCTTTCGGGCGCTTTGGACGAGGTTCACCAGTTGGTGTCCACTCAGATGACGATCGTTTTGATTCCGGAGTAAAGTGATGGATCCATGTTTCATCCATTGTCACATATCGACGCAAAAATTCTGGCTTGTTACGTTTAAACATGGCCAAACACTGCTCAGAATCATCAACACCTTCTTGTTTTTGCTCAACAGTGAGCAAACGCTGCACCCACTTTGAACAGAGCTTTCTCATAGTCAAATGCTCATGCAATATAAAGCCAATACGTTCTTTTGATAACTTTACGATGTCAGCTAACTCACACAACTTCACTTTTCGATCGTACAAAACGATTTTGTGGATTTTTTTGTTGTTTTCTGGTGTTACCGAATCATTTGGACGTCCACTGCGTTCTGCATCATCGGTGTATCTACGACCACGTTTGAAGTCAGCAAACCAACGTTTTATTGTTGTTTCTGATGGAGCGGAGTCCCCATAACACTTTTCAAGCATTGCCTCGCTTGAACGGTATTTTTTCCCTTCAAGAAGCAGTGTAAAATTAAAACACGAAATTGTTTTTGATCCATTGTTTTGAAAATAAGAAAAGTAGCGTGACTCTTAGTACAATAACTTACAAACTAATGAATAGAATATCATGAAATTTTAACAGCTGTCTTTTGAAGGTTAGTACTAACTGAGAGAAAGGTGACTGCAATAAAACCAGCGTCATCTATGTGTTAGGCCCGGGACTTTTCAGCCCATGTGTTATATTTTTTTAAATATAAGAGCCTTAACATCTTGTTTAAATCTGTTCCAGAAGATGTAGGTATCTGATTATCTGATAGCTGAACATGAAAGCTTTAACTAAAGTTATTACATCATGATACGGTAGAACTAGGTCAGACATTTTGTTAGTACTAATTAAATTGTTGGAATTACGAAGTACACAATTGAGAAGATCGCTGTGGAAACTTTGTTCATTCCTAAGAGATAATAAAGCAAATATCGCACGTTGCAAGTGCACACAACGTTTGTGCAAAGTATACGTGAGTTATAAAAGCGCCAGCTGCAAACAAACTCAAGTAATAACTCAGTTAAGTTAAATTTAATACGTAAAATTGTTGATGTGTTAAATTCTTACTATTTCTTACTATAAGAAACAAATGGAACCGAAGACAATTATTAAAGTTTAAAAAATAGCAACGCGTACGTTAATTATTTTCGAAATAAGATTTTAAATCGATAGGATATTCATCCGACTAAAAAGGTCTCTTTTATAAATCGAACATTTACGTCGTTTCATTCGTTTATATCCCTAGATAAAAACAAGCGAGTGATAATAATAAAGATGTATTCAGGCGTGTTCCGAAAGGTTAGCGCCACAGAAGGAAACGATGTCTTACTATGCATAATAGCTTTTGAAATCTACCGTAGAGCCAAACGAAAATGAGGATCAACATAATTGCATTGTAGGCGAAAAGGACAACGGAAAAGATGAATTCGGTACGTCGACGTTCCGGAAAAAGGTATGGGATTACCGAAAAGGGAATCAACTGGCGAATTTCCGGCGAACCTTTTATCGATGTCGGTATTTTCGAAGATTCGCCGGGAACAAATTCTGGTTGGATTGTTAACATCGGATGCGAATAAAGGCGGTGCATTTACAAACGGATAATCAAAGACATCCAGCATGTAGAGTAATGAAGTTTTTGAATTTTAATTTCAGATACGTATTATAATGTTACTAATATAGCGAAGGGATAACAGATTTTGAGAAGTCATGATAATACTTGTAATATAAAAAATAAAATTCACTCTGTATCTCACAAAGTATTTATTAAGGTAAATGTACGCGTCGTATGCCGAGCATATGTTATATCATCAGTAGGTGCAGCAAGAGACTGTCCTTACAAACTTAAGGAGACATTTTATGTATGCCTCTGACTTTGTCAACAAAACTACTAACATGAAGAAATTAATAGTTTAAAGCAGTTAAGCAATTAGGTTGTAGAAACTTAGGTGATAATGCAGAGATTGAGAATGCCAGTTGTTTCTTAAAACAATATGCTTAGGCTCCTACAGTCAAGTTTATTCTGTTGAGGGTATAAACTTTAATAACTTATTGTTTCTATTGCTAATTGATTCAAATATATTTAAGCTGTTTCTACTGATTTTTCTTAATAATTCTACGTTTTGGATATCAAACCGATATTCTGTATATACGTAATGTAGAACAGTGATAGATGTTCCTTACATCAAACCTTTCGGACTTCTTTGGTTTGTCCTATACGGGATTTTGAGCATGGGCTGTATTTTATTCTATATATCTCTGGTCTTTGTAGATTTTGGCTTCTGTTTTATGTTTTGTGTTGTATTTTAAACGGGTTCTTGAAATTACCTTATATTTTCTACAAAGGATTTGTAATGTTGTTTTGCCAAATTTTATTAGAAGCGACTGCACTTTTTCATAATTTTCTTAAGAACTTCTTGGACTAGAATACTGGACCATAGTAACTTCTTCTTCTAGAGTTTATTTTTAATTTTTATAACCATCGTTTGGGGGAACAAGCAACCCAGACCTTAAATTCCTTGCTATGGTCTAAACGATTAAAACTGGAACCAAAGATAAAAATATACCGAGCCGTCGTGAAGCCCATTCTAACACAACGGTAGAGAGAGCTGGCAGATGACAAAGAGCAAGAAAAAGAATGCAGACACCAACGAAATGGGCTTCTCTAGAAGAGAGAAAATTGGAATATGTAAGAAACGAAAAGATATGGTGATGAACAGGAAGAGGTATTGCTAGTGCGGATCGAATCGAAACAGGACAGTTTATATGGTATGGACATGTACAAAGAATGAGTGAAGACAGATGACCAAAGAAGGCATTAAAATATACACCGCAAAATAGAAGGGGAAGAGAAAGGCTAGAGATATCATGGAAGGATGGGATCTAGAAGGCCATTATAGACAGAGCAATAAAAGAAGAAGTTTGAAAAAAAATAGAGTTGAGTGGACATCGAAATGCGACAAAAGCCGTAGGATCCTCGCTATAATAATAATAGTAATAATAATCATTTTTTTATCGAAAACATTTTTGCGCCACATCTTTGAAAAACATACTGTAAGTTCTGTCTCAAAATTTTCTTTAGAAACTGAGGTTGCTAAGAGTATGTTGATTAGAAAATAAGATGAGGTTCCTTTATATTTATGGGACGTATGATTCTTTCTTGCTAAAAATACTAAAATATAAGAGGATACAACTGAACTAAAGTAACAAAAGAATTAATCAGAATAGCAGCTTCGTGATACTAGAGAAGCAAGGATAAAACGAATACCAGAATAAAGAATAAAGAGATATGCTAATTCAGTACGATTTCATGGCAGAATTTCACACAGATACTATCTAGTCCGATAAACAGACAAATATACTACTGTGTCCGTTGTCGTCTATACATTTATTGAGTCTTGTGTTACGATTCTGGCGGGAGTCATTCTGTTAAAGGTTGTCGAATCGCATGTATAGTTTTCTTTAATAAGTACAAATTCTCGATTTTCTATCATCGTCCGTCGAGGCTACTGTGTCCGTTGTCGTCTATACATATTTTTGGTCTTCGGTTAAGTTTGTGTCGGAAATCATTTTGGTGAGATTGTCGGCGCGCATGTATAGACATCTTCTACAAATACGATCACTTCGCTTCTTGTTGACGGTCGTTGCGGCCGCAGCGCCCGTTGTCTTTTGTACGTTTGTTCGGTCCTTTGTCGTATCGGGAATTTTTTCATTTAGTTGTTCGTCGTAGCGGACGAGTTTCACGGACCATTTTTCTTATGTAATGTCGGCATCATCGCTCCGTTTTACTTGTCGGTGCGCATTTCGCACATTTGGTGGCTACTGGCTTTTTCCCTTCTTTGGAGCGCAGTAGCAGAGAGCTAAAGATTGCACATAGCGTATTATTTCGAACGAGAACGCCTGGGTAGCTGTGACATTACTTTTGTTTTGATATCGGCTATTATCGCTACTGTCGCCCTCGACCAGGCGTTCAACCTCTAAGAGATAGGGTGGGTTCCCCTATAAATGTGAAAATAACGAACGTATTTGGTTCAAGTACAAATACATGCCAATGATACAGCGCCAAGTCCCTTAGGCAAATTTAAAACAAGGAAAATGTATTAGGCTCCAAGAAAGGGACATATAAATAAGCATAGCACCGAGGCGCGCTTATAAATTTAAGAAATAAATAGGGTTGGCTCCCCTATAAAAAGGTAGTGGTGCATGCAAACAGATAGAGGCATTAGTACATGCCTCTAACAAAGCTTCTGCGGAAGCATATAAGAAACATACATATACACATGCTAATGCACATTACATGTATAAGAGAGCTCGAATAACTGCAATTATTGCAAATATATATATATATATCTTACGTACATCGTAACTGTACATAAGCAAGAGTGGAAACCGTGTACACATTTTATTTTTTAAATATATTTTTTTGCGCATGCGCATTGAGTTTCACTGTACAACCTTTCATCTAGTAAATAAGCGAACATACTCTACAAGTAAGTATTGGTCAAGTAATTCAGGAATTTACGAGCAGGCTACAGCGGCGCTGTTCTTCAAACCAGGAGAACGTAACAGGTACTAAGCGTAACAATACCAAAACGCAGACAGTTGACCGTGGAACAACATAGCAATATTTGTACTCTTCGCGACGAAGGATATACTGAGAGAGAAATTCTTCTACGGTTAAGGCATTCACCGAAAGGTGTGCATTGCACATTGGCTCTGAGAAGAGAGACAGGACAAAATCTTGATAGAAGACGAAGTGGGCTGCCACAGATGACTCCTGGAGCTGAAGATAGATTTATAGTAATGATTTCGAAACGAGATCGATGTCTAACAGCACCGGATATCGCAACGCGCGTTAATACGCAATGACGCGATTAGTTTTCTAAACATTATAGATTTTATCAGTTGTATTAGGAGGTAATACTGTACAGAATAGGTGACTGAAAGTATGGTTGTAAGTTAATTTAAGGGCGGGATGAAATTTGCTAGAGAGGATTTACGAGCAGGCTACAGCGGCGCTGTTCTTCAAACCAGGAGAACGTAACAAACATCGTTGATAAGCTTTATCCTAATTATTTTGTTTTGTTTGTTGATTGTTAGAATAAAATAATTTCATACAAATCCAATAGTATTAAAGGCCAAGTAAACCGACATTATATAACACTGATACGAGTTATACAACATTGATGCCGTAAAACTGAAACCAACAGGAAAAGGCAACAATTAATTCTTTTACGCGCGCAATTAGGAACTTTCACAACGTATTTTAATTTAGTCAATCAGCCGTTGCGTCGTAGCCGTTTCCCTTTACGAAAGAAAAACTTATAAGTGGAAGGTAATTTTTTCCAATTCTCAATTAATATTTAATTATATGCAGCGAAAACTGAAACGGTCTTCAATTAATTTCAGAACGTTGGTCTTCCGGGATGGAAAATTAGAGAACTTTACGAGCAGTAGAAGCACCGGGAGTCAAATTAACCTGTTCAAACTTTGAAACGGTTAGATTTATTTTGGGAAAACTATGAGAAACGTTGATGTTTTATATACCGAACCGAACGGACGATTTAATTTAAAGCATGGACGGCCGTAAAACGTGTATAATTGATGACGATGAACTTGTTTTCAAAGTACACTCCCGTTGCGGTATCGATTAGCAATTGTCGGATGTAAAATTTAACACTGTGTAATTACTGAGAGAAACCGAACTTTTTCACTTTCTTACGTGAATTATTTCCGGCTTCAATAATGTAAACGCGATAAACTTTATTTACAAAAATCGTATGTTACGTTAACTGCAACATTAATTTTTGATGAATCGTTCGAATTTCATCAATAAAATAAAGTTATTTAAGACGCTATGAAAACTACAGGTGCCCATAAATGTTAAAGGCTTTTGTTGCAACAACTTTTACGCATTTATGGTGTATATCCTTTGTTCTACATCCGTTAAATTAACAATTTGCTAGTATTTTTATACGAGTTTTTGTAATTTCAGCAAAAGAATACCACTACATCATCAAACTTGAACAGTGTAGCACTGACATACTAAAACACTAAAGTATCTTACTAATCACAACACTTTACTAAAATTTGGACGTATAATTCACAGGTATAGCAGTAAACTCCGCTCACACAAATTTATTAATTATGCGGAACGCAGCGTTTCGAGAGCACGTGGGCTCTCATTGTCAACCGTGTTACCGACTGAAAGTAAAAACTGTATCACACATGCAAATTATTTTCTACGCAGGCTCTAAAATTTCTAAAACATATGACTATTTACAATCTACTCGGTGGTCTAATGCCTATTTTCGGGAAAGGATGGACCGAAAGCGAACCGTATCTTTAACAGGGCCTATGGTAATAAATCCATCAAACTCGAGTGTGCAATTGGGGGTGGTTCTCTGTTCAATAAGTTTCCGTTCTTTTTCATACATATCGTTTCGTACGCGTCTAATTCTCTATACGAGTTTACGTTTTTAAGTAGTGTCAGATTTTTTAAATCAATCTTATGTCCGGATTTTACCATATGCTCTGCTACGCTTGATAGTTCAGGTTTGTCGAAACGATAATGTCTAATATGTTCTTTGAACCTCGTTTCGATACTCCTTTTTGTTTGTCCAATATAAACTTTCTCACTATCATTGCATGCGATTTGGTATGTTCGAGACCTTTTTATCATCTCCGGTTTATCTTTGGGATTCTCTAAGAGATTCTTTAAGTTGTTTTTTGATACAAAAGACACGTTCATATTTAGTTGGCGGAAAATTTTACTTAACCCTTTTACTGTTGGGTGAAAAGGAAGTTATAAATTTATTATTACCGGTGTTTGTTGATGCCAAGGTCGTGGAATTTCTGATGTGTTGTTTGTATTGGACCTTCCTTAAAATACGGTCGACATCCGTAGAAGAGAAACCATTGTACTTCGCTACATCTATGATATACTTTAATTCTTTCTCGTACCTGCTCTTGTTTAGCGGAAATCTGACGAGTCTATTGACCAGAAAACTAATTGCGGACATTTTTTGTTGTTCGCAATAGTGCGAAACAACCGTGATGAATCTGTTGGAATTAGTTTCACACAGTCCTTGGAATCGTCATTTCACACTATTTATACCCTATAGGGGGGGATTTAGAGGTTCCATCAACATCAAAATATGTTTGCATTTGTAAATTTCCATGCCTTCATAACAATTTATATAAACACTGCTGTTTACATTTCTAATTAGTTTAATATTAATATATTATTATATAATTTAATACAAAAGCTCTTTACACCTAATTTTAATAGATCTTTTTGTCTACCCAATATACAGCTGTGACCATATGTATTCGCCACCCTTTTTTGTTTTTTATTCCGACGAATATATAAGAAATAAAAGAAAATTGATCGATGAAAATGTTTCATTGTGAGTGTATACAGATATATACAGATATTCCTTAATATTTGGTAGCTCCTCCCTGGGCTTTTATCACCGCACGAATTCGTCGGGGCATACTGGATACTAAGTAGCACTGTTCGGGGATGATTTTATTCCACTCTTCGAATGTTTTTATTTTTAAGCATTGCTTTGTGGTAGATGAGTATTTAGCTACATTTCGCTTTAAAATGTACCATAAATGCTCAATTGGCGATAAGTCCGGGTATTTTTCCGGCCATTCCAGGACCCGCATGTTATTTTCCTTGAACCAGCGCATTACTTCGCGAGATTTATGGCACGGTGCATTATCTTGTTGGAAGTAATACTCTGGCTCATCATTATCGAATAATTTTAACGCACACGGTTCCAGAACTTCTTCCAACATGTCGATGTACGTCCGACTGTTCATTCGGCCCTCGCAGACGAACAGTTCTCCGACGCCTGTTGCACTCATGGAACCCCAAACCATGATGCCACCACCTCCAAACTTGACAGTCGGGATGATACAGTCTGGTATTGAAGAAAAGCTCACTGGAAAGCTGTTTAGACCCTTTTTTCCGGTCTCGCAAGGACATCCGCTCTAATACTCGCTCATCTCTACTAGTTGTCTTCCTTTTTCGACCAGTTTTCGGTTTGTTTGTCAATGATCCAGTCTCTTTGGATCGTTTTATCGTCATTATAACTGTCGATCGCGCACATTTCACTTATCGAGCAATAGCAGACACCGACAACACTTGCTTTTCTAACACCACAATTTGTCCTCGCTCTACCTCCGTTAATTCGCGTTTTCGGCATTACTTTTTACTGTATACTATCGTATTACACAGACAAAATCACAGACACAATATCTTCACTCTAACTAGCTCAACCTTACTCTTACAACTTTTAAGAAAGACTGAAGAAATATTCAGAAATTACAATTTTACGTCTATTTTCTAATTTGCTCAGAATGGCCTACAATAAACCATTAAACCCTCATTACCAGGTACCTAATTAAGTCCGTCATCGACCCTGCTTCTTAGAAATACAATAATATTCGTGTAACACGTTCAAAACGAGAGTGGCGAATACATATGGCCACAGCTGTATATTTGATCACAATCTTTACATGATGTTTTATAAATTCCTGATTTTTTCATGTTATCTACTTGGCCCTTGGAATTTCCTAAAAGCCTTTGAGGTTGTTGTTTATCGAAAGAGCGATTGTGCCATTAACTTTAAGAAAGATTTAATTTTGAAGACCTCTCGTGTAGCATGGATAAAATGACATAGATGTCATGTCTTAATAGTTTGAAATAAATAGTTAGAATTGAAGATGTAATATAAAGCGTAGAAGTACATTAAAGTCAGTTATGAAACGGGTAAATAACGAATCATAAGTGAGGAAATATATGAAACAGATATTAGTAGGCTTTTCCATGTCTGTACATGTCTGTACGCAGCGTTTCGAGAGTCCACGTGCTCTCGAAACGCTGCGGTCCGAATAATTAGTAAATTTGTGTGGATTGGAGTCTACTGCTATACCTGTGACTTAAACAACCACACAGTCCTTGATATCGTTAATTCCGTTTCATTGGTAAATTTAATGGATGGAAATTTTGAATTTAGCTGTTCCAAAAATCCGGTTACTGAGCACTCTTTCGTATCAAAGGTGCAAAAAGTGTCATCATTCGTATCGCATGTGAAACTCAAATTTTACAAAATAAGCAACGAAATGCACATAAGGAATACATCATTGCTAAAAGACTAAAGAGGCAGAGAAATGTTCTAATAGAATAACACGTTTTGAAATAAGTGACTAAGCTACTACTTTTTTTTTTAATGAACGCCTTTGATATTTTATCGGAGTTCAGAAGAGCAACGGTTCCCAATCCAGGCTATCGCAATCTTGTATAAAAAAGGTCGCAGTTGGCTAGAAAAAATTTAACGGTAATATATATACAAACACAGTTATTTATTCACTAATAAGGCTCAATTCAAATATTACTCATTTGACATTGAACTGTAGCTTATTAAGGTGCCTGAATAAGTATTAATTAATAAATTAATGCGACGGCTGGGTTTGTTTTTCTATTAATGGGTCGATATTGGAAATACACAGAGGTATATTCCTTTTAAGTGATAGCAAAGGAGTTCTGTATTTGGTTTTCAATGTCAACATGGCTGGAAAACCTTTTTCACATACAGAAGAAATAGTGGATGGCTTCTGCATTCGTTTCCCTTTCCAAAATTTATCCAAATCTCGAGGCGAAAATGAAATTAGACAGGGAGTGTACTTTCTACAGATTTATATAAATGTTTAAATTAATAATTTTCTCTTGACAAGCACGCAACTTTTACGGCAAAATATCTGATAAATGGTAATGTAATAAAAGAACGTATACACTATCAATCATATATATTTAATTTCATTTAAATTACACTTTAGCAAAATCCATTTATCCCATTCAAATCGTACGGAATGTACTGCACTTTTTCTCCGTCCATTTTACACATTTTAATCGCGTGTGCCGCAACTGGAGCAACGTAATTTGCAATTCGTATTTCTATGTACCGTACATTACAGCTGGTTGTTCGGTAATAATTTCACGACTTATGACATTTCAGGAATGCAAAATACGAAATTACATTAAAATTAGGGACGTGTTTAATGCATAAAATTAAACTACGCACCGTATTTGAAAGGCAACGTATTAAAGAAGGTAAAATAAAAAACAAACACGCCGCTCGATTTCAAAGTTGTACTAAAACGGGACTTATTAATGTTTGATTTTAACGACTTTATTACGTTTTGCCTTCTAGCGCGACGTTTCCCGGATTAATTTAATGTTGCCGACTTAATTGGGGGTATATTAATTCGTAATTAAGACCAACACTAACCGAAAGTATTAAATATGTTGCTTATTAGGTTTGGGTACCTCGTCAAACTTTGTATTTCTACCTTAATACTTCAGTATGTAAATTTTACGATCAAAAATGCAGACGTTGGTTTTATTATGTAAACTGTTACACCAACTACACTAGAGTGGCAGAATAAAATAGACACCAGGTAAAGCGGTATAATTATGTAAACAGCTAAATTCTAAGAAAGAATTAAGAACTTTCTCTTATCATTTGGGGTAGGGGTAGATGTATCGGAAGGAATTCGTCATAGTTTAGTATCGTTACAACTATGCCTCGCTTACAAGGTTCGGGTGATATTAGGGACTTCACCCGGGGTGTCGCATCGTTGGCCAGAGTGAACGCGGCGCTTCGCAATGTGAAATAAGTAAATTTTTAAATATTCCGTTGTTCACAGTTAACCGTGCGATTACACAATTTAAACGCAAGGAAAAAACAGCAGTGGAGCCGAGACCAGGTCGTGCCGGACCTTCTGAGAGAAGTAAAGGGGTGCTAAGAGAACCGCGAAAAAGTACAGCTGAGCTTGCGGCAACTTCACAGAACAGTCAGCGCACCGTTCTGCGATACCTCCACAGTGTGGAGATGTATAAAAGGGTGGCAAAGAAAAAACCTTTCCTTACGGCGTTTCAAAAACGGCGCCGAACGGCTTGGGCAATCGAACTGCGAACGAAGCCCGAAGAGTTTTGGCGGTCTGTCATTTTTTCAGACGAAAGCAGATACTGCCAATTCAGTGATAGTGGTCGTACGTGGGTAGGAGACGTTCGTCGCAGCAACTGGACGACAAATTTGTGCATAAGACGGTGAAATACGGCGGTGTGAACATCATGGTGTGGGGCGCGATATGGTATGGTGGAAGATCGCTATTAGTAATCTGCGACGGAAATATAAATGCGGCAAAATATATCCAAATATTAACAGAAGAACTACTACCGATATTCGACAACGCCATTTTATCTAAAGAAGACGCCACTTTTATGGAGGATGGACGACCCTGCCATGAAGCAAGAACAACAACCACATGGAAAGAGGAAGAGGGAATTCGGATTTTACCATGGCCAGGCCAATCACCAGACATGAATCCGGTAGAGAATCTTTGGCATATAATCCAGTCAAATATGGCGAAACGACCCTGAAAACCCAGCAATAAGGAAGAACTCGTGGCAGCTGTTACAGAAGAGTGGTTAAATATTCCAGAAGACACCATTAATCATTTAATAGATTCTATGCCGACTCGTAGCACTTCACGCAAGTAAAGGTGGATAGACAAAATATTAGTCTAATTTAAAAATTTTAAAATATTTTGTATATATAACGAGAATAGTATCTTTTTCTTTTAATTAGTAGGTGTCTATTTTATTCTGTCACACTAGTGTAGAAAGTAAGATAAGGGATGGGTGCTGAAGTCATAATATTCAATCATCTGTTGCTTCTAAAACTATTGAAATATTACATCTGCTGGTAAAGTAAAATAAAATAAAAAAAAGTTGATTTCTGATGCCACGATATTAAGTTGACCGCAATGTCATTATTATAAATTCTTTGTGTAAAAATAAAGCTGATGGTAGTTGATCTTTTCGCCCCTAATATAAGAAAATATTGAAAGCAGTCACGCACAACCTGTATTATGTTCGAGCTCCATCAAACTACCTCAAAATTCAAAAGGATCTCATTTTTTTACTTTCTCTATCGCGCTGTTACCATTATTTCTAACGATCTTAATTTTACATATTTAAGTAATATCTCATATTTTCTTTTCATCATTTATTACTGTATAATAAAAACGACTAGTAAAAGAATATATAAAAGCTTCGTTTTAACTTGGAAAGAACCGACTGAAAATTGATATTGTTGTAATTGTCGGAAGGTATATATATATATTTGTAATAAAACGCTGTCACTTCAAGTTATTGTAATAATATACTTCCTGTTGGCGTGAACAGAGAAACGTCGTGTCTGTGTATTGTTTGCTTCCTTGTGGCAATGATTATTAGCCGATATCAGTCGATTAACAGTTTTTGTTTAATGACGACATCATTCACACTTTAGCTGATTCACACTTATTACTTTTTTATATCGGAATAATCCCCTCCTAGCGAGGAAGACGCCTTTGTCGAAGGAACGAGCGGTATTTGTCAAAGAAGGCATGGGAACATAGAGAGGCATCATAAAACCACTCATAAAAACTGGGAATACGTTTTCCCACAAAAGAGTGAATTAAGAAAACGAAAGGTGCGTGATTTGATAACTAGTTTGCAAAAAGAACAAAGCATATTCATAAAACCTCCCAAACAATAAAAAACTGCAACGATGGCATCGTTTGAAATTTCTTATACATTAGCGAAATACAAGAAACTCTATTACGACGGAATGGTTGTGAAGAAAGCATTTTCTGAAGCGGGCGAGGTCTTATTTGGAAATTATAAAAATAACTTATGTCTGCCATGCTTCTGAAATGAAAATCAATAATTCGAAATATCGGAACCAGCTAACTGACGAACATATGTCATCAGCTTGCGATTAGCACTTTGTAATTAATACCATCTTACGAAAAATACGATGAAGACATGCAGTGCCATGCACCGACATCCGGAGATTTGTAATTCTTTAGCTCAGTAACGACAACAAAATTGTAAAAACAAATAAAGACTCATTTTTGGATAGCGATTTTTTCATTAACCTTTTTAGAGCAGTGACCCACACCTATGATTTACCTTCGTCATGATACACCCTGTATTACCTACACTAGAATCCTGTACCACCACACTTGCAGCATCTTCAGATTCGACCGCCTATAGTCTAACAATTTCGAGGTAGATCACCAGGAATTCAAGTCTGAGCAACCCTGTTCTACACGATGTGGCGAAGCTTTGGTAAGCGGAAACACTAACACAGGAATTAATAAGGAATTATAATCTATTTCGGAGTTATAGGAAGTGTCAGGTGTGTGTTATAAAAATCTGATTAGACTACACAGCTATTGTTTGAAATCTTGTACTATATACCGAATCCCTACTCCGTTTTAGGACTGTTGTATCCTCTTAGATCATCCCTGGATACGAAAGCTAAAGTAATATTGCGTGATACGTTGGCCCTTTCTCAATTTGGCTACTGTATTCCCCTAACGCCTACTTATCCTGACGTTATTATTAGACAACGTACTTGAAGAATTTAAACCTAAAGTTTATTTACTGTCTACCCGGGTGTGGTCACATTTCCTTCGAACCTTCTAATTTGTTGGTTGAGTATGGAACAACGCTTTCAATAAGCGGTTGCTGTTTCTTATCATAAGATTTTGCTTTGTACCGTACTGTTTTTCACAACTTTAATACTCAGAACAAGAGGAATATAATACGGATCTGTGTAATGCATTAATTTCGTCTAACATATCATTAGCAAGGTTAAACAATGTTAATTTGAAATCATTTTTGCAAATATATTACAAACATAATATACCTGATCGTACGTACCTGCACCTTACGAAAAAATTATGTCACATCTTGTTACCACCAAACAATGGCAGAACTTCAACAATTGGTAGGGAATAATTTTATTTATATCATGGTAGATGAAAGTATGGATAAGTGTGGCCGTTGCATTGCCCATTTGTTAATAGGAATTCTTCATGAAGATATTGTAGGTAAATCATATTTAATTTATTGTAAAGAACTTCAAAAAACAAATAATGTGACAATTGCCCAATTCGTTCAAGAAGGTTTATCAAATTTCTTTTTACCTGGAAGTATACGCTGTGAAAAAATTTTACTAATGTTGTCCGACGCTGCACCATACATGATAAAAGCCGCGCAAAATTTAAAAATTTTTTATAGTAACATTATTCATACCACTTGTTTAGCTTATGGGTTCAATTGTGTAGCCGAAGACATTAGGCATCAATTTCCTTTGATAGGCGGACGATCTTAGGATCTACAATACCATAACCTCCCCGGCAGATTGTCTGTTTCTCCAGAACAGTCTGGATACTATTATTAGATGGTGTACACAGAATGGAATTCATTTGAATCTGGATAAGTGTGCTGTTGTAAGCTACTCTAGATGTCATAGACTCTACAAATTTTCATTATGCTGTGAGTCAGGCTATTGTTCCTAGGCACTCGTCTGTGATAGACCTGGGCGTGCTGTTTGATGCAAATTTGTCGTTTGCAGACGACATATTATCCGTACGAAATTCTGCGATGAAATCTTTAGGATTTCTCATACGATCCTGCAGATCATTCAATAATCCTGCCTCGCTAAAACCACTATACTATTCGCTTGTCCGTACGGGGTTGGAGTATGCCTCCATAATTTGGTATCCTCACTATCTCCATCTGCAAGTACTACTTGAAAGAGTGCAAAAACGACTTTTGAAATACCTGTCCTTCAAAATTGATGGCACTTACCCTGGACGCGATGTTGATTATGCTGGTCTGCTGACGAGACACGGCTTTGTATCGTTATCCGATCGGAGGAAGGAATTTAGCAGACAATTTCTACTTAAACTGATTAATCACGCTATTGACGCTCCATCCCTTCTCTCCAAAATTAATTTCGTGGTACCTCAGTACGATACCAGGTCCTTCCTTAATTTTAAGGACCCATCATACAAAACTAATGTTCTGCTTAAAGCACCCATTACGCATATGATAAGAAATGCCAATGAATTACTGGATGATCCTTTTTGTTGAAGTGTCTACATGGATTTACATTGGCGTCCTATTTTGTTCTTGTATACTGGTGTCACCGAGTTATTTTTATGTTTATGATTCAGTTGTATTATTCTCGATTAATTTTAATTTATTACTGCGCTGTATATTATTACTATATATGCTAGGTTACATTATTCTCGCATTGTCCTGTAAATGGAATTATTTTCTGTTGGGCAATAAAAGATATTATTATTATTATTGTTGTTATTATTATTATAATGTTTAACACGAGAAGAATGGAATACCGCACCTACAGCTTAAAGAAAATACCTGATATATATATATAAATTTACATTTATTTTTTACCGGTATTAATTTTAAAACAAGCGAAAGTTATAAATTGCTACAAATAATTATACTTATATCGTATTTTTAACGTTTTACTTAAATAATTTTTATTATAATTCAATTTACACACCGGATTTTGATAAAGGTTATCATAGAACTGACGATTTACATTTACAAGGATCCTCTCTATTGTTTAATCGAGATAAATTTTGGCATTGTTATACGGACGCCGGTTGTAACACTATCTACTTCCTTTTAAAGGGAATGTACTATAGCTTCTGTTATTATTTCGCAGTTTTTCTTTGCATATGATCCGGTCTCTAATTATCATTATTTATATTTATCATTACTACCTTGCGTTTGCTCTTTGTAATATTTAAAACCGGCTACTATTTTGAGTTCATTACTGTACATTCACTTGCAAAGAATGACGTCCCTTTACGTATTTTAGCAGTATCCAAATTACAAGTTTTCAGTTTTCTTAAAAGGCACCCACTTAATTACCGACAATTAATAGCTACACGAAGAAATTTATGTAAACTTATTTTTCACCGCGGCCTGACTTTTAAAGCTTGCTTTAAGCGACGGACGAAGTAGGCATTGATATAGCTGCAGGGTTTAAATCTGTCCCCAGCTGTGTTATATCCTTCTCGCTTCAGCCACAATCCCTTTTAATTGCCCTAAATTTATCACGGCACGCTTACAGGTCTCCCTCTCCGCACGTCGTTTCGCTCGTATTTATTACGGCGAGCGTATTTTTGGTTTTTGACTGGAAGGTGTTCGTAAAAGAAAGGCGGCCGATATAAATAAAAATACGCGCGAAATGATGCGATCTCTTCGAAAGTTAGTTCTTCTTTGTGTCCACAAACAGAGTCTAATTGGATTTAATTACTTCGAATGACGCAGTTTAAAAATACAAGGTTAGTCAGTAGAGATAAAAATCGACAAAGGCGCATTTACATTTCGATACAGATTTGTCACTTGAGCTTTATGTAGGAGCCTAACTTGCAGTTTTCTGTACATATAAAATGTGCCTAATAAGTTTACGAACGGAAATTTGCTACACTTGGATCTGACATTTGTATTATTTAAAAGTTAATAATTAGAAATGATTGGAGAAACTAATTTATGTATTTATGAAAATTAGTGATAGTCAATTGAAAAAAAAATCTTTCAAGTAACCATATACAAAGTAGGCGCCGTAAATACTCGAGCTGACATAGAAAAAAGATACTTGGAACAATATATGAATATAACAATCTATACTTACTTAATATTTGTAATCAGACAATTAGGAGAAAAAGTAATAGAGAAAGGAAGGGAAATACATATATGTTTTATAGATCTTAAAAAAGCTATTGGTAGGGTAAGAAGAGAAGATGTATGGCAGAGCTTGGAAAGGAGAGGTTTAGAGAAAGGAATGATAGAGATGATTAAGGCATTGTATAAAAGCAATAAGAATAAGGTGAGAACTTCCAATGCAGAATCAGCTGAATTCGAATCGCAAATTGGATTAAAACAGGGATGCGTATTGAGTCCATTGTTATTCTCTATATTAATAGACGACGCTGTTAAAAAAGCTAAACAAAAAGGAAAAAATATGAAAGTAGGAAACTGGAAAATGAATGCAATTAACGTACAGGAACTAATGTTTGCAGATGATATGGTACTGATAGCACACTCGGAAGAGACATTACAGCAAAACTTGAAGATATACCAAGAAGAACTAACAAAGATAAACACGAGAAAAACAAACACAATGATAATAGCAGCAGAAGAAAGAAGGCATAACATCAAAATCGGGGAAAAAGCATTGGAACAAGTTAAAGGTTACAACTACTTAGGAACAATCATTGAAGACAATGGGTGAATAGAGAAAGAGGTAAATGAGAGGATAGGGAAATCCGCAAAAATATATAACATATTGAGAAATTCGTTTCTGGATAAAAAGAAATACCAAAAGAATAAAGACAGAGGTGTATAAAAGAGTGGTCAGACCAACATTAACATATGATAGTTAGTCATGGATAACCACGAATAGAATCAAAAGCAGAGTTACAGCCATGGAAATGAGATTCCTAAGAAGAATAGAAGGCGTAACTAGAAGAGACAGAATCAGAAACACGACAATCACTAATAGCCTGGGTATCAAACCAGTAAAAGTGGTCATAGAAGAGAGACAAGTGGGATGGCTTGGACATCTACACAGAATGGAAGAAGATCGAATCACAAAGAGGATATTTGAAGCCAAAATAGAGGGCAAAAACAGAATAGGTAGACCCCGAAGCACCTGGAAGGAGTAGGTGTATAGAACATTGGAAAATGGGATGGATTGAAGCCAAACAACTGACTCAGAACAGGAACCTGTGGAAGATAAAAATAAGAAATAAATAGTCCGACACCGCAAGGTAAAAGAACATGGGATTTAAAAAAAAACAATCTATGCAAAAATAATCTGAAGTTTTTCCGTCAAAATCTTCTATAACAACTGCTTGCAACTCACTGTCGTCCTTAAAACGACGGCTCCTAAGGTCTTTTTTTAAATTGAAAAACAAATAAAAATCACAAGGTGCCATATCCGGACTATACCGTGGATGTTCCAATTCTTGAAAGCCACATTCGAAGATGCCAGCTTGTGAAACGGCAGCAGTATGGGCGGGAGCATTATCATGCAATAATCGCACGAGTACTGTCCCTTAATTTATGCAATGAAGACGCAAAATATGTGCCGTTCTCAATTGTATTGCGTTCTTCAAAGTCAATTAGCAAAACGCTTTCGTAGTCCCGGAATATTGTAGCTATCACCTGCTTCGTCGATTGAACAACTTTCGCCTTTCTGAGAAGAGGTTCATCAAGTTACCGCCTTTCCATGGACTCCCTTTTCAATAGAGGATCCTAAAACAGAACCTCTGTGACAATAGACTCCAAAATCCGTTCTGGGTCGTCTCCACACATGTTTGAAGACGACCGCACATATTCGACTCGACGTTCACGTTAGAGAGAAGTCGTGGTACCCCTCTTGCGCTAATTTTATTCATACACAAATGGTTATAGAGAATTCGGCGAATACTTGCTTCAGATATGTTTGTTAACACTGCTAATTCCTTCACCATCAACACTAAATCTTCAATAATCGAAATTTATTGAGGCGTTATCACTTCAGCATCTTCGAGGGATCCTTGCCCCAAACGCAAACGTTGCGCCCATTCCTTTTTTACAATGAAATACGAAAGAGATGAATCACCGTAAACGTCGTTGTTTCATGTGATTAGACGTATGCCCTTCTTTTGTTAAACATTTGATGACCGTGCGGTACTCAATTTTACCTTTTTACCTCAAACATGCTTATGCGCTACTCACGTTAATTGGCTGGCAACTAAAAACTATGTATATGCATGCCGTAACGAAGTTTGAAGACACTTGAACCTGTAACAGTCTGTCAAACCGAGAGTTTATGGACGCCTACTTGATATATGCAACTGGAAAGGCATGTATGTAACACATGGGCTGAAAAGTCCCGGGCCTAAGAAAGAAAACACTTTTTTTTGGTTCAAAATTAGCTTTATTCATCAACGTAATCTCCATCAAGAGCAACGCAATCATTCCAGCGCCGCTCTAACATTTCAATATCACTTTTGTAGAATGATTTATCTTTTGCCTCAAAATAGGCCCCAGCTTCAGCGTTAACCTCTTGATTCGTGCGAAATTTCTTACCGGCGAGCATTTTTTTTTTGAGGTCTGCGAACAGCCAGTAGTCGCTGGGAGCCAAATCCGGCGAATACGGTGGATGTGGGAGCAATTCGAAGTTCAATTCATGTAGTTTTGCCATTGTTTTGATTGACTTGTGACACGGTGCGTTGTCTTGATGAAACATAATTTTTTTTTGTTTGCCATATGCGGTCGTTTCTTTGCAATTTCGGCCTTCAAACGCTCCAACAACGCTATATAATATTCACTGTTGATGGTATTTCCTTTCCCAAGATAGTCGATGAATATTACACCACGCACATCCCAAAATACCGAGGCCATAACCTTTCCAGCCGATTGTTGTGCTTTCGGACGCTTTGGACGAGGTTCACCAGTTGCTGTCTACTCAGACGACGATCGTTCTGATTCCGGAGTGAAGTGACGGATTCATGTTTCATCCATTGTCACATATCGACGCAAAAATTCCGGTTTATTACGTTTAAACATGGCCAAACACTGCTCAGAATCATCAACACGTTCTTGTTTTTGGTCAACAGTGAGCAAACGCGGCACCCACTTTGAACAGAGCTTTCTCATAGTCAAATGCTCATGGAATATAAAGCCAGTACGTTCTTTTGATATCTTTACGATGTCAGCTAACTCACGCAACTTCACTTTTCGATCATTCAAAACGATTTTGTGGATTCCTTTGATGTTTCCTGGTGTTACCGCCTCATTTGGACGTTCACTGCGTTCTGCATCGTCGGTGTCTCTACGGCCACGTTTGAAGTCAGCAAACCAACGTTTTATTGTTGTTTCTGATGGAGCGGAGTCTCTATAGCACTTTTCAAGCCATTGCTTCGCTTGAACGGTATTTTTTCCCTATCAAGAAGCAGTGTAAAATTAAAACACGACATTGCTTTTGATCCATTGTTTTGAAAATAACAAAAGTAGCGTGACTCTTAACACAGTAACTCACAAACTAATGAATAGAATATCATGAAATTTTAACAGCTGTCTTTTGAAGGTTAGTACTAACTGAGAGAAAGGTGACTGCAATAAAACTAGCGTCATCTATGTGTTAGGCCCGGAACTTTTCAGCCCATGTGTTATAATGAGTTTGGCAAGACGTACCCTGAAGACAAGAGATTACTCGCCAAAATGTTACGATTAACCAAATCAATTAACTGGGGAAAGAATCCATTTAATCACTTCAATTGGTTATTTGCAATGCAACAGTATATTAATAATACCTGCTAAAATAAATAGCACGAATAAATTTAAGTCTCTAAAAGCTTAAAGATTAAATACAACGAAACCACTCTGTTTTAAATGGTAGCTACAACGATCTGCGTAATGAAGCTATGTAATTATTTAATGAAGGTACGGAAAGTTGGGAGAATTTCTTCCGAAAAGTAGACGGGGAAATCAAGCAGTATCAAAAAGGGATTTTGGATTGGAATAAACCGATTACGAATCCATTAGTCATTATTACGTGGCTGCACTACAATTTTACGTATGCATGTTACTTAAAAATAAATAGTAATATCAAGCCAAGGTATTTTATAAATACTTTACTAATGCAATACCCTCATTTTGTTTGTATAACCTCATTCTTCTTATTGTATAAAGAAGGGACAGTAAAACAGTTTTTTAATGTGTATTCAATGGCTACATGTAAAGCATTCAATCAATAAATTAAATATTTAAAAATGCTTCCGTTCTGACATCGAAAAGGTTGAAAGGGACTATATTCCCTGTCATCCGTAGACATAATAGTTGTTTACAGTCCTATCTTTGTTTACATTTACTTTTATTATTTAATGAACAGTGTTAATATTTGTATACCGTGTACATGTTTGATAATGTTTGTTTCGTAAATTTTAGACATCTTTAAATTGTCTGGCAATAGTGTTTAAACTACCTGCAATCGTAATCTATTTAATGGGTGGTTTAAATCACTAATGTGATTTATAATTCGATTCGTCGTATTCTGATAAAGATTTTTAACTTTGGGCTGTGAAATTTTAAAATATGATTGCTTGTATAAAAACTATAGTTCATTTACGATATCGACCTAAATCCAACTAGTATTAGTAGCATTTATTAATATTAATACGTGTAAATTAGACTAGGGTGACAGAATAAAATAGACACCAAGTAAAGCGGTATAAATATGTAAACAGCTAAATTCTAAGAACGAATTAAGAACTTTCTCTTGTCATTACGGTAGGGGTAGATGTATCGGAAGGAATTCGTCATAGTTTAGTATCGTTACAGCTATGCCTCGCTTACGAGGTTCGAGTGATATTAGCGACTTCACCCGGGGTCGCATCGTTGGCCAGAGTGAACGCGGCGCTTCGCAACGTGAAACAAGTAATTTTTTAAATATTCCGTTGTCCCCACAGTTAACCGTGTGATTACACAATTTAAACGCAAGGAAAAAACAACAGTGCAGCCGAGACCAGGTCGTGCCGGACCTTCTGAATGAAGTAAAAGGGTGTTTGTGCGCGAAGTGTTAAGAGAACCGCGAAAAAGTACAGCTGAGCTTGCGGCAACTTCACAGAAAAGTCAGCGCACCGTTCTGCGATACCTGCACGGTGCGGGGATGTATAAAAGGATGGCAAAGAGAAAACCTCTCCTTACGGCGTTTCAAAAACGGCGCCGAATGGCTTGGGCAATCGAAATGCGAACGAAGCCCGAAGAGTTTTGGCGGTCTGTCATTTTTTCAGACGAAAGCAGATACTGCCAATTCAGTGACGGTGGTCGTACGTGGATATGGAGACGTTCGTCACAGCAACTGGACGACAAATTTTTGCATCAGACGGTGAAACACGGTGTTGTGAACATCATGGTGTGGGGCGCGATATGGTATGGTGGAAGATCGCAATTAGTAATCTGCGACGGGAATATAAATGCGGCAAAATATATCCAAATATTAACAGAAGGACTACTACCGACATTCGACGACACCATTTTATCTAAAGAAGACGCCACTTTTATGGAGGATGGAGCACCTTGCCACAAAGCAAGAACAACAACCACGTGGAAAGAGGAACAGGGGATTCGGATTTTACCGTGGCCAGGCCAATCACCAGACATGAATCCGATAGAGATTGTTTGGCACATAATCCAGACAAATATGACGACCCCGAAAACCCAGCAATAAGGAAGAACTCGTGGCAGCTGTTACAGAAGACAGAAATATTCCAGAAGACCCCATTAATTATTTAATAGATTCTATGCCACGACGATTCGTAGCACTTCACGCAAGTAAAGGTGGATCGACAAAATATTAGTCTAATTTTAAAATATGTTGTATATATAATGAGAATAGAAACTTTGTTTAATTAGTAGGTGTCTATTTTATTCTGTCACCCTAGTGTATATTACCGAAAGAAAGAGAATGCTTTAAATAACAGATTTTTATTCAAGTTCTGTGTGACATATGGTGAAAGACCCGGCTTTCATTACAGATTCATCAAGTTCTACTGCGTCCCCAGTTTTTGAAGCACGATATGTTATTGCCGTTTTTTAACTTTCCGAGTAGATATTACTGGCCTTACTAAATCGTGAGAAAACGGTCGCCTACGTAAATAAAATAAAGGCGTTGATCTTTACCAAATCAAACGCAGAAATGGCTGAAGCTATACACGACATCAGTATCACTTAAATTCAAATCAAGGCAACTATATTATTTTCATTAAGCATCTAGGAGACTATCAGAGGATCTTTAGACTATACATTTCTCAGAAAATTTGACGGATGTTACGCATAGTTCATAATAAAACTTGACATCCATAAATATTCCTATACCCTACTTTAAGACGTTTTGACATGTTAATGCATATTTTAAAGCGATTGTGGTTGTAGGGTGCAAAAGTACGCTTCAACAAGCCCTTTAAAGTTTACAGCTGTGATTAGTAACGAAGACTTATAGTTTTGAGTATCATAAGAAATGGAAACACCCTGCCATCTGTCAATCATAGCCAATTAATAATGAGAACGTAGTTGTTTTCTTAATAATAATAATTTATTTTCGACTTTACAAACACTTTCCTACACCTTAAGGCTCCTAAGGTTATAACAAGCTAAAATAGCTCACCATCACCAGCAAAAAAAAAAAAACATTCGTTTTAACTATCAGCCTTCAATGGACGTAGGGTGGTAGCTTAGACGTTATTCCATTATAACAAAAACAAACAATCTTCATATTTAGAATTATCCTGATACCGCGTATAAATTTTAGACGAGCATTTTGAAGCTTTCTTTATTTTTCTAATGTCCACCGAACCTAAACTAGGACCATAAATAGCATCGCAATAATTAAACCTGGGTAAAATAAGAGACTCACAAAAGATCCTACGCAATTTCGCGACTAAACAGTCCTTATTATCGTACATTTCAAGTTTACCATAGGAGGACACAAGCACTCCCGTCGCATGCTACCTAAATCCCATGAACAACATCCAAAGGCAAATTAATTCCTTTAAGCATCTTCTCAGACGCTTGAGATCGGCCAAAATACGATGACTGCCGTTCTATTTACTCTAGTGGTAAGCTCATGCACCAGAGAAGTGTCAAAAACTATTCGAAGTTCCTTAACAAGTGATAAGGTGCAAATCATTAGCATACACATGATACCTGTAGGTTTCTAATTTGATTCAATATGACACCTTAATCTTTCTTACATCTGGAAGCTTAGTCTTCTCCGAGCACTCTATATTACAAGAACAACTCAAGTATAAATCAAAACCCTAATCTTACAGGAGAAACGAAAAAAGTATTTTATTGAAAACTACGTCATGAGTAGTTTTAGTCTGCGCATCGATGAAGTACACAACAGAACAAAAGTCTTGGATGGCATTGAGAAAAATATCTACTCTCTAATGGAATTAGGCAGGGCACCTTGCAAGGCTGAAAGATTCAGAAGCAGAGATCGTCCTCCAATCAGATGTCACGACGATTTAAGCCGTATCCATAGTAACTAGGTATGATTTTCTCAGGACAGGAAGTTATGGAAGCAAGCAAGGGAGGCCTAGGGCCAGCAGTGGATTTTAGAGGCTGCTCAATGATGATGATAATGACGTCATAACTGCAATCTGTTTTTATTTGGATAGGTGGTATGCGTCTAATTATATGAAATGCAGTATCCATTTTGATTACAAATCTTCGTTCTTTTAATGTTTTATGAAGTAACGATGGAGGTTTATTGCTTTATAATTTATTTTAAAATAACGTTTATAAACACATAGTTTTCTAAATTAACAGTCCAGATCAAAATCTTCAATTTCACAATTAGCTCTTGCATCATCCACCAGATCCAATCCTTATCAGATTCGTTTTGAACCACCTCTGAGATAGCTCAAATATTTGACTTGAATACTACACGATTTCAGATTCAACATTTCCTTTTTCAGGACTTTCCATAAGTAAATATTAGCAGTTTCTACTAAAACTAAACCGAAGCAGCTGTATTTGTGCATTACTACCGAAATCTAATCCCCTTGGAAAGCTCTAGGCAGCATCCAACGGATAAAAAAGTTTCATCCTCCATAACAAAAAATCGATCCATTAACTCTTAAAACCGTACTAATAAAGCTTTTATCTCTACAAAAAAAGAGGGAAGAGCAGTCACAGCTAACTAATTTACTTTATAATCCGCTAAATACTGTTTTATTGTCCATAAAAAAAAAATACACCAGACGCTGCTGGGCGAAACGTAAAAATTAACGACATTTTTAGTATCAAAGGCTGTTATTTTAATTTGCAAATGCATTTGGGAGGTACTTTATAATTGACGTGTAGGCAGCAGCGCGCTCGACTGATCATTGTACGTCCCTCTAAGTGGCTCCATTATCGCTAGAGTTCGACGTGAATGTAACGTGACAAAATCATCGTAGCGTAAAGTTTTAACAAGAGATGTTGTGTTAAGAAATAAGCTTTTTTTTCTCTGAACAAGCTGCATTTTATATTATCTAAACTTTTGCTGAAAAATGATTTGTACCAGCATAGTACACTTTGGATTTTATTTTAAAATATACCTGAGGAAATATAACAGGTAAAATTCACTAGTAAATGCGCAAATATACGAAGGCGGATTCTTATGTCATACATCTCACCTTTACCAACATTAATCAAACCCTCTAATTGGTTGTTTGATAATGTTTTTGACATTTGTACATCATATCTATATAATATCAAGTTTGTATCTCAAATAGTTGTTGGGATGATGAATCCTGTAGGACAATGAGCAGTAACAAAATACCTTCAGAAAAAAGGGCATGACGCCGATTCAAAGTCATAAAGATTTTATGGGAACTATTGGTGAGTCTGCAGTTTCTTATGATGAAGTCAAACACTGGTGTCGAGATTTTAAATGCGGAAGAATATCCTGTGAAAACCAGGTGGTCCTCCCATAACGCTAACAACAGACAAAAACATTAGAAAGGAAAAGTACGCATCAGGAACATTGTGGATGACACTTTTTATCATATCATGTGGTGGACAACATACTGACTAAAGAATTAGATATGAAGAAGATAAGCGCAAGATCGGTAGCCCGAATGTTAACCATTTATCGAAAGAGAAATCGGGTGTTGATTCGTAAGCCTCTTCCGGAAAGGTGCCAAGATCCCGGGACCAAAGTGCAAGGTAGAGAATGGAAACAACACGGTTCTCCTCTTCCACGCAAAGGCTTTGCTATGTGTGTTCTCGGATGCTCAAGGTATCATCCTGACTGACTCTATGCAACGAGGGCAAAGCATTGATTTCTAAATGATTTCTAAATTGCGAGAGGGGTGTGCTGTTTCATCAGCATAATGTTCCCAGTCATAGATCTGATATTGCTATGGCTGCTATACACCGAGCAAGCTTTGAATTAGTGGACCACCCGCCATATTTCTCGGATCTAGCCCCTAGTGATTACAATCTGTTCCCTAAATTAAAAAGGAATCTTACAGGGGGCAAAATTTTCCAGTAACTATGAAGTGATACAAGCTATAGAGAGGTGGTTTGCAGAGGTCGGAGAAAATTTTTTCCAACAGGCTGTTGAGATGTTGGAACACCAATGGACCAGGTGCATTAGTGTAGAGGGAAACTCGAAAAATAAAAAATATAATGCCACTGTAGTTTGACTGTAAAAGGTATGTAGTTAAAATGATCTTATCAAATTTTCTGTATAAGTTAACTCTCTATTTTTTTCAAAGGAAACCGGTAAATGAAAATCCACTGTACTTACGTAAATGTACTTACGTATTGAAGTTTAGGCATCGATGAACATACCGCCTATTTTTCCCACTGAGGTAATTTTGTTTCATTCTACTAATGAGTTATAACTTCCACATAACCTCTGTAAATTCCTTATTTATTGTCCCCTTCACCTAGAAATACCAGGAAAAGGCTTCAGCATTCTATTTATTTTGTCTGGTCCACTTATACCGACGGAGTACAATAACAGAAGGAATTTTAGCGAAAACGAAACGATATCCATAGAATTTGTATATAAATCATGTATTCGCCATGAAAGTGAATTTGTACGAAACGTTTAAATTATCATATTCATACTCCTTCGAAGCGAACGGCTTGGATGGGACGAGTCTTGAATGATTAACGACTCCTTATTTCGCCACTTGCTCCATTTTCGAATCGTTTCGCGCTTATTTTTCCATCGGCGCTTTTAATACCGAGACTTGCGAAATAAACTGCGCCCTGCCTCCAAGCTCCATTAGCGATTCCCCCTTGCACAGCGTCCAATCGTAATTAACATAATTTTCTATAGATTTCCGCATCCGTTATGCATACGGTTGCCGCCAAACAAATTATGGAGATGAATTAGTAAATCCGAACAAACTTCGACGTTGTAGGCTTACGCTAGAATGTCGCTGGCTGGACTTCAATACGAAATAAAATATGTGGTAATAATAATAATAATAATAGTAATTTATTTCCAACAGGAAACACTAAAATTAATATGCATGATACCAAAATACAAAAAGAAAAAAAAAAACGAATATATATGTATATAAAATAATTGCTAAGTTACATGTATTTAATGTCTCAAAAATACTAAATATTATTATTACCCTATGGTATAAGAGTATATAAAAATAAAAAAAAATCCTCACGAAAGAAAAAAAAGGTCACTGTATAAGACGTTGGCGTTTCTAGACATATAAGTTAGTGGTGCTTTTAATAGTATGTAGGTTCATGACGTGGGGATAAAAAAAGTGTCAGCAGATCTATGATTGTAATGGGGTATGCTAAAGTCCACTTGAGATAGTAAAGACGGGAAATCAATATGCTGGTGTATCAATTTAATAAGAAATTTCGCTCTAGCTGCGTCTCTGCGATGCCTACAAAGTAAATTGATATTATCAGTACCACGAGGAGGATAAATGGCATCAGATTTATACGAAAGATATTTAAGAAATCTCTTCTGAACTCGTTCAATTGATAGCTGGTGGTAGTGACAACATGGGTACCAAAAAATAGAAGTATATTCAAGTTTCGAACGGACAAGCGACTAGTAGACAGACTTCAGGTGTTATAAAAATTCTTGCAAGATCTGAATAAGAATCCGAGCGACCTAGATGCAGCAGAAGAAATTTCGCACGAATGAAGAGGTTATCGCTGAAACTGAGGCCTATTTTGAGGCAAAACGTAAATCGTTCTACAAAAGTTGTATTGAAATGTTAGAGCGGCGCTGGAATGATTACGTTGATGAATAAAGCTAATTTTGAACCAAAAAACCGTGTTTTCTTTGTTTGGCCCGGGACTTTTCAACCCATGTGTTAATAGTTGAATCAAACTCCGTCTTAAGACTAAGGAAATCCATAAGTACGTCTCTTATTAAATATTCCATAAACGTATTAACAAATGAAACGTGTATGTTTTTCTTAAAACAGTGTTTGAATGTCGTTAACCAACGGTTCCATAACAGTACATAGATTTCTCAAAAGCATTCGATTCCATAGATCGTGGGCCCAGCGGTAACACGGTTGACAATGAGAGCCCACGTGCTCTCGGAACGCTGCGTTCCGCATAATTAATAAATTTGTGTGAGTGGAGTTTACTGCTATACCTGTGAATTGTACATCCACACAGTCCTTGCAATCGTCATTTGTTGTTAGTTAATCTGGAAGGGATTGCCCTCTATCTATCACTTTTGGAGTTAATAATATCGTATGTGGTAAACCGGACAGCGTATGTTTCTTACAATGGATATTCTTCAAACACTAATGTTTTCTAGAGTCCCTCAAGGATCTAACCTGGGCACTTTGCTTTTTTTAATATATATCTAAATGACTTACTCTTAGATTTCGGCAGCAATTACATTGCAAATGCAGATGATCTAGGGATACACAGGTTAATTAAGTAGTTCAGTAGCTAATTATTAAAAATTAATATTGATGAATAATTGCTGTAACCGAAATAAAATATCTTTAAATATTAAAGAGTTTAAAGTTGTATCGTACACAAAATCTAACAATCCTAGCCAACCCTAGTCAACCCTATTCATTACGATTATGTAATTGGGGACCGAGTTATTTCCAGAACATTAACGGTAAAGGACCTTGGTATTCTATTTGACAGCCAGAACACATACATTAACACAATCCCAATCTGCTTCGGAAATACTTGAATTTGCAATTCGATGTTCTTATAACTTCCAAAATGCTGATGCAGTAAAAATATTATGCTATTCATTAATTAGGAGTTGTTTGGAATATGCACCTATAGCATCATTTTCATATTACACCCAGCAGCATCAGGTAGAATTCAGAAGAGGTTTTTAAAATATCTGTGTTCCAAGACTTGCTGCTTTGTTCTCTTTACATAACTTCGAAGTTTTATCTGATAGATTTTTTGTTGGTTTTGTAACATAACAAGCTGGTGCAACTCTTACAGTTTCGAGAGCAAGAACTAACGTATTATTTAAATCACCTCGGCCACATACCATCAGAAACTTTAATAATTCGATAATAAGAAAATATTTATATACATATATTTCAATTATTAAAAAAATGTATAAATTATATTTTTCTTTTCATTTTGTCTATTTATAGATATATTTCACATTAAGTAAGTGCATAAAGCCACAAAAAAGGAGATAAACATTAAGACGCAATAGAAAATGAATTCATATCATTAAGAGAAAAAATCTCAAAATTTAAAGGAAAAAATTGAGGCTAATGTTGCTACACTAATCAATAAATTACATGTTCCATTAAAACAATTCTTCGAACGTTCGTCTGTCACACGTACGCGTCCAACATGAGAGAAAAAGAAGCTGTAATAACCGTAGACCGTCAGAGATGCAACTCTCCCGAGATTTCTCTGCAATTTAATTAGATGTGAATACAAAGACGCTGCGGGCTCGACGGCGGAACTCCGTGCAAAACTTTTGTTATTGTTGCTTCTCATTAATTAAATTTTAAGTTGAAATACGCGGCATTCAATTATGTCGGTATAGAGCGAATATCAGTAATTGCAAGTAGGTATCATGTAGTAATAAGAAGATTTCTTTGTAGAACATTGATTAATGAAAAAGTATTGTCGTATCGTATGCACGTTTCATGCCTTCTATACAATTTCGTACTTAATAAAATGTTTTTTTTTTACCGCTATTGTTGAATCTGCAATATGTGTTTGGAAAAATGTTAAAGTTGAAGAAACTATTTTTCCACTTAGTTCATGAGTGTGTATATATGAATTGGGTAGCAAAATGTTCTAAAACGATAGAAACTATGGTGTTAGGCGCCCTTACAGCTTTTAACAACTACTAGAGCATCGTAGAACAACAGATAAATGATACTGCCGCAATTCAATATTAATATTTTGTTTATGAAAGCGCACTATAAACGTATTTAAAGTTTTTTCTAAGGAATTAATTAAATTGCGTTTGACTACCTGCAACTTAGGCCACTAGGAAGTGTAGGTGGGGCCTGGCACACAAATACCCCCAATAACATTGGCACCGGCACCAGTAGACAAACATCTTAAACTATTCAAGGTAAGACTTGCTGAAGTTATAAACTGGAAACTATTTGGGGTAGTCCTTCTTAACACATGGGCTGAAAAGTCCCGGGCCTAACAAAGAAAACACGGGTTTTTTGGTTCAAAATTAGCTTTATTCATCACCGTAATCTCCATTAAGAGCAAGGCAATCATTCCAGTGCCGCTCTAACATTTCAATACCACTTTTTTAGAACGATTTATTATTTATTATTTTTCAGCAATAACCTCTTCATTCGTGCGAAATTTCTTACCGGCGAGCATATTTTTGAGGTCTGCGAACAGCCAGTAGTCGCTGGGAGCCAAATCTGGCGAATACGGTGGATGCGGGAGCAATTCGAAGTTCAATTCATGTAGTTTTGCCATTGTTTTGATTGACTTGTCACACGGTGCGTTGTCTTGATGAAATAACATTTTTTTCTTTGCCATATGCGGTCGGTTCTTTGCAATTTCGGCCTTCAAACGCTCCAATAACGCTATATAATATTCACTGTTGATGGTATTTCCTTTCTCAAGATGGTCGATGAATATTACACCACGCACATCCCAAAATACCGAGGCCATAACCTTTCCAGCCGATTGTTGTGCTTTCGGGCGCTTTGGACGAGGTTCACCATTTGCTGTCCACTTAGATGACGATCGTTTTGATTCCGGAGTGAAGTGATGGGTCCATGTTTCATCCGTTGTCACATATCGACGCAAAAATTCCGGTTTGTTACGTTTAAACATGGCCAAACACTGCTCAGAATCATCAACACGTTCCTGTTTTTAGTCAACAGTGAGCAAACGCGGCACCAACTTTGAACATAGCTTTCTCATAGTCAAATGCTCATGCAATATAAAGCCAATACGTTCTTTTGATATATTTACGATATCAGCTAACTCACGCAACTTCACTTCACACACATCATTCAAAACGATTTTGTGGATTTTTTTGATGTTTTCTGGTGTTACCGCCTCATTTGGACGTCGACTGCGTTCTGCATCATCGGTGTCTCTACGACCACGTTTGAAGTCAGCAAACCAACGTTTTATTGTTGTTTCTGATAGAGCGGAGTCCCCATAATACTTTTCGAGCCACTGCTTCGCTTGAACGGTATTTTCTCCCATCAAGAACCAGTGTAAAATTAAAACACGAAATTGTTTTTGATCCATTGTTTTGAAAATAACAGAAGTAGCGTGACTTTTAGCACAATAACTCACAAACTAATGAATAGAATATCATGAAATTTTAACAGCTGTCTTTTGAAGGTTAGTACTAACTGAGAGAAAGGTGACTGTAATAAAACTAGCGTCATCTATGTGTTAGGCGCGGGACTTTTCAGCCCATGTGTTATAACATCAAACTCATTTTCGAATGATGACTTGCTGGAAAGTTTCCATTTAAATACTTGGTAACAAAACAACATAAATCCTTGATAAAGCACATTGAAACAAAAATTAAATTCCACCCTTCGATTTTTTGGCTCGAGAAAATTTCATCGTTTTTGTCTCTATGCAGGCTCTAAACCAAGTATGGGCAACCTTTAACATGTGGGCCAAACTTTAGTGCGCAAATACGTACGCGGGTCACGTTTAAAAGTAGTGCCCATAATTTTTAGCGATATCAGACACGAAATAATACGACAATGTTAATATAATGCAATTTATTGAAATAAGAGAATGAAATGAAAGAAATAGGTACAACATTATAATTAAATCGTGATTTTTTTTTTAATTGGGTTTTTTCAAAATGTCTCGTGGGCCAGTTGTTGCCTACATATGCTCTAAACCCTATAAAGGGCAACACAAGTGCTGTGCTCTCGATATCACTATATCTAGTCATTCCATCAAAACATTTTCTATTTGCTCCAGATTGCTTATACTGTATATCACGATTTTTCTCTTTATTGACTGTAGTTGTGGCAGATGTTAAAGATTGGGATTTCAGTGTAAAAAATGGCGAAATAGTCTTCTAGAATTCAGTAATTAACTTGACATTTCACAGATATAGCAGCAAACTTCACATCGCACAAATTAATAATTTATTTGATACACAACGTTTCAAGAGCACATGGGCCCTCATTGTCAAGACTGAGTCGATAGCTCGGTTGCCAGTGGGAGCCCATATGCTCCCGAAATGTACCGTTTCGAGGATATTACTAATTTGTGTGGGGTGGAGTTTACTACAATACCTGTCAATTATACGACCGTACAGAATTATTATAGCACTAACGGTTTTATTTCTGAAAAATACTCGAAATTTAAGAAATTAATACAAAATAATTACAGTCAAATATGCAAGTTTGTTTCTAAGTAATACTTAGAATGTGGAAAAAGAAATGAGCACATAAAAAAGAGTGTGGCATTAATAAAAAACAAGTGCTCTTTTTCTTAATTCTTGTATTACGTCTTCATCAATAACAATAAGCGTTTTGATATTTCTGAATGTACTTTTTTAATTTACATCCGAAATGTGACAATATTCAAGGTCCTATTAAAGAAAAGTAGAAAGTATTTCCTCTTAAACAGGAAGCAAAAAAATATGCAGATGTTATAATAAATTAGATATTTTCAACTATATACCCATTCCAGACTTTAAAAAAATACTTCTCAAAACAAAAATTTATTGGACCTTTCTGTGACTTCGTACTAACACTCCATATAATACAGGGTAGGGCAATAAGGTCTGCCTCACTTTGAAGAAGTATAAAAAAGGAAGAAATTTAACTGAAAAAGAAGTGAAGATATTTTTGAAGAGAACGTAAAATATTGTTGTTTTAATATGTTTTAAAAAGTATATCAGACAATTGCTGATCCGAACGTTGAAATGTCTTAAACTAGACCCGCAGTTTAAAAGCACCCCAGCAGTTCACCGGCAATCAGTGCAATAAGAGAATTGGATGTTAGCATGGTTAACATACACAGAATAACGAATTCCTCCCTTTACACCAGTTTTGCATCCTCAACTCCTAAAACATTTATATGACATCCAGCAAACAGCAGCAAGTGGTGATACAGAATAACTATATTTCACTGTAGATAATATACCTATTTCACCTTACTTGAAGTCAACTTTCTTTTCGACTTTTCCTCTTGTAGAGGAATCCTTAGTAAGGAA
The DNA here is from genome assembly GCA_023509865.1 of Trypoxylus dichotomus. Lineage (NCBI taxonomy): Eukaryota > Metazoa > Arthropoda > Insecta > Coleoptera > Scarabaeidae > Trypoxylus > Trypoxylus dichotomus. The sequence continues at coordinate 47,530,729 of CM042081.1, forward strand.
CAGAACAGTGAACACGCATGCTACATCAGCCCGTAGGCAGTATAAACTCTTGATGTAGTAGAAGGTATATACTTTATATAGATACGAGAGTATTATAATTTAGGAAGCATACACTGTTACTGTGTTAATTAATTTTGCAGTAACGCAACCTGCAAAATATTGAAACGGAAGATCATGTTTGGTAGCAAAATGTATGTTCGACTACATTTCTGTTAGATGAAGTTATTCGAAGAGAATAATTTGTATAGAACTTCGAATAAAGGAAGCCAAAGAAAATCTATAAGATTTTAGGAAACAAGTTTAGGCAATGTTTTCTTTACAGGGAAACGAATATAGGACAGACGAGTCTAATTACAGGACAGTTATAAACTAAAACACAATGAAAAAAACATAAACCTAAAGTTAATTTAAACTAAACTTAAAATTATAATTTGATTAATTTTACCAAAGGGGAGAAATGAATGTCAACATCAGTATTATCTTCATTAACGGTACTACACATTAGCATTGACACAGTAGAAGATCCGAGACATCAACTTGTATATTGTCATCTAGTGATTCAGCTATGAATTGTGTAATTGTAGTAAGGTTAGTGACGGTGAATCGCCCACGCACAAAGCTAACACATGGGCTGAAAAGTCCCGGGCCTAACACATAGATGACGCTAGTTTTATTGCCTTATTTTAACCTTCAAAAAACAGCTGTCAAAATTTCATGATATTCTATTCATTAGTTTGTGAGTTATTGTGCTAAGAGTCACGCTACTTTTGTTATTTTCAAAACAATGAATCAAAAACATTTTCGTGTTTTAATTTTACACTGCTTCTTGATGGGAAAAAAATACCGTTCAAGCGAAGCAATGGTTTGAAAAGTGTTATGGGGACTCCGCTCCACCAGAAACAACAATAAAACGTTGATTCGCTGACTTCAAACGTGGTCGTGGAGACTCCGATGATGCAGAATGCAGTGGACCTCCAAATGAGACGGTAACACCAGAAAACATCAAAAAAATCCACAAAATCGTTTTGAATGATCGAAAAGTGAAGTTGCGTGAGTTAGCTGACATCGTAAAGATATCAAAAGAACGTATTGGCCTTATATTGCATGAGCATTTGACTATGAGAAAGCTCTGTTCGAAGTGGGTGCCGCGTTTGCTCACTGTTGATCAAAAACAAGAACGTGTTGATGATTCTGAGCAGTTTGGCCATGTTTAAACGTAACAAACCGGAATTTTTGTGTCGATATGTGACAATGGATGAAACATGGATCCATCACTTCACTCCGGAATCAAAACGATCGTCATCTGAGTGGACAGCAACTGGTGAACCTCGTCCAAAGCGCCCGAAAGCACAACAATCGGCTGGAAAGGTTATGGCCTCGGTATTTTGGGATGTGCGTGGTGTAATATTAATCGACTATCTTGAGAAAGAAAATACCATCAACAGTGAATATTATATAGCGTTATTGGAGCGTTTGAAGGCCGAAACTGCAAAGAAACTACCGCATATGGCAAAGAAAAAAATTTTGTTTCATCAAGACAACGCACCGTGTCACAAGTCAATCAAAACAATGGCAAAACTACATGAATTGAACTTCGAATTGCTCCCACATCCACCGTATTCGCCAGATTTGGTTCCCAGCGACTACTGGCTGTTCGCAGACCTCAAAAAAATGCTCGCCGGTAAGAAATTTCGCACGAATGAAGAGGTTATCGCTGAAACCGAGGCCTATTTTGAGGCAAAAGATAAATCGTTCTACAAAAGTGGTATTGAAATGTTAGAGCGGCGCTGGAATGATTGCGTTGCTCTTGATGGAGATTACGTTGATGAATAATGCTAATTTTGAACAAAAAAAAAACGTGTTTTCTTTGTTATTCCCGGGACTTTTCAGCTCATGTGTTATGTTGACCTTCAGATAAAATTGCACGGTACTGTGGATATATGCGACCGTATACAACCATTTCGTATACTTTGGCAAAGTTATTTATTAGAGGAATGGATCTGTAATTGGTAATTAAACTGAAAACAGGAAAGATGGGTTGCTTGTGGAACTTATTTATCAATTTCGTAGAAATTCTATATTAGAGGAGCGATATTCCTTGAATAGCTGCGTGCAAATATCCAGATCTTTTATAGAAATCGTCTTTAAAATTTGCTAGTTCCTACGAACATGAGAGAAACAATTTAATATAATTTTACCGTAAATGAGGAGTAAAGCCCCAAAGACACCTTTAACTGTTGTACTGCGATTTGCCTACATTAGTCGTATTAATTACGTTGCGCATGAGGATCTGCAAACATCCGCAGTTGGCATGTAAATACGCTAATTACCTGCAAATCCTGCAGTTTCATAGACACGTATCTCAGTTGCATTTTAACGACAAAATATTTTCAGTAATAGTTGCAAGCGTATGTTTATGGAAGCAGCATGTAATAAAATGATGAAAAGATGAACTGCTCTCTTTTTTCTTGCGTCTTATACCCTGTCAGAGTGTCACATACATATACACGAGGTAAGCGTCATAAATCATCGACCTAATATAGAAAGAAAAAACTTAGAACAATATAAGAAATGTTATTTTTCAGTGTAATCTCCCCTAGCTTCTATACATTTATTACAACGATTCGATACCCTTGTAAAAACAATCTGAAGTTTTTCCGTCAAAATATTCTATAACAGCTGCTTGCAACTCAGTGTCGTCCTTAAAACTATGCCCTCTAAGTTCCTTTTTTAAATTAGAAAACAAATAAAAGTCGTGATTGTTAGGTCGTGCCGCCTGCTAGAGAGGTTTTGCTATCTGTGTTCTGGGATGCTCAAGAAATCATCCTGACTGACTATTTGCAAAAGGGCCAGAGGATTACAGGTTCCTATTACGCACAATTGATTTTGAGAAACGCTATTAAAGAACAAGACCGGAGAATGTTAAACTACGGTGTGCTGGTCCATCAGGATAATGCTCCAAGCCATACAACTGGTGCCATACACCAAGCAGGCTTTGAATTAGTACAGCTCCCGTCATATTCTCCGGATGTGGCCCCTAGTGATAACAGGCTGTTCTCCAAATTAAAGATATTGGCGCAGCGATGGACCAAGTACATTAGTATGGAGGAAGACTATGTTGCAAATTACAAAATATAGTAGTTTTACTGTAAGGAAGGCAGAGATGCAACATAGAGATCCACCCTCGTACGTCTAATGTAACAAAAAATCACGTATTTCTTAGAGAACGTTAGCAACACTATCGTAATAATACCCGAGGTGTCTCCAATTATACGATAACTTCATGCGCAAAGAATTTATTATTTATTTTTCAGTTACAGTGTAATATAGCAGCTGCTCAGTTCAGCTTGAAATTCCAGAAATTGAAATTCAAATGGTAGATACCTTTGATGTGCGCGTTCCTAGAGTTCCGCCTTATGATACATAGTTGTGCTAGTGACGAAACTATTCGAAATCCTCGCAGTTCAACAGACAATACATCATGCGGAAACTGCTGGAACGTTATACGCGTATGTATCAAAAACAGAACCTTAGTTGGTCGTTTAATTAGTAAGGGAAGCAGATACACACGCATACCGCCACGTACTTGTACTGCCTCACTTCGCATTCTGTTATACATATGCACGTGCATACGTACAAACTTCATGTGTAAACCTTTAGATGCATCAACGTCCTTAACTCGACAGGAAGAGCCATGAAATGCTTAAACCTCTGGAGTATTTATTTAGAGTATAAATTTCTTATCAACTAGTCCTAGTGAGGTTCGACAGTACACCAATTTAAATTTTAGAGTGTAGATTTATTGCTAAGTGGATTCAACTATCAAAGGGTTCGAGTAAATCAATCTTTTAAAATTTAAATAGGTATTCTATTTAGTTAGATGAGGGAAAGCAAGGTGTAACACTCAGAAGAAGATAAATAAAACGTTAACGAAATGTACTTGCATTAATTTTACCTTAATATACCTTTATCTTGCGTAACTACATCACGTTTCTTCGTCTAACTGGTGCAATTTGTACAAAATATTTGTAATCAGTGGAGTCCAAAATGTTGAAGAGAAAAAGAATGTAGTAGCAAAGTAGGAGTTAGTCGCTGATTTAAATGAAACTTCGTAGGTCTACAGTTCAAGCTAGTGCCAGGAGCAGTGTTAATTCCTTTAAGTGGATGTAGGGCATCCTGAATGCCACAAAACTGAAATAATTTTAGGTTTATTATGTTTGATAAAAGATTTGGGAATTTGTAGCAAATATTTTCATTACAATTATTGATAACCCAATAAGCTCCTCTTGTGGTAATTAATTGGTTGTGTTAATTCACATATTTACATGTAATGCTTTCAAATCCTTTCCTTCTTCTTCACTTCAGGTTTTAGGTACTTTGCATAAAGCCATCTTTTATTTGGTCTGCCTACATTTCTTCTTAAAAATATCATCTCTTATGCCTGTACCCTACTTTCTTCTTTTTTCGTTATTGTCCATGTTTCAGTACCGTATAAGAGGGTTGGTACTGCTATCCTCTTGTGAAATTTTATTTATGTATCCTATCTTGTTTTGTTGTTTAACGTTCTGCTGATTGTGTCACAGATATGTGGAAATTTATTCAATTTTTCTTTGTTTCGATCATAAGACACGTAGCAGCCTAAATACTTAAAGTCTTTCTCCTGTTCCAGTGCAGTATCGTTTATGATTAGTTTTGTCTTATTTGGGTGTTTATATAGGAAAGCCATGCTTTTAATTTTACTCTTATTTTCCTTTCATAGTTTTGGCTATACCTGTGAAATTTTTGTAATGTATATATCCCTTTCTGAAAATCATCCTTCCTTTGTTTAGAGTACTAAGTCTTTAGCATACAAGATAGAATTTAGGGTAGTGTTCTGGTCTCAACGTATCCTTTTAGGGTATTTCCTTTTCCGTTTCTTTATCCCAGCATCAATATATAAGTTAAATGTTAATATTGGCGACACATAGTAGCCTTGTCCAACTCCTTTGTTGGTATTTCTCCAATTAATATTCCGCCTATATCTACCATAATTCTGGTGTTAGTGTACAGGTAGTTTTTCTATTTTCAGTAGCTTTCAAAGTTTCTGTTAGTTCTGTGAAATCTATATTATTACCATTGAAACTAAAATTATTGGAATTATTAAACTATATTTTAGATAACCGCTTAGTTATTTTACTAGTTTTAAATTATAGTATCAGTAGTCCTTAAAAACACTACCAGCTTTCACACATTTCTTTTACCAAATCGCGATGATCATAGCCGTAGCCAAGCAATTAAAAACGTCGCAATTTTAGCGATTGGTTCCATTAACTATGCAAGAGCCTTCATGTTCACGGTAAAAGAGATTACGATTGCCTGATTTATACAGCACGAAGCAATGTTCCTTTTAAATTTATTAGCTAACTTTAGCGCTCCATTTATTATTATGAATCAAAGATAAGAGTGGAAAATCTTTTTTAACCTTTTCGTTTCTTCATGTATTGTTATTTTCCTGGCAACAGAATCGAGTACAAGATTTTCTACTAAGTTCGAAAAACTATTCATCAACATGAGTACACGAGTTGCAAACTTTAGTTCTGAAAGTACTGAAAAGCTCTGTTACTTGTTCTTCGTACGAATGGTAACTAAATCTTACTTTATACGTTGCTATCGTCCTTTTGTTTCTTCTTCTGTGCATTCCTTTATTTAAATCGGATACTGTTTTGAAAGAGTTTATACTTTATACGTGCTTATAGTCGTATATAAATTATAGAAAGGCTGTTATTAAATTGCCATGGATTGACGCTCAAGGTAAACGAACTAGATTGAAGTTAATGGTTTGACGATAGAATATTTAACTTAATCAAAACAAACCTAGTACAACGGTGTATTTGAATTAGCTAAAGTTTAGACGTTAAACGTTAGTTTCCAGGGGAATTCCATAAAGTGTATGTCCGGATAACTCGCTGCTACGCAACAATACATTACGTATGCGACGAAAGGTTAACAGGAGAAACTGTACAATATTATTCCATCCAACAATGGAATCCTTGTCCCGCAAAGGTCCGCGAATAAACGAAAACCTAAAAGCTTTGTTTAGTATTTATTTACAATGACACGCAATCATAGTGTAGAGTTTATTTTCTACATACTTATATAACGTTTTGAGAAATTGAATTGATTAGTTTGCGAACTGTTTTCTACAAAATTAATGAGCCGGATTTTTATTTGTGGAAACTCTCGGGTGATGCTTTAGGTTGTTGTTAGAGACTGAGAAGTTACTTCACAACGCTATCTACCGTTGAGTAATGTAACTTCTTTAATTTAATAATAATAAATGAGAGGCACTGATTAGCAAATTTTGCAAATAGTTATACCGATTATAAATAGTTAAAAGGCATAATAAAGGTGCCCCACAACAGTGCTGGTAAATACATATACTTATGGTATTGATGAAATCATTCAAAGGAAAGACAATGTGAGCAGAAGAAAATTCTAAATTAATAGGCAAAGTAAGCATTCTCATCCCAATCTAGTGCCACAAGAATTAGCATACTTGTCTGCCGTTCGAACACAGCGAAATAAGCGGATACAATTTCCCAACCCTTCGCTCGACCAGCTCACGCACTGCTAAACTAGAGACGGTGTCCATCAACAGCGCAAAAGGTAACTACACATGAATAATCCCTCAGACCTACCATGATGCATTAAAAGCACATCGGAAGATGCCTAGAAAACGATATCTAACATAATAATGCCGCTCGATGTGTTTTTAATACATCATAGTAAGCCTGGGGGATTATACATATATACAGTCACCCTGTGTACTGTGAATACGCACCATTTTTGGTTTAGCAGTCCACGAGCTACTTGAGAGAAACGTTGGGAAACTGTGTCCGTTCGTTTCGCTGTGTTTAAATCGGCACACGAATGTGTTATTCCTGTGGCACTGGATATTGCCAAAAATACTCACTTAGACTGTTAATTTAGACATGGTGATAGTAGCTGAGAGAGAATTCCTATGTGTTGAGGTAGAAACCACACTGATGATGTCGGGTGGGCTCTCTTTATTTGATTTATGTCCTTGTAGAGATAATGGGGACATATCCAAAGCCAATATATGTAAAACAGGTGGTAGTTTTACACCGCCGTTCATAAGTTTGATTACACCTAGTGTATTGTATTAAACTTAGAACTATTTTAAAAATATGTAGGGAAATTCATACTACTCTTCTTATAGTAGCATTTACAATGAGATGATGATAGTATATATTCGTACTAATAAGACATATTTACAAGATCCATTCAATTATGTATTCCTCCAATAAAATTTTATAATTTTATGATGGCAATAAAGTAATAACGCGTTAATAGTGGAATATTAAAGATGAATGCTTTATGAAATGGAATTTGGGAAAGCTACCAAATGACCCACCTATTTTATAACAAACTACGCATTCAGCATGCATTCCGGATATTGTCCAGATACTGAAGATGTGATTAGATATTGAAACGCATACCAGAATACGCGATTTACGCAGTTGCGTGCTTAGGACAATTAAAAGAAAGAATGGGACCGGTACAACACATCCGGATGATTTCCCTAAGAGATCGCCGCCTTATCGCACCTCAAATTATTGCAGAGTTCACTTTAAAACGCCATCAGCTAGTAAGAGTGCCGGCAGAAAGCCATGGTTCAGTTCTATACACAAACGGAAAAGACTAAATTTGACAAAACCTCACGCGAATTGGAGTGCAAATGATTGGAAAAATGTGTTATGGAAATTCGAACTATTCGGAATGTAATAATAAGAATTCAACAGTTATCTATTAATTTCATCTATGCCAGAAGATAGACAACTACATTATGTAATCTTTAAAATTCACCCCGATACAGCAAGCTAACGATATTACCTTTACTAAAATCGTCTCCGATACAGAAATCGAATGGATTCTCGGTAACTACGTGATATCGCTGCAGCTCATTTCATAGCTCCGATGAGAGATAAGAAACATTGAGATTTGGAAGGTCCCCGGTATCGCGATGATAGAAGGAAACGCTATCCAGCGGTAGTTTTCACGCAACCTTCAAACTTCCGTGTCGTAATTACGCATCTGTTATTCTATCCCGGAAAGGTTTGCGCAGTGATAGAGCCCAGCGGACACAGATACACAAGGTACATGTATGCACGTATGTGCATCGATATTTATGTAATTTTGAAATAAGCAGCCACTTGGAAAATTAACACGGGTAAAGCTCCGTTTAATATGTAACAGCGTTTACATTATGCTAGAAAAGCAACTACTGCATGGTAGTAATTTATTCCAGCGTTCGTCGGATTGCACTACAGCTTACCTCTTAAGCTGAATTAATAAATGTAAACATCGCTAAATCCCATTTAAAGACTAGAGCGTATCTATATACTGCAATGAAAGAGCATCGGGGAAAAATAAATATTTACCACTTTAATCGTAGCAGCAATAATGCATACTTAAATATGTGTAATACCTCGCCAAATATAATTTAAATAATAATACTTTATTGCCCAAAAGATAAAACAAATATCCAATTGTAAGGCAAATTTAATTAATGTACACATGTAAAACCAGTTACCTAGAAGTAAACACAGAATTAATAAATGAAAATGGTTGATTAAATTACAGTGTAGTTACAATAACTATCAACACCCACGCCAAAGTTGCTTTAATTTAACTGATAAAAATTTCAGCAGTGATTAAAAAGGAAAAGAAAAAAGAAGAATGGAAAGAAAACTTTTGGGGTTTAAATATTGCGAAAGGTGAAGGTACGCAACAGGTATATATATCCAGCTTACTAGTATACATGGAATTAAAGTTACTACACATTTTATATAGTGGGGACCTGACGGCAATGTTTATTCTGGCTGCGAGACAGTAAAATATTTGTATTTGATTGCGTGAATCCTGGATGAGGAATAATAAAATTAATTTGGCTCCACAATTCAGAGATATCAAGGCAAGTCTTAAGTAAACCAAATAAGAATTTGCACTCAGCTAGTTTTCTACACACGAGGGCGACCTGAAATGTTTCCGGAATCCGCAAGAGATGACGCACGAAGGTTGAGATTTGATTGCATTGATCGGCAAATGATGTTCCAATACACGATTGCCGTTTAAATTTATCGCTCTTTATATTTTCTATATTAAAATACTGTGTTATTTGATAGATGATAAGTAAAAACGTTAAGAATGAAAAGGTGTATCACTACGAGTAATGATTAGAATTATACCAGAAGTAGACATAAACCGTCTATTTCAAATTGGGACACCCTATTTTTTATAATTGATATGAATTTCTGAGATTATCTTAGAGCTAATTTGCCTAACAAACCATGTTTCTAATGTGAACCGTTAGTTATATATATATTTTTTTCCTAAAATAATACAGATACAGGATAGTGTAGGTTAACGTTGTCATTGTGAAGAATGATCCTACGTCGCTGGTTATTCTTCCCTATTTTTTCAAAAACTTTTGGCAAACAAATGGTTGTGGACCATTCAGAATTCCTTAGTGACACTGTAGCCACATGCCCGTTTATACCAAAAAGAAAAACAGGCGGCCATTTGCTTCGAGCTGCTTTTGGCGCAAACAACTTTTGTTGGGTTTGGCTCATCTTGGAAGACCCATACAGTCGATTGCTGTTTACTTTTACACGCTCATACGCAGATCCAAGATTTGTCACCTGAGTAAATGTTATAGACGGCTTTTGACGCAACACGATTGTATTCTTCAGCATTTCCTTACCACTAATCGACACGAGCCCTTTTTTGAGCAATTGTCAAATTGTGTGTAAATCTAGTGTATGCTCGTCATGCTAATGCCCAGAAATGCCTCAATCTTACGGTACAGCATCGGTGTCTTCTGGCACAACAATCGATTTTCCACGACCTTCTTTAAATTCGTCCCTGAGTGAACAATGGCCACGATTGAATTCATTAAACCAACGATATACAATGGTCTTAGATGATGCCTCATCGCCAAAAGCTAAAGTGAGTTAATTGATGCATTGCTGTTGAGATAATCTACCCCGAAAGCCGTAGTAAATCATCGCATGAAAATTGTCACGAGATAATTCCATTTTTTGACTGAGATAAAATTACAGGTCTCTTTTATAGCAACTGTCGAAATTTCAGACGTCTGCTATTAATAGTTGTTGTTTAAGAGGGTATTTTGTGTTGCAAGTCAGGCGGTTTCGCACAAATGGATAAAATCGAATATCGTGCAGTGATAAAGCACTTCTGGATGGCTAGGAAAACCGCTACGGAAATTCGAAATATTTTGCTAAAGGTTCATGGCGCATATTCCCCATTATTTTCGACCATCAGCTTCTGGGTGAGAGAGTTAAAAGGTGGCCGCACAAGCACAAATGACGAACTATGCAGTGAACGCCCAAAAAACCGCTACCGACGATGAAATGGTCGACAAGATTCATGATGATTCATGTGTTAGTCGATCGCATCGATAGCAGAGATAATGTGCATCTCAAAAGAACGCATTGGTCATATCTTACACGAAATTTTGAGCATGAAAAAGCTTTCGCCGCGATAGGTACCATAATCAGGTGTGATTATGACAATATCATGACGAACAATACAAATCTTGTTCTCCGTTAGAATCCCCCTGTATGTTTTAATTACATTCGTTTATGTATTCACTCAGCTCAATTATTATTGTTTATTTTATTATTATTATTATTATTGTTATAAAATCGAACTGTTTGAAAACACATTTTATAAATAATGAAAACTATGGCTGTGGTATAAATGTATACATAACTAAACTTCGAATTTCGATAATGAATAAACTGTACCAAAAGTCGGTGAACTACTAACAGGAAATTCGAAACCAAGCATCTACCGTACCGTTTTTGAAGTGAGATAACGCATCATAAAACGAACAGCTGGAGCAAATCGATCCCGCATTCTATTGTTCACTAACTCGTGTATTACAATTTAAAATGAAACGAGATTTGCAGTAGCTGCCGCAGAACGTGTATGGAATTGTATGTATGTAAATCGACAAGCGATATTCGAGCCGACGCAGGTAAGTACGGAAGAAAATTGTCGGAACAAATTCAAAATCCACGAGAATAATAAAATCGATAACGTAATGATTCACCACAAGACGTACAATAAATATGAGGCAGTCACGGGTTTCTTAATAAAGAAAATAAAAAGCGGGTTCTCTGTGAAGGATGCAATTTCTCAATAAGAACTGCAGTACATGTTACGTATTTTCGCGAAGAAGCCATGAACCGTCGATAGCATAGCTTATAACAAAGAGTGATTGGTTGAAGCCTTGTATGTTTCTGCTCGAAGGCGCTCTAGCGTTGTTGCAGGTTGAATTGCTACTGAATGAAAATGTTACGTAACAAAAAAAAAATTAGAAACTGGAAACTTCCTTCCCGACCGTTCTAACGCATGGGCTGAAAAGTCCCGGGCCTAACAAAGAAAAGCTACAACGAACTGTCAAAGTTGACAAGTTAGTTGAAATATGAAATTGAACGTAGAACATTTTCGCGCAATAATCTTTTATAATTTTGCAAGATGAGAATGTCCCCTCGAGTTGGTTTTTGTTTTCGGCAGTGAAGCAATCAGTCAGCAATTTCTCGTTGGTATGGAGAATTCAAACGTGGATGTATTAATCTTAGCACGAAAAACGGCAGTCACTTAGGAAAACGTCGATGTTGTGCGCAAGATCATCAACGAAGCTGGGCACATATATCGAGATTGAGGTATCGTTGGGATTATCAAAGACCTCAGATCAAAGAATTTTCATGAAGAATTGTGTGTAAAAAAATTATTTTCCGTTGAATGTCGCATCTGTTGACTGAAGAACAGAAAACAACTACGATGAATTGGTGTCAAAAAAACTCTAGACTGCTTCACACCCCGAAAACTCTAAAAACGTTTACAATATCGTCAGTGCCGATGATTTTATAAACACGTGGGATCTGTTATAACACATGGGCTGAAAAGTTCCGGGCGTAACAAAGAAAACACGTTTTTTTTTTTGGTTCAAAATTAGCTTTATTCATCAACGTAATCTCCATCAAGAGCAACGCAATCATTCCAACGCCGCTCTAACATTTCAATACCACTTTTGTAGAACGATTTATCTTTTGCCTCAAAATAGGCCTCAGTTTCAGCGATAACCTCTTCATTCGTGCGAAATTTCTTACCGGCGAGCATTTTTTTGAGGTCTGCGAACAGCCCGTAGTCGCTGGGAGCCAAATCTGGCGAATACGGTGGATGTGGGAGCAATTCGAAGTTCAATTCATATAGTTTTGCCATTGTTTTGATTGATTTGTGACACGGTGCGTTGTCTTGATGAAACAAATTTTTTTTTGCCATATGCGGTCGTCTCTTTGCAATTTCGGCCTTCATAAGCTCCAATAGCGCTATATAATATTCACTTTTGATGGTATTTCCTTTCTCAAGATAGTCGATGAAAATTACACTACGCACATCCCAAAATACCGAGGCCATAACCTTCCAGCCGATTGTTGTGCTTTCGGGCGCTTTGGACGTGGTTCACCAGTTGCTGTCCACTCAGATGACGATCGTTTTGATTCCGGAGTGAAGTGATGGACCCATGTTTCATCCATTGTCACATATCCACGCAAAAATTTCAGTTTGTTACGTTTAAACATGGCCAAACACTGCTCAGAATCATCAACACGTTCTTGTGTTTGGTCAACAGTGAGCAAACGCGGCACCCACTTCGAACAGAGCTTTCCCATAGTCAAATGCTCATGCAATATAAAGCCAATACGTTCTTTTGATATGTTTACGATGTCAGCTAACTCACGCCACTTCACTTTTCGATCATTCAAAACGATTTTGTGGATTTTTTTTATGTTTTCTGGTGTTACCGCCTCATTTGGACGTCAACTGCGTTCTGCATCATCGGTGTCTCTACGATCACGTTTGAAGTCAGTAAACCGACGTTTTATTGTTGTTTCTGATGGAGCGGAGTCCCCATAACACTTTTCAAGTCATTTCGCTTGAACGGTATTTTTTCCCATCAAGAAACAGTGTAAAATTAAAACACGAAATTGTTTTTGATCCATTGTTTTGAAAATAAGAAAAGTAGCGTGACTCTTAGCACAATAACTCACAAACTAATGAATAGAATATCACGAAATTTTAACAGCTGTCTTTTGAAGGTTAGTACTAACTGAGAGAAAGGTGACTGCAGTAAAACTAGCGTCATCTATGTGTTAGGCCCGGGACTTTTCAGCCCATGTGTTATGTTGCTGATTAAGAGTTCTAATTGACCGATTACGGTACATATGCCACAGTAATTAGCACAGTAGAGATATTGCAGTAGGGTATTTTTAAAAAAGGACTTCTTATTGACTATCGTTAATCTTCCGCCTTGTACCGTATGCAGTGCGTTCTTAATCCCTTATTTTCGCATTGTGTTGTTTAGTCCCTTAAGTGCATAAGTTTTAGATTTAACGCCATTTATCGTAATTCTTATATTACTGTACTCGTTAATAAAATTGCTGTAAAGTAAAGCAAATACTGGCGTACAAAGTAATGAAATCATTAAACAATCAGGAGAATGACAAAATAAAAAAGACGAAGAACACTGGGTAAAACAATATGAACAGCTGTGGTACAAGGAAAATATTGACGGAACAACAATACAAGAAGCAGACGTTAAAGTTTTGGATGATACAGATTTAGCAGAACTAAAAAAAAGCCTTGAGGGCTACTAAAAACAGAAAGGCGACCGGTGTGGATGTTGAAGTTCAACAACGTGCTTACCTACAAAAATTTCATCATCTTCTTCTCGCGTCTGTAAACGAATGTCCGCAAAATATTTTGGATTTAAGTCTAGCAAAATTAGATTACATTTTTCGACTTTTCATGGACACCCTGTATATAATACGAGTAATTTAGCAAACAAGTATTATACTGACGTTTGCTTAGAATCCAAGCAATTTTTCAACAATTTAATTTTGTTCAAGATAATTTGCACACCCCTTACTATATCTTAACGTTCCTTGTTTCTATCTCTTTATATTCTAAGCTAGGCATACTTCTACAATGTGTCTATGGCTTTGTAACTGGTATTGCATTGGACAATAAATTGTATTATTACGTACGGCATCTGATAAAGTAATTCATTAAGAAAGAGCTACATCAATTTCCTAGGTGTATGGTACTTTTAATTCACAAGGTAAAATTACCACCCAAAATATTTGACTTCCGTAAAGAAGTATACTTTACAACGCCACATGGAACTAAAAGCAAACGATATCAAACCAACAACTCAGAATAAACATTTTCTATGAAAAAGAAGGTTAATAAGAAAATGGAATATCTACAATCTTATATACACAAAGTTAACCTATAGACTCGAGAAAGCAATATAATTATCGAGGTTAAAAAGATATTGACATATTAAAGCATTATGAAGTAGAATAATGTAAATAGAATAGAAATAATGTTTGACCTTTTCGAACGTTATTGAAAATTTACAAATACTACGTATGCAAGCTGCTACCCAACAATCAGGGCACAAATAAATCTTAGATTTATTCAATGCGAGCAATAAAGTTTGTACAAAACTTACACGCTACAATTTCTGTGGAGTTTCAATCATGCTTGTGCTTTAGTATATTCTACAACTGAATTTGAAGCAAAATTAATGAAATACCAATGAAGAAATAAACTTTAAAATGTTGAATTTAAACTGTGTAAAATAGACGCTCTGTAATCGATCGGTGATATACGTACATGTTTGTCAATACGCGCCTTCATGCTTTTAGAATGAAAGAAAAACATTTGGAAGACGATACAATACTAATTTATTAACAAAACGGAAGAAAAAAAAGTTAAATTTATAATAGATAAATACCGTAATATGTTCCTTTTATTTCGCATACATTTGCAGAATTTTTGTCACGATAAACTATTCTTTTGAGAATTGCATTTGTTGTAACGAATCAATGAATTTCTTTTTATTAAATTGTAAACATAATATCGGTGCAGAAAATAAAAAGTTGAAAGGAATATTAGAATCGATGTT
The DNA here is from genome assembly GCA_023509865.1 of Trypoxylus dichotomus. Taxonomy (NCBI): domain Eukaryota; kingdom Metazoa; phylum Arthropoda; class Insecta; order Coleoptera; family Scarabaeidae; genus Trypoxylus; species Trypoxylus dichotomus. The sequence continues at coordinate 47,545,790 of CM042081.1, forward strand.
ATTGGAACTCCAAGGTGAATTTATCAAAAACAGAAGTATACAAGACCATATATTTACATTAAAAGAAATAACGTACACGTACACTTGGCATTTTTGGACACACAAAAAGCATTTGATGGGGTACCCGGAAATAAAGTATAGGCATGTCTACACAAGAGAGGCAAACTACAATATTACAATATTTATGGATGAAATTATCAGTGAAACAACGAGGAGAACAATAGCTCTTAACGTAGGACATCACAACTTAGAAAAGATAGAAATCACAGAATGTGTATTTGCAGATGACGTGGCATTAATAGCTGGAAATGGAAAAACTCTCCAGCACAATATAAGCGTTTTAAACAATACACGCACTGATTATGCAATAAAAATTAATATAAACAAAACAAAAGTAAAAATTGTATCAAAACAGGAAAAAGAAATACGCATAGAAATTGGAAAAACAGATATTCAACAAATTACAGATTTCCAGTACTTAGGAAGTACAATACACGAGAAGAGAAAAGAAAAACTTAATAACAGAATACAGAAAGCCAATAAGGTATGCTATGAATTCAGGATTTATAAACAGAAAGGAACTAATAAAACAAACAAAAATAGCGGTTTACAGAACAGTAGATAAAAAGTAACATATAGATGTATAACGGAAGTTAAAGATCTGTATTTATGTTATTTGAAGTACAATATACACATGTCCTTTATGAAAGATAATATCTGGTGGAGGCGCCGGTAAATCAGTTTGTAATTTCCCCTAACAGAAGGATATCGTATAACATCCCACAACACCTCGTCGTATAATGCTATCGTATTCCAATAAAGTAATATTTTCAGCAAAATAAGTAGCGATTGTTTTTACGATGAATATATTCATCGTAAAAGCAAAATCACCAAATGGCGATACACAAAGCTTCAAACTGCTGTAAATTACCTACCTGAAGATGCAAAATAATGACATAAAGCTAGCCCCAACGCACATTAATTCTATATAATTAATGGTATTCACTTACCACCACCGTCAATACAGATAATTGCAAAATTTCATACACCAAAATGTTAATTGAAACTTCTCCAGTACTATTTATTGAATTTAGAAGCAGCACGTTATTGGGTGAAAAGCAAGTATTAAAACATACCGAAAACTTGAAAGTTGTCGGGTAATATTTAACCGGAACTTGAGTCGAGAAGCTATTTGCAAACTTCGAGCTCAAATGAAGCGTAAAATATGAAGTAAAAGTTGCGAAGTTAAAGAAAGTTAGCTGCTAACGCTGATAGCTACCGCACACGTTGTAGATACAGGAATAACGTTAATATAGAAATGATAAACTTTCGGAATATTCTGTTTGTTTATCAATATCTCGATTCTTCGGAGTTTTAACTCCGGAGTTCTTGCGGGGAGTAATTTCGGAAATGAAATACAATAGGAATGCAAGAAAATATTTAAATAGAAAACTATTCCTACCTAATATTTTGGCGGAAACGTAAGAGTATGCTAGAGCGACGACGAACACCGCGAACATGATAAGCAACCGATCACGGACCATCGGGTAGCACTTTTACGCTCAACGTCCGCATTTCGACTGCTCGAACTCCCGTTCAACTCTATACGGCCGAAGCGTGCCGTTCTCACGACGCTTGCGTGCCACAAACTTTACGTTTCTTTTACGAGCCATCTAGTCGTCCTATCAAATATTCAAACATCCGCGTATTCTTACACCATCCTCCATAAGTTTACCAGCGCCTAGTGTATAATGACGTTAAAGTTTCTATAAATACATGCAAAACTTTACGTTTATCTGTTGTTTTATTATTACCAGCGATAGCTTTCAAAACCCGCAAATACGAAGGCAAAATATCGGTTTCGAAAGCATGTTTTCTTCTTGATAGGATTAGTGAAACGAATAATTACGAGGGTAAGGTGAAAAATTCGGTAACTAAAGTATAGCAACTTCAAAATTCAAAGTATTGGCCATCGCTAGTTACAACTTTTTTCCAATCTTTCTGGCAGAGTTCGAATACCGTTACGGTTCATCTTTTGGGGCTATCCACGAATCAAACCATTTTTCGTTGTCTTCATTGAGCAGAACTGCTGATCAGCCAGACTATGTGCCATCGAACGGAACGAGTGATAATTAGACGGAGCAATTTCTACCGAATATAGCAGCTGGGGTAGGACTTTCCATCTGAGCGTTTCCAGATAGGTTCTCACGGGTTTGGCAACGTGAAGCCGAGCGGTGTCACGCTGTAGAATTACGTTTTCGTGCCTCTGCTCGTATTGTGGCCGTTTTTCGCGCAGTACTTGGCTCAATCGCATCAACTGAAGTCGATACCATTGGGTTTCAACAGCTCGTAATAAATAACACCGACCTGGTCCCACCAAATACACAGCATAACCTCCGCAGCGTGAATATTCGGCCGAGCCGACGACGTAGAAGCGTTTCCTTCCTTTTTGGCCGCTGGAGCAGTTGTTCATAGGCGAAGAAACGACTCTCAACGTCTCTTGGCTTCAAATCATAAGGAACCCAACTTCCTTGCCCTTGAATCATTCCCAACTCATGCAATCGCTTGGAAATTGCTTGGCGGGTAACTCCCAATGCTGATGAAAGCTCTTGTTGCGTTTGACATGGATCATCCTCGAGCAATGCCTGTAATTTAACATTTAATATGTACGTTACCTGTTCTCTGTAGATGCCTGTAGCCTTCACAATATCCTTCAATGTTGATCGGCGATCAGCTTCCACAAATTTCAAAACTTTTCGCAGACTTTCTGGAGGAGTGGCTGTTTTGGGGCGTCCACAGCGAGGATCGCTATTTACGCTCGTATGACCTTCCTTAAATTCACTCACAACATTGGCAAACAGTCTTAAAAGAAGGAGCATCCTCGCTTAACACATTTACCATGCTATATGGAATTTCTTTAGGCGAATGCGCGAATTTCAATACTATCAATTTTTAAAGAGCTCCAAAAGTAAAAGTTGCTTTGAACGACTGTATACAACAAACGACTTGAGAGATCGGCACCAAGTTTAACACGTATTTCATTGAAACATCAAGCTATACAATAGCGTTAAAGATCGCTTTCACACAGCTCATAATTATTTACCGAATTTTTCACCTTACCCTCGTAATTTTGAAGAAATGCCTACGAATACAAAGAGGAAGCTAAGAATGAAACACGACGCCTCTGGCAAATCACCACTTCGCTGAAGTTTTTCTTTGTCTCTGTGCACATTCCTGACTCAATATCAGAAATAGCAGCTCGAATATTGTCTTTCAATTCCCAAGTCGTTGTAGAAAAGTCTAACTGCGTCAAATCACAGGATGTGTGCGGCCAAACGATGTCCCCATTTCGTGAAATATAGTTAGCTGGATTTTTCATCAGACGCGTGGCACGTAGGACCGTCTTGTTGGAAATATCTCCCTAGTTCACAGCCTCCGAATCAACTCGTAAAATGTCAACTAGCCTCGCGCGATAACGCGGGTCATTGATCGAAATCGCTCTATCTCCCTCATCTTCGAAAAATACAACACAATGACACCATCAATACCTTTCTTATTCTCTACGAGCTCCAAATGTGACAGTTTTATTTGTTAGCATGCTCTTGTTATATCTACTTTTTCTAAATTTTCGAAACGATAGAAAGATGATAACTTTCGCCCAGGCCTATTTACTGAAGTGTTTAAAAATGTAATTTGCAGTAAGTAGCCTTTATCATAGCACTAAATCCTACATTGCATATTATCTACACGGTTTCGTCCACGGAAGATTTATAACTACAAATCCTGTAACTATACCTCAAACATTAAAGAGCTGCCTGGTTCACAAGACTAAGTTAACGTGCTTTACCCTAATTTTAGTAGTGTCTTTAATAAGTTCAAATTAAAACCACCCACACAGACAGTAATATCCGACAGTACTCCATACTCTGCCAAACTATTTTCAAATTCTTGATACCTAGAATAATAATGAGGCATCTTCGATATGTTACTTCTTGTGCCATCAAAAGAGACGTGTTAAAACTGACGTTTAGAGTAGTGCGCTCCACAATTCACCGTCGTAAAAATTACAAAACCGTTCAGTCCCAACCGGTAGCTTCGCAGACGGAACGGTGAAAAAGAAAATTTCGTTAATAGACGGCCGGGTAATACCGGAGCCGCAGTTTCGGCAAATGGGTTGTCGTTAAATATTCATCGGCATCGACGGGGCCGTTTAAATAACGCAACCCCGGCGCCGCCGCCTTTCCTCTCCTTTTCGCCGCTGACCGCCGCTTCGACTCACCTTTTCACGCAAAGCTTCTAAAAATGCAACATAATACGAAGTTATTAGCGACCGTGCGATCCATCGCAGTATAAGCAGCGCTGTTTTAAAAATGAATGGACGGATTTTTAAAACATGCAGCACGCCGTAGCAGCTATTGCTTTAAGCGATACGGGGTACGTTTAGTAAATGTTTTAGGAGGACGTTTTTCCGCGAAACGAATTGTTCGCGTTCTTTATCTTTAGAGGTTTGTATTTGAGAGTCTTCCTAGACTAATCTCTGCAAATTTTTTACGTTTTTAAAAACCTTTCTTTATTGGTATCTTCGAACAAATTCTTTATTTATGACTTTTATAAGTGTTATTTCCTCATATTGAACTTACCAACACAAACAAGCGTTAAATACAGAACCAAATAAGCAAGTAAAAGAAACGGATACATTATAAGGTAGCAATGAATGCTAACCTTAACTGGAGTGCAATAGCATAAGACGGTATCCGGTAGGTTGATGGGTAGGTTCATGGCACAGACAATGAGAAACTACACATGATAATTATTATAAAATACAGTTTCAAAGACTACGCAGATTAGTTAAGGCGGGTATTAGTTTAAACTATAGCTCATACGTACGTAATGGCAAACTTAACCTTATAAAAGATTCATGGCCGGATATATTAATCGAGTACTTAACGGTGCTGTTTAATACGAGGGGAGGTCCAGAAGTTCGTGGAATGGAGGGGATGGAGTGGGGATAGGAGCGCTCGCTAGGTGTCATTCCGATTGGCGACTCATCATTAGTATATAAGTTAAGTTGCGGCCCTATAGCGTCAGTCGTTTACGAATAGTTACCTGCTAAACGTCAATCCGGAAGAAAACTGAAACTATGGAGAAAATTGAACACCGCGCTGTGATAAAGATCCTTACAAAGCAAGGAAAGAACGCTCAAACCATATTGAATTAAATAGAAACCGTTTATGGGGAACAGTGCCCAAGTAAATCAATGATTTATAAGTGGCATGGTCTTTTTAAACATGGTCGGCAGTCGATTGAAGACGACGCCCGCTCAGGACGGCCAGTTGAGGACACCACATCAGACATCGTCGAAAAAGTGCAAAAATTTCTACTGCAAGATGCCCGTTTGAAGAGAAAACCATTATCTGCATTAGGTGGAGTATCAGATACCATCATTTTGCGTATCTTACATGACCACCTGGGTATGACAAAAGTCGGTGCAAGATGGGTACTGAGAATGCTCACGCCGCTGCAGAAACAGCAGCGCGTCTGTGCGTTCAAACAATTTTTGGAGCCGTGTAGAGACAAAGCTGCACAGATTTTGGAGCGGATTGTTACCGGAGATGAAACGTGGGTTCATCACTTTGAGCCTGAGTCCAAACAGGAGTCCATGCAATGGCATAAAAAGAGGACACCACCGCCAAAGAAATTCAAAGTGTAAGAATCGGCTGGAAAGTTGATGGCTACTATTTTTTGGGATTGTGAGGGGATATTATTGATTGATTAGAAAGAAAAAGGTAGGAGCATAACCGGAGAATACTACGCAGCGATATTAGAAAAATTAAAGGAGGCCGTCAAGGAAAAACGTCGTGGAAAATTGATCAAGGGTGTGTTGCTCTTGCAAGACAATGCGCCGGTTCACAAGAGCAAAGTTACAAGGGCTGCTCTGCACAAGCATGACTTTCAATCAATAGCCCATATTACGCGTTTTAAAGTTATTCTACCAACTTAAGTTTAAAGAAGAAAAATTTCATCGCTTGCTAGAAGGTAAATCTAGTCGATGATATGGTATAATATTAGAACGCATGAACGATTCTCGTTCTAGTATTATAACACTCAGCAATTCGCCCGTGGTTACTACTATACACATATGCACGTACGTTCCTGCTATCTAGCGGATTATACCTGCTGACGCGCGAAGTGCTTATTGAGTATTTACGAGGTACCTAATTGATATGCTTTATTAATGTACTGAATCATTTATGCGGTGGTGTCTGGAATCAATTACAGCCGTAAGTTTGCACGCATAATTTTCAAAATAATACCCTCCACGTTCCCCTTGCCGGAGTAATAAAGCTAATTATGCGATAAATTTTTGATATCTCCCGTATTAATAGGGTCTGACATCTTATTAACGTTTCATAGATAGTAGCAGAAGTCTATAGATTTGTTCTAAAACGAAAGAATGCTTTTTGTTTCAATAGCCCTTTTTATTTTTCTGCTGCGTCGTAATTTTATTCGCTAATTTCATCGGCTAGAATATGGTTCTTTATATATTCCAATAAGTGACCGTTAGCTTCCACCATAATCTTAATAATGAAACGGTTTTAATTAGGAAATACACGGTACTTAGTAGCGGCTTTCACGATGAATCAAGTGAAGAACTGATGAGCACCGATTCACTTAAATTTTTTTTTTAATCCTATGTCCTTTATACCTTGCGGTGTCGGACTATTTATTTTCTTATTTTTATCTTCCACAGGTTCCTGTTCTGAGCCAGTTGTTTGGCTTCAATCCATCTCATACTTCTCTTTTCCAATGTTCTATACACCTGCTCCTTCCAGGTGTTTCGGGGTCTACCTATTCTGTTTTTGCCCTCTGTTTTGGCTTCAAATATCCTCTTTGTGATTCGATCTTCTTCCATTCTGTGTAGATGTCCAAGCCATCCCAGTTGCCTCTCTCCTATGATCATTTCTATTGGCTTGATATTTAGACTATTAGTGATTATCGTGTTTCTGATTCTGTCTCTTCTAATTATTCCTTCTATTCTTCTTAGGAATCTCATTTCCATGGCCGTAACTCTGCTTTTGATTCTATTCGTGGTTATCCATGACTCACTACCATATGTTAATGTTGGTCTGACCACTCTTTTATACACCTCTGTCTTTATTTTTTTTTTGGTATTTCTTTTTTATCCAGGAACGAATATCTCAATATGTTAAATTTCAACAATGGTCAGTTTTAATTATAATCATTAGTTATTTTTTTTTAATCTTGACTACGTACGCATTATTTTTTCTAAGAAGGGAGGGGGGGATGGATTTTCCCGACATCTCTTCACATGTTAATAAACCCACGACCCCCAAAATGACGACACTTTATAGACCGACAGAGCTACGTCGGCACCAAGGTAAGAGACAATACAATATCAACCCACAAGACATTAGAACTGTTTATTTCTAGAGGGGGGCATACATACATTAACCAGTATCGAAAAAGTATTTAGAATTAGCTAAACCAATCACAATATTATTTCAAATTAGATGACAATGGTTAAATGAGAACTTTAAGGGGTATATACGAATTTTGGATTACTCTTGAAATTTTTGGGTAAGAGTTTATAGCATCCAATGATCTTTTGAATTTTTCCAAATTGGTCGTTCTTAATCGCTAAAACTAAGCACGAAAGTTCTAAAGTTATATATGTGACGGCAGATATATTAATAACGGAAGAAGAAAGTCAAATTCTATTAGTTTTTAGTGGAAAATCTGGACGGCCGTACGTAGGAGAAAGCGGAAGACTCTTACTAGTCAGAAGAACATCAGAGACTGGTGCGGATGAGAGAAACATTTTTCTCAACATGCTTGGGAAGAGAATCAAAAGTTTGCATGGAACAATGCGGCAATCTTGGATAAAGAAGATAACACCATAAAAAATGTTGGAAGCAGCATATATAGCCCTAACATCGATCATCGTTACCACATCCAACCTTGAGATCAAAAATGTCTGGGTCCTTATGATTATAATAAATATTAGCCGAAGATCGCAAATCAATCCCGCAGAATGGAGAAGGATTAACAGAATGTAGGAATTATAGCTCAAATATAAGTTTAACACAATAACTTCTGTCCACTCTATTAGCTTAATAATCCACTCCCTTGAAGTAAGAAATTCAAGAGAAAGAAATCGGATTCGATCCGCATATGAGACAGTATCATATTAATTAGAAACTAGAGAAGATAAATACGTCAGACGAAATCATCGAACAAATGATGAATCTGGTAAGTAACAGACCTCCTCAGGGCTACTATTAAGACGATAGTAGATACACTGACGAAACGTCGGACTACGTAGCTTCCACAAACAATGGAAAAACGCCAAACAACAACTTTAATATCTAAACAGATTAGAATTGGATGTTCCCGAAATTTAAAACTGGAGCCATTACTATACTGGAATTATTTGCTGACAAAAAAAGTATGTCAAAAATTATATTTCCTAAGGGTGACCTGAGACTGACCACTTTTCTTGCGTCGTGTGTTGTCAATCGTATCAGTATTTATTCACGGCTAACTCTAAACAGCGTTGCAATATTCAGACTCCAATCATGTGAAAATTTGAAGGCGCTAGGAAGTCGTAATACGTTGGATGGAATTATTAAGAAGATACTACAGTTGCTAATAACGTTGTATAACGCGTATTTGCTTTTTCGTGCTTTATACTTAATAATAATCTTAATAATAATAATAATCTTTATTTGTCCAACGATTACTATCACTTACGGGACAACATACAAACAATTGGTGCAATTACATTGATTATATATATACCTCATGCGAAATACTATTACAAATCAACACACACGTACAAGACATTTCATAACAATTAACATAATCCTAACATAAACAAATATTCTACAAGTATATTCTGTTGAAATTGGTGACCATATGGAATATAGGCGATTTGGCCAAGATATTTGTATTGTGCCTACACGCCACGAGAAAATCAAGGGATCGTGTGTAACGTGGTGGTACTCGGAAATCGACATAAGCTAATAATGATGGTGAATCTATTTCATTAGATAACAGGTTAAATAAAAATCTTGCGCTGTTTTTAGGGTGACGATCTTCTAATGAATCAAAATTATGCTGCTGCAGCAATGTTACATAATCTGAACTACGATCAGGGTAAGTACGGCTAGCCTTATAGCTAAGGTATTTGAGGAACCGCTTTTCTACACGTTCACTTATATATATGTACCATGAGTACGTGTATATATGAGCATACAAAATGATTAACGTCAGGAATAAAATACCAGTACTTAGAATGCTCTCCAGCTTTCGAAGTACACTACTGTCCAAAAGTTTGGAAACGACGACGGATTTTACAAGAAGTCAGAGATACAGTAACATGTTATTGTGATTACTAACGAATTTATACAACACGGGTGACTGTCGTCAAATAAGAGTAAATTAACTTAAACGTAATAGTATTTATGCATTGTCTAATTCGTTCCGATATGATCCCTTTTGGCTTTAATAACCCCAGTACAAATGTTAGACGTTCTTTGAAGCAGTCTTTCGAGACAGTCCGCGTCAATTTGCTGCCATGCGTTCTGTATATATTTCTATAGGTGTTGGATGTTCCGAGGTTATCGCTGTCTAGCCCTTCGATTAAACTCACACCCTAAAGAATTCGGTAGGGGGTAGATTCGAGTGTTTTAGTAATTTTAGTTCATTCCTTATTGATTTCTCCTCTAAAAAGTTTTCAGATTCGAGCCGTATGTTTGGGATCATCGTCTTGTTGCAACAACAAAACGGCTTCCACGTGGAATAGCATGATTTTGTAAAATATCTCCAAGACTCCTGACATTCTGATAATATAAGCTGATTTCGCCGTTGGGGTTTTGATAGAAGACGCTCAGTTGCTCAACATTTTTCGATGTTGAGTTGAGTTTCTAATTCAACGATTTTAGGTGACTCATTTATGTAGTTGATGGTCTTGACCTTTAACGTTCAATTCTTTTAGTTTGTGTCGAAGATTTTTCAGATACCCACGTTGTTTCATAATTAAGTCGGCAGAAACGGGCAGAGACATTAAGGATTCGTTCTTTTTGGCCTTCGATAATTTTAAAACATAATCGCTTTTGGAAAGAGTAACCTGAACCTGAGGTGCCCGAGCTCCCAACCCTGAAGAGTAATGGACACCGTCGCTTTATCCTCCCTCAACCATTAAGCTCCCATCAGCCTTCGGATCTTCGTTTAGAAAAAGATAAAATTATAACGGAATAACACAAAAATATTCCTGTCGGAAATACGATTGTAAAAATTAACTCCTAGAATATTCAGAGGAATAGAACAGGCTCGGTACATCTTTGATAAAATTCGGATTACACAACCATTAAAAGGTTTCCCATTATTTCAAAACTTATTTCGGAGAAATTATTTTACATGGGATGGAATCAACACGTTTACTGTCAGAACGTTATCTTCAGACAACAATTTCCGAACTTAATTTTCATCAGCATAATTTCAACAAACCTCAAATTCTAAGTCAATATAACGGTATAGGTTTTGCGTAGATAAAACGCAGAAGGTATCCGGCAAAATGTACGGATACCGCAAATTTAATGCTATTAAACGGCATCAGTGAAATTCCCCATTTGTTAACAAGTGACTTAATTAATCAACCTTATTAGCTGCGCGCTTATTTTGACAACGTTAGGCTCGCTACGTCCTCCCGTTTCAAATGAGACTTATTAATTTCTAAATCCAATTACTTACTTCTCCTTCGCAAATTCGCGTAAGATAGACGAAACAATATTAATACAAACAATGACCTCCATTTGCAGGAAATTCTCGCTTCTTGGTTTCTCCTCGCGTCCCGTACTTCTGGACCGCCCTCATCGTTGTCCCGATTTAATTGAACGTTTTGTAGCTCCGGTATGTAGTACTTCAGCTGAGAAATGTTTCTATTTTGGAACGCTGGGAATTATAATTAGATATTAATTAATTGAATCGGTAGCGATTTTATCTTTATTCTTCTTCGCAGCGTCGAGTTTCGGATGCTTTTGTGTTAAACAGTAAATATTTCGAGAGTTTGCAAAATATTTGCTCCGAAAAATGTTAGCAAATAATTAGGGTTCGCTTTATTAGGACATTGGTATTGTTCCGTTCCCTTCGTCTTTGGAAAGTCCAACATCGTTATCATAACGAAAATTCTAAAGCTGTCTAAAATGGATAAACATAATTTAATAGAAGGCCTGTTTTTATCTGGAATGGTATCTCGAGAATTCATTTCAAACGAAGGTGTTGAATCCAATTCCCGCATGATAAAACCTACAATTATTACAGTAGAGATTGTCGTACCTAGGAATCGCTATCTGCAGTCTTGGTAACTCGTGTTGATGCAGTAGTTGGCTGACGTAGCTGCTGGTGTGTTCGTGTTTGTTATTGTTTCACGGAAATCTTCGGCATTTTAATATATTTTAGATGACTTCGATTTTTCGTAAAAAACATAAGGGGTACCCCCGTAAATGCAGCTTCCCAATGGTAGTGAAATCAACATGTGAGACATAAAATGCTAACACACGGACATGTTTCTGCCTTCCCGGCGTCATCAGCGTGGTTTCGAGCAGTTTTATACTAACACTATTATTAAATCGTCCTCTAGTTTTAGAATATTAAATATTTCGCCATGATGGATAATTTTATCGATTGAGTCGGCCGATACTTGTTGGAAATCCATATTGAGCAATGGTTTGAGAATTAAAACTCACTTTTACAAAATTTCCAATATATTTATCACAATATTATTATGATGTGATTCGCTATAACTGTAACTACATCAAATATACAACATACAACATACAACATACGACATACAACATACAACATACAACATTCAACATTCAACATTCAACATTCAACGTTCAACATACAACATACAACATTCAACATACAACATACAACATTCTAGTGTTACTGAACGAAAACCTTATTTATACTCAAACTTATAACATTTAATCATCATATTTTGGATAATTTCGTTTTTTTCGCAAAAAAACAATTGATAATTCGTTGGCATCTCGCTCATTTTGGATTTGGATCAAAGCTCTCCGAAAGCTATCTCCAAACATGCAGAGTACGATTCTAAAACCAAAATTGACAGAAGAGGACTAATTTAGACGGTATTCGTTTCTAAAGATTTAAAAACATGTGAAGACTGTAATAACTATTGTTAAATCTTTCTCTAATTTTAATATATTAAGTACTTAGCGATGATCGATGATTTTCCTCCAATCTAATCATCAAAATCTTCAGGTGCAAATATGTATAAAGCTGTTCTTTACAGATCATGTTTTCACAAAACTTTGTTCCTGTTATTCTAACAAGGGTGATAACATAACTGTTTTTACGAGGATACGAACTATTAAAACATCACAGTTGTTATGAACGTCCATTTAGTTCAACATGTTTACCTAATTAGATTATTTTTAACTTGATGTTTGAGTATCAACAGATACAAATATCCAATTACAAGGCAATGTTAAATAATGTACACATGCAAATATTATAAGAAACATAAAATTAAAGTATATCAAATTACAAAACTTAGTTACTAGTTGCCTTAACTTAAATTAAAAAAGAAAAGTAGTTTACCAGTGGTTAGGAAAAAAGAGAGAACGGAAAAAATATTCAACTAAGTGTAACGCACCCGCGGTCTACATACCGTCAAAAGGGACGGTAAGTGCAGGTATGTATATCCAACTCGACAAACTCCGTAGAGTTGAAGTTGCTACACAATCTATATATTGGGAACCTGATGGCGATGTTTGTTCTAGGTGCGAAACAGTAAAATGTATTTGTTTGCCGAGATCCTGAACGTGGTACAATGAAGTTGATTTTACTCAACAACTCAGGGACATCAAGACCATTATGAAGTAAAGTAAATAGGAATTTACACTCAGCCTGTTTTCGACGTAGTTCTAATGAATCAATATTAAATGCCTCTAGCAGAGCACTATGGCTAAATCCTTGTATCGGGTAAGTATTAAATTATTTAAAGTACAAGAACTTCAAACACCTTCTCTGAATCTGCTCTAGAAGATGTATCTGATAGATGTACATAGGTGACCAGACCAAGGACGCATACTCCAGTCGAGACCGAACAAAAGCGAAATAAAGAGGAAGAATGGCTGTTATAGAAACAAATGGTCGTGTAACACGTATAATGAATTCTAACATACTCAACGCTGATGTACGAAATACTGGATATATGCTTGAGTCAAAGACGACGCCCAAGTCTCTCATAGAGGTCTCTCTAGTTAAAGAAGATCCAGCCAAGTGATAGGTATATATAATTGGAGTCGTCTTACGCGTGTAGGTTACAATTTTGCATGTGTTTACATTAACTGTTAGTTTGCTGTTGACACACCACGTGTGGAATATATCGAGTTGGCTTTGCAATCCTGAGAATTATTAATTATTGTATACAACTTCAAGTCATCTGCGTATAACAACTTTGGACAGTTCAGTTGATGGCACAAATCATTTATATATATGAGGAACAGAAGTGGACCCAAGTTACTCCCCTGAGGAACTCCAGAGCTCGGCGTGAAGTAATCAGACTCAAATCCCATGTATATCACAAACTGTTTTCTATCAAGAAGATACGATTGGAATAAAGAATAAAGAGAAGACGAAAATCCAATATTGTCCAATTTATTACTAAGCACGGTGTGGTCGATTCGATCAAAAGCTTTTGTTAGGTCAGTATACACAACATCTACCTGTCTTCCAGCATCAATACTATCAAATAGGTATTCTGTACTTGTAACAAGATTAGTTACCGTAGATCGTTGAGCAACGAAACCGTGTTGGTCATTTGAAATCCAGGGTCTAACTTGAGCATAAATATACTTGTAGAAACATTTCTCAAAAACTTTAGCAACATTATTTAATACCGCTATGGGACGATAGTTGGAAATAACACACTTCTCACCATTTTTAAAAACAGGCACCAACTAGGCAATCTTCCACACAGATGGGAAGGTGGATGTTTTGAGAGCAAGACTGAACAAGTAGCAAAGAGGAGAAGGAAATATATTTGCACAATCCCTAACAAAAAAGGCCGGAATGTCATCACTACCCACCGTGCAATTTTCCTTTAAGGATTTCATAGCATACACCACATCCATCTCAGTTACAGAACCTAGGTTAACCATAGTAGCGCACGGAGCAATTGGAGCAACAGGCGTCGGAGCTAATGAAGGAACGTACACCGATTGGAAAAACTCCCGCAAGGCGCTCACTATGGAAGGTGGATCCTTATACGTATTGCCGTAATCGTCCTTCATAGTTTTAGGAATACCTCCCCCATCCCTCCGAGATCGCACAAACTGCCAAAAATGTCAAGGATCGGTTGAAACGCAGCATCCTTCTCATATCTTTGAAAATTAAATCTTGCTTATGATCTGCACATTGTATGTTTATGAAAAGCAATAGATCCTGTGTGACGTTGGGTTCGCATTGTTATGTAATAGAATATATCTATGTTAGCTGCTTTGTAATTAGATTAGTTTTATCTATAGATTCGGGTAATTTTAATAACAGATGGTAACACATTTTAAGTGCCCAATCTGACGTTACTCCTTTTGGACACTCCACTAAAAATGTAACATATACATAGTTTTTGGTTCTCTTTATTGTTGTTGATGAGATTGCCTAATAAATATTATTACTGATATGCGCCACAACTCCTTCGATACAGCATTTGACAAGCAATTATTGGTAACCTACTAAAAGGTATGACTCTTTTGACATCACACTTTGCTAACTTCCTTACCCGATCATAGTTAAAGCAAAAACAATCGTAGCCATTACTGAAATTTTTACAAACCTGATAGAACCTAACCAGCACTCACCAACCCAATCCAATCTCTCTGATTGTGCTACATAAAAGCTCTTTCCACAAATAACGGTTGCTCCTTACACCCGAATAGGTTCTACATCTGTTAAATTTTTCCATCTTCCTGACACATGTACGCATTAGAGTTCAGGACTCATTGTTTACGTTCGTATTCGCTCTTTGTTTCGTTAGCATCGTCGCAAATGACGTTGTTTTTCATTCCCCTCTATTTACGCGGGAGCAAGTCTAAAATTTCGACTTCTATACGTTTCTGATTGATACCCGAAATACTTTACGTAAAATCGTTTCAAATATATTTATATTTCCATTGTTGTTTTGATGTGGAAACGTCGGAGCAAATTAACTTCTTCATTTTCGTTCGGTATTGTCGAAGCACAATACAATATTGATATTTTTCGGAATCAATCTAGCTTCACTGCGTTGTGTTTACGGTTTTGGGAGTTATTTATATGTTTTACAGATCTTTCCCATCTGCGAATAAAATATAATATGAGAAACGTGAAGGCATAGATTATTATTATTATTGTTACTGTTACTATGTCTATTATTATTGTTATTATTATTATTATTATTATCATTATTAGTATTATCATTTTACCGTTAACAACCATATTCTCTGCTTAGTTGTTGTCTGTGAAGTTACCCTTAACCTCAACTTGATATTATCACGTTAGTTTTATCTTCCCTTAATATTACTTACTGTTATTTACCACTACGAGGGGAGGTCCAGAAGTTTGTGGAATGGAGGGGATGGAGTGGAAATGGGGGCGCTCGCTAGGTGTCATTTTAATTAGCAACTCATCATTAGTATATAAGTTAAGTGGCGGCCCTATAGAGTCGTCGCTTACGAATAGTTGCCTGCTAAACAAGTCAATCCGGAAGAAAACTGAAACTATGGAGGAAATTGAACACCGTGCTGTGATAAATTTCCTAACAAAGCAAGGAAATAACGATCAAAGCATATTGAATGAAATGGAAACCGTTTAAGGGGAATAATGCCCTAATAAATCAATGATTTATAAGTGGTATGGTCTTTTTAAACATGGTCGGGAGTCGATTGAAGACGAGCCCCGCTCAGGACGGCCGGTTGAGGCCGCCACATCAGACATCGTCGAAAAAGTGCAAAAATTTCTACTGCAAGATGCCCGTGTGAAGAAAAAACAATTATCTGCATTAGTTGGAGTATCAGATACCACCATTTTGCGTATCCTACATGACCACCTGGGTATGACAAAAGTCGGTGCAAGATGAGTACCGAGAATGCACACACCGCTGCAGAAACAGCAGCGCGTCTGTGCGTTCAAACAGTTTTTGGAGCTGTGTGGAAACAAACCTGCACAGATTTTGGAGCGGATTGTTACCGGAGATGAAACATGGGTTCATCACTTTGAGCCTAAGTCCAAACAGGAGTCCATGCGATGGCATAAAAAAGGGACACCACCGCCAAAGAAATTCAAAGTATCAGAATCGGCCGGAAAGTTGATGGCTACTCTTTTTTGGGATTGTGAGGGGATATTATTGATTGATTACAAAGAAAAAGGTAGGAGCATAACCGGAGAATATTACGCTGCGATATTAGAAAAATTAAAGGAAGCCGCCAAGGAAAAACGTCGAGGAAAATTGACCAAGGGTGTGTTGATCTTGCAAGACAATGCGCCGCTTCACAAGAGCAAAGTTGCAATGGTTGCTCTGCACAAGCATGGCTTTCAATCAATAGTCCATCCACCCTACAGTCCAGAGCTGGCACCTAGTGATTTTTATTTGTTCCCCAATTTAAAAAAAGACATACGTGGAAGAAAGATTTCCGACAACAATGAGGTAAAGGAGGCAATTTTGGCCCATTTTGAGGCGAAAGCTAAAAAATATTTTTATGATGGTTTAGAAACATTAATTTATAGATCTAATAAATGTATTGTGCTTAAGGGTGACTATATATAATAATAGATTTATTGTTTTATTTTATTTAAAACCCTTTCATTCCACGAACTTCTGGACCTCCCCTCGTAATACACCACTATAAGGCTGGTTTCCAATTGTCCTGAAATAGTTACATTCTAAAGTCGTAAAGTTTATTTTCAGTTCAGCTAGTTCTGAAATGCGCAAAATGCAGTCTTCTTTCTATTTACTCTAACGAGAATAAATATTATTGTAAAAGCAATCATTCCATTTCCTCTTAATGTTTTTACTACTAAACCGAGGACATTGTTTTCAATTCAAGAACTAACAAAGTACTGCTTCTAAGTATTGTTACGAAGACATTGTACATACATATATGAGGAAATGTACAATGGAATTACTCAAATCCGTCGACAACAAAATGTAAATTTCTCATCGGTGCCGTCTTAACGATTAACTAATAACTTCACTTCTACACTTCCAATTATAGCGATGACTCGACTAATACGATTCACGTTCAAGTCGAGCTAATGAAATTGCTTTATGAAGTACTTTGAACGTGTTGACTGTTTACATTTTTGATTAATACGCGGAAGTTTCCGAGCGGAAGTAAGTTTGGTTAGTTGAAGAATGACAGTTGTTAATCAGGGAATCACAGTTTAAAAATAAACTGGAATATTTGTCTACTTAAAGTATCGTAGAAGCGCGAATAGTATTTTTTTCTTCTAGACGTACTTCGGGTGTGACAGTTTTATTTCCGATATCACATTTAAACGATGAAATACTTCACAAAAAACGTGGCAAAACATAGATGTATTTAAAAGATATACACTAGGCTGACAGAATAAAATAGACACCAGGTAAAGCGGTATAAATATGTAAACAGCTAAATTCTAAGAACGAATTAAGAACTTTCTCTTGTCATTAGGGTAGGGGTAGATGTATCGGAAGGAATTCGTCATAGTTTAGTATCGTTACAACTATGCCTCGCTTACAAGGTTCGAGTGATATTAGCGACTTCACCTGGGGTGTCGCATCGTTGGCCAAAGTGACCGCGGCGCTTCGCAACGTGAAATAAGTAAATTTTTAAATATTCCGTTGTCCTCACAGTTAACCGTGTGATTACACAATTTAAACGCAAGGAAAAAACAACAGTGGAGACGAGACCAGGTCGTGCCGGACCTTTTGAAAGAAGTAAAAGGGTGCTTGTGTGCGAAGTGTTAAGAGAACCGCGAAAAAGTACAGCTGAGCTTGCGGCAACTTCACAGAAAAGTCAGCGCACCGTTCAGCGATACCTCTACAGTGTGAGGATGTATAAAAGGGTAGCAAAGAAAAAACCCCTCCTCACGGCATTTCAAAAACGGCACCGAATGGCTTGGGCAATCGAAATACGAACGAAGCCCGAAGAGTTTTGGCGGTCTGTCATTTTTTCAGACGAACGCAGATACCGCCAATTCAGTGATGGTGGTCGTACGTGGCTATGGAGACGTTCGTCACAGCAACTGCATGACAAATTTTTGCAACAGACGGTGAAATACGGCGTTGTGAACATCAAGACCGCAATTAGTAATCTGCGACGGAAATATAAATGCGGCAAAATATGTCCAAATATTAACAGAAGGACTACTACCGATATTCGACAACGCCATTTTATTTAAAGAAGACGCCACTTTTATGGAGGATGGAGCACCCTGCCACAAAGCAAGGACAACAACCACATGGAAAGAGGAACAGGGGATTCGGATTTAACCATGACCAGGCCAATCACCAGACATGAATCCGATAGAGAATGTTTGGCACATAATCCAGACAAATATGGCGAAACGACCCCGAAAACCCAGCAATAAGAAAGAACTCGTGGCAGCTGTTATAGAAGAGCGGTTAAATATTCCAGAAGACACCATTAATCATTTAATAGATTCTATACCACGACGACTCGCAGCACTTCACACAAGTAAAGGTGGATCGACAAAATGTTAGTCTAATTTAAAAATTTTAAAATATTTTGTATATATAACGAGAATAGAATCCTTTTTTTTTTTTAATTAGTAGGCCTCTATTTTATTCTGTCACCCTAGTGTAGAAGAGAAAGATATAATACCGAGTGAATTATTTAACAATGGATTAAATAATTTGCAATTTATGCAACTAATTTACAAGCACTACCTGTAAATATGTGAATTGACACAACCTGTTAGTTATCGCAAGAGCAGCTTATTGACATATCAGTTTGTGGTTGAAAATATTTGCTACAGAGTCCCAAATCTTTGACAAAACATGATAAATTAGACTAATTTTCGTCAAATACATTACAACATTACATCTAAAGGGGTTCATCCGAGGTTTATGGTGATCGCACTACTGGGAAATTTGAGCAATTTCACCTTTAGGTAGCAGCAATCATTCGTGTCTTTTCTTTCATTGAATATTTTCAGATCATCTGCAGAATACACTATTTGCGGTCTATAGATTCCAGCAGGTCTTTGAGAAATAAAACAGATAGCAAAGGATCCACATTCGAACCTTGAGGTACTCCAGATGTCGCAGTATATTGCATAAATAGAAGTTCTAATTATAGCTCAGAAAAGAAATATGCATTTTTTTTCTAAAATAGAAGGAGATATGTGCTTGTAAAATGAAGTGTAAATACACGACAGGCATATTGCCTTGTATTCTTACCTTTATCCGTATATAAAGGAATGGATACAGTACCTGAGTCACATACAACAATAATAAATACTCATTTCCAATAAATAATACTACATAACTTGCAAAATTATCAACGCTTCACACAGAGCTCTAAAATGCCTTAAAATACATGAAGGCTGACAGAGTTTTTCCTAGGAAAGATTTTATAATCTTCAGCGAAGTGCAAACGTCAGAGACACTTCAAGGATAAACTAATGCCTAATTTGCTTGCAGGATCGTGCTAACTCCAGCGCTATTACAGATGCTCTTATATTACATGAATTATGCAAATCGCATGAGAGGCTTCACATATTATGCTAATCATACCTTACGTATTCGATCCAGCACTATCGGAAAGTATATAGATTCTTACACCATCTAAGAACGTTTTCATAATAATGTTCAAATAACGATGCTTTAATATTAGCGCCGATTGCACGACATATAATAACAATAATAAAATGTATGCTATCGTATCTCCCAAAAGCTTACGCCAATTACAGGGAGCATGCGCAACTAGTTCAGATATTATACACATGCATAAGTAACCACGTACGTATACCAATACAATATACAGGTATACTGTAATATCCCAAAGAATTACCGTACAATATAATCATTGTAAATTTTATACTTGAACTCAAAAACAAATAGAATACATAATAATTGTCATAAGCATAACACATTGTACCTATATACGAGGTATGTTTCAAAATTAATGAGAATGAATTGTTTACGCTTAATGTGACAACAATGCAGCAGACTGGAGTCGATTATATGTGAGTAGAGGAGGTCCACGAGATGTTTACCGTTAAATTCCAATACGACATCACATGCAAAATACAGGCAAATATCGAGTAAAGATGTGTTTTGTGTTAAACTGGAAAGAACTCCTTCAGAGACACTATAAATTATAAGAACAGCATATGGAGGTATTGCGCTGCTGACAGCACAAGTTTTCAGATGGTACAAGGCTTTCAAAGATGACGGCGAAACCATTGAAGATGACCGTCGCGCCAAAAGACCGTCTACGTCGAATACCGTTTCAAGTGTGGCGAAGGTGCATTCTGTGTTAGGACGAGACAGACGGTTGACACTCAGGATGATTGGCTAAGAGGTCAATATGAATAAGAACACTGTTCATCGAATTATAACCAAAGGAACGAGGCATACGAATAGTTTGTGCGAAACTGATACCCAAGAACATGTCTGATGGACAAAGGGAAAATCGCTTCTCCACCAGCAAAGAACTACTGGATCGTTTAACGGTCAAACCCAAGTTCATGCATAGAGTGATAACAGGTGAGACGATAATGTGCTGCATCACCGCAACAGAAGAAAACTCGCATCATCTTTTTTGATTCTCATGGAATTGTCCACAAGGAATTCGTATCGCATGGGCAGATAGTGAATCAAACCTTTTATCACGAAGTCTTTGAAAGTTTGTGCTAAAGAGTATTGCATGTGTCAACTCGTAGATCTTGCATCGTGTCAATGTCCTCAGTCACAGCTCATTGTCTCTTAAAGAATTTTTAGTAGAGAAAAACATCCCAGGACTCCCACATCCACCCTACAGTCCAGACACGGCCTCATGTGATTATCTTCTTTTTCCAATACTTAAGCGAAAACTGAAAGGTTCCCATGACGGAACGATAAACGACATCCCAAGAGTCACGATGAAGATTCTAAACCTAACCTAACGAAACAAGGCTTTCAGAATGGAAAGGTCCTTACCAGAAATGGAGAAGCAGTTGAAGACTCTATGTGCATTCTAAAAAAGCATTCTCATTAATTCTGGGCAAGTAGCAAACCATAAAATATTTTTCTAACAATATTTTGATATTTCCCATAAACTCTAAGCTTCTAAGAACAATCATATGTTACGAGGGCGACCTGAAATGTTTCCGAAATCGACAAGAAAAACACGGAATTGGTGTGGTTTTTTATTTTTACTTTTCTAGCAAAATACTTCGAATTTCCGCGGCTTTTTTTTCCCAGCTATCCAGAATTGTTTCATCACTCCACGAAATTCGATTTTATCCATTTTTTGCGAAACCTCCTCACTTGCTACTCAAGACATTGACAGTCGACGTCCGAAATTTTCAGAGTTACCATAAAGAAGGTTGTCTTTACCGACCAATGAATCTACTTCAACCTTCGTGCGCCATCTCTTGTCAATTTCGGAAACATTTCAGGTCGCCCTCGTATGCAGTCTTTATTAAAAGACAGAGTAAAAGAAAGGTGTAAAACCAAATTAGGAAATGTTATCAAATTTTTCAGGAACAGTAAACAATTACAGCAAAACACCAAGAACCCTCCCCATAACTACCAATTAAGGAGAACCATCAATAAATTTACATTTTTTTTATTAAGAAAACTGTTTACCCGAATTCGCTGGTCAAAATAATTAGTATTTAAGACACTTATCAAATGTATCCATTCCACGAACCGGCGAATTGCCTTTCGATTGCGTTTGAATGAAGGCGAACCTCCGCTAAGAAGGTCCATTCTGAAAGCAACAGCGGTCGCTTTAATTTGCATTACAACCGTCGAAATAATAACCCTAATTTTAGGTTATACTGGCTAGACGTTTCCGAAATTAATCCGCTTAATGTCATGACGTTAGGAGGGGGCTACATTAAACGGTTTAAAAACTGCCCGCATCACGCGAAGAGCATTTTGTTGATAGTCGATCTGTATTCTTAAAACGAGCCAATTCTTATTAAAAATTTTCCTTTATTAACTTTCGCCGGCTGTTTATTTCTTTAGGGATTCGTGTTCGAAAGGAGTTTTATTGCGCACGACGGAAGGAAATTTACATTCATAATTGCAAACATTACAATTGGATATTACAGTACTAAACTAGAAAATCAGCATAATTACTTTAAATCGCCTTGGTGATAAAAGCTTATTGGGAATAGCCGCTGTTAAGTTGGAAGCAGGCGAGTAATTTCCCTAGAAACTTTAAGCACTTTTGATAAAAATCTTTTATTTCTAACTACTACTTCCTTACTACTTTCAACATTGTCGATATTATTCTTTCTACGCAGCAACGACGTCAACGATATTAATTTATTGATGGAAACCATTAAATCTAATAATAATAATATTAATAAATATAGACTTGCCTAACACATATCCGACACAAGTATAAATATACAACTAGTTATCTAGAAATAAACACAAAACCAATATAAAAAGGGATTGACTAAATTACAATATACGTATATATGTCTAAGTAACTTATATACAATAATTATCAATACCCATACCCAAATTGCTTTAATTTAACTGATAAAAATTTCACCAATGGTTAACCACAAAACCATTAAAAGTTTTCGTATTATATAATATAAATAATTACAAACCAGAAGATATGACCTTTGATATAGAAATTAATTCATTTTTTTAATTAATTCAACTATATTCTACGGAATTTGTCGACGCTGATAGTTCAATTTTGCCAGAAGATCAGCAAGGGCACTTAAAGTTTATCGGAACCTTGTACATCAGTAAGATAAAATATTTTATATATGAAGCCGAAAAACACGTTTTGTGTTTGTCAGTATGTTCCAGAAAAAGTTATGAAGAATACTAATATCTCAGAGATGTATGTATGTTACATACGGAAACGGGAGTTGAATGCAGATATTAAGGTAAAGATCTTCAAGGCTTTAAAATTACCAAATTTATCAGTCACACGTATGGGACCGATAGCTTGTTATTAGAAAAGCCTTAACTGCATTTATTAAAAAAAACTAAATCACTAATACAAAGCTGTGGCCCTGAAAACATATAGCGTCATTGAAACTAAAAATACGTATCGTAACACATGGGCTGAAAAGTCCCGGGCCTAACAAAGAAAACACGGTTTTTTTGGTACAAAATTAGCTTTATTCATCAACGTAATCTCCATCAAGAGCAACGCAATCATTCCAGCGCCGCTCTAACATTTCAACACCACTTTTGTAGAACGATTTATCTTTTGCCTCAAAATAGGCCTCAGTTTCAGCGATAACCTCTTCATTCGTGCGAAATTTCTTAACGGCGAGCATTTTTTTGAGGTCTCAGCCAGTAGTCGCTGGGAGCCAAATCTGGCGAATACGGTGGATGTGGGAGCAATTCGAAGTTCAATTCATGTAGTTTTGCCATTGTTTTGACTGACTTGTGACACGGTACGTTGTCTTGATAAAACAAAATTCTTTTCTTTGCCATATGCGGTCGTTTCTTTGCAATTTCGGTCTTCAAACGCTCGAATAACGCTATATAATATTCACTGTTGATGGTATTTGCTTTCTCAAGATAATCGATAATTACACCACGCACATCCCAAAATACCGAGGCCATAACCTTTCCAGCCGATTCTGTCCTTTGGGGCGCTTTGGACGAGGTTCACCAGTAGCTGTTCACTCAGATGACGATCGTTTTGATTCCGGAGTGAAGTGATGGATCCATGTTTCATCCATTGTCACATATCGACGCAAAAATTCCGGTTTGTTACGTTTAAACATGGCCAAACACTGCTCAGAATCATCAACACGTTCATGTTTTTGGTCAACAGTGAGCAAACGCGGCACCCACTTTGAACAGAGCTTTCTCATAGTCAAATGCTCATGCAATATAAAGCCAATACGTTCTTTTGATATCTTTACGATGTCAGCTAACTCACGCAACTTCACTTTTCGATCATTCAAAACGATTTTGTCGATTTTTTTTATGTTTTCTGGTGTTACCGCCTCCTTTGGACGTCCACTGCGTTCTACATCATCGATGTCTCACCGACCACATTTGAAGTCAGCAAACCAACGTTTTATTGTTGTTTCTGATGGAGCGGAGTCCCCATAACATTTTTCAAGCCATTGCTTCGCCTGAACGGTATTTTTTCCCATCAAGAAGCAGTGTAAAATTAAAACACGAAATTGTTTTTGATCCATTGTTTTGAAAATAACAAAAGTAGCGTGACTCTTAGCACAATAACTCACAAACTAATGAATAGAATATCATGAAATTTTAACAGCTGTCTTTTGAAGGTTAGTACTAACTGAGAGAAAGGTGACTGCAGTAAAACTAGCGTCATCTATGTGTTAGGCCCGGGACTTTTCAGCCCATGTGTTACATTCTTTCGTCTAAAAAAACAAAAAAAATAAGAGTGTTTTTCAATCATTATCAAATACCAGCTATATTATTTACAGCACATAAGACTATTGGAAGCTTTGGAGATCAAATGGTACAAAATTTTTATCAACACGCAAACGTTGCTCAAACATCGTCTTCAAGGAGATTGGCAACAGATTTGCTTAAGAAACCAAAAGATCTTAAACTACTAAATACTTGAACAGATCATTGTTCAAAAGAATACGTGGTTTGGCCTCTAGCGTGGTTTACACGTCGAGTTACTGTGTCACTTTGGTTTCCCCTACTCTCCTGAAGAAGCCTCCTACGACTTAGCCGAAACGTCGAGATCCCACCTTTCTCTTTTGGTCTTTCTTTTTTTTTCTCTCTATTTCACGTCCCCCCACCCTTTATCATTTTTTCTTTTTCTTTTTATCTCTTTTTCTTTCTCCTCTTACTCTTATTTGTTCTTTTATATATCTCATCATGACACGGTCCAATTCCGGAAGTAGTTCGTTTATTAGGTCATTGTTCATTATTTTGAAACCAAGAACTCCTCCTTGAAGTATTACACTAAAGAAAACAATAGGTTTCGTTCAACCACTTGCTGGCTGGATGGAATTTGCCACACGATCTTCTGACTTGGTTCTTATCAATAACTATTAAGTCAATCTCAATACAAGAACTAGTACCATTAAGCTATAATCCTTCTTCAATTTGTGCCATCTCCATCGTCGAAGGTTAGCGATCACCTCCTTTCCCAAATTATTCTATATTTGCTAACAGAGACCACGTGATTCTCCTGGTAAATAATTTCTTGGTTGAAGCAGTTTCCCATTGCTTTCGTCAACATTTCTTATTAAGCATATTTTATGCTTGTTTTTTCTCACCACTTTCATTCACTATAATTATGCATTTTTTAATGACGAAGTAATCTGACAGGAACGTCAGTGGGAGCACGTTCTGGTTTGTGAAGCAATTGTACTTTCATTTTCATCAATATGGAGAAGAGTCACTAATTTCCACACACAAATCAAACAATAATTTAACAAACACAGAAATTTTAAATACGAAAATTTAAATTCACACTATAATTATTGTTACATAAATCTAAATAGCTGTATCTAAATATACGAGTCTGTTCGCATTTACGTTTCTCTGGCGTTACATAAAAGTTACGCAGCCCTCTAGCCTCAGGAGCGAGAAATTGAACTTTATTCACAATTTCCTCTTCAATAAATTATCATTAAAAATTAGTGGTAACAGAAACTAATAAAATCCATAGACCTACTGTCTATGGATTTTTTTTCAATTTCTTTTTTCCAATTATCAATCGAATGGGAAAGAGAAACCTGCAAAGAAATTATTAGTTCCGATGCAAATTATACGCCTTTTCAAATTTTAAATTCCCCACAGCAACAAGCAACGTAAGCTATCACAAAATCAATGCCGAATAGGAAGTGGCGCCCTCTACGAGACTGCTCCATAACTATTTGCAAACCCCTCCACATAACAATCTACGAGCTAATCCGCGGTAACCTTCCTCTAACACCTCGTTCCAGGTCATCGTCTTGAGTAGAGCTTAGAGGTTAAGGTATACAGACCGTAATAAGGAAGATGTAATTAAGAGCCATAGTTTACGATAGTCTTTACGGTTGTAATTGATACTCGGATTTATGGTGGTACATGAGATAATTTGAATAATTTCCGAGGGTTATTACACAAGAATTATTTTATGCTGATAACATTGTATATTTAAATACATTAATGGTATATCGGATGTTAAGCAATATTTTATTTGTATCTAGTAGCTTTTTTTATAACTAAAAATATTAAGCTGTTGTATTGACAAATATTACTACCAAGCAATGTAAATATGTCAAATTGAAGAAAGATAACTAGTAAAGAATGTGCACATACAGCCAATTATGTATATATATATATATATATGCATTTTATACAGTGTGTCTTTGAAATAAAATAAAAAAGCACGGAAAAGAGGTCTAATTATATAGAACATAAATAAATACTGTTTACACCAACACAAAATTCTAACCTATCTAATTTTATTTGTAAATAAGTGTTTCTAAGTAAATGCACTGTACTATAACCAAACTAATAACCTAATAAATGTGCCCGTGACGCTTCTACGCAATGTGCAGGCGAAGAAAACATGGTTCAAATAAGCCAATTTGTGGCCACAGTTCTGGTTAATATTTCACAAAAGAGGAGATGTATACAATGGCTTTAGTTTTAGCACATACTGAGTTGCCATCATGTGTCTACGTAGTACTCAAGACGACTCGTCAGCTTCTATTTGTAAGGCACAAGTTCGTGCGGATCTCATGCCACGCAGACATAAACGCAAAGCTTTGTTTTGCGGTATAACAATGCTATATTGATTCGTAGCATTAACTAGTGCCATATAACGTACACCCGTAATCTACAGCGGATCTAATGCAAGCACTGTAGAGATTTGCACCCCACCGAATATCTGTAATTATACGTAACACGTTCCAAAGCCACAAAGGCTGCAAAAGTCACAGAAATTGATCGGAATTTGATCGGCTTTCAATTTCGGGAACTTATGTATATTTCCAAAAATTATAGGTTATTCGGATTCTCGCACATGATTGATAAAATGGTCTTCACATGAATAATTCTTCGTCTTTGCACTAAGATACCCTCTCGAGTTTCAAATGGAGCACACCAATAGACGATTCCACAGCGAAAGCAAACCATGGACAGGGTTAATGTGTGGTTGGGAGTTTAGAGTTCCATCAGTTATTAGAGCAAAAATCTCAGCGTCTGAAACTAGATCAAATGTGTCAAATAGATGTTATTTCGCTATGGTATCGTACAAATTTAGTAATAATCGATTTATTTGCTATGAATCGCTCTTCGTCGGCAATTGGGTGTAACCAGTTCTTGTCAGCCTTCTCCCTGATGCCGTCTATCCATCTCCTAGGTGGTCTTCCGATGTTTGGTTTGTGTAGTTTTGGCCTGCATTTGAGAATATGAGTTGTCCATTTTACTCCTTCCATTCTTTCCATGGCATCTTTCACTCCAGTCCGTTGTGTTATCTTATGGTTAGTTATTTTATCTCTTAAGCTTACCCCCAGTATAACTTGTTTGACAGCTCTTAAATATGTTTCCTGATATTTGTACTGGTTTGTTCTTCTTATTTCTCCAATTTACAAGTCCTGGTGGTCATCTTCGTCTTTACATCCCACTTTTATAAATGTTGTAATGTTTATAGCTAGTCCACAATATTGGTATTCTTGTGTCGGTTCCCATTCTTTCGGTTTTCTTTTTTCTCCAATTACTTAAAGCTTCCTAAATCCTTGTTTTAACCCCTTATTTATTATATTTTAAAGTATTACTTGCCATTCTAAATATTGCACTGCCCGGGGACAATACTTTTGTTTACAAATTTAACAATAATTGATTTATTTGCTCTCTATCGTAGGAAAATGCGAAATAAGAATGTGTAAGAGAACAAAGAAGTACATTTATAAGCGGAACTCGCCGCTTTTAATCTGAACAAATATTTAAGAAGGAAATAAATTTAAATCTCATTCGAATTAATCAAAAGAAAAATATATTAGCGCGCTTCATAATGTCATTATAACGGAAGATACCTTTACATTGGAATCCCATTTCAATTCAGTTAGCATAGCCATTTATTTGCACCTCCAATTTATACGCTTCCCACTTTAGCTATCGACGTTTTAATAAGTAATCAGTTTTACGGCATTCAGTCTAGATGATGGATTCGCTTTGTCACTTGTGCCTCGCTTTATGGCGCTAGGATGTTGAAAGCGATGGACATTCGGTGCGCAAAACTCATCTCCCACGTCCAAACAGACGGCAGAGAGCTTTCAGTTATATATAACCGGTCTTACTGCCGTCATTATTTGCTTATACAGTAAAGTTGACTAGCAGGCTTACCGTTCTTATCAACGGTATTCACACAGCTTTCGCGTCCCTCGCAAGAATAAGACAGTCGACGAACGCCGGCATCCATTATTCCATTATCATTCAAATAAACCAGAATTTAAATTTAACAAAGTCGGCTTACGGACCCGAAGACTCTGCCGCTGACTGCGACCGGTCTCGGGGAATATCTTTCATTTTGGTTCGTTTGAAAAGGCGGGCGTTGACGACATTAAAAGTTTCGGAAAACTTTTCCCAAAAATTAATATCTTTATTTCATCCACTCCGACAACATCCGTAACTTCTTTACGGCGCATTTCGACGGGCGGATTTTTGCGCTTTTATTGTCCGCGATTAAGTGGAGAATGGAAATTTTCTCCTCGGATCTCGGCTTAGAATTAATTAGTTAATCGATCGATGAACGATGGTAGAAATCCCCCGAGTTTTCGAAATATATAGTTTGTTAAGAGTAAGTACTCTTTTGAAGTACTTAAGGTGGATGAAGTGGGAAGATAAATTCAGCTTAAACCCGTTTAAAACTTTCATTTATACGATGATTGCTATATGAATTCAAACGACGATTTTATATTAAATTTTTGAAGAGTAGAACTGTTCCTCTTAAATTTCAATGGAATATATAATTCATCTCAAAGTTACTGATGTAAAGAATATTATCCCTGGCTTTTAACAATGTTAATTTAGTGATAACATATTGACGAATAAGTAGTCTAAATTGGATTTAGAGCGGCTATATTCACATTCTCACAAAGTAGCAAATAATCTACAAGATAAATTTATCAGGTAGATGATATCTCGTCACGTCAAATAATTACGAGAAATACAAAAATTAAAGAAAAAAAGTTAAAGTGCTAGTAGTAGAGAGCAAACATAAAACATGAAGGGAATTTGGAGAAAAGATGAAACATAGTGGTAAAGAAAATCAAAAGATGTTTTATGGAAGCTTGAAATCAATACAACAAAGAAAAAATTCAAGACACGCAGAATTATATTCAGGACACAACGAACAGAAGCAGCAAATAAGAGGGAAGAAAAGGAAATCAGCGTGGAAGAATTAAAAGAAGCAATAAATAAACTGAAAATTTGAAAGGCACCAGTAAGTCACAAAATAACAACAGAAATGATCAAGAATATGGGTAGGAATGGAAGAAAAATGATGTTACAAATACTTAGGAAGATATAGAGGAAGAAAAGGCACCAATTGTGCTGCTACATAAGAACAAGGGCAATAAGAGACAATGCAATAATCCTAGAGGTATATTCCTATTAGGTGCAACCATGAAAATACTAGAACAGATAATAGACAAAAGAATATGATCATTCGTTCAATCTTAGGACGGATTCATAGGACATATTAACTTACAACGAATCGAAGTATCTGAAAGAGAGTTTGCAGACAATTCCAGTGGTTGTGGCAAAAAGTGAAAAAGATTTACAGAGAGATTAAAAAGTATGGAAATGAAGTACCTGAGAAGAATTGCAGAGGTTACGAAATGCAAATTTATTGAGCAGAGGCAACTGGAATGGTGGGGCATCTGTAAATAACGAATGATGAGAGACAACCTAGCAGAACATGAAAAGCAAATATTACGAAAGATAAGAGCAGGGTAAGGCTAGGATAGACTTGGGATGTCATCGCGAAAGAGAAAATGTAATACACGGACTGAAGCAACGAAGTTTCTAAAGCTCTAAAAGAAACATAACCCCCGATACCATTTATATGGTACATCTGCGTATATATCACATTTTGGTATATTCACCAAATTTTATCTGAGAGGTGACAAACCAGTCCTAACAAGTGTTTTTACCCACCTAATATAGCAATCGATAAAAGTAAAAGATAGATTTACATATGCACGTTGTAATGAGAAAGACATAATTGCAATTTCGATTTGAACATGACTTAATATTCTCACATGCAGTAGCATATGGACTGAAAAGTCCCGGGCCTAACACATAGATGACGCTAGTTTTATTGCAGTCACCTTTCTCTCAGTTAGTACTAACCTTCAAAAGACAGCTGTTAAAATTTCATGATATTCTATTCATTAGTTTGTGAGTTATTGTGCTAAGAGTCACGCTACTTTTGTTATTTTCAAAACAATGGATCAAAAACAATTTCGTGTTTTAATTTTACACTGCTTCTCGATGGGAAAAAATACCGTTCAAGCGAAGCAATGGCTTGAAAAGTGTTATGGGGACTCCGTTCCATCAGAAACAACAATAAAACGTTGGTTTGCTGACTTCAAACGTGGTCGTAGAGACACCGATGATGCAGAACGCAGTTGACGTCCAAATGAGGCGGTAACACCAGAAAACATCAAAAAAATCCACAAAATCGTTTTGAATGATCGACAAGTGAAGTTGCGTGACTTAGCTGACATCGTAAAGATATCAAAAGAACGTATTGGCTTTATATTGCATGAGCATTTGACTATGAGAATTGTGCTTAAGAGTGATTATATTGAAAAGGAAAAATAGATTTATTGTTTTATTTTATTTAAAACCCTTTCATTCCATGAACTTCTGGACCTCCTCTCGTATATGCACATAACATGTAAAATATTCGTTACTTAAACCAATAAAATATCTTACATTAGTATACAGTAACCAATGTTGAAATCTACCCCGGGAAAAAGGCATAACGAAACACACAACGCCATCTCTCCAAGAACGCCGCAATCATTTAAATTCCTCCGATTTTTCTCGTTTTGTTAGTTGCCGGGTGTACGTACGTATCCGGTCGTCCTCCGGTCGCGTGATAAATTGCTTCCATATAGTTCGTGTGTACAACAGTTAAAAGCAACAAAAATAGACGAGCCAGCCGAACTAAACTCTAATTTTATATAATTGATGTTGACTCGGGTAGCGGTTAGCGAATGTCGGCAATCCAACAGCAACAAAGCGCTGGTTAGGTTCGTAGGACTTCCAGGTCTCTCACGGGAAAGCTAGTGGTGTGGGATTTCGCGCTACAGAGAATAATATTGCTTTAACTTCATTCACATCGATTCAAGATTTGCAGCAAACGTTTTACAACGTGAATCATTTATTCGACACAAAGAACTTAAGACGTATTGTTGATGGTATTATCTCTACCTTCTTGTAGAGTTACAGCACTAGCTTAATAATTATTCATTGAGTAATTTGAAGACAAAATATTTCTGGATAGAAACTATTCTGGAACAAATCCTATACCTAACTAATTCATTCCTCCAGATAATTGTGATTGGGTGGTTACTTAAGATTCCAATCAAAGGGTGTTGTTCCTCTAACGTCCAATATACGAGGGCTAGTGTAGATAACAAAATTTATTTCTTACCCAAAGGCTATGTGTAATACTATGGTTACCTTTCTACATAACCACCGTAAAGATTGATGTATTTGTCATATCTATGGACAAGCCTTCCAATCCCCTCTGTATAAAATGTTGCGTGCCAGTGAGTTGAGATGGTTCGTGACGTTGTTTGGAAGTTCCTCTGTACTCTGGAAGCTCTATCCTCCTCGCCACTTCTTTAGTTCACAAAAGAAGTGGCAAACCTCCGTTTTTCTCTAACCATTTTGTCATCCCATTGAACATTATCTTCTGCTGCCGCAGACTTGCATTTTTGTCCCTCTTGATCATGAACTTAAGCTGGGCCTTCTTTAAACTGCTTACCATTCACGCACAAAACTACACAGTACACTCGGTTCAGTTTCTTTACATCTTTCAAAATTTCAGCTGCGCTATTCCCCTTTGCTTGAGGGAATCGAATTACACCAGGCAACTTGTACTTGGGGCGAGAATCAATTGTAACAGCCATGTTTACGTAGCTGCAATTCAGCTGAAAATTGCGTGATGACGTTACAAGTGACAGATATTATAGTGGGAATGATGCGCAGTCACCTTCTGGACATTTCCGTCCCCCACTGTTCACGTCACTGTTTAGAGGTACGAACGGAGGTTGAGAAAAACATCCCTCGTTATACAAAGTGTTTCAAAAGTAAGTAACATTAAACAAGACACAAAGTGCACTCAAAAAACACTTCCACTACAATATGGATTCGAATAACCAAATGGTATTAATTACACAAGAAATAATTGCGAGATATACAGGATGTTGTACTTAAGCTCAACTTTTTGAGTATGGGCATATTTGTAACAATATGTGGAAACGTCTTAAAGGCTCCTTTAAACCTTAACCACCATTCCGATTGATTGTTATCGTAATAATCCAATACGATTTCCCATATAAAAGGTGCTGCAAATATGGACCTCTTTATAAGCTTATTTAATGTGGTGTGAGTAAATGCGAAACAATACTCGTTAGTCTTTATAATAATTATTGTAAAAATATACAAATATCATAAATATACTTTAACATAAATATTTATTTTATCAAGATAACCAGGCCAATGCATTTATTTCGGCTAATCAGGCACTGCATTTATTGATGATAATGAAAGAAAATTGTCAGTCCAATAAGTGATAAGATGTTACACTCAAAACAACGTGATGGATGTGGAATGCCTTGATTTGAAAAAGGAAGTTTACAGACACAAATGGAGGTTAAAACAAAAACAGCCCTCGTATTTCTTTTTATCAACAGCACACAAGCTGTTGTCTAAATAATGGTCATCAAAGTTATTAAATGCAGTGATGAAGCGATATAAACTACTTTTCTGTAAAGGTCATTACAAATACCTTATACACAAAAGATATTTCACAGTGCATGGTAAAAGTAATAATAGTTCTTCTGCATACAAGTTTCAGTGAAATTCCCTCTATCTTGTTCAACGTTTGTTAATACCTAAGAAGCAACCTGCGTCTAATTTGTTACTGATTCATGTTTTTGACATTTAGTTAACTGACACTTGTAGATCATATCTACACAATATCAAGTTTCAAAGTGATGTCCTGCTGTGACTAACTCTTGAATTGTGTGTCGTAAAAATGGATCCCGTACAACAAAAAACCGTAATAAAACACCTCGAGAAAAAGGGCATGACGTCAACTCAAATTCATAAAGATATTATGACAACTATTGATGAGTCCGCAGTTTTTTATGATATAGTCAAACGCTGGTGTCGCGAAAGAACCTCCTGTCCATCATTGTGTAGGAAACTGGCGTATCATATGTGGTACACAACATACTGATTAAAGAATTAGATATGAACAAGATGAGTGCCCCGAACGTTAACGTCTTTTAGAAAGTTACCAAGCAAACAAAGAGAGCATTCTTAGTTATGGGTGCAGCACTATGATCCCGAGATCAAAGTGCAAAACAGACAAACGACAGGCAAACGATTGGGTAGAATTATAAAAAGGAATGAAAGGCTTGATGAAACGTAATTTTGAGGTTAAGGTATACCAACCAATACATTATAACATACTTAGATATAAACCTATTGATCTCAATTTGAGGACATGGACAATTACTTCTCAACACAACAGATATTGAGACGTTAAAAGAAGCTAAGACGTATTTATTCAAGGATTATGCTAATGACATTTTGTTACAACTAAGCTTCAAATTCAATACAAGTACTTCAATATAAATTCCCACAAGTAGTGTATTTCATTGCAATTCGTAATTAAATAACACAACATATAAAACTTAAACTTGTAGATGTTAAAAAAAATTGTTATCACGGGGCCTGTTTTTTTACTTTTGGTTTATGTTAAAGCTAATACAAATAATATTAAAAATCGAGCTACTCTTTTAGTTTTCTTTAACGCGTATTACTATACTAATTCAATATAATAATGGCCTAATAGTGTTTACTTTTCAGCACGTTGTATTTGGCTATTTTTGCTGAATATTCCAAAATTAACAACTCAACACATCTTCAGTAATTAACTTAATTACTAAAGATGCGTATGTGTTGTACACAAAATGTACATTTACCACAAATACAGAAATTATGTAACAAACAGTGTGTTCGTTACTCTCCCTACAAGTGCCCAATATACGAAGTGAATAAGAGTAAAATTGAAGGTGAAAATAACTGCACACTTACCTGCTATCCATATGTACTTCGCTTGTATGTGCTGCACGAACAATGCCAGTCCTGTTGTATTTCGCTTGTTTCACACGTTGTACATGAATTAGTCACTTATTTCTCTGGGTCCGATTCGTTCAAAGAACCAAAACTTACGCTCGAAATGAATAAAAGCACCACTCGCATCATATGTTTCTAATGACATTACATCACTCTGTCATAAATCTCGAAGTTCCCGCTAGAGGCGTTGGTGCGCGAGGCGCCAAATATTCAAATTTAAAAATTCATAACGCCGTCAAGGACTTGTTTTCAATTGTAACATTATTGAATTTATACCAGACAAAAGTATACAGTGTGTTTTCTTTATAATATTGCTGACTAAGGACAAGCAGAATGTGTAAATCATATTTCTTTTATTACCGAAAGACAACGCAATAAGATAAATATTTGGCTTAAGCTACGATGAATTTTGAAAAAAAAATTAAAATCAAAATTTTAAAACTTCATTTCCGTTGTATAAACTCTCAGCTTTCATTTTTCAACATATTTGTGAAATTATAAACAAAAACACATAGACTCTTATAGTCAGATAATGTTCTTTTTGTTTCTAGTTTCACAATTATGTTAAAATATGTAAGTTAAAAATTTACATAACGCAAATAAAGTTCTAAAATCTGTATTTCAAAATGTTCTTAGTAAATTTCACTATAGCTTAAGTCAAATATTAATTTTATTACGTTGATTTCGATAATAAAAAGATATGATTTATACATTTTCCTTATCCCTAGACATGAATATTATAAGACAAGCATACCGTATGCTTTTGTCTGGTATAATTTCAATAACGATTCAAGTGAAAACATATTTTTGAGTGTTGTGGATTTTTAAATTTGGCGCCTCGCATTTCAACGCCTCTAGCGGCAACTTCGGGGTTTGTGTAGTAATACCGTAGTAATAGACAATACGTGATGTGAGTGGTGTTTTTATTCATTTCAAACAAGTGCTTTGGTCCTTCGAATGAGCCAGATCCAGGGAAATAAGCCACTAATTCATCTACGACGTGTGAAACAAACAAAGTACAACAGAGCCGGTATTATTCGTGAAGCACATACAACAGGTAAGTGTGCAGTCACTTTCACGTTCATTTTCATTCGGCTTTATCCCTTGCTTTCTAAGGTGCTTTTCAAATTGATACAACGTCTGAGATAGAGAAATTACGTAAATACATTACAGACAAAATTAATATTATTTTCAACATTCATCAATCAGTATGACATCGAATCAGTTGATAATTTAAAGTAATAGAATTAGAATTAAGATTTGCGGAGAAGCTAGGTCAGGAATTTGACAATATTCAATCACAAATCTGATAGTGTACTATAATTTATTGGCGCATACAACGCAGATAATATAGAATTTCGTCATTGCACATCGAAATATTGGCGATCCAAATATGACCATATGTTCGAGTGAATGACATGAGTTTTTTTCACGATACCACATGGATATAACAGTCCTAATATTGCATGAATTTCAACACTGTTTTATGAACACACCGCTTCTTTTTCATACGTATTTATGCATTTCTGTATTACACAATTAAATCAAAGATTTCATCTAGAGAAATAATTTCATATCTTTTTGCTTGTCCGTTTGGCCCAGATAAATGAAGCATAATAGTTTTCTGTGGAGTTCTTGCATTTTTAGAATGGAAATTATCTAAATACCGCTTATATCCATTTTTAGAATACATTACTTTTCAATATAAAATATTGATATAAATATCAATTAAAAAATTGTTTATTCTCTTTATAATATAACTTAAAATGTTTAAGTAAGGTTACCGAGAATGTAGCAGATCCACATAACCAGAACTAATTTAATTTCTATATGCTGATATTGTCTCTTGTATACACTTAGCGAAATTTCTATAGTTCAGTATAATTTTGTAGTTCCCCTTTAAATATTTAGCAAGGGTATGAGTTGGGGATTAGCTTGAATTACATTTCTAAGCGTAAAGAAATTGTAGAGATGTTATTTTATGAATATCACAATTGTTAGATATGTAAGGGAAGTAACTGCCCTATAAACGTACAAATGCGAACGAAATATCTATAATTCCACAGAGTTTCGCAGACATCCTACGAAATCAGACATTATCTTTCAGTGTAAAAGAATCTCTAGACATCCTCAAAAGTTTCTTCATTGATAAATATATATATTATCGAAGTATACATACCAGTTAATAAAAATTACGAGAAATAAATTGCCATTTGATAAGGAAGAAACAAAAGAAAAATTTTATAAAGGAGGAATTTACTAATTATTAAAAGTCTGAGAAATAAAAATTGTTTTTATCTTAAAGCAGATAAAGGAAATAAAATAGTCATTCTGGACAAACCGAATTATTATAATCGCGTCAACACTATGTTAGCGTCAGGACCGTACAGAGAATTAAAGAAAACCCCCCTACCGTCAATGATTAGAATCACTAAAGATACTATTAAGGACTGTCCCAACTTAATCAATAATAACCTGAAATTCAAAATAACAAGTTCAAACCCTACCATTCCAAAAATGTAATGTCTTCCAAAAATTCACAAACCAGGTAATTCCATGAGACCTATAGTATCCGGCATTGATTCTCCAACATACAAATTATCCAAATGGCTAGTGAATGAATATAAGAACTTGCCCCATAAAGTAGATAACCTATGTGTAGAAAACTCCGTAGATTTTGTAAATAAAATTGAAAAGACTGAATTAAAAGATGGGGAAATCCTTGTATTATTCGACGTTTGTTCACTTTTCCCAAGCGTACCAATTCCAGAAACTCTGGAGTATTTGGTTGAATTTTTGAAATTAAATAACGTAGATGACGTGAAAACCGCGGAATATAGAAGGTTAACTAAATTATGCATGTCACAAAATTGTTTTCAAATAGGCGGAAAATGGTTCGAACAGGTGGAAGGCACGGCGATGGGTAATCCTTTATCTCCTTTTATTGCGAACCTTTTCATGAGCAAATTTGAAACGAACCTGATAAAAGAAACCAAATATTTCCCGAGAATTTGGCTTAGGTACGTAGATGATATTTTTGCTGTGTTTGATAGCAACAAAGGAAACATACAAGATTTTCTAGCAGAACTGAACTCAAAATTTACCACGATCAAGTTTACTATTGAAGAAGAAGTGAACAATCGCCTTCCGTTTCTAGATACTCTAGTCATACGCAACAACAATAAATTAGAAATAGACATCTACAGAAAAGAAACTAATTCCAACAGATTCATCACGTTTGATTCGCACCATTGCGAACAACAGAAAATGTCCGCGATTAGTTTACTGGTCAATAGACTCGTCAGATTTCCGCTAAACAAGAGCAGGTATGACAAAGAATTAAAGTATATCAAATATGTAGCGAGGTACAATGGTTTCTCTTCTATGGATGTCGACCGTATTTTAAGGAAGGTCCAATACAAACAACACATCAGAAATTCCACGACCTTGACATCAATAAACACCGGTAATAAGAAATTTATAACTCTTCCTTTTCACCCAACAGTAAAAGGGATAAGTAAAATTTTCCGATAACTAAATATGAACGTGTCTTTTGTGTCAAAAAACAACTTAAAGAATCTCTTAGGGAATCCCAAAGATTAACCGGAGATGATAAAAAGGTCCGGGAATATACCAAATCGCATGCAATGATTGTGAGAAAGTTTATATTGGACAAACAAAAAGGAGTATCGAAACGAGGTTCAAAGAACATATTAGACACTATCGTTTCGACAAACCAAATCTATCAAGCGTAGCAGAGCATACGGTAAAATCCGGACATAAGATTGATTTAAAGAATCTGACACTACTTAAAAACGTGAACTAGACGCGTACGAAACGGTACATATGAAAAAGAACGGAAACTTATTGAACAGAGAACCATCCCCAATTGCACACTCGAGTTTGATGGATTTATTACCATAGGCCCTGTTAAAGATACGGTTCGCTTTCGGTCCATCCTTTCCCGTAAAAGGCATTAGACCACCGAGTAGATTGTAAATAGTCATATGTTTTAGAAATTTTAGAGCTTGCGTAGAAAATAATTTGCATGTGTGATACAGTTTTTACTTTCAGTCGGTAACACGGTTGACAATGAGAGCCCACGTGCTCTCGAAACGCTGCGTACCCAATAATTAATTAATCTGTGTGGAGTGAAGTTTACTGCTATACCTGTGAATTGTACATCCACACAGTCCTTGCAATCGTCATTTAACTTAAAGAACTTGTTTTTGGAAACAAAATATTAAGAAAAGGTTTCGGTTATATGATTCTCTACCATTCTTAGAAGTTAATGTAATTAGAAATTACTAGTACCGTCTACAACTATACCGACTCAAATGTCAACGTATTATTTTACGCCTTGAAATTGTTAAGCATTCATCTAATGTATTTAAAGTTGCTGCAGGCATTGAACAGTTGAGAGCATAATTAATTAATTTGTGTGAGTGGAGTTTACTGCTATACCTGTGAATTGTACATCCACATAGTCCTTGCAATCGTCATTCGTTATAAAGAGGTAGAACATTTATACCAAGCCATAGCTAAGAAAGTAGCTACTCAGCGATCTACAGTAACCAATTTTATTACTATTACCCAGTATTTATCTGATGCTGTGGATTGTAGGAGGCAGGTGGATGTTCTATATATTGACATAGCAAAAGCCTTTGATCGGATCGATCACACCCCGTTTATTAATAAATTGGATAGCGTTGGGTGTCCTTCTTCGCTTCTAGCTTTATTCCAACCGTATCTTTTTGCGAGAAATCAGTTTGTGGCATGTAGTCTTTGAATCTCATTACTTCACGCCCATCTCTGGTGGCTAAAAGAAATTTTCAAAACCACTCTTAAGAGACACATAAACAGGCAAATTTGCGCAAGACTATATACGATGAGATCATGAGTGGAACAACGTCATATTTTCTGAGGAGAAGAAATTCAACTCGGATGATGGTTTCAAATGTTATTGGCACGATTTGCGCAAGAGCATTGAAGTTGCGATGAGCCGGTATTTTGGTGGCGGTAGTGTAAAGATTTGGGCTTTATTTCTTCGCGAATGAATTGTAATTCTTATATACAACTTTCGGAAATGGTTCTGATAGACTTTGGTGGACAATCGTCGACCCAAGACTGGATATTTCAGCAAAATAATGCAACTCCAGAATACGAGACAAACCGAGGAGTGGTTTCATCAAAAGGAAATCAATTTGTTGCAATAGCCTTTTCTCTCGTCCGATAACGAGGTGTTGGAATGGTATTCCTATTTCAGCATTTACCAAATTGATGGGCAGTACGAAGACTCGGATGTTTGAAGTTATTTTGAATAGCATTACCAATTTTAGAAAGAATTATACATTCTTTTATGCATTTAATTTATTTACCACCAATTTGAGTTCTTATTTTCTTTTGCATTTGTGTTTCTCTGTAGTTCAGCACATAAACTTAGATGCACAATGTTCTATCTACAAGTTCATATGGGACTATAGAAATTTCGCTGTGTGTACTATCGTAATCTACTGCTAAACTAAAATAATTAAAACAATCCACTGCTTATTATCTTCGGCTAGAATTATACATCTACAAAACGCAGCGATTTTATTCATACCAATTGGATTACCGATCCCCAATTTCATTCATTCTAACTTAATTGAATATTCAAACGAAGTTTTTAAAGTCTTATTGATTCCTATTCAACTTTTCATATCGGAAAGTTACATTTCAATTCCGGGAGTTTTCCTCGTCCAGTTGCACTTTTCTCTTTTCTCCCCGTCAGCTTTCCTTGCCTGTTTCTTTACGTACGGGATTGTTTCAATTCTAACTTAATCTCCGCCGACCGTTGATCTAAATGCTATTAACGCGTCCTTTCATTGAGACGTTTGAAATTGATATTTACATTTAGAATTTAAAAGAAGCAATTTTTTATTACCGTACCGTTCGAAATCCTCGCAGATGAGAGGAAATCATGAATACAAATATATTCCTGATGAAAAGTCGTAAAGAAAAACAAATTTTCACGGACTCGTTGCGATTGTAGGGAATCAATATTCGAAGCTGCTTTATTGATATTCGAAATGAAATTGATGTATGGACATCAAAAAAAGAATAAACCGGATGTAATGTCCTTGAGTTACTTATTGAATTAGTTGATTGGATAGAATTTCGTCTGCTTTTGAATTTAAGGAAAACTCGCTGTGAACGAAAATGAAATTATAATAGAATTGTCGCGTGAAATTTTATCTATAATTAATGAAAATTACGAGGGGGGGATCTACATGCCCCACCCCCATCTACTTCTAATTGATTATTTGATTAATATTATTGACATTTAGTTAACTGACGTTTCTAGATCATATCTATACGATATCAAGTTTGTATCTCAAACTGTTGTTGTGCCGTGGCTAATTGTTGAATTGTGTATCGCGACTGTTAATAAAAATGGATCCTGCAGAGCAAGGGACACTACTGACGACGGTATTCAAGAAAGGACAATACATCCATTTCGAGTCTAATCACCCACACAACGTCAGATTGAGTGTCACAGAATGTCTGTATAATAGGGCCCGAGAGATATGTTCGGATGATGGAGATAGAGAAGAGACAAATACACTGAAATTAAATGGATACGCAGAAAAGAACGCTGTCGAAGGCGAAGACAATGCGTACAACTAGGAATGATAGTACAGAACGACAACCGATGTATGTACCACAACAATTCCGTACGTGAAAGGCCTATCGGAAAAAAATCCGACGAATAGGCAACAATAATATCAGAACGACCATCAAAACCTCAAACACGAACAGGTCGAAGTTAACAAAAACAAAGCCCGACAACGATAATCAGAAAACTAAGAATTGTGTGTACAAGATACCATGCGAATGTGGAGGGTCGTACATAGGAGAAACCGGCGGATCCCTGTCAATCAGAACCAAAGAACACCAGAAACTTGTTCGGTTGGGGGAAAGGTATAAGTCACGATGCATGGAACAATGCAGCCTTCCTAGATAAAAAACACAACGCCATGAAAAGAAAACTGTTGGAAGCAGCATTTATGGCCATCACACCAACCGCCAACAGCACACCCAGCCTGGAAATAGGGAACGTCTGGCTCCCTAAGATTAGAGAAAGCATTAACCGAAAACCGGCGACCGCCCATGTGTAAATAAAGACCTACTGCGTGCCACCCCCGCGCAAGTCCAGTGCGCATCCCATTCTGCGTAGAAAATTGTAGCTTACAAGACAAATACGTCAGACAAAAAATCATCAAAGCATGACTGCTCTGGCAAGCAACAGCCCTTCTCAAGGCGCCTCTGAAGACAGACTGCCGAAACGTCGGACTATGCAAGTGCAACTAACGATGGAAATAGCCCAAACAACAACTCTAGTTATTAAGAGAATTCATCGTCAACAATATCAATTCTAGTATTGCTACGGTTGCTATACACCAAGCTGGCTTTGAATTAATAGAGCACCCGCTACATTCACCGGATCTGTCCCCTAGTGATTACAGGCTGTTCCCCAAGTTTAAAAAAATCTTACGTGGGGCAAAATTTTTCAGTAATTATAAAGTGATCCAAGCTCAAGAGAAGTGGTTTGTAGAGGTCGGACAATTTTTTTTCTAGGAGGCTGTTGAGATGTTGGAGCACCGATGGACCAAGTGCTTTAGTGTAGAGGGAGGCTATGGCGAAAAATTAAAAATATAAAGCCACTGCAGTTTTACTGCGACAAGGTTAGACATACAGCATAAAGATCCACCATCGTAAATTGTTGTTTCGGAGCATGAAGCAGTAGTTCATTGAAATTGCTTTCGAAAGTTTCATCTACATCTGCAGTGGATATCTTCAACGCCGAGAGCGAAGATTACATACTGAATATCCCAAAAGTCTTTCTCCATTTGTTTTGCTCACTGACTGAACGCGGTTGCTGAGGGAGTAGTGAGGGTATGCCAATCGCTAATCCCGTCCTTGAAAATTTAATAAGGAGCGGGGTTATTTGCGCGAGTTTTACAAAAACAATAATTCTTCTTCTCTCATATCTATCATTGGCGTAACATTAGATAAGCGCTATCCACGGAGCTCATCAAGAAATGGTTACAGAAGCTCGAGGAGGGCGGTTGGAGAATGGGTAAAGTTCGGATGGAGTGGAAGGACGTCAAGAACAGCGAAAAGCGAGCAGCGTCTTTCCATTCGCATAAGAACAGATGTTCCTAAAAGATCCATATATCATACAAGATTTAAAGCCAATTGAAGCCCATCTTCGCTAATGAAATGAAGCAACGGTTTCAATCCTTCAACAACATCTTGTTTCCAAACGGGGAGTATTTTCACCTTAATGGCCATGTAAATTAGGCAGAACTACCGTTATTGGAGTTCAGCAAATTTCACTCGCTAAAAGTTATTGCTATCACGAGGAATATGTACTGAGGAGTTCTCGAAAATTTTGCATCGCGTTTCGAAGAGTGCCGACAAAGTCTTCTTCTTCCTCAGCATTTAGTTGTCCACTTCTGAAAATATGCCTCTTTCATCTAATTCTATCTTGTGCAACTTAACCACTTCATGCCAGCCTTCTCCCTTATGTCGTCTACCCATCTTCTAGGTGGTATTTCGATGTCTTCTTTGTGTAATCTTGGCCTGCATTTAAGAATATGATTTGTCCATTTTACTCCTTCCTGTTTCCCTGAGTGTCCTGTCCATCTCCATTTACTCCTTGTAACTTTTTCCATGGCATCTTCCACTCCATTTCTTTTCTTATCTCATGCTTAATTATTTTATCTCTTAAACTTACCCCCAACATAACTCGTTCGATAGTACTTTATGTTATTTTTTTTAACTTGATCGCAGACTTGAGGGTTAGTGGCATGGTGTCCACTCCATATACCAATCCCGAAAATATACACTTATTAAAAACTTCTCTTTTCAAGTTAATTGGTACTTTGGAGTCTTTTACTATGAACCCTAAATTACCTGTGGTGCCCATGTCATAGTACATTTCTATTTCCTAGATAAATGTAGTCTTCCATTTTTTCCAAAGTATTATTTTCCAATCTAAATACTGTGCTTTTCTGGGACAATACTTTTGTTTTTTCGATATTTATAGAAATGAAATGATATCATTCCAAGCTCATCTATCGTTCTTTGTAATTCTTCAGGGTTGGTGCTGATTACTACGAGGGTGACCTGGAATGCTTCCGGAGTCGAC